>CM042052.1:42500-10042500 GCA_023525745.1 Arctium lappa
AACCCCCGACCCCAAAACGAGAAAATTTTTCTTTGGGATCATGTTCGTTTATGTTCACGAGGCATCATGCGAAATTTCGTCCAAAACCGACCCCGTTTGGTCCGGAACCCGTCAAATCCCGAGCCCGGGCCGGGCCCCGAGAAAATCCCGACCCTAAAACGAGAATTTTTTTGTTGGAATCATGTTTTTTTATGTTCACGAGGCATCATGCGAAACTTCGTCCAAAACCGACCCCGTTTGGTCCGGAACCCGTCAAAACCCGAGCCCGGGCCGGGCCCCGGGAAAATCCCGACCCCAAAACGAGAAATTTTTTCTTGGAATCATGTTTTTTTATGTTCACGAGCCATCATGCGAAACTTCGTCCAAAACCGACCCCGTTTGATCCGGAACCCGTCAAAACCCGAGCCCGGGCCGGGCCCCGGGAAAATCCCGACCCCAAAACGAGAAATTTTTTCTTGGAATCATGTTTTTTTATGTTCACGAGCCATCATGCGAAACTTCGTCCAAAACCGACCCCGTTTGATCCGGAACCCGTCAAAACCCGAGCCCGGGCCGGGCCCCGGGAAAATCCCGACCCCAAAACGAGAAATTTTTTCTTGGAATCATGTTTTTTTATGTTCACGAGCCATGTCGATCCGAGGTCCGAGTCAAAAGATATTGCACTTCAAAGTTTTGGGATGAACTCATGAAACCTTCCATACTTGTGGACTTGTTACCTTACATGCTTATTTTTATATTATATAAAACAACCTTAAACTTTAAAATAACCATTTTTTAACCAATTCTTTCCAACCTTTATCACATTTTGTTTATGTAATTGTCATTTTTATTTTGGATCACATATGCATTTACTTGTTTTTTCATGGACGTAAATATATTGTAAATAAACATACAATGGTAGAAGAACACATATGCTTACTTTTTTATTTTGGATCACATACAATTGTAGATAAATATGGACGTAAATATATGTATTTACTTGTTTTCTCACATTAAAATTTTAATTCGTTAGCTAATAAGTGGGGGTATTTGTGAAAAAATTATTTTGTTGGATAACTAGAGGCTCGTTTAAACTACCTACCGAAGTTATTTTCCTCTACGGTGGCGTCCTCATATAAATCTTTCAATGCTTGTATGGTTGCCATACAAGCATGAGAGAGAATAAAAGATTCGATCGAAACACAAAATAAAACGTACTAATACATTCATCAATCGCTATGACACTAGTAAACCGAACATGCTCATGTAAAAATATATTCATAATGGCATTAGCTACGTGCAATTATGAACACACCATACACAAGGATCCTTGTTACCGTCGTCACAATTCTTAATTTATGCAATTCCGTCGACCCTAAGATCAAACCATCTTAGAAGTTCTACCCAATCCTCATCAATCATAACTTAATAACTCCGTTTTAAGTCTAGACATCTTACAATTATGCCTACTTCACTTAAACTAATACCAACTTGTAACACCCTAAAAATTAGTGATTTCCAAAAACTTGAAATTTTTGCAATATAACGTTTATAAAACGGAGGGAGCTTAAGACCTGGAACATTTATTATGAAAATAAAACTTCACAATCACATTATCCCAAAGAGGGGAGAGTATAAGCGCTTACAATTTTGACTAATAATGAAATGAGGACCGACAACCTACTTAATCTAAAACAAATCTAATTTAGATTATAATTGGGTGTCGTCATAATTTCCAAAATACCTGTATGTATAAAGTACACTCTATGTTTTGTCAATGCTACTTTCCCAAAAGGTCGACCTAACACTCCGCTCAAAGTTTCGCCACCCCACCACTAATGGAACCTGAATGCTTTGCCGTGACTGGAGGAAGATGTGACTTGTCAAAATCACTAACTCTGTTCAATCTGCCAGTATATCCAAGATTTCTAATTCCGTCAAGAACATCCTCTTCAGAAGGAAAGTTGTCATATGAATTTCTGTCTGGTCTGGAGTTGGGCTCAGGAAGCTCCAGAATAAGACGTAGACGCTTGTAAGAAAGAAATGAGTCATATTGATCAATCTGCAGATCAAATCTGTGCGGACGAGCAAGCTCATTCTTTGTAATTTGTATGCCATGCCTGCTGAATATATACTTCTGCAACTTCAGCACATGAAGTAAGAGCCTGTGCAAGTGGATGTCCTCTGAGAATCGCTCGAATCACCAGATGTATCGAGAATAATATTCTCGTCTTGTATCATTGGATCTGTTTGGGTTTTAGAAGACATGTAATGATCTGGAAAAAAAAAACAACGAAAAATTAGACAAAGTAAGAAAACTGAAAAATGAAAAAAAAACATTCTAAGTCTGGTTTGCGTAACATGTTAGAAACGCAATGTGAAGTTTAGGACCCTCAGTCAGAGATTTCATCATGTTATCCCCATTCGGTTTTCGTTCTATGAAGTTAATGAATCGGTCCTGCCACTGTTCAAATTCATTCTCGTTAATTAGTACGGGAGGCCGAGTGTCAGACCCCAATGACATCATCAGGTCATTCTTGTAAACTTGAGCTTGCAAAGACATCTTTAAAAAATTCAGAAAGTCGGAAAAAAAATGCTAAGTCTGGAACACAGGAAGTCTTGCACAAACAGAAGGTTTACGTAAGCAGTGAGATCCGCAAATGAGTTTTGCGTAAGCCAAACGATACACAAACTTAACTTTACGTAAGCCAAGTGATGCGAGAACCAAACTTTTCGTGATGAGGAAGACGCAAAGTGAGCTTTGCGTAAGTAACAGAGTACGCAAACTGAGCTTTGCGTGAGCTTGATGATACGCAAACTGAGACTTTATTTCTCGGAAAGCAATGGATACACAAAATTTGCTTTGCGTGAATAGACCAATGCGCAAACCTGAAATACACTAACACAAGGATTAGAACTATATGAACTTGCGCAAAGTAGAATAAACTTGCGCAAGCCTATATGAACTTGCGTAAACAGTAAAAAATCAAATAAAACTCGCAAGATCGATTATAAAAATGAAATTAATGCAAGAAATTTACACACTGAAGATCGAAAACAACTTTCTTACAACTTTCAACCAACAAATTCAATTAAAAAACACGAAATCTCAAATTCGTGAATGTAACAGTACGTTCGAAACAGGTTTTCTGAAATTCACAAAATTGCAAAATCGAAGATCAAAACATGATTTTCATTCAAAATTATATGAATGAAGCAAATGTGATCTACTACTAAAATCGATTCCAAAGAAACATATTACAAACAAATTCGACCAGAAACCTATCCAAATTTGATGAAAAAGCAAAAAATGAGATTTTCTTGAAAAAATCAAGAAAATCGATCAAATTTTCTGCTTTAATCCACAAATTCAGAATCTAAATCAACTACTCTCAGTCCTCTCAGATTCAGAATAGCTCTGATACCAATTGAAAGTCCAAGATCGGTCTAAATCTAGTGAGAGAAAGTAGAGAGAGAAAGTAGAGAGAGAAAATAGGAGCACCAAATGTAAACTGATATATTCAAAGTGTGTTCCAAAGTTACAAAAACAAAGGCCTAAGGGGACTTAAATACCCCAGGTCTTAACCAATACAGAAAAGCACATTAAGCACAGTAAAAGACAACTGAGAATAAATACAATGATTACTGCAAAATTAGTCTTAACAGTACGTATAGAATGAATTCGTGTATTAAGGTTAAATATTAAATTGTGATTGTAGATGAATCATTTATTGGTGTATTTAGAAAATTTTAATTTAGTTGCTATTTCTAGATTGAGGGTGTTACAAGTTGGTATCAAAGCTTAAGTTTGAGAGAATTAGGTATTGATTTTTGATGCCTAGACTCAAGCTAATGTACTTTTAAATGATTGAAAGTGAAATTCCACCAATAAGCACTATAAGATTGGATGTTTTGAGGATACTGGAGTCACTAGGAGCGAGAATCACGTCATGAGTAACAAGGATGATCATGTATAGTACGTTCATAATTGCACTAGGCTAGTGTTATGGTGAACCTACGAGCTACATGTGTATACTTGGACTACTTTGATGTGACGACCATTGGAGTGACGGTAAGTAACCGTTATCAGAGGTTAAAAGTGAGTAACCGTTATCAGAGGTTGATCACTTTAGTATTCGTCACTTGGAGTGACGGTAAGCATGGTGATCACATTAAGTCGACCGTCTCTGGTCGGATTGATTGGTTGGATTAGAACCATAGGATTTTGGAGTCAACATTATTCGAGGAGAATTGTAAGGTGAACCCATGGAACCCTTGAATTATTGTTGTAAGATGATTGAGTATCTGGATGATAATAGTGTGTCGGAAAATTGAGGATCTTTGGTCTAGAGAAATCGAGGAGCGTGGTTTGATCAAATCCATGCACGAAATATATTTCTGATGTTTCAAAAATCACCATGTGGAGCATATCATGAAATATTGAAATATTTAGCACACACAAGTTTTTTAGACCATGATCTTAAACATGCATAAAGTTATTTTATTGCATGTGGTTGCAAGTTATGTTGAGACTTTGTTTATTCTCATTTCTGCCTAACGCTATTTTCGATTATTGTGATGTTTGTATTTTGACGTTGCGTAGAGTCTTAGACAAGTAACTATGACTTATGACCATAACATTAGATCTCCTCCTCATATGTTAAGGCCTTGGACAAAGAGTTGTCTTCCACTATTTTAGTGTTTGAGTTTTTTGGGGAACTATATTCCGTGTGAGTTTTGTTAAGTTTTATGGCGTATTGTTTTACAACGTTTGAGTGAACCTTGAAATGCATAGTCTAAGTTTTTTGCGTGCGTTGTTTCATGAGTTGTTGAGAAATTTAGTTCATAAAAATTTTGTTGGTGGATGTCACCCCATATGTTATTTTGGTAGTTTCAATGTCGTATGGGTTCATTTTTGAGTTTTATGCAAAGGTAGCTCGTTGTGCACAACTTAGTGGGTGAGTTGATTTAAACTTTTAGTGTGAGTAAACGTACGAAAAACCTAGAATGGGTTCGTGTTGAACTGAGGCTTTGAGCATTCTTTGACTGTCGTTTTATCATTGTTGTATCACGCAAACCGTTATATTGATTTACTCGCATGCATGACATAATAGTCACTATTTTGGGCCAAAGAACGTTTTATCCGAGCGACTAAAGTTGAAGTCGATTTAAATTATTTTATGTTTGGTCAAATCGCAAGCACTTCTCATTTTACTAAGTTTGAGAAATAAACTGGTGTATGTGGGATGTATAAGAGTTTTGACTCCACATCATTTTATGGTTAAATGGAAAATTTTGGAATTTGATTACGCAAATTTCTCCTTCTAGAGCTTATACAAACATTTGTTGCACTCTGCTTTAGTGCGTGACATTATTTTACGTGCATAACATAAAGTGATGCATATTCGGAACATAGCAATCCATTTAAAAAGGTTTTTGCACATATCTTATTATTGTCGTTAGTAGCATGAGTCGTGATCAAATGATTTCAAAATATTTTTTTATCTGTGTCACATTGTGACCACTTTGTACACCTACCGAGTAAAACGGTAGTGGATTTTTATTCGTATGTTTAAATGTTATAAAGCTTATGAACTTGGTAGTTTTATAAAATGTTAAATTGGCACATTAGCTTGAAAAACCCTTGAACTCATTACAACCATAACTTTAGACCCTCTTTGTGGAAGGACATGTTAATAAGAACTAGAGGTGTCCTTGGGAGTTAAAGTGTCGGATGAGTCGACTGAGGACTAGTTTCAAATCTTGGATTCGGTTTCATGAACTGGTTCATGCAGAAGTATTTGATGCGTTAGATTTATGTTTCTATCTCGATAAATCCTTGGGTTAAAACCTTGTGCGGTTGCTTTTGGTTGGTTTTGAAGTTGGGGGTTGATGGTACGACAACATGCTATGTGTCTGTGGTGTACCACCTTTTTGGTATTTGTGGTTATTGATGATGTTGTGAGTGGCTAATAGGGAAGTATGGTTTGGGTGATTATCTCAGAAAGTAGGTGTCAACTTGGAATCGACGTTGCTGTTTGGGAATGGGATGGTTGGTAGTATGTTCTCATTGCAGATAGTTGTTTTTAGGATAGGTGTCGATACTCTATTTTGAGGACAATAACTGTTGGTGTGCTTCAGTGTACTTCTGCTAGATCTAGTGTATCTACAGGTCAAGCGATAACCTTAAGGAAATTAGATGTTGTTAATTAAGAATCAATCATTGGTGTTTCGATAATTATCAAGACTTTCGTTGATTTGGCAATCGATGCTTGAGTGCATGGCAAGAGCTGTGTAACCTTGGATTTTGGGATAAGAGACTTTCTGTAGAGTGTGTTGGTACGTTTCTGGGGGAAACATTAGGCCAATGCTGGGATCTATGGAAGTTTGCGAGACCTTGCAGACATCGTGTCCGTGTCAGCTTTAAAGTTGTGTTGGTTCAGACCAAACTCGTCATTAGAAAATTTCGTCGAAGGACGATAACTCTTTGGTGGTAATGATTATTGGAGAAATTTGGTAAGAATGTCGAGGTAGACTTTAAGTACGAATCAATTATTGAGGGGACCTTGATGCATCGTATTTAGAGGTGTCTAAAGGAAAGGTTTGCTTTCGTGTATTCTCAGTGGAAGGGACTGAATAAGATCGTAAGTTACTCTTGAGGTATTATGAGCAACATAAGGTTGGGAGGAAACCGAGATTTAATATTAAGAAAGTGATTAAGCAAAGTCTCAATGTTCATCCCGGCATGGGTGAGTTATATCGAACGTTGAGGTTGAGTTTGGGATGATTCGTTATGAGAAACGCAGCGACAACCTCAACCGGGATGTAATTGGGTTCGTATATGAGGTAAGGTTTCGTGAAGGCATTCCTGTTGGATAGGAAATCAATCGATCTTGCCAAGTGCGTTATTGGGTGCTTGGTTGATGCCAGATTTCGAGGACGAAATCTCATTTAAGGTTGGGAGGACTGTAACACCCCGAATTTCGAAAACTATCATTTCAAGTTAATGCCGAAATCCGTAATTTTAAGGGAAAATATGATATAGTATTTTGGACTTGAATCCTAGATTTTATAGTCTTGGTGGATGAAGGATTCAATTACGAGTCCAACGGTTCTTTCCGGACCAAAATCGAAGTTATAACGAAGAAGTTATGGCCAAAATAGTGAACGAGAAGGAAACCGGGCAGATAGCACATGCCGCGACTTGTGCCACGACTTAGGGAAGCGGGCGACTTACGTCGCAACTTGCAGTCGCGTGGTAAGTCGCAAAACGCCCCGTCGACCTTAAAACCTGATTTTCAGCCACCAAACTTCATTTCTTCATATCATCTTCATCCCAACTCCGATTTTAGTGATTCAAGTTGCCATGGTTTCATTTTTGAGAGCTCTTCAAGAATATATCAAGAGATTTGAAGTCTATTGTAATATCTAAGGGTATTTTGTGGTGGTAAGTTCTTCATCTCTCTCAATGTTAAGCTAGGGTTAGATGGTTTCACCCTTTTTCCTTTCATCCTTCAACTTGGGTGTGATTTTGGTAACTTGTATGTTGAAGGAACCTTGTAGATGTGTTGGATCTAAGATCTAGAGAAGTTTCTTGGAGATTCAAGCCTTCATCTTTGGAGATTCAAGTTTTGGGGGGTAAAATCTAGATTTAGCCTAAATCTAGCAAGGTGAGTTCAAGTTACTTTACGAAAACTATGTACATGCCAAAATGGGTATTTTGAAGTAAAAATATGTTTTACCTAGTAATTGTCAAGGTGTGAGTATTTTGATAAGTTTTCATATTTGATAAACTCAGGTTGTTTTAATCTCATGAAATGCTCATATACAAGTTTTGAATATTTCAACAAGTAAATAACATGATTTATGTATTCTTGGATCTTGTACAAATAAAGTCCATTTTATGATTTATGTATCTCCGGTGATTTTTGTACAAATGAGGTCTATTTCATGATGTTCGGCATTTTGATGTATTTGAGTCTATAAACCATTTGGGGAAAATCTTTGGTTCCAATACGTGACGAGTCTTGGGTTAATCACATCTTTGAGGTATGTGTCTGTATAAACGTCGTTTAAAGGAATTTCATTATTTGGGGGGGACCGTCCTTTGTTGGTCAAATGATTTTTGAGCATTTTAGCTCGGCGTTGACTTAAAAGAGTCTTGAGGATATTTGTTCGGTTTTAATTGCTCGATGTAGAGTCCAATCTACGATTTACATACTAATGCATTTTATTGCATATTTATGATAATTACATGCTCGAGTGTGTTGGTCATTCATATGTAGTCATGTAATGTTATACTGTGTTTCATTAGATCCATAGGCACGTAAGTCAGTCTTATTTGACGGTCAAGTGGGTGGTACGGGGTTGGACACCAGGACTCATGTCTTATGACCTTGTTCTTTCAAGTATACACTAGGAGGGCTGAGTCCGGTTGTGCTATTGTGACAATGGGTAGGTCATGATGGGCGTTTGGGGCCCCTGCCATGTCGGGGCAATGCCATGGTTGTATCCCCGTGCCGAGCCTTTGGTGATATTCTTGATAATATTCGCTAAGGTCAGCTGTCTCTTTTGGTGTAGCATGAAAGGAGTCGTAGGGACACTTGGGCTTGTGTGTCGTGAAATGCCATACGATTAACGTTGTATGAGTAGCATACTTTTGTGTTCCTCCACTCTCAACGGATACGGGTATCCCCTGCTGTCAACCCATAGTATTTTGGAAATTTAATTGTCCTTACCTAAATGTTTGGATTTCATTCAATTTTATGGTCGCGTGAGTATTAAGTTTCAGTTCTATGCTTTCGATGACGTATCATAACTATATGGTTTGTTTTCCGTTATTTATGGGTCTAGTATTAAACCGTTTTGGGTGTTTTGGGATTTTGAAGTATCGAGCATGTTTTTACAAATTGGGTGTCGAATTATAAACCCGTTTTGGGTGAGTTATGGGTTGCCTCGTTTTATAAAGAACGTCTGTTTTGGAGCGTTGTTTTTAAAGATGTATATTATGGGGAAAACGAGTCGTTTCCATTCCTAAAGTAAACCATTTCGAAAGATTTAGATTTGAACTGAATTCCTTTCTGTAATGATATATTCATTTATGTTAAAACTTTTTAGCTCACTAGGCGTTAAGCCTAACACTTTTTATTTGTCGGCATGTGCATCAGGTTCCATATGGGGGTTTGGTTCTAGAATCCCTAGGAAGAGATGTGCTTAGTTATTCACAAGTGTAAGGAAGAGATTTGAACTGAATTCCTTTAATAACCTTTTCACTCCACCAACCTCTTCCTCAAATTTCTCCAACAAAGTAGTTTCAACAGCCTTTAAGGCGCTGTTGAGGAATTCCTTTGACACAAAGTCTGGTAAAGTAACACCGGGGTCACTTAGACGATACGTTCTAACAACATTTGATGAAACAATCATGTGGCCTATGTTCAAAGCTGGCGGAATATTAGCAACGACAGGACTTCCATCCAACCCTCGTAGTCCGGATTGCGAATCTTCTATAGATGTTCCGATCGGGCCATAAAGACTTTCGATGGTAGTTGTTTGTATAAGTGTCCTAGGAATTGAAAAAGATGTAACAATTGGCTCTAGACTTACATGTGCAGAAAAAGAAGTTGAGAACTAGGGCAACTGTTCTTTGGTTTCAATACCTGTGGTCTCTGAGTGAGATCCAGGTAGATTTTGTGCTAAATCCCCGTGTTGAATTGAAACTAACTCTTGTTGAGAGGATATAAAGTGGATGGCTGGGGTTTGCAGTTGCGTTAGTGGGTGACTAACGTCTTCTTCAATATCTGCACGCAACACATGTGGCGAGATAGTAGATGTGGCTGCCCTTTTGGATCTGTAGGTTAGGTTACACACATGCTCTCCATATTCTTTTTTTATATTCTCACTCATCCTCTCATTTACATTATCAACTAGAACTCCCTCGTTACTTATTATATCTCCCAAAACATTTCTGATGGTTGAATCAACTTCAATTTCCATATCATCAGCCTCTTAGAATTTCTCAAATACATTAACCTGCTTAGTATCATCAACTTGAATACTAGCACCACCTTGATCTTGATCATCTTGATTAGAATCATTTCCATCACTTTCATTGTCAGCATCATTAGCATCATCATTATCACTAGTTGCAGAAGGAATTTCTTCACTATCATCTGCTCTAGCTGACGAATCCGACTCAGTTTCAGAGCCTTGACCTTCATTGGTTGGAGGTGTCACTGAACTTTGGTTAATGATCCGTGACTCTGAAGCCTCTAGTCTTGGTCTCTGACCCCTAACAGTACCCCTCTCTGAATTTTTCCTCTTCACTCTCCGTTCTTGTACCCCCACAGTAGCAATAACCATCACAAACTCCTCTCTTCTAAGGATTGAGCCTTGGGTAGGGATAACCGGTTCTGGTAGTCCCATAGACTCTCTATAAGCTCTTACATTCTTTGAGTTCGGATTGGCATAAACTAGTATTGCCTCAGAAACTGGCATTGAGTAGTTGAATGATTGTTTCTGCTTTTGTAGATACCTCATCACAAATTCAGGTCCTACTTCATGATGACTTCTCTTAGGAATATCTCTATTAGATCTGACCATATTCCTGATAATGAGCTGTAGAAACCTTTGGTATGTAACAAAGATTGGTTTCTTTGAAGTTCTCTTGATCAGCACTTTGTCAAACAACTTAGTCCAAATAGCAATTGAATAGTCCACATGTAGATCGTACACAATGCATGGAAGAGTCTGAGTGTATGCATATTAGTGTTGTCTGCTCCGGTGTGCCTTGCTGTTAAACATTTGTTGATGATGGAAAAGAGCTGATACCAAAATGGTGGTAGATTGGTTTTCTTGAATTCACATATTGTTGATCCAAACTCTCTCAGTGATTTGATAACAACTCTCTTTTATACTTAGTGAAAATTACGCTTATTAATATGTATTAGTGTTTCACCATCAGTGATCATACTGAGTATGTTTAGTTATCACTGATGATCTTTCTCGTAAACATTCATATGTATTAGTGTTTCACTATCAGTGATCAGACTGAGTCTGTTTAGTTATCGCTGAAGGTTTCAAATGTAAATAGTTAACATAATCCCTGAAGACAAGTTTCGCGTCAACAAGATGTTCATAGCTGAATCGAAGACAAAGTTGCTGAACAAAGACAAGTCTACTAGTGACCTGATGCGGATATCAGTGAAGCAAAGACGACTCTACTTATACGCGAAGAAACCTGAGGAAAAGCTTCAGCGATAGCTGAACTTCTTTGTATCTCTAAAGGAAGAGATATTCAGCGATCGATGATCACTTAGCTTATGCCTCAAGTCTCTTTTGTATTTCCTTGCACACCCAATACTATGTGTCAGAACGGACATACCTCTGCCACAAATCGTACAACAACTCTGTCAACTACACTGTTCATGATATGGCCGAAAGCATATCTCCCAAAGTCAGACTCTCAAAGCCAATCAATGAATGACACGTGTAAAGTGCCCTGCCATGCATTTAATGCATAGGGTATAAATAGAAAGATTACCTCTCCATCTGAGAATACTTCTTGAACCTTTATCTTTCTATAATATAGAAACCCTTGTTTTCTATACCCTCAAAATCTCCCATTCTCTATCTTCTAGTGCAACCTTCTTAGTGTTTTCTTAAGTTTGTTTAGATTGGGTTTTAGTTAATCTTAATTCCGCAACAGACTTGTAAATTGTATTTGATTAATCAATAAACAATTTATTAAACTTTAAATTCCATGTTTGCATTCAACCCCCCCTTCTACAAACTTGTTAAGCACCCCGGGACCAACAAGTGGTATCAGAGCGGATTGTTTAATCTAATAAACAAGATATTGCTTTATTCTCTTCCTTGCTATTCTAAAATGGCACTTAACACAAACACAAACTACTATGATAATGGTTCACTTTCTAAACCTCCTCGATTTAGTAGAGATAACTTTTCTCTCTGGAAGAATCGAATGATGCTATTTCTTGAAGGTGCATATCCCACTATACCTGAATACGTAGAAAATGGACCCTATGAACTCGTCCAAATTATAGCTGTCGTTCCAGCTACTACCACCACTCCTTTTATCCCTGAACGCTATGTTGTTAAGGAAGTGAGACAATGGAGTGATGAAGGCAAAAAGAAGGTTGGTATCGATGCAAGGGCAAAAACCATTATCTCTATGGCTCTGCCTAATGAAGTTTTCCATTCCATCATGCATCTTAAAACTTCTAAAGAAATGTGGGAAACCATATGTGTTCAATATGAAGGCACCACTGAAATCCAAAAGACTTAAATTCTCTTTCTCTCAGCACCTTGTATGGAATATTGCTCAATTATGAACAATCAAATCTCTTGAAGAAGAATCTTATAAAAGATTCTAAAGACTCTAAAAGCACTCCTGTTGCTTTAGTTTCTTCAGAGATAATTCCATCTCAGCGATCTACTCTCACTATTACTGAGTTAGATTCTAATTCTGAGGATCTATCATACACTGATCTTTCAAAGTTTGACGAGTCCTTAGCACTCTTGACAAACTCTTTTAAAAGATTTGCAAGAAAGAGCAATTTCCATAGAAATAAGCCTCTCTCTCTCTCTCACTGACAAGCCTAAATCAACCCCTGTTGATAAGTCTACTGCTACTTGCTTTAACTGTGAAAAGATTGGACACTTTGCAACTGAGTGCAGGTCGAAGAAAGTCTTCAAACCTTCTACCTCAAGAAGAACCAGCGATGACAAATACCTAAAGCTGAAAGAAAAATATAAAAAGTTGAAAAACTACAAGCGAAAAGGTAAAGGTCTCATCGCTGAAGAACACGACTGGGCTGAATCAGAAGAATCAAGTTCTGATGAAGAAGAAGTCGCTAATCTCTGCCTCATGGCTGAAATTAAAGAAGAAGTAGAAGAACCAACTGAAACTTCTATGATCTATATATCATCTCAGGTATCTATCTCTACTAATCCCTCTTTACCTAAAGCAGAGAGAAGTCGCGCTATAGATATTCTGACGATTGATCTATACAATGCTCTAAACGGCAAAAATCTAGATGAGAACAAAAATGTTGATTTAACTGAACAGCTAGAGAAATATCATGAAAAGATCAGAGAACTGACTCTTTTAGAGGAAAGTTTGAAAGATCAAGTCATTGTTAACAAAATCATTAGCATTGAACGTGAACAATCCATCGCTGCTCTAAAAGCAGAAAAGGCTACTGTTGAAGGATGGTGTAAATCCTCAACAAAGATCACTGAGATTATAAGTGCTCAGATTCCTACCAGTGATAGAACTATTCTTGGTTTTTAGAAACCACAGGATGAACCTAAAGAAGACAGTTCCATGCTTAAGTTTAGAACGTTTGTCTCTTCTATCCCTAACACTTCTCAAGCTCAATGCTCTTCTTCATCTTCTTCAAATCCCATCCCTGAGGAAATATCTAAAGACTCTAAGCCTGCAGATAAAGGAAAATCCATTTTCCATCTTCAGAAGGCTACCAAGAAAGCAAAGATGAAAGTTCCTTCTAAACCTTCAGTAAAACAATCTTCTAGCTCTATGATAGAAATCTTTGATCTCTGTCCTCCAAAGCTAAAGATTTATCTTAAGCCTAAGAGATCTGAAGAAATGAAAATTCCTCCCAGATCTCATACTAAAGGCATTCTTGGAGCTGGCCCTGCTCATCTAAAATTCTCAAAACCCTCTACTTCTGGTCCTAAAACCACATTCAAATATAGAAAATTCTATCATTGTGGATTTACTAACCATATTGCAAGCAAATGTCCAACTGCCACCAAAGATGATAAAACAACTAAAGTGAAGATGAATGCCTCCAAGGCTGAGTAGGTCATCAAAGCTGAAAAATCGACCAAGGTGAAGAATACCACTAAGGTTAAGAAATTAACCAAGGTGAAGGTTACCACTGAAGCTGAATCTTCATCTGCTGTGAAGATTGTTGAACCTTCCATCTCCACTAACCCTAAAGGACCCATTGAAAAGTGGGTACCAAACAAAGCTTAATCTTCCTTATGTTTGCAGGGATCAAAGGGCATCTGGTATCTTGATAGTGGATGCTCTTGTCATATGATTGGACAAAAAGACCTGCTCACTGAATATAAGGAAGAGAAAGGTCCATCTGTGACCTTTGGTGGAAATGGAAAATGATATACCCGAGGGTTTGGTGTCCTCAGCAATGGGTTAACTATCTTCAGAAAAGTCGCTTATGTAGATGGACTGAAGCATAATCTTTTGAGCATCAGTCAGCTATGTGACAAAGACTATGAAGTTCGCTTTACCAAGAAAGCATGTTAAGTGGTAAATGAAAAAGGAAAACTTGCTCTCAGTGGCTATCGTAAAGAAAATGTCTATGTAATAGATATGGACTCTACTACCACTGAAAACGTATGTTTTCTTTCTAAAGCCTCCTCTGATGTCAACTAGCTATGGCACAAAAGGCTGTCTCATCTAAACTTCAAAACCCTGAATTCTCTCTCATCTAAGGAACTAGTTTCTTGTCTTCCTCAGCACTCATATGCTAAAGAATCTCTCTGCTCAGCATGTGAAAAAGGAAAACAAACAAAAGCTAGTTTCAAGTCTAAACAAGTTTCCTCAGTGACAAGTCCTCTTCAACTCTTGCATATGGATTTGTTTGGTCATGTCAACATCCAATCAATAGCTGGAAATAAATATACACTTGTCATTGTAGATGAATACTCATGTTACACCTGGGTTATCTTTCTTCGCTGCAAGAGTGATACTCCAGAAGAACTAATATCTTTTGTTAAAAAGATGGAAGTGCTGAATAATTTTACTGTTCGTTCAATAAGAAGTGATCATGGAACTGAATTCAAAAACAGTTCTATGAACAATTTCTTTGAGAACAAGGGAATTTCTCATAACTTCTCTTCAGTAAGAACACCTCAGCAAAACGGAGTCACTGAAAGAAGAAACAGAACAATCATTGAAGCTGCTAGATCAATGCACAACGATTCTCACCTCCCTACTCAATTTTGGGCTGAAGCTGTAAACACTGCATGTTTTACTCAAAACAGATCACTTATAGTAAAGCAATTTAGGAAGACAACTTATGAATTATTTCATGGAAGAAACCATCTATCAGTTTTCTTCATATCTTTTGTTGTCAATGCTTTATCTTAAACAACAAAGATCTACATGGAAAATTCAATCCAAAAGCTGACGATGGAATATTTCTTGGATATTCCTCCATCTCCAAAGGATACAGAGTTTTCAAAAAGAAAAGAAAACTATAGAAGAAACCATTCATGTCACCTTTGATGAATCTCGGTCAGCGAATTCAAAATCTATCGCTGACAACGAAGAAATAAATTCATGGATGTTCTCTCATTACAGAGAAACAGAACCCTTCTTTTCAAACCATCAGTACTCTGACCCTCCTACTGCTGATGATGATCCAAACATCATACTTCCTAACGTTGAATCCAACTCATGGGTTTTAGCTGAGTCACTAAACACACTTCCTCCATCAGATCCATCTTCGTCTGAAAACCTCTCAGAAAACAATGATTTGTCTAACTCTCAACAGTTGATAGCTGATGAGCCTAAAACTTCCTCATCAGTGAACATTCATATTGTTGATCCAACCTCTGAAATGAACGATCATGCACCTGCTCAGCGATGGACCAGAGATCACCCCATAGATCAAATTCTGGGTGATCCCTATGCAGGTATTCAGACACGATGAAGTTCAGGTAATATCTGCCTTTTTGTCAACTTTATTTATTTAATAGAACCAAAGAAGACTGATGATGCCCTCAGAGATCCAAACTGGGTCAGTGCTATGCAAGAAGAGCTGACTGAGTTCTCTCACAACAATGTTTGAAATCTTGTTCCTAGACCATCTGATAAAATTGTTATAGGCACCAAATGGGTGTTTAGAAACAAGTTAGATGAACATGGAACTGTAACCCGCAACAAAGCTCGACTTGTTGCTCAGGGATACAGACAAGAGGAAGGCATAGACTATGATGAAACCTTTGCCCCTGTGGTTAGGCTCGAAGAAATTTGACTTTTCTTAGCCTATGCAGTTTACAAAGACTTCATTGTGTATCAAATGGATGTAAAATCAGAGTTCCTCAATGGAAAGTTGAATGAAGAAGTCTATGTAGAACAACCACTAGGGTTTTATGACCCTAAGCATCCAAATTATGTTTATAAATTGGATAAGGCTCTCTATGGTCTAAAACAAGCCCCTCAAGCTTGGTATGACACTCTCTCATCCTTTCTTATCTCTGAAAATTTTGATTGTGTCAAAATTGATAATACATTATTTTTCAGAAGGATAAAAGGTCATATTATTCTTGTACAAATATATGTCGATGACATCATATTTGGTTCTACTAACCCATCTCTATGTACTCGCTTCGCTGAACGAATGAAGAAAGAATACAAAATGAGTATGATGGGTGAGCTGACATATTTTCTTGGCCTTCAGATTAAAAAATCTGACAAAGGTACTTTTATCAGCCAAGGTAAGTATGTTAAAGATATGCTGAAGAAGTTTGATCTAACACAAACTTCAGCGATGAAAACTCCTATGGCACCTCCTCTGACACTAAACAAAGATCCACCTGAAAACCTGTTAATGTCACTACCCATAGAGGAATGATAGGCTCACTGCTGTATCTAACAGTGGGCCGACCTAACATCATGTACTCTACTTTTTTATGTGCACACTATCAATCTGAACCCAAGGAATCTCATCTGATCGCTGTTAAGATAATTTTCAGATATCTGAAAGGGACTCCTAACTTCGGTCTTTGGTATCCCAAAGACTCAGGGTTCGATCTAACTAGATATTCCGATAGTGATTCTGCAGGTTGTAAACTTGATAGAAAGAGCACTACTGGTGGATGTCAACTCCTAGGAGGAAAGCTGGTAAGCTGGACAAGTAAAAAGAAAATTTATGTGTCCACTTCCACAACTGAAGCTGAATATGTAGCCCCTGGAAGTTGTTGTGCTCAGGTCTTATGGATGAGAAATCAACTATTAGACTATGGCCTTCAGCTATCAAAGATTCCAATCTATTGCGACAGCACTAGTGCTATCACCATAGCAAATAATCCAGTACTATATTCAAAGACGAAACACATAGAGATCAGATATCATTTTATCAGAGATCATGTGATGAATGGTGATATTGAACTTCACTTTATTCCCACTGACTATCAGCTAGCTGATTTATTTACCAAACCTCTTGATGAGACAAGATTCAATTTTCTCATCAGTGAGCTTGGAATGTTGAATCTTGAAGAGTAACTCTTCATCGTTCATGCATTATGTCAGTGATTCTAAGTTCCCTTTTATCACTCAATCTCTGAATAAATTTCTGACTCTCATATATGTTCTCTTACTTTCCATCACTGAATATTCATTCAGTAAGTTAGTTTTTCAAAAATAAAAACTTTAATCATTTTCTTTCTCCAAATGATTAAAAGCTTTTTGATAAACAAAATTTATCGCTGACATTTCTCATCAGTGATCCTTCTAAAATGAAAAATGTAATCTCTGAATTTTTATCAGTGATTCTTTCAAAAAGAAAAACCTATTTCTGATTTTTCTTCAGAGATAATTTCGAAAAGGACAAATGAAACGTTTTTCTCTCTCCTATGACGTCATTTGAACCGACAATCCACGACATGCCTTTTTTCTGACAAGTTCGTCCGTTGCCCTTCCATCCAATTAACTTCGTCAAACATGTCCATGTCATGATGAGCAGTTGCTTTCCGGCCTCACTCTCTTTCTCTCTCTCTCTCTCTCTACGTATATAAGGAATTCCTTTTCATATTTATCTCTTTAAGCATTCTGGAACTATTTTCAAGCAAGAATTCTCTCAAGGCATTTGAAGCAAACAAACTACTTCAAGCAATTTGAATCTTCTTCCTTTCAAGTTCAACATGTTACTTTGTTCTTCTTTTCTTCATAAATTTTTTTACAAAACCTAAATATGTTATATTATTATGGGTTTTTTCACAAGATTTCTTAAATCTTAAAATCATTGTTTTTGATTTTTATGATTCAAATCTTTGATTGTCTTCATGTTCTTTCTTCTTCAAGAACAATGTTGTTCTCAAAATCATTTAAATTTTTCCTATGTTTCTTTCCGAAAATAGAAACTGGTAAAAAAAAATTCTAAACCTTTCTATCTATATTTTTTCTCCTTCTTTCCATATTCAGAAATGGCACAATCAACTCTCATTGCTTCCAAGACCGTCATGTTTGCTCTCTCTAAATCTGAAATTCCCAAGAACAATCATCTTGCACGTTTGGACTTCGATGGTGTTAAATACCCACACCTGGTGGAAGCAGCTCAATTCCTAAAGTAGTCATGTCTCGCTTACGCCATCACTGTGGATCCTAAACCATCCAAAACCCTTCTTTAACAGTTTTGGTTCACTGCTGACGAAACAACCATCACCAACAAAAAAGGTGACAAGGTTTCTGCTATCTCCTTCAGCACTGATTTAGGACCAGGTATGATGACTGCATATAGCCTGAGGAAGTCACTCCGATTTCCTGACAAACCCAAGGGTGGATTCAGTCCCCTTCCCACTGATGTTGAACTCGTCTAGTTTCTGGATGATATGGAATACTGTTGGGACAACAAGCCCCGCTCAACCATTCCCAACAAGAAGCTGACAAAGATCTTGAAGGCCAATATGCCTTCCCAACTGAACTACATCTTCTCACACATCATTCAATGTATGAGTGGGAAGAGTGGCTCACTTGATCAGGCGAGCAAAATTCAGCTCCAGATAGCTTACTCAGTGATCGCTGGAAAAAACTTCGACTATGCCACCACTATCTTTGACGATCTCAAGTCAAAGATTGAGAAGACGGAGAGGGATCCCAAGATTCCCTATGTATGATTCATCTGTGCATACCTGAAGTTTCTTTACCCTGACACCTACCCCACTACTCATGATGGTTCTTTCACCAAAGTGGGTCAGCGATCGTTGGAAGTCAAATCGGTCGACAACGAGGTAAGTATTTCTACTCTTCGCTCTTGTCTCTCTCTCCACACTTCTTCTTCTTTAGCGGCCGCGCCGGAGGTTCCTTCTCCAGCTAACCCAGCCGCTAAAATCGCTTCAAAAAGACCATCAGCTAGTCTTTCTGGTCCTTCGAAGAACGCCGAATTGACTAAGGAGACTTTAGCCCCTAGCTCAAGGCCTGAGGTAGTTTCTCAATAAACTACCTTAGATGGTTTTGTGGGACTCTCCTCCACATCTGCAGCTGTCATCACATCAACTGAGCCAGTGATCACGGTCGTTGCCACAATATCAGTGACGCCACCATCCATCCCAGTTCATCAACAAACTGAGGTAACAACCCAAATCCCAACTTCTTCTATCCCCATTACTCTTCCTCCCACTTCTTTGGTCTCTAACCCTCCATCTCTCATGCAACAACCTCAAGTTGCATTCATCGGACTTGATGCTTAAACCTTTGAAAGAGATATGCAATTTTTCAATATGTTTAAACCATCACGTATACCTAAACACACAAATCACCCTCACATCTCTCCATCTAAGCCTTTTACTCAGAAACTAACTTTTCTTTCAGGTTCGAATATGGCAACTGTTGACTCTCATTTCAACAGTTTGGGTGTCAAGGTGGATTCTCTCACAACCTCCATCAACGGAACCACTAGCGCTGTCAATACCGCTGGTGAAGAGCTGAAGAAGCTGACGACTTCTTGCTCCTCGAAAGCTGAAGCCTCCCAGATCTCAACTCTTCAGGGAGAGTGTTAGATCATAAATATATATTGGATGCATGATCATGAAGACTGAAATTCAAAGTCATTTTGTAATAAAGTCAAAAGTCAATTTGTATTGTTTTGTTTCCTTGTTTTGTAGCTAGGTATAAATAATTTGTTTTTGTTTTAAGAGATATCTGACTAGAGGAATTGTTAGTATGCAGAGAGAGTTTTTAGAGAGAGAAACGGATTTGTTGAGAGAGAAATAGAGAAACAGATTGTAATCTTTTGAATTTGGAATTGAAATCAATCAGGTAGTTTAATCATCTTGTTTGTGTTGATTTGTTTGTAATTAGGAACTTGAATCAGGGACACACAATTAGTATCAGAGCAGATCCAGATTGAAATCATTCGAAAATTCAGAGTCGACACTGTTTTCTTGAGTTCTTGAATCAAATTTTGAGTAATTGTGCAAATTAGAGGTTGTATTTGGTATTGTTGCGTTCGTATTGTGTTTTAGAATGAGTTTGTATCATTTGATTTGAGTTTAGCACTGTAATTCTTAGTCAATTTGTTGAATTTGTTGGTTTTTGAGTCTCACGAGTTCGAACACTGTTTCATTGATCAATATGTTCATTTTTGTGAACTTTGTTGTAATTAGTTGGTAGAAATAGGTTCTAAAAGTGTTGTTGATCAATTTGTCAAAGTTTGAGTTTGTAATTCAAAGTCTAGATAGGATTTCAGACAAATCAGATCGATTTTTCATCTCAGATCTGAAGAACTTGCAAGGTGTACGAAGAACTCGCAAGTCTCATCACCAAGAACTAGCAGAGTGCTAAGTTTTTCGCAGAGTGTTAAGGGATTCACATAAATTAGATTTCTCTTAAGGCTTGTTGTTGAAAATTTCAAGTGAAGGATTCGTTAATGTGTTTGTTGAGAATGTTCTAGCTTTCGCAGGCCTTTGTGTTGAGAATCCTTAAGGATTCGTATTGGTCTGTTTGTTATTCTCCAGGATTCGCAGAAGTCTTTTGTCCCTAGAATTCGCATATATCTTTGAGAGAAAAGTTTTCGAAAATTTGTCAAGGATAGGATTCACAGGTGTAAGTATTGTGAAAACTTAAGGATTCGTAGGTGTGAGTTTTGAGAAAACTTAAGGATTCGTAGTGTTTCTTGCGAATTCTGTGTCTTTATGAATTCTGAGTCTCTTTGCTTGCAAATTTTCTTGATTTGTTAGTGCTTGCAAAATTTTGAAGCTTGCGAATTTCTAAGGATTCGTAGGTTTGAGAGTTACGAACTCTGATGTTATTGATTGCGAATTCTGTGGTTGTTTCTATCAACTTGCGAATTCTAAGCGTTTCAAAGCTTTTCTTGCAAATTTCTTACATCTTCTTGTAGTTTGCTAATTCTGAACTTGTTGATTTTTGGAAATTGTGATTCTGAATCTCATTTCAAGTTTTTCTGTATTTTTTCACTTCATTTCTATTGGACTAACGGTCAGTTTCAAGTTTCTTATTGCATATTTTTCAAACAGGATGACTTCAAGGGAAGCACTTGCTATTGGGACTGATTCAAAGCCTCCTGTTCTATTCCGAGGTGAATATGAACAGTGGAAGGATCGATTCCTTGATTTTGTAGACCGGCACGCAAATGCAGAAAATGTTCATTTGTCTTTCAAAGAAGGTCCGTTCAAGACTCCTACTACTGAAATTCCTACTCCAAATATTGGATCAGATGATGATGAAATTCATACAAGGACAATTCAGAAAGAAACTGTTCAACTCACTGATGCTCAGAAAAAGCGGTCAGAAGCTGATAGACAAGCGAAATCTCTTTTGCTACAGAGTATACCTAATGAGATTTATATCAAGATTGACAGTTAGAAAGGTAATGCCAAGTTAATGTGGGATCAATTACAGAAAATGATGTTGGGTTCAAAAGTAGGAAACCAGTTGAAGATAGCTAATTGCATAAACAGCTACGAAGAATTCAAAGCGAAGGATAATGAGAGCTTGGAGGACACGTATGAACGGTTTGTTCTTCTTTTGAATGAGCTGTCAAAGAACAAGGTTAAAAAGGAGCAGATTGAGAACAACGTGAAGTTTCTCAGCATCTTACAACCCGAGTGGAAAAAGCACACTCGTCGAATGAAGCAGATGAAAGATTTAAGTGAGATTCTAGTACATGAGGTCTACGAGACGTTGAGACAGAATGAGGAAGAAGTGGAAGAGAAAAGAGCTGAGAAAAAGAAGTCTGAGAAAATGCCCGATCCCATAGCACTTGTAGCTGGAGAGAATGAGAAAGAAAAGAAAGAGAAGAAGAAAAAGAAGAAGATAGTTATTTCTAGCTCAGAGTCTGATTATGAATTTGATGGTGATGATGGAGAAAACCTCAAGCAGGCAATGCTTTTACTGACCCGAGCTTTCTAGAAAAAGTTCTACAAGAAACCAGGGTCAAACTCACAGAGGTATTCTTCTACAGGATCAAAGAATCATGAGCATAGAGAAAGGGTTGAGGGAAGACGGTTTAAAGAGACTAGAGTTGTTGAGAAAAGGCCCGAAGAGGTGAAGAAGTATGTGAATGATTATACAAGTACTGAGAAGAAAGCTAGTGATCTGATCAAATGCTACAACTGTGACAAGGTTGGACATTTTGCAAAAGATTGTTGGAAGCCAAAGGTACGGAATTCAGAATATTACAAGAACAAAATGCTCTTGGCCAAGCAACAGGAAGCTGGCAAGGCATTAATGGATGAAGACGAATATTGGTTAGATCATTCGGATGTCGAGGAAGAGACAGAAGAATCAGCTCATTTATGCTTAATGGGTAAAGAAGATAAGCATGATGATTCTGAATATGAGACATCTGATGAGGTAATGAACCTAACTGAAAATGATTTTATGACCAAAATTGAGCCATGATGGTCGAACTTCAAGACCTTCAATCGAAACTGAAAAAGGAAAAAGACAGAGTTGCCAGGAGAAATCAAAAGATATTTGAGCTCAATAAGTCAGTTATTGGGAACAAAGATTTAATTGATTCTCTACGCAAATCTGCTTTTGATTTTAAACAGGAAAAAAATTGTTTTGAAAATAAGATTTCTGATTTTGAAGCTAAAATTTATAAGTTTGGTTTAGAAAATAAAGAATCTGTTCTAAAAGTTCTTAAATTGCAGGCTGAAAACAAGAGTTTGTCTAAGAAGGTAAATGGTTTGGAAGCTAAACTTCATGTTATAGGCCAAGCAGATTAAACTATTTTTCTAAATGCACCCAATGAAGAGGTTGATATTAAAGAGAAATGGGGACTCGGTTATGATAACCCCCATTACTTAAAGAAAGCCATCAGAAAACAACCAGTGTTATATAATTTGATTTTCTTGTTGCTGCAGGTAAAAATCCTCATTTAAAACCCCAATTTGTGACCAAATTACCAGATGAAGTTGAGGCTAAAGAAACTGAAAATAGAAAGAATGTAAAGAAAATGCAACTACCATTTTGCTATGATAGGCTGAATGATAGTTACCTTTCTGACACACCAAAAGTTCTTTCAAGTGATTATTTTGCTAGCTATTCTATTTCATAGATGGAAGTAAAACCTGCAACTACAAAAGTTTATGTTCCTCCACTCATTCTAGAAAGCAAAATAATTGAGCTTGAAGAAGTTTTATATGAATAAAGAATTTTGGTAGATATAGAACAAAGTGTATTTTCAACTGTGTTCAAGAACACTGTTTTTCAGAATAAATCTACAAAGTGTTCTAATTTTTATAAAGCTCCTCAAACTTCAACTGATAATTTTGATGACTTATTTGCGTCTGCAAATGATTTTCTTAATTCTGATGATGGGTGTGTAGAATAAATTGATATGTTTGACTTCAATGCTCCACTTCCAGATCATTCTACTTTTGTTATTAATGGACAAACTTTACCAGGTGTTTATGAAAAAGGAGAATCATCAACTAAGGTTGGTGAATTAATTTCTGTGAATGTTGATTACTATGCTAAGAGTAAGAAACATAAGAAACAACGTTCACAGAAAAGAAATAACACTGGTAAACACAAGAAAATCCAATCTCAAAAATCTGATTTTCCTAATAAATCTAAATTTTTTGTTTCAGATCTAAGAAATGTAACACCCCGAATTTCGAAAAGCACCATTTCAAATTAATACAGAAATCAGTAGCCTTAAAGGGGAAAAATAAGATTTTTGATTTTGGACTTGAATCCTAGATTTTATAGTCTTGACGGATAAATGATTCAATTATGAGTCCAACGGTTCTTTTCGGAGCAAAAACGGAGCTATAACGAAGAAGTTACGGCCAAAACAGTGAACGAGAAGAAAACCAGGGGAAGCGGGCGACTTATGCCGCGACTTAGGGTCGCGAGATAAGTCGCGAAACCCCCTGGTCGAGCTAAAAACCGATTTTCAGCCACCAAACTTCATTTCTTCATATCTTCTTCATCCCAACTACGTTTTCAGTGATTCAAGTTTCTATGGTTTCGTTTTTGAGAGCTTGTCAAGGTTAGATGGTTAGTTTTGGGAAATTATAATGGTGGATTGGAAGCTAAGACCAAGAGCTCATCATCATCACCTCCATCTTCAAGAATTTTGGGGATTTGTAGGTTTTTATGAAAACCTAAATGGTAAGTTCATCCCTTCCACTTCCAAACTTCTTTATGGGTTATAAATGCTCGATGGATGTCAACCTAGTGTTTGATTCCACTAATTTCGTTTTGAAAGATTTTGGGAGTTTTGGGTCAAAATTTGGGTTTTGCCCAAAATAGAGATTTGGATGATTAAGTATTTGGGGAATGTTTCTATGTGGTTGGTTATATGTTTTGATGGTTGGAAACTTATGGATCTAGGTTTTGGAAGTTTTGCTTGGAGATTCAAGTTTCTTCAAAGGAGCTCAAAGCGGGGTAAAATCAAGATTTAGCCTAAATCTAGCGAGGTGAGTTCAAGTTGATTTGTGAAAACGGTGTACATGCCAAAATGGTTATTTTAAAGTATTTTACATCTTACATGAAATTGTTAACTGCTGATCAGTTTGGTTATTTTGAAAGTGTTTAACTTTATAAACTTGTATATCACACATTCTTGTGATTTTTGGGCATTTTGATAAATGAGTCATAAATGTGTGTGTTTGGTAACTTATTGCATAAATGAGATTATTTGGTTAAAAGGCATTTTAGTGTTGTTTGGGGTAAAAGGTTCAATTTTATGTTATGGGACGTTTTGAAAGGATAAGGAACATAAATCTATTTGGAAAACCTTTTGACCCGACTTAACTGTGTTGGAGTCCATTCGAGTATTTTGGAGCGTGTGATTTCATGGTATGGGTCGAGTGGGTCTATTATTTGGAAAATATAATCTTTGGTCAAAAAGAGGTTTTGAGCATTTTGGCTCGATGTCGTATTAAAGGAGTCTCGAGGACACTTGTCCGGTTTTATATGGCTCAATGTAGAATCCAGTTATGATGTACGTATTAATGCGCTGTGATGCGTATTGAGGTTGGTTACGGACTTGAGTGCTCTGGTCATTCATGTTTAGTCCGGGAAGGTTAGACTGTGTTGCAATGGATCCATAGGCACGTGAGTCAGTCTGTTTTGGGATGGTCAATTGGGTATTGCATGGTTGAACTTCGGTACCCATGTTTTATGACCGGAAACTTTACAAGTGATCGCTAGGAGGGTTGAGTCAGCTAGTGCTATCAGAATAGTAGGCGCTAGGACCTCCGCCGCTTGAAGTAATGCCTGGGAGGTAGTCTTTAAGTGTGCCGGGCCTTCGGGATGGAGTTCTTCGGAATGATCCATCAAGGTCAACTGACTTGGGGTGACACTTGTAAAGGAGTCGTAGGGACACCGGGCTGTGATGTCGGGAGGTGTCATGCGATTAATGTTGCATGGGTGGTATACTTTTGTGTTTCCTCCACTCTCAACGGATACGGGTATCCCCCGTTGTCGACTATCAGTAATTTAAATATAACGATGTTTTACTGTAGTGTCATTTGTTCTATATGATCGACAATGAATGAGAACCTTAATATTGGACCTCCCTCCTCGTATATTAAGGTTTGAATGAAATATGTCGTCCCCGTGTTTTGGTATTTAGATTCCTTTTGTTATGGCCGCGTGAGTTTTGGGCCTAGTGTCGGTGTTTTCGGACGTACGGTATATATGGTTTTGAAGTTGATTTTTGGGGTGTTTTGGAATATAACGTTTTATCCACGTTTCTTGAATGGGAGTCGGTTCACATGCATGTTTCGAGTTAATTTAAATTGCAATCAATTTTTAAAGCATGTTTGAAATAAGATGTCTATCTTTGAAAGCGCATGACATTTAAAAGAGTTGTTTCTATGTTTTACGGTGCATCAATTGAAATATCATGTTTTAAGAGTAGTTTGTCTTTTAAAAGTATTTACTCATGTTAAAACTCTTCAGCTCACTAGGCGTTAAGCCTAACCTTTTTATTTGTCAGCATGTGCATCAGGTTCCAGGTGGGGGTTGGTTCTAGAAATTCTATAAAGAGATGTGCTTAGTCTTTCGCAAGTGTAAGTATTTGGTGAAGTCTTCCGCAGTTTGGAGATAGTGACTTCTATTTGGTTTTTGTAGCACCCGTCCGTATTATAGACCTTATGTATAGAATGAATGTGTGTATTGAGGTTAAATCTTAGATTGTGATTGCAGATGAATCAATTACTGATGTATTTAGAAAATTTTAAATTAGTTGCTATTTCCAGTTTGAGGGTGTTACAAGAAAGAAAATGTCGGAAGAAAGATCTGAATGGCGACTTAAAAGGAAAAGTGATGAAAAGACAGAATCAATTTCTGATAATTCTTGTAATAGATCAAATAGTAGTATGTCTGTTATAGTTGGTTCTGTTGCTTCTACTAATAAAAACCTTGAAATTCTTACAAGAGATATTCTATAAAGCAATTGTTCCGATTATCTCCTACTACTACATCTTATTTTTATCAGTGGAATGATTTTGCTTATCATCATAATTCTAATGATTGGTTTGGATCTTATCATGTTTATTCTTCTAAATCAAATGTTTTAAGAGTTTTCAAAAGAAAAGAGGATCCATATTTAAATGGATACCAAAATCTTGTGCTAATACGTTAGGATCCATTTTTAAACGGGTACCTAAAATTGTTGTTCCCTGATTTCTCTTGCAGACCCGTCATATGTGGTACTTGGATAGCGGCTGTTCCAAGCATATGACTGGGCAAAATGATTTATTGTCTAATTAACAGAGAAATTCAGTGGAAATGTATGTTTTGGAAACGACCAGTTCTTACCGATCTTAGGATATGGTGACATCATTCAAGATAAGCTGACGATAACGAAGGTGAGTTATGTAGAAGGTTTAAGGCACAACCTGTTTAGTATTGGTCAGTTCTGCGACAAAGGGTTAGAGGTAAATTTCAAAGCTAAGAGTTGCTTGGTGCGAACTGAAGACTGCAAAGAACTCTTAGTTGGCGCTCGAAAGTCCAACCTCTACACCATCAATCTTTCAAAAGTTCAGAATGACAATAAGGTTTGCTTACTGACAAAAGCTTCGATGCAGCAAAGTTGGCTTTCGCACCGAAGGCTATCACACCTGAATTTTCGTTACATTAACAAGCTGGTCAGTGGAAAGTTAGTGAATGGACTTCTTGAGCTTAAGTATGTGAAAGAACACTTGTGTGCAGCATGTGAAAAAGGGAAGGTGAAGAGAGCTCCACATAAACTGAAGCCTGTACCAATTCTCCATTAGAGTTGTTGCATATGGATCTCTGTGGTTCGATGCGAACGCAAAGCTTAGGCGGAAAGAAATATGTTCTAGTTATCGTGGACGACTATTCGCGATACACGTGGGTTAAATTTCTTCGATCAAAAGATGAGACACCAGAAGTACTCATTACATTTCTAAAGACGATCCAGGTGAATCTGCAGAAACCAGTCAAGCTTCTCAGAATTGATAACGGCACAGAGTTCAAAAACAGAACTGTTGAAGAGTATCTTGAATCGGTCGGGATATCACATCAATACTCTTCTTCTGGTACGCCAGAACAGAATGGAGTAGTCGAAAGGTGAAATCGAACGCTAGTCGAGGCCGCTCGCACTATGCTCAGCCAATCAGACTTACCTCTATTTTTGTGGGCATAAGCTATTTCGACTGCATGTTATACTCAAAATCGTTCCATGATACACCACAGATTTCAAAAGACTCCGTATGCGTTAATCAACAACCGAACACCGACTATCAAATATTTTCATATATTTGGGTGTAAGTGTTTTGTGCTAAACGACAGAGAGAGTCTGAACAAGCTCAATGCTAAGGTAGATGAGGGCATCTTCATTGTATATTATTCTACATCTGTTGCATATCGTGTAAATTTGAAGAAGTCGAAGACTGTTATCGAGAGCATAAATGTCACATTTGATGAGGAGATGACTTCTGAACAAGTCAGTTCAGAACTTATGATAACCAGAGTGCTAGCTTCTGGGCAACTCAGTTCAGAACTTGTATCTGAAAAGAAAAAATCAGATGAAGCATCATCATCTACTAATCATTTATCTGATTTATATCTTTTATTTTAACTATTTTATGATGAATTTCTTGGTTCTAATGTGCATAAACCTGTTGTGGTTGACAGGATGGAAGATTCAACGATCACTCATCCGACCACATCAGATGTATCCACTGAATCAAATTCCTCGATTCAGAAAGAAATTCCAGTTCAAATGCCTACTCCAATAGTTGAAGTTGTATCTACTAATGAAGAGCCAGAAGTTGCTGAATCAGTAGGATGTACTGTAAGGACAGATCAACAGACTGAACAAGTTGTTTCTACTGAAACTTCTGCACCAATTACTTCAACTGAAATCCTCCCTCATGATGTTCAAACTGAAGAAGCTGATAGTGGATTCTTGGATGATAATCATGATCAATCTTCATCTAATCCACTCCCTCATGAACATCGCTGGACCAAAGAGCACCCTCTACACCAAATCATTGGAGATCTAAACAAGCCGGTGCAAACTAGGTCAACAACTTTAAATCAATGTATGCATGACTCATTCCTCAGCAAGATAGAGCCTACTCGTGTATCAGAAGCTCTAGCTGATTCGGATTGGGTGTCAGTTATGCAAGAAGAGTTAAACCAATTCGAAGCCCGAAAGGTCTGGAGATTAGTGTCAAAACAAGAAGGAAAGACTGTTATCGGTACTAAATGGGTATTCAAAAACAAGAATGATGAAGATGGTATTGTAATTCGAAACAAAGCAAGACTTGTTTCCAAGGGATATTGGCAAGAGGAAGGCATAGATTACGATGAGACTTATGCTCCAGTAGCGCGTATAGAGGCAATCCACATGTTTATAGCCTACGCTGCTCACAAGAACTTCACAGTCTATCAGATGGATGAGAAGACTGCTTTTCTGAATGGCATTCTTAAGGAGGAAGTCTACGTATCTCAGCCAGAAAGGTTTGTAAATCCAGATAAGCCAAATCATGTCTACATCTTGGATAAAGCTCTTTATCATCTGAAACAAGCACCTCGCGCATGATATGATGTTTTATCTCAATTCTTGGTCAAGTCAGGTTTCTCAAAAGGTAAAGTCGATACCACTTTATTCATTAAAAAAGAAAAAGCCGATATCATTCTTATTCAAATATATGTTGATGATATAATATTTGGCTTTACAAATCCTAAATATTGTAAGAATTTTTCAAACCTCATGGTGTCTAGATTTCAAATGAGTATGATGGGAGAGATGAATTTCATTCTCGGATTACAAGTAAAACAGTTTTCAACGGGGATTTTTATAAACCAAGCAAAGTACATTTTTGATATTCTTCGGAAGTTCAAAATGGAAAATTGCAAACCAATTGGAACCCCAATGGCACCAGGTACTAATATTAGCACTGATCCTTCGGGAAAAGCGGTTGTTGTTTGGACTTATAGAGGAATGATATGTTCTTTAATGTATCTTACTTCAAGTAGGCCAGATATCATGTTTTCAACATACTTGTGTGCAAGATATCAGGCTGATCCTAAAGAATCTCATTTGGCTGCTGTCAAATGAATTTTTAGATATCTGAAAGGGTATTGCAGATCTTGGTCTATGGTATCCTAAGGATACAAGGTTTGAACTAACTGCTTATTCAGACGCAGATCATGCTGGATGTATGTTAGACAGGAAGAGCACGTCGGGTCATGTTCAATTTCTTGGAGACAAGCTCGTTAGCTGGGCGTCAAAGAAACAACTTTGTGTTTCCACTTCGACTGCTGAAGCTGAGTATGTAGTTGCTGCCAGTTGCTGCTCTCAGGTATTGTGGATGAGGACACAACTTCAAGACTATATATTCAAGTTTGACAAAATACCAATATATTGTGACTCGAAGAGCGCCATTGCTATATCAGTTAATTATGTGCATCATACTAAAACAAAGGACATTGATGTCAGGTATCATTTTATAAAAGATAATGTAGAAAAAGGTACAATAGAACTTTACTTTGTAAAAGCTGATTATCAACTTGCAGATTTGTTTACCAAACCTTTAGATGAAAAGAGATTCAATTTTCTTGTATATAAACTTGGTATGCTAAATCTGAAGACCTAATCAGTAATTACCTATTAAAGTTTCTTTTATTGTTATTTTTCATCATTTCTTTATCATTAATTCTGAAAGAATACCTGCACTTTAACATGTTGTTCATGTTCTCAGGGGGAGTGAGACAAGACTTTAAGATGATCAATATTATTTTGAGAGGGAGTTTATAGAATTGTTGCATTTACTTGATTGTTAAATTTTTGTGATGCATGAATTTAGGGGGAGTCTATGAGTACAACAAAAAAGAGTAAGGATATGATTTCTGATTATTTCAGATCAGAACTCGTTCATTCAATGTTTTACTGCTTTATGTTATTTTATTTTTCCATAGTTTTGTGAATAAAGTTGCTTTGACATGACTTTGAGACTTGTGCAAAATGAGAGAAGCTATCAAGATCATATCTTTATGACTTCAGCTGACTTCATGAGATTTAAGACTACACGAAAAGGTTAATTTCTTATCTTAATCTCATATATGGTTGAAATAAGGACAACTTTCAATCATAGAAAACATGTTCTTAAATGTTCAAACCACTTCCCGATTCTTAAATATATTTCATGAATTGGAAGTGTGATTTTAATTGTTTTCATTTTACTTGTGCTTCAACGCTTAACAAACCGTGTGTTTCCAAAGATAAGTACTTGCGTCTTGTGTTTTCCATATACTTTCAAATATTCACACACATCGGTTTGACTTATTGTTCAAGTTGTTCTTACCATGTCTCAAATTTGAAACATATTTTTCGATGGTAAGACACCCCGCTTGTACTTCAAAGAATTTTGAGCGTAATTTCATTTCAAAACGTTCATTTCAAGAATGTATGTATTTTGATTCATATGGACAATATCTATTATTCTTGACCATAAACCTTGATTGCTATATCATTTGATTATGATCATTTTCATACAATGTCAGATGTTCAAACAAGTACCTTGCATTCATATCTATTCATTCATATCTTCGATGTTTAAAATGCTCATATCTTCATGATTATATTCTGAGCATCCAAACATCTGACTTCTATTTGCATTTTAACTGTTCAAGTTAAACCATTTTAAGCAACATATGCTTTATAGGAACATATGGGTTCTTTGTGCTAGGACTTAAATGAACTTCTATGGATACACGTTAACCAGTGTTTCCTACCCAAGAAGTTAATCCATAGTGATTGAGTGTGAGGAGTAAAAAAGAAATGAGTGTGGGTTGTGCGTTGAGGTAAATTGAAAAAGAGAGTTTGGTTAGAAGCGAGATAAATGTTAAAAATATAGAGGGTGAGAGAACAAAGTAAAAGAATATCAAACTCTGCACTAACTACTTTCTGAGCCGGACAACCACATTACTAATATTTCACAATTCTTCGTGAACATTATTGAAACAAGCAAATAACCCATGCCAACTCTTGTTAAAAACCCTACCGACCACTCATTTTCTTCTCAAAAAGAAAATGCTTCATATTTTTAAGGGGATGCAGCATATAATCTATCTGATTTTCATTTGGAAAATCTGGATATTGAAAAAGAAAGAAGTCTGCCCCACCTTCGCACTTCAATCATGCACATTGAGTTTGTGTTTATCTACTGTTTTCTCAGTGGTTTACACAATTTTGATCCTTTATAAGCAATCATCTGTGCTTAATTCTTTCTATCACTTGCACGAACACACAAGGAATTTGTTTTCTTGTCATAACATTCATAGAAATTGCCTTTGTGGTGTTTCGATGATTTAATGGAAGCCCTGGGGGAGTGAACATAACAAAATCTCCTTTATAATGTGTATTTGTTACACACAGTGACTTTGTGTTACTGATAGAAATTTTAACTGATTCATTTTTTGATTCAGGTGTTACCTTTCTTATTTGTCTGGATTTGAAAAGATCTAGATGAATATATTGGTGACTTGACAGTGAATCAGAGGATCAGTTCAACAGATCAGTGGTCATAATTGATAAAGACATTTCTTGGGATAAGTTTTGATGTTATAGATGCTCTATTCATAAAAAAGGGGGAGATGAATTAAAGAAATGTCAGATTCAGAACTTTCAGAATTAAAGAATTGTTTGAGATCAAAGGATATTTGTGAAAGAAGGATGTAAAGTCAAAGATTTCTAAAGGTGTGCTAAGATTTTTTCTTTGAAGATTAGTTGTTAAAGCAGTCCGAGCTAATTCGGAAGATGATTTATTTCCGGATTCTGAAAGAGTTTTGTGATAGTTTTGGGGAAGATTGTTAATATTTTATCAAAGACAGACTTGGAAAGAATACAGTCAAAGAATGGGAAGATTGCATTGTTTGTTGTTACAAAAAAAATGAAGTCTAAAGAGGATACTGGAGTTTGCACAGATTAAATCAAAAGGGGAAGATGTTATTGATAAATATTTGTAAGATGATCTTGAATCCACAGGGGGAGATTGTTAGAGCATAAATATATGTTGGATGCAAGATCATGAAGACTAAAGTCAAAGTCATTTTGTAATAAATTCAAAAGTCAATTTGTATTGTTTTGTTTCCTTGTTTTGTAGCTAGGTATAAATAGTTTGTTTTTGTTTTAAGAGATATATGACTAGAGGAATTGTTAGTATGCAGAGAGAGTTTTTCGAGAGAAATAGATTTGTAGAGAGAGAAAGAGAGAAACATATTGTAATCTTTTGAATTTGGAATTGAAATCAATCACGTAGTTTAATCATCTTGTTTGTGTTGATCTGTTTGTAATTAGGAACTTGAACCAGGGACACACATAGAGTTTGTCAAAATCAAGAAGGACCTAGTCGTCAATCAACAAAAAACTCAATCTCTCAGCAGGGACGCCTAGGATCTATCTACAAAGATTGATTCCTGCACATCAATTCTACAACAGGTTCTCGACAAGCTGAATGCACCAGCTCCGCCGCTCACTCCTTCTTTCACAGAGGCTGATAGCACCTCTCTGAATGTAGTTGTGAATTTATTCATCAAGATACTTCAGACATCCCTATGATTGAAGGTCGTCTCAAACATCTGGAGGCTGAAGTCCGTTCGTTGGCTACTGCAAAAACTACCTCTCGCCCTGAAGACCTCTCCCTCAATGATAATGACAAAGAGGGGGAGAAAGATGATGAAGCAGAGGAAGAAATTGCTGAGGTTCACTCGGAAGAACCTCCCTCTCATGTTGAGGGAGAGAAGGTTGCTGAAAAAGCCCCTCCATCTTCTTTGTACGATCAGGTATTAGTAGAAGAAGAAAAGGAGGAGGATGAAGAAGAGGATGAAGATCTTGATCTTCAGGATCAGTATGATAAAGAGCAACCTCAAGACGATGATGACGACGATGAAGAATACCAGTCTCTATGGTTTTCTGCAGCTAACACATCATCAGTGATAACTTCGAAATAAGTTGTCACAGCAGGGGGGAGAAATGAAACTTCTTCACGAACCCCTTCCCAAAGCAAACCAAAGGGTTCAACTGCTGAGGGAAGCCTGAAAATTGTTTCACTATCTGAGAGGGAGAATCCTTCTCAGGTATGCCTCTCACTTGTCCCTATATCTTTCTATAAATCCTCAACCCCTGTTTCTTTCTAGCCTTTATCTTTCTTCTCCCCAACAAACACTAACTTTTTTATCTATTTCTGACCAGACAGTTCTCTTCCATACTTAAGGGAAAGGAACTTCAAATAATCCCAGCGTCTATAGCTGATGAATCAATAATCCCAATCTCCTTAAATGAGATTGATGAGCAAGAAGAAGAGGAAGAAGCCCTGCACCATCCAGGAAGGCCCTCAAGACCATCTCACTGGTCTGAGGAAGAGATGAAGAGAAGAACAGAGATGATCTTTCATCTAGAGAGTCAACGGCTGAAGGCCCCTCTTCAAATAACTTCTAAGAGCTTGATTTCCTGACTGGAGTAGAAATTGAAGAATCTGTCAGAGCTGAGAAATTGATAGCTGATTGTCAAAGAGATGCTTCTCTAGCTCTCAAGGTTCAGTCCTCTCAAGTCAAAGACAAGAAGCTGAAAAAGAATCCAGTGGAAGTCCAAGCTGCTTTACTGAAAGAAATTGAAGAGGAGCGCTCAAAAGAACAAGCGGTCAGCGATAACACTGCCGAATGGTGCAAACATAAAGTCGACTATCGCTCTGACCCATTAAAGATATCAGTTGTTGTCATCTCTGGGAGAAAGAAGAAGGACCGAACTTCTATAACAATGGAGATAACTAGAGAGGATGGAAGCTCGAAGGCTATGTTTGTTTCAAAGATTGAAAGCTTCGGCTACATGGAATGGCTATAGTTCAAAGATGCACTGAAGAAATCTAAATCAACCTACATAGGCTATGTCGAAGGCATCCTAGAAGCCCTCATCAACAGAGTCACTGCTGTGTTAAAGGTACCATATGCTCTTCCTTCTAAGCCGAGGCAACTCAAAAGAAAGCATGTCTCCTCCTCATCTGAGAATGTTGCTATTATTAGAAATGACACCTCCATCAAGTTTTCAAAAGAAGCTCTGTTTGGTCCTCCTCCTGATCTCTCAGTCCTAGATCTATCTCTGCCTCTTAGTGGACCATATCTTGTAGGACAAGTACTTAAAGATCCTTTTGGAATCTTCTTCAGAGATGATGAGGAACAACCCAGATTCCAAAGAGTCTCTAAGATCCCTATCTATCCTCTTTGTCATCTCAAGGATCTCTTGTGCTTATGGTGTGACTTCTCTCCTTTAGCTGAATCGATCAAGGCAATCATTAGTCAAGAATCTTCAGATCGAAGGCAAAGAGGAGAAGAAATACCTGACTACATGATTAATCTTTCTAAGTCTTCTTTATATAGTTGATAGATTAGTTTCCTATTTCTTGTAATCTATTAGTTATACTTACAGTAGTTAGTTCTTCACTTGTACTTTACATTTTTCATATCTTGTAATTCCTTCTTTGAACTAATGAAAATTTCAGTGAAGTACTTAACCCTATCAGTACTGTAAAAGATCCCTCAAAATAATAATTGGGACATGTATGTTATGAGTCTTGATTATTTCTTATTTTGAATTATAAAGTAATTTTCTTCAGTTACTTTGTCATTATCAAATAGGGGGAGATTGTTGATCCAAACTCTCTCAGTGATTTGATAACGACCCTCTTTTATACTTAGTGAAAATTACGTTTATTAATATGTATTAGTGTTTCACCATCAGTGATCATACCGAGTCTGTTCAGTTATCACTGATGATCTTTCTTGTTAACATTCATATGTATTAGTGTTTCACTAACAGTGATCAGACTGAGTCTATTCAGTTATCGCTGAAGGTTTCAAATGTAAACAGTTAACGTAATCCCTGAAGACAAGTTTCACATCAACAAGATGTTCATAGCTGAATTGAAGACAAAGTTGCTGAAAAAAGACAAGTATACTAGTGACCTGATGCGGATATTAGTGAAGCAAAGACGACTCTACTTATATGCGAAGAAACCTGAGGAAAAGCTTCAGCGATAGCTGAACTTCTTTGTATTTCTGAAGGAAGAGATATTCAGCGATCGATGATCACTTAGCTTATGCCTCAAGTCTCTTTTGTCTTTCCATGCACACCTAGTACTATGTGTCAGAACGGACATACCTCTGCCACAAATCGTTCAACAACTCTGTCAACTACACTGTTCATGATACGACCGAAAGCATGTCTCCCAAAGTCAAACTCTCAAAGCCAATCAATGAATGACACGTGTAAAGTGCCCTGCCATGCATTTAATGCATTGGGTATAAATAGAATGTAACACCCTGAATTTTGGGGTTGGGTGAAAAGTTGACCTTTACCCAAAGTTCAAGGGGGTAATTTGTAACTGGGCTGTATAAATAGAAATCAAATCTGAGATATTTTCTAATATCTCATTTTCATCTGATTCATGTTTGAGAAGCCAGAGAGAAATTGAAGAGCAGGAGGAAAAGCAGGTGAAAAGTGGTTGATCGATTTGGACAAATCAAGGTACGAATCTAGCTTAATACTTTGATCTGAATGCTTTTAGCCGTGTGGAATCTCGTTGTGAAGGTTTTAAACCGTTCCATTTTGAGATCTGTGTATTTCTCATTTTGGATCTGGGTTCTGTATCTCCGACTGTTCTTCATGAACAAGACGACCAGATGAGCAAAGGACCGAACGAATGCATTCGACCGGAAGTCCTTCGACCGGTGGGTTGTGTTCGACCGGTAGAGCATTCGACCGGTGGGTTGTGTTCGACCGGTAGTCCTTCGACCGGTGTTGTCTTTCGGCCGGTATTTGCCTTCGACCGGATTAGGTTCTGTTAGTTGTTAGCTGCTGTTGTCTTTGAGTTCTAGTCAGGTAGTGAGAGGGTTATCTGTATTTCGACTTACCGATTCTTTCGGTATTGTCATAGGTAGCGCTCGTTAAGAAGAAGGAAACAGAGGTGAGTTTCTACTAACTTTCTTAAACTGTTATATATGTCAAAGATTGTGTTTTTAACTCCTATATATCTCTACGTTTTCGGATTGTCCGTTTATTACAACTTGATATAACTTGGGGTTTTGAGATATGATAGAGTTCCCGAAACGTTTTTGACTAAAATGAAGGATTTCATCTTGTTGAAGTAAAATAATGTTTTACTTGCCCAGTATGAGACTTATTTGAAAGAATGATATAAACTGGTTATACGAATTATCTTTCTTACCAGCAGTTGGTCTGGAAAATGACATTTTGAAATATAAATGTGTTGAAGCTATTTATCTAGCTTTGTTGGTCACTTGAAATATTGTGACAAGTCATGACTATACTAGTGGATCCCTAGGTATCGAGTCGGCTTATGGCTGGGAAGGTCACGCCCCTTCCATTGTAGTTAGCTACATTTGATCCTCGAGGGAAACTTAGGTACGTTTATATGAGACCCGATCCTAGCCATGGTTCAGATGTAGTCTAACAAACGAGTATGACATGGTTCCTTGGGGGCCCTCCCTCATATCGTAGTACGGACTGAAGAGTATGACATGGTTCCTTGGGGGCCCTCCCTCACATCGTAGTACGGACTGAAGAGTTCGTGGCCATGGTTCCATGTATTTAGCTCATAACTCGAATTTTGTGGCTTACTTTGTGTTCCAATATAATCCTTGGTAAATCGGGTAATCCCTGTCATCGAAAGATGTGTTTTGGACCGGTTGTCCATTTATTATCAAGAACTGTATTTTGCACAACCAAACCTTTGAAAAGATTTACTTGTTACATTTGTCATTATCTCTTGAGATTTATGAACTGTATGTTCTCACCAGGCTTTAAGTCTGACACTTTTTCTCAAATGATATGTATAACAGGTTTCCCTTAGCGGTGGGATGCACTGGGTTTTGAGAGACGAGCTAGGTCTCGGGGCATTTTGAGATGACTAAAGTGTTGATAGTTGGGCATTGTTAAGTCCCATTCTTTTGATGAATTTTGGATTGTCAACTGATGTAATCTAGATAGTTTGTTTAGATTAGTCTGTTGATGAATTCTAAATCCGTACAGGTTTTGTAAAATCTTCAGGACTGATACACCTTTTGTGAAGTTTATAGCAATGCTGATGTCATGTTGCCAGTCTTTCCAGGTTTTAATTTACTCTGATTTTTAGGGTGCTATAAGTTGGTATCAAAGATCTTGTTTAAGCGAACTAGGCATGAATGTAAGATGTCTAGACTTAGACTGAGTATACGAAGAATTGATCCGCGAGATTTGGGTAGAGCTTCTAAGTTGGGTTAGTCTTAGAGTCGACGGAAAGTACGTTTATCAGACGTTGTATTGGTGGTGATAAGAACCGTTATGTGTTGTATGTTCATAATTTCACTTAGCTAATGTTATTATGAGGATATTATACGTAAGAGTGCTTGATTTGCTGTTAATATGACAATTTGTAATGTGGTAGTACGTTTTCCTCTCGTGTTTTCCTATCTCTCTCTTATCTCTTCCTCTGCTCTGTGTAGCAGTTCAGTATGGTAGGTACGCACGGAAGACCGCGTACGCGTGTTGATGGTCTAGAAGCAACATGTAACATCCTAAATTTCAGAGTAAATTAAAACTTCTCCAAATGGGCAACATGACATTTGTATTGATATAAACCTCCAAAAAGGGTATCAGTCTTTGAGACTTTACAACAAAACCTGTACTGATATAGGGTTTATCAACAAACTAATCTAAATATAACTATCTAGATTACATCAGTTGACGATTCAAAATTCATCAAAAGGATGGGACTTAACAGATGCCCAACTATCAATACTTAGTCATCTCAAAATGCCTCGAGACCAAGTCCGTCTCTCAACCCTTGGCAACCCACCGCTAATGGAAACCTGTTATACATATCATTTGAGAAAAAGTGTTAGGCTTAAAGCCTAGTGAGAACATACAGTTTATCAATATCAAGAGACATAAATATGTTCGTCCAAACGGAAACCTTTTCGAATGAGCGTTTCCAAAATAACGGTTGGTAAGAATAAAATTCATTAAAACAAGGTCACAAACCTACTTTCCAGAACCTCACAATTTAATGCACATGTAGTTCTTCGTTTTGGTTACTATATAGAACCTCACAATTTAATGCACATGTAGTTCTATATTTTGTTAACGGCCAGAACCTCACAATTTAATGCACATGTAGTTTTATAATTGTTAACGGCCAGAACCTCACAATTTAATGCACATGTAGTTCCATATTTACATTACTTGGTAACCTCAAATAATGAAATATAAGTCGACTCAAAACTTAGGGATCCGCTAGTAATGGTACAAACTTGTCACAACAATTTATGTGACCAACCATAGATAGTCATATGGTATAAACACATTTTCTAAGCAAAATGTCATTTCCAGTTCAACTTCTGGTAAGAATGAAAATCATCAAAATGAGTTCATAAACATTCTTTCACATGTCCACATAATGTGTAAGTAAAACATCATTTTACTTCAAATAATATAGAATCCATCATAAAATGATCGGAACCCTAAAATCTCCCAAAAGTTAACTTATATCCAGAAATGTATAAATCTTAAATCTGAAATCATGGAGATACATAGGAGTTCAAAATGTAACCCTTTGACATGTATAAAGTTTTAGAAAGGTAGTAGGAACTCACCCAATAGGTTTATATGAAAAACCCGAAGGACCAGATATCGACCCTTTAGACAAGACGAAGCTTTCTACACCGGAACCTCAGATCAAACACTTGATATATATTACCAACTCTAGAGAGAGAGAGAGAATGATTTTTAGAGAGAGAGAAGAGAGAGAATGATAGATTTCAGAATGAAATCAAAGTGAGATATTTTGGGTTTTAAAACCCTTAAAGTCGGTCCAGGCACTGTCGCGGGTTATGCCGCGACTTCAAGTCGCGGTGCAACTCGCGAAATACCCAATAACTCAACCCAACAGTGAACGTTGCGGGTTATGCCGCGACTACTACTCCTCATGCAACTCGCGACATACCAAAACCATAATACATCAGTGAACATCGCGACTTATGCCGCGACTCTAAGTCGCGAGCAAGTCGCGGAACTCACTGGAACTTCACAAATCACCGAAACCATAAATCGTACGTTATACTGAATACGATGATAACGATTATGAGTTAAACACGAGATTAACAAAGATATAAATGTATTGATAATCCGGGGTGTTACAATCCTCCCTAACGTGGGAATGATTTCGTCCCCGAAATCTACACTTATATAAAAAGGTGAGGATATCTTCGCTTCATATCCTCTTCGGATTCCCACGTCACATTTGCTCCCCGGTGATGCTTCCACTGCACCTTGACCAACGTGATTTCTTTGTGACGCAATTTCTTAGATTTTCTCTCCAAGATAGCGTCGGGTTCTTCCACACAACGGTTACCCTCGTCAACTGTCAATTCGGAGAGAGGAATTACGCTTTCCTCTTCCGCCAAACATTTTCGAAGGTAACAAATATGAAACGTGTTGTGGATTCTGCTTAACTCTGGCGGTAGTTCCAATTGGTAAGCTTGCAAACCTACCCGTTTGAGCACTTTGAAAGGTCCGAGGAAACGGGGACTCAGCTTCCCACGCTTTCCGAACCGTATAATACCCTTCCACGGCGATACCTTAAGCAACACACGATCGCCCACTTGGAATTCCATCGGCCGTTTCTTCTTATCGGCATAACTCTTCTGCCGATCCTGCGCCGCTTTCAATCTTTCACGTATACATTTGACCTTATCGGCCGTCTCTTGCACGATTTCAGGTCCAGCGAACTGCTTTTCTCCCGCTTCAAGCCAAAACACGGGAGTTCGGCACTTTCGTCCGTACAATGCTTCAAAAGGTGCCATTCCAATACTCGAATGGTAACTATTGTTGTAAGCGAACTCTACTAAAGGTAGGTGAGAGTCCCAGTTACCCCCGAAGTCGATGACACAAGACCTCAACATGTCTTCCAACGTCTGGATCGTTCTCTCGCTTTGCCCGTCGGTTTGTGGATGGTAAGCCGTACTCAACTTAACTCGAGTACCAAGCTCTTTTTGAAACCCCTCCCAAAAGTTCGAAGTAAACTGACTGTCGCGATCCGACACGATCGACAATGGAATGCCGTGCCTCGAGACTACTTCATCGATGTACAATTTTGCTAGCTTATCTATCGATAATGTCTCGTGCATGGCCAAGAAGTGAGCGCTCTTCGTTAATCTATCAACTATCACCCAAATGGTATCGTGACCTCGAAGAGTTTTTGGTAACTTTGTCACGAAGTCCATGGTGATATGCTCCCATTTCCACTCGGGAATCTCTAAAGACTGCAGACTCCCATACGGTCGTTGATGTTCGACCTTAACTTGCGAGCACGTAACGCAACGCTCCACATAACGCGCCACGTCGAGTTTCATTACCGGCCACCAATAATGCAACTTCAAGTCCCTGTACATCTTCGTACTTCCCGGATGAATGGAATATTTGGACTTGTGAGCATCTTCAAGCAAAAGATCACGGTTACCACCAACTTTGGGAACCCATACACGACCGTTGAACAGTTTTACCCCACGGCTGTCTTCTGTTAGGAGTAAACGTTGCTTCGTCATGACTTCCTCTTTAAGATTCTCTTCCAACAACGCTTCAACTTGTGACGTCTTGATCTTTTCAATAAGACTAGACACTAGTTCGATTCTCGAATGGGTAGCCCGAATACAACCACTATAGTCCTTCCGACTTAACGCATCGGCTACCACGTTTGCCTTGCCAGGATGGTAAAGCAACTCGCAATCGTAATCTTTATGTAACTCGAGCCACCGTCGTTGTCTCATATTCAACTCCTTTTGGTCAAAAACGTACTTTAGACCCTTGTGATCAGTATAGAGTGTACATTTGGTGCCATAGAGGTAATGTCGCCAAAGTTTCAGGGCGAACACCACCGCTGCTAACTCCAAATCGTGGGTAGGATAGTTCTTTTCGTGTATCTTAAGCTGCCTCGAGGCGTAAGCGATTACTTTGCCCCGCTGCATCAACACACAACCTAAACCCATCTTCGAAGCGTCGCTATAGACCACAAAGTCTTATGACCCTTCAGGTAATGATAAGATCGGAGCTTCACATAACTTCTTTTCAAGGACACGGAAAGCCTTCTCTTGCTTTTCAGTCCACACAAACTTCACGTTCTTTCGAGTCAAAACTGTCAATGATGATGCGATCTTTGAAAAGTTTTGAATGAATCTCCGGTAATAACCCGCCAGACCCAAGAAATTCGGATCTCGGACGGACTCTTGGGAGGTTCCCAGTTCATCATCGCTTCAATCTTGGAAGGATCCACTTTCACTCCGTCCCGAGTGACAACATGACCCAGAAACTGTACTTCTTCAAGCCAAAATTCACATTTGGAAAACTTGGCGTACAATCTTTCTTTTCTCAACACCTCGAGAACTTCGCGAAGGTGTTGTTCGTGCTCCAACTTGCTTTTAGAGTACACGAGTATGTCATCAATGAATACAATGACCGACTTGTCGAGGAACGGTCGGCACACCCTATTCATCAAGTCCATAAATATCGCCGGTGCATTCGTTAGACCAAAAGGCATTACGAGAAACTCGTAATGGCCGTAACGCGTTCTGAAAGCTGTCTTCGAAACATCTTCTTCTCTCACTTTCACTTGATGATAACCTGAACGTAAGTCAATTTTGGAAAAACATCCCGCTCCTTGAAGTTGATCGAACAAGTCGTCTATTCTCGGAAGTGGATATTTGTTCTTCACGGTTGCTTTGTTCAATTCACGATAATCGATGCACATTCTCATCGTGCCATCTTTCTTCTTGACGAACAGGACCGGAGCTCCCCAAGGTGACGAGCTTGGTCTGATGAAACCCTTCTCCAAAAGTTCTTGGAGTTGTGCCATCATCTCTTGCATCTCTGACGGCGCTAGTCGATAAGGAGCTCTAGCGATAGGAGCTGCTCCTGGCACAAGATCAATTCGAAATTCTACTCGACGATCAGGTGGTAATCCAGGCAAGTTGTCAGGAAAGACATCTGGATACTCGGACACAATCTTTACGTCGACCAACTTTGACTTTTCTAACTTGGTGTCGATCACGTAGGCTAGGAAAGATGGACATCCTTTTACTAAGCACTTGCGTGCCTTAGCCATCGTGATTATTGCCACATCACCTTTTCTTTTCTCCCCATAGATCATGACGACTTCGCCACAGGGATTGGGAAGTCGAATTAACTTTTTAGAACACATGATCTCGGCATGATTGTTCGCTAACCAATCCATACCGACTACCACATCGAAACCTCCGATTAACATTGGTAGTAAATCAATCGAGAATTCTCTCCCTTCGATTCCGAGAGTACACTTCTTCAGAACATTACGGATCAGAACTTGACTACCATCAGCTATCTCTACTACTAATGCATCCTCAAGACTAGTAGTGGGCATAGCAATCTTTTGACGGAACAACTCATATATGAAAGAGAAACTGGCACCTGTATCGAATAAAACACGAGCAGGTACAGAGTTTATAAGAAATGTACCCGATACCACATCAGCGGATGCCTTGGCCTCTTCAACCGTCATTTGAAATGCTCGACCCGGAACCCTAGGAGGGTTCTCCCTTTTTGCCGTCGCGCTACTCGACACAAGCTTTGGGCAATCTCTTTTTACGTGCCCTGGTGTCTTGCACTCATAACAGACAATTCCTCTGATCGGACAGTCACGGGTGACGTGATCAGACTTTCCACACTTATAACAAGACTGAGAAGGGGTATTACAGTTACCGTGGTGCTTGGTTCGGCATTTTTGACACCATCTAGCTTCCTGTTGACTGCTGAAGCTTCGATTTCCGACAAAAGGTCGGGATCTCCTGGGATGAGCAGAATTGCTCTCCTACTTTCTCTTTTCAGTAACTACCACAGCCTTCTCTGGTTTACTCTTCGCGTAAACCTCTTTCATAAACTGCGCTTCCTCAATGGTTTCCCGAAGGTTAGAGGCCTTCGAGTTTCGGACCATAGTCATCATGTCCGACGGTAAACCTTTCAGATAGGCCTTAATTTTCTCTTTCTCAGTGGAGGCCACATGCCCCACTAACCCCAGCTTGTCCATGAATTGACGGGTATACTCCCTCACCGTCAAATTTCCTTTTACGAGAGTTCGAAATTCTGCCTCGATCCGATCCATAGCCATCTCATTACAATACTCCTCCAACAGTTTTACCTTGAACTCGCCCCAAGTTAGTTGGGCCAGAACGATAGGAGAGAGAGTAGATTGGATTACATTCCACCATGTCAGTGCGGTATCCCTGAGCAGTTGTGTACCGAATCTCACCCGCTGGTCGTCACCACACTCGGATGAACCGAAAGTCTGTTCGACCGCTCGGATCCACTTGATACATGCAATCGGGTCTTCGGAACCTGAAAACTCTGGTGGTCTACATCCCAGAAAGGATTTGTAGGAACAACTCTTCCCATCCTTCGATGTACCAATGACCCTATGCTCTTCAGATCTGACTCTATTTTCGACACCTCCAGAGCCAACTACCACATTTTCTGCCACAGCCTCAGGCCTCTTGGAGCTCGGATCTCGATCCTCTAACATCTTCAGGAAAGTCTCTTGCTGTTTCTCCATGGCCGACGTCACCATTTGCATGACACTGGCCATAATATCAGCTTGAGGATTTGCCACTGAAACAACGGGATTTATGGACGCCAACTCCACTCTTGGCTCTGGCTCCACTCCCCCGGTGAATATTGGTGGCATGCCCGGAGGAACGACTGCGGACGTTCTTACCACGGGATTTGGCTCACGCGAACTAACATCGCGTAGATCTCCGTCACCCAACGGACGACCACGAGTGTTCACCATACTAACGGATGATTGCTACACAAGCATGAGAAAGAGTAAGAGGTTGATTCTCAGGATAACACAAAACGTACTATCACGTTATCAATTGTCACAGTAATGGAATTTCAAGCACAATTACGTATAAATATTCTCATAATAACATTAGCTAAGTGGATATATGAATATATAATACCTAAAAGTTCTTGTCACCATTGCCACAACATTCGACAACTACAATTTCCGTCGACTCCCAGACTAACTCATCTTAGAAGTTCTACCCAAACTCACAAATCAATACTTAACACACTCAGTCTAAGTCTAGACATCTTACATTCATGCCTAGATCACTTAAACTAGAGCTCTGATACCAACTTGTAACATCTAAATTTCAGAGTAAATTAAAACTTCTCCAAATGGGCAACATGACATTTGTATTGATATAAACCTCCAAAAAGGGTATCAGTCTTTGAGACTTTACAACAAAACCTGTACTGATATAGGGTTTATCAACAAACTAATCTAAATATAACTATCTAGATTACATCAGTTGATGATTCAAAATTCATCAAAAGGATGGGACTTAACAGATGCCCAACTATCAATACTTAGTCATCTCAAAATGCCTCGAGACCAAGTCCGTCTCTCAACCCTTGGCAACCCACCGCTAATGGAAACCTGTTATACATATCATTTGAGAAAAAGTGTTAGGCTTAAAGCATAGTGAGAACATACAGTTTATCAATATCAAGAGACATAAATATGTTCGTCCAAACAGAAACCTTTTCGAATGAGCGTTTCCAAATTAACGGTTGGTAAGAATAAAATTCATTAAAACAAGGTCATAAACCTTCTTTCCAGAACCTCACAATTTAATGCACATGTAGTTCTTCGTTTTGGTTACTATATAGAACCTCACAATTTAATGCACATGTAGTTCTATATTTTGTTAACGGCCAGAACCTCACAATTTAATGCACATGTACTTCTATAATTGTTAACGGCCAGAACCTCACAATTTAATGCACATGTAGTTCCATATTTACATTACTTGGTAACCTCAAATAATGAAATATAAGTCGACTCAAAACTTAGGGATCCGTTAGTAATGGTACAAACTTGTCACAACAATTTATGTGACCAACCATAGATAGTCATATGGTATAAACACATTTTCTAAGCAAAATGTCATTTCCAGTTCAACTTCTGGTAAGAATGAAAATCATCAAAATGAGTTCATAAACATTCTTTCACATGTCCACATAATGTGTAAGTAAAACATCATTTTACTTCAAATAATATAGAATCCATCATAAAATGATCGGAACCCTAAAATCTCCCAAAAGTTAACTTATATCCAGAAATGTATAACTCTTAAATTTGAAATCATGGAGATACATAGGAGTTCAAAATGTAACCCTTTGACATGTAAAAGTTTTAGAAAGGTAGTAGAAACTCACCCAATAGGTTTATATGAAAAACCCGAAGGACCAGATATCGACCCTTTAGACAAGACGAAGCTTTCTACACCGGAACCTCGGATCAAACACTTGATATATATTACCAACTCTAGAGAGAGAGAGAGAGAATGATTTTTAGAGAGAGAGAAGAGAGAGAATGAGAGATTTCAGAATGAACTCAAACTGAGATATTTTGGGTTTTAAAACCCTTAAGTCGGTCCAGGCACTGTCGCGGGTTATGCCGCGACTTCAAGTCGCGGTGCAACTCGCGAAATGCCCAATAACTCAACCCAACAGTGAACGTTGCGGGTTATGCCGCGACTACTACTCCTCATGCAACTCGCGACATACCAAAACCATAATACAACAGTGAACATCGCGACTTATGCCGCGACTCTAAGTCGCGAGCAAGTCGCGGAACTCACTGGAACTTCACAAATCACATAAACCATAAATCGTACGTTATACTGAATACGATGATAACGATTATGAGTTAAACACGAGATTAACAAAGATATAAATGTATTGAAAATCCGGGGTGTTACACAACAACCTCTACAGCGGGTCATCCGGAAGGAGTTGAGGTTGTTGTGCGACCACCTGTTCAGCAAAGGCTAGGTGGGGGGCCAGAGGTCATTCCGCGAGTAGACCTGGCTTCGTCCCACCCAGTCATCGGGGATGCTAATCCGTAGTCCGAGTTGTTGGCCAGCATGATGTTGGCAATGAGGGAAGACATGGCAAAGCAGCAAGAGTTTCTGCTGAAAGTTATGGAGGACCGCGATGTGAACAATCGGAGAAGTGAGACGGTTGTGGAGAACATTATAGCGGGTTCTGGAGGCAATGGTACGGGGGTCAGGGCTGAAGAGCGCAAGATTGTTGGTGCTCCGGGGAATATGTAGTTCCATATTTACATTACTTGGTAACCTCAAATAATGAAATATAAGTCGACTCAAAACTTAGGGATCCGTTAGTAATGGTACAAACTTGTCACAACAATTTATGTGACCAACCATAGATAGTCATATGGTATAAACACATTTTCTAAGCAAAATGTCATTTCCAGTTCAACTTCTGGTAAGAATGAAAATCATCAAAATGAGTTCATAAACATTCTTTCACATGTCCACATAATGTGTAAGTAAAACATCATTTTACTTCAAATAATATAGAATCCATCATAAAATGATCGGAACCCTAAAATCTCCCAAAAGTTAACTTATATCCAGAAATGTATAACTCTTAAATTTGAAATCATGGAGATACATAGGAGTTCAAAATGTAACCCTTTGACATGTAAAAGTTTTAGAAAGGTAGTAGAAACTCACCCAATAGGTTTATATGAAAAACCCGAAGGACCAGATATCGACCCTTTAGACAAGACGAAGCTTTCTACACCGGAACCTCGGATCAAACACTTGATATATATTACCAACTCTAGAGAGAGAGAGAGAGAATGATTTTTAGAGAGAGAGAAGAGAGAGAATGAGAGATTTCAGAATGAACTCAAACTGAGATATTTTGGGTTTTAAAACCCTTAAGTCGGTCCAGGCACTGTCGCGGGTTATGCCGCGACTTCAAGTCGCGGTGCAACTCGCGAAATGCCCAATAACTCAACCCAACAGTGAACGTTGCGGGTTATGCCGCGACTACTACTCCTCATGCAACTCGCGACATACCAAAACCATAATACAACAGTGAACATCGCGACTTATGCCGCGACTCTAAGTCGCGAGCAAGTCGCGGAACTCACTCGAACTTCACAAATCACATAAACCATAAATCGTACGTTATACTGAATACGATGATAACGATTATGAGTTAAACACGAGATTAACAAAGATATAAATGTATTGAAAATCCGGGGTGTTACACAACAACCTCTACAGCGGGTCATCCGGAAGGAGTTGAGGTTGTTGTGCGACCACCTGTTCAGCAAAGGCTAGGTGGGGGGCCAGAGGTCATTCCGCGAGTAGACCTGGCTTCGTCCCACCCAGTCATCGGGGATGCTAATCCGTAGTCCGAGTTGTTGGCCAGCATGATGTTGGCAATGAGGGAAGAGATGGCAAAGCAGCAAGAGTTTCTGCTGAAAGTTATGGAGGACCGCGATGTGAACAATCGGAGAAGTGAGACGGTTGTGGAGAACATTATAGCGGGTTCTGGAGGCAATGGTACGGGGGTCAGGGCTGAAGAGCGCAAGATTGTTGGTGCTCCGGGGAATAAGAAGAGTTATTCCTACAAATCCTTCCTAGGTTGCGGACCGCCAGAATTCTTTGGTTCTGATGACCCGGCCGTGTGTGTGAAGTGGATCCGAGCGGTTGAGCAAGCTTTTGGCTCTTCCGAGTGCGGAGATGATCAAAGAGTGCGGTTCGGTACCCAACTGCTGAGGGATACTGCACTCATTTGGTGGAATGTCATCCAATCCACTCTTTCTCTTGAAGTGTTGGCTCAGTTGTCTTGGGCCGAGTTCAAGAAGAAGTTGCTAGAAGAATTCTGCAACGAGAGAACAATGGACCGAATTGAGAAAGAATTCCGGTCTCTGGTGAAGGGAAACCTGACGGTGAGAGAGTATACCCGTCAGTTTATGGAGAAGCTTGGTCTGGTGGGGCACGCTGCCCCAACAGAGAAAGACAAGATGAAAGCGTATCTCAACGGCTTGCCAGCGGACATGCAATCTATGGTCCACAATTCTAAAGCTTCTAACCTCCGAGGGATGGTCGAGGAAGCTCAGTTCGTGGAAGAAATGTTCGCGAAAAGCAAATCCGAGAAAGCAGTAGTGGTGTCTGATAAGAGAAAGTGGGAGAGCAGTTCAGTACCTCCCAGGCGGGCCCGACCTTTTATCTGAAACCGCAACTTCAGCAGTTATCAGGAAGCAAAGTGGTGCCCGAAGTGTCGAACCAAACACCATGGTAACTGTAACTCCACTTCTAGATTCTGCTTCAAGTGTGGTAAGAATGATCACACCGCCCACGACTGTTCTGTCGTGGGGATGGTCTGCTACGAGTGTATGGCACCGGGACATGTGAAGAGAGATTGCCCGAAGCTCAAGTCGGGTGGTGCGGCAGCGAAGAAGGAAAACCCTCCGAGGGTTCAGGGTTGAGCTTTTCAGATGACGGCCGAAGAGGCTAGGGCATCCGCTGATGTGGTATCGGGTACTTTTCTTATAAACTCTATACCTGCTCGTATTTTATTCGATACGGGTGCTAGTTTCTCTTTCGTATCTGAATTATTCCGTCAGAAAATTTCTATGCCCACTACTAGTCTTGAGGATACATTAGTGGTAGAAATAGCAGATGGTAGACAAGTTCTGATCCACGAAGTTCTGAAGCAGTGTACTCTTGGAATCGAAGGGAGAGAATTTCCGATCGATCTGCTGCCGATGTTAGTCGGGGGTTTTGATGTTGTGGTCGGTATGGATTGGTTGTCAAACAATCAGGCCGAGATCGTGTGTTCCAAGAAGTTGATTCGACTTCCCAACCCCTCTGGCGAAGTCGTTGTCATTTATGGTGAAAAGAGAAAGGGTGAAGTGGCAATAATCACAATGACAAAGGCACGCAAGTGTCTAGTCAAAGAATGTTCGTCTTTCCTAGCCTATGTGATCGATGCCAAGCTAGAGAAATCAAAGCTGGAAGATGTGAAGATCGTGCGTGAGTTTCCAGATATCTTTCCGGACGACTTGCCCGGGTTGCCACCCGATCGACAGGTAGAGTTTTGGATTGATCTTGTGCCTGAAGCAGCCCCAATCGCTAAAGCACCTTACCGTTTAGCACCATTGGAGATGCAAGAGATGGTGGCACAACTCCAAGAGCTATTGGAGAAAGGCTTTATAAGACCGAGTTCGTCACCTTGGGGAGCTCCGGTCTTTTTTGTCAAGAAGAAAGATGGCACAATGAGAATGTGCATCGACTATCGTGAGTTTAACAAGGCTACTGTAAAGAACAGATATCCGCTTCCGAGAATAGACGACTTGTTCGACCAACTTCAAGGAGCGGGTTGTTTTTCCAAAATCGACTTACGTTCAGGTTATCACCAAGTGAAGGTAAGAGAAGAAGATGTTCCGAAGACGACTTTCAGAACGCGTTACGACCATTACGAGTTCCTTGTAATGCCTTTTGGTCTGACGAACGCACCAGCAGTATTTATGGACTTGATGAATAGAGTGTGCTGACCATTCCTCGACAAGTCGGTCATTGTATTCATTGATGACATACTCGTGTACTCAAAGAGTGAGTCAGAGCACGAGCAACATCTACGTGAAGTTCTGGGAGTTTTGAGAATAGAGAGGTTGTGCGCCAAGTTTTCCAAGTGCGACTTTTGGCTTAAAGAAGTACAATTTCTGGGGCACGTAGTCACTCGGGATGGAGTGAAAGTAGACCCCTCCAAGATTGAAGCTATGATGAATTGGGAGCCTCCTAAGAGTCCGTCAGAGATCCGAAGTTTCTTGGGTCTGGCGGGATACTACCGGAGATTTATCCAAGACTTTTCGAAGATCGCTTCTTCCTTGACAGTTCTGACTCGGAAGAATGTGAAGTTCGAATGGACCGAAACCTAAGAGAAGGCGTTCCGGATTCTTCAAAAGAAGTTGTGTGAAGCTCCGATCTTGTCTTTACCTGAAGGGTCGGAAGATTTCGTGGTTTACAGCGACGCTTCAAAGATAGGATTGGGTTGTGTGTTGATGCAATGAGGCAAGGTAATCGCTTATGCCTCGAGGCAGCTCAAAATATACGAGCAGAATTATCCAACTCATGATCTGGAGTTAGCAGCGGTGGTGTTCGCCTTGAAGCTTTGGCGACATTACCTCTACGGCACGAAATGCACTCTTTACACGGATCATAAGAGCCTGAAATATGTCTTTGATCAGAAAGAGCTGAATATGAGGCAAAGGCGGTGGCTCGAGTTGCTTAAAGATTACGACTGTGAGTTGCTTTACCATCCTGGTAAGGCGAACGTGGTGGCCGATGCGCTAAGTCGGAAGGACTATAGCGGGAGTATTCGGACTACCTATTCGAGAATCGAACTAGTGTCTAGTCTTGTTGAGAAGATCAAGACATCGCAGGTGGAAGAACTGTTGGAAGAGAATCTCAAAGAGGAAGTCATGACAAAACAGTGTTTGCTCTTAACGGAAGATAGCCGTGGAGTGAAACTGTTCAACGGTCGTGTGTGGGTGCCCAAGTTTGGGGGTAACCGTGAGCTGTTGCTAGAAGATGCACACAAGTCCAAGTATTCAATTCACCCAGGAAGTACGAAGATGTACAGGGACTTGAAGTTGCACTATTGGTGGCCGGTGATGAAACTTGACGTAGCACGTTACGTTGAGCGTTGTGTGACGTGTTCGCAAGTTAAGGCCGAACATCAGCGACCGTATGGGAGCCTTCAGTCTTTAGAGATTCCCAAATGGAAGTGGGAGCATATCACCATGGACTTCGTGACGAAGTTGCCTAAAACTCTTCGAGGTCACGATACCATTTGGGTGATAGTGGATCGATTGACAAAGAGCGCTCACTTTTTGCCTATGCGCGAAACTTTACCGATGGATAAGTTGGCAAAGCTTTATATCGATGAGGTGGTCTCGAGACATGGTGTACCATTGTCGATCGTGTCAGATCGAGACAGTCGATTCACTTCGAACTTCTGGGATGGATTTCAGAAAGAGCTTGGTACACGAGTTAAGTTGAGTACGACTTACCATCCACAGACCGACAGGCAGAGCGAACGAACTATCCAAACCTTGGAAGACATGTTGAGGTCTTGCGTCATCGATTTTGGAGGTAGTTGGGACTCTCACCTGCCTTTGGTGGAGTTTGCTTACAACAATAGCTACCACTCAAGTATTGGGATGACACCTTTTGAGTCATTGTATGGGCGAAAGTGTCGGACTCCAGTGTGTTGGCTGGAAGCGGGAGAGAAGCAGTTCGACGGACCTGAAATCATGCAAGAGACTGCCGATAAGGTCAAGTGCATTCGTGAGAGAATGAAAGCAGCTCAGGATCGACAGAAAAGCTATGCCGATAAGAAGAGGAGACCGATGGAATTCCAAGTAGGCGACCGCGTTATGCTTAAGGTATCGCCATGGAAGGGCATTATAAGGTTCGGAAAACGTGGGAAGCTGAGTCCCCATTTCCTCGGACCTTTCAAAGTGCTTAAGCAAGTAGGTTTACAAGCCTACCAGTTGGAACTGCCACCGGAGTTGAGCAGAATACACAACACGTTTCATGTTTGCTACCTCCGGAAATGTTTGGCGGTAGAAGACATCGTCATTCCCCTTTCAGAGGTAAGGGTAGATGAAGGTAACCGTTGTGTGGAAGAACCCGACGCCATCTTAGAGAGAAAGTCTAAGAAGTTGCGTCACAAAGAAGTCACTTTGGTCAAGGTGTAGTGGAAGCATCACCGAGGAGCAAATGTGACTTGGGAATCTCAAGAGGATATGAAGCGTAGATATCCTCATCTCTTTGTATAGTTGGATTTCGGGAACGAAATCATTCCCAAGTTGGGGAGGATTGTAACACCCTGAATTTTGGGGTTGGGTGAAAAGTTGACCTTTACCCAAAGTTCAAGGGGGTAATTTGTAACTGGGGCTATATAAATAGAAATCAAATCCGAGATATTTTCTAATATCTCATTTTGATTTGATTCGTGTTTGAGAAGCCAGAGAGAAAGTGAAGAGCAGGAGGAAAAGCAGGTGAAAAGTGGTTGATCGATTCGGACAAATCAAGGTACGAATCTAGCTTAATACTTTGATCTGAATGCTTTTAGCCGTGTGGAATCTCGTTGTGAAGGTTTTAAACCGTTCCATTTTGAGATCTGTGTATTTCTCATTTTGGATCTGGGTTCTGTATCTCCGACTGTTTATGATGAACAAGACGACCGGATGAGCAAAGGACCGGACGAATGCACTCGACCGGAAGTCCTTCGACCAGTGGGTTGTGTTCGACCGGAAGCCCTTCGACCGGTAGGTTGTGTTCGACCGGAAGAGCATTCGACCGGTGGGTTGTGTTCGACCGGTAGTACTTCGACCGGTGTTGTCTTTCGACCGGACCGGTATTTGCCTTCGATCGGATTAGGTTTTGTTAGTTGTTATCTTCTGTTGTCTTTGAGTTCTAGTCAGGTAGTGAGAAGGTTATCTGTATTTCGACTTACCGATTCTTTCGGTGTTGTCATAGGTAGCGCTCGTTAAGAAGAAGGAAACAGAGGTGATTTCCTACTAACTTTCTTAAACTGTTATATATGTCAAAGATTGTGTTTTTAACTCCTATATATCTCTACGTTTTCGGATTGTCCGTTTATTACAACTTGATGTAACTTGGGGTTTTGAGATATGATAGAGTTCCCGAAACGTTTTTGACTAAAATGAAGGATTTCATCTTGTTGAAGTAAAATAATGTTTTACTTGCCCAGTATGAGACTTATTTGAAAGAATGATATAAACTGGTTATACGAATTATCTTTCTTACCAGCAGTTGGTCTGGAAAATGGCATTTTGAAATATAAATGTGTTGAAGCTATTTATCTAGCTTTGTTGGTCACTTGAAATATTGTGACAAGTCATGACTATACTAGTGGATCCCTAGGTATCGAGTCGGCTTATGGCTGGGAAGGTCACGCCCCTTCCATTATAGTTAGCTACATTTGATCCTCGGGGGCAACTTAGGTACGGTTATGTGAGACCCGATCCTAGCCATGGTTTAGATGTAGTCTAACGAACGAGTATGACATGGTTCCTTGGGGGCCCTCCCTCACATCGTAGTACGGACTGAAGAGTTCGTGGCCATGGTTCCATGTATTTAGCTCATAACTCGGATTTTGTGGCTTACTTTGTGTTCCACTATAATCCTTGGTAAATCGGGTAATCCCCATCATCGAAAGATGTGTTTTGGACCGGTTGTCCATTTATTATCAAGAACTGTATTTTGCACAACCAAACCTTTGAAAAGATTTACTTGTTACATTTGTCATTATCTCTTGAGATTTATGAACTGTATGTTCTCACCAGGCTTTAAGTCTGACACTTTTTCTCATATGATATGTATAACAGGTTTCCCTTAGCGGTGGGATGCACTGGGTTTTGAGAGACGAGCTAGGTCTCGGGGCATTTTGAGATGACTAAAGTGTTGATAGTTGGGCATTGTTAAGTCCCATTCTTTTGATGAATTTTGGATTGTCAACTAATGTAATCTAGATAGTTTGTTTAGATTAGTCTGTTGATGAATTCTAAATCCGTACAGGTTTTGTAAAGTCTTCAGGACTGATACACCTTTTGTGAAGTTTATAGCAATGCTGATCTCATGTTGCCAGTCTTTCCAGGTTTTAATTTACTCTGATTTTTAGGGTGCTATATAGAAAGATTACCTCTCCATCTGAGAATACTTCTTGAACCTTTATATTTCTATAATATAGAAACCGTTGTTTTCTATACTCTCAAAATCTCCCATTCTCTATCTTCTAGTGCAACCTTCATAGCATTTTTCTTAAGTTTGTTTAGATTGAGTTTTACTTGTAGATCCCAGTACAGTGCAATCACGAAAAATAATCAACAATGAAGAACAATAATATAGCCACAACCTCTAGTCATATGATTAATATTCAAGAAAGGGTTTAGGTTTACAGAGAGAATATCTTATCAGTAAATGTAAACCTGTTGACTAGAGAATTATGAATAATGAGATTTAAACTTCTAAACTCTCTAAAAACTGAATAATGAACTAAAATATGCCTTATATATGGCGCTTACAATATTAATGGGCTTTATGGGCTTTGGGCCCAATTACAAATAAATTTCTAATAATTACAAATCAAACCCTTTATAAATGCTTTATACCACTTTCAACACTCATGACTTTCAGTTCTAACAATCTCCCCCCTAAAGTTGAATAAGGCATTTATCTTCTTAAAAACTTCAGGTATAGATCTTCTTTAAATCTTCAGGTTTGATCTTCTTTCCCTCTTGAATCTTTGAAGAACTTTGGTGTTGCATGTCTTCATTCTTTCCACGCTCCCCCTTGAATAAAGCTCTTGGTCTTCATAGATTCAACTTTGTTACTAGATTCAATGTACAATAACCTCGACTGAATGCACTCTCAAGCAGTTTTTAAGTGTAGAAACTCAACACATCGGATCAGCACACAAGAAAGATAATGTGCGAGTAACGCGACATTCCACGGTGCATCTTCAGTTTAGAACAAAGAATCTGTCTTTGAACCGCGAGTTGAATTTCAGCTTAAGAACTTGTTTCAATCATCTCGTAGGAGGAACAAACTTGTAGTAGATGTTGGATCAAATAATTGTATTCAAGATTAAAGGGTTTAAACTGTATTTATTTGATAGTGAAAGTTAGAGGGTCTAATTAGTATTTATTCAATAGTTATTTGTAAATGGGCCTTAAATCTATCAAGCCCATAAGCCCATATGGCTTAGGTATTTACAGTGTTAATTAGTTTAGATTTAGGGTTAACCTTGAAAGAACTCTGATAATATTTTAGTTAATAGCTGTTTTCTCTGTATTCAAGGGTATCAAGAACACACAAGGGTTTCATTGTTTATTCAAGGGATTGGTATGTTATTATGATCTTATTATCTCTTGATATTTTTGTGTTCTGTGATTGTTAATCAACTAAATTAAACTGGGATAACAATTGGTATCAGAGCCAAAAGAATCAATTTTTTTTTACTATTTACGAAAATCACTGTTCATCGAATTTTTTTTTTTGTGTTCATCTGATTTCATGAATCTGTGAGTTTTTATGATTAAGATTGATCTGATTAAGTGAGTTTTATTCTATTGAAAAGTATCTAATTGATTAATTGCTTTAGAAAGTATCAAGTGATTGAATTTGTGATTTTGAGTTTTCTGGGTTCAAAGAGAGTCGACACTGTGTTCTTCATAATCGATGCATGAAAGTTGAAATTAATCTTTGATTTTGATTGAATACTGATCGATACTTGTTTCTGGGCACAAAGGTGTAATTTCTGCATTCAATTTCTGGGTTAAAGTGATTTTTTGTGTTGAGTATTGTTGTTGTTCATCGACGTTCTGGGCTGTTTAATAAGAACATACCGGTCGAAACAAGTTTACCGGTCAAAGGCACATTACCGGTCGAACAATATATCGATCTAAGACACTATCGGTCCATACCTTTGTATCGGTCAAAGCCTATATCGGTCTAGTCCATTACAGGTCGAATACCCTTTACCGATCCTTAGTAGTATCGGTCTATCACTATACCGGTCGAATTCACCATATCGGTCCATTCTCAATACCGGTCGACCGAATCATATCGGTCAAACACCTTGTATCGGTCAAAGACCAATACCGGTCAAAGCACTCTATCGGTCGTGTAGTATACCGGTCTTTACAAGTTCCCGGTCGAACTCTCTACCGGTCTTTACAAGTTCCCGGTCGAACTCTTTACCGGTCTTTACAAGTCTCCGGTCGACTCAATACCGGTCGAAGCACATCCCCGGTCGATTTTTGCAAATTGTAATAGGGCATCTAGCGGGACCCCCGTGCTAAGTCTGCGAAGAGGGACAAAGTTCAGTTCGAGATCAACATTTTTTTAGTATAATTTTTTTTATTTTTTTTTATTTTGATTCTAACGATCTCATCTAGTTGGTTGTCTAGGTACAAAAAAGTTTGATTACTAACCATACAGCTAAGATGTCGAATCAGCTAATGATGTCTGAAGGTTACAGCCTTGATTTTAACAACATGACTCTTTCTAAAGTAAGAGCAAAGGCTAAACTACTTGCTGGACGGTTATCAACATCATCTCGCATGATTGATGAGTATGACATAGAGGAAAAAATGTTCAAATCCGAGATATCATCTCTTAAAGATGAGAACAAGGATTTACAGATTCAGAACTCATCTTTTCTTATTCAGGTCAATGCTTTAAAAGAAAATTCAAAAGATTCTGATTCTATAGTTGACTTTGCAGGAATGATTGAGTCTAAAGAAAAAGAGATCTTGGATCTTCAAGCAAAGTTGAAAAGATCTGAATCAATCTCTACATGGTCAAAGAAGGATGCAATGCAAAGAGAGTTTGAGGAGCTTAGAAGGAGTACAAGTGTTGCAAAGGATACTAGTACAGGACTAAGACAGATAAATTCTCAACTCTGTGCGGACAGAGATAAGTTTAAAGATAAAGTTCTCAATCTTGAGGTTGAGATTGAAAAGCTGAAAGAAAAGGCAACCAAAGACAGAGACAATACAATAGCTCAAGATGAGATGTTGAAGATTGAAAAAGAAAGAAAAGAATTCTCTAAGAAATTCTCTGACTTCTCCAGAAAAGCCTTTGAAGAGAAGAAATCTTTAGAGCTTAGATGTGTTAAGCTTTCTCAGCAAGTTTCAGACTTTGAGAAGGTTATCATTCTAGAGAGAGAAAAGGCTAAGAATGAGAAGAAGAAAGCTGAGCTGAAGGATATACATACAGACTTTTCTGAAGAAAAGAAAATATTTGAGACTGAGATAGCTAAGCTGACAGGAAAGCTATCTGAATTGTCAACAAACATCATGAAGGAGAAGAATGCAAAATATGAGTTGCAAAAGAAGTTTGATCTGATTGAAAAGGAAAGAAACAGTTTGTCTTCAAAGATAAATGAACTTGAAGAGATCATATTCAAGGTGAAGCTGACTGAGCACATGACGCCAGAGTCAATAGCTCAATCACCGAGAGATGATCTAGCTGATTCAAATAGTTCATTAAAAACAGCTTCAAGTTCACTTGTTTCAAATGTTTTCTATAATCCTTTCTGTGATTCAGATGATAGTCTTACTTCTAAATCTACTAATCAGATTCGTCCTTCTAACCTTTTCTATGACAAAAATGTTGATGGTTCAGGTAACTTCAAAAAGACTAAGTCTCAAAAGAAAAGCTTCTGGAGAAGGCATGATGAGAAAGAAAGAGGAAACTGGATCTGGAGAGTTAAAGGATCCTCGGAGGAGAAGAAAGACAAATATTTTGTGCATACATCAAATGCTAAATGGAACTATGCTTCAAAAGGTAAAACTTTTGGCAAACCTGATCTGGTTTACTCTATTAATCAACTGATCAAGTTAGCACAAAAGAAAATTAGTTGTTCCTACTGTGGCTCAAATGATTTTGTCAGAAAAGCTTATGTTAATAACTGGTATGGTTCTTACTTCATATCTCCCACTAGAACTGCAACTAACCTATTAGGACCCAAATACCAGTGGGTACCAAAAGCTAAATCTGTGTTGCAGGCACCCAATGTTTAAGGGGGAGGAAGAACTATGGCTTTTGAACAAAACAGTTCAAAACCCGAACTTCATTGTCAAAAAGAAGGCTTCTAAGTAATTCAGCTTAGAACCCGTACCTCAACGGACCATGGCTGCTAATCACATTAGATTAGAACCCGCACTTCAGTTCTTTATTTTTCCTGCTTGATCTTTAAAAAAAAACTACATTAAGTTAAGGGGGAGAATATCTATGATGCTAACAGATATTTGGATACTTAAATGCTTATCTGACCGTGTGTTCTAAAAGATAAATACTTGTGTTTTATCTTGTTAATATACTTTGTCAAGTATTCATACACATAACGGTTCATCACATTCTAATTGACTTTGTTATTACCATGTATGAAAAGTAAAATATTTCTATGGTAATACTCACGTTATTTGTATTCACTGTTGATTGAATTAAACGTCATTTCATGTGCTTTCATTGAAAATATGTTTATATATTGTTCATATAAACAACATTCGTTTTTTATTCTCCATCATCTTATTCTTCATGATAAAATGATATGAGCTTAATTGTCAAACTCTTTTAGTTTGAGGGGGAGAATTGCATCGTCAAAAACAAACTGTTTTGACTTTTCCAAAATTTTTATTCTTCATGTAACAAGTGGTATTTGTGCTTACATGTACAAAAAGCCTGTTGAACAACATGTTCTTTTAGGAAAATACATGGGATTCGGTGTGAAAACTTAACAGAACTTCCATGGATTCACGATAACCAGTGTTTCCTTCCCAATAAGTATTCCCTGAGTGATTGAGGGGAGAAGGGTCAAAAGAATTGAGTGATGGTGTGTGAAGAGGTAAAATGGAAAAGAGAGATTGGTTAGAAGTGCGCATTAAAAGAAAAAGGGTGAGAGATCAGAGTAAAAGAATATTAAACTCTGCACCAAACTTTTTTCTGAGCCGGGCAGTCACATTATCTGATTGGTTCACATTCTTTGGTGACCATCATTGAAATAGGCAACTAGCCCATGCCATCTCTTGCATACAACCCTACCAGCTACTCATTCTTTTCTCAAAAAGAGAATGTTTCACATTTTCTGGGGAAGCAGCACATATGCTATTGGTTCTTCATTTGGAAGATACTAATATTGAAAAAGAAGGAAAGTTGCCCCACCTTCAAACCCTTTCTCATGCACATTGAGTCTTTGTATAATTTGTTGTTGTCTCAACAAGTTTACATATTTTGAGCCTATATTGAAAAGCAATCATCTATGCTTAAATATTTTTTTTCATACACATGTACGAGCACATAGAAATTTGTTTTCTGTCAGAACGTTCATAGATAACCATGTGTTATTCGATGATTGAATGGAAGACCTGGGGAGCCAACATCAAAACCAACTCCTTATATAGTAACTTTGTGTTACTCAGTAACTTTGTGTTCATGACAGGCATTCTAACTGAGTCATTTCTTGATTCAGGGTTATAACTCTTAAACTGTTTGAATTTGCAAAGATTTAAACGGTTCCTACTGACTACTTTTAATCTGAAAAGATTGAAATAATCACTCTTTCCGTCTGGGAAGACTGCTCTTATTTCCATACAGGGCTCGTTACATGATGGAGACTGTGCTTACGTGATCATACACAATGGGGGAGATTGTCTTGAAAAGGAGGAGATTGTTTTGCAAAGTTTTGATGATGATGATTCTCACCACTCATCAAAAAGGGGGAGAATATACAAAAAGGGAGAATTATCAAAAAGGGAGAATACAATCTGAAGATCTGAAGATTTCAAAGATTTTAAAGTTTTTAAAGATATCAAGTTTTGAAGCGATCAACGACATATCTGAAGAAAAGAGAATACAAGTGAAAACCCGAAGACAATTGCAATTTTTTTTAATCTTGAATCTAAAGGGGAGATTGTTGGATCAACTAATTGTATTCAAGATTAAAGGGGTTTAAACTGTATTTATTTGATAGTTAAAGTTAGAGGGTCTAATTAGTATTTATTCAATAGTTATTTGTAAATGGGCCTTAAATCTATCAAGCCCATAAGCCCATATGGCTTAGGTATTTAAAGTGTTAATTATTTAGATTTAGGGTTAACCTTGAAAGAATTCTGATAATATTCTAGTTAATAGTTGTTTTCTCTGTATTCAAGGGTATCAAGAACACACAAGGGTTACATGGTTTATTCAAGGGATTGGTATGTTATTCTTATCTTATTATCTCTTGATATTATTGTGTTCTGTGATTGTTAATCAACTAGATTAAACTGGGATAACAGTAGACACCACATGATACGGGATAGAAGAAATGCAATAAAAATATTTTCTGCTTAGCTGCAATCTTTGAATCCAAAGGCTTTTCAACCTCAGATTTAAGATTTGACTTTGATATTGAACTTTGTAAATCTCTCCCCCTTTTTGATGATTGTGAAAATCATGATCATCAAAACTCTTCAATTTCAACACATTCTTTGATCTCCCCTTTATGATAATTTGACATTCTCCGCCCTTTGATCTGAGTATCCATCAATTCATGAAATGTATATATCTGAATCTTTTCAAATTCAGATATAATAGGAATTGTAAACCTGAATCAACAAATGATACAGTTAGTATGCCTAGAAGTAGCACGAAGCCACTTTGTACAACGGATGTACTTTGGAAAAGAGCTTTTGTGATATTCACTCCCCAAGGCTTCCATTCAATCATCGAAAAACCACAAAGGAATTTTCTATGAATGTTATGACAAGAAAACTCATTCCTTGTGTGTACGTGTAAATGTAGAATGATTGAAGCTACTTAGCTTTCTCAGGCTCAACAATGTGTAAACTGTTGAGACAGCAACCAATATTACACGGACTCAATGTGCATGAAAGAGGTGCGAAGGTGGGGCAACTTTCCTTCTTTTCAATATCTAAATCTTCCGAGTGAAGACTAGATAGCAGATATGTTGCATCCCCAAAGAAAATGAAACATTTCTTTGTTAAGAAAGAAACGAGTGGTTGGTGAGGTAAAAACAAGAGTTGGCATGGGCTCATTGCATGTTTCAATGATGGTCACCAAAGAATGTGAACCAATCAGAAGATGTGGCTGCCCGGCTCAGAAAGTGGTTGGTGCAGAGTTATGATATTCTTTTAACTCTATTCTCACACCCTCTTTCTTTTTAACATTAAAGCTCACTTCTAACCAAACTCTCATTTACATTTTACCGCTCAACACAATGAGAATAACTCAACCGGATGAGTTATCTCCCCCACTCTTTGATTTAAGACCCCTCACCCCTCAATCACTCAAGGATAACTTCCGGGGTAGGAAACATTGGTTAACGTGAATCCATAGAAGTTCTGTTTATGTTCACACATGAATCCCATGTAAGTCCTAAAAAAATTGCTCAACAGTTTAACTGAACAATTAAGTACAAAATATATGATAACATTGTCAAAATGTATGCTCATAAGGTTTGAGCAAGTGAACTTTGAAGATTTCTCAAAACAAAGATATTGAATGAAAGAAATGAAATCAAAAGAATTGTTTTGAGAATCTGACAATGTATTAATCAGATCAAATGAAATGGTTAGTTATCAAAGAATTGGATATTTTGTTTATATGAACGAATATAAACAATTTTGCAATGAAAGAACAAGATTAGAAATTATGATTGATGCTCAACAACATTGAATTTCAAACGGGGGTATTACCATCGAATTTTTTTTTCGTTATGAGACATGGTAATAACAAATTCAAACAAAATACTGAACCGGTGTGTATGAATACTTGACAGTATATGGACAAGATAATACGCAAGTATTGATCTTTGGAAACACACGGTCAGTTAAATATCAAAGCTCAAAATTTGAAAAACATTTAAAAGACACACTTCTAAATTCTTAAAATCTTTTGAGAACCAGAAGTGGTTTGAACATTTCAGAAAACGTTTTTCATGTTCGAAAGTTGTTCTTCTTTCAAACAATCAGAGATCTAGATTAGAAGACACTTACTTTTAAGCTCCCCCTCAAATCATGATTGAATGATATAGATCAGATAAGCTCCCCCTGGATATTTGCAAAATATCCAAGTCTGAACATTGAAGAACGGGTCCTGATCTGTTATAATCAGAAGCCAAACTCCATTGAAGTACGGATTCTAAGCTGATTTACTTAGAAGCCTTAGTTCTTCTACTCCCCCTTGACAGTAGGTGCCTGCAACACATAATCAATTTTAGGCTTTGGTACCTACTGGTATTTTGTGTCCATGAATGTTAGTTGCAGTTCGAATGGAGTAATGGAATAAGAACCATACCAGAAATGATCACTGGTTTTGTGAATAGGATCATGTGTACAGCAATAAGAACAATAGTATTTCTTACCTAACAACCTGATTAATTGATCTCTCGAGTAGATATGATCAGGTTTACCTTTACGTGCATTGTTCTTCTTGACTTTGTGTGTATGTACACATGATTTCTTTCCTTTCAGCTCATCTTTCTTCTCATCTTCAACTGGTTTCTTCTTCCAGACCAGTTCTTCTTCTTTATATCTTCTTCTTCTCGTTATTTGTGTACCTGAACCATCTACATTTTCATCAAAGAAAATGTTAGTACTGCGAATCTGATCATATGATTTAACTGACCTTTTTGATGAAACAATTTTCAGATATGAGCTTGAGGCTGTCTTTTTGAAGTCAGCTGAATTATTTCTAGGTGTGTGGATTTGTGACTCTGGAGTCGTTTGCTCAGTCACCACTACCTTGGAAACAATCTTTTCAAGCTCTTTAATCTTTGAAGCAAAGTTGTCTCTTTCTTTAACAAGCAGGTCAATCTTCTCCTTTAATTCGGACTTCGCTTTCTGCTCTTTCAGTGCATTCTCAGATAGTTCAGATAACTTGACAATCAGCTTTTTAATCTCAGTCTCAAACATGCTTCTTTCTTCTTCAAATCCCTTCTCAACATTGTTTCTCTGGCTGGATATTTCGTTGAAGAATCCAACATGCTTTTGTTCAATGGCCTTCTTCTCTTTGGCAAACTTCTCTCTTTCCAAGATAAGTACTTTCTCAAAAGCAGAAACTTTCTGAGAGAGATTGATACATTTCAGCTCGACTGCTTTCTTTTCTTCACAACTATTTCTGGAAAAATCTGAGAACTTATTTGTAAAAGATTTCTCTTTAGTCTCAAAATCGGATTTGTCTTTTGCAAGCTTTTGCTCTAAATCAAATATTTTCTTTCGAAACTCAACAACAGCATCATTCAGACTCTTAATCTTCACTTCATAACTTTCAATGGATGCATTCTGGATTTGGATAATCTGATCTTCCAAGTTAAAGAATTTTCTTCTCAACTCTGTGTTCTCAGCTTCCAAACTCAGTATTTTCTCACCAGTCAGCCTAGAAGTCTGTTCCAGAAGATCTTGATTTTCCTTCTCGAACATGTTTCCTCTTTCTTCAAGCATCAAGTACTTCTTTTCTTTGGCTTCAAAATCTGCAACTTTTCGTTCAAGTTCAGATATTTTCTTTGGAGCTTCATGTAGCTCCTAGTTAAGATCGGAAATCTCTTGGTTAAGAGAGTCGATTTGTTTAAAAGACAAAAGGTGAAATGAATTGGATTCTAACTCCATTTCAAGATCATTATTCCTACGCTTGAGCCGGTCATTGTCGTCCTGTAACCTAGAAATTTGAAGATAACTCATTGTTACTTGGAAAGCTTAAAGTCCAAGGACTGAACTTGACAAGAGATCAAACTCTAAAGTGCAAGGTCCAAAAGTGACAACGTGTGAAACTTGAAAGTTTAGGGTCACAAATGACAAACTACTGAAACCTTGAAGTACGGGGGCTGAAAGTGACACTAACTAAAACTTAAAACTAGAGGGACTAAAAATGATATAAAGTGAAAGTTAAAGGTAGAAGGACCAAAAATGACATAAACTAAAACTACTAACTAGAGGGACTAAAAGTGTAAAAGTTAAAACTTCTAACGGACTTAGTTGAAAACTAACGAAAATGGACCAAAAATGAAATAAAACTAACCAAACTAACTGGACTAACAGAGACTTAACAGAAAAGGACCAAAAAGTAACAAATTTAACCGTCACTTAACGGAAAAACAATTCATCGTCTTCCTCGTTGAGCCAACCTGCAAAGCTTCGAAACGGTTAGAAATTTTCAATGCAAAACGATCGTTAGAGCTCCCTGATCAGTCCTTACCAGATTAAAACTCAAACGGTCAAATCACGATAAAAAACGAACCAACCGAAAGTTTTTCGCAAAACGGTCGAAAACTTAAAAAAACAGTATGGGTTAAAACTTTTCGACCAAAAATGATCGTTTATGTACCTTAAGCTCCCTCAATTGATTAAATCCCGAAGCAATCCCTCAAACTCTCGAACGAAGCAACCGAAGATTTTTCGGAAACCGAACGAGAATTTAAAAAACTTGATATGGGTGAAAATTTTACGATAAAAAACTATCGTTTAAGCTTTGTAAACAACCCTTACCAGTTAAGAAACTCAAAAACTTTATTCCCGAACACTACCGAATCAACCGAAAGGTTTTTTCGACAACCAAAAAAACTCAAAACTTGTTGGGTTGGAGCTGCTAGACCGGGAGAGGAGACCCCGGGAGATTGTTCACCGGGCGTTTACGGTCCGGTCGATTGACACCGGGCGAGGACGGTACCGGTCGAGATGACCCCGGGATATAGGATACCGGTCGAATGACACCGGTCGATTGACACCGGTAGCAACTTTGGCTTGACACCGGTCCCCAACTTTGGGTTGATACCGGTCGAGATATAAGGTCCGGTCGATAGACCCACACCACACCGGTCGAGATGCAAGGCACCGGTCACAAAGCCCTTATTGAAGCGATGGAAAAAAATGATATATATATGTGCGTGAAAGTATGTAAGCGATAGATATAACTTCTCTTGCTAACCACAAACTTTCTCACACACACACACACAGTCACACACTGTGTTTGAGGATATAGAGATAGCAAGTGAAAGTACCAGTGGTAAACAGTAGGAAAAGGAAGAAGAAGGACGTAACCGCCGCCGGCGGCGGCGATAGATATATATGATATATATAGATAGATAGATAGATAGATATATGCGATATTGATGTTTCGGTCGAGATATATATATATATATATATATATATATATATGCGATAATGATATATATAACTATATATGTATGAGATAGATATAGAAATAATCAAACAAACCGCCGGTCGACCAAAGAATTCCACCGAGCCACTAAGGTTAAATTAACCAATCACAACAAGGTGGTAATTGTAAACAAAAAATTAACCAATTGTAGTATACCGGTCAAGAAAATGTAGCGGTCAAGCAAAGTACCGGTCGAACAATGTACCGGTCGCAGGGGTCCGGTCAATAGGGTCGGTCGATAACTATTCCAGATAACAGATAGATACTTATCGATAACAGATAATTCGATTAAAATCGATCGAAAGTAAACTTTTGAACCCGGAAAAAAAATTAATCGAACCCAGAAAAATAATCAAGTTTTACTCGATCGATACCTTAATAGACCAGAAATCAATTGATTGAACTTAACCAAAATAAAAAAAAATCACTTGAACACAGATTGAACAGAGAGAAAAAAAATATCACTTGATTTTTCCAGAATAAATCAATCCAAACTCAAATAATCATAAACGCAGAGATCGATTTATGCAGAACAATCACCAATCCAGGAATCGACAAAAACGATTTGCAGATATGATTAGATCTTAAGCAGTTCAATAATGCAGATATGAATAATCTTTAACCCAGAAAAAAAATCGATCAATTGATTTTTTTTCCAGATAATCAGATAAACACATTAAAATTAAATAAGCGATTAAAGGGTTTTAGACAAACCTTTTTGGATCATATCGAATAAAAATAAATTCGAACCTGCTCTGATACCAATTGTAGATCCCAGTACAGTGCAATCACGAACAATAATCAACAATGAAGAAAAATAATATAGCCACAACCTCTAGTCATATGATTAATATTCAAGAAAAAGGGTTTAGGTTTACAGGAGAGAATATTTGATTAGTAAATGTAAACCTATTGACTAGAGAATTATGAATAATGAGACTTAAACTTCTAAACTCTCTAAAAATTGAATAATGAACTAAAATACGCCTTATATATGGCGCTTACAATATTAATGGGCTTTATGGGCTTTGGGCCCAATTACAAATAACTTTCTAATAATTACAAATCAAACCCTTTATAAATGCTTTATACTACTTTCAACACTCAGGACTTTCAGTCCTAACATTACTTAATCTTATTTCCGCAACAGACTTGTAAATTCTATTTGATTTATCAATAAACAATTTATTAAACTTTAAATTATGTGTTTGTATTCAACCCCCCCCCCCCCCCCCTTCTACAAACTTGTTAAGCACCTCCGGGACCAACACATATCCTAAGGCTCAGATGCCTTCAAAAATTTCTGAATCAATTGGATATGGATCAAAGCTGGTTCTGTCTGGTCTGGAATTTGCTTCTAAAAGATTAAGGATAAGTCTCAACCTTTGATAATTCAAGATTGATTTGAAATGATCAATCTGAATCTCAAAATATCTTTTGTTGTTGACACTGACAAATACAATGGACTTCCAGTCTTGTTGAAGATATATAAGAGGCACATTGGCAGTTTCAGTCAGTGCATAGTAGATGGGATGTCCTCTTAAAATATCCAACACCAATGGATTTATGTTGAGATTGCAAAATCAACATGGTGGTTGTTTGGATACAACAACAGGTGGTTAGAAGGATGGATTAGTGCAAGATCTGGGTTATCACCACTGGCTGACTGAAAATTAGATCTGGATGATGGCATAGGAGTTTCTTTGGAAACATTTGGATCATTTTCATCCATTTGCACAATAGGATCAACTGTGTTCTCACTATCCATGATGATACCTAAAAAGATAAAAATGATTGGATATAGGTCCAATAAGTTAGTAAAAATCCAAAACTTTGTTTTTCAGAAAACTTTTGAAAAAAATTTCTAAGTCCAGAAGTCACAGACTAAAGGACTAGAAAATCAAGAAAGTACGGAACAATGTACTTGCCGCAAATCAAAGGAACAAGGAACACTTGTCGCAGAACACTATTGCAACAAAACACTTAGAAAAAAACTTTGACTCAACTAAGAAGTCGCAGAACACATGAAACAAACCACTTGTCGCAAGAATCTTATTGTTCTTCCCAAGAAATTGCAAGCACCATATGAAGAACTCGCAGAGTTCATACTTGAAATTTTTTGAAATTTCAAAATCGAAATCACTTAAAACCATATCAAAATCCATTAACTTCGATTTGTTGGTGTTCGAATAAACATTATTAACAAGATTTGTACATTAATTTCGATGATTATGTACTGTTAAGCAACAATTTTGTCCAAATCAGTTCGCAAAATAGTCAAACAGTCCAATACTTCAAATCTCAGAATCCAAAGTCAATGATAATGTTTTTAGGTCAAATATAGTTCCAAAGTGATCGATTATGAAACCCCAATGTAACAACCTAAACATTTATACATTCAATAAAATAACATTTCTTACTAAATATTACCCCAAGCTTACATTTCAGAGTACAAGGTTTACAACTATCTCTTATTACACAACTGAGTTCAAAAAGTAAACTATTGCAGGAAGTCTTCTATCTCCTGGAAATAGCTCATATCTTCTCCTTAACCTTATCTGTACCTCCTACTTTTCGATAACCTGAAACAGGGTTATAATTTTGAAAGAGCAAGGGTTAGACCAATGGTCTAGTGAGTCCCCTCCAATCACTATTGCAACAGTTCAAATATTAATTAAAACATTTAAACAAAACTTTATATCTTAAAACATAACCTGCTCTTTTAATCAAACTTTAAAATACTTTATGCTTCGCAGGCATAACTCAATCTACTGGCCATCACTGACCACTTTTTACGCTTCGCAAGTGTACCTTAAGCTACTGACCAACATTTCCGTCAAAGACGGTATGTCTGTCTCGCACTGCCTTATTTTAGGGACACACCCTAATGGCATAAACGGGCCACACTCCCCGGTACGAGCAGGCGGGTCACACTTCCCGACTTAGGTCAGACTTCTGACTCAAATGTATGCATACACCTAGTCCTGACTGTATATAAAACAAGTTTATATACACTTAGCATAAACATGCCAAACTGATTAAATCAACCTTTTTCAATAATTTTGCATAACTTTCAATACTATAAATGCGCAGTTTATAAAACCCACATTTATCAAATAACTGCTAAAATCATAAAAGATTTAGTTTGAAAGACTCACCTCTGATTCTTCTTGATTAACTCTGACTTCTACTGATTAACACCACCTACGATGGTATTAAAAACAAAGGTAAGCTAACTGGTGACTAACACTCTTTCCTTCTATAAACACATCAAATACAACATACTGCTACTATCTCGGTCGAAACCATCCTGATCAAAACCTCTTAGAACAGATTAACAACATACCGGTCGATCACTACACCGGTCGAACAATACCGGTCGAGTAAAGACAATACCGGTCCAAAACAAACTATCGGTCAACCACAATATACCGGTAAAATGTAACACCTCAAAAATCAGAGTAAAATAAAACATTTAAAACCTGACAATTGACAAAGATAAATCCATTAACTTCCCATAAATGGGATCAGTACTTAAGACTGTACGATTCTATACAAGAATTTCATCAAAAGAATGGGACTTAACAATGCCCAAACCAATATTAAAATATCTCCAAAAACCTCGAGACTCAAAACTCGTCTCTCCAAAAACCCCGGCACCCACCGCTAATGGAAACCTGTTATACATGTCATTTGAGAAAAAGTGTCAGACTATAAAGCCTGGTGAGAACATACAGTTTATAAAGCTCAAAAGATATAAACATCAGTTGTCATAAATAAATCTTTTCATAAAGGTTTAGTTCGTAAAGATAACATTTCGCCACAACCGGGCCTCTTCGGTCCAAAATTCTTAAACAGTGATAAAAGGACCATTTTACCAAGGAGAGTGACGAAACACAAAGTTAGGCCAACAAACCGAGTTATGAGCTAAACACTTGGAGTCCTCAGCAATGAACCCAGAGTCCGTGCTACGAGGTGAGATCGCGCTCCCAAGGGAAACCAGTGTATACTCCTTCACTAGGGTCACCATGAACCATGGCTAGTAACCGGCCTCACATAACCGTACCATAAACTCATCATGGAACATGTGACCCATAGCTACAATTAGGGGAATATAGCCTCCCAACAAAACAGTCTACTCCAAAACCTAGGGATCCACTAGCAATGGTACGGACTCGTCACAACAACATATGTGACCAACCATAAATCAATATATGGTTACAAGTACATTTTATAAACAAAATGCTACTTCCAGTTCAACTTTTGGTAAGAACGAATACCATTAAAATGAGTTCATAATCATTCTTTTCAAACGACCACATAATGTGCAAGTAAAACATCATTTTACTTCAATAAGGCGGAACCCGTCATTTTGGTCAAAACTGACCGGGGACCCCGAGAATCACCAAAAACTTCATTTACAACAAAATGTAGAGAACATAAAATCATACCGTAGAAATACTTCAGATTTCACAAATAAGAGTTTTGACATGTATAAAGTTTGTAAAATGATAGTAGGAACTCACCGGTAGGTTTTTAGAATAAAACCCGGAAAATCAGATAATGACCACGACGTAGAGGTGAAGCTTAAAACACCGACCCCTTGCTAGAAACACCGAACACTAGCAACCAAACAAGACCTTGAAGATCGAAAGAGAAAAAGAGAGAAAAGGAGAGAGAGAGAAGAAAACTGAGATTTCCAAAGAATCTCAACCAAATGAGATATTTAGCCAGGATATTGCACACTTCCCAACACAGCGCACGGCCCGTGCGTTTTCCAAAGGGGAGGGCGCACGGCCCGTGCGTTCTCCACTGCCTCGCACCCTGTTCCATGCGCACGACTCGTGCGTTTTTCCAAAGGGATGGCGCACGACCCGTGCGCCCTGTAGACAGAAACATCTACCTCCTTTCTTCTTTTCAACCTCGCAAAACCAACGAAAATTCGGGGTGTTACATAAAATACCCTTACCGGGCCTTACAACCTACCGGTCGAATACACTTTCCCGATCGACCGATACTTTTACCGGTCTTTACAACCTATCGGTCGAAGAGTCGTACCGGTCAACAATCATACCGGTCGACACCTTCTTCCCGGTCGATGTTCATACTTAAGTCGGCGACTACACAATTCAAACCCAGAAAACTTTAGATCATTGAATCGATCTAATACACGGTTAAAAGCTTGAATAACAAGTCTATTTACCGACTAATACATGCAGGTAGAAGTATTAAGCTAAAATCTTACCTCTATTTGACCAAAAACGATCGATCCTTCAAAAATCTCTTTCTCTTTCTCTTTACTTCTTGCTCTGAGTTCTCTCTTTCTCTCTATGTAGGTTTACACAAAATATCATACTGAATGAATCAATTATCTGATATTTAGGTAATATAAAAAACAAAGTTTCAAATAACCCCCCTGCACTTTGGGTCTCGCTTCACTATTCACCCAACTTCCAAAATAAATAAATTTTTAGGATCCGGATATTACAATCTTCCCCCCTTAAGAGAATTCCGTCCCCGGAATTCTATCGCTAAACAAATGGGGATACTGAGCTTTCATATCTGCTTCTACTTCCCACGTGGACTCTTGTCCTTGGTGAAATTTCCACTGAACTTTCACTAATCGAATTTCCTTGTTTCTCAACTTCTTTATTTTGAGGTCTGTAATTGCTACAGGCTCCTTAATATAACTTTGTTTTTCATCTACTTGAATATCTTCTAAAGGAACGACCACATCTGCTTCTGCCAAACACTTCTTCAAGTTTGACACATGAAATGTGGGATGAATCCCATGCAAACTTTCTGGTAGATCAAGTTCGTAAGCCACTTCACCAACACGTCCCGTGATGATAAATGGTCCAACAAACCTTGGTCTTAACTTTCCTTTCTTTCCAAATCTGATTACCCCTTTCCAGGGCGAAACTTTCAACATTACCTTATCTCCTATCTGAAACTCTATCGGTTTCCTTCGCTTATCAGCATACATTTTCTGACGATCTTGAGAAATCTTTAATCTTGCTCGAATCTGGTCGACTTTATCAGCTGTCACCTGCACAATTTCTGGTCCCGCTAGCTGTCTTTCACCCACCTCATTCCAACATAAAGGTGTTCTATATTTACGACCATACAAAGCTTCGAACGGGACCGCTTGTATGCTAGCATGATAACTATTTTTGTAGGAAAATTAAATCAACGGCAAATGAATTTCCCACGAACCATTAAAATCAATAACACATGCACGAAGCATATCTTCCAATGTCTGAATAATTCTCTCACTCTGGCCATCAGTTTGCGGATGATAGGCAGTACTCAACTTAAGTTGAGAGCCTAATTCCCTTTGCAAACTTATCCAGAAAGCTGACGTAAAACGAGCATCTCTGTCTGACACAATTGATGACGGTACTCCATGTATGGTTACTATCTCGTCGATATACAATCGAGCCAATTTCTCTAGTGAGTACGTCTCCTTGATCGGTAGGAAATGAGCTGACTTTGTGAGTCTATCCACTATCACCCAAATGGCATCATGCCCCTTAGGTGATCGCGGTAACCTAGTAACAAGATCCATAGTAATCTCGTCCCACTTCCAAACTGGAATTTCTAACGACTGAAGCTCCCCATAAGGTCTTTGATGCTCAGCTTTAACTTTCAAACATGTCAGACATCGTTCAACGAAATGAGCAATATCTTTCTTTAAACCTGGCCACCAATAACTTTGTTTTAAATCTCTATACATCTTGTTGGTTCCTGGATGAATTGAGTAACGGGATCTATGCGCTTCTTTCAACACTTTCTGCCGCAAATCTCCTGCTTTTGGAATCCATACTCGCTTATTGAAGCACTTTATTCCGTGATTGTCAACTACTAACGAGTTAACAATTCCAACTATTCTTTCATTTTTCAAATTTTCTTTTGAATCAACTTCTTCTTGATACTTTATAACTTCTTCTAAGAAATTAGAAACAACATCAACTCGATATTCTACCACTTCTGCTATTTCTCCATGCTCCTTACGACTTAGAGCATCTGCTACCACATTGGCCTTGCCTGGATGGTACAGAATATCACAATCATAATCGCTTAATAGTTCCATCCACCTACGCTGCCTCATATTAATCTCTTTCTGATTGAAAAGATATTGAAGGCTCTTGTGATCTGTGTAAATCTGACACTTGATGCCATACAAGTAATGCCTCCAAATTTTCAAAGCAAAGACTACAACTGCCAACTCTAAATCATGAGTTGGGTAATTATTTTCATGTTCTTTCAGCTGTCGAGATGCATAAGCAATTACCTTGCCTTCTTGCATTAACACACATCCCAGACCCAAATTTGAAGCATCGCTATAAATTACGAATCCTTCCGTTCCGTTGGGTAAAGACAAAACAAGAGCACTACTTAAACTCTCTTTCAATTTACTGAACGCTTCTTTCTGAGCCTCTGCCCATACAAACTTGACATTCTTTCTAGTTAACGCTGTTAATGGCGTAGCTATCCTTGAAAAGTCCTGGATAAACTTTCTATAATAACCTGCCAATCGAAGAAAACTTCTTACTTCAGATGGTGTTCTCGGTGCTTCCCACCCTTTTATGGCTTCAATCTTAGCCGGATCAACCTTAATCCCATCTTTTGACACTACGTGCCCTAAAAACTGAACTTCTTTCAGCCAAAATTCACATTTTGAAAACTTGGCGTACAATTTCTCACGCTTAAGCAATTCAAAAATCGCTCTCAAATGAGTTTCATGATCTTCTTTGGAACGTGAATAGATCAGTATATCATCTATAAATACGATGACATATTTATCTAAAAATGGATTACACACTCTATTCATCAGATCCATAAAATCTGTTGTTAGAGCATAAATATGTTGGATTCAAGATCATAAAGATTGAAGATGAAAGTACAAGAAATCAAAGCTGGAAAAGTCAACTTTCACAGAAAGTCAAAGTCGTTTGTTAATAAAAGTCAAAGTCAATGTAATTGTGATTTTATTTTCTTTGTAATTGTTAGAGGTATAAATACCTCATTTCCCTTGTAAGTTTTAAGAAGTTTGATGTACACGAATGAGAGAGAGAGAGAGCAGATTAGAGAAGAGCTAATTAGAATACGTTTCTAGTGAGAGAGCGTAGAGAGAGAAAGTTGTAATTTGTAATCTTGATGAATGAATCAATGACATATGATTTCGAATTCTCATCTTGATTCTGTTTTAGCAATTAGAACTTGAATAATGGGAATAACAATTGGTATCAAAGCTTAAGGTCAAGAATAATGGATATTGTCTATACGAAACAAAAATATAGACATTCTTGAAATGACGTTTCGAAATGAAATATCGCTCAAAATTCTTTGAATACAAGCGGGGTGTCTTACCATCGAAAATATGTTTCAATATGAGACATGGTAAGAACAATTTGAACAAAAATTAAACCGATGTGTGTGAATACTTGAAAGTATGTAGAAAAGACAATACACAAGTATTTATCTTTGGAAACACACGGTTTGTTTATCAATTAAGCACAAAAATAAAATGTAAACATTTAAAATTACACTTCCAAATCATGAAATCTGTTTAAGAATCGGGAAGTGGTTTGAACATTTCAGAACATGTTTTCTATATCTGAAAGTTGTCCTTCTTTCAGATATATTTGAGATTAAGATAATAAATTTACCTTTTTGCTCAATCTTAATTCTCATAAAGTCATGCTTAAGTCAAAATGATATGATCGTGTCATCCTCTCTCATCCTACATAAGTCTCAAAGTCTAGTCAAAGCAAATTTATTCACAAAAATTAAAAGACATAAAGCAGTAAAACAATTAAAGTACGAGTTCTGATCTGAAATAATCAGAAATCATAAGCCTTTTACTCCCCCTGAAATTATGCATCTAAAATATGTCAGTTATAAAGCACATGATAGAGATCTACAACTCCTTTTGGAATGTAGTTCGTCATATCTATCGGATGCAAAAATTTCAGAAAAAATATGTACTCCCCCTTAAAGGTTGATATCTTCTTCTGAGTATCTGAGTACACTCTCTTATCATCCCGGGAGTAGCATTTCTTTTTCATCATTGAAGAGCGAGTCCTAAACTGTTGTGTTTAGAAGTCAAACTTCGTTGAAGTACGGGTCCTAAGCTGATTTACTTAGAAACCTTCGCTCATCGGTTCTCTTACTCCCCTTTTACTGTAGATGCCTGCAACGCATAATCAACTTTCGGCTTTGGTACCCACTGGTATTTGGGTCCATGTGTGTTAGTTGCAGTTCGAATGGGAGTAACTGAATAAGAACCATACCAGTAATGATCACTTGCTTTATGAACAAAATCATATGTATGACTATAAGAACAATACCTCTTTTTAGATAACCTGAACATTTGATCTCTCGAATAAGCAAGATCAGGTTTACCTGTCAGCACTTTGTTCTTCTTGGTTGTTGATGCATGTACAAATGATTTGTTACTTTTCTTTTCTTCCTTCTTTCCTTTCTTTTTCTCATCATTCTTCTCATCATCATCCACTGATTTCACTTTCCATACCAGTTTTTCTTCAATATATCTCCTTCTTCTATGTGTACCCGAACCATCTACATTTTGATCATAGAAAATATTAGAAGTACGAATCTGATTGAATGAATTGACTAACCTTCTTGGAGAAACAGGTTTCATGTATGAACTTGAAGCTGTCTTTTTAAAATCAGCTGAATTATTTCTAGGTGTGTGGATTTTTGACTCTGGAGTCTTTTGCTCAGTCACCACCACCTTGGAAACAATCTCTTCAAGATGTTTGATCTGTGAAAAATAACTGTCTCTTTCTTTAATGAGCAGGTCAATCTTCTCCTTGAATTCAGACTTTGCTTTCTGATCATTCAAAGCACTTTCAGATAGTTTAGATAACTTCACAGTAAGCTTCTTAATCTCAGCTTCAAACAAGCTTCTTTCTTCCTTGAAGCCCATTTCAGCATTTGTTCTCTGACCAGATATCTCTTTGAATATCCCAACATTCTTTTGCTCTATTAACTTCTTTTCTTTGGTAAAATTCTCTCTTTCCAGAATGATTACTTTCTCAAAATCAGAGATTTGTTGAGAAAGCTTAATGCATTTAAGCTCAACCTTCTTCTTCTCGTCAGCACATTTTCTGGAAAACTCTGAGAATTTCTTTGCAAATTCTTTCTTGTCACTCTAAAAAATATATTTATCTTTGACCATCTTTTGTTCCAAATCAGATATTTTCTTTCGAAGCTCAGCATTAGCATCTTCCAGACTCTTAATCGTCTCCTCATAACTTTCAACAAATGCTTGCTGCTGGATTTGGATAATCTGATATTCCAAGTCAAAGATTTTATTTTTCAGCTCAGTGTTCTCAGTTTCCAAACTTATTACCTTATCTTCACTAAGCCCAGAAGTCTGTTTCAGAAGATCTTCATTTATCTTCTTCAAAGCACTAACTTCTTCTCTCGGTAGCTTTCTTTCATCTTTGTATCTCTTTGACATCTTTGTGTAATAATCAACTAAGGAAGTAAGATTTTGGTTCTCCATTTTGAGCTCTTTAATCTTCTTGTCATCATCATCAGAAAAATATCCCATCTTGAATATCTGATTAAAAAAAAAAGAACTTGAACTTGATCATTAATCCAAATGAAATCTCAAAAATACAGAAAAACTTGAAATAAAAATTCAGAGATTTTGATCACAAAAAAAACTATGTCCCCCTCCGCAGACTTAGCACGGGGGTCCCGCTACCCGGTTAGCGGGTGGGGTCAAGGGGCAGCGCCCCTAGAGAAATTTTTTTCACTATTAAAGGGCATATTACAGTTTTGAAAATTTCTCAGAAAAGATTCTAAGTATAGAAACTCGCAAGTCACTATTAAAATATGAAACTCGCAGACGCCTAAAACTCGTAGATCACTATTCACAGATAAACTCGCACGCTTTAGCTTGCGTGTTTGTGAAACTCGCACTCAAAGACTTGCGTGTTTTGAGAAACTCGCAGATCGCTTAAACTCGCTAGACGTTGAAACTCGCAAGAGATTGTTCTCGAAGAAACTCGCTAACGCCTAAACACGCAGATCACTATTCACTTTGAAACGCGCTAATAGAGACGTGCGCGTTTCCAAAACTCTCTAGACACTACTTGCGCGTTTGATTAAACTCGCAAATCAAATGAACTCGCTGAAACTCGCAGATAGCAGCGTGCGCGTTTCCTGAACTCGCAAGTGCCTACTTGCGCGTTTTGAACAAAATCAACCCTTCAGCTTGTGCGTTCTATCAGATGAGTCTTGCGCGTTTGTCCGATGAACTTGCGCGTTTTGCAGATCTTGCGCGTTCTTGAAGTTTTTCGAACAAAAAAACTCGATTTTCACTTCAAATTCGAGTCAAATCTACATCAAATGATCTGAAAATTTGCAGATTTCTTCTAAATCATAATTCGAACCTGTTACAATGCAAAGATTACAAACAAAAGCATCAAAAGTACAAGATTGATCTATGTAACAGTGCTCCAAAAACTCGTGAACAAAAATTACAATAAAATCCAAAAATATCAAACAATTACAGTGCAATACTGAAATTAAGCTATACAAACTTGATCTAATTCACTCAAATATCATAACCTGATCAAAATCTATTCCAAAAACACACTAAAACTCGAAATCAGATCTGGACTTGAAGAACACAGTGTCGACCATTTTTCTTGAATTGATTTCGATTTGGATCTACTCTGATACCAATTGTTATTCCCATTATTCAAGTTCTAATTGCTAAAACAGAATCAAGATAAGAAGTTGAAATCATATGTCATTGATTCATTCATCAAGATTACAAATTACAACTTTCTCTCTCTAGACTCTCTCACTAGAAACGTATTCTAATGACCTCTTCTCTAATCTGCTCTCTCTCTCTCTCATTCGTGTACATCAAACTTCTTAAAACTTACAAGGGAAATAAGGTATTTATACCTCTAACAATTACAAAGAAAATAAAAACACAATTACATTGACTTTGACTTTTATTAACAAACGACTTTGACTTTCTGTGAGAGTTGACTTTTTCAGCTTTGACTTCTTGTACTTTCATCTTCAATCTTTATGATCTTGAATCCAACATATTTATGCTCTAACAATCTCCCCCTTTGGATCAAGATCATTACTAAAAGATTTAGCAATGTGATCTTCTCTCTTTAAGCTCGATTGAAGTAACTCCCCCTTTGAACAGTCTTTATCTTCTCTTGTAATCTCCCCTTTTAAACAAATATGATTTACAATCTCAAAAAATCAACATTATCCCCCTTAACACTATGAAATTCCTCTTTAATAAGCTTTGTCTTCAAAAACATTCAGCAATCTCCTAAACGTCTGATCTTTAAACATAGTAACAATCTCCCCCAAGATTATAAACAAACCTCTTTCAGACATTGAAAGAAATTATCTTCATTTTCAGCTCAAACTACTTTATCAAACTCTCTTCAAATAAAATTTCTCCAAAATCTGCTTGCTTTCAAGATTCTTTGAACTTTCTCTTATGAGCTTTGAACAAACTTATCTTCAACAATTCTGAAATTTTTTAACTCTAATCTCCCCTTTGAATCACACATTTCATGATATCTTCTCCCCTTTTTTGATCTTTTAAAGGGGGAGAAGATATCAAGAAATGTGTGATTCAAAGGGGAGATTAGAGTTAAAAAATTTCAGAATTGTTGAAGATAAGTTTGTTCAAAGCTCATAAGAGAAAGTTCAAAGAATCTTGAAAGCAAGCAGATTTTGGAGAAATTTTATTTGAAGAGAGTTTGATAAAGTAGTTTGAGCTGAAAATGAAGATAATTTCTTTCAATGTCTGAAAGAGGTTTGTTTATAATCTTGGGGGAGATTGTTACTATGTTTATAGATCAGACGTTTAGGAGATTGCTGAATGTTTTTGAAGACAAAGCTTATTAAAGAGGAATTTCATAGTGTTAAGGGGGAGAATGTTGATTCTTTGAGATTGTAAATCATATTTGTTTAAAAGGGGAGATTACAAGAGAAGATAAAGACTGTTCAAAGGGGGAGTTACTTCAATTGAGCTTAAAGAGAGAAGATCACATTGCTAAATCTTTTAGTAATGATTTTGATCCAAAGGGGGAGATTGTTAGAGCATAAATATGTTGGATTCAAGATCATAAAGATTGAAGATGAAAGTACAAGAAGTCAAATCTCGAAAAGCCAACTCTCACAGAAAGTCAAAGTCGTTTGTTAATAAAAGTCAAAGTCAATGTAATTGTGTTTTTATTTTCTTTGTAATTGTTAGAGGTATAAATACCTCATTTCCCTTGTAAGTTTTAAGAAGTTTGATGTACACGAATGAGAGAGAGAGAGAGAAGATTAGAGAAGAGCTAATTAGAATACGTTTCTAGTGAGAGAGTCTAGAGAGAGAAAGTTGTAATTTGTAATCTTGATGAATGAATCAATGACATATGATTTCGAATTCTCATCTTGATTCTGTTTTAGCAATTAGAACTTGAATAATGGGAATAACAGCTGCTGGCGCATTGGTCAAACCAAATGGCATAACTAGAAACTCATAATGTCCGTACCTCATACGAAATGCAGTCTTAGGCACATCCTCCTCCCTCACTTTCAACTGGTGATATCCAGATCGAAGATCTATTTTCGAAAAGCAACTCGCTCCTTGAAGTTGATCAAAAAGATCGTCAATCCTAGGAAGCGGATATTTATTTTTGACAGTCAACTTATTAAGCTCACGGTAATCTATGCACATTCTCATAGACCCGTCTTTCTTCTTAACAAACAATACTGGCGCTCCCCATGGTGAGGTACTAGGGCGAATAAACCCTTTGTCCAACAACTCCTGCAGCTGAGTCATCATTTCTTTCATTTCTGCAGGTGCCAGTCTATACGGTGCTTTTGCAATCGGCGCTGCTCCGGGTACTAAATCAATACGAAATTCCACTTGCCGATCAGGAGGCAAAGTGGTTAAGTCTTCCGGAAATACTTCTGGATAATCACTGACTACTGGAACTGACTCTAATCCCTTCTTTTCCTTCTTAGCATCTATTACATAAGCTAAGAACCCCACACACCCTTTTACTAAACATTTCTTAGCCTTAATCATAGAAATCAAACATGACTTTCTATCCCTCCGATCTCCAAACACTATTATCTCTTCTTTTCCTGGCTGCGCTATACGAATCAATTTCTTATTGCATACTATATGAGCATCATTAGACGCCAACCAGTCTATTCCCATAGTAACATCAAATTCTCCCATACCCATCGGGTATAGTCGAAGTGGAAATAATTGTCCATCAATAACAATACTACACCCATCATACACTTCCTCCACTAAGATTTGACTATTATCAGCCACTTCTACTTTGAATTCATGCCTAAGCTTCTTAGGTTTCTCATTCAACTTATACACAAAATTTGGAGACACAAACGAACGATTTGCGCCTGAATCAAACAATACTTTTGCATAATTCGAATCTATAAAGAAAGTACCTGTCACTACATCAGGTATCTCCGCCGCTTCTTCTGCTGACATGTTGAAAACTCTAGCCCTCGCTTTAGCTGGTTCCGCCTTTTTCTCACTTCCCTTTTTCAACTGTGGACAATTAGTCCTGATATGATCAAGAGATCCACACTGATAACAAGACCTTAAATTTTGGTAATCCTGAGCCAAATGCCCAATCTTCCCACATTTATAACAGCCCTCTTGATCAATCTTACATTCTCCTTTATGCCTTCGGTTACACTTGCTACAGGGCTTACTTTCAAACTTATTGACAGAACGCTAATCAAACTTTGCAGACTTAAACGGTTTGGAGTAACGAACTGTTCCTTCCCATTTTCTTTTATCCCCACTTCTTTCTGTAGCTTGCCTATTCTTTTCTTTCTCTCTCATTTCAGCTACATTTACTGCCATTTGAAAAGTAGACGGTTCCTTATTTGAGACAAATTCTCGAATATCACTTCTCAATCCAAAGACAAAACATTCTACTCGTCTTTCTTCATTGGGTACATTAATTCCTGCAAATCGAGACTTTTCAATAAACTTTGTGGCATATTCTCGGACTAACATCCCTTTCTGCTCTAAACCTAGAAACTCTTCTTCCAACTTTTTAACTGCCGCCAGAGGGCAGAACTGTGCTTTAAATTTTTTCACAAACTCACCCCAAACCATTTCTTTATCTACAGCCGAACTTTGACCTCCGGATTCCACATCCCACCACATTACCGCTTCATCTTTCAGCATTGACAAAGCATAAACTACTTTATCTTCTTCCGCACACTTACTCGTATCAAACGCTATCTCCATACCTTTTACCCATCTTAACGCTACCATGGGATCACATTCCCCTTTATAAGTAGGAGGCTTACAATCAGCAAACTCCTTAAAACTACATCCTTTCCCAGCTACAGCTTTAACTGATACAATGGGGTTTGACTGAGGGTGACTACCTACTCCAGTTACTGGTGATTCTGCTACCTCAGTCACTACTTTATCTTCACTCTTTTCTTTACTTGACGAAACTTCATTAGTACGCTGAACCAATAAAGAATTCAATGTTTCTTGTAACTTTCCCATTTCTGTAGTGAAGGTTTCTTGTGTAACAAAACCTTGCGTTCTACCTCCACCACGGTTTCCCGTCTGTTTTCGACCCCTTACAGAAGACGAACTTTCTTGATGAGAAGTTTCTTGCTCAACTCTTACCTCTACACTTTCATCCTGACGAATACCACGACTCGTCTTCCCACCTCGAGTTCCCACATTGGAAACTCTTGCCTGAGAAGCTGCTTTCTGAACTGTCTTACCTTTAGGTCGACCACGACTCTTTCCTTGGATAGCAGTCGGGTTGACAGCAGTCATTCGTTCTTCAGCAATGACTTCATTATCTAGTTCCATTTCAGGATTCAACATAGACCTACTCCTTGTCACTCGCTCAGACATACTTCTGATAAGAAGAAACATAAGATATTCAATCTAACATGCTACAAATTACGGCAGTTTAAGCACAAGCATGTACCTGTAAATTCACAATTACACTGGCCAGATGGAATTCCAAATTTACCTTACATGCTAGTCCTCACTACCTTAATGTTATCTTCCTACGGTCTTCCTACTACTCAGTTGTGCTTCTACTATCTCAGTTTAAGTCTAGGCCCATCTGGTCACCTAGATCCCTTAAACTAATGCTCTGATACCAATTGTAACAACCTAAACATTTATACATTCAATAAAATAACATTTCTTACTAAATACTGCCCCAAGCTTACATTTCAGAGTACAAGGTTTACAACTATCTCTTATTACACAACTGAGTTCAAAAAGTAAATTATTGCAGGAAGTCTTCTATGTGGTGGGATGTAGAATCTGGAGGTCAAGGTTCAGCAATAGCTAAAGAAATGGTTTGGAATGACTTTGTAAAAGTATTCAAAGCACAGTTCTGCCCTTTGGCAGCAGTTAAAAAGCTAGAAGAAGAATTCCTGGGTTTAGAACAGAAAGAAATGTCGGTCAGAAAGTATACGACCAAGTTTATTGAAAAGTCTAGATTTGCAGGAATCTATGTTCCTAATGAAGAAAGACGAGTAGAACGTTTCGTCTTTGGATTAAGAAGTGATATTCGGGAATTTGTCTCGAATAAAGAACCGTTGACTTTTCAGATGGCTGTTAATGCAGCGGAGATGAGAGAGAAAGAAAAGAACAGGCAAGCCACTGAGCGAAGTGGAGAGAAAAGAAAGTGGGAAGGAACAGTTCGTGATTTCAAACCAATTAAGTCTGCTAAGTTTGATCAGCGTTCTGTTAGTAAGTTTGAAAACAAGCCCTGTAGTAAGTGCAATCGAATGCATAAGGGAGAATGCAAGATTAATCAAGAGGGCTGTTATAAGTGTGGGAAGGTTGGGCATTTGGCTCGGGACTGTCAGAATTTGAGGTCTTGTTATCAGTGTGGATCTCCTGATCATATCAGGCCCAATTGTCCACAGTTGAAAAAGGGAATAGTTGGAGGAAGTATAGAAAAGGGAAGTGACAAAAAGGGAGAGCCAGCTAAAGCCAGAGCTAGAGTTTTCAACATGTCAGCAGAAGAAGCGTCGGAGATACCTGATGTAGTTGCAGGTACTTTCTTTATAAATTCAAGTTATGCAAAAGTGTTGTTTGATTCAGGAGCAAATCGTTCTTTTGTGTCTCCTAATTTTGTGCATAAATTGAATGTGAAACCTAAGAAACTTAAGCGTGAATTGAAAGTAGAAGTGGCTGATAATAGTCATATTTTGGTAGAAGAAGTGTATGATGGGAGTAGTATTGTCATTGAGGGACAATCATTTCCACTTCGACTGTACCCAATGGGTATGGGAGAATTTGATGTTATTGTGGGAATGGACTGGTTGGCGTCTAATGATGCTTATATAGTATGCAATAAGAAATTGATTCGTATAGCGCAACCAGGAAATGAAGAGATAGTAATATTTGGAGATCGAAGGGATAGAAAGTCATGTTTGATTTCTATGATAAAGGCTAAGAAATGTTTAGTGAAAGGGTGTGTGGGATTCTTAGCTTATGTGATAGATGCTAAGAAAGAAAAGAAAGGATTGGAGTCAGTTCCGGTAGTCAGTGAGTTTCCAGAAGTATTTCCGGAAGATTTGACCACTTTGCCTCCTGATCGGCAAGTGGAGTTTCGTATTGATATAATTCCCGGAGCAGCGCCGATTGCAAGAGCACCGTACAGACTGGCACCGGCAGAGATGAAAGAAATGATGACTCAGTTGCAGGAGTTGTTAGACAAGGGGTTTATTCGCCCTAGTACCTCACCTTGGGGAGCGCCAGTATTGTTTGTTAAGAAGAAAGACGGGTCTATGAGAATGTGCATAGATTACCGTGAGCTCAATAAGCTGACTGTTAAGAATAAATATCCGCTTCCCAGGATTGACGATCTTTTTGATCAACTGCAAGGAGCGAGTTACTTTTCGAAGATAGATCTGCGCTCTGGTTATCACCAGTTGAAGGTGAGAGAGGAGGATGTGTCTAAGACTGCGTTTCGTACGAGGTACGGACATTATGAGTTTTTAGTTATGCCATTTGGTTTGACTAATGCGCCAACAACTTTCATGGATCTGATGAATAGAGTGTGTAGTTCGTTTTTAGATAAATATGTCATTGTTTTTATAGATGATATATTGATCTATTCACGTTCTAAAGAAGATCATGAAACTCATTTAAGGGCAATTTTGGAATTGCTTAAGCATGAAAAGTTGTATGCCAAGTTTTCAAAATGTGAATTTTGGCTGAAAGAAGTGCAGTTTCTAGGGCACGTGGTGTCGAAAGATGGGATTCAGGTTGATCCAGCTAAGATTGAAGCCATAATAGGGTGGGAAGCACCAAAATCGCCATCTGAAGTAAGAAGTTTTCTGGGTTTGGCTGGTTATTATAGAAAGTTCATTCAGGACTTCTCTAGAATAGCTACGCCATTAACAGCTTTAACCAGAAGGAATGTTAAGTTTGTTTGGGCAGAAGCTCAGAAAGAAGCGTTTGATAAGTTGAAAGAAAGTTTAAGTAGTGCTCCTGTTTTGTCTCTACCCAACGGGTCAGAAGGATTTGTTATTTATAGCGATGCTTTAAAGTTGGGTTTGGGATGTGTGTTAATGCAAGAAGGCAAGGTGATTGCCTATGCATCTCGTCAGTTAAAAGAGCATGAAAAGAATTATCCGACGCATGATTTAGAATTGGCAGCTGTAGTATTTGCTTTGAAAATCTGGAGACATTACTTGTATGGGATCAAATGTCAGATTTACACAGATCACAAGAGTCTGCAGTATCTGTTTAATCAGAAAGAGCTTAATATGAGGCAGCGTAGATGGATGAAGTTATTAAGTGATTATGACTGTGAAATTTTGTACCATCCAGGAAAGGCAAATGTGGTAGCAGATGCTCTAAGTCGTAAGGAGCGTGGAGAAATAGCAGAGGTTGTAGCATTTAGAATTGATATTGTTTCTAATTTCTTGGAAGAAGTTATAAAGTTTCAAGAAGAAGCAGTGTCAGCAGAAAATTTGAAAAGTGAAAGGATAGTTGGGATTGTTAACTCGTTTGTAGTTGACAATCGAGAAGTAAAGTGTTTTAATAAACGAGTATGGATTCCAAAAGCAGGAGGTCTGAGGCAGAAAGTGTTGGAAGAATCTCATAGATCTCGGTATTCAGTTCATCCTGGAACTAATAAGATGTATAGAGATTTGAGGCAAAGTTATTGGTGGCCAGGTTTAAAGAAAGATATTGCTCATTTTGTTGAACGATGTCTTACATGTTTAAAGGTTAAAGCAGAGCATCAGAGACCTTATGGGGAGCTTCAGCCGTTAGAAGTTCCAGTGTGGAAGTGGGATGAGATTACTATGGATTTTGTTACTAGGTTACTGCGATCCCCTAAGGGGCATGATGCCATTTGGGTGATAGTGGATAGACTCACAAAGTCAGCTCATTTCTTACCAATCAAGGAGACGTACTCTCTAGAAAAGATGGCTCGATTGTATATCGACGAAATAGTGACCAGGCATGGAGTATCGTCGTCCATTGTATCAGATAGGGATTCTCGATTTACATCAGCGTTCCGGAGAAGTTTGCAAAGGGAATTAGGCTCTCAACTGAAGCTGAGCACGACCTATCATCCGCAAACAGATGGTCAGAGTGAGAGAACTATTCAGACATTAGAAGATATGCTTCGTGCATGTGTTATAGATTTTAAAGGTTCGTGGGAGATTCATTTGTCGTTGATTGAATTTTCCTACAACAATAGTTATCATGCTAGCATACAAGCAGCTCCGTTTGAAGCTTTGTATGGTCGTAAGTGTAGAACACCTCTATGTTGGAATGAGGTGGGTGAACGTCAGTTAGCAGGACCAGAAATTGTACAGTTAACAGCTGATAAGGTTGATCAGAGTCGGGCAAGATTGAAGATTGCTCGAGATCGTCAGAAAGTGTATGCTGACAGACGAAGGAAACCGATAGTGTTTCAGATAGGAGAAAAAGTTATGTTGAAGGTTTCACCTTGGAAAGGGGTGATCAGATTTGGAAAGAAAGGAAAGTTAAGACCAAGGTTTGTTGGACCATTTATCATCACTAATCGTGTTGGTGAAGTGGCCTACGAACTTGATCTACCAGTAAGTTTGAGTGGGATTCATCCTATGTTTCATGTGTCAAACCTGAAGAAGTGTTTGGCCGAAGCAGATATAGTTGTTCCTATAGAAGATATTCAGATAGATGAAAAACTAAGTTATATTGAGGAGCCTGTAGCAATTACAGACCTCAAGATAAAGAAATTGAGGAACAAAGAGATTCGATTAGTGAAAGTTCAGTGGAAATTTCACCAAGGACAAGAGTCTACGTGGGAAGTAGAGGCAGATATGAAAGCTCAGTATCCCCAGTTGTTTAGCGATAGAATTACGGGGACGGAATTCTCTTAAGGGGGGAAGATTGTAATACCCAGTTTCGAAGTTTTGTTAATTTTGGAAGTTGGGGGAAAAAGTGTAAAGAGAATCAAAGTCCAGGGGGGTTTATTGAAAAAGTTGGTTTTATCACATAAATATCAGATTGATGAGATTTACATCTCATACTGATATGTTTGTGAGCAGTCTTGTGTTTTCAAAGAAGAAAGAGTGAAAGAGAGAAAGCAGAGAGAAAAGTGAAGGGATCTTGAAGGGTTGATCCGTTTTTGTCAAAAAGAGGTATGTTTTTAGCTTCATGCTTCTATCTGCATGTTATAGTCGGTAAATAGACGTGTTAATCAAGCTTTTAACCGTGTATTTGATCGATTTAATCAATCAAAATAGCTTCTGGGTTTAAGAACTGGGTAACCGACTCTGTTCTTGAGTAAGACCGGAAGATGAGGTATCGGTCTTATGCATTAGACCGATGTGGTATTAGACCGGTTGAAGCATTCGACCGGTGTTATGTAAGACCGATTGATACCTTCGACCAGAGATATGTAAGACCGGTGATAGGTAAGACCGATCGATGCATTTGACCAAATATATGTTCGACCGAAAGTTGTAAAGGACCGAGAGTTATTCGACCGATGTGTTGATTAGAACAGTGTATTCGGTCTATTTGTTAGACTGATAGTTTGTTGATTGGTCCAAGAGGTTTTTAATCAGTTTGGTTTTGACTGTAGATTTCAATTGATGAGTCTTTTGAAAGAAAGAGTGTTAGTTGCAAGTTAGCTTACCTTTGTTTTAATACCATCATAGGTGGTGTTAATCGGTAAGAAGTCAGAGGTTAATTCGGAAGGATTAAGGTGAGTCTTTCAACTAAATCTTCTATGATTTGAGCAGTTATTTTATAAATGTGAGTTTTTATATAATACGCATTTATAATATGAATAGTTAGTAGAATTATTTCAAATGATTGATTTAATTAGTTGGGCATGTTTATGCTCAGGGTATATAAACTTGTTTTATATACTGGCATGACCAAATGTATGCGTACATTTGAGTCAGAAGTTTGACCTAAGTCGGGAAGTGTGACCCGCATGCTCGTACCGGGGAGTGTGGCCCGTTTATGCCATTAGGGTGTGTCCCTAAATAAGGCAGTGCGAGACAGCCATACCGTCTTTGACGGGAATGTTGGTCAATAGTTGAAAGTACGCTTGCGAGCGTAGAAAGTGATCATAAATGGCTATTAGACTGATTTATGTTTGTAAAGCATAAATGTTTTAAAATGATTTAAAGAGCAGGCATGTATTGAGATATGTAGTTGTGTTTAATTGTTTTAATTAATATTTGAACTGTGTAGTAGTGTTAGGAGGGGACTCACTAGACCTTTTGGTCTAACCCTCGCTGTTTCGAAACTTTAATCCTGTTTCAGGTTATCGCAAGATAGCAGATAAAGGTAAAGAGAAGGTGTGAGCTTTAAGCAGGAGATAGAAGACTTCCTGCTATAGCTATTCTTTTGAGAAACTCAGTTGTGTAATAGTTGGTAGTGAAGACATTGTAAGCCTGGGGCAGTTTTTGGTAATAAATGTTATTTTATTATGTAAATAAATGTTCAGGTTGTTACACGGAGTCATTATCGTCGGTCATTGTCGCGAGAATCGAACAAAAGGGTGCTTGGAGGGGACGACAATACTCGCAACTGTAACACAGGGTTACTATCGTAGGGTACTATCGCTGGGGTCATACCGTAAGCCCTTGGAAGCCGGCAACTATGCCGTGTCAATGTCGCACACGGCCCCAGGGGGTTAAATTCCAATGCAGCGATGTTGAGTTCGTTTTATCTGATTTATGGGAACTCTAGGTCACGTTTTTCTCTCCAAGAGCTGGTAAGTTCAGCCTCCACTCTCTCTTAGCCATTAATGCTGTGATCCCATTAATCAAGCAATAACAATCAAATCATGCACAATTATACTAACAATCATAGAACAAGATGAGAGAGAAAATGTGTCTGTCATATATCTCTTAGTCTTGAATTATAAAAATACGCTTACAAAACTTACTTCACACAGAGCATTACAAAATACAAAGAAAGCAAAGACTTATATATGGGTCAAACAAGCCTTGACCTCATATCAAGTCAACATACAAAAGACAATATTAACCTTCTAATTGACTCAAGACTCTAGGTCTAACAATCTCCCCCTTTTTATCAACTAGACTTTCTTGAACTAGTCCATCTCTGCATGCTTGTCCTTCTCATCCCCATATATCTTTCAAACCATCTTATGGCATGCCTGAATCTCAATATGTCTTTGATGGCATCTATCACATTCTCTATCCAAATTCTGTCCATCCGACGCCAATGATCATTTTCTGCTAACCTCTTCTTTTCACTTTCCTCGTGTAACTCTTCCAACTTCTTTAACACATCTTCAAGAGTACCATCAGAGAACTTATGAATTTCAGCTTCTCTCATGTACCCCTTCTCCTTTTTGAAATCATTCTCATACACAACACCAAGTTCTGGCTCCCTTAGCACTGTATATAGTGGTGTCTCTTCAAGCAATGGATGAGTAAAGTCTGGCTTTAGAATATTGATTCTATTCTGATTTGTCTCAATGCCTAGTTGAAAGTCATGAAGATAAGTATGGTAGATGTGCCTCCAAATGAATCTTTTGATAGTATCAAGACCAAAAACAATCTCTGGATGTCTGATAGTTCGGCTCCTGAAATCTTGGTAAATGAACTCAATATCTCTAAAATGAAGATTGGCATAGTCAACTTCATTGAATGAGTAAATTCCCATATTCTTTTTTTGCACAATGAATTCAGGATAACAGATTTTCCTGTACTTCATCATGGTTACTTTGATAACCTCCAGAATTTCAGTCTTGATCTTGACATCTTTTCTTGTTCTTCTCATAATATGTAGTATCCGAATATAATCTTTCTGATACTCAAAAGTTTTATCTTGGATTCCCAAAAGTTGAGCTTCATCCAACTTTCTGATGTAGCTAACAAAGATCTTAACTCCTTCCTCCAAATGGGGAACACGTAACATACGTCTAATCCTTTTTATTTCTTGAATAGACATTCCTTCTTTATCATAACCATTATAAGGAATAGAACTTTCAGCTTTAGAACTTGAAGTCTCTTTTTCAGCTGGGAACTTTGGCACTATGGGAGGCTCTCTTACAAACTCTTTCTGGACCACTGGACTATCAGGCTTTTTCTAGTACGACAACTCTTCTTCAGATTGAACATTAGCGGTACCGGTTTCCAGATTAACACTATGCTCAACCTCAAAAGTTTGAGATACTTTAGGATCAGAAGCAAACTCATGAAATGATGGAATAGTCTGAAGAGCAGAAGGTTCTGACAACTTCTCATGAACAGGGCTTAGGTGAAGTCCTTCAGGTGTACTCTGTTCAAACATAACATTCAGAGCATCTGAGTTAGATCTGTAGACAATTTTATAGATATCTTCTCCTTCATTGTCATCTGAATCAAGATCAATACAAATATCTTTCTGATCTTCTTCTTTCATTTTCCAATAGAGATCGTACTTTGCATGGACCTGCTCAAGAGTATCATCATCCAATACAATAACAGCAGGTTGAGACAAACCTGTAAACTCTTGATCTCTTCCATAGTTGCAACCTTAGGCTTTTCAACCCTTGGTTCAATACCTTCCTTAGCATAAATCACCAATTGTAACTGATTTGGACTTGATCTAACAGCATCATCAGCTCCCCTTTCACCACCTTCATCAGTTTCATCTCTGGTTTCCATCAACACAGCACCTTCAGAGCTTTCTGAAACCTGTTTCCCTCTTATCTCCCCCTCATGATCATTATCAGAATCATAATCATGCTCTCTAGTGGAAACAGCTGCCTAGGCTTTGCATGTAGTTTGAACTACCTATTTAAGATCAGATAGAGCAAACATGAAATCAGATTTAAAAGAATTAAACTATGTGGCACTGACCAAACCTATTGGGTTTACAGATTGTGGCGGTTGATTTTGTTGGTGGGATTGCAGAAGGCTAAGAAGATCTGCATCATGCTGTGAATCCGGAGCTTGACATAACAACTTGGCTAACAACAAGGATTTCATCTCATCAATGGATAAATCAGCAGGTTCAGTGTTTGGTGTTTTCTGACTTGGAATAACAGGTTAAGGTTCAACAAATGGATATTTTCCTTTCAAAAGCCTCTTTAGATCTCCAACCTTCTTTTCAACTTTCTCCATAATTCTGGTTTCAGCAGCCTTTAAGGCGCCGTCGAAGATTTCCTTTGACACAAAGTTTGGGTTAGTAACACCGGTATCACTTAGATTAACCGTTTTCATGACAACTGATGAATCAATTGCATGGCATGTGTTCATCGGTGGCAAAGATGTGTCGATGAAAGGACTTCCAACCGAACCTTGTAGTCCGGATTGCGGAACTACTACGGTTCCTATCAGGTCACGAAGACTTTCGATGGTAGCTGTAAGAAAATGTGACCTAGGAATAACAATTGGTAATTCTAAGGGCACTAGACTCGATTGTGAATGAAATGAAGTCGAGAACTGGGGCAGATGTTCTCTATTTTCAATACCTTGATTCTCCGAATGAGAACCTGTGTGTCCCTGTGATTAACAATTCAATCAAGTAAACAAATAAGCAACATGATTTTGCAAACCTGGTATTGATTAATCAAACGATTACAAGTATTGATGAAGAAATCGATCAATCTCTTTCTCTCTAAATCTCTTTGGTCGTCGCCCTCTCTCTCAATTTGTCTCTATGTACGGCGCACCACACCAACACCACATACAAAACCTAATTAACACTAATAAACTAATTTATACCTAATACCTATTTTAAGGAAAAGGACTAAAAAGGAAAATACATAAACAAACTTTGACTATTTATTACAAAGGACCCTAGACTATTTATTGAGAGTTGACTTTATCTGCTTTAACTTCATATTTCCATCTTCAGATAATGATGATCTTGAATCCAATAAAACTGTGCTCTAATAATCTCCCCCTTTGGATCAAGATCAGTACTAAAAAGATTTAGCAAAACAATCTTCTCTTTTAAGCTCAGAAGATGCAATCTCCCACTTTGTCTTCAGAAAGTAGCAATATCCCCAAACGATGAGAATAAAATCTCGTGGAAAGAAATTATCTCCAGTATCAGCTCCGAATGCTTTAGAAAATCATCTTCAAAGAAAATTTCTTCAATTTAGCATATTTTCATAAATCCTTTCAAAACCTTGTGTTCTCTCCATTTCTTGGTTGACGCTTCTCCCCCTTTTTGATGAAAAGAGCAAAGAATTCATCAAAACTTTTCTTCAAGAAATGTTTTCCATCACTGATCTTGCAAACAGAACCACTGATTATCCGTTAATTCATAAAGATGTGCATCCAGATCTTTGCAAATCCAGACAAAATAGAAAGGTAACACCTGAATCAACAAATGAACTAGTTAAAAATTGCCTGTCAGTAACACGAAGTCACTGTGTGTAACAAATACACAATATAAAGGAGCTTTTATGATGTTCACTCCCCCAGGGCTTCCATTCAATCATCGAAACACCACAAAGGCACTTTCTATTAACGTTATGACAAAGAAACAAACTCTTTGTGTGTTCGTGCAAGTGATAGAAATAATTAAGCATATGATGTTTGCTTATAAGGCTCAAAATGTGTAAACCACTGAGACAACAGTTAGTTAAACACAGACTCAATGTGCATGATTGAAGTATGAAGGTGGGGCAGACTTCCTTCTTTTCAATATCCAGATTTTCCAAATGAAAATCAGATAGCATATGTGTTGCATCCCCTTTGAAAATGAAACATCTTCTTGTTGAAAAGAAAATGAGTGGTAGGTGGGGTAATGGCAAGAGTTGGCATGGGTTAGTTGCCTGTTTCAATAATGTTCACAAAGAAGTTGTGAAACATTAGTAATGTGGTTGCCCGACTCAGAAAGTAGTTGGTGCAGAGTTTAATATTCTTTTACTCTGTTCTCTCACCCTATTTCTTTTTATCATTAAGCTCACAGCTAACCAAACTCTCTTTTACAATTTCTCTCATCACACATCCCACACTCATTTCGTTTGACTCCTTACACTCAATTACTAAGGATTAACTTCTTGGGTAGGAGACACTGGTTAACGTGAATCCTTAGAAGTTCTAGCACATTGATCCCATGTTATCCTATAAAGCATATGATGCTCAGATGGTTTAACTTTAGCAGTTAAAGTGCATAGATGAAGCAGAAAACATTTAAAATCACACTTCCAATTCAAGAAATTTGTTTGAGAATCGGGAAGTGGTTTGAACATTTAAGAACATGTTTTCTTATGATTGAAAGTTGTCCTTCTTTCAACCATAAATGAGATGAAGATAAAGAATAATACCTTTTGAATGCAGTCTTACATCTCACGAAGTCAAGCTTAAAGTCATAAAGATATGATCTTGTAAGCATCTCTCAATCTGCAAAAGTCTAAAGGTCTAGTCAAAGCAACTTTATTGACAAGAATTGAAATGACATAAAGCAGTAAAACAATTAAAGTACGAGTTCTGATCAGAAGTAATCAGAAGTCATTGCCTTTACTCCTTTGACTTTTACGCTCCCCCTAAAATCATGCATCACTAACAAGTTATCAGTAAACACAATGCATTTAAATATTTGTCTGTATAATTTAGACAACATACTCTTTTGCCTGGTCATATGCTTGGAACACTCGCTATCCAAGTACCACATATGACGGGTCTGCACAAAACAAATCAGGAAAGAAGAAGTTTAGGTACCCATTTATAAATGGGACCTACAGTGTCAGTACATGATTTTGGCACCCATTTAAATTTGGGCCCGCTTTGTCTTTGAAAACCATAAGCATGACAAGAATAATGATAATAATAAGATGAAACATTATATGAACCATACCAAACATCAGAATATTTATGAGAAGCATAATCATATCCACCAAAATTTGAAAACTTTTTATTAGAAGGAGCTAACTCGAATAATTGCTTTATGGAATATATCTTGCGAGAATCAACAAGATTAGATTTAAAAGTAGCAACATTCACAATCAATTCATCTTTACTAGAAGTTTTTTTATTCAAATTAAAACTAGAACTAGATTTAGCTTTCTCGTCTATCTTCTGTTTCGGTATCCATGATGACTTAACTCCAAGCATTTGCTTTCTCACATCTGAAACATTTGAAACTTTAGAGTTAGAATGATGAGAATCAGAAGAATGCTTCTTCTTTGACTTACCCGTGGTGATCGGTTTCTGTGAATGCTGAGATTTTCTTTTCTTACCTTCCGCATTCTTAGATTTCACAGAAACTGATTTGCCAACTTTCGTTGATGTTTCACCTTTTTCAAACACACTGGGTAATCCAAAAGAATTAACAACACAAGATGAATGATCAGGAAGTTTGGTAGTAAAGTCAAACTGAGCAACACAATCATTTAAAACACCACCAGAGTTTAAGAAATTAAGCTCATTTTCAAGAGAACCAGATCTATCATCAGATTTTAAAGCCTTGGATAGTTTAGAAAATTAAGTATTTTTAAACACTGTAGAAAATACAGTTTGTTCTAAGTCCATCAAAATTCTTTCTTCTGTAAGAGTATTCTCGAGTTCAGAAATTTTACTTTCCAAAACTAGAGGAGGGACGTAAAGCTTTCCTTCAATGTGCTTAGCCTCCATTTCTTTTACAGAATAAATATCAAAATAGTCATTTGAAAGAAATTTTGATTTATCAGAACTATAACTATTATTCAACCTCTCATAATGAAACGAAAGTTGGACTTTAGTTGTGTTCTTTCTTTAAGTATATTCCTTGGCTTTATCCTCTTCAGACAGTTTAGTCCAGAAAACTTGAAGTTCAGGGTATTCAGGTGCCAGTTTCATAAAACCAAAATCATAAAGAGCAGGCACTTCAGATATACCATTTTTGAGACATTGTGGGTTCTCGTAACCGAGTCCCCAATTCTATTTATCCTCTTTGGGTTTGATTAGATGAATGGTTTGTTCAGACTGACCCATAGTATACAATTTCTCTTCCAAAGCATTCACCTTTTCAATTAAAGATTTCTTTTCTTTTGAAGTCGAGGAGTACATTTTAGAAAGCTCTTTAGACTTAAACTCACATTATTTATACTTTGAAACAGTTTCAGATAACTCTTTATGAATTATAGTCTTCTCTTTAGCGCTGGTGTCTATATTTTTGTGCAAAGTTTCAATTAATACATTTTTCTCAGCAATATCATTACTAAGTTTATGTATAGATTGATTTTTCTCATTAATGACACCTTTCTCACGCTTCAGTTTAGACTCTAATTCTTGGAGTTTAGACATCATGGCATGCATTTGATTCAGAAAATCAAATTCAGTTAAGTCACATACCTCTTCATTATCTCCATCATCAGAATCAACTTCAGCTTCTGACTGCTGCTTACTCATCAAACACAAGTGTGCTGTCTCGTCCTTCTCTCCTTCTTCAGATTCTTCGTCCGAATGGTCGAACCAATATTCATCCTCAGCCATTAATGCTTTTCCAGCCTCCTGTTTCTTGGCTAGAAGCATCTTATTCTTGTTGTAGTCGGAGTTTCGGACTTTAGATTTTTGGCAGTCCTTAGCAAAGTGACCGAGTCTGCCACAGTTGTAGCACTTTATCGGTTCTTCCTTCTTGGGCACTTCGGCTCCATCCTTCTTCTTTTCTTCTGGTCTCTTTCCTTCAACTTTCTCCTTGTGTTTGTAGTTATTCGGACCAGACGAGTACCTCTGACTGTTGGAGTTTGGCTTTTTATAGAACTTCTTTTGGAAAGCCTTGGTTAACATTTGCATGGCTTCCTTCAGTTGTTCACAATTGTTAGAGTCAGACTTCGCCTCACTATCAACCTCTTCTGATTTTGATGCTATCATCTTCTTCTTCTTAGACTTCTTCTTGACCACAAGTGCAACTGGATCAGTAACTGCTTTGTCAGCCTTCTTCATCTCAGCCTTGATCTCATCCACCTCTTCCTCATTCTGTCTGAGGATTTCATAAACTTCATGAAGTGGAATGTCGTTCAGATCCTTCAATTGCCTCATCTGTCTGGTGAATCTCTTCCACTCAGGTTGAAGGTTGCTGAGAAATTTCACATTCAGCTCAACTTGAGATTTGCTGATCTTGTTCTTGCTTAGCTCGTTCAGCAATGTGACAAATATGTCATAAGTGGCTTCTAGTGATTCTCCAACTTTGGCTTTGAATGCTTCATAATTGTTCAAGCAGTTGGAAACTTTGAGTTGGTTGCCAACTTTAGATCCGATCATCATCTTCTCCAACTGATCCCACATTTTCTTGCCGGTAGTGTTGTAGCTATCAATCTTGACATAAATTTCATTCGGTATGACTTGGAGAATAAATGATCTTGCCAGTTTGTCACCCTTGTGTCTCTTTTTTTGCTCATCCGAGTATTCATCAATCGGTAATTTATACTCTTTCTCTTCTTCTTCACCATTTTCTCCAGCTACAGTGAGAACCTTGGTTGGAGGTGTCATGATTCCTTCCTTCAGAGATTTTCTGATGTAATCTCCCAAATCATTTAGATCAATGAAATCCAAGAATCTGTCCTTCTATTGCTTGTACTCCCCCTTGAAGAGTACTGGCGGCTTCACATCGGTTCCGATAGCAAGAGCTTCCCGAGACGACATCCTTACTGGTATTGATTTTAAGATAAGAAGTGATAAAAAATTTGAAAAATGATCGTTAGCCCAGTTAAAATCAAGTAAATACAGATTAATAATGCAAAAGAGAATCTGGAGCAAAAAGACAGAAATGCACCAAAAGGCAGTAGCGAAAAAGGAGTTTTGCGTTTATAGTGACTGGCGCAAAGTTCAGGTTTGCGTGACACGGAGCAGGCGCAAAGTTCAGGTTTGTGTGAGACAGAGCTAGCGCAAAGTTCAGGTTTGCGTGAGACGGAGCTGGCTCAAAGTTCCGTTTGCGCGAGAGGCAGGTCACGCAAAATTGGGTTTCGTGTGACACATGGGTGGCACAAGAGAGGGTTTGCGCGATATGTGGATGGCGCAAAGAAAAGTACTTGACCAGTACCTTGTGCAACCGGTGTATTGCTTCGACCGGTATTCTGCTTGGACCGGTAGAGTGTCGACTGGTAAGGTAACGACCGGTATTGAAAGTTGACCGGGATGAATTCGACCGATATGTCGACCGGTATAAACTGTGAGATGTCCGGGCGACCGGTATCTTGAGTTGACCGATATTATACGATCGACCGGTAAAATCGACCGATATGACAACCGATATTATGCGGTCGACCGGTAAAATCGACCCATAAACCAATCGAAAACTTAAAATTAAACTACAAAACTTTGCCAATTCAATCTCCTAATCAACCAGAACTGATAGCAATCAATTAATTTCAAAAACAAGCACTTTTATTAAAAATCAATCCATAAGGCAGTGTTGTGTTCGTGAACGACCGAACAGAACCAAAATCATCAAATAATCAATCTAAATCGATGCAATACTCAAAACAATCAATACCTAGTCAAGATAATATGCTAATCGATCACAATCCAAACAGTAACAACTTGAATGAACAATCACACAATAATAAAAATTGAATCTTGATAGATTTGAACAAAAAAATTTTGAATTCAATCTGTTAGGCTCTGATACCAATTGTGTGTCTCTGTGATTAACAATTCAATCAAGTAAACAAATAAGCAACATGATTTTGCAAACCTGGTATTGATTAATCAAACGATTACAAGTATTGATGAAGAAATCGATCAATCTCTTTCTCTCTAAATCTCTCTGGTCGTCGCCCTCTCTCTCAATCTGTCTCTATGTACGGCGCACCACACCAACACCACACACAAAACCTAATTAACACTAATAAAATAATTTATACCTAATACCTATTTTAAGGAAAAGGACTAAAAAGGAAAATACATAAACAAACTTTGACTATTTATTATAAAGGACCCTAGACTATTTATTGAGAGTTGACTTTATCAACTTTAACTTCATATTTCCATTTTCAGATAATGATGATCTTGAATCCAATAAAAATGTGCTCTAACAGAACCCGATAGACGTTGTGCTATATCCCCGTGAGAAATTGAAACTATTTCTTGTTGAGAAGAAATAGAGTGGACGGACTGGGTGTGCGAGTGCATAAGTGGGTTACTTATGTCTTGTGCATATGTACGCAACACATGCGACAAAGCACTAGATGTGGTTACCCTTTTGGACAGGTAGGTTCGGGTATACACACGCTCACTCTCACCATGTTCCTTTCCTTCCCTTTCACTCTCTTTCTCAACATTTTCTACTTTATCTCCCTCATTTCCCCTCATTTCACCAATTTCTGCATCTAAAATAGATTCAACTTGGCGTTGCTCTTCCACTTCCATGGCTGCAGTACCATAGAATGGAGCAAATACATCAACATCACCAAGGATATCAACTTGGGTTTCAACAAACTCAGCAGATTCATCATTAGCAATCTCAACAACTTCAGTATCATCAACTGACTTAGCAGTTTTAACATAAATAGCAGCATCATCACCATCATGAGCATCACCATCATCATTGTCATCATCATCCTCATCACCATCAGCTGATCCACCACTAGAATCTGATTCAGTTTTCTCATCACCATCTTTTGAACTTGAAGCAGATGGGATTGCACTTGATTTACTTTCATTTCCTGCCTCATCTTCAGATGCAAGATCCAGATCTCTCTCAGATTCAAGACTTTCATTGAGAACTGGTGTCACTATACGTGGGGTAATAACCCATGACCCAGATGTCTCCAGTCTCTTTCTCTGACCCCCACCAGAACCCCTCTCGGAATTTTTCCTCTTCGCACCCCGTTTCTGAACCCCCTCGGTTGCAGAAACCCTCACAGACTCCACTCTTCTATGGATTGAGCCTGGGGTAGGGATGATCGGATCTGATCTTCCCATAGACTCTCTATAGTTGGTCACACTCTCACCTTCTGGATCTACATAGTGTAGAAGTGCTTCAGGCACAGGCATACTAAACAAAAACTCTTTCTTCTGCCTCATCAAATATCTCATTGCATTGACAGGAGCAAATGGATAATTGGTTATTATAGGGATATTCTTGTTGCTTCTCATCATGCTTCTGACAATTAAAGTCATAAACCTCTGATACGGTATGTAATTCGGTGCTTTGTTCGTCTTCTTAGCATCAACTTTCTCATGTAGTTCAGTCCAAAAGACTTCAGCATAATCAATGTGTAGATCATGAACTACTGAGTAAAATAACTTTAGAATATGGCTGCTTGAATTATCTGAACCATAATTCTTTGCAGTGAGGCACCGATTGATCACGGAGAACAAAGTATAGTAGAATGGTGGTAAGTTGTTCTTCTTAAACTTACTGATTTGAACAAGTTGTCCAACATACTCCATATCTCTGATTCCCCTTAACACAGTTGCATTAGATGGTAGCTCATCATAAGTACTTCTTCCTTCTCTGGCAGTGGCATCCGAAAGACTCAAAATGAATCTAAGTCTTTGTAGAGTAAGCACTAAGGTGAAGTGATCAATTTCCAGCTTGAACACTTGAACTTTCTTTCCCTTCTCCTTGATATGGCTAGATCTGATAGTTTTCCAGGCCTGTTGCACATACAACTCTGGAACAGTAGCTTGGGCAGTTATTGCACTCCTCAAAGGATGATTTTTGAGTATATCTAGCACAAGTGGATCAATGTGGATTGAGAACTACAATAAGTGATTGTTCGGAGACTGTGGTTTCATCTCAGCAAGTGATATCAGAAATTGGTCATGATTGACATTCTGTGGAACTTGAAAGTCTGATCGGGATGATGGTAAAGGACACTCCTCAGAAGCTTGATGAAGTGTTGCTGGTGAGTTTTCACCGTTTTGGACATGTTGATCAACTGATTGATCTGCCATTTGTACCGGAAATGATTTAACAATTTTGAACAAGGTTCAAATGTGTTAGTGAAAAATAAAAAAAAAATAGTTTTGGACATGAAAACCAAGTTTTGAAAATCACTAAGTCCAGAATTCGCTAGATAGACATCTGCGATTTCTATACTTAAGAATTCTTGGAAACAATCAAGAATTCGCTAAACTTCAAGATTTCGGATAACAGAATTCGTAAGAGTCAGAATAACGAATTCGAGTCAGAATAACGAATTCTTTACTTAGAAAGAATTTAGACAATCAAAACAACTCCAGAATTCGTAAAGATCAATTTCATGAATTCTATACTTGGCAAAAATAAAACATGAAACTCAGAATTCGTAAAAGACACTGTATGATCAAGAATTTGTAAGACTCGTAATTTCTTGAAAAATGTTTAAGTGTTCATAAGAAACTCAAGAACATCTTCGAAACATCAAACCCAACCCAGATTTCAAAATTTCAAAATATGAATTTTACCCAATTTGATTATTCTATTAGGACCGATTAATGATTTTAAACTGATTTTAAGTAAAAAATATCAAGATTAAAGAACTTTCGATCATGTAATTTTGATTATCCTTTAAGAACCTGATGAACACGAAAAGTCAAAAAATCAGTGTCGATTTTAATCCCAACAAATATTGATTTTATATCAAAATTTTAGAAATCTTAGGTTCGATTCAAGTCCATAAACGTTCTCGTGATTCGAATCCACACTAAACAAATTTTCAAGATCAAGATTTAAGAAAGAAAAAATTATGAGATCACGAGTTCTTGAAGAACACAATCCATACGAATCGACAACATCCTCTAAGTCTAGTTAGGGTTTCCTGCACAAAATCAAACAACAAAACAAATAATTCGAACAAACAGAACATTAATCAAACAACTAAACACCTTTTAGTACACGAAATCGAAGAAATCAGATGAACTTTGAAAAGTCGCAGAAGAGGGTTTTGGAGAGGGTTGTGCACTGAAGAATTCGTAAGCCAAAAGGATTGTGGGAAAAAGTGAGGTTTTCTCAGATTCAAACTGTATTTATACTCGAGATTAAGAATAACACGTGGCACGAGTTAAGTGGACCACCACTTTTCGCAAGAGACACTAAAACAAATTGTCTAAGAAAAAATTAGACAAAGTGTGAGAATTCGCAAAGAACAATTATGCGAATTCTGTGCAAGAATTTCAAGAAATCGTAAATGTATGTGTTGCGAATTCTTCACATTTCGCAGAAACACTTTTGCGAATTGTTAGAATTCGTGACACTCACATCTGCGAATTCTCAAGAATTTGTATCTCTCGCATCTAAGAATTCCTTAGATTTCACATGTGTAAGTGTGAATTCCTGACTTAGCCAAATTTCCAACTTTTTGAAAAATATTCTAAATGAGGAAACTTGCTAACTTTGGAAACTTTCCCAAATTTTGCCAAAAATAGAAACTTTCCATAAATGGAAACTTTCTAAAAATGACATTTTTTCATTATTTTTTATTCCAAAAACATTTTCACACAACACACTTACAACCCTTTTCAGATGTTATCAATAAGCTCCTCCTTGACTTAATGTCTGTTCCTTCTGTTCCTTGACATTTAATGTATTTGTCTACTTCTTTTTGTTGTTGGGCTCCCCCTTGACATTATGTGGACCTTTTGAACAGTTTTACATATATGCTCCCCCTTCATATATGCATCCAGATAAAAATGTGACAATTAAGAATACTACATTCTCCCCAAACATTTCAATCTCTGTCAGGATCGAATTCTTAACAAGAATTAATTCTCAGAAACTAATATCAAAGAAGTTTGCGGAATAACACTTTGATATTTAATGAAGCAGTAAATTAACACAGAAAATATGAAGAACAAACTGTAAACTTGTATTAAATGCTTGAAGTTACAAGATTACACACTCAACCTCAATATTGATGAACAGACTCACCAATACGAATTCTACTTCTCTAGAATTAGGATCTATGCCTTGAGGTTGTTTTTCTCTCTTTTAAAAATTTTCAAAAGTTAATTCTATCTATTCTATACATTCTATACATATACTAATCAAAAGATAATTACAAAGAATAAACAAATCTTCAGTATATCTTCCATGTATATCTCTAAGCTTCCATATGTATCTTCAGAATATCCAGCTGTCATTCTTTCCATCCGGATCTCTTAAGCAGCACTAATTATGTTCAGCAACATTAACTTCTTCTAGCAGTATTTACTACCTCTAGCAGCATTAACCACAAGCAGTACTAACTACTAGCAGTACTAACTAGCTAAGCAGTACTAACTTTGTTCAAGCAGCACTAACTTTGACTAGCAGTATTAATTCTACTAGCAGTAGTAATACTCAGCAGTATTAATCTTCAAGGTACTCTGGCAGTACTAACTATGAACTAGCAGTAGTAACCAGCAGTAGTAATTCTGTACTAGCAGCAGTAACCATACTTAATAGAATCTTCAGTTCCCAACAATCTCCCCCTAACTTGACTTTTAGGAAGAAAAGTCAAGTTCTTCAGATACTCTTCCATATGCTCTCCAAGATGCTCCCAAAACTTCATAGTGGCCTACATTCCAGTATTTGCATCCAATCCCAAACTCTGATTGATGGTTCTTTGGATCAAGTATTTAGCCATCTCTGAATCTGGAATACACCCTAGCTTTTTCTTCAGCATGGCATGAAGCTTCAATCTGCTATGATTATACACTCTATCCACTAGAAAGTATTCAGTATGATTCATATCCAAAGTCACTGTATATACTCCACTAGTTTCATATAGAGTCCAGCTGTTGACTGTCTTGAAGACATTCTTGATCACATGCTCTACTTCTTCAGGTTTGAACATCATACATAGATACTCCATTACCAGTTTTGTAATTGAAATTTCTGGAGCTTTCAGTATGTCTGCATATAACTTCATTCCTATCTCAAACATCTCTTCAAGATCTGACCTTGAGCATGTTCTTACAATCTTTGCCCAAGTGTTGAACACCTCATACTTTTCATCCTTTCTTTTCAGCCTTATGTATTCCTTTCCATCCACTGTCAGTGTATCCCAGTGAATGACCTCAGGAGGCTTAACTCCTACAGGTTCTGCAGAAATTGGTTCAGGCACTTTGTCCATCACTACCATATACAAACTTACATCATCTTTGTTTGATGGCTCTTGCTGTTTAGATGACTCAGGTGCCCCTTCTTCTTCAGCAACCTTCTCAGCCTCTCCTTCAGATACTCTAGGCTTCTTAGTTGACTTTCTCCTAGCCATCATCTTGGTTCTCTTTAAAGTCCTTAGACTTTCACCCAGAGTGGCTTCTTTCTTTGGTGGTGTTTCTTGCTCATCTGGAAAGGGCTTTTGTATCAGAAAGTCATTACTTTCTTTCATCCTCTTCTCCATCTCCACCCTTTTTGTTTCATTCCCTTGAAGCTTTATCATCTCTGAATCATACAGTTCTTTAATCTTCTCAAAAGACATCTTTGAGAACATCTCCTTTCTGACTCCTACAGCACCTTTGAGAAATATAATCATCTTGTTTCTCTCTTGGGTACCTAGGAAAGTCTTTGAGGGTTGTCTCTTCTTTACAGCTGTTTTTACCATCACTGATTTCTTCAGAGTTGCAGCTTTCTTCTGTGCAATTTCAGTTGCCAGACTTTGTTGATAAGCTTCATTCAGTTCAGCAGCTAGAGCCTTAGCCATCTCTCTGTCTTTGTCTACTTGAACCCTCTCTTCTTGCTCAATATCAGCTTGTATTTTTCTGGCCAGAGCTTCATCTGATTCAACCAACTTTTGCTTTTTGAGTGGTTGATCAGATTCCACTAGCTTAGCTTTGCCCTTTTCTTTGCTTATCACCTTCTCAGACCTGGATTTCATTACAGCATCACCTCTTTCTTTTATGATAACTCCTTTGGCCTTTGAAGTGACCTTGGGAGTATCATGTTTTGCTTTGATCAGAGTTTCTGCAATTTCCAGTTCTGTTAGTACTTCCTTCACTGTTTCTGCTGCTCCACTTGAACTAGCAACATTAATGGTTTCTGCTGCTTGCTCACTTACTGCTGCTTTCTCCCCCTCAACACCATATTTCATCCCATCAAGCTCCCCCTCTTTTGTAGCTTCTTCCATGTTGATCTCCCCCTTTTTGGGAGCATCATTCCCAGATTTCCTTTTTCTTAGTTCAAATTGCTTTCTCCTCTTCTTCTGTACCAGACTTGTCACCATCTTCTTCAACTTAGCAATCTGTACTTGTTGTGACAAGATTACCAGCTTCATCTCTTCAATCTCTTTCCCTTGTTTGATGACATCCATATTGATGTTGCCCATTGTTTCCATCAATTCATTGTAGTCATATCTGTCCTCACCTTCTCCAGGAGTGTTACCCCCTTTTGAAGGATCATGGGATCTTTTAGTAGTGGAAGCCTTCTGCCAAGCAGAAGCACTGTCCACCCCCTTGGTTTCTTGGCACCGGGGACCTTTGAATGATTGCTCATTCAAAGTTGCCATGGGGAAGGTCTTAGAGATGTTACCATTATCCTTCTCTGTGCTAGCAGAAGTAGTGGCAGCCTTCTCACCCATATGCTCTGCCATCTCCTTAGAGAGCACCTCCTGAGGGTTGGGAGACACCCTGTTGGTTTCCCTTTGGATATTCTCTAAGGGAGAATTCTCCCTTAGAGGGCTTAGAGACTCTTGGTTAAAGGTAGATACACCAAGGGAAGGAGCCTTGTGTACCTTTCTTTTGACATAAGTCTTGGATATTGTGGGAGTGGGTTTAGCAGTAAAGGACTGAGGGAAAATTTGAGAGAGGGAAGGTTGGGATTGGCTAGCAGTGGGTTGGTCTAATGAGGGCCTTGACCCTGCTGCCATACCTTCATTTGTTTGGGACACCACCATCATTGTAGAGAACAATGGGGTGTCAACTCCTTCCGAGTCCCCAGCAGATCTTCTCATATTTGAGAAAACCTTGCCTTTGGGGGGTTTAGGTACATATACCCCAACAGGTTGAGGTATATCCGTCAATTCATTAGTAATAACTTCTTGGACAAACCTGGGATACATAAAGAAACTCTTTTTGTTACCCATGTTTGATACAAGATCACTGAATATCATTTTTGAAAAATTGTACCTTCTGGCAGTAGCCAAACAGACCAAAGCATAAGCAATGGGACTGCTGAACTCACTCCATCCAGTAGTCTTTTTAGAGATGCAATGCATCAAGGTATGAACAAGAAAACGCCATTGGGGTGAAAATTTTGCTTTAGAGAATTTGAAAACACCCAATGGGCCTCCATACCCCATTTTTGTAAGGGAAGAGAACAGTTCATCATTGGGAATAGAAGTTATACCAGAAGCATCGTCTAGACGTAGACTGATGCGAATAACTTCTTCAGAAACAGTTAAGGGTTGGTCACACACCCTGGTCTTGATCATCTGCACACCATTCTCAGCAACAATGGTGGCATTGGCCCAGAACTGCCTCTGATGCTCTATAAAGATGGTTGGAGACACCGTGAGTGCATGAGCGATATGGATTGTCTTGAGGAAATCCACAATCTGGTGAAATCCTTCAGCTTGCTTTGGTTTTTGTAGCATTGCAATCTCATTGTGCTCGTCGATGAACGCCATGGATGCCATTGAACTGTGATGTTCTTGCTTGGAAGACTTGGTACTTGAGAGAAAGAGGTTAGAGCTCAAGTGAACAGTATGCAAAGAGTCGTTATGAACGTTTAGGCGGGCAAAGGGTATTTATAGTATTCAGATTATAAGCAGTATTAACCTAGAGCAGTATTAACTACCAGCAGTATTAACTAACTAGCAGTATTAACCACTAGCAGTATTAACTAACTAGCAGTATTAACTACGAGCAGTATTAACCACTAGCAGTATTAACTGTCAGCAGTATTAACTAACTAGCAGTATTAACTGCGAGCAGTATTAACCAACTAGCAGTATTAACTGCGAGCAGTATTAACCACTAGCAGTATTAACTAACTAGCAGTATTAACTGCGAGAAGTATTAACTGAAAGCAGTATTAACCACCAGCAGTATTAACCACTAGCAGTATTAACTGATAGCAGTATTAACTGAAAGCAGTATTAACCACTAGCAGTATTAAACCTGCACTGGCAGCATTAACTGCACTTACACCTTTTAAGCTTGTGTTCATAACCTTTCATTTATACCTCACACTTTTATTCCATCTCTCCATTTTCCATGATTCTTTAACCACTTTTCTTACCTTTGAACTTACCTCCATCTGGAGTATCATACAAAGAGCAACATGTCCTCCATCAAACCTTTTGAAGCTTTGAAGGCAGTCCATGTTACTTGATATGTGCCAAGAGCAACCACTATCTACATGCCAAATGCCCTTCCTCTTGAGCTGTTGGTTGCCCTGCACACTTGATAACTCAGTTAGTCTTGGATGGAACCCAAGCCAAAGTTGTCTTGGGTTGACCTTTCTCATTTATATAATCTGTCAGTTTGGTCTGAATGAGTTGTTTAGGAATATCATGGCTGGAATACTTTGTCAAGATTATAGGCTTTGCAACATTAATACTAGTAGAAGCACTATCCTTGTTAGCAGTAGTATTGGTTGCAGCAACACTATTTCTGTTAGCAGTACTATCTGGGATAGCAGTACTAACAGGTTTCTTTACAATTGGAACCCAAACTTGAACAAAGTTGTTTGCTTTCTTTGTCTTTAAATTACTCCTTGGCTTATTTGGAGCATTTTTCTTTGTATTAGCAAACTTGTTCTGTGCATGAGACTTTAAAGGTGCTCTTTTCTCAGCCAATTGATTCCTTCTTTTATTCCTATAACCAAAAGAGTTTTGTGGTTTTCTTTGAAAAGTGACTCTTTGGTTGATAGGGTTGAAATAACAGTGTTTGGCAATATGATTCAATTTGCCACAGATAAAACAAGGTTTTGGTCTATTGATTTTACTCAAATCAACCCCTTGTTTTTGTGCCCACTTATTATTCAAGTTTCTCTGATTTCCCCTTGGTTTATCATGTTTTTGGGGCTCAGATTTATTGCAAGAACACTGTTTGCAAGGGACAGGATTCACAACTGTGGTTTGCTTATAATGTACCTTCTCAGACTTTCCCTCAGTCTTTTCTATGTCCTTAGACTTTATCCAAGCCTTTCCACATCCCTCATTGGTGATAATGTTATTTTCTAGAGGAATCTCACCACTCCCAGTGTTCTCCTTACTCTTTTCACTAGAGCTCTCTTCTTCAGAGTCTGTTTCAACCACCACTTTGTCTAAAGGATCTACCTTAGTGGCTCCAACAGGCAATTCCTTCCTATCCTTGGTCTCTAGCAGGTCTGATATAGGAGGGATGTAATTGTTGTTGTATGGTGGTGGTGTGGTGTTATAGCCTATTCCTCTTCTAAGTTTGTCATGGATTTGAGTTTGGAGCAAAGAGTCCATTGCTTTAGAAGCATTGGAAAATTTCTCAATATCCAGCTTGGCTTTCTCAAACTCACTCTTTATCTTCTCATTCTCCTCTTTAGACTTTTTCAGCTGAAGTTCTAGATCCTTCTTCTCCCACTTCCAGTAGTTTGTATCATAGGAATGTTGAAGCTCATTGGCTTGAAAACTCTTAATCTGTTCCTCAAACCTCTCAACAACCCTAACATAGTCTTTTATGTCCTTTTCTAATCTCTTCAGGTCATCACTCATTTTCTGGTTGTGATCCCTGTACCTTTTAACAGTTTCAATACAGGATTTAGAGCAAAGATTAGATGTTACCTCAGTGGGAATGGCTGTGCTTGAAGAATCTGAAACTTTAGCCATTGATGATTTCTGATTTCAAGGAAGAATGATGATTGCAGGTTTCTAAGAATACTTGCTCTGATACCACTTGTCAGGATCTAATTCTTAACAAGAATTAATTCTCAGAAACTAATATCAAAGAAGTTTGCGGAATAACACTTTGATATTTAATGAAGCAGTAAATTAACACAGAAAATATGAAGAACAAACTGTAAACTTGTATTAAATGCTTGAAGTTACAAGATTACACACTCAACCTCAATATTGATGAACAGACTCACCAATACGAATTCTACTTCTCTAGAATTAGGATCTATGCCTTGAGGTTGTTTTTCTCTCTTTTAAAAATTTTCAAAAGTTAATTCTATCTATTCTATACATTCTATACATATACTAATCAAAAGATAATTACAAAGAATAAACAAATCTTCAGTATATCTTCCATGTATATCTCTAAGCTTCCATATGTATCTTCAGAATATCCAGCTGTCATTCTTTCCATCCGGATCTCTTAAGCAGCACTAATTATGTTCAGTAGCATTAACTTCTTCTAGCAGTATTTACTACCTCTAGCAGCATTAACCACAAGCAGTACTAACTACTAGCAGTACTAACTACTAGCAGTACTAACTAGCTAAGCAGTACTAACTTTGTTCAAGCAGCACTAACTTTGACTAGCAGTATTAATTCTACTAGCAGTAGTAATACTCAGCAGTATTAATCTTCAAGGTACTCTGGCAGTACTAACTATGAACTAGCAGTAGTAACCAGCAGTAGTAATTCTGTACTAGCAGCAGTAACCATACTTAATAGAATCTTCAGTTCCCAACAATCTCTTATAATGCAAAATATGACTTTTAATCTTAAAACTCCCTGGTATAATTTGACATTCAAGATCATCAGTATCTTGACATTGAAGTTTGAGTTCTAGAATGCTTTGTCTAGAAGTCATAGTCTTGAACATTTAAGATTGGGTCCTAAACTACTGTGTTTAGAAGCCATTGTCATGCTCACTCCTTCTAGATTGGAGAATCCTGCATCACAGGTTGAATAGGTTTTGGTACCCAGATGAGTTTGGGTCCAGCCTGGTTAGTATGTGGAACCTTCAGTGATTGGTTTCCACCTCTGTGATAATCAGTATCAGTAAACTTCTTCTTCGAGAAATACCTTTTGTGGATGTGTGCTTTATGAACAAAAACATTACTACAACAATATGAACATCAAAGTTTTCTTTTTGCTAACCTGATCAAATGCTGATTTGACTTTATAGTATCAGGTGCAAAAAATTTACCTTTATGTGCTCTGTTCTTCTTTTTCAATTCATCTTCTGTAGATAATTTCTGGTATCTGACTGATTCAGGAGAACCTTTGACAACCCAAATCATCTTCTCTTTCTTGGAAGCATTGAATCTATAAGCATATCTATCAACAGATTTGACATAAAATGGACTAGAAGGTTTAATATGATTTGGTTTTAAAATTTCAGATTTAACAGTTTGTTTCCTGAAAACCATCTTTTGATACAAGCTATCTACTGGTTGAAAGGAGCACACTGATTCACTTGCATCATCATCATAAGAATACAATACAGGTGTTTCAGATGCTAACTTATCAGATAGATCAGCATTAGCTTTCTCAAGTTGACTGATCTTGTCATTCAACTTGAATTTTTCATTACAAAGTTTGTCAATTTTGCTTTGCATTTCAGATTTAGTCTTCTGTCCCTTTTGTATATCTGTTGACAAAACAACTAATTTGTCAGAAAGTTTAGAAATCACATATTCAAAGTGTTTTCTTTCAGCTTCAAAATCTTTCTCCAGGTTCTGATTTTTATCAGAAATTTCTTTGAACAGTAAAGTATTTTCTTTTCAGAATTCTTTCTTTCTTTTTCAAAGATTTTTAGAGCACAAATTTGTTGGATTCAAGATCATAAAGATTTGAAGACCAAAAGTCAAGAAGTCAAGAGCTGAAAGTCAACTCTCAGTGTAAGTCAAAGTCATTTTGTAATAAAGTCAAAGTCAATGCTTTGTATTTTGTTTCCTTGTATTGTGTCTTAGTATAAATAGTGTCCTTGTTGTCTTTGTTTGAAAGTAAGTCATTCAAGCGTGTGAGAAAGATTAGAGAAGAGATTACTGTTACATCATTCTAAAGAGAGAGAGTAGAGTGAGAAAGTGAAATTGTAATCTTTGTGATTCATTAATGACATATGGATTTCTCATCTTGATTGTTTGTAGCAATTAGAACTTGAATCTAGGACTAATAATTGGTATCAGAGTAGATCCAATTTTGAAATCAGATCAAGAAGTTGAGTTCGTACTGTGTTCTTGAGCCGAGAATCGATTTCTGAGTTTTAGTGCGAATTAGGAGTTAAATTTGATTAGGTTTTGTTTGCTATGTGATATCGATCATGTCTGTATGGTTTAATTCGATAATTGCACGGTAGTTGATTGATAATTTTGAGTTTTGTTGAGTTTTTGAGTTTCACGAGTCGAACACTATAATTTCAATTAATCATTGTAATTTTCACTTGTATTTAAAATTTCAGTATTGTAAATGTATTTCGTATAGTGTGGGGATGAAATTGTACAAATTTTAGAGTCAGAAATCAAGTTTACTTGATTTTTTGATCGATCAGATCAAGAACACGCAAGGAAAGACCAAGAACGCGCAAGATCCAAGTTTCGCGCTAGTTCTTCTGAGAAACGCGTAAGGTTCATCTGAAGAACGCGCAAGACTGAAGAATTTTGTGTTTGGGCCAAAAACGCGCATAAAGTTATCTGCGAGTTCATCAATTCACGCAAACCGTGTTGTGCGCAAACAGGCAAATGCGCAAACCGAAGAATGATTTTGATTTTGGTCTAAAATGCGCACAATGTTATTAGCGAGTTTTAGAAACGCGCAATTCGAAGTTTGAGTTTGAAATCCTCGAAATATTTTCTAAGTGTTGGAACGCGCAAACATGCTACCTTCGTCCTGCGAGTTCTTGTTTTGCGCCATCAACGTCTAGCGCGTTTCTAAGCTTTGCGCGATCTTTGCTTAGTGAGTTTCTAAGCTTTGTGCTATCTTCGTTTAGCAAGTTTCTAAGTTTGCGCGATCAGTGGTTAGCGAGTTCTGATTTCGCGCTAACAGTGTCTAGCGCGTTTCTCCTTGAATAGTGTTTTGCAAGTTTCAGGATTTTGCGAGTTTTAAGCTTCTATGATCTGCGAGTTTCAGGACTTAGTCAAAAAAAAATTTTAAAAAAATAAAAAATTTATTTTCAGTATCATTTCTATATTCTTGTGATTTCATAATTGGACTAACGATCATTTCAAGTTTCTTTTTGCAACAGGTATTCAAGATGGGATATTTTTCTGATGATGATGAACAAAAGATTCACAAGCTCGAATTAGAGAAAAAAAATCTTGCTTCTTCAGTTGACTACCAGTCAAAGAAATCAAAGAGATATCATGATGAGAAGAAGTCAGTACGTTAAATGTAACACCCATTTTTTTTCGCATAGGTGTTACTTAATCTAAAACAATTCTCCAAATTACTCCAAAATAACGGCTAAATTAAAATCGTTTACAGCGGAAGACTTTAAAATAATAAATATGTAACTTAACTGCTAATCCGTCCTATACCGGATTGCGTTACAAATTTATCTACCATAGATGCCGCAACATAATATTGAACTTAAATAAGCTAGGCAAGTCTCTATGTTTGCCATTTTTCTCTCGTCGAACCTGAAACCTTCAATCCCTGAGATGCATACTATAGTCAGTTTATAGAGCTCAGTGAGTTCATGGTTTGCGTGAGTGAAATCATATCTTGCCACACATATCAAAAATGCAAACTTCGTATAAAATAACATTCATTTTCTGAAACATGCAACACCAAAATAAACGAGACCTCATAACCGTTTCCTCAAATAAGGACCGATAAGTTGCAAGCATTCCCTGGGTGCGTACGTCTCACCTATAGCCAATAACCCATAACGGGGTCGTGCTGCTATGTCACAGGTATTCCCTGGTGTGTACGGTTCACACAGAGCCAGTCACCCATTTCGGGGTCGTACCTCCCCTTAAGTGTCCCAAACCAAACCAACAACCCATACTCCAAACCATGTACCATTTGTACAATATAAACTGTTAGAGTATAAATCTGTTGGATACAAGATTAAGAAGACTGAAGGTCAAAGTTTAAGAAGTCAAAGCTGAGAAAGTCAACTCTCATCAAAGTCTTTTGTAATAAAAAGTCAAAGTATTGTATTTGTATTTGTTTTTCTTGTATTTTAGATGTAGGTATAAATAGCTTTGTATTTTTTGTTCTTAGTAGAAGTCTTATTGAGAATTTGAGAATACGATTCAGAGAGAGAATCTGTAGAGAGAGAAAGAGAGTTCTAGAGAGAGAAAGTTGTATTTGAAATTGAGAATTGAAATCAAAACAGGTAATTTGATTGAAATTTGTTTGTTCATTAATTGTTTGTGATTAGAAACTAGAAACAGGGAATATCAATTGGTATCAGAGCAGATCCAAACTGAAATCAATTCAAGAAAATGAGTTCCGCACTGTTCATCGAGTTTGGAGGTTGATTTTTGTTTTTCAGTGTGAATTTTGAGTTGTAATTGATTAGGTTGTGATCGTATAGTGTTATTGATCGAGTATGTATTGTTCAATTTGTCAATTGCACTATAATTGATTGTTAATCTTGGATTTTGTTGAGTTTTTAAGGCACGAGTTCTTGAGCACTGTTTCATAGATCAAATTGTAATTTTGAGTGTTTGATTTTGTAATTTGTGTATTGTAAACTGTTAGAATATTGAAATCGAGCATCCCTACAAAGTTTCAAGTAAATTGGACAAGTATTGGACTGAAATCAGATGGAAAAATCAAGTTTTTGTTCGACAGACTGAAGAACGCGCAAGATCTACGAAACGCGCAAGTTCTTCGCAAGAACGCGTAAGTTGAAGAATTTGGTCTCAAACGCGCAAGGCGTTATTAGCGAGATCATAAAACGTGCAAGGCGTTATCTGCGAGTTCTAGAAACGCGCAGATCGAAGTCTGCGAGTTTGAAATTTGGGAAAAAGTTTCTAAGTGTTGAAACGCGCAAGTAGACACTTGCGAGTTCAGGAAACGTGCACGCCACTATCTGCGAGTTTCAGCGATTCTTTCGGTCCGCGAGTTTGACAAAACGCGTAACCCTTTGCTTGCGAGTTTCACAAACTCGCACGCCTCAGTTAGCGAGTTTCAACGTGAATAGTTACTTGAGAGTTTCAACAATCAGCGAGTTTCAGCGATCTGCGAGTTTCTCAGTAAACAGTGTTTTGCGAGTTTAGGCGTCTGCGAGTTTCCGTACTTAGAATTTTTTTTTTTGATTGTGATCAAAATTTCTGATTATGATCAAAATTTCTGAATTTTATTTTCAATATCATTTCTATATTCTTGTTATTTCATAATTGGACTAACGATCAGTTTCTAGTTTCTTATTGCATATATTTCTCAAACAGGTACATTCAAGATGACTTCCAAAGACGCTCTTTCTATTGGCACGGATGTCAAGCCTCCAGTTCTTTTTAAAGGAGAGTACGAACAGTGGAAGGATCGATTCCTTGATTTCGTGGACCGACACACAAATGGAGAAAATATTCTTCTGTCCATCATGGAGGGTCCTATGGTACCAATCACAGTTCAAATACCTTCTTCTTCAAAGTATTAAGAAGAGCAAAAGAGTCGTTTCAAAGCAGACAAGCAAGCAAGATCCCTTCTTCTTCAAAGTATCCCGAATGATATCTACGTCAAAATAGACAGCTACAAGGCAAATGCTAAGATAATGTGGGATCAGTTGCAGAAAATGATGATGGGTTCCAAGGTCGGCAATCAAATGAAAGTGGCTAACTGCATAAATAGCTACGAGGAATTCAAAGCGAAAGAAAATGAGAGACTAGATGAAACCTATGAGAGGTTTGTGCTTCTTCTGAACGAACTCTCAAAGAACAAAGTGAAGAAGAAGCAAATAGAAAACAACGTCAAGTTTCTAAGCATTCTGCAACCGGAATGGAAGAAACATACCCGTCGGATGAAGCAGATGAAAGACTTGAGCGACATACCTCTTCACGAAGTCTATGAGACTTTACGTCAGAATGAAGAAGAAGTTGAAGAGAAAAGAAGTGAAAAGAAGAAGAAAGATGAGAAAGTTTCTGATCCTATTGCTCTAGTGGCCGGAGAGAAGAAGAAAGAGAAGAAGAAGAAGAAGAAGAAGAAGAAGAAGAAAGTGATTATCAGTTCAGAATCAGAATCAGAATCAGAGTCAGATGGAGATGATGGAGAAAGTCTCAAGCAAGCGATGCTATTACTGACCCGTGCATTTCAAAAGAAATTCTACAAAAAGTCGGGATCCACTTTTCAGAGGTACTCTTCATCCAGCTCCAAGAATCATGAGCATAGGGAACGGGTAGAAGGAAACCGATTTGTTGAGAAGAAACCCGAAGAAAGAAAGAAGTTTGTGAATGACTATACCATTGCTGAAAAGCCAGCAAATGATCATATCAAATGCTACAACTGTGGCAAGATTGGACATTTTGCTAAAGAATGTCGAAAGTCAAAGGTTCGAAACTCCTAGTATTATCAGAACAAACTGCTATTGGCCAAACAGCAAGAAGCTGGCATAGCATTAATGGCTGAAGACGAATTCTGGTTGGATCATTCTGATCAAGAGGATGAAAAAGAGAAAGAAGAAACTGCTCATCTTTGTCTAATAGGAAAAGAGGTCAAGTATGATGAGTCAGATGACGAGACAACTGATGAGGTATTAAAATTAACTGAAAAAGATTTCATAACCAAAATGGAAGCTATGATGGTTGAGCTTAAAGACCTTCAAGTAAAACTGAAAAAGGAAAAGACAGAGTTGCTAAAAGAAACAATAAGATCTTTGAGCTTAATAAGTCAGTTATTGGGAACAAAGATCAAATTGATTCTTTACGCAAGTCTTCTTCTGATTCTAAACTTCAAGTAGATTGTTTTGAAAAGAAGATTTCTGATTTTGAAGTTAAAATTTCTATGTCTGAGTTTGAGAAGAAAGAATCTGCACTAACTATTCATAAATTACAGGTTGAGAACAAGCTTTTGAATAAGAAGGTAAATGGTCTGGAAGCCAAACTTTATGCAAGAGGCCAAACAGATCAAACCATTTTTCTCAATACACCTAATGAAGAGGCTGATGTTAAGGAAAAATGGGGACTTGGTTTTGAAAACCCCCATTACTTAAAGAAAGCCATCAGAAAACAACCAGCACTTTATAATTTTGATTTTCTTGCCTCTGCTGGTAAACATACTCATTTAAAACCCAAATTTGTTACCAAATTACCAGAAGAAGTTGAGGCCAAAGAAACTGAAAATAGAAAGAATATAAAGAAAATGCAACTACCATTTAACTATGCAAAGTTAAATGATAGTTATCTTTCTAAGACACCAAAAGTTCTTTCAAATGACTATTTTGCTAGTTATTCTGTTTCTGAGATGAAGGCAAAACCTGTAACTGCAAAGGTTTATGTTCCTCCACTCATTCTTGAAAGCAAAATAGTTGAGCTTGAAAATGTTGTTTCTGATGAAAGAATTTTGGTAGATATTGAACAAAGTGTGTTTTCTACAGTTTTAAAGAACATTGTTTTTCAATCTAAACCTACAAAGTGTTCTACAGTTTCAAAGACACCTCAAACTTCGTCTGATAATTTTGATGACTTATTTGAGTCTGCAAATGACTTTCTTAATTCTGATGATGGGTGCATAGAAGAAATTGATATGTTTGACTTCAATACTCCTCTTCCTGATCATTCTACTTGTCTTATAACTGAAAAGGTGTTACCAAGTGGTGTTAATATTGATGAATCATCAGCTAAGGTTGGTGAATCAGTTTTTGTAACTGTTGATTACTATGCTCAAGGTAAGAAACATAAGAAACAGCGATTACAGAAACAAAAATACACTGGTACACAAAAGAAAACTCAATCTCAGAAATCTGATTTTCCTAATAATTCTAATTCTTATGTTTCAGATTTAAGGAAGAAAAGGTCGAAAGCAAGATCTGAATGGAGACCAAAGAGGAGGAATGATGAGATAGCTGAATCAATTTCTGATAACTCATGTAATAGATCTGTTAGTAGTGATAATGATGTAGTTGGTCAACTTGTTTCACCTAAACAAAACCTTGTAACTTCTTACAAGCGTTATTCAATAAAGCAATTGATTCAATTATCTTCTATTACTACTAAATCGGAGAAATGATTTTGCTTATTCTCATAATTCTACTGATTGGTTTGAATCTTATCATGTTTATTCTTCAAGATCAAATGTTTTTAAAAGTTTTCAACGAAAAAGAGGGTCCATTTTCAAACGGATACCAAAATCTTGTGCTAATCTGTTAGGACCCGTTTTTAAATGGGTACCTAAATCTATTGTTTCCTGATTTCTCTTGCAGACCCGACATATGTGGTACTTGGACAGTGGATGTTCCAAGCATATGACTGGGCAAAAAACTTTATTGTCTAATTATACAGAGAAATTCAGTGGAAATGTCAGATTTGGAAACGATCAGCTTTCACCAATCTTAGGATATGGTGATATAATTCAAGAAAACATAACGATTAGGAAAGTGAGTTATGTCGAAGGCTTAGGGCACAACTTGTTTAGCATCGGTAAATTCTGCGACAAAGGGTTAGAGGTCAACTTCAAAGCTAAGAGATGTTCAGTTCGTTCTGAGGACGGCACAAAACTCTTAGTTTGCAAGCGAAAGACAAATCTCTACTCCATCAATCTTCAAAGGTTCAGAATGACAGTCACGTTTGCTTATTGACAAAAGCTTCGATGCAACAAAGTTGGCTTTGGCACAGACGACTATCACATCTGAATTTTCGTTATATCAACAAGTTGGTAAAAGATAAGTTGGTAAAAGGACTTCCTGAGCTGAGATATGAGAAAGAATACTTGTGTTCTGCATGTGAAAAGGGGAAGATGAAGAGAGCCGCACATAAACTGAAGCCTGAACCAAGCACTAGTTCTCCACTAGAGTTGTTACATATGGATCTCTGCGGTCCGATGAGAACACAAAGCTTAGGTGGAAAGAAATACGTGTTGGTTATTGTGGACGATTATTCAAGATACACGTGGGTTAAATTTCTACGATCAAAAGATGAGACACCCGAAGTTCTCATTACTTTCTTAAAGACGACCCAGGTGAATATGCAGAGACTAGTCAAGCTTCTTCGAACTGACAACGGCACAGAGTTCAAAAACAAAATAGTTGAAGAATATCTCAAATCGGTTGGGATATCACATCAATACTCTGCTACACGTACACCTAAACAGAATGGAGTAGTCGAAAGGCGAAATCGGATGCTAGTCGAGGTCGCTCGTACTATGCTTAGCCAATCGGACTTACCTCTATTTTTGTGGGCAAAAGTTGTGTCAACTGCATGTCATACTCAGAATCGATCCATGATACATCGCCATTTTCAAAAGACTCCATATGAGCTGATCAACAACAGAACACCGACAATCAAGTATTTTCATATATTTGGGTGTAAGTGTTTCGTGCTTAACGACATAGAGAATCTGAACAAACTCAGTGCTAAGGCGGACGAAGGTATCTTCATTGGTTATTCTTCAACATCTGCAGCATACCGTGTTTATCTGAAGGAGTCAAAGACAGTCGTAGAGAGCGTCAATGTAACATTCGATGAAGATATGGCTTCTGACCAACTCAGTTCAGAACCCGTTATCACTGGAGTATTAGCTTCTGGACAGATCAGTCCAGAACATGTTTCTACAAAGAACAATTCAGATAACGCTTCTACTTCAATTTCACATTTATCTGATTTAGATTTGTTATTTGATTTATTTTATGATGAGTTTCTAGGATCTAATTTGCCTAAATCTGCTGTGACTGACAGGTCTGAAGACACAAGTTGTAATCATCCCATCACTTCAGAAGTTATAACTGAACTTGTGTCCCCCGTTCAGTCAGAAACTCATATTTCATTGAATACTCCTACAGTTGAAGATATACAAGTAACTGATGAGCCAGAAGTAACTGTATCAGTTGGGTGTGATATACTATCTACTCAACAGCCAGAGTCTGATGTTCCAACTGTTGCTTCTACACCTGAAACTTCAACTGCAAACATCCCTCCTATTATTCAAACTGAAGAGCCTGATAGTGGATTTCAAGATGATGATCATGTTCAATCAGTATCTAATTCACTCCCTCATGAGCATCTTTGGACCAAAGAGCACCCTTTACACCAAGTAATTGGAGATCTAAACAAGCCGGTGCAAACTAGGTCAGCGACTTTGAATCAATGTCTGGATGACTCATTCCTCAGCAAGATAGAGCCCACACGTGTATCAGAGGCTTTAGCTGATTCAGATTGGGTATCTTCTATGCAAGAAGAATTAAATCAGTTTGAAGCCCTGAAGGTCTGGAGATTAGTTCCAAAACCAGAAGGAAAATCCGTAATTGGCACTAAATGGGTATTCAAGAATAAAAAGGACGAAGATGGTATCGTCATAAGGAATAAAGCTAGACTTGTTGCCAAAGGTTATCGGCAAGAGGAAGGCATAGACTACGATGAGACATATGCTCCAGTAGCGCGTATAGAGGCAATCCCCATGTTTCTAGCCTATGCAGCTCACAAGAATTTCACAGTCTATCAGATGGACGTGAAAGCGGCCTTTCTGAATGGCATTCTTAAGGAGGAAGTCTACGTGTCTCAACCAGAAGGGTTCGTGAATCCAGATAAGCCAGATCATGTATACATCTTGGACAAAGCCCTGTATGGTTTGAAACAAGCCCCTCGAGCATGGTATGATGTTCTATCTAAATTCTTGGTCAAGTCAGGTTTTTCCAAAGGTAAAGTTGATACCACTTTGTTCATCAAAAAGGAAAAAGCCGATTTCATCCTTATTCAAATATATGTTGATGATATAATATTTGGCTCTACTAATCCTAAATATTGCAAAAAAAATTCTAACCTCATGGTGTCACGTTTTCAAATGAGTATGATGGGAGAGATAAATTTCTTTCTCGGATTACAAGTTAAACAGTTTTCAACGGGGATTTTCATTAATCAATCTAAGTACATTTTGGATATTCTTCGGAAGTTTAAAATGGAAAACTGCAAACCAATTGGAACCCCGATGGCACCAGGTACTAAGATCAGCACTGATCCTTCGGGTAAAAGTGTTGACGTTAGAACTTATAGAGGTATGATAGGATCATTAATGTATCTTACTTCAAGTAGGCCAGATATTATGTTTTCAACATGCTTATGTTCTAGATATCAGGCTGCTCCTAAAGAATCCCATTTGGATGCTGTCAAAAGAATTTTTAGGTATCTTAAGGGGACTGCAGATCTTGGTCTGTGGTATCCTAAGGATACTGGGTTTCAACTGACTGCCTATTCAGATGTAGATCATGCAGGTTGCATGTTGGACAGAAAGAGCACTTCAGGTCACATTCAATTTCTTGGAGATAAGCTCGTTAGCTGGGCATCAAAGAAACAATTATGCGTTTCCACATCGACTGCTGAAGCAGAGTATGTAGCTGCTGCCAGTTGCTGCTCTCAAGTTCTGTGGATGCGAACACAGCTGCGAGACTACGGTTTCAAGTTTGATAAAATACCAATATATTGTGACTCGAAGAGTGCAATTGCGATATCTGCTAATCCTGTCCAGCATACGAAAACCAAACATATTGATGTCAGGTATCATTTTATCAAAGATAATGTAGAAAAAGGAACAATTAAACTTTATTTTGTAAAAACAGATTATCAGCTTGCAGATTTATTTACCAAACCATTAGATGAAAAGATATTTAATTTTCTTATCTCTAAGCTTGGTATGTTAAATCTGAAGACATAATCAGTTGTTACCTAATAAAGTTAAGTATTGTTATTTTTCATTATTTTTCTTTATTATTATTTCTGAAGGATATCTGCACTTTAACATGACTGCTCATGATCTCAGGGGGAGATTGAGATGCACTTTAAGATGATCTACATCCTTTTGAGGGGGAGCATATCTAATTTCTGTATTTTACTTAACTGACAAATTTTTGTGATGCATGATTTTAGGGGGAGCATATAAATCACATCAAAAGGAGTAAGACTATGATTTCTGATTCTTTCAGATCAGAACTCGTACTTTAATCGTTTTACTGCTTTATGTCTTTTATTTTTCAAATAAATTTGTGAATAAATTTGCTTTGACTAGACTTTGAGACTTATGCAGGATGAGAGAGGATGACACAATCATATCTTATTGACTACAACTGACTTCATGAGAATTAAGATTGAGCGAAAAGGTAAATTTCTTATCTTAATCTCATATGTATCTGAATGAAGGACAACTTTCAGATATGAAAACATGATTTTCTTAAATGTTCAAACCATTTCCCGATTCTTAAACAGATTTCATGAATTGGAAGTGTGATTTTAAATGTTTTTCAAGAATTACTTGTGCTTACATGATAATAAACCGTGTGTTTCCAAAGATAAATACTTGCGTATTGTCTTTTCTACATACTTTCAAGTATTCATACACATCGGTTTCATTTTTTTTTTTGATCAAATAGTTCTTACCATGTCTCATATTGTAACATATTTTCGATGGTAAGACACTCCACTTGTACTTCAATGAATCTTAAGCGTCGTTTCATTTCGAGGCATTCATTTCAAGAGTGTCTATATTTTGATTCATATAGATAATATCCGTTATTTTGACCATAAGCCTTAATTGCTATATCATTTCATTTCTGATCATTTTTCATACAATGTCAGATTCTAAACAAGTCTTTTGAATTCATGTTTATTCATTCAGTATACTTGTTTGAAAATACTTCAATGCCTAAATATGCTCAAATCTTCATGATTATATTTTATGAGCATACATTCATCTGACATTTGTATATGAGCTTTAACTGATAAAGTTAAATCATCTGAGCAACACATGCTTTCTAGGACTTCATGGGTTCTTTGTGCTAGGAATTAACTGAATCTCTATGGATTCACGTTAACCAGTGTCTCCTACCTAAGAAGTTAATCCATAGAGATTGAGTGTGAGGAGTCTAAAAGAAAAGAGTGTGGGTGTGATGAGGTAAAATGTAAAGGAGAGGTTGGTTAGATGTGAGCTTAATGATTAAAAGAAAGTGGGTGTGAGATCATAGTAAAAGAATATCAAACTCTGCACCAACTACTTTCTAAGCCGGGCAGCTACATTACTAATGTTTCACAATTCCTTAGTGAACATTATTGAAACAGGCAAATAGCCCATGACAACTCTTGAAATACCCCACCAGCTACTCATTTTCTTCTTAAAAAGAAAATGTTTCATATTTTTCTGGGGACGCAGCACATAATCTATCTGGTTTTCATTTGGAAAATCTGGATATTGAAAAAGAAGGAAGTTTGCCCCACCTTCGCACTTCAATCATGCACATTGAGTCTGTGTTTATCTACTGTTGTCTCAGTGGTTTACACTATGTTGAACCTTTATAAAAGCAATTATTCGTGCTTAATTGTTTCTACACTTGCATGAACACACAAGGAATTCGTTTCTTTGTCAAAACATTCATAGAAATTGCCTTTGTGGTGTTTTGATGATTGGATGGAAGCCCTGGGGGAGTGAACATAAAAAAGCTCCTTTATATTGTGTATTCGTTACACACAGTGACTTCGTGTTACTGAGAGGCATTATTAACTGTTTCATTTGTTGATTCAGGAGTTACATGTTCTTATTTTGTCTTGATTTGCAAAGATCTAGATGAATACTTGGTTATGGATCACAGAATCAGAGGCTCAGTTTGACAGATCATAATGGTCAAAGACATTTCTTGGAAGAAAAGTTTTGATGATATAGTTGCTCAGATCATCAAAAAGGGGGAGATGGTATCAAGAAATGATAAAGTTTTGAGAGATGATTTCCAGAAATGTCCAAGTCAGAAGATTCAAAGTAAAGACTTGAAGAAGATCAAAGTATTTCTGAAGATGTACTGATTTTTGAGGAAATTTTCTTTGAAGATTATTTGCTAAAGCAATCCGAGCTGATTCTGAAGACAATTTCTTTCCAAAGTCTGAAAGTGTTTTGTGAAAGTTTTTGGGGAGATTGTTAATCGTTTTGAAGACAGTTTTGGAAAGAATACCATCAAAGAAAAAGGGGAGATTGTACTGATAGAGCTTAAAAGTGAAGACTGAATTGCTAGATTTTTCAATAATGATCTTGAATCGTCTACAAAGGAGGTCCTCTAATATAGCTCCAGCACGCATCTTCTCTAAAATAATAATCGTTCCTTCTACTACCACTCCTTACCTGAAAAGGGTTTTAGATTTGAAAAGAGCGAGGTTTAGACCGAAAGGTCTAGTGAGTTCCCTCTAACAACAACTTTTAACTCATCAAACAAATATCAAGGATTTATCATAAAATAATCATTTTCAGCTTCTAGGAAACCATTAACTTGCAATAAACTTCTCTGCTCACACTACCGCCACCCTAAGGTGACAGCTTGTATGTGACTCACACTGCTTTAGATGGGACACACCCCCCATATAGCATAAACGGGACACCCCCCCCCCCCCCCCGGTATAAGCACAGGCGGGCCACACACCCCGACTTTGGGCCTTCTCACTTAGGACCATGTATGCATACATTTCCACTTGGATAATAATAATAATAAAAATCATCTTTAGCATTTAAATAAATCTCGCAAGTATGTGCTACAACAACATTATATCAAAGCTTGCATATAACTTTCATAAAACTCGTGCCATCATGTAAAATCAAAGTTTAGAATAATTTAACTTTAGTTGCTTTCGCTATTAAAAGGTTTAGTTAGAAAAACTCACCTGATGTCCTTAGCTTAGATTTCTGCGTCTACGCCTACGGTTCGATCCAGAACCTATAAAATAAACGTTGACCGGTGAACTCTCTATACCTTCTATCTTATAAAAGGTTGTCCTAGACATCGAAACCTCAACTTCACTTAGTCTCTAAACACTTAAACCACCATTTACTATTTAGAACCTAGCAAGATTTGAAATAAAATGCAAATGGACCAGCTATCTACATTATCCAGCCCAACACTAATCTCAACTCAACAAATTATGGGCTTCGGCCCACAACCAAAACTGAAGCTGGAGGATAGAGCGACGGGGGTCTAAAGCCCCTCGTGACCGGAGTCAAAGGACCGATACCACCCGAACTCCCACACACCCCGATCATCCTTTCTCGACCGGGGTCTTGGCCTCGACACCGATGCGTACAAAATTGGACCAGTATGAAACATCGACCGATGCCTCAGTTCGACCAGACCAACACGATCCAGTGACCGGATTCTCTCGAACAAAATCGGACGAAACCCACTTACAGATAATACAAACCCAACTTAATACTGGAATTTAATAGAAATCTCAAGCCCAAAACTTGTTTCTAAAAGCAGATACCCAAACAACAAGAATTCATTAACCGAAAGGTAAATCTGAACCAAAACCAGAAATAATCGCAAACATTCAAACTCAAATTCAAAATGTAACCTCCAATCTATAACTATATTGATTAAACAATTAGAACATAAACAGTTCAAATCACAAGGAGATTTACCTTCAATCGACCCTATCCAACGCATGAATTTCTTGAATAATCCCCTCTTCTTCGGCCTCTCTCTAAAATCGCAAGAACCCTTCACCACCCAAATCAGCCGCCACCCACACAACACTGATACCTCTTGGGTTAAAAACCCTTTTCCCCAAATTTTTACAACAGTCCCTCCTTAAATGACCTTTCTGCTTTCTTACCCACTTTTATTTTATTTGCTTTAAACCTGGTTATTACAGGTAAAACACAAAATCGAAGCAAATAACAACAGCAAATCGAAGCAAAATCATGTATTATCAATGTCTACCAAAAAATTGATGTCAAAACAATCATGTATAATCAGGCAAAATCAAACGGTAAACACAAAATCGAAGCAAATCGTGTATTATCATGTATTATCAAAGTAGCAACAGCAACAAATCGAAGCAAAATCATGTATTATTATAACGACCCAAAATTCTAACAAGAAAACATAATTAATATAAGAGTAAATTACACTGTAGGTCCCTATGGTTTACTTAAAATCTGGATATGGTCCCTATTTTGAAATAATTACACCAGGAATCCCTGTGGTTTGCATTTCGTTTCACTCTGGGTCCTGTGGTTTGAATTTTGTTGCACTCTGGGTCCCTGTGGTTTGTTGAAAATTGCATTATGGGTCCCTGCATTTCGTTGCAGTCTAGGTCCCCCAGGGACTCAGGGTGAAAGGAATTGCAAACCACAGGGATCCCTGGTGTAATTATTTCAAAATAGGGACCATATCCATATTTTGAGTAAACCACAGGGACCCCTGGTGTAATTTACTCTTAATATAACAAAATTCATGCCAAAAAGGCCCAAGACAACATTAAGGTTCTAGGTTTGCAAAAAGGCAACCCATTACACAACTGAGATTAAACTGAAAATACTAAAAGGAAGTCTTCTATAGATGGATGCTGCTTAAACCTTCTCCTTCCCTTTACCCGATCCACCAACTTCACGCCCAACTGAAAAGGGTTTTTAATTTTAAAAGAGCGAGGGTTAGACCAACAGTCTAGTGAGTCCCCTCTAACAACAGTTTTAACTCAACAGACATTCAAAGGATTTACAATAAAATAAACCATTTTCAGCTTTAAAGAAGACAATTAAACTTTCAATAAGCTTCTCAGCTCACACTATCGCCACCCTAAGGTGACAGTGTGTATGTGACTCACACTGCCTTATTGGGACACACCCCTAATGGCATAAACAGAACACACCCCCCGGTATGAGCATAGGCGGGACACAACCCCCGACTTTGAGCATAACACACTTATGACCATGTAGGGGTGTATGGGGGTTAAGTTGGGCGGTTTTTGACATTTTTACAACCCAACCCACTTACGGAGGTTTGAAAATCTCAACCCAACCCAACCCATTCAAAAGTAAACCCAACCTAACCCAACCCATGCGAGTTAGGGCGGGTTGGGTTGGGTTGGCGGGTTATAAATATACATAAAGTTAATGATTGAAATACGATAAATAATACTAAAAATGCAGGCAACAAAGTTATTAGTTATTACAAATGTTCGAGGTTCTACATCCCTCTTTCTTAGACGTGTTTGATTCATCATTGTCTTAGATTTTTGGAGACTTAGGAGTATTTTCCATTGCTCGTATACATAGGAAATATGATAAAAAAAATACAAAGTTACAACCTACAAAAAAAAACATATGATATTTCTCTACGCAATAAAAATCAAACTTTTAACAACATCAATGCAATGAAAACAAAAATTCATGGTTCCAACTTTTATTTTAAAACATACTCCTTATATTTAGTTATGTTTATACTTCTAATTTGAAATCTATTGTTTGAAACATACTTCATATGTTTATTTATGCAATGAGAACAACGTTAATCTAGTTGTTTCAGTGTATTCGTGCTTACTGAGACATATCGATCGACGTAGTTGAATTAATTCAGGCTTTGACGTAGTTGGATTAATTTTGGGCTTTGGATTGTAAATTGGACTAATATTTGTATATATATTTTGGGTTGTTAATTAGACTAATATGTGTATATATTTTTTGGGTTGTAAATTATAATGGTTGTAAATATTATATATATATATATATATATATATATATAATTTATCGAAATAATATATATTAGCGGCAGGTTGGCGGTTTGGGTTGGGTTGAGTTATGCTAACCCAATTTCAACCTTCCTAATTAGCGGGTTGGCGGTTTAGCGGGTTGGCAGGTTGGGTTTAATTGGGTTGATAGTGGGTTGGGTTGGGCGGGTTTCGCGGGTTGACGATTTCTTGTACACCCCTATGACCATGTATGCATACATTTCCACTAAAACAACAATAACAGAAATATCTTTAGCATTTGAATATATCTCGCATGTAAATATTAAAGCAACATCATTTCAAAGCTTGTAGATAAACTCACATACATAAAACATAACTTCTTCGTCATAAGAGGCTTTAGTTCAGAAAAACTCACCTGACCCTTGCGAGACTTTCCTCCCTAGATTCCTTAAACCGAACCTATCATAGAAATGAGAGAAAGGTACTTAGGATTTGAACCTTAAAACTCACAGCCTCTCGACTGCCCACACCGCCCGACCCCTCCCGGACCACGTCGCCCGGTCCCTCCCGGGTCAAGCCAATCCCTCCCGGGCTCCCCGACTCCCGGGGTTCACGCCCGGTGTAACACCCTTAAAATTAGGCGAAATAAAACTCGAAAATTCGGCAATATAACGCCTAAAATATGAAGGTCCAATTACCCTACAGTTATAAACTTCCAACAAGATAAACCCAAATGTATAAACAACTAAAGACCCCTATAAAGATGGGTTGGGTTGCAATAACAATTTTGCAAAATAATGGGACAATAATGTTACAATAACCTACTTAATCTAGAATCAATTCCAAACTAGATTAAAATGGGTGTCGCGAATTTGCTATAATCTCTCTTCACAAAAATCCCCAAAAGACCGGCACTTCGAGAACTCCTACGTTCCCGGTTGACAAGCCCGACAACCTAATTTCCACCATGAGTAAGATCTGTGAGGAAACAACAACCACAACAAGTGTTAGGACAAAGCCTAGTGAGATCTCATAAGCTATATAAATCACAAGTAAGATATTATAAGACAATAATCGTGTTACCGAACTCCTTTGCCTCACAAATAATCAATTTCCCGCAAATCATGTTCTCGCACCTGAACATAAACATACAAGAGATAACCCTTGAAAATACGGGGGAGACTCCTTTCCATCGGGGTGACATATACACGGGAGTGGAGTCACCCACGATGTTATTGGATTACACCTCATGTCCCGGTCCTAGTTCCCATGCCATCGAGACATCACAACCTCAAACTATATTCATTGCCTTTATTGCTTACTCCGTCGAGTTACACCTCAAGGTCTTACGGGACATTATTGCCTATCCAATTCTAGATGAGTTACACCTCAAGGGTTTACGAACCCCTATTGCCTACTCGCTAGTAACCACAACGACCAACACGATAGGTCCAAAACAGCCATATAGCTACATCCTCGTGCACAAGGAGTAGTGTTCACATTCTTATCAGAAATTCGATTTTGAATAAGCATTTATAGTCATGACATTCCTCTTTTCTACATGTAACAACATAATCATCCCATGAAATTCTAGCCCATGAGCTTAATATTTTCTCTAAGGCAACAACTTAACTTTACTATTCAAAGTAGTACATTTTCCATGTTCCCATTTATTTAGTCATAAATGATTGAGTTACTCTTACCATATTTTCAGAAAAGTTATCAGCAGTTAAATCAAAATTATAGAAATAAGGGTTTCCTCATATGCTATTCACACAATCATGAAATCAATGTTCATGAATCATACCCACCATTTAGGGTTTATAAGATGAAAATCCTACAAGTTATGTCACAAATCCTAAGTGAACATCATATATGTAAAGTGTAGGGTTATTGCAAGTAATAAATAGGTAGAAGAGCATTTAAGGAGTAGAGACTCACCAACTAAGGTTTTGTGAAGTGAAACCCCTAAAATATATAGATCTAGGAGACTTGATCTTCTTTTCTTGAGGCTTTAAATGGAACAAGTAAACTTTACTACCTTTCAATGACCTAACTTGTGATCTCTTAAATGGGATGGGCCCTTAGAACAATAAATGAGATGAGAGAGAATACGTTTAGAGAGAGAGAGAGGAAGAAAGAGTGACCTGCGAGATTTAAATTGAGAAAGAGAAATATGGATTTGGGTCTATCCATCGGCTTATGAAGGCAGCCCCGTCCCCTCTCTATGCGACTTTGCCCATCGGCGACTATGCCCCGGGCAATGTCGTCGGGCATAGTCTCCCGACACCCCCTCCCTTCTGTTTTGATGCAGAGACAAAGCCCACCGGCGGCTATGCCACGACATTCTTGCCGGGCATAGTCGCCCTCCCTCTCAAAGCTTATGTTTCACGTTTTTGACAAGGACCGCCAACAGCTAAGTAGCGGCATACCTGTCGGCATAGGCGCCCGACCTCTTCCGGATTTCCCTCGAGTTCCTCTTACGGTCTAAAACACTATACGGTGACACTCTTAAGGACGAGTGTGGGGGTTCGAGGATGGATCTTAAAGCGAACTAACATACATACAACAAGAGAGTTTGAACCCGACAGAGATCACGTATACACACCCATCGATAAAGACATTGGGATTAACAAGACAACTTATTTATATCTGCATACATAAGTACGTACATATGCGATTATCATTACACATACACACCTATATATAGATATAGATATATATTCTGACGTCACAAGGACGATATACATACCTTCAATAACCGGGGGGCATATGACTAAGTAGAAAATTCTATACAAAAGAAATTACTCACATAATTCCGTTGGGAAAAATTCAGGATGTTACAATCCTCCCCCACTAGAAATAGATTTCGCCCTCGAAATAATGCCCTACACGAATAAGTGGGGATACCGCCTCTTCATGTCCTTCTCCGCTTCCCATGTCACGTTTTCACCCCGGTGATGTTTCCATTGCACTTTCACCATAACCACCTCTTTATGGAGGAGTTTCTTTGTTTTTCTTTCCAAAATGGCTTCCGGCTCTTCGACGCATCGATTGTTGTCTACTCGGATTTCGGATAATGGGATGACGTTTTCTTCTTCCGCTAGGCACTTCCGTAGATAGCAAATGTGGAACGTATGGTGAATCCCACTCATCTCGGGTGGTAAATCAAGCTTATAGGCTTGGAGTCCCATACCCTCAATAATAGGAAAAGACCCGAGAAAACGAGGACTAAGTTTTCCTCGCTTCCCAAACCTTATTATTCCTTTCCAAGGTGACACTTTCAACATAACTCGGTCGCCCACTTGGAATTCCATCGGCCGCCTCTTCCTGTCCGCATAACTCTTTTGGCGATCTTGGGTCGCCTTCAACCGCTCTCGAATACTCTTGACCTTGTCTGCCGTCTCTTGAACTACTTCCGGTCCGGTGAATTGTTTCTCGCCCGCTTCGAGCCAAAACGTCGGCGTCCTACACTTCTGCCCATACAAAGCCTCGAATGGTGACATGCCCAAGCTTGAATGGTAACTATTATTGTAGGCGAACTCCACCAATGGAAGGTGAGAGTCCCAATTTCCCCCAAAATCAATGACACACGAATGCAACATGTCATCTAACGTTTGAATTATCCGCTCGCTTTGTCCATCCGTTTGGGGGTGATATGTCGTGCTCAACTTTACTTTTATCCCCAATTCTCTTTGAAACGCACCCTAGAAATGGGAAGTGAAACGACTGTCTCGATCAGATACGATGGATAAGGGCACTCCATGTCTCGAGACCACTTCGTTGATGTAGAGTCTTGCTACCTTGTCCAATGGTAACGCCTCCCTCATGTCCAGGAAGTGCGCGCTCTTTGTCAATCGGTCCACTACCACCCAAATGGTGTCGTGACCTCTCAACGTCTTTGGTAACTTCGTCACAAAATCTATTGTGATGTGGTCCCACTTCCATTCCGGTATTTCTAAAGATTGCAAACTCCCATACAGTCATTGATGTTCGACCTTGACCAACGAACAAGTAAGACATTTCTCCACATGGTTCGCCACATCAAGCTTCATCACCGGCCACCAATAATTCAACTTCAGATCCCTATACATTTTCGTGCTCCCGAGGTGAATAGAATATCTTGATCTGTGCGGCTCTTCCAATAATAACTTCCGGCATCCTCCCAATTTGGGTACCCAAACTCGACCTTGGAAGACTTTCAGTCCTCTGTCGTCTTCTGTCAAGTTGAGGTGCTTCTTTGACATCCCTTCATCTTTGATATCGGCTTCGAGTAGTGCTTCGGCTTGAGCGGTCTTTATCATGCCCATAAGGTTTGAGATGATCTCAATCCTTGCCAAAGAAGTTTTCACCGCCCCACTATACTTCTTCCGACTTAATGCGTCCGCCACCACGTTCTCCTTGCCCAGGTGATATTGAAGTTCGCAATCATAGTCCTTCAATAACTCTAACCATCTTCTTTGCCGCATATTTAATTCTTTCTGATCGAAAACATACTTGTTAGAGCACAGTGAAATTGTATTTCCCAATCAATCAAGCAATATCTCAAGATCAAGATTTAACAATGTCAAAGTTTAGAGAGAGAGTAGAGAGAGAAAATTCTCAAGTCATATGTGTATTTCTATATCAATGAATGCGTACAATATGCTTCTAGCTCTAGTTACATGATTATACAAGACCATAGGTATTTATACCACAAGTCTATACAAGATACAAATACTCACAAGACTAAACACCATATTGACTTAACTAACTTTGACCTTGTTGACTTATCTTGACTTGACTTTTCTCATTAAATCTTGGATACAATTAATACACTAAAACTAGTCCTTAGCGCTTTATTCTTCAATCTTTAACTTTGACGATTTTGAACTTTCAAGCTCTTTCTGAAGTTGTTGAAGAATCTTGAAAAGTCATTCACGATTAGCATCATGAAAGTCAACAAGTCTTGAATGAAACTTTGAAACTCTTTAAACTTTGAAACTTCTTTGAAAAACTTCATCTTTAAGCTTTGAGGAATCTTTGAAAAGTTGTATATCTCTTGACCATCTTCGAAAGAACAAACTTTCACGAATCTTCTTCAGAATCTTTTAAAACTTTCATCTGGCTTTGACATCTTCTTTGATGACTTTGAAACTGATCTTTGTAGATGTCTCCCCCTTTTTGAAATATGCACACATCTTAATTTCTCCCCCTTGATTTTTGCTGTGAAGCGCAAATCATGAAGTACGAGTTCCGATTTTTCACGAAACTAACATTTTGATCAAATTGATCAATCTAAAGTTGAAATTTGCCTATGTGATCCGAACAAAAGTTGATCCTATTTGTATCTTGTATAGACTTGTTGTATAAATACCTATGGTCTTGTATAATCATGTAACTAGAGCTAGAAGCATATTGTATGCATTCATTGATATAGCAATACACATATGACTTGAGAATTTTCTCTCTCTACTCTCTCTCTAAACTTTGACATTGTTAAATCTTGATCTTGAGATATTGCTTGATTGATTGGGAAATACAATTTCACACAGATTTATTGGATTCAATACCATCAAATCTGAAGATTGAAATCTGAGGTCAAAGTTGAAAAATCAAACTCTCAATATTAGTCTAGGTTATTTTGTAATAAATGTCAAAGTTATTTTTCCTTGTATTTTGTGTTTTTGTTTGTTTTTCTCTGAATAGGTATATGGTATTTAGGGTGCTAGGGTTGTTGTGCAAGGAGTGCCCTAATTAGAAATCAGTCGTCATCTCATTAGAGAGAGAGAGAGAGAGGTGATTCTAGAGAGAGAGAGAGAGCTTAGAGAGAAAATACATTCAAGAGATTTGTAATCTTTGGATTTTTTATCAAATCAGGTTTGATTAATCTCTTGTTGTTTATTATTATTATGTGATAAGAACTTGATTTACAGGGACAATGAATTGGTATCAGATCTTAACCAGATTGAAATCAAAGGGAAGTTTGAACTCGGTACTGTTTCATTGAAAGTCCAAATTTGTTCTTGGAATTTTGTGTGAAATTGGTTTGGAAATCATTTGGGTTAGGATCGATTTCAGTAGTAGATTGAATTTGTATTGCTTTATTTGAGTATTGTACTGTAATCGTTCTTTAATCCTTGATTTTTTTGGTGTTTTTGGTTTTCACGAGTTTACACATCACTGTTTCATCGATCGAGTCATTCTTAGAGTGTGTGTTTTTGAAATTATTTGGTTGTAATATGTTCTAGATGTGTTTGTGGTTGTTTTGTCAAAGTTTAGGATTGCAAATCGAAGTCTAGATAGGCTTTGAATGATTCAGGGTCGATTTTTCGAAGGATAAGTGAAGAACTCGCAAGGTTGGTCAAGAACTCGCAAAGGTCAAAGGTTTCGCAGGGTTGATCAAAGGATTCACAGATCCTTTGAATTGATTTTCGTATTGTGTTTGATTGCTATATTTTGCTTAAGTGTGAAATTTGCAGGATTCTTAAAGAATTCGCAGGACAACATCTTGCGAATCTCCTAGAATTCGCAGTTGTCTTGTGTATGAAAAGTTCTCGAAAAGTTTGCTAAGGACAGAATTCGTTGAGCCCTATATTGCGAAAAGTAAAGGATTTGCAAGCCTGAGAGTAGCGAACTCTTAGGTTTCGCAGAAGGGGTTCTTACGAATCATCCAGGATTCACAGACTATAGGGTTGCGAAAAGAGTGTTTTTCTAATTTTTCTTTAAGAAAAGAATTCGCTAAGTGTATAGGATTCGCAAGTGTGTCTTCTGCGAATTCTACTTTAAAACTTGCAAATTTTGTGTTCTTTTGTGTGTAGCTTGCGAATTCTGAGTGATTGTCTGTGTTGCTTGCGAATTCTATGGTTGTTTTCATATATCTTGCGAATTTTGTGCTATTTTTTTTGTGTATCTTGCGAAATCTAACCTTGGTGTTTTGAGAAACTTCATTTCTGATTCTTATTTTTTGTATTATTCTATATTCATTTGATTTCATTTGGACTAACGATCAATTTCAAGTTTCTTATTGCATATTTATCAAATCAGGATGATATCTAGGGAAGCTCTTGCTATTGGAACTGATGTGAAGCCACCAGTACTCTTCAAGGGAGAGTACGAGCAATGGAAAGACCGATTCTTGGATTTCATCGATCGAAATGATTTGAGAGATTACATCAGAATATCCTTAAAGGAAGGAATCATGACACCTCCAACCAAGACACTCATTGTAGTTGGAGAAAATGGTGAAGAAGAACAGAGAGAGTATCATGTACCGCTTGAGGAATACTCAGATGAGCAGAAAAGAAGACATAAGGCTGACAAACTGGCTAAATCATTAATTCTTCAAGGCATACCGAATGAGATTTATGTCAAAATTGATAGCTACAACGCTACTGAAAAGCAGATGTGGGATCAATTGGAGAAGATGATGCTCGGATCAAAGGTCGGTAATCAACTCAAAGTATCCAACTGTCTGAATAACTATGAAGAGTTCAAAGCTAAAGTTGGAGAATCTCTAGAGGCTACATATGACAGATTTGTAACTTTGTTGAACGAGATGAGTAAGAATAAGGTCAACAAATCTCAAATTGAGCTGAATATAAAGTTCCTCAACATCCTCCAACCAGAATGGAAAAGGTTCACTAGACAAATGAAGCAGATAAAAGACCTGAATGAAATTCCACTTCATAAAGTTTATGAAACTTTAAGGCAGAATGAGGAGAAAGTGGATGAGATCAAGGATGAAAAGAAAAAGGCTGAGAAGACAGTTGTTGATCCACTCGCTCTTGTTGTGAAAAAGAAAAAGAAGAAAATGATAGTTTCTGAATCAGAAGACGATGAAAGAGAGATTAACTCTGACTCTGATGACTCTGATAACCTGAAGCAGGCTATGCTTATGTTAACCAAGGCTTTTCAAAAGAAGTTCTACAAAAATCCTAGCTCGAACAGTCAGAGGTATTCATCTGGTTCAAGTAACTACGATCACAAGGAGAGAGTTGAAGGAAAGATGATAGAGGAAAGGAGACCAGAAGAGAAGAAGTGTAGAGCTGAAGAGACCAAACAGGCAGAACCTCCAAAGTGCTACAACTGTGGTAAATTCGGACACTTTGCTAAGGATTTCCGAATACCCAAAGTCCGAAACTTCGATTACTACAAGAACAAGTTGCTTCTAGCCAAGCAACAGGAGGCTGGAAAGGCATTAATGGTCGAGGATGAGTTATGGCTCGACCATTCTGACCAAGAAGATGAGGAAGGAGAGAAGGACGAGACAGCACACTTGTGCCTGATGGGTCAGGTGAAAATAGAAGCTGAAACTGATTCTGATGAAGAGGATAACGAAGAGGTATGTGATTTAACTAAATCAGATTTCTTGAATCAAATGCATGCCATGATGACTAAACTCCAAGAATTAGAGTCTAAACTTAAGCGTGAGAGAGGTGTTATTAATGATAAAAATCAATCTATACAGAAACTTAGCAATGATATTGCCGAGAAAAATGTATTGATTGAAGCTTTGCACAAAAACATTGACACCAGCGCGAAAGAGAACACTATAATTCATAAAGAGTTATTTGAAATTGTTTCAAAATATAAAATGTGTGAGTTTGAATCAAAAGAGCTTTCTAAAATGTATTCTTCGCTTTCAAAAGAAAATAAATCTTTAACTGCTAAAATGGATGGTTTGAAGGAAAAGCTCTATACTTTAGGTCAAACTGAACACACTATTCATTTGAACAAACCTAAAGAGAATCCTGATTGTTGGGGACTTGGTTACAAGAACCCACACCACCTCAAAAAGGGTATATCTGAAGTGCATGCTCTCTATGATTTTGGATTTATGAAACTGGCACCTCAATACCCTGAACTCAAAGTTTTCTGGACTAGTCTGTCTGAAGAGGATAAAGCCAAGGAATATGCTAAAAGAAAGAACACAACTACAGTTCAACTTCCGTTTCGTTATGAGAGGTTCAATAATAGTTACAGTTCTGATAAATCAAAATCCCTTTCAAATGACTATTTTGAGAGTTATTCTGTAAAAGAGATGGAGGATAAGCCCATCGAAGGTAAGCTTTATGTTCCTCCTCTCATTTTGGAAAGAAATATTTCTGAACTCGAGAATACTCTCACAGAAGAAAGGATTTTGATAGACTTAGAACAAACTGTCTTTTCTACCGTGTTCAAATATACTGAGTTTTCTAAATTCTCCAAGGCTTTAAAATCTGATGATATGTCAGGTTTTCTTGATAAAGAGCTTGGTTTCTTAAACTCTGAAGGTGTTTTGGATGATAGTGTTGCTCAATTTGATTTTAATACCAAACATCCTAATCATTCATCTTATGTTGTTAATTCTTTTGGAACAACCAGTGTGTATGAAAAAGGTGAAACATCAATGAAAGTTGATAAATCAGTTTTTGTGAAATCTAAGAATGCAAAAGGTAAGAAAAAGAAATCTCAGCATTCACAGAAATCGATCACCACTAGAAAGCCAAAGAAGAAGCCTTCTTTTGATTCTCACCATTCTAACTCTAAAGTTTCAAATGTTTCAGATTTGAGAAAGCAAAGGCTTGGAGTTAAGTCGGAATGGCTACCGAAACAGAAGATAGACGACAATGCTAAATCATTTTCTAGTTCTGATTGTAATAAGAAGACTACTAGTAAAAATGATTTGATTGTGAATGTTGCTATTTCTAAACCAAAACTTGTTGATTCTCGCAAGAAGTTTTCCATTCGGCAATTATTCCAGTTAGCTCCATTTACTAGAAAGTTTTCAAATTATGATAGATATGATTATGCTTCTCGGAAATATTCTGATGTTTGGTTTGGCACATAACATGTTTACTCTTATCATTCTAATTCTTCATATGGTTTTCAAAAGAAAAGCGGACCCAGGTTTAAATGGGTAGCAAAATCTTGTGCTAACATAGTTGGACCCAAATACCAGTGGGTACCAAAGAAAAAGGATGAATTTGTGTTGCAGGAATGTCAAGTCAAGGTTAAGTGAAGAGAAAAGGCTTCTAAGTAAATCAGCTTAGAACCCGTACTTCAACGAAGTTTGACTTCTAAACACAACAGTTTAGGACTCGTACTTCAGTGATCAAAAGACCTTACTCCTGTGATGATAAGAGATTGTACTCCAATACTCCAATGAGGAAATCAACCATCAAGGGGGAGTACATATTTTGTCTGAAATTTCATGCATCCAACAGATATGATGATCAATATCTGAGGGGGAGTTAATGCTTATATTTTACACTGATAATTTTTCTGATGCATAATTTCAGGGGGAGTAAAGGCAATGACTTCTGATTACTTCAGATCAGAACTCGTACTTGCATTGTTTTACTACTTTATGTCAATTTTAATTTCTGTGAATAAAGTTGCTTTGACTATGACCTTAAGACTTTTGCAGTTTGAGAGATGCTTACAAGATCATATCTTTATGACTTTAAGCTTGACTTCATGAGATGTAAGACTGCACGCAAAAGGTATAATTCTTTATCTTCATCTCATATATGGTTGAAAGAAGGACAACTTTCAATCATAGAAAACATTGTTCTTAAATGTTCAAACCACTTCCCGATTCTCAAACTGATTTCATGATTTGGAAGTGTGATTTTTAAATGTTTTCATTTTATTTGTGCTTCAATGATTAACAAACCGTGTGTTTCTAAAGATATATACTTACGTATTATCTTGTCTATATACTTTCAAGTATTCACACACACCGGTTTAATTCTTCTGTTGATAAAGTTATCACCATGTCTCATATTGACCAAGTTTTCGATGGTGATACACCCCGCTTGTATTTCAAAGAATTTTGAGCGTCATTTCATTTCGAAACGTCATTTCAAGAATGTCTATATTTTGTTTCGTATAGACAATATCCATTATTCTTGACCATAAGTCTTGATCGCCATATCATTTCTGATCATTTCATACAATGTCAGATTTTCAAACAAGTCTCTTGTATTCATGTTCATTCATTCAATTTACTTGTTTTGAAAATACTTCAATGTTTCAAATGCTCAAATCTTCATGATTATCTTCTGAGCATACAAACATCTGACTTGTATTTGCGCTTTAACTGATAAAGGTAAATCATCTGAGCAACACATGCTTTCTAGGAAAACATGGGATCTTTATGCTAGGACTTACATTGAACTTCTATGGATTCACGTTAACCAGTGTTTCCTACCCAAGAACTTAATCCTTAGTGATTGAGTGTGAGGAGTCGAAAAGAAGTCAGTGTGGGTTGTGCGTTGAGGTAAAATGTAAAAGAGAATTTGGTTAGATGTGCTCTTAATGATAAAAAGAAAGAGGGTGTGAGATCAGAGTAAAAGAATATCAAACTCTGCACCAACTACTTTCTGAGTCGAGCAGCCACATTTCTAATGTTTCACACTTCTTCGTGAACGTTATTGAAACAAACAACTAGCTCATGCCAACTCTTGACATTAACCCCACCAGCCACTCATTTTCTTCTTAACAAGAAAATGTTTTATTTTTCTGGGGACGCAGCACATTTACTATCTGATTTTCATTTGGAAAATCTGGATATTGAAAAGAAGGAAGTCTGCCCCACCTTCGCACTTCAATCATGCACATTGAGTCTATGTTTAACTTACTGTTGTCTCAGTGGTTTACACAATTTTGAGCTCTTATAAGCAATCATCCGTGCTTAATTCTTTCTATCACTTGCACGAACACACAAGGAATTTGTTTCTTTGTCATAACGTTCATAGAAATTGCCTTTGTGGTGTTTTGATGATTGAATGGAAGCCCTGGGGGAGTAAACATCAAAAAGCTCCTTTCCAATGGGTATTCGTTACACACAACGACTTCGTGTTACTGCGAGGCATTGTTAACTGATTCATTTGTTGATTCAGGTGTTACATTCTTATTTTGTCTGGATTTGAAAAGATCTAGATGAATATATTGTTCGAATTGGCAGTGAATCAGTGGCTCTTGAAAGATCAGTATGGTCAAAGACATTTCTTGTGACAAAGTTTTGATGATATCGATGCTCAATTCATCAAAAAGGGGGAGAGCTAATCAAGAAATAGGGGAGAACTCAAGATTAAAGAAATGTCCAAGATTGAATATTTCAGTTAGTTGTGAAAGAATGCAAACCTGAAAGAGCAAAGAGCAAAGTATTTTGAAGATATGCTGACTTGAGAGAAATTTTCCTTGAAGATACTTTGCTAAAGCATTCTGAGCTGAAACTGGAGATAACTTCTTTCCATCATCTGAAAGAGATTTTATTTTCATCTTTTGGGGAGATTGTTATATTTTTGAAGACAAAGAAGGAGATTGCATCTTCTGGGCTTAAAGAGAAGATTGGATTGTTAAATCCTTTTAGTAATGATCTTGATCCAAAGGGGGAAATTGTTAGAGCACAGATTTATTGGATTCAAGATCATCAAATCTGAAGATTGAAATCTAAGGTCAAAGCTGAAAAGTCAAACTCTCAATATTAATCTAGGTTATTTTGTAATAAATGTCAAAGTTATTTTTCCTTGTATTTTGTGTTTTTGTTTGTTTTTCTCTAAATAGGTATATGGTATTTAGGGTGCTAGGGTTGTTGTGCAAGGAGTGCCCAAATTAGAAATCAGTCGTCATCTCATTAGAGAGAGAGAGAGAGAGAGGTGATTCTAGAGAGAGAGAGCTTAGAGAGAAAATACATTCAAGAGATTTGTAATCTTTGGATTGTTTATCAAATCAGGTTTGATTAATCTCTTGTTGTTTATTATTATTATGTGATAAGAACTTGATTTACAGGGACAATCAATACTTCAGGCTCTTATGGTCGGTGTAGAGGGTGCACTTAGTGCCGTACAAGTAGTGTCGCCACAATTTCAAGGCGAACACAACCTCCGCCAATTCAAGGTCTTGCGTTAGGTAATTCTTCTCATGTTCCTTCAACTGCCTTGACGCATACGCTATCACCTTGCCTCTTTGCATGAGGACGCAACCCAATCCCATCTTGGATGCATCACTGTAGACGAAAAAGTCTTTCGTTCCCTCGGGTAGGGACAGGATTGGAGCTTCACACAATTTCCGTTGCAAGGTACGAAATGCTTTCTCTTGAGTTTCAGTCCAAGCAAACTTCACGTTCTTTCGCGTCAAAGCGGTCAGTGATGAGGCGATTTTGGAGAAGTCTTGGATGAACCTTCGGTAGTAACTGGCGAGTCCCAAAAAGCTTCGGATCTCGATTGGACTTTTCGGAGGCTCCCAGTTCATCGTCGCTTCTATCTTCGCAGGATCTACTTTCACCCCTTCATGGGTCACTACATGGCCGAGAAATTGAACTTCTCGCAACCAAAATCCGCACTTAGAGAATTTGGCATAAAGCTTCTCCTTCCTTAGAACCTCTAGAACCCCTCTCAAATGTTGCTCGTGCTTCTCTTCATCCTTAGAGTACACCAAGATGTCTTCAATGAATACTATGACCGACCGGTCCAAAAATGGTCGACACACATGGTTCATCAAGTCCATAAATATTGTCGGCGCATTCGTCAAAACAAAAGGCATGACTAGAAACTCGTAATGCCCATACCGAGTCCTAAACACCGTTTTCGGAACGTCTTCTTCTCGAACTCTTACTTGATGATAGCCCGACCGGAGGTCAATCTTGGAAAAGCATTCGACCTCTTGTAGTTGATCAAAGAGGTCGTCTATTTGGGGTAGCGGATATTTATTCTTGATGGTCACTTAGTTCAATTCACGGTAATCGATGCATATACGCATCAACCCGTCCTTTATCTTCACAAAGAGTACCGGAGCTCCCCATGGAGACGAGCTCGGCCTCACAAACCCCTTCTCTAGCAACTCTTGGAGTTAGGACATCATTTTCTGCATCTCGGTTGGTGCGAGACGATACAGTGCACGAGCTATTGGTGCCTCTCCCGGAATTAAATCAATCCAAAATTCCACTTGCCGATCGGGAGGCAAGCCTGGTATATCTTTGGGAAACACGTCTGAAAATTCGCTAACAATCTTCACGTCTTCTAACCTTCTCTTTTCTGCCTTGGCATCTACCACAAAGGCTAGATACGAAGGGTATTTCGTCATCAGGTATTTCTTTGCTTTGATGGATGAGATGATGGCCACCTCGCCTTTTCGTTTCTCGCCATACACAATTAAGAAGTCACTATCCCGGATGGGAATCCGTATGAGTTTCTTTGAGCATAAGATCTCTGCTTGTTGCTTTTCCAGCCAATCCATCCTGATCACTACGTTAAAACTCCCGATGGTCATGGGAAGCAAGTCTACCATAAAAGATTCACCACTAATCTCTAGACGACAATCTCTCAAGATATCTCTTAAGATTACGTGTTCCCCATTGGCTACTTCTATGACTAACGCATCGCGAAGAGTACTAATAGGTACACTTAAAGATTTGCAAAATAAAACAGATACGAAGGAGAAATTTGCACTGGAATGAAATAATACTCTAGCGGGTGTGGAGTTGAGTAGAAACGTACCCGACACCACATCAGTGGTCTCTTTCGCTTCCTCCTTGGTCATTTGAAAAGCCCTCCCCAGAGCCTTGGGAACGACTTCTCTTTTCAGTTGGCTTCCCGAACTTCCTCCTCCTCTCGCCATACCTCTAAGCTTGGGGCACTCTCTTCGGACGTGGCCCATCTCCTTGCACTCATAACAAATTGTCCCCCGAATGGGACACTCGGTACTGATGTGACCCGGTTTGCCACATTTGAAGCACGAGACCGGGTTGGGGTTGGAGTTGGTCTTGCAAAACCCGAAATGATTGCTTTTGCATTTGGGGCACCACTTCTCCTCCTGACGATTTTCAAAAATTTTACCCCCCGATTGAAACCTCGGTTTCTTGAACGAACTTGGCGGGCTCTCCCACCTTCTCTTCTCTCCCCCTTTCGTCTTCTCTTCCTTATCCCGTGCATAGAGCCTCTCCATAACCTTGGCCTCCTCAATGGTCTCGCGGAGGTTAGAGGCTATGGAGTTGCGGACCATTGACAGCATGTCCGCGGGTAGACCCTTCAAGTAGGCCTTTACCTTTTCCTTCTCAGTCGGGACTACATGTCCCACCAAATTCAACTTTTCCATAAATAGTCGAGTGTACTCTTTTATCGACAAGTTTCCTTTCTTGATTGATCGGAACTCCTCTTCTAATAGTTCCATCTCTTCTTCATTTCAATATTCTTCCAACAACTTCCTCTTGAACTCGGCCCAAACCATCTTGGCTAACACCGATTCTTCCACCGTTGCGGTGAACGCGTTCCACCATGTTAGAGTCGAACCCCACAGCATTTATGTAACACACCGTCCCCCGTCTATGAATGAAAACATAATAACATAACTAGCTAACATATAAGGAAAACAGAGTTGCTATAAAGTTCCAACAAAATAATGGTTCAGGAGAGCAAATTCAAGATGGCATAATTATACTACAATATTTACATAATCAAAAGTTATATCATCCAAGGTCGTCTTCAAAATAGTTACACTCCATAGCTCTCATTCCCGAGATGATCCCATCTGCGATCCAGCACCTGTCGAGGACAAAACAAACCTCGGTTGAGCCAAATGCTTAGTGAGCGGATAATTTAAAAAAAATAAAATCACAGATATAATCGAATTAATAAAAAGAATATGAGTAAAAGAGAAATAATGACTCAAAATCAAAACATAAAGTGATATGTCACCAGTTAACACAAAATATATCAACCGGTAACTAAACGTATCATCACATCAAGAGTCAAGAAGATTTAAGAAAATCAACTGGGTTCGAGGGTTGTACGGACCACTCGAACAATAAGAAATGAGTATAGGGCAATACACTCAATTTCCTTCCGATAATCGTCTCCCGAAAACGGTTCCCGAAAACGGCTCCTAGGATCGTTCATTTGCCCTCAAGTTGGCCGGTACCAGGCCAGACCCACTTATTGACATTGGGGTACTAATAACAAGGATGCCATGACAATTTATAGCCGCCATGGAAGCGTCACAACATCGTTGCCCTCGATGTCGTGCCTTAAAACACGAAATATTCAAATCGTTGAAAACATATCAAAATAGAATTCCGAAAACGGTTCTAATCCAAAAACAATTCAAATCCGACAACGGGTCAATCATCAAAACTAATCAGATCCAAAGGTAGTTCAATTCAAAATCCGATAGCCAATAATCTATACTATATTATAAAGATGGCATAAAAAACTCTTAATTACAACACACTAAGCTTTATGTACTATCATTTAAAGCTATCTACTTAAAATCTCTTAAAAATAACTACTAAAGCCTAATGTACTACCTGTAAAGCTTTTAACTCTAATTAATATATTTCATCCTTATCCCCCAAAATCCTTATCTCTAATCCCCAAACCCTAAAATTATGAAATTTGAATTCTGATAAACACAATCAAAACAGGATAAAAATCTCAATTTAAATATAAAAAATTTAAAATATATAAGATAATTAATGAATTTTAACAAACTACTTAATTTTTTTTATATAAAAAACATTATATTGTTAAGCCTAAATTAAACAAATTTATATATAAAAAATCATTATCACTCAATAAAAATCATACAAAATCATACTGTAAATCAATAAAAAAACAAAAAATAAAAATAAACATTAAAATCGTGATGTATTAAGCATTATGTACTATTATTTAATGCTAATCTACTTAAAATCTCTTAAAAACAATTAATGAAGCAATATGTACTACTTTTAAATGCTTTTAACCCTAATTAATAAATTTCATCCTTATCCCCCAAAATCCTTATCTCTAATCCCCAAATCCTAAGATTATGAAATTTGAATTCTGATAAACATAATCAGAACAAGATAAACATCTCAATTTAAATATAAAAAATTTAAAATATATAAGATAATTAATGAATTTTAACAAACTACTTAATTTTTTTATATAAAAAACATTATATTGTTAAGCCTAAATTAAAAAAAATTATATATAAAAAAACCATTATCACTCAATAAAAACCATCCAAAATCATACTGTAAATCAATAAAAAACAAAAAATAAACATTAAAATCGTGATGTATCTCGCTGCATTGCGCGAGTACGCTTCTAGTGAATATATCAAAGAACAGCCATGGTGATAACTCCAAATAATAACCATGATCATAAACATTATGATATCGACAATTAGATGAGTTATCAAACTCACAATATCCCAATATGATTTCGTGAACTAAATATGAAGAATTATAATCATAATAGAGTAATAGATGTCTACATGGTAAACGGGATACGATATTACCTCGATAATAGACTAATGTCTAAAGAGATTCACAAGAATCGGATATCCGTACCTTAGATGGAAATCGGTATAATGCTAGACGTTCCGGATGTTCCGACTTTAAGCCACGTCATTCCAAGTTACCTTAAGGTTTTACATATGTACGAAACTCCTATCCCATTGGTAAGACTCATTTCTTATCATAAGTTTGGGCCTGAATAAGATTAGACATGATTGGGATTGGATTACATACGTTACAAGTCCTTAAAGCACAAGGTACAAACAAATAAAGCAACATAATCCCCTGCATCTGACAGCTTTGTACCAACTTGATTTTGAGTCTTTTAATCATACTTAGAGGTACATTCAGGTAATAATGTCTACACAAAAGTTGTACCACTATTTCTTAGGGTTCTAATCGTTTTTGATTCATCCCATTTGAATCAAATACCAATTTTATATGAATTTTCTAATAACAGTGCACAAATCCCGTTTTTCACAGGGCCAACTCAAAAACTCACTGTTTTGAGCTTTATGGAATTAAAATCAGCTCTTGACATAAACTACAAAGTTGTAATAGACACAAATACCTCTCCAACGGTATATTACACACTTAAATCGGACCAACGAGCAATTTTATATGATGTTTTAAACAACCTGCAAATTCTGTGACTCTACTTGACAGCTCAAAACACATTTCTTTTTCATAAGATTGCTACCAAAATCATCATTAATCAACTAGGTACCATTCCCATATCATAAAAAATTGTTTACAACTTAATTTCTAACTTATTTAATCAACAATTTGATGTACATACCTTGGTTTGTCTTCTACAACTAGCACACTTTCAAGATTTAATCATCAATACCTCAAGTTCTTAATCCTTCAACCATAAACCAAAGTTTTAGATTAATCCATTGTATAACTTTCTAAACTTCAACATACCTTGAAATTAATATATTCATACCTTGATCCTCTATCCTCTCTTCAATTAATTAGCTTCAATTCTTCAAATTGACATCCTAGTTGCATGTGTAGAGTTGAGTACTTAGGGTTTGGGATGGAGAGAAATTTTTGATTCTAGAGAGAGAGAATTAAGATGTCAAATGAGAATTTTGGCTGAAAATTAGGGTTTAAAAACTTGGCAAAGAGAGTTAAGAGTTTTCATTTTGTCCAACAATGATCCCTCATCTATAGCCTAATATTGGTCCTTATATGAACATTTCATAACATTTCAATTCCTAAGCCAAGTTTCATTTGTACATAATTGACCACCACATAAGATTTTGACTTACGTTAGTAGTCTAAAATACAACTATTTAAACTATGGTTACAAGTAGGTAATGCATCACATAAATCAATATACCGATAACGAAATTTTGGGTGTTATATTTTCCCCCTCTAAGAAAAAGATTTCGTCCCTGAAATCGAGTTAAGGTATAAAAATTATGTACCTGGAATAGTTGAGGATATTCTTTACGCATCGAATCTTCTGTTTCCCATGTAGTGATACGAACCAAATAGGGTCCTTCGATGACTTTTTCTCCGACTTCATTTCAACAAGTTGGTGCGCGACATTTCCATCTGTATAGAGCCTCGTACGGAGCCATCCCAATACTAGATTGCCAACTATTATTATACGAGAATTCCACCAGACAAAGAAATTCATCCCAACTACTGGACCACTCAAAAACACATGCCCGCAACATATCTTCGAGCGTCTGTATTGTTCGCTCAGTTTTCCCGTCGGTTTGAGGATGAAATGCAGAACTCATAGTCAATCTTGAACCCAAAGCTTTATTCAGTCCGGTCCATAATCTTGAAGTGAATCGTGAGTCTCTATCAGAAGTAATAGAAACCGGCGTACCGTGTAATCTCACGATTTCCCACTGGAAGATTTCAGCAAGTTTACTGGCTAAATATGGTTCTTGGATCAGAAGAAAATGAGCAGATTTCGTCAATTGGTCCACCACAACCCAAATCGCGTTATGTCTCCTTGGCGTTTTTGGTAGTCCGGTTATGAAATCCATGGAAATGTGTTCCCACTTCCAGACAGGGATTTCTAATGGCTGAAGTAAACCACTGGCCCGCTGATGTTCAATTTTGACTTGTTGACAAGTTAGACAACTCGCTACATATTTGGCGATATCCCTTTTCATTCCATTCCACCAAAAATACTGTTTCAAGTCTCTGTACATTTTGGTAGAGCCAGGATGAATCGAGAAAGACGAGTTGTGTGTCTCGTTCATGACCGCATTTTTGAGATCAGAAACATCAGACATGCAAAGCCGATCTTGGAACCAAATGATACCATCACCATCAACCCGAAACTCAGATTTGGGATCATCTTTCAACTTCTGCACAACCACCCATAATTCACCATCTTCACTTTGTGATTCTTTAATTCGAGAAATCAAAGTTGGTTCAACCATACAAACAGATAACAAAACAACATCTCTGTGAAGATAGAATTCAATGCCCGATCTTTCTAGATCTGCAGAAATTTCAGGTGGCACCACCATACAAGACACATTACCGAAGTTTTTACGACTTAGAGCATCGGCGACAACATTGGCTTTGCCTGGATGATACTGAATTCAAACATCGTAGTCCTTTAAGAGTTCGATCCATCATCGATGTCGCATGTTCAAATCTTTTTGGGTAAATATGTACTTCAAGCTCTAGTGATCTTTAAAGATGTCACAAGTCTCTCCATACAAATAATGGCGCCATATTTTTAAAGCAAAGATCACGGTTGCCAGTTCCAGATCATGTGTTGGGTAGTTAGCCTCATAAGGTTTCAATTGGCGAGAGGCATACACAATAACCTTTCCATGTTGCATCAGAACACATCGAAGGCCATTTCGGGAGGCATCACTGTAGACCTGAAAACCTCCTAACCCGGATGGTAAGGCTAATACTGGAGCTGATACCAATTTGTGCTTGAGTTCTTCAAAACTGCATTCCTGATCCCCATTCGAATTTAACCCCTTTTCGAAGTAGTCGAGTTAAAGGAAGTGCGATTTTCAAGAAACATTCAACAAATCATCGGTAATATCCTGCTAGACCCAGAAAACCATGAACTTCCAAAACATTGGTTGGTCGTGGCCATTTAGTGACGACCTATACTTTAGCAGGATCGACTTGAACTCCATCCGCGGATATGATATGCCCCAAAAAGATCACCTGATCAAGCCAAAACTCACATTTAGAGAACTTTGCATATAAACTTTGTTCTCGAAGAGTTCTCAGAGCTATCCGCAAATGATTTTTGTGATCCTCTTTTGTTTTAGAATATACTAGGATGTCATCGATAAAAATGATAATGAACTCATCGAGGTAATCCTTGAAAATACGATTCATCAGATCCATAAAGACTGCAGGTGCGTTTGTCAATCCGAACGGCAGGACAATGAATTCAAAGTGGTCGTATCGAGTAAGAAAAGTAGTCTTAGGGATGTCTTGTTCTCGTATTCGCAACTGATGATATCCCGACCTTAAATTGATCTAAGAAAAATAGTTAGCGCCTTGTAACTGATCGAATAAGTCGTCAATGTGAGGTAGGGGATATTTGTTTCGGATAGTAACACAGTTCAACTCTCGGTAATCAATACAGATTCTCATGGAACCGTCTTTCTTTTTAACAAATAGAACAGGAGCACCCCATGGAGATACATTGGGGCGGATAAAACCTTTATTCAACAGGTCTTCAATTTGCACTTTAAGCTCTTTCATTTCCGAAGGAGCCATACGATATGGAGCCTTTGAAGTTAGGGAAGCTCACGGAATTAAATCAATAGAAAATTGAACTTCGCGTTCTGGGGTAACTCCAGGGAGTTCATCTGGAAAAACACCTAGGAATTCATTAACAATATGAATATCCTCAGGTTTAAGTTGTACCTCATCGGGATCTTGAAGTGTAGCTAAGAAGCCTTCACAACTTTGTCAAATCAAAGCTTTAACTTGGATAACCGATATAACTCGGGTTCCCGGTTTAGGAGTGACACCCTGGAATACACATTCTGTATTGACTTTATCCCCAAATTTCACTTGCTTTAAATCGCAGTCGATCACAGCCCGGTGCTCAGATAACCAATCCATGCCAATAATTATATCAAAATGGTTCATCTTCATCGGAAGTAGAGTGATCTTCCGAATTCGATCTACAATAAGTAAGGGACAATCTTTGAATTACGCAACAATACAAACAGGGCTCCCCATAGGGGTAGAAATAAGCAAGGGAAATTCAAGGGATTGCTCATATTGCCTACGGTTATTTTCAAGATGTTCCGCAACTATAGAGTGATTTTCCCTGTATCAAACGAAACATATATGCTCACATCATCAATAAAGAGGTGACCAGAGACCATACCAGTAGTAGGTTTATCTGCTGATAGTGTGAATACTCGACCTCCAGCGGTGGACTGCTTTCCTTTCTCCTTAGTTTGACTCGTCCCTGGAGCTTTAACCGCTTAACCCACTTTACAATCCCTGGCTAGATGGCATCGTTGACCACAATTATAGCATGAACCGGTCATCCGAAGGCACGGGCGCGGTCGATGAGGTAGATTACATTATTTACAAACAGTTGGGGGAGTCATGACTGAAAGAGTAGAACTTGAAATACTTTGAGATGACCCTAAAAGTCTGATACCACTGAATCTCCTTTTATTTGAACTGTCTGACTTGAACTTATTAAAACTGACCGATGACCCTTCCCGATTTCTCTTTTTATCTTTGTCACTCTTGAACTGAATAGCATCGAGTCGTTCCCTTTCTATATTTCGTGCGGCGTCAGCAACTTGAGCAACTGTGGTAAAAGTTTGATTGATCAGCTTTGACCTGTGATCAGCTTTGACCTGTACTTCCCATTGAGTGACCATTTGAATTTTTCATATTGTTGCGATGCAGTTCCCGCCATGATACCCGCGTAATTAGCCAAACGAAGAAATCTGGCCATATAGTCGGAGATCGACTCGTCCTCATGCTGACGGATATTAGAATATTCTCTACTATACGCATCTTTGTCAGAAGTAGAAAAAACTTGGTGATAAAAGAGCTCTTTGAATTCTTCCCAAGTTAAAGACCCGATATCAACCACCCTAGAATTAGCCTGCTTCCAAGCGTGCCACCAACGGTAGGCGTCACCTTCTAATTTATATACTGACAATTCAACACATATATGATCTGGGCAACCTAGAACTCGAAATATCTTTTCCAAATGTATGATCCAGTCTTCGGCATCGACTGGAGTAGCTGTAGAAATAAATACTCGAGGTTTCTATTTGTGAAATCATTCAAGCCATAGATGGATGTCTTGAGAATATTCCCCAGTGTTGGTTCTTTGACCCTGAGTCTCTATCACCTCCGGCATAGGAGTGCTTAGCACGTACACCACCTTTAAAGTTGTCAACAGGATATGCATCTTCTTCTGCCATCTTCGAAAGTCAACACCTTCGAATTTTTCAAGCTTGGTGAACTTGGTCGTCATATCTCTCACGGACTGATCACTCACCATCTCTCACACGATGAGAAATATCACTTAAGATTGTTAGGGAGTTGTGTGCAGAATAACGATGGAGAGGGAGAGAAGAGATGGTGAGATCGGAACTTGGATATGAATTCGAGATCGCGTGAGAGCTCGCTTTCCTTAAGTGATATTTCGACCCTATTCTGCCTGGGTATCATGAAATTCACTCGAGGATAATCTTAATTCAACCATATTGATTCTGGCAGAAATCGATCATATTTAAACACCAAGAGAATCGTAACTGATCCTATATTGTTAATGATAATAGTTTCCCATTTAATGGGATTGATTGTTGGCATAATTAACCGGCGGTTACACAATGATTTGGGGGTTACAAACTTGATTATCAAAGAGATTGGCAGTTACAAGTCTAAAGGTCCGCGCGGGTGGACCCGCGCGGAGACCCGCGCCAAACACTGTTCGACAAACACTCCATTGTCCCGTGTGGCTCGTGGTGCGGATGAACCCGTGTTGTAGCCCGCGCCAAACACTGTTTGTCGAACCCTCCAGAGACCAGTGCGGCTCATGGCGCGGATGAACCCGCGTCGTAGCCCGCGCCAAGCACTGTCAACCGAACCACTTAGTAACCGTCCAATCATGACCATCCAACAATCCCGGGTGCTAGCTAGCTTACACGAGTGTGCACTCCACACCTCCTAACTCGTGTTATAGCTTAGCTACCAACCCCATTATTATCTTGTGAACCCAATTACATAAAATGAACCGATGATTTCACTAAAATCACCAACAGACGAGGGACGGAGACTCGAAGAGGTGAGACAATGAGGGACAAGGACAAGGACTAGGACTAGGATTAGGAGCGAGATGGAAGGAAAAAGGTGTCGTCCAAAAAATTTTAAAAATTCAAAATTCAAAATCTCTAAAAACAAATCATATTTAACTTTGACTTGAGCATTAATTATATTAAAATATTACATAATATATTATTTCGTTTCTTTACATTTAATATCAAAAAATTAATTGATTGAAATATAATTAAAAAACATATTTCTTTCTCGTATTAGTTATATTTGGAAGTTGTGATTTTAAATAAATTCACACTCTTTCTCCTCTACTATTTCTATTTTGAAGAAAGTTCTAAAAATCCTATTAAAAAAAAGGTTTGCTCAATGTTTTTTTTTGTGAAAATCCTCTATCATAGGGGTGCTAAAAAAACCGACCAATCCAATCAACCCAACCCAACCAATCCGGAAAAAAATCAACCCGAGGTAACCCGACATATAATCGATACAAAATTAGGACAACCCGAATTTATTGGGTTAGGCTCAAAGTAACCTGAACAACCCAATAACCCGATAAACGTTTTATCGACTTCTCTAAAATTATTTATATTTCCCTTTAATATGTATAAGTTACCAAAAATAACTCGGCAATAACGAGCAATGGAACTCATAAGAGGACATTATTGGAGAGTTATATGTAATACCTAAATATTTGATGAACTTGTATATTATTTTGAATGATGGATCGTATTTTAAAGAAAAGTTTCTTTATTTTTATGTTTTCAATATTGTTTTTACTTTGTTTAAACACAACCCGACCAAACCGAACGGAATGGGTTGGGTTGGGTTGCACTTTTGTTTGGGTTGAATTGGGTTGAAAGTTCTCAAACCGCCGACATTGGGTTGGGTTGGGTTGTTTAAATGCCTTCAACCCAATCAACCCAACCCCTGAGCACCCTACTATATCCACATCTAAAACTTGTTTCCATCTCCATTCTTTTTATGTTTTGTTTCTTCCCCAAAATGAAAATCTTTTAGCAGCAAACCCTAGATGTCATCGTCATCAGGTATTAACTAGTGTTATACCCGTCCGTTGGTCGGGTACATGACATGAATAATATTTTGATGAAGAAGTAAAGGCCACAGGTCTAGTAAGATATATAACAAAGCACATAAAACATAACTTTACAGCTAATTCAGTGAGTTTTGTACACTTCACTTTATCGATGTATTGCACTTAAGCCAACAAACCAACATACTCATGTTAGGATACAATCTTCCCTTTAAAAAAAGTTAATTAGAGTTACACGCAAATTGCTATTATAGATAGGTATAAGATACTACCTCAATGACACCTTTTCTGTAAAGTACTATAAATATCTGCGATGATGATGAGGCAAAAATCGTCACTTTTTGGTTGATCTAATTGAAAAGATACGGGTAGTGCTTCACTATATTAAAAAAAAGTTATATCAAAACATTCCAATCCTGATAAAATCTTCATTAATAACTCCGAAAAAAAAGACTTACAAAATTAAATGGACATACGCATTTATTTTTACAATGAAACAATTTCATAAGAAATGTGAAAAACAACCATCAAAGGCTCAAAGCCCAACATGTAGCCCACCAAATTTTAAATTGGTAGAAATACTACTTCCACGGTGGCACCAACTAATCTCAACTTGCATCAACCAAATCCACCACCCTATAAATTGTACAACTCCAACTAAAGAAATTTCAACCATAAAACATTGAAAAGAAAAGAAACGATTTTTAGGTCTCAAACAAACTTCTTACAAACTGAAATAAAAGTCATAGTGAACCATTAAGTGATATTATTACAAATCTCAATAGAAAGTATCGAATACTCCAAATCGACCAAGATTTATAAAGGGTTCATCCTCAATCAAACTCAATTAGGTAATTTCCCCTTGCCCTTGCACGAACTCCCAACTAAAGGGTATCCTGAAATGCAATTATAGTTGAAATTAGAGTGGATTATATCGAAGGTCTAGTGAGTTAATCTTGAACCGATAAATATGAAATATTAGTAGTAGTTCACAATCACGTAAATCATTTGCATGACCTTGCAAGATCACGTTCCCTTTTTAGGTATTTAGCCATGATAGTCGCATCATAGATGATCATTTTGGCAAGATTGCAATCACAACTGGCAATGGCACCCCATGAAACACATTCACGGTTAATTTACCAAACCCCGTGTGGATGACCATAGTCTCACACCCATCATTCATATCGTGTAAGATACCCAATCACTTACCGATATCAACATATCAATTCACATATATCATTTATCAAATTGACACAACTTGTTTCAATCTGATTGATATATATATATATATATATATATATATATATATATATATATCAATGATATTAAATAAATCCATTTAACCTCGTGAGAATTCGCATTCCAGAAAAGTTTTACAAGAAAAACTCATCTAAGTCCCATCTTATGCTAAGGCAAACCCAAGACAACGTGACAGCTAGGTAACCTGAATAAGTTGTTGCTAAGAAAATATAAGCTCCACATTAGCGATTCATAAATCCATCTAAATTCGCAATTTGATCCTATCTCAAAACAGATCCTAATGCTCTCTAAAATCAATCTAAACCATTCTTAAAAGAGGTGTACACAGTCCTCAACGTGGTCTCAAAACAGATCTAGAAGTCCCCTTAAACAACTCTAAACGACCTCTAATCCCGGTGCCAAAACAGTCCTAAACTGCCACTCGAAAACAGCACCATTGGGGCTGTTGTTTCCAATTATGTGCCTCAAATAACAGTCTTTAAATGGCTCGACAACAGCTAAATGTTGTTGTTGTTGAAGCTGGTTCACGACTGGGCAAAGTCCAGCCCTTTATTCGGTCCATCAGTTTGCAAAACAGGTATAGGGTCACAAGGGTCAACTAACAGCCTCATGGATCGACAGAAACATTGAGGTTGTTGTCGTCGACTGTACGATCAAGAGAAAACAACCCCTTAGCTACTGGTTTGTGGGTAAAATGACAGGACTACACAGCCCACAACTCACTCGATTTTGCTCTTTCTAATCGAGAACCTACGGTGGAATCAACTACCATAATGTCTTGATTCCCAAGATGCAAAAGTCACTAATGAAACATAAATGAATTAACAAATCACAAATTCCCAAGATCTTACCTAAATTAGATTTGCGGGTCTCACTCCAATCCAGAAGATGAAAGCAACAACGGGTATAATCACTAATGAGAAATCGATAACTGAGGAGAAATCTAACATGAAATCGAGGAATATGAAAACGAACCAGAAGATCGAAAATGAAGGATGAAAACGAAACTGAAAATCAAACCTGTTAGAAGATGGAACTGAAATAAAAGGATAGAAAAATTGAACAACAGACATATCGAACCTAATGAGAACCCTAGATTGGAACATCAAAGATGAACGCATAAATATGTGCCTTGTTCTTGAACCAAATTTTACATCTCTAAATTCAGTGATTTAAATTTGTTATATATTCTTGAAGCATGCCTCACTGTTACATTTCTTGCAAGTGTGGATTAGAGGTATGAACCAAAAATCAAGAAGATCTATGTGTAACCTAGTCAAAAATTCAGATATGTGTCCTAGGCTATGCCTAGACTAATCCTAGGACACCCTTCCAAAAAAAACCTAAATATTCATGAATATCTATCATGATATTCGTAATGAATAATTTATGAATAGTTGTCTCTTATGGTTCCTAAATGAACCTACATTAGATATGGATATAGATACATTGAAAGTTTGGTCATACCTGTAGCTAACCAGATTAGCAGCAAATGTAATTGGTTGATCTCTCCCAATTCCTTTATCTTGAACAAAAATGGGCACCTTCCTTCCTTTAATGTCCATATGTGAAAACTGCTCCCCAAATCCAAAGAATCTCTCATTCTTTTCACTGGAATATGCAAAACAAATCCTATTAATACATCCATAAACAGAGCCACGATTTCCACCATTTTTAGGTGAGAATTCCTAACTCAACTACAACTTCTTGCGCATTATTTTAAGTTGAAAGTCTTGTGGATATAATGTGTGTGATAAATTTTTGTTTCATCAAAAAAGACATTGTTTGAACACTAAATTCAAACAAATCAAAATGCCTAAACTGAGTAATTGAAGCTAAATTATCACCAAACAAATGTATGATCAAAAACAGCACCATTTAAAACACAAACATCAACAATCAAAACCCTAAACTTCAGTAATCATAGCTAAATTATCACCAAATTTTTTTTTGATCAGAAACGACACTGTTTGAACACAAAGTGCATACATTGACAAAATTCTAAAACGGTTTAGAATGGATGCTTCTAAACGTGGAAAACTTCCAATGCAACACAATGTAAACTTGAGTAAGACTCAGGGACCCTCCACACCTGATGAGGTGAAGCGGATGAAGGGAATCCCCTATGCTTCGGTTGTGGGATCCATCATGTATGCAGTGAGGTTCACTAGACCTGATGTAGCGTTCTCTCAGAACCTTACGAGTAGATACCAACAAAATTCAGGAGAGAGTCACTGGACTGCTGTTAAGAACATATTGAAGTATCTTCGAAATACTAGAGATACGTTCCTTGTTTATGGTGGTGATATAGAAAGAGAGCTCAATGTTACTTGATACACTGATGCTGGTTTTGAAACAGATCGAGATGACACTCGATCTCAGACCGGATTCGTTTTCGTCATGAACGGAGGCACTGTTGACTGGAAGAGTGCTAAGCAAACCACTACTGCGATGTCTTCTACAGAAGATGAATACATAGCTGCTTCCGAAGCTGCAATGGAGGCTGTTTGGATACAAAAATTCATTTTTGGACTTAGGGTTGTCCCCAGTAATGAAAGACCCATGGATATGTACTATGATAATTCTGGTGCCATTATCATAGCCAACGAACCTGGAGTTCAAAAGGGCGCCAGACACTTTCGCAGGAAGACTCACTACATTTGAGAGGTTATCGAGATGGGTGAAATTCCTCTTCTCAAAGTTCACACAGATGACAACTTAGTTGATCCCTTTACGAAACCAATGTTTTGTACCAAACATATCGAACATGCTAAGAACATTGGAATTCGACTAGCTAGTAGTCTCATGTAGATCTGTTTTAGTATTTGAATAATTGGAACGTTGAACAGTTTTTATTTCACAATGAATTGATGTACTAGGTATGATCGTTTTCATTTATATCAACTGTGTTCTATATTTGCATGTTTAATCCATGAATAAATTATTTGTTCTAAATTGTCCATTGTAAGTTGATGATACAGGAGTATCATCGAGTTAAGGCAAATGTGAGTGTATTGGTGATGATGCTACCAAACTCACATATTGTTCATTGGTGATAAACATTGGACTAACCCAACCTACGAGAGTTCACTACATGGATCGGCGTCACCAGTGAATCTCGCAGATGGTTATGTCACTCGTCCTTAGACTTGAGATGCAAGCAGGTTTTGTGTGGGTGGAATGTCGGTCTTTGAAGTGGTTAAACGTTGTCCTGAATAAGGTTGTTATAAAAATCATCTTCGGGAGTGATATGAAGCACATGACAGACACGTGCAGTAAAAATGGGATTTATTCCACTACAGGTAATAGAGTTACATACTACTGGGCCCCTCGATGAATTGAATAGATGTTTGTACGGTCGTACCCAAATGTAATTAAGTTGATGCTTGATTAATTTGGTAATCTAATTCAACAAACAGATCGAGAAACAGAATCGTTGAACAATTAGAATGACATATGATCCATGTCTAGTATTCAACAAGGTATCTGTAACAAAGGGATGACTGATTTAATAAACTAAAATGAGACGTTTAAGAAACTAACCTCATGTGTCTCTAGGGGCATTGGCGTGTTGCTAGACGCTAACCTTTGCTTGTATGATTACTTGTTATTATGACGTGTGTAAGTGGGAGCTGTTGGAATATGCTCGTGTCATAATAGATAATTATATGGCTAGACACACGTGGGGCCTATAGGGTCACACACATATACACTGAGATACCATTTAATATAATGTAATTATTGTATTTACATTATATATATAACCTAAGTAACATGGGGTAATTAAATGGGCACTAACATTTAATTAGGCTTATTGGGTTTGTATTAGATTTAAGTTAATAGCAAGCCTATTATACTTAATTTAATATTGGGCCCATAAAGGTTTAGAAGAGAGAAAAATTAAAAGCCCAAGGAAGATTTAGGGTTTATTTATATAATGTAACGCTCTAAAATTCAGAGTAAATTAAAACCTGGAAATAAGGCAACGAGACATCCGTGATGATATTAACTTCCCATAAAGGGGATCAGTCCTTAAGACTATACAAAACTCATACGGATATAGAATTTATCAACAATACTAATCTAAACATAACCGTCTAGACTACAACACTTGACGAACCAGAATTCACTAAAAGATGGGACTTAAACAATGCCCAACACCAAAATACTAGACATCTCAAAATATGCCTCGAGTCCACGCTCGACTCTCAAAGACCCTGTGCAACCCACCGCTAAGGGAAACCTGTTATACATATCATTTGAGAAAAAGTGTCAGACTTTAAAGCCTGGTGAGAACATAAAGTTTATAAAGCTCGAAAGATATAAACATCAGTATCATAAAGAAATCTTTTCATAAAGGTTTCGTTCGTAAAAATAACATTTCGCCACAACCGGGCCTCTTCGGTCCAAAACTCTTAAGCGGTGATAAAAGGACCATTTTACCAAGGAGAGTGGTGTAACACAAAGTAGACCACAAATCCGAGTTATGAGCTAAACACTTGGAGTCCTCAGCAATGAACCCAGAGTCCGTGCTACGAGGTGAGATCGCGCTCCCAAGGGAAACCAATGTATACTCCTTCACTAGGATCACCATGAACCATGGCTAGTAACCGGCCTCACATAACCGTACCATAAACTCATCACGGAACATGTGATCCATAGCTACATATTTGGGGAATATAACCTCCCAACAAAACAGTCTACTCCAAAACCTAGGGATCCACTAGTAATGGTAAGGACTCGTCACAACAACATATGTGACCAACCATAAATCAATATATGGTATAAACACATTTTATAACCAAAATGTCATTTCCAGTTCAACTTCTGGTAAGAACGAAAACCATTAAAATGAGTTCATAATCATCCTTTTCAAACGACCACATAATGTGCAAGTAAAACATCATTTTACCTCAATAAGGCGGAACCCGTCATTTTGGTCAAATCTGACCGGAAACCCCGAGATTCACCAAAAACTTCATTTATATCAAAATGTTTAGAACATAAAATCATACCGTAGAAATACTTCAGATTTCGCAAATAAGAGTTTTGACATGTATAAAGTTTGTAAAATGATAGTAGGAACTCACCGGTAGGTTTTCAGAATAAAACCCGGAAAACCAGATAACGATCACGACGTAGAGATGAAGCTTAAAACACCGACCCCTCGCTAGAAACACCGGAAACTAGAAACAAATGAACCTTTGAAGATTGAAGGAGAAAAGAGAGAAAAAGAAGAGAGAGAGAGAGAGAGAGATAAATCTGAGATTTCTAAAAGAAATCTCACAAAAGAGATATTTCAGCAAAGAAATGCACGAAACCCAACATAGCGCACGGCCCGTACGTTTTCCAAAGGGGAGGGCGCACGGCCCGTGCGTTTTCCACTGCCTCGCACCCTGTTCCATGCGCACGACCCGTGCGTTTTTCCAAAGGGATGGCGCACGACCCGTGCGCCCTGTAGACAGAAACATCTACTTCATTTCTTCTTTACAACCTCGCAAAACCAAACGAAAATTCGGGGTGTTACAATTCTCCCAACCTTAGAATGATTTCGTCCTCGAAATCTAATCTTCTCAATGGAATACTGATCGCAGAAAATATCGCCTCAAACCTAAATAACAGAATCATTAACGAGATCTTAATACCGACACACGAAAAAGCTACCCTACTTGGGCATATTTCACTCCTAACCGAGCGAACACTCAACATTTCAATGTAACCTTTACTCCCAAGGTTACGGTTGCCTCCCAACCTTAGGTGACAATTACTACCTCCAGGAAATTAGCGACCTTAACTTTCCATCTACCAATTCTTTCAAACTGCACGGTTCCGAACTCAAAGCCAACGGTCGACGCTAATCTTCCCAAAACTCTCAGATTTCACTGATTCATTCCTAATATCGCTAAAGATATTCTTACAAGGCGCACTAAAGCGTCTTTCCGGAAATCAGTTAACACAGATTCTGCTATCACTCAACTCCGATCCGACCCCAAATCTGGAAATAGCCCTTATTCGAATTTCTTAATACTTCCATAAATACCCCGTCTACAACCACATTATAAAGATTAACTTCTAAACATACCACCAATCTATACATTCGGACTTATAAAGGACGGGCGCTACAGAAACTCATGCGTAAACTAACTCCAACATGTGGAAGACTTTACCAACAACTTACTCTAGCTCAAGGCTAAGGCCCAACTCCTCAAAGCACTGCTAGAACCGAACCCCTGACAGGAAATGATGCACATGAAGATAAATAAATAAATAAAAGTTTAAGCTTAACGCCTAGAGAGCTCAAGAGTTTTACATAAGTAAAAGCATTTAAATTGATGAACTTCTCTTTAAATCAGAACCTTTCAAATGATGAACCTTAAAACATAGAAACAACTCCTTTTCAAAGTCATGCACTTTCAAAGACGGATACTTCATTGCAAATACGTTTTATAAATTGACACAATTTGTATAACTCGAAGTATGAAATATTAGTAACACTATCCAAATCGTACGTCCGAAAACATGGACACTAGGCCCAATACTCACACGACCAAAAACAAAAGAAAACTAAATATCAACATGCACGAATAACACATTTCATTCAAACCTTAATATACGTGGGGAAAACCCAATATTAAAGCCATCATTTACCGTCGACTCCACATAACCAAAGTTGGTAAAAATATGACATTAGTGTTTAAAATACCCCGGGTCTACGACGGAGAGACCCGTACACAAAGAGAATAGAAGGACACGCAAGTAGGCCGCCCATACAACTTCCTCGCATGACCTCTAAACGTTTCCATCTTGGGTGGCGAGAACAATTGAATGGGGCCACCCGTGATGTTATTGGATTTCACCACGTATCCCGATCTTAGTTCCCATGTCATACCAGACATCACAACTTCAAATCGCTTGTCGCCTCTAGCCATACTCCGTCGAGTTCCATCTCAAGGGCTTACGGGCACGGGTGTCTACCCAATCTAGACGAGTTCCAACTCAGCAGCTCGTGCCACCTATTGTCTACTCGCTAGCCAACCCGAGCGGTCACTAAGTGCAACCCAAAACCTCAGGCTTTACAAAACAGACAGACTGTCTAACATTACATGACTCCAACTGAAAAACCAAAGTTCCCAAAACATGTGACTCCTAATGGCATAGAATAATCGCCATCATACTCCAAAATTCCACAACTGTTTTTAAACCGTACAAATGCCCTCAAGACTCCATTTAGTCAAAATTGAGCCAACGACCCAACGGTTTACGTAAACACCCAAATGAAAGCCGAAATAAATATTGAAACACGTTTGACCAACTATTATGCAAACACGACCAAAAGTATGATTTACTCAATTCTCATCGTTGGTGGAAACAAACCGTTTTCCAAATGAACTCACACCCTTATGTTTTCAAAAGGCCCATAACACAATAATATGCATTTTCTGGAAAAGGTTTATAAGATCAAATACACCAAACGACACTTACATCAATTGGACTCCAAATATATATATGTAAAATCATCAAAGAAACACTTCAACATGATTTATTTACCAAAATAACCAAAGATCCCAAAATGGGTGTCTCGCATGCTCATAAAATTAAACATTCCAAAATAACCAAAACTTATCAGCAGTTAACAATTTATTGTAAAACACAAACACTTTAAAATAAACATTTTGGCATGTACACTATTTTCACAATTCAACTTTAACTTACCAAAACACGAATAAACCCCATCATGCTAAAATCCTTCATTGCGGTTATAAATCCGGACAAATGTCCACACGACTCATTTAGTCAAAACCCGAGCCAAAAGCCCAACACTTTACGTAAATTTCCAATGAAAGTCTCGTAAACCTTAAAACATATTTAACCGACATTTAACGTTTCCCCAAATAATGAAATGTATTTAAACAATGTTTATGAAAACACACACCACTAGGACATGATTTCTCAAAACTCAACACGTATTGAGACAAAAGATTTTTCAAAAGTTTATGAATGCAATTATACTAAGATGCACAAAATCATCAAGGATGCATAGATCATAATGTAGATTTTACGTGTACAAAATCACCCAGAATATGTAAATCACACTATCTACTTGTTGAAATATCCAAGTTTGACATGAGCAATTTATGCTGTTAAAACAATCCAAGTTACCGAATACGAAAACTTAACAAAATACTCGCACCTTGAGAAATACCGAGTAAAACATACGCAACAATTTATACTATGAACGTGAAGATAGGTTCTTGTATTTCAATACGTGCAACAATTGTTTGTACAACTCAAAAGGAAAATCACGATTTTATCTTTAAAATTCCCCTCTATATAACCAAGAGACGTTGCAACGAAAGAATTTTCAACTCAGCCCATATGCAATAATTCATTCCCCAAAGGGCGGTAAAATAACGGGGATGTAAATAAAATTTCAAATCAAGTTTGAAGCTTCACGTTGAAAAGATGAACACATTTGACAGAATAAAAACTACAACGACAAAAATACCACTAATTCGCTAAATGCTTTGCGGAAATTTTAACAGTAAGAGTTAATGATGGAATATGATCAGAACGAAAGTCCTGTTTTTAAAAATAAGATAAATCGTTTATGCAATCATTCACACCAACGTTATACTTAAATCCAATGCACATAGTACACGACATATGATACTTGATAATAAAACCCCGAGATTAACACACATAATGATGCACACGCACATGCCTCTCAAAATTATTTACGCGACGCAAAAGTCGTAAGATGAGACACCATAATCCAACTGGATTTTATAAAACTCATTTACGCTAACAATCAAGTGGTGTCAAAATTTCTATTTTTCAATATAAGGTAAGGTGACCATTCAGACAATATTCTGATGAGACACGATTCCCAAAGAACTCATAAATTGCACACAATTTAAATTAACTTACGCATCTCAAAATATACGCACGCGTTAAAAGAATTCGTAAAACAATACTCCATGCAATTCAACAAGACTCACACAAACCAAAATTTCCAAGAACTCCGACTCAAAAGTATGGGGATAACTTTTCCTTTAAACCATTGACATACGTGGAAGAGCTCCAATGTCAAGGTCAAAATTCCGCAGCTATTTGCCCATTAACTCAACAAGCGTTAAAACACAATTATTTCGACATCCAAAAATAGCATTTAAACACTAGACTTGAATAAAGAGAGTTTTGATAATAATTTGAAATCAGGTGCAACAAAACCAATTTAAGCATGCTTATGCTCATAGTTTAAAATATGATGAGTGCTAAATGTCTTGTCAAAACGTTATAATGTAATTTACTTCATGGTTGGCGCTCATGAAAAGCACTTTAGGCAACCTTATTTTAGAATAAAATTAAACGCATGAATTCGGTCGGCACTCACATCTTAATACTACGCTTCACAATATTCCGACGTTCTATAATCTACCGGATGCCTCGGGCATCAAAGGGCAACCATCCCATTAAATTAACTTACAATCTCCTCTAAATGGAATCGATCTAACAAGATATAATCCTAACTCCACCAACGAATCTGGTTTAAGATGATTAACTTAATGCGTTCCACGCACTCACTATAATTCCAAAGAGACATTGTTTATAAACAACAATCATTCCTTAGCTTACTCGCTTAGAAACTTCGCACTACTCTAACGGTCAACATACCAAGGTAGAGCAGGTAAACTCAAGCACGAGAAAGGGTAAGGAAGAGTTTAACTGAAACACGCACGAAAGAAACGTACCGCTACGTCTACCATTTGTCACAACATTAGCGAACCAATTACACTCACGTAAAATATCCTCATAATCACATTAGCTAAGTGAGATTATGAACATATAACACATAAGGGTTCTTCTTACTATCATCACAACGCTTGATTAACATAACCTCCGTCGATTCTAAGACTAACCCATCTTAGAAGTTCTACCCAATCTCACAATCAATGCCTATCAAACTCAGTCTAAGTCTAGATATCTTACATTCATGCCTAGTTCGCTTAAACTAGAGCTCTGATACCAACTTGTAACGCTCTAAAATTCAGAGTAAATTAAAACCTGGAAATAAGGCAACGAGACATCCGTGATGATATTAACTTCCCATAAAGGGGATCAGTCCTTAAGACTATACAAAACTCATACGGATATAGAATTTATCAACAATACTAATCTAAACATAACCGTCTAGACTACAACACTTGACGAACCAGAATTCACTAAAAGATGGGACTTAAACAATGCCCAACACCAAAATACTAGACATCTCAAAATATGCCTCGAGTCCACGCTCGACTCTCAAAGACCCTGTGCAACCTACCGCTAAGGGAAACCTGTTATACATATCATTTGAGAAAAAGTGTCAGACTTTAAAGCCTGGTGAGAACATACAGTTTATAAAGCTCGAAAGATATATAAACATCAGTATCATAAAGAAATCTTTTCATAAAGGTTTCGTTCGTAAAAATAACATTTCGCCACAACCGGGCCTCTTCGGTCCAAAACTCTTAAGCGGTGATAAAAGGACCATTTTACCAAGGAGAGTGGTGTAACACAAAGTAGAGCACAAATCCGAGTTATGAGCTAAACACTTGGAGTCCTCAGCAATGAACCCAGAGTCCGTGCTACGAGGTGAGATCGCGCTCCCAAGGGAAACCAATGTATACTTCTTCACTAGGATCACCATGAACCATGGCTAGTAACCGGCTTCACATAACCGTACCATAAACTCATCACGGAACATGTGATCCATAGCTACATATTTGGGGAATATAACCTCCCAACAAAATAGTCTACTCCAAAACCTAGGGATCCACTAGTAATGGTAAGGACTCGTCACAACAACATATGTGACCAACCATAAATCAATATATGGTATAAACACATTTTATAACCAAAATGTCATTTCCAGTTCAACTTCTGGTAAGAACGAAAACCATTAAAATGAGTTCATAATCATCCTTTTCAAACGACCACATAATGTGCAAGTAAAACATCATTTTACCTCAATAAGGCGGAACCCGTCATTTTGGTCAAATCTGACCGGGAACCCCGAGATTCACCAAAAACTTCATTTATATCAAAATGTTTAGAACATAAAATCATACCGTAGAAATACTTCAGATTTCGCAAATAAGAGTTTTGACATGTATAAAGTTTGTAAAATGATAGTAGGAACTCACCGGTAGGTTTTCAGAATAAAACCCGGAAAACCAGATAACGATCACGACGTAGAGATGAAGCTTAAAACACCGACCCCTCGCTAGAAACACCGGAAACTAGCAACCAAATGAACCTTTGAAGATTGAAGGAGAAAAGAGAGAAAAAGAAGAGAGAGAGAGAGAGATGAATCTGAGATTTCTACAAAAGAGATATTTCAGCAAAGAAATGCACGAAACCCAACACAGCGCACGGCCCGTGCGTTTTCCAAAGGGGAGGGCGCACGGCCCGTGCGTTTTCCACTGCCTCGCACCCTGTTCCATGCGCACGACCCGTGCATTTTTCCAAAGGGATGGCGCACGACCCGTGCGCCCTGTAGACAGAAACATCTACTTCATTTCTTCTTTACAACCTCGCAAAACCAAACGAAAATTCGGGGTGTTACATATAAGGATATCAAATAAACCAATTAGGGCTCATCCTAATCTCTCCTCCTCTCTCTCAAAATCGGCGCCCTCCCCCCTTTGCTCTCTTTAAGGTTTTTCCCTTTGATCTTCTAGCTCGGTTCTTGGTTAATCGAGGCTCTAAGATCGTTACTAATGAGGACTAGCATCCGGTGGTGATCAAGGAAGTGTAGTGTGGACTACTTTAGAGGTATTCACCATTGAATACTTGGTTTCAAATGAACACACAAGCGGATCCATTTTGTCTACAAATCACGCTACAAAGGTATACTGTTATTTGTATTTTTAGTTTAATAATATTGACAATACGTTGATTCCTTTTGGTGATTTTTTTCTGCTGCATTTAGATACATGTTTTATATGTGTGTTTTGCTTTAAATCACCAACAGAATATGCATAAACCGGAAAATGAATAAAATTTAATTATTTTTTTAAAATCAATTTTATTATTTTTAAAATAACAAAAAATTAATTACGGTCCAGTGACGGAAATTCGTCGCTAATAATCCGTCGATAATCCGTTTGTCACTAAAAAATTTCGTCGTTCATCCGTCATTGATCCGTCGCTAAAAAGATTCGTTGTTGATCCGTCTGTAACACCCAAAAATTCAGAGTAAATTTGAAATTCGGAAACTGGGCAATAAGACATCTGTATTTGATATAAACCTCCCAAAAAGGGGAAATGTACTAAGCCTTTACAAAAACCTGAATACGGATATGGAATTCAACAATAAATTAATCTAAACATAAACACTCTAGATTACATCAGTTGTTAATCCAAAATCACCAAAAGATGGGACTTAAACAATTTCCCAACATCAAATACTAGCCATCACAAAAAGCCCCCGAGATCAAGCTCTTCACTCAAGCCCTTGGCAACCCACCACTAAGGGAACCTGTTATACATATCATTTGAGAAAAAGTGTTAGGCTTAAAGCCTAGTGAGAACATACAGTTTATAATTTCAAGAGACATAAACAATTGTACCGAAAGGAAACCTTTTCAAGAAAGTTTAGTTTACAAATGAAATCTTTGTCACATAAGGACCATTCGGTCCGAAAATTCATCTTGCGATGACGGGGGATACCCGATTTACCAAGAACTGTAGCGGAACACAAAAGTAGGCTACAATCCGAGTTATGAGCTAAATACTTGGAATCCATGGCCACGAACAATGTCGGTCCGTACTAAGATATGAGGGAGGGCCCCCGAGGAAACCAAGTCATACTCGTTCACTAGGACTACATTATGACCCATGGCTAGTAACCGATCTCACATAACCGTACCAAAGGCCCCCGAGGGTCAAATGCATCCATAGCTACAAAAAGGGGAAAAGACATCCCAATATTATAAGTCGACTCAATACCTAGGGATCCACTAGTAATAGTCTAGACTTGTCACAATTTCATTTGTGACCAACCATAGTTAGTCATATGGTTCCAATAACATTTTAATTCCCAAAATGCATTTCCAAGTTTAACTGCTGATAAGAGTAAAATCATAAAAATGAACTTATATACATTCTTTCAAACATCCACATACATGTGCAAGTAAAACTCCATTTTACTTCAAATAAGCTGGAACCCATCTTTTTAGTTGAAAATGATCGGGAACCCTGAAATCTCCCAAAACTCAAGTTATGTCAAAATGTAGTAAAAGTAGATCCAAAACCATGGAGATATATAGGAGTTCAAAATGTAACCTTTGACATGTATAAAGTTTAGAAAATGATAGTAGGAACTCACCAAATAGGTTTTAGATGAAAACCCGAAAACTAGATATCGACCCCTTCGAGAATATGAAGCTTTCTATATCGAAACCTCGGATGATGCACTTAATACTAGCAACAGAAGGCAGCTTGAAAGAAACTTGAAAGAAAAAAAGAAGAAAGAGAGAGAGAAAAGAGATCTCAAAGACTTGAGATATTAAAACTCAAATGAGATATTTTAGGTTGAACTCAAATAAGTTGGCCAGGTGATCTCGCGGGTTATGCTGTGACCTCAAGTCGCGGCATAACTCGCCCGCTTACTCAAATGGAAATCCAACAGTGAGTTTCGCGGGTTGTGCTGCGACTTTAAAGTCGCGGTGTAACTCGTGAAATTCACTATGGTTTGTCCAAAACCACCAAAATCCAATCTTAAACTTTGTACCAAACGCGGTGCTAACGACAAAAGCTAAACACAAGAATACCAAGATTACATAACGAAAATCCGGGGTGTTACACCATCGCTGATCGTATTACCCACAAATGTTATATCGACAGACTTTCAGCGACGGATTAGCGACGAAAATCATTTTTAGTGACAGATCAACGACATAATTTTTTATCACTGATAGGGTCGATTTTTGTAGTGAAATAAATATTTGCTAACTCTTGGCTAATTCGTTTAATTGAGTAGAAAAACGGCTATAAAGTGAATTGGAGGGTCTAGAATGGCTATTTTGGACAATTTCCGACGAGTATGCTATCGGGAAAATTGCAACGAAGTTTTTGTCCAAAACCACACACTTTGTTGTCATGGTAGATTTGTGATTTCTTCCTGCTATTAATTTTGAATTCTGCTGCTCCACTCCGCCCATGGTGTTTGCAGATTTAGTAATATGTAGTTCTGTACATGAAACTTGAACTTGTAGATTTTCACAAGGTTCTAAATGGCGTGAGGCGTGGCGTGGCGGCGAGGCCAAGCCTCAAGCCTTAGGAGCCACGGCGAAGCCATGGCGTTTTCAAAGCGTGACTTATGGCGTCAAATTTCTAATTCATATATAGTATTATATATAAAAACGTATGTTTTGTAGTGTTACTCAATGATTCAATAGTAGTAAACAAGTTAAATTCAGGAAAATTGCAACGAAGTTTTTGTCCAAAACCACACACTTTGTTGTCATGGTAGATTTGTGATTTCTTCCTGCTATTAATTTTGAATTCTGCTGCTCCACTCCGCCCATGGTGTTTGTAGATTTAGTAATATGTAGTTCTGTACATGAAACTTAAACTTGTAGATTTTCACAAGGTTCTAAATGGCATGAGGCGTGGCGTGGCGGCGAGGCCAAGCCTCAAGCCTTAGGAGCCACGGCGAAGCCATGGTGTTTTCAAAGCGTGACTTATGGCGTCAAATTTCTAATTCATATATAGTATTATATATAAAAACGTATGTTTTGTAGTGTTACTCAATGATTCAATAGTAGTAAACAAGTTAAATTAGGTTATCTCTATTAAAACTTTCAAATAAGACATTAAAAACGTAAAGAAAAATCAAATGTCCCATTACGATAACTGCGTATTAGGCCATGGTGTGCCATGGGTTTAACGTGGCGTGAAACACAAGCCTTGGTGCCATGGCGCGCCATGGCGGCTGTGCGGAGAGATTTTTAGAACAGTGGATTTTCATGTGCAGGTCTAACTTGTGATGAAATCAACCTTCAAATAAAAGGATTATTTGAAAGGTGAGTTGCCAAAAGATGTGTTAAATGTCTAAATTTCATATATATGGAAAATACACGAGCTTCTTTTTTTTATCAAACCCATCTCCATTTTTATAACGCTTTGATTACTTGCTAAGAAAACCCTCTCATACCCAATCTTGATTTCAGAATAGCCACCCTCTGATTCCAATGGGTTGGACATTGCTATCAGTTGTTGTGTTTGTGTTCGATCTCTTTGCTTTTGCACTTATTGTTGCCGCCAAGCAAAGGAGAGCTTCTGTAAGTTTAATCTCTATAATCTCTCTCTCTCTCTCACTCTCTTTATGTGTGTGTGTTTGTTTATACAGGTCTTGTCGATGTGTTATTTTTGCTTAATTCTTGTTTAACCTATTATTAGTTTGAAAATCGAAAGTAAACCTTCTGAAATTCAAAATCTGCATTAGGCCCTTGAGGGTTTTTTTATTAACATAAAGTGTGTTATATTGTAAGAAATCACTTCTATAAATTAATGAAGTAATCTACTCCCAGAGTCCCAGTTAATGTTCAAGCCAATCCTTGTCATTTTTGAACCTGAAAACTGATTCCTCTGACTCTTAAAAGTCAAAGGCATAATCTAGCCATGGAAGGAGAAATGTATTATGTATGACATTTACAGTAATTTCTATAAATTTAGAGATGGGTTGGGTTTAATGTTCCCATTTCTCTCAGTGGATAACTGCAAGGTAAATGGATCATAGTCTATCTTTCACGAAGTTTATTATGAAGAAGCTCACCCATACATGTTTCAAAAAAACCTGATGTAGGATTTTATTAAATTCTTCTCTTATAGGCTATAGAGATGTTTTTTTTTGGGGGTCAAATATAAAATTTTGATGTTGAAGTTAGCAGGGGAAGGAAACCTGTCAAATATAAATTTCGTTGAAGATTTCTCCTTTCCCGTATATGGTGTACAATTGGTGGTCAAAAAGAAAACCAACTATACTTGGCTTCTTTTTTTGTTCAAAATCATTCAAAATGGCAAGTATAATGGTCTGAAAAGGTAGATCACTTTATATATGGGGGTTTATTAAGCTTATTTGTTTTAACTTGCAGGGGTATATTGAATTACAATAAATCCATTACATCACCTACATCATCGCATTAATCAAGCTCTAATCCACAAGTACTTCCAACTCGAGGTCAAATTCATGGTAGCTCGTGGTAACTCGAAACAAACAACAGAAGTTCATCGACATCAGATTGAAAGCAATTTCAGATATGCGAAAGATAAAATGCACTACAATTAAAATTGCTTATAAAACAATGCTTCAATTATGATGAGTATGAGATTATATTGATCTGGTTGATTTCTTAGTCTTTTATTGAAAGAATAGTACACATCTGATCAAGTTGATGTGTTTGTGTCTTTCCTTGTGATAACTTATTTTGACCATTTCGTGTCCAGAAACATCAATATATGTTGGTAATAGTCACATTTACTTTCCTCTCAATATAATTTAAATGGATCACAAATTTGTGTAGATTCACTTAGGGGTCGTTTACCCAAGGTGGGTAATCGCTTATCGGTAATAGTCAACATTTTCACTTAACGTGTTGTTTACTTGGACCATCTGTACATGGATTCTAGAGGAAACAAAATGGGTCATAGATGGCTGTAAGGGTTCGTTTACCACATTCTTACCAGCTAAGTGCTTATTAACAAAAGTTACCACCTTCTCTTACCTTGTTAGGTAACATTTTCAGTCATTAAAATGGATTGTTTATAAGTGTATCTTACCCGGTAAGCACTAGCCGGGTAAGAGTTTTCTCTTGTTGTCATGCCTCTTATCAGGAAAAATTCTCAGTCATTGTCGTGCTCATCCGGTAAGATAAGTGACCTATAAGTATATGGTAAAAGACCCCTAACTTTTATATTTGATTGATTTACATATATTTATATTTATAGACAATTATATATATTCTATATATTTTGGATTTTTCAAATTAGGATTTGAATTAAATTTATATTTCTTGTTTAAAATTAACTTTTACATTTCGTGGGTGCACAATTAATGCCTAAGATATTCTCTAGAAGGTCTTTACCTAGGTTATTAGAAGTAATCCAAGATGACATCCCTTCCCATTCGTTGTTCAAAACTTCAAATGCAGAAGGTGATCCTTCTAAATCTGTGGCCATCAAAGATGTGATTAAATATTTACTGTTGAGAAATGCGATTAACGAGTTCACCGAAATGTTGTTGTAGTATGACATCATCAAGTTACCCCCTGCCCCCACGTGTTTTCAGCCCACTCCCATCGCTAAGACGATGATTCAGAAATAGATCCCCAAAAATGACGATTCAAGCTCACTCTCGATTCCTGAATCTTGTCCATACAGTTAGAGTTCGGGTGGTTACTGATCACTCTCGATCTATCGTTCATTACTCTCAGATTCTAATCGAAGAACAGGTTTGTAACAAGTTTCTTTCAGTTTTTGTTTCAACTAACAGAGCTTTTGTTTTCCATTTATTTTGATTAACAAAGATTTGGGCCTTCTGGTTTCGATTAACAACTGTTCGTTCGATTGGGTAGCACTCTTGATCCGTCGTTCCTTACTCATTCTTGATTCCAATCGTTTATGGTTTAACAGGTTTGTAGCCGATTTTCATTTATTTCGATTTTCACAATTGATTTCTATTGACTACAGGTTTCATTATTAATTGTCTAGGTTCCATCCATCACAATTAATGTTCCCAGCCGTTGGCCGGCTTGGTACTTTGTTATTGTCGTACGTACAAATTGCAGTTGAGCCATAAAATAAATATGATTGAATTGAAAGAGGGTGGGTTGGCAATTAATGATTAGATATAGTTGCTCTTTTCTTCTCATTTATTCTGATTTGCTTTAAGAGTCTGATTCATATCTTCATGATCAAATACTTGGTCATTTTTTGTAGGGAAATCATGCATGTGTTTCAAGTCCCAGATGGTTACAAGATAATGTGGAAATTTTGGTTTTCTAGAAAAGTTAATTTATTTTATGGCACCAATCTGTATAGTAGTATTCAGACTAACATATGCCTTTTTACTGCTTCACATTATTTATTTATTTATAAGATATATTGCATTCATATGCATTATTCTCTTCTATCCCTATGGTGTCACAAATATTAGAACACGTACGTGGACGTTGTTTAACCACCATACTATGACATATATATATATATATATATATATATATATATATATATATAGGGTCAGGTTCACGTGAGACCAAGCTGTTTCCGTGAGACCGCGTGAGACCAAGCCTTAAAACATGAAACTTCACACCGAAACACTGTGAAGGTAAAAAACATTCGAACCTTCATAATGTAATCACACTATGAAGGTAAAAAAACCTAAACCAAGTTAAAAAAAATCAAACCTTCACAGATAAAAGACTGTGAAGGTATATCCGAACCTTCACAGTGAAGACGCTGTGAAGGTAAAAAAAACGAACATTCATAGCGAAAAACACCGTGAACGTAACATTTACAGTGTTTTCCCTATGAAAAGTTCAATTTTTTTAACATTCACAGTTTTTTGGTGTGAAGTTTCATACTTTAAAGTTTGGTCTCACCGGTCTCACGGAAATTGTTTGGTCTCACGCGAACTTAAGTCTATATATATATATATATGCTTCCTTCCTATTCTCAGAAAATGGACAACACTTAATCTTCAACACAAAATCATTATTATTTTTCATGTTAGTTCTACCGTACGTAGTCTGTTACAGATTCTTTCTTTTACATATCTGATACTTGTTGTTAGTTTTACTGTAGTCTATTACAAATTATTTATGTTATATATCTGATACTTGTTTTGCTTGTTTCTGATTATTATCATCTACTAGCTTTTCTGTTGGCAATGTACTTGTAGTTTTGGCTGTACACTGGGATCAAACCAAAGGCTTGCACACATAAAAATTGAAACCTATTCTATTATTGCTGCCTATATCTTTTTACAGGTTTCTTCTCTTTCATGTTGGATACTTGGCATGTTTGGTAATTCGTCTCATCTACATTCTTGTTCGCTTATTGAGTTAGTTGTGTATTTATAATTTTCGTTTTTTGCTAATATCATGCATCACACCTACGCTGTTTGGGGTCGGTCTCACACATGTAAGATTATTGTGTGGCCAAGATATTGTAAGCTTACTACCTCTCATGAAGAGGCTTTAGAAGTATTTTTAGATCAATTAAAAGAGGTACTGAAAGCACAATATTGACTTTATTTACACTATATATAAAGTGCAAGATTAAACAATGATGTTGCAGCTTCCTGCTGTAGTGTAACACCCTGAATTTCCACCCCAATTGAAGAAAGGTGTTGAACTGGGTGAATAGGTAAAGGAAGAACCACATATGGTTGTCTCGGCTATAGTGCCATGTGGTTGTGACATTTGTCACAATAGCACCAATGGTACTAAGAGTATGGTTGTCTCGGCTATAGTGACATGTGATTGTGACATTTGTCACAATAGCACCAATGGTACTAAGAGTATGGTTGTCTCGGTTATAGTGACATGTGGCTGTGACATCTGTCACAATAGCACCAATGGTACTGAAAGTGTGGTAGTCCCGGCTATAGTGCCATGCAGTTGTGACATATGTCACAATAGCAACGACGATTACCAAGTGGTTGGTAGTCCCAACGAATGTGCCATGTAATTATGGCAATGGCAGGATAACTTGTATAATAGCATCGAATGTTTTGAGAGAACGGTCGAGTAATGGCCGGGATAGAGGTCGAGGAATGTCCAGGAGAACGGTCGAGAAACGGTCGGGAAACAGTCGGGAAAGTCGTCGAGAAAGCGGTCGAAAAGACCCTCGGTACATCTCGCGCGACAGTGCCTGCTACAGTGACAAATGGCACTGTAGCATGGCAGGGTCGCGCGGGGCAAGAGACCCTAGGTACATATCGTGTGACAGTGTCCGCTACAGTGACAAATGGTACTGTCGCATCGCAGGGTCGCGCCAGACCTGCAGTGCATAAAATCGGGATTTTCTTCATTTAGTCATATCTTGCTCATTTATACTCCGTTTTGGGCGATTCAAAATGCTAGGGTTTCATTTTTTAGAGCTTTTCAAGGTTAAAGTGTTAGTTTTTGGGAGGATTAAAGAGTATTTGGTGGTGGATTGGAAGCAAAGGTCAATATCTCATCATCTTCACCTCAATCATCAAGAATTTTGGGGTTTCTCGGTTTTCACCAAAACCTAAGTGGTAAGTTTATCCCTTCCAATTCTAAACTTATGTAAGATTTTTAAATGTTTCATTGATGGTTTCCTAGTGTTTTATTACTCCAATTTCGGTTTGGAGGATTTTGAGAAAAGTTAGGTCAAATTAGGGTTTTTGGCGATTATGGATTGTCAACGGATGTAATCTAGATAGTTTTGCTTAGATTAGTTTGTTTTCAATTTCCTTAACCGAACTCAGGTTTATACCAAATATGAAGGTCGTGTTGCCATATTTCCAGGTTTTAATTTACTCTGAATTTTAGAGTGTTATAGTATGAGTGACATACTTTTGTGTTCCTCCACTCTCAATGGATACGGGTCTCTCCCGTGGTCGGCCAAAAGTATTTTGATATATAATTGTCCATGCTTTAATATTTGGATTTCATCCATTTTTATAGTCGCGAGAGTATTGAATCTTAGTCACATGTTTTCAATGGCATACTATATTATATGAGTTGTTTTCCCATAATTTTTATGAGTTGAGTATTATGCCCCACCCGTGTTTTGGGTGTTTCGGGATATAAAGTTTTATCCGCGTTTTATTATTGGGAGTCCGTTTTGTATTCACGTTTGAATGAGTTTTGGGCGACATCATTTTATAAAGAATGTTTTGTATTGGGACGTTCGTATTTAAAAACGCATGTTATTGGAAAACGAGTCATTTTCATAGTTAAGAGAAATCATCTTGAAAGATCATGATGTAAACTGCATTCTTTCCTTTTTACGTAATATTTATTAATGTTGAAAACTTTGGAACTCACTAGGCGTTAGCCTAACCTTTTTATTTTTCGACATGTGCATCAGGTTCTGGTTGGGAATGGTCCTAGTAACACTATGAAGTGAGGAGTGCTAGTAGTGTGCTCATGATGTGTTTAGCATTGGTGAAGTTTCCGCTTTGGTTTGTGAAGAGCAACTAGCTTTGGGAATTAAGTAGCACCCGACTTCGGTATAGCCCTTGATAAATTTTAGGTTTTACAATTGTTTGAGGTTAATTGTAGAATTTTATATTTGAGGTACGAAGAACCTTTGATTTGAAATGATATTATATCGAAATTTTAATTAGTTGCTCTTTCCAAATTTGAGGGTGTAACAAGTTGGTATCAGAGCTTAAGTTTGAGAGATTTAGGTGTTGATTTTGGATGCCTAGACTCAAACTAGTGTTTTTTTGAGTGATCGAGAGAGAGGATCTCACCCATAGGCACTTTAAGATTGGATGTTTTGAGGTTGATGGAGTCACTAGGGACGAGAATCACATCGAGAGTAGCAAGGATGATCATGTACAATACGTTCATAATTACACCTGGCCAGTGTTATGATGAACCTACGGGTCACATGTGTATGCTTGTACTACCTTGACGTAACGACCGTTGGGGTAGTGAAGAAGTTTCTAAGTGAGTAGCCGTTAGGAGAGACTGGTGATTTTAGCGTTCGTCACTTGGAGTGACAATAAGTATGGTGCTTGCATTAAGTGGACCCTTTCGGGTCGGAATGATTGGTTGGATGAGAACCATAGACTTTTGGAATCAACATTATTCGAGGAGAAATTGTAAGGTGAACCTATGGAACCATTGAATTATTGTCCTAAGATGTTTGAGCATCCGGATGACGATAACGTTGCTAGGAATTTAAGAAACGTGGTTCTAAGATGTTGAGTGTCGACCAAATTCATGCACACAATTTATTTCTGAAATAAATTGCATCAGTTATTTCTCATGTTTTCAAATCACCATGTGGATTATACTACGAAATCTTGGAAAAATATTTAGCACACACAAGTATTTTAAACTATGATTTTAAACATGCATACAATTATTTTATTGCATGTGGTTACAAACTTTGTCAAGATTTTCTTTATCCTCGTTGTTGTCCAACACCGTTTTCAGATATTGTGATGTCCTTGTTTTGATGTTGTTTAGAGTCTTGGGCAAGTAACTGCGATTTATGACCTTGACATTGGACCTCCTCCACATATGTTAAGGTTTTAGAGGAAAAAGTTATTCCCATGTTTTGGTGTTCAAGTTTTATTGGAGATTTTATTCCGTGTGAGTTTTTGAGTTTTATGAAGTATTATTTATGACTTTTTACCACGCACGAGTTAATTATGAAGCACATAGGCTTTAATTATATTGCATGTAAATTTATGAGTTTTATTAAACGTCATGTCTTATGCGGGTCTTGTTAGAAAATTTTATCCCATGTCATTTGATGGTTAAAAGAGAATTTTGGAGCTCGAACTTGGGAAGTCCCTCTTTTGAAATTTGTTCAATTAGTTGTTACCCATTGTTTTAGTACAAAAAAAAATTATTTTTACGTACACAACATAACTTGATACATGTTAGGACCATAGTGGTCCATTTGAAAAGTTGTTGACATATTTTGTTATTGTCATTATTAGCGTGGGTAAAGATCGAATGCTTTTCAAAATGATTTTATATGTGTGGCATTTATGACTAATTTGCACGACTGCCAAGTGAAGGTAGTGGATTTTTTTACACGAACGGTTAATTGTTATAAAGATTTTGCATTTGAAAGTCTTATAAAATCTCAATTGGCATATTTATTGAGTCCTATAATTGCAAAACTTTGAACTCATTAGAGCTATAGATTTAAACCCCTGTTTTGAAAAGAATTGTAAGTGGGGACTAAAGGAGTCATTGAGAATTGGAAATGGCGGACGACCCAAAATATGGACAAATTTGAATGTTGGGAATTTGACCTCATGAAATCTGTTTGTGTATTGTATAATTAAGGTAGTACTTTGATGTTATAATCTCGGTTGTGTAAGTGGTGATCCTTCCCCTTTTCGGTAAAACTTAAGGTTAAGGCCTTGTGCAGTCGTTTACGTATGGATGGATTTGAACCAGTGGGTTAATTGTGCAGCAACATGTTATGTGTCGGTGGTGTACCATCTTAATGGGTATTCATGAATAATGATGATGTTATGGTTTGTCTGTGAAGATGTATGATTTGGGGTTTTTAATTCCCTATTAGGTGTCAACTTTAAATCTTTTTGGGGGTCGGCTTAGTGCAAGTCGACTTGTTCTTTTGAGGTCAATGATCCTTGGGATGATTGGAAGTATCCCTGTGGGATCATGAGAAATGTTAAAGGAAATTAGATGTTGGTAATTAAGTATTGATGTATATGACATTCTTGATGGGGTAAGGCTCATATTGATGGAATGTTTGAAGTTTGAGAATAGATCGGGTTGTGTGATAGCCTAATATGAATTAACCAACTCCCCAGAAGGCATATTGGTACGTCCTTGGGAGGAAGACTTTACCAATATCAAGGGTGAATTATTAAGAAATTTTGGGAATTCTTTCGGTTGGTGTTGGACATTGGAATACGGATTCAGAATTGAGTTGAGCTGGGTCGGATTAGTCAATGAGAAGTTGAGATCACGAGCTACCCTTGAGGTAGTACGTGTCACCTAAGGTTGGGAGGCAATCGAGACCATGTGGTTAGAAATTGGTCCAGTAAGATTCGATGTTCTCTCTAGGATAAGTGTAATGTATCAGGGTGGATATTAGATGTGAGAGTCTTCATGAAAATCATCTTGAAAGGTTTTGTAAAGTGGTCATTGAACATCATTTACGAATGAATTGGGATGGAGACGCATCCTTGGAGGGAATGAATTGGCCATTTTGTGAAAATGATATTATTTTAGGCTTATATCTTCAGAATGTTACCCTTTTTGGAAGAGTATATGACAAGACAATTATCGGACTGATACTCAGTATTGTATAATATTAAAATGTTTTGTGTACAATTAGATTTCGAGGACGAAATATTCGCTAAGGTCTTTGGCGGTAATCATGGTAATATTCGCTAAGGTCAGCTGTTTCTTTTGGTGTAGCTTAAAGGGTGTCGTAGGGGCACTTGGGCTTGCGTATCGTGAAGTGTCATATGACTAACATTGTATGAGTGACATACTTTTGTGTTCCTCCACTCTCCATGGATACGGGTCTCCCCCGTGGTCGGCCAACAGTATTTTGGATATATAATTGTCCATGCTTTAATATTTGGATTTTATTCTTTTTTATGGTCGCGAGAATATTGAATCTTAGTCACATGTTTTCAATGACATACTATATTATATGGGTTGTTTTCCCATGATTTTTATGAGTTGAGTATTATGCCCCACCCGTGTTTTGAGTGTTTCGGGATATAAAGTTTTATCTGCGTTTTATTATTGGGAGTTCGTTTTCTATTCACGTTTGAGTGAGTTTTGGGCGGCATCATTTTATAAAGAATGTTTTGTATTGGGACGTTCGTCTTTAAAAACGCATGTTATTGGAAAACGAGTCGTTTTCATAGTTAAGAGAAATCATCTTGAAAGATCATGATGTAAACTGCATTCTTTCCTTTTTACGTAATATTTATTAATGTTGAAAACTCTTGAACTCACTAGGCGTTAGCCTAACATTTTTATTTTTCAGCATGTGCATCAGGTTCTGGTTGTGAATGGTCCTAGTAACACTATAAAGAGAGGAGTGCTAGTAGTGTACTCGTGATGTGTTTAGCATTGGTGAAGTTTCCGCTTTGGTTTGTGAAGAGCAACTAGCTTTGGGAATTAAGTAGCACCCGACTTCGGTATAGCCCTCGATAAATGTTGGGTTTTACAATTGTTTGAGGTTAATTGTAGAATTTTATATTTGAGGTATGAAGAACCTTTGATTTGTATTGATATTATATCAAAATTTTAATTAGTTGCTTTTACCAAATTTGAGAGTGTTACATGTAGTGCCATAGCCCAACCAAAGATGGAATAGCTTTGGAGCATATATTTACATAGTCGTAACTTAATGTTATATTATTTTGTTGTTGTTTGATTTCTTCATAGATTTTTAGAGATGGAGCATATATTTACGTATTCGTAACTTAATGTTATCGGAACAATGAGTTTTTTTAAATAGTGGTCATGAAAGAAGAAGAATCTAATAAATTACCATCATGAATATAATCATCCCATAACAAACCTTTGAGCTTGAGTCAATAGGTTTTGGGTTCTTAATTTGTTATATTATGGGTTATGCAAAAAGTGGTATGCAGGGACGGAGAAGAATTATATATGTCCGGTGTGCGATTTATGGGCTTACAAACATTTAGTTAAATTTTTTAGAATTATTTGTTACTAAAAAACAAGCCTAAAAATATATAAAAATTTTGTATTAATTTAAATACAGTTTTAATAAAATAACGTCAATGTTTACAACAATATAAAAAAACAATGAAATTGAGTTTTTCTTTTGCTTGATTAAAAAAATTACATATTTTATATTTTTCAAATAATGGTATGGAATTTATTTTTGCTTATTTGGCATTATTAAATTAAAAAAAAAAAAACAATGACACATCCGGAAAAACTTGATCCTAATCAACATTTGTAGTTAAAGCAGATATTTAAAAGTTTGAAAATTTGCATTTTATTACCGAATTAACTGTCATCATATCATCTAATTATTACCAACGTTTCTAATTCCTCTATTAGTTTGTAGTATATGATAGATGCAATTCCTATGCTTTACTTTTAAACGTATTTTATTTCAGGTTTACTCGAACAAGATATTTATGACAATAATTTTTGTACATTGTCCTTAAAAACAAAATCTTATTAATTTTTTAGGTATTTGAGCATTGTATAAAACTCTTACAAAACTATATATATCGAGCTAGAAGTCACATTTTTATTAAGAATTGAAAGACAATATAAAATATAAACACAAATTATATATATATATTTAAAAAAAAAAACCATATATAGACCCGATATCTCAATTAAAATAGAAAAATAATGCAACCTAGCTAGCAATCTAAAGAAAGACAATATAAGGTTTTCTTCTTGAATTAGCAAAAATGTATCCCATCTTCTTGTTGAATTAGTCGGATATCCTCACTTCCTCCAAGACGACCTAATTAAATAATATACATGGAAAAGAATAATTCAATAAATTAGCCACTTAAATTAATTTGTATTATATATATATATATATATATATATATATATATATATGTGTGTGTGTGAGAGAGAGAGGATTAATACAGTTTGATCGATATGATATACGTACCTTGTAGACTGATATTCCATCATTGATGTTAACTAGTGATGGTTTTTGGATGTATCTGCCTCGTAAAGTCTTGTGGCCTTTATAATTAATTGTAATTGTTTTTTACAGAGTAGTCGACGTTTGATAGCACGATCCATCTCTATACGATTATACTCACTCCATGCATCTTCCAAATCATCTAATTCCGTTTTAGAAAGAAACGTAGTCATCCGATCTATTATCATCCTCCTTCCGACATCCGTCAACTCATCATTTTGAAACGGAAACAAATTACCATACCTGATCATTTCGTAAACATGCGGATAATTGCCCCTACATTCATGTTTCTTCACCTCGTACGTATGCATTGAAGACTTCTTTTCTTCATAATCTTCCCTACAAGCCATTTTAAATAATCTCACCTATGTATTGTATAACAATGTGTATGAAAATTAATCTCACCTATCTTTATATATATACAACTTTATGATATAATAACTTCCTATTTTATGTAAATATATACCATAACCATTTTTATAAAATATATATATATATGTACAAAAATTGATTTGTTATATATTCTATAAATAAATATATTTATTTGTAATTAAAATAAATATTTTACCTAATTTAAAACATCGAATTAGTTTTAATATATTAATTATTATTATTTGTGGGATTTTATTTTTATTCATTTAAAAATCAAATAACTTTTTTCACAAACATATTTTAATTTTTATCTCACTTTCCTGCTAGCGAGGAAAGAAAGAATAGAGACAATGTTATGTTCAGATTAGTTTTGTTTTAAGTAGCCGTGATAATTTTTTAACTCATTTTGTAGCAACTATTTTGATATGTGCAAAGACAAGCTTCTTTAAAGAGTGTTTTCAAAATAAATAAATATAGATGAATAGGTTAAAACCTAAAAAACTTAGTTAAAATAAAAAGAAGCTTGTCTTTGTACATTTAATATTACTTTATGCTAAATCAAATTTGGAATACATATTTTATAAAATTTGTCTAGATACGATGAGTTTCAAGTATTTTCAAATTCAAAAGCTTATATATATATATATATATATATATATATATATATAATTTACAAAATATACATGAATTTTGATAATAATTATCTAAAATTTATATTATATTAAGTAAGATTTTAAAATTTGATACTATGTCAGTATTTTTAGCTAGTTAGTGCATAAACTTTTAAATTAAACAAAAACACTTAATAGTATAAAAGATACATATTTCAAACTTGACTAGAAGTGTATTCACGCAATGCCGCTAGATACATCACGATTTTAATGTTTCATTTTATTTTTTATTTTTTGGTTGGTTGTGAGAGAGTGATAATGATTTTTTTTGTATAAATTTATTTAATTTAGACTTAATAACATAACGTAATTTATTTTGGTTTAATAATATAATTTTTTTATAAAATATTTTGTTAGATTTTTTTAATTATATTTTATAATTTTATATTTAAAATTTGATTTTTATTATATTTTTAATTATGCTGAGAGTTATTTTAGGGGAGTTAAATTGGGAAATGATTTTAGGAGAGTTAAAATGGTTAGTGATAATGATTGAAAATTAATAAATAACATTAAATGTAGTACATAAAGCTTTAATGGTTGTTTTTTAAGTAATTAGCATTAAATAGCGGTACATTAAGCTTTAAGACTTGTTTTTAAGAGTTTTTTATGCCATCTTTATAATATAGTATTTATATTTAAAATTTGATTTTTATTATATATTTAATTATGCTGAGAGTTATTTTAGGAGAGTTAAATTGGGAAATGATTTTAGGAAAGTTAAAATGGTTAGAGATAATGATTGAAAATTAATAAATAACATTAAATGTAGTACATACAGCTTTAATGGTTGTTTTTTAAGTAATTAGCATTAAATAACTGTACATTAAGCTTTAAGACTTGTTTTTAAGACTTTTTTATGCCATCTTTATAATATAGATATTACTTTTATGGTAAATTCAATCTAAATACAATCATACAAGTTTGTTTCAAATTGAAAATCTCATGCTAATTTGATTTTCAAAATTTTCAATGCATGAATTCCGTTTATAATTACTTAAAAATTTTATATTATATATTTAGGAAAAATAGTAATGCATAATCCCTTCAATTTTAAATTTACAACTAATTATAGCAAGTAGAAAGAAAAAGAGATCGTATCAAAAGATAATGATAGTTTCTTAAATATATTTTCTATTCATGGGCTTTATTTTTTTTTATTCATTTAAACATCAAAGAACTTTTTCATGTCGTCATATAATTGATTTGATAAAAACGGAATTGAAAATATATATGATTTGATTTTCACCTTGTCTTGTACTCTAATATTCAAAACAAAATACAAAAGTTCCAAGCATATTATATTTGAGCTAGTTGGGATTGTACAATCACATAGAAATCCAAATCAATGATAAATTTGGAAGATAATATATATATATATATATATATATATATATAGCTTCCTTACATTATTATTACTTGATTAATAATTATTCAAAAATGGTTGATGATGATCTTGAGAACTTGATAATCCCTTCATCTTCTGCAGATGAGAACCCATCTTTTACAACCCCTTTCACAAAATCTAGATATGCACATCTGATGAAAAAAGTTCATATACCAATCCTGTCGAACAAAAAACAGCTCGTTGAATTGCCACAAGATTAAAAAAATAGATAAATAGATTCAACATTAAAACAAAGGAAAAGAAGGTTTAAAAAATGTATTCATGAGATGTTTGCAACTTACAAATATTATTGTAATAACTAGAAACATACTCGCGCAATGCAACGAGATACATCACGATTTTAATGTTTCATTTTATTTTTTTGTCGATTTACTGTACGATTTTGGATGGTTTGAAAAAGTGCTAATGTTTTTTTTATAAATTTGTTTAATTTAGGCTTAATAATAAAATGTTTTTATATATAAAAATTAAGTATTTTATTAGAATTCAATGATTATCTTATATATTTTAATGACATCTAGAAAAAATAACCAATTACATATTTAATAATATAATTAAAACAAATTTGTAGTAATATAATATATTAATTAATAGTGATATATAGAAAGGTCTGCATAAAAGGAAGGTCTTGCACATACCAAATTGGTGGGTGTTAGAAGGCTGCAGTAGTAATATGTATCTTGTGCTTTGATACTTGTAAATTAAAGATTTTTAAAATCTTGCATAAAATGATGGTACTTTGTACCTAATACTTTGTATTTAAGAGTTTTTTATCGTGCATTATAATATAGTATAGATATATTTTTTGTAATCTTGCCGTATCTTAATTTTTTTATAATCGAACCTTATTTAACTATTTTAACTCATAAAATTATTAATTTTCACCTGAACTTATGAATGTGATCGAGAATTTAAAAAATAAAAAGGATGATGAGAGATGGCAATGATATTTAGTGGTAAGAAATTCGATAGACATAAATAAAATCCGATATGGGTAGAAGGTAAAAAACAATAATTGTTAAAGGAAAATCCAAACAGAATAATAATATATGGAGAGAATGAATCTGTAATTCTCATTAATCAAAAAACCTTTAAATAGAGATGAGTTACAAGTAGATAGCTATGCGATATTTCAGTTCTAATCTAACTCTAATATACTTATCTCTATCGTCATATCATTTAGACGATGACACACTTATCCTACAACACTCCCCCTTGTGTCGAGTTAAAGGAGTGACGGTGCACAATTGTTGCCTCGTTAAAACCTTACGCCAAAAAAAAACCAGTAGGAAAAAATAAAAGTCTGACGAAGGAAAGAGTACAATGCACCAACTTCTTTGCAATACATAGACTTATCCTTCAGTCTAGTTTTCTCTTAGATTCGTACATTAATCATGAGTTAGGAAAACATGATGCTATATAAACCGTTGCCTCACTAAAACCTTACACCAAGGAACAAAATCCAATGGGAAAAATAAAACATTGGTTGAAGGGAAGAGCACAACATACCAATATCACAAATATAACAACACTCCCCCTTTTGTCTACTACTCCCCCTAATTCGTGCATTAATCAAGGGAGTTTGGAAAATATTTGCATTTACTTTCTACATGTTTCCCAATATATGGTTTTAGGCAATGACTTGGTAAAATATGTCACATTCTTTTGATACCTTACTTGATTCTTTGAATCTAAAGGAGAGTCTTTTATTGTTGATTGTATAGAAACTTAAGCAGAATATGTTTTGTGTTATCACCCTTGATGTATCTTATGTTCATTTCTTCGATACATGATGCATTATTTCCATATATGCAAGTAGGATACTGGTTGAACCCAAAATTACTAGCTCCTATAATATATGTAATGATAATTATAACAACCTGATTAGAAACAACCAAAATGAATTAAAACTTAATATTAAAATGCCAACGGTAAAAATAATCCTAGCCAAAACGGTCCCAAGCGTACAATAAGTTCAAAGGTTTGCAAGGAAACCTATTCACAACTGAGAAATTAAAAAGGAAACTATTTGACGGTCTTCTAACTGGGACAGCTAAGCCTTCTCTTTCCCTTTATCTGCCCTTCCTATATCACGCCTGCCTGAAAAGATTTTTAAATTTAAAAGAGCGAGGGGTTAGACCGATGGTCTAGTGAGTTCCCTCTAACAGTTAAGCAATAAAATAAATTCTAGAATTTCAAATCGACGTTTAATAAATGCACATAGATAAAACACGCTACTGACCACACGACCGTCAAAGACGATGTGTCTAGCTCGCACTGCCTTAATGTTGGGACACACCCCCAACGGCATAAACGGGCCACACTCCCCGGAACGAGTACGTGGGCCACACTCCCCGACTTAGGTCAAAATATCCACATAGAATGTATGCATACATTTAGCAACAACAATTTTTAACACGATTAAAACATTTCATAATAAACAGGTCATCGTAAATAAATCAAAGTTTAAAATTAAACTTTACATGCTTTTATTTCCAAAAGGTTTAGTTCAGAAAAACTCACCTGCCGTCCCTTAGCTTAATGCTATTCGTCTACTTTTAAGATTTGAACTGAAACCTATAAGGAAACATTGGTGGATAAATTTCCTCAACTTTCGGATTTATAAAAGAGTTGATCATGACATCGAAACCCAAATGACACTTAAACTCTAATTATTTAAACTTCCCCCTCCCATTTTACTAAAACATGATAGATTGGATAAGTTCACAAAAGACCCAACACCACTACTACCAAACCCATACTTAAATAACTAACTTACTAAACAAGCACCTAATATAACTTACTTAATTTTAAAAAAATCAGCCCACACATAACAGAATTGGGCTTCGGCCCACAACACAAACCGGGACCAGACTACAAATAGGTCGACCGGGGTCTGAGTACATGACACGACCGGAGCCTGCTACCTAGATCGACCGGAGCATGAAGAACATCTCGACCAGACCTCCCCTTCTGTGACCGGGGTGTTGCTTCCATGCGACCGAACTTACCTTGGGACGACCGGACTCCACCGACCGGTGTCTCCCATGAGGTCGACCGGACTCAAACTGACCGGTGTCCCCATGAGTCGACCGAACTCATCTTCGACCGGGGCATGAGATTGGCCGAGGTCGCTCCGTACCCGGGGTCACGCAGACAGAAAACGAACAAACTTAGAGGCTCGCAATCAGATTTCACCAACTTCAATCAAAACTCAGAAATCTAAAGTACTACTCAAAGTCCATAATCAAGTGCAGAACCCAATTCCAACTACACTCCATTAATCATGAAGATAACCTTATAACCATTTCCAATTAACTCAAACCCGAAAACCACAAATTTCAGATTTAAAACACAACACCAAATTATAAATCTAAGACTTAAAACATTTAATTGCCAAAGATTTTGTTTACAAGATGGTTTACCTCAAAAGACACGAATTCTCCCTTGAAATCCTTGAAGACTCTTCTCTCCCGACCGATCTCTCCAAAATCGCCTTAGAATCCCTTTTCTCCAAAAATATCAGCCGCCACCTAATACCACTGACTCTAGGGTTTTAATACCTCTTTTCTCCATTTCTCAAATAGCCCCTTCTATTATAACTTTTCAAATTTCTCACCCGAACTTTAATTTCTTTACTTTTAACCAGGTTATTACAATATCCCCTCCTCAAAAGAATTCCCAGAATTCCTTCGTCAACAAACCGGGATATTGATTCCTCATAACCGAATCTAATTTCCAAGTTGCTTCTTGACCCTTGTGGAATTGCCACTGAACTTTCACCAAGGAAATTTTATTGCTCCTTAACCTTTTCACTTTACGATCCAAAATAGCTATCGGTTCCTCTACATAGCTCATTTTCTCATCTATTTGGACATCCTCTAAAGGAATAACAACATCGCTTTCAGCCAAACATTTCTTCAAATTCGACACGTGGAAAACGGGGTGAACTCCTCGCAAATCCACCGTTAAATCTAATTTATAAGCTACCTTCCCAGCACACTCCATGATAGCAAATGGTCCCACAACTCTCGGTCTCAACTTGCCTTTCTTGCCGAAACGGACAACTCCCTTCCAAGGCGAAGCTTTTAACATTACCTTGTCACCTTCTTGAAACGCTATCGTCTTCCTTCGTTTATCTGCGTATATTTCCTGACAACTTTGGGCAACCTTTAACAACCTTTAACCCTTCTCGAATCTGATTAACCTTGTCGGACGCCACTTGAACCATCTTTGAATCCATGATATATCCCTCTCACCTCATTTCAACACAAAATGTGCGACATTTGCTCGCCTAATGTAACCAACACTCCCTTTCTTGAAGCACAACGTTCACAATGTATCATCTCTCTTGCACCCCTCATACGTATTACACATACTTTGCGCCAAACTTCAACACCCTTAACTTCTAGCCTGAAGAACTGAAAACTTCCACCACTCGTCACTCTCACAGTCCACTAGCTCCCACTGACCGGATGAAACAACACCCTTCAATTCCACTGTCCGCACACTCGTCCAACTATAAGAGCAATATACCAGGTTTCACCCATCCAAGACGAAGTGACCCTGCTCACACAAATTTCTCCCAAGCAGCTTAATGCTAGACACCCAACTCGCTTGGAATCTCTTCTACTCACTACTGTGTCTGACACCTTGGTCCCTTACTTCGAACACCACATCCCGTCCCCTCTTTCTTTATTTCTAAAATGTTTCAAACTTCCTTTAATAAACGACTCGCTGAATAGTGGTGCGAGCTTTTAGGCCAATCCCTCAACATAGATTACTCGACACCCAATTGCAACATACGCTATAACCTCCTTCTCACAATCGCTAAGGCTTCATACTTTAATAACAGCTACAACAACGAACATAATTCCACATTTAGGTCATTAGTCAAACTTCTCACCCTTAGGTTACCCACATTTCCGCCGTATTAACTTTACTCTCTTTTCATCGCGGCAAACACTGCTCGCCCAACCTTACTTACTCCATCCCTCAATGATGCCCAAATGTGTCGAAACCACATTTACTTCACAACGCTTAACGAACAGACTACTCACACTTTTCAATAGAAAACAATTAAGTTCTTCCAAAAACATTGCCTTCTACTCGAAAGCACCACACGATTCCCACATTCCAACAGGATTGCCCAAGCTGCTAGAATTCCTTCGCCTCCAAAAATCTCTACGAGCTTACGGATCTTCTACCCACTACACTTCAATCAGAGCTAACGGTTCGAATTTTTCATCAACATCCTAGGGCAAGATAAACCTGTCCGATACCCACCTCAATCCAAAACACATGGTTCATCTCTTAGACATCCGCCATCCAACATTCGAAAATTATCTCCCACTTAAAACTATTCAATTGCTAACCAGACGATCACACGTCCGAGCCACATACGTGGCACTTATGGATCATTCCCCAGAAATCTCCAGACAAAGACGCTTGTCCTATAACAATACACCCACCTTTTACATATCCTTAAGGAAGCTCCTGACCATTTTATTGAATTGCTCTCCCAGCTATGTCATAAAATCATCCTCCACCTCATGATTACAACCATGACTCCCAACTGTAACCACCATCACTCTACTACCTCATCCTAGAACAACTGCAATTCTTCACAACTACTTGGCACACATAAAAATACCGTCCTCTTCTCACTGATCACAATACCGAAATTGGACTTCAAGGCATTCCACTACCTTGCCTTTCTCGGACCGGAACAAATCACAAAACTATAATCTTCAGAACCACCCAACAAAATATCGCTCCTTGTCGGCTCAAACTCCAGTAGCCTGAAAGATTAAACGTACTACTTCGAAGGCTTAACTGCGCAAAGTAGAACCCTCCCATTTGCTACATCAAACGTCACGCCAATATAGCCATCAAAACCTCATCGATAAAGAATCACTTTACCGAACTAGCGATCTTCTATTTTGAATTATCCACACGAGGTTGTCCAACATCACATTAGGTACGCACCTTTTTGAATAACTCCTTGCTTCATCACAAAACTCCCCAAAACTATACGTAACTACTTCTTCATTTTCAGCGTTCCGCCATTCACCACAAACAAAAAGAAATGGTTGCTGGTTTCAACATCGACAACCGACATGGCACTACTTCGACCACATCTCCGACCAACAGAATTTCCAATGAGATTTACCTCTGTCATCACAACATATAAAAGTATCCCAGCGACTTCGAATCCCACCCTGGACATAAACATCTACCAACCTCCTTATCTTATGCCACTGATCAAGCGAGCATGCCATAAAACACCCTTAACGTCAGAGACCCATGCTTTCAATAACCACCTCCCACTATTTAACACATTTCCATAATAGGAACGCCAAAATCAAGAACCAACTGCCCCTGATCTAGCATCACACTTCCACTCTCAACACTAACAGCATTCTTAATTGCAACCTTTACCCACGACCTAGAGAGTTCATAGCCTTCATGCATGACACACAAATATTTAAACTCTTGACATGTTTGAAAATTTAGAAGGTACTTACATTATGAAGCAACTTAAGTGTACACGACATAATATTGAATTAGTCAGGCACAACGATTTCAAGAATCGTTCAGCCTCAACTTCATGACAAATTCTCTTCACCACACCCCAACATCGGTGTTGGCACAATTAAAATCATTTCCGATGGGCTTTACCCACACGGTGAATAAAATATTACAGAGTTGCTTACACTGAGTGAGTCAAACGACTCTCATCTTTAATGATATGACAACACAAGTCTTGTACCAAACTCACTTATAAAATTACGCGATCAAATGTTGTTTTGATTTTTTTTTATAATAAAAGTTAACTAATTTACAAAAGACATATAATAATTTACCCACACAAAATCAAAATTTATCACCCAACGCCATAAACTTGTCTTTTCAATCCATACACACATTTGTACGCGTCAACACGTTTTCAAAACAAATACTTCATAAAATACACACTCTCCAAAACGTCTGATATGAATGATATGAAAAACTCCAATAATTTGCTTGACACTCAATGCATGAGACTCAATGACATTGAAGGCTATTTACTCTAACAAGGTCAACTGCTTGCACTCACCACAGCTCATCTCAGACTTTCTACTTTCGACCAACCCATCATGACCCTCACATTTGCCACTACTATTAGCACCAACGCTTCCCAACCTCCTTGAATATCCAGGTACAAGTTACCATCACAACTACAATTTCGCAAAACGTGCATCCTCACTTTATCCTCAAACAAACTTACCAATCATAACTCGAATTCATATGGTCCCCACTACAATTTATCAGTCAGCACTGATATCGTCTCCCAACTGCCCTTCAATTAGCTACCGATCCAAAGGCTTCACTTCTATCCTTCGATTCTCGGATTAACATCCTCCTGCTTCCCGCAAATCGCCGTGACAACCTAATAAACCGAAGACTCCTTTGAAGCTAAAATCTCACTTCATATTCTATTATCCTCCTTATAGACACATGAGATCCTTTCTCAACGAAGTATTTACATCCCTCACGCTACCCATCCTAAACGGTACTAATCTTACCACTAAAACGAACTTCCACCACACGCTAGGCTAACACTATCAATCTATGGATAGAACCCTCTACCCTGACCCACCCTCAACAATAGCAATTGAGTATGCCCATGTACCTGTAAAATCGTAATGACATTGGCCAGATGCGATTTTAAATTTACCTTACATGAGTGTACTAACTATTGTTATCACATCTCACGATGATCAAGGTCTTTCTTAAAGGTTTCTTAATTCTCAGTTGTGTCCATCTACTCCACAGTTTAAGTTTAGGCCCATTCGGTCACCTAAATCTCTTAAACTATGGCTCTGATACCAACTATAACAACCTGACTAGAAACAACCAAAACGAATTAGAACTTGATATTAAAATGCCAACGGTAAAAATAATCCAAGCCAAAACGGTCCCAAGCGTACAATAAATTCAAAGGTTTGCAAGGCAACCTATTCATAACTGAGAAATTAAATAGGAAACTATTTGACGGTCTTCTAACTGGGACCGCTAAGCCTTCTCTTTCCCTTTATCTGCCCTTCCTATATCACGCCTGCCTGAAAAGATTTTTAAATTTAAAAGAGCGAGGGTTAGACCGATGGTCTAGTGAGTTCCCTCTAACAGTTAAGCAATAAAATAAATTCCAGAATTTCAAATCGATGTTTAATAAATGCACATAGATAAAACATGCTACTGACCACACGACCGTCAAAGACGATGTGTCTAACTCGCACTGCCTTAATGTTGGGACACCCCCCCCCCCAACGGCATAAACGGGCCACACTCCCCGACTTAGGTCAAAATATCCACTTAGAATGTATGCATACATTTAGCAACAACAATTTATAACACGCTTAAAACATTTCATAATAAACAGGTCATCGTAAATAAATCAAAGTTTAAAATTAAACTTTACATGCTTTTATTTCCAAAAGGTTTAGTTCAGAAAAACTCACCTGCCGTCCCTTAGCTTAATGCTATTCGTCTACTTTTAAGATTTGAACTGAAACCTATAAGGAAACATTGGTGGATAAATTTCCTCAACTTTCGGATTTATAAAAGAGTTGATCATGACATCGAAACCCAAATGACACTTAAACTCTAATTATTTAAACTTCCCCCTCCCATTTTACTAAAACATGATAGATTGGATAAGTTCACAGAAGACCCAACACCACTACTACCAAACCCATACTTAAATAACTAACTTACTAAACAAGCACCTAATATAACTTACTTAATTTAAAAAAATCAGCCCACACATAACAGAATTGGGCTTCGGCCCACAGCACAAACCGGGACCAGACTACAAATAGGTCTACCGGGGTCTGAGTACATGACACGACCGGAGCTTGCTACCTAGATCGACCGGAGCATGAAGAACATCTCGACCAGACCTCCCCTTCTGTGAGCGGGGTGTTGCTTCCATGCGACCGAACTTACCTTGGGACGACCGGACTCCACCGACCGGTGTCTCCCATGAGGTCGACCGGACTCAAACTGACCGGTGTCCCCATGAGTCGACCGAACTCATCTTCGACCGGGGCATGAGATTGGCCGAGGTCGCCCCGTACCCGGGGTCACGCAGACAGAAAACGAACAAACTTAGAGGCTCGCAATCAGATTTCACCAACTTCAATCAAAACTCAGAAATCTAAAGTACTACTCAAAGTCCATAATCAAGTGCAGAACCCAATTCCAACTACACTCCATTAATCATGAAGATAACCTTATAACCATTTCCAATTAACTCAAACCCGAAAACCACAAATTTCAGATTTAAAACACAACACCAAATTATAAATCTGAGACTTAAAACATTTAATTGCCAAAGATTTTGTTTACAAGATGGTTTACCTCAAAAGACACGAATTCTCCCTTGAAATCCTTGAAGACTCTTCTCTCCCGACCGATCTCTCCAAAATCGCCTTAGAATCCCTTTTCTCCAAAAATATCAGCCGCCACCTAATACCACTGACTCTAGGGTTTTAATCCCTCTTTTCTCCATTTCTCAAATAGACCCTTCTATTATAACTTTTCAAATTTCTCACCCGAACTTTAATTTCTTTACTTTTAACCAGGTTACTACAATAATCCTTAATCATATACATTCTTTAATTATCTCATGGAGAGTAATATTCTTGGAATAGTTCATGGAGGTAGTTACAAGGGTTTGCTTAGCTTACTTTCAAGCAATCTAGGTGTTCATTGTGGTAATTCCTTATCCAGTTTGCGAACAACCTTTCTATGAGTCAGACATATACCTATATCAACAAACACATACCAAGACATTGTTTGGTGTTTTTTTATAAGATCTAGTACTTTGATACTTATATTCTAAGTAGGTATTGAAGTTCCATTATCAATCCTATTTTTCTTTCTATAGGGAAAGTATAAGCCCATGTCAATGGTTCCAAAAGATTAATTTTGATATCATTCAAATGACTTTGCGTTGGCGCTGAGCTAAATCTAGCTAACAAGTTCATTGAGAAATATAATATATGGTCAAGTGTATTATGCTAAGTACGATAATGCGCATATTGTACTTAGATAGGGAATTCCAGCTCCCAGTATTTTTTGTCATCATCCTTTAGACGAAATTGATCTTTCCTTATATCCGACACTTCGATCGATCGTGGGAGTGCTAATCAGATGTGCTTTGTCCATATTAAATTGCCTAATTATTTTCTGGACATATGCAATCGGTGAATTAATATTTCACAAACTCGGTGTCCTAGCTCAAATATCTAGACAAAATCAAGTTTTCCCAAGATCTTTCCTCTCAAAATCAGATTTCAAGTAGCTTGTGGTTTCTCTTATTTCATCAAGAGTGTCTATTATGTTCATAACATTGATATATAGAGCTACTTTAAAAATTTGGAACTTGTTTTTCATAATAAATACGCAAGGGAACAGTTCATCGTTCTTATATATCCTTTCCCAATCAAGTATTCAATTAAGCGGGTATACCACATCCGCTTATATTGTTTTAATCTATAAAGTGGGCGTTTCAATTTTATTGCAAACGCATTTCGTGGTTTAGAGTTACTTAATTTTGGTAATGTAATATCATCAAGCACTTTTATATATCTCTAAATCTAGATCCCCATAGAGATATGTGGTAACCACATTCATGAGCTGCATTTCCAGTCCTTCGGAAACTACTAGGCTAACAAATTATTCAGATGTCATAACATCCATCATGAGAGAGTAAGTCTCCTCGTGGTCAATCCAGGGCGTTGTGAGAAACCTTGCGCCAAAGGAGAGCCTTAAATATTAGGACTTCATTATTCTCGTTACGCTTTCTGACAAAGACTGAGTTATGTCCTACGGGATTTACACTTGGAAGGTTAGCACTACCAGACCAAATACCCGATCATTTGTCAAAGAATATAATTCTTTATGGATTGTTTCTTTACATTTAGGTCAATATGCTCTTTGTTGATATTATTCAACTGAGCCTGGTTCGATGTCGTCGTGCTCGATCATCTTATGAGCCATCATATATGCGAATAAATCATCAATGATTATATATGATCTGTCCATCGACTCATATGTACTCTCATAGTTCATTTAAGATTAATATTCATCTCTAGAATCAATATTAACTTCGGAGCATCCTCCAGTGATGATTCATGGACATAATTATAATTAGAGACAATCTCATGAGAGTTTTGTGTATTGATGATAAATGGATGTGCCTAACTATTCTCTTCCTTTAGAATAGTATCCATCGAACCAAGTAGCTTCCACCACTTCCATTTGGTAGCTACGATCTCAACCACACCTCTACTATGTGTGATTGCAACGTACTTTCCAATGGCGATGTGCCCCTGTTGGGGACTTTTTAACCTTGTGAGTATATTTGCAGCTTGTATTTGTGATCTTATCACTTTTGGAATAACATTAAACGTATCAGGTATCGAGTCTGATTCGTTTGACTTCAACATTACGTTGTAAAGTTTTGGGGATCAAAATGAGATAAAGTGGGAATATTAAATGACACTTCCTGTCGTTCCCATGGAAAATCATTTTTCCTATCTCCCCCTAAAGACGGGAAAACTGTCTCATGAAAGTGACAACCCGCAAATCTAGCGGTAAAAAGATCACTAGTCAAATATTCTAATTAACGGATAATTGTTGGGGATTCATATCCAACATATACCAAGTCGTCTTTACGAACCCATTTTGATGCTCTGTGGGGGCGCAATTGGCACATATACTAACGAACTAAACATGCGTAAACGTAAACTATCAGGCTTATATCCAGTTACCAACTGGTACGCATGAGGCTGGTTAGCAAGCAATGGGTCTAAAAACGAAAAAAACTGCATATAATAATTGCATAACTCTAGGTAGATGTGGGTAAATTGGTGCGCATTACTAATACCCTAGATGTCATCATATTCTTTTGATAACAACTTCTATGAGACCATTTTATATATTCACATGGGGTATAGGAAACTCTACATTGACCCTAATACATATGCAATTAACATCAAATCCTTATGATGTAAATTCTCCAGCATTCCAGGTCATGTAGACTTGATGAAATAATCAGGGTGGTGAGCCCTTAAACATATAGCTAGTGCTAAGAGTGCAGTATTTCATGTGGACAATAATATGACATGCGTTCATCGTGTCAAAACCAGAACCATAAAGTACTTTAATGGCCCGCATTCTGGATGTTTATATCCATAAATATCACCTTGTATTCGTTGTAACAATGTAATATTTTTGTATTATGTCCTTAGCTTTAGGATGATCTCATTCCTGTCTTGGCTAAGGAATAGGGTATATACAAAAGTTTTAGGTATTCGAGAGGGCATATTATGATGGTAATGTTGTTTCTTATGCTGCAGAAGTCAACAGTTGCAATTTACCTCATTTTGCCTTTCACTCGAAAGAGAATGTGTCTGTGTATTTGACAATACACGGATCACTATGTCATAACCATGATGTCCTACATGGTCATGTCGAAACATATATGTGTCATTTTCCCAAAGTTCTTTATTGGTGACAAAAAATGTTTCGATGACCTAATAATCTACTAGTTTGACACATTAGTTTCCATGATATATGTTTCCTTTCATATTCATTGGAATTTACGTATATATGTTCATTTCCATTTTATACGAATATCTTTACAAAGTTCCTATTAATCTTGTACCAACAAGAAAATGACAGTTCATCGTCTAAGTATTTCGATTGGATGAATTATAAAATAAGTATTTGTCTATCATTTTAAATTGTGTGGAATATGTCCTACAAAAAATCAAGTTCTCCTTGATACATTCCTATACGGAACAGAGAATATTGAAAGTTTTGTATTTGTTTTGATGTATTTCTTTACATCTATAATGGTTACATATTCGATTTTACTTAAGCAAAAGAAATTAATTAAAATATTATAAAATAAATTTCAAAGAAACCTATGCTTTATCATTCTTAAATTAATATGATATAGTTCATTTTTAACTTGTTCCCTTTTTGACAAGAGCAATCTTTAGTGCACTTCTTATTTGACTATCCATTATCACCTGGGGCAGTAGTTGTATTTCTACTCTAGATGTTGAAAAATCATTCCCGACTCTTACCAAGACCCTGACTCGTTCTAGGGTTTCGTCTACATAGTGCATAAATGCCACATGTGTGAAATTGTTTTTAACTCTCTGTTCTTTGGAGTTGTTTCCACCTTTAATGCTTTCATTATTGATCTCGAGAATTTTCTTTGTCTCGACAGATGTGGTGTTGTTATTCGAAAGAACCTTGTTATGTCTCTCAACCACTTGCAGTAGGTTGATGAGTTTTTCTAAAGGTTACATTCCAACTTATATTAGTTCATTAATATTTTTGATATATGAAAGGTGAAAATAATGTTAGGAATCATGTCATCTTCTGTGAGTTCCTTGCCACAGAGATTGAGACGCGTTTTGGATATAACATTTCTTTGTTGAAATCAGTTACCTTTTTGTAATCGAGTAAGTGGGTTTCATTCCACTATACGATTAGTTCGGGAAGTAAATATTCATGAGTACTCCCGATTATCCCTTTCGAGACATCCCACATTTCTTTGGGGGTTTCTAGTAAAGGTATTCCTATGAAACTTAGAATTTATATGTCGTCTCAAAACATGATGGTATTTGCTTGTACCTCCAAGAGGTTGGTTTTAGAGTCAATAGGGAGTTGATGGACTTTAGATATTTTCTTGTACCTTTTCAAAAGGAGGTTTATATACTTATTTATGATACTCAGATTATTTTGAGTTTACGACGTTGACTTTGGGATGAGTTGTTTCAACCATTTATGTAACAACCCAAACTTTAATTACATCAAAATATAATATTTCAACTAGAAACGGCCCCAAGTCTACAATCAAAAGAATAGGGTTGCCACTACAAACTATTACACAACTGAGTCAAAAAGAAAACTATTACAAGGAGTCTTCTAGCTCCTGGAATTATCTCACATCTTCTCCTTACCCTTATCTGTACTTGCTCTCTTGCGATAACCTGAAACAGGATTATAATTTTGAAAGAGCGAGGGTTAGACCAATGGTCTAGCGAGTCCCCTCTAAACATTACTGTAACAGTTCAAATATTATTTAAAACATTTAAACAAAGCCTTACGCCTCACGAGCGTAACTCACTTTACTGATCAAACATTTATCATACTTTACGCTTCGCAAGCGTAACTCACACTACTGACCAACACTGCCCTCAAAGACGGTATGTCTGTCTCGTACTGCCTTATTTTGGGGACACACCCCAATGGCATAAACGGGCCACACTCCCCGGTACGATCAGGCGGGCCACACTTCCCGACTTAGGTCAAATCTCACGAATTAAATGTATGCATACATCTAATTAACAACATTATATAAAACGCATTTATATAAACATAACATGAATATTCCAACATAGTTAAATCAACCTTTTCAATAAACCTTCTCAACTTTCGATAATATAAACATGTAGTTCAGAAAACTCACATTTATCAAATAACTTTCAAAATCGTAAAGGATTTAGTTTGAAAGACTCACCTCAATCCTTCCTGCTTAAAGTCTGCTTCCTAAAGATTCACTACCTACGACAACACTGATAAATCGATAAGCCAAAATACAGATAACCCACTCTCTCACCTAATAAACATAAAAACATGCCACACTGTGCACCCCGGTCGAGACCACCCCGGTCCTCGGGCGACACACCTCGGGCCCGGTCGGCACCGGTCCCCTGGTCCGGTCGACACCGGTTACACCACACCGGTCCACACCGGGTCCGGTCAATATTCAACCAAACTCAGACGATTCCGAACTTCGTACAAAATACCCAGATCCTTAAATCGATAAATTTTACGGTTACAAACTCAACAACTAGATCATTTACCGACTAAAACTCTTAGATGAGAGTATTAGGCTAGAATCATACCTTTGTTTGCAAAGAAACTGATCGATCCTTTGAGACCTAGTTTTTCTTTTCTCCCTGCTTTCGCTCTGCTCTCGCTCTCCTTAGTCGGTCACACAAAATTATCAGGAATGAATCCTGATAAAATCTTAGGGTTAATATATATATATAACCCAAGTTTCAATTAACCCCCCTGAACTTTGGGTCTCGCTTAACTTTTCACTCAACTAACAAAATTAATAAAATTTTCGGACTCAGATATTACAATTTACATATATAAAGGATAATATATGATTTTCTTTTTGATAAGAAAATGAATTATGGCTATGAAATTTCATTATCATAACAATATTGGATTTTTGTTTGCTTATATTTTATTGATAATACTTCATCAATATTTCAATTTGTGAAAAAGAAATCACTTAATCTATTGGATTTAAGGTAGTAGGGGAATCACATGGATTTCTTAAGTCTCTAGAAACCTTAGGGCTGTTTACACCCGTTTGACAAAATCCAGTCGATATCTTGTGATTTATTTCATTTAAATATAACATTATTAATTATAGAGCATTTGACATGAGGCCAAAATGACTATGAGTTTGACATATGAAACCAATTTTAATATTTTAATACCTTAATAGTATTTTTGGAGCTTTTGGTAAATATCAAAATATATGGGCTTGGAAGTGTAACTTCCAAAAATTAATTATATAGTTTAAAATTATGAGTATGAACTCACAATCAAGATAAATGTTTGATTTTAACATTTTCATGCTATTTTTGGACCTTTTAGCAAAATAACAAAATTTATGGGGGTTGGAATTGTAAATTCCAAAGATAATTTATAAGATTGAGATTAATGAGTAGGAACTCATAATCAACATAAACATTTGAATTATAACAATTATTAATTGTGATAGACATTTGAATATTAACATAAACAAATAAATGATAAATAATATTGTAAACTAATTGGATAACCATCTAAATATATGGATATTGTAATCTAATTTGATAAACATTAATAGATCATAATAATATTTTAAAACAACAAATATTATCATATACAAAATTAAACGATAATTGATCTAAATAAAATAATATTAACGTAATTAAATTAACCAACTAAACATGTCAAAATTGTAACAAATTAATGATGCATAAATGCACAATGATGTGCTAAAAATTATAGCATAATTTAATATACAATATAAATAACAATATGCTAAAATAAACTCATGTAAAATAAATCGTATTAGTCAATTTAAAAAAAAATGGTTCAATAGATGATGATAAGTTTTAAATACAAATTAATAACAAGTTAATATTAATAAGTCCAAGTGTAGAGCGAATAATCTTTAATAAACCCAAATAAATTCTAAAAATAAATAGAATTTTCTATTAATATGTAACGAAAAATTAGAACAACAACAAATGAATTCTTAGATAATAAAATATAAACATGTACAATTAGATTTATAATGATTCTATTAAAACGAAATTAAATGCATAGTCAAATAGATGCAAAATTAAATAAGGGTACATTGAATTATCGCGGCTAAAAGAGTTAATCACGATTAATGACAATTCATAGAGAAAAAATTGTAACTTTTTGTAGAGATACTTACTTGAATTGCAATATTAGAAAAAACAGACCTTCTAATGGTGACTGATTGCGAACGATCGTTTAGTAGCGGCGGAAACGATCCGAGGGAGCGATAGCGCAAACGAACTATGTGCTGATAACGTGTTAAAGGAAAATCCAAACAGAATAATAATATATGGAGAGAATGAATCTGTAATTCTCATTAATCAAAATCCCTTTAAATAGGGATGAGTTACAAGTAGATAACTATGAGATATTTCAGTTCTAATCTAACTCTGATATACTTATCTCTATCGTCATATCCTTTAGACGATGACACACTTATCCTACAACAATAACTTAATTTTTACTAAATAATTAAAAAGTTAAATGCAAATTTGGTTCTTGTTGTTTACCTAAATTAACAAGTAAGGGCTCTCTAAAGAATTATTAATGAGGGAATTGAAGTCCCTATAGTTTCCTTTTTGTAATTGATATGGTCTCTCCTACTAACTCTATTGATTAAGATTTCGTTAGTGAGGGCATCTCCAGCCCAACCACAAAAATACCAACGCTAAAAAATGACGGGTCCTTTGAACACTAAAATAACCCAACTCTAACCACATACTAAAAAACAGTACAAAAAACATATTTATAATAATAATAATAATAAAATAATATTACTTAATGTATTAAACTATTAATCTATATATATAATTATAAAAGTTGAATACAAAAAGTAATATTTTATTTTGAACTAGGTTATTTTTAGCCTAGACTTAAACTGAAGAATGAGATCGAGATTGGAAAATGGAATGATACGCTATAAGGTTGATATGTAGTGAAGAGAGCTTAGGTTTAAGTGAATTAGGTTACTGGTAGCCTAAACTTAAATCGATAGTGTGAGATGTATGGTTCACGTACAAGTAAGATTCAAGATTGATTCCAAGCTACGAGGTCAGTGGTTTAAGTGAAATGGGTTTTGATAACCTATTATTAAAACCATAATTCGTAATAAAAGGACTTAAAGTCCTCTTGTTGAATATTATGACATTAATGATGATGTTGAGCATGATTGATGAAACGAGTATGGTAAGATGGAAGGTAGATGTATAACCATTTTAAAGTAGAGGTGTATTCATTAAGTCATTTTGTATGTTAGAGTGGGAGTAGATGACGTTAAATCCCAATAAAAAAGAAGTTAGAAGTGTAATGGCATATTAAAAAAAACATGTGTCTAATGGTCATGGTTACCAAAACTGAAAAGTGTGTGGTATACTAAGATAAAGCTAAAGTATAAGGTTTCTGTAAGGTAAGAATGTGGTAACATTATATGGAGATTTTATTCTTAAAGGCACATGCAAAGTTGCAATAGTGCAAATATCAAATGTCTTCTCTAGTAAATGAAATTAAGATAAGTAAGCTATAAAATGAAGCATGTATAAAGGAACGAAGTAAGAACGTGTAGTTATAACTATCAGCAAAGTGCAGAATATGTAGTATCCTATATACCGTAAAGATGGAAGATAATAAAGACTAAGTATATGGCTTAGACTGACCATTAAGAAAAAAAAGGGTGATCTATGTGAGGATGCATGGTTCAACTAGTTAGTGGACACATCAATCAATAAAGCGAGACAAGATGTGTAACCGACTCCAAGGAAGTATAACTGACGAAAGGGTATTGATAAAAAAAGGAATCAAGAGTAAACTCTAAGTACAGAAGTAAGATGCCATAGAATGTAAACTTCAAATAAAGGGTAAGACATAAATTAAGCTTTGTGGTCCAAGTAAGGTGGATGAAAATATGGATTTAAGGAAGAAAAAAAGTAAATGGCAGATGGTAGATTGATTAATTAGATAGTCAAAGTTATAGGAGAAGGGATATGGATGCAAGAAACTAACATGAGCAGTAATTAACAAGGTGATAGAATTGAAAAAAGATGGTATGAATGCATTGGCAACAGTTAAAGCGATAAGTACCTAGTGTAACAAAAATAAAGGGTAAACATTTATGCTTATCAAGAGAATTTAAAGGTTAAGCAAACGTTGTGTAATGAGCACATAACATAGTTTTTCCATGAAGGGGTTATGAGAATTATGAAAGCAATCATCAAATACGAGATTGTATAATAGATGTAAAGGTACGTGATGATGCATAATGGGAAGATTAAGCAAGCGTTTAAAAATATTTTTGATATATATCAAAGGGGGAGAACTAGAGGACGAATGGAAAAGACTAAAAGTGATCAATTAATTTTTCTTGTGTCTATCTTCAATAGCTGGTGAAGGAAAAGTTGTAAGTGTGGATGCCATGAGAGCACCTAATGCGCTTAATGCTTGTTCAGGTATTTGAGACTCCTAATGTGAGATATAAACATGATTTGGAAATCGTTGATATGAATGATTTTGTTGGAAATGTTTAATTGACGTGTCAACTTTTTGCCAAGGTGGAGTTTTGATGGTAGCTATGACCGAATGCACAATTATTTTTTTTCTAAGCAACATTAAATGCGATCTTTTTTGGAAGTGAGCAAGAATTCGGGAAGTAAGAAATGGGTTGAGAATTCACGAGTTGGTGAATGGTTGAAATTTATGGAGTGAAAGATGTCAATTGGAATGAAATATGTATATGCTCAACGAAGATCATGTATTCAAGTTTGTATACAAGCATATGACGATTGATAAGTTCAACTAAAAAGAGATGCACTTCTTGGGGTGAATGTTTGGTGTAAGAAGGTATAAAATATAAATAGAAAGTATGATGTGCCTAATAAGACTGATTTCGAGTAACTGCAATAAGGAAAAGAAATACATTGATGATGTTTCGAACAACATCCATGTGTAGAATGAGGTATGACATCAGAAGAGCGACATATAGTTCTAACTCTCAATGTAGTGTTTAAGCAATCGCAATAAGATGTCCAGATAAATTAGAATGTAAAGAATTAGTGAGGTTTCTAAAGTCAGTAAATTAATAACTTAAGAAGATCGATGTTATAAAAATTAGACTTTCAAGGTATGTTGAGTCCATGAGGCGTTGGACTGTAAAGCTAGTTGCGAGAATGGTAGAGCAACTTATTCATTGAGATTGTAAGCAAAATTACGATGAAATATTGACACGTTTATATGTTAAGCTTAAGAAAGTTATTAGTTGACTTGACGACTGTAATGTCTTTGGAGGACATTTGGATCAAAGGTAAGTTGAGTTGCAAAGAAGTGGTAGTTCAAGTGTTAGATAGCTAGAAAGAAACAGAAAAGGTCGAAAGATAAGAGCATCCTCAATATCAGTGAAGTACACATTCCTCAAAGGTCGGAGATGACTCAGGAGTTTGAAGCAGAGTTGAAGGCTAAGGACTCTCGGTTGCAAATTTCGAGGACGAAATTTTTGTAGGTGAAGGAGATTTGTAACACCCCATTTTGGGGGCTATTTGTAAAGTAGGTAATATATGGTGAAACTTGTCAAATGAGAAAACATGTAAATCAAAGGCTCAATTAGTGATAGTTGAGGGACCATTTGAGGGATTTATTTGGTCAAAGTTATGCAAATGTGGGATAACCCACCTCCCCATGATAATCGGCTAAGGGGGTTACGAGTGGAGAGAGATCATCTCTATATATGTATATTTATCGGATAAAAATGCACAAAAAATCTCTCCAGTCTTCATCCATGAATTTTAGAAGCATTTGAAGGAAAGGTTTTCAAGAGCAATAAGTGTTTGGAGGGTCTCGAACTCGATAACATGCATAGCAAGTTCTGGAAGTAGACTCGTAAAATTTCGGTAAGTAAAACTCCCTCGACTTTGTGTTAGAATATCAATCGATCCCATGTTTAGTGGTGCCAAACAATAATCCAAAGTGATGATCGTTGTGGGTTGAGAGGATTGAGTCAATCGATAATCAATTTTGGCATATTTTTCAGAATGGAAGTATTCTCATGTGGGTTGAAGTTGTGTATGGTCGAGATTGTTAGGCGAAGAAGAAGAAGGTTGAAGGATTCTTGAAGGTTCAAGAAGGATAGAAATCATGTAGTAAATTTCAGGAAGAAAAAAGACATTCATTCGGTAAGTGTTTCCTCACATTTGAATTGTTTTAGATACGAGTTTTCAACCAATATACTATAGATCGTTTGTCCTAAATTTAGTGAACAAAACGATGTCGATGACTCTTCGATTGGATGTTTTTGGGTAGATCTCGTGATTGTGTTAAAAAGTATAAAAGTGGTCGATAATATTAACGTATAGTAAACGTTGTCGACAATCACCTTGAGATCAAAATGCAAGATAAATAAAGGCATTGGCATTATCGTTCTATGAAACCTTGAGTTTAGAATGAGTTTGGGGCTATCAAACAATGGGGCTGAAACCATGGCATGCGCTACCCATGTATGGATGGCAGCATTGAACCTTTTGGACGTGATCCAAGGCTCATGGTGTTTTTAAGTGGGTAAATTAAGTAATAGTATTAAAGTTAATATTATTGATTTTTAGAAGTTGATTAGATCCTTATATATAATTCGCAAGTGATTTATAAAAGGATTTAATAGTTGTAGATTAAGTTAGAAAATGGGTTTATGAAAGTGTTTGAATTATGAAAAATTATTAAAATACCCTTGAGGTGTAAAGTTGGTGAAATTCTTACTTTTAATTAGACTTTAGTATCTCGAAGGTTATCAAAGCACTCGAACTTTCCATTGGGAATGTGGCAAGCTAAAGTGACATAGTTTATAAAAGTTAAAGGTCGAGTCTACCGGGGCATCGATTAGAAACTAATACTAAGTTTTCGGCGGAGTTCTGGTGGATAATCCGCCGGTAATTTAATTTCGTCGGAAACACAATTTCTGACGGAATTTCGGGTGGATTGACCACGGTCGAAATCCACCACTAAATTTTTTCAATTTTTTTGATTTCTTTGATTTAATTAATCAATTAGTAATTAGGATTAAGTTTCCGGTGGATTTCCCGTTGATAATCCTTCGGTAGTTTAATTAAACTTTAAGAAATTCTTTTTAATGAAAATGAAATAAATAATTAAATTAATTTACTGGCGGATTATCCGCCGGAAATCCGTTATTTAATTTAAAACTAAAAATACTTTTATTTACAATACGAATATTTTTTAAATAATTTTTGACTAATTAGTCTGTAACACTCGTGATTTCCTAAAGAACGGGCGACAAACGACCAAGAAAGCAATCACCGGCCAACCGATAAACGGTCGGGGAGCGGCTCAGCACGAGGTGCGAGAAGGCACAACATGCAACACACGCGATTTGACTTGCAACGTCATGCCGCAGATAGGTCACGTAAGTCCATATGGTGTACAACCTAGGAGCACGTGTGGCTTGTCCCACGACTTGAGGTTGCAACCAAGGCCGCAGGGAGGGCTCTGGTGCTTTTTAAATGCCTGATTTTAGGGGTTTCTCTCATTTTCTCCCCCTTTCCATTTCTCTCATCCTTTGAACGATTTTGGAAGTTTAAGTACCGATTTTGGACCATCTTGGTGTGGATCTACCTTAAAGAGATCAAATATTTGGTGACTTGAAGCTTGACTATGGAAAGGATGAAAAGGAAGTGTTGGTTGGAAGACTTCAAGTCTTGGTTGAGGTAAGCCTCTTGTATATTTCGAACTCTAATATGAGGATCTTTGTAGATCTAAAGAGTCTTACTTTTTGGTGGTCTAATTTTAGATTTGAGGAAATGGATTGTTTGGAAACCCTAGATCTTTGTTGGAGACGACTTGATGATGGTGAAAGCTCTAACACCTACAATTTCTTAAAGTAAGATAATCCCTCATTAGGCTCTAAGACGTCTATGTGTTAACTTATGTTTATTATTGCATTTTAATGAACTTTAATTGTGTGTTAGACCTTGGGATAACTATCAAAATGTGGTTCGGTTATTAAAAGTTGCAAGTCGTTGGGTGAGGCAGTGCGATAGTGACCGCGAGAGTGCCAGAGGGCACAACCACGTGTCACTGTCGACGAGCTCCAGCCACTCTCGATACACTCTAGGCGAGAGTGACAAGGATTGTTCCCAAGGGCACTATCGCGTGTCACAATTACCCCGGGCCTCCCCCTCTCGGCGCATCTTCGGCGATAGTGCCAGCGAGAGTGCCATATGGCACAATCGTCGGGTATAGTACAGTCGCCTGCGTGGTCAGACGAGTTTAAAACCTCTTTCCAGCCATGTCTTTTCCATTTATTGCACATACTTAGGAACAATTTTGAGAGCCCTAGGAGGGATTTTCTCCCTACTCAACCTCCCTCTTCATTAATTTTTAGCTTAAGGGCCGTTGAGAGCGTTAAGTGATCTCATCTAACTCCTTCAAGTCATTAAGGGTGAACTTTGCAATCAAGAACCAAGTCTCATCTTCTCCTCCCTATTTCTAGGGTTTACAAGTTTTTAGGTTTTCTTTCAAAAACCTAAGTGGTGAGTTTAAAATGCTTTGTAAAAACTAGATACATGTTTAAATGTGCATTCCATCATCATTTCATGTCTTATTTGTAAATCTCTCATATTTGGGTAAAAGTTCATAACACCTTATTTTGTGAGGTTATGGAACTTTTAGAGGTTGTTTGGGCAGTTGCTGAATGGTTTGGTGCAGAATGATTAAGTGGTCAGAATGATTAAGAGACTCTTATAATATAATGCGAAATCAAAGATGATTGTTTGGTAATTTTTCAACATGAAATTAATGCACTGAATGGTTAAGAGAGGCCCATGATACACAATCATTCAGAGGGTTTTTGATCCATTAAGAGGCAGACTTTTTTTTACCAAACAAGATTCACCTCTTAGCGATTCAGAGGATGTCTGTTAGTGGAACTATTAAGAGGTAAACAAACAACCCGTGTAGATCACCTTAACATATACTTACAATTTTGCAAAGTTTATATTAACTGTAAGCAATTCAAGATACATAGTTACACTTAATTTTTATAACGATGACTATTGGTTAGCTTTTGGTCACATATAATAATAAAAAATCGTGGCCAATTCACGACATACAATTATACTTAATATGTAACTTTTGGTCACACAAAATATTAAAAACCGTAGCCAAATTCATGACATATAGTTACGCTTAATTTTTAGAATTGTGGTTATAGGTTACCTTTTGGTCACACGAAATATTAAAAAGCATAGTCAAAGTCATGACATATAGTTACACTTAGCTTTTACAAACGTGGCTATATGTTACCTTTTGGTCACATAAAATAAGAAAACAATGGCCAATTCAAGACATATAGTTACACTTAAATTTAGAAGCATGACTATTCATTACCTTTTCGTCATGCGAACTACTAAAAATCGTGACCATAAACTATTTATTAGTCACGCAACTGATTCATCAGAATCATGGCTATTGGTCAGCTCTTGTGACATTAATTATTTTAATCGTGGTTTTAGCCATACTAATAGCTACACATATTGCATATTAATTGTGACGAAATCATCGTATATAGTTACGCTTCATATTTATAACTGTGACTATTGTTACCTTTTCGTCACACAAAATAATACAAACCATGACTATTAACATAGTGACTTTCGGTCTTGTTTTACAAATTTTCGTGGCTATATATTTATTTCTTTTTGTCATGGAAAATTTGCTTTATGTGGCCATATGTCGGTCTATAGTCATGGATAATAACCATCAAAACATAAAACCATGGTTTAGACAGAAACCATGACTATATGTCTGTGTATAGCCACAGTTTTTAGTCACTACTTGCCACCGAAAAAAAACTTGTGGCCGTACAGAACCATTTAGTCACTGTTTTATCTAAACCATGGCATTATGTGTAACACTCTAAAATTTAGGTGGAAAATAAAATTCACAAATTTGGCAATATGACGTTTGAAAATAGAATAATTCCATCACCCTAAAATAGGGGATAATTTAAACTTGTGGAATATGATAAATTATTTCAAAAACCCAAGTGTGTCATCCCAAACGGGGTATAATGTACGGTAAATACAACCCAATAAATGAAACATAAGACGACAACCTACTAATCTACAATAAGTAACTAGATTATGGTCGGGTGTCGCTATACTTCCAAAATGTGTATCTTCAAAATCATCTGTATGTTGGTCACTATATATCCTCAAAAAGACCACTCACGACACCAAGGTCGTTCCCTCAGTCCCGACGTACCCCATCGCTATGAAGGTCTGCCAAACATGACATCAAGAACAAGTGTTAGGCTAAAGCCTAGTGAGAACAAATCAGATAAGAATTTAAGTACTAAACCCATTCGAAGTCTCATGGAGTATATAGCCATGAGCTAAAACCAACAAACCAAATAAACCATTAGTGATTAGATAAGGTACAAATAACACCAATCACATATTGAGCTCAACTTCTCTAAGTCTATTGCTCGAAAACATCAAGTCAACCCCTCTAGGTCTATTATTAAGAGTTCCAAAGCGGGGAACTCTAGCACAAGGGAATTACACCTTACTGCCCATGAGACGCTGCCCGACCGTATAGGTCCACACCTTACTTATCATGGTGACCCGATGCCTATTCCGTACTAAGGGTGAATCCCAATGTCCAAAGCGGGGACATAGGAACACCGTACCTATGGATCCATTACACTAAAACCAATTAATCAAAGCATACCAAAACATACCATACCCATATCAATCAGATACATAGCTAAATCGTATACATAACTTGGTAAAATCATAAATTCTTGACTTGTACTGATGTAAGGACCCAAGAGTATAATACAACAACAATAATCCATGTATATATATATATATATACATATATTCCATAAAAGTCATAATCATCATTAATTAAACCGAGTACTTGTATTTTCTCCAAAACCCTAGTTTTTCCACTTTGGTCACTCGAATCCCATGTTGTTAAGATTAACCAACAAAAGAATGAAAACATAAAAAATCATCACTTTTAGCCCAAGGAAACATTTCTTCCATTGATACTTGGAATTACAAAACCCTAACTGTTATACTCAACTTTGTGTCAAAAACTTGGATGACCAAAACCCCCTTGAATATACATTTACATATAACTATGGAGAGGTTTAAGAGATGAAGGAACTTACCTTGCAAGAAATATACTCAAACCCTAGGTATTGGGTGAACAAGAAGATGATGAGAAAACCCTTGAAACTTGAATCCTTACACTCCTTAGGTAGAAGATTAACAAAACCTAGAATAAAACAACCATAAGCATTTAATGCTTTCAACCACAAGAAATCAATGAAGGGATATGGTAAAACCTACCTCTTGCTTATAAAAATCGCCCCACACAGCTCCCACATTCAGAAAATGGTTCAAATGGTCGAGAAATACGATTTTAATGAACCTAGACCCGTTCGCGACCTTGACTCGCGAGAGTGACACTGTCACTCTCGCATGGCACTCTCGCCCGAGAAACACCACTCTCGGTACAAAGTTGGTGATTGTGCCCTGCGAGAGTGACATATGTCACAATCGCGCGGGCACTATCGCGCCCTTACCCCGACTCTCGGTATAATTTCTACGGTTGTGCCCCGCGAGAGTGACCTCTGTCACAATCGCGGGCACAATATCGCGGGCACAATCGCATGGCCCGTACCGAAGCCCGAAAAGTGGCCGTTTTCAACCCGAACATTCCCACTCTCTACGCTACACTATAAAATAGGGTAGAATGCCAAATTAGTGACGTACCGAAAACACGGGTGTTATAATCCTCCCCAACTTGGAGAAGATTTCGTCCTAGAAATCTCAGCTAGGGAAATAGGTGAGGGTACATCCGCTTCAAATCCTCCTCCGCCTCCCAAGTCACGTTAGCACCTCGATGGTGCTTCCATTGAACTTTCACCATTGTGACTTCCTTGTGACGAAGCTTCTTCGTCTTCCCTTCTAAAATCGCCTCGGGTTCCTCAATGCACCGATTCCCTTCATCCACTCTGATTTCGGAGAGTGGAATAACACTTTCATCCTCCGCTAGACACTTATAGAGATAACACACATGAAATGTGCTATGGATTCCATCCATTTCTGGAGGAAGTTCCAACTGATAAGCCTGAAGTCCTACCCGCTTAAGTACTTTGAAAGGTCCAAGGAAACGGGGACTTAACTTTCCACACTTCCCGAATCGGATGATCCCTTTCCAAGGGGACACTTTCAACATAACACGGTCACCCACTTGGAACTTTATCGATCGCCTCTTTTTGTCGGCATAGCTTTTCTGCCGATCTTGAGCCGCTTTTAGGCGTTCACGTATACCCTTCACTTTATCCGCCGTCTCTTGAACAATTTCGGGTCCGGAAAATTGTTTCTCCCCCCCCTCAAGCCAACATACGGGGGTTTTGGAACTTGCGACTGTATAAAGCTTCAAACGGTGCCATCCCTATACTTGAGTGGTAGCTATTGTTGTATGCGAATTCCACTAAAGGTAAATGTGAGTCCCAACTACCTCCAAAATCAATCACACAAGATCTCAACATATCCTCTAGCGTTTGGATTGTCCGTTCGCTTTGGCCGTCGGTCTGAGGATGGTAAGCCGTGCTCAACCTCACCCGCATACCCAATTCTTTTTGCAATCCATCCCATAAATGTGAAGTGAACCGACTATCGCGATCCGAGACAATAGATAGCAGTACACCATGACGAGATATTACTTCATCGATGTACAACTTTGCCAATTTATCCATAGGTAGGGTCTCCTGCATGGCCAAGAAATGAGCACTCTTGGTTAAATGGTCCACTATTACCTAAATGGTGTCATGACCTCGCAAGGTCTTTGTCAATTTCGTCACGAAGTCCATCGTGATGTGCTCCTATTTCCATTCCGGGATCTCCAAGGGTTGTAGACTTCCATACGGTCGTTGGTGCTTGGCCTTTACTTGTAGACAAGTCACACATCACTCCACGTAGCGCACCACATCAAGCTTCATGACTGACCACCAATAATGCAATTTTAAGTCTTGGTACATCTTCGTGCTTCCCCGATGGATAGAATACTTTGACTTATGGGCATCTTCGAGGAGAATTTCTCGATTGCCCCCAATCTTCGGCACCCAAATTCGACCATTGAAGAGTTTCACCCCTCGACTATCTTCTGTCAGAAGTAGGTGTTGCTTTGCCATAACTTCTCCCTTGAGATTTTTCACTAGCAAGGCTTCGGCTTGCGATGCTTTAATCCGGTCAATGAGTGTTGAGGCTAACTCAATTCGTGCAAAAACGACCTTGGAACTCTCACCATAGTCCTTTCAGCTAAGGGCGTCGGTGACCACGTTTGCTTTCCCGGGGTTGTAGAGTAACTCACAGTCGTAATCTTTCAATAGTTCCAACCACCTTCGTTGCCTCATATTTAATTCTTTCTAGTCAAAGATATGCCGCAAACTCTTGTGGTCCATGTAAAGAGTACACTTTGTACCGTAGAGGTAGTGCTGCCATAACTTCAATGCAAACACCACTGCGGCTAACTCTAGATCATGGGTGGGGTAGTTGACTTCATGGACTTTGAGTTTCCTTGACGCATGATAACTTCGTTATCTGACGGATTTTTATTCTCCAAATCATAAGTTTACGGCTCATATTGAAACAATAATTGGTATTTTGGACTAATATTTTGCGCAAGTGTTGTGTAGCATACACGATGTCAGATGGAAGGAAAAACGCTTACTTATACTCCATTTTGACGTCCTGGTTGAAGACGGTATCGAACCAAGTGAACGAGTGAAGAAAAAACGAAAATCATAACCTTGGCTATTGTGCCAGGCGATTGTGACATGTGTCACTATCGCCCAAGATGTACCGTGGGCATGTTGAGCTTGGCGATTGTGCCAGGCGATTGTGACATTGTCACAATAATGTCACAATCGCCGGGCACTGTCGCGGTCATGGTCTGAGGGTATAAAAAGCTGCAGAAAGTTAATGTTTAGGGTTATCTCAGGATTGTTGGAGGCTAGACCCTAGGGGAGCTGTTCTAAACCGTTTTCAGAGCTGAAAGAAGACCTTGCATTGATTGGGAAGGTGGAAACACATTTGGAGCTCAAAATTGGTAGTGTGTATCAATCATTGAGGGAGTTTTATCATTACACTTGTATTTTGTTGAGAAACAATGTATTTGGGTGTTGTCATCTTCTTCTCTATGGTTGTATTTGCTACTAGTAACATGAACTAAACCTTTTGAGGTTGGGGGAAGGATGGATTTTGGTTTTATACCGTTAGATATATGATTATTGCATTTTATTGAGTTAGTACACTTGTTGGTTGAAGTTTGTCTATCTTGTTCTTATTGTTTATGAGATTGGCCATCTTATTCATCTTTTGGTTGTATTTCCTCTTGAGAAATTGGTTTTATAACTTGATAAAAGTTAGACAAACCTAGGGTGAGATATTGGATAGAGATATACCAAGTAAACCCTAGTTTGTGTTTGTGATTCTTATGCTTAATGAGTTGAATGTTTTTGTGTATTGGTTGAGAGACTTCAATATATATTGCATGACACATTCTTGCTATTGCTCGAGAGAGAGTAGTGAGTATATTTGGAATTGCTAAATTTAACCTTGTGTATTGAGTCATTGAATGTGTGTTGTTTATTTGTTGGTGTAATCCAAATGAAATCAAACCCCTAGCCTTTCCCTAGTCATATAAGTATTCTCTTTGTGGTGCTTGAATTAGTTGTTGAATAGTATTCCCGTGCTTGCTTTCATTATCTCTTGATAAGTAGTTAATTAATCATTCTGAAACCAATTTTATCAGCAGTTCAGTTAGTAGTTGTGATAGCCTTTGTGGTACTTAAACTCGTAGTTCCTTGGATCGATACTCGTACTTAGTACGTATTACTTGATTGACACTGTACACTTGCGGTAGATTTGGAGGGTTGCATAAACCGTCTATCAAGTTTTTGGCGCCGTTGCCGGGGAACTATTGTAGTGTTAATATCACTACTGGTTATAACGATGCTAGATTGGACATTATTCTTTATATTCTTTATTTTTGCTTACTATTATGTTGGTTTGTTTTCAGGCACTCGCTCTAGTATATGCTAAGAAGACGTAACCGAGGAGTAGTATTGCCCTTGGATCCGGAAATCGAACGTATACTTCGACTAAGGAGAAGAGAGCAAGAACAAGAACAACCTATGGCAAACAACCAAGCATTGAGAGACTTTTCCTGTCCCACTTATGATGGCTTACAATAGGGCATCCATGCTCCTAATGTGGAGGCTAGCACCTTCGAGATCAAGCCGGCCATCATAAGCATGATAAAACAAGAGCAGTTCGGGAGGCTACCTTCCGAAGACCCGGTTGGTCATCTAGAGAGATATATTGAGATCCTCAATACTTTCAAGATGAATGGAGTCACACCGGAGGCCATTCGTCTTAGACTCTTCACATTTTCTTTGTGTGATCGGGCCAAGTCGTGGCAAAGAAGCATCCCTGCCGGACAAATTACTACATGGGACCAACTCGTGAAGGCCTTTCTGTCAAAGTTTTTCCCTCCAGTTCATACTGCAAGGTTGCGAGTGGAAATCACACAATTCAAGCAACTGGACCAAGAATCGCTATATGATGCTTGGGAAAGATACAGAGAATTGCTCAGAAAATGTCCCCACCATGGTCTTCAACCATGGCTTATCATCGAGATGTTGTACAATGCCCTCCTCCCGAACTACAAGGCTACCGTTGATTCTGCAGTGGGGGGATCTCTCATGTCAAAATCTTATGACGATACTTATGCTTTGATATGCGAAAAGGCCGACAACAACTATCAATGGCATTCCGAAAGGAGTGGCCAACTAAGAAGGCCAATCGGATCTAGCTCTCAAGATTCATCAGAGATCTCCTATTTGAAAGCCCAAATTTCCGTGCTAACGGATCAACTAAGGAACATTGCGGTGAAGGCGGTTGGCAATGTGACTTGTCAGTTATGTGTAGATTCTCACTCTACCAAAGAGTGCCGAATTGTGACTTCATTAGATGCAAATGATGTTGAGCAAGTGAACTACATGCAAAACCAACCCAACCGACAACCCAACAACCCTTTCTCAAATACATATAATCCGGGTTGGAGAAATCACCCTAACTTCTCGTGGTCAAATCAACAAAACCAAGGGGATCAATATAGGGGTGATATGGGTCGGTCACAACAACATCAAAATCAATCACAACAAGCCCAAGCCCAACATCAATTTTCTTCTTCATCCCGAAATTTCAAACCCCCCGGCTTCCATCGTCAAGGAAACCAAAACATGAGAAACGATGGGGAGGGATCTTCAAGAGAAAAGAAATCAGGGTTGGAGGAGATGATGATGAAATATTTATCAAAGATGGATACGGTGATCGGTGAACAAGGTGCAACTATCAAGGCGGTCATACAAAGTAATGAGTAAAATGCGACCACAATTAAAGCAGTTGTGCAAAGCAATGAACAAAATACCATTGCCATTCGGAATCTCGAAAGGCAATTTGGTCAATTTGCGGATGCACACTCTTCTAGGAACCATGGAAATTTGCCTAGTCAAACTGAACCAAATCCACGAGAACATTGCAAGGCCGGTACTCTTAGAAGTGGGAAACCGTTGATTAAGGATCCAACTAGAGATGACATGGATTCCGAGGAGAAAGAAGCACCAATCACTCAAGAGCCGGAACTTATTGAAGTTGAGGTTGAAGATGTTGTTGAAACACCCAAGAAGGCACAAGAGGCACCGTCCTCATCCAAACCGACTGTGAAAGCATATAAACCCCCAATACCATTTCCCAACCGACTTAAGGAATACAAGGACCAACAACAATTCGCTAAATTCTTGGAGGTCTTTAAAAAGTTACAAATCAATATTCCTTTTGCGGATGCTTTAGCTCAAATGCCCTCTTATGCAAAGTTCTTGAAGGACATTTTGTCCAACAAGAGAAAGATTGAAGAGCATGCCACCGGCGCACTCACAAAAGAATGTAGTGCTATCATCCAAAACAAGCTTCCACCCAAGCTTAAGGATCCAGGGAATTTTACTATTCCTATTCATATTGGTGATTTTGAGTTTGGTAAGGCTTTATGTGATTTAGGTGCAAGTATTAATCTTATGCTTTTATCTATTTTCAGGAAGCTTGGTCTTGGTGAAATAAAGTCAACAAGGGTCACATTGCAATTGGCAGACCGTTCCATCAAACACCCGCATGGTATCATTGAAGATGTCCTAACCAAAGTCGGGAAATTCTACTTTCCCGTTGACTTTGTTGTTTTAGATATGGAAGAGGACGTCGATGTACCTCTAATTCTTGGAAGGCATTTCTTAGCAACCGGAGGCGCATTGATTGACGTCCAAGGTGGAAAATTGACCTTGCAGGTGGGAGATAAAGAGGCCATTTTCAATTTATTCAATTGTACCCGAAGCAAAAATGATGTGAACGATTGTTTTAGCGTGTACGTTGTTGACCGAGTGGTACAAGAGGCATTTGACAGAAAAGCGACTGATGATGAGATGGGAAATGTGTTAATGAATAGGTGTTACGAAAGAGAAAGCGATAAAGACAAAGGTGTGGAATGCGTGATGCAATTGGAGGCCACACCTTTCCGGAAATTCTCAAGGCATCAACAGTTCGAAGAGTTGGGATCTCAAAATGTCAAACCCCAACCGTCGGCGGAAGTGCCTCCGCAACTAGAGCTCAAGCCATTACTGTCTCATTTAGAGTACGCTTACTTAGGGGCAAATTCTACATTCCCTGTGATCATTTCATCACAACTAAGTAAGTTGGAAAAAGAAAACTTGCTTCGGGTTTTAAGGGAGCACCAATCTGCCATCGGGTGGACAATTGCCGATTTGAAGGGGTTGAGCCCTTCCTTTTACATGCACCGGATAATGATGGAGGATGGATATAGACCATCCGTTGAGCACCAACGAAGATTGAACCCTATTATGAAAGAGGTGGTGAGGAAGGAGGTGATGAAGCTTCTTGATGCGGGGATTAGCCCCGTTTCAAGTTGTTCTTGGACTAGCCCCGTTTCAAGTTGTTCCAAAGAAAGGTGAGGTAACCGTCGTGAAGAATGACAAGAATTAATTGATCCCTACGAGAACGGTTACCGGTTGGAGAGTTTGCATTGACTACCACAAACTCAACAACGCCACAAGGAAAGATCACTTCCCTTTACCGTTTATTGACCAAATGTTGGAGAGATTGGCCGGGCACGCTTATTATTGCTTTCTTGATGGGTATTTGGGTTATAACCAACTCCCGATTGCCCCCGAAGATCAAGAAAAGACGACGTTTACATGCCCATACGGTACTTTTGCCTATCGTCGTATGCCCTTCGGGTTATGCAACACACCCGCCACATTTGAACGTTGCATGATGGCTATCTTCTCCGACATGATAGAAAAGACGATGGAGATATTCATGGATGACTTCTCTATTTTTGGGGACTCTTACGACGCTTTTCTAGCAAATCTCAAGATGGTCCTCAAGAGATGTCAAGACACCGACTTGGTCTTGAATTGGGAGAAATGTCACTTCATGGGCCAGAAGGTGTCCGCCATGTGTATCGAAGTCGATAAGGCAAAGATTGAAGTGATTGATAAACTTCCATATCCGACTTCTGTAAAAGGGATTCGTAGCTTCTTGGGTCATGCGGGGTTCTATCGTCGTTTCATCAAAGATTTTTCCAAGATTGCCAAGCCCCTCTCCGAGTTACTCTTCAAGGATGCAAAGTTTGAGTTCACGAAAAGCTGTGAAGTAGCCTACGATAGGCTCAAGAAAGAACTCACATCCGCACCAATTCTCACCACACCAGATTGGACCTTACCCTTCGAAGTCATGTGTGATGCTAGTGACTTAGCTGTGGGGGATGTTTTGGGTCAACGGAAGGATAAGAAACTCCATGCAATATACCGTGCTAGCAAGACCTTGGACGGAACACAAGTCAATTATGCCACCACTGAAAAGGAATTGCTAGCCGTAGTGTTTGCATGTAAAAAATTTAGATCATATCTTGTTGGGTCTAAAATCATCATTTACACTGATCATTCTGATTTAAAATATCTTATGTCAATAAAAGATGCAAAACCAAGATTAATCCATTGGATTTTACTTTTACAGGAATTTGACATCGAGATAGTAGACAAGAAAGGGACGGAGAATATTGTCGCGGATCATTTGTCAAGGTTGGAGGGATTGGAGAGAGAAGACGTGGTTCCTATAAATGAATACTTTCCAGATGAGCGTCTGTATGCCATTGGGTTGTCCGACCCATGGTATGCGAACGTGGCGAACTTTTTGGCGAGCGGTGTAGCTCCTCACGGCTTAAGCTCACATCAAAGGCGCAAATTCTTTTCTGATGTGAAGCACTATTTTTGGGAGGAGCCATATCTATACAAACATTGCGGAGATGGTATGATTAGACGTTGTGTGCCAGACGAAGAAAAACTTAATGTGCTTAAGCATTGTCACTCTCTCGAGTGTGGCGGTCACTTCAGCACCGATCGCACCACGTCTAAAATCTTACAATCCGGATTCTATTGGCCCTCTTTGTTCAAAGATGTCCGGAATTTCATTGCTTCTTGTGATTGATGTCAAAGAGTCGGGAATATCTCCAAAATAAACGAAATGCCCATGAAAATCTTCATGGAAGTGGAGATATTTGACGTTTGGGGCATAAACTTCATGGGTCCATTTCCGCCATCTTATAAAAACGAATATATTCTAGTGGCGGTGGACTATGTATCTAAGTGGGTCGAAGCAACTGCGTCCCCAAGAAACGACTCCAAGGTTGTTATCAACTTTTTGTGTAAGCATATCTTTTCACGGTTTGGCGTTCCGCGTGCATTGGTGAGTGACGGTGGAAGTCACTTTTGCAACCGATACTTGGATGCCGTACTTAGAAAGTACTCTGTCACTCACCGGATCACCACACCCTATCATCCCCAAGACAATGGGCTGGCCGAAGTATCTAACCGAGAGCTTAAGCAAATTTTGGAAAAGACGGTTAGTGCATCTAGAAAGGATTGGTCGGCAAAGCTTGATGACGCACTATGGGCGTACCGTACAACATTCAAAAGGCCCATAGGTATGTCGCCATACCGATTAGTCTTTGGCAAATCATGTCACTTACCGGTGGAACTGGAGCACCGCGCATATTGGGCAATCAAGACCCTTAATTTAGAGTTAGATGCAGCGGGGAAGATGCGAACTTTGCAACTTAATAAGCTCGACGAAATTCGTCTAGATGCGTATGAAAGTGCACACATCTACAAGGAGCGGACAAAACGTTTTCATGAAAAATTCATCATGAACCAAACGTTTCATGAAGGTCAAAAAGTGCTTTTGTTCAACTCTCGTCTTTGGTTATTTCCCGGTAAGTTGAAATCATGATGGTCCGGTCCGTTCGTTGTGGTTAAAGTCCATTCATACGGGGCCATCGAGCTAAAGGGTGATGATGGGGAGATTTTCAAGGTAAATGGGCAAAGGTTAAAACCATATCTGGAGAGCGAACCAATGCAAAGCAAGGACTCCGTATTGCTCTCTACACCAACTTGAAGATCGTCAAGGTCGTGCCACGACCCTAAATAAGGCGCTAGGTGGGAGGCAACCCACCAAGGTTAGTTGTATTTTTGTCCATAATAGCATCTTTGAGTTTGGCAATGTGTTTTCCCATGAAAACCAGCCAAAATACCCCATTTTATGGTTGCAAGCCATAGTGACAGCAAGTTTGGCACACACCTCACAATTTTTTTGTTCTCGGTACCATTTCGGCGATTGTGCTGGCTATAGTGCTCTGGCACAATCGCCCATGCCACTATCGCCTAGAAAATCGACCCTCGGTACACTTTCGGCGATTGTGCCGGCTATAATGCCATGGCATAATCGCTTGTGTCATTATCGCCTAAGGACACCTGCTCTCGGTACAATTTCCGCTATTATGCCAGCGATAGTGCCCAAGGCATGATCTCCTGGCACTATCACCATCGAGGAAAAGGATTTTTAAAACCCTTCGGCCGACTGCAGCTCATTTCACACACACACAGCAGATAAGGGGGTGATTGAGGGCTGCGATTTTGCACTCTTGCTTGGCGATTTTGACATTTTCTCGAGGTCTCCTTCCAAATTCTCGATTCCTACCACATTTTGTGCTATTCCACCCTCAATGTAAGTGTTCTTCTATTCTCTATCTTCTCCATTTCATCCCCATTGTGAAATTCAAGGTTAGGTCACCATTTTCTTCAAGTTCATTTTTTTGTGAAGTTATGCAAGGACTTAGGTTTGGAGTTGTACATTTGCTTGTTAATACTTCATTTAACTCCGTATTGTTCAATTTTTGCACAATTTCACCATGGATGAAAACTAGGGTTTTGCATTTTTGCATGTATGCTTTAAGGAATTGTACATTTGTGGGTTTTTGTGGTTTGTATAATATAATGGATCTTGTTGAAGTCCTACATATTAGATCACCTAACACCCATTATTGTTTATTCTATGTGCCCTAATTACCCAAGTTTGGAGCGTAAATTGTGATAATAAACTCGTGCTTTTGTGCTAAAATTGTTAAATCTTTATATGTATGCTTCTTGTGACCTAAGGTACCTACATTGTTCAATTTAAGGTTTGCCATGTTCTTAACTAGTATTACTCATCTGTGGCTTGTTCATTGTGGTTCGTTAACCTTGATTAGTTGATGATTAGACCTTTTAATCGCATCATCCTTTGTTTTGGGTCTGATCATGCAACTTGTGTCGGATAATTGTTTTTGCACTCAATTTTGGGATTTTTGACTTGGTCCCATGTTAATTAGAGGTAATCTAAGTTGTGATACTCATTGTGGGATGTCGTATGAACTTATGAAAATTTTGTTTTTGCGTCCCTTTGGTCGATTTTTGCACATTTATCCAAGCCTTAATGTCTTTCATAAGCTTGAATGGTGTGCAAGGGTAGACCATTTGGACACTTCGTGCACTTTCATTTCGCTTGATCATCATAGCTTGGTGCTTTTCTTGCAACATGTTATCGTGTCTCTTATTTTACTCATTTTTATGAACAATTATTCGTGGCTTAGCTCTCCAATTTTTTTTTCCTGCAGATTATCATCATGGTACGCAACGCTCATCTCACTCGAGACCGATACCAAATCTTTGATGCGCTTGATGAAGCAGATCAGATGGCCTTAGCAAATGCTCCCAATGTTCACTACCCTGATAGACTCGCCTCATGCCAGAATCGTGGCTTTGTTGTGGAGCGAGGCATTGACTTGACCGGGTTGGATTCCACAACCATCCCAGGTGCCATTGGCCCATCGCCACTGGGCTCGCTTCACCAGCACTCCAGGAAAGTATCATGCAGAGCTGGTGCGAGAGTTCTATGCGGCGATGGTCCCAGAGGTTTTTAACGATAGTGGGACAGTTTGGGTGCGGGGGAGGAGAGTAGTGTTATCATCATCCGCCATCAACGAATTCCTCCTTACCCCGACTGACCCCAATGCAGCCTACCATGATGGGTTCTCCATCAATGACAGTTTCTACCCCGAGCTGGGAGAGATGGCTGCCGGTCTTCGCCACAACGGGTCTGATGTGTGGCAACCAGGGATGGTCGAGCTGCACCATGGCGAGCTCACTCCAGACATGGCCTTCTGGACAGTGTTCTTGAAGCATAACCTCCTATCATCGACTCACCGCACCAACGTCACAACCGATACCTCCGTACTATTGTATTCCATTCAGACTGGTGTGCATTTTGATGTCGGGCACTTCATCCTCGGTAGCATCCTGAAGTGCGGTACTGAATCCCGATCCCTCCTTGTTTTTCCTTGCCTTATGACGTACTTCTGTAGGAGAGCGGGGATTGGGGCAGCTTCCATGGAGGAGGCACTCACGGCACCACCATCAGACATATGCAAAAAGGCATATAACCCCTTTTGCTCACGACATGAGTTGCTTAACCTCCCCACTGAAGGACGCTACCGGCGCATAGGCCACAATCAAGCCACGACCCGGCAACACGAGGTACCAGTTCAGGGTGCCGTCCCACCACCTCCGGCTGGTGGACGTCGGGGTGTCGACTCATCCTTGGAGCGGCTTACTCAGGTCGTCGAGAGGTTGGATGAGAGATAAGCGAGAAATAGTGAGGAGATTAGGCTGATCAACCAGTGCCTTGGTCTAGTTTTGGGTTCTACACGCTATGGAGTCACGTATCAGAGACGATCGCGATATTTCGGCACCGACCCTTCATCCTCGCGGCCGCAAGAAGACGACAACGATTGATCGTTTGTTTTCTCTTTCATTTTGTTTGTATACCTATCAACTAATGTATGTAGTTTTTCTTACACTTCTTTGGTGATGGTTAAACTTTGCAACCCGACTTTGTAACTAATGGGGCACATTGGGGACAATGTGTCTCAAAGGTTTGGAGTTGTTTTGAATTTTGTGGGTCAACGTGTATGAACTTTTATTTTGATCAGTTGAAATACAATGGGTGTTTATAATGCTTAATTAATTGGAATGAAAACATATGTTGGTAGTTATTGGTTAGGTGAGTTAGAAAAACTTTTCTTGACATGCATACCTATTGTTGAGTTGCGTTTTTAGAGAGATAGTGTAGTTGTGTACACTAATTGTGGACATTAGTAGAGACCACCCTAGTGAGATTTTGAGCTTTCATGCCTTCATTTCTGAGTGTTGCTTCAACTTTGTTCACCATCTTTATACACGTTTCAATTCTTTCAATTTGATAGTGAGATCTTATTTGTTTTTGCGTTGAGTAGTAAAGATTGGTCTTTAAAATGTAACATGTGTATTATTTGTGAATTATGTGAACTTTGAGAGACTATATCGGGCTTTTTGTGCAATTTCTGTTGGTCGATCATTTCTAGCCCCTCTTTCTCTACCCTTTTGTTGATATGTGATCCCGTAACCACTTTGTAGCCATTAATTAAGCCTAAATACTTTGACTTAGCCGGATACACCAACCTACCCCGTAGTCTAAGTGCATCATGGATTGAGAAAGATGGCCAAAAGCGTCAGAACAATTATGGGGGTGAATCGATAAAAGCCGTGAAAGAGTTCTAAAAAAAATTTAGAATAAAGTTGGCATGTAGCCATGATTGATGGAAGTCTTGTTGTGGATGTGTGGTTGGGTAAAAGAAGAAGAGAATGTGAAGCTACTCTTAGTTTTGATGCACTTAGGACTAATGAAGCCATGACCATTCTGTATATTCCTTATTCTTAACCCGTTTTACATTCCCTTAAGCCCCGATTGATCTTTTAGAAAGCATGATTTGTGAACAATACACGTGTAATTCATATCGTACTACTCAATTCCTTCCATGAGATCTTATTTGACTTTAGCGTGTTTCTATTTTATCACATGCGAATGATCTTGCTATTTTGTTGTACATTAACTCTCCCGCATGTGTTTGTGATGAGTGTGAACCTAGGACTCAGTGTTAAGAGAGCATCCCGTGAGGTTAGGGTCGAAGCGAAATCCTCCACTAGTTGTGTACATGATGAAATTGATCTTGACAAACGTGTGCTTGATAATAGTTTCATGTCAATATTAGTTTTGTCCAGACTTAATTAACCAAGAAGCTAGGAAACTTATGTTGGTTCTTATTAACTCCGTATTAGACTTCCCAATTTATATTGTTTAAAATGATTGATCATATTGTTCTCTTTCGAAAACCCATCACCTTGGTAAGCTTACTTGTTATTTCATTTTATGTTTCGTTACGCCAATTTTGCTTGAGGACAAGCAAAATCTAGGTTTGGAGTTGTTGATAACTTCGTTATCTGACGGATTTTTATCCTCCAAATCATAAGTTTACGGCTCGTATTGAAGCAATAATTGGTATTTTGGACTAATATTTTGCGCAAGTGTTGTGTAGCATACAAGATGTCAGATGGAAGGAAAAATGCTTACTTATACTCCATTTTGACGTCCCGGTTGAAGACGGTATCGAACCAAGTGAACGAGTGAAGAAAAAACGAAAATCATAACCTTGGCTATTGTGCCAGGCGATTGTGACATGTGTCACTATCGCTGGCACAATCGCCCAAGATGTACTGCGGGGATGTTGAGCCTAACGATTGTGCCAGGTGATTGTGACATTGTCACAATCGCTGGGCACTGTCGCGGTCGTGGTGTGAGGGTATAAAAAGCTGTAGAAAGTTAATGTTTAGGATTATCTCGGGATTGTTGGAGGCTAGACCCTAGGGGAGATGTTCTAAACCGTTTTCAGAGCTGAAAGAAGACCTTGCATTGACTGGGAAGGTGGAAACATATTTGGAGCTCAAAATTGGTAGTGTGTATCAATCATTGAGGGAGTTTTATCATTACACTTGTATTTTGTTGAGAAACAATGTATTTGGGTGTTGTCATCTTCTTCTCTATGGTTGTATTTGCTACAAGTAACATGGACTAAACCTTTTGAGGTTGGGGGAAGGATGGATTTTGGTTTTATACCGTTAGATATATGATTATTGCATTTTATTGAGTTAGTACACTTGTTGGTTGAAGTTTGTCTATCTTGTTCTTATTGTTTATGAGATTGGCCATCTTATTCATCTTTTGGTTGTATTTCCTCTTGAGAAATTGGTTTTATAACTTGATAAAAGTTAGACAAACCTAGGGTAAGATATTGGATAGAGATATACCAAGTAAACCTTAGTTTGTGTTTGTGATTCTGATGCTTAATGAGTTGAATGTTTTTGTGTATTGGTTGAGAGACTTCAATATATATTGCATGACACATTCTTGCTATTGCTCGAGAGAGAGTAGTGAGTACATTTGGAATTGCTAAATTTAACCTTGTGTATTGAGTCATTGAATGTGTGTTCTTTATTTGTTGGTGTAATCCAAATGAAATCCGACCCCTAGCCTTTCCCTAGTCATATAAGTACTCTCTTTGTGGTGCTTGAATCAGTTGTTGAATAGTATTCCCGTGCTTGCTTTCATTGTCTCTTGATAAGTAGTTAATTAATCATTCTCAAACCAATTTTATCAGCAGTTCAGTTAGTAGTTGTGATAGCCTTTGTGGTACTTAAACTCGTAGTTCCTAGGATCGATACTCGTACTTAGTACGTATTACTTGATTGACACCGTACACTTGCGGTAGATTTGGAGGGTTGCATAAACCGTCTATCAACGCATAAGCAATCACCTTCCCCCTCTGCATAAGGACACAACCCAAACCCATTTTCGACGCATCGCTATACACCACAAAATCCTCCGTCCCATCGGGTAAGGATAAGACTGGAGCTTCGCAAAGTTTCCTTTGTAGAGTTCGAAATGCCTTTTCTTGACTCTCGGTCCAAACAAACTTAACATTTTTTCGTGTTAGGGCCGTCAACAATGAAGCTATCTTCGAAAAGTCTTGAATGAATCTTCGGTAGTATCCTGCCAATCCTAGAAAGCTTCGAATTTCGGACGGACTCTTGGGAGGTTCCCAATTCATGATCGCCTCTATCTTTGCGGGGTCCACTTTCACTCCATCCTTTGTGACCACATGGCCTAAAAACTGCACTTCTCGAAGCCAAAAGTCGCACTTTGAAAACTTTGCATAAAGCTTCTCCCGCTTCAACACTTCCAAAACCTCTCGAAGGTGACACTCATAATCTGCTTCATCCTTGGAGTACACGAGGATGTCATCGATGAACACTATTACCGACTTGTCAAGAAACGGTCGGCACACTCGGTTCATCAAGTCCATAAATATCATCGGTGCGTTGGTTAGGCCGAATGGCATTACTAGAAATTCGTAATGACCGAATCGCGTCCTAAACGCCGTCTTTGGAATGTCATCCTTCGCCACCTTCACTTGATGATAACCCGATCGTAGATGAATTTTGGAGAAGTAACTCGCACCTTGCAGTTGATCAAATAAATCGTCGATCCTCGGAAGCGGATACTTGTTCTTCACCGTCACCTTGTTCAATTCTCTGTAGTCGATGCACATCCTCATTGAGCCGTCTTTCTTCTTAACGAACAGGACCGGATATCCCCAACGCGACGAGCTCGGTCGAATGAAATCCTTCTCAAAAAGATCTTGGAGTTGCGTCATCATCTCTTGCATCTCTGTAGGGGCCAACCGATAAGGAGCTCGAGCAATCGGAGCTGCCCCAGAATAAGATCGATACGGAAATCTACCAAGCGGTTGGGTGGTAAGCCGGGCAAATCTTCTGGGAATACATCAGAAAATTCACGCACCACCCTAACATCCTCTAACTTCTTCTTCTCGAGCTTAGGTGTCGATTGCGTAGGCCAAGAAAGATGAGCATCCCTTTGACAAACATTTTCACGCCTTAACCATTGAGATGATCGCCACTTCGCCTTTCCTTCTCTCACCATAGATTATCGTCGGCTCTCCATTCACGTCGGGTAGTCGGATCACCTTCTTGGAGCACACGATCTCTGCTTGGTTCTTGGACAACCAGTCCATCCCCACAACTACATCGAATCCACCGATTTGCAAGGGCATCAAGTCTATAGGAAATTCCTTCCCTTCGAAGTGAAAAGTGCAACCTCTCATGATATCCCGGATCACTACTTAACTACCATCGGCTATCTCTACCACTACAGCATCCTCTAGACTACTCTTAGACATGGCAAGCTTTGGATAAAATACATCTGATACAAACGAGTAGCTAGCACCCGAGTCAAATAGTACACGTGTAGGTACGGAGTTTAGAAGAAACATACCCGACACCACATCGGTCGATGCTTTGGCTTCTTCCGCTGTCATTTGAAAAGCTTTTACGATTGCTCTCGGAGGCTCCACTTTCTTCCCACCGGCCCCGACGACCTTCAACTTTGGGCATTCTGCCCTGACGTGCCCTTGCTCCTTGCATTCAAAACATATTTTCCCCTTGACGGGACAATCTTTAAATGTGTGACCGGGTTTCCCGCACTTGTAGCAAGTCCCGGGAACGAAGTTACAAGGACCGAAGTGCTTGCTTCGGCATTTGGAGCACCACCTGGCATCGCGCCTAGGGTCGGCGCCACGGTGATTGTTACCGGCTTTTCTAGGCTTCTTTGAGAGCGTTGAGCCACTCTCCCAACTTCTCTTCTTGACTTGACGGCTACCTTCCTCTTTCCCTAGATTGTAAGCGTCTTCCATAAGTTGTGCTTCTTCAATTGCCTCCTGAAGAGTGGAGGCTTTTGATACCCGCACCATGGACATCATATTTTATTTGAAGACCCTTGATGTAAGCCTTGATCTTCTTCTTCTTCTCTGCCGGGACCAAATGTCCCACCAACCCCAGCTTGTTCATGAACAGACGGTTGTACTCCTTCACTGACAAATTACCCTTCTTCAAGTTTCTGAACCCTTCCACTATTCGGTCCATCTACCTTTCGTTGCAATAATCCTCTAGTAGTTTCTCCTTGAATGTTGCCCAAGACAGTTTGGCTAAGACAGTGGCTTCGATGGAAGTGGAATACACGTTCCACCAAGCGAGGGCCACGCCTCTCAACATTTGTGAACCTTTCTGCTCCTCTCCGAATTCACTCGATCGGAAAGCCTGCTCCATCTCACGTAACCAGGTCACACAAGCTATCGGATCATTTGAACCTTTAAACTCTGGTGGTCGACAACCTAGAAAGGCCTTGAAAGTGCAACCCCTTGTTGCTTGCTTGACTCCCGGATTTGCGGTCTCGTTAGAGGAGATTACAGGTCTGGTACCCCCGGATACCGCCACGACCATGTTCTCATCCACCGTTTCATGCCTACGGTTGTTGGTGTCATGGTCCTCTAGAAGTTTAAGGAACATCTCTTGCTGCTGTGCCATCGCTCGGTTCATGGCCAACATCATACGGTCCATCATCCTCGTCTCTACCGTCACCACCTCCATTATGGGTTCATCTGTTTCTATGTTGCGACGGGGAATATGCTCAGGTCCCCCGCCCAATGAATTTACCACGCGAGGAGGTTCTTCCACAACAATCACCCGTGGCTGGTCGGCCGTGGATACTGTGGCCTCTTGACCTTCTGGTCGGTTTCGGGTATTAACAATGAGTCTGCCACACATGAATACACAGCAGAGTAAGAAACGAGTTCACAGAATTAACACAAGAAAACGTACTATTGCACTTATCAATTATCATAACAATAGTAGATCAAACATACTCACGTAAAACATCTTCATAATAACGTTAGCTAAGTGAAATTATGAACACATGATACGTAAGAGTTCTCGTTACCATCAGTACAACTTTCAACTTGTGCAAGTTCCGTCGACTCTAGGACCAACCTATTTTAAGAGTTCTACCCCATCTCACGGTTCATAGCTTAAAAGTCACATCTTAAGTCTAGGAATCTTACATTCATACCTAGTTCACTTAAACTAATGCTCTGATACCAACTTGTAACACTCTAAAATTTAGGCGGAAAATAAAATTCAAAAATTTGGCAATATGACGTTTGAAAATAGGATAAATCCATAACCCTAAAATAGGGGATAATTTAAACCTTTGGAATATGATAAATCATTTCAAAAACCCAAGTGTGTCATCCCAAACGGGGTATAATGTACGTTAAATACAACCCAATAAATGAAGCATAAGACGACAACCTACTAATCTACAATAAGTAACTAGATTATGGTCGGGTGTCGCTATACTTCCAAAATGTGTATCTTCAAAATCATCTGTATGTTGGTCACTATATATCCTCAAAAAGACCACTCACGACACCAAGGTCGTTCCCTCAGTCCCGACGTGCCCCATCGCTATGAAGGCCTGCCAAACATGACAACAAGAACAAGTGTTAGGCTAAAGCCTAGTGAGAACAAATCAGATAAGAATTCAAGTACTAAACCCATTCGAAGTCTCGCGGAGTATATAGCCATGAGCTAAAACCAACAAACCAAATAAACCATTAGTGATTAGATAAGGTACAAATAACACCAATCACATATTGAGCTCAACTCCTCTAAGCCTATTGCTAAAAAACATCAAGTCAACCCCTCAAGGTCTATTCTTGAGAGTTCCAAAGCGGGGGACTCTAGCACAAGGGAATTACACCTTACTGGCCATGAGACGCTGCCCGACCGTATAGGTCCACACCTTACTTATCATGGTGACCCGATGCCTATTTCGTGCTAAGGGTGAATCCCAATGTCCAAAGCGGGGACATAGGAGCACGGTGCCTATGGATCCATTACACTAAAACCAATTAATCAAAGCATACCAAAACATACCATACCCATATCAATCAGGTACATAGTTAAATCGTATACATAACTTGGTAAAATCATAAATTCTTGACTTGTACTAATGTAAGGACCCAAGAGTATAATACAACAACAATAATCCATGTATATATATATATATACATATATTCCATAAAAATCATAATCATCATTAATTAAACCGAGTACTTGTATTTTCTCCAAAACTCTAGTTTTTCCACTATGGTCACTCGAATCCCATGTTGTTAAGATTAACTAACAAAAGAATGAAAACATAAAAAGTCATCACTTTTAGCCCAAGGAAACATTTCTTCCATTGATACTTGGAATTACAAAACCCTAACTGTTATACTCAACTTTGTGTCAAAAACTTGGATGACCAAAACCCCCTTGAATATACATTAACATATAACTATGGGGAGGTTTAAGGGATGAAGGAACTCACCTTGCAAGAAATATACTCAAACCCTAGGTATTGGGTGAACAAGAAGATGATGAGAAAACCCTTGAAACTTGAATCCTTACACTCCTTAGGTAGAAGCTTAACAAAACCTAGAATAAAACAACCATAAGCATTTAATGCTTTCAATCACAAGAAATCAATGAAGGGATATGGTAAAACCTACCTCTTGCTTATAAAAATCGCCCCACACAGCTCCCACATTCAGAAAATGGTTCAAATGGTCGAGAAATACGATTTTAATGAACCTGGACCCGTTCGCGACCTTGACTCGTGAGAGTGACACTGTCACTCTCTCATGGCACTCTCTCCTGAGAAACACCACTCTCGGTATAAAGTTGGCGATTGTGCCCCGCGAGAGTGACATATGTCACAATCGCGCGGGCACTATCGCGCCCCTACCCCGACTCTCGGTACAATTTCCGCGGTTGTGCCCCGCGAGAGTGACCTCTGTCACAATCGCGGGCACAATCGCATGGCCCGTACCGAAGCCCGAAAAGTGGTCGTTTTCAACCCAAACGTTCCCACTCTCTACGCTACACTATAAAATGGGGTAGAATGCCAAATTAGTGACGTACCGAAAACACGGGTGTTACATTATGTTTAAACATTTTTTTTGTAATGGTCACGATTTTTGAGTTAAGTCGTGGATAACCCAATACTCAAACTTTATTTATGGATTTTAGCCACGGTTCAAAACCCAACCTTGACTAGCTTCAATTTTCAAAATCGTGGCAAAAACCCATTTTTGTACTAGTGTTAGGAGATGGAACGTTCAAAGCTAGGGCAAGGGTGACGAGGTATATTTCAACACTTTTTTCACTTATATCTGTGATCCTTGGTTTTTCTCTACATCTCTTTTATGGAATCTGCATATCTTTTCTAGAATGATTTAAAATTAAAATTGCCTGATTTCACTGTTGATCTACTGGCTTGCATTCATAATGGTTCTTCAAAAAAAAATTAAGGTGGTAAAAAGTGGTTTATTTAGTAGACTTTTGATCTACTTTCATTATTCATTCATATAGTAGATTGTCAACTGCAAATGTTTCTACTGGGCTTGGATCTTCTATCTGCATGTGTAAGGTTTTCAGAATACATTCCTCTACTAATAATTGTAGCTTTGATCAATTTTGTTTTTGCAATTAGGAGATGGAACGTTCAAAGCTAGGGCAAGGTGACGAGGTATAATGCCTGTCCTTTGAGTTGGCTTATTTGATTTTTTAATCAAGTAGGGCAGTCTGGGCAGATAACCATACTTCATCCCCCTTTTCTTGGAGCATTAAATAATTAATCTTGTTTAGACATATTTAGAGTTCTGATCGGTTTCTATTTGAAATCTCTGTTTTTGTGAATTTTTACTCTAACTTCTTATAGAATCACCAATTATCGCCTCTATCGATTTATCGCACCCTTCCATATTTGTTATCGTATTGATCCTTCATATCAGATTTGTGCATCGATCCTTCATAGATCCAGTTGATCTATGAAGCATCGATCGACATCTCTCTCAAAAATCGCACCATCCATCGATCTGTGAAGCATCAATCAACGTTATGGATCTTTCTTTCATACAAGATTTGTCGCGCTAATCACATTTTCAGTTGATCTGTTTGTTTTTACTGTCAATCGATTTGTAACCAAAACCAATCTGATTCTCAATGTTGTCTAAGCAGGAACTTAAAGTACATAAACTTATTGCATATTTGCATATTTGCTGTTGCTTTCACATGTCAAAACATCACACTTTTGGAGTTGGGTTATGTTTGGGTAGTTTGTACCTTTGGAGTTTGATCTCAAATTTTCAATTTGTTGGTTCTTGTTGATTGTTGATCTTTGGTGTGTGTTGTCTAATATAAGGTTGTTACTAAATTGAATCTATGGTTAACATGTAGATGAAATATTGTTGACTAGATGACTTAGTTAAGCAGATCTTGTCTTGCATTTCATGGTTGACAACTTTAAATATGACTATTACGGGTTGTTCTAAGGTTCTATTCCTGTCTTGGTGTTGAAATCAACCTAAGATTCTGGTAAATCCATGTCACCTTTTGTAAAACGATACTCTTATTAGTTGCCTATGACATGCCTACACTATAAATGTATATTGGCATAGCCTGATGTATGGTATAGTAGGTAATATATGAAATGATACATGCATGATGATGTCTTAGTAGTTGTATTTTGTAAGGACACAAGTGCAGATATATATGCATGCTATGCGGCTTAAATAATTAAGGATACAAGCATATGTTTTTTATATCCCTACCAAAGGTTTTAATTTGATTATAAGAAACATGGAAGTCCAACATTTATCTTATCGTATAACATTCTCGGCCATTTAGAATATTAGTAAGCATTTTAAACCCAGAAGCACTTACCGAGTAAGATTTTCGGTTCTTTTCATGCTTAATCGATAGGCGCTTACCCGGTAAGTATTTAGTAAACGGGCCCTTTATATTCCATTCCAAATATATGTAGCAATAAAAGGCAAGGCTCAAGATAGGCTTGAATTACATTATGTTTCATGATTTTTCGATACATGTGAAGCAACTTATATTGTGTTTTTGTTTCAATTTTGATCATAAAGCGAATGTTACAACTAAGTCATAGAAAGGGTTTCACTTATGGGTTGTGGCTTTATGGGGATGGTTTTGTTGACGATGATGAATTAAGTTAATAATCAGAGGGTTTGAGCATCAGTTTCTTATTTCTCTGTTATGCATTTCATACTTATACAATATGTAACGGATGCTTGTATATTGTGCATTGGGAATGATATCAACAGTGTCGTCTATGTTTTTATTGCAACAACTATGTCATCTATGTTTTTATTGCAACAACACATTAACTTTCAAAATCCAACGTAAGGTTTGCATACATCTCACCCTCCTCAAACCCTACTACATGTGGGATCATTAGGTTTCTTTAGTTTGTCTACATATATCTTACCCTTCACTTGTAACGCCCTAAAAATAGGATCGATTTAAAACTTGAAATTTTGCAATATAACGTTTATAAATAAAGGAAACCACCCAACAAAGGGAAAGAGTAAGCGCTTACAACACCTGTAAATGAATATGGGAATTAACAACAAACTAATCTAAATCATATCTATCTAGATTATATCGATTGTCAACCCAAAAATTCCCAAAATACTATATCATTTGTATGCTTTGTCTCCAATATAACTATCACCAAAATGCCTCCATGACTCATCGCTCTTCCCTCAAACCTTGGGCGACCCGCCGCTAAAGGAACATGTTATACACGTCATTTGAGAAAAAGTGTCAGGCTTAACGCCTAGTCAGAACATACAATTTAAAACAATAGTTTGTAAATGCTTTAGAGTACAATTAGATAAGCTTCCAATGGGTTGGAGAAATAAAGTGTAACAACAACCACATAAGAACCTTTCAGTCCAAAAACATCTTGCGATGACGGGGAGACCCGATTTTCCAAGGATCATGGAGGAACACAAAAGTAAGCCACTTTCCAAGTTATTGAGCTCACCATACTAGGATCAAGGCCACGAACTCGTCGGCTCGTACTCAGATGTGGGGGAGGGCACCCAATGATCCTAATCATGCTCATTCACTAGGATTTACATTTACAACCCATGGCTAGTATCCGGACCCACATAACAGTACCAAGTTGCCTTCCGAGGGTCCAATGTCTCAACTAGTTACAAAAGGGAATTAACCCAAAATTAAGCCGACTCTATACCTATGGATCTACTAGTAATAGTCTAAGACTTGTCACATTTACCTTTGTGACCAAAACTATAATCACACATATAGTTCATGTAAACATTCCAAAAGTAGTTTACTTGCTTTCACCATTGAAACCAACGACCTTTCATATGTTTTATTTTTCCCAACAACACTTTTACCAAGTAAATCCCAAGACATATGAGAATCATAAATATGACCAAAATGCATTTATTTAGGTATTTAACCTCAAATGTGTAAAACAAAGCACATTTTATAACTCAAAACATAATATACTTCATCATATCACAAAATGGTACAAAACCCCCAAAATTCTCCAAAATGCTAAGTTAGGTCAAAATCATTTTAAACAAGAGTAAATAAACAAGGAGATGATTTAGAGCCTAAAATCATGGTTTTGACATGTATAAGGTTTTAAAGCTTGAAATGTACTCACAATATGGGTTTTGTCAAAAACCCTAGAAAACCCAAGTGTTCTTTGAGAAAGTAGGGTGACTAAGGAGCTCTTGAAGATATAGATCCTTGATCTTAGGTTGACGATGAAGATCTTGATGAAATGGTGGTAGAATCTCTTAAATGTGGACCAAAAATCGCACCCTAACCTAATTTCTGGTTGGGAGCATTTATGAAGAAGAAGAGAAATAAATGAGGTTGGGGTTGGTTTTTTCCCTTTAAATGCGCATAGAGGTCGCGCACGAGCGGTGGTGCGGATCGACCGCACGGAGCTCAGGAATCGTGCAAGGGCAGAGCCTCGCGCGGATGATGGCGCTGCTCCATTCGCGCGGAGAGGCACGCAGAGCATTGCTGACATTTTTTTTGTCCTCTAATCGGCTACCTCACGCAATATCAAATTAGGACAAAAATACCAGGCAAAATCAAGGACTAAAACCACACTACGAGCGATATAAAGATTTAAGAGAATATTTTGCATACCCAAAATTCGGGGTGTTACAATCCTCCCTAACTCGGACACGATTTCATCCTCGAAATCTAAACTACATGAACAGATGAGGATAACTCCGCTTCATGTCCTCATCGGTTTCCCACGTCACATTGGCCCCACGATGATGTTTCCATTGCACCTTGACCATAGTGACTTCCTTGTGGCAAAGTTTCTTGGACTTCCTATCTAGGATAGTGTCTTGTTCTTCCACATGTAACACCCGGAAAATTCAAATAAGAATTATTGGCGTGTCGTGTCTCTTCTTCGGGTTAGAGGTGTCTCAAGCTTAATTTTCCGTCTAGGATCTCTCGATAATCCTAGACCCTTAAGCCTGGGCTCGTATGTGTCAAAACAAAGAGTTTTCGGGCCAAATCAGATTTGGCGCGAGAGTGACTTGCGATTGTGACAGTGGCACAATCGCCTGTCACAATCGCATGACTTGTACCGTGAAGGGGGAAGGCTCAGCGACAATGCCTTGACGACATTGCCACTGGGCATAGTCGTCGGGCATAGTTGCCCCCGGCGTCTGTGTGTATAAAACGTGAACTCAACCCATTTAAACCCTATTTCTTCTACCACTCATTTTGGAGACGATTTTTGGAGGCTTGGGGATGATTTTCTTTCTTCCAAACCTTCTCCTTGGTCAAATATTCATCTAAGGCAAGGGAATCATCTTCTCAATCTCAAGTACTGTATTTGGGTTAATTATTGAAGGGTTTCCTTGTGTAAGTTCAAGAATTGAGACTCCTTCCTTATTTCACTAAATTTCTAGGGTTTCAGCATTCTATCTCCCATCTTTTGAAGAACTTGAGTTTGGTGTCACAATAGTAACCCTAAAATCTTATTATTGGTGGGTACAAGTTTGGTTAAGGTAATCCTCTCTTCTCCTCAACTTTGGAAAAATTAGGGTTTGGGTTATGATGAAATTTCGTGTAAAATGATTTGGGGAAAGATTCCAGATGGTTGAAAATGGTTATTTACGGTTGGAAATTTGTGGATCTAGGTTTGGAAGGATTTTGCTCATGGATTCAGATTTCTTCAAAGAAGCTCAAGATGGGGTAAAATCTAGATTTAGCCTAAATCTAACAAGGTGAGTTCAAGTTGATTTGTGAAAACGGTGTACATGCCAAAATGTTTATTTTAAAGTGTTTTGCGTCTTACATGAAATTGTTAACTGCTGATAAGTTTGGTTATTTTGAAAGTGTTTAACTTTATAAACTTATATAGCACGCATCTTTGTGATTTTTGGGCATTTCGATAAATATGTCATAAATTAATGGGTTTTGATGAATTATTGCATAAATAGGTATTTGGTCAAAAATGCACTTTTAAGTGTTTGTCGGGTTTTATGAATCATTCATGAAATGAGATGTTTTGAAAAGTACGAATGTGTAAGTCCTTTGGTTTTGGGTCATTCCCGACTTTGGGGAACGTTTTAGAATTGGAAAACCTTTTGAGTTTTGGGTCGAAGGCCAATGATAATGATTTTGGGAAAATGTGTATTTTGGTTTATGTAACCATATTGGCTCTCGTGTTTTAGCCAAACGTCTATTAAGCCTCTTGGGGCTTGATTTGTACTCGATGAAGTCTTTGGAACACTTGTTCGATTTTGGTAGCTCAGTGAGGAGCCTTGGACATATGGTGTACTTAGTTGCATCTTATGTGAGAGTTACATGTTTTGAATGCGTTAGTTCATTTGTTTGAGTCATGTAATGTTTTAGACTATAATGCATTGGATCCATAGGCATATGAGTGAGTCAGTTGGTTTAGTTGGGGACTGGATATTGTTTATGGTTAGCGGGAGCTCGAGGTATAGATCGTGGGTGGTTGAACTCGATAACCGCGTAACCTATATTTAAGGGCTCGAGGTATAGATCGTGGGTGGTTGAACTCAATGCCCGTTTGTAATCTAGTCTAGTTACTCATCGTGGAATTTAGTGTCCCCATTTGAAGTCTAGAGAGTGGTCCCAAGTCATGTTTTTATGTAAGCTTGCGGTGGTGCTCTGCAGAGCCGTATACGGAGCTAAGTCTTGCAGTGGTGCCCATTGTGAGCCGGATACGGGGACTTGTGGCTTTTGTGGTGACACTCATTAGCGGTCGAGTAGACACTAGGGTCATTAGGGTATCTTGCGGTGGTAGCTCGTTTAGGACACGTATACGGGGATCCATGGCTCTATGTGAAGCTCGAGAACATTGATAAGTGGCTTAACTTTGTGTGTCCGCCCCTTTTGATGGAATTTGGGTATCCCCCGTCACCGAAAGGTGTTGTTTTTGGGTATTGAGTTTTATTATCCAAGTTTCGGTGACGTTTTTTATATATGGATTTTATCCATGATTTTTGGGTTGAGTATTATACCCCACCCGTGTTTTGGGTGTTTCGGGATATAAAATTTTATCCATGTTTCATAAATTGGAAGTCCGCTTTCTATTCTCCTTTTGAGTGAGTTCTGTGTTGAAATTAATTTACAAAGGAACGTTGTTATTTTGGGGTCTTAGTCCTAAAAACAGTTTGGTTTGGAAAACGTTTATTATGGTGCCTCATTCGTCTAAAATGCATATTATTGGAAAATGAGTCGTTTTCACATTTGAAGCATATAATTTTGAAAGATTATGATTTCAATTGTATTCTTCCCTTTTAAACGATTAATTTATATATGTTGAAAACTCTTGAGCTCACTAGGCGTTAAGCCTAACCTTTTTATTTGTCGACATGTGCATCAGGTTCCAGATGGGGTTTGGTTCTAGCAGTACTTTGAAGAGGTGTGCTTAGTTTTTCACAAGTGTAAGCATATGGTGAAGTCTTCCGTAGTTTGGAGATAGTGACTATTATTGGGTTTTAATAGGACCCGTCCTTGTTACAGACTGTATGTAGAGAATAAGTTGCGTGTATTGAGGTTAAACCTTAAATTATGATTGTGTATGAATAATTTCTTGGTTTATTTAGAAAATTTTAAATTAGTTGTTATTTTCCGATTTGAGGGTGTTACAAGTTGGTATCAGAGCTTATGTTTGAGAGAATTAGGTATTGATTTTGGATGCCTGGACTCAAACTAGCGTTAATTTAAGTGATTGAAAGTGAAGTTTCACCAATAAGCACATTAAGATTGGATGTTTTGAGGTTGATGGAGTCTATAGGAACGGGAAGTACACCGAGAGCAGCAGGGAGGATCATGTACAGTATGTTCATAATTTCACCTGGCCAATTTTATGATGAACCTACATGTTACGTGTGTATACTTGAACTGCCTTGGTATGGTGGCCGTTGGGGTAGTGAGGAAGTTTATAGGCGAGTAGTCGAAAGAAGAGTTGATGTGTATAACATTGTCATTTTGGGATGATGGCTAAGCATGCCAGATGCAATTAGTTGACCATTTTGGGTCGAAGTCATCGATTGAAGTAGAACCATAAGCTTATTGAATTGATTCTATTTCGAGGAGAAATTGTAAGTTAACCAAATTAGTGGGATCGTTGCTCTAAGATGTTTGATGCATCCGGACGACAATAGTAGGTCGGGAAGTTGAGAAGCGTAGTCCTAAGATGTTGAGTGCCGACCAAACTCATGCACGAAATTTATTTCTAAAATAAGTTTGCTTCAATTGCTTTTCACGTTTTTGAAGCATAAAGTGGGTTATACTATGAAGTCTTGGTAAAACATTTAGCACTCATCATATTTTAAACCGTGAGCTTAAGCATGCATGGAATTGTTTTGTTCCACGTGATTGCAAATTTATATTGAAAATCTCTCTGTCCCTGTTTTGCGTTTAACGCTATTTTTGGATATCATAAAATCCGTGGTTTAATGCCATATGGGGTATTGGGCAAGTACCTGTAGAATTTTTAACCTTGACGTTGGATCTCCTTCATGTATGTTAGGGTTTTAAAGGAAGAGTTATTCCTATGTTCTTGAGTCGGAATTTTCTTGGGAATTTTAGTCCGTACAAGTCATGTTGAATTTTATGGGCATTGTTTTGCGACGTTTTTGGGCACGTGAGTGTATTTTGAGTCGCGTGGGTTTTAATTTTATTGCATGTAAATTTACGAGCTTATTGGGCGTCGTGTCTCATGCAAGTTTTGTTGAAAAGGGTCACTTTATTGTACGTGGTGGTTTTAGAATTTTAACAATTTTAGACTTGTTGTCGTCTAATGCTTTTATGTTGGGAAATTAAAATTTTTACACCGCTTGATTTAAGCGTTAATGAGTTTTATGAAAATTCAGTTGGGTTTTATGGTATCTTATCGTACGACTTTTGCGTCGCGTAAATAAATTTTGGAACGTGTGTACATGCATTATTGCGTGCGTTAATTTGTGGGTTTTGTTAATAGATGTCGACCCATATGATGATTTTGGAGAAGTTTCAACATCATGCGATTTATCTTTGGGCTTTATACAAGTGTTAATCGTTGTACACTATTCGTATTTGGATTAAGTTATACTGTTGGTGTGAGTAAGCATATAAAATATTTATGTTATTTCAGATAGAACTTTTGTTCTGAACATATTTCAGTTATTGGTCTTACTATTAGAAATTTTCGGCAATGCACTAAATGAGTATCAGTTTACATGTCGGTGTAGTTACTATTTTGGACAGGTGCGTTTTACCTGTGCGACCCAAAGTTAAACTTGATTTGATATTTATGTGTGTCCCTATCGTTTTACTGAGATTTGGGGAATAAACTGATGCATATGGGACTTGTTGAAAATTTTATGCCACGACATCTTGCGATTAAAAAGAAAGAGTTTTAAGGTTAAAATTGTGAAGTTCTCTTTTGAAGTTGTACAAACGTTGTTGCACATGTATGGTGCAGAAAGTTGTCAGGATCGAATTCTTAACAAGAATTAATTCTCAGAAACTAATATCAAAGAAGTTGCGGAAAAACACTTTGATATTTAATAAAACAGTAATCAACACAGTATCTGATAATCAAACAGTAAATTTGTATTAAATGCTTGAAGCTACAAGATTACACACTCAACCTCAATATTGATGAACAGGCTCACCAATACGAATTCTACTTCTCTAGAATTAGGATCTATGCCTTGAGGTTGATTTTTCTCAAAAAAATTATCAAGAAAAAATTATCAAAAGTTATCTCTAACTATCCTAAACAATACTATATATATATACTGAAGATAAAAGCTAATTACAATTAATAAAATATCTTCAGAATATCTTCCATCATTATCTCCAAGCTTTCCATAATCTTTAGTTTATCCAGTTGTCATCCTTTCATGTGAATCTCCATCTTATAAACAATACTATCCTAAACAATACTATATATATATACTGAAGATAAAAGCTAATTACAATTAATAAAATATCTTCAGAATATCTTCCATCATTATCTCCAAGCTTTCCATAATCTTTAGTTTATCCAGTTGTCATCCTTTCATGTGAATCTCCATCTTATAAGCAGTATTAATCTTCAGCAGCATTAATACTCTGAGCAGTATTAACTCTAGCAGTACTAACCATGCTCAGCAGCATTAATCTCTTCAAGCAGTACTAACTTTGAACTAGCAGTACTAATCTTGTTGAGCAACATTAACCATCAACTAGCAGCATTAATAACAGAAGTACTAACTAGAAGTATTAACTGTTTTCTTCTAGCAGCATTAACTAGAAGTATTAACTAGAAGTATTAACTGTTTTCTTCTAGCAGCATTAACTTTGTTCCAGCAACATTAACTTTGTTCCAGCAACATTAACTACAACTGGCAACATTAACCACAGAAGTAGTAACCTCAGAAGTATTAACCAAGTTCTTCTAGCAGCATTAACTTCAGAAGTAGTAACCATGTTGAACTAGAAGTAGTAACCATCCTTGGCATATTTCAGACCCAACAATCTCCCCCTAACTTAACTTTTCAAAACTGAGAAGTTAAGTTCTTCAACATAGGATCTTTATGATAATTTCAAAACTTTCTGCAATTACTAGTTCTTCTTGATTCAGTTTCTGCTGTTATCTTCTTTTCTGTTTCTGCTGTAGTTGCTGCTTTGTTTCGGCTTCTTCACTTATCTCCCCCTCAAAATAAGATTTCGTATCAACTTGATTCTCCTTCTCAAGTCTTCTCAAGTTCAGATGTTTAAGTCTCCCCCTTTTTGAAATAATCATGATCTGTGCTCCTTTTCATCTCTTTTATCTCCATAATTTGATTGTGAACTTTCAGACTAATTATACCAAGTGTATCCATCAATTCTTTGTAGTTAAACTGTCCTCACCTCCTTTAGGTGTGTTTACCACCTTTGAAGGATCCTTGGATCTTTTAGTAGAGATCTTCTACCTAGCAGAAGCACCTTCTACTCCCTTGGTTTCTTGGCACCTGGGACCTTTAGATAATTACTCATCTAAAGTTGCCATGGGGAAGGTCTTAGATATGTTCACACTGTCCTGTCCTGCACTTTGTGCAAAGTCAGTAGTGTGAGCCTTACAACCCATATGCTCTTGCATCTCCTTATTGAGCACCTTCTTGAGGTTGGGAGACACCCCTATGGTTTCCCTTTGGATATTCTCTGATGAAAAATGCTCCATCAGAGGGCTTGTAGGTTTTGAGGTCGAAGATACAAGAAGGGAAGGAACCTTCAGTATCTTTTCCTTATATAATATAGTAATAGGGAATGTTGGTTTGTCAAAAGGAATCTGAAGATTTATGCTTGGTAGTGGAAGGTGTGGATAGGTCATCAGTGGGTTGGTCTAATGAGGGCTTTGACCCTGATGCCTTACCTTCTTGATTGTGGGACATCACCATCATTGTAGAGAACAATGGTATGTCAACTCCTTCCAAGTCCCTAGCAGATCTTCTCATGTTTGAGAAAACCTTGCCTTTAGGGGGTTTAGGTACATATATCTCATTAAAATGAGGTTAATCCGTCAATTCCTTATTAAGTACTTCTTGTACAAACCTTGGATACAGATAAAAGCTTTTTGATTGATATCCAGGTTTGACATTAAATCATTGAAGATCATTTTTAGGTATAGAAAACTTACATTATCAGTAGTAACACTTATCAGCAGCATTAACACAGACTGGCAGTAGTAACACATACCAGCAGCATTAACACAGTCTGACAGTTTTCACTGAACTAGAAGTACTAACTACCTTTCATTATTAGCAACCTGAAACGCTTACAGACACAAGGTTAGTAGTACCATATACAATAAAATTTTCAAAAGTTACTTTATCTTTTGAAACTATACCTTTTTCACTTTTCTTACCTTCTGTTGGATCAAAAGAAACATGTCCTCCATCAAATCTTTTAAAGAATTTGAAGGCAATCCATGTTCCTTGTTATGTGCCAAGAGCAATCATTATCTTCATTCCAAATGCTCTTCCTCTTGAGCTTTTGATTGCCCTACACACTTGATAAATCAGTTAGTCTTTGAGGGAACCCAAGCCAAAGTGGTCTTGGGTTGTCCTTTCTCATTTATATAATCTGTCAGTTTGGTCTGAATGAGTTGTTTAGGAATCTCATGGCTGGAATACTTTGTCAAGATTATAGGCTTTGCAACATTAATACTAGTAGAAGCACTATCCTTGTTAGCAGTAGTATTGGTTGCAGCAGCACTTTTTCTGTTAGCAGTACTATCTGGGATAGCAGTACTAACAGGTTTCTTTACAATTGGAACCCAAACTTGAACAAAGTTGTTTGCTTTCTTTGTCTTTAAGTTACTCCTTGGCTTATTTGGAGCATTTTTATTTGTATTAGCAAACTTGTTCTGAGCATGAGACTTTAAAGGTGCTCTTTTCTCAGCCAATTGATTCCTTCTTTTATTCCTATAACCAAAAGAGTTTTGTGGTTTTCTTTGAAAAGTGACTCTTTGGTTGATAGGGTTGAAATAACAGTGTTTGGCAAGATGATTCAATTTGCCACAGATAAAACAAGGTTTTGGTCTATTGATTTTACTCAAATCAACCCCTTGTTTTTGTGCCCACTGATTATTCCAGTTTCTCTGATTTCCTTTGGTTTATCATGTTTTTGGGGCTCAGATTTATTGCAAGAACACTGTTTGCAGGGGACAGGGTTCACAACTGTGGTTTGCTTATAATGGACCTTGTCAGACTTTCCCTCAGTCTTTTCTATGTCCTTAGACTTGATCCAAGCCTTTCCACATCCCTCATTGGTGATAATATGATTTTCTAGAAGAATCTCACCACTCACAGTGTTCTTCTTACTCTTTTCACTAGAGTTCTCTTCTTCAGAGTCTGTTTCAACCACCACTTTGTCTAAAGGATCTACCTTAGTGGCTCCAACAGGCAATTCCTTCCTATCCTTGGTCTCTAGTAAGTTTGATATAGGAGGAATGTAATTGTTGTTGTATGGTGGTGGTGTGGTGTTATAGCCTATTCCTCTTCTCAGTTTATCATGAATCTGGGTTTGTAATAAAGAATCCATTGCTTTGGAAGCATTAGAAAACTTTTCTACATCAAGTTTGACTTTAGCTAGCTCTCCTCTTAGCTTTTCACTCTCTTCTTTAGATCTGGTCAGTTGAAGCTCTAAGTCCTTCTTTTCCCACTTCCAGTAATTTGTATCATAAGAATGTTGAAGTTCATTGGCTTGGAAAACTTTGATCTGTTCCTCAAACCTCTCAACAATTCTTACATAGTCTTTTATATCTCTCTCTAATCTTTTAAGGTCATCACTCATTGTCTGGTTGTGATCCCTGTACCTTTTAACAGTTTCCATACAAGTTTTAGAGCAAAGATTAGACATTACCTCTGTGGGGATTTCTGTGCTTGAAGAATCTGAAACTTTAGCCATTGATGATTTCTGATTTCAAGGAAGAATGATGATTGCAGGTTTCTGAGAATACTTGCTCTGATACCACTTGTCAGGATCGAATTCTTAACAAGAATTAATTCTCAGAAACTAATATCAAAGAAGTTGCGGAAAAACACTTTGATATTTAATAAAACAGTAATCAACACAGTATCTGATAATCAAACAGTAAATTTGTATTAAATGCTTGAAGCTACAAGATTACACACTCAACCTCAATATTGATGAACAGGCTCACCAATACGAATTCTACTTCTCTAGAATTAGGATCTATGCCTTGAGGTTGATTTTTCTCAAAACAAATTATCAAGAAAAAATTATCAAAAGTTATCTCTAACTATCCTAAACAATACTATATATATATATACTGAAGATAAAAGCTAATTACAATTAATAAAATATCTTCAGAATATCTTCCATCATTATCTCCAAGTTTTCCATAATCTTTAGTTTATCCAGTTGTCATCCTTTCATGTGAATCTCCATCTTATAAGCAGTATTAATCTTCAGCAGCATTAATACTCTGAGCAGTATTAACTCTAGCAGTACTAACCATGCTCAGCAGCATTAATCTCTTCAAGCAGTACTAACTTTGAACTAGCAGTACTAATCTTGTTGAGCAACATTAACCATCAACTAGCAGCATTAATAACAGAAGTACTAACTAGAAGTATTAACTGTTTTCTTCTAGCAGCATTAACTAGAAGTATTAACTAGAAGTATTAACTGTTTTCTTCTAGCAGCATTAACTTTGTTCCAGCAACATTAACTACAACTGGCAACATTAACCACAGAAGTAGTAACCTCAGAAGTATTAACCAAGTTCTTCTAGCAGCATTAACTTCAGAAGTAGTAACCATGTTGAACTAGAAGTAGTAACCATCCTTGGCATATTTCAGACCCAACAAAAGTTATTTTCACATACATACTATAAGTTGATGCATGCTAGGACATGGCAGTCCATTTGAAAATATCGTTGCGCATCTTTTATTGCCGCTATTATCGTGAGTATTGATCAAATGAATTTTGAAATAGTTTTATATACTTGGCGTTGGTGATCATTATGCACACCTACCGAGTAAACGGTAGTAGATTTTTACACGTACGATTAAACATTATGGAACTTTTGCATTTGAAAGTTTTTATATATAAAATTTTAAGTTGGCATGTTAGTTGAAAAACCTTGAACTCATTAGGGCTATAGATTTAAAACCCTACCTTGAAAAGAGTTATAATGAGGGACTAGAGGAGTCCTTGGGAATTGAAGCGTTGGAGGATCCGACTTGTGGCCAGTCTTGAGTTTTGGGTTTCAGTTTTAGATCTATGCACGCACGAATAATGGATGGAATATATTTATGTCGTCCTAGTTGATTAAGGGTGATCTTTATGCTTCGGTAAACCTACGGGATGAGGGCACGTGTGATTACCTGCGCCTGGTTGGATTCATTTTGATGGGTCTCCTGTCTGTTTGACATCACGTTATGTGTTGACGGTGTACCGTCTTGATGGGTTTTCATGAGTATAGGGATTATTGTGGTCCGTTGTTAGGGATGTAAGAGTGGGAATACTAGTCCTCTGTTAAGTGTCAACCTTAATGCGACAATACTTCTGGAATGAAATACTGGACGGGATGTCCATGTTTTTCGGTATCACCATCTTGGTTTTAGGCGTCGACTGTTTTGGAAGTCAATGAATCTTGGAATGTTTGGGAGGTATCCTGTTAGATCATGAGAAATGTCAATCTCTCGGTGGTAGAATTTAAAGGAAGATTAGATGTTGGTAATTAAGTATCGATGTGTATAGGATGTCCTGATGTACTAAAGATCTTGTTGAGGGAATGTTTTAAGGTTTGAGAGTAAATCGGGGATCGGATGATAGCCGAATCTGCATTAACCAGCTACCCGGAGAGCGTATTGGTACGCCCGTGGAAAGACTGCCTCGTCAATATCAAGAACGGATCAGTAAGAATTCTGAGGATTCTTTGGAGTTGATGTCGATCCTTGGTTTTGGGTTCAGAAACATGTTGAGCTAAGATGATTTGGTCAGTGAGAAGTTGACGTCACATACTACACTTGGGGAAGTACGTGTCACCTAAGGTTGGGAGACCGAGAACATTGAGGTCTACGATATGTTGATACCTTGGGAACCGAGGAAACCCAATGCGCGTTGAGTGTGGTAATGGAATGGCTTATGTGAGAATTAGATTTCGAGGACGAAATCATTCTAAGGTTGGGTGGATTATCCATCTAGGCTCTCTCGAAAAACCTAGACCCTTAAGCCTGGGCTCGTATGTGTCGAAGCGAAGAGTTTTCAGGGCAAATCAGGTTTGGCGCGAGAGTGACTCGCGATTGTGACAGTGGCACAATCGCTTGTCACAATCGCATGACTTGTACCGCGAAAGGGGAAGGCTCAGCGACAATGCCCAGGCGACATTGCCACTGGGCATAGTCGTCGGGCATAGTCTCCCCCGGCGTCTGTGTGTATAAAACGTGAACTCAACCCATTTAAACTCTATTTCTTCTACCACTCGTTTTGGAGACGATTTTATTTCTTCCAAACCTTCTCCTTGGTCAAATCTTCATCTAAGGTAAGGGAATCATCTTCTCAGTCTCAAGTACTGTATTTGGGTTAATTATTGAAGGGTTTCCTTCTGTAAGTTCAAGAATTGAGACTCCTTCCTTATTTCACTAAATTTCTAGGGTTTCAGCATTCTATCTCCCATCTTTTGAAGAACTTGAGTTTGGTGTCACAATAGTAACCCTAAAAGCTTATTATTGGTGGGTACAAGTTTGGTTAAGGTAATCCTCTCTTCTCCTCAACTTTGGAAAAATTGGGGTTTCGGGTTATGATGAAATTTTTGTGTAAAATGATTTGGGGAAAGATTCCAGATGGTTGAAAATGGTTATTTACGGTTGGAAATTTGTGGATCTAGGTTTGGAAGGATTTTGCTCATGGATTCAGATTTCTTCAAGGAAGCTCAAGATGGGGTAAAATCTAGATTTAGCCTAAATCTAGCAAGGTGAGTTCAAGTTGATTTGTGAAAACTGTGTACCTGCCAAAATGTTTATTTTAAAGTGTTTTGCGTCTTAAATAAAATTGTTAACTGCTGATAAGTTTGGTTATTTTGAAAGTGTTTAACTTTATAAACTTATACAGCACACATCTTTGTGATTTTTGGGCATTTGGATAAATGTGTCATAAATTAATGGGTTTTGATGAATTATTGCATAAATGGTATTTGGTCAAAAATGCATTTTTAAGTGTTTGTCGGGTTTTATGCATCATTCATGAAGTTAGATGTTTTGAAAAGTACGAATGTGTGAGTCCTTTGGTTTTGGGTCATTCCCGACTTTGGGGAACGTTTTAGAATTGAAAAACCTTTTGAGTTTTGGGCTGAAGGCCAATGGTAATTTGAGAATCAGAGATTTTGGGAAAATGTGTATTTTGGTTTGTGTAACCATATTGGCTCTCGTGTTTTAGCCAAACGACTATTAAGCCTCTTGGGGCTTGATTTGTACTCGGTGGAGTCTTTGGAACACTTGTTCGGTTTTGGTAGCTCGTTAAGGAGCCTTGGAAATATGGTGTACTTAGTTGCATCTTATGTGAGAGTTACATGTGTTGAATGTGTTAGTTCTTTCGTTTGAGTCATGTAACGTTTTAGACTATAATGCATTGGATCCATAGGCATATGAGTCAGTCAGTTGGTTTAGTTGGGGACTTTATCCCCGTGTTAGGACTGGATATTGTTTATTGCTAACGGGAGCTCGAGGTATAGATCGTGGGTGGTTGAACTCGATGCACGTTTGTAATCCAGTTTAGTTACTCATCGTGGAATTTAGTGTCCGCGTTTGAAGTCTAGTGAGTGGTCCCCAAGTGATATTTTTATGTAAGCTTGTGGTGGTGCTCTGTAGAGCCGTATACGTAGCTAAGTCTTGCGGTGGTCCCATTGTGAGCCGGATACGGGGACTTATGGCTTTTGTGGTGACACTCATTAGAGGTCGAGTAGACACTAGGGTCATTTGGGTATCTTGCGGTGGTAGCTCGGTTGGGAGCCGTATACGGGGATCCATGGCTCTATGTGAAGCTCAAGAACATTGATAAGTGGCTTAACATTGTGTGTCCACGACTTTCGCTGGAATTCGGGTATCCCCCTCACCGAAAGGTGTTGTTTTTGGGTATTGAGTTTTATTATCCAAGTTTCGGTGACGTTTTATATATATGGATTTTATCCATGATTTTTGGGTTGAGTATTATACCCCACCTGTGTTTTAGGTGTTTTGGGATATAAAGTTTTATCCCCGTTTCATAAATTGGGAGTCCGCTTTCTATTCTCCTTTTGAGTGAGTTCTGTGTTGAAATTAATTTACAAAGGAACGTTGTTATTTTGGGTTCTTAGTCCTTAAAACAGCTTGGTTTGGAAAACGTTTATTATGGTGCCTCATTCGTCTAAAATGCATATTATTGGAAAACAAGTCGTTTTCACATTTGAAGCATATAATTTTGAAAGATTATGATTTCAATTGTATTCTTCCCTTTTAAACGATTAATTTATATATGTTGAAAACTCTTGAGCTCACTAGGTGTTAAGCCTAACCTTTTTATTTGTCGGCATGTGCATCAGGTTTCAGATGAGGGTTTGGTTCAAGCAGTACTTTGAAGAGGTGTGCTTAGTTTTTCACAAGTGTAAGTATATGGTGAAGTCTTTCGTAGTTTGGAGATAGTGACTATTATTGGGTTTTAATAGCCCCCGTCCTTGTTACAGATTGTATGTAGAGAATAAGTTGTGTATATTGAGGTTAAACCTTAAATTATGATTGTGTATGAATCATTTATTGGTGCATTTAGAAAATTTTAAATTAGTTGCTATTCCCGATTTGAGGGCGTTACACCACACAACGATTTCATTCATCCACCCTTATCTCCGAGAGGGGGATGACACTATCGTCTTCTGCCAAGCACCTTTGGTGATAACAAACGTTGAAAGTGTTGTGGATTATGTTCATTTCCGGCGGTAATTCTAATTGGTACGCTTGAATTCCCACGCGTTTGAGTACCATGAATGGTCCAAGGAAATGGGGACTCAACTTCCCATGCTTTCCAAACCGGATTATCCCCTTCCAAGGGAACACCTTAAGCATCATGCGGTCTCCCACTTGGAACTCCATCGGTCGCCTCTTCTTATTGGCATGGCTCTTTTGTCGATCTTGAGCCGCCTTCAACCGTTCCCGAATGCCCTTCACCTTTTCAGCCGTTTCTTGCACAATTTTGGGACCAATGAATTGCTTCTCACCCGCTTCAAGCCAGCACACGGGAGTTCTGCACTTCCGCTCGTACAAAGCTTCAATCGGTGCCATCCCAACACTCGAGTGCTAGCTATTATTGTAAGGAAACTCCACCAAAGGTAGGTGAGAGTCCCAACTTCCACCAAAATCAATCACACAAGACCTTAGCATGTCTTCTAGTGTCTGAATCGTTCTCTCACTTTGGCCGTCGGTTTGGGGATGGTAGGTCGTACTCAACTTCACTCTTGTACCAAGCTCTTTCTGCAGGCCATCCCAGAAGTTTGAAGTGGACAGACTATCGCGGTCAGACATAATAGACAAGGGCACTCCGTGTCTTGAAACCACCTCATCGATGTAAAGCTTCGCCAACTTGTCCATCGGTAGGGTCTCGCGCATGGCCAAGAAGTGAGCGCTCTTGGTTAGACGATCAACTATTACCCATATGGTATTGTGACCTCGTAAGGGTTTGGGCAACTTAGTCACGAAATCCATGGTAATATGTTCCCACTTCCATTCGGGGATCTCTAGGGATTGAAGGCTCTCGTAAGGTCGTTGATGCTCGACCTTCACTTGTAAGAAAATCACACAATGCTCCACGTAACGTGTTACATCTAATTTAATTACCGGCCACCACTAATGAAGCTTCAAGTCCTTGTACATCTTCATACTCCACGGGTAAATGGAATATTTGAACTTATGGGCATCTTCAAGAAGAAGTACACGGTTGCCCCCAACTGTGGGCACCCACACACGTCCATTGATCAATTTCACCCCACGACTATCCTCCGTCAAGAGAAATCGTTGCTTCGTCATCACTTCGTCCTTGAGGTTCTCTTCCAACAAAGCCTCCACTTGAGATGTCTTGATTTACTCAATGAGGCTTGACACCAATTCGATTCTTGAAAGGGTGGCCTGGATGATTCCGATATAGCTCTTTCGACTCAAGGCGTCGGCTACCATGTTCTCTTTACCGAGGTGGTAAAGCAACTCGCAATCATAACCCTTGAGTAACTCGCGCCACCGCCTTTGCCTCATGTTTAACTCTTTTTGATCAAAGACGTATTTCAAGCTCCTATGATATGTGTAGAGTGTACATTTTATGCCGTAGAGATAATGTCTCCAAAGCTTCAAAGAGAACACTACCGCCGCTAACTCTATGTCTTGGGTAGGGTAATTCTTTTCGTGAACTTTAAGTTGCCTTGATGCGTAAGCGATTACCTTACCTCTTTGCATCAAGACACACCCTAAACCCATCTTTGAAGCATCACTATAAACCACGAAGTCTTCCATCCCTTAGGTAGAGTTAGAATTAGAGCTTCGCACAACTTCTTTTGTAAGGTCCGGAACGCATTCTCTTGTGTCTCGGCCCAAACAAACTTCACGTTCTTCTTGGTTAAAGCGGTTAATGCGGAGGCAACTTTGGAGAAGTCTTGGATAAACCTCCGGTAATAACCCAATAAGCTTCGTATCTCAGATGGACTCTTGGGAGGTTTCCAATTCATCATTGCTTCAATTTTAGAGGGGTCCACCTTCACTCCGTCTCGAGTGACAACATGGCCCAAAATTTAACCTCTTCAAGCCAAAATCGCACTTGGAGAACTTGGCATACAACTTCTCCTTCCTCAACACTTCTAGGACTTCAGGAAGGTGTTGCTCGTGTTCCGTTTCACTTTTGGAATACACGAGTATGTCATCAATAAACACAATGACCGACTTGTCAAGGAATGGTCGACACACTCTATTAATCAAATCCATGAACACCGCCAGTGCGTTAGTTAGGCCAAATGGCCTTACTAGGAACTCGTAATGACCGTAATGTGCCTAAAAAGTTGTCTTCAGGATGTCTTCTCCCTTCACCATCACTTGGTGGTATCCGAATGTAGATCGACCATTGAAAAGCAACCCTCTCCTTGTAGTTGATCAAACAGATCGTCGATCCTCGGGAGCGGATACTTATTCTTCATTGTTTCCTTATTCAGTTCATGGTAGTCGATACATATTCTCATGGTTTCGTCCTTCTTCTTGACAAACAAGACCGGAGCTCCAACTGGTAAGGGGCTCGAGCAATCGGAGTCGCCCCCGGAACAAGGTCAATCGAAACTCTACTTGACGATCGGATGGCAAACCGGGCAAGTCGTCCAGGAAAACGTGGGGAAACTCACGTACCACCTTCACATCCTTAGGTTTCTTCTTCTCAAGCTTGGAATCTATCACGTATGCTAGAAAGGATGAACATCCATTTACTACGCATTTTCGTGCTGTAGCCACGGTGAAAATTGCTACATCACCCTTCCTTCTTTCGCCATAGATCACCACCATCTCACTACTCGAAATGGGTAGTCGAATCAATTTCTTGGAGCACATAATCTCGGCTTAGTTCTCCGCTAGCCAATACATTCCAACCACTACATCGAATCCACCGATCAACATGGCATCAAGTTGATTGAGAATTTCTCTCCTTCAACATCAAGTGTGCAACCCTTCAGAACATCGTGAATCACTACTTGACCACCATTCGCTATTTCTACTACTAAAGCATATTCTAAACTACTAGTGGGCATGGAAAGTTTACGACAGAAAGCATCACATACAAAAGAGAAACTGACACCAGAATCAAAAAGCACATGAGCAAGTAAGGAGTTTAGGAGAAATGTACCTGATACCACGTCGGTGGATGCTTTGGCCTCATCGGTCGTCATCTGAAAAGCTCGACCCGGAACCCTAGGAGGGTTCTCCTTTTTCTCCGAGGCACTCCCCGTCTTCCACTTCGGACAATCCTTCCGGAAATATCCCGACATCTTGCATTCAAAACAGACGATTCCCTTCACCGGGCAATCTCTTGTAGCATGATCAGACTTCCCACATTTGGTACAAGAGGTGGGGTTGAAGTTACAATTGTCGTGGTGCTTGCTTCAACATCTTGGGCACCACCGCGCCCCTCGGCGGTTATCAAAGCTTCTTCCTCCATTGAAGGGTCTTGTCCTCTTGGGAGGCCCGGGGTTGCTTTCCCACCTTCTCTTGTCTCCCACAACCGGCCTCTCTTCCTTGATCCTAGCGTAGACTTCTTCCATGATTCGCGCCTCCTCGATTGGCTCATGTAGGTTAGAGGCTTTAAAGTTGCGAACCATAGACATCATGTCCGCCGGTAGGCCCTTGAGATAGGCCTTAATCTTTTCTTTTTCAGTCGGGCCACATGCCCCACCTGACCCAACTTCTCCATGAATTTTCGGGTGTACTCTTTCACCGTCATGCTCCCTTCTCGAGAGCTCGGAACTCTGCCTCAGTTTTATCAATGAACGTGGGTCTTCAAAACCCGATGTCGTAGGTTCAAATCCTACAGAGCGTGATTTGGATCTTCTTCAATCAAATTCGGCTGAAACACTAACTTGAACAGTAATCTGAATTTGGATCAGACCGCGCTAATGTCAATCCGTTTTCTTACATTTATTCCTATTCCTATTCCAAGGCAAGGATGGCTCATTCATTGCAATACTCCACCATGACTTTTTCCTTGAAAGAGGTCCAAGTCATCTGAGCCAAAATAGTGGTGGAGAGGTGATGTAGGGCGGCTAGCATCAAGGTTCGAAGAGCAAACAAACCACATTGGAAAATCAAGGCAGAAGCTACCGAGAGTTTCACTGAGGCTTAAGTCGAGGTGCCCACTGAGTTCAAGAGTCTACCGAGAGTTTCACCAAGACATAAGTCTCGGGACAACTCTCGGTGACCACTAGAGACAACTCTCGCTTCTAGAGACTACAGAGAGTTTCACCGAGACTTAAGTCTCGGGACAACTCTCGAAAACATATTTCCTTATTTTGGTTATTTAACTTAGGATAATTATTGTTAGGTTTAATTATTATTAGGATTATTATTTATTTTCCTTCTATTAATCATTTAAATATTTTTCTAGTTGGTTTAGAATTAGGATAGATTTAATTTTCATAGTTATCGTTTGATTAGTTTAGCTAAAAATCGGTTTTATTGTGTTCTTTGTCAATCAGAGTTTATTATTGATAAATAAAAATATATTTTAGAGTTTCATCTCTAGATTTAAGAGTTTTCTCTTATTTTCTAGGTTCTACGCTTGTAGACTCGTTTATCCTTTGGATTTGACACTTATCGATCCGTTTCGCACTTTTCGCCGCTGCGTCAGTTGGTATCGGAGCAGGATTCGCCTGCCCTTATTCGCTACCAATGGCAGATCAACAACCCGCTACCAAAGCAGATTTAACCTAGATGTATGAGGCCATTACCTCGGCACTTGCTAATCTCACGACGACTGTTAACCGACTTCAACCTGATCCCAACAATCGCAACTGCCGAAGGAGGGACATGCATGAGGGGTTGGATCGAATCCCAAGAAGGATTCAACTATATCGCACTCCCAGTTCCAGTTCCGCAATCAGAAGAGGAAAAGGACGACAATTCAGTTACATAAAAGGATCACGACTACCGAATGAAAGCAGATATTCCGTTATTCTATGGAACCCTAGGAGTCGAGGAATTTCTAGACTGGAAAATCGAAGTGGATCGTTTCTTCGATGTAATGGAGGTGTCAGAAAACAAACAGATCAAGATGGCGGCGAATGAAACAACTAATGATCGAGCGTTTCTTGCCAAAATATTACGAGCAAATCCTCTATAAGATGTACATCGGGTCCAACCAAGGAACACAAACGGTAACCGACTACACAACAAAATTCCTCCGTCTGTTCCAGCGTAATGAAGTCAACAAAACCGAAGGGCAGCAACTAGCACACTACTTCAACGGGTTAAAGATTTAAGTGACCTCTGAAAGGCCAACACATTTTCATACAGATAATCAGTTGTCAAGTGATTAAATGTAATCTTTAATGAAATATTTATAGTCTGATTTAAATAACGATAAGACTATATAAATACACCTCTTTATGTTTTTACCGGTTTAAATCTCAACTTGACTTTACACCCCGAGCTTAGGTTGTCAGTCTGTCATAGCTCGGTTTCTCTTTAAAAGATATAAAAACTTTTAAACTAAATAATGGAGATGGAAAAGGCAATAAAGAAATGATAAGCATTAAACATCAAGAAAAGAAACTTGCCATGCAAGTAATCGGCTTTCTTGGAAGAAAAGTAAATGTTAACTGAAAGTGCAAGAAATGAAATGCGAGAAATTAAATTGCGATGAATTAAATTGCGAGAAAGTAAACTACGTAAAATTAAAGTGCGGAAATTAAGTTAATATAAAGACATAAAATTAAAAGACTAGATGAAACAAAGAGAGAGAGAGAGAGAGAGAGATGGGGAAACTTGCATGCCAAGCAACGAATTTAAAGAAAGAAATTTGCATACAATACTTATGGAAACCATCCTTAAGCTCTTTAATTGTTGCTTCGGATTAGAAGATGAACTTTTGGATTCAATCCTAACCGCAAACAATCAATTTGCCAAGATGTTGGGAAACAAGTAGTATGCGAACAAATGAACAACGTGCAGAAAGCTTGCAATTTTAACCAACTACACTTCAATTTAATCCTAAAACAAGAGAGGTTCTCGGTCGAATGCTTGAACTTGCACTAACCGAAAATCCCTTAACTTGGACAACAAACTAAGCTATAAAAGAGAGACCTACACCCTTTCCAAAAGTGGAAAGATGGTGAGGTTAAGGTGTGTTTCAACAATGGCCTAAGCATCTAATTTATAATTAAAGATTTGGGCCATGGGCCAAAATACCCATTAACTAAATCGAAGTTAAAACCAAAGCCTAAATTAATGTTTACAAAGCCTATAAAACAATTGTTTGACAATAAACCACATAAAATGGCCCAAACATTCGGCCCTTGAAAACGCTCAAAAAATAGTTCGTGAGAAGTTCGAAATGCGTTTTACTCCAAATGTCAGTCCATGCTCAAAAATCTTCATCTACATTCTTCAAATTTCCAGTGTTCCCATTGCAACCTGGAGAAGAAATGAAAGAAACGTCATATGTGGCAAATTTTTTTATGTTTTTTATTGATTTCTTTTTAGCGGGGTTAAAATGCAGACTACTCCATATAAATAAGTAAAAGGTGAACAAAAGACTCAATTGGAAGCTAAAAAGGGCATTCAAAGTGTGAGAAATGTGATACAAATAGGGTTAATAAATTAACACTATCATGTATATATATATATATATATATATATATATATATATATATATAGTTACAACCATATTCATGATTTCTATCTTTCTTTGTGTCTTACATATAGTGTCAATGTGGTAGACAAAAATAATTTTTATATAAAGTTCACTGCAGCAAAACAATGCAACAATTATATCAATGCTAAGCTAGTTATATGATGGTTGTGCTATTTTTTCATTGTTATGGAGATTGGTGTCTCGTGTACCGGATGCGGCGAGAAGGAAAATGGAATTTTAATGAAAGGGGAACAAATGCCAGTTCATCAAGGGATCATGCATTGTCAAGAAAGTTTGTGCGTATGCCATTGCCATCCTTGCAAAATAGATCAAAACGATAAAGATGTTATACCTTATCCGTCAGCGGATGGTAGACGGAATTGAATCAAACTTCCACAGGTTCAACGAGGACAAGGTTCAGTTCATCATACCTTTACATCAAACCGAAGACAAGCATGTAATCATTTATTCTGTTTCTTTAAAGATATGGATGATGGTAATAAACCAACTGGAAATAGGGAATGAGTAATTTTATTTTGTTCACATTAATTTGAATTGATAATTTTATTTTGTTTGTATTTTAGAAGGAAGGTTTACAACCCGCCGTTTCGACAAAATGGAATATGCATGAACCGGAAAATGAATAAAACTTAATTATTTTTTTAAAATTATTTTAATTTATTCTTTTTAAAACTACAAAAAATTAGTGACGGTCCAGTGACGGAAATCTGTCGCTAATAGTCCGTCGGTAATCCGTTTGTCACTAAAAATTTCCGTCGTTGATCCGTCGCTAAAAAGATCCGTTGTTGATCCGTCGCTGATCGTATTACCCACAAATGTTATATTGACAGACTTTCAGCGACGGATTAGCGACGAAAATCATTTTCAGTGACAGATCAACGACATAATTTTTCATCACTGATAGGGTCGATTTTTGTAGTGAAATAAATATTTGTTAACTCTTGGCTATTTAGGTTAATTGAGTAGAAAAACGGCTATAAAGTGAATTGGAGGGTCTAGAATGGCTAAATTGCAACGAAGTTTTTGTCCAAAACCACACATTTTGTTGTCGTGGTAGATTTGTGATTTCTTCATGCTATTTTGAATTATGTTGCTCCACTCCGCACATGGTGTTTGCAGATTTAGTAATATGTAGTTCTGTACATGAAACTTGAACTTGTAGATTTTCATGTGCAGGGCTAACGGGTGATGAAGTCAACCTTAAAATAAAAGGAGTATTTGAAAGGTGAGTTGCCAAAAGATGTGTTAAATGTCTAAATTTCAAATATATGGAAAATACAAGAGCTTCTTTTTTAACAAACCCATCTCCATTTTTATAACGCTTTGATTACTTGCTAAAAAAAACAATCTCATACCCAATCTTGATTTCAGAATAGCCACCCTTTGATTCCTATGGCTTCGACGTTGCTATCAGTTGTTGTGTTTGTGTTCGATCTCTTTGCTTTTGCACTTGTTGTTCCGCCAAGCAAAGGAGAGCTTTTGTAAGTTTAATCTCTATAAAATATCTCTCTCTCTCTCTCTTTCTATGTGTGTATGTTTGTTTATACAGGTCTTGTCGACGTAGTGTTATTTTAGCTTAATTCTTGTTTAACCCATTATTAGTTTGAAAATCCAAAGTAAACCTTCTGAAATTCAAAATCTGCATTAGGCCCTTGAGGTTTTTTTTCATTAACATAAAATGTGTACTATTGTAAGAAATCACTTCAATAAATTAATGAAGGAACCTACTCCCAGAGTCCCGGTCAATGTTCAAGCCAATCCTTGTCATTTTTATATCATAGGTTGGGTTTATTGGGAGATTAGACTACCAGAAAGGCATTATTTTTTAACAAACCCATCTCCATTTTTATAACGCTTTGATTACTTGCTAAAAAAACCCTCTCATACCCAATCTTGATTTCCGAATAGCCACCCTTTGATTCCAATGGCTTCGACGTTGCTATCAGTTGTTGTGTTTGTGTTCGATCTCTTTGCTTTTGCACTTGTTGTTGCCGCCAAGCAAAGGAGAGCTTTTGTAAGTTTAATCTCTATAATATCTCTCTCTCTCTCTCTCTCTCTCTCTTTCTATGTGTGTGTATGTTTGTTTATACAGGTCTTGTCGACGTAGTGTTATTTTTGCTTAATTCTTGTTTAACCCATTATTAGTTTGAAAATCCAAAGTAAACCTTCTGAAATTCAAAATCTGCATTAGGCCCTTGAGGTTTTTTTATTAACATAAAATGTGTTCTATTGTAAGAAATCACTTTAATAAATTAATGAATGAATCTACTCCTAGAGTCCCGATCAATGTTCAAGCCAATCCTTGTCATTTTTATATCATAGGTTAGGTTTATTGGGAGATTAGACTACCAGAAAGGCATTGATATACATCTCTCTACAACTCTAGACTTGCTACAAGATGATGGTTCGTAAGCAACTAAAATCTTTATTTTTTAGAATATAATTGATATACTTATTTCTTTTGAAGTTGATAGGAACCTAAGTTATGTATTATAATGAATAATTGTTTCAGATTATGCTTGGATCTCGAGATAAACAATACGAATAGAGGATGAGAGCGACTGAAGCATCATGTAGTGATCAATTTCGAGATGGGTTGGGTTTAATGTTCCCATTTATCACTGGATAATTGCACGATAAATGGATCATAGTCTATCTTTCACAAAGTTTATTATGAAGAAGCTCACCATTCATGTTTCAAAAAAACCTGATGTAGGATTTTATTAAATTCTTCTTTTATAGGTTATAGAGATGTTTTTTTTGGTCAAATATAAAATTTTGATGTTGAAGTTAGCAGGGGAAGGAAACCTGTCAAATATAAATTTCGTTGAAGATTTCTCCTTTCCCGTATATGGTGTACAATTGGTGGTCAAAAAGAAAACCAACTATACTTGACTTCTTTTTTTTGTTCAAAATAATTCAAAATGGCAAATATAATGATCTGAAATGTTAGATCACTTTATATATGGGGGTTTGTTAAGCTTATTTGTTTTAAATTGTAGGGGTATATTGAATTACAATAAATCCATTACATCACCTACATCACAACATTAATCAAGCTCTAATCCACAAGTACATCCAACTCGAGGTCAAATTCATGGTAGCTCGTGGTAACTCCAAACAAACAACAGAAGTTCATCGACATCAGATTGAAAGCAATTTCAGATATGTGAAAGGTAAAATGCACTACAATTAAAATTGATTATAAAAAATGCTTCAATTATGATGAGTATGAGATTATATTTATCTGGTTGATTTCTTAGTCTTTTGTTGAAAGAATAGTACATATCTGATCAAGTTGATGTGTTTGTGTCTTTCCTTGCGATAACTTATTTTGACCATTTCTCTTGTTGTCATGCTTCTTACCGGGTAAAATTCTCAGCCATTGTCGTGCTCATCCGGTAAGATAAGTGACCTGGTAAGTATATGGTAAAAGACCCCTAACTTTATATTTGAATGATTTGCATATATTTATATTTATAGACAATTATTTATTCTATTTTGGATTTTTCAAATTAGGATTTGGAATTAAATTTATATTTCTTGTTTAAAATTAACTTTTACATTTCGTGGGTGCACAATTAATGCCTAACATATTCTCTAGAAGGTCTTTACCCAGGTTATTAGAAGTAATCCAAGATGACATCCCTTCCCATTCGTTGTTCAAAACTTCAAATGCAGAAGGTGATCCTTCTAAATCTGTGGCCATCGAAGATGTGATTAAATATTTGCTGTCGAGAAATGCGATTAACGAGTTCATTGAAATGTTGTTGTATTACGATGTCATCGGAGCTTCAAGTTACCCCCCTACCCCCACGCATTTTCAGCCCACTACCACACTACAAGAAAAAAACCAATTAGTGACAAAAAAATTGATCGCTAACAACCTAAAATTGGTCACTAAAATCGTTTAGTGACCAAAATTTTGGTGGTCACTTTATAGAATACTAACACTCTTCTGGGATTCTAACCCAGAAGGAGATTTCTTTTGAGTGTGTTTGAACAGTAAGAGAAATGTTAGTTGTATATATTTCTATTCTGTATTTTGTAGTTAGCCCTTTGTTAGCCTTTTTGTATTGGCCCATGGCCCATCTTGTGTTGTATATATTGGGGTTGTAACCTCTCTTTGAAAGCAAGGAAATCAATTTGATTACATGGTATCAGAGAAAAATTAGGAACCTTCCTAATTCCTCTCGAACCTTCCTAATTCCTCCCTTCTCTCTCTCAAATTCGTCGATCTCTAGGCTGGCCGGTTTCTCCACTTTCCGGCAACCACCTCTTTCCTTTCCAATGGCTGAGCAACAAACCCCTCCCAACAAAGTTTTCGTCATCACTAACATCAAAACCTATGTTCCTCTCATTCTCGATTTGGACTGCCTCAACTATGATGCGTTGAGAGAACTTTTCTCCACCCATTGTATCGGCTTTTACGTTATCGATCATATCGATGAATCTACTCCAAAACCCATAGACTCCGAATGGAAGAAGGTGGACTCCATTGTCAAGCTATGGATCTACGGATCCATCTCTCAATATCTTCTCCAAATGGTCTTGAAAAAGGACTCTATCGCTCTCCAAGTTTGGAATAGCCTGGAGACCCTCTTCCGAGACAACAAGGACGCCAAAACCATGCAGATTGATAGCGAGCGTCGAAACATCGTCATGGGTGACCTCTCCATCACCACTTATTGCATCAAAATCAAAGCTCTTGCAGACCTTCTCGCTAATCTTGATCTGGACTCCGCCATACCAGATAAACATCTAGTTATCTACAACATTAATGGCCTCTCATCAAAGTTTGACTCGGTGGCAAACATCATCAGGTATCGTTCCCCTCTTCCAACTTTCTTGGAGACCCATTCGATGCTTCTTTTGGAGGAACAACGAATGACGCAAACTCGGCTCACCCCCATACTCTCACACCGATCACTGCTCATCTCCCACCATATTACACGTCAACCACAACGGTGGAAATCGGGGAAATGACCGTCGGACCGACCGTCGGCAGCCACAGGGACGCCGCCTCCAACAGCCAAACATCGGCACTCCACCCCCTCGTTACAGGTGGGTGTTCATCCCACCACCGAACCAGCCCTGCCAACGGCCACCTTCGCCCGTCCAATGGCAACCGCAAGCTGCCGGACTGCTCGGTCCTCCACCGACGAACAACCATCAGCGGCAGCTGCCACCAGCATGGTCGCCGCCGCCCTCGTCAACCGGCAACCCCTACTACTGAGGCCCCTCGGCCCATATCTCGGCTGCAGAACCCTCACCCCCGTGGACTTGGAGTACACCGGATCAAGCCACGACTCTTCCCGAAGTATTTAACACCATGGCTCTAAATGATCCGGGCACAACGGATTGATTTATGGCCACCGGCGCAACCGACCATGTGCATGCCAACGCAGGTATACTCAACTTAGTTCTTGATAAACATGATACCCATTATTTCCTAGTTGGTAATGGATCCCAAATGCCTGTAGTAGCCACCGGACATGCATTCTTAACCCTTAAAAACCCTCACCGTCCTCTACATCTTCACAATATTCTTATCTCTCCTACAATTATTAAAAATATTATTATCGTCCGTCAATTTACTCGTCAAATTAAAACTTCTATTGAGTTTGACAATTTTGGTTTTACTGTTAAGGACTACAAGACCCGGAGCCATCTAATCCGATGTGATAGCGAAGGCCCACTCTATCCGGTCACTCCATCAAAACCTCAAGTTATCGTCTCCACCACTTAATCCACATGGCATCAACGGCTCGGTCATCCTGGAGATCAAGTCTTGAAGTCAATAGTTTCAAATAATTCTATTTCATGTTCTAGCGATAAATGTAGTACTATTTGCAACTCTTGTCAACTTGGAAAACTTTCCAAGATTCCTTTCTTTATTTCCAATTCTAATGTTTCTCATGCTTTTAAAATAATATATTCTGATATTTGGACTTCACCCATATCAAGTGTTAGTGGACTCCGTTACTATGTTATCTTCTTGGATCATTTTACACATTACTTGTGGGTTTTCCCTCTTAAACAAAAATCCGAGGTGTATGCAAAATATCAATAATTCTATAACTACGTCAAAACTCAATTTAATTCTAATATCCAATCCCTCCAATGAGATAACCGGGGGGGGATACAATAACAAACAATTTCACAATTTCTTTGCCTCAAACGGAATATAATTTCGTTTTTCGTGCCCCCATACATCCTAACAAAATGGGAAATTGGAACGCATGCTTCAAACTATCAATAATGTCGTTCGGACATTGCTTGTTCACTCTCATCTTCCTCCCACATATTGGGTCGAAGCTCTTCATATGGCCACCCACCTTCTCAATATTCTTCCATCTACATCCATCAACTTTGAAACACCTCACTATCGATTGTTTCAAAAACACCCATCCTACTCTCATCTTCGTGTAGTCGGATGCCTATGCTACCCTCACATCACCTATCCACATAAATTAGCTCCTCGAAGCACATTGTGTGTTTTCCTAGGCTACCCTTCACAACATAGGGATTTTCGATGCCTTGATCTCTCTACTCGAAGCATTATCATATCTCGTCATGTCGTGTTTGATGAGACTATTTTTCCGTTTGGTTCAGTCACCCCGACCGAACCTCCATCTTACTCATTCCTCGATGATATCTCAGACTCCTCTTCTATCTTGCGCGACATTCTTCACTCTCATCATCCCTCCTCACCACCACCTCCAGCCTCATACCCACAGACATCCACGCCCTCCCCCACACCACCTCCTCCGGCATCCTCTTCACCGTCCCCTACGACCCCCACCCCACCCACCCCATCCCCCACCTCACCTGCAGTACCGCCTCCCTCCCCTCATCCCACGCACCATATGACGACCCGTGCTAAGAGCGGGATCGTCAAACCCACTCAACGCCTTAACCTTCATACCTCCTCCACAACCCCCTTACCCCGATCGCACCTACAGGCATTACAGGATCCTCATTGGCGACAGACCATGAATGAGGAATATCATCCCCTTATCACTAACAAGACTTGGGTACTTGTCCCCCGACTCCCTGGGTTAATGTGGTCCGATCCATGTGGCTTTTTCGCCATAAACATTACGCTGATGGTTCTCTAGCTCGCTATAAGGCCCACCTAGTGGCCAATGGTCTCATTCAGCAGCAGGGGATTGATTGCGATGAGACGTTCAGCTCGGTTGTTAAACCGGCCACCATTCGTACTATCCTCAGTATTGTCCTCTCTCGGCACTGGCCCATTCATCAGTTCAACGTGAAGAACGCCTTTCTTTACGGTCATTTGCAGGAGACTGTATATATGCACCAGCCACCGAGTTTCTGCGAACCTCGATATCCGGACCACGTTTTCCATCTTCAGCGATCCCTCTATGGTCTCAAACAGGCCCCCCGGGCTTGGTACCACAAATTCACTCGGTATGCGTTAAGGGTTGGTTTTCAGCATAGTCGGACTGACACATCGTTATTTATCTACCACTCCCCACAGGCCACTTCATATCTTCTTCTATATGTGTATGACATCATTCTCACAGCATCATCCACAGACTTCCTCAAGAAGATTATTTCTCATCTCAGCCATGAGTTTGCCATGACAGATCTGGATGCCCTTAATTACTTTCTCGGCATATCGGCACCCCGATCACCAACTAGCCTGTTTCTGTCTCAACAGAAATACACAGCTCAGATTCTAGACCTTGCCAACATGCAGAATTGTAAACCCGCTCGCACCCCGGCAGAATCCGCTCACAAATTAGATGCACATGGTCCACCCGTTGATGAGCCATCTCTATACCGCAGCCTTGCTGGGGAACTTCAGTATCTCACATTCACGAGACCAGATATCTCCTTTACGGTTCAGCAGATTTGTATTTATATGCATTGTAACACCCTGGATTTTCATTACATTTATCGTTGTATTCTTGTGTTAAGCTGTTGTCGTTAGTACCGCGTTTGATTTGAAGTTCGAGTTTAGTTTTGAGAACTTTGGGCAAACAAACAATGAACCACGCGAGTAGCACCGCGACTTGAGGTCGTGGCACAACCCGCATAACCCACTAGATGATATTGGGGTTTTGGACACGGGCGAGTTATGCCGTGAGTTGAGGTCGCGGCATAACCCGCGTAAGACCCTGACCGACTTAAGGGTTGTCAGCCACAAATATCTCATTCTCTCATGTTTCTCTCTCTCTCTCTCTCTTCAAATCTCTCTCTCTCTAAGTTTTTATTTTCTTTGGATCTTCAAGCTCCCGTAAGTTGCTAGTATTAAGTGCATTGCTCGGGGTTTCGGCGTAGAAAGCTTCGTCTTATCGAGGGGGTCGATATCTGGTTTTCCGGGTTTTATTCTAAAACTTGTTTGGTGAGTTCCTACTATCATTTTATAAACTTTATACATGTCAACTTATATTTTTGAAATCCAAAGTATTTCCACGGTATGGATTTAAGTTCTCTACATTTTGACACAACTTGAGTTTTTGGCGATTTCAGGGTTCCCGACCAGTTTTGACTAAAATGATGGGTTCCATCTTATTAGAAGTAAAAGGAGGTTTTACTTGCACATTTATGTGGGTTACTTGAAATATTGTTTAAAGTTCATTTTTGATGATTTTCATTCTTACCAGAATTTAAACTTGAAAATGCATTTTTGTTTATAAATGTTATTTTATACCATATGTCTATCTATGGTTGGTCACATATGTTGTTGTGACGAGTCTGTACCATTACTAGCGGATACCTAGGTATTGAGTCGACTTATATTTGGGATGTCTTTTCCCCTCTTTGTATAAATGGATGTATATATGATCCTCAGGGGCCATTTGGTACGGTTATGTGAGACCGGTTACTAGCCATGGATCATATTTTCCCTTATTTGTAGCTATGGATGCATATGATCCTTGGGGGCCATTTAGTACGGTTATGTGAGACCGGCTACTAGCCATGGGTCATAGTGTAGTCCTAGTGAACGAGTTTTGGTTTGGTTTCCTCGGGGGCCCTCCCTCACATCGTAGTACGGACCTTTGTTGTTCGTGGCCATGGATTCCAAGTGTTTTGACTCATAACTCGGATTGTGACCTACTTTGTGTTACACTACAATCCTTGGTAAAACTGATTATCTTTGTCATCGTATGATGAGTTTACATTTAAAAGGCCCAGTTGTGGCAAAGGTTTCATTTGAAAATTAAACCTTATTGAAAAGATTTCCTTATGATACAATTGTGTATATCTCTTGAAATTTATAAATTGTATGTTCTCACTAGCCTTTAAGCCTAACACTTTTTCTCAAATGATATGTATAGCAGGTTCTCGTTAACGGCGGGTTGCCAAGGGCTTGAGTGTCGGGATTGACCTCGAGGGTTTTTGAGACGATTAGAATTGGATTGTTGGGCATTTGTTAAGTCCCATATTTTTGGATGATTTTGGATCCACAGGTGATGTAATCTAGATAGTTTATGTTTAGATTAGTTTGTTGTTAGAATCCTTATCCGTATTCTGGCTTTTGTAAAGGTTAAGTACAATTCCCCTTTTTGGGAGGTTTATACCTATTGTTTATGCTTAATTGTTTAGTTTCCGCAGTTTAAATTCACCCTGGTTTTTTGGGCGTTACAAGTTGGTATCAAAGCTCTAGTTTAAGTGATCTAGGCATGAATGTAAGATGTCTAGACTTAGACTGAGTATGTTAAGCATTGATTCGTGAGTATTGGGTAGAACTACTAAGATGGGTTGGTCTTAGAGTTGACGGAAATTGTAGTTATCAAACGTTGTGGCGATGGTATCAAGAACCATTATGTATTGTATGTTCATAAACTCACTTAGCTAATGTTATTATGAGAATATGTATACGTGATTGTGCCTGAATTACCGTTATTATGACATTTGGTACTATAATATTACGTTCTTTCGTGTTTATTCTCTCAATCTGTCTCTTACTCTTCTCGTATTTGTGTGGAAACCATTTTTAGGATGGTGAATACACGCAGTCGACCGTTAGTCGATGGTGATTTGCGTGACGATAGTTCGCCCGAGTGAGATCTAGTGGTTAGGGCGGCGACCGTCATTCCTTCGGGCATGCCACCATTACTTACTGCGGAAGTGGAGCTAGGACCAAGAGTGGTTCTGACGTCCACCAGTCCCGTTGTTCAGTTAGCTAGCCCTCAAGCTGGTATGATGGCCAGCGTCATGCAAATGGTGACATCGGCCATGAAGAAACAGCAAGAGGTTTTTCAAAAAATGTTGAAAGACCGAGACGCGAGTCTCATAAGGCATGAGGCAGTGGAAGAGAATGTGCTGCCTGGATCTGGGGGCTCTGGGAGCGGAGTCAGAACTGAAGAGCACAGGGTTATTGGTGCTCCGAAAGGTGGGAAGAGTTGTTCCTACAAATCTTTTCTGGGTTGCGGACCACCAGAGTTCTCTGGTTCCGAAGACCCAATTGCATGTGTTAAATGGATCCGAGCGGTCGAGCAAGCTTTTGGTTCATCCAAGTGTGGGGATGACCAAAGGGTGAGATTCGGTATGCAACTGCTCAGGGATACGGCGCTAACGTGGTGGAATGTTATCCATTCCACTCTCTCTCCTACTGTTTTGGCCAACTGACTTGGGGTGAGTTGAAGGTGAAATTATTGGAGGAATATTGTAATGAGAGAGCAATGGATCGGATCGAGACTGAGTTCCGGGCACTGGAGAAAGGGAATCTGACGGTGAGAGAATATACCCGTCAATTCATGGAAAAGTTGGGTTTAGTGGGGCATGTGGCCTCATCTGAGAAGGAAAAGATTAAGGCCTATCTGAAGGGTCTATCGTCGGACATGGTGACTATGGTCCGAAACTCGAAGGCTTCTAACCTTCGTGAAACGATTGAGGAAGCGCAGTTTATGGAAGAGGTTTACGCGAAGAGTATACCGGAGAAGGCCGTGGCAGTAGTTGATAAGAGAAAGTGGGAGAGCAATTCTGCTCATCCCAAGAGATCACGACCTTTTGTCGGAAACCGAAACTTCAACAGTCAGCAGGAAGCTAGATGGTGCCACAAGTATCGAACCAAGCACCACGGTAACTGTAACACCACTTCTCAAACTTGTTATAAGTGTGGGAAGCCTGATCACTCCGCCAAATATTGCCCGATCAGAGGACTTATCTGCTATGAGTGCAAGGCACCAAGGCACGTAAGAAGAGATTGCCAAAAGCTTGTGGCGGGTAGCGCGGCGACAAAGAAGGAGAACCCTCCTAGGGTTCCGGGTCTAGCGTTTCAAATGACGGCCGAAGAGGCCAAGGCATCGGCTGATGTGGTATCGGGTACATTTCTTATAAACTCTGTTCCTGCTCGTGTTTTATTCGATTTGGGTGCTAGTTTCTCTTTCATATCTGAGTTGTTCCGTCAAAAGATTGTTATGCCCACTACTAGTCTTGAGGATGCGTTAGTTGTAGAGATAGCTGATGGTAGTCAAGTCCTGATCCGTGATGTTTTGAAGAAGTGTGCTCTCGGAATCGAAGGGAGGGAATTATCGATTGACTTACTGTCGATGATAATCAGAGGTTTTGACGTGGTAGTCGGTATGGATTGGTTGGCGAACAATCATGCCAAGATCATGCGTTCTAAGAAGTTAATTCGACTTCCCCATCCCTGTGGCGAAGTCGTTGTGATCTATGGTGAGAAGAGAAAAGCTGAAGTGGCAATAATCACAATGGCAAAGGCACACAAGTGCTTAATAAAAGGATGTTCATCTTTCCTAGCCTACGTGATCGACGCCAAGTTAGAAAAGTCAAAGCTGGTTGATGTGAAGATTGTGCGCGAGTTTCCAGACGTCTTTCCTGACGACTTGCCTGGGTTACCACCTGATCGTCAAGTAGAGTTTCGGATTGATCTCGTGCCGGGAGAAGCTCCTATTGCTAGAGCTCCTTATCGATTAGCGCCATCAGAGATGCAAGAGATGATGGCACAACTCCAAGAGCTTTTGGAAAAGAGTTTCGTCAGACCGAACTCGTCACCTTGGGGAGCTCCGATCCTATTCGTCAAGAAGAAGGATGGCACAATGAGAATGTGTATTGATTATCGCGAGTTGAACAAAGAGACAGTGAAGAACAAATATCCGGTTCCTAGAATAGACGACTTGTTCGATCAACTTCAAGGAGCGGGGTGTTTTTCCAAGATTGACTTACGTTAGGGTTATCACCAAGTGAAGGTAAGAGAAGAATACGTTCCGAACACAACCTTTAGAACGTGTTACGGCCATTACGAGTTTCTTGTAATGCCTATTGGCCTGGCGAACGCACCAGCGGTGTTTATGGATTTGATGAATAGGGTGTGCCGACCATTCCTCGACAAGTCAGTCATCGTGTTCATTGATGACATACTCGTGTACTCTAAAAGCGAGTTGGAGCACGAGCAACACCTTCGCGAAGTTCTCGATGTGCTGAGAAAAGAAAGATTGTACGAGGTACAGTTTCTGGGTCACGTTGTCACTCGAGACGGAGTGAAAGTGGATCCCTCCAAGATTGAATCCATGATGAATTGGGAGCCTCCCAAGAATTCGTCCGAGATCCGAAGTTTCTTGGGTCTGGAGGGATACTACCGGAGATTTATTCAAGACTTTTCAAAGATCGCTTCTTCCTTGACAGTTCTAACTCGGTAGAATGCGAAATTTGATTGGACCGAAACACAAGAGAAGGCATTTCGAATCCTTCAAAAGAAATTATGTGAAGCTCCGATCTTATCGTTACCTGAAGGGTCAGAAGATTTCGTGGTCTATAGCGATGCTTCAAAGATGGGTTTAGGTTATGTGTTGATGCAACGGGGCAAGGTAATCGCTTACGCCTCGAGGCAGCTTAAGATACACGAGAAGAACTATCCTACCCACGATTTAGAGTTAGCAGTGGTGGTGTTCGCCCTGAAGCTTTGGCAACATTATCTCTATGGCACGAAGTGTACACTCTTCACAGATCATAACAGCCTGAAGTATGTCTTTGATCAGAAAGAGTTGAATATGAGACAAAGACGGTGGCTCGAGTTACTCAAACATTACGACTGTGAGTTGCTTTACCATCCTGGTAAGGCGAACGTGGTAGATGATGCGTTAAGTCGGAAGAACTATAGCGGATGTATTCGGGCTACCCATTCGAGAATCGAGTTGGTGTCTAGTCTTGTGGAAAAGATCAAGACGTCACAAGTTGAGGCATTGTTAGAAGAGAATCTCAAAAAGGAAGTCATGACGAAGCAGCGGTTGCTCTTAACGGAAGACAACCGAGGGGTAAAACTGTTCAGTGGTCGTGTGTGGGCACCCAAAGTTGGGGGTAACCGTGATCTTTTGCTCAGAGTTAAAGAATTAAAGAAGATAAAGTTCAAAGTTTAAGAGTTTGAAAGATTATTCAAGCAAAGTCAAAGATATTTGAAGATGTGCTGATTTTGCTGAAATTTTCTTTGGAAATTATTTGTTGAAGCAATTTGAGCTGAATCTGAAGATAATTTATTTCCAAAGTTTGAAAGTATTTTGTGAAAGTTTTGGGGAGATTGTTCATTGTTTGAAGACAGTTTTGGAAAGAATGTTGATAAAGAAAAAGGGGAGATTTTACTGACAGAGCTTAAAGTAAAGACTGAATTGCTAGATCTTTCAACAGTGATCTGAATCCAAAGGGGGAGATTGTTAGAGCATAAATCTGTTGGATACAAGATCAAGAAAACCAAAAGTCAAAGTGCAAGAAGTCAAAGCTGAGAAAGTCAAATCTCATCAAAGTCAAAGTCTTTTGTAATAAAAGTCAAAGTATTGTATTTGTTTGTTTCCTTGTTGTAATTAGTTGTAGGTATAAATAGTTTTCTTTTCTTTGTAATTAGTAAAAAAACTTAATTAGAGCATTATTCAGTTGTATTTTAGAGAGAGAAATATCAGAGAAAGAGAATTCGTTAGAGAGAGATTGTAGAGAGAGAAAGTGTAATCATGAGATTGAAAGTGAAATCAAACAGGTTTGCGTTTGATTCATCGAGGTTTGCGGGTCATTCATCAAGATATGTACAAGTTCTTCATAGGTTTGTGGGTCATTCATAGACTGCGGGTGTATTCAATAAGATACGCAAAGTGAGATTTGCGTTTCTTTTAAGAAACAAGAAGCTAAGGTTTGCGTTTATTTGAGAATCGAGAAGCTAAGTTTTGCGGGCTTAATGACAAACGCGAAGTAGAAGGATTTGAGTTCAGAAGACAAAATCATGGTTTGCGTTTGTAACAAGATACGCAAAGTTTATCTTGCGGGTGTAACTTGACACGCAAAGTGTGTCTTGCGTTTGCAATTTGAAACGCAAAGTTGACAAAAGCAAAGTTTTTCTAGAAACGCAAAGTTGAGTTCAGAGATATTGTGGTTTGCGCTTATCGCTTAAACCGCAAAGTAGAGTTTGCGCTTCTAACTTGAACCGCAAAGTAGAGTGTGCGCTTCTAACTTGAACCGCAAAGTAGAGTGTGCGCTTCTAACTTGAACCGCAAAGCAAAGTTTGCGTTTGATTTTGGAAACGCAAAGTAAAGTTTGGTCACGCAAATTGTACATTGAACAAGGAAACTGAGAAACGCAAAGTAAAGCAAAGTGAGGTGTGCGGTCTATGTAAGAAACGCAAAGTGTGATTTGCGTTCCCTGTGTGACACGCAAAGTTGGAGTTTGCGATTCCTGTGTGAAGCGCAAAGTGTGAAAGACTTGGAATAATTTTTGTGTTTTTAGTATTTTGATTTCTAGTGGATATTTTTGTATTTCTTATTGTGTCATTTGGACTAACGACCAGTTCTAGTTTCTTATTGATATATTTCTCAAACAGGTTTTTCAAGATGACTTCAAAAGATTCACTTTCGATTGGTACTGATGTGAAGCCTCCTGTATTGTTTAAAGGAGAGTATGAACAATGGAAGGACAGATTCTTGGATTTCATAGACAGACATGCAAATGGAGAGAATATTCTGGAGTCTATTATAGATGGTCCTATGAAACCAATCACAGTTAATGTACCTGATGATGATGATGATTCTTCTGATAGTGGACATGGTGATGTGGAAAAAGCAGAAAAGACAAAACAAGTTAAAGTCGATTTATCTCAGTATTCTGAAGAACAGAAGAGTCGATATAAAGCTGACAAGCAAGCGAGATCTCTTTTACTCCAAAGATTTCCCAATGACATCTACATCAAGATTGATAGCTACAAGCATGATGCTAAACAGATGTGGAATCAATTGGAAAAGATGATGATGGGATCAAAGATAGGGAATCAGATAAAGGTGGCTAACTGCATCAATAGCTATGAGGAATTCAAAGCTAAAGAGAATGAGAGTCTAGAAGACACATATGAAAGATTTACTTTGCTTCTGAATGAGCTGACAAAGAACAAAGTCAAAAAGAAACAGCTGGAAAACAATGTCAAATTCCTAAGTATCCTACGTCCTGAATGGAAGAAACATACACGTAATATGAAGAAAATGAAAGACTTAAGTGAAATACCTCTTCATGAAGTTTATGAAACATTACGTCAGAATGAGGAAGAGGTAGAGGAGAAAAGAGCTGAAAAGAAAAAGGTTGAGAAGGTTTCTGATCCGATTGCTTTGGTTGTTGGTGAGAAGAAGAAAGAAAAGAAAGAAAAGATAGATAAGAAGAAGAAAAAAAAGGTTCTGACAAGTTCTGAGTCAGATTCTGAAACAGATGATGATGATGGAGAAAATCTAAAGCAAGCCATGTTGTTGCTAACTCGTGCGTTTCAAAAGAAATTTTATAAGAAGTCGGGATCAAATTCTCAACGCTATTCTTCTTCAAGTTCCAAGAATCACGAGCACCGAGAGAAAGTGGAAGGAAAAAGGTATGAAGAAAATAGATATGTTGAAAAGAAGCCTGATGAAAGGAAGAAGTTCGTGAATGACTACACTGTTGCTGAAAAGCCAACAAATGATTCAGTCAAATGCTACAACTGTGGCAAACTTGGTCATTTTGCAAAAGACTGTAGAAAGCCGAAAGTTCGTAATTCTCAATACTATCAAAACAAACTCCTCTTGTCCAAACAGCAAGAAGCAGGAATAGCTCTAATGGTCGAGGACGAATTTTGGCTTGATCATTCCGAAGATGAAGATGAAAAGAAAGAAGAAACATCTCATCTATGCCTCATGGACAAAGAAGTAAAGAATGACGAGAGTGATGATGAGACATCTGATGAGCTATTACACTTAACTCGAAAAGATTTCATTACCAAAATGGAAACCATGGTGATTGAGCTTCAAGAATTACAAAATAAATTGAAAAGGGAAAAAGAAAGAGTGGCTAAAAAGAACAAGAAGATCTTTGAGCTTAATACGTTTGTTATTTCAAACAAAGATCTCATTGATTCTTTACGCAAGTCTGATTTTAATTCTAAATCTCAAGTAGATTGTTTTGAAAAGAAGATTTATGAGTTTGATGCTAAAGTTTCTAAATATGAGTTTGAGAAGAAAGAATCTACACTAATTGTTTATAAACTGCAAGTTGAAAACAAGAATTTGAATAAGAAGGTAAATGGTCTGGAAGTAAAACTTTATGCGAGAGGTCAAACAGATCAAACCATTTTTCTCAATACACCAAATGAAGAAGCTGATGTTAAAGAGAAATGGGGACTTGGTTATGAAAACCCCCATTATCTTAAGAAAGCCATCATAAAACAACCAGCACTTTATAACTATGATTTTCTTGCTTGTGCTGGTAAACATACTCATTTGAAACCCAAATTTGTTACCAAATTACCAGAAGAAGTTGAGGACCAAGAAACTGAAAATAGGAAGAATAAAAAGAAAATGCAACTACCGTTTAACTATGTAAAGTTAAATGATAGTTATCTTTCAGAAACACCAAAAGTTTTTTCAAACGACTATTTTGTTAGTTATTCTGCTTCTGAGATGAAGTCTAAACCTACAATTGCAAAGGTTTATGTTCATACGTCTATTCTTGAAAGCAAAATAGTTGAGCTTGAAAATGTTTTATCTGATGAAAAACTTTTGAGTGATATTCAACAAAGTGTATTTTCTACAGTTTTAAAGAACACGATTTTTCAATCTACATATACAAAGTGTTCTAAAATTTCTAAGGTATCTCATACTTCGACTGATAATTCTGATGACTTATTTGAGTCTGCAAATGATTTTTTTAATTCTGATGATGGATGCATAGAAGAGATTGATTTGTTTGACTTAAATTCTAAACTTCCTGATCATTCTACTTGTCTTAAAAATAAAAGAGTGTTACCAAGTGGTGTTAATATTATTGAATCATCAACTAAGGTTGGTGAATCAGATTCTGTAACTGCTGATTACTATGCTCAAGGTAAGAAACATAAGAAACAGCGATTACAGAAATAGAAATACACTGGTACACGAAAGATTATTCAGTCTCAGAAATCTGTGTTTCCTAATAATTCTATATCTTATGTTTCAGATTTAAGAAAGAAAAAGTTGAAAGCTCGATCTGAATGGAGACCAAAACGGAAGGAGGATGAGATAGCCGGATCAGTTTCTGATAATTCTTTTACTAGCCAAGTTAGTAGTGATAATGATGTAATTTATCAATTTGCTTCAAATAAACAAAATCTTGTAACTTCTTACAAGAAATATTCAATAAAGCAATTGATTCAATTATCTTCTATTCCTACTACATTTTATTCTAATTATCGACGAACTGATTTTGCTTATTCTCATAATTCTTCTGATTGGTATGGATCTTATCATGTTAACTCTTCGAGATCAAATGTTTTTCAAAGCTTTCAAAAGAACAGAGGGTCCATTTTTAAATGGATACCAAAATCTTGTGTTAAACTGTTAGGACCCGTTTTTAAATGGGTACCTAAATCTATTATTGCCTGATTTCTCTTGCAGACCCGACATATGTGGTACTTGGATAGTGGATGTTCCAAGCATATGACTGGGCAAAAAGCTTTATTGTCTAACTATACAGAGAAATTCAGTGGAAATGTCAGATTTGGAAACGATCAGCTTTCACCTATCTTAGGATACAGTGACATTATTCAAGACAACATAACGATAAGTAAGGTGAGTTATGTCAAAGGTTTGGGGCACAACTTATTCAGCATTGGTCAATTCTGCGATAAAGGGTTAGAGGTCAAATTCAAGTCTAAGAGTTGCTCAGTTCGTACTGAAGACGACACAAAACTCTTAGGTGGACATCGAAAGACAAACCTCTATACCATCAATCTTTAAAAAGTACAAATTGACAATCAAGTATGCTTGATGACAAAAGCTTCAACGCAACAAAGTTGGCTCTGGCACAGACGTTTATCTCATTTGAACTTTCGTTACATCAACAAGCTGGTTCGTGGGAAGTTGGTCATAGGACTTCCTGAGCTGAAATATGAACGAGATCACTTATGCGCAGCATGTGAAAAGGGTAAGATGAAGAGAGCCTCTCATAAACCGAAGCCTGAACCAAGCACTAGTTCTCCGTTAGAATTGTTACATATGGATTTGTGTGGTCCAACGAGAACTCAGAGTTTGGGAGGAAAGAAATACGTGTTGGTTATTGTGGACGATTACTCAAGATACACGTGGGTCAAATTTCTTCGATCAAAAGATGAGACGCCCGAAGTTCTCATTACTTTCTTAAAGTCGACCCAAGTGAAAATGCAGTGACAAGTTAAGTTTCTTCGTACTGACAAGGGCACAGAATTCAAGAACAAGATCGTTGATGAATATCTCGAATCAGTTGGGATTTCACATCAGTATTCTGCTGCTAGAACGCCTGAACAAAATGGAGTAGTTGAAAGGCGAAATCGGACGCTAGTCGAGGCCGCTCGGACGAAGGCATCTTTATCGGTTATTCTTCAATATCTGCAGCATATCGTGTTTATCTGAAGAAGTCAAAGACAATTGTTGAGAGCGTTAATGTCACATTAGATGAAGAGATGGCTTCTGATCAAACCAGTTCAGAACCCATTATTACTGGAGTATTAGCTTCTGGGCAGATCAGTCCAGAACCTGTTTCTACAATCAATAATTCGAATAACACTTCTACTTCTATTTCACATTTAACTGATTTAGATTTGTTATTTGAATTCCTTTATGATGAGTTTCTAGGTTCTAATATACCTAAATCTGTTGTGACTGACAGGTCTGAAGATACAAGTTGCAATCATCTAGTAACTTCAGATGTCATAACTGAACAAGCATCCCCTGTTCAGTCAGAAACTCACATTCCTACAATTACTCCTACAGTTGAAGATGTACAAGCAAATGCTTAGCCAGAAGTAACTGTTTCAGTTGGATGTGATACATTGTCTACTCAACAGCCAGAGTCTGCTGTTCCAACTGATGCTTTTGCACCTAAAACTTCAACTGCAAATCCTCCTCCAAATATTCAAACTGAAGATTCTGATAGTGGATTTCTAGATGATGATCATGTTCAATCTGTATCTACTCCACTCCCTCATGAGCATCGCTGGACCAAAGAGCATCTATTACATCAAGTAATTGGAGATCTTAACAAGCATGTACAAACTAGGTCAGCGACTTTGAATTAATGTATGCATGACTCATTCCTCAGCAAGATAGAGCCCACGCGAGTATCAGAGGCTTTAGCTGATTCAGACTGGGTATCTGCCATGCAAGAAGAGATCAATCAGTTTGAAGCCCTAAAGGTTTGGAGATTAGTTCCAAAACCGGAAGGAAAGACCGTGATAGGAACTAAATGGGTTTTCAAAAACAAGAAGGATGAAGATGGTATCGTCATAAGAAACAAAGCTAGACTTGTTGCCAAAGGTTACTGGCAAGAGGAAGGCATTGATTACGATGAGACGTATGCTCCGGTAGCGCGTATAGAGGCAATCAGAATGTTTCTAGCCTACGCCGCTTATAAGAATTTCACAGTCTATCAGATGGATGTGAAAACAGCCTTTCTGAATGACATTCTTAATGAGGAAGTGTACGTGTCACAACCAGAAGGGTTCTTCAATCCAGATAAGCCAAATCATGTCTACATCTTGGACAAAGCCCTTTATGGATTAAAAAAAGGCCCCTCGAGCATGGTATGACGTTTTATCCAAATTCTTGGTCAAGTCTGGTTTCTCCAAAGGTAAGATTGATACCACTTTATTCATCAAGATAGAAAAAGCTGATATTATTCTTATTCAAATATATGTTGATGATATAATATTTGGTTCTACTAATCCAAAATTTTGCAAAAACTTTTCTAACCTCATGGTGTCACGTTTTCAAATGAGTATGATGGGAGAGATGAATTTCTTTCTCGGATTACAAGTTAAGCAATTTTCTATGGGGATTTTCATTAACCAATCTAAGTACATTTTGGACATTCTGCTGAAGTACTAAATGGAAAGTTGTAAACCAATTGGAACCCCGATGGCACCAGGTACTAAGATTAACACTGATCCTTCGCGTAAAAGTGTTGATGTAAGGACTTATAGAGGTATGATAGGATCGTTAATGTATCTTACATCTAGTAGACCAGATATTATGTTTTCAACATGCTTATGTTCTAGATATCAGGTTGCTCCCAAAGAATTCCATTTGGCTGCTGTCAAACGGATTTTTAGATATCTGAAAGGGACTGCAGATCTTGGTCTGTGGTATCCTAAGGATACTGGGTTTCAACTGACTGCATATTCAGATGCAGATCATGCAGGTTGCATGTTGGACAGAAAGAGTACTTCTGGTCACGTTCAATTTCTTGGAGACAAGCTCGTTAGCTGGGCATCAAAGAAACAATTATGCGTTTCCACATCGACTGCTGAAGCAGAGTATGTAGCTGCTGCCAGTTGCTGCTCTCAAGTCTTGTGGATGCGAACACAGCTACGAGACTATGGATTCAAATTTGATAAAATTCCAATCTATTGTGACTCGAAGAGTGCGATTGCGATATCTGCTAATCATGTCCAACATACGAAAACCAAACACATTGATGTCAGGTATCATTTTATAAAAGATAATGTAGAAAAAGGAACAATTGAACTTTATTTTGTAAAAACAGATTAACAACTTGCAGATTTATTTACCAAATCCTTAGATGAAAAGAGATTTAATTTTCTTGTCTCTAAGCTTGGTATGTTAAATCTTAAGACGTAATCTTTTGTTACCTACTAAAGTTTCGTATTGTTATTTTTCATCATTTTCTTTATTATTATGTTTGAAGGATATCTGCACTTTAAATGTTTGCTCATGATCTCAGGGGGAGTAAGAGAAGATTTTAGATGATCTACATTATTTTGAGGGGGAGCATAACTAATTTCTGCATTTTACTTAACTGACAAATTTTTGTGATGCATGATTTTAGGGGGAGCATATAAGCTAAGTCAAAAGGAGTAAGACTATGATTTCTGATAAACTCATATCAGAACTCGTGCAATCAACGTTTTATTGCTTTATGTTCTTTTATTTTCGAATAAATTTTGTGAATAAATTTTTTACTAGACTTTGAGACTTATGCAGGATGAGAGAGGAAGACACGATCATATCTTAATGACTTAAGCTTGACTTCATGAGATTTAAGATTGCGCTAAAAGTAAATTTCTTATCTTAATCTCAAATATATCTGAAAGAAGGACAACTTTCAGATATAGAAAACATGTTCTGAAATGTTCAAACCACTTCCCGAATTTTAAACAGATTTTATAATTTGGAAGTGTGATTTTAAATGTTTTCATTTGGTTTTTGTGCTTAATTGATAAACCAAACCGTGTGTTTCCAAAGATAAATACTCGCGTATTGGCTTTTCTATATACTTTCAAGTATTCAAACACATCGGTTTCAGTTTTTGTTTTAAATTGTTCTTACCATGTCTCTAAATTGAAACAATTTTTCGATGGTAAGACACTCTGCTTGTACATTAAAAAATGTTGAGCGATATTTCATTTTGAAACGTCATTTCGAGAATGTCTATATTTTTGTTTCGTATGGACAATATCCGTTATTCTTGACCATAATCCTAAATTGATATATCATTTCATTTCTGATCATTTTCATACGATGTCAGATTTTCGAACAAGTCTTTTGCATTCATGTTCATTCATTCAATATACTTGTTTGAAAATACTTCAATGTATAAAAATGCTCAAATCTTCATGGTTATATTTTATGAGCATATATTCGTCTAACATTTGTATATGAGCTTTAACTAATAAAGTTAAACCATATTGAGCAACACATGCTTATTAGGATATTATGGGTTCTTTGTGCTAGGACTTAAATGAACTTCTATGGATTCACGTTAACCAGTGTTTCCTACCCAAGAAGTTAATCCAATAGTGATTGAGTGTGAGGAGTCTAAAAGAAATGAGTGTGGGTGTGTTGAGGTAAAATGGAAAAGAGAGTTTGGTTAGTAGTGAGCTTAATGATCAAAAGAAAGAGGGTGTGAGAACAGAGTAAAAGAATATTAAACTCTGCACCAACTACTTTTTGAGCCGGGCAGCCACATTACTAATGATTCACAATTCTTTCGTGAACATTATTGAAACAGGCAAATAGCCCATGCCAACTCTTGCTAAAACCCCACCAACTACTCATTTTCTTCTCAAAAAGAAAATGTTTCACATTTTCAAGGGGACGCAACACATATGCTATCTGGTTTTCATTTGGAAAATCTGGATATTGAAAAAGAAGGAAGCCTGCCCCACCTTCGCACTTCAATCATGCACATTGAGTCTGTGTTTATCTACTGTTGTCTCAGTGGTTTACACAACTTTGAGCCTTAATAAAGCAATCATTCGTGCTTAATTCTTTCTACACATGCACGAACACACAAAGAATTTGTTTCTTTGTCATAACATTCATAGAAATTGCCTTTGTGGTGTTTCGATGATTGGATGGAAGCCTTGGGGGAGTGAACATCAAAAAGCTCCTTTATATTGGGTATTCGTTACACACAGTGACTTCGTGTTACTGACAGGCAATTTAACTGATTCATTTGTTGATTCAGGTGTTACCTTTCTTATTTTTCTGGATTTGAAAAGATCTAGATGAATATCTTGGTTACGAATCGTTGACTCAGTGGCTCTTGAAAGATTAGTGGTCAGAACTGAAAAAGACATTTCTTGGTGAAAGTTTTGATGATACCGATGCTCGTTTCATCAAAAAGGGGGAGATGATTTAAAGAAATATCAGAATCAGAAATTTCAGAGTTAAAGAATTAAAGAAGATAAAGTTCAAAGTTTGAGAGTTTGAAAGATTATTCAAGCAAAGTCAAAGATATTTGAAGATGTGCTGATTTTGCTAAAATTTTCTTTGGAAATTATTTGTTGAAGCAATTTGAGCTGAATCTGAAGATAATTTCTTTCCAAAGTTTGAAAGTATTTTGTGAAAGTTTTGGGGAGATTGTTCATTGTTTGAAGACAGTTTTGGAAAGAATGCTGATAAAGAAAAAGGGGAGATTGTACTGACAGAGCTTAAAGTGAAGACTGAATTGCTAGATCTTTCAACAGTGATCTTGAATTCAAAGGGGGAGATTGTTAGAGCATAAATCTGTTGGATACAAGATCAAGAAGACCAAAAGTCAAAGTTCAAGAAGTCAAAGCTGAGAAAGTCAAATCTCATCAAAGTCAAAGTCTTTTGTAATAAAAGTCAAAGTATTGTATTTGTTTGTTTCCTTGTTGTAATTAGTTGTAGGTATAAATAGATTTCTTTTCTTTGTAATTAGTAGAAAACTTAATTAGAGCATTATTCAGTTGTATTTTAGAGAGAGAAATATCAGAGAGAAAGAGAATTCGTTAGAGAGAGATTGTAGAGAGAGAAAGTGTAATCTTGAGATTGAAAGTGAAATCAAACAGGTAATTGATTCGTATTTGTATCTTGTTTGATTAATGTTGTTTAGAAACTAGATTCAGGGACACACAACAAGTCCAAGTATTCCATTCATCCGGGAAGTATGAAGATGTACAAGGACTTGATGTTGCATTATTGGTGGTCGGTAATGAAGCTTGATGTGGCGTGTTATGTGGAGCGTTGTGTTACGTGCTCGCAAGTTAAGGCCGAACATCAACGACCGTATGGGAGTCTTCAATCTTTAGAGATTCCCGAGTGGAAGTGGGAGCATATCACCATGGATTTCGTGACGAAGTTGCCTAAAACTATTCGAGGTCACGATACCATTTAGGTGATAGTTGATAGATTGACAAAGAGCGCTCACTTCTTGGCCATGCGCGAGACATTACCGATGGACAAGCTAGCAAAACTGTACATCGATGAAGTGGTCTTGAGGCACGGTATACCATTGTCGATCGTGTCGGATCGCAACAGTCGGTTCACTTCGAACTTTTAGGATGGGTTTTAGAAAGATCTTGGTACACGCGTTAAGTTGAGTACGGCTTACCATCCACAAACCGACGGGTAAAGTGAGCAAACGATCCAAACGTTGGAAGACATGTTGAGGTCTTGTGTCATCGACTTCTGGGGTAGTTGAGACTCTCACTTACCTTTGGTGGATTTTGCTTACAACAATAGCTACCACTCGAGTATCGGAATGGCACCTTTTGAGGCATTGTACGGGCGAAAGTGCCGAACTCCTGTGTGTTGGCTTGAAGCGGGAGAAAAGCAGTTCGCCGGACCTGAAATCGTGTAAGATACGACCGATAAGGTCAAGAGCATTCATGAAATGTTGAATGCGGATCAGGATCGGCAGAAGAGTTATGCCGATAAGAAGCGGCGGCCGATGGAATTCCAAGTGGGTGACCGTGTGTTCCTTAAGGTATCGCCGTGGAAGGGCATTATACGGTTCGGAAAGCGTGGGAAGCTGAGTCCCGTTTCCTTGGACCTTTCAAAGTGCTCAAGCGGGTGGGTTTGCAAGCCTACCAATTGGAACTACCGCCAGAGTTGAGAAGAATACACAGCACGTTTCATATTTGTTACCTTCGGAAGTGTTTGGCGGAAGAGGAGAGTGTCATTCCTCTCTCCGAGTTGACAGTAGACGAGGGTAACCGTTGTATAGAAGAGCCTGACGCTATCTTAGAAAGAAAGTCTAAGAAGTTGCGTCACAAAGAAGTCACGTTGGTCAAGGTGCAGTGGAAGCATCATCAGGGAGCAAATGTAACGTGGGAATCTGAAGAGGATATGAAGCGAAGATATCCTCATCTTTTTGTATAGTTGGGATTTCGAGGACGAAATCATTCCCAAGTTGGGAAGGATTGTAACACCCTGGATTTTCATTATATTTATCGTTGTATTCTTGTGTTAAGCTGTTGTCGTTAGCACCGCGTTTGATTTGAAGTTCGAGTTTAGTTTTGAGAACTTTGGTCAAACAAACAGTGAACCACGCGAGTAGCACCGCGACTTAGGTCGCGGCACAACCCGCGTAACCCACTGGATGTTTTGAGTTTCAAGGAACCACGCGAGTAACACCGCGACTTGAGGTCGCGTCACAACCCGCGTAACCCACTGGATGATATTGGGGTTTTGGACATGGACGAGTTATGCCGTGAGTTGAGGTCGCGGCATAACCCGCGTAAGACCCTGACCGACTTAAGGGTTGTCAGCCACAAATATCTCATTCTCTCATGTTTCTCTCTCTCTCTCTCTAAGTTTTTATTTTCTTTGGATCTTCAAGCTCCCGTAAGTTGCTAGTATTAAGTGCATTGCTCGGGGTTTCGACGTAGAAAGCTTTGTCTTATCGAGGGGGTCGATATCTGGTTTTCCGGGTTTTATTCTAAAACCTGTTTGGTGAGTTCCTACTATCATTTTATAAACTTTATACATGTCAAAACTTATATTTTTGAAATCCAAAGTATTTCCACGGTATGGATTTAAGTTCTCTACATTTTGACACAACTTGAATTTTTGGCGATTTCGGGGTTCCCGATCAGTTTTGACTAAAATGATGGGTTCCATCTTATTAGAAGTAAAAGGAGGTTTTACTTGCACATTTATGTGGGTTACTTGAAATATTGTTTAAAGTTCATTTTTGATGATTTTCATTCTTACCAGAAGTTAAACTTGAAAATGCATTTTTGTTTATAAATGTTATTTTATACCATATGTCTATCTATGGTTGGTCACATATGTTGTTGTGACGAGTCTTTACCATTACTAGTGGATCCCTAGGTATTGAGTCGACTTATATTTGGGATGTCTTTTCCCCTCTTTGTATAAATGGATGTATATATGATCCTCAGGGGCCATTTGGTACGGTTATATGAGACCGGTTACTAGCCATGGATCATATTTTCCCTTATTTGTAGCTATGGATGCATATGATCCTCGGGGGCCATTTAGTACGGTTATGTGAGACCGGCTACTAGCCATGGGTCATAGTGTAGTCCTAGTGAACGAGTTTTGGTTTGGTTTCCTCGGGGGCCCTCCCTCACATCGTAGTACGAACCTTTGTTGTTCGTGGCCATGGATTCCAAGTGTTTCGACTCATAACTCGGATTGTGACCTACTTTGTGTTACGCTACAATCCTTGGTAAAACTGATTATCTTTGTCATCGTATGATGAGTTTACATTTAAAAGGCCTAGTTGTGGCAAAGGTTTCATTTGAAAATTAAACCTTATTGAAAAGATTTCCTTATGATACAATTGTTTATATCTCTTGAAATTTATATACTGTATGTTCTCATTAGGCTTTAAGCCTAACACTTTTTCTCAAATGATATGTATATCAGGTTCTCGTTAACGGCGGGTTGCCAAGGGCTTGAGTGTCGGGATTGACCTCGAGGGTTTTTGAGACGATTAGAATTGGATTGTTGGGCATTTGTTAAGTCCCATATTTTTGGATGATTATGGATCCACAACTGATGTAATCTAGATAGTGTATGTTTAGATTAGTATGTTGTTAGAATCCTTATCCATATTCTGGCTTTTGTAAAGGTTAAGTACAGTTCCCCTTTTTGGGAGGTTTATACCTATTGTTTATGCTTAATTGTTTAGTTTCTGCAGTTTAAATTCACCCTGGTTTTTAGGGCGTTACATGCGTGACCCTCGAGAGCCCCATTTACATGCTCTCAAGCGCATCCTACGATACATTTGTGGGACCTTGATTCACGGTCTTCAACTCCACGTCTCCAACTCTTCAGATCTTATCGCCTATTCAGATGCTGATTGGGGGGATACCCTACCATACGCAGATCCACATCCGGATATTGCGTTTTCCTAGGTGACAACCTTGTGTCCTGGTCATCCAAACATCAAGGTGTCATCTCTCGCTCTAGTGCCGATAACGAATATCGTGGAGTCGCTAATGTTGTAGCTGAAACAAGTTGGATCTGAAACCTTCTTCATGAACTCCGTAAACCGCCCACCAAAGCCACCATCGTATACTGTGATAATGTGAGTGCGGTTTACATGTCAACTAATCTGGTTCAACACCAACGCACCAAACACATAGAGATTGATATCCACTTTGTCCGGGACAAAGTGGCCATCGGCCACGTTCGCGTCCTTCACGTTCCCTCAACGTCTCAATATGCCGACATCTTCACAAAAGGGCTTCCTACCACTCTATTTCATGATTTTAAATCCAGTTTGAACGTTCGACATCCCAATGATCAAATTGCGGAGGGATGTTAGTTGTATATATTTGTATTTTGTGTAGTTAGCCCTTTGTTAGCCTTTTTGTATTGGCCCATGGCCCATCTTGTGATGTATATATTGGGGTTGTAACCTCTGTTGGTGATTTTAGTGTCACCAGGCATTTAAGTGTAATTGGTTATAACACGAGTACTAATGGGTTTGAAACTGTGATCTAATACAAGTTAGGTGGTGCGGAGTGCACACTTGTTATAAGACGAGTTTGATCCCAGACATGATGAAATGGCGGGGGGGTCAAGGGGCAACGCCCCTGGCGGTGATCCAAGTGGCAGAGCTTCTTAAGGCATGGCAGAGCCTCTGAAGGCACGTCAGAGCCTCTGAGCCTCTTTGGCACGACAGAGCCTCTGATGGGCGTCTCTGGACCAGAAGCTCTTGGTGTCTATTTTTGGACTAAATCTGCATTTACTGAACATTTAATGCTCAGTTATTTTATGCCCTTAATTTTAGTTAAATTGATTGTAATCGACTATAATTGATAGTGATTTACAATCATTGCCATTTTCCGTTATTTTCTATTTTACGAATGGGACTAGTATATATACCGTATATACTTATGTTTTAGATATACAATTTTAAACAATCATATATACTCTCCAGCAAATTTGCTCTCGTTTTTGTGCCTAAAAACGTGAGTGTTCTTGAGTCTTATCCCATAATGGATTTCGTGCAACCCAGGCATAGGGTCAAAATACCAATTCGGATAGTGACTTACACGATTCTCAAAAAATCCGGTCATCTGATCGACTAATTTCCCCCCGATCTCTAACATTCGAATTGGTACTTTGACATATCGATCATGGCCGATTCTATGAAAGATGACATCAAAGTTTGGAAAGCTGGAGAAGTTTGAAGGCACTGACTTCAGACGTTGGCAGAAAAAGATGCACTTTCTGCTGACCACTCTGAAGGTAGTGTATGTGCTGAGTACACCCATGCCAGAAGTGATGGAGGATGAGACGCTGGAGTACACAAGGAGAAGGAGCAAGTGGGAGTGTTAGGTCCCAAGGCTTGAGCTTCCCAAGAGGTCACCCATCCTAGGATTGCTCTCGCCCGAGCACGCTTAACTTGTTAGGATCAAGCGCAGGTCCCAAGGCTTGAGCTTCCCAAGAGATCACCCATCCTAGGATTGCTCTCGCCCGAACACGCTTAACTTGTTAGGATCAAGCGCTTACCACTACACCAAAAGCAATTGCTTTTGGTGAAGGCGCAACTTTATTTCCTTAAACCATGGTAGCACAAAGTCCCGTACTAAGCGACAGGCGGACATGAGGGGCTGTACCACTTTCGTGGAGCCAGCGGGTCGGGCTGTTAGTCCCGGCCAGTTACGTACTCCCGAGTCGAAGGTGAGGGCGCTGGATGCTTGCGGCATTCCCAGCAAATGTTGGGATTTCTCCTCAACAATCCCCGCCCAGCATTTGCACACTGGGAGACTCGAACCCACGACCTCGCTCTGATACCAATTGTTAGGTCCCAAGGCTTGAGTTTCCCAAGAGGTCACCCATCCTAGGATTGCTCTCGCCCGAGCACGCTTAACTTGTTAGGATCAAGCGCTTACCACTACACCAAAAGCAATTGCTTGTGGTGAAGGCGCAACTTTATTTCCTTAAACCATGGTAGCACAAAGCCCCGTACTAAGCGACAGGCGGACATGAGGGGCTGCACCACTTTCGTGGAGCCAGCGGGTCGGGCTGTTAGTCCCGGCCAGTTACGTACTCCCGAGTCGAAGGTGAGGGCGCTGGATGCTTGCGGTATTCCCAACAAATGTTGGGATTTCTCCTCAACGGGGAGAATGATGACTATATCTGTAGAGGACACATCTTAAACGGTATGTGCGATTCCCTTTTTGATATCTACCAAAACATGGCAAGTGCGTAGGAATTATGGGATTCCCTTGAGTCCAAGTACATCGCTGACGATGCTTCTAGTAAGAAGTTCTTGGTTAGCGATTTTAACAGTTATAAAATGGTGTACTCGAGGCCCGTAATGGAACAATATAATGAAATTCTTCGTATCTTGGGTCAATTTACACTACACAACATGCATATGGATGAATCTATTGTTGTGTCGAGTGTGATTGACAAACTACCACCTTCTTGGAAAGATTTTAAGCATAACTTGAAACAACAAAAAGAGGAATTGTCATTGGTTCAACTTGGGAGTCATTTGCGCATCGAAGAATCTCTTCGGGTGCAAGAAAATGACAAATCCAAGGGGAAAGTTGAATCTGGACAGCCCTCTGTTCACATGGTTGAGGAGAAGAAAGCTCACTCCAACAACAACGGAAAAGGCAAGAAACGTAAGTTTGATGGACCCAACAAATCCGATAAAAAGAAAAAGGATTTGGTGTGTTGGAGATGCAACAAGGTGGGTCATCACAAATGTGATTTCCGGGTGAAGTTGAACAATAATGGTGCTGGTTCGAGTGGAAGTGGATCGGGGTCTAATGATCGCGATCAAGTGAAAGGAGGTCAGTTTTTTACTAACTTTGATAATTCCATCCAGAATTATGTTTCACTCATACCTGAGTCTTTTTATGTGCAGGATGATGACTGTGCATGGTGGATTGACTCGGGAGCGACAAGCAATATTTGCAAGGATCGTCGGTGATTCGAGAAATTGACACCGGTTGAAGACGGTTCGGTGTTGAATATGGGAAACGAGTCGAGTGCACAAGTTTGTGGAGTTAGAGTAGTTAATTTAGAGTTTTCTTCTGGAAATAAAGTTAAATTGTTTGATGTTTTGTTTGTGCCTAGATTTCGTAAGAACTTAGTGAGTGGTAGTTGTTTGGATAATCTTGGATTTAAACAAGTATTTGAATCGAATAGGTTTAACCTATCTCGAGGTGGCCGTTTTATTGGTTTTGGTTATTTGTGTGATCACATGTTTCGCTTAAATGTGGTTCATAAAATTTTATGTTCTGAAATTCTGCCTTTACATTATCATCGTCTTCTTCTAAAATTGCTGATTCAATGTTATGGCATGCTAGATTGGGGCATGTGAATTTTAGAAGGATGGATGAAATGTCAAAAGATGGATTAATTCCAACCTTTGACATTAATGCGGAGAGGTGCCAAACTTGCATGCTCACAAAAGTTACAAAACAACCTTTTCCGAACGTTAAACGGAATACGGATGTTTGGGAGCTTGTACACAGTGATATGTGTGATTTCCACTCCACTCCTTCCTTGGGAAATAAGAAGTATGTTGTCACTTTTATTGACGACAATACTCGGTTTTGTTATGTATATCTTTTGCATGCAAAAGATGAAGCCTTAGAAAAGTTTAAAATTTACAAAACCAAAGTCGAACTACAATTGGGTAATTCGATTAAATGTCTTAGAACTGATCGTGGAGGGGAATATATGGATCCCCAATATTTTCAATCAGTTGGTATCATCCATGAGACAACGGCACCATACACACCTCAACAAAACGGGGTTTCCGAACGTAAAAATCGTGTTTTAAAGGAAATGGTAAACTCGATGCTTTCTTACTCGGGATTGAGTGAGGGATTTTGGGGAGAGGCCATGTTAACGGCCTGGTATGTTTTGAATAGAGTTCCAAATAAAAGGAACAAAAGAACCCCATATGAACTTTGGTTCAAGAAAACTCTGAATTTGAATTATTTTCGAATTTGGGGTTGTCGGGCTGTTGTAAAACTACCCGAACCCAAAAGGAAAACTTTGGGTGAACGTGGAATTGATTGTATATTCATTGGATATGCAGAAAACTCCAAGGCTTATAGGTTCTACGTAATCGAACCTAATGATTCGGTGTCGATTAACACCATAATCGAGTCGCGTGATGCGATTTTTGATGAGATAAGATTTTAATCGGTACAAAGACCTAAGGACCTGTTTCCTAGCACCAATAAAGTGCAAAATCCAGAAAGTTTGGATGGTGTTTCAATTCCAGAAACACAGCAGGTCCGGAGAAACCAAAGAGGTCGAATTGCCAAAAATTTCGGTCCCGAATTTCCACTGTATTTGGTGGAAGGTTCAAGGGATGAGCTTGGGATTCAATACTCTTATTGTTATAGTATTGATGATGACCCAAAGACTTTCAAAGAAGCGATGGAGTCTTGAGATGTCGCCTTTTGGAAGGAAGCAATTGATGACGAAATATCATCAATTCTTGAGAATAACACTTGGGTGTTATCAGATTTGCCTCCAGGTTCTAAACCACTTGGATGCAAATGGATCTTCAAAAAGAAGATGAAATTTGATGGGACGATTGATAAATTCAAGGCCCGGTTAGTAATTCAAGGGTTTCGGCTAAAACCCGGTATTGACTATTTCGATACGTATGCTCGATCCGGTGGCACGTATTTCGACTATTAGATTGTTAATCGCCTTGTCGGCTATACACAATCTGATTATCCATCAAATGGATGTTAAAACAGCCTTCTTGAATGGTGGTCTTCAAGAGGAAGTTTACATGAAACAACCGGAAGGTTTCGTTATGCCCGGAAACGAACATAAGGTGTGTAAACTTGTGAAATCCTTGTATAGGCTGAAACAAGCACCTAAACAATGGCATCAAAAGTTTGATGAAGTCATTTTTTCATGTGGGTTTTCTTTAAAACAATGTGACAAATGTGTTTATAGTAGATTTGATGCTACTGGTGCGGGTGTGATCATCTGCTTGTATGTAGATGACATGTTATTTTTTGGGACTGACCAAAATCCTGTAGATGAGACTAAGAAATTGTTGTCATCTAAATTTTCCATGAAAGACATGGGAGAGGCTGATGTAATCCTTGGTATAAGGATTAAACGGGTTAACAAAGGGATTGTTATGACGCAATCACATTATATTGAGAAAATTCTCAATAAGTTTAATTACCGTGAGTGTTCTCCCGTAAGCACTCCTATGGATCCAAGTGTGAAGTTAATGCCTAATACGGGCAAGGATATTTCACAACTTGAATACTCTAAGGCCATTGGTAGCTTGATGTACGCCATGACAAGCACCAGGCCCAATATAGCTTATGTCGTTGGACGATTGAGCCGGTATACTAGTAATCCTAGTACTCAACATTGGCAAGCGGTTCAAAGAGTATTCAAATATCTCAAGGGAACCATGGATTATGGTTTGAGTTATCTAGGATATCCTTCGATTTTAGAAGGTTATTCGGATGCAAGTTGGATATCCAACATGGAGGATCATTCCTCAACTAGTGGTTGGGTATTTTTGCTTGGAGGAGGTGTCATCTCTTGGGCATCTAAAAAGCAAACTTGTATTACAAACTCAACAATGGAATCTGAGTTTGTTGCACTAGCCGCCGCCGGTAAAGAGGTGGAGTGGCAAAGGAATTTAATTTATGAGATTCCATTGTGGCCAAAGCCAATTGCACCTATTTCAATCCATTGTGACAGTGCGGCCACTTTGGCTAAGGCTTATAGCTAAGTTTACAATGGTAAGTCTAGACACCTGGGTGTTAGACATAGTATGATTAGAGAATTAATCATGAATGGTGTAATCTCCGTTGAGTTTATTAGAACGCAACAAAATTTGGCAGATCATTTAACTAATGGTCTGACAAGAGACTTAGTGCACAAGTCTGCAATTGGGATGGGATTAAAGTCCTTATAAATTTATAAAGGTGAGACACCCAATTCCCTTCTAATATGACATTAGAAGTTGAATTCAATGTGGAAAGCTCACACTTATAAATTCGAACACATGTTGAATCATCCTAGGTATGTGTTCAGTCCTATAGTGGTTAGGGTGAAGTTTATCTTCTTAATAATTCCTTTGATAAAGTGTATTTGCAGGTACGCGAAGTAAAGGAATTACCTATGTGATTGTGAAGTGTAGCCGCATTTCAAAAGGTTGGGACTTGGCCTTTATACAATCATGAGAGGATTAGGACACACGACTTTATAATTGTGTCACGTTTTAATTTGTTGGACATATAGGAAATTTGTATGTATTTTATCTTCAGGTATTCAAATGATTTGATGGGTTCAATCCTTGGGACACCTTGATTCTCGAATATTTGGAATGTGTAAAATACTAATGTGGAAATTCAATCGTTTCGATATTTTCACTTATGTGCAAGTTTGGTTTGTTTAATTTAATATGTTATTTCATGGGTTACACTAAAATGGGGGAGGATTGTTGGTGATTTTAGTGTCGCTAGGCATTTAAGTGTAATTGGTTATAACACGAGTACTAATGGGTTTCAAACTGTGATCTAATACAAGTTAGGTGGTGCGGAGTGCACACTTGTTATAAGACGAGTTTGATCCCGGACACGATGAAATGGCGGGGGGGGGGGGGGTCAAGGGGCAACGCCCCTGGCAGTGATCCAAGTGGCAGAGCCTCTGAAGGCATGGCAGAGCCTCTGAAGGCACGTCAGAGCCTCTGAGCCTCTTTGGCACGACAGAGCCTCTAATGGCACGTCAGAGCCTCTTAAGGCACGTCAGAGCCTCTTAAGGCACGTCAGAGCCTCTGAGCCTTTTTGGCACGACAAAGCCTATGATGGGCGTTTCTGGACCAGAAGCTCTTGGTGTCTATTTTTGGACTAAATCTGCATTTACTGAGCATTTAATGCTCAGTTATTTTCTGCCCTTAATTTTAGCGAAATTGATTGTAATCGACTATAATTGATAGTGATTTACAATCATTGCCATTTTCCGTTATTTCCTATTTTACGAATGGGACTAGTATATATACCGTATATACTTGTGTTTTAGATACACGATTTTAAACAATCATATATACTCTCCATTAAATTTGCTCTCGTTTTTGTGCCTAAAAACGTGAGTGTTCTTGAGTCTTATCCCATATTGGATTTCGTGCAACCGAGGCATACGATCGAAATACCAATTCTGAAAGTGACTTACACGATTCTCAAGAAATCCGGTCATCTGATTGACTAATTTCCCCCCGATCTCTAACAACATCTCTTTCAAAGCAAGGAAATCAATTTGATTAAATTTGATTACAAGAAACCCAGAAGGAGAGGAATGAGTTCTAAGTGTGAATGGCATTGTTATCAAAAAAGTACCACAAGGAAAAACAACAAAAAGTTTGTAATTTTTATATGTCATATATGGAACCCATGCTTAACAGGCAACCCGAGTGCAACGCCTCGGCTTTAGCAAGGTTCAGGAGAGTATGACCTTGGAGTATACACTCTTCGACAAGAAAAAATTCTTTCTTTTAATCATGGATAACCTGCTAGCTTAAATGCTTGTTTGAGTTGGCAGAAATGGATAAAATAGCTAACAAGTTAAAATAAACTTGTTAGTGCTAACTTGCAATTTTAAAATAAACTAAAACCAAAGTGGTTATAAATAAGCAGCAGTAGCAACGGTGGACAATGAATTTCCAATGATCAAACTAGAAAAGTGGTTAGGGACAAAAAAGCTCAAACTAGAAAAAGTGCAAATTAAATCCTTATTAGTGCCAACTCTAGTGAATTTCCAATGGTCAAGAATGGTGGAGAGTAAGCAGGTTCCATTAAGGTGCTTCCTAGAGATTTTCTGTGTCACAAATTTCATCATCTTGATTAACTAATCATGGAATTAAAACTTACACATAGACCCGGTGCCAATTTTTATTTAATAATCAGCAGGTGATTACGCAAGACACACGGTAACTAAGATGAAAAAAATGATCACCTCCTAAGATTATTCGAACTGCAATAAATATGGTAGACAGGATCAGATAGTTATCTGGTTGGCACTTCATGAAATTCCATGGTGCATGAAAAGCATGAGGAAGAAGGAAAAAAAATCCAAATCCAAATCCAAATCCAGATCCAGATGTAAGAGTGTTTTCAAATGTTAGTGGTGAGCAATGGCATTGAGATTGTCACGGTGATGGACGATATCCCAGAATTAAAGAGACAAAGGATTACATGGAGTAAAAAGGGGGCTGCATGTTAAAACGAGGTCTCAGACTAGTGATTAGTTCCTGCAATTTGGTTAGATGAAATCATTTCTGTCACTTAAAAGTTTAACATTGTGTGACTTGTATCTGATTATGTGTGCAAGCTTTGCTCCAATGCTTGATCACTTGCAAGGTAGGTATTATCTTTCACCATTGGTTTCTCTGCCCTCTATATTATCCTTCTACCATTACTAAAATTGAACTCCACAAGAGTAGTCCGTACACGGATTTCCAGAATATACTCTCTACAAATATAAACAATTTTAAACCCACTTCGCTCAACAGAGTAGAGATGGGAAAATCTGTTAAAGAGGTTGTAAAACTGGCTAACATAGAGTCTAAGTGCTTCAGAAAATATGTTGACATATTGACAAACAGAAAGAATCCTCTTCTACTATATCTACTACACTGTTTATTCCCCAAACCGTTAAAGAACCCTTTGACGATCAACAGCAGTGTCCAACATGATCTGATAACAGAAAGCCTAGGCCACTGAACTCTCTTTTGTCTATTGAAAACTTGAATTAATTCGATAAACTAATGCTTCATTGAATCTTAAACTACCACTACAATGGAAAGAGGTTTTAGAGAAGGAAGTTTCAGAGAAGGATTTGAAATTGTATCTAAAGGTGACTTTTAGGGAAGGAATTGTTTGACAAAAGTAAAAAGTGTAACAGATGGTAAGGTGACTTTCAGAGAAGGATTTCGAATCAAATAATACACCATGAAAATTGTCCCTAATGCTTTTAGAGACGCTTCCTACATAAATCGTTTCTAAAAACCGACCAAAAGTTTTAGATACGCTTTTCAAATCGTCTCTAAAGAATAAAATGTTTTTATTTTTATTTTTAAATTAAACAAAGAGTTTTAGTTACATTTTTATTATTTTCAAAGCGTATCTAAAGGTATCTTATTTTCAATAAAATCAAATTTTTTATATAATGAAAATTTAATTAGAAAGGAGAGGGAGCGTTTATACGACTGAGAGTCCAGAGTCGAAGTTCTACGATTCCTCTTTCATGTATCTCTTTGATTTCGATCTTCGATTTCTCTTTGATTTTAATCTTTGATTTCGTTTTCCAATCGATTCCGAGTTCAAGTTGTCTCATCTCTTCGATCAATTTAGGGCGTGAGAGATTCAAAGTTACTGTAGGCGACTTCATCGATTTAGGGCTTGAGGAGTTTATCTTCATATCTTCATTTTCATTTCTACTACTTGCTAGTGTGTATATGTTCAACTTTGTTCTGTTTATAATGTAAAATTATGTTTGTTTTGGTTACAGGATTGGATGAAAACACTAAAAGGTTTTAAATCGTCCTCCAAGGTAATTTTTGTTTAACGCAACTATTCCTTGTAAATCTGGTTTCGTTGTTTGTTTCGATTTGTTAGTTTATTCTATATGATTGTGAATTTATGATATTTGTCTGATTGAAGTTTTGCGATTGGTTATATTGTGAATATCGAAGAACAAAGTGAGGGCTTCTGATTGTTTTTAGATGTGAAATTAGAAAAAATTAGGGATTCATGCCTATATGTATAATTGATTAATTTTCTTGTGGATTCAACAACTTTACATATTATTCAAAAGCATCATGTGCTTATAAACTGAAAAGAGATAGAATTTTATTCAGATCAACTGTTGAACTTCTTGTTCACAAGAATACAATAGGAAGACAGCATACAAAACTTCCCTTGTGGATAACACGTGCACCCGGAAGGCTTTTACTCTGTTCCAGTAAAAACCCCTAGGGTACATTTGATTGTGAGTGGTAAAAATTTAAACTATCTTTTTGGTCATTAGTTGACTCTAATTGAGAGCAGGATTAAATATAATTGGCTATGTTTTTGTTTTCTGAATGTACTTAAGAGCTGCTTGGCTAGTTGGCTGGTAATGTTGATGATGATTGGATGTACATATAACCATAGTTGTTAAAAGTGTGCCTGAGGAGCACTTTTATTGTTTTTATAGTTGTCAGCAATCCCGGTTATATCTTTTGGGGAACAACTAGAACGAGACACAGGTTGGACGGTTTTCAAGTGTTAGATTGTTGATTTTATTGTTTTTTGTATTGGGTATTTGCTAATACGAATCTTTGTGATGTTTATTTTGCTGCAGAGGGGAGTCTAACTGCAGTTCAAACGCTAGCATCAATGGCACTATGTGGCATCATCCACGCTATAGTTGGAGGACAACCTCTGCTTATACTAGGTGTGGCTGAGCCAACAGTGTTAATGTACACATTTATGTTCAAGTTTGCAAAAGATCAAAAGGATTTAGGGCCACCCCTTTTCCTAGCCTGGTCCGGATGGTACTTTCTGGCTATTCATGTGGTTTAAACTAGCTACCTTGTAAAGTTTAGCACTTTAAAGTCTTAAATAAGTTCTGTAATCTCACTGAGAACAGGGTTTGCGTGTGGACGGCGCTTTTGCTGGTCTTGCTATCCATTCTGGGTACCTGCTCAATCATCAATAGATTCACACGAGTGACCGGTGAATTGTTTGGTCTTCTAATTGCAATGCTCTTCATGCAGCAAGCTATCAAAGTGAGTAGCATCCCCTTTCATTTCACCTTCAACAAACTTTACTGAACCGCTGGTTATTAGGGTGAATTTGCAACCAAGAGTTGTAATTTCTAATTAGTACTATATATTTTCATGATCGTTGTCCAGTAGGTTTTTAAGTATTAATATGTAAAGATCACACCCCACTTGAAATCATCATCTTCATTTCGCAGCCGTGAAAACGAAATGGTGTCCCTCAAGTTACAGAAGAGGCTCGCCGCCAGCGTCCTCAAGTGTGGTAGAGGCAAGGTTTGGCTCGATCCCAATGAAGGCAATGAGATCTCCATGGCCAACTCCCGTAAGCTCCTTGATTATCTATATTATTTTTTGACTGAACGCCGTTCATAGATAAATTTATTGCAATCTATTTTTTTTTTCATTTTGGTCTATCGTTCAGTGTAGTGCAATGATTTGTTCCGATTCAATATTCATTTCGGTATGCTATGTTACCTATTAGATAGGTGTAATATTAGGGATGATATTGGCTTTATGATCAGCTGGATTTTTTTGTTGTTGTGGGACTATGTTCGCATTCATGTATTGCTGGCCATTCTTTTTTAGTGCCTTTCTAATGAATTGTATGAGAATCACTTCATACTGAAAGGACAGTTTAATAATCTTTTTTAAAATTGGCTTTCAGGTTCATAAAATTTGATTGCTAAAATATCCGAGAGTGCAACCTTTTGAAAGATGTCACATAATTCGTTTGTAATTTAAAATCAAGCACATGTTGAACAACGTCCTTTCATTACTTGAATGTAAAATGATGTAAAAAGACATACGTTGAAAAATAAATTAGAAAAATATAAGGAACATAATTGGAAAAAAGTAGAAAAAATCCCTTTTGTATACGTAAGTCCTTTCATTACTTCATCATCTTCATTTCAGATTTATACATTGGTTCAAATCGAATTTGCAGGTATGTAATGGGTTCGGAAGCGGATTGGGTGCACTGCAATTGATTTTTGTACGCCATATATAGAAATAACAAGGGGCACAAGGATGAGAAGCCTGCAGCGATGGCTGCTGCGTCTCTTCTAATTTCCATAAGCTTATTGATCTGGATCAACAACAACATAATCCATTTTAGAATAAGTGAATTTGGTTCTTGTTTTGCCTTCAAAATGTTTGTTGGACATGGTTTGTTTTCCTTTTGATGGCCATTGTTCTCTTCTCAATGCCTTTTTTTTTTGCATTGGCCAGTGGCCAAATTGCTCTGTTTTGGGACTGCTGCTACATTCTTCTCAATTGACACCAGTGGCCAATCTGCCACTTCAGAGTTACTGAAGAAAAAATGTGGGTTTCTGATGGATGATTTTGTGTTTGTGTAGGTTTCTTGAAGTGAACCCAGATGGGAAAGTTCCGTTGATCAAATTTGATGACAAATGGATTTCTGAACTGGCCTCTTTGTATGCTCTCTCTCTACTCATATATATATATATATATATATATATATATTATGTATATTTATATATATATAGACACATATAAACAGATGGGTTGACTTTTTGCTTCTGCTTTCTTATCTGCTAGATAGGTATGTTATAAATTTATGTATGTGGAGTGCAAAGGTTGTGCATTGCAACTTTGTAAGTGTTAGCATAAGAAAAAACATGGGTCCCGTTTGGTTTGTATATTAGATTGGTTTTGGAGGATTTGGAATTGAATTCCATTCCATTTCAACTGATTCCAAGAGTTCAATCCCATGTGGCTTCAAGAAATCTTCTTCCCCTGCAAAATTTAACATAAACATATAGTCTTATAAACCCTAACTCTTTTTTTTTTAAATATATAAATATTAGTATTTCTTTTCCCTTATCATATTACTTAATGTTAGCTAATTCCTGCTTGCTGTGTGGATGATTGATATCTTGATGCTCAAATTTCTTTTTCATTTAGGTGATGGCAGGGAAGAATGGTTCAATAATTTTCATGGTAACAAAACAAAAGGATGACATTAAGGTATGCAAGTTGCTGCTATCTAATCATTTCATTTTGTTGATTTAATGGTATAGACGAAATTGAAAATTTCTTAAATGCATATGCATCTGTCAAGTATTTGTGATACAATCTTCTTGTTCACTTACTACTAATCCATGCAAATTATGGACAACTAAGTTGCAAAATACCATAAAATTGGCGATAAGGCTGATGTGGAAACTGTTTTAGGATGCCAATTGAGACAAATCATGCGCTAAACTTGTTCTAGAATACTTTTTCTGATTTCATGACTCATTTTGTGTTGAGTCTCAATTATACCGTAATAAATCACACTAATCTTTGTCAACATGAGTTTTCATGTTAAGACAGACCACTATCGAACTTGAGAGTTCATTTATGCAGAGATTTAGCAATGCAATTACCTAGCAAAAAGAAGGAAAACTAGAAAACTTATGTGGGAAATGAGTTGGTACAGTCTATTGTACACGACAACAATCCAGGAGTGAAAAAAGTATATAACACATTTAAATAAATAAAAAAAAACAGGCCCTTGATGCTAGTAACATGTAATTTTCATTATCTGAAAAGCAAGAAGAACATCTAAAGCTCAGCATGGAAAAAGCATAAACGACCCTGGCCCAAATATTGGAATCTTGGACTAAGGTTATAGTTTTAGAAAATCATTATCACCTCAGTTTGGGAGAGGTGCATCTTGATCTTAGTGGATAGATGGGAAAATTTAAGGTGAATTTGTTGGACATAATTTTTTTAAACATTCTGTTTTCTAGTGAAATGTTTTGATGGCTTATTGGCTTTTTGCAGATAAAGAGGGAAATATGGCACCGTTAGCGCCTCCCATGAAATTATTGATACTCAACGTATCACCTTTGCAACAAACGTGGTTCTACTCGAGGAGACAATGTAAAAAGGTTAGAAATAGATTGGAAGTGATAGGTTGAGTATCAAGTTTTGTGAAAAATTCAGGAAGAATGTTAGAAAATGGATGTATGGATTGATTTAAGGTTAGTATATGTTTTGCAAAATTGTCTTTTATATGATAAATGTATGACAACTAATTGCTTTAAGATATTTTGTTGTTTTTGTTGATTAATAATATTATTTATAATATACAATCATATATAAATATGGAGCTGGAATTTGGATGAAAAAATAATAATAATATGTTTTTTAGAGAAGGAATTGATATTTTAAAAGTGTATCTAAAGATAATCTTTAGAGAAGGTTTTGATTATTTGTCTTTAAAGATAACCTTTAGAGAAGGTATGTAAAGTGTAACTAAAAGATATATTTAGAGAAGGTTTAGGTAAATGTAACTAAAAGTATTACCTTTAGAGAAGCTTTTTTGTAAACCTTCTCTGAAAGGTACTTTTAGATACGTTTATAAACCGTCACAAATACTAGAAAAACGTCACATAAACACTTTTTGAGAAGCTTTTTGAAATAAGTTGACTGACCTTTAGAGACGTTTTCAAAGAGTATCTAAAGCCTCAAAAAAGCTTCTCTAAAAGCTAACAAAAAAAGACCCTTCTGAAACCCTCCCTAAAACCTTTACCTACCCTTATATAGGGAAGCTTCTTGACGGAATTGAAAAGCTTCTCTAAAAGCTTTAGAAAAGCTTTTAAGACCTTTAAATACAAAACAAAACCTTCCCTGAAGGTCATTTCTCTTGTAGTGTACTAAGATAACATGACATCAAGATTGATCAAAACATTAGTTATTAGTACGACTACAAAAGATTTTAAGATATTGATCCATCACATTTGAAGATTGTAAGTATCCAACATAACAACAGCATGTCAAGGACAACAGTATATGGCAACAGAGAATAGAGTAAAGTTCTTATAGTATGTTGGTGATTTTAGTGAAATCATCGGTCATTTTGTGTAATTGGATTCACAAAGATAATAATGGGGTTGGTAGCTAAGCTATAACACGAGTTAGGAGGTATGGAGTGCACACTCATGTAAGATAACTATGACCCGGGATTGTTAGGACAGTTAATTGGTGTTTATGAGACGAAACAGTGGCTCATACGGGTTGTGCCGCGGGTTAACCCGCGCGGCTACCCGGGTGGTGCACTGTTTCATGTAGGAGACAGTGGATTACGCGGTGTGTGCCACGGGTTAACCCCACGCGACTACCCGCATGATTCACTGGATTTTGGGGACGGATAGAGGATCCCGCGGGTTGTGCCGTGAGTTGACCCGCGCGGCTACCCGCGTGAAGCACTGTTGCAGGTGCAGTTTTGTAACCTCCAAAATCCCTTTTTGTAACTGTAACACCCCGAATTTTCGTTTAGCCGTTTTGCGAGGTTGTTTAGAGGAAAAGAAAGTTTTTGGGGCTGTCTACAGGACGCACGGGTCGTGTGCCCTCCTTCAGAGAAAACGCACGGGTCGTGCGTAGGATCCAGGGCCGAGGCACAGTGCTAGCGCACGGGTCGTGCGCATTTTCTTCTTTGAGTCGTGCGCCCTGTCAGAATGCTTTTTGGAGTTTGGCTTAAATATCTTTTGAGAGATATTTTTTATAAAAATCTCATTTCTCTCTCTCTCTCTCTCTCTTCTTTTCTTTTCTCTCTTTTCTTCTTTCGATCTTCAAGGTCTTGTTGGTTGCTAGTTTTCGGTGTTTCTAGCAAGGGGTCGGTGTTTTAAGTTTCACCTCTACGTCGTGATCGTTATCTGGTTTTCCGGGTTTTATTCTGAAAACCTACCGGTGAGTTCCTACTACCATTTTACAAACTTTATATATGTCAAAACTCTTATTTGCGAAATTCGAAGTATTTCTACGGTATGATTTCATGATCTCTACATTTTGATATAAATGAAGTTTTTGGTGATTCTCGGGGTTCCCGATCAGTTTTGACCAAAATGACGGGTTCCGCCTTATTGAAGTAAAATGATATTTTACTTGCACATTATGTGGATATGTAAAAAGAATGTTTAAGGACTCATTTTAATGATTTTCATTCTTACCAGAAGTTGAACTGGAAATGGCATTTTGTTTATAAAATGTGTTAATACCATATGTTTATTTATGGTTAGTCACATATGTTGTTGTGACGAGTCTGTACCACTAGTGGATCCCTAGGTTTTGAGTCGACTGTTTTATTGGGATGTCATATTCCCCAATTTTGTAGCTAGGGATCATATGTTCCTCGGGGGAAACTTGGTACGGTTATGTGAGGCCGAATACTAGTCATGGTTCATAGTGATCCTAGCGAAGGAGTATACATTGGTTTTGCGCTTGGGGCTTGATCTCACATTGAAGCACAGACTTTTGTGTTCGTATCCGCGGATTCCAATTGTTTAGCTCATAACACGGATTTGTGGTCGACTTTGTGTTACACCACAATCCTTGGTAAAATGGTCCTTTTGTCATCATATAATGAGTTTTGGACCGAAAAGGCCCGGTTGTGGCGAAATGTTATCTTTTATAAACTAAACCTTTATGAAAAGATTTCTTTATGATACTGATGTTTATATCTCTGATTTTGAATAAACTGTATGTTCTCACTAGGCTTCAAGCCTAACACTTTTTCTCAAATGATGTGTATAACAGGTTTCCCTTAGCGGTGGGTTGCACAGGGTCTTTGAGAGTCGAGCGTGGACTCGAGGCATATTTGGAGATGTCTAGTATTTTGGTGTTGGGCATTGTTTAAGTCCCATCTTTTAGTGAATTTTGGTTCGTCAAGTGTTGTAGTCTAGACGGTTATGTTTAGATTAGTATTGTTGATAAATTCTATATCCGTATGAGTTTTGTATAGTCTTAAGGACTGATCCCCTTTATGGGAAGTGTATATCAATACGGATGTCTCGTTGCCATATTTCCAGGTTTTAATTTACTCTGATTCTTAGGGTGTTACAAGTTGGTATCAAAGCTCTAGTTTAAGCGAACTAGGCATGAATTTAAGATGTCTAGACTTAGACTGAGTTTGATAGGCATTGATTGTGAGATTGGGTAGAACTTCTAAGATGGGTTAGTCTTAGAATCGACGGAGGTTATGTTAATCAAGCGTTGTGATGATGGTAACAAGAACCCTTATGTGATATATGTTCATAATCTCACTTAGCTAATGTGATTATGAGGATATTTTACGTGAGTGTAATTGGTTTGCTAATGTTGTGACAATTGGTAGACGTAGCGGTACGTTTCTTTCGTGCGTGTTTCAGTTAAACTCTTCCTTACCCTTTCTCGTGCTTGTGTTTATCTGCTCTACCTTAGTATGTTGACTGTTAGAGTAGTGCGAAAGTTTCTAAGCGAGTAAGCTAAGAAATGATTGTTGTTTATAGCAATGTCTCTTTAGGATTATAGTAAGTGCGTGGAACGCATTAAGTTAATCATCTTGAGCCAGATTTGTTAGTCGGAATTAGAACTATATCTTGTTAGATTGATTCTATTCGATGAGATTGTAAGTTAATTTATGGGATGGTTGCCCTAAGATGCCTGAGGCATCCGGTTGATTATAGTACGTCGGGATGTTGGGAAGCGTAGTATTAAGATGTGAGTGCCGACCGAATTCATGCATTAAATTTATTTCTAAAATAAGGTTGCATAAATTGTTTTTCATGACTGCCAAACATAAAGTGATTTACCTTGTAACGCTTTGGCCAAAAACATTTAGCACTCAGCATATTTTAAACTATGAGCATAAGCATGCTTAAAATGGTTTTGTCGCACCTGATTTCAAATTGTTATCAAAACTCTCTTTATTCACGTCTTGTGTTTAAATGCTATTTATGGATATCGTAATATCTGTGTTTTAACGCTTTTTGAGTTAATGGGCAAGTAGCTGTGGAATTTTGACCTTGACATTGGATCTCTTCCACGTATGTCAATGGTTTTAAAGGAAAGTTATTTCCATGCTTTGAGTCGGAGTTTCTTGAAGATTTTAGTTTGTACGAGTTTTGTTGAATTTCATGGAGTTTTGTTTTACGGATCCTTTTGTCGCGTGTGTATATTTTGTGATGCGTGAGTTTAATTTTATTGCATGCAAGTTATGAGTTCTTTGGGCGTCGTGTCTAAATCTTGTCAAAATGGTCGCCTTACCTTGTGTTGAAAAATGAAAATTTGGACACCACTTGATTTTAGCATTAAGGAGTTTTATGAAAATCCAGTTGAATTATGGTGTCTCATCTCACGACTTTTGTGTCGCGTAAATAATTTCAGGGTTTTGTTAACAAATGTCAACCGTCGTGTACTATGTACATTGGATTTAAGTATAACGTTGGTGTGAATGATTGCATAAACGATTTATGTTATTTTTTTAAAACGGGACTTTCGTTCTGATCGTATTTCCATCATTAACTCTTACTGTTAAAATTTCCGCAAAGCATTTCGCGAATTAGCGGCATTTTGTCGTTGTAGTTTTTATTTTGGTCATATGTGTTTATCTTTACAACGTGAAGCTTTAAACTCGATTTGAAATTTTATTTGCATCCCCGTTATTTTACCGCTTTTGGGGAATGAATTGTTACATATGTTGAAGTACAAGAACCTATTTTCACGTTTATAGTATAAACTATTGTGTATGTTTTACTTGGTACTTCTCAAGGTGTGAGTGTTTTGATAAGTTTCGTATTCGGTAATTTGGATTGTTTTAACAGCATAAATTGCTCATGTCAAGCTTGAATATTTCAACAAGTAGATAGTGTGATTTACATATTCTGGGTGATTTTGTACACGTAAAATCTACATTATGATTTATGCATCTTTGATGATTTTGTGCATCTTAGTATAGTTGCATTCATAAACTTTTGGAAAATCTTTTGTCTCAATACGTGTTGAGTTTTGAGAAATCATGTCCTGGTGTTGTGTGTTTTCATAAACATTGTTTAAAGACATTTCATTATTTGGGAAAACCGTTAAATGTCGGTTAAAATGTGTTTTAAGTTATACGAGGCTTTCGTTGGAAATTTACGTAAAGTGTCGGGCCTTTGGCTCGGGTTTTGACTGAATGAGTCATGTGGACATTTGTCCGGATTTATAACCGCAATGAAGGATTTTCGTACGATGGAGTTTATTTGTGTTTTGGTGAGTTAAAGTTAATTTGTGAAAAAGGTGTTCATGCCAAAATATTTATTTTAAAGTGTTGGTGTTTTACATTAAATTGTTAACTGCTGATAAGTTTTGGTTATTTCGAAATGTTTAGTTTTATGAGCATGTTGAGACACCTGTTTTGGGATTTTTGGTTATTTTGGTAAATAAATCATGTTGAAGTGATTCTTTGATGATTTTACGTATATAATTGGAGTTCAATTGACGTAAGTGTCATTTGGTGTATTTGATCTTATAAACCTTTTTCATAAAATGCATATTATTGTGTTATGAGGCCTTTTGAAAATATAAGGGTATAAGTTCATTTGGAAAACAGTTTGTTTCAACCAACGATAAGATTTGAGGTAATCATACTTTTGGTCGTGTTTGCATAATAGTTGGTCAAACGTGTTTCAATATTTATTTCGGCTTTCATTTGGGTATTTACGTAAACCGTTGGGTCGTTGGCTCAGTTTTGACTAAATGGAGTCTTGAGGACATTTGTACGGTTTAAAAACAGTTGTGGAATTTTGGAGTATGATGGCGATTATTCTATGCCATTAGGAGTCACATGTTTTGGGAGCACTGGTTTTTCATTTGGAGTCGTGTAGCGTTGTAGACTGTAAAGCTGTAGATCCTTAGACAGTCTGTCTGTTTTGTAAAGCCTGAGGTTTTGGGTTACACTTAGTGACCGCTCGGGTTTGCTAGCGAGTAGACAATAGGTGGCATGAGCCACTGAGTTGGAACTCGTCTAGATTGGGTAGACACCCGTGTCCGTAAGCCCTTGAGATGGAACTCGACGGAGTATGGCTAGAGGCGATAAACGGTTTGAAGTTGTGATGTCTGGTATGGCATGGGAACTAAGATCGGGATGCGTGGTGAAATCCAATAACATCACGGGTGGCCCCATTCATTTGTTCTCACCACCCAAGATGGAAACGTTTAGAGGTCATGCGAGGAAGTTGTATGGGCGGCCTACTTGCGTGTCCTTCTATTCTCTTTGCGTACGGGTCTCTCCGTCGTAGACCCGGGATATTTTAAACTCTAATGTTATATTTTTACCGGTTTTGGTTATGTAGAGTCGACGGTAAATGATGGCTTTAATATTGGGTTCTCCCCACGTATATTAAGGTTTTAATGAAATGTGTTATTCCTGCATATTGATATTTAGTTTTCTTTCGTTTTTGGGGTTCTCCCTAAATATCTAACAAACTAGATATTAAGTTAACTATTACAATAACAAACAATTACATTGAATTACATTGACATTTATTACAAATAGACATAGACTTTATTATCGAGAGTCGACGTTCCGGCTTTAGCTTCAGATTGCGATCTTCAGTTTGGATGATCTGGAATCCAATGAGACTGTGGTCTAACAATCTCCCCCTTTGGATCAAGATCATTTAATAAAAAGATTTATCCAATTCAGTCTTCTTGTTCAGATCAGAAGATGCAATCTCTTTCTCTGAAATCAACATGTCTTCAATCTACTTTCTTTAGAAGAATTCAGTATTTGACGTGATTCTTGAAACATGTGATCTTTGCCATTTCTTGTGTAGTCATTCTCCCCCTTTTTGATGTTAAGTGCAACGACTTCATCAAAATTTGTTGTAAGAAATGTCAATCTTGCGGTTAGAGCCCCTGATTCGTCAATTCATAAGAGATTCATCCAGATCTTTGCAAATCCAGACAAATTAGATATGTAACACCTGAAATCAACTAATGAATCAGTTATCATGCCTGTCAGTAACACTAAGTCACTGAGTGTAACGAATACACATTGGAAAGGAGCTGTTTTGATGTTGACTCCCCCAGGGCTTCCATCTAATCATCGAAACACCATAAAGGTTATTTCTATAAACGTTATGACAAAGAAACTAATTCCTTGTGTGTTCGTGCTTGTGTTTGAAAGAATTAAGCACGGATGATTGCTTATTGGCTCAAAATTGTGTAAACCACTGAGACAACAGTAAGTTAAACACTGACTCAATGTGCATGATTGAATTGAGAAGGTGGGGCAGACTTCCTTCTTTTCAATATCCAGATTTTCCAAATGAAAATCAGATAGCAAATGTGCTGCATCCCCTTAGAAAATGAAACATTTTCTTTTTGAGAAGAAAATGAGTAGATGGTGAGGTTTGATCAAGAGTTGGCATGGATTAGTTGTCTGTTTCAATAATGATCACCAAAGAACTGTGAATCACTAGAATGGTGGCTACCCGGCTCAGAAAAAGTTGGTGCAGAGTTGTGATATTCTTTTAACTCTGTTCTCACACGCTCTTTCTTTTAAACCTTTTGCTTTCTCTAATCACACTCATTTCTTGTCTATTTGCACACTTAATCACTAAGGATTAACTTCTTGGGTAGAAATCACTGGTTAAGGTGATTCCATAGAAGTTGTGTTAATACCTAGCACAATGATTCGTTGTTTTCCTATGATGCATGTGATGCTCAGATTGGTTTAACTATTTCAGTTAAAGCACAATTTAGATCATGAAAACATTTAAAATACACTCCCAAAATATAAAATGTGATGAAAAATCGGGAAGTGGTTTGAACATTAAAAAAACAATGTTTTTTATGATTGAAAGTTGTCCTCTTTCAAACATATATGAGATGAAGATATAGAATTATACCTTAACGTACGATCTTCCATCTCATGAAGCTAAGCTTTAAGTCATAGAAATATGAACTTGTAAGCTTCTCTCAAAAATTCTGCAAAAGTCTAATGTCAAGTCAAAGTAATAATTATTCACTTATATTGAAAAGACAAAAAGCAGTAAAACTTTTAAAGTACGAGTTCTGATCAGAAGTAATCAAAAGTCATATCCGTACTCCCTTTTTGACTTGAATAGCTCCCCCTAAAATCTTGCATTAAAAAAAATTGGCATTAAAAGGTACATGCAATATTTTATGAGCTCCCCCTCGAAGTAATATTGACCAGATGTCAATTTCTTCTCATACTCCCCCTTGGATCATGAAGATATGATAGAATGGCAGATATCAATCAGAGTTAAGAATGAAGAAATGATGAATTAGTATACAATTAGAAAAACTTTTATAGGTAATTACTGGTTATACTTTGAGATTTAGCATACCAAGCTTCGAGGCTAGAAAGGTAAACCTCTTTTCGTCTAAAGGTTTGGTGAACAAATCAGCAAGTTGATACTCAGTCTTTACAAAGAAAAGTTCAATTGTTCCTTTCTCTACATTATCCTTGATAAAATGATACCTGCCGTCTATGTGCTTTGTCTTTGTGTGCTGAACAGGATTCGCTGTTATTGCGATGGCGCTCTTGGAGTCACAGTAGATCGGGATCTTGTTTAAGTGGAAACCGTAGTCGCGTAATTGAGTTCTCATCTACAAGACTTGAGAACAGTAACTAGCAGCAGCTACATATTCTGCTTCGGCCATGGAGGTTGAAACGCAAAGTTGCTTCTTTGATCCCCAACTTACTAATTTGTCACCGAGGAACTGCACATGTCCTGACGTACTCTTCCTGTCTAACATACAACCTGCATGATCTGCATTTGTGTAGGCTGTTAGTTCAAAACTAGTATCTTTAGGATACCACAGACCAAGATCTGCAGTGCCCTTCAGATACCTAAAGATGCGCTTCACAGCAGACAAATGGATTTCTTTAGGATTGGCCTGATATCTTGCACATAAGCATGTTGAAAACTTTATATCTGGCCTACTCGACGTAAGATACATTAAAGAACCTATCATCCCTCGATAAGTCCTAATATCAACAGCCTTTCCCGAAGGATCGCTGCCAATCTTAGTATCTGGTGCCATTGGGGTACCAATCGGTTTTGAATTTTCCATTTGGAACTTCCGAAGAATATCCCTAATGTACTTTGATTGATTGATAAAGATACCCGTAGAAAACTGTTTGACTTGCAATCCGAGAAAGAAATTCATCTCTCCCATCAAGTTCATTTGAAATCTAGACACCATAAGGTTTGCGAAGTTCTTACAGTACTTAGTATTTGTAGAACCAAAGATAATATCATCTACATAGATTTGAATTAAAATGATATCGCCTTTTTCTTTTTAATAAACAAAGTGGTATCCACCGTACCTTTGGAAAACCCAGACTTAACTAGAAAAGTGGAAAGGACATCATACCAGGCTCGAGGTGCTTGTTTCAGACCATAGAGTGCTTTGTCAAGAATGTAGACATGATTCGGCTTCTCTTGATTGACAAAACCCTCTGGCTGAGAGACGTAGACTTCCTCCTTCAGAATTCCATTTAGGAATGCTGTCTTCACGTCCATTTGAAAGACCGTGAAGTTTTTGTGGGCTGCGTAGCCTAGAAACATTCTGATTGCCTCTAATCGCGCCACAAAAGCATATGTTTCGTCATAGTCTATTCCTTCCTCTTGTTTGTATCCTTTGGCTACTAGTCGTGCCTTGTTTCTGATGACGGTTCCATCTTCGTCTTTCTTTATCTTGAAAACCCATTTCGTACCTATAATGGTTTTACCTTGAGGTTTCGGTACGAGTCTCCAGACTTTAAGTGCATCGAACTGATTTAGCTCTTCTTGCATTGAGATCACCCATTCTGGATCAGCAAGAGCTTCTGATACTCTTGTTGGCTCAATCTTGCTTAGAAAGGAGTCATGCATGCACATGTTCATTGATGCTGACCTAGTTTGCACCGGTTTTGATGGATCGCCAATAATCTGGCTTATCGGGTGCTCTTTGATCCATTTATGTTCATGAGGTAGTGGATTATATGATTGTATGTCGCCAATAATTGTCGGTTGTGTCATCTACAAATCCACTTGTATCTTCTTCAGTTTGTTCATGAGGATTGATTTCAGTTGAAGTGGCAAGTTTAGAAGGCTCAGCAGGTACAGCTTGTTCTGGCTGTAGATTGATCTGTACAGAACATCCTACTGTTTCAGCTACTTCTGTCTCGTTCTGATTTGTCACTTCTTCAACTGTTGGAGTCGGCATTTGAATTGTTATCTCTTGTTGAATTGGGGCGTTTGATTCAATTGGAACATCTGAACTGGTTGGATGAGTAGTCGTTAAGTCTTCCATCCTGTCAACCACAACAGATTTCTTTACATTAGATCCGAGATATTCATCATAAAACAATTCAAATAATAAATCTAAATCAGATAAATGGTTAGTAGAAGTTGATGCTTCATCTGATTTATTCTGTTGAGACATAGGTTCTGGACTGAGTTGCCCAGAAGCTAGTACTCCGGTTATAACGGGTTCTAAACTGTATTGTTCTGAAGCCATTTCTTCATCAAAGGTGACGTTGACGCTTTCAATCACCGTCTTTGTCTTCTTTAGATAGACACGATATGCAGTCGCTGTTGAGGAATATCCAATGAAGATTCCTCCATCTGCCTTAGCGCTGAACTTGTTGAGATTCTCCCTATCGTTTAGTACGAAACACTTACATCCAAATATATGGAAGTATTTGATTGTCGGTGTTCTATTGTTGATCAAACCGTAAGGAGTCTTCTTGAATCTCCGATGTATCATGGAACGATTATGTGTGTAGCACGCGGTCGAAACAGCTTCTGCCCACAAAAATAGAGGTAAGTCTGATTGACTTAGCATAGTACGAGCAGCCTCGACTAGTGTTCGGTTTCTTCTTTCAACCACTCCATTTTGTTGAGGCGTACGAGCAGCAGAGTATTGATGTGAAATCCCGACAGATTCGAGATATTCTTCAACTTTGTTGTTCTTGAACTCTGTGCCGTTGTCTGTTCTTAGAATCTTGACCGGTTTCTGCAGATTCACTTGGGTCGTCTTCAGGAATGTAATGAGTACATCAGGTGTCTCATCCTTTGAACGTAGAAACTTGACCCATGTGTATCGCGAGTAATCGTCAACGATTACGAGTATGTACTTCTTGCCACCTAAGCTTTGAGTGCGCATTGGACCGCATAGATCCATATGCAATAACTCTAAAGGAGCATTGGTACTTGGTTCTGGCTTCGGTTTATGAGGTGCCCTCTTCATCTTGCCCTTCTCACAAGCTGCACAAAGATGTTCTCTTTCATATCTCAGCTCTGGAAGTCCTTTGACGAGCTTTCCACTGACCAGGTTGTTGATGAACCGAAAGTTGAGGTGAGAAAGACGTCGATGCCATAACCAACTTTGTTTCATCGAAGCTTTCGATAGTAGACAAACTTGTTTGTCAGTCTGGACATCTGATAAGTTGATTGTGTAGAGGTCTGATTCTCGTGTACCGACCAAGAGTTCTTCGCCTTCTTCATTGCGAACAGAACAGCTCTTGGCTTTGAAGTTGACCTCTAAGTCTTTGTCACAGAACTGGCCTATGCTGAACAAGTTGTGTCCTAAGCCTTTACATAGCTCACCCTCTTGACAGTGACATTGTCATGTTGTACATCACCGTATCCCATGATTGGAGAAAACTGGTCGTTGCCAAATCTTACTGTTCCACAATATTTTTCTTTAAAGTTGGATAGTATCTCCTTTTGCCCTGTCATGTGCTTGGAACAACCGTTGTCCAAGAAACACGTATGACTGGTCTGCATAAGAGAAATAAGAAAATTTAGATTTGTATATGACAACATTGGAATCTACATTTTTATCATCGAAGTGCGGGTCTTGAACTGATTTGTTCAAAAGCCTATTTTGACATTGAAGAACGAGTCCTGATCTGTACATAATCAGAAGTCGCTTTCTCTTTAAGCTTTGTGTGCCTGCAACACAGATTTAGCCTTAGGTACCCACTGGAATTTGGGTCCTGCTGTGTTAGCACAAGTTTTTGGTATCCATTTCAAATTGGATCCTTTGTTCTTTTTAAAAGCATGAGAGTTGGTATGAGATGAATGCACATGGTAATTTCCAAACCAATCTCCAGAATCTTGATAAGTAATAGAAACATGTTTATTATAGATAGAGGACTTTCCAGCAGATAAAGATAACTGAAATAATTGCTTCATTGTATATTGTTTACGAGAAACAAGTTTTGGATTCAAAACAGCAATTTCAGCAATCACAACATCTTTAGTAAGCGAAGTCTTATTACAATTAACACTACTAGACGATAAAACGGCCTTGTCAAGCTTCCGTTTTGGTTGCCATTGAGAATGGGCTCCAGGTCTTGACTTGCTCATATCTGAAACATGTAAAACTGGTGAGTTAGACCTTTGAGCAACAACTGAATGCTTCTTCTTAGAATTACCAGTAGTGGTTGGTTTCTATGAATGCTGAGATATTTTCTTACCTTTAGCACTCTTAGCGTTCACATAGACTGATTTATCAACGAAAGCTTTCGTTGATTTTGCACTGAACACAGGCAAACTGGTTTTTCTTGAAGTTTTCTTAACAAAAGATGCATGGTTAGGAAGTTTCGCATTAAAATCAATTTGTTCAAAACAACCATCTAAACCACCGTCAGAATTAAGAAAATTAAACTCTTTGTTTGATGAACCAAACATGTCATCAGAAGTAGAAGCCTTTGTAAAAACAACATTTTTCATAACAGTTGAAAAAACCTTTTGTTGAATCTCAATCATAAGTTTTTCATCTGATAAAGAGTTCTCGAGTTGAGAAATTTTACTTTCTAGCACGAGAGAAGGGACATAAATTTTACCTATAACAGGTTTCGCCTCCATTTCTTTTTCAGAATAACTTTGAAAGTAGTCAGTTGAAAGAGATTTCTTTTCATCATTTGGAAAGTCATAACTATTATTCAACTTCGCATAATAAAATGGAGCGTGAACTTTAGTTGACTTCATTCGTTTTTCAAATTCATTGGCTTCATCCTCTTCTGATAGTTTAGTATTAAAAACTTTAAATGAGGCGATTCGGTGAGAAACAAGCATAGAGGTATAGTCATAAAGTGCAGGCACTTCTCTTATACCCTTTTGAAGACGTTGAGGTTTCACATAACCGATTCCCCAATTTTCTTTGTTCTTTTTCGGTTTGTTAAGATGAATGGTTTGCTCACTTTGACCTAATGAGTATAGTTTCTTTTCCAAAACATCTAATTTAGCAATTAAGGTCTTGTTTTCTTTAGTATATAAAGATTGCACTTCAGTAAGATTATAAAAATCAATCTCACTTTTTGTCAATTTAGACTTGAGCTCACTATTCTCTTTTAGAATTATAGTCTGTTCTTTTGCGTTGGTGTCAGCGTTTGTATGTAAAACCTCAACTAATACTTTCTTCTCAGCAAGTTCATCGCTAAGTTTTTGTATCAATTGGTTTTTATTAATAATAACACCATTTTCTCGCTTAAGATTAGATTCTAACTCTTCTTGTTTTAAAACCATAGCATGCATTTTATTCATTAAAGCTTTATACGATAAATCACATACCTCCTCTTCTTCATTTTCTGAATCAGCTTCAGTATCTGATTCGATTTTGCCCATCAAGCACATATTGACGGCTTCATCCTTTTCTTCTTCATCTTCTTCTTCATCTGAGTGATCCAGCCAGTATTCATCTTCAGCCATCAGCGCCTTGCCTGCCTCCTGTTGCTTTGCAAGAAGCATCTTGTTCTTGTAGAAGTCGGAGTTTCTAACCTTTGATATTCGGAAATCCTTGGCAAAGTGACCGGTTTTGCCACAGTTGTAGCACATCGGTGGTCCTGGCTGACTTGATCCTTCAGCTTTGTACTTCCTTTCTTCCGGTTTCTTCTCTTCCAATCTGTTTCCTTCTGTCTGATATCTTCTCTCATTAGATTTCTTCTCCTCTTGTCTCTTCCCTTCAAATCTTTTCCCTTCATACCTATTTCCTTCATATCTGCTTCCTTCAATTCTTTCCTTGTGAGCATAGTTGTTGGGTCCAGAAGAGTACCTCTGACAAAAGGTTAGTACTACGAATCTGATCAGAAAATTTAACTGACCTTTGTGATGAAACGGTTTTCTGATTTGAACTTGATGCTGTCTTTTCAAGATCTTTAATCTCTGAAGCAAAGTTGTCTCTTTCTTTAACAAGCAGGTCAATATTCATCTAGCATTCAGATTTCGTTTTCTGCTCTTTCAGTGCATTCTCAGATAGTTCAGATAACTTGGCAGTCAGCTTTCTAATCTCAGCCTCAAACATGCTTCTTTCTTCTTCAATAACCGATTCCCCAATTTTCTTTGTTCTTTTTCGGTTTGTTAAGATGAATGGTTTGCTCACTTTGACCTAATGAGTATATCTTCTTTTCCAAAACATCTAATTTAGCAATTAAGGTCTTGTTTTCTTTAGTATATAAAGAATGCACTTCAGTAAGATTATAAAAATCAATCTCACTTTTTGTCAATTTAGACTTGAGCTCACTATTCTCTTTTAGAATTATAGTCTGTTCTTTTGCGTTGGTGTCAGCGTTTGTATGTAAAACCTCAACTAATACTTTCTTCTCAGCAAGTTCATCGCTAAGTTTTTGTATCAATTGGTTTTTATTAATAATAACACCATTTTCTCGCTTAAGATTAGATTCTAACTCTTCTTGTTTTAAAACCATGGCATGCATTTTATTCATTAAAGCTTTATACGATAAATCACATACCTCCTCTTCTTCATTTTCTGAATCAGCTTCAGTATCTGATTCGATTTTGCCCATCAAGCACATATTGACGGCTTCATCCTTTTCTTCTTCATCTTCTTCTTCATCTGAGTGATCCAACCAGTATTCATCTTCAGCCATCAGCGCCTTGCCTGCCTCCTGTTGCTTTGCAAGAAGCATCTTGTTCTTGTAGAAGTCGGAGTTTCTAACCTTTGATATTCGGAAAGCCTTGGCAAAGTGACCGGTTTTGCCACAGTTGTAGCACATCGGTGGTCCTGGCTGACTTGATCCTTCAGCTTTGTACTTCCTTTCTTCCGGTTTCTTCTCTTCCAATCTGTTTCCTTCTGTCTGATATCTTCTCTCATCAGATTTATTCTCCTCTTGTCTCTTCCCTTCAAATCTCTTCCCTTCAAATCTGTTTCCTTCAATTTTTGACGTTGGATTCCTGTAGAACTTTTTCTGAAATGCATTTGTTAGAAACTGCATTGCTTGTTGCATTTGTTCATTTTCATCCGAGTCAGAGACAACATCAGCTTCAGCTTCTTCTGATTCATACACAATCGTCTTGTTCTTCTTCTTCTTCACAACAAGAGCGACTGTGTCTTCAACTGTCTTTCCTTTTGTCTTTTCTGCTAGAATTTCATCCACCTCATCTTCATTTTGTCGGAGGGTTTCATACACCTCGTGAAGTGGAATCTCATTCAGGTCTTTTATCTGCCTCATCTGCCTGGCAAAACTTTTCCATTCTGGTTGTAGAATACTCAGGAATTTGATATTTAGCTCGATTTGAGATTTGTTGACCTTGTTCTTGCTCAATTCGTTTAGCAATGTCACAAACCTATCATATGTTCCTTCTAGAGTTTCTCCAGTTCTGCCTTTGAATTCTTCAAAACTGTGAAGGCAGTTAGAGATTTAAGTTGGTTCCCAATCTTTGAACCCAACATCATTTTCTCTAATTGATCCCACATTTGTTTGGTTGAGGCTTTGTAGCTGTCAATCTTTACATAGATTTCATTTGTAATCCCTTGTAGAATGTATGACTTGGCTAACCTGTCGCCTTTTGCTCTTAGCTTAGCATCACCTGTTAGATTTGTATAAGAGAGTGCAACTCTTGCTTCTTGAGTTCCTGTTGCTGGCTCCCTATACTGTGTTTCCATTAGGCCTTCTTCTAGGGATTGTATAATGAAATTACCCAAATCCTGTCTTTCAATGAAGTTTAGAAACCTATCCTTCCACTGTTCGTATTCCCCTCGAAAGAGAACTGGTGGCTTGGTGTCGGTTCCTATAGCGAGAGCTTCTTTGGATGTCATCCTGTATTGAATATATGAGAAAAACTTGACAGATATGATCGTTAATCCAGGTAAAATTTGATCACGCAAGAAATTTTGTCCCCCTAGGCAGACTTAGCACGGGGGTCCCGCTACCCGGTTAGCGGGTGGGGTCAAGGGGCAACGCCCTTGCGGGGGTATGGGGGTTTGCGTTTCTAATGGGACCCGAGAAGTATGCTTTGCGGGTCACTTGGGAACCGAGAAGTTGAGCTTTGCGGGTCACTTGGGAACCGAGAAGTGTGCTTTGCGGGTGCTTGAGGACCCGTGAAGTAAGGTATGCGTTTGATGTTCGAACCGCAAAGTGAGCTTTGCGATTGCTTTGGGACGCGCAAAGTGAGACTTTGCGATTGCTTTGGGACGCGCAAAGTGAGACTTTGCGTTTGCTTTGAGGAGCGCAAAGTTAGACTTTGCGTTTCGTTCTTCCTCTACTTTGCGCTTTATTCGTCCTGAACTTCGAAAATTTGTCTAAAAGATGTTCCTGTAACGATTAGCAATAACAAACACTATCCTTATGTCTAGAAACACTTCTAGAACAGATTATGAGCACTCGATCTCACTAAAATACACTTTTTGAAGATTATTTTGATCGCACAGTGACCTTCTTCACTCGACAGGTCACTCACAAAAATCACAAATTGGAACTCGATATAAGCTTTAAAGTGAAATTAAACACATACAACTCGATCTAGCATGTAAATCGATCACAATCTGATCGATTCTAACACCTAAAACAGTTTAAATCTCGAAAATGATTTTCACACAAAACACAGAGACGTTTTCTTTTAAAACTTGATTTGATCTTAATCAGGCTCTGATACCAATTGTCGGTCCAACAATACTACTTAACAAGTTCTAAGAAACAACAACACATTAACGATTACCAGCCTGTATTGAATATAGAAACGATTATAAGGTTGAATGATTAAGCTTGAATGTGTTCTCAATGTTTTCTCTCTTTTACACCTTCTTGTGTGTGTTTGTGTGTGTGCTCTATGATCTGATCTATGAGAGATGAGATATTAGAGACACAAAACCTACCAAGTGTGTTGAACACTCTAACTAACTTAATATCTAGATATTTGATCTAGATATTAAATCTAATAAACTAAGTTACTAGAAACTAACTAATAACTAACTAAACTAAATAAATAACAAAGTTAACTAAATATCTAACAAACTAGATATTAAGTTAACTATTACAATAACAAACAATTACATTGAATTACATTGACATTTATTACAAATAGACATAGACTTTATTATCGAGAGTCGACGTTCCGGCTTTAGCTTCAGATTGCGATCTTCAGTTTGGATGATCTGGAATCCATTGAGACTGTGGTCTAACAGAAAACGCATGGGTCGTGCGTAGGATCCAGGGCCGAGGCACAGTGCTAGCGCACGGGTCGTGCGCATTTCCTTCTTTGAGGGTGCACGGGTCGTGCGCCCTGTCAGAATGCTTTTTGGAGTTTGGCTTAAATATCTTTTGAGAGATATTTCTTATAAAAATCTCATTTCTCTCTCTCTCTCTCTTCTTTTCTTTTCTCTCTTTTCTTCTTTCGATCTTCAAGGTCTTGTTGGTTGCTAGTTTTCGGTGTTTCTAGCAAGGGGTCGGTGTTTTAAGCTTCACCTCTACGTCGTGATCGTTATCTGATTTTCCGGGTTTTATTATAGAAAACCTACCGGTGAGTTCCTACTACCATTTTACAAACTTTATACATGTCAAAACTCTTATTTGCGAAATCCGAAGTATTTCTACGGTATGATTTCATGATCTCTACATTTTGATATAAATGAAGTTTTTGGTGATTCTCGGGGTTCCCGATCAGTTTTGACCAAAATGACGGGTTCCACCTTATTGAAGTAAAATGATATTTTACTTGCACATTATGTGGATATGTAAAAAGAATGTTTAAGGACTCATTTTAATGATTTTCATTCTTACCAGAAGTTGAACTGGAAATGGCATTTTGTTTATAAAATGTGTTAATACCATATGTTTATTTATGGTTGGTCACATATGTTGTTGTGACGAGTCTGTACCATTACTAGTGGATCCCTAGGTTTTGAGTCGACTGTTTTATTGGGATGTCATATTCCCCAATTTTGTAGCTAGGGATCATATGTTCCTCGGGGGCAACTTGGTACGGTTATGTGAGGCCGGATACTAGCCATGGTTCATAGTGATCCTAGCGAAGAAGTATACGTTGGTTTTGCGCTTGGGGCTTGATCTCACGTTGAAGCACGGACTTTTGTGTTCGTATCCGTGGATTCCAATTGTTTAGCTCATAACACGGATTTGTGGTCTACTTTGTGTTACACCACAATCCTTGGTAAAATGGTCCTTTTGTCATCATATAATGAGTTTTGGACCGAAAAGGCCCGGTTGTGGCAAAATGTTATCTTTTATAAACTAAACCTTTATGAAAAGATTTCTTTATGATATTGATGTTTATATCTCTGATTTTGAATAAACTATATGTTCTCACTAGGCTTCAAGCCTAACACTTTTTCTCAAATGATGTGTATAACAGGTTTCCCTTAGCGGTGGTTTGCACAGGGTCTTTGAGAGTCGAGCGTGGACTTGAGGCATATTTGGAGATGTCTAGTATTTTGGTGTTGGGCATTGTTTAAGTCCCATCTTTTAGTGAATTTTGGTTCGTCAAGTGTTGTAGTCTAGACGGTTATGTTTAGATTAGTATTGTTGATAAATTCTATATCCGTATGAGTTTTGTATAGTCTTAAGGACTGATCCCCTTTATGGGAAGTGTATATCAATACGGATGTCTCGTTGCCATATTTCCAGGTTTTAATTTACTCTGATTCTTAGGGTGTTACAGTAACTCCCAATTTGTTCTTTATAACTCTCAATTTATTTTGTAACCTACACCAATTTACCAATTAACAATCAAATCCATTAAATGGATGATTATTATCATTAATATTATGGCATCGGTTACATTCTCTTGGTGTTTAAATTGTGTCGATTTCTGCCAGTATTGACACGGTGAATTTGAGATTATCCGAGTATATTTCGTGATACCCAGGCAGAATAGGGTCGAAATAACACTTAAGGAAAGCGAGCTCTCACGCGATCTCACATTCTATCCAAGTCGATCACTCCTCTCCCTTTCTACCCATCCATTTCTGCAACCCCACAAATCCCCCAACAATCTTAAGTGTTAATTTCGTGAGAGAGATGGGGAGTGATCAATCGGTGAGAGACATGACGACCAAATTCACGAAACTGGATAAGTTCGAAGGCGTCGACTTTCGACGATGGCAAAAGAAGATGCACTTCTTATTGACCACATTGAAGGTCGTGTACGTATTGAGCACGCCGATGCCTGAAGTGATGGAGGATGAGACGTTGGAGATGACCCGGCGTCGCGGCAAATGGGAGAACGACTACTACATGTGTCGCGGTCACATCTTGAACGGTATGTGTGACTCACTCTTTGATATTTATCAAAATGTTGAATCCGCTAAAGAGTTGTGTGACTCTCTTGAGTCCAAATATATGGCGGAGGATGCTTCTAGTAAGAAGTTCCTCGTAAGTAATTTTAATAATTACAAAATGGTGGATTCAAGGCCTGTGATGGAGCAATACAATGAGCTCCTTCGCATTCTAGGCCGATATGCTCAACATGATCTGAAGATGGACGAATCCATCTCCGTATCGAGCATTATTAATAAATTGCCTCCCTCTTGGAAAGACTTCAAACATATGTTGAAACACAAGAAGGAAGAGTTGTCTCTTGTACAACTCAGTAGTCACTTGCGCATAGAGGAATCTCTTCGGGAGCAAGAGACTGAGAAACCCAAGATAAAAGAGGTTTTTGCACCTTCGGTGAACATGGTGGAAGAGGGAAGATCTAACAACTTCAAGGGAAAACGTAAGTTCAATGAAGCCAAGAAAGGGCCCAATAAAAAGGTTAAATTAACCTGTTGAACTTATGGTATGACCGGACATCTTAAGCGGGATTGTCGGGTTGTCAAGAATAAAAGTGGAGCAAGCACAAGTGGTGGTGGGCAAGGATCCAAGGATCAACACCCATGGCAAGGTCAGTTTATTGACTTTGATTTTAATTCAAATTTGAATTATGTACCACTAATATCCGAATCATTTTATGTACAGGATGATGATGCTTGGTGGATTGACACGGGTGCCTCGAGTCATGTGTGCAAGGATCGACGTTAGTTCTCCTCTTTGGAACCGGTTGAAGACGGATCCGTGCTACACATGGGGAACGAGTCAAATGCTCCCATTCTTGGACGTGGCTTAGTTAGGCTAGAATTTAGCTCTAATAAAATAATTGAACTTGTTGACGTTTTGTTTGTACCACAAATTCGAAAGAATTTGGTTTCCGGTAGTACCTTGAATAAGTTAGGATATAGGCAAGTTTTTGAGTCCGGAAAGTTTACCTTGTCTAAAGGTGGCTCTTTTGTAGGATTCGGTTATTTGAATAATGACATGTTCATGTTAAGTTTAAATAATAAGAATTTAGTTTCGAATTCTATTTATTTTGCAAATGAAGTTCTTATTGATTCTAGTTTATGGCATGCTAGACTAGGTCATGTTAATTTTAAAGAATGGTTGAAATGTCAAAAGACGGTCTTATTCCGGCTTTTGACGTTAAAACCGAAAAATGTAAAACTTGCATGTTGACGAAGATCACTAGGCAACCGTTTCCCAATGTTAAAAGGGATTCGTCGGTGCTTGAATTAACTCATAGTGATCTTTGTGATTTGCATTCAACTCCGTCTTTTGGTAATAAAAAGTACGTTGTTACTTTTATTGACGACGCTTCACGGTTTTGTTATATTTATTTATTGCACTCAAAAGATGAAGCATTGGATAAATTTAAAATTTATAAAACGGAAGTTGAATTGCAAATGAACGGTTTAATTAAATGTTTACGCACCGATCGTTGTGGGGAATTTTACGACCCCATGTTTTTTCAATCCGTAGGAATAATTCATGAAACTACGGCGCCTTATACACAACAACAAAATGGTGTGGCGGAACGGAAAAATAGAGTTCTCAAAGAAATGGTGAACTCTATGTTATCCTACTCGGGATTGAGTGATGGATTTTGGGGTGAAGCCATGTTAACGACTTGTTATTTATTAAATCGAGTTCCCAATAAAAGGAACAAGATTACCCCATATGAACTTTGGTTCAAGAAAAGGCCTAACTTGAATTATATTCGAGTTTGGGGTTGTCGAGCGGTTGTTCGACTACCCGAACCCAAAAGGAAAACCTTAGGTGAAAAAGGTATTGAATGCATCTTTGTTGGATATGCCGAGCATTCAAAGGCATATAGGTTCTATGTTATTGAATCTAATGATTCTATAGCGATTCACACCGTTATAGAATCGAGAGATGCATTATTTGATGAGACTAGATTCTCTTCAATACCTAGGCCTAAGGATCTTGTTCCAAATACTAGTGTAACTAGTGAGGTTGAAGAACAAGCAATTGTTCCAACCGAATCTCCGATGCTTCGAAGGAGCAAAAGAGGAAGGATTGAAAAATCCTTTGGTCCCGATTTCCAAGTATACCAGGTAGAGGGATCAAGAGATGAGATTGGATCACAATTCTTTTACTGTTATAGTATTGAGGAAAATCCAAAATCATTTGATGAGGCTATGAAGTCTCAAGATATTTCTTTCTGAAAAGAAGCAATAAATGATGAAATTGATTCCAACATGGGGAATAATACTTGGGTATTATCGGACTTGCCACCGGGTTGTAAACCGTTGGGTTGCAAGTGGATCTTCAAAAAGAAAATGAAAACCGATGGATCAATCGACAAGTTCAAAGCTCGATTGGTAATCCAAGGCTTTAGGCAACGAGAAGGCATCGATTATTTTGATACCTATGCCCCGATTGCAAGGATCTCCACGATTAGATTGTTGATAGCCTTAGGATCTATCCACAATTTAGTGATTCACCAAATAGATGTCAAAACGGCATTCTTAAATGGTGACTTGGAGGAAGAAGTTTACATGAAACAACCGGAAGGTTTTACTATACCCGGGATGGAGCATAAGGTGTGTGAACTTGTAAAATCATTGTATGGGCATCAAAAATTTGATGAAGTTATCTTATCCAACGGTTTCATGTTAAACCAAGCGGACAAGTGTGTATATAGCAAATTTGACATATCCGGTAACGGAGTAATAATTTGCTTATATGTTGATGACATGTTGATTTTTGGCACTAACCAAAATCAAGTTGATAAAACTAAAGAGCTTTTGTCATCAAAATTCTCCATGAAAGATATGGGAGAAGCGGAGGTAATCCTTGGAATAAGGATCAAGCGTGAGAACAAAGGGATTGCAATTACGCAATCTCATTACATCGAGAAATATTAAAGAAATTTAATTACTTTGATTGTTCTCCGGTGAGTACTCCATTTGATCCGAGTGTGAAGCTTATGCCCAATTCGGGTGAAGCTGTGTCACAACTCGAGTACTCAAAGGCTATTGGTTGCTTGATGTATGCCATGACAAGCACTAGGCCGGACATCGCTTTTGCCGTAGGCAAGTTGAGTAGATATACTAGTAATCCTAGTATACATCATTGGCAAGCGATAGGACGATTATTTAAATACTTGAAGAAAACCATTGATTATGGTTTGTCATATCTCGGGTTTCCTTCGGTTTTAGAGGGATATTCGGATGCAAGTTGGATTACCAACTTAGAAGATCACTCTTCTACGAGTGGTTGGGTATACTTGCTTGGGGGAGGGGCCATTTCATGGGCTTCCAAGAAGCAAACTTGCATCACAAGTTCGAATATGGAGTCGGAATTTGTGGCATTAGCCGCTGCCGGTAAAGAGGCAGAGTGGCTAAGGAATTTAGTCCACGAAATTCCGTTATGGCCAAAACCAATATAACCCATTTCTATCTGTTGTGATAGTGCGGCTACTTTGGCTAAAGCTTATAGTCAAGTGTACAATGGCAAGTCTAGACACTTAGGTGTTAGACATAGCATTATTCGTGAGCTAATCACGAATGGGGTGATTTCGGTTGAATTTGTTCGGTCGCAACAAAATCTAGCGGACCACTTAACGAAGGGGTTAGCTAGGGACTTGGTTCACAAGTCGGTAATCGGGATGGGTTTAAAGTCCATTTGAATCTCTAACGGTGAGATACCCAATTCCCTTCTAATAGAACGTTAGAAGTTGAATTCAATGGGAAAGCTCACTCTAAGGGATTGGAGCACAAGGTAATCATCCCAAGGTATGTGCTCGGTACTGCAAGCGAGGAGGTAATTGTTCTTTTGTTAAAATGCATGTGCAGGTGCATGATGAAAGGAACTACCTATATGAGTGCGAAGTGTGGCCGCTTCAAGAAGCTTGGACTTAGCTTTGATGTACTCACGAATGGATAAGGACACACGACCTGTATAGTGTCAAGTTTAAACTTTAGAGAATTTTAAATTCATGTGTATGTTATTTTCTGGTACTCAAATGGGTTGAAAGGTTCAATCCATAGGACACCCGGATTCTCGAGTATTTTAAATGTGTAATGTACTAAGATGGAAATTCATTCTTTTAGAAATTTTCATTTATGCATGAGTTTGTTTGCTATATTAATCTTATTTGTGAATAAAGAATTGCACTAAAATGGGGGAGGAATGTTGGTGATTTTAGTGAAATCATCGGTCATTTTATGTAATTGGATTCACAAAGATAATAATGGGGTTGGTAGCTAAGCTATAACACGAGTTAAGAGGTGTGGAGTGCACACTCGTGTAAGCTAACTATGAACCAGGATTGTTAGGACAGTTAATTGGTGTTTGTGAGACAAAACAGTGGCTCATGCGGGTGGTGCTGCATGTTAACCCGCGCGGCTACCCGCGTGGTGCACTGTTTCGTGTGGGAGACAGTGGATTACGCGGTTTGTGCCGCGCGTTAACCCTGCGCGGCTACCCGCGTGATTCACTGGATTTTGGGGACGGACAGAGGATCCCGCGAGTTGTGCCGCGGGTTGACCCGCGCGGCTACCCGCGTGAAGCACTGTTGCAGGTGCAGTTTTGTAACCTCCAAAATCCCTTTTTGTAACTCCCAATTTGTTCTTTATAACTCCCAATGTATTTTGTAACCTACGCCAATTTACCAATTAACAATCAATTCCATAAAATGGATGATTATTATCATTAATATTATGGCATCAGTTACATTCTCTTGGTGTTTAAATAGTGTTGATTTCTGCCAGAATTGACACGGTGAATTTGAGATTATCCTCGAGTGTATTTCATGATACCCAGGCAGAATAGGGTTGAAATAACACTTAAGGAAAGCGAGCTCTCACGCGATCTCACATTATATCCAAGTCGATCACTCCTCTCCCTCTCTACCCATCGATTTCTGCAACCCCACAAATCCCCCATCATAGTATATAGACATGCATGGGATTTAGGTGTTCAGTTTCCAAGTGGCTGAAGGGTCATATAAAAAAGTGAGAGACACTATCTATCAACATATTAAGAAGCTGAACGAGAATGAAAACACAAAGCTAATCGAGTAGCTAGTTTAATATATTCGCGCTCATTAATTCCATTCTACTAATCATTATTGGATTTCATGTAGGTGATTTTAGTGAAAACATCGGTCCATTTTGTGTAATTGGATTCACAAGATGATAATGGGGTTGATTGTTAAGCTATAACATGAGCTAGGTGTAATACCCCGAATTTTCGTTTGGTTTTGCTAGGTTGTTAAGGAAGAAAAGAAGTTGATGTTTCTGTCTACAGCCGTGCGCCCTCCTTCAGGAAAAAAGCACGGGTCGTGCGCAAGGTTTTGGGTGCGAGGCAGTGGAAAACGCACGGGCCGTGCGCCCTCCCCTTTGGAAAACGCACGGGCCGTGCGCTGTGTTGGGATGTGTGCAAAGTCTTGGCTAAATATCTCATTTTGTTAGATTTCTTTTGAAATCTCAGATTCTTTCTCTCTCTCTATTCCTTTTTCTCTCTTTTTCTCTTTCAATCTTCAAAGGTTCGTTTGGTTGCTACTTTTCGGTGTTTCTAGCGAGGGGTCGGTATTTTAAGCTTCACCTCTACGTCGTGATCGTTATCTGGTTTTTCGGGTTTTATTCTGAAAACCTATCGGTGAGTTCCTATTACCATTTTACAAACTTTATACATGTCAAAACTCTTATTTGCGAAATCTGAAGTATTTTTATACGGTATGATTTTATGTTCTCTACATTTTGATATAAATGAAGTTTTTGGTGATTTTCGAGGTTCCCGATCAGTTTTGACCAAAATGACGGGTTCCGCCTTATTGAAGTAAAATGCTGTTTTACTTGCATACTATGTGGATATGTAAAAAGAATGTTTAAAGACTTATTTTAATGATTTTCATTCTTACCAGAAGTTGAACTGGAAATGGCATTTTGTTTATAAAATGTGTTAATATCATATGTTTATTTATGGTTGGTCACATATGTTGTTGTGACGAGTCCTTACCATTACTAGTGGATCCCTAGGTTTTGAGTAGACTGTATTGTTGGGATGTTACATTCCCCAAATTTGTAGCTATGGATCACTTGTTCCTTGAGGGCAATTTAGTACGGTTATGTGAGGCACGATACTAGCCATGGTTCATAGTGATCCTAGTGAAGGAGTATACCTTGGTTTTGCGCTTGGGGCTTGATCTCACGTTGAAGCACGGACTTTGTGATTCGTATCCGTGGATTCCAATTGGTTTAGCTCGTAACTCGGATTGTTGGCCTAACTTTGTGTTACGCCACAATCCTTGGTAAAATGTTTTGTTTTCGGTCCTTTTATGGTGTGTTTATAACGAAAAAGCCCGATTGTGGCAAGGACCTAATGTGTAAATTTAATCTCTTTGGAAATGCTATCTCTTTGCAAATGTTTTTATCTTTCGAGCTTCATAAACTGTATGTTCTCACCAGGCTTTAAGTCTGACACTTTTTCTCAAATGATGTGTATAACGAGTTTCCATTAGCGGTGGGTGTCGGGGTTTTTTGGAGAGACGAGTTTTGAGTCTCGGGGTTTTTGGAGATGTTTTAGTAGTATTGCTGGGCATTGTTAAGTCCCATTCTTTAGATGAAATCCTTGTATAGGATTGTATAGTCTTAAGGACTGATCCCATTTATGGGAAGTTAATGGATTTACTTTCGTCATATTGTCAGGTTTCCAGGTTTTATTTTACTATGATTTTTGAGGTGTTACAAGTTGGTATCAGAGCTCTAGTTTAAGCGAACTAGGCATGAATGTAAGATGTCTAGACTTAGACTGAGTATATTAAGAATTGATCCGCGAGAATGGGGTAGAGCTCCTAAGTTGGGTTAGTCTTAGAGTCGACGGAAAGTACGTTTATCAGGCATTGTAGTAGTGGTGACAAGAACCATTATGTGTTATATGTTCATAATTTCACTTAGCTAATGTTATTATGAGGATATTATACATAAGAGTGCTTGATTTGCTGTTAGTATGACAATTGGTAATGTGGTAGTACGTTTTCCTTTCGTGTTTCCTATCTTTCTCTTATCTCTTCCTCTGCTCTGTGTGGCAGTTCAGAATGGTAGGTACGCGTGGAAGACCGCGTGCTCGTGTTGATGGTCTGGAAGCGACAGCCTCTACAGCGGGTCAGCCGGAAGGAGTTGAGGTTATCGTTCGACCACTCGTTCAGCAAGTGCTAGGTGGGGGGCCAGAGGTCATTCCGCGAGTAGACCTGGCTTCGTCCCACCCAGTCATCAGGGATGCTAATCCCCAGTCAGAGTTGTTGGCCAGCGTGATGTTGGCGATGAGGGAAGAGATGGCGAAGCAGCAAGAGTTTCTGCTGAAAGCAATGGAGGATCGCGACGTGAACCGTCGAAGAAGTGAGACGGTGGTGGAGAACGTCGTAGTAGGTTCTGGTGATGATGGTATAAGGGTTGTGTCGGTAGAGCGCGGGATTTCTGGTGCTCCGGGGAATAGGAAGAGTTGTTCCTATAAGTCCTTTCTGGGTTGCGGACCGCCAGAATTCTTCGGTTCAGATGACCCGATAGTGTGTGTAAAGTGGATCCGAGCGGTTGAGCAAGCTTTTGGCTCTTCTGAATGTGGTGATGATCAGAGGGTGCGGTTCGGTACCCAACTGCTGAGGGACACTGCACTCATCTGGTGGAATATCATCCAATCCACTCTATCTCCTGAAGTGTTGGCCCAGTTGTCTTGGGTCGAGTTCAAGAAGAAGCTGCTAGAAGAGTTCTGCAACGAGAGGACCATGGACCGAATTGAGAAAGAATTCCGGTCCTTGGTGAAGGGAAGCCTGACGGTGAGGGAGTACACCCGTCAGTTTATGGAGAAGCTTGGTCTGGTGGGGCACGAAGCCCCAACAGAGAAAGACAAGATGAAAGCTTATCTCAACGGCTTACCAGCGGACATGCAATCAATGGTCCATAATTTCAAAGCTTCTAACCTCCGAGAGATGGTGGAGGAAGCTCAGTTCATGGAGGAAATGTTCGCGAAGAGCAAATCTAAGAAGTCAGTGTTGGTGCCTGAAAAGAGAAAGTGGAAAGCAGCTCCGTACCTCCCAAGCGGGCCCGACCTTTTGTTGGAAACCGCATTTTCAGCAGTTATCAGAAAGCAAAGTGGTGCCCGAAGTGTCGAACCAAGCATCACGGTAACTGTTACAACAATTCTCAAACTTGCTATAAGTGTGGGAAGCCTGGTCACACTGTTATAGATTGCCCGGTCAGGGGACTCATCTGTTATGAGTGCAAGGCACCGGGGCACTTGAAGAAAGATTGCCCGAAGCTTGTGTTGGGTAGCACGCCAGCAAGGAGGGAGAACCCTCCGAAGGTTCCGGGTCGAGCTTTTCAGATGACGGCCGAAGAGGCCAGGGCATCCGCTGATGTGGTATCGGGTACTTTTCTTATAAACTCTGTACCTGCTCGTATTTTATTCGATACGGGTTCTAGTTTCTCGTTCGTATCTGATTTGTTCCGTCAGAAAATTGCTATGCCCACTACTAGTCTTGAGGATGCGTTAGTAGTAGAAATAGCTGATGGTAGACGAGTTCTGATCCGTGAAGTTCTGAAGCAGTGTGCTCTTAGTATCGAAGGGAGAGAATTCCCGATCGATCTACTACCAATGTCAATCGGGGGTTTTGATGTTGTAATCGGTATGGATTGGTTGTCAAACAATCAGGCCGAGTTCGTGTGTTCCAAGAAGATGATTCGACTTCCCAACCCCTCTGGAGAGGTCGTGGTCATCTATGGTGAAAAGAGGAAGGGTGAAGTGGCAATAATCACAATGGCAAGAGCACACAAGTGTTTAGTAAAAGGATGTTCATCTTTCCTAGCCTATGTGATCGATGCCAAGTTTGAGAAGTCAAAGCTAGAAGATGTGAAGATCGTGCGTGAGTATCCAGATGTCTTTCCGGACGACTTGCCCGGGTTGCCGCCCGATCGTCAGGTAGAGTTTAGGATTGATCTTGTGCCTGGCGCTGCACCGATCGCTAAATCACCTTATCGTTTAGCGCCATCGGAGATGCAAGAGATGGTAGCACAACTCCAAGAGCTATTGGAGAAAGGCTTTATAAGACCGAGTTCGTCACCTTGGGGAGCTCCGGTCTTATTTGTCAAGAAGAAGGATGGCACAATGAGAATGTGCATTGACTATCGTGAGTTGAACAAATCTACAGTGAAGAACAGGTATCCGCTTCCGAGAATAGACGACTTGTTCGATCAACTTCAAGGAGCGGGTTGTTTTTCCATAATCGACTTACGTTCAGGTTATCACCAAGTGAAGTTAAGGGAAGAAGATTATCCGAAGACGGCTTTCAGAACGCGTTACGGCCATTACGAGTTCCTTGTAATGCCTTTTGGCCTGACGAACGCACCAGCAGTGTTTATGGACTTGATTAATAGAGTGTGCCGACCTTTCCTCGACAAGTCGGTCATTGTATTCATTGATGACATACTCGTGTACTCCAGGAGTGAGACAGAGCACGAACAACATCTACGTGAAGTTTTGGAAGTGTTGAGAAAAGAGAGATTGTACGCCAAGTTTTCCAAGAGCGACTTTTGGCTTAAAGAAGTACAATTTCTGGGGCACGTAGTCACTCGGGACGGAGTGAAAATAGATCCCTCCAAGATTGAAGCTATGATGAATTGGGAACCTCCTAAGAGTCCGTCAGAGATCCGAAGTTTCTTGGGTCTGGCGGGATACTACAGGAGATTCATTCAAGACTTTTCTAAGATCGCTTCTTCCTTGACAGTTCTGACTCGGAATAATGTGAAGTTTGAATGGACCGAAACCCAAGAGAAGGCGTTCCGGATTCTTCAAAAGAAGTTGTGTGAAGCTCCGATCTTGTCTTTACCTGAAGGGTCGGAGGATTTCGTGGTTTACAGTGACGCTTCAAAAATGGGGCTGGGTTGTGTGTTGATGCAACGAGGCAAGGTAATCGCTTACGCCTCGAGGCAGCTTAAAATACACGAACAGAATTATCCAACCCATGACTTGGAGTTAGCAGCGGTGGTGTTCGCTTTGAAGCTTTGGCGACACTACCTATACGGCACGAAGTGTACTCTTTTCACAGATCACAAGAGCCTGAAGTATGTCTTTGATCAGATAGAGCTGAATATGAGGCAAAGAAGGTGGCTAGATTTGCTGAAAGATTACGACTATGAATTGTTTTACCATTCGGGTAAGGCGGACGTGGTGGCCGATGCGCTAAGTCGAAAGGACTATAGCGGGAGTATTCGGGTTACCCATTCAAGAATCGAGCTTGTGTCTAGTCTTGTTGAGAAGATCAAGACATCTCAGATGGAAGCATTGTTGGAAGAGAATCTCAAAGAGGAAGTCATGACAAAACAGCGATTGCTCTTGACGGAAGATAGCCGAGTGAAACTGTTCAGCGGTCGTGTATGGGTGCCCAAGGTTGGGGGAAACCGGGAGTTGTTGCTAGAAGATGCACACAAGTCCAAGTATTCCATTCATCCAGGAAGTACAAAGAAGTACAGGGACTTGAAATTGCACTATTGGTGGCCGGTGATGAAACTTGATGTGGCACGTTACGTTGAGCGTTGTGTGACGTGTTCGCAAGTCAAGGCCGAACATCAACGACCGTATGGGAGTCTCCAGTCCTTAGAGATTCCCGAGTGGAAGTGGGAGCATATCACCATGGACTTCGTGACGAAGTTGCCTAAAACTCTTTGGGGACACGATACCATCTGGGTGATAGTGGATAGATTGACAAAGAGCGCTCACATTTTGCCTATGTGCGAGACTTTACCGATGGATAAGTTGGCGAAGCTTTATATCGATGAGGTGGTCTCGAGGCATGTAATACCTTTGTCGATCGTGTCGGATCGTGACATTCGGTTCACTTCGAAATTCTGGGATGGGTTTCAGAAAGAGCTTGGTACGCGAGTCAAGTTGAGTACGGCTTACCATCCGCAGACCGACGGGCAGAGCGAACAAACGATCCAAACCTTGGAAGACATGTTGAGGTCTTGTGTCATCGATTTCGGGGGTGGTTGGGACTCTCACCTGCCTTTGGTGGAGTTTGCTTACAACAATAGCTACCACTCGAGTATTGGGATGGCACCTTTTGAAGCACTGTATGGGCGAAAGTGTCGGACTCCCGTGTGTTGGCTAGAAGCGGGAGAGAAGCAGTTCGTCGGGCCGGAAATCGTGCAAGAGACTGCCGATAAGGTCAAGTGCATTCGGGAGAGGATGAAAGCGGCTCAAGATCGTCAGAAGAGTTATGCCGATAAGAAGAGGCGACCGATGGAATTCCAAGTGGGCGACCGCGTTATGCTTAAGGTGTCGTCGTGGAAAGGCATTATACGGTTCGGAAAACGTGGGAAGTTGAGTCTCCGTTTCCTCAGACCTTTCAAAGTGCTTAAACGGGTGGGTTTGCAAGCCTACCAGTTGGAACTACCACCAGAGTTGAGCAGAATACACAACACGTTTCATGTTTGCTACCTCCGGAAATGTTTGGCGGTAGAAGACAACGTCATTCCCCTTTCAGAGTTAAGGGTAGACGAAGGAAACCGTTGTGTAGAAGAACCCGATGCCATCTTAGAGAGAAAGTCTAAGAAGTTGCGTCACAGAGAGGTCGCTTTGGCCAAGGTACAGTGGAAGCATCACCGGGGAGCAAATGTGACGTGGGAAGCCGAGGAGGATATGAAGCGAAGATATCCTCACCTTTTTCCGTAGTTGGGATTTCGGGGACGAAATCATTCCCAAGTTGGGGAGGATTGTAACACCCCGAATTTTCGTTTGGTTTTGCGAGGTTGTTAAGGAAGAAAAGAAGTTGATGTTTCTGTCTACACTCCTTCAGGAAAAACGCACGGGTCGTGCGCAAGGTTTTGGGTGTGAGGCAGTGGAAAACGCACGGGCCGTGCGCCCTCCCCTTTGGACAACGCACGGGCCGTGCGCTGTGTTGGGATGTGTGCAAAGCCTTGGCTAAATATCTCATTTTGTTAGATTTCTTTTGAAATCTCATATTCTTTCTCTCTCTCTCTATTCCTTTTTCTCTCTTTTTCTCTTTCAATCTTCAAAGGTTTGTTTGGTTGCTAGTTTTCGGTGTTTCTAGCGAGGGGTCGGTGTTTTAAGCTTCATCTCTACGTCGTGATCGTTATCTGGTTTTCCGGGTTTTATTCTGAAAACCTATCGGTGAGTTCCTACTACCATTTTACAAACTTTATATATGTCAAAACTCTTATTTGCGAAATCTGAAGTATTTCTACGGTATGATTTTATGTTCTCTACATTTTGATATAAATGAAGTTTTTGGTGATTTTCGGGGTTCCCGATCAGTTTTGACCAAAATGACGGGTTCCGCCTTATTGAAGTAAAATGTTGTTTTACTTGCACATTATGTGGATATGTAAAAAGAATGTTTAAAGACTCATTTTAATGATTTTCATTCTTACCAGAAGTTGAACTGGAAATGGCATTTTGTTTATAAAATGTGTTAATACCATATGTTCATTTATGGTTGGTCACATATGTTGTTGTGACGAGTCCTTACCATTACTAGTGGATCCCTAGGTTTTGAGTAGACTGTATTGTTGGGATGTTACATTCCCCAAATTTGTAGCTATGGATCACTTGCTCCTTGAGGGCAATTTAGTACGGTTATGTGAGGCACGATACTAGCCATGGTTCATAGTGATCCTAGTGAAGGAGTATACCTTGGTTTTGCGCTTGGGGCTTGATCTCACGTTGAATCACGGACTTTGTGATTCGTATCCGCGGATTCCAATTGGTTTAGCTTGTAACTCGGATTGTTGGCCTAACTTTGTGTTACGCCACAATCCTTGGTAAAATGTTTTGTTTTCGGTCCTTTTATGGTGTGTTTATAACGAAAAAGCCCGATTGTGGCAAGGACCTAATGTGTAAATTTAATCTCTTTGGAAATGTTATCTCTTTGCAAATGTTTTTATCTTTCGAGCTTCATAAACTGTATGTTCTCACCAGGCTTTAAGTCTGACATTTTTTCTCAAATGATGTGTATAACAGGTTTCCATTAGCGGTGGGTGCCGGGTTTTTTTTGGAGAGACGAGTTTTGAGTCTCGGGGTTTTTGGAGATGTTTTAGTAGTATTGTTGGGCATTGTTAAGTCCCATTCTTTTGATGAAATCCTTGTATAGGATTGTATAGTCTTAAGGACTGATCCCATTTATGGGAAGTTAATGGATTTACTTTCGTCATATTGTCAGGTTTCCAGGTTTTATTTTACTATGATTTTTGAGGTGTTACACTAGGAGGTGTAGAGTGAACACTCGTGTAAGCTAACTAAAACCCAGGATCGTTGGATGGTTATGTTTGGCGAGTTACCAAGTGGAAAATGTTGAGCACGGCCAGTGCCGTTTTCTTGTTATAAATGGCATGACCTGTGCGAGTTTCTTCATAAAATTGGCACGGGCCGTGCGTGGTCAGACAGAAAGTTTGGCACGACCCGTGCCGTTTTTTTCTCGAAATTGGCACGGGCCGTGCATTTTCGTCAGATTCGTAACTGACAAGATTTCTTGTAACCGCCAACATTAATGTCCACAATCAATCCCATTAATTGGGAAATTTTTATCATTAATATTATAGTGTCGGTTACGATTCTTTATGTGTTTAAATAGGATCGTTTTCTGCCTAAAACGATACCGATGAATTGAGATTGTCCTTGAGTGAATTTCGCGATACCCAGGCAGAATAGGGTCGAAATATCACTTAAGGAAAGCGAGCTCTCACGCGATCTCAGATTCATATCCAACTTCCGATCACTCTCCTCTCCCTCTCTACCCATCGATTTCTGCAACCCCTCCCCTCCAACAATCTTAAGTGATATTCCGTTCGTAAAAGAGATGGTGAGTGATCAATCCGTGAGAGATATGACGACCAAGTTCACGAAACTGGAGAAGTTTGAAGGCGTCGACTTTCGGCGATGGCAAAAGAAGATGCACTTCTTGTTGACCACGTTGAAGGTCGTGTATGTGTTCAGCACACCGATGCCGGAAGTGATGGAGGACGAGATGTTGGAGATGACCCGATGTCGCGGGAAATGGGAAAATGACGACTACATATGTCGTGGTCACATCTTGAACGGTATGTGTGACTCCCTCTTCGATATTTATCAAAATGTTGAATTCGCTAAAGAGTTATGGGACTCTCTTGAGTCCAAATACATGGCGGAGGATGCTTCTATTAAGAAGTTCCTAGTGAGTAATTTTAATAATTACAAAATGGTGGATTCAAGGCCTGTGATGGAACAATATAATGAGCTCCTACGCATTCTAGGCCAATATGCTCAACATGATATGAAGATGGACGAATCCATCTCCGTATCGAGCATTATTGATAAATTGCCTCCTTCTTGGAAAGAGTTCAAACATATGTTGAAACAAAAGAACGAAGAGTTTTCTGTTGTACAACTCGGTAGTCACTTGCGCATAGAGGAATCTCTTCAGGCGCAAAAGACTGATAAACCTAAAATGAAAGTGGTTTCTGCACCTTCGGTGAACATGGTGGAAGAGGGAAGATCCAACAACTTCAAAGGAAAACGCAAGTTCAATGAAGCCAAGAAATGTCCCAACAAAAAGGATAAATTAACCTGTTGGACTTGTGGGATGACCGGCCATCTCAAACGGGATTGTCGGGTTGTCAAGAATAAGAATGGAGCAAGCGCAAGTGGTGGTGGGCAAGAATCCAAGGATCAACACCCACGACAAGGTCAGTTTATTGACTTTGGTTTTAATTCAAATTTGAATTATGCACCACTAATATCCGAATCATTTTATGTGCAGGATGATGATGATGCTTGGTGGATTGACACGGGTGCCTCGAGTCATGTGTGCAAGGATCGACGTTGGTTCACCACTTTGGAACCGGTTGAAGACGGATCTGTGCTACACATGGGGAACGAGTCAAATGCTCCCATTCTTGGACGTGGCTTAGTTAGACTAGAATTTATCTCTAATAAAATAATTGAACTTTTAGAATTTTTGTTTGTACCACAAGTTCGAAAGAATTTGGTTTCCGGTAGTACATTGAATAAGTTAGGATATAGGCAAGTATTTGAGTCCGAAAAGTTTACCTTGTCAAAAGGTGGCTCTTTTGTAGGATTTGGTTATTTAAATAATAACATGTTTATGTTAAGCTTGAATAAAAAGAATTGTGTTTCTAATTCCGTTTATATTGCAAATGAGAATTGTGTTGATTCTTTTTTATGACATGCAAGGCTTGGTCATGTTAATTTTAAAATAATGGTTGAAATGTTAAAAGACGGTCTTATTCCGGCTTTTGACGTTAAAACCGAAAAATGTAAAACTTGCATGTCGACAAAGATCACTAGACAGCCTTTTCCTAATGTCAAAAGGGATTCATCGGTGCTTGAATTAATTCATAGTGATCTTTGTGATTTACATTCAACTCCGTCTTTTGGTAATAAAAAGTACGTTGTTACTTTTATTGACGACGCTTCACGTTTTTGTTATATTTATTTGTTACACTCAAAAGATGACGCGTTGGACAAATTTAAAGTTTATAAACCGGAGGTTGAATTGCAAATGAACGGTTTAATTAAATCTTTACGCACCGATCGTGGTGGGGAATATTACGACCCCATGTTTTTCCAATCCGTAGGAATTATCCATGAGACTACGACACCGTATACACCACAACAAAATGGTGTGGCGGAACGGAAAAATAGAGTTCTCAAAGAAATGGTGAACTCTATGTTATCCTACTCGGGATTGAGTGATGGTTTTTGGGGTGAAGCCATGTTAACGACTTGTTATTTATTAAATCGAGTTCCCAATAAAAGGAACAAGATTACCCCATATGAACTTTGGTTGAAGAAAAGACCTAACTTGAATTATATTCGAGTTTGGGGTTGTTGAGCGGTTGTTCAACTACCCGAACCCAAAAGGAAAACTTTGGGTGAAAAGGGAATTGATTGCATCTTTGTTGGATATGCTGAGCATTCCAAGGCATATAGGTTCTATGTTATTGAACCTAATGATTATATATCGATTCACACCGTTATAGAATCGAGAGATGCATTATTTGATGAGACTAGATTCTCTTCAATACCTCGGCCGAAGGATCTTGTTCCAAATACTAGTGTAACTAGTGAGGTTGAAGAACAAGCAATTGTTCCAACCGAATCTCCGATGCTTCGAAGGAGCAAAAGAGAAAGGATTGAAAAATCCTTTGGTCCCAATTTTCAAGTATACTTGGTAGAAGGATTAAGAGATGAAATTGGATCACAATTCTCTTACTGTTATAGTATTGAGGAAAATCCAAAATCATTTGATGAGTCTATGAAGTCTCAAGATATTGCTTTCTGGAAAGAAACAATAAATGATGAGATGGATTCCATCATGGGGAATAATACTTGGGTATTATCGGACTTGCCACCGGGTTGTAAACCTTTGGGATGCAAGTGGATCTTCAAAATGAAGATGAAAGTCGATGGATCAATCTATAAATTTAAAGCTCGATTAGTAATCCAAGGCTTTAGGCAACGGGAAGGCATCGATTATTTTGATACCTATGCCCCGGTTGCAAGGATCTTCACGATTAGATTGTTGATAGCCTTAGGAGCTATCCACAATTTAGTGATTCACCAAATGGATGTCAAAACGGCATTCTTAAATGGTGACTTGGAGGAAGAAGTTTACATGAAACAACCGGAAGGTTCTATTATGCCCGGTATGGAGCATAAGGTATGTAAACTTGTAAAATCATTGTATGGGTTGAAACAAGCACCCAAACAATGGCATCAAAAATTTGATGAGGTTATCTTGTCCAACGGTTTTATGTTAAACCAAGCGGATAAGTGTGTATATAGCAAATTTGACACATCCGGTAACGGAGTAATAATTTGCTTATATGTTGATGACATGTTGATCTTTGGCACCGACCAAAATCAAGTTGATAAAACCAAAGAGTTTTTGTCATCAAAATTCTCCATGAAAGATATGGGAGAAGCGGAGGTGATCCTTGGAATAAAGATCAAGCGTGAGAACAAAGGGATTGCAATTACGCAATCTCATTACATTGAGAAAGTATTAAAGAAATTTAATTGCTTTGATTGTTCTCCGGTGAGTACTCCGTTTGATCCGAGTGTGAAGCTTATACCCAATTCGGGTGAAACAGTGTCACAACTCGAGTACTCAAAGGCTATTGGATGCTTGATGTATGCCATGACAAGCACTAGGCCGGATATCGCTTTTGCCGTAGGCAAGTTGAGTAGGTATACTAATAATCCTAGTATACATCATTGGCAAGCGATAAGACGAGTACTTAAATACTTGAAGAAAACCATTGATTATGGTTTGTCATATGTCGGGTTTCCTTCGTTATTAGAGGGATATTCGGATGCAACTTAGAAGATCACTCTTCCACGAGTGGTTGGGTATACTTGCTTGGGGGAGGTTCCATCTTATGGGCTTCCAAGAAGCAAACTTGCATCACGAGTTCGACTATGGAGTCGGAATTTGTGGCATTAGCCGCTGCCGGTAAAAAGGCGGAGTGGCTAAGGAATTTAGTCCACGAAATTCCGTTATGGCCGAAACCAATATCACCCATTTCTATCCATTGTGATAGTGCGGCTACTTTGGCTAAAGCTTATAGTCAAGTATATAATGGCAAGTCTAGACACTTAGGTGTTAGACATAGCATGATTCGTGAGTTAATCACGAATGGGGTGATTTCGGTTGAACTTGTTCGGTCACAACAAAATCTAGCGGACCACTTGACGAAGGGGTTAGCTAGGGACTTGGTTCACAAGTCGGTGATCGGGATGGGATTAAAGTCCATTTGAATCTCTAACGGTGAGATACCCAATTCCCTTCTAATACAACGTTAGAAGTTGAATTCAATGGGAAAGCTCACTCTAAGGGATTGGAGCACAAGATAATCATCCCAAGGTATGTGCTCGTTACTGCAAGCGAGGAGGTAATTGTTCTTTTGTAAAAATGCATGTGCAGGTACATGATGAAAGGAACTACCTATATGAGTGCGAAGTGTGGCCGCTTCAAGAAGCTTGGACTTAGCTTTGATGCACCCACGAATGGATAAGGACACACGACCTGTATAGTGTCAAGTTTAAACTTTAGAGAATCTTTTAAATTCATGTGTATGTTATTTTCTGGTACTCAAATGGGTTGAAGGGTTCAATCCATAGGACACCCGAATTCTCGAGTATTTGAAACGTGTAATGTACTAAGATGGAAATTCAATCTTTTAGATATTTTCATTTATGCATGAGTTTGTTCCTATAATAATTGTTGTTTGTGAATCAAGGATTGCACTAAAATGGGGGAGGAATGTTGGTGATTTTAGTGAAATCATCGGTCCATTTTGTGTAATTGGATTCACAATATAATAACGGGGTTGATTGTTAAGCTATAACATGAGCTAGGAGGTGTGGAGTGCACACTCGTGTAAGCATACTAAAACCCGGTATCGTTGGATGGTTATGTTTAGCGAGTTACCAAGTGGAAAATGTTGAGCACGGCCAATGCCGTTTTCTTATTATAAATGGCACGACTAGTGCCAATTTGGCACGACCCGTGCGAGTTTCTTCATAAAATTGGCACGGGCCGTGCGTGGTCAGACAGAAAGTTTGGCACGACCCGTGCCGTTTTCTTCTTGAAATTGGCACGGGCCATGCGTTTTCGTCAGATTCGTAACTGACAAGATTTCTTGTAACCGCCAACATTAATGTCCACAATCAATTCCATTAATTGGGAAATTATTATCATTAATATTATAGGGTCGGTTACGATTCTCTATGTGTTTAAATAGGATCGTTTTCTGCCTAAAACGATACCGATGAATTGAGATTATCCTCGAGTGAATTTCGTGATACCCAGGCAGAATAGGGTCGAAATATCACTTAAGGAAAGCGAGCTCTCACGCGATCTCAGATTCATATCCAAGTTCCAATCACTCTCCTCTCCTTCTCTACCTATCGATTTCTGCAACCCCTCCCCTCCCCTCCAGCATTTCAATGATCTTAAAACATTATTAAATTGATTTAACTTTTGACCTAATTATTACCAACAAATCAAACATCATGACTAAAATTAACAGAAAGAATGAAAACAACAGGTAGCATTTAAGGAAAAGAATAGTGCATAGCAAATATCATAATCACTCTACCTCTAAACAATATTCATTTCTTAAAAAGCACAATCTCTTGGCAATAAATCATATTTAAATGGAAAGTAAAGAGTAGTGAAAAATACCCAAATTTCATCGGTCTTCTCATTGTCCATCTTATTTTTCTTTGTTGAAAAATGACCAATCTTGTATTGTTCAATTGCTGATACTTGTTCTCCTTCTCTCCTTCTCTATTTCAAATAGAAATCATAATACAAATAAGATAAATATGCGTAAAGAAATGAAAGATTTAAGTTCCAAAAGGCTAAGCTACTTACCTTATCAAATATCCTTGCAATAGAAATTGTGCCAACAGCGGGTGAAACTTCATTCATTGATCGATTTTTCTTATTTTTAGCGCTCGTCGAAACGAAGTTAAAAGATTGGAAATAATTATAATTCGTAAATGTTTCTTATCAACAAATATTAAAAGCTAAAAAGACAAAAGATAAGTAAAAACCTGAAACTCTTCGCTTGCAAACTTTTCACATAGTTTTACCCAATCAGTGTTGCTGGTTATACCATTGGGGGGATGTCTGGTTGCCTCATCTTTGGTAGAAAACTTTTTGTAATGAACATGCAACCTATACATTTTATTCTTACTGTATATGTATAGCACGTACCATCAACCGACAATTTGGGTCGTAATTCGAATTATCATGTAATCAACCGACAAATTTACAATGCAATCAAACAGATTCTTAATTGAAAAATCAAACCATAATAACACTTTACCATGCATTTATTGATTATATCCGCCCTCAACATATCTGATTAATTTCTCCAAGTCTTGCCATCAAACTTTGCATGGTCACGCATAAGACACCCACCCTTGGTGATAAATCGTTGGCTATATTCCCCAATTATACGTCCAGCACATTCATCAACTTCAAAAACAAATTGCCCCTTATCTAAGTGTCTTTCTCGTTTCACTTAAGACTCTTGATTCTTTTCGAGTAATGGATGTGCCTGAAATTTTTATTCAACACAAAAATTGATTGGCTATACATTACATTAATCATATAATATTCTAATTTCAACTACTTAATTTGTACTAAAATAACAAACATACCGAAAGAAGTTGAACCAATGTTCTCTTCCAATTGAGGATCACTCGTGCCTATCTCAATTTGTAGAGAATCAATTTTTTGATCCTCTTCTAGATGATCTTCCTCTAGGCCTTGGTTCTCCATCGGAATATCTCGGCTACTACTTGACTCACGAGGTGGTGGAATATCTCCGCTGGTACTTGACTTATAAGGATTTGGAACATCACGACTGCTACTTAATTTCTGTGGTTGTGGAACCTCATGGGTGCTACTTGACATGTGAGGTGGTGCAATATCACGGATGCTATTTGACTTATGAAGTGGTGGAACATGGAGGCTGCTACTTGACTTGTGACCCTTCGTAACATTACAGTTGCTACTTGATTTTTGAGGTTGTGAAACACCACGACTGCTACTTGACGTTATTGGACCAAACCTTTTCAATAATCCTTTTCCAGGGTCAGCCATTTAACTAAAAATATCTGCAAATTAAACACGTTTATTCTGAATCAATACAATCATCTTGCCACGATTCCTCTTTATGAGAAGATTATGAATTTGTTGGTTACTGTCATCATCATCAACAAGCCCTTCATCCATGACATGACGGTTTTGACTTGATCGTCTACTTGAGCCATGACCAATGATTGATGCATGTACTAATTCCAATGGGTCAGTTCCTCTTGTTAATGATGGTTGATCAAAATGCATTGTTAGATCCACGATTAGATCTAAATGTGGCTCTTGTTCTTGATATACTTCTTCAATCTGTATAGGAACATCATACAATGTTCGAGAGGTACTACTTTGCACCACATGCCAATTGTTGCCCAATTTTAAATCACATGCAAAAAAACTTGTTTGTACCATTTCCGAGACATATTAACACTAGCAACCCCAGATTCTTTGTCAATTTGTAGTCCATTCTCATCACCAATATTAAACCAGTCACATTTGAATACTAACACTCTTTTATTTTCTCCTAAGTATTCCACCTCGATGACTGTTGGTTTTTCTCTATGTATTTTTAATAATACATATAATAAACAAAATTAATCAACTAATGATTTTAAGACACCGATAAAGAAAAAGAAGAGGATATAAAATAGAGGTTGAGGCTCGTGTTACATACGATTCCCTTAATCAGATTCGCCGTCTGTTCCCAGGGTACAACAGCAAAAGCAGTAGTACTGCCGGAGATGACCACTTGCCTTGAAACTTCACCAGAGTTATCGTATGCACTATGAATTTCATATGTGAGAATGTTTCGTTGTATGGGATGTCATCCTCTGTTGTGAAAACATTCCAGTGCATGGCGCGGGTAACCGTGCGAGTTAACCCGCTGCATAACCTGCACGGCGCGAGTTGCCATGCGGTTTAGCCCGCGGCATAACCTACTCGGGCTACTGGATCAAAACAAAAAATTCGCAAAAACCACACTGCACGAGATTTCGGAGCTGCATTTGTGTCCGCATGTCGCGCCCACGCACAAGTTCGCTTATTTTAGCTTACGAAAATATCAATCGACACCCCCCTGCATGCGGGTAGGAGTTGGAGTAAAACCAATCAAAGGAGCTTGTAAGCCCCTCCCACATTAATGGTTATAAACCACAAAATGTTTACTACTCCTTCCTATGTGGGACAAGTTCCTACACCCACTTGATTTTTGCCAATTTCATCCCAAACACTCAACTTTGAGAATCGATATCTCATTCACACATATTCCGTTTTGGACACATAATATATGTTTCGAAGCTCTCATATAGGAGAACACAAACCCACTAAGAGTTGGATATATACAATACATATACATGTATTTAAATGTGTCTAAAGTTAGTAAAAAAACCATATATATTTTACTAACTTTTCCAACACCTCTATGGTATAACAAGATGGTATATGTTTGTTCCCTTTTCCATGGAGAGAACATAGCAGAAATAGTTCTGCAACTTTGTTCACAAATCTATTTTTCTTCATGAACTACAAATTGCTTTTAACATATTACATTGAACCCTAGTTTTGATAAAACAAACTCAAATTCTTTTAAGGTTTCTTCTATAATAATTAAACTGAAGTTGATGTTGAACTTTTTTTTATTTCAACAAGTAAACTAAATCTAAATAGGCAAAATGTGCATTGTCAGAACATGATTAATCACACAGTAAATTACAAAGCGTCTAACTATTGATAAATTTGTTCTTTCATCATCCTAAAAATCTTGGAATTTCTCCATCGGAAACTGCCAAAGTTTAGAGTTGAAACAATTTACCCGTTATTTTGGGAGAAATGCATAATATAAGTTCAATATGTGGGGATTAATATGATAAACAGAATAAAACCCTGACTACACATGATAAACACTATAAAATCGTGACTAAACATGATCCTAACAAGTCTATCTTCTAACACTGTCCATCGGTTAGAGGACAGATATCACTCATAGCCAGCTTCGAAGTAAAAAATAAATCAAATAAGCAAAAGCAGAAATTTGATATTGAAAACAAAACAAAAAGGTGATCTCCTTCCCATACCCAGACCAAGAAGGGACTTTTTAGGCCATTGACCTTGAATGAGATTTTATTTACAAGATAACCTTCTGACAAGTTTAGTGGCATTCTTGTACATGGAAGTGACATCCTCAAATATGAAGGTGGCATTCTCAAGTTATATAAGCACACAGAAGATGAGAGAATCTGGGCCTCTATGTGTTTGTAGTTACTAGTTTAAGATCAAACTCAAACTGAGCTTATTTCATTTCTCAAAGCTAATTCTGATAAAAGTTTCAAGTAATTCAACCTGAGTCGCTTGATAAATCTTGTATTATTAAACAAAGTCCATGAAACTAACTTCCATCAAAATGATTGATTCAAATCAGCTGTCACACCCCAAAAATCAGGGCTATGACGTGTAGTAACTACAACATAAATCATAAAAGATTCATACCTTGATCTCAAAAATTTAGCAGCAGAAGTCTTAACATAGGTTCATCAACCTTACAAGACAACTTAAAATTAAATAACTTCAACACTTTAAACACTTGGAGCGGCTCTTGGGTCTTCCTAAATCTTTTCTTCTCCTCTCAAACTACTTGTTACAGAGCCCCCTGAGAGATGCATACTAAAAACATCAGCTTGCGCCTAGTGAGTTCACGGTTATCTTACATGCTTAACGGAAATAAGTAATTGAAAACATGCTTTAAACTATAGTGAGATATGCAAAGAAAACATACAACTTGCAACATGTACTTCATCATAAAATATAACCATTCGCCAAGCGTATAGGTGCTATCTCACCACGTTATTGGCCTACACAAAGGCTATCGCGATTATAGGGGCCTTTTCCCCAAGTAACGACCAAAAATATTACACAAAGGCTGTCGCGCTTATAGGGGCTATCTCCCCAAGCCACGACCAAAATAATACCGGTATGTTATTCTGGCAGTATCCTGCCCTAGTCCGTCAGAAAATCCGACAACTATCACATAACATCAAATATCTCATATCTTTCAAATAAAAAAATATCATGAAAAGCATGTAACTAAAAATACTATAAAAACATATATAACATGATTTTAAACTTTTGCAACATATTCGCATATTATGCATGCATCTCCGTTTTATAAATCACATGAACTCACCTTATGTGTAGGCTTCTTTACGTCTTCTAAACTTGCACCTACATAGAACATAACGACTTGTCTAAGTACTTTCATTATTAAAATACTCATGGGTCAACAAGACCCCCTTATAACTAATACGAGTCCCTTCTTGATCAATCGCTTAAGTGTCTACTCAACTTAGTGCCCTTCCAAACTCGATTTTTGGTTAATATAAAATTTTATAAACCTATCCCGCTAATATTTAGTTCTTATCAAAAGACCAAACAAATCCTCAAAAGGAAAACTTGGATGCTTTAATAACCTTATAAATCCTCAAAGATGGATTTTTTTCACACACTTAATACCCCAAGGGTATTTTAGAAATTTCCTGGATCTCGATCTTGCTAAAATTTATAAAACCCGATTTACAAATAAGCTAACGGTTTTATAAAAACATTTCTAACTCTTTTACGAGATCGTTAACATTATATGATATAAAAATAGTTGCTAAATTCGTTCTAGGTATATATATATATATATATATATATATATATATATATATATATATATATATATATTACTACCTTATAATGCATTCATGTCAAAACTCTTAATTACTACCCACAAAGCACATGGTACAATCATTTTATGCATACATTAAGAAAAACTATGAATTACAACTTTTTAAGTGTAAGGTACAACTTGTTGAAGCACTTGTTTTTTTTTTCAGGCTATCTCCTACCACCAACAATCAATTGAAAGAATACTTTCAAACTATCTTTCTTAACCAAAAAAGTCAATGTACAAAAACCTATTTGTTTTGTGAATGCTTTTACCCCTGCTTTTACCCAATACTGCAGCCACCACCAAACTAGATGCTATAGTGATATCTTTCTAAGGCAAAGTTTTTTTTTCCACCTTTTTTATGCTCCAACCTACGAAAAGGACAGATTCTCCAAAATTGGTTCTGATGTATTTGTTGCATGAAAAGATTGCTCTCATAAAAATAAAAAATAAAATTGGTTTATAATTGTAGTATATAAAAAGATCCAAAACACTCACCATTGGAGCTCCATTTTTCTCTCATCATTTGCAAGCTCCAAACTAGAACCTCACCATTCTGCTCCAGCTCCATTTTGCGTTGTTAGCAAGGTAAGAAACCCCCTGGTTACAACCTATCTTTGCTTTATTTTTTTACAGCATATCAAGTGGTTGCTAACAGATCTTGTAGGTATGAAAGAAAACCTCAGGTTTGAAGCTTTGTTCTTTACTCTGCTCCATTTTGCTTCATCTCCATTTTGCATTTTGCTCCGTGCAGTAAGGTACAACACCCCCTTCACCACATCCTGCTCCAACAGAAATGAGATAAGATATGCTGAATCCACACCTCTATCACGTGCATAAGTAGTTCAAATATATGGTAAAATCATCCAAAGCAACACATCATTTCTATTTTGCTAAGTTCACATAATTCACCTAGGAAAGGAGGTTTTTAGAAAAGAGAACAGTGATAAATACTCCATGGCATTAAGATCCACTTAAGGTGAAGTCAATAACCAACACTCTTAACCATGATTTATGTGGTGTTTTTAAAACCATGATATCTATTTTGATGGTTGTTTATTGAGATTTTTCATTTTAGCATAAAGTATTATTAAAAAAAAAGTGATGTTGAACCAAAGAAATTGTAAGGGATAAGCTACCTGAAGTTTCATGGGATCAGGGTTTATTCGAAAAAGAAGTGATGATATCTATTTTGACCCATCAATGACATCAACTTATCATTTATTCGAAATTGTTCCCACAAGACAGTGAATGGAATGACTCACATACTATATGTATGAATGACTTGAACCCGAACGCTGAAACGAGTAATTTTCTAACAAATTCGACAAGAAGAAAAGAACACCCAAATCAACCATAAAAAATCAGATTCCGATAATCATGGCCACAATCTTACATATTTATGTAGAAAATACAAAAGGTTAGTTTTGGAATAAAAAGATGGACAATGCCTCATAAATGGATGTAGGGAACGAAGTTATCAAATATGCGTTACTAAAGAACATGCCTTAACCCTAGACCATACATCGATTTGTCCATAATGGGAACAAAGCCAGTCATTCGTAATTCATAAATATAGTATGCACATCCTAAATTTACCTTTAATCTTTACGGTCGGTGCAAGCTTGTATAAGCCTTTTGGATCCCTGACCTCACATACACATAGAGGCACATCCATAAAATTTAATGAATGTTTAACAACATAAAGTTGAGTTGATGAGTTAATCCGGTAGATTTGGTTAGTTTATGAACTCGTTGTGATTCACAAAGTTGTGATGATTAACACTGTTTTTGCAAGTATTAATTATTATTAAAATGGAAGCAAATGATCTACATACGCAGGCAGACTGGATTATTAGTAATTACATTGAGACCCTCAAACTCAAATATGTCAAACCTCTTTGCTGAATCACAATATCATCCCTTGTTGTTTTACGCCACCATTCTTCTACAAACAATACCAAGGAACCTGCCACTTTGCATCTTCAAGAGTTGCACCTACTTCAAACGTCATCAAGTGTGCCTCCCTTCATGCAATCCCATCCATCAAAACCCTAATACCCAAATTAATAGTATGATTATTAATTAATTAATTAAATTAATCGGAAATACCAGTGTAGAACACCCAATCGACGCGGCGTTTGGTGACAACATCTTTGTAGTAGGTGATGAATTCGGCCTTCCAAAACGTTACACATCCACGTGGGACCGATGTAGGTGGCTCCATCCACCCAATTAGGCCGAAGGATTCCAACCTCTAGCTGAGTCGAGCTGCATTCGCGATTAAAATCCAGGGTGTAGTAGAATCCAGGGCGTCTTTAGGCCACCCCCATACCGTGAGATTGGGAAGATTTGGATCGGGGATCGGTGAAAACGAAGGTGAAAGGGGAAGGTAATGGTGGCAGCAACGGAGAAAACAAAGTCAGCGGGGAGACCGGTGGAGAACAAAAGAGGCAGAGATCACGGCTGGAGACCATGATGGTGTCAACCGGAGAGGGCTCGGGAGGGGGAGGGAAAAAAAACCCTATACACTCCAAAATTACATAGCAGCGAAGACGGCTTGTATATTACATTTACATTTGATACAATTAATTATTTAATTTTTTTATGGTCCGTGTGTTGTTGTTGTATACAAATAATATGATATAATTATTTTTTATATAATTATAATATTATCTTTAATTAATGAAACTATAACAAATAAATTATATAAAAAAATTTATACACATCTCTAATTACATACAATGTTTTAAAAACCAGTTTTTTGGTTGACCCGGTTTGGTAACCGGGTAACGGTTCAACCGGGTGGTTGACCCGGTTTCAAGAAATTATATGTATTTTTCATTTTCCTGCATACATACATATATATATATATATATATAACCAAGAATTTGATGTCCACAAGTTAAAACATTAAAAATACACATAATAACATGTTTTACATCAATCCAAAAACATATAACAACAAGTTTTACATCAATCCAAAAACATAAAAAAAAACACATATAAGCATAAGTTTTTCATCAATCCAAATACATCAAAACGAAACATAACATTCAAACCAAATCATGTGAAATTGATTTTTTAACCCTAGCAGCTACCTTACAGTTATACGAAATTGATTTTTTAACCGGGTCAACCCGGGTTTTTACCGGTTCAATAAGACCGGCTCAACCGGTTCTATCAAAAAACCAGTTGTTCGATCCGGACCGTAATTTCCCAAAAAACCGGTCGTAATTGACCATGTCTCTTCACCGGTTCCCGGTTGAACCGGTCGGGTCAACCCGAGTTTTAAAACATTGATTACATATAATCTTTTATTTATCTTCCTAATATCCTTGATAAATAATTTATTCTTAAATAAAAATACTTTATTATCTTTAATTTAACAAACCTTATCTAAATTAAAATCTACAAAAAATAAAAATTTAAGAAAATAAAAATAAAAATGAAATAGAGTATCAATCTAAAGTTATAATTTAATAAAAGTAAAACTTTATATTTTCATATCAGATTGAACTTTGGTTGAGAATTTAGATGATAATCTTTAATTAGTATATGTATATCACCTTGAAGATATATTACCCTTTTAATTTGACAATCATAAACTGTCGAGCTTGAAGACGATAACACCTACACCATCTTTACAGAGACTTTCAGAATGTGATTTTCTCGAGTAATGTGGCCTTTACACTAGGACCTCTTAAGTTTGAAAATTTGGAAACTGAAGTAAGCTAATCTAGATACCAAATTCGATAGGGATGGAGCAGGTGTTGAAGTCTACTCATCAAACGTCATTTATAAAGAAGTTTTATGTGATGAATAAGGTACAATCAACTCAGTACTATTACACATCCTAATACAATATGTTTCTATTTAGACATATTATGTTTTTAATATGTCTTATCATATTATGAACCTACAGATGTGCATTTTTACATATCATTGTAATGTATGTTATGTTTAGTCATTAATTTCAATTTTTAAGAGTTGTGAATATGTGGATTTGGAAGCTCGACACTTTTGCGATTATTTTCATATATATCATGTCAATAAACATATTTTATTGTAGTAAGTGTTTTGCAATTAAACCACACTAACCTATAAATAATTGAGAGAAAAGAATAATAATACGAACAAAAAACATGAGTGTCAGATAACTGTGGCTTCAAAATTGTTCGTGGTGCACGTAAAGAAAGGACGACTACAATATGTTCGGGGTTGACACATGAAAACTTCAACGGTAAAAGCCATGCATTTATTATTATTTTTGAATTTTACTGTTGTCATAAATTAAGGTCTCATTGACATTATGTTGTTTTCTAATAAAGGTGTTCGAAGTAACCGTGACATACTTTTACCTCTCTTTGATGAAGTCATTAATCAAGTACCGAGAGGTTAGTGTTTCATTTTGAATTTTATATTATTGTTAAGTAAAATCAATCATTTTTTTTCATTATCTTAATTTATTAATTATGACATAAAATTTTAAGAAACATTCCTTCAAACAACGAAGCAAGTTTCATTTTAGTAAACAATTTTTATTAATAAATATTTTACAGTAGAATATGTCTTATATATAGGAGGTTGTACTAGAGTCAATGTTAATTCATCAACCCAATATAACATCGTCCAGGGGGATCCATACGATTTTGTTTTATGATGGTATCCCTAGACAACATCGTGTCTTGAAGGAACAAAATACATGTGTACATTGTGGAGCAAAACATTTAAAATTTGAATTCGCTACCTTTTGTTGTATGAGTGGGAAGAAAAAGTTGGCATACCCACCCATTCCTGAAGAATTACACCATCTCTTCACATCACAATTCGAATCACGTGAAATGTTTAGGCAAAACATACGTGCATACAACAAAAACTTTTCCTTCACGTCAATGGGTGTAACTTTAGATAGTACAAAAAGCAGTATGACATCCGGAGTATATACATTTTGCGCACACAGAGGAATATATCATAATATTGATCAGTTGGCTCCTAGGGATGGACAACCTAGATACTTACAATTGCAGGACATGCTTACAGATTGACGTTTTACGTGTCTGATCATATTATGGATCTACGAATGTGCATTTTTACATATGATTGTAATGTCTGTTTTGTTTAGTCATGAATTTTAAATTTTTTAACGAGTTGTGAATATATGGATTTGGAAACTCGACACTTTTGCGATTATTTTCTTAGATATTTTATTAATAAACATATTTAATGGTAGTAATTGTTTTGCAATTAAATCATATTAACCTATAAAAAATTGGGAGAAAACGAGAATAATACGAACAAAAAATATTGTTGTCAGAAAAGTTATTTGCTTCAGAATTGTGATTCACCGCGCTGCATCGCGCGGGTAGACGGCTAGTATATATATATATATATATATATATATATATATATATATATATATATATATATATATATATATATATATATATATATATACACACACTTATACATAGACGTGTTAATAAAATTCTCAAAACAAGGAATAAGTATAAATACCAAGGTTTGACTTGTTGAGAGTTTTGTAATACTAAATATCATCGGACCCCAAACATGTATTTATAAAAATCAAGGGTCATTGCAAACTTTGAGTTTAAAAATCTCATAATCAAACATTTAATAGCTTTGAAGATAAAAAAAACGGTTGTTTAAATCTGTAAAAGAAAAAGGAATTAGACTCAACCTTGTAACTAAAATCCTTAAAGGAAACTATAAAAGATCAGCGATCAATCATTTACATGAAAATCAAATATTCAATAGGTAAATAAAATTGATCTAAAAACACAAAATTAATATCTTTATAGAAACCCCTTTTTCTCAAAGTAAGACATTTTGAACTAACTATTATTTGCTCGACATTGTTCTCGAATTATTTAATAAATTGAGAAATTAGTAAATCCTTAATATCAATATTATTAATACTAGGCATATACCCGCGCGATGCAGCGGAATGTAAGTAAAGAACGAACAATTAATGCTACTTCCTTATATACATGTCATCAACAATCAACCATGACCTAAGAATCACAACTTATGAAACCTAAACCCATAAAGATATTCAATAATTAGTTTATATTACAATTATTGACGAAAAAAATTTATAATGATATAATTTATAATAAAAATGAAACGTATTTTACGATTATGTATTTTTAACGTGCTAACGGTAGAAAAAAATAAAACGTATGGATATAAACAAATTATTTCGTAGATATTCATGATATTTAATAGCACGGTTAAATTAAAAAATATTCAATATTAGGCTCGTTTTGTAGCTATTGACGAGAAAATTATAATAGTATAATTTGTAGAAAAATAAACGTATTTTTTTATTGTATTTTTGTTAATATATGATTATTTGTGTTAATATGATAATGGTGTAAAATGAAAAATGAAAAAGTAAGGGATATGAAGTAAACTAAATAAGTAATTGTAAGAGTTGTAAATGTATTTATACAATAACGGTTTTAGTTTTTTTCATTATATAGTATAGATAATAATATTATCATTACAAATTAACTTGAGCCTTAGCTCACTTCATTCCCACCTGATGTACGCATGTATGGAAGGAAATCATGACATGCATCATGCATGGCCAATCATGGCATGCAAAGTCACAACTTTAGTCATCACCTTGCCAACAACAAATAGACTTGTGAGTTCCGGCCAAGGCTTGATGGCTCTAAATCCATTTTAAACACAATGTTCTTAACACAGTGATGGAGGAAACAACTTTACGTAACATTTAGGTTCCGTTTGTTTTTTAAGGGGTCTAAAGTCTTATTTTTGTTATGATTAATAAGAGATGGTGTGTAAAAAGGTCTGAACAATTCAGACTTAAGAGCCTTTAAGAGCTTTTTTTCAAAAAAACAAACAACCCCTTAATCTCAAGGAAACCCTACAACGCTCACATTTATGATCAACCATCGACTATGAAATCTACACAAACGCATCCAAATATATCTCTTAACTTCTCCGGCCGATTAGGATAAAAATGATGTTATCCTTAAGTTAGTTTTGTTTTCCTTTTTGACCAAGTCCTTTGACAATTTCGTCTACATCTAATTTGTTGCCCTTATCAACTACTTTTCCTTAGTTGCCCCTTTTAGCCCCTTAGGCTTATATAATTTACTAACGCTGTGTTCTCTAATCTGGAGAGAAAAGAAAAGAAATGGATGGAAAAGAAAGGGAGAGAAGAGAAAGGAAAAAAAAATAATTTTTTCATTTGTGTTCTCGAAATGGAAGGAAAAGGAAGGAAATGAAAGGAAAGGAAATAATTTTTCATGTTCTTGAACAGGAGAGAAAGGAAAGGAAAGATGTCAATTTTACAAATATACCCTTGTAAAAATATATTCTTATAATGAAAGATTGGGTAGTTTTGTAATTTTAATAATTTCAGTAAGTTTTTTTAAATAGTTTTAATTTTTTTCCTTTCCTTTCATTCCCTTTCCTCCCACATTTGGGAGGAAAGGTTTGGGAGGAAAGTTATCAATTCTTTCCTTCCGTTTCCTTTCCTTTCTCTCCTAAAAAAGTTTCGAGAACACGAGTTTTTTTCAATTTCCTCTCCTTTCTCTCCCTTTCCTTTCCTTTCCTTTCCTTCGTTAAATGAGTTTCGAGAACACAGCGTAAATGCCCAAAAATGGGGTGTTACATCAGCCAAAAAAAAAAGTCAACAACTATGAAATAATGAAGTGTACTGTACAAGTCAAATGGATAACACATAACAAGCAGAAAGATCTAGATGCAAACAAACAAAAATCCATATAACATGTATCTAATGCTACCGATCCCCAGGAATTTTTCGCCACATACAAAACCACCGATATTTTTCTATCGAAAACAAACTACATCAAATATTGTTTTGAAATCAAATCGATATTTAGAGAAAATCTTAAGAAGAAAAATAGAGCATATTTCGATCGACAATCTAGCTAAAGCATGGATCAACAAAGTAGGGGAAAGGTAAATTCAGAAATCGTGAATAGAAAACAGAACTAGGGCTCAAATCAAACCAGAAAATAGAACCAGAGCGGAAATCTGAGAGCCTGGTAGTCCAAATTGGATGACTTTTTTTTGGACTTCTGGAAATTGCAATAAATTTGTATTATTGGGCTTTATTGTTGGGCTTAAATCTAAAACTAAAATATTTTGTCTTAAATGAGATCCACTAATCTCATGGGCTTATATAAAATGATAAAGATTAAAATATTATTTTCATTTTCTAAATATAAATTAAAATTTATTTTACATCTTAAAATATATAATAATATTGTTTCTTATTTGTTAAAAAATGTGAATTTAGTGACTACTATTTTTTGTCACTAATCATTTAAAATTAGAGCATTTTTTTTGTCACTAACATTCCTAAATAACATTACTAAGTAACACTAGTGACCATTATTTTTTGTTACTAATCATCTTAAATTAGTGACTACTTATTTCTTGGTCACTAAAATTTCCAACTTAGTGACCATCATTTTTTTGTCATTTGTCATTAACATTCTTAAGTAACACCAACTAACTAGTGACTACTATTTTTGGTCACTAATCATTTAAAATTACTGACTACTTATTTTTGCGTCGCTAAAACTTCCAACTTAGTGACTATCATTTTTTTTGTCACTAAACCTTTCAACTTAATGACTATTATTTTGGTCATTAAACAATGAATTTATAATATTAGTGACGAAATACATAGTCGTCACAAATTTAGTCATTAAAATAGATCGATATGAAAAATCTTTTTTTTACATGAGAAATAGTAACCACTTAGTGACCAAAGTTATTTTTTGTCACTAAATTTTTTTACTAGTGACCAAAAATTAATGACGACCTTTTTTATCGTCACTAACGTCATAGTTAGTGACCAAAATAAATGTAGTCACTAAAATTTTGGTCACTAACTAAGCATTTTCTTGTAGAGCCATCGCTAAGACGACGATTCAGAAATAGATCCCCAAAAATGATGATTCAAGCCCACTCTCGATTCCTGAATCCTGTCCATGTGGTAAGAGTTCGGGTGGTTACTCACTCTCGATCTATCGTTCATTACTCTCATATTGTAATCGAAGAATAGGTTTGTAACAAGTTTCTTTCAGAACAGAGCTTTTGTTTTCCATTTATTTTGATTAACAAAGATTTGGGCCTTCTGGTTTCGATTAACAGAGTTGTTCGTTCGATTGGGTAGCACTCTTGATCCTTCGTTCCTTACTTATTCTTGATTCCAATCGTTTATGGTTTAACAGGTTTGTAGTCGATTTTCATCTATTTCGATTTTCACAATTGATTTCTATTGACTACAGGTTTCATTATTAATTATCTAGGTTCCATCCATCACAATTAATGTTCTCAGCTGCTGGTCGGCTTGGTATTTTGTTATTGTCGTACATATTGCAGTTGAGCCATAAAATAAATATGATTGAAAGTGGGTGGGTTGGCAATGATTAGATAGTTGCTCTTTTCTTTTCATTTATTCAGTATCTGATTTGCTTTAAGAGTCTGATTCATATCTTCATGATCAAATACTTGGTCTTTTTCTGTAGGGATATCATGCATGTGTTTCAAGTCCTAGATAGTTACAAGATAATGTAAAAATTCATGTTTTCTAGAAAAGTTAATTTATTTTATGGAACCAATTTGTATAGTAGTATTCAGACAGCATATGCCTTTTTACTACTTCACATTTGGCATCCATTTATTTATAAGATATATTGCATTCATATGCATTATTCTCTTCTATCCCTATGGTGTCACTGTTGGGGAGTGGGTGTGCAGAAATCGATGGGTAGAGAGAAAAGATGGAGTGATCGGAACTTGGATAAGAATTCGAGATCGCATGAGAGCTCGCTTTCCTTAAGTGATATTTCGATTCTATTCTGCCTAGGTATCACGAAATTCACTCGAGGATAATCTCAATTCACCGGTATCGATTCTGCCAGAAATCGATCCTATTTAAACACCAAGAGATCGTAACCGAAGCTATATTAAAGACCGATAATAATTACCCATTTAATGGTATTGATTGTTAGACATAATGGTGTAGGTTACAAATTGATTTGGGAGTTACAAAGAGATTTGGGGGTTATAGAATCAAATCTGCAACAGTGCACCGTACGGGTAGCCGCGTGGGTTAACCCGCGGCACAACCCGCATGAGCCACTGTTTTGTCACATACTCCAGTGCACCACGCGGGTAGCCGCGTGGGTTAACCCACGACAAAATCCGTGTGAGCCACTGTTTCGTCCCATACTCCAGTGCACCACACGAGTAGCCATGCGGGTTAACCCGCGGCACAACCCGCGTGAGCCACTGTTTCGTCCCACAATCACCAAACGACCGTCCAACAATCTCAGGTCATAGTTAGCTTAAACGAGTGTGCACTCCACACCTCCTAACTCGTGTTATAGCTTAGCTACCAACCCCATTATTATCTTGTGAACCCAATTACATAAAATGACCGATGATTTCACTAAAACCACCAACATTCCTCCCCCATTTTATTGTAATCCTTGATTCACAAACAAAATTAATATAGCAAACAAACTCATGCATAAATGAAAATATCTAAAAGATTGAATTCTTATCTTAGTACATTACACATTTCAAATACTCGAGAATCCGGGTGTCCTATGGATTGAACCCTTCAACCCATTTGAGTACCAGAAAATAACATACACATGAATTTAAAATTCTATAAAGTTTAAACTTGACACTATACAGGCCATGTGTCCTTATCCATTCGTGAGTGCATCAAATCTAAGTCCAAGTTTCTTGAAGCGACCACACTTTGCACTCATATAGGTAGTTCCTTTCATCATGCACTTTTACAAAAGAACAATTACCTTCTCACTTGCAGTACCGAGCACATACCATGGGATGATTATCTTGTGCTCCAATCTCTTAGAGTGAGCCTTCCCATTGAATTCAACTTCTAACGTTGTATTAGAAGGGAATTGGGTATCTCACCGTTAGAGATTTAAATGGACTTTAATCCCATCCCTATCACCGACTTGTGAACTAAATCCCTAGCTAACCCCTTCGTCAAGTGGTCCGCTAGATTTTGTTGCGATCGAACAAATTCAACCGAAATCACCCCTTTCGTGATTAGCTCATGAATCATGCTATGTCTAACACCTAAGTGTCTAGACTTGCCATTGTATACTTGACTATAAGCTTTAGCCAAAGTAGCCACACTATCACAACAAATAGAAATGGGTGATATTGGATTCGGCCATAATGGAATTTCATGGACTAAATTTCTTAGCCACTCCGCCCCTTTACCAGCAGCGGCTAATGTCACAAATTCCGACTCCATAGTCGAACTCGTGATGCAAGTTTGCTTCTTGGAAGCCCATGAGATGGCACCTCCCCCAAGAAAGTATACCCAACCACTTGTGGAAGAGTGATCTTCTAAGTTGGTAATCCAACTTGCATCCGAATATCCCTCTAATACCGAAGGAAACCCGACATATGACGAACCATAATCTATGGTTTTCTTCAAGTATTTAAATACTCGTCTCATCGCTTGCCAATGATGTATACTAAGATTACTAGTATACCTACTCAACTTGCCTACGGCAAAAGTGATATCCGGCCTAGTGCTGGTCATGGCATACATCAAGCATCCTATAGCCTTTGAGTACTCGAGTTGTGACACCGCTTCACCTGAATTGGGCATAAGTTTCACACTCGAATCAAATGGAGTACTCATCGGAGAACAATCAAAGCAATTAAATTTCTTTAATACTTTCTCAATGTAATGAGATTGCGTAATTACAATCCCTTTATTCTCACGCGTGATCCTTATTCTCCGCCCCTCCCATACCTTTCATGGAAAACTTGATGACAAAAACTATTTGTTTTTTATCAACTTGATTTTGGTCGGTGCCAAAGATCAACATGTCATCAACGTATAAGCAAATGATTACTCCGTTACCGGATGTGTCAAAGTTGCTATATACACACTTGTCCGCTTGGTTTAACATGAAACCGTTGGACAAGATAACCTCATGAAATTTTTGATGCCATTGTTTGGGTGCTTGTTTAGGCCCATACAATGATTTTACAAGTTTACATACCTTATGCTCCATCTCGGGCATAACAAAACCTTCCGGTTGTTTCATGTAAACTTCTTCCTCCAAGTCACCATTCAAGAATGTCGTTTTGACATCCATTTGGTGAATCACTAAATTGTGGATAGCTCCTAAGGATATCAACAATCTAATCGTGGAGATCCTTGCAACCGGGGCATAGGTATCAAAATAATCGATACCCTCCCGTTACCTAAAGCCTTGGATTACTAATCGAGCTTTGAACTTGTCAATTGATCCATCGGATTTCATCTTCCTTTTGAAGATCCACTTGCATCCCAAAGGTTTACAACCCGGTGGCAAGTCCGATAATACCCAAGTATTATTCCCCATGATGGAATCCATCTCATCATTTATTGCTTCTTTCCAGAAAGCAATATCTTGAGACTTCATAGCCTCATCAAATGATTTTGGATCTTCCTCAATACTATAACAGTAAGAGAATTGTGATCCAATTTCATCTCTTGATCCTTTTACCAAGTATACTTAGAAATCGGGACCAAAGGATTTTTCAATCCTTCCTCTTTTGCTCCTTCGAAGCATCGGAGATTCGGTTGGAATAATTGTTTGTTCTTCAACCTCACTAGTTACACTAGTATTTGGGACAAGATCCTTCGGCCTAGGTATTGAAGAGAATCTAGTCTCATCAAATAATGCATCTCTCGATTCTATAACGGTGTGAATTGCTATAGAATCATTAGGTTCAATAACATAGAACCTATATGCCTTGGAATGCTCAGCATATCCAACAAAGATGCAATCAATACCTTTCTCACCCAAAGTTTTCCTTTTGGGTTCGGGTAGTCGAACGACCGCCCGACAACCCTAAACTCGAATATGATTCAAGTTAGGCCTTTTCTTGAACCAAAGTTCATATGGGGAAATCTTGTTCCTTTTATTAGGAACTCGATTTAATAAATAACAGGTCGTTAACATGGCTTCACCCCAAAATCCATTACTCAATCCCGAGTAGAATAACATAGAGTTCACCATTTCTTTGAGAACTCTATTTTTCCGTTCCGCCACACCATTTTGTTGTGGTGTATAAGGCTCCGTAGTCTCATGGATAATTCCTATGGATTGGAAAAACATGGGGTCGTAATATTCCCCACCACGATCGGTGCGTAAACATTTAATTAAACCGTTCATTTGCAATTCAACCTCCGTTTTATAAATCTTAAAATTTTCTAACGCTTCATCTTTTGAGTGAAATAAATAAATATAACAAAAACGTGAAGCGTCGTCAATAAAAGTAACTACATACTTTTTATTACCAAAAGACAGAGTTGAATGCAAATCACAAAGATCACTATGAATTAATTCAAGCACCGACGAATCCCTTTTCACATTGGAAACTGTTGCCTAGTGATCTTCGTCAACATGCAAGTTTTACATTTTTCGGTTTTAACGTCAAAAGCCGGAATAAGACCGTCTTTTGACATTTCAACCATTCTTTTAAAATTAACATGACCAAACCGTGCATGCCATAAACTAGAATCAACAAGAACTTCATTTGCAACATAAATAGAATTCAAAACAAAGTTCTTTTTATTCAAACTTAACATGAACATATCATTCATCAAATAGCCAAATCCTACAAAAGAGCCACCTTTTGACAAGGTAAACTTTCCGGACTCAAAAATTTGCCTATATCCTAACTTATTCAAGGTACTACCGGAAACCAAATTCTTTCGAATTTGTGGTACAAACAAAACATCAATAAGTTCAATTATTTTACTAGAACTAAATTCTAGCCTAACTAAGTTGAGTCCAAGAATGGGAGCATTTGACTTGTTCCCCATTTGTAGCACGGATCCGTCTTCAACCGGTTCCAAAGAGGTGAACCAACGTCGATCCTTGCACACATGACTCGAGGCACCCGTGTCAATCCACCAAGCATCATCATCATCCTGTATATAAAATGATTCGGATATTAGTGGTACATAATTCAAATTTGAATTAACACCAAAGTCAAGAAACTGACCTTGCCGTGGGTTTTGATCATTGGATCTTTGCCCACCACCACTTGAGCTTGATCCATTCTTATTCCTGACAACTCGACAATCCCGCTTGAGATGGTCGGTCATCCCGCAAGTCCAACAGGTTAATTTAACCTTTTTGTTGGGACCTTTCTTGGCTTCATTGAACTTACGTTTTCCCTTGAAATTGTTGGTTCTTCCCTCTTCCACCATGTTCACTGAAGGTGCAGAAACCTCTTTCATCTTAGGTTTCTCAGCCTCTTATGCCCGAAGAGATTCCTCTATGCGCATGTGACTACCAAGTTGTACAAGAGACAACTCTTCCTTCTTGTGTTTCAACATGTGTTTGTGTAAGTCCCACTCAAACAGATTTCATTTCATGAATCACAAGTTTATTTCATTGATTCTTGACTTTCTCTCTCTAGAAATAGTTTCTCTCTCTAGAAACTCTCTCAAAACATATATGACAATATCAAGATTCCTAATCTAATTTTACAAAGAAAAAACCTATTTATACTAGGTCAACCAAAGTTGACTTTACAACAAAACTCTTTGACAATACAACAATTACACATTTGACCCTCTATTTTAATCTTGAATACAATTCATGTCTAACAATCTCCCCCTTTGGAATCAAGATTAAAAAAATTACAATTATCTTCAGGTCTTCTTTTCTTCAAAACACTCTTCAGCAAATAGTTTTTTCATCTTTGACATCTTCAAATCTTTGACACTTTGAATGAGCTTTGTTAATCTTCAAACTTTGGTTTTGAAAACACTTTCAGGTTAATCTCTTTCTTTGAAATAGCACTTTAACACTTTCTGCATTCTCCCCCCTTCATTTTCAATAGAACCACAAATTCTTCAGAAAAATCTCTTAAATCTAACAAACTTTGCTACAGCTTTCCATCTGACTTTTCTTTCTCATTCTTGTACTTTCCGCTTTGAAACTGATTTGACTTTAAAATCTCGAACTATCTCCCATTTCTGATATGATCAACTTTAAATCTGACTTGAACTTTTGAAACTTCTCCCCTTTTTTGATGAATTATGAGAATCAGAATCATCAAAACATTTCAACGTCAGCACAGTCTTTAAATGATCTTCCCCAAATAATCAGATAAGCACAATCTTCATGAACAACAATCCCCCTTGTGGTAGGATATGAACAATCTCCCCCAACTGATCTGATAAATTTCCATCAATGCATGAATGTATTCATCCGAATCTTTTCAAATTCAGACAAATTAGGAATGGTAACCCTGAATCAACAGATGAAACAGTTAAAGTGCCTGTAAGTAACACGAAGTTACTTAGTACAACGAATGTACTGTATAAGGAGCTTTGGTGATGTTCACTCCCCAGGACTTCCATTCAATCATCGAAAAATACAAGGTTAATCTATGAACGTTCTGACAGAAAAACGAATTTTTTGTGTGCTCATGTTTGTGTATGAAAGAATAAAGCACAATGATTGCTTTGATAAGGCTCAAAATAATGTAAATCATTGAGACAACAATAGTTTTACATAGACTCAATGTGCATGAGAAAGGGTCGAAGGTGGGGCAACTGTCCTTTTCAATATCAGCATCTTCCAAATGAAGATCCAATAGATGATGTGTTGCTTCCCCAGAAAAATATGAAACATTCTTTTGTTGAGAAAAGAGTGAGTAGCAGGTGGGGTTTTATGCAAGAGTTGGCATAGGCTAAGTACCTTTTTCAATGAAGGTCACGAAGAAGTGTGAACCAACAGTTTATGCGACTGCCCGACTCAGAAAAAGTTTGGTGCAGAGTTTGATATTCTTTTACTCTGTTCTCACACCCTCTTTCTTTTAAACATTTGAGCTCACATCTAACCAATCTCTCTTTTCCATTTTACTTCAGCACACACCCACTCTCAATCTTTTGACCCCTCTCCCCTCAATCACTCTTAGGATTACTTCCGGGGTAGGAAACACTGGTTAACGTGAATCCATGGAAGTCTTTTAAGCACTTACACTAAGTCCCATGTATTTTCCTAAAAAAATGTGTTGCTCAATGATTATCTTGATAATTAAGCACAGGAAATCATAGTAGTGTATGTATGCTCATAACAGATAAGAATGAAATTTGAGCAATTGAACATTTAAGATCTCTCAAAACTTTGAACAATTAAGATCATTCAATTTCATGGTTTTGAGAATCTGACAATGATTTAATCAGATCAAATATCATGAAGGAAAATAATTTTGGGGTATCAAAGATCGAAAGTTGTTTATATGAACGATACATAAACATATTATCCATAAAAGCACATATATCGTAAGAAATGACGTCTGATTTCAAACAACTTTGAATAGCAAACAGGAGTATTACCATCAAAAGATTTATCGTTTGAGACATGGTAATAACAAAGTCAATGAAAATATACTGAACCGATGTGTGTATGAATACATGACCGTATATAGACAAGATAATACACCAGTATTGATATTTTGGAAACACACGGTCAGATAATCATCAAAGTATCCAAAAACATTTAAAAGCACACTTCTCAATTCATGAAAACAATTTAAGAATAAGAAGTGGTTTGAATATTTAAGAAAACAATTTTCACAAGCGAAAGTTGTTCTTCTTTCAACAAGTGATAGAGTTTAAGAATTTAGAAATATATGCCTGTAGCATAGAAATTCTCAACTCCCCCTAAATGAATATTATCTTTTCAGCATCCTTGACAAAAACTTCAGATATGCTTCCGCTCAATAGCTGTAAAAAAAATCAATTCATCAGAAAATATGACAGTTAAAGTATAAGTAACATTTATTTTCTCCCCCTAAAAGATATGACAGTGAAATTTTCATAAACACCCCCTCAAAGTAAAAACTTCTTTAGAAAGATGTTATCTATTAAGCATCCTTTAGAAGAAAAAACATTTGAGAACGGGTTCTGAACTGAGTTATTCAGAAGCCATCGTTACATATTCTCCGGTGAGAATAGTAATTCCATCTAAAATGTAACAATGAATTTATCATTTAATCTCCGCCTGAAAAATCAGAAAATTTATCAGTAAAAATATAAAACATGTAAGCTCCCCCTTAACATATGCATAATCCTTAATCATTAAACCGAGTTCTGAATTACTTAGACTGAAGTGAATTCAGAAGTCAAACGCTCCATCTTTATCATTGAAGAACGAGTCCTAAACTGATGTGTTTAGAAGTCATCATTTGATCTTTGAAGATCGAGTCCTGATCTGTACATGATCAGAAGTCATTGTTCTTTCTCCCCTTAGACTTTGGATGCCTGCAACACAGGTTTAGCTTTTGGTACCCACTGGTATTTGGGTCCTAATTTGTTAGTTGCAGTTCTATTAGGAGAAATGTAATAAGAACCATACCAGTTATCCACATAATTTTTATTAACAAAATCACTTGTACCACAGTAAGAACAATTAATTTTCTTTTGAGCTAACTTGATCAATTGATTAACAATATAAACAAGATCAGGTTTGCCAAAAGTTTTACCTTTAGAAACATTGTTCCTTTTAGCGTTTGATGTATGCACAAATGATTTATGTTCCTTCTTCTTCTCCTCTGAGAAACCTTTCACTCTCCAAATCCATTTTTCTTTGTCTTTCTCATCTTTCCTTCTCCAAAACATTTTCTTCTGAGACTTGTTCTTCCTGATATTACCTGAACCATCAACATGTTTATCATAGAAAAGGTTAGCAGGATGAATCTGATCTTTAGATTTATAAGTATGACTATCATCTGAATCAAATAAAGGATTATTAGAAACATTTATAAAATGTGAACTTGAAGTTGTTTTGAATGAACATTCCGACTCAGCTAGATCATCTCTTGGTGATTGGACAATTGATTATGGCGTCTTTTGCTCAGTCAAATTCACCTTGAACATGATCTCTTCAAGTTCTTTTATCTTGGAAGACAAACTTTTTCTTTCCTTTGAAATCAGATCAAACTTCTTATGCAATTCAGATTTTGCATTCTTCTCCTTCATAATGTTTGTTGACAGCTCAGATAGTTCTTTTTAAGTTTCACTATTTTAGCTTCAAACACTCTTCTTTCTTCTTCAAAATCTTTTTCAACATTCTTTCTCTGTTCAGAAATCTCCTTGAATACACCAACATTCTTTTGTTCATTTTTCTTCTTTTCTTTCTCAAACTTATCTCTCTCCATTATGATCACTTTCTCAAAGTCTGAGACTTGTTGAGAAAGTTTAATACATTTTAGTTCAATGGATTTCTTCTCTTTATTCATTTGATCTTCCAATTCAGAAATTTTCTTTTTCAGCTCAGCATTATCTTTCTCCAATTCCTTTCTTTTCTTGTCAACCTTCTTCATATCCTCTTTATCTCTTGAGTTGTCCTTTTCTTTGAACATATTGATTTCAACCTCAATACTGAAGACTTTGCCTTTCAGTTTGTCTCTTTCAGCAAAGATTTGAGAATTTATCTTTTTCAGCCCATCACAAGTATCTACAGCAACATTTGCTTTTCTTCTGAGATCTTCAATCTCTCTTTGCATCAAATCTTTCTTTGACCAAGTAGAGTTTACATTATGACCTTTAGACTTTTTCAGCATGGATTGAAGATTTGAGATCTCTTTTTCTTTAGACTCAATTATTCCTGCAAAATTGATCTTGGAATTAGTAATGCAATCTGCACAAATAAAATATTTCTTTAAAGCTGTAGAATTATCTTTCAATTTATTGATCTGATCAAGAAGAGATGAATTTTGAATCCTCAAATTTTCATTTTCAGTTTTTAGAGGTGATATCTCAGATTTGAGCTTTGTATTCTCCCTTTCACAATCAGTTGCCATACTGGTGTATCTTGATAACTGTCCAGCAAGACGCTTAACATTAGCTTTAGCTTCAGAAATATTCATTTTTTCAAAATCATAGTTGTATCCCTGAGACATTTTGAAATATGTAAAAATATAAGCTAGATATGATCGTTAGTCAGAAAATCAAAAAAAATAACAGTTAAAAATCACAGAAAATCACTCAAAAATGATTACAAGTACATAATTTGTATGTCACTCAAAACAAACAATTCGCATGCACAATTTCTATGAACTACAGTTCGCATGGAAAACACAATTCGCATAAGAAGGATAAAGGACTTCACGTTTCGCTTGAGCTTATATGTGAGTTCTGAACTTTTCGCATAAGCTAGTGTGCGAATTCTGAGGTTTTCGCATCAAGCCATGTGCGAATTCTGAGGTTTTCGCAGAAGACGAGGGTACGAATTCTTGACAATTCGTATAAGAAATTTCATAGATGCGAATTCTTGACAAATGCGAATTCTTCCCTTAGAATAATTTCCATGTGCAAACACTTTGAGAAATTCGTATAGATACGAATTCTTCACTTCTCAGATACACATGCGAATTCCTTGCTTCTCATATATGCCCTTGTGCAAAATCATAACTTTTCGTACATACTCATGTGCGAATTCTTTCATTGAAACACATAAAACAACAATTATGCGAAATCTTCTGCATGCGAATTCCTCATGCGAGTTCTTCATGGTTTCGTGCGAATTCTGTAGATCTTGAACTTTTTTGGCTTAAATCTCACTATTTTCACTTAATTTTTCGAACTGGCCTATGAAACTTGATGAGATTGACCATTATAGCATCGTGAATAGCCCTGTGGAGTGAATTATCATAAAGACAAACATGATTGTAGCAATTGATCTCAGACAGTCTGCGATGAACATTTTCTTGAAAATCATAAAATCGATCACATTCTTACAATCTGTTGGTCAAATTGGTTTCCAATCTAAACAAGAATTGTTCACAAACAATGTGCGATCACAGTGTACACAAATTCACATCAAAATCACCATTAAATCAAAAACTCGATTGACGAAACAGTAACCCGATGAACAATGACTTTTCTTTAAAAAAATTGATTTTTCTTCTTCTAATCTGCTCTGATACCAAATGTGAGTCCCACACAAATAGATTTCATTCATGAATCACAAGTTTATTTCATTGATTCTTGACTTTCTCTCTCAACAAACAATTTCTCTCTCTAGAAACTCTCTCAAAACGTATATGACAATATCAAGATTCCTAATCTAATTTTACAAAGAAAAAACCTATTTATACTAGGTCAACTAAAGTTGACTTTACAACAAAACCCTTTGACAATACCACAATTACACATTTGACCCTCTATGTTAATCTTGAATACAATTTATATCTAAAAGTTTGAAATCTTTCCAAGAGGGAGGCAATTTATCAAGTATGCTCGATATGGAGATGGATTCGTCCATCTTCATATCATGTTGAGCATATTGGCCTAGAATGCGTAGGAGCTCATTATATTGCTCCATCATAGGCCTTGAATCCACCATTTTGTAATTATTAAAATTACTAACGAGGAACTTCTTACTAGAAGCATCCTCCACAATGTATTTGGACTCAAGAGAGTCCCATAGCTCTTTAGCGGATTCAACGTTTTGATAAATATCGAAGAGGGAGTCACACATACCGTTTAAGATGTGGACGCGACATATGTAGTCGTCGTTTTCCCATTTTCCACGACGCCGGGTCATCTCCAACGTCTCATCCTCCATCACTTCCGGCATCGGCGTGCTCAACATGTACACGACTTTCAACGTGGTCAACAAGAAGTGCATTTTCTTTTGCCATCGCCGAAAATCGACGCCTTCGAACTTCTCAAGTTTGGTGAACTTTGTCGTCATGTCTCTCATAGATTGATCACTCACCATCTCTCTCACGATGAATATCACTTAAGATTGTTGGGGAGTGGGTGTGCAGAAATCGATGGGTAGAGAGAAAAGATGGAGTGATCGGAACTTGGATAAGAATTCGAGATCGCGTGAGAGTTCGCTTTCCTTCAGTGATATTTTGACCCTATTCTTCCTGGGTATCACGTAATTCACTCGAGGATAATCTCAATTCACCGGTATCGATTCTGGCAGAAATCGATCATATTTAAACACCAAGAGAATCGTAACCGAAGCTATATTAAAGACTGATAATAATTACTCATTTAATGGTATTGATTGTTAGACATAATGGTGTAGGTTACAAATTGATTTGGGAGTTACAAAAAGATTTGGGGGTTACAGAATCGAATCTGCAACAGTGCACCACGCGGGTAGGCGTGCGGGTTAACCCGCGGCAAAACCCGCGTGAACCACTGTTTCGTCCCACAATCACCAAACGACCTTCCAACAATCCCGGGTCATAGTTAGCTTACACGAGTGTGCACTCCACACCTCCTAACTCGTGTTATAGCTTAGCTACCAACCCCTTTATTATCTTGTGAACCCAATTACATAAAATGACCGATGATTTCAGTAAAATCACGAACAGTCACATTAGAACACGTACATGGTTGTTTAACCACCATGAGAATTTACTATGACATATATATTGTAGATCCCAGTACAGTGCAATCACGAACAATAATCAACAATAATATAGCCACAATCTCTAGTCATATGATTAAATTCAAGAAAGGGTTTAGGTTTACAGAGAGAATTTCTTATCAGTAAATGTAAACCTATTGACTAGAGAATTATGAATGATGAGACTAGCTTCTAAACTGAATAATTGAATAAAGAACTAATCATACGCCTTAAATATGAGACGCACAAGGCCTAATGGGCTTTAGGCCCATTACCAAATAACTATGAAAGAATTACAAATCAAACCCTTATAAATGCTTTATACCACTTTCAACACACAGGACTTTCAGTCCTAACAATCTCCCCCTAAAGTTGAATATGGCATTTATCATCTTGAAAACTTCATGTATAGATCTTCTTGAAATCTTTAGGTTTGATCTTCTTTCCCTCTTGAATATTTGAAGAACTTTGGTGTTGCCTGTCTTCATGTCTTTTCAAACTCCCCCTTGAATAAAGCTCTTGGTCTTCATATTTCAACTTTGTAACCAGATTCAATGTACAATAGCCTCGACTTAATGTACTATCAAGCAGCTTTCCACTGTAGCAGCTCAACACATCGGATCAGCAAACAAGAAAGATAATGTGCGAGTTACTTGACATTCCACGGTGCATCTTTAGTTTAAAACAAAAAATATGTCTCTAAACCGCGAGTTGAATTGACTTTTAGCTCAAGAACTTGTTTCATGCAGCTCGTAGGAGAAATGAGGAACAAACTTGTAGCAAACACCATATGATACGGGATAGAAGAAATACGATCTTTGAAATCTTCGACTTTGAAAATTGAAACAACATTGAACTCATATCTTCATCTCTTTGATCTCTAGACTGTCTTCAGAAAAGCAAACTTTCACGAATCATCTTCATTCAGAAATTGAATCATTATGGAATGATTTCTTTTTACCAAACTTGAAAAACTTGAACTTGAACTTTCACAGAACTTTATTTCTTTATAACTTTGAAATTGAAACTTTCTCCCCCTTTTTGATGATTGTGAACATCATGATCATCAAAACTTCTTCAATTTCAACACTTTCTTTGATTTCTCTCTTTGTAAAGACTAACAATTTCCCCTTCATAATAATTTGACATACTCCGCCCGTTGATCTGATTATCCGTCAATTCATGAAATGTATATATCCGAATCTTTTCAAATTCAGACATAATGAACAATGTAACCCTGATTCAACAGATGAAACAGCTAGTATGCCTGTAAGTAGCACGAAGCCACTTTGTACAACGGATGTACATTGGAAAGGAGCTTTTGTGAAATTCACTCCATAAGGCTTCCATTCAATCATCAAAAAACCACAAAGGAATTTTCTATGAATGTTATGACAAGAAAACTCATTCCTTGTGTGTACGTGCAAGTGTAGAATGATTGAAGCTACTTAGCTTTCTCATGCTCAAAATTGTGTAAACTGTTGAGACAGCAACAGATATTACACGGACTCAATGTGCATGAAAGAGGTGCGAAGGTGGGGCAACTTTCCTTCTTTTTCAATATCTATATCTTCCGAGTGAAAACTAGATAGCAGATATGCTGCGTCCCCAAAGACAATGAAACATTTCTTTGTTAAGAAAGAAACGAGTGGTTGGTGGGGTAAAAACAAGAGTTGGCATGGGCTCACTGCCTGTTTCAATGATGGTCACTAAAGAATGTGAACCAATCAGTAGATGTGGTTGCCCGGCTCAGAAAGTGGTTGGTGCAGAGTTCTGATATTCTTTTAACTCTGTTCTCACACCCTATTTCTTTTTAACATTAAAGCTCACTTCTAACCAAACTCTCTTTTTCATTTTTCCGCTCAGCACAATGAGAAAAACTCAACCGGATGAGTTATCTCCCCCACTCTTTGATTTAAGGCTCCTCACCCCTCAATCACTCAAGGATAACTTCCGGGGTAGGAAACACTGGTTAACGTGAATCCATGGAAGTTCTGTTTAAGCTTACACATGAATCCCATGTAAGTCCTAAAAATATAGTTGCTCAACAGTTTAACTGAACAGTTAAGTACAAAATGTATGATAACATTGTCAAAATGTATGCTCATTAGATTTGAGCAATTGAACTTTGAAGATTTCTCAAAACAAAGATATTGAATGAATGGAATGAAATCAAGAGAATTGTTTTGAGAATCTGACAATGTATCAATCAGATCAAATAAAATGGTTAGGGTATCAAAGAATTGGATATTTTGTTTATATGAACGAATATAAACAATTTTGCAATGAAAGCACAAGATTAGAAATTATGATTGATGCTCAACAACATTTGAAATCAAACAGGAGTATTACCATCGAAAAATTGTTTCGTTATGAGACATGGTAATAACAAATTCAAACGATGTACTGAACCGGTGTGTGTGAATACTTTACAGTATAAAGACAAGATAATACGCAAGTATTGATCTTTGGAAACACACTGTCAGTTAAACATTAAAGCTCAAAATTGAAAAACATTTAAAATCACACTTCTAAATTCATAAAATCTTTTGAGAACCAGAAGTGGTTTGAACATTTCAGAAACCGACTTTCATGTTCGAAAGTTGTTCTTCTTTCAAACAATCAGAGATTTAGGATTAGAAGATATTTACCTTTACAGCTCCCCCTCAAATCATGATAGAATTGATATAGATCAGATAAGCTCCCCCTGGATATTTGCAAAATATCCAAGTCTGAACATTGAAGAACGGGTTCTGATCTGTTGTAATCAGAAGCCAAACTCCGTTGAAGTACGAGTTCTAAGCTGATTTACTTAGAAGCCTTTGTTCTTCTACTCCCCCTTGACAGTAGGAGCCTGCAACACATAATCAATTTTAGACTTTGGTACCCACTGGTATTTGGGTCCATGAATGTTAGTTGCAGTTCGAATGGGAGTAATGGAATAAGAAGCATACCAGAAATGATCACTGGTTTTGTGAATAGGATCATGTGTACAGCAATAAAAACAATAGTATTTCTAACCTGACAACATGATTAATTGATCTCTCGAGTAGATATGATCAGGTTTACCTTTACGTGCATTGTTCTTCTTGGCTTTGTGTGTATGTACACATGATTTCTTTCCTTTCAGTTCATCTTTCTTCTCATCTTCAACTGGTTTCTTCTTCCAGACCAGTTCCTCTTCTTTATATCTTCTTCTTCTCCTTTTTTGTGTACCTGAACCATCTACATTTTCATCAAAGAAAATGTTAGTACTACGAATCTGATCATATGATTTTACTGACCTTTTTGATGAAACAGTTTTCAGATGTGAGCTTGAGGCTGTCTTTTTTAAGTCAGCTGAATTATTTCTAGGTGTGTGGATTTGTGACTCTGGAGTCGTTTGCTCATTCACCACTACCTTGGAAACAATCTTTTCAAGCTCTATAATCTTTGAAGCAAAGTTTTCTCTTTCTTTAACAAGCAGGTCAATCTTCTCATTTAATTCGGACTTCGCTTTCTGCTCTTTCAGTGCATTCTCAGATAGTTCAGATAACTTGACAGTCTGCTTTTTAATCTCAGTCTCAAACATGCTTCTTTCTTCTTCAAATCCCTTCTCAGCATTGTTTCTCTGGCTGGATATTTCTTTGAAGAATTCCACATTCTTTCGTTCAATGGCCTTCTTTTCTTTTGCAAACTTTTCTCTTTCAAGGATGATTACTTTCTGAAAATCAGAAAGTTGCTGAGAAAGTTTTATGCATTTCAGCTCAACTGCTTTCTTTTCTTCACAATTATTTCTGGAAAAATCTGATAACTTCTTTGCAAATGATTTCTCTTTAGTCTCAAAATCGGATTTGTCTTTTGCAATCTTTTGCTCCAAATCAGAGATCTTTCTTTTCAGCTCAGAGTTCTCAGATTCCAGTTCTTTTCGTTTTAAAATCACCTTTGGCCCTAACACCAACCATTCAGTACAATCCCACATCTCTTTTCCTGTCATTTTGTTATAATTTATTTGACCAAGAATTTCACTAAGAACGTCCCGAAAAAGGTCACAAGAAATACTCTTAGTCATAAAATATCGAGCTATATTATTAGTCCTCTCTCTTTTCTCATGTTCCATAGAAGAAGCTTCTGTTGGAATTTGGGATTGTATCTCTCCTTCAGTCAATGATAATCTGATATAATAACCCACCTCATGTTCATCTATAAAATTAAAAAAATCAACTTTCCACTCTTCATATTCTCCTTTGGACCGCAGCCTTGGTGGGTTCGTCCTTTTTGATCGTATCGAATATAATTAATTCGATCCGACTTTGAAAGGCTTGACAAGAGATGAAACTTGAACGGGTTTAAACTTTAATCTTAACTGCACTGTAGCGATCGTGAGCCAAACAAGATGATCGAAAAGTAAAATGTATAATAAATAGGAAAAGGACCCGGTCGAGCAAGAACCCGGTCGAGCAGGGTCTCGGTCGAACAGAGATCCAGTCGAGCAGAGGTACCGGTCCTCAAAGAGTACCGGTCGACCGCTGAGTATCGGTCAACTAGAGTATCGGTCGAGGGGTTCCGGTCTCTCAAAGTATCGGGCGCAAAATATACCGGTCCAAACGGGGTACCGGTTGAATCACAAGTTCGGTCAACAAATCACCGGTCGCCAAACCGATCCGGTCTAATCAAGGGATCGGTCGAACAAGGTTGTACCGGTCAAACAAGGTACCGGTCGAGACTAGTTACCGGTCAAGACTCGTTACCGGTCAAGCAATGTACCGGTCAAACAATATACCGGTCTACACTGTACCGGTCAAGCAGGGTACCGGTCGATAGGGCCAGTCGATAATGAACAGATAAACACAAACAGATCAACTTAATGGCCCGATAAAATCGATGATAACTGACCGATAAACTCGATGAATCTCAAGATCAATCGACCCAGAAACAAATCAATCAACCCAGAAATTCAATCAATCGATCAAACAGCAGATTAAATCAGAAAATCCAAGAAATCAATCTATCAACTTATCGACCGAATGAATTAATTTTCCAGAAAATCGACCGAGAGATAAACAACCCAGAAAAAGAAATTTATTTTTCAAGAACACAGACCGATAACACAACCCAGAAAAAAACAGACCGATAAAAAATTGATTTTTTTAAGAACAGAGTCGATCGATAGACAACCCAGAAAAATAGACCGATAAAAAATTTAATTTTTAAGAACACAGATCGATCGACTATTGTTTTTCCAGAAAGAAATCGATTTAATTCAGAAACAGTTAAGCAGAATTAAGAACACTATCGACTTAACTTAAAACACAGATCAGTATTACTACAGATAAACACAATGAATACGATAATCGATTAAAGGGTTTTAGACAAACCTTTTTGGATCAAACTTTCAGTCTCTTTGCTCTGATACCAATTGTAGATCCCAGTACAGTGCAATCATGAACAATAGTCAACAATAAAGAACAATAATATAGCCACAATCTCTAGTCATATGATTAATATTCAAGGAAGGGTTTAGGTTTACAGAGAGAATTTCTGATCAGTAAATGTAAACCTATTGACTAGAGAATTATGAATAATGAGACTAAACTTCTAAACTGAATAATTTCATCTAACCTGAATAAAGAACTAATCATACGCCTTAAATATGAGACGCACAAGGCCTAATGGGCTTTAGGCCCATTACCAAATAACTATGAAAGAATTACAAATCAAACCCTTATAAATGCTTTATACCACTTTCAACACACAGGACTTTCAGTCCTAACATATATGCTTCATATTCTCATAAAATGGACGTTTACTTATGCCACCCTTAATCTTGGACACAAAATCATTATTGTTTAGTATTTTTCATGTTAGTTTGAGAAAGTTTTCCTTGATCTTACTTTCTATCATCTAAAATGTTATATGGCATGGGACCTATGTTCTGGCTATGTTTTCATTGGAGAAATTTTATTTGTTGTCATTTGATTGAAGAGATTATGGATTCATTATTATTTCTAATATAAGAAATATTTGCTTGCTTATATATGGTGTACGTATATTCATAGAATAGATTTGTTGAAGAAAATTTTCACCCGCTTCTATAAGAAAGAAGCATCTATATGTCCTACTTTCAAACTTTTGGTTCAGGTTTATCTGTACATTTAAATCCTATTAAAAACGAATTTATGGATAGCGAGAGCTGGTTCTGGAAGTACATGTTAAACGACAAACATATTCAATTTGAATTGGTAGAGTTCTAAATGTCAGGATCGAATTCTCAACAAGAATAAAGTCTCAGAAACAATATCAAAGAAGTTGCGGAATAACACTTTGATATTCAATGTAACATTAATCAAAACAGTATATGATTAATAATTTGTAAACTTGTATTGAATGCTTTAAATCACAAGATTACACACTTGTGACATCTGTCAGAAATTAAAATCTTCAAGGTTAGAATCCTTTAATATATTAGAGAATAGTTCATAGAATTTACTTCTCTAGAATCTAATTAGATTGGTTAGATTATAAATTTTCCCGAAATATTTCAATAGTCGTTTAGAAAGCCCGGTTTGCATCAGTAACTGACTAAAACGTCCCATAAAATGCCAAATATTATGTCACATGTCTAAAATACCTAAAATAATGAGGTTTATATTATTTAGGTAAAAATATATCTATTTGTAAAAGTTTACTAAATTTAGAAAAAAAATTGAGAATTTATAAATTGTCGGTTCTCAATTTATCTGTTTTATTTGAGAAATTATGTGTTAATTCATTTTTTTTTAAAAAAAATATATTTTTTTGGGCTTGGAGGAGGCCAAGGCCGGCCCTCCTCCCTCTCCCTCTTACTCTCTTAATTTTTTTTTTAAAACACTAAACTTAAGTTTGAATTACCATAATCTCACTTCCAAGAATAACCCCTCATCTCCTCTCCCTCTCTCTTTGAATTCGGCCACACCCACACACACCTACATTCCAAAAAATTTCAGAAAACTTAAGAGTTTAGCAAGATCAAAATCATCTCCATTACAAGATTATCAAGTTTCCATCATCAACTATTCAAGGTACAAATCCATTTCTCTAATTTTTTTTACATTTTTGGCAAGATTGAAATTAGAATTTCATGAAATAATTCATGCATATATGGAGATACTCCATATTTGGTTTTAGAAGTGAATGGACATCATTAATGGTTAAATCATCCAAAGAAATGATGTCATATGATGATCTTCTATGATAAACCACTAGTAAGAGACAAAAATTTTGAGTTTTCATGTTAAAACAAGTGTTTATAGCATGATACACTTTGTTGTAGGAAAATTTTGATGTTATTGGATTGAAAACTTTGTATTTACAACAATTTTGAGTGTAAAGAAACTCTTAGGATGAGATTGTTCAAATCTCATATGATTAAGAGCATCTAAAGTAGTGTAATATCACTTATTTAGTGATTTTGATGTCATGCATGGGATTGGATGAGCACTTTAGTTGCTATGAATTCATGATGCATATTTGTGTTATTAGAAATCTTTGCATAGTGACTTAGGATGAGAGGCCATGAGTTATAAATGAAAACCATGGTAAATGATCATCATTTCATGTTAAATATAAACCTCCTCTTACCAATAGCTTGCTGTCATGGACTTTGTATCCACTTTCAAGCTGTATAAGTCGATTTATATTCCTTAAAAATTTGGGCTTTTTGCTTCAAAACTTCAATTTAAGCTGTTAGTGACTTATAGCATCAAGAATCACTCAAAGTTATGGAGTTTTGGTCGCTCATTTGTATTTTAGAAGAAGATAGTGTAATCTGTCCAGAAATGACAGATTGGTACACTCAACTTCCAAAGGCCATAACTCTTTCATTATTCTTCCAAATTGAGTGAATCTTCTTCCACATGTTAAGTTTTTGAGTTATCTTTGCAACCATATATGCCTCATTTCGTAGTTTTTAGTTTTGGTATCCCAAATGCATGATACAAAAGAAGTGTGTAACTGATGCAAAACTCAGTGACCTTCTGATTTGTGGAAATTCTTTGGAACATCAAAACATCTCCAAAATTTATGAAATTTTGACTAAATGTTCTTAACTCAGTATATTAGTTCCTATAAAAATTTGGTTATTTTTGATATTTGGGAAGTATTATTTCAAAGCACATTATGTGATCACAAATTCTGGACAGCAAGTGCTAAATCCAGAAGATTGATCTTAAAAATAAAAAGGTTATGTTTTAGTGATTATTATTGATATTTTAATCCTATATTCTATTTTAGACAAGAAATTAAACATAAAGGCATATGTTGAGATGTAGGAATGGTTAAGTTAGGATTATTGATGGATGTTGACTTTTGGTGTTCATTGGTGCAAATAACTCTAGGGAAGTAAAGACTCCGGTCGAGAGATTCGCGTTGTTGCGTTATTTAGCATTATCATAATTTGAGGTGAGTATTCACAGCCCCACTTTTAATGTTTTGATTGAACTTGGGGTGAAAAGCATGTTAAAAATTGAATATTTAAAGATTCATGAGACTTTGATATAAAGCATTATGTATTGAAATTTATGAGGCTTTGTTGTAAAGCGTTTGGTGTAGAAGTTATATGACATGTATGCCAATGATATGTTGAGTTTTAAAAATAGTTAAGTCCCAAGGTACACTACTAGTTAACCCAGAAATGGGCCTATAGTATTAGTGGATAGCGCTATTTGGTCTGACAAGCCCACCTTATACTGACGAGTAGGGGTGCACTGTACTAGAGAAATATGACTACACATGTGGTTAAAGCCCACCTCTGAGGTAGATCATGGGGCGTTGATTTGGTCCGGAAAGGTTTAGTAGTGGCTCAACGTGGTTATATCAATGCATACCTTTTGTCATATAAGCTAAATTATGATACTCATGAATCAATGTGTTGAAGTTTGGATTATGCGTATGATTTTCAAAGACAGCTTGCATATAAACTTGACTTGTGCATATTTTAAAACCTGTGAACTCACCAACTCTCGTAGTTGACCATATTTTGAACATGCTTTTCAGGGAACAAGAAGGTTCATGGAAATGATTAAAGTTTATCTCTTGTGTAAACCGCATGAAATATTTTTATAATAGAGATCTTTGTACTTCAACTTTTGATGATGTAATAGGATTGTAAACTTTTGGGAACATATTGTAAACAAATGTTGAATGTATGGTGGTATTTCTTTCTGTATCCTAAAGCTATGTCTATCAAACTGTCATGTTCCGTGTTTCCGCTTTAGCGGGGTGTGACAGATTTGGTATCAGAGCCATAGGTTATAGAGAATACTGGTTTTATTATAAAACCATACACTATAACCACTAATTTCAAAATTTCTTTTGTAGACAAGTCTCGAGTTTGGATATATTAATAGTATAACTAAGATGGGTGTCGGCTTAGCATATTATAATTAGGCAAAGCCTGATCACCTATGTCTAATTTAGTATGCATAAGAAGAGACTCTAAATGGTTATATTAAGAATTACTAAAAATAGAAACTTTTTGTTCGAAAATGAAGAGCATGAGTCAGTATGTGAGTTCGCATAAGTACTTTGTGATTTCAACGTTTATCTAGCATACTAATGTTTAAAAACTTATTATTTACCGCAGATATCATTTCTCATTCGTCGTCACATTCTGAGTCGTCCCCAGACGAGTCCAGATATATCACAGGCCGACCTAGGAGGGCACGTGTTAGTGAAGACTACGACCCATCCGAGCATAGTTACTCGGGGTCCGTACATTCACCAGCTAGGTCGTCTACTCCCATGTATGCGCCCTCACTGCAGTCGGTGCCCCGACCTAGAGTCCGGGCGACTGCGCGGATCAGTGTTCTGATGCCGGTCAGGGAGACCTTCATCATTCCACCTAGGAATGAGGTGGGGCCCTCCCGACTGAGGGTTAGACGAGTTATGCCACCACCACAGGTTGAGGAGCCGGCAGGACAGCCGACTGGTATGACATCACTTGAGAGTTTATGGGTCACAAGCTTGTCCCATGATGCGGAGATGTTTAGGATTAGACTAGACCATTTTGGTCAGTCTCTCGACGGGTTGATGGGGATTCTAAGCACACACGATCAGACCATGAGCGGAGTCTTGGCTATGCTTGCGAACACTAGAAGGGAGGTTCAGAGGCTATACATAGGTTTAGCCTTGATGTTGGGAGCGATGGTAGTTGTTATGGGATGGTTTATCTTGTATCTCATGCGTTAGGTGTTGGTTATCCGATGATATTTTGGGAACTTTAAAACTTGTTTATTTTGGGGCATATAGCCCATGAATTTGAAAGTATTTTATGCTTGATGGTAAACTTATGAAATTAATGATTGATATTTTGAATTATAAAGTTTGGATGTTATGATAAAATTTCAACTGTAATATCTAATGTTTCGTATAATTGAAAAATATGTTATCATTGTTTGGTATGTTGAATGTATGTTTAATTATTAGATAAGTATTGTATGATGCGCAATGCATAAATAGATTGCTGGTTCGGATAAATAATTAGATTTCGATTTGGAAATTTTGTAGTGGAGTTATGCCTCCAAGAAGGAAAGACCCAGAAATTGCACGACTAGTGTCCGAGCAAGTTCTTGCTGCCCTCTCTAATATAGTTAGTCAGGTAGCAGCAGGCCTGAATGCTAACCAAACTAACAATCCTAGAGTCGGTGTGAATGAGAACAGAGAATGTACGTATAAGACTTTTAGATCTTGCAACCCGAAGGAGTTCCATGGTACCGAGGGAGCCATTGGGTTATTGACTTGGTTAGAAGGAATGGAGTCCATCCTACATATTTGTAAGTGTACAGAAGCAAACAAGGTGGAGTTTGCAGCCTATTTACTGCAAGGGCGAGCGTTAACATGGTGGAATACTCAAGTACAAACGAGAGGACGGGAAGCAGTTAGTAGACTCATGTGGGACGAGTTCAAAGAGATGCTTAAGGAAGAGTACTGCCCGAGGAGTGAGATTCAGAAACTTCAAGCAAAATTGTGGAATCATGAGATGAAGGGAAATGATATAGATTCTTACACTGCTCGATTTCATGAGTTGGCAAAGTTAGTACCCCATTTAGTGACACCGGAGGAAAACAGAATTGACAAGTACATTTGGGGTTTAGCTTCCGAAATACGGGGAGATGTGACTTCGGGAAATCCAAAAACGATGTAGGAAGCAGTGAATTTAGCAACCAAACTTACTGATAATGCAAACCGTTCAGGGTTGTTTTTAAATGACAAAGCCAAGGGCAAGAGAAGGATGGAGGAACCAGGAGAAGACATTTTGATGGGAGAAAGGGTAAGGAGCAAAGAGTGGTGGGTAATTATGGAATCCAGGCACAAAATATGGGTAAAGGGAAGGAGGTACGCCCTAAATGTGACAAGTGCAACTATTATCATCAGGGGCGATGCGTCATATGTTATAAATGCAACAAAGGAGGACATTTTGCAAGGGATTGCAAGGAGGCACCAAGAAGAGTGTGTTACGAATGTGGAAGCCCGGATCACGTAAGGAGCTCTTGTCCTAGATTTAATAAGAGGGTGAATGCTAATCAAGGTCGACCAGTTAATCAAGGGAATCCAGGGAGACCAGCACGAGGGCGAGTGTTTGAGATCGGGGCAGAAGAGGCAAGACAGAACCCGGATGTAATTACAGGTACGTTTCTCTTGAACAAGCATTATGCATCTGTATTGTTTGATTCTGGAGCAGATAGGAGTTTTATATCGTTAGACTTCAGGACTAAAATTTGCTTAAAGTCTCAAAAACTAAAAGAAGACTATGTTGTCCAATTTGCTAATGGGGATGAGGTTAGGGCCAAGGATGTAATTTCAAACTGTACTTTAGAATTGGCTGAAAGGGAATTCAATATAGATCTAATTCCAATCAGATTAGGAAGCTTTGATATAGTAGTGGGCATGGATTAGCTATCTGTAAACCGAGCAGAAATTTGTTGCTCTGAGAAAATTCTCCGAATTCCATTACCGGAAGGAGGGATACTTCTAGTACAAGGAGAAAAGTCAAGGAGGAATTTAAAGATGGTGTCGTGCATGAAAATGCAGAAATATTTGAGGAAGGAGTGCGTTGCGTTTCTGGCTCATGTGGTAAATAAGAAGATCAAAGGGAAGCGCATCCAGGACATTCCAATAGTTCGAGATTTTCCAGAAGTATTCCCAGATGATTTACCAGGATTACCCCCGCCTAGGCAGGTTGAATTCCACATTGATTTAATTCCTGGAGCTGCACCAGTAGCTAAAGCACCATACCGTTTAGCACCGTCGGAAATGCAGGAATTGTCCGAACAACTTCAAGAACTTCTCGATAAGGGATTCATCAGACCTAGTTCATCGCCGTGGGGAGCTCCAGTTTTCTTTGTCAAAAAGAAGGATGGAACCTTTCGAATGTGTATCGATTATAGAGAGCTTAATAAGCTAACTCTCAAGAATCGATATCCACTACCCCGAATTGATGATTTGTTTGATCAATTACAAGGAGCAACGTATTTTTCAAAGATCGATCTCCGATCCGGATACCATCAGATGAGAGTCTCTGAAGAAGATGTTCACAAAACGGCATTTAGAACTCGATATGGACACTACGAGTTTCTAGTTATGCCATTTGGACTGACAAATGCACCAGCGGTTTTCATGGATTTGATGAATAGAGTTTGCAGACCATACTTGGACAAGTTTGTAATCGTATTCATCGATGATATATTGATATACTCCCGAAACAAAGAAGATCATGAGCAACATCTAAAGTTGATACTAGAATTGCTCAAGGACCAGAAATTGTACGCCGAATTTTCTAAATGTGAATTTTGGATTCGTGAAGTACATTTTCTTGGTCATGTGGTCAACGAGAAGGGAATTCATGTTGACCCGGCGAAGGTCGAGGCCATTAAAAAGTGGGAAACTCCGAAGACACCAACAGAAATTCGTCAATTTCTCGGCTTAGCAGGATATTATCGACGATTTATCGCCAATTTTTCCAAGATTGCGCAACCTCTAACAACTCTGACACGAAAAGATGAGAAGTTCACTTGGGGAGAAAAACAGGAGGAAGCATTTCAGTTACTCAAGCATAAGCTTTGTAATGCACCAGTTTTAGCTCTGCCTGAGGGAATTGAAAACTTCGTGGTCTATTGTGATGCATCACGTCAAGGCTTGGGATGCGTATTAATGCAGAAGGATAAAGTCATCGCATATGCGTCCAGACAACTTAAAACTCATGAGAGAAATTACACCACTCATGATTTGGAGTTAGGAGCTGTAAATTTTGCTCTAAAAATCTGGAGACATTATCTTTACGGCACAAAATGTACAATCTTCACCGATCACAAAAGTCTTCAGCACATTCTTGATCAGAAAATGCTCAATATGAGGCAACGAAGATGGGTCGAGTTGCTTAACGACTATGAATGTGAGATAAAGTACCACCCAGGAAAAGCTAATGTGGTAGCGGATGCGTTAAGCAGAAAAGAAAGAATAAAGCCCGTAAGGACACGAGCTATGGGAGTAATAGTCCAGACAAGCCTTAAGACGCAAATTCTCAAAGCTCAAGAAGAAGCATTAAAGGCGGAAAATTTGATTGGCGAAACTTTACACCATCTGGAAAAGGAATTTGAAATAAAATCTGATGGAATATGTTATTTTAAGAATAAGGTTTGGATACCAAAGGTTGACCACCTGCGGTCCACAATTATGGAAGAAGCGCACAAATCAAGGTACTCGATTCACCCAGGAGCAGACAAGATGTATCAAGATTTAAAGGAGCATTATTGGTGGCCAGGAATGAAGCGGGATGTTGCCTTGTACGTAAGCAAGTGTTTGACTTGTGCAAAAGTCAAAGCGGAGCATCAGAAACCTTCAGGACTTCTTCAACAACCTGAAATACCTCAATGGAAATGGGAGCAAATATCAATGGACTTTATAACCAAGCTACCCAGGACTAGAAAAGGTCATGATGCAATTTGGGTCATTGTAGATCGACTCACAAAGTCCGCACATTTCCTACCAATTCGAGAAGATTATAAAATGGAAAGATTAGCACAGATGTATATTGATGAGATCGTTACCCGACACGGAGTACCTGTTTCTATCATCTCCGATAGAGATAGCCGTTTCACCTCCAGATTTTGGCAGTCACTTCAGAAGGCTTTAGGCACTAGGTTGGATTTGAGCACAGCTTATCATCCACAAACAGATGGGCAGACGGAGAGAACTATTCAAACGTTGGAAGATATGTTGCGCGCATGCGCAATGGACTTTGGCGGTAGTTGGGATCAACACTTACCGTTAGTCGAATTTTCGTACAACAATAGCTATCACGCCAGTATTCGATGTGCTCCATACGAAGCTTTATATGGACGTAAGTGTAGGTCACCACTTGGATGGATAGAAGTTGGAGATAATCAATTGATTGGGCCGGATATCGTTCAGGAAACCACAGATAAGATATCAACCATTCGGGATAGACTCAAGACAGCAAGAGATCGTCAGAAGAGTTATGCTGATAATCGAAGGAAGCCATTAGAATTTCAAGTGGGTGATAAGGTACTTTTAAAAGTATCACCCTGGAAGGGAATAATACGTTTTGGGAAGCAAGGCAAACTGAGTCCAAGGTATATTGGTCCATTTGAAGTGTTGGAAAGAATTGGATCAGTTGCATACAAACTCAAGTTACCTCAGGAGTTGAGTGCTATCCACGACACTTTCCATGTGTCGAATTTGAAGAAGTGTCTGACCGATGAATCACTAGTCATATCACCGAAAGAAGTCAAAGTTGATGAACGTTTGTGTTTCAGGGAAGAACCAATCGAAATACTCGATCGAGATGTCAAACAATTAAGAAGATGCAAAATTCCAATTGTGAAAGTCCGATGGAACTCGAGGCACGGTCCGGAATACACTTGGGAGCGAGAGGACTTTATGAGAAATAAGTATCCTCAACTGCTTGTAAAGAATTCATCTGAGGAAAGCAAAATGTGAATTTCGGGACGAAATTCCTTAAACGGGGGGAAACTGTGACATCTGTCAGAAATTAAAATCTTCAAGGTTAGAATCCTTTAATATATTAGAGAATAGTTCATAGAATTTACTTCTCTAGAATCTAATTAGATTGGTTAGATTATAAATTTTCCCAAAATATTTCAATAGTCGTTTAGAAAGCCCGGTTTGCATCAGTAACTGACTAAAACGTCCCATAAAATGCCAAATATTATGTCACATGTCTAAAATACCTAAAATAATGAGGTTTATATTATTTAGGTAAAAATATATCTATTTGTAAAAGTTTACTAAATTTAGAAAAAAAATTGAGAATTTATAAATTGTCGGTTCTCAATTTATCTGTTTTATTTGAGAAATTATGTGTTAATTCATTTTTTTTTTAAAAAAAATATATTTTTTTGGGCTTGGAGGAGGCCAAGGCCGGCCCTCCTCCCTCTCCCTCTTACTCTCTTAATTTTTTTTTTAAAACACTAAACTTAAGTTTGAATTACCATAATCTCACTTCCAAGAATAACCCCTCATCTCCTCTCCCTCTCTCTTTGAATTCGGCCACACCCACACACACCTACATTCCAAAAAATTTCAGAAAACTTAAGAGTTTAGCAAGATCAAAATCATCTCCATTACAAGATTATCAAGTTTCCATCATCAACTATTCAAGGTACAAATCCATTTCTCTAATTTTTTTTACATTTTTGGCAAGATTGAAATTAGAATTTCATGAAATAATTCATGCATATATGGAGATACTCCATATTTGGTTTTAGAAGTGAATGGACATCATTAATGGTTAAATCATCCAAAGAAATGATGTCATATGATGATCTTCTATGATAAACCACTAGTAAGAGACAAAAATTTTGAGTTTTCATGTTAAAACAAGTGTTTATAGCATGATACACTTTGTTGTAGGAAAATTTTGATGTTATTGGATTGAAAACTTTGTATTTACAACAATTTTGAGTGTAAAGAAACTCTTAGGATGAGATTGTTCAAATCTCATATGATTAAGAGCATCTAAAGTAGTGTAATATCACTTATTTAGTGATTTTGATGTCATGCATGGGATTGGATGAGCACTTTAGTTGCTATGAATTCATGATGCATATTTGTGTTATTAGAAATCTTTGCATAGTGACTTAGGATGAGAGGCCATGAGTTATAAATGAAAACCATGGTAAATGATCATCATTTCATGTTAAATATAAACCTCCTCTTACCAATAGCTTGCTGTCATGGACTTTGTATCCACTTTCAAGCTGTATAAGTCGATTTATATTCCTTAAAAATTTGGGCTTTTTGCTTCAAAACTTCAATTTAAGCTGTTAGTGACTTATAGCATCAAGAATCACTCAAAGTTATGGAGTTTTGGTCGCTCATTTGTATTTTAGAAGAAGATAGTGTAATCTGTCCAGAAATGACAGATTGGTACACTCAACTTCCAAAGGCCATAACTCTTTCATTATTCTTCCAAATTGAGTGAATCTTCTTCCACATGTTAAGTTTTTGAGTTATCTTTGCAACCATATATGCCTCATTTCGTAGTTTTTAGTTTTGGTATCCCAAATGCATGATACAAAAGAAGTGTGTAACTGATGCAAAACTCAGTGACCTTCTGATTTGTGGAAATTCTTTGGAACATCAAAACATCTCCAAAATTTATGAAATTTTGACTAAATGTTCTTAACTCAGTATATTAGTTCCTATAAAAATTTGGTTATTTTTGATATTTGGGAAGTATTATTTTGAAGCACATTATGTGATCACAAATTCTGGACAGCAAGTGCTAAATCCAGAAGATTGATCTTAAAAATAAAAAGGTTATGTTTTAGTGATTATTATTGATATTTTAATCCTATATTCTATTTTAGACAAGAAATTAAACATAAAGGCATATGTTGAGATGTAGGAATGGTTAAGTTAGGATTATTGATGGATGTTGACTTTTGGTGTTCATTGGTGCAAATAACTCTAGGGAAGTAAAGACTCCGGTCGAGAGATTCGCGTTGTTGCGTTATTTAGCATTATCATCATTTGAGGTGAGTATTCACATCCCCACTTTTAATGTTTTGATTGAACTTGGGGTGAAAAGCATGTTAAAAATTGAATATTTAAAGATTCATGAGACTTTGATATAAAGCATTATGTATTGAAATTTATGAGGCTTTGTTGTAAAGCGTTTGGTGTAGAAGTTATATGACATGTATGCCAATGATATGTTGAGTTTTAAAAATAGTTAAGTCCCCGGGTACACTACTAGTTAACCCAGAAATGGGCCTATAGTATTAGTGGATAGCGCTATTTGGTCTGACAAGCCCACCTTATACTGACGAGTAGGGGTGCACTGTACTAGAGAAATATGACTACACATGTGGTTAAAGCCCACCTCTGAGGTAGATCATGGGGCGTTGATTTGGTCCGGAAAGGTTTAGTAGTGGCTCAACGTGGTTATATCAATGCATACCTTTTGTCATATAAGCTAAATTATGATACTCATGAATCAATGGGTTGAAGTTTGGATTATGCGTATGATTTTCAAAGACAACTTGCATATAAACTTGACTTGTGCATATTTTAAAACCTGTGAACTCACCAACTCTCGTAGTTGACCATATTTTGAACATGCTTTTCAGGGAACAAGAAGGTTCATGGAAATGATTAAAGTTTATCTCTTGTGTAAACCGCATGCAATATTTTTATAATAGAGATCTTTGTACTTCAACTTTTGATGATGTAATAGGATTGTAAACTTTTGGGAACATATTGTAAACAAATGTTGAATGTATGGTGGTATTTCTTTCTGTATCCTAAAGCTATGTCTATCAAACTGTCATGTTCCGTGTTTCCGCTTTAGCGGGGTGTGACAACACTCAACCTCAATCTTGAAGAACAAGCTCTTTCAAGACGAATTCTACTTCTCTAGAATTAGGATCTAACCTTGAGGTTGATTCTCTCTCTAAAACAAAAACTTAGAATGAATTGATTATTTAAAACTATTCTATACATTCTATACATATACTGAACAAAAAGATAATTACAATAAATAAAATATCTTCAGTATATCTTCCATGAATATCTTCAGCTTTCCATGTTTATCTTTAATCACGATCTCTTCAGCATTATCTTCACATTATCTCAGAAGCAACACTAACATATTAGTAGTACTAACTAGCTAAGCAGTACTAACTTTGACTAACAATATTAATTCTACTGGCAGTAGTAATACTCAGCAGTATTAACTTTGAAGTCCTCTGGCAATAGTAATTCTGAACTAGCAGCATTAACCATACTTAAGCTTTTCTTCAGTTCCCAACAATCTCCCCCTAACCTGACTTTTAGGAAGAGAAGTCAAGTTCTTCAGATCTTCTTCAAGATGCTCCCAAAACTCCATCATGGCCTAAATTCCAGTATTTGCATCCAACCCCAAACTCTGATTAATTGTTCTTTGGATCAAACATTTAGCCATTCCTGAATCTGGAATACACCTTAGATTCTTCTTCAGCATGGCATGAAGCTTCAATCTGCTATGGTTGTACACCCTATCCACTAGGAACTACTCAGTATGATTTAAATCCAAAGTCACTGCATATACTCCACTAGTTTCATATAGAGTCCAATTATTCACTGTTGATCCAAACTCTCTCAGTGATTCGATAACGACCCTCTTCTATACTTAGTGAAAATTACGTTTTAATATGTATTAGTGTTCCACCATCAGCGATCAGACTGAATCTGTTCAGTTATCGCTGATAGTCTTTCTTATAAACATTTCTATGTATTAGTGTTTCACTATCAGTGATCAGACTGAGTCTGTTCAGTTATCACTGATAGTTTCAGAAGTAAACAGCCAAACGTAATCCCTGAAGACAAGTCTCGCGTCAACATATGTTCATAGCTGAATCGAAGATGAAGCTGATGAACAAAGAGAAGTCTACTAGTGACCTGATGCGGATATCAGTGAAGCAAAGACAACTCTACTTATACGCGAAGGAACATGAGAAAAAGCTTCAGCGATAGCTGAACCTCTTTATCTCTGAACTCAGAGATACTCAGCGATCAATCGATCACAAAGCTTATGCCTCAAGTTTCCTTTTGTCTATCCTTGCACAACCTAGTACGATGTGTGTCAGAACGGACAAGTCTCTGCAACCATTCGTACAACAACTCTGTCAACTACACTGTTCATGACCCGGCCGAAAGCATGTCTCCCAAAATTCAGACTCCCAAAGCCAATCTGTGAACGCCACGTGTAAAGTACCCTGCCATGCATTTAATGCATAGGGTATAAATAGGAAGTTCACCCCTTCATCTGAAGGTGTGCTCAATCCTTGAACTCCATATATAAACCATTGTTTTCTATATCTCTTAATCTCCCACTCTCTGAATTTCTTGTGCAATTATCTTAGTGTTTCTTAAGTTTGTTTAGATTGAGTCTGTCTTAATCTTATTCCGCAACAAACTTGTAAATGGTATGTTGATTTATCAATAAACAATTTATTAAACTTTAATTTCTGTGTTTGTATTCAACCCCCCCCCCTTCTACAAACTTGTTAAGCACCTCCGGGACCAACAAGTGGTATCAGAGCAGTTTGTTTAAACTAATAAACAAGATCTTGCTGTATACTCTTCCTTGCTATTCTAAAATGGCACTAAACACAAACACAAACTACTATGATAATGGTTCACTTTCTAAACCTCCTCGATTTAGCAGAGATAACTTTTCTCTATGGAAAAATCGAATGATGCTATTTCTTGAAGGTGCGGATCCTACTATACCTGAATATATAGAAAACGGACCTTATGAACCTGTTAGAATTATAGTTGCGGTTCCTGCTACTGCCACCACTGAAGCTGTCCCTGAACGATATGTCGTTAAGGAAATAAGACAGTGGAGTGATGAAGATAAAAAGAAGGTAGGCATAGATGCAAGAGCAAAGACCATTATCTCAATGGCTCTGCCTGATGAAGTTTTCCATTCCATCATGCATCTGAAAACTTCTAAAGAAACGTGGGAAACCATATGTGTTCAATACGAGGGCACCACTGAAATCCAAGAGACTCGAAAGATTAACTTGGTAAGACAGTATGAAAGTTTTATTGCTGGTAAGAATGAATCTCTTTCTGACATTCATCAGCGATTTAACTGCCTAATCATTGACCTAAGAACTGTTGGAAGGATCTATTCTAATTCTGAGGTCCTAACAAAATTCTTAGAAAGTCTTCCTGAAAGCTGGGACAGTTATTCAATATGTCTTAAGCTGACAAAAGACTTACATACTCTCTCTTTAAGCACTCTGTATGGAATATTGCTCAACTATGAGCAATCAAATCTTCTGAAGAAGAATCTTGTAAAAGATTCTAAAGACTCCAAAAGTACTCCTGTTGCTTTAGTCTCTTCAGAGATAATTCCATCTCAGCGATCTACTCTCACCATCACTAAGTTAGATTCTGAATCTGAGGATCTATCAGACCCTGATCTTTCAGAGTTTGATGAGTCCTTAGCACACTTGACAAACTCTTTTAAGAGATTTGCAAGAAAGAGTAACTTCCGAAGAAGTAAACCTCTCTCTCTTAATGATAAGCCAAAATCAACTCCGGTTGATAAGGCTACTGCCACTTGCTATAACTGCGAAAAAATTGGACATTTTGCTAGTGAGTGCAGGTCGAAAAAGGTCTTCAAACCTTCTACCTCAAGAAGATCCAGTGATGTCAAATACCATAAGCTGAAGAACAAATATCAAAAGCTGAAAAGCTATCAGCAAAAAGGTAAAGGTCTCATCGCTGAAGAACATGATTGGGCTGAATCAGAAGAATCATCTTCTGATGATGAAGAAGTCGCTAATCTTTGCCTCATGGCTGAGATTAAAGAAGAAGTGGAAGAACCATCTAAACCTTCTATGAGCTACATATCATCTCAGGTATCTATCTCTACAAATCCCTCTCTACCTGAAGCTGAGAGAAGTCGTGCTGTTGATGTGCTGACGATTGACCTTTATAATGCTCTAAACGACAAAACTCAGGCTGAGAATAAAAACGTACATTTAACTCAAGAGCTAGAGAGATGTCATGAAAAGATCAGTGAACTAAATCTTTTAGAAGAAAAGTTGAAAGATCAAGTCATTATAAATGAAATCATCAGCATTGAACGTAAACAAGCCATTGCTGCTCTAAAAGAAGAAAAGGCTCATGTTGAAAAATGGTGCAAATCATCAACAAAGATCTATGAGATAATAAAAGCTCAAACCCCTGAAAGTGACAAAACTGGTCTTGGTTTTTGGACACCTCAGGACGATCCTAAGGAAGAGAGTTCCTCGCTTAAGTTTGGAACTTTTGTCACCTCTTTCTTTGACACTTCTTATAATCAATTCTATCCCTGTTCTTCTTCAAATCCCATCCCTGAGGAAAAATCCAAAGACACTAAGTCTACGGATAAAGGAAAGTCCATTCTCCTTCCTCAGAAGGCAACAAGGAAAGCAAAGCTGAAAGTTCCTTCTAAACCTTCAGCTAAACAATCCTCTAGCTCTGTGATAGAAATCTTTGATCTCTGTCCTCCAAAGCTGAAGATTGACCTTAAACCGTCGAGATCTGAAGAAATGAAAATTCCTCCCAGATCTCAAGAGAAAACTCTTCTTGGACCTGGCCCTGCTTATCTTAAACTTGCAAAACCTTCTACTTCTGATCCTAAAACCATTTTCAGATACAGAAAATGTTATCACTGTGGTTTTACTGATCATATTGCAAGTAAATGTCCAACTGCCACTAAAGCTGATAAAATAGCTAAAGTGAAGAAAAATGCCTCTAAAGCTAAGAAGGTCACCAAGGCTGAAAAATCAACCAAGGTGAAAAATACCACTAAGGTTAAGAAATTAACCAAAGTGAAGATTACCACTGAAGCTGAATCTTCATCTGCTAAGAAGACAGCTGACCCTTTCTTATCCACTAACTCTGAAGGACCCATTGAAAAATGGGTACCAAACAACGTTTAATCTTCCTTATGTGTGCAGGGATCAAAGGGCATCTAGTATCTTGATAGTGGATGTTCTCGTCATATGACTGGACATAGAAACCTGCTCACTGAATACAAGGAAGAGAAAGGTCCCTCTGTGACTTTTGGTGGAAATGGAAAAGGAAATACCCGAGGGTTTGGTGTTCTCAGCAATGGGACAACTACCTTTAGAAGAGTCGCTTATGTAGATGGACTGAAGCACAATCTTCTAAGCATCAGTCAGCTATGTGATAAAGACTATGAAGTACGCTTTACTAAGAAAGCATGTTCAGTGGTAAATGAGAAAGGAAAAATTGCTCTCAGTGGTTATCGAAGAGAAAATGTCTATGTAATAGATATGGACTCAATCATCACTGAAAACTTATGTTTTCTCTCTAAGGCCTCTTCTGATGTCAACTGACTATGGCATAAAAGGCTCTCTCATCTAAACTTCAAAACCCTGAATTCTCTCTCATCTAAGGAACTGGTTTCTGGTCTTCCTCAGCACTCATATGCCAAAGAATCTCTCTGCTCAGCATGTGAAAAAGGAAAACAAACAAAAGCAAGTTTCAAGTCGAAACAAGTTTCCTAAGTGACAAGTCCTCTTCAGCTCTTGCATATGGATCTGTTTGGCCCTGTCAACATCCAATCAATAGCTGGAAAGAAATATACACTTGTCATTGTAGATGAATATTCTCGCTACATTTGGGTTATCTTTCTTCGCTGTAAGAGTGATACTCCAGAAGAACTAATATCTTTTGTGAAAAAGATGGAAGTGCTGAACAATCTTACTGTTCGCTCAATAAGAAGTGATCATGGAACTATATTTAAAAACAGTTCCCTGAACAATTTCTTTGAGAACAAGGGAATCTCTCACAACTTCTCTTCAGTAAGAACACCTCAACAAAACGGAGTCGCTAAAAGAAGAAACAGAACGATCATAGAAGCTGCTAGATCAATGCTCAACGATTCTCATCTCCCTACTCAATTTTGGGCTGAAGCTATAAACACTGCATGTTTTACTCAAAACAGATCGCTGATAATAAAGCGATTTGGGAAGACAACTTATGAACTTTTTGTTGGAAGGAAGCCTTCTATCAGCTTTCTTCATATCTTTGGTTGTCAGTGCTTTATCTTAAACAACAGAGATCAACTTGGAAAGTTCGACCCAAAAGCTGATGATGGAATATTTCTAGGATATTCCTCCATCTCCAAAGCCTACAGAGTCTTCAACAAGAGAAGACAAACCGTAGAAGAAACAATTCACGTCACTTTTGATGAAACTCGCTCAGCGAACTCCAAACCAATCGCTGACAATGAAGAGTTAAATGCTTGGAAGCTTTCTCACTATAGAGAAACTGAACCTTCCTTTCCAAACCATCAGCATTCAGATCCTCCAGCCGCTGATGATGATCCAAACATTATATATCCTACCGCTGAATCCACCTCATGGGTTTCAGCTGAACCTCTAAACACACTCCTACCATCAAATCTGCCTTCGTCTGAAAACCTCTCTAGTGAATCTACTCAACAGTTAATCGCTGATGAACCTCAATCATCCTCATTAGTAAACATTCCAATTGTTGATCCAACCTCTGAGTTAAGCAATAATGCTTCTGCTCAGCGATGGACAAAAGATCACCCAATAGATCAAATTATTGGTGATCCAGATGCAGGTATTCAGACACGACGAAGCTCAGGTAATATCTGTCTCTTTGTAAACTTTCTCTCTTTAATAGAACCAAAGAAGACTGATGATGCCCTCAGAGATCCAAACTTGGTCAGCGCTATGGAAGAAGAACTGACTGAGTTTACTCGTAACAAAGTTTGGAATCTCGTTCCTAGACCATCTGATAAAACTGTAATAGGCACCAAATGGGTGTTTAGAAACAAGTTAGATGAACATGAAACTGTAACCCGCAACAAGGCTCGACTTGTTGCTCAGGGATACAGACAAGAGGAAGGCATAGACTATGATGAAACCTTTACCCCTGTGGCCAGGCTCGAAGCAATTCGACTATTCTTAGCTTATGCAGTCTATAAAGATTTCATTGTCTATCAAATGGACGTAAAATCAACGTTCCTAAATGGAAAGTTGAATGAAGAAGTCTATGTAGAACAACCACCAGGGTTCTATGACCCTAAGCATCTAAATTATGTTTATAAATTGGATAAGGCTCTCTATGGTTTAAAACAAGCCCCTCGTGCTTGGTATGACACTCTCTCATCTTTTCTTATCTCTGAAAATTTTGAACGTGGCAAGATTGACAATACGTTATTTTTCAGAAAGATAAAAGGTCATATAATTCTTGTACAAATATATGTCGATGACATAATATTTGGTTCTACTAACCCATCTCTGTGTACTCGCTTCGCTGAAAGAATGAAGAAAGAATATAAAATGAGTATGATGGGTGAGCTGACATATTTTCTTGGTCTTCAGATTAAACAATCTGACAAAGGTACTTTTATCAGCCAAGGTAAGTATGTTAAAGATATGCTGAAGAAGTTTGATCTTACTCAAACTTCAGCGATGAAAACTCCTATGGCACCACCCCTGACACTTAACAAAGATCCTTCTGGAAAACCTGTTAATGTCACTGCCTATAGAGGAATGATAGGCTCTCTGCTGTATCTCACAGCAAGCCGACCTGACATCATGTACTCTACTTGTTTATGTGCACGCTATCAATCTGAACCCAAGGAATCCCATCTGATAGCTGTAAAGCGAATTTTCAGATATCTGAAAGGAACTCCTAACCTCGGTCTTTGGTATCCCAAAGACTCAGGGTTCGATCTAACTGGTTATTCTGATAGTGATTTTGCAGGATGTAAACTTGACAGAAAGAGTACCACTGGTGGATGTCAACTCTTGGGAGGAAAGCTGGGTAAGTTGGACAAGCAAGAAGCAAAATTCTGTGTCCACTTCCACAGCTGAAGCTGAATACGTAGCCGCTCGAAGCTGTTGTTCTCAAATCTTATGGATGAGAAATCAACTATTTGATTATGACCTTCAGTTGTCAAAGATTCCTATCTATTGCGACAGCACTAGTGCTATCGCTATAGCAAATAATCCAGTGCTACATTCAAAGACAAAACACATAGAGATCAGATATCACTTTATCAGAGATCATGTGATGAATGGTGATATTGAACTTCACTTTATCCCTACTGACTTTCAGCTTGCTGATATATTCACCAAACCTCTTGATGAGACAAGGTTCAACTTTCTCATCAGTGAGCTTGGAATGCTGAACCTTGAAGAATAATTCTTCAGCGTTCATGTATTGCGTTAGTAATCAAAAGTTCCCCTTTCATCATTCTCTCTGATAAATATTCTGACTCTCAGGTATATTTTCTCAATCCCTACAACTGAATCTTCATTCAGTTGAGATATTTAAAAAAAAAATATACAAATCTTAATCACTGAATCTTTCTTCAAATGATTAAAAGCTTTTTGAAATTAAATTTATCACTAATATTTATATTCAGTGATCCATTTAAAAGAAAATATATCCCTATCTTTTCATCAGGGACACTTTCAAAAAGAAAATTCTATTGCTGATTTTTCTTCAGTGATAAATTCAAAACGGACAAATGAACAGTCTCTTTCTTAAACTATGACGTCATTTGAACCGACAATCCACGACATGCCTTTTTCTGACACGTTCGTCCATTGTTCTTCTATCCAATCAACTTCGTGGGACGTGTCCATGTCATGATGTGCATTTGTTTTCCCGCTTCTCTCACATTCTCTCTCCTCTCTCTCACATATAAAAGGAATACTTTTCCATTCTATCAATTTACGCTTTCTGGAAATACTTTCTAAGCAAGAATTCTCTCTCAAGCATTCTAGCATTCTCAAGCCTTTGCATCATTCTCTTCAAAGATCCACAGGTTATTCTTGATTTCTTATCTTAAATCTTTTTACATAAAACTCCATTTATGGTCTACCATTATGGGTTTATAAGATTCTTATCACATAAAATCACTTTCATTTTTGATTTTATTCTTTAAAAACCGTTTTATTTTGATTGTTCTTCATTCAAAATCTTTGGTTTTTCTTCTTGTTCTTGTATCCTATCTTAAGAACACCTTTTTAATCGTTAAAATTGTATCCTATCTTGTTCTTGTTCTTCTATTCATCTATCTGTTTACTCTCAGAATGTCTCAATCTGCACTTGTCGCCTCTAAGAACGTCAAGTTCGCCATCACTGATTCTGAGCTTCCAAAGAACAACCATCTTGCTCGCCTTGACTTTGATGGTGTCAAGTACCCACATCTGGTGGAAGCTGCACAATTTCTAAGGCAATCCTGCATTGCCTATGCTATCACTGTGGATCCCACACCTTCGAAAGCTCTACTCCAGCAATTCTGGTTTACCGCTAAAGAAACCTCTCTCACCAACAAGAAGGGTGAACAGGTTTCTGCTATCTCCTTCAGCACTCAACTAGGCTCAGGGATGATGACTGCCCTAGGCCTGAGGAAAGCTCTTCGATTCCCTGATAAGCCCAGGAATGGATATGACTCATTGCCAACTGACATTGAACTCATCCAATTCTTGGATTCCATGGAATACGCTTGGGAACCCAAACCAAGGACTACTATTCCAAACAAGAAGCTGACTCTCGTGAAGAAGGCACTGATGCCTTCCCAGCTCAACTACTTCTTCTCACACATCATTCAGTGTATGAGTGGGAAGAGTGGGTCACTGGACCAAGCCAGCAAGATTCAGGTCCAGATGGCTTACTCAGTGATCACTGGACGTAACTTCGACTACGCAACAACTATCTTTGACGACCTAAAGTCAAAGATAGAGAAGACCGAGAGGGATCCCAAAGTTCCCTACGTACGCTTCATCTGCACGTACCTGAAGTTTCTCTACCCTACCACTTACCCCACCAACTCGGATGCATCTTTTCCGAAAGTGGGTCAGCGATCACTGGAGGTCAAGACGCTCCCCAACGAGGTAAGTATCTCTGAATTTCGCTCTCGTCTCTCTCTCCTACATTCTTCGTCTTCAACGGCCACGCAGGAGGTTCCCTCTTCTGCTATCCCTGCCGCTACCCCTTCAAAACGACCATCAACTGGCTCCCTTGGTCCTTCGAAGAAGGCCAAGATGACCAAGGAGAAAGCTACTTCTAGCTCTATACATAAGGATGTTTCTCTACAAACTTCCTTAGATGCTTTCGTGGGTCTCTCATCCACATCCTCAACTCCAACCACTTCAACCGTGCCAGCGATCTCGGTCGCTGTCACAACAACAGTAACACAACCTGAGGTAACTACCCCTATCCCTACATCTTCTATCCCCATCTCTAGTCCTCCTATTTCTTTGGTCTCTAACCCTCCTTCTATCCCTACTCCTCAGTTTGGACCCATAGGACCTGAACATCATTCTTTTGAAGAATCCATGCAATTCTACAAAATGTTTGATAATTCAGGTAATCCTATAACCCTATACACTACTCTCACCTCTCCATATAAGCCTGTTTCTCAACAACTAACTTATATTTCAGGTCCTAGTCTGGCGATTGTTGACACCAATGTCAACAGTTTGAGTACAAAGGTGGATTCTCTTTCTGCTTCTCTCAACAACACCACCAGCGCTGTTCAAACAGCTGGCGATGCGCTAAAGACGCTGACTGCCACCTGCACCTCCAAAGCTGACCTTTTTCAGATCGCTACTCTTCAGGAAGCGATTGACAAAGTCAGGGAAGAATCCAAGCAGCAGTATGATGACCTGTCTGCAAAGATTGACTCCTGCACTGCTACTCTTCAGCAAGTCCTTGACAAGCTGAATGAACCAACTCCAGTTCCTGCTCCATCATTTACAGAAGATGATCACTCAGCCCTGACCATAGCTGTGGAATTCATTTATCTAGCTACGTCCGACATCCCTGCACTTGAAGGACGACTCACAGGTCTGGAGGCTGAAGTCCAGAAGTTGGCTACCGCAACAACTTCATCTCCTATCAAAGATCTCTCTCTCGGTGATAATGACAAAGAGGGGGAGAAGAACGCTGAAGAAAACACGGAGGTTGAAGTCATTACTGAACCACTGAAGGAAACTCCCTCTCAGGTTGAGGGGGAGATAGCTGCTGATAAAACCCTTCCCACCATCGCTGAAATAATCGATGATGAAGAAGAGGATGAAGACGATGATGAAGACCTTGATCTTGAAGATCAAGAGGATGATTCTCATCAAGATGATGATGATGATGACGATGAAGATCCATCTCTCTGGTGTTCTTCAGCCGCCACATCATCAGCAATAGCTTCGAAAGAAGTTATCCAAGCAGGGGGGAGACAAGAAACATCTTCAGGAACCCTTTCCCAAAGCAAAGGTGTATCTGCTGAGGGAACCCTGAAGATGATCTCACTACCTGAGGAGAATCCTTCTCAGGTATGCCCTTACTCTTGTTCCCTTATCTTTCTATAAAAATCCAACCCCTGTTTCTTTCTAGCCTTTATCTATCTTCTTTCCTAAAAATAATCTAATTTTTTCATTTTCTGACCAGATAGTTCTCTCCCCTGCTTAAGGGTTCTGAACAAATAATTCCAGCTACTATCGCTGAAGACATAATCCCAATCTCTATCGCTGAGATTGATGAAGAAGAAGAAGAAGAAGATTCCCTGGTCCATCCAGGAAGGCCCTCTCAACCATCACAATGGTCAGAGAAAGTGGTGAAGAAAAGAGTTGAAATGATCGCTCAACTAGACAGTCAATGGCTGAAAATCCCTCTTCAAACATCCTTCTCAGAGCTCGACTTCCTCACTGATGCTGAACGAGAAGAATCTGCCAAAGCTGAGAAACTGTTCGCTGAATGCAGACGAGATGCCCAACTGGCTTTAAAGATTCAATCTTCTCAAGTCAAGGACAAAAAGCTAAAAAGAAAGCCTGGGGAAGTTCAAGCTGCACTGCTGAAAGAAATTGAAGAGGAACGCTCCAAAGAACAAGAGATTAACGATAAGTCTATCGAATGGTGTAAACAGAAGATGGATTATCGCTCTGATCTTCTTTCAATAACAGCCGTGACTATCTCTGGTCGCAAAAAGAAGGATCAACTCTCAGTGACCATGGAGATTACCAGAGAGGATGGAACCCAGAAAGCTATGTACGTTTCCAAACTTGAAGGCTTCGGGTTTACAGAGTAGATAGAATTCTGGGATGCGCTGAAGAAATCGAAATCTACATACAGAGGCTACGTTGAAGGACTTCTTGAAGCTCTCATCAACAGAGTCACTTCTGTACTGAATCTGCCATCTCCTATCCCTCCCAATCCCAAGAAACTAAAGAGAAGAATTGGGTCCTCCTCCTCTGAAGACGTCGCCATCATCAGGAATGAAACTTCTATCAAATTTTCAAGAGATGCACTGTTTGGTCCTTCTCCCGATCTTTCAGTTATGGATTTATCTCTGCCTCCTGGTGGTCCTTTCCAAGCTGGTCAAGTAATTGACAATCCTTATGGAATATTCTTCAGAGATGATGATGAGGAACTCAGATTTCAAAGAGTCTCTGAGATTCCTATCTGTCCTCTGAATCATCTCAAGGATCTCTTATGCTTATGGTGTGACTTCTTCCCTGCTGCTGAGAAAATTAAAGAAATTATCATCCAAGAATCTTTGGAACGAAGACAGAAAGGAGAAGAAATACCTGAGTATATGATCAATCCTCCTAAGTCTTCTTTAGATAGCTGATAGTTTAGTTTTCTTACTTGTAATCTATTAGTTTAACTTACAGTAGTTAGTTATTCACTTGTACTTGTAATTTTCATTCCCTGTAATTCTTTTCTTGGTTTAATGAAAATTTCAGTGAAGTACTTAACTCCATCAGTGCTGTAAAAGATCCCTCAAAATAGTAATTGGGACATGTATGTTACGAGTCCTGATTATTCCATCATTTTGAATTATAAAGTAATTTTCTTCAGTTACTTTGTCATTATCAAATAGGGGGAGATTGTTGATCCAAACTCTCTCAGTGATTTGATAACGACCCTCTTCTATACTTAGTGAAAATTACGTTTTAATATGTATTAGTGTTTCACCATCAGCGATCAGACTGAATCTGTTCAGTTATCGCTGATAGTCTTTCTTATAAACATTTCTATGTATTAGTGTTTCACTATCAGTGATCAGACTGAGTCTGTTCAGTTATCACTGATAGTTTCAGAAGTAAACAGCCAAACGTAATCCCTGAAGACAAGTCTCGCGTCAACATATGTTCATAGCTGAATCAAAGATGAAGCTGATGAACAAAGAGAAGTCTACTAGTGACCTGATGCGGATATCAGTGAAGCAAAGATAACTCTACTTATACGTGAAGGAACATGAGAAAAAGCTTCAGCGATAGCTGAACCTCTTTATCTCTGAACTCAGAGATACTCAACGATCAATCGATCACAAAGCTTATGCCTCAAGTTTCCTTTTGTCTATCCTTGCACAACCTAGTACGATGTGTCAGAACGGACAAGTCTCTGCAACCATTCGTACAACAACTCTGTCAACTACACTGTTCATGACCCGGCCGAAAGCATGTCTCCCAAAATTCAGACTCCCAAAGCCAATTTGTGAACGCCATGTGTAAAGTACCCTGCCATGCATTTAATCCATAGGGTATAAATAGGAAGTTCACCCCTTCATCTGAAGGTGTGCTCAATCCTTGAACTCCATATATAAACCATTGTTTTCTATATCTCTTAATCTCCCACTCTCTGAATTTCTTGTGCAATTATCTTAGTGTTTCTTAAGTTTGTTTAGATTGAGTCTGTCTTAATCTTATTCCGCAACAAACTTGTAAATTGTATGTTGATTTATCAATAAACAATTTATTAAACTTTAATTTCTGTGTTTGTATTCAACCCCCCTCTTCTACAAACTTGTTAAGCACCACCGGGACCAACATTCACTGTTTGAAAAACATTCCTTATTACCTCCTCTACTTCATCAGGCTTGAACATCATACACAGATACTTTATTACCAGCTTTGTAATTGAAATCACTGGGGCTTTCAGTTCATCTGCATATAACTTAATCCCTATTTCAAACATTTCTTCAATATCAGACCTTGAACAGGTTCTGACAATCTTACTCCAAGTGCTGTACACTTCATATTTCTCATCTTTTCTCTTCAGTCTGATGTACTCCTTGCCATCCACCTCCATGACATCCCAGTGAATGACTTCAGGAGATTTAACCCCTACAAGTTCTGCTGAAATTGGTTCAGGCACTTTATCCATCACTACCATGTACATTTTGACATTCTCAGTACTTGCAGGTTCTTGCATTTTAGATGACTCAGGTTGTTGGGAACTGAAGAAAAGCTTAAGTATGGTTAATGCTGCTGGTTCAAAGTTACTACTGCTAGAAGACTTAAAGGTTAATACTGTTGAGTATTACTACTGCTAGTAGAATTAATACTGCTAGTCAAAGTTAGTGCTGCTTGAACAAAGTTAGTACTGCTTAGCTAGTTAGTACTGCTAGTAGTTAGTGCTGCTTAGTAGTTAATGCTGCTAGAAGAAGATTAATGCTGCTGAAGATTAATACTGCTTATATGGTGAAGATTCGCATGAAAGGATAACAGCTGGATAATCTGAAGATATACATGGAAGCTTAGAGATATACATGGAAGATATACTGAAGATATTTTTATTTCTTGTAATTATCTTTTGATTAGTATATGTATAGAATGTATAGAATAGATAGATAACTTTTTGATAATCATTGATTCTAAGTTCTAGAGAGAAATCAACCTCAAGGCATAGATCCTAATTCTAGAGAAGTAGAATTCGTATTGGTGAGCCTGTTCATCAATATTGAGGTTGAGTGTGTAATCTTGTAACTTCAAAGCATTCAATACAAGTTTACAGTTTGTTCTTCATATTTTCTGTGTTGATTTACTGTTTCATTGAATATCAAAGTGTTATTCCGGAAACTTCTTTGAAATTGTTTCTGAGAATTAATTCTTGTTAAGAATTCGATCCTGACAAGTGGTATCAGAGCTAAACTCTCTCAGAAACATCTATTCGTCATGGAAAATCTTACAGAATCAAGCAGTACTTTGGTCTCTAAGGTTCCAATGCTCAAACCCAGTGAGTTTGACATGTGGAAGATCAAAATTAGACAATATATTCTTCTCACTGACTACTCAATGTGGGATATCATTGAGAATGGTCCTTCTGAAGCTGGAAGGATAGGACCAGATGGGAAAAGACCTCCACCAAAGACATATGGTGAGAGGAAGATCAGACAGACAGAGATGAAGGCCTTGAGCACTCTGCTCTTGGCCATCCCCAATGAATATCAGCATCAATTTTGCAACTGCACTGATGCTCAGATTCTCTGGAATGCTCTAGAGAAAAGATTTGCTGGAACTAAGAGCATCAAAAGAAATCAGAGAGATGTTCTAAAGCAGCAGTATGAGAACTTTACTTCGTCAAAGAATGAGTCTATGACTCAAACTTTTGATAGGTTCAACAAGCTCATTGGTGAACTGGCTACTGTAGGAGTGAAGATGGATCAAGATGACATCAACAGAAAGTTCCTCAGATCTCTTGGGGATGAATGGACTATGTACACTGTCTCATATAGACAGAGTGACAATCTGGAAGAGAAAGAACTTGATGATCTATACAATGATCTAAGAGTTTTTGAAACTGAGGTAGAAACCAAGAAGAAGCCCACTGGTTATGTCCACAATGCTGCACTTCTTTCAGCATCCACTGATACTACTGCCAACCCTGAAGTAGTTAGTACTGCCAGTGGAGTAAGTTCAGAAAAAGGAACTGAAACTATCTTTGAAGCCTTTTTGTCCAGTCATAGCAACAATTCATTGATTAATGATGATCTGGATCAACTTCACCCTGATGACCTGGAGGAGATGGATATTAAATGGCAGATGGCCATGTTATCCATGAGGGTGAAGAAGTTCATTAAAAGAACAGGAAGGAATAACTTCTCTCAAAGAAGAGAAGATGGAGCTGGTTTTGACAAGACCAAGGTGGAATGTTATAAGTGTCACATGAAAGGACATTTTGCTAGAGAATGCAGGAGTGCTATTCCAAACAACAACCACCAACAAGCTTAGAATGGAGGCTACAATCAGAACAAGAATCCTGCTCAAGCCCTTGTTTCTCAACAAGGAATGAGATTTGACTGGAGTGATCAAGCTGAGGAAGCCATCCAGAATCAAGCTCTTATGGCAGAAGTGTCTGATCTCCCCTCTGAGGTAATTTCTAATCTTTGCACTAAATCTTGCATTGACATTGTCAAAAGATACAGGGATCACAATCAAAGTATGTGTGATGACCTCAAAAGATTAGAAAAGGATAAAAGAGATTATGTGTTAATAGTAGAGAGATTTGAAGAGCAAATCAAAGGCTTTCAAGCTAATGAACTTCAACACTCTTATGACACAAACTATTGGAAGTGGGAAAAGAATGAGTTAGAGACCAAACTGTCTAAATCCTTAGAAGAGAGTGATAGGCTGAAAGAGGAACTGTCTAAAGTTAAACTTGACATAGAAAAGTTTTCATATGCTTCAAAAGCTATGGATTCTCTTCTAAAGGCTCAGATTCATGACAAGATGAAGCCTGGTATTGGATACAACAATACACCTCCTCCTTACAACAACAATTATATCTCTCCTACTTCAGACTTGTTAGAAACCAAGGAGAAAAAGGACTTATCTGAGAAAGCCTTTAAGATAGATCCTTTGGATGAAGTAGTAATTAAGGATTTAACTGAGAAAGAAGCCAGTGAGAATAGGGATAATGATGTGAGTAAAGAGATCCCATTAGAAAACAACATTATCACTAATGAGGGATGTGGGAAAATCTGGATCAAGTCCAAGGAGATAGAGAAGACCAAAAGAAAAGAGAACAAGGTTCATTACAAACAAACCACGGTTGTGAATCCTGGATCTTATAAACAGTGTGATTGCAGTAAAGCCAAGAGCCTAAATTATGGTTTAAAAAGAGGAAATCAAAGAAACTGGAATAATCAATGGGCTCAGAAGCAAGGAGTTGATCTGAGTAAAATGAATAGACCAAAACCTTGCTTCATATGTGGCAAGTTAAATCATTTGGCTAAATATTGCTTCTTTAACCCCATTAATCAACAGATGACCTTTCAAAGATTTGTGCAAAAACCTGTTGGTTATAGGAAGGCTGGAAAGAAACATGTGATAAAGAAACATGGTGAAAGGAAAGGCCCCATGAAGAAAAAGATTTTAAAAGAAAGTGTCAAAATGTGGGTGCCTAGAAGCACTAAAACTGTTAGTACTGCTGACAGGGTTAGTGCTGCTGGAAGTATTACTGCTGCTACCTGTGTTAGTACTGCTGAAAATATTAATGCTGCTAATACAGTTAGTACCTCTTCAAAGGTTAATACTGCCAACACAGTTACTGCTGCTAACACAGTTACTACTGCTAACAAGGTTAGTACTGCTAAGCATGCAAGTGCTGCTAAGGCAGTTAGTACTTCTAAAACCAGTACTGCTTCTAGCACAAATGTTTCCAAGCCTATTATTGTGACAAAGTACTCCAAGAATGAGGAGTTAAAGTTCAAAAATCTTGTCAAGAAAGAATGCAAGTATTTTGATGAGAAAGGGGTACCCAAGACCACTGTGGCTTGGGTTCCTAATTCATACTAACTGATCTATCTTATGTGCAGGGCAACCAACAGCTCAAGGGAAAGAGCATATGGCATGTTGATAGTGGTTGCTCTAGGCACATGACAGGCAACATGTCATGCCTTCAGGATTTCAAGCATATCAATGGAGGACATGTTGCATTTGGAGATAATCTTACTGGTGGTAAAATAAGTGGAAAAGGTAATGTCACCAAAGGTAAGATGACATTTGAGGATGTCTACTATGTTGATCAATTGAAGTACAACCTGTTAAGTGTATCACAGGTTTGTGACAAACAACATAGTATATTATTTACAAATACTGAGTGTATGATCCTTGCTCCAGGGTTCAAGGTAGTTGATGAAAGTATGATACTACTTAGAACTCCAAGAAAGGACAATGTTTACTTTCTAGATATGGAAAATGTTGATAGTGATTCATCTCTAAATTGTCTTGTTTCAAAAGCTTCTGTAGATGAATCCTCTCTTTGGCACAGAAGGATGTGTCACATGAATTTTAAGACTATGAACAAACTTGTTCAAAACAATCTTGTAAGAGGTTTACCATTTAAAGTCTTTTCATGTGATGATCATTGTGTTGCTTGCCTTAAAGGCAAACAGCATAAAACTTCTCATAAGACCAAAGAGATAAATTCAATTTCTTCTTGTCTCCAGTTATTGCACATGGATCTGTTTGGTCCTACAAATGTTATGAGTATAGGCAAGAAATCTTACTGCTTGGTTATTGTTGATGATTACTCTAGATTTACCTGGGTATATTTTCTAAGGACTAAGGATGAGACAAGTGGACTGATCAAATCCTTTATCCTAAGAATTGAAAAACAAACTAATCAAAAAGTAAAAGTCATTAGATCAGATAATGGGACTGAATTCAAAAATCTTGATCTAAACACCTTTTGTGAAGAAAAAGGCATTGAGAGACAATATAGTGCTCCTAGGACTCCTCAACAGAATGGTGTTGCTGAAAGGAGAAATAGGACACTAATAGAGGCTGCTAGATCTCTGTTGGCTGATTCAAAACTGCCAATTACCTTCTGGGCTGAAGCAGTTAATACTGCATGTTATGTCCAAAACAGAGTTCTAGTAGTTAATCCAAAGAACAAGACACCATATGAGCTTTTAAATAAAAGAAAACCTTTCATTGGATTTTTCAAACCTTTTGGGTGTCCTTGTACAATTCTCAATACCAAATCTCACTTAGGTAAGTTTGATAGCAAAGCAGATGATGGATTTCTTGTTGGGTATTCATCTCAGAGTAAGGCCTACAGAGTTTTTAACACATCTTCTAGAATAATTGAAGAAAGTGACAATGTCAAATGCAATGAGAACACACCAAATCCTATTGGAACTGGTCCTTAGTGGCTATTTGACATTGATTCACTAACTAACTCCTTTGGTTTCAGTAGTGATGATTATGCAGGTTCAGGATGTGGAGGATCAGGGACTACACAAGTTCAAGAAAGTATATCTAAATCTGTGATCTTTCCCATACCCACAGTGAATCCCTTTGAAGACTGTGAAAAGGAACCATCTACTGGACCAAGTCAGAGTGAAGAAGAAAGTAGAGATGAGGAGACGCAAGAAAATAAAGAATCAGAAGTGGCTGCTGAAAACACTTCAGTTGAGTTGAATGACTCTAATCTAGAGGCTGGATTTAATGAAGAACCTAGTCATAACACCAGAGTTCAAAAGAATCATCCTTCATAGCTGGTAATAGGAGATATATCCTCTCCTATGATGACTAGACATCAAAGCAGACTTCAAGGAATGCAAGATCAACAACATACAGTGCTTTCTTGTTTTCTATCCCAGCTTGAGCCTAAAAAGGCTCATGATGCTATGAAAGAATCCAGTTGGATAGAAGCAATGCAAGAAGAACTGTTGCAGTTCAAACTACAAGATGTATGGGATCTAGTAGACCTTCCTAAAGGTCACAGAGCAATTGGCACAAAGTGGATTTTTAGGAACAAGAGAGATGAAAGAGGTATTGTCATAAGGAACAAAGCAAGGCTGGTGGCTCAAGGGTATACTCAAGAAGAGGGTATAGATTATGAAGAAGTTTTTGCACCTGTAACTAGGATAGAAGCAATCAGATTATTCCTAGCCTATGCTTCTTACATGAACTTCAAAGTCTATCAAATGGATGTAAAAAGTGCTTTTCTCTATGGCTCAATTGAAGAAGAGGTATATGTCTGTCAACCACCAAGGTTTGAAAACCCAAGCTATCCAGACAGGGTATACAAATTGAAGAAAGCTCTTTATGGACTGCATCAAGCTCCAAGAGCATGGTATGACACTCTGTCATCCTATCTCTTGGAAAATGGCTTTGAAAGAGGAGTCATTGATAAGACTCTATTTATCAAGAGAAAGAAGAAGGATATCTTGCTGGTCCAAATCTATGTTGATGACATTATCTTTGGATCTACAAGAGACAACATGTGCAAGGAGTTTGAGGATCTAATGCATCAAAGGTTCAAAATGAGTTCCATGGGGGAACTTACTTTCTTTCTTGGACTCCAAGTTCAACAGAAGTCAGATGGCATCTTCATCTGTCAATCCAAGTATGTGCAGGACATTCTAACCAAGTTTGGTTTCTCAGATTCAAAACCTGCCAGCACACCTATGGAGACACACAAGGAGATAACAGCAGATCTTGAGGGGGAGGATATGGATGTGCATCTTTATAGATCCATGATTGGCTCTCTCATGTATCTCACAGCATCAAGGCCAGATATAATGTTTCCAGTCTGTGTATGTGCAAGATTCCAAGTTAGGCCAAAGCAATCTCACTTTCAAGCTGGTAAGAGGATATTCAGATATCTCAAAGGGCAACCCAGATTGGGACTTTGGTATCCTCATGACTCACCCTTTGACCTAATAGCATACTCAGACAGTGATCTAGGTGGGGCAAACTTGGACAGAAAATCTACTTCTGGAGGATGTCAGTTTTTGGGTGCTAAACTAGTTTCATGGCAGTGCAAGAAACAAACCACAGTGTCCACATCTACAACAGAGGCAGAGTACATAGCAGCTGCAAGTTGCTGTTCTCAAGTCTTACGGATTCAGAATCAAATGCTGGACTATGGGGTAACCTTTCTACACACTCCAATTTTTATTGATAATAGCAGTGCTATCAACATTGTGAATAATCCTGTCAAGCACTCTAAGACAAAGCACATTGAGATCAGGTATCACTTCATAAGAGACTGTAATGAAAAGAAACTTGTTCAAGTTGTAAAAGTTCATACTGACAACCAGTTTGCTGATCTATTCACCAAAGCTTTTGATGTGGGTAGATTCACTTTCTTGGTAACAAGTGTGGGAATGATCAACTCTGAATAAGCATCCTCTCAAAAAGTGGTTAAATATCTGAATATTATAGATTCTTGGTGTTACTAATCTTCCTTTGCAGGGCATACATAGCAGTACTCAATTCAGCCTAAGCTTCAAAGAGTAAGTATGGTTAATACTGCTAGTTAGTTAATACTGCTAGTCAGTTAATACTGCTCACCGTTAATACTGCTAGTTAGTTAATACTTCTAGTGGTTAATACTGGTCCCAGTTAATACTGCTAGTTAGTTAATACTGCTCGCAGTTAATACTGCTCGCAGTTAATACTGTTCGCAGTTAATACTGCTCGCAGTTAATACTGCTAGTTCGTTAATACTGCTAGTAGTTAATACTGCTCATGGTTAATACTGCTTGTCCGTTAATACTGCTCTAGGTTAATACTGCTTATGTCCCGAATACTATAAATACCCTTGCACATGTTGTCAAGAAACCACGGGGGTGGACAGTGCTTCTGCTAGGCAGAAGACTTCCACTAATAAAAGATCCCATGATCCTTCAATAGGGGGTAACACTCCTGGAGAAGGTGAGGACAGATATAACTATGATGAATTGATGGAGACAATGGGTAACATCAACCAAGATGTCATCAAACAAGGCAAAGAGATAGAAGAAATGAAGCTGGTCATTCTGTCACAACAAGTACAGGTTGCTAAGCTGAAGAAGATGGTGATCAGTCTGGTACAGAGGAAGAAGAGAAAGCAATTCCAACTAAGGCGAAGGAAATCTGAGAATGATGCTCCCAAAAAGGGGGAGATCAACATGGAAGAAGCCACAAGAAAGGGGGAGTTTGATGGAGAGAAATTTGATGTTGAGGGGGAGCTGGAAGCAGAAACAGAAAGAGATTCAGTGCCAATAGAAACATAAGAAGCAGTAGAAACAGTTACTACTGCTAACATAAATAAAGCAGCAGAAACAGTGAAAGAGGTATTAACAGATCTTGAGATTGCAGAAACCTTACTTAAAGCCAAGAATGATAAAGGAGTAATCATCAAAGAACAAGGTGAAGTGATCAAGAAAGATAACAGTAAGAAGGCAATCAACAAAGACAAAGGAAAAGCAAAGATGGTGGAATCTGATCAACCAGTCAAGAAGCAAAGGTTGGTTGAATCAGATGAAGCCTTAGCCAGGAAGATGCAAGAGGATATTGAAAAGGAAGAAAGAGTTCAGGTGGAAAAGGACAGGGAGATGGCAAAAGCTCTAGCTGCTGAACTGAATGAAACTTATCAACTGAGTCTGGCAACTGAAATTGCACAGAAGAAAGCTGCAACTATGAAGAAATCAGTGGTGAAAACAGTTGCAAAGAAGAGACAACCCTCAAAGACTTTCCTAGGTACCCAAGAGAGAAACAAGATGATTATATTTCTCAAAGGTGCTGTAGGAGTCAAAAAGGAGATGTTCTCAAAGATGTCTTTTGAGAAGATTAAAGAGCTATATGATTCAGAGATGAGAAAGCTTCAGGAAAATGAAACTGCTAGGGTGGAGATGGAGAAGAGGATGAAAGAAAGTAATGACTTTGATTTTCAAAAGCCATTTCCAGATGAGCAAGAAACACCCCCTAAGAAAGAGGCCACTCTGGGAGAAAGTCTAAGGACTTTAAAGAGAACAAAGATGATGGCTAGGCGAAAGTCAATCAAGAAGCCTAGAATAGCTGAAGGAGAGGCTGAGAAGGTTGCTGAAGAAGAAGGGGCACTTGAGTCATCTAAACAGAAAGAGCCATCAAACATAGACGATGTGAATTTGTATATGGTAGTGATGGACAAAGTTCCTGAACCAATTTCAGCAGAACCTGTTGGTATAAAGCCTCTTGAGGTCATTCACTGGGATACATTGACAGTGGATGGAAAGGAATATATAAGGCTGAAAAGGAAGGATGAAAAGTATGAAGTGTTCAACACTTGGGCGAAAATTGTCAGAACATGCTCTAGGTCAGATCTCGAAGAGATGTTTGAGATAGAAATGAAGTTGTATGCAGATATACTGAAAGCTCCAAGGATTTCAATTACAAAACTGGTAATGGAGTATCTGTGTATGATGTTCAAACCTGAAGAGGTAGAGCATGTGATCAAGAATGTCTTCAAGTCAGTCAACAGTTGGACTCTATATGAAACTAGTGGAGTATATACAGTGACTTTGGATCTGAATCATACTGAATACTTCCTAGTGGATAGAGTGTACAATCATAGCAGATTGAAGCTTCATGCCATGCTGAAGAAAAAGCTAGGGTGTATTCCAAATTCAGAGATGGCTAAATACTTGATCCAAAGAACCATCAATCAGAGTTTGGGATTGGATGCAAATACTGGAATGTAGGCCATTATGAAGTTTTGGGAGCATCTTGAAGAGCATCTTGAAGATTAATTCTGAAGAACTTGACTTCTTTTCCTAAAAGTCAAGTTAGGGGGAGATTGTTAGGAACTGAAGAAAAGCTTAAGTATGGTTAATGCTGCTGGTTCAAAGTTACTACTGCTAGAATACTTAAAGGTTAATACTGCTGAGTATTACTACTGCTAGTAGAATTAATACTGCTAGTCAAAGTTAGTGCTGCTTGAACAAAGTTAGTACTGCTTAGCTAGTTAGTACTGCTTAGCTAGTTAGTACTGCTAGTAGTTAGTGCTGCTTAGTAGTTAATGCTGCTAGAAGAAGATTAATGCTGCTGAAGATTAATACTGCTTATATGGTGAAGATTCGCATGAAAGGATAACAACTGGATAATCTGAAGATATACATGGAAGCTTAGAGATATACATGGAAGATATACTGAAGATATTTTTATTTCTTGTAATTATCTTTTGATTAGTATATGTATAGAATGTATAGAATAGATAGATAACTTTTTGATAATCATTGATTCTAAGTTCTAGAGAGAAATCAACCTCAAGGCATAGATCCTAATTCTAGAGAAGTAGAATTTGTATTGGTGAGCCTGTTCATCAATATTGAGGTTGAGTGTGTAATCTTGTAACTTCAAAGCATTCAATACAAGTTTACAGTTTGTTCTTCATATTTTCTGTGTTGACTTACTGTTTCATTGAATATCAAAGTGTTATTCCGCAAACTTCTTTGATATTGTTTCTGAGAATTAATTCTTGTTAAGAATTCGATCCTGACAGCCTTTTCAGCCTCTTCTTCTTCAGCAGCCTTTTCAGCCTCTTCTTCCACTAATCTAGGCTTCTTTGTAGGCTTTCTCCTTGCCATCATCTTGGTTCTTTTTAAAGTTCTTAGACTTTCACCAAGAGTAGCCTCTTTCTTTGGAGTTTCTTGCTCATCTGGAAAAGGCTTTTGTATTACAATGTCATTGCTCTCCTTCATCCTTTTCTCCATTTCCACCCTGGCAGTGTCATTCTCTTGAAGCTTTTTCATCTCTGCATCATATAGTCCTTTGATTTTCTCAAAAGACATCTTTGAAAACATTTCCTTTTTAACTCCTACAGCACCCTTGAGGAAAGTGATCATCTTGTTTCTCTCTTGGGTACCAAGGAATGTCTTTGAGGGTTGTCTCTTCTTCTTTGCACCTATTTTGAATTCTCCAATCTTCCTTAGAGATGTGACTTTCTTTTTAGCCATTTCAGTTGCCAGACTCTGTTGATAGGCTTTATTCAGCTCTGCATCCATTGCTTTTGCTATCTCTCTGTCTTTTTCCACTTGGACATTTTCTGCTTGTTCCAATTCAGCTTGTATCTTTCTTGCCAAAGCTTCATCTGCCTCAATCAACTTTTGCCTTTTCATTGGTTGGTCAGATTTTGAATCAACAAGCTTTGCTTTACCCTTTTCTCTGCTTATCACCTTCTTAGACCTGTATTTCATTACAACATCACTTCTTTCTTTTATGATAACTCCTTTGGCCTTTGAAGTGACCTTGGGAGTATCATGTTTTTCTTTGATTAGAGTTTCTACAATTTCCAGCTCTGTTAGTACTTCCTTCACTGTTTCTGCTGCTTTGTTCATGTCAGCAGTAGTAACCATTTCTGCTGCTCCACTTGAACTAGCAGCATTAATGGTTTCTGCTGCTTGCTCACTTACTGTTGCTTGTTCTGAATTTCTTTCAGTTTCTGTTACTAGCTCCCCCTCAACACTGTGTTTCTCCCCATTATGCTCCCCCTCCATCAATTCAAGATAGTCATATATGTCCTCACCCTCTCCAAGAGTGTTGCCCCCTATTGAAGGATCATGGGATCTTTTAGTAGTGGAAGTCTTCTGCCTGGCAGAAGCACTATCCACCCCCGTGGTTTCTTGGCACCTGGGACCTTTGAATGATTACTCATTCAAAGTTGCCATGGGGGAGGTCTTATTTATGTTGCCATTGTCCTTTTCTGTGCTAGAAGAAGTAGTGGCAGCCTGCTCACCCACATGCTCTTCCTCCTCCTCAGAGAGCACCTCCTTGGGGTTGGGAGACACCCTTTTGGTTTCCCTATTGATATTCTCTAAAGGAGAATTCTTCCTTAGAGGGCTTAAAGGCTGAGTAGGTGAAGGTACAAGAAGGGAAGGAGCCTTCTTTACCTGTTTTCTTTTGTATGTTTGGGTGATTGGTGAGGTTGGTTTATCAAGAAGAGATTGGGGAATTGATTTAGAGTGGGAAGGTTGGGATTGGCTAACAGTGGGTTGGTCTAATGGGGGCCTTGACCCTGCTGCCATACCTTCATCAGTGTGGGACACCGCCATCATTGTAGAGAACAATGGGGTGTCTACTCCTTCCGAGTCCCCAGCAGATCTTCTCATATTTGAGAAAACGTTTCCTTTAGGGGGTTTAGGTACATATACCCCATCAAAATGAGGCATATCCGTCAATTCGTGGGTGATAACTTCTTGGACAAACCTGGGGTACATAAAAAAGCTCTTTTTGCTTCCCAAGTTTGAGACAAGATCACTGAAAATCATTTTAGAAAAATTGTACTTTCTGGCAGTGGCCAAGCACACCAAAGCATAAGCAATGGTGCTACTGAACTCACTCCATCCAGTAGTCTTTTTAGAGATACAGTGCATAAGGGTATGGACAAAGAAACGCCATTGGGGTGAAAATTTGGCTTTTGAGAACTTGAACACACCTAATGGGCCTCCATACCCCATTCTTGTAAGAGTAGAAAACAGTTCATCATTAGAGATAGAAGTTATACCAGAGGCATCGTCTAGACATAGATTGATGCGAATTACCCATTCAGTAACTGTCAAAGGTTTGCCACACACCTTTGTCTTGATCATTTGCACACCATTCTCAGTAACAATGGTGGCATTTGCCCAGAATTGCCTTTGATGCTCGATATAGATTGATGGCGATACAGTGAGAGCATGGGCAATATGGGTTGTCTTGAGGAAATCCACAATCTGGTGGAAACCAGCGGCCTGTTTGGGCTTCTGTAGCATCGCGATTTCATTGTGCTCGTCGATGAATGCCATTGATGCCATTGGTCTTTGAAAGTTCTTGCCTGAAAACTTGATACGTGAGAGAGAAAGGGTTTAGAGCGCAGGTGAACAGTATGCAAAGAGTCGTTATGAACTTTTTAGGCGGGCAAAGGGTATTTATAGTATTCGGGACATAAGCAGTATTAACCTAGAGCAGTATTAATTAAAAGCAGTATTAACGGCGAGCAGTATTAACTACTAGCAGTATTAACTAACAAGCAGTATTAAAGGCGAGCAGTATTAACTACTAGCAGTATTAACTAACTAGCAGTATTAACTGAGAGCAGTATTAACCACGAGCAGTATTAACTAACTAGCAGTATTAACTGAGAGCAATATTAACCACGAGCAGTATTAACTAACTAGCAGTATTAACTGAGAGCAGTATTAACCACTAGCAGTATTAACTGTGCACTGGCAGTATTAAAACTGTACTGGCAGTATTAACCATACTTACTTTTTTAAGCTTGTGATACACTGAGTACTGCTATATATATCCTGAAAAAGAAGATTAGAACACCAAACAAAAACAATATACAGGTATTTAACCACTTTTTGAGAAGGGACTTATTCAGAGTTGATCATTCCCACACTTGTTACCAAGAAAGTGAATCTACCCACATCAATGGCTTTGGTGAATAGATCAGCAAACTGGACACTGTGGTTTGTTTCTTGCACTGCCATGAAACTAGTCTTGCACCCAAAAACTGACATCCTCCAGAAGTAGATTTTCTGTCCAAGTTTGCTCCACCTAGATCATTGTCTGAGTATGCAAGTAGGTCAAATGGTGAGTTATGAGGATAATAAAGTCCCAATCTGGGTTGCCCTTTGAGATATCTGAATATCCTCTTAACAGCTTGATAGTGAGATTGTTTTGGACTTACTTGGAATCTTGCACATACACAGACTGGAAACATTATATCTGGCCTAGAGGTTGTAAGATACATGAGAGAGCCAATCATGGACCTATAATGATGAACATCCATATCCTCCCCCTGGTGGTTGACAGACATATACTTCTTCTTCAATTGAGCCATATAGAAATGCACTTTTGGCATCCATTTGATAGACTTTGAATTTCATATAAGAAGCATAAGCCAGGAATAATCTAATTGCTTCTATCCTGGCTACAGGTGCAAAGACTTATTCATAATCTATTCCCTCTTCTTGTGTATACCCTTGAGCCACCAACCTTGCTTTATTCCTTATTACTATGCCTCTTTCATCTCTCTTATTCCTGAATACCCATTTTGTTCCTATTGCTCTTTGGCCTTTAGAAAGGTCTACCAGATCCCAAACATCTTGCAGCTTGAACTGCAGTAGCTCTTCTTGCATGGCTTCTATCCAACTGGACTCTTTCATAGCATCATGTGCCTTTTTAGGCTCAAGCTGGGATAGAAAGCAAGAAAGCACTGTATGCTGTTGGTCTTGCATTTCTTGCAGCCTGCTTTGATTTCTAGTCATTATAGGAGAAGAGATATCTTCTATTACCAACTGAGGAGGATGATTCTTTTGAATTCTGGTGTGATGACTAGGTTCTTCATTAAGTCCCACCTCTAGATTTGAGTCATTCAACTCAACCGAGGTGTTTTCAGCAGCTACTTCTGGTTCTTGATTTTCTTGATTCTCCTCATCTCTACTTTCTTCTTCACTCTGATTTGGTCCAGTAGATGGTTCCTTTTCACAGTCTTCAACAGAATCCACTATAGGTATGGGAAAGATCACAGATTGAGATATCCTATCTTGAACTTGTGTAGTCCCTGATCCTCCACACCCTGAACCTGTATAATCATCACTACTGAAACCAAAAGAGTTAGTTAGTGAATCAATGTCAAATAGCCACTGAGGACCAGACCCAATAGGATTTGGTGTATTCTCATTGCATTTGACATTGTCACTTTCTTCAATTATTCTAGAAGAAGAGTTAAAAACTCTGTAAGCCTTACTCTGAGATGAGTAACCAACAAGAAATCCATCATCTGCTTTGCTATCAAACTTACCTAAGTGAGATTTGGTATTGAGAATTGTACAAGGACACCCAAAAGGTTTGAAAAATCCAATGAAAGGTTTTCTTTTATTTAAAAGCTCATAAGCGGTCTTGTTCTTTGGCTTGACCACTAGAACTCTGTTTTGGACATAACAAGCAGTATTAACTGCTTCAGCCCAGAAGGTAATTGGCAGTTTTGAATCAGCTAACAGAGATCTAGCAGCCTCTATTAGTGTCCTATTTCTCCTCTCAGCAACTCCATTCTGTTGATGAGTCCTAGGGGCACTATATTGTCTCTCAATTCCTTTTTCCTCACAAAAGGTGTTTAGATCAAGATTTTTAAATTCAGTCCCATTGTCTGATCTAATGACTTTTACTTTTTGATTAGTTTGGTTTTCAATTCTTAGGATAAAGGATTTGATCAGTCCACTTGTCTCATCCTTGGTCCTTAGAAAATATACCCACGTAAATCTGGAGTAATCATCAACAATAATCAAGCAGTAAGATTTCTTGCCCATACTCATAACATTTGTAGGACCAAACAGATCCATATGTAATAATTGTAGACAAGAAGAAATTGTATTTAGCTCTTTGGTCTTATGAGAAGTTTTGTGTTGTTTGCCTTTAAGACAAGCAACACAATGATCATCACATGAGAAGACTGTTGAAGGTAAACCTCTTACAAGGTTGTTTTTAACAAGTTTGTTCATAGTCTTGAAGTTCATGTGACACATCCTTCTGTGCCATTGGGAGGATTAATCCACAGAAGCTTTTGAAACAAGACAGTTCTGGGATGAATCACTAGAAACATTGTCCATATCTAGACAGTAAACATTGTCCTTTCTTGGAGTTCTAAGTAGTATCATGCTTTCATCAACTACTTTGAACCCTGGAGCAAGGATCATACACTCTGTATTAGTAAATAATATGCTATGTTGTTTGTCACACACCTGTGATACACTTAACAGGTTGTACTTCAATTGATCAACATAGTAGACATCCTCAAATGTCATCTTACCTTTTGTAACATTACCTTTTCCACTTATTTTACCACCAGTAAGATTATCTCCAAATGCAACATGTTCTCCATTGATATGCTTGAAATCCTGAAGGCATGACATGTTGCCTGTCATGTGCCTAGAGCAACCACTATCAACATGCCATATGCTCTTTCCCTTGAGCTATTGGTTGCCCTGCACATAAGATAAATCAGTTAGTATGAATTAGGAACCCAAGCCAAAGTGGTCTTGGGTACCCCTTTCTCATCAAAATACTTACATTCTTTCTTGACAAGATTTTTAAACTTTCACTCCTCATTTCTAGAGTACTTTGTCACAATGATGGGTTTAGAAACACATTTGCTAGAAGCAATACTGGTTTTAGAAGTACTAACTGCCTTAGCAACACTTGCATGCTTAGCAGTACTAACCTTGTTAGAAGTAGTAACTGTGTTAGCAGTATTAAAATTTTCAGCAGTACTAACACTGGTAGCAGCAGTAATGCTTCTAGCAGCACTATCTCTGTCAGCAGTACTAACAATTTTAGTGCTTCTAGGCACCCATATTTTGATACTTTCTTTTAAAACCTTTTTCTTCATGGGGCCTTTGGTTTCAACAGATTTCTTCCCCACATATTTCTTTCCAGCCTTCCTATAACCAACAAGTTTTTGCACAAATCTTTGAAAGTTCATCTGTTGGTTAATAGGATTAAAGAAACAGTGCTTAGACAAATGGTTTAACTTTCCACATATGAAACAAGGTTTTGGTCTATTGATTTTACTCAGATCAATACCTTGTTTTTGTGCCCATTGATTGTTCCAGTTTCTCTGATTTCCCCTTGGTTTATCATGTTTTGGGGCTCAGATTTATTGCATGCACACTGCTTGCAAGGGATAGGATTCACAACAGTGGTCTGCTTATAGTGAACCTTCTTGTTCTTTCCCTCAGTCTTCTCTATCTCATTGGACTTTACCCAATGTTTTCCACATCCCTCATTGGTGATTATGTGGTTTTCTATAGGAATCTCACCACTCACAGTGGTGTCCTTATCCTTGACAACTTCTTTCTCAGTTTTATCCTTGACAACTACTTCATCTAAGGGATCTATCTCAGTGGCTCCCTTAGGTAGGTCCTTCCTATCCTTTGTTTCTAACAAATCTGAACTAGGAGGGATGTAGTTGTTGTTATAGGGTGGTGGTGTGGTCTTGTACCCTATTCCTCTTCTCAGTTTATCATGAATCTGAGTTTGTAGCAAAGAATCCATTGCTTTGGAAGCATTGGAGAACTTTTCTACATCTAGTTTGACTTTAGCTAGCTCTCCTCTTAGCTTTTCACTCTCTTCTTTGGATCTGGTCAGTTGAAGTTCTAAGTCATTCTTCTCCCACTTCCAGTAGTTTGTGTCATAAGAGTGTTGAAGCTCATTAGCTTGAAAACCCTTAATCTGCTCTTCAAATCTCTCAACAATCCTCACATAATCTTTTATGTCCTTTTCCAATCTCTTAAGGTCATCACTCATGTTCTGATTGTGATCCCTATACCTTTTAACAGTGTTAATGCAATTTGGAGAACAAAGATTGGAAGTTACCTCTGTTGGGAGATCAGACACCTCTGCCATAAGAGCTTGGTTTTGGATGGTCTCTTCATCTTGATCACTCCAATCAAACCCCATATCCTGTTGAGAGACTAGGGCTTGTGCAGAGTTTCTGTTATTATTGAAGCTTCCAGACTGTGTCTGCTGGTGGTTGTTGTGAGACACTCCACTTCTGCATTCCCTAGCAAAATGTCCCTTTTGATGGCATTTATAGCATTCCACCTTAGACTTGTCAAATCCTGCTCCATCTTCTCTTCTTTGGGAGAAGTTGTTCCTCCCAGTTCTTTTGATGAACTTCTTAACTCTCATAGAGAGCATGGCCATCTGCCATTTAATGTCCATCTCTTCAAGATCATCTGGATGGAGTTGTTCTAAGTCATCATTAATAAGAGAAGAGTTTCCATGACTGGCCAGAAAGGCTTCAAATACAGTTTCAGTGCCTTTCTCTTGATTTGCTCCATTGGCAGCACTAACTGATTCAGGATTGGAAGTAGAATCAATTGATGCTCAAAGGAGTGCAGCATTGTGAACATATCCAGAAGGCCTCTTCTTAGCCTCTACCTCAGATTCAAAAACTCTTAGATCATTATATAGATCATCAAGTTCCTTTTCTTCCAGTTGATCATTCTATCTGAAAGACACAGTATACATGGTCCATTCATCACTCAGGGACCTTAGAAACTTTCTGTTCAGATCATCTTGATCAATTTGTACTCCCACTGTAGCTAGTTCACCAATAAGCTTGTTGAACCTGTCAAAAGTTTGAGTCATAGACTCATTCTTGGTTGACCTAAAGTTCTCATATTGTTGCTTCAGAATAGCTTTCTGATTTCTCTTGGTACTTTTGGTACCTAAGAATCTCTTCTCTAGAGCATTCCAGAGCATCTCTCCATCAGTGCAGTTGCAGAACTGATGTTGATATTCATTGGGAATAGCCAAGAGCAAGGTGCTCAAGGCTTTCATCTCTGTCTGTCTAATCTTTCTTTCAGCATCAGTTTTTGGTGGAGTTCTCTTTCCATCTGCACCAATCTTTCCTGCTTCAGAAGGGCCATTCTCAATGATGTCCCACATAGAATAGTCAGTGAGGAGTATGTACTGCTTGATTCTGATCTTCCACATATCGAATTCATTGGGTCTGAGCATTGGAACCTTTGAGACCAGAGAACTGTTTGATTCTGCAAAGTTTTCCATGATGAGTGAATAGATGTTTCTAAGAGAACAGGCTCTGATACCACTTGTCAGGATTGAATTCTCAACAAGAATAAAGTCTCATAAACAATATCAAAGAAGTTGCGGAATAACACTTTGATATTCAATGTAACAGTAATCAAAACAGTATATGATTAATAATTTGTAAACTTGTATTGAATGCTTTAAATCACAAGATTACACACTCAACCTCAATCTTGAAGAACAAGCTCTTTCAAGACGAATTCTACTTCTCTAGAATTAAGATCTAACCTTGAGGTTGATTCTCTCTCTAAAACAAAAACTTAGAATGAATTGATTATTTAAAACTATTCTATACATTCTATACATATACTGAACAAAAAGATAATTACAATAAATAAAATATCTTCAGTATATCTTCCATGAATATCTTCAGCTTTCCATGTTTATCTTTAATCACGATCTCTTCAGCATTATCTTCACATTATCTCAGAAGCAGCACTAACATATTACCAGTACTAACTAGCTAAGCAGTACTAACTTTGACTAGCAGTATTAATTCTACTGGCAGTAATAATACTCAGCAGTATTAACTTTGAAGTCCTCTGGCAGTAGTAATTCTGAACTAGCAGCATTAACCATACTTCAGTTCCCAACAATCTCCCCCCAACCTGACTTTTAGGAAGAGAAGTCAAGTTCTTCAGATCTTCTTCAAGATGCTCCCAAAACTCCATCATGGCCTAAATTCCAGTATTTGCATCCAACCCCAAACTCTGATTAATTGTTCTTTGGATCAAACATTTAGCCATTTCTGAATCTGGAATACACCTTAGCTTCTTCTTCAGCATGGCATGAAGCTTCAATCTGCTATGGTTGTACACCCTATTCACTAGGAAGTACTCAGTATGATTTAAATCCAAAGTCACTGCATATACTCCACTAGTTTCATATAGAGTCCAATTATTCACTGTTTGAAAAACATTCCTTATTACCTCCTCTACTTCATCAGGCTTGAACATCATACACAGATACTCCATTACCAGCTTTTTAATTGAAATCACTGGGGCTTTCAGTTCATCTGCATATAACTTAATCCCTATTTCAAACATTTCTTCAATATCAGACCTTGAACAGGTTCTGACAATATTACTCCAAGTGTTGTACACTTCATATTTCTCATCTTTTCTCTTCAGTCTGATGTACTCCTTGCCATCCACCTCCATGACATCCCAGTGAATGACTTCAGGAGGTTTAACCCCTACAGGTTCTGCTGAAATTGGTTCAGGCACTTTATCCATCACTACCATGTACATTTTGACATTCTCAGTACTTGCAGGTTCTTGCATTTTAGATGACTCAGGTGCCTCTTCTTCTTCAGCAGCCTTTTCAGCCTCTTCTTCCACTAATCTAGGCTTCTTTGTAGGCTTTCTCCTTGCCATCATCTTGGTTCTTTTTAAAGTTCTTAGACTTTCACAAAGAGTAGCCTCTTTCTTTGGAGTTTTTGCTCATCTGGAAAAGGCTTTTGCATTACAAAGTCATTGCTCTCCTTCATCCTTTTCTCCATTTCCACCCTGGCAGTGTCATTCTCTTGAAGCTTTTTCATCTCTGCATCAGATAGTCCTTTGATTTTCTCAAAAGACATCTTTGAAAACATTTCCTTTTTAACTCCTACAGCACCCTTGAGGAAAGTGATCATCTTGTTTCTCTCTTGGGTACCAAGGAATGTCTTTGAGGGTTGTCTCTTCTTCTTTGCACCCATTTTGAATTCTCCAATCTTCCTTAGAGATGTGACTTTCTTTTTAGCCATTTCAGTTGCCAGACTCTGTTGATAGGCATTATTCAGCTCTGCATCCATTGCTTTTGCTATCTCTCTGTATTTTTCCACTTGGACATTTTCTGCTTGTTCCAATTCAGCTTGTATCTTTCTTGCCAAAGCTTCATCTGCCTCAATCAACTTTTTCCTTTTCATTGGTTGGTCAGATTTTGAATCAACAAGCTTTGCTTTACCCTTTTCTTTGCTTATCACCTTCTCAGACCTGGATTTCATTGCAACATCACTTCTTTCTTTTATGATAACTCCTTTGGCCTTTGAAGTGACCTTGGGAGTATCATGTTTTGCTTTGATTAGAGTTTCTCCAATTTCCAACTCTGTTAGTACTTCCTTCATTGTTTTTGTGGCTTTGTTCATGTCAGCAGTAGTAACCATTTCTGCTGCTCCACTTGAACTAGCAGCATTAATGGTTTATGTTGCTTGCTCACTTACTGCTGCTTGTTCTGAATTTCTATAAGTTTCTGTTACTAGCTCCCCCTCAACACTGTGTTTCTCCCCATTATGCTCCCCCTCCAACACAACTTTCTCTTTTTCCTCTTCCAAGTTATCTTTAGCCTCTGACTCCCCCTTTTTGGGAGCATCAGATACTGATTCCCTTCTCTTTAGCACAAACTGGCTCCTCTTCTTTTTCTATAGCAATCTCTTGACCATATTCTTCAGTTTGGAAATCTGAGCTTGTTGGGACAGAACTATTACTTTCAGCTCTTCGATATCTTTTCCTTGGTTGATCACATCCCTGTTGATGTTTGCCATTGTGTCCATCAATTCAAGATAGTCATATCTGTCCTCACCCTCTCCAAGAGTGTTACCCCTTATTAAAGGATCATGGGATCTTTTAGTAGTGGAAGTCTTCTGCCTGGTAGAAGCACTATCCACCCCCGTGGTTTCTTGGCACCTGGGACCTTTGAATGATTGCTCATTCAAAGTTGCCATGGGGGAGGTCTTATTTATGTTGCCACTGTCCTTCTCTGTGCTAGCAGAAGTAGTGGCAGCCTGCTCACCCACATGTTCTTCCTCCTCCTTAGAGAGCACCTCCTTAGGGTTGGGAGACACCCCTTTGGTTTCCTATTGATATTCTCTAAAGAAGAATTCTCCCTTAGAGGGCTTAAAGGCTGAGTAGGTGAAGGTACAAGAAGGGAAGGAGCCTTCTTTACCTGTTTTCTTTTGTATGTTTGGGTGATTGTTGAGGTTGGTTTTTTAAGAAGAGACTGGGGAATTGATTTAGAGTGGGAAGGTTGGGATTGGCTAACAGTGGGTTGGTCTAATGGGGGCCTTGACCCTGCTGCCATACCTTCATCAGTGTGGGACACCGCCATCATTGTAGAGAACAATGGGGTGTCTACTCCTTCCGAGTCCCCAACAGATCTTCTCATATTTGAGAAAACCTTACATTTAGGGGGTTTAGGTACATATACCCCATCAAAATGAGGCATATCCGTCAATTCGTGGGTGATAACTTCTTGGACAAACCTGGGGTACATAAAAAAGCTCTTTTTGCTTCCCAAGTTTGAGACAAGATCACTGAAAATCATTTTAGAAAAATTGTACTTTCTGGCAGTGGCCAAGCACACCAAAGCATAAGCAATGGTGCTACTGAACTCACTCCATCCAGTAGTCTTTTTAGAGATACAGTGCATAAGGGTATAGACAAAGAAACGCCATTGGGGTGAAAATTTGGCTTTTGAGAACTTGAACACACCTAATGGGCCTCCATACCCCATTCTTGTAAGAGTAGAAAACAGTTCATCATTAGAGATAGAAGTTATACCAGAGGCATCGTCTAGACGTAGACTGATGCGAATTACCCATTCAGTAACTGTCAAAGGTTTGCCACACACCTTTGTCTTGATCATTTGCACACCATTCTCAGTAACAATGGTGGCATTTGCCCAGAATTGCCTTTGATGATCGATATAGATTGATGGCGATACAGTGAGAGCATGGGAAATTTGGGTTGTCTTGAGGAAATCCACAATCTGGTGGAAACCAGCGGCCTGTTTGGGCTTCTGTAGCATCGCGATTTCATTGTGCTCGTCGATGAATGCCATTGATGCCATTGGTCTTTGAAAGTGCTTGCCTGAAAACTTGATACGTGAGAGAGAAAGGGTTTAGAGCGCAAGTGAACAGTATGCAAAGAGTCGTTATGAACTTTTTAGGCGGGCAAAGGGTATTTATAGTATTCGGGACATAAGCAGTATTAACCTAGAGCAGTATTAACTAACAAGCAGTATTAACGGCGAGTAGTATTAACTACTAGCAGTATTAACTAACAAGCAGTATTAACAGCGAACAGTATTAACTACTAGCAGTATTAACTAACTAGCAGTATTAACTGAGAGCAGTATTAACCACGAGCAGTATTAACTAACTAGCAGTATTAACTGAGAGCAGTATTAACCACGAGCAGTATTAACTAACTAGCAGTATTAACTGAGAGCAGTATTAACCACTAGCAGTATTAACTGTGCACTGGCAGTATTAAAACTGTACTGGCAGTATTAACCATACTTACTTTTTTAAGCTTGTGATACACTGAGTACTGCTATATATATCCTGAAAAAGAAGATTAGAACACCAAACAAAAACAATATACAGGTATTTAACCACTTTTTGAGAAGGGACTTATTCAGAGTTGATCATTCCCACACTTGTTACCAAGAAAGTGAATCTACCCACATCAATGGCTTTGGTGAATAGATCAGCAAACTGGTTATCAGTATGAACTTTTACAACTTGAATAAGTTTCTTTTCATTACAGTCTCTTATGAAGTGATACCTGATCTCAATGTGCTTTGTCTTTGAGTGCTTGACAGGATTATTCACAATGCTAATAGCACTGCTATTATCAATAAAAATTAGAGTGTGTAGAAAAGTTACCCCATAGTCCAGCATTTGATTCTGAATCCATAAGACTTGAGAACAGCAACTTGCAGCTGCTATGTACTCTGCCTCTGTTGTAGATGTGGACACTGTGGTTTGTTTCTTGCACTGCCATGAAACTAGTCTTGCACCCAAAAACTGACATCCTCCAGAAGTAGATTTTTTGTCCAAGTTTGCTCCACCTAGATCACTGTCTGAGTATGCAAGTAGGTCAAATGGTGAGTTATGAGGATACCAAAGTCCCAATCTGGATTGCCCTTCAGGAGCCCGAAGATTCCTCACATCTTCAGGAGCCCGAAGATTCCTCACATCTTCAGGATCCCGAAGATTTTTCACTTGTGCCGACTTGTCTCTATATTCACCAAACTTGTCTTTGATAAGTTTTGGTGGGAAAATATCATCGGTACAAACACATTGTACTTTTCTGAGAAATTATATTTGTGATATCTTGCATTGACGTGGACCTCATCTAAAGATCAGAAAAAGTGATCTTTGTTTCCTACACTCTTTTGAGGAAAGGTCTACACCATCCTCTACAGGTCAACACTTCAAGACAAAACACCTCACGATAAAAGATGCATCTTGTACCATGCAAAAGACCTGTGTCCATCCCTTGCTCAACAGGTGTCCCGTGCATTAAATGCATCAGGCACTATAAATATGGAGGATGGTTCAACATGCAAGATTACCAGAATAACCAGTTCTACAACCTTCAAGTTCTCTAAGTGCCTAGCAACTTTCTCTCTATGAAGTTCAATTTTTTTCTAAGTGTTTTACAATTGTTCTTCATTCTCTTTGTGTAAGATTGTTTGAATAGATTTCATCTTTTCTCTTCCGCAACAATCAAAGTTTTCTATGTGTAATTCTTGATTTCAAATCAATAAAAATTAAATTAAGTGAAAAATTGTGTGTATTGTATTCAACCCCCCTCCTTCTACAATATATTTCTTATTTACTTACTGCTATTTGGGAGCAACAAGTGGTATCAGAGCGGTTTAGTTTAACTCAATAAACTAGATCTGCAATGGCATCCTCTTCTTCTTCTTCTTCTTCTTTGAACAATGCTTCTTCTCAAAACACCACTATTGTTTCATACGACAATGGCTCTATAGCCAAACCACCAAAGTTTAACCCCAATAACTTCTTCCTGTGGAAAAGTTGTATGATACTCTTCTTAGAAAAAGTTGACAGCAGATATCCTACTATCTTACTTGAAGGTCCTTTTATTCCTAGAGTTTGGGACCGGTACAATGCTAAGAATGAAGATAAGGCAAAAGTTGATGAGGACTCTTCTGAGGAATAAAGAACTCCAACTACTGGGAGATACATTGTAAAGGACCCCAGTAAATATAATGATGAAGAAAAACGTCTTATATCTCTTGATACTAAAGTCAGAGCCATCATTGCCCTTTCTCTGCCTAATGAGGTCTATCATTCTCTTGTTAACTTTTCTACTGCAAAAGAAATGTGGTCTACTCTGTGTGTTCTCTATGATGGTATGTCTGAAGTGAAAAAGAACAGAAAGATTGCTCTTGTAAGAAAATATGAACTCTTTTCGCATGAAAAGGGTGAATCTCTCTCAGACTACTACAATCTCTTTAACAGTCTTCTTAACGATCTAAAACTTGTGGGTCGCATCTATGACAATGAGGAAGTCTTGGGCAAGTTCATGGATTGTCTTCCTGAGTTTTGGGAAAATATTTGTACTTGTATCAAGTCTACCAAGGATCTTGACTCTATGCCTCTCACTGCTTTATATGGCACTCTCTTTAACTATGAGTACACTAAACTACTAAGGAAGTCTATCACAAAAGACATAAAAAGCTCTTCTCTAGCTCTTATCAGTGACTCTTCTAAAAACTCTGTGTGTGTTCCTAGAACCACCTATCCCTCCAATTCTGACCATAATAGTGAAGAGGGCCCTAATGATCCTTCAGAAGCCTACCTTAGTGAGGCTGATGATGAAGGTGAGGAAACTTCCTGTAACCCTTGCATCTCTTCTGGAAAATCCAAGTATTCAAGAAAATTCTCTTCTACTTTTTCTAAAACCACTCCACCTGACAAAACAAATGAGGAATGTTACAGGTGTGGGAGAAAAGGACACTTTGCTTTTGAGTGCAGAAGCAGGTCTTCTGATAAATCCAGACTACCCTCCTCTAATCGTACCTCCTATAGGTCTGTCAGAACCAAGTCTGAATCCTACCAACCTTCTTTTCAAGAGCCAAATATGTCTGTCTCCTCAAACTCTGATCGGGCTGAGAAATACAAGGCAAAATACAGGAGAGAGAATGAGAGAAATGAAACCTTACTCAAAAAGGGAAAAGGTAAAATGACTGAAACCCATGATTGGGCAGATGAACCCACTTCTGAAAGTGACAAATAAATGGTCAACCTTGATTCATGGCTAAATTAGATGATGTTGATGACAATGAAGCTCAATCCTCCTCTATGGCCCTTGTATCTGCTGAGTGCTCTACCTCATCTACCCAGGTACATCCCTTTTTCTCTCTCTCTGATGTTGAGAAGATTGAAGCCTTTGACTCTTTGACCATTGACTTCTATGAAGCCAAAGATGCAAAGAAAAAGGCAAATGCTCAGATAAAATCTCTTTTTTCTCAACTGAAAATTTGTCTCTCTCAGCTAAAACATTTTGACAAAATCAAAGATGAGCTTGAGGATTTGAAAACCATAAATTTCACTCTTGCCAAAGAGAAAAATAAACTTCTTAAAAGGTTTAAAAAGGAGCAAGAAATTGTGAAAAGGTGGACAAGTTTCTCCAAGAATTTAGAAAATATTTTCCAAGATCAAATGCCTTGCGATGATACATGTCTGGACTAGGCTTTGGAAAAACTGACCTTGACCCACCTTCTGACACCCATGTTCCTTTCTTTCTTCCTTCATTTTATGAGTCTTCTGAAGAGAACTCTGACAACTCTCAAATCTTGGACTCTCCTAATCTCACTGAAAATCTAAAGTTTGGGATGTTCATTAAAGCCAATGGCATTGGTTCACCTCATGAAAGTGAGGAAGCCCAAGACTTAAATGACCCTCCTAAACCCATTCTTGAGTCTATAACATCTTTGAAAATTAATGAGGCTTCGTCTTCTAAATCCAAACCCTCTAAGATTCCAACCAGAGATCCTCAGCCATCTTCAAGAAAATTCTCTTCCTCTGAAAAAGGAAAATCGGTTGCCGATCTTCCTCCCAAAAAGAAATTTCCTAGGAAAGACTCTAAGAAATCCTCACCTCTTCCTATTCCCAAATTAGTGATGTTGAAAAAGCTAAATCCCAAGATACCATCTTCTACTCATTTAGCTAACTCTGACAAAGGTATCTTGGGTCCCAAACCTCTTGATTCTTCTCTATCTTCAAAAGCCATAAAAGTCAATGTGACTGGTCAACACAAGAAAGTTGATCAAAATTCCAAAAAGGTTTTCATATATAAAAAATGCTATATTTGTGGTGACACCTTCCATGTTGCTAAGGATTGTCCTTGTGGAAAGAATTGATAGAAATACTTCCAAGGATTCTCTATCTTTCTCTAACTCAAAAGGACCCATTTCCAAATCGGTACCAAAGAAACGATTTATCTGTGATTGCAGGTGTTTGAGCATCAACAAATCTTATGAAGGAATCTTCATAGGATGTTCTCTCTCTTCAAAAACCTACCGGGTCTACAATCTTCGGAGAAAATGCATGAATGAATCTACTCTTGTGAAGTTTGATGATCTTAACTCATCATCTCTTCATGTGATGATGATTGGTAGATTTCATCATGTGTTGGTGAAGATTCTCAAAATCCTTCATCTAGCTCAAAACCATATGTTCCTTTCTCCGTAGAGACATCTCATCAAAATGATGACCTACCCATCTTCTCATCTCCAATCCCTGATCTTCAGATAGTCATCTCTGAAGATCAAGATCCCTCCTATTGTATTCTTCCCCATTTCTCATCATATAACTTCTCCTTCCTCCATCATTCTCATGTTCCTCTCAACCTCAAAATTCACCACAAATCATCCCACCTTCTCAACCAGACATTCTTTCTTCACCTATTCCTGTCGATCTTCCATCTCTCTTTCCTGAAGAAGTCTGTGTGAAACAACCACATGTGTTTGAAGATCCTTCACATCCGAACTATGTGTATAAATTGGACAAAAGCTCTATATGGCTTTAAACAGGCTCCCCGAACCTGGTATGATACTTTGTCCAATTTTCTTTTAGAAAACATGTACTCTCGTGGTAAAGTCGACAACATTTTGTTCCTCAAGGGTGCGTTTGGTTAGCAGACTGGATGGGACGGGACAGAACAAAAACTCACTGTCCCACGTTTGGCATGACATGGGACAGGACAAAAATTCACTGTCCCACGTTTGGCGCGACATGGGACAGGGACAAAGACTGGACAAGGTGGGACAAGATGGGATAAAAATGGTATTTTCTTGTTCCACCAAAATAGGTGGAACAACATGGGACAAAAGTGAGACAGAAACTAAAAATCATTGATTTACCGTTATTTAATGTATAATCCTAATATGGAACTAGTCTTAAGGGTCACCACTAACCATCGCCGCCATTACCACCATCGGCGGCCACCAGTAGCCACCGCCAACCACCATCGGCCACCTCTACCTATATATCCACCATAACAACCTCATCCACCACCTCCACAACCATCGGCCATCGCCACCACCACTACCATCGTCGACCACCTCCACTAACACCGATCACCACCACCTTTGGCCGCCACCACTATCAACTGCCACCGGTAGCCACCACCAACCATCGTCGACCACTTCCACCTATTTTTCCACTACTACAACTTCCTCCACCACATCCACAACCACCGCCTATAGCCACCTCCACCGATCACCACCACCCATTGCCGCCGCCACCACCGACGCTTATCGCCAACTACCGTCGATGACCTCCGCCTCTTCCTCCCCTACAATAACCTCTATTACCCCTGTCCACCGCCACCACCACTACCATAGTCGACCACCTCTACCTCCACCACATCAACCATAATAACCACCTGCACCACCACCATCCACTATCTTTCACGTTCTTCACAACTACCGTCCTTCACGGGTCACCCATCGCATTTATCTTTACCTGTCGTTGCAACTATGCATCTGCCAATTCATTAAGATATTCCAAATTGAATCAAATATTATATTTTCTTTATATGAATCAAATTTTTTTCGAACTACCATCAATTATTTCAGATTCTTCATTCAAAATTCCTACCCTTGTTTTTTTTATGTATTTATATGTATGAAAATCGTTTAAAAAATAAAAATGTTTTTTTAAATAAATTATTTAAAGATATACTTTATTTGTGTTATTTATAACTATTATATGATATATAAAATCATCAAAAAAACTTTTAGGGAAATTTGTCCAGTCCTGTCCTATTCAGTCCTAGTCATACCAAACACAAGACAGACATTTGTCTTGTCCTGTCCAGTCCCGTCCAGTCCTGTCCTAACCTCTTGTTCTGTCATGTCCAGTCCAGTCCAGTCCTATCCAGTTCTGTCCTGTCCAGTTCTGTCCTGTCCAGTCCCGTCCAATCATGTCTGCGTACCAAACGCTACCTGTTTGGGTAAAAAGTCCAACAAACTATGGTCGTACGACATAAGGTAAAAGACGATCTTTCTTCAGGCGACCTCGACTAAAATGGTTAAATATCCGTACAGTGAATACCATCGTACGACATGATTTCAGTTACTAATTTGCAACATACTTTATATTATATTTAATGCAGGATTTCAAGGACGTTTATGATGAGAGATCATAACGGAAGACGTTACCAACAACAACGGATATAACGGATGCTATCATCAATATCAAACGGTTACTCTATTAAAGATATGCATTCAAGACTTGCTAACGGACAAACAGAGTATAAATATGAAGATTGAACTTCATATTCGGACATCTGAAGCTCAGACTTTACAAGCTCACGAATTACGCTCTTTAGCTCACTCAATATCTCTTGAAGTTCACAAAGCGTTTTATTGTTTGTTGTACGACGCATGACAGAAGTTTGATTACACACGACGCACGATCAAGTTAATTTAATTGTATTGTTTTATATTACATTTCACTTGTAATATTTGTTCTTAAGGACGACGTCCCTGATTGACGTCCATAGTGCACGACGACTCATACTCGTCCGCGGTTTTTACCCATTTTAGGGGTTTTCCACGTCACCAATTCTCTCGTCTTATTTACTTTATTTTTCTTATAGTCGTACGATTATTGTTGTTACTTTCTTTGCTTGGATCAAGCTCCACATTTACCTTAAATTTTCCTTGTGAGATTTTTGGCATAAACAGTTTGGCGCCCACCGTGGGGCCCCATCCAAAGGAAATCTTCAATAATCTCACGACAGACTAACGTTTTCTCTTAGTGTTTTCTTGTTCAATTGTTCAGGATAATGGCATTCCAAGGAACTCAAGATCATGTCGTAGCTCAAATGAACATGGAGCTAACAGCTGCTCGTGCTCGTATTGACGCCTTAACAACTCAAGCTCGACAAGCAGCTGAAACCATCGAGAATTTGAGAAACCAAAATGGGAACAATATGATGGGGACTACAAATGCTTATGTTGGTACCTGGAATGTGCCCCCTCCATTACCAAACTATCCTCGTCCACCATCAATTAACCCTGCGACTTTTATGATTCCAACTATGCATATGGCCTCTATTCCATTCAATGGATATGCCTCTGATGCCTCGCAGCAGAATAGCCTCAATGGGACTGGTTATGTTCCATTGGTCACTTCAAATGGTGTTCCCTTAGATCCCGTTGCACAAAGATTAAAACTTCTGGAAGAGCAAAATGAACGTGTCTTATCAATGTTGGCCAAATTACCGGGGGCAGCAGTTCCAGTCGATGTCGAGCCTCGTACAGGGTTTCAGGCGTCGCCGTTCTTGACGAGATCGCGTTGGTGGACATCCCAAAGAAGTATAGCATTCCAACCTTCAGTCCAAAGTACTCAGGCGTCACTGATCCAACGGAACACGTCGCCCAATACAAGCAACTTATGTGGACTGTCTCAATACCGCACCAATTCCAAGAAGTTTGCATGTGCAAAAGTTTTGGGGCGACCTTGACCGGGGCAGCTTTACAATGGTTAATAAATATCAAACCTAAAACTATTGGGTCTTTTGCAGAACTGGTGAATCAATTCCCTCAACAATTCGCTAGCAGCCGAAAAATGGAGAAGCAAACAAGCGACCTCTACTACGTCGTGCAGAAGAGTGGAGAGTCCATCCGGGGCTACTTTAATCGATTCAACGCGGAGATGATTAGTATCCGTAACTGCGATGTAAAAACAACAATCGAAGCATACAAACGAGGTCTGGACGATAGTTCCGGGTTATATCTCGATCTTACAAAATATCCTCCGGAAACCTTTGAAGACGTACGAGCACGGACACTTGTCCATATGAGGGTCGAGGATGACCTTGCATTCAGAAATAAACACTCGGGCGACCGAAAAAGCTTAAGTGTTAAAAAGCCAGACTTCAAACCAAAGTCAACCAATCGATCAGAGCCTACTTGGCAGATTTCAAACGTCAGATTTGAAAAGAAAGGACTGACGACTTCTAAATCTGTCCAGTATCCTAAGGTATCATCTTATGGTTTCCCTGGATCAGCTAAAGACGTCGTCGTATCCTTGAAGAAACTTTAGCAAAACGTACGATGGCCAAAGAAAAGTGACAAAGACAGTGACAAGAAGGACAAAACCAAATGGTGCGACTTCCATGATGACTTCGGTCATATAACGGATGATTGCATCGCCTTAAAGAAAGAGTTGTCCTGGCTCAATTCGAAAGGTTATTTGCAGGAATTGAAGGAAAAGAAAGACGCACGTCCCACATCCCCAGAGCATGCCAAGGTGATTAATTGTATCACTGGAGGTTCTGATATCTGTGGGACCACCTATTCAGCCGCTAAAAGACATGCCAGTCGCGGTCCCGACGACCGACCAATTCCAAAGGAGGCACGACTCAAAGAGGAGGCAGAATTGGAGGCTATGCCCTTAACGTTCGACCAGGCGGATCTCGATGACGTACATCAGAAGCATCATGACGGACTAATTATTCAATTGAGCATTGGGAATTGTCTGACCAAAAGGATACTCGTCGACGGAGGTAGTTCAGCTAACATTATCTTTTTTGATGCAGTGAAAGCAATGGGCATCAACAAATCCGAGATTACACGACGTTCGACCACACTCGTTGGGTTTAATGGTGGAGCGACAAACATCATGGGGGAAATCACACTCCCAGTATATGCTAAAGGAATCAACAGACAGACGAAATTCAATGTCGTCGATTGTTCATCAGCTTATAATGTTATTCTTGGGCGACCTTGGATTCATGACATGAAGGTTGTGCCTTCGACATATCATCAAACCCTGAAATTTCCCACGCAATGGGGAGTACAGGAGATCAAAGGCGAAAGAAAGGTTGCTAGGAAATGTTACAAAGTTTCCTTGAAGCCCCCGAAGCAGACAATATAGCAATTACAGAACCAGGACATTCCTGGGACTAACGACGATTATCGCTTGGAAGTTGTCGTCTTAAACCAGGATAAGTCTGAACAGATGGTTTACATAGGTTCTACGCTCGATCCTTCCTTTAAAAAGCAACTAATTTCTTTTTTGCAGGACCACTATGATTGTTTTGCTTGGACGCACGAAGACATGGTGGGTATCGATCCGAGTATTATTTCTCATAAACTCAACATTGATCCATCATTTAAACCTTTTCAACAGAAGAGACGAAAATTTGCTTCTGAGAGGAATAAGGTTATCAACGACGAAGTTGATAATTTACTTAAAACAGGAAAAATACGAGAAGTCAAGTATCCAGATTGGCTCGCTAATGTTGTAGTCGTCCAAAAGAAAAACGGCAAATGGCGAGTCTGCATCGATTTCACAGACCTTAAGAAAGCATGCCCGAAGGATCCATTTCCATTACCACTTATCGACTCTATGGTCGACGCTACAGCAGGACATGAGGTACTCACGTTCATGGATGCATATTCTGGGTATAACCAGATATTGATGCATTCAGACGACCAGGAGAAAACAGCCTTCATGACGGATAAAGGTATTTATTGTTACAAAGTAATGCCTTTTGGTCTTAAAAATGCAGGTTCGACATATCAACGATTGGTGAATATGATGTTCAAAGAACATTTGGGTGATACTATGGAAGTATACATCGATGACATGCTTGTCAAATCAAAACATGCGGACGATCATATCGGACATTTGAAGCAGTCGTTCAATATCTTGCGTGAATACAAGATGAAGTTGAATCCGACGAAATGTTCCTTTGGAGTTCGAGCTGGAAAATTTCTCGGTTATATGGTCACACGACGAGGAATCAAAGCTAATCCAGAACAGATTAAAGCAATTGTCGAGCTAAAATTGCCCAGAAATTTTAAAGAAGTCCAACGTCTTACAGGACGTGTAGCAGCGCTGAACCGGTTCATTTCTCGGTCGTCCGACAGGTGTCATTTATTCTACAATGTCCTACGAAAGAATAAAGGGTTCGAATGGACGGACAGGCATGAAGAAGCGTTGCAGCAACTCAAAAAATACATGATGTCGCCTCCTTTTCTCTCTAAACCTGAGCAAGGTGAAGTCCTTCAACTTTACCTAGCCGTTAGCAATAATTCGGTAAGTGCAGTTCTTATACGAGAAACCGAAGAACGACAACTGCCAATTTATTATGTAAGTAAGACTCTATTAGATGCTGAAACCAGGTATTCGTCTATAGAAAAACTTTTACTTTCATTAGTCATGGCTGCTAAAAAGTTACGACATTATTTTGAGTCACATCCTATAATTGTGGTAACTAATTTTCCTTTAAAATCTGTGTTAAGAAAGCCCAAATTAACAGGACGATTAGCTAAGTGGAGTATTTACCTCAGCAATTTTGACCTGGATTTCAAGCCCAAAACAGCGATCAAGTCGCAGGTCTTAGCCGATTTCATCTCAGATTTTAGTCCAGAACTAGAAAGCACGATGACGTCCGATAAATTAATTGTGGCGACTTTGCACGACACTACATGGACACTCGACGTTGACGGTTCGGCAAATATACGTGGCACAGGCTTGGGTGTCGTCCTACAGTCCCCACAAGGGGGCAAAATGGTATATTCCATACGGTGCGATTTCAAAGCAACAAATAATGAAGCAGAGTATGAAGCATTGATTGCAGGAATCAAAATTGCTCATGAATTGAGGGCAACACGTCTGCACGTCCGAAGTGACTCATCCCTAGTTGTTAACCAAATCAATGGAGAGTTCGCAGCAAAAGATTCAAGGATGATTGCCTATTATAAAAAAGTCAAAGAAGAAGCAAAGAAGTTCAGTCACTTTGTAATCGAGCAAATACCAAGAGATCAGAGCACTCAAGCCGATGCATTAGCCAATTTGGGGTCAACACTTAGTCGAACGACATTCGACAATATCCCAATAGTTCATCTTGCAACTCCTTCCATCAAGGAGGATGATAATATTTCAGTCGCACCAATTGAAGAAGAAAATTCTTGATCGGACGACATTCGAAATTACTTAGAGCACGATCAATTGCCCGATGATAAAATGGAAGCGAGAAAAATTAGATTCAAAGCGTCGAGGTACGTTATGATCAGAGGACAATTGTATCAACGATCTTCAACTAGTCTGAATTTGCGGTGTATCACTAGCAAGGCACAAGTACACAAAATTTTACAAGATATGCACGATGGTGAATGTGGAAATCACTCCGAAAGCCGCAGTTTAGCTAACCGGATATCGAGACAAGGTTACTATTGGCCGACGATAAGACAAGATGCGACTAGGTATGTACAATTGTGCGACGCGTGTCAAAGACACCCAGGTATGTCTCATAAACCTTCTGAACCTTTGCACTCGACTTTGATCCCATGGCCCTTTATGAAATGGGGAATGGATATTGTTGGGAAACTACCACCTGCTCCCGGGCAAAAGGTATTCCTTTTAGTTTTAACTGATTATTTCTCTAAATGGGTCGAAGCAGCGGCTTTTTCCCAAATCCGGGATAAATAAGTTGTTTCTTTTATCCAAACTAACATCATTTGTAGGTTTGGAGTTCCATCTGAAATAACGTGCGACAACGGGACACAATTCATCAGTGACCGAACGCGAAGGTTTTGTGAAGAAAGAAATATCAAGTTAATAACATCGACGCCTCGATATCCACAGTCGAATGGTTTAGCTGAGTCGAGCAATAAAACTATCATTAATTCACTTAAGAAACGACTTAAAGCTGCCAAAGGAAAATGGGTGGAAGAATTGCCTTCCGTTCTATGGGCTAATCGTACGTGCACAGGACAAACTCCCTTTTCCTTAGTCTATGGATGTGAAGTTGTGTTACCTATCGAGGTACGACTACCGACTTCAAGACATACGTCTGTTGAACATAATTTAGTCGATCTAAGTTATGATCTCGACGCCCTAGAGGAACTTCGGGAAGCTGCTTACATTCGCATGGCGTCGCAGAAGCAAGTTGTCGAGCGACATTTCAATAAAAATGTCCAGGTCAAAGTTTTTCAAGAAGGCGACTACGTCTTGCGACGTGTGTTTCAAAACACGCAAGAACCTAATGCAGGTAAACTTTCCACTAAGTGGGAAGGGCCTTATCAAATCTCTGGTATCATGGGTAAAGGAGCTTATAGACTCCAAACCTCTGATGGTCGAGATATCCCACGAAGTTGGAATGCAGTTCATCTAAAGAGGTATTTCTTTTAAATTTCATATTTAGTTCCTTCGATTATTTTTTAAGAAAAATTACTAACTTAAGCATCGGAGGGTCGTTGGTCAAACCAACGACCACCCCGCTAATGTTGTTCTTCGCAGGGACGCACGACTTAACTAAGATTTTCATGTCAAGTAATACTCATACGATCGCATGTATATGGATGGTTGTAATTGTTGTTAAAGGTTAATTTTTTACACTTGACTCCTAGTATGTATATTTATATATACGAAAACCATTATTACGATTGCACTCGTTCGATCGTAAAGCTCAGTTGATTTCATTTTAGCATATTAATGAATGATGGTTTGGTCGAATGTATAATAGATAGTGACTTTGTATCTTCTTAAACTTACTTGACGTGCTTTTGAAAAAACAAAGCAAGTGACGAGCATTGATAAACAAAAAACTTTTTTCATTTCCAAAAAATTACAAGTATAAGAGACGACCACAAACGGCCGACTCTTATTGGTAAATCTATAGGAAAATAAGCTAAGAAGGAGGAACGTCAAGTTGTTCCTGCACGACGTCGGTCTCTACTGTTGCCGCCTCTTTTCCGTCATCGCTCCCCACCAAGTCATCATCTTCATCGAGGTCCCTTTATGTTCCCACAGTGTCAAGATAAGTCTTGAGCTCCTCGGCGGCCGACACCATGGGATTCTTCCCATTCAGATGACGTCTCATCAAAGCAGCTCGGGCTGTGAGACGAGAAAAAGCTTCAATCTGCTTATTCTCCTCTTCTAAATCTTTGACATCGCCATCTAAACTTTCGACTTTCTTGAGAAGGGACGTAACTTCATCAGCAGAGGCAGCAGCAGCAGTAGTGACCTTTATCTTCTCCACCTCCAGCTTGGACGTTAAGGCCTCAAGTTCAAGGACATGATCCCTGAACTTGATCGTCTCACTTTGAGCTTCGACAAGTTTGGTCTTGAGACTCTCGACCTTCTTTTTCTCGACCTCAACCGCCTCTAAGGCGACCTTCTCCCTTTCAAGAGCCTCGTCGGCCCTTTTCTTGACGTCGGGGAAGGACGCCCTAAGACCTTCCGGCTGAGCAAAGAAGCTCAAACAAGCTTGGAAAGCCTGTACGATAGAAAGAAAGAGGTAGTAGTAAGAAAAATGAAGGGAGTAAGGAATAAGTAAAGACGTACCATGAAAGAAAGACCAGCAGCATGCGCCCCCGTATCCTCGACCCGAGACTCCTTTTATTGGTCGTAGAAAGTCGGGAGGAGGAATTTTCCCAAGTGTGGAAAAATGACATCCCTCTCGAGGACGTCATTTGCCATGAAGTCAGATGGGAGAGTGACTTTGAATGTCGTCTCTCCCACCTTCTCCTTGTTCTTCTCTTCCTTTGAAGAAGAAGAAGGAACTTCGGAGATGGGCTTATTAACGCCCGACACCCCCGACAGGGGAATGTCCTTCGTCACCTGGGTTGAGCCTCTGAGCTCAACACCAGCAACGGTTCCCTTCGTCGGTGACGCCCCTGGAAGGGACGTCAAAGTAACGTCGCCCGTCTTCTTAGGCGAAGTCCGAGGTTGCTTGCCTCGAACACGTCTTGGATCTACCCCTGTAGAAGCGGCAGATCTTTTCTTCAATTTCTCCCTTCCTTGACGAGCGAGCTCTAATTGCTCGGCTCGCCTAGCAGCAGCCGACTTGGCAGGTGCATCTCCTAAATAAAAAGAGAGACAGAAAAGAGCAAGTTAGAAAATACTTACGATACGTAAGAAGTAAGTATTGTTGAACAATTTACCCGTCATCTCCTCTTCTTTTTCTCCTTCTCTCTCCTCTTCTATATCCTCTCCTTCCTTCGAAGGATCCTCGGTAGGTGCAACTTCAGTGACTAGGACGAATTCGTCTTCCTCGTCGTTCGACCGAAGAGAGAATGAACGATCGACAATACTTCTCTCTAAGATTCTTTGAACCTTATTGAGAGAATCCCTCTTAGGCTTCACGACACTGAAGTCAATCACTGTAAAACAAAGACATATATTAAATAAAAACGCACGACAAAAACGCACGACCAAAATGCACAACAAAAACGCACGACAATAAACCTACCCGATTCATTCCAGCCTGATGACAACCATTGGCTGTCTTCATCACTTACAGATGCCACTTGAAGGAAGACATACCGATGTTTCCACCCACGGTCGTTCACTGCGGTGTTAAGTATCAGTACGTTATCTCCCTTGGAACGAGGAAACAAGCTATAACGATGATAACCATCTGGTCGCACGCTATAGGCTGTAAAGAGGTCGTTCACGTTGAACGGTACCTCCCATTCGGCTGTGAGACGATCGATCACTTGGACAATACGCCAGAATTGAGGCATTAATTGTCCAGGTGTCAGATCAAAGGCATCTAAAAACACCCTGACTAAAGGGCTAAAAGGCCAAGAGAAACCTATCTTAAAGGGGTACTCGTACAAAACACAGTATCCCCTCGGAACATCATCTAGCCTTAAATCCTCCAGTGACACTAAATTTATTTCATCTGGAAGTTTAGCCAAACTCTTGAAAAAATCTATCTGTTCTTCTTCCCTGAACAAACTTACTGGCTCACTAGACATTTGAAAGTCATGAATGTTAAGAGTCGCACACCAATAACTCAAAATATCCCAAGCTTTCCTAGGTTTTCTAGCTATAGATTTTCTATGCATAAATCAAGCACAAAGGAAGGACTGAAAATCATACCTTAAATAACAGTCTAAACCTCGAATTTAGAGTGGAAAAGATTCTGATCGCTCGGAAATTTCGCCGGAAATATATGTTTTCTAAAGAATTGTAAGCGTAAAGAAGGAAAGGATTAGCAACAATCCTTATTTATATTGTAAATTTGGAAACTGAATCGACCGAGAAAATAGATCGCCAGTCGTCGTTTGACACGTGTCACTTGTATCAAAGGAAATACTCGAGTATGTCCTTCCAAAATGCGACACTTGTCTAAAATTAGTTGTCTAACTGTTTACTTATGCAGGTGATGACGTCATTATCTAGTTAGAAATGAACCAATTTGATTCTAAACGAAAGACCCGCGTTCTCTTTTGCAACACGTGTTTTAATCTTAAATTTAAATTTCAAAATTTGTCCGCTTGAATTTTAAATTTGGGGGCAAACTGTTTGGGTAAAAAGTCCAACAGACTATGGTCGTACGACATAAGGTAAAAGACGATCTTTCTTCAGGCGACCTCGACTAAAATGGTTAAATATCCGTCCAGTGAATACCATCGTACGACATGATTTCAGTTACTAATTTGCAACATACTTTATATTATATTTAATGCAGGATTTCAAGGACGTTTATGATGACAGATCATAACGGAAGACGTTACCAACAACAACGGATATAACAGATGCTATCATCAATATCAAACGGTTACTCTATTAAAGATATGCATTCAAGACTTGCTAACGGACAAACAGAGTATAAATATGAAGATTGAACTTCATATTCGGACATCTGAAGCTCAGACTTTACAAGCTCACGAATTACGCTCTTTAGCTCACTCAATCTCTCTTGAAGTTCACAAAGCGTTTTATTGTTTGTTGTACGACGCATGACAGAAGTTTGATTACACACGACGCACGATCAAGTTAATTTTATTGTATTGTTTTATATTACATTTCACTTGTAATATTTGTTCTTAAGGACGACATCCCTGATTGACGTCCATAGTGCACGACGACTCATACTCGTCCGCGGTTTTTACCCATTTTAGGGGTTTTCCGCGTCACCAATTCTCTCGTCTTATTTACTTTATTTTTGTTATAGTCGTACGATTATTGTTGTTACTTTCTTTGGTTGGATCAAGCTCCACATTTACCTTAAATTTTCCTTGTTAGATTTTTGGCATAAACACTACCCAAGAAGACAACTGGTAATATCACTCTCCTATGAAAACTCCAATGACATCTCTTTCTTTAAATAAAATCTTTTTTTAAAAATCGGCTAGTCGATGAATTTTTTTTAAATAAAAATTCTACTTTTTTCCAAAATGGCTGTCGGTGGATTAAATTTAAAAAAAAATAATACCTGTTGTTGATTGAAAGTTTATAAAAAAATCAAAAAGAATCGGTGGACCGATTGAACGTTTTTCAAAAACCAAAAAAAAAAACTATTTTTTTTAAAAGTTGGTTTTGGTTTAAAAAAAATTATTATTATTATTTTTTCATAAAATAGACAGGCCGATTGGGCTTTTCAAAAAAAAAATATGTTTTAAAAAAACTTGGTTCTGCTTTTTTTTAAATAAATAATAATTTTTTTCCAAATACAATCGGTTGGCCGATTGAAAGGTTTTTAAAAAAATTATTTTTTTTTCAGAAAAAGTTGGTTTTTGGTTGAAACTCGACGGGCCGAAACCCTCCCCCCCACCCCCACTCTTTTTTTTTCCTCGGCCTACACTCAACCGAACCCCCTTCCCTTTTCGTCCCCAAAACCCCACCGAACCACTACCCTTAGGCCCCCCTCTCTACCCTCACCCTTTCTTCGGTTCCTCTCTCTCTACCCTCTCCCTTTCTTCGGCCTCTCTCTCTCTCTTCCCTCTCCCTTCCTTCGGCCTCACACCCCCACACTTCAACCCCCATCTTCGGCCTCCTCACCTTCGGCCCATATCACTCGCCGAAACACCCTCTTTCGGCCTTCTCATCACTAAACAGCCTCCAAGCCGAAAACCAACCACCGACCGACTGTGCCACCGAACTGCAGTTCCACCGACCGACCGTGCCACCGAACCACGATTCCACCGACCGACCGTGCCACCAAATTGTGGTGCCACCGAACCGCGTGCCACCGAACCACCATACCACCGAACCGCGTGCCACCGAACCGCGTACTACCGAACCGTTGTGCCACCAAACCACCGAACTGTGTGCCACCGAACCACCGTGCCATCGAACCGCCGAACCACCGAACACCGTGCCAACGAACCACCACCAACTCTCTTATCTCCCTACCTTTCAATCTCTCACCCTCATTACCTCTATTAACTTCTCCCTCACTCCTACATTTTTAAATTCTCCTATCCCTCCCACTATAAATTCCCAACATTTCACCCCGATTTCTATCCGAAATTTTAACCCGAAATTTCTTCCTTTTTTCCCCAATTTTCTCTTCCCTTATTTTTTCTTTCACGTAAAAAAACAAAAAAAAGAGCCCAAAAAAAAGGACCACTAAAGTTATGAGTCTTCGTGTCTTGTAATTTTTCTGAGTGTCAGTACCATTTTTTTTCTTTGTGTTGGTGTCATCATCAAATAGGAGGAGAAAAATTGTTGGGTTTTTAATTGATTTGGTGATGACTCTCCGACCAACACTTAGAAAGTCATGATGACCACTTTCAACAAGGGCTCTCTATCCACCAATCGAGCTCTCAGCCCTAGTATGATTTCCTTCATAAATTCTCCCGATCTACAATGAGGTGATGCTCGCGATACTCCGATGTCCAAGGCTCCCTCATCTGTAGTGGCCCCATCTATCCCATCCCAAGTGAAGCCGGCTAGAAAGAAAAAATCCTCAAAAGCTTCTAGCACCTCCGCACTTGCTTCGATGACCATACGACCGAAAGAACCTTCGGTTGTTACCCTGGTCACATATCCCTCTCCAAAGCGGAGGCACTCATCATCTTCCCCTCCCTCTCCTCTCAATAGGTTGAGGAAGGTTTCAAGGGCCAAGCCACCTACTCCACCCATCGATTCTCCACAATCGACGGGTGTTGAAATTTTCCCATCTGGGCCTGGGGACTCTACTAAACCCAAAGCCACCTCCTTTGTATCCTCACAAAAGGATACAATTGTAAAATTAGGGTCCCCTATTATTCTCTCATCAACCTTTTCCTTGGTTGATAAGGATGACTTGGACACATCCCCAATCCAAGGTGTCTCTTCTCCACCTCACAGCCTATCACCCGGGATTCTCAGTACCGATGCTTCTACACGATCCAAGGATGAATCTGCCTTTCTAGAAGCAGGTTCGGAGGATCCTGAAAATCTTCTGACTTCTTACTTTCCGACACCATGAATTAGTTGAGGGGGAGTTTGAGTTGAGGGGGAGAAACTTACCACTCAAGCTTAAACTCTACTGAAACTAATTTTGCAATGGACTATGTGATCAAAGCCACCTGACATTAGTTGAGGGGAGTATGAATTGAGGGGGAGCAACCAACCACTCATGTTCAAACAATTCCGGCTACTGTTTTTTGTATCTTTGTATTTATTTACTTTCTCATTCTTTATTCATTGTATTTAATTACCCATCTGTACAACTATACTCAGTTTTTCATTCATTTGTAAATGTCAGATATTCTAAAAAAAATCCAAAAGAACAAAAAGAATGGTCTATGTGAAAAGAACCCAAAAAGAGTAAATATCGGTCAAAATGAACTATTCAGTATACTCTTCGTTTTATTCTTAAGTATGGATGTCATCCTCAAATAGGGGGAGATTGTTGGGACATCTGAAGATTTGAAGATGATCTCCCGATCTTCCATTTTGTATCATCATGCTTAGAATATTTTGAGGTTCTTACTAGCAGCTTGGTTTCAATACAAATGTTCGGTGAAGTCAAAGATCAGCCGAAAAAGACAAAAAAGAAGTATATCTCTCAAAGCGGATTGAAGATGAACTTCTCAGCCTAAAGCCAAGCATGCCTATGTGATCAACACCATCGGCCAGGATGGTGCCGATCTCACATCTTAAGAAGCCGGAAGATTTCTCACATCTTCAGGAGCCCGAAGATTCCTCACATCTTCAGGAGCCCGAAGATTCCTCACATATTCAGGAGCCCAAAGATTTCTCACTTGTGTCGACTTGTCTCTTTATTCACTAAACTTATCTTTGATAAGTTTTGGTGAAAAAATATCATCTGCACAAATACATTGTACTTTTCTTAGAAAGTATATTTGTGATATCTTGCATTGACGTGGACCTCATCTAAAGATCAGAAAAAGTGAGCTTTGTCTCCTACACTCTTTTGAGGAAAGGTCTACACCATCCTCTGCAGGTCAACACTTCAAGACAAAGCACCTCACGACAAAAGGTACATCTTGTACCATGCAAAAAGACCTGTGTCCATCCCTTGCTCAACAGGTGTCCCATTCATTAAATGCATGAGGCACTATAAATACGGAGGATGGTTAAACATGCAAAATGACCAGAATAACCAGTTCTACAACCTTCAAGTTCTCTAAGTGCCTGACAACTTTCTCTCTACGAAGTTCAATTGTTTTCTAAGTGTTTTACAATTGTTCTTCAATATCTTTGTGTAAGATTGTTTGAATATATTTTATCTATTCTCTTCCGCAACAATCAAAAGTTTTCTATGTGTAATTCTTGATTTCAAATCAATAAGAATTAAATTAAGTGAAAAATTGTGTGTATTGTATTCACCCCCACTTCTATAATACTTTTCTTATTTATTTACTGCTATTTGGGACCAACAAAGTTAATTACTGGTTGGGCAATTCTTGATTGTAACATTCGTCTATCTGAAATACAGTTATTTGAAGAGGCTTTAGAAGTATTTTTAGATCTTACAACAACAACTTGCATTGTATCGTAGGGTGTACGTATTGTTTAACATAACTTTCTACTTGTGTGAGGATATGGCTACCCCTAACTCTTGTTATATGTACATTACTTGCTATCCAATTTTAGTGATCTTCATCTGTTTTGTTAGTTATAACTCTTGTTAGTTCATGATGGACACGTACTCTTCCATCAACATCATCGTAGGTAATTCTTGTTGCTGGATAATCCTTGATTTTCGTTCGAACATGCATAAGAATATCTGAAGACTAAAGGAACTAGGTGCAAATAGGAGTTGTATTTGTTTAAGTAATGTTGCTCGAGTTATGAACGGTCATGCATTCAAAGAGGGTTGAAATACATGAACAGATAAGATGTAGTGGGTTATTGGAGGAGACAAGAACGACAATTTCCTCAAACAAAAACATATCATATTCATATATCCACGATGGAGTTTATTTCTTAACATCAAAATTCAACACCAAACCTTCATCGTCATCATCTTCTTCTTCTTTTTCAAGTATGATGTGGCTTATGCTTCCTGTGAACACCCTCTAATCTCGATGAATCTTTTTGTTTTTATATGATTTAAATGTTAGATTGTGATCAATGTATCGAACATACCATGTAAAGAGTTTCTTTGTCTTCACACAAGTGACTCCCTTCACATCCCGACCCCTTGTGATACTTTGCAAGAAAAGGAAAGGAAAAAAAGTCAACCGACTGAACAGAACACCAGTACGAAGATGGGAAAGTACGAAGATGGGAAATTAACCAAGAGTTAAAGTTGCATGCTTGCAATTTCTTAATTGATGACATTCTTCGTTTCTCTTTGCTTCAATTGGCTTACAAAAGCAACAAAATATGACATGTTAGTTGTGAATTATATCTTATTTCTTCCAGGTTTCAAGTTTAACTTTTTAATATTTGTTTTTAAAACGTGAATTTAATATTTGTAGTTTAAATACTTAATAATTTTTTTCTTTTTCTTTTATTTTATATGTCAAAATATTTCTACCATCTATTACCTATATAAAATTTGTGTATATTTTTATTAATATTACGGTTTATAATAGTTATATAATTTTTATTGTTTTACACTGTGAAATAATACAATATTTGTTTCACATATTGGTTAACCACTTGAGTGTTTGCTTCACACTATGAAATAAAACAGAGTCGTTGACATGAAATAGTAAAATATTGATTCACATTATGAAACAACACAATATGAAACGATATAGTGTCGTTTCACACTATGAAATGAAACAGGGTCATTGACGTGAAATAGTAAAATACGATTCACATATATATTATTTTACGGTGCAACTTTCAACGAATAGTAACAGTTGCATGGAATTTTCTAATTGACAATTGGATGAAAGGATGACGTGTATCTCATTTTGAAGAGTTAAAAAGATTAGCATGAACGTAAGCAAGAGAAGAGTTAAAAAGATTAGCATTAATTTAAAGTGAATTGATGGGAAGCATAACAATTTGACTTAGAAAATATCATTACCTAACCATCTGTTGATAACTGATATTATGTAGTTCAATTAAAATTAGAATAAATAATTAAATATACTATACTAAAATATTTACATAATTATATTTTTGAAAAAGGTTCGAACTCATAATTCAAAAGTCAGTTGATAAGTGATATATTTTTTTTTCCAAGTAATTAAATCTCTTATGATCATTCTAAAGGTGTTTCGTTGATAGAATGGAATTTGATAGAATTGTAATTCGTCGAATGAATTCGACTTTGAAGTAAAAATTGATATGAAATTGCAAAAAGAAAATCATGACAATTTAGTGATTATTTGTATCAAATCCCATATTAATTTCAACAAATCCCATACAAATCACGACACATTAATTCGTATATATTTATGATATTTAATAATATAATTAAATCCAAAAATATTCAATATAATGTTTTTAATGCATTTTAGTTCATATACATTTTTTATGTTTATATGATAAGAGTCTAAAATGAAAAATAAAAAAGTAAGAGATTAAAAGTAAACTACATATCTAATTATAAGGGTGGTAAATGTAACGTATAAGTTAAAAAAATTGAATTAAGAAGAGATTTAAGGAGGAGTGAATGTGGGTGTGCTAATTGAACTTATAATGTAAACTGTGTGTTCAGATACATGTTTAGGCAGGAAAATACTGAAGTCGGCTCACCAAAAGACGACACGTGACATGTTAGTTATTTATTTATTATATGTAATTATGTATAGATAGATTGAACACTTATAATTACATTTTGAAATTAATTAAAGAAATGAATAAGCCGAAAAGTGGTGGCATTCATATTTAGTAATCAAACAATTAAATTAAAATAAAAAACAATTTTATATATCTATATCTATATACTTATACTATATTATAAAGCACGGATAAAAACTCTTAAATACAAATTATTAGGCACAATGTATCATTATTTTATGCAAGATTTTTAAAATCTCTTAATTTACAAGTATCAAAGCACAAGATACATATTACTATTGCAGACTTCTAAAACCCACCAATTTGGTATGTGCAGGACCTTCTTTTTATGTAGACCTTTCCATATATCATTATTAATTAATATATTATATTACTATAATTTTGTTTTAATTATATTATTAAATATGTAATTGGTTATTTTTTCTAAATTTCATTAAAATATATAAGATAATTATTGAATTCTAACAAAATAATTAATTTTTTTAGATAAAAAACATTATATTATTAAGCCTAAATTAAACAAATTTATATTATCACTTTATCAAAACCATCAAAAATCGTACTGTAAATCGATAAAGAAATAAAATGAAACATTAAAATCGTGATGTATCTCGCTGCATTGCACGAGTACGCTTCTAGTATTCGATAAAGAGGAAACATAAAAAGAAGAGTGAATTACATAAATGGTCCCTCATGTATGCCTGGATTTCACTTTTCGTCCCTCGAGTTCTGAAACTACATTGGTGGTCCTTAAAAGCGAGATATGGTGCCCAAACTCGTCCCTGGCGCTAACGCCGTTAGTCTAAGCTCCGTTAGAGCAGCCATGTGCCCCTCACGTGAGGGGCATTTTGGTCTTTTTACCCTTTTCTTCTTCACCCACACCACCGCCACCACCTGCCACCACCCACCGCCACCGCCTCACACTCTCACACACACATATATATATATATACACACTCACACACACACATATATATATACACACCACGGGTATATATATATATATACACACTCACTCACACATACATATATATATATACACACACACTCTCTCTCACACATATATATATATATATATACACACACAGTGAACATCAAAGAATTCGCAGGAACATCAAAGAATTCCTGAAAAAACTTATATACTTCCCAACATCAAACTCACGCCAAAACATACGAATTCTGGACTTAGTTTTTTCAGGAACACTAAAGAATTCGCAACGTTACAAATTATATACTTCAATTTTTTTTAAATTTTTTTTTCGACGAGTTCATGAAGTGGGTCTACGTATAAGTTGATTTTGTTCGATTTAAATGCTTCTAGTCTCTTCTTCTGTTCATAAGGAGTTCAGAACAGGTTTCATAATCGAATTTGGTTGAGAATCGAGCGAGATATCATCTTCTGAACGTTCGTCGGAGCTTCGCCAGAAAAACGGGTTTCGCCGGATTTCGAGTTTAACCGTTGTTTTCGATGTTGTAGCTTCTGAGTATCGTTACTTTGTTGTTTCTGATCAGTTTGCAGGTGTTTACAGCTCCTATACGAGTGAAAAAAAGTCGCCGGAAAATTCGTAACTCGTCGGAATTCTTCACATCGAATTACAGCTTCATCTCAGTAGCATGTTTCAAACTTTTTCGTGGGGATAGATTATATTTTGTTCAAAGATCACAAAGAAACAATTCTTTTGAAGAAACAGAAGGTTACACAAGTAGTTTTCGAAAAAAATTCGGTTTTTCGAAATTTTCGGTTTCAAATATCGAGAATTTGAGATTGTGTTTCGACTTCTAATTGATTGAGGGAGCTTAAGGGATCACAAAGGAAGAGTTTTGATCAAAAAAAAAAATATATATATATATATATATATGTGTGTGTGAGTGTGTATATATATATATGTATATATATATATATACCCGTGGTGTGTATATATATATGTGTGTGTGTGTGAGTGTGTATATAAATATATATATGTGTGTGTGTGTGTGAGTGTGAGGCGGTGGCGGTGGGTGGTGGCAGGTGGTCGCGGTGGTGGCGGGCGGTGGCGGTGGGTGGTGGCAGGTGGTGATGGTGGTGTGGGTGAAGAAGAAAAGGGTAAAAAGACCAAAATGCCCCTCACGTGAGGGGCACATGACCCACTTAACGGAGCCTAGACTAACGGCGTTAGCGCAAGGGACGAGTTTGGGCACCATATATATCTCGTTTTTAGGGATCACCAATGTAGTTTCAGAACTCGAGGGACGAAAAGTGAAATCCAGACATACATGAGGGACCATTTATATAATTCACTCTAAAAAGAAATTAAGTAGGGAGTTTTTTTGGAAAGAAAGTAAAAAAGAAACAATAATTAGTAAAAAGATATAGATTTCAAATTTAATATTATTTTATGCTAAATCAAATTTGGAATACATATTATATAAAATTGTCTAGATACGAGTTTGAAGTATTTTCAAATTCAAAAGCCTTTATATATATATATATATATATATATATATATATATATATATATATATACTATATTATAAAGCACGGATAAAAAGTTTTTGAATACAAATTATTAGGCACAAGGTACTATCTATCTATACTACCTTAATATACATTTAGGCCAAATGTCTTAAAGACAAGTATTAAAGCACAAAGTACTACCAATTTAAGCATGAAATTCAAAAATCTCTTAAAGACAACTTTTGAAGCATAGTATACAAGTCTTTTGTGCAAGAATTTTAAAATGGACCAATATTAGAGTACAATCCAACCCATGCTTTATGAACTCCCCTTCTTCCTCTCATTTCACGTCTCAAACACCATACCTTACCTTGTTGGAAGATTTCATGCGATTTCTTCCTTCACTTCTCTTATTCACCTCTCACGTCTCATAATCATAAATGTATTCTACCTGCTACTCTCTGCCTCCCAATTTCAAAATCTAAACCTTAGGGCGTTCTTTCTATTGCCTCAGTCTCCTCCCTCCACTAACCCCCCTCTCAAAATCATTAAAAGAAACTCAGGCATGTATGGTTAATTCAAGGGTTCATGGTCTTGATTACAGCTTCACGTCTCTCTAAAATGGACGATTTCATCCTGTATTGCTGCTACCTCAACATCGCATATAAATCTAGCCATGAAGGTTTGATTTCTCCATAGGTTATTCAAAATCCTGGTATGCATTATGCAGAAATTTGTTTGGTGTACAGGGGTATTTGGTTTGTAATGGCAATATTTGTACATTTGAAGAGGGGAGAGTTAGAATTTTTTGACATCTCCAGGTCTGTACTAGAACAATTGTTTTGGTTTTGTATGGATTATGGATTCTTTCTTAGGAATTGGTGGAGGGAAATGTTGGTTGTATTTGTATATTTGCAGACCTTGCATTTTAATATGGGTGAGGGATGTCTGCATAAAAGTTTGGGTTTTGTGCATATTTGGCCTATAGAGTCTTTTGCTTATTTGTTGAAATCCAAAATGGCTTTTCAACTGTTGTTTCTTACCTCTGTCCTTGGTCTCAAAATTTATTTCTTGTCTATATGTGTAATTTGGCTTTCTACCAATCCACATATGGGATGGAGGGATAAGGGGATCATAGTTATGCATAATTTCAAGCAAACATTTTACTGGAGTAGTCATGTTGATATTGCTGGAGGGATAGGGGGATCTTGGCAATCTTTGAGATCTTTGTGCAGCAAATGTCAGAGTTATAATCCAATTAGTTGTATTTGGACTTGGATTCAGTTCTTTATTCTCCTGTTGAATATCAAATTGATATTTTAATATTTGCTTTCTTTCTTTTTGTTTGGTCTCATAATCTGGTTTGGTTGTGTGTATGTAGTTTGGCATACTGCCACTACATATGTGCCTAAAAATTCTGCTACATGCTACTCTCTTGGTTGTTCTTTATATTGGTTAGGTTTAGGATGGAGTAATAAGGGGAAAGATCATATGGGTGGCTTTACAAAATCACAACAATGTATTAGTAGATGTGATGTCATCTCAAATGATATATTCAGAGATTTGAAGTTGCAGCTCTATCTATACTACCTTAATATTGGTTTACACCAAATGTCTTAAAGACAACTTCTAAAGCACATGGTACAACCACTTTAAGCAAGAATTTCAAAAAACTCTTAAAGACAAGATATAAAGCATAATGTACAAGTGATTCAACTTTTAGGTCCTGACTTCTGATGACTTCTGATTCCCACCTTCTTGCTTTTCAGAATTCTTGTTCCGTATTCAATTTTCAAATTCAAATTCAAATTCAAATTCAAAATCAAATCTATGCTCTCTAGGATTTCATCTCTCCAAGAACAGCTCCAGATCCCTACAATTCCCTCTCTGGCTTTGGTTTCTCCATCTATACATACTTCTTTAAACCCTAGATTTTTTGACGCATTCAATATGTGTAGATGAAGTCTGTGGACGCGATTTATCCATTTGTGGGATCTGCAAATGAAGGAGATGAAGTAAAGAGGAAGAGAAGGGGAGGCAGAAGACGGGTTTTACGGATTTCCGCCGTCGTCCCTCCTCTATGTTGCAAATCAGGTCAGTAACGTGTTTTTTTACGATGGATTTTTGCTCTTAGTTGTTGATTCTCGTATATATATATATATATATATATTGTACTATCTTTCTACCTTTGAGCTTTCTTTCCAACCCCATTCCTTTTCGAACCTCAGATCATCATTTACTTGTGCAGGTTATTTTTTTTCACTTTTGAGAGGTCACGCAATCACGCTCCAACTAATTAAGAAAGAAATAAGAAAGGGGGATCCAAAATTTCCATCGTTTGCTTGCATTTCACCATCGTCAACCGGTTTGTTTCGACCTTGCTCTGTGTGGGGTTTGTTGTCACTCCGTTTTCCTTTCATCTGCTCCTGATTTTGTTTCTGAACTACCCGTCGTTCTACTTCCTTTTTGGGAAGTCGAGAGTAGTTAAATACAGCTAACGAACGTTGGCCCTGCTGGATCTTGTTTTCAATAAGTCGAGGTACACAGATACATTTAACAAATGTGTATAATATTAGTACCATTGAAAAGTTGAATCTTTAGCTCTATAATAAGATCCTTTTGTTTGCACATAGAGACATGAAAACCAAATATGGGTCATGTTTCTTGTGCTTCAAAAGCTAATGTGATAGAAATAGGTGTTTGTTGTTGTTGTTTCTATGGCTATCGAATGGAAGTGAACGAAGAGTTTTGCTTCAAAATCTAATGAATCGAAATGGGGAAATCTTCGTTTTTGTGTTTATTTCATTAGCAACACATCGACAACACGTGTAATAACAGTTTAGGCAAAAACAAGCATCAATCCTTTTTTGGGGCATTTTTGTAAAATAATACAACTTACATCTACATTCTTGCGGGATATATTCAATTGGTTTGGTTTTTTTAGTAATATAGCAAAGTAAAATATGGATATTCTTATTAGTTTATCAACCTTAATTGATCTGTTAGCTTGCAACAAATTCCAATACTCTCTTGTGTATGCAGGTGATGCTTAACTTTTTAAAGGATTTTGAGGCCATGCTTGGGATAAAGATCTCATGTTCATAAGAGACAGAGTCGCTTGGAACTGCAGGTCATGGCCCAATTCATTTCAGTTGGATTTTTCATTCACATTTTTTCCACCAAGAACGTTTTTTTTGCAAGCTTGCTGGTAATTTTTTCCTATCAATTTTGGGCGTCAATTATTATTAGTATACATTGTTCAACCTGTAATTACATCCATTTAGTAAAATCCAGAACATTTTAGTCATCTTATTACACAATTCATTTTTGTTGGTTGTATATTTGAAAATATTGTTCTTTCTTTTTGTTATGATTAGATTGAAGATGAAAGTTCCCCTGTTCTTGCACCAAAGCCTAACAATGCTCCTTAAAAGCTTAATAATCCTCCTAAAGAAGAACATGTGTCCCTCAAAGGCAGCTTCTACAGGATATGCTCGGAGAACCCATCTTATCCAAGGGAAAGAGGAAAAGCAATGATGAGGCTAAACCAACAATTGGTGCAGCTCCAAAGAAAGTGAAAATGTACACTAATAGATGATTCTGGTGAACCATTTGTTCTTATCAGTGATGTTATCGATGAATATCCCATCGATGAATATCCCATGGAAGCGATGATTGCATTCCACAAGTCCCATGGTGGTGAAGCTTCAATAATGGTTACCAAGGTGAAGTTGCATTAATTTTTGTAAATGAGTTATGCAAATGTTGTATCTTCTTGGATTTTGAAGAATTTGGATGGAATTTTTGAAATAGGTGGACGAGCCTTCAAAATATGGTGTCTCATGGGTGTGGTTTTCATGCTCCTCATTGTCTAGGGTGAATTAATTAATCGATCGAAAGATAGTTTTTGACTTTTAGATTTAATTTTTGATATATTTTGGGCTTTAATTTAATTTAATTTAATCTATTTTATTGGATTTAAGTTGTTTAAACTTAACTTTTGGTTTTGGATAAAATTTGATTTCTTAGTTGAAGAAATGAGGATGATGGAGATAGAAGGAAGAAGATGAAAAATTACTTTTTGACTCGGTTTGAGCGGTCCAACGGTTTTTTTGAACACCCCTAGCAATAATACAAATGATCATGTGATTGTATTTTATCCACTTCTTTCCATCAAAAAATTTTTTCCCAAACATTAATTTCGGTTTCTTTAACAAAAACATCTTGTGTTAAAATTTTATTTTTGGTTTAAAAAATTTACAATTATGTCATATTGCGTGGGTACACAACTATTTTAAAATCATTTTGATGCATTTGGTTTCCTGCCAGTTTTGTTTTTATTTCTAACACACTTTATGATTCTTAGATAATAAATTTCATGATTATCAATAGAACGAGTTGAATGGTGTCCTTGCGACGAAATATGTTACATATAACATCCAAAGAAGGGCTCAGACACGAGTTGAACAGTGTCTATTGAGAGATTCAAGCCACAGATCCTACAAAGATGGAGCTTGAATTGCTCAGAGAACATGTATACTAATAGATTAGCTTTCCTGAACCTGTGTTCAAGCTCTCAATAAGCTAATTTCCATCGATTCTACTGATTCCTGATCGATTTCTATCCAGGTAAGTTAACTTTGCTTTCCATCGATTTCTGTCACGTAAGTTAACTTTGCTACATGTTTTGCTTTTCCCTGATTCAAGCTCTACATCAATTTCGTCTAGGTAAGTTAACTTTACTTCATGTAAATTAACTTTGCTTCATGTTTGTTAGAATTTGTTGTTTCTTACTGTTTTCCTTATTTGGCTACTCGATAAAATTTGCAAAATGCTTTGATTTTCTCGGTTTTATAGTTTGGTTAGCTTTGATTTTCTCGGTTTTATAGCTTGGTTAGCTTTGATTTTCTCGGTTTTATAGCTTTGATTTTCTCAGTTTTATAGCTTGGTTAGCTTTGATTTTCTCGGTATTATAGCTTGGTTAGCTTTGCTTTTCTCAGTATTACAGTTCGGTTAGCTTTGAGATTAGCTTTGATTTTCTCGGTTTTATAGCTTGGTTAGCTTTGATTTTCTCGGTATTATAGCTTGGTTAACTTTGATTTTCTCGGTTTTATAGCTTGGTTAGCTTTGATTTTCTCGGTTTTATAGCTTGGTTAGCTTTGATTTTCTCGGTATTATAGTTCGGTTAGCTTTGATTTTCTCGGTATTATAGTTCGGTTAGCTTTGAGATTAGCTTTGATTTTCTCGGTTTTATAGCTTGGTTAGCTTTGATTTTCTCGGTATTATAGCTTGGTTAGCTTTGACTTTCTCGGTATTATAGCTTGGTTAGCTTTGATTTTCTCGGTTTTGTAGCTCGGTTAGCTTTGACTTTCTCGGTATTATAGCTCGGTTAGCTTTGATTTTCTCGGTTTTATAGCTCGGTTAGCTTTGATTTTCTCGGTTTTATAGCTCGGTTAGCTTTGATTTTCTCGGTATTATAGCTCGGTTAGCTTTGATTTTCTCGGTGTTACAGCTCGGTTAGCATTGATTTTCTCGGTATTATAGCTCGGTTAGCTTTGATTTTCTCGGTATTATAGCTCGGTTAGCTTTGATTTTCTCGGTATTATAGCTCGGTTAGCTTTGATTTTCTCGGTATTATATCTCGGTTAGCTTTGATTTTCTCGGTAATATGGCTCGGTTAGCTTTGATTTTCTCGGTATTATGGCTCGGTTAGCTTGATTTTCTCGGTATTATGGCTCGGTTAGCCTTGATTTTCTCGGTATTATGGCTCGGTTAGCTTTGATTTTCTTGGTTTTATGGCTCGGTTAGCTTTGATTTTCTCGGTATTATAGCTCGGCTAGCTTTGATTTTCTCGGTATTATAGCTCGGTTAGCTTTGATTTTCTCTTTGATTTTCTCGGTTTTATAGCTCGGCTAGCTTTGATTTTCTCGGTTTTATAGCTCGGCTAGCTTTGATTTTCTCGGTTTTATAGCTCGGCTAGCTTTGATTTTCTCGGTTTTATAGCTTGGCTAGCTTTGATTGTCTTGGTTTTATAGCTCGGCTAGCTTTGATTGTCTCGTTTTATAGTTCGGTCAGATTTGATTTTCTCGGTTTTATAGTTCGGTTAGCTTTGAGATTAGCTTGATTGTCTCGGTTTTATAGCTTGCTTTTCTCGGTTTTATAGTTCGGTTAGCTTTGATTTTCTCGGTTTTATAGCTCGGTTAGCTTTGATTTTCTCGGTTTATAGCTCGGTTAGCTTTGATTTTCTCGGTTTTATAGCTCTGTTAGCTTTGATTTTCTCGGTTTTATAGTTTGGTTAGCTTTGATTTTCTCAGTATTATAGCTTGATTAGCTTTGAATTTCTTGGTTTTATAGCTGATTAACTTTGATTTTGATTAGCTTTCATTTTCTAAGTTTATAGTTTGATTAGCTTTCATTTTCTCGGTTTTATAGCTTGATTAGCTTTGATTTTCCCAGTTTTATAGCTTGATTAGCTTTGATTTTCTCGGTTTTATAATGGAACATCTCGAACTTTATAGAATTTTTGCTGTATAGTGGAGGGTATACTACATAATTTAAAACAACGATACATGTTTAAAGAAAGTTTAAAATTTTCAAATTTGTATTGAAATTTTCAATCATGCTTTCTTCCTTTCAGCTTTTCTCCTTCCCCTATTTGCAGCTTTATTCCTCCTATTTAGTATCTTCAACCTATTCTTTCTTTTGTCAGACCTTTAATTACCCTAATTTCAGCTCTTATTCTAACATGCTCCAGCCTTTTCTTCTCAACAATCCATTCACATGTCTCATCCGGATTTAAGCTTGCTTTTTACTACCACGGACATCTGTGGTTGCTCATATTTTTCTAACCACTTCACGTTTCATGTATGGGTCTTGGATGGACACCAATCAGGTACTACCATTAGGACACCGTCGATGCCGAGTCATATTCGATTACTTTCTTGATGCTTCTCTTAAGAATGATGAAGCTTTTGTGGCCAAGAGTTTATAAGACAGTGAGCAAGTTAAGGTATGCAGAGATCGATTTTATCTAACTTTTAGCATTTAAAGAACATATGACCAGTTATGTTTTGAAGAAATGTTGGTAGGTTCTTATCACTTGTCATGTTTTTTTCGTTGCTGGTATGCAGGGCAAAAGTCATGGTTCCTCAATGTGCAATCTTTGGAAGTTTGTCAAGGCATATAATCATCATTCAAGGATAAAAGACAAATTGGAGACACAAGTTTCTGTTTCTATCTTCTTCAATTATGTGCCTTTTGTCCAATTTATTTTTGGCACTCTCAATGAGCATGCGAAGTTTCACAAGCCAACCAGGCATAGTTCTTCATATGAAGAAAATATGCTATGAGTTAAATACACATACATGTAGAATTTGGTTATGTACGTGTGTCTACTACAAACAAACTAATGGTTATAAGAAACTATTATACATATGTAATACAAAAAGGGTTGCTCTTATTTATTAATATGTATTTGCTATCATCACTAAGACATCATTAGAAGGATGAAAGTAAGTGTGCTTGGCATATACCAGATGAAGAATGGTGATTTTTCAACTCACCTCAGCAATAACAGCTGCTTAATTCATTTGTGGTCAAAATGTTGGTTGTTTTAATTATCGAAGCATACTCTTGGATATGATAAACTAATTAAATCATCTTAATACATCCATTTGATATGTGACTTTAAATATCTCTGTAAACTACTTGTATGCATATTACACGTCACTACGCTAGGGATGGGTGGGCATAATGTTGGATTATATGTTCAAGTTTTCGGCCTCATAATTGAAATGTATCCCGCCGCATTGCGCGGGTACACAACTATTATATATATATACTAGTTATTTGCCCGCACAATGCGGCGGGGGTCAAAATTGTATTATAAGACTAAAAACCAAACAATAATGCAAATATTCTTAAAATTTTCACAATTATTCCTTGAACAAAATAGAATGAAACCGATAAGAAATAATGCATTTAAGATACCATTTGGTTTTTTTAATAAGTTTTTATGGTTGGAGATCAAGTCATGTTTAATCCAGAATTTGGGAAGTTGTTTGTTGTGCTGAATAAAATGTACCATGAAAATAATCAATTTACACCTTATCACTTGTTTTTGTTTCTTCCCCAATTTCTAGCATGTCATCAAATACCTCAATTGCAAAAATGCAGTAAACAAAGAAGGTTCATGAAACATACAACAAAAAAAACTTTTTACAACTTAAAGAAATTACATATGAAATACCAAAATCCTAATTGGTAGATCGAAACCACCTATTTCATTCCTAATATAACCAAAATCCTAATTAGAAAATCGTTACTCGTTTACATAATCATCTTGGACATGCTAAGTAGGTAGTTCCAAATCACAATTCAAGGTCATCGTCTTCAACACTATATAGGTAGATCCAAACCACCTACAAGATGATAGACAAATAAATTATGATGTGCATGTTACCATGCAACAAGAACCACATGATGAGGAATTACCTACCTCACTAAACAATTCATGGAGGTTTGAAAACTTAATTTTCCAATTGTAAGATACCATCTTGTAGCCTAGAAAGGTCAATAACATCATCTACGAGCGTTGCCAGAAGGTTGCTACTCTTATGAAATAGAAGTTGCCCATGTTCCTCTTGGTAAACAAAGAACCATGTAAGAAAACCATTGAAAATATATTACGCGATTCATCAAGATTCAAGAACATTTACTCATCTGTCGTTTTTTTCAGAATCCCACCAATGCCTAGTGTTGAACACGATCACATTGGCACCTTTCCATAATTCCATTTCCCAACGGCCGGCTCTGTAGAACCAGATATAGAGCTCTATAGTACTCTATCGATTGCAGCGAAATTTAAACACCAAGAACCCCATGTGTTTCATGATCGGTATACCATTCACTTCGTTCGTATATCAAAATTTTGTTAGTAAAACCTGTCAATAACAAACACAAGGGCGATTCCTATTGATTTCTCCTAATCGAATCGCCAACAAACACTAACCTACGGTTTCGTAGTCTTTTCAACATTGTTTTTGCATCAAATATGCATCCGAAAACATGATCAGAGGCAGATATCGATAAGCTTTTCTATTCATAATCATCAAAGCAACAAAAATTCATTTGAAAGATTCAACAAAAACACATGAAATCTCCATGGATAAATGTCAAAAAATAGTGATCAAAATAAGAAATCTTTAAATGAACAAAAATTGAAATATGTTGCTAAATCTTTCAAAAGAACACGTTGTTCTTCAATCTTTCATATGAATAAAAACCCATTTGAAAGATGAAAAGAAGCACAGAAAATCGTGATCTTTAGCAACCCCATGAACTTAAAATGAGAACATATCTAATGAAAACCTAAGAACAAAGGTAACTCGAGACTTTAAAGCTCGACTAAAACACATTCAAAACTGTAAAACTCACAAATAAAACCACCGTTCACACAAAACCATATCAGGAGTGGTGGGGATGAAGACGCAATTCAAGAAGAGTCGCAAAAGACCGAGTAATGGGAACTCGAACCGGTGACTATTGGTAAGGAGCCCCAAAAGACCCGAATTTTATTGCCAGTTGAGCCAATCAGTAAAAGGATTACTACCGGATACCATTTTCCAAATCTTGGGATAAAGAAACAAACATCCTCATTTCTAGACACATACCAAGTCTTGAAGTTAAAAATTAGCATATACATAAAAATTAAATAAGCAAAGACCAATTCCATACACAAAGCATCTAAAAATTAAAATGCCACAAATGTATTATTTGATCACATACTGGTGTAAATGTCCCAATTCTCCACCTAGTTTAAGGAAACTTTACAATCTTTTGTAGCTAATGTGTGTCCTCATATAACACATTCATGGTGATGGTACTCTCAAGAGTTCTCATAATCTGTACCGTCATGCATGCAATGTCCTTCATTTTATTATTGAGATGTCCATGTGATGGTAAGCCACAAGAGCAACAATCAAAAATAAAACATGGATGTCAACATCAATAACATTTAAAGCATGCACATTGGGTGGATAAATGAAAACCTTTCTTCTAAATAAAATCATGTGTACCCACACAATGCAACAGGATGAAAACCTTTCTTCTAAAGCATAAATAAAGCATAAAGGGGTTCTCACCTTCGATCGAGATGTGGGCTGAGGAGTGGTTAAGTTTGGGAATTTTCGGGGACGTTCGCAGCTGCGGGCTTGCAGATTATGTGGAATGAGTTTGTTTCTCGCAAATTTCTTTTGTTGCCCCTGTATTCTTTTCTTCGGCCTCTGTGTAGTGCAATAGTTTTGGTGTTATCGCCTCGCTTTCGGTAGTCTGTACTTTGCAAATTCATTGATTGCACATCGGTGGGGTGCTCTTGATCGGAACAGAGAAAACATGGGGGTTTAATGCAGCCTTCTTTGCCCTTGTGCGAGTTGGTTCCGATGAACTGGTTCGAGGGCCTGCGCAGACTGTCTTCTGCAGCAATGGAATTCCCAGAAGGTTGTGTATTCGTGAAGGATTACATATATGGGAAGGCTGGTGAAGACCGGGGTTGTGTGATCGCGTTGGCTTACGTTTGGCATTGGTTAGATGATCTCAGTTCTCGGTTCGCTTTTGATGGTTTGCATCTCGCAATCTCAACGCCTGCACATCAGAAGCATCATCAAAACTAAGAAAAAGCATAAAAGTAAAAATTATGTTACATTTTTCCAAATCCAAAAATGACTTTTTTTATAACTCACACATAAAAAGCATCCTCAAAACAAATAAGGCTAGCAAAAAAAATAGATAAACCTGGTGATGTAAAACCTCATAAATGTAACAACCTATAACTTTATACATACATCAAAATAACATTTCTGTCTAAAAACAGCCCCAGGATTACATTTCAGAGTATAAGGTTTAAAACTATCACCTATTACACAACTGAGTCAAAAAGTAAACTATTGCAGGAAGTCTTCTAGCTCCTGTAAATAGCTCACATCTTCTCCTTACCCTTATCTGTACCTGCTATCTTTCGATAACCTGAAACAGGATTATAATTTTGAAAGAGCGAGCGTTAGACCAATGGTCTAGTGAGTCCCCTCCAAGCACTACTGTAACAGTTCAAATATTATTTAAAACATTTAAACAAAGCTTTATATCTCACGAACATAACTCGCTCGATTAATCAAACATTAATCATACTTTACGCTTTGCAAGCGTAACTAAATCTACTGGCCATTACTGACCACTCTTTACGCTTCGCAAGCGTAACTTAAGCTACTGACCAACATTGCCGTCAAAGACGGTATGTCTGTCTCGTACTGCCTTATTTTAGGGACACACCCTAATGGCATAAACGGGCCACACTCCTCGGTACGAGCAGGCGGGTCACACTTCCCGACTTAGATCAGACTTCTGACTCAAATATATGCATACACTTAGTCTTCACTATATATAAAACAAGTTTATATAAACTTAGCATAAACATGCCAACATAATTAAATCAACCTTTTTCAATAAATCTTCATAACTTTCAATATTATAAACGTGTAGTTTATAAAACTCACATTTATCTAATAACTGTCAAAATCGTAAAAGATTTAGTTTGAAAGACTCACCTCTGATTCTTCTTGCTTAAACTCTGTCTTCTAACAATTAACACCACCTACGATCTTACCGAAATACAAAGGTAAGCTAACTCGTGACTAACATTCTTTCCTTCTCTAAATAATTCAACACACTGTGCGACCCGGTCAAAACCTCTCCGGTCGACACAGCCCGGTCAAGATCACCTTGGTCGAGACCGGTCGCTACATATACCGGTCGACATTATACCGGTCGACATCTTGTTTCAAATCTTTATACATCTTGTTGGTTCCCGGATGTACTGAGTAACGGGATTTATGCGCTTCTTCCAATACTCTCTTCCGCAGTTCTCCTGCTTTTGGAATCCACACTCTCCTATTGAAGCACTTCACTCTGCGATTGTCAACAACTAACGAGTTAACAATTCCAACTATTCCAACTATTCTTTCACTTTTGTAGTTTTCCTTTGACGCTGCTTCTTCTTGATACTTTATAACTTCTTCTAAGAAATTTGAAACAACATCAACTCGATATGCCACCACTTTTGTTATTTCTCCATGCTCCTTACGACTTAGAGCATTCGCTACCACATTGGCCTTGCCTGGATGGTACAGAATATCACAGTCATAATCGCTTAACAACTCCATCCACCTACGCTGCCTCATATTAAGCTCCTTCTGATTGAAAAGATATTGAAGACTCTTGTGATCCGTGTAAATCTGACACTTGATCCCGTACAGATAATGCCTCCAAATTTTCAAAGCAAAGACTACCGCTGCCAACTCTAAATCATGCGTTGGGTAATTCTTTTCATGTTCTTTCAACTGACGAGATGCATAAGCAATCACCTTGCCTTCTTGCATTAACACACATCCCAAACCCAAATTTGAAGCATCGCTATATATTACGAATCCTTCCGTTCCGTTGGGTAGAGACAAGACAGGTGCACTACTTAGACTCTCTTTCAATTCACTGAACGCTTCTTCCTGAGCTTCCGCCCATACAAACTTGACATTCTTTTTGGTTAATGCTGTTAGTGGCGTGGCTATCCTCGAGAAGTCCTGGATAAACTTTCTATAATAACCCGCCAATCCTAGAAAACTCCTTACTTCTGATGGTGTTTTCGGCGCTTCCCACCCTTTAATGGCTTCAATCTTAGCCGGATCAACTTTAATCTCATCTTTCGACACCCCATGACCTAGAAACTAGACTTCTTTCAGCCAAAGTTCACATTTTGAGAACTTGGCGTACAATTTCTCGCGTTTAAGCAATTCTAAAATCGCTCGCAAATGAGTTTCATGATCTTCTTTGGACCGTGAATAAATCAGTATATCATCTATAAAGACTATGACATACTTGTCTAAAAACAGACTACACACTCTATTCATCAGGTCCATGAAAGTTGCTGGCGCATTGGTCAGACCAAATGGCATAACTAGAAACTCATAGTGTCCGTACCTCGTACGAAAGGCAGTCTTAAGTACATCCTCCTCCCTCACCTTCAATTGGTGATAACCAGATCTTAGATCTATTTTCGAAAAGTAGCTCGCTCCTTGAAGTTGATCAAAAAGATCGTCAATTCTGGGAAGCCGATACTTATTTTTGACAGTCACCTTATTGAGCTCACGATAGTCTATGCACATTCTCATAGACCCGTCTTTCTTCTTAACAAACAACACCGGCGCTCCCCATGGTGAGGTACTAGGACAAATAAACCCCTTGTCGAGTAACTCATGCAGTTGAGTCATCATTTTTTTCATTTCTTCCGGTGCCAATCTATAAGGTGCTCTTGCTATCGGCGCCGCTCCGGGTACTAAATCAATACGAAATTCCACTTGTCGATCAGGAGGCAGAGTGGTTAAATCTTCCGAAAATACTTCTGGATATTCACTTACCATCGGAACTGACTTTAATCTCTTTTTCTCCTTCTTAGCATCTATTACATAAGCTAAGAACCCCACACACCCTTTTACTAGACACCGCTTAGCCTTAATCATTGAAATCAAGCACGACTTTCTATCCCTCCGATCTCCAAACACTAATATAATCTTCTTTACCTGGCTGCGCTGTACGAATTAATTTCTTATTGCATACTATATGAGCATCATTATATGCCCACCAGTCTATTCCCACAATGACATCAAATTCTCCCATACCCATCGGGTACAATCGAAGTGGAAATGAATGCCCATCGATGACAATACTACACCCATCATACACCTCCTCCACTAAGATTTGACTATTATCGGCCACTTCTACTTTCAATTCATGCCTAAGCTTCTTGGGTTTCTCATGCAATTTATGTACGAAATTTGGAGACACAAACGAACGGTTTGTGCCTGAATCAAACAACACTTTTGCACAATTCGAATCTATAAAGAAAGTACCTGTCACTACATCCGGTATCTCTGCCGCTTCTTCTGCAGTCATATTAAAAACTCTAGCCCTCGCCTTAGCTGGTTCCACCTTTTTCTTACCTCCTTTATCTACATACCCTCCAACCGATCCCTTTTTCAATTGTGGACAAGTAGTCCTGATATGATCAGGAGATCCACACTGATAACAAGACCTTGAACCCTGGCAATCCCTAGCTATATGCCCAATCTTTCCACATTTATAACAACCCTCTTGATCAATCTTACATTCTCCTTTATGTCTTCGGTTACACTTGCTACATGGCTTACTTTCAAACTTATTAACAAACCGTTAATGAGATTTGGCAGATTTAAACGTTTTGGAGTCACGGACCGTTCCGTCCCATTTTCTTTTATCTCCACTTCTTTCATTAGCTTGCCGATTCTTTTCTTTCTCTCTCAATTCAGCTTCATTTACTGCCACTTGAAAAGTAGATGGTTCCTTGTTCGAGACAAATTCTCGAATATCACTTCTCAACCCAAAGACGAAACGTTCTACTCGTCTTCCTTCATTAGGCACGTAAATTTTTGCAAATCGAGACTTCTCAATAAACTTTGTAGTATATTCTCGAACTGACATCCCCTTTTGCTCCAAACTCAGAAACTCTTCTTCCAACTTTTTAACTGCCGCCAAAGGGCAAAACTGCGCTTTAAATCTCTTCACAAACTCACCCCAAGACATTTCTTTGGCTACCGTCGAACTTTGTCCTCCTGCTTCAACATCCCACCACATTACAGCTTCATCTTTCAACATTGACAATGCATAAACTACTTTATCTTCCTCAGCATACTTACTAGTATCAAATGCTAGCTCCATCCCCTTTACCTATCTTAGCGCTATCACTGGATCACATTCCCCTTTGTAAGTAGGAGGCTTGCAGGCATCAAACTCTTTAAAACTACATCCTCTCCCAACCACCGCTTTAGTGGTAACAATGGGGTTTGACTGAGGGTGGCTACCCCCTACAGTTACTGGTGATTCCGCCACCTTGGTCACTACTTTTTCTTCACTCTTTTCTTTGCTTGACGAGACTTCATTAGTGCGCTGAGCCAATAAAGCGTTCAACGTTTCCTGTAATTTTCCCATTTCTGTCGCGAAGGTTTCTTGGGTAACAAAACTCTGAGTTCGACCTCCACCACGGTTTCCTGTCTGCTTTCGACCCCTCACAGAGGCTGAACTTTCCTGATGAGAAGTTTCTTGTTCGGATCTTACCTCTACACTTCCAACTTGACGAATACCACGAGTCGTCTTCCCGCCTCGAGTTCCCACAGTGGAAACCCTTGCCTGAGTAGTTACTTTCTGAACCGTCTTACCTCTAGGTCGACCGCGACTCTTTCCTAGATTAGCAGTCGGGTTGACAGCAGTCGTTCGCTCTTCGGCAACGACTTCATTATCTGGCTCAATTTCAGGATTCGGCATAGACCTACTCCTTGTTACTCGCTCAGACATAATTCTAATAAGAAGAAACATAAGACATTCAATCTAACATGCTACACAATACGGCAGTTTAAGCACAAGCATGTACTTGTAAATTCACAATTACACTGGCCATATGAAATTCCAAATTTACCTTACATGCTAGTCCTTACTACCCTAATGTTATCTTCCTACGGTCTTCCTACTTCTCAGTTGTGCTTATACTTTCTCAGTTTAAGTCTAGGCCCATCTGGTCACCTAGATCCCTTAAACTAAGGCTCTGATACCAATTGTAACAACCTGTACCTTTATACATACATCAAAATAACATTTCTGTCTAAAAACAACCCCATGCTTACATTTCAGAGTATAAGGTTTACAACTATCACCTATTACAAAACTGAGTCAAAAAGTAAACTATTGCAGGAAGTCTTCTAGCTCCTGGAAATAGCTCACATCTTCTCCTTACCCTTATCTGTACCAGCTATCTTTCGATAACCTGAAACAGGATTATAATTTTGAAAGAGCGAGGGTTAGACCAATGGTCTAGTGAGTCCCCTCCAAGCACTACTGTAACAGTTCAAATATTATTTAAAACATTTAAACAAAGCTTTATATCTCACGAACATAACTCACTCTATTAATCATACTTTACGCTTCGCAAGCGTAACTAAATCTACTGGCCATCACTTACCACTCTTTATGCTTTGCAAGCGTAACTTAAGCTACTGACCAACATTGCCGTCAAAGACGGTATGTCTGTCTCGTACTGCCTTATTTTAGGGACACACCCTAATGGCATAAAGGGCCACACTCCCCGGTACGAGCAGGCGGGTCACACTTCCCGACTTAGGTCAGACTTCTGACTCAAATGTATGCATACACTTAGTGTTCACTATATATAAAACAAGTTTATATAAACTTAGCATAAACATGCCAACATAATTAAATCAACCTTTTTCAATAAATCTTCATAACTTTCAATACTATAAACGTGCAGTTTATAAAACTCACATTTATCTAATAACTATCAAAATCGTAAAAGATTTAGTTTGAAAGACTCACCTCTGATTCTTCTTGCTTAAACTCTGTCTTCTAACGATTAACACCACCTACGATGGTACCGAAATACAAAGGTAAGCTAACTCGTGACTAACATTATTTCCTTCTCTAAATAATTCAACACACTGTGCGACCCGGTCAAAACCTCTCCGGTCGACACACCCCGGTCAAGATCACCTTGGTCGAGACCGGTCGCTACATATACCGGTCGACATAACACACCGGTCGCCCTGGGTCCGGTCGACACCGGTCACCCTGGGGTCCGGTCCTATCCGGTCGACCTTCATACAAAGTCGGTGACTCAAACCCAGAAAACTTCAGATCTTTAAATCGATCATATATACGGTTAAAAGCTTGAATAACATGGCTATTTACCGACTATAACACTTAGATAGAAGTATAAGACTAGAATCATACTTCTATTTGTCAAAAATTGATTGATCCTTTGAAAACCTTGTTCTCTTTCTCCATGCTTCGCTCTGTTCTCGCTCTCTTTAACCGGTCACAAGAATTATCAGTATGAGTTCTGATAATTTTAACTTAGGGTTAAATTCATATATATATATATATATATATATATATATATATAACCAAAGTTTCATTTAACCTCCTTGAACTTTGGGTCTCGCTTAACTTTTCACCCAACTTCCAAAATTATAAAAAATTTCGGAACTGGATATTACAATAAACACAAAGATAGAAGAACAAACAGAGCAAAACAACAGTGTCTGAAAGAAACTAAAATTAAAAAGTAGAAGACATGTGAGCAACAACTAAACTGAAAATGAAAACAAATCTAGATCGATTCCAAAAATTGGGGGTTACCTTTTTTGTGGGAAGATTAGTATCATGCCCTCTTCTTCAACTTCGATTTTCTTTGATTAGTGAACATAGATAGCCAGAAACTAAAAAAATTCAATATCGATATAAAAACGAAACAGAAAACCGATAGAAAGCAAACAATACAAATTGATATAAAGAACAAACAAATCTAACCCGATTCCAAAAAATTGTACTTTGATACACTTACTATTGACAATCTCCGCCTTTCGATACACCTACAAAAAATAAATAAAATTGAAAAAAAGAACTAAAACTAAAAGTAGAAAACATGTGAGGAGCAACTAAACTGAAAATTATTAGGAACAATTTAACATGATATCAAGATTCGAAGTAAAAACTAAAGCATCCTTTAGAAGACGGTCGATTCTCCACTGATTAACAACCCTGGCATCGAAAAAAACCCTTAGTAGTCGATCCACAGAGAGACAATTGAGGGTTTAGACATCAAACTTAACGGTGATAAAATCTAATTGTGAAAAATGTAAAACATACAAATGCAGTAGAAATCTATGAGGTTTAGGGAAAAGGAAATAACTAAAAGAATGAGAGATATCAAATTCGAAATAAACCTTCTTAGGTGCAACCATGAGTAACATGGATTCGCTGGCACCATAAAAAACCGGACCCTATGTTTTTCTTGATCGTGTCTATGCTTCTTTCAAATATGTCCTCCAAACCCTAACAAAAATCAAAGAGATGAAAAACTGAGATGAAGAAAAACCATTTCGAATGAAAATGATTGAAAATGAAGACGAAGAGTAAAAATCAATTGTGCAGATTGAAAATGAAGACGAAGAGTAAAAATCTTTACCTGAGATGGTGCGATGGATAATCAAATCTGGAGATGAAGAATGAAAGAAACCCAACCTTATAAGTATACGATGCATTGAAGATTGAATCGACGTCTAGGGAAGAAGACTTGTCAGGGATTTGAATTGAATCAGAGAGTGGGAGATGGAATCGTCGTTCTCTTTGGAGCGTTCTTGGGACTCGGAGCATGAATCGCAGGTCTTGAGAGAGGAGAGTGGAGAACGGAGAGTGAATTAAAGCCTGCAATATTGAGTTGTACATGATATTTGTTCACTTGTAATTAAAAGGGTTAAGATTCTATATGCATTGAAAAGTAGTACCATATGTTTAAAAAGTAGTATTTAAGACTTTAAGACTTTATGCTTTAAAAGGTGGTACCATAGGTTTTATGACTTGTAATTAAGACTTTAAAACTTTTGAGAAATTTGCTTTATAAAGTAGTATAGATATATATATATATATATACTATATTATAAAGCATGGAAAAAAAACTCTTAAATACAAATTATTAGGCACAAGGTACTATCATTTTATGCAATATTTTAAAAATCTCTTAATTTACAAGTATCAAAGCACAAGATACATATTAATACTGCAGGCTTCTAACACCCACCAATTTGGTATATGTAGGGTCTTCCTTTTATGCAGGTTTTTCCATGTATCACTATTAATTAATATATTATATTACTATAACTTTGTTTTAATTATATTATTAAATATGTAATTGGTTATTTTTTCTAGATGTCATTAAAATATATAAGATAATAATTGAATTCTAACAAAATACTTAATTTTTTTATATAAAAAATAATATATTATTAAGCCTAAATTAAACAAATTTATATAAAAACATTATCACTTTCTCAAAACCATCAAAAATCGTACTGTAAATCGACAAAAAAAATAAAATGAAACATTAAAATCGTGATGTATCTCGCTGCATTGCGCAAGTACGTTTCTAGTATATATATATATATATATATATATATATATATATATTTCAAAATTTATATTAAATTACAATTTATATTGTTGGGTCATCTGAAGATTTGAAGATGACCTCCTGATCTTCCATCTTATATAATCCTACTTAGAATATGTTTGAGGTTCTTTTAGCAGCTTGGTTTCTATACAAATGTTCGGTGAAGTCGAAGATCAGCCGAAGAAGACAAAGAAGGAGTACATCACTCAAAGCGGATTGAAGATAGTCTCCTCAGCCTAAAGCCAAGCATGCCCAAGTGATCAACACCATCGGCCAGGATGGTGTCAATCTCATATATTCAGGAGTATGAAGGAGTTCTCACATCTTCAGGAGCCGAAGATCTCTCAAATCTTCGGCAACCGATGATCTCTCCGTAGAAGCTGAAGATGTTCTCACATCTTCAGGAGCCGAAGATGCCTGAAAATTTCTTTCAAACACATTATACTTTTCTGACAAAGTATATATGTGATATCTTGCATTGACGTGGACCTCATCCCAAGATCAGAAAAAGTAAGTTTGTTTCTTACACTCTTTTAAGGAAAGGTCCACACCATCCCTGCAGGTCAACACTTCAAGACAAAGTCACTCCAAGACAAAAGGTACATCATGTACCATGCAGAAGACCTGTGTCCATCCCTTACTTAGCAGGTGTCTCATGCATTAAATGCATGAGGCACTATAAATATGATGGATGTTTCAACATGCAAGATCAACCCAACTCTACTACCTTCAAGTTCTCTAAGTGCCTGGCAACTTTCTCTCTACGAAGTTCAATTGTTTTCTAAGTGTTTTACAATTGTTCTTTATTCTCTATGTGTAAGATTGTTTGAACATATCTCATATGTTCTCTTCCGCAACAATCAAAGTTTTCTATGTGTAATTCTTGATTTCAAATCAATAAGAATTAAATTAAGTGAAAAACTGTGTGTATTGTATTCAACCCCCCCTTCTACAATACTTTGCTTGTTTATTTACTGCTATTTGGGACCAACATATACTAAGTCAGTATTGTTACCTAATTAGTACATAAACTTTTAAATTAAAAAAAACACTTAATAGTATAAAAGATACATATTTCAAACTTGATATTACTTTTATAGCAACCTTTGAATGGTTCCATTAAAAGGCAACCTCTGAATCGCTAAAAGGTAAATCTTGTTTGGCAAAAAAAAGAGTTGCCTCTTAAGTCTTAGGGCCTGTTAGGTTCAGGCAGGGGAATGAAAATGGGAATGACAAGGTATGAAAATGGGAATGAGCATTACATTGATGTTGTTTGGTTAATATTAAGAATCATTATCATTATCATATATGCTGTTTGGTTGTTTATCATATATAATAACTGAAAATTTGTTTTGTTACCATTTTTATAACATTACCCAATCACTTTATCATTTAAACATAACTTTAAAAAATACAATACAAAAAATGTTTCATCCAAAATGAAAATTACAATAATATTCGATGTTTCATCCAACTTCAAAAATACATTACATTTCGATGTTCCATCAAACTTCAAAAATACAATACAATTCGTGTTTCATCCAACTTCAAAATACAATACTATTGGATGTCTCATCTAACTTCAAAAGACAATACCAAGATATATATATATATATATATATATATATATATATATATATATATATATATATGAAATTAAAACTTATAGTGGAAAAGAAAATATGAAACTGGAAAAGAAAGTAGACTCCAAATCCATATCAAGATCATCAAATCTATTCATAAGACATAAACATAAACAAATTTGTACAGGGCTGCTTGTTAAAAAAACATAAAAGACTTGTTATTAAATAGAATTGTTGATACATGTCTGTGGGTTTTAATCGATTCATAAGACATAAACATAAACAAATTTGGATGTACGAGGTATGTGGGTTTTATAAGAAGTCGATTCCTGCGGATTGAAAAATCGATTCTTGTGCCTTTAGGGTTTTTTACATTAAAAAAACATCTATTTTTCAGAAATTGATTCTTGTGGATTGAAAAATCGATTCTTGTGGATTGAAAAAATTCATCTATTTTTCAGAAATTGATTCTTGTGGATTGAAAAATCGATTTTTGTTTCTAGGGTTTTTTACATTCAAAACTGGTACACAGTGGGTTGGGTTGTGAATGAAAAAAAAAAACAGAGCGGCAGTAGCAGCATTTAACCTAGTTGTATACATGATGAGGAATCATAAAACATGATTATCTTGTTGTTTGGAAGAGAGGATGGAATCAGAAACATACCTGAAAGTCGAAGGAGTTCACTGTGTTTTGGCCGGACGGAGAGTATGTCAGAGAGATGTCGTCGAGTTCACTGTGTTTTGGCCTGAAAGTCGAAGGAGCACTGTGTTTTGGAAAGTCGCAGGAGTATGAGGCGAACGATAGAAAGCGGGAATGATTTTTTCATTCCCCCTAATTTGATAAGGAATGAATTTTTAGGCTCTTAATGGAATGGGCCCATTATATTATGTTAAACCAAACACTCTCTTTTAGTTTCAATCCCATTAATTACTCCCTAATACCTCTAACCAAACACCTCCTTAATGATTTTGTATCATGACCCTCCCTTAACCATTAAGCACCTTGATTTCATTATGAACAATTTGCAAAAACAACCATGTTAGGACTGAAAGTCCTAATGCGTTGAAAGTTGTATAACGCATTTATAGGGGTCGAATTGTAATTATTTGATAGTTGATTTGTAAATGGGCCTCAAAGCCCATTAGGACTTTGTCGTGCATATTTATATGCTTTCTAAACCTAGTTTTAGGTTAGAAGGATTTGTTAGAATTGTTAGTCATAAGGTTTACATTCTCTGATCAGAAATTCTCTCTATAAACCTAAACCCTTCATTGTTGAATCTAATCATATGACTAGCAGTTGTGATTGATGATTATTGTTGATTGATTATTATATCGTGATTGCACTATATCTGGGATCTACTGTTGGGAACTGAAGAAAAGCTTAAGTATGGTTAATACTGCTAGTTCAGAATTACTACTGCTAGAAGACTTCAAAGTTAATACTGCTGAGTATTACTACTGCTAGTAGAATTAATACTGCTAGTCAAAGTTAGTGCTGCTTGAACAAAGTTAGTACTGCTTAGCTAGTTAGTACTGCTAGTGGTTAGTACTGCTTAGTAGTTAATACTGCTTGAAGAAATTAATGCTGCTGAGCATAATTAGTACTGCTTATGACTTGAAGATCCGGATGGAAAGGATGACAGCTGGAAAGAATCAAGATATTCATGGAAGGCTTAAAGATAATGATGGAAGATATACTGAAGATATTTTATTCATTGTAATTATCTTTTTGTTCAGTATATGTACAGATTTGATAGAATAGTTTAGATTTGATTAATTAATTCATTCTAAGTTTTAGAGAGAATCAACCTCAAGGCATAGTTCCTAATTCTAGAGAAGTAGAATTCGTATTGGTGAGCCTGTTCATCAATATTGAGGTTGTGTGTTTAATCTTGTAACTTCAAGCATTCAATACAAGTTTACAAGTTGTTGATTATATACTGTTTTGGTTTACTGTTTTATTGAATATCAAAGTGTTATTCCGCAACTTCTTTGATATTAGTTTCTGAGAATTTATTCTTGTTAAGAATTCGATCCTGACAAGTGGTATCAGAGCCTAACTCCCTCAGAAACATCTATTCATTCATCATGGAAAACCTTGTAGAATCAAACAGTACTCTGGCCTCTAAGGTTCCAATGCTCAAACCTAGTGAGTTTGACATGTGGAAGATCAGAATTAGACAATACATTCTTCTCACTGACTATTCAATGTGGGATATCATGAGAATGGTCCTTCTGAAGCAGGAAAGATAGGACCAGATGGGAAAAGACCTCCACCAAAGACAGATGGTGAGAGGAAGATCATACATACAGAGATGAAGGCCTTGAGCACTCTGCTCTTGGCCATCCCCAATGAATATCAGCATCAATTTTGCAACTGCACTGATGCTCAGATTCTCTGGAATGCTCTAGAGAAAAGATTTGCTGGAACTAAAAGCATCAAAAGAAATCAAAGAGATGTTCTAAAGCAGCAGTATGAGAACTTCACTTCTTCAAAGAATGAGTCTATGACTCAAACTTTTGATAGGTTCAACAAGCTCATTGGTGAACTGGCTACTGTAGGGGTGAAGATGGAACAAGATGATATCAACAGAAAGTTCCTCAGATCTCTTGGGGATGAATGGACTATGTACACTATCTCATATAGACAAAGTGACAATCTGGAAGAGAAGGAACTTGATGATCTATATAATGATCTAAGAGTTTTTGAAACTGAGGTAGAATCCAAGAAGAAGCGCACTGGTTATATCCACAATGCTGCACTTCTTTCAACATCCACTGATACTACTGCCAACCCTGAAGCAGTTAGTACTGCCAGTGGAGTAAATTTAGAAAAAGGCACTGGAACTATCTTTGAAGCCTTTTTGTCCAGTCATAGCAACAATTCATTGATTAATGATGATCTGGATCAACTTCACCCTGATGACCTGGAGGAGATGGACATTAAATGGCAGATGGCCATGTTATCTATGAGGGTGAAGAAGTTTATTAAAAGAACAGGAAGGAACAACTTCTCTCAAAGAAGAGAAGATGGAGCTGGTTTTGACAAGACTAAGGTGGAGTGCTATAAGTGTCACATGAAAGGACACTTTGCTAGAGAGTGCAGGAGTGTTGTTCCAAACAACAACCACCAACAAGCTCAGAATGGAGGCCAACAAGCTCAGAATGGAGGCTACAATCAAAACAAGAATCCTGCTCAAGCCCTTGTTTCTCAACAAGGAATGGGATTTGACTGGAGTGATCAAGCTGAGAAAGCCATTCAGAATCAAGCTCTTATGGCAGAAGTGTCTGATCTCCCCTCTGAGGTAATTTCTAATCTTTGCACTCAATCTTGCATAGACACTGTCAAAAGATACAGGGATCACAATCAAAGTATGTGTGATGACCTCAAAAGATTGGAAAACGACAGAAGAGATTATGTGTTGATAGTAGAGAGATTTGAAGAGCAAATCAAAGGCTTTCAAGCTAATGAACTTCAACACTCTTATGACACAAACTATTGGAAGTGGGAAAAGAATGAGTTAGAGACCAAACTGTCTAAGTCCTTAGAAGAGAATGATAGGCTGAAAGAGGAACTGTCTAAAGTTAAGCTTGACATAGAAAAGTTTTCATATGCTTCAAAAGCAATGGAATCTCTTCTAAAGGCTCAGATTCATGATAAGATGAAGCCTGGTATTGGATACAACAATACACCTCCTCCTTACAACAACAACTATATCTCTCCTACTTCAGACTTGTTAGAAACGAAGGAGAAAAAGGACTTGTCTGAGGAAGCTTTTAAGATAGATCCTTTGGATGAGGTAGTAGTTAAGGATTTGACTGAGAAAGAAGCCAGTGATAGATCCTTTGGATGAGGTAGTAGTTAAGGATTTGACTGAGAAAGAAGCCAGTGAGAATAGGGATAATGCTGTGAGTAAAAAGATACCATTAGAAAACAACATTATCACCAATGAGGGATGTGGGAAAATCTGGGTCAAGTCCAAGGAGATAGAGAAGACCAAAGGAAAGGATAACAAGGTCCATTACAAACAAACCACGGTTGTGAATCCTGGATCCTGTAAACAGTGTGCTTGCAATAAAGCTAAGAGCCTAAATTCTAGTATAAAAAGAGGTAATCAAAGAAACTGGAATAATCAATGGGCTCAGAAACAAGGAGTTGATCTGAATAAAATCAATAGACCAAAACCTTGTTTCATATGTGGCAAGTTAAATCATTTGGCTAAGTATTGCTTCTTTAACCCTATTAATCAACAGATGAACTTTCAAAGATTTGTGCAAAAACCTGTTGGTTATAGGAAGGCTGAAAAGAAACATGTGATGAAGAAATCTGTTGAAAGCAAAGGCCCCATGAAGAAAAAGTTTTTAAAAGAAAGTATTAAAATGTGGGTGCCTAGAAGCACTAAAACTGTTAGTACTGCTGACAGGGATAGTGCTGCTGGAAGCATTACTGCTGCTACCAGTGTTAGTACTGCTGAAAATATTAATGCTGCTAATACTGTTAGTACCTCTTCAAAGGTTAATACTGCCAACACAGTTACTGCTGCTAACACAGTTACTACTTCTAACAAGGTTAGTACTGCTAAGCATGCAAGTGCTGCTAAGGCAGTTAGTACTTCTAAAACCAATACTGCTTCTAGCAAAAATGTTTCCAAGCCTATTATTGTGACAAAGTACTCCAAGAATGAGGAGTCAAAGTTTAAAAATCTTGTCAAGAAAGAATGCAAGTATTTTGATGAGAAAGGGGTACCCAAGACCACTTTGGCTTGGGTTCCTAATTCATACTAACTGATTTATCTTATGTGCAGGGCAACCAACAACTCAAGGGTAAGAGCATATGGCATGTTGATAGTGGTTGCTCTAGGCACATGACAGGCAACATGTCATGCCTTCAGGATTTCAAGCATATCAATGGAGGACATGTTGCATTTGGAGATAATCTTACTGGTGGTAAAATAAGTGGAAAAGGTAATGTCACCAAAGGTAAGATGACATTTGAGGATGGATACTATGTTGATCAGTTGAAGTACAACCTGTTAAGTGTATCACAGGTTTGTGACAAACAACATAGTATATTACTTACAAATACTGAGTGTATGATCCTTGCTCCAGGGTTTAAGGTAGTTGATGAAAGCATGATACTACTTAGAACTCCAAGAAAGGACAATGTGTATTGTCTAGATATGGACAATGTTGTTAGTGATTCATCCCTGAACTGTCTTGTTTCAAAAGCTTATGTGGATGGATCCTCTCTTTGGCACAGAAGGATGTGTCATGTGAACTTCAAAACCATGAACAAACTTGTTAAAAATAACCTTGTAAGAGGTTTACCTTCAAAAGTATTTTCATGTGATGATCATTGTGTTGCATGTCTTAAAGGCAAACAACACAAAACTTCTCATAAGACCAAAGAGATAAACTCAATTTCTTCTTGTCTCCAGTTATTGCATATGGATATGTTTGGTCCTACAAATGTTATGAGTATAGGCAAGAAATCTTACTGCTTGGTTATTGTTGATGATTACTCTAGATTTACCTGTGTATATTTTCTAAGGACTAAGGATGAGACAAGTGGACTGATCAAATCTTTTATCCTAAGAATTGAAAACCAAACTAATCAAAAAGTAAAAGTCATTAGATAAGATAATGGGACTGAGTTTAAAAATCTTGATCTAAACACCTTTTGTGAAGAGAAGGGCATTGAGAGACAATATAGTGCTCCTAGGACTCCTCAATAGAATGGAGTTGCTGAAAGGAGAAATAGGACATTAATAGAGGCTGCTAGATCTCTGTTGGCTGATTCAAAACTGCCAATTACCTTCTGGGCTAAAGCAGTTAATACTGCTTGTTATGTCCAAAACAGAGTTCTAGTGGTCAAGCAAAAGAACAAGACCCCATATGAGCTTTTAAATAAAAGAAAACCTTTCATTGGATTTTTTAAACCATTTGGGTGTCCTTGTACAATTCTCAATACCAAATCTCACCTAGGTAAGTTTCATAGCAAAGCAGAAGATGGATTTCTTGTTGGATACTCATCTCAGAGTAAGGTTTACAGAGTTTTTAACTCTTCTTCAAGAATAATTGAAGAAAGTGATAATGTCAAATGCAATGAGAACACACCAAATCCAATTGGGTCTGGTCCTCAGTGGCTATTTGATATTGATTCACTAACTAACTCTTTTGGTTTCAGTAGTGATGATTATGCAGGTATAGGGAGTGGAGGATCAGGGACTACACAAGTCTCAGATAGTATATCTCAATCTGTGATATTTCCCATACCCATAGTGAATCCTGTTGAAGACTGTGGAAATGAACCATCTACTGGACCAAGTCAAAGTGAAGAAGAAAGTAGAGATGAGGAGACTCAAGAAAATAAAGAACCAGAAGTGGCTACTGACAACACTTCAGTTGAGTTGAATGACTCTAATCTAGAGGTGGGACTTAATGAAGAACCTAGTCAACACACCAGAATACACAAGAATCATCCTCCACAGCTGGTAATAGGAGATATATCCTCTCCTATGATGACTAGAAATCAGAGTAGGCTTCAAGAAATACAAGATCAACAACACACAGTGCTTTCTTGCTTTTAATCCCAGCTTGAGCCTAAAAAGGCACATGATGCTATGAAAGAATCCATTTGGATAGAAGCCATGCAAGAAGAGCTACTGCAGTTCAAGCTGCAAGATGTTTGGGATCTGGTAGACCTTCCTAAAGGCCAAAGAGCAATAGGAACAAAATGGGTCTTCAGGAACAAGAGAGATGAAAGAGGTATAGTGATAAGGAATAAAGCAAGGCTGGTGGCTCAAGGGTACACACAAGAAGAAGGAATAGACTATGAAGAAGTATTTGCACCTGTGGCCAGGATAGAAGCAATTAGATTATTCCTGGCTTATGCTTCCTATATGAAATTCAAAGTCTATCAAATGGATGTGAAAAGTGCATTTCTCTATGGGTCAATTGAAGAAGAAGTATATGTCTGTCAACCACCAGGGTTTGAAAACCCAAGCTATCCAGACAGAGTATACAAATTGAAAAAAGCACTTTATGGACTACATCAAGCTCCAAGAGCATGGTATGACACTCTGTCATCCTATCTCTTGGAAAATGGCTTTGAAAGAGGAGTCATTGATAAGACTCTATTCATCAAGAGAAAGAAGAAGGATATCTTGCTGGTCCAAATCTATGTTGATGTTATTATCTTTGGATCAACAAGAGACAACATGTGCAAGGAGTTTGAGGAACTAATGCATCAAAGGTTCAAAATGAGTTCCATGGGGGAACTTACTTTCTTCCTTGGACTCCAAGTTCAACAGAAGTCAGATGGAATCTTCATCTGTCAGTCTAAGTATGTGCAGGACATTCTAACCAAGTTTGGTTTCTCAGATTCAAAACCTGCTAGCACACCTATGGAGACACACAAGCAGATAACAGCAGATCTTGAGGGGGAGGATATGGATGTTCATCATTATAGATCCATGATTGGCTCTCTCATGTATCTTACAGCCTCTAGGCCAGATATAATGTTTCCAGTCTGTGTGTGTGCAAGATTCCAAGTTAGGCCAAAGCAATCTCACTATCAAGCTGTTAAGAGGATATTCAGATATCTCAAAGGGCAACCCAGAATTGGACTTTGGTATCCTCATGACTCATCCTTTGACCTACTTGCGTACTCAGATAGTGATCTAGGTGGAGCAAACCTGGACAGAAAATCTACTTCTGGAGGATGTCAGTTTTTGGGTGCAAGACTAGTTTAATGGCAGTGCAAGAAACAAACCACAGTATCCACATCTACAACAGAGGCAGAGTACATAACAGCTGCAAGTTGCTGTTCTCAAGTCTTATGGATTCAGAATCAAATGCTGGATTATGGGGTAACCTTTCTACACACTCCAATTTTTATTGATAATAGCAGTGCTATTAGCATTGTGAATAATCCTGTCAAGCACTCAAAGACAAAGCACATTGAGATCAGGTATCACTTCATAAGAGACTGTAATGAGAAGAAACTTATTCAAGTTGTAAAAGTTCACACTGATAATCAGTTTGCTGATCTATTCACTAAAGCTTTTGATGTGGGTAGATTCACTTTCTTGGTAACAAGTGTGGGAATGATCAACTCTGAATAAGCCCCTTCTCACAAAGTGGTTCTATACCTGTATATTGTTTATTCTTGGTGTTACTAATCTTCTTTTTCAGGATATGTATAGCAGTACTCAGTGTTTCACGAGATTAAAGGAGTAAGTATAGTTAATACTGCTAGTGCACAGTTACTACTGCTAGTAGTTAATACTACCATTGCACAGTTACTACTGCTAGTAGTTAATACTGCTCTCAGTTAATACTGCTAGTTAGTTAATACTGCTCTAGGTTAATACTGCTTATGTCCCGAATACTATAAATACTCTTTTCCCGCCTAAAAGTTCATAACGACTCTCTGCATACTATTCTCTTGCGCTCTAAACCCTCTTTCTCTCAAGTTCAAAGTTCTCAGGCAAGAATTTTCAAAGATTCATGGCATCAATGGCGTTCATTGATGAGCACAATGAAATCGCGATGCTCCAAAAGCCAAAACAAGCTGAAGGTTTTCATCAGATAGTCTCCTACATTGCCACATTGCCCATGCTCTCACTATGTCTCCTACTATCTTCATAGAGCATCAGGGGCAATTCTGGGCACACGCCACCATTGTTACTGAGGATGGTGTGCAAATGATCAAGACGACAGTGTGTGGCAAGCCATTGACAGTTACTGAAGAGGTAATTCGCATCAGTCTACGTCTAGACGATGCCTCTGGTATAAATTCTATCCCTAATGATGAACTGTTTTCTACTCTTACAAGAATGGGGTATAGAGGCCCATTGGGTATTTTTAAGTTCTCAAAAGCTAAATTCTCACCCCAACGGCGTTTTCTTGTTCATACCTTGATGCACTGCATCTCTAAAAAGACTACTGGATGGAGTGAGTTCAGCAGTCCCATTGCTTATGCTTTGGTCTGTTTGGCCACTGCCAGAAGGTGCAATTTTTCACAAATGATTTTCAATGATCTTGTCTCAAACATGGGAAACAAAAAGAGCTTTTATATGTATCCCAGGTTTGTTCAAGAAGTAATCAACCATGAATTGACGGATATTCCTCATTCTGATGGAATATATGTACCAAAACCCCCTAAAGGCAAGGTTTTCTCAAATATGAGAAGATCTGCTGGGGACTCGGAAGGAGTAGACACCCCATTGTTCTCTACAATGATGGTGGTGTCCCAAACTAATGAAGGTATGGTAGCAGGGTCAAGGCCCCCATTAGACCAACCCACTGCTAGCCAATCCCAACCTTCCCACTCTAAATCAATTCCTCAGTCTCTTCTTGACAAACCAACTTCACCAATCACCCAAACTTATCAAAGAAAACAGGTAAAGTAGGCTCCTTCCCTTCTTGTACCTTCACCCACTCAGCCTTTAAGCCCTCTAAGGGAGAATTCTCCCTTAGAGAATATCCAAAGGGAAACCAACAGGGTGTCTCCCAACCCTCAGGAGGTGCTCTCTAAGGAGATGGCAGAGCATATGGGTGAGAAGGCTGCCACTACTTCTTCTAGCACAGAGAAGGATAGTGGTAACATCTCTAAGACCTTCCCCATGGCAACTTTGAATGAGCAATCATTCAAAGGTCCCCGGTGCCAAGAAACCAAGGGGGTGGATAGTGCTTCTGCTAGGCAGAAGGCTTCCACTACTAAAAGATCCCATGATCCTTCAAAAGGGGGTAACACTCCTGGAGAAGGTGAGGACAAATATGACTACAATGAATTGATGGAAACAATGGGCAACATCAATATGGATGTCATCAAACAAGGGAAAGAGATTGAAGAGATGAAGCTGGTAATCCTGTCACAACAAGTACAGATTGCTAAGTTGAAGAAGATGGTGACCAGTCTTGTACAGAGGAAGAGGAGAAAGCAATTTGAACTAAGAAAAAGGAAATCTGGAAATGATGCTCCCAAAAAGGGGGAGATCGACATGGAAGAAGCTACAAAAGAGGGGGAGCTTGATGGGATGAAATATGGTGTTGAGGGGGAGAAAGCAGCAGTAAGTGAGCAAGCAGCAGAAACCATTAATGCTTCTAGTTCAAGTGGAGCAGCAGAAACAGTTACTACTGCTGACATGAACAAAGCAGCAGAAACAGTGAAGGAAGTACTAACAGAACTGGAAATTGCAGAAACTCTGATCAAAGAAAAACATGATACTCCCAAGGTCACTTCAAAGGCCAAAGGAGTTATCATAAAAGAAAGAGGTGATGCTAAAATGAAATCCAGGTCTAAGAAGGTGATAAGCAAAGAAAAGGGCAAAGCTAAGCTAGTGGAATTTGATCAACCACTCAAAAAGCAAAAGTTGGTTGAATCAGATGAAGCTCTGGCCAGAAAAATATAAGCTGATATTGAGCAAGAAGAGAGGCTTCAAGTAGACAAAGACAGAGAGATGGCTAAGGCTCTAGCTGCTGAACTGAATGAAGCTTATCAACAAAGCCTGGCAACTGAAATTGCACAGAAGAAAGTTGCAACTCTGAAGAAATCAGTGATGGTAAAAACAGCTGTAAAGAAGAGACAACCCTCAAAGACTTCCCTAGGTACCCAAGAGAGAAACAAGATGATTATATTTCTCAAAGGTGCTGTAGGAGTCAGAAAGGAGATGTTCTCAAAGATGTCTTTTGAGAAGATTAAAGAACTGTATGATTCAGAGATGATAAAGCTTCAGGGGAATGAAACTGCAAGGGTGGAGATGGAGAAGAGGATGAAAGAAAGTAATGACTTTCTGATACAAAATCCCTTTCCAGATGAGCAAGAAACACCACCAAAGAAAGAAGCCACTCTGGGTGAAAGTCTAAGGACTTTAAAGGGAACCAAGATGATGGCAAGGAGAAAGTCAACTAAGAAGCCTAGAGTAGCTGAAGGAGAGACTGAGAAGGTTGTTGAAGAAGAAGGGGCACCTGAGTCATCTAAACAGAAAGAGCCATAAAACACAGATGATGTAAATATGTATATGGTAGTGATGGACAAAGTACCTGAACCAATTTCAGTAGAACCTGTAGGAGTTAAGCCTCCTGAGGTCATTCTCTAGGATACATTGACAGTGGATGGAAAGGAATACATAAGGCTAAAAAGGAAGGATGAAAAGTATGAGGTGTTCAATACTTGGGCAAAGATTGTAAGAACATGCTCTAGGTCAGATCTTGAAGAGATGTTTGAGATAGGAATGAAGTTGTATGCAGATATACTGAAGGCTCCAGAGATTTCAATTACAAAACTAGTAATGGAGTATCTGTGTATGATGTTCAAGCCTGAAGAAGTAGAGCATGTGATCAAGAATGTGTTCAAGTCAGTCAACAATTGGACTCTATATGAAACTAGTGGAGTATATGCAGTGACTTTGGATCTGAATCATACTGAGTACTTCCTAGTGGATAGAGTGTATAACCATAGCAGATTGAAGCTTCATGCCATGCTGAAGAAGAAGCTAGGGTGTATTCCAGATTCAGAAATGGCTAAATATTTGATCCAAAGAACCATCAATCAGAGTTTGGGGTTGGATGCAAATACTGGAATTTAGGCCATTATGGAGTTTTGGGAGCATCTTGAAGAAAATCTGAAGAACTTGACTTCTCTTCTAAAAGTCAAGTTAGGGGGAGATTGTTGGGAACTGAAGAAAAGCTTAAGTATGGTTAATATTGCTAGTTCAGAATTACTACTGCTAGAAGACTTCAAAGTTAATACTGCTGAGTATTACTACTGCTAGTAGAATTAATACTACTAGTCAAAGTTAGTGCTGCTTGAACAAAGTTAGTACTGCTTAGCTAGTTAGTACTGCTAGTGGTTAGTACTGCTTAGTAGTTAATATTGCTTGAAGAAATTAATGCTGCTGAGCATAATTAGTACTGCTTATGACTTGAAGATCCGGATGAAAAGGATGACAGCTGGAAAGAATCAAGATATTCATGGAAGGCTTAAAGATAATGATGGAAGATATACTGAAGATATTTTATTTATTGTAATTATCTTTTTGTTCAGTATATGTACAGATTTGATAGAATAGTTTAGATTTGATTAATTAATTCATTCTAAGTTTTAGAGAGAATCAACCTCAAGGCATAGTTCCTAATTCTAGAGAAGTAGAATTCGTATTGGTGAGCCTGTTCATCAATATTGAGGTTGTGTGTTTAATCTTGTAACTTCAAGCATTCAATACAAGTTTACAAGTTGTTGATTATATACTGTTTTGGTTTACTGTTTTATTGAATATCAAAGTGTTATTCCGCAACTTCTTTGATATTAGTTTCTGAGAATTTATTCTTGTTAAGAATTCGATCCTGACATCTACAATTGGTATCAGAGCGGGATCGAATTAATTTCTATTTGATACAATCAAAATGTTTGTCTAAATCCCTATTTTTTATCGACTTCGAGTTTAATACGGTGCATCATTGTGTTCTTCAAATTAAAGTTTTTGGGTTTGAGTTTTTGGGTTTTATATTTGGAAAAGTTCGATCAAGTTTTGATTTTTTTTTTTGAAAAAAAAAATCGCTCAGATCTGGAATTTGTTTTAATCGACGCTGTGTTCTTAAAGTTTCTTGAAAAATCATTCAATCTTCTCATGTTTTGATCAATTCGTTTGAAAAAGATGGTTTTATTTTTTGTTAGAAACGATTTTTTATCATCAATTTTGGATTTAAAAGTTAGTTCTGTAAAGATTTTGAGTTTTATCGTTGAATTGTTCGAAGAACAACATACCCATATTTTTGATCTCCCGGTACTTGGGTTCCCGATACCAATCACCCGGTACCTTGCAATCTCCCGGTACCCCTGAGTTTTTAATCTCCTTTGTGATCAACTGAGATTGGATATTAAAACATAGTGGGCGGCTATTATTTTATCAATTGAATTTGGTTCCTTGAAGTTTGGCTTGCACACCATCTGTGAATTTAATCTCATTGGTTGCTAAATGTTTAATGGACGGTGGTTCTAGGTTATGAGATAAGTAGCTTTTGGTTTGAATTCAAATTTGTGATAGCAACTATTAGTGTTCGTTAGTATCAAATTTTGACCGACGGCTATTGATAAAGCACTTGGGCGACGGCTGTCGATTAATCTCTCGATCGGGGTTGTTTCTTCTGTGTCTCAAATTGTAACCGGGACTGCACTTTCCCAGTGCCAATCCACTCCCGGTCCCCGGGGTGAATCTCCCGGTTCTGTGACATCCGGTCCCCGTGATGTATTAAACTCCCGGGGTGTGCATATACCGGTCCCCGGTCATTGTGAACTCTCCCGGTTTCAGACGGTCACTTCTCACGGTCCTTGACACGTTGTTAACCTCTCCCGGACCTTGGCATTCGAATAATTCGGTATCACAACAAGGTTTGAGTTTTCTCGATCGTTTTTCGAAATTATTTCGGTTGATTCGGTAGTGATCGTGGATGGATTTTTTCGATTTTAAATTGTTAAGGATTGTTTAGAAAGTTTAAACGATTGATTTTTATCAAAAAAAATTCACCCATATCAAGCTCTTAAGTTCTCGTTAGGTTTCCGAAAAAAATTTGGTTGCTCCGTTCGATAGTTTGAGATATTTTTTCGAGTTCTAATCAGTTGAGGGAGCTTAAAGGGACATAAACAATCGTTTTTGTTCAAAAAAATTTAACCCATACTGAGTTTTTAAGTTGTCGATCGTTTTTCCATAAATTTCCGGTTGGTTCGTTTGTGATCATGGGTTGACCGGTTGAATTTTAATCTGGTAAGGAGTGATCAAGGAGCTTTAACGATCGTTTTGCATTCAATATTTCTAACCGTTTCGAAGCTTTGCAGGTTGGCTCATCGGAGAAGACGATGAATAGTGTTTTAACCGGATTCCGTTAAGTTGCCGTTAAATGCTTTACATTTTAGTCCTTTTTCGTTAGTGTCCGTTAGTTTGTTAGTTTGGTTAATTTTACTTCAATTTTAGTCCTTTTTCAGTTAGTGTTCAGTTAAGTCCGTTAGAAGTTTCAAATTTTGCACTTTTAGTCCCTCTAGTTAGTAGTTTTATTTTATGTCATTTATAGTCCTTCTACTTTTAAGTTTAATTTTCTGTCCCTTTTAGTCCTAGTAGTTTTAAGTTTCACTTTATGTCACTTTTAGTCCCCGTACTTCATATTTTCGGTCGTTTGTCATCTTTGACCCCTAAACTTTCAAGTTTCACACGTTGTCACTCTTGTTAGTAAAAGTGTGTCTTATAAAAATGAAAATAAAATGTTAACTGACCAGTTAAAGGATCTCGAACTTGAGCTTTACAAACATGGTCAAACTAATCAAACGTTTCATATGAACATACCCAAAGAGTTCAAGAACTCCAATCCTGAACGGGGAATCGGATATGACAACCCTCATTATCTGAAAAAGGCCTTGACCAAAGTTCCCACGTTATATGCTTTCGAATTTTTGGGAGTGGACAAGACCTACCCAGAGTACAAAATCAGATGGACCAAACCATTTGTTGATGAGGATCCAGAACTGGAAACTTTGAGAAGGAAAAACACTACCACAATGCAACTTTCTTTTGTTTATGACTCATTGAATGCGTCATACAACACCGAAAAACCCTCCCTTAAAGCTCGTAAGTTTCTAGCCAAGGGTACCCTTCGTACCTGGCTTTCGTGGTTGACGCAAAGAAAGAGAAGATGTCAGTAGAGGATGTGAAGATCGTGCGAGACAACCCGGGCGTATTTCCGGAAGATTTACCCAGGATACCGCCGGAACGGCAAGTGGAGTTTCAAATTGACCTAACTCCGGGAGCGGCTCCAATAGCTCGTGCACCCTACCGTTTGGCTCCGACAGAAATGCAGGAGATGATGACGCAACTTCAAGAGCTGCTCGAGAAAGGATTCATTCGACCGAGCTCGTCACCTTGGGGAGCTCCGGTCTTATTTGTAAAGAAGAAGGACGGGTCCATGCGGATGTGCAACGATTATCGGGAATTGAATAAAGTCATGATGAAGAACAAGTATCCTCTACCACACATCGACGATCTCTTCGATCAATTGCAAGGCGCAGGATGCTTTTCAAAGATCGATCTTAGATCCGGTTATCATCAAGTCAGAGTGAAGAAGGAAGATATACCGAAGACGGATTTTCGGACGAGATATGGTCATTACGAGTTTTTGGTGATGCCGTTTGGCTTGACAAATGCTCCGGCCATATTCATGGATTTAATGAACCGCGTGTGTCGCCCATTCTTGGACAAGTTCGTGATTGTATTTATCGACGACATACTGATCTACTCAGAAGACGAGGTTGAGCATGAGAAGCACTTGCGCGAAGTGCTAGAAGTTCTCCGAAAAGAGAAGTTGTATGCGAAGTTCTCAAAGTGCGAGTTTTGGCTTAAAGAAGTTCAATTCTTGGGCCACGTAGTGTCTGAAGACGGGGTAATGGTAGACCCAGCGTAGATAGAGGCGATGATGAGTTGGGAACCGCCAACGAGTCCGACGGAAATCTGGAGTTTCTTGGGTTTGGCGGACTACTATCGACGCTTTATCCAAGATTTCTCTAAGATAGCTTCGCCACTCACATCCCTCACAAGAAAGAATGTCAATTTTCTTTGGACTGACGTGTAGGATCAAGCCTTTCAGACGCTCAAGAAGAGATTAAGTGAAGCTCCTATTCTATCCTTACCCGATGGATCGGATGACTTCGTTGTGTATAGTAACGCTTCCAATATGGGTCTCGGGTGTGTGTTGATGCAACGGGGAAAAGTGAGAGCTTATGCGTCACATCAACTAAAGGACCACGAGAAGAACTACCCGATTCATGACTTGGAATTGGCGGCGGTAGTCTTTGCATTGAAGTTATGGCGACATTATTTGTACAGAACCAAATGAACTCTTTTCACTGATCACAAGAGCCTTAAGTACATCTTTGATCAAAAAGAACTCAATATGCGACAAAGGAGGTGGCTTGAGTTGCTAAAGGACTATGATTGCGATTTGCTCTACCATCCCGGTAAAGCCAACGTGGTGGCGGATGCGTTGAGCCGAAGGAGTTATGAAGGCGGTGTTAAGTTATCCCTCACGAGAATCGATGTGGTATCGAGTCTCTTGGAAAACATCAAGGCGAGTCAGTTGGAAGCGCTCAAAGAAGAAAATCTCAAATCGGAAGTCATGGTGAAGCAAAGTGGACTTTTGACGGAAGATGGTCGAGGACTTAAACTCTTCCAAGGGCGAATTTGGGTGCCAAAGTTTGGTGGAAATCGGGAGTTGCTTCTCGAGGAAGCGTATAAGTCAAAATATTCTATACATCCCGGTAGCACCAAGATGTATAGGGATTTAAAGTTGACCTATTGGTGGCCGGTGATAAAGCTGGACGTGGCAAATTATGTGGAGAGCTGTGTCACGTGTCTTCAAGTCAAGGCGTAACACCAAAGACCGTATGGGAGTTTGCAACCGTTGTCCATTCCTGAGTGGAAGTGGGACAACATCACCATGGATTTTGTGACAAAGCTACCGAAGACCCTACGAGTTCAAGATACTATATGGGTGTTCGTGGATCATTTGACCAAGAGTGCGCATTTTTTTGTGTTGGAACTGAAGAAAATCTCAAGTATGATTAATGCTGCTAGTTCAGATTTACTACTGCTAGAAGACTTCAAAGTTAATACTGCTGAGTATTACTACTGCTAGTAGAATTAATACTGCTAGTCAAAGTTAGGTGTTGTTCGGTTCGTTTTCTATTAAGACCTGTATGGATATAGCTGTCTGTATGAATATAGTTGTCTGAATGTTAACAGATAAGTTGTTGTTCGGTTGTTGTGCTGAATAAACAGTCTGAATGTCAGAAATGACCATTTTACCCCTTAGTCTATATTAAATGAAATAATTGTTTGATAAAAAGATATTAATTTAATTGTTTTTTAAATAAAAAAGGTATATTATACAAGTTATTAGTTATGGTATATAGATATTCATTGTTTATTGCTTATCTTAAAAAAGAAGCCATTGACCCAAAATTAAAAAAAGAGAAAAACAAACCCTCTACAAATCCATTGGGAACGTCAACAGCACCTAACCTCACCCTCTTCTTCTTCTTTCACCTCTTTCAAGATCTAAACCATTGAACTCCCAAAATAAAAATAAAATCGTATGCAAATCCATGGTTTCAAGCTTTTCTTTGGATGGGTTTTTTGTTCAGAGGGTTTCTGTTTTTTTTTCTCCAACCGATGGAACAGATCGATTGAGAAGCAAACAAGTAGAAGATTGATGGAACAATGGTGCAGATCTGTGAAGAGCAAGCACCATGGATTTGGTGGTCTTCACCAGCAAGTAGAACGATGGTTTTAGGAGGTTGGAAAAAAAAGGCTTTATAATCTGTTGATTGGGAATGAAGAAGATGAATGAGGGTGAAGGGTAAAAGAGGAATAAAAAGGAAAATGAATAGCTGAATACAAAGGACAATATTTTCTTGGCTGACCGAATAAGTCTCCGGCTGAGCGATTAAGCCACAACCGAACAGGTATATATGGCTGAGCGAATAAGCCATATAGGCGATACAGCCCATTAAGCCACAACCGAACAGCCCCTTAGTACTGCTTAGCTAGTTAGTACTGCTAGTGGTTAGTGCTGCTTAGTTGTTTTTGCTGCTTATGATTAGTACTGCTTATGAATTGAAGATTCGGATAGAAAGGATGACAGCTGGAAAGAATCAAGATATTCATGGAAGGATTGAAGATAATGATAGAAGATATACTGAAGATGTTTTATTTATTGTAATTATCTTTTATCCAGTATATGTATAGAATTGTATAGAATAGTTTAGACTGAATTAATTTTTTCATTCTAAGTTTTAGAGAAAATCAACCTCAAGGCATAGATCCTAATTCTAGAGAAGTAGAATTCATATTGGTGAGCCTGTTCATCAATATTGAGGTTGTGTGTTTAATCTTGTAACTTCAAGCATTCAATACAAGTTTACAAGTTGTTGATCATATACTGTTTTGTTTACTGTTACATTGAATATCAAAGTGTTATTCCGCAACTTCTTTGATATTGTTTCTGAGACTTTATTCTTGTTAAGAAATTGATCCTGACAAGTGGTATCAGAGCCTGTTCTCTCAGAGACAACTATTCACTCATCATGGAAAACTTTGCAGAATCAAACAGTACTCTGGTCTCAAAGGTTCCAATGCTCAGACCCAATGAATTAGATATGTGCAAGATCATAATCAAGCAGTACATACTCCTCACTGCCTATTCTATGTGGGATATCATAGAGAATGGTCCTTCTGAAGCAGGAAAGATTGGTGCAGATGGAAAGAGAACTCCACCAAAAACTGATGCTGAAAGAAAGAGTAGACAGACAGAGATGAAAGCCTTGAGAACCTTGCTCTTGGCTATTCCCAATGAATATCAACATCAGTTCTGCAACTGCACTGATGTAGAGATGCTCTAGAATGCTCTAGAGAAGAGATTCTCAGGTACCAAAAGTACCAAGAGAAATCAGAAAGCCATTCTGAAGCAACAATATGAGAACTTTATGTCAACCAAGAATGAGTCTATGACTCAAATTTTTGACAGGTTCAACAAGCTTATTGGTGAACTTGCTACAGTGGGAGTACAAATTGATCAAGATGATCTGAACAGAAAGTTTCTAAGGTCCCTGAGTGATGAATGGACCATGTATACTGTGTCTTTCAAACAGAATGATCAACTGGAAGAAAAGGAACTTGATGATCTATATAATGATCTAAGAGTTTTTGAATCTGAGGTAGAGGCTAAGAAGAGGCCTTCTGGGTATGTTCACAATGCTGCACTCCTTTCAGCATCAACTGATTCTACTTCCAACCCTGAATTAGTTATTGTTGCCAATGGAGCAAATCAAGAGAGAGGCAATGAAACTGTATTTGAAGCCTTTCTGGCAAGTCATGGAAACTCTTATCTCATTAATGATGACTTGGAACAACTCCATCCAGATGATCTTGAAAAGATGGACATTAAATGGCAGATGGCCATGCTCTCTATGAGAGTTAAGAAGTTCATCAAAAGAACTGGAAGAAATAACTTCTCTCAAAGAAGAGAAGATGGAGCAGGTTTTGACAAGTCAAAGGTGGAATGCTATAAATGCCATCAGAAGGGACACTTTGCTAGAGAATGCAGAAGTGGAATGCCTCAAAACAATAACCACCAACAAGCTCAATCTGGAAGCTTCAATAATAACAGAAACTCTGCACAAGCCCTTGTCTCTCAACAAGGCATGGGGTTTGATTGGAGTGATCAAGCTGAAGAGGCCATCCAGAACCAAGCTCTAATGGCAGAGGTGTCAGATCTCCCAACAGAGGTAACTTCCAATCTTTGTTCTCAAAATTGCATTAACACTGTTAAAAGGTACAGGGATCACAATCAAACCATGAGTGATGACCTGAAGAGATTAGAAAAGGACATAAAAGATTATGTTAGGATTGTTGAGAGATTTGAAGAGCAGATTAAGGGTTTTCAAGCTAATGAGCTTCAACACTCTTATGACACAAACTACTGGAAGTGGGAGAAAAATGACTTAGAACTTCAACTGACCAGATCCAAAGAAGAGAGTGAAAAGCTAAGAGGAGAGCTAGCTAAAGTCAAACTAGATGTAGAAAAGTTTTCCAATGCTTCCAAAGCAATGGATTCTTTGCTACAAACTCAGATTCATGATAAACTGAGAAGAGGAATAGGGTACAATACCACACCACCACCCTATAACAACAACTACATCCCTCCTAGCTCAGATTTGTTAGAAACAAAGGATAGGAAGGACCTACCTAAGGGAGCTACTGAGATAGATCCCTTAGATGAAGTAGTTGTTAAGGATAAAACTGAAAAAGAAGTTGTCAAAGATAAAGACAACACTGTAAGTGGTGAGATTCTTATAGAAAACCACATAATCACCAATGAGGGATGTGGAAAGCATTGGATCAAGTCCAATGAGATAGAGAAGACTGAGGGAAAGAACAAGAAGGTTCACTATAAGCAGACCACTGTTGTGAACTCTATCCCTTGCAAGCAGTGTGCATGCAATAAATCTGAGCCCGAAAAACATGATAAACCAAGGGAAATCAAAGAAACTGGAACAATCAATGGGCACAAAAGCAAGGCATTGATCTGAGTAAAATCAATAGACCAAAGCCTTGTTTTATTTGTGGAAAGTTAAACCATTTGGCTAAGTATTGTTTCTTTAACCCTATTAACCAACAAATGAACTTTCAAAGCTTTCTGCAAAAACCTGTTGGTTATAGGAAGGCTGGAAAGAAACATGTGATGAAGAAATCTGTTGAAACCAAAGGCCCCATAGGGAAAAGGGTTTTAAAAGAAAGCATTAAAATGTGGGTGCCTAAAAGCACTAAAACTGTTAGTACTGCTGACAGGGATAGTGCTGCTGGAAGCATTACTGCTGCTACCAGTGTTAGTACTGCTGAAAATATTAATACTGCTAATACTGTTAGTACCTCTTCAAAGGTTAATACTACTAACACAGTTACTGCTGCTAACACAGTTACTACTTCTAACAAGGTTAGTACTGCTAAGCATGCAAGTGCTGCTAAAGGCAGTTAGTACTTCTAAAACCAGTACTGCTTCTAGCAAAAATGTTTCCAAGCCTATCATTGTGACAAAGTACTCCAAAAATGAGGAGTCAAAGTTTAAAAATCTTGTCAAGAAAGAATGCAAGTATTTTGATGAGAAAGGGGTACCCAAGACCACTTTGGCTTGGGTTCCTAATCCATACTAACTGATTTATCTTATGTGCAGGGCAACCAACAGCTCAAGGGGAAGAGCATATGGCATGTTGATAGTGGTTGCTCTAGGCACATGACAGGCAACATGTCATGCCTTCAGGATTTCAAGCATATCAATGGAGGACATGTTGCTTTTGGAGATAATCTTACTGGTGGTAAAATAAGTGGAAAATGTAATGTTACAAAAGGTAAGATGACATTTGAGGATGTCTACTATGTTGATCAGTTGAAGTACAACCTGTTAAGTGTATCACAGGTTTGTGACAAACAACATAGCATATTATTTACAAATACAGAGTGTATGATCCTTGCTCCAGGGTTCAAAGTGGTTGATGAAAGCATGATACTACTTAAAACTCTAAGAAAGGACAATGTGTATTGTCTAGATATGGACAATGTTGATAGTGATTCATCCCTGAACTGTCTTGTTTCAAAAGCATCTGTGGATGAATCCTCTCTCTGGCACAGAAGGATGTGTCACATGAATTTCAAGACAATGAACAAACTTGTTAAAAACAACCTTGTAAGAGGTTTACCTTCAAAAGTATTTTCATGTGATGATCATTGTGTTGCATGTCTTAAAGGCAAACAGCACAAAACTTCTCATAAGACCAAAGAGATAAATTCAATTTCTTCTTGTCTCCAATTACTGCATATGGATCTGTTTGGTCCTACAAATGTTATGAGTATAGGCAAGAAATCTTACTGCCTGGTTATTGTTGATGATTACTCCAGATTTACTTGGGTAAATTTTCTAAGGACTAAGGATGAGACAAGTGGACTGATCAAATCTTTTATCCTAAGAATTGAAAACCAAACTAATCAAAAAGTAAAAGTCATTAGATCAGATAATGGGGCTGAGTTTAAAAATTTTGATCTAAACACCTTTTGTGAATAAAAAGGAATTGAGAGACAATATAGTGCCCCTAGGACTCCTCAACAGAATGGAGTTGCTGAGAGGAGAAATAGGACACTAATAGAGGCTGCTAGATCTCTGTTGGCTGATTCAAAAATGCCAATTACCTTCTGAGCTGAATCAGTTAATACTGCCTGTTATGTCCAAAACAGAGTTCTAGTGGTCAAACCAAAGAACAAGACCCCATATGAGCTTTTAAATAAAAGAAAACCTTTCATTGGATTTTTTAAACCATTTGGGTGTCCTTGCACTATTCTCAATACCAAATCTCACTTAGGTAAGTTTGATAGCAAAGCAGATGATGGATTTCTTGTTGGTTACTCATCTCAGAGTAAGGCTTAAAGAGTTTTTAACTCTTCTTCCAGAATAATTGAAGAAAGTGACAATGTCAAATGCAATGAGAACACACCAAATCCAATTGGGTCTGGTCCTCAGTGGCTATTTGATATTAAGTCACTAACTAACTCTTTTGGTTTCAGTAGTAATGATTATGCAGGTACAGGGAGTGGAGGATCAGGGACTACACAAGTCTCAGATAGTATATCTCAATCTGTGATATTTCCCATACCCACAGTGAATCCTGTTGAAGACTGTGGAAAGGAACCATCTACTGGACCAAGTCAAAGTGAAGAAGAAAGTAGAGATGAGGAGACTCAAGAAAATAAAGAACCAGAAGTGGCTACTGACAACACTTCAGTTGAGTTGAATGACTCTAATCTAGAGGTGAGACTTAATGAAGAACCTAGTCATCACACCAGAATACAAAAGAATCATCCTCCACAGCTGGTAATAGGAGATATATCTTCTCCTATGATGACTAGAAATCAAAGTAGGCTTCAAGAAATGCAAGACCAACAGCATACATTGCTATCTTGCTTTTTATCCCATCTTGAGACTAAAAAGGCACATGATGCTATGAAAGAGTCCAGTTGGATAGAAGCAATGCAAGAAGAGCTACTGCAATTCAAGCTGCAAGATGTTTGGGATCTGGTAGACCTTCCTAAAGGCCAAAGAGCAATAGGAACAAAATGGGTCTTCAGGAATAAGAGAGATGAAAAAGGTATAGTGATAAGGAATAAAGCAAGGCTGGTGGCTCAAGGGTATATACAAGAAGAGGGAATAGACTATGATGAAGTATTTGCACCTGTGGCCAGGATAGAAGCAATTAGATTATTCCTGGCTTATGCTTCCTATATGAAATTCAAAGTCTATCAAATGGATGTGAAAAGTGCATTTCTTTATGGCTCAATTGAAGAAGAAGTATATGTCTGTCAACCACCAGGATTTGAAAACCCAAGCTATCCAGACAGAGTATACAAATTGAAGAAAGCACTTTATGGACTACATCAAGCTCCAAGAGCATGGTATGACACTCTGTCATCCTATCTCTTGGAAAATGGATTTGAAAGAGGAGTCATTGATAAGACTCTATTCATCAAGAGAAAGAAGAAGGATATCTTGCTGGTCCAAATCTATGTTGATGATATTATCTTTGGATCAACAAGAGACAACATGTGCAAGGAGTTTGAGGAACTAATGCATCAAAGGTTCAAGATGAGTTCCATGGGGGAACTTACTTTCTTCCTTGGACTCCAAGTTCAACAGAAGTCAGATGGAATCTTCATCTGTCAGTCCAAGTATGTGCAGGACATTCTAACCAAGTTTGGTTTCTCAGATTCAAAACCTGCCAGCACACCTATGGAGACACACAAGCAGATAACAGCAAATCTTGAGGGGGAGGATATGGATGTTCATCATTATAGATCCATGATTGGCTCTCTCATGTATCTTACAGCCTCTAGGCCAAATATAATGTTTCCAGTCTGTGTATGTGCAAGATTCCAAGTTAGGCCAAAGCAATCTCACTATCAAGCTGTTAAAAGGATATTCAGATATCTCAAAGGGCAATCCAGATTGGGACTTTGGTATCCTCATGACTCATCCTTTGACCTGCTTGCATACTCAGATAGTGATCTAGGTGGAGCAAACTTGGACAGAAAATCTACTTCTGGAGGATGTCAGTTTTTGGGTGCAAGACTAGTTTCATGGCAGTGCAAGAAACAAACCACAGTATCCACATCTACAACAGAGGCAGAGTACATAGCAGCTGCAAGTTGCTGTTCTCAAGTCTTATGGATTCAGAATCAAATGCTGGATTATGGGGTAACCTTTCTACACACTCCAATTTTTATTGATAATAGTAGTGCTATTAGCATTGTGAATAATCCTGTCAAGCACTCAAAGACAAAGCACATTGAGATCAGGTATCACTTCATAAGAGACTGTAATGAAAAGAAACTTATTCAAGTTGTAAAAGTTCACACTGATAACCAGTTTGCTGATCTATTCACTAAAGCTTTTGATGTGGGTAGATTCACTTTCTTGGTAACAAGTGTGGGAATGATCAACTTTGAATAAGTCCCTTCTCAAAAAGTGGTTAAATACCTGTATATTGTTATTTCTTGGTGGTCCTAATCTTCTTTTTCAGGATATGTAGAGAAGTACTCAGTGTATCACAAGATTAAAAGAGTAAGTATTTTTAATACTGCTAGTGCATAGTTAATACTGCTAGTGGTTAATACTGCTCTCAGATTAATACTGCTCTCAGATTAATACTGCTAGTTAGTTAATACTGCTCTCAGTTAATACTGCTAATGGTTAATACTGCTCTCAGTTAATACTGCTAGTAGTTAATACTGCTCTCAGTTAATACTGCTAGTGGTTAATACTGCTATCAGTTAATACTGCTAGTGGTTAATACTGCTCGCCGTTAATACTGCTTGTTAGTTAATACTGCTCTAGTTTAATACTGCTTATGTCCCGAATACTATAAATACTCTTTTCCCGCCTAAAAAGTTCATAACGACTCTTTGCATACTATTCTCTTGCGCTCTAAACCCTCTCTCTCTCAAGTATCAAGTTTTCAGGCAAGAACTTTCAAAGATCAATGGCATCAATGGCATTCATTGACGAGCACAATGAAATCGCGATGCTCCAAAAGCCAAAGCAAGTTGCAGGATTTCATCAGATAGTGGATTTTCTGAAAACTAGCCATATCGCCTATGTACTGACAGTGTCTCCATCAATCTATATCGAGCATCAAAGGCAATTTTGGGCACATGCCACCATTGTTACTGAGAATGGTGTGCAAATGATCAAGACGGCGGTGTGTGGCAAGCTATTGACAGTTACTGAAGAGGTAATTCGCATCAGTCTACGTCTAGACGATGCCTCTGATATAACTTCTATCTCTAATGATGAACTGTTTTCTACTCTTACAAGAATGGGGTATGGAGGCCCATTGGGTGTGTTCAAGTTCTTAAAAGCAAAATTTTCACCTCAATGGCGTTTCTTTGTCCATACCCTTATGCATTGTATCTCTAAAAAGACTACTGGATGGAGTGAGTTCAGTAGCACCATTGCTTATGCTTTGGTATACTTAGCCACTGCCAGAAAGTATAATTTTTCCCAAATGATTTTCAATGATCTTGTCTCAAATTTGGGAAACAAAAAGAGCTTTTATATGTACCCCAGGTTTGTTCAAGCAGTTATCACCCACGAATTGACGGATATTCCTCATTCTAATGGGATATATGTACCAAAACCCCCAAAAGGCAAGGTTTTCTCAAATATGAGAAGATCTGCTGGGGACTCGGAAGGAGTAGACACCCCATTGTTCTCTACAATGATGGTGGTGTCCCAAACTAATGAAGGTATGGTAGCAGGGTCAAGGCCCCCATTAGACCAACCCACTGCTAGCCAATCCCAACCTTCCCACTCTAAATCAATTCCTCAGTCTCTTCTTGATAAACCAACTTCACCAATCACCCAAACTTATCAAAGAAAACAGGTAAAGAAGGTTCCTTCCCTTCTTGTACCTTCACCCACTCAGCCTTTAAGCCCTCTAAGGGAGAATTCTCCTTTAGAGAATATCCAAAGGGAAACCAACAGGGTGTCTCCCAACCCTCCGGAGGTGCTCTCTAAGGAGATGGAAGAGCATATGGGTAAGAAGGCTGCTACTACTTCTGCTAACACAGAGAAGGATAGTGGTAACATCTCTAAGACCTTCCCCATGGCAACTTTGAATGAACAATCATTCAAAGGTCCTCGGTGCCAAGAAACCAAGGGGGTGGATAGTGCTTCTCCTAGGCAGAAGGCTTCCACTACTAAAAGATCCCATGATCCTTCAAAAGGGGGTAACACTCCTGGAGAAGGAGAGGACGGATATGACTACAATGAATTGATGGAAACAATGGGCAACATTAATATGGATGTAATCAAACAAGGCAAAGACATAGAAGAGATGAAAATGGTGATTCTGTCTCAACAAGTACAGATTACCAAATTGAAGAAAATGGTCACAAGATTGGTGCAAAAGAAGAGGAGAAGGCAATTTGTTTTGAAGAAGAGGAAAAATGCTAATGATGCTTTCAACAAGGGGGAGAATTCAGAGGCTGAAGAAGAAAAGGAAGGTATTTCTGAGATGGGATTTGTTGTTAAGGGGGAGAAAGCTGCAGAAACAGAAGCACAAGCAGTAGAAACAGATAAGGTTCAAGCAGCAGCAGTAACAGAACAAGTAGCAGCAGTAACAGGGCTATCTGTTGAAGAATTGGAAATAGCAGAAACTTTGGTAAAAGCAAAGAATGATACTCCTAAGGCTACTCAAAAGGCCAAGGGAGTGGTCATCAATGAAGGAGGCCTTGAAAAGAAGACAAAAGAAACAAATGAGGCAGGTATGAAGGATGCAAAGGGAAAAGCAAAGATGGTTGAACCTGAACAACCCTCAAAGAAGAAAAATCAGATTGAGCTGGATGAAGAAGTGGCAAAGCAGCTTCAGGCAGAAATGGAAAGGGAGGAACAACTTCAATCTGAGAAGGATAGAGATCTTGCACTGAATATGGCCAGAAAACTAAATGAAGAGTATCAGAAGAGCATGAAAACAACAGCTCAGGCCAAGAAAGTACAAGTCAAAAGAATGCCACTCAAAAAGAAGAAGAGACAACCCTCCAAGACCTTTTTGGCCAATCAGGAAAGAAGAAAAATGATAAATTTCCTGAAAGGTGCAATTAGAGTCAAGGGGGAGATGTTCACAAACATGGCCTACAATCAAGTTGAGGAGCTCTACAAGAAGGAAATGGCAAAGCTCCAAGGGGATTCCTCTCAAAGGGAAGAAGTAGAAAGAAGGATGAAAGAGAGACATGATCTCAACATCCAACAACCATTCCCTGAGGAGACCACACCTTCAAAGGATAAAGCTAAAGAAAAGAAAGAAGAGCAAGAGAATGTTGATGTGAAAGTAAAGTCTTCAATGAGAGTAAAGTCTATAGCCTCCAAGATGCAGTCCAAAAGGCAAAGAGTTGAAGAAAGAGCAGAATCTGAAGCAAAACCTCCTGTTACACCTTCAGCAGAACCAACTCAGAATCCAGAATCATCAAACAAGCAATCTAATGAGCAGGTTGAATTGTTCATGACATTAACAAATGATGATCCAATACAAGCAGATCCCATCTCTATCCAAGCTCCTGAAATCATCTTTTGGGATATCCTGGAAGATCAAAGAAAGAAATTCTTTAGGATTAAGAGGCTAGGGGACATATATGAGGTGTATCCTACTTGGGGAAGTTTCATCAGAAGTTGTACAAGATCAGATCTAGAAGAGATGTTTAAAGTTGGAATGAGATTGTATGAAAAGGAGCTGACAGGAGAAGAAAGGAACTTAATCAGATTAGCCATGGAGTACTTGTGCATGATGTTTGAACCTAGTAAAGTTCAACATGTGATCAGGGATTTGCATCTGGAGAATAAATTTCTAAGGATAGAAAACTGGAAGATATTTGAAAGATGTGGGGTTTATGTCATCACTGTGAATGGAGCATATCATGAGTACTACTTGGTGGACAAGATATATGAGCACATCAAGGGTAAACTACAAGCAATGTTGAATGCCAAGCTTATTTGTTCAAAAGATTCAGAAATGGCAAAGGTTGTAGTTAGCAGGATTATAAATCAAAGCTTGGGTTTGGATCCTAATCTAGGGGTGTAAACTGAAGTGTTGAAAGCATCTTGAAGAAAATCTGAAGAACTTGACTTCTTTCCTTAAAAGTCAAGTTAGGGGAGATTGTTGGGAACTAAAGAAAAGCTCAAGTATGATTAATGCTGCTAGTTCAGATTTACTACTGCTAGAAGACTTTAAAGTTAATACTGCTGAGTATTACTACTGCTAGTAGAATTAATACTGCTAGTCAAAGTTAGTACTGCTTAGCCAGTTAGTACTGCTAGTGGTTAGTGCTGCTTAGTTGTTTATGCTGCTTATGATTAGTACTGCTTATGAATTGAAGATTCGGATGGAAAGGATGACAGCTGGAAAGAATCAAGATATTCATGGAAGGATTGAAGATAATGATAGAAGATATACTGAAGATGTTTTATTTATTGTAATTATCTTTTATCCAGTATATGTATAGAATTGTATAGAATAGTTTAGACTGAATTAATTTTTTCATTCTAAGTTTTAGAGAAAATCAACCTCAAGGCATAGATCCTAATTCTAGAGAAGTAGAATTCGTATTGGTGAGCCTGTTCATCAATATTGAGGTTGTGTGTTTAATCTTGTAACTTCAAGCATTCAATACAAGTTTACAAGTTGTTGATCATATACTGTTTTGTTTACTGTTACATTGAATATCAAAGTGTTATTCCGCAACTTCTTTGATATTGTTTCTGATACTTTATTCTTGTTAAGAAATCGATCCTGACATTTTGCTATGCGAGAGACCTTGCGAATGAAGAAATTGGCTAAACTTTATATCGAGGAGGTGGTGTTGAGGCACGGAGTTCTGCAATCTATCGTGTCGGATCGGGACAGCCGATTCACCTCAAATTTTTGGGCTAGCTTGCAGAAAGAATTGGGCACTAGATTAAATTTGATCAAGGCCTACCATCCTCAAACAGATGGTCAAAGCGTAAGAACAATTCAGACACTCAAAGATATGCTGAGATCGTGTGTCATAGATTTCGGCGGGAGTTGGGACTCACAGTTACCTTTGGTGGAGTTTGCGTATAATAACAGTTACCATTATAGTATCGGAATGGCACCGTTCGAGGCGTTATACGGACGGAAGTGCCGAACCCCAGTTTGTTGGGTTGAAGCGGGCGAGAAGCAATTCGTCGGACCGGAAATCGTTCATGAGACGGCAGACAAAGTGAAAGAAATCCGAGAATGATTGAAGGCGGCCCAAGACCGACAGAAAAGTTATGCGGATAAGAAGAGGAGACCGGTCGAATTCCAAGTGGATGACCGGGTGATGTTGAAAGTATCTCCATGGAAGGGGATTATTCGGTTCGGGAAGCGCGGGAAGCTTAGTCCTCGTTTCCCTGGACCCTTTGTTATCTTAGAAAAGATTGGACTTCAAGCGTACCGGTTGGACTTACCACCGGAGATGGATGGGATACATCCTACCTTTCACGTTTTTTATTTGCGGAAGTGCCTAGCCGAAGAGGAAAGCGTGATTCCTTTGACGAAAATCCGAATAGATAATGGAAACCGTTGTGTGGAGGAACCGGAAGCAATTTTGGAAACAAAAGTAAAGAAGTTTCGGCATAAGGACGTGGTCATGGTCAAGGTCCAATGGAAGCACCATCGTGGTGCTAATGTCACGTGGGAGTCCGAAGAGGATTTGAAGAAGCATTATCCTTATTTGTTCGTATAAATGTGATTTCGGGGACGAAATCCAAATTAGGTGGGGAGGATTGTAACATCCGGAATTTCAGTTAAGTATAAGGTGTTGTTAATCTTTTGTTTATGCGTTTATCGAAGTAGAAATTATATGTTTAATTGCTATTTTGTTTAAAATGGTTATTTGGTTTGGTTTGGTTTGGTTTGGAAGTGCTAGGACCATCCTTTGGAAACAGGGAGCTACGTGACTTACGTCGCAAGTGGAAGTCGCGGCACAAGCCGCGTAACCCACTGGGGTTCACGTGGTTGTGCAAGCGGGCGACTTATGCCGCGGGTGCAAGTCGCGACACAAGTCGCGGGTCGACCTGCTAGTCTCCAAAACCCCTTTTGCCCGATTTTTCTCTCATAATTCTCACATCTCTCTCCCTTGGCAATTTTTAGAGCACCCAAATCAGTTTCCTTCCTCACCAAACCCTAACCCTCATATATACAACATCCATTGGTGGTTGGATCTTGGATTCTTGCATTTACTATCATCAAGGAAGCTTTTCTAGGGTTCTCAAGTGCTACCATCCACCTTCAAGTCTCATCTTCATCTAGGGTTTCATCTTTTCTAGGTTTTGGTCAAAAACCTAGATTGTGTTTTTACTAATCCTTTGTTAAAACTAGATACACATCATAATCTATTACTTGTTATCATCTTGCATCCTACTTGAAATGTTCATTATATATGCTCAAGTATTTGGGTGATTTCTTTTGAGCCATGTTCATTTATGTCATGCCTTGAGTTATTGGGATATGTATATGTGTATCTTGTTATGGAGACGGTATATTATTTGGGACTCCATTTTATGGGTCAAAACCACATGATTAAAAAGGTGGTCATACTTTTCTTGTTATAGACTTCATATTAAATGGCTTGTAATATTGTACCCATGGTTGGTATGGATAATATTCTTGGTCATGTTGTGCCTTGAGGCCTATTAATATATTATGTTGGATGAACCAAGTCAGTAGACACTAGGAGGATGTAGTCTTTGGTGTCACCGTGTGGGTATGTGCCTAGACCTCTGCCATTCGGGGTAATGCCATGGTTGTAGTCCTCGGATGTGCCGGGCCTTTCGGATGTCACTCGTAGTAGTTGGCATCAAGGTATATCGGCTCTTTGGGTGGAACTTGATTAGTGCTATGGGCATCCCCCGTTGACTCCACATTTAATGAAATTTGGTTAACTACTGATAAGAATTGTAAATGCTTTAACATGCTATTTTCTTGTTCAACTCACTAGGATTTTTGGCCTGACACTTGTTTGGTGTCGATGTGTATCTCAGGTTCTAGTGGCGCTGCTTCTAAGTTGGTGTAGTTGCTTGGTGTGAGAGCTTGGGGAATTGCACTTGGACGTATATTTTGGTGAAGTCATTTGGGCTTATAGATGACACCCCTTTTGTAATCTCTTTTCTAGTTGTAGAAACTAGATTAGTTGGTTGTTGTTTATTGTCTGTTCAATTACAACTGTGATTAAACAGGTTTATATATATTCCCCATTTTTTTGGGAGGCTTTTGCTAAGACAATTTTTATACTGTTTCTCCTTGTTAGGAAAGTTTTTGTTATCCCTATTTTTAGGGTGTTACATATCCGGGTTACCACATAATCTATTCGTTCTTATTCTTTGGAGATGGATATTGAAACATACATGGACCCAGTGTCGATAACTCGTGTCACCCCACCCAGCCACTCAAGTATCTCTCAAAAGATACTTGTTTCATATTTGCAAGGAGATTTTGCACATAATTTATCTATTCCTCACTCGGAGGTCTTAGATATTAAAAAAGGAAGACATCAGCTCTGGTCTCCGAACTTCATATTCATCTCACTGTGTCTATTGATTTCTAACCTGCATCCCAGGTTGAATCAATCTTTGAGCCTAATCGATATGATTTATACTTGTTTCACACACGCACGAATCTTTGTGATTCCCCTTGCATATCTTTGTGATATTGCCAGAACAGTTTGAGAAGTAATTTTTTAATATTTTACTTCGGTGATAACTGGAAGTCCTATCAGAGATACATCGATGCCAACTCTGAAAATAGGCCACACAATTGTTTTAATTGTTGTGATAACAGTTACTATTGTGTTTCTGTGTTAGTTGTTACCCTTGGTTACTGAATCGTTTTATCTAATCTTTTGCTACTCATCCGGTTAGTCTTTGACGATACATGATGCTCAGGATTCTCCTAATCATCATGAGGGGGAGAATGTCACATAGTTCAAAGACATAGATTATCGTATTGAGGGGGAGTTAGCAAAATCTGAGGGGGAGTAACAAAATTTTATTATCTGAGGTTGAAAAGCTTTGGATTCAAATATTGCAACTGAGCACAAAAGATTTTATTGGTTCTTCTATCCTGTATCATGTGGTGTCTGCTACCAGTTGTTCCTCCTACGAGCTGATTGAAACAAGTTCTTAAGCTGAAAGTTTATTCAACTCGTGGTTCATAGACAGATTCTTTGTTTTAAACTGAAGTTGCATCGTGGAATGTCACGTAATTCGCACATTATCTTTCTTGTGTGTTGATCCGATGTGTTGAGTTTATACAGTTGAAAGTTGCTCAATAGTGCGTTCAATCGAGACTATTGTACATTGAATCTGGTTACAAAGTTGAAACTTTGAAGACCAAAAACTTTATTCAAGGGGAGCGTGGAAAGACATGAAGACAAGCAACACCAAAGTTCTTCAAAAATTCAAGAGGGAAAGAAGATCAAGGCTTGAAGATTTCAAGATGATAAAAGCCTTATTCAACTTTAGGGGGAGATTGTTAGGACTGAAAGTCCTAGTGCGTTGAAAGTTGTATAACACATTTATAGGGGTCGAATTGTAATTATTTGATAGTTGATTTGTAAATGGGCCTCAAAGCCCATTAGGCCTTTGTCGTGCATATTTATATGCTTTCTAAGCCTAGTTTTAGGATAGAAGAATTTGTTAGAATTATTAGTCATAAGGTTTACATTCTCTGATCAGATATTCTCTCTGTAAACCTAAACCCTTCATTGTTGAATCTAATCATATGACTAGCAGTTGTGACTTGTGATTGATGATTATTGTTGATTGATTATTATATCGTGATTGCACTATATATGGGATCTACAAACCATATCTATACTATATTATAAAGCATGGATAAAAAACTCTTAAATACAAATTATTAGGCATAAGGTACCATCATTTTATGCAAGATTTTAAAAATCTTTTAATTTACAAGTATCAAAGCACAAGATACATATTACTACTGCAGACTTCTAACACCTACCAATTTGGTATGTGTAAAGTCTTCCTTTTATGCAGATCTTTCCATGTATCACTATTAATTAACTAGAAGCGTGCTCGCGCAATGCAGCGAGATACATCACGATTTTAATGTTTCATTTTATTTTTTTGTCGATTTACAGTACGATTTTGGATGGTTTTGAGAAAGTGATAATGTTTTTTTTTTATAAATTTGTTTAATTTAGGCTTAATAATATAATGTTTTTTATATAAAAAAATTAAGTATTTTGTTAGAATTCAATGATTATCTTATATATTTTAATGACATCTAGAAAAAATAACCAATTACATATTTAATAATATAATTAAAACAAAATTATAGTAATATAATATATTAATTAATAGTGATACATGAAAAGGTCTGCATAAAAGGAAGGTCGTGCACATACCAAATTGGTGGGTGTTAGAAGTCTGCAGTAGTAATATGTATCTTGTGTTTTGATAATTGTAAATTAAGAGATTTTAAAATATTGCATAAAATGATGTTACCTTGTGCCTAATAATTTGTATTTAAGAGTTTTTTTTATTCGTGTTTTATAATATAGTATTAGAAGCGTACTCGCGCAATGCAGCGAAATACATCACGATTTTAATGTTTCATTTTATTTTTTGTTTTTTTGTCGATCTACAATAAGATTTTGGATGGTTTTGAGAAAATGATAATGTTTTTTTTTATAAATTTGTTTAATTTAGGCTTAATAATATAATGTTTTTTATATAAAAAAAATTAAGTATTTTGTTATAATTCAATGATTATTTTCTCCTTGTTCCGTGCCTCGGTGAGTGTCCTTCGTGAGCTAGAGCGTGTGAGGATGAATTTTTTCTGGGGAGGGGTGGGGGAGGGGGGGAAAGATGAGGAGCGGGTAAACCGAGAGCGTGGGTAAAATGGGAGAAAGTGTTAGGCTACTTTAATAGTGGTGGCTTATATATAGGTGGGTTAAAAGAACTCAATTGGGGGTTGATTGGGAAATGGTGGTGGAGATTCTTCAAAGAAAAAATCTCCTTATGGGTCAAGGTGGTGAGTAGTCTATACGGGTGGGAAGGGGGTTTGTTAGAAGGGCTTGATAAGGGTAAGGGAGGGAGTTCGGTGTGGGGGAAAATTGTCCGGGTGGGAAAGGATATAGATGAAGTAGGCGGTTAAATGGGGTGGGAACCAAATTTTGGGAAGAGAGATGGTCGTCTAGTAGGCGGTTAAAAGACAAATTTAGGAGGCTCTATCAATTAGAAACGGTAAAGGGAGCTTCGGCCTCGGAGAGAGGGGAGTGGAGGGGAGGGGATTGGAGGTGGAAGTGGGGATGGAGGAGAGATCCAAGGGGGAGGGAGATAGATGAGTTGGAGGAATTACAAGGTGAGGTAGAGGAATACAAACCGAAGGAAGAAGGTGAGGATAGGGTGGTTTGGAGTTTGGACAAACAAAATGGATATTCGATTAAGAGATTATGGGATCTCGTCGAAGAAAAGAAGGCTGCAGTGCAAGGCGTGGCGACTCCTACAAGGTGGACAAATACGGTTCCTAAGAAGATTTGTATATTCATCTGGAGAGCGACGTTAGGACGACTTCCTGCCCGGGCGGTGCTCGACAAAATAGGAATCGATCTTGATTCGTGCCTATGTCCGCGATGTCGCTTGGAGGTGGAATCTATCGATCATGCTTTGGTCTCTTGTGTTAAAGTGCAGGTACTTTGGGCAACTATCGGAAGATGGTGGAATACAAACGTGGAGGCGATAAACACAGTAAATGGCCTGCTCGAACTCGGTCATCAGTCAACTATTGTAACAAACCAACCAAAATATAACAAGCGGATCGATTCTTAAAATAAAAACTCAACGATTAATAATAATCCATGCCAACACGGTCCCAAACTTACAATAGTTAAATCAAGGTTTGTAATAAACAACCTATACACAACTGAGATACAGAATAATAACTATATGACAGTCTTATATCCGCTCCAGCTAAACCTTCTCCTTGCCTTTAGTTGCATTGCTTATTTCACGACGACCTGAAAAGAATTTTAGTTTTTGAAAGAGAGAGGATTAGACCATAGGTCTAGTGAGATCCCTCTAACAGATAAGCAACAAAATACTTTCCAGAATTTTAGACAACATTTTATAATGGCAAAGAAATAAAACACGTTACGGACCACACGACCGTCAAAGACGATGTGTCTAACTCGTGCTGCCATAATGTTGGAACACTCCTCCCAACGACATGAACGGGCCACACTCCCCGGCACGAGTAGGCGGGCCACACTCCCCGACTTAGGTCACGTAACCCACATATAATGTATGCATACATTTACACAACAACAATTTATAACACACTTGAACAATTTAATAAAATCATGCCATCATAAATAAAGCAAAATTTAAAATAAACTTCACATGCTTTCATCATCAAAAGGTTTAGTTTAGAAAAACTCACCTGGCGTCCCTTAGCTCAAACTCTTCGTCTACCTCTAAGATTCGAATTGAAACCTATAAAGGAAATATCGATTGGTGAACTCTCTCAACTTTCTAATTTATAAAAAGTTGACCTTGACATCGAACCCCCAACGCCGACTTAATCTCTAACTTATTAACCAACAATTAACACAATAATTGAATTAAAACTCAATGGACCCACCAATAAATAAAATAAAACCCACCTAACATCTAAAACCGACCAAGCCACATGGGCTGGCCCACCACAAAATTAAAAGCATCATTTCATGCTATGGACTCTCTCTCTCCCCCCTTAAATTATTCCAAATCGCAAGACGACCGGGATTCAAACAGTATCGACCGGAGATTACGATTCATATTCGACCGGTATTTGCAGGTCGACCGGGATCAAAACTTGACTGATATCTGCAGGTCGAACGGGATAAAAGGATCGACAGGTATGAAAAGGATCGACCGGTATCCAACAAATCGACTGATACTCCAAGAACGAATAAACCCAGAAAATTAAAACTCAGATTCCACTCCACCCCCAACTACGACTATAAAGATGAAATTACTAATATCTTGAAGAGTTTTTGAATAACAAAGAAGCTTACCTTCAATGCAAACGACCCAAAAATCTGGAACTCCTTGCAAACTTTTCTCCTTCTCGGTCTCTTTCTCCAAAATCGCTCCCAGGTTTCTCAAAATAGCCGCCTCTCAAAAGAGATGTTTGCACAAGACCCTAGGTTACTTTCTTATAATTAGCATTTACACTTAGGCCCCCTCAAAAAATGGGTTTTGACCACTCCCCACTCTAACTTTGAGATTGATAACTTTAGATCCGGTTATTACAATATCCTCCCCTCAAAAGAATTCCGTCCCCGGAATTCCTTCTTTAAAATAAACTGGGATAATGACTCTTCATAACCGACTCTAACTCCCAAGTCGCTCCTTGCCCTTTGTGGAGTTGCCACTGAACTTTTTCCAAGGAAATTTCCTTATTCCTTAACTTTTTCACTTTACGATCCAAAATCGATACTGGTTCCTCTACAAAGCTTATCCTTTCATCTATTTGGACAGCTTCTAACGGTATAACGACATCGCTTTTGCTAAACATTTCATCATATTATATACAAGGAAAACGGGGTGCACTCTTCGCAGATCCACGACAGATCCAGTCTATATGCTATCTTCCCAACGCGCTCCATAGTAGCAACGACCCAACAAATATGAGTCCTCACTTCCATTTCTTTTTACATCGGGTCACACCCTTCCAATGCAATACTAGTAACTTTACATCTGTCACCACTTGGGTCTAATGATTCATAATTCTCAATTCTCAATCTAACCAAATTAGTACCAATCGATTATCCAAGCCATTATGACCAATACATAGCCGTACTCAACCATTAGATTACCCCTCGATTACATCAACTTCCTTAACCGATAGGATCCCTGACTAAATACTCACCAACATGACACGTCGACCACTGTAGACATCGCCAACAACTCACAGCCACGAGTTTCTTCATCAAGTAACTTGTCCTTGCAAGCAACCCCTCTTAGCACGACATAAATCAAACGCATAAGCACTTTCTATTTCGAACCACATTGACCTAAATTCTACGGCAATATCCAATTCTTACATGCTGAATATAAATCGTTCTAACGTCGTCTCTTCAACTTCTCACATAATGATAGAAACTTTCACAAATCAAAACCTTCGTAATCCATCGGTTCCAACTGTCCGATTAATGCGACACATTCCTCCATTTCTCATTGCATCCACAAACACCTGACCAATTACGCAATAAAACTCAGCTTCACCCGCTCGATTCGGAAAGACCAAGTTCATACAAACTCTTTCAAAGGAAATAACACGGAATAACGGACTCACTTGGAATCCCCTTTTCATGCATTGTCAATACTGACACTATGGCTCTTCTCTCCCACCACTATATTCCAACACCTTTACCTTCCTCCTTGAGGGTTTCAAACCCACTTCTAACGACCAACTCACTGATTAGTAACGTGAACTTTTAGTCAGTTGCACGACTTTGATTAATCATACACGCATCGTACCAACACCATGCTCTCTTTCTCATACCCACGCTAGGGATTTATAACTATGCTGACAATAGAATCTAAAATATACCTCCACATTTTGTCACTTGCCAACTTCTTACTCTCAAATTTTCCACCTTTCCAACATGATATCTTCACTTTCTTCTTGTTACAAGAAACACCGCTCACCCAACATTACTGACTTTATTCCTCGATGAATCCCAAATGTATCGAAGCACAATCACACTACTTGATAGCTCCATCGGCTATCCACAATTCACACGCCAGATTATCAACCCAACTCTTCAAAAACGTTACCCACTATTCGAAAACGCCGCACCCCTCTCTCTCGCCAAACAAGATTGCCCAATCTGCTATAATCCCTTCACCCTCAAGCATAATTCCTCGTGCCCACGGATTCCTATCTACTGCACAACCTCCAGAATTAAACAGTTCGACACTCTCAACATTCCTATTTGAGATATAAAATAATCCCGCCCAAAACTTGCTGTAAAAGAACATATAGCTCCTCTCCTAGATAACCACCACCCATCATTTGACAACATTATTTTCAACTTAGCATTCCCACCACAATCTTACCACTTACAACTCATTCCCTTTAGCTCTTCGGATGAAGACGTTCATTCTATGACGATAACACCCGCCTTCTAGATATCCTTAAGGAAACTCCTTACCACTTTAATGATTTACACTCCCGGATATGTCATAAAGACGTCATCGACTACTGGTTACTACCAACACTCTACTACCTCCTCCCAGAACAATTGCAAGTCTCTACGGCCACTTGGAACACTTACAAATATCGATCACTTCTCACTGATCATAATACTAAAATCGGACCTCAAGGCATTTCACGACCTTGCCTTTCTCAAATCTGGCTAAATCACAAAACTATGATTTTCAAAACCACTCAACTAGATATCGCTCCCTGCCAGCTCATCGCGACCTGCTGGAATCAAACTCCAGTAGCCTGAATAATTAAACGTACTACCTCGAAGTCTTAAATGCACAAAGCGCAACCCATTCCAGTTGTGCTATATAAAAACGTCACACCCGCATAGCCATCAAAACTTCGTTGATAAAGAACCACTTTAATGAACTAGTGATTTTCCCTTTTTGAATTATCCACACGAAGTTGTCCAACATCACACTAGGTACACACCTTTTCTGAATAACTCTTCGCTTCATCACAAAACTCCTCGAAACTATCTGTAACTACTACTTCATTCTCCGCGCTCCGACATTACCACAAATGGTTTCTGATTTCCACAGCAACAATTGACATTGATGTACTTCCACTCTGCTACCACCCTACATGGATCTCTAGTGAAACCTTCATCTTCCACCGCAGCAGTTAATTGCCAAAATATTTTTACGACTCCAAACTCCACTCCAGACACAACCGTTTACCGACATCCACATGAAACCAACGGTGAACCATTATAGTACCATCATCCTTAACATCATAGGTCAATGCCTCCATTAACCACCTCCGCTATTCACCCCCTTACTTAGAGGAATACCAATATCACACATTTACCACTCTCTGATCGAGCGACACACTTCCACTCTAACACTTCATCCTTTTTATTTGCAACCTTCCTCACGACCTAGAGAGTTCATAGCCTTCATGCATGACGCACAAACATTTAAACTCTTGACACGTTTTGAAAATTTAGAAGATACTTACATCATGAAGCAAACTTGATTGTATACGACACCACACTGACTTAGCCATGCAAAACGAATTCAAATATTGTTCAACTTCAACTCCACGATAAATTTCTCTTCACCACACTCCAAAATCGGTGTTGGTACATTTGAAATTATTTCCGATTAACTTTACCCACACGATTTATAAAATACTTCAAAATTGTTTACACTGAGCATGTCAAACGACTCTCGCCCTCATTAATATGACAACACATGTTTGCACTAGACTCACTTATAAAATCATGCGATCAATTGTTGTTTTGATTTTCATAACCAAAAGTTAACTCATTAACGAAGAGTTACATATTATTTCCCCCACACCAAAAATCGAAATTCATCACCCAATGCCATAAACTTGTCTTTTCAATCCAACACATAATTGCACGCGTCAACATGTTTTTAAAACAAATACCTCGAAAGGTACACACACGCCAAAATACCTGATGTGAAAGATATGGAAAACTCCAGCAATTTATTTGACACACAATGCATGGGACTCAATGACATTGAAGGTTATTTACTCTAACAAGGTCAATTGTTTACATTCACTATAAATTATCCCAGACCCTCGCTTCCGAACAACCAGTCAGGGTTCTCAACTGTGCCATAACCTCCGGCACAATCGATCTCTAACAACCTTGAAAGCTCAAAACTAGTCATCTCCGCGATTATTGACTCGCAACCCAAACGGTAACTCATTCCCATCTGATCCTCACTACATATTATCAGTCAACACTGATATCGTCTCTCAACCACCCTTCAATTAACTACAGCTTTAGAAGCCTCAAATCGATCATTCGATTCTTAGATTAACACTTTCCTGCTTCTCACTAAACGACATACCCCTTTACTAACCGAAGACTCCCTTGGAGCGACAAGCTCACCTCCTATCATCAATCTCTTCCTTATGGACTCAAGAGGTCCCTTCTCAACGAAATATCTACATCCCGCACGATTTCATCCTATCCGGTATTAACCTTACAAGCATAAGCGTACTCACACAACATTCCAAACCAGCTTATCATTTCAATGATACGACTCACTACCCCATACTACACCCATCGATTGTCTCAACAATAGCAATCGAGTATGCCCATGCACCTATAAATTCATAATGGCATTGGCCAGATGCAATTCTGAATTTACCTTACATGAGAATCCTCACTATCGTTATCACGACTCTCGATAACTAAGTTCTACCTTAAAGACTTCCTAAATCTCAGTTGTGTCCCTCTACTCCACAGTTTAAGTTTAGGCCCATCCGGTCACCTAAATCCCTTAAACTATGGCTCTGAAACCAAGTGTAACAACCCAACCAAAATATAACAAGCGGATCGATTCTTAAAATAAAAACTCAACGATTAATAATAATCCATGCCAACACGGTCCCAAACTTACAATAGTTAAATCAAGGTTTGTAATAAACAACCTATACACAACTGAGATACAGAATAATAACTATATGACAGTCTTATATCCGCTCCAGCTAAACCTTCTCCTTGCCTTTAGTTGCATTGCTTATTTCACGACGGCCTGAAAAGATTTTTAGTTTTTGAAAGAGCGAGGGTTAGACCATAGGTCTAGTGAGATCCCTCTAACAGATAAGCAACAAAATACTTTCTAGAATTTTAGACAACATTTTATAATGGCACAGAAATAAAATACGTTACAGACCACACGACCGTCAAAGACGATGTGTCTAACTCGCGCTGCCTTAATGTTGGAACACTCCCCCCAACGACATGAACGGGCCACACTCCCCGGCACAAGTAGGTGGGCCACACTCCCCGACTTAGGTCACATAACCCACGTATAATGTATGCATACATTTACACAACAACAATTTATAACACACTTGAATAATTTAATAAAATCATGCCATCATAAATAAATCAAAGTTTAAAATAAACTTCACATGCTTTCATCATCAAAAGGTTTAGTTTAGAAAAACTCACCTGGCGTCCCTTAGCTCAAACTCTTCGTCTACCTCTAAGATTCGAATTGAAACCTATAAAGGAAATATCGATTGGTGAACTCTCTCAACTTTCTAATTTATAAAAAGTTGACCTTGACATCGAACCCCCAACGCCGACTTAATCTCTAACTTATTAACCAACAATTAACACAATAATTGAATTAAAACTCAATGGGCCCACCAATAAATAAAATAAAACCCACCTAACATCTAAAACCGACCAAGCCACATGGGCTGGCCCACCACAAAATTAAAAGCATCATTTCATGCTATGGACTCTCTCTCTCTCCCTTTAAATTATTCCAAATCGCAAGACGACCGGGATTCAAACAGTATCGACCGGAGATTACGATTCATATTCGACCGGTATTTGCAGGTCGACCGGGATCAAAACTTGACTGATATCTGCAGGTCGACCGGGATAAAAGAATCGACCGGTATGAAAAGGATCGACCGGTATCCAACAAATCGACCGATACTCCAAGAACGAATAAACCCAGAAAATTAAAACTCAGATTCCACTCCACCCCCAACTACGACTATAAAGATGAAATTACTAATATCTTGAAGAGTTTTTGAATAACAAAGAAGCTAACCTTCAATGCAAACGACCCAAAAATCTGGAACTCCTTGCAAACTTTTCTCCTTCTCGGTCTCTTTCTCCAAAATCGCTCCCAGGTTTCTCAAAATAGCCGCCTCTCAAAAGAGATGTTTGCACAAGACCCTAGGTTACTTTCTTATAATTAGCATTTACACTTACGCCCCCTCAAATAATGGGTTTTGACCACTCCCCACTCTAACTTTGAGATTGATAACTTTAGATCCGGTTATTACAACTATCAACTGGAAAGGTGTGGAGCGCTGGAGAGCAACGGTATGGTGTATGCTATACCTAATCTGGGGCAATAGGAATAATATGGGAAATTCTACTCCTACCCCCCTGCAAATTTTCTACAAAACCATACCCCCCTTTCCCCTCACAATTGTACTTTTTGTTTTTTTTTTAATTCATAATTACAATTTTGGTCCCTGAACTAATTTGATTGATTTACTTTATACCTTTTGATTTTACATTTTACATTTTACATTTTTATTACATTAGCACATATAAACGTATATTAGCTAAAATACGTTAAAAAAGTAATTTTTAATTTTAACAAGTTACACCATTATAATCGTCTCGTCAATACCTTCGAAATGAGCCCAATATTGAATATTTTTTTATTTAATTATATTATTATATGTAATATATATTCTTGGTTAATCGATTTTTTTTTATTATTCATTTAAATCAACATAGTCACGAGTATTTTTTTAAACGTATTTTAGTTAATATACGATGAATATGGTTAAACGTATTTTACTAATAACAATATTTTTCATTTGCCACTTTTGAAACGTATGAATATGTTTGTTCGTTTTTTTATACCCAAATTGTTACAACAATTGTTCCTCAATCTAATTTGCCACTTTCTAATTATTATATCTGGTTTAGTTTTAATATCATTATTATTCTAAAAACTTTTAGATATGGCTTGAAATCCACAATTTCCATCGCCCATGGAGAGAGGGGGAGAGAGTTCGAAAAAGTCCCTGCGTCCGTCCCTGGTTGAACCGAACCGCACCGAACAAACACATGTTTTTTGGTTATCGGATTTTTCGGTTATCGCTTTTTAGAAGGTGCAACCGTATTATTTTAGAAGGTGCAACCATATTATTTTAGAAGTGCAACCGTACCTCGTAATCAATTAAAAAACCAAAAAAAAACTTTTAAATCAATCAAAAAATACCGAAAAAATCTCTCAAAATAGATTAAAAAAAAAACTTAAAATCCCTCGACAAACTTTAAAAGTCCTTCAAAACGGCGGAATTAGGCTAATAACACATCGGACGATATTGAATGTTGGTAAAAAAACGAAGGCATGTCGATAAAACCCATATAAAAAACTATGGTGCCACCGTATGAAAAAATCCCTGTGTCCGTCCCTAGTTGAACCGAACCGCACCGAACGGTTATTGGATTTTTCGGTTTCAGATTAAACGGTTCGGCTCGTTTTCTTGGTTCTCCGGGTTTTTTGAACACCCCTAACAAACACATGTTTTGCAAAATGACTTGGAACCCTGTCGAGTGAAAAAATGAAATTGCAATGCAAATAACGTTGAACCATGTCGAGTGAAAAATGTAATTGCAATATACTTCATACCAAAACGTATTTTTAAACGTATTTTTTGACATATTTTAATATATAATAAAATAAATAAATTAAAAAATATTCAATATTGGCTCATTTCGAAGGTATCGAAGAGAAGTTTATAATGGTGTAATTTGTTAAAATTAAAAGTGTTTTTTAAACATATTTTAGTTAATATACGATTATATGTGTTAATATGATGATGGTGTAAAATGAAAATTAAAAAAGTAAAAGGTATAAAGTAAATTAATCAAAAGAGTTTAAGGAACTCGGGACAGAAGGAATGAATGCCGAACAAGTGAAGGTTCGGCAGAAGAAAGTTCTGCCGAACAAGAGATGATTCGGCATAGGGGTTAGTTGCCGAATTGGAATCGGCAGGGATAAGATCTGCCGAAATGGAATCGGCAGATTGTGCTTAGTTCACTTTTGAAGTCCATCTCAATCCGCATTGTAGACTTCCTTCATGTTGGATTCGGTTTATCTTCGACTCACCGATCTGTTAAACTAACTAAGCTATTACAAAGAACCATAGAACAAAATACAAGGTTCAATCATCAATAAAGACTAAGGAGAGGTTATCTTTAAATCTTAGATGACCCAACAATCTCCCCCTATTTGATGATAACATCTCATACAACATAGAAGTTACTGAATAATGCATTTTGACCCTTATTCATATTCTTTTGGGTTCTTTTTCACATAGACCATTCTTTTTGTTTATATTTGGATTTTCTAGAGTATCCGACATTTACAAGTATAGAAGAATGAAATAAATATTTGTACAAAAATTTACGATAAGACATAAAAGCTCAATGTATTAATCTTTTTAAGAAGATTACAATACAGAGTAAAGCAAAAATAAACATAAAACTACACCGAGTTTATTCAAAAGAAAGATGCGGTTCAGCATCCCTCTTCTTTAGTTCGTCGGTAGTAGCCACATAGAAATCCTTAGCCGACATTGGAATTATTTGAATAATCCCGTGGAGAAAGGTTGTGTCGGCAACAGGGATTTGGCTTGATCTGAAGAAGGAGATCTGCCCAAGCGCGTTGTTGAAGAAGATCCCATGAGTCGGCTCAGAAATCACAGTTGTTGACGGATGAGGAACTGGAATAGGTAATGAGAGATCAAGATTTGAAGTATCCGGGACCTTTCCTTCTCTAGCCATTTGGGCAAACACGTCTTCCTTTTTGGATTTCGGCTTAGATTTGGGAGGAGGACGACCAGACATTAGATTGTTGATAATCTCTTCTTCGGCAGGAGTATGGACAATGTTGTATCTTTTTCGGTAGGTTCTGAATTTGGTTTGAAGATCTGCAATGTATTTATCAACCTCAGCTTTTGCAGAGCTTTGGCTTTTTAACAGGCAGATACCAATTTCTACCCATTCTGATACTCCGAACCGAACAAGAGAGTCTAGTCGGTCCATAGATAATGAAGCATCATCCCTGATAATCTTTAGCCGAATAACCTTGCAGCTTGCAGACGGTTTGATTATTTTGACATCTGTGATTTTAGCAGAGCACCGGCGTTTGTTGAGGGTTTTGCGGTACCAATCTATACACATAGTCTTTATTTTCTCATTTCTCTTCGCCGAGTCCTCTAGAGCGCTCATCTGAGTTTTGATTGTATTGGTAGGATCTTCTTCGGCAGCAATCTCCAACGCTAGCTCGACATCTCTGTCACGAGCAATCTGAGCAAGCTTTGCAGCTTTCAGTTCTTCTTCAGATAAGCCTAGATCAGGAGAAGTAACCTTTGGAGGAGGAAGATGAAGACCAGCACCATCCGCAGCTTTCTTTGAAAGAGCATCTTTACGACGCTTTTCTTCAGCAGCTACTTCATCTGGTGACATAACAGCTTTGCCCTTATCCTTTTTGGGCTTTTTCTCCCCCTTAGATTCTTCGACCACCAAGGGGTGATCGGTACCCTTCTTTTCGGTAGCAGAAGGTTCGGCGGTAGCTGCAGTGGGAGTGGGTTCGGTAGCAGCAGAAACTTCGGCAGAGGCAGAGTGTTTTCCCTGACTCGTACTGACTATATGAACCCGAGGGAGTTGCTCCCCCTCAGTTGGTTTCTCCCCCTCAGAACGAGCCGGGGAAAAAACACCAGCTTTAGCCGACACACGGCCAAGACGGCGATCAAGACGCTCCAATATTGTGCGATCATCAGAAGTGAAAGCGGACTCGGTGATGTCGATGTCCAGAGATTGGGCACAATATTAAGCAACATCGGCAGGCATAGAATCAAGACGTCGATTTATATTCTGAAGAGCAGAGAGAATTTGAGAGTTGACTGATTCCTGTGCCAGAGCCTGCTGCCGAAGATTGACGAGATCCTGATCCCGGGCATCAGAGGCTGCCTTTAGAGCGGCCACTGACAAAGTCAAGGAGGTATTCTGATCATTTAGCCTGATCACCTCCTTGAGAATAGATTCCATAGCGGCAGAGAGAGGAGCACGAAGACCATCAATTTGGTTATGCACGACATCCAAACACCGAAAGATGTCGCGATTGAGGCCGAGAACTTCAGAATTTTGCTCTTTGACGAGCTGCAGAAGTTCGGCAAGAGAAGTGTTGTTGATGTCCAAAGAATGTAGGAGCGCTGGTTCACGCAAGGACTTTCGGAGCTGTTCAAATTGAGCACCTAGCATCCGTACTTGCCGATTGGAGTCAAGAATTTTGGCAACAAACTCGGCAGACATGGTGCTTGGTACTGATGCAGAAGCCCCACCCTTTTCGGTAGAGGAGGGTTTGGGGAGGGGAACTTCTTCGGTGAGGTAGATCTCTGTGGTGATGATTTCTTCGGCGATGGTTGTGGGGTAGGGGACTTCATCGGCGAGGAAAAGGGAGAGAAGAGCCGCCGGTACATTTCCTGGGATGAAACCCCAGTTTGTGCAATATCATCGGGATTGACCCCGGGTGATAGGCTGTGTGGTGAAGAAGCAGAATGTTGGTCCGGAGAGAAGACCAACTCATCTTCAACCTCTACATGAAAAGGAGGAGAAGGAATATGTGGGGACTCCTTTTGTACATCCAAATCTTGTTGAGAAGGTTTGGAGGAGATGGGAGAGGTTTTAACAGATCCCCGTGGCCTTGGAGGGGAAAGTTCAACATTTACCGATTGTTGAAAATCGGTAGATGGAGAGTGAGGCTCGGCCGAAGGTTTCCTAAGTTTCTTAGAACGAGACTTAGGAGGGGATTTGGAGCTCCGTCCCTTTACAGAAATAGAAGGGGTTATGACTGGGGTAGCCACCGAAGGATTCGTCGGTGGCATAGTCATGAGAGCAAGTGCGACGTTTCCGGTGGCCTTTTTTTTTTAATAGCCACCGTCTTAGCTCGGGAAGGTTTTGGGGGAGAAGGGACCACCGATTTGGATGGCTTGGGAGAAGATGAAGGCCTTTCGGATTCACCTTCGGCAAGCGTTCCCCAAATCGGATTGGGAGAAGAGATAAAAGAAAGCATACCTGAGGTGAGCGGAGAGTCAGTAGGCTTGATAGACTTAAAGATCGTTTGCTTGCTGATTTGTGAAATGGGCAAGTCAAACTTGATCCTTGGCTCGGGGAGAGCAGCATCGGCACTTAGTTGTGCAGAAAACTTATGGTTGATGATGAGAGAGATGAAGCGAGGAAGAGCCACATTGTGAGTCCTGGGAGGAGAGATTGCGGTGAGCAAAGAGTCGAAGAATACCTGAGCAAAGTCGATCCTCCTCATAAAAATAAGGGCATGAGCAAGACGAGTGATAGCCGCCGGAGATTGATCCCATACCTGAGCAATTTTTTTTTTTTTTTTTACGATAAATTTAACATACCTAAGGATCCCACAAGGAAGTTGAAACGGGCCTCATCCAGTGGTTTTGTAAAAAGGTCTGCAATTTGAAGATCTGTAGGAATGAAGTGAAGTTCAATATCACCTTTAGATATATGATCTCTTATAAAGTGATACCGAATATCAATGTGTTTAGATCTAGAATGCAACACTGGATTGTTGTCAATGGCTATGGCACTAGAATTGTCACATAGAATCGGTACATGAGAATAAATTTTGGCATAATCTTGTAGTTGATTCTTCATCCACAAGATTTGGGCACAGCAACTTCCAGCTGCAACATATTCGGCTTCGACAGTGGAGGTGGATACCGAATTTTGCTTCTTGCTGGACCAACTGACTAAGTTTCCTCCTAGTAATTGACAGCTGCCAGTTGTACTTTTTCTATCAACCTTAGCCCCTGCAAAGTCGGAATCTGAATAGCCAATTAGATCAAAACCTGAGTCCTTGGGATACCAAAGACCCAGATTCATGGTACCTCTAAGGTACCGAAAAATACGTTTCACAGCCGCCAAGTGAGATTCCTTGGGATTGGCTTGATAACGTGCACACAGACACGTAGCATACATGATGTCAGGTCTACTAGCAGTAAGATAAAGAAGATACCCTATCATTCCTCTATAATTCATGATATCTACCAACTTGCCAGTGGAATCTGCATGAATTTTTAGAGGTGGTGCCATTGGAGTTTTCATGGGAGAACAATTTTCAAAATCAAACTTTTTCAAAAGATCACGAATATATTTATTCTGACAAATGAAAATACCTTCAGAGGATTGTTTAATTTGAAGACCAAGAAAGAAAGTAAGTTCACCCATCATACTCATCTCATATTTACTTTTCATGAGAGAGGCAAATTCTTGACAAAGATTTTCATCAGTGGCACCGAAAATGATATCATCCACATAGATTTGAACAAGAATGATATTACCGTTTGTTTTATTGAGAAAAAGAGTATTATCAATTTTACCTCTGGTATATCGATTGGATAGAAGAAAATCAAACAAGGTGTCATACCAAGCACGAGGAGCTTGTTTCAGACCATAGAGAGCTTTGTCAAGTCTGAAAACATGGTACGGATTAGCTGAATCTTCAAAGCCAGGTGGTTGTTTCACATAGACTTCTTCAGCAAGTACTCCATTGAGAAATGCACTCTTAACATCCATTTGAAAGACCCGGAAATTTTTGTTAGCAGCATGAGCAAGAAATATTCTTATTGCCTCAAGTCTAGCAACAGGAGCAAAGTTTTCATCATAATCGATACCTTCCTCCTGCCTATATCCTTGAGCAACAAGCCTGGCTTTATTCCGGATTACAGTACCGACTTCGTCCATTTTGTTTCGGAAAACCCACTTAGTACCTATAATGGTTTTACCGAAAGGTCTTGGCACAAGTCTCCAGACTTTGTTTCTCTCAAATTGAGACAACTCTTCTTGCATGGCAGTGACCCAACAAGAATCTGCTAGAGCTTCTTCAATTTTCTTGGGTTCGATGACGGATAGAAAATTCACATAGAGACAGATGTTTCCAATACCTCTTCTAGTTTGGACACTTGCTAGCTGATCTCCTATAATTTGATTTATTGGATGGTCTTTGGTCCATTTTAGAGCTGGAGGAAGAGGTGCGGGAACTGTGTTTGGAAAGAATGAAGGTGAAGGATCGGTAGGTATAGGATGAATATGATGAAGAGGAGAAGTATGTAAGGTGGTTTCGGTAGGAGCTATGGATTTGGTAGTAGCTGTGAGTTCGGCAGTTGGGAAAGGTTCTGTTGAATCATGATGGAGAGAAGTAGAGGGTACTGAAAATGGGACATATGGAGGTCCTGAAGATGGAATATTTGGAGACTCTTCTCCAACACATGAAATAATCCATTCATGAAGTTCAGTGTCATCACAAGATAGAGAGGATGTCTTGTGATCATCAAACTTCACATTTATTGACTCATCAATACATTTTCTTCTTAGATTATATACTCTGTAGGCTTTAGAGAAGAGAGAATAACCCACAAATATACCTTCATCAGCTTTGGGATCAAATTTCCCAAGTTGCTCTCGATCATTCAAGATAAAGCAAAGGCAGCCGAAAACATGAAGAAAACCAATGTTTGGTTTTCGGCCATAGAAGACTTCATAGGAAGTCTTGTTGTGCCTTTTCACAATGATAGATCGATTTTGAGTGAAACATGCTGTATTGACAGCTTCAACCCAAAAATAGGTTGGAAGATTTTATTCACTTAGCATGGATCTTGCAGCTTCACATAGCGTACGATTCTTTCTTTCCACAACACCATTTTGTTGTGGAGATCTTACTGCTGCAAAGTTTTGAGAAATACCTTTGTTACAAAGAAAGGCATCTAAAGTAGCATTTCTGAATTCGGTTCCATTGTCACTTCTGATAGATCTGACTAATTGACCGTTGAGAACTTCAGATTTCTTGATAAAGTTGATGATTTCTTCTGGTGTATCACTTTTGTACCTGAGAAAGAATACCCAAGTGTAACGTGTGTATTCATCAATAATTACAAGAATGTACCTTTTTCCACCTAGACTAGGTGTGCTGACAGGTCCACAAAGATCCATATGCAGCATCTGTAGAGGAGTAGAAATATAGAAACACTGTTTTGTTTTGAAAGAAGATTTTGTCAGTTTTCCTTTCTCACAAGATGCACAAAGCTTTTCTTTTGAGAAAGAAATTTTCGGCAAGCCAACAACAAGCTCTTTGTTGGAGAGAGCATTTAACGTCTTGAAGTTGAGATGAGAAAGACGTTTATGCCAGAGCCAGTTTTTCTTTTCAGGGTCTTCAGAAATGAAGCAGATGCTTTCCTTTTCAGATGATTTGTCACTCATATTGATGACGTACACATTATCCTTTCTAAAACCAGATAGGACTGTGTGAAACTGTTTATCAGTGATGAGACAATCAATTTCTCTGAAAATTACATAGAAACCTAAATCACATAGCTGACTAATGCTTAAAAGATTATGCATCTGTCCCTCCACATAGGCAACTTTGTTAAAAGTAATGGAACCGTTAGAAAGAGTTCCATAACATTTAGTGGAACCGCGAGAGTTATCACCAAAAGTTACAGTTGGTCCCTTTTCTTTCACAAAGTTTAGAAGAAGAGATTTGTTCCCAGTCATGTGTCGTGAGCATCCGCTATCAAGATACCATGTTTGATGATGCTCATAGACCTGCAGATAAGAACAAATTAGTCTTTTGGAACCCGTTTTGAGGTGTGTCCTTTAGGGTTAGAAGAGGAAGAAGAAGGATTTTCTTTGGCCGGACGATATCTTTCGATACGGTCCTTTGGACAGTCTTTGGCCAAGTGAAAAGTATCACCGCAGTTGTAACACTTTCGGTAAATAAATTTCTTCGTTGGATCAAGAGAAGCAACTTTTACCTTTCCTTGAGGTTTAGATTTAGGAGGTTTGGAAAGGTGAGAGGGAATGGGATGACTGTACGGAATGTGAGGGTTATGGGGAGCCGGTCCAAGGATTCCTTTGTAAATGGAAGAAGAAGAAATGTTTGAAATTCCTTTGGACTTCTTTATTTTTAGAGCTCTTGGGATGAAGTCCGTTGTGTTCATGGGAGATTTACCTTTTGAAGAAGGTGTAATCTTTCTTTTGTTAGGAGTATTAACAACAACGGATTTTCCTTTAGAGAGGAAATGGGCCTTTTTCGAAGAATGGGAAGAAGAAGAAGAATCGATGTTTAGATTTAATGACATAAGAAGGTCATTTACTGGTTTGACCAACTCATTTGAGTCTTGATCTTCTGTTAGAATAGGTTTGGAGGATTTAGCAGACACAAAGTGGCCAAATTTTCTTGAATCACGGAGATCCATTGAATATACAGAATTAGAGTCTTCTGACATAGAATCATTCCAGTCAGTAGAATAAGAAGGTAGTTTAGAGGATAGAGGAATATCATGAGTAGGAGAGGATATGTTTTCAGAAGGTAGGCACACAGTATTTTCTTTCCAGTACCCTAGACCAAAAGTTTCACCAACAACTTGATCTTGAAAAATTTTCTCAAGATTTTTGGAAGAAGTGTTCCATTTATTTAGGGTTTCTTGTTCCTTCTGAAGCTTCTTTAGAAGCTTGTTCTTTTCCTTGGCAAGCACATAGTTTATAGTCTTTAAGTCATCTAACTCAACTTTTAGTTTGTCAAACTGTTTCAGCTGGGATAGAGACTCATGAAGTTGAGAGGAGAGAGACTTGACTTGAGCATTTGCTCTTTTTCTTTGCATCCTTTTCATTGTGAAAGAGTACAGTTAAAGAGTCAAAAGCCTCAATCTTTTCTTCATTAGTGAGAGAGAGAAAGGGATGTACCTGAGAAGATGAAGAAGAGCACTCAGCAGTGAAGTTCATCCTAGAGCAGGAGTCTTTGGATTCTTCATCGAGTTTGGCCATAATACATTTACTTGACACTTCTTTCTCACTATCGGAAGTGGGTTCGTCTACCCAGTCTTGAGTTTCTGCCATCAAACCTTTGCCTTTTCGTTGAGAGTTGAAATTTCTTTCTTTCTCTCTTTTGTACTTGGCTTTGTATTTGTCGGCTTTGTCGGAAAGCACTTTGAAGGAAGAAGATGGAGAAGGTTTTCTGGGATGCGATCTACCTGTAGAATTAGATCGAAGATGTCTTCTTTTAGAAGAGTTAGAAGAATTAGATTTGGAAATCCTAGAAGGATTGCTTCTGCATTCAGATGCAAAGTGGCCTTTCTTACCACATGCATAGCAATCCTCCTTTGATTTGTTCAAGGAGTTTTTAGAAGAGGAAAAATTTCTGTTTCTTTGAAATTTATTAGAAGAATTCTTTCGAAATTTAGAGAAATTTGCAAGCATACCCATTTCCTCTGTTAATAGATTGACAGAGGGATTTTCTCCTTCATCATCAGCTTCACTTAGATAAGCTTCCGAGGAGTGATTCAAATATTCATGACTCTCTCTATCTGAATCATCAGAAGGGTAGGTTATACGAGGAATACACGCAGAATTTTTGGAGCCATCACTGATAAGAGCCATAGAGGGGGCTCTTATTTCTTTATAGATGGTTTTCCTTTGAAGTTGTGTTTGTTCGTAATTAAGAAACATACCATAGAGAGAAGTGAGAGGAAGACTTTCCAAGTCCCTGGAAGTCTTAATGCAAGTGGAAAGGGTATTCCAGAAATCTGGAAGACCATCCATGAATTTGCAAATGATTTCCTCATTGTCATAAAGTTTTTCAACAATTTTTAACTCATTTAACAGATTGTTGAAACGGTTGTAATAAGAGGGAAGAGATTCTCCTTTTTCATGAGAGAAAAATTCGTATCTACGTACTAGATAGATCTTTTTAGATTTCTTTACTTCACTTGTACCTTCGTACAAAACACATAGAGTTGACCACATATCTTTTGCCGTTTTAAGATTGATAAGAGATTGGTAAACTTCATCAGGAAGGGATTGAGCAATGATGGTTCGCACTTTGGAGTCAAGTCCAATAATGCGCCTATCCTCATCATTGTATTCTTTGGTCGTTTTTAAGACATATCGACCAGTTGCAGAAGTTCTTTCCTCCTCAGATGAGTCATCGGAAACTTGAAAGAGATTGTCCTTTTTCTTTTCTTTATCCTTAGGAGTTTTGACAAATCTATCCCATACTTTTGGGATAAGAGGACCGTCACTAAGGATGGTAAGATACCGACTGTTAGCTCCTTCAAAGAAGAGCATCATCCTACTTTTCCATAAGGAAAAGTTGTTCGAGTTGAACTTAGGAGGTTTAACAGTAGATCCATTTTCAGAGAAAAAGGAATTTTGAGAAGAAGACTCAGGTTATGTAGAAGGAGAAGTCATTACGGATCTGGTTTATTAGATTAAACCAACCGCTCTGATACCACTTGTTAGTCCCAAAGAAGTAAACAAGTATTGTAGAAGGGGGGGGTTTGAATACAATAACACAAAATTACTTAATTTTAATTATTTTATTGATAAGAGATATCAAGAATTACACAAAGAGAAAATAAAGATTGTTGCGGAATAAGAATAGTTAAAGACTACTCTAAACAATCTAACACATATAAGATATTAAGAACACAAAGACTTAAATCTTAGGAAAGTAAAAGACAACTATCAACCTGCTTGAAATCTTTTGAATGCCAAAGCTGGAGATGAAAGCTTGAGTAGCAAGGTGCTACTTCCATCCTTTATATACTATCCAATGTAATGAGTGCAAAGGATAAGTAGGAGTAAAGGCTTTGGTGGTTGAGAGGTTGACAATAAATTATAAGATATTTGATGTGACTTGTCACAATACAAAAGGTAACTCTTGTACTATGAAAGTACAATATCTAAATAAAATATTCTTGGAAAAATCTTTTTGAGATCTATTAGAAAATAAACATCTAATCAAATTAAGACTAAATGTAAATCTTCTAAAGGAAGAGAGAAGCTTCCATTTCCAATGTCAGAAGATCATTGGGAAAGAGGAAGTATGTCAAATCATGAGGATTTAACATAAATGCTCGTACTAGATAAAGAAGCAATCTGTACGAGGAAAGTTACCGAAAAAGGAATTCGGTAACTTAGGTATGTGCCGAAAGAGGAACTCGGCACAGAAGGAATGAATGCCGAACAAGTGAAGGTTCGACAGAAGAAAGTTCTGCCGAACAAGAGATGATTTGGCACAGGGGTTAGTTGCCGAATTGGAATCGGCAGGGATAAGATCTGCCGAAATGGAATCGGCAGATTGTGCTTAGTTCACTTTTGAAGTCCATCTCAATCCGCATTGTAGACTTCCTTCATGTTGGATTCGGTTTATCTTCGACTCACCGATCTGTTAAACTAACTAAGCTATTACAAAGAACCATAGAACAAAATACAAGGTTCAATCATCAATAAAGACTAAGGATAGGTTATCTTTAAATCTTAGATGACCCAACACTTTTCATTATTTACTTTACACTTTGTACGTTTTCTCTCAATCAATATATCGAGGTTTCAAACCTTTAGCATATTCATTGTCTCCTTCAACCATATTCATCTTCTAACATGTTATCAGAGCTGTAGGTTTATTCTTCGATTTTACTATTCATTGGTTTACTGTTCATCGTTTTACTGTTCATCGTCATCACTGTTCATCCGAACCATAATCGACTCTCGTCGCCACTTCTGCCTCTTGTCGTCTCTTGTCGCCGCCGCCGCTGATTCTTTGTGAGTCATTGCCTTTGAATCGATTTCTGTAACAACCTGGACAATTATATAAACAATAAAATAACATTTCATTCTAAACAATGCCCCAGGCTTACATTTCATAGTATAATGTTCTTAACTATCACCTATTACACAACTGAGTCTCAAAAAGGTAAACTACTGCAGGACGTCTTCTACCTCTTGCTTATAGTTCATTTCTTCTCTTTACCTTTATCTGTACCTGTTACTTTTCGATAACCTGAAACAGAATTAAAATTTTGAAATAGCGAGGGTTAGACCAATGGTCTAGTGAGTCCCCTCCAATCACTACTGTAACATTTCAAATATTAATTAAAACATTTAAACAAAGCTTTATATCTCAAAACATAACCTGCTCTTTTAATCAAACTTTAAAACACTTTATACTTCGTAGGCATAACTCAATCTACAGACCATCACTGACCACTTTTTACGCTTCGCAAGCGTACCTTAAGCTACTGACCAACATTCCCGTCAAAGACAGAATGTTTGTCTCGCACTGCCTTATTTTAGGGACACAACCTAATGGCATAAACGGGCCACACTCCTCGGTACGAGCAGGCGGGTCACACTTCCCGACTTAGGTCAGATTTCTGACTCAAATGTATGCATACACCTAGTCCTGCCTGTATATAAAACAAGTTTATTGTTGATCCAAACTCTCTCAGTGATTTGATAACGACCATTTTCTATACTTAGTGAAAATTACGTTTTAATATGTATTAGTGTTTCACCATCAGCGATCAGACTGAGTCTGTTCAGTTATCGCTGATAGTCTTCTCATAAACATCTAGTATGTATTAGTGTTTCACTATCAGTGATCAAACTGATCCTGTTCAGTATCGCTGATAGTTTCTGATATAAACAGTAACGTAATCCCTGAAGACAAGTCTCGCGTCAACAGATGTTCATAGCTGAATCGAAGACGAAGCTGCTGAACAAAGACAAGTCTACTAGTGACCTGATGCGGATATCAGTGAAGCAAAGACGAATCTACTTATACGCGAAGGAACATGAGGAAAAGCTTCAGCGATCGCTGAACTCTTGATATCTCTGAAGAAAGAGATACTCAGCGATCGAATGATCACTTAGCTTACGTCTCAGGTTTCCTTTTGTCTCTCCTTGCACAACTTAGTACGATATGTCAGAATGGACATGTCTCTGCCACAATTCGTACAACACCTCTGTCATCTACACTGTTCACTGTCCGGCCGAAAGCATGTCTCCCAAAAGTCAGACTCCCAAAGCCAATCAATGAACGCCACGTGTAAAGTGCCCTACCATGCATTTAATGCATAGGGTATAAATAGGAAGATCACCCCTTCATCTGAAGGGTGCTCAATCCTTGAACCCCATATAGAAACCCTTGTTTTCTATATCTCTTAATCCCCCATTCTCTGAATTTCTTGTGCAACCATCTTAGTGTTTCTTAAGTTTGTTTAGATTAAGTCTGTCTTAATCTTATTCCGCAACAAACTTGTAAATTGTATTTGATTTATCAATAAACAATTTATTAAACTTTAATTCTTGTGTTTGTATTCAACCCCCCCCCCTTCTACAAACTTGTTAAGCACCTTAGGGACCAACAAGTGGTATCAGAGCAGTTTGTTTAATCTAATAAACAAGATCTTGCTTTATTCTCTTCTTTGCTGTTCTAAATGGCACTTAACACAAACACAAACTACTATGATAATGGTTCACTTTCTAAACCTCCTCGATTTAGCAGAGATAACTTTTCTCTATGGAAAAATCGAATGATGCTATTTCTTGAAGGTGCGGATCCTACTATACCTGAATATATAAAAAATGGACCCTATGAACCTGTTAGAATTATAGCTGCAGTTCCTGCTACTGCCACCACTGAAGCTGTCCCTGAACGCTATGTCGTTAAGGAAATAAGACAGTGGAGTGATGAAGATAAAAAAGAAGGTAGGAATAGATGCAAGAGCAAAAACCATTATTTCAATGGCTCTGCCTGATGAAGTTTTCCATTCCATCATGCATCTGAAAACTTCTAAAGAAATGTGGGAAACCATATGTGTTCAATATGAGGGCACCACTAAGATCTAAGAAACTCGTAAGATTAACTTGGTAAGACAGTATGAAAGTTTCATCGCTGGTAAGAATGAATCTCTCTCTGACGTTCATCAGCGGTTTAACTGCTTAATCATTGACCTAAGAACTGTTGGTAGGACCTATTCTAATTCTGAGGTCCTAACAAAATTCTTAGAATGTCTTCCTGAAAGTTGGGACAGTTATTTAATATGTCTTAAGCTTACAAAAGACTTAAATTCTCTTTCTCTCAGCACTCTGTATGGAATATTGCTCAACTATGAGCAATCGAATCTCCTGAAGAAGAATCTTGTAAAAGATTCTAAAGACTCCAGAAGCACTCCTGTTGCTTTAGTCTCTTCAGAGATAATTCCATCTCAGCGATCTACTCTCTCCATCACTGAGTTAGATTCTGAATCTGAGGATCAATCAGACCCTGATCTTTCAGAGTTTGATGAGTCCTTAGCACTCTTGACAAACTCTTTTAAGGGATTTGCAAGAAAGAGCAACTTCCGAAGAAGTAAGCCTCTCTCTCTTACTGAAAAGCCAAAATCAACACCTGTTGATAAGGCTACTGCCACTTGCTATAACTGTGAAAAGACTGGACACTTTGCTAGTGAGTGCAGGTCGAAAAAGGTCTTCAAACCTTCTACCTCAAGAAGATCCAGTGATGACAAATACCTAAAGTTGAAGAAAAAATATCAAAAGCTGAAAAGGTACAAGCGAAAAGGTAAAGGTCTCATCGCTGAAGAACATGACTGGGCTGAATTAGAAGAATCAAGTTCTGATGAAGAAGAAATCACTAATCTTTGCCTCATGGCTGAGATTAAAGAAGTGGAAGAACCATCTGAACCTTCTATGAGCTACATATCATCTCAGGTATCTATCTCTACAAATCCCTCTCTGCCTGAAGCTAAGAGAAGTCGCGTTGTTGATGTGCTGACGATTGACCTTTATAATGCTCTTAACGACAAAACTCAAGCTGAGAATAAAAATGTTCATTTAACTCAAGAGCTAGAGAAATGTCATGAAAAGATCAGAGAACTAAATCTTTTAGAAGAAAAGTTGAAAGATCAAGTCATTATAAATGAAATCATCAGTATTGAACGCGAACAAGCCATCGCTGCTCTAAAAGCAGAAAAGACTCATGTTGAAAAATGGTGCAAATCATCAACAAAGGTCTCTGAAATAATAAATGCTCAAACTTTTGAAAGTGATAGAACTGGTCTTGGCTTTTGGACACCACAGGATGAGCCTAAAGAAGAAAGTTCCTCGCTTAAGTTTGGAACGTTTGTCACTTCTTTCTTTGACACTTCTTATAATCAATTCTATCCATGTTCTTCTTCTAATTCTATTGTAACACCCCGATTCTTGAAAGATATCATTTCAAGTTAATACAGAAACCGATATATTGAGGAAAAATAAGATATTTAATTTTGGACTTGGATCCTGGATTTTATAGTCTAGATGGATGAAGGATTCAATTAAGAGTCCAACGGTTCTTTCCGGAGCGAAAACGGAGCTATAACGAAGAAGTTATGGCCAAAACAGTTTCGGTACGCGCTAGGCTATAGTGCCCGGCGATTGTGACAGTGTCACAATCTCCTGTCAAGGTCGCCGGAGCCCGAGAACTCTCGGTACAATCTCAGCGATTGTGCCCGGAGATTGTGACATGGTCACTATAGCCTGGCACAATCGCCCGGGTGTTTCAGGGTGTTAAAATCGCGATTTTCAGCCCCAAACTTCATTTCTTCATAACTCTCTCATTTTAACTCCAATTTGGGCGATTCAAGTTGCTACGGTCTCGTTTTTGAGAGCTTTTCAAGGATATGGAAAGATTTTTGAAGAATATTGGAGTATACTAGAGTGTTTGGTGGTGGTAAGCTTCTCATCTCTCACTATTCATCTTCTTCCCCAAAGTTTTCTTGGTTTTCATCCACCCTTTGTTCTCCCTTTCATAGATTGGAGTTTTGTAACCATTGAGGTATTCATGTTCATGGTTTGGGAAACGATTATTTGTGGTTGATTATGTTTATTTATGGTTGAATATGTATGGATTTAGGTTTTGGAAGTTTTGTCTTGAGAATCCAAGTGTTCTTCATAGGAGCTCTAGTTGGGGGAAATCTAGATTTAGCCTAAATCTAGCATGGTGAGTTCAAGTTGATTTGTGAAAACGGTGTACATGCCAAAATGTTTATTTTAAAATGTTTGTGTTTTACCTCAAATTGTTAACTGCTGATAAGTTTTTAGTTATTTTGAAATGTTTAGTTTTATAAACATGTTGAGACACCCATTTTGAGATTTTGGGCATTTTTATAAATAAATCATATATTTTGGGTATTCAAATGATTTTATTGCATGGAGAATATTTTTGAGTATAAATGCATTCTATAGAGTGTCATGGGATGGTTTGAAAGAATAAAAGGTATAATCCCACTTTGGAAAATGTTCGTCCCGATCTAAATCATGTTGAAGTTATTTGGGTGTGTTGAAGAATGGGTTGCATTATTTTGGGTCATTTACGTTTGATTTCATTTTATGATTTTCAACGCTGGGTCTATGGATTTGTAGAGCTTATGGCTCGACTTGGATTTTGTTGGGTCTTGGGGACACTTGTCCGGTTTTGATGGCTCAATATAGAGCGCTTGGTTATGATTTGCATTTATTGCATCTTATTTGGGAATTACATGTTTTGAATGCTTTGGTTCATTCGTTTTGAGTCATGTAATGTTTCAGCCCCGTCTGCTATGGATCCATGAGCACTTTTGTATTTTGTCCGGTGTTGGGACGACTAGTTTTCCACATCGAGGCACGTTCGGCATTGGATGTGATGTAAGTCCCTCATGCTCGTATCAATGGGTGTATGCTGAAAGATGTTGAACTCGATACGTTTATTGCTTTATCCGATGGGGGATGATTAGTTTTCTCTATTGAGGCGCGGTTGGCTTCTTGGTATGGTGTAAGTCCTCCGTGCTAATATCTATGGGTGTATTCTGAAAGATGTTGAGCCCGATACTTATACCACTTTAACGTAATGTGTGGCTTACTCTGTGCACGTCACATTATGCGGAATCGGGTTTTTCCCCCGTCACCGAAAGGTGTATTTTTGGGCTGAGTCGTTTATTATTTGTTTTCGATGACTTTTTCATACATGAATTTATTCCATGTTTTATGGGTCGAGTATTAATCCCTATCCGCGTTTTGGGATGTTTTGGGACATAAAGTATTATTCACATTATCATAAATTGGGAGTCATTTTATATCCACGTTTTGAGTTTGGGTTATCTCCCTTATGCTATAATTTTGGAGACTTGAGTCTAATCATATTTTGGTCGTTTGTTTTATAAAGCTTACTCAAATTTCATTAATTAAGCATTACCATCGTTCCCGTTTCAATTAAGTGTTGGATTGCATCATGTCATGAAAGAGTGTTTTAGCGTTTAGGCGACCATCTATAAAATGCATATTATTGGTAAATGAGTGGTTCCATTATTTTAAAGTGAATCATTTTAAAGGATCGTGATTATAAGTTACAATATTTCCATTTTACGTTTTGTTTAAAATCATGATATAAACTCTTGAACTCACTAGGCGTTAAGCCTAACCTTTTTATTTGTCGGCATGTACATCAGGTTCTAGACGGGGGTTTAGTCCTAGCTGTCCCAAGAAGATATGTGCTTAGTTCTCCCGAGTGTAAGTTAGTGAAGACTTCCGCAGTTTGGAGATAGTGACTTCTATTGGGTTTTAGTAACACCCGTCCTTATTATAAAGCATATGTATAGAATAAATGTGTGTGTTGAGGTTAAATATTAAATTGTGGTTGTAGATGATTATTTTATTGGTGTATTTAGAAAATTTTAAATTAGTTGTTATTTCCATAACTCAAGGTGTTACATCTATCCCTGAGGAAATATCCAAAGACACTAAGTCTGCGGATAAAAGAAAATCCATTATTCGTCCTCAGAAGGCTACCAGGAAAGCAAAGCTGAAAGTTCCTTCTAAACCTTCAGCAAATCAATCCTCTAGCTCTATGATAGAAATCTTTGATCTCTGTCCTCCAAAGATAAAGATTGATCTTAAATCCACGAGATCTGAAGAAATGAAAATTCCTCCCAGATCTCATGAGAAAAGCCTTCCCGGACCTGGTCCTGCTCATCTTAAACTTGCAAAACCTACTTCTGGTCCTAAAACCATTTTCAAATACAGAAAATGTTATCACTGTGGTTTTACTGATCATATTGTAAGCAAATGTCCAACTGCCACTAAAGCTGATAAAACAGCTAAAGTGATAAATGCCTCTAAAGCTGAGAAGGTCACCAAAGTTGAAAAATCGACCAAGGTGAAGAATACCACTAAGGTTAAGAAATTAACCAAAGTGAAGATCACCACTGAAGCTGAATCTTCATCTACTGAGAAGACTGCTGAAACTTCCTTATCCACTAACTCTAAAGGACCCATTGAAAAGTGGGTACCAAACAACGCTTAATCTTTCTTATGTGTGCAGGGATCAAAGGGCATCTGGTATCTCGATAGTGGATGTTCTCGTCATATGACTGGACAAAAAGACCTGCTCACTGAATACAAGGAAGAGAAAGGTCCCTCTGTGTCCTTCGGTGGAAATGGAAAAGGATATACCCGAGGGTTTGGTGTCCTCAGCAACGGGACAACTACCTTTCGAAGAGTCGCTTATGTAGATGGACTGAAGCACAACCTTCTGAGCATCAGTCAGCTATGTGACAAAGACTACGAAGTTCGCTTTTCTAAGAAAGCATGTTCAGTGGTGGATGAGAAAGAAAAACTTGCTCTCAGTGGTTATCGCAGAGAAAATGTCTATGTAATAGATATGAACTCTACTATCACTGAGAACTTATGTTTTCTTTCTAAGGCATCTTCTGATGTCAACTGGCTATGGCATAAAAAGCTCTCTCATCTAAACTTCAAAACCCTGAATTCTCTCTCAACTAAGGAACTGGTTTCGGGTCTTCCTCGGCACTCATATGCTAAAGAATCTCTCTGCTCAGCATGTGAAAAAGGAAAACAAACAAAAGCTAGTTTCAAGTCTAAACAAGTTTCCTCAGTGACAAGTCCTCTTCAGCTCTTGCATATGGATCTGTTTGGCCCTGTCAACATCCAATCAATAGTTGGAAAGAAATATACGCTTGTCATTGTAGATGAATTCTCTCGTTATACCTGGGTTATCTTTCTTCTCTGTAAGAGTGATACTCCAGAAGAACTAATATCTTTTGTTAAAAAGATGGAAGTGCTGAATAATCTTACTGTTCGTTCAATAAGAAGTGATCATGGAACTGAATTCAAAAACAGTTCCCTGAACAATTTCTTTAAGAACAAGGGAATTTCTCATAACTTCTCTTCAGTAAGAACACCTCAGCAAAACGGAGTCGCTGAAAGAAGAAATAGAATGATCATTGAAGCTGCTAGATCAATGCTCAGCGATTCTCATCTCCCTACTCAATTTTGGGCAGAAGCTGTAAACACTGCATGTTTTACTCAAAATAGATCGCTGATAGTAAAACGATTTGGGAAGATAACTTATGAACTTTTTCATGGAAGGAAGCCTTCTATCAATTTTCTTCATATCTTTGGTTGTCAGTGCTTTATCTTAAACAACAGAGATCAACTTGGGAAGTTCGACCCAAAAGCTGATGATGGAATATTTCTAGGATATTCCTCCATCTCCAAAGCCTACAGAGTTTTCAACAAAAGAAGACAATTTGTGGAAGAAACAATTCATGTCACATTTGATGAAACTCGCTCAGCGAACTCTAAACCAATCACTGACAATGAAGAGTTAAATGCTTGGATGTTCTCTCACTACAAAGAAACTGAACCCTTCTTCTCAAACCATCAGAATTTAGATCCTCCAGCCGCTGATGATGATCCAAACATTATACCTCCTAGCGCTGAATCCAACTCATGGGTTTCAGCTGAACCTCTAAACACCTTGCTACCATCAGATCTACCTCTGTCTGAAAACCTCTCTGATAACAACCGTCTGTCCACTACTCAACAGTTAATTGCTGATGAACCTCAAACATCCTCATCAGTAAGCATCCCAATTGTTGATTCAACCTCTGAGTTGAGTGATCATGCTCCTGCTCAGCGATGGACCAGAGATCATCCAATAGATCAAATTCTTGGTGATCCAGATGCAGGTATTCAGACACGACGAAGCTCAGGTAATGTTTGTCTCTTCGTGAACTTTCTTTCTGTAATAGAACCAAAGAAGACTGATGATGCCCTCAGAGATCCAAACTGGGTCAGCACTATGCAAGAAGAGCTGACTGAATTCTCTCGAAACAAAGTTTGGAATCTCGTTCCTAGACCATCAGATAAAACTGTTATAGGCACCAACTGGGTGTTTAGAAACAAGTTAGATGAACATGGAACTGTAACCCGCAACAAGGCTCGACTTGTTGCTCAGGGATACAGACAAGAGGAAGGTATATACTATGATGAAACCTTTGCCCCTATGGCTAGGCTCGAAGCAATTCGACTATTCTTAGCTTATGCAGTCTATAAATACTTCATCGTCTATCAAATGGATGTAAAATCAGCGTTCCTAAATGGAAAGCTGAATGAAGAAGTCTATGTAGAACAACCTCCAGGGTTCTATGACCCTAAGTATCCAAATTAAGTTTATAAATTGGATAAGGCTCTCTATGGTCTTAAACAAGCCCCTCGTACTTGGTATGACACTCTCTCATCATTTCTTATCTCTGAAAATTTTGAACGTGGCAAGATTGATAATACGTTATTTTTCAGAAAGATAAAAGGTCATATAATTCTTGTACAAATATATGTTGATGACATAATATTTGGTTCTACTAACCCATCTCTATGGGTGAGCTGACATATTTTCTTGGTCTTCAGATTAAACAATCTGACAAAGGTACTTTTATCAGCCAAGGTAAATATGTTAAAGATATGCTGAAGAAGTTTGATCTTACTCAAACTTCAGCGATGAAAACTCCTATGGCACCACCCCTGACACTTAACAAAGATCCTTCTGGAAAACCTGTTAATGTCACTTCCTATAGAGGAATGATAGGCTCCCTGCTGTATCTTACAGCGAGCCGACCTGACATTATGTACTCTACTTGTTTATGTGCACGCTATCAATCTGAACCCAAGAAATCCCATCTGATCGTTGTTAAGCGAATCTTCAGATATCTGAAGGGAACTCCTAACATCGGTCTTTGGTATCCCAAAGACTCAGGGTTCGATCTAACTGGTTATTCTGAAAGTGATTTTGTAGGCTGTAAACTTGACAGAAAGAGTACCACTGGTGGATGTTAACTCTTGGGAGGAAAGCTGGTAAGTTGGACAAGCAAAAAGCAAAATTCAGTGTCCACCTCCACAGCTGAAGCTGAATACGTAGCCGCTGGAAGCTGTTGTTCTCAGATCTTATGGATAAGAAATCAACTATTAGACTATGACCTTCAGCTATCAAAGATTCCTATCTATTGCGACAGCACTAGTGCTATACCTATAGCAAATAATCCAGTGCTACATTCAAAGACGAAACACATAGAGATCAGATATCACTTTATCAGAGATCATGTGATGAATGGTGATATTGAACTTCACTTTATCCCTACTGACTTTCAGCTTGCTGATTTATTCACCAAACCTCTTGATGAGACAAGGTTCAACTTTCTCATCAGTGAGCTTGGAATGCTGAATCTAGAAGAATAAATCTTCAGCGTTCATGCATTGTGTCAGTAATCATAAGTTCCCCTTTTATCATTCTCTTTGATAAACATTCTGACTCTCATGTATGTTTTCTCAATCCCTACAACTGAATCTTCATTCAGTTAAGATGTTTTTTAAAATATAAACTTTAATCACTGAACCTTTCTTCAAATGATTAAAAGCTTTTTGAAAAAGAAATTTATCACTGATATTTCTAATCAGTGATCCTTTTAAAAGAAAATCTATCCCTATCTTTACCATCAGGGATACTTTCAAAAAGAAAAATCTATCGCTGACTTTACTTCAGCGATAATTTCAAAACGGACAAATGAACAGTCTCTCTCTTCTATGACGTCATTTGAACCGACAATCCACGACATGCCCTTTTCTGACACGTTCGTCCATTGCTCTTCTATCCAATCAACATCGTGGGACGTGTCTATGTCATGATGAACATTTGCTTTCCCGCCTCTCACATTATCTCTCCTCTCTCACACGTATAAAAGGAATGTTTTTCCATTCTTATCATTTTACGCTTTCTGGAAAAACTTTCAAAGCAAGAATACTCTCTCAAGCATTCTAGCATTCTCAAGCATTTGCATCATCTTCTTCAAAGATCAACAGGTTATTCTTGATCTTTTTCTAACTCTTATCTTAAATCTTTATACATAAACCTCCATTTATGGGTTTATAAGATTCTAATCACATAAAATCATTTTCATTTTTGATTTTATTCTTTAAAAACCATTTTATTTTGATTATTCTTCATTCAAAATCCTTGGTTTTTCTTCTTGTTCTGGTATCTTATATTAAGAACACCTTTTTAATCTTCAAATTTGTTGATTTTCTATATTTCTTTCCTCAAATAGAAACTAAAAAATCTTCTTTATTTTTAGACTATAATCTTTTCTTCTACTCTTTTATCTACTCATATTCAGAATGGCTCAATCTGCACTTGTCGCCTCTAAGAACGTCAAGTTCGCCATCACTGAATCAGAGCTTCCGAAGAACAATCATCTCACTCGCCTCGATTTTGACGGTGTTAAGTATCCACATCTGAAGGAAGCTGCAATGTTTGTAAAGCAATCCTGCATTGCTTATGCTATCACTGTGGATCCCACACCCTCCAAAGCTCTTCTCCAGCAATTCTGGTTTACTACTGACGAAACCTCTATCACCAACAAAAAAGGTGAACAGGTTCCTGCTATCTCCTTCAGCACTCAACTTGGCTCAGGGATGATGACTGCCCTAGGCCTGAGGAAAGCTCTGCGTTTTCCTAACAAACCCAGGAATGGATTCGACGCCTTGCCACCTAACGCTGAACTCATCCAATGTATGAGTGGGAACCCAAACCATGGACGACTATTCCAAACAAGAAGCTGACTCTTGTGAAGAAGGCACTGATGCCTTCCCATCTAAACTACATCTTCTCACACTTCATCCAGTGTATGAGTGGGAAGAGTGGGTCACTGGACCAAGCCAGCAAGGTTCAGGTCCAGATGGCTTATTCAGTGATCGCTGGACGAAACTTCGACTACGCAACAACTATCTTTGACGACCTGAAGTCACAGATAGAGAAGACCGAGAGGGATCCCAAAGTCCCCTACGTACGCTTTATCTGCGCGTACCTGAAGTTCCTCTACCCTACTACTTACCCCACCAACTCGGATGCATCTTTTCCGAAAGTGGGTCAGCGCTCCTTAGAAGTCAAGACGCTCCCCAACGAGGTAAGTATCTCTGAACTTCGCTCCCGACTCTCTCTCATCACTTCTTCTACTTCAGCGGCCACGCAAGAGGTTCCTTCTTCTGCTATCCCTGCCGCTACCCCTTCCAAACGACCATCAACTGGCTCCCTTGGTCCTTCGAAGAAGGCCAAGGTGACCAAGGAGAAAGCTACCTCTAGCTCTATACCTAAGGATGTTTCTCTACAAACTTCCTTGGATGCTTTCGTGGGTCTCTCCTCCACATCCTCAACGACAACCACTTCAACCGTGCCAGCGATCTCGGTCGCTGTCACAACAACAGTGATGCAACCTAGAATCTCAGTTCAACAACCTAAGGTAACTACCCTTATCCCTACATCTTCTATCCCCATCTCTAGTCCTTCTATTTCTTTGATCTCTAACCCTCCATCTATCTCTACTCCACAGTTTGGACCCATAGGACCTGAACATCAATCTTTTGAGGAATATTTATAATTCTACAAAATGTTTGATAATTCAGGTATCCCTATAACCTTAAACACTTCTCCCAACTCACCATATAAGCCAGTTTCTCAAAAACTAACTTATATTTCAGGTCCTAGTTTGGCGACTGTTGACACCAATGTCAACAATCTGAGTGCAAAGGTGGAATCTATGACTGCCTCTCTCAACAACACCACCAATGCTGTTCAATCAGCTGGTGAAGCACTGAAGACGCTGACAGCCACCTGCGCCTCCAAAGCTGACGTTTCTCAACTCGCTACTCTCCAAGAAGCGATTGTCAAAGTCAGGGAAGACTCACAACAACAGTTTGCAGCTCTGTCTACAAAGGTTGATGCCTGTGAAGTCCTTCTTCAGCAAATCCTATCTCACCTGAAGGCACCAGCTCCGACTCCTACTCCCTCATTCACAGAGAACGATCGAACATCGCTGAACATTGCCGTGGAATTTATTCATCAGGCTACGTCTGATATTCCTGCGTTTGAAGGCCGTCTGGAATGTTTGGAGGCTGAAGTTCAGGGGTTGGAGGCTGCGTTTGAAGGTCATCTGATATTCCTGCATTTGAAGGCCTTCCAAAGATCTCTCTCTCGATGATAATGACAAAGAGGGGGAGAAAGCAGCTGAAGAAAATATGGAGTTTGAAGTCGCTGCTGAGGTTCAATAGAAGGAAACTCCCTCTCAGGTTGAGGGGGAGATAGCTGCTGACAAAGCCCCTCCTACCATCGCTGATCTAGTCGATGATGAAGAGGAAAAAGACGATGATGATGAAGACCTTGATCTTGAAGATCAAGAGTATGATTCTTATCAAGATGATGATGATGACGATGAAGATCAATCTCTATGGTGTTCTTCAATCGTCACTTCATCAGCGATAGCTTCGAAAGAAGTTATCAAAGCAGGGGGAGTCAAGAGACACCTTCAGGAACCCCTTCCCAAAGCAAAGGTGCAACTACTGAGGGAACCCTGAAGATGATTTCACTACCTAAGGAGAATCCTTCTCAGGTATGCCTTACTCTTGTCCCTTTATCCTTCTATAAAAATCCCACCCCTGTTTCTTTCTAGCCTTTATCTCTCTCCTTCCCTAAAAATAAATCTAACCTTTTTCTTTTTCTGACCAGACAGTTCTCTCCCCTTCTTAAGGGTAAAGAGCTTCAAATAATACCAGTTGCTGAAGTTGATGACCAAATAATCCCAATCTCTGTCAGAGAGATTGATGAAGAGGATGAAGATGAAGAAGAGTCCCTACAACATCATGGAAGGCCCTCTAGACCATCTCACTAGTCAGAGGAAGAGAGAAAGAAAAGAACAGAGATGATCTCTCATCTGGAGAGTCAATGACAAAAGGTCCCCTCTCAATCATCAGATCTGGAGTTCCTGACTGAAGCTGAAATTGAAGAATCCGTCAGGGCTGAGAAGCTGATTGCTGACTGTCAAAGAGATGCCTCTCTGGCTCTCAAAATTCAATCTTCTCAAGTCAAAGACAAGAAGCTGAAAAGCAAACTAGTGGAAGTCCAGGCAGATCTTTTGAAAGAGATTGAAGAGGAACGCTCCAAAGAAAAAGCGGTCAGCGATATTTCTATCGATTGGTGCAAGCACAAAATTGACTATCGCTCTAACCCAATGAAGATCGTAGCGGTTGCTATCTCTGGAAGAAAGAAGAAGGATAAACTCTCTGTCACCATGGAGATTACCAGAGAGGATGGAAGCTGCAAGTCTATGTTCATTTCAAAGCTGGAAGATCTTGGCTACATGGAGTGGCTTGAGTTCAAAGATGCACTGAAGAAATCAAAGTCTACATACAGAGGCTATGTTGAAAGGGTAAATGATGCCCTCATCAACAGAGTCGCTGCTATACTAAAGGTGCCATCTACTCTTCCTCCAAAGTCCAAGCAAATCAAGAGAAAGCCTATCTCCTCCTCATCAAATTCTCAAGAGAAGCTCTGTTCGGTCCTCCTTCTGATCTTTCAGCTCTGGATCTATCTTTGCCTCCTGGCGGACCATATGTTGCGGGACAAGTTCTTGAAGATCCTTTTGGAATCTTCTTCAGAGATGACAAGGAACAGCTCAGATTTCAAAGAGTCTCTGAAATCCCTATCTGTCCCCTCGCTCTTCTCAAGGATCTCATGTGCCTATGGTGTACTCTCTCTCCTGCTGCTGAGCCAATCATAGCGATCATCTGCAAAGAATCTTTAGAGCGAAGGCAAAAAGGAGAAGAAATACCTGAGTATTTGATCAATCCTCCTAAACCCTCTTTAGATAGCTGGTAGATTAGTTTCCTTTCTTGTAATCTATTAGTTTAACTTACAGTAGTTAGTACATCACTTGTACTTGTAATTTTCATTCCTTGTAATTCTTTTCTTGGATTAATGAGAATTTCAGTGAAGTACTTAACTCTATCAGTACTGTAAAAGATCCCTCAAAATAGTAATTGGGACATGTATGTTATGAGTCCTGATTATTCCATCATTTTCAATTATAAAGTAATTTTCTTCAGTTACTTTGTCATTATCAAACAGGGGGAGATTGTTGATCCAAACTCTCTCAGTGATTTGATAACGACCCTTTTCTATACTTAGTGAAAATTACGTTTTAATATGTATTAGTGTTTCACCATCAGCGATCAGACTGAGTCTGTTCAGTTATCGCTGATAGTCTTCTTATAAACATCTAGTATGTATTAGTGTTTCACTATCAGTGATCAAACTGATCCTGTTCAGTATCGCTGATAGTTTCTGATGTAAACAGTAACGTAATCCCTGAAGACAAGTCTCGCATCAACAGATGTTCATAGCTGAATCGAAGATGAAGCTGCTGAACAAAGACAAGTCTACTAGTGACCTGATGCGGATATCAGTGAAGCAAAGACGAATCTACTTATACGCGAAGGAACATGAGGAAAAGCTTCAGCGATCGCTGAACTCTTGATATCTCTGAAGAAAGAGATACTTAGCGATCGAATGATCACTTAGCTTACGTCACAAGTTTCCTTTTGTCTCTCCTTGCACAACTTAGTACGATATGTCAGAACGGACATGTCTCTGCCACAATTCGTACAACACCTCTGTCATCTACACTATTCACTGTCCGGCTGAAAGCATGTCTCCCAAAAGTCAGACTCCCAAAGCCAATCAATGAACGCCACGTGTAAAGTGCCCTACCATGCATTTAATGCATAGGGTATAAATAGGAAGATCACCCCTTCATCTAAAGGGTGCTCAATCCTTAAACCCCATATAGAAACCCTTGTTTTCTATATCTCTTAATCCCCCATTCTCTAAATTTCTTATCTTAGTGTTTCTTAAGTTTGTTTAGATTGAGTCTGTCTTAATCTTATTCCGCAACAAACTTGTAAATTGTATTTGATTTATCAATAAACAATTTATTAAACTTTAATTCTTGTGTTTGTATTCACCCCCCCCCCCTTCTACAAACTTGTTAAGCACCTTAGGGACCAACATTTATATACACTGAGCATAAACATGCCCAACTGATTAAATCAATCTTTTGAAATAATTCTGTATAACTTTCAATACTATAAATGCGCAGTATATAAAACTCACATTTATCAATTAACTTCTTAAATCATAAAAGATTTAGTTTGAAAGACTCACCTCTGATTCTTCTTGATTAATTATGACTTCTACTGATTAACACCACCTACGATGGTATTAAAAACAAAGGTAAGCTAACTGGTGACTAACACTCTTTCCTTCTATAAACACATTAATTGAAATCTACTGTTTTTAACCCGATCGAAACCACTCTGATTAAAACCTCTTAGACCGATTAACAAAATACCAGTCGAACCAGCATACCGGTCCTAACAACATACCGGTCCTAACAACATATCGGTCCAACAACTCTTTACCGGTCGAACGATACATTCCGATCGAATACAAGCTATCGGTCGAGCAATACCGGTCGATCACTACCGGTCGAACACTACCGGTCGAACACTACCGGTCAAGGGCATACCGGTCTTGTACACTATATTGGTCGAATGCAAACTATCGGTCCTTTACAACCTACCGGTCGAACCTCTACCGGTCCTTTATCATCTTCCCGGTCAAGCTTGAATTTAAGTCGGCTACTTACAGTTCAAACCCAGAAAACTTTTGATCATTAAATCGATCAAATACACGGTTAAAAGCTTGATTAATAAGACTATTTACCAACTATAACATGCAGATAGAAGTATTAAGCTAAAATCATACCTCTATTTTCCAAAAAAACGGATCCTCAAGATCTCCTTCTCTTTTCTCTACCTTCTTGCTTTCTCTCTTTCTCTCTTGAAATCTTAAGTCGGCTTAACACAAATATCAGAATGAGATATCAATCTCACTTATCTGATATTTAAGTTATAAAAACCAAAATTTTCAAATAACCCCCCTGCACTTTGGTTGTCGTTTCACTATTCACCCAACTTCCAAAATTAATAAAATTTCGGATGCGGATATTACAATCTTCCCCCCTTAAGAGAATTCCGTCCCCGGAATTCTATCGCTAAACAACTGGGGATACTGAGATTTCATATCTGCCTCTACTTCCTACGGAGACTCTTGTCCTTGGTGAAATTTCCACTGAACTTTCACTAAGCGAATCTCCTTGTTTCTCAACTTCTTTATTTTGAGGTCCGTAATTGCTACGGGCTCCTCAATATAACTTAATTTTTCATCTACCTGAATATCTTCTAAAGGAACAACTATATCTGCTTCTACCAAACATTTCTTCAGGTTTGACACATGAAATGTGGAATGAATCCCACGCAAACTTTCTGGTAGATCAAGTTCGTAGGCCACTTCACCAACACGTCCCGTGATGATAAATGGTCCAACAAACCTTGGTCTCAACTTTCCTTTCTTTCCAAATCTGATTACCCCTTTCCAGGGCGAAACTTTCAACATTACCTTATCTCCTATCTGAAACTCTATCGGTTTCCTTCGTCTATCAGCATACATTTTTTGACGATCTTGAGCAATCTTCAATCTTGCTCGAATCTGGTCGACTTTATCAGCTTTCACCTGTACAATTTCTGGTCCCGCTAACTGTCTTTCACCCACCTCATTCCACCATAGAGGTGTTCTACATTTACGACCATACAAAGCTTCAAACGGGGCTGCTTGTATGCTAGCATGATAACTATTGTTGTAGGAAAATTCAATCAACGGCAAATGAATTTCCCACGAACCTTTGAAATCTATAACACATGCACGAAGCATATCTTCCAACGTCTGAATAGTTCTCTCACTCTGGCCATCAGTTTGCGGATGATAGGCCGTACTCAGCTTAAGTTGAGAGCCTAATTCCCTTTGCAAACTTCTCCAGAAAGCTGATGTAAAACGAGCATCCCTGTCTGACACAATGGACGACGGTACTCCATGTCTGGTTACTATCTCGTCGATATAAAATCGAGCTAATTTCTCTAGTAAGGACGTCTCTTTGATCGGTAGGAAGTGAGCTGACTTTGTGAATCTATCCACTATCACCGAAATAGCATCATGCCCCTTAGGAGATCGCGGTAACCCAGTAACAAGATCCATAGTAATCTCGTCCCACTTCCAAACTGGAATTTCTAATGACTGAAGCTCCCCATAAGGTCTCTGATGCTCAGCTTTAACCTTTAAACATGTCAGACATCGTTCAACGAAGTGAGTAATATCTTTCTTTAAACCTGGCCACCAATAGCTTTGTTTCATATCTCTATACATCTTGTTGGTTCCTGGATGTACTGAGTAACGGGATCTATGCGCTTCTTCTAACACTTTCTGCCTCAGATCTCCTGCTTTTGGGATCCATACTCGCTTATTGAAACACTTTACTCCACGGTTATCAACTATTAACGAGTTAACAATCCCAACTATTCTTTCACTTTTCAAATTTTCTTTTAACGCTGCTTCTTCTTGATACTTTATAACTTCTTCTAAGAAATTAGAAACAACATCAACTCGAAATGCTACAACTTCTGCTATTTCCCCATGTTCCTTACGACTTAGAGTATCTACTACCACATTGGCCTTTCCTGGATGGTACAGAGTATCATAGTCATAATCGCTTAATAGTTCCATCCACCTACGTTGCCTCATATTAAGCTCTTTCTGATTAAACAAATATTGAAGGCTCTTGTGATCAGTGTAAATCTGACACTTGATCCCATACAAGTAATGCCTCCAAACTTTCAAAGCAAAGACTACCGCCGCCAACTCTAAATCATGAGTTGGGTAATTCTTTTCATGTTCTTTCAGCTGTCGAGATGCATAAGCAATTACCTTGACTTCTTGCATTAACACACATCCCAAACCCAACTTTGAAGCATCGCTATAAATTATGAATCCTTCCGTTCCATTGGGTAGAGACAAAACAGGAGCACTACTTAAACTCTCTTTCAATTTACCGAATGCTTCTTTCTGAGCCTCTGTCCATACAAACTTGACATTCTTTCTGGTTAATGCTGTTAGTGGCGTAGCTATCCTTGAAAAGTCCTGAATGAACTTTCTATAATAACCAGCCCATCCAAGAAAACTTCTTACTTCAGATGGTGATTTCGGTGCTTCCCATCCTTTAATGGCTTCAATCTTAGCTGGATCAACCTTAATCCCATGAAAGTTGCTGGCGCATTGGTCAAACCAAATGGCATAACTAGAAACTCATAATGTCCGTACCTCGTACGAAATGCAGTCTTAGGAACATCCTCCTCCCTCACCTTCAACTGGTGATACCCAGATCGTAGATCTATTTTCGAAAAGTAACTCACTCCTTGAAGTTGATCAAAAAGATCGTCAATCCTGGGAAGCGGATACTTATTTTTGACAGTCAACTTATTGAGCTCACGGTAGTCTATGCACATTCTCATAGACCCGTCTTTCTTCTTAACAAACAATATTGGCGCTCCCCAAGGTGAGGTACTAGGGCGAATAAACCTTTTGTCTAACAACTCCTGCAGCTGAGTCATCATTTCTTTCATTTCTGTCGGTGCCAGTCTATACGGTGCTCTTGCAATCGGTGCTGCTCCGGGAACTAAATCAATACGAAATTCCACTTGCCGATCAGGAGGCAAAGTGGTTAAGTCTTCCAGAAATACTTCTGGATATTCACTTACTACCGGAACTGACTCTAATCCCTTCTTTTCCTTCTTAGCATCTAATACATAAGCTAAGAACCCCACACATCCTTTTACTAAACATTTCTTAAGCCTTAATCATAGAAATCAAACATGACTTTCTATCCCTTCGATCTCCAAATACTACTATCTCTTCTTTTCCTGGCTGCGTTATACGAATCAATTTCTTATTGCATACTATATGAGCATCATTAGACGCCAACCAGTCCATTCCCACAATAACATCAAATTCTCCCATACCCATTGGGTACAGTCGAAGTGGAAATGCTTGTCCATCAATGACAATACTACTCCCATCATACACTTCTTCTACTAAGATTTGACTATTATCAGCCACTTCTACTTTCAATTCATGCTTAAGCTTTTTAGGTTTCTCAATCAATTTATGCACAAAATTTGGAGACACAAAAGAACGATTTGCTCCTGAATCAAACAATACTTTTGCATAATTCGAATCTAAAAAGAAAGTACCTGTCACTACATCAGGTATATCCGCCGCTTCTTCTGCTGACATATTGAAAACTCTAGCTCTTGCTTTAGCTGGCTCCATCTTTTTCTCAGCTCCCTTTTCTACATTTCCTCCAACCGATCCCTTTTTCAACTGTGGACAATTGGTCCCGATATGATCAGGAGATCCACACTGATAACAAGACCTAGAACTCTGGCAATCCCTAGCCAAATGTCCAATCTTTCCGCATTTATAACAGCCCTCCTGATTAATCTTACATTCTCCCTTATGCCTTCGATTACACTTACTACAGGGCTTATTTTCAAACTTATTAACAGAACGCTGCTCAAACTTTGCAGACGTAAATGGTTTGAAGTCACGAACTGTTCCTTCCCACTTTCTTTTATCCCCACTTCTTTTTGTGGCTTGCCTATTCTTTTCTTTCTCTCTCATTTCCGATGCATTTACTGCCATTTGAAAAGTCGACGGTTCTTTATTCGAGACAAATTCCCGAATATCACTTCTTAATACAAATACGAAACGTTCTACTCGTCTTTCTTCATTAGGTACATAAATCCCTGCAAATCGAGACTTTTCAATAAACTTTGTGGCATATTCTCGAACTGACACTCCTTTCTGCTCTAAACCCAGAAATTCTTCTTCCAACTTTTTAACTGCCACCAAAGGACAGAACTGTGCTTTAAATCTTTTCACAAACTCAACCCAAACCATTTCTTTAGCTACAGCCGAACTTTGACCTCCGGATTCCACATCCCACCACATTACCGCTTCCTCTTTCAGCATTGACAAAGAATAGACTACTTTATCTTCTTCTGCACACTTACTCGTATCAAACTCTAGCTCCATACCTTTTACCCATCTTAACGCTACCACGGGATCACATTCCCCTTTATAAGTAGGAGGCTTGCAAGCAGCAAACTCCTTAAAACTACATCCTTTCCCAGCTACAGCTTTAACTGACACTATGGGGTTTGACTGAGGGTGGCTACCCATTCCAGTTACTGGTGATTCTGCTACCTCAGTCACTACTTTATCTTCACTCTTTTCTTTACTTGACGAAACTTCATTAGTACGCTGAGCCAATAAAGCATTCAATGTTTCTTGTAACTTTCCCATTTCTGCAGTGAAGGTTTCTTGTGTAACAAAACCTTGCGTTCTACCTCCACCACGGTTTCCTGTCTGTTTTTGACCCCTCACAGAAGCCGAACTTTCTTGATGAGAAGTTTTTTGTTCAGATCTTACCTCTACACTTCCAACTTGACGAATACCACGACTCGTCTTCCCACCTCGAATTCCCACATTGGAAACTCTTACCTGAGTAGCTGCTTTCTGAACTGTCTTACCTTTAGGTTGACCACGACTCTTTCCTTGTATAGCAGTCGGGTTGACATCAATCATTCGCTCTTCTGCAATGACTTCGTTATCTGGCTCCATTTCAAGATTCACTATAGATCTACTCCTGGTCACTCACTCAGACATACTTCTGATAAGAAGAAACATAAGATATTCAATCTAACATGCTACACATTACGGCAGTTTAAGCACATGCATGTACTTGTAAATTCACAATTATACTGGCCAGATGGAATTCCAAATTTACCTTACATGCTAGTCCTTACTACCTTAATGTTATCTTCTTACGGTCTTCCTACTACTCAGTTGTGCTTCTACTATCTCAGTTTAAGTCTAGGCCCATCTGATCACCTAGATCCCTTAAACTAATGCTCTGATACCAATTGTAACAACCTGGACAATTATATAAACAATAAAATAACATTTCATTCTAAACAATGCCCCAGGCTTACATTTCATAGTATAATGTTCTTAACTATCACCTATTACACAACTGAGTCTCAAAAAGGTAAACTACTGCAAGACGTCTTCTACCTCTTGCTTATAGCTCATATCTTCTCTTTACCTTTATCTGTACCTGTTACTTTTCGATAACCTGAAACATAATTAAAATTTTGAAATAGCAAGGGTTAGATCAATGGTCTAGTGAGTCCCCTCCAATCACTACTGCAACATTTCAAATATTAATTAAAACATTTAAACAAAGCTTTATATCTCAAAACATAACCTGCTCTTTTAATCAAACTTTAAAACACTTTATGCTTCGCAGGCATAACTCAATCTACTGGCCATCACTGGCCACTTTTTACGCTTCGCAAGCGTACCTTAAGCTACTGACCAACATTCCCGTCAAAGACGGTATGTCTGTCTCACACTGCCTTATTTTAGGGACACACCCTAATGGCATAAACGGGCCACACTCCCCGGTACGAGCAGGTGGGTCACACTTCCCGACTTAGGTCAGACTTCTGACTCAAATGTATGCATACACCTAGTCCTGCCTGTATATAAAACAAGTTTATATACACTGAGCATAAACATGCCCAACTGATTAAATCAATCTTTTGAAATAATTATGTATAACTTTCAATACTATAAATGCGCAGTATATAAAACTCACATTTATCAATTAACTGCTCAAATCATAAAAGATTTAGTTTGAAAGACTCACCTCTGATTCTTCTTGATTAATTCTGACTTCTACTGATTATCACCACCTACGATGGTATTAAAAACAAAGGTAAGCTAACTGGTGACTAACACTCTTTCCTTCTATAAACACATCAATTGAAATCTACTGTTTTTAACCCGGTCGAAACCACTCTGATTAAAACCTCTTAGACCGATTAACAAAATACCAGTCGAACCAGCATACCGGTCCTAACAACATATCGGTCCAACAACTCTTTACCGGTCGAACGATACATTCCGATCGAATACAAACTATCGATCGAGCAATACCGGTCGAACACTACAGGTCGAACACTACCGGTCAACAGCATACCGGTCTTGTACACTATACCGGTCGAATGCAAACTATCGGTCCTTTACAACCTACCGGTCGAACCTCTACCGGTCCTTTATCATCTTCCCGGTCGAGCTTGAATTTAAGTCGGCTACTTACAATTCAAACCCAGAAAACTTTTGATCATTAAATCGATCAAATACACGGTTAAAAGCTTGATTAATAAGACTATTTACCGACTATAACATGCAGATAGAAGTATTAAGCTAAAATCATACCTCTATTTGCCAAAAAACGGATCCTCAAGATCTCCTTCTCTTTTCTCTACCTTCTTGCTTTCTCTCTTTCTCTCTTAAAATCTTAAGTCGGCTTAACACAAATATCAGAATGAGATATCAATCTCACTTATCTGATATTTAAGTTGTACGTCCATGATCTTCAACATATCAAGTATTAGTAACAAGATTAGGTAGGAGAGGACTATTTATTTATTAGAAAAGTAAATCTAAACTAGAGAGAACACAATGTGATTTGAGAGCTACATTTTGTATTATCAAAATTATGAATGAAAATATTACAATACAAGACTATTTATAGTCCACTACACTTTCTACCCTTGTTACACATTTAAGCCTAAGCCCATTTAACAAATAAGCCCAATAGGCCCAAGGCCTTTTACAATTACATTTACTTTCCAACACTTTCTATAAAATATTACACTAACATTCTCCCCCTAAAGTTTTGGAAAGTAAATCATCTTCAAGCTTCAAGCTCCTCTCCCCCTTGATTTTCTTGAAAAAACTTTAGTACATGCATTGACAATTTTAGGCTTGGCTCCCCCTTGAAAGTTGCTCTCATTCTTCGTTTTCGACTTTAAAACCGGATCCGATGTAAACCGTAAGTTCGACTAAGTGCACGATAACACATCTCGAAATGTAGAAACCCAACTCATTCCGATAAGCCCACAAGAAAGATAACGAGTGAATTTGACGTGACAAATCGTGTGCATCCTTAGTTTTTAACAAAGGAACCGTCGTTAACCGCGAGTCGATTAGGAGTTCGGCTTGAGAGTCGTAAACATTTCGCGTGAAGGAGGAACGATAGGGCATACACTACACGGTAGGGGATTGAGGAACAAATTTGGCCAAACTAATGAATTTGGACCAAAATTGTTAGAAAAACTAACGGGACTAACGGAAGTCCGTTTGTTCACTATTCACCTTCACTTTCATACATAAAATCACATATACTGTTCATTTTTTTCTTTTCTTTGCATCAACATAATCACAACCAAATAACCTTTTTGTTGCTTCTAATGGTTTCATTAAGAACCAAATAAAAGATCAACATGTATCGTGAAAATCGGTTTTCCGGCGATGAAACAGAAACATTCCGGCGAGCCAACAAACTTTTCCGACGATCTTACACACACCAAAACATCGAATTCTTGTTGGAAATCGTTGCCATTTGCTTGCAACATGATCACCATAACCAAACAAACAGATCTGGACTAATAAACATCAAAAAATCTGGCGAAACAGTCCAAAATCCGGCGACTTGCGTTTTTCCGGCGAAGTGATTTCTACAAATGAAAGATCTCGATTTTCTTGCTTTATTTTACCTCAAATAGCCTTCAATAGGTCGAGATTATCATTTAGAACAGATTTGTAGCAAAAATTTGACAGTATCACAGCTTAACACTTCGAAATCCGGCGATGAACAGTGACTTTTCCGGCAAAGTCGTTTTTCCGGCGAGCTTCCTCTAACAACTCAAAAACTTCGAATTACATGATGTAAAACGTGTGATTAACTTGCAAATGTGATCGATATCAATAATAAACATGATCTGGACGAGAATTTGACAATATCACAGCACAAATCACGATTTTCCGGTCGATGAACAGTAAATTCCGGTGAACTCGTTTTTCCGGCGAGAGGTTTTCACAGATCAATTTCTCTCGAATTTGATGCTCAAAAATACATCAAACAATCGAGATTGACATGAATAACAGATCTGGAAGAGATTTGACAACATCAATGCTCAAAACCTCAAATTCCGGTCAGATTCCGGCGAGATCTAAAAATTCCGGTGAAACGACTTAAAATGCTCATAACTCGCTCAATTTTTGATGAAACTCAGATCCGAAACTTGTAGATCGCTCGAAATTCAACAAAGAACAGATTTAGGCAATTTAAATCACCTCATACACGAAAATTTTCAGATCTAAAATTTGACGCGAAGAACACCGAAAATTTCGAACGAAAATTCGAAAAAACTTCAAAACTTGACAAAATTCGAATCCAAAAGTTGTAGTAGATCTGTAATCTCATCTAGAACAAATCTTCAAGAGTAATTGAGATATGAAGGCACTTACATGTAGATCGGGCTAAAAACACATGAAATGTCGAGATCCGATAATCGTTACGAGAAAAGTTTCATCGTTCGGCTCTGATACCACTTGTAAGTCCATGATCTTCAACATATCAAGTATTAGTAACAAGATTAGGTAGAAGAGGACTATTTATTTATTAGAAAAGTAAATCTAAACTAGAGAGAACACAATGTGATTTGAGAGCTACATTTTGTATTATCAAAATTATGAATGAAAATATTACAATACAAGACTATTTATAGTCCACTACACTTTCTACCCTTGTTACACATTTAAGCCCAAGCCCATTTAACAAATAATCCCAATAGGCCCAAGGCCTTTTACAATTACATTTACTTTCCAACACTTTCTATAAAATATTACACTAACATAAGTTATAAAAACCAAAATTTTCAAATAACCCCCCTGCACTTTGGTTCTCGTTTCACTTTTTACCCAACTTCCAAAATTAATAAAATTTCGGATTCGGATATTACAATTTCTTTGCTTTGCATCGATTTGTTCATTTAAGATCAGATCGATCGATCTATTTGAAGCCTCCGTTGGTTTGTTTTCTGAAACCCTAGCCGGTCGAACGCCTATCGGTCGAACACCTCCCGGTCGAACTCTATCGGTCGAACGCCTATCGGTCAAACCAAGCTCGATATTCTGATGTATGGGGACCAGCACCTCACCCATCCATGGGGGGTGCCCGATATTTTGTTATTTTTATTGATGACCATACTCGTTTCACATGGATATATCTCATGAAACATCGTTCGGACCTACCCAAAATTTATATTATGTTTGCCCGGATGATTCACACCCAATTCTCAAAATCTATAAAGATTCTTAGAGCTGACAATGCTATGGAATACAAAGAGTCATCTCTTCTCCCTTTCTTCAATCTCAGGGGACTCTCTCTCAGTACTCCTTTCCCGGCACATCTCCTCAAAATGGTCGTGCCGAACGCAAACACCATCATATTCTTGATACGGTTCGCACTCTTCTCATCTCTGCCAAATGTCCAGAACGTTTTTGGGGTGAAGCTGCTTTCACTGCAGTTTATACTATCAATCACCCCACTCCCATCCTTAATAATAAGTCTCCTTATGAGGCTCTTTATGAGGTCACTCCTGCCTATGAACTTCTCAAAGTTTGGGGTAATGCTTGTTTTGTTCAACTACAATCTCATGAACATACCAAACTTGAACCTCGCTCCAGACTGTGCTGCTTCCTTGGATATGGTATTGAGCACAAGGGTTATTGTAACACCCGAAAATCTAAGGTAAGTATTTCCCTCGTTCCTTGACTTTTGGTTAACTTGAGAATCCCTTTGTGTGCCTAATATGTGATATACCAATCTGTTAATAGTATGTTCATCTGCAGATTTAGTTCCACTTCGTGAATCTTAGAAAAGTCAAGTTTTGGTGCCGTAGAGGTGTGGCGCGATAGTGCCACACGATAGTACCCTGGGCACAATCGCTGGTCACTATCGCTGGAGTGGTACCGTAGGTTCGGTGGTGGTCGCGATTATGCCACCGCGATAGTGCCCTTGGCACAATCGCCAGGCACTATCGCCTGGGTTGTACCGAGAGTCGTGGAATGGCGCGATAGTTCCCCCCGCGATAGTGCCATTGGCACAATCGCCAGGCACTATCTCCGACGGGGTCTGAGAGTATAAAAATCCCACTTTGACCATTTTGACTTCACTTCTCATCTTGAATCGTTTTAGAGCCGGCTTGGAACTAGTTTAGGCGAATTTCTTCTATTTCTAAACCTACCAAACATTTATTGAAACCTTAGATTAGTTGAGGACATTCATTGGTGTTTAAAGGAGCTAGAAGATCACTCAAGAGAAGCATTCAAGTCCCATTCAAGTCTCCACCTTCTCACCATCCAAACCAAGTTTTCTAGGGTTTTGTACCAAACCCTAGATAGTGAGTTTCTTACATTATTTTCAAATGAGATACTTACTTATTATACTTTCATGTCTAATGTGTTATTTTATAAGAAGACCTGATCACCTGATAAGTTTGACCTAACTGCTAAACTTGGTATTCTTGGTATCTAGACTTGAATAAAGTGAGGGACATGGATGAAGTTATCATACTTGATGTTTTGAGCATGTGTACATACTCGTTTTGGCGAGTCATCGATTATATGGAGTATTTTCATATTTTAGAGTTTTGTACCTAAGTATGTTTGGGATTGTTGTGGTCTTATACATGTATCTTATGAGTATGAAATGATGTATAGAGACGGACATTGTAAGTACACAGAACGGACCATGAGTAAGTGCTAGGAGGATGTAGTCTTAGGTGCCACCGTAAGGGTATGCGCCTAGACCTCCGCCATTTGGAGTAATGCCTGGGAGGTAGTCTTCAAGTGTGCCAGGCCTTCGGGATGTTGCTCATGCGAGTGAATATCAAGGTACATTGACTCGAGGTAAAACTCATTGGAGTGATGGGTCTCCCCCATGATTGAACCGTAAGGACTTTAGTGATTGGAGTGTCATGAATGTTCATAGTATGCTTATATTAATATGCCATGTTTTTATGTAACTCACTAGACCCGTCTGGTCTAACACTTGATTATTGGTATGTATCTCAGGTTCTAGTGGCGCGAGCGCCAAGGATGTTTAATCGACCGTAGTGGTGAGCTCGAGAGCATTTTTGGGATGTCAATATTGAAGACTATACTTTTGGACATAGTTGACAACCTTTTGTAATCTTATGTCTAGAGAGGCCTAGATTAGAGTGTTGTCATCTATTATTGTTTCTCGTTACAATTTGTAATTAACTGGCATTTATGGTTCCCTCGTGTATGAGCTCATCGTTCTGGGTGACTTATTTACCACATTTCCATGTTAGTGGAAATTTTTGTTAATCCCAATTTTTGGGGTGTTACAGTTATCGCTGCTGGGATCCTATCTCCCAACGTCTTCATATATCTCGTCATGTTACCTTCTGGGAACATGTTCCTTTCTCTTCTATATCCAAGTTTCGTGAGTCTCCTAACCTCACCACTCCGTTTTTCACTGATGCTTCCGTCTCATTGGACTCACTCCAATCTGACATCATATCACCTCCTCCTGTTGTTCCAACGCCTTATGAGTCTGCCTTTCCTTCAGAGTCTTTTGCCCCCACACAGCCTGCCTCTCCTAGTTTTTCTGATCAACACTAATCATCTGCTCCATCCGCACAGCCAACATCTGAGGTGCCTGTTGAGTCTTTGGCTTCTGGAACTTCTCAATCTCAGAATGTTAGACGATCAGATCGGGTAAGACAAGTTCCTTCTCATCTTCGTGATTATCATGTTTATGCTACTCTGCTATCAAATCACGAACCTACTTCCTACAAGGAAGCCTCCTCTAACCCTGATTGGCAGAAAGCTATGGATGAGGAACTTCAGGCACTTGACAAAGCTCAGACATGGGAATTTGTCCCTCTTTCACCAGGCAAGTCACCCATTGGCTCCATGTCGGTCCAACAATACTACTTAACAAGTTCTAAGAAACAACGACACAATAACGATTACCAACCTGTATTGAATATAGAAACGATTACAAGGTTGAATGATTAAGCTTGAATGTGTTCTCAATGTTTTCTCTCTTTTACACCTTCTTGTGTGTGTTTGTATGTGTTGAAGTTATCTGATCTCTTAGAGAGAGTTGTTAGAGATACACTTAATCTAACCAAGTGTGTCTAACACACTATCTACAACTTGCAAGAGCAAGTTGTAATATTTAAACAATAAAACTAACAACTAAATATCTAGATATTATATAGCTAATTAACTAGAAACTAACTTAACTTTTACAATACTAGAAACTAGATATTTAAACTAAGTAAACTAATACAATTACATTGAATTACATTGACATTTATTACAAATAGACATAGACTTTAATATCGAGAGTCGACGTTCCGGCTTTAGCTTCAGATTGCGATCTTCAGTTTGGATGATCTTGAATCCAATGAGACTGTGGTCTAACAATCTCCCCCTTTGGATCAAGATCATTTAATAAAAAGATTTATCCAATTCAGTCTTCTTGTTCAGCTCAAAAGATGCAATCTCTTTCTCTGAAATCAACATGTCTTCAATAGAATTCAGTCTTTGACGTGATTCTTGAAACATGTGATCTTTGCCATTTCTTGTGTAGTCATTCTCCCCCTTTTTGATGTTAAGTGCAACGACTTCATCAAAATTTGTTGTAAGAAATGTCAATCTTGCCGTTAGAGCCCCTGATTCGTCAATTCATAAGAGATTCATCCAGATCTTTGCAAATCCAGACAAATTAGATATGTAACACCTGAAATCAACTAATGAATCAGTTATCATGCCTGTCAGTAACACTAAGTCACTGAGTGTAACGAATACACATTGGAAAGGAGTTGTTTTGATGTTGACTCCCCCAGGGCTTCCATCTAATCATCGAAACACCACAAAGGTTATTTCTATAAACGTTATGACAAAGAAACTAATTCCTTTTGTGTTCGTGCTTGTGTTTGAAAGAATTAAGCACGGATGATTGCTTATTGGCTCAAAATTGTGTAAACCACTGAGACAACAGTAAGTTAAACACAGACTCAATGTGCATGATTGAAGTGCGAAGGTGGGGCAGACTTCCTTCTTTTCAATATCCAGATTTTTCAAATGAAAATCAGATGGCAAATGTGTTGCATCCCCTTAGAAAATGAAACATTTTCTTTTTGAGAAGAAAATGAGTAGATGGTGAGGTTTGATCAAGAGTTGGCATGGGTTAGTTGCCTGTTTCAATAATGATCACCAAAGAATTGTGAATCACTAGAATGGTGGCTACCCGGCTCAGAAAAAGTTGGTGCAGAGTTGTGATATTCTTTTAACTCTGTTCTCACACGCTCTTTCTTTTAAAATTTTTGCTTTCTCTAATCACACTCATTTCTTTTCTCTTGCACACTCAAACACTAAGGATTAACTTCTTGGGTAGAAATCACTGGTTAAGGTGATTCCATAGAAGTTGTGTTAATTCCTAGGACAATGATTCTTGTTTTCCTAGATGCACGTGATGCTCAGATTGATTTAACTATTTCAGTTAAAACACAATATTGATCATGAAAAAATTTAAAAATACACTCCCAAAATATAAAATCTGATGAAAAATCGGGAAGTGGTTTGAACATTAAAAACAATGTTTTCGATGATTGAAAGTTGTCCTTCTTTCAACCATATGTGAGATGAAGATAAAGGTTTATACCTTAACGAGTGATCTTTCATCTCATGAAGCTAAGCGTAAAGTCATAAACATATGAACTTGTAAGCTTCTCTCAAAAATTCTGCAAAAGTCTAATGTCAAGTCAAAGTAATAATTATTCACTTATATTGAAAAGACAAAAAGCAGTAAAACTTTTAAAGTACGAGTTTTGATCAGAAGTAACCAGAAGTCATATCCGTACTCCCTTTTTGACTTGAAGAGCTCCCCCTAAAATCTTGCATTACAAAAAATTTTGACATTTTAAAAGGTATATGCAAATTTTATGAGCTCCCCCTCGAAGTAATATTGACCAGATGTCAATTTCTTCTCATTCTCCCCCTTGGATCATGAACATTTTGATAGAATGACAGATATCAATCAGAGTTAAGAATGAAGAAATGATGAAAAAGTATACAATAGAAAACTTTGTTAGGTAATTACCTATTATATCTTAAGATTTAGCATACCAAGCTTAGAGACAAGAAAGTTGAACCTCTTTTCATCTAAGGGTTTGGTGAACAAATCGGCAAGTTGATAATCAGTCTTTACAAAGAAAAGTTCAATTGTTCCTTTTTCAACATGATCTTTAATAAAGTGATACCTGACGTCAATGTGCTTTGTCTTCGTGTGCTGAACAGGATTCGCTGTTATTGCGATGGCGCTCTTGGAATCACAGTAGATCGGGATCTTATTGAAGTGGAAACCGTAGTCGCGCAATTGAGTTCGCATCCATAAGACCTGAGAACAGCAGCTAGCAGCAGCTACATATTCTGCTTCGGCCGTAGAAGTTGAAACACAAAGTTGCTTCTTTGATCCCCAACTGACAAGTTTGTCATCGAGGAACTTCACATGTCCTGACGTGCTCTTCCTGTCTAACATATAACCTGCATGATCTGCATCTGTGTAGGCTGTTAGTTCAAAACTAGTATATTTAGGATACCACAGACCGAGATCTGCAGTGCCCTTCAGATACCTGAAAATGCGTTTTACAGCAGACAAATGGATTTCTTTAGGATTGGCCTGATATCGTGCACATAAGCATGTTGAAAACATTATATCTGGCCTACTCGACGTAAGATACATTAAAGAACCTATCATTCCTCTGTAGGTCCTAATATCAACAGCCTTTCCCGAAGGATCGGTGCCAATCTTAGTTCCTGGTGCCATTGGGGTACCAATCGGTTTTGTATTGTCCATTTGGAATTTCCGGAGAATTTCCCTAATGTACTTAGATTGATTGATAAAGATACCCGTAGAAAATTGTTTTACTTGAAGCCCGAGAAAGAAGTTCATCTCTCCCATCAAGTTCATTTGAAATCTAGACACCATAAGGTTTGCAAAATTCTTACAGTACTTAGTATTAGTTGAACCAAAAATAATATCGTCGACATATATTTGTATTAAAACGATATCGCCTTTTTCCTTTTTAATAAACAAAGTGGTATCCACCGTACCTTTTGAAAACCCAGACTTGACTAGAAAATTAGAAAGGACATCATACCAGGCTCGAGGTGCTTGTTTCAGACCGTAGAGTGCTTTGTCGAGAATGTAAACGTGATTTGGCTTCTCTTGATTGACAAATCCCTCTGGCTAAGAGACATAGACTTCCTCCTTCAGAATTCCATTGAGGAATGTTGTCTTCACGTCCATTTGAAAGACCGTGAAGTTCTTGTGGGCTGCGTAGGCTAGAAACATTCTGATTGCCTCTAATCGCGCCACAGCAGCATATGTTTCGTCATAGTCTATTCCTTCCTCTTGTCTGTATCCTTTGGCTACTAGTCGTGCCTTGTTTCTGATGACGGTTCCATCTTCGTCTTTCTTTATTTTGAACACCCATTTCGTACCTATTATGGTTTTACCTTGAGGTTTCGGTACGAGTCTCCAGACTTTAAGTGCATCGAACTGATTTAGCTCTTCTTGCATTGAGATCACCCATTCTGGATCAGCAAGAGCTTCTGATACTCTTGTTGGCTCAATCTTGCTCAGAAAGGAGTCATGCATGCACATGTTCATTGATGCTGACCTAGTTTGCACCGGTTTTGATGGATCGCCTATGATCTGGCTTATCGGATGCTCTTTGGACCATTTATGTTCATGAGACAATGGATTATATGAATGTATGTCAATTGTGTCATCTATAAATCTACTTGTACCTTCTTCGGTTTGTTCATGAGGAGTGATTTCAGTTGAAGTGGCAGGTTCAGAAGGCTCAGCAGGTACAGCTTGTTCTGGCTGTAGATTGATCTGTACAGAACATCCTACTGTTTCAGCTACTTCTGTCTCGTTCTGATTTGTCACTTCTTCAACTGTTGGAGTCGGCATTTGAATTGTTATCTCTTGTTGAATCGGGGCATTTGATTCAATTGGAACATCTGAACTGGTTGGATGAGTAGTCGTTAAGTCTTCCATCCTGTCAACCACAACAGATTTCTTTACATTAGATCCGAGATATTCATCATAAAACAATTCAAATAATAAATCTAAATCAGATAAATGGTTAGTAGAAGTTGATGCTTCATCTGATTTATTCTGTTGAGACATAGGTTCTGGACTGAGTTGCCCAGAAGCTAGTATTCCTGTTATTGCGGGTTCTGAACTGTGTTGTTCGGAAGCCATTTCTTCATCAAAGGTGACGTTAACGCTTTCAATCACCGTCTTTGTCTTCTTTAGATAGACACGATATGCAGTTGAAGTCGAGGAATATCCAATGAAGATTCCTTCATCTGCCTTAGCGCTGAATTTGTTGAGATTCTCCCTATCGTTTAATACGAAACACTTACATCCAAATATATGGAAATATTTGATTGTCGGTGTTCTGTTGTTGATTAACGCGTAAGGAGTCTTCTTGAATCTCCGATGTACCATGGATCGATTATGTGTGTAGCACGCGGTCGAAACAGCTTCTGCCCACAAAAATAGAGGTAAGTTGGAATGACTTAGCATAGTACGAGCAGCCTCGACTAGCGTTCGGTTTCTTCTTTCGACCACTCCATTTTGTTGAGGCGTACGAGCAGCAGAGTATTGATGTGAAATCCCGACAGATTCGAGATATTCTTCAACTTTGTTGTTTTTGAACTCTGTGCCGTTATCTGTTCGTAGAAACTTGACCGGTTTCTGCAGATTCACCTGGGTTGTCTTCAGGAATGTAATGAGGACATCTGGTGTCTCATCCTTTGAACGTAGAAACTTGACCCATGTGTATCGCGAATAGTCGTCCACGATCACGAGTATGTACTTCTTGCCACCTAAGCTTTGAGTACGCATTGGACCGCATAGATCCATATGCAATAACTCTAAAGGAGCATTGGTACTTGGTTCTGGCTTCGGTTTATGAGGTGCCCTCTTCATCTTGCCCTTCTCACAAGCTGCACAAAGATGTTCTCTTTCATATCTCAGCTCTGGAAGTCCTTTGACGAGCTTTCCACTGACCAGGTTGTTGATGTACCGAAAGTTGAGGTGAGAAAGACGTCGATGCCATAACCAACTTTGTTGCATCGAAGCTTTCGATAGTAGACAAACTTGTTTGTCATTCTGGACATCTGATAAGTTGATTGTGTAGAGGTCTGTTTCTCGTGTACCGACCAAGAGTTCTTCGCCTTCTTCATTGCGAACAGAACAACTCTTGGCTTTGAAGTTGACCTCTAAGTCTTTGTTACAGAACTGGCCTATACTGAACAAGTTGTGTCCTAAGCCTTCTACATAGCTCACCCTCTTGACAGTTACATTGCCGTGTTGTACATCACCATATCCCATGATTGGAGAAAACTGGTCGTTGCCAAATCTTACTGTTCCACAATATTTGTCTTTGTAATTGGACAATATCTCTTTTTGACCTGTCATGTGTTTGGAACATCCGCTGTCCAAGAACCACGTATGACTAGTCTGCATAAGAGAAATTAGAAATTTAGATTTGTATATGACAACATTGGAATATACACTTTGGTCATCAAAGTGCGGGTCTTGAACTGATTTGTTCAAAAGCCTATTTTGATCTTCGATGTTCGGGTTTTGAACTGCATTATCCAAAAACCTATTTTGACTTTGAAGAACGAGTCCTGATCTGTACATAATCAGAAGTCGCTTTCTCTCTAAGCTTTGTGTGCCTGCAACACAGATTTCACCTTAGGTACCCATTGGAATTTGGGTCCTACTGTGTTAGCACATGATTTTGGTATCCATTTCAAATTGGATCCTATTTTCTTTTGAAATGCATGAGAAGAATTGGTATGAGATGAATGCACATGGTAATTTCCAAACCAATCTTCAGAATCTTGACAAGATATAGATATATGTTTATCATAAAAAGAAGACTTTCCAGCAGATAAAGATAACTGAAATAATTGCTTCATTGTATATTGTTTACGAGAAACAGCAAGTTTTGGGTTCAAAACAGCAATATCAGCAATTACAACATCTTTAGTAAGCGAAGTCTTATTACAATTAACACTACTAGACGTTAAGACGGTCTTGTCAAGGTTCCGTTTGGGTTGCCACAGAGAATTTGCTTCTGGCCTTTGATTTCTCAGATCTGAAACATGTAAAGCTGGTGAGTTAGACCTTGGAGCAACAAACGAATGCTTCTTCTTGGAATTACCAGTAGTGGTCGGTTTCTGTGAATGCTGAGATATTTTCTTACCTTTAGCACTCTTAGCGTTCACAGAGACTGATTTATCAACGAAAGCTTTTGTTGATTTTGCACTGTTCACAGGCTTACTGGTTTTTCTTAAAGTTTTCTTAACAAAAGATGAATGGTTGGGAAGTTGTGTATTAAAGTCAAAGAGATTGGAACCATCATCTGAACTACCGTCAAAGTTCAAAAAATCAAGACTTTTATTTGATGAACCAGACAAATCATTAGAGTTTGAAGCTTTTGAAAGAACAGAATTTGAAAACACGGTTGTAAAAATGCTTTGCTCAATATTTATCATAAGTCTTTCATCTGATAAGGAAGTCTCGAGTTCAGAAATTTTACGTTCTAAAACGAGAGGAGGGACATATAATTTACCTTTGATAGGCTTCGCCTCCATTTCCTTTACAGAATAACTTGGAAAGAAAACACTTGAAATTGGTTCCTTCTTTTTATATATTGGGTTTTCATCATAACTATTATTCAACTTCGCATAATAAAATGGAAGATGAACTTTAGCTGATTTCATCCATTTTTCCGTTTCATTGGCTTCATCCTCTTTTGACAGTTTAGTCCAAAAGGTTTTAAACGCGGGGAGTCTGCGGGCTAATTGCATATTTAGATGATCATAAAGTTCAGGAACTTCAGACATCCCCTTTTCTAGACAGTGAGGATTCTTATAACCGATTCCCCATCTCTCTGTTTCCTCTTTGGGTTTGTTCAGAAAAATAGTCTGTTCAGTTTGACCCATTTTATACAACTTCTCTTCCAAACTTTTTAGTTTTCCTAACAAAGAAAAGTTCTCTTTTGTACAAGAAGCATGCAACTTTTTAAGCTCAAAAATATCTATTGCACCTTTTAGCAGTTGAGATTTAAGATCAGAATTCTCTTTTAGAATTATTGTCTTTTCCTTAGCATTGGTGTCATTTTCTTTATGTAAAACCTCAATTAATACTTTCTTCTCAGCAATTTCATTGTTAAGGTTCTGTATCAACTGGTTTTTGTCTGTCATGACACCATTATCTTGTTTAGGATTAGATTCTAACTCTCTTTGTTTCATACTCATGGCATGCATTTTATTCATGAATTCTAAATCAGAAAGATTACATACCTCCTCTTCTTCATTGTCGGAATCAGCTTCAGCATCTGATTCGATCTTGCCCATCAAGCACATGTTGACAGCTTCTTCTCTATCTTCATCATCTTCTTCTTCATCATCTGAGTGATCGAGCCAGTATTCGTCCTCAGCCATCAGTGCCTTGCCTGCCTCTTGTTGTTTTGCAAGAAGCATCTTGTTCTTGTAATAGTCTGAATTTCTGACTTTAGATCTGCGGCAGTCTTTGGCATAGTGACCTGGTTTACCACAGTTGTAGCATGTAGGCGGTTCTGGCTGACTTGATCCTTCAGCTTTGAATTTCCTTTCTTCCGGTCTCCTCTCCTCTATCCTCTTTCCTTTCGACTGAAACCTTCTCTCTTCTGGTTTCCTCTCCTCTGATCTTCTCCCCTCAAATCTCTTCCCTTCATATCTGCTACCTTCAATCCTTTCTTTGTGAATGTAGTTGTTCGGACCAGATGAATATCTCTGATTATTTGATGTTGGCTTTGTGTAGAACCTTTTCTGAAAGGCACTAGTCAGCATCATCATTGCTTGCTTCAGCTGATCATTTTCATCTGATTCTGAGTTTGCACAACCTTCATCTTCTTCATCTGATTCATATACAGTCGCCTTGTTCTTCTTCTTTCTGACTACAAGGGCGACTGTGTTTTCAATTACCTTTCCTCTTTGTCTCTTCTCATCCAGAATTTCATCCACCTCTTCTTCATTTTGACGGAGGGTTTCATACACCTCGTGAAGTGGAATCTCATTCAAGTCTTTAATTTGCTTCATCTGACGAGCAAATCTTTTCCATTCAGGTTGAAGAATACTAAGGAATTTGATATTCAGCTCATTTTGAGATTTGTGAACTTTGTTCTTGCTAAGTTCATTCAGCAATGTCACAAACCTGTCATAGGTTTCTTCTAAGGTTTCTCCCACCCTGCCTCTAAATTCTTCATAGTTATTTAGGCAGTTGGAGATCTTCAGCTGATTTCCAATTTTTGAACCCAGCATCATTTTCTCGAGCTGATCCCACATTTCTTTACCTGAAGCCTTGTAACTGTCAATCTTGACGTATATTTCATTTGGGATCCCCTGTAAGATGTATGACTTTGATAATTTGTCGCCTTTGGCTCTTCTGAGGTTATCATCTTGTAGCTCGTGATACTTCAGTTCAACCTGAGTAGGCACGTTATCAATTACACGAGTCGTCATTGGTGGTGTCATAATCCCTTCTTCAATAGATGTTCTGATATAATCACCCAGCTCGTGTCTGTCAATGAAGTTTAGAAACCTATCCTTCCCTTGTTCGTATTCTCCTTTGAAGAGAACTGGTGTCTTGGTGTCAGTTCCTATTGCAAAGGCTTCTCTGGATGTCATCAAGGAGAAATGCGGGTATGAGGTTTGAACGAGGTGTGCGTGTCTGAGCTTTGAACCGAGAAGTTGAGGAATGCGGGTTCTTTGGGACCCGAGTTTGAGGAATGCGGGTGCTTGAGGACCCGAGTTTTGAGGATTGCGGGTGCTTGAGGACCCGAGTTTTGAGGATTGCGGGTGCTTGAGGACCCGAGTTTGAGGAATGCGGGTTATGTTGGAACCGCAAAGTAAGGAATGCGGGTCAAATGGGAACCGCAAAGTAAGGAATGCGGGTCAAGTGGGAACCGCAAAGTAAGGAATGCGGGTCACTTGAGACACGCAAAGTTGAGGTATGCGGGTCACTTGAGATACGCAAAGTAGAGAAATTCGTATGTAGTTGGACCCGCAAAGTTGAGAAATGCGGGTTATTCAACCTCTGGAATGCGGGTGTTCGTCCTGAACTTGCAAAATTCGTCTAAATCTTTGTTCCTGCAATGATTAGCACAACCAAACACTACCAATGTGTCTAGAATCACTTCTAGAACTGAATGTAAGCACTCGATCTCACTAAAACACTCTTTTTCGAAATAAGATCGATGGCACAGTAACTTACCACTTCGACTGTTTTCACTTAAAATCACCAAATTGGAACTCGATTTAAGCTTAATAATGAAATCAAATAGCAACAACTCGATCTAGCATGTAGTACGATCACAACCTGATCGATTCTAACACCTAAAACATTCAAAATCACAAACTCGATTTTCTTGAAGAACACAGAGACGTTTTTCTTTATAAAACTTATTTTGATCTTAATCAGGCTCTGATACCAATTGTCGGTCCAACAATACTACTTAACAAGTTCTAAGAAACAACGACACAATAACGATTACCAACCTGTATTGAATATAGAAACGATTACAAGGTTGAATGATTAAGCTTGAATGTGTTCTCAATGTTTTCTCTCTTTTACACCTTCTTGTGTGTGTTTGTATGTGTTGAAGTTATCTGATCTCTTAGAGAGAGTTGTTAGAGATACACTTAATCTAACCAAGTGTGTCTAACACACTATCTACAACTTGCAAGAGCAAGTTGTAATATTTAAACAATAAAACTAACAACTAAATATCTAGATATACAATATCTAGATATTATATAGCTAACTAAACTAGAAACTAACTTAACTTTTACAATAGTAGAAACTAGATATTTAAACTAAGTAAACTAATACAATTACATTGAATTACATTGACATTTATTACAAATAGACATAGACTTTAATATCGAGAGTCGACGTTCCGGCTTTAGCTTCAGATTGCGATCTTCAGTTTGGATGATCTTGAATCCAATGAGACTGTGGTCTAACACTCCAAATGTGTGTTCAAAATCAAAACCAAATCTGATGGCTCTATTGATCGATACAAAGCTCGTCTTGTGGCCAAGGGCTTCAATCAAGAGTACGGTATTGATTATGAGGAGACTTTTGCACCTGTTGCTCGAGTCACTTCTGTTCGCAGTCTTCTAGCCATCGCAGCTACCAAACAATGGCCTCTCTTTCAGATGGATGTTAAGAATTCCTTTTTGAACGGTGACTTATCTGAGGAAGTCTACATGACACCTCCTCCAGGCGTTCGACTTCCACAAGGTCATGTTTGTCGTCTTCGGAAGGCTCTTTATGGACTCAAGCAAGCTCCGCGAGCTTGGTTTGAGAAATTCAATTCCACAGTCACCTCTCTGGGCTTCTCACCCAGCAACTATTATTCCGGACTGTTTACCCGGACCACTAAGGCTGGTACAATCTTACTTCTTTTGTATGTGGATGATATGATTATTACTGGCAGTGACTCTACAGGCATAGCTAATCTCAAGACATCTCTTAGCTCCTGCTTTGAGATGAAGGATCTTGGCTCTTTACACTATTTTCTTGGTCTTGAGGTGCTCTCCAATTCATCGGGAATTTATCTTTGTCAAGCCAAATACACCTCAGATCTCTTGTCAAAAGCTGGGATTACTGCCAACAAAACTGCATCCACTCTTCTTGAGCACAACCTTCATTTGGCTCCGAATGCTGGACCTCCTCTGCGTGATCCCACTTTATATCACCAGTTAGTAGGGTCACTTGTCTACCTGACAGTAACTCGACCTGACATTGCCTATGTTGTTCATACTGTCAGTCAGTTCATGTCTGCACCCTGTTCTGATCACTACGCTACTGTCCTGCGCATTCTTCGATATTTGAAAGGGACCATGTTTCATGGTCTTCATTTTCCATCCACATCATCATTGACTTTGCGAGGGTTTTCTGATGTTGATTGGGACAGTGACATGACTGATCGTCGCTCCACTACTGGCTAATGTTTCTTTCTTGGAGACTCCCTTATATCTTGGTGGAGCAAGAAACAATCTCTCACAGCTCGATCCAGTACTGAAGCTGAGTATCGAGCACTAGCTGACATAGATCAAGAACTTGTGTGGCTACGCTGGCTACTATCTGACATGGGGGCTCCTCAACAGTACCCAACTCCACTGTGGTGTGACAACAACAGTGCGATTCAGATTGCTCACAATGATGTATTTCACGATCGCACAAAGCATGTTGAAATTGATTGTCACTTTAATTTGTTCATCAACATGTGACTCGTAAGACGATCCAACTTCTTCCTATTTCGACTCTTGATCAACCGGCTGATATTTTCACTAAAGCTCATCTACCAGGACGGTTTCGTGATCTAGTTTCCAAACTCCATCTGGCTCATTCTTCTCCCGATTGAGTTTGAGGGGGGATGTTAATGTATATAGAGGGCCCAGGCCCATGTCAGTATAGAGCCCAAACCCATTTAGTCTACGTATAAATATGTTGTATCTTGTAGTCTAGGTTAGATAACTTTTCATTATTTACTTTACACTTTGTACGTTTTCTCTCAATCAATATATCGAGGTTTCAAACCTTCAGCATATTCATTGTCTCCTTCAATCATATTCATCTTCTAACAGAATTCACTAAAGTTTCGGTCAGTCGATCAGCTCGGGTTACTGCCGATTGACTAAGATTATTGGCTTCATTGTGAGTCGAAGGGTTGTTGGAAGACTTGGGTTTGTGTCTCACAAACTTGAGGCTTTGAGTTGTGCTCTCTCGATGGCTTCTCGGGGGAGGGTCATCTTTGTTTTTTTTATAGCTCTTTCGTGTCTCTTTGGTTCGGTCCTTTGTGATGGGTATGTTTTTGTTTTGTTGCTCTTGTTCCTTGTATCGGACGTTGCTGTTTATTTTCGTGTTTATAAAATTTATGTTGTCATTCAAAAAAAATTCAATGATTTTTTTATATATTTTAATGATAGCTAGAAAAAATAACCAATTAAATATTTAATAATATAATTAAAACAAATTTATAGTAATATAATATATTAGTTAATAGTGATACAAGAAAATGTGTGCATAAAAGGAAGACCTTGAACATACCAAATTAGTGGGTGTTAGAAGCATGCAGTAGTAATATGTATCTTGTGCTTTGATACTTGTAAATTAAGATATTTTTAAAATTTTGTATAAAATGATTGTATCTTGTGCTTAATAATTTGTATTCAAGAGTTTTTTATCCGTGCTTTATAATATAGTATAGATATATTATATTACTATAATTTTGTTTTAATTATATTATTAAATATGTAATTGGTAATTTTTTTTCTAGATGTCATTAAAATATATAAGATAAACATTGAATTCTAACAAAATACTTAATTTTTTATATAAAAAACATTATATTATTAAGTCTAAATTAAACAAATTTATAAAAAAACATAATCACTTTTTTAAAACCATCCAAAATCGTACTGTAAAACGACAAAAAAATAAAATGAAACATTAAAATCGTGATGTATCTCGCTGCATTGCACGAGTACACTTCTAGTTTCATTTTACACTATAACATAAAAACCTCTTAATCATTCAGACCACTTAATCATTTTATACTAAACCATTCAGCAACTGCCAAATAGCCCCTAAATACAATTATAGAAGTTTGTTTCAAATTTAAATTCTAAAGCTTATGCTTATTTTATTTTTCAAAATTTTCAATGCACGAATTTCATTCATAATTACTTAAAACTTTATATTATATTGTAATATATTTAGGAAAAATAGTAATGCTTAATCCCTTCAATTTTAAATTTACAACTAATTATAGCAAATAGAAAGAAAAAGAGATCATATATAAAAATCATATGTTGGTGGACTTAATTTTGGAAGGAAAAAAAACAATAGGTTATTTAATACATTATTGAAAAAGCTACAAATTTCAAAATTGAACTACTTATATTATTCATCAAAATAAGAGTTCGTTTTTTTATTCTAGAAATATATTAAATAATATTTTTTGGGAATATATTGAAAAAATATCACATATGAAATCATAAAAATTATCAAAAGATAATGATATATTGATAGTTTCTTTGGTATATATATATATAAATATGAACAGATTCAAACGAAAAGGTGGTTAATGAAAGCAAGAAATAATTTTAGCCATCCAATTATTTTAATCAATGGTTTAAATAAAAATTGTTTAAAAATTGCTAAAAGAATATTATTGTCATTAAACTTATTCAAGTTTCTCGGGATTGACTTTTGGTTCATAAGCCCTCAATTTTAAAGAAGAGATCATTCATATTAATTTAGACAGACTTATTTGTTATATATATTCTATAAATAAATAAATATAATTAAATAAATATGTTACCTTTTTTAAAATATCAAATAAGTTTTAATATATTTTCTATCCATGGGCTTTATTTTTATTTTTATTCATTTAAACATCAAAGAACTTTTTCTATGTCCAAACATATCTTAATTATTTTTTTTTCATGTCGTCATATAATTGATTTAATAAAAACGGAATTGAAAATATATATGATTTGATTTTCAACTTGTCTTGTACTCTAATAAATGAAAACAAAATACAAAAATTCCAAGCATATTATATTTTAGGTAGTTGGGATTATTGTGCAATCACATAATTGTGGAAATCCAAATCAATGATAAACTTGGAAAATAATATATTCATTATATACATACATACACACACATATATATATAGCTTCCTTACATTATTATTACTTGATTAATAATTATTCAAAAATGGTTGATGATGATCTTGAGAACTTGATAATCCCTTCATCTTCTGCAGATGAGAACCCATCTTTTACAACCCCTTTCACAAAATCTAGATCTGCACATCTGATGAAAAAAGTTCATATACCAACCCCGCCGAGCAAGAAACAACGTGTTGAATTGCCAAAGAAGCGAAAATTGAAAGGTGTCCCAAATAATTATGTTGTTGTGAAGACTAGTTTAGAAAAAGGAATACCCGAAGAAGAAGAAGAAGAAGAAGAGGAGGCAGTTGGTGGGCCTCATATGACGAAGCAAGAGTATGAGGCACGCTTTCCACATGTGAATTTAGGTATAAAGCTTATGTACCCGTATAGCGAAACAACGGCAGACGTGAAAGACATGATAAGAGATTGCATGGTGTTTATTTCTCCCGACGAACTTAACGAAATTGAAGATGAATGGAGAGATTATCACCGACAGGATGCTGAGCATACTATTAAAGAGAACATATTGCTTAACAAGCAGTCAGAACTAATTGAGAAGGCTACAAGGGCTTATAATGACTCACTCAAACAGTAGTTGGTATCTAATTGCTTGCTGCATTTATGTCTCGACTTTTATTTTAATTTGATGCGTTTTAATTAGTGTCTTATTTTCTTAGTTAATTTTCTTTAGCATTAATTGAATTATTAATGAGCTATGTATGAACACTTCTATTAATTATACTTTGGTTTTGGAGTTCGTAATTTCTTTAATCAAATTTTTTTCCTATTCATGGGCTTTTTATTTTCTCGTTTCGTCATATAGTAATTGATTTGATAAAATTAAATAGTATCAAATAACTAAAAATAACAAAATCATATCTTATCATGTACAACATGTTTTAAATATAAAAAGAAATGATATAATCAATTACCAGTGTGTTTATACATTTATATAAAATGATCTACAAATCTTTGATAAAAAAACATTAATTCATATCATAATGAAAAATATAAAATTCAGATGTTGTCTCTTAATGGAACCACTAAAAAGTAAACAAACAGCCCCTTATTCTACATAGCAACAAAAATTTAACTTGTTTTGCGGTAATTAATTATATATGTGTAAAGATAATAGAGGTTATCTAATTAAAACATAATTTACAAAAAAAAAAAGATGAACAGATTCAACATTAAAACAAAGGAAAAGAAGGTATATCAAATGTATTTATTAGATGTTTGCAACTTACAAATCAATATACATATTAAAAGAACAACCAAGGATAATGATGTGACATATTGAGATTTGAGTATTCATCAAATCTTGAAATTTGGTGTTCTTTGTTTATCCAACATTGATGGGAAGATGATAGAATGGAGGAGTGATACTGGTATTTTTTAGGAGGGAGGCCTTTGTGGATACCCATGAGTTAGCTTCTTTTAGGTGACCCTATATATACCCACGTGGTTGGCTAATTTTGGCTAACCATCTCGAGTTTTTGGTTGATTGTTTTCATCGTCCCCTCTTATTCTACAAATCAAAATATTTAGTACGACAAATTGGTGTCCACTTTGATAAATATACAATAGAAAACAAGATTTATAAGTTAAATTAGAAACATAATTTATGCATACACACACCGTAGTAATATTAGTGTATTCCCAAATCTCGCATTATGGTGTTGTTTTAGTCATCCCATGTGGACGAGAGAATGCTAGATTGGAGATTTTTAGGTGAATATAAGAAATGAGGAATGAATATTTAATATAAATAGGAAATTTGGTGAGTTTGGTAATCCCAAATAGGTGAGAAGATTAATTTTTTTTATAAAACATGATTTTATATTGACAAGTGGAGGGGATGTCAAATTGTTGCAACTCATAAGGTTGGCTAATCTTAGTTGAACCTTTAATAACAACAATAGTATATGATTGTTTGACATGTCGTTTAAATTCTAAAAAGCATAACAACAAAATTATTATCGATACATCTTAAAGTATTCGTAACAAGAAACGATTATCAATATATGAAACGTACCACTTATGGAAATACATTCTTCATTTTAATTTGGATCTTATTAATTATTAATGGAAGAATTACATTTTATCTTAACTCGGACAAGTATTTTCTTTAAAATGTTTTTCGCTACCGTGCAACACACGGGTGACACACTAATCTATTAATATATTAATATATTAAAGGAACAACCATACGAGAATGAGGTGACATTATGTGGTTTGAGAATTGCTTCATTCTTGGATTGTGGTGATAAGATGGTTATCCCACATTGATAGATAAAAGAAAATTTGACAAATAGTAACGATATATTAAAGAGGAGATCATGACTTGAAATTTGAAGAATAACTTAGGTTGGTTAAAAATAACTTTTAGCAAACATATTGTTTTCCTAAGAAGACTTTGTTTTAAAAAATAGAGTTTGCTTATTTTAGCCGAATCATTTTTTGTAAAAAAAAATTAATTATTAATTGGTTGAATATAACTTTCAACCCCATAAAACAAAAATTAGTTATGGGCTAAATCTTGGAATATGGTGATAAGTTCATTGTCATACGTTGATAGATAGAATAAAGTTTGACAAATACTAGTGTGTATATAAAAGGAACGGCTAAATCTTGAAATATGGTGATAAGTTCATTATAGTACGTTGATAGATAGAATAAAGTTTGAAAAATAGTAGTGCGATCATGAATTAAATTGTAAATTTTGGGTGGTTAAATATAACTTTTAGCCACCATAATTTTACAACACAATTATTTTTAAAAAAATATATCTTTATATTAATGGAACAACCAAAGATGAATGAGGTGACACTATGAGTTTTTTAAAATTTCTCAAATCTTTGATTGTAGTTTTAAGTTGGTTGTCGTTGATTGATAAACAGAAAAAAGTTTGACATATAGTAATAAGTACCAATAATGAAGTGACACTATGAGGTAACAACCAAAAGAGAATGAAGTGACACTATGAGGTTTGAAAATTTCTCCAATCTTGGATCGTGGTGTTGAGTTGGTTGTCCCACATTGATTGATAGAATAAAGTTTGACCAATAGTAGTAAGTATATCAAAGGAGAAAATCATGGCTTAAAATTTGAAACACTTGATTGGTTAAAAAGAACCTTTAGCCACCATATTTTTCTAAAAAAACTATGTTTCAAAAAATAGAGTTGGCCCATTTAAACCGACTCATTTTTTGTAAAAATAATAATTATTTATCGGTTAAATATAACTTTTAACCTCTATGAAAACAAAAAATATTTATTGATTAAATCTTTGAATGTGGTGTTAAGTTAATTGTCTCACGTTGAAAAATATAAGAAAATTAGACAAATAGTAGTCAGTACATAAATAGAGGATATCATGAATTAAATTTTGAAAAACATGGGTAGTTAAGTATAACTTTTAACCACCATAACTTTTAAAAAAGCGCCTTTATATTTAGAAACAACCAAGGATGAATGAGGTGAGACTATGAGGTTTGAGAATTTGAGTTGGTATTGTAATATTCGTATATTCCCAAATCTTTTTCATTATGATGTTGATTAGTCATCCCAAATGGATGAGGGAATGTTAGATTGGAGATTTTTAGTTGACTATAAGAAATGAGGATAAATATGAAATTTGGTGAGTTTGGTAGTCCTATATAGGTGAAAAGATGAATTTTTTTATGAAACATGTAATTTTATATTGACAAGAGGAGAGGATGTCAAATTGTTGCAACTCATAAGGTTGACTAATTTTAGTCAAACATTTCTTAACAACAACAATGATATGGTTGTTTCACATGTCACTTGAGTTCTAAAAAGCATAACAACAAAATTATTACCATACATCTTAAACTCTTCGTAACAAAAAACGATTATCAATATATAAAAATGTACTACTTATGAAAATACATTCTTCGTTTTAATTTGGATCTTATTAATTATTAACCGAAGAATTACATTTTATCTTAACTCGGGTAAGTGTTTTTTTTTTAAATATTTTTCTCTACCGCGCAACGCGCAGGTGACACACTAGTATTATTTTAATATTATATATTTTGTGTCGTATCTTAATTTTTTATAATCCAACTTTATTTAACTATAACTTAGAAAATATATGTTTTGTGCTACCAAATTTTATGGATTAAAGGTTGGAACCAAATCTTAAAAAAGAAAGTTGAGGGAGGGGGACCAAATATGATATTATACTGAAAAGTAGTTTTAGGACCAAATTTGTTATCAAAATCAAAAGTAGATTGAGGGACCAAATCATTTAATTAAATTGAAATTTGAGAGAAAGGAGGGTGAATCGAACAAAGTTGTCCCTCACTAACGGAATATTAATTGACAGGGCTAATAAGAAACTATAGGGACTTTCCTCGTTAATAATTCTTTAGATGGACCTTACTCGTTAATCTAGGCAAACCATAGTGATCAAATTTGCATTCAACACATAACTAAACAATATTATTTTTTAGTAAAAAAAACAACTTTTTTCAATTAGGCTTTACAAGAAATTGAAAAGAAAAAGAAAAAAGAACTTGTAACCAAAAAATAAGATTATTAGTCGATCAAAACTTTGAAATAATAATTTTTATAAAAAACAGGAAAAGTTCAAAAAAAATCATCTCATTTTAAATGATTAAGTCCCTAAACTATTTTTTTAAGAGTGAATTGTGGATTTCATCCATGTGGTTTTGTGATTTCTTTGACCATGATTCTCATTCTATGTTTATTGTGGATTTGGTCCTTGTGGTATTCAATTTGTCTTGGCTATGGTCCTTCTGACTAACATCTCCGTTAACTTCGTTAAATCAAGGACCATTTTCGCTATTTGCCATTTTTTTGTCCTTTTACGATAAGAAAAAAACAATACTTTTATCAAGGTTCTAAATGGCGTGAGGCGTGGCGTGGCGGCGAGGCCAAACCTTAAGCCTTAGGAGCCACGGCGAAGCCATGGCGTTTTCAAGGTGTGACTTATGGCGTCAAATTTATATTTCATATATAATATTATATATAAAAACGTATGTTTTGTAGTGTTACTTAGTGAGTCAATAGTAATAGGGAAGTTAAATTAGGTTGTATAAATAAAAACCTTGCAAATAAGATATTAAAAACATAAAGAAAATCAAATATCTCATTAAAATAACCGCGCATTAGGCCATGGCGTGTCATGGGCTTAACGTGGCGTGACACACAAGCCTTGGTGCCATGGCGCGCCATGACGGCTGTGCGGCGAGTTTTTTAGAACATTGACTTTTATACACACACATATAACTATATCAAAATAAATAAAATAGAATATTATTGTATGATTTGATTGTTTAACTTTCTTAAAAGATTAACTATATTAATACGATTTAATTTTATTAATAATATTTAATAGCATAAATTATAACCACCCAAACTTTAAAGTAAACAGCATAAACCAACATATCACAAATTCATGCCAAAAAGGTCTTACAATAATAATCAAATATGAGGTTCTGCACTAACGCAACCTATTACACAATTGAGAGTAAATATAAAATTTCTAAATGGAAGTCTTCTATGGACGGAACCGCTTAAATCTTCTCCTTGCCTTTACCCGATCCCCTAGCTTCACGCCCACCTGAAAAAAGATTTTTATTTTTAAAAGAGCGAGGGTTAGACCAACGGTCTAGTGAGTCCCTCCTAACAACACTTTAAAATCCATTAATCAAGAATAATTTCGTGATAAACAATTCAAATTAACTTTATCAAAACTTCACACTTTCATCAAACACTTTGGCTCACACTACCGTCACCCGCAAGTAACGGTGTGTCTGACTCACACTGCCTTATTTGGGACACCCCCCCCTCCAATGGCATAAACGGAACACCCCCCGGTATGAGCACAGGCGGAACACCCCCCCCCTTCGACTTTGAGCGCAAAGCAAATAAATCAATGTATGCATACATTTCTACTATTAAATAACGAAACACATACCATAGACATTTTACAATTCTCACCTATCAAATAAGCATGCGTAAGAAATAATCTTATTTAAACTTGCATGTAAAACAATTGTCCTTAATCTTTTAAAATTTAGTTTAAAGAAAAACTCACCTGGTGTCCTTAGCTTAAATTCTCGCGCTTACTTTAATAATTCGGTCCGAACCTATAAAACAATACATTGGCCGGTAAACTCGAGAAGTCTTTCTATTTTAACGCATAATTGACCTTAACACCAAAATCCCAACGTTACCCCTTCTCTAAAAGTGTTGGCCCACAAAGACAAAGTTCCTTAGACTAAGCCCAAAATTGGTTATTTAATCCAAGAAATCCTAAGCCTACTAAATAAATATTTTTACTTTAACTTGAAAGTGGGCTTCGGCCCAACCACAGCAGCTCCGGGGACTGCACCACATGGTCACCCGGATAGAATCTTGACCGGGGTCTCCCCCCAAAGGCATCGATCGGGGTCTCCCCCCATGCCGACCGGGGTCTCCCCCCATGTCGACCGGGGTCTCCCCCATGTGTCGACCGACCTCCACACTCCCCGATCACCCCTTTCTCGACCGGGGTCACCCTCTCGACCGGGGCTTGCGATGCTCCAACGACCGGTGTCTCTCAAAGACCGAGGTCAAACGACCGAGTTCTCAATTTCGACCGAGGTCCACTCGACCGGGGTCCAAACACTCCGGTCCCCCCCCCCCCCGACCGAAGGCGACTATGGGTTTTCGATCAAAAGCAAAAATGAATAGAATAGCTGAAATCCTTTAACAAGCCAACACTCTTAACCCGAGGATTTAGAGTACGTCATAACGTAATTCAATCATTAACATCACCTCTAATAAGAAGGCAACATCAATCGGTCAAGAGGAGGCCGATGGGGTCGCAGACCCAGTTCACAGAACCCAACCCAACCATTGAGAGAACCAACCCATTGCTTATCATACTAATCTAGTTAGAGAAGAAGGTTTAGAGTTTTACCTCGAGAGAAAACAACTTGCAGAATGTCCATACCTCCTTCTTCTTCCCCAATCGCACACCAAGACTGGTTCCCCTTTTCTTCAGCCGCCAAAGAATTAATGAAGCAATCCCTAAGGATGAAACCCTTTTAATACACCTTTTTCACTTAATCCCCTTTAACATTGACTTTATACCACTTCTCACCCCCAACTCTAATTTATTAAATTTAAGCTTTGGTTATTACAATATCTCCCCCTCAAAAGAATTCCGTCCCCGGAATTCCATCGCTGAAAAGTTGGGGATATTGTGACTTCATACCAGTTTCTAATTCCCAAGTCGCCTCTTGTCCTTTGTGAAACTGCCACTACACTTTTACAAAATGGATTTCCTTGTTCCTCAACTTTCTCACTTTTCGATCCAGGATGGCCATCGGTTCCTCCACATAGCTCAGTTTCTCATCGACCTGAATGTCTTCCATAGGCACCACCACATCAGTTTCAGCTAAACACTTTTTCAAGTTAGACACGTGAAAGGTAGGGTGTATTCCCCGCATGCTTTCCGGTAGCTCTAACTTGTAGGCTACTTCTCCAATTCTCTCAACAATGGTAAAGGGTCCAACGAATCTTGGTCTCAATTTACCCTTCTTCCCAAAACGTACCACTCCCTTCCACAGAGAAACCTTTAACATGACATTGTCCCCCACCTGAAATTCAATTGGATTCCGCCGCTTATCAGCGTACATTTTCTGTCGGTCTTGGGCTTTCTTCAACTTTTCCCGAATTTGGTTGATCTTGTCGGTTGTCGCTTGCACAATCTCTGGACCAGCTAATTGTCTTTCTCCCACTTCGGTGCAACACAAAGGTGTTTGACACTTCCGACCATGTAGAGCTTCAAACAGGGCTGCTTGAATGCTCGTGTGGTAACTATTATTGTAGGAGAATTCGATCAATGGCAAGTGAATCTCACACGAACCTTGAAAATCAATCACACATGCCCGAAGCATGTATTCCAACGTTTGAATGGTTCTTTCGCTTTGTCCATCCGTTTGGGGATGGTAAGCAGTACTGAGCTTGATTTGCGATCCCAACTCTCTTTGCAAACTCCTCCAAAATGATGAGGTGAATCGCTCATCCCGATCTGATACGATAGACGATGGTACCCCATGACGAGATACTATTTTGTCTATGTAAATCTTTTCCAGCTTCTCTAATGAATCCGTCTCCTTGATTGGTAGGAAATGAGTTGACTTTGTCAATCTATCCACAATCACCCAAATAGCGTCGTGCTCTTTAGGTGTTCGTGGAAGTCCCGTGACAAAGTCCATCGTGATTTCATCCCACTTCCATACCGGGATTTCCAATAGCTGAAGCTCCCCGTACGGTCTTTGATGCTCTGCTTTCACCTTTAAACATGTAAGGCATCGCTCAACAAAGTGGGCGATATCTTTCTTCAAACCTGGCCACCAATAGATTTGCCTCAAGTCTCGATACATTTTGTTGGTTCCCGGGTGAATAGAATAACGAGACTTATGGGATTCCTCTAACACTTTCTTTCGAAGATCCCCCATTTTTGGAACCCACACTCTATCTTTAAAACACTTCACCCCTCGACCGTCTGTCCTTAAAGAATTAGCATACCCAACTACTCGCTCGCTTTTCAGATTCCCTTCTTCCAGCGCTTCCTTTTGCAGTGACTTGACTTCCTCCAAGAGTGTAGAAGTTGCCTCCATTCGAAACGCTACAACCTTCGTTGCTTCGTTGCGCCCCTTACGACTCAGAGCGTCGGCCACTACATTAGCTTTAACCGGGTGGTAGAGAATCTCGCAATCGTAATCGCTCAACAACTCCATCCATCTTCGTTGTCAAATATTCAGTTCTTTTTGGTTGAACAGATGTTGCAGACTCTTGTGATCCGTAAAAATCTGACATTTAACCCCGTACAGATAATGCCTCCAGATCTTCAAAGCGAAAACTACTGCCGCCAACTCCAGATCGTGCATCGGGTAATTCCTTTCGTGCTCCTTCAACTGACGAGATGCATAAGCAATCACTTTACCTTCTTGCATCAGCACACACCCCAAACCCAACTTTGAAGCGTCACTGTAAATTATGAATCCTTCCGTTCCGTTGGGTAAGGATAAGATAGGGGCACTACTCAGACTCTCTTTCAATCTATTGAACGCTTCCTCTTGAGCCTCTGCCCACGCAAATTTGACATTCTTACTGGTTAGTGTCGTTAATGGCATGGCTATTTTCGAGAAGTATTGAATGAACTTCCGGTAATAAACCGCGAATCTCAGAAAGCTTCTTACTTCAGATGGCGATCTAGGCACTTCCCACCCTTTAATGGCCTCTACCTTGGCTGGATCGACTTTGATTCCCTCCTCCGATACAACATGACCTAGAAACTGTACCTCTCTTAACCATAATTCACATTTTGAAAACTTGGCGTACAGTTTCTCATGCTTACGCAATTCCAATATTGCTCGCAGGTGTAACTCGTGCTCCTTTACAGAACGTGAGTAAATCAGAATGTCATCTATAAAGACAATCACACACTCGTCCAGAAGTGACTTACACACTCTGTTCATCAAGTCCATAAATGATGCAGGTGCATTTGTCAGCCCGAAGGGCATGACCAGGAATTCGTAATGCCCGTACCTTGTACGAAATGCAGTCTTCGGTACGTCCTCCTCTTACTTTCAACTGATGGTATCCCGACCGCAAGTCTATCTTTGAGAAGTAACTCGCTCCCTGCAACTAATCAAAAAGATCATCGATTCGGGGGAGTGGGTACTTGTTCTTGACGGTTACCTTATTGAGTTCACGGTAATCTATACACATCCGTAGAGAATCGTCCTTCTTTTTGACGAACAACACTGGTGCTCCCCACGACGAAGAACTCGGGCGAATAAATCCCTTATCTAGCAGTTCTTGCAGCTGAATCATCATTTCTTTCATTTATGCCGGTGCCAGACGATAGGGTGCCCGTGCAATAGGTGCTGCTCCCGGCATAAGATCTATACGAAACTCTACTTGCCGATCCGGTGGCAATGTAACACCCTCAAATATGGAAATAGCAACTAATTTAAAATTTCTAATTTCACCAATAAATTATTCCTCTACAAACATATTTTAAGGTTTAACCTCCATTACACACATACATTCTATACATACAATCTATAATACGGACCGGTGCTACTAAAACCCAATCGTAGTCACTATCTCCAAACTGCGGAAGACTTCACCAACCACTTACACTTGCACAAAGCTAAGGCTCAACTCTTCATATCTGCTAGAACCCAACCCCCATCTGGAACCTGATGCACATGCCGACAAATAAAAAGGTTAGGCTTAACGCCTAGTGAGCTCAAGAGTTTTACATAAGTAAAAACATTTAAGATAATGAACTTTACTTAAAAATCATAACCTTTCAACTGATGCACTTTAAAACGTGGAAACGACTCTTTTCCAATGTCATGCACTTTCAAAGATGAACACTTCATTTCAAAACATGCTTTATAAATTGAAGCAACTTAACTAACTTGAAACATGACTTAGCATCAACCCATGTATATCGTACGTCCGAAAACATGGACATTAGGCCCAATACTCACGCGACCGTAAAGACCCAATGACAATAAAAGAAGACGTCCTTAATTTAAAATACTGATAGCCGACAACGGGGGAGACCCGTATCCGTTGAGAGTGGAGGAAACACAAAAGTATACCACCCATGCAACATTAATCGTATGACACCTCCCGACATCACAGCCCGGTGTCCCTACGACTCCTCTACAAGTGTCACACAAAGTCAGTTGACCTTGATTGATCATTCCGAAGAACTCCATCCCGAAGGCCCGGCACACTTAAAGACTACCTCCTAGGCATTACTTCAAGCGGCGGAGGTTCCAGCGCCTACTATTCCGGTAGCACTAACCGACTCAACCCTCCTAGCGATCACTTGTAAAGTTTCCGGTCATAAAACATGGGTACCGAAGTTCAACCCCGCAATACCCAACTGACCATCCCAAAACAGACTGACTCGCGTGCCTATGGATCCATTGCAACACAGTCTAACCTTCCCAGACTAAACATGAATGACCAAAGCACTCAAGTCCGTAACCAACCTCAATACGCATCACAGCGCATTAATACGTACGTCATAACTGGACTCTACATTGAGCCATATAAAACCGGACAAGTGTCCTCGAGACTCCTTTAAAATACGACATCGAGCCAAAATGCTCAAAACCTCTTTTGACCAAAGATTACGTTTTGCAAGTAATGAACTCACTCAACCCATACCATGAAATTACATGCTCCAAAATACTCGTATGGACTCCAACACAGTTTAAGTCGGGTCAAAAGGTTTTCCAAATAGATTTATGCTCCTTATCCTTTCAAAATGTCCCATAACACAAAATTGAACCTTTTACCCCAAACAACGCTAAAATGCCTTTTAACCAAATAATCTCATTTATGCAATAAGTTACCAAACACACCCATTTATGACTCATTTATCAAAATGCCCAAAAGTCACAAGAATGTGTGTTATACAAGTTTATAAAGTTAAACACTTTCAAAATAACCAAACTGATCAACAGTTAACATTTTCATGTAAGATGTAAAATACTTTAAAATATCCATTTTGGCATGTACACCGTTTTCACAAATCAACTTGAACTCACCTTGCTAGATTTAGGCTAAATCTAGATTTTCCCCCAACTAGAGCTCCTTTGAAGAACACTTGGATTCTCAAGTCAAAACTTCCAAAAACCTAAATCCATACATATTCAACCATAAATAATCATAATCAACCACAAAGAATCGATTCCCAAACCATATACATGAATACCTCAACTAATACCGAAACCCTAACTTCCATAACTGAAGAGAATAGAAGATTACATTAACCCAAGCTTGAATCCTCCAACCAAAACACTTCTAGTTCACCAAAATGGTTACAAACCTTCAATCTATGAAAATAAGCACAAAGGGTGGATGAAACCCTAGAAAACTTGGGTGAAGAAGATGAAGAGGGAGAGATGAGGAGCTTACCACCACAAAATACTCTTGCATACTTCAATAGACTTCCAATCACTTTCTAAATCCTTGAAGAGCTCTCAAAAACAAAACTGTAGCACTTTGAATCACCCAAATCGGAGTTAGGATGAAGGAGATATGAAGAAATGAAGTTTGGGTGCTAAAAATCGGTTTTAAGCTCGTCCAGGGGGTTTCGCGACTTGTCTCGCGACTTTAAGTCGCGGCATAAGTCGCGCGCTTCCCCTGGTTTTCTTCTCGATGCTGTTTTGGCCATAACTTATTCGTTATAGCTCCGATTTTGCTCCAGAAAGAACTGGTGGACTCGTAATTGAATCATTCATCCATTAAGACTATAAAATCTAGAGTTCAAGTCCAAAATCAAATATCTTATTTTTCCTTGATATATCGGTTTCTGTAATAACTCGAAATGGTGCCTCTCGAAATCGGGGTGTTACAGGTAGAGTGGTTAAATCTTCCGGAAATACTTCCGGGTATTCACTCACTACTGGAACGGAATCTATTCCCCTCTTCTCTTTCTTAGCGTCTACTACATATGCTAAGAATCCCACGCACCCTTTTCCTAAACACAGTCTAGCCTTGATCATATAAATCTAGCATGATTTCCTATCCCGACGATCCCCATACACAACCACCTCTTCCTCACCAGGCACCGCTATACAAATCAATTTCTTGTTACACACTATGTGTGCATCATTAGACGCTAAACAATCCATTCCCACGATAACATCAAACTCCCCCATACCCATCGGGTACAGTCTTAATGGGAATGAATGGCCATCAATGTCAATGGTGCACCCTTCATTACTTCCCTTAGTAAGACTCGACTGTCATCCGCTACTTATACTTCGAACCCTAGACTAAGCCGCTTGGGTTTCACTCACAATTTATGAGCAAAGTTCGGCGACACAAACGACCGTTTTGCACCCGAATCAAACAACACTTTAGCAAGAGTCGAGTCAATAAGGAAAGTACCTGTCACAACATCCGGTGTTTCCACCGCCTCCTCCGCTGTCATGTTGAACGCCCTAGCTCTTGCTCGGGCGGGTTCCACCTTCCGATCTCCTCCTTTTCCTCCAAAGCTCTCCACCATTCCCTTCTTCAATTGCGGACAGTCAGTCTTGATGTGGTCCGGTGAACCACATTGATAGCAAGTTCTAGCTCCATGGAAATCCCTAGCCATGTGACCTGCTTTCCCGCACTTGTAGCACTCATATTTTTCCATCAGACATTCCCCTTTATGCATTCGGTTGCACTTACCGCATGACTTAATTTCCACCCTTGAGGTCGTTCGCTGATCTGACCTGTTGCTCTTGAATTTCTTTGGTTCACGGACTGGTCCTTCCTATTTCCTTTTCTCATTGACCTTTTCCACCGTCTGCCTTGCCTTCTCTCTCTCAATCATTTCTGCTGCATTGACGGCCGCTTGGAAGGTTGCAGGCCCACGCGCCGCCGCCAATTCTCGAATGTTGCTCCTCAAACCATATAAATACCTATCCACATGGCGCTCCTCGTTTGGTACATAAACTTACGCAAAACGAGCCTTTTCCAGAAACTTGGTGGTGTACTCTCGAACCGTCATGTCTCCCTGTTCCAGATTCAGGAATTCTTTTTCCAACCGCTTAATTGCTGCTAAAGGACAAAACTGTCGCTTGAATTTCACGACAAAAGTCTCCCAATCCATTCCTCTTGCTGCTCTCGAACCCTTACCCCCAGATTCCGCCTCCCACTAAAAGACGGTGTCATCCCTCAGCATTGACAACGCAAACACAACCTTATCCTCTTCAGCGCACTTGCAAGTATCAAATGCTAATTCCATGTTTCCGATCCACTTGACCACTACAACGGGATCACATTCACCTTTGAAGGTTGGGGGTTTGCAAGTAGTGAACGCCTTGTAGCTGCAACCCTTCTCTACTGATGTCTTGACTTCCAAACTTGAGTTCGACTGTGAGCGACTGCCCACTACAGCTATTGGTGAGTTAGCCATCTCAGTTGTCTCCTTCTCTTCACTCTTTTTCTGATTCATTGCAACTCCCCCAGTTTGATGGGCCAAAAGAGCTTGCAATGTCTCCTGCAGTTTCCCCATTTCAGTAGCAAAAGTCTCTTGAGTGACGAACGCTTGAGTCTGACCTCGTCCACGGTTCTTTACTGGCCTTCTTCCTCTTGCAGTAGTCGAACTCTCTTGAAGAGAGGGTTCTCGTTCAGCCATAACCTCCACACTTTTAGCTTGTCGTGCGATACGCACTGTTCTCTTTCCTTAGGCTCTCCCTTCTGGTTCCTCAACTTGAGTGACGGCTTTTCGAGTTGTCTTTCCTTTAGGTCTTCCACTCCCCTTTCCTCGTGTCGCAGCAGCTCGAGGAATAGCAGCTGGTCCACCCTCCACAGTTTCATTCACCGGTGCAGCCTCCACCACTGGCACCGATCGGCTCCTTGTTACTCGCTCTGACATAATTACAGACAAAATATAAACATACAAGGTTCAATATGGTGGTTCAGCGAAATAAGGTGAGTTAAGCACACACACGTAACTGTAAATTTGCAATTACACTGGCCAGATGTAATCCCAAATTTACCTTACATGCTAGTCCTCGCTACCCTATCACTTGAGTTCCTATGGCCCCCCTATTTCTCAATTGTGTTCTACTTCCTAAGTTTAAGTCTAGGCCCCTCCGGTCACCTAGATCCCTTAAACTAGTGCTCTGATACCAATTATAACAACCCAAACTTTAAAGTAAACAACATAAACCAACATATCACAAATTCATGCCAAAAAGGTCTTACAATAATAATCAAATATGAGGTTCTGCACTAACGCAACTGTTGGGTCATCTGAAGATTTGAAGATGACCTTCTGATCTTCCATCTTATATCATCCTACTTAGAATATGTTTGAGGTTCTTTTAGCATATTGGTTTCTATACAAATGTTCGGTGAAGTCGAAGATCAACCGAAGAAGACAAAGAAGGAGAATATCTCTCAAAGCGGATTGAAGATAGACTCCTCAGCCTAAAGCCAAGTATGCCCACTTGATCAACACCATTGGCCAGGATGGTGCCGATCTCAGTCTTCAGGAGCTAATTGGGACCAACAGCAACCTATTACACAACTGAGAGTAAATATAAAATTTCTAAATGAAAGTCTTCTATGGACGGAACCGCTTAAATCTTCTCCTTGCCTTTACTCGATCCCCTAGCTTCACGCCCACCTGAAAAAAGATTTTTATTTTTGAAAGAGCGAGGGTTAGACCAACGGTCTAGTGAGTCCCTCCTAACAACACTTTAAAATCCATTAATCAAGAATAATTTTGTGATAAACAATTCAAATTAACTTTATCAAAACTTCACACTTTCATCAAACACTTTGGCTCACACTACCGTCACCCGCAAGTAACGGTGTGTCTGGCTCATACTGCCTTATTTGGGACACCCCCCCCCCAATGGCATAAACGGAACACACACCCCAGTATGAGCACAGGCGGAACACCCCCCCCCCCCCCCGACTTTGAGCGCAAAGCAAATAAATCAATGTATGCATACATTTCTACTATTAAATAACGAAACACATACCATAGATATTTTACAATTCTCACTTATCAAATAAGCATGCGTAAGAAATAATCTTATTTAAACTTGCATGTAAAACAATTGTCCATAATCTTTTAAAATTTAGTTTAAAGAAAAACTCACCTGACGTCCTTAGCTTAAATTCTCGCGCTTACTTTAATAATTCGGTCCGAACCTATAAAACAATACATTGGCCGGTAAACTCGCGAGTCTTTCTATTTTAACGCATAATTGACCTTAACACCAAAATCCCAACGTTACCCCTTCTCTAAAAGTGTTGGCCCACGAAGACAAAGTTCCTTAGACTAAGCCCAAAATTAGTTATTTAATCCAAGAAATCCTAAGCCCACTAAATTAATATTTTTACTTTAACTTGAAAGTGGGCTTCGGCCCAACCACAACAGCTCCGGGGATCGGACCACATGGTCAACCGGATAGAATCTTGACCGGGGTCTCCCCCCATGCTGACCGGGGTCTCCCCCATGTGTCGACCGACCTCCACACTCCCCGGTCACCCCTTTCTCGACCGGGGTCACCCTCTCGATCGGGGCTTGCGATGCTCCAACGACCGGTGTCTCTCAAAGACCGAGGTCAAACGACCAAGTTCTCAATTTCGACCGAGGTTTACTCGACCGAGGTCCACTACTCGACCGAGGTCCACTCGACCGGGGTCCAAACACTCCGGTCCCCCACCCAGACTGAAGGCGACTGTGGGTTTTCGATCAAAGGCAAAAATGAATAGAATAGCTGAAATCCTTTAACAAGCCACCACTCTTAACCCGAGGATTTAAAGTACGTCATAACGTAATTCAATCATTAACATCACCTCTAATAAGGAGGCAACATCAATCGGTCAAGAGGAGGTCGATGGGGTCGCATACCCAGTTCACAGAACCCAACCCAACCATTGAGAGAACCAACCCATTGCTTATCATACTAATCTAGCTAGAGAAGAAGGTTTAGAGTTTTACCTCGAGAGAAAACAACTTGCAGAATGTCCAGACCTCCTTCTTCTTCCCCAATCGCACACCAAGACTGGTCCCCTTTTCTTCAGCCGCCAAAGAATGAATGAAGCAATCCCTAAGAGTGAAACCCTTTTAATACACCTTTTTCACTTAATCACCTATAACTTTGACTTTATACCACTTCTCACCCCCAACTCTAATTTATTAAATTTAAGCTTGGGTTATTACATAAATATAGCATAAATAACGGAAATCGATAACAAAAACTTAAAAATACCTTGAAATCAAGCAAAAAACTTTAAAAATCTCTCGAAATCATGGAATTAGGCTAAAAACACATAAGCCAATATTGAACGTCGATAAAAAGATGAAGACACATCGATTAAAACCGTGTTTTTTGTAAAAAAAATTCTATATTATATGGTGCTACTGTATGAAAAAATTTCTCGGTTCGTCCCTGATGATGGGGGATGATGAAAAACCCAGGTTGTTTAGGATGGAGATCTTGTATTGGGATTCAATATGTAGCGAACTTTATCGTAGTATTTGGTTGGTTGCAATCCGGTGAGATCTTAAAGATTTGGAAATTGACCAAATTACATATATGCGCTTAGTTCATTCTTCGAAATTTAGTTTGGAAGTCCAATTCCGCATATAGTGGAATTTAAATTCCTTGCATTGTAGTAAGGAATTTCAAATCTTTTTCATGCCTTCTTTTGAGAAATACTATTCTTCGAAATTTAGTTCGGAAGTCCAAGTTCAAAGTTTGTTTATTTTCAATTCAATTTTCCTATTTGACAAGGACAAAAGCTACAGGTGATATTTTCTTTTTCTTTATTAGACTGGATTTTATTTTTTAAAATATAAAATTAAATCAAATTATATTCATCATTGTACATTTTTTGTAAATATAAAATAAACCATAGTTGTCACAAATGCTAGAGATTTATATTCATTTCATCGATCGATTGAATGTTTATAGTTATTGAACCGATAACGACAACTTACACATTTTCTCACCGCCGTACAATGTATAGTCCTTTCTCTTCAATCTTTTTTATAAGGGTAATGCTATCACAAATTTATATGCACCTTCTTCCTCTTTTTTTTTTTAAATGTTCGAATCAAATCAAATTATATTGAAAATGTAAAAAATAAAATTTGATGTAAATGTATAAGAGGAGAAAAATAATAGGTAGGCGTGTAATTGGCCTCACCCACCCCTTTTTTGAAATATAATCTTTGACAAATTTTATATTAGCCTAATATATAAAAGTCAACAAATATCCAGTAATTTTCACTACTAAAATAAATTGTATTACCGACGGCCAAAACCGTCGGTAAACCGTCGGTAATAGGCTTTAGCGACGGTTTTCCTACGGGAAGTCACCGTTGGAAAAAACTTGGTCGGTAATATTTACCGACGGGAAATACCGACTGCTTATCGACGGTTCCTCTTACCGACGGTTTTCCGACGAGAAGCATTAGCGACGGCTTACCGACTGTCTACTTTACCGACGGTTTTCCGACGAGGTACATTAGCGACGGCTTTTCGACGGTTCCATTTCCGACGGCTAATATTACCGACGGCCTACCGACTGTTTTTAAAAAAAAACTGTTTAATTTTACCGACGGTTTTCCCGTCGGTAAGCCGTCGGTATTTTGAATTTTTATTACATTTAAAAAATACATATTTGCTGCATTTTAATTTGTTTATATATATATATATATATATATATATATATATATATATATATATACTATATTATAAAAACGACATAAAAAATCTTAATTACAACATTTTAAGCACAAGTTACAACTAATTAAAGTCAATTACTTAATTTACAATTTATTAATGCTTTGGTACAACCTTTCCAAGCACAGTATCTCACATAATCATCTATTTATGGAATGGATACTCATTTATTAATATAACTATTTATTTTTTTAGTGGAGAATTTTATAAAATAGATTTTATATTACATAATCTATTTTAAATGTAGATTTTACATTTAACATTTATTAATATAACTATTTATTTTTTTGGTGGAGGATTTTATAAAATAGATTTTATATTACATAATCTATTTTAAATATAGATTTTACATTTAAATCTATATTAATGAGATGTAATATAAAATCTTTTTTCTTCCGTTTTTTTTTATATTACATCTCATAATGATTTTTCCATATTTTATTTTGTTTATATTTTTCAAAACCTACAATCATTTAATTATAATATTGATATTATAATTAAATAATAGATAAAATTTTCAAAAAAATATGTACGATTTATACGTGAATGTTGTGCTTTAATTAGTTGTACCTTATTTTTGATAATCAAATACCCAGAAGAGCTTTTTCTCTTCACCACATCTCCAGAATGCACAGATCTCCCAACCTCTTTCATCTTATCAAACACAAGCAACAGATAGCCCCAATTCTATCAAATCACACATAACAAAAACGCCGCCAACCGAAAACATTTTCAGATCTAGGTTTGCCCAATCGAAACAATACCCTAAATCAAAATCAACGATATCAAAAGTGCAAAGGCATACGAGAAAATTAAGGTTTTCTTACCAGAAATTTTTAGTCGATATTAAGCGAAGTTTTCCAGAAGAAAAAGTGTCGAATAAGGGCTTTTGATTCCAATTTGAATACAAAGATTTGCAAGTGCGTGTGATGAAAGAGATAACAGTAGGTATTTGGGGTTCCTATGATCAGATGCAATGATACATGTAACCTTTATCAAGCAAAAACCCTTGTCGATTTATGCATGTTAAATTCGCTGACTTCTTTTCGAAGGATTTTACATTTGGTATGTCGAAATCTAAGAATACTAAATATATAAATAAAAATCGTGGATTCTGTTTTCTAAATTTTTTCTTTCTTAAAAACAATGTTGGCCCGCATTGCACGGGAGGATAAATTTTTTGTTAGAATATTGAACCGAGTTAAAATGAAATGTAATTTCTCTGTTAACGATTAATGAAATACAATGTGAAAAACGAATGTATTTTCATAAGTGGTTAACTTGCATATATTCTTAATCGTTTGTTGTTATGAGTTTGTGCAATAATATTGGTAATAGTTTTTAAACTCAAACGACATGTCTCACAACATATCACTATTATTGAAATAATTATAAATATGAACATACGTTTTTACAGATTTTGCAATTTTTCTGAAACCTCCTCGACAACACTTGACAATCACTTTGAACGTATAAATCTGTAGATTAATTAACAACATTCAACCCACATCAAATATGACAAAGAAAATAAATGATTTCTATCTTTTGTAATCGGCAACTCAAGTATAGTTCAAATTCACTCAATACCACTTGAAAATTTATCTGACTATTGACTTAAAGACCTCATAGTATTAGTAGATAAAAATAAAGATATGTATATATATCTTATTCCCCTACTTCGAAAAATATGATTGTGGGTTTTGAAAAATATTAACAAACCTTCATTAAATAAAATAAAATATAAAAAAATAGTTTTTCAAAGAAACAAAAATATAATTGAATACCTTTTGTTCAGTTGCAGGTTCCGCCATTGACACCCGATCGTTCGTCTTCTTCTTGTACTCGGATGATACATAGAAAAGCTATATATATTTATAGTGAATGTAGAGAATATTTTAAAATTTTTTATTTTCATTTTCGATTTTACTTTTTACATTTAAATATAAATATATTAAAAATATGGAAGAATATTTTTATATCTACATCGTTTCTATTTTTTTTTCTTTACACTTGGTTAATTTGGAAAGTATTGCGAAATATTTTTATTTTAAAGAATACGATAATTTATTAGTGTATATCGTTATTTTTTTATTTTTAATTCATATCAACCTTTTTTTTCTTTTTTTAATGCTCGTGAAAAAAATATACGTGTAGATTTTATATTAGCAAAAAAAATACGTGTAGATTTTATATTATGCTAATATAAAATACGTGTAGATTTTATAAAATAAAATAGAATTTATATTAGCAAAAAAAAAATACGATTTGACTATACAGTTTATACGATTTTAACTAGATAAATATTTTAAAACTACACGTATTTTACTTTATTTTAAAATTATAAAGTAATTTTATTTTATACAAGTTTCCAAAATATGAAACAACCATAAAAGCTGATTAATTTTTAATCTTTTTACATAATGAGATGTAATATAAACTCTTTTTTCTTCCGTATTTTTTTTGTTAATATAAATTCTATTTTATTTTATAAAATATACACGTATTTTATATTAGCATAATATAAAATCTACACGTATTTTTTTGCTAATATAAAATCTACACGTATTTTTTTTCACGAGCATTAAAAGAAAAAAAAGAAGATTGATAAGAATTAAAAATAAAAAATAACGAGATACACTAATAAATTATCGTATTCTTTAAAATAAAAATATTCCGCAATACTTTCCAAGTTAACCAAGTGTAAATAAAATAAAATAGAAACGATGTAGATATAAAAATATTCTTCCATATTTTTAATATATTTATATTTAAATGTAAAATCGAAAATGAAAATAAAAGATTTTAAAATATTCTCTACATTCACTATACATATATATAGCTTCTCTATGTATCATCCGAGTACAAGAAGAAGACGAACGGTCGGGTGTCAATGGTGGAACCTGCAACTGAACAAAAGGTATTCCACTATATTTTTGTTTATTTGAAAAACTATTTTTTTTATATTTTATTTTATTTACTGAGGATTTGTTTATATTTTTCAAAACCCACAATCATATTTTTCGAAGTAGGGGAATAAGATATATATACATACCTTTATTTTTATCGACTAATACTATGAGGTCTTGAAGTCAATAGTCAGATAAATTTTCAAGTGGTACTGAGTGAATTTGAACTATACCAGTTGAGTTGCCGGTTACAAAAGATATAAATCATTTATTTTCTTTGTCATATTTGATGTGGGTTGAATGTTGTTAATTAATTTACAGATTTATACGTTCAAAGTGATTGTCAAGTGTTGTCGAGGAGGTTTCAGAAAAATTGCAAAATCTGTAAAAATGTATGTTCATATTTATAATTATTTCAATAATAGTGATATGTTGTGAGACATGTCGTTTGAGTTTGCTCTAATATAATACAAAACTATTACCAATATTATTGTACAAACTCATAACAACAAACGATTAAGAATATATGCAAGTTAACCACTTATGAAAATACATTCGTTTTTCACATTATATTTCATTAATTGTTAACAGAGAAATTACGTTTCATTTTAACTCGGTCCAATATTCCAACAAAAAATTAATCATCCCGTACAATGCATGGGCCCAACACTAGTATATATATATATATATATATATATATATATATATATATATTATAATATTGCATACAAATTATCAAAATTCGTACATATTCCAAAAATTCACATAAAAATCCGTACAAATATCCACGCAAATCCATACATATATCCATAAAAATCCTACATATATCAAATCTAGCCATCGTCTATACTACCGGGAAAAAGGAATCACAAGCGATACATATATCAAATCCATATCATCCTACCGGAAAAAGGGGGGATCACGAGAAGTGGGGTCATCGGAAGGCGGTGGGGGATATTGTCGAGCTAACATTGCCTCGATAACTTTTAGTCTATTTGCAATTTGTATATTCTCCTCCTCACGCCGAGCGTTCTCTCTCTCAACTGCTCGCTCCTCTTCTATTTTCTGAAGTTTCTCTTTCAATTCTTGTACCTACAGAAATAAAAACGCATTATGAGTAAATTGACATGTTTGAATTAAACAAAAAAATTAAAAATGAACAAAAACTTAACCTCGCTTGAACTGGAACCGGCATATGATCTACCGGTACTCGACCCACTCGACACACCAGTTATCACGTAGCTCGGGTCCATACTCGTACCAACACCAAACATCCGACCTCTTTTCCTTCCTCCGGCACAACGCTCCCAAATTTCAATATCTCCAAGTGGATGGGTGCTCGTGTCAGGTCCGTATTTCTTAATCATTTCATGTTGATAGTCATCCTACGATATATAATTACAAATTAAAAATCGTTTAACATTTTTTTTAAATTTCGGCAGCATAACAACTGTAAATTTAACATTTCCATCCATGCATAACCTGTTTTAAACATTTAACATATAATAAATGAACTTGATAACTCCATCCCATAAACTAATTTGAATGTCATATAAGACGTGCTAATCTAAAACTATACGAGTATTCAAAATGACTTATTCATCTTGCAAACTAATGAAAGAGTAATTACTAACCACAAATTTTTCATCCCTTGAGATAAGGGACTGTCTGGTGCCCGAACCTGATGACTCCCTCCCTTTGGTCTTATGGGTCATTTGAAACATCTCCAAGGCTGTTGGTTCACGACCCTCCTTTTGCACCTACAAAGTTCGATAGATTTATTAATTTAGTGATTAATAAAACAAAATAAGTCCTAAAACATGATTAAAATTATGTTAACTTACAAAACGCCATCTACGTTGTGACATAGAAATGGAACCCCCGGTATGCTTGGACATCACTGAATCATGTTGTGATTTCCTATTCTTTTTTGCAACATGTGACTTCTTCTTCCATTTGTCTGTGTTCCATTTCTATATAAAACAAATTAATTATAAAAACACAATAGAAGTGTGTATACATAATGTAATTCATAAATATTACATACCTTTGTGATCATGTCACGCCAATAGTCCTGGTGAATCCATGACGGGCCAAATGGGATCAAAGCCTCATAATTAGACCCGTTAAATACTACATGTGCATCATGGGCCTTCTTAATGGCCTCTTTCCTGACATCATGCAAAATATCACTCCAACGCTTATCCAGCACGTGATCCCATGCTGTGCGAACGAGTCCATCAATATCGTCATCCCATATGTAGTTGCTCTATACATACATCACAAGATCAATTAATTTAAGATATCAGTGAATAGTTTATGAATTTATTATCATAAGTACAAACCTTAAAACGTTGGAACAAAAGAGCGCGTGACTCGCTATCAACATCTCTCCATGATGTCCAAGGACCCATAAACATTTCCTTCAATATTTTGATGATTTTACGGCCAACTTGTTCATCAGCAAAACTATTACATTTAACATTAATATTAGTCAACAAAGTTTGATATATGATATTGACAAACTTAACTAATATACGTACCCAACATGCCTTGGTTTGGGACATATAAGATTTTACTAGATTTATAGTGCCGGATGTGTTATTATGTGGACATAATGTGGTACCAGTCTACTTAGGTGTTGTCACTGTTGTAGGGATGCAATTTTCCGATTTTCAAGATGAAGTTGCATTCCTATAATATTGTTCAATGTGGCTCACTCTTGAGATGATGGACGTGTTATTATATTGACATAATGTAATGTGAGCTAGACACCTAGAGTGGCCACCTTTATGGGGATGCTATGTTCCAATATAAAGCTCTGGCTAGGGAAATAAACAAAACAATTTTTTTTGGTCATTTGTTAGAATGTGAGACATACTATGTTAGGTTTCCTGGAGGTTGGAAACAAACATTTATAATTATTCAGTACAGTTTTGAAAAGTTACTTTCCTGATACCTGTTGTTTGAAATATGACCCTAATGAAATCTTAGACAGCATTCCTAGAATTTTCGACAAGTTGGTTCTGTTGTATGTGCTCTTGGACCAGTTTATTGAAGAAAGGGTTTCTTGTATGATCCTATTTCATTGCTCTGGTGTTTAATATGCCTTTTTATCCCTCTAGTAAGCTATTTTATGACAGGTTTTACCAATAAAGCCATTTTGTTGTTTCATTTATTGATGGCTTATTCTTGATGACAGTGGTGGTTGCATTCCATTATTTTGGGGTAAGTTGTTTGTTTCCTCATAATATTTACAAAATAAGTTGTTAGTAGGGGCCAGGCTGCATCATCCATCAATGGTATCAATCCAAAATGTCACCAACACTTTGCATTTAATAGAATATGCTCTACAATCTACTCTTCAGGAAGGAACATGTCCAATATAACCCCACATATATCAAATAATGGATGCCTCCAAATACAATTGAAAACTATCCTTCAAATCCACGAACATAGTTACAGATTGCAGTGTGAAACAATCAACTTATTACTACAAAGGATTCAAGAAATCCATCATCCAAAATACGGTTAAATAATACAAAAACATAACCATATTCAGAGTACACTTGTTTATGGCAGGCACACTAGATGCAAAAAAAAAAAATAAATAAACATCAGGTTATTATTATAGAAAAAAAGGAGTTCTAAATCAACAAATAATATAAAACCACATTAAGAAGCAGTATTAATATCAACCATAAAAATCAGATTAAAACCCTTTAAAAAAGTGACAACAGAGGAATCAAATAGCACTTTTGGTTTTCAACACTTAACAACTTCAGATGAACAAAAATCCATCGTTTTCAACACAACTTCAGATGAACAAAAACACACCGGGAATCACGGCATTTACGAAAGAAATCTCATCTAAATCCTAGACCGAACAATTCAAATGTAATCAATAACAAGCACAAATTGAAATCAAAAGGCAGAAGAAGCTGTGAGGAGGAGGTCAAGAGAATACCTGATCGACGGCGAGGAAGAGAAGACCGGCGGCGAGGAGGAGGTCGGCAAGGAGCAGGTCGGCGGCGAGAGGAGGTTTGGGTTACTGTGCTCACAGGGATTTGGGTTTAGGCGTGGTTTCTAAAAATTTGAAGTTATTAAAAAAAAATTAAAGTATGAGGCGGCGAGATGATGTTGTTTTTCTTAAACGTTTTTAAGTTTTTTTTTTATAATTTTTTTTTTTAAAACTAGAAGCGTACTCGCACAATGCAGCGAGATACATCACGATTTTAATATTTCTTTTTATTTTTTGTTTTTTTATCGATTTACAGTACGATTTTGGATGATTTTTAGAGAGTGATAATGTTTTTTTATAAATTTGTTTAATTTAGACTTAATAATATAATGTTTTTTTATATAAAAAAATTAAGTAGTTTGTTAAAATTTATTAATTATCTTATATATTTTAAATTTTTTATATTTAAATTGAGATGTTTATCCTGTTTTGATTATGTTTATTCGAATTCAAAAGGTTTAAGGATTAGAGATAAGGATTTTGGGGGATAATGATGGAATTTATTAATGAGGGTTAATAACATTTAAAAGTAGTACATATTGCTTCATTAATTGTTTTTTAAGAGATTTTAAGTAGATTAACATTAAATAATAGTACATAATGCTTAATGGGTAATTTAGGCTTAATAATATAATATTTTTTATATAAAAAAATTAAGTAGTTTGTTAAAATTCATTAATTATCTTATATATTTAAATTTTTTTATATTTAAATTGAGATGTTTATTCTATTTTTAAAAAAATTTATATTTAAATTGAGATGTTTATTCTGTTTTGATTATGTTTATTAGAATTCAAATTTCATAATTTTAGGCTTAATAATATAATTTTTTTTATATAAAAAAATTAAGTAGTTTGTTAAAATTCATTAATTATCTTATATATTTAAAAAAAATTATATTTAAATTGAGATGTTTATCCTGTTTTGATTATGTTTATCAGGATTCAAATTTCATAATTTTAGGGTTTAGAGATTAGAGATAAGGATTTTGGGGATAAGGATGAAATTTATTAATTAGGGTTAAAAGCATTTAAAAGTAGTACATATTGCTTCATTAGTTGTTTTTTAAGAGATTTTAAGTAGATTAGCATTAAATAATAGTACATAATGTTTAATAGATTGTTTTTAAGAGTATTTTATGTCTTTTTTATAATATAGTATAGATTACTCAAATGAATTTGGGTTTAGACGCGGTTTATAACAAATTTAAGTTATTCTAAAAAATTTAAAAGATATCAATGGTTTTCTAAATTGTATTTAAAAGATAATAACTTACATAAATCCTTTTATTTAAAAAATATACTACTATTTTAATAATATATTAGAAGCGTACTTGCACAATGCAACGAGATACATCACGATTTAAGTATTTTGTTAGAATTTAATAATTATCTTATATATTTTAATGACATTTGGAAAAAATAACCAATTACATATTTAATAATATAATTAAAACAAATTTATAGTAATATAATATATTAATTAATATTGATATATGGAAAAATCTGTATAAAAGGAAGACTTTGCACATACCAAATTGTTTGATACTTGTAAATTAAGAAATTGTAAATTAAGTAATTGGCTTTAATTAATTGTACCTTATGCTTAAAATGTTGTAATTAAGAGTTTTTTATGTCGTTTTTATAATATAGTATAGATATAGATAATATTTAAAAGAATTCAACGAAATGACTCATTTTAAGGGGTGCTTGGGATTGTTTATTAAAAGTTTCCGACTACCTATTCAAAACAAATGAAAAAATAAAATTAAAAAATATACCGTCGGTAAGTCGTCGGTAAATCACTAATATTTCCGACGGTTTTCCGACGACCAATTTAAATTAAATAAAAAAAAACTGCCGTCGGTAATTGATAAATTTTTCCGACGGCTTTCCGACGACTTATTAAAAATAAAATGTAAATTAAAAATTAAAATGAACTGTCGGGAAACCGTCGGTAATTGATAAATTTTTCCGACGGTTTTCCGACGACTTATTAAAATGCATGTAAATTTAAAAATTAAAATGAACTGTCGGAAAACCGTCGGTAATTGATAAAATTTTCCGACGGTTTTCCGACGACTTATTAAAAATAAATAAAAATTAAAAAATTAAACAAAACCGTCGGAAAACCGTCGGTAATTGATAAACTTTTCCGACGGTTTTCCGACGACATATTAAAAATAAATGTAAATTTAAAAATTAAAATGAACTGTCGCAAAACCGTCAGTAATCGACGGTTTTGCGACGACTTATTAAAAATAAATTAAAAATTAAAAAATAACCTTGCCGTCGCAAAACCGTCGTTTAACCGTCGGTAATTACCGACAACTTCTGCAGTCGGAAATTGCCGTCGGTAATGCCCAGTATTCTAGTAGTGTTTATAAATTAAAGTATTTCCATTATTTATGCTATAATTTAATAATAAAATTAAATCGTATTAATATAGTTGTAACACTCTCAATTTGATTTTTAGTATAAATATATGCAAATTGTGGTTTTATGCCTTTTTATAATTATAAAGGTTTAATTTTAAGAATTATTAAGTTAATTCAAGTTGTTGGGTTATAATAAGTGTTATATTATGCATGCACAAGGTACAAGTCTTTTGAAGCATATTATAGTTAGGATATAAAGGGTAAATAAGATGTGACTTATGGGCATATTGGTAATTGTCTAAGGTGGCGTTTGTTTTTTAAGAGGTCTGAAGTCTGAAATCTTATTTCATGTCTGATTAATAAGAGGTGGTGCTGAAGTCTGAAATCTAAATCAACAAGACTGTTTGTTTTTGTAAATTGAAATGTCTGAATCTGAATCTGAATCTGAATCAACAAGATTTTTTGTTTTTGTAAATTGAAACGTCTAAATCTGAATCTGAATCAATAAGACTGTTTGTTTTTGTAAATTGACAAACGTCTGAAGTCTGAAATCTGAATCAACAAGACTGATTGTTTTTCTAAACTGATAAACGTTTGGATATGTATAATTGTCTTTTTTATCCCTCAAAATGTTGTACCTTTGAATTTATAAAAAAACGTCAATTCATTTTAATTAAATTATACTACCATATATTTCTTACACGTTCAAAAATTCAACTGAAATACGTCTATCCATTCAAACACTAGAAAACATGAACAAAGTCTCATAACAACTAAAATCAATGTTAATTTTGCATTAATTGTGTTGCAATTTCTTCTCTTAAACTAGCCATATATGTTTGGTCAGCGGTACTTCCATGCTGTTGAACCTCTTCAGCTTCATCCTCGCCATCGTCCCCTTGCTCAATGATTTGATCATATTTAGAAAATAACTCATCACTTAAACCTTCCTTTCGTATGAAATTGTGAACCGCAAAGCATGCAATAACAACGTCTCTTTGAACCTCAAGTGAAAACGGTGCCATTCTTTTCAATATTGGAAAACGTGCTTTCAGGACACCATAAGAACGTTCAATAACATTTCTAAGTTTTGCATGAGAATGCTTAAATTTTTCATACTTGTTCATTGCACATCGACGACGGAAATCTCCAAGCCAATATCTATAATTACGATACGGTGCCATAAATCCTCTAGTATTCGAATACGCAGCATCGCATAGATAGTATTTGTCTGAAAATAATAAATAAAATAGTTATTAATATGAATATAGTATATATTACCTCTAAATCGTTAGTATACCTAGAGGAGGAAATGGAAATCCAATAGCATCATCTGTCAAAGTTTCAGACAGAACTCTAGAATCATGCGCAACCCCTTCCCACCCGGCAACAACAAATGTAAAAACCATGTTGAAGTCACAAATTGCCAAAACATTTTGATAACATTCACCCTTTCCTCGTCCTCTATATAAATGTTGTTCTTGAATAGGGACGATAGCATGTAATAAAGTTCCATCAAGGGCGCCAATTGCTCCCTACATTAAATATAGTAGTCAAAAATAAGTTTAGTAAATAAACTGTATACAACTATTACTATTATTTACCTTAAATATTCGTCGTAACCTCCTATTATTCCCCGGGATGTCTGGATTTGGATTGAATGATGTAGGAACTATGATCTCCTTAGCAAACTCGATCATTTTATCCAACACTTCATGAAAAATTTTATGAATTGTTTGTGTCGAGTGTTGGAACCTATTTTTCACCAATCTATAACGTTGATTGTGACCTATAATCATCAAAAAGATAGCCATCTTTTCTTCGACCAATATATGTTTGTTATCCGTTAACCAACCTCTTGCTTTAAAATGATCACATAGTTGAACGAAAGCATCACGGGACATTCATAACAAATCAATACATTGTCGATCGTTACCTTCAAGTAGCTCATTCGTAAATTGTCGTCCAGTCATTGCAGATGTATTATCTCTTTTCCTTTTTAAATGCTTTGATCGCAAGTAGAACGCATATAAGAATATTACAATGATAAATATAGCTATTTTATCATCATCCATGATGAACTTGTTAAAAGCATAAATAAAATTATACATAAATAAAAGCTTGTTCAATATCAAACACATAAACCCAAATAACTACTTGTTTAATATCAAACACATTAACCCAAATAACTACTTGTTCAATATCAAACACATAAACCCAAATAACACAAGTAACTACCACATAACTACTTGTTCAACTTCCAAATAACTACTAGTTCAACTTCCAAATAACTACTTGTTCAACTTCTAAAAGCTTAGCCTACATAGTTAAATATCAAAACATAACCAAATAACATGTTCAAATGCATAACAGGTAACCAAATAACAACTTGTTCATAATCCCAACACTACTCCATGAATCCCAATCTTCTTGCAGTCCTCGAAATCCATGGTATTAATATATCAGGGTCTGAAGGGATCGCCAACCATGTCTCTCTTAATAATTTTGTGTGGCCAAAAATGTCAGCGGCTGCACTATAAAGAGAACCCTTTGGATCAAGGCCAAGAGTGTTCAACCGTTCAAGACAAGCCTCCACGCTTGAGGTTTGTTTTGCAGCAAGTGTCTGAAGTGCACCCTTCATATCAATAGCTAATTCATCCATGTCGACCTTTGTTTTACTCTTCTTTTTTGGTCTAGATGAATGTGCACTTGGTTTATCGACACTTGGTCCTTCCTCATCATCTTCATTCTCGTCATTCTGAGTAGTGTGAGTATGAGATGAAAATGATGATGATGAAACCACAGTCCTCTCACGGGTTGAACTAGGGGCATAAGCACGAGATCCGGTAGCAGAAGTCCCCGCAAATAAAGCAATGCACAATTCAGGAAATACCAATGGTGATGTTCTTAAAGTTCTTGCTTTTGGATGACCCTGTGTCCAAATTAAAGATAATTGTTTATATAATACCCATACTATTGTATTTACTATCTAAAATTGTAAAAATAGAATAAAAACTAACCTTGTAAAAATCTTCCCATTCTTGATTGGATAAGGTGAACGTATTCATTTCAGGGTCATAAATGTTCCCCGTTCTATTTCTTAAGTGCGCCCATCCCGAGTACTTTCCTTTTAAATAATCATATTGATTTTTCAATTGTTTTTGGGTGAGCTTTACGTGGCACACTTCATCAAGCTTTGTTGCCACCTTTACCCAAGTTTCTTTTCGAAGACTACTTCCAATTCGACCCACTTTACTTATCTCTTCTATACATGTCTCTAAAAAGCATTTGATAATTTCGTTTGTCCATCTTACACGTACATTCTCGTCCATCACTAATTAGCACACACGAAAGAATCACATTCATAAATTTCTATCTCAAGATATTTCATCTAATTAGCAAAATAGCAACCCTACAACAAGGACCATGAATGGCAAGTAAAATCCTACATTATGAGAAACAAAAAATAAATGAATGGTAAACTGGAGAAAGGGAATTGATCTGGTGCATCTCAGTTTATCTTATTCGGTGCATCTCATCCTAATCTCATCCTAATGTGCGTCCATAAAAAATGATTTTATATACAGAAATTGTGCAATCAAAACATAACTAAGCTTGATTCAACGCTCGAAATCCAGAGGGAGCTGTCAAAGAAACTTAAATCATCAACAATGGCAAAATCACAATAGCCGGAAAAGTGTAACGCCCAAAGCCCAATGCAGCAGGCTGTCCCAATAACTTTTAGTTCAACTTAAAAACATGGTGGAATTTATTGATACCAACGACTTTGAACTTATAAGAAGCTCACAAATCTACTTTTCTATCCACATGGGACGGTGTTGTTACAAAAAGGGTCACCTTTAGGCTTCAGTCCATAATTTTAAATTGCTCACTAGATTTAAATGAATGCTAAAAAAACAAATGAAATGGCAGTGGATGCTTGAATGTTAGAAAAGCAAAGGGGGTTATGCAGGAATCCCATTCCACCATGGGGACTTGGAAAGGTAGTTTATGTGGTTCTCACCCTGTTTCCATATTCAAGTTAAAGTTTGATTTGCATATAATTACTAGATTTAGCGTCAAAGTTTCTCATTTAGTAGTAATTACTGTAATCTATAACGGGTTTATCGAAATTTTCATTAAAAAATATGCACAATTCATATCAAATAGGTAATCAGAACTGGGTTACTTTGACCTCGAAAGTCGAACATAACAACAAGATGAATTAAGCTCAAATGAAAGAGGCTCAGGAAAAGTTGATCCAGAACAACCCTCATTAGCATGACTTCCATAAATCAAAGGATTACCCACAATACTGTACAACAGGAAACAGATGAAGAAAAATGCAATTTTGTTTTCAAATCCAAATATCACACAACTCGTCAATGCATGAAAACGAGACTCGTTTAATACGGGACCTGGGTGTATGTTTTTATTATAAGATTTACACATACATACTTGAATGTTCTTGCTGAAAACTTGGGTACAGGACCACTGAGATTATTGTATGACAAGTCCCTGAAATGAGCAAAGTTTTTGTCGAGGATTCAATGATTTCAAATCAAGTTATTTAACAAAAACCAACAATTATTCTTCAAATTCGCCATGGTAAATCAAGTTATTTAACAAAAATCAAGTTATTTAACATAAACCCAAATGGAAAAACTGTTGATTTTGTTGAATCAAAGAGACTATATGCGATTCAAGAACATAGAAGCTCAATCTTCACATAGAAAAACCAAGAGCAAATGAGAAAACATGTATTATTTTAACTAAAAGCAATAAAAGAAGAAAGAAAGAAAAACATTCCCTGGTGTCATCAATAAGAAAGATTTTCCAAAATGCTTAATACAACAAGATAGAGATAGGAAGAGAGAGAGAGATCGATATTACTCTATACGTACTTTATGAAGACGGGCTCGTATGCAGTGATGAGTATATCTGTGTTAACTCCTTTCAGACGAAAATTTGCCAAGTATACCTAGAGAAAGCAGATGGTTTGAAGCTTTGAGGTCATTTTAAACAATCTAATGGAAGATCAAGAAATGTTAAAAGAGATACCTTCACTAGATTCTGTGCTTCTCTTCCTTGGCGTCCCTTAGAGATGGCCTACACGAATCGATATGGGTTCTTCAATCGATCTGGAAGGAGAGGCTTCTTCAATCGATCTGGGTTCTTCTCAAGTTAATCGATCTGGCGTTCTTCTAAAGTTAATATTATCAAAGAATTAAAGAGGGAGGCGATAGGTTTGCAGGAGAGGGAGGCGATAGGTTTGGAGGAGAGGGGCGCCGAATATCAGACCTTTTCAGAGATATAATTGCCTCTTATAATATTAGACCTTTTCAGATCTTTTTAAAAAAAACCCCCACTTAATGCCCAAACATCTTACCGAATTAGACTTCAGACATATTCAGACTTTAAAAAAAAAAAAAAACAGGGCCTAAATATGTATTTAGACTCAAAATGTAAGCCAAAATCTTATATGGGGATCAATTATGTACAAATGAAACTTGGCTTAGGACTTGAAATGTTATGAAATGTCCATATAAGGACCAATAGTGAATTAGGCTATAGATGAGGGATCATTGTTGGACAAGATGAAAACTCTTAATCCACTTTGCCAAGTTTTTAAACCCCAATTTCCAGCTCAAATTCTCATTTGACATCATAATTCTCTCTCTCTAGAAATCAAAAATCCTTTCTACATCCAAAGTTAGGGTTTGATCAATTTCTCATCATGCAACTATGAAGATGATGATATTATTTAAGATTGAAGTTTATCCATTGAAGAAAAAGTATAGAATCAAGGTATGAATCTATAAATTTCTAGGTTTATGCTATAAGATGATGATTGATGTCAAATTGGATATAAATCATGTTATTACTTAGTGGGTTTTTGCTTTGTAAGTAAATCTTTGTTAAATGGTGTTATTTATATGTTATTGTTGGTTAAAGAAGTGGGGAATTAAGTTTCAATCATTTGTTTGTGATATGTGAATGGTTTATAGTTGATTCTTAATGGTTTTAGTAGTAATCTTGTAAAAAAAAAAAGATGTGTTTTGAGCTGTCAAGTAGAGTCACATAATTTACAGGTTCTTTAAAAAATCATATAAAATCGCTCGTTGGTCCGATTGAAGTGTATAATATACCGTTGGAAAGGTATTTTTGTCTATTACAACTTTGTAGTTTAGGTCAAGATCTGATTTTAACTCTATAAGGCTCAAAACAGTGAGTTTCTTGAGCTGGTCCGGTGAAAAACGGGATTTGTACAATGTTATTAGAAAAATCATATAAAATCGGTATTTGCTTCAAATGGTATGAATCCAAAACGATTAGAACCCTAAGAAATAGAGGTACAACTTTTGTTTAGACATTAACACATGATAAAAAGACTCAAAATAGAGTTGGCACAAAGCTGTCAGGTGCAGGGGATTATGTTGCATTATATGTTTGTACCTTGTGCTTTAAGGACTTGTAACGTATGTAATAAAATCCCAATCATGTTTAATCTTATTCAGGCCCAAACTTATGATAAGAAATGAGTCTTACCAATGGGATAGGAGCTTCGTTTATATGAAAAGCCTTAAGGTAACTTGGAATGACGTGGCTTAAAGTCGGAACATCCGGAACGTATAATATCGTGTCCCGTTTACCATTGAGACATCTATTGATTGATTGAAGTTTGGTAAACATTGTAATTAGTGGTTGTGGAAATTGAGTTGAGATCTTCCACCAACTCCTAAGGTGAGTGCATTGAATTTTAAAAACTTGGATATTCAACAAAATGCTATTTTATATGAAAATAATAGTCATCAAATGTTTGTTGATTATGTATGGATACTTTGAATTCAGTTGTGATTATTGGGTTATTATTTGCATTAGTTGATATTTTAAGATATGCAAATGGTTGTTTTACATATTGAGAACCATGTACTTGCTATATGTGCATATAGTATTAGTTCGAACTATAGTTGACAGTTGGTTGCTTTAAGTAACCTTCAGGGCTCTTTGGTCCATGAGTATTGCACCATACTCTATAAGTGACCTTAGGGTAACAGGAAATTCGGATGCCATGTGGGAGGTGCAATTCCCATAAGATGGAGGCGTTCCAAGTTGGAATTTCCTAACTTAAAGTGTGTGGCGGTGTTAAGGTAATTCATTAGAATTCTATTGGACCGACTAGCTATCGGGAAATATGAGAATTGGGTGAATTAACTTTACATCTTATTAATCATGGTTCTATGTGTTGTTTGTATAAGTTGATTTTGTATGAATTGATGACTATGCTTTTAAGTATGCTTTGATTAGAACACATTGCATTCACTTAACCATTTTGGTTAACAAATGTTTTCTATCCGTTGTTTATCCACAGGTGATCAATAGTTGTTGATAATGTTGATGAAAGCTTGTGGGAGACTTAGCAAGATCATGGGTTTTGAAGGACAGTATCTTTTGTATATGTTGACTTGTTGTATCATGGTCTTGATATATAATTGTAACACCAAACTTATTAAACACTTTTATATGATCAAGTTATGCAACTTGATCTTATATTAACTAATGTGTTTTGTAAAATTTCTACAAACTCTAGCTTAAAACAAAGACTTCCATTTTGGTGGTTTATTACAAATCATAAGTTTTGAAAAATTTAAAATTGTCCACAATTCTACTAGACAGGGTGTTACAATAGTTAATCTTTTAAAAAAGTTAAACAATCAAATCATACAATAATATTCTATTTTATTTATTTTGATATCGTTATATGTGTATGTATAAAAGTATTGTTTTTTCTTATCGTAAAAGGACAAAAAAATGGCAAATGGTGAAAATGGTCCTCGATTTAATGAAGTTAACGGAGATGTTAGTCAGAAGGACCATGGTCAAGACAAATTGAATACCGCAAGTACCAAATCCACAATAAAAATAGAATGAGGACAATTGTCAAAGAAAATCACAAAACCACAGGGACCAAATCCACAATTCACTCTTTTTTAATAAAAAAACCATTAAACTTTCTCATTTTGAATGATTAAGTCCCTCAACTATTTTTTTGAATGAAAAAACAATTAAACTTTTAATTTTTAATGATTAAGTCCCTAAACAGTTTTTTTGAATAAATAAACCATCTAACTTCGAAAAATTGGTTACCTTTTTTTTAAAAGTACTTGGAACTGATTGTGAAGATTTTAAAGTAAAAACAAATGTAAATCAGTTTTACTATTCTCAAAGTCTTCGCCATTAAAACCTCTCACAAACAATCGTATCGCTCCTCCTTACCCCTTGTTGCCCGAACGTTGTCCGTTCTTCATATCGCATAACACGTTGTTGTCCTTGCCATCGATCTCATTCATTTTTATTTATTTTTTATCTATCAAAAGAGGAAGAATCAAAAGATAACCGGTTACAGGTAGTTTTATTTGGGTTAAAATGATATAAGTAACCAATTTTTAGAAGTTTGATGATTTAATTTATTGAAAAAAAATGTTCAGGGACTTAATCATTCAAAATGGAAAATTTTAATGGTTTTTTCATTCAAAATAGGAAAATTTAATGATTTTTTCATTCAAAAAAATTGTTCAAGGACTTGATCATTCAAATAGAAAACGTTTAATGGTTTTTTCATTCAAAAAAGTAGTTCAAGAACTTAATCATTCAAAACGAAATAGTTTGTTGGTTTTTTATGAACTTTTCTAGGCATGGGAATTGGGAATGGGGCGGGGATGGGTCGGGGACTGTAATAACCGGGCTAAAATCCATAAATTTAGTTTTTGGGTGAAAACGTAGAAGGAGACTTTTGTAAAGGGGTCTATTTGTAAAAGTGAGAATAATAGGGATTTAACCCTAGGATCAAGTGTATTGAAGGTGTGCAGCTGGCATTTTGAGGAAAGAACGAGAGAGGAGGCTTGAGTCGATCAAAGGGGAGAAAGAGACCGAGTTGCTGGGATTCACCAAATTTTCAAGGTATTTCCTAATCCCGTTATTCTTATTATGCGTAAGGATCTATTAATTGAATTCTCAAAGACTTTTAGTTAGACATTTTGATTCTGCTCGTTCCTTGAAGTCCTGGGTTGAGTTCTGGAATTTTGTTGTAGAAGTTTCAGTGTGATTAAAGGGAATTATGGGGAACCGAGTTGGTAGTTTGATTAATGGATTTTGGGATTGAAATTTATTATTATTGACTGGTATTAAAATGGTTCGGTAGTGTCTGAAGTGAGCCTGCGGAGGGTGTTCGTTCGATAGATACCTTAGACACCGGTCGACTTTGGGCCCCAGTCGGCCAAAGGGGTGGAGACCCCGGTCGGCCAAGAGGTGGGGGGAGACCCCGGTCGTGGAGTTCGGTCCCGACGTCAACTCTTGGGCCGAAGCCCAACTTCCTTTTTAGTGGGTTATAGGCTAGCTGTTTGGGCTATTTTAGTTTAGTCAGTCCCATTTCATTTAATTTAAGGACTTGGGTACCATGTTTTTAATTAGAAGTTTGGTAGACCAAGTTGTTGATCGAGGTTAGATTCCGATTGAGTTATGGGTTAAGTTCGTTATAGAGTAGATTGAATTGGAAGTTCATCGATCAATGTTTCCTTTATAGGTTTCGGACCGAATTGTAAGAGTAAGCGCGGGATTTTAAGCTAAAGACGCCAGGTGAGTTTTTCTGAACTAAATCCTTCTGCTAACAAAAGTATGTGAAAGTTTTATTATAAACTTTGTTCTTATATGATGACATGAGTATTATGAAAATTATATGCAAGCTTTGAACGGATGTTGCTTTAGTACTTACTGGCGAGATTTATTTAAATGTTAAAAGTAATTTTTATTATTGTTGTCAAAGTGGAAATGTATGTATACATGGTCATAAGTGAGAAGGCTCAAAGTCGGGGGGTGTGGCCCGCCTGTGCTCATACCGGGGGTTGTGTTCCATTTATGCCGTTGGGGGAGTGTAATATCTGGTCCGAAAATTGTATTAATTTTGGAAGTTGGGCGAAAAGTTAATCAAGTCCCTAAGTTCAAGGGGTATATATGTAACTTGGGTTATATATATATATATATATATATATATATATATAGAATTTTTACTCTTAAAAATATTATTAGAATTCATTTTGAGTTTTGTTTGTGACTGACTAAGGAGAACGAGAGCAAAGCGAGAGCAGGGAGAAGGAGACTAGGTTTTGAAGAATCATACGGTTTCTTTGCAAGTAAAGGTATGATTCTAGCCTAATACTTCTATCTAAGAGTTATAGTTGGTAAATGATCTCGTTGTTGAAGTTTTTATCTGTTTTTTAAATCGATTTAAAGATCTGGATTTTCTGGGTTCGAAGTATTGAGTCACCGACTCTGTTTGAATGTCGACCGGGCCCGGAGGGGGGGCCGGTAACCGATGTGGTGACTGGTGTCGACCGGTATGTGGTGACCGTTGTTGACCGGTGTGTGCGGCGACCGGACCGGTGTTGACCGGAGGTTCTCGACTGGGATAGTCTTGACCGGGGTGGTCTCGACCGGGGTAACAGTATGTTGTTATTTGAATTGTTTAGAGAAGGAAAGAATGTTATTCATGAGTTAGCTTACCTTTTTATTTCGGTACCGTCGTAGGTGAAGTCAATCGTTAGAAAGCAGACTTTAAGCGAGAAGAATCTGAGGTGAGTCTTTCAAACTAAATCCTTTACGATTTCAAAAGTTATTTGATAAATGTGAAGGTATACTGAAAAGGTTGATTTAATTATGTTAGCATGTTTATGCTATGTTTATATAAACTCGTTTTATATATTGTTGATGATTAAGTGTATGCATACGTTTGATTCAGAAGTTTGACTTAAGTCGGGAAGTGTGACCCACCTGCTCGTACCGGGGAGTGTGGCCCATTTATGCCATTGGGGTGTGTCCCTAAAAATAAGGCAGTGCGAGACAGACATACCGTCATTGACGGCAATGTTGGTCAGTAGCTTGAGTTACGCTTGCGAAGCGTAAAGTGTGGTCAGTGTTGGCCAATAGATTGAGTTACGCTTGCGAAGCGTAAAGTGTGGTAAATGTTTGGTCAGTAAAATGAGTTACGTTCTTAAGGCGTAAGGCTTTGTTTAAATGTTTTAAATAATATTTGAACTGTTGCAGTAGTGCTTGGAGGGAATTCACTAGACCATCGGTCTAACCCTCGCTATTTCAAAATTATAATCCTGTTTCAGGTTATCGAAAGGTAGTAGGTTCTGATAAGGGTAAGGAGAAGATATGAGGTATTTCCAGAAGTTAGAAGACTCCTTGTAATAGTTTCCTTTTTGACTCAGTTGTGTAATAGGTTGTAATTGTAAACCTTATACTCTGAATTGTAAGCCTGGGGCTGTTTTTGGACAGGAAATGTTATTTTGATGTAATTATAAATGTACGGGTTGTTACAATTGGTATCAGAGCATTAGTTTAAGGAATCTAGGTGACCAGATGGGCCTAGACTTAAACTGAGAAAGTAGAAGCACAACTGAGAAGTAGGAAGACCGTAGGAAGTCAACATTAAGGTAGTAAGGACTAGCATGTAAGGTAAATTTGGAATTTCATCTGGCCAGTGTAATTGTGAATTTACAAGTACATGCTTGTGCTTAACTTGCCGTAATGTGTAGCATGTTAGATTGAATGTCTTATGTTTCTTCTTATCAGAATTATGTCTGAGCGAGTAACAAGGAGTAGGTCTACGTCGAAGAGCGAACGACTGCTGTCAACCCGACTGTTAACCGAGGAAAGAGTCGCGGTCGACCTAGAGGTAAAACGGTTCAGAAGGCGACTACTCAGGTAAGGGTTTCCGCTGTGGGAACTCGAGGCGGGAAGACGACTCTTGGTAGTCGTCCAGTCGGAAGTGTAGAGGTAAGATCCGAACAAGAAACCTCTCATCAGGAAAGTTCAGCTTCAGTGAGGGGTCGAAAACAGACAGGAAACTGTGGTGGAGGTCGAACTCAGGGTTTTGTTACCCAAGAAACCTTCGCGACAGAAATGGGAAAATTACAGGAAACAACGCTTTATTGGCTCAGTGCATTAATGAGGTCTCGTCAAGCAAAGAAAAGAGTGAAGAAAGAGTGGTGACCGAGGTAGCGGATTCACCAGTAACTGTAGTGGGTAGCCACCCTCAGTCAAACCCCATTGTGACGCCTAAAGCGGTAGCTGGGAGAGGATATAGTTTTAAGGAGTTTGCTGCCTGCAAGCCTCCTACCTACAAAGGGGAATGTGATCCAGTGATAGCGTTGAGATGGGTAAAGGGGATGGAGCTAGCATTTGATACCAGTAAGTGTGCTGAGGAAGATAAAGTAGTTTATGCATTATCAATGTTGAAAGATGAAGCTGTAATGTGGTGGGATGTTGAAGCAGGAGGACAAAGTTCGACGGTAGCCAAAGAAATGTCTAGGGGTGAGTTTGTGAAGAGATTTAAAGCGCAGTTTTGTCCTCTGGCGGCAGTCAAAAAGTTGGAAGAAAAGTTTCTGGGTTTGGAGCAAAAGAAGATGTCAGTTCGTGAGTATACTACAAAGTTCATAGAGATGTCTCGGTTTGCAGAAGTTTACGTGCCTAATGAAGGAAGGCGAGTAAAACGTTTCGTCTTTGGGCTGAGAAGCTATATTCGAGAATTTGTCTCGAACAGGGAACCAGCTACGTTCCAGGCAGCAGTAAATACAGCTGAAATGAGGGAGAAGGAAAAGAATCGGCAAGCTACTGAAATAAGTGGAGACAAGAGAAAATGGGACAGAACTGTCCGTGACTCCAAAACGTTTAAATCTGCAAAATCTGATCAGCGGTTTGTTAATAAATTTGAAAGTATGCCATGTAGCAAGTGTAATCGAAGACATAAAGGAGAATGTAAGATTGATCAAGAGGGCTGTTATAAATGTGGAAAGATTGGGCATATGACTCGAGATTGCCATGGTTCAAGGTCTTGTTATCAGTGTGGATCTCCTGATCATATCAGAACTAATTGCCCACAATTGAAGAAGGGAACGGCTGGAGGGTATGTAGATAAGGGAAGTGAGAAAAAGGTGGAGCCAGCTAAGGCGAGGGCTAGAGTTTTTAATATGACGGCAGAAGAAGCGACAGAGATACCGGATGTGGTAACAGGTACTTTCTCTATAAATTCGAATTTTGCTAAAGTGTTGTTTGATTCAGGCGCAAATCGTTCGTTTGTGTCCCCAAATTTCGTGCATAAATTGCATGTGAAGCCCAAAAAGCATAGGCATGGGTTTGAAGTAGAAGTGGCTGATGATAGTCAAGTTGTAGTGGGGGAAGTATATGATGGGTGTAGTATTGTCATCGAATGACAGTCATTTCCACTTCAACTGTACCCGATGGGTATGAGAGAATTTGATGTTATTGTGGGAATGGACTGGTTGGCGTCTAATGATGCTCACATCGTATGCAATAAGAAGTTAATTCGAATAGCATAGCCAGGTAAAGAAGAGATAATAGTGTTTGGGGATCGGAGGGATAGAAAGTCGTGCTTGATCTCAATGATTAAGGCTAAGCGGTGTCTAGTAAAAGGGTGTGTGGGGTTCTTAGCTTATGTAATAGATGCTAAGAAGGAGAAAAAGGGATTAGAGTAAGTTCCGGTGGTAAGTGAATATTCAGAAGTATTTTCGGAAGATTTAACCGCTCTACTTCCTGATCGGCAAGTGGAATTTCGTATTGATTTAATACCCGGAGCGACACCGATTGCAAGAGCACCTTATAGACTGGCACCGACAGAAATGAAAGAGATGATGACTCAACTGCAGGAACTACTCGACAAGGGGTTTATTCGTCCTAGTACCTCACCATGGGGAGCACCGGTGTTGTTTGTTAAGAATAAAGACGGGTCTATGAGAATGTCCATAGACTATCGGGAGCTCAACAAAGTGACTGTCAAAAATAAGTACCCGTTTCCCAGAATTGACGATCTTTTTGATCAACCTCAAGGAGCGAGCTACTTCTCGAAAATAGATCTACGATCTGGGTATCACCAATTGAAGGTGAGGGAGGAGGATGTACCTAAGACTGCCTTTCGTACGAGGTACAGACACTATGAGTTTCTAGTTATTCCCTTTGGACTGACCAATGCGCCAACAACTTTTATAGACCTGATGAATAGAGTGTGTAGTCCGTTTTTAGACAAGTATATCATAGTCTTTATAGATGATATACTGATTTATTCACGGTCCAAAAAAGATCATGAAACTCATTTGCGAGTGATATTAGAATTGCTTAAATGCGAGAAATTGTACGCTAAGTTCTCAAAATGTGAATTTTGGCTGAAAGAAGTTCAGTTTCTAGGTCACGTGGTGTCGAAAGATGGGATTAAGGTTGATCCGGCTAAGATTAAGGCCATTAGAGGGTGGAAAGCGCCGAAAACACCATCAGAAGTAAGAAGTTTTCTAGGATTGGCGGGTTATTATCGAAAGTTCATTCAGGACTTCTCGAGGATAGCCACGCAACTAACAACGTTAACCAGAAAGAATGTTAAGTTTGTATGGGCGGAAGCTCAGAAAGAAGCATTCAGTAAATTGAAGGAGAGTTTGAGTAGTGCACCTATCTTGTCCCTACCTAACGGAATGGAAGGATTCGTAATCTATAGCGATGCTTCAAATTTGGGTCTGGGGTGTGTGTTAATGCAAGAGGGCAAGGTGATTGCGTATGCATCTCGTCAGTTGAAAGAGCATGAAAAGAATTACCCAACGCATGATTTAGAATTGGCAGCGGTAATCTTTGCTTTGAAAATTTGGAGGCATTATCTGTACGGGATCAAGTGTCAGATTTACACGGATCACAAGAGCCTTCAATATCTTTTCAACCAGAAGGAGCTCAATGTGAGGCAGCGTAGGTGGATGGAGTTTTTGAGCGATTACGACTGTGATATCCTGTACCATCCGGGCAAGGGCAATGTGGTGGCGGATGCTCTAAGTCGTAAGGAACGTGGATAAACAACAAAAGTGGTGGCCTATCGAGTTGATGTCGTTTCCAATTTCTTGGAAGAAGTCATAAAGTACCAAGAAGAAGCAGCGTCAAAGGAAAACTGGAAGAGTGAGAGAATAGTTGGAATTGTTAATTCGTTAGTAGTTGATAATCGCGGAGTGAAGTGCTTCAATAAGATAGTGTGGATGCCAAAGGTAGGAGAACTGCGAAAGAGAGTATTGGAAGAAGCGCATAAGTCACATTACTCAGTACATCCGGGAACCAACAAGATGTATAGAGATCTGAAACAAAGCTATTGGTGACCGGGTTTAAAGAAAGATATTGCTCACTTCGTTGAGCGATGCCTGACATGTTTGAAAGTTAAAGCTGAGCACCAGAGACCTTATGGGGAGTTTCAATCGTTAGAAATTCCAGTTTGGAAGTGGGACGAGATTACGATGGATCTTGTTACCGGGTTACCGCGATCACCTAAGGGGCATGATGCCATTTGGGTAATAGTAGATCGACTCACAAAGTCAGCCCACTTCCTACCGATCAAGGAGACGTACTCACTAGAGAAATTGGCTTGATTGTATATAGACGAGATAGTAACCAGACATGGAGTACCGTCGTCAATTGTGTCATACAAGGATGCTCATTTTACGTCAGCTTTTTGGAGAAGTCTACAAAGGGAGTTAGGCTCGCAACTCAAGCTGAGTACGTCCTATCACCCACAAACTGATGGCCAAAGTGAAAGAACCATTCAGACGTTAGAAGACATGCTTCGAGCATGTGTCATTGATTTCAAGGGTTCATGGGAAATTCATTTGTCGTTGATTGAATTTTCTTACAACAATAGTTATCATGCTAGCATTCGAGCGGCCCCGTTCGAAGCATTGTATGGACGTAAATGTAGAACACCTTTATGTTGGAATGAGGTGGGTGAAAGACAGCTAGCGGGACCGGAAATCGTACAGGTTACAGCCGATAAGGTCAACTAGATTCGAGAAAGATTAAAGATAGCTCAAGATCGTCAGAAAATGTATGCAGATAAACGGAGGAAACCAATAGAGTTTCAGGTAGGAGACAAAGTAATGTTGAATGTCTCGCCCTGGAAAGGGGTAGTCCGATTCGGAAAGAAAGGTAAATTGAGGCCAAGGTTCGTTGGACCATTTACTATCACGGGCGTGTTGGTGAAGTGGCTTACAAACTTGATCTACCAGAGAATTTGAGTAGAATTCACTCCACATTTCATGTGTCAAACTTGAAAAAGTGCTTGGCAGAAGCAGATGTAGTAGTTCCCTTAGAGGACATTCGAGTGGATGAGAAATTAAGTTATATTGAGGAACTCGTAGCAATTTCGGATCTCAAGGTGAAGAAGTTGAGAAACAAAGAGATCCGGTTGGTGAAAGTCCAGTGGAAATTTCATAAAGGATATGAGTCTACCTAGGAAGTGGAGGCGGACATGAGATCTCAGTATCCCCATCTGTTCAACGAAGAAATTCAGGGGACAAAATTCTCTTAAGGGGGAAGATTGTAATATCTGGTCCAAAAATTTTATTAATTTTGGAAGTTGGGTGAAAAGTTAAGCAAGTCCCTAAGTTCAAGGGGGATATATGTAACTTGGGTTATATATATATATATATATATATATATATATATATATATATATATATATATATATATATATAGATTTTTTACTCTTAAAAATATTATCAGAATTCATTCTGAGTTTTGTTTGTGACCGACCAAGGAGAACGAGAGCAAAGCGAGAGTAGGGAGAAGGAGACTAGGTTTTGAAGAATCATACGGTTTCTTTGCAAGTAAAGGTATGATTCTAGCCTAATACTTCTATCTAAGAGTTATAGTCGGTAAATGATCTCGTTGTTGAAGTTTTTATCCGTGTTTTAAATCGATTTAAAGATCTGGAGTTTCTGGGTTCGAAGTATTGAGTCGCCGACTCTGTTTGAATGTCGACCGGGCCCGGAGGGGGGGCCGGTAACCGGTGTGGTGACCAGTGCCGACCGGTATGTGGTGACCGGTGTGTGCGGCGACCAGACCGGTGTTGACCGGTGTGTAGTGACCGGTCTCGACCGGTCTTGATCGGAGGGTCTCGACCGGGATAGTCTTGACTGGGGTGGTCTCGACCGGGGTAACAGTATGTTGTTATTTGAATTGTTTAGAGAAGGAAAGAATGTTATTCACGAGTTAGCTTACCTTTTTATTTCGGTACCGTCGTAGGTGAAGTCAATCGTTAGAAAGCAGACTTTAAGCGAGAAGAATCTGAGGTGAGTCTTTCAAACTAAATCCTTTACGATTTCAAAAGTTATTTGATAAATGTGAAGGTTTACTGAAAATGTTGATTTAATTATGTTAGCATGTTTATGCTATGTTTATATAAACTCGTTTTATATATTGTTGATGATTAAGTGTATGCATACATTTGATTCAGAAGTTTGTCCTAAGTCGGGAAGTGTGACCCGCCTGCTCGTACCGGGGAGTGTGGCCCGTTTATGCCATTAGGGTGTGTCCCTAAAAATAAGGCAGTGCGAGACTGACATACCGTTTTTGACGACAATGTTGGTCAGTAGCTTGAGTTACGCTTGCGAAGCGTAATGTGTGGTCAGTGTTGGCCAATAGTTTGAGTTATGCTTGCGAAGCGTAAAGTGTGGTAAATGTTTGGTCAGTAAAATGAGTTACGCTCGTAAGGCGTAAGGCTTTGTTTAAATGTTTTAAATAATATTTGAACTGTTGCAGTAGTGCTTGGAGGGAACTCACTAGACCATCGGTCTAACCCTCGCTATTTCAAAATTATAATCCTGTTTCAGGTTATCGAAAGGTAGTAGGTTCTGATAAGGGTAAGGAGAAGATATGAGGTATTTCCAGAAGCTAAAAGACTCCTTGTAATAGTTTCCTTTTTGACTCAGTTGTGTAATAGGTTGTAATTGTAAACCTTATACTCTAAATTGTAAGCCTGGGGCTGTTTTTGGACAGGAAATGTTATTTTGATGTAATTATAAATGTACGGGTTGTTACAGGGTGTGTCCCAACAAAGGCAGTGTGAGTCACAGACACACTGTCACCTTAGGGTGGCGGTAGTGTGAGCGAAGAAGTTTCTGAAAGATAAAGGTTTTTCCTTGAAGCTGAAAATGGTTTATTTTATGATAAATCTTTGATTGTTTGTTTGATGAGTTAAAAACTGTTATAAGAGGGGACTCACTAGACCTTTCGGTCTAACCCTCGCTCTTTTCAAATCTAAAACCCTTTTCAGGTAAAGAGTGGCATTAGATGGAGCGATTATGTTTTAAAAGAAGAGGCGAGAGGACCTCCATTGTAGATTTTTGTCAGTGTATTCTCAGTTGTGTATTAGGTTGTCTTTCCGCAAACCTCGTATTTTGGTGTTGTATTGTGCCGTTTGGCTTTATTATTTATTAAAGTTGGTTATGTCTCTTGTAGTGAGAGTTGGGCTGTTACAGGGACCTCAATCCCCATCCCCATCCCCAATCCCAATCTACATCCCCATACCCGTCCCCATCCCCACCAGGGAATATGATTACATCCGCATCCCCGTCCCAGACGGGGAACGGGGATCCCTAACGGGGAATCAAGGATTTTGTCCCTGTTAATATAAGATGTTTTAAATCAAATATGTTAAATACCACACTCGATCGATAATGGTTCATGTTTTAAATCTCACATATTTTCAAAATTTGCTTTTATAGAGTATCAAATATTCATATGTGAACAAAGTCACAAAATCATACGTAATCGTTTGATCAAAAGCTTTCGGGCTTCGACTTTAATTTTTTTTAAAATAAAAAATAATTAAGTAAAACAACTCAAAAAAATATATATAAAAGAAGAAATATCAAAATTATATTTCTAAATTTAAAAGATATTGAATTTAATTCTATATAAATAATATAATTAATAATTCTCACAAACTCGCCGATATCTTATTGCTTATTGGGAGATTCGACCCATATTTCGTTCCATTCATTTTTCGTTCATGTTTGTGTTGGATGGTTGGGTTGTATTTACTTGGTTCTTCTCCCGAACGATTTGTATTTATTTGGTTGTGGTAATATAGATCCTTTGCTGTTCAAAAATAATAATAAACATATATAATATTCGAGGACGGGACGGGACGGGACGGGGCGGGACGGGGCGGGGACCACGTTACCCGACTCCATCCCCATCCCCGGTTTTTAACTTTCGGGGATCCCCGTCCCCATCCCCGTTCCCCGGTTTTGCAGGGAATCCTCGTCCCCCGGGGCGGGTACACCGGGTTCCCCAATAGGGCGGGTCTCATTCTCATGCCTAAACTTTTCCCTAAAAAAAACATAAACTCATAACCTTTAGACCAAAATTATAATTAAAATATGAAATTATAATTATAACCTTTACAACTATCGTCTTTCACCGGCCACCCATCGTCTTTTATCTTTACTCGTCGCTGCAACTATGCATCCGTCAATTCATTAAGATCTTCCAAATTAAATCAACTATTATATTTTTTTTATATGAATCCGATTTTTTCGAACTACCATCAATTATTTCATATTTTTTCATTCAAATTTCCTACTATTGTTTTTGTATGTATTTATATGTATGAAAATTGTGCACAAAAATTAATAATGTTTTTTAATTAAATTATTTAATAATATTCTTTATTTGTGTTATTTATAACTATTATATGACATATAAAATTATCAAACAATTTTTAGGGAAACTTGTCCAGTCCTGTCCTATCCGGTCCTAGTCGTACCAAACACAAGACAACCATTTGTCTTGTCCAGTCCAGTCCTGTCTTAGCCTCTTGTCCTGTCCAGTCCTGTCCTGTCCTGTCCTGTCCTGTCCACCAAACGCTACCAAAAGTCACAAATATAGAAGCCGTTGAAATGGAGAGTGGATACCATAGAGAATAAAAACAGTATAATTTGCATCAGACACTTTGAGTCTCTACTTACATGGTATAATTTAAAAGAATATAAATCTTTAGTAGCTCTTAGATAAAAAAAACCTGACTTGATCAATTATGGGCATGACACCAATTGGCATGAAGGAAACAATGTGGCAAGATTGGTTCAGGTAAGTTTTTAATATTGCCATAATAAGTCTGTGACATTGTTGTAGATTCTATTTTTTATAAGAACTTTACAAGTTTTAGACCATACATTTATAGTATCTTTGATAGTCTCAATATAGGGTGATCTTGTACGGATGATATGACCATATATAATCGTGCTCAACTACAACAGAGCAACCTTCCTCAAACAACGATGCTAGGCTTCTACTAGCATCAAGTGCTATATGTGTATCTTTACTGTGATCACTACCAAATATATGAAGCGAATGATAGTTGATTGAATTCCGCTTACTATTCGTCAAATTAATAGAAAATCCAAAACATAATATTACAAATCTGAAATATGTTTCACCCTTCAAACTTATTTATTGTTACGAAACAGATGGTTGCATCTTGAGAAAATCCCAAGATCCCATCGAATGAAAATCTTGATGTTGTTCATTACCACCAAACTCTATCAACCAACCACCATCACCATCCATGTTATACTAATGCAAAAATATAAAAGCCAAAACTTGTAAAATAATTAAAGATAAAAAATATATATATATATATATATATATATATATATATATATATATTATGGAACTCTTTCATCCAAATGTATTTAGATGTTTGCAACCAACAGACATTATTATAATATAGTTTTTTGTAGTCTTGTTGTATATTAATCATTTATAATCCAACCTTAATTATTATTTAACTCATATAATTACCAATTTTCATTTAATATATATATATATATATATATATATGTGATATGTTTATCTTGACACCTATAAATGTGATCGGGAATTAAAAAAAAATAAAAAAGGTGAAGTGAGATATATTAATTTATGATCAAACAAACAAATAAAAAAGTAATTTTGGATCAAATTTGATCGAGGGGAAACATAAAGAAGAGATCAATGTGGATGGAAACAAAATAAAAGACAATAATAACTTATTTAACTTTTGTATTAGATAACAAAAAAAAAATATTATTATTATTTTCGTATAATAATAACTTTTTTCAATTACGGTTTATTAGAACATCTCCAACAGCTTCTCAAAAATAAAGAAAATAGAGATTTTAGGCATTTTTGTGTTCCAAAAGGTTCTCCAAAATGGAGAAAGTAGGAGAGAGAGTGTAATTTTCTCCAAATATGGAGAACTCTCTGATTACCATGAGAGAGAAATTGTTTTTTTTAATTATATTCTACCAATAAGATTTTTTCAAATGAGATGAATATGAGAGATAAATAATATTTTATTAGATTTATACAATATTTTAATATTTTAAATAATAATTTTATCTCCAAAATCCAACCACACCACGCCAAGTTTAAATTGGCGCAAAATAACATTTCCTTTAACCCCAAAGAAAACAAGATCAACTTCAGAATATATTTTATTAATTAATTAAAAAAAGAATTGAATATATATATATATATATATATATATATATATATTTATGAATTGATTTTCACCTAATCTTGTAATATTGAAAACAAAATACGAAATTTCATGCATATTTTATTTGATAGCTGAGATTGTATCACTTAATTGTGGAAATCCATATCAATGATAAATTTGGAAGATAATATATTAATTATGTACACACATATATATAGCTTCCATACAATATTATTACTTTGATTAATTATCGAAAAATGACTGACAACGATCTTGAGAACTTGATAATCCCTTCATCTTCTGCGGATGAAAACCCCTCTTTTACAACCCCTTCCACAAAATCTATATCTGCAGATCTGATGAAAAAAGTTCATATACCAACCCCGCCGAACAAGAAGCAATCCGTTGAATTGCCAAAGAAGCGAAAATTGAAAGAAGGTGTCCCAAATAATTATGTTGCTATGAGGACTAGTTTAGAAGAAGAAGCCGTTGGTGGGCCTCATATGACGAAGCAAGAGTATGAGGCACGCTTTCCACATGTGAATTTAGGTATAACACTTATGTACCCGTATAACGAAGCGGTAGACGATGCAAAAGACATGATTAGAGATTGCATGGTGTTTATTTCTCCGGATGAACTTAATGAAATAGAAGATGAATGGAGGGATTATTATCGAGAGGATCTTAGGCGTAGTGATCAACGGTCTCTACTGCTTAACAAGCAGTCAAAACTAATTGAGAAGGCTACAAGGGCTTATAACGACTCACTCAAACAGTAGTTGGTATTTAATTGCTGCATTTATGTCTTGATTTTAATTTTAATTGGTTGTGTTTTAATTAGTGTCTTGTTTTCTAATTAATTTTCATCAACATTGAATTATTTATGATACCTCTATCATTTAGATGAATGGCTATTATATATTGGAGCTATTGTTTGAACACTTCTACTTCTACTTTGATTTTGCTTCATTCATGAGGTAACAGAAGATCATCATTGTTTTAATTTCTTTAATCAGTTTTTTTTTTCCTATCAACAATTTTTAATTATATATGATGTAAATTTGTTCTCTCATGTTAAAGCAGCTTGAATAAGGCGATCATGTTTTATTCTATAAATAATTAAACATATTTATTTATAATTAAAGTAAATATATATGTTACCTTTTTAAATAAGTTCTAATATATGTTTTATTTGTGGGCTTTATTTTTTATTCATTTATAACTTTTCCCATATCTTCATGTTTTTCTCATTTCTTCATATATATAATTGATTTGATAAAATTAAATATTAAATAACTTTTACTATAAAAAGAATACATCCTTATAAATAATATAATCAATTACTTAACATGATCTATAAATCTTTGATAAAAGAGCATTTATATATATTGTAGTGGTGATATATATATACAATTACGTGTATAACTTAATGGAAATATTTATTGTTAATCAAAACTACAATTAACTAAACTTTATATTTATTTAAGTCTAACAATAAGAATTAAATCCTTGTTTTGCTGTAATTATTCTTATACGTGTAAAGATAATTAAGGTTATCTAATTAAAACATGATTAACAAAAATAAAAATAGATTAAAACAATGAAAAAGAAAAATAAAAATAAAAATAAAAATAAAAATAAAAATAGATTCAACATTAAAACAATGAAAAAGAAGGTCTATCAAATGTATTCATGAGATGCAACTTACAATTATTATTTTAATAATATATTTTTTGTAATCTACCGCATCTTAATTATCTATAATCCAACCTTATTTAACTATTTTAACTCATAAAATTACTATTTTCACATGAACTTATGATTGTGATCGAGAATCAAAAAAATGATGAGAAATGGCGATGGTATTTATTGATAAAACAAATAAATATTAGAGTAAATTACAAATTTCGTCCTTATGGTTTGGTGAAATTTTGGATTGAGTCCCTCAAATTAAATAATTATACATGGATGGTCATTGTGATTTAATTTTGTTATGGATCAGATCCCTCATGTTAACAACCGTTTAAGATCCCCATTAACTTAAAATCATTTTCATGTTTATGCTGTATTATGAAAATTTTAATTGTTTGAAGGACCTGTTTTGCTAATTTTTAGAACTCAAGAATCAAACCTAGATTGCTATCTCTTCTAAACCCATAGTTATTTTGCCAATCACTCCTATCTCTTCCAGTCTTCCCCATTTTCACATGAACAAAAAACAACCTAAAAACAAAGATTCAAACTCTATAAAATAATCGAAGAACATAAACAACAGAAACCCATTCTTGAAGAACAAAATCAACTAAAGACCTATTTTTGAAGAATAAAATCAACAACACAAACCCATTTTTCTAATAACAAAATCAAAAACAAACCCCATTTTTAAGACAACAAGTGTTAGGACAAAGCCTAGTGAGATCTCATAAGCTATATAAATCACAAGTAAGATATTATAAGACAATAATCGTGTTACCGAACTCCTTTGCCTCACAAACAATCAATTTCCCGCAAATCATGTTCTCGCACCTGAACATAAACATCAAGAGATAATCCTTGAAAATACGGGGGAGACCCGTTTCCATCGGGGTGACATATACACGGGAGTGGAGTCACCCATGATGTTATTGGATTACACCTCATGTCCCGGTCCTAGTTCCCATGCCATCGAGACATCACAACCTCAAACCATATTCATTGCCTTTATTGCCTACTCCGTCGAATTACACCTTAAGGTCTTACGGGACATTATTGCCTATCTAATTATAGACGAGTTACACCTCAAGGGTTCACGACCCCCTATTGCCTACTTGCTAGTAACCACAACGACCAACACGATAGGTCCAAAACACCCATATAGCTACATCCTCGTGCACAAGGAGTAGTGTTCACATTCTTATCAGGCATTCGATTTTGAATAAGCATTTATAGTCATGACATTCCTCTTTTCTACATGTAACAACATAATCACCCCATGAGATTCTAGCCCATGAGCTCAATATTTTCTCTAAGGCAACAACTCAACTTTACTATTCAAAGTAGTGCATTCTCCATGTTCCCATTTATTTAGTCATAAATGATTAAGTTACTCTTACCATATTATCAGAAAAGTTATCAGCAGTTAAATCAAAATTATAGAGATATGGGTTTCCTCATATGCTATTCACACAATCATGAAATCAATGTTCCATAGACAAGTAGAAACCATAATAAGAGCTATTTAGGGTTTATGAATCATACCCACCATTTAGGGTTTATAAGATGAAAATCCTACAAGTTATGTCACAAATCCTAAGTGAATATCATATATGTAAAGTGTAGGGTTATTGCAAGTAATAAATAGGTAGAAGAGCATTTAAGGAGTAGAGACTCACCACCTAGGGTTTTGTGAAGTGAAAACCCTAAAATAGATAGATCTAGGAGACTTGATCTTCTTTTCTTGAGGCTTTAAATGGAACAAGTAAACTTTACTACCTTTCAATGACCTAACTTGTGATCTCTTAAATGCTATGGCCCCTTAGAACAATAAATGAGATGAGAGAGAATAAGAGAGAGAGAGAGAATACGTTTAGAGAGAGAGAGAGAGAGAGAAAGAGGAAGAAAGAGTGACCTGCAGATTTAGAATGAGAAAGAGAAATATGGATTTGGGTCTATCCATCGGCTTATGAAGGCAGCCCCGTCCCCTCCATGTGCGACTTTGCCCATCGACGACTATGCCCCGGGCATAGTCGCCCGACTCCCCTTCCCTTCTGTTTTGATGCAGCGACAAAGCCCACCGTCAGCTATGCCACAACATTCTCGCCGGGCATAGTCGCCCTGCCTCTCATAGCTTATGTTTCACGTTTTTGACAAGGACCAGCAGCAGCTAAGTAGCGGCATACCTTTTGGCATAGGCGCCCGACCTCTTCCCGACTTTCCCTCAAGTTCCTCTTACGGTCTAAAACACTATACGGTGACACTCTTAAGGACGAGTGTGGGAGTTCAAAGAAGGATTTTAAAGCGAACTAACACACATACAACAAGAGAGTTTCAACCCGACACCCTCACGAGATCATGTATACACACACATCGACAAAGATATTCGCATGAACACGACAACTTATTTATATCTACATACATAAGTACGTACATATGCGATTATCATTTCACACACACACACACACACACACACACACACACACACACACACACACACACACACACATATATATATATATATATATTCTGACGTCACAAGGACGATATACATACCTTTAATAATCGGGGGGCATACGACTAAGTAGAAAATTCTATACGAAAGAAATTACTCACATAATTCCGTTGCGAAAAATTCGGGATGTTACAATCCTCCCCCACTAGAAATAGATTTCTCCCTCGAAATCATGCCCTACACGAATAAGTGGGGATACCGCCTCTTCATGTCTTCCTCCGCTTCCCATGTCACGTTTGCACCCCGGTGATGTTTCCATGGAATGACGTTTTCTTCTTCCGCTAGGCACTTCCGTAGATAGCAAATGTGGAACGTATGGTGAATCCCATTCATCTCGGGTGGTAAATCAAGCTTGTAGGCTTGGAGTCCCACACACTCAATAATAGGAAAAGGCCCGAGAAAACGAGGACTAAGCTTTCCTCGCTTCCCAAACCTCATGATTCCTTTCCAAGGTGACACTTTCAACATAACTCAGTCGCCCACTTGGAGTTCCATTGACCGACTCTTCCTGTCCGCATAACTCTTTTGGCAATCTTGGACCGCCTTCAACCGCTCTCGAATACTCTTGACCTTGTCTGCCGTCTCTTGAACTACTTTCGGTCCGGCAAATTGTTTCTCGCCCGCTTCGAGCCAACACGTCGGCGTCCTACACTTTCGCCCATACAAAGCCTCGAATGGTGCCATGTCCAAGCTTGAATGGTAACTATTATTGTAGGCGAACTCCACCAATGGAAGGTGAGAGTCCCGATTTCCCCCAAAATCAATGACATACGAACGTAACATGTCTTCTAACGTTTGAATTGTCTGCTCGCTTTGTCCATCCATTTAGGGGTGATATGTCGTGCTCAACTTTACTTTTGTCCCCAATTCTCTTTGAAACACACCCCAGAAATGGGAAGTGAAATGACTGTCTCGATCAGATACGATGGATAAGGGCACTCCATGTCTCGAGACCACTTCGTTGATGTAGAGTCTTGCTAGCTTGTCTAACGGTAACGTCTCCCTCATGGATAGGAAGTGCGCGCGCTTTGTCAATCGGTCCACTACCACCCAAATGGTATCGTGACCTCTCAACGTCTTTGGTAACTTCATCACAAAATCCATTGTGATTTGGTCCCACTTCCATTCCGGTATTTCTAAAGATTGCAAACTCCCATACGGTCGTTGATGTTCGACCTTGACCAACGAACAAGTAAGGCATTTCTCCACATGGTTCACCATATCAAGCTTCATCACCGACCACCAATAATTCAACTTCAGATCCCTATACATTTTTGTGCTCCCGGGGTGAATAGAATATCTTGATCTGTGCGTCTCTTCCAATAATAACTTCCGACATCCTTCTAATTTGGGTACCCAAACTCGACCTTGGAAGAGTTTCAATCCTCTACCGTCTTCTATCAAGTTGAGGTGCTGCTTTGACATCCCTTCATCTTTGAGATTGGCTTCGAGTAGTACTTCAACTTGAGTGGTCTTTATCATGCCTATAAGGTTTGAGATGATCTCAATCCTTGCCAACGAAGTTTTCACCGCCCCACTATACTCCTTCCGGATTAATGCGTCCGCCACCACGTTCGCCTTGCCCGAGTAATATTGAAGTTCGCAATCATAGTCCTTCAATAACTCTAACCATCTTCTTTGCCGCATATTTAATTCTTTCTGATTGAAAACATACTTCAGGCTCTTGTGGTCGGTGTAGAGGGTGCACTTAGTGCCGTACAAAGAGTGTCGCCACAATTTCGAGGCGAACACAACCACCGCCAATTCAAGGTCATGCGTTGGGTAATTCTTCTCATGTTCCTTCAACTGCCTTGACGCATACGCTATCACCTTGCCTATTTGCATAAGGACGCAACCCAATCCCATCTTGGACGCATCGCTGTAGATGACAAAGTCTTCCGTTCCCTCGGGTAGGGACAGGATTGGAGCTTCACACAATTTTCGTTGCAAGGTACGGAAGGCTTTCTCTTGAGTTTCAGTCCAAGCAAACTTCACGTTCTTTCGCGTCAAAGCGGTCAGTGATGAGGTGATTTTGGAGAAGTCTTGGATGAACCTTCGGTAGTAACCGGCGAGTCCCAAAAAGCTTCAGATCTCGGTTGGACTTTTTGGAGGCTCCCAGTTCATCATCGCTTCTATCTTCGTAGGATCTACTTTGACCCCTTCACGGGTCACTACATGGCCGAGAAATTTAACTTCTCGCAACCAAAATTCCAACTTAGAGAATTTGGCATAAAGCTTCTCCTTCCTTAGAACCTCTAGGACCTCTCTCAAATGTTGCCCGTGCTCCTCTTCATCCTTAGAGTACACCAAGATGTCGTCGATGAATACTATGACCGACCGGTCCAAAAATGGTCGACACACACGGTTCATCAAGTCCATAAATATTGCCGGCGCATTCGTCAAACCAAAAGGCATGACTAGAAACTCGTAATGACCATACCGAGTCCTAAACGCCGTTTTCGGAACGTATTCTTCTCGAACTCTTACTTGATGATTGCCCGATCGGAGGTCAATCTTGGAAAATCATCCGACCCCTTGTAGTTGATCAAAGAGGTCGTCTATTCGGGGTAGCGGATATTTATTCTTGATGGTCACTTTGTTCAATTCACGGTAATCGATGCACATACGCATCGACTCGTCCTTCTTCTTCACAAAGAGTACCAGAGCTCCCCATGGAGACGAGCTCGACCTCACAAACCCCTTATCTAGCAACTCTTGGAGTTGGGACATCATTTTCTGCATCTCGGTTGGTGCTAGACGATACGATTCACGAGCTATTGGTGCCGCTCCCGGAATTAAATCAATCCAAAATTCCACTTGCCGATCGGGAGGCAAGCCTGATAGATCTTCGAGAAACACGTCCGGGAATTCACTAACAATCTTCACGTCTTCTAACCTCCTCTTTTCTGCCTTGGCATCTACCACAAAGGCTAGATACGAAGAGTATTTCTTCGTCAACGTATTTCTTTGCTTTGATGGATGAGATGATGGCCACCTCGCCTTTCCATTTCTCGCCATACACAATTAAGAAGTCACTATTCCGGATGGGAATCCGTATGAGTTTCTTTGAGCATAAGATCTTCGCTTGTTGCTTTGCCAGCCAATCCATCCCGATCACTACGTTGAAACTCCCGATGGTCATGGGAAACAAGTCTACCATAAAAGATTCACCACTAATCTCTAGACGACAATCTCTCAAGATATCTCTTAAGATTACTTGTTCCCCATTGGCTACTTCTATGACTAACACGTCGCGAAGAGTACTAATAGGTACACTTAAAGATTTGCAAAATATAACAAATACAAAGGAGAAATTTGCACTGGAATCAAACAATATTCTAGCGGGTGTGGAGTTGAGTAGAAACGTACCCGACACCACATCGGTGGTCTCCTTCGCTTCCTCCTTGGTCATTTGAAAAGACCTCCCCTGAGCCTTGGGAATGGATTCTCTTTTCAGTTGGCTTCCCGAACTTCCTCCTTCTCTCGCCACACCTCTAAGCGTGGAACACTCTCTTCGGACGTGGCCCATCTCCTTGCACTCATAACAAATTGTCCCCCGAATGGGACACTCGGTACTGATGTGACCCGGTTTGCCGCATTTGAAGCACAAGACCGGGTTGGGGTTGGAGTTGGTCTAGCGACACCCGAAATGCTTGCTTTTGCATTTGGGGCACCACTTCGCCACCCGACGATTTTCAAAAATTTTACCCCCGATTGAAACCTCGGTTTCTTGAACGAACTTGGCGGGCTCTCCCACCTTCTCTTCTCTCCCCCTTTTGTCTTCTCTTCCTTATCCCGCGCATAGAGCCTCTCCATAACCTTGGCCTCCTCAATGGTCTCGCGGAGGTTAGAGGCTTTGGAGTTGTGGACCATTGACTGCATGTCCGCGAGTATACCCTTCAAGTAGGCCTTTACCTTTTCCTTCTCAGTCGGGACTACATGTCCCACAAAATTCAACTTTTCCATAAATAGTCAAGTGTACTCTTTTACCAACAAGTTTCCTTTCTTGATTGATCGAAACTCCTCTTCTAATAGGTCCATCCCTTCTTCATTGCAATATTCTTCCAACAGCTTCCTTTTGAACTCGGCCCAAACCATCTTGGCTAACACCAATTCTTCCACCGTTGCGGTGAACACGTTCCACCATGTCAGAGCCGAACCCCGCAACATTTGAGACCCATACTTCAATTTCCGGCTCTCTTCACAGTCACAAGCTCGGAATGCTTGCTCAATTTCTTAGAGCCAATTCATACATTTTACGGGTTCATCGGTCCTGACAAATTCTGGTGGTTTGCAACAAAGAAAAGATTTGTACGAGCATCCCTTCTTCGGTTTCCTGGTCTCCAAAGTCACCAAACCTTCAGTGCGGTTCTCATCTCCGGTACCCCCGGAACCCGCTATGACCACATTCTCTTCTATAGTCTTATGACGACGGTGGTTTGCTTCTCGGTCCTCAAGCAGCTTCATGAATAGTTCTTGTTGCTTCGCCATGGTCTCATTCAGGGCTCTCATCATATCCATCATTTGTGTCTGAGGGGTTACCTCAATCATGATTGGATCAACAGTGGTCATTTTGGTCCTCAGAATTTGCTCCACCCTTCCGACAAGCATAGGTGGAATTGGGGGTTCGACCGTTACGGTCAGATTCAGCCTATCGGCCGTGGATTCGGTCACAGCTTGACCCTCCGGTGACGCTTGAAGATGACTCCGAGTATTTACCATTTTCGTCTGTCATCAATTCAAAAGAGAGTGAGAGATGGGCTACACAAGACTACACACAAGAAACGTACTAATACTATTCATCGATTATCATAATCATAGTAATTCAAGCATGCTCACATAGAAGTAGATTCATAATAGCAGAGATAATTGGAATTATGAACGCACACTACATAAAGATTCTCGTTACCACTTTTATAATTCTCAACAAAGTGGTTTTTCGTTGACTCTAAGACTGTCCCATCTTAGAATTTCTACCAAATTCTCACACTTTATTGTCTAAAAGTATCAACTTAAGTCTAGGAAACTAGATTACATACATAGTTCAGTTAAACTAGAGCTCTGATACCAACTTGTAACACCCTAAAAATTAGGCGAATAAAACTCGAAAATTCGACAATATAACGCCTAAAATATGAAGGTCCAATTACCCTGCAGTTATAAACTTCCAACAAGATAAACCCAAATGTATAAACAACTAAAGACCCCCATAAAAATGGGTTGGGTTGCAATAACAAGTTTGCAAAATAATGGGACAATAATGTTACAACAACCTATTTAATCTAGAATCAATTCCAAACTAGATTAAAATGGGTGTTGAGAATTTGCTATAATCTCTCTTCACAAAAATCCCCAAAAGACCGGCACTTCAAGAACTCCTACGTGGCCGGTTGACAAGCCCGACAACCTAATTTCCACCACCAGTAAGATCTGTGAGGAAACAACAACCACAACAAGTGTTAGGACAAAGCCTAGTAAGATCTCATAAGCTATATAAATCACAAGTAAGATATTATAAGACAATAATCGTGTTACCGAACTCCTTTGCCTCACAAACAATCAATTTCCCGCAAATCATGTTCTCGCACCTGAACATAAACATACAAGAGATAACCTTTGAAAATACGGGGGAGACCCATTTTGTAACAACCTGAACTTTATACATACATCAAAATAACATTTCTGTCTAAAAACAGCCCAAGCTTAGATTTCAGAGTATAAGGTTTACAACTATCACCTATTACACAACTGAGTCCAAAAAGTAAACTATTGTAGGAAGTCTTCTAACTCCTGGAAATAGTTCACATCTTCTCTTTACCCTTATCTGTACCTACTACCTTTCGATAACCTGAAACAGGGTTATAATTTTGAAAGAGCGAGGGTTAGACCAATGGTCTAGTTAGTCCCCTCCAATCACTACTGCAACAGTTCAAATATTATTTAAAACATTTAAACAAAGCTTTATATCTCTAAAACGTAACTCGCACTTTTAATCAAACTTAAAACATACTTTACACTTCACAAGCGTAACTCAATCTACTGGCCATCACTGACCACTCTTTACGCTACGCAAGCGTACCTTAAGCTACTGACCAACACTGCCGTCAAAGACGGTATGTCTGTCTCGTACTGCCTTATTTTAGGGACACCCCCTAATGGCATAAACGGGCCACACTCCCCGGTACGAGCAGGTGGGTCACACTTCCCGACCTCAGTCAGACTTCTGACTCAAATGTATGCATACACTTAGTCTTCACTATATATAAAACAAGTTTATATAAACATAGCATAAACATGCCAAACTGATTAAATCAACCTTTTTCAATAAATATTCATAACTTTCAATACTATAAACGTGCAGTTTATAAAACTCACATTTATCAAATAACTGTCAAAATCATAAAAGATCTAGTTTGAAAGACTCACCTCTGATTCTCCTTGCTTAAACTCTGTCTTCTAACGATTAACACCACCTACGATGGTAATTACATAAACAGAGATAAGCTAACTCGCGACTAACATTCTTTCCTTCTCTAAATAATTCAACACACGGTGCGACCCGGTCAAAACCTCTCCGGTCGACTTACCCCGGTCGAGACCATCTTACCGGTCGCTACATCTTACCGGTCAACATATACCGGTCGACTACATTTACCGGTCGACGCCGGTCCGGTCACTACACCGGTCGGTCGATACCGGTCGCAACATACTGGTCGACGAGACCGGTCAACACAACATACCGGTAGCCCTGGGTTCCGGTCGATACAGGTCGGTACCTCCGTTCCGGTTCGATCCGGTCAAACCCAGAAAACCTTAGATCATTAAATTGATCATACTTACGGTTAAAAGCTTGAATAACAATGCTATTTACCGACTATAACATGCAGATAGAAGTATTAAGCTAGAATCATACCTTTATTTGACAAAAACTGATCGATTCTTCAAAACCTCGTTCTCTTTCTCCCTGCTTCGCTATGTTCTCTTTCTCTAATGAAAATCAGTATGAGTTCTGATAACTTTTTAACTTAGGGTTAAATTCTTATATATAACCAAAGTTTCATTTAACCCCCTTTAACTTTGGGTCTCGCTTATCTTTTCACCCAACTTCCACAATTTATAAAATTTTCGGATCCGGATATTACACGTTTCCATCGGGGTGACATATACACGGGAGTGGAGTCACCCATGATGTTATTGGATTACACCTCATGTCCCGATCCTAGTTCCCATGCCATCGAGACATCACAACCTCAAACCATATTTATTGCCTTTATTGCCTACTCCGTCGAGTTACACCTCAAGGTCTTACGGGACAATATTGCCTATCAAATTATAGACGATTTACACCTCAAGGGTTCACGACCCCCTATTTCCTACTTGCTAGTAACCACAACGACCAACAGCATAGGTCCAAAACACCCATATAGCTACATCCTCGTGCACAAGGAGTAGTATTCACATTCTTATCAGGCATTCGATTTTGAATAAGCATTTATAGTCATGACATTCCTCTTTTCTACATGTAACAACATAATCACCCCATGAGATTCTAGCCCATGAGCTCAATATTTTCTCTAAGGCAACAACTCAACTTTACTATTCAAAGTAGTGCATTCTCCATGTTCCCATTTATTTAGTCATAAATGATTAAGTTACTCTTACCATATTATTAGAAAAGTTATCAGTAGTTAAATCAAAATTATAGAGATAAGTGTTTTCTCATATGCTATTCACACAATCATGAAATCAATGTTCCATAGACAAATAGATACCATAATAAAAGCTATTTAGGGTTTATGAATCATACCCACCATTTAGGGTTTATAAGATGAAAATCCTACAAGTTATGTCACAAATCCTAAGTGAACATCATATATGTAAAGTGTAGGGTTATTGCAAGTAATAAATAGGTAGAAGAGCATTTAAGGAGTAGAGAATCACCAACTAGGGTTTTGTGAAGTGAAAACCCTAAAATAGATAGATCTAGGAGACTTGATCTTCTTTTCTTGAGGCTTTAAATGGAACAAGTAAACTTTACTACCTTTCAATGACCTAACTTGTGATCTCTTAAATGCTATGGCCCCTTAGAACAATAAATGAGATGTGAGAGAATAAGAGAGAGAGAGAGAGAATACGTTTAGAGAGAGAGAGAGGAAGAAAGAGTGACCTGCAGATTTAGAATGAGAAAGAGAAATATGGATTTGGGTCTATCCATCGGCTTATGAAGGCAGCCCCGTCCCCTCTCTGTGCGACTATTCCCCAGGCATAGTCGCCCGACTCCCCTTCCCTTCTGTTTTGATGCAGCGACAAAGCCCACCGTCGGCTATGCCACGACATTCTCGCCGGGCATAGTCGCCCTCACTCTCACAGCTTCTGTTTCACGTTTTTGACAAGGACCGCCAGCGGCTAAGTACCGGCATACCTGTCGGCATAGGCGCCCGACCTCTTCCCGACTTTCCCTCAAGTTCCTCTTACGGTCTAAAACACTATACGGTGACACTCTTAAGGACGAGCGTGGGAGTTCAAGGACGGATTTTAAAGCAAACTAACAAACATACAACAAGAGAGTTTGAACCCGACACCCTCACGAGATCACGTATACACACCCATCGACAAAGACATTCGCATGAACACGACAACTTATTTATATCTACATACATAAGTATGTACATATGCTATTATCATTACACATAAACACCTATATATATATTATGACGTCATAAGGACGATATACATATCTTCAATAACCGGGGGGCATACGACTAAGTAGAAAATTCTATACGAAAGAAATTACTCACATAATTCCATTGGGAAAAATTCGTGATGTTACACCTGGGTCCCCGATGCTCACCCCGGGCGCCCCGTATCCCGGGTTCCCCGCCCGGGTTCTGCACGCCCCCGGGCTCCCCCGTCTCCCGGGGTCATGGCCCGGGTCCTCCCCACCCCGGTCTTCGGCGAACCCCAGGTTCCCCATGTGCTGACGCAGGTTTGAAAACAATGTGCCCAGTCCACTCCTACAACCCAACATCGATCGAGTGGGTCGATTCCCCATTCAAAGCACAGGTTGCATAAATCAAAACTCCCCAATCCAAGATATAATACACGGATTTCCCAAGGGTTAATAAGAACTTAACCTAATCAGTTCTTGAGGGCGATTCCAAAGAAATCTTACCCTTATCAGATCCAAACCTACTACTCTCCGGATCAAAACATCAAGAATTGTTTCTCCTAGCATACCAACATTAAAAGAAGTTAGATAGGAAATTTACCTTGAAGAAAAATGATGCAGACTTGGATTTCTCAAAGAGTTGCTCTATTCCCTTGCCCCTTCACGATCGCCCTGCTTCTCTCTATAGCCGCCACACCCACAAATGATTAGGGTAAAAGGCTTGTTCTCTCTTTATTCTAACTTTTTCATTAACCCCCCTTCCACTTTAGACTTACGAAAAAATCCTCCCCTCCACTTCCTATATTGACCAAACACGGTTATTACAATACCTCCCCCTTAAAAGAATTCCATCCTCGGAATTCCATTGCTGAAAAGATTGGGGTACTGGTACCTCATGTCCGCTTCTACTTCCCACGTTGCCTCTTGGCCTTTGTAAAATTTCCACTGTACTTTTACTTGACATATTTCTTTATTTCTCAACTTCTTCACTTTGTGGTCCAAAATGGCTACTGGTTCCTCAATAAAGCTTAACTTCTCATCCTTACGAATGTCCTCCAATGGTACTACTACATCTATCTCCGCCAAACACTTCTTCAGGATTGACACGTGAAATGTTGGGTGTATCCCTCGCATGGTTTCGGGTAGTTCCAACTTGTATGCCACTTCCCTAACACGTTCGACGATAGCAAACGGTCCAACGAACCTTGGTCTCAATTTACCTTTCTTCCCGAAACGAACCACTCCCTTCTAAGGCGAGACTTTCAACATAACTATGTCTCCCACTTAGAATTCAATTGGCTTCCTTCGCTTATTAGCATACATTTTCTGACGGTCCTGAGCTTTCTTCAACCTCTCTCTGATTTGTCTGACTTTATCGGCTGTTGCTTGCACAATTTTAGGGCCGACTAACTTCCTTTTCCCAACTTCATTCCAGCATAACGACATTCTACACTTGCATCCGTACAACGCTTCGAACGGAGCTGCTTGGATGCTCACATGGTAACTATTGTTGTAGGAGAATTCGATTAATGGTAAGTGAATCTCCCACGAGCTTTTGAAATCAATCACACATGCCCGGAGCATGTCTTCTAATGTTTGAATGGTTCTTTCGCTTTGGCCATCCGTTCGAGGGTGATATGCATTACTCAACTTAAGTCGCGAGTCCAACTTTCTTTGCAGACTCCTCCAAAACGATGATGTAAAACGTCCATCTCGATCTGATACAATAGATGACGACACTCCATGTCGAGATACAATATCGTCTATGTAAAGTTTTGCCAACTTCTCTAATGAATACGTTTCCTTGATCGGTAGAAAATGTGCTGACTTTGTCAGTCGATCCACTATCACCCAAATGGCGTCATACCCTTTAGGTGATTGTGGAAGCCCTGTGACAAAGTCCATCGTGATTTCATCCCACTTCCATACGGGTATTTCCAACGGTCGTAGTTCCTCGTACGGTCTTTGATGCTCCGCTTTCACCTATAAACATGTCAAGCATCGCTCGACGAAGTGAACGATGTCTTTCTTCAAACCCGGCCACCAGTAACTTTGCTTCAGGTCTCGATACATTTTGTTGGTTCTCGGATGTATAGAATATCGAGACTTATGCGCTTTCTCTAGCACCTTTTTCCGAAGTTCACCCAGTTTCGGGATCCACACTCGTTCACCAAAACATTTCACCCCACGACTGTCTATCATTAGCGAATTTACATTTCCGACTATCCTTTCGCTCTTCAAGTTCTCATCTGAGAGCACTTCCTTTTGCAGTCTCTTGACTTCCTCCAAAAAGGTGGAAATAGCCTCAACTCGTAATGCCACTACCTTCATTGCATCGCCATGTTCCTTCCGACTCAAGGCGTCCACCATTACGTTGGCTTTACCCGGATGGTAAAGAATCTCGCAATCATAATCGCTCAGAAGCTCCATCCACCTGCGTTGTCTCATATTCAGTTCCTTCTGATTGAAAAGGTGTTGGAGACTCTTGTGATCAGTAAAAATCTGACATTTAACCCCGTAAAGATAATGCCTCCAAATCTTCAACGCGAAAACTACCGCTGCCAACTCCAAATCATGAGTTGGGTAATTCTTCTCGTGTTCCTTCAGCTGACGGGATGCGTAGGCAATCACCTTCCCTTCCTGCATCAGTACACATCCTAACCCTAATTTAGAAGCGTTGCTGTAGATCACGAATCCTTCCGACCCTTCGGGTAATGCTAAAATGGGTGCACTGTTCAGGCTTTCCTTCAGTTTACAAAACACGTTATCTTGAGCTTCCGACAACACAAACTTAACATTCTTCCTAGTTAAGGCAGTTAATGGGGTGGCTATCCGTGAAAAGTCCTGAATGAACTTCCAATAGTAGCCCGCCAACCCAAGGAAACTCCGTACTTCCGACGGTGATTTCGGCGTGTCCCAGCCTCTGATAGCTTCGATCTTTGTTGGTCTACTTTTATTCCCTCCTTGGACACTACGTGTTCTAGGAATTGCACCTATCTCAGCCAGAACTCACATTTGTAGAATTTGGCATACAATTTCTCACGCTTAAGCAACTCCAACACTGACCACATATGTGCTTCATGCTCCCTCATGGATCGTGAGTAAATTAGTATGTCATCGATAAAGACGATCACACACTTGTCCAAGAGTGGGCTACATATTCTATTCATCAGATCCATGAACACAGCGGGAGCGTTAGTCAGACCAAAGGGCATGACTAAAAACTCATAATGTCCATACCTCGTACGAAAAGCCATCTTGGGAACATCCTCCTCTCTCACGTTAAGCTGATGATAGCCCGATCCCAGGTCTATCTTCGAAAAGTAGCTCGCTCCTTGCAATTGATCGAAAAGATCACCAATCCTGGGAAGCGGGTACTTATTCTTGACTGTTACCTTGTTAAGCTCGCGGTAGTCTATGCACATCTGCATTGACCCATCCTTCTTCTTTACAAACAACACCGGCGCTCCCCAAGGTGAAGTGATGGAACGAATAAACCCCTTATCGAGCAGTTCTTGCAGTTGAGTCATCATCTCTTTCATTTCGGCCGACGCCAAGCGATAGGGTGCCCTTGCGATTGGCATCACTCCAGACACCAAGTCTATTCGGAACTCCACTTGCCGATCAGAAGGCAGGGTGGTCTAGTCTTCCGGAAACACCTCCGGATAATCACTTACTACTGGAATCGACTCCAGCCCCTTATTCTCTTTCTTAGCGTCTACTACATACGCTAAGAACCCCACGCACCCTTTCACTAAGCACCGCCTAGTCTTGATCATAGAGATCAAGCACGACTTCCTATCCCGACGGTCTCCATACACTACTACCTCTTCCTTACCAGGAATCGCTATTCGGATCAACTTCTTATTGCACACTATATGGGCATCATTAGATGCCAACCAATCCATCCCCACGATGACGTCAAATTCCCCCATACCCTTCGGGTACAGTCGTAACGGAAAGGAATGACCGTCGATATCAATATTACACCCTTCATATACCTCCCTCACCAAGACTCGACTATCATCCGCTACTTCTACCTTGAACCCAAGACTAAGCTTCTTAGGTTTCACACACAAGTTATGAAAAGGTTCGGCGACACAAACGAATGGTTTGCACCCGAATCAAACAACACCTTAGCAAAAGTCGAGTCTATAGGGAAAGTACCTGTCACCACATCCGGTGTTTCCACTGCCTCCTCCGTTGTCATGTTAAATGCCCTCGCTCTTGCTCGGGCGGGTTCCACCTTCCTTTCTCCTCCTCTTCCCCCAAAATTTCCGACAACCCCCTTCTTCAGTTGTGGACAATTCGTTTTGATGTGGTCCGGCGAACCATATTGATAACAAGTTCTTCCTCCCTGACAATCCCGAGCCATGTGACCCTTATTCCCGCACTTGAAACACCCATCTTTTTCCATCAAACACTCCCCCTTATGCATTCGGTTGCATTTACTGCACGGTTTAAACTTAACTCTCGGCGTTGCTCGTTGATCAGACTTGGTACTATTGAATTTCTTTGATTCACGGACTGGCCCTTCCCATTTCCTCTTCTCACCACCCCTCTCCGTCATCTGTCGCGCCTTATCTTTCTCAGTTATTTCTGCCGCGTTGACGACCGCTTGAAAGGTAGTGGGTTCTCGTGTTGCCGCCAGTTCCCGGATATTGCTTCTCAGTCCAAACAAATACCTGTCCACTCGACACTCCTCATTTGGCACATAAATTTCAGTGAAACGGGCCTTTTCGAGGAATTTTGTTGTATACTCTTGGACCGTCATTTCCCTTGCTCTAAATTCAAAAATTCCTCCTCCAGTTTCTTAACTGCTGCTAACAGACATAACTGCCGTTCGAATTTAGAAACAAACGTCTCCCAATCCATCCCTCTTGCCGCCTTGGAACCCTTACCCCCAGTTTCTGCCTCCCACTAGAAAACTGCATCGTCCCTCAGCATGGACAATGCAAACACGACCTTATCCTCTTCGGCACACTTGCATGTGTCAAACGCCAGCTCCATATTTCCGATCCACTTGATCACCACTACTGGATCACACTCACCTTTGAAGGTAGGGGGATTGCAAGTGGTGAATGCCGTGTAGCTACATCCTTTCTCCGAAACTGCATTTGCCTCCAGACCCGGAGTCGATTGTGAGTGGCTGCCCACCATAGTAAGTGGCGAGTTGGTCAACTCAGTAGTCTCCTTCTCCCCGCTCCTTTCCCGACTTGCCGATGCTTCCCTGGTCTGATGAGCTAATAAGGCTTGCAGTGTTTCCTGAAGTTTTCCCATCTCTGCGACGAAAGTCTCTTGCGTCACAAAATCCTGGGCCGACCTCCACCATGGTTCCTTGACGGCCCCCTTCCTCTCACAGTAGTTGAACTCTCCTGACGATAGAATTCTTGCTCAGCCATTACTTCCACACTTTTGGCTCGACGGGCAACACGCACCATCCTCTTCCCTTGAACTCTTGCTTCAGGTTCCTCCACTTGAGTGGCCGCCTTTCGGGTCGGCTTTTCCTTCCCTTTAGGTCACCAAGACCCTTTTCCACGAGTGGCAACCGACCGAGGAGGAACTACTGGCCCATCCTCAACAACTTCGATCACCAGCACTGCCTCAGCTACCGACACTGATCTGCTCCTTATCACCCGCTCAGAAATGATTACTGATAAGACATAAACATACAATATTCAATACGGTAGGTTCGATGTAATAAGGCAAGTTAAGCACACACATGTACCTGTAAATTCACAATTACACTGGCCAGATGTAATTCCAAATTTACCTTACATGCTAGTTGTGTTCTACTCTCGAAGTTTAAGTATAGGCCTATCCGGTCACCTAGATCCCTTAAACTATGGATCTGATACCAATTATAACGATCCAAAATTCTAACAATAAAACATAATTAATAAAATAGAATCCATGCCAAAACGGCCCAAGGCAACATTAAGGTTATAGGTTTGCAAAAAAGCAACCCATTAAACAACTGAGATTAAACTGAAAATACTAAAAGGAAGTCTTCTATAGATGGATGCTGGTTAAACCTTCTCCCTCCCTTCTACCTGATCCACCAACTTTGCGCCCACCTGAAAAGAGTTTTTAATTTTGAAAGAGTGAGGGTTAGACCAACGGTCTAGTGAGTCTCCTCTAACAATAGTTTTAACTCAACAGACATTCAAAGGATTTATGATAAAATAAACCATTTTCAGCTTTAAAGAAGACAATTAAACTTTCAATAAGCTTCTCAACTCACACTATCGCCACCCTAAGGTGACAACGTGTCTGTGACTCACACTGCCTTATTGGGACACACCCCAATGGCATAAACGGAACAAACCCCCCGGTATGAGCACACGGGACACACTCCCCGACTTTGAGCATAACACACTTATGACCATGTATGCATACATAACCACTAAAACAACAATAAAAGAAATATCTTTAGCATTTGAATAAATCTCGTATGTAAATATTAAAGCAACATCATTTCAAAGCTTGTAGATAAACTCACATACATAAAACATAACTTCTTCGTCATAAGAGGCTTTAGTTCAGAAAAACTCACCTGACCCTTGCGAGACTTTCTGTTGGGTCATCTGAAGATTTGAAGATGACCTCCTGATCTTCCATCTTATATCATCCTACTTAGAATATGTTTAAGGTTCTTTTAGCAGCTTGGTTTCTATACAAATGTTCGGTGAAGTCGAAGATCAGCCGAAGAAGACAAAGTAGGAGTACATCTCTCAAAGCGGATTGAAGATAGTCTCCTAAGCCTAAAGCCAAGCATGCCTAAGTGATCAACACCATCAGCCAGGATGGTGTCAATCACACATCTTCGGGAAAATCCGAAGACCTCACATCTTCGGGAAAATCCGAAGACCTCACATCTTCGGGAAAATCCGAAGATCTCTCAAGCCTTCGGCAGCCGATGACCTCTCCCTAGAAGCTGAAGATGTTCTCATATCTTCAGGAGCCGAAGATGCTTGAAGATTTCCTTCTAACACATTATACTTATCTGACAAAGTATATTGTGATATCTTGCATTGACGTGGACCTCATCTGGAGATCAGATAAAGTAAGTTTTGTCTACTACACCATGTTAAGGAAAGGTCTCTACCATCCTTCTGCAGGTCAACACTTCAAGCCAAAACACCTCAAGACAAAAGGTACATCCTGTACCTTGTACCTTGCTGAAGACCTGTGTCCATCCTTGCAGAAGACCTGTGCCCATCCTTGCTGAAGACCTGTGTCCATCCTTTGCTCAACAGGTGTCCCTTGCATTTAATGCATGAGGCACTATAAATATGGAGGATGGTTCAACATGCAAGAAAACCAGCTCTCTACCTTCAAGTTCTCTAAGTGCCTGGCAATTTTCTCTCTACGAAGATCTTATTGTTTTCTAAGTGTTTTACAATTGTTCTTCATTCTCTATGTGTAAGATTGTTTGAACATATCTCATATGTTCTCTTCCGCAACAATCAAAGTTTTCTATGTGTAATTCTTGATTTCAAATCAATAAGAATTAAATTAAGTGAAAAACTGTGTGTATTGTATTCAACCCCCCCTTCTACAATACTTTGCTTATTTACTTACTGCTATTTGGGACCAACAAGTGGTATCAGAGCGGTTTAGTTTAATTCAATAAACTAGATCCGTAATGGCAGCCTCTTCTTCTTCTTCTTTAAACAATGCTTCTTCTCAAAACACCACTGCTGTTTCATACGACAATGACTCTATAGCCAAACCACCAAAGTTTAACCCCAATAACTTCTTCTTGTGGAAAAGTCGTATGATACTCTTCTTAGAAGGAGTTGACAACAGATATCCTACTATCTTACTTGAAGGTCCTTTTCTTCCTAGGGTTTGGGACCGGTACAACGCCAAAAAGGCAGATAAGGGAAATGCTGATGAGGACTCTTCTGAGGAAGAAAGAACTCCAGCAAATGGGAGATACATTGTAAAGGATCCCAGCAAATATAATGATGAAGACAGACGTCTTATAGCTCTTGATACTAAAGTCAGAGCCATCATTGCCCTTTCCCTGCCTGATGAGGTCTATCACTCCCTTGTTAACCTTTCTACCGCTAAAGAAATGTGGTCCACTCTGTGTGTTCTTTATGAAGGTACGTCTGAGGTGAAAAAGAGTAGAAAGATTGCTCTCGTTAGAAAGTATGAACTCTTTTCGTATGAAGAGGGGGAATCTCTCTCAGACTACTACAACCGCTTTAACGGCCTTCTCAATGATCTAAAACTTGTGGGTCGCATTTATGATAATGAGGAAGTCTTGTGCAAGTTCATGGACTGTCTTCCTGAGTTTTGGGAAAACATTTGTACTTGCATCAAGTCTACCAAGGATCTTGACTATATGCCACTCACTGCTCTTTATGGCACTCTCTTCAACCATGAGCAGACTAAACTGCTTAGGAAGTCTATCACAAAAGACATTAAAAGCTCTTCTCTAGCTCTTGTCAGTGATTCTTCCAAAAATACTGTGTGTATTCCTCGAATCACCTATCCCTCCGATTCTGACCGTGATAGTCAAGAGGACCCTAATGATCCTTCAGAAGCCTATCTTAGTGAGGCTGATGATGAAGGTGAGGAAAACTCCAGTAACCCTCATTTCTCTTCTAGAAAATCTAAGTTCTCAAGAAAATCATCTTCAACTTTTTCTAAAACCACTCCCTTTGACAAATCAAATGAGGAATGTTACAGGTGTGGGAGGAAGGGACACTTTGCTTCTGAATGCAGAAGCAGGTACTCTGATAAATCTCGACTGCCCTCCTCTAATCGTACATCCTCTAGGTTTGTCAGAACCAAGTCTGATTCTTACCAACCTTCTTTCCAAAAGACAAATATGTCTGTCTCCTCAAAGTCTGACCGGGCTGAGAAATACAAGGCAAAATATAAGAGAGAGAAGGAGAGAAATGAAACCTTGCTCAAAAAGGGAAAAGGTCAAATGACTGAAACCCATGATTGGGCAGATGAACCAACTTCCGAAAGTGACAAGGAAATGGCCAATCTCTGCTTTATGGCTAAAATAGATGATGCTGATGATGGTGAAACCTCTTCCACCTCCATGGCTCTTGTGTTTGCTGAGTGCTCCACATCATCTTCTCAGGTACATCCATTTTTCTCTCTCTCTGATGCTGAGAAAATTGAAGCCTTTGACTCTTTGACCATTGACTTCTATGAAGCCAAGGATGCAAAGAAAAAGGCAAATGCTCAGATAAAATCTCTTTCTTCTCAGCTACAAATCTGTCTTTCTCAGTTAAAACACTTTGACAGAATCAAGGCTGAGCTTGAAGATTTGAAAACCATAAATTTTACTCTTGCTAAAGAGAAAAATAACATTCTTAAAAGGTTTAAAAAGGAGCAAGAAATTGTGAAAAGGTGGACAAGTTCCTCCAAAAACTTAGAAAGGATTTTTCAGGATCAAATAACTTGTGATGACAAGTCTGGACTAGGCTTTGGAAAATCTGACCTTGAACCTCCATCTGACTCTCATGCTCCTTTCTCTCTTCCCTCATTCTATGAATCTTTTGAAGAGAACTATGACAACTCCAAACCTTTGGACTCTTCTGACCCCTCTAAAGATCTCAAGTTTGGAATGTTCATCAAAGCTAAGAGCAATGATTCACCTAATGAGAGTGAGGAAGCCCAAGACTCAAATAACCATTCTAAACCCATTGTTGAGTCTATGTCTTCCTTAAAAATAAATGAGGGCTCCTCTTCTAAACCCAAACTCTCTAAGATTCCAACCAGAGATCCTCAACCTTCTTCAAGGAAATTTTCTACTTCTGAAAAAGGAAAATCAGTCGTTACCGATATTCCTCCCAAAAGGAAACTTCCCAAGAAAAACTCAAATAAACCATATTCTCTTCATATCCCTAGACCTCTGATGTTGAAAGAGCTTCATTCCAAGACACCTTCTTCTATTCCTCCAGCTGACTCTCGCAAAGGTATCTTGGGTCCTAAGCCTCTTGACTATCCTCTAACCTCTAAGGCCATGAAAGTCAATATGACCAATCATCACAAGGAAGGTGATCAAAGCTCCAAAAAGGTTTTTATCTATAGAAAGTGTTATATCTGTGGTAATACCTTTCACCTTGCTAAGGATTGTCCTATGGAAAGATTTGATAAAACTGCTTCCAAGGATTCTTCCTCTTCTTCTAACTCAAAAGGACCCATTTCCAAATGGGTACCAAAGAAATGATTTCTCTGTGATTGCAGGTGTTTGAGCATTAACAAATCTTATGAAGGAATGTTAGTAGGATATTCTTTCTCTTCAAAGTCCTACTTGGTCTACCATCTTCAGAGGAAATGGATCTACTTATATGAAGTTTGATGATCTTAAGTCATCATCTCTTCATGTGATGATGATGGTGGATTTCATCATGTGTTGGTGAAAATTCTCAAAATCCTTCATCTGACTCAAAACCATATGTTCCTTTCTCCTCAGTCACATCTCATCAAAACCGTGACCTACCGTTCTTCTCATCTCTAATCCCTGGTCTTCAGATAATCATCTCTGAAGATCAAGATCCCTCTTATCCTAGTCTTTTCCATTTTTCATCATATCACCTCTTCTTCCTCCATCATCCATATTTGATATCTCATTCTCGTCTCAACCTCAAACTTCACCACAAATCATCCCACTTTCTCAACCATACATTCCTTCTTTACCTATTCCTGTCGATCATCCATCTCTCTCTCTCAAAAATGTTCCATCCAACTCTCACCTACAACATTCCTTTATTCTTCACTGACAAAAAAAAAAAAAAAATCGGCTACTGTTCATCGGCTACCGACAAAAAAAAAAAAAAAAAAAAAATTTGGCTACTGTTCATCGGCTACCGACAAAAAAAAAAAAAAAAAAAAATTGCTACCGATTTTACTGTTCATCGGCTACCGACAAAAAAAAAAAATATTTTTTTCGGATACTGTTCATCGGCTACCGACCAAAAAAAAAAATTATTTTTTTCGGCTACCGACCAAAAAAAAAAAAAAAATTATTTTTTTCGGCTACTGTTCATCGGCTACCGACCAAAAAAAAAAAAATAAAAAAATTCGGCGGTACTGTTCATCGGCCGAATTTCAAAAAAAAAAAAAATTATTTAAAAAAAAAAAAAAAAACTTCGGTGGCTAGAATCCTTGTTTTGAATTTTTTTTTAAACTTCAATTTTTTTAAACTTCAGTTTTGGTCTCTCTCTCTCCCCACCCCTAGCCGAACACCTCTCCCCTCTCCTCCCCACTTCGGCTACCAACTCCCTCCCCTCCCTTCCCTTTCGGTTTTCCCTCTCTCTCTCCACACCCCTTAGCCGAACCCTCCCACCCCCACATTCCCCTAGCCGAAAACCACCCTTCCCTCCTCTTACCCTCTAGCCGAAACACACCATCCCCTCTCCTCTTTCTTCTCCTAGCCGACGCCCCCACCTACCCCATCGGCGGCCGACCACCACCCCATCGGCGGCCGACCAACTACTCCCTCCCCCCATTTTTTTTGCCTCACTACCCAACCACTCCAATTTTTTTGTTTTGTCCTTTCTCCCTTCCACACTATTTCTCAAATCTTTTCTTTCTCCTTTCCACACTCTTTCTCCCATCCTTTTCCCTCTTACCAAGACTTCCCCCTTCTCCCCATCCCATCTCTTCTTCTTTTTCTTACACCTCCTACCATCTCTCCCTTTCCTCTCCAAATCTCACCTTTTCCTTCCATAATATTTTCCACTCTTCTCTTCTTTCCCCAATTACTAGATCTCCTCCATCACTCAATTACCTCCTACATACCTTCCTCCCATCTCTTCTCCTCCTTATTAACCATCCTCATTTTTTTTCACTTCCAATCTCACCATGACTACCTACCTTATTCAACCCCCCCTTCTCTTTTTCTTTTCTTTTAATTTCTTGTTAAAAAAAAAAAAAAAAAAACAGAAAAGAGCCCCCCCACAAAAAAAAAAAAAAAAAATGGGCCACTGAATTTCTGAGTTCTTCTTCGTGTCTTGTATTTTTCTTGGTGTTTGTACCATTTCTTTTCTATGTGTTGGGGTCATCATCAAATAGGGGGAGAAAAATTGTTGGCTCTCTAGTTGATTTGGTGATGACTCTTCGACCAACACTTAGAAAGTCATGAAGACCCTTTGAAAAATGTCTCTCTACACCGATCGCCCTCTACTGCCAGGTATGTTCTCCTTCATAAACTCTCCCGATCTACAATGGGGTGATACTAAGGACACTCCGGTGTCCAAAGGTCCCTCAACTGTAGTGGACCCTTCTTCCCCCTCCTTAGTGACGCCGGCTAGCAATAAATCCTCAACCGCTACTGGCATCGCCACACTTGCCCAAATGGCCATACCACCGAAAGAACCTTCGGCGGTTATCCAGGTCACACCCCATACCTCAAAGCGGCGGCACTCTACCTCTTCCCCTCCCTCTCCTCTCAAGAGGTTGAGGAAGGTTTCAAGGGCCAAGCCACCTACTCCACCTACCGATTCTCTACAATCAGCAGGTGTTGAAATTCTCCCATCTAGGCCCGGGGACTCTGCTAAACCCAAAGCCATCTACTTTGTATCTTCTCAAAAGGATACAATTGTAAAATCGGGGACCCCTATTATTCCCTCATCAACCTTTTCCTTGGTTGATAAGGATGACTTGGACTCCTTCCCTATCCAAGGTGCCTCTTCTCCACCTCACAGCCTATCACCCAGGATTCTCAGTCCTGATGCTTCTGCACGATCCAAGGATGAATCTGCCCTTCCAGGAGCAGGTTCGGAGGATCCCGAAAATCTTCTAACTTCTTTCTTCCTGAACACCATGAATTAGTTGAGGGGGAGTATGAGTTGAGGGGGAGCAACTTACCACTCAAGCTTAAACTCTGCTTTTGCAAAGGACTATGTGATCAAAGCCACCTGACATTAGTTGAGGGGGAGTATGAATTGAGGGGGAGCAACCAACCACTCAAGTTCAAACAATCCCGGCTACTATCTTCTATATCTTTGTATATATATTTTTTCTTTCTCATTCTTTATTCATTGTATTCATTTATTCGTATGTATAGCTATACTTTTTCATTCTCTTGTAAATGTCAAATATAAAAAAAAAAAAAAAAAAAAGGTCTATGTGAAAAGAACCCAAAAAGAGTAAAGATGGGTCAAAATGAATTTATTCAGTACACTCTTTGTTCTATTCTTTAGTATGGATGTCATCATCAAATAGGGGGAGATTGTTGGGTCATCTGAAGATTTGAAGATGACCTCCTGATCTTCCATCTTATATCATCCTACTTAGAATATGTTTAAGGTTCTTTTAGCAGCTTGGTTTCTATACAAATGTTCGGTGAAGTCGAAGATCAGCCAAAGAAGACAAAGTAGGAGTACATCTCTCAAAGCGGATTGAAGATAGTCTCCTAAGCCTAAAGCCAAGCATGCCTAAGTGATCAACACCATCAGCCAGGATGGTGTCAATCACACATCTTCGGGAAAATCCGAAGACCTCACATCTTCGGGAAAATCCGAAGACCTCACATCTTCGGGAAAATCCGAAGATCTCTCAAGCCTTCGGCAGCCGATGACCTCTCCCTAGAAGCTGAAGATGTTCTCATATCTTCAGGAGCCGAAGATGCTTGAAGATTTCCTTCTAACACATTATACTTATCTGACAAAGTATATTGTGATATCTTGCATTGACGTGGACCTCATCTGGAGATCAGATAAAGTAAGTTTTGTCTACTACACCATGTTAAGGAAAGGTCTCTACCATCCTTCTGCAGGTCAACACTTCAAGCCAAAACACCTCAAGACAAAAGGTACATCCTGTACCTTGTACCTTGCTGAAGACCTGTGTCCATCCTTGCAGAAGACCTATGCCCATCCTTGCTGAAGACCTGTGTCCATCCTTTGCTCAACAGGTGTCCCTTGCATTTAATGCATGAGGCACTATAAATATGGAGGATGGTTCAACATGCAAGAAAACCAGCTCTCTACCTTCAAGTTCTCTAAGTGCCTGGCAATTTTCTCTCTACGAAGATCTTATTGTTTTCTAAGTGTTTTACAATTGTTCTTCATTCTCTATGTGTAAGATTGTTTGAACATATCTCATATGTTCTCTTCCGCAACAATCAAAGTTTTCTATGTGTAATTCTTGATTTCAAATCAATAAGAATTAAATTAAGTGAAAAACTGTGTGTATTGTATTCAACCCCCCCTTCTACAATACTTTGCTTATTTACTTACTGCTATTTGGGACCAACACTTTCCTCCCTAGATTTCTTAAACCGAACCTATCATAGAAATGCTAGAAAGGTACTTAGGATTTGAACCTTAAAACTCACAGCCTCTCGACTGCCCACACCGCCTGACCCCTCCCGGACCACGTCGCCCGGTCCCTCTCGGGTCAAGCCAATCCCTCCTGGGCGCCCCGACTCCCGGGGTTCATGCTCGGGTCCCCGATGCTCACCCCGGGCGCCCCGTCTCCCGGGGTCCCCGGCCGGGTCCGACCTCCAGAATACTCCCTGGGCGCCCCGTCTCCCGGGGTCCACGCCCGGGTTCTACACGCCCCTGGGCTCCCCCGTCTCCCGGGGTCATAGACTGGGTCCTCCCCACCCCGGCCTTCCGCGAACCCCAGGTTCCCCCGGTGCCGATGCAGGTTCAAAAACAATGTGCCCAGTCCACTCCTACAACCCAACATCGATCGAGTGGGTCGATTCCCCATTCAAAGCACATGTTGCACAAATGAAAACTCCCTAATCCAAGATATAATACACAGATTTACCAAGGGTTAATAAGAACTTAACCTAATCAGTTCTTGATGGCGATTCCAAAGAAATCTTACCCTTATCAGATCCAAACCCACTACTCTCCAGATCAAAACATCAAGAATGATTTCTCTTAGCATACCAACATTAAAAGAAGTTAGATAGTTAATTTACCTTGAAGAAAAATGATGCAGACTTGGATTTCTCAAAGAGTTGCTCTATTCCCTTGCCCCTTCACGATCGCCCTGCTCCTCTGTATAGCCGCCACACCCACAAATGATTAGGGTAAAAGGCTTATTCTCTCTTTATTCCAACTTTTTCACTAACCCCCGTTCCACTTTAGACTTACGGCAAAATCCTCCCCTCCACTTACTATATTGACCAAACATGGTTATTACAATTATCATGTATTATCAATGTAGCAACATCAGCAAATCGAAGTATCCACAACAACAAATCGATGCAAATCCTTACAACAAATCGAAGACAAGAAAAATCAGTTTATCGAAGCAAATCCTTACAGCCAAGCAAATCGAAGCCAAGCAATAAAAGAAAATCGAAGCCAAGCAATCAAAACAAATCGAAGCCAAGCAATAACACCAAATCGAAGCCAAGCAAATATCGAAGCTGTTGATTGAGAAGAAAGTTCCAAAAAAACGATGACCTGTTGATTTTGGAACTTGAGAAAATGGTAGAAAGCGATGAGAAATTTAGGGTTCGATCGAACAGATGAGAAAGATGTGAGGTTTCGATCTGAGAAAGATGTTTACCTTGTTGATTTCGAACCTGAGGTTTTGATCTGAGGTTTTGATCGAGAAGATGATGGATGAAGCCGCCAAGCAATTTCAAATAACTTTTCTCATGCACAAGCATATCTTAAGTTTTTTTCTCATGTCGTCATATAATTGATTTGATAAAATTAGAAATATTAAATAACTAAATATAAAAAAATCATATTCTTTCATGTACAAATGTTTAAAAAAAAATTCTTACTAAAAAAAGACTACATCCTTATAAATAAAATATAATTTATTACTTTTGTGTATACATTTATATAACACGACCTATAAATCTTGGATGAAAGAATATTTATATCCTAATAAAAAATATATTCAATTACTTTTGTGTAGATATTTATCTATACTAAAAAATATATTCAATTACTTTTGTGTAGATATTTGTAAAATAACTTTTAATTGAAGTGGGGACTTAAAATCTCTTAAAAACAACCATTAAAACTTTATATACTATATTTTATGCTATTTATTAATTCTTATTTCTAACCACTTTAACTCCCCTAAAATCACTTCCCACTTCAACTCCCTTAAAATCACTCCGTGCATAACTAAATATAGGATAAAAATCAAATTTTAAATATAAAAAATCTAAAATATAATTAAGAAAATCTAACAGAATATTTAAGGTTTTTTTTATAAAAAATAACATTATAATATTAAACCTATAATAAATTACATTATGATTAAACTAGAGGTGAGCAGGGGTCGGGTCGGGTCGGTGCGTAGGGGAAAATGGAAACACCGATCGGGTTTCGGGTAGGAAATGGAAGCCCCGAATTTTGTAATCGGGTGAATCGGGTTTTGGGTGCCGGGCCTAGTCGGGTTTCGGGTTTGTTCGGATCGTATTTCGGATAAATCCATTTTTTTCTTTTTTTTTTCTTTTTCCACCATAAAAAACTAACTCCCCTAAAAGATATTGTATTGGGCTTGACACCTTACTTTAGCAATTCACAAAAATGCACCAAGGTTTCTTCTCCATTCTCATGTATTGTTTTTGCAATTCAAGTTTTCCACATTTAGCATACATAAAGATAAAAGCAGTACAAATTAGATTACATAATAGGATTGAACATGATAAAAAAAATATGATTAGATATTTTTAGGAAAAGTAATTAAAAAATAGTATTTATATTTGGTTAATAAATTTCGGGTTTCGGGTCGGATCGGGTGATGGAGATTAAGACCCTACCCGAACCTATATACCCGACCTAAATTTCGGACTTCGGGTATCGGGTACGATCGGGTAGTTAGGGTCGGGTTGTTCCGGATTTTTTCGGCTCGGTTTTTTGGATTTTTCGAGCACAATCGGGTTTTGCTCACCCCTAGATTAAACTATAGAAGAAACTCTTAAAAATAAGCTTTTATGCATTAATTAATGTTTATTGATACACATTACTTACAATTCAAGATTACAAGTCATGATGCATGAGTACAAATTTCTAAAGCTATATGTTTGAATTCATAACTAACTGATAAACATCGTCAAAACATGACAATTATCTCAATTTAAATATAAAGAATTTAAAATATATAAGATAATCATTGAATTATAATAAAATACTTAATTTTTTTTATATAAAATACATTATATTATTAAGCCTAAATTAAACAAATTTATAAAAAACCATTATCACTCTTTTAAAACCATCTAAAACCGTACTGTAAATCGATAAAAATACAAAAAATAAAAGGAAACATTAAAACCGTGATGTATTTTGCTGAATTGTGCGAGTATGCTTCTAGTATAACATGATCTACAAATCTTTGATAAAAGAACATTAATTTATATCCTAATAAAAAATATAATCAATTCCTTGTCGTGGTGATATATAAAAATGCTTTTGCTTATATAAATTAATAGAAATATTTATTTGTCAATCAAAAATATAATTAAGTGAATTAACTAAACGTTATATTTATTAGAGTAAATTACGGATTTGGTCTATATGGTTCTTTGAAATTTTGGATTGGGTCCCCTTAAAAAATTAATTAAAGATTTTGTTACAGATCAAGTCCCTCCATCTAACTTTGTTTAACTGTGAGCCGTTAAACCCCTCACATGCCTCCCATGTGAGGGGCATTTTTGTCCTTCTTAATATAACTTTTTTATTAAAAATAAAAATAAAAATAAATTATATACATATGTTATGATCATGTCCCTAAACCCTACATGAACGTATCTTCATCAAACATATCGTCGACATGATCAAACGGCGGTACACAAAACGACAAGGTTTTTGGCAGGGATGTATCATCAAACTCAACCGATCACCGCCGTACAACCACCGGCAAGCACCACCACCACCACCATCTGGCAGCCGGAGCACCTTCCATGCCCACGATGTGACTCTACAAACACCAAGTTCTGTTACTATAATAACTACAACTTCTCTCAGCCTCATCACTTATGCAAAGCCTGTCACTGGTACTGGACTCACGGCGACACCCTCCGTGATATTCCGGTCGACGGCAGAAGTCGGAAGAACGCAAAGCGTTCACGTCACTCCACCGCCGCCGTGTTGTCGTCATCGTCGTCATCACATAACAATAACAACAACTACCGACATATTGTTCCGACCACCGCCGCCGTACCTAAGTTTCCGTTCACCGGAGATCACGGTGGAGGTGGGGTGGTGGGAATGTGTGGGAGTTTTACGTCGCTTTTGAGTAATAATAATAATAATCAAAGTTCAGGGATTTTTGGAGTTGGGGTTGGTGGGTTTGATCAAGATTTGAGTTTCAGGCTTGGAAGAACGATTTGGACGTTTTCCGACGGGGTTGTTGGTGGTGGTCACTCTGCCGGAAAATCATTCGGTCAACTAAAAGATAATGGGAAAGCAAAGTCAAAATGCAAGCTTCCTCTATCCTACAACCATATATAATAATACTAGTAGTACAAACACATGCATGCAATACCTACTTGTACTGTAACACCCCTAAAACTCGAAAATAACAGACAATTTAAAACTTCCAACAACTCTTAAATACATAGTATTGAAATATCAAATATCTAAAGTTACAAGGAAGAATCACTACAACAACGTATCAGAGTTCTAACGGAACTATCTAGTCCCACAAACGGGGACAAAATTAGTCGGGTGTTACTAAAACCACCAAAGCTGCTATCTTCACCAAACCGGATGACGTCACTAAAGCCATCCTACCGGAACTTCTACCAATCTCCACTCTCCACCCAGATCCATCTAAGACCTGATATACATGTTGAAAAGAAAAAGTAGGCTTAACGCCTAGTGAGTTAAAGCTGTTTTCATCATACAATCATAAAACTTTTAAAACGAACATTTTACTCTGAATAAGGCCATTCCAAAAACATTGATTATAAAAAGGATTTATTTGCAAATCAAGTTACTTCTGATTTCCAAACACCCATTTTAAATAATTAATCAACGTCCCAAATTTCCCCAAAACGCACCCACACGGTAACTCACCAAATCACTATTGTGTAATTAGAATGGTACGTTTCAACACCGAAGGTATGGGTAAGGGAATACCCAAAAATAACACCTTTCGGTGACGGGGGAGACCCGATTCCATCGAATGTGGCGAGTACACAAAGTTAAGCCACTTATCAATGTTCTCGAGTTTCACATAGAGTCATGGATCCCCGTATACGGCTCCCAACCGAGCTACCACCACAAGATACCCAAATGACCCTATTGTCTACTCGACCTCTAGATGAGTGTCACCATAAAATACACAAGTCCCCGTATTCGGCTCACCATGGGCATCACCGTAAGACTTAGCTCCGTATACGGCTCTGCAGAGCACCACCACAAGATTACATAAAAACATGACTTGGGGACCACTCACTAGACTCAAACATGGACGCTAAAAGCTCCATGATGAACAACCCGACTTCTATGCCTATGGATCCATCGCATTACAATCTAAATATTACATGACTCCATATGAACGAACTAACGCATCCAAAACATGTAATAACCAAAATTTGTATAATAATTGCATTTCCATAAAACGCTCCATAATGAGCCATTTAAACCGGAAAACGTCCCAAAACTCGTTAGTGTACAAATCAAGCCGTAAGGCATCATAAAACATTTGACACTCAAATAGAGCCAATATGGCTACATAAGCCGATGTACAACTTTCCCAAATTTAGCACTTTCTCCAAATATAATTGGCTAAAGGCCAGAACCTTAAGGTCCACACTTTTCCAAATATTCCCAAATTAAAAGATACTCGTTCCAACAAATCACACTTTTAAAGTCAAAGGACTTAAAGTTTTCAAATATAAAACCCGTAGGTTGAGTAAAGCCCCAAATGACCATATTTCAATGATCGTTCTTAAAACTCCCCAACTCACACTAAATTCCATTTAAAATCATTTGTACTCCAAATCTTCCCATATTAGGGATCCAAGCAACACAATGTCCAAATTCTTCAAATGTTCAAGAAACATGTATGGTAGATCAAAATCCCCCTTTTTGGTGACTCAAACACCTCATAAAATATTGTAACCCATTTTCAAAGATTAATAACTCAAGTAAGTGTAGTGTACAACTGTTCACAAACTTATCAAAATGAAGTAAACTCATGGATATACTTTAAAAACCCAAAATATGTGAATTTTGACATGTATATAGTTTTTCAAAGCAACTAGAACTCACCTTGCTAGATTTAGACTAAATCTAGGTTTTACCCACAAACTTGAGTTCCTTTGAAGAGGATATCTTAGATCCTTCCACTAGCTCCAAGCTTTATACAGATCCCTTACCACAAATATTATCAAAGTTATACCAAACCCCAAGGATACAAAAACAAGATGAAGAACACCAAACCCTAACTTTTTAGATGGAAAGATGGTAAGATTACCTTGATCATAAACCCTTGGATCCACCCAATATCTTCAATCCACTTATTTCTCTACTTGAAAATCTCCAAAAGACGAGACTCTAGGTTTAAGAATCATTCAAATCGGATTTGGGAGGAGAAAGTTATGAGAAAATGAAGTTAGATCCCAAAAATCGAGTTTAAAACTCTCAGATAGGTTCCCGCGGCCTTGCCCGCGACTTGAAAGTTGCAGGGCAAGCTTCCTACTTCCCATAACTCGATTCCAGTGAGTTACGCGGCCTGGGCCGTGGCCCAGGGTCGCGCACCAACACGCGACACTCCAAAAGTCGTGTTTTCTCGCGTTTTTTGCGCCTGATTCGATTCCTGATGGTTCCATTGTAAAACTTACCTCATTTCTCGATACCTTTACGTTCCAAGAGTCAAACAACTCCCGTATTACCATCGAGGAGAAATTCCAAAATTACGAGTGTTACAATCCTCCCCACCTTAGAAATGATTTCGTCCTCAAAATCTAAATTTGATCACGTTAACCACCATGCGTACTTATAGGTCTAACCATGCCTTTACACACTTCCAACAATCTCTAACCTTCAATATTCGACCACACTATAACTTGGATTGCAACCTACATATAATGAACTTCCTTTCACATGCGTCCTTACTGGACACGTAAATTATTGACTATTAACACCACATCTTCTTCTATTTTCTGGGCGTCCTTGCCTAACATATGTGTCCCAATGTAACAAAGGAGAACTTTCACCGTGAACGTAGATGATTTATACCTCTCTCCAAGCTCTTTTCTTGGAAAGTTCCGATGAAACGCCGATCCACACAAGATATATATATATATATATATATATATATATTGACTTTAACTTGACCACACGGCTCCGCATGAGGTGTTTATCCAAGCAACACCTATGGTGTCCTTCTCCGACTTACTAGCTCGCGTAGCCAGTCTGGGACCATTGGCTTAATGTCCAACGACTATCTGGAAAATTTTAAAAGAGGAGTTTCACTCCAAGCATTGCCGTCTATCTGCAACTCTTTAGGTAAGGTTAAAGCTTAATGACATTTCCCCAAATATTAAATTTCCCTCGCTCGGAGAGGCGGTTGATCTCAACTTAGTCTTTCTTTCGGTCAATGCCACACAAGGGATCTATAACAAATTCTTAGAACCATCGACTCTAAGCTAAATGCGAAACACTTACCGCAAACAATCATGCAAGAGACGCTCAAAGTCCATTCTCACCTAAAATTCATAGGCCATTACTTCCTCCAAGATTATAAATGTTTCAGCATTTCACTCTATTAGATCAAAGGCCTCCGTTAACACTCCGCCTAAAAGATTCCGACCCAACTCCTTTGCGAACGAGCATTTCGTAGGCTAGAAAAGGTGTCACTCCGTCCGCTGAACATTTACACGGTTCTCCACTTAAATAGCCTTAAACAACCCAATAACGGTTTGCTGTTGAAGTGGCCTGGATCCACAACACTTAAAGGTGTTAACTATAATGATACCCCGAAACTCTAGGTCTGAAGCCCATTCGACACAACGAAATCATGTTAACCTCGAATCATCGGATGCCATCAATTCTAAGGTTGAGATCCTCACTCTTCCTATAGCTTAGCGTAGATCTTCCTGCAAGACACATGCCAGAAATCATTTGTCACTTCACTTACTAATCCTCAAATTTAGCACCAGATTTCACATTAACGGTGATGATCTAAACCAAACAACACCGACAATTTACTTTTACTTGATGCAGAATTCCACACGAATCCTTCCCAGCAGGCACAGATGGGAAACATGACACACCACTTTATGGTAGCCGACAGTTTCCATAGGCAGTTGAAACCTTATCTGATTCCTCCTATTCCAGCCCAGTAATTGACATATGACGTGAAGAAATCCTTCCTTAGGGTCATTCGCTATCACACCTTTATTTCCAAAGCAACAACATTCTTCATTTCCATATTTCGCGCATGGCACTCCGAATGCCAAGATATACCACTTTGATTTGACACTAACCACCAAAATTCGCTTCTTAAAATCTCAACTTCGATTAATGGTAACTCCTAGTTTAATCCAAGTGACTTATTCTCCAATACCATTGACTTGGATTTCTAAGATTCTGTAGAATGATGAAATCGTTCCCATAGACAAACTCTAGAATTTACTAGCACACCGACCACCAAGCGACACAACGACAATCAACGTCCAAAAATGACTCACACTTAACCAGCAAAATATAAAACTAAGATTGAAGTTACTGGGAGATGTACCTGACATTTCCATCGGGGTCACCCTCGTCTTGAGAGACTCTGACTGTTGTCCGTCTCCTCGTCCATCCTCACTTTTGGACAATATCTCTTCACATGGTTCAGTTCTTTGCACACAAAACAGATTTTTTCCCTTGGTGGGACAATCTCGGTGGGAGTGACCCAACACTCCATACTTGAGACATGTCATGGAGTTAGGGTTGCACCTACCTGCATGTTTGGCTTGACACTCTTGACACCACTTTGACTTCCTACGATGGCCAGCCTCCCTTTAATTGTTATGATAATTGCGTTCTTGGGATGGACTCCACCGGTCCTCCCATTTTCTCTTTTCTTTAGTCTCCGCATCTTCTTCACTACTTCAAATATAGACATCTTCCATGAATTGCGATTCTTCAATTTCTTCTCGGAGGGTGGAGACTTTAGAAATTCAGACCATCTCCTTCATGTCGGCTGGTAGTCCGTTCATATAAGCCTTGACTCTGTCCTTCTCGCTCGGAATGATATGTCCCACTAGATCCAATTTCTCCATGAAGAGATTGGAGTATTCTCTCACCGACATATTTCCCTTCTTGAGGGCTCAAAACTCCTCTTCTATTCTATCTATTGCCCTCTCATTGCAATAATCATCCAACACTCTCTTCTTGAATGCATCCCATGTTAGCGACGAAGCAGTAGCAGTTCCTAGAGTGGTCTTGGTGATGTTACACCAAGTAAGAGCTCGACCCCTCATCATGTGAGAGGCGAATTTCACTTTCTGCTCCTCCTCACAATCGCTAACATCGAATGCTTGTTCCATCTCTTGGATCGAATTCATGCACGCCACCGAACTGTCAGTCCCTGAAAACTCTGGAGGCTTGCTGCACAGAAAGTTATTGTATGAGCGGGTCCTCTCGCTATGTCTCAAATTAGCAGCAACAAGATCCTCCATCTGTATCACATTCCCGATGTCACCGAGACTCCTTACATCAAGCTCGTTAATTACTTCACGTCTTCGGTCATTGGCATCTCTGACCTCTAACGCTTTCAATATCGTTTCCTCTTGTTGCTCCATAGTCGACTTCATCAATTGTACCACACTATCTAACAACCTACCATGAGGGTTCGCTTCTTGAGTTTGCGTTTCTATCCCTGCCTCCGCCATTCCTTTCTGACACACAAGAGAATGAGGTTAAGAGTCTTAGACCAATACTATATTAGCAACTATGACGTACTATTACACATATCAAACATCGTAATATTGGTAGAGTCAAGCACACTCACGTAACAATATATTCATAATAACAGTAGCTAAGTGAAATTATGAACATAATATACATAAGGATCCTCGTCATCATAGTCACGACCCTTAACTAGTGCAATTCTGTCGATTACCGCAACCCATTCTCATCTTAAAAGTTCTATCCATAACGAACAAGTCATAACTTAAAGTCTCAGCTTAAGTCTAGGCATCTAATATCCATACCTAGTTCACTTAAACTAGGGCTCTGATACTGTGTGTCCCACAATACGTGTAAATCAGATCAAGATGACACAATCAATCAATCTATCAAACAATTTTTATTCATTTCAATTCGTATGCAGTTTGCCTTTGAATATTTCTCTCTCTAAACATATTTTCTCTCTCAGTCTTAATGTATATCTCTCGTCTAATGAGTCTACTAACAAAAAGGTATTTATACCTACAAGATTACAAATAGAGAAAACTAGACTAACTAAACTAATACTTTGACTTTCCTTATTAAGAAGCTTTGACTTTGACTTTTGCAAATGAGAGACTTTGAATTGAGCTTTTGACTTTTAATTTCACCTTTCATCTTCATGATCTTGTATCCAACATATTTGTGCACTAACAATATCCCCATTTGGATTCAAGATCATCTTCAAAAAGATATGCAAAACAATCTCCCCTTCGTTAAGAATAGTTAACAGAACATAATCTTCCTCTTTGGAAATAATATTGATCATCTTCAAAGAATAATATATTGAGCTCCCTTTTTGAATTAGAAACAAATTATCTCCTTCTTTCGGATAAGCAAAATCAACTTTCAGCATTCTCGAGCAATCTTCTTCTTTGAATTGTCTTCAAAACTTTCTGTAATCTTCCCCAAAGAATATTTAACAATCTCCTCAAAAGGTTATTAAAAACCTCTTTCAGACTTCAGGAAGGAAATTATCTACAGATTTAGCTCAGATTTCTTTAGCAAATAATCTTCAAAGATTTTTTCTGAAATCTTCAGCAAATATTCTGAACTCTTTGAACTTTCTTTCAAATCTTGAACAAATCTTGAGCAATCTCTCCAGACTCTAGAAAAATATAACATTCCAGCTCTGTCAATTCTTAATCAACTCGTCATAACTATTAAAAACTTTTCTTCAAACAACATTTCTTGAAATTAATTTCTTCAAAACTGTTACATTTCTTGATTATCTCTCCCCCTTTTTGATGATGTAGAGAAAATAAATCATCAAAACTCCTTCAAGAAATGTAATGAATTACTGACCATGATCCTTTCATATGAGCCACTGAACATCCGTCAATTCATAATATATTCATCTGAATCTTTTCAAATTTAGACAAATAAGAGTGTAACACCTGAATCAACAAATGAATCAGTTAATAATGCCTGTCAGTAGCACGAAGCCACTATGTGTAAAAAATAAACATTGGAAATGAGCTTTTTGATGTTCACTCCCCCAGGTCTTCCATTCAATCATTGAATAACACAAGGTTAAACTATGAACGTTTAGACAGAAAAACATATTTTATGTGTGAATGTGCTTGTGTATGAAAGAATTAAAACATGAATGTTTTATAAGGCTCAAAATGTGTAAACCATTGAGACAACAACAGTATTACATAGACTCAATCGTGCATGATCGAAGTACGAAGGTGGGGCAGACTTCATTCTTTTTCAATATCCTTATCTTCCGAATGAAGACTAGATAGAATATGTGTTGCATCCCCAAGAAAAAAATGAAACATCTCTTTGTTGAGAAAAAAGGTGAGTAGCTAGTGGGGTTTAAAACGAGAGTTGGCATGGGCTAGTTGCCTGTTTCAATGAAGTTCACAAAAGAATCATGAAACATCAGTAATATGGTTGCCCGACTCAGAAAAAGTTGGTGAAAAGTTTGATATTATTTTACTCTGATCTCTCACCCTCTTTCTTTTTAACATTATGCTCACTTCTAACCAAACTCTCTTTTCATTTTATCTCAGTACACATACCCACACTCAGATATTGACTCCTCGCCTCTCGATCACTCAAGAATAACTTATTGGGTAGGAAACACTGGTTATCGTGAATCCATAGAAGTTCTGTTAAGTCCTCACACAATAAACCCATGTAGTTGTCCTATAAGCAAAATGTTGCTCAAATGGTTTAACTTGAACAATTAAAGCACAATATGAAATACATCTAAGATATTTGTATGCTCATGAAGATAATTACGAAGATTTGAGCATTTTAATCATGAACAATTTTCCAACATAAGTATATTGAATGAATGAAATGAATGCAAGAAACTTGTTTGAAAATCTGACATTGTATGATAAGATCAAATATGAATGATATAGCAATAAAAGCTTAAGTCATGAAAAATTGGAATTTGTCTATACGAATCAAATATAGACAAGTCTTGAAAAACGTTTTGAATGAATCAACGCTGAAATATCAATGAAATTCAGACGGGGTTTATTACCATCGAAAAATTGTTTCATTTTGAGACATGGTAATAATAAAGTCAACAAAAAAAATACTAAACTGGTGTGTGTGAATACTTGACAGTATATTGAAAAGATGATACACAAGTATTTATCTTTGGAAACACACGGTTCGTAAAGCATTGAAGCACATAATAACAAAAAAACATTTAAAATCACACTTCTGAATTCATGAAATATGTTTAAGAATCGAGAAGTGGTTTGAACATTTAAGAACATGTTTTCATATCTGAAAGTTGTTCATCTTTCAAATATGTATGAGATTAAGTTTAGAATAATCCTTACGCTCATCTTGAATCTCATAAAGTCAGCTCCAAAGTCATAATAGATATGATCATGTAAGCTCCCCCTCAAATTCTGCAGATTGTCAAAAAGTCGTCAAAGTACAAAGTCTTATTCACAAACTTTATTGAAAAAATAAAGACATAAAAGCAATAAAACTTGTTAAGAACGAGTTCTGATCAGATGTAATCAGAAATCATTATCCTTACTCCCCCTAGACATATGCATCATAGGATATGTCAGTGAAAAATATATGCAAAATTCTTTAACTCCCCTAAAATGTAGATCATCTTATATTTGTCTCACACTCCCCCTGAAATCATGAACAACCTTTAGTGCAAATATCTTTTAGATTAAAAATATAAAGAAATGAAGAAAAATAACAAGAACAAACTGTACTAGGTAACTACAGATTAAGTCTTGAGATTTAACATACCAAGTTTTGAAATGAGAAAATTAAATCTCTTTTCATCTAATGGCTTGGTGAATAAATCAGCATGTTGATAATCTGTGTTTACAAAGTAAAGTTCGATTGTACCTTTTTCAACATTATCTTTAATAAAATAATATCTCACGTCAATATGTTTGGTTATCGCATGTTGAACATGATTTGCAGATATAGCGATAACTGTTAAACCTAGATTAATAGTTGATAAACAATCACAACACAATAAAGAACAAGAGATAAATAGATCAAACAACATACCAATGATCTCTTGATTAATCAGATAAAAACGTGTGTGTGTTCTTGGTGTATACAGATACCTCATATAGAATACAGAGGATACGACCTCTTCTATTTTCCTTATGCGATTACACACTCAAAACCTAGAAAATAAAACTATTTATACTTAGGTCAACATGACCTAATTAATATTAACTATTTGCTAAAATACGCCCTAAGGTATTAAACACTATTACAAACTAGACCCCTTATTCAATTTAATCTTGAATACAATTATTGATCCAACAATCTCCCCCTTTGGATTCAAGATTAAAAAAATTTGGTAATTATCTCCGGGTCTTCACTTCTCTTGAAAACTGTATCTGATATGACGTTGACAACTTTAAAGCTTGTAGCTTTACACAGTCTTCATCTTCCTCTTTCTTTCAAATGAAGTGTCCTTCAGACGATCAAATAAGCTCAGATACTTTGATATCTTTGAATTCTTCAACAGTCTTCTGTTCAAAAATTCTTGTATTCTCCTCCTTTGTGTATTCTCCCCCTTTTTGATGAGTGGTGAGAATCAACATCATCAAAACATAGCAAAATAAAGTAGGAATGTCCTCCCCCAGATCAACAATTAAGCGCAGTCTTCATGTATAGATCCCTGTGTGGAAATAAGAGCAGTCTCCCAAAATGGAAAGAGCGATTATTTCAATCTTTGCAGATTCAAATAAGTAAAAAGTGGTAACCCTGAATCAACAAATGACTCAGTTTGGAATACCTGTCAGTAACACACAGTCACTGAGTAACACAAAGTTACTATATAAGGAGCTGGTTTTGATGTTGACTCCCCAGGACTTCCATTCAATCATCGAATAACACATGGTTATTTATGAACGTTCTGACAGAAAATAAATTTCTGTGTGCTCGTGCATGTGTATGAAAGAATTAAGCACCGATGATGGCTTTTCAATGTAGGCTCAAAATATGTAAACTTGTTGAGACAGCAACAAATTATACAAAGACTCAATGTGCATGAGAAAAGGTCGAAGGTGGGGCAACTTTCCTTCTTTTTCAATATTAGTATCTTCCAAATGAAGAACCAATAGCGTATGTGCTGCTTCCCCAGAAAATGTGAAACATTCTCTTTTTGAGAAAAGAATGAGTAGCTGGTGGGGTTGTATGTAAGAAATGGCATGGTCTAGGTGCCTTTTTCAATGTCGTTCACGAAGAAATGTGAAACAACAGTTTATGCGGCTGCCCGACTCAGAAAGAATTTGGTGCAGAGTTTGATATTCTTTTATTCTGTTCTCTCACCCTCTTTCTTTTAATCTTTTAAATCTCACTTCTAACAAATCTCTCTTTTCCATTTTACCTTTTCACACACCAACACTCAAATCTTTTGACCCCGCTCCCCTCAATCACTCAGGGAATACTTCCTGGGTAGGAAACACTGGTTATCGTGAATCCATGTAAGTTATGTTAAGCTTTCACACTGAATCCCATGTATTTTCCTAAAAGAACGTGCTGTTCAACAACCTTTTGTACATGTAAGCACAAAAAAATACAAATAAACATGAAGAATAAAATGTTGGAGAAGTCAAAAACATTTGTGTGTGTTTGACAATGCTATTCTCCCCCTCAAACTCAAGGTGTTTGTCAATTAAGCTATTTGGCAATTAAGTATCCAAAAATCATTTAAAATCACACTTCACAATTCATGAAAATCTTTGAAGAATAGGAAGTGGTTTGAACATTTAAGAAACCATTTTTCACAAGTGAAAGTTATTCACCTTTCAACAAGTGATAGAGTGTAAGGATTAGAAAGATATACCTGTAAATCAGAATCCTTAACTCCCCCTGGAATGAATATTTTCATTTAAGTGTTCTCCCTCTTTATATCTGTAAAACAACAATTCATCAGAAAAATATGACGATGATAGTAAAAATCATATTTATCTCCTCCCACTAAGATATATAACAGTTAGCTTCCTCTCAAACCAAAAACTTCTATAAAAGATGTTATCATTTAAGCATCCTATCAGAAGAAAACATTTGAGTACGGGTTTTGAACTTAAGTATTCAAAAGCCATGATTACTTATTCTCCGGTGAGAATAGTATCATTCATTTTTACCAATGAACATCGGGTCTTGAACTGTGTTATTCAAGAGCCATTATACATATTCTCCGGTGAGAATAGTATTTAATCTTTTCCTGAAACATCAGAAAACACATCAGTAAAAATATATAAAGCATATAAGCTCCCCCTTAATATGTGCATAATCCTTAATCATGAAACCGAGTTCTGAATTACTAGGATTAAAGTAAATTCAGAAGTCAAACTCTTTGACATTGAAGTCCGAGTCCTAGACTGTATTGTTTAGAAGTCATTGTTCTTTCTCCCCCTTAAACCTTGGGTGCCTGCAACACAGATTTATCTTTTGGTACCCACTGGTAATTGGGTCCTAAAGAGTTAGTTGCAGTTCTAGTGGGAGATATAAAATAAGAACCATACCAATTATTCACATAATCTTTTCTTACAAAATCATTTGAGCCATCGTAGGAACAACTAATTTTCTTTTGTGCTAACCTGATCAATTGATTGATAGTGTAAACCAGATCAGGTTTGCCAAAAGTTTTACCTTTTGGAGCATTGTTCCTTTTAGCATTTGATGTATGCACAAATGATTTATTGGTCTTTTTCTCCTCTAAAGATCCTTTAATTCTCTAGATCCATTTTTCTCTATCTTTTTCTTCATCTTCCCTTCTACAGAACCTTTTCTTCCGAGACTTGTTCTTTTTGAAATTACCTGAACCGTCAACATTTTAGTCAAAGAAAAGGTTAGAAGGACGAATCTGATCTTTATGTTCAGAAGTATAATCATCAATTACATCAAACAAAGGATTATTAGAAACATTAGTAAAACTTGAACTTGCTGCTGAATTGAATGAGCATTCGAATGCAATTAGATCATCTCTCGGTGATTGAGCTATTGAGTTTGGCGTCTTGTGCTCAGTCAGCTTCACTTTAAATACGATCTCTTCAAGTTCCTTTATCTTTGACGACAAACTGTTTCTTTCCTTTGCAATCAGATCAAACTTCTTATTCAACTCAGATTTTGCATTCTTTTCTTTCAAGATGTTTGTTGACAACTCAGATAGCTTTCTTGTCAGCTTAGATATCTCAGTCTCTAGATTTTATTTTTCTTTAGAAAAGTATTTATTTACATCCTTCTGCTCAGCTTTCTTCTTCTCATTCTCAACCTTGTCTCTCTCCAGAATGATAACTTTCTCAAAGTCTGAAACTTGTTGAGAAAGCTTAACACATTTAAGCTCTAATGATTTCTTCTCTTCAAAGGCTTTTCTTGAGAAATCAGAGAATTTCTTAGCAAATTCTTTTCTTTCTTTCTCAATCTTCATCATCTCATCTTGGGTTTTTGTGTTGTTTCTGTCTTGGGTTGCCTTTTCTTTCATCATATTAATCTCAACCTCAAGACAGAAAACTTTATCTTTCAAAGAGTTTCTTTCAGCAAAAAATTGAGAATTCATTTTTCTGAGCCTATCAGATGTCTCACAAGCAATGTTTGCTCTTCTTCTCAGTTCATCTAGCTCTCTTTGCATTGATTCCTTCTTTGAGCAACTTGAGCTAGAATTCATACTTCAAGATCTTTTTACTTTAGCTTGAAGATTAAAAATCTCTTTCTCTTTAGACTCAATTATTCCTGCAAAATTAATCTTTGAGTTAGAGATACATTCTGAGCAAACAAAGTCTTTCTTTAAATATTTATCATCTTTCAACTTATTAATTTGATCAAGAAGAGATACGTTCTGAATCTTTAGATCTTTATTCTCAACTTCCAGTGCTGGAATCTCTGGCATATATGCTAAAGCACAATCTCTCTTGGTCAACACTATATTTCCCTTCTCGTCTGTGTAAGGCATGATGATATCTGTACAACTCTCTAATCAACTAATAAGATCTTTTGAATCAAGAATTGGATAAAAATTACACTAAATTTTTTTCAGAAAAATAAATTTCCAAAAATAATCAAATGCAGAATTTGCTAACAGTATAAAACACAAAACACCTATAGATAAAATCAAATAAATACAGAATGATACTGAAAAATGAAACTGAGAAAATCTGGCGCAAAACACAGAATGCGCTCGAAACAGTAGTGTAAACTATACTTTGCGCTAAGGGCTGATTGCGCAAAAGGGACTTTGCGCTAAGAGTAGATGGTGCATAATTTAGATATTCGTTAAGTGCATATGGCACAAAGTAGACTTTGCGCTAAGTGACGGTGGCGCAAACGTGAGGTTTGCGCAAAGAACTGATGGCGTAAAGAAACCAAGTGTCGCGACCGGTGTGTTGCTCGACCGATGTCCTGTGCGACCGGTGTGAGCTGCGACCGGTGTCTTCCCCGACCGGTGTCTTCCCGACCAGTGTGGACCTAGGTCGATTGGTGTGATGTGACTGGTGTGCTGCGACCGATATCTGCCTGATTGGTGTGGACCGGTGTCTCCCCGACCGGTGTGGACCGGTATCCAGGTATGGTGCAAAAGAAACTATGAAAAGAACTTGAGTCGCGCAAAAATAGTTTTGCGCTATGCACTTAGAACCTTTGAATCTGGCACAAAATTGGAATTCTTTAACAAAACTCGCTAGTTTTTCACTGTTCGACCGCCACGTCGATTTTTTAATGCGGAAACTCATCAAAAGGTTAAAACTTAGTTTAAAAATCATACCACATATCCACAAACATACTACGAATGAATCCCAATAGAAAACAATGATTAAAAACAACCTTTATGCTTCAATTCGAATGAGACAGTAGTCGATAGTTTCATGAATACAGTATTCAAAAATCATCAAAAGCCAATCGATTGATGTTTTTAACAGTAAATAGGCAATCTAATATTGTTCAATAACATAAAACACACATAATCAACTCGATTTTATGCACAGAAACACAGTAAATCATGAAATCGATTTTCACATAGTAGAATTTTTGAAAAAATATTGTTTTTATTCCAAAAAGCTTGATTCTTTGGCTTTGATACCACTTGTTAAACCAAGATTAATAGTTGATAAACAATCACAACACAATAAAGAACAAGAGATAAATAGATCAAATAACATACCAATGATCTCTTGATTAATCAGATAAAAACGTGTGTGTGTTCTTGGTATATACAGATACCTCGTATAGAATACAGAGGATACGACCTCTTCTATTTTCCTTATGCGATTACACACTCAAAACCTAGAAAATAAAACTATTTATACTTAGGTCAACATGACCTAATTAATATTAACTATTTGCTAAAATACCCCCTAAGGTATTAAACACTATTACAAACTAGACCCCTTATTCAATTTAATCTTGAATACAATTACTGATCCAACAATAACGCTCTTTGAATCGCAGTAAATCGGGATATTGTTGTACTTGAAGCCATAATCTCGGAGTTGTGTTCGCATCCACAACACTTGAGAACAAAAGCTAGCCGTAGCTACGTACTCTGCCTCGGCTGTTGAAGTAGATACACATAGTTGTTTCTTCGAAGCCCAACTCACGAGCTTATCTCTCAAGAATTGTATGTGTCCCGAAGTACTCTTCCTGTCAAGCATACAACCTACATGATCTGCGTCTGAATATGCTGTGAGCTCAAAACCAGTATCTTTAGGATATCACAAACCAAGATCTGCATATCCTTTCAGATACCTAAATATACGCTTAACCGCTGAAAGATGGGATTCTTTAGGCGAATCTTGATATCTAGCACACAAGCATGTAGAAAACATAATATCTGACCGACTAGCCGTCAAGTACATTAAAGAACCAATCATTCCTTTATAGGTTCTAACATTGACAACTTTTCCCGAAAGATCAACTCCGATCTTAGTTCCAGGTGCCATCGGGGTACCAATCAGAGTACAATTTTCCATTTTAAATTTTCTCAGAATATCAAAAACGTACTTCGCTTGATTAATGAAAATCCCCTTAGAAAATTGTTTGACTTGTAATCCGAGAAAGAAGTTAATCTCTCCTATCATACTCATCTGAAATCGTGACACCATGAGGTTTGAAAAATTCTTACAATACTTTGGATTAGTTGAACCAAATATGATGTCGTCCACATATATCTGAATTAAAATGATATCAGCTTTTTCCTTTTTAATGAAGAGAGTAGTATCGATTTTACCTTTAGAAAAGCCAGACTTGACTAAAAACTTAGATAGAACATCATACCAGGCGCGAGGGGCTTGTTTTAAATCAGAAAGAGCCTTGTCCATAATGTAGACATGATCTGGTTTATCTAGATTGATAAAACTTTCAGGCTGCGAGACATAGACTTCCTCTTTTAGAATGCCACTCAGAAAGGCATTCTTCACATCCATTTGATGGACTGTGAAGTTCTTGTGTGCAGCGTAGGCTACAAACATTCTGATTGCCCCTATACGTGCAACTGGAGCATAAGTCTCGTCGTAATCTATGCCTTCCTCTTGCCTATATGCTTTAACAAGTCTTGCTTTGTTCCTTACCACGATACCATCCTCATATTTCTTGTTTTTGAATACCCATTTTGTGCCAATGATTGTTTTTCCTTCAGGTCAGGGCACAAGTCTCCAGACTTTAAGTGATTCGAATTGATTAAGCTCTTCTTGCATGGCAGTTATCCAATCTGAATCAGCTAGAGCTTCAGATACTCGGGTAGGCTTTATCTTACTCAGAAATGAATCATGCATGCACTGGTTCAAGGTTGCAGACCTAGTTTGCACCGGCTTGGACGGATCTCCAATGATTTGATGTATTGGGTGCTCTTTGGTCCACTTATGTTCATGAGGGTGTGGATTAGATGTAGACTGATCATGTTGATCATCTAAGTATCCACTATCATATTCTAGTTGGGGTTCAATTTAAGTAACAGGTACAGAGGTTTCAGTTGATTGGACATTTGCTATCTGTTGAGTAGGCATGACAGTACATCCAACTGATGTTGGAACCTTTGGCTCTTCATTAGTATGTATAACTTCAACTGATTGAGTAGGCGTTTGAATTTGAATGTATTCCTGAATCGGGGAATTTGATTCAGTTGAGATATCTGAAGTGAATGGATGAAGATTACTTGAATCTTTCGATTTGTCAATCACAGTAGGTTTAGTCAATTTAGAACCAAGAAATTCATCATAGGAAAATTCAAACAATAAATCTAAATCTGATAAATGAGATGTAGACGTTGACTCTTTATCAGAATTAGAAACATTAACCACAGGTTCTGGACTGATTTGTCTAGAAGCTAATACTCCAGTAATAACGGGTTCTGAACTGCTTTGAACAAAGCCATTTCTTCATCGAATGTTACGTTTACGCTCTCCACCACAATCTTCAACTTCTTCAAATAAACTCTGTAAGCAGCAGACGTTTGAGAATATCTTAGGACTGAAATTGTTTAAGTTCTCCTCGTCGTTCAGCACAAAACACCTGCATCCAAAGATATGAAAATGTTTAATGCTAGGTATTCTATTATTAATCAAAGCATATGGTGTTTTATCAAACCGACAATGAATAATGGAGCGATTTTGTGTATAACATGCAGTTGGCACAACTTCAGCCCACATAAATAGAGGTAGATCAGATTGACTCAACATAGTGCGAGCAGCCTTAACGAGAGTTATGTTTCACCTTTCTACTACTACATTCTGTTCTGGTGTTCTAGCAGTAGAAAATTGGTGTGTTATCCCGACCGATTCGAGATAATCATCTACAGTCTTGTTCTTGAATTCTGTGCCATTGTCTGTTCTGGGAAGCTTAACTGTCTTCTGCAGATTCACTTGAATGGTCTTTAAAAATGAGATGATGACATCGGGCGTCTCATCTTTCGATCTAAGAAATTTGACCCAAGTGTATCTTGAATAATCATCCACAATCACCAAAACGTATTTCTTACCGTTGATGCTTTGAGTACGCATTGAAGCACAAAGATCCATATGCAGCAGTTCCAAAGAAGTACTTGTACTTGGTTCAAACTTAGGCTTATGAGAAGCTCTTTTCATCTTACCTTTTCCACATGTTGCACACAGATGTTCTCGTTCATATTTCAGCTCTAGAAGTCCTTTCACCAAGTTACCAGTCACCAATTTGTTGACGTATCTGAAATTAAGATGAGATAACCGTCTATGTCATAACCAGCTCTATTGCATAGAGGCTTTTGAAAATAGACACACCGCATTATCAGTTTTGACTTTAGACAGATTAATCGTGTAGAGGTTTGACTTCCACGTCCCGACCAAAAGTTATTTTCCGTCTTTAGTTCTAACACAACATCGCTTGGCCTTAAAATTCACCTCTAAATCTTTGTCACAGAACTGAACAATGCTGAATAGGTTGTGTCCTAATCCATCAACGTAGCTCACCTTCTTTATCGTTACATTCTCTTGCACGACGTCTCCATATCAAAGAATCGGTGAAAACTGGTCATTCCCAAACCGCATATTGCCGCATAATTTCTTTGTATAATTAGATAAAATATCTTTCTGCCTGGTCATATGCTTGGAGCAACCAAAATCCAAGTACCACATATGATGGGTCTGCGCAAGAGAAATCAAACAATAACCGATTTAGGTACCCATTTATATCTGGGTCCTAGCACGTTAGCACATGATTTTGGCATCCATTTGAATTTGGATCCTCTTTTCTTTTTAAAACCACTTGAAGAATAAACATGATAAGTACCAAACCAACAATCAGAATATTGTCGAGTAATAATATCATTTCGATCATATGTAGATAACTGAATAGTAACTGCTGATAATTGGAGCAATTGCTTTATTGAGTAAGTCTTGTAAGAAGTTACAAGTTTTGATTTATGAAAAGCAATATTACCAACTACATCAGTAAAACTATCATCAGGCCTATTACATTGCAAATCAGACAATGATTTTGTCAACTCTTCAACATCCTTCTTAAGTCGCCATTCAAGTTTTACATCAGACTTTTTCCATCTCAATTCTAAAACAAAAGATTTAGATTTGTTAGGAACATGAGAATTATGAGTTTGTGATTTCTTTTGCTTACCCTTGTTAGTCCGTTTCTGTGGGCGCCTTTTCATTTGCTTTTTACCTTTAGAATAATAAGTACTCACAGAAACCGATTCATCAACCTTAGTTGATGATTCACCTTTCTCAAACACACTAGGTAAAACAATAGAATTGATAACAAAATCAGAATGATCTGGAAGTTTCGCATTGAAATCAAACATGTCAACACTTTTATCAACACAACCATCAGAATTTAAAAAATCATTTGCATCCGCAAATAAGTCATCAACATCATCATCAGAAACCTGAGGTGCCTTGGAAGAATTTGAAGTTTTAGCACAATCTAAAATTTTAGGATTTGTGAAAACATTTCCTATGAAAATTTTACACGATGACGCATCTGAATTAGTAGAATTGTTTGCACAATCTCTTTCTGAGTCAGAATTGTCATATGTAGCATCAAATTTAAAAACAGTGTTCTTCACAACAGTAGAAAACCAACATTCTCAAGATCAACCAAAATTCTGTAACACTCTAAAATTCAGAGTAAATTAAAACCTGGAAAACTTGGCAACATGACAACTGCATTGCTATAAACTTCTCAAAAAGGTGAATCAGTCCTTCAGACTTTACAAAACCTGTACGGATTTAGAATTTATCAACAGACTAATCTAAACATAACTATCTAGATTACATCAGTTGACAATTCAGTATTCAACAAAAGAATGAGACTTAACAATGCCCAACTATCAACACTTTAGTCATCTCAAAAGCCCCGAGACCCAACTCGTCTCTCAAAACCCAGTGCATCCCATTGCTAAGGGAAACCTGATATACATATCATTTGAGAAAAAGTGTCAGACTTAAAGCCTGGTGAGAACATACAGTTTATTCAAAATCAGAGATATAAACATCAGTATCATAAGGAAATCTTTTCAGAAAGGTTTGGTTTATAAGAGATAACATTTCGCCACAACCGGGCCTTTTCGGTCCAAAACTCATTAAATGATGACAAAAGGACCATTTTACCAAAGATTGTGGTGTAACACAAAGTAGACCACAAATCCGAGTTATGAGCTAAACAATTGGAATCCGAGGATACGAACACATAAGTCCGTGCTACAACGTGAGATCTAGCCCCAAGCAAAACCAATGTATACTCCTTCGCTAGGATCACTATGAACCATGGCTAGTATCCGGCCTCACATAACCGTACCAAGTTGCCCCTGAGGAACATATGATCTCTAGCTACAAAATTGGGGAATATGACACCCCAATAATACAGTCGACTCAAAATCTAGGGATCCGCTAGTAATGGTACAGACTCGTCACAACAACATATGTGACCAACCATAAATAAACATATGGTATTAACACATTTTATAAACAAAATGTCATTTCCAGTTCAACTTCTGGTAAGAATGAAAATCATTAAAATGAGTTCATAAACATTCTTTTCACATATCCACATAAGGTGCAAGTAAAACATCATTTTACTTTGATAAGGCAGAACCCGTCATTTTGGTCAAAACTGATCGGGAACCCCGAAAATCACCAAAAACTTCATTTATATCAAACTATAGAGAACATGAAATCATACCGTAGAAATACTTCGGATTTCGCAAATAAGAGTTTTGACATGTATAAAGTTTGTAAAATGGTAGTAGGAACTCACCGGTAGGTTTTCAGAATAAAACCCGGAAAACCAGATAACGATCACGACGTAGAGGTGAAGCTTAAAACACCGACCCCTTGCTAGAAACACCGAAAACTAGCAACCAAACGAGACTTGAAGAACGAAAGAGAAAAAGAGAGAAAAGGAAGAGAGAGAGAAAACTGAGATTGATTTGAGAGAAAAATCAGTAATCCAACAAAATGAGATATTTTAGCAAAGTATCTCACACTTCCCAACACAGCGCACGACCCGTGCGTTTTCAAAGAGGGATGGCACACGGCCCGTGCGAAAGCCACTGCCGGGCCCTGACCCTTGCGCACGACCCGTGCGAATATCCTGAAGGAGGGCGCACAACCCGTGCGCCCTGTAGACCGCCGCAGGAACCTCTTTTTCTCTAAACAACATCGCAAAACCAAACGAAATTCGGGGTGTTACAATCCTCCCCAACTTGGGAAAGATTTCGTCCCCGAAATCCCAACTACTAAAAAAGGTGAGGATATCTTCGCTTCATATCCTCTTCGGCTTCCCACGTCACATTTGATCCCCGGTGATGCTTCCACTGTACCTTGACCAAAGTGACCTCTTTGTGATGCAACTTCTTAGACTTTCTCTTTAAGATGGCGTCGGGTTCTTCCACACAACGGTTACCTTCGTATACCCTTGTTGATCCAAACTCTCTCATAGATTTGATAAAGACCCTCTTCTATACTTAGTGAAAATTACGTTTTAATATGTATTGGTGTTTCACCATCAGCGATCAGACTGAGTCTGTTCAGTTATCGCTGATAGTCTCTCAAACATTTTTATGTATTAGTGTTTCACTATCAGTGATCAGACTGGGTCTGTTCAGTTATCACTGATAGTTTCTGAAGTAAACAGCCAACGTAATCCCTGAAGACAAGTCTCGCGTCAACATATGTTCATAGCTGAATCGAAGACGAAGCTGCTGAATATAGAGAAGTCTACTAGTAATCTGATGCGGATATTAGTGAAGCAAAGACATCTCTACATATACGTGAAGGAACATGAGGAAAAGCTTCAACGATAGCTGAACCTCTTTATCTCTGAAAGAAGAGATATTCAGCAATCAAAAGATCACAAAGCTTATGTCTCAAGTTTCCTTTTGTCTATCCTTGCACAAACTAGTACTATGTGTCAGAACGGACATGTCTCTACCACCTTACGTACAACAACTCTGTCAACTACACTGTTCATGACCCGGCCGAAAGCATGTCTCCCAAAAGTAAGACTCCCAAAGCCAATCTGTGAACGCCACGTGTAAAGTGCCCTGCCATGCATTTAATGCATAGGGTATAAATAGGAAGTTCACCCCTCCATCTATGTGTGTGCTCAACCCTTGAACTCCATATAGAAACCATTGTTTTCTATCTCTTAAAATCCCCCATTCTCTGAATTTCTTGTGCAATTATCTTAGTGTTTCTTAAGTTTGTTTAGATTGAGTCTGTCTTAATCTTATTCCACAACAAACTTGTAAATTGTATTTTGATTTATCAATAAACAATTTATTAAACTTTAATTTCTGTGTTTGTATTCAACCCCCCCCCCCTTCTACAAACTTGTTAAGCACCTCCGGGACCAACAAGTGGTATCAGAGCAGTTTGTTTAATCTGATAAACAAAGATCTTGCTAAATACTCTTCCTTGCTATTCTAAAATGGCACTAAACACAAACACAAACTACTATGATAATGGTTCACTTTCTAAACCTCCTCGATTTAGCAGAGATAACTTTTCTCTATGGAAAAATCGAATGATGCTATTTCTTGAAGGTGCGGATCCTACTATACCTGGATATATAGAAAACGGACCCTATGAACCTATTAGAATTATAGTTGCGGTTCCCGCTACTGCCACCACTGAAGCTGTCCCTGAACGATATGTCGTTAAGGAAATAAGACAGTGGAGTGATGAAGATAAAAAGAAGGTAGGCATAGATGCAAGAGCAAAGACCATCATCTCAATGGCTCTGCCTGATGAAGTTTTCCATTCCATCATGCATCTGAAAACTTCTAAAGAAATGTGGGAAACAATATGTGTTCAATATGAGGGCACCACTGAAATCCAAGAGACTCGAAAGATTAACTTGGTAAGACAGTATGAAAGTTTTATCGCTGGAAAGAATGAATCTCTTTCTGACATTCATCAGCGGTTTAACTGCCTAATCATTGACCTAAGAACTGTTGGAAGGACCTATTCTAATTCTGAGGTCCTAACAAAATTCTTAGAAAGTCTTCCTGAAAGCTGGGACAGTTATTCAATATGTCTTAAGCTGACAAAAGACTTACATACTCTCTCTTTAAGCACTTTGTATGGAATATTGCTCAAATATGAGCAATCTAATCTTCTGAAGAAGAATCTTGTAAAAGATTCTAAAGATTCCAAAAGCACTCCTGTTGCTTTAGTCTCTTCAAAGATAATTCCATCTCAGCGATCTACTCTCACCATCACTGAGTTAGATTCTGAATCTGAGGATCTATCAGACCATGATCTTTCAGAGTTTGATGAGTCCTTAGCACTCTTGACAAACTCTTTTAAGAGATTTGTAAGAAAGAGTAACTTCCGAAGAAGTAAACCTCTCTCTCTTACTGAAAAGCCAAAATCAACTCCGGTTGATAAGGCTACTGCCACTTGCTATAACTACGAAAAAATTGGACATTTTGCTAGTGAGTGCAGGTCGAAAAAGGTCTTCAAACCTTCTACCTCAAGAAGATCCAGTGATGACAAATACCATAAGCTGAAGAACAAATATCAAAAGCTGAAAAGCTATCAGCAAAAAGGTAAAGGTCTCATCGCTGAAGAACATGACTGGGCTGAATCAGATGAATCATCTTCTGATGAGGAAGAAATCGCTAATCTTTGCCTCATGGCTGAGATTAAAGAAGAAGTAGAAGAACCATCTGAACCTTCTATGAGCTACATATCATCTCAGGTATCTATCTCTACAAATCCCTCTCTGCCTGAAGCTGAGAGAAGTCGTGCTGTTGATGTGCTGACAATTGACCTTTATAATGCTCTAAACGACAAAACTCAAGCTGAGAATAAAAATGTACATTTAACTCAAGAGCTAGAGAGATGTCATGAAAAGATCAGTGAACTAAATATTTTAGAAGAAAAGTTGAAAGATCAAGTCATTATAAATGAAATCATCAGCATTGAACGCGAACAAGCCATTGCTGCTCTAAAAGCAGAAAAGGCTCATGTTGAAAAATGGTGCAAATCATCAACAAAGATCTCTGAGATAATAAATGCTCAAACTCTTGAAAGTGATAGAACTGGTATTGGTTTTTGGACACAACAGGATGATCCTAAAGAAGAAAGTTCCTCACTTAAGTTTGGAACTTTTGTCACATCTTTCTTTGACACTTCTTATAATCAATTCTATCCCTGTTCTTCTTCAAATCCCATCACTGAGGAAAAATCCAAAGACACTAAGTCTACGGATAAAGGAAAGTCCATTCTCCTTCCTTAGAAGGCAACTAGGAAAACAAAGCTGAAAATTCCTTCTAAACCTTCAGCTAAGCTATCCTCTAGCTCTGTGATAGAAATTTTTGATCTCTGTCCTCCAAAGTTAAAGATTGACCTTAGACCAATGAGATCTGTAGAAATGAAAATCCCTCCTATATCTCATGAGAAAAGCCTTCTCGGACCTGGTCCTGCTCATCTTAAACTTGCAAAACCTTCTACTGATCCTAAAACCATTTTCAAATACAGAAAATGTTATCACTGGGGTTTTACTGATCATATTGCAAGTAAATGTCCAAATGCCACCAAAGCTGATAAAACAGCTAAAGTGAAGAAAAATGCCTCTAAGGCCAAGAAAGTCACCAAAGTTGAAAAATCAACCAAAGTGAAAGATACCACTAAGGTTAAGAAATTAACCAAAGTGAAGATTACCATTAAAACTGATTCTTCATCAGCAGTGAGGACTGCTGAATCTTCATTATCCACTAACTCTGAAGGACCCATTGAAAAGTGGGTACCAAACAACGCTTAATCTTCCTTATGTATGCAGGGATCAAAGGGCATCTGGTATCTCGATAGTGGATGTTTTCGTCATATGACTGGACAAAGAGACCTGCTCACTGAATACAAGGAAGAGAAAGGTCCCTCTGTGACCTTTGGTGGAAATGGAAAAGGATTTACCCGAGGGTTTGGTGTCCTTAGAAATGGGACAACTACCTTTCGAAGAGTCGCATATGTAGATGGACTGAAGCACAACCTTCTAAGCATCAGTCAACTATGTGACAAAGATTACGAAGTTCGCTTTTCTAAGAAAGCATGTTCAGTGGTAGATGAAAAAGGAAAACTTGCTCTCAGTGGTCATCGCAGAGAAAATGTCTATGTAATAGATATGGACTCTACTATCACTGATAACTTATGTTTTCTCTCTAAGGCCTCTTCTGATGTCAACTGGCTATGGCATAAAAGCCTCTCTCATCTAAATTTCAAAACCCTGAATTCTCTCTCATCTAAGGAACTGGTTTCTGGTCTTCCTCAGCACTCATATGCTAAAGAATCTCTCTGCTCCGCATGTGAAAAAGGAAAACAAACAAAAGCTAGTTTCAAGTCGAAACAAGTTTCCTCAGTAACAAGTCCTCTTCAGCTTTTGCATATGGATCTGTTTGGCCCTGTCAACATCCAATCAATAGCTGGAAAGAAATACACACTTGTCATTGTAGATGAATATTCTCGCTACACCTGGGTTATCTTTCTTCGCTGTAAGAGTGATACTCCAGAAGAACTAATATCTTTTGTGAAAAAGATGGAAGTGCTGAACAATCTTACTGTTCGCTCAATAAGAAGTGATCATGGAACTGAATTCAAAAACAGTTCCCTGAACAATTTCTTTGAGAACAAGGGAATCTCTCACAACTTCTCTTCAGTGAGAACACCTCAGCAAAACGGAGTCGCTGAAAGAAGAAACAGAACAATCATAGAAGCTGCTAGATCAATGCTCAACGATTCTCATCTCCCTACTCAATTTTGGGCAGAAGCTGTAAATACTGCATGTTTTACTCAAAACAGATCGCTGATAATAAAGCGATTTGGTAAGACAGCTTATGAACTTTTTCTTGGAAGGAAGCCTTCTATCAGTTTTCTTCATATCTTTGGTTGTCAGTGCTTTATCTTAAACAACAGAGATCAACTTGGAAAGTTCGACCCAAAAGCTGATGATGGAATATTTCTAGGATATTCCTCCATCTCCAAAGCCTACAGAGTTTTCAACAAGAGAAGACAAACAGTAGAAGAAACAATTCACGTCACTTTTGATGAAACTCGCTCAGCGAACTCCAAACCAATCGCTAACAATGAAGAGTTAAATGCTTGGATGCTTTCTCACTACAGAGAAACAAAACCTTTCTTCTCAAACCATCAGCATTCTGAACCTCCAACCGCTGATGATGATCCAAACATTATACATCCTACCGCTGAAACCACCTCATGGGTTTCAGCAGAACCTCTAAACACACTACTACCATCAAATCTACCTTCGTCTGAAAACCTCTCTGATGAACCTTCTCAACAGTTAATTGCCGATGAACCTCAAACGTCATCATCAGTAAACATGCCAACTGTTGATCCAACCTCTGAGTTAAGCAATCATGCTCCTGCTCAGCGATGGACCAAAGATCACCCAATAGATCAAATTCTTGGTGATCTCGAAGCAGGTATTCAGACACGATGAAGCTCAGGTAATATCTGTCTCTTTGTAAACTTTCTCTCTTTAATAGAACCTAAGAAGACTGATGATGCCCTCAGAGATCCAAACTGGGTCAGCGCTATGCAAGAAGAGCTGACTGAGTTCTCTCGAAACAAAGTTTGGAATCTCGTTCCTAGACCATATGATAAAATTGTAATAGGCACCAAATGGGTGTTTAGAAACAAGTTAGATGAACATGGAACTGTAACCTGCAACAAGGCTCGACTTGTTGCTCAGGGATACAGACAAGAGGAAGGCATAGACTATGATGAAACCTTTGCCCCTGTGGCCAGGCTCGAATCAATTCGACTATTCTTAGCTTATGCAGTCTATAAAGACTTCATCGTTTATCAAATAGACGTAAAATCAGCGTTCCTAAATGGAAAGCTGGATGAAGAAGTCTATGTAGAACAACCACCAGGATTTTATGATCCTAAGTATCCAAATTATATTTATAAATTGGATAAGGCTCTCTATGGTCTAAAACAAGCCCCTCGAGCTTGGTATGACACTCTCTCATCTTTTCTTATCTCTGAAAATTTTGAACGTGGCAAAATTGATAATACATTATTTTTCAGAAAGATAAAAGGTCATATAATTCTTGTACAAATATATGTTGATGACATAATATTTGGTTCTACTAACCCATCTCTATGTACTCGCTTCGCTGAAAGAATGAAGAAAGAATATAAAATGAGTATGATGGGTGAGCTGACATATTTTCTTGGTCTTCAGATTAAACAATCTGACAAAGGTACTTTTATCTGCCAAGGTAAGTATGTTAAAGATATGCTGAAGAAGTTTGATCTCACACAAACTTCAGCGATGAAGACTCCTATGGCACCACCCCTGACACTTAACAAAGATCCTTCTGGTAAACCTTTTAATGTCACTGCCTATAGAGGAATGATAGGCTCCCTGCTGTATCTAACAGCGAGCCGACCTGACATTATGTACTCTACCTGTGTATGTGCACGCTATCAATCTGAACCCAAGGAATCCCATCTGATCGCTGTAAAGCGAATTTTCAGATATCTAAAAGGAACTCCTAACCTCGGTCTTTGGTATCCCAAAGACTCAGGGTTCGATCTAACTGGTTATTCCGATAGTGATTTTACAGGCTATAAACTCGACAGAAAGAGTACCACTGGTGGATGTCAACTCCTGGGAGGAAAGCTGGTAAGCTGGACAAGCAAGAAGCAAAATTCTGTGTCCACCTCCACAGCTGAAGCTGAATACGTAGCCGCTGGAAGCTGTTGTTCTCAAATCTTGTGGATGAGAAATCAACTATTAGATTATGACCTTCAGCTGTCAAAAATTCCCATCTATTGCGACAGCACTAGTGCTATAGCCATAGCAAATAATCCAGTGCTACATTCAAAGACGAAACACATAGAGATCAGATATCACTTTATCAGAGATCATGTGATGAATGGTGATATTGAACTTCACTTTATCCCTACTGACTTTCAGCTTGCTGATTTATTCACCAAACCTCTTGATGAGACAAGGTTCAACTTTCTCATCAGTGAGCTTGGAATGCTGAACCTCGAAGAATAATTCTTCAGCGTTCATGTATTATGTCAGTAATCAAACGTTCCCCTCTCATTGTTCTCTCTCTGATAAACATTCTGACTCTTAGGTATGTTCTCTCAACTGAATCTTAACTCAGTTAAGATGTTTTTCTTCAAAATATAAACTTTAATCACTGAACTTTCTTCAAATGATTAAAAGCTTTTGAAAAATACATTAATCACTGATATTTCTAGTCAGTGATCCTTTAAAAGGAAAATCTATCCCTATCTTTACCATCAGGGATACTTTCAAAAAGGAAAATCTATCGCTGATTTTTTCTTTAGTGATAATTTCAAAACGGAAAAATGAAACGTCTCTCTCTCCTATGACGTCATTTGAGCGAATAATCCACGACACGCCTTTTCTGACACGTTCGTCCGTTGCTCTTCTATCCAATCAACTTCGTGGAACGTGTCAATGTCATGATGATTTTTTCCCGCTTCATTCCTTCTCTCTCTTCTATCACTTCGTATAAAAGGAATTCTTCTCTCCTTTATACGGTTTACGCTTTCAAAACTTTCAAAGCAAGAAACACTCTCTCTCTCAAGAACACTCAAGCAAGTAAACCCAGAACATTGAATCTGCAACTCCTTTTCTTCACGATAAACAGGTTTTGCATTGTTCTTCTGATTCTTCTTATTCTTTTTAAAAATCCTACTCGTTTTCTATGGATTTTATAAAACGTTTTTTTCTAAAAACTAAAGATCACTCTTTCTGATTTTATGTTTTTTTAAAAACCTCTTGGTTTTTAACGTGTTCTTCATTCTTTCTACCTAGAACACCATTTTTTTTTCTATTCTTAAAAAATAACTCGATATTTTTTTCCAGTTTCTTTCCTAATATGGAATCTGGTAAAGATCTTCTTATTTTTTTAGTCTAAATCATTTATTCTATTATGCTTCTTTCCATAACAGAAATGGCACAGTATTCAATCGTTGCTTCCAAGCATGTACGATTCGCTATCACTGAAGTTGAGATTACTAAATGTAATCACTTGGGAAGACTCGAGTTCAAAGCTGACAAATACCCACATCTGGTGGAAGCTGCTGAATTTCTCAAACAATCATGCATAGCTTACGCGATCACTGTGGATCCTAAGCCTTCCAAGACTCTACTCCAGCAGTTCTGGTTCACTGCTGATGCAACTGAACTCACCAACAAGAAAGGTGAACGAGTCCCTGCTATCTCTTTCAGCACGGATTTGGGGCCAGGGAGCATGACCGCTCTTAGCCTCTGGAAATCTTTAAGATTCCCTGATAAACCAAAGAGTGGGTTCGATGCACTCCCCACTGATGCGGAGCTGATATCATTTCTGGATGCAATGGGCTATTGTTGGGAAAACAAACCGAGATCCTCTATTCCCAACAAGAAGCTCACCAAGATTCTCAAAGCTCAGATGCCTTCACAACTGAACTTTATCTTCTCGCACATAATTCAGTACATGAGCGGGAAGAGTGGTTCGCTGGATCAAGCCAGCAAAACACAACTGCAGATGGCCTACTCCGTTATCGCTGGTCAAAACTTTGACTACGCCACAACAATCTTTGAAGACTTGAGGTCGAGATTAGAGAAACCTGAACGAGATCCCAAAATCTCGTACGTACGTTTCATATGTACGTACATCAAGTTCCTCTATCCCAACTCCTATCCCACCAAAGATGATGGCACTTTTGCCAGGATAGGTCAACGATCACTGGAGGTAAAGCCACTCGCCAACGAGGTAAGTATCTCTCTCCTTCGCTCTAGTCTCTCTCTCCATTCTTCTTCATTTTCAGCGACCACGCAGACGGTTCCTTCGTCTGCTATCCCTGTCGCTACCACTACTTCCAAACGACCATCAGCTAGTCCGATTGGTCCTTCCAAAAAGGCCAAAAAGACTAAGGAAAGTACACCCTCTAGTACTATACCTGAGGTAGCTTCTCAACAAGCTACCTTAGATGCATTTGTGGGTCTTTCCTCCACAACTCCAGCAGTCACTCAATCTACCGTGTCAGCGATTTCAATCGCTGTCACATCATCAGTGACCCCACCTACTATCTCATTCGCTGAGATTAACCCCAACCCTACTTCTATCCCCATAACTCTTCCCTCTTTTTCTCATTTGGTCTCAGAACCCGCAACCTCCTCTTTACCTATAGGACCTGAACATCAAACTTTTGAGGAATCTATGCAGTTCTACAAAATGTTTGATACGTCAGGTACACCTATAATCCTAAACACTTCTTTCCCCACCTCTCCAAATAAGCCCGTATCTGAACTAACATTATTTTCAGGTCCTAGTTTGGCGTCTGTTGACACGCATGTCAACAGTCTAGGAGAAAAGGTGGACGCTCTCACCAACACCATTAACGACACCACCAGCGCCGTCAATCAGGCTGGTGAGGAGCTGAAGAGGTTGACCGCGACCTGCGCAACTAAAGCTGAGAACTCCCAACTTTCAGCTGTTGAAGAACAAGTCGTCCAACTCAAAGAGTCCTCTCAACTCTTTCAGGGGAGATTTGAGTCTCTTACCACTGAAGTTCGAGGTCTTTCTTCAAAGGATGATCTATGCACGTCCCTTCTTCAGCAAATTCTACAACAGGTGACTGCACCAGCTCCAGCGCTGCCTCCCTCCTTCACTGAAGATGATCGGACCAACCTCAACATCGCTGTGGAATTCATCCATGATGCCACGTGCGACATCCCTGCAGTTGAAGAAGGGGTCAAGCGTCTGGAGGCTGACGTCCAAGTGATAAAAGCTTCAACAGCTACTCCAGCAGCTGCTCAACCCCCTGCCGATGATAATGACAAAGTGGGGGAGAAAGCTGAAGAAACTTCTTCTATCGCTGCTGCAACGAAACCTCCCTCTCAATCTGAGGGGGAGAAGGCAAAAGAACCCTCATCTATTCATTCTCTTCTCTTTGAAGATGATGAGGAAGAAGACGATGAAGAGGAAGATGATCTAGATCTTGATGATCAAGAAAAGGATCAACCCTCCAATGATGACGATGACGATGAAGAAGACCAATCTATGTGGTTCTCCAAGCCGAACGTCGCATCAGGGACAACTTCGCAAGAGGTTGTCAAAGCAGGGGTGAGAGGTGATACATCTTCAAGCGCTCCTTCACAAAGCAAAGACAAGCAACCAATCGCTGAAGAATGCTTGAGGACTGGATCACAATCTGAGGGGGAGCATCCTTCTCAGGTATGTCTTTCAATTGTACCACTCTCCTACTCTTTCCAAACCCCTATTTCCTTCTAGCCTTTATCTCTATTTTTTTCTAAAAAGATACACTTATCCCTTCATTCCTTCATTTTCTATCCAGACAGTTCTCACCCCTGCTTAAGGGTTCTGAACTACAAATAATTCCAGCTGCTATCGCTGAAGAAATAATCCCAATCTCTATCGCTGAGATTGATGAAGAAGAAGAAGAAGAATCCCTGGTCCATCCAGGAAGGCCTTCTAAACCATCTCATTGGTCAGAGGAAGTGATGAAGAAAAGAGTTGAAATGATTGCTCTACTAGAAAGTCAATGGCTGAAAGTCCCTCTTCAAACATCCACAGAGCTTGACTTCCTTACTGAAGCTGAAAGAGAAGAATCTGCAAAGCTGAGAAGCTGATCGCTGAATGCAGACAAGATGCCTAGCTCGCCTTAAAGATTCAATCTTCTCAAGTCAAGGACAAAAAGCTAAAGAACAAGCCTGTGGAAGTTCAAGCTGTACTGCTGAAAGAAATTGAAGAGGAACGCTCCAAAGAACAAGAGAGAAACGACAAGTCTATCGAATGGTGCAAACAGAAGATGGATTATCGTTCTGATCTTCTTCCGATATCAGCCGTGACTATTTCTGGTCGCAAGAAAAAGGAACAACTCTCAGTGACCATGGAGATTACCAGAGAGGATGGAACCCAAAAAGCTATGTACGTATCCAAACTTGAGAGCTTCGGATTTACGAAATGGTTAGAGTTTTGGGATGCGCTGAAGAAATCCAAATCTACATACAGAGGCTACGTTGAAGGACTTCTTGAAGCCCTCATAAATAGAGTCACTTCTGTACTGAAGCTGCCATCTCCTCTTCCTCCCAAATCTTTGAAACTCAAGAGAAGAATTGGGTCCTCCTCCTCTGAAGATGTCACCATCATCAGGAATGAAACTTCTATCAAATTTTCAAGAGATGCACTGTTTGGTCCTCCTCCTAATCTTTCAGCTCTGAATCTATCTCTGCCTCTTGGTGGTCCTTTCTAAGGTGGTCAAGTAATTGACGATCCTTATGGAGTGTTCTTCAGAGATGATGATGAGGAACTCAGATTTCAAAGAGTCTCTGAGATTCCTATCTGTCCTCTGAATCATCTCAAGGATCTCTTATGCTTATGGTGTGACTTCTCCCCTGCTGCTGAGAAAATCAAAGAAATTATCAGCCAATAATCTTTGGAACGAAGACATAAAGGAGAAGAAATACCTGAGTATATGATCAATCCTCCTAAGTCTTCTTTTAATAACTGATAGATTAGTTTCCTTTTCTGTAATATGTTAGTTATACTTACAGTAGTTAGTTATTCACTTGTTCTTATGATTTTCATATCTTGTAATTCTATTCCTGAATTAAATGAAAATTGCAGTGATGTACTTAACCCTTTCAGTACTGTAAAAGATCCCTCAAAATAGTAATTGGGACATGCATGCTATGAGTCCTTTTTATTTCTATATTTTGAATCATAAAGTAATTTTCTTTAGTTACTTTGTCATTATCAAATAGGGAGAGATTGTTGATCCAAACTCTCTCAGTGATTTGATAAAGACCCTCTTCTATACTTAGTGAAAATTACGTTTTAATATGTATTGGTGTTTCACCATCAGCGATCAGACTGAGTCTGTTCAGTTATCGCTGATAGTCTCTCAAACATTTCTATGTATTAGTGTTTCACTATCAGTGATCAGACTGAGTCTGTTCAGTTATCACTGATAGTTTCTGAAGTAAACAGCCAACGTAATCCCTGAAGACAAGTCTCGCGTCAACATATGTTCATAGCTGAATCGAAGGCGAAGCTGCTAAATATAGAGAAGTCTACTAGTGATCTGATGCGGATATTAGTGAAGCAAAGACATCTCTACATATACGTGAAGGAACATGAGGAAAAGCTTCAGCGATAGCTGAACCTCTTTATCTCTGAAAGAAGAGATATTCAGCAATCAAAAGATCACAAAGCTTATGTCTCAAGTTTCCTTTTGTCTATCCTTGCACAAACTAGTACTATGTGTCAGAACGGACATGTCTCTGCCACCATACGTACAACAACTCTGTCAACTACACTGTTCATGACCCGGCCGAAAGCATGTCTCCCAAAAGTAAGACTCCCAAAGCCAATCTGTGAACGCCATGTGTATAGTGCCCTGCCATGCATTTAATGCATAGGGTATAAATAGGAAGTTCACCCCTCCATCTATGTGTGTGCTCAACCCTTGAACTCCATATAGAAACCATTATTTTCTATATCTCTTAAAATCCCCCATTCTCTGAATTTCTTGTGCAATTATCTTAGTGTTTCTTAAGTTTGTTTAGATTGAGTCTGTCTTAATCTTATTCCGCAACAAACTTGTAAATTGTATTTTGATTTATCAATAAACAATTTATTAAACTCTAATTTCTGTGTTTGTATTCAACCCCCCCCCCCTTCTACAAACTTGTTAAGCACCTCCGGGACCAACAACCCTTAACTCTGAAAGGGGAATGACGCTGTCTTCTACCGTCAAACATTTCCGGAGTTGGCAAACATGAAACGTGTTGTGTATTCTGCTCAACTCCGGTGGCAGTTCCAACTGGTAGGCTTGTAAACCCACACGTTTAAGCACTCTGAAAGGTCCGAGGAAACGGGGACTCAACTTCCCATGTTTTCCGAACCGAATAATGTCCTTCCACGACGACACGTTAAGCATAATGCGGTCGCCTACTTGGAATTCCATCGGTCTCCTCTTCTTATTGGCATAGCTTTTCTGTCGATCCTGAGCCGCTTTCATTCTTTCACGAATGCACTTGCACGATCTCAGGTCCGGCGAACTGCTTTTCTCCCGCTTCAAGCCAGCACACGGGAGTCCGACACTTTCGCCCAAATAAAGCCTCAAAAGGTGCCATTCCGATATTGTATGCAAACTCCACCAAAGGCAGGTGGGACTCCCAGCTACCCCCGAAATCAATGACACAAGACCTCAACATGTCTTCCAAAGTTTGGATTGTTCGTTCGCTCTGCCCGTCGGTCTGTGGATGGTAAGCCGTACTCAACTTAACTCGTGTACCAAGCTCTTTCTGAAACCCATCCCAGAAGTTCGAAGTGAACCGACTGTCACGATCTGACACGATCGACAATGATATCCCATCGAGACCACCTCATCGATATAAAGCTTCGCCAACTTATCCATCGGTAAAGTCTCGCGCATAGGCAAGAAGTTAGCGCTCTTTGTCAATCTGTCAACTATCACCCAAATGGTATCGTGACCTCGAAGAGTTTTAGGCAACTTCATCACTAAGTCCATGGTGATATGTTCCCACTTCCATTCAGGAATCTCTAAAGACTGTAGACTCCCATATGGTCGATGATGTTCGGCCTTAACTTGCGAACACGTCACACAACGCTCAACGTAACGTGCTACATCAAGTTTCATTACCGGCCACCAATAGTGCAACTTCAAGTCCTTGTACATCTTTGTACTCCCCAGATGAATGGAATACTTGGACTTGTGAGCATCCTCTAGCAACAGATCACGGTTACCCCCAAGCTTGGGTACCCACACACGACCGCTGAACAGTTTTACTCTGCGGCTATCTTCCGTTAAGAGTAAACGTTGCTTCGTCATGACTTCATCTTTTAGATTCTCTTCTAACAGTGCTTCCACCTGCGATGTCTTGATCTTCTCAACAAGACTAGACACTAGCTCGATCCTCGAATGGGTGGCTCGAATACTTCCGCTACAGTCCTTTCGACTTAGCGCATTGGCCACCACGTTCGCCTTACCGGGATGGTAAAGCAATTCACAGTCGTAATCTTTGAGCAACTCGAGCCACCGCCTGTGCCTCATATTCAGCTCTTTCTGATCAAAGACATACTTCAGGCTCTTGTGATTCGTGTATAGAGTGCATTTCGTGTCGTAGAGGTAATTTCCCTAAAGTTTCAAAGCGAACACCACCGCCGCTAACTCCAGATCATGGGTTGGATAATTCTGCTAGTATATCTTAAGCTGCCTCGAGGCATAAGCGATCACCTTGCCTCGTTGCATCAACACACATCCCAGTCCCATCTTTGAAGCATCGCTGTATAACATGAAATCTTCCGACCCTTCAGGTAACGTCAAGATAGGGGCTTCACACAACTTCTTTTGAAGGATCCGGAACGCCTTCTCTTGGGCTTCGGTCCATTCAAACTTCACATTCTTTCGAGTCAGAACTGTCAAGGAAGAAGCGATCTTTGAAAAGTCTTGGATAAATCTCCTGTAGTATCCCGCCAGACCCAAGAAACTTCGGATCTCGGACGGACTCTTAGGAGGCTCCCAATTCATCATAGCTTTAATCTTGGAGGGGTCAACCTTCACTCCGACCCGAGTGACTACGTGACCCAGAAACTGTACTTCTTTAAGCCAAAAGTCGCACTTGGAAAACTTGGCGTACAATCTTTCTTTTCTCAACACCTCCAGAACTTCACGTAAATGTTGCTCGTGCTCTGACTCACTCTTGGAGTACACGAGTATGTCATCAATGAATACAATGACCAACTTGTCGAGGAATGGTCGGCATACTCTATTCATTAAATCCATAAACACAGCTGGTGCGTTCGTTAGACCAAAAGGCATTACAAGAAATTCGTAATGGCCGTAACGCATTCTGAAAGCTGTCTTCGGAACATCATCTTCTCTTACCTTCACTTGGTGATAACCAGAACGTAAGTCAATTTTGGAAAAACAACCCGCTCCTTGAAGTTGATCGAACAAGTCGTCTATTCTCGGAAGCGGATATCTGTTCTTTACTGTAGCTTTATTCAACTCACGATAATCAATGTACATTCTCATTGTGCCATCTTTCTTTTTGACGAATAAGACCGGAGCTCCCCAAGATGACGAACTCGGTCTTATAAAGCCTTTCTCCAATAGCTCTTGGAGTTGTGCCATCATCTCTTGCATCTCCGATGGTTCTAAACGGTAAGGTGCTTTAGCGATTGGTGCGGCTCCAGGCACAAGATCAATCCGAAACTCTACCTGACGATCGGGTGGTAACCCGGGCAAGTCGTCCGGAAAGACGTCTGGAAACTCACGCACGATCTTCACATCTTCCAGCTTTGATTTATTTAACTTGGCATCGATCACATAGGCTAGGAAAGACGAACATCCCTTTACTAAGCACTTGCGTGCCTTTGTCATTGTGATTATTGCCACTTCACCCTTTCTCTTTTCACCATAGATGACAACGACTTCACCAGAGGGGTTGGGAAGTCGAATCAACTTCTTGGAACATACGATCTCGGCATGATTGTTTGACAACCAATCCATGCCGACCACAACATCAAAACCCTCGATTAACATCGGCAGTAGATCGATCGAGAATTCTCTTCCTTCGATACTAAGAGTACTCTGCCTCAGAACCTCGTGAATCAGAACTTGACTACCATCGGCTATTTCTACCACTAATGCATCCTCAAGACTAGTAGTGGGCATAGAAATTTTCTGACGGAACAATTCAGATACGAAAGAGAAACTAGCACCCGTATCGAACAAAATATGAGCAGGTATAGAGTTTATAAGAAAAGTACCCGATACCACATCAGTGGATGCCCTGACCTCATCGGCCGTCATCTGAAATGCTCGACCTAGAACCCTCGGAGGGTTCTCCTTCTTTGCTGGCGTGCTACCCGACACAAGCTTCGGGCAATCTGTTCTCACGTGCCCCGGTGCCTTGCACTCATAACAGACGAGTCCTCTGACCGGGAAATCTCTGACGGTGTGACCAGGCTTCCCACACTTATAACAAGTTTGAGAATTGGTGTTACAGTTACCGTGATGCTTGGTTCGACACTTTGGGCACCACTTTGCTTCCTGATAACTGCTGAAGTTGCGGTTTCCAACAAAAGGTCGGGCCCGCTTGGGAGGTACTGAGCTGCTCTCCCACTTTCTCTTATCAATCACCACTATAGAATTCTCAGACTTGCTTCTTGCGAACATTTCCTCCATGAACTGAGCTTCCTCCACCATCTCTCGGAGGTTAGAAGCTTTGAAATTGTGGACCATAGATTGCATGTCCGCTGGCAAGCCATTTAGATATGCTTTCATCTTGTCTTTCTCTGTTGGGGCAGCGTGCCCCACCAGACCAAGCTTCTCCATAAACTGACGGGTGTACTCTCTCACCGTCAGGCTTCCCTTTACCAAAGACCGGAATTCTTTCTCAATTCGGTCCATAGTTCTTTCGTTGCAGAATTCTTCTAGCAGCTTCTTATTGAACTCGGCCCAAGACAACTGAGCCAACACTGCAGGAGATAGGGTGGATTGGATGACATTCCACCAAATGAGTGCAGTGTCCCTCAGCAGTTGGGTACCGAACCACACTCTCTGATCATCTCCGCATTCGGAAGAGCCAAAAGCCCGCTCAACTGCTCAGATCCACTTCACACACACGGCTGGGTCATCAGAACCGAAGAATTCTGGCGGTCCGCATCCTAGAAAAGACTTATAGGAACAACTCTTCTTATTCCACGGAGCACCAGAAATCCTGCGCTCTTCCGCCGTGATCCTTATACCATCGCCTCCAGAACCCACTATAACGTTCTCCACAACCGTCTCACTTCTCCGATTGTTCACGTCGTGGTCCTCCATCACTTTCAGCAGAAACTCTTGCTGCTTTGCCATCTCTTCCCTCATTGCCAACATCACGCTGGCCAACAACTCGGACTGGGGATTAGCATCCCCGATGACTGGGTGGGACGAAGCCAGGTCTACACGCGGAATGACCTCTGGCCCCCCACCTAGTATTTGTTGAACTGGTGGATGCACGACAACCTCATCTCCTTCCGGCTGATCAGCGGTGGAGGTTGTCGCTTCCAGACCATCGACACGCGTACGCGGTCTACCACGCGTATTCACCATTACTGAAATGCTTCACAGAACAGAGAAAGAGATAAGAGAGAGAGATTGAATAAACACAAAGGAAATGTACTACCACATTACCAATCGTTATAGCAATAGAAATTCAAGCACGCTTACGTACGATATCCTCATAATAACATTAGCTAAGTGAGATTATGAACATATAACACATAAAGGTTCTGGTCACGATCACCACAACGCCTGATAAACGCACTTTCCGTTGACTCTAAGACTAACCCATCTTAGAAACTCTACCCAAATCTCACAGATCAATTCTTAACATACTCAGTCTAAGTCTAGACATATTACATTCATGCCTAGTTCGCTTAAACTAGAGCTCTGATACCAACTTGTAACACTCTAAAATTCAGAGTAAATTAAAACCCAGAAAACTTGGCAACATGACAACTGCATTGCTATAAACTTGTCAAAAAGGTGAATCAGTCCTTAAGATTTACAAAACCTGTACGGATTTAGAATTTATCAACAGACTAATCTAAACATAACTATCTAGATTACATCAGTTGATAATTCAGTATTCAAAAAAAGAATGGGACTTAACAATGCCCAACTATCAACACTTTAGTCATCTCAAAAGCCCCGAGACCCAACTCGTCTCTCAAAACCCAGTGCATCCCACCGCTAAGGGAAACCTGATATACATATCATTTGAGAAAAAGTGTCAGACTTAAAGCCTGGTGAGAACATACAGTTTATTCAAAATCAGAGATATAAACATCAGTATCATAAGGAAATCTTTTCATAAAGGTTTAGTTTATAAAAGATAACATTTTGCCACAACTGGGCCTTTTCGGTCCAAAACTCATTAAATGATGACAAAAGGACCATTTTACCAAAGATTGTGGTGTAACACAAAGTAGACCACAAATCCGAGTTATGAGCTAAACAATTGGAATCCGAGGATACGAACACATAAGTCCGTGCTACAACTTGAGATCTAGCCCCAAGCAAAACCAATGTATACTCCTTCGCTAGGATCACTATGAACCATGGCTAGTATTCGGCCTCACATAACCGTACCAAGTTGCCCCCGAGGAACATATGATCTCTAGCTACAAAATTGGGGAATATGACATCCCAATAATACAGTCGACTCAAAATCTAGGGATCCGCTAGTAATGGTACAAACTCGTCACAACAACATATGTGACCAACCATAAATAAACATATGGTATTAACACATTTTATAAACAAAATGTCATTTCCAGTTCAACTTCTTGTAAGAATGAAAATCATTAAAATGAGTTCATAAACATTATTTTCACATATCCACATAAGATGCAAGTAAAACATCATTTTACTTCGATAAGGCGGAACCCGTCATTTTGGTCAAAACTGATCGGGAACCCCGAAAATCACCAAAAACTTCATTTATATCAAACTATAGAGAACATGAAATCATACCGTAGAAATACTTCGGATTTCGCAAATAAGAGTTTTGACATGTATAAAGTTTGTAAAATGGTAGTAGGAACTCACCGGTAGGTTTTCAGAATAAAACCCGGAAAACCAGATAACGATCACGACGTAGAGGTGAAGCTTAAAACACCGACCCCTTGCTAGAAACACCGAAAACTAGCAACCAAACGAGACTTGAAGAACGAAAGAGAAAAAGAGAGAAAAGGAAGAGAGAGAGAAAACTGAGATTGATTTGAGAGAAAAATCAGTAATCCAACAAAATGAGATATTTTAGCAAAGTATCTCACACTTCCCAACACAGCGCACGGCCCGTGCGTTTTCAAAGAGGGATGGCGCACGGCCTGTGCGAAAGCCACTGCTGGGCCCTGACCCTTGCGCACGTCCCGTGCGAAATTCCTGAAGGAGAGAGCATGACCCGTGCGCCCTGTAGACAGCCGTAGGAACCTCTTTTTCTCTAAACAACATCGCAAAACCAAACGAAATTCGGGGTGTTACAAATTCTTTCATCCATTAAAGTGTTCTCAAGCTCATAAATTTTGCTTTCTAAAACGAGTGGAGGAACATAAATTTTGGCTTTAACAGGTTTTGCCTCCAACTCCTTAGTAGAATAACTTTCAAAATAATCATTTGACAAAAACTTTGGTTATTCAGATAGATGACTATCATTCAGCTTTTTATAGCAGAATGGTTGTTGCATTTTGGTTGTGTTCTTTATGTTCTCGTCTTCCTTGGCCTCAATCTCATCAAAAGATTTTGTAACAAATTTGTGTTTCAAATTTGGCTGTTTGTCAGCCACTTGTAAGAAATCAAAATTATATAAAGTTGGTTGCTTTCTAATTGCTTTCATCAAATAATGTGGGTTATCGTAACCAAGACCCCACTTTTCTTTAAAATCATAATCTTCATTTGGTATGTTTAGAAAGATGGTTTGATCCGTTTGACCTCTAGAATAAAGTTTTGCTTCTAAAGCATTAATCTTTTTCTGCAAGTTTTTATTATCAACCTGCAAGTTGTGAACTTTTAGAACAAACTCTTGTTTCTCATGTTTAGATGTATTCAATTTGGAAAATGTTTCAGAAATCTGAGTTTCAAGACAAGCTTTTTGTTTTTCAAAAACAGCAGTAGATTTGTTTAAAGAATCAAGCAATTTTTTGTTCCTAACAATTTCCTTGTTAAGATAAAAAATTGTTTGACGCTTCTTTGCAACTCTACTTTTCTTCTTTTTAAGCTTAGATTGTAAGTCTTGAAGCTCGATCATCATGTTTTCCTTCTGTTTTAGAAAATCAAATTCAGAATAATGTTGTACCTCTTCGAAAGTTTCTTCATCAGATTCATCATATTTCACTTCCTTCCCCATTAGGCACATGTGTGCAATCTCTTCATTATCTGCCTCATTATCTGAATGATCCAACAAATAGTCATCTTCATCCATCAATACTTTTCCTGCCTCTTTTTGCTTTGCCAGAAACATCTTATTCTTGTAATATTTTGAATTCCTCACAATCGGCATCCGACAGTCCTTGGCAAAGTTACCAATCTTGCCACAATTATAGCACTTGACTGGCTCCTCAGTTTTCTTCTATGCATAATGATTCAAATACCTTATTTTCTCCTCTGGCTTCTTCCCTTCAAATCTCTTATCATCAAATCTTCTCCCTTTAATCCTTTCCTTGTGATCATAATTCCTAGATCCTGATGAGTATCTCTGACTATTAGAACCCGGTTTCTTGTTGAATTTCTTCTGAAAGGTTCTGGTTAGCAGTAGCATAGCTTGCTTTAAATTTTCATCATCGTCAGAATCAGAATCATCACCATCAGAATCATCAGAACTTGATATGACAACTTTCTTTTTCTTTTTCTTGTCCTTCTTCTCTTTTTCTTTCTTTGCAACAACCATGGCAATAGGATCCGGTACTGGTTTCTCATTTTTCTTCTTCTCTTCTCTATCCTCTACAATTTCTTCTTCATTCTACCTAAGTGTTTCATACACTTCATGTAGAGGAATTTCACTTAGATCTTTCATTTGTTTCATCCTCCGTGTGTGCTTTTTCCACTCAGGTTGCAGAACACTTAGAAACTTTACATTTTTCTCTATTTGTTTCTTCTTGACCTTGTTCTTTGTCAGCTCATTTATCAAAGAAACAAACCTATCATAAGTGTCTTCAAGACTTTCTCCAGCTTTGGCTTTAAACCCCTCATAACTGTTTATGCAGTTTGCAACTTTCATCTGGTTGCCAACTTTGGAACCCAACATCATTTTCTCTAATTGATCCCATATCTTCTTACCCGTTGCCTTGTAACTGTCTATTTTGATGTAGATCTCATTTGGTATGCTCTGAAGTAGTAGAGATCTAACTTGCTTGTCAGCCTCGTATGTGTTTTTCTGTTCTTCAGTATATTTTGTTGTCTTTGTCTTTTGTTCTCTTTCCACATTTCCATCTTCACTATCAGAGGATCCATCATCTGGAATTTCCATAGCAATTGGAATCATCGGACCTTCTTCAATAGACATCTTGATGTTATCACCATTTGCATGTCTGTCTATGAAGTCTAAAAATCTGTCTTTCCACTGTTCGTATTCGCCTTTGAAAAGAACTGGTGGTTTGACATCTGTACCGATAGCAAGTGCATCCCTTGAAGTCATCTTGAACTTTGCACTGATTTGAAATGATCGTCCAAAAATTCAGAAATAAACTTGATCTGTAAAGTCAAACTTGCTCAACGCTGAAAAACAACAAAAAAAATTCTAAGTGTTAGAACTCGCATAACAAATACATCGGTCAAATAGTGGTTTGCGCGTTCTAAGTTCGCGTAGAGAGAACTATGCGCGCTCTTGGTTCGCGCAGAGAGTGCTTTGCGTGTTCTAGGTTCGTGCAGAACAAAGCATGCACGTTCTTAAATTTCACTTCGCGCAATCACACTGAGCGTTCCTGTACTTAGAAAAATTTCAGAAAAATAACTTCTCGCAAAATATAAACTCGCAAACCACTTTACGCAGAACAAGAAACTCGCAGATCAAACAAAAACTTAGACAAGAACTCACAGACAATGTTGTGCGCATTCTTACTTCTCGCAGGCCGTACTCTGTGCGTTCTTACTTCGCGTAGATAGAACCTTGCGCGTTCTATCCTTAGAAAAAAATTTTAGATCAAAAATGCAAAGAGCTTGCGCGTTCTATGAAGAACTCGCAGAGAACATAGAATCACACGATACTTCAGTCTGCGTGTTCTTCAAACTTTTGCGTGTTTCTTCGACATGTGTGTTCTTCAGTATGAGCCTTGCACAAAATATGGATCTTGCGTGTTCTTCAATATTCGAACAAAAATTGACTTTATCTGCCTGAAATCTATCCAATTCTTCGAATTAGACTTTGAAACTTTGAAGACTTGTCCTTGATCACAATTCGAACAAATTACAAGTAGACGATTTCACTAAAATCAACAAAAAATACAAATTTGATCTAAGCACAATATTTTCAAAACCACGAATAAAAACTCAACAAAATCCAAAAATTACACTTAATTGGTATGAATTTGGCTATGCAACCAATACGAAATTTGTTCTTGAATAAAAAACGAGTACAAGGATATTAATTTCTAAACCAAAACACCACGAAAATTCAGAATTCGATTCTTGACATAAAGCTTTGCGAGTTCTTGAATAAATCGACAAAAAATCAAATTATGAGCTTGATTCTGAATTCTTGTTTCCTCTGATACCAATTGTGTGTCCCACAATACGTGTAAATCAGATCAAGATGACACAATCAATCAATCTATCAAACAATTTTTATTCAATTCAATTCGTATACAGTTTGCCTTTGAATATTTCTCTCTCTAAACATACACTCTCACTCTCTCAGTCTCAATGTATATCTCTCGTCTAATGAGTCTTGTTGGATCCCAGATTTAATCTTACAATAATGATATAAACAACAAGAATAAGAGCAGCGGAAGCAATATAGTTTAATATCAAAAGCAAATTCAAATATCACAGTTCATAAACAAATATGTAGAAAGTACAAGATCTTCTTGAAATATATTCAAACGATTTATGAGATACAAGATATCAAAAAGCACACATTTGTCAATGGAGTGATGGTCCTATTTATAGGACCATAAAGTGAACAGTGTACTATCCTGACAATTAGAAGCATGATTGAACAGTGTCTTACCTAATAGGTAAGCTCAAGACATGCTTGAACAGTTACCTACTCTAAAAAGTAAATCTTATCACTAAATGATGAGTCATCTGTTCTTCTGATACTTGTAGAAATATGATCAGCGCCATCTTCATAGAGAATGTCTTCAGAGCTCTGAGGAGGTCTTCAGAGCCTCTAATGAAGCCATCCCTGATGCCTTCTGCTGAAAGTCCCTATCTCTGGAATGTCCTTCAGAGGCAGGTTAGTCCTCTGAAGTCTGTCTCTAGAAGTCCTCTGAAATAGGACTTAGATATTTTCAATACTTCTACAATCTTGAATTGGGGCTAACAAGTCTACTAACAAAAAGGTATTTATACCTACAAGATTACAAATAGAGAAAACTAGAATAACTAAACTAATACTTTGACTTTCCTAATTAAGAAGCTTTGACTTTGATTTTTGCAAATGAGAGACTTTGAATTGAGCTTTTGACTTTGAGTTTCACCTTTCATCTTCATGATCTTGTATCCAACATATTTGTGCACTAACAATCTCCCCATTTGGATTCAAGATCATCTTCAAAAAGATATGCAAAACAATCTCCCCTTCGTTAAGAATAGTTAACAGAACATAATCTTCCTCTTTGGAAATAATATTGATCATCTTCAAAGAATAATATATTGAGCTCCCTTTTTGAATTAGAAACAAATTATCTCCTTCTTTCGGATAAGCAAAATCAACTTTCAGCATTCTCGAGCAATCTTCTTCTTTGAATTGTCTTCAAAACTTTCTGTAATCTTCCCCAAAGAATATTTAACAATCTCCTCAAAAGGTTATTAAAAACCTCTTTCAGACTTCAGGAAGGAAATTATCTACAGATTTAGCTCAGATTTCTTTAGCAAATAATCTTCAAAGATTTTTTCTGAAATCTTCAGCAAATATTCTGAACTCTTGAGCGATCTCTCTAGACTCTATAAATATATAACATTCCAGCTCTGTAAAATTCTTAATCAACTCGTCATAACTGTTAAAAACTTTTCTTCAAACAACATTTCTTGAAATTAATTTCTCCAAAACTATTACATTTCTTGATCATCTCTCCCCCTTTTTGATGATGTAGAGCAAATAAATCATCAAAACTCCTTCAAGAAATGTCATGAATTACTGACCATGATCCTTTCATATGAGCCACTGAACATCCGTCAATTCATAATATATTCATCTGAATCTTTTCAAATTTAGACAAATAAGAGTGTAACACCTGAATCAACAAATGAATCAGTTAATAATGCATATCAGTAGCACGAAGCCACTGTGTGTAACAAATACACATTGGAAATAAGCTTTTTGATGTGCACTCCCCAGGTATTCCATTCAATCATTGAATAACACAAGGTTAAACTATGAACGTTTAGATAGAAAAACAATTTTTCTGTGTGAATGTTCTTGTGTATGAAAGAATTAAAACATGAATGTTTTATAAGGCTCAAAATGTGTAAACCATTGAGACAACAACAGTATTACACGGACTCAATCGTGCATAATCGAAGTGCGAAGGTGGGGAAGACTTCCTTCTTTTTCAATATCCACATCTTCTGAATGAAGACTAGATAGATAGAATATGTGTTGCATCCCCAAGAAAAATTGAAACATCTATTTGTTGAGAAAAAGATGAGTAGCTGGTGGGGTTTAAAACAAGGGTTGGCATGGGCTAGTTGCCTGTTTCAATGAAGTTCACAAAAGAATTATGAAACATCAGTAATATGGTTGCCCGACTCAGAAAACGTTGGTGCAAAGTTTGATATTCTTTTACTCTAACCTCTCACCCTCTTTCTTTTTAACATTATGCTCACTTCTAACCAAACTCTCTTTTCATTTTATCTCACCACACATACCCACACTCAGATATTGACTCCTTACGTAATGAGTCTACTAACAAAAAGGTATTTATACCTACAAGATTACAAAGAGAGAAAACTAGACTAACTAAACTAATACTTTGACTTTTCTTATTAAGAAGCTTTGAATTTGACTTTTGCAACTGAGAGACTTTTGTTAGAGCATAAATATGTTGGATTCAAGATCATAAAGATTGAAGACAAAAGTTCAAAAAGTCAAAGCTGGAAAAGTCAACTCTCACTGAAAGTCAAAGTCTTTTGTTAATAAAGTCAAAGTCAATGTATTTGTATTTGTTTGTTTTCCTTTGTAATTGTCAAGGGTATACATACCTTTGTTTGTATTTGTAATCTGTAGTATCAATCAGACATGTTAATCAGAGAGAGAGAGTGTATTAGAGAAGAGCATAATTCATATCATTCTAGAGAGAAAGTATCTTGTAGAGTGAGAAAGTTGTAAGTTTGTAATATTTGAGATTGAAATCAATGACATATGAATTCGATTCTCATCTTGATTGTTTGTAGCATTTAGAACTTGAATATTGGGAATAAGAATTGGTATCAGAGCAGATTCAAATGGAATCATTTCAAGAAATCTGAGTTCGATACTGTGTTCTTCAAAGTCAGAATCGTTTATGAGTTTTAGTATGAATTTTGAGTTGTAATTGGTTTCTTAGTGATAGATGAATGTAAGAGATTGAGTTTGTATAAATAATATCACGAAATGCACTGTAATTTTCACGAAATTTTGGATTTTGTTGAGTTTCATGTCACGAGTTCTTACAAACTGTATCATCGATCGTTCTGTATTTTGAGTGTTTGTTTTTGAAATTCTTGCATTGTAACCTGTACTTGTATTGAATTCGAGGATGTTTGCAAAGTTTTAGGACAATTGAAGAAGATTTGAGTAGAAATTCGAGGAAAAAGTGTAGTTTAGATCGATTTTCTGAAGAACGCGCTAGATCTACAAAACGCGCAAGTTCTTCGTTAGAACGCGCAAGCTGAAGAATCTCATTTTTGGACAAAACGCGCAAGGCGTTATTAGAGAGTTCTAGAAACTCGCTGGTTGAAGTCTGCGAGTTTGGAGTTTTGAGAAAAAAATTCTAAGTGTTGGAATGCGCACGTAGTGGTTAGCGAGTTCTACAAGCGCGCAAGTCTAAGCGTGCGAGTTCCAGCGGAATAGTGATCTGCGAGTTCATTTGACTTGCGAGTTTGTTCAAACGCGTATCTAGGCATCTGCGAGTTCAAGAAAAGCACACGTCTCAACTTGCGAGTTATAAGTAAACACTGGTTAGCGAGTTTGGTTAAAACGCGCTAGTAACGACTAGCGAGTTTTTCAAACACGCACGCCTCTATCTGCGAGTTCATCAGTGAATAGTTACTTGCGTGTTTCAGGCATTAGCGAGTTTCTTCGAAAAACAGTCTCTAGCGAGTTTCAGCGACTTGCGAGTTTCAACGACTAGCGAGTTTCAACAACTAGCGAGTTTATTAAAACACGCAACTCTTTACGTGCGAGTTTCACAAACACGCAAGTTTAAGCCTGCGAGTTTTTTCTGTGAATAGTTGTTTGCGAGTTTCAGCGCCTACGAGTTTTAAGTTTTTTTTAGTGATCTGCGAGTTTTCATACTTAGAATATTTTCTGAGAAATTATCAAAACTGTAATTTGGCTTTTAATAGTGACATAGTTCTTTTTGTGATCAATATCTCTGATTATTTTTATTTCAAGTGTTTTCTGTATTTTTGAGATTTCATATTTGGATTAACGATCAAGTTCAAGTTCTTTTTGTAACAGATAATTCAAGATGGGATATTTTTCTGATGATGATGAAAAGAAGATTGAAAAGCTCAAATTAGAGAACAAAAATCTTGCTTCCTCAGTCGACTACTACTCAAAGAGATCAAAGAGATACAATGATGAAAGGAAGATACTGAGAGAAGAAGTTAGTGCTTTAAAGACTATTAATGAAGATCTTCTGAAACAGACTTCTGGGCTTAATGAAAAAAAGGTCTTGTTTTTGGAAGCTGAAAACACTGAGTTAAAGAACAAGATCTCAGAATTAGAAGATCACATTGTCAAGTTTCAGCAAACAGGGTGTGCTAATGAAAAGAAGACTTTTGAATTAGAATTGCAAATTGTTGAAGGAAGATCAGTTTTTGAGAAAGAAAAGAAAGAGTTTGCTAAGAAATTCTCCGAGTTTTCCACAAAATGTGCTGACGAAAAGAAGATAGTTGAGCTGAAATGTTTAAAGCTTTCTGAATAGATTTCTGAGTTTGAGAAAGTAATTATTCTGGAAAGAGAAAAGTTTGCAAAAGAAAGAAAGACCATAGAACAGAAGAATGTTGGATTCTTTAAAGAGATATATGATGGACAAAAGAATGTTGAAAAAGACTTTGAAGAAGAAAGGATTATATTTGAGAAAGAGATAAAGAAGCTGACTGCAAAGATATCTGAGCTATCTGAAAGTGCATTGAAAGAGCAGATAACGAAGTCTGAATTCAAGAAGAAGATTGACCTACTCATTGAAGAAAGAGACAGTTTATCTTTAAAGATAAAAGAGCTTGAAAAGATTGTTTCAAAGGTGGTGGTGACTGAGCATACGATTCCAGAGTCCAAAATCCACTCACCTAGAAATAGTTCAGTTGGTTCTTTCAAGACAGCTGCAAGCTCACATCAGAAAACTGTTTCTTCAAGAAGGTTAGTTAATTCATTTGATCAGATTCGTACTACTAACATTTTCTATGATCAAAATGTAGATGGTTCAAATACACAAAGAAGAAGGAGAAGAAGAAGATATGAAAAAGAGAAGTTGGTTTGGAAGGTAAAACCAGTTGAAGATGAGAAGAAGGAAGAAAAGAAAGGAAAGAAGGAAGAGAAGACAGGTAACAAATGATTTGTATCTGCCTCAAATGCAAAGAAGAACAAAGTGCTGAAAGGAAAACCTGATCTTGCTTATTCGCGAGATCAATTGATCAGGTTATCTAAAAAGAGGTATTGTTCTTATTGTCATACATATGATTTTGTTCATAAAGCTAGTGATCATTACTGTTACTCTCATAAGAACTGCAACTAACACACATGGACCCAAATACAAGTGGGTACCAAAGCCGAAAAGTGAATCTGTGTTGCAGGCACCTACAGTCAAGGGGGAGTAAGAGAACCAAGGCTTCTGAATAAATCAGTTCAGGACCCGTGCTTCAATGGAGTTTGACTTCTAAACACAACAGTTTAGGACTCGTACTTCAATGATGAAAAAGAGATGTTACTCCCGGGCTGATAAGAGAGTGTACTCAAATACTCAGAAGAGGAAATCAATCTTCAAGGGGGAGTACATAAATTTTTCTGGAAATATGTATTCGGAAGATATGACGAACTACACTTCAAAGGGAGTTGTAGATCTCTATCATGTGCCTTTTACTGCCAAATTTCAGATGCATATTTTCAGGGGGAGTAAAAGCTTATGATTTCTGATTACTTCTGATCAGAACTCGTACTTTAATTGTTTTACTGCTTTATGTCTTTTATTTTTGAATAAATTTTGTGAATAAAAGTTGCTTTGACATGACTTTGAGACTTGTGCAGAATGAGAGAAGCTTACAAGATCATATCTTTATGACTTACAGTGTGACTTCATGAGATTTAAGACTGAGTGAAAAGGTAAATTTCTTATCTTAATCTCATATGTATTTGAAAGAAGGACAACTTTCAGATATAGAAAACATATTCTTAAATGTTCAAACCACTTCCCGATTCTTAAACAAATTTCATGAATTGGAAGTGTGATTTTAAATGTTTTCATTTTATTTGTGCTTAAATGATTACAAATCGTGTGTTTCCAAAGATAAATACTTGTGTATTGTCTTTTCTATATACTTTCAAGTATTCACATACACCGATTTGACTTTTTGTTCAAAACGTTCTTACCATGTCTCATATTTGATATATATTTTTCGATGGTAAGACACCCCGCTTGTATTTCAATGAATTTTGAGCGATATTTCATTTCGAAACGTCATTTCAAGAATGTCTATATTTTTGTTTCGTATAGACAATATCCATTATTCTTCACTTTAAGCTTTGATTGTTATATCATTCATTTCTGATCATTTTTCATACAATGTCAGATTTTCAAACAAGCCTTTTGCATTCATGTTCATTCATTCAATATACTTGTTTGAAAATACTTCAATGTTTAAAAAAATGCTCATATTTCCATGATTATATCTCTGAGCATATTCATATATGACATTTGTATATGAGCTTTAACAAATAAAGTTAAACCATTTGAGAAACATTATGCTTTCATAGGATTATATGGGTTCTTTGTGCTAGGACTTACATGAACTTCTATGAAATCACGTTAACCAGTGATTTCTACCCAAGAAGTTAATCCATAGAGATTGAGTGTGAGGAGTCTAAAAGAAATGAGTGTGGGTGTGATGAGGTAAAATGTAAAGGAGAGTTTGGTTAGTAGTGAGCTTAATGATCAAAAGAAAGAGGGTGTGAGAACAGAGTAAAAGAATATTAAACTCTGCACCAACTAATTTTTGAGCCAGGCAGCCATATTACTAGCGTTTCACAACTCTTTGGTGAACGTTATTGAAACAGGAAACTAGCCCATGCCAACTCTTGACTAAACCCCACCAGCTACTCATTTTCTTCTAAAAAAAAAAAGAATATGTTTCACATTTTTCAAGGGGACACAACATATAATCTATGTGGTTTTCGTTTGGAAAATCTGGATATTGAAAAAGAAGGAAGTCTGCCCCACCTTCGCACTTCAATCATGCACATTAAGTCTGTGTTTATCTACTGTTGTCTCAGTGGTTTACACAGTTTTGAGCCTTTATAAGCATATGATGACTTAATTCTTTCTACACTTGCACGAACACACAAATAATTTGTTTCTTTGTCATAACATTCATAGAAATTGCCTTTGTGGTGTTCCGATGATTGGATGGAAGCTCTGGGGGAGTGAACATCAAAAAGCTCCTTTATATTGTGTATTCGTTACACACAATGACTTTGCGTTACTGACAGGCATTTTAACTTATTCATTTGTTGATTCAGGAGTTACATGTTCTTATTTTGTCTGGATTTGCAAAGATCTAGATGACTACTTGGCTATGGATCACAAAATCAGAGGCTCTTGGACAGATCATAATGGTTAAAGACATTTCTTGGAAAAGTTTTGATGATATAGATGCTTAAATCATTAAAAAGGGGGAGATGATATCAAGAACTGATAAAGTTTTGAGAGATGATTTTAAAGAAATGTCCAAGTCAGAAGATTCAAAGTAAAGATTTGAAGAAGATCAAAGAATTTCTGAAGGTTTGAGGAAATTTTTCTTTGAAGATTATTTGCTAAAGCAATCCGCGCTGATTCTGAAGATAATTTCTTTCCAAAGTCTGAAAGTTTTTTGTGAAAGTTTTGGGGAGATTGTTAATCGTTTGAAGACAGTTTTGGAAAGAATACCTTCAAATAAAAGGCGAGATTGTACTGACAGAGCTTAAATGTGAAAACTGAATTGCTAGATTTTTCAATAGTTATCTTGAATCCAAAGGGGGAGATTGTTAGAGCATAAATATGTTGGATTCAAGATCATAAAGATTGAAGACAAAAGTTCAAAAAGTCAAAGCTGGAAAAGTCAACTCTCACTGAAAGTCAAAGTCTTTTGTTAATAAAGTCAAAGTCAATGTATTTGTATTTGTATTTGTTTGTTTTCCTTTGTAATTGTCAAGGGTATAAATACCTTTGTTTGTCTTTGTAATCTGTAGTATCAATCAGACGTGTGAATCAGAGAGAGAGCGTATTAGAGAAGAGCATAATTCATATCATTCTAGAGAGAGAGTATCTTGTAGAGTGAGAAAGTTGTAAGTTTGTAATATTTGAGATTGAAATCAATGACATATGAATTCGATTCTCATCTTGATTGTTTGTAGCATTTAGAACTTGAATATTGGGAATAACAACTTTGACTTTCACCTGTCATCTTCATGATCTTGTATCTAACATATTTGTGCACTAACAGATACCAACTTGAGGTGATTGTAACACCTCAAGCATCGAATGTGGCCGTCATTGAGGTGATTGTAACACCTCAGATTTTCAAAGTATAAATTCCATTATTAAGACTTATAGTCTTCCTCATTTTGAATCGTATTTATTGCGTTTACCGTTAATCGTATGCATCGCGTGAAATAGCCAAGCTTGAGTGTTAAGACTTGATTTTGGAAGTGAAACTCAGTGACTTGCGCGGGTTCCTTCGCAGCTTGGAAACCACGGCCTAAGCCACGTAATTCACTATTTGTTTTTAATCCCAGGAATACGCGCGGTTATGCCGCGGCCTAATGTCGTGGCTAAAGCAACGGGGAAAACATCTGCAGATCTATAGATGGGTTTTCCCCTTTTTCTCAAATATTTCTCATCAACCTCCTTTATTACTTTCTCTCTTAAAACCCCTCCCTCTTCAAGAACCGAAATTAAGGTTTCACCAAACCCTATCTACCTCATTTATTGCTAGGAGTTAGTGCATCAACCAAGGAGTCAAGCTAGAAGCATAAAACCATCATCTCCATTGTCATCTTCTTCAAGAAATCAAACTAGGGTTTTAGGTTTTCATCAAAAACCCATATTGTGAGTACATACTCAACTTTAAAACTTCATACATGTCAAAACTAAGATTTTAGACCCTTAATCATCATTCTGTTTGATTATTTATGTTTAAAAATGATTTTTGACCTAACTTGACATTTTGGAGATTTTAGGCTTTCATACCATTTTGTGAAAGGATGAATTAGTGTATATTTTAACAATGGAAATATGTTTTATTCCTTGAAATACTGGTGGCTAACCATGAGAATAAATGCATCATACCCATATTTGATTTTATCATATGATGAGGGTTGTTCAATAATGATATTTTTGGGGAAATGGAAAGTATGGTTGATACTGGTTACAAATTTGTTGTTGGCAAGACTTTGCCTAAAGATGAACTTATTTGGGTAAAGAAAAGTAAATATTTTACGAAAGACATGGTAGAAATCATATGTTTGAATATGGTTTGAGTCACCAATGAAATGGTGACAAGCTTTAGACTATTACTAGTGGATCCATAGGTATAGAGTCGGCTTATTTGTTGGGAATAATCCCGTTTATAGCTAGTTTAGACATTGGACGCTAGGGTGACAATTTGTTACGGTTATGTGAGACCGGATACAAGCCGTGGGTCGTATATGCAAATCCTAGCGAATGAGCATGGTTAGGATCATTGGGTGCCCTCCCCACATCTGAGTACGATGCGGCGAGTTCGTGGCCTTGATTCTAGCATGGTGAGCTCAGTAACTCGGAAAATGGCTTACTTTTGTGTTCTGCCACGATCCTTGGAAACCGGGTCTCCCTCGTCATCGCAAGATGTGTTTTGGATCGAAAGTTTGTTATGTGGTTATTTTCGAATTACGAACCCTAATCCTTTGAAAGACTTATTCTTTCTTTATGCAACTTATTCCTAAATCATCATTACAAATTGTATGTTCTCACTAGGCGTTAAGCCTAACACTTTTTTTAAATGAAATGTATGACAATTTCCCTTAGCGGTGGGTCGTCCAAGGTTTGAGAGACGAGCGTGGGATTTTTGAGTTTATATTAGTTTTTTGTCGCTTTCACATACGTTCATAGGTTTTGTAAACCCTTTCACACATTTACCTTATTTGGGTGGTTTACTCCAATTACAGACGTCATATTGCCGAATTTTCAAAATTTCAAATTACTCTAAATTTTAGGATGTTACAAGTTGGTATCAGAGATCTAGTTTAAGTGAACTAGGTATGAATGTAAGGTGTCTAGACTTAAGCTAAGGTTTTAAGTAATGATTGTGAGATTTGGGTAGAATTTCTAAGAAGGGTTAGTTCTGAGTCAACAGAAATTATATTAATCGAGCGTTATGGTGATGGTAACGAGAACCTTTATGTATTATATGTTCATAATTTCACTTATCTAATGTTATTATGAAGATGTTTTACGTGAGTGTGCTTGAAGTACTGTTGTTATGACAATTGGTGATGTAGTAGTACGTTTCCTCGTGTTTAATTCTATTTCTCTCTCTTACTCCTTTCTTTGTCGTGTGTTTCAGATCAAGATGGTTAGTATGTGTGGTAGACCACGTACACGAGTGGAAGGTGTTGAGGCGACCGCTTCAACGACTGATCAACCGGAGAGGGTTGAGGCCACCGTGTGTCCATCACCCAAACCATTGTTAGGCGGAGGGCCTGAGATCATTCCCCGGGTGGACCTAGATTCATCCAACCCGATCATTCAAGAGGAGAACCCTCAAACAGAGATGATGGTCAATCTGATGCATCTGATGAACGAAGCAATGGCCAAGCAGCAAGAGTCACTTCTAAAAATGTTTGAGGACCGCGATGTGAACAACTGGAGGAATGAAACGATTGCGGAGAGCATTGAGGTGATTGGGTCCGGTGGTATGAGACACGTGAACCGGACTAAAGAGCCAATAATTACCGATGTGGAGGCAGGACAAGAGAGCTTGCAGGTTTAAGTCCTACTAGGCTGCAAGTCGCCAGAGTTCTTCGGTTCTGAAGACCTGGTTGCTTGTATGAAGTGGATTCAGGGGATTGAGCATGCCTTCGACTCATCTGAGTGCGGGGAAGATCAGAAGGTGAAGTTCGGTTCCCAAATGCTACGAGGCATGACACTCATATGGTGGAATGTCACCAAGTCCACCCTCTCCCCTACTATTTTGGTCCAACTAGCTTGGGCCGGATTCAAGAAGAAAGTTCTGGAGGATTACTGCAATGAGAGGGAAATGAACCAGATTGTTGATGAGTTTTGAGGCCTCAAGAAGGGAAACCTTTCTGTGAGGGATTACTCGAGGAAGTTTGTTGAGAAACTTGATCTGGTGGGGCATGTGGCCCCAACTGAGAATGAAAGAGTGAAGGCTTATCTGAAAGGGTTTGCCGGTTGACATGATGTCCATGGTTTGCAACGCCAAGACCTCTTCTCTTCGTGAAGCCATTGAAGAGGCCAAAATCATGGAGGATGTCTATGCTAGGGACAAAGTGGAGAAATCCGTAGTAGTGGGAGACAAGAGTAAGTAGGAAAGCAACCCCGGACTTCCTAAGAGGTCGAGACCTTTCAACGGTGGAAGGAGCTTTGATAACCACCAAAAGGCACAGTGGTGCCCTAGATGCCGAAGCAAGCACCATGGTAACTGTAACTCCAATCCCACTTCTTGTGCCAAGTGTGGGAAACAGGGTCATACTACTCGGGATTGCTCGATCAAGGGAGTGGTATATTTTGAATGCAAGATGTTGGGAGATTTCCAAAAAGATTGTCCGAAGTGTAATACAAGGAGTGCCCCGGAGAAGAAAGAGAACCCTCCCAGAGTTCCTAGACGGGCTTTCCAGATGACGGTCATTGAGGCCAAGGCATCCACCAACGTGGTATCGGGTACGTTTCTCCTAAACTCCGTACCTACTCGTGTGCTATTTGATTCTGGCACTAGTTTCTCTTTCGTGTCTGATTCTTTTTGCCAAAAGATTGCCATGCCCACTAGTAGTTTAGTTGATGCTTTAGTGGTAGAGATAGCAATTGGTAGTCTAGTAGTGATCCACGATGTTTTGAACGATTGCTTGATTGACATCGAAGGGAAGAAATTCTCAATTAACCTGATGCCTATGACTATTGGAGGTTTCGACGTGGTGGTCGGTATGGATTGGTTGGCGGACAATCACGCCGAGATCCTGTGTTCCAAGAAACTGATCTGACTCCCTATATCGGATGGTGAAATAGTAGTAGTATATGGCGAAAGGCAGAAGGGAGAGGTAGCAGTTACCACCATGGCTAAAGTGCGAAAATGCCTGGTAAAGGGATGTTCATCCTTCCTAGCATACGTAATAGATGCCAAGTTTGAGAAGAAGAAACTTGAAGATGTAAAGGTGGTGCGCGAATTTCCCGATGTCTTTCCGGACGACTTGCCCTGGTTACCACTCCATCGTCAAGTATAGTTTCGAATAGATCTTGTACCGGGAGCGGCTCTGATTGCTTGAGCCCCTTACCGGTTGGCGCCATCCGAGATGCAAGAGATGATGGCTCAACTACAAGATCTTTTGGAGAAGGGGTTCATAAGACCGAGCTCGTCACCTTGGGGAGCCCCAGTCTTATTTGTCAAGAAGAAGGACAACACGATGAGAATGTGCATCGATTATTGTGAATTGAATAAGGCTACAGTGAAGAACAAGTATCCGCTTCCGAGGATCGAGGACTTGTTCGATCAACTCCATGGAGCGGGTTGTTTCTCAAAGATCGATTTGCGTTCGGGTAACCACCAAGTGAAGGTAAGAGGGGGAGACGTTCCGAAGATGGCTTTTAGAACGCGTTACGGCCATTACGAATTTCTCGTAATGTCGTTTGGCCTAACTAACGCACCGACGGTGTTTATGGATTTGATAAGAGTGTGCCGACCATTCCTCGACAAGTCGGTCATTGTGTTCATTGATGACATTCTTGTGTATTCCTAGAGCGAAACGGATCATGAGCAACATCTCCGCGAAGTTCTTGAGGTGTTGAGAAAGGAGAGGTTGTACGCCAAATTGTCTATGTGTGACTTTTGGCTTGATGAGGTTCAATTTTTGAGTCACGTTGTCACTCGAGATGGAGTGAAGGTGGACCCCTCTAAAATCGAAGCTATGATGAATTGGGAACCTCCAAAGAGTCCGTCCGAGATCCGAAGTTTCTTGGGTTTGGCGGGCTATTATCGGAGATTTATTCAATATTTCTCCAAGATCGCTTCTTCCTTAACGGCCTTGACTCGGAAGAATGTGAAGTTTGTTTGGTCTGAAGCGCAAGAGAAAGCGTTCCGGACGTTGCAAAGGAAGTTGTGTGAAGCTCCAATTTTGTCCCTACCCGCACGGTTGGAAGACTTCGTGGTTTATAGCGACGCTTCAAAAATGGGATTGGGTTGTGTATTAATGCAAAGAGGCAAAGTAATCGCTTACGCCTCAAGGCAACTCAAAATCCACGAGAAGAATTATCCTACCCATGACTTGGAGCTAGCGGCGGTGGTGTTCACCTTGAAACTTTGGCGACATTATATTTATGGCACGAAATGTACACTCTACATAGATCATAAGAGTTTGAAACATATCTTTGATCAAAAAGAGTTCAACATGAGGCAAATACGGTGGCTCGAGTTACTCAAGGATTATGATTGCGAGTTGCTTTACCACCCCGGTAAACCGAACGTGGTGGCTGATGAGTTAAGTCGAAAGGACTATAGCAGGAGCATGCAGGCTACCCTTTCAAGAATAGAGCAAGTTTCAAGTCTCATTGATAGAATCAAAGAATCTCAAATAAAATCCTTGTTTGAAGAGAATCTCAAATATGAGGTTATGACGAAGCAACGGTTGCTCTTGACGGAAGATAACTGTGGGGTGAAATTGTTCAACGGTCGTGTATGGGTACCCAAAGTTGGTGGCAATCGAGAACTTCTCCTCGAAGATGCCCATAAATCCAAGTATTCCATTCATCCGGGGAGTACAAAGATGAACAGGGATTTGAAGCTACATTATTGGTGGTCGGTATGAAACTTGATGTGGTGCGTTACATGGAGCGTTGTGTGACGTGTTTGCAAGTAAACGCTGAGCATCAACGACTGTATGTGTTAAAGCACAGTTTTATTGGATTCAAGATCATCGTTATCTGAAGATGGAAATCTGAAGTCAAAGCTGATAAAGTCGACTCTCAACAAATAGTCTAGGGTCTGTTGTAATAAATAGTCAAAGTGTGTTTACGTATTTACATTTTTAGTCTTTTTCTTTTAAATAAGTTATTTTATTTTAGCTGTTGGGCCCAAGCCAAGCCAAGCCCATTAGTCTAATAATCCTTTGTATAAATTAGTTTTGTTAGTGTTAATTAGGTTTAGAGAGATAAGAGAGAAATTAATTATTGAAAGGCTGCTTGTTTTGAGCCGTGAGATTCAGAGAGGAATAGAGAGAGAGAGAGAGTTGCGCTTAAGGAGAAGAACAGAGAGAGTTTGATTTCTTCATCAAGAACACTTTTAATCGTTTGATTAATCAATACCAGGTTTGCATTATCGTAGTGTTTAATTGTTTGCTTGATTGAATCGTGAATCACAGGGACACACAATTGGTATCATAGCCAAACAGATTTAATTGAATTTTTTTTTTCCGATTCTGCTTATCTGTAAAGATTCAAAATTTATTATTGTGTGATTGTTCATTCAAGTTGTTATTGTTTGGATTGTGTTTGATTAGCATATTATCTTGACTGGGTATTGATTGTTTTGAGTATCATATCAATTTCGATTATCAATTTGCTGATTTTTGCTGTTCTGGGTTCGTTCACGAGTCGCACTGATTCATAAATCAAATCTCTCAGAGTGGTTTTTATTGAAATTAATTGATAGCAATCAGTTCTAATTGTTTAATCAATTGTTTTGGCAAAGTTTGGTAGTGTAATTCGTGTTATCAATTGTTTTTTGGGTCGATAAGCATCAAGAACATACCGGTCGCCCGACAAACACTGTTCATATCGGTCTTTGCTTAATATCGGTCGAATACTTTGTACCGATCAGGCCACTCACAAGCAATTATCGGTCGTAAGGAATATCGGTCGGATATCCTATATCGGTCCATACTTTATCGGTCCATACACTTTACCGGTCACATACTCTATATCGGTCTAGACACCTTACCGGTCGACAAGATATCGGTCATAGCAAATTACCGGTCGAACTCTACCGGTCCAAGCCAATACCGGTCATAGAATCATACAGGTCAAAACATATTATCGGTCGATTTCATACCGGTCCAGCATCTTACCGGTCGACATTTTTACCGGTCCAAGCATAATACCGGTCGAAGCAAGGTACCGGTCTCTCAGCTTTGAGCCACTGCCTTGTCACGCGAAGTCCTCTTTGCGCGACCCACATATCGCGCAAATCCTTCTTTGCGCCAGCTTCCTCTCACGCAAACTTCTACTTTGCGTCACCTGTGTCTAGCGCAAACCTCACTTTACGCGACCTATCTCTCGCGCGAACTGTCTTTTTGAACCACTGTCTTAATGCTTCTCTGATTATTTTATCTGTGATTTCTACTGTGCTAGTACTGCTATTAAATTATCTTTTGTAAATTTATTTTTCTGAAAAACTTTTAGTGCAGTTTTATCCAACTCTTGATTCTAACGTCTCATCCAGTTGATTGTCTTCGTACCAGATAAGTTTGATGTCTAATCATATCTGTAAGGATGCCATCTCGGGAAGCTCTTGCGATTGGAACAGATGTGAAGCCACCAGTACTCTTCAAGGGGGAGTACGAGCAATGGAAGGACAAATTCTTGGATTTCATTGATCAAAATGATTTGAGAGATTACATCAGAAAATCTCTGAAAGAAGGAATCATGACACATCCAACTAAGTTTCTCACAGTAGCTGGAGAAAATGGAGAAGAAGAAGAAAGAGAGTATCCATTACCGCTTGGTGAATACTCGGAAGATCAGAAGAAGAGACACAAGGGTGACAAGCTGGCAAGATCATTTATTCTCCAAGGCATACCGAATGAAATCTATGTCAAAATTGACAGCTATAACGCTACCGGTAAGCAAATGTGGGATCAGTTGGAGAAGATGATGATCGGATCAAAAGTCGGCAACCAACTCAAAGTTTCTAACTGCTTGAACAATTATGAAGAATTCAAAGCCAAAATTGGAGAATCACTCGAAGCCACTTATGACAGATTTGTCACATTGCTGAACGAGCTCAGGAAGAACAAGATCAGCAAATCTCAAGTTGAGCTGAATATGAAATTTCTCAGCAACCTTCAGCCTGAGTGGAAGAGATTCACCAGACAGATGAGGCAGTTGAAAGACCTGAACGACATTCCACTTCATGAAGTTTATGAAATCCTCAAACAGAATGAGGAAGAAGTGGATGAAATCAAGGCTGAGATGAAGAAGGCTGACAAAGCAGTTGCTGATCCAGTTGCTCTTGTGGTCAAGAAGAAGTCTAAGAAGAAGAAGGTGATAGCATCTGAATCAGAAGAGGATGATAGTGAGGCAAAGTCTGACTCTGACGATTGTGAAAAACTGAAGGAAGCCATGCTAATGTTAACCAAGGCTTTCCAAAAGAAGTTCTATAAAAACTCTAACTCCAACAGTCAGAGGTACTCGTCTGGTCCGAATAACTACAAGCATAAGGAGAAAGTTGAAGAAAAGAGACCAGAAGAAAAGAAGAAGGATGGAGCCGAAGAGATCAAGAAGGAAGAACCGCTAAAATGCTACAACTGTGGCAGACTCGGTCACTTTGCCAAGGACTGCCGAAAACCAAAAGTCCGAAACTCCGACTATTACAAGAATATGATGCTTCTAGCCAAGCAACAAGAGGCTGGAAAAGCATTAATGGTCGAGGATGAATATTGGCTCCACCGTTCGGACCAAGAATCTGAAGAAGGAGAGAAGGACGAGACAACACACCTATGCTTGATGGGGCAGAAGCAGTCAGAAGCTGAAGTTGATTCTGATGATGGAGATAATGAAGAGGTATGTGACTTAACTGAATCTGATTATCTGAACCAAATGCATGCCATGATGTCTAAACTCCAAGAATTAGAGTCTAAACTGAAGCGTGAGAAAGGTGTCATTAATGAGAAAAATCAATCTATACATAAGCTTAGTAATGATATCGCTGAGAAAAATGTATTGATTGAAACTTTGCACAAAAATATAGACACCAGCGCTAACGAGAAGACTATAATTTATAAAGAGTTATCTGAAACTGTTTCAAAGTATAAAGAATGTGAGTTCAAGTCTAAAGATCTTTCTAAAATGTACTCTTCGACTTCAAAAGAAAAGAAATCCTTAATTGAAAAGGTGAATGCTTTGGAAGAGAAATTATATACTGTTGGGTCATCTAAGATTTGAAGATGTCCTCTCCTTTAGTTTGTGTTTACTCTTCTGTAAATGATTGTACATATACTATGGGTCAGTCTGAACAAACCATTCATCTCAAACCCAAAGAGGATAAAGAGAAGTGGGGACACGGTTACGAGAATCCACAATGTCTCAAAAAGGGTATATCTGAAGTGCCTGTTCTGTATGATTTTGGATTTATGACACTAGCACCTGATTACCCTGAACTTCAAGTTTTTTGGACTAAACTGTCTGAAGAGGATACAACCAAGAAATATGCTAAAATAAAGAACACAACTAAAGTTCAACTTCCGTTTCGTTATGAGAGGTTGAATAATAGTTATAGTTCTGACAAATCAAATTTTCTTTCAAATGATTATTTTGATATTTATTCTGTAAAAGAAAAGGAGACTAAGCCCATCGAAGGTATGTTTACGTCCCTCTTCTAGTTTTAAAAAGTAAAATTTCTGAACTCGAGAATACTCCTACAGAAGAAAGAATTTTGATGGAACTAGAAAAAACTGTATTTTCTACTGTGTTCAAGAATACTGAGTTTTCTAAACCATCCAAGGCTTTAAAATCTGATGATAGATCAGGTTCTCTTGATAATGAGCTTAATTTCTTAACCTCTGATGGTGTTTTTGATAAATGTGTTGCTCAGTTTGACTTTACTACCAAACTTCCTGATCATTCATCTTGTGTTATTAATTCTTTCGGTCTACCCAGTGTGTTTGAAAAAGGTTAAACATCAACGAAAGTTGATAACTCAGTTTCTATGAAATTTAAGACTGTGAAAGGTAAGAAAAGAAAATCTCAGCATTCACAGAAACCGATCACCACGGGTAAGCCAAAGAAGAAGCATTCTTTTGATTCTCATCATTATAACTCTAAAGTTTCAAATGTTTCAGATGTGAGAAAGCAAAGGGTTGAAGTTAAGTCAGCATGGATACCGAAACAGAAGATAGACGAGAAAGCTAAATCTAGTCCTAGTTTTAATTTGAATAAAAAGACTTCTAGTAAAGATGATTTGAGTGTGAATGTTGCTACTTTTAAATCTAATCTTGTTGATTCTCGCAAGAAATATTCCATAAAGCAATTATTCCAGTTAGCTCCTTCTAATAAAAAGTTTTCAAATTTTGGCGGATATGATTATGCTTCTCGTAGATATTCTGATGTTTGGTTTGGTTCATACAATGTTTCATCTTATCGTTATCATTCTTCCCATCATGCTTATGGATTTCAAAGACAAAGCGGGCCCAAATTTAAATGGGTGCCAAAATCAAGTACTAACAGTGAAGGTCTCATTTATAAATGGGTACCTAAACCACTTATTTCCTTATTTGTTTTGTGCAGACCCGTCATATGTGGTACTTGGATAGTGGGTGTTCCAAGCATATGACCGGGCAGAAGAGTATGTTGTCTAATTATACAGACAAATACTGCAACACAATTCATTTTGGAAATGATCAGTTTTCACCAATTCTGGGATATGGTGATGTTGTACACGAAAATCTCACGATTAAGAAGGTGAGCTACGTTGAAAGCTTAGAACACAACCTATTCAGCATTGGCCAGTTATGCGACAAAGACTTAGAGGATAATTTCAAGGCCAAGACATGTTCAGTACGCACTAAAGAAGGGAAAGAACTCATGGTCGGCACTCGCAAGTCAAACCTCTACACCATCAACTTGTCAAAGGTCCTAATGCAACAAAGCTGGTTATGGCATCGACGGCTTTCTCACCTCAACTTTCGGTACATCAACAAGCTGGTCAGTGGAAAGCTAGTGAAAAGACTTCCAGAGCCGAAGTATGAAAGAGAACACTTGTGTGCAGTGTGTGAAAAGGGAAATATGAAGAGAGCCCCACACAAACCAAAGCCTGAACCAAGTACCAGCTCTCCATTAGAGTTGTTGCATATGGATTTATGCGGTCCTATGCGAACGCAAAACTTAGGAGGAAAGAAGTATGTGTTGGTTATCGTGGATGACTATATGCGATACACTTGGGTGAAGTTCCTACGGTCTAAAGATGAGACGCCCGAAGTTCTCATTACATTTCTGAAGACGACCCAAGTCAATCTGCAGAAACAAGTCAATATTCTAAGAACTGAGAATGGCACAAGGTTCAAGAACAAGATAGTTGAAGAATATCTCGAATCGGTCAGGATATCACATCAATACTCTGTTGCACGTACGCCTCAACAGAATGGAGTTGTCGAAAGGCGAAATCGTACACTTGTCGAGGCCGCTCGAACAATGCTCAGCCAATCTGAATTATCTCTATTTTTGTGGGCTGAAGTTGTATCGACTGCGTGTCACACTTAGAATCGCTCCATGATACACCGCATATTTTAGAAGACTCCGTATGCGTTGATCAACAACCGAACACCAACCATTAAATATTTTCATGTTTTTGGTTGTATGTGTTATGTTCTAAACGACAGAGAGAATCTGAACAAGTTCAATGGTAAGGCGGATGAAGGCATCTTCGTTGGTTATTCCTCTACATCTTCTGCATATCGTGTTTATTTGAAGAAGTCGAAGACCGTGATCGAGAGCGTCAATGTTACATTCGATGAGGACATGGCTTCTAAGCACGTCAGTTTAGAACCCGTAATTACCGGAGTACTAGCTTCTGGACCAACCAGTCCAGGACCTGCACCTCAAGAGAACAAATCAGATGGCTCCTCATCGTCTTCCTCTAAATTATCTGATTTGGATTTATTATTTGAACAGTTTTATGATGAATTTCTTGGATCTAAAGTGCCTAAATCTGTTATGGTTGACAGGATGGAAGACTCAATGACTACACATCCAACCACTTCCGATATCTCTACTGAATCCAATTCCCCGATTCAGCAAGAAGTTCCAGTTCAAATGCCTACTTCGACAGTTGAAGTTGTGATCAACACCGCCGACACAGAAGTAGCTGACTCAGTAGGATGTACTGTAAGGACTGATCAACAGATTGACCAAGCTGTACCTACTGCAACTTCTGTAACTACTTCTTCAACTGAAACCCCCATTCATTCTGAATCATCTGAAGGAGATAACAGTGGATTCCTAGATGCTGACAATGATAAATCTACATCTACTCCATTTCCTCATGAACATAAGTGGACCAAAGATCACCCGGTACATCAAATTATTGGAGATCCTTATAAAGCGGTGCAAACTAGGTCTGCAACATCAAATCTATGTATGTATGAATCCTTTCTGAGCAAGATCGAGCCTACTCGTGTATCTGAGGCCCTTGTCGATTCAGATTGGGTAACTGCGATGCAAGATGAGCTGAATCAATTTGAAGCACTAAAAGTCTGGAGACTCGTACCCAAACCTCAAGGTAAAACCATCATTGGTACGAAATGGGTGTTCAAAAACAAGAAAGATGAAGATGGTATCGTTATCCGTAACAAAGCACGACTTGTTGCCAGGGGATATAGGCAAGAGGAAGGGATAGACTACGATGAGACTTATGCTCCAGTGGCGCATATAGAAGCAATTCAGATGTTCTTAGCCTACGCCGCCCACAAAAACTTCACCGTTTATCAAATGGACGTGAAGACAACTTTTCTGAATGGAGTACTCAAGGAAGAAGTCTACGTCTCACAGCCAGAAGGGTTTGTAAATCCAGATAAGCCGAACCACGTCTACATCTTGGATAAAGCTCTTTATGGACTGAAACAAGCTCCTTGCGCCTGGTATGATATTCTATCTCAGTTCTTGGTCAAGTCAGGTTTTACAAAAGGTACGGTTGATACCACTCTTTTCATTAAAAAGGATAAAGACGATATCAATCTTATTCAAATATATGTGGATGATATTATTTTTGGTTCTACAAATCCTAAGTACTGTAAGAACTTTGCAAACCTCATGGTGTCACGTTTTCAGATGAGCATGATGGTAGAGATGAACTTCTTTCTTGGATTGCAAGTCAAACAATATTCAACGGGGATCTTTATCAATCGATCTAAATACATTCTTGATATTCTTCGGAAGTTCAAAATGGAAAATTGTAAACCCATCGGTACCCCGATGGCACCTGGTACTAAGATTGGCACCGATCTTTCGGGAAAGGCTGTTGATGTTAGGACTTATAGAGGGATGATAGGTTCCTTAATGTATCTTACTTCTAGTAGGTCGGATATAATGTTTTCTACATGCTTATGTGCTAGATATTTGGCCAATCCTAAAGAATCCCATTTGTCTGCTGTTAAGCGGATTTTTAGGTATCTGAAAGGGACTGTAGATCTTGGTCTGTGGTATACTAAAGATACTAGCTTTGAACTAACAGCTTATTCAGACGCAGATCATGCTGGTTGCATGTTAGACAGGAAGAGCACATTGGGTCATATCCAATTCCTCGGAGATAAACTCGTCAGTTGGGCTTCGAAGAAGCAATTATGTGTCTCCACATCAACTGCCGAAGTAGAATATGTAGCTGTTGCTAGCTGCTGTTCTCAGGTCTTGTGGATGCGAACACAACTGCGAGACTATGGGTTTCATTTCAATAGAATTCCGATCTATTGTGATTCGAAGAGCGCTATTACGATTACCGCTAACCCTGTTCAGCATACTAAAACTAAACACATAGATGCCAGGTATCACTTTATAAAAGATAATGTGGAAAAGGGAACAATTGAACTTTACTTTGTAAAAACCGACTTTCAGCTTGCAGATTTGTTCACCAAACCTTTAGACAAAAAGAGATTCAATTTTCTTGTCTCTAGGCTTGGTATGCTAAATCTTAAGACCTAATCGGTGGTTACCTATTAAAGTTTCCTATTGTATCTTTTCATCATTTCTTTATCATTATTTTCGCAAGATATCTGCTATTTAATAGTTTATTCATGATCTCAGGGGGAGTGTGAGAAGTAACTCATAGATGGTAAATGTTATTTTGAGGGGGAGCATATCTAATGAATGCATTGTACTTACTGATAACTTGTTAGTGATGCATGATTTTAGGGAGCGTACAAGTGAAGAGTATGGCAATGACTTCTGATTATTTATGATCAGAACTCGTAATTTAATTGTTTTACTGCTTTCTGTCATTTCAATTACAGTGAATAAAGTTACTTTGACTAGACTCTTAAGACTTTTGCAGTGTGAGTTATGCTTACAAGATCATATCCTTATGACTTTAAGCTTGACTTTATGAGATGGAAGATTACACTTACAAGGTATAGTTCTTTATCTTCATCTCATCTATGGTTGAAAGAAGGACAACTTTCAATCATAAGAAAACATGTTCTTAAATGTTCAAACCACTTCCCGATTCTCAAACAGATTTCGTGAATTGGAAGTGTGCTTTTAAATGTTTTTTGCTTCATCATTGAGCTTTAACTGATCAAGTTAAATCAAGTGAGCATCATATGCTTCATAAGAAAACATGGGATCAGTGTGCTAGGACTTTATCAAAACTTCTATGGATTCACGTTAACCAGTGTTTCCTACCCAATAAGTTAATCCTTAGTGATTACATGTGAGGAGTCAAAAGAAATGAGTATGGGATGTGTGATGAGAGAAATTGTAAAAGAGAGTTTGGTTAGTTGTGAGCTTAATGATAAAAAGAAAGAGGGTGAGAGATCAGAGCAAAAGAATATTAAACTCTGCACCAACAACTTTCTGAGTCGGGCAGCCACATTTCTAATGCTTCATAATTCTTGGTGAACATTATTGAAATAGGCAACTAGACCTTGCCAACTCTTGACATTACCCCACCAGCTACTCATTTTCTTCTCAACAAGAAAATGTTTCATTTTCAAAGGGGACGCAACACATATGCTATCTGATTTTCATTTGGAAAATCTGGATATTGAAAAGAAGGAAGTCTGCCCCACCTCCACACTTCACTAATGCACATTGAGTCTGTGTTTAACTAACTGTTGTCTTAGTGGTTTACACATGTTGAGCCTTATAAGCAATCATCATATGCTTAATTTATTCTATCACTTGCACGAACACACAAAAAATTTGTTTCTTTGTCATAACGTTCATAGAAATTGCCTTTGTGGTGTTTCGATGATTGAATGGAAGCCCTGGAGGAGTGAACATCATAAAAGCTCCTTTATATTGTTTATTTGTTACACACAGTGACTTCGTGTTACTGACAGGCATTTTTAACTGGTTCATTTGTTGATTCAGGTGTTACCTTTCTACTTTGCCTGGATTTGCAAAGATCTGGATGCACATCTTTATGAATTGATGGATAATCAGTGGTTCTGTATGCAAGATCAGTGGTGGAAGACATTTCTTGAAGAAAAGTTTTGATGAACTCTTTTCTCTTTTCATCAAAAAGGAGGAGAAGCGTCAACCAAGAAATGAAGAGAACTCAAGTTTTTGAGAGATTGAAAGAATTTCTGAAGATTTGTTGCAATGAAGATTGAAGATGATTTGCTGAAGCATTCCGAGCTGAAACTGGAGATAATTTCTTTCTAAGAGATATTCTCATTTTTGGAGATATTGCTACATTCTGAAGACAAAGAGGAAGATTGCATCTTCTGAGCTTAAAAGAAGAACTGGTCTTGATCCAAAGGGGGAGATTGTTAAAGCACAGTTTTATTGGATTCAAGATCATCGTTATCTAAAGATGGAAATCTGAAGTCAAAGCTAATAAAGTCGACTCTCAACAAATAGTCTAGGGTCTTTTGTAATAAATAGTCAAAGTGTGTTTACGTATTTACATTATTAGTCTTTTTCTTTTAAATAAGTTATTTTATTTTAGCTGTTGGGCCCAAGCCAAGCCAATCCCATTAGTCTAATAAGCCTTTGTATAAATTAGTTTTGTTAGTGTTCATTAGGTTTAGAGAGCTAAAAGAGAAATTAATTATTGAAAGGCTGCTTGTTTTGAGCCGTGAGATTCAGAGAGGAATAGAGAGATAGTTGCGCTTAAGGAGAAGAACAGAGAGAGTTTGATTTCTTCATCAAGAACACTTGTAATCATTTGATTAATAAATAACAGGTTTGCATTGTCGTAGTGTTTAATTGTTTGCTTGATTGAATCGTGAATCACAGGGACACACAGTATGGAAGCCTTCAATCCTTGGAGATCCCTCAGTGGAAGTGGGAACACATTACCATGGACTTCGTGACTAAGTTGCCCAAAACTCTTCGAGGTCACGATACCATATTGGTAATTGTGGATCGGTTAACCAAGAGCGCTCATTTCCTAGCTATGTGTGAGACATTACCAATGAACAAGTTGGCAAAGCTCTACATCGATGAGGTGGTTTCGAGGCATGGGGTGCTCTTGTCCAATTGTGTCGGATCGAGATAGTCGGTTCACTTCGAACTTCTGGGATGGCTTGCAGAAAGAACTTGGTACACGAGTGAAGTTGAGTACGAATTACCATCCGCAAACCGATGGGTAAAGCGAAAGAACGATCCAAATGCTTGAAGACATGTTAAGGTCTTGCGTTATTGACTTTGGGGGTGGTTGGGACTCTCACCTACCTTTGGTGGAGTTTTCTTACAATAATAGCTACCAATCGAGTATTGGAATGGCACCGTTTGAGGCCTTGTACGGGCGGAAGTGCAGAACTCCCGAGTGTTGGCTTGAAGCGAGAGAGAAGCAATTCGCTGGACCTGAAATTATGCAAGAGACGACCGATAAAGTTAAGAGCATTCGGGAAAGGTTGAAAGCGGCTCAAGATCGACAAAAGAACTATGCCGATAAGAAGAAGCGACCGATGGAGTTCCAAGTGGGCGAGCGTGTGATGTTAAAGGTGTCGCCATGGAAGGGCATAATCCGGTTCGGAAAGCGCGGGAAGTTCAGTAATCCCCGTTTCCTTGGACCATTCAAGGTGCTTAAACGTGTGGACTTGCAAGCCTATCAGTTGGAACTTCCACCGGAGATGAAAGGGATCCATAACACGTTTCATATTTGTTACCTTCGGAAGTGTTTGGCGGAAGAGGAAAGCGTCATCCCTCTTTCCGAGATCAGAGTGGATGAGGGTAACCGTTACGTGGTTGAACTCGACGCCATCCTAGAAAGGAAGTCCAATAAGTTGCATCACAAGGAAGTCCCTATGGTCACAGTGCAATGGAAGCATCATCATGGTGCCAATGTGACGTGGGAAGCCGAGGAGGATATGAAGCGAAGATATCCTTATCTTTTCGAGTAGTTGGGATTTCGGGGACGAAATCATTCTCAAGTTGGGGAGGATTGTAAAACCTCGAATTTTCAATGTATAATTTCTATTATTAAGACTTCTAGTCTTCCTCATTTTGAATCGTAGTTATTGCGTTTACCGTTAATCGTATGCATCGCGTGAAATAGCCAAGCTTGAGTGTTAAGACTTGATTTTGGAAGTGAAACCCAGTGACTTGCGCGGGTTCCTTCGCGGCTTGGAAACCGCGACCTAAGCCACGTAACTCACTGTCTATTTTCAATCTCAGGAACACACGCGGGCTATGCCGTGGCCTAATGTCGCGGCTAAAGCCGTGGGGGAAAACATCTGCAGATCTATAGACGGGTTTTCCCCTTTTTCTCAAATATTTCTCATCCACCTCCTTTATTACTCTCTCTCTTAACACCCCTCCCTCTTCAAGAACCGAAATTAAGGTTTCACCAAACCCTATCTACCTCATTTATTGTTATAAGAGAATGCATCAACCAAAGAGTCAAGCTAGAAGCATAAAACCATCATCTCCATTGTCATCTTATTCAAGAAATCAAACTAGGGTTGTAGGTTTTCATCAAAAACCCATATTGTGAGTACATACTCAACTTTAAAACTTCATACATGTCAAAACTAAGATTTTAGACCCTTAATCATCCTTCTGTTTGATTATTTATGTTTAAAAATGATCTTTAACTTAGCTTGACATTTTGGAGATTTTAGGGTTTCATACCATTTTATGAAAGGATGAATTAGTGTATAATTTAACTACGGAAATATGTTTTATTCCTTGAAATACTGGTGGCTAACCATGAGAATAAATGCATCATACCCATATTGGATTTTATCACATGATGAGGGTTGTTCAATAATGATATTTTAGGGGAAAATGGAATGTATGGTTGATACTGGTTACAAATTTGTTGTTGGCAAGACTTTGTCTAAAGATGAACTTATTTGGGTAAAGACAAGTAAATATTTTACGAAAGACATGGTAGAAATCATATGTTTGATTATGGTTTGAGTCACCAATGAAATGGTGACAAGCTTTAGACAATTACTAGTGGATCCATAGGTATAGAGTCGGCTTGTTTGTTGGGAATAATCCCGTTTGTAGCTAGTTGAGACATTGGACCCTAGGGTGACAACTTCGTACGGCTATGTGGGACCGGATACTAGCCGTGGATCGTAAATGTAAATCCTAGCGAATGAGCAAGGTTAGGATCATTGGGTGCCCTCCCCTACATCTGAGTACGAACCGACAAGTTCGTGGCCTTGATCCTAGCATGGTGATCTTAGTAACTCGAAAAATGGCTTACTTTTGTGTTCCGCTACGATCCTTGAAAATCGGGTCTCCCCCGTCATCGCAATATGTGTTTTGGACCGAAAGGTTGTTATGTGGTTATTTTCGAATTACGAACCCTAATCCTTTGAAAGACTTATTCTAGCTTTATGTAACTTATTCCTAAATCATCATTATAAATTGTATGTTCTCAATAGGCGTTAAGCCTAACACTTTTTCTTAAATGACATGTATGACAGGTTCCCTTAGCGGTGGGTCATCCAAGGTTTGAGAGACGAGTGTGGGCTTTTTGAGGCATTTTTTAGATGATAGATATTTGGAGTCATGACGTATAAATAATTAGTTTATTTTTGGTGTTTGGGTTGACAACTGATGTAATCTAGATAGAATTTATTTAGATTAGTTTGTTGTCATTTTCACATACGTTCACAGGTTTTGTAAACGCTTTCACACTGTTACCTTATTTGGGTGGTTTACTCCAACTACAGACGTCATATTGCCGAATTTTCAAATTTTAAATTACTCTAAATCTTAAGATGTTACATGTACGTACCCTTACTGGATGCATTAACTATTTGTACATATTTATTAACCACAAAGAAGCATAGCAATTGCTGAACCTATGATAGCCAAGAAACCAATACTATTGATTTCTTGATGTAACATGAACCCCTGCAAAAAACCTTGCCAGTTTTGTGTACCACCGTTTTATCGTGCCGACGATATGCTTGATGAAGATACGTTCATGTAGGGTTTAGGGACGTGATCACATATGTATATAATTTATTTTTAATAAAAACGGTATATTTAGAAGGACAAAAATGGGAGGCATGTGAGGGGTATAACGGCTCACAGTTAAACAAAGTTAGATGGAGGGACTTGTTCTGCAACAAAATTGAAACCACGGTGATGTCATATGTAATTAGATCTTTAACGGGAGTCAATCCAAACTGTGGTTTGGTTAAAAATTGTGATACTACAGCTTTTAGAAGTAGATTGTGACTACTTACTTTGCACCCAGATCAATGAGAGGATCACATTTGCTCTTGGTCCTATTCCAAGCAGTGACATCACATCTACAACAAGCCAATCAAAATATCATAAACAACTTATGTGATGCTTCATGGCTCCAAAAAAAAAGATTAACATAATGAAAATGGGAGTTGATTAGAATTGGCAACTTGAAACCTACGCCAAACATATATTGTTGTCGTTCCTTGTACATGCAATAAAATGATGTCTAATTGAAGCATATAATGATATTGACCTCAATGTTAATCAAAACATGATAGATGGAGATACATTGAAGGTAAGCAACATTACTTTTTGTACAACTATTAATACACTCCATCCTGACCAGACTAACGCATCAATTAGTTGAGCACATAGTTTGATAGATGTGTTTGCGTATTTGTCTATTACTCAAATATCATAATACCCCTTAATGAAAAATAAGAGAACCTTGTGTATCAAACTTGATGCTATCAATATGTTGTAATGATACTATGATAGTCAATGGATAAAATGGTAACCTTAATTGGATCTTTGCAAGAAAGAAGCATTGCATTTATTTTGGGACATGCCAAAAAAGAAATTGCAACAATTATTTAGGATGGAGGATTAAAATTCTTTATTCATCATAAGAGACATTTCAAGTAAAGCATGTGATCTTTAGCATTGCGTTCAATGTCATTGTGCTCAATGTGTGGGTAGCATGCACATACAAAAAGAATTGTAAGAAAAACGATGTCCAAATATATAAAGACATCATATTCCCTCATGTGGAACAATTACATAGAACAAATTTTGTATGATACCTGGGTTCTCCAATTGTGCAGATTGTGTTCTCCAAATCCTTTAAAGAGAATTACAACTGTTAACTCGAGGTGAAACATCACCAACGCCGTTATAATCATCGAACTGAAAAGGAAAACGAAAAAAAAACAAAAAATCGTCAACACAAGTTCAACGATTCGCAAAACTAAACACATTCTTATAAACGAATACACGTAGTTAGTAAGTAACGTTATTAAGAAATCAGTTACCATAATCCGTCGTACAAGGTGGTGGAGATGGTCAATGGATCTTAATTGAATTTTACGAAAATGACAGAATTCCAAACAAAAATAATGGAAATTCAAACTAATTTTAATCGATTTCAAAGGAAATAAGCTTCAATTACAAAATCAAATCATAATCCTCTCCATGTAAGTATTGAAGATGGAGTTTGTTCAAAGATACATATATGTACATATAGATACATATATGTGTATATATTCACCTGAAAACCCGATTCAAACTTTTCCCTCTTTTAAGGGTAAAAGATTTCAAGAAACTATAATAGAGATAAACAAACAAACCTCGATTTCCATGAGGAGACAAACAAAGATTTGTCGTACGCAACAGGGACGTACGAAGCAAATGAAAGCAAATTGAAGTCTCTTCCAAATCCCCACTTAATGGAGTATAGAATAATGAGCGATAGAGAGTTGAGCGACGAAGTACTAGAAACGACGGGGCGAGATACTGCAACCAAGTTGTGTGGGAAACCATGGTGGCGTTGTGCAGATCGTTAATCTGGTGTGAGCGAGCGAGGTTCGGTGGGGAGGAGGAATGGCGATGCGAAATTGGAAGGGCTTTTTGTGAGATTGCGAGCGGGGAGGAAAAGAGAGACGCGCCCCTGCGTGGGCTATCACGTGCCTCACAAAACATCCTATATTCTTATAGTATATATATATATATATATCCTTTCTTTTGAAATTGCCAAATACAGGATGAAATCAAAAATACCTAATTAAGAATCTAGTATGCAATTTGGTGTAAATGGTAAAGAACTCCAACTCTAAATATATATAACAGCAGGGGGCAAGCTGTTAAGGGAGTGTAAGAATGGTGTATCTAAAGTGGAAGCCACTACTTGAAAGACCAATATTGAGTATGTACTTATATACAAATATATGGGTGATCTGGACCCCACACTCATGTTAGGCCAGGTGCTCCTCTGTGATAATGTAAAAGGGAGCTTAACAAAGACGAAGGTCATGCATGTGCCATTAGTCATTTATTACTTATAATTACCTAAAAATAAATTTAAGATACCCATATAACGAATACCAAAATGGAGAATGAAGAATTACTACTTCAGGCTCATCAGAGGCTAGAATGAAGAATTGGGAAGAAAATTCAAAGGAAGTTAGTGGTCAATTTTAGAATGAAGAATTAGGAGATTTACTACTTAACTGTTTCCGAAGCCTTTTCCCCCTTATTTCTCCAGCTATCAGCAACCAACATATGACAAGCACCAATTCCGGCCGTAGCAGAAGCCCTTTTTAACCATGCTTTCAGCATCCAATAAATCCTACATCTTGTATCATCAGCCAAGACAAGAACCTCTGCATCAACATTAAAGATAAAAACCACAATAGATTAAGAAATTGAAGAAGCCTAAAATGTAATCTTGTATGGATATAAAGACACAAGGCTAAAAAGAACCTGAAGTTTAAAGAGATGAAATACACAGCAACTCCAAAATCTGGAAAAAGACCATCACCCATTTTTTTATAAACCCAACTAAAATACTCAATTATGAACCCATTTTTAGACCACCATCTGGCATCTGATCTAAAACTGCAGATAACCGATAAAAAAAAAGCCACCAACTCGACTCCAAATAAAGAAGAGAAGAGAGCTGATCATACAGAACCACCAATTGGATGCAAACCAAAAAATTAAACAATGCCCTATAAAGGTAAGCACATTGGTTGGATCAAAGATCAACAACCAATGTCCCACTTTGCTAGAAAAACTAGAGACAAAAACAAACAAGAAGGTATTATCAAATACCACATCTGAACCCAAAACAAATGAGCATTTGCCTAAAATATTTTCCCATAGTGTAGAATACAAGAAAAATTCCATCAGTTGATTTGTATTGTAACCAAAGTGAAATTCTTCAATGACATATGCAAGGAGATAGAGGGACATTGGATAGAAAGGAGAAGCAATGTACATAAAATCCATTAGATTGGAGGCTATTTCTGATAAGATTATGGCTGCAGTTAAAGTATTTGTTATTATGGCTCATAAACACTATTTTGGCTTGTGGTTGCACCTGATCAAATTTAATGTACTTTCATGTTTGCACTAGCCGATGTATCTAGCATAGAATAGTATTATCATGTATTCATCCAGCGATGAAACAAAGTCATGTATATATAGTTTCATAAAAAATGATATCTAAAAACTCAAAATAAGTACATATAATCATATTTATATTCAACCATATCTTTTGAGTCTGTTTTTTCAAGGACATGAGGAAGGAAATTAAACGATGAAAATTATCAAAGATCCTAATTCATTAGTAGAAAGAAATTTTACCAAATGAAGCGATATTTTGATGATCAGCGCAGATTGTAATGCAACCAAAGCCACGGAATCACAAATCAGTCAATCCTGTAACCACAAAACCTAATTTTACATTATAAACATGATAAGGCAGAGCACATACCCTAGCAAGTAGTAGAAACGAAAATGAAGAGATGAAGACAAACTTGAAATCGCCTACCCCTAACCCGATGAATTCTCAAGCCCTAAATCGAAAAAACGAGACACATTGAACTCGAAGTCAATAAAAAAAACAAATCAAAGATCAAAATAAGAGAGAAGGCAACAAGAAATCAGTCCGATTGTTTGAGAAATCAACGGGAAATCAGTCAATTGTTGAAAAATCGAAGAGCATCTACAGGACGTTCGTATGGGATTCTCGTAAACCCAGTCGATTGTTGAAAAATCAGTCGATTGTTGAAATAAGTCCATTTGATTTGATTTATAGTAATATTTTTATTACATAAATTTAAAATATTAAAATAGAAAATTTTTAGATACGCTTTTAGAATTAATAAAAAGTGTAACTAAAACATTATATTTAGTTTAAAAATAAAAATAAAAATAAAAATATTTTATTCTTTAGAGACGGTTTAGAAAGCTTCTCTAAAGCTTCTCATTAGATTTTTAGAGACGTTTTACGTAAGAAGCGTCTCTAAAAGCTTTAGGGACCATTTCCGTAAACGTATTATTTGGTTTGAAATATTTCTCTGAAAGTCATCTTATATTTTGTTACGGTTTTCACTTTTGTCATGTACTTCCTTCCCTAAAGGTCACCTTTAGATACACTTCCAATTCATTCTTTACACTACCAGAAAAAAGACCATTTCCGACGGCAAAATCAATCGGAAAATCAAATTACCGGCGGATTTCTGGCGGATTACGCTGTCAAAAAATGCCCCGCCAGAAAATGGATTTTCCGACGGATTTCCGACGGATTTTTCCGTCGGAAATCCATCGGAAATTAATTTCCCATTTTTTTTAAAAAGTCAAATTAATTAACAAATTCTTAATCTGATTAATTAGTTTCCGACGGATTTCCGACGGATAAAAAATTATTAATTATTTTATTTTTAACCGTTTATTTATTAAAAAATATATAAAGAAACATTTTTAAAAAAGAAAAACAAATTTCCGACGGAAAATCCGTCGGAAATTTATAGAAAATGTTTTAAAATAAGAATTCATTTTTGAAAAAAGAAACTATTTTCCGACGGATTTCCGACGGAAATTAATTTAATTTTAAATTAAATTATTTTCCGTCAGAAATCCGTCGGAAAATAATTCTTAATTTTTTTAAAATTTATTATTAGAAAATTAAATATTATTCTACTAGAATTTTTTTTAATTATAATTGAAATATTATAAAATTTCTTCTTTTTATTTCACTGGAATAATTAGTTGTCCCCTTGTTTTGAATTCGGTCCGCTAGATATCCATTTTGTATTGATTTGGTCCATTTTGTTAATTATCTTAAATACACTAGGATACACTTGGGGTATTTTAGTCTTTTTACTGATTTTATCTTTTTCCTTTTTGTTAATTAGAATTTTTGGTAGTGTTACTTTATTTTATACAAAATTTTAATAAATAAATATTTTTCATCCGGTTCCATCAAAACCATCATTTTCATCTTCATCTTCCTACCTGCAAAACAGCCTTCATAAGTGTCACCATACAACAAAACTAAATAAAAATCAAACTCTAAATAAAAATCAAGATCTAAAAGTTAAAAGCCCAAATCTAAATCTAAATCTTCCATCAAACCTAAATAAAAACACAAATCAAACCTTAAATCAAAAACCCTAATAAAAAGATAAATAAAACCCAAATCAAAAACATAAATAAAACCCAAATCGCAAAATCGAAACCAAAAATTTTAAACTAACTAACCTTATGCATATCTTCAAAGCCATATCTGGTTCTTCAACCAGATCTAGATCTTCGAAGGTAACGTGAAACTGAAGATGTTTAAACCAACCTGGCGAGAAAACGATGGAGATGAAACCGATGAGAGATGAGCCGATAGAGATGGCGATGAGGCGGGATCTTTGGAGATGAAGATGAGACGATGGTATGAAATAGATGTAGATGAAACCCAAATGCGAGAACGATGGGGATGAAGCCCATACGAGAGAACAATGGAGACTACCGTCGGAGCATGGTTGGAGAGTGGTGGTGGAGGGGGAGCGATGGAGGCGCCGGCTGTAGCGATGGTCCGATGGAGGCGACGACTGTAGCAATGGGATGGAGGCGCCGACTGTAGCGATGGTCCGATGGAGGCGCCGGCTGTAGCGATGGTCCGATGGAGGCGACGACTGTAGCGATGGGATGTAGGGTTTTTGTGGCGTTGGGGGATTCATCTAAAAACAAAAGGGATGGGATGGAGGCGACTTATGTAGAGAGGTTTTGGGTTAATAATTGTAGGGTTAATAATAAATGTAGGAAAACAAAAAGGGGGGACATTTTGTGGTGGGCGAGAACCACAAATTTTGGGGAAATAAAAGGGGTAATAAATAATATATTCCATAATTTGATTAAATAAAAGGAGAAGTAAATAATATATTCGATAAATAATATATTTCAAAATTTTTGGGGAAATAAAAAGGGAAGTATATAAATAATATGGTGTTAATAAAATCTGGAAAATATTTTAAAGATTTTCCAAAATTTCAGAATTTCATAATCTATACTATATTATAAAGATGGCATAAAAAAACTCTTAAAAACAAGTCTTAAAGCTTAATGTACCGCTATTTAATGTTAATTACTTAAAAAACAACCATTAAAGCTGTATGTACTACATCTAATGTTATTTATTAATTTTCAATCATTATCTCTAACCATTTTAACTCTCTTAAAATCATTTCCCACTTTAACTACCCTAAAATAACTCTCAGCATAATTGAATATAGAATAAAAATCAAATTTTAAATATAAAAATATAAAATATAATTAAAAAAACCTAACAGAATATTTTATAAAAAAATATATTATTAAACCAAAATAAATTACATTATATTATTAAGTTTAAATTAAACAAATTTATATAAAAAATCATTATCGCTCTCTCACAACCAACCAAAATCGTAATGTAAATCGACAAAAAATAGAAAATAAAATGAAACATAAAATCGTGATGTATCTAGCGGCATTGCGCGAATACACTTCTAGTTTGATGAAGAAAAAATCAGATAAAAAATTATTTAAATCAGTTCTCATAAAATTATAACATTTTATGCAAGATTTTAAAAATCTCTTAATTTACAAGTATAAAAACAGAAGATAAATATTACTACTACTGGCTTTTAACATATATCAATTTGGTATGTGTAGGGTCTTCCTTTTATGCAGACATTTTCATGTTTCACTATTATTAATATAATATATTACTATAAATTTGTTTTAATTATATTATTAAATATGTAATTGGTTATTTTTTCTAGATATCATTAAAATATATTATATAATCATTGAATTCTAACAAAATACTTATTTTTTTTATATAAAAAAACATTAAATTATTAAGCCTGAATTAAACAAATTTATAAAAACATTATCACTTATAAACAAACTTTTATACATTAAGTATCGTTATTAATACAAATTACTTAAAATTCAAGATTACAAGTTATGATGTATGAGTACAAATTTTCTAAAACTATGTGTTTTAATTCATAACTAATGTCCAATAACACCAGTGGTGACTTATTACATGCTTGTGTGCATGTATCAACTACATAGATGCATGTGTTGTGTATTAAGGTCAATTAGACAACTAAGAACTAGTATACCCTGATGTGAACCACTCTACCACTATTATAGTCCAATATGACATTTTATGACTTATTAATGCCCAATAACACTAGTGGTGACTTATTACGTGTTTGTGTGTATGTATCAGCTGCATAGATGCATGTGTTGTGTATTATGGTCAATTAGACAACTAAGAACCGTTATACACCGATATGAATCACTCAACCACCATTATAGCATAATATGACATTTTATGACTTATTAGTGCCCAATAACACTAGTGGTGACTTATTACGTGTTTGTGTGTATGTATCAGCTGCATAGATGCATGTGTTGTGTATTAGGGTCAATTAGACAACTAAGAACCATTATATACCGATATGAATCACTCAACCACCATTATAGCCTAATATGACATTTTATGACTTATTAATGCCCAATAACACCAGTGGTGACTTATTACATGCTTGTGTGCAAGTATCAGCTGCATAGATGCCTTGTGTTGTACATGTATTAGGGTCAATTAGACAACTAAGAACCATTATACCCCGATATGAACTTCTCAACTACCATTAGCCCAATATGACATTTTATGACTTATTAATGCCTAATAATACTAGTGGTGACTTATTACGTGCTTGTGTGCAGGTATCAAAGAACCCCGGTGGAAAAACTCTTTCCAACTTACAGATAGTTTCAATTATACTTGTCTGCAATTGTTGCAAGTCGTCAACGTGTAACACCTTTGAGCATATTGCACGAAAGAATGTGCACAACTCAGTGATAGCATCCCAGATCTGGGTTGGTACCATCCCTTTAATGGAAATAAGGAGCAGTCTTTGAATAAACACATGACAGTCATAACTCTTGAAGCCATAGAAACAACCATCCGCAAGGTTTACTAATGACCCTATGTTAGAAGCATAGCCATCTGAAAATTTCAATTAACCGATTCACACGCAATATAGCCCATCAAAGAGCAATACAACCGATTTAAGCCCAAGTGAACCTATCAAAGCCAATTGTGATTGTTGGTGACTTATTAAGACCAATATATCCAATAGAACAATCAAAGCCAAATAAAGACCATCAAAGCCCATTACGAGAATTTATGACTTGTTAAGGCCCAATATAACCGATTAAAACCCAATTGAATCAGTTTAAGCCCAACATAACCGATTTAATCCCAATAGAACCGACTTAAGATCAATATAACCCATCAATCCCAATAGAACCCATAAAAACTCATTATGATTGTCATTGACTTAATAAAAGCCCAACTAAACCGATTTAAGTCCAATTGAATCGATTTAAGCCTAATATAACCTAATAAAACTCAGTTGAATCGATTTAAGCCCAATAGAGTCATCAAAGCCCAATAGAACCATCAAATCCCAATAAAAGCCCATCAAAGCCCATTATGAGCATTGTTGACTTATTAAGGCCCAATATAACCTAAAAACCCAACTGAATCGATTTAAACGTAATTGAACTGATTTGAGTCCATCAGAACCGATATAAAATCAATATAACCCATCAAATCCTAATTGAACCCAACAAAGTTTGTTATGATTGTTGTATCGATTATTAATGCCCAAACACACAAGTAATGACTTATTATGTGCTTCTTTACACATATCGACTTCATAGATGCATGTGTCGTGTATTCGTGTCAACTAGACAACTTAAAACTATTATACCCTGATATAAGCCACTCAACCACCAATATTGCCCAATATGACATTTTATGACTTATTAAGCCCAATAACACCAATGGTGACTTATTATGTGTTTGTGTGCACGTATCCACTCATAGATGTATATGTTGTATATTAAGGTCGAAAAAAGAACTAAGAACCATTATATCACAATACAAACCACTAAATCACCATTATATCCTAATATGATGCTTTATAACTTATTAAGGTCCGCCTTAACACCATATGTGACTCATTACGTGTTTGTGTACAAATATTTACCACATATATGTGTGTGGTGTGCAGTTGGTTAGATAAGAAAACTAAACCACCATAGCCCCACACGGAAATCCGTCGGAAATAATTCGATTTAAAAAAAAAATTATTTCTTAATCATTTAATGTAAGAAAATGTTTTAAAATAAAAAAAAATCTAAAAATCGAATTAATTTCCGACGGATTTCCGACGGAATTTAATTTAATTTAAAATTAAATTATTTTCCGTCGGAAATCCGACAGAAATTAATTCGATTTTTTATAAAAAATTTATAACTTAACCAAGTAATTTAAAAAAATGTTTTAACATAAAAAAATTAAAAAAATCGAATTAATTTCCGACGGATTTCCGACGGAATTTAATTTAATTTAAAATTAAATTAATTTTCCGTCGGAAATCCGTCGGAAATTAATTCGATTTTTTATAAAAATTTTATAACTTAACCATTTAATTTAAGAAAATGTTTTAAAATTAAAAAAAATAGAATTAATTTCCGACGGAAAATTATAATTCGATTTTTAAAAAAAAAATTATAACTTAACCATTTAATTTAAGAAAATGTTTTAAAATTAAAAAAAATTAATTCGATTTTAAAAAAAAATTATAACTTAACCATTTAATTTAAGAAAATGTTTTAAAATTAAAAAAAAATAAAAATCGAATTAATTTCCGACGGATTTCCGACGGAAAATTAATTTAATTAAAATTAAATTAATTTTCCGTCGGAAATCCGTCGGAAATCAATTCGATTTTAAAAAAAAATTATAACTTAACCATTTAATTTAAGAAAATGTTTTAAAATTAAAAAAAAAATTAAAAATCGAATTAATTTCCGACGGATTTCCGACGGAAAATTAATTTAATTTAAAATTAAATTATTTCCGTCGGAAATCCGTCGGAAATTAAGTAGAATTAATTTAATTTTCTTCTAATTTGCTTGCTTTGGTACTAATTTATTTAATTAAGTATTTTAATTTCAATTAAACAAATATTTGTGACGGATTTGTGGCGGATTTGTGACGGATAAAATATCCGCCATAAATCCGCCACAAATATTAAAGAGAATATAAATATTTATTTTCCGTAAAATTTCAGTGGCGGATTTGTGGCGGATTTCCGACGGATTTAAGGTGATGTTGACTTTTGTTGACTTTTTTGAAATCCGTCGGAAATCCGCCGGAAATTTTTCCGACGGAAAATCCGTCGGAAACGTCCGTCGGTGATAGCTCTTTTTCTAGTAGTGTTAAATCTTTCTTCTCTAAAACCCCCTTTCCTTGTAGTGTTAACCACCGCGATTCTCTACTATTCCATTTGACGGTCGTCGTGCGCCGCCGCCATCTGCCAGCAGCCTCCTTCACCACCCCACGTACTGTGATCTCCTCCCCCGAATCTCTGGCGACCTGCCCCCGAAATTCTGGCGAGTTTATGAATTTTCAAGTTCATACAATGTTTGTTCGAGTTTCATAAACTGATTTTTCGAAATTTTCTAGTTTCATAAACGGTTTCATATATTTTTCTCTCATATAAATAATCATATTTTTAAGTTTCATATATTTTCCTCCCATATGAATATTTAGATTTTTTTTGAAATAATCATATATTTTTGAAGTTTCATATATTTTTCTCCTATATGAATAATCAGATTTTTAAGTTTCATACATTTTATCCAATATGAATAATCAGATGATGAAACATGAAAATTTCAAAAAACATTTTATGAAACCAAAAGAACTTGAAACTTTCGAAAAGACAATTTATATATGAAACTCGGAAAAATTATGAAACTCGTCGGAAATAGGGAGGTCGTCGGAGTCGGAGGAGGTCGACGGAAGTGAGAGGATGTCACTGGAAGTGGATGGTGACAGTGGATCGTGAGTGTGTGAGAGAGAGAGAGAGAGAGAGAGAGAGTGTAACAACCAAAAAAAAAATTAAACATAATATAACAACCAACATCCGACAACGGGTCCCAATACAACGCCAAACAAAAGCAGAAGTTAAAAAAATTCATTGGCAGTGGGAACTTGCTACCACAGCCAAGGCTCTACTTATTACATTACTAAAAAGAAAAGGGAACTATATTGCCCAAAACATGCATTCTTCGCCTCTACTTCATACCTTCCATTTCCCTTTTGCCGACGCCCCGCTAGCACAAATACCTGAAAATGGTTTTGTATTTTTGAAAAGCGAGAGTTATACCATATGGTCTAGTGAATTCCCTCCCGGTAATGGTTCATACAATCCATAACATTTAAACATGAAATTTTTTACTTTAAAGAGCGTGATAACATATTTCACAGTTAATTCCACATAAGGGTATTAGCATAGTGGTTTCAACTCCCATCACTTCCTCGTGAAGCTTACATTCGGGCCCCCCTTGTAAATCCCCATTTCCCTCAGTAGATGCCGATCCGATGTGTCCATGAAACGAATTCAAGGCACATGAAAAATATATCTTTCAAGGGATCTCCACTATCCCCCGATACCCTACTCCCACTGTGCTACCCAACACCAAGTCATAAGCATGATAACAATTCTATAAGGCAAAGTTTAAATATAGCAAACTAACTCAAGAAGGCGATCGATTTAAAACGTTCATAATTGAAAATCATGCCAAGCGGATAAAACCATGATCAGTTTTTTATAAAAACATTTGTAAATATTTCTTAGGCATAAAGGTATTCAAGGAACTCACCTGCTTGTTGGGAACTGACACACACTTAAACTTGATTCAAGAAGAAACAGGACGCCTACAATTTTGGTTAGACGTACAAAGTTAGGCCCAGATCCGATTATAATAAAATCCCCGGATGGAACTCACCCAACGCCGCTATCCGAACTGAATTCGATTTTCGGTTCTACCGGGCTTAATCCCGGTTTTTTGGTCCTACCGGGTTGGGTCCCAGTTTCCGGTTCCTATCAGATTTGACTCCGGCTCGTCCGGGTTGGGATGATACTCCAGGTTTGTCAACTGACTCCGGGTTTGTCAATCGACTCCCGGCTTGTCCGGGTTTGGTCCGGTTATGAGATTTTCACGGCTGTGACCCTCGATTACATAAGAAATCATCACAAGTTTTCTTCCCCACATCATAAAGAACTCAAACCAAAATAAATACGAACACAACTCGATAGCAACAATCCATCTGATCTTTGATTTTCCCCAAACAAGTATTAAATTTAATACTTTACTAATACTTAATCAAATCCACTCAAAATCATTAATAGAGTATTTATTCATTAAATCAAAAGAAGGATTATTAGGAGATGGTTATCTATAAGGAGAATCTTCCAAGCTTTCCTTTGATTTCTCCTATCTTCTCTTCAAAATTGCCAAACCTCCAATTCTTCTGCTCTCTCTCTTGTTTTCTTTCAATAGCCTCCAGTAAAAATCAAGAATATGGGAGTGTTTAGGGTTTTTATTTCTACTTAAAATAACTCCCAAAATATAGACCAAAAAGGCCCCTAAGTTTTATTTTTTCCAACATCGACCACCACTTAGACCAAGAAAGTGAAGAAGGTAATGGTCGTTACAACACTCCCCCCTCAAAAGGATTACGTCCCCGACATTTCTTGGTCAAAGAGATGCGAGTACTTGGACCTCATTTCATATTCCATTTCCCACTTTGCTTCCCGCCCTTTGTGAAATCTCCAATTAACTTTCACCAACTTAATCTCTTTAGTCCTCAACCGCTTGACTTAACGATCGACAATCGCCTCGACTTCTTCGACGAAATTCAACTTTTCGTCCACCCGCACATCTTGCAAAGGCACTGCCATATCAATTTTCGCTAAGCACTTTCTCAAGTTGGAGACGTGGAACGTGTTGTGGATAGCTCATAATTCTTCTGGTAGGTTAAGTTTGTACGCTACCTCTCTGATTCGTTCAACAATCGCAAACGGTCTGATGTAGCGTGGACTCATCTTTCTCTTCTTTCGAAAACGCACCAGTCCCTTCCAAGGGATACTTTTAGCATTACATTATCTTCGACTTGGAATTCTATGTCCTTCCATAGTTTGTCCCTGTAGCTCTTTTGTCGATCCCGTGCCACTTTCAATCTTTCCCGCACTTGAACTATCTTATCCACTGTCAATTGCACTATCTCTAGTCCAATAGCTGCTTTTCCCCAACCACGTTCCAACACAAGGGTGTTTGACATTTTCTGCCGTAGAGTACCTCATACGGTGCCGCCATGATGCTTGCATGGTAACTGTTGTTATAGGCAAACTCGAACAATGGCAGATGGTGTAACACCCCAAAAATAGGGATAAAAAAATTCTGGAAAAACAGAAATGTGGTATATAAATTTTCCAAAACAAGAGCCTCCCAAAAATGGGGAATGTGTAAAACTTGTTTAATTACAGTTTTTAATTTAACGACAATAAAAAACAACCATCTAATCTAATTTCTACGATAGAAATAAGATTACAAAAAGGGTGTTGCCTATAGACCCAATAAGTCTTCACCAAAAAGTGCGCCCATATGCACTTTCTCCCAAGCTCTCACAAAGCCCGCCTAGACCTTCTTAGGAGTGGCGCCACTAATACCTGAGATACACATAAACATCAAGCAAGTGTTAGGCCAAAAATCCTAGTGAGGCTGAATGACAATTAATATATGCATGAGGTCAATTCCAATATTTATTTACCAAAGGATGTATTCCTTAAATGGAATCAATAGGGGAGACCCATAACACCAATCAAATTCCATCCAAGAGACGAGATACCATAGTGTTAAACTCCAAGAGTGACACCCCAAGGCTCGACACATTCAAGGGTACAATATAGGCATTGCCCCAAATGGCGTAGGTCTAGGCACATACCAACACGGTGGCGCCCAAGACTATGTCCTCCTAGTGTCCATTTGACTTGGTTCATCCATACAACTCATTTGTGAACAAGGAGCAAATTAGCCCTCACAAGGTGTATTCCACACCAATGCATATCATGTGTTCCAAATAATTATACCCATCAACAAGTAACTGCAACGGACATAATATCATACACATCATATTTATTATATATATGTAACCATAGAGGAGAATCCATCCAAAGTGAGGATATTCCCCAAAGCATGAATAATCATCACATAGAATTGTATAAACATAGTCATCACTCTGTATTTATCCACCTTACCAACATATGCACATTTCCACCATTCAAAGTTAACTCTTCACAACTCAAGACAATACTAGATCAAATAAATAATTGTGAGGAATCCCTAATATCATAAAATAGATGAAATCAAATTTAAGCAAGTAAATACATGTATCTCATTTATAAGGGTTTAGAACACTCACTATCTAGGTTTTAGATAAAAACCTAGAAAAATTGGTGGAAGTGAAAGGAGATGAAGTCTTGATGTTCCCAAGCTTGAGTGGTGGTTATTAAATGCACCCTATATGTGGTTTGAAGGATATTTATTGTACCCAACAACCTCTAGGGCATTAATGGACGAGGGAGTGTTGAAATGTTTGAAAATCGCCCCAACAATGCTCTCAACCGAAACCCTAATATGAAATGTAAGGAATGTGTGTGAAAAACGAGCTAGAGTGGGTTTTTAAACCCTCAGACCTTGTCGGCAACAATGTCCCGCGATATTGTCACTAGCATTGTCGCCAGGGCATAATCGTGACCTCACCACCACACACGGTACAATCCCAACGATTGTGACCGGCGAGAGTGCCCAAGGGCACAATGGCGGTCACTCTCACCCGGGGTGTACCGTAACCCATTAAATACATGCGACAATGTCGCACGACTTTGACATGTGTCACTGTCACCGGAAAGGTCGCTAAGTGGGGCTGACGACTCGAATTTGGTCCGGAATCCTACTTTATCAACTACCAACAACCCGCATAAATATTATTACAAATGAAGTGCAGTTTAATAAGATAAAATCCACTAAAATGACATAAAGGGAAATAGACTTAAACCTTGATCATTTACGAGTTTTCCGGGTGTTACAATCCTCCCCACCTAAAGATTTCGTCCCCGAAATCTCATTCTAGGGAAACAAGTGGGGGTAACATCGCCTCATGTCCTCCTCCAATTACCAAGTGACGTTGTGTGCCATCTGTCTACCGGAACCTACAGGTTAGCACTCGAATAGTGCCATACATGAATAAATATATAGGAACACCCTATTATGACCTAATTTCATAGGCAAGGGTTGTAGTTTCATAAGAATCCCGACAGTATACTTAGAATATCCGGTTACCGCCCGTAACGGATACACTGTCTTATAAAGTGCCAAACTGATAAAATTAACATCTAAGTGTGTTAAAAACACTAATTAGGTCCATTAAATATCCTAATCTATAAAAAAAAAATTAAAAATTAAAAATCCAAAACACTTTACTATTCCATAAAATTAAAGTCCTAATATTATCATTTAATCAAATTTTGTTTAAAGGAAATGTAAAATACCAATTATATCTAACATTAATAATTTTTATAAAAATAAAAATAAAAATTTAGGAGATTAGGGGCCTATTTGGCCGGCCCATCCCCCCCCCCCCTCTATGCCATCCTTTTATTTTTTTTTAAAATTCTCATAATTGTTGTACATTCAAGGTTTGTCATTTCTCTCCTCCCTACTCTCTCTCTAGCTTCATTTCCTTTCTTCCTCCCTCCTATTTTGACTAAAAATCATCCCCAAACACTTTTATAGTTCAGATTTTGAAGAGCAAACAACCCCTCTTCATCAAGGTAAGATGTTTTTCTTTACATTTTTCATCATTCCTTTTTGAACTCATGCATCTTTTCTTGAAAATCTTCTTAAATATCAAGTTTTTCCCCACTTTTTTTACATGTTTTCTTGTTGTTTTTGGAATGGAACCTTTAAGGGGTTCTAAATGGTAGGTTATACATTCAAAACTTGGTTAAACACCAAGAAATGGTGATAACCCATGATTCATATACCAAAAACATAAGAAAAGAGGGATTTTTGAACATGCATGAACATTTTTCTCACTATCTAAGATGGTGAAGTGCATGCATGTGGAGATTTATTATCTAGTTTATACATATTGATTTTGGTACTAAAACTTGAGATATTTGGTTGATCAAAACAATTTTTATCAAGAAACTCCAATATATGGGTCAAAAAGAGAGAGAATGTTCATATAATCTTATTACTTCATTTTTTTGAGTCTGGCAGATTTCATGCATGTTTTTACTACGACCATAACTTGAAAAATATTCAACCAAATGCTATGAATCTTCTTTTGAAACTTAATATAATGAAATACAAATCAAACCCCACTGGAATCACTCAAAAATATTGAGTTTTGACCCCTCAACTTCATCTTTAAAGTTTGTGGTGTAAATAGAATCCGGCTGGACAAAAAGTTTCAATCAATCAACCCTATCTATCATCTAAATACATAAAAACTAATGAGTTCTTTTCTGAAAGTAACTTTAATGTGTTGGGAATCAAATAAAATTTGATTCACACAAAAATATGAAGAAATGAGTACTCAACCATCATTAACAAGTTAAGTGTGCTAAAAGCAACTTTCTGTCAGATTGGAACTCTTGATTTAAAAAGAACATAACTCACTCATTTTTAATTCAAAAGGGTTGAATCTTTTTCTGGAAGATACCTTTATGAGTTAGGAGTTGAACACAATTTGATTCACTCACAAATGATGAGTTTAGACCCTCCAAATGACTGTGACAATCCAGAGCTGCAGATTGCATGTGTGCATGTGACCAATAAACTTTAAGGACATCATTGGCCTATCTAATCAACTCCAAAAATGGTGTTACCTATGCCAAAAGTTCCCTAATGCATTAAAATAAGTCATATAAAAATTTGGTAAAATAATAAATTTGGGAAAATATTCATAATACAAAGAGTTTATGACTTAAAATTCTGACAGCAAACAGTAACTAATGAACCTTCTTAAAAATGATTATTTTGGACTTTTGGGCATAATAATAATTAAAAATGAAGATTTTAATTTTAATATAAATATTATTATGTAATCGAACTTCAAGTAAAATTTGTCAACCTAAAAGCCTTAAAAATTTGATCCGAAGAGCCGGAATTATGTCAAGTAGGATTAGTACTCGCTACTCCTACATAAAATAAATCATGTAAGGCATTTTATAAGGCATAGTGACCTAAGTAGTGTCCGAAAACGTAAAAATAGGTCCGAACTGATGATGTGTTCCACTTTCATAGGAAAAGCGTAGTACCAAGATTTAAGCAACCTAGAAGATATTCCCGAGCAGCTGCTAAAATCGGTGAGTATTCACAGCCCCTCTTTTACCGTTTTTATACGTTTTGGGGTGAAAAGCATGTTGAATTTGCTAAATATCTTCGCTATCAAATGATCGTTCGTTAAATTTTGAAATGTTGAATTAATCTTGATTGATTTACGTCATCAAGCGTAAAAGAACGTGAAATTGTTGATAAGGGCACTAAGGCATGTACACAGATTGATGTGTTGAGTTAAAAAGAAAACGTTAAGTCCCCAATAGGTACACTACTTATTAACTCATTATGAGCCGATGGTATTAGTGGATAGCGCTATTTGGTTTGACGAACCCACCTTTGACTGACGAGTAGGGGTGCATTTTACCAATAACTAATGTTCTACTCATGTGGTTTAAATACCACCGCTGAGGTAGTTCGTGGGGCGTAGGTTGTCAGAAGGCTTAGTAGTGGCTCAACAGTTAAACATCGTGTTGTACATCATTCACTGTGAAAATGCCCATGAGCTTTAATATTTAAATTTGATGATAAATTCTGCATGAAAACTAATTTATGCATTTGAAAACCTGTGAACTCACCAACTCTTTGTAGTTGACCCCTTTCATTTTCTTTAACGTGCTTTTCAGGAGGATAAGAAGGTAAAAGAAAATGCTTAGTCGTGCATGCGTGTCAACATCAACACAAGAATTTTTTTTTATTATTATGTTAAAACGTTATTACCTTTTGGATGGTTGAACTTTGGATTGTAACTCAAAACGTTGAATTTAACTTTTCATGGTCGAATGTATGGTTGATGTTATGTATTTCCTATTGCTATGAAACTATGAGCTGTCGTGCCTCGTGTTTCCGCTTTAGCGGGGTGTGACAGATTTGGTATCAGAGCCATAGGTTATAGAGAATACCGGTTTTTCCATAAAAACCATACACTATAACCAATATCTTTCAAAAACTATTTTCCTAAACGAATTACAAACTTAGAATTTACTACCAGTAGAACTAGGACAGGTGCCGACTTAGCATATCATAATTAGGCAAAGCCTGATCACCTATATCTAATTTTCTATGTATAAGGAGGGGCTTGGACTGGTTATATTGGGAGTTGGCCTAAAATAGAAACTTCTTACTCAAAAATGAAAAGCACGATTTTGTGAGTGAGTTCGCATAAGCATTTCATGATTTTGATATTATTATAGCACGTTTAGTAATTAAATTTGTTACTTTCGCAGTTCACTATGTCTCAATCGACCGACCCTACTGAATATTCCGCCGATGAGTCCGGCTACATAACTAGTCGACCTAGGGGGAACCCATCGACACCCGAGGAGTATGATTCGCTCGAGGATAACGACGCAACGACCACTGAGACCCCTGTTCAATCTCCTGCATCTGTGTTGCCTTCACCTGCACCCGAGCATTCCCCATCGGCGACGAGAGGACCGAGAGTTCGAGCCACTGCTCGAATGAGCGTTCCTCTTCCGGTGAGAGTGACTCTTCCAGTTCCTCCTCGAGCCGAGGGAGAGCCATCCCTATCACGGACACGGAGTGTGGCGCCGCCCCCAGTGATCGGAGTCCTAATAGGGCACCCGCCGGGCATGACCGTTCGCGAGAATAGATTGGTCCTAAGTATGGCCACAGACATACAGTCCCACCGGGAAAGGTTGGACTTGCACCATCACACTATTGGAGGGTTGTTTGCGATCATAAGTTCACATAGCGAGTCTTTGGATAGAGCCGTGGAAGTCATCGTCATTACTAGGAGAGCTGTTAGGAGGCTATACGCGTACCTAGTCTTGATGGTGGGAGTCCTGGTGGTGGTGTTAGGACTACTTGTTTGGAGGATGATGCACTAGAATACCTCTTATGTTAAGCTTTTGATGAATGAACTTAAAACATTTCTTTTGTGGCTTGTAGCCTATTAACTGCAACCAATAACTTTTGGAAGTTTGTATGTTTTGGGAATGGATGCTTTAAACTGATGAATGAAATGTTTTGAATTTGCTTGTCTATATTAAGTAATTTGAGAATGCATGAATACGATATTGTTGTATGTTGATATGAATACATGATCAAAGGTTAGCATTAAAACCTTGTTATATGATGTGCATAACTCAGTTAAGTAGACTTGGCGTAAAAATAGTAATGATAGTATTACCAAACTTCAATTTAAATTTGTTCTTTAGAGCTATGCCCCCAAGAAGAGAAGATCCCGAAATCGCACGACTTGTATCTGAACAAATCATGGCAGCACTCCCAAATATAGTTAGCCAAGTAGTTGCAGGCCTGAATGCTAATCAGGAAAACAATCCCGGAGCCGGCGCAAATAGGGACAGAGAGTGCACCTACAAGGCCTTCAGGACTTGTAATCCCAAAGAATTTCATGGAACTGAGGGAGCCGTTGGACTATTAACTTGGATCGAGGGTATGGAGTCCGTTCTCCATATTAGCAAATGCATTGAAGCCAATAAGGTAGAATTCGCCGCTTGTCTACTGCAAGGACGAGCATTGACCTGGTGGAACACACAAGTGCAAACTCGAGGCCGGGAAGCAGCTAACAGACTTACATGGGATGAGTTCAAAGAAATGCTCAAGGAAGAGTACTGTCCAAGGAGGGAAATCCAGCAGCTACATAGACTCATATACCGCACGTTTCCATGAGCTTGCAAAATTGGTGCCACATTTAGTGACACCTGAGGAAAATCGAGTCGACAGGTACGTTTGGGGTTTAGCTCCAGAAATTCGTGGGGATGTGACTTCGGGAAATCCAAAAACTCTTCAAGATGCGGTGAACCTAGCAACCAGACTCACCAACAATGCTAATCGTTCGGGGTTATTTGCAAGTGTCAAAGCCAAAGGTAAGAGGATGATGGAGGAACCCGCAAAAAGGCAATTTGGTGGAAGGAAGGGTAAAGATCAGAAGGTGGCGAGGAACTTTGGGGTTCAGACTCAGGCAGTGGAAAAAGAAAAGGGAGCATACCCTAAATGTGATAAGTGCAATAACCATCACAAGGGAAGATGCATCATTTGCCTCAAATGCAATAGAGGAGGCCATATTGCTAGAGATTGTAAAAGTGAAGGAAGACGAACATGTCATGAATGCGGAAGTCCAGATCATTTTTGTAACACATGTCCGAGACTGAATCGAAGACCAAATGCAAATCAAGCTCGACCGATCAATCAAGGGAATCATGGAAATCAGGCACGAGGTAGAGTATTCGAAATTGGGGCAGAAGAAGCGAGGCAAAACCCGGACGTGGTCACAGGTATGTTTCTCCTAAACAATCACTATGCATCTGTATTATTTGATACTGGAGCAGATAGGAGTTATGTATCACTAGATTTTTGGCCAAAGATAAACTTAAGGTCCCAAAAGTTGAATGAGGTATACACTATTGAGTTTGCCAATGGACAGGAAGTTAGAGCCAGAGACGTGATTAAGAATTGTACCTTAAACTTGGCCAAAAAGAACTTTTGGATAGACTTGATTCCAATCAATATAGGAAGCTTTGACGTAATTGTGGGCATGGATTGGATGTCCAAAAATCGAGCTGAAATTTGTTGCTCAGAAAAGGTCATTCGAGTCCCATTACCCGAAGGAAAAATACTTGAAGTTCACGGAGAGAAACCCCGAAGTAATTTTAAATTAGTATCGTGCATGAAGATGCGGAATTACTTGAGGAAGGATTGCATTGCGTTTTTAGCGCATGTCGTGGATAAGGAGATCGAAGAGAAACGCATTCAGGATCTTCCTATAGTTCAGGATTTTCCCGAAGTATTTCCAGATGAGTTACCCGGAATACCCCCACCAAGACAAGTTGAATTTCACATTGATTTAATTCCAGGAGCTGCGCCCGTAGCTAAATCACCTTATCGGCTGGCGCCATCAGAAATGCATGAATTATCAACACAACTCCAGGAGCTTCTTGATAAAGGATTTATAAGACCTAGTTCTTCACCATGGGGAGCTCCAGTTCTTTTTGTTAAAAAGAAGGACGGAACCCTTAGAATGTGCATTGATTATAGAGAACTCAACAAGATGACCATCAAAAATCGATACCCCCTTCCTCGAATCGACGACTTGTTTGACCAACTCCAAGGTGCTACGTACTTCTCAAAGATTGATCTTCGATCTGGATATCATCAAATGAGAGTCCGCGAGGAAGACATTCATAAGACGACATTTAGGACTCGTTATGGCATTACGAGTTCTTGGTTATGCCTTTTGGATTAACAAACGCACCAGCAGTCTTTATGGACTTGATGAACAGAGTATGTAGACCGTACTTGGATAAATTCGTGATCGTGTTCATAGACGATATATTAATTTACTCGCGAAGCAAGGAGGAGCATGAGCAACATCTGAAACTGATATTGGAACTGCTCAGGGATCAGAAACTGTATGCCAAGTTTTCCAAATGCGAATTTTGGATTCGTGAGGTGCATTTTCTTGGTCATGTAGTCAATGAGAAGGGAATTCATGTTGATCCGGTCAAGATTGAGGCCATCAAACAGTGGGAAGCCCCGAAGACACCAACGGAGATTCGTCAATTTCTCGGCTTAGCAGGCTATTATCGACGATTCAGTGCGAATTTCTCCAAAATCGCACAACCACTAACGGCACTAACCCAGAAAGATAAGAAGTTTAATTGGGGAGAGAAGCAAGATGAAGCATTCCAAATGCTTAAGCATAAACTATGTAATGCACCGATTTTAGCATTACCAGAAGGTACAGAAAATTTTGTGGTTTATTGCGATGCATCACACCAAGGTTTGGGGTGTGTATTGATGCAGAAAGACAAAGTCATTGCATATGCATCAAGGCAACTTAAAGTCCATGAAAAGAACTATACCACTCATGATTTGGAGTTAGGAGCGGTAGTGTTTGCACTCAAAATTTGGAGACATTATCTCTATGGCACTAAATGTACCATCTTCACTGACCACAAAAGCCTTCAACACATTCTTGATCAGAAAATGCTAAATATGAGGCAACGAAGATGGGTTGAGCTGCTTAACGATTATGACTGTGAGATAAAGTACCATCCAGGTAAAGCTAACATAGTAGCAGACGCATTAAGCCGAAAGGAAAGAGTGAAACCATCAAGGGCACGAGCCATGGGAATATTAATTCAGACGAGCCTTAAGACCCAAATCCTCAAAACTCAAGAAGAAGCATTAAAAGCGGAGAATTTGAATAACGAGACCCTACATCACTTGGAAAAGGAATTTGAAACTCGATCAGATGGAGTGCGTTACTTCAGAGATAAAGTATGGGTACCAAAAGTTAACAACCTGCGGTTAACAATTTTGGAAGAAGCACACCGATCAAGGTACTCAATTCACCCAGGAGCCGATAAAATGTACAAAGAACTAAAGGAATACTACTGGTGGTCGGGGATGAAGAAAGACGTTGCTATGTACGTGAACAAATGCTTAACATGCGCAAAAGTCAAGGCTGAACATCAGAAACCATCCGGTCTTCTCCAACAACCTGAGATTCCTCAATGGAAGTGGGAGCAGATATCAATGGATTTTGTAACTAAGTTTCCCAGAACTGGAAAGGGACACGATTCAATCTGGGTTATTGTGGATCGACTTACGAAATCTGCACACTTTCTGCCAATTCGGGAAGACTATAACATGGAAAGGCTTGCACAATTGTACATCAATGAGATTGTTATGCGTCATGGAGTACCTATTTCTATCATCTCGTACCGAGATAGTCGTTTTACCTCACGATTCTGGCGATCGTTTCAGAAGGCGTTAGGCACAAGATTGAATTTAAGCACTTCTTACCATCCTCAAACGGATGGGCAATCTGAGAGAACTATTCAAACGTTAGAGGATATGTTGCGTGCCTGTGTAATAGATTTTGGAGGTAGTTGGGATGCTCATCTACCGTTAGTCGAGTTCTCCTACAACAATAGCTACCATACCAGCATACGGTGTGCGCCGTACGAAGCCTTATATGGGCGCAAGTGTAGATCCCCACTCAGCTGGTTGGAAGTTGGTGACAGGCAATTGACCAAGCCCGACATTATTCAGGAGACGACGGACAAGATCGCGACTATCCAGGATAGACTTAAGGCTGCAAGAGATCGTCAAAAGAGTTATGCAGATAACCGACGAAGGCCATTGGAGTTTCAAGTAGGTGATAAGGTTCTCTTAAAGGTATCACCGTGGAAAGGAATAATACGCTTTGGAAAAAGAGGCAAACTGAGTCCGAGATATATTGGTCCGTTTGAAATACTTGAAAGAATTGGTCCAGTAGCGTACAAACTCAAGCTACCACAAGAGTTAAGTGCCATTCATGACACCTTCCATGTATCGAACCTGAAGAAATGCCTAACCGATGAATCATTGGTCCTACCTCTGGAAGACATTCAGATCAATGATCAACTGAACTTTATGGAGAGACCGATTGAGATCGTTGACCGGGAAGTCAAACGCCTAAGGCGCAGTAAGATTCCAATCTTAGAAATTCATTGGAAGTCGAAGCATGGACCCGAGTACACCTGGGAGCGAGAAGATCGTATGAAGCACCAGTACCCCTACCTCTTCGCAAAGAATCAGTCTAGAGATGGCAAACATTAATTTCGGGACGAAATTCTTCTAAGGAGGAGAGACTGTGACATCTGTCTACCGGAACCTACAGGTTAGCACTCGAATAGTGCCATACATGAATAAATATATAGGAACACCCTATTATGACCTAATTTCATAGGCAAGGGTTGTAGTTTCCTAAGAATCCCGACAGTATACTTAGAATATCCGGTTACCGCCCGTAACGGATACACTGTCTTATAAAGTGCCAAACTGATAAAATTAACATCTAAGTGTGTTAAAAACACTAATTAGGTCCATTAAATATCCTAATCTATAAAAAAAAAATTAAAATTAAAAATCCAAAACACTTTACTATTCCATAAAATTAAAGTCCTAATATTATCATTTAATCAAATTTTGTTTAAAGGAAATGTAAAATACCAATTATATCTAACATTAATAATTTTTATAAAAATAAAAATAAAAATTTAGGAGATTAGGGGCCTAGTTGGCCGGCCCATCCCCCCCCCCCTATGCCATCCTTTTATTTTTTTTTAAAATCCTCATAATTGTTGTACATTCAAGGTTTGTCATTTCTCTCCTCCCTACTCTCTCTCTAGCTTCATTTCCTTTCTTCCTCCCTCCTTCTATTTTGACTAAAAATCATCCCCAAACACTTTTATAGTTCAGATTTTGAAGAGCAAACAACCCCTCTTCATCAAGGTAAGATGTTCTTCTTTACATTTTTCATCATTCCTTTTTGAACTCATGCATCTTTTCTTGAAAATCTTCTTAAATATCAAGTTTTTCCCCACTTTTTTTTACATGTTTTCTTGTTGTTTTTGGAATGGAACCTTTAAGGGGTTCTAAATGGTAGGTTATACATTCAAAACTTGGTTAAACACCAAGAAATGGCGATAACCCATGATTCATATACCAAAAACATAAGAAAAGAGGGATTTTTGAACATGCATGAACATTTTTCTCACTATCTAAGATGGTGAAGTGCATGCATGTGGAGATTTATTATCTAGTTTATACATATTGATTTTGGTACTAAAACTTGAGATATTTGGTTGATCAAAACAATTTTTATCAAGAAACTCCAATATATGGGTCAAAAAGAGAGAGAATGTTCATATAATCTTATTACTTCATTTTTTTGAGTCTGACAGATTTCATGCATGTTTTTACTACGACCATAACTTGAAAAATATTCAACCAAATGCTATGAATCTTCTTTTGAAACTTAATATAATGAAATACAAATCAAACCCCACTGGAATCACTCAAAAATATTGAGTTTTGACCCCTCAACTTCATCTTTAAAGTTTGTGGTGTAAATAGAATCCGGCTGGACAAAAAGTTTCAATCAATCAACCCTATCTATCATCTAAATACATAAAAACTAATGAGTTCTTTTCTGAAAGTAACTTTAATGTGTTGGGAATCAAATAAAATTTGATTCACACAAAAATATGAAGAAATGAGTACTCAACCATCATTAACAAGTTAAGTGTGCTAAAAGCAACTTTCTGTCAGATTGGAACTCTTGATTTAAAAAGAACATAACTCACTCATTTTTAATTCAAAAGGGTTGAATCTTTTTCTGGAAGATACCTTTATGAGTTAGGAGTTGAACACAATTTGATTCACTCACAAATGATGAGTTTAGACCCTCCAAATGACTGTGACAATCCAGAGCTGCAGATTGCATGTGTGCATGTGACCAATAAACTTTAAGGACATCATTGGCCTATCTAATCAACTCCAAAAATGGTATTACCTATGCCAAAAGTTCCCTAATGCATTAAAATAAGTCATATAAAAATTTGGTAAAATAATAAATTTGGGAAAATATTCATAATACAAAGAGTTTATGACTTAAAATTCTGACAGCAAACAGTAACTAATGAACCTTCTTAAAAATGATTATTTTGGACTTTTGGGCATAATAATAATTAAAAATGAAGATTTTAATGTTAATATAAATATTATTATGAAATCGAACTTCAAGTAAAATTTGTCAACCTAAAAGCCTTAAAAATTTGATCCGAAGAGCCGGAATTATGTCAAGTAGGATTAGTACTCGCTACTCCTACATAAAATAAATCATGTAAGGCATTTTATAAGGCATAGTGACCTAAGTAGTGTCCGAAAACGCAAAAATAGGTCCGAACTGATGATGTGTTCCACTTTCATAGGAAAAGCGTTGTACCAAGATTTAAGCAACCTAGAAGATATTCCCGAGCAGCTGCTAAAATCGGTGAGTATTCACAGCCCCTCTTTTACCGTTTTTATACGTTTTGGGGTGAAAAGCATGTTGAATTTGCTAAATATCTTCGCTATCAAATGATCGTTCGTTAAATTTTGAAATGTTGAATTAATCTTGATTGATTTACGTCATCAAGCGTAAAAGAACGTGAAATTGTTGATAAGGGCACTAAGGCATGTACACAGATTGATGTGTTGAGTTAAAAAGAAAACGTTAAGTCCCCAATAGGTACACTACTTATTAACTCATTATGAGCCGATGGTATTAGTGGATAGCGCTATTTGGTTTGACGAACCCACCTTTGACTGACGAGTAGGGGTGCACTTTACCAATAACTAATGTTCTACTCATGTGGTTTAAATACCACCGCTGAGGTAGTTCGTGGGGCGTAGGTTGTCAGAAGGCTTAGTAGTGGCTCAACAGTTAAACATCGTGTTGTACATCATTCACTGTGAAAATGCCCATGAGCTTTAATATTTAAATTTGATGATAAATTCTGCATGAAAACTAATTTATGCATTTGAAAACCTGTGAACTCACCAACTCTTTGTAGTTGACCCCTTTCATTTTCTTTAACGTGCTTTTCAGGAGGATAAGAAGGTAAAAGAAAATGCTTAGTCGTGCATGCGTGTCAACATCAACACAAGAATTTTTTTTTATTATTATGTTAAAACGTTATTACCTTTTGGATGGTTGAACTTTGGATTGTAACTCAAAACGTTGAATTTAACTTTTCATGGTCGAATGTATGGTTGATGTTATGTATTTCCTATTGCTATGAAACTATGAGCTGTCGTGCCTCGTGTTTCCGCTTTAGCGGGGTGTGACACGTTGGCACCACGATGATGCTTCCATTGAAGTTTGACCATTGTCACCTCTTTTCGTCTTGGATTCTAATATTTCTTCCAGTTCTTATACGCATCGGTTCCCATTATCCACTTGAATCTCCATCAATGGAATGACGCTTTCATCCTCGGCTAAACACTTGCGAATATAACATACATGGAAAGTAGGATGTATATCATCCATTTTCGATGGCAAGTCTAGCTGGTACGCTTGGAGTCCAATCCTCTCTAAAATAACAAAGGGTCCAAGGAAACGGGGACTAAGCTTCTCGCGTTTCCTAAAACGGATTATCCTTTTCCATGATGACACCTTCAACATCACCCGATCGCCTACTTGGAATTCGACCGGTCTTCTCTTTTTGTCCACGTAGCTTTTCTGTCAGTCTTGAGCCGCTTTTAGACTCTCTCGGATTTCCTTCACTTTATCCGCGGTTTCTTGAACGATTCATGGTCCGGAAAACTATTTCTCCCCCGCTTCAAGCCAACAAGTCGAGGTTCTACACTTTCGGCCGTAAAGGGATTCAAATGGAGCCATCTCGATGCTCGAATGGTAGCTATTGTTGTAGAAAAACTCCACTAACGGAAGATGTGAGTCCCAATTTCCCCCGAAGTCGATAACGCACGATCTCAACATGTCTTCGAGGGTCTAGATGGTTCACTCACTTTGCCCGTCCGTCTAAGGATGGTAAGTCGTGCTCAACATAAACTTTGTACCCAACTCTTTTTGTAGACCGTCTTAAAACTTCGAAGTGAATCGACTATCACGATCAGACACGATAGATGACAGGACACCATGCCTCGAAACAATTTCATCGATGTATAACTTTGCTAGTTTGTCCATTTGCAATGTCTCACGCATCGCCAAGAAGTGTGCACTTTTGGTGAGTCGATCCACCACTACCCAAATCGTGTCATGACCCTTCAAAGTCTTCGGTAGTTTGGTGACAAAGTCCATCGTGATATGATCCCACTTCCATTCCGGAATAGACAAAGATTGCAAGCTCCTGTAGGGTGTTTGATGCTTCGCCTTGACTTGCAAGCGAGTGACGCACCTTTCCACATAGTTGGTCACGTCAAGTTTCATCACCGACCACCAATAACTTAACTTGAGGTCTCTATACATCTTCGTGCTACCGAGGTGTATGGAATACTTGGATTTGTGGGCTTCTCTTAGGAGAAGTTCACGGTTTCCTCCCAACTTTGGTACCCAAACTCGGCCTTAAAACAACTTCAAGTTGCGACCATTTTTCATCAATGAATTTCGTTGCTTTACCATAACCTCAACTTTGAGGTTTTCTTCTCGAAGTGCTTCTGATTGACACCTTTTGATGTTCTTAACTAGGCTTGACACAACGTCAATCCTAGTGAGTGATAAAACGGCACCGCTTCCATGACTCCGTTAACTTAAAGAATCCGCTACTACGTTAGCCTTACCCGGATGGTAAAGTAATTCGTAGTAATAGTTCTTTAGTAGCTCAAGCCATCTTCTTTGCCACATATTGAGCTCCTTTTGATTGAAAATGTACTTCAAGCTCTTGTGATCGGTAAAAAGTGTACATTTCTGTTAGTGCATATATTGGTTGGATACAAGATCATGAAGACAGAAGACTAAAGTCAAGCATGTCAAAGCTCAAAGTCAACTCTCAAGCATTAAAGTCAAAGTCAATTGTAATAAATTCTAAGTCAAATTCTTGTGCTAGTGTTTTGTAAGTGCCTTAGTATAAATAGTTTTTGTTTTCCAAATAGGGATATGACTAGTTGACATTCATTGTATGCAGACATAAAGTTTCTAGAGAGAGAAAGTGACAGAATCTTTATATACGAAATCTTCGTTTGAATCAATTGAAACAGGTCAATGGATTAAACTGTTTGTAATCTTGTTTGTGATTGAAATTGTGAATTAGAACTTGATAAATTGGGACATAATAATTGGTATCAGAGCAGATCCAAGGTGAAATCGATCAAGAAAGTGGAATAGTACTGTGTTGCCTGAGTTTGAGTCGAATTTTGAGTTTTTGTGTGAATTTGTGGTTGTAATTGGTTAGATTGTGTGCGTATAATAAATAGACAAGTCTTGTATAGGTTTAGTAGAGTCTTGCACTGTAATTGGGATCAATTCGGTGAATTTTTTTGAGTTTTGAGTTCACGAGTTAGATAGCACTGTTCAATCCAAATTTGTATTTTTGACAGAATTTCTTTGAAATTCTTTGCTTGTAATAGGATCTTTAGTGTTTGTGGTCATATTGTCAAAGTTTCAGACTGAAAATTGAAGGTTTGATGGGATTTTGAGTGAAACAGAGTGTGTTTGCATGAAGAACTCGTACGAAGAACTCGCATGAAGAACTCGCATGAAGAACTCGCAGACCATTAATTTTCGCATAATTGTGTTCCTGAAAATTCTGAAGTATAGACTTCGCATATGTGTGATGTACGAAATTCGTAGAATTCACATATGTGTGTATTGAGAAATTCTCAAAATTCGTATAGCTTTGTTTTGCGAAAAGTCAGAATTCGCATAAAGTGTTTGTGAATATTTTCAAAGAACAAAATTTGCATATTCGTGTATGCGAAAAGTTAAGAGTTCGTACCAGAAAGATATACGAATTCCTCAGAATTCGTATAAGAAGTTTTTAAAATTTCTTCCAAGTCCAGAATTTGTATAAGCCATTTGTACGAAAAGTTCTATACGAAAAGTTTATTTTTCAATATTTTCCAAGTCTAGAACTCGCATAGAGTTTTATGCGAATTCCTAGAACTCGCATAACACTTCATGCAAATTCTGTTGTATGCAAATTCTAAAATAAGTTTCTGTGCGAATTTTGAAAGTTTGATTTGTGTGCGAATTCTGTGTTATTTTTACTTGTGTGCGAATTCTAAGAGATAGTGTTGTGTGCGAATTCTGCATACGAATTCTTTGTGATTCACAGTATTTTGCGAATTGTATACTTAGGATATTTTTTGGAAATTTAATTTCTGAAAATTATTCTGTATCATGATTTCACTTGGACTAACGATCATTGTCAAGTTCTTATTGTATATCAATTGAAACAGGATGACTTCCAAGGACGCACTTTCCATTGGTACTGATGTGAAACCCCCGGTTCTGTTAAAATGGGAATATGAGCAGTGGAAGGATCGGTTCCTTGACTTCGTTGAACGACATGGAAATGGAGAAAACATTCTCTGGTCTATTATGGAAGGTCCAATGGTACCTCTTACCGTTGAGATACCAGATGACGAATCTTCGGACAGTGAAGATGAAGATAGAGTTAAAAAGACAAAGACTGTTCCAAAAGATATTTCACAATACACTGAAGAACAAAAGAGCAAATACAAGGCCGATAAGCAAGCCAGATCTCTACCCTTACAGAGCATTCCCAATAAGATATACATCAAAATTGACAGCTACAAAGCCAATGCTATGAAGATGTGGGATCAACACCAGAAAATGACGATGGGTTCAAAGGTTGGAAACCAAATGAATATAGCTAACTGCATTAACAGCTACGAGGAATTTAAGGCTAAGGAGAATGAGAGCCTTGAGGATACTTACGAAAGATTTGTGCTTCTACTAAATGAGCTTTCAAAGAATAAGGTAAAAAACAAGCAAATCGAAAACAATGTCAAATTCCTCAGCATTCTCCAACCAGAGTGGAAGAAACACACAAGGAGAATGAAACAGATGAAAGATCTCAGTGATATCCCACTCCATGAAGTTTATGAAACACTGAGACAAAATGAGGAAGAGGTAGAAGAGAAAAGAAGTGAGAAGAAGAAGGTTGAGAAAGTTGTAGATCCCATAGCTTTGGTGGCTGGTAAAAAAAATAAAAAGAAGAAAGAAAAGAAAAAGAAGAAGAAAGTTGTGGTTCCTAGTTCTGATGATTCTGCTAATTCAGACTCTGACAGTGATGATGGATAGAATCTCAAACAAGCGATACTTCTTTTGACCCGATCATTTCAAAATAAAATTTACAAGAAGTCGGGTTCAAACAGTCAGAGATACTCCTCTGGATCAAAGAATCACGAACATAGAGAAAGAGTTGAAGGAAGGAGATTTGAGGAGAAGAGGTTTGGAGAAAGAAAGACTGAAGAGAAGAAGAGATTTGTGAATGATTATGGTACTGAGAAGAAGAATGATGATTTGATAAAGTGCTACAACTGCGGGAAGGTTGGTCATTATGCCAAGGACTGTCAGAAGCCTAAAGTCAGAAATTCCGATTACTACAAGCAGAAGATGTTGTTAGCCAAACAGAAGGAAGTTGAAAAAGCTCTAATGGCTGAGGACGAGTTCTAGCTGGACCACTCCGATGAGGATGAAAAGGAAGAAACAACATACATGTGTCTGATGGGCAAGGAGGTGAAGTATGATGATTCGAAAGAAGAAACATCTGATGAGGTACTAAACTTTTCTGAATCTGAGTTTCTAACTAAAATGGAAGCCATGATGATCGAACTTCAAGACCTACAAACTAAGTTGAAAAAGGAAAAGAGCAGAGTTGCGAAGAAACGTCAAAATATTTTTGAACTAAACAAGCAACTTGTTGGGAACAAAAGTCTGATTGACTCTTTGAACAAATCTGCTTCTGATTTTTAACTTCAAAAGGATTGTTTTGAAAAATAAGATTTCTGAAATTATTTCTAAACTTTCAAATTCTGATCTTGAAAAGCAAGAATGTGTTCTAAAAGCTCATAAATTGCAGGTTGAAAACAAGAGTTTAGAGAAAAAGGTAAATGGTTTGGAAGCCAAACTATATGCTAGAGGACAAACATATCAAACCATTTTCTTAAACACACCTAATGAGGAAGATGATGTTAAAGATAAGTGGGGACTCAGTTACGATAACCCACATTATCTAAAGAAAGCAATCAGAAAACAGCCAGCATTGTATAACTTTGATTTTCTATACGCGGCTGATAAATATCCTCATTTGAAACCCAAATTTGTTACCAAATCACCTGATGAGGTAGAGGCCAAAGAAGATGAAAACATAATGAATATAAAGAAAATTCAATTACCATTCTCCTATTAAAAGCTGAATGATAGTTATCTTTGAGAAAAACCAAAGTTTCTTTCAAATGATTATTTTGCAAGTTATTCTACACAAGAGTTGGAGGCAAAACCGATTAAAGATAAAATTTACATTCCTCCACTTGTGTTAGGAAGCAAAATAATTGATCTTGAAAATGCTTTATCTGATGAAAGAATTTTGGTTGACATTGAACAAAGTGTATTTTCTACTGTAATGAAGAAAATTGTTGTTAAATTTGAATTCAATGAGTGTTCAACATCTTCTAAGGCACCTCAAACTTCGGAAGATGATTTTGATGACTTATTTGCGTCTGCAAATGATTTTCTAAATTCTGATGATAGGTGTGTTGATGAAAGTGTTGGTATGTTTGACTTTAATGCTAAATTTCCAGATCATTCTACTTTTACCATTAACTCTGAAGCTTTACCAAGTGTATTTGAAGTAGGTGAATCATCAAACAAGGTTGGTGAATCAGTTTATGTGAGTACTGATTATTATGAGAAAGGTAGGAAGCAAAAGAAACGGCGCTCACAGAAACGAACTAACATTTGTAAGCCTAAGAAAAGACAAACTCAGAAATATGTTTTCCTAACAAATCTAAATCTTTTATTTCAGAGTTGAAAAAGAAAAGGTCGGAAGAACGAACAGAGTGACGACCAAAACAGAAGGTTGATGAGCAAGCAGAATCATATCCTGTTAATGTTTGTAATAGAAAAACTGGTAATATTTCTGATGTGATTGGTATTGTTGCTTCTACCAAACAAAACCTTGTAATTCCTTACAAGAAAAATACAATAAAGCAATTACTCCAATTATCTCGGTCTGGTACTAAGTCATCTATATATTGTAATATCCGGATCCAAAAATTTCGATAAATTTTGATAGTTGGGTGAAAAGTTAAGCGAGACCCAAAGTTCAGGGGGGGTTAAATGTAACTTGGGTTATATATATATCTTAACCCTAAGATTTTTATCAGGTTTCATTCTTGATCAATTGGTGAGCGTCTGAAGGAAAGCGAGAGTAGGGAGAAAGGAGGACTAGGTCTTGAAGGATCATACGGTTTCTTTGCAAATAAAGGTATGATTCTAGCCTAATACTTCCATCTAAGAGTTTTAGTCGGTAAATGATCTCATTGTTGAGTTTGTAACCATGTTATTGGGAGATTTGAGGTTCTGAGTTGTTTTCTCGAAGTTTTGGAATCGCCTGACCGAGTTTGAATATCGACCAGATCGGACCGGGGGTGCCGACCGGTGTGGGGCGATTGGTGTCGACCGGTCCCGTGTCGACCGGGGTGTGTCGCCCGGGTGGTCTCGACCGGGGAGGTCTTGACCGGGTGGCACAGTGTGTAGTATTTTATGTTCTAGTCGGTGAGTAAGTGGGTTATATAGGTTTTTGCTTACCGATTTATCGGTGTTGTCGTAGGTAGTGAATCGTTAGAAAACAGACTTTAAGCGAGAAGGATCTGAGGTGAGACTTTCAAACTAAATCCTTTACGATTTCGAAAGTTATTTGATAAATGTGAGTTTTCTGAACTGCACGTTTATATTATCGAAAGTTGAGAAAGTTTATTGAAAAGGTTGATTTAATTATGTTTATATAAACGCATTTTATATAATGTTGTTAATTAGATGTATGCATACATTTAATTCAGATGTTTTGACCTAAGTCGGGAAGTGTGGCCCGCCTGCTCGTACCGGGGAGTGTGGCCCGTTTATGCCATTGGGGTGTGTCACCAAAATAAGGTAGTACGAGACAGACATACCGTCTTTGACGGCAGTGTTGGCCAGTAGAGTGAGTTATGCTCGTGAGGCATAAAGCTTTGTTTAAATGTTTTAAATAATATTTGAACTGTTGCAGTAGCACTTGGAAGGGACTCACTAGACCATCGGTCTAACCCTCGCTCTTTCAAAACTATAACCCTTTTTCAGGTTATCGCAAGGTAGCAGGTTCTGATAAGGATAAAGAGAAGTTGTGAGCTTTTCCCTGAAGTTAGAAGACTCCTGGTAGTAGTTTTTTTTTACTGAGTTGTGTAATAGGTTGTCGTGGCAAACCTTATTCTTTTGAATTGTAGGCTTGGGGCCGTTTCTAGTTGAAATATTACATTTTAATGTAATTAAAGTTTAGGTTGTTACAGTTGGTATCAGAGCCATAGTTTAAGGGATTTAGGTGACCGGATGAGCCTAAACTTAAATTGTGGTATAGAGGGACACAACTGAGATTTAGGAAGTCTTAAAGAAGTCATTGGTGTTTGTGAATTGGGACGACAATAGTGAGGACTCTCATGTAATATAAATTCAGAATTGCATCTGGCCAATGCCATTATGAATCTACAGGTGCATGGGTATACCCGAGTACTATTGTTGGGTAAGTCGGTGGGTGTTGTTTTGGGTAGTGTGTTCTATCATTGAAATGATAGCGTTGGTCTGACGTGCTGTACGAGCACTTTCATGGGTTTAAGGTTAATACCTTCTGGGATGAGTATTGTGTGGGATGTAGATGTTTTGTCTGGAGGAAGAACTCCGTGAGTCTGAAAAGGGAAGATTGACGATTGGAGGTGAGCTGGTCACTCCAAGGGAGTAGTCGGTTTGGTACTTTGTGATGTCGATCAATGGACATCAAGAGAGTTCACCCCAAGAATCGAATAATAGATTTGAGCCTTTTGAATCAGTAGTTAACTGAAAGTTGGCAAGGGTGTCTGAGAGACGGTATTCGTGTTGACTATTAAATGGAATGAAGACAGAATGGAAATGAGCTATTGTTGGTAAGCATAGTTGGACCAAAGTAAGGACGTAGGAATTGCGAATCAATGGTCGCGTTGGTTACTGGTACTGGAATATACCAGAATGTTGGGAATCGTTGATGCTGAAGATAGATGCTATTGTGAGGGACCTGACTGGTTGGTCGGGAGTAAGGGTCGGTGGTATATTGGTGTGAGTGTAAGAGGTCGACCTTACGAGAGCGAATAGCCTTCAATGAAGTGGGAGTATCATTCATGGTGTTTTCGAATAAGTTTCTTGAGTTTTTCATGTCAGGTTTATTGGTGTGTGTGCACCTTTGAGTCATTTGCTTTGAAAAGGAGTTAGCGTGTGTAAACGTGTATGGGTTTCAGAAAAAGGGCAATTTTATTGCACGGTGCGCTAAATTTTGAACTGAGTAACTTGGGAGTTATTGCACTTCTTTTATAAATGAGTCATCTTTTGTGGAAAATATAACATCTTTTGACCGCGTGATGTTATAAGGAAGATTGGTATGGACTTAGTCATGCCAGCAAGGGCAGAAGTCGACTAACTCACTCAGCATAAGTAATTTTGTTAGAACTTCTTGAAATCACTTGAGTAAAGTTTCATTGAAAATATTTTCAAATGTGTCAAATGATTTGAAACTAATATGTTGTCATGCATGAAGGCTATGAACTCGCTAGGTCGTAAGGAAGCATTGAAGTTAATGATAAGGAAAGGGGTGAAGAATGAGAGTGTGACGTTCGGGCCATTGTCGGTCGATTCATGATCCTGCTATTCCTTCTAGGGAAATGCGGAGAATGACAGAAGCCTTAGACCTTGAGTTTTAGGAATGATTCATTTTGTGGTAGCATGCACTCCTAACCTGAGATAGTGTAGTCGGCGAGTGGTGTTGTTTGGGGTGAAATTCGAAGTCGTTAAGGTACACCTTTTAGCAGCATGTTGTTATGTAACGTTGTGGTTTTTGGATGAAAAGTTATTGACATCGAGCCGAAGTTTTGAGTTGATCTAGTAAACAGATTCTACCAAGTAAGTCATGTGCCTTCAACGTGTGAAGTCAGTGGGACACCGAGATAGTTATGATGCGTTGGAAAGAGTAGGTTCCTTTGGGAATCCTTGTTAGTCAAAAATATTGTTGAAGTATCACTATGTCGATGGTGATGCTGAAGTCAGCGACAAATTGTCGAGGCCATTGCCGGGACGCTGAAAATGGGAAGTGGCTATGGTCATGTTTTTCTGAGTTTCTTAAGGAAGCTAGAGATCGTTCGGGATCGGTGTGTATCTAGAATGGTATAGGACCACCTCGAAGGGACTTTTCAAAATGGAAGATTGTTAGTTGGTCAAGTAAATTCCCATGAGGTTCTGATAGTTCGTGTGGGAGTAAAGTATAGGAAGCAATCGGGGTAGTTGCACTTCGAGCAAGTTAATCCGTGAGAGAGTACGCTTAATCTTATCGACTACCCGACTTTGTTTATGGCAGATCACGATAAGCCGATCAGAAGCAAAAATCGTGTTGAGTGGTTTAGATGTTCAAAAGTTTACGGGTGGTCCAAATTTGAGCAGGGCAAAGTCGTGAAACGACTTTATCTCAAATATTGGTGTTACGATCGACATGATGAGTAGGGTATCTGTTATGTGTACCAAGTGTTGCGGAGATTTTGATGTTATGGTGATGATGTGGTAGGGAGATGAATGGTTAGATGAGATGGTGTTATTTTTATGCCAAAGTGGTCGTTCAAGTCATTATAGTAGTAAGGAGCTTCTTTGAGGTTAAGTTCTAGACTTGTGTTAGTGTTATAGGATAAGTGATGTGCACTCAGTTGTAGTACCATCTAGACCTTTTTAATAGCTTTTTATAGTTCTTTTTCTTCCATATCCCTACATTTGAGTCGTTTTATTACTTGTTTTAGCATTTATCTGTTTCTTGGAGCTAGAGCTAGTGGATAATCTGTTTTATTTCTTCGAATGGCTAATTTTATGTGTTTTGGCAGTTTTTGAGTAAAACAGACCCAGTGCTGCAGCATTTCTGCAGCATCTGCAGCTGTCAGTATTTTTTTGGAAGAACGATGGGAAGCTGGATGATGGGCGATTTTTGGCAGGACTTTTGACAGCTTTAGAAGCCTCCACCTGCAGTTTTTTTAAGAATGACATCATCTTTTTGATAGCTTGCAACCCTTGGACATTGAAGCCCTTTTTTGTACTAATTGTACCTTAAGTACTTTGTGTAGGTTTTATTACTCTTTTGCCACTCCCTTTTTGTATATAAAGGGAGGTTGGGGATTTAGTTTAGTGTCCTAATTTTAACACTTAAGTACATCTCTTTGAATTGAAAATCAAAGGTTGGCACCAATAACCTTTGATTTTAATGTACTTTTGAATTCCAAGTTAATCTTTGAAGTTACCATCCTTGTTTTGTTACTTATGCTTTATTACTTTTAGTGTTCTTAATTTAGTTGTTTACTTTCCTTGCAATTTACATTTAAGTCATTTATATTTGTAGTAATTTATATTTCCGTCATTTTATTAATTGTAATTTATATTTCCGTCATTTACATTCATGTCTTTAATTTATGTAATTTATTGCTTTATGTATTTATATTTAAGTATGAGTAGCTAAATCCATTAGCTTGGGTGTAAGATAAAAGGGTGAGATTTCAAACCAAAAGAAGGTGGACATTGTTTCGCAATAACAATGTTCCATCATTTCATTCAAGTTTTATAAAGCCAATGACACTTCTTGACAAGTTGATCACTTTGAAAGTGTGAAAGTGCTATGGCCTAGAGATAAGCCATAAAATGCACGTCAACTTGGATGATATGAGAAGCCGACTTGAGAAAGTGACTGATAAAGAGATTTATCACCTCTATTTTTCATCTTGATTTATTCTTGACGAGTTGGTCGCTTGTTTAAAGTGTTAAAGTGTAGAGGATTCAGAGATGAACCCCTTCGAACACTCCAACTTGAATGATATGGGAATTAACTCGAGAGAGTAGTTTTATACAAAGAGATTTGTAAATCCGTATATTTTGAGGACTCTACCCCTTGCTATCAAGTGTTAAAACTGCATAGAGATATGTTCAGTTGGATCTAAACGGTAGCGGGAGTATTGAAGTCCGAGAGGAATACCCTCAAAATAGATGGTGGATCTGTTTATGCTGAACTCATGCTGCAGCATACCTGCAGCATAGTCTGCTGGAATTTGTGTTTGAGTCTCACCTAAAAGTCTTACACCCTTGCTACCTTTATTATTCTGTATCGTTATCAACTGTTAACCAACCAAACCAAATCAAAGTCTTCAAATTCGCCATCTGAAATCATCTCTTTTCTGACACTTTTATTATACTTTTACGACAATCTCTGTGGGACGATATCCGGTACTTTACCTTTTTATTACTTGAAAGACGATATTATATCTCATTTTATACTTGCTTTGAGGTCTAATTAGCACACGTCTATAGGTGTATTAAAAGCACTATCAAGTTTTTGGCGCCGTTGCCGGGGATTGGCACGTTAAAAGTTTATAAAAGTATTTTAAAAGATTTGATTTTTCTTACACCTTTGAAATCTCGGAAGTATATGCCAAGAATACCACGGGGGGAATTGTTCACTCTTGACCCGGAAATTGAACAAACGTTTCGTAATAGGAGAAGAACGCAAAGAATCGCATTAATCATTGAACCTCCAATTATGGAACCACCACCACCCGGATTTGAAAATAGAGGACCGAGACCACCACCACTTTTGGAAAATCCACGGGGAGCACCAATATTCCATGATGCACCCCCAATTTTTGGAAACCCACCGGAGCACCAATTTCGACAAAATCCACCAAATCAAGGAAATAATCATAACCATGTTGATGATGATGTTGAATCTCAAGGCACCAATGAAATAAGAAATGAAGTTCCAAACATAATTAATCTTGCAAATTCCAAAGAGGGAAAAATTATGGACTACGCTATCCCCGATTTTGAGCAATTAAATTCAGGGATAATTAGACCCCATATACAAGCCCTCCATTTTGAACTAAAGCCCATCATGTTTCAAATGTTGCAAACGAACGGACAATTTGCCGGAATGCCATCGGAGGATCCACATTCTCATTTAAAATCTTTTATGGAGATCACCGATGCATTCCTGATCCCTGGGGTATCTAACGATGCCTTGAGGCTCACTTTGTTTCCTTTTTCTCTAAGGGATCGGGCAAAGTCTTGGTTTAATTCTTTGGCACCTGGCTCTGTGCCATCATGGAGCAACATGGCTGAAAGATTTTTGAGAAAATATTTTCCACCTACCCGTAATGCTAAGTCCAGAAACGAAATTTGCATGTTTAAACAAATGGACGATGAAGCAATTCCCGATGCTTGGGAAAGGTTTAAAGAGTTGTTAAGAAAATGCCCTCACCATGGCATTCCTTACTGTATTCAACTTGAGACGTTTTACAATGGGTTAAACCCCATGGCAAAACAAATGCTCGATGCGACATCAGGGGGGGCCTTTACAGCTAATACCTACAATGACGGGTATGAAATTCTTGAAAAAATTTCCACAAACAATGGACATTGGGCTGATCCACGTGCTCAACAGCAAAAGAAAACTGCTGGGATTCATGATGTGGATGCATATACTGCATTAACAGCACAACTTGCTTCCATGGCTTCAATGCTCAAAAACTTATCTTCAAATCAAGGAACACAACAAGTTGCTGCTACATCTACCCAGTCAGTCCTTTCTGTTCAATGTGTTTGTTGTGGTGGGGAACATTCCTATGAACAGTGTCCTCAAAACTCTGAATCAGTAAACTATGTTCAGAACAGGAATGCTCCCTACGGCAACACCTACAATGCGAGTTGGAAGCAACATCCAAATTTTTCCTGGAACAGTCCATGTCTAAATCAGTCAGCTCCTAAGCCACAAGAAACTTCAAATTTTCAAACACAACATCATGCTAGTAGTTCGCATCATCAAAACCAAGGTTCACATCACCAAAACCAAGGTTCTCAACATCAGCATAACCAAAGTTCACAGCATCATCAGAACAGGAATTTTCAAAATAACCAACAGCATTTTCAAAAACCTCCTCCACAGGCTGAGCCATCATCTTCTTTGGAAGCTATGATAAAAAGCCTTGTGGCTCAATCACAAGCTCAACAACAACTTTTGAGCCAAAATCAAGCTCTTTTTAATCAACAGAGTGCAGCCATCAGGAATTTGGAAACCCAAGTGAGTCAAATTGCACTTAATCAGAATAATAGGGCTAATGGCATGTTACCAAGTGACACAGAAATCCCAAAGGCTTCGGGTAAAGAACATGTAAAAGCTGTGACCCTTAGGAGTGGTAGAGAATTGAATGAAACAGTACAAACCAAGTTTGGACCAATGACTCAAGCAGAATTTGAAAACACCAAACAGTCAGAACCCGAGACCACTGTTTTAGCTACTGTTCTTGAACCACAACCTGAGACCACAAAGCATCTAGAGCCCGAAGTAGCCAGTCCTGTTCAGCCTTTAGTAAATGAGATCCCAACCTTACCTAAGGAGAGTGAGACCAAAGGCACAAAAGGCACGTCTTGCTCCACGCATTCAAGTAAAGCTTTCATAAAACCAGTTCCTCCTTATGTTCCTTACCCTCAAAGGTTAAGGAATCAAAAAGAAGAACTGCAATTTAAAAAATTCTTGGATGTGTTCAAAGAATTGCACATCAACATACCTCTTGTTGAAGCAATCGAGCAAATGCCTAGTTATGCCAAATTCCTTAAAGACATCCTAAGCAAGAAGAAGAAGTTGAATGAATATGAGACAGTTGCTTTGACTGAAGGATGTAGTGCACTCCTGACCAATGGAATACCTCCTAAGTTGAAAGACCCAGGAAGTTTCACCATTCCATGTTCAATAGGTGGGAAGAAAGTAGGAAAAGCTTTGTGTGATCTAGGAGCTAGTATCAACCTCATGCCCTTATCTGTATTCAACAACTTAGGGATAGGAGAGGCCAGACCTACCACAGTAACACTCTAGTTAGCTGACAAAACCATAGCCTACCCTAAGGGAAAAATTGAGGATGTTCTAGTTCAGGTTGACAAGTTCATATTTCCGGCAGATTTTATTATCTTAGATTTTGAGGCTGATAAAGATATTCCTATTCTTTTAGGAAGACCCTTTTTGGCCACCGGAAGGACTTTGATAGATGTCCAAAAAGGAGAGCTGACCATGAGACTTCAGGATCAAAAAGTCACATTTAATGTTTTCAATTCTTTGAAATACCCTGATGATTTTGAGGATTGTGCAACTTTAAATGTGATTGACTCAATATGCCATGAGGAAAGAAGGACCTGTAAGTTTGAAGAAGAAGATGATGAGGAGATAACCTTAGGAAATGATTTTGAAAACTCAAGTTCGGAAGAAACGGTTTTGGCCAATGCTGCAGCATTTAAGCAGCTTGACAGTAGTGATCAGAAACCATTCACTCCATCCATAGTCTCACCACCCGACCTGGAGTTAAAGCAACTCCCATCTCACTTGAAATATGCCTTTCTAGGAGAAGAAGGCAAATTGCCTGTCATCATCTCATCTACCCTAGACTCACATCAAGAAAAGAAGTTGGTAGATATGCTAAGATTACACACCAAAGCCCTAGGATGGACCATGGCTGACCTTAGGGGGATAAGTCCATCAATTTGTCAACACAAAATCATCCTAGAGGACAAAGATTTCACTTCCATTGAACCACAAAGACGGCTAAATCCGGTCATGAAAAAGGTAATGAAAAAGGAGATTTTAAAATGGTTAGACGCTGGAATTATTTTTCCAATAGCCAGTAGTTCTTGGGTTAGTCCGGTCCAATGTGTCCCAAAGAAGGGGGGAATGACTGTCATCACAAATGAAAAATATGAACTCATCCCCACTAGAGTTGTCTCCGGATGGAGAATCTGCATGGACTACCGTAAGCTAAACCAGGCCACACAAAAAGACCATTTTCCATTACCTTTCATGGATCAAATGTTGGATAGGTTAGCCGGTAAGGAGTACTATTGTTTTCTAGATGGTTACTCAGGATACAACCAGATTGCCATATCACCCGAGGATCAGGAAAAGACCACATTCACCTGCCCCTACGGCACCTTTGCTTTCAAAAGAATGCCTTTTGGACTCTGTAATGCTCCAGCAACTTTTCAAAGATGCATGATGTCCATATTTTCAGACATGCTCGAAAAATCCATTGAAATCTTTATGGATGATTTTTCAATTTATGGTTCATCTTTTGATAATTGCTTGGATAATCTAAAAAAGGGTCTTGAGAGATGTGAGGAAACTGATTTGGTCATAAACTGGGAAAAATGTCATTTCATGGTAAAAGAGGGAATTGTTCTAGGACATTTAATTTCAAAAAGAGGAGTGGAGGTAGACAAAGCTAAGCTTGAAGCAATTGAAAAACTACCTGAACCAACCACTGTTAAAGGAATCAGAAGCTTTCTTGGGCATGCTGGATTTTATAGAAGGTTTATCAAAGACTTTTCAAAAATATCAAAACCTTTGTGTATATTATTACAGCATGACCATAAATTTGAATTCACTAAGGAGTGTAGAAATGCATTCCAAATTTTGAAGAAAGCTTTGGTGACTGCTCCAGTGGTTGTTGCTCCTGATTGGAAAAAACCTTTTGAAATCATGTGTGACGCAAGTGATTGGGCGGTTGGTGCAGTGTTAGGTCAAAGAAAAGAAAAAGTGTTTCATTCAATTTATTAGGCAAGTAAGACTTTGAATGAAGCACAAATCAACTACACAACAACAGAAAAAGAACTTTTGGCGGTAGTCTTTGCCTTTGAAAAGTTTAGGTCATATTTGATGGGAGCAAAGGTCATTGTACATACCGATCATGCCGCCATCAAGTATTTGATCTCAAAAAAAGATGCTAAGCCCAGGTTAATAAGATGGGTTCTGTTGTTGCAAGAGTTTGACTTAGAGATTGTGGATAGAAAGGGGGTAGATAACCAAGTTGCAGACCATTTGTCCAGACTGGAGAGACCTAGTGAGGATATAGGAGACATCATTCAGACCTTCCCGGATGAAAAGATTCTCATGCTGCAGCATCAGGACTCTCCATGGTTTGCGGACATTGCAAACTACTTGGCTTGCGGAATAAAACCCGCTGGTTACACTAGCCAGATGTTTAAAAAATTTCTCCATGACACCAAAATGTATTTGTGGGATGACCCTTTCTTGTTCAAAGTAGGTACAGATCAGATTTTAAGAAGGTGTGTCCCAGATACAGATGTTGCAGCAATCCTACAGCATTGTCACCAAGCACCTTATGGAGGACACTTTGGAGGGCAAAGGACAGCGGCTAAGGCATTACAATCTGGTTTCTATTGGCCAACTCTCTTTAAGGATTCCCACACATTTGCACAAAGATGCAATGAATGCCAAAGAAGTGGTTCCATTTCTCGAAGGAATGAAATGCCATTAAATGGGATCCTTGAAGTTGAGTTGTTTGATGTTTGGGGAATCGACTTCATGGGACCATTCCCCCCATCAAACAAATGTCAATACATTTTAGTTGCTGTAGACTATGTCTCAAAGTGGGTGGAGGCAGTGGCATGTACTTCAAATGATGCAAAGACAGTGGTTAAATTTCTTCAAAAACAGATTTTTACAAGGTTTGGTACCCCCAGGGCACTGATCAGTGATGAGGGAACTCATTTTGTAAACAATCTGTTACGTGAAGTTTTTGAAAAATACAACATTAATCACAGGATTGCCACTGCATACCACCCACAAACCAATGGGCTAGCAGAACTTTCAAACAGAGAGATTAAGGGAATATTGGAAAAAGTGGTCAAGCCAAATAGAAAAGACTGGGCTTTTAAGTTATATGACGCTTTATGGGCATACAGAACAACTTTCAAAACACCAATTGGTATGTCCCCATATAAGCTAGTCTTTGGCAAAGCTTGTCACCTTCCTCTGGAATTAGAACACAAGGCATACTGGGCAATCAAAGCTTTAAACATGTGCCCAGATGCTGCTGGCATCAAAAGAAAACTCCAACTTTGTGAACTAGAAGAACATAGGAACTTGTCCTATGAGAACGCCAAGTTGTATAAAGAAAAGACCAAGAAATGGCATGACAAGAAAATACAACACAGAGAGTTAAAAACAGGCCAAAAAGTCCTTTTGTTTAATTCTAGGTTGAAACTGTTTCCAGGAAAGCTAAAGTCCAGATGGTCAGGACCTTTCCTCATCCACCATGTCTATCCTTATGGAGCAGTTGACTTAGTAAATCCTGAAGACAACACTGTGTTTAAAGTGAATGGCCAGAGAGTGAAACTGTACCATGAGCCTGTGACCATCCCAGAGCCGTGCTCTGTGGATTTGGTCACAATTTGTTGAAAGTCATCTCTCATCTTGTTTGTAAATAAGTTTTCTATATTTTAAATGCTTTCTAGATTAATCTCACGTTTGTTTGTTTCATTTTGTAGCTTAAATCTTAATTTGGGGGTCTGCAGAGCATGCTGCAGCAATCCTGCAGCATCAGATTCCTAATTTTTGGAAATTTCAGTCTTTAAGGTTTGAGCGGGAAAAGAGGGGATAAATTCAAAAGCAGTCCAAGGAAGGTACAAATGAGATCATTATGGAAACTTCTCAAAGAAAAGTAGTTGTCTTGTCTCCTTTTTGAAAAACATCATTACTTGTACAACCTTTTTTTTTCCTTCCCCATGTTTTCTTTTCTAAAATCCCTTGGACATCCAATCAACATCCCTGGTAAGAAAGGAACTGACCTTTCAGTTCCCCAACCCATCCCTTTCAACCACTTTTTGATAACCATCAACATCATCACTTTTCATTTCTTTTCAAAACACCCTCTTTGAACCCTTCCTTCTTCATCTCACCGGCGATTCTCTCTCTACCACACTCTGTGAACAATGGCTCGAATGAAGGTACCCGTCGTAAGAGACCCCGATGACGTTCCACCATCTCGCCGGAGACGCCATAGTCGAAACCCTCCTCCACCCGAACCAACTCCTGAACCGTCGGCCTATGATTGTGAAACCTCCCTCATCCCTGAACCCTCTAACCCACCACTCGCCACCATAACAACCACCACAGAAACCCCTATCGCAAACCCTCCACCTGTTCGCCCTTTTCTTCACATCATCATTCCCGCCTCAACCCTAACAACCATCGCAGAAATCCCTGTCGCATCTCCCTCTCACCCTACGATCGAGTCCACTCTAACCCACAACGCTCAGGAGGAAGAAGTTTCCACTCCGGTCGACTCTCCGGTTACCCCTCAGGTATACAACTTTTCTGACTATGATTTTTTGGAAGGTCAACTCACCTCTGTCAGTGATGAAGAGGTGGATATTATGACCAATGTTGGGGGAATACCCCTATACCTCACACCGGAGCACATCCTTGATTGGACCCTAGTTCCCTTTGTCTCAAACCCCGAAAATCACCCCTCACCGATAGAGTTTGATGACACTACTTCCATCCTCAGTGCTATGGGATTCTTCGACACTCTGAACCCAAACGAGGAAGGGGAAGTAGATCAAGCCAAAAAAATGGACTCCAGTGAGCATGTCAGGGATGCAATCCCTGACCTAAATGTTGCTTTTGAGCAATCTTGTGGGGAAGAGTCCATGGGGGTTGGGAAAACTAGTGGGTCAAAGAGCAATGAAAAAAAGAGGAAGAGAATCAGTGGGGAGAGTGTGGCTAGGAAGAAAAGAAAACCATCATTTAGGGGCACAAGATTGCATGCTGCAGCATTCCTGCAGCATGGCAGAAAATCAAAGAAACCCAAAAAGACCCGAAAATTAGCCAAGCCAGACTTTGTGGACAGACCTGAAGAGGGGAAATTTGGAGGGTTGAGTGGACAGCAAGCAGTGGATTGGTTCAGTAAGTTGAAGGATAAAGTAGGGGTGGTAGACAAAGGTTTTCCTAGCCAAAGTCAAAAGGAATACCCGTTCATCAAAACGGTAATAGAAGCCCATCGTATTGACAAACTTTGTGAGGTCCCTTCCTCCTACAACCTAACTCTCCTACGAGAGTTCTATTCTGAGGTAGCGGCCTCCAATGCCCAACTGATCCACATCCGAGGCAAGCGGTTTTTATTAACTGCCAAAGTCATCAAACAGTTTCTTGGTCTTACACCACCTCCCAACACTGATTTTGAGCTCATGCTAGCCTCAGCCACTCCAGAGCTATTGCTGGAAATTTCTGATGAACTGGGGTTACCTGGAACCCAGTGGAGCAATCACCGAAACCATATGCAGAGGCGTTTCAGGGCTAACCAACTCAAGCTGAATGCCAATGTTTGGGTAAACTTTTTGAGGCATTCTATCTCACCTACAACCCATCAAACCTATGTCTCTATGGATAGAATGTTGCTCCTACATTGTCTTTTGCAGGGTTTTACCATCGATTTTGGAGAAGTGGTCCTGAGAAGTGTGAGATCTTGTGCGAGAGCAAAAAGGGGAGGGATGTTCTTCCTTGGTCTGCTCACACAGATGATGGTGAAGAAGGGAGTTCCCAGTACAACTCTGATGAAATTATGAAAGAAGCAGAGGAAAATGGAAGATCGACTTAAAGGTTGTGTCCAGACTCAGGGAAAGACGACAAGGTGGAGCTCACGCCTATGCTCCTACAATGCTGCAGAACTTAATGTCTCAAAACAGTGAACTATTGGAGCAACTACGGGTTCAAAAAGATGAGTTTATGGAAAGGATTGACAGTTTGAGAATTGATTTGGCTGGGAAGATGAGTTCTGAAGGAGAAACAAGCAGAGGAGGTATGGAACAGATGAAGCAGACACTTGAGGAGAGATATGAAATACAACTGAGAAAGATGAGAAAGAGGGTGAGGACTGCCAAGAAAAAGATGGCAAAGCTAGCAAAGGAGAAGGAAGAAGTCGAAACAGAGTTGAAGGCATGCAAGGAACAGCTGACTGCTGCAGCATTGCCACCACCAAACACACAGCCTACTCTTGGAGAGTAGGACAGGTTCATTCACTTCCCCTTTAGCTCCAAACACACAGCCTACTCTTACAAATTTTTGAGTCTGGGATTGTTTTTGCATTTTTAGGTTTAGTTTTCTAGCATTATGAACATCGTTGATATACTCAAGCATGCATATATAGCCTAAGTAATTTCTGTAGTAAAAATATTGTTTGAAGTTCTCAACTAGAACTAGCACACCATTGCTTGGGCACACAATTTGGACCACATTTCACTTAGATATGATCAAGGCCATTTTCCTTCATTCCAACCACTTGCACCCACTTACCATACATTCTCCATAAATTGTACAATGCGGACATTGCACCTCACTAATTTGGGGGTGGGGAAGTCCACCATGGCACACACAATCAATTGAAAAAGATCTTAGCTCTTCCAAATGCCATGTTTGGACTTAAGCACAAAAAAAAAAAAAAAAAGTCCCATAGGGGCTAAGTGCTTGAAATGCATCAAGAAAAGAGCGCAAAAAGTGCCAAATATTTTTTTAAATGATGCAAAGAGTGAAAATAAAAGGCACAAAGGAATGAGGAAAGCAAAAGCCAAAAAGAGATCCATACTTAAAGTCCTTGTGATCTTAGATAAGAAATGTGGAGGCCATAACAAAGGAGTGAGGAAAGCAAAAGCCAAAAAGAGATCCCTACATTTGAGTCGTTTTATTACTTGTTTTAGCATTTATCTGTTTCTTGGAGCTAGAGCTAGTGGATAATCTGTTTTATTTCTTCGAATGGCTAATTTTATGTGTTTTGGCAGTTTTTGAGTAAAACAGACCTAGTGCTGCAGCATTTCTGCAGCATCTGCAGCTGTCAGTATTTTTTTGGAAGAACGATGGGAAGCTGGATGATGGGCGATTTTTGGCAGGACTTTTGACAGCTTTAGAAGCCTCCACCTGCAGTTTTTTTAAGAATGACATCATCTTTTTGATAGCTTGCAACCCTTGGACATTGAAGCCCTTTTTTGTACTAATTGTACCTTAAGTACTTTGTGTAGGTTTTATTACTCTTTTGCCACTCCCTTTTTGTATATAAAGGGAGGTTGGGGATTTAGTTTAGTGTCCTAATTTTAACACTTAAGTACATCTCTTTGAATTGAAAATCAAAGGTTGGCACCAATAACCTTTGATTTTAATGTACTTTTGAATTCCAAGTTAATCTTTGAAGTTACCATCCTTGTTTTGTTACTTATGCTTTATTACTTTTAGTGTTCTTAATTTAGTTGTTTACTTTCCTTGCAATTTACATTTAAGTCATTTATATTTGTAGTAATTTATATTTCCGTCATTTTATTTATTGTAATTTATATTTCCGTCATTTACATTCATGTCTTTAATTTATGTAATTTATTGCTTTATGTATTTATATTTAAGTATGAGTAGCTAAATCCATTAGCTTGGGTGTAAGATAAAAGGGTGAGATTTCAAACCAAAAGAAGGTGGACATTGTTTCGCAATAACAATGTTCCATCATTTCATTCAAGTTTTATAAAGCCAATGACACTTCTTGACAAGTTGATCACTTTGAAAGTGTGAAAGTGCTATGGCCTAGAGATAAGCCATAAAATGCACGTCAACTTGGATGATATGAGAAGCCGACTTGAGAAAGTGACTGATAAAGAGATTTATCACCTCTATTTTTCATCTTGATTTATTCTTGACGAGTTGGTCGCTTGTTTAAAGTGTTAAAGTGTAGAGGATTCAGAGATGAACCCCTTCGAACACTCCAACTTGAATGATATGGGAATTAACTCGAGAGAGTAGTTTTATACAAAGAGATTTGTAAATCCGTATATTTTGAGGACTCTACCCCTTGCTATCAAGTGTTAAAACTGCATAGAGATATGTTCAGTTGGATCTAAACGGTAGCGGGAGTATTGAAGTCCGAGAGGAATACCCTCAAAATAGATGGTGGATCTGTTTATGCTGAACTCATGCTGCAGCATACCTGCAGCATAGTCTGCTGGAATTTGTGTTTGAGTCTCACCTAAAAGTCTTACACCCTTGCTACCTTTATTATTCTGTATCGTTATCAACTGTTAACCAACCAAACCAAATCAAAGTCTTCAAATTCGCCATCTGAAATCATCTCTTTTCTGACACTTTTATTATACTTTTACGACAATCTCTGTGGGACGATATCCGGTACTTTACCTTTTTATTACTAGAAAGACGATATTATATCTCATTGTATACTTGCTTTGAGGTCTAATTAGCACACGTCTATAGGTGTATTAAAAGCACTATCAATAAGCATTGGCGAAAACCCTTGCTCAGTGATTCTCAGTGAGTTTTTCGAAAGTGTCAAGTATGTGACAGAGATGCATAGATGTTGGTTGGGTTCGAGGGATAATTGGCGGCAACTTCGTGGAGGAACCTTGGGTTCCTGGGTCGCAGAGAGGTGTTAGACAAGCTCATCTTATTTCAGTGACATATTGATGTGAATGTCGAACGATTTAGTTCATGGTGGGTTGTAAAATTCGTAAGGATGTCGAAGTATTTTTCGAACGTGAAGGAACCCTACAGATGGCGAAGGGGAGTAAGGAACGTGAGGTGTCTTTGATCAGTGAGTAATGTTGTGGGAAAGCGTGGTTTAATGTTTTACGTGTGGATTGTCTGTAACCGTTTGATGAAGTGTAGTAATGTAGTTTGTGTTTTGACGAGTTGGAATTGTTTACCTGAGAGTAAGAAGTTTGGCAAGTGGCGCAAGATTTGGGAGTTTATGTTTTCAGAATTTCTGTTAAATGAGTTTATAAACCCTAGTGAGGGCGTGAGAAAGGGGATTAGAGTGTATGCTATGGTTCGAGAGTGGATAAAGCTAAAGCAGGCGGTTGGTCTAAGAATTGGTGCTAGCTAGTGAGCCTATCACTAGAAGCATGTTCATGTTTTCGAGAAGGAAAGGGAAGAAGAGGTTGGAGGTAGTGCTTGGAGTGAGTCAACTTGGTAATTGTGTAGGAAAGGTTCCAAGTGAACCTGTCTTCCAGTGTTAAATTGGAGTGATGATGGGAGCATGACCACTCTATGTTAGAACGGGTAAAGCTTGAATTTATTTCAAATGAGACCGGACAATTGTTGGATGCGACGAGAATTGAAGTGGGAGTCATTATGATTCATTCAGTCGGAGTTCAGTTGGAATTAGTGGGCTATGAGGGTAAGGTAATGTGGAATTTTCTTTTATATTGGAAGTGGAGTGATGACCTTTGGGGCGATGTATGTTACTGCGTATGAGTTGAGTATCACCATTGAACGATGAACAGTATTGTTTGGGAAAGAAAGTGCTTTTACGTTCAACGTATGCCATACCGAGAGAGGTTACTATGCAATGGCTGATTACCGGATGAAGAAATTCATAACTCTGCAGTTATTGTGGTAACAAAGGTTTATTATATGCATGTTGACGCAAGAGTTGATCTGGGATGTTACGACTTTGATTTTGGAACAGAATGCTTGGAGCATTTGAGGGAAGTTAAGTCGGAATGAATGAAAGAACGCGAGTCTTGTGAATCTTAAGATTTGAAAGGGGGCGACTTGATGCAGAAGTTGTTCCCATAGATTGGAGTGGTACGTTCGAGAGAAAGCTAGTGTTGGTTTACTTTTTGGAGTCCGTAGAAGCTATGGAAGGAGTTGGAGAGGTAGTGTATAACCGAAAGTGTTCGATAAGAATTGGGATAATTCATGTCATAATTCTCGCTTCTCTTGAGAGCACTTATTAGAGGTGGAGCAGCGTTACCTTTGCGAGGTATGCAAGAAAAGGAGTGTTTGCCATGATCATAAGTTCCGAGGGGACCTTTGATTGTTGGGTTACATAAAGTTAAGGAACAAGGAAATTCGGTTGGTAAAAAATCCAGTAGAGATTTCATAAAGGACAAGAATCAACGTGGGAAGTGGAGGCGAACATGAAATCTCAATATTCCCATATGTTCAACGATGGAATTCCGGGGACGGAATTCTCTTGAGGGGGGGGGGATATTGTAATATCCGGATCAAAAAATTTCGATAAATTTTAATAGTTGGGTGAAAAGTTAAGTGAGACCCAAAGTTCAGGGGGGTTAAATATAACTTGGGTTATCTATACTACCTTATAATACATTTATATCAAAACTCTTAAAAGACAAGTTATAATGCATATAGTACTACTCTTTTATGCATAAAAGTAAAAAAAACTATGAAATACAACTCTGTATGCACAATATACAAGTTATTAATGCAGCCATCAACACCACCTAATTGGGTTGCTGCATACTTCTCTTTTCAAAATTTGACTTTCCCCTTTTCTCTAGCTTGAAACCTGACTTTCCATCTGCATCTTCAAACAAACAATCCATAAAGAAAATGTTGACTTTCCATCTGCATCATGGAGTAATTGAAGGAAGTTTTAGAATCCCTTTCTTAAAAGAAAATGTCCTTGTTCTAAAACGTGTCTCTGTTTAGTAATGTTTTCTTCCCAAGAATTCAAACATCTTACATTCCCTACAATTCCAACTTCAGTATTTGAGGTTTTGTATTCTCATTCTAGGTTTTGTAAGCTCCTAAAGTGTGATGGATTTCAGATGAACACACAAAGAAAAATGGGTTCGATTTCATCGATTTACCATCTGGGTCTGCTACCATTTCCATTTTCTTGTAGAAAACTCGTGACTATAAGGTAAATCGATGTCAAGTTCGCATTTGGAAAGTACTAGGTTTCATTTCACGTCAACTGAATCTTCATTTTTTGCTTGGAACTAAATTTCACCGAGCTTGGCGTAAGCCTGTACCAAGTCTTTGATATAAACCATTGGTTTCTTTCAGGAGCTTTTGTAGGGAGAGAACAATACATTATTCGAGTCAAATGGACTTAATGGACACGTGAGTTTGCTTTCTTTTACAATCAGCATTCTTCTCTAATCTTTTTACAGCAACAACCATATCTAGATTCTGACACTTACAATGCGTATTCTGATCCGGTAATTTGGTAATGAACAAGTAGCAAACATAAATTGTTTTTTTTGGTCTTTATCTGTCTTATTGTGCTACTTGTTCAAATTGTTTCGGTAACCTCTGATTCATTAGTATAGTCATTTTCCTTGCAGTCGTCGGCTCGAAAAGTGAGTCTTCAAAAAAAAAAAATTATAGTGTTTCATGTTGTAGCCCAGTGGTAAGGTAACATCCTGTGAGGTCAGTGGATGGTATCCTGACTACCCAGGTTCGAACCCCGTGGCGAGCTTCCTGTGACATCCATGATCATGGGTCTGCCACATAGTGGTACCCTTAATTGGGATAGGTCGTGATCGACGGGGATTAGTCGGGTGACACCCTTAAGTGGGAGCCCGGATACTCCGGGAACGTGTGCGTGTGTTAACTTGCCGTTCAAAAAAAAAAATTAGAGATACAAATGGTAAGCACGTAACTTTTTTTATTCTTTTTTTTTCCTATTATCTAATAGAAAAATTGTTAATAGAAAATTAAAGGTTTGTTTACCAAACGCTTACTATGTAAGAGTTTTTTTAGTCACATTATCTTACCGGATAAATATGGCAAAGATCAAGAATTTTACCCAGTAATAGCGATGCCGATGATAAGGATCAAGAGTCTTACCTTGTAAGTAAGTAAGGTGACGACTCTCACCCAATTAGCATTTATCGGGATGGAGTAAAAATCTCATCCGACAAGGTAAGTAATAATGATAAATCTTACCGGGTAAGTACTTTGGTAAAGCTAAAACGCAAAACCTTTAGACTATTAACCGAAAAATAGTAAAACAAATTTATACCAACTTAAACATTATTTTTTTTTATATTATTTTTAAATACTGATTTTTATATATAATTTATATTAATAACTTAATACAATTTTTATTAATAACATAATATGTAGTGCATGAGAAAAGCAAAATGACAAAAATAAAAAAGTGCATGGCATGGGATTTGATATTGGGACCTCAAGTACATTCCTACTATGTGATAACCAACGAAGCTATAGTAGTATGTGTCTTGCATCTTCATGTATACTATTTGATTTAAAAAGCGGGTTTGGGGGTGGGGGGGCATCGCCCCCAAATGTCCCTATAGGGTCCACCTCTAAATGCAAGGTTCTTATAAGAAAAAAGTATAATGACTTGTAAAAACTAACATTGTAGAGAGTTCTTATAAGAACCCAAACCCCTTTAGGTTCTTAATTAAGAACCTTGGTTCCTACAATGAAGTTTGTGAGATGTGACAATTTCCTTATTTTTTATTTTATTTTCTTGACTTTATAATAGTTATTGAAGTTGAACAAAATGTATGAGACCCATAAAAAGATGTTCTTATATGAACTACCATTGTAGACATTTGTATGAGTTCTTAATTTGATGAGTTGGAATTGAGGTGACAACAAAAAGTGCAAAAATGAGGTTCTTATAAGAACCCCCATTGGAGATAACTGAGTGGCATCTCGTGTTGAAATGATTGAAATATGTGTAGGCGACAATATTGTTGTAAGAAGGAAGGCGTATGAAGTTCCTGGGCAACTGAGTAGATGGTAATGATGCTCTAGCTGTCTATTCTGCTGGTGGTGATGCATACAAAATGGTTTTTAAAAAACAAACACCTGTTTTAAGCAACGTTTTCCTAATCTTTTTCACCCCAAAAGTCAGGACACTCCTCTTATTTACTAGAACTGAAAAAACAGGGTCATCTAATGTTCAGGAAAACACTTAATAATAAATGGCTAACAAACATCATATAAGTTTATAAGTCCAAATACATTAGATGGCTAATGAAATAGAGTATAAATCTAAAGTTATAATTTAATAAAAGTGAAACTTTATACTGTCATATTGAACTTTGGTTGAGAATTTAGATGATAGTCTTTAATTAATATATTACCTTGAAGATATATTACGCTTTTAGTTTGACAATCATAAACTTCAACGGTAAAAGCCATGCATTTATTATTATTTTATAATTTTACTGTTGTCATAAATTAAGGTCTCATTGACATTATGTTGTTTTCTAATATAGGTGTTCGAATTAACCGTCGGATACTTTTACCTCTCTTTGATGAAGTCATTAATCAAAGTACTGAGAGGTTAGTGTTTTATTTTGAATTTTATATTATTGTTAAGTAAAATCAATCATCTTTTTTTTCATTATCTTAATTTAATAATTATGACATAAAATTTTAAGAACCATTCCTTCAAACAACGAAGCAAGTTTCATTTTAGTAAACTATTTTTATTAATAAATATTTTACAGTAGAATATGTTTTATATGTAGGAGGTTGTACTAGAGTCATGTTAATTCATCAACCCAAGATAACTTCCTCCATGTGGATCCGTACGATTTTGTTTATGATGGTATACCTATACAACATCGTGTCTTGAAGGAACAAAATACATGTGTACATTGTGGAGCAAAACGGTTAAAATTTGAATTCGCTACCTTTTGTTGTATGAGTGGGAAGACAAAGTTGACATTCTCACCCATTCCTGAAGAATTACACCATCTCTTCACATCACAATCCGAATCAGGTGAAATGTTTAGGTACAACATGCATACGTGCATACAACACAAACTTTTTCTTCACGTCAATGAGTGTAACTTTAGATAGTATAACAAGCAATATGACATCCGAAGTATATACATTTCGCGCGCAAAGAGAAATATATCATAAAATCCACCAGTTAGTTCCTAGGGATGGACAAAATAGCAGGACATGCTTACAGATTGACGCTTCACGTGTCTTATCATATTAGGGATCTACGAATGTGCCTTTTTACATATGATTGTAATGTCTGTTTTGTTTAGTCATGAATTTTAATTTTTTTTAACGAGTTGTGAATATATGGATTTGGACACTCAGCACTTTTGCGATTATTTTCCTAGAGATATCTTATTAATAAACATATTTTATGGTATTAACTATTTTGCAATTAAATCATACTAACCTATATAAAAATTGGGAGAAAACGAGAATAATACGAACAAAAATATTGGTGTCAGAAAAGTTATTTGTAGCATAATTGTGATTCACCCGCGCTGCATCGCGCGGGTAGACGACTAGTGTATATATATATATATATATATCTTAACCCTAAGATTTTTTATCAGGTTTCATTCCTGAAAAATTGGTGAGCGTCTGAAGGAAAGCGAGAGCAGGGAGAAAGGAGGACTAGGTCTTGAAGGATCATACGGTTTCTTTGCAAATAAAGGTATGATTCTAGCCTAATACTTCCATCTAAGAGTTTTAGTCGGTAAATGATCTCGTTGTTGAGTTTGTTACCATGTTATTGGGCGATTTGAGGATCTGAGTTGTCTTCTCGAAGTTTTGGAATCGCCTGAGGGAGTTTGAATATCGACCGGATCGGACTGGGGGTGCCGACCGGTGTGGGGCGATCGGTGTCGACCGGTCCCGTGTCGACTGGTGTGTCGACCGGGGTGTGTCGCCCGGGTGGTCTCGACCGGGGAGGTCTTGACGGGGTGGCACAGTGTGTAGTATTTTATGTTCTGGTCGGTGAGTAAGTGGGTTATATATGTTTTGGCTTACCGATTTATCGGTGTTGTCGTAGGTAGTGAATCGTTAGAAAACAGACTTTAAGCGAGAAGGATCTGAGGTGAGTCTTTCAAACTAAATCCTTTACGATTTCGAAAGTTATTTGATAAATGTGAGTTTTCTGAACTGCACGTTTATATTATCGAAAGTTGAGAAGGTTTATTGAAAAGGTTGATTTAATTATGTTGGAGTATTCATGTTATGTTTATATAAACGCATTTTATATAATGTTGTTAATTAGATGTATGCATACATTTAATTCAGAAGTTTTGACCTAAGTCGGGAAGTGTGGCCGCCTGCTCGTACCGGGGAGTGTGACCCGTTTATGCCATTGGAGTGTGTCCCCAAAATAAGGCAGTACGAGACAGACATACCGTCTTTGACGGAAGTGTTGGCCAGTAGTGTGAGTTACGCTTGCGAAGCGTAAAGTGTGGCCGTATTGGTCAGTAGTGTGAGTTACGGTTGCGAAGCGTAAAATGTGGTAAATATTTGGTCAGTAGAGTGAGTTATGCTCGTGAGGCGTAAGGCTTTGTTTAAATGTTTTAAATAATATTTGAACTATTGCAGTAGCACTTGGAGGGGACTCACTAGACCATCGGTCTAACCCTCGCTCTTTCAAAACTATAACCCTTTTTCAGGTTATCACAAGGTAGCAGGTTCTGATAAGGATAAAGAAAAGTTGTGAGCTTTTCCCTGAAGTTAGAAGACTCCTGGTAGTAGTTTTCTTTTTTTACTCAATTGTGTTATAGGTTGTCGTGGCAAACCTTATTCTTTTGAATTGTAGGCTTGGGGCCGTTTCTAGTTGAAATATTACATTTTGATGTAATTAAAGTTTGGGTTGTTACATATATAGACGGAATGATTTTGTTTCTCGCCAATATTCTGATGATTGGTTTTGTTAGAGCACATATTTGTTGGATACAAGATCATAAAGATTGAAGATGAAAGGAAATAAAGTCAAAGCTCAAAGTCAACTCTCAAGCAAGAGTGTCAAAGTCAAATGTAATAAAAGTCAAAGTCAAAGTAATTGTTTTTGTTTCCTTGTAATGTTCTTTGTAAAAATAGCATTTAGTCTTTGTATTGAGAGTAAGCAAGTTATTCATTGTAAGCCTGTGGTATGAACTACACGGAGCTAATCAGAGAAGAGGTGATAGCATATTCTTTCTAGTGAGAAAGTGTAGAGAGAGAAAGTGAGATTGTAAACTGCAATGTTTGAATCAATGACATATGAATACGATTTGTTCATCTTGACGGTGATTGTTAGTAACGATTAGAACTTGAATCTGGGAATAACAATTGGTATCAGAGCAGATCCAGAAAGAAATCAAGAAAATTTGTTTCGACACTGTTTTATCGAAGTCTATATTCAATTTTGAATTTTTGGGTTAAATTCAGTTTGTAATTGATTTGATTGTGTGCGTATAAGTGATTAGATCAATCTTGTATTGATTAATTGGAGTACTGCACTATATTTTGTGATCAAATTTGATGATTTTGTGAGTTTTTGTTTTCACGAGTTTTTCGCACTGTTTTAGAATCAATTTGTTCTTTTGTGTGTTTCTTTTTGAAATTCAGTAATTGTAGTTTGTTCTAGATGTATTGGTGATCGGATTGTCAATGTTTGAGTTTGTAATTCGAAGTCTAGATGAATTTTTGAAGAGATCAGAGGCTATTTTTTGTTCGAGATCTAAAGAACTCGCAAGTTCCTCAAGAACTCACAGGACTACACGAAGAACTCGCAGATCATCTCATGAACTCGCAGAGTGTTTGGTTTTCGTAGGATTCAATAAGGATTTCGCAGAAAGTGTGAAGAATTCGCAGATTAAGGGGTTTTCGCAGATTGTGTTGTTTCTGAAAAGTTTTACATGTGTAGAACTCACAAGTGTATGATCTACGAATTTCATAGGATTCACATCAGTGTGTATTTCGAATTGTACATAATTCGCATAATCTTGTTTACTAAAAGTTAGGATTCGCAGGTGTCTTTCTTGCGAAAAGTTTTTGATAAAATTTGGTTAAGGACAGAATTCACAGTTGTGTTTATTGCGAAAGGTTAAAAATTCGTAGATGGATGTGTTGTAAATTCTTGATGTTTCAAATTGTTTTTGATTAAGTTTTAGAACTCGCACAGTGTTGCTTGCGAATTCTTATGAACTCGCGCATCATTATCTGCGAATTCTATGTATGTATGCGAATTATGAGTTTCTTTTTCTTGCGGATTCTGAAGTTTGGTTTTATACGAATTCTGTGAGCGAATTCTGTGGTTATCTTTGTGTCTTGTGAATTCCTTGTACTTCAGTGCCTTGCGAATTCCAGACTTGGTGAATTTTTGAAAAATTTCATTTCTGTATTTTTCTAAGTGTTTCTGATTTACTTGATTTCTTTTGGACTAACGATCAAATTCAAGTTCTTTTTGTATCAGGATGACTTCCAGAGAAGTTCTTGCAATAAGTACGGATGTGAAGCCACTGGTGCTTTTTAGAGGAGAGTATGAGCAATGGAAAAATCATTTCCTGGACTTCATAGACCAACATGACTTGGGTGATTATATCAAAATATCTCTGAGGGAAGGAAAAATGAAAGCTCCAACAAGGATTTATTCTTATTATGGAGAAAATGGATCAAGGGAAAGAGGAGAGTTTCCAATATCACCTGATAAGTACTCTGATGAGCAGAAAAAGAGATATGAAGCTGATAGATTAGCCAAAGCTTTTATATTGCAAGGATTTTCAGATGAGGTTTCAAAAGAGATTTCTATAAGTTTAGATAGTAAAAAGTCTACAGAAAACAGTTGTGGGAACAACTTGAGAAGATAATGGTAGGACCAAAGTTGTCATCAAGTGTAAAGTTTTTGGAAGCTAAGAATACAGAGCTGAAAAGAAAGATCTCAGACTTAGAAGATCAAAGTGTCAAGATTCAGAAAACAAAGTGTGTTAATGAAGAGCAGATAAAGAACATTTCTTAGCTAGAACTGCAAATTGCTGAAGAGAGATCAATTTTTGAGAAAGAGAAGAAAGAATTTGCAAAGAAATTTTCAGACTTTTTAAGAAAGAGGTGTGAAGAGAAGAAGACAGTTGAGCTGAAATGTATAAAACTTTCTCAACAAATTTCAGATTTTGAGAAAGTCATCATTTTGGAAAGAGAAAAGTTTGAAAAAGAGAAGAGTATTATAGAATAAAAGAATGTTGGAATATTCAAAGAGATATCTGATGGAAGAAAGAGTGCTGAGAATGGTTTTGAAGAAGAAAGACTAATTTTTGAAGCAGAAATAAAGAAGCTGACAGAGAAGTTATCTGAACTATCCACAAGTGCACTGAACGAGCAGAAAGCGAAGTCTGAATTTCAAGAAAAGATTGACTTGCTTATCAAAGAAAGAGGCAGTTATTCTTCAAAGATAAAAGATCTTGAAGACATTGTTTCAAAGGTGGTGGTGACTGAGAAAACGACTCCAGAGTCACACATCCACACACCTAGAAATGATTCAGCTGATTCAGAATGTTCATTCAAGACAACTGCAAGCTCACATAAGAAAATTGTTTCTACGAGAAGTTCAGTTAATTCAGTTGATGAGATTCGTACTACTAACATTTTCTATGATCGAAATGTAGATGGTTCAGGTACACAAAGAACAAGAAGAATGAGCTATAAAGAAGAAAAGTTGGTCTGGAAGGTAAAACCAACTGATGATGAAAAGGATGGAGAAAAGAATGATGAGAAGAAGGAAGAAAAGAAAGGAAAGAAGAAAGAAAATAAATCATTTGTACATGCTCAAAAGTCAAAAAGAACAATGTGCAGAAAGGTAAACCTGATTTTTCTTATTCGAGAGATCAATTGATCAGGTTGTCTAAAAAGTGGTATTGTTCTTACTGTCGTACTTATGATTTTGTTCATAAATCTAGTGATCATTACTGGTATGGTTCTAACTCTATTACTCCTAATAAAACTGCAACTAACAAATATGGACCCAAATACCAATAGGTACCAAAGCCAAAGGATGAGTCTGTGTTGCAGGCACCTACAGTCTAGGAGGAGTAAGAGAACCAAGGCTTCTGAATAAATCAGTTCAGGACCCGTACTTCAACGTAGTTTGACTTCTAAACACAACAGTTTAGGACTCGTACTTCAACGAATAAAAGGGGTGATACTCCCGGGCTGATAAGAGATTGTACTCCAATACTCAAATGAGGAAATCAACCTTCAAGGGGGAGTACTTATTTTTTCTAGAAATATGTATTCGGAAGATATGACGATCTACAATTCAAAAGGGAGTTGTATCTGATCTCTATCATGTGCTTTTTCACTGACATATTTTAGATGCATATTTTCAGGGGGAGTGTGAATTATGACTTCTGATTACTTCAGATCAGAACTCGTACATTCATTGTTTTACTACTTTATGTCATTTTCTTTTCAATAAAGTTGTGAATAAATTTTGTACTTTGTCGACTTTGTTTCTTTTTGCAGATTGAGAGGATGCTTACAAGATCATATCTTATATGAATTTTTGAGCTGACTTCATGAGATTTAAGCTGAGCGAAAAAGGTTTATTTATAATCTTAATCTCATACGTATCTGAAAGATAGACAACTTTCAGATATGAAAACATGTTCTTAAATGTTCAAACCACTTCTGATTCTTAAACGATTTCATGAATATAGAAGTGAGTTTTTAAATGTTTTCATTTTTATTTGTGCTTAAATGATTATAAATCGTGTGTTTCCAAAGATTAATACTTGCATATTATCTTTTCTATATACTTTCAAGTATTCGCACACAACGTTTAATTTTTTATATTGAATTTGTTCTTACCATGTCTCTAAATTGACACAAACTTTTCGATGGTAAGACACCCCGATTGAATTTCAATGAATTTTGAGAATGATTTCATTTTGAAGCGTTCTTTCAAGAATGTCTATATTTTGAATCGTATAGACAAAATCCAATTTTTGCTGACCTAAGCCTTCACTTGATAAATCATTCTATTTGATCTTTATCATACAATGTCATATTTTCAAACAAGTTTCTTGTATTCATTTCATTCATTCAATATACTTGTTTTGAAAACTCTTCAATGTTTAAAAATACTCAAATCTTCATGATTATCGTTATGAGCATACAAACATCTGACTTGTATTTCATTCTTTGTGCTTTAACTGATATAGTTAAACCATCTGAACAACATGTTCTTTTAGGACAACATGGGTTTATTGTGTGAGCTTGATTGAAACTTCTATGGATTCACGTTAACTAGTATTTCCTACCCAAGAAGTTAATCCTTGAGTGATCGAATGTGTGAGGAGTCAAATACTGAGTGTGGGTTGAGTGATGAGGTAAAATGTAAATGAGAGTTTGGTTAGAAGTGAGATCAATGTTTAAAAGAAAGAGGGTGAAGGAGGAACAGAGTAAAAGAATATCAAACTCTATACCAACTACTTTCTGAGTCCGACAACTACATTTCTAGTGTTTCACAATTCTTCGTGAACATTATTGAAACAGGCAACTAGCCCATGCCAACTCTTGATAAAAACCCCACCAGCTACTCATTTTCTTATTAAAAAGAAAATGTTTCATTTTTTAAGGGGACGCAACACATATGCTATCTGATTTTTATTTGGAAAATCTGGATATTGAAAAAGAAGGAAGTCTGCCCCACCTTCGCACTTCGATCATGCACAATAGAGTCTGTGTTATACTGCTGTTTTCGCAGTGGTTTACACAATTTTGAGCCTTATAAAAAACAGTGATCATGTGCTTAATTCTTTCTAACACTTGCACAAACACACAAGAAATTTGTTTTTCTTGTCATAACGTTCATAGAAATATCTTTGTGGTGTTTCGATGATTGAATGGAAGACCTGGGGGAGTGAACATCATAAAGGTCCTTTCCAATGTGTATTTGTTACACACAGTGACTTAGTGTTACTGACAAGCATTATAACTAATTCATTTGTTGATTCAGGTGTTACATTCCTAATTTATTTGAATTTGCAAACATTCAGATGAATATCTTTTTGGATCGGCAAATAATCAGAGGCTCGGTATGAAAGATCAATGGTCAGTTCAGATTTCAGAGACATTTCTTGTAAAAGTTTTGATGATTTCATGCTTCTTTCATCAAAAAGGGGGAGATGACAAAGTTAAAGAAATGTCTGGAAAGAATTATTTGTATCATATATGGGGAGAGATATTCAAGAAATGTTACAGATGAAAGAAAAGATCAAGAATTGTTGATTTGATGAGGATTTTACTGAAATTTTATTTGGAGATAATTTGCTTAAGCAAACAGAGCTATGTCTGAAAGAGGTTACAACCTTTGGGAGAGAATGTTACTAATTCTTGAAGATCAGATTTTGAGAAAATTGCTGAAAGTTTTTGAAGATACTGTGTTTATCAAAGAAAGGGGAAAATGTCAATTTTTTATATTAATAGGAGGAGAATGTTGATTGCTTGATAAGATTATTTTTACATCAAAGGGGGAATTACATTTACTAAGCTTAAAAGAGAAGATTGAATTGCAAAATCTTTTTGGAGATGATCTTGTTGGGAACTGAAGATGTGAACAAGTCTTTAATGCTGCTAGTTCAGAGTTTGTACTGCCAGAGGACTTCAAAGATTAATACTGCTAGGTATTACTACTTCTAGTAAAATTAATACTGCTAGTCAAAGTTAGTGCTGCTTGAACAAAGTTAGTACTGCTTAGCTAGTTAGTACTGCTAGAGGTTAGTGTTGCTTAGTAGTTAATGCTGCCAAGACTCAGTTAATGCTTCCAAGTGATTAATGCTGCTTCTAAGATAATGTGAAGATAACGCTGAAGAGATCGTGGTTAAAGATAAACATGGAAAGATGAAGATAATTGTGAAGATTATTCTGAAGATCTTTTTATGTCTAGAAATTATCTTTTATTCAGTATATGTATAGAATTGATAGAATAGTTTAGAATAATCAATTGATTCTAAGTTTTTGTTCTAGAGAGAAAATCAACCTCAAGGCATAGTTCCTAATTCTAGAGAAGTAGAATTCGTCTTGAAAGAGCCTGTTCTTCAAGATTGAGGTTGTGTGTGTAATCTTGTAATTTCAATCATTCAATACAAGGTTGCAAGTTGTTCATCAAATTTATACTGTTTGTTTACTGTTCTATTGAATATCAAAGTGTTATTCCGCAAACTTCTTTGATATTGTTTCTGAGTATTCATAATTCTTGTTGAGAATTCGATCCTGACAAGTGGTATCAGAGCATGTTCTCTCAGAAACATCTATTCATTCATCATGGAGAACTTTGCAGAATCAAACAGTACTCTGGTCTCTAAGGTTCCAATGCTCAAACCCAGTGAGTTTGACATGTGGAAGATCAGAATCAGGCAATACATTCTTCTCACTGACTACTCAATGTGAGACATCATTGAGAATGGTCCTTCTGAAGCAGGAAAGATTGGACCAGATGGGAAAAGACCTCCACCAAAGACAGATGGTGAGAGGAAGATCAGACAGACAGAGATGAAGGCCTTGAGCACTCTGCTCTTGGCCATCCCCAATGAATATCAGCATCAATTTTGCAACTGCACTGATGCTCAGATTCTCTGGAATGCTCTAGAGAAAAGATTTGTTGGAACTAAAAGCATCAAAAGAAATCAAAGGGATGTTCTAAAGAAGTAGTATGAGAACTTCACTTCTTCAAAGAACGAGTCTATGACTCAAACTTTTGATAGGTTCAACAAGCTCATTGGTGAACTGGCTACTGTAGGAGTGAAGATGGAGCAAGATGATATCAACAGGAAGTTCCTCAGATCTCTTGGGGATGAATGGACTATATACACTGTCTCATATAGACAGAGTGACAACCTGGAAGAGAAGGAACTTGATGATCTATATAATGATCTAAGAGTTTTTGAAACTGAGGTAGAAACCAAGAAGAAGCCTACTGGGTATATTCACAATGATGCACTTCTATCAGCATCTACTGATACTACTGCCAACCCTGAAGCAGTTAGTGCTGCCAGTGGAGTGAATTCAGAAAAAGGTACTGAAACTGTCTTTGAAGCCTTTTTGTCCAGTCGCAGCAACAACTCTTTGATTAATGATGATCTGGAACAACTTCACCCTGATGATCTGGAGGAGATGGACATTAAATGGCAGATGCCCATGTTATCCATGAGGGTGAAGAAGTTTATTAAAAGAACAGGGAGGAACAACTTCTCTCAAAGAAGAGAAGATGGAACTGGTTTTGACAAGACAAAGGTGGAATGCTATAAGTGCCACATGAAGGGACACTTTGCTAGAGAGTGCAGAAGTGGTGTTCCAAACAACAACAACCAACAAGCTCAGAATGGAGGCTACAATCAAAACAAGAACCCTGCTCATGCCCTTGTTTCTCAACAAGGAATGGGGTTTGACTGGAGTGACCAAGCTGAGGAAGCCATTCAGAATAAAGCTCTTATGGCAGAGGTGTCTGATCTCCCCTCTGAGGTAATTTCTAATCTTTGTACTCAATCCTGCATAGACACTGTCAAAAGGTACAGGGATCACAACCAAAACATGTGTGATGACCTCAAAAGATTAGAAAAGGACAGAAGAGATTGTGCGTTATAGTTAAGAGGTTTGAAGATCAAATCAAAGGCTTTCAAGCCAATGAGCTTCAACACTCTTATGACACAAACTACTGGAAGTGGGAAAAGAATGAGTTAGAGACCAAACTGTCTAAGTCCAAAGAAGAGAATGATAGGTTGAAAGAAGAACTAGCTAAGGTTAAGCTTGATATAGAAAAGTTTTCATATGCTTTAAAAGCAATGGATTCTCTTTTAAAGGCTCAAATTCATGATAAGATGAAGCCTGGTATTGGATACAACAATACACCCCCTCCTTACAACAACAACTATATCTCTCCTACTTCAGACTTGTTAGAGACCAAGGAGAAAAAGGACTTGTCTGAGGAAGCCTTTAAGATAGATCATTTGGATGAGGTAGTTGTTAAGGATATGACTGAGAAAGAAGTCAGTGAGAATAGGAACAATGCTGTAAGTAAAGAGATACCCTTAGAAAACAACATTGTTACCAATGAGGGAGGTGGAAGGATCTGGGTCAAGTCTAAGGAGATAGAGAAGACCAAAGGAAAGGCTAACAAGGTCCATTAAAACAGACCACTTTTGTGAATCCTGGCCTTTGTAAACAGTGTGCTTGCAATAAATCTGAGAGCCTAAATTCTAGTATAAAAAGAGGCAATCAAAGAAACTGGAATAATCAATGGGCTCAAAAACAAGGAGTTGATCTGAGTAAAATCATCAGACCAAAACCTTGTTTCATATGTGGTAAGTTGAACCATTTAGCTAAGCACTGTTTCTTTAACCCTATTAACCAACAGATGAACTTTCAAAGATTTGTGCAAAAACCTGTTGGTTATAGGAAGGCAGGAAAGAAACATGTGGCTAAGAAATCTGTTGAAACCAAAGGCCAAATGAAGAAAAAGGTTTTAAAGGAAAGTATCAAAATGTGGGAGCCTAGAAGCACTAAAACTGTTAGTACTGCTACATCAAATAATACTGCTGACAGGGATAGTGCTGCCAGTAGCAATACTGCTGCTACCAGTGTTAGTACTGCTGAAAATTATAATGCTTCTAACACTGTTCGTACTTCTTCAAAGGTTACTACTGCTGACACAGTTACTATTTCTAATAAGGTTAGTACTGCTAATGCAGTTAATACTTCTAAAACCAGTACTGCTTCTAGCAAATGTGCATCCAAACCTATTATTGTGACAAAGTACTCCAGAAATGAGGAGTCAAAGTTTAAAAATCTTGTCAAGAAGGAATGCAAATATTTTGATGAGAAAGGGGTACCCAAGACCACTTTGTCTTGGGTTCCTAATTAATACTAACTGATTTATCTTATGTGCAGGGCAACCAACAACTCAAGGGGAAGAGCATATGGCATGTTGATAGTGGTTGCTCTAGGCACATGACAGGCAACATGTCATGCCTTCAGGATTTCAAGCATATCAATGGAGGACATGTTGCATTTGGAGATAATCTTACAGGTGGAAAAATAAGTGGAAAAGGTAATGTTACAAAAAGTAAGATGACATTTGAGGATGTCTACTATGTTGATCAGTTAAAGTACAACCTGTTAAGTGTATCACAGGTTTGTGACAAACAACATAGCATATTATTTACAAATACAGAATGTATGATCCTTGCTCCAGGGTTCAAGGTAGTTGATGAAAGCATGATACTACTTAGAACTCCAAGAAAGGACAATGTTTATTGTCTAGATATGGACAATGTTTCTAGTGATTCATCCCTGAACTGTCTTGTTTCAAAAGCTTATGTGGATGAATCCTCTCTTTGGCACAGAAGGATGTGTCACATGAACTTCAAGACAATGAACAAGCTTGTTAAAAACAATCTTGTAAGAGGTTTACCATCAAAAGTCTTTTCATGTGATGATCATTGTGTTGCTTGTCTTAAAGGAAAACAACACAAAACTTCCCATAAGTCCAAAGAATTAAATACAATTTCTTCTTGTCTCCAGTTATTACATATGGATCTATTTGGCCCTATAAATGTGATGAGCATAGGGAAGAAATCATACTGCTTAGTTATTGTTGATGATTACTCCAGATTTACCTGGGTATATTTTCTAAGGACTAAGGATGAGACAAGTGGTCTGGTCAAATCCTTTATCCTAAGAATTGAAAACCAAACAAATCAAAAAGTAAAAGTCATTAGATCAGACAATGGGACTGAATTTAAAAATCTTGATCTAAACACCTTTTGCGAAGAGAAAGGAATTGAGAGACAATATAGTGCCCTTAGGACTCCTCAACAGAATGGTGTTGTTGAGAGGAGGAATAGGACACTAATAGAGGCTGCTAGATCTCTGTTGGCTGATTCAAAACTGCCAATTACCTTCTGGGCTGAAGCAGTTAATACTGCCTGTTATGTCCAAAACAGAGTTTTAGTGGTCAAGCCAAAGAACAAGACCCCATATGAGCTTTTAAATAAAAGAAAACCCTTTATTGGATTTTTCAAACCTTTTGGGTGTCCTTGTACAATTCTCAATACCAAGTCTCACTTAGGTAAGTTTGATAGCAAGGCAGATGATGGATTTCTTGTTGGTTATTCATCTCAGAGTAAGGCCTACAGAGTTTTTAACTCTTCTTCTAGAATAATTGAAGAAAGTGACAATGTCAAATGCAATGAGAACACACCAAATCCTGTTGGGTCTGGTCCTCAGTGGCTGTTTGACATTGATTCACTAACTAACTCTTTGGGTTTCAGTAGTGATGTTTATGCAGGTTCAGGAAGTGGAGGATCAGGGACTACACAAGTTCAAGACAGTATATCTCAATCTGTGATCTTTCCTATGCCTATAGAAGAACATGTTGATTTCTGTGAAAAGGAGCCATCTACTGAACCAAATCAGGGTGAAGAAGAAAGAAGAGAGGAGGAGAGTCAAGAAAATAAAGAACCTGAAGTAGTTGCTGAAATCACCTCAGTTGAGTTGAATGACTCCAATCTAGAGGTGGGACTCAATGAAGAACCTAGTCATCACACCAGAACACAAAAGAATCATCCTCCTCAGTTGGTAATAAGAGATATATCTTCTCCTATGATGACTAGAAATCAAAGCAGGCTACAAGATATGCAAGACCAACAGCATACAGTGATTTCTTGCTTTCTATCCCAGCTTGAGCCTAAGAAGGCTCATGATGCTATGAAAGAGTCCAGTTGGATAGAAGCCATGCAAGAAGAGCTCCTGCAATTTAAGCTGCAGGATGTTTGGGATCTGGTAGACCTTCCTAAAGGCCAAAGAGCAATAGGCACAAAATGGTTCTTCAGGAATAAGAGAGATGATAGAGGAATAGTAATAAGGAATAAAGCAAGGTTGGTGGCTCAAGGGTATACACAAGAAGAAGGTATAGATTATGAAGAAGTATTTTCACCAGTGGCTAGGATAGAAGCAATTAGATTATTCCTGGCCTATGCTTCTTATATGAAATTCAAAGTCTATCAAATGGATGTAAAAAGTGCATTTCTTTATGGCTCAATTCAAGAAGAAGTATATGTCTGTCAACCACCAGGGTTTGAAAACCCAAGCTATCCAGACAGAGTATACAAATTGAAGAAAGCACTTTATGGACTGCATCAAGCACCAAGAGCATGGTATGACACTCTGTCATCCTATCTCTTGGAAAATGGATTTGAAAGAGGAGTCATTGATAAGACTCTGTTCATCAAGAGAAAGAAGAAGGATATCTTGCTAGTCCAAATCTATGTGGATGATATTATCTTTGGATCCACAAGAGACAATATGTGCAAGGAGTTTGAGGAACTAATGCATCAAAGGTTCAAAATGAGTTCCATGGGGGAACTTACTTTCTTCCTTGGACTCCAAGTTCAACAGAAGTCAGATGGTATTTTTATCAGTCAGTCCAAGTATGTGCAGGACATTCTAACCAAGTTTGGTTTCTCAGATTCAAAACCTGCCAGCACACCTATGGAGACACACAAGCAGATAACAGCATATCTTGAGGGGGAGGATATGGATGTTCATCATTATAGATCCATGATTGGCTCTCTCATGTATCTTACAGCCTCTAGGCCAGATATAATGTTTCCAGTCTGTGTATGTGCAAGATTCCAAGCTAGGCCAAAGCAATCACACTATCAAGCTGTTAAGAGGATATTCAGATATCTCAAAGGGCAACCCAGATTGGGACTTTGGTATCCTCATGACTCCTCATTTGACCTACTTGCATACTCAGACAGTGATCTAGGTGGAGCAAACTTGGACAGAAAATCTACTTCTGGAGGATGCCAGTTTTTGGGTGCAAGACTAGTGTCATGGCAGTGCAAGAAACAAACCACAGTGTCCACATCTACAACAGAAGCAGAGTACATAGCAGCTGCAAGTTGCTGTTCTCAAGTCTTATGGATTCAGAATCAAATGCTGGACTATGGGGTAACCTTTCTACACACTCCAATTTTTATTGACAATAGAAGTGCTATTAGCATTGTTAATAATCCTGTCAAGCACTCAAAGACAAAGCACATTGAGATCAGGTATCACTTTATAAGAGACTGCAATGAAAAGAAGCTCATTCAAGTTGTAAAGGTTCATACTGATAACCAGTTTGCTGATCTATTCACCAAAGCCTTTGATGTGGGTAGATTCACTTTCTTGGTAACAAGTGTGGGAATGATCAACTCTGAATAAGCCCCTTCTTAAAAAGTGGTTAAATACCTGTATATTGTGGGTGTTACTAATTATTCTTTTTCAGGAAATGTATAGAAGTATTCAGTTCATCACAATCTTAAAAGTGTAAGTATGGTTAATACTGCCAGTACAGTTTTAGTACTGCCAGTACAATTTTACTACTGCTAGTGTTCAGTTAATACTGCTAGATAGTTAATACTGCTAGTGGTTAATACTGCTCCCAGTTAATACTGCTAGTTAGTTAATACTGCTAGTGGTTAATACTGCTCTCAGTTAATACTGCTAGTTAGTTAATACTGCTCTCAGTTAATACTGCTCACCGTTAATACTGCTTTCACTAATTTGTAAGGTTAATACTGCTTATATTCCACAACCTATAAATACCCTTTCCCTGCCTAAAAAGTTCATAACGACTCTTTGCATACTGTTCACTTGCGCTCTAACCCTTTCTCTCTCAAGTACCAAGTTTTCAGGCAAGAACTTTCAAGTTCAACAGCATCCATGGCATTCATCGACGAGCACAATGAGATCGCTATGCTCCAAAAGCCAAAACAAGCTGAAGGGTTTCACCAGATAGTCGACTTTCTGAGGACAAGTCACATCGCTCATGCGCTCACTGTGTCTCCTACCATCTTCATAGAGCATCAGAGGCAGTTCTGGGCTAATGCCACCATTGTTACTGAGAATGGTGTGCAAATGATAAGGACAAGGGTGTGTGACAAACCCCTAACAGTTACTGAAGAGGTACTATGCATCTGTCTACGTCTAGACGATGCTGCAGGTATAACCTCTATTCCTAATGAGGAACTTTTCTCAACTCTTTCAAGGATGGGGTATGAAGGCCAAATGGGGATTTTTAAGTTTTTCAAAGCTCAGTTTTCACCCCAATGGAGGTTCTCTGTTCATACCCTCATGCATTGCATTTCTAAGAAAACAACTGGCTGGAGGCAATTTAGCAGTCCAATTGCCTATGCATTGGTATGTTTATCCACTGCTAGAAAATACAACTTTTCTCAAATGATCTTCAATGATCTTGTCTCAAACCTGGACAACAAGAAGAGTTTCTTCATGTATCCCAGGTTTGTTCAGACAGTTATTACTAATGAATTGACGGACATACCTCACTTTGATGGGGTATATGTACCTAAACCCCCTAAAGGCAAGGTTTTCTCAAATATGAGAAGATCTGCTAGGGACTCGGAAGGAGTTGACACCCCATTGTTCTCAACAATGATGGTGGTGTCCCAACCACAAGAAGGTATGGCAGCAGGGTCAAGGCCCTCGTTAGACATTCCCACTGCTAGCCAAACCCAACCTTCCCATTCTATATCAATCCCCCAGTCTCTACTTCATAAGCCAACTTCACCAATCACCCAAACTTACAAAAGGAAACAGGTAAAGAAGGCTCCTTCCCTTCTTGTACCTTCACCCACTAAGCCTCAAATCCCTCTATTGGAGCATTCTCCAATAGAGAATATCCAAAGGGAAACCAATAGGGTGTCTACCAACCCTGAGGAGGTGCTCTCTAAGGAGATGGAAGAGCATATGGGTGAGAAGGTTGCCACTACTTCTGCTAGCATAGAGAAGGACAGTGGTAACATCTCTAAGACCTTCCCCATGGCAACTTTGAATGAGCAATCATTCAAAGGTCCCAGGTGCCAAGAAACCACGGGGGTGGATAGTGCTTCTGCTAGGCAGAAGACTTCTACTACAAAAAGATCCAAGGATCCTTCAAAAGAGGGTAATACTTCTGGATGGATGCCATGGGTAATATCAACATGGATGTGATCAACCAGGGAAAGGAGATTGAAGAGCTTAAACTCATAGTTCTATCACAACAAGAACAAATCCTTAACTTGAAACAAATGGTAAGGAAACTAATTCTACAACAGAAGAAGAAGCAATTTGTACTTAGAAGAAGGAAACCAGTGACTGATGCTCCCAAAAAGGGGGAGTCAGGAACTGATGACAATATGGAAGATGCAAAAGCAAAGGGGGAGCAAGAGAATGCAAAGTTTGAGGGGGAGCAAGTAACTGCAGAAAATGTTGCACAAGAAGCAGAAACTCAAGCAGCAGCAGTAAAAGAGCAAGCAGCAGAAACCATTACTACTGCTGGTACAAGCAAAGCAGCAGAAATGGTTAATACTGCTGAACCAATGGAAGCAACAGAAACAATGAAAGAAGTGCTCACAGATCTTGAAATTGCAGAAACTCTAATCAAAGCAAAGCATGATACTCCCAAGGTCATCTCAAAGGCCAAAGGAGTTGTCATCAAAGAAAGAGGTGATGCTTCAAAGAGATCAAGCAAAGAGAAGGTAATGAGCAAAGAGAAAGGCAAGGAAAAGCTAGTTGAACCTGATCAACCAATGAAAAAGCAGAAGTTGATTGATTCAGATGAAGCTCTAGCTAGGAAAATACATGCTGAACTTGAAAAAGCAGAAACTATGCAAGTGCAAAAGGATAGAGAGATAGCTAAAGCAATGGCTGCAGAGTTAAACAAAGCCTATCAACAAAGCTTAGCAACAGAACAAGCCAAGCAGAAAGCCACATTTTTGAAGAAGCCTACCAAGATCAAAATGGCTGCAAGGAAGCGACAACCTTCAAAGACATACCTTGGTGCTCAAGAGAGAAAGAAAATGATTACTTTCCTCAAGGGTGCAGTAGGTGTCAAGGTAGAGATGTTCTCAAAGATGTCTTTTGAGAAACTCAAGAAGATGTATGATACTGAGATGATCAAGCTCCAAGGGGATGATACTGCAAGGGTAGAAATGGAGAAAAGAATGAAAAAAAGCAATGATTTCTTACAAAAACCATTCCCTGATGAGCAAGAAACACCAGAGAAGGAAGCAACAATTGGTGAAAGTCTAAGGACTTTAAAGAGAACAAAGATGATTGCAAAGAGAAAATTCACAATGATGCCTAGAATAGCAGAAGAAGAGGCTGAAAAGGTTGCTGAAGAAGAAGAGGCACCTGAGTCATCTACAATGAAAGAATCTGCAAGTACTGAGGATGTCAAGATGTACATGGTAGTGATAGACAAAGTGCCTGAACCAATTTCAGTAGAACCTGTAGAAGTTAAACCTCCTGAAGTTATTCACTGGGATGTCTTGGAGGTAGATGGCAAGGAATATATCAGACTGAAGAGAAAAGATGAGAAATATGAAGTTTACAACACTTGGAACAAGATTGTTAGAACCTGCTCAAGGTCTGATATTGAAGAAATGTTTGAGATAGGGATGAAGCTTTATGCAGATGAACTGAAAGCTCCAGTGATTTCAATTACAAAACTGATAATGGAGTATCTGTGCATGATGTTCAAACCTGATGAAGTGGAGGAGATAATAAGGAATGTCTTTCAATCAGTGAATAATTGGACTCTATATGAAACTAGTGGAGTATATGCAGTGACTTTGGATTTGAATCACACTGAGTACTTCCTAGTGGATAGATTATACAACCATAGCAGATTGAAGCTTCATGCCATGCTGAAGAAGAAGCTAGGATATATTCCATATTCTGAAATGGCAAAATATTTTATCCAAAGAACAATTAATCAGAGTTTGGGGTTGGATGCAAATACTGGAATTTAAGACATGATGGAGTTTTGGGAGCATCTTGAAGAAAATCTAAAGAACTTGACTTCTCTTTTTAAAAGTCAAGTTAGGGGGAGATTGTTGGGAACTGAAGATGTGAACAAGTCTTTAATGTTGCTAGTTCAGAGTTTGTACTGCCAGAGGACTTCAAAGATTAATACTGCTAGGTATTACTACTTCTAGTAAAATTAATACTGCTAGTCAAAGTTAGTGCTGCTTGAACAAAGTTAGTACTGCTTAGCTAGTTAGTACTGCTAGAGGTTAGTGCTGCTTAGTAGTTAATGCTGCCAAGACTCAGTTAATGCTTCCAAGTGATTAATGCTTCTTCTAAGATAATGTGAAGATAACGCTGAAGAGATCGTGGTTAAAGATAAACATGGAAAGATGAAGATAATTGTGAAGATTATTCTGAAGATCTTTTTATGTCTAGAAATTATCTTTTATTCAGTATATATATAGAATTGATAGAATAGTTTAGAATAATCAATTGATTCTAAGTTTTTGTTCTAGAGAGAAAATCAACCTCAAGGCATAGTTCCTAATTCTAGAGAAGTAGAATTCGTCTTGAAAGAGCCTGTTCTTCAAGATTGAGGTTGTGTGTGTAATCTTGTAATTTCAATCATTCAATACAAGGTTGCAAGTTGTTCATCAAATTTATACTGTTTGTTTACTGTTCTATTGAATAACAAAGTGTTATTCCGCAAACTTCTTTGATATTGTTTCTGAGTATTCATAATTCTTGTTGAGAATTCGATCCTGACAGATCTTGATCCAAAGGGGGAGAATGTTAGAGCACATATTTGTTGGATACAAGAGCATAAAGATTGAAGATGAAAGGAAAGCAAGTCAAAGCTCAAAGTCAACTCTCAAGCAAGAGTGTCAAAGTCAAATGTAATAAAAGTCAAAGTCAAAGTAATTGTTTTTGTTTCCTTGTAATGTTCTTTGTATAAATAGCATTTAGTCTTTGTATTGAGAGTAAGCAAGTCATTCATTGTAAGCCTGTCGTATGAACTACACGGGGCTAATTAGAGAAGAGGTGATAGCATATTCTTTCTAGTGAGAGAGTGTAGAGAGTGTAGAGAGAGAAAGTGAGATTGTAAACTGCAATGTTTGAATCAATGACATATGAATACGATTTGTTCATCTTGATTGTGATTGTTAGTAATGATTAGAACTTGAATCTGGGAATAACAGGTTTGGTTCTTATCATGTTTATTATTCTAAAGCTTCTTATGTTTTTCAAAACAAAAGAGGGCCCATTATATGGGTGCCAAAATCTTGCGCTAATCCGATAGGAACCACATTTAAATGGGTACCTAAAGTTATTGTTCCCTGATTTTTCCTGTGCAGACCTGTCATATGTGGTACTTGGATTCTGGTTGCTCCAAGCATATGACTGGGTTGAAAGATATTTTGTCTAATTATACAGAGAAATACTGCGGGAACATGCGATTCGGGAACGACCAGTTCTCACCAATTTTGGGATATGGTGACATGATTCAAGACAACGTGACGATTACGAAGGTGAGCTACGTGGAAGGTTTAGGACATAACCTGTTCAGCATTGGATAGTTCTGTGACAAAAACCTAGAGGTTAATTTCAAGGCCAAGAGGTGTTCTGTGTGTACTGAAGACAGTAAGGAACTCTTGGTCGGCACGAGAAAGTCAAACCTCTACACGATCAACTTGTCAAAAGTCCAAACTAACAATGAGGTATGTCTATTGTCAAAAGCCTCTCTGTAACAAAGCTAGTTATGGCATCGATGGCTTTCTCACCTGAATTTTCGTTACATCAACAAACTGGTCATGGGCAAATTAGTGAAAGGACTTCTTGAGCTTAAGTACGAGAAAGAACATCTGTGCGCACCATGTGAGAAGGGCAAAATGATGAGAGGTGCTCATAAGCCAAAGCCTGAGCCTAGTACAAGTTCTCCACTTGAACTTCTACATATGGATCTCTACGGTCCTATGCGTACATAAAGCATAAACGACAAGAAATACGTTATAGTGATTGTGGAAGATTACTTGCGGTACACCTGGGTTAAATTTATGAGAACAAAAGATGAGACGCCCGAAGTCATCATCACATTCTTAATGACTACCTAAGTGAATCTCAAAATCCAGTCAAGCTTCTTCAAACGGATAACGACATAGAATTCAAGAACAGAACTGTAAAAGATTATCTCAAATCGGTCGGGATAACACATCAGTATTCTGTTGCCAGAACGCCTGAACAGAACGAAGTAGTAGAAAGACGTAACCGAACGCTAGTTGAGGCCGCTCGAACTATGCTAAGTCAATCGGATCTACCTCTGTTTCTCTGGGCCGAAGTTGTATCGACTGCTTGCTACATACATAATCGATCCATAATCCACCGCAGGTTGGGTAAAGCGCCATATGCTTTAATTAATAATAGAATACCTAGTATCAAACATTTTCATATCTTTGGATGCAGGTGTTTTGTACTTAACGACAAGAAGAACCTGAACAAGTTCAGTCCTAAGGCAGATGAAGGCATCTTTATCGGCTACTCTCAAACATCTGCAGCTTACAGAGTGTACTTGAAGAAGTCAAAGATAGTAGTTGAGAGAGTCAACGTTACATTTGATGAGGAGTTGGGTTATGAACAAAGCAGTTCAAAACCCGTACTTACAGGAGTACTAGCTTCTGGACAGATCAGTCCAGAACCTGTGGTTAATGCTACTGATTCTGATAAACCATCTACATCTACATTTAATTTATCAGAATTAGATTTATTATTTGAATTCTTTTATGATGATTTCTTGGATCTAAATTGCCTAAATCTGTTGTGATTGACAGACCTGAAGAGTCAATCAGTCATCATCCAATCACTTCAGATGTGTCTACTAAAACTGTTCCCCCGGTTCAGCAAGAAACTCTGATTCAAACAACTACTCCTTCAGTTGAAGATGTAAATGACACTGTTGAGACAGAAGTTGCTGACTCAGTTGGGAGTACTGAAACAAATTATCAAGAGCCAAATAATGTTGTACCAATTGATGCTTCTGCACAGAACCCTTCAACTGAACCCCTCCCTAAACAAGAAGAAATTGAAAGTTGATACTTAGATGAAAATCATGATCAATTTACATAAAATACTCTCCCTCATTAACGTAGGTGGACCAAAGAGCACCCGATACATCAGATCATAAGAGATCCATCTAAAGCAGTGCAAACTAGGTATGCTACATTAAATGAATGTATGCATGACTCATTCCTGAGTACGGTAGAGCCAACACGCGTATCTGAAGCTCTAGCCGACTCAGATTGGGTAACTGCAATGCAAGATGTGTTGAATCAGTTCGAAACACTCAAAGTCTAGAGCCTTGTGCCTAAGCCTGAAGGTAAAACAATTATCGGCATAAAATGGGTTTTCAAGAACAAAAAGGACGAAGATGGTATCGTGATCATAAATAAAGCAAGACTAGTGGCTAAGGGATATAGGCAAGAGGAAGGTATTGACTATGATGAGACTTATGCTCCAGTGGCGCGTATCGAGGCTATAAGGATGTTTCTTGCATATGTTGCCCACAAAAATTTGACCGTCTACCAAATGGACGTGAAGACTGCCTTTCTAAACGACATTCTAAAGGAGGAAGTCTACGTCTCGCAGGCTGAAGGCTTTGTCAATCCAAAAAAACCAAATCATGTATACATCCTGGACAAATCTCTTCACGGACTGAAACAAGCCCCTCGAGCCTGGTATGAAGTTTTATCTAAATTCCTAGTCAAGTCTGGCTTCTCTAATGGTAAGATCGATACTACTTTGTTTATCAAAAAGGAAAAAGTTAATATCAATTTAGTACAGATTTATGTGGATGACATCATATTTGGCTCAACAAATCCAAAATACTATAAGAATTTTTCTAACCTCATGGTGTCTACATTTCAGATGAGTATGATGGGAGAGATAATTTCTTTCTCGGATTACAAGTCAAACAATTTTCAATGGGGATTTTTATTAATCAATCAAAGTACATTTTCGATATTCTTGGAAAATTCAAAATGGAAAATTGTACACCTATTGGAACCCCGATGGCACCAGGAACTAAGATTGGCACTAATCCTTAGGGTAAAGTTGTCGATGTTAGAACCTACCGAGGGATGATTGGTTCTTTAATGTATTTAACATCTAGTAGGCCAGATATAATGTTCTCTACATGTCTTTGTGCTAGATATCAGGTTTCTCCGAAAGAATCCCATTTGTCTGCAGTTAAAATAACTTTTAGATATCTGAAGGGCACTGCAGATCTTGGTTTGTGGTATCCTAAGGATACAGGTTTTGAACTGACAGCATATTCAGATGCAGATCAGCAGGTTGTATGCTTGACAGGAAAAGTACATCGGGTCACATACAATTTTTGGGCGATAAACTCGTGAGTTGGGCTTCAAAGAAACAACTCTATGTTTCCACATCAACAATTGAGGCAGAGTACGTCGTTGCGGCGAGCTGCTGTTCTCAAGTGTTGTGGATGAGAACACAACTCCGAGATTATGGCTTCAAATACAACAAGATCCCGATATACTGTGATTCGAAGAGCGCGATTGCTATATCTGCGAATCCTGTTCAACATACCAAGACCAAACACATTGATGTACGATATCACTTCATCAAAGATAATGTCGAAAAAGGTACTTTATTTTGTAAACACTGATTACCAACTTGCTGATTTATTTACCAAGTCTCTCAATGAAAAGAGATTTGATTTTCTCGTTTCTAAACTTGGTATGTTAAATCTCAAGACTTAATATGTGATTACCTACAAAAGTTTTGTTATTGTTATTTTTCTTCATTTCTTTATTTTTTAATCTGAAAGATATCTACACTTAAGTTTGTTCATGATCTTAGGGGGAGTGTGAGGAGATGATAAGATGATCTATCCACATTTGAGGGGCAGTTTATAAATTTCCGCATATGTTTATCAATGATAAACTTTCTGATGCATAATCACAGGGGGAGTAAAAGATATGGAGTATGGAATATGACTTCTGATTACATCTGATCAGAACTCATACTTTAAACGTTTTATTGCTTTATGTCTTTACTTTTCAATAAATTTTGTAAATAAAGCTTTGTACTTTGACAGACTTTTGATTGTTGCAGAATTGAGAGAGAGCTTACATGATCATATCATATATGACAGAGCTGACTTGATGAGATTTAAGACTGAGCAAAAGGTTTATTTTAATCTTAATCTCATACGTGTCTGAAAGAAGGACAACTTTCAGATATGAAAACATGTTCTTAAATGTTCAAACCACTTCTGATTCTTAAATGATTTCATGAGTATAGAAGTGTGATTTTAAATGTTTTCATTTTTTAAGAGCTTAAATGTCAATAAACCGTGTGTTTCCAAAGATAAAAACTTGTGTATTATCTTTTCCATATACTTTCAAGTATTCACACACACCGGTTTAAATTTTTGTTGAATCTGTTATCACCATGTCTCAAATTGAACAAAAAAAATTCGATGGTGATACACCCCGCTTGATATTCAAAAATTTGAGCATTGATTTCATTTCAAAACGTTTCTTTCAAGGCTTGTCTATATTTTGATTCGTATAGACAATATCCAATTTTTGTTGACCTAAGCCTTAATTGATAAATCATTTAGATTTTGATCTTTTTCATATAATGTCAGATTTTTAAACAAGTTTCTTGTACTCATTTCATTCATTCAATATACTTGTTTGAAATATCTTCAATGTTTCAAATGCTCAAATCTTCATGATTACCTCTATGAGCATACAAACATATGACTTGTATACATGTGCTTTAACTGTAAAGTTAAACCATTTTGAGCAACACATTCTTATACGATTACATGGGTTCATTGTGTAAGCTAAATTGAACTTCTATGGATTCACGTTAACCAGTATTTCCTACCCAAGAAGTTAATCCTTGATTGATCGAAGAGTGAAGAGTTATAATAACTGAGTGTGGGTTGTGTGATGAGGTAAAATGGAAATGAGAGTTTGGTTAGAAGCGAGCTCAAAGATTAAAAGAAAGAGGGTGAAAGATCAGAGTAAAAGAACATCAAACTATGCACCAACTTTTTCTGAGTCGGGCAGCCACATTGCTGGTGTTTCACAATTCTTCGTGAACATCATTGAAAAAGGCAACTAGCTCATGCCAACTCTTGATAAAAACCCCACTAGCTACTCATCTTTTTCTCAAAAAGATGTTTCAATATTTCAAAGGGACGCAACACATAATCTATCTGGTTTTCATTTGGAAAATGTAGATATTGAAATAGAAGGAAGTCTGCCCCACCTTCGCACTTCGATCATGCACAATCGAGTATGTGTTTACCTGTTGTTGTCTCAATGGTTTACACAATTTTGAGCCTATCAAAAGCAATCATATGTGCTTAATTCTTTCAAACACGAGCACGAGCACACAGGAAATTCGTTTTTCTGTCAAAACGTTCATAGTTTAACCTTGTGTTATTCGATGATTAAATGGAAGACCTGGGGGAGTGAACATCACAAAAGCTCCTTTCCAATGTGTATTCGTTACACACAGTGACTTCATGTTACTGACAGACACTTCTAACTGATTCATTTGTTGATTCAGGTGTTACACTCATAATTTGTCTGAATTTGAAAAGATTCGGATGAATATCTTTTGGATCGATAGATGGTCAGAAGCTCGTTGGAAATATAAGTGGTCAGATCAGGATGAATGACATTTCTTGTGAAAGTTTTGATGATTTCTATGCTTCAATCATTAAAAAGGGGGGAGAGAGAATCAAGAAATGTTTGAAGTATTCAAGAAAAGTTCAAGAAATGAAAATTTTGTAGAAAGATTATTGAAAGTTTGTGTGAAAGACTGCAAGTATTGCTGAAGAATGTGCAAATTTGAAAGAGCAATGTAATAACCAGTTTCGAAATTTTGTTAATTTTGGAAGTTGGGGGAAAAAGTGTAAAGCGAATCAAAGTTCAGGGGGTTTAATGAAACATTGGTTTTATAATCCTTAAATATCAGCTTTGATATATTTGATCTCATACTGATAGTTTTTGAAAGAGTGAAAAGGAGAAAGAGTGAAAGAGAAAAGGCAGAGAGAAAGAAGAGAGAAAGAAGAAGAGATTTGTGAAGGAATTGTCCGGTTTGTCAAATAGAGGTATGTTTTTAGCTTCATACTTCTATCTGCATGTTATAGTCGGTAAATAGACGTGTTAATCAAGCTTTTAACCGTGTATTTGATCGATTTAATCGATCAAAATAGTTCTGGGTTTAGAACTAGGTAAACCGACTTCTGTTCTTGAGTAAGACCGGAAGATGATGCATCGGTCGTATGCTTAAGACCGAAGTGCTTAAGACCGAAATGCTTAAGACCGAAATGTAGGTAAGACCGGATGTGGTTAGACCGGACATGTGTTCGACCGGTAGGAGTGTTCGACCGGACATATGTTCGATTGGAGGTCTGCTTGACCGGAAGGTCTGTTCGACCGGAGGTCTGCTCGACCGAAGGTTTGTTCGACCTGTGGTGTGATTCGACCGATAGTTTTATAATTGGTCTAAGAGGTTTTTAATCAGTTTGGTTCTGACCGGGTTAAAAACAGTAGATTTCAATTGATGAGTCTTTTGAAAGAAAGATAGTTAGTTGCAAGTTAGCTTACCTTTGTTTTAATACCATCGTAGGTGGTGTTAATTGATAGAAGTCAGAGTTTAATTCAGAGGAATTAAAGGTGAGTCTTTCAACTAAATCTTTTATGATTTGAGCAGTTATTTTATAAATGTGAGTTTTTATATACTACGCATTTATAATATGAAAAGTTAGTAGAATTATTTCAAATGATTGATTTAATTAGTTGAGCATGTTTATGTTCAGGGTATATAAACTTGTTTTATATACTGGCAGGACCAAATGTATGCGTACATTTGAGTCAGAAGTTTGACCTAAGTCGGGAAGTGTGACCCGCCTGCTCGTACCGGGGAGTGTGGCCCGTTTATGCCATTAGGGTGTGTCCCTAAAGAAAGGCAGTGCGAGACAGACATACCGTCTTTGACGGAAATGTTGGTCAGTAGTTTAAAGTACGCTTGTGAGCGTAGAAAGTGGTCAGTGATAGCCATTAGATTTATTTATGTATGCGAAGCATAAATGTTTTAAAGTGATCTAAAGAGCAAATTTGTATTGATATATATAGTTGTGTTTAAATGTTTTAATTAATATTTGAACTGTGTAGTAGTGATTGGAGGGGACTCACTAGACCTTTTGGTCTAACCCTCGCTGTTTCAAAACTTTAATCCTATTTCAGGTTATCGAAAGGGAGCAGATAAAGGAAAAGATAAGGTGTGAGCTTTAAGCAGGAGATAGAAGACTTCCTGCCATAGCTATTCTTTTGAGAAACTCAGTTGTGTAATAGTTGATAGTAAAGACATTGTAAGCTTGGGACAGTAATTAATAATAAATGTTATTTTATTATGTAATTAAATGTTCAGGTTGTTATAATTGGTATCAGAGCACTAGTTTAAGGGGTCTAGGTGACCAGATGGGCCTAGACTTAAACTGAAATAGTAGAAGCACAACTGAGTAGTAGGAAGACCATAAGAATATGACATTAAGGTAGTAAGGACTAGCATGTAAGGTAAATTTGGAATTCCATCTGGCCAGTGTAATTGTGAATTTACAAGTACATGCTTTTGCTTAAACTGCCGTGATGTGTAGCGTGTTAGATTGAATAGCTTATGTTTATTCTTAACAGAAGTATGTCTGAGCGAGTGACCAGGAGTAGATCTATAGTAAATCCAGAAATGGATCCAGAGAATGAAGTTATTGCCGGAGGGCAAATAGCTAATGTCAACCTGACTGCTATCCAAGGAAAGAGTCGAGGTCGAGCTAAAGGTAAAGCAGTTCAGAAAACAGCTACTCAGATAGAAGTTTCTGATGTGGGAACTCGAGGTGGGAAGACGAGTCGTGGTATTCGTCAGAATGAAAGTGTAGAGATAAGAGATGAGCAAGAGACTTCTCATCAAGAAATTTCAGCTTCTGTGAGGGGTCGAAAGCAGAAGGGAAATCGTGGTAGAAGTAGAACTCAAGGTTTTGTTACGCAAGAAACCTTTACAGCAGAAATGGGAAAGTTACAAGAAACTTTGAATACTTTGTTAGCTCAGCGTGTTAATGAAGTTTCAGTAAGTAAAGAAAAGAGTGAAGATAAGGTAGGGACTGAAGTAGCAGAATCACCAGTAACTGGAATGGGAAGTCATCCTCAGTCAGGACCCATTGTGTCAGTTAAAGCTGTAACAGTAAAAGGATGTAGTTTTAAGGAGTTTGCTGCTTGCAAGCCTCCTTCGTATAAAGGGGAATGTGATCCCGTAGTAGCATTAAGATGGATAAAGAGTATGGAGTTAGCATTCGACACAAGTAAGTGTGCGGAAGAAGATAAAGTAGTTTATGCTTTGTCAATGCTGAAGGATGAAGCAGTGATGTGGTGGGATGTAGAATCTGGAGGTCAAGGGTCGTCAGTAGCTAAAGAGATGGTTTGAAGTGAATTTGTAAAAGTATTCAAAGCACAGTTCTGTCCTCTGGCGGCAGTTAAAAAGCTGGAAGAAGAATTTCTGGGTTTAGAACAGAAAGGAATGTCAGTTCGAGAGTATACGACCAAGTTTATTGAAAAGTCTAGATTTGCAGGAATCTATGTTCCGAAAAAAGAAAGACGAGTAGAACGTTTCGTCTTTGGATTAAGAAGTGATATTCGGGAATTTGTCTCGAATAAAGAGTCGTTGACTTTTCAAATGGCAATAAATGCAGCAGAGATGAGAGAGAAAGAAAAGAACAGGCAAGCCACAGAAAGAAGTGGAGATAAGAGAAAGTGGGAAGGAACAGTTCGTGATTCTAAACCGTTTAAGTCTGCAAAGTTTGAGCAACGTCCGGTGAGTAAGTTTGAAAATAAGCCCTGCAGTAAGTGCAATCGAATGCATAAGGGAGAATGCAAGATAAATCAAGAGGGCTGCTATAAGTGTGGGAAGGTTGGGCATTTGGCTCGGGACTGTCAGAATTTGAGGTCTTGTTATCAGTGTGGATCTCCTGATCATATTAGGCCCAATTGTCCACAGTTGAAAAAGGGATCAGTTGGAGGAAGTGTAGAAAAGGGAAGTGAGAAAAAGGGAGAGCCAGCTAAAGCCAGAGCTAGAGTGTTCAACATGTCAGCTGAAGAAGCGGCGGAGATACCTGATGTAGTTACAAGTACTTTCTTTATAGATTCAAATTATGCAAAAGTGTTGTTTGATTCAGGAGCAAATCGTTCTTTTGTGTCTCCTAATTTTGTGCATAAATTGAATGTGAAACCTAAGAAACTTAAGAGTGAATTGAAAGTAGAAGTGGCTGATAATAGTCAAATTTTGGTAGAAGAAGTATATGATGGGAGTAGTATTGTCATTGATGGACAAGCATTTCCACTTCGACTATACCCAATGGGTATGGGAGAATTTGATGTTATTGTGGGAATGGACTGGTTGGCGTCTAATGATGCTTATATAGTATGCAATAAGAAATTGATTCGTATAGCGCAACCAGGAAAAGAAGAGATAGTAGTATTTGGAGATCAAAGGGATAGAAATTCATGTTTGATTTCTATGATTAAGGTTAAGAAATGTTTGGTAAAAGGGTGTGTGGGATTCTTAGCTTATGTGATAGATACTAAGAAGGAAAAGAAATGATTGGAGTCAGTTCCGGTAGTCAGTGAGTTTCCAGAAGTATTTCCGGAAGACTTGACCACTTTGCCTCCTGATCGGCAAGTGGAGTTTCGTATTGATTTAGTTCCCGGAGCAGCGCCAATTGCAAGAGCACCGTACAGATTGGCACCGGCAGAGATGAAAGAAATGATGACTCAGTTGCAGGAGTTGTTAGACAAGGGGTTTATTCGCCCTAGTACCTCACCTTGGGGAGCGCCAGTATTGTTTGTTAGGAAGAAAGACGGGTCTATGAGAATGTGCATAGATTACCGTGAGCTCAATAAGCTGACTGTTAAGAATAAATATCCGCTTCCCAGGATTGACGATCTTTTTGATCAACTGCAAGGAGCGAGTTACTTTTCGAAGATAGATCTGCGCTCTGGTTATCACCAGTTGAAGGTGAGAGAGGAGGATATGTCTAAGACTGCGTTTCGTACGAGGTACGGACATTATGAGTTTTTAGTTATGCCATTTGGTTTGACTAATGCGCCAGCAGCTTTCATGGATCTGATGAATAGAGTGTGTAGTTCATTTTTAGATAAATATGTCATTGTTTTTATAGATGATATATTGATCTATTCACGTTCTAAAGAAGATCATGAAACTCATTTAAGGGCAATTTTGGAATTGCTTAAGCATGAAAAGTTGTATGCCAAGTTTTCAAAATGTGAATTTTGGCTGAAAGAAGTGCAGTTTCTAGGGCACGTGGTGTCGAAAGATGGGATTCAGGTTGATCCAGCTAAGATTGAAGCCATAAAAGGATGGGATGCACCGAAATCGCCATCTGAAGTAAGAAGTTTTCTGGGTTTGGCTGGTTATTATAGAAAGTTCATTCAGGACTTTTCTAGAATAGCTACGCCATTAACAACTTTAACCAGAAAGAATGTTAAGTTTGTTTGGTCAGAGGCTCAGAATGAAGCGTTCGGTAAGTTGAAAGAAAGTTTAAGTAGTGCTCCTGTTTTGTCTCTACCCAATGGGTCGGAATGATTTGTTATTTATAGCGATGCTTCAAAGTTGGGTTTGGGATGTGTGTTAATGCAAGAAGGCAAGGTGATTGCCTATGCATCTCGTCAGTTAAAAGAGCATGAAAAGAATTATCCGACGCATGATTTAGAATTGGCAGCTGTAGTATTTGCTTTGAAAATCTGGAGACATTACTTGTATGGGATCAAGTGTCAGATTTACACAGATCACAAGAGTCTTCAGTATCTGTTTAATCAGAAAGAGCTTAATATGAGGCAACGTAGATGGATGGAGTTATTAAGTGATTATGACTGTGAAATTTTGTACCATCCAGGAAAGGCTAATGTGGTAGCCGATGCTCTAAGTCGTAAGGAGCATGGAGAAATAGCAGAGGTTGTAGCGTTTAGAGTTGATGTTGTTTCCAATTTCTTGGAAGAAGTTATAAAGTTTCAAGAAGAAGCAGTGTCAGCAGAAAATTTGAAAAGTGAAAGGATAGTTGGGATTGTTAACTCGTTAGTAGTTGACAATCGAGGAATAAAGTGTTTTAATAAGCGGGTATGGATCCCAAAAGCAGGAGGTCTGAGACAGAAAGTGTTGGAAGAAGCTCATAGATCTCGGTATTCAGTTCATCCTGGAACTAATAAGATGTATAGACATGTGAAGCAGGGTTATTGGTGGCCAGGGTTAAAGAAAGATATTGCTCATTTTGTTGAACGATGTCTTACATGTTTAAAGGTTAAAGCTGAGCATCGGAGACCCTATGGGGAGCTTCAGCCGTTAGAAATTCCAGTGTGGAAGTGGGACGAGATTACGATGGATCTTGTTACTAGGTTACCACGATCACCAAAGGGGCATGATTCTATTTGGGTGATAGTGGATAGACTCACAAAGTTAGCTCATTTCGTACCGATCAAGGAGACGTACTCACTAGAAAAGTTGGCTCGATTGTACATCGACGAAATAGTGACCAGGCATGGAGTACCGTCGTCCATTGTATCAGACAGGGATGCTCGACTTACGTCAGCGTTCTGGAGAAGTTTCTAAAGGGAATTAGGCACTCAACTGAAATTGAGTACGACCTATCATCCGCAAACAGATGGTCAGAGTGAGAGAACTATACATACGTTGGAAGATATGCTACGTGCATGTGTTATAGATTTTAAAGGTTCGTGGGAGATTCATTTGCCGTTGATTGAATTTTCCTACAACAATAGTTATCATGCTAGCATACAAGCAACTCCTTTTGAAGCTTTGTATGGTCGTAAGTGTAGAACACCTCTATGTTGGAATGAGGTGGGTGAACGTCAGTTAGCAGGACCAAAAATTGTGCAGTTGACAGCTGATAAGGTTGATCAGATTCGGGCGAGATTGAAGATTGCTCGAGATCGTCAGAAAGTGTATGCTGACAGACGAAGGAAACCGATAGAGTTTCAGATAGGAGAAAAAGTAATGTTGAAAGTTTCACCTTGGAAAGGGGTGATCAGATTTGGAAAGAAAGGAAAGTTAAGACCAAGGTTTGTTGGACCATTTATCATCACTGATCGTGTTGGTGAAGTGGCCTACGAACTTGATCTACCAGCAAGTTTGAGTGGGATTCATCCTACGTTTCATGTGTCAAACCTGAAGAAATGTTTGGCAGAAACAGATATAGTTGTTCCTTTAGAAGATATTCCGATAGATGAGAAACTAAGTTATATTGAGGAGCCTGTAGCAATTACAGACTTCAAGATAAAGATATTGAGGAACAAAGAGATTCGCTTAGTGAAAGTTCAGTGGAAATTTCACCAAGGGCAAGAGTCTACGTGGGAAGTAGAAGCGGATATGAAAGCTCAGTATCCCCAGTTGTTTAGTGATAGAATTCCGGGGACGAAATTCTCTTAAGGGGGGAAGATTGTAATAACCAGTTTCGAAATTTTGTTAATTTTGGAAGTTGGGGGAAAAAGTGTAAAGAGAATCAAAGTTCAGGGGGTTTATTGAAACATTGGTTTTATAAACCTTAAATATCAGCTTTGAGATATTTGATCTCATACTGATAGTTTTTGAAAGAGTGAAAAGGAGAAAGAGTGAAAGAGAAAAGGCAGAGAGAAAGAAGAGAGAAAGAAGAAGAGATTTGTGAAGGAATTGTCCGGTTTGTCAAATAGAGGTATGTTTTTAGCTTCATACTTCTATCTGCATGTTATAGTCGGTAAATAGACGTGTTAATCAAGCTTTTAACCGTGTATTTGATCGATTTAATCGATCAAAATAGTTCTGGGTTTAGAATTGGGTAAACCGACTTCTGTTCTTGAGTAAGACCGGAAGATGATGCATCGGTCGTATGCTTAAGACCGAAGTGCTTAACACCGAAATGTAGGTAGGAACGGATGTGGTTTGACCGGACATGTGTTCGACCGGTAGGAGTGTTCGACCGGACATATGTTCGATCGGAGGTCTGCTTGACCGGAAGGTCTATTCGACCGGAGGTCTGCTCGACCGAAGGTTTGTTCGACCTGTGGTGTGATTCGACCGATAGTTTTATAATTGGTCTAAGAGGTTTTTAATCAGTTTGGTTCTGACCGGGTTAAAAACAGTAGATTTCAATTGATGAGTCTTTTGAAAGAAAGATAGTTAGTTGCAAGTTAGCTTACCTTTGTTTTAATACCATCGTAGGTGGTGTTAATTGATAGAAGTCAGAGTTTAATTCAGAGGAATTAAAGGTGAGTCTTTCAACTAAATCTTTTATGATTTGAGCAGTTATTTTATAAATGTGAGTTTTTATATACTACGCATTTATAATATGAAAAGTTAGTAGAATTATTTCAAATGATTGATTTAATTAGTTGAGCATGTTTATGTTCAGGGTATATAAACTTGTTTTATATACTGGCAGGACCAAATGTATGCGTACATTTGAGTCAGAAGTTTGACCTAAGTCGGGAAGTGTGACCCGCCTGCTCGTACCGGGGAGTGTGGCCCGTTTATGCCATTAGGGTGTGTCCCTAAAGAAAGGCAGTGCGAGACAGACATACCGTCTTTGACGGAAATGTTGGTCAGTAGTTTAAAGTACGCTTGTGAGCGTAGAAAGTGGTCAGTAATAGCCATTAGATTTATTTATGTATGCGAAGCATAAATGTTTTAAAGTGATCTAAAGAGCAAATTTGTATTGATATATATAGTTGTGTTTAAATGTTTTAATTAATATTTGAACTGTGTAGTAGTGATTGGAGGGGACTCACTAGACCTTTTGGTCTAACCCTCGCTGTTTCAAAACTTTAATCCTATTTCAGGTTATCGAAAGGGAGCAGATAAAGGAAAAGATAAGGTGTGAGCTTTAAGCAGGAGATAGAAGACTTCCTGCCATAGCTATTCTTTTGAGAAACTAAGTTGTGTAATAGTTGATAGTAAAGACATTGTAAGCTTGAGACAGTAATTAGTAATAAATGTTATTTTATTATGTAATTAAATGTTCACGTTGTTATAAGCAAATACAAAGATTCCAGAAGCATGCAGATTTTACTGAAATTTTCTATGAAGACAATTTGCTAAAGCAAATCGAGCTGAATCTGAAGATAATTTCTTTCCATTGTCTGAAAAATGTTTTTATAACCTTGAAGAGAATGTTACTGTACTTGAAGACGAACTTTGGGGAGATTACAAAAGTTTCTAAAGGTGAATTTATTCAATTAAAAAGGGAGATAGTTTGTGTTGGACATAAAGAGGGAGATTGCACAAACTGAGTTTAAAGGGGAGATTGAATTGTAAAATATTTTAGAGATGATCTTGAATCCAAAGGGGGAGATTGTCAGTGCATACAATCTAGTGTCCCGCGCGGCTCGTGGTGCAGATGAACCCGCACCAAACACTGATTGTCGAACCCTCCAGAGACCCGCGCGGCTCGTGGCGTGGATGAACCCGCGTTGTAGCCCGCGCCAAGCACTGTCAACCTAACCACTTAGTAACCGTCCAATCATAACCATCCAACAATCCCGGGTGCTAGCTAGCTTACACGAGTGTGCAGTCCACACCTCCTAACTCGTGTTATAGCTTAGCTACCAACCCCATTATTATCTTGTGAACCCAATTAACCAATGATTTTACTAAAATCACCAACAGACGAGAGACGGAGACTCAAAGAGGTGAGACAATGAGGGGTCACTGGAATTATGGGTTAGGGATACGTCGGATGCGTGGAATCGGATGAGACTAGGACTAGGACTAGGAGTGAGATGGAGGAAAAAGGTGTCGTCCAAAAAATTTAAAAAATTCAAAATTCAAAATCTCTAAAAACAAATCATATTTAACTTTGACTTTAGCATTAATTATATTAAAATATTACATAATATATTATTTTGTTTTTTTACATTTAATATCAAAAAATTAATTGATTGAAATATAATTAAAAACATATTTCTTTCTCGTATTAGTTATATTTGGAAGTTGTGATTTTAAATAAATTCACACTCTTTCTCCTCTACTTTATCTATTTTGAAGAAAGTTCTATAAATCCTATTTAAAAAAAAGGTTTGCTCAATGTATTTTTTTTTTTTGTGAAAAGCCTCTATCTTAGGGGTGCTTAAGAAACCGACCAATCCGATCAACCCAACCCAAACAATCCGGAAAAAAATCAACCCGAAGTAACTCGACATATAATTGATACAAAATTAGGACAACCGTAATTTATTGGGTTGATATTGAGTTAGGCTCAAAGTAACCCGACCAACCCAATAACCCGTTAAACGTTTTATTGACTTCTCTAAAATTATTTATATTTCTCTTTAATATGTATAAGTTACCAAAAACAATTCGGCAATAACGAGCAATGGAACTCATAAGAGGACATTATTGGAGAGTTATATGTAATACCTAAATATTTGATGAACTTGTCTATTATTTTGAATGATGGATCGTATTTTAAAGAAAAGTTTCCTTATTTTTATGTTTTCAATATTGTTTTTACTTTGTTTAAACACAACCCGACCAAACCGACCAAACCGACCAACCCGAACGGATTGGGTTGGGTTGGGTTGCACTTTTCTTTAGGTTGAATTGGGTTGAAAATTCTCAAACCGCCGACATTGGGTTAGGTTGGGTTGTTTAAATGTCTTCAACCCAACCCCTGAGCACCCTACTCTATCCACATCTAAAACTTGTTTCCCTCTCCATTCTTTTTATGTTTTGTTTCTTCCCCAAAATGAAAATCTTTTAGCAGCAAACCCTAGATGTCGTTGTCATCAGGTATTAACTAGTGTTATACCCGTCCTTTGGTCGGGTACATGACATGACTAATATTTTGAAGAAGTAAAGGCCACAGGTCTAATAAGATATATAACAAAGCACATAAAACATAACTTTACAACTAATTCAGTGAGTTTTGTCCACTTCACTTTATCGATGTATTGCACTTAAGCCAACAAACCAACATACTCATATTAGGATACAATCTTCCCTTTAAAAAAACTTAATTAGAGTTACACGCAAATTGCTATTATAGATAGGTATAAGATACTACCTCAATGATACCTTTCTATAAAGTACTATAAATATCTGCGATGATGATGAGGCAAAAATCGTTAGTTTTTGGTTGATCTAATTGAAAAGATACGGGTAATGCTTCACTATATTAAAAAAAGTTATATCAACACATTCCAATACTGATAAAATCTTTATTAATAACTCCGAAAAAAAGACTTACAAAACTAAATGGACATACGCATTTATTTTTACAACGAAACAATTTCATAAGAAATGTGAAAAACAACCATCAAAGGCTCAAAGCCCAACATGTAGCCCACCAAATTTTAAATTGGTAGAAATACTACTTCCACGGTGGCACCACCTAATCTCAACCTGCATCAACCAAATCCACTACCCTGTAAATTGTACAACTCCAACTAAAGAAATTTCAACCAAAAAACATTGAAAAGAAAAGAAACGATTTTTAGGTCTCAAACAAACTTCTTACAAACTGAAATAAAAGTCATAGTGAAATCGTTAAGTGATATTATTACAAATCTCAAATAGAAAGTGTCGAATACTCCAAATCGACCAAGATTTATAAAGGGTTCATCCTCAATCAAACTCAATTAGGTAATTTCCCCTTGCCCTTGCACGAACTCACAACTAAAGGGTATCCTGAAATGCAATTATAGTTGAAATTATAGTGGATTATATCGAAGGTCTAGTGAGTTGATCTTAAACCGATAAATATGAAATATTAGTAGTAGTTCACAATCACGTAAATCATTTTCATGACCTTGCAAGATCATGTTCCCTTTTTGGGTATTTAGCCATGATAGTCGCATCATAGATGATCATTTTGGCATGATTGCAATCACAACTGGCAATGGCACCTCTTGAAACACATTCATGGTTAATTTACCAAACCCTGTGTGGACCACCATAGTCTCACACCCATCATTCCTATCGTGTAAGATACCCAATCATTTACCGATATCAATATATCAATTCACATATAGCATTTATCAAACTGACACAACTTATTTCAATCTGATTGATATATATATATATATATATATATATATATATATATATATATATATATATCAATGATATTAAATAAATACATTTAACCTCGTGAGAATTCACATTCCAGAAACGTTTTACAAGAAAAACTCATCTAAGTCCCGTCTTATGCTAAGGCAAACCCAAGACAACGTGACAACTAGGTAACCTGAATAAGTTGTTGTTAAGAACACATAAGCTCCACATTAGTGATTCATAAATCCATGTAAATTCAGAATTTGATCCTATTTCAAAACAGATCCTAATGCTCTCTAAAATCAATCTAAACCATTCTTAAAAGAGGTGTACACAGTCCTCAATGTGGTCTCAAAACAGATCTAGCAGTCCCCTTAAACAACTCTAAACGACCTCTAAACCCGGCGTAAAAACAGTCCCGAACTGCCACTCGAAAACAACCCCCATTGGGGCTGCTGTTTCCAATTATGTGCCTCAAATAACAGTCTTTAAATGGATAGACAAAAGCTAAATGTTGTTGTTGTTGTTGAAGTTGGTTCACGACTAGGCAAAGTCCAGCCCTTTATTCGATCCATCAGTTTGCAAAACAGGTCAAGGATCACAAGGGTCAACTAACAGCCCCATGGATCGACAGAACCATTGAGGTTGTTGTCGTCGACTGTACTCAAGAGAAAACTACCCCTCAGCTACTGGTTTTGGGTAAAATGACAGGACTACACACAGCCCACAACTCACTCGGTTTTGCTTTTTCTAATCGAGAACCTATGGTGGAATCAACTACCATAATGGCTTGATTCCCAAGATGCAAAAGTCACTAATGAAACATAAATGAATAAACAAATCACAAATTCCCAAGATCTTACCTAAATTAGATTTACGGGTCTCACTCCAATCCAGAAGATGAAAGCAGAAACGGGTATAATCACTTATGAGAAATCAATCACTAATGAGAAATAAATAACTGAGGAGAAATCTAACATAAAATTGAGGATGAAAACGAACCAGAAGATCGAAAACGAAGGATGAAAACGAAACTGAAAATCGAACCTGTTAGAAGATGGAACTGAAATCGAAGGACAGAAAAATTGAACAACAGACATATCAAACCTGATGTGAACCCTAGATTGGAACATCAAAGATGAATGCATAAATATGTGCCTTGGTTTGTTTTCTTGAACCAAATTTTACATCTCTAAATTCAGTGATTTAAATTTGTTATCTATTCTTGAAGCATGCCTCACATTTACATTTCTTGCAAGTATGGATTAGAGGTATGAACCAAAAATCAAGAAGATCTATGTGTAACTTGGCCAAAATTTTAGATATGTGTCATAGGCTATGCCTAGACTAATCCTAGGACACCCTTCCAAAAAAACCCTAAATATTCATGAATATCTATCATGGTATTCGTAATGAATAATTTATGAATAGTTGTCTCTTATGGTTTCTAAATGAACCTGCATTAGATATGGATATAGATACATTGAAAGTTTGATCATACCTGTAGCTAACTAGATTAGCAGCAAATGTAATTGGTTGGTCTCTCCCAATTCCTTTATCTTGAACAAAAATGGGCACCTTCCTTCCTTTAAAGTCCATATGTGAAAACTGCTCCCCAAATCCAAAGAATCTCTCATTCTTTTCACTGGAATATGCAAAACAAATCCTATTAATACATCCATAAATAGAGCCACGATTTCCACCATTTTCAGGTGAGAATTCCTAACTCAACTACATCTTCTTGCGCATTATTTTAAGTTGAAATTCTTGTGGATATAATGTGTGTGATAAAATTTATGTTTCATCAAAAAAAGACATTGTTTGAACACTAAATGCAAACAAATCAAAATGCCTAAACTGAGTAATTGAAGATAAATTATCACCAAACAAATGTATGATCAGAAACAACACCATTTAAAACACAAAAATCAACAATAAAAACAATAAACTTGAGTAATCAAAGCTAAATTGTCACCAAAAAGAAGTTTGATCAGAAACGACATTGTTTGAACACAAAATTCAACAATCAAAACCCTAAACTGAGTAATCAAAGCTAAAATCATCACCAATATTTGATCAGAGACACACAGTTTGAACACAATTCAAACAAATCAAAACCTAAACTGAGTAATTGAAGCTAAAATCATCACAAACAATCGTTTGAAGAGGTCAGGGTTCAAAATTTACCAAATGTGAGGAGGGTGCATGAGTTTATTTATTGAACTTGTCGTATGTATGTATGTATGTATGTATGTATGTATGTATGTATGTATGTATGTATGTATGTATGTATGTATGTATGTATGTATGTATGTATGTATGTATGTATGTATGTATGTATTTTATCTTTCTAGAGTTAAAGTGCCATTTGGTACCACTAATAGAATGTACTTTCAACACCTACATATGTATTCTCCACAATTGCAAATTATGGACAGTTGAGTATTGACTCTAGTTGCTAATAATGCAACTATTTATGGTCTAACAGTGTGGTTGTCTAATAATGCAACTATTCAATAATGCAGAATAGAAGAAAATCATCCAATAAACACAATTTACAGTGTGGTTGTCTAAGCATTGTGATTTGGGTTTGGGGTGGGGTATAGGCCCCATATTATTTGATAAACAACAATAGCTCTTGGTCAAAGTTCGAAAGTAAGGACCTTCAGTTAAGACAAAATCATTGAAATTTTCAATTAAAAGAATGGGGAGAAGTGGGGAAGGGGGAGGTAACGACAATAAAATTTACAAAGATCAATAGTTTTCATTAAGTAGATTGACCTTGACATGTGAGCTTGGGAAATTTAATTTGCGTAAAGTTTACTGTGTTTCATCACCAGGCTTGTGGTGGGGCACACTCAAGATAAGGGCAGTTTGATCCCATGTTGCAGCTGTTGACATAATATAGTAATCATTAACCCAACGCCTATGGATGCCCTCACTTGGATAAAGAAAGTAAAGCTCCACCACCTACAAAATAGAAGGCATTACTCAGAGACATATTACAACATTTTGCTACATGGCTGGTTGCAAATAATAGAGATTGTACTACAAATATGTTCCTATTCTAAACTGATCATTCTTACAATAGTCCTCAAACTCTTTCGGATTGGAATGGATTTCAAATTGTGATTTTGAGTTGCATGTGCCCCACAGTATGTTTTGTACGCTCTTTGCGTAACTGTAAATCAAGTACTAACCAGTATGTTTGGTATGTTCTTTGCGTAACTGTAAATCAAGTTTGATAGTTCCTTCCCTTCATCATCTATATTTGAAAACCAAAGGTACCAAAAAAGAAGGGTAAAATACTCTTCATTACAAACATAGTCTTGACTTGAATGCATCAAGAAAATCTCAAATGTTCCTTCTATAAAATTCAGTACATAATTCAATTTAAAAAAAAAGATTACCAATGGCTTTGAGTTCGAGAATGAATTTATTTGCATGGGACTCCAATGTAAGCCTTCCTAATGATTTAAAAATCCTTTCCCTGTTCTGCTTTATGAAACTTTCTTTATGTCTATTGTTTCTAACAGCAATGACACCTCTTCTTGCCTATCTACTTCACACAAGGCGGCCAAATAACTCTCTGCAATATCATCATTGTAAATAAGGTTCTAATATGGACATTTATGCATATCAATAATCAAATATGCAAGAAAAACGCAGAGAAATAGCAATTGCACCATACCCCATTTTTGTTACCTTTTACAAAAAGAAGATATCAGGATCACTTGTGAGCTTTAAAAAGATGCAAGATTTAGGATTCTTGACATACCAAAAGTTGCTCCAAGAAACAAAAGTAAGCTAACATGCCTACAATCACAAGGACAGGTACATCCTACCACAACCTGATACACCGTTTTGCCTCATTAGTTATACACAATATATATATATATATATATATATATATATATATATATATCCAAGAATCATATGTGTTTTGTATAGAAATGTAGTATAACAAATCATAAAAAAGAGAAAATTCTTAAGCAACAAACACTAAAACCAATTAGATATGGAGTAAACATAAAAAAATGATGATTACCCGCTTCAAATCTTGAAGAACTGAAATCACAATAGTGATCTTGGAGAAAAGCCTGCAGAGCCAAACAAACAATAAAGACGACAAATAAGGAATTTGAGATAAAATGTCACTCGTATTCAAAGATTCTACAAAGGCATTTTAAACTCTCCAACCTTTTCGACCATGCATTGCCTCTTTTCCTGGCTCTTAGCACTGCCATATAGAATAAAAACCTATAATCGAGATCAAACAAAACCTTGAAATATTATAGTAATATGTAAGGTAAAATCAAAATGCACGCAACTAATTAGAGATTGGGATTTCTCATTTAGGATAAAAACCTAAAACCGAAATCAAACGAAACCCAAAGTTTTTTTTGGCTATATCTAAGGTAAAATCAAGATGAAATAAACAGATCAAGGATTCAGATTTTTCTTTTACTTGTTGGGAAACTCGTGGTATGTTCAATCAGCATGGTTAATTGAAGTTTGAAATTGATGAAGAGGGACGTCAAAGGTAGGAGTGTTCGCGGTGTGATTTGGTGCGGTTTGGGCCAAACCGCAAACCACACCGCATATGCGATATGAACATTTTTCCAAACTGTACCGCATAAACCTCAAACCTCACCAAATCGCACCGCAAAATGCGGTGCGGTGCAGTTTTTGCGGTTTGTCCCTATCGCACTTTATGCCTACAATCCAAATTTTATAAGTTTAAAAATACATTATAAAATCAACGTTAAAGTAACTGTAGTCCAAAAAATTAAAAAGTTTCAATACATCCGATTTCCAAATACATATTGTATAATTAAAAATATTTTAAGAAATAAATAAACAAACTTTAAACTAAATTAGACGTGTGAGTTGTGGCGTTCCAACTTTTTCTTTCATCTCGATCCTTAAGCCTCGACTCCCAATTGACCGACCAATTGTTTATTCAAGTCCAAAAATGTTACATAAAGTTATAAATAATTAAATACTAAATTATTCAATATATGTATATATGTTATATATAAAATTAAAAATAAACAAAATATGCGGTGCGGTGAGGTTTGAAAACTCTAAACCGCAAACCGTATGCATAGTGCGGTTTGGTAAAAATGCGAACCGCAAACCACACCGCAAAAGTTCTAAACTGCGCTTTGCGGTGCGGTGCGGTGTGGGCGGTTTAGCGGTTTGAATGAATACTCCTATTCAAAGGTGAGTTGAGAAAAAAAATACCATACCAAAGAAACCAAATCAGTAGGAGAATCGGTAGAAGTTCTCCATCAATCGGGTTCGGGGAGAAGATAGATTCATTTCATTCATGGAATTCAACATTTTCAGCTTCTTTGATGATTTATTCAAAATTCTATCACTATCCCCACCTTCTATTTCAAAAGAAATATAAAAATAAGTTAAAAAAGTCAAGAAACAGAGAATCAGAGGAACCCATATGAAAAGGATAGTTTAAGAACGATTGAGGATGGATAAAAACATAGAAAAGGACGAATTTTGCTTAGATTATTCGTTTTCATCGTCACCATTTTTGTTGGGATTTTGCTGAATTAGATCAAGAAGCAGGGGTGGTAACGTAAATCCAATTGGAAGATGTGAATGTTTACCTGTTTGTCACATCGTAGCTGAGAATCGACATGATCCTTTCGCCATTTTATATAAAATTTGAACATAATTCACATTAAAATCAACTGAAAACTTTCAAATTCCAAAAACTGAAATCATGAACGAAATCAACCATTTCATGAAAAATTGGGATTTAACTTGAATTTTTTTTAGATTAATAGCACAGATAAAGAGGGTTTTTAATGCTTTATAATTCATTTCTTCATACATTTGTATGTATGAAGAATGAAAATTTTCCAGATCTTGATTACTGTTTGTAATCTCGATACATACATACATACAAACATACATACATACATACATACATACATACATACATACATACATACATACATACATACATACATACATACATCTCGCTCTAAATGATCACCGAAACAGCTATTGATTGTTTGTTGCCATCATGGTGGGAGGTCCAAGTCACCGTCGCCACCGCGTTCTTCTTCATTGCGTCATACTGGTTCTTCGCATATATTAGGCGTGAACGTGGAGGTTGAAACCAATTATAAAAGGGGGTTATGTTTGGAGTGGGTTATGAATGTCAGAAGAAGAGATTTCAGCGGGAAGGAAATTGAGGGAGAGAGGAATTAGGAACCACTACTGGAAAATTGCTTATTTCCGACCAAGATTACCGACGGAAATGAAAACTTTGCGACGGATAGACTATCCGTCGGTAATCCGTCGGTAACTGTCTACATTTACCAACGGATTTATTTTATTATTATTTATTTTAAATCCGTCGGTAATACGTCGGTAATTTATATAATTTAATAAATATTTATTTTTTTCTGACGTCTGTCGGTAGGATTACCGACGGCATTTAAGAATCCGTCGGTAATCCGTCGGTAAATTTAATAATTTAATAAATATTTATTTTTTCTTTGATCATGTATGTGTATATATATATATGTGTGTATGTATGTGATCATGTATAGTATGTATGTGATCATGTATGTATGTACATGTACATATGTGTTCATGTATGTATGTACATGTACATATGTGTTCATGTATGTATATACACATGTATGTATGTGATTATGTATATATATATACACATGTACGTATGTGATCATGAATGTATGTACACCATGTATAGTATGTATATACATCATGTACATGTATAGTACATATGTGATCATGTATATATATACAAGTACGTATGTGATCATGTATGTATGTGCATGTACATATGTGATCATGAATGTATGTACACCATGTATAGTACGTATGTACATCATGTACATGTATAGTACATATGTGATCATGTATGTATGTACATGTACATATGTGTTCATGTATATATATACACATGTATGTATTTGATCATGTATGTATGTACACCATGTATAGTATGTATGTGATCATGTATGTAATATATATGTATGTACATATGTGATCAACCGGATTAAAGCCCAACCGGATTCGTTTAAAGCCCAACTAAATCCATTAAAGTCTAACCGGATTCGTTTAAAGCCCAACTGGGTACGTTAAAGCCTAACTGGATCCATTAAAAGCAACTGGGTATATTAAAGCCCAACTGGATTCATTAAAGCCCTACTGTGTACGTCAAAAGCCTAATTGGATACGTTAAAGCCCAACTGGGAACGTTAAAGCCCCACTGAATCCATTAAAGCCCAACTGGTAACGTTAAAGCCCAACTAAATCCATTAAAGCCCAACCGGATTCGTTTAAAGCCCAACTGGGTACGTTAAAGCCTAACTGGATCCATTAAAAGCAACTGGGTATATTAAAGCCCAACTGTGTACGTTAAAGCCCAATTGGATACGTTAAAGCCCAACTGGGAATGTTAAAGCCCCACTGAATCCATTAAAGCCGAACTGGTAACGTTAAACCCCAACTAAATCCATTAAAGCCCAACCGGATCCATTAAAGCCTAACCGGATTCGTTTAAAGCCCAACTGGCTGGATCCATTAAAAGCAACTGGGTATATTAAAGCCCAACTAGATTCATTAAAGCCCAACTGTGTACGTTAAAGCCCAATTGGATACGTTAAAGCCCACTGAATCCATTAAAGCCCAACTGGTAACGTTAAAGCCCAACTAAATCCATTAAAGCCCAACCAGATCCATTAAAGCCTAACCGGATTCGTTTAAAGCCCAACTGGGTACGTTAAAGCCTAACTGATCACATTTGGTTCCTGATCTAATCGGATTCATTTAAAGTCCAGTTACTTCCGGGGTATTTTAGTCAATTTAAATACAATTTGATAAATTAATTAATAATTTTAAATATAATTGGATAAATTAATTAATTAATAATTTATTTATTAATTTTAATATTAAATAATATATTAATTAATAATTATAATTTTAAATATAATTTTAATTTAAAAGTAATAGTGGCGTATATGTGAGAGGATCTTGTTATGACGACTCCGAGTTTGACTATTACAGATTGTTGGACGACGTGTTAGAGGTGGAGTATTACGGTGTGGGCTATTGTGTTGTAGTTTTGTTCAAGTGTACATGGTTTGATAGTCCAGATGGAGTTAGAGTCGACCCTAAACATGGGTTGGTTGATATCAAATACAAGTCTAGACTCAGAGGTGAGGACTATTACGTCCTAGCATCACAAGCGGAACAAGTGTATTACACACCCTATCCTTCAAGAAGTAAGTATTTAAAGGACTGGTGGGCAGTTGTGAAAACCAAAGCCCATGGAATATATGAAGTTGCAGAAAGGGCTATCGATGTGTTGGATGATGATAACGTGGATGGAGAACCGTTCTTTCAAACCAACGAACGGGTAACTAATAATACAAACAACTGGGTAAATGAGGACTTCGATTCCGTCCCTCTTGTCACTGGGGAGCTCAACGTAGTCGCCACAAATGACGAAGCTAGCGAGGAATATGCATCTGATCACGAAGCTAGCGACGAGGAAGAAGAATTTGAAGATATGGATGATGATGAAGATAACGAAGACGAACTTATGTTATCTGATCACTCGTCTGATAACTAGTGGGTCTTTCTTATGTAGACATTTTCGTGTTAAACATTCTCTATTTTGCCGTTCTTATGTAGACATTTTTCGTGTTAAACATTATCTATTTTGCTGTACTTATGTAGACATTTTTGGGTCTTAGATTTATGTACACTTATATCATTTTGTGTTAACCATTCTCTATGATCTAGATGTCGGGACACCCTTCTAGGGGTAGTAGAGGTAGTAGGGGTAATAGAGGTAGGGGTAGTAGCAGCTCCGCCGGGCGTGGTGACCCCCACGTTGATGAGTTCACTGATGATGGACTAGATCAGATCTAGTCCGATGACAGAGCAGCGGGCTCGAGGGTTAGAGGTCTAAATGTGGCATCACAAATGCCCCAGCTGAGTCAACGACCACCACTTTTGTTGTCTGAAGCGGGCGGGTAAGTAGATGTGATATATTATTTATTCTAGTACATAATAAACCGATCCTAATTTTTTTTATGTTGTATATTTTACAATTGTGAAGGTTTAAGGACAAGTCAGTAGTCCGGAGGGCCATTGCTGTCTTTAAGTCCATGTTTGATGGTCCTTGGGCTCATTTTAGGGATGTCCCTAATGAGCACTATCCACGATTGTTGGATCGATTTCGGGTAGGTATTTTACTCTATTTAACTTATTGAGTGGATTTATTTTTACTTAATCCAAACAATGTGTTTGCAGTTGTATTATAGTTGGCCTCCTGAGATGGACGCCGACGTATTAGCTGCATTTCGGCGTCACCTAAATAATAGGTACGCCAACATGATGAGAGATGCACGTCGCTTCGCCGAGGAAAGGGCTTTAGCCATTGATGGTGTCCAGTTCGACGGACGTGACTACAGGATTCTTGCGCCACACCCTCCAGACTGGATCCGGAGTGAGTTTTGGGTCCAGATGATTGAGCAGGTTTGTTTTGTTTTGAATACTTGTATCTGGTTGTACTAGGATTTATATTTATTTATGTCTTCTTTTTAACAGGTATGGAACACCGACGCGTTCCGGTGTGTAGTTGCGGCCAATACGGCCAATCGGCCCACCGAGTATGAGGGGATGACATCCAGACACTGTACTGGATCTATTAGTATCCCTATGCATCGGGACCGCATGGTAATTTATCATACATTAGACTAAATGTATATTATTGATGAATATATGTACTATATACATGATTTTATTACCTACTAACAATTTAAGTTGTGTATTGTAGAGAGATGCATGGGGTCGTGAGCCTACCATCGACGAGGTTTGGGAGGCCACACACTGCACCAACAGTAAGCTTGTTCCGGGTGCGACTGGTCCTACCACGGATCCTCCGATCTACGTTTATCCAAAGGCAACTCATATGATTGTAAGTTCAATTATGCATCACTAGATATTTGTTTGTTTTATAAGATAGATAGAAATTATAGCAAACTTAGTCTGGGCTGCCAATTGTTGGGCAGGTGATAGGATTGTTTTGATAAAAGCAGGTCATGAATATATGTTCAAATCACAGTTGAAATGCTACCGAATTTTGTATAGGTTAGTTGACTTGACAATGTTTAATTTGGTAAACTGTAGGATGCCTACCATCGGGTTAGGGAGGAGGAGTACCCGGACTTATCTCCCGACACTTTACCTCCCAATGACGCCGAGTTGTGGGAGTGTAGTGTCGGAGGATGGCGTAAGGGTCGTATTTTTGGATGGGGGACCAGTCAGGATCCCTATTATGCTATGACCGGTGATTCAGGTGTCAGTTCGAGCGGGAGCACGCGCAACCGTCGCAATGAGGAGGTGTGCTTGTCAAATGTTGTTTAACATTGTTAATCATATGTTTGTTAAATGTTGTCTGACATTGTTCTATATATGTTTCTCAAATGTTGAATTTCAGTTGGAGGAGTTAAGGCAGAGGTTAGAGAGAGAGGAAACTGAGAGGATCCAGTTGCAGGAGCGACTACAGAGAGAAGAAGCAGAGAGGATCCAGTTGCAGGAGCGACTACAGACAGAAGAAGCAGAGAGGATCCGGATTCAGGAGCGAATGGATAGAGATGAAGTAGAGAAGAGACAGATGCGACAACAAATGGCTCAGTTTGACGCGTTCATGATCAAGTTTAACAGTCATCACCCATTTCCCCCCTTTCCCCCTCCGTAGGATTATGTTTATGTATTTATAGATATTTTTGTACATTTTAAGAATTAGTAATATTTAAAAATTGGCAGATTTTGTATAGGATAAAAAACTAGAAATTTTTAATTTTTATTTATTTAAAAAAAAATTAAATCCGTCGGAAACTAATTTTTAATTTAATTTTTATTTAATAAATACCCGTCGGAATTCCGTCGCTAAATCCGTCGGAAATAATCTGTCGAAAAATAACCGTCGGTAATCCGTCGCTAAATGTCGACCGTCGGTGATCCGTCGGAAATAAGCAAGTCGTCGGTAACCGTCGGAGATCAGTCGGAAAATAGAACCGTCGGTAATCCTTCTGTAATATCCGTCGCTGATTTGAACGCCGACCACCTTTATACCGACGGACATTTACCGACGGATCACCGACGGATTTCCATTTTACCGACGGATTCTTCCGTCGGTGATAAGTCTCTGTTTTGTAGTGAACGTGGTCAGATTTTGAGGGAATGGGTTGTACAATTACCATAACCGTAAAATAATGAATTTAATCAGCTGAGATTAAATTTCATATTAAATTAAACTGTCTAGATCAACCCAAAAAACGGTTGACTCGTCTGGGTCAATATAATATATATATATATATATATATATATATATATATATATATATATATATATATATATACTACCTTAATATGCATTCTAACCAAAAGTCTTAAATACTACCTTTAAAGCATAAGTTACAACTACTTTATGCTATAATTTCAAAAAACTCTTAATTACAACTTATTATGCATGATGTACAAGTCTTTTATGCAAAAATGTACAAGTCTTTTAGCCCATGCTTTTTGACCTCCCCTTCTTCTCTCTTACTTCACGTCTCTGAGTCAGACCATATCCTGTTGGAAGATTTCATACGCTTTCTTAACCCATGCTTTTGTGCAGGTTTACTACCCAATTGCAATTCAAATTTCAAAATCTAAACCAGCGTTCTCTCAATGTCTCAGTCTCCTCCCTCCACGAAAACAGTGGCCACAAAATTTTGGTCTTCATCGATTACCAAGATTCACCAAAAACCACTTACAATCGTTATCAAAAACTGATCTCCAATTTCGAATTTCGGATTGTATGATTGAAATATGAGACGGAGAGCAGGAATTGGTGGTTTACAGAATGCCGCTGCTGCTAGGGTTACTATCAATTTCCCTTCTTTTTTACTTGCATATGAGTATCAATACAGGAATTGATTCTTTTTTCTTTTCTTGAAAACGATGCATCAGGATCAATATCGGTTATTGGGAGAAAATGTAGCCAGGTTAAGAACCGATCTTATGAAGGAGCAGCTTCCACGTTTCGTTCTCAATTAGAAGATTTTGCTCGCAAACATAAGGTATTCCACTTTGTTTTCTTATTTATTTATTTTCTTTAACGTTTGTGTTCAATCACTTGGTTTGGTGAATTAAATTTTTGGTCAGACTTGCATTTTCAAGTTAAATCTTTATTTTTAGGTCATTCAACTATAAGTATGTATTTGAGCTTTTCTTCATGATTGAGCTGCAAGGAATTGATCTTGAAGAGATTACTGATGAATTCCTGATTGTAAAATTAGTGTAACTGTATAATATGTATGGCAGGTGCTTCATAATGGAAAGAAAACTTAACAGCAATTGTAATGATATAAAGCAAAGTTGTGAGTTTTCTCACTGCTTACGCACTCTTATACTAAGTGCAGAACGATATTCGCAAGAACCCTGCTTTCAGATCACAGTTTCACGAGATGTGTGCAAAAGTAGGAGTAGACCCATTGGCGTCAAATAAAGGTTTCTGGGTGGAGCTCTTAGGGATCGGTGATTTCTATTATGAACTTGGTAGGTGCTTGTTTTTGCTTCTGCTCCTATGGTTTAAGATGAGATCATTGTATTTATATCTTTAATGTAGAAATTTTTATTGCTGTTTCTGTGTATGCATATATCGCCCCATGGAGTTCCCAAGATTTGAGGATCTCTGCTTACATCTCCTTATATTTGTTCAAGGTCAATCATTAAATGACATCTAATGATAATAAAAAATTTAGAATTGTTTTTTTTTCTCTTCTCTTCCCCGCACTTCCTTTAATTCCATATGATGTCTTTAGGACATAACTTCTTCCTGCATGAATATGTGCTGTGGGAGTGCTTAATATTACATCCTCGTGTAGTTTCTTCTTGTTGGATCATGTATTTACTTTTTTAGTATTTCCAAATGTGGTCAACTGCTTTTATATATATCATTGGTATGTTTGTGATTTCTTTTTTGGTTGAGGAATTGTCTGAAGCTATGAAGCAACGCCTCAACTTGAGACTCTGCCTTATCCTGTTTCAGATATTCCCACCCCAACAGTGAAATCCTCAATTGGGATCTTTCATATGTAAGAGCATCTCCAACCGGCCGGTATATCCCCTTTTTTGCCGGGCGGAGACCTCCAATCGACCGGTATAATTTTTTTTTTTGCCGGCCTTTGGTTTCACACGGCAAATATGTCGGCCTCTCCTTCAACCGGTATTTTTTTTAAACCCTAGCTTGACCCACTATTTTGTATTTTTTTTTAATACCAAAATTAACATTTAATACCAAAATTAACATTTTAATATTAATAATTTGTTTTTAAAATTAACATATTTATATTAAGTAAATTATACATACATTTAATATATATTTGGTGTTTTTTTTAGAATATGGTTGGAGTTGGATTGCTTTTTGGTGTTGATGGGCCAACAAATTTGGTGTTTTTAGTGTGAAATTTAGTGTTGTGGTTGGAGATGCTCTAACACTTTAAGCTTTAGTTTTTCAATTTTTCTAATTGTCAAGGAAAGGGGTTAACTTCCCAGACATTTAAATAATTTGGGGACATAAAGAAGTCATGTGATTTTTAAAACATGCACCAATCGATATATTCATTATTTTTGTTAGAGCTGGGGTTGTTGGTCTCATAAACTAAATATATAACTATATTTGGGTGTATATGAATGTGAATGTCTAATCTGTAGCTCTGGGTTCTAAACTTCTCATAGTTCCTTTATCAATATGCTTCCACATAGAAACAAATAAACTTATATGGCTTGTCAGGGGTGCAAATTGTTGATGTCTGCTTGGCTGCTAGACCCCATAACGGGGGTTTGATCAACTTGGAGGAACTCTGCAAGCTTCTAAGTCAGAGACGAAAGGGTGCTCGTGAGGTAGTGTGTGAAGATGATTGCTTGTGTGCAATTAGTAAACTGAAGGTACTTTCTTCTATAGAAGTCATCAGAACTGTGCCAATAAATGCTCTCAACTTTGTCATGTACCTCTGGTGATAGATTTTGAATGGTGGATTAGCATATTTATTGTTAGTTTTTTTATGTTTAAAATGTATAATTATGAGCTATCAAGCAAAAAACCGCTTCCAACTATCTATACATCACTTTAACAAAGACACCATGCTACATGTAGCCAAATGTCAACCCCATGTACACGGAAGAGAGGTTGAGTTAAGTTGATTGGAATGTTTAGAATATATTTTTCCTTGTTGATGGTTTTTCTTATCCTAAACTTGTATCTTGATTGGATTTTAAATGTTGTACTAACATTAGCATGGTTATACAGGTGTTAGGGAGTGGTTTTGAAGTGATTACTGTTGGGAAAAGAAAGCTTGTTCGCTCTGTCCCAACAGGATTGAAGAAAGATCACAATGAAATTCTAGAGTTGTCTCAGGTTAGCTTTATTCCTTCCAAATGTCATCTATATTTCTCGTCATCCTACCTTCTTGCATCATTAAATCAAGTTTTTTTAATGTGTTGACCATCATTCATATGCTTCAGTAAGGAAACTATTACCTGCATTTTTATGTCTCATTTAACCACTTAATTGCTCAGTAGACTAATATGCATAGCTAGGATAGTCAAGGAATGCCAGTTGGTTTGGATTTGAATCATCTAAAATCAAGTTTATGCTCCTTTGTTGGGATATATCGAGAAAAGGACTTATTATCTTCTTACTCAAACGAGCTAGCTGCAAATAAGCTAAAGTGCAAATGAGAAAAGAAAGGGATTAGGCTTCATATTTAGAATCCTACTTGTGTTTTTCACTCCATAAAAAAAGGAAAATAAGAGAGCCTTGATTGTATATAATCACAACACTTTATGAACATAATTAGGATAAGGGGTCTAATTACCACTCCATATCTGCAATCTAGATATTAGTATGTACAATAGTAGGCTCCAGCTTTCTGTAAAAAGTTAGTTTTCTTATTACTTGCACGAACAGCAATACGCTACTCTTAAGAAGCAAGGTTTTAACTTACCAACCTACAAAGTATAGCTTTGTTTTTTTTTTTACTTTAATACACACCTTCTTGACATATACACATGCATAAGTATGTGTATGTATATATTAGATCATAGATCATTTTAAATATACTGAAAATTTTGAAATCTAGGATTAAGGCTCCCGTTGTACGTCTTTATCTCTCTCTCTCTCTTACGCACAAACAAAATACCAGTTTTGGATTGATAGATTTAATTAATTATATTGATGCATGCATATTGGAGCAATTATGGCAGTTTCACGGGAGGCATATTTCGTAGCTTTCAAAGGTTAGTCCCAATTTATTTGGAAATTATGAAATTTTCACGGGATTAGAGACGAGGGTGATGTTGGTTTTTGATTATATATCCCTAACTGGTGCAGGTGGAGATTCGACTGTCATCCCACCAGAAATCCTTACGGGCCAGAAAAGACATAATCTCTTGAGGTATTTAAATCTCATACCTACTATTTTCCTTAATGCTAATTTGGCCTCCATTTGTGTAGGGGAAATGAACATAAAATCTGTTGAGGCATTGGTATGTTTATTGCTAATTTTAAATTTTTGACTACAAATTAAAGTACAGATATTTTGATTGGTAGTTGCTTATGGATGGATCCTTTGACATATGTATCTATAAAATAAGATGTAATTTCTTCAATTTATGCATTTAAAAAGTTTTCAAGTCAAAGTAATTGGGAAATAATCTCTACAATGGGGTAAACACATGTATAATTGTACTTAGTGATAGCGGAACTAAGGGTATTTGAATCATAATTGTGCTATGCTAACAATTGGCGTTTGTTATGTCAGAGGCATACCCAACACGATTCAAATTTCAAACTTTTAAAGTTTATCCCGCTCTAAGTTTCACTCTACATCTCCCTCTTTGGTTCTTCAAATAGTATTCAACATAATCACTAGACACACCTTTCTAACATTGCTGGATGAATTGAGAAGCTTCGATAAGGAGGTATCTTAGATTTAGGTCATCCTCTTCTCAATCGTATGATGTGTTGCTAATTTGGCCTCCATTTGTGTAGGGTAATTGCTCGAAATCGTCTTGTCTATATATCCATTTTAGATTTTTTACGTAAAACTGGTCGGGCCTCTTCGTACAAATAGCCGCACCAGTATTCAAGTAGAGGTCGTGTCTGCATACTACCTCTGGGTGGGATTTGATGGGCTTGTTTGTTTTTTTGTTTTTTTGTTGTCTTGATGGTTTATTACCAGATGGTCCACATATATCTAGGGGTTGCGTATTTTTGTGTCAAGTTCCGAGGTTTCAGATGTTCGCAAGTAGTGTTAACTTTTTCTTTTTTGTCCACTATGTTAACTTTTTCAGATGTTCGCAAGTTCCGACACAGGACGTGATAGACCTTAGTACATCGAAAGGAAAAGAAAAGAATAAGAAGGAAAATATCATTTATGTTTCCTCCCAATCGTGGGAAGAAAAAGACGGGAAGAAAATCTTAAAGGAGTCTATGATCTTTTATGACAAAAATACTTTCCTAAGGAAAAGTGAGAAAATTGGGAAATTGTCCATAATAGGTGACTGGACCTCCCCTCCTATTCACTTTATAGCCACCTTTTCAACAAATTGACCGAAATAGCCGGAGATTACGTAAGTAACACTTATGTAACTTGCGTAATCCACTTTTTCCAATATTATATTGAGGAAATTAGACATACGTCTGAGTGTATTCCACATAGACATGCCACCTAGACTTTACGCAAGTAGCACTTACGTAACTTGTGTAATGTCTAATTTTTCTGATTATTTTATTAGAAAACATGAGTTATGCAAGTTGTGTAAGTGTTACGTGCCTAATCTCCTGTTATTTGGGTCACAAAGTTGGAAAGGTGGCTATTAAGTGAAGAGGGGAGGACTAATCGGCTATATTGAACAATTTTCCGAGAAATCAAATATACCCTATATATAAAGTATATTTGTAAAAATGAAATCTTTCTGGTTCAAGAACACAATTACTTTCCATTTTTTCCCTCCATTTTTTTTCTTTTCTTTCCCAAATTTGAGAACAAGGTGAAAATGAAAACGAAGAATGTTGGTTGACATGTATGATTTTGTCAGGTTGGTTCTTTGAGCCCCGAAAAGGCGATACCAAATTCTATTTTGAAAAAAGCAAAAGGACTTGCAATTTTTACTGTTGCGAAGGTCGGGATGATGGTGACCTACAATGTGGGTACGGGTATAGAGAAGACGGATCTTGGTCTCCACCATTTGCCATTTCTTCATTTGGTATGGGTTGGGGTGCTCAGGTGAACCACCATTTCTTAATCTTATCATTGTCTTATAGTAATTTCCAAGTCGTTTAGACCACCATCATATCCTATTTATAACTATAATAACTTTAGCCTTTTCTCCGGCCAAATTCAACTAATGGTAGGTTGGAGGGGAGGTTACGGATTTCATAATCGTGCTGAGAAATAGCGATGCCGTGAGGACATTCGGTGAAAATGCACATTTATCGGTCGGTGCAGGGGCAAGTGCCGCTGCTTGCATCATTAGAAGGACCGTTGAAGCTGATTTCCGGGCTGGTGATGGTGGATATGCTGCTTGCTATACATATAGTTGTAGTAAAGGTAGCTTTAAACATACTCTCCAATTAGGGTTATCATCTCACGTGACCACCTCATGAAGAAAAAAAAAAGCCTTTATAGCCACCTCACAATTTTTCCTCATAAAGTAGGCAAGAAACCGTAAGTCAACGCTGCAAGACATTTTTCCTTGCGGTTTTTGACAAAAGTATATGCATCCAGTGAAAAAGTGGGCCCAACACAAAAAACATTAAAAAACCGCAAGTTGTGGTATTGTAGTCCCTTGAGTCTACGCACAAAAAACAAACCAAAGTCGCAGGCTGACGAAACCGCAAGAAAATGTGTCTTGTAGCGTTGACTTGCAGTTACTTGGCAATTTTGTGGGAAAATTTAGTCAGGTAGCTATATAAGTAAATATCTTTTTTCTGATGTGGTTATTTACGATGATAACCCCTGCAATCGTCGTGATATAAACAATGGAAATGTGTGTTATGGACTCGGTTGGTTGGTTATTTGCAGGTGCGTTTGTTGGTTGTTCTCTTGAAGGAAGCATGGTGACGACACGAATGCAAGAAAATTGCAGGTTTTACGGTAATCCGTCGATAAAAACATCGGATATTCTTCTTGGTTTATTGCCTCGACCTCCTACTGCTGCTATTCTTTATGATGCACTCTCAAAATTGTACATGCAAGTTGAAGGGAGGTAGTCCATAAATTCAAGTGTGGCCCATCTATGTTTGTACAGATTCTTTTGCATATATGTATTTGAAACCTATTGATTTGTGCATAAAAAAACAGAATTGCAAAATTATTGATTTATAAGATGGTGGTGATTATTGTGTAATACATATTTGGACCAAAAATGTAGTTTACTACAAAGTATTATATCCTCATGTTTCTTTAATATACTCGTAAAAATGACACAGTTTTAAAGGTTTGTCTATATTATATGGTGCCATCATATGAAAAAATTTCTAGATCCATCTCTGGTTTCAGATCTGGTCTCGCATATATCTCAACTTCAGATCTCGACACAGATACGTTCCAGATCTGTTTTGTTCAAAGAGAAGAACCCTAACTTTTTTCTGGCTTCTGTAAATATGGAGCAAAAACGGAGGACAAATCGAAAAATCGTTTTCTGTTGGGTTCATATTTCCTAAGCAAAATCGAATGACAAATCGAAAGCGAAGTCAAACCATTTTCTTCTCAATCTCCCTATCCATGATTATGGAATTAATGTTGGTTTGGTTTAAATTTAGGTTTGGGGTTTTTGTTGGTTTGGTTTAGATTTAGGTTTTTATACAGATTTTCTTTTACAGTTTTGATATTTTTGTATGAAAATTTCTTGAATGATTAATACAAGTTTATTGTTTTCATTGTTGATGGTTTTTGATTTGAACGTTCTTGATATATGTTCTTGATGATATTTGTGTTTTAGAATTTAATTTATAATATATTTTCTTAATAATGATTTTGATGGTAAAATAATATCCACCTAATATTTTTAATACACATTTGGCAAAATGATATCCACCTAATATTTTTTAAAATTTTTATTTGCCAAGTCATATTAAATTACCGGTTAGCCGCTAAACCGGTTAACCAAACCCTTAAATAAACAAAAAGTTTGATCCAGACCCCTAAATGACGATTTTAAAAGTTTGTTCCCAAAATAGGAATAAGATGAAAGTTGGTTTCATTTTGATACAATTTTCCCATTATATTTTTATTTCAAACAATGTAAAGGATGACACGTCAAGGAACATATGGATTTGAAGTCAAGTAATCTCAGTAGATTGGTTTTGTTATGACAATTATTAAAGCTTAGAGATAGACAATTTTGAACGCATATGTTTATTTGTTGTAAATTGGTATTCTTACTTACATTTATACGAAATTTACACCCCGCCGCATTGCGCGGGTACATAACTAGTATATATATATAATTCCCTCTCTTTTTCTTTTATTGTTTTAGCTAGCTAGGTTAACAGTTGAGAATACGAATTGAGATCAATGCCTGCCATTTGAATTGAATGGTGCCATCTCTCTAACAAAATATATTGCGTCAAGTTTATTAATTGTTGATCATGATTTCATTTCAAGACAACATTTTTTACTCAATAAACTGTTTGAACCTTTCTAATTCAATACTATATGTCATATACCTGTAGTAATAATATGTATGTATGTTGGTAACTTAAAAGTCATTTATTGTAATATACTAGGCAGGCCTTAAGCTTATATTAAAGGTCATTTCATGTTTTGGACTGTCTGCCTTAGCCCTAGCTCTACCGACCATGTAAATTTTGTTAAGTTATCTGGGTATTTTCATCCTAAGTAAGATTCATCTTATTTTACTAATACTATATATTAAAAACAATTCATTTCACAAGTACTTTTTATAGTTATGTAATTCATACATCTACTACAATCCCTTTGAAATCAAGGTGATTCTAAGATGAATTATCTTCCAGTTATTATTTATAAAACTTCATTTGAATAGGATACATACTCTATCAAGGAATTGGCTTTTCTTTGGTTTTTTAAACTTGACCACAAAGTTTGTTTGCTTACCTGCTTACTTAACCAAATTGGGAAACCACATTCCTTTTTCTTCCTATGCTACTTCAAAAGGTTTGTGTTATGCTCACTACTACAAGTTGGTGATATTTTTCTAGCATTTGAATTTTACGATGAGTTGTTGACACTAGAATTGAGTAGGTATGCATGGACTTGTATACCCTCAGCTCCCAGTGCGAGGCAAGACTTGTTCCCAAATATTTGAAGAAACCGGTTGTGATCCACCTACTAGTCCTAATTGTGATGCTAATAAGAGATCAAATAATACTTTATTGCTGAAACAAAAGGCGGTTTAAATAGCCAGAAAACAACTTCAAACGGTCCTAAAAAGTAGCAACAAAAAACCCTTAAGACTAGGTTTATTCAAAGAGAAAAGGAAGACTAAGGTGCGGTTTGTTTTTTAAGAGGTCTAAAGTCTAAAGTCTTATTTTAGTTATGATTAATAAGAGGTGGTGTGTAAAAATGTCTGAATGATTCAGACTTAAGAGCCATTAAGAGGTTTAAAAAAAAAAAAAAAAAACCCTAAGTAAACAGCGGGTAAAACCTCTTTGACCCAATTTTTTCCTTCATACCCTCCCTCAAACTTGACGGAGTTTCTTCAGCAAGTTTGACTTCAATCCAATAGACTCCAAGCTTCTCCCTTAACTTCACGAACATTTCACGATTCAAAGGTTTAGTGAAGATATCTGCTAATTGCTCATATGTTCCACAATATTCCAAACGAATAACTTCATCCTTCACTAGATCACGTAAGAAATGGAATCGAACTCCGATATACTTGCACCTCCCATGAAACAACAGATTATTTGACAATTTGATGGTCGAGGTATTGTCACATTTAATGACCGTGCTCTTGTGGTTCTTCAAACCCAACTCTTCAAGTATTCTTTTGACCTAGATTGCTTGACATGCACACGTTGCAGCTGCAACGTATTCCGCTTCGGTGGTGGAGAGAGCGATTATACTTTGCTTCTTAGATGACTATGCTACAACTCCATTATCCCATAAGAACGCATAACCAGACGTACTTTTTCCGCTATCCTGTCTCTAGCAAAATCTCTATTTGTGAATACTTCTAGCTTTCATTCACCTGTACCCGATACTAAAATGTAGTGTACCCTTTAAATATCTCAGCACTCTCTTTGCGGCCTAAGTAGTGTTGTTTGGTGGGTTTAGCCATGGAACGGCTCATTAAACTCACCATAAACTGCAGATCAGGCCGAGTGGTAGTAATATACATGAGACTCCTTATGATTTGCTTGTAAAGGGTCTCACCAATTCTCTCTCCCTCTTTAAGAACCATTTAGTCACGGTTTTGTCTAAACTATGACATTATACTTAAATATATTTTATAATGGTCACAGTTATTGAGTTAAACAGTGGCTAACCTAATACTCAATTTTTATTTATGACTTTCAGCCACGGTTTCAAACCCAACCGTGACTAACTTGAATTGCAAAACCAATGCATAAAATCCTTTTTGTACTAGTGCATATAATATATGATTAAAATGAAGTTTACAAGTAGGAGTAAGAAGAGATGTTGAACCAATGTTTGAGATGGCTAGGCCTGAACCATCACCAATAATAAGTTCCTCCCTACCATTATAAGGGGAGTGAGGTTCAAGGTTGGCAAGATCATGAGTGACATGGTGTGTTGCACCACTGTATATAACCTAACCATTGGATGAAGTTTCTAAGGCAACAGCGGCATAGGCATGTGGAAAAGAATAAGACAATATTGGAGGATAAGAGGAGGGTGATGGTGGAATTGCATTTAGGAATTGAGTGCGGAAGATTGGGCATTGCAAGACATAGTGTCCAATTATGCGATACCATTGGCAACGTCCCTTGAAGGGCTGGATGGATTGTAAGAAGAACATATTTGGGGTGGGCAGTAAGAAGAAAAAAAAATATGGATATTAAACTCTTGATACCATATAGAAGAAAGAATGTGATTGAGTTGGAAAACATGGTTGTATTATTATTTGTAGGTGGATATATATGTATATATATATACACACACACACACACATCTTGAGAGAATCTATTGGTCCCGAAGGTGCTTAACAAGTTTGTAGAAGTGGGGGTTGAATACAAACACAAATTTTTAATTTAATAAATTGTTTATTGATAAATCAAATCACAATTTACAGCTTGTTGCGGAATAAGATTAAGCAAAACCTAATCTAAACAAACTTAAGAAATCACACAGATGTTTGCACTAATAAATAGTGAAGGAAGGTTTGGAGATATATAAATCAAGGGTTTCTATATTTGTCTTCTTAGAAAGAGGATAGAAGTCTCTATATGTGTCTCTCTCTGTATGTAGAAAGAGTCTCAACCTTTCTATTTATACCCAATGCATCTGCAAGCATGGCAGGGTACTTTACACGTGTCACCATTTGATTTGTTGCATGCCTTTGACTTTTAGGAGACATCCTTTTTGGCATATGTGAACAATATAGTTTCAGAGTTTGTTGTACATCCTTTTTGTAGAGGTATGTCTCTTATGACAGTTTTTGTACTTTGAGTGCAAGAACAGAACAAAAGAAACTTGTAGCATAAGCTTTGTGATCATTAATCTCTGAATATCTCTTCCTTCAATGAGTTCAAAGGAAGTTCAGTGATCACTGAGCTTTTCTGCAGATTTATTCGCGTGCTTGTAGACTTGTTTTGGTTTCACTAATGTCTGCATCAGATCATGAGTAGACTTGTCATCTGTTCAACAACTTTGTCTTTGATTTAGCGGTGAACATCTTTATCGCGAAACTTGTCTTCAGGGATTACCTCTAACTGATTAAAGAAACAGTATAAGCGATATTGAACATACTTAGTATTTACTCGCTGATTATGAAACACTAATACATACAAATGTTAAACGTAATTTTCACTAAGTAGTTTAAAGGGTCATTATCAAATCTATGAGAGAACTTGGATCAACAACCTCCCCCTATTTGATGATGACAAAGTAATATGAAGAAAATTACTTTAAATCAAAATATAATGATGATCAGGACTCATAACATAGGTGTCCCAATTACTATTTTAAGGGATCTTTTACAGTACTGATGGTGTAGAGTTCTTCACTGGAATTCTCATTAATTTGTAGGTATAGATTACAAAGTAGTAAAAATTATAAGTACAAATGAATTCTTATACTACTGCAAGTCTAACTAAAAGATTATAAGATATGAATGGAAATCTATCAGCTACGTGGGTTCTTCATTGACAGGTGATTCTTCTACGGTGAACATGTAATCAGGTACCTTTTCTCCCATCTGTCTTCGATCGGTTGCTTCCTTTCGAATAAGAGCTTTGATAGGGGTAGCTGAAATGGAGTAGTCACACCATAAGAAGAGAAGATCTTGTAGATGTCTGAGAGGGCATAAATGAATCTGTGAGACTCTCTGAAATCTAAGGAGTTCGTCATAGTCTCTGAAGAATAACCCATAAGGATTCTTTATTACTTGCCCTGCAATGAATGGTCCGTCTGAGGGCGGAGATAGATTAAGAACTGAGAGATCGGGAGGAGGTCCGAACAAATCATCTCTGGAAAATTTGATCGATGTTTCATTTATGATAGGAGCATCATTTTCAGATGAGAAGGCATGCTTTCGTCTGATAGTTCTTGGCTGCTGTGGATGAAAAGATGGCACATTCATCTTTGCAGCGACCTTGTTGATGAGAGCTTCAAGAGTTTCCTCAACATGTCCTTTGTATGTTGATCTAGATTTCTATAGTGCTTCTCTAAATTCTAACCACTCATAGTAACCAAGACTTTCCAATTTGGACAAATACATTGCTTTGAAAAGTCCATCCTCTCTGAAAATCTCTAAAGTTACAAAGACTTTGTTCTTCTTTCTTTTCCTAGTGACTGTTACAGATGAGATCTTCTTTGGATCTGATCGATGATCAAGCCTTCGTTTGCACCAGGCTAGATCCTGATCAGTGATCTCTTTTTCTTGTCTGTTTTTCTCCTCTATCTCTTTCAGAAGAGTAGCTTGCACCTTAACCGAATTTTCTTTTAGCTTTTTGTCTTTGAACAGGGTTGAATGTACTTCGAGAGCTAGAGAAGCATCTCTTTGGCATTCAACTATTTGTTGTTCAATCCTGACAGACTCTTCAATTTCTTCAGGTGTAATGATGCCAAGTTCTTCAGTGGAGATATGAGGAGGGATTCTCAGACGTAAATTTTCCAGTCGTGAGATCATCTCTAAACGTCTCTAAGTATCATCCACTGACCGTTTCAGAGGCCGAGATTATCTTGTTGGATGACTCAGGGATTCGTTTTCTTCATCTTCTTCGTCATCAGTCTCTCTAATAGAAACTGTGATTATTTTGTCTTCATCCTGATCAGCTGGGATTATTTGCAGAGAATCTCCCTTAGCAGGGGAGAGAACTGTCCAAGCAAAAACGAAGGAGTTAGTATATGTTTAAGGAATGAGAGAGTTTAAGGTTTAGAAGGATAGGGGTGTTTAGTGAGAGAAGAGATATAAAGGAATCAAAGAGAGACATACCTGATAAGGTAGCTCCCCCTCAGAAGTTGACAGAATTCTCAGATTCCCTTCAGCAGCAACACCCTTTTGCTTGCCTTGGGTGGAGGAATCTGGGGCTTTGTCTTGTTGTCTCTGCCCTGCTTCTTTTATTATAACGCCCTTCATCGTTGGGGCTGGAGCGATCCATGAGGATGGGTCCTCATCGTCATCATCATCAGCGATCTCGACCTTCGAGGTCAAGTTCTTCTTCTTCCTCATCTTCCTCTTCAAATTCTTCTTCTAGAGGTTCTTCTAGAAGTAATTGAGAGGAGGAAGGTGGTTCTTGATCTTCAGCGACAGCGTTCGTGTCAGCTGTATTTTCAATGTGAGGAGGAGGTTCTTCCACGTTTACCTGTGTAGAAGCTGCATTTTCTTCATTTGTTTCATTCTCCCCCTCTTTGTCATCATCAGGGGAGGCCTGTTTGTCAGCTGTAACACCCCAAAAATGGGATAACAAAATTTTCCAGAAAATTGAAATGTGGTACTTAAAATGCCATAGCATGAGCCTCCCAAAAATGGGGAAAATACAAATACCTGTTTAATTACATATTAATCTAATTCCTTAAGCAGAAATAAGATTACAAAAGGAGTGTCGTCTATAGCCCAACGAATGACTCCGCAAAAATGTGCACCCACTTGCACTCCCCAAGCTCACATGAGACCGTCTAAACTTTCTTAGGCGCGACACCACTAGGACCTGAGATACACATAAACAACAAAGCAAGTGTTAGGACAAAAAGCCTAGTGAGGTTGAATGGCAATTAATATATATATATATATATATATATATGCAAAATGACACTTTCAATATTTATGACGAAGGAGCATATTCATGAAGGGAATCGATGGGGGAGACCCATAACACCAATCAGATTCCACCCAAGAGACGAGATACCTTATTGTTAACTTTTAAAAGCGACACCATAAGGCCTGGTGCATTCGAGGATACAACATAGACATTGCCCCAAATGTCTATTAACCAAGTATCATTACAAGAAAAATGATAAAAATTGATCACTAGCAATCTAAGGACTATTCTGGACTTACCTGTTGGCTATTTCTCTTTGACTGTCATGTTGAATCCTATTGCTAATTTTCCGTTGTGTAGAAATTTGGAACGTAGTGATTTGTATAATAAAATGTATGTTTTATGCAAAAGTAACTGTATAGTTAAAATGGCATCAACTTGTTGACATAGGCCTTTAGGTTATAATACTCATGTGAGCATCCCTTCTCTTAGCTTACAACAACCATTAGATTGGGTGAAATTAAGTACAGAAGAATTTTTCTTGGATTGCAAAGAATTTCCCAACGTCCTAGATTTGCATATAGGGGCGAATTGAAGGAGCTTCAAACACTCAATTTCACACAACTATCTCAAACGAATTAGGGATGACAAAATGGGCAAGTGAGTCTGGGTGAAATTATATAGAGAAGAATATGAATCACCTTGATTTTGAGCAAATGAATTATGCAGACCAAAATCTCGACATGAAATGAGCTAAAAATGGACATACAATCTAGAAATTAGATCAGAATAAACTTACAGTGACTAAGCATGGACATGGTGAGCAGAGGTCGATGAAACAGATTGGGAGGAAACAGCCAACTAAATCTGTTGGATCAAAGTGCATTATACAATTTTGGCTGCACCAACCTGGAAAATGAACTTTCTTGATGAAAATACTCAATGATATAAGTTGTACAGTGGCATGGATGAAAGTACCATAAAGATGTTTAGTTATTGGTGTTTGTAAAACAAAATAAATAAAGAACCCACCACTTTTCTAAATGATGTGTACTTTAAGATTAGAAGTAAAGGAGACACTTGGCACCACCAACTTTAGAAATCTCTAGACCCTGCTGCTCTTTGCATTGAACTCGAAAGCAACAATTCAAAATTAATTAAACAAGCTTTCCATTTGAATTCACAAACAAATTACACAAACCTATTGCTTTTGACACAAGACCAAGAATTTACACACCATTACATTGGACTACAAAGATTGTACCTTCTCTGTGAACTAACAAAATAGTTCTTGTTCCATTACTTCATCAAGTTGATTTGTTGTATTTCATAAAAAATTGTATCTCAAGCCGATTTTCTGTACAAAAACAAGGTTAAATCCAACATCAAAAAGTAGATATATATCAATAAGAATTTACATAAAAAAAAAGTGGAGAAGAGAAGATGGAAATGAAAGCTAGAGTTGAAGAGGCCTTGGTTTTGAAACATGAATCAGTGGAGCATGAAGCAACTCTCAAACCTTATCATTTGGTTATAAGCTTAAAACACAATCAAAAACTTTAAACCACATTGATTTGACGCGAAAAATCAAGAATTCGATGGGCGATATTGTGGAGAGTGGGGAGTGGAGACTGATGCCGGTGGCGAGAGTCGAGATAAGCTGACGGGAGGGGGGTCGTCGTGGATGCAGTGGCCGGTGACGGGAGTCCGATGGAGTGAATGCGAGCGAGAGAGCGGGAAGGGAGAGCAGCTAGGGCACAATTTGAGAAAATAGGGATAATATCTTTGAAATTTTTGGATTAGCCACCCTTTTTGGTACCCTTTTATGATTAGCCATTTTAATTACTAAGTTTTTTGACTTTTGAATATATTTTGGTACCCTTTTATGATTTTTTTTGTCTTGAATTTAAAGAAAATAAAGATATTTAATTTTTTTTGAAATGTTTAATTTTATTAGATTTTAACTTAATATTCAATTATTAAACTTGTTTTTGATGTATATATATATATATATATATATATACCCAGGTTGGATTCCGATGAGAAGTTGAGTTGTGTGAAAAGTGGTTATTGACCGTCAGATGAGAAATTAATGCATATTAGAATGAGATGCACTGAGATAAGATGCAGTGGATCAATTACCTTCTAAGCTGCAAGTCATAGGAGGGCTTGAGATCAAAAGGGATCAATGGTTCAGATCAATTTCTCACACTTTTCACCGTTAACTCAACTTCTCACACGATCCTTTGCCTATACACCCATGCATCACGTATGTAAATATGTATGTATGTGTTTTGTGTATGTATGTATATGGGTTAGAATGGGTCATTATCAGTTAGAATGGGACATGTTAAACTTTATCATGTTTGTTTAATGAATCATATATAAGAGTAATTACTTGTCGGCAAGATATTCTCCTTCATTTACCTTATTATGTAACATCCATGGCTATGAAAATAGATTGTCGGTAAGCATCTTAAACACGGTAAGAGCTTATCGGGTAAAAGTTATTTCCCACACTTTATCAACGGTTCAGATCCACTTTCCACGTTAATCTCAACTTCTCAATCGATCTTTCATACACACACACACACACACACACACATATATATATATATATATACTACATATGCATACATACATACTGAACATTTAAATTTATTATTTCAAATAAAATATCTATTGTTAAAAAGTTTTTTTAAATAAATATTCAATAAAAATCTAAGGACGTTTGGTTCGTAGGATTCCGACGGAATCTGAAGGAATTTGAATGATCAATTTCATTGACCAAATTCCATTCAGGCGTTGGTTACCTATGAAATTGAATTGAATTTCACACATTCCACCATTCATGGATTTGGTCATTCCATCACAATTGAGAATAAATTCAATTCCATTCCATCCCATTTTCTCAAAAAGACAAAACTACCCTCGTCTTCCCTACTTGATTTACCCAAACCTATATGAATCTATGTCGACTACCGTCGATCTGTACCACCGCCGAACACCACCTATATGAACAACCACCGACCACCACCAATCTAAACGACCACCGACCACCGTCGACCACCACCGGTCTGAACTGCCACCGACCACCACTGTTGTGAACCGCCGTCAGCCCTCACCGATCTGAACCGCCGCCGACCACCACTATTCTAAACCGCCGCCGACCGCCGCCGACCACCACCGATATGAACCGTCATCGATCACCACTGTTCTGAACCGCCGCCGACAACCATCGTTCTGAACCGCCGATGACCGTCACCGATCTGAACCGCCGCCACCACCATATTTCTGAACCGCCGTTGACCACCACCATTCTGAACTGTCGCCGACCCTTACCGTTCTAAATAGCCGCCGACCACCGACCACTACCGTTCTGAACGGCCACCAATCTGAACCGCCGACCACCATTGATCTGAATCACTGTTGTCTACTACCGTCCTGAACGACCACCGATCTGAACCGCCGACCACCACTGATCTGAACCATCGTCGACCACTACCGTCCTGAATGGCCACCGATCTGAATCGCCGACCACCACTGATTTGAACCGCCGTCGACCACTACCGTCCTTAACGACCACCGATCTGAACAGTCGTTTTGAACCACCGCCGACCACCACCGATCTGAACTGCAGTCGACCACCACTGTTCTAAACCGCCGACCACCGACCACTGCTGATCTGAGACACCGCCGACCACCGACCACTGCCGATCTGAAACACCACCGACCACCGACCACCGCCGAGCTGAACCATCGCCGACCACCGACCACCGCCGTTTTGAACCATCTCCGATCTGAAACACCGCCGACCACCGACCACCGCCGTTTTGAACCATCTCCGATTTGAACCACCGCCGATTTGAACCACCGCCTATCTGAATCATCGTCGATCTTAACCACCGCCGACCAGCGACCACCGCCATTCTGAACCACCAGCGTTCTGAACCATCGCCGACCACTGCCAACCAGCAACCACCACCGACCTGAACCATCGCCGACCACCGACAACTGTCGACCACCACCATTCTAAACCATCGTTGATCTAAACCACCGCCGACCACCGATAACCGTCGATATGAACGACCAGTGACTATCGCCGATCTGAACCACTGTCGTTCTCAACCACCACCGACCACCGCCGATCTGAACCACCGTCGTTCTGAACCACCACCGACCATCGATAATCGCCGATCTGAACCACCGACGACCACCAACCACCGCCATTCTGAACCACCGCCAACCACCGCCGATCTGAACCACTTCCGGCCACCGCCGACCACCACCGATCACACCCAATCTGAACCATCGTTCTAAACCACCACTGACCACCACCGTTACAAATAAAGTATTTTTAATGGCTATTTTATTAAAGCATGTTTTGATTAGAAAAATTAAAATTATCAAAAAGGGTATTTTGGACATTTTTCAACATTTCATTCAAATTCCAAAGTTACGTTAAACCAAACACACATATTCTAATTCCTTTAACATATTTCATTCTAATTATGTCAACCAAACAGGTGATCAACTCTGACAACATTCCATTCCAATTCCTTCAAAATCAGATTTTTTTGACATATTCCATTTCATTCAAAAATATTATGCGAACCAAACGCCACCTAAAAGTTTAAAAATATTTTGAAAACTCATATCAGGACAAATTAAGTTTTGAAAACCTACAAAAGAAAAAGGGAGGGAATGAAAATTTAGGGAAATTGACCGAAATGGGCCAAACCGGGAGAGGGATTGGCCTCTTAGCCATCCCTCTCCCTGACTTGCAAAAATGTCCAAAGGGACGCACCATGAGTCCAAAGGGACGCACCATGAGTCCTAGGGCGCACCATGAGTCCAAGGACGCACCATGAGCCCCTACACATAGTCTTAATGAAAACAAGTAATTTTCCTAGGGGCTCATGGTGCGCCCTAGGACTCATGGTGCGTCCCTTTGGACATTTTTGCAAATCAGGAAGATGGATGACTAAGAGGCTAATCCTTCTCCCGGTTTGGCCCATTTCGATCAATTTCCTGAAAATTTAACACCCGCCTTAATTCCCCTGTACACACGCTGCTCCGGCCTTTCTTGATTTTTCAGAAAAAAAAAAACTCTAATAAACCTTTTTATCACTTATTCGATCAGATTTTTCAGAAAAAAACCTCTTTATCGCCTCATATCGATTGATATGCATCTCGACATATCTCTATCGCACCCTCTAGATTGAAGCATCGATCGCACCCTCAAAATCCGTGAAGCATCGATCTACTTCATTATCCATGTATCAATCGATCTCACTTGCAATCGATCCATTCTGTCAACCAGGTACGATCTACTTTACGATTTTTTAAATGGTTTTGCCAAGAATCTTGAATATGTGATAACAGGTTTTGCTTCTTGAATCTGTGTATACCATATTGCTTCTTGAATCTGTGTATATCAATCTATATAGTGATAACAGGTTTTTACTTCTTGAATCTGTGTGTCTCAATCTATATTGTGGTAATAACATGGGTGTGATGATTTGGGAATACTGTTGAGGTGTAATTGGAAATTCCTTTAACAAGTTGGATAAGGGTTACAATATGATATTGTTGGTGTGTGAATTGTTACGAACTTATAAAATTAGCATCATATGATGCCTGCTAATGGCAATAGAACTTATCAGATGGTCAAAGGCTATGATCATTTACCAAAAAAGTTAGATATCTTCTTAAAGTTTCAATTTTACAGGAAGCACATGTGTGAATTGTCAATCGTAGCATTTATCCTGATTTGGATATAAGCAGCATCTTTAAGAACAAAAGCAAGAACACATAGAAGTAATGGGAGAATTAACAAGAGTTACGCACGGTTTAGGTTTAGAGTTGTTCTTTCAAGCAGATTAACTTAACATACAAAAGTGTCTACATAACTCATTATCAGAAGTTGTGCAGCAGGCCAGCACAAGATACAAAACTACGAATATAGCAATATTGAATGAACACGCATTATGGACTCCAACAACAGGCTTTTGAAGTAGTATAGCTAATACTCTTCGTGATTGATGAAACAACATATATAGTACCTGGATACAAGAGGAAAGAAGTTGTGATAAATCCTTCTTCAAGTTGTTACGAATAAATCCGTATATTTTGTCAACATAAGCAGCAAGTTGTTTCTTAAAAAGCAAGGGTGGGTACTTGGCCTCAATATGTTTCAGTATGCCAGTGTTGGAAGATGATTGAAATCCCTATAGATATAATGGTTGTTTTAATAAGATGCTACAAGAATGCATCCATGATGATATGAAACCATAGTCTCCATCAGTCCACCGATTTTAACTAATGGAGGTATAGGATTCAAAAGTAAAAACTACCCCCTTATTTTCCAATAAACAAGTGATTCACGGAGGAAAGTCGTCTTGTATTTTGGAATGGAGAGTATTAGTTGAACGGTAGCCAGTCAAGAAGCAGTACTTAGGTCATCCTTCCAAATAACGATGCAGGCTGCTGGGGTTTCGGAGGACTTGGACTTAAAGTCCTCTGAATCAAAAACATCAATGTGGATGTGACACAGAGCCAATAAGACATGTGTTTGATGTCTTTTTTTTTCTGGACTGAAAACATGCAAGTTGATTTAGTGTGCGGTTAACAAAAATTAATAAATAAGTAAATGTCAGTAGTAAAATGCAACACTTGTGTGGATCCTAAGCTTAATGCAAACATCAATACCTTCCAAAGTCCAAATATGTACCAAACCTGGCGATTGATAAACACTATCACAGGTTAAAATATTGGGGTCTTCATGGAAACAACCTCTCTACCCCCTTGGGGTAGAGGTCTTACATCATACCCTCCCCCAGACTCTACCTCCATGTGGAATATGTTTGGTTTGGTTTTTGATTTTATCTCAGGTTGAAATATGTGACCTCTCATCCACGAAAAGATTGTGTGATATGAGAGAGAGAGAGGAGAATTTTTTTTTTAATTCATTCCCCCAAATGCAGTAAAAAGTACCCATATCTTTGACTACAAATGCTGTATAGTTTTCATATACCTAAACTACCATCAACAGTCTATTGGTGTTCACATCATATTATTCCACTTACGATGCCAACATGTTATTCCTATCTAATGGAATGCCTTAAATATCACACACAAAATACATTTACTCTTTTTTTTTTTTTGTATTATAGAAAGAGGTCTCTTTATGTTGGAATGAGGCGGTTAACATTATTAAATCCTTATCAAATCAACAGGAGACAAGAACTCTCATATGTAGCTCTTGGCCAAAGTTCTTAAATAAATGTTGAATCTCTTTCCCATATTTGCATGAAACTAAGTGAAATATAATCTAGAATAAATCTTGCAGAGAACATCTCAAACGCTGAAAGATGAAGTCTTCAAAACGTTAACATCCATATATTACAGTGGAAGTGTACACCACAGTGACGGCAGCTACAGAAACTTACTGTGCAAAAACATGAAAGATGTCTGATTTAAACATCTCACCTCTATTGCATAACCCATCATCTAGATAATACAGTAAAATATGGTAGTTACGTCTTATTAGCCTCTTAACTCTCACTGGTTGAGAGGTTGGTCCAATAACAACGTTTGTTTTTATTTGATCAAAGGGTATATCTTTTTCTCTCCTCGTGTTGATTTCTTAGATTATTTTCGTTTATGACCATTTCTCTTCAATATATGTTGGAGCCTCCTGTCTTTTCATAAGGGCTCTTTTGAAAGTAAATACATACATATATATAATTATATTGACTACAGTGATGGGACCATCTTTCGCGAATATCTTAGCCGTTGTCAATCATAAATGATTTTAGAGACGAAGATTTCTCTTATGAGAATGAGGTATATTCATATATATAATACATATTCTCTTAATAGGGTCGTCTTTTGTTCTTAACTAGTGGTGATTTTATGCTTTTAATATAGAGATTTCTGCACACAATGAGGGCTATTCAAGGATCCCTGATAATTTCCTCATTCATCAATATACTCATTGGATTTAGCAGGGCATGGGGCGAATTCACAAAGTGATATAACTATCCCACAAAGTAACCACAGCTGTTAACTTCATCTCTTTTCTTCTAATTTAAGAAATTTCAGGAATCCATAAAGAAAAAGTTTTCATTTAGCTTTTTATGCATGAATTTCTTTTTATATAATATATATATATATATAACATGTTTTGTAGCCAATATTTTATATCTATGTATGTATATATATTTAAGGATCATATTTTGACTCCATCACTACCTATTTTAAACATATATAAATGCAATTGGTTATTGATTTCACAAACAGGATGTGGATTAATGTTCAAAGTCAAAGAGACTAGTTTTCAACCCCAATTTTCATATGAATTTTGTTCAACTATAAAGGAAAAGGAAGTAGATTATAGTAAGAAATGTTGAGTTACAGATTGCTGCTATTTGAGCTCTGATAGTGGCTATCAATATCTTGGCTTTGATGTACCTTGAGTGGTTTTCTGAATACCTAGCGACTAGCATAAATTGAATTGATTAATAAGTAGAATGTAAGAAAACAACACAATTTTTTAAGAAGGATTTGACTGAATACAGTCAATTCCCACTTGATTTCATTACTTTTCCAAAAAAATTTAAACTTGAAAAACAACTCACTTGATTTTCTAAAGTCAAAGTTCAAAACTCCTAACAAAACATCTAAATCCATTGATTTGCAAGTATTTGCTTCGCCTTGTATCACCTAAATCCATTGGTTCCGAGATTCCTTGCCTTTGTCAAAGCAATCTTTCTAGTATTCTATGTTTTTTTTTCTTCTGGTGATCACTTCTTGCATTCTATGTTTTTTGCATTATATGTTTTGCAGGTATCATTTCTTCTCTCCCAGCCTTATGAAAAACGCTATGTACAGTTGCATAGGGACATCTCAATGAACTACAAGATAGATCTCAAGCTTATATCCACTCGACATCTGTTGGACATTTTACCTTTGTGATGTTGGTATAGATCTGAAGCTTATATCCTTTAGTTACTTGTTGTAATCTGGTATTAAAATGATAAGAAGTTGGAAAAGGTGGGCGAGGAAACGAGCCAACATTAAAAAAATTTCGACTTTGAGGTTCTTTCTGGCTTCTGCTCTGCTGCAGTCTCTTTGGAGTATTGTTATGTGTTTTAACTTTGATTCTACTGATGTATCATCTTGGGCTCAATTTTAATTGCGAACTGAAATGGTTGCAAATAGAGATTTCCCTCCATATCCTTATATTTAGAACTAATTTTTTTTTATGGAGTAGGTCCGGATGCAGGATATTAACAAACATGATGAGAAGATATATCAAGAGTCGAGTTCCATATAGTGGGATGCAGAGTTTTGTGTGAAAGAATTGTTCTACCAGAATGATATTGTTGTCCATGTTGAAAGTGTTGATTCACTACAGAGGAAAAAGAGCTCAAACAATGGTTTTGTTCTCGAAAAGTGCAGCAGAGAGAAGACTTCAAAAACTACATGCTGCTGTGACATTGTTCAAATTCCAAGTCTGCTCATATCAAAATAGCAGCAGCAGATTCGATGTATAGCAGATTACCGAGTTATTAAGCTACTGGAAGATCGAATGTTGTATATGTCAATTTCAATCATGAGGCTCCATCTTGGATCACAAAAGATTGATGGAAAAAACTTTACCAGATGTGTTGTGCTAAAAAATCAGCAGAATGTATATACATTTGTAAATGTATTAGTATATATTTTGACAAGAGGCTATGCAGATTTTGGTGTCGTGTGCAGTTAGATTCAAGACCTGTCCATGTGTTTACTGTGTTTAATATGCAGACTTGTACTTTCTTTTAACAGCAGTCCTATGAACTAGAAGTTGCTAAATAGAAATTGAGGAGTTAAATATGCTAATCCATATTTCAATGAAATTAGAATTCATAATTTAATCAGAATTCGATCTGCAGCAAGACAATTTCGAAATACTTCTGCAGGTTCTGTGATTACAGAGGCAAGTTGCTGTCAAGAAACCCATTTCAGAAGATGCTCAAACACAGATATATACCACCAAGCTACTGTTGTTCATGTTGATAAAGTACAAAGCTTACCTTTCCAGATTTCATGTGCAATAAGTGCATAGATTTTGATTTTGATGTGCAAATCATGTGGCTGTTTGTTCGAAATGTGCATATTGTCGCTGCAGATTTCTTCGAATTGATTTATTGTAGTGCAGACTTTCCTGATTTTTTAAGGGAAGCACCTGATAGCAATCCATTATTCGAGATTGGAATCGGTCTAGTTATTCTCATAAATCCCAAGAGGCAGTAACTGATGCATTCTTTTTTTTTTCTATGTCGGGTGCTTCGGCAATCTGCAAATATAAAGACTCAAAATCAGGATGCGTCTGAGTTCAAGACTATGTTGGAAATCTTGTAAACGATTTGCTGGAAACATTGAATTTGCCAGAATATCCTCCTTCAACTCATATTCTTGAGGTTCTTTCTGTCTTACTGCTACACAATGTTGGGCTTAAATCTAAAGATATTGTTGCTCCATCCATTGCCATTGATGTTCTTGGTACAATTGCTGCAAGGTTTAAACGTGCAAGTATGCAACAGGCTGTGCAATCTGTTTTGCAAACTGCAAGAATGTTATCACAGAATATACAGAGATGTAGAAGTTGTTGTTGGTTATCCACAAGGCCTCTGTGTGCGTTCATAACAGTCCAGCTTCTTAGACTTATATAGAGGCATGTGCAACTTCCAATTTGTACTTGGACTTATGTAAATTTATAAATACATGAACAAATGCTTTAAAAAATTGCAACTTCCAATTTTTACTTATAGTGATTTAAAGCAATATAAAATTATTTATAAAAATGACATGATATTTTGTTGAAAATCATTGCTCTGAGTTATCTTTTGGTCGCACAATAAAGATATAATCATGGCCATATAGCCATAAAAAAGGAATTGTTAGAACCGTGGCTAATCATTACATATACTTACAATCATGCAAATTTTATGTTAACCGTAAGCAATTCTGGTACATAGTTACACTTAATTTTTATAACCATGACTATTGGTTACTTTTTGGTCAAACAAAATAATAAAAAATCGTGGCTAATTCACGTCATACAATTAAGCTTAATATGTAGAATTATGGCTATGAGCTACCTTTTGGTCACAAAAGAAAAATTAAAAACCATAGCCAAATTCATGACATATAATTACGCTTAACTTTCAGAAACGTGACTATAGGTTACCTTTTGGTCACACAAAATAATAAAAAATTGTGGTTAATTCATGGCACATAATTATGTTTAATATGTAGAACTATGGCTACAAGTTACATTTTGGTCACACGAAATATTAAAAACTATAGCCAAATTCATGACATATAGTTATGCTTAAGTTTTAGAAACGTGGCTATAAGTTACCTTTTGGTCATACAAAATAATAAAAGATTGTGGCTAATTAAAGACATATAATTATGTTTAATATGTAAAACTATGGATGTCAGTTACATTTTAGTCACATGAAATATTATAAACCATAGCCAAATTCATGACATATAGTTACGATTAACTTTTAGAAACGTGGCTATAAGTTACGTTTTTGTCACACAAAATAATAAAACTCGTGGTCAATTTATGACATACAATTACCCTTAATTCGTAGAATTATGGCTACTAGTTACCTTTTGGTTATATAATATATTAAAAGTCATGGCCAAATTCATGACATATAGTTGCCTTTTGGTCACACAAAACAATAAAACTGTGGCCAATTTAAGACGTATAGTTACACTTAAACTTTAGAAGTGTGACTGTTAGTTACCTTTTGGTCATACAAACTACTAAAAATCGCAACCATAAACCATTTATTAGTCACACAATTGATTTGTTAGAACCCTGGCTATTGGTGAAATTTTAGTGACTATAAATTATTTTAATCGTGGTTTTAGTTGTACTAATAGCTACACATATTTCAAATTAACTGAGGCGAAATATCACATATAGTTACGCTTAATATTTATAACCGTGACTACTAGTTACCTTTTGGCCACATAACATAATAAAAATCGTGGCTATAAACATCTGTGACTTTTGGCCACGTTTTCCATATTTTTGTGGCTATATATACATTTATTTTGGTGACGGAAAATTAGCTTCATGTGGCCATATGTCAGTCTATGGCCTCGGATAATGACTGTCACAATATAAAACCATGGTTTAGACAAAAACCATGGCTATATGTCAGTCTATGGCCTCGGATAATGACTGTCACAATATAAAACCATGGTTTAGACAAAAACCATGGCTATATGTCTGTCTATGGTCACGGTTTTTAGTCGGTACTTGCCACAGATAAAAAATGGTGGCCGTAAAGAACCATTTAGTCACGGTTTTATCTCAACCATGACATTATGATTAAACATTTTTTTAAATGGTCACGGTTATTGAGTTAAATCGTGGCTAACCCATTACAAGAATTTTATTTATGACTTTTAGCCACGGTTCTAAACCCAACCGTGACTAAATTCAATTTTCAAAACCGTGGCAAAAAAACATTTTTGTACTAGTGAAATTATATCACTGATATTTCTCATCAGTGATCCTTTGTAAAGAAAACATATCTCTGAATTTCTTTCAGTGATACTTTATAAAACGAAACGTTTTTCTCTCTCTCCTCTGACGTCACTCGAACCGATAATCCATGGCACGACTTTCTCTGACACGTTCGTCCGTTGCACTTCTATCCAATCAACTTCGTGGGACGTGTCCATGTCATGATGACCTCCTTTTCCCGCTCCAAATTCCTTCTCTCTCCTCATATAAAAGGAATGCCATTTACTGTTTTACCTTTTTACGTTTTCTCAAAACTTAAAAAGCAAGTAACTTCCTCTCGTCATTCAAGCAAGAAACCAAGAACACTAAATCTTCAAATCTTCAAACAATTTTAGGTTCGTGTTCTTATTCTTTATTCTCTAAAACACTTATCTAATCTTAAATATTCTTTTCCATTTTGGGTTAAGAGTGTTTTCTCACTTAAAATCATTTTCCTTATGATTTTATTGTATGCAAAAACCTTATTGTTTTTAAGATTGTTTTATTCACTTCTACTCTATTCCATAAATGGCCCAAGCTAATCTCATTCCTTCTAAGAACGTCAAATTCGCCATTGCTGATTCGACGCTGAAAAATATCCTCGTCTCGTGCATGCTGCAAACTTTCTTAAGGAATCATGCCTAGGATATGCATTAAAGGTTGATCCCAAGCCTTCCAAATCTCTTCTTCAGCAATTTTGGTTCACCGCTGATAAGGGTGAAGTTCTAAGCAATTATGGCAAACTAATCCCTGCCATCACTTTCCATACTCAACATGGTCCAGGGAATATCACCGCTCTCGCAATCCGCACAACACTTTGACTTCCTTCCAAGAGCTCCAAAGGATTTTATGCTCCACATACTGACGCTGAACTCATTCAGTTTCTTGACTTAATGGGCTACCAATGGGATTTCAGGCCTCGCACTACAATCCCAAACAAGAAGTTGACTAAGATCCAAAAGGCGAACATGCCTTCGGAGCTGAACTTCATTTTCACTCATATCATTCAATGTATGAGCGAAAAGGTTAGTTCACTGGACCAAGCTAGCAAAGTTCAGGTCTAGATGGGATACTCACTGCTTGTTGGGCGGCACTTCGACTATGCAGGAGCGATATTTGAAGATCTCTTGTCAAAGATTGAAAAGACTGAAAGGGATATCAAAATTCCCTATGTCCGTTTCATCTCCGCCATTCTCCACTTCTTCCTAGCTAACAAATACCCCAAGGAAGGAGACTGCAACCTCTCCAAGGCTGGACTTCGAGCCTTAATAAGTCTTCAAACCTTGCGCTTTCTCCTCTCTCAAACTTCTTCGACTTCAGTGGCTACGCCGATGGTTCCTTCATCAACTATCCCCGCTACTACCACCCCTCAAACACGCAAATCAATAGCTCCTTCTGGTCCTTCTAAAAAGGCCAAGAAGATTGTGGATCAATCCCACTCGACAAAGGTATCTGAGGTGGTCTCTTAACAGACTACCTTAGATGATTACGTGGCTCGTTCTTTCACAACTGCTACTACAACAACCGTGTCAATGACATCCATCGCTGATACACCACCGGTGACCACACCTATTCCCTCAGTGACTCAAGCCCTAACCGAGGTAATTTCAATAATCACCAGTGCTCCTTCTTCTATCCCCACCATTTCTCCTTCTTTTATTTCTTTGGTCTCTAACATCCCTTCTTTACAGCAGCCAACTCCTCAAGCTGCACATGTAGGACCTGTTGTGAATCAAACATCACTGCCTTTCCATTCCTTTGAAGGTGACTTGAATTTCTTTAACATGTTTGACACTTCAGGTATTCCTACAACCCTATACACTTCTCCTACATTTCTAAATAAACTTGAGCATCGTTTTGCTCAAACGCTAACTTGTGTTTCAGGTATTACATTGGGAACGGTCGATGCTCATTTGACCAATCTAGCTGATAAGGTGGACTCTCTCGCTGCCTCTTTTAACGTCAACACCACCACTGTCAATACAACAGGTGAAGAGTGGAAGACTCTTACTGCCGCTACTGTCGCCAAAGTTGAGGCTTCTCAGCTTAGCTCTCTTCAGACAGAGGTCGTTACGCTGAAGGACAACTTGGACAGAAATACTACTCAAATCTAATTTCTTACTAGCCATGTTGATCACCTAACTGGTGAAGTCAAGAACCTCAACAGCAAGCTGGAGAATGCCAATCAGCTGCTTGCTCAAACTTTGTCAAGAATGGATGAACCAGCTCCAGCTCCTACCCCTTCTTTCACCGAGAATGACAGGGTGTCCTTGAACATCGTTGTTGAATTTATTCATCAGGCCACCTCTTCCATTCTGGAGTTAGAGGGTCATGTAGACAAGTTGGATGTTGATGTCCGCCAGAGACCTGAAACTGTCATTGCCACTGTTACTCCCTCCACGGACCTCCCTCACGATGATGACAAAGAGGGGGAGAAGACTCTTAATGAAGAAAAATCAGCAGATGCACAGGAATCAGCGGAGGAAGAAGAACCTCTCTCTCATGCTGAGGGGGAGAAGGTCGCTGAAATTCAAACCCTTCCTTCTTCTTCTCATGCGCAGGAAGTTCAAAAACAAGATGAAGAAGAAGAAGAAGACGAGGAAGAACTTGATCTTCAAGATCAAGAAGAAGACGACGTCATCGCTGACGATGATGAAGACAAAGATCCATCTCAGTGGTTCTTTGCAATAAATGTCTCATCAATGCCAGCGATGAAAGGCGTTGTCTTTAGTGAAGCAGGAGAGAGATAGAAGGATAAAGCTTCAGGTACCCCATCCCAAGGTAAGCAAAAGGGAATAGCTGTCGAGGGAAACCTGAAACTCATATCACCTTCTGAGGGGGAGCTACCTTCTCAGGTATGTCTCTCCATCGTTCCTTTATATTTCTTTTCTCACCTACCCTTGTCTTTCTAGTTTTTATCTCTCTTTTCCTCATATATATACACTAACTCCTTTCTTTTTTATTAGACAGTTCTCTCCCCTGCTTAAGGGAACTTCATTTCAAATAATCCCAGCTCCAATAGCTGAAGAACAAATAATCCCAATCTCTGTAAATGATATTGATGAAGAAGAAGAAAAAGAGAATGAATCTCTAAGTCATCCAAACAGGCCCTCTCGACCTCTTCAAAGGTTAGAGGATGAACTACAAAGACGAGCATAGATGATCTCCAACCTGGAGAGTTTACGACTGAAGATCCCTCCTCAATCCTCAACTAAAGAGCTTGACTTCATGACCCAAGCTAAAATCGAAGAATTTGTCAGAGCTGAAAAGTTGATTGCTGAATGCCAAAAAGACGCTAATCTAGCTCTTGAGGTTCATTCATCTCTATTCAAAGATGACAAGATGAAGAAGAATCCAGTGAAGGTTCAAGCTGCTTTGTTGAAATAAATAGAGGAGGAAAACGCTAAAAGAAAAGAGATCAGAGATGCCAATCTAGCTTGGTGCATGAAAAAACTCGAACATCGATATGATCCAATGAAGATTACATCCGTAACTATCTCAGGAAAGAAAAAGAAGGATCGAGCCTCAGTCACATGGAGATATTCAGAGAAGATGGAAGTTCAAAGGCAATGTTCTTATCAAGACTGGTGCACTTCAGCTATTCAGAATGGTTAGAGTTCAGAGAAGCACTGAAGAAATCAAGATCAACATACAGAGGACAGGTTGAAAATCTTCTTGAAGCTCTTATCAACAGGTTCGCTGACAACACAAATATGCCCTCAGCTCCTCCATCTCAGCCAAGACCGGTTAAAAGAAAGCATGCTCTTCCTTTGAAAAAGATAGAGTTATCAGAAATGAAACCTCCATCAAATTCTCCAAGGATGCATTATTCGGGCCTTCTCCTGATCTCTCAGCTCTAGATCTATCACTGCCTCTTGGTAGACCTTATTTACTAGGGCAAGTGATAAAGACGCCTTATGGAATCTTCTTCTGAGATGATGAAGAACAACTTAGATTTCAGAGAGTCTCTGAAATTCCTATCTGCCCACTAAGCCATCTGCAAGATCTTCTATTCTTGTGGTGTGGATACTCTCCATCTGCAGATCCTATCAAACCTCTCATTCAATAAGAAATCGCTGATTGAAGAAGGAAAGGAGAAAAAGAGAAAAAGTACCATATTATATGATCTCTCAAGAGACCTCCTGAAAACATAGTTGATAGATTATCTTCTACTTCTTGTAATCTATTAGTTAGTCTTACAGTAGTTAGATCTTCACTTGTACTTAAAATTTTCATATCTCTTCTTGTATTTCTTTCCTTGAATTAATGAAAATTTCAGTGAAGTAGTTAATTCCATAAGTACTGTAAAAGATCCCTCAAAATAGTAATTGGGATATGTATGTTACGAGTCCTGATTATCCTTTATTTTGACTTAAGTAATTTTCTTCATCGTTACTTTGTTATCATCAAATAGGGGGAGATTGTTGATCTAACTCTCTCGGTGATTTGATAATGACCCTTTATAATACTTAGTGAAAATTACGTTTAACATTTGTATGTATTAGTGTTTCACCAACAACGATCAAATACTGAGTATGTTCAGTAGTAGCTGATGATTTCTCATGTAAACATTAAGACGTAATCCCTGAAGACAAGTTTCGCGACAAAAGATGTTCACTGCTGAATCGAAGACAAAGCTGCTAAACAAAAGACAAGTCTACTAATGACCTGATGCGGATATCAGCAAAAACAAGATAAGTCTACTCACACGCGAAGAAGCCTGAGGAAAAGCTTCAGTGATAGCTGAACTTCTTTCTATCTCTGAAAAGGAAGAGATATTCAGCGATCGATTATCACTTTGCTTATACCTCAAGTCTCTGTAGTCTTATCTATGCACACATAGTACGAGTGTCAGAAAAGACATACCTCTGAAATAATTCGTACAACAACTATGATATCTACATTGTTCATCAAACAGCCAAAAGCATGTCTCCAAAAGTCAGACTCATGCAACCAACCAAAGAAGGACACGTGTAAAGTACCCTGCCATGCATTTAATGCATAGGGTATAAATAGAAAGATCAAGACTCTTCTTCATAGAGCTTGAGAAGTATTCTACCTTCAATCTTTCTATAAAATATAGAAACAACCCTTGGTTGCACAAGAAAGAGAGAATGGGGATTAATAGAATATAGAAACCCTTGTCACCATGAGTTCTTCCGTACCGATCCCATGTCCAACACCCCCTGATCCAACCACCGCATTTTTCGCTACTGTTTTGGGTCGTCGGTGACTGGCATCATGATCTTCCAATAGTTTCATGAAGAATTCCTATTGTTGTTCCATACCCGAGTTCATGGCTTGCATCATGCTATCCTTAATCCTGGTCTTGAAGGTCACCTCCTCGATGATTGGGTTAGTGGAGGCAATGTTCACCCGTAGAATGTGCTCAAGTCCCCCGTCCAAGACAGTGGGTATGGGAGGTCCCATGGTACTCACGACCACAGGAGGCTGGTCGGAGGTAGATTCATTCTCAATATTACCCTATCGGGGATTTGGTAACCAAGTGTGAGTGTTTACCATGAATATATGCCCCACGCGCATGAGAAAGAGGTTGAGAAAAGACTAAGTGAGTTAAACTCATGGTATGTACTACTACATTTATCAAGTATCATAATAATAGCAATTCAAGCATGCTCACGTAACGACGCTTTCATAATAGCATTAGCCACGTGATATTATGAATGCGTTATACATAAGGATCCGTCATTACCGTCATCATAATTCTCAGTCAATGCAATTTCGTAGATCCTAACTGTTAGAGCATAAATCTGTTGGATACAAGATCAAGAAGACTGAAGGTCAAAGTTTAAGAGGTCAAAGCTGAGAAAGTCAACTCTAATTAAAGTCAAAGTCTTTTTGTAATAAAAGTCAAAGTCAATATTTGTATTTTGTTTTCTTGTATTTTGTTTGGAGGTATAAATACCTTCTTGTCTTTGTATTCTAAAAGTGAGATATAACTAACAGAAAAAGTGCTAAAGAGAATACGTTTTTAGAGAGAGAATCTGTAGAGAGAGAAATAGAGTTCTAGAGAGAGAGAGAGAGATTGTAATCGTTTGAGATCTGAAGTTTGAATCAAACAGGTAATTTGATTGAATCTTGTTTGTTGATTTGTTTGTGATTAGAAATTAGAAAACAGGGAATAACATTAACGCTCTCCCTACCTATGATTCTTACCCCAAGGTGGACAACCTATATTCATCGCTTCTAGATATACTAAAGTCCATTACCTAGTTCACTTTAACTAAAGCTCTGATACCAACTTGTAACACCCCAAAAATGGGATAACAAAAATTTCTGGAAAATGGAAATGTGGTATTTAAAATGCCATAGCATGAGCCTCCCAAAAGTGGGGAAATAGAAATACCTGTTTAATTACAATTTGTAATTATAAAGGAAATAAACAACCTATTAATCTAATTCCTTAAGCAGAAATAAGATTACAAAAGGGGTATTGTCACACCCCACTAAAGCGGAAACACGGAATATGACAGTTCGATAAACATAGCATTAGGAAATAATAAAATACCTCCATACATTTCAACCAAAGATTACATCATGTTCCAAAATCAACTTACTTTACATAACCCAAATCTTAATTACAAGATACTATTAGACGTTAAAATACGAAATCTAGATCTCAATCATTTCCGAATACCTTCTTATTCCCTGAAAAGCATGTATAAAACAAGGTCAACTACAAAGAGTTGGTGAGTTCACAAGTTTTAAAGATGCACAAAAACAAGTTTTATGCAGAATTGATCAATTGAAAACATAATATCAAACCAACCCTTTGAACCATAATTCACGATTATTAATTTTAAATTATATGACATAAAATATGCCTCAATAACCTTTCGTATGTTGAACCTCTACTAGACCGTCCACTGACCAAACAATTATGCCCCAAAAAGAACTACCGCTGTGGTCATGAATCACATAGATAACCCCTATTTCTCTAGAATTAGTGCACCCTTACTCGTCAGTATAAGGTGAGCTTGTCACACCAAATAGCGTTATCCACTAAGACTATAGGCTCCCGCAGGAGTTAACTAGTAGAGTCGGGGACTTAAAGAAACAATCCAACATACTAATTTTCGCATATATGTCATATAATATCCAAAACAAACGCTTTATCACCAAAGCGACCAAAACCATCCATGATAATCGTAAACAAACTTCGTGAATTATTGAAATAAATAACATGCTTTTCACCCCAAAATATAAAAAACAGTAAAAGAGGGGTTGTGAATACTCACCTTGTATGATGATGCAAAAATAAAACAACACAATTCTCTAGCCCGGATCTTTAATCCCTATAGAGTAATTTGCACCAAAAGATACCGAATGTTAATACCCATCCTCAATCCTATCTCGACCATTCTTACATCTCAATATATATATATATATATATATATATATATATATATATATATATATGCCATTATGTTTAACTTATTGTCTAAAATAAGATTTTAGAATTACAATACCAAACTAATCACCAAAACATAAGCTTTTAAAGCTTTAAGATCAACTTTCTGAATTCAGCACTTGCTGTCCAAAATTTGTGATCCCAAAATGAGTTTCAAAATGACATTTCCCAAATACCAAAAATAACCAACTTTTTACAGAAATTAATATACTGAGCTATGTACTAATCTGCAAAATTTTATGATTTAAAGAGGTGTTTTGGTGCCCCAAATAAATTCCACAAAACAGATTGTCACTGATTTTCAGGTCAGTGACACACTTCACTTGCAGCTTACATTTGGGATACCAAAGCTCAGAATTATGCAATGAGCCATATATGGTTGCAAAACTAACTGAAAAATCTAACATGTGGAAAATGATTCACTCAATTTGGACAAGAATTGAGGGAGTTATGGCGTTTGAAAGTTGGGTGTATGAATCTGCCAATTCTGGACAGATTACACCACTTTCTTCTAAAATGCAAATGAGTGACCAAACCTCCATAATTTTGAGTGATTCTTGATGCTATAAATCACTAACACCTTCAATTAAAGTTTTGAAACAAAAAGCCCAAATTTTTAAGGAGTATAAGCTGACTTATACAGCTTGAAAGTGGATACATAATCCATGACAGCAAGCTGTTGGTAAGATGAGGTTTATATTAACATGAAATGATGATCATTTGGCATGGTTTTTGCTAATAACACATGGCCTCACATCTTAAATCATTATTCAATGATTCTAATAAAACAATTTTTGCATCATGGAGTCATAACAATAACAAGTGTTCATCCAATCACATGCAAGACAATATAACCACTAAATTAGTGATTTTATACCATTTAGAAACTTTTAATCACTTAAGATTTAAGAAATCTTATCTCAAAAGTTTCTTTTACACACCAACAATGTCAAATACATAATTTTCAATCTCAAAACCATCAAAATTTCGAGGACCATAAAACCATAATTCATATAATTGATATTTTGATAAAAATCTCAAAAATCACACTTAAAATCCAAATTTTATTGAAAGATCATTCAATGGTTTACTTTGCAAATGTTTATTTCACCAAATGCATCCCATTTCACTTCCAAGAATAGGATTATAAAATTTCTACATGCGATGATGTGAAACATTCACATTTTTGAAAGAAAAACTTGAGAAATGAAGATATAAAGTGATTACCTTCTCAATTGAAGATGCAAACTTGATTTCTTGAAGTAAAATGATGTTTAATTCTTGATTTCTCCTTGGAATTTTTCTGAAAATTGATGATGGTGGTGTGTGGTGGCCGGCGTGAGGAAGAGAGAGGAGAAAGAGATGAGAGGTTTTCTTGAAAGTTTGAAAATGAGATAATTAATCCTAATTTTATTTGGTTTTAAATTGAATTAAAAGAGAGGTGTCATAAAAATCAGCCAAGTGTCCTAATGACTCACCAAAATACATATTAAATTAAATTAAAATGTAATTGTGATATAAACCTAGTTAAATAATCAGATAAATTTGAGAACCGTAACCCTCAATTCTCAGTTTATGCTAAAAATGAATATTATAAATTAATAAATATATTTTATTTTGAAAATAATAAAATCCTATTATTTTATGTATTTTAGACTTCCAACATAATTTCTGGCATTTCTGAGATGTAATGCTCAGTTATCAGTCCGAACCGGGTATTTTACGCAACTTCTGAAATTTTTCGGGTAAAATTCTTATCTAATCAATCGGGTTAAATACTAAAGAATTTAACTTTATAATTTGATTCTATTAGGTCAGAGATTGCAAACCTTAAAATTCTGATTACTGGACGGTTGTCACAGGTATCGTCTATAGTTTAACGAATGACTCCACAAAAATGTGCACCCACTTGCACTCCCCAAGCTCACACGAGACCGTCTAAACTTTCTTAGGCGCGACACCACTAGGACCTGAGATACACATAAACAACAAAGCAAATGTTAGGCCAAAAACCCTTGTGAGGTTGAATGAAAATTAATATATATATATATATATATATATATATATATATATATATATATATATATATATATATATGCAAAATGACACTTTCAATATTTATGACAAAGGAGCATATTCATGAAGGGAATCGATGGGGGATGTTAGAGTTAAATTGTATTCAAGATTAAAAGGAGGGTCTAAAATGTAATTGTTGAAGAGTGTGCGGGTGTATATTGTAAATAGTGTAAAGTGTTGACCATGTGCTAAGGTCATGTTGACCATTTAAATAGCAGGTCATAGTGTAGTTTTGAAATAGAAGAACACACGCGCATCACAGAGAGATTACAACGTAAGAAACACACACAGAGCTTATTTGTAATATGCAACAAATAGGGATATGACTTGATTTAGATGTTGTGATCAGTAAAAGAAATTGTTCTTGATAATCTGAGTCGTAAGTACTGTTTGATCATGGAAATTGATGTTTGAGTTGTTTTTAATGAAATTCATTGATCGTATTATGTTCTAACACTAATCATGATTGTTTCTGTGAGTTAACACCCTTCTAATTCAAGGATTTGGTTGGAAATTGGACTAGATTTTAAATTTTAGGACCGAAACTCGAAGAACTCGCAAGATCTCTAGATTTCGTATGAAGAACTCGCAGATAGACTAGAATTCGCATAAGTTTTTGAAAATTTGTTTAAGTGCAGAATTCGCATGTGCTCTTGTACGAAAAGTTGGACATCGTATGTGCTTTTGTATGAAAAGTTGGAATTCGCTATGTCCCCTATACGAAAAGTTTTAACTGAATATTTCTAAGGACATAATTCGTACATGCCTTCATGCGAAAAGTGAAGAACTCGCATATAGAAGGATACGAATTGTGAAGAATTTGCATATGTACCTCGTACGAATTCTTGAGCATTTCTCATAATTTTTTTTGAAAATTTTTCTAAGTACAGATTTCATATCGATGCGAAAAGTTTAGAGTTTGAAATTTTTTTCTAAGTAAAGAACTCGCATCTCCCTGTGATACGAAATGCTCATGCGAAAAGCTTGGTTTTTCAAAAAAATTCAAAGGCAAGAATTCGCTTAAGAGTCGTGTACGAATTTTGAAGAATTCGCTGATAGCTATATACGAATTGCTAGATTTCGCATATAGGTTCATGTGAATTGTGTTGATTTCGCTTATCTCTTATATGCGAATGATGGATACTGTGTGAATTCTGATTTTAATTGTACGAAATCCTCATGTTATGCGAATTCTGATGTTTGCTTTCATGCGAATTGCTTTCTAATCTTTATAGTGTATGAATTCTATACTTTAAAATTTTGGGAAATCTGTTTTCTGAAAATTTTTAACTCCTGCTTCTGTTGATTCTTTTTGTCGGACTAACGATCAATTCTAGCTAAATTCTTTTGCAGATTATCAAAACGTCTAAAGATCTTCTCTCGATAGGGTCGCAATCAAAGCCTCCGATATTATCGGTATGAAAGTATGCTCAATGGAAGAGGCGAATGATTCAGTTTCTGAATCATAAAAATTGTGAGTACATGAAGTCTATAACTAAAGGACCAGTTAATCCTCAAGCCACTGTGTCGGTCCAACAATACTTATCAAGTTTATAGAAACAACGACACAATAACGATTACCAACCTGTATTGAATATATCAAACGATTACAAGGTTGATCGATTAAGCTCTTGATGTGTTCTCTATGTTTTCTCTCAAATACACCTTTAAGTGTGTGTTTGTATGTGTGATCTATTGTAATATGATCTTGAGAGAGAGAGAGAGATACACTTAACTAATCTAAGTGTGTCTAACACACTATCTACCACTTGCAATAATATCTAGATATTAACTAACAAACTATATTATTACTAAATCTAATATATGTAACTAGAAACTAACCAAGTCTAATATCTAATAGAATTAGATATTTAAACTAAGTTAACTAGAACAATAAACAAACAATTACATTGACATTTATTACAAATAGACATAGACTTTAATATCGAGAGTCGACGTTTCGGCTTTAGCTTTAGATTACGATCTTCAGATTGGATGATCTTGAATCCAATGAGACTATGATTTATCGTATAAAGAAGAGGAGGAGGTATGTGATTTATCGTATAAAGCTTTAATGAATAAAATGCATGCTATGGTTTTAAAACAAGAAGAGTTAGAATCTAATCTTAAAGCGAGAAAATGGTGTTATTATTAATAAAAACCAATTGATACAGAAACTTAGCGATGAAATTGCTGAGAAGAAAGTATTAGTTGAGGTTTTACATACAAACGCTGACACCAACGCAAAAGAACAGACTATAATTCTAAAAGAGAATAGTGAGCTCAAGTCTAAATTGACAAAAAGTGAGATTGATTTTTATAAGCTTACTGAAGTGCATTCTTTATGTACTAAAGAAAACAAGACTTTAATTGCTAAATTAGATGATTTGGAAAAGAAGCTATACTCATTAGGTCAAAGTGAACAAACCATTCATCTTAACAAACCGAAAAAGAATAAAGAAAATTAGGGAATCGGTTATGTGAAACCTCAACGTCTTCAAAAGGGTATAAGAGAAGTGTCTGCACTTTATGACTATACCTCTATGCTTGTTTCTCACCGAATCGACTCATTTAAAGTTTTCAATACTAAACTATCAGAAGAGGATGAAGCTAATGAATTTGAAAAACGGATGAAGTCAACTAAAGTTCACGCTCCATTTTATTATGCAAAGTTGAATAACAATTATGACTATCCAAATGATGAAAAGAAATCTCTTTCAACTGACTACTTTCAAAGTTATTCTGAAAAAGAAATGGAGGCAAAGCCTGTTATAGGTAAAATTTATGTCCCTTCTCTCGTGCTAGAAAGTAAAATTTCTCAGCTCGAGAACTCTTTATCAGATGAAAAACTTATGATTGAGATTCAACAAAAGGTTTTTTCAACTGTTATGAAAAATGTTGTTTTTACAAAGGCTTCTACTTCTGATGACATGTTTGGTTCATCAAACGAAGAGTTTAATTTTCTTAACTCTGACGGTGGTTTAGATGGGTGTTTTGAACAAATTGATTTTAATGTGAAACTTCCTAACCATGCATCTTTTGTTAAGAAAACTTCAAGAAAAACCAGTTTGCCTGTGTTCATTGCAAAATCAACGAAAACTTTCGTTGATAAATCAGTCTCTGTGAACGCTAAGAGTGCTAAAGGTAAGAAAATATCTCAGCATTCACAGAAACCAACCACTACTGGTAATTCTAAGGAGAAGCATTCAGTTGTTGCTCAAAGGTCTAACTCACCAGTTTTACATGTTTTAGATATGAGCAAGTCAAGACCTGAAGCCCATTCTCAATGGCAACCAAAACGGAAGCTTGACAAGGCCGTTTTATCGTCTAGTAGTGTTAATTGTAATAAGACTTCGCTTACTAAAGATGTTGTGATTGCTGAAATTGCTGTTTTGAATCCAAAACTTGTTGTTTCTCGTAAACAATATACAATGAAGCAATTATTTCAGTTATCTTTATCTGCTGGAAAGTCCTCTATCTATAATAAACATGTTTCTATTACTTGTCAAGATTCTGGAGATTGGTTTGGAAATTACCATGTGCATTCATCTCATACCAACTCTCATGCTTTTCAAAAGAACAAAGGATCCAATTTGAAATGGATACAAAAATCTTGTGCTAACACAGTAGGACCCAAATTCCAGTGGGTACCTAAGGCTAAATCTGTGTTGCAGGCACACAAAGATTAAAGAGAAAGCGACTTCTGATTATGTACAGATCAGGACTCGTTCTTCAAAGTCAAAATAGGTTTTTGGATAATGCAGTTCAAAACCCGAACATCAAATGCGAAATAGGCTTTTGAACAAATCAGTTCAAGACCCGCACTTCGATAATCAAAGTGAATATTCCAAAGTTGTCATATAAATATCTAAATTTCCAATTTCTCTTATGCAGACTTGTCATACATGGTTCTTGGACAGCGGATGTTCAAAGCACATGACAGGGCAAAAAGAGATACTGTCCAACTTTAAAGACAAATTTTGTGGAACAGTAAGATTCGGAAACGACCAGTTTTCTCCAATATTGGGATACGGTGATGTACAACATGACAAAGTCACTATCAAGAAGGTGAGCTATGTAGAAGGCTTAGGACACAACTTGTTCAGTATAGGCCAGTTCTGCGACAAAGACTTAGAGGTCAACTTCAAAGCCAAAAGATGTTCCGTTCGCAATGGAGAAGGCGAAGAACTTTTGGTCGGTAAACGAGAATCAGACCTCTACACAATCAATTTATCAGATGTCCAGAATGACAAGCAAGTTTGTCTACTATCGAAAGCTTCGATGAAACAAAGTTGGTTATGGCATCGACGTCTTTCGCACCTCAACTTTCGGTACATCAACGATCTGGTCAATGGAAAGCTCGTCAAAGGACTTCCAGAGCTGAAATATGAAAGAGAACATCTATGCGCAACTTGTGAAAAGGGGAAGATGAAGAGGGCACCTCATAAACCGAAGCCTGAACCAAGTACAAAAGCTCCTTTAGAGTTATTGCATATGGATCTATACGGTCCAATGCGCACTCAAAGCTTAGGCGGCAAGAAGTACATACTCGTGATCGTGGACGATTATTCGCGGTACACATGGGTCAAGTTTCTACGTACAAAGGATGAAACACCAGATGTTATCATTACATTCCTGAAGACGACCCAGGTGAATCTGCAGAAACCGGTCAAGTTTCTACGAACAGATAACGGCACAGAGTTCAAAAAGAACAAAGTTGAAGAATATCTTGAATCTGTCGGGATTTCACATCAATACTCTGCTGCTCGTACGCCTCAACAAAATGGAGTGGTTGAAAGAAGAAATCGAACGCTAGTCGAGGCTGCTCGTACTATGCTAAGTCATTCCAACTTACCTCTGTTTTTGTGGGCAGAAGTTGTTTCGACCGCGTGCTACACACAGAATCGATCCATGATTCATCGAAGGTTCAAGAAGACTCCTTATGCGTTAATCAACAACAGAACACCGGCAATCAAATATTTCCATATATTTGGATGTAAGTGTTTCGTATTAAACGATAGAGAAAATCTCAACAAATTCAGCGCTAAGGCAGATGAAGGAATCTTCATTGGATATTCCTCGACTTCAACTGCATATCGTGTCTATCTAAAGAAGACAAAGACGGTGATTGAAAGCGTCAACGTCACCTTTGATGAAGAAATGGCTTCCGAACAACACAGTTCAGAACCCGCAATAACAGGAATACTAGCTTCTGGGCAACTCATTCCAGAACCTATGTCTCAACAGAATAAATCAGATGAAGCATCAACTTCTACTAACCATTTATCTGATTTAGATTTATTATTTGAATTATTTTATGATGAATATCTCGGATCTAATGTAAAGAAATCTGTTGTGGTTGACAGGATGGAAGACTTAACGACTACTCATCCAACCAGTTCAGATGTTCCAATTGAATCAAACGCCCCGATTCAACAAGAGATAACAATTCAAATGCCGACTCCAACAGTTGAAGAAGTGCCAAGTCATGAAGAGTCAGAAGAAGCTGAACCAGCAGGATGTACCGTACAGATCCAACTACAGCCGGACCAAGCTGTACTTGCTGAGTCTTCTGAACCAACAACTTCAACTGAAACAACTATCATAACTCCTCCCAATCAAACTGAAGAAGGTGCAAGTGGATTTATAGATGACACAACTGACATTCATTCCTATAATCCACTGCCTCATGAACGTAAATGGACCAAAGCGCACCCTGCAAGTCAGATCATAGGTGATCCATCCAAGTCGGTGCAAACTAGGTCAACGTCAATCAACTGGTGCATGCACGACTCCTTTCTAAGCAAGATTGAGCCAACTCGAGTATCAGAGGCTCTTGCGGATCCAGATTGGGTAGTCTCTATGCAAGAAGAATTGAACCAGTTCGATGCACTGCAAGTCTGGAGACTCGTACCAAAGCCTAAAGGTAAAACAATCATCGGTACGAAGTGGATCTTCAAGATTAAAAAGGACGAAGCTGGTACCGTCATCAGAAACAAGGCGAGACTAGTAGCCAAAGGATACAGACAAGAGGAAGGATTAGACTATGACGAGACATACGCTCCTGTGGCGCGTTTAGAGGCAATCAGAATGTTCTTAGCCTACGCTGCCCACAAGAACTTCACGGTCTTTCAAATGGACGTGAAGACAGCATTCCTGAACGGAATTCTGAAAGAGGAAGTATACGTCTCTCAGCCAGAGGGATTTGTCAATCAAGAGAAGCCGGACCACGTCTACATTCTCGACAAAGCTCTCTACGGTCTGAAACAAGCCCCTCGAGCCTGGTATGATGTCCTTTCCACTTTTCTAGTCAAGTCTGGGTTTTCAAAAGGTACGGTGGATACCACCTTGTTCATAAAGAAAGAAAAAGTTGATATCGTTTTAATACAAATCTATGTCGACGATATTATTTTTGGTTCAACTAATACTAAGTACTGTAAGAATTTTGCAAACCTTATGGTGTCTAGATTTCAAATGAACTTGATGGGAGAGATGAACTTCTTTCTCGGGCTTCAAGTAAAACAATTTTCTACGGGTATCTTTATCAATCAATCTAAGTACATTAGGGAAATTCTCCAAAAATTCCAAATGGAAAATACAAAACCGATTGGTACCCCAATGGCACCAGGAACTAAAATTGGCACCGATCCTTCGGGAAAGGCTGTTGATATTAGGACCTACAGAGGAATGATAGGTTCTTTAATGTATCTTACTAGTAGTAGACCAGACATAATGTTTTCAACATGTCTTTGTGCCCGATATCAGGCTAATCCAAAAGAAATCCATTTGACTGCTGTCAAGCGTATATTCAGGTATCTGAAGGGCACCACAGATCTCGGTCTGTGGTATCCCAAAGATACTACTTTTGAACTAACAGCGTACACAGATGCAGATCATGCAGGTTGTATGTTAGACAGGAAGAGCACATCAGGACACGTACAGTTCCTCGGTGGCAAACTAGTAAGTTAGGGATCGAAGAAGCAACTTTGCGTTTCAACTTCCACGGCCGAAGCAGAATATGTAGCTGCTGCTAGCTGCTGTTCTCAGGTTTTGTGGATGCAAACACAACTTCGCGACTACGGTTTCCACTTCAACAAAATCCCGATCTACTGCGACTCCAAGAGCACCATCGCAATAACAGCGAATCCTGTTCAACACACAAAAACCAAACATATCGACGTCAGGTATCACTTTATCAAAGATCATGTAGAAAAAGGAAACATAGAACTTTTCTTTGTAAAAACAGATTATCAACTTGCAGATTTGTTTACCAAGGCGTTAGATGAAAAGAGATTCAACTTTCTTATCTCTAAGCTTGGTATGCTAAATCTTAAGACATAATCAGTAGTTACCTATAAAAGTTCACTATTGTTTACTTTTTCCTCATATCTTTATGCTTAATTGCGAATGATATCTGTATTTCATATGTTAATGTTCATGATTCTAGGGGGAGTATGAGAAGAAACTCATACTTGGTCAATCTTAATTTGAGGGGGAGCTCATAAGATTTCTGCACTTACGTTTTATGACAAAATTTTGTAATGCAAGATTTTAGGGGGAGCTCTTCACGTCAAAGGAGTTCGGATATGACTTCTGATCAATTCAGATCAGAACTCGTACTTTAAAAAGTTTTACTGCTTTTTGTCTTTTCAATATAAGTGAATAATTATTACTTTGACTTGACATTAGACTTTTGCAGAATTTTTGAGAGAAGCTTACAAGTTCATATTTCTATGACTTAAAGCTTAGCTTCATGAGATGAAAGATCACTCGTTAAGGTATAATTCTATATCTTCATCTCACATATGGTTGAAAGAAGGACAACTTTCAATCATCGAAAACATTGTTTTTAATGTTCAAACCACTTCCCGATTTTTCATCAGATTTTATATTTTGGGAGTGTATTTTTAAATGTTTTCATGATCAATATTGTGTTTTAACTGAAATAGTTAAACCCATCTGAGCATCACGTGCATCTAGAAAAACAAGGAATCATTGTGCTAGGAAATAACACAACTTTTATGGAATCACCTTAACCAGTGATTTCTACCCAAAAAGTTAATCCTTAGTGATTGAGTGTGCAAATAGAAAAGGAATGAGTGTGATTAGAGAAAGCAAAAAGTTTAAAAGAAAGAGCGTGTGAGAACAGAGTTAAAAGAATATCACTACTCTGCACCAACTTTTTCTGAGCCGGGTAGCCACCATTCTAGTGATTCACAATTCTTTGGTGATCATTATTGAAACAGGCAACTAACCCATGCCAACTCTTGATCAAACCTCACCATCTACTCATTTTCTTCTCAAAAAGAAAATGTTTCATTTTCAAAGGGGATGCAACACATATGCTATCTGATTTTCATTCGGAAAATCTAGATATTGAAAAGAAGGAAGTCTGCCCCACCTTCGCACTTAAATCATGCACATTGAGTCTGTGTTTAACTTACTGTTGTCTCAGTGGTTTACACAATTTTGAGCCAATAAGCAATCATCCGTGCTTAATTCTTTCAAACACAAGCACGAACACACAAGGAATTAGTTTCTTTGTCATAACGTTTATAGAAATTACCTTTGTGGTGTTTCGATGATTAAATGGAAGCCCTGGGGGAGTCAACATCAAAACAGCTCCTTTCCAATGTGTATTCGTTACACACAGTGACTTAGTGTTACTGACAGACATGTTAACTGATTCATTAGTTGATTCAGGTGTTACACGACTATTTTGTCTGGATTTGAAAAGATCTAGATGAATATCTTATGAATTGACGAATCAAGGGCTCTAACCGTCAGATTGACATTTCTTACCACAAATTTTGATGAAGTCGTTGCACTTAACATCAAAAAGGGGGAGAATGACTACACAAGAAATGGCAAAGATCACATGTTTCAAGAATCACGTCAAAGACTGAATTCTTCTAAAGAAAGTAGATTGAAGACATGTTGATTTCAGAGAAAGAGATTGCATCTTCTGAGCTGAACAAGAAGACTGAATGGATAAATCTTTTTATTAAATGATCTTGATCCAAAGGGGGAGATTGTTAGACCACAGTCTCATTGGATTCAAGATCATCCAATCTGAAGATCGTAATCTAATGAGACTATGGTCTAACACACTGTTCCCGGACAAGAAGCCACTGATACTTCTCCAGAGATTCCGGTTAGGTTCATACCTAAACCGTATCAGTATTTCAGCAATAGAGAGAAAGAGTTGTACAAAATAGATGAAGAATCCCTCATATATCTGATGATGGCAATCCCGAAAGACATCTATAACAAAGTAGATAGCAGAGACTCTGCTAAAGAGATGTGGGATGAGCTTGAGAGGCAGTTCCAAGGAACAGAGAGGTCCATTCAGGCTAAACTGAACTAGAGCGTCAACGCTTATGAAGGTATTCATGCTAAGGAGGGAGAAGCACTGATAAACACGTAAAACAAATTTAACGTGATCTTGAATGACTTACGGAGGAACGGGATGAACAAGTCAATCTCGAAGATAAACTACAAGTTCATCAAGAACTTGAACCCTGAATGGAAGAGCTATGCTATCAACCTCCAAATGACCAAGAATATGGCACAGAAGGATGTGAATGACATTTTTGCTACTTTATCTCAGCACGAGGATGAAGTGAAACTACTGTATGAGGAGAAGAAGATTGTTAAAGATTCGCTAGCTCTACTGGCTGAAAGGAAAAAGGGTTCTAGTTCTCAATCTATTTCTACATTAAAGTCAAAAGATTTTCTCACTGAGCTAAGTCAGTCCAGTTCTGAGTCATCAGCTGGTGAAGTTGAAGTACACTCTGATGATGATATTCTGAGATTTGCTGAAAACCTTGTCTTCATCACCAAAAAATTTCACAAGAGCTTCGGAAAGAAAGAATATTCTTCAAAGCCGAGATATGAAGGATATAAGAAGGAAAAGTCAGAGAAATATAAGACCCGGTTTGGAAAGAGAGAAGAGAAAAGAGAAAAGAAGAAGGAAGAGAAGAAAGAGGATAAGATTGATTCTAAATCTGGATGGTGCTTCAATTGTGGCAAAGTAGGCCATTTTTCAAAAGATTGCAAGTTTAAGAGAGTTAAAAATTCCTAGTACTACGCCAAAAAGTCACTTCTTGCCAAGAAGCAAGAAGAGGGGAAGGCATTAATGGCAGAAGAGGAGAACTGGCTCTATCAAAGTCCAAATGATGAATCAGCTCACTTCACTCAAGTGTGCATGATTGCCACTGTGGATGGTAATGCTGAAGTTTCCTCTGAACAGTCTGAAGGTGAATCCGAGGTAAGTACTAACTTTGAAAACTTTGAACTTGTTGAATATCTAATGGCACAGATCCAGAACATGGAAAAAGAATTTGAGACTTTAAAGAGCAAACTTAGCTATGAACGACAAACAATGATGAGTTTTCGTGACGAGAACGCATTGTTGAAAGTTGTCGTTAAGGACAAGGAATTTGAAAAAGATGCTTTAAAGAAAGAAAAAGAAACTTTGAAAACAAAGATTTCGAAACTTGAAAAGGACTTAGTTAATTTAAATTCTGAAAAGGGTGAAATCAAAATTAAATTTAAAGCTTGCTCCCAGGAAAGAAATGAGGCTTACTGTAAGATTAAACAACTGGAAGACCTTAATCTGAAAAGAGGACAGACTGAGCAGACGTTAAACTTGTTGACAAACAAACTCCAAGACGTCAGATTTTACAATGCTAAAACGGGATTAGGTTTATCTGAAAAAGATGTTTTGAAGAAAGCCCCGGAAAACTTGTATAATTTCGATAAATTAGGCTCAAAAGTAAAGAAATTTCCAAATATTCATGATACTTTCGTTAAAGCTGAAACTCCAAAATATGATACTTCATCTAAAGGTAAAGAGGTAATAGAAAATGATACGTCAAGTTGTGTTGATTCACAAGCCATTTTTAAACCAGTTGGATTTAAATACAATGATTTGTACAAGAGCTATAAAAATAGAAAACTTGAATTTGTTGAGTTTGAATCATTGTGTTCCACACCATCTTCTACTGAATCAACCAATGATGACAAAATTATTCCTGAGACTGAATGTCAGTACGACGAGTGTGAATCGGACACTGATGTTTGTGCTCAGGCTCTTATATCTGAATTTGTTACTTCTGAATCTTCAAGTAAAGTTAAAATGGAAGAGAATTCAAATGTCATGAATTCAAGCATTCAAAAAGAGTTTGTTAATAAAATGACTGAGGAGACTTTGACTTTGTCATATCTAGAGAGAATACGTATGAGAGATTTTAGAGAGAGAAAATCTGTAGAGAGAGAAAGTTCCAAATTCATGAAATAAACTTGTGATTTGTGATTGAAATCTGTTTGTATGGAACTATCAATAATGATCAGACGTCATTTCTACTCTAACTGTGCTTTCATTGTTACATTGTTTATATCTTGTTCATATAAACATACATTCGTTTTTTATACCCCATTACATTTTTCTTCATGATATTTGATCTGATCATATCATTGTCAGATTCTCAAAACAATGAAATTGAATTATCATAAATGTTCAAAGTTTTGAGAGATCTTAAATGTTCACATTGCTCAAATTTCATTCTTATTATTCATGAGCATACATTTTCTGACAAGTGATTTCGTGTGCTTAAATGTCAAGATAACTGTTTAGCAACAAATTCTTTTTAGAACAAAATACATGGGACTCAGTGTGAGTGCTTCAAATGACTTCCATGGATTCACGTTAACCAGTGTTTCCTACCCCGAAAGTGTTCCTTGAGTGATTGAGGGGAGAGGGGTCAAAAGAATTGAGTGTGGGTGTGTGTTGAGGTAAAATGTAAAAGAGAGGTTGGTTAGATGTGAGCTCAAATGTTGAAAAGAAAGAGGGTGAGAGATCAAAGTAAAAGAATATCAAACTCTGCACCAAACTTTTTCTGAGTCGGGCAACCAAATTATCTGTTGTTTTCACAATTCTTCGTGAACTTCATTGAAAAAGGCAACTAGCTCATGCCAACTCTTTCATTAAAACCCCACCAGCTACTCATTCTTTTCTCAACAAAAGAATGTTTCATTTTTTAAAGGGGAAGCAACACATCATCTATTGGATCTTCATTTGGAAGATGCTAATATTGAAAAAGAAGGAAGGTTGCCCCACCTTCTACTCTTTCTCATGCACATTGAGTCTGTGTAACACTATTGTTGTCTCAATAGTTTACATTATTTTGAGCCTTATAAAAAGCAATCATTGTGCTAAATTCTTTCATACACAAGCACGTAGACACATAAATTTTGTTTTTCTGTCAGAACATTCATAGATTAACCTTGTGTTTTTCGATGATTGAATGGAAGTCCTGGGGAGTGAACATCACACAAGCTCCTTATAAAGTATATTCGTTCTACTAAGTAACTTTGTGTTACTTACAGGCATTATAACTATTTCATACGTTGATTCAGGGTTACCATTCCAAATTTGTCTGAATTTGAAAAGATTAAGATGAATACTTTTCATGAATTGACGGCAGAATCCTATCAAATCAGACAAAGTTGCTTTTTCATATCATTCTTTGGGGGAGATTGAATATTTTCCTCTTTGGGGGAGATTGCTCATGAAGATTGTGCTTATTTGTTCATAAAATGGGGAGATATTTCAAAGACAGAGTTGACCTTGAAATGTTTTGATGATTCTGATTCTCATAATTCATCAAAAAGGGGGAGATAATTCAAGATTTCAAAGTCAGATGATTGATTAATTAAAAAGGGGGAGAGTACAAGAATGAGAAAGCTGAAAAGTTGAATTATTGCATATTTTTAACCAAATGAGGAGATTGAAGAAATTTGTCAAAGCAAGTCAAAAGATTGATGAATGTCTAAAGTTGTTAGGTAATTCAAAAGGGGAGATTTACTTAAAGCAATATCAAAGTTTGATCAAAATGACAAAGATTTGAAGATGTCAAAGCTGTGAAAGATTGTTTGCTGAAGATTTTTTCAAGAAAGAGAAGACCTAGAGATTAGTGTCAATTTTTTTTAATCTTGAATCCAAAGGGGGAGATTGTAAGAGTTAAATTGTATTCAAGATTAAAAGGAGGGTCTAAAATGTAATAGGTGTATATTGTAAATAGTGTAAAGTGTTGACCATGTGCTAAGGTCATGTTGGCCATTTAAATAGCATGTCATAGTGTAGTTTTGAAATAGAAGAACACACGCGCATCATACAGAGATTACACCGTAAGAAACACACAGAGCTTATTTGTAATACGCAACAAATAGGGATATGACTTGGTTTAGATGGTGTGATCAATAAAAGAAAGTGTTCTTGATAATCCGAGCATTGTTTTAATAGATAGAAACTGAAACAAGATGGGAGACCCATAACACCAATCAGATATCACCCAAGAGACGAGATACCTCAGTGTCAACCTTTAAAAGCGACACCACAAGGCTTGGCGCATTCGAGGATACAACATAGGCATTGCCCCAAATAGCGGGGGTCTAGGCACAAACCGACACGGTGGCGCCCAAGATTATGTCCTCCTAGTGTCCATCTAACTTAGTTCATCCACATAACTCATTTATGATCAATGAGCATACTTACTCTCATAAGATGTATACAACACCAATGTAAATCGCATGGTCCAACTATTTAAACCCATCAACAAGTGGGTGTAAGGAACATAGCATCACACATTGCATGCATATTTATGCATAGGACCATAAAGGAAATCTACCTGCAAATGGGGATATTTCCCAACACATGAGTAACTATAACATTGAGTTGTATGAAGATAAACATTACTAATTACTTGACATTTTATCAATATATACACATTGTTGCTCTTCAAGGTTAACCATTCACATCCCAAGACAATATTAAGTCAAATAAGCAAACTATGAGTAAACCTTAATTTTCAAGAAATTGAGGAATCAAACATTATGCAAGTAAACACATGTATCTCATTTATAAAAGATTAGAACACTCACAATCTAGGTTTTTGATTAAAACCTAGAAAAGTAGACAAAACCCCAAATTTGATGGAGATGAAGGCTAGAGACTTGGAAGATCTTGCACACTACACAATAAATGCCTAAAAACTAGCTTTAATCACCTCTTAAATGTTTTCAACAACCCAAGAGATGAATTTAATGAAGGGAGAGGTTTGGAAGGGAAGAAAATCGCACATTGGGTTCCAAAATCGGCCAACAGAGTGATTTGAGGAGAAAAGTGAGGTCAAAACAAGTCAAGGGTCCAATTTATAGTATCAGACCCTGACGACGATTGTGCCCGACGACAGTGCCAAGGGCACAGTCGCTTGTAACTATTTTAGCCCAACCCCTCTCTCGGTACAATACCGGCGAGAGTGACACCCGAGAATGCCCTCAGGCACTTTTGCTGTCACAATCATGCGGTATGTACCGCAAGTTCCTTTAACCCCACGACATTGACCCACGACTGTGACACGTCACAGTCGCTTGGCACTATCGCCCAACACCTGTTCCCGTCTAAAATTTCGTTCGATTTTTCATTTGAGGCCTTAAGCCAAAGGTTTATCTTAAACTAGGAGTGTTCCATAAATACTCGACTCAATCGAGAGAGAATGAGGGTGTAAGGAATGCAATATTTTATTAAACTTACTACTAGATTTCCGGGTGTTACATCAGCAGCAGCTTCAGGTTTGTGGGCATCAGCCTCTAATGCCTTCATACGATCTTCTAACTCTAGAATAACAAAGGTGGCCAATTGGATAATTCTACAGTGGTAGTAAGGCACATCCTATTATTGTCTATGAAAGAAGGTTCAACGATAGGAGATGGTTCATTCAACTTGGTGAGGAGTTCAGAGAGTAACTTGTTGGAGCTCTCAATCTTCTCACTGAGAGATTTCACTTCTCCAGTGAGGTTTGTCACTGCGCCTGAAAGATGATCAACGTGACCATTCAGAGATTGAAGCTGATTTAAGTTGGTGGTCACACTTTCTTTCAGCGAGTTGACCTCTCTTTCAAGTGAGGTGATTTGAGAGGCCTCAACTCTGGTGGAGAGATGCTTCAACTCTTCACCAACAATGTTGATTGCGGTGGTGGTGTTGTTGATGTAGGTTGCGAGAGAGTCCACCTTCTCGACCACTTTTGTCACGGAGACATCAATGGTGGTTAAACTTGGACCTGTGAGAGATGTTAGTAGTTGAGCAACAGAGGGCTTAGGCTTATTTAGACAGTGAGTAGAAGTGTATAAGGATTTAGACATACCTGATGTAAAAACAACATTGTAAAAGGCCATGTCCCTTTCAAAGGAAGAGGATGGCTATATTGTTTGGGGAAAACTTCCGAGAGGGAGGCCATCAGGTCCAATAGATGAAGTTGGGAAGACTGGTAGTTCAGCAATGCAGGGAGACATTGAAGTAGAAAGAGGAGGAGGTTTATCCTTTATCAGGGCAGTGGTGTGGTCAACTGAAATGGTTGTTGGAGGTGTAGTAGTGATGGAGCTAATCACTTAATTATTGAGGGTGGTTTGTTAAGAGACGTCCTCGGGTGTCGATAGTTGAGGGGTTTGCTCTACATTCTTTCTGGCCTTTTTAGAGGAGCCAACTTGGAATGTTGAAGGTCGTTTGGAAGAGGTCGTAGTAGCGAGGTTAGTCAACGAAGGAACCGTCGACACAACTACTGAAGAAGAAGAAGTTGGGTTGAGAAGAGAGCGTAGAGTACGAAGACTTACCTCATTTGCGGCATGGAGGACTTCTAGGATCTTGGGTCCGACAGTGGAGAACTTAAGGTCACTTTTGTTTGGATAGTTGTCCTACAAAAAGAACTGAAGGATTTCATAAACGAATCGAACAAAGGGAATTTAGATGTCCCTGACAGATTTCTCAACTTTTACTAGCAGATCATCAAAGATGATTGTGGCATAGTCGATTTTTCTGCCAGCAATCACTGAGTATCCCATCTGGGTTTGAGTTTTGCTTGCTTGATCCAGTGAACTTGTCTTGCAACTCATGCTTTGAATGATGTGAGTGAAGATGTAATTTAGTTCAGAGGGCATCTTGGCCTTGAGAACTTTGGTGAGTTTCTTGTCAGGGATCTCAGTGTGGGGTTTTCGTTCCCACTGATAACCCATGTGGTCAAGAAATGCAATGAGTTCCTCATCCATTGGTGGGGCTTCGAATCCTGCTCTGGTGCGTCCAGGAAGTTGAAGAGTAGTACGGATGACTAAGGGAGTGATAACACCAGGGCAAAGATAAGTTTGAAAGTAGATAGTAGTGATCGGGTTGCCTTGTTTGTTCAGAACTGTACCCTTTTTAGCAATGAACCAGAATTCTTGAAGAAGAGTCTTGGATGCAGGTAGAGCAACAGAGAGTGCATATCCAATAGCGGATTCCTTGAGAAAGGTAGCAGCATCCTGGAGATGAGGTGATGGTTTCTTTTTGGGGAAGTTCAGAAGTCCCAAGTAATTGTTGGTAACAAATTGATATGCTGTCAGATCAAACTTGACATTTTTGGACTTGATGAGAGTAGCTTGAGATGCCATATCTATAAATTTAAATAGAATAATGTAATAGAGAATGTTTAGAAGTCGAAGGTTTATCAGAACAAGTACTCGAATCTATTTTAAGAAGGAAACTTGAAAAGGTAATATATTCGAAAAGTTTAGTTTTCCTTTTTAGAGAACTTAGTTGAACAGTCTTAAAAAACCAAGGGGTTTTTGCAGAAAAAAAAATCATAAAGATAAATGATTTGAAGAAGAAAAACAGTTATAATCCAAAAGAAGAGAATATTTTAGGATTAAACAATGTTTTTGGAGATAAAGGGAAGAGAGAACATAAACCTGGATTTCTTGAGGTTTGAAGATTGCTTGAATGCTGAAAGTAATTTTTGCCTTTTTCAGATTTTGAAAGCGTAAAAGGTAAAAATGCGAACTTCAAGTCTTTATATAAGAGAAGAGAGAGAGAAAATGAAAGGTGGGAAAAACGTTCATCATGACACGGACACGTTCCACGAACGTGATTGGACGGGAAGTGCAACGGACGACCGTGTTAGAAAAAGGAGGTGTGTCATGGATTGTCGGTTAGAAAGACGTCATAGGAAAGAGAGTGTTGTTTTAGTTTTCGTAAAGTATCTCTGATAGAAAGTCAGGGATATGATTGCCTTTCGTAAAAGATCAATGATGAGGAAAATCAGGATAAAACGTAGTTTGTCAAAAAGCTTTTAATCATTTGAAGAAAGTGAATGACAAAGTTTTAAGAGTTTTGAAATTAAAACGTCTCGCTGGAAGAGATTCAATGACTATTTTGTGTAACCCATACCTGAGTATCAGAGAGATTTTAGTCAAAGATGGTGAGATGAGAAATATTTGTACACCTGACTTTATGTTTGAATGCTAAAGATTTAATCTTCAAGATTCAGCATTCCAAGCTCACTGATGAGAGAGTTGAATCTTGTCTCATCAAGAGGTTTGGTGAAAAGATCAGCAAGCCGATAGTCAGTGGGGATAAAATGAAGTTCTATTTCACCATTCATCACATGATCTCTGATAAAATGATATCTGATTTTGATGTATTTCTTTTTTGAGTGTAGCACTAGATTGTTTGTTATAGCGATGGCACTAGTGCTTTCGCAATAGATTGGAATCTTGGATAGCTGAAGGTCATAGTCTAATAGTTGATTTCTCATCCATAAGACATGAGCACAGCAGCTTCCAGCGGCTACATACTTAGCTTCAGCGGTAGAAGTGGATATTGAGTTTTGCTTTTTGCTAGTCCAACTTACCAACTTATTGCCTAGGAGTTGATAACCTCCGGTGGTGCTTTTTCTATCTAGTTTACAACCTGTAAAATCACTATCTGAGTAGCCAGTGAGATTGAACTCTGAGTCTTTGGGATACCAATGACCGAGGTTAGGAGTTTCTTTAAGATATCGGAAGATTCGTTTAACAACAATCAATTAGGATTCCTTGGGTTCTGATTGATATCGTGCACAGAGACAAGTGGAATACATGATATCAGGTCGGCTCACTGTAAGATACAGCAGGGAGCCTATCATTCCTCTATAGGCAGTGACATTAACATGTTTTCCGGTAGGATCCTTGTTCAATGTCAATGAAGGTGCCATAGGAGTTTTTATCGCTGAAGTTTGAGTGAGATCAAACTTCTTCAACATGTCTTGAATATATTTACCTTGATGAATAAACGTACCTTTTTTAGATTGCTTGATCTGAAGTCCGAAGAAATAGGTTAGTTCACCCATCATACTCATTTTATATTCTTTCATCATTCTTTCAGCGAAGCGAGTACACAGTGATGGGTTAGTAGAACCAAATTTAATGTCATAACCATATATTTGAACAAGAATGATATGACCTTTTATCTTTCTGAAAAACAGTGTGTTATCAATTTTACCACGCTCAAATTTTTCAGAGATAAGAAAGGAGGAGAGGGTGTCATACCATGCACAAGGAGCTTGTTTTAAACCATAAAGGGCCTTATCCAACTTATATACATAGAATGGATGCTTAGGGTCAGAGAACCCTGGGGGTTGTTCGACATAGAATTATTCATTCAGCTTCCCATTTAGGAATGTTGACTTGACATCCATTTGATATACTTTGTAGTTTTTGTAAACTACATAGGCTAGGAATAGTCGAATTGCTTCGTGCCTGGCCACAGGGGCAAAGGTTTCATCATAGTCTATGCCTTCCTCTTGTCTGTATCCCTGAGCAACTAGCCTGGCTTTGTTGCAGGTTACAGTCCTATTTTCATCCAACTTGTTTCTATACACCCATTTGGTGCCTATAACAGATTTGGTAGATGGTCTGGGAACGAGATTCCAAACTTTGTTTCTTGAAAACTCAGTCAGCTCTTCTTGCATTGTGTTGACCCATTTTGGATCTCTGAGGGCATCATCAATCTTCTTAGGTTCTATTAGAGAGTGAAAATTAACAAAGAGACATATATTACCTGAGTTTCATCGCGTCTAAATGCCTGCATCTGGATCACCAGGAATCTGATCTATTGGATGATTTCTGGTCCATCTCTGAGCAGAAGCATGATTGCTTGATTCAGGGATTGGATTAACAATAAGAATGATCACATATGAAGAAGCTTCATCTTGAGATTTATCAGTTAACAAATGTTGTTTTTCAGGTAAAACATTATTCACTGAGCGATCTTTAGAGACGTTGAAAGACTCAAATGTAGAAGGATCTGATGGAGGGTATGTATTTAAAGGAATAACTGAAATCCATGAGGATGATTCAACGTTAGGAGGAATGACTTTGGGATCATCATCAGCGTTTGGAGAGTTTGCATGATGATGTGAGTTGAAAAAAGGTTCAACTTCACCATAATGAGAGAACATCCAGTTATTTAGTTCATCATTATCAGTGATTGGTTTAGAGTTTGTTGATCTGGATTCATCGAAGGTGACATGAATTATTTCTTCAACTGTTTGTCTTCTTTTATTGAAGACTCTGTAGGCTTTAGAAATTGAGGAATATCCAAGAAAGATTCCATCATCAACTTTTGGCTCAAACTTTCCAAGTGTATCTTTGTTGTTTAAGATAAAGCATTTACAACCAAAGATGTGAAGAAAGCAGATAGACGGTTTTCTTCCATGGAAGAGTTCATAGGCAATCTTTATGAATCGTTTGACAAACAGCGACCTATTTTGAGTGAAGCAGGCCATGTTGACTGCTTTTGCCCAAAATTGTGTTGGAAGACGAGAATCGTTGAGCATTGATCTTGTATCTTCAATGATTGTTTAGTTTCTTCTTTCAGCGACTCCATTTTGCTGAGGAGTTCTCACAGAAGAGAAGTTGTGTGAGATTCCTTTACTTTCAAAGAAGATGTTTAGGGAACTATTTTGAATTCAGTTCCATGATCACTTCTTATTGAGCATACAGTTAGATTGTTCAGTACTTCCATCTTTTTAACAAAAGATATAATTTCTTCTGGGTTTCACTCTTTGAACGAAGGAAGATTACCCAGGTGTAGCGCGAGCATTCATCTACTATGGCAAGAGTGTATTTCTTTCTAGCAATGGATTGAATGTTGACAGGGCCGAACAGATCCATGTGCAAGAGTTGAATAGGGCTAGTCACTGATGAGACTTGTTTAGGCTTGAAACTATCTTTAGTCTGTTTTTTTTTTCACATGCAGAGCAAAGCGATTCCTTCGCATATAATTGTTGAGGAAGACTGGAGACTAGTTCTTTCGAGGAGAGAATATTTAATGTCTTGAAATTAAGATGGGAGAGCCTCTTATGCCATAGCCAGTTGACATCAGATGAGGCTTTGGACAGAAAACATACATTCTTAGTGGATGTAGAGTCCATGTTTATTACATAAACATTTTCCATATGATAACCACTAAGAGCATGTTTTCCGTTTTTGTCCAATACTGAACATGCTTTCTTGGAAAAACATACTTCATAGTCTTTATCACATAACTAACTGATGCTGAGAAGATTTCGCTTCAGTCCATCTACGTAAGTGACTCTTCGGAAGGTAGTTGTACCATTGCTTAGTACACCAAACCCTCTGGTATAGCCCTTTCCATTTCCACCAAAGGTCACTGAGGGACCTTTCTCTTCCTTGTATTAAGTGAGCAGGTCTTTTTGCTCAGTCATGTGTCGACAGCATTCGCTATCTAGATACCAGATACCCTTTGATCCCTACAATCATAAGGAAGATTAAGTTTTGATTAGTACCCATTTTTTGATGGGTCCACAGGGGTTAGTGGAGATGTAAGGTTTGGCAATCGTCACTGCATTAGAAGATTCAGCATCAGTACTGGCCTTCACTTTAGTTAATTTCTTAACTTTTGTGGTATTTTTCATCTTGTCAGATTTTTCAGCATTGGTGATGTTTTTCAATTTAGAGGTATTTATCTTCACTTTAGCTGACTTTTCAGCTTGAGTGGCATTTGGACATTTTTTGCCGATATGGTCAATAAGTTCACAGTGATTGCACTTTTTATATCTGAAAGTAGCCTTAAGACCAGGAGTGTTTGAATTGAAAAACTTAAGATGAGCAGGGCCAGTTCCAAGAATGCCCTTAGCAGTTGATCTAGAAGGTATTCTAGATTCTTCAGCTTTCCTACGTCTTATATCAACTTTCAACTTTGGAGTGGATCTTTGAATATTTTCAGTGATTTTTGATCCAGAACTAAAGAATTGATTAGCTGAAGGTTTAAAGGAGACCATCTTCAGGTTTGCTATCTTTGTAGCCTTTTGAGGTTGATGGGAAATAGATTTCCCTTTATCAGTGAGCTTGGAGCTCTTTGATAAATCCTCAGGAATAAGTTTGGAAGATAATGTGCTCTGAGTCGAAGAGTTCTCGGAGATAGAAGAGATGAACATTACAAACTTAAGCATGGAACAGTCTTTACTTGGTTCATCTTGTTCATGTCTGTAACTGAGGCCGATTATGTCATGAACGGGGATCTGAGCATTTAAGATCTCACTGACCTTAGTTGAGGAGTTATACCATCCTTCAACTGTTGCCTTTTCGGCTTTGAGAGTGGCACGCGTTCAATACTGATGATTTCATTTACCATGACTTGATCTTTTAAGCTTTCTGTTATTGTATTATTGTATCCAAGATTTAATGTGAAAAGTCAAGTCTAGAAAAGTCAACAATGTCAAAGTCTAGATAGTCAATGTTAGTGTCAGGATCGAATTCTCAACAAGAATAAAGTCTCAGAAACAATATCAAAGAAGTTGCGGAATAACACTTTGATATTCAATGTAACAGTAAACAAACAGTATATGATTAACAACTTGTAAACTTGTATTCAATGATCAAATCACAAGATTACACACTCAACCTCAATCTTGAAGAACAAGCTCTTTCAAGACGAATTCTACTTCTCTAGAATTAGGATCTATGCCTTGAGGTTGATTCTCTCTAGAACTTAGAATGAATAATAATAATCTAAACTATTCTATACATTCTATACATATACTGAATAAAAGATAATTACAATAAATAAAATATCTTCAGTATATCTTCCATGAATATCTTCAGCTTTCCATGTTTATCTTTAACCACGATCTCTTCATCATTATCTTCATATTATATTAGAAGCAGCATTAACTGAGTCTTGGCAGCATTAACTACTAAGCAGCACTAACCACTAGCAGTACTAATTAGCTAAGCAGTACTAACTTTGTTCAAGCAGCACTAACTTTGACTAGCAGTATTAATTCTACTAGCAGCAGTAATACTTAGCAGTACTAACTGTTGAAGTCCTCTGGCAGTAGTAATATTATACTAGCAGCATTAACCATACTTGGTAAATTCTTCAGTTCCCAACAATCTCCCCCTAACTTGACTTTTAGGAAGAGAAGTCAAGTTCTTCAGATATGATCTTCAAGATGCTTTCAACACCTCTCATTCAGTTGCCCAAATTTGGATCTAGCCCCAGACTTTGATTTACAGTTCTTCTCACCACAATTTTAGCCATCTCTGAATCCTTTGTGCATACCAGTGTAGCTTTAAGCATCCCTTCTAGCTTCTCCTTGCTATGCTCATAAATTTTGTCCACCAGGTAGTATTCATGATAACAGTTGTCAATAGTAATCATGTATACTCCACAGTTTTCAAATAGTATCCATTTATCAATCTTCTTCAATATAAACTCATGATTATGATCTTTAATCCTATAAGCCACTCTTTCTGGATCAAACATCATGCACAAGTATTCCATTGCTATCTTGAGAAGATTCTCTTCAGTACCTTTCAACACAGGCTCATAGAGTTTTATCCCCACTTTGTATAATTCTTCTATATCAGCTCTTGAACAACTTCTGATAACTCTCCCCCATGTTGAATATGCTTCAAATGAACCATCAGCTCTCTTGATTCTGAAGAAATCCTTTCCATTATCTCTTAGAATGTCCCAAAAGGTAATCTCAGGAGCTTTCATGGAGATTGGAACAGCCTGTACAAGTTTTACTATAGTCATGTACAGCCCCATATGCTCATCTGATTGCTCTTTGGACTGTTCTGAGCTCTGCACAGGTTCTGTTGAAGATGTGACTGAAGGTTCTGCTTCAGTTTCTGCTCTTTCTTCCACTCTTGGCCTTTTAGACTGCCTTTTTGAAGCAATTGTCTTCACCCTCTTTGCAGATTTTGCTTCTTCACCAACACCCTCATGCTCTTCCTTCATCTCTTTAGTTTTGTCTTTTGAGGGTGTGGTCTCCTCAGGAAACGGTTTCTGAATATTCAGATCATGCCTTTCCTTCATTCTTCTCTCAGCCTCTTCCCTTTGAACTGAATCCTCTTGAAGCTTAGACCTCTCTTTCTGGTACAGTTCTTCAACCTGATTGTATGCCATCTTGGTGAACATTCCCCCTTTGACACCAATTGCACCTTTCAGGAAATTTATCATCTTTCTTCTTTCCTGATTGGCCAAAAATGTTTTGGAAGGTTGTCTTTTCTGTTTTTGAATTTGCATCTTTTTGACTTGAAGTTTTTTGGCTTGAGTTGCTTCTTTGATGCTTTTCTGATATTCTGAATTCAACTTTCTGGCCATGATCTTTGCAAGTTCTCTGTCTGTTTCTGTTTGCAACTGTTCCTCCTTTTCCATTTGGTCTTGAAGCTGCTTTGCTATTGCCTCATCCATTTCAACCTGGGACTTCTCCTTTTCAGGCAGTTCAGCTTCAACCATCTTCTCCTTTCCTTTTCCTTTTGACTCCTTTGCCTTTTCAGTTTCCTTCTGTTGAATTCCTCCTTCATTGATGACTACTCCCTTGGCCTTTTGAGTAGCCTTAGGAGTGTCATTTTTGGGTTTAACTAGTGTTTCTGCAATCTCCAGTTCCTCCGCAGAAAGCCCTGCTGTTTCTTTTATCTCAGTAGCATTAACTGTTTCTGCTGCTTGAGCAGTATTAACAGTTTCTGCTGCTGCTTGTTCTATTTCAGTTCTTGAATGTTGCTCCCCCTCAACTGTTTCTTTATCCCCTTCACCATCAAATCTCTCCTCAGAATGTCTTTCCTTCTCTGTTTCCTTCTCTTTATTCTCCCCCTTGTTGGAAGCAACTTTTTCAGGTTTCCTCTGCCTCAACACATATTGTTTTCTCCTCTTCTTCTGTACAAGCTTTGTCACCATCTTCTTTAATTTGGCAATCTGAACTTGTTGTGACAGGATTACCAGCTTCATCTCTTCAATTTCTTTCCCTTGTTTAAGAACATCTTGGTTGATGTTGCCCATTGTTTCCATCAATTCATAGTAGTTATATCTGTCCTCACCTTCTCCAGAAGTGTTACCCTCTATTGAAGGATCATGGGATCTTTTTGTAGTGGAAGCCTTCTACCTAGCAGAAGCACTATCCACCCCCGTGGTTTCTTGGCACCTGGGACCTTTGAATGATTTCTCATTCAAAGTTGCCATGGGGGAGGTCTTAGGTATGTTACCACTGTCCTCCTCTGTGCTAGCAGGAGTAGTGGCAGCCTCAACACCCATATGCTCTTCCTCCTCCTCAGAGAGCACCTCCTTGGGGTTGGGAGACACCCCTTTGGTTTCCCTATTGATATTCTCTAAAGGAGAATTCTCCCTTAGAGGGCTTAAAGGCTGAGTGGGGGAAGGTACAAGAAGGGAAGGAGCCTTCTTTACCTGTTTCCTTTTGTATGTTTGGGTGATTGGTGAAGTTGGTTTATCAAGAAGAGACTGGGGAATTGATTTAGATTGGGAAGGTTGGGATTGACTAGCAGTGGGATGGTCTAATGGGGGCCTTGATCCTGCTGCCATACCATCATCAGTGTGGGACACCACCATCATTGTAGAGAACAATGGGGTGTCAACTCCTTCCGAGTCCCCAGCAGATCGTCTCATATTTGAGAAAACCTTGCCTTTAGGGGGTTTAAGTACATATACCCCATCAAAATGAGGCATATCCATCCATTCGTGGGTGATAACTGCTTGAACAAACCTGGGGTACATATAAAAGCTCTTTTTGTTTCCCAAGTTTGAGACAAGATCATTGAAAATCATTTTAGAAAAATTGTACTTTCTGGCAGTGGCCAAGCACACCAAAGCATAAGCAATGGTGCTACTGAACTCACTCCATCTAGTAGTCTTTTTAGAGATGCAATGCATAAGGGTATGGACAAAGAAACGCCATTGGGGTGAAAATTTGGCTTTTGAGAACTTGAACACACCCAATGGGCCTCCATACCCCATTCTTGTAAGAGTAGAAAATAGTTCATCATTAGAGATAGAAGTTATACCAGAGGCATTGTCTAGACGTAGACTGATGCGAATTACCTCTTCAATAACTGTCAATGGCTTGCCACACACCTTTGTCTTGATCATTTGCACACCATTCTCAGTAACAATGGTGGCATGTGCCCAGAATTGCCTTTGATGCTCGATAAAGATTGATGGCGAGACAGTGAGAGCATGAGCAATGTGGGTTGTCTTGAGGAAATCCACAATCTGGTGGAAACCAGCGGCCTGTTTGGGCTTCTGTAGCATCGCGATTTCATTGTGCTCGTCTATGAAAGCCATTGATGCCATTGATCTTGGACGTTCTTGCCTGAAAACTTTGAACTTGAGAGAGAAAGGATTTAGAGCACAAGTGAACAGTATGCAAAGAGTCGTTATGAACTTTTTAGGCGGGCAAAGAGTATTTATAGTATTCGGGACATAAGCAGTATTAACCTAGAGCAGTATTAACTAATAAGCAGTATTAACGACAAGCAGTACTAACTACTAGCAGTATTAACTGCGAGCAGTATTAACTACTAGCAGTATTAACTAACTAGCAGTATTAACGGAGAGCAGTATTAACTGAGAGCAGTATTAACCACTAGCAGTATTAACTAACTAGCAGTATTAACTGAGAGCAGTATTAACCACTAGCAGTATTAACTAACTAGCAGTATTAACTGAGAGCAGTATTAACCACTAGCAGTATTAACTGTGCACTGGCAGTATTAAAACTGTACTGGCAGTATTAACCATACTTACTCTTTTAAGCTTGTGATACACTGAGTACTGCTATACATATCCTGAAAAAGAAGATTAGTAACACCAAGAATAAACAATATACAAGTATGTAACCACTTTTTGAGAAGGGGCTTATTCAGAGTTGATCATTCCCACACTTGTTACCAAGAAAGTGAATCTACCCACATCAAAAGCTTTGGTGAATAGATTAGCAAACTGGTTATCAGTGTGAACTTTTACAACTTGAATAAGTTTCTTTTTATTACAGTCTCTTATGAAGTGATACCTGATCTCAATGTGCTTTGTCTTTAAGTGCTTGACAGGATTATTCACAATGCTAATAGCACTGTTATTATCAATAAAAATTGGAGTGTGTAGAAAGGTTACCCCATAGTCCAGCATTTGATTCTGAATCCATAAGACTTGAGAACAACAACTTGCAGCTGCTATGTACTCTGCTTCTGTAGTAGATGTGGACACTGTGGTTTGTTTCTTGCACTGCCATTACACTAGTCTTGCACCCAAAAACTGACATCCTCCAGAAGTAGATTTTATGTCCAAGTTTGCTCCACCTAGATCACTATCTGAGTATGCAAGTAGGTCAAAGGATGAGTCATGAGGATACCAAAGTCCCAATCTGGGTTGCCCTTTGAGATATCTGAATATCCTCTTAACAACTTGATAGTGAGATTGCTTTGGCCTAACTTGGAATCTTGCACATACACAGACTGGAAACATTATATCTGGCCTAGAGGCTGTAAGATACATGAGAGAGCCAATCATGGATCTATAATGATGAACATCCATATCCTCCCCCTCAAGATCTGCTGTTATTTGCTTGTGTGTCTCCATAGGTGTGCTGGCAGGTTTTGAATCTGAGAAACCAAACTTGGTTAGAATGTCCTGCACATACTTGGACTGACAGATAAAGATTCCATCTGACTTCTGTTGAACTTGGAGTCCAAGGAAGAAAGTAAGTTCCCCCATGGAACTCATCTTGAACCTTTGATGCATTAGTTCCTCAAACTCCTTGCACATGTTATCTCTTGTGGATCCAAAGATAATATCATCAACATAGATTTGGACCAGCAAGATATCCTTCTTCTTTCTCTTGATGAATAGAGTCTTATCAATGACTCCTCTTTCAAAGCCATTTTCCAAGAGATAGGATGACAGAGTGTCATACCATGCTCTTGGAGCTTGATGTAGTCCATAAAGTGCTTTCTTCAATTTGTATACCCTGTCTGGATAGCTTGGGTTTTCAAACCCTGGTGGTTGACAGACATATACTTCTTCTTCAATTGAGCCATAAAGAAATGCACTTTTGACATCCATTTGATAGACTTTGAATTTCATATAAGAAGCATAAGCCAGAAATAATCTAATTGCTTCTATCCTAGCCACAGGTGCAAATACTTCTTCATAGTCTATTCCTTCTTCTTGTGTATACCCTTGAGCCACCAACCTTGCTTTGTTCCTTATGACTATGCCTCTTTCATCTCTCTTATTCCTGAAGACCCATTTTGTTCCTATTGCTCTTTGGCCTTTAGGAAGGTCTACCAGATCCCAAACATCTTGCAGCTTGAACTGTAGTAGCTCTTCTTGCATGGCTTCTATCCAACTGGACTCTTTCATAGCATCATGTGCCTTTTTAGGCTCAAGCTGGGATAAAAAGCAAGACATCACTGTATGTTGTTGGTCTTGCATTTCTTGAATCCTACTTTGATTTCTAGTCATCATAGGAGAAGATATATCTCCTATTACCAGCTGTGGAGGATGATTCTTTTTAATTCTGGTGTGATGACTAGGTTCTTCATTAAGTCCCACCTCTAGATTAGAGTCATTCAAGTCAACTAAGGTGTTTTCAGCAGCTACTTTTGGTTCTTGATTTTCTTGATTCTCCTCATCTCTACTTTCTTCTTCACTCTGATTTGGTCCAGTAGATGGTTCCTTTTCACATAAATCCACTGTTGGTATGGGAAAGATCACAGATTGAGATATACTGTCTTGAACTTGTGTAGTCCCTGATCCTCCACTCCCTGAACCTGCATAATCATCACTACTGAAACCAAAAGAGTTAGTTAGTGAATCAATGTCAAACAACCACTGAGGACCAGATCCAATAGGATTTGGTGTGTTCTCATTGCATTTGACATTGTCAATTTCTTCAATTATTCTAGAAGAAGAGTTAAAAACTCTGTAAGCCTTACTCTGAGATGAATACCCAACAAGAAATCCATCATCTGCTTTGCTATCAAACTTACCTAAGTGAGATTTGGTATTGAGAATTGTACAAGGACACCCAAAAGGTTTGAAAAATCCAATGAAAGGTTTTCTTTTATTTAAAAGCTCATAAGGGGTCTTGTTCTTTGGCTTGACCACTAGAACTCTGTTTTGGACATAACAAGCAGTATTAACTGCTTCAGCCCAGAAGGTAATTGGCAGTTTTGAATCAACCAACAGAGATCTAGCAGCCTCTATTAGTGTCCTATTCCTCCTCTCAGCAACTCCATTCTGTTGAGGAGTCCTAGGGGCACTATATTGTCTCTCAATTCCTTTTTCTTCACAAAAGGTGTTTAGATCAAGATTTTTAAATTCAGTCCCATTGTCTGATCTAATGACTTTTACTTTTTGATTAGATTGGTTTTCAATTCTTAGAATAAAGGATTTGGTCAGTCCACTTGTCTCATCCTTAGTCCTTAGAAAATATACCCAGGTAAATCTAGAGTAATCATCAACAATAACCAAGCAGTAAGATTTCTTGCCTATACTCATAACATTTGTAGGACCAAACAGATCCATATGCAATAACTGGAGACAAGAAGAAATTGTATTTATCTCTTTGGTCTTATGAGAAGTTTTGTGTTGTTTGCCTTTAAGACATGCAACACAATGATCATCACATGAAAATACTTTTGAAGGTAAACCTCTTACAAGGTTGTTTTTAACAAGTTTGTTCATTGTCTTGAAATTCATGTGACACATCCTTCTGTGCCATAGAGAGGATTCATCCACAGAAGCTTTTGACACAAGACAGTTCAGGGATGAATCATTATCAACATTGTCCATATCTAGACAATAAACATTGTCCTTTCTTGGAGTTCTAAGTAGTATCATGCTTTCATCAACTACCTTGAACCCTGGAGCAAGGATCATACTCTCTGTATTAGTAAATAATATGCTATGTTGTTTGTCACACACCTGTGATACACTTAACAGGTTGTACTTTAATTGATCAACATAGTAGACATCCTCAAATGTCATCTTACCTTTTGTAACATTACCTTTTCCACTTATTTTACCACCAGTAAGATTATCTCCAAATGCAACATGTCCTCCATTGATGTGCTTGAAATCCTGAAGGCATGACATGTTGCCTGTCATGTGCCTAGAACAACCACTATCAACATGCCATATGCTCTTTCCCTTGAGCTGTTGGTTGCCCTGCACATAAGATAAATCAGTTAGTATGAATTAGGAACCCAAGCCAAAGTGGTCTTGGGTACCCCTTTCTCATCAAAGTACTTGCATTCTTTCTTGACAAGATTTTTAAACTTTGACTCCTCATTTCTGGAGTATTTTGTCACAATGATAGGTTTTGAAACACATTTGCTAGAAGCAGTACTGTTTTTAGAAGTACTAACTGCATTAGCAGCACTTGCATGCTTAGCAGTACTAACCTTGTTAGAAGTAGTAACTGTGTTAGCAGCAGTAACTGTGTTAGCAGTAGTAATCTTTGAAGAGGTACTAACAGTATTAGCAGCATTAAAATTTTCAGCAGTACTAACACTGGTAGCAACAGTAATACTTCTAGCAGCACTATCTCTGTCAGTAGTACTAACAGTTTTAGTGCTTCTAGGCACCCACATTTTAATACTTTCTTTTAAGACCTTTTTCTTCATGGGGCCTTTGGTTTCAACAGATTTCTTCATCACATGTTTCTTTCCAGCCTTCCTATAACCAACAGGTTTTTGCACAAATCTTTGAAAGTTCATCTGTTGGTTAATAGGGTTAAAGAAACAATACTTAGCCAAATGGTTTAACTTTCCACAAATGAAACAAGGCTTTGGTCTATTGATTTTACTCAGATCAATGCCTTGTTTTTGTGCCCATTGGTTATTCCAGTTTCTCTGATTTCCCCTTGGTTTATCATATTTTTGGGGCTCAGATTTACTGCATGCACACTGCTTGCAAGGGATAGGGTTCACAACAGTGGTCTGCTTATAGTGAACCTTCTTGTTCTTTCCCTCAGTCTTCTCTATCTCATTGGACTTGATCCAATGCTTTCCACATCCCTCATTGGTGATTATGTGGTTTTCTATAGTAATCTCACCACTCACAGTATTGTCCTTATCCTTGACAACTTCTTTCTCAGTTTTATCCTTAACAACTACTTCATCTAAGGGATCTATCTCAGTGGCTCCCTTAGATAGGTCCTTCCTATCCTTTGTTTCTAACAAATCTGAACTAGGAGGGATGTAGTTGTTGTTATAGGGTGGTGGTGTGGTATTGTACCCTATTCCTCTTCTCAGTTTATCATGAATCTGAGTTTGTAGCAAAGAATCCATTGCTTTGGAAGCATTGGAAAACTTTTCTACATCTATTTTGACTTTAGCTAGCTCTCCTCTTAGCTTTTCACCCTCTTCTTTGGATCTGGTCAGTTGAAGTTCTAAGTCATTCTTCTCCCACTTCCAGTAGTTTGTGTCATAAGAGTGTTGAAGCTCATTGGCTTGAAAACCCTTAATCTGTTCTTCAAATCTCTCAACAATCCTTACATAATCTTTTATGTCCTTTTCCAATCTCTTAAGGTCATCACTCATGTTCTGATTGTGATCCCTATATCTTTTAACAGTGTTAATGCAATTTGGAGACCAAAGATTGGAAGTTACCTCTGTTGGGAGATCAGACACCTCTGCCATTAGAGCTTGGTTTTGGATGGCCTCTTCAGCTTGATCACTCCAATCAAACCCCATACCTTGTTGAGAGACTAGGGCTTGTGCAGAGCTTCTGTTATTATTGAAGCTTCCAGACTGTGTCTGCTGGTGGTTGTTGTTGTGAGACACTCCACTTCTGCATTCCCTAGCAAAGTGTCCCTTTTGATGGCATTTATAGCATTCCACCTTAGACTTGTCAAAACCTGCTCCATCTTCTCTTCTTTGGGAGAAGTTGTTCCTCCCAGTTCTTTTGATGAACTTCTTAACTCTCATAGAGAGCATGACCATCTGCCATTTAATGTCCATCTCTTCAAGATCATCTGGATGGAGTTGTTCCAAGTCATCAATAATGAGAGAAGAATTTCCATGACTTGCCAGAAAGGCTTCAAATACAGTTTCAGTGTCTTTCTCTTGATTTGCTCCATTGGCAGTACTAACTGATTCAGGGTTGGAAGTAGAATCAGTTGATGCTGAAAGGAGTGCAGCATTGTGAACATACCCAGAAGGCCTCTTTTTAGCCTCTACCTCAGATTCAAAAACTCTTAGATCATTATAGAGATCATCAAGTTCCTTTTCTTCCAGTTGATCATTCTGTCTGAAAGACACAGTATACATGGTCCATTCATCACTCAAGGACCTTAGAAACTTTCTGTTCAGATCATCTTGATCAATTTGTACTCCCACTATAGCTAGTTCACCAATAAGTTTGTTGAACCTGTCAAAAGTTTGAGTCATGGACTCATTCTTGGTTGACATAAAGTTCTCATATTGTTGCTTCAGAATGGCTTTCTGATTTCTCTTGGTACTTTTGGTACTTGAGAATCTCTTCTCCAGAGCATTCCAGAGCATCTCTGCATCAGTGCAGTTGCAGAATTGATGTTGGTATTCATTGGGAATAGCCAAGAGCAAGGTGCTCAAGGCTTTCATCTCTGTCTGTCTAGTTTTTCTTTCTGCATCAGTTTTTGGTGGAGTTCTCTTTCCATCTGCACCAATCTTTCCTGCTTCAGAAGAACCATTCTCTATGATGTCCCACATAGAATAGTCAGTGAGGACTATGTACTACTTGATTCTGATCTTCCACATATCGAATCCATTGGGTCTGAGTATTGGAACCTTTGAGACCAGAGTACTGTTTGATTCTGCAAAGTTTTCCATGATGAATGAATAGATGTTTCTGAGAGAAAAGGCTCTGATACCACTTGTCAGGATCGAATTCTCAACAAGAATAAAGTCTCAGAAACAATATCAAAGAAGTTGCGGAATAACACTTTGATATTCAATGTAACAGTAAACAAACAGTATATGATTAACAACTTGTAAACTTGTATTCAATGATCAAATCACAAGATTACACACTCAACCTCAATCTTGAAGAACAAGCTCTTTCAAGACGAATTCTACTTCTCTAGAATTAGGATCTATGCCTTGAGGTTGATTCTCTCTAGAACTTAGAATGAATAATAATAATCTAAACTATTCTATACATTCTATACATATACTGAATAAAAGATAATTACAATAAATAATATATCTTCAGTATATCTTCCATGAATATCTTCAGCTTTCCATGTTTATCTTTAACCACGATCTCTTCATCATTATCTTCATATTATATTAGAAGCATCATTAACTGAGTCTTGGCAGCATTAACTACTAAGCAACACTAACCACTAGCAGTACTAACTAGATAAGCAGTACTAACTTTGTTCAAGCAGCACTAACTTTGACTAGCAGTATTAATTCTACTAGCAGCAGTAATACTTAGCAGTACTAACTGTTGAAGTCCTCTGGCAGTAGTAATATTATACTAGCAGCATTAACCATACTTGGTAAATTCTTCAGTTCCCAACAGTTAGCAAAGTCAATCTTATTCTTTGTAGTTAAGCTTGTAGTTTTATACCCTTGGTATAAATAGTGTTTGCTTTTCTAATCATGTAACAGAACTAGAAGACCTTCATTGCAATACTTGTGACTTGTGAGATATACGATTGTTGCTTTCTCTCTCTACTCTCTCTCTAGACTCCATTGTTAAATCTTGTGTATCTTGATTGAATTGCTTGAAAAGGACAATTTCAATTGGTATCAGAGCAAACCAAATCAATTTCAGAAGGATCAAATTAATCAGATTGGATAGATTTGAGATTTTTGGTTTTCAAGAATTCGTTTCTTGAAACTTACTGTTTGATTTCGATTCATATTGTTTTTGCACAATTAAATCAAGAAATTGATTTGATTGTGTACATATTATCACTAGGATCAAGTTTCGTTCAGATCACATAGGCTAATTTCAACTTCAGATTGATCAATTTGATCAAATTGCTATTTTCGTGAAACATGAACTCGAACACTGTATTTTGCACTCAATCACTGTAATTTTTGTTTGTAATTGCGTTTTGTATGGCTTCGTGGTGATATTGTGTGACAACTGTCAAATTTTGAGTAATGAGGTCAGCACCCTCCGAATAATTTTATAAGTCTTGTCACTTTTTAAATTTTATTAAAAGCCTTTAAGATAAAAAGTTTCCCCGAAAAATTTAGAAGTTGCGTTAAAGACCCGGAACAGTTCCGCATCTGACCGTCACTGTCCAGAAATGCCAAATAAGTGAATAAAAGTCCAAAATTCTTAAATTATAAAAATTAAAATATTAATTTCTCTTGCATTGCAAAATTTTCAAAATTTTCATTTAAGTAGTAAAAATTTAGAATCGGGTGTTTCAGTTCTTGAATATATCTGATATTTACAGATTAGACTAGCAATTTAAATTAATAATACTAAATTAAATATTTTAGTGGGTGAGTCACTTGGGACACTTGTCCTAATCCTACCCAATGTAATCATTTTTGAAATTTAAAAGCCAAATTTAAAAAAGCTAGAATACTCTCAATTTCTCATTTCTAACTTTTCACCTCCTCTCTCTTCTCTCTCTCTCTTTCGGCCGAACTTCACCACCACCACCACCATTTTCATTTTTTGTTTCTTCATTTTCTCCTCCCATTGCTAAGATTCAAGAATCCAACCAAGACTCTATCCCCATTTTGAAGTTGGAATCCAAGCCTTCATCTCTTTTGTTAAAGGTAATCATTTAACCCTTCCATTTTTCAAGTTCATAATCAAAAAGCTTCTATTATCATATCTTTTATGTAAATGATGTACAATCCAAGTTTTGGAAGTGAAATGGGATGCATTAGTATCCATATATTGCTAATGAACCATTTAATGATCTTCCAATGAAACTAGGGTTTCCATGTGTGTTACTTTGAGTTTTTGTCAAAGAGATGATGATTTTAAGAAATGTGGTTCTTGGTCCTCAAAATTTTATTAAGGTTGGATTGAAGTTCATGTATTTATATCAATTTATGCATAAATAAACTCTTAGGATGAGATTGTTCAATCTCATATGATTAAGAGTTCTATATAGTGTTAAATCACTAATATAGTGTTTATGTTATCTTGCATGTGGGTGAAAACTTGTTAATAAGATGGTTTACCTTTGATATTTATATAATATGAGTTTTTGACTCTTGATACATTGAGTGTTAGCATAAAAATGTTCTTATGAAGGAAGTTTCTAAGTTCTACATGATTAAGAACATTGTATCAATATTAATGTCTTATCTTCTTTATTTTGTGTTCATGCATGCATTTGGATGAGCATTTAGATTGCCATGAATCCATGATGCATGTGTTAGTTTTCATGTGTTGAAAGGTGAAGACATGGTTTTAACCAAAAACCATGTCTAATGATCATTATTTGTGAGTTAAATTAGCATTCACATCTTTCTAGAATCTGTCCAGAAAATGGACCTCACTTCTAGCTTACATAACTCACAAACCACATGTCCAAATTTGGGTTTTTTTCTTCTAAACTTCAGTTTAGGGTGTTAGCTTTCTAAAAAGTCCAAAAACATAGAATTTGGAGATGATTTAAGCACTTAAATGGATTTTATAAGAAAATGGTGCAATCTGTCCAGTGAAGACAGATTCATACACCTATTTTGTAGAGGCCATAACTCCCTCACTACTCATCCAAATTAAGTGAATCTTTTTCCAAATGTTAGGATTTTGAGTTAGGTTTGCATCCATATATGGATCACTAGCAATTTCCAAGAATTGATACCTCAAAAACCTGTTGCAAGTGAGGTATGTCACTGATCCGAAAATCAGTGACACTTTATTTTACAAAAATGATTTGATGTACCAAAAGTTATTCAAAAATTATGAAAAAGTGTAGATTTGATCTAAACATATCATAGTTCCAACCAAAAAATTTTGATTAAATAATTCTCTTTAGAAGTTAAGTTTCCGTGTTGAAATTACCGGATAACTTTCTGGACAGCATGTGCTGAATCCAGAAAAGTTGTGTTATCAAGCTTAAGTAATGTCTTATGATTGGAACTTTGTCTAGACAAAATAATTATGGACAAGAAACTTATTGGATGGCATTTCATGGGACAATTGGACATATTGGTTGGACATCGGAATAGGGTATTAATGTGTTTCTTATGGCAACTCTTATATAGGGAAAGTTAAGGCGTGACAAAACTCATTAAGTTTAAAGTAAAGCTTCACTCGTTGCTTGCATCAAGGTGAGTATTCACAGCCCCATTTTTATCGTTTTAATTGATTTTGGGGTGAAAAGCATGTTTAAATTGCGTATTTAAAGATTCATGAGAATTGTTTGAAAGAATTGCGAATTGGCAATTTATAAGGCTTTGTTAAAAGCGTTTGAAAAATTAAGCTTATGATGAGTATGCAATTGATGTGTTGAGTTTTTAATGTTAAGACCCCATGACACTACTATTAACTCGAAGAAAATCGGGCCTATAGTATTAGTGGGTAGCGCTATTTGGTGTGACAAGCCCACTTTAATGCTGACGAGCAGGGGTGCACTATACTAGAGAAGATGGCTAAACATGTGGCATGAACCACCGCTGAGTTAGTCCATCGGGGGCGTTGTAATTGGTCAGGGACGGCTTAGTAGTGGCTCAACGTAATAATACGTCTTTGCTTACACTCATCATAAAGAAATTTAAATTGTGGTACTCATGAATCAAAGAATTGAAGTTGGTTTTTTATGTACGCTTTACAAATGTTAACTTGCATATAAAAATGATTTGTGCATATTCAAAACCTGTGAACTCACCAACTCTTTGTAGTTGACCTTGGTTTTTATTCATGCTTTTCAGGAATCTAGAAGGTAATCCCATGATGCCTTATCAGCGTACTCGTATTTTCAAGCACAAGACTATTTTCGCGTTAAGCGTATCTTATGTTTAAAAGACTTGGAATTTGTAAACGTTATCGATATTATGTTCTCAAAAATGTAATGTGTTTTGGTTGTTAAATAAATGTTGGTATGTTTATAATCTTGTGCTGTGGCATCGGAGCTGTTACGCCTCGTGTTTCCGCTTTAGCGGGGTGTGACAGATTTGGTATCAGGGCCATAGGTTATAGGGAATACCGGTTTTATTTTAAAAACCATACACTATAACCTTTTTACGAATAAAGTTTTCAAAATTAAGGTACGCTGTAGTATGACTAAAATGTGTTTCACATTATCATATTTTAACTTAAACAAAGCTGATCACCTTTGTTTAATTTAAGTGTGTATAAAGGGGACATGAATTGGCTATAATAGGAATTACTAAAAATAGAAACTTTTTGATACAAAAATGAGAAGCATGATTGTTATGTGAGTTTGCATGGTACTTCTGAGTATTAATAAAAATTATAGCATGATTGACAATTAAACTTTATTAATTATCGCAGTCATCATGTCTCGATCACCCTCGCACCGAGATCAGTCACTTGACGATTATGACCCATCCGAGCACGAATACACTGATTCTGAGCGATCACCAGAGAGATCGGTCACCCCCACCTTGGAGCCGACTTCACCCGTTCCACGTAGGGACGAGGCGGGGCCTTCTCGACTTCGGAGTCGGAGGGTATCGCCACCGCCATGCGCCGATATACCAATGTCCCAACCAACTGGCATGACGACATTAGAAAACTATTGGGTTTCAGGGATGGCTCGAGAAGTAGAGAGGGTTAGGTTGGAAGTAGACCATCATGGGCATTCCCTCGATGCACTCATGATGATAATGAATTCAAGTGACCAGATCCTAAATGGACTGATATCAATGGTGAGTGCGGACGATCAAGCTATGAGTGCAATTATGAGAGAATTAGTGGAAACTAGGGCGATGGTAGCCTGGTTGCACTCTTGCTTATCGGTGGTGATAGGGCTTTTAGTGGTTGTGATAGCGTGGTTGATGGTGTCATTTTTCAGACATTAGTAGCGTGGTTTGCTTATGGATATTCGGGCAACTAATTTTCTTTTGATGTGTAACTCGTCATATTAGTACATTATTAAATAGCTTGACTATTATTTTTGGGCGAATGATTAAATGTATGGCATAGTTTTGTAATGATCATGATTATGTTATGTTATATTGTTTATGTATGTTTAAGAATTGTGAATTTCAATTCCATAAGGTTGATTTTTGTTATATTAGATGTATGATCAATTAAATACAATTATTATTGTATTAAGATTAAGGGATAGGAATAAGGGAAATAAGAATTTGGAATTAATTATTGACGTGACGTTAAAATAAATTGTGCAATAGAATTATGCCGCCAAGAAGAGAAGATCCTGAGATTGCACGACTCGTATCCGAGCAAATCTTAGCTTCACTTCCTAACATAGTCAGTCAGATAGCAGCAGGTTTAAATGCTAACCAACCTAATCAACCAGGAGTCGGTGCAAATATAGAAAAAGAATGTACCTATAAGACTTTTAGGTCTTGTAATCCAAAAGAATTTCACGGTACTGAAGGAGCGGTTGGATTATTATCTTGGATTGAAGGAATGGAATCCGTCCTTCACATAAGTAAATGTTCGGAAGCAAATAAGGTAGAATTCGCAGCTTGCTTACTACAAGGGAGAGCACTGACGTGGTGGAACACTCAAGTGCAGTCTAGAGGAAGAGAAGCAGCTAATAAACTCACTTGGGAGGAATTTAAGGAAATGCTTAGGGAAGAATATTGTTCAAGAAGTGAAATGCAGAAACTACACGCAGAATTATGGGAGCATGAAATGAAAGGGAATGACATTGAAGCGTACACGGCACGATTTCATGAGCTGGCAAAGATGGTGCCACATCTGGTTACGCCAGAGGAGAATCGGGTAGACCGATATGTCTGGGGTTTAGCTCCAGAAATCCGAGGCGATGTGACCTCGGGTAATCCAAAAACCATACAGGAGGCAGTAAGTCTGGCAACCAAGCTCACCAATAATGCCAATCGATCGGGGCTTTTCTCTCGCGATTCAGTGAAAGGAAAAAGGAAGGTCGAGGAAACTTCAAGGAGACCGTTTGACAGAAGAAGGGGGAAGGAACAGAGAACGATGGGTAATTATGGAGTTCAAACTCAAACCGCTGATAAAGGAAAGGAGGTATGCCCGAGATGCGACAAGTGCAACAATCGACATTTCGGAAATTGTGTTATTTGTGTCAAATGTGGCAAAGGAGGTCATTATGCGAAAGATTGTAAGTATGGGGGAAAGAGAGCTTGTTTTGAATGTGGGAGTCAGGACCACTTTAGGAATGCCTGTCCTAAGTTTGTCAGAAGGATGAACGCAAACCGGACTCGACCGACAAACCAGAGGAACCAAAAAGGGCAAGCACGAGGCCGAGTATTTGAAATTGGAGCGGAAGAAGCGAGACAAGATCCGGATGTGATCATAGGTACGTTCCTCTTAAATAATCATCGTGCATCTGTATTATTTGATTCCGGAGCAGATAGAAGCTTTGTGTCATTAAGTTTTAGATCAAAAATTAATCAAATGCCCCAAAAGCTAAAAAAAACGTATGTCATTGAGTTCGCTAACGGACAAGAGGTTAAGGTTGATGATGTATTTTCGAATTGTACCTTGAGGCTAGCTGAAAAGGAATTTAAGATAGATCTAATTCCAATAAAGTTAGGAAGTTTTGATGTAGTTGTGGGCATGGACTGGTTGTCTAATAACCAAGCGGAATTATGTTGCTCCGAAAGGACTCTTCGAATTCCGTTACCTCAAGGAGAAGTACTTATAGTACACGGAGAAAAACCAAAAGGAAGTTAAGAATAGTATCCTACATGAAGATGCAGAAGTATTTAAGGAAGGAATATGTTGCGTATTTAGCTCATGTAGTCAATAAAGAGATCAAGGAGAAGTGTTTACAAGATATTCCTGTGGTTCGAGACTTTCCTGAAGTATTTCCTAAAGATCTACCTGGGTTACCTCCACCGAGACAAGTCGAATTCCGTATTGATTTGATTCCGGGAGCTGCACCAGTGGCCAAGTCACCATACCGTTTGGCGCCACCCGAGATGCAAGAACTGTCTGAACAACTCCAAGAACTGCTTGACAAAGGATTCATTAGACCCAGTTCTTCGCCATGGGGAGCTCCAGTTCTTTTTGTTAAGAAGAAAGATGGAACATTCCGAATGTGTATCGATTACAGAGAGCTCAATAAGTTAACCCTCAAGAATCGATACCCACTCCCTCGAATTGATGATCTGTTTGATCAACTGCAAGGCGCAACGTACTTCTCAAAGATTGACTTACGATCTGGATATCATCAAATGAGAGTTCGCGAAGAGGATATTGATAAGACGGCATTTAGAACTCGTTATGGACATTATGAGTTTCTAGTTATGCCCTTTGGATTAACGAACGCACCGGCAGTTTTCATGGACTTGATGAATAGAGTCTGTCGGCCGTATTTAGATAAGTTCATGATTGTTTTCATAGACGACATTCTGATTTATTCGCGAAGTAAGGAAGACCATAAGAAACATTTGGAGTTAATCTTAGAACTTCTCAAAGATCAGAAGTTGTATGCTAAGTTATCCAAATGTGAATTTTGGCTTCGAGAGGTACACTTTCTGGGTCATGTGGTTAATGAAAAGGGAATTCATGTTGACCCGGCAAAAGTTGAAGCCATCAAGAAATGGGAGACCCCAAGGACACCAACAGAAATTCGTCAATTTCTTGGTCTGGCAGGCTACTACCGAAGGTTCATAGCGAATTTTTCAAAAATCGCTCAACCTCTAACAGCACTGACTCAGAAGGATAAGAAATTTGTCTGGGAAGAAAAACAAGAGGAAGCATTTCAAATACTCAAGCACAAGTTATGTGACGCACCAATTCTTGCGTTACCGGAAGGTACGGATGACTTTGTGGTGTATTGTGACGCATCACATCAAGGCTTAGGGTGTGTATTAATGCAGAGGAATAAGGTTATAGCCTATGCGTCAAGACAACTCAAGGTTCATGAAAAGAACTACACCACTCATGACTTGGAATTGGGAGCAGTAGTGTTCGCGTTAAAAATTTAGAGGCATTACCTTTATGGCACCAAATGTACAATCTATACTGATCACAAAAGTCTCCAACATATTTTTGATCAGAAAATGTTGAACATGAGACAACGAAGATGGGTTGAGCTACTTAATGATTATGAATGCGAAATAAAGTATCATCCTGGTAAAGCTAATGTGGTAGCTGATGCATTAAGCAGGAAAGAAAGAGTAAAACCAATAAGGACACGTGCTTTGGGAATGTTGGTCCAATCAAGCATTAAGACGCAAGTTCGTGAAGCTCAAGAAAAAGCATTGAAGACAGAAAATCTTTCTTGTGAAGCTTTGCATAACCTGGAAAAAGAGTTTGAATCACGATCAGATGGAGTTCGTTATTTCAAGAATAAAGTTTGGATACCAAAGGTTGATGATCTGCGAACAATTATTTTGGAAGAAGCTCACAAATCAAAGTACTCGGTCCACCCAGGAGCCGATAAAATGTACAAAGGATTGAAGGAATGTTATTGGTGGCCGGGAATGAAGAAGAACATTGCTGAATTTGTGAGTAAATGTTTGACTTGTGCAAAAGTCAAAGAAGAGCATCAAAAGCCTTCTGGACTTCTTCAACAACCTGAGATACCACAATGGAAATGGGATCAGGTATCTATGGATTTTATCACCAAACTACCCAGGACTGGAAAAGGGAACGACGCAATTTGGGTCATTGTGGATCGACTTACGAAATCTGCGCATTTTCTCCCTATAAGAGAGGACTTCAAAATAGAAAGGTTGGCGCAGTTGTACATAGACGAAATTGTCTCTCGACATGGAGTACCCCTATCTATCATTTCTGATAGAGATAGTCGTTTCACATCCCGATTTTGGCAAGCATTTCAGAAAGCGCTGGGTACCAGGTTGGATCTGAGTACTGCATATCATCCACAGACAGACGGACAAACGGAAAGGACCATTCAAACTTTGGAAGATATGTTACGTGTATGTGCTATAGATTTTGGAGGAAGCTGGGATAAGCATCTGCCGTTAGTTGAATTTTCTTACAATAACAGCTATCACACCAGCATTCAATGTGCGCCATACGAAGCTCTCTATGGACGCAAGTGTAGATCTCCACTTAGTTGGATAGAAATTGGTGATAGCCAACTGTTTGGGCCTGACATTATTCAAGAAACAACCGATAAAATATCAATCATCAAGGAAAGACTCAAAGCCGCAAGAGATCGTCAAAAGAGTTATGCGGATAACCGCAGAAAGCCATTAGAATTCCAAAAAGGTGACAAAGTTCTTTTGAAAGTATCACCATGGAAGGGATTAATCAGATTTGGGAAAAGAGGTAAGTTAGGTCTGAGATATATTGGTCCATTTGAGATTCTGGATAGAATTGGACCAGTAGCCTATAAGCTGAGTCTACCTCAAGAGTTAAGCGCCATTCATGACACTTTTCATGTGTCAAATTTAAAGAAATGTCTGGTAGACAAAGCAATGCTTGTGTCCCCTGATGAAGTAAAGGTTGATGGGCGCCTTTGTTTTAGAGAGGAACCTATCGAAATTCTTGAGCGCGAAATTAAACGTCTTAGGCGCAGCAAAATCCCAATCATTAAGGTTCGTTGGAATTCACGTCATGGACCTGAATATACTTGGGAAAGAGAAGACTTAATGAAGCGCAAGTATCCTAAGTTGTTTGATGATAAGCTGTCCAGAAATATCAGTCATAAATTTCGGGACGAAATTCCTTGAAGGAGGGGAGACTGTGACAACTGTCAAATTTTGAGTAATGAGGTCAGCACCCTCCGAATAATTTTATAAGTCTTGTCACTTTTTAAATTTTATTAAAAGCCTTTAAGATAAAAAGTTTCCCCGAAAAATTTAGAAGTTGCGTTAAAGACCCGGAACAGTTCCGCATCTGACCGTCACTGTCCAGAAATGCCAAATAAGTGAATAAAAGTCCAAAATTCTTAAATTATAAAAATTAAAATATTAATTTCTCTTGCATTGCAAAATTTTCAAAATTTTCATTTAAGTAGTAAAAATTTAGAATCGGGTGTTTCAGTTCTTGAATATATCTGATATTTACAGATTAGACTAGCAATTTAAATTAATAATACTAAATTAAATATTTTAGTGGGTGAGTCACTTGGGACACTTGTCCTAATCCTACCCAATGTAATCATTTTTGAAATTTAAAAGCCAAATTTAAAAAAGCTAGAATACTCTCAATTTCTCATTTCTAACTTTTCACCTCCTCTCTCTTCTCTCTCTCTCTTTCGGCCGAACTTCACCACCACCACCACCATTTTCATTTTTTGTTTCTTCATTTTCTCCTCCCATTGCTAAGATTCAAGAATCCAACCAAGACTCTATCCCCATTTTGAAGTTGGAATCCAAGCCTTCATCTCTTTTGTTAAAGGTAATCATTTAACCCTTCCATTTTTCAAGTTCATAATCAAAAAGCTTCTATTTTCATATCTTTTATGTAAATGATGTACAATCCAAGTTTTGGAAGTGAAATGGGATGCATTAGTATCCATATATTGCTAATGAACCATTTAATGATCTTCCAATGAAACTAGGGTTTCCATGTGTGTTACTTTGAGTTTTTGTCAAAGAGATGATGATTTTAAGAAATGTGGTTCTTGGTCCTCAAAATTTTATTAAGGTTGGATTGAAGTTCATGTATTTATATCAATTTATGCATAAATAAACTCTTAGGATGAGATTGTTCAATCTCATATGATTAAGAGTTCTATATAGTGTTAAATCACTAATATAGTGTTTATGTTATCTTGCATGTGGGTGAAAACTTGTTAATAAGATGGTTTACCTTTGATATTTATATAATATGAGTTTTTGACTCTTGATACATTGAGTGTTAGCATAAAAATGTTCTTATGAAGGAAGTTTCTAAGTTCTACATGATTAAGAACATTGTATCAATATTAATGTCTTATCTTCTTTATTTTGTGTTCATGCATGCATTTGGATGAGCATTTAGATTGCCATGAATCCATGATGCATGTGTTAGTTTTCATGTGTTGAAAGGTGAAGACATGGTTTTAACCAAAAACCATGTCTAATGATCATTATTTGTGAGTTAAATTAGCATTCACATCTTTCTAGAATCTGTCCAGAAAATGGACCTCACTTCTAGCTTACATAACTCACAAACCACATGTCCAAATTTGGGGTTTTTTCTTCTAAACTTCATTTTAGGGTGTTAGCTTTCTAAAAAGTCCAAAAACATAGAATTTGGAGATGATTTAAGCACTTAAATGGATTTTATAAGAAAATGGTGCAATCTGTCCAGTGAAGACAGATTCATACACCTATTTTGTAGAGGCCATAACTCCCTCACTACTCATCCAAATTAAGTGAATCTTTTTCCAAATGTTAGGATTTTGAGTTAGGTTTGCAGCCATATATGGATCACTAGCAATTTCCAAGAATTGATACCTCAAAAACCTGTTGCAAGTGAGGTATGTCACTGATCCGAAAATCAGTGACACTTTATTTTACAAAAATGATTTGATGTACCAAAAGTTATTCAAAAATTATGAAAAAGTGCAGATTTGATCTAAACATATCATAGTTCCAACCCAAAAATTTTGATTAAATAATTCTCTTTAGAAGTTAAGTTTCCGTGTTGAAATTACCGGATAACTTTCTGGACAGCATGTGCTGAATCCAGAAAAGTTGTGTTATCAAGCTTAAGTAATGTCTTATGATTGGAACTTTGTCTAGACAAAATAATTATGGACAAGAAACTTATTGGATGGCATTTCATGGGACAATTGGACATATTGGTTGGACATCGGAATAGGGTATTAATGTGTTTCTTATGGCAACTCTTATATAGGGAAAGTTAAGGCGTGACAAAACTCATTAAGTTTAAAGTAAAGCTTCACTCGTTGCTTGCATCAAGGTGAGTATTCACAGACCCATTTTTATCGTTTTAATTGATTTTGGGGTGAAAAGCATGTTTAAATTGCGTATTTAAAGATTCATGAGAATTGTTTGAAAGAATTGCGAATTGGCAATTTATAAGGCTTTGTTAAAAGCGTTTGAAAAATTAAGCTTATGATGAGTATGCAATTGATGTGTTGAGTTTTTAATGTTAAGACCCCGTGACACTACTATTAACTCGAAGAAAATCGGGCCTATAGTATTAGTGGGTAGCGCTATTTGGTGTGACAAGCCCACTTTAATGCTGACGAGCAGGGGTGCACTATACTAGAGAAGATGGCTAAACATGTGGCATGAACCACCGCTGAGTTAGTCCATCGGGGGCGTTGTAATTGGTCAGGGACGGCTTAGTAGTGGCTCAACGTAATAATACGTCTTTGCTTACACTCATCATAAAGAAATTTAAGTTGTGGTACTCATGAATCAAAGAATTGAAGTTGGTTTTTTACGTACGCTTTACAAATGTTAACTTGCATATAAAAATGATTTGTGCATATTCAAAACCTGTGAACTCACCAACTCTTTGTAGTTGACCTTGGTTTTTATTCATGCTTTTCAGGAATCTAGAAGGTAATCCCATGATGCCTTATCAGCGTACTCGTATTTTCAAGCACAAGACTATTTTCGCGTTAAGCGTATCTTATGTTTAAAAGACTTGGAATTTGTAAACGTTATCGATATTATGTTCTCAAAAATGTAATGTGTTTTGGTTGTTAAATAAATGTTGGTATGTTTATAATCTTGTGCTGTGGCATCGGAGCTGTTACGCCTCGTGTTTCCGCTTTAGCGGGGTGTGACATATTGTGAAAATTTCAGGTTCAGAAATCAAGTTTTACTCGATTTTTGATTGATCAGACCAAGAACGCGCAAGAAAACCCAAGAACGCGCTAGATTCACGAAACGCGCAAGTTCATCCGTAGAACGCGCAAGGTTCATGTGAAGAACGCGCAAGCAAAGTCTGCGAGTTCACCATCAAACGCGCAAGTCAAAGCTTGCGAGTTTGAACGAAATGCGCTAGAAAGGCTTGCGAGTTCTGTGATGAACAGGTGTTTGCGAGTTTCATCATCGTGCGAGTTTATTGATTAGCAAGTTCTCGAAACGCGCACACAGTGGCCTGCGAGTTTTTCAAACACGTACATAACGTCTAGCGCATTTCTCAGTGAATAGTGACTAGCGAGTTTTAGTACTTAGCGAGTTTACTTGATCTGCGAGTTTCAGAGTTGAAATTTTTTTCAAGTGGTGATCCAAGTTTGACTTTCAGTCAACTTTTCTGAATTGGTTTGGGAACGACCATTTTATTAAAGCATTTCTTTCTAGAGAAAAATATGTCAGAAAAATTTTCTCTAGGAGCGCTGCCCCCATACCCCCCCCGGTTAGCGGAACCCCCGTGCTAAGTCTGCGGAGGGGGACATATTTTGATTGTGGTCATAATTTTCTGATTTTTGACGATTATTTTTTTTAAGCTAATTTTTTCTTTCAAGATGCCAAAGACAGATGAGAGACGGAATACAATACTGTCACCAAGAGATTGTGCTATATTGTACATGCCTGAGATACCGAAAATACAAGTTGAACGAAATCAACTGAAAAATCAGAATTCAGTGCTTCTAAAGCAGATTCAGGAGTTGAAATTAAATTTGTCAAATTCTGATAAAACTCCTGACTGTAAAAAGTGTGCTAATATGGATAAATCTCATTTTGCAGGTATCATCAGTGAGAAAGAGAAAGAGATTAAAGATAGAGAGAAAATGATGGGAATAAAAGATAATACCATTCAGTCTCTTGAAGAAGTAATCAAGCTGAAGGAATCTTCTGTTGAAAGTCTTCTGAGCCAATTGAAGAGAACTGAACAAAGATCATCAGATCTACAAGATGAATCAGTTAAGCTTCAACAAAAGTATATGGCTTCTGAAGAAAATTATATACATTGAAAGTGAAAAATGTTGAGTTGATAAAAAGCATCAAAAAAGATAAAGTCAAAGAAAATCTTCAAAGCCAACTGAAGACGACTGAACAGAAATCATCAGATTTGCAAGATGAATCAGTCAAGCTTCAAAACAAGTTTAAGGCTTTCGAAGAGAAAATATCTGCCTTGGAGATACAGAATGCTGAACTTAAGAAAAGTCTCCAAGCAGATAAAGTTAAATCTGATTCTGAGAAATCTTATGCTCAAAAGTTGTCTGATTTTTCTAAGAAAACTAACCAAGAGAAGAAGGATCTTGAGCTTAGATGCATAAAACTTTCCAAGCAAGTGTCTGATTTTGAAAAGATTCTAATTACTGAAAGAGACACATTTGCTAAGGAAAGAAAAGTTCTTGAAGATAAAAACACTGAATTTCCCACATAGATCTCAGTTTTACAAGACTTATTAGAAAATGAAAGACAAATTTTTAAAGAAAAGAAAAAGTCTTTTGAATCTGAAAAGAGAAATGTTGGGATCTTCAATGAAATTTCTGATAAATCCAAGAACTTACAAAAAGATTTTGAGCAAGAACGTAAATATTTTGAAACTGAAATATCCAAGCTCATGTCCAAAATCTCTGTTCTATCATCAGATATTCTTAAAGAACAGATGGCTAGATCTGATTTGAAACAGAAATTTGACACACTTACTTCTGAAAGAAACATTTTATCTGAAAAGATAAAGAACTTAGAAGCTGCAAATGTTGATTTGTCAGAAAAAGTTTGTGCTGATGTGATCAATCAATCACCAGTTGACAATTCAACCGAATCAGTTTGCTCTTTTAAAACTGCTTCTAGTTCTATCCATGACAAAAATGTTTTCAAAAACAAAAGTGTCAAATCACAAACTGTCAAATCAACTCAGATCAGACCATCAAATCTATTTTATGACAAATTTGTTGATGGTTCAGCGAGCTATTATGTAAAATCTCTTGGAAAGCAATCAAAGAAAAGTCAGATGGTCTGGAGAGTTAAAGATTCTCCTGATGAGAAGAAGAAGGACAAAGCATTTGCATCCACATCTAAAGCCAAAAGGAACAGTGTGCATAAAGGTAACTCTTTTGGTAATCCTGATTTGCTTTATTCTACTAACTATTTGATCAGGATTGCTCAAAGGAAAATATGTTGTTCTTACTGTGGAGAGAATGATTTCGTCCAACAAGAATCTGCTCATAACTGGTACTAATCTTACAGAATTACTTCTCAGAATTCACTATTTAAAAGATATAAGTCTAATGAGAAGTGGATTCCTAAATCTAACATACCAGGACCCAAATACCAGTGGGTACCAAAATCTGTTAAATCTGTTTCGCAGGTACCACAGGTATAGGGGGAGCAAGATGTTTGACTTCTAAGTACTACAACTTAGAACTCGGACTTCAAAGTCAAAGAGTAAGGCTTTTGAACAAAACAGTTCAAAACCCGAACTTTAACGTAAAAGATTGTGGCTTCTGATAACATGACAGATCAGGACCTGTTCTTTAAGGTTTAAAGATAAGGATATTTTGTAAATATCCAGGGGGAACTTATCTGACTTAAATCATTTTGTCATGATTTGAGGGGGAGATCAAAGGTAAATATCTTCTGATCTTAAATCTCTTATTGTTTGAAAGAAGAACAACTTTCAAACATGAAAAACAATTTCTTAAATGTTCAAACCACTTCTCTATTCTCAAAAGATTTCATGAATTAAGAAGTGTGATTTAAAATGTTTTTTCATTTTTGAGCGTTAATGTTTAACTGATCGTGTGTTTCCAAAGATCAATACTTGCGTATTATCTTGTCTATATACTGTAAAGTATTCATACACACTGGTTCAGTACTTCATTTGAAATTGTTAATACCATGTCTCATAATGAAACAATTTTTCGATGGTAATACTCCCGTTTGCTTTCAAATGTTGTTGAGCATCATTCATCATTTCAATTTTTGTGCTTTCATTGCAAAATTGTTTATATTCGTTCATATAAACAAAATATCCAATTCTTTGATACCCTAACCATTTTATTTGATCTGATTGATACATTGTCAGATTCTCAAAACAATTCTCTTGATTTCATTTCATTCATTCAATATCTTTGTTTTGAGAAAATTTCAAAGTTCAATTGCTCAAATCTCATGAGCATACATTTTTGACAATGTTATCACGTTTTGTGCTTAACTGTTCAGTTAAACTGTTGAGCAACTATTCTTTTAGGACTTACATGGGATTCGTGTGTGAGCTTAAAAATAACTTCCATGGATTAACGTTAACCAGTGTTTCCTACCCAGGAAGTAATCCTTGAGTGATTGAGGGGTGAGGGGTCAAAATCAAAGAGTGGGGGAGATAACTCATCCGGTTGAGTTTTTCTCATTGTGTGGAGCAGAAAAATGGAAATGAGATTTTGGTTAGAAGTGAGATAAATGTCAAAAAGAAAGAGGGTGTGAGAACAGAGTTAAAAGAATATCAAAACTCTGCACCAACCACTTTCTGAGCCGGGCAACCACATCTACTGATTGGTTCACATTTTTTGGTGAGCATCATTGAAACAGGCAGTAATCCCATGCCAACTCTTGCAATTACCCCACCAGCCACTCGTTTCTTTCTTAACAAAGAAATGTTTCAATTTTTCTTGGGGACGCAGTACATCTGCTATCTGATCTTCACTCGAAAGATTAAGATATTGAAAAAGAAGGAAAGTTGCCCCATTTCGCACCTCTTTCATGCACATTGAGTCCGTGTAATACCTGTTGTTGTCTCAACAGTTTACACAATTTGAGCCTTATGAAACACAATCATTGTGCTAAATTCTTTCATAACACAAGAATGAGCACATAGAAAATTTGTTTTTCTGTCAGAACATTCATAGATAAACCTTGTGTTTTTCAGATTGAATGGAAGTCCTAGGGAGTCATCATCAAACTAGCTCCTTAAATTGTACATTCGTTGTACACAGTAACTCCATGTTACTGACAGGCACTTCTAACTGTTTCATTTGTTGAATCAGGGTTACATTGTTCATTATATCTGAATTTGAAAAGATTCGGGTATATACAGTTCATGATTCAGCTATTCAGATCAAAGGGCGGCAACTGTCAAATCATCATAAAAGAGGAAGTTGTTACGTTGAATACAAAGGGGATGATCAAAGAGAATGTTGAAATTGAAGATGTTTTGATGATTATGGTGCTCACAATCATCAAAAAGGGGGAGAAATTTACAAAGATCAATTTCAGAGATGATATGTCAAAAAGTGGAAGAAATTATTGAAAGATTCAAATTTCAAAGCTGATTTGAAGAAAAGAGACTTTCTAAAGATGATTCTGAAAGTCCAAGCCAGATGAAAAGAAATAATTCTGAGATTATTCAAAGTAAAATTAGAAGATTCGTGAAAGTTCGTTTTTCCAAAGACGATCAAGAGATCAGAGTGATGAAGATAAAGTTTTTGAAAGTTTTCTCAAAAGTTTAAAGATGAAGGTTTCAATCATGTTTCAAAAGTTTTCAAAGAAGTTTCAAAGATCAAAGGTTTCAAAAGTTTCAAGAATTCAGATTCGTGTTGAAGACTTGTTGACTTTCCAAAGATGCAATGTGAAAGACTTTTCAAGCTTATCTGAAGATTCTTCAAAGACTGAAAGACTGAAGATTGTTAAAGCTTCAAAGTCCAAGATATCAGAGACAAAATTTGAAGAATCAAGCGTTGAAGACTAGTGTCAAAAAAATTTTAAATATTGAATACAAAGGGGGAGATTGTTAGTGTATTATTGTATCCAAGATTTAATGTGAAAAGTCAAGTCTAGAAAAGTCAACAATGTCAAAGTCTAGATAGTCAATGTTAGCAAAGTCAATCTTATTCTTTGTAGTTAAGCTTGTAGTTTTATACCCTCGGTATAAATAGTGTTTGCTTTTCTAATCGTGTAACAGAACTAGAAGACCTTCATTGTAATACTTGTGACTTGTGAGATATACGATTGTTACTTTCTCTCTCTACTCTCTCTCTAGACTCGATTGTTAAATCTTGTGTATCTTGATTGAATTGCTTGAAAAGGACAATTTCACTATCCTCTAAAAGAGTTAGTTCTTTGATCCTTAATTGGCATTTTTCTAGTTGTTCATTTAGATCAATATTTCTATTTTCAGCTAGGGTCTTACCATTAAGTGCATTGTACAAGTCAATCATCAGTATGTCAACTGCGCGACATCTCTCGGCTTTAGAGAGAGAGGGAATGGTAGAAATTGATACCTGAGATGAGATGTAGCTCATGGATGTTCCAGTTGGTTCTCTACTTCTTCTTTGATGTCAACCATAAGACAGAGATTAGTGGCTTCTTCTTCATCAGAACTTGATTCTTTTGACTCAGGCCAATCATGTTCTTCATCGATGAGACCCTTACCTTTGTGCTTGAAGCCTTTCAACTTTTGATATTTTTCTTTCAGTTTGAGGTATTTGCTATCACTGGATTTCTTGGAAGGAGAAGGTTTGAAGATTTTCTTTGACCTGCATTCGCTGGTAAAATGGCCAACTTTCTCGCAGTTATAGCAAGTAGTAGTAGCCTTATCAACAAGAGTAGATTTTGGCTTGTCAGTTAGAGAGAGAGACTTATTTCTTCTGAAATTGCTCTTTCTTGCAAACCTCTTAAAAGATTTTATCAAGAGTGCTAAGGACTCATCAAACTCTGAAAGGTCAGTGTCTGATAATTCCACAGAATCAGAATCTAACTCAATGATAGTGTAGATCGCTAAGATGGGATGCTCTTTGAAGAGACCAAAGCAACAAGAGTGCTTTTGGAATATATAGAATCTTTAACAAGATTCTTCTTTAGAAGATTTGATTCTTCATAGTTGAGCAAAATCCCATACAGAGTGCTAAGAGAAAGGTTGTTTAGGTCTTTTGTTTGCTTGAGACACATAGAGTAGCTATCCCAGCTTTCAGGAAGACATTCCAATAATTTTGTTAGGACCTCAGAGTTAGAATAGGTCCTACCGACAGTCCTTAGATCAATGATTAAGCAGTTAAATCTTTGGTGAACATCAGAGGGGGATTCATTCTTACCACGGATAAAACTTTCATATTGTCTTAATTACCAGGTTGGTCTTTCGGGTTTCTTGAATTTTTGTTGTACCTTCATATTGAACACATATAGTGTTCAACATTTATTTAGAAGTTTTTAGATGCATGATGGAATGGAAAGCTTCATCAGGAAAGGCCATAGATATAATGGTTTTTGCCTTTGCATCTAATCCTACTCTCTTCTTATCTTCATCACTCCATTGTCTACTTTCTTTGGGAGCATATCTTTCAGGGATGGAAAGAGTGGTTGCAGTGGCAGGAACTGTGACTATATCATGAAAGGTTCATATGGACCATTTGTCACGTATTCCGGTATAGTAGGATCTTCACCTTCTAGAAATAGCATCATTCAATTTTTCTAGAGAGCAAAGTTGTCTCGGCTAAATCGAGGAGTTTTAGAAAGTGAACCATTATCATAATAGTTAGAATTTGTGCTAAGTGACATTTTTTAGAATAACAAGGAAGAGAATAAAGCATGATCTTGTTTATGAGATAAAACAATACCGCTCTGATACCACTTGTTGGTCTCGAAGGTGCTTAACAAGTTTGTAGAATGGGGGGGGTGAATACGAACACAAATTTTTAGTTTAATAAATTGTTTATTGATAAATCAAATCACAATTTATAGCTTGTAGCGGAATAAGATTAAGTAGAACCTAATCTAAACAAACTTAAGAAATCACATATATGTTTGTACTAAGAAATAGAGAAGGAAGGTTTGGAGATATAGAAATCAAGGGTTTCTATATTTGTCTTATTAGAAAGAGGATAGAAGTCTCTATCTGTGTCTCTCTCTATATGTAGAAAGAGTCTCAACCTTTCTATTTATACCCTGTGCATCATAAAGCATGGCAGGGTACTTTACACGTGTCACCATTTTGATTTGTTGCATGCCTTTGACTTTTAGGAGACATCCTTTTTGGCAGAGGTGAACAGTGTAGTTTCAGAGTTTGTTGTACAGCCTGTAGAGGTATGTCTCTTCTGGCAATTTCTACTTTGAGTGCAAGGACAGGACAAAAGAAATTTGTAGCATAATCTTTATGATCATCAATCACTGAATATCTCTTCCTTCAGTGAGGCAAAGGAAGTTAAGTGATCGCTAAGCTTTTCTGCAGATTTCTTCGTGTGTTTGTAGACTTGTCTTGGTTTCACTGATGTCCGCATCAGATCATGAGTAGACTTGTCATCTGTTCAGCAGCTTTGTCTTTGATTCAGCGGTGAATATCTTTATAGCGAAACTTGTCTTCAGGGATTACGTATAATTGATGATGAAACACTAATACATACAGATGTTAAACGTAATTTTCACTAAGTAGTTTAAAGGGCCATTATGATAGAACTTGGATCAACAAAATCGTAACCTATAATTATAAATCGTAACCTAGAAAAATAAATCGTAACTTATAAGATATTTACAATCAAGTCATTGTGATAGAATATTTAATTATCGTAGGGATTAATTGTGAGTATCCCTGTCACTAAGTTGTAAAGAAATTGCATGAAACATGACAAAGTCCGAAGGAATATACACAAAACCCATTTCATCACTTTCGAAATATAATATATAAAAGAATGGGAATGAAATTTAATTAGGGTTGACAAGATTTAGAATGTCTATTAAAAGAATTGGTATGGTGTGGTTAGAAGTAATAAATAATAAATAAAATGCTAGAAGAAAGCTTCTATTAGTTGTGTGGTAGTTTTGTTTTTTAACATTAAAAAGATGAAATGGAAATCAATTCCACCTAAATGATATGCATGGAATGGTACTATATTCCACCACTTGTGGAATTCATGGGATTTTGATTGAATTCAATCCCTTCTCTTAGGCGAACCAAAAACCAAACATAGAAATGGAATGTGCAGGTACGTATATATGATTATTGATCATGTTAATTTACCATGTTTTTATTGTATATGATATCATAAATTAAATTAAATAATATAAATCGTTATTATGAAAAGAGTTACATAGGCTATTTCAACATTATTGAGAAGGCTAAGGATTTCATACATAGGAAATGAGTCATTTGAAAAAATCCGAATTAATGGTGTCATTGTGAAGAATTGGCTACCCAAGCTTTCATCTCCAACTTATGGTGGAAGACCAACATATTATAACTACTCATGTTTGGGTAGAGGAATCAACAGTCATTAGCATGATATTTGAAGTGACAATTGGTCTTATGAGTAACTTGACCCAACTTTTTCCCGTCGTCATCTTTTTTTATTGATGTTGTTAGAAACTCAACAACCAAGTAGATTGTAATTTAGGATCTGATTATATATATACACATTTATATATGGTTGGATATGAACATCATGTATGTCGATATCATGGTCTATCCGTTTCTTATAGGTACAATTTTGATAATGGTTTTTGTATATAATTTACCTGTATAAGGAATACTAGGACCAGTCATCATGCCTTTCCTCATCAATAGATGACATATATAATAACAAAGTTGAATTTAGGTTGAATATCAAGAAGTGTAGCAAAATTACATGATGCTATATATAGGTTTGTATATGTGTGTGTATATATATATATACACACACACATATAGAAGTGGTTTCATTTGGAAACCACCATTATGTAGCAAACTTTGAAACCCATTTTGCAACCATAGATCATAATCATGAATGGAAGAGATTAAATTGATATATTTATGTCAACAATGAAATACTTTTTCCTTTTTAAATAAAAAAATAAGTTGTGAAAGGGTATAATGGTACTTTTGATGTTCTCTTTAATTTAGGAAAGCATATGAATCCCCAAATACTCGTAGCGCCAAAATCATTTTAGCAATTTCACGTCGGTATATTTTTGGGGTGGATTTCAGCAGATCATCTTCTTCATTGAAACCATGATTCGACTTCCAGGAGGTATTTAGGGTTCAATATTCATCGATTGTGTCCTGAAAAGAAGTGAGATTGCTTACCACATTATTTTGTTGTAGGTTGGAAACGCAGTGAACGATTGATGAAGAAGCATAACTTTTCAAACTTCACAAACACAGCGGACAACCCCCTTGACGAAGATGGCAATGAGATAAACCAAGGGAAACATTCGACTGACGCCGATGAAAAAAACCTGAAAGGCGAAGGAAGTATTTAGGTCGCAATTAAGGTATTTTTCAGTCGTGAAAAGTTTTCATATAGTTTAATATGATAAAATCGTCATCAGATGTTTTAAATCAGAAATATGAATGTTAACCTAAGTTGGCTATAACTTCGTTCATACAATTTCAACTATTTGGGTGAAAACAATACATGCAATGAACGTATTTTGTTTTTATTAAATTTGATGCAGTCTGATTTTGATGATTGTTCAGTAAAGAATGTCTATTTGTTAATCGATCTGCTTGAAAGTGTAAAGGGGTGTTTATAAATTTTGGGTTTGGAATGAATGAAAACCATAAAAAATTGTTCTGTAACCATATGCACTGGATTCTTGCTAGATGGTGAAACCCTGGGTTTATAATGAAACCCTATGCAATTGATTCTTGATAGATAGTGAAACCATGGTTTATAGTGAAACCAATAAATGCAATGAACGTATTATGTTTTCTAAATTTGGTGTATTCTGATTTTGATGATTGTTATATAAAGAATGTCTGTAACACCCCGATTTCCGAAATGTATCATTTCAAGTTTATACAGAAACCGATATATCAAGGAAAAATAAGATTTTTGATTTTGGACTTTAATCCAAGATTTTATAGTCTAGATGGATGAAGGATTCAATTACGAGTCCAACGGTTCTTTCCGGAGCGAAAACGGAGCTATAACGAAGAAGTTATGGCCAAAACAGTTTCGGTACGCGCTAGGCTATAATGTCCGGCGATTGTGACAGTGTCACAATCGCCTGTCAAGGTCGTCGGAGCCCAGAAACGCTCGGTACAATCTCAGTGATTGTGCCCGGCGATTATGACATTGTCACTATAGCCTGACACAATCGCCTGGGTGTTTCAGGGTGTTAAAATCGCGATTTTCAGCCCCAAACTTAATTTCTTCATAACTCTCTCATTTCAACTCCGATTTGGGCGATTCAAGTTGCTATGGTTTCTTTTTTGAGAGATTTTCAAGGAAATGGAAAGATATTGGAAGTATATTGGATTATACTAGAGTATTTGGTGGTGGTAAGCTTCTCATCTTTCACTATTCATCTTCTTCCCTAAAGTTTTCTTGGTTTTCATCCACCCTTTGTTCTCCCTTTCATAGATTGAAGGTTTGTGATCATTTTGGTGAACTAGAGGTATTTTGATTGGTGGATTCAAGTTTGGGTTAAGGTAATCTTCTATTCTCTTCGGTATTGGAAGTTAGGGTTTCGGTATTAGTTGAGGTATTCATGTATATGGTTTGGGAAATGATTCTTCGTGGTTGATTATGTTTATTTGCGGTTGGAAATGTATGGGTATAGGTTTTTGGAGACTTTTGGCTTGGAGGATTCAAGTTTCTTCAAAGGAGCTCTAAGTGGGTAAAATCTAGATTTAGCCAAAATCTAGATTTAGCCTAAATCTAGATTTAGCCTAAATCTAGCAAGATGAGTTCAAGTTGATTTGTGAAAATGGTGTACATGCCAAAATGGTTATTTTAAAGTGTTTTACATGAAACGGTTAACTACTGATAAGTTTTGGGTGTTTTGAAGTAAAAATGTATTTTACTTGGTTTTTGGAAAGTGTGAGTATTTTAATGAATTCTTATATTTGATAAATTTGGTTTATCTTAATTTCATAAAATGCTCATATTTGGGATTTGGACATTTTGATAAGTAATCGCATGGTTTATGCATTATGGGGATTTTGTACAATTAGAGTCCATTTCATGTTATATGCATTTTGGTGTAATTGCATTCATAAACCATTTGGAAAATATTTGGTTCCATTATGTGTTGAACTCTGGGTTAATCTCGTCTTTGGGATATGGGTCATAAACGTTGTTTAAAGACATTTCTTTAGTCGGGAGACCGATACTTATTGATCAAATGGATTTCGAGCATTTTAGCTCGGTATTGGCTTAAAAGAGTCTAGAGGACACTTGTCCGGTTTTATATGGCTCAATGTAGAGCCCAGTCATGACATACGTACTAATGCGCTGTGTTGCGTATTGAGTTTGGTTACGGGCTCGGGTGCTTTGGTCATTCGTGTGTAGTCCGGTAACGTTAGACAGTGTGTAATGGATCCATAGGCACGTCAGTCAGTCTGTTTTGGGATGGTCAATTGGGTATTTCGGGGTGGGACTCCGGTACCCATGTTTTATGACCGGAAACTTTACAAGTGATCGCTAGGAGGGTTGAGTCTGTAGTGCTATCGGGGAGTGAGCGCTAGGACCTCCGCCGCTTGAAGTAATGCCTGGGAGTTAGTATTTAAGTGTGTCAGGCCTTCGGGATGGAGTTCTTCGGAATGATCCATCAAGGTCAACTGACTTGGGGTGACACTTGGTAAAGAAGTCGTAGGGACACTTGGGCTGAGATGTCGTGAGGTGTCATGCGATTAACATTGTTTGAGTGGCATACTTTTGTGTTCCACCGCTCTCAATGGATACGGGTATACCCCGTTGTCGGCCCTCTGTATTTTGGATATTTAATGGTCCATGCTTTAATATTTGGATTTCATTCCATTTTATGGTCGCGTGAGTATTAAGTTTCAGTTCCATGTTCTAATAGCGTATCATATTTATATGGATTGTTTTCCGTTATTTAAGGGTCGAGTATTATGTCCCACCCGAGTTTGGGTGTTTTGGGATAAGACGTATTATTTACATTTTTACAAATGTGAGTGTCGAACTATGACCCCGTTTCGGGTGAGTTACGGGTTGCATCGTTTTATAAGAAATGCATGTTTGGGAGCATTGCCTTTAAAAGTGTATATGATGGGAAAATGAGTCGTTCCAACATTTTAAAGTAAATCATTTTAAAGGATCATGATTATAAGTTATACTATTTCCATTTTACGTTTTCTTTATAATCATGATATAAACTCTTGAACTCACTAGGCGTTAGCCTAACCTTTTTATTTGTCGGCATGTGCATCCGGTTCCATCTCGGGAATTAGTTCTAGCTACACCATGAAGTGATGAGTGCTAGTTGTGTGCTCAAAGAAGTGATTAGCTTGATGAAGTCTTCCGCATTTTTATTGGAGATAGCGATTTGGTATTGGGTTATAGTAACACTCGACTTTAGTTAGTCTTTATGTAAGACTTTAATTATTCGTTGATGGTTCAATCTATAAATGTATTTCAATTATGGATTATTAGTAAGGGATTTTATTACCATTTTAGGTATTTTTGAAAGTTTTTAATTAATCGCTCTTTCCACATTTGAGGGTGTTACAAATTGGTATCAGAGCATAAGTTTGAGAGAATTAGGTATTGTTTTTGGATGCCTAGACTCAAACCAGCGTTCGTATAAGAAATTTTAAGTGGAATTGTGTATTAGGTATCTTCAGATAAGATATTTTGAGGATTAATCGAGTCGCTAGAAACGAGAAATTGTCAAGGGTCGCAAGGATGATCATGTATGGTACGTTCATAATGACACCTGACCAGTGTTATGGTGAACCTACATATCACATGTGTATACTTGAACTATCTTAGTATGATGACCGTTGGGGTAGTGAGAAAGTTTCTAAGCAAGTAATTTAAGGAGGGATTGAAGGTTACAACAATATGACGTTGAAGTGATTGTTAAATACCTTGAATGCATTAAGTTGATCATGTTGAGTAAGAATTATTGGTTGGATTAGAACTATAAGTTCGTTAGACCAATTTTATTTCAAGGAGAAATTGTAAGTTGACCCAATTAGTGGGTTCGTGACTCTAAGATGTTTGATGTGTCCGGATGACAATAGTATGATGGAAAATTTAGGAATAATATTTCGGAATGTTGAGTTGTTATTCCCTATTTCAAGTTCTAATTCAGTAACAAGTAAACAAGATGAGAATCTAAATTCATATGTCATTGATCTCAATCACAAGATTACAATCTTACAACTTTCTCTCACTACTTTCTCTCACTAGAATGATATATCAAAGAAGCTCTTCTCTAATCAGCTCACTTTCTTACAATGACTTACTTTCAAATGAAACAAGGAAACAAGGTATTTATACCTACAACAATTACAAGAAAATTAAAATACAAACAACATTGACTTTGACTTTATTACAAATAGACTTTGACTTTTATGAGAGTTGACTTTCCAGCTTTGACTTCTTGATCTTTTGGTCTTCAAACTTTATGATCTTGAATCCAACATATTTGTGCTCTAACAATCTCCCCCTTTGGATTAAGATCATTACTAAAAGATTTAGCAATGCGATCTTCTCTTTGATTAAGCTCGATTGAATAAACTTCCCCTTTTAACAATCTATATCTTCTCTTGAAATCTTCCCTTTTGATACAAACATAAATTTCTCAACCAATTCTCATGCTCCCCCTATTAGTATGAAATCTTTACAATCTCCCCTTCTCTGATAAGCACAGTATCTTTAAAAACTTTCAGCAATCTTCCCAACGTCTGATCATCAAAAATAGTAACAATCTTTCCCAAGGTTGTACACAAACCTTTTTCAGACTTGAAAAGAAAAATATCTTAAGATTTTTCAGATTTAGCACACTTTGCTCTAGCAAATTATCTTCAACAAACTGAAATCTTTCATCTTTCAACAATCTTGAATAATTCTCCTATATCTTGAATTTCGGACATTTCTTCAAACTTTTCAACCAACATTTCTTCAAACTTTTCAACCAACATTTCTTGATTTGAACTCTTCTCCCCCTTTTTGATGAATTGAGCATCAACATCATCAAAACTTTCATCAAGAAATGTCTTTGACCATTCTGATATGAGCCTCTGATTCTTTGCCAATTCGAACAATGTATTTATCCAGATCTTTTCAAATCCGGACAAAATAAAAATGTAACACCTGAATCAACAAATGAATCAGTTAAAATGTCTGTCAGTAACACAAAGTCACTTTGTGTAACGAATACACAATATAAAGGAGCTTTTTGATGTTCACTCCCCCAGGGCTTCCATCCAATCATCGAAATACCACAAAGGCAATTTCTATGAATGTTATGACAAAGAAACGAATTCTTTGTGTGCTCGTGCATGTGTAGAAAGAATTAAGCACGAATAATTGCTTTTATAATAAGGCTCAACATTGTGTAAACCACTGAGACAACAGTAGATAAACACAGACTCTATGTGCATGATTGAAGTGCGAAGGTGGGACAGACTCCCTTCTTTTTCAATATCCAGATTTTCCAAATGAAAATCAGATAGATTATATGTTGCGTCCCCTTGAAAATGTGAAACATTTTCTTTTTGAGAAGAAAATGAGTGGTTGGTGGGGTTTAAGCAAGTGTTGGCATGGGCTATTTGCCTGTTTCAATAACGTTCACCAAAGATTTGTGAAACGCTAGTAATGTGGCTGCCCGGCTCAGAAAGTAGTTGGTGCAGAGTTTGATATTCTTTTACTCTTATCACACACCCTCTTTCTTTTTAATCAATAAGCTCACTACTAACCAAACTCTCTTTTCCATTTTACCTCATCACACCCACACTCATTTCTTTTAGACTCCTCACACTCAATCACTAAAGGATTAACTTCATGGGTAGGAAACACTGGTTAACGTGAATCCATAGAAGTTTAGTTAATTCCTAGCACAAAGAACCCAGTCCTACAAAGCATATGTTGCTCACAATGGTTTATCTTGAACATTTAAATCATAGGAAATATGGGTCAGATATATGTATGCTCAAAAAGTAATCATGAAAATATGAGCATTTTTAAACATTGAAGTATTTTCAAACAAGTATATTGAATGAATAAACATGATTGCAAGAAACTTGTTTGAAAATCTGACATTGTATAAAAATGATCAAAAATGAATGATATATCAATTAAAGCTTAAGGTCAAGAAAAATGGATATTTGTCTATACGAAACAAGATATAGACATTCTTGAAATGACCATTTCGAAATGAAATATCGCTCAAAATTCTTTGAATACAAGCGGAGTGTCTTACCATCGAAGAAAAATTGTTTCAATTTAGAGACATGGTAAGAACATGTTGAACAAAAATTCAAACCAGTGTGTGTGAATACTTGAAAGTATATAGAAAATACAATACGCAAGTATTTATCTTTGGAAACACACGGTTTGTTTATCAATGAAGCACAAAAATAGAATAAAAACATTTAAAATCACACTTCCAAATTATAAAATCTGTTTAAGAATTGGGAAGTTGTTTGAACATTTAAAAACATGTTTTCTATATCTGAAAGTTGTCCTTATTTCAGATATATGTAAGATTAAGATAAGAAGTTTACCTTGTCGCTCAATCTTAAATCTCAGAAAGTCAGTTGTAGTCATGTAGATATGATCATTTCAGTTTCTCTCATCCTGCATAAGTCTCAAAGTCTAGTCAAAATCAAATTTATTCACAAAAATTAAAAGATATAAAGCAGTAAAACGATTAAAGTACGAGTTCTGATCTGAAATAATCAGAAATCATAATATTTTACTCCCCCTGAAAATATGCATCTGAAATTTATCAGTGAAAAAACACATGATAGAGATCTACAACTTCCTTTGAAGTGTAGTTCGTCATATCTTCCGAATACATATTTCCAGAAAAAATTATGTACTCCCCCTTGAAGGTTGATTTCCTCATTTGAGTATCTGAGTACAATCTCTAATCAGCCCGGGAGTAGCATCTCTTTAAGCATTGAAGTACGAGTCCTAAACTGTTGTGTTTAGAAGTCAAACTTCGTTAAAGCACAGGTTCTAAGCTGATTTACTTAGAAGCCTTGTTCTTGACATTGAGATGCGGGTCTTGAACTGTGTTATTCAAGATCCATAGTTCTCTTACTCCCCCTTGACTTGTGGTGCCTGCAACATAGAATCAATCTTCGGTTTTGGTACCCACTGGTATTTGGGTCCATGTATATTAGTTGCAGTTCGAATGGGAGTAACTGAATAAGAACCATACCAGTAATGATCACTAGCTTTATGAACAAAATCAAATGTATTACAGTAATAACAATACATTTTCTTAGATAACCTGAACATTTGATCTCTCGAATAAGCAAGATCAGGTTTACCTTTCAGAACTTTGTTCTTCTTGGTTGTTGATGCATGTACAAATGATTTGTTTTCTTTCTTCTTTCCTTTCTTTTCTTCCTTCTTATCATCATTCTTCTCATCCACTGGTTTGACTTTCCATATCAGCTTCTCTTCATTATATCTTCTTCGTCTTCTTTGTGTACCCGAAGCATCTACATTTTGATCATAGAAAATATTAGAAGTACGAATCTAATTGAATGAATTGACTAACCTTCTTGAAGAAACAAGTTTCATGTGTGAGCTTGAGGCTGTCTTTTTAAAATCAGCTGAATTATTTCGAGGTGTGTGGATTTGTGACTCTGGAGTCGTCTGCTCAGTCACCACCACCTTTGAAACAATCTTTTCAAACTCTTTAATCTTTGAAGCGAAACTGTCTCTTTCTTTTACAAGAAGATCAATCTTTGTCTTGAATTCAGACTTCGTTTGTTGCTCTATAAGCGCATTCTCAGATAGTTCAGATAGCTTTGCAGTTAGCTTCTTTATCTCTGACTCAAAAATATTCCTTTCTTCTTCAAAACCATTTTCACCATTTGTCCTCTGACCAGATATTTCTTTGAATATCCCAACATTCTTTTGCTCTATGATCTTTCTTTCCTTTGCAAATTTTTCTCTTTCCAGAATAATTACTTTCTCAAACTCAGAAATTTGTTGAGAAAGCTTAATGCATTTTTGCTCAACCATTTTCTTCTCGTCAGCACACTTTCTGGAAAACTCTGAGAATTTGTTAGCAAATTCTTTCTTTTCTTTCTCAAGAACTGATCTTTCTTCAAGAATTTGAAGTTCTAACTCAAAAATCTTCTTTTCATTTGCACACCCGGTTAATTCAGAAACCTGAACAATATGATTTTCTAAATCAGAAATCTTGTTCTTTAGTTTAGCATTTTCAGCTTCCAAAAGCAAGACCTTTTCTTCATTATGCTCAGAAGTCTGTGCCATCAGATCTTCATTTATCTTCTTTAACACGCTGACTTCTTTTTTCAGTAGATTTATTTCATCTTTGTATCTCTTTGATCTCTTTGAATAGTAGGTAATTGAGGAAGAGAGAGTTTTGTTTTCTAATTCGAGCTCGACAATCTTCTTTTCATCATCAGAAAAATATCCCGTCTTGAATATATGTTACAAAAAGAACTTGACAAAAATGATCGTTAATCCAATATGAAATCACAAGAAAAATACAGAAATCTTAAAAAAAATCAGAGATTTTGATCACAGAAAGAACTTTTGTCCCCCTAGGCAAACTTAGCACGGGGGTCCCACTACCCGGTTAGCGGGTGGGGTCAAGGGGCAACGCCCTTGCGGGGTTGAGGGGCAGCGCCCCTAGAGAAAAAAATTTCACTATTCAAGGCCATATTACAGTTTTGAAAAAATCGAAAAAAAAATTGACTAAGTGTCAGAACTCGCAGACTGAAGAACTCGCAGACTAAGACTTGCGCGTTCTATAAATTCTCAACCAAACGCGCAGACAAACTCGCAAGTAAACTCGCAAGAAAACTCGCAGATATTTGCGCGTTTTGAGAAACTCGCAAGCAAATACGCAGATCAAACTCGCAGATCAAACTCGCAAGCGCCTAAACTCGGTAACCACTGTTCACACTAGAACTCGCTAACTGTGATGTGCGCGTTTCCCAAACTCGCAGATCAAAGCTTGCGCGTTTGAACTAAACTCGCTAGCCACTCTTGCGCGTTTCAACACTTAGAATTATTTTCTGAATTTTCAAATTCGCAGGTCGATAAACTCGCTGATCACTGTTTCTCCTCAAACTCGCAAGCCTAAGAACTCGCTATTCCTTCTTAAACTCGCTAGCTTCAATTAGCGAGTTTGATGAACTCGATGGCCACTACTAGTGCGTTTCTTGAAACTCGCAAGTAGCCTTGCGCGTTTGAGACCAAAAACCTTCTTTCGACTTGCGCGTTTTACCCTGATGAACTTGCGCGTTCCACGAAGAACTTGCGCGTTCTAGCGATCTAGCGCGTTCTATCGTTTTTCAACCCAAAAACCATCTTTTTCACCTGCAATCAATCTTTTCTTGGTCCAAACGCTCTGAAACTCTGGATTGATGCTCGATTACAACTCTAGAACGAATTACAATTCAAGAAATTTACAAACAAACACTTACAAATCAAAATAATAGATGTAACAGTAAAAACGACTCGTTTACACAACTTAACAAAAATCACAAAATTCGTGTGATTTTACAGTGCAATACATGAAATTGATTACAAAGACTCAATCAAAAACACTATTCGAACACTTTCTATCCAAAATCTGCTCCAAAACCACTCTGAAACTCAGAATTCGACTTTGAACAGTGACGAACACAGAGACGATGAACAGTAACTCGTTTCTTGATTTTCTTGATCTGATTTCACCATTGGATCTGCTCTGATACCAATTGTTATTCCCTATTTCAAGTTCTAATTCAGTAACAAGTAAACAAGATGAGAATCTAAATTCATATGTCATTGATCTCAATCACAAGATTACAATCTTACAACTTTCTCTCACTAGAATGATATATCAAAGAAGCTCTTCTCTAATCAGCTCACTTTCTTACAATGACTTACTTTCAAATGAAACAAGGAAACAAGGTATTTATACCTACAACAATTACAAGAAAATTAAAATACAAACAACATTGACTTTGACTTTATTACAAATAGACTTTGACTTTTATGAGAGTTGACTTTCCAGCTTTGACTTCTTGATCTTTTGGTCTTCAAACTTTATGATCTTGAATCCAACATATTTGTGCTCTAACATGAGTGCCGACAAAATCATGCACATAAATTTATTTCTAAAAGAAGTTTGCTTCAATTGTCTCCCATGTTTTCGAAGCGTAAAGTGAGTTGTACTATGAAGCCTTGGTAAAGCCTTTAACACTCATCAGATTTTAAACCGTGAGCTTAAGCATGCATAAAATTGTTTTGTTGCACGTGGTTGCAATTTTTATTGAAAATATCTTTATCCTTGTTTCGTGTTTGACACTATTTTTCCGAATATTGTAATATTCGTGTTTTAATGTTATTTGGGTTGTTTGAGAAATAACTATGGAATTTTTGACTTTGACATTGGATCTCCTCCACGTATGTTAAGGTTTTAAAGTACGAGTTGTCCCTATGTTCTTGAGTCGAAATGATTTTTGGAATTTTAGTCGGTACGAGTCACGTTGAATTCATGAAACGTTATTTTATGACGCTTTGCTACTCACGAGTGTATTTTGAATTGCGTGAGTTTTAATTTTATTTGCGTGTAAGTTTATGAGTTTTAGTGAAGCGTTGAGTCTCATGTGGGTTTTGGTAAAAGTGTCGTTTATATTTATCAGGTGCGATAAAAGATAAAATTTTGGAATTTTGACATTTTAGTCATGACTTTGTTTCATGCCATTTGATTTTGGGAATGATGGTTTTAGTACCATATGATGTTCAACATCGTTGTGTTTCATTGGGTTTTATGGAAGGTTTTATTGGGTCTTACGGAATTCTATTTTACGACTTTTTTTGCGTCGTGCTCTTGAATTTGAGAGGTGTATATTTGCATTATTGTGGGCGTTAACTTATAAATTTTCGTTTAATATTTTGTCTCGTGCGAGTTTTGCATTGGTATTTTCGCAACCGTAAGAGACGTTTTGAGAGTTTTGTTAATAGATATTATCCCATATATTATTTTGGGAAGTTTCAATATTAAGTGATTTCTCTTTTGGGTTTTATACAGGTGTCACTCGTTGTATGCTACATGGTTTTTGAATTGTTTTAAATTGTTGGTGTGAGTAAGCATATGAAAAGTTATGTCGTTTCGTATTGGACTTTCGCTTTGAACGCATTTCAGTTGTCGATTTTAATGTTATAAATCCCGCAATGCATTAAGTGAGTTAGTGGTATACATGTCATTGTAGCCACTATTTTCGGACAACGTCATTTCATTGTACGACCTAAAATTTGAAAATTGGTTTAAATTTATTGTATGTTGATCAATCGCATGCATGTTTTTGTGTTGCTAAGTTTCGAAAAGCGAACTCGGCATGCGGGTCTTGTTGGGAATTTTATTCCATACTTTTATATAGTCGAATGAGAAATTTTGAGAACTTGATTACGTAACTTGTCTCTTGGGAGTTTTGTTCAATCATTCGCTATAAACTGTTTTGGTACACGAAATTATTTTCCCCATATATGGTATAATTTGATGCATGTTAGGACCATGGTAGTCCATTTAAAATTTTGTTGCGCATCTTTTATTAATATCCATATTAACGTAAGCACTGATCAAATGAGTGTTGAAAATGGTTTTATGTGCGTAGTGTTGGTTATCAATTTTGAAACCTATCGAACGAGCGGTAGTGTATTTTACCGCACGATTAATTGTTATAAAACTCATGTATTTAAAAGTTTTATAGATTTCAACTTGGCATACTTATTGAAAAACCTTGAAATCATTAGGGCTATTGACTTAAAACCCCTATCGTGAAGGGCGTTGCAATTAAGGGACTAGAGAAGTCCTTAGGATTTGAAGCGTCGGATGATCCGACTTATAGTCAACCTTGAATTTGAATTTCAGATTTTGAATCAGGTCATGCGTGAATCATGGGGGTAATAGATTATGTTCCCCAGTTAATTAAGAGATGATCTCTATGCGTTAGTAAACCTTCGGGATGAGGTTTTGTGTGACTACCTACGTCTGTTAGGTTCGTATTGATGTGTTGCTTGTCTGGTTGACATCAAGTTATAAGTTGACGGTGTACCGTCTTAATGGACTTCCGTGATCAAGGAATTTTGTGGTCCGTCTGTTAGGAACGTAAGATTTGGGAACATTAGCCCTCTATTAAGTATCAACCTTAATGTGACAATACTTCTGGAATGAAGTATTAGGCGGGATGTCCACGTTTTGATGTCACCATTCTGGTATTAGGCATCGACTCTTTTCTTGAGGACAATAACCGTTAGTGTACTCAGTGCACGTCCGTTGAATTTGGAGTGTTCACAGGTGAAGTGGTAACATTAAGAGAAGTAGATATTGATACTTAGAGATCGATCAGTGGTAATCCTGCAATCTACGAGGCTTCGTCGATCTATCAATCGACGTTTGAATGCATTATGATAACTGTGTAACCATGGGGTTGAAGTAATCCACTATCTGTGGGTATTGTGCTTATGGAAACTCGAGGTTCGGATCTACGATGGTGTTGGTGCAGACCAAACTAGTCGTTAAGAAAATTTGTCAAAGGACAATAACTCTTTGGTGGTAACGTTTATTGGAGACATTTGGTGAGAATGTCGAGGTAGGCTTTAAGTACAAACCAATTATTGAAGAGACCTTGATGCGTTGTATTTAGAGGTATCTAAGGGAATTGTTTGTTTTGGAGTATTTTTGGTGGAAATGACGGATCAGAGTCGTAAGTTACTCTTGAGGTAATATGAGCAACATAAGGTTGGGAGGCAACCGAGATTTAATGATTAAGAAAATGATCAAGCGAGGACTTGATGTTCATTCCGTCATCGATGAGTTATGTCGAACCTTGAGATTGATTTTTGTAATGGTTCGTTATGAGAAACTCGACGACAACCTCAACCGGGTTGTAATTGGGTTCGTATACGAGGTAAGGTTTGGTGGAGGCATTTTTATGGGAAATCAATCGATCTTGCCAAGTTCTATATTTGGTTCTTGGTTTGTGCCAGATTTCAAGGACGAAATCTCTTTTAAGGTTGGGAGAATTGTAACACCCCGATTTCCGAAAGGTATCATTTCAAGTTTATACAGAAACCGATATATCAAGGAAAAATAAGATTTTTGATTTTGGACTTGAATCCTAGATTTTATAGTCTATATGGATGAAGGATTCAATTACGAGTCCAACGGTTCTTTCCGGAGCGAAAACAGAGCTATAACGAAGAAGTTATGGCCAAAACAGTTTCGGTACGCGCTAGGTTATAATGCCCGGCGATTGTGACAGTGTCACAATCGCCTGTCAAGGTCGCCGGAGCCCAGAAACGCTCGGTACAATCTCAGCGATTGTGCCCGGCGATTATGACAGGGTCACTATAGTCTGACACAATCGCCTGGGTGTTTCTGGGTGTTAAAATCGCGATTTTCAGCCCCAAACTTCATTTCTTCATAACTCTCTCATTTCAACTCCGATTTGGGCGAATCAAGTTGCTACGGTTTCGTTTTTGAGAGATTTTCAAGGATATGGAAAGATATTGGAAGTATATTGGAGTATACTAGAGTATTTGGTGGTGGTAAGCTTCTCATCTCTCACTATTCATCTTCTTCCCCAAAGTTTTCTTGGTTTTCATCCACCCTTTGTTCGCCCTTTCATAGATTGAAGGTTTGTAATCATTTTGGTGAACTAGAGGTATTTTGATTGGTGGATTCAAGTTTGGGTTATGGTAATCTTCTATTCTCTTCGGTATTGGAAGTTAGGGTTTCGGTATTAGTTGAGGTATTCATGTATATGGTTTGGGAAATGATTCTTCGTGGTTGATTATGTTTATTTGCGGTTGGAAATGTATGGGTATAGGTTTTTGGAGACTTTTGGCTTGGAGGATTCAAGTTTCTTCAAAGGAGCTCTAAGTGGGTAAAATCTAGATTTAGCCAAAATCTAGATTTAGCCAAAATCTAGCAAGGTGAGTTCAAGTTGATTTGTGAAAATGGTGTACATGCCAAAATGGTTATTTTAAAGTGTTTTACATGAAACGGTTAACTACTGATAAGTTTTGGGTGTTTTGAAGTAAAAATGTATTTTACTTGGTTTTTGGAAAGTGTGAGTATTTTAATGAGTTCTTATATTTGATAAATTTGGTTTATCTTAATTTGATAAAATGCTCATATTTGGGATTTGGACATTTTGATAAGTAATCGCATGGTTTATGCATTATGGGGATTTTGTACAATTAGAGTCCATTTCATGTTATATGCATTTTGGTGTAATTGCATTCATAAACCCTTTGGAAAATATTTGGTTCCATTATGTGTTAAATTCTGGGTTAATCTCGTCTTTGGGATATGGGTCTTCATAAACGTTGTTTAAAGACATTTCTTTAGTCGGAAGACCGATAATTATTTATCAAATGGATTTCGAGCATTTTAGCTCGGTATTGGCTTAAAAGAGTCTTGAGGACACTTGTCCGGTTTTATATGGCTCAATGTAGAGCCCAGTCATGACGTACGTACTAATGCGCTGTGTTGCGTATTGAGTTTGGTTACGGGCTCGGGTGCTTTGGTCATTCGTGTGTAGTCCGGTAACGTTAGACAGTGTGTAATGGATCCATAGGCACGTCAGTCAGTCTGTTTTGGGATGGTCAATTGGGTATTTCGGGGTGGGACTCCGGTACCCATGTTTTATGACCGGAAACTTTACAAGTGATCGCTAGGAGGGTTGAGTCTGTAGTGCTATCGGGGAGTGAGCGCTAGGACCTCCGCCGCTTGAAGTAATGTCTGGGAGGTAGTCTTTAAGTGTGCCGGGTCTTCGGGATGGAGTTCTTCGGAATGATCCATCAAGGTCAACTGACTTGGGGTGACACTTGGTAAAGAAGTCGTAGGGACACTTGGGCTGAGATGTCGTGAGGTGTCATGCGATTAACGTTGATTGAGTGGCATACTTTTGTGTTCCTCCGCTCTCAACGGATACGGGTATCCCCCGTTGTCGGCCCTCTGTATTTTGGATATTTAATGGTCCATGCTTTAATATTTGGATTTCATTTCATTTTATGGTCGCGTGAGTATTAAGTTTCAGTTCTATGTTCTAATGGCGTATCATATTTATATGGATTGTTTTCCGTTATTTAAGGGTCGAGTATTATGTCCCACCCGAGTTTGGTTAAGTATGGTTAAACCTTCACTTGATGTCATTCGAGAGATAGCAACATGTAGTTGACCATGTGTAGAAACCTATTAGAACATAAAACGAATAATATAGTTAAAATATTTTTTAAATATAAGATAACATAAATGAAGTAAAAAGGTAAGTATTGTACTTGTTTTAGGAAAAAGAGGTCGACATGTCTTTCTGTGTCAATTATAAGAAGTGTACAATTATCCGTATGGATAATTGTAAAAAGTTACTTCATGTCGCTCGTGTAGAAAAACAGTTATACAAAATTTTGGAGGGGACTACAGATGTCCGCAAGGGATAGTATGCGGACATTGTCCTCGAAATGCAAAAACGGTCATAAAGATTACACGTTCATGCATCATTACTATTGCTTAAAAAGATGAAAGAATATCGGGATCGTGTGATTTAAGTCCAACAACTTGTTTCTTATTTTCTTTCAGGAAGGATTTGGAAATAAATGAGAAAATATTCAAAGAATTCCAATTTCATGCATCATCGTGATAATATTCACAAACCCAGTAACTTTGTTGTAATTGCTCCTCAATCAAACTCACGAAATATTTGACATTCTCAAAGTTGAAAATGGCTGCTTGAATCACAACCGAAGTAACTATAAGTATCATGCATTTAGAAAATCAGAGATTGGTCACCAACAATAAGAAATAATATTTTTAAATTACTTCAGGTCAGTGGGACTTCAAACATCCAAAATATGTCGTACTGGTAAATAAAACAACCCTCCCAAATAAGGACACCTAGATGTTATCGTATGACAATAAGTGTCTCACATTTTATCCCTTTGAGAATGATTTGAAATTGTTAAATTCTCATTGTGACATTTTAATATCTCATAACCTTCCTTTATATATTCATTATATCAGCAAAGGAATTTCAACTAAGGTAAATACTTTAATGTTGCTTCAAAAATGTATTTAACTGTTTACATATGTTTGCTCAAAACAATAACAAAAAACTAACAAAAAGGATGTTGACAACCTAGTTACAAATTTGATTTGATTCTAATGCACCTGGAGACATTATATAAATAACATGTTCGACTGATAATTTTAGCACAGTAGTAAAATACAATTACTTCGTATTGATTAACCCTTCAAATTTCAATAGAATGATGTTTCGTTGCTTGAGTTGGATGATGAAAAGAGAATGTCATACACTTTTTTATTTTATTTTTGTTGTAAAATAACGTTTTGATATTAAAGTTAAAAATTATATAAAAATGGTTTGTTGCAATCATATGTGCAATATTAATATTACGATGAGTGTACACAAAATTAGTCTTCCAATTTAGCTTATAATGCATGTTTTACAACTTAATTATTAACGCATTCTAAAACAGGTTGCACATAAAAATAATAATTAACAAACATATAAATGTACGTAATTAAAGAGGAAAAGTGATTCCGTACATCAAAAAATATATTGTAAGACATCTTTTCTTATTATAAATTCATGTCAAGTGATGAAATGTGCACCTAAATGTGCACCTAAAATGAGAAATGTTATACAATGTCACCACTATGCAAGATAATACATCAAACTTTGTTCATGGGGTAAAATAAAAAACCCTATGACATATTATCCAACATGGAAAAATTTGCTATCATTTTGGAGTCAAAGAAAATTTCCATGCATATTGCTATCCTACTTACTTTTTGAGAAAAATAGATGGAGAGATGAATAGAGCAAAATAAATGCCTATAGGAAGTTGGATAGTTTATAGGTTAAAACTAATTAATTAGGAAGTAAAATTACCAAAGCACCCTTCTTATAATGAAATACACATTTTTCACTTAAGGGTAAAGAAGTCTTTAACTTATTTGATATTAAAAAAATTCAAAATAATGAGAAAATTCCTTTAGACAAATCCTCTTCTTACATTGTGTCACATCATCCTTTGTAGGTTTTGCTTTTATATATACTAGTGTTTAATATCGCTTTGAAATAAATGTTAACAAAAATGTAAAAATTATCTTCATTGACTATATATATATATATATATATATATATATATATATACCTTCATATGTTTTTCCTATGAACGTTCGAAGTTTTTTTTTTAATTTCACTATGTTTTGTTGTGAAGTTTCAGTGTTATTTTGTGGTTTCAACGGTTTCACAAAAACATCATGGTCTCGCATTATCCCAAGTCTATATATTTTTGTACATAAGAGAGGTCTTAAAGAGATAACGTAGCATATTTTAATAGTTAGAATCTCTTATCTTTTTTCCCCAAATTTTTGATTTTTTAAAATGCTAAATATGTTAAAGACTTCTCTATATTCATACGTAACTTATATTTTCAGTAAAAGTGAGGAGATATTTAGTAATTTACATATCTATTGTAATTTATGTTAATTGACCATTTCTAAATAAAGAATATGTGCAAATCCATGTACAATACTTTAATTTAAATAAATATTATTGGTTTTGAGTCTATTCAATTAATAGTGTTATGAATTATGTTGGATGTGTGATGAAAATTATTAATAACAAACATAGTTTAAATATTTATATATTACATTTATTGATGTCGTTTAAAATAAACTGATACAAAAATAACATAAAAGTAAAAAATAAGTCAAAATCCTCCAACATAGTGAAAGATTTAGAATAAAAAAACTCTGACACCAATAGCTAAAAAGAAAATTATAAATATATAAATTTAGAATAAATAGAAACAATAGATAAACAAAATATATCAATAATTGCTTAATAAAACTATATTATCAAATATTATTATTATTATTCAAAATTTCAAATATAGTTTAAATAATCTTCATATTTAAAAACCAAATATTATAATCTTTTTTAAAATTATATTCGTCCTTAAGAAAATACAATAATACATGATTAAATGTAATATAAAAAGTGTTTATATTTATCATAATTATTATCTTTCTATAAAAAAAAGACATAGAAGTATTTGAAATCTAATTCAAATATATATATATATATATATATATATATATATATATATATATATATATATATATCAAGGGTTCATCTCCTTTTTCATTTAGGCATAGAGTTTTTTTATTCCAATATTTTTTCTTTTTCAATATATAGTAATTCTTTGAATTTAATTTTTTTTTTTTGCAATCTAAGTCAAATTTTTGATTGAGGCATGTGCCACTTAAACATGATACATAACATTGTCAAACATCGTCCGGTTTTCACTTTTCTTGTGTGGAGGTGATTAATCAGTTTCATTTTCTAAATTGATAAATTGATAGTCTTCGGTAACATTGTTGACAATGGTATAAATGTCATTAAATTGTAGCAAAGTTTTATGGTTGAAACTCTTAAATTATATGAAGCAAAAAGGTATATTTGTAAAATGAAAATTAGTCTAGTTTTAAAAATGATTCAATCATTGAAGGTCAAAAAAAAACTTTGGATAATATTAGTCGATTTACATTCTAATAAAACTTCAATTTCTCAAATGTAACACTAAAAATCTGTTAGTATATACATCAAACAATAAGTGAATATAAAAATGTAGATTTACAACGACCTTTCGCGAGTAACAATGTAATATTTGAATAAAAATTACACAAATATTCTTTTAGCATCGTGTGTTATGCTCCTGAGAAAAAAAATATAGAAATAAGAATTACAACAATAATACATCATGAAATTCTAAAATAGACAAAATCAAGAATAGATTGAAATTGAATGAGTAGTTACATGAAAGACTTATATGTAGTAACATATATGTGTACCATGGTGATGAGGCTTTGATGCTCTTTCCGATATTTGGTGATCCTAAGAACTTGTTCCTACTTGTGTCACTTACTACAAAAAAAAACACAACATAAACATCATATGAAATCAACATAATAGCAAGGAACTTGAATATAACAAAAGTCCATAGCTTAGATCGATCTTTTAGTAAGAGAGAATGTGTTAGAAGAAAATAATGGGAGGTAGGTTGTTGTATGACAAAGAAGTGAAAAACCAATAACATATCCAACAAAAACAAAAAGAACCACTTGTGTTTAAATAAGGGGAAATGGAACACAAATGATTAATATAAGAATATGGATGGTTTAGGTATTGAAAGCTAATCAAAGTAGGAAAATTGAAAGTAAAGGAAGAGGAATACAAGAGGTTATTTGAGAGTTAAGAGTAATGAAAGTTTTTTAATTAAAAAAAAATCAAAATTATGATAAAATAGATAAAGGTGAATAAAGGATTCTCGGGGAGGCCAAGCCTCAAGCCTTAGGAGCCATGGCGAAGCCTTGTCGTTTTCAAGGCGTGACTTATGGCGTCAAATTTCTAATTTATATATAATATTAGATATAAAAACATATGTTTTGGTGTGTTTTTCAATGAGTCAATAGTAATAAACAAGTTAAATTAGGTTATATATATTAAAAAACTCGCAAATAAGACATTAAAAACATACAAAATACCAAATATTGCATTACAAAAACTGCGCATTAGGCCATGGCGTGCCACGAGCTTAACGTGGCGTGAGACACAAGCCTTGGTGCCATGGCGCGCCATGGCGGCTGTGCGGCGAGTTTTTTAGAACAGTGACAAAAATGCGATGAAAAATACGTTCATTTTTCTACAAATTATACCATTATAATCGTCTCGTCTGACCTTCAAAACGAGCCCAATATTGAATATTTTTTAATTTAATCGTACTATTAAATATCATGAATATCTACAAATTAATTTGTTTTCTATCCATACGTTTTATTTATTTTTCTACCATTAGCACATTAAAAATACATAATCGTAAAATACGTTTCATTCTTATTATAAATTATATCATTATAATTTTTTTCGTCAATAATTGTAATATAATTTAATTATTAAATATCTTTATAGGTTTAGGGTTTTATAAATTGTGATTCTTAGGTTATGATTGATTGTTGATGACATATTTATAAGAAAGTAGCATTAATAGTTCGTTTTTACTTACATTCCGCTGCATTGTGCGGGTTTATGTCTAGCTATATAATGAAAATTCTAAAACGGTTATACGGTTATTGTACAATCTTTTGTACAATAACATTTACCACCCTTAATCTTTTGTACAATAACATTTACTACCCTTACAATGTTACATTTACCACCCTTACAATGTTATATTTACCACCCTTACAATTACTTATTTAATTTACTTTATATCCCTTACTTTTTCATTTTCATTTTACACGTAATTAATTTACTTTATATCCCTTACTTTTTCATTTTCATTTTACACCGTTATCATATTAACACAAATAATCGTATGTGAACAAAAATGCAATGAAAAAATACGTTTCTTTTTTTATAAATTATACCATTATAATCGTCTCGTCAATACCTTCAAAACGAGCCTAATATTGAATATTTTTTAATTTAAGCGTACTATTAAATATAAGAATTTATACTATATAATGAAAAAACTAAAACGGTTATTGTACAAACTTTTGTACAATTACATTTACCACCCTTATAATGTTACAGTTATCACCCTTATAATTACTTATTTAATTACTTTATATCCCTTATTTTTTTCATTTTTCATTTTACACCATTATCATATTAACACAAATAATTATATATTAACAAAAATGCAATGAAAAAATACGTTCATTTTTCTACAAATTATATCATTATAAGCGTCTCCTCAATATTTTCAAAACGAGCCCAAAATTGAATATTTTTTTAATTTAACCGTACTATTAAATATCATGAATATCTACGAAATAATTTGTTTTCCTGTCTATACGTTTTATTTTTTTTCCACCGTTAGCACGTTAAAAATACATAATCGTAAAATACGTTTCATTCTTATTATAAATAATATCATTAAAATTTTTTTCGTCAATAATTATAATATAAACTAATTATTGAATATCTTTATGGGTTTAGGTTTCATAAGTTGTGATTCTTAGGCCATGGTTGATTATTGATGAAATGTATATAAAGAAATAGCATTAATTGTTTGTTCTATACTTACACTACGCTGCATCGCCCAGGTATATGCCTAGTATAGATAGATAGACAGATTCTAATACGGTTGTTTTGAAAGCCGGCTCCACGTTCCCTTCCTGAAATGACGATTTCAGACTCTGCAAATACATAAAACAGCTTCGGACGATTCAGGGTGATCTCTGGTTATCGAATCCTTTCTACTCTTCTCCTCTTGATCTCTCGACTCGATTTTCCTCATCTCAATTGATTTTGACTTGTGTTTTTTCGTCTCAATCGATTTTGATTCTGGTTGCTCCTCTTAATCGATTACAGAATTGATTATCAATTTCCAGAATCTATTTTCATTCTGTTTGGTCAATCATTTTACAGAAGTTACCAATCAATTTACAGAATCGATTTTGATTCTAGCGTCCACTTATGTTTTTTTTTTGACAATGGACATCTCCACATCCTTTGAGTTGGTGTACGTTTTTTCATTTCTTTGATAATCGTTTCTTTCATCTCTAATTTTGCCCAAATTTATTTGCTTGGGATTTAATGTTTGCAGTACACGTGGAACAAAGTAAAGGCAGTCATCAATGGTAGTAGAAAAGAATCAATGATTTTGGGTATGTGTTTTTTTTTTCTTTTTGTTTTATATTTAAATGATTTTAGGTTTTGGCTGCATTTAATCCCTCTCAAAGTTTGGTTTCTCTCTATTTTGCCACTTCGTTAGTTCATTTTTGCCTTTGGATTTTGAGGCTTCTCGTGCAGGTTTGTTCAATTGATTCTTTTTAAGGCATCATAGCGATGCTTGCGTTTTTGTTTTGAGTTCATCAGAGTATCATCGCATATATCAATAAACTGACCGTGATTAGGTGATTGTAGTTGCAAATAATATGGAATTAATGGAACCAAATCTGCAGGTAAATCTTTAAACAAAAACCACAGAAACACACACAACCATACACATATGGGCAGCCTCTAGGCAGCAAGATAATGTGAACATATACAAGCTACATGAAAACATAATATCTTACCCATAATTTCAAGCTCAGGTGCTGGTTTCACACGGGTCTGATCAGACAAGATTACCGGATTCGTATTACTATCTCAATTCTCCATTAATGCTGTAATCCTGACAAGATCAAGAAATCGAAAGGTTTCTTCTTTGTTTTTCCAGACTTGCATATGCTACTACAAGATCATCAATGGCTGCCAGAGGTCCCAAAATGTGCACTATTTTTACCTACCATATTAGTCTTATCTTATCCTATTGGTTTTTCAACTTGCTGGTGAGAGAAAAAAGATTTTGAATGTCATCATGAATCCAGCAAGGTGGTGAAGAAATTTAGGAACTTAAAAACTCACACACCATAGGTTATTTGTCTACACTTCGCAATTTAGATCGAGGCACTGCTACTTCAGTTTTGTAGTTCATGTTTCTCGACTTTTTTTTTTACTAAAATTGGGGTATTTGATAATGTTTTATCAAGTAAACTGCTCATTATGATGATGCCAAAACTGTTATAGAGTTTGTGAGGTTATGATAATGAATTTGATCAATTTATTATTCACAAGCCCCTAACAATCACAAATTATGATGATTCTGACCAAAAAAGTGGTGACATTTATGCTATGATTCTGATCCTTGGTTAAATATCCGATGCATCAATGATGCGATTGATATAACGATGATAATGATGCAAAAAATATGTGGTTTTCGAACCATTGTCCTTTTATTAGCCACTGTTATTGCAAATTATGATGTTTGTTGACCAAAAAGTAGAAACGTTAACGAGTCTATGCTATGGTCTGATCCTTGGTTATCCTGTTCATCAATGATACCATTGATGTACCGATGGTAATGATGCAAAAAAATATGTGATTTTTGAACCATTGCTCTTTGCAGAATATGAACTTGTTTTTTTCTCCATTTCTGAGTTAGGCATCTTCTGTTGTACCAAACGGACCGGGACTTGGAGGGAACTTTTCATACAATCCTTTGCTTGCATATTTGCGAGGACGACTTGAAGACTTGAATCGTGACCGGTCATAACAGAATAAACATAGAGGCCTTGGGGCTCCTCACCACAGGGTCACTAGGCATTTTTCTGACTGTTATCTTCTGGACCCCATGGGATTAGTAGAGGTGCGCGTATGTTAGACCTAGACACCCACGGTTAATCAAAAAACAACATACAAGTTGCTCAAATTCTTGCCCAATGCAACCCCTTTAAATTTCTTGATTTTTCCCATCACAACTTGTAAGAATTATGCATTTTCATGAGACTCTTCTTGCTTGCTATAACCCTATAACCATATACATTTGGTAGTTTTGTTGTTGATATCTTTCATTCGTTTGTAACCAATGCTACTGGTGGTTGCTGGATAGAACTTGAAAATACTTTATGTGCGTCATTCATAATTAACTGTTTAGTCAAAAAGAAAAAAAGTTAATCATCATTCATTCATCTAACCTTCAAAACCTGTTTTCTTAAGGATATATATATATATATATATATATATATATATATATATATATAAAATAGACGATACCAAAATAATTTCAATTTTTTCATGTTTTTCCATTTCATAGTTGCAGGTGGTCTTCCTTGCAAACTAGAGGGCATAATTGAATCACCACTTGTAAATGGATATCTTGCAACAAGTGTCAATTTTCTGTTGGATATTCTTTACAAGGAAAACCTACAGTGGGAATTACACTTAGGAACTTTAGGTTATCTGACTTGATCATCTGATGTGAGTTGCTATTCATTTTTTCTTTCCTGGTCTTACATTTTGTTCATGAATTAAGGTTATTATGATTCAGGGAGGTTGTGACAGCAGTTGAAGAACCTTTAGATTGCCCAAATGTTTCTAGAATTGGTTGCAAGTATGCTGAAGTCTTCCAGAATTTCCTACAAACTTCAAGCTTCTCTATATGGAACAGGATGAATAATACTGGGTTTTTGGCGTCAACTAACAGTAAGCTAAATTGTTCCTTTGATTGGAAAAACAAAATTTAGGTTTAAACGTTTATGTCATAAAACTTCTTGCGCGAACAACTGATATCAAGATCTTACCAATGATATCAGACATCAGCTATCAGGAAACTGAGAAGGGACTTCCTTTTTCTCCTATCTCTAAATGTGTTGTTTTGGTCTTATAACTAGGTCCGAGAAGGAAGGACGTCGGGCAAGAATGTTGAGGCTGAATCCGGCGAAGAAAACATTTCAGAGGTCTTGCTTATGGTTCATGTTGTAATGCTCATCCTTGGTTGTTGCGTTGATAACCAAGATGTTCTGTTATGGTTTTGGTTCTGGTTCTTCTGTTGAAGCAAGATCGATAAGTCTTGGGGGCAGTTTACTTAAACGCTTACCCGGTATGAGATGTCATAATCTCCTTTATATACATCTTTACTGCTGGAAGACAACAGTTGAAATATTGAGTGTTGGCCGTGCTTGGAGCCAAGGTAGAATTATAACCTACAATTTTAGATGGAACAAAATGAATGGTGGAATGTAATTAGTTCATTGCTATGATCTGTTCTTTTTTAATGTTTACCTTTTTCGCAACAGTTGATTCCTTTTCCTCCCTTCTTACAATCAAGCAGCCTCCTCTGTATCGACCTGCTCCAGTTTGTCAATTTTATTTTTATAGTTTACTTCTTTTTCTCTCATGTGCTTCTATGTGATGCACACCAACAATAGCCAACTGGTAACTAAAAACAATTTTTTTGAGCTTTCTACACTCCAACTACAATGGCATTTCAAGGATAATTTTTTCTCAATAGTTGTGTTAGAAGATGGATATGGATGAAGAACACGATGAATATACTGAAGGTTTGAAACCTCGATTGTATTGATTGAGAGAAAACTTACAATACGAAAGTAAATTATGAAAAGAAAGATAACCTAGACTACATAATACAACAAATATATACGAAGACTAAATGGGCTTGGGCCCTAACATGGGCCTGGGCCTCTATATACATTAACATCCCCCCTCAAACTCAATCGGGAGAAGAATGAGCCAGATGGAGTTTGGAAACTAGATCACGAAAACGTCCTGGTAAATGAGCTTTAGTGAAAATATCAGCCGGTTGATCAAGAGTCAAAATGGAAAGAAGCTGAATAGTCTTACGTGTCACATGTTGACGAACAAAGTGACAGTCAATTTCAATATGCTTCGTTCGCTCGTGGAAGACATCATTGTGGGCAATTTGAATAGCACTGTTGTTGTCACACCACAATGGAGTTGGATACTGTTGAGGAGCCCCCATGTCAGAGAGAAGCTAGCGTAACCACACAAGTTCTTGAGCTGTATCAGCTGGCGCTCGATATTCAGCTTCAGTACTGGATCGAGCTGTGAGAGATTGTTTGTTGCTTCGCCAGGATATAAGAGAGTCGCCAAGAAAGAAACATTAGCCAGTAGTGGAACGACGATCAGTCATGTCACTGTCCCAATCAGCATCAGAAAAACCTCGCAAAGTCAACGACGAGGTGGATGGAAAATGAAGACCATGAAACATGGTCCCTTTTAAATATCGAAGAATGCGCAGGACAGCAGCATAGTGATCAGAACAAGGTGCTGACATGAACTGACTAACAGCATAGGCAATATCAGGTCGAGTCACTGTCAGATAGACAAGTGACCCTACTAACTGGCGATATAAAGTAGGGTCACGTAGAGGTGGACCAGCATTTGGAGCCAAATGAAGGTTGTGTTCAAGAGGAGTGGATGCTGTTTTGTTGTCAGTAATCCCAGCTTTCGACAAAAGATCGGAGGTGTACTTGGCTTGACACAGATAAAGGCCTGATGGATCAGAGAGCACCTCAAGACCAAGAAAGTAGTGTAAAGAACCAAGATCCTTCATCTCAAAACAGGAGCTGAGAGATGACTTCAGATTGGCGATGCCTGTAGAGTCACTGCCAGTAATAATCATGTCATCCACATACAGGAGAAGTAAAATTGTGCCAGCTTCAGTTGTCCGCGTAAACAGTCCTGAATCATAGTTGTTGGGTGACAAGCCCAAAGAGGTGACAGTGGAACTGAATTTCTCAAACCAAGCTCGCGGATCTTGCTTTAGGCCATAAAGAACCTTCCGAAGACGACAAACATGACCTTGTGGAAGACGAACACCTGGAGGAGGTGTCATGTAGACTTCCTCAGATAAGTCACCGTTCAAAAAAGCATTCTTAACATCCATCTGAAAAAGAGGCCATTGTTTGGTAGCAGCAATGGCAAGAAGACTGCGAACAAATGTGACGCGAGCAACAGGTGCAAAAGTCTCCTCATAATCAATACCATACTCTTGATTGAAGCCCTTGGCCACAAGCCGAGCTTTGTACCGATCAATAGATCCATCCGATTTGGTTTTGATTTTGAACACCCATTTGGAGCGAATGGGTTTCTTTCCTGGTGGAAGAGGGACAGAATCCCAAGTCTGAGCTTTGTCAAGAGCCTGAAGTTCCTCATCCATAGCTTTCTGCCAATCAGAGTTAGAAGAGGCTTCCTTAAAGGAAGTAGGTTCGTGATTTGACAGCAGAGTAGCATAAACATGATAATCACGGAGATGAGAAGGAACTTGTCTTACCCGTTCTGATCGTCTAACATTTTGAGATTGAGAAGTTTCAGGAGCCAAAGACTCAGCAGGCACCTCAGATGTTGGCTGTGCGGATGGAGCAGACGATTGATGATGATCAGGAAAACTTGGAGAGGCTGACTCAGAAGGAGTTGGAACACTAGGTGGAGGTGATATAACGTCAGATTGGAGTGAGTCCAATGAGACAGAAGCATCAGTGAAAAACGGAGGTGTGAGATTAGGAGACTCACGAAACTTGGATATAGAAGAGAATGGAACATGTTCCCAGAAGGTAACATGTCGAGAAATACGAAGACGTTGGGAGATAGGATCCCAGCAGCGATAGCCCTTGTGCTCAATCCCATATCCAAGAAAGCAGCACAGTCTGGAGCGAGGTTCAAGTTTGGTATGTTCATGAGATTGCAGTTGAACAAAGCAAGCACTACCCCAAACTTTTAGAAGTTCATAGGCTGGAGTGACCTCATAAAGAGCCTCGTAAGGAGACTTATTATGAAGAATGGGAGTAGGGTGACGATTGATAGTATAAACGGCAGTAAAGGCAGCTTCACCCCAAAAACGTTCTGGACATTTAGCAGAGATGAGAAGAGTGCGAACCGTATCAAGGATATGACGGTGTTTGCGTTCGGCACGACCATTTTGTGGAGAAGTGTCAGGACAGGAGTACTGAGAGAGAGTCCCCTGAGATTGAAGGAAGGAGAGAAGAGATGACTCTTTGTATTCCATAGCATTATCAGCTCGAAGGATCTTTATCGATTTTGAGAACTGGGTGTGAATCATCCGAGCAAACATAATATAGATTTGAGGTAATTCCGAACGATGTTTCATAAGATATATCCATGTGAAACGGGTATGGTCATCAATAAAAATAACAAAATATCGAGTACCACCCATGGATGGATGTGGTGCTGGTCCCCATACATCAGAATGAATAATATCAAAAGAAGAAGTAGAATTAAAGTCATTCATGTCAAAAGGTAAATCATGATGTTTGCCAAGTTTGCAAGATAAACAAGAAAAATTGTCAGTTGAAACACAATTTCCTAACACACCTAAGTGAGCTAATGACTTTATTCTAGCTAGAGATAAGTGACCCAGTCGGGGCATGCCACATCTCAAGGGAAGAAGTGCTAGAAACCGAGGCAACAAAACTTGAAGAGGGTAAAGGAAGACGCAGATAGATCACTTCAATCATCCGTCCAACTTTATGGCCGAGTCCAAGGATCTGCTTGGTCTTTGGATCCTGTACAACACAACTAGAAAAATGAAATAAAATGATCAAATTAGATTCAAGGAGTTGTGCAATCGAAACAAAGCTCAGAGATAGCTTTGGAACATTTAGAACATCCGGTAATTGTATAAGAGGAGTGGAAACATTTCCGCTAAAGGATACCGGTAAACCAGTGTTGTCAGCAGTTCTTACTGACGTAAATTGCTGAGGTGGTTTCTTAGAAGTGAAACCATCAGGGCAAGGTGTCATATGATTGCAACACCCAGAATCAAAAAGCCATACGTTACCTGACGCAGCTGAGTGTGGAGAGTTCATACCCATAGCACCAGACATGATTTGTTCCATAAGTTCCTGATTGCGACGCATCAGGTCCATTAGATCAGGTGAGGAGACTGTAGAAACCTCAGTATCGGTAATGGTAGGCCCAGCAACAGCATGAGTTCGGTTCTGAGAACTAGTGTGCTTTGAGTTCTTCGGACAGTCAGTCTCATAGTGGCGCGGATGCGTGATGCCACACTTACGACACTTACGGATAGGACAATCAAGAAGAAGATGAGCAGGAGAATGACAGAAGGCACACTCGGATGTGTTCGTCTTGCCCACAGATCTGGAATGATTGTTATTAGTCCATTTGCCTTTTGGCTTGGAATGAGACGTGTAGAGAACACTATCAGTAGCAGGCACTGGTGAACGCATGTGAATACGGGTTTCTTCACTTAGCAATTCTGATATTGCTTCTTCAAGAGTAGGTAAAGGCTGCCTATGAAGTGAGACACGAACATTCTCAAATTTATCAGTCAAGCCCATCAAAATGGTGATCAGATGCAGATGGTTGAAGTAGGCGGTGAACTGTTGAGCGGTTTCATCAAAGATCTGAGGTGCTCCAAGACTTATATGATCTCTGAGGGACTGCATTTCAGAGATATAAGAGTTGATGGATTGATCAGGAAGTTGACGTTTGCTCTGAAAGGTGGTCCACAGTTGGTACTGATGAGATAGACCAGATGATGTATACCGCTTGGCGAGAAAGTCCCAGAGACTTTTGGCTGTAGTATAACCAAGGAACTGTTGGTTGATTTCAGGAGTAGTGGAGGCATTAATGCAGCCCAAGATGCGAGCATTATTAATATCCCACTCGTTCATTCGTTTTGCAAAGTCAATAGCATTCTCAGCTGCTTCTTGAATTGGAGCTTTGGATGCGCCAGTAACATAGGTGTGAAGACCATAAGACTTTAACAGAATTGTCATATGGTGATGCCAAAGAACATAGTTGCTACCGTTGAAAACAACGGAGATGGGATTTGAGTGACTGAAAGTGGTAGCCATGAAATAAGAAAAGGAATTGTCAAGGTGTTCGACCGGAGGTATATTCGACCGAAGGTGTGTTGACCGAAGGAAGTGTTCGACTGGAGGTATGTTCGACCGAAGGAAGTGTTCGACCGAAGGAGGTGTTCGACCGGTATGTTCGACCGAAGGTATGTTCGACCGAAGGGGTGTTTGACCGAAGGGGTGTTTGACCGAAGGTATGTTCGATCGAAGGGGGTGTTCGACCGATATAAATTCGACCGAAGGGGTGTTCGACCGGTTTTGCGGCTAGGGTTTCCAACAGATCGATCGATCGACCGATATGATGACAGTTTGAAACAAAGAACAGCGATGATGAACAAGAACAGCGGCGGCGGTGACAAGAACAGCGACAATGGCAAGAACAGCGGCGGCGATGGCAAGAACAGCAGCGGCGGCGAGTTGACTGTGACGATGAACAGTAAAATCGTGATGAACAGTAAACCGATGAACAAACCTACAACTCTGATACCATGTTAGAAGATGGATATGGATTAAGAACACGATGAATATACTGAAGGTTTGAAACCTCGATTGTATTGATTGAGAGAAAACTTACAATACGAAAGTAAATTATGAAAAGAAAGATAACCTAGACTACATAATACAACAAATATATACGAAGACTAAATGGGCTTGGGCCCTAACATGGGCCTGGGCCTCTATATACATTAACAAGTTGTTGTAACACCTTCAAATTTGGTAAGAGCAACTACTTAAAAACTTCGATATTTCATCAAGTAAAGGACAAAACTTCCTCTACAAATCAAAACTTAATATACTTCAAATTTAAAATTTTATAATTAACCTCAACAATTATAAAACTCCAATCTTATACAAGAACTAAACCGAAGTCGGGTGTTAATTAATCCCAAATACAAGTTGCTCTTCCCGAAACAAATGCAGAAGACTTCACTAAGATATCCACTTCTCGAGCATACAACTAGCACTTCTCTCTTCATAGTGTCACTAGAACTATTCCCAACCGGAACCTATTACACATGCCGACAAATAAAAAGGTTAGGCTAACGCTTAGTGAGTTCAAGAGTTTTCAACACGAATAAATATATCGCAAAAAGAAAGAATGCAACTTAAATCGTAATCTTTTAGGACGATTTACTTTAAATATGAAAATGACTCATTTCCAATAATATGCATGTTTTAAAGATGAATGCCCCAATGTGAAAACATTCTTTGGTGAGGTGATACAACCCAGAACTCACTCAAAATGTGAATAGAAATCGAACTCCGAATTTACGACACAACATGAATAACACTTCATATCCCGAAACACCCAAAACACGGGTGGGGCACAATACTCCACACATAAAATAATGGACAACAATCCACACAAATAAGACGTTATCGAAAGCATCAATACTAAAATCCAAGGCCCAAACAATACATTTCGGTGACGGGGAGACCCGATTCCATATAGTGTGGCGGACACAAAGTAAGTCACACACTATGTTAGTAATGCCAAACGCATAATAAAATACACGCAAGGGATGTTAGGCTAGGTAGCTTTAAACGTACACCCATGGAAAGTCAACTTCAACCACAACCACATAGGGTCCTTACGTTGAGTTCCTCATCCAATATCGTGTAGTAGCACATAGGACTTATACCATATCTGAGGCCTAGTAGGACTTATACCACATCCGATGTCTAAGCGTGCCTCGATGTGGAAAACTAGTGTTCCATCATCCGACGTAATGATTCAAGCGCTCATGGATCCATAGCAATCATGTCTAGAACATTTCATAACTCCGAATAAATGTCACACACACTCAAAACATGTAAATCTCCAATAAATGTAAATCATGACCAAAGCTCTACATTGAGCTATCAAAACTGGACAAATGTCCCCAAAACCCAACATGATCAAATACCGAACCACAAGCTCAGTTAACCTAAAGACTATTTGTCGAAAGAAGTAAAATGCAATAAAACACAATCGACCAACATTTATGCAAACACATGCTCCAAAATGCATGAAAAACTCCAACACAACTTAGATTAAGACATATCATTTTCCAAACAAGTTTATACCATTGACTCTTTCAAAATGTCTCATTACACAAGGTTTCACATTTCTCCAAATTGCACACTAAAAGTGCATTTACACCAAAGGATTTACACTTGTAAAATAAATCGTTAAAATGTCGATGCCTAAGATTTACTCATCGAAATACTTGAAATATATCTTTTCTCAAACCCAAAAAGATTTACAATTTCTGAAATATTCACAAGGTCGGGAATGACCAAAACCCAATGACCCACACGTTGGTATTTTCAAAACATCCCACAACACAAACCATGCATATTTTCAACAAACATGAAAATGTGTCTTTACCAAATAACCTTCATTTATGCAATAAATCACCAAAACACTTTCCCTTATAACTTATTTATCAAAACACCCAAGAATCCCTAAATGTGGTTGTTTTACAAGGCTTATAAAGTTAAACACTTCAAATAATCAATACCCAACAAATGATAATTTCTTGCAAAACACATAAAAACTTTAAAATATATATTTTGGCATGTGCAACGTTTTCACAAATCAACTTGAACTCACCTTGCTAGATTTAGGCTAAATCTAGGTTTTACCTCAAACTTTGAGTTTCTTTTGGTGAAGACATGAGATCTCTTAGCAAGCCATCCAAACCTTAGATCCGAAGCTTCCACAAGGTTTTCTCTACCATACATACTCCCAAGGTTACATAAAAATAAGAAGAAATGGGAAAGAGGATAAAGAACACTAAAACCTTAGCTTTTTGGTGAGAGATGAGAAGATTACCTTAATCAAAATGCTCTTGAATCCACCAATATTCCTCCTCCAAACCATCAAAATCGAACCTTAATCTTCCCAAGAACTCCAACTAGAGAGAAAATGGGGTAGGAGAAGTATTGGGGTGAAGAAATGAGGAAAACGCCCCAAAATAGAACTTTTTAGAGCTTATAGGCGCTAAAGCGGGTTTCAAGCGGGTAAAGTCTCCCCAAAGTCGTCCGGATTTCTCAGAAAGACCCCCCCAAAGTCGCATTAGATACTGCTCGTTTGATTTCTTCGTTTTTCATGCTCGATCACTGTTTTAGCCATCACTTATTCGTTTTAGCTCCGATTTTGCTCCAAAAATAACCGTTGGACTCGTATTTGAATCCTTCATCCAACAAACTACAACACTTTAAAAACACAAAATACTTAAATACACAAAACAATACATGCTACAAGCCAAGAGACTTGATATTTTTGCATGTACCTTTTCATGCTACTATAAAATCTAGGTTTTAAGCCTAAAATCCTATTTCTTCTATTTCTATTAACATACCAATTCCTGTATTAACTTGAAATCATACCTTCCTAAAATTTAAGGTGTTATAATCCTCCCAACCTTAGAAAAGATTTCGTCCTCGAAATCTAGTACCGATCAAACCCTCAATTAACTGTACTTTCGCAAAGCAACCGACTCCCTACCAAGAGAGCGTCTCTATTCTAGTTCAAACTCAAATTATCACCTGATAATTTCTTGCCAAGGCTGCCATGGCGATTTACACGTTGATTCCCAAATTCAATCTTCAATTCTATGCGTTACATCACTCTCAGGGTGAACACTGAACATTGTTGGAGCAATTTCCAACCATATGATTTCGGTTTGTCTCCCAACCTTAAGAGACCGTTACTTCCTCAAGGGTAGCTTATGACCTCAACTTCTCGACTTCACAAATATCGCCCATAAATGAATTTACTCGAATTCTCTAACATCCTCTACCAAACTGCGATACGTTTCTCCCTTACATTTAAAATTTCGATAATATGAGTAAAGGTTGATCCGGCCATAAACAGACATACTTTTCTTAAAATATGGCATCCATTATTATGTTGACTTTACCTGGGCGTAACGGAACCTGTGGGATAACATCCAACAACAAAACTCGCATGAAATAAGTTTCTCAATAACCCATAAACCAACACACACAATGAATCTCGCTATGCATTTCAACATTCGTTCATACATTGCAAGACATTGTAAAATAATACTCCATAAAACTCAACAAAACTCACACAGAATAAAAAATTTCAATAAAACTCAAACACCAAAACATGGAAATAACTTTTTCCTTTAAAACCTTAACATATGTGGAGGAGATCCAATGTCAAGGTCATAAATCGTAGTTACTTGCCCGAGACCCTAAACAAGGTAAAACGTAAATACTACAATATCCGAGTATAGTGTTCGACAAAAACAGGGATAAAAAAAATCTCAACAAAGTTTGCAACCATGTGCAATAAAACAATTTTATGCATGTTTAAACTCATGGTTTAAAATCTCGTGCATGTTAAACGTCTTTCCACGGATCCAAAATACGACCTGCATAATAATTTGGGAAAGTATAAAATACTTTATGCAAATTATTTTAAAAGTGAGTTTAGTGCATGAATTTTGATTGAGATCCAAAATCTTAGGACCGAGCTCACCAAGTCCAACGATCTCACTATTGACATCCGGATGCTCAACATCTTAAGGTAGCGATAGGCAACTAAAGCGGTTAACCTTACAATTTCTTCTTGAAATAAAGTCGATTCAATAAGCCTATGGTTCTACTTCAACCAGTTGCCCCGATCCAAAATGGTCAACTTAATGTATTCATCATGCTTAATCGTCACTTGGAGTGACAATGCTATAAACCTCAACTTCTTCTAACTACTACTCCTCAGAAACTCATCCACTACCCCATCGGTCCTCACATAAAGGCGGTTCAAGCACACACATGTAACATGTAAGTTCACCATGACACTGGCCAGGTGCAATTATGAACGTACCAAACATGATGATCCTTGCTACCCTTGTCATGGTTCTCGATTCTAGTGACTCTATAGAACTCGAAGTATCCTATCTTAAAGTGCTAATTGTACAATCTCACTTTCATCTACTGAGTAGAACGCTAGTTTGAGTCTAGGTATTAAAAATCAACAGGTAAATCTCTCAAACTTAAGCTCTGATACCAACTCGTAACACCCTCAAATTTGGTAAGAGCAACTACTTAAAAACGTCGATATTTCATCAAGTAAAGGACAAAACTTCCTCTACAAATCAAAACTCAATATACTTCAAATTTAAAATTTTATAATTAACCTCAACAATTATAAAACTCCAGCCTTATACAAGGACTAAACCAAAGTCGGGTGTTACTTAATCCCAAACAAGGTTTTAAAGAACGAAAGCGAGCCTCGAGGCATTTTCCCATTAGGTACGTGAAGCGTAAGCCTCGAAGCGGTCGAGGCGTAAGCCCCAAAAAGTAAAACAAAAAGTGCATAAATACATAAGACTTAACAAAACAAACATAATCCCATATATGAAGTTAGTATATGGTAGCAAAATACACCAAAAACAAGATATATATATATATATATATATATATATATATATACACACACATATATATATATAGAGGCAGCATCATATAAAAACTGATGAATGGCTACAACCTATGCAAACTAATCATGACCGTGTATTAAGATGATCAACGGACATAAATGAAACGGTGGCATAATTGTAATTCTTAATAATTTTAAGTGATAATATGAAACCAAAAAAGATGAAATGAGGGCAAATTGGGGATATCAGAAACGGAGCCAACTTGGAATGATCTCTCCGGCGAAGTAATCGGGATAATACGAAATCAAAACCGATAAACACAAGCGGAATTCACGGAGGGAAAAAATACACACGATCATCGCAAAAAATCAGAAGCACGATTCGGTTGCATCAAAATTCACTTCTGAAAAGGAAGTATTGAAATTATGGCGGAAAACCAAATGAGAAGAGGTTCGATTTCAATTTTTTTAGGGTTTTAAAGTTTGTTCAATACGACTATATAATACGAAGAACAGTTTCTAACCCTCAACATTCTGAAGCAGTTAGGAGACCTAGCCAAAGAATACTAATGAAGACGGCGTTTTCAAGGTTCAAGAACAGAGCGGATGACCCAGTTGATTTAGATGCTGATACACCTTTTCAAGTTGTGAAATCAAGTACGAGTTGGGCTTACTTTAAAACATGTATCTCCATAATGTGTTATCAACATTGGGAATAAAATTATAACACTGAAATGTGACAAATCTAAATCATGAAACAAATTTGTAAATGAGTAGGAAGATTGTTTCGTAAGCATTATTGTGTTTTTTTCCGTATTAGAAGCTACTGGTTTTTGAATGTGAAAGATTTGATATTATATTCCAAGGGAATGATTAATGCGAACTTCATTTGTAAAAAAGATGTAAAGTTATCAGGCGATGTTACATATGGGAAGCAAATAAATTATATGAAATGGTAATGGGCAATAATAACTATGAAGACACCCCTGTCATTTACATATGAAGGATTGACATGTGCTTGATATGAGAAAATGAATTGTTCTTGAATTGTGAACATGAATACTATTGTTAGAATGAATTGTTCTTAAAATGTGAACATATGAAGGGTTAACTGAAACTAAATGGTGAATGCTATGAAAAGGGTTAAATAATGTTATGAATAATAGGGCAATCAAAAAATGTGAGATGAAATGCTATGAAAATATGAAAATTTTAAGGAAAATTTTGTCAAGAAAACATGAAACCCAATGAAATTGTACTGAGATACCAGTTGCACTAATTATAGACAAAAATTTTCGTACTAAACTCTACTTGACAAGTATTAGCAGGCATTTCCACAACGGTGAAAAAGACCCCAGAAGATCACAAGATTCATGCGACAAATAATCCAAAAACTGTAGCCAGTAAGCTCCACATATGACATAAAAACTAAAAATACTCTTACATATCCCACTAGCTAAATCACAATCACTTACAACTCATGTCTTACAACCAGACCTCTTCACATTTGAATTGCGGAATTTACGATCACGACTACTCATACCTAACGAATCAAAATTTTTATTGCAAGGAATGCCTTCCTTGCTACACAAAAGATAACTATTCTGGACGTCACCTACACTATTCTTCTTCTTATTCGAGCGCCTAACATCAAACCCCGCAACCTCCGCATATTTCATGTACGCAGCTTCCGCTAGTTCAAGCGTCGGATACACAAACCCCACGTCAATTTTATGAACTTCATCAACCCTTGGAACCCAAAATTTAAATCCTCCAGGGATCTCATATATATCATCTTCATAATCTGCAAAACCATCTCAAAACGTATGAAATATCGAAATATAAAATACTATAATACAACACGATGGTGAAAAACAGTACCTACAAACATGGAATAAAAAAAGCACCTCCCAACCACGTGAATTTCATAACTCAGAAAAGTTTAGCAAAAATGTTGCATGGACCAAACTTCCATACCTCTAAAGGAAAACAGTTGCATTATTTATCCACAGTCATCAATACAAAAAAAATCATACATCTAGTGCATATTCATAAGTTTCAATAAACTTAGGGTTTTGGATCACATATTTCGTAATACTCAGTGCATGCATTTCATATATCTATCAAAAATACAAATGAAAAAAAGAGTAACATAATCGAATCAAAAAATATAGTTACAATAATTTCATACCTCAAACTCCCTTAACTCATAGAAAAATTCATTCAACTAGTAAAAAAAATGCGTACTAATAAGTATTCATATCTTTCATAAAAAAGAGTGTTCATACATATTCATATCTTTCATAAAGAAATGTTTCAACACCCATATAAAAGAAAACAACATAATCTACTCGGCCAAGACGGAAAAAAAACCACTAACCATTAACTTCTGCAACTTCCATCGAGTCTTTGGTAGCGTCTATACCAATTCCAAACCCATCAATCTCCTATAAAGACACATCATCTAACGATATTTCACAATTTTCATCAACCGACGGAATAAAATCACAAAAATTGTCGCAAAGAAAGGGGTCTGCGTCAAAACAAGGACTATCGTGTTCATCTTCCATTGATACGACTCAGAAATCCTAGCGATTCATAACTACTTTCAGAGAAAATATAATACGCACAGGAAGATAATGACAAAAGGAAACCACCAACATAATGATAAGCAAATCATTACTGAAAATAAAGTAAATTAAAAGTCAATCAATTCAAAATATAACTTCCGATATTAAAAAATCAAAAATAAATAAAAATTAAAAAGACTTAACTACCCTTTTCAATTTAAAAAAAAATTAAAAAACAACTTGATCAACGACTAGGATCAGATTGCATAGTTTGTAAAATTTCATTTGTTTCTAATTGATTTTCCCTCTATATATATATGTATACACACACACACACACACACACACACACACACACACACACACACACATATATATATATATATATATATATATATATATATATATATACAGTTACACATGTGACAACATAATAGAGAAAAAACAGAATGTATATATACACTGTAATTTATATGTACCAGCATAATATATATATATACACACAGAATTATACACTATATATAATGTATATAATATTCTATATATAGAATACTATGTTAATATATACGTAATATAATATTATATAAATATTGAGGGTGTCATGGGAAATACGTAAAAAGTTTCAGAGCACTAACCAAGTCAAGTATGATGGTGTGAGAGAGGGAGAAGATAAGTTTTTAAAATTGTGAGGAAGAGGACACTTGTTAACATAAAAGAATAAAGAGTATTTCACTAAACCACGTGTAAATCACAAAATAAAAAAGGCCCACCACCACTAACCCACATAAAAATCATCTCAAAGGCCCACAAGCATAACGGTGTAGAGGCGTCTGCCTCTGTCTCGCCTCAACCATCTTGCTGACTTACTGTCTGCTCACCCATCAATGCGTACGTGTTATCAAAGCCATAAGAGGCGACGCCTCAAAAACATATTTTGGCCGCTTCGCCTCAAGGCGCGCCTTGAGGCATACGCCTTAGCCGTTTTTTTAAAACAATGATCCCAAATACAAGTTGCTCTTCCCGAAACAAATGCTGAAGACTTCACTAAGATATCCACTTCTCGAGCACACAACTAGCACTTCTCTCTTCACAGTGTCATTAGAACTATTCCTAATCGGAACCTATTACACATGTCGACAAATAAAAAGATTAGGCTAACGCATAGTGAGTTCAAGAGTTTTCAACACGAATAAATATATCGCAAAAGGAAAAAATGCAGCTTAAATAAATCGTAATCTTTAAAGAGGATTTACTTTAAATATGAAAATGACTCATTTCCAATAATACGCATGTTTTAAAGATGAATGCCCCAATGTGAAAACATTCTTTGGTGAGGTGATGCAACCCAGAACTCACTCAAAATATGAATAGAAATCGAACTCCGAATTTACGACACAACATGAATAACACTTCATATCCCGAAACACCCAAAACACGGGCGGGGCACAATACTCCACACATAAAATCATGGACAATAATCCACACAAATAAGACGTTATCTAAAACATCAATACTAAAATCTAAGGCCCAAAACAACACCTTTCGGTGACGGGGGAGATCGGATTCCATATAATGTGGCAGACACAAAGTAAGCCACACACTATGTTAGTAATGCCAAACGCATAATAAAATACACGCAAGGGATGTTAGGCTCGGTAGCATTAAACGTACACCCACAGAAAGTCAACTTCAACCACGTAGGGTTCTTACGTTGAGTTCCTCATCCAATATCGTGTAGTAGCACGTAGGACTTATACCACATCTGATGCCTAGTAGGACTTATACCACATCTGATGCCTAACCGTGCCTTGATGTGGAAAACTAGCGTTCCATCATCGGACGTAATAATTCAAGTGCTCATGGATCCATAGCAATCATGTCTAAAACATTTCATAACTTCGAATAAATGTCACACACACTCAAAACATGTAAATCTCCAATAAATGTAAATCATGACTAAAGTTCTACATTGATCTATCAAAACTGGACAAATGTCCCCAAATCCCAACATGATTAAATACCGAGCCACAAGCTCAATTAACCAAAAGACTATTTGTTGCAAGAAGTAAAATGCAATAAAACGCAATCGGCCAACATTTATGCAAACACATGCTCCAAAATGCATGAATAAACTCCAACACAACTTAGATTGAGACAGATCATTTTCCAAACAAGTTTATACCATTGAGTCTTTCAAAACATCTCATAACACAAGGTTTCACATTTCTCCAAATCGCACACTAAAAGTGCATTTACACCAAAGGATGTACACTCATAAAATAAATCGTTAAAATGTCGATACCTAAGATTTACTTATCGAAATACTTGAAATATATCTTTTCTCAAAACAAAAAAGATTTACAATTTCTGAAATATTCACAAGGTCGGGAATGACCAAAACCCAATGGCCCACACGTTGGTATTTTCAAAACATCCAATAACACAAACCAAGCATATTTTCAACAAACACGAAAATATGTCTTTACCAAATAACCTTCATTTATGCAATAAATCATTAAAACACTTTCCCTTATGACTTATTTATCAAAACACCCAAGAATCCCCAAATGTGGTTGTTTTACAAGGCTTATAAAGTTAAACACTTCAAATAATCAATACCCAACAAATGATAATTATAATAATCGGACTTTTATATCAATCTTTAAGTGAAAAGTTAGTGGTCGGAGTTAGTCATTGCTTTGTATGCTTGTACATATAGCATATGGACGTAAACCAAACTAACTTTGTCAATTATGGCCATCATAAGGGTTAAAAATGGATAAGTGAAACTATAATTAAACCAAAAATGTGAAGAAATTCTCCAAACATGGTAAATATGCAATTTATGAAAGTTGAGGCACTAAAAGTGAAAAATTGAAAAATATAAAACAAATTCTAAAATTCATAATCAGATTTGGTTTCTTTTTTCTTCACGTTTTCTCCTCAAAAACCCTAGAATGAAAATCCACCATGCAATTAGAGATAAAACCTTGATGAAATGATGATATTTTGAAGAATTGGACGTAAATCTTGAAGGTAAACCATTAGGTAAGCTTTTAATCTTGAAATCTAGGTTAATTGATAAAAATACATATTAAGTTTATGTGTATTCTTGTTGTTAGGGGCTGTATTTTGTAAGAGTTTGAAGGAATCAACACCTTGAAGAGGTGTAATCATCTCTAAGGTAAGAACTTTGATAATCCTTGAGTTAGATGCTTCAATAATTCATGTAGGTTTTGATTTAAATGATGTTAAAGTTTGTTAAACCAAACCAAAGTACTCTAATTTTGCAATAGATGGTTTAGAATGGTTAACATATCAAATGGTAGTGTTTGGTATGTTAAACATGTTAAGAATGATGTTGTTAGACAAACAGAAATCTGCGTGTTACTTTAAAAATGTGTATAAAATTAACCATTGATCCAATTGAGGTGTGTGATATGTGGTTGGAAATCTTAATGTGTCTAGAACAATTGTTATGAAGAATCCTAAAGCTAATTGTTAAGTCTGATTTTATAGTAATCATTGTATTTATAGGCTTGGTCTTATACTGTGTTTAGTGTCATATTCTGTGTTGTATAAGCCAAGGGTATTTAAGTCCCTTTGGGCTTTGGTTGTTGGGAGACTTTTATACACATTCAATACTAGATTACATTTTTGCGCTTCACATCTCTCTCTCTACTTTCTCTCTCTAGATTTAGTGATTCTTGGATTATCAATTAGTATCAGAGCCAATCTAGATCTTGAGAGAACTGAGAGAATAGTTTTTCGGATAATGAGTTTGTGAATTAATCTGAAAATTTGATCGATTTTCTTGAATTTTTCAAGAAAACCTCGTTTTTGGATTTTTCATCAAATTCAGACGTGTTTTTGATTGAATTGTATTGTAAATTGGTTTGTTGGATTCAGTTTTGAATGTAAAACTCTTTTAATTCACATCGATTTGCAAGAAAAACAAATTTTAATTGTCAATTTTGAAGATTTTCAAATTCTGGAAAAACCCGTTTTTACGTACTGTTGATTTCAAGAATTTCCGATTTTGTGTTCTTTAATCAAAAAGTTTGATAGAAATGTGTTAGAATGTTGTTTTCGATCAAGTTTGTGTGAGAGATTTTCTTTAAAATCAATTTTGTAATCTGTTTTAGAAGTTTTCTGAGTTTGTTCTTCACTTTGTGCCAGATCTCAATTTTGCGCGAGTTCATCCTGATTTGCGCGAGTTCTTCGAGCTTTGCGCTAGTTATTGGTCAAGAAGTGTTCAAGTTTTCTTGGTTTTCGTCATCTTCATCTCACGCAAAGTCAGTTTTTCGTCACATTCATATTACGCAAAGTGAGCTTTGCGTCTCCTTCAGCTCGAGAAAAGATCAGTTCTCGCTTCTCATCTCTCACACAAAGAGTGGTTCTCGTCATCTTCTCTTCACGAAAAGTTCAGTTTGCGTCACCCTTGCTTCACGCAAAGCTTGGTTTGCGCCTTCAACATCTCATGCAAAGCCAGATTCTCGCTAATCTTTGATCACGCAAATCTCATTTACATCTTCCTCGTCTCACGCAAATCTAGTTTGCATCACCTATTGCTCGTGGCAATCTCAGTTTGCGCTATCTGCCTCTCACGCAAACATCTAGTTTGCGCCAGTTTTATCAAGACTTAGAATTTATCTGGATTTCTGAAGATATGGATTATGCAAAGTTTTCTTATCAAGCTCAGTTCTACAAAAATGATATCATGATGTCATTGGGTAAAGAAATCGTCCTCCGGTACTGATTGATGAAAACGAGTTTACACAGTGGCAAGATAGGTTTCTGAATTTTATAGAGTATCAAAAGAACGGACATGACATGATGAATATTCTATCAGAAGGACCTTTTGAAAAACCCATTCTGGCTTCTGGATTATATAAGCCTACCAAAGAATATACACCCGATGAGTTATCACAATATCAAGCTGATCGTGATATAAAGGCAAATCTGATGCTAGCCTTGCCAAATTCAGTCTACAACAGGATTGATTGTTTCAAAAATCATCCTAATCTTATGTGGCAACAGCTAGAAAAGATCATGCTTGGATCTTCAGTTGCAACTCAACTTTGGCATACACGATATATGAACAACTTTGAAGAATTCAAAGCCAAGGATGGGGAGTCATTGAAAACTGTGTATGACAGATTCTGTGTCGTGATTAATGATCTGAGAAAGATAAAAGTTGAAAAGACTGAGCTTGAGACAAATCTGAAATTCCTCAGTGCACTTTAACCAGAGTGGAACAAATCTTGCCATAGATTGAGGAACAATGTTAGAATATCTACAATGCAAATCCAAGAGATGTACGAGATTCTACTGACAGATGAGTACATTGTAACTGAGAAAAAGGCCAAACTGGACAAGAAGAACAAGAAGTCAGTAGACCCGACTGCTCTTCTCACAAAACAACTGGCAGAATAAGCATTTTCTGAAAATGCTTATAACGGGGCTACTGATGATGATGGCGAGGCGCTCGAGAAAGCAATGATCCTTCTCTCACAACATTATTAGAAAAAGTTCCAACCTCGATCGGGCTCCAACAATCTTCGCTTTACTTCTGGGTCTAAAGTCAAAGTGCCCGAGCCAAAGACAGCTGTTGCCTGTTACAACTGTGGTAAGCCGAGTCACATCTCAAAGGAGTGTAGAATGAAGAAGGTTCGGGATTCGGCATATTATAGAAAGAAAATGGAACTTGCCGAGAAAAGAGAAAATGGAACAACTTTGCTCGTAGAAGAGGAGTACTGGCTTGATCACTCCGATGATGAAGCTGATTCTGTTGAGATCGTTCACATGTGTTTCATCGGAGATGATCAGTTAAATGATGATGATGATGATGATGATGATGATGAAGATGAGGTAATCTCTGAGTTTGATTACAATTTTATTTCTTCACAGTTGAATATTATGATTTATGCTTTACATGATATTCGTTCACAACTTTTATCTGAAAAGAATTTAAATTCTGAAAAGTCATATTTGATTGACAAATTGAAAATTTATTTGAAAGATAAAAAATCTATTTTGGAAAATACAAAAGACATCTTTCAAACGAAATTAGATGATTTGGAAAAATCAAATAAGTCTTATCTTGAATCTTTGACTGATATGACCTCTTTAAAAGACAGTTTTTCGGATAAAATAAATAAGTTAGAAGAAAAGTTATATCGAAGGAACCAATCTGAGCAAATTATTTATTTGAACAAACCGAGGAGTTATGAGTCTATAAAATAAAAATGGGGACTTGGTTTTGAAAATCCTCATTGTTTAAACAATGCTATTGAAAAATCCCAAACTTTATATAAATACGATTATCTAACTCTTGCTCAATATGCTCCTCAATTTAAAATTGATTGGATGAATGAAAAGCAAGTGTTAGAAATCGAAAATGAGAAAAGGACGAATAACAAGAAAAAGGAAATTTCTTTTGTTTATACGAGCGAAAATGCCAAATATTTTCCTGAAAAATCAAAGAGAGGCAGAAAAGGTTAAAATGAAATATCTTCTGTCAAGTCTTCAGTGTCTGATGATTTTGTTGATATATTTGCCAATAATTCTGATAAGGAAAATGTATCTCTGGTTTCTTATGATTCTAGGAGATATATTCCCCCTTTAGTATTAGAAGGCAAAATCATTGATCTTGAATATAAAATGGAAGATCAAAATATTCTAAAAGAAATTGAATCTGATATCTTTTTTTCTTTCATGACTTCAAGTCTTGAAGAAAATTTATTTTCTCAAAAACGAGATTCATTTTCTATTTCTGACCTTTCTTCTTCTTTTCAAGAAAATAAAAAGGAAGTTTCTAATTCTAAAATCTTTTCTCAAAATTTTTCTGACTTTGAGGTAAGTTCAGATTTATTGTCTGATCAGATTGGTTGCTTAGGTAAAATTATTTCTTCTGATTCCAATCTTAAAACGAAAATTCTTGATGAATCTTTTACGCTAAATGATGATTATTATAAACCTAAGCGTAAAAGAAGAAGGTCAAAGAAGTCAAAGAAACAAGAGTCAGTCATTTATGATAATTCTAATTCTTGTACTTCAATGATTTCAGATAGGACTTTGAGCACTCATTCCAAGCAGATATGGAGAGCCAAGCGAACATCAGATGATTCTCAGACTGATGAGGATAGATATGTAGACAAACAATATAAAAGTGATTCATTTGTTGTTTGTAATAAAGTTTCAAAGTACTCTATAAAGCAAATGATTTAAATTTCCAAAAATGTTTCATATTCTTCTTCTGATTCTAGTTCAAATGATTATGCTTTCTCTTCTTCTGATTCTTCTGTTCATTCTTGTGATTATCTCTCTTGTGCTTTATATGTTAAATCTAATAAGTTTATCCCCATTCGAACTGCAAATAACTTTCTTGGACCCAAATATAAGTGGGTACCAAAATCTCAAATTGCTTCTAAGTTGCAGGCATCTTCAGTCAAGGGGGAGTAAGAGAAAATTGGCTTCTAAGTACATCATCATAGAACCCGTGCTTCAAAGACTTCGACTTCTAGACATGTCAGTCTAGGACTCGTTCTTCAATGCTTGTTAGCTTTTGACTAATGAGAAACTGTGAGTACATCTACTTTATTCCGCTGCATTTTTCTCTGATAAATGTTGTTCCAGTTTTCTCAAATGATTTTAAAGAATCTGAGCAATTTTATTCAAATCTTGAATTTGTTCAACCCAATTTTTTTTAATAAGACACAAATTTCATTTTACATTATGTGGAAGATGATATTATTGAATTATATTTTGTTTCAACTGAATATAAACTTGCCAATCAAATGTTTCTATTTTCAAATCTCGGCATGTTGAATTTAAAAGTTTAAACCTTCACAAATTTTATTCTATAAAATAAAAGTTTTACAATTTTCTTTCTTTTGAATAAAATGTGTGTCTAGGATTAATTTTCAAGTTGCTTTGTTTATATTGAAGTTCTTATATGTTCAAATTTCAGCTCTAACAAAAGACGAAAAGTCAGCAACATGTTTGTAGCTTTTGATTTTGCTTTACAGTTGTGTGATTCGGAATATTTATAGTTTACAATGCTTAGAAAACCTAAAAAGTCGAAATTTTGGATTGTAATGAAAATATGGGCTAAGCACTTAGACGTAAAACCTTGAGTTTGAGATGATTATTAAATTCTTATAAATCAGAAATCTCTAAGTTTAAAAGTTTGTACCTGTGACCTTTCTGGTTTGGGAAAGTAAGTTCTGTGGGATGCTTGTCATCTGGTCCCCTAAGGTCAATTGATCTGGGAGTGATCGAACCCAAATCCTTCTATAGAATCAGATCGAAAGTCATGTTTTACTGGTATGAATGGGTTTAGGATGTGTCGATGTAGCCTTTCTGATCTGAGAGAGTAAGTTCCAAGGGGTGCTTGACAACTAGTCCCCTAAGACCAACTGGTCTGGGAGCGGCTGACCCAAATCCTACAATAGGGTCAGATAGAAAGTTACGTTTATGACATGTTCTTTACTTAATAAACTTGTTGATTAAAAAGATGCCAAAGTGCACAAGCTTAAAAGATGCCAAAGAGCACACTCATGTGAAGATGCCAATGTGCACAATGCTAAAAGATGCCAATGAGCACACATCTCATGATACTTGGTGATATGTTTGAGTTGCAATAAACCTGTAAATTTGTGAAAGTCTGAATTCTTGATGGATTAGTGTGAATACATGCAAAGTTCTCTATTATATTTTTAGAATTGCATTTTCTTGAAGCTAATCGGAGTTCACATACGAGCACACTGAATAGATTGATGAAAGTTTTTTGAAACTGAACATGTCTTAACTTGATATGCAATAAAACTTGTTTCTGTATCCAAATACATACATTTGATTTCATCTGATAGATTTTATTGTGATATTTTACTAAATAGAATTCTATTTGTTTTTGTTTAAATTTTTATATATTTAGTCGTTTCAAAATACATATTAAGTATATTTTTTTTCCTACATTGATGTTTCAATTCTTGTGTTCTCATTTCTTTTAAATGGGTTTGTTCATTATTCAAGGGGGAGTGAATAAGGAGAATATTCTGATTAGATAATATCTGTTTTTGAGGGGGAGTATCTGATTCTCTATGTGAATGCTAACTTGAATTGTCATATTGTAGTGTATTTGTGTAGGGGGAGTCAAAGAGCTTTTCAGGTAAAATTTTCTTAGTTTAAGTCAGCTTTGCGCCAACAGTTGGTAATGCAAACCTCACTATGCGCCACCTTCGTCTAGCGCAAATCTCACTTTGTGCCACCTTCGTCTAGCGCAAATCTCACTTTGCGCCACCTTCGTGTTGCGCAAACCTCTCCTCTTTCTCCTTTATTTTGATTTTGCAGATCTTAAGCTGTCTCGTCTCCAACATTTGCATGACCAAGTTGATCCAGATCATCAAGGTCATGAGGGGGAGAAGTTAAGAAGATGATAAAGAGACAAATAGTTCAAACGTTTATCTGCTGATCAAAATTCGCTCAAGATTCTATTCTCTCAGCTTACTAGTTCTTTTCCTGTTCCTGCTCCGACCACTACTGTTCATTCAAGGTCATTTAAAAGAGGTGTGTCGTCTAGAGCACAAGCTGATGACCCGATTGTGCTTTCAAACTAATTACAAACAGGTCCAATATTGTCAAGACAACAAAAGCAATTGAGCCTGAAAGATGCTGAGAATAATTTTTTTTTAAGTCAAGAAGCTTCTTCGCAAAGTCGCTTAGATGGTTCGTGCTGATTAAGAAGATTGATTTTGAAGACTACAGCGCCAATGATTACTATGGGGGAGATTGTTAAGTCTGATTTTATAGTAATCATTGTATTTATAGGCTTGGTCTTATACTGTGTTTAGTGTCATATTTTGTGTTGTATAAGCCAAGGGTATTTAAGTCCCTTTGGGCTTTGGTTGTTAGGAGACTTTTATACACATTCAATACTAGATTACATCTTTGCGCTTCACATCTCTCTCTCTACTTTCTCGCTCTAGATTTAGTGATTCTTGGATTATCACTAATTTTGATCTTAAGTATGCCAAAATAGCAAATTACAGTAGCTGATCTCTGTAAAATCGGGAACTGTACACTATTAGTACAAATTTCATATAAAATCGATCACAGCTTCAAAGAACATGAGTCCAGTGCGATTGGAATCCTAAGAGGTATATTAACAACTTTTGTTTAGATAATAACACCAAATTAAGCTCCTAAGTATGAGTAATATGTCCAACACAAAGATGGACAGAAGCTGAAATGTGTAGGGGAACTTTCTTTTGCAATATTTTGGTTGTTTTGTTCAAGTCATTTTGCACCATTTCATAAACACTAGCATTGAACAATAAGCCTATAAGGATGGAAATAAAGTTAACATTATAGGAAATCATTGTATAATTCTAAGTGTATATTACTTGTGATAGGAAATCCGACTAGCAAGGATTTTGGAAACTTTGGCATTTGAGCACCGTGTTTTGATTATCTCGACTATATAAATGTACGGATCTCTTATTTTCTTGGAACGGGATTGACCTATTGTTGACGGTTAATCCATTCAAATATGATTCACGAATTGTAAACTTGAGATACGAAATACCTCAATGATGTTGATTCTTGGATTTTTATCGTGTAATTTCTTTGTTGAATTCCCTTTGATGTCCCATTAGTTGAGCACAACTTAGGAGTATTCCAAAGTTTGTTGCCCCTAATTGTAACGCCCTAAAAATCAGAGTAAATTAAAACCTGCAGAACTTGGCAACATGACATTCGTATTGATAATAAACTCCCAAGAAGGGGATCAGTCCTTAAGACTTTACAAAAACTTGTATCGATATGGAGTTTGTCAACAAACTAATCTAGACACCTATATCAAGATTACATCAGTTGACGATCCATAATGTACCAAAAGAATGGGACTTAACAATTGCCCTGAAACAATACTAGTCATCTCAAAATGCCTCGAGACCAAACACGTCTCTCAAAACCCCGGCAACCCACCGCTAAGGAAACCTGTTATACACATCATTTGAGAAAAAAGTGTCAGACTTTAAAGCCTGGTGAGAACATACAGTTTATAAAGCTCAAAAGATATAAACATCAGTATCATAAGAAAATATTTTCATAAAGGTTTAGTTCATAAAGATAACATTTCGCCACAACCGGGCCTTTTCGGTCCAAAACTCATTAAACGATGACAAAAGGACCATTTTACCAAGGATTGTGGTGTAACACAAAGTAGACCACCAAATCCGAGTTATGAGCTAAATACATGGAACCATGGCCACGAACTCTTCAGTCCGTACTACGATGTGAGGGAGGGCCCCCAAGGAACCATGTCATACTCGTTCATTAGACTACATCTGAACCATGGCTAGGATCGGGTCTCACATAACCGTACCTAAGTTGCCCCCGAAGATCAAATGTAGCTAGCTACAACGGAAGGGGCATATCCTTCCCAGCCATAACAACGGAAGGGGCATATCCTTCCCAGCCATAAGTCGACTCGATACCTAGGGATCCACTAGTACAGTCAGGACTTGTCACAATATTTCATGTCACCAATAAAGCTAGATATATAGCTATCAACACATTTATATTTCAAAATGCTATTTTCCAGACCAACTGCTGGTAAGGAAGAAAATCATAAAATCAGTTTATATACAATCTTTCGATAAGCCACCAACCTGGGCGAGTAAAACATCACTTTACTTTTGATAAGGCGGAACCCGTTATTTTAGTCAAAACTGATCGGGAACCCCGAAAATCACCAAAAACTTCATTTATATCAAAATGTAGAGAACATGAAATCACACCGTAGAAATACTTCAGATTTCGCAAATAAGAGTTTTAACATGTATAAAGTTTGTAAAATGGTAGTAGGAACTCACCGGTAGGTTTTCAGAATAAAACCCGGAAAACCAGATAACGACCACGCCATAGAGGTGAAGCTTAAAACACCGACCCCTCGCTAGAAACACCGAAAACTAGCAACCAAACGAACCTTTGAAGATCGAAATATGAAAAGAGAGAAAAAGAAATAAGAGAGAGAGAGAGAATTTGAGATTTAGAGATTTGAGAGAATGAGATATTTTTTTGGAAACTGAACCTAAGTCGGCCAGGCAACTACGCGGGTTATGCCGCGACTTCAACTCGCGGCATAACTCGCCCGTGTCCAAAACCCTAAATCATCCAGTGGGTTTCGCGGGTTGTGCCGCGACCTTTAGTCGTGGTGCAACTCGCGTAGTTCCAAAATCTCATATCCAACAGAGGGTTACGCGGGTTGTGCCGCGACCTCTAGTCGTGGTGTAACTCGCGTAGTTCACTGTTTCTCCCCCAAAATTCTCAAAACTTCAGTTCAACCTCAAACCAAACACGGTGCTAACGACAACCGCTAAACACAAGAATAACAAGATTACACAACAGAAAATCTGGGGTGTTACACTAATAGGGATCGTTGGCCCGGTTCTTGAGTTTTACTCTGAATGCTGAGGCACGAATTGAATGTGATAAACATGATTTGTTGAATCGGTCCAATGACTGTGATATTATCAGATTGAGAATGGGACGACTAGATAGAGTCAAGCCATATTGACTTGTTCATTGATCGTTGTTATATCTTTGTGATCCGGTTAGATCACATACGTTGTGATCCTTTACCCAAACACTTAGTCGGGGGCACCAACTTTGTGATGCTTCCATGGTGGCTATAATCACTATGGCGTTCTTGTGTATGCGTGGAGAGTACGCTGGCCCTGATCCGGCCATGGGGGCGAATGGATATCCTAGGAACAAAACAAAACTAGGAATGCTTTAATAGTAGTCGAGGGCTAGTGGGTGTCGTGACCACACCGCTAGTTCTCACTTATGCCCATTGAACCGTACATTCTTTGGGAACAATGGGTTTAGTGTATTCGGGTGATTTATGTGAACTTGAATAACACGAAACACGGAACTGGTGATTACATGAATCCCTTTGTTATATATTTGTGATGTTCGATTGATTTATTTTATCGTTTCATGATTATAGGGATAATTTGTACTTGCCCTATATTGTTTATTGTTGATTTCATTGATTTGTTCACTAAGTTATTGCTCAGCCACGTTTGTTATTCCGTGGAAGGTTCTAGAGACAGACTTGGGGAATATCCGGGTTGAGAGACCAAGAGTGGATATTTTGAAGACTGACTTACCGGACAAACTTATTTTGTGAATAGTTACTTTTGGGATTGTATATATAATTACCTTAATGTCTGGTTGTCAATAACTAGTACTATTTTGCTGTAAAGTTTACTTAGTTGCTCTGTATGTGTTTAAGCGAATATAGCTAGTATGGGATGTTACAATAATTTCCTATAAAACACAAAAACACTTTAAAATAGATATTTTGGCATGTACAATGTTTTCACAAATCAACTTGAACTCTGTTATCCAAGTTTAATCTAGTTGATTAACAATCAATCAAGTAATCAAGCAACACAATAATAATCAAGAGATATATAAATCAGAGTAACATACCAATCACTTGAATAAACAATGAAACCCTTAAGTGTTCTTGATACCCTTTGAATACAGAGAAAACGTATGATTACTATTTAGAAAATTATCAGAGTTAACCTAAAAACTAATTAAACAAAACTTTAAATATCTAGGCCATATGGGCTTTAAGCTTAATGGGCTTTCTAATGGGCTTGGGCCCAATAGCTTAATAACTATTGACTTATTACATAATAAACCCTCTAATTAACTTTAGCACAATTGCAGTTTAAACCCTTAACTTTAACTTTAACTTTAATCTTGAATACAATTTATTATCCAACAATCTCCCCCTTTGGATTCAAGATTAAAAAAATTTGCAATTGTCTTCGGGTCTTCACTAGTCTTCACTTATCTCTTGAGAATCTTCAGATATGACGTTGATAGCTTCAAAAATTCAAAACTTGATATCTTTAAACAATCTTTAAATCTTTAAAATCTTTGAAAATTTGAATATCTTCAGATCGTATTCTCCCTTTTTGTATCTTCTCCCCCTTTTTATATCTTCTCCCCCTTTTTGATGAGTGGTGAGAATCAACATCATCAAAACTTGGCAAAAAAATCTCCCCCTTTTCAAGACAATCTCCCCCTTTGTGTATGATCATCATGTAAGCATAGTCTTCATCATGTAACGAGCCCTGTATGAAATAAGAGCAGTCTTCCCAGATGGAAAGAGTGATTATTTCAATCTTTTCAGATTAAAATAGAAAGTAGTAACCATTCGAATCTTTTCAAATTCAAACAGTTAATAGGTGTAACCCTGAATCAACAAATGACTCAGTTAGAATGTCTGTCAATAACACAAAGTTACTGAGTAACACAAAGTTACTATATAAAGAGCTGGTTTTGATGTTGGCTCCCCAGGACTTCCATTCAATCATCGAACGTTCTGACAGAAAAACAAATTTCTGTGTGTTCATGCATGTGTATGAAAGAATTAAGCATAGATGATTGCTTTTCATTTTAGGCTCAAAATATGTAAACTTGTTGAGACATCAACAAATTATACAAAGACTCAATGTGCATGAGAAAAGTTCGAAGGTGGGGCAACTGTCCTTCTTTTTCAATTTTAGTATCTTCCAAATGAAGAACCAATAGCGTATGTGTTGCGTCCCCAGAAAATGTGAAACATTCTCTTTTTGAGAAAAGAACGAGTAGCTGGTGGGGTTGTATGCAAGAGATGACATGGGCTAGGTGCCTTTTTCAATGATGGTCACCAAAGAATGTGATCCAATCAGATTATGTGGCTGCCCGGCTTAGAAAGAAGTTTGGTGCAGAGTTTAATATTCTTTTACTCTGATCTCTCAACCTCTTTCTTTTAATGCTCACATCTAACCAATCTCTCTTTTCCATTTTACCTCTTTTCACACACCAACACTCAAATCTTTTGACCCCTCTCCCCTCAATCACTCAGGGAATACTTCCTGGGTAAGAACACTGGTTATCGTGAATCCATGAAAGTTCTGTTAAGTTCTCACACTGAATCCCATGTATTTTCCTAAAAGAACATAGTGTCCAACAAGCTTTTTTGTACATGTAAGCACAAATACCACTTGTTACATGAAGAATATAATATTCGGAGATGTCAAAACAGAAGATGTTTGACGATGCAATTCTCCCTCTCAAACTAAAAGAGTTTGACAATTAAGCTCATAGGAGTTTTGTCATGAAGAACAATATGTTGGAGAATCAAAAAACGAATGTTGTTTATATGAACAATATATAAACATATTTTCAATTAAAGCACATGAAATGACGTTTGATTCAATCAACAGTGAATACAACTAACGTGAGTATTACCATAGAAAGATTTAACTTTTGATACATGGTAATAACAAAGTCAAAATAGAATGTTCTGAACCGTTATGTGTATGAATACTTGACAAAGTATATTGACAAGATAAAACACAAGTATTTATCTTTAAGAACACACGGTCAGATAAGCATTTAAGTATCCAAAAATCTGTTAAAATCACAAATATTCTCCCCCTTAAATCACTATAGGTTTTTTTTAATAAGGAAATAAAGCATATAAAAAATAGATAGAGCACTGAAGTGCGGGTTCTAATCCGATGTGATTAGAACCATAGTCACTTGAACTAACCTGCATAAGTGAAAGAAACAATGGTAATCATTTATGAAAATGATTCCATTCTCGTTAACAACAGTTGGAAAATAACACACGAGATAAAAACGTAGAATACTCCCCCTAAAATCATGAGTAAAGTCTAAGACATGTTCAACATACCAAGTTTGCTGATGAGAAATTGAAATCGCTTTTCATCCAATGGCTTGGTGAAAAGATCAGCTAACTGGAAGTCAGTTTGAACAAAGTGCATTTCAATATTACCTTTTTCTACATGATCCTTAATGAAATGATAGCGTACATCTATATGCTTGGTCTTCGAGTGCAGTACCGGATTAGCAGTTGAAGTACTCGGGACTTCGTTTCCGGAAGAACTATCTGTAGAGACAGATTCAGCGTTAGTAGAGTCAGAAACTAACGGTGTATTAGTACCTGATGGAGTTGAAGTGTCAGTGACTTCATCGGAAGGTCCAGGCATGTCTTCAGAGATAGTAGGGACCTCCGAGCTTGTACCACTTATTATTGATGTTGATATGCCTTTTTCAAAATCTGCACATATATCATCAAAGGCATCAATAAACAATAAATCTAACTCAGATGAAGTAGAGTTAGAGTTAGAAGTATAAGATCCTTTAGAAGCTGGTTCTATTCTTAATTGAATAGAAGCTTTGTCTTTAATTGCGAGTTCTGAACTGTTGTGTCCAGAAGTCCTTGTAGAATTCTCATCAAAGGAGACATTCATGCTCTCAACAATCGTCTTAGTTCGGATAATGTAAATTCGATAAGCTTTGGATGTCAGAGAGTATCCAACGAGATATCCTTCATCCGCTTTCTTATCAAATTTTGATAATCCTTGACGCTCTTTAAGAATATAACACCTGCAACCAAACACACGAAGAAATTTGATATTAGGTGTACGATTGTTGATTAACTCATATGCTGTTTTATTAAATCGCTTGACCACAATGGTACGGTTCTGTGTAAAACATGCTGTAGCGACAGCCTCGGCCCAAAGGTACATGGGTAGATCTGAGTAAGCAAGCATAGTACGAGCTGCTTCAACCAGAGTGAGATTCTTCCGTTCAACAATGCCGTTTTGCTGTGGAGTGTAGGCTGCGGAGAAGTTGTGTGAAATACCCACGGAAGTAAGATAACTCTTCAGGGTGTCATTCTTGAACTCCGTGCCATTATCACTGTGAATGGTTCTTACTGGCAGTTGAAGACGTACTTGAATACGCTTGATGAAAGCGATAATCAACTCTGGCGCATCTGACTTGTTGCGAAGAAACTCGAGCCATGTATACCTTGAGTAGTCATCTATCATTACCAACACATACTTCTTTCCGTTGATAGATGCTGTGCGCATTGGGCCACAAAGGTCCATATGAAGAAGTTCCAGTGCTGATGAGGTCGATGATTCAGCTTTGGACTTGAAGGAGCTACGCTTCATTTTGCCCAACTCACATGCGGAACAGAGTGAGTCTTTTTCGAACCTCATTTCTGGTAGACCTTTGACCAAACCTTGTCTTTGTAGCTTCGCTATAGATCGGAAATTCTGATGAGACAAGCGTCGATGCCACGTCCATGATTGTGCTTTAGAAGCTTTGGCTAGTAGACATACCGGACGTGTGGCAGACAGTGTAGGGAAATCTACATAGTATATATTTCCATGGCGCTTAGCTTTGAAGACTTCGTAACCATCGTGATCTTCTAGATAGCAATGAGTGGTTGTGAAGCGGACTTGATATTGCATGTCACAGAAGTGACTGGTACTGAACAGATTTTGATCAAGTCCTTCAACATATAGCATTTTTGAATCTTCACAACACCGTTATCGAGCATTCCATATCCTCTGACGTGGCCTTCGGCTTCAGAATTGGCAAATCTAACTGCTCCGGCAGGCTCCTCCACATAGTTATGCAAGAGGTGCTTGAATCCTGTCATGTGGCGTGAACATCCGGAATCTATTACCCACAATCGACAGGCCTGCAGAAGAGACAATTAGTTTTGCTTAGGCACCCATATCAAGATGGGTCCTTCGCGGTTAGCATCAAGCAATTCAGGAATATCCTCAGGTTTGACTTTTACTAGCCATTCATAACGCGGTTTTGGAACCCATTTCCAAACCATCTTAACGTGTAATTCCTGAAAGTGCTTTTTGGAAGTAGGATTGGCAACCTTAGCTCGATACACTTTGGGTTGTGCAGAAGAATTAGAATTAGACTTAAAGTTCAGCTTAGCATTGCTTTTATTCTTTTTGGACTTAGGAGGGGAGTAGTATTTGAATGAATTATCCCAACAGTGTTTGCAATAAAGATTCTTTCGAGCAAAATTCATAAACTTAGACCGATAATCGATTAACATATATGATCGATAATCATATAAGACCGATAATCACTAAGACTAGACCAAAGAACACGAAGAATATCTGGGGTTCGACCGAAACCAAACCCAGAAAATTAATTCGACCGATAACACAATTAAACCAACAACTAAGCAATCCTTCGATCGAATGACGCACAAAAACACAAATAAGTAAATACTAATCGACCGGATGTATTAACAGTGATTTTGATAACAGATTCATGAAATAGGATGAACAGTAAATTTTCTCGATGAACAGTACTTTTCTCGATGAACAGTAATATCAAAAAAAAATTGATTCTTAGGCTCTGATACCAATTGTTATCCCAGATTTAATCTAGTTGGTAAACAATCAATCAAGTAATCAAGCAACACAATAATAATCAAGATATATATAAATCAGAGTAACATACCAATCCCTTGAATAAACAATGAAACCTTTGAGTGTTCTTGATACCCTTTGAATACAGAGAAAACGTATGATTACTATTTAGAAAATTATCAGAGTTAACCTAAAAACTAATTAAACAAAACTTTAAATATCTAGGCCATATGGGCTTTAAGCTTAATGGGCTTTCTAATGGGCTTGGGCCCAATAGCTTAATAACTATTGACTTATTACATAATAAACCCTCTAATTAACTTTAGCACAATTGCAGTTTAAACCCTAAACTTTAACTTTAACTTTAATCTTGAATACAACTTATGATCCAACAAACTCACCTTGATAGATTTAGGCTAAATCTAGGTTTTACCCCAAACTTTGAGTTTATTTTGGTGAAGACTTAGATCCGAAGCTTCACAAGGTTTTCTCTACCATACATACTTCCAAGGTTATATAAAAATAGGAAGAAATGGGAAAGAGGATAAAGAACACTAAAACCCTAGCTTTTTGGTGAGAGATGAGAAGATTACCTTAATCAAAATGCTCTTGAATCCACCAATATTCCTCCTCCAAACCATCAAAATCGAACCTTAATCTCCCAAGAACTCCAACTAGAGAGAAAATGGGGTGGGAGAAGTATTGGGGTGAAGAAATGAGGAAACCCCCAAAAAATCGGACTTTTTAGAGCTGGCAGACACTAAAGCGGGTTTCAAGCGGGTAAAGTCGCCCCAAAGTCGCCCGAATTTCTCAGAAAGTTGCCCCAAAGTCTCATTAGATACTGCTCGCTTGAGTTCTTCGTTTTTAATGCCCGATCACTGTTTTGGCCATAACTTCTTCGTTTTAGCTCTGATTTTTCTCCGGAAATAACCGTTGGACTCGTATTTGAATTCTTCATCCAACAACACTATAAAATCTAGGCTTCAAGCCTAAAATCCTATTTCTTCTATTTCTCTTAACATACCAATTTCTGTATTAACTTGAAATCATACCTTCCTAAAATTTAGGGTGTTACAGTTGTTTTATTAAATTTTGAATATTGTTTCCAAATTATTATAGCATAATCTGGTACTCTCTCAAATAATCACCCTCTTTAGAATGTAAACATAAGACACATATATTTTTGAAACAAACAAGTCTTATGTTTACATTTTAAAGAGAGTGATTATTTGAGAAAGTAGCTAATAAGCTAATACACCTATGGTTATGTTTTAAGCTTGAAGATTAACTTTTCTATATTGCAGTCGTTATTTATGTCCCATCTTGTATCTGTCTTTGGCCAGAACAATGCATGTCTTGCTTTAGAGGTTTAGAATTCTTTTTGTCCAAGCTCAAATGGTTGTGGCCTTGGTTTTCGTGTCTGTTTTTTCAGGATTTGAATAGTTATTTTGCAATGGCTTTTTGCTAAAGTTCTAAAAACAATATCTAATGCATTGAGTACTACTTTTAAGTCTTAAAGGTAGTATAGATTTGCCTAAAGTCTTAAAAGCAATATTTAATGCATTGAGTACTACTCTTTACTGCATAAAGTCTTAGAGCGCGTTTGGTTTGCCGGAATGGATTAGAATTGGAGGGATTTGGATTTCAAATCCATTCCAATCCCATGTTTGGTTTGTAGGATTGTCTGGATTTGAAATCCTAGAAAGTTAGTTGTATAATTAGATTTCAACATCCCCGTGATATTTAACTTTTTATTTTTCATATACGGTGTTCTTCATTGCTATGATGTTACAACGGTCAAAATATGAAATCACGGTTAGGACAGTGATTTGAATTAGCGGTTATCGCAATGGTAAAGTGGTGGTATATCGGTCCAAAAATAACGGTTCATATGTTAATTAAAATTATATATACAACTCAACATATTTATATGTATTCAATAAAAATATATAAGAACAATGATGTCAAAGTCCAAATAAAAATAATTGAACAATGCAAACACTTTTATCTAAAGCCATAAGTCAAAGTGATGGTGTCCAAATCCAAAACAATAAGAATAACGTTGTCTATGTCCAAAAAAAATAAGAATAATGAAGCCTTACTATTGTTGGACTAAAATAAAACCCAATGCTGTCGCAAAAAAAGGCCCACAAAATTACCCTTTTAACACCAAAATAGCCTATCTATAAATAGCGGTTATGCGGCCGCTTTTTTGCGTTAAAAATGCGATCATTTAGCACCCATATACACATTATAAACTAGAAACCATAAGGCATAATTCTTTCCATTTTATATAGTAACCTATGCACACTAATAGAGCCAATTTATCATTAGTGCATGCACATTATGTAATATTCTCCCAGTCAACCACATGAATCGTAAAAAATGCTCATTCCTAAACACAATTCTACCCTATAGATTCCTTCAAAAGTTGTGTTGATACTTTTTCTGGTACATTTTGCTGGATGCTGTAAGAGATGTAACGTCCATCTAGCTATAATAGTATGCATGGTATTAGTGATCGTAGGCACTAGCCTTTCTATTTAGTTGTGTACTGAATGACCAACACCAAGGCCCTAACCTTACATCTTGGTTCAATGAAGCATCTTGAGATCCTTTTGTATCGTACCTTTACTTTAGGGCCGTTTGCCCAAATGTTTACCCGGTAAATACTTACCGGTAAAAATCGACACTCTAACTTACTTTACCGATAAGATTGTAATCCATCAAAAAGCTATCGCATGCAACAATTTACCTAGTAAACGCTTACCGGATAAGAGTCGTTACCTTCACTTACCGGGTAAGACTCTCCATCCTTATATCGCTCTTACCAGGTAAGATTCTTGGCCCTTGTGGTAAGGTAAACAAAATTGCTATTTCGAGTTCTTGGCTTTAAATTCGAGATCCTTCGCTCAGCATCGCACACGGGTATATAACTAGTTGTTACCAACGTTTCGAATTCATCACAATCTTTCCTCTTTTATGATAGATGCAATTCCTATGAACCAATGGTTGACTTTTTTTCCAGGTTTACTTATTTGGTCGAACAAGATATTTATGACATTAATTTTGGTAAATTGTCCTAAAAAACAAAATCTTATTAATTTTTTTTAGGTATTTGAGCATTATATAAAACCGTTACAAAACTATATATATCGAGCTAGAAGTCACATTTTTATAAAGAAAGAAAATATAAACACAAGTGTTGGGTTGATATGGTTGAAGACGTTTGAACAAAACTCAACCCAATGTTGGCGGTTTGAAAATTTTCAACCCAACCCAAACAAAAGTGCAACCCAACCCAACCCATTCAGGTTGGTCGGGTTGTGTTTAAACAAAGTAAAATCAACATCATGTGGAACATAAAAATAAATGAAACCTTTATTTGGAAACGATCAATCATTCAAAAGAATATACAAGTTCATCAAATATTTAAGTTTACATGTAACTTTCCAATAATTCCCTCTTATAAGTTTCATTGCTCGTTGTTGCCGAGTCGTTTTTGGTAACCTATACATTTTAAAGAGAAATACAACTAGTTTTACAGAACTCGCTAAAACATTTATCGGGTTGGTGGTGTTATGTAACAACCGTAAATTCTAATAGGTCGGTCAACGATCGGTCAAGGAGCGGTCAACGGCCGGCCGAGAGGAACAGTCGGGGAATGGCTCAGCACGAGACATGAGAGGCACGATCAGTAACACGCGCGGCTTGGTCCGCGGACTCAAGCCGCGGCCATGGTCGCGTAAGTTACTGTAAGTATGCAGACAAGTAGCACGCACAGCTTGGCCCGCGACTTGGGGGTCGTGGCCAACGCCACAGGAAGGGCCTGACGATTTAAACCCATTTCTAGGGTTTTCACTCATTATTGTTTCCACCTCCATTCTTCTCCTATCATTGGTGAGATGTTGGGGAACTCCTATGTGAAATTTGAAGCATCCATGGTGGATTTATCCTAAGGAGGTGAAGGGTCGGTATTTCGAATCTTGGATTTGAAGAGATAATGGGTTCCTTTGGTTGGTTTTGGGTGGAGAGTCTAAATATCCTAAAGTGGTATGTTTCTTTGAATATTTCAAGCTTTGATATGAAGATCTTTGTAGATCTAAAGAGTTATTCTTGTTGGTGGTTTATTTCTCTTAGATTTGGAGAAAAGGGTTATTTGGAAACCTTAACCCATTGTTGAAGATGATGTATTGATGATGGAAGATTCATTCTTGGTGGCTAAGGATTTGGGTTTGAAATCTTGGTTTAACCTAACCTAGCCAAGGTGAGTTCAAGTTGATTTGCGGACACGTTGTACATGCCAAAATGTCTATCTTAAAGCATTTATGTGTTTTACATGAAATTATCAACTGTTGAGTTATTTAGTAGCTTTTGATTATTTAAAGTGGTTATCTTATTAAACTTTATAAAACACCTACATTTGGGATTTTTGGGCATTTTGATAAATATGTCATAAACGAAAGTGTTTTAATGATTTATTGCATAAATGGATATTTGGTCACAAATGCATTCTTAGTGTTGGTCGGGTTATATGCATCATTCATGAAATGTGACGTTTTGAAAGTAAGAGTGTGTGAGTCCTTTGGGTTGGGTCATTCCCGACCTGGGGAACATTTTAGAAATATTAATCTTTTGGGTGTTGGGCCAACGACCAATGGTGATTTGATAAACAAAGATTTTGGGGAAAGATGCAACTCAAGTATTTTATTGAGTAAACCTTTAATATTGATATTTTAATGACTTATTATACGGGTGTAAATCCCTTGAATAATTACAATTTAAATGTGTGTCATGGGATGTTTTGGAAAGAGTCAATGGGACTATAAACTTGTTTCGGAAATGATTTATCTCAATCTAAAGTATGTTGGAGTTTATTCATGTAGTTGAAGCATGTGTTTGCATAAACGTTGGTCGTTGCATTTTATGGCATTTTGTGGACGTTAACATGGGGTCATTTGATTTTGGACTTAAAGCTCGGTTTTCATTGGTGTCGGGACTTTAGGACATTTGTCCGGTTTTAGTAACATAAAGTGAATCTTTAGGTGGGAGTCGCATTTATTGCGTTTCATTTTGGAAAATACATGTTTTGGGTGTGTGTGTGTGTCATTCATTGGGTGTCATGTATTCTAGACTGTAATGCATTGGATCCATAGGCATGTAGGTCAGTCGTGTTTAATGGTCAGGACTCTTGGGATTCTCACTTTGGGAAATGTGTCGTGTTGGCATTAGTGTCATCCCGGTTGTTTGGCGAAGAGGAACCTTTATGGGTTGTACTTCGGGACCATGGGTCTTGTGTTTGGATGTCCAATTCTTGTGCACGAGGTTAGACATCGGGATTTATCAAGTAAAGAGCTGAGGCTCCTATCTTGAATGCTAGGGAGTAGGCACTAGGGGTCGAATGAGTACCCTGAGGATGAAACTCCACTAGAGATCGAACATGCAATAAGATCGTGTATCCTTGAGGTGTAGCTTGGAAGAGCAGGTAATAGGGGATACGGTGTTTGGGACTTGAAATAAAGTCCGACTGGAGGTGTAGGTCGACGGAGTAGGCAATACAGTCACGATCTGAGGTGTAGTTCGCCAACATGGTTATGTGGCTTAACTTTGTGTTCCGCCACGTACAATGGAACTGGGTCTCCCCCGTCACCGGAAGGTGTTATTTGGGTACTAAATTGTGTCATTTTATTACTCATGTTTTCGGTGACGTTTTGCATATGCGGAATTGTTTACTCAAGATTTATGGGTTGTGTATTATGCCCCGTCCACGTTTGGGGTGCTTCGAGAAGTAAAATCTTATTTCGTATTATTATAAATCGGGAGTTTTACTTACTATTTACGTTTTGGGTGAGTTTGGGATTAAAGTGGTTTTACGAAAGAAGGTTCATGTTAGGTTCCTTGTTTTAAAGGTGTACTTTCGGAAAATAGTGTTGTTTGATATCTAAAGTAAATCTTTCTGAAAGTCTGTGATTAAACTACTTTCTCTCCCTTTAGCAAGTGTTTTTATTTCATGTTGTAAACTCTTGAACTCACTAGGCGTTAGCCTAACCATTTGATTTGTCGGCATGTACATCAGGTTCCGGTTGGGGGAAGAGGTTCTAGCGTCTTGGTGAAGTGTTGAGTGCTAAGAGTATGTGCTTGGGTGAGTGGCTTGATGAAGTCTTCCGCTTAGTCGGTGAGAAGAGCAACCGTTTCTTTTGGGTTTTTAGTAACACCCAACCTTGATTAGTCTTTATACGAGACTTGACCTATTATTTGTTGAAGTTAAATCTAGCGTTTTATTGGAAGTGACTCAAGTGATGATTTGTAGAATAGATTTTATCCTTATTGGATGTTTAATTTAATGTTTTTAATTAGTTGCTCTTCCCAAATTTGAGGATGTTACATGTTACTTTTGGCCAACCCAATAGATTCGGTTTGCTCTAATTTTGTATTGATAATGTGTCGGGTTACCTCAAGTTGATTTTTTTTTATTTTTTCATGTAACACCCCGATTTCGGTGTAAGCAATTTTAGCTTAAATCGATGCTTCAGTTGTTATTTAGCATTTGTGTTGAACCGTGCCTTGAAATTTGGTCTTTTGGAGGGTTATTTCTTAAAGTTGGAAAAAGTTGAAAAGAGGAACCACAGTGCACCGCGCGGGTCATGGCGCGACATGAACCGCGCCACTAGCCGCGCTGAGCACTGCCAATACGCGGGTCCAGTGTGTGGCGCAACTTGCCGTGCGGGCACCCGCGCAGGACCACCAGGTCGACTAAAAAGGGGAAAACGGCCCTAAATCGCATTTACTCCAAACATTACTCTCAAAAACACTCTCTTCTCCTCTCCCTTCATAAATTCCGACATAAGGCTATCTTAGACTCAACTCTCTTCAAATCTTCATGTTTGGGTCAATCTTTTGGGGTTTGGAAGACTAGGGTTCAAGGAACTACCATCTTCCTTTCTCCATCTTCAATCTCAAGACTACATCACCATTTTTAGGGTTTTCTTACAAACCCTAATTTGTGAGTCATCCTTCCTCAAATGCTCTAGTACCTATTTATTGCTATGGGTTAACCTACATTATTCCTATGTGTTATTTGTTTGAGTTTTGTGACCTAACTTATGGGATTCTCAACTTTATGAACCCAAAAGAAAAAGATGAGTATGTCTAATAGACTTTAATAATCTCTTGTCTGGTAACTACATGGGTTATATATCCATGATTTCATGCTTATATGTTGAGTTCATGAGAAAATTCCTATTGCCATGGTTTTAATCCAACTGCTGATAACTTTATGAAGAGACGATGTAAGGATGATAAATGGTTGTGCCTACATGTATGAAATTATGAAGGATGTGAAATCTTGAGAAGTAAGAAGATACCTATTTTGCATGTAGAAAAGAAGTGCTTATGACGTTATAATTGTTTATAAAATGTTGATCACCTGATAAGAATGTGAATACTACTCCTTGTGCACGAGGAGGTAGTAGCTTAATTAATGAACCTTGTAATAATCATGGTGTGTTACTAGCGAGTAAGCAATAAGGGATCATGTATCCTTGAGGTGTAACTCGTCTAGATATGGATAGGCAATAATGTCCGTAAGACCTTGAGGTGTAACTCGATGGAGTAGAAATAAGGGTAGTAAATACGGTCTGAGGTTGTGATGTCGTTATGGCATGGGAACTAAGATTGTGGCATGAGGTGTAATCCATTAACATCGCGGGTGACCCCACTTTCGTGTAAATGTCACCCCGATGGAAACGGGTCTCCCCCGTAATTGAAAAGGTATCTCTTGTATATTTGCATTCAGGTACGAGTTTATGGTTGCAGTGGAAACAATAATTGGGAGACGATGGAGTTCGATAACCCAAAGTTGACTCTATTATATTATGACACTAATGTTTATGAATTGCATAATTTATGAAATCTCACTTGGCGTTCGTCCTAACACTTGTGTGGTTGTTGTTTCCTCACAGATGCCACTCGGGGAGGAAACTAGGATGTCAAGTTTGTCAACCAGGCACGTAGGAGATCTTGAAGTGCCGATTTCTTTTTGGGGAATTTTTTGAAGAGAGTTCATAGTGACTTCACAACGCCCATTTTAATCTAGATTTGAATCAATTTTAGATTAAGTAGGTCATTGTATTATTGATGTCCCATTTTTTGTTGCAAAACTTGCGGTGCAAACTAACCCGTTTAGTGGGGGTTCTAGTTGTCTTGATTATTGGATTGTCATTCTTTTGAACTTTATATTTTCAGGGTGTTTGGACCAACGTATTTTTAGACGTCGTATTGCCGAAATTACGAATTATTATTCGTTGATTTATTTAGAGTGTTACAAGTTGGTATCAGAGCTCTAGTTTAAGCGAACTAGGTATGTGATCTAAATGCCTAGACTTAAACCGAGACTTTTAGAAAATATAGTGTGAGGATGGGGTTGAAATTATAAGATGGGACATTCTTAGAGTCATCGGAAACTACCTTGTCGAGAATTATAAAAGTGGTAACGAGACTTTTTATGTATTATATGTTCATAGTTTCAATTAGCTACTGCTATTATGAATGTATGGTTACGTGAACATTCTTGAATTACTGTGATTATGCTGATTGATGAGTTGTATTAGTACGTTTCGCGTGGATAATCTTGTGTAGCCCTCTCACCCTCTTTTGATTTGATGACAGACGAGAATGGTAAATACTCGGAGTCATCTTAAGTCATCGCCAGACGGTCAAGCGGTAAATGAATCCACGACCGACAGACCAAATGCTACTGTGACGAATGGATCTCTGGTTCCACCTATGCTCGTCGGAAGGGTGGAACAGATTCCGAGGACCGTCATTGCCACTGCCGATCAGATCATGACTGAGGTGACCCCTCAAACTTAAATGATGGACATGATGAGAGCCATGAACGAGACCATGGCAAAACATCAAGAACTGCTCATGAAGCTACTAGAGGACCGTGAAGGGAATCAACATCGACACGAAACAATTGAGGAAAACATCGTCATAGCAGGTTCCGGGGGTACCGGGGGAGAGATTCGCACTGATGGATTAGCAACTTTGGAAACAAAGCAACCGGAGAGAGGATGTTATTACAAGTCATTTCTTTGCTGCAAACCACCGGAGTTCGCCGAGTCCGATGAGCCTGCGAAGTGCATGAGTTAGCTTAAAGAGATCGAGGCTAGCGCCCTTAGTGACGCCTTGGTCATAGAAGTAGCTAATGGGGAACGGGTGGTCTTAAGAACTATTAGGAGAGATTATCGACATGAAATCAGTGGCGAAACCTTTATGGTGGACTTGCTCCCTATGACCATTGGGAGTTTCGATGTGATAATCGGAATGGATTGGTTGGCAAAGTATCAAGCGGAGATCTTATGCTCAAAGAAACTCATACGGATCCCCATCTGAGATGGCAATCTCCTATTTGTGTATGGCGAGAAACGCAAAGGAGAAGTGGCTATCATCTCATCCATCAAAGCTAGGAAATACTTAGCGAATAAGTATCCTTCATACCTAGCATTTGTAGTAGATGCCAAGATAGAGAAGAAGAAGGTAGGGGACGTGAAGGTTGTCAACGAGTTTCCGGACGTATTTCCTGACGATTTACCCGGCTTACCACCCAATCGACAAGTGGAGTTTCAAATCGATTTAGTTCCAGGGGTGGCACCGATTGCTCGGGCACCGTATCGCCTCGCGCCAACGGAGATGCAAGAAATGATGTCCCAACTGCAAGAATTGCTAGAGAAGGGGTTCGTGAGGTCGAGCTCGTCTCCGTGGGGAGCTCCGGTACTCTTTGTGAAGAAGAAGGACGGATCGATACGTATGTGCATCGATTACCGAGAGTTGAACAAGGTGACTATCAAGAATAAATATCCACTACCCCGAATAGACGACCTCTTTGACCAACTACAAGGGGTCGGGTGCTTTTCCAAGATTTATCTTCGTTCGGGGTATCATCATGTGAAGGTTCGGGAAGAGGATGTTCCGAAGACAACATTTAGGACTTGGTATGGGCATTACGGGTTCTTAGTCATGCCTTTCGGATTGACGAACGCACCGGCAATATTCATGGACTTGATGAACCGTGTGTGTCGACCATTTTTGGACCGGTCAGTCATAGTGTTCATCGACGACATTTTAGTATACTCCAAGGATGAAGGAGAGCACGAGAAACATTTGAGAGAAGTCCTAGAAGTTCTTAGAAGGGAAACGCTTTATGCCAAATTCTCCAAATGTGAGTTTTAGTTGCGAGAATTTCAATTTCTCGGCCACGTAGTGACTCGTGAAGGAGTGAAGGTAGAACCCACGAAGATAGAGGCGATGATGAATTGGGAGCCTCCGAAGAGCCCAACCACGATCCGAAGATTTTTGGGACTCGACGGTTATTACCGAAGGTTCATTCAAGACTTCTCCAAAATCACCTCATCATTGACCGCTTTGACTCGAAAGAATGTGAAGTTTTCTTGGATTGAGGCTCAAGAGAAAGCTTTTTGTACCCTGCAACGGAAATTGTGTGAAGCTCCAATTTTATCCCTACCGGAGGGAAAGGAAGACTTCATCGTCTATAGCGATCCATCCAAGATGGGGCTGGGTTGCATCCTCATGCAGAGAGGTAAGGTGATAGCTTATGTGTCAAGACAATTGAAGGAACACAAGAAGAATTACCCAACGCATGACCTCGAGTTGGCGGCGGTAGTGTTTGCCTTGAAGTTGTGGCGACACTACTTGTACGGTACTAAGTGTACACTCTACACCGATCACAAAAGCCCGAAGTATGTTTTTGATCAAAAAGAGTTAAATTTGCGTCAAAGAAGATGGTTGGAATTGTTGAAGGTTTACGACTGTGAGCTTCAATATCACCCGGGCAAAGGAAACGTGGTGGCAGACGCGCTAAGTTGGAAGGAGTATAGTGGGACGGTGAAAACCTCTTTGGCAAGGATTGAGATTATCTCACATCTTATGGATATGATAAAAGCCGCTCAAGCCGAGGCGCTACTTGAGATGAATCTTAAAGGCGAAGCGATGACGAAGCAACACCTTAGCCTGACGGAAGATGGTAGAGGGTTGAAACTCTTCCAAGGACGAGTTTGGGTACCCAAGTTGGGAGGATCCTGGAAACTACTCTTGGAAGAGGCACACAAATCAAGATATTCTATTCATCCCGGGAGCACCAAAATGTATAGGGATCTAAATTTGAACTTCTGGTGGCCCGTGATGAAGTTGGATGTGGCGAACTATGTGGAGAAATGCCTTACTTGCTCGTTAGTGAAGGCCGAACACCAGTGACCGTATGGGAGTTTGCAATCTTTGGAAGTACCTGAGTGGAAGTGGGATCACATCACAATTGACTTTGTGACAAAATTACCAAGGACGTTGAAGAGCCACAACACCATTTGGGTGATAATGGATCGGTTGACGAAGAGCGTGCACTTTCTGGCCATGAGGGAAACGTTACCATTGGACAAGCTAGCGAGACTCTACGTCAATGAAGTGGTTTCAAGACATGGGATGCCATTGTCCATTGTGTCCGATCGGGACAGTCGTTTCACTTCCCATTTCTGGAGTGCCTTTCAAAGAGAATTGGGAACAAAGGTAAAACTTTGCACGACGTACCATCCTCAAACGAATGGACAAATCGAGCGGACAATTCAAACGTTAGAAGACATGATATGATCGTGTGTAATTGACTTTGGGGACATTGGGACTCTCATCTCCCATTGGTGGAATTTGCCTATTATAGTTATCACTCGAGTTTGGGTATGGCACGGTTCTAGGCATTATATGGGCGAAAATGTAGAACGCCAACTTGTTGGCTTGAAGCAGGTGAGAAGCAGTTCGCTGGACCAAAAATAGTACAAGAAATGGCGGACAAGGTTAAGGGGATACGGGAGCATTTGAAAGCGGCTCAAGATCGGCAAAAGAGTTACGTGGACAAGAAGCGACATCCGAAGGAATTCCAAGTAGGTGACTGGGTCATGTTGAAGGTGTCGCCTTGGAAAGGGATTATAAGGTTTGGAAAACGAGGGAAGCTTAGCCCCCGTTTCCTCGGGCCTTTCCCTATCGTTGAACGTGTGGGACTCCAATCCTATAAGCCTGATTTACCGCCCAAGATGAGTGGAATCCACCCAACCTTACACATTTGCTACCTACGGAAGTGTCTAGCGGAAGAAGAAAACGTCATACCATTATCCGAAATTCGCGTGGATAATAATCGCTGTATTAACGAGCCAGAAACCATCCTAGAGAGAGAGACGAAGAAACTTCTCCATAAAGAGGTGGTGATGGTGAAGGTTCAATGGAAACATCATCGAGGCGCGAACGTGACATGGGAAGCAGAGGAGGATATGAAGGGTCGGTATCCTCATCTTTTTGAATAGCGTGAGATTTCGGGGACAAAATCTATTCCTAGTGGGGGAGGATTGTAACACCCCGATTTTGGTGTAAGCAATTTTAACTTAAATCGATGCTTCAGTTGTTATTTAGCATTTGTGTTGAATCGTGCCTTAAAATTTGGTCTTTTGGAGGGTTATTTCTTAAAGTTGGAAAAAGTTGAAAAGAGGAACCAAAGTGCACCACGCGGGTCATGGCGCGACATGAACCGCACCACTAACCGCGCTGAGCACTGCCAATCCACGGGTCCAGTGTCCGGCGCGACTTGCCACACAGGTCTAGCCGCGCGGGCACTCGCACAGGACCACCAGGTCGACTAAAAAAAGGAAAACGGCCCAAAATCGCATTTACTCCAAACATTACTCCCAAAAACACTCTCTTCTCCTCTCCCTTCATAAATTCCGACCTAAGGCTATCTTAGACTCAACTCTCTTCAATTCTTCAAGTTTGGGTCAATCTTTTGGGGTTTGGAAGACTAGGGTTCAAGGATCTACCATCTTCCTTTCGCCATCTTCAATCTCAAGACTCCATCACCATTTTTAGGGTTTTCTTCCAAACCCTAATTTGTGAGTCATCCTTCCTCAAATGATCTAGTACCTATTTATTGCTATGGGTTAACCTACATTATTCCTATGTGTTATTTGTTTGAGTTTTGTGACCTAACTTGTGGGGTTCTCAACTTTATGAACCCAAAAGAAAAATATGAGTATGTCTAGTAGACTTTAATAATCTCTTGTGTGGTAAGTACATGGGTTATATATTATTGATTTCATGCTTATATGTTGAGTTCATGAGGAAATTCCTATTGCCATGGTTTTAATCCAACTGTTGATAACTTTATGAAGAGACGATGTAAGGATGATAAATGGTTGTGCCTACATGTATGAAATTATGAAGAATGTGAAATCTTGAGAAGTAAGAAGATACCTATTTTGCATGTAGAAAAGAAGTGCTTATGATGTTATAATTGTTTATAAAATGTTGATCACCTGATAAGAATGTGAATACTACTCCTTGTGCACGAGGAGGTAGTAGCTTAATGTATGAACCTTGTAATAATCATGGTGTGTTACTAGCGAGTAAGCAATAAGGGATCATGTATCCTTGAGGTGTAACTCGTCTAGATATGGATAGGCAATAATGTCCGTAAGACCTTGAGGTGTAACTCGACGGAGTAGGCAATAAGGGCAGTAAATACGATTTGAGGTTGTGATGTCGTTATGGCGTGGGGACTAAGATTGGGGCATGAGGTGTAATCCATTAACATCGCGGGTGACCCCACTTTCGTGTAAACGTTACCCCGATGGAAACGGGTCTCCCCCGTAATTGAAAAGGTATCTCTTGTATATTTGCATTTAGGTACGAGTTTATGGTTGCAGTGGAAACAATACTTGGGAGACGATGGAGTTCGGTAACCCAAAGATGACTCTATTATATTATGACACTAATGTTTATGAATTGCATAATTTATGAAATCTCACTTGGCGTTCGTCCTAACACTTGTGTGGTTGTTGTTTCCTCACAGATGCCACTCGGGGAGGAAACTAGGATGTCAAGTTTGTCAACCAGGCACGTAGGAGATCTTGATGTGCCAGTTTCTTTTTGGGGAATTTTGTGAAGAGAGTTCATAGTGACTTCACAACGCCCATTTTAATCTAGATTTGAATCATTTTTAGATTAAGTAGGTCGTTGTATTATTGATGTCCCGTTTTTTGTTGCAAAACTTGCGATGCAAACTAACCCGTTTAGTGGGGGTTCTAGTTGTCTTGATTATTGGGTTGTCATTCTTTTGAACTTTATATTTTCAGGGTGTTTGGACCTACGTATTTTTAGACGTCGTATTGCCGAAATTACGAATTATTATTCGTTGATTTATTTAGAGTGTTACATTTCAGGTTGGGTTGATCAGGTTAGGCCGTTTTTGAGCCCCCTATAGTTAAGGAACATAAAATTTCACCATAAAAATTGAAAGGATATTACAAACCATTCTAGATAAACGGTTAGATGGTTGTTTAACTCCTTAAACATAGATATATAATATGAAATTAAATAAAAAAAATTATCTCTATCTTTACTACTCTATTAAAATTATAATACGGTTATTTAGCTTATTTGAAAGCCAAATTCTTCTCACCACGTTCCTCTCAACCTCTCTTATACTTCCCTAAATCATCTCCCCATTTTCCTCTAAAATCGTATTCCAATATATAATCTGTGTATTCTCTCCTCAAATGATCATCATCGATTTGGGTTTTTCATTTCACGACTTCTTTTTCAATCGCCGCCAAATCCACATGATTTTCAGGTAATAATCGATTTGGGTTTTTCATTTCACGACTTCTTCATCAATAACTAGGTTTCTCGATCGATTTTACAGAATCGATTTATAGAAGTTACCAATCAATTTTGATTTTGGCGTCAACTTTTGTTTCCTCAAAGATTTTTGACAATGGTTGTTTTGACCCATCTCCGTCTCGATTTACAGAGTTATTATTTTGTGTTCAATCCTAAATCCCGGAAGATTTCAATGAAACTTCAAGTATGAATTCTTTTGCTCAAACTTTTGCCAACGTTTTCACCCATCTCCTTGAAAGTTAAACTTTTTTTTACAGTGGTTGTGTAACACTCTCAAATTTGGTAAAAGCAACTAATTAAAAATTTCGATATAACATCAGAATAAGGAACAAAACTTCCTCCTACCGTTCAAAACTCCGAATGCTACGAGATAAAATTTTTATAACTAACCCCAACAAATATAAACTCCAATAATATACAAAGACTAAACCGAAGTCGGGTGTTACTCAACCCCAACCACAAGTTGCTCTTCACAAAACAAATGTGGAAGACTTCAACAAACTAAGCACTCATTGATCACGCAACTAGCACTCCTCGATCACACAACTAGCACTCCTCTCTTCACATTGTTACTAGGACTAACCCGAACGAACCTGATGCATATGTCGACAAATGAAAAGGTTAGGCTAATGCCTAGTCAGTTCAAGAGTTTTCAACACGAGTAAATATATCGTTAAAAAGGAATAATGCAATTTAAATCATAACCTTTCAAAATGATATGCTTCAATTATGAAAACGACTCGTTTTCCAATAATATACATTTAAGCGTAGGAAAAACCAATATAAACAGTTTCCATCCCAAACTATTTTAGGGACTAAGATCCCGATATAAAACGTTCTTTCGTAAATTAGTTTCAACCCAAAACTCACTCAAAACATGGATAGAAATCGAACCCCCAATCTTTAAAACACGGATAAAACTATATTTCTCGAAACACCCAAAACACAGGCGAGGCATAATACTCAACCCGTAAATCATGAATAAAATCCATATATATATAAAACGTCACCGAAAACATGGATAATAAAATAATACAATTTAATACCCAAATAACACATTCCGGTGACGGGGGAGACTTGATTCCATTGTACGTGGCTAAACACAAAGTTAAGCCACGTTGTCGAACTTCACCTCAGATCGTAATTGTATTGCCTGCTCTGTCGAGCTACACTTCCAGTCGGGCTGTATTTCAAATCCCCAAAACACACCGTATCCCCTATTGCCTGCTCCGTCGAGCTTCACCTCAAGGATACGCGATCTTAGTGCCTGTTCGTTTTCTAGTGGAGTTTCATCCTCAGGGTACTCATTCGACCCCTAGTGCCTACTCCCTAGCATTCAAGATAGGAGCCTTAACTTCTTACTTGATAACTCATGATGTCTAATCCTCGTGCACAAGAATTAGAACATCAAATAACAAAACCCATGGTCCCTAAGTACAACCCAAAAAGGTTCCTCTTCGTAAAACGTCTGGGTCAACAACAATGCCAACACGGCATAATTCCCAAGGTGAGAATATCAATACTCCTGACCCTTAAATATGACTGACTTACATGCCTATGGATCCAATGCATTACTGTCCAAACACATAACTCCAAATGAATGACACACACACACTCAAAACATGGAATCTACAATATAAAATACAATAAATGCAACTCACACCAAAGTACCGCATTAAGTTATTAAATCCGGACAAATGTCCTCATTACGCGAGACAGAAGAAAATCAAACCATAAGCTCAACCGATCAAATAACCATATGCTAAAATCCACGAAACGAAATAAAACGCGATCAACCAATGTTTATGCAAACACATGCTCCAAAATACGTGAATAACTCCAACACAATTTAGATTGGGACAAATTATCTTCCAAATGAGTCTATAACATTTATTCTTTCAAAAACTTCCCATGACACAAAATCAATTATTTATTCAAAACACACGCTAAATGTACATTTATATTCAAAATATCTATTTCCACAAAATAACTCATTAAAACACAAATACTTGTGATTTATTTGTCAAACTACCTAAAATCCCCAATGTGGGTGTTTTACAAAGTTTATAAAGTTAAACACTTCAAATAATCCAAAGTCATCAAATAACTCAACGGTTGACTATTTCATGTAAAACATATAAACATTTAAAATTTGACATTTTGGCATGTACACCGTTTTTCATAAATAAACTTGAACTCGCCTTGCTAGATTTAGGCTAAATCTAGATTTTACCCCAACTTGAGCTTCCTTGAAGAAAATTAAATCCACAATCCAAATCTTCCAAAAACCTAGATCCATAAGTTTTCGACCATAAATATCCATCTCCAAACATTTAGAATAGTTCCCTAAACATTTTATATCAAAATCTCCATTTTGACCAAAACCCTACGTTTGACTCAAATTCTCCAAAATCATCCAAATCAAAAATGGGGAAATATAATACTAGGAAATCATCAATGGAGTGTTTATAACCCATAAAGAAGCTTAGAAATGGAGGGGATGAACTTACCACTTAGGTTTTGGGTAAAACCTAATAAACCCTAAAAATCTCTAGTGTTGGAGATGAAAACTTAATCTTGCATCAAGAGAGGAAGCCATTAACATAATATGGAGAGGGAACAAAATCGGTTAGGGTTCATAAAAGAAGGTGGAGGAACGTTTTGGGAGAGAAAGGGAAGAGGGTGGAAATGAGAAATGAAAGAAATACCTAAAAATCGTATTTTTAACACTCTCGTACCCGCAGGCTATTGTGACGGCTATAGTGACATTGTCACAATCGCTGTCACTATAGCCAAGAGTGTATCGAGAGGTTTTTGGCTTCTGGCGATTTGTGATGGCTATAGCGACATTGTCACAATCGCTGTCACAATAGCTAAGAGTGTACCGAGAGGTTTTTGGCTTTTGGTGATTATGACGGCTATAGTGACATTGTCACAATCGCTGTCACAGTAGCTAAGAGTGTATCGAACGTTGATTTGGCCATAACTTCTTCGTTTTAGCTCTGTTTTCGCTCCGGAAAAGCCCGTTGGATTTGTATTTGAATTCTCCATACAACAAGACTATAAAATCTAGGATTCACTCCAAAATCCTATTTCCTCAATTTCTCTTGAAAGATCCATTTCCACATTTACTTGAAATAGTACTTGCCCAAAAATTACGGGTGTTACACAATTGTCTTAATTACATGGCACATTCGTTGGGACGACCAACTACTTGTAATCTCCGTTGATATTGTGACATATGTCATAACTGCATGGCATTATAGTCGGGACTACCACACTTTTAGTACCATTGGTGCTATTGTGACAAATGTCACAACCACATGGCACTATAGCCGAGACGACCATACTATTTGTACCATTGGTGTATTGTGACAAATGTCACAACCACCTGACACTATAGCCGAGACGACCATATGTGGTTCTTCCTTTACCGATTCATCTAGATCAACACTTTTCTTCAATTGGGATAAAATTCAGGTGTTACAGGTTGTTTTGAAATCCAATTACGATATGCGTCGTCATCTTCAACAAACATTTGATAGCAGTAGTTACAATGGTATGATTTGTCTCCTTGACTCCTTCTTAGCTCCTATATGGTTGTTTTGATGATCTGATCATTTTTTTATTATCCTGATATCCGCATGGCTTTATGAACCTGTGACATATCGTGAATCTCACTCAAGATATTAGATATTTGCTTCAATAGATTATGACACTTAATTTTAACTCTAAAATTTAGATACCGAGTTTCTATGCGTCTTGGTGATTTTAAACTCTAATGCAAGCAAAAAGGAGAAAATAAGAATCAAACATTCTAGTGCTATCCTTTTCTTGTTCATCAGTTATATCTCAAGATTATAACAGGCTCACCACACCACATTTAAGTTATTAATGTTCAGTACTGCTATTGTTCTTTGTTATATTGCTTAAACCGTCCAAGACTCCAGCTCTGTGTAATACTGTTCACAAAAAAAGGTCTTATTTAAAGACTATTTTCAAGCATGATCCTATTTAAGGGTTATTTATCCAATTATCTATATCTATACTACTCTATTAAAATTCTAATTCTGTTGAATAGTTTTTTTGAAAGCCAAATTTTACGCTACATTTCCTCCCCCACGTTTCCTCCTCAAAATTATTTCCCCTCCCCTGGCGCCGGCTTCTTCTCTCTTTCCCGCTGCTCTCTCCACAATCGTATTCACTCCTCTGCCTTTGTTCTTCACGTGGCAAACCATGTTAGATTTTATTTGTGTTTTCAGCTCCTCCTTCTCCTTCTCTGCTTATGTGTTGGGTTTATCATGATTGACACCTTCGTTTGACGATTATTATTGGAATATTGTTGTATTTAATATTTTTATTGTTCTTGAGGGCTTATTTTTGGTTTTGGTTGTATAGGGATTTCAATTTTGATCCGAAGAAGAAATGGAGGGAGTGAATTACTTGAGTGATGAGAGGGTTTTTCTGTTTAGTTATTGCTTCGTTGAAGGAGAAAGTTTGAGTAGCTATGAGAAGAGACGATGTAAAAGCGATTGTTTTGACTGGTAATTTGTTGAACAAGAATTTGTCTTTATTGAATTTGATTGTTGTTTTGATGTAAATAGATGTCAATTTTGAAGGCCTACAAACTGTTTGATGTTTTGTTTCAAAGTGATTGCTAGAATTCCATGGTGTGAACTTATTCTACTTATGGTTAGAGAGCCTAATTTTTTCCTGGAAGAAACTTTCTTTGTGATTAAATGTATCAAACACAATCGTCGGTAATTTGTTTGAACATTTCGTTCGTGGAATAAATACAACATTTCCCATTTTTTTTTGCCAAGTTTATTAAATCATCTTGTGTTATAAATACCTTTTTAGTTGTTGTTGCCATCATTGGGATATATGATTACTTAGTTCTCATATATTTATCTTAGTCATGTAGTTCCATTTATCAATTTCACATCTTCATTGACTGGGTCCAAGCTTTGATTTTGTCACCTACAAGAGAGCTTGCAGCTCAGACAGAGAAACAGATACTGGCTATTGGTGATTTCATCAGTATACAAGCCCATGCATGCATTGGAGGAAAAAGTGTTGGGGAGGACATAAGAAAGCTAGAAAATGGATTCCCTGATGTTTATGGAACACCTGGCAGAGTCTGCATGATTAAGAGAAGAACAGTGCGAACTAGAGCCATTAAATTATGTTGAGTCTAAAATATGCTAAGTCTGGATAGTGCTGCTAAGTATTGAAGATTACTACTGCTGAAGACATTGGTACTGATACTTGAAGAAATTACTACTGCTAGTAGTATTAATACTGCTTGAAAGGTTAGTACTGCTAGAAGAATAGTTAGTACTGCTTGAAGAGTTAGTACTGCAAGATGGAAACTACTGCTAGTATGTTAGTACTGCTGAAGATAAAGATACTACTGGAAGATTAATGCTGCTAATGTTGATAAGGATGATTTGTGCGAAAGACAAGGAGATGAAGATAATTATGGAATGGATACTGAAGATCAATGTTTCTTTAGTAATTATCTTGTAATTTGTTTTGTATATATAGTATAGAAGCCTTAGATTATTGGATATACAGAGATACATAGATGTATTTTGTTTTCCAAGAGAGAATTAGCCTCAAGATTATTAGTGATCCTTTCATTAGAGAAGTTTTGAACGTCTGATGAGTCTGTTCAACAGATTGAGGCTTTGGTTGTAATCATCAAGTTAATTCAATATAACTTGTGATTTGAATTCATATACTGTTACGTTGACTTCTTGTTAAAGTGTTATTCCGCAACTTCTTTAACAAAGGTTCTGAGTGTTTATTTAAATTCTTGTTTTGAATCTCGATCCTGACAAGTGGTATCAGAGCAAAGGAACTCAGAAATCAATAATCATCATGGACGGATCATACGACAGTGTTCTTGTTTCAAAGGTTCCCATGCTCAAACCTAATGAGTTTGACATGTGGAAAATCAGAATCAGGCAGTATATACTTCTTACAGACTACTCAATGTGGGACATCATTGAGAATGGTCCCTCCAATGCAGGAAAGATTGGAGCAGATGGCAAGAGACCTCTACCAAAGACTGATGGAGAAAGAAAGATGAGGCAGACTGAGATGAAAGCCTTGAGCACTCTGCTCTTGGCAATTCCTAATGAATATCAACATCAGTTTTGCAACTGTGCTGATGCCAAAATCTTATGGAATGCTTTGGAGAAAAGGTTTTCAGGTACCAAAAGCACCAAGAGAAATCAGAAAGCAATTCTCAAGCAACAATATGAAAATTTTATGTCTACAAAGAATGAGTCTATGACTCAAACCTTTGATAGGTTCAACAAGTTGATTGGAGAATTGGCCACTGTTGGTGTCAAGATGGATCAGGATGATGTCAACAGAAAGTTTCTAAGATCTCTTGGTGAAGAATGGATAATGTATACAGTATCCTTCAGGCAGAATGATAATCTGGAGGATAAGGAACTTGATGACCTCTATAATGATCTCAGGGTGTTTGGAGCAGAGGTTGGATCAAAGAAGAAGCCATCTGGATATTTTCACAATGCTGCTCTCCTATCATCTACTACTGATTCTTCTGCTAAAACAGAATCAGTTAGTGCTGTTTATGGCTCAAAACAGGATGGACCTAATGATTCTGTTTTGGAAGCCTTCCTTGCTAGTCATGCTAAATCTTCTTTTATCAATGAAGATCTGTAGCAGATTAATGTTGATGATCTTGAAGAGATGGACATCAAATGGCAAATGGCAATGCTCACAATGAGAATGAAAAGATTCATTAAAAGAACAGGAAGAAACAACTTTGCCATGAGAAGAGAAGATGGTGCTGGATTTGACAAATCCAAGGTGGAATGCTACAAGTGTCATAAACTGGGGCACTTTGCAAGAGAATGCAGAGGAGGAATCTCTCAACAGCATGGGAGCAACAATCAACAATCAAAGTCCACAAACTACAACAACAACAGGAACTCATCTCAAGCACTTGTCTCACAAGATGGAATGGGATTTGATTGGAGTGATCAAGCTGATGAGGCAATCCAGAATCAAGCATTGATGGCTGAGATTTCAGAGTCTTCAAGCACAACAATCCCCCACAGAGGTAAAGTCTAAAATTTGCTCTAAAGCCTATCTTGAAACTGTTAGAATGTACATGGATCACAATCAGAGCATGTGTGATGATCTTAAAAGGTTGGAGAAACATAGAAGAGAGTCTAATTTGATCATTGTGAATTTTGAAGAACAAATTAAGGCATATCAGGCCAATGAACTTCAACATTCATATGATCACAACTATTGGAAGTGGGAGAAGAAGGAGTTAGAGATTAAGCTAGAGAAGGCTAGAGAAGAATGTGAGAAAGTTAGGAGTGAATTTGAGATGGCCAAATTAGTCATTGAGAAATTTTCTAATGCTTCTAAAGCAATGGACACTTTACTTAAATCTCAAGTTCATGACAAACTGAAGAGAGGTATAGGCTACAACAACATCCCTCCACCTTACAATAACAACTATATTTCACCCACCTCAGACCTCTTAGAAAGGCAAGATAAGAATGACTTACCTGCAGGAGCCACAGAAGTAGATCCACTAGATAATGTAGTGGTTGAAGTAGAGTCTGAAGAAGAGAACAAGGAAGAACAGAAAGAAATTCCCTTAGAAAACCATATTCTTACAAATGAGAAGGGGGTAAACCATTTGTCAAGAGTGAGAAAGTTGAGACCTCTAAGACAGAGAAGGGAAAGGTACAGGGAGTTCACTATATGCAAACTACTGTTGTAAATCCTTGTACTTGTTAACAGAACAAGCCCCATCAACATGATAAAATTAGGGAAATCAGAGAAACAGAAATAACCGGTGGGCTCAAAAACAAGGAATTAATCTTAGCAAAATCAATAGACCAAAGCCTTGTTTTATTTGTGGCAAGTTGAATCATTTAGCCAAACAGTGTTATTTCAATCCTGTTAACCAAAGAATTACTTTTCAAAGACAAACACAAAATTCTGTTGGTTATAGGAAGAAATCAAAACAATCAAGGAACCACATGACTGATAATGTGAGAACAACACCAATGAAAACTGGTATTGCAAAATCTCATATTCAGAATAAGTTTGTTGAAGCAAAAGAAAATACTCCAAGCTAATCAAAGAGTAACTAAAAGAATAGGAAAGCAAACAACTTTGTCAAAATTTGGGTTCCAAAAGAAACTAAACCTGTTAGTACTGTTACCTCAAATAGTACTGCTAACAGAAATAGTGTTGCTGATAGCAATACTACTGCTTACCAAGTTAGTACTGTTAATAAAGTTAGTACTGCTAACAGAGTTAGTACTACTGACCAAGTTAGTACTACTGACCAAGTTAGTACTGCTAATGAGGTTAGTACTGCTAACAAAGTTAGTACTGTTGACCAAGTTAATACTGCTAACGAGGATAGTACTGCTTTCAGTGTTAATACTGACAAGCCTATAATTAAGACAAAGTATTCCAGCCATGAGATTCCTAACTCTGATAATCTCATCAAGACTAAGCTTAATGAATATGAGTATCTTGATGAGAAAGGGCAACCCAAGACCACTTTGGCTTGGGTTCCCTCAAGACACTAACTATTTTATCTTATGTGCAGGGCAACCAATAACTCAAGAGGAAGAGCATTTGGCATGTAGATAGTGGTTGCTCTAGGCACATGACAGGTAACATGGACTGCCTTCAAAATTTCAAAAGGTTTGATGGAGGACGTGTTGCTTTTGGTGACAATCCAGAAGGAGGTAAGATAAGTGGTAAAGGTATGGTATCAAAAGGTAAGATGACTTTTGAAGATGTTTACTATGTTGAGCAATTGAGATACTACCTGTTAAGTGTATCACAGGTTTGTGACAAGAAACATAGTATATTATTTAGTGATACTGAATCTATTATCCTTGCTCCAGGATTCAAGGTAGTTGATGAAAATATGATACTACTTAGAACTCCTAGAAAGGATAATGTTTATTGTTTGGACTTAGAGAGTGTGTGAATGATAAAATCCCAAACAATCAAGCTAAATTCTCAAGATTAAACATGAAAGTCTAGAGAGAGAGAGTAGAGAAAGAAAATAGATCTTGAACTAGCCACAAGTCTGAATGTTTACAATGACGTGCTTACAAGATTCTTACAACAAGCCATACAAAGCCTAAACCTATTTATACCACCTAATCTACACAAGACTTAACCACTAAGGAAAGCTAAACATACTTTGACTTTCTAAGACTTTGACAATGTTAACTTTTACATCTTTGACTTTCTTCATTAAATCTTGGATACAATATTTAGACTTAACAATCTCCCCCTTTGTATTCAAGATTTAATAAAAATTTGACACTGAACTTCAACACTTGATTCTTCAGCGTTTGTCTCTTTCACTTTGAACTTTGAAGCTTTCACAGTCTTCAATCTTTCTGCCTTTGAAGAATCTTGAAAAGTCTTTTTCACTTTGTAACTTTAAAAGTCAACATGTCATGAACACGAATAAGAACTTCTTGAAATTCCTTTTCAACTTTGAATTTAAACTTTGAAACAACTTTGATCTTGTATCTTCATCTCTTTGATCTCTGGACTGTCTTCAGAAAACATCTTTCACCAATCATTTTTCAAGAAAATGCAATTCTAAAAATATAATAGAGAACTTTGCATGTAATCACACTAATCCATCAAGAATTCAGACTTCCACAAATTTACAGGTTTATTGCAACTCAAACATATCACCAAGTATCATGAGATGTGTGCTCATTGGCATCTTTTTAGCATTGTGCTATATGGCATCTTTACATGAGTGTGCTCTTTGACATCTTTTAAGCTTGTGCACATTTGGCATCTTTTTAATCAATAAGTTTATTTAGTAAAGAACATGTCGTAAACGTAACAAACAAGATTTCAATTCAATTTTCTCATCAAATCATTCCTGAAAAATGTTTGATTTAGCTCTGATACCAATTGTGAATGATAAAATCCCAAACAATCAAGCTATATTCTCAAGATTAAACATGAAACTCTAGAGAGAGAGTAGAGAGAGAAAGTAGATCTTGAACTAGCGACAAGTCTGAATGTTTACAATGACGTGCTTACAAGATTCTTACAACAAGCCATACAAAGCCTAAACCTATTTATACCACCTAATCTACACAAGACTTAACCACTAAGGAAAGCTAAACATACTTTGACTTTCTAAGACTTTGACAATGTTGACTTTTACATCTTTGACTTTCTTCATTAAATCTTGGATACAATATTTAGACTTAACAGAGTGTTTCATCTGATTCATCACTTAATTGTCTGTTTTCAAAAGCTTCTTTAGATGAGTCATCTCTTTGGCACAGAAGGATGTGTCACATGAATTTTAAAACTATGAATAAACTTGTGAAAAACAACCTTGTGAGAGGTTTGCCTCAAAAAGTGTTTTCATGTGATGATCATTGTGTTGCATGTCTTAAAGGCAAACAACACAAAACTTCTCATAAGTCCAAAGAAATAAATTCAATCTCTTCACCCCTTCAGTTATTGCATATGGATCTTTTTGGTCCTACAAATGTGATGAGTATTGGTAAGAAATCCTATTGCTTAGTCATTGTTGATGACTTCTCTAGATTTACTTGGGTATATTTTCTGAGGACTAAGGATGAGACAAATGGACTGATCAAATCCTTTGTCCTTAGGATTGAAAACCAAACAAATCTACGAGTTAAAGTCATCAGATCTGATAATGGAACTGAGTTTAAAAATAGTATCTTAAACAGCTTATGTGAGACTAAAGGTATTAAGAGATAATTCAGTGCTCCTAGGACTCCTCAACAAAATGGTGTTGCTGAGAGGAGAAATAGGACATTGATTGAGGCTGCTAGATCTCTGTTGGCAGATTCAAAATTACCCATTACTTTTTGGGCAGAAGCAGTTAATACTTCTTGTTATGTCCAAAACAGAGTTCTAGTAGTCAAATCCCAAGGAAAGACACCTTATGAACTTTTCAAAAAGAAGAAACCTTTTATTGGATTTTTCAAACATTTTGGGTGTCCTTGCACAATTCTCAACACCAAATCTCATTTAGGCAAGTTTGAAAGCAAAGCTAAGGATGGATTTCTTGTTGGATACTCCTCTCAGAGCAAAGCATATAGAGTATTCAACAGTTCTTCCAGGATTGTAGAGGAAAGTGACAATGTCAAATGCAATGAGAACACACCAAATCTGATTGGTACAGGTCGTGATTGGTTGTTTGACATTGATTCACTAACTAATTCTTTGGGTTTTAGTGATAAACAAATTGCAAGAATAAGTTCAGAAAAGGTACAAGCACAGAAACCAGAGTTTGTGCTGTTCCCTATACCTACAGTTGATCCTATTGAATTTTGTCAACAAGAAAAGAAGGATGATTCAGAAACAAAGGATTCTGAACCAGAAGAGGCTGAAGAGGATAAAGGCGATAAAGAGGATGCTCATCCTTCAGGTTCAGGAAACACAGGTCCTGAAATGCCCACATTGTCAGAAGATGATACTGATGAAGAAAATTCTTCAGTATTTGGTGAAAACACTCCTAAAAAGAATGACTCTAATCTGGATGGAAATATTAATGAGGAGGCTGCCCATCAAACAAGAACTCAGAAGAATCATCCTCCTCAGTTGGTGATTGGTGACATCAATTCTCCCATAATCACAAGGCATCAAAGTAAGTTAGGAGGATTGAAAGACTTACAGTCAGGGTTATTGTGCTGTTTTTTATCCCAAATTGAACCCAAGAAGGCATATGATGTAATGAAAGACCCAAGCTAGATAGAAGCAATGCGAGAGGAGCTGTTGCAGTTTGTGCTGCAAAATGTGTGGGATCTGGTTGACCTTCTACAAGGACACAGGGCAATTGGAACTAAATGGATTTTCAGGAATAAGAAAGATGAGAGAGGGATAGTGATAAAGAATAAGGCCAGACTTGTGGCACAAGGGTACACATAAGAAGAGGGGATAGACTATGAAGAAGTGTTTGTACCAGTAGCCAGAATTGAGGCAATCAGGTCATTCAATCAAGGGTCTGTGATAAACCTATCACAATCACAGAAGCCTTCATTCGCACTCATCTACGTCTAGATGATGCCTCAGGTATTACTACTCTTTCAAAGGAAGATCTCTTCCAAGAAATTGGCAGAATGGGGTATGAAGGTCCTACTGAGGTTTACAAGTTTTTCAAAAGAAAATTTTCACCTCAGTGGAGATTCTTTGTTCATTCTCTTCAACATTGCTTATCCCTCAAGACAACTAGATGGAGTGAGTTTAGCAGTACAATAGCTTATGCTCTTGTCTGCTTAGCTACCTCCAGAAAGTTCAATTTTTCTCAAATGATTCTAAATGATTTGATGTCAAACTTGGATAACAAAACCAAAACCAAAAGATTTTATATGTATCCAAGGTTTGTCCAAGAAGTACTGAACAAGGAATTGACGGATTTACCCTCTTTTAAAGAGGTGTATGTACCTAAACCTCCCAAAGGGAAGGTATTTTCCAATATGAGAAGGCCTAGTAAGGACTTCTCTGGAACAGACACACCATTGTTCTCTACAATGATAGTTGTGTCCCATTCCCATGGTGAGGCATCAGGGTCATAACCCATATCTGACCAACCCACTGATGACCTACCCACACCATTCACTTCAAATATTGTTCCTCAGACCACTGTTGATAAGCCAAATCCCCCAATGACTAAAAAATATGCAAGAAAAAAGGTACAGAAGGTTCCTTCCTTTCATGTACCTACACCCCAAAAGCCTACAAGCCCTCTGATGGAGCATTCTCCATCAGAGAATATCTAAAGGGAATCCACAGGGGTGTCTCCCAACCCGAAGAAGGTTCTCTCCAAGAAGAAGGATGAGCATGTGGGCAGCGAGGCTCACACTACTGATTTTGCACAAGGTGTGGATCAGGACAGTGTGGACATGACTAAGACCTTCCCCACGACAACTTTGAATGAGAAATCATCTAAGGGTCCCAGGTGCCAAGAAACCAAGGGGGTAGTAGGTGCTCCTGCTCGACAGAAGGCCTCTACTAAAAGATCCCATGATCCTTCAAGGGTGGTCCACACACCTAAAGGAGGTGAGGACATATATAACTATGATGAATTGATGGAAACCATTGGCAATGTGAACTTGGATGTAATCAATCAGGGCTTGGAGATAAAGGAGTTGAAAAAGGTGATCACTTCTCAACAAGTGCAGATAACCAAACTCAAGAAGATGGTACTCAGTTTGGTGCACAAAAAGAAGAGAAAGCAATATGTCTTGAAGAAAAGGGGAAGTTCTCATGATGCATCCAACAAGGAGGATAATCAAAATGAAGTTGAGAAGGAAAGCTCAGTTGGAATGGAATTCAAATTTGAGGGGGAGATTAGTGGTGAAGCTGAAATGAAGGTAAAGGAAGACCAAAGTGTGAAAGCAGCAGAAACAATAGCAAAAGCAGCAGAAACTGTAGAAGCAGCAGTAACTACTGAACCAGAAGTAGAAACTGCCCAAGCAGTAGAAACAGAGAAAGCAGCAGCAGAAACTGGAATGTCTATAGAAGAAATAGAGATTGCAGAGACTCTGGTGAAGGAGAAAAATGACACTCCTAAGGCCACTCAAAAGGCTAAGGGAGTGGTGATTAAAGAAGGAGGATCAGACAAGAAAAAGAAAGAGGTCAGTATGTCAAAGGCCAAGAAGAAGAAAGGGAAAGAGAAGATGGTTGATCCTGTGAAACCTTTAAAGAAGCAGAAACAAATAGATTTGGATGCAGAATTGGCAAAGGAGTTAAATGTACAGTTTGAGAAGGAACTTGAAAAGGAGAATGAAATCCAAAAAGCTAAAGACAGAAAGCTTGCCTTAGATCTGGCAAAAAGGCTCAATGAAGAATACCAGAAGAGCTTGAAAACTGCTGCAAAGAGGGTTACTATGAAAGCAACAAGACAAAGGAAGCCTTCAAAGACCTTTCTAGCTAAACAAGAAAGAAGAAAAATGATAAATTTCTTGAAAGGATCTGTTGGAGTTCCTGAAGGGATGTTTACAAAAATGTCTTTTAGTAGGATAGAAGACTTATACAACAAGGAGATGGCCAAGTTGAAAGGAGACTTCAATCAGAGGGTTGAATTTGAAAGAAAGATGAAAGAAAGACATGATCTGAACATTCAACAGCCTTTCCCTGACAGTGAAGAAGGCACTCCTACAAAAGAAAAGATAGAAGTCAAGAAAAAAGAGACTTTAGCTCAGAAGATTGGAGCTATTAAAAGAATGAAGTCAATTGCTTCAAATAAAAGGGAAAAAGGCAAAGAACTGAGGAAGGTGAGAAAGAGCAAGAAAGTGAAAGAATGAAAGTTGAACCATCACGACCTACTGTTGCACCTCCTGTAGAGCAGCAGAAACAAGCAGAGCATTTTGAAACTCAAGAGCAGAGTCAAGAGCAATCAAGTCAACAATCTTTAGAACAACCAAGACAATCTGATGAGCAGTTTGATTTGTATATGACACTGACTGATGAAGAACCATTGAAAGCTGATCCTATCTCAGTGAAATCTCCAGAAATTATTCATTGGGATACTCTGATGGATAAAAGAACAGAATATTTCAGAATCAAAAGAATGGGTGACAAGTATGAGGTCTATTCAACTTGTGGTAAAATAATCAGAATCTGTACCAGAGTTGATTTGGAAGAAATGTACAAGGTTGGATTAAAACTGTATGGTGACTTGTTGAAAGGAGCAGGGATGAGCCTAACAAAGATGGCTCTGGAGTTTTTGTGCATGATGTTTGACCCTGATAGAGTTAAATATCTTATGAAAGACTTGCATCACAAAGATGGATTTAAAAGTATTGATCATTGGATGCTTTTTGAAAGATCTGGAGTCTATGTCATAACCATTGAAAAAAGCTTTCATGAGTACTACTTGGTTGATAAGGTGTATGACCACAGCAAAGAAAAGTTGCAAAGGATGCTGAAAGCTAAGTTGGTCTGCAATAAAGGTTCAGAGATGGCAATGATTGTGATTAAAAGAACCATCAATCAAAGTATGGGATTGAATCCTGATCTAGGACTCTAAGCAGTAATTTTGAAAGCATCATGAAGACCGTATTCTGAAGAACTTAACTTCTTGTTTACAAAAGTTAAGTTAGGGGGAGATTGTTGGGTCTGAAATATGCTAAGTTTGGATAGTGCTGCTAAGTATTGAAGATTACTACTGCTGAAGATATTAGTACTGCTACTTGAAGAAATTACTATTACTAGTAGTATTAATACTGCTTGAAAGGTTAGTACTGCTAGAAGAATAGTTAGTACTGCTTGAAGAGTTAGTACTGCAAGATGGAAACTACTGCTAGTATGTTAGTACTGCTTAAGATAAAGATACTACTGGAAGATTAACGCTGGTAATGTTGATAAGGATGATTTGTGCGAAAGAGAAGGATATGAAGATAATTATGGAATGGATACTGAAGATCAACGTTTCTTTAGTAATTATCTTGTAATTTCTTTTGTATATATAGTCTAGAAGCCTTAGATTATTGGATATACAGAGATACATAGATGTCTTTTGTTTTCCAAGAGAGAATTAGCCTCAAGATTATTAATGATCCTTTCATTAGAGAAGTTTTAAACGTCTATTGAGTCTGTTCAACAGATTGAGGCTTTGGTTGTAATCATCAAGTTAATTCAATATAACTTAGTGATTTGAATTCATATACTGTTTCATTGATTTCTTGTTAAAGTGTTATTCCGCAACTTCTTTAACAAAGTTTCTGAGTATTTATTTAAATTCTTGTTTTGAATCTCGATCCTGACAAATTACTAATTCTTGCGAGTTTTCTATTTTGTTCATTTATAATTAATATTGATACTTGTATTCCTAAATTTTGTCACCTTCTCTTTGGAAGTAAATCTGTAAACTGATGCATGTGAATGTCTTAAATTCAACAGGATGAATCTGATGAAATGTTGAGTCGTGGGTTTAAGGATCAAATTTATGATGTCTATCGATACCTTCCACCAGAGCTTCAGGAGAGCTTCAGGAGAGCTTCAGGAGAGCTTCAGGAGAGCTTCAGGAGAGCTTCAGGAGAGCTTCATCTCTCTTGTTCACCCTTATACATGTAGCTTGCTCTAAGTCTTTAAAATAAATTGCTGGAAGTTGTCTTATGGTATAGATTATAACATTATGTTTTATTTTATATTTAATGTGTGTGTGTGTGTAAAATATATGTAGGGTATGTGTGTGTGTATATATATATATATATATATATATATATAGAGAGAGAGAGAGAGAGAGAATTAGGATCGTGTAAGAAATCAAAATTCGGTGAGAATGGTAGAAACGTTATAAAAAATGTTTTAGACAAATGTTAGCATGGAAATGTTAACATAAGTTAGAATAAGTTAAAAATAAATTAACATACATTAACATATCTTAACATGAAATGTTACCATATGTTAACTTGTTAAGTTATGTTAACCTCCGCTAACAAAATACTTCCTACGCTTCCTATGAAATTATGATTTCCTACCGGAACCCAATCCTATATGTATTCAACGACGAGGATTTAGCTTTTGTCTTCCCAAGAGGTTTCTATTAACTACGAAGGTTCAAAATGGTAAAAGAAAAGAATGAATATAACCAAATTAGAAAAATATATGTAATGATGGTTATTAAAGGAGGTAGAGATAGACAAGATTAAGCAAATTAAGGAAAAATGATAGCTCCAACGAATAAAAATGTAGATGTTATTTGGTTATTGGTGAGCATATTGTTTTAAATCGATGAAAGACAGGTAGGAAAAAATATAGATGTGGAAGATGGGAGATAAGAAGAACATCATACACTTTACTGAATTTCAAATATATTGTTCGTCTCTATCAATAATGTGTATACAATAGTTCTGTTTAATGATCATCTACTATGCAACTATATAATTTTTGTAAGGTAACTTGTGATGTTACTCTCTTGAAACTACCAATAGCTATAATATGACTACCAGAATTGATGATCATATATGTCCATTTTTTGTTAGGTGGTGATTGTTGTCGAGCATCACCACTGTTGCAGGGCAGACTGGTAATTGAGAAGAGAGATACTTGTCTACTACTATATATCTAGATAGAATCAAACATCCATGGAACTAATTTTAGCATTTCATTTATGGGGCCGTATAAACTTGTATGTGTGCTCCATGATATAAAAAATATAATGTGTTGCCATATCTCTACTACTTTATTAAAATTCTAATACCGTTATTCAGTTTCTTTGAAAGTTTTGAAAGCCATAATTTTAGCTCCACGCTTCCTCCAACGTTCTGCAATCACTCATTTGTCTTCCTCCCCCATCAAATTGTGTGCGAGACACATATTAGAGCATGTGAAGAGATAGAGGAGTCTTGTTATTTTGGGGGTGAAGAATGTTCTTTTGGGGAGTATGATATTGATTTTGGTGGCAGAGGAAAGTATAATTTCCCAATCGGTATCATGGTTTCAACCCACATCTGAATTTTGTTGCAGAATCAGATTCAAATGGATAAGTCGGTCGTTAAAAGCTAGAACGACCAATGTTTTGAGTTTGACAACCCCATGATCCATCAATTCCACTTCAAAGTCTTGACCAATCGACCATATTAAACTTTAGTTTACATACTATCCAATTTGCGATATAAAACCATATAGATTCATAAAATTAACATCGAGAAGGAAGGAAATAGAACAAAACATGAAACATGATCCTCGTTTCGAGTTCTCAGTTTCGATTTCGAGATTTTTCGCGTTGCATCGCGCCCGGGTTCATAACTAGTTAGATAATGAAAATTATATTTTGAAGTTGGAACATCAAGTTCTTCTTGATCATACATGTCAAGGTACTTCCTTTGCTTGCTCATGCTCCAGAATGGAGAAATAGTTTTTAAATTAGTGACTATTTTCTTGATTATATTTGGAGTAAAAGGAAATCAGATTTATATGATTTCGAAAAGGCATATTTAATGGTATGTATATTGCATCATTTAAGCCGAGTTTGTTAGTTTGATATATGGTGGATGAAGAAGGAAGCCATTTGAGAGAGCATCTCTGGTTTATTGATTAAAGAAGTCGATGCTATACAAGAGAGAAAAAGCACAGATTATAAACCCACTACAACTAATAGCAAATGACAAAACTGATCCCTCAACTATACATTATACATATAGCTAACACCCCCCTCAAGCTCAAGGTGGATCACATGAAATCAACATGAGATTACGAACAAGGTTTGAGAAACGACTCGGAAGAAGAGCCTTAGTGAAGATGTCTGCAGTTTGTTCGGTGGAAGAGACCGGAATGAGTCAAACAATGTTGCGAACAACATCTTGGCGGGTGAAATGACAATCGATCTCGATATGCTTGGTCCGCTCGTGGAACACATCATTATGAGCAATGTGAATAGCACTACGATTATCACATTGGATAACTGTGGGTGATAACTGAGGTGCACCCATGTCAGACAGAAGCCACCTTAACCACAACAGTTATTGAGTGGTGTCAGCTAGAGCACGATATTCAGCCTCGGTACTATAGCGAGATGTGAGAGACTGTTTCTTACTGCGCCAAGAGACGAGGGAGTCCCCAATAAAGAAGCAGTAACCGGTTGTAGATCGACGATCAGTGACATCACCATCCCTATCAGCATCGGAGAAGGTATGAAGCTCGAGGGATGATGAGGAAGAGAAGTATAAACCATGAAATAAAGTACCTTTAACATACCGTAATATCCGCAAGACAGCTGAATAATGAGAAGTACGAGGAGCAGCCATGAATTGGCTGACAATGTGGACTGCAAATGTTATGTCAGGGCGTGTGACAGTGAGATAAACTAGACGGTAGCTTGTAGGATCTGAGAGGAGACTACCATCACTAGGGGTAAGCCTAAAGTTCGGTTCAAGGGGCGTAGAAGATATCTTGTCGTCGGTCATACCAGCACGCGAGATAAGATCAGAAGCATATTTGGCTTGGCATAAATAGATCCCAGAGTCTCGAGGTAAAACCTCAAGGCCAAGAAAGTAGTGAAGTGGTCCCAGATCTTTCATCTCAAAGTGTTGATGTAGAGATGCTTTTAATGTAGTAATACCTTGAATATCGCTACCTGTGATAATCATGTCATCAACATATAAGAGAAGAAGAATGGTGCCTGATGAGGTAGTTTTGGTGAAGAGACCAGAGTCATAGTGACTAGCAGAGAACCATAGAGAACAGACGGTATTGCTGAACTTCTCAAACCATGCTCGGGGAGCTTGCTTTAGCCCATAAAGGGCTTTGTGTAAACGACAAACATGGTTGGGAGGATGTGGAGGGCCCGGTGGAGGCTTCATGTAAACTTCTTCAGAAAGATCCCCATTGAGAAAAGCATTCTTCACATCCATTTGGTAGAGCGGCCACTTGCGGACAGCAGCAATGGCTAGAAGACTGCGAACGGAAGTGACACGGGCTATTGGAGCAAAAGTTTGTTCATAGTCAATCCCATACTCCTGATTGTAACCTTTGGCAACTAGGCGAGCTTTGTAGCGATCAACAGAACCATCAGATTTTGTTTTGATCTTGTACACCCATTTGAAATCAATAATCCCCTTGCCGAAGGGGAGGGGAACAAGATCCCAAGTGTGAGCTTTAGAGAGAGCCGACAATTCCTCGAACATAGCTTGTTGCCAAAGAGGGTTAGTAGAAGCTTCCTTGTAGGAAGAGGGAGTATGGGTAGAAAATAGTGTAGAGTAACAATGAAAATCATGAAGGCGTGAAGGTATTTGCCTTACCCTATGGGATCGTCGAACATCGACCGGAGCAGGAGCAGGATCATCAGGACTCACAGACATATCAGGATTCGTCAAAGATAGAGGATCAGATGTAGCTCCAGGGGAAAGAGGAGTAGGTAATTCGGAGGAGATAGATGGAAGAGAGTGATCAAGTGAGTGAGAGATAGTGTCAATAGGAGGAGAAGAAGTTGGTGGTGGGGTTGAGTCAAAGAAAGGAATAAGATATATCAGTAAAGAATGGAGGAGGAGAATCAGATTGGACTTTGAACTTTGAAACAGAAGAAAACATATGATCTTCCCAAAATACAACATGCCTCGAGATGCGTAGGCGTTGGGAGATGGGATCCCAACAACGATATCCTTTGTGTTATATGCCATATCCAAGGAAACAACATAGGCGGGAGTGGGGTTCGAGTTTGGTACGTTCATGAGGTTGAAGGAGAACAAAGCAGGCACAACCCCATACCTTTAGTAGATCATAGGCATGAGAGGTGCCATAGAGACTCTCATAGGGAGATTTGTGGTTAAGGAGTTTTATGGGTTGACGATTAATAGTGTATACGGAAGATAAAGCTGCTTCACCCCAAAACCGTTCAGGACACTTGGCAGAGATTAGAAGAGTGCGAACAGTGTCAAGAATGTGTCGATGTTTCCTTTCGGCACGTCCGTTCTGTTGTGAAGTACCAGGGCAAGAGTATTGAGAGATAGTTCCTTGACAATGAAGAAAGTCAAGAAATGAGTGCTCCTTGTACTGCATGGCGTTATCCGTACGAAGTACTTTGACATGTTTTGAGAATTGGGTAAAGATCATATGAGCGAAAGTCTTATAAATCTGGGGAAGCTCGGATCGTTGTTTCATAAGATAAATCCAGGTAAAACGACTATGATCATCAAGAAATATGACAAAGTATCTAGCAACCCCCATTGTGGGATGAGGTGAAGGTCCCCAAACATCAGAATGTATAATATCAAAACAAGCACTTGAGGTAGTGTCATTAATATAAAATGGAAGAGCAGGTTGTTTTCGCAGCTGACATGGCATACATGATAAAGGTTTAACAATAGTTTGACCCAAAATACCAGAAGAAACAATAAATTTAAGTCTATCAAAAGAGATGTGGCCTAATCTAGCATGCCAAGTATCAAAAGTATTGTCTTTGCAGGAAGTAATGAGAGTGTATGGTTTGCTGGGTTCTGGAAGACGAAGATAGACCAGCTCGTACATCTACCCGTCTCTACGGCCTATCCCATAAGTCTGTTTTGTCCTGGGATCCTGCACACAACAACCAGAGTCACAGAAAGTAACGGTTAATCCCATATCACATAGTTGGCTGATAGAGATAAGGCTAATAAAGAGGTTGGGAATATAAAGCACATCGGGTAAGGATAACTTTGATGTGGAAACATGTCCACTATGTTTGACTGGTAACCGTGTTCCATCAGTTGTGGTGACAGAGGGAATAGATGTACCATATTGTTTGCTGGAAAAAATATCATGATGCGGTGTCATATGATGACAACATCTAGAATCAAATAACCAAGATGTTGTACCTGAAGGAGTACTCAAGGAATGTGTAGAGCTCGATAGAACCTGCTTCAATAAGGAAATCACATCATCTTGAGAAAAGGTTGAGGTAGATGGTGATGTTGATGCAAATGTTGCGTGAGTATCTTGATCGGAAGGAATCCCAGAGTTGTCTAGGTTGCGATTAGGATTCTTTAAGCAGTCTGATTGGTAGTGGCGTGGATGTTGTTTGTTGCAGTACCTGCAGAATCGAAGATGACAATCAAGAAGTAGGTGAGAGGTGGAGTGGCAATACGAGCACTCAACAACACCTTTCCCATTAGGAATGGGAGATCGAGAAGTTGGAGTCGGGTGCTGGAAACATCGATTTCCTTTGTGTCTGGGAATGAAGAGTACACTCTCAGATGAAAGAGTCAGTCCTCCCAGTCTCGTCTCTTCATAAATAAGGTCAGATATGGCACTATCAAGAGTGGGTAGAGGCGATCTATGAAGCAGGGAGTCTCGAACATGCTCGTATCTTAAATCTAAAGCCATAAGGAACATGACAAGTTTATGTTCAGATCGATGGCAATTAGCTTTGTTAGAGAAGTCAATGCATAGAGATGGCATAGCAAGACCCATCTGGTCCCAAATCACCTTAACCTCAGAATGAAAAGAACTAATTGACTGAGCTGGTTGTTATCTTTTACCATGAAGATTTGACCATAGTTGGTACTGGTGAGCTAAATCAGTAGTGGTGTATCTTGCCTTTAGAAAATCCCAGATCTCCTTTCCTGTGTCGAGTATTGCAAACAATTGACTAATCTAAGTAGCGGTGGTGTTGTAAAAATAGGAACTCAATTCCCCATTCTTGCAATCCCAAATTTCTTCTCTCTTAGCAAATTCGAGTTCAGATTCACCAACTATACGAGTCGGTTTAGTTGCTATTCCAGATATGTATTTCCACAACATCTTTGCCTTGAGGTGACAAGTCATGTGTCTAGACCATAGTACATAGATTGAACCATCCAATATACATGAAATGGGTCTATAATTGCTAGTAAGAGAGTCAGACATGATGCAAAACAGAAAAAATAAGGAGATGGACAGAAAGGGGTTCGTCTAGGGTTTAGGCAGAGGGTTTCACGTCTAGGGTTTTACAACAGTAGAATTTTAAGGTTAAGGTAGATATCTGGCTGTGGAGAAGAGAATAATCATGAAACAAAGTGAAACCAGAGGCTCAGATGCTGTTATCAATGGTAATATTTAGATGGAGATGAGTATAAAGAAATAGGAATATTACCAGGAGAAAAAAAACTTTCGATACACCAGAGATGAAGAGACAGATAGATTGTTGAAGACGACTTTGATTTCTTCCTTGTGCTCTGATACCATGTTAGTTTGATATATGGTGGATGAAGAAGGAAGCCATTTGAGAGAGCATCTCTGGTTTATTGATTAAAGAAGTCGATGCTATACAAGAGAGAAAAAGCATAGATTATAAACCCACTACAACTAAAAGCAAATGACAAAACTGATCCCTCAACTATACATTATATATACATATAGCTAACATTTGTGATATAAAACCATATAGATTCATGAAATTAAAATCGAGAAGGAAGGAAATAGAACAAAAAATGAAACATGATCCTCGTTTCGAGTTCTCAGTTTCGATTTCGAGATTGTTCGCGTTGCATCGCGCCCGGGTTCATAACTAGTTAGATAATGAAAATTATATTTTGAAGTTGGAACATCAAGTTCTTCTTGATCATACATGTCAACGTACTTCCTTCGCTTGCTCATGCTCCAGAATGGAGAAATAGTTTTTAAATTAGTGACTATTTTCTTGATTATATTTGGAGTAAAAGGAAATCAGATTTATATGATTTCGAAAAGGCATATTTAAAGGTATGTATATTGCATCATTTAAGCCGAGTTCAACACTTTTTAACGTTGTCGAATTTAACACTTCAACACTACAACACTTTCTAATGTCTATCGAGTTATTCAGGTTTTAATCAAACATTCACTTCAAACCACGTGTTCCAACAACTGTGATTCTACCTTCTTCTGCTGGTCGTGGTCTTGTGACTTCAATCTGCTCACCGAAGCGGTGTAGCTTCAAATTTGGGACGCAGCTCGTCAGGAACAATTTTGGACGATCATAACGGGTACAACTTGGTTTTCCTATATCCTTATAATCAAATGAAAGAACTGGTCTTCACCCAAAAATTTGTATCTATATATTTGTCAAATATTTTATTAGATCATGTTGTAAATAATAGTTGTGGTCCATTCTCAAGAACATAAATTTGAAACTGTTTTCCAGTATGTTGTCACAAGGGAATTCTCTATTCTAGCGTTCAGCTGTGTGTGTGTGTGTGTGTGTGTGTGTGTGTAGTTTAAAAGTCCTCTAAGTTAGAAGGATATAAGCTATGAAATTACATCTATCCTATTAACCCCTGAAGTCCCCATCTCATCGCCTCTGTTATCATTATAATCAAGATTGTCTTAACATTAGCATCTAGGGTGAAATTATATATTTGCTTACTTTTATTTGTGACGGTTAGGTACTTAAAAGCTGATGTTTTGAAAGAGAATAAACCCCTTGGTGCTCATTAGCACCCTTCAAATATATGACCATTTCAGAAATGGCATGCCTTGAATATGTTGTGTTTTTTTCTTTTTGTTTTCCCTTTTTTCATCTTCTATATTTTCTATTTGTGCGAACTAATAATCATGCATCTTGTAAATGTGGATTTTGTGCGAACTAATTTGTGCGAACTAATAAAAGTCCTCTTATGTTGTTTTGTTGATTAGTTAATCAAGTTTTTTTGGGGATTTTGAATTGGAAATTTGTTGGTTTGGTGTAGGAAGTTGCTCAAACGAAAGAAAAAACGAAGGAGATCTTGTCGAAACAAGCTATTAAAATTGCTAAACAGGCTGAAGAACATGAAAGGTTTATCACTAAGGTAAATGATTCAGAACCCTTGGCCCATCATATCATGATTAGGAATCCGCTCATCCTGATATCCGCATGGCTTTATGTAGCTGTGACATAGCCTGAATCTCACTCCAGATATTAGATATTTGCTTCAATAGATTATGACACTTAATTTTAACTCCAAATTGTTAGATACTGAGTTTCTATACGTCTTTGTGATCTTAAACTCAAATGCAAGCAAAAAGAGAAAATAAGAATTGAACATTCCAGTGCTATCATTTTCTTGTTCATTAGTTATATCTCAAGATTACAACAGGCTCACCACAGTTAAGCTATTAATGTCCAGTACTGCTATTGTTCTTTGTTATCTCTACTATATTATTAAAATTCTAAATCCGTTATTCAGTTTCTTGGAAAGTTTTGAAAGCCAAAATTTGCGCTCCAGGACTTCCTTCACACGTCGTCTCCTTTCCCAAGTTCCCTGAAATCCATCCCTCTCACAGGGTATATCTCATCTCCTAACCTCCTCTACGATTCCTCACACTGCTTAATAGAAATCAGATACTTCCTGGGCCAACTTCCGCTCCCAAGAAATCGATTCCAGCTCCTAAAGATGTCGATTCCTTCTCCCAAGGCAACCATCCCACTCATTCTTTTCAATTTCAAACCTCATGACTTCAGATTATATTTGATGAACTTCAACTATGTTAGTTTCATTTATGTTCCTATTTTAGAATACTTACATTCTCTTCAGATTATTTTTCATCCAGATTTTGATTATGGGTTGCATTGTTCATTTGGCAGATTTTGATTGTGGGTTCCATTAGTCATTGATGCAGAGTTTGGACATGTATGTGGTTCTCGGTTCTCCTAAAATAAATGATCTTTTGCTATTCAACCTTCTTTATTGATTCAAGGTTAGGGTTCTTATCAATTTTCTCTATTTTTTGTTTGCTTTCTATCGATAGCTACTGAAATCAATTGCTTCTCTTTTCTTCAGACCAAAATCGATTCCAATAGTTAGGGCTACTTTGGTTTGTTTTCTACCATAATCAAAAAAATTGATTTTTAGGTTTGGATTTTCTACTATTGAAATTGACTGCTTGTCTTCTCTTCAGACCAAAATTGATTTCAATAGTTAGGTTTACTTTGGATTGTTTTCTACTATAACAAAAAATATAAATTTTTATTTGCTTTCTATCATTTTTCTTTAAAAAAATTTCAGTGTGGTTTGTTTTCTACTATAATCAAACAAATCGATTTCGTTTGTAATCCACAAGCTGATTCGAATATGTTCTTGAAGGTAATTGGCATAAATGGCATAAACATTCCTGATTTGATTTTTACTTTATTGTCAGTGTAAAGAAACTCTAGATCTTTCCTGCTCACAAGGAGGCGATTTATATTTGAAATATGTTTAGAGCCACAAAAAGGAGAAAATGTTATCGATTTATCACAAGGAAGTGATTTATATATGCAACAATCAAATATCAAAGGTCTCCAAAGAAGTTAGGTAACTTTTCATGTTCACATTATCATCCCACTTTTTCTCTTAATGAATTCCTTCGTATTTGAAACTATCAGAAGTCCACTTTGCTATTTTAGGTGAAGCTGCTCAGATTACCTATGTTAGTTTCACATATGATGTTGAAACAATTTTAAAGTATGCCATGAGAGTGTTAGAGCATGTTATTTTTCGCAACTATGCCAAGTTGGATTGTGAAACTTGTCCGCAAGCATTTAAAGAATCCATTAACTATTGACCTTGTGAGGGGGCTTTGGAACATTTTCTTTTCATTCTCATAGTGAAGTTCTCTTTTCATTATTTAGCTGCAATAATAAGTTATTATTAAGCTAGGCATGCACTGATGCTACTTTTTAATTACATGTTGACGATTCTGATCAGAAAGTGGTTGATAGGGTATTCAATTGTAGAATAAATGTGTGATAGACCACTGGGAATTGGACCTTTGATAGCAATATGGATCTATAATGTTTTTTGGTTGCAATTCACTTATTTCCTAATATCATGGTATGCATCATAAGGACTTGGATTTCTAATTGAGCATACCTTTAAAAAGAATTGTGGTTTCATAAAGTGAACTTTTTTCTACAGCACAGAAAGCAACAGAAGCAAAGAACAACCAGAGGACGATGTAGTTTCTTGCTCCCGCTCCCCTTAATGGTAAGTTAAGATGTCCACTTAAATTCGTGTTTGTTGTTTAATCTCATCTTCCATCAGAAGCGTGCCTTGGAAGCCTTTCGGTTGGATCCAGCAAAATATGGAGGTAATATCAGAAGGTTGTGTCTAAGAAAGCAAAATGGGGAGATAGTATCAAAAGGTTGTGATCTAAGAAAGGTATGTATTTTCAAGAAATCTTAAAACATATTCTTTTTATGATTAGATTATCATGAACGTTTTTTGTAAATTTGATCGTGTTGGGGTGGTGTAGTTACAGATGAAGAATGTAAAGCGAGATTCGAAACAAATATTTGGGTAGGTGTCGAAGACGCATCAGGCTATATAGTGAGTTTTGCTGCTATTTTCTATCAATTTTGATTGAATTATTGTTGCTAAAAATGCTTTTTTAAATATGGGTTTTGTTGATTTAATTATAGGACTGTAATTCCCATATTCAAGCTACTAATCAACATACATTTATGTAGAAATCATTTCTGTTGGATCCCAGATTTAATCTCACAACAATGATATAAACAATAAGAGTAATAACAGCGGAAGCAGTTTAATATCAAAGGAGATTCAAATATCACATTTCATAAAGCAAATAATAGATTAACAAGATATTCTTCAATAAGATATTCAACTTATATTATCAGTTTTTAAGACTTCTCAAGCACACTTTGAACAAGAAGGTGATGGTCCTTTTTATAGGACCATAAAGTAAATAGTGTACTTATCTGACAAATAGAAGCATGCTTGAACAGTGTCTTAGCTAAGAGGTAAGATCAAGACATGCTTGAACAGTGACCTACTCTAGAAAGTAAATCTTATCAGTAGGTGACGTGTCATCTGTTCTTCTTTGTCAAGATATTCAGAGTGAACATCTTCAGAGCTCTGAAGTAGGATCTCTGATGAGGAGCTCTCTGATGTCTTTCCGGAGATTGTCTCTGAACTGACTTCAGAGACATACAACTTTCTCTAGGTTGACTCTGAACTGACTTCAGAGACAGACTTGCTTTCTCTAGAGTGACTCTGAATTGACTTCAGAGACATACTTGCTTTCTCCAGAGTGACTCTGAATTGACTTCAGAGACTGACTTGCTGTGATCCCTTGAAAGTCTTTAGATGAAGACTTAGTTATTTTCAATACTTTCATTGGTTCAAATTTGGGGCTAACAATCTCCCCCTAAGTACTGAAAATAAACAAAGAACACATAGAACATTTAAACTAGAAAGCGAAGAGGAGAAAGTTATCCTCTGGAAATATTACTTCTTATAAGATTTTGCAATTACAAAAGAGAATAATATTGATCAAGTAATCAGAACCTATCACTAGAACAAATCCTATGAAACTTCATGATGAGCTCTCTGAAGTTAATCATTGAGCCAATTTCCAAGTTTAGTTTCGCCAGTAGGTCTGCTCTGTGCCGTTCTTGCTTTACATGAATCATCTTCTGTATTCCTTTCAGGGTTTCATCAGAATACTTTTCTACTTGCGAAGCTAGAAAGATATTCTTCTCTTGATTCACTCTGTAGATGAAACACAGAGGTTCTTCAATGATTGATCCAGTCTTCTGTTTGTCCAGGTTTTCGATGGTTTCCACTGGTTCAGTCACTCCTAGCTTTTCTTCACCCAAGTTCAGAGCAATCTGAAAGTCACGTTTTGCTCTGTGTTTGATGTAAGCCTCCATTGCCCTTCTTACTTCAACCAAGCTCATTCTGATCTCCCTTCTTCCTGAATCGTACCTTGCAGAGCAATAGGCATATAGATGAGTGAGATCATACGGATTTAGGTTTACGAGATCATTATCATTGAACTCGTAAATCTTATGATCAAATCTAGTCACCACATAATGCCTATATATTATTTTGTTGAAGGCGAATGTCTTTTCAGAGATTTTCTTAACTTTTACTATTGGAGCATCGTTGAGAACCTCCTTTCTTGGTTTTGTCTTTGCCTGTATGAATCTTCGTTCGTAGTATGGCATGACTCTCTGATTCTTGGATTCAGAGGGATTACTTGAGTGTCTTCCATGTTGAACTCACAGTAGATATGCCGAAAGTGATCTTCTATTGATGCTTCAGGAGTGGATTCTAAGAATGTTGGAGGATGAGTTAATACCTTGGTTGGTAAACCAATGCTTGTCTTCTGAACAAGATTCTCTTGAGGATCCTGTTCATCAACAACCATGGTTTCTTTGTCCTTGGGTTGTGACTGAGTTATCTCTGAGGGCTTTTCAGAGATATATCCATCTATTTCTGGAGATTCTTTCAATTCTGAAGCTGTTGAGGTATGATGAGGTTGAGCATTTTTAAAAACATACTCTTCGACATCAATTACTTCGATCTGTTCTCCAGCAGCTTCTTCCTCTATGTCAGAATCTTTCTGTTCTTCTTCAGACTCTGACTCAAAGGCATCTCTCATCACCATTGGTTGTCTTTCGAGTGATGAGAAAACATCTTCAGAGGATGTAGAGAAGTCTACAAGTTGTTCTTCCTTTTCTTCCAGAGCTCCGATTTTCTCTGGAGTCGGATCAGTAACTAGAGTGATTGGAACACCTGGTGTTGATGAGGCGTATAGTATGACTGGTGCTGTGAATGATTGTAAGTTACGGTTTTCATCAGAAGAGGTGGTGTTCCTCTCTGGTTCCTTCTCTTGGACTTGTGTAGAGGGAGCAACTTTAAAGGTGTGCGCTGTTTTATCTCTGATCTCCTTCTCTTGTGAGTCAGAGTGCTCATCATCATCTGAATCCTCTGAATCATCAAATCTTGCTTTCTTCACTGCATCACTACAAGTTCCACCAGAAAACTTGTGTTTGTATTTGGGAGAGCTTGGTTCAACGATTCCTTTTCCTTTGGGATCCTGAAGTGTCTTCTGAATATTTTCGATTGCCTCTGAAGCAGCAGTTCTGATTTCAGCAATCTGGTCCTCTGATTTATAATTATGAAGTTCCAGAGTTGCTTTGACCTGCTTCTGAGCAATTATAGAGATCTTGGAAGAACAAGTCAGCATTCTGCTCATTATTGCTGATTTAAAAGAGGCCAGATCACTTTTGGTGATGAGGTCTTCAGAAGTTCGGGGTGGTGGTTGTGGTGTTGCTGATGTTGCGCTGACAGTTGGCACAGAAGCTTGAATTGTTGCTTTGATGAGTTCAGAGATAGATGCCATTTGATCTGTTGAGAGTGATGATGATCTGGTGGCTACTACCTCTTCCCTTAATTCTTGTAGAGCCTTCTGAATGTCGATGGTTGAAGATGCTTGTAGAGTAGCATTCTGAGCTTTAAGGTTTACTATTTCAAGAGAAGATTTAGCTTTCTGTCTGAACAGTTCTTGTTCCAACTCTTGGATTCTTTTTGAGGAGTCCAAAAGTTGGGTCTTCAGAGTGGAAACCTCTGCTTTGAGGTTTGTGTTTTTAGAGCGAAGAGCAGAGGTCTCTGAACCGTCAATTCGCTGAAAGTTATGCTCTTTCATGGAGCCTCTGGCTTCCTCACAGAATCTCTGGAACTCAGATTTAGTGAGAAGTTCAGAGAGGGGTACATTGGTTACAACACATGTAGCCAATTTTTCCTCGAGTTCAGAGGAGCCTTCGTTCAGAGTTGTTTTGATGTTGTCTCTGGAAGGACTTCCACTCAATCCTTAATGTTCCGGAGAATCATCTCTGAGTGTTCTGTTCTCATCTAAGTCCTCCTCCTCAGATTCAGAGGACTGGAAGTGAATGTGGGAGTTGATCTTGCGATCCAAGGCAAGTTATCCTTGGTTTTATAGGTCGAGCCATTGTCCCTGAGTTGGACAACTAGTTATGGATATCCTAAATGGTGAGATATGAGCCACAGAGGCATCAATTTTTGTAGGGTTTTCGGATGTACTCTGAGGCAACTGAGTACTTGAAGTATTGGCTAAGTCCTGTGAAGAGGGCTTATCCAAAATTTGAGTTTCCTCAGTTAAGTGAACTTCAGAGGTGGAAAAAGGTACCTCTGAAGTGGCTTGTTGGTTTGGGTTCGAGGTGTGCACCTCTGATTCAATAACCATTACCTCTGGATCAGGTAGGTTAGATTGTGTGGTTGCACTGGGAGATGGGGTTGGTGTCCTAAAATATATGTGCCTTAAGGCATCTTTTTGTTTGGAAGGGGAAGAACTCTCAGGTTTCTCTAAGTCAGAAGACTTGCTCTCTTCCCTCTGAGAATCTTCAGAGCTAGTCTCGGAAGATTCATCCTCACTTTCCTCAGAGCTAGTTGAGCTATCCTCTACACTAGCAATTGAGGTTTCTTCCATTACTTCCTCATTGACAGCCCCTTCTGGTGCTCTGTCATCTCTCTCAACTTCGGTTTCTCTACCAAGAGTACCCTCTAGTTCACTCTTGTGAGAGCTCTGTTCTTCAGGGTCCTCAGATCCCTCTGAAGCCCAGATGCTCTTGCTCTCCATTCCAGGTTCAGGACCTAAGTGTGTTGGGGTTCCCAGAACTAGTTCTAGTCCTTGGGCAACACGGAGATAAGAAGCTAATGCTACAGATTGAGGATTTACCTGATTCAGCATGTGGTGAGGGATCCTCCTTGCTTCTGGATAGCCTTTAGATAAAATTGTTGGTTTGAAGTTGTTCATTATGTAGAATGAAGTTTTAGGTTGTTCAGGGGCAATCAAAATATGAAGCTTCTCGATCGCGGCATGGATGATTAGAGACAAAAATCTTGGGAAAGTTATTGAAGGAACTTTGGATGATTGGGTCGTTTGTTCAGGGTCCTTTGCCAAGCATTTGTTTTTCTTCTCTATTGATGTCAGAATCATATCAAAGATTATGCCGGCCATGTCCAAGTTGCGATTAAAGAATAGGGCATACATGATTGACGGTATTTCTGGTGTTGCTTGATCCATGGTCCCCAGTTTGCAAGTTAGTGTTCGATTTAAGAAAGAGAACATGAAATTCCAGATTGGTGGTAGGTGTTGTCGTCTGAAGTTGCTCAATCTAGTTATTTCTGTGTTGTAACCTAGCATTCGAATGAACTGAATTAGGGTTTCAGAAGTTGGGCGTTTTTCAAAACGCGTGATTTGAAGTTCCTCAGCTGTTAGGAGTGGGAGAACTTCTCTTAGAACAGTAGGATTGATTAGTATCCGACATTTTACAACCTGAGATATGTCGAACTCGCCGATAATTCCTTTATGTGCATCGCTGTAGTGACTTGATGAATACCATTCTTGAACAAACGAGAGTGGACATTCATTGGTATAAGCATTTAGGGCTTGAGTCAGTTCACAGTTGGAGAAGAACTCGCAGATTATTCCATATTGTTCCTCAAATTTGGGAGAATCAAGCTGAATCATGTGATTGTTGTCTTTGATTGGAAAACGATACAGTCTTGAAGGCTCGCCAGATTTGGGAAAAAGTTTGCACCATTCATTTGAAGACGCCATTGTTGAGGTTGAAGGGAAGAAGATGAAGTTCAAATTCTTTTGGAGAGAGAGATTGCTCGAGAGTAATTTGTAAAAATGAATATCCGGAATTTAAATGGGTTTTGTATCCAAATTTAGAAAAAGAAACAATCGAGTACATAATGTGAAACGACAGTGATTTGACCCTTTGGATAAAGCCGTTTGGCCATTCACTCATCCCTTTTTGTGACACGTGGCCTTGAAAATTGTTTTACCTACGAATGTAGGTTCCAAGAAAATAGGAAAGGGGTGCCATTAAAAAATAATTTCTTTTTGCTGACTAGACAAACCTTTCGCCTTAAGAAGTAATTTAAGATATCATTTGTAATAAAAAGGTTCAGTTAATTTGAAAATTTTAATTTCAAATGATATCAAAAATTGCCTTTTTTTATTAAAAAGTTCTTGTTTGAGGAATGACTGGTCTGAAAGTTGTTGACTCCCCCTTCACTGATGATTTGGAAAAAAAATCCAAAATTTTAGAGACTCTGAAAAGACTACAGAGACAATATTCAGAAGCTCTGAGATAAATTTAACTTGTTCTGAGACAAAGTTCAGAGACTCTGAGTTGTCATTTGAAAATTTCTCTTGTTCTTTTTCTCCCCCTTGACAAAAGAACACCTTGTGATGTGTTTGGAGAACATTCACAAACTGATATTGACATATGCTACTTGATTCAGAGGCTCTGATATTTTGATCAGAGACTCTGAGTTTCTTCCTTGTTAGGTAGACATATTCAACATTCTTAACTTGCTGATTAAAAAACTGAACCTTCGTTCATCTAAATCTTTTGTGAAAATATCAGCAAGTTGGAGTTCAGTTGGTACAAAATACATTTCTATTGTTCCCCTTTCAACATTATCTTTTATGAAATGATACCTTACATCAATGTGCTTTGTCTTTGAATGCTGTACTGGATTGGCAGAGATGGCTATGGCACTTTTTGAATCACACAGAATGGGTATTCTTTCATATTGTTGGCCATAATCTTTGAGCTGAGTTTTCATCCATATTACTTGAGAGCAACAACTAGCTGCAACAACATATTCTGCCTCTGCAGTTGAAGTTGAAACACAGTTTTGTTTCTTGGATGACCAACTTACCAGTTTATTGCCAAGTAACTGACAGCACCCAGAGGTACTTTTTCTGTCAAGCTTACATCCTACATGATCTGCATCAGTGTAAGCTGTTAGATCAAAACTTGATAGTTTTGGATACCAGAGGCCTAATGATGGTGACCCTCTTAGGTATCTGAAAATTCTTTTGACAGCAGATAAATGAGATTCTTTTGGATTTGCTTGATATCTAACACAAAGACATGTTGTAAACATTATGTCAGGCCTACTTGCAGTTAAGTATAGTAGTGAACCTATCATGCCTCTGTAGGTTTTTATATCTACAGATTGTCCTGAAGGATCAGAGTCAAGTTTGACTTCGGTGGCTAGAGGCGTTTTCATAGAAGTTGAATCATTGAGTTTGTATTTTTGTAAAATTTCAGACATATTTAGTTTGACTTATGTAAGTGCCTTCTGAAGTTTTTTTTACTTGTAAGCCCAGAAAGAAGGTTAATTCTCCCATGTGGCTCATCTCAAATTCACTCTTCATCAACTCTGAAAATTTGTCACAATACTTTTGATTAGTAGAGCCGAATATAATGTCATCAACATAAATTTGTACTAAAAGCATCTCATTTTTGTACCTTTTGATGAATAATGTTGTATCACTTGTGCCTTTGTCAAATCCATTTCTAATCAGAAAAGTGGACAGTGTTGTATACCAAGCTCTTGGAGCTTGTTTAAGTCCATACAGAGCCTTATCCAAATAATAAACATGATTTGGAAACTCTGTACTTTCAAATCCAGGTGGTTGCTGGACATAAACTTCTTCATTTATTTTACCATGTAGAAAGGTAGATTTGACATCCATTTGATAAACTTTGAATCCTTTGTGTGCAACATAGGCTAGGAAGATTCTGATTGCTTCTAGCCTAGCTACAGGTGCAAAGGTTTAATCATAATCAATACCTTCTTCTTGGCAATATCCTTTAGCAACCAACCTGGCTTTGTTTCTGATTATTACTCCATCCTCATCCTTTTTGTTTCTGAAAACCCATTTTGTTCCAATTGCAAATTTTCCTTTGGGAAGGGGAACTAGGGTGTAGACTTTATTTCTTATAAACTCTTGAAGTACATCCTGCATTGCAAAAATCCAATGAGGATCTTCAAGAGCTTCTTTCACCTTCTTTAGTTCAATAATGCTAAAAAAGTTTACGTAAAAGCATTCATTGATTGTTGCAGATCTTGTTTTAACTCCTTCTGATGAGGATCCAATGATTTGATCAATTGGATGATCATTTGTCCATCTAGAGATTAGAGAAAAGATTTGGGGTGGAGTTTGAGCTTCAGAGATGACAGCTGGTGACATCTCTGTTGTGCTGTTCAGAGTTTCTGAAGTTTTTTCCCGAGATGGTGAAGCAGATTCTTGAATGTCTTCACTATTTGTTTCTGGAGTTACTTCAGACACTCCTTGATCATCCTCTTTTTGATCTTCAGCTTCTTCTGATTCACTTTGTTGATCTGAATTTGGTGAAATAGAAGGTGTTAATTCAGAGGGACCAGAAAGAGTTGTACCTGTTTCTTGGGGTCCTTTTGAATTCTCTCTTTGTCTATCTCCGAAGACTTCTTCTGGGTTATCTTCATCAAAGAAATCTTCAAATATTCTGTTTAACTCAGATTCTCTGGATGATTCAGAGATAGGTGTTGAAAGACTTTCTTGTTGTTCAAAGCTTTTATTGTCGTCAAAACTGATATTGATGCTCTCTTGGATGGTCCTTGTTCTGAGATTGAGCACTCTGAAAGCTTTTGAGGCTAAGGAATATCCAATAAATTTGCCCTTATCAGCTTTCTTGTCAAACTTTCCAAGAGATTTTCTATCGTTCAGAATGTAACACCTGCATCCATAAACATGAAAATATTTAACATTAGGTTTCCTATTGTTAATGAGTTCATAGGATGTTTTCTGAAATCTTTTGACAATTGTTGCTCTGTTCTGAGTAAAGCAGGCTGTTGCCACTGCTTCTGCCCAAAAATTTGTTGAAAGATCAGATCCAACCAGCATTGTTCTTCCAGCTTCAACAAGTGTTCTGTTCTTCCTTTCAACAACTCCATTTTGCTGAGGAGTTCTTGCTGTAGAAAAGTTAGGAGTAATGCCTTCTTCTGTTATATATGAATTGATTTTGGCATTTTTGAACTCTGTTCCATTATCACTTCTTAGTTTCTGAACTTTGTTGCTGAATAGAACCTGTAATCTTTTCAACAATCTTATCAAAATATCAGGTACATCTGATTTTGCTCTGATGAATTTTATCCATGTGAATCTGGAAAATTCATCAATCAGAACCAGAATGTATTTCTTACCTGCTAGACTCTATACATAGATAGGACCACAGAGGTCCACATGTAGCATGTGCAGAGGTTTAGTACAATTGTTTTCACTTTTGGTTTTATGGGAAGATCTTTTCATTTTTCCCATTTCACAAGCAGAACAAAGATGATCTTTGTTAAACTTCAGAGATGGTAATCCCTTAACCAAATTAAGTTTAACTAATTTATTAAGTGAGGAAAAGTTTAGATGTGAAAACTTTTTATGCCAGAGCCAGACTTCCTCACTACTCAGAGATATAAGACAAAGTTTCTCTGAATCAGTGTTGTTGATTTTGGTAAAATTCATTCTGTAGAGGTTACCTTTTCTGTCTGCTCTGAGTAATTCTTGACCTGATTCTGAGTGAAGAAGTGAACAATATCTTCTTTGAAATTTCACATCAAAACCATGATTACAAAGTTGACTTATGCTGATCAGATTATGTTTTAATCCATCCACATAAGCAACCTTTGAAACTAAAACATTTCTTCTTGATAATTCACTATATCCTTTAATCTGTCCTTGCACATTGTCTCCAAAAGTAACTGCTCCTCCAGATTGTGCTTTGAATGAGGATAGCAGTTCCTTATTTCCAGTCATATGCCTTGAACATCCAGAATCTAGGTACCAGATTGGCATTGACTGTTTCTGCAAGACAGATTATTGTTTCTTAGGTACCCATCTCATTATGGGTCCTTTAATGTTAGACTGGTGGATTTGTATGACTTTTTGGCATCTCATCTTTTGATGTCTTGCCATTACTTGTCTTCTTTTGAACTTTTGTCTCTGAGATATTTTTCAGAGATTGATTCAGAAGACAATGTGATCCTCTGAAATGATTTTTTAGTTTGATCATGAGATGAATGCAGTTGCAATTAATGGAACAAGAAGAAGTAAGAGCAAAGTTTTTATTTTTCTAAAAAGAAGCTATTACATTTTGACTTCTTTTTAAATTAGCATTAGGAATATTACATGTATCCCTAACTACTTCTTTCCTTTTTGCTTGAAAGACAGTCTTCTTTTCAAGTTGCTTTTTCTTGATCAAAAACATCTTCTTTTCTTTGCTGCTTACTGCACAAACATGATCAATATGGTTAATTTTTGTCCATTTGCCTTTTTGTTCAGGAGAGAATTTCATTGTTTTATAGGTATAAGAATTAGAAGTGTTTGTTTTATTCTTTACCTTTTCTTGTAATTCTTTTTCAAGTTCCAGAGATGTTTTTTCTTGTAAACACATATTTGCAAAATCAGGACTTATTGGTATTCTGGTTTTGGTTTTCAAAATTGAAATTGGAACATTTAAAATACCAGACCCAACAGTTTCTATCTTTTTGTGAATTATACTCTCTGGTTTACAATAAATCTGTTCATCAATCTCTTGATCAGATTCTGAATCAGAATCAAGAAAGTCTCTTTTATTTTTAATAGAGATAGCTACCTCTATTGGTTTTTCAATTTGTTTTGTTCTGGAGACTTTAATGATCCGTTTCGTGCTTTCTTTTATTTTTAAATCCTCCAAGATATTTTCTTTCCATATCTTTTGAACATCATCTTCAAATGTAGTTCTAATGTTTTCATCTGATTTTGGTGAATAAGAGGAGCATTCGGATTTAGTGAACTCTGAGATTCATTTTCAAAAGTACTTGTGTTAGCGCACAAATATGTTGGATTCAAGATCATAAATATTGAAGATAAAAGATCAAGAAGTCAAAGCTGCAAAAGTCAACTTTCATCAAAAGTCAAAGTCTATTTGTAATAAAGTCAAAGTCATTGTAATTGTATTTTGTTTTCCTTGTAATTGCTATGAGGTATAAATACCTTTGTTATCTTTGTAATTCAGTAGGATGTAAGTAGAGAACACTCATTGTAAACAAATCAGAGAAGAGGTGATTAGAAAATCATTCTAGAGAGAGAGAGAGAGTGTTCGTAGAGAGAGAAAGTTGTGAATTTGTAATAGTTGAGATTTAATCAATGAATGTGGTTACGAAATTCTCATCTTGATTATTGTTTGTATCAATTAGAACTTGAATCTGGGAATAACAACTTGTATCAGAGGTACTTGGTTCGGATGTCTCTGATTCTTTTGAGATGAAAGCGTTAAATCTGAAAATTTCTTTGGGATCATAGCTCTGAGGTTTTGTGAAGTGTACTTCTGAAGTTTCTTCTATTATCTGTAACATAGATTCTTGAAAGTTTTTCACTTCAGAGTATGTAGTATTTTTGAAATTCAGAGCTCTTGCTTTTGATCCCTCTGATGTTTTCATTCTTTTGAAATTATTCATAGACGTACCTTCAAAGCTTTGGACCTTTCCCATACAGAAAGTGGAAGAAAGTGATGTTTTCTCCAATCTAGTGAATGAATTCAACTCATTGAATCCCAGCCCTTGAGAGTCCATTTGAGTTTTTATTTTGTCGAAAACACCTTGTGCATTAACATAGCTTTTGATTCGAAGATTTTTTCTATCTAGAGATTGATGTAGGATTTCTCTTTCCTTTTGAAAAAATTTGGTTAAGGCAATAGAATTGAGTCTTTCATACTCAGATTTCTTTACTTCTTCTTCTTTTCCTTTTAAAACTTTCTCAATTTTTCTTATTTCTTCTGAAAATGATTTTTCTTTTTGCTTGTGAGATTCTACAAGTTTGTTCTTTTCAAGAAAAATTTCTTTCTTTTCTGATTCCAGAAGATTCTTTTTTCTTTTGAAAAAGATTAGCTCTTTTGACATTTGCTCTCTTTGGTTTTTCTCTTCAAGAAACTTTTCCTCTAGATCTTGAAGTTCATTAACTAGTTTAAAAGCATCTATTTCAGGATCACTATCAGAGGTGTAAAGAGAGTTTACCTTTTCAGAGTTGTCTTCTGATGCTCCATCAGTTTGATTTCCATCTGAAAAAGCCATACCACAGAGATTGGTGGGCTCTTCGTCGCCATCGCTTGTTGAGTCAGATAGCCAGTCTTCCATTTCTGCTACAAGAACTCTTTCTTTTACGTTGTACTTGTATTTGTTCTTGTAGTAATCTTGATCTTTGACAAGTTTTCCTCTGCAGTTTGCAGAGAAATGGCCTAGTTTGCCACATCTGAAACATCTTCTATCATTTTGATTTGTTGGAAGAGTGGCAGTACTTGTCTCTGGCTTCTGTTCTTGAGGTTTGAAGTATCTCTGTGGCTGTGGATACCTTGGTTGAAATGATTGTTGAGGTCTTGTTTGTTGAGTTACATCATTGTTGTTGAAGTTTGTACCCTTTTGATCACTATATGGAGTGAATCTGGGTTCTTGTTGAAATCTGACACTCTTGTTGAAATCTTCTTTCAGGATTTCTTCTTTCTTCATTCTCTCTCCTTCCTTCAAATACTTTCTTGCCAAATTTCTTGTTAAATTGATGAGTGATTAATGCAAGAGATTTGGCGAAGGCATTTATATCATCTTCTGAGTCTGAATCTGAATGATTTTCTTCTGCCATTAGGACCTTTTTGGATCTTCTTTTTGTTTCCAAACTTTTCTGTGACTCTTCACAGTTGTTTTCTTTTGAAATTTGTTTTGAAACAAGTGCAAGGGGTCCACCTAAAGACAGTTTTGATTTTTGCTTCATAACTTCTTTTTCATGTGCAACAAGAGTGCCATAAATGTCAGTTCATGACCATGACTCAAGATCTTGATTGGCTTGTATAGACATGGAAAGTTGTGACCATTCTTCATTTAAGCTTTTCAAGAAAAGAACGTTATTTTCCTCTTTTGTTCTTATCACTTCAAACTTTCTGCATTTGTTGATAAGAATATTGAATCTTGAGTAAGTTTGGTGTAATATTTCTTCTGGTAGAGCATGAAAATCATGATATTCATTGATGCATAGATTTCTTCTATTTTTCTGGGTTTGTAGGCCTCCTTCTAGTTGATTTAATAACTGATCCCATATCTCTTTTGCAGTTTTACAAGAATGAAGTTCTTGAAAGATATCTAACAGCTTTTGAATCATTATCCATCATATTTGTTTCTTCATCAGTGAATTTGTGGTTTTCTTTTCATAATATTGCAGGGATTTCAGCAGTATCTGCTGTTGTCGGAACTCTTGGTACTAATACCATTGGAATGTGAGGTCCAACGTTCACTGATCTAAAGAGTTCCTTGTCCATGCCTTCTAAGAAATTTACCATCCTTATCTTCCATTGGGGATATTCATCCCTTAAAAGTGTAGGAGGTTTTGTTAAAGACCCAGCCGTATAAATGACACTTATGCTTGAGTTTGCCATTTTTGAAGAAAAAGATGAGTATTTAAAGAGCTGATTCTTTTTGTATTGAATAGTGATTTACTATCAAATCTTGAGCATATGGTGTTCTTTAATAAACCAAGTTTATTTGAACATGCACAGATAATGAGAGTTAGAATCAATGAGATGTAAATCTATCCGAGTATGCAGATGCGATCTATCTTTGTTTAGAAAACAAAGTAGGCTCTGATACCAATTGTTGGATCCCAGATTTAATCTCACAACAATGATATAAACAATAAGAGTAATAACAGCGGAAGCAATTTAATATCAAAGGAGATTCAAATATCACAGTTCATAAAGCAAGTAATAGATTAACAAGATATTCTTCAATAAGATATTCAACTTATATTATCAGTTTTTAAGACTTCTCAAGGACACTTTGAACAAGAAGGTGATGGTCCTTTTTATAGGACCATAAAGTAAATAGTGTACTTATCTGACAAATAGAAGCATGCTTGAACAGTGACCTACTCTAGATAGTAAATCTTATCATTAGGTGACGTGTCATCTGTTCTTCTTTGTCAAGATATTCAGAGTGAACATCTTCAGAGCTCTGAAGTAGGATCTCTAATGAGGAGCTCTCTGATGTCTTTCCGGAGACTGTCTCTGAACTGACTTCAGAGACAGACAACTTTCTCTAGGTTGACTCTGAACTGACTTCAGAGACAGACTTGCTTTCTCCAGAGTGACTCTGAATTGACTTCAGAGACAGACTTGCTTTCTCCATAGTGACTCTGAATTGACTTCAGAGACTGACTTGCTGTGATCCCTTGAAAGTCTTTAGATGAAGACTTGGTTATTTTCAATACTTTCATTGGTTCAGATTTGGGGCTAACAACTTCATTGATTGATCAAAGATTACAATGATTTCTTTCTCTAATCACAAATCTCACAGAGTGCCACAAGTCTCTTACTCTCTAAAACTGTGTGTGTTTGTCTACGTATCTTGTTTCTAGCGTAGTTACATGATTTACAAAGACCAAACACTATTTATATGGTCAAACTGATTGACCTTACAACACAAGGAAAACACACAAAGTCAAACACATTGACTTTACAAGACTTTACAAACACACCTATTACCAAATTACATTTTGACCCTTTTAATCTTGAATTCAACAATCTTGGCTCAACAATCACTCCCTTTGGATTCAAGATTAAAATTTTTTTGACACTAATCTCAGGTCTTCTTTCACTTGAAAATCTTCATCAACAAGTCTTTCACAACTTCAAAACTTTCAACTCTTTAACGCTTTGAACAAACTTTCTTTAACAAGCATCACTTGATCTTTGAACTTTCTCATCACTTTTAATGAATCTCCCCCTTTGACTCTATCTTTCTTCACAAACATTGACTCTTCAAAACTTGAAATCTATCTCCCCCTTTGGTAAAGATATTTTCCTTGACGATTATCTTCAGAAATAACATTGAAATCTTCAAACTTTCTCACTTTTTAACTTTCACATTAACTTGAACCTTTTTCAGAATTTGAATTTTGAATTCTCTCCCCCACTTTCTGATAAAACAAAAGAAACTTTGACTTTGCGTTCTTCTGAAATTGAACTTTGAACTTTCTCCCCATTTTTGATGAATGATGAGATATCAGAATCATCAAAACTTTAACAATTTCAGCACCGTCTTTGATATAATCTCCCCTTTAGGATAAGATAACAGCATCCTCCAAAAAGATAATCAACAATCTCTCCTTAAGAATATCTCCATCTGATCTGATTTGAGCATGTATCCGTCAATTCATAATATGTATTTATCCGAATCTTTTCAAATTCAGACAAATTAAGAATTGTAACCCTGAATCAACAAATGATACAGTTAATATGTCTGTAAGTAACACGAAGTCACTTGGTACAACAAATGTACTGTACAAGGAGCTTTAGTGATGTTTTGTTAGGTCACAAATTCAAGCAAACACAATCAAGATAAAAGATTTGACAATTTAGATCAAGATCTAGAGAGAGAGTAGAGAGAGAAAATCTTAAGTCGTATATCTCTTGAAGTCTAATGATTACAAGGAACTCTCAGACCACTGAATATCTCATATGCCTTCTCATTCTATTTCACTCAAGACACTATATACCTATTTATACAAGGGTTGACTTTAAAAACTTGACTCTATTTGACTTTACATGACTTTGACTTTCTACATAAATCTTGGATACAACTATGCACTAACATTCTCCCCCTTTGTATTCAAGATTTAAATTTTTTTTGACAATAGTCTTCAGCACTTGATTCTTCAAAACTTCATCTCTGTGTCTTTAAAACTTTGAAGCTCTGACAATATTCAAACTCTCAGCTTTTGAAGAATCTTGAAAAGTCTTTCACAATGTCTTTGAAAAGTCATCAAGTCTTGAACAAAACTTTGAAATTTGTTTGAACTTTGAAACTTCTTTCAATACTTGTATGTTCATCTCTGTGATCTCTGAACTGTCTTCGGAAAAAAAACTTTCTCAAATCATTTTTGAAACATTTTCTTGAGAATCCTTTAACTTTCATCTGTCTTGAACTTGAAATTTCGGAAATGTCTCCTTTTTTTTTCTTCAGAATATCCCCCTTTTTCTTTTCTTCAGAATGTCTTTCAAACTTCACTCAATCTTTTATTTGACTTGAAATTTCAGAATATCTCCCCCTTTTTGATGAATTATGAGCAGCAAAATCATCAAAACCATTTCAAGTCATCACAATCTTTGAATATTTATCTCCCCCCCTTTTGTGATAAAATGACAATCTCTGCCCTTTGATCTGTGTATCCGTCAATTCATGAAATGTATATACCCGAATCTTTTCAAATTCATATATAATAAACGTTGTAACCCTGAATCAACAAATGATACAGTTAGAATTGCCTGTAAGTAACATAGAGCCACTGTACAACGGATGTACATTGGAAATGAGTTTTTGAGATATTCACTCCCCCATGGCTTCCATTCAATCATCGAAAAACATGAAGGAATTTCTATGAATGTTATGACAAGAAAACACATTCCTTGTATGTACGTGAAAGTGTATGAATGATTGAAGCTACTTAAGCTTTTTCAGGCTCAAAATGTGTAAAATGTTAAGACAACAACAAGTATTACACAGACTCAATGTGCATGAACGAGGTGCGAAGGTGGGGCAAATTTTCTTCTTTCTCAATATCTAAATATTTCGAGTGAAGACCAGGTAGCAGATTTGTTGCATCCCTAAAGAAAAAGAAACATTTCTTTTTTAAGAAAGAAACGAGTGGTTGGTGGGGTAATTGCAAGAGTTAGCATGGGCTTAATGTTTGTTTCAATGATGGTCACCAAAGAATGTGAACCAATCAGAAGATGTGGCTGCCCGACTCAGAAAGTGGTTGGTGTAGAGTTTTGATATTCTTTTAACTCTGTTCTCACACCCTCTTTCTTTTACATTTTACCGCTCCACACACTAAGAACAACTCAATCGGATGAGTTATCTCCCCCACTCTTTGATTTAAGACCCCTCACCCCTCAATCACTCTAGGATAACTTCAGGGGTAGGAAACACTGTTAAACGTGAATCCATGGAAGTTCTGTTTAAGCTCTCACACTGATCCCATGTAATTTTATCCTAAAAAGAATATGTTGCTCAACAATTTATTTTGACAGTTAAGCACAAGATAACATCGTCATATAAATGTATGCTCATCAAGAATAGGAATCAAACTTGAGAATTTGAACTTTGAAGATCTCTCAAAACAAGGAAATTGAATGAACGAAGTGAATTCAAAACACTTGTTTGAGAATCTGACAATGTATCAATCATATCAAATATCATAAATATGAACGTGAAAGGTTAGGGTATCATAGAACTTGATAGTTTGTTTATATAAAAGAATATAAACAATTTAGCAATGAACGATCAAGTTGAAATGATGATTGTTGCTCAACAACAGTGAGTTACAAACGAAGGTATTACCATCGAAAAATTGTTTTGTTTAGAGATATGGTAATAACTATTTCAAATAAAGTACTGAACCAGTGTGTATGAATACTTGACAGTATATAGACAAGGTAATACACAAGTATTGATCTTTGGAAACACATGGTCAGGTAAACATTAACGCCCAATTATGAAAAAACATTTTAAAAAATCACACTTCTAAATTCATGAAATCTTTTGAGAATCAGAAGTGGTTTGAACATTTAAGAAAATATTTTTCATGTTCGAAAGTTGTTTTTCAAAAGATACTTTCATTTAAGCTCCCCCTCAAATCATGATAGAATGAATTAAATTCAAATAAGCTCCCCCTGGATATTTGCATGATATCCTTATCCTTTAACATTGAAGACCAAGTCCTAAACTGATATGTATAGAAGTCATAGTCCTTTAACATTAAAGATCGGGTCCTGATCTGTTGTAATCAGAAACCATCTTCTTTGACATTTAAGACCGGGTTTTGAACTACTTTGTTAAAAAACCTCTCTCTTTGAACTTTGAAGAATGGGTCTTGAACTGAATTAGTCAAGAACCCTTATTCTTGCTCCCCCTACACCTGTGGTACCTGTAAAACAGATTTAACATGCAAAACAGATTTAACAGGTTTTGGTACCCACTAGTATTTGGGTCTTGGTTGGTTAGATTTAGAAATCCACTTCTCATTAGATTTAAAACTTTTTTTACTTTTCTGAGAAGTTATTTTGTAAGTTCCGTACCAGTGATGTGCAGATTCTCTTTGAACAAAATCATTCTTTCCACAGTAAGAACACCATATCTTCTTTTGAGCAATCCTGATCAAATGATTAGTAGAATAAAACATATCAGGTGTAACAAAAGAATTACCTTTATGAGCTCTGTTCTTGTTGGCGTTTGATGTGGATGCAAATGATTTGTCATTCTTCTTTTCATCCAGAGAACCCATCACTCTCTAGACCATCTTTCCTTTCTTAGAAAAGTTCTTCTCAAGAGATTTTACATAAAAGATTGATGGACTATCAACAGATTTGTCATAAAACAAATTAGATGGACAAATCTGATTTGATTTGACAATGTTAGATTTGACACTGTTCTTTTTGAAAACATTCTCATGAATGGAACTTGAAGTAGTTTTGAAAAACAAACTGATTTTGTTGTATTGTCATAAGGTGATTGATTAATCATGTCTGTAGAAATCTTTTCTGACAATTCAACATTTGCAGCTTCCAAGTCCTTTATCTTTTTAGATAAAATGTTATTTTCCTCAAAAAGTGTCAAACTTTTTCAAATCAGATCTAGCCATCTGTTCTTTTTGAATGTCTGTTGATAGAACATATATCTTGGATGTGAGCTTAGATATTTCAGATTCAAAGATTTGACGTTCTTCCTTAAAGTATTTTTCCAAGTTCTTGTTTTTCTCAGATATTTCTTTGACAATCCCAACATTTTTCTTTTCAAACTTTTTCTTTTCAGAATCAAAAGACTTTTTCTTTTCTTGAAAAGCTTTTCTTTCTTTTTCAAGTAAGTCTTGTAAAGTAGAAATTTGTTTGGGAAGTTCAATTGATTTATTTTCAAGAACTTTTCTCTCTTTTGCAAAATTATCTCTTTCAATAATCAAAATATTTTCAAATTCGGATACTTGCTTTGAGAGTTTTAAGCATCTTAGCTCTAAATCCTTTTTCTCTTGAGAAGCTTTCTTAGAAAAGTCAGAAAGTTTTTGAGTGTAAATTATCTCCAGATCAGCTTTGACATTATCTGCAATGAGATTTTTTATCAGATCAACATTTTTGGCTTCCAAAGCAGAAATTTGATCTTCAAAAGCTTTAAACTTGATGTGCAGGTCAACTGATTCAGCTTTAAGTTCTGATGAATTCTGTTCAGTTGTCTTCAACTTGCTTCAAAGATTGGTTATCATTCTTTCTTTCAGTTTGATTTCTTTCTCTCTTGCCTAAATAATGTTCTCTTTCATTTCAATTTCTTTCTCTTTAGACTTGATGATATCTTCTTTCATTTCAAGTTCTTTCTCTCTTGCCGTGATGATACCTGGAAAATCAGATTTAGAATTATTAATACATTTAGCACATTCAGAAGTTTTATCAGAATTTAACAATTTAGCTTTAAGCTCCTGAATCTGATTTATAAGAACTGAATTTTGATTCTTCAATTTATCATGCTCAACTTCTATGACAGGTATCTCAGGCATATACATGATGGCACATTCTCCCTGATAAAACTGTAGACATCTTGAATGTTAAGCTTGAAATGATCGTCCAAAATATTCAGATAAAAATTTGACTTGAAAATCAAACTTGAAAAACTTTAAAAAAGTTCTAAGGCACAAACTCGCAGATCACTTAAACTCACAGATCACTGTGGACACTTCTTCGCGCAAACAAGCTTATGCGCGTTTCTGGTTCGTGCAAATCCAAGAGTGCACGTTTTGAGTTCTCGCAGATAAGGTTGTGCGCGTTTAAAATTCTCGCATATCAAAGCTTGCGCATTTATGGACTTCTCACAATACCTTTGCGCGTTTCAACACGTAGAAAAAAATAGCTTTTATGTTCTCGCAATGCCTTTGCGCGTTTTGGACTTAGAAAATTTTGATCACTTTAACTTCGCGCAGAAATCATAAACTCGCAAAACAATAGAACTCGCAGATCAAAGCAATAAAAGATGAAGAACTCGCAAACAGCTTCATGCGCGTTTCCACTTCTCGCAAATCGAAGTGTGCGCGTTCTGATCAAGAACTCGCATAAAACATGGAAACACCAAAATTCTTCATTGTGCGCGTTCTTTGTTGCTTGCGTGTTTAGTATTGTGCGTGTTCTTCACTTTGATTCTTGCGCGTTTTTTAAATCTAGCGTGTTCTTCTGTCTTTAATCACGGATTTCGATCATACCATTGAAAACCTGCAATCAAATCTCAAAATTTGTACAATGATAATCGAAATATCAAACTAAACACTTTCCTAATACAAAGATTAGACTAAAATCAACAAACTCACTGAAAATTGATCAAAAAACAGTGTTCCAAATTTCTAAAACCGAAACCCACAAAAATTCAAAATTGAATGCAATTCAGTGCGAATTTCGAATTGAAATCTAAACAAGAAAGTTTCTAAAACAGTAATCGAACACTTTGAACCCATTTTCATGCAATAAAATTGATTTTTCACGAAAATATTGATGCAACAGTGATTTTTAAAAAAAATTATGCGTGTTCTTCAAGAATTCAAAAAATCGATCTAATCCAAAGTTATAATTCATCTGAATGATTTTGGTTTGCTTTGATACCAAATGTTAGGTCACAAATTCAAGCAAACACAATCAGCATAAAGATTTGACAATTTAGATCAAGATCTAGAAAGAGAGTAGAGCGAGAAAATCTTAAGTCGTATATTTCTTGAAGTCTAATGATTACAAAGAACTCTCAGACCACTGAATCTCTCATATGCCTTCTCATTCTATTTCACTCAAGACAATATATACCTATTTATACAAGGGTTGACTTTACAAGACTTGACTCTATTTGACTATACATGACTTTGACTTTCTACATAAATCTTGGATACAACTATGCACTAACATGTTTATGTAACACCCTAAAAATCAGAGTAAATTAAAACCTGCAAAACTTGGCAACATGACATTCGTATTGATAATAAACTCCCAAGAAGGGGATCAGTCCTTAAGACTTTACAAAAACCTATATCCATAGAGTTTGTCAACAAACTAATCTAAACACCTATATCAAGATTACATCAGTTGACGATCCATAAATGTACCAAAAGAATGGGACTTAACAAATGCCCTGAAACAATACTAGTCATCTCAAAATGCCTCGAGACCAAACCCGTCATTCAAAACCCTGGCAACCCCCGCTAAGGGAAACCTGTTATACACATCATTTGAGAAAAAAGTGTCAGACTTAAAGCCTGGTGAGAACATACAGTAATAAAACTCAAAAGATATAAACATCAGTAACATAAGCAAATCTTTTCATAAAGGTTTAGTTTATAAAGATAACATTTCGCCACAACCGGGCCTTTTCGGTCCAAAACTCATTAAACGATGACAAAAGGGACCATTTTACCAAGGATTGTGGTGTAACACAAAGTAGACCACCAAATCCGAGTTATGAGCTAAATACATGGAACCATGGCCACGAACTCTTCAGTCCGTACTACGATGTGAGAGAGGGCCCCCAAGGAACCATGTCATACTCGTTCATTAGACTACATCTGAACCATGGCTAGGATCGGGTCTCACATAACCGTACCTAAGTTTCCCCCGAGGATCAAATGTAGCTAACTACAACGGAAGGGGCATATCCTTCCCAGCCATAACAACGGAAGGGGTATATTCTTCCCAGCCATAAGTCGACTCGATACCTAGGGATCCACTAGTACAGTTAGGACTTGTCACAATATTTCATGTGACCAACAAAGCTAGATAAATAACTATCAACACATTTATATTTCAAAATGCCATTTTCCAGACCAACTGCTGGTAAGAAAGATAATCATAAAATCAGTTTATATACATTCTTTCAATAAGCCACCAACATGGGCAAGTAAAACAACCTTTTACTTCTGATAAGGCGGAACCCGTTATTTTAGTCAAAACTGACCGGGAACCCCGAAAATCACCAAAAACTTCATTTATATCAAAATGTAGAGAACATAAAATCATACCGTAGAAATACTTCGGATTTCGCAAATAAGAGTTTTGACATGTATAAAGTTTGTAAAATGGTAGTAGGAACTCACCGATAGGTTTTCAGAATAAAACCCAGAAAACCTGATAACGATCACGATGAAGAGGTGAAGCTTAAAACACCAACCCCTCGCTAGAAACACCGAAAACTAGCAACCAAAGGAACCTTTGAAGATCGAAAGAGAAAACAGAGAAAAGGAAGAGAGACAGAAAGAAATCTGAGATTTCAAAAGATATCAACCAAAAGAGATATTTAGCCAAGGCATTTCACAAATCCCAACACAGCGCATGACCCGTGCGTTTTCCAAAGAGGGAGGGCGCACGACCCGTGCGTTTATCACTGTCGGCCCCTGACCCTTGCACACGACCCGTGCGTTTTTCCTGAAGGAAGGCGCACGGCCCGTGCACCCTGTAGACAGAAACAGGAGCTTCTTTTCCTTAACACAACTTCGCAAACCAAACGAAATTCGGGGTGTTACAGTTTACTCCCCAGGTCTTCCATTCAATCATCGAATAACACAAGGTAATTCTATGAACGTTTTGACAGAAAAACGAATTTTCTGTGTGAATGTGCTTGTGTATGAAAGAATTAAGCATAAAGATTGCTTTATCAGGCTCAAAAATATGTAACCCATTGAGACAACAACAGTAGTACATGGACTCAATGTGCATGAAATAGATTCGAAGGTGGGGCAACTTTCCTTCTTTTTCAATATCCAAATCTTTCAAATGAAGATCATATAGATTATGTGTTGCTTCCCCAATAAAATTTGAAACACCCTTTTGTTAAGAAAAAGATGAGTAGCTGGTGGAGTTTATGTAAGAGTTGGCATGGGCTACTGCATGTTTCAATGATGGTCACCAAAGAATGTGAACCAACAGATTATGTGGTTGTCCGGCTCAGAAAACGTTGGTGTAGAGTTTTGATATTCTTTTAACTCTGAGCTCACACCCTCTTTCTTTTGAACATTTAAGCTAACTTCTAACCAAACTCTCTTTTCCATTTTACCTCATCACACACCCACTCTCTGATTTTGACCCCTCTCCCTTCAATAACTCGAGAATAACTTATTGGGTAGGAAACACCGGTTATTGTGAATCCATAGAAGTTCTGATAAGCTCTCACATTGATTCCCATGAATTTTGTCCTAAAAGAATAGTGTTGCTCAACAATTTAACATAGACGGTTAAGCACAAAATATGAAGTACATATGTCAGGTGTATATAAGCTCCAAAGAAATATCATTCATGTAGGAGCTTTTGAACATTGAAGATCTCTCAAAACAAGAATAATGAATGAAATGAAATCAAGAGAATTGTTTTGAGAATCTGACACTGTTTCAATCAGATCAACTATCATGAAATATGAATAACTTGGGGTATCAAAGAATTGGAATTTGTTTATATGAAAAAATATAAACATATTAACAATGAAAACAAAAAATTTTGAAATGATGTTTGATATTCAACAACATTGAAAAACAAGTGATGGTATTACCACCGAAAAGTTGTTTCTTTATGAGACGTGGTAATAACAATGTCAATAAAAAGTACTGAACCGGTGTGTATGGATACTTGACAGTATATAGACAAGATAATACACAAGTATTAATCTTTGGAAATACACGGTCAGTTAAACATTAAAAGTTCCAATCAAACAGGAGCTTCTTTTCCTTAACACAACTTCGCAAACCAAACGAAATTCGGGGTGTTACAATCCTCCCCAACTTGGGAATGATTTCGTCCCCGAAATCCCAACTACGCAAAAAGGTGAGGATATCTTCGCTTCATATCCTCCTCGGCTTCCCACGTCACATTTGCTCCCCGGTGATGCTTCCACTGTACCTTGACCAAAGTGACTTCTTTGTGACGCAACTTCTTAGACTTTCTCTCTAAGATGGCGTCGGGTTCTTCCACACAACGGTTACCTTCGTCTACCCTTAACTCTGAAAGGGGAATGACGCTGTCTTCTACCGCTAAACATTTTCGGAGGTAGCAAACATGAAACGTGTTGTGTATTCTGCTCCACTCCGGTGGCAGTTCCAACTGGTAGGCTTGCAAAACCACCCGTTTAAGCACTTTGAAAGGTCCGAGGAAACGGGGACTCAACTTCCCACGTTTTCCGAACCGTATAATGCCTTTCCACGACGACACCTTAAGCATAACGTGGTCGCCCACTTGGAATTCCATCGGTCGCCTCTTCTTATCGACATAGCTTTTCTAACGATCTTGAGCCGCTTTCATTCTTTCATGAATGCACTTGACCTTATCGGCAGTCTCTTGAACGATTTCAGGTCCAGCGAACTGCTTTTCTCCCGCTTCAAGTCAGCATACGGGAGTCCGACACTTCCGCCCATACAAAGCCTCAAAGGGTGCCATTCCGATACTCGAGTGGTGGCTATTGTTGTAAGCAAACTCCACCAAAGGCAGGTGAGAGTCCCAGCTACCCCCGAAATCGATGACACAAGACCTTAACATGTCTTCCAATGTTTGGATCGTTCGCTCGCTCTGCCCGTCGGTTTGCGGATGGTAAGCCGTACTCAACTTCACTCGAGTACCAAGTTCTTTCTGAAACCCATCCCAGAAGTTCGAAGAGAACCGACTGTCGCGATCTGACACGATCGACATTGGTATGCCGTGCCTCGAGACCACTTCATCGATATAAAGCTTTGCTAACTTATCCATCGGTAGAGTCTCACGCATAGCCAAGAAGTGAGCGCTCTTTGTCAATCTGTCAACTATCACCCAAATGGTATCGTGACCTCGAAGAGTTTTAGGCAACTTCGTTATGAAGTCTATGGTGATATGCTCCCACTTCCATTCGGGAATCTCTAAAGACTGTAGACTCCTATATGGTCGCTGATGTTCCGCCTTAACTTGCGAACACGTCACACAACGCTCAACGTAACGCGCCACATCAAGTTTCATTACCGGCCACCAATAGTGAAGCTTCAAGTCCCTGTACATCTTTCTACTCCCCGGATGAATGGAATACTTGGACTTGTGAGCATCCTCTAGCAACAGATCACGGTTTCCCCCAATCTTGGGCACCCACACACGACCATTAAACAGTTTCACTCCACGACTATCTTCCGTCAAGAGCAATCGCTGTTTTGTCATGACTTCTTCTTAGAGATTCTCTTCCAACAATGCTTCCACTTGTGATGTCTTGATCTTCTACACAAGACTAGATACTAGCTCGATTCTTAAATGGGTAGCCCGAATACTCCCACTATAGTCCTTTGGACTTAGCGCATCGGCTACCACGTTCGCCTTACCGGGATGGTAAAGCAATTCACAGTCGTAATCTTTGAGCAACTTGAGCCACCGCCTTTGCCTCATATTCAGCTCTTTCTGATCAAAGACATACTTCAGGCTCTTGTGCTCCGTGTATAGAGTGCATTTCGTGCCGTAGAGGTAATGTAGCCAAAGTTTCAAAGCGAACACCACCGCCGCTAACTCCAGATCATGGGTTGGATAATTCTGCTCGTGTATCTTAAGCTGCCTCGAGGCATAAGCAATCACCTTGCCTCATTGCATCAACACACATCCCAGTCCCATCTTTGAAGCGTCGCTGTATACTACGAAATCTTCCGACCCTTCAGGTAACTTCAAGATCGGAGCTTCACACAACTTCTTTTGAAGGATCAGGAATGCCATCTCTTGGGCTTCGGTCCATTCAAACTTCACATTCTTCCGAGTCAAAACTGTCAAGGAAGAAGAGATCTTTGAAAAGTCTTGGATAAATCTCCTGTAGTATCCCTCCAGACCCAAGAAACTTCGGATCTCGGACGGACTCTTAGGAGGCTCCCAATTCATCATAGCTTCAATCTTGGAGGGGTCAACCTTCACTCCGACCCGAGTGACTACGTGACCCAGAAACTGTACTTCTTTAAGCCAAAAGTCGCACTTGGAAAATTTGGCGTACAACCTTTCTTTTCTCAACACTTCCAGAACTTCACGTAAATGTTGCTCGTGCTCTGACTCACTCTTGGAGTACACGAGTATGTCATCAATGAATACAATGACCGACTTGTCGAGGAATGGTCGGCACACTCTATTCATTAAGTCCATAAACACAGCTGGTGCGTTCGTTAGACCAAAAGTCATTACAAGAAATTCGTAATGGCCGTAACACGTTCTGAAAGCTGTCTTTGGAACATCATCTTCTCTTCCCTTCACTTGGTGATAACCCGAACGTAAGTCGATTTTAGAAAAACAACCCGCTCCTTGAATTTGATCGAACAAGTCGTCTATTCTCGGAAGCGGATATCTGTTCTTTACTGTAGCTTTATTCAACTCACGATAGTCGATGCACATTCTCATTGTCCCATCTTTCTCTTTGACGAATAAGACCGGAGCTCCCCAAGGTGACGAACTCGGTCTTATGAAGCCTCTCTCCAATAGCTCTTGGAGTTGTGCCATCATCTCTTGCATCTCCGACGGTGCTAAACGGTAAGGAGCTTTAGCAATTGGTGCTGCTCCAGGCACAAGATCAATCCGAAACTCTACCTGCCGATCGGGTGGTAACCCGGGCAAGTTGTCCGGAAAGACGTCTGGGAACTCACGCACGATCTTCACATCTTATAGCTTTGATTTCTCCAACTTGGCATCGATCACATAGGCTAGGAAAGACGAACATCATTTTACTAGACACTTGCGTGCCTTTGCCATTGCGATTATTGCCACTTCACCCTTTCTCTTCTCACCATAGATGACAACGACTTCACCAGAGGGGTTGGAACGTCGAATCAACTTCTTGAAACATTCGATCTCGGCATGATTGTTTGACAACCAATCCATGCCGACCACAACATCAAAACCCCCGATTAACATCGGCAGTTGATCGATCGAGAATTCTCTCCTTTTGATACTAAGAGTACACTACTTCAGAAACTCGTGGATCAGAACTTGACTACCATCGGCTATTTCTACCACTAATGCATCCTCAAGACTAGTAGTGGGCATAGAAATTTTCTGACGGGACAATTCAGATACGAAAGAGAAACTAGCACCCGTATCGAACAAAATACGAGCAGGTACAGAGTTTATAAGGAAAGTACCCGATACCACGTTAGCGGATGCCCTGGCCTCTTCGGCCGTCATCTGAAAATCTCGTCCCGGAACCCTCGGAGGGTTCTCCTTCCTTGCCGCTGCACTACCCGACTTGAGCTTCGGGCAATCTCTCTTAACATGCCCCGGTGCCTTACACTCGTAGCAGACCATCCCTACGACAGAACAGTCGCGGGCGGTGTGATCATTCTTACCACACTTGTAACAGAATCTAGAAGTGGAGTTACAGTTACCATGGTGCTTTGTTCGACACTTCGGGCACCACTTTGCTTCCTGGTAACTGCTGAAGTTGCGGTTTCCGACAAAAGGTCGGGCCCGCTTGGGAGGTACTGTACTGGTTTCCCACTTCCTCTTATCAGGCACTACCACTATTTTCTCATATTTTCTCTTCGCGAACATTTCCTCCATGAACTGAGCTTCTTCAACCATCTCTCAGAGGTTAGAAGCTTTGAAATTGTGGACCATAGATTGCATGTCTGTTGGTAAGCCATTTAGATAAGCTTTCATTTTGTCTTTCTCCGTTGGGGCAGCGTGCCCCACCAGACCAAGATTCTCCATGAACTGACGGGTATACTCCCTCACCGTCAGGCTTCCCTTTTCCAGAGACCGGAATTCTTTCTCAATTCGGTCCATTGTTCTTTCGTTGCAGAATTCTTCTAACAATTTCTTCTTGAACTCGGCCCAAGAAAACTGAGCCAACACTGCAGGAGTTAGGGTGGATTGGATGACATTACACCAAATGAGTGCAGTATCCCTCAGCAATTGGGTACCGAACCGCACTCTCTGATCATCTCCGCATTCGGAAGAGCCAAAAGCTTGCTCAACCGCTCAAATCCACTTCACACACAAGACCGGGTCGTCGGAACCAGAGAACTCTGGTGGTCCGCAACCCAGAAAGGATTTGTAGGAACAACTTTTCCTTCCTCCCGGAGCACCAACAATCCTGATTTCCTCAGCCCTGACCCCTGTACCAGCGCCTCCAGAACCTGCTACGATGTTTTCCACAACCGTCTCACTTCTACGATTGTTCACATCGCGGTCCTCGATTACTTTCAGCAGAAACTCTTGCTGCTTTGCCATCTCTTCCCTCATTGCCAACATCATGCTGGCCATTAACTCAGACGGGGAACTAGCATCCCTGATTACTGGGTGGGACGAAGCCAGGTCCACACGCGGAATGACCTCTGGCCCCCCACCTAGTATTTGTGGAATAGGTGGACGCACCACAACCTCAACACCTTCCGGCCGGTCAGCGGTGGAGGTTGTCGCTTCCAGACCATCAACACGAGTACGCGGTCTTCCACGCGTATTCACCATACTGAACTGCTTCACAGAACAGAGACAGAGATAAGAGAGAGATTGAATAAACGCAAAGGAAATTTGCTACCACATTACCAGTTGTCATAGCAATAGAAATTCAAGCACACTTACGTACGATATCTTCATAATAACATTAGCTAAGTGAAATAATGAACATATAACACATAAAAGTTCTCGTCACGATCACCACAACGCCTGATAAACGTATTTTCCGTTGACTCTAAGACTAACCCATCTTAGAAGCTCTACCCAATCTCGCAGATCAATTCTTAGCATACTCAGTCTAAGTCTAGACATCTTACATTCATGCCTAGTTCGCTTAAACTAGAGCTCTGATACCAACCTGTAACACCCTAAAAATCAGAGTAAATTAAAACCTGCAAAACTTGGCAACATGACATTCGTATTGATAAAAAACTCCCAAGAAGGGGATCAGTCCTTAAGACTTTACAAAAACCTGTATCGATAGAGTTTGTCAACAAACTAATCTAAACACCTATAGCAAGATTACATCAGTTGACGATCCATAAATGTACCAAAAGAATGGGACTTAACAAATGCCCTGAAATAATACTAGTCATCTCAAAATGCCTCGAGACCAAACCCGTCTCTCAAAACCCCGGCAACCCCCACTAAAGGAAACCTGTTATACACATCATTTGAGAAAAAGTGTCAGACTTAAAGCCTGGTGAGAACATATAGTTATAAAGCTCAAAAGATATAAACATCAGTAACATAAGGAAATATTTTCATAAAGGTTTAGTTTATAAAGATAACATTTCGCCACAACCGGGCCTTTTCGGTCCAAAACTCAATAAACGATGACAAAAGGGACCATTTTACCAAGGATTGTGGTGTAACACAAAGTAGACCACCAAATCCGAGTTATGAGCTAAATACATGGAACCATGGCCACACACTCTTCAGTCCGTACTACGATGTGAGGGAGGGCCCCCAAGGAACCATGTCATACTCGTTCATTAGACTACATCTGAACCATGGCTAGGATCGGGTCTCACATAACCGTACCTAAGTTGCCCCCGAGGATCAAATGTAGCTAACTACAACGGAAGGGGCATATCCTTCCCAGCCATAACAACGGAAGGGGCATATCCTTCCCAGCCATAAGTCGACTCGATACCTAGGGATCCACTAGTACAGTCAGGACTTGTCACAATATTTCATGTGACCAACAAAGCTAGAAAAATAGCTATCAACACATTTATATTTCAAAATGCCATTTTCCAGACCAACTGCTGGTAAGAAAGATAATCATAAAATCAGTTTATATACATTCTTTCAATAAGCCACCAACATGGGCAAGTAAAACAACCTTTTACTTCTGATAAGGCGGAACCCGCTATTTTAGTCAAAACTGATCGGGAACCCCGAAAATCACCAAAAACTTCATTTATATCAAAATGTAGAGAACATAAAATCATACCGTAGAAATACTTCGGATTTCGCAAATAAGAGTTTTGACCTGTATAAAGTTTGTAAAATGGTAGTAGGAACTCACCGATAGGTTTTCAGAATAAAACCCGGAAAACCAGATAACGATCACGATGAAGAGGTGAAGCTTAAAACACCAACCCCTCGCTAGAAACACCGAAAACTAGCAACCAAACGAACCTTTGAAGATCGAAAGAGAAAAGAGAGAAAAAGAAGAGAGAGAGAGAAAGAAATCTGAGATTTCAAAAGATATCAACCAAAAGAGATATTTAGCCAAGGTATTTCACGAATCCCAACACAGCGCACGGCCCGTGCGTTTTCCAAAGAGGGAGGGCGCACGGCCCGTGCGTTTATCACTGTCGGCCCCTGACCCTTGCGCACGACCCATACGTTTTTCTTGAAGGAAGGCGCACGGCCCGTGCGCTCTGTAGAAAGAAACAGGAGCTTCTTTTTCTTAACACAACTTCGCAAACCAAACGAAATTCGGGGTGTTACAGTTTACTCCCCAGGTATTCCATTCAATCATCGAATAACACAAGGTAATTCTATGAACATTTTGACAGAAAAACGAATTTTCTGTGTGAATGTGCTTGTGTATGAAAGAATTAAGCATAAAGATTGCTTTATCAGGCTCAAAAATATGTAACCCATTGAGACAACAACAGTAGTACATGAACTCAATGTGCATGAAATAGATTCGTAGGTGGGGCAACTTTCCTTCTTTTTCAATATCCAAATCTTTCAAATGAAGGTCATATAGATTATGTGTTGCTTCCCCAATAAAATTTGAAACACCCTTTTGTTAAGAAAAAGATGAGTAGCTGGTGGAGTTTATGTAAGAGTTGGCATGGGCTACTGCCTGTTTCAATGATGGTCACCAAAGAATGTGAACCAACAGATTATGTGGTTGTCCAGCTCAGAAAACGTTGGTGTAGAGTTTTGATATTCTTTTAACTCTGAGCTCACACCCTCTTTCTTTTGAACATTTAAGCTAACTTCTAACCAAACTCTCTTTTCCATTTTATCTTATCACACACCCACTCTCTGATTATTGACCCCTCTCCCTTCAATAACTCGAGAATAACTTATTGGGTAGGAAACACCGGTTATTGTGAATCCATAGAAGTTCTGATAAGCTCTCACATTGAAACCCATGAATTTTGTCCTAAAAGAATAGTGTTGCTAAACAATTTAACATAGACGGTTAAGCACAAAATATGAAGTACATATGTCAGATGTATATAAGCTCCAAAAAATATCATTCATGTATGAGCTTTTGAACATTGAAGATCTCTCAAAACAAGAATAATGAATGAAATGAACTCAAGAGAATTGTTTTGAGAATCTGACACTGTTTCAATCAGATCAACTATCATGGAATATGAATAACTTGGGGTATCAAAGAATTGGAATTTGTTTATATGAAAAAATATAAACATATTAACAATGAAAACACAAAATTTTGAAATGATGTTTGATATTCAACAACATTGAAAAACAAGTGAGGGTATTACCATCGAAAAGTTGTTTCTTTATGAGACGTGGTAATAACAAAGTCAATAAAAAGTACTGAACCGGTGTGTATGGATACTTGACAGTATATAGACAAGATAATACACAAGTATTAATCTTTGGAAATACACGGTCAGTTAAACATTAAAATTTCCAATCAAAAATCATTTAAAATCACACATCGAAATTCATAAAATCTCTTGAGAACAAGAACTGGTTTGATAATTTAGTAAAACATTTTACATACATGAAATTTGTGAGATTCTTATCTTCCATTTGAAAAGAAAATTTTATCTCCCCCTTCAATTAAGAACAGGAAAATAAAATGTAATCTATTAAGCTCCTCCTTGACAAAACCTCAGATATTTTCTCCAACACCTGTAAAAAGTCAAGCATATTAGCACAAAATAATAGTTATTTTTCCTCTTTTCTCCCCCTTAAAAATATATTAGTTAAAAATCAAACTCCCTATCTTTTCAATTTTCTCTGCCTTAAACAATCAACAGAAACTTTCCTGATTAGGATTGATCATTCAGACTTCAGCAAAGATCAAAAACACTGAAATACGGGTTCTGAACTGAAGTATTCAGAAGCCATCGTTACATATTCTCCGGTGAGAATAGTAACCCCCCTAGAAATAACAATCATTTTATCTTTCAATATCCCTCTTCAATTAAGATAATTCAGATAAGCTCCCCCTGAAAAAATCAGAAAAGATATCAGTAGAGAATATAAAATGTATGTTCCCCTTTAAAATTTTCACAATCCTTAATCATTAAACCGAGTTTTGAATTACTAGGATTGAAGTAAATTCAGAAGTAAAACCCTGGAAATTTGCATTCACAAATTTATCATAAGTAATAAAATATACCCCCCCTTGAAGATTGAACGTCTTTTATGTTGGAGTACAAAAACTCTTTATCATTGAAGTATGAGTCCTAAACTGTTGTGTTTAGAAGTCAAACTTGATCTCTGAGGTACGAGTCCTAGACTGCTTTGTCTAGAAGTCCACATTCGTTGAAGTACGAGTTCTAAACTATTGTATTCAGAAGTCTATATTCTTACTCCCTTTATACGTCATGTGCCTGCAACACATATGGAGTGTAACACCCGTAAATTCTAATAGGTCGGTCAACGATCGGTCAAGGAGCGGTCAACAGTCGACCGAGAGGAACAGTCGGGGAATGACTCAGCACGACACTTGATAGGCACGATTAGTAACACGTGCGGCTTGGCCCGCGACCTCAAGTCACGACCAAGGTCGCGTAAGTCACTGTAAGTGTGCAGGCAAGTAGCACGTACGGCTTGGCCCGCGACTTGGGGGTCGCAGCCAAGGCCACGGGAAGGGCCTGACGATTTAAACCCATTTCTAGGGTTTTCACTCATTCTTGTTTCCACCTCCATTCTTCTCCTATCATTGGTGCGATGTTGGGGAACTCCTATGTGAGATTTGGAGCATCCATGGTGGATTTATCCAACGGAGGTGTGAAGGGTCGGTATTTGGAAGCTTGGATTTGAAGAGATAATGGGTTTCTTTGGTTGGTTTTGGGTGGAGAGTCTAAATATCCTAAAGTGGTAAGTTTCTTTGAATAATTCATGCTTTGATATGAAGATCTTTGTAGATCTAAAGAGTTATTCTTGTTGGTGGTTTATTTCTCTTAGATTTGGAGAAAAGGGTTATTTAAGAACCCTAACCCATTGTTGAAGATGATGTACTGATGATGGAAGCTTCATTCTTGGAGGCTAAGGATTTGGGTTTGAAATCTTGGTTTAACCTAACCTAGCGAGGTGAGTTCAAGTTGATTTGCGAAAATGTTGTACATTCCAAAATGTCTATCTTAAAGCATTTATGTGTTTTACATGAAATTATCAACTGTTGAGTTATTTAGTAACTTTTGGTTATTTGAAGTGGTTATCTTATTAAACTTTATAAAACACCTACATTTGGGATTTTTGGGCATTTTGATAAATATGTCATAAACGAAAGTGTTTTAATGATTTATTGCATAAATGGATATTTGGTCACAAATGCATTCTTAGTGTTGGTCGGGTTATATGCATCATTCATGAAATGAGACGTTTTGAAAGTAAGAGTGTGTGAGTCCTTTGGGTTGGGTCATTCCCGACCTGGGGAACATTTTAGAAATATTAATCTTTTGGGTGTTGGGCCGACGGCCAATGGTGATTTGATAAACAAAGATTTTGGGGAAAGATGCAATTCAAGTATTTTATTGAGTAAACCTTTAATATTGATAATTTAATGACTTATTATACGGGTGTAAATCCCTTGAATAATTACAATTTAAATGTGTGTCATGGGACGTTTTGGAAAGAGTCAATAGGACTATAAACTTGTTTTGGAAATCATTTATCTCAATCTAAAGTATGTTGGAGTTTATTCATGTAGTTGAAGCATGTGTTTGCATAAACGTTGGTCGTTGCATTTTATTGCATTTTGTGGACGTTAACATGGGGTCATTTGATTTTGGGCTTAAAGCTCAGTTTTCGTCGGTGTCGGGCCTTGAGGACATTTGTCCGGTTTTAGTAACATAAAGTGAATCTTTAGGTGGGAGTCACATTTATTGCGTTTCATTTTGGAAAATAAATGTTTTGGGTGTGTGTGTCATTCATTGGGTGTCATGTATTTTAGACTGTAATGCATTGGATCCATAGGCATGTAGGTCAGTCGTGTTTAATGGTGAGGACTCTTGGGATTCTCACTTTTGGAAATGTGTCGTGTTGGCATTAGTGTCCTCCCGGTTGTTTGGCGAAGAGGAACATTTATGGGTTGTACTTCGGGACCATAGGTCTTGTGTTTGGATGTCTAATTCTTTTGCACGAGGTTAGACATCGGGATTTATCAAGTAAAGAGATGAGGATCCTTTCTTGAATGCTAAGGAGTAGGCACTAGGGGTCGAATGAGTACCCTGAGGATGAAACTCCACTAGAGATCGAATAGGCAATAAGATCGTGTATCCTTGAGGTGTAGCTCGGCAGAGCAGGCAATAGGGGATACTGTGTTTGGGACTTGAAATAATGTCCGACTAGAGGTGTAGCTCGATGGAGTAGGCAATACAATCACGACTGGAGGTGTAGCTCGGCGTAGCAGGCAATACAGTAAGATCTGAGGTGTAGTTCGACAACATGGTTATGTGGCTTAACTTTGTGTTCCGCCACGTACAATGGAATCGGGTCTCCCCCGTCACCAGAAGATGTTATTTGGGTACTAAATTGTGTCATTTTATTACTCATGTTTTCGGTGACATTTTACATATGTGGATTTATTTACTCAAGATTTATGGGTTGTGTATTATGCCCCGTCCACGTTTGGGGTGCTTCGAGAAGTAAAATCTTATTTCGTATTATTATAAATCGGGAGTTTTGCTTACTAATCATGTTTTGGGTGAGTTTGGGATTAAAGTGGTTTTACGAAAGAAGGTTCATGTTAGGTTCCTTGTTTTAAAGGTGTACTTTCGGAAAATAGTGTCGTTTAATGTTTAAAGTAAATCTTTCTGAAGGTCTGTGATTAAACTACTTTCTCTCCCTTTAGCAAATGTTTTTATTTCATGTTGTAAACTCTTGAAATCACTAGGCGTTAGCCTAACCTTTTTATTTGTCGGCATGTGCATCAGGTTCCGGTTGGGGTAAGAGGTTCTAGCGTCTTGGTGAAGTGTTGAGTGCTAAGAGTATGTGCTTGGGTGAGTGTCTTGATGAAGTCTACCTCTTAGTCGTTGAGAAGAGCAACTGTTTTTGGGTTTTTAGTAAAACCTCACCTTGATTAGTCTTTATACGAGACTTGACCTATTATTTGTTGAAGTTAAATCTAGCATTTTATTAGAAGTGACTCAAGTGATGATTTGTAGAATAGATTTTATTCTTATTGGATGTTTAATTTAATGTTTTTAATTAGTTGCTCTTCCCAAATTTGAGGGTGTTACAAGTTGGTATCAGAGCTTAAGTTCGAGAGAATTAGGTGTTGATTTTGGATGCCTAGACTCGAACTAGCATTATTTTAAGTGATTGAAAGTGAAGTTGTACTAATAGGCACTTTAAGATTGGATGATTCGAGATGGTTGGAGTCACTAAGAACGGGAAACACACCGAAGGTGGCAAGGATGATCATGTACAGTACATTCGTAATAACACCTGGCCAGTGTTATGGTGAGCCTACGAGTTACATGTGTATGCTTGAACTGCCTTGGTATGATGACCGTTAGGGTAGTGAAGAAGTTTCTAAATGGGTAGAAATTAGAAGGAGTTGATGATTTTAGTATTCATCACTTGGAGTGACGGTAAGCATTGTGATTGCATTAAGTGGACCGTTTCGGGTCGGATTGATTGGTTGGATTAGAACCATAGACTTTTGGAAACGATGTTATTTCGAGGAGAAATTGTGAGGTGAACCTATGAAATCCTTGATTTTTGCCTTAAGATATTGAGCATCTGGATGACGATAGTGTAACTAAGAAATCGAGGAGCATGGTTTCGAGGTGTTGAGTGCCGATCAAATTCATGCACGAAATGTATTTTTGAAATAAATTGCATCGATTATTTCTCATGTTTCCAAATCACCATGTGAATTATATTACGAAATCTTGAAATGTTTAGCACACACAAATTTTTAGACCATGCTCTTAAGCGTGCATAAAATTATTTTATTGCACGTGGTTTCAAGCTTTGTTGAGGCTTTGCTTATTCTCTTTGCTGCCTAATGCTATTTTTGAAGATTGTGATGTTCGTATTTTGACGTTGCGTAGAGTCTTACACAAGTAACTACGACTTATGACCTTAACATTGGATCTCCTCCACATATGTTAAGGCCTTAGACGAAGAGTTGTCTTCCACTATTTTAGTGTTCTAGTTTTCTTGGGAATTATATTCAGTGTGAGTTTGTTAAGTTTTATGGAATATAGTTTTATGACATTCGCGACGCGGGGGTGAACCTTGAAATGCATAGTATGAATTCTTTGTGTGCGTTGTTTTATGGGTTGTCGAAAATTTATTTCATGAGAGTTTTGTTGGTGGATGTCACCCCATGTGCTATTTTGGGAGTTTCAATGTCTTGTGGGTTCACTTTTGAGTTTTATGCAAGCATATTTCGTTGTATACAACTAAGTGGGTAAGTTGATTTAAACTTTTAGTGTGAGTAAACTTATGAAAAACCTAGGATGGTTCATGTTTTATTGATGCATTGAGTATTTTTTTGATTCTCGGTTTTATCGTTATTGTTTTAGGCAATGCATTATGTTGATTTGTTAATATGCATTAGTTTGTAGCCACTATCTTTGGTCAAGAACATTTTATTCACACGACCTAGAGTTTGAAATCGATTTAAAATTTATCCACGTCTGATAAATCGCATGTACCTATCATTCACAAATTTTAAAAATAAACCGACGTATGTGGGCTTTGTTGGAAATTTTATTTCATGTAATTATATGGTTAAATGAGAAATTCTTGGAACTTGTTACATAAATTGTCTCTTGAGAGTTTTGTACAAACACCTTGTTACAATCTGTTTTGGTACGTAAAATTATTTCCCCATTTATGGCGTATATTGATGTAAGTTAGGACCATAGTGGTTCATTTGAAAAGGTTGTTACATGTCCCTATTTATTGTCATTATTAGCGTAAATAATGACTAAAGCCTTTTTGAAATGGTTTTATATGTGTGGTGGTTGTTTCCACTTTTCACGCCTACCGAGTAAACGGTAGTGGACTTTTATACGTACGATTGTTTATTATAATACCATTGTATTTGAAAGTTTTATAAAATTTCAAACTGGCATAGTAGTTGAAAAACCTTGGACTCATTAGGACTGTAGATTTAAAACCCTATCGTGAAGGGAGTTGTAATTAAGGATTAGAGAAATCCTTGGGAATTGAAGCGACGGATGATCCGACTTGTGGTCGGTTCTAAATTGTGGGTCTAGCTTATGAACCGATGCATGTATGAATGATTGAGGTATTAGATTTAAGTACTCTCCCAGTTATTAAGTGGTGATCTTTGGTCTCGGTGAACTCAATGTGTTAAGTTTTGGGTGGCTGCTTGCTTTTGGTTGGTTTTGAAGTTGGGGGTTGATGGTACGGCAGCATGCTATGTGTCGGTGGTGTACCACCTTAACCATATTTGTGAATAATGATGATGTTATGTTTGGTTAATAGGGATGTATGATTTGGGTGATTATCTCAGAAAGTAGGTGTCAACTTGAAATCAACGTTGCTATTTGGGATTAAATGGTCGGTAGTATATCCACTTTGCAGATAGTCGTTTTAGGGATAGGAGTCGACATTCGATTTGAAGGGCGGCGACTGTTTGGGTGCTTCAGTGCACTTTTGTTGAATTTGGTGTGCTTGCAAGTTAAGTGGTAACATAAAGAATATTAGATGCTGGCAAATTAGGGATCGATCATTGGTAATCCTGTAATCATTGGGGTTTTCGCTAAAGCAACAATCGATGCTTGTATGCATTACATGAGGAGTATAACTGTGGGAGTTGGGGTAATCCTCTGTCTACAAGTGTTAATTATCGTAGATCGGATCGGACCAACTAGTGATAAGAATTTCGTCGAGAGAAGGACGATGAATCTTTGGGAGTATTGATTATTGGAGGACTTGGAGAGAATTTCCGGGGCAAACCTTAAGTGAAAATTGAGTATTGAGGAGACCTTGACTTGTCACAACTAGAAATATCGTCTTTATAACAGCAGCGAGTGATCGACTCAGTAATTCTATGTACAGATCTCTTATCGCTCGGATAAAGTCAACTTGGTTGCGAATATTCGGAATCAAAAAGAGTTTAGTCAAATGTAATTAGTTTGTCGATACAAAGGTTATTATGGTTTTGGAGGCAAGCGAGGGTGTAGCGCGGTTCGCTAGGAGTTGATTGGAAGCAGTTAAAAGTAAAGTTCGTTTTGGACACCGTGGTGGAAATGGTTGGTTATCGTCGCAAGTTACTCTTGAAGTAGTACGTGCAACCTAAGGTTAGGAGGCAACCGGGCTCTTAATGTTAAGAAAATGATTTAATAAGGACTCAATGTTCATTGCGTCATCGGTAACGTAAATCGAACATTGAGATCGGGGACGTGGCGGATTGTTATAAAGGATACAGTGACAACCTTAACCGGGACGTAAACGATTTTTTGTATGAGTGAGGTATCGTGCACGTATTCCTTTTGGATAAGGAATTAATTGATCTCGCTAAATGTGATAATGGGTGTTTGGTTGGTACCAGTTTTTGGGAACGAAATCTCTTTTAGGGTTGGGAGGATTGTAACACCCATAAATTCTAATAGGTTGGTCAACGATCGGTCAAGGAGCGGTCAGCGGCCGGCCGAGAGGAACAGTCGGGGAATGGCTCAGCACGAGACATGAGAGGCACAATCAGTAACACGCGCGGCTTGGCGCACGACTTGGGGGTCGCGGCCAAGGTCGCGGGAAGGGCCTGACGATTTAAACCCATTTCTAGGGTTTTCACTCATTCTTGTTTCCACCTCCATTCTTCTCCTCTCATTGGTGCGATGTTGGGGAACTCCTATGTAAGATTTGGAGCATCCATGGTGGATTTATCCTAAGGAGGTGTGAAGGGTCGATATTTGGAAGCTTGGATATGAAGAGATAATGGGTTCCTTTGGTTGGTTTTGGGTGGAGAGTCTAAATATCCTAAAGTGGTAAGTTTCTTTGAATATTTCAAGCTTTGATATGAAGATCTTTATAGATCTAAAGAGTTATTCTTGTTGGTGGTTTATTTCTCTTAGATTTGGAGAAAAGGGTTATTTAGGAACCCTAACCCATTGTTGAAGATGATGTATTGATGATGGAAGCTTCATTTTTGGAGGCTAAGGATTTGGGTTTGAAATCTAGGTTTAACCTAACCAGCGAGGTGACTTCAAGTTTGTTAAACATAAAATCCCAATCACAACAAGCTAATTACTCAATATATGTCAAATAAGCTCAAGAACTAGAGAGAGAATCTAGAGAGAGAAAGTAGATCTTGTATTACACCCTCTAGAATATTACAATCAATGTTTAGACTCAAGTTCGTTACCACAATATTACACATGCAAACCTATATATACCCACATATCTAACAAAGACTTAACTACTAAGGAAGAAAAACATTACAAAACTAATTATTACAAGGTCAATGTTGACTTTTACATATTTGACTTTCCTATTAAATCTTGGATACAATATTTAGACTTAACAATCTCCCCCTTTGTATTCAAGATTTAATAAAAATTTGATGCAGATCTTCAGCTCTTGATTCTTCATCTTTCATTTCTTGAAGCTTTCACAAACTTTGCTCTTTTGCAACTTTTGAAGAATCTTAGAAAGTCTTTTTAATCTTTGAAGCTTTGGAAAGTCAACATGTCTTGAACAAAACATTGAAAACTTGAAACATCTTTGAAACATGAATCTTCATCTCTGAAAAATCTTTCGTTTTCAAACAAAATTGTATCTTCATCACTTTGATCACTGAATCGTCTTCGGAAGAACAAACCTTCTTGAAACTTGAAATTCTTTATCAAAAACTTTTGACTTTGAATCAGTCTTTGAAACAGCCTTTGAAACACTATTTGAAACAGCGTTTGAAACAGCGGAATCAAATTAAACTTTAGGCTTGAAATTTGAAATTGAACTCTGAAATTGAATCTTTATAATTCTCCCCCTTTTTGATGATGTGAGCATCATTATCATCAAAATATCATCAATTTCAGCATAGACTTTGATTTCCCCCTTTGTGAACAACAAACAATCTCCCCTTGATATTGTTCGAAAGTTGTTCTTCTTTCAAACAATCAGAGATCTAGGAACAGAAGATTTTTACCTTTTCGGCTCCCCCTCAAATCATGATCAAATGATTTATATCTTTTGAGCTCCCCTGGATATTAGCACAATATCCTTCTTTGATTGTTGAAAAACGGGTCCTGATCTGTCATTTGATCAGAAGCCACTTTATTCACTTTATTTTAAAAATAAAAGACAGAAAGCAGTAAAACAGTTTATAGATTGAGTTTTGATCTGAAGTAATCAGAAGTCATCACCTTTACTCCCCCTTAAATTAAGCATCTGAAATATGTCAGTTAAAACAGGATAGAGATCAAACACTCCCTTTGAATTGTTAGACCATCAATATCAGAAAAATTTAGCAAAGAAAAAGTATAGGATAGAGATCAAATCAATTCACTCGGAATGAAGACCATCAATATCCATCGGATGCAAGCATACAGGAGTAAGGTCTTTTTGATCTCTGAGATACGGGTCCTAAGCTGTTTTGCTTAGAAGCCATTGTCTTTTATCTTTGAAGTCCGGGTTTTGAACTGTTGTGTTCAAAATCCATTGATCTCTCACTCCCCCTTGGATTGAGGTGCCTGCAACACCGTATCAATTTTCTTCTTTGGTACCCACTGGTATTTGGGTCCAGAAATGTTAGTTGCAGTGCGTGTGGGGGATATGGAGTAAGAACCATACCAGTAATGATCAGTTGATTTATGAAAATGATCATGTGTACAACAAATAGAACAATAAAATTTCTTACCGTTAAGTGCTTTGTTCTTCTTTGCTTTGTGCACAGGTACACATGATTTCTTCTCTTTCAGCTCATTTTCCTTATCATCTTTGACTGGTTTCTTTTTCCACACCAGTTTCTCTTTCTTGAAACTTGTTCTCCTTGGAAAAGTATATGAACCATCTAAATAATCATCATAGAAAAGGTTAGTGCGACGAATCTGATTAAAGGATTTGACTGACCTTTGTGAAGAGATAAATTTCTGATTTGAACTTGAAATATATTTTTCAAGCTCTATGATCTTTGAGGCGAAGTCGTCTCTTTCTTTCACAAGCTGGTCAATCTTTGTCTTGAATTCAGACTTCGTTCTTTGTTCATTCAGCGCAGCTGCAGACAGTTCAGACAACTTAGAAGTCAGCTTTTTAATTTCACTTTCAAAGATGGATCTTTCTTCCTCAAATCCTTTTTCTGATTCATTTATCTGGCCAGATAATTCTTTAAAGAATCCTACATTTTTTTGTTCTATGACCTTCTTTTATTTATCAAACTTCTCTCTTTCCATGATCAGTACTTTCTCAAAATCGGAGATTTGTTGAGAAAGTTTTATGCATTTAAGATCCACTGACTTCTTTTCTTCATAACTCTTCTTTGAGAAATCTGAGAACTTCTTTGAAAATTTTTTCTTTTCACTTTCAAAATCAGCTTTATTTGCATCAAGTTGTTTTTCTAAATCAGATAAATTCTTTCTCAGTTCAATGTTCTCAGATTCCAATCCCTTCGTCTTCTCTTCGAAAGCCTTCAACTTGTTTTGAAGCTCAACTGATTCTGCTTGTGGCTCAGATGATTTTTGTTCAGTTGTCTTCAGTTGGATTTGAAGAGTTAAAATCTCTTTCTCTTTCTCTTTTATCTCTTTATCCCTCTCATAAAGGATACCTGAAAAATTAGAACTATTTTTAGTACAATTTATACATTCAGGAGTTTTAATACAATTGAACAATTTTAGTTGCATCTCTTGAATCCTTCTGAGATACTCTGAATTTTTCAATTTCAGATCATTTCGTTCAACTTCAATACCAGAAATATCATATTTGTAGTAAATTGACATCTTGAAAAATTAATCAACTTGAAGTGAATGACCGTTCCAAACTTATGTATCAGAAAATCAAAAATCAGATCAAATTGAAATCTTAAAAAAAATATTTCGTGAAATATGAAAATTTGAACAACACGAATTATGGCGCAAAGTTAAAAAAAATTTCATAGATGACTAAAAAAAATTCCAGACTTTTTTTTTTTAGAGTTGAGCAAAGAAGAGGTTTGCGGGTCAAGGAGGTTTGCGGGTCCTGAAGGATGAGCAAACTAAGCTTTGCGTTTCCAATGTGATGCGCAAATGAAGCTTTGCGTTTCCAATGAGAAGCGTAAGATGAACTTTGCGTTTGATGAGAGACACGCAAACTGGAGGTTTGCGTTTGTAGTGAGAGGTGCAAACTGATACTTTGCGGGTGAAGATAGAAACGCAAAGTGAACTTTGCAGGTGAAGAAATGACGCGCAAAGTATAACTTTTTATGATAGAAACGCAAACTTTATGAATGACACGCAAATTTTTTACGAAAGAAACGCAAACTTTATGAATGAAACGCAAACCATGATGAATGAAACGCAAACCATATGAATGAAGCGCAAAGTCGAGTTCTTGACAGATTCAAACTTAAATCGATCGAAACCTGCACAATTGATCTCAAGAACCTGTCAGCATCATCGAAAAACATTTCTAAACACACAAACACAATCAATTTTCGATTAAAACAACAAATCAAAGGAATTCGATCAAGAACAGAGTTCGAACTCGATATTTCAAGAAAACTCAAATTTCGAAAATTGATATCGAAATTGATAGAATTATGAAATGTAATCAGAACAAGAATCAATCCTACATGTAAAACGAATCCAATGAATCCATTTTCTTGCATCAAAAATGATTTTTCACATGAAATTCGGATGAACAGTACCCAAACTCGTGTTCTTGAAAAATTTCGAAAATTTCAAATTTTCGATTTTAAAACTTCAGATTTCAATTCAAATCATGATAAAATCTTTCCTGAAAAGTTTGGTTCAGCTCTGATACCAATTGTTAAACATAAAATCCCAATCACAACAAGCTAATTACTCAATATATGTCAAATAAGCTCAAGAACTAGAGAGAGAATCTAGAGAGAGAAAGTAGATCTTGTATTACACCCTCTAGAATATTACAATCAATGCTTAGACTCAAGTTCGTTACCACAAGATTACACAGGCAAACCTATATATACCCACGTATCTAACAAAGACTTAACTACTAAGGAAAGAAAAACATTACAAAACTAACTATTACAAGGTCAATGTTGACTTTTACATATTTGACTTTCCTATTAAATCTTGGATACAATATTTAGACTTAACAATCTCCCCCTTTGTATTCAAGATTTAATAAAAATTTGATGCAGATCTTCAGCTCTTGATTCTTCATCTTTCATCTCTTGAAGCTTTCACAAACTTTGCTCTTTTGCAGCTTTTGAAGAATCTTAGAAAGTCTTTTTAATCTTTGAAGCTTTGGAAAGTCAACATGTCTTGAACAAAACATTGAAAACTTGAAACATCTTTGAAACATGAATCTTCATCTCTGAAAAATCTTTCGTCTTCAAACAAAATTGTATCTTCATCACTTTGATCACTGAATCGTCTTCGGAAGAACAAACCTTCTTGAAACTTGAAATTCTTTATCAGAAACTTTTGACTTTGAAACAGTCTTTGAAACATCCTTTGAAACAGCGTTTGAAACATCCTTTGAAACAGCGTTTGAAACAGCGGAATCAAATTGAACTTTAGGCTTGAACTTTGAACTTGAACTCTGAATTTGAATCTTTGGGTAATACAAATTCATGAGTTAGATAAACAAGCTCAGATTCTTGAAACATTCAGAAAAACTGGAATACCATCATTATCAGAGATAAATGCAGCGGAATTAAAATTGATGTACTCACAGTATCTCATTTAGTCAGAAGCTTAAATCCTTGAAGAACGAGTTCTAAACTGTTTTGTTTAGAAGTCGTAGTCTATGAAGTACGGGTCCTGAGCTGTGTAACACTCTAAATTTTCAGAGTAAATTAAAACATGGAAATAAGGCAACGAGACATCCGTGATGATATTAACTTCCCATAAAGGGGATCAGTCCTTAAGACTATACAAAACTCATACGGATATATAATTTATCAACAATACTAATCTAAACATAACCGTCTAGACTACAACACTTGACGAACCAGAATTCACTAAAGGATGGGACTTAAACAATGCCCAACACCAAAATACTAGACATCTCAAAATATGCCTCGAGTCCACGCTCGACTCTCAAAGACCCTGCGCAACCCACCGCTAAGGGAAACCTGTTATACACATCGTTTGAGAAAAAGTGTTAGGCTTAAAGCCTAGTGAGAACATACAGTTTATTCAAAATCGGAGATATAAACATCAGTAACATAAAGAAATCTTTTCATAAAGGTTTAGTTTATAAAAGATAACATTTAGCCACAACCGGGCCTTTTCGGTCCAAAACTCATCATATGATGACAAAAGAACCATTTTACCAAGGATAGTGGTGTAACACAAAGTAGACCACAAATCCGAGTTATGAGCTAAACACTTGGAGTCCTCAGCAATGAACCCAGAGTCCATGGTACGAGGTGAGATTGCGCTCCCAAGGGAAACCAATGTATACTCCTTCACTAGGATCACCATGAACCATGGCTAGTAACCGGCCTCACATAACCATACCATAAACTCATCACGGAACATGTGATCCATAGCTACAATTTGGGGAATATAGCCTCCCAACAAAACAGTCTACTCCAAAACCTAGGGATCCACTAGTAATGGTAAGGACTCGTCACAACAACATATGTGACCAACCATAAATCAATATATGGTATAAGTACATTTTATAACCAAAATGCTATTCTCAGTTCAACTTCTGGTAAGAATGAAAATCATGAAAATGAGTTCATAAACATTCTTTTCAAACGACCACATAATGTGCAAGTAAAACATCATTTTACTTCAATAAGGCGGAACCCGTCATTTTGGTCAAATCTGACCGGGAACCCCGAGATTCACCAAAAACTTCATTTATATCAAAATGTTTAGAACATAAAATCATACCGTAGAAATACTTCAGATTTCGCAAATAAGAGTTTTGAGATGTATAAAGTTTGTAAAATGGTAGTAGGAACTCACCAAACAGGTTTATACGAAAACCCGAAAACCAGATATCGACCACGACGAAGAGGTGAAGCTTTATACACCGAAACCCCGAGTAATGCACTTAATACTAGAGATTAACGAACCCTTGAATATCCAAATAAACTTTAGAGAGAGAGAGAATTGAAGAGAGAGAGAGAAAAAAACTATTTAGAGAGAGAGAATGAGATTCAGAAATGAGAGATATTTTGGGTGGAAACCCTTAAGTCGGCCAGGAGAGCTTCGCGGGTTATGCCGCGACTTCCACTCGCGGCATAACTTGCCCGTGTCCCTAAAAACCAATACATCCAGAGGATTTCGCGGGTTATACCGCGACCTCAACCCGCGGCATAACTCACGTAGTTCACTGTGGTTTGTCCAAAACCACCAAAGGCCAAACTCAAACTTGGTAACAAACGCGATGCTAGCGATAAAAGCTTAACACTAGAATACCAAGGTTACATAACGAAATTAGGGGTGTTACAATCCTCCCAACCTTAGAATAATTTCGTCCTCGAAATCTACTCTTCTCAATGGAACACTGTCCGCAGAGAAGATCGCCACAAACCCAAAAGCCATAATCATTAACGAGGTCCTAATACTGACATCCACATGAGCTACCCTTCTTGAGCACAATTCACTCCTAACCGAATGAACACTCAACACTCAACACTCTAAAGTAACCTTTACTCATAAGGTTACGTTTGCCTCCCAACCTTAGGTGACAATTACTACTTCAGGAAATTCACAACCTCAACTTTCCATCTACCAATTTCTTTCAAACTACACGGTTCCGAACTCAAAGCCAACGGTCGACGCTAAACTTCCCAAAACTCTCAGGTTTCACTGATCCAATCCTATTATCAATAAAGATATTCTTACAAGGCGCACTAATGCGTCTTTCCGGCAAACGGTTAACATAGATTCTGTTATCACTCAACTACAATCCGACTCCAATTCTGGGAATAGCCCTTATTTAGAATTTCTTAATACAACCCTAAATATTTCGTCTACAACAACTTTATAATGATTTACCTCTAAACGTACCACCAATCTACACACTCGGACTTATAAAGGACGGGCGCTACAGAAACCCATCTGTAGACTAACTCCAACCTGTGGAAGACTTTACCAACAACTTACTCTAGCTCAAGGCTAAGGCCCAACTCCTTAAAGCACTGCTAGAACCGAACCCCCGACAGGAAATGATGCACATGTAGATAAATAAATAAATAAAAATTTAAGCTTAACGCCTAGAGAGCTCAAGAGTTTTACATAAGTAAAAAGCATTTAAATTGATGAACTTCTCTTTCAATCAGAACTTTTCAAAATAATGAACCTTAAAACATAAAAACAACTCCTTTTCAAAGTCATGCACTTTCAAAGACGGATATTTCATTGCAATTACGTTTTATAAATTGACACAATTTGTATAACTCGAAGTATGAGATATTAGTAACACTATCCACATCGTACGTCCGAAAACATGGACACTAGGCCCAATACTCACACGACCAAAAACAAAAGAAAACTAAATATCAACATGCACGAATAACACATTTCATTCAAGCCTTAATATACGTGGGGGAAACCCCAATATTAAAGCCATCATTTACCGTCGACAATACATAACCAAAGCCGGTAAAAATATAACATTAGTGTTTAAAATACCCCAAGTCTATGACGGAAAGACCCGTACATAAAGAGAATAGAAGAACACGTAAGTAGGCCGCCCACACAGCTTTCTCGCATGACCTCTAAACGTTTCCATCTTGGGTGGCGAGAACACGTGAATGGAGCCACCCGTGATGTTATTGGATTTCACCACACATACCAGTCCTAGTTCCCATGCCATACAAGACATCACAAACCTCAGACCTATTATTGCCCCTTGCCATACTCCATCGAGTTCCACTCCAGGGTCTTACGAACATGGGTGCCTATCCAATCTAAACGAGTTTCAACTCAGCGGCTCATGCCACCTATTGTCTACTCGCTAGCCAACCCGAGCGGTCACTAAGTGCAACCCAAAACCTCAGGCTTTACAAAATAGACAGACTGTCTAACATTACATGACTCCAACTGAAAAACCAAAGCTCCCAAAACATGTGACTCCTAATGGCATAGAATAATCGCCATCATACACCAAAATTCCACAACTGTTTTTAAACCGTACAAATGCCCTCAAGACTCTATTTAGTCAAAATTGAGCCAACGACCCAACGGTTTACGTAAATACCCAAATGAAAGCCGAAATAAATATTGAAACACGTTTGACCAACTATTATGCAAACACGACCAAAAGTATTATTAACTCAGTTCTCGTCGTTGGTTGAAACAAACCGTTTTCTAATTAAACTCACATCCTTATGTTTTCAAAAGGCCTCATAACACAATAATATGCATTTTCTGAAAAAGGTTTATAAGATCAAACACACCAAATGACACTTACGTCAATTGAATTCCAATTATATATGTAAAATCATCAAAGAAACACTTCCACATGATTTATTTACCAAAATGACCAAAGATCCCAAAATGGGTGTCTCACATGTTCATAAAACTAAACATTTCAAAATAACCAAAATTTATCAGCAATTAACAATTTAATGTAAAACACAAACACTTTAAAATAAACATTCTGGCATGTACACTATTTTCACAAATCAACTTTAACTCACCAAAACACAAATAAACTCCATCATACTAAAATCTTTTATTGCGGTTATAAATCCGGACAAATGTCCACACGACTCATTCAGTCGAAACCCGAGCCAAAGGCCCGACACTTTACGTAAATTTCCAACGAAAGTCTCGTAACCCTTAAAACATATTTAACCGACATTTAACGTTTCCCCAAATAATGAAATGTCTTTAAACAATGTTTATGAAAACACACACCACTAGGACATGATTTCTCAAAACTCAACACGTATTGAGACAAAAGATTTTCTAAAAGTTTATGAATGCAATTATACTAAGATGCACAAAATCATCAAGGATGCATAAATCATAATGTAGGTTTTACGTGTACAAAATCACCCAGAATATGTAAATTACAATATTTACTTGTTGAAATATCCAAGCTCGTCTTCAGCAATTTATGCTGTTAAAACAATCCAAATTACCGAATACGAAACTTATCAAAAGACTCACACCTTGAGAAGTACCAAGTAAAACATACGCAATAGTTATACCATAAATGTGAAAATAGGTCCTTGTACTTCAACATATGTAACCATTCATTTCCCAAAGGCGGTAAAATAACGGGGATGCAAATAAAATTTCAAATCGAGTTTAAAGTTTCACGTTGTAAAGATAAACACATTTGACAGAATAGAAACTACAACGACAAAAATACCGCTAATTCGCCAAATGCTTTGCGGAAATTTTAACAGTAAGAGTTAATGATGGAATACGATCAGAACGAAAGTCCTGTTTTTAAAAATAACATAAATCGTTTATGCAATCATTCACACCAACGTTATACTTAAATCCAATGCACATAGTACACGACATATGATACTTGATAATAAAACCCCGAGATTAACACACATAATGATGCACACGCACATACCTCTCAAAATTATTTACGCGACGCAAAAGTCGTAAGATGAGACACCATAATCCAACTGGATTTTATAAAACTCATTTACGCTAACAATCAAGTGGTGTCAAAATTTCTATTTTTCAATATAAGGTAAGGTGACCATTCAGACAAAATTCTGATGAGACACGATTTCCAAAGAACTCATAAATTGCACACAATTTAAAATTAACTTACGCATCTCAAAATATACGCACGCGTTAAAAGAATTCGTAAAACAATACTCCATGCAATTCACCAAGACTCACACAAACCAAAATTTCCAAGAACTCCGACTCAAAAGTATGGGGATAACTTTTCCTTTAAACCATTGACATACGTGGAAGAGCTCCAATGTCAAGGTCAAAATTCCACAGCTATTTGCCCTATTAACTCCACAAGCGTTAAAACACAATTATTTCGACATCTAAAAATAGCATTTAAACACTAGACTTGAATAAGGAGAGTTTTGATAATAATTTGAAATCAGGTGCAACAAAACCAATGTAAGCATGCTTATGCTCATAGTTTAAAATATGATGAGTGCTAAATGTCTTGCCAGAACGTTATAATGTAATTTACTTCATGGTTGGCGCTCATGAAAAGCAATTTAGGCAACCTTATTTTAGAAATAAATTAAATGCATGAATTCGGTCGGCACTCACATCTTAATACTACGCTTCACAATATCCCAACGTTCTATAATCTACCGGATGCCTCAGGCATCAAAGGGCAACCATCCTATTAAATTAACTTACAAATCTCCTCTATATGGAATCGATCTAACAAGATATAATCCTAACTCCACCAACGAATCTGGCTTAGGATGATTAACTTAATGCGTCCCATGCACTTACTATAATTCCAAAGAGACATTGCTTACAAACAACAATCATTCCTTAGCTTACTCGCTTATAAACCTTCGCACTACTCTAACGGTCAACATACTAAGGTAGAGCAGACAAACACAAGCACGAGAAAGGGTAAGGAAGAGTTTAACTGAAACACGCACGAAAGAAACGTACCGCTACGTCTACCAATTGTCACAACATTAGCGAACCAATTTCACTCACGTAAACTATCCTCATAATCACATTAGCTAAGTGAGATTATGAACATATAACACATAAGGGTTATTGTTACCATCATCATAACGCTTGATTAACATAACATCCGGCGATTCTAAGACTTACCCATCTTAGAAGTTCTACCCAATCTCACAATCAATGCCTATCAAACTCAGTCTAAGTCTAGACATCTTACATTCATGCCTAGTTCGCTTAAACTAGAGCTCTGATACCAACTTGTAACACTCTAAATTTTCAGAGTAAATTAAATCCTGGAAATAAGGCAACGAGACATCCGTGATGATATTAACTTCCCATAAAGGGGATCAGTCCTTAAGACTATACAAAACTCATACGGATATATAATTTATCAACAATACTAATCTAAACATAACCGTCTAGACTACAACACTTGACGAACCAGAATTCACTAAAGGATGGGACTTAAACAATGCCCAACACCAAAATACTAGACATCTCAAAATATGCCTCGAGTCCACGCTCGACTCTCAAAGACCCTGCGCAACCCACCGCTAAGGGAAACTGTTATACACATCGTTTGAGAAAAAGTGTTAGGATTAAAGCCTAGTGAGAACATACAGTTTATTCAAAATCAGAGATATAAACATCAGTAACATAAAGAAATCTTTTCATAAAGGTTTAGTTTATAAAAGATAACATTTCGCCACAACTGGGCCTTTTCGGTCCAAAACTCATCATATGATGACAAAAGAACCATTTTACCAAGGATAGTGGTGTAACACAAAGTAGACCACAAATCCGATTTATGAGCTAAACACTTGGAGTCCTCAGCAATGAACCCAGAGTCCGTGCTACGAGGTGAGATCGCGCTCCCAAGGGAAACCAATGTATACTCCTTCACTAGGATCACCATGAACCATGGCTAGTAACCGGCCTCACATAACCGTACCATAAACTCATCACGGAACATGTGATCCATAGCTACAATTTGGGGAATATAGCCTCCCAACAAAACAGTCTACTCCAAAACCTAGGGATCCACTAGTAATGGTAAGGACTCGTCACAACAACATATGTGACCAACCATAAATCAATATATGGTATAAGTACATTTTATAACCAAAATGCTATTCTCAGTTCAACTTCTGGTAAGAATGAAAATCATGAAAATGAGTTCATAAACATTTTTTCAAACGACCACATAATGTGCAAGTAAAACATCATTTTACTTCAATAAGGCGGAACCCGTCATTTTGGTCAAATCTGACCGGGAACCCCGAGATTCACCAAAAACTTCATTTATATCAAAATGTTTAGAACATAAAATCATACCGTAGAAATACTTCAGATTTCGCAAATAAGAGTTTTGACATGTATAAAGTTTGTAAAATGGTAGTAGGAACTCACCAAACAGGTTTATACGAAAACCCGAAAACTAGATATCGACCACGACGAAGAGGTGAAGCTTTATACACTGAAACCCCGAGCAATGCACTTAATACTAGCGATTAACAAACCCTTGAATATCCAAATAACTTTAGAGAGAGAGAGACTTGAAGAGATAGAGAGAAAAAAACGATTTAGAGAGAGAGAATGAGATTCAGAAATGAGAGATATTTTGGGTGGAAACCCTTAAGTCGGCCAGGAGAGCTTCGCGGGTTATGTCGCGACTTCCACTCGCGGCATAACTCGCCCGTGTCCCTAAAAACCAATACATCCAGAGGATTTCGCGGGTTATACCGCGACCTCAACCCGCGGTATAACTCGCGTAGTTCACTGTGGTTTGTCCAAAACCACCAAAGGCCAAACTCAAACTTGGTAACAAACGCGATGCTAGCGACAAAAGCTTAACACTAGAATACCAAGGTTACATAACGAAATTAGGGGTGTTACAAGCTGAATTACTCAGAAGCCAAAGTTCTATTACTCCCCCTTAACATGTGATGCCTGCAACTTTGAATCAAATAAAGATTTGGGTACCCACTTGTATTTGGGCCCGTGTTTGTTAGTTGCAGTTCGTATGGGGAAACAATAATTGGAAGATTTGACAGTTAAATCACGAGATATATGATCAGAAAAATAATCACAACCATCAGAAGAGAAAGCATAATCATCAGAACTAGAATCTGAGGAAGAACATGAGACATGTTTTGAAATTTGAATCATTTGCTTTATAGAGTATTTTGAAATTTTATTACATTTAGCAAATGAATCACTGTTATAAAGTTTGTCTACACATTTATCCTCAACAACAATAGGTTCATCAGATGTCCGCCTCGCTCTCCAGATTTGCTTCTTTGACTTGCTCACAGTCCTATCTGAAAGAATAGAATCGGAAGAATTAGAACAGTCAGAAAGAGTTGTATTTTGTTTCTTCGACTTCTTTGACCGTCTTCTTTTACGCTTGGGTTTATAATATTGATCATTGAGCGTAAAAGAATCATCAAGGATTTTAGACTTAATATTTAAATTAGAAGAAATAAATTTATCTAAGCAACCAATCTGATCAACTAATAAATCTGAATTAGCCTCGGAATCTGAAGAATTTTGAGAAAGGTTTTTAAAATTTGAAACTTCCTTTGTTTTCCTTAAAATCAGAAGATAGACTAGAAATAGAATCTGATTTTTGAGAAAATAAATTTTCTTCAAGACTTGAAGTCATAAAAGAAAGAAAAATATCAGATTCAATTTTCTTCAAAATATTTTGATCTTCTATCTGATCTTCAAGATCTATGATTTTTCCTTCTAATATTAATGGAGGAGTATATTTTATTCGAATCATAAATGATTGGAGAAATATTTCCTTTATCAGAATCAGGAGCATAAGAAGGAACAAAATCATTAGACATTGAAGATTTAACAGAAGATATATCATTTAAAACTCTTTTTCCTCTTCTTGATTTGTCAGAAAAATATTTTGCATTTTCAGACGTATAAACAAAAGGAATTTCATTTTTCTTATTATATATCCTTTTCACATTTTCGATTTCTAACACTTGCTTCTCATTCATCCAATCAATTTTAAATTGAGGAGCATAATGAGCAAGAGTCAGATAATCGTATTTATATAAAGTTGGGGATTTTTCAATCGCATTGTTTAGACAATGAGAATTTTCAAAACCAAGTCCCCACCTTTGTTTTAAAGCCTCTTCACTCCTCGGTTTGTTCATATAAATTGTTTGTTCAGATTGGTCTCTTCAATAAAGTTTTTCTTCTAACTTATTTATTTTATCTGAAAATTCATCTTTTAAATTAGTAATAGCCGTCAAAGATTCAAGATTTGTCTTATTTGAATTTTCCAAATTGTCTAATTTCTTTTGAAAGATGTCTTTAGTATTTTCTAAAATAGATTTTTCATCTTTCAAAGAAATTTTCAGTTTGTCAATCAAATCTGACTTTTCAGAATTTAAATTCTTTTCAGATAAAATCTTTGAACGCAAATCAGATAAAGCATTTATCATGATGTCAAACTAAAAGGTAATGAAATTATAGTCAAATTCAGAATATACCTCATCCTCATCTGTTTCAGAGTCATCTGACTGGTCATTTCCGACTAAGCACATGTGAGCGATCTCGACATTTGGAAGCTTCGTCGTCGGAATAATCCAGCCAGAATTCTTCTTCGGCAATAAAGCAGTTTCGTTCTCTCTCTTTTCAGCTAATTCCATTTTCTTTCTGTAGTATGAGGAGTCCCTAACCACCTTTGCTCTACACTCTTTTGACATGTGACCCGGCTTTCCGCAGTTGTAGCAAGCAACAGTCTTTGGCTCGGGTACTTTGGCTTTGAAACTAGAAGTGAAGCAAGAGGTGTTGGAACCAGACTTTGGTTGGAATTTCTTCTGATAATGCTGAGAAAGAAGGATCATTGCTTTCTGTAAGGCCTCTCCATCGTCATCAGTTGACCCGGTGTAAGCGTTATCAGACAACGCTAGTTCATTCAGTTGCTTCGTGAGAAGAGCAACCAGATCTACTGATTTCTTCTTTTTATCCAGCTTGGCCTTTTTCTCTATCACCAAGCTCTCATCAGTTAGCATAATCTCATACAGCTCTTGAATCTGCATCGTGGAAATTCTGACATCGTTCCTTAGTCTATGACATGATTTATTCCACTCTGGTTGTAATGCGTTCAGGAATTTCAGATTTGTCTCAAGAGCAGTCTTTTCCACTTTAATCTTTCTTAAATCATTAATTACAGCGCAAAACCGGTCAAAGATAGCCTTCAGAGATTCATTGTCCTTCGCCTTAAATTCCCAAAGTTGTTCATGAAGCGTGTCTGGCGAATCTGAGTAGCAACTGATGACCCAAGCATGATCTTTTCTAACTGAGTCCACATCATATTTGGATTATGTTTGAAACAATCAATTCGATTGTAGATCGTGTTAGGCAGAGCTAGCATCAAATTGGACTTTGCTTCTCTATCGGCTTTTTCTCGTTTGATTTCATCATCAGTCAAAAGAATGTCACCTTTTGGCTTGACAAATGGTCCTTCAGACAAAGATTTCATCATGTACTCTCCGTTACTCTGACGCTCAATGAAATTTATGAACCTATCTTGCCACTGTGTAAACTCATCTTCGTTGATTAAGACTGGTGGACGAGTATCTGTTCCCAATTGCATCATCAGATCATTTGAGTAGAACCTAGCTTGGAAAGCAAACTTGGTAGAATCCATTGCTGATGAATCTGAAAAACAAAAATCAGTATGAATTGAAAAAAAAAATCGAAAAATATTAAAAATTGTAAATTTGAAAAACACTTGTGATGACACAAAGTTTTTTTTTTAAATAGATGACACACAAAAAAAAAATTCCAAACTTTTTTTTTATCTAAGACAGGGAGACCCGCAAACTGGAGGTTTGCGTTTGTAGTGGGGAACGTAAAGTAGGCTTTGCAGGTGCAGAGAGGAACGCAAAGTAGAGCTTTGCGGGTGAAGGAGGATACGCAAAGTGGAGGTTTGCGTTTGAAGATAGACCCGCAAAATAGAGTCTTTCGGGTGACAAAGGAAACGCAAGATGAGGTTTTCGGGTGTAGTGGGAAACGCAAAGTGCACATTGCGTTTGTAGTGGGAAACGCAAACTAGAGATTTGCGTTTCCTTGATGATCCGAGAAATTGACTTTGCGTGTGAAACTAGAGACGCAAACTAAACTTTTGCGTATGTAATATGAACCGAAAACCTGAAACACAAAAGCAAAGTAACTTGAATGAAGCGAAAACCGATATGAATGAAACGCAAAGTCTATGAATGAACCGCAAACTATGGAAGAACACAAAATCTTGAAATACTTGATTATAACACAGAATTTAATGAAAATTCCTTTTACAAACTTGATCGAAAACAAATTTTCAACACATTTCAAACAAAGATTTCGATTAAAACCCACTAAAATTCAAATTCGTGAATGCAACAGTACCGAAAACCGCTTTTTCAGAAAATCACAAATTCGCAAAATTGAAGATCAAATCATTGTTTTTATGCAAAAACATATGAATCAAATATGATCAAAATCGATCACAAACAGATCCAAATTTTGTGAGAAATCAAGAAAACAAGATTTTCTTGAAAAATTCAAGAAAATCGATCAAATTTTCGATTTCAATCACTAATTCAGATTCAGGAAATCAATCTCTCAATTCTCTCAAGATTCAGTTGGCTCTGATACCAATTGTGAGTCCAGGAACACTGATTCTTTAGAGAGAGAAAGTAGAGAGAGAGTAACAATGAAGCGCAAGATGAAAATTCAATGAATAGTGCGTGTCAAACTTTCAAGGAACAAAGACCAAAGGGACTTAAATACCCTTGGTAAGATACAACACTGATAAGCACTAAACACAGTATTTGACCAAGCCCTATAAATTCAATGATTACTATAAAATCAGACCTAACAAAGTTGATTTGCGAAAACGTTGTACATGCCAAAATGTCTATCTTAAAGCATTTATGTGTTTTACATGAAATTATCAACTGTTGAGTTATTTAGTAACTTTTTATAATTTGAAGTGTTTAGCTTATTAAACTTTATAAAACACCTACATTTGGGGTTTTTGGGAATTTTGATAAATATGTTACAAACAAAAGTGTTTTAATGATTTATTGCATAAATGGATATTTGGTCACAAATGCATTCTTAGTGTTGGTCGGGTTATATGCATCATTCATGAAATGGGATGTTTTGAAAGTAAGAGTGTGTGAGTCCTTTGGGTTGGATCATTCCTGACCTGGGGAACATTTTAGAAATATTAATCTTTTAGGTGTTGGGCCGACGGCCAATGGTGATTTGATAAACAAAGATTTTGGGGAAAGATGCAACTCAAGTATTTTAATGAGCAAACCTTTAATATTGATATTTTAATGACTTATTATACGGGTGTAAATCCCTTGAATAATACAATTTAAATGTGTCATGGGACGTTTTGGAAAGAGTCAATGGGACTATAAACTTGTTTGGGAAATGATTTATCTCAATCTAAAGTATGTTGGAGTTTATTCATGTAGTTGAAGCATGTGTTTGCATAAACGTTGGTCGTTGCATTTTATGGCATTTTGTGGACGTTAACACGGGGTCATTTGTTTTTAGGCTTAAAGCTCGGTTTTCGTCGGTGTCGGGCCTTGAGGACATTTGTCCGGTTTTAGTAACTTAAAGTGAATCTTTAGCTGGGAGTCACATTTATTGCGTTTAATTTTGGAAAATACATGTTTTGGGTGTGTGTGTCATTCATTGTGTGACATGTATTTTAGACTGTAATGCATTGGAACTATAGGCATGTAGGTCGGTCATGTTTAATGGTGAGGACTCTTGAGATTCTCACTTTGGGAAAATGTGTCGTCTTGGCATTAGTGTCGTCCCGATTGTTTGGCGAAGAGGAACCTTTATGGGTTGTACTTCGGGACCATGGGTCTTGTGTTTGGATATCTAATTCTTGTGCACGAGGTTAGACATCGGGATTTATCAAGTAAAGAGCTGAGGCTCCTTTCTTGAATGGCAGGGAGTAGGCACTAGGGGTCGAATGAGTACCCTGAGGATGAAACTCCACTAGAGACCAAACATGCAATAAGATCGTGTATCCTTGAGGTGTAGCTCGACAGAGCAGGCAATAGGGGAAACAGTGTTTGGGACTTGGAATAAAGTCCGACTGGAAGTGTAGCTCGACGGAGCAGGCAATACAGTCACGACTGGAGGTGTAGCTCAGCAGAGCAGGCAATACAGTCACGATCTGAGGTATAGTTCGACAACATGGTTATGTGGCTTAACTTTGTGTTCCACCACGTACAATGGAATTGAGTCTCCCCCGTCACCGGAAGGTGTTATTTGGGTACTAAATTGTGTCATTTTATTACTCATGTTTTCGGTGACGTTTTACATTTGCTGAATTGTTTACTCAAGATTTATGGGTTGTGTATTATGCCCCGTCCACGTTTGGGGTGCTTCGAGAAGTAAAATCTTATTTCGTATTATTATAAATCTGGAGTTTTGCTTACTATTTACGTTTTGGTTAAGCTTGGGATTAAAGTTGGTTTACGAAAGAAGGTTCATGTTAGGTTCCTTGTTTAAAAGGTGTACTTTTGGAAAATAGTGTCGTTTGATATTTAAAGTAAATCTTTCTGAAGGTCTGTGATTAAACTACTTTCTCTCCCTTTAGCAAATGTTTTTATCTCATGTTGTAAACTCTTGAACTCACTAGGCGTTAGCCTAACCTTTTTATTTGTCGGCATGTGCATCAGGTTCTGGTTGGGGGAAGAGGTTCTAGCGTCTTGGTCAAGTGTTGAGTGCTAAGAGTATGTGCTTGGGTGAATGGCTTGATGAAGTCTTCCGCTTAGTCGTTGAGAAGAGCAACTGTTTCTTTTGGGTTTTTAGTAACACCCAACCTTGATTAGTCTTTATACGAGACTTGACCTATTATTTGTTGAAGTTAAATCTAGCGTTTTATTGGAAGTGACTCAAGTGATGATTTGTAGAATAGATTTTATCCTTATTGGATGTTTAATTTAAAGTTTTTAATTAGTTGTTCTTCCCAAATTTGAGGGTGTTACGTGGAGCTTTTGGTACCCACTAGTATTTGGGTGTTGGTTTGTTAGGTTTGTTAGTTGCAGTTCTATTAGGAGAAATGTAGTAAGAACCATACGAGTAATTGACATAATTTTTACTTACAAAATCATTTGTACCATAGTAAGAACAATTAATTTTCTTTTGCACTAACCTGATAAACTGATTGATAGTGTAAATAAGATCAGGTTTACCAAAATATTTACCTTCTGAAGCATTGTTCTTCTTTGTATTTGGTGTATGCACAAATGATTTCTGATTCTTCTTTTCATCTAAGAATCCTTTCACTCTCCAAACTAACTTTTCTTTAACATTTCTTTTTCTAGATGTACCTGAACCATCAACATTTTTATCATAGAAAAGGTTAAAAGGACGAATCTGGTCTTTGAAATTTGCTGACCTCTTTGAAGAAACATATGTATGATAAGAACTTGAAGTTGTCTTGAATGAGCATTCAGATTCATCTAAATCATCTCTCGGTGATTGAACAATTGATTATGGCGTTTTTTGTTCAGTCAATTTCACCTTGACCATGATTTCTTCAAGTTCAGTTATCTTTGCAGACAAATTGTTTCTTTCCTTTGAAAGCAGGTTAAACTTATTATGCAGTTCAGACTTCGTATTCTTCTCCTTCATAGCAGTTGTTGATAGCTCAGACAATTTTCTTGTCAGCTTCCTTATCTCTGTTTCAAAAACTTTTCTTTCTTCTTCAAAATCTTTCTCAACAGTCTTCCTCTGATCTAAGATTTCTTTAAACACACCAACATTCTTTTTCTCAACTTTCTTCTCCTCTTTCTCAAACTTATCACTTTCCATGATGATCACTTTCTCAAAGTGTGACACTTGTTAGAGAAAGTTTAGCACATTTCAGTTCAACAGATTTCTTTTCTTCAAATGATTTTCTTGAGAAATCAGAAAACTTTTGGGCAAAAGTTTTTCTTTCCTTTTCAAATTCTTCTCTTTCTTTAGCAATCTGCTTCTCCAAAACAGATATCTTCTTCTGTAGCTTTGTACTTGCAGATTCTAAACTTTTAACCATATCATCATTTTTCTTGAATGAATCTTCTTGCTTAGGTTTAACAGTCTTAGCTTTCAAATCCAAAATCTTCTTGTTAGAGCATAAATCTGTTGGATACAAGATCAAGAATACTGAAGGTCAAAGTTCAAAAAGTCAAAACTGGAAAGTCAACTCTCAGTGAAAGTCAAAGTCATTTTGTAATAAAAGTCTAAGTCAATGTTGTTTTGTAATTGTATTTGTTTGGTTCCTTTTTTTTTAGTTGTGAGTATAAATACTCTTATTTGCTGTTTAATAGAAAGGTGGTTAGAATTTGAGTTGTGCGTATCCAAAGAGAATTTGTAGAGAGAGAAAGATACATCTAGAAAGAGAAAGTTGTAATATTTGGATTGTGAAATTGAAATAAAAAACAGGTAGTTGTTAAATTTTGTTATGTTAATTGAATTACAATTGGAATCTTGATTTTAGGGACACACAATTGGTATCAGAGCAGAAGAGATTCAGAAAACATGGATTGAAAATTTTTGGTCGACATTGTTTCAAGAACTCGCAAGTTCCTGTTCAGATTCGATTTTTGAAATCTAGTGATGATATAGATCTGATTTTGATTGTAATTGAATCGATTTGGTACTTAGAACACTTTGTGTTTAGATCATTTAGGTTAACTCACACAAATTAAGGGTGAATTTTGGATTTAGAGAGATTTTTTTCGAAGTTCACTGCACTGTAAATCGAATCAAATTGTTAAAATTTGTGTTTGTTTTTGTAATTCTTGCATTGTAAACAGTTCTAGTGTTGTAATCGAGCATTCCTGCAAAGTATTGAGCAAATTGATAGAGGTTTCGATCGATTTCAGTGTAAAAAATCGAGTTTTTGCTCGACAAAGTGAAGAACACGCAAGATCTATAAAACGCGCAAGGTTCATCAGAAGAACGCGAAGCTGAAGAATTTTGTTTTTGGCCGAAAAACACGCAAAGTGCTGTTTGCAAGTTCTAGAAACGCACAGATCGAAGCCTGCGAGTTTGGTCTTCAATCTGCGAATTTGGTGAAATCTGCGAATTTGGTGAGATCTGTGAGTTTGGTGAAATCTGCGAGTTTGGTCTTCAATCTGCGAGTTTAAACACTTGCGAGTTTGAAAATTTTGGAAATTTTTTTTAAGTATTGAAACACGCAACCATTGCGAATTTCATCTTGCGAGTTTAGTCTACGAGTTTGTTAAAACGCGCAAGTAGGCATTTGCGAGTTCAGGAAACGCGCAAGTAGACATTTGAGAGTTCAGGAAAAGCGCATGCCTCTATCTGCGAGTTTCAGCGATTCCTTTCGGTCTGCGAGTTTGTCAAAACACGCAACCCTTTGCTTGCGAGTTTCACAAACACGCATGCCTAAGCCTGCGAGTTCTTTTTGAACAGCGGTTTGCGAGTTTCAAGCATTTTTTTTTCTTCTGTGATCTGCGAGTTTCTATTTCTTTTTGTGATCAAATTTTTTTTTAATTTCTGACGATCAATTTTTTTTCAAGTTTCTTATTGCATATTTTATCAAACAGGATGACTTCAAGAGACGCTCTCTCGATTGGAACAGATGTCAAGCCCCAGTATTGTTTAAAGGGGAATATAAGCAATGGAAAGACAGATTTCTCGATTTTATTGATCGGCAAACGAATGGAAACAACATTCTAGCATCAATAGAAGATGGTCCAATGCCAAAAAAATTTTGAGGAGATTCCTGCTGAAGGTAATGATTCAGATGGAGATCCGAAAACAAAGAGAATTGAGAAAGAATATGCAAAATTCTCTGATGAACAAAAGAATCGGTTTGATGCTGATAAAAAGGCCAGATCTTTGTTTTTACAAAGTATGACCAATGAGATCTTTGTGAAAATAGACAGCTACAATGCATCTGCAAAAACAATGTGGGATCAGCTTCAGAAGATGATGTTGGGTTCAAAGATAGGAAATCAAATGAAGGTGGCCAACTGTATCAACAATTATGAAAAATTCAAGGCCAAAGAAGATGAGAGTTTGGAGGAAACCTATGAGAGGTTTGTGCTTCTTCTAAATGAACTTTCCAAGAACAATTGTTAGAGCATAAATCTGTTGGATACAAGATCAAGAAGACTGAAGATTCAAGGTTGAGAAAGTCAAAGCTGCTAAAGTCAAATCTCATCAAAAGTCAAAATCTATTTGTAATAAGTCAAACTTAGTTTTATTTGTTTAGTTGTATTTTAGTTTCCTTTGTAATTAGTTGTAGGTATAAATAGTTTTAGTTTTTCAGTTTTAGAAGGGTGATCTAGAGGAGAATACGTTTTAGAGAGAGAGAAAGACTTCTAGAGAGACAAAGTGTATTTTGTGAATTGAAAGAGTAATCAAACAGGTAAATTTGATTGTTAAATCTTGTTTGTTTGATTAATCTTGATTAGAAACTAGATTTAGGGACACACAATTGGTATCAAAGCAGATCCAAAGGTGAAATCAGATCAAGAAAATCAAGAATTCGAGTTACTGTTCATCGTCTATGTGGTCGTACTGTTCAAAATCAAATTTTGAGTTTGAATGTGTTTTTGGAGCAGATTTTGGATAGAAAGTGTTCGAATAGTGTTTTTTATTGAGTCTTTGTAATCAATTTCATGTATTGCACTGTAATTCTCACGAATTTTGTAATTTTTGTTAAGTTTTGTTCACGAGTTGTTGTTCACTGTTTCATCGATCTTTGTGTTTTGTATGTGTTTGATTGTGAAATTCTTGAATTGTAATCCATTCTAGTACTGTAATCGAGCATCAATTCAAAGTTACAGATCAATTGGACAAAGTTTAGATCGAATTCAGATAGAAAAATCAATTTTTGGGTCGACTTTCTGAAGAACGCGCTAGATCTCTAGAACGCGCAAGTTCTTCGTGAAACGCGCAAGTTCATCGTTCAAACGCGCAAGGTTCATCCGCAAGAACGCGCAAGTCGAAGGAAGTTTTTGGTCAAAACGCGCAAGCAACGACTAGCGAGTTCTAGAAACACGCTAGTTGGATTCTGCGAGTTTGGAAAAGTGAGGAAAATTTTTCTAAGGACCAGAACGCGCACGTAGTTATATGCGAGTTCTACAAACGCGCTAGTCAAAGGGTGCAAGTTTGAGCTGAAATAATGTTTAGCGAGTTCTTCGACGTGCGAGTTTGGTGATCAGCGAGTTTATCGACCTGCGAGTTTGAAACTTCAAGAAATAATTCTAAGTGTTGAAACGCGCAAGAGTAGCTAGCGAGTTTTGTTCAAACACGCAAGCTTCGATCTGCGAGTTTGGGAAACGCGCACATCACAGTTAGCGAGTTCTAGTGTGAACAGTGCTTAGCGAGTTCAGGCGTTTGCGAGTTTCGTCGATCTGCGAGTTTGATCTGCGTATTTGCTTGCGAGTTTCTCAAAACACGCAAATTTCTGCGAGTTTCCTTGCGAGTTTACTTGCGAGTTTGTCTGCGCGTTTGGTTGAGAATTTAAAGAACGCGCAAGAATCAGTCTGCGAGTTCTTCAGTCTGCGAGTTTTAGGGCTTGCGAGTTAAATAGTGACTTGCGAGTTCTGATACTTAGTCAAATTTTTCGATTTTTCTGATTTTTTCTAGTTTTCAATTTTTTTTGTGATTTCACATTTTGGACTAACGATCAGTTCTAGTTTCTTATTTGTTATATTTTAAAAACAGGTTTATACAAGATGACTTCCAAAGATGCTCTTTCAATTGGAACCGATGTCAAACCTCCAGTTTTATTCAAAGGCGAATATGAGCAATGGAAAGACAGATTCTTGGATTTCGTGGATCGGCATTCAAATGGAGAGAATATTTTACTGTCTATCACTGAAGGTCCAATGGCTCCAATTACAGTTCAGATACCTGATGTTGATTCTTCTGACAGTGAAGATGGAACTGAAGAAAGAGAGCAAAAGATGAAAACAGTGACAGTAGATATTTCTCAATATTCTGAAGAGCAGAAAAGCCGATACAAAGCAGATAAACAAGCGAGATCATTACTTCTTCAAAGCATCCCAAACGAGATCTACATCAAGATTGATAGTTATAAAGCCAATGCAAAGAAGATGTGGGATCAATTACAAAAGATGATGATGGGATCAAAGGTCGGAAACCAGATGAAAGTGGCAAACTGCATAAATAGCTATGAGGAGTTCAAAGCCAAGGAGAATGAGAGTATGGAAGATACTTATGAGAGGTTTGTGTTGCTTCTGAACGAGTTAACAAAGAACAAAGTTAAGAAGAAGCAACTGGAAAACAATGTCAAATTCTTGAGTATCTTACGTCCAGAGTGGAAGAAGCATACAAGAAGAATGAAGCAGATGAAGGATTTAAATGAAATTCCACTACATGAGGTATTTGAAACCTTAAAGCAGAATGAAGAAGAGGTTGAAGAGAAAAGAGCTGAAAAGAAGAAAGCAGTACAAGCTTCTGATCCTATTGCCTTAGTAGCTGGAGAGAAGTTGAAAGAAAAGAAAGAGAAGAAAGAAAAGAAAAAGAAGATAGTTCTTAAAACTTCTGAGTCAGATTCTGTTTCAGATAGTGATGATGGCGAGAGTCTGAAACAAGCTATGATTTTGCTGACCCGTGCCTTTCAGAAGAAATTTTATAAGAAGCCGGGATCAAATTCTCAATGCTATTCGTCATCAAGTTCAAAGAACCACGAGCACCGGGAAAGAGTGGAAGGAAAGAGATTTGAAGAGAAACGGTATGGTGAGAAGAAACCGGATGAGAAGAAGAAATTTGTGAATGATTACACAGCTGTTGAAAAGCCTTCAACTGATTCAATCAAATGCTATAATTGTGGCAAGTTGGGTCATTATGCCAAAGATTGTCGGAAGCCAAAAGTACGCAACTCTCAGTACTATCAGAACAAGTTGCTTCTGGCAAGACAACAAGAAGCTGGTGTTGCTTTAATGGCAGAGGATGAGTTTTGGTTGGATCATTCTGAGGATGAAGGTGAAGAGAAAGAAGAAAATGCTCATATTTGTCTAATGGGCAAAGAGGACAAGAATGACGAGTCAGATGATGAAGAAGTGAATGAGGTATTAAACTTAACTCCAAAAGATTTCATTACCAAACTGGAAACCATGGTGGTTGAGCTACAAAATTTACAAAATAATCTGAAAAATGAAAAGGAAAAGGTTGCTAAAAAGAACAAGAAGATCTTTGAACTTAATACTTCTGTTATTTCAAACAAATATCTGATTGATTCTTTACGCAAATCTGATTCTGATTCTAAATCTAAAGTAGATGATTTTGAAAAGAAGATTTCTGAGTTTGAAGGTAAAGTAAATAAATATGAGTTTGAAAAGAATGAATCTGCACTAACTGTTTATAAGTTGCAGGTTGAAAACAAGAATTTGAACAAGAAGGTAAATGATCTGGAAGTTAAACTTTATAAAATAGGTCAAACAGATCAAACCATTTTTCTTAATGCTCCTAATGAAGAGGTTGATGTTAAGCAAAGATGGGGACTTGGTTTTAATAACCCCCATTATCTTAAGAAAGCTATCAGAAAACAACCGGCAATTTGTAACTATGATTTTCTTGCCTGTGCTGGTAAACATACTCATTTGAAACCCAAATTTGTTACCAAATTGTCAGATGAAGATGAGGCCAAAGAAACTGAAAACAGAAAGAATAAAAAGAAAATGCAACTACCATTTAACTATGTCAAGTTAAATGATAGTTATCTTTCAGAAACACTGAAAGTTCTTTCAAAAGACTATTTTGTTAGTTATTCCGCATCTGAGATGAAGGCAAAACCTGCGATTGCAAAGGTTTATGTTCCTACATCTATTCTTGAAAGCAAAATAGTTGAACTTGAAAATGTTTTATCTGATGAAAAACTTTTGGTTGATATAAAACAAAATGTGTTTTCTACAGTTATAAAAAACACTGTTTTTCAAGAAAAATCAACAAAGTGTTCTACAGTTTCAAAGGCATCTCAAATTTTCTCTGATAATTCTGATGACTTATTTGAGTCTGCAAATGATTCTTTTAATTCTGATGAGGGGAGCATGAAAGAATTTGATATGTTTGACATTCATTCTAAATTTCCTGATCATTCTATTTGTCTTGAAAATCACAAAGTGTTACCAAGTGGTGTTAGTAATGACAAAGTTTTTGTAACTGCTGATTACTATGCTAATGGTAAGAAACATAAGAAGCAGCGATTACAGAAACAGAAATACACTGGTACACAAAAGAAACCTCAGTCAAAGAAATCTATTTTTCCTAATAAATCTATATCTTATGTTTCAGATTTAAGGAAGAAAAAGCTGAAAGCTCAATCCAAATGGAGACCAAAACAGAAGGATGCTGAGATAGCTGAATCAGTTACTGATAATTCTTGTACTAAATCTGTTAGTAGTGATTCTGATATAGTTGATCAATGTGCTTCTCATAAACAAAAACTTATAACTTCTTACAAGCGTTACTCAATAAAGCAATTGATTCAATTATCTCCTATTACTACTAAATCTCGTTCTAATTATCGGAAAACTGATTTTGCTTATTCTCATGATTCTTCTGATTGGTATGGATCTTATCATGTATATTCTTCTAGATCAAATGATTTTAAAGGTTTTCAAATGAACAGAGGATCCATTTTCAAGTGGATGCCAAAATCTTGTGCTAATCTGTTAGGGCCCGTTTTTAAATGGGTACCTAAATCTATTATTGCCTGATTTCTCTTGCAGACCCGACATATGTGGTACTTGGACAGTGGATGTTCCAAGCATATGACTGGGCAAAAAGCTTTATTGTCTAACTATACAGAGAAATTCAGTGGAAATGTCAGATTTGGAAACGATCAGCTTTCACCTATCTTAGGATATGGTGACATTATACAAGACAAGATAACGATCAGTAAAGTGAGCTATGTCGAAGGCTTGGGGCACAATTTATTTAGCATAGGTCAATTTTGCGATAAAGGGTTAGAGGTTAACTTCAAGTCCAAGAGTTGCTCGGTTCGTACTGAAGACGGCACGGAACTCTTGGGTGGACATCGAAAGATAAACCTCTACACCATCAACTTGTCCAAAGTACAGATTGACAATCAGGTATGCTTAATGACAAAAGCTACACAGCAACAAAATTGGCTCTGGCACAGACGTTTATCTCACTTGAACTTTCGTTACATCAACAAGCTGGTTCGTGGGAAATTAGTAAAGGGACTTCCTGATCTGAAATACGAAAAAGAACACTTATGTGCAGCTTATGAGAAGGGTAAGATGAAGAGAGCCGCACACAAACCGAAGCCGGAACCAAGCACTAGTTCTCCGTTAGAATTTCTACACATGGATTTATGTGGACCAATGAGAACTCAGAGTTTGGGTGGTAAGAAATATGTGTTGGTAATTGTGGACGATTACTCCAGATACACGTGGGTCAAATTTCTTCGTTCAAAAGATGAGACACCGGAAGTTCTCATTTTATTCTTAAAGACGACTCAGGTGAAACTGCAGCGACAAGTCAAGTTCCTTCGAACTGACAATGGCACAGAATTCAAGAACAAGATTGTTGATGAATATCTCGATTCAGTTGGGATTTCACATCAGTATTCTGCTGCTAGAACCCCTCAACAAAATGGAGTAGTAGAAAGACGTAATAGGACGCTAGTCGAGGCCGCTCGGACTATGCTTAGTCAATCGGATCTACCTCTATTCTTGTGGGCGGAAGCTGTGTCGACTGCATGCCATACGCAAAATTGTTCCATGATACACCGCCGATTTCAAAAGACTCCATATGAGCTGATCAACAACAGAACACCTACTATCAAATATTTTCACATATTTGGGTGTAAATGTTTTGTGCTTAACGACAGAGAGAGTCTGAATAAATTCAGTGCTAAAGCGGACGAAGGCATCTTTATCGGTTATTCTTCAACATCTGCTGCATATCGGGTTTATCTAAAGAAGTTAAAGACAGTTGTCGAGAGCGTCAATGTTACATTTGATGAAGAAATGGCTTCTGATCATCTTAGTTCAGAACCCGTTATTACTGGTGTATTAGCTTCTGGGCAGATCAGTCCAGAACCTGTTTCTACAGCGATAAATTCGGATAACGCTTCTACATTTACTTCACATTTAACTGATTTAGATTTGTTATTTGAATTCTTTTATGATGAGTTTCTAGGATCTAATATACCTAAATCTGCTGTGACTGACAGGTTTGAAGATACAAGCTGTCATCATCTAGTCACTTCAGAGATCATTACTGAACAAGTATCCCCTGTTCAGTCAGAAACTCACATTCCTGATGTTACTCCTACAGTTGAAGTTTCACAAGTTAATGCTGAGCCAAAAGTAATTGTTTCAGTTGAGTCAGAATCTACTGTTCCAACTGATACTCCTGCACCTGAGTCTTCAACTGCAAAACCCCCTCTTGTAATTCAAACTGAAGATTTTGAAAGTGGATTTCAAGATGATGATCATGTTCAGAATTCATCTATTCCACTCCCACATGAGCATCGCTGGACCAAGAACCATCCATTACATCAAGTAATTGGAGATTTTGACAAGCCTATTCAGACAAGGTCAGCGACTCTTAATCAGTGTATGCATGACTCATTCCTCAGCAAGATTGAGCCAACACGAGTATCCGAGGCTCTTGCTGATTCGGACTGGGTATCTACAATGCAAGAAGAGCTCAATCAGTTTGAAGCCCTAAAGGTTTGGAGATTAGTTCCTAAGCCTGAAGGAAAGACCGTGATAGGAACTAAGTGGGTATTCAAGAACAAAAAGGATGAAGATGGTGTCGTCATCAGAAACAAAGCGAGACTTGTTGCCAAAGGCTATCGGCAAGAGGAAGGCATTGATTATGACGAGACATATGCTCCAGTAGCGCGCATAGATGCAATCAGAATGTTTCTCGCCTACGCCGCTCATAAGAACTTCACAGTCTTTCAGATGGATGTGAAAACAGCCTTTCTGAACGGCATTCTTAAAGAAGAAGTGTATGTGTCTCAACCAGAAGGGTTCGTTAATCCAGATAAGCCAGATCATGTCTATATCTTGCACAAAGCCCTTTATGGATTAAAGCAAGCCCCTCGAGCCTGGTATGACGTCTTATCCAAATTCTTGGTCAAGTCTGGTTTCTCTAAAGGTAAGATCGACACTACTTTATTCATAAAGAAGGAAAAAGCTGATATTATTCTTATTCAGATTTATGTTGATGATATAATATTTGGTTCTACTAATCCAAAATATTGCAAAAACTTTTCTAACCTCATGGTGTCACGTTTTCAAATGAGTATGATGGGAGAGATGAATTTCTTTCTCGGATTACAAGTTAAACAACTTTCTACGGGGATTTTTATCAATCAGTCTAAGTACATTTTGGACATTCTTCGGAAGTACAAAATGGAAGATTGCAAATCTATTGGCACCCCGATGGCACCAGGAACTAAGATTCACGATGATCCTTCGGGTACAAGTGTTGATCTTAGAATTTATAGAGGTATGATTGGTTCTTTGATGTATCTTACATCGAGTAGACCAGATATTATGTTCTCAACATGTCTTTGTTCTAGATATCAAGCTGCTCCCAAAGAATCCCATTTGGCTGCTGTCAAACGGATTTTTAGATATCTGAAGGGGACTGCAGACCTTGGTTTGTGGTATCCTAAAGATACTGGGTTTCAACTGACTGCATATTCAGATGCAGATCATGCAGGTTGCATGTTGAACAGAAAGAGTACTTCTGGTCACGTTCAATTTCTTGGAGACAATCTCGTTAGCTGGGCATCAAAGAAACAATTATGTGTTTCCACTTCGACTGCTGAAGCAGAGTACGTAGCTGCTGCCAGTTGTTGCTCTCAAGTCTTGTGGATGCGAACACAACTACGAGACTATGGATTCAAGTATGATAAAATTCCAATCTACTGTGACTCGAAGAGTGCAATTGCCATATCTGCTAATCCTGTCCAGCATACGAAAACCAAACACATTGATGTAAGGTATCATTTTATCAAAGATAATGTTGAAAAAGGAACAATTGAACTTTATTTTGTAAAAACAGATTATCAACTTGCAGATTTATTTACCAAACCCTTAGATGAAAAGAGATTTAATTTTCTTATCTCTAAGCTTGGTATGTTAAATCTGAAGACATAATCAGTTATTACCTACTAAAGTTACGTATTGTTATTTTTCATTATTTTCTTTATCTTAATGTCTGAAAGATACCTGCACTTTAATGGTTTGCTCATGATCTCAGGGGGATTATGAGAAGATTGTTAGATGATCTATATTCATTTGAGGGGGAGTAAAACTAATTTTTGCATTTTGCTTAACTGATAAACTTTTTGCAATGCATGATTTTAGGGGGAGCTTATAAGTAACAAGGAGTAAGACAATGATTTCTGATTACTTCTGATCAGAACTCGTTTTATAATTGTTTTACTGTTTTCTATTGTTTATTTTCGAATAAATTTTGTGAATAAATTTTGACTAGACTTTGAGACTTACAGGATGAGAGAAGCTGACACGATCATATCTACATGACTACAGCTGACTTTCTGAGATTTAAGATTGAAGCGAAATGGTAAATTTCTCATCTTAATCTCAAATATATCTGAAAGAAGGACAACTTTCAGATATAGAAAACATGTTCTTAAATGTTCAAACCAATTCCCGATTCTTAAACAGATTTTATAATTTGGAAGTGTGATTTTAAATGTTTTCATTTTAATTTTTGTGGTTAATTGATAAACAAACCGTGTGTTTCCAAAGATAATTACTTGTGTATTGTCTTTTCTATATACTTTCAAGTATTTACACACACCGGTTTGAATTTTTTTTTATTTTGTTCTTACCACGTCTCTAAAAATTGAAACAATTTTTCTTCGATGGTAAGACACCCCGTTTGTAATTCAAAGAATTTTGAGCGATATTTCATTTCGATACGGTCATTTCAAGAATGTCTATATCTTGTTTCGTATAGACAAATATCAATTTTTCTTGACCTTAAGCTTTAATTGATATATCATTCATTTCTGATCATTTTAATACAATGTCAGATTTTCAAACAAGTCGTTTGCATTCATGTTCATTCATTCAATTTCCTTGTTTGAAAATACTTCAATGTTTAAAAATGCTCAAATCTTCATGATTATTTCATCTGAGCATCCATTTATCTGACATTTGTATATGAGTTTTAACTGTTATAGTTAAACCATTTGAGCAACTCATGCTTTATAGGAACTTGGGTTCTTTGTTCTAGGAATTAACTAAACTTCTATGGATTCACGTTAACCAGTGTTTCCTACCCATGAAGTTAATCCCTTAGTGATTGAGTGTGAGGAGTCAAAAGAAATGAGTGTGGGTGTGATGAGGTAAAATGGAAAAGAGAGTTTGGTTAGTTGTGAGCTTATTGATTAAAAAGAAATAGGGTGTGAGATCAGAGTAAAAGAATATCAAACTCTGCACCAACTACTTTCTAAGTCGGGCAACCACATTACTAGCGTTTCACAATTCTTTGGTGAACGTTATTGAAACAGGCAAATAGCCCATGCCAACTCTTGTTTAAACCCCACCAACTACTCATTTTCTTCTTAAAAAGAAAATGTTTCACATTTTTCAAGGGGACGCGGCATATAATCTATCTGATTTTCATTTGGAAAATCTGGATATTGAAAAAGAAGGAAGTCTTCCCTACCTTCGCACTTCAATTATGCACATAGAGTCTGTGTTTATCTACTGTTGTTTAAGTGGTTTACACAATGTTGAGCCTTATTATAAAAGCAATTATTCGTTCTTAATTCTTTCTACACTTGCACGAGCACACAAAGAATTTGTTTCTTTGTCATAACATTCATAGAAATTGCCTTTGTGGTATTTCGATGATTGGATGGAAGCCCTGGGGGAGTGAACATCAAAAAGCTCCTTTATATTGTGTATTAGTTACACACAGTGACTTTGTGTTACTGACAGGCATATTAACTGATTCATCTGTTGATTCAGGAGTTACATGTTCTTATTTTGTCTGGATTTGAAAAGATCTAGATGAATATCTTGGAGAGTTGACAGAATCAGAGGCTCAGTATGACAGATCAGAATGGTAAACGACATTTCTTGGACGAAAAGTTTTGATGATATTAGATGCTCAAATCATCAAAAAGGGGGAGATGATACAAGAAATGTTAAAGTTTTGGAGTTTGGGGTAGATGAAATGTCCAAGTCAGAAAAGTTCAAAGTAAAGATTTAAAGTTTTGAAGACGATCAAAGAATTTCTGAAGTTTTCAGGAATTTTTCTTTGAAGATTATTTGCTAAAGCATTCGAGCTGATTCTGAAGATAATTTCTTTCCAAAAGTCTGAAAGAGTTCTATGTGAAAGTTTGGGGAGATTGTTCATCATTTTTGAAGACAACTTTGGAAAGAAGACTATCAATGAAAAAGGGGAGATTATTTTGAACAGAACTTAAAGAGAAGAACTGAATTGCTAGATCTTTCAACAGTGATCTTGAATCCAAAGGGGGAGATTGTTAGAGTATAAATCTGTTGGATACAAGATCAAGAAGACTGAAGATTCAAGGTTGAGAAAGTCAAAGCTGCTAAAGTCAAATCTCATCAAAAGTCAAAATCTATTTGTAATAAGTCAAACTTAGTTTTATTTGTTTAGTTGTATTTTAGTTTCCTTTGTAATTAGTTGTAGGTATAAATAGTTTTAGTTTTTCAGTTTTAGAAGGGTGATCTAGAGGAGAATACGTTTTAGAGAGAGAGAAAGACTTCTAGAGAGACAAAGTGTATTTTGTGAATTGAAAGAGTAATCAAACAAGTAAATTTGATTGTTAAATCTTGTTTGTTTGATTAATCTTGATTAGAAACTAGATTTAGGGACACACAACAAGGTAAAGAAGCAACAGATTGAGAACAACGTCAAGTTTCTCAGTATCTTACAACCCGAGTGGAAAAAGCATACTCGTCGTATGAAGCAGATGAAAGATTTGAGTGAGATTCCACTACATAAGGTTTATGAGACTCTTCGACAGAATGAAGAAGAGGTGGAAGAGAAAAGGTCTGAGAAAAAGAAAGTTGAGAAGGTTGTTGATCCCATAGCATTGGTGGCTGGAGAGAAGGAAAAGGAAAAGACAGAGAAGAAGAAAAAGAAGAAGATAGTGTTGTCCAATTCTGAATCAGAGTCTGAATCTGATGGAGATGATGGAGAGAATCTTAAGCAAGCAATGCTTTTTACTGGCCCGTGCTTTTAAAAAGAAATTCTACAAGAAACCGGGTTCTAACTCTCAGAGATATTCTTCATCAAGCTCAAAGAACCACGAGCATAGAGAAAGAGTGGAAGGAAGCAGATTTGTTGAAAAGAAGCCGGAAGGAAAGAAAATTTTGGGAATGAATACACCAGTACTGAAAAGAAAGGTGATGATCTGATCAAATGCTACAACTGTGGCAAGGTCGGACATTATGCAAAAGAGTGTCGGAAGCCAAAAGTTCGCAACTCTGAGTACTATAAGAACAAAATGCTCTTGGCCAAGCAACAGGAGGCAGGCAAGGCATTAATGGCAGAAGACGAATACTGGTTGGATCATTCTGATGTAGAGGAAGAACAAGAAGAGACTCCTCATTTATGCTTGATGGGAAAAGAAGAGAAAGATGATGATTATGATGATGAGACTACTGATGAGGTAATGAACTTAACTGAAAATGATTTCATAACCAAAATGGAAGCCATGATGGTCGAACTTCAAGACCTTCAAACCAAACTGAAAAAGGAAAAAGACAGAGTTACTAGAAGAAATCAACAAATCTTTGAACTTAATAAATCAGTTATTGGGAACAAAGATTTAATTGATTCTTTACGCAAATCTGCTCTTGATTTTAAAAATGAAAAGGATTGTTTTGAATGTAAGATTTCTGATATTGAAAAACAATTGTCCAAGTCTGATTCTGAAAAACAAGAATGTGTTCTAAAAGCGTTTAAACTGCAGGTTGAGAACAAGACTTTAGAGCAAAAGGTAAATGGTCTGGAAGTAAAATTGTATATTCGAGGCCAAACAGATCAAACGATTTTCTTGAATACACCTAATGAAGAGGCTGATTTTAAAGAAAAATGGGGACTAGGTTATGATAATCCTCATTACCTAGAAAAAGCTATCAGAAAACAACAAGCATTATATAATGCAAATTATATGTATGCTGCTGATAAATATCCTCATTTGAAACCCAAATTTATCACCAACGCATCAGAAGAAGTTGAGGAGAAAGAAGATGAGAAAAGAATGAATTTAAAAAAATGCAACTACCATTCTGTTATGAAAGACTGAATGATAGTTATCTTTCTAAAACATCGAAATTTCTTTCAAATTATTATTTTGCTAGGTATTCTTCTACTGAGATGGAGGCAAAACCTATTGAAGCTAAAATTTATGTACCTCCACTCATTTTAGATAGCAAAATAATTGAATTAGAAAATATTTTATCTGATGAAAGAATTTTGGGTGATCTAACACTAGATGTATTTTCTACAGTGTTGAAGAACACAAATTTTCATTTTAAATATAAAGTGTGTTCTCCATCTTCTAAAGTACTTTCAACTTCTGCGACTGATTTTGATCATTTATTTGAGTCTGCAAAAGATTTCCTAAATTCTGATGAAGGGTGTATAGAGGAAATTGATATGTTTGACTTTAATTCTCCACTTCCAAATCATTCTACTTTTGTGATAAATGGACAAGGTTTACCAAGTGTTCATGAAAAAGGTGAATCATCAACTAAGGTTGGTGAATCAGTTTCTGTGAATGTTGATTATTATGCAAAGGGTAAGAAACATAAGAAACAGCGCTCACAGAAACAGAATAACACTGGTAAACACAAGAAAAATCAATCTCAGAAATCTGATTTTCCTAACGAATCTACATTCTTTGTTTCAGATGTAAGAAAGAAAAGGTCAGAAGAGAGATCTGAATGGCGACCTAAAAGGAAGGGTGATGAAAAGGCAGAATCACTTACTGATAGTTCTTGTCATAGATCAACTAGTAGTGTGTGTGCTGTAGTTGGTTCTATTGCTTCTCATAATAAAAACCTTGTAACTTCTTACAAGAGATATTCTCTAAAGCAATTGTTCCAATTATCTCCTACTACTACTAAGTCTTATTATTATCAGTGGAATGATTTTGCTTATCATCATAATTCTAATGATTGGTTTGGATCTTATCATGTTTATTCTTCTAAACCAAATGTTTTCAAAAGTTTTCAAAAGAAAAGAGGATCCATATTCAAATGGATGCCAAAATCTTGTACTAACCTGTTAGGACCCGTTTTTAAATGGGTACCTAAAATTGTTGTTTCCTGATTTATCTTGCAGACCCGTCATATGTGGTACTTGGATAGCGATTGTTCCAAGCATATGACCGGGCAGAAAGCTTTATTGTCTAATTATACAGAGAAATTCAGCGGCAATGTATGATTTGCGAACGAGCAGTTTTCACCAATCTTAGGATTTAGTGCCATCATTCAAGACAACATAACGATTACGAAGGTGAGTTATGTCGAAGGCTTAGGGCACAACCTGTTTAGTATCGGTCAATTCTACGACAAAGGGTTAGAGGTCAATTCCAAATCTAAGAGTTGTTCGGTCCGTACTGAAGACGGCAAAGAACTCGTAGTCGAAAATTGAAAGATAAATCTCTACACCATCAATCTTTCAAAGGTTCAGAATGACAATCAGATTTGCTTACTGACAAAAGCCTCGATGCAGCAAAGTTGGCTTTGGCACCGAAGGTTATCTCATCTGAATTTTCGTTATATAAACAAGTTGGTCAGTGGAAAGTTAGTGAATGGACTTCCTGAGCTCAAGTATGTGAAAGAACACTTGTGTGCAGTGTGTGAAAAAGGGAAGATGAAGAAAGCTCCACATAAACCGAAGCCTGAACCTAGTACCAGTTTTCCATTAGAGTTGTTGCATATGGATCTTTGTGGTCCGATGCGAACGCAAAGCTTAAGCGGAAAGAAATACGTGTTGGTTATTGTGGACGACTATTTGCGATACACGTGGGTCAAATTTCTACGTTCAAAAGATGAGACACCCGAAGTACTCATTACATTTCTGAAGACGACCCAGGTGAATTTGCATAAACCAGTCAAGCTTCTCAGAACTGATAATGGCACAGAGTTCAAAAACAGAACTGTTGAAGAGTGTCTCGAATTGGTCGGGATATCACATCAATACTCTCCTGCTCGTACGCCCAAACAGAATGGAGTAGTCGAAAGGCGAAATCGAACGCTAGTCGAGGTCGCTCGCACTATGCTCAGCCAATCTGACTTACCTCTATTTCTGTGGACAGAAGCTATTTCGACTGCGTGCTACACTCAGAACCGTTCCATGATACACCACAGATTTCAAAAGACTTTGTATGCTTTAATCAACAACCGAACACCAACCATCAAATATTTTCATATTTTTGGGTGTAAGTGTTTTGTGCTAAACGACAGAGAGAGTCTGAACAAGTTCAGTGCTAAGGCAAATGAGGGCATCTTCATTGGATATTCTTCTACATCCGCTGCATATCGAGTTTATTTGAAGAAGTCGAAGACTGTTATCGAAAGCGTAAACGTTACATTCGATGAGGAAATGGATTCTGAACAAGTCAGTTCAGAACCCATGATAACTGGAGTGTTAGCTTCTAGGCAATTCCGTTCAGAACCTGTACCTGAAAAGAACAAATCAGATGAAGCATCAACGTCTACTAATCATTTATCTGATTTAGATCTTTTATTTGAACTGTTTTATGATGAATATCTTGGGTCTAATGTGCATAAACCTGTTGTGGTTGACAGGATGGAAAATTCAACGGCTACTCATCCAACCACTTCAGTTGTTTCTACTGAATCAAATTCCCCAATTCACTAAGATATTTCAGTTCAAATGCCTATTCCAATAGTTGAAGTTGTATCTACTAATGATGAGCCAGAAGTTGCTGAGTTAGTAGGATGTGCTGTAAGGACAGATCAACAGACTGAACAAGTTGTACCTACTGAAGCTTCTGCACCAATAACTTCAACTGAATCACTCCCTCATGATGTTCAAACTGAAGAACCTGAAAGTGGATTTTTAGATGATAATCATGATCAATCTTCATCTAATCCACTCCTTCATGAACATCGCTGGAGCAAAGAACACCCTCTTCACCAAGTAATTGGAGATCGCAACAAGTCGGTGCAAACTAGGTTAGCAACTTCGAATCAATGTATGCATGACTCATTCCTCAGCAACATAGAGCCCACTCGTGTATCAGAGGCTCTAGTTGATTCGGATTGGGTGTCTGCTATGCAAGAAGAGTTAAACCAACTCGAAGCCCTGAAAGTCTAGAGACTAGTGCCAAAACCAGAAGGAAAAACCGTTATTGGCACTAAATGGGTGTTCAAGAATAAAAAGGACGAAGATGGTATTGTTATAAGGAACAAAGCAAGACTTGTTGCCAAGGGATATAGGTAAGAGGAAGGCATCTGTCACACCCCGCTAAAGCGGAAACACGAGGCGTAACAGCTCCGATGCCACAACACAAGATTATAAACATACCAACATTTACTTAACATTCAAAATACATTACATTTTTGAGAACATAATATCGTCATCGTTTACAAATTCCAAATCTTTTAAACATAAGATACGCTTAAAGCAAAAATAGTCTTGCTTCAAAATATGAGTACGCTGATAAAGCATCATGGAATTACCTTCTCGACTCCTGAAAAGCATGAATAAAAACCAAGGTCAACTACAAAGAGTTGGTGAGTTCACAGGTTTTAAATATGCACAAATCATTTTTATATGCAAGTTAACATTCGTAGAACGTACGTAAAAACCAACTTCAATTCTTTGATTCATGAGTACCACAACTTAAATTTCTTTATGATAAGTGTATGCAAAGACAAAGTTACGTTGAGCCACTACTAAACCGTCCCTGACCAATTACAACGCCCCCGATGGACTAACTCAGCGGTGGTTCATGCCACATGTTTAGCCATCTTCTCTAGTATAGTGCACCCCTGCTCGCCAGCATTAAGGTGGGCTTGTCACACCAAATAGCGCTACCCACTAATACTATAGGCCCGATTTTCTTCGAGTTAATAGTAGTGTCACGGGGTCTTAACATTAAAAACTCAACACATCAATTGCATACTCATCATATAGCTTAATTTTTCCAAACGCTTTAAACAAAGCCTTATAAATTGCCAATTCGCAATTCTTTCAAACAATTCTCATGAATCCTTAAATACGCAATTTAAACATGCTTTTCACCCCAAAATCAATTAAAACGATAAAAGTGGGGCTGTGAATACTCACCTTGATGCAAGCAACGAGTGAAGCTTTACTTTAAACTTAATGAATTTTGTCACGCCTTAACTTTCCCTATATAAGAGTTGCCATAAGAAACACATTAATACCCTATTCCAATATCCAACCAATATGTCCAATTGTCCCATGAAATGCCATCAAATAAGTTTCTTAGTCCATAATCATTTTGTCTATACAAAGTTCCAAGATATAATAAGACATGAATTACACTTGATAAAATTACCTTTCTGGATTCAGCACATGCTGTCCAGAAAGTTATCCGGTAATTTCAACACGGAAACTTAACTTATCAAGAGAATTATTTAATCACAAATTTTGTGATGAAACTATGATATGTTTAGATTAAATCTGCATTTTTTCCTAATTTTTGAATAACTTTTGATACATCAAATAATTTTTGTAAAATAAAGTGTCACTGATTCTTGGATCAGTGACATACCTCACTTGTAACAGGCTTTTGAGGTATCAATTCTTGGAATTAGCTAGTGATCCATATATGGATGCAAACCTAACTCAAAATCCTAACATTTGGAAAAAGATTCACTTATTTTGGATGAGTAGTGAGGGAGTTATGGCCTCTACAAGATAGGTGTATGAATCTGTCTTCACTGGACAGATTGCACCATTTTCTTATAAAATCCATTTAAGTGCCCAAATCAACTCCAAATTCTATGTTTTTGGACTTTTTAGAAAGCTAACACTCTAAACTAAAGTTTAGAAGCAAAAACCCCAAATTTGGACATGTGGTTTGTGAGTTGTGCAAGCTAGAAGTGAAGTCCATTTTCTGGACAGATTCTAAAATGATGTAAATACTATTTTAAACCACAAATAGTGATCATTAGACATGGTTTTTGATTATAAACCATGTCTTCACTCTTCAACACATGATAAACTAACACATGCATCATGGATTCATTGCAATCAAAATGCTCATCCAAATGCATGCATGAACACAACATAAAGAAAATATGACATTAACACTATTGATAAGTTCTTAATCATGTGGAACTTGGAAAATTCCTTCATAAGAACATTTTTATACTAACACTTCATTGTATCAAGAGTCAAAAACTCATATTATATAAATATCAAAGGTAATCCATCTTATTAACGAATTTCAACCACATGCAAGACAACATAAACACTAGATTAGTGGTTTAACACTATTTAGAACTCTTTAATCATATGAGATTGAACAATCTCATCCTAAGAGTTTATTTATACACAAAATTGATATAAATGCATAAATTTCAATCCAACATTATTAAAATTTTGTGGACCAAAAACCACATTTCATAAAATTATCATCTCTTTGACAAAATTTCAAAATAACACACATGGAAACCCTAGTTTTATTGGAAGATCATTAAATGGTTCATTAGCAAATATGTAGATACTAATGCATCCCATTTCACTTCCAAAACTTGGATTGTACAACATTTACATAAAAGATATGAAATATACCACTTTTGATTATAAACTTGAAAAATGGAAGTGTTAAGTGATTACCTTCACAATAGGAGATGAAGACTTGGATTCCAACTTCAAAATAGTGAAGGATTCTTGTTTGAATCTTTGATTCTTAGCAATGAAAGGAAAAGAAGAAGAAAAAAAAAATAAAAATGGTGGTGGTGGTGGAGTTTCGGCCGAAAAGAGAGAGAGGAGAGAGAGAAGGAGGTGAAGAGTTAATATTTGAGAATGAGGATGAACTCTTGTTTTTAAATTTGGTTTTTAAATTTTTTTTTAAAATAATTACAATTTGGTAGGATTAGGACATGTGTCTTGTGACTCACCAATACATAAAAAAAAATTAATTTAATAACATTAATTGACTTACTAGCTTTAAACTATAAAATATCAGATATATTTGAGAACCGAAATACCCGATTCTCAATTTTTACTAAATAAATGACAAATTTGAAAATTTTGCAATGCAAGAGAAATTAATATTCTGATTTTTATAATCTAAGAATTTTGGACTTTTATTCACTTATTTGGCATTTCTGAACAGTGACGGTCAGATGCGGAGCTGTTCCGGGTTTTTAACGCAACTTCTAAATTTTTCGGGGAAACTTTTTATCTTAAAGGCTTTTAATAAAATTTAAAAAGTGACAAAACTTATAAATTATTCTGAGGGTGCTGACCTCACTATTCAAAATTTGACAGCTGTCACAGTCTACCCTCCTTCAAAGAATTTCGTCCTGAAATTTATGACTGATATTTCTGGGCAGGCTTATCATCGAACAACTTAGGATACTTGCGTTTCATGAAGTCTTCTCTTTCCCAAGTATATTCAGGTCCATGACGTGAATTCCAACGGACCTTTATGATTGGAATTTTGCTGCGCCTAAGACGTTTAATTTCACGATCAAGAATTTCAATAGGTTCCTCTCTAAAACAAAGGCGCCCATCAACTTTTACTTCATCAGGGGACACAATCATTGCTTTGTCTACCAGATATTTCTTTAAATTTGACACATGAAAAGTGTCATGAATGGCACTTAACTCTTGAGGTAGACTCAGCTTATAGGCTACTGGTCCAATTCTATCCAGTATCTCAAATGGACCGATATATCTCGGACCTAGCTTACCTCTTTTCCCAAATCTGATTAATCCCTTCCATGGTGATACTTTCAAAAGAACTCTGTCACCTTTTTGGAATTCTAATGGCTTTCTGCGGTTATCCGCATAACTCTTTTGACGATCTCTTGCAGCTTTGAGTCTTTCCTTGATGATTGATATTTTATCGGTGGTTTCTTGAATAATGTCAGGCCCAATCAGTTGACTATCACCAATTTCTATCCAACTAAGTGGAGATCTACACTTGCGTCCATAGAGAGCTTCGTATGGCGCACATTGAATGCTGGTGTGATAGATGTTATTGTAAGAGAATTCAACTAACGGCAGATGCTTATCCCAGCTTCCTCCAAAATCTATAGCACACGCGCGTAGCATATCTTCCAAAGTTTGAATGGTCCTTTCCGTTTGTCCGTCTGTCTGTGGATGATATGCAGTACTCAGATCCAACCTGGTACCCAGCGCTTTCTGAAATGCTTGCCAAAATCGGGAAGTGAAACGACTATCTCTATCAGAAATGATAGATAGGGGTACTCCATGCCGAGAGACAATTTCGTCTATGTACAACTGCGCCAACCTTTCTATTTTGAAGTCCTCTCTTATAGGGAGAAAATGCGCAGATTTCGTAAGTCGATCCACAATGACCCAAATTGCGTCGTTCCCTTTTCCAGTCCTGGGTAGTTTGGTGATAAAATCCATAGATACCTGATCCCATTTCCATTGTGGTATCTCAGGTTGTTGAAGAAGTCCAGAAGGCTTTTGATGCTCTGCTTTGACTTTAGCACAAGTCAAACATTTACTCACAAATTCAGCAATGTCCTTCTTCATTCCCGGCCACCAATAATATTCCTTCAATCCTTTGTACATTTTATCAGCTCCTGGGTGGACCGAATACCTTGATCCGTGAGCTTCTTCCAAAATAATTGATCGCAGATCATCAACCTTTGGTATCCAAACTTTATTCTTGAAATATCGAACTCCATCTTATCGTGATTCAAACTCTCTTTCCAGGTTATGCAAAGCTTCCCAACAAAGATTTTCTGTTTTTAATGCTTTTTCTTGAGCTTCACGAACTTGCGTCTTAAGGCTTGATTGGACCAACATTCCCAAAGCTCGTGTCCTTATTGGTTTTACTCTTTCTTTCCTGCTTAATGCATCAGCTACCACATTAGCTTTACCAGGATGATACTTTATTTCGCATTCATAATCATTAAGTAGCTCAACCCATCTTCGTTGTCTCATGTTCAACATTTTCTGATCAAAAATATGCTGGAGCTTTTGTGATCAGTATAGACAGTACATTTAGTGCCATAAAGGTAATGCCTCCAAATTTTTAATGCGAACACTACTGCTCCCAATTCTAAGTCATGAGTGGTGTAGTTCTTTTCATGAACTTTGAGTTGTCTTGACGCATAAGCTATAACCTTATTCCTCTGCATTAATACACATCCTAAGCCTTGATGTGATGCGTCACAATACACCACAAAGTCATCTGTACCTTCCGGTAACGCAAGAATTGGTGCGTCACATAACTTGTGCTTGAGTATTTGAAATGCTTCCTCCTGTTTTTCTTCCCAGACAAATTTCTTATCCTTCCGTGTCAGTGCTGTCAGAGGTTGAGCGATTTTTGAAAAATTCGCTATGAACCTTCGGTAGTAGCCTGCCAGACCAAGAAATTGACGAATTTCTGTTGGTGTCCTTGGGGTTTCCCATTTCTTGATGGCTTCAACTTTGGCCGGGTCAACATGAATTCCCTTTTCATTAACCACATGACCCAGAAAGTGTACCTCTCAAAGCCAAAATTCACATTTGGAAAACTTAGCATACAACTTATGATCTTTGAGAAGTTCTAAGATCAACTCCAAATGTTTCTTATGATCTTCCTTACTTCGCGAATAAATCAAAATGTCGTCTATGAATACAATCACGAACTTGTCTAAATACGGCCGACAGACTCTATTCATCAAGTCTATGAAAACTGCCGGTGCGTTCGTCAATCCAAAGGGCATAACTAGAAACTCATAATGTCCATAACGAGTTCTAAATGTCGTCTTATCAATATCCTCTACGCGCACTCTCATTTGATGATATCCAGATCGTAAGTCAATCTTTGAGAAGTACGTTGCGCCTTGCAGTTGATCAAACAGATCATCAATTCGAGGAAGTGGGTATCGATTATTGAGGGTTAACTTATTGAGTTCTCTGTAATCGATACACATTCGGAATGTTCCATCTTTCTTCTTAACAAAAAGAACTGGAGCTCCCCATGGCGAAGAACTGGGTCTGATGAATCCTTTGTCAAGCAGCTCTTGGAGTTGTTCAGACAGTTCTTGCATTTCAGATGGCGCCAAACGGTATGGTGACTTGACCACTGGTGCAGCTCCCGGAATTAACTCAATACGGAATTCGACTTGTCTCGGTGGAGGTAACCCAGGTAGATCTTCAGGAAATACTTCGGGAAAGTCTCGAACCACTGGAATATCTTGTAAGCACTTCTCCTTGATCTCTTTGTTGACTACATGAGCTAAATACGCAACATATTCCTTCCTTAAATACTTCTGCATCTTCATGCAGGATACTATTCTTAACTTCCTTTTGGATTTTTCTCCGTGTACAATAAGTACTTCTCCTTGAGGTAACGGAATTCGAAGAGTCTTTTCGGAGCAACATATTTCCGCTTGGTTATTAGACAACCAGTCCATGCCCACAACTACGTCAAAGCTTCCTAACTTTATTGGAATTAGATCTATCTTAAATTCCTTTTCAGCTAGACTTAGGGTACAATTCGAAAATACATCATCAACCCTAACCTCTTGTCCGTTAGCGAACTCAATGACATAAGTTTCTTTTAGCTTTTGGGGCATTTGATTAATTTTTGATCTAAAACTTAATGACACAAAGCTTCTATCTGCTCCGGAATCAAATAATACAGATGCACGATGATTATTTAAGAGAAACGTACCTGTGATCACATCCGGATCTCGTCTCTCTTCTTCCGCTCCAATTTCAAATACTCGGCCTCGTGCTTGACCTTTTTGATTCCTCTGGTTTGTCGGTCGAGTCCGATTTGCGTTCATCCTTCTGACAAACTTAGGACAGGCATTCCTAAAGTGATCCTGACTCCCACATTCAAAACAAGCTCGCTTTCCCCCATACTTACAATCTTTCGCATAATGACCTCCTTTGTTACATTTGAGACAAATAACACAATTTCCGAAATGTCGATTGTTGCACTTGTCGCATCTCGGGTATACTTCCTTTCCTTTATCAGCTGTTTGAGTTTGAATTCCATAATTACCCATCGTTCTCTGTTCCTTCCCCCTTCTTCTGTCAAACGGTCTCCTTGAAGTTTCCTCGACCTTCCTTTTTCCTTTCACTGAATCGCGAAAGAAAAGCCCCGATCGATTGGCATTATTGGTGAGCTTGGTTGCCAGACTTACCGCCTCCTGAATGGTTTTTGGATTACCCGAGGTCACATCACCTCGGATTTCTGGAGCTAAACCCCAGACATATCTGTCTACCCGATTCTCTTCTGGCGTAACCAGATGTGACACCATCTTCGCCAGCTCATGAAATCGTGCCGTGTACGCTTCAATGTCATTTCCTTTCATTTCATGCTCCCTTAATTCTGCTTGTAGTTTCTGCATTTCACTTCTTGAACAATATTCTTCCCTAAGCATTTCCTTAAACTCCTCCCAAGTGAGTTTGTTAGCCGCTTCTCTTCCTCTAGTCTGCACTTGAGTGTTCCACCACGTCAGTGCTCTCCCTTGTAGTAAGCAAGCTGCGAATTCTACCTTATTTGCTTCCGAACATTTACTTATGTGAAGGACGGATTCCATTCCTTCAATCCAAGATAATAATCCAACCGCTCCTTCAGTACCGTGAAATTCTTTTGGATTACAAGACCTAAAAGTCTTATAGGTACATTCTTTTTCTATATTTGTACCGACTCCTGGTTGATTAGGTTGGTTAGCATTTAAACCCGCTGCTATCTGACTGACTATGTTAGGAAGTGAAGCTAAGATTTGCTCGGATACGAGTCGTGCAATCTCAGGATCTTCTCTCCTTGGCGGCATAATTCTATTGCACAATTTATTTTAAAGCCACGTCAATAATTAATTCCAAATTCTTATTTCCCTTATTTCTACCCCTTAATCTTAATACAATATAATTTGTATTTGCTTGATCATACATCTAATATATCAAAAATCAACCTTATGGAATTGAAATTCACAATTCTTAAACATACATAAACAATATAACATAAACATATTCATTATCATTACAAAACTACGCCATACATTCAATCATTCATCCAAAAATAATAGTCAAGCTATTTAATAATGTACTAATATGACGAGTTACACATCTTCAAAAGAAAGTTAGTTATCCAAATATCCATAAGTAAACCACGCTACTAATGTCCGAGAAATGACACCATCATCCACGCTATCACAACCACTAAAAGTCCCATCACCACCGATAAGCAAGAGTGCAACCATGCTACCATCGCCCTAGTTTCCACCAATTCTCTCATAATTCCACTCATAGCTTGATCGTCCGCACTCACCATTGATATAAGTCCATTTAGGATCTGATCACTTGAATTCATTATCATCATGAGTGCATCGATGGAATGCTCATGATGGTCTACTTCCATTCTAACCCTCTCTACTTCTCGAGCCATACCTGAAACCCAGTAGTTTTCTAATGTTGTCATGCCAGTTGGTTGGGACATTGGTATATCAGCGCATGGCGGTGGCGATACCCTCCGACTCCGAAGTCGAGAAGGCCCCGCCTCGTCCCTACGTGGAACGGGTGAAGTCGGCTCCAAAGTGGGGGTGACCGATCTCTCCGGTGATCGATCAGAATCAGTGTATTCATGCTCGGATGGGTCATAATCGTCAAGTGACTGATCTCGGTGCGATGGTGATCGAGACATGATGACTGCGATAATTAATAAAGTTTAATTGTCAATCATGCTATAATTTTTATTAATAATCAAAAGTACCATGCAAACTCACATAACAATCATGCTTCTCATTTTTGTATCAAAAAGTTTCTATTTTTAGTAATTCCTAGTATAGCCAATCCATGTCCCCTTTATACACACTTAAATTAAACAAAGGTGATCAAGCTTTGTTTAAGTTAAAATATGATAATGTGAAACACATTTTAGTTATACTACAGCGTACCTTAATTTTGAAAACTTTATTCGTAAAAGGTTATAGTGTGTGGTTTTTAAAATAAAACCGGTATTCCCTATAACCTATGGCTCTGATACCAAATCTGTCACACCCCGCTAAAGCGGAAACACGAGGCGTAACAGCTCCGATGCCACAGCACAAGATTATAAACATACCAACATTTACTTAACATTCAAAATACATTACATTTTTGAGAACATAATATCGTCATCGTTTACAAATTCCAAATCTTTTAAACATAAGATACGCTTAAAGCAAAAATAGTCTTGCTTCAAAATATGAGTACGCTGATAAAGCATCATGGAATTACCTTCTTGACTCCTGAAAAGCATGAATAAAAACCAAGGTCAACTACAAAGAGTTGGTGAGTTCACAGGTTTTAAATATGCACAAATCATTTTTATATGCAAGTTAACATTCGTAGAACGTACGTAAAAACTAACTTCAATTCTTTGATTCATGAGTACCACAACTTAAATTTCTTTATGATAAGTGTATGCAAAGACAAAGTTACGTTGAGCCACTACTAAGTCGTCCCTGACCAATTACAACGCCCCCGATGGACTAACTCAGCGGTGGTTCATGCCACATGTTTAGCCATCTTCTCTAGTATAGTGCACCCCTGCTCGTCAGCATTAAGGTGGGCTTGTCACACCAAATAGCGCTACCCACTAATAATATAGGCCCGATTTTCTTCGAGTTAATAGTAGTGTCACGGGGTCTTAACATTAAAAACTCAACACATCAATTGCATACTCATCATATAACTTAATTTTTCCAAACGCTTTTAACAAAGCCTTATAAATTGCCAATTCGCAATTCTTTCAAACAATTCTCATGAATCCTTAAATACGCAATTTAAACATGCTTTTCACCCCAAAATCAATTAAAACGATAAAAGTGGGGCTGTGAATACTCACCTTGATGCAAGCAACGAGTGAAGCTTTACTTTAAACTTAATGAATTTTGTCACGCCTTAACTTTCCCTATATAAGAGTTGCCATAAGAAACACGTTAATACCCTATTCCAATATCCAACCAATATGTCCAATTGTCCCATGAAATGCCATCAAATAAGTTTCTTAGTCCATAATCATTTTGTCTATACAAAGTTCCAAGATATAATAAGACATGAATTACACTTGATAAAATTACCTTTCTGGATTCAGCACATGCTGTCCAGAAAGTTATCCGGTAATTTCAACACGGAAACTTAACTTATCAAGAGAATTATTTAATCACAAATTTTGTGATGAAACTATGATATGTTTAGATTAAATCTGCATTTTTTCCTAATTTTTGAATAACTTTTGATACATCAAATAATTTTTGTAAAATAAAGTGTCACTGATTCTTGGATCAGTGACATACCTGACTTGTAACAGGCTTTTGAGGTATCAATTCTTGGAATTAGCTAGTGATCCATATATGGATGCAAACCTAACTCAAAATCCTAACATTTGGAAAAAGATTCACTTATTTTGGATGAGTAGTGAGGGAGGTATGGCCTCTACAAGATAGGTGTATGAATCTGTCTTCACTGGACAGATTGCACCATTTTCTTATAAAATCCATTTAAGTGCCCAAATCAACTCCAAATTCTATGTTTTTGGACTTTTTAGAAAGCTAACACTCTAAACTAAAGTTTAGAAGCAAAAACCCCAAATTTGGACATGTGGTTTGTGAGTTGTGCAAGCTAGAAGTGAAGTCCATTTTCTGGACAGATTCTAAAATGATGTAAATACTATTTTAAACCACAAATAGTGATCATTAGACATGGTTTTTGATTATAAACCATGTCTTCACTCTTCAACACATGATAAACTAACACATGCATCATGGATTCATTGCAATCAAAATGCTCATCCAAATGCATGCATGAACACAACATAAAGAAAATATGACATTAACACTATTGATAAGTTCTTAATCATGTGGAACTTGGAAAATTCCTTCATAAGAACATTTTTATACTAACACTTCATTGTATCAAGAGTCAAAAACTCATATTATATAAATATCAAAGGTAATCCATCTTATTAACGAATTTCAACCACATGCAAGACAACATAAACACTAGATTAGTGGTTTAACACTATTTAGAACTCTTTAATCATATGAGATTGAACAATCTCATCCTAAGAGTTTATTTATACACAAAATTGATATAAATGCATAAATTTCAATCCAACATTATTAAAATTTTGTGGACCAAAAACCACATTTCATAAAATTATCATCTCTTTGACAAAATTTCAAAATAACACACATGGAAACCCTAGTTTTATTGGAAGATCATTAAATGGTTCATTAGCAAATATGTAGATACTAATGCATCCCATTTCACTTCCAAAACTTGGATTGTACAACATTTACATAAAAGATATGAAATATACCACTTTTGATTATAAACTTGAAAAATGGAAGTGTTAAGTGATTACCTTCACAATAGGAGATGAAGACTTGGATTCCAACTTCAAAATAGTGAAGGATTCTTGTTTGAATCTTTGATTCTTAGCAATGAAAGGAAAAGAAGAAGAAAAAAAAATAAAAATGGTGGTGGTGGTGGAGTTTCGGCCGAAAAGAGAGAGAGGAGAGAGAGAAGGAGGTGAAGAGTTAATATTTGAGAATGAGGATGAACTCTTGTTTTTAAATTTGGTTTTTAAATTTTTTTTTAAAATAATTACAATTTGGTAGGATTAGGACATGTGTCTTGTGACTCACCAATACATAAAAAAAAAAAAAATTAATAACATTAATTGACTTACTAGCTTTAAACTATAAAATATCAGATATATTTGAGAACCGAAATACCCGATTCTCAATTTTTACTAAATAAATGACAAATTTGAAAATTTTGCAATGCAAGAGAAATTAATATTCTGATTTTTATAATTTAAGAATTTTGGACTTTTATTCACTTATTTGGCATTTCTGGACAGTGACGGTCAGATGCGGAGCTGTTCCGGGTTTTTAACGCAACTTCTAAATTTTTCGGGGAAACTTTTTATCTTAAAGGCTTTTAATAAAATTTAAAAAGTGACAAAACTTATAAATTATTCTGAGGGTGCTGACCTCACTATTCAAAATTTGACAGCTGTCACAGCATCGATTACGACGAGACTTATGCTCCAGTAGCGCGTATAGAGGCAATCCACATGTTTCTAGCCTACGCAGCTCACAAGAACTTCACTGTCTACCAGATGGACGTGAATACTGCCTTTCTGAATTGCATCCTTAAGGAGAAAGTCTACGTCTCTCAGCCAGAAGGGTTTATAAATATAGATAAGCCAAATCACGTCTACATCTTGGATAAAGCCCTGTATGGTCTGAAACAAGCTCCTCGCGCCTGGTATGATGTTCTATCTCAATTCTTGGTCAAGTCAGGTTTTTCAAAAGGTAAAGTCGATACCACTTTGTTTATCAAAAAGGAAAAAGCCGATGTCATTCTTATTCAAATATATGTAGATGATATTATATTTGGTTCTACAAATCCTAAATACTGTAAGAACTTTTCAAATCTCATGTAGTCACGTTTTCAGATGAGTATGATGGGAGAGATGAATTTCTTTCTCGGATTACAAGTCAAACAGTTTTCAACGGGGATTTTCATTAATCAATCTAAGTACATTTTTGATATTCTTCGGAAATTCAAAATGGAAAATTACAAATCATTTGGAACCCCAATGGCACCAGGTACTAAGATTAACACTGATCCTTCGGGAAAATCTGTTGATGTTAGGACTTATAGAGGTATGATAGGGTCTTTAATGTATCTTACTTCAAGTAGACCAGATATAATGTTTTCAACATGTTTGTGTGCAAGATATCAGGCTGACCCTAAAGAATCCCATTTGGTTGCTGTCAAACGGATTTTTAGATATCTGAAGGGGACTGCAGATCTTGGTCTGTGGTATCCTAAGGATATAGGGTTTGAACTAACTGCTTATTCAGACGCAGATAATGCAGGGTACATGCTGGACAGGAAGAGCACTTCAGGTCATATTCAATTCCTTGGAGACAAGCTCGTTAGCTGGGCGTCAAAGAAACAATTATGTGTTTCCACATCGACTGCTGAAGCAGAGTATGTAGCTATTTCCAGTTGCTGCTCCCAGGTCTTGTGGTTGATAACACAGCTTCGATACTATGGATTCAAGTTTGACAAAATACCAATCTATTGTGACTCGAAGAGTGCTATCGCCATATCAGCTAATCCTGTGCAACACACTAAAACAAAGCACATTGATGTCAGTTATCATTTTATAAAAGATAATGTAGAAAAAGGTACAATAGACTTTACTTTGTAAAAACTAATTACCAACTTGCAAATTTGTTTACCAAAGCTTTAGATGAAAAGAGATTTAATTTTCTTGTGTCTAAGCTTGGTATGCTAAATATCAAGATCTAATCAGTAATTACCTATTAAAGTTTCTTTTATTGTAATTTTTCATCATTTCTTTATCATTATTTCTGAAAGGATATCTGCACTTTAACATGTTGTTCATGATCTCAGGGGAAGTGATACAAGATTCTAAGATGATCAATATTATTTTGAGGGGGAGTTTATAGAATTTAATTGCTAAATTTTTGTGATTCATGAATTTAGGGGGATTTTATGCGTACAACAAAAAGGAGTAAGGATATGATTTCTTATTATTTCAGATCAGAACTCGTATTTTAATCGTTTTACTGCTTTATGTCTTTTACATTTGAATAAATTTTGTGAATAAAGTTGCTTTGACATGACTTTGAGACTTGTACAGAATGAGAGAAGTTTACAAGATCATATCTTTATGATTTTCAACTGACTTCATGAGATTTAAGACTGCGTAGAAAGGTTAATTTCTTATCTTAATCTCATATATGGTTGAAAGAAGGACAACTTTCAATCATAGAAAACATATTTTTAAATGTTCAAACCACTTCTCGATTCTCAAACAGATTTCATGAATTAGAAGTGTGATTTTAAATGTATTCATTTTATTTGTGCTTACATGATTACAAACCGTGTGTTTCCAAAGATAAATACTTGTGTATTGTCTTTTCTTTATACTTTCAAGTATTCACACACACCAGTTTGATTTTATTTTGTTCAAAATGTTCTTACCATGTCTCAATTTTTGAAACATATTTTTCGATGGTAAGACACCCCGCTTGTACTTCAAAGAATTTTGAGTGTCATTTCATTTTGAAGCGTTTCATTCAAGAATGTCTATATTTTGTTTCATATAGACGATATTCATTATTTTTTACCATAAGCCTTGATTGCTATATCATTTCATTTCTGATCATTTTCATACAATGTCAGATTTTCAAACAAGTCTCTTGTATTCATATCTATTCATTCTATATACTTGTTTGAAAATACTTCCATGTTTAAAAATGCTCATATCTTCATGATTATATTCTGAGCACATATACATCTGACTTGTATTTCTGCTTTAACTATTCTAGTTAAACTAGTTAAACCATTTTGAACAACATACGCTTTAATAGGAACATATGGGTTCTTTGTGCTAGGGCTAAAATTAACTTCTATGGATTCACGATTACCAGTGTTTCCTACCCAAGAAGTTAATCCTTAGTGATTGAGTGTGAGGATTCGAAAAGAAATGAGTGTGGGTTGTGCGTTGAGGTAAAATGGAAATGAGAGTTTGGTTAGATGTGAGCTTAATAATTAAAAGAAAGAGGGTGTGAGATCAGAGTAAAAGAATATCAAACTCTGCACCAACTACATTCTGAGTCGAGCAGCCACTTTACTAATGTTTCACAATTATTTGGTGAACATTATTGAAACAGGCAAATAGCCCATGCCAACTCTTGATTATAACCCCACCAACCACTCATTTTCTTCTCAAAAAGGAAATGTTTCATATTTTCTGGGGACGCAACACATAATCTATCTGATTTTCATTTGGAAAATCTGGATATAGAAAAAGAAGGAAGTTTGCCCCCACCTTCGCACTTCAATCATGCACATTGAGTCTGTGTTTATCTACTATTGTCTCAGTGGTTTACACAATGTTGAGCCTTTTATAAAAGCAATCATTCGTGCTTAATTCTTTCTATCACATGCACGAACACACAAGGAATTTGTTTTCTTGTCATAACATTCATAGAAATTTCCTTTGTGGTGTTTCAATGATTGGATGGAAGTCCTGGGGGAGTGAACATCAAAAACTCCTTTCCTATGTGTATCCGTTACACACAGTGACTTCGTGTTACTGACAGGCGCATTAACTGATTCATTTGTTGATTCAAGTTTTTCATGAATATTTTGTCTGGATTTGAAAAAATCTAGATGAATACATTGTTCGAATTGGCAACGAATCAGAGGCTCATTATCAAAGATCAGTGGTCAGATAGAATTTTCAGAGACATTTCTTGGAGAAAGTTTTGATGCTATAGATGCTCTATTCATCAAATAGGGGGAGATGATTTACAGAAATGTCCGGATCAGAAATTTCAAAGATTGAAAGGTTGAAAGATTGTTGAAGAAGAGTCAAAGTTGTTTTAAGATGTGTTGATTTTCATAAATTTTTCTTTGAAGATTGTTTGCTGAAGCATTCCGTACTAAATCTGAATATAATTTCTTTCCGAAGTCTGAAAGACTCTTGTGATAATTTTGGGAGATGATTTTGTTCAAAGATAGACTTTGGGGAGATTAAAGTTAAAGATCAACCAAAAGAGGAAGATTGTACTCAGATTGAGCTTAAAGGGGAGATTTAAAGTTATTCAATGCAACTAAAAGGGGAGATTGATTTGCTAAATATTTCAAAGATGATCTTGATCCAAAGGGGGAGATTGTTAGAGCATAAATCTGTTGGATACAAGATCAAGAATACTGAAGGTCAAAGCTGGAAAGTCAACTCTCAGTGAAAGTCAAAGTCATTTTGTAATAAAAGTCAAAGTCAATGTTGTTTGTAATTGTATTTGTTTGGTTCCTTGTTTTTAGTTGTGAGTATAAATACTCTTATTTGTTGTTTAATAGATAGGTGGTTAGAATTTGAGTTGTGCGTATCCAGAGAGAATTTGTAGAGAGAGAAAGAGACATCTAGAGAGAGAATGTTGTAATATTTGGATTGTGAAATTGAAATCAAAATCAGGTAGTTGTTAAATCTTGTTTTGTTAATTGAATTACAATTAGAATCTTGATTTCAGGGACACACACTTCTTCTTCAACTCAGAATTATGTCTTTCCAAAACTTTTCTATTCTCTTCAACCTTCTTTAATTCTTCTTGCACTGAGTTGTCCTTTACTTGTGAAGCTTCTTCTTTCAGTACATTGATTTCTACTTCAAGACTGAATATTATCTTATTCAACTTGTCTCTTTCAGCTCTAAGATATGGGCTTTTAGATTTGCTTTTCAGATCTTTTATTTCCAATTCAAGAGCAGAGACTTTGATTTCCAACTCAGCTTTCTCAGCTTTAATCTTTGTTTTTTTTTAACAGTCATTAGCCATCTTTGAATAAATTGACAATTGTCCATCAAGATGTGGTAGATTAGCTTTAGCTTCAGAGATGTTCATCTATCTTAGCTCAAAATTATATCCTTGTGACATCTTGTAATCTGTAAGAATATAAGCTTGAAATGATCGTTGGTCAAAAAATCAGAAACCTTGGCTTGAAAACCAAACTTTGAAATATTTCAGAAAAAAGTTCCAAAAATTTTCTAAGTATAAAATCCTCACAAAACTGAGCAAAATTATACACTTTTCGCACCAAACAAGAACACTTTTTCGCACCCAGAACAGCATTCACACACAAAATGATACGAAATCCAAGCTTTTCGCACGCTACTTGAAGCGAATTCCGACTTTTCGTATGTAGAAGGATGTGAAATCTGTTTTTTCGCACGTAGTATGATGTGAAATCCTCACTTGTAAACTTCACAAACTCAAAGCTTTTCGCAGAAGGAAGATGTAAGAATTCTGGACTTAGAAAAATTCTACAAGATCACTTTTCGCAGAGGAAAATTGTACGAATTTCACACTTGGAAAAATTCAGAATGTCCTCATCATGAGAATTCCTTTAATTTTCGCATGTAACTGAGATAAACAACAACTTTTCGCATGAACCTTGATGCGAATTTCTTACTTTTCGTATGAAGAGTTATGCGAAAAGTACCCTTAGCAATCCAAAATTCAAACTTTTCGTATAAGCCTCTATGCGAAATCCCACTTTTTTTACACAGCTTTGTGCGAAATCTTGACTTTTCTCACACAAATCTATGTGAAATCTGAACTTGATGATACCAAACTTAGTAAGCCATGTGAATTCTTCTTATGATCATGCAAATTTTGCAAATCTTGCGAGTTCTTGATGTTTTCGAGTCCAAAACACTTTAATCACACAAAGTCGATTCAAACCTTTGAATTCAACTCTGAAATTAGATCAATACTCAGCTGAATCCATGATATGGATTCTGTTACAGTTCGTGAAAACAGTCGAACTTAAGAACTACAAATTCAAGAAATTGACATTGAAATACAGTGAATTAGTGCAAACAATTCAAATGAAATGTGTTCTACAACATCAAACGCATACAGTGCAATCAAAATCTTGACAATTACAACTAAAAAACTCAATATCAATCTACAAACAGACTTTGTGCAAGTTCTTCATTTTGTCGAACAAAAATCAAGATTTCTGATGATCTGATCTGCTCTGATACCAAATGTAATTCACAGATTCAAGCTATTAATCAACACACATTTATGTAGAAATCATTTCATTGATTGATCAAAGATTACAATGATTTCTTTCTCTAATCACAAATCTCACATAGTGCTACAAGTCTCTTACTCTTTAAAACTGTGTGTGTTTGTCTGTGTATCTTGTTTCTAACATAGTTACATGATTTACAAAGACCAAACACTATTTATATGGTCAAACTGATTGACCTTACAACACAAGGAAAACACACAAAGTCAAACACATTGACTTTACAAGAGTTTACAAACACACCTATTAAAAAATTACATTTTGACCCTTTTAATATTGAATTCAACAATCTTGGCTCAACAAGGACATTAGATAAAACAATATCGAGCTTAGAGATGGAGTTAGCTACAGCTAGGTACATCCAGGAATCTATTGTGAACGGGTCTCCGATATAAGAAGAACACACAAGGAGTGCACCAAGAGGAGAAAATATCTAATGGTTGTCGGAGTTAATACTGCTTTTAGCAGTCTCAAAAGAAGAGATTCAGTATGCGCTACTTGGATGCCTCAAGGTTTGTGAGAGTCTGACCGATTGCTCTTTTAGGATGTGTTTGGTATGCAGTACATGACAAAACAAGACGGTACAAAAACTTGAGACTAGACAAAAACGCATTTTTTCTATCCCACCAAATAGGTGTGACAAAAAAAACAGGAAGATGAGATGAGAATAGTAAATACCAATGTCAAATTAAAACCCTAAAACATTTTAGGATTTTTTCATCCGCCTATCTCACTCTCACTCGTCCAGTACTGTCTGCATACCAAACAGTTTCTTTTTCTTCTTGGTGCACTCTGCCACTCTCTAACTTATGTACCTGTTTTTTTTTTGTATTGTACAAGTGAAAAAAGAAAGAAGTAAGAGGAGGAGAAATGGATCATAATGTGTTTTGTAACTGGTCACAGGTGGGCTCTTTACTTCGGAATTTTTGAAACGACTGGTTGACTTTTTGAACCATTGTACTTTATGTCGTTTTTGCAAAAATAATCAAAAAATGTTACTTTTTACATCTATGTTTCGACAGTGCCAAGGTAGGGGGCATACTTGACCAAGCTATTGAAGCTGAAGAAAGAAAGCACGATGATTTCTTGAGGCTGGTAAGCCTTGTTGATCATTTCCTTTTAGTACTTTTCGATAATTTGTTCGCTTTCTTTAAATCCCTTATGGCTAATCGTTAACTGACATGCATACAAGCAGGACCATGTAGAGGGATACCTAGAATTTTCTGAAAAGACAAAGACATATGGTTTAGGGTTTAGGGTTTAGAAAATTTTGTTGGGTATATAGTGGTTCATAAAAGCACAGGGGATTGAGATTTTTTTTTCAAGTAGGGGCACCATTTGACTATAAAAAACGAACATCATGGCTGGGTGAGTTGTCCCATTGTGAATGAACTTCCGTGCTTCCTATCTGGTCTTCTTTACTTTTTTAGAAACATAATGAACTTGAAATTAAAAGCTAAAAACTAAGAACATGATACAAATAAGATAAAAACCCGCACCTGGAAGGGGAGAAAAGACCATACAAACCAACTATACCAAGAGAAACTTGTGTTCTTATTGTAGTTTCAACAAATATACAGTTGCACCCAACAAAATAATATTGTGACACCTTTCACAACCCTAATTTTTTTTACACTACAACGGAGTAATAAGTTGCCCACCATAGTGGGTCCACCCCTGCATAAAAGGAGATCGACTCCTTTTGTTATGAAATGACTTGCAACATATCACATATTTGGATAGATGGTGGTTTACTACTTCGGCCATTGTTATAGGACTTTTAGCAACTCAAGTCTAGGGCGCCTTTGACCTTTTTTTACCTTCTAAATCCATGACTTTCTGACAGGGTTTTACTAAAACCTCTTAACACAGTAATGTCACTTCCATACATAAGGATGCCAAAAAACATGTCATATGGTCATGAATTTAAAAAACACTTTTCCAGTGCCAGTAATCCGTTTCAACGGAATGTTTTACATTTTATAGTAGCGGTGTTCAAAAAAATCGTCGGACCGCTCAAACCGGTCGAACCAAATCAAATCAGACCGTTTTTGGCGAATTGAGCGGTCTGGCGGTCCGGTATGAAAATAGCCAAACCGCTCGGTCTGGTCTGCAGTTTGAAAAGTTTTTAAGCGGTTTAGACCGAACCGACCACCAATATTGTATTCAGATTTCGTGTTATATGCTTACCTATTATGTCCCAATTTAAAAAAAAGTTCATCTAAGACTAAGTTCTTAGTTTCACTTTCAATTGTCCGTGTTTCATAAGTAGACAAAAATCTGCCAAAAACCAAAATCTAAAACTTCAAATCGTCTTTCGACTTGCTAAATTTTGTCCAAAATTCCAACTATTGTTGGTGGATTTGCCTTGTTAACACGTTCAACTTTTTATGCAATCTCGTAGGATTCATTTATCATTCCTTAAGTGATGAGCAATCTGCAAATGCCCATGATTACAATTTTGATCACCCTGGTTAGTTACTTATTTGCAAATGTCCAAGATTACAATTTACGTAAACATGTAGAAACTTACACGATACTATGCCATGATGCTTTTTCAGATTCCTTCAACACGGAGCTTCTCCTTTCATGCATGGAAACATTGAAGAAGGGACATGAAGCTAGAGAAACATGGATGATGAGAAACATATTTTTTCACATGATACAACATAAACTATACCAAACCAAATATATATCAGAAATGTCATTTAAATGTAGGGTGTGGACAAGATGTATGCGGACTATACTTCCACCTTTGGGCATAGAAGTTGTAACTATTCCAAATGCTTGAAATTATTCGCAGGTATTAAGAAATGGCCATCATTTCACTCATGGTTAAGGGGAAACCAACTTTTATTATCAAGATGTCACAAGGCAAGTGGAGTATGATGATGTAGCAAGAACTCAAAGCATATGATGATACAATACAAATATCCTAAAGGTTATATTCTTTTTTCTTGAACTCACCAAGATGCATTTTGATTCATGGTTAATTTCCGTCTTGACAAATCCATATCAATATGGTTGTAAAATACTTGTATTTTGATATGGATTATCTGTTTTGACTCCCTCAAGGGGCTATCATTTTCATAGATTCTTATTACAAAACTCAAAAGAAGGCTACCATTGTCTTTTTTATTTCTATTTTCACCTATTCAATGAAAAAATGTATGAAGTCTAATTAGAGTACAAAAAATATTGATTATTGAATTTTATTTCTATTTGGTCATTACAGGAGTTGGAATTTTAGAATGCAGAAAATATGTCAAATAATTGTGTTGTAAATTAGACAAATGTCAGTTGCATCTCTAATTTATGTTGTATGTTTAAATCATGAAACATATAGATTTATTATGTTTACTATATTTATTAAAGCATTTACTTCAAATTCTTAAATCTCAAAAAAAAAATCAAGTTTTTACACAATATGTCTTATATCTTACCGTATTTTCTTATGGATGATTTTACTTCGGACAAAATGTAACAAAAAAGATTTCTTATTTTATACATATTTTGATCTGAACCAACTATTCTTGAAACATTTGATGATATTGATTAAATTTCAGACCCACTGTCATTAACCGATTATACACAACATATATAGTGTTCAAGTTAGATTCTATATATCCATATAATGCATATGATGTTGTTTGAGGCCCATGATTGGATGTTTAAACTACAAATCAAAGTTGGTTTGTTTCATTACAAGAATAATTTGGTGGTGATGGTTGAAAAATGGGAGTTTTACTACTGCTATTCGAGCACCCCAATCTCTTTCTTCTTCAAATGGGTCGACATCCCATTTCACACTCCAAAGATGGCCATTCACGCCCTGCTTGTTCTTGTTTCAATTTATATACTATTCAATTTGCGATATAAAACCACATAGATCCATAAAATTAACATCGAGAAGGAGGAAAATAGAACAAAAAATGAAACATGATTGTCGTTTCTATTTCTCTGCTTCGATTTCAAGTTGCTTCGCACCGCATCGCGCGCGGGTAAGTAACTAGTCAATAATAATTGGTTTACCAATTTACCATTATCAGTAAGGATCCCTGCACGGAAAAGAAAGTAGAGCTCCTTTCTAACGGTATACTCCAAGTCTCCAATTGCTAGCACATTTGAATGGATCATTAGCACACAAAAGCTACCTAATTGATGACTGGAATTTAAAAAAATGGCTATTGGTATAGTACAACAAATCAGTTCCCTAATCCTAGTAAAATAAAAAAAATTATATATAATATGACTAAACTAAAAAACCTGATTTGCATATTCAAAATTATAAAAGATACCTTGAGTTATCCCATCTCCTTCTCAATTTTGGCATCCAATCTCTAATCCATATACTCCGGACCTTAATCAACCAAACCAAGAAAAGAAAAGAAAACATTTGTATTCTTTAATCACTAACCAAACCAAAGAGAAATTTAAATTCTAAAATAGTTCGTATGCGAGAGAAGAAAGAAGAACCAAAACAGTTTCTTTACCTCCTCAGGATTTTCCCATTCAACCTGTGAATTGAGATATCGAGAGATGGAAGGGTCATGGGTGGCATGTATGAAAGCAAAAGCAAAAACAAAAACCAAATGGAAGGAAAAAAGAACTAAAAAATACAACAAAGAATTACATTTCCATGCACATAATAACAAATACAGAGAAGAGAAATCCCCAACACATCGCAAACAGAACACAAGTCTACATGTTGTCAAGTAGTTGAGGAATGGATGGAGTAACAGTAACATATACATACATACAAACATAAAGTAAATAGTGGAGAGGAGTGTTGTCAGATTTATGCAATCCTTTTTGTCACTTAAAATAGAACTCAACGCAAGTATACACCTTGAACTACTATCGTCTCTTAACAAGTAATAATGGAATAAGTACCAGATATCTTTCAAAAAGTCGGGTTTCTAAAAACCAATTTTAGATTGCGAATTCGAGGAAATCTTTGTGAGAGGTTTGTTTGGATTACTAGTTGTAAATCAATCTTGGAGAAGCAAAGGGTGCAAAGGTTTGTTAAGACACAAAACAAGTGATCCAGTAAAAAGATGTTATAGCACCTGGACAATCCTACAGGATGATCCTATAGTATTGTCACAGTATCAACTATCGGGTCAGACGGCCTCCCAGGATTACACAAAGGCTCACGTGCTATCGATACGATATCATTTATGTTAGACGTAGTGAATCCTAGCACATAGGGGTGTTCGCGGTGCGGTTTGGGGTAAAACCGCAAACCGCACCGCATGTGCGGTTTGAGCATTTTCCCAAACCGCAATCCGCACCGCATATACCTCAAACAGCACCAAACCGCACTGCGAAATGCGGTGCGGTTTATGCAGTTTGTCCCTATCGCACTTTATGTGTACAATCTAAAAAATTATAAGTTTAAAATACATTAGAAAATCAACGATTAAGTGACCGTTGTCCAAAAAATAAATAGTTTGAATACATCCAACTCCAAAATGCATAACTAAAAATAGTCTAAAAAATAAATTGTTTCAATACTATAAACGGATAAAGTGACGTCTCCAGTCGTGAACGTCCTAACCTAGGGCATATTTTCATTTGTTGACATAAACTTTTAAGAGGCTTATAATTAAAAGGTTTACTTAGCAAAGTCCAAAACTTAAACTTTTAATGTCCATAATTAAAAACACAAAGGCCAATTATATAAATATTAAATCAAACTATTATATATGTATATATGTTTAAAATTAAAAAGTAATATAAAAGTTGCGGTGCGTTTTGAACCGCGGTTTGAAAACTCAAAACCGCAAACCGCACCGCATATTGCGGTTTGGTAAAAGTACAAACTGCAAACCGCACCGCGAAAGTTCTAAACCGCGTTTTACGGTGCGGTGCAGTGCGGTGTGCGCGGTTTGTGCGGTTTGGATGAACACCCTTACTAGCACACATCTCAATGTTGCCATCCTACACTGTATGAGTATAGCATTTGTCAGATGCTAAAGCTATTTATATAGCCTTCTCTTATTATCTCAGGTTTTTATATTTATCTTAACTCTGAAAGTTAATGCATTTTCATACACAAAATTAGTTGTCAATTAATTTGAATGTAATCTTCAATGAAACATTATTCACCTGAAATAAATAGTTAGATAATTGTGCTATATTTGAAACACCTTTTTACTCTGACACCGATTTCGGTCTTAACTCTACCTTACATCCCAAGTTAAGGGAATTAGCTCATCATGGATCAGATTCTTCTTTCGAATGATGTAAGGACTAGAATTGTAAATAACAGAAATTGAAAGTACTGAAAGTAAAGTGCAGAAATGTGAATGACAAGAAAGTAAGTTGCAGAAATGTAAATGACAGGAATGGAAATGACAGAAAAGTAAATTGCAAAAAGTAAAGTACGGGAATGTAAATGATAGTATATTAACGTGCAAGAAAGTAAATGACGATAATGGAAATTGCATAAAAGTAAATCTAAAAGCAAAGAATGAAAGTAAAGAAAATCAGAAAGGTACTGCAGTACTGCTGCAGTAACTTGGGCACCAAGTTACGAAACTTGCCGCACAAGTAATGTCACAAAAATGATTTCTTGCCTTAGAACTTTTAGAAAACAGATTTAAGGTTACTTGGAGATCACTCTTGAGCTTTAAAAAGATTGTGAACCGAAAGATGATTATAAGTGTAAGTTCACTCCAAATAATTAACCTAAAAAGTGAGGTAACATGAAAATGAGAACACTTGCTTGAAAACTTGCTTGAAAGTATGAGAACACCACGGATGGAAATAAATTCCAAGTCACAAAAGATTATAAAAATCTAGTATGATGACTTGTACGAAATTAATCTCACAACACAAACAAGAAAATGATGACAACTTTGGAAAACCGAAAACAAGAGAATTTTTAGAACAACTTCAGTAGACTTGTATTAAAAAACTAGTAGCCACAAACTAAGAACAAGAACAAAATAGAAGTTAACATAAGAACTAAATGATGATTTGTAGCTGATTATAACTAGTGGTGAGTGATAAGTGATTGGTCATCTTAAACTAAAACAAAGCATACATATTTATACTAAAGCAAACTTGGGTCCAAAGTAATTAAAAAGTAGCAAAAGTCAATAACATGATGTAAGACCTTAGAAGTCTTCAAAATTTGTTTTTAAGCATAAAGTCTTGGCTCGTCAGTCTTTTTCTTCAGCCCAATCATCAGCGGTGGCCCAAAAACACAGCAACCCATTATGCTGATCCTGCAGCACTCCTACGACTTTGAAATCAGCTTCTTCCAATTCCTCGAGGAGGTTGTAGGGTTTGTACACAATCTACAAACATTAACTTCTAAGACCAAATTAAACCTAATATTAAGATAAAAAGGCATGATTAAAAATAAACTTAAGAGAGGACTAAAAAGCACAAATAACACTAAAAAGAGACTCAAAGGGACATCTTGGGCAAATAAAACAAGTGTAAAATCTACTAAAAGTGATATAATAACGTTAATAAATTAACCCTATCACATCCCCAAACTTAAATCGTTTCTTGTCCCCAAGCAACTAAAAAACAAAATAAAGACTCAATGTTCCTAAAAATAAAATAAAAAATTTGGGCAATGCCCAAGTCAAGACCATAATGCACACAAGCTTGAAGTTTTTAGAAAGATGCTCACAATACCAAAATGAAACTCATAGCCATTCATAAACCTAGCTTTATCATTTGAGTTTAAAACATACCATCAGAAACTATCCTAGGCTCACTTTATGCTAACCAAAGTTATCATGGCATTCAAAATTTTTGAAATTGGGAATGCACTTGCCTTTTTCTTTGTTTTGCAATGCATTGACTTTTACCACATGCTCACCTATCACTCAATGGTACAATTTTTCTAACATTCATCTCATATTGAGGTATAAGGTGGACCTATTGGTCTCTTTTGATCCTTGGTGTCTTTGATACGCATGTATGCAAAGGAAACTGAGCTTTTGCTCTTTGGATTTTTCTTTGAAACTTTGCATATTTTTCTACACTTAAGCACAAGGTGGTAAGGCATGTTTGAAGTATTTGTTGTTTTTGAGAATGCATTTACAATGGGGGTGAGAAGTATACTTTTCAACACATTGCCCCTCCCCAAACTTGAGAGAGATAATGTCCTCATTGGCTAAAGAAACAAATGGGCTTAGAAGATTTTGAATGAAAGCCCAAAAAGGTGTGGCCCAATAATGACTTAAACTTAGTAGTCCAACAAACTTAACTGTTGTTAAGTCCAAGATGTTAGTCTTTTGCTCAAGTGAAAATTCATGAGATTACGGTGGCTATGACTTCAAAAAGATTGTGCTAAGAACATGTGGTGAATAAAAAGCTTGTGCATATAGGCAAGACTCAGAACAGATTCCAGAAAATCAGTTCCCACACTGAAACCAAAAAGCAAAGATGAGAATGGGGAATTAAGGTCCTCACTCTCATTTTTGTCAAAACACAACCTATAAAATTCTAAAAACAGCAACGAGTTCAATCATAGCATGACTAATCTTGGACTCAAAGTGGTTTAAGACCACTGTCCAAACTTGCTTCTAGAACACAAGTTCAAACAAGGACTCTTGCCAAAAATAAACATTAAAATAGATTCACTCGACACACATAAAACAACAAATAAATCCTCAAGGGGACATACACATTCTAAAATAAGCAAAGAATTCAAACTGTGCATCAAGGGATGCACATACCACTAATAAAATAACAAATAAAAAAATGAAAAATAATTTAAAAACGGGCAGAGGACAGAACCTGTCCTACTCAGATTGAGTAGGAGTGGGGGCAAGTTGTTGCAGGCATGTTATAGGAAATGGTGGCAACTTCATCTTCTTCTCTGGGTTCTGCTTCTGCCACTCCTTTATTCTATTTTTTTTCCTTTTTGTACTCCAGCCACTGGATTCTTTCTTTGTTTAGTGCCCTTACTTCAGACTAGAGTCTAGAGATCCTTCCCTTCAGCTTGTCGGTTTTCTTCCTCAAACTCTTCTTGAGCTTGGCAGTGGCTTTATGCACCTCACCCTCAATGACATTTGGAGGCTTTGGATTGTTGCTGAACCTCATGAGCATGTCTAAGGATTTCTTATCCATCATTGTCTTCTCCTTATTGAATGAGTCAGTGGGGAGTGTCCTCACCTTGGCTTGGGTCATTAGTCCATTAAAGATGGAAGGGTAGAGTAGCCAACCCTCGGTCCTATTTACACACCCTCTAATGTTCCCACAAATAAGCCTCCCCACATCAAAAGGCTTCTGCTCCAGAATACAGGACAAAAGGAATAACCTTTCCATACAAATATCAGTGTCATGGCTAGTGGGGTGTAGTGTGTGCCTTAGGAAATAGAACCAGATGTTGGTCTCAGGATTCAAAGAGAAGGTTCTAAGGGTTCTAGATCTACCCTTAAATTTCCAAGATGACCCCTCAATGGCAAGCCTATTCAGGATGATTTTCATCTCTTCATTAGACACCTCAGACTGCATTCTATAAAATTCAGAATCCTCAGGGGGTGTAATGCCTAAGTATGCATTAATGGCCTTAGGGGAATATGACACCTTGGTTTTTCTCACCTTCAAATTTGCCTTAGTGGTCACTACCACCTCAGTATATAATTCTTTAATTCGGTCCTCATTGTATTCATCAAGGACCTCATACAGTTTCTTCCATCCTACGCCATCTATGACAGATTTGATAAAGGGATGGGTCATAATGATTTCCTTGGGAAATCCTCTAGGGGGTTTTCCACTTCTTTCAGCAAAAGAAGGATACTTTCTCAGGCCAATTTGCAACTAAATAGACTGTCCTTTAAAGGAGAACGAGTTTTACCTCTGTTGGCTTCAGCAATACTGGGAGAATGTTGCAGGGTTGCCTTGCTGGAACCTTTATATTGAGCCATTGTTTGGGCTCCTAGCCTTGTGATCCTCTTTGGTGGAGAAATTTCCTCCACCTCAGTATCTTCAGCAATTTCCTTTTCAACAACTTGTTTCTTCTTTTTATTTGCTGTAAGCCTCTTCTTCTACACATCTCTCCTTTTGATGATTGTCATGTCCACATCATCAACTTCCTCTTGTTCTGTTTCAACCTGAGATGGTGTGGTGGCAGTATGCATAGGGGATATGGGGCTCACAGATGGTGTATGTTCTATGTCCCTTGGACTGGATTGGGGTGGTGCCATATCAACATGGCTGGTAACTACTTCAATAAGGGGGCTATTGGCCACAGGGGTTCCAAGGGGTTGAGTATGTTCAGATGATGCAGGGGTAGGTTCCATGGTCTTTTCACTAGGCTCATCCATTAGTTGGTGTTGGATAGGGGATTTTTGCTCCATAGTTTGATGGTGCTCCAGGTTTGTGGGTACTGGTGTCATCTCAATCCCCAATAACTTAGATAGTGTTTCATGTGGGATGATTGCAGGGGAAACAAGGGGGTTAGATGTAGGAATGATTGGAGTTGCAATAGGTGTGGGCAAAGGAGTGTTTACAAGGGTGATAATGGGAGTGGCAGTGGGGGAAATAGCAAGGTTGGTTATGGTGGTTTCAGTGGTGATAGGGGAAATAATAGAGGGGTGACTAAGGGAGTTTTAGTGGGATTATCTGGAATAATAGAAGGGGTTTGAAGGTTGGTGGTTTGGTTGACGTGGGTAATAAAAGGGGTGGTTTATGTGGTCCAAAGCCCCAATAGTTCATCCATGGCTGCAAAAGCCTTGTCCATGGATGCCCTAAGGTTGCTTATTTGAGACATGGTGGAAAAATTTGGGATGGTAGACACTTGGTGCACTTGAAGGGGGGTTGAATGAGCAATACCTTGGATTGGCGATGGGTTAACTGCAACTGTGGTGGCCTTCGTAGGAATCATCTTCTGAGTTGGAATAGTAGAAGTAGGAGGGTGTCTGAACTTGGGCTCCAGTGACCGCGGCTAGTGCATCAAGCGTTGTGGTTGAGAACTTTAACACCACAGGGCTGAAGTAACTTTTTTCGAAGGAGAAGACTCTTCCTTCGAATTCTCTGGAAGAGCAATTGCAGACCCCTTGTCCTCAGTCATCGGCTTCGTTTCGAATTGACTAGCGCTTCTAGTGATTCGTTTAGGAGGAGGGGTTGTTCCTTTGCGACTCGTTTCAAAGGAGGAGGGTGTTCTCTTGGCTCATTCTCAGAAGATGACTCGGGTTTCTTCATCATTGCATGTGTCCGTTTTCGAGGCTTCGATTTTGTGATAGCCATTGAAAAGGGGGTAAGGTTTTAGTAGAACAGGGGTTGTTAGAAGCTTGCGGTGGAAGAATCGACAGTGGAAATGGAGGACTGAAAAAAATAGTGGATTGATGGGATTAAAAAGAAAGGAACCTTCGATCACAAGGCTGGAAATCGGCAGTTTCGTAGGTTTGAAGTACGGTTGAGGGACGATTTCTCGGATAACCGTGTTTGGTAATAGTTGGCAACCTTAATCTACTAAAATGAGAGTGTTTTAGCTGGAAATGGTACAAGTCTCGGTGTACTGTGTCTAAAAAAGGTATCCAGACAGATGATGTCAGCATACGCAAACCAAGCGACGTTGAGGGGAGTGGGTCGGGTCTTTAGGCTGTTTAAAATAGATGAAATAGAAACAGGTTAGCCCAATAAAATAATGAAATGAATTAACTTGCATGGGCCTAACTATTTTAATGCATTGATTAACCGAATGGGGCCTAGTTGGATTAATTTGAACACGGCCCAACTGGAGAAAAATAAAAGAGATTATTCTAAAATAAATAAATATACTATTAAAATAAAATTAATAATAATAATATAAAAGCCTAAAATTTAATTTAAAAAAAAAACTAAAAAAAGTGAAAATGAATGAAGGAAAATATTTACAAACACAAATATATTTTTTTCTTTTCTTTTTAATTATTTGAGACAACAACCATGGAAGGTTGTTGTGTGATTTTGGGAGGATCAAAGAAGGGTTTAATTCTGTGCCCATTTACTTTGAAAGTGGTACCTCTCTCCGGATCAATCAGTTCAATGACTCCGTAGGGGTAAACTTTGGCAATACTATAGGTCCAATCCACCTTGAATTTAACTTTCCAGGGAAAAGTTTTAACCTTAAATTGAACAAAAGAACTTTTTGACCCTCACTTAAGTCTTTGGGAAGAAATTTTTTGTCATCCCATTTTTTGGTGTTTTCTTTATAAAGCTTGACATTCTCATAGGAAACTTTTTTGTCATCCCTATGTTTTTCTAGTTCACAGAGTTGTAATGTTCTTTTTCTCCCAGCCTCATCCAAACTTATATTAAGTTTCTTAATGGGCCAACAGGCCTTATGCTCTAACTCCACAGGTAGATGACAAGCCTTTTGATAAACCAACTTATAAGGAGACATTCCAATAGGGGTTTTGTAAGCAGTCCGGTAAGCGCACAGGGCATCATCCAATTTGGAGGCCAAATCCTTTCGGTGTGTTTTGACTACTTTGGCTAAGATTCATTTTATCTCCCTATTTGACAACTCAGTCAAACCATTGGTTTGAGGGTGGTAAGCAGTAGCCACCATATGCTGGATGTTGTACATATCAAGGACTTCTTCTAGCAAGTTGTTTATGAAATGGGTGGGTTCACCACTAAATAAGGCACAAGGTGTACCAAATCTAGTGAATATATTCTTTTGCAAGAATTTGACAAGTGTCCTAGCATCATTGGAATTGCAAGCCATAGCTTCCACCCACTTGTACACATAATCTATTGTCACCAAAATGTAGGCACAATTATTGCAAAGAGGTAAATGTCCCATAAAATCTATGCCCCAGACATAAAATAATTCTACTTCTAGAGTTCCATTTAAGGGCATTTCATTTTTCTGAGAGATGTTTCAACTCATTTGACACTCAATACAACTTTTTGCAAAGTCATGAGCATCATTATACAATGTAGGCCAGAACAACCCAGATTGTAAAACTTTTGTTGCTGTCCTACTTCCTCCAAAATGTCCTCCACATGGTCCAGCATGGCAATGTCGTAGGACTGGTATCACATCTTCTTTTGGTATGCATCTTCTTATCATCTGATATGCATAAATCTTAAACAAAAATTGGTCATCCCATAGATATTTCTTAGAGTCAAAAATGAGCTTTTTTCTTTGGTATTTATTGAACTCTTTGGGAATAATCCAACAAGCCAAATAATTAACAAGATTTGCAAACCAAGGTATTACAGAGTGTTGCAAGGCCAAAATTCTCTCATGTGAAAATACTTCACAGATCTCACCATCACACATAGATTTACCATGTTTTTCCAACCTTGACAAATGACTAGCCACTTGGTTATCCACACCCTTTATCTCAATGATTTCCAAATCAAACTCTTATAGCAACAAGACCCACCTTATCAACCTAGGTTTTGCATCTTTTTTAGAAATGAGATACTTGGTGGCAGCATGATCAGTATGAACAACCACTTTGGTACCCATCAAGTATGACCTGAATTTTTCAAAAGCAAAAACCATAGATAATAATTCCTTTTCAATAGTGATGTAATTGATTTGGGCTTCATTTAAAGTCTTACTTGCATAATAAACAGGGTGGAATATTTTGTTTTTCTTTTGACCCAAAATTGCCCCTACTGCCCAATCACTTGCATCACACATTATTTCAAAGGGTTGGGACCAATTAGGTGTTGTTACTATAGGAGCAGTGACCAGCGCTTCTTTCAAAGTGTTGAAAGCGTTTTTACAGTCTTCACTAAAATTAAACACCTGGTCATGATGTAACAATAAACAAAGAGGTTTAGAAATTTTGGAAAAATCTTTTATGAACTTCCTGTAAAAACCTGCATGTCCCAAAAAACTCCTGATCCCTTTGAAAGTTGTTGGTTCAGGTAAATTTTCAATTACTTCCAACTTTGCTTTATCAACTTCCATGCCTCTTTTGGAAATGAGATGTCCTAACACTAGGCCCTCTTTAACCATAAAGTGACATTTTTCCCAATATAAAACCAAGTCAGATTCTTCACATCTTTTAAGACTATTTTCTAGGTTTTGTAAACATAGATCATATGATGTCCCATAAACTGAAAAATCATCCATGAAAATTTCCATAGAGTGTTCCAACATGTCAGAAAAAATGGACATCATACATCTTTGGAATGTGGCAGGAGCATTACATAATCCAAAAGGCATCCTTCTAAATGCAAAAGTCCCATAAGGACAAGTGAAAGTGGTCTTTTCTTGGTCATGAAGTGCAATGGCAATTTGATTGTAACCAGAGTAGCCATCTAAGAAACAATAAACTCTTTCCCAGCTAATATTTCTAGCATTTGGTCAACAAAGGGTAATGGAAAATGGTCTTTTTGAGTGGCCTTGTTAAGCCTTATATAGTACATACAAATCCTCCAACCAGATACTATCCTAGTGGGTATAAGTTCAGTTTTATCATTTGGTACTACCGTAACTCGACCCTTCTTGGGTACACATTGCACAGGAGTGACACATGTACTACTTGCAATGGGATAGATTATGCCTGCATCAAGCTATTTCAGAATTTCCTTTTTAACTACCTTTTTCATCACATGATTGAGTCTTCTTTGAGGCTCAATTGAGGTGAAATCCTTGTCTTCCAAAATAACTTTGTGTTGACAAATGGTAGGGCTTATGCCCTTCAGGTTAGCAATGCTCCATCCTATGGCTTTTGTATGAAGTTTAAGCATATTGACCAACTTTTCTTCTTGATCAGATTCTAATGTTGATGAAATAATGACTGGCAACTTCCCTGCGTCTCCTAAAAAGGCATACTTCAGATGTGAGGGAATTTGTTTTAATTCTAAGTCTGGTGCAACTTCTAAGGAATGAACAAGAGTTTTCCTATCCTCACTTTCTAATACTTCAAAAGCAGTAGTCTCTTGTAGTCCATCTAGGTCTTCTAAATTTGTTTCTTCCTCATCACTATCAGACTCAGCTATCCCAAAAATCCTCCCCAAACTTTTTTCTTGACACCAGGTCTCAATCAAACTTAAAGTAGGTCTCAATCAAACTTAAAGTAGAACACTCTTCTTTTTCTTCAGGGTACTTGAGGTATCAAATACATTAAAAATCACTTGTTGGTCTTGGACTCTCATGGTCAGCTCTCCCTTTTGGACATCTATATATCAAGGTTCTAGGAAAAGGTCTGCCTAGAATGATGGGAGCATCCTTGTCAGTTTCAAAGTCTAAGATGATAAAATCAGCAGGAAAAATAAACTTATCAACTTGGACTAGGACATCCTTAATTTTACCTTTTAGGTAGGCTATGGACTTATCAGCTAATTGGAGAGTAACAGTTGTGGGCCTAGCTTCACCTATGCCTAATGTGCTAAAAACAGATAGAAGCATAAGGTTAATACTAGCACCTAAGTCACATAGGGCCTTTCCTATCTCCTTTCCTCCTATAGGACATGGGATTGTAAAGCTTCCAGGATCTTTCAGCTTTGGAGGGAGTTTAATGGATAACATAGCACTAAACCTGTAACACTCGTAAATATCTGTAAGTCTGAATTACCAAATTTACCCGATTTACGATTCAAGTCAATTGTCTATGTATCTTTATGAATCTTCAGTTCCATTCAAGATGTCGGGTGAGTAGCGTGTTCGAAATCTCGGGTTTTCGGACCTCGGTACCAAGGACGCGATTGTACCTAGCGATTGTGACTCTGTCACTATCGCCAGGGCATTGTCACTGGAGAGGAACCCCACAAGGTACGAGTGGCGTGAGATTACCCTGCAACTGTGACCCAAGTCACTATCGTGGTGGCATTGTCGCTAAAGGCTGGTGACTTACAGTACATATGTCGCGACTGTGACCGACGACCTTGACATTGTCACTGTCGCTGGGTCACTATCACCAACGGGTACCAGGAGCTCTTTAAGTTCAACTTTTGAGGACTTTTTTCATAACTTCTCATTCTCTCCATCTTAAATGCTCTCCTCAATATTCTAGGGCAAGGGACGATTTTTGGGTGCATTAAAGGAGATCAACCACCATCATCCTCAAGGCTTTCATCAACAACCTAATATCAAGTCTAGGATCTCAATAACTCCATAGCCTCCATCTCTTTCTTCAAGAATATTTGGATTTCTAGTGTTTTCAATAAAACCCATATTGTGAGTTCATCCCTACCTTTTTAAAACCTTATACATATCAAACTAATTTTAGACTTCTAATCATCTCCTATTTATGTTTTTGGTGCTAAAAATGATTTGATCTAACTTGAGATTTTAGAGATTTTTAGGGTCTCACACTATTTTGAGATATGAAGAAGTATTATGAGTTTTGGGACTATAAATGTGTTTGGTATTATACACTTGTGGTGGAAAATGGTAATAAATGCATTTTTAACTATGTTTATGGTTTTATTATATGTTGGGATTTGCTAAATGAAGGTATTTTGAGAAAATGGAAATGGTGCTCGGTTATTAGTATTAAATGATGTTTATGGCCAAGTCTTTATCAAATGGAGAAGTTGTTTGTGAAGTTAAACAAAACATTTTGTGAGAACATGGATACAAGCCATATGTGTGATTAGGGTTTGAGTCACCAATGAGATGGTGACAAGCCTTAGACTATTACTAGTGGATCCTTAGGTATAGAGTCGGCTTAATTTTGGGTTAAACCTCGTTTGTAGCTAGTTGAGACATTGGACCCTAGGAAGGCACCTTGGTACGATTATGTGGGACCGGATACTAGCTGTGGGTTATAAATGTAAATCCTATCGAATGAGTATGACTAGGATCATTAGGTGCCCTCCCCCACATCTAAATACGAGCCGGAGAGTTCATGGCCTTGATCCTAGTATGGTGAGCTCAATAACATGGAGATTGGCCTACTTTTGTGTTCCGCCACGATCCTTGAAAATCGGGTCTCCCCTGTCATCAAACGACGTATTTGGACCGAAAGGTCGTCATGTGGTTATTGTTGTATTTTATAAATTAACCTATTTGAAAGATTAATTATTTATTGCACTTAAATCATTTCCAAAAGTATTGATATAAATTGTTTGTTCTCACTACGCGTTAAGCCTAACACTTTTTCTCAAATGACGTGTATAAAAGGTTCCCTTAGCATTGGTTCGTCCAAGGTTTGAGGGATGAGCGTGGGTGCTTGAGGCATTTTTGAAACTTTTTAAATTACATTTCTTTCTTTTGACTCCATAACCTTTGGGGGTCAGGAATGTAAGGACCAACTGAAGTAGAGAGTGGAGTCTTAGGAAGAGTAGGTGCTAGAATAGGTGCTTGAATAGTTGTTTGAACAGGTTGCAAAATGGGTTCTAGGTCAGGTTCTTTTTCAGTCCTACAGGATACTATTGGACTAGTCTAAGATGGAACTGTAGGACTGCCACCAGAGTGTGACACATCAACTACAACACTTTCCTTGGGCTTTTGGACTTATTCAGGTTCACTAGGGAATAGTGTTGGAAAATCAAAACTCTTGGGAATGGTGGGCTACTAATGGGCTTAGCTATGGGCTTGGGCTCCCTAGTACTACAAGACTGGTTCACAAGTAATGTAGTAGCAGAATCTAGTCTCATCTTTTTATTTTCAGGCTCAGCTTTGTCTGGTTCTCTTTGGATATTTTCTAAATTCTTTCCACTTCTTAAAGTCACAACCTTAATATGCTCTTTCCAGCTCTTTTTAACACCCCAAAAATTGGGACTAACAAAAATTTTCGGAAAAAGGAAATGTGGTATATAAAATAATGCCAAAGCACGAGCTTTCCCAAAAAGGGAACAATACACGCCTACTATAATTACAAGTTTGTAATAATAAAGAAATGAGGGATAATAACCCTTTAATCTAATTCCTATCTAGAAAAGAGATTATGACAAGTTGTTATCTAAGTCCCAAAAATTAACATCTTCTAATGGCGTCCCAAAATGCTTCCCAAGATCTCATCTAAGGCTTGCTAAATCTTCTTAGCGGACGCGCCACTAGAACCTGAGATACACATCAAACCAATCAAGTGTTAGGCCAAACGAGCCTAATGAGTTGAACAATAGCATGGTATAATCATTTAAGCATTTATAAACAACAAGAACCATAAAGGAATCAATGGGGGAGACCCATCACACCAACAAGCTTCACCTCAAGAGCCAATGTACCTTGATGTTCACTCATATGAGCAACATCCCGAAGGCCCAACACATTTGAAGACTACCTCCAAGGCATTACTCCAAATGACGAAGATCTAGGCGCATACCGTTAAGGTGGCACCCCAAGACTACATCCTCCTAGTGCCTACTCGTGGTTCATCCAATATACAATCCATCATTATACATTCTTCACATCAATTAAAATACATGTATAAGATCCCAAATAGTTCCAATCTCAATTTAGGTCCAAAACCCTCAATCATATAAGTTCACATATAGTATCTATCCATCATACATACATATCACATGAGTACTTCTCAACATTTGCCAACATAATCATCTCATAAAATCCACATAAATGATTAATGGCCAAAACCCCAACATATACCAAATATAGCATTTTATGTCTATTTTAGCAAGTGGTTGTTATAATGAAATAAAGCATAAGAATGATGATAGGGAGTGTAATATGACATGTATCTCATTTTAAAAGGGTTAGAAACACTTACAATCTAGGTTTTATAGAAAACCCTATAAACATAGAAAACCCTAGCTTGATGGAGAGGAGATTGAGACTTGAATGCTAGCTTGGTACACCACCTTTAATGCTCCACCAACCCTCTTGGATGATCAATAAATGTTTTCCCCAACCTTAGATCCACAATAAATGAAGAGGATGTTTTGAGAAGAAGAAAGTCTCCTAAGAAAGTCCACCCGAATTTCCATCAAAGGAATAACGCTTTCCTCTTCAGACCAGCACTTGCGAAGGTAGCATACATAAAATGTAAGGTGAATCCCGTCCATTTCCGGCGGTAATTCCAATCTATAGTCTTGAAGTTCGTCCTTCTCCAATATTGTAAAGGGTCCAAGGAAACGGGGACTAAGCTTCCCACGCTTCCCGAAACGGATGATCCCCTTCCATAGTGATACCTTCAACAAAACCCACTCTCCCACTTGGAACTCGACCGGTCTTCGCTTTTTGTCCGCATAGCTCTTATGTCGATCTTGAGACGCCTTCAAATGCTTTTGGATACCTTTTACCTTTTCCGCCGTTTCTTGTATGATCTTCGGTAAAGCGAATTGCTTTTCTCCGCCTCAAGCCAACACATTAGTGTTCTACATATCCGTCCGTATAGCGCTTCGAATGGTGCCATCCCAATACTCAACTGATAGATATTATTATAGGCAAAATCCACTAAAGGTAGATGCGAATCCCAATTACACCAAAAGTCTATAACACACGACTGGAGCATATCCTCGAGAGTTTGGATCGTTCTCTCACTTTGACCATTTGTTTGAGGATGATAGGTCGTGCTCAATTTGACACTCGTGCCTAACTCTTTTTGTAGGCCATCCCAAAACTTGGAAGTGAACCGAATATCCCGGTCCGAAACTATGGATAGTGAACACCATGACGCGATACTACTTCATCGATATAGAGCTTATATAACTTGTCCATCGGCAACGTCTCTCGCATCGCCAAAAAGTGTGCGCTCTTCATGAGTCGATCCACCACCACCCAAATAGAATCATGACCCCTCAAGGTCCTTGGTAACTTGGTGACGAAGTCCTTGTGATGTGTTCCCACTTCCATTCCTGGATGGCTAATGGCTGCAAACTCTCATAAGGCTTTTGATGTTCCGCTTTGACTTGTAGGCAAGTGACGCATCTTTCCATATAGTTGGCTACATCGAGCTTTATTATGGCCACCAATAATGAAACTTCAAATCTCTATACTTGGATTTGTGAGCTTCCACCAAGAACAACTCACGGATTCCTCCAACCTTCGGTACCCATATCCTTCCTTGAAATATCTTGAGTTCGCGACTATCTTCCGTTAATAGTTCCCGTTGTTCCACCATGATCTCGGCTTTGAGGTTCTCTTCACGAAGTGCTTCAACTTGACTTACTTTGATGTCTTACACTAGGCTTGATATAACGTCAATTCTAGAAAGGGTTACCTTAACTTCACCCCCATAGTTCTTTGGGCTCAATGCATCCGCCACCACGTTGGCTTCACCGGGGTGGTAAAGCAACTCGCAATCATAGTCCTTCAATAGTTCTAGCCACCTTTTCTGCCGCATGTTAAGGTCCTTTTGATCAAATATATACTTTAAACTTTTGTGATCGGTGAAGAGTTTACAGTTCGTCCCATAGAGGTAATGTCGCCATAGCTTCAAAGCAAAAACCACCGCCGCTAGCTCCAAGTCGTGAGTGGGGTAGTTCTTCTCGTGGTCCTTGAGTTTTTGTGACGCATACACTATCACCTTCCCCTTTGTATTAAGACACACCCGAGGGCCAATTTGGAGGTGTCGATATAAACCACAAAGTCATCGGATCCTTCAGGTAAGGATAGGATTGGTGCCTCACACAACTTCTTTTGAATAGCTCGGAAGGTTTGCTCTTTTGCCTTGGTCCATAAGAACTTCACATTCTTCCTTGTCAACGATGTGAGCGGAGAGGCGATCTTCGAAAAGTCTTGAATAAACTGTCGGTAGTAACCGGCCAAATCCAAAAAGCTTCTTATCTCCATTGGACTTGTTGGTGGTTCCCAATTCATCATCGCTTCGATCTTCGCGGGTCTACCTTTACTCCATCCTTTGATACCACATGGCCCAAGAATTGGACTTCTTGCAACCAAAATTCGCACTTGGAGAATTTTACGAATAATTTCTCTTTTCAGAGAATCTCTAACACTTCCCTCAAATATTGAGTATGCTCGGCCTCGTTCCATGAATAGATCAAGATGTTGTCGATGAAAACTATCACTAACTTGTCCAAGAAAGGTGGCACACTCAGTTCATAAAGTCCATGAATACGACCGGAGCATTAGTTAGCCCGAAAGGCATCACTAGAAACTCATAGTGGTCGTATCTTGTCCGAAACGCCATCTTCGGAATGTCGCTCTCCTTCACCCTCACTTGATGGTAATCGGACCGCAAGTCTATTTTGGATAAACACCCCACCTCTTGCAACTGATCAAAAAGGTCGTCAATTCGAGGAAGTGGATACTTGTTCTTCACGGTGACCTTGTTAAGTTCACGATAGTCGATACACATCCACATAGACCCGTCCTTTTTCTTCACAAACAAGACTGGAGCTCCCCACGGTGATGAGCTCGGCCGAATAAATCCTTTCTCCAGAAGTTCTTGTAGTTGGTTATCATCTCTTGCATCTCCGTTGGGGCTAGACGATAGGAGCACAGGCGATCGGGGCGGCACCCGGAGTGAGGCCGATATGGAACTCCACTTGGCGCTCCGGCGGTATCCTCGTAAAATCTCCTAGAAATACATCCGGGTAGTCGTGCACCACGTCCATATCCCCAATCTTCTTATTTTCGAGTTTTGCGTCGATAATGTAGGCCAAATATGAAGTACACTTCTTCGCTAGGCTCTTTCACGCTTTGAGTGACGAGATAATCGTGTTGGCATTTCGATTCTTCTCCCCATAGACTATCACTTCTCCTCCCTTTAGCAAGGGTATTCTCACCATCTTCTTGGAGCAAAATATACTGGCATAGTGCTTAGCTAGCCAATCCATTCCTACGATCACATCAAATCCCCCAATATCCGCCAGTAGCAAATCCATCACAAAGGACTCCCCGTCTAAGTCTAAGATACACCCATCGAAACGTTCCCAGACTAACATATGATCCCCATTGGCTACTTCTACTACTAGTGCATCTGTCAACAAATTAATAGGAGAAGTGAAATTCTTGAATAAAGTGGTAGATACAAACGAACGGTTCACACCGGAATCAAACAAAACACGGGCATGTAAAGAGTTTACTAGGAATGTACCCGATACGACATCCGTTGTCACTCTCGCTTCCTCTGCCGTCATTTGGAAGGCCTGACTTGGCGCCTTCGATGGAATCTCCTTCTTCAGCATAACCCCTCTTGAAGCCCTTTAGTGTCCTCTCACTAGCTTGGGACAGTCTCTCTTGATGTGCCCCGGCTCCCGACACTCAAAACAAACTGGCCCCTGGGAGGGGCAATCTCTACTCACATGGTCCTTTCGTCCACACTTGAAGCACTCGGTAGTGTTGGAGAAAGGTCTCGGATTACAAGGCCCGAAATGCTTACTCCTACAATTGAGGCACCACCTTGCCTCACGTCGGGGTTCTATGTTCTTTCCCCCGGTTAACGGTTTGGACGGTCGTGCGGGCCCAGTTGGCCCTTCCCACTTTCGTTTCTCGCCTTATTGGCTCCTCTCTTCTCTTCCTTGAATGATGTCGTCCTCTACCAGTTAGGACTCCTCAATGACCTCTTGCAACGTAGACACCCGGGCGTTCCTCACACCCATCTTCATTTCCGCAGACAAACCCCTCAAATACGCTTTTATCTTTGACCTTTCATCAACAGTCAAATGCTCAACCAAACTGAGCTTCTCCACAAATTGATTCATGTAATCGGCAATAGACAGATTAGCCTTCTTCAGATTTCGTAACTCCTATTCAATCTTATCAAGGGCTCTATCATTGCAGTACTTGTCCATTACCTTCTTCTTGAAGGTTGGCCAAGTGAGCTTGGCCAAAACCCCCGGAGTAAGCAAAGTTCGGGTGATGTTCCACCATCTCAAAGCCTCCCCTCTAAACAGTTGGGATGCGAACTTGACTCTTTGAGAATCGTCACACTCGCTTGATTCGAATGTCATCTCCACCTCTTGTATCTACTTCATACATGCCACTAGATTAGTCGTTTCGGAAAACACTGGGGGCTTGCTACATAGAAAGGTCTTGTAGAAGAAACCGCCTTCCTTCTTTTTCTCGACCCTTACCGCTTGCTCTTCAGTTCCAATTCCATTACCTGTACCACCCGATCTAATCACCGCATTGTCGCCCACTGTTTCATTTCTTCAGTTGCTTGCATCTCGGTCCTCTAGCAACTTTATAAACCTTTCGTTGCATTTGTCCATTGTGGAGTTCATCATTTGCATGATACTAGCTATCATGACCGATTGAGGGTCCACTTCTTGAATCACTGGGTTTTCGGTCTCTAGGTTCACTCAAGGAACCTCATCAACAATTCCCTCCAACATAGTGGGAATCAGCAAGACAGATTGATTTACCGCTGGGTTTGCTCTTCTTGAGGTTTCTGGGGCGGTTACACTCGTCTCATTAGCATCTTCGAGAGCCCCGACTCGACTCCTCGTGTTTACCATTATGAACTATCTCACACGATAAGGATCATACTAGTTAATTCTTTAAAAGATAATCGAACAGTGATACTACAGACATCTACAGTTTAAGGATCATACCGGTTATGTGGCCCAAGATTTACTAGCATAAACACATACACAAAACACTTTGTTTATTAAACACAATGATTACATCAATCCATATCCCTATTTGTGATGAACAATTAAGATTGAGTGTTTGTGTGTGTACTCAATGTGTGCTACTATGTGTGTTCTTACTCTCTCTCAATTACACCTTCACTTTTCACACACTTACTAACTTTCACACACCCTAAACAACACTATGACTTGCTTATATATAGGTCAACATGACCAAGCAAGGTCAAACCTTCTAAGCTCATTTACACCACACACAAACACTAATACAACAATTACAACAAAGACCCTCATTTAATCTTGAATACAATTATAGTCTAACAGGTTAATTCTTTAAGCACTTTGGTACGTACTACTACAATGATCAATCATCATAATAACAATTTCAAGTACACTCACGTATTTATAAATTCATAATAGCACTGGCCAAGTGAAATTGTGAATGTATATTACATAAGAATTCTTGTCGCCATCATTACAATTCCTCAATCAATGTATTTCTGTAGTCTTAATACTTTCCCCACCTAGAAATGTTCTACCCACTGGATAGTGATACTACAGACATCTACAGTTTAAGTCCAGGTATACTAGAGTCAACACCTAGTTCACTTAAATTAAAGCTCTGATACCAACTTGTAACACCCCAAAAATTAGGACTAACAAAAATTTCCGGAAAAAGGAAATGTGGTATAAAATAATGCCAAAGCACGAGCTTTCCCAAAAAGGGAACAATACATGCCTGTTATAATTACAAGTTTGTAATAATAAAGAAATGAGGGATAACAACCCTTTAATCTAATTCCTATCTAGAAAAGAGATTATGACAAGTTGTTATCTAAGTCCCAAAAATTAACATCTTCTAATGGCGTCCCAAAATGCTTCCCAAGATCTCATCTAAGGCTTGCTAAATCTTCTTAGCGGACGCGCCGCTAGAACCTGAGATACACATCAAACCAATCAAGTGTTAGGCCAAACGAGCCTAATGATTTGAACAAAAGCATGGTATAATCATTTAAGCATTTATAAACAACAAGAACCATAAAGGAATCAATGGGGGAGACCCATCACACCAACGAGTTTCACCTCAAGAGCAAATGTACCTTGATGTTCACTCACATGAGCAACATCCCGAAGGCCCGACACATTTGAAGACTACCTCCAAGGCATTACTCTAAATAGCGGAGATCTAGGCGCATACCGTTAAGGTGGCACCGCAATACTACATCATGTTGGTGATTTTAGAGTCTCCAGGCATTTAAGTGTAATTGGTTATAACACGAGTACTAATGGGTTTCAAACTGTGATCTAATACAAGTTAGGTGGTTCGGAGTGCACACTTGTTATAAGACGAGTTTGATCTCGGACACGATGAAATGGCGGGGGGTCAAGGGGCAGCATCCTTGGTGGTGATCCAAGAGGCAGAGCCACTTAAGGCACGACAGAGCCTCTTAAGGCACGACAGAGCCTCTTAAGGCACGTCAGAGCCTCTGAGCCTCTTTTGGCACGTCAGAGCCTCTTAAGGCACGACAGAGCCTCTTAAGGTACGACAGAGCCTCTGAGCCTCTTTAGCACGTCAGAGACTCTTAAGGCACAACAGAACCTCTGAGCCTCTTTGGCACGTCAGAGCCTCTTAAGGCACGACAGAGCCTCTGAGGCTATTTGGCACGTCAGAGCCTCTGATGGGTGTTTCTGGACCAGAAACTCTGGTGTCTATTTTTGGACTAAATATGCATTTACTGAACATTTAATGCTCAGTTATTTCCTGCCCTTAATTTTAGCTAAATTGATTGTAACCGACTATAATTGATAGTAATTTGCAATCATTGCCATTTCCGTTATTTCCTATTTTACGAATGTGACTAGTATATATACCGTATATACTTATGTTTTAGACTCGTGATTTTAAATAATCACTACATACTCTCCAGCAAATTTGCTCTCGTTTTTGTGCCAACAAACGTGAGTGTTCTTGAGTCTTATCCCATATTAGATTTCGTGCAACCCTGGCATAGGGTCGAAATACCAATTCGGAAAGTGACATACACGATTCTCAAGAAATCCGGTCAACTGATCGATTATCTTGCCCTCTATTTTGAAACAATCGAATTGGTATCTCGACATGTCGATCATGGCCGATTCCGTGAAAGAGATGACCTCAAAGTTTGGAAAGTTGAAGAAGTTTGAGGGTGCCTACTTCAGACGCTTGCAGAAAAGGATGCATTTTCTGCTGACCGCTCTGAAGGTAGTGTATGTACTGAGTACACCCATGCTAGAAGTGATGGTGTTAGATCCCAATACAGACAACAAAAGAAAATACTCCATAGAAATGTAGAGATAAGATGAAAATTAAGAACACAATTAAGAACTCATCTCATATGCTTTGATTCATTGATGGAGGGGAAATTGGAAGAGCACCACACTAAACATTAATCGACTCTCATGGAAAAACCTAGTCTGTGTGTGTAAATTGTGTTCTCTCCAAAAACCTAATGAGCAAAGTGAGCCATGGGCACCAATAAATAGGTCCCATTTACAAATAAAAGGCTCAAGCCCACACAACTAATTAAAAAGCCCAAAATACAATTCTTTATAAAACATTTGGGGGCTAATTTAAGCTAACAATCTCCCCCTAATGTTTTATAAAGAAAGCATCATCATATAGTATCCCCCTTACTTTCTTTAAAAACTTGGTGTTCCACTCTTCGAGTCTTCATAGCATCACAAACTCCCCCTCAAATGTAGGCCCATCTTCTTGAAAAACCGAAACAATTACCCCATTTTGTCCAGCTTTCATGTCTCAACTTCAATGCTGTTTTTGACCGTCAAGGAACCTGATTGAGAGAAAACATAAAAAATGCTCATTCAACTCCAGCCTCTTAGATTTCCAACGAGCTTTGATTCATCCATTTTAGATGAAAAATGAGTGAGTCGTGCACGTTTTCCCTCAGCTGTGCAGAATGGTCGTCAAAACAGAAAATTTGACTCTTAAGATCTCGTTGAGTAAGCATTCAGTACCGAGCCTTAAACTTGAATAACAGAAGAGGGAGTGACAATAAATATGTCACATTTTTAGCTTGAAACCATGAAGAACCGACGAGAGAACACCGTTCTTGAAAGCGGAAAGAGCACGAGTGAAATGCAATGCTTTCGGTCCAGCACTCTAACGCAGACTTTGAAAAAGATTCTGGCATATCAGCTCACGAAATTTGAGAAAACTCAAAACATCAAATTCGTACATCTGTGCTCTAGAAATCCAACGCAACTGGACTCATGTAAATCGGAGCTTCGAGTAAGAAGTTGTGTGCGTGTTACTGAAACAACGCAAAGGTGGCAAAAAATCAAAGAAATTAGGGCTTCGGGCTCTTGGCTCATTACAATCTCTGGACCATCAACCTCTGATGTGCGTGTTTGGGTCTACCTCTAGTCCTCCTCTCTATTCGTTGCTCTTCAGAGGATTTGGTCCACAGAGGCTCTGTGAACAATTTCAGAGCCTCTTTGTGCTCTTAAGAGCATCTCTGAATCATTGATTAAGCTCTGCACACCTCCAAAACTCATGGGCTAATCCCTCTGATTGCTCTGCATTTGCTGAATCTGCTACAACAACTTATGTGATCATCGAATGGACATCTTCTATATGTGCACAAAGGCTATGTGTATGCATCTCAGATTTTGACAGCAGCTGATCACACACAGAGGCTCTGGATAGCCTCTCAAATTAGTCTTTGTACATATCCTTCAACTTTTGGACAACCTACAGAGGCTCTGCACAAACCTCTGCGCATAACAGCCTCTGCGGTTAATCCTCTGGATAGTATACTATACAACCAGAGCCTCTGGTTGTGTGTCCAGAGCCTTTGGACAGAGAATATCTGGTTAAACTCTGCATAGCTTCTGATCTTTGAATCTGGATAGCAGTCTGATCAAATTCTGCAAGCTTCATATATAACAATTTCAAACCCAAAGGCAGAACCTGGACTGTAGAATTTCAAACTTTCCTCTACATAAACATTCTCGATAAATAAAAGCATCTTTGGACTGCCTTAGTTCAAGTTCTGGATACACTCTGCATCAATCTATGGGTGAACAAAAATTCAAACTCTGAAAAGTGTTGGTTAAAATTCTGAACATTTATGTCTTTGATTTACTTCCTGGAATCGCACAACAACATTTCAAATTTGTCTCAAGCTCAAATTGACAGAGGCATATATTAACAGATTGTTGCACTTCAAGTTCACAATGAACAACTTTCTGGAATCTGCTTCTGCAGAGATTTGGAGCTCACAATCTGCAGCACTGTTGATTCTCGAGCACAATCTTTAGAAATATGTGAACACAGATTGCAACACTGCTGAGGGGGATTTTCAATCTAAGTACAGTCTGCCACAACAATCTGGATCAAATTCTGATTTATCATGGAAAGAATTCATATCTTTTTATGTGCAGTTGAAATTCTGTACACATTAAGCTCAAATATGTGTAAACATAGATTGCAATCTGCCAAAACTCAGTTTGAACTAGACCAAATCTGAAATCTTTTTCAAACTCTATACAAGTAAAATCGAGCTTTGAACTGGAGCAACAAACAACAGCAAAAACAGCAAACAACACAGGTTTAATATTTTTGTATCTGTTCCATACATCTGCACATATTTGTAGTTTCCTAAGAATCCCGACAGTATACTTAGAATATCCGGTTACCGCCCGTAACGGATACACTGTCTTATAAAGTGCCAAACTGATAAAATTAACATCTAAGTGTGTTAAAAACACTAATTAGGACCATTAAATATCCTAATCTATAAAAAAAAAAAAAATCCAAAACACTTTACAATTCCTTAAAAATTTAGGTCTTAACATTACCATTTAATCAAATTTTGTTTAAAGAAAATGCAATATATCAAATTATATCTAACATTAATGAATTTTTTTTATAAAAAAAAAATTAATTTGGAGAAAGAGGGCCAAATGGCCGGCCCATCCTCTCCCCAATATCCCATCTTTTTATATTTTTTAAATATTCATAATTGCATTTATACTCTCAACTCTTCATTTCTCTCATCCCTACTCTCTCTTTAGCTTCACTTTCTCTCTTCATTCCTTCCTATTCTCCAGCCAAAAATCAACCCTCATCCCACCTCAAAGTCAAGATTTAGAAGTAGCAATCACCTCCATAACATCAAGGTAACATTTTTACTAAGAACTCATGCATTTTTCTTGAAAATCTTCTTAAAAATCAAGTTTTTCCCCACCTTTTTATATGTTTGCTTGTTGTTTTTGGAATGGAACCTTTAAAGGGTTCTAAATGGTAGGTAATACACTCAAAACTTGGTTAAACACCAAGAAATTGTGATAACCTATGATCCATATACCCAAAACCTAAGAAAAGAAGGATTTTTGAACATCCATGAACATTTTTCTCACTATCTAAGATGGTGAAGTGCATGCATGTGTAGATTTATATCTAGTTTATACATATTGATTTTGGTACTAAAACTTGAGATATTTGGTTGATCAAAACAATTTTTATCAAGAAACTCCAATATATGGGTCAAAAAGAGATAGAATGTTCATATAATCTTATTACTTCATTTTTAGAGTCTGGCAGATTTCATGCATGTTTTTACTACGACCATAACTTGAAAAATATTCAACCAAATGCTATGAATCTTCTTTTGAAACTTAATATAATGAAATACCAATCAAACCCCACTCGAATCACTCAAAAATATTGAGTTTTGACCCCTCAACCTCATCTCTAAAGTTTGTGGTGTAAATAGAATCCGGCTGGACAAAAAGTTTCAATCAATCAACCTTATCTATCATCTAAATCCATAAAAACTAATGAGTTCTTTTCTGAAAGTAACTTTAATGTGTTGGGAATCAAATAAAATTTGATTCACACAAAAATATGAAGAAATGAGTACTCAACCATCATTAACAAGTTGAGTGTGCTAAAAGAAACTTTCTGTCAGATTGGAACTCTTGAGTTAAAAAGAACATAACTCACTCATTTTTAATTCAAAAGGGGTGAATCTTTTTCTGGAAGTTACCTTTATGAGTTAGGAGTTGAACACAATTTGATTCACTCACAAATGATGAGTTTAGACCCTCCAAATGACTGTGACAATCCAGAGCTGCAGATTGCATGTGTGCATGTGACCAATAAACTTTAAGGACATCATTGGACTATCTAATCAACTCCAAAAATGGTGTTACCTATGCCAAAAGTTCCCTAATGCATTAAAATAAGTCTTATAAAAATTTGGTAAAATAATAAATTGGGGAAAATATTCATAATACAAAGATTTTATGACTTAAAGTTTCTGACAGCAAACAGTAGCTAATGAACCTTCTTAAAATGATTATTTTGGACTTTTGGGCATAATAATAATTAAAAATGAAGATTTTAATTTTAATATAAATATTATTATGTAATCGAACTTCAAGTAAAATTTGTCAACCTAAAAGCCTTAAAAATTTAATCCGAAGAGCCGAAATTATGTCAAGTAGGATTAGTACTCGCTACTCCTACATAAAATAAATCATGTAAGGCATTTTATAAGGCATAGTGACCTAAGTAGTGTCCGAAAACGTAAAAATAGGTCCGAACTGATGATGTGTTCCACTTTCATAGGAAAAGCGTAGTACCAAGATTTAAGCAACCTAGAAGATATTCCCGAGCAGCTGCTAAAATCGGTGAGTATTCACAGCCCCTCTTTTACCGTTTTTATACGTTTTGGGGTGAAAAGCATGTTGAATTTGCTAAATATCTTCGCTATCAAATGATCGTTCGTTAAATTTTGAAATGTTGAATTAATCTTGATTGATTTACGTCATCAAGCGTAAAAGAACGTGAAATTGTTGATAAGGGCACTAAGGCATGTACACAGATTGATGTGTTGAGTTAAAAAGAAAACGTTAAGTCCCCAATAGGTACACTACTTATTAACTCATTATGAGCCGATGGTATTAGTGGATAGCGCTATTTGGTTTGACGAACCCACCTTTGACTGACGAGTAGGGGTGCACTTTACTAATAACTAATGTTCTACTCATGTGGTTTAAATACCACCGCCGAGGTAGTTCGTGGGGCGTAGGTTGTCAGAAGGCTTAGTAGTGGCTCAACAGTTAAACATCGTGTTGTACATCATTCACTGTGAAAATGCCCATGAGCTTTAATATTTAAATTTGACGCTAAATTCTGCATGAAAACTATTTTATGCATTTGAAAACCTGTGAACTCACCAACTCTTTGTAGTTGACCCCTTTCATTTTCTTTAACGTGCTTTTCAGGAGGATAAGAAGGTAAAAGAAAATGCTTAGTCGTGCATGCGTGTCAACATCAACACAAGAATTTTTTTTATTTATTATGTTAAAACGTTATTACCTTTTGGATGGTTGAACTTTCGATTGTAACTCAAAACGTTGAATTTAACTTTTCATGGTCGAATGTATGGTTGATGTTATGTATTTCCTATTGCTATGAAACTATGAGCTGTCGTGCCTCGTGTTTCCGCTTTAGCAGGGTGTGACAGATTTGGTATCAGAGTCATAGGTTATAGAGAATACCGGTTTTTCCATAAAAACCATACACTATAACCAATATCTTTCAAAAACTATTTTCCTAAACGAATTACAAACTTAGAATTTACTACCAGTAGAACTAGGACAGGTGCCGACTTAGCATATCATAATTAGGCAAAGCCTGATCACCTATATCTAATTTGCTATGTATAAGGAGGGGCTTGGACTGGTTATATTGGGAGTTGGCCTAAAATAGAAACTTCTTACTCAAAAATGAAAAGCACGATTTTGTGAGTGAGTTCGCATAAGCATTTCATGATTTTGATATTATTATAGCACGTTTAGTAATTAAATTTGTTACTTTCGCAGTTCACTATGTCTCAATCGACCGACCCTACTGAATATTCCGCCGATGAGTCCGGCTACATAACTAGTCGACCTAGGGGGAACCCATCGACACCCGAGGATTATGATTCACTCGAGGATAACGACGCAGCGACCACTGAGACCCCTGTTCGATCTCCTGCATCTGTGTTGCCTTCACCTGCACCCGAGCATTCCCCATCGGCGACGAGAGGACCGAGAGTTCGAGCCACTGCTCGAATGAGCGTTCCTCTTCCGGTGAGAGTGACTCTTCCAGTTCCTCCTCGATCCGAGGGAGAGCCATCCCTATCACGGACACGGAGTGTGACGCCGCCCCCAGTGATCGGAGTCCCAATAGGGCACCCGCCGGGCATGACCGTTCGCGAGAATAGATTGGTCCTAAGTATGGCCACAGACATACAGTCCCACCGGGAAAGGTTGGACCTGCACCATCACACTATTGGAGGGTTGTTTGCGATCATAAGTTCACATAGCGAGTCTTTGGATAGAGTCGTGGAAGTCATCGTCATTACTAGGAGAGCTGTTAAGAGGCTATACGCGTACCTAGTCTTGATGGCGGGAGTCCTGGTGGTGGTGTTAGGACTACTTGTTTGGAGGATGATGCACTAGAAGACCTCTTATGTTAAGCTTTTGATGAATGAACTTAAAACATTTCTTTTGTGGCTTGTAGCCTATTAACTGCAACCAATAACTTTTGGAAGTTTGTATGTTTTGGGAATGGATGCTTTAAACTGATGAATGAAATGTTTTGAATTTGCTTGTCTATATTAAGTAATTTGAAAATGCATGAATACGATATTGTTGTATGTTGATATGAATGCATGATCAAAGGTTAGCATTAAAACCTTGTTATATGATGTGCATAACTCAGTTAAGTAGACTTGGCGTAAAAATAGTAATGATAGTATTACCAAACTTCAATTTAAATTTGTTCTTTAGAGCTATGCCCCCAAGAAGAGAAGATCCCGAAATCGCACGACTTGTATCTGAACAAATCATGGCAGCACTCCCAAATATAGTTAGCCAAGTAGCTGCAGGCCTGAATGCTAATCAGGAAAACAATCCCGGAGCCGGCGCAAATAGGGACAGAGAGTGCACCTACAAGACTTTCAGGACTTGTAATCCCAAAGAATTTCATGGAACTGAGGGAGCCGTTGGACTATTAACTTGGATCGAGGGTATGGAGTCCGTTCTCCATATTAGCAAATGCACTGAAGCTAATAAGGTAGAATTCGCCGCTTGTCTACTGCAAGGACGAGCATTGACCTGGTGGAACACACAAGTGCAAACTCGAGGCCGGGAAGCAGCTAACAGACTTACATGGGATGAGTTCAAAGAAATGCTCAAGGAAGAGTACTGTCCAAGGAGCGAAATCCAGAAGCTACAAGCGGAACTGTGGAATCATGAGATGAAGGGAAATGACATAGACTCATATACCGCACGTTTCCATGAGCTTGCAAAATTGGTGCCACATTTAGTGACACCTGAGGAAAATCGAGTCGACAGGTACGTTTGGGGTTTAGCTCCAGAAATTCGTGGGGATGTGACTTCGGGAAATCCAAAAACTCTTCAAGATGCGGTGAACCTAGCAACCAGACTCACCAACAATGCTAATCGTTCGGGGTTATTTGCAAGTGTCAAAGCCAAAGGTAAGAGGATGATGGAGGAACCCGCAAAAAGTCAATTTGGTGGAAGGAAGGGTAAAGATCAGAAGGTAGCGAGGAACTTTGGGGTTCAGACTCAGGAAGTGGAAAAAGAAAAGGGAGCATACCCTAAATGTGATAAGTGCAATAACCATCACAAGGGAAGATGCATCATTTGCCTCAAATGCAATAGGGGAGGCCATATTGCTAAAGATTGTAAGAGTGGAGGAAGACGAACATGTCATGAATGCGGAAGTCCAGATCATTTTCGTAACACATGTCCGAGACTGAATCGAAGACCAAATGCAAATCAAGCTCGACCGATCAATCAAGGGAATCATGGAAATCAGGCACGAGGTAGAGTATTTGAAATTGGGGCAGAAGAAGCTAGGCAAAACCCGGACGTGGTCACAGGTATGTTTCTCCTAAACAATCACTATGCATCTGTATTATTTGATACTGGAGCAGATAGGAGTTATGTATCACTAGATTTTAGGCCAAAGATAAATTTAAGGTCCCAAAAGTTGAATGAGGTATACACTATTGAGTATGCCAATGGACAGGAAGTTAGAGCCAGAGACGTGATTAGGAATTGTACCTTAAACTTGGCCAAAAAGAACTTTTGGATAGACTTGATTCCAATCAATATAGGAAGCTTTGACGTAATTGTGGGCATGGATTGGATGTCCAAAAATCGAGCTGAAATTTGTTGCTCAGAAAAGGTCATTCGAGTCCTATTACCCGAAGGAAAAATACTTGAAGTTCACGGAGAGAAACCCCGAAGTAATTTTAAACTAGTATCGTGCATGAAGATGCGGAATTACTTGAGGAAGGATTGCATTGCGTTTTTAGCGCATGTCGTGGATAAGGAGATCGAAGAGAAACGCATTCAGGATCTTCCTATAGTTCAGGATTTTCCCGAAGTATTTCCAGATGAGTTACCCAGACTACCCCCACCAAGACAAGTTGAATTTCACATTGATTTAATTCCAGGAGCTGCGCCCGTAGCTAAATCACCTTATCGGCTGGCGCCATCAGAAATGCATGAATTATCAACACAACTCCAGGAGCTTCTTGATAAAGGATTTATAAGACCTAGTTCTTCACCATGGGGAGCTCCAGTTCTTTTTGTTAAAAAGAAGGATGGAACCCTTCGAATGTGCATTGATTATAGAGAACTCAACAAGATGACCATCAAAAATCGATACCCCCTTCCTCGAATCGACGACTTGTTTGACCAACTCCAAGGTGCTACGTACTTCTCAAAGATTGATCTTCGATCTGGATATCATCAAATGAGAGTCCGCGAGGAAGACATTCATAAGACGACATTTAGGACTCGTTATGGTCATTACGAGTTCCTGGTTATGCCTTTTGGATTAACAAACGCACCAGCAGTCTTTATGGACTTGATGAACAGAGTATGTAGACCGTACTTGGATAAATTCGTGATCGTGTTCATAAACGATATATTAATTTACTCGCGAAGCAAGGAGGAGCATGAGCAACATCTGAAACTGATATTGGAACTGCTCAGGGATCAGAAACTGTATGCCAAGTTTTCCAAATGCGAATTTTGGATTCGTGAGGTGCATTTTCTTAGTCATGTAGTCAATGAGAAGGGAATTCATGTTGATCCGGTCAAGATCGAGGCCATCAAACAGTGGGAAGCCCCGAAGACACCAACGGATATTCGTCAATTTCTCGGCTTAGCAGGCTATTATCGACGATTCATTGCGAATTTCTCCAAAATCGCACAACCACTAACGGCACTAACCCAGAAAGATAAGAAGTTTATTTGGGGAGAGAAGCAAGATGAAGCATTCCAAATGCTTAAGCATAAACTATGTAATGCACCGATTTTAGCATTACCAGAAGGTACAGAAAATTTTGTGGTTTACTGCGATGCATCACACCAAGGTTTGGGGTGTGTATTGATGCAGAAAGACAAAGTCATTGCATATGCATCAAGGCAACTTAAAGTCCATGAAAAGAACTATACCACTCATGATTTGGAGTTAGGAGCGGTAGTGTTTGCACTCAAAATTTGGAGACATTATCTCTATGGCACTAAATGTACCATCTTCACTGACCACAAAAGCCTTCAACACATTCTTGATCAGAAAATGCTAAATATGAGGCAACGAAGATGGGTTGAGCTGCTTAACGATTATGACTGTGAGATAAAGTACCATCCAGGTAAAGCTAACATAGTAGCAGATGCATTAAGCCGAAAGAAAAGAGTGAAACCATCAAGGGCACGAGCCATGGGAATATTAATTCAGACGAGCCTTAAGACCCAAATCCTCAAAACTCAAGAAGAAGCATTAAATGCGGAGAATTTGAATAACGAGACCCTACATCACTTGGAAAAGGAATTTGAAACTCGATCAGATGGGGTGCGTTACTTCAGAGATAAAGTATGGGTACCAAAAGTTAACAACCTGCGGTTAACAATTTTGGAAGAAGCACACCGATCAAGGTACTCAATTCACCCAGGAGCCGATAAAATGTACAAAGAACTAAAGGAATACTACTGGTGGCCGGGGATGAAGAAAGACGTTGCTATGTACGTGAACAAATGCTTAACATGCGAAAAAGTCAAGGCTGAACATCAGAAACCATCCGGTCTTCTCCAACAACCTGAGATTCCTCAATGGAAGTGGGAACAGATATCAATGGATTTTGTAACTAAGTTGCCCAGAACTGGAAAGGGACAGATTCAATCTGGGTTATTGTGGATCGACTTACGAAATCTGCACACTTTCTGCCAATTCGGGAAGACTATAACATGGAAAGGCTTGCACAGTTGTACATCAATCAGATTGTTATGCGTCATGGAGTACCTATTTCTATCATCTCGGACCGAGATAGTCGTTTTACCTCACGATTCTGGCGATCGTTTCAGAAGGCGTTAAGCACAAGATTGAATTTAAGCATTTCTTACCATCCTCAAACAGATGGGCAATCTGAGAGAACTATTCAAACGTTAGAGGATATGTTGCGTGCCTGTGTAATAGATTTTGGAGGTAGTTGGGATGCTCATCTACCGTTAGTCGAGTTCTCCTACAACAATAGCTACCATACCAGCATACAGTGTGCGCCGTACGAAGCCTTATATGGGCGCAAGTGTAGATCCCCACTCAGCTGGTTGGAAGTTGGTGACAGGCAATTGACCAAGCCCGACATTATTCAGGAGACGACGGACAAGATCGCGACTATCCAGGATAGACTTAAGGCTGCAAGAGATCGTCAAAAGAGTTATGCAGATAACCGACGAAGGCCATTGGAGTTTCAAGTAGGTGATAAGGTTCTCTTAAAGGTGTCACCGTGGAAAGGAATAATACGCTTTGGAAAAAGAGGCAAACTGAGTCCGAGATATATTGGTCCGTTTGAAATACTTGAAAGAATTGGTCCAGTAGCGTACAAACTCAAGCTACCACAAGAGTTAAGTGCCATTCATGACACCTTCCATGTATCGAATCTGAAGAAATGCCTAACCGATGAATCATTGGTCCTACCTCTGGAAGACATTCAGATCAATGATCAACTGAACTTTATGGAGAGACCGATTGAGATCGTTGACCGGGAAGTCAAACGCCTAAGGCGCAGTAAGATTCCAATCTTAAAAATTCATTGGAAGTCGAGGCATGGACCCGAGTACACCTGGGAGCGAGAAGATCGTATGAAGAACCAGTACCCCTACCTCTTCGCAAAGAATCAGTCTAGAGATGGCAAACATTAATTTCGGGACGAAATTCTTCTAAGGAGGGGAGACTGTGACATCTGTCTACCGGAACCTACAGGTTAGCACTCGAATAGTGCCATACATGAATAAATATATAGGAACACCCCACCCTATTATGACCTAATTTCATAGGCAAGGGTTGTAGTTTCCTAAGAATCCCGACAGTATACTTAGAATATCCGGTTACCGCCCGTAACGGATACACTGTCTTATAAAGTGCCAAACTGATAAAATTAACATCTAAGTGTGTTAAAAACACTAATTAGGACCATTAAATATCCTAATATATAAAAAAAATTAAAAATCCAAAACACTTTACAATTCCTTAAAAATTTAGGTCTTAACATTACCATTTAATCAAATTTTGTTTAAAGAAAATGCAATATATCAAATTATATCTAACATTAATGAATTTTTTTTATAAAAAAAAATTAATTTGGAGAAAGAGGGCCAAATGGCCGGCCCATCCTCTCCCCAATATCCCATCTTTTTATTTTTTTTAAATATTCATAATTGCATTTATACTCTCAACTCTTCATTTCTCTCATCCATACTCTCTCTTTAGCTTCACTTTCTCTCTTCATTCCTTCCTATTCTCCAGCCAAAAATCAACCCTCATCCCACCTCAAAGTCAAGATTTAGAAGAAGCAATCACCTCCATAACATCAAGGTAACATTTTTACTAAGAACTCATGCATTTTTCTTGAAAATCTTCTTAAAAATCAAGTTTTTCCCCACCTTTTTATATGTTTGCTTGTTGTTTTTGGAATGGAACCTTTAAAGGGTTCTAAATGGTAGGTAATACACTCAAAACTTGGTTAAACACCAAGAAATTGTGATAACCTATGATCCATATACCCAAAACCTAAGAAAAGAAGGATTTTTGAACATCCATGAACATTTTTCTCACTATCTAAGATGGTGAAGTGCATGCATGTGTAGATTTATATCTAGTTTATACATATTGATTTTGGTACTAAAACTTGAGATATTTGGTTGATCAAAACAATTTTTATCAAGAAACTCCAATATATGGGTCAAAAAGAGATAGAATGTTCATATAATCTTATTACTTCATTTTTAGAGTCTGGCAGATTTCATGCATGTTTTTACTACGACCATAACTTGAAAAATATTCAACCAAATGCTATGAATCTTCTTTTGAAACTTAATATAATGAAATACCAATCAAACCCCACTCGAATCACTCAAAAATATTGAGTTTTGACCCCTCAACCTCATCTCTAAAGTTTGTGGTGTAAATAGAATCCGGCTGGACAAAAAGTTTCAATCAATCAACCTTATCTATCATCTAAATCCATAAAAACTAATGAGTTCTTTTCTGAAAGTAACTTTAATGTGTTGGGAATCAAATAAAATTTGATTCACACAAAAATATGAAGAAATGAGTACTCAACCATCATTAACAAGTTGAGTGTGCTAAAAGCAACTTTCTGTCAGATTGGAACTCTTGAGTTAAAAAGAACATAACTCACTCATTTTTAATTCAAAAGGGGTGAATCTTTTTCTGGAAGTTACCTTTATGAGTTAGGAGTTGAACACAATTTGATTCACTCACAAATGATGAGTTTAGACCCTCCAAATGACTGTGACAATCCAGAGCTGCAGATTGCATGTGTGTATGTGACCAATAAACTTTAAGGACATCATTGGCCTATCTAATCAACTCCAAAAATTGTGTTACATATGCCAAAAGTTCCCTAATGCATTAAAATAAGTCATATAAAATTTTGGTAAAATAATAAATTGGGAAAAATATTCATAATACAAAGATTTTATGACTTAAAATTTCTGACAGCAAACAGTAGCTAATGAACCTTCTTAAAATGATTATTTTGGACTTTTGGGCATAATAATAATTAAAAATGAAGATTTTAATTTTAATATAAATATTATTATGTAATCGAACTTCAAGTAAAATTTGTCAACCTAAAAGCCTTAAAAATTTAATCCGAAGAGCCGAAATTATGTCAAGTAGGATTAGTACTCGCTACTCCTACATAAAATAAATCATGTAAGGCATTTTATAAGGCATAGTGACCTAAGTAGTGTCCGAAAACGTAAAAATAGATCCGAACTGATGATGTGTTCCACTTTCATAGGAAAAGCGTAGTACCAAGATTTAAGCAACCTAGAAGATATTCCCGAGCAGCTGCTAAAATCGGTGAGTATTCACAGCCCCTCTTTTACCGTTTTTATACGTTTTGGGGTGAAAAGCATGTTGAATTTGCTAAATATCTTCGCTATCAAATGATCGTTCGTTAAATTTTGAAATGTTGAATTAATCTTGATTGATTTACGTCATCAAGCGTAAAAGAACGTGAAATTGTTGATAAGGGCACTAAGGCATGTACACAGATTGATGTGTTGAGTTAAAAAGAAAACGTTAAGTCCCCAATAGGTACACTACTTATTAACTCATTATGAGCCGATGGTATTAGTGGATAGCGCTATTTGGTTTGACGAACCCACCTTTGACTGACGAGTAGGGGTGCACTTTACTAATAACTAATGTTCTACTCATGTGGTTTAAATACCACCGCCGAGGTAGTTCGTGGGGCGTAGGTTGTCAGAAGGCTTAGTAGTGGCTCAACAGTTAAACATCGTGTTGTACATCATTCACTGTGAAACTGCCTATGAGCTTTAATATTTAAATTTGACACTAAATTCTGCATGAAAACTATTTTATGCATTTGAAAACCTGTGAACTCACCAACTCTTTGTAGTTGACCCCTTTCATTTTCTTTAACGTGCTTTTCAGGAGGATAAGAAGGTAAAAGAAAATGCTTAGTCGTGCATGCGTGTCAACATCAACACAAGAATTTTTTTTATTTATTATGTTAAAACGTTATTACCTTTTGGATGGTTGAAATTTGGATTGTAACTCAAAACGTTGAATTTAACTTTTCATGGTCGAATGTATGGTTGATGTTATGTATTTCCTATTGCTATGAAACTATGAGCTGTCGTGCCTCGTGTTTCCGCTTTAGCAGGGTGTGACATCTAAGCTGAAACCTGGAGTCATCAGCCTCTGCACACTTTCTGATTTTTCAGCGACCATTCTGGTTTGCAGCTGTTGCCACCTCACTAGATAACCATTGTTGAAGGTCCATATAATTCCTCTACATGCCTCTGGATAGCAGCTTATGTACCTCTATGGACAACCTAACAGAGGTTCTGCATAATGACACTGGGATCATTTTACTGCAGAAGCAAGTTGCAAGCTATGCACATACATTTGATCATTTGACTAAAATCTGAATCACAGGACCGGTACATTTTCGAATGGAGAGCTTTTGAACAAAATCTGAAAACACTAAATTTTGTCCATATAAAGTCTATCGAGTCTGCTGTCAATCGAGTTAGCAGCAAAGTAAATCTGTTGGCAACTGATTGTCGTCGCCGTTGCCACTCTTTTGTCTCTGTTGCGTCTGTTTGATTTAACTGGGATACGCTACGAGACAAAGTATTAGCTACAAGGATTGTAGAGAAGGAATTCTGTAAGTTGTAGTTGCTGTTTTGAAACTAAACAACAACATCATTCTGTTGCATACTTCGAATTCTCTCTGTTGAGTAGTAGCACTGCTTTGAGCATGATGGAAAAACTCACCACCCTTCTAAAAGACAAGCTCATATTCCAGAAGTTCATTATAGGTACGCTGCAACTTTTCAGTGTTTTCATTCATCTCTGTCAGCTCAACTTCAAGTTCTCTGAGTTTAACCTCCAGTTCGTCTAGACTAAATTTTGAGCCATTTACAGACCTTGATGAGGCTAATAGACCAACCATCATAATCTGATCCCTGAGAAAAAAGACGTAGCTTGCATGCCATCTTGCCACACCTTTTAATCTGAGTACCAAATGTCCTCTAGAATGCGCTCTTATCGAACAATGGTTTCCAACTTTTGCACCCAACAATCTCAAATACAAGCAAAAGGCTTCAGTTCCAGAAAGGAGTTTGGGAAATCTAAGATGGAAAGCAATGGTAACTCAGTGACGAAGCCATATTTTATATGGGCTTTCCTTTGTTTGCTTTCTTTTTAATGTTTGCAGGGACCTAATGAGATGTCCCAAACTCTAGTTGTAACTCTAAGGTGTTGTTTGTTTTTTAAGAGGTCTAAAGTCTGAAGTCTTATTTTAGTTATGATTAATAAGAGGTGGTGTGTAAAAAGGTCTGAACGATTCAGACTTAAGAGCCATTAAGATGTATTTAAAAAAAAACAAACAACCCCTAAATGAATAGACCACACTACGGATTCACTTGCCTTCGATCTGTATGAACTCTGGAACAACAAGCAGCAACAAATTTTGGACAATCCTTAATCAAAGTCTGCACTAACAGATTGCTAGATTAAATCTGTTTTGGTCTACACAAGTATGAAGTTTTCAAATTCTGCATAGGTTGCCATTAATCAGATCGAATCAACAGAAATTTTGATCTGTACTACACAAGAAATTCTATAAACACAGAAGCAAATACAATAAAATATTTTGTAGACTTGAATCTGCACATTTTACTGCAGATAACAGATTTCAACTTCCTTCATCAACTAATATGGACAATTCTTCAAACTCTGAAACATAACTTTCAAACTCAGCAGGAATACATTGAACCAAATCTGAACATATGGATTTTCTTCGGATTCATTGATCACAACTTCAAAATCTGAACGATGAAAAACTTCCATTACTCTGATCATATCGAAACAGTACCAAACAAGTTGTTGCATTATTCTGTAATTAGATTTTGGAAAAATAAAGGTTGAAATATGGACAGACTCTTGATCGATCTGTTCCCACAATCTGTTAATTCTCGACAGCCACTTGGTCAAAATCTTTGAACTCTATCAAGAACAAATTGACAGTAGCATGATAGAGCCAATATGTTGTTCAAAGACTTTTCTGTTATTAACTGAACAACAACAAATTTTCTCGAACAAAACTCCGGAATCGAACAAGAAATTTTCTTTGATCACCGTTGAAACTAAACACAACTTGATCATCATATTGTGATAATCCTTCAATTGAAATTACTCCACATCACATGTACATCCTTATCACTCCAGAGCAGAAAGCCAATTTGTCAATGGTCATTGATATGATAACCAATACAATGAAATCAAATCCAAATAGAAAGTCCATTCTTGGAGATTGAAGGCCAGATCAAAGATCAACAGCCTTCCTACCAAGATGCTAAAATAGCTATGGACTAAAGCACACACAAGGATGGGATCATAGATCAACCATCTACTTAGTGCTTATCAAATGTAGACCAATGAAGGAGAAAGGATCAAAGACACACACATGTAATAAAACTGATCAGATTTAACCAAAATGAAATTAAATCTTCTCACAGGCATTTCATCAAACATGTGGTGTGCAGAAAATGATTTTGGTGAAGAATCAATAAAATCTTCTATCAAATATCATCCAAATCTCATCTATTTCAAAGAATGGATTTCCAATAAGCCCAAAATAGAAAATAAACCATAGAAATGATATTTGTGTTTAGGCTTATGTGATTGAATCAATCTAAGCACCAAAACAACAAGATAATCATCTATCTTCAATTGTTGTCATAGATGACCGAAATGAAGAAGAGTTTCTTCATTTGGCTCTGATACCAATTGTTAGATCCCATTTTAGACAAACAATTGAAGATACTCCATAGAAATGTAGAGATAAGATGAAAATTAAGAACATAATAATCAAGAACTCATCTCATATGCTTTGATTCATTGATGGAGGGGAAAATGTAGAAAACACCACACTAACCATTTTAATCGACTCTCATTAGTCTGTGTGTGTGAAAAGTGTGTTCTCTCCAAAAACGTAATGAGAAAAGTGAGCCATGGGCACCAATAAATAGGTCCCATTTACAAATAAAAGGCTCAAGCCAACACAACGAATTAAAAAGCCCAAAATACAATTCTTTATAAAAATTCAATTAAATTGGGGGCTAATTTAAGCTAACAGATGGAGGATGAGACATTAGAGTACACAAGGAGAAGTAGCAAGTGGGAGAATGATGACTATATCTGCAGAGGACACATTTTAAACGGTATGTACGATTCCCTTTTTGATATCTACCAAAACGTGGCAAGTGCGAAGGAATTATGGGATTCCCTCGAGTCCAAGTACATCGCTGAAGAAGTTCTTGGTTAGCGATTTTTACAGTTATAAAATGGTGGACTCGAGGCTCGTAATGGAACAATATAATGAAATCCTTCGTATCTTGGGTCAATTTACACTACACAACATGCATATGGATGAATCTATTGTTGTGTCGAGTGTGAATGACAAACTACCACCTTCTTGGAAAGATTTTAAGCATAACTTGAAACATCAAAAAGAGGAACTGTCATTGGTTCAACTTGGGAGTCATTTGTGCATCGAATAATCTCTTCGGGTGCAAGAAAATGACAAATCCAAGGGGAAAGTTGAATCTGGATAGCACTCTGTTCACATGGTTGAGGAGAAGAAAGCCAACTCCAACAACAACGGAAAAGGCAAGAAACGTAAGTTTGATGGACCCAACAAGTCCGTTATAAATAAAAAGGATTTGGTGTGTTGTATATGCAACAAGGTGGGTCATCACAAACGTGATTGTCCGGTGAAGTTAAACAATAATGGTGTTGGTTCGAGTGGAAGTGGATCGGGGTCTAATGATCGCGATCAAGTGAAAGGAGGTCAGTTTTTGACTAATTTTGATACTTCTGTCCAGAATTATGTTTCACTTATACATGAGTCTTTTTATGTGCAGGATGATGGCTGTGCATGGTGGTTCGACTCGGGAGCGACAAGCCATATTTACAAGTATCGTCGGTGGTTCGAGAAATTGACATCGGTTGAAGACAGTTCGGTGCTGAATATGGGAAACGAGTCGAGTGCACAAATTTGTGGAGTTGGACTAGTTAATTTAGAGTTTTCTTCTGGAAATAATGTTAAATTGATTGATGTTTTGTTTGTGCCTAGAATTCGTAAGAACTTAGTAAGTGGTAGTTGTTTGAATAATCTTGGTTTTAAACAAGTGTTTGAATAGAATAGGTTTATCCTATCTCGAGGTGGTCGTTTTATTGGTTTTGGATATCTATGTAATCGCATGTTTCGTCTAAATGTGATTAATAAAACTTTATATTTTGAAAATTCTGTTTTTATATCGTCATCACCTTCTTCTAAAATTGTTGATTCAATGATATGGAATGCTAGATTAGGTCATGTGAATTTTAGAAGGATGCATGAAATGTCAAAAGATGGATTAATTCCAGCCTTTGACATTAATGCAGAGAAATGCAAAACTTGCATGCTCACAAAAGTTACAAAACAACCTTTTCCGAACGTTAAACGGAATACGAATGTTTTGGAGCTTGTACACAGTGATCTGTGTGATTTCCACTCCTATCCTTCCTTGGGAAATAAGAAGTATGTTGTCACTTTTATTGACGACAATACTCAGTTTTGTTATGTATATCTTTTGCATACAAAGGATGAAGCTTTAGATAAGTTTAAAATTTACAAAACCGAAGTTGAACTACAATTAGGTAATTCGATTAAATGTCTTAGAACTGATCGGGGAGGGAATATATGGATGCCCAATATTTTCAATCAGTTGGTATCATCCATGAGACAACGGCACCATACACACCTCAACAAAACGGGGTTTTCGAACGTAAAAATCGAGTTTTAAAGGAAATGGTAAACTCGATGCTTTCTTACTCGGGATTGAGAGAGGGATTTTGGGGAGAGGCCATGTTAACGGCCTATTATGTTTTGAATAGAGTTCCAAATAAAAGGAACAAAAGAAGCCCATATAAACTTTGGTTCAAGAAAACTCTGAATTTGAACTATTTTCGAATTTAGGGTTGTCGGGCTGTTGTAAAACTACATGAACCCAAAAGGAAAACTTTGGGTGAAAATGGAATTGATTGTATATTCATTAGATATGTAGAAAGTTCCAAGGCTTATAGGTTCTACGTAATCGAACCTAATGATTCGGTGTCGATTAACACCGTAATCGAGTCGCGTGATGCGATTTTTGATGAGATGTGATTTTCATCAATGCATAGGCCTAAGGACCTGATTCCTAGAACCAATAAAGTGCAAAATCCAGAAAGTTTGGATGGTGTTTCAAATCCAGAAACACAGCAGCTTCGGAGAAGCCAAAGAGGCTGAATTGCCAAAAATTTCGGTCCCGACTTCCAACTGTATTTGGTGGAAGGTTCCAGAAATGAGCTTGGGCTTCAATACTCTTATTGTTATAGTATTGAGGATGACCCAAAGAATTTAAAAGAGGCGATGGAGTCTCGAGATGTGTCCTTTTGGAAGGAAGCAATTGATGACGAAATATCATCAATTCTTGAGAATAACACTTGGGTGTTATCGGATTTGCCTCCAGGTTCTAAACCACTTGGATGCAAATGGATCTTCAAAAAGAATATGAAAGTTGATGGGACGATTGATAAATTCAAGGCCCAGTTAGTAATTCAAGGGTTTCGGCAAAAACCTGGTATTGACTATTTCGATACGTATGCTCCATTGGCACGTATTTCGACTATTAGATTGTTAACCGTCTTGGCGGCAATACACAATCTGATTATCCATCAAATGGATGTGAAAATAACCTTCTTGAATGGCGATCTTCAAGAGGAAGTTTACATGAAACAACCGGAAGGTTTCGTTATGCCCGGAAACGAACATAAAGTATGTAAACTTGTGAAATCCTTGTATGGGTTGAAGCAAGCACCTAAACAATGGCATCAAAAGTTTGATAAAGTTATTTTCTCATGTGGGTTTTCTTTAAACCAATGCGACAAATGTTTTTATAGTAGATTTGATGCTACTGGTGCAAGCGTGATCATCTGCTTGTATGTAGATGACATGTTGATTTTCGGAACTGACCAAAATCAAGTAGACGAGACTAAGAAATTGTTGTCATCTATGTTTTCCGTGAAAGACATGGGAGAGGCTAATGTAATCCTTGGTATAAGGATTAAACAGGTTAACAAAGGGATTGTTATGACGCAATCGCATTATATTGAGAAAATTCTCAATAAGTTTAATTACCGTGAGTGTTCTCCCGTAAGCACTCCCATGGATCCAAGTGTGAAATTAATGCCTAATACGGGCAAGGCTATTTCACAACTTGAATAATCTAAGGCCATTGGTAGCTTGATGTACGCCATGACAAGCACCAGGCCCGATATAGCTTATGCCTTGGGACGATTGAGCCGGTATACTAGTAATCCTAGTACTCAACATTGGCTAGTGGTTCAAAGAGTATTCAAATATCTCAAGGGAACCATGGATTATAGTTTGAGTTATTTAGGATATTGTGTGTCCCACAATAATGTGCAATTCGATCAAGATGACAACCAATTCAATCAATTTCAATTTTATTAAATCTGAAATTCGAATACAGAGAACTCTCAAAAGTCAAAACTATTTCTCTCTCTCACCACAAATACACGCTTCTAGTCTAATGAGTCTACTAACAAAAAAAACTATTTATACCCTAACACTTTACAAAGACAAAACACTTACAACATTAAACACATTAACTTTGACTTTGACTTTATTACAAATGACTTTGAATTTTAGCATGAGGGTTTGACTTGAGCTCTTTGACTTGACTTTTATCTTCATTCTCTATGCTCTTGTATCCAACATATATTTGTGCACTAACAATCTCCCTCTTTGGATTCAAGATTATCTTTAAAAAGATATGCAATACAATCTCTCCCTTTGTAGATTCCTTTCACAAATTTAATCTCCTTCTTTGTCAACCTCTTTCAATAAGAATCATCTTCAGAAATAATAAGCATTCAAGCACAATCTCCCCTCTTTGTTTGATCTTTAACAAATTTAATCTCCTTTTTTCGGACAAGTAAAATTAACTTTCAGTAATCTCCCCAAAGTCTGTAAGTATGATCTTCAAGAATCTTTAACAATCTCCCTCAAAGGTTGTAGAAACCTCTTTCAGACTCCAGAAATAAATTATCTTCAGATTTAGCTCTCTTTTCTTCAGCAAATCATTCTTCAAAGAAAATTTCAGTAAATTTCAGCGAACATTCTGGATTCTTTGAACTTTTTCTTTCAATTCTATACAAACTCTTCATAACTTGAATTCTTTGACAAAATCTTGCAATGAACTTTCTCCAAATCATACTTCTTGAAATTGAATTTCTCCTTTAAATTCAAATATTTCTTGATCAACTCCAAAACTTCCCTCAACAAACATTTCTTGAAATTAGCTTCTCCCCCTTTTTGATGATGTATAGCATGAAATCATCAAAACTTTACCAAGAAATGTCATGAATCTTTTCTGACCATTGATCTTTACAACCAAGTCTCTGACCATCCATTAATTCGTAAGGTATTTATCTGAATCTTTTCAAATTCAGACAAATAAGAGTGTAACACCTGAATCAACAAATGAATCCATTAATAATCATGTCAGTAGCACGAAGCCACTGTGTGTAACAAATACACATTGGAAAGGAGCTTTTTGATGTTCACTCCCCCAAATCTTCCATTCAATCATCGGATAACATAAGTTTATTTTATGAACGTTTAGACAGAAAAACGAATTTCCTGTGTGTTCGTGCTTGTGTATGAAAGAATTAAGCATGATTATTGCTTTAAATAATAGGCTCAAAATGTGTAAACCATTGAGACAACAACAGTAATACACGGACTCAATTGTGCATGATCGAAGTGCGAAGGTGGGGCAAACTTCCTTCTATTTCAATATCCACATCTTCCAAAATGAAGACGAGATAACATATGTGCTGCATCCCTAGAAAAATTTAAACATCTTCTTTTTAAGAAAAAAAAATGAGTAGTTGGTGGGGTTTAAATCAAGAGTTGGCATGGGCTAGTTGCCTTTTTCAATGAAGTTCACGAAGAATTGTGAAACAACAGATAATGTAGCTGCCTGGCTCAGAAAAAGTTGGTGCAGAGTTTGATATTCTTTTACTCTGATCTCTCACCTTCTTTTTTTTTATCATTTAAGCTCACTTCTAACCAAGCCCTCTTTTCATTTTATCTTATCACACATACCCACACTCAGATATTTTGACTCCTCGCCTCTCGATCACTCAAGGTTAACTTCTTGGGTAAGAAACACTGGTTAACGTGAATCCATAGAAGTTCTATTAAGCTCACACAATTCCCATGTATTTTATAATATAAGCAAAACGTTGCTTAAATGGTTTAACTTTTTCAGTTAAAGCACATAATAAAATACATGTCAGATGTATGTATGCTCATTAATGTAATCATGAAGATTTGAGCACTTTAATCATGAAGGATTTTTTAAAACAAGTATATTGAATGAATGAAATGAATACAAGAAACTTGTTTGAAAATCTGACATTGTATGATAAGATCAAATATGAATGATTTATCAATCAAGGTTTAGGTCATGAAAATTGGATGTTGTCTATAAGAACAAATATAGACATTCTTGAAAGAAACGTTTTGAACGAAATCGCGCTCAAATATCAAATAAGTTCAAACGGGGTGTATCACCATCGAAAAATTGGTTAATTTGAGACATGGTGATAACGTAAACAACAAAAATACTAAACCGGTGTGTGTGAATACTTGAAAGTATATGGAAAAGATAATACACAAGTATTTATCTTTGGAAACATATGGTTAGTTCATCATGAAAGCACATGTAAAATGAAAACATTTAAAATCACACTTCTAAATTCATGAAATCATTTTGAGAATAAGAAGTGGTTTGAACGTTTAAGAACATGTTTTCATATCTGAAAGTCGTCCTTCTTTCAGACATGTATGAGATTAAGTTTAGAATGAACCTGAAACTCAGTTTAAATCTCATGAAGTCAGCTCGAAAGTCATATTGGATATGAACATGTAAGCCCCCCCTCAAAATCTGCATTCAGTCAAAAATCGTCAAAGCACAAAGTCTTATTCACAAAATTTATTGAAAAGTAAAAACATGAAAGAAATAAAACTTTTTAAGAACGAGTTCTGATCAGATGTAATCCGAAATCATAGTCCTTACCCCCCCTGAAAACATGCATCATAAAATATATCAGTGTAACAATATATGCAAAATTTTCTAACTTCCCCTAAAATGTAGATCATCTTATCGTTATCTCACACTCCCCCTGAAATCATGAACAAACTTCAGTGTAGATATCTTTCAGATTAAAAAATAAAGAAATGAAGAAAAATAACAAAATCTCAACTGTACTAGGTAACAACAGATTAAGTCTTGAGATTTAGCATGCAAGTTTTGAAATGAGAAAATTAAATCTCTTTTCATCAAGTGGCTTGGTAAACAAATTCGCAAGTTGATAATCTGTGTTTACAAAGTAAAGTTCGATTGTACCTTTTTCAACATTGTCTTTGATAAAATGATATCTCACGTCGAGGTGCTTGGTTTTCGTATGTTGAATCGGGTTTGCAGATATTGCAATTGCGCTCTTTGAATCACAGTAGACCAGGATGTTGTTTTACTTGAAACCATAATCTCGGAGTTGTATTCGCATCCACATCACTTGAGAACAGCAGCTAGCCGCAGCTACATACTTTGCCTCAACTGTTGAAGTAGATACACATAATTGTTTCTTCGAAGCCCAACTCACGAGTTTATTGCCTAAGAATTGTATGTGTCCCGAAGTACTCTTCCTGTCAAGCATACAACCTGCATGATCTGCGTCTGAAAACGCTATAAGCTCAAAACCAGTATCTTTAGGATACCACATACCAAGATTTGCAGTGCCTTTCAGATACCTAAATATTCGCCTTTAGGCGAGCCTGATATCTAGCACATAAACACGTAGAAAACATAATATCTGGCCTACTAGCCGTCAAGTACATTAAAGAACCAATCATCCCTCTATAGGTTCTAACATCGACAACTTTTCCCGAAAGATCAGCTTCGATCTTAGTTCCTGGTGCCATCGGGGTACCAATCGGAGTACAATTTTCCATTTTGAATTTTCGTAGAATATCAGAAATGTACTTCGCTTGATTAATAAAAATACCCGTAGAAATTGTTTGACTTGTAATCCGAGAAAGAAATTCATCTCTCTCATCATACTCATCTGAAATCTAGACACCATGAGGTTTGAAAAATCCTTACAATACTTTGGGTTAGTTGAACCAAATATGATATCATCCACATATATATGAGATAAAATGATATCAGCTTTCTCCTTTTTAATGAAAAGAGTAGTATCGATTTTACCTTTAGAAAAACCCGACTTGACTAAGAATTTGGATAGAACCTCATACCAGGCGCGAGGGGCTTGTTTCAAACCATAAAGAGCTTTGTCAAGAATGTATACATGATCTGGCTTATCTGGATTGAAAAAACCTTTAGGCTGTGAGACGTAGACTTCCTTCTTTAGAATGCCATTCAGAAAGGCAATCTTCAGATCCCTTTGATATACTGTGAAGTTCTTGTGTGCAGCGTAGGCTAAAAACATTCTGATTGCCTCTATACGCGCAACTGGAGCATAAGTCTCGTCATAATCTATGCCTTCCTCTTGCCTATATCCTTTAGCAACAAGTCTTGCTTTGTTCCTTATGACGATACCCTCTTCATCTTTCTTATTTTTGAAAACCCATTTCGTACCAATGATTATTTTACCTTCAGGTCGTGGCATGAGTCTCCAGACTTTAAGCGCTTCGAATTGATTAAGCTCTTCTTGCATTGCGGCTATCTAATATGAATCAGCTGGAGCTTCAGATACTCGGGTTGGCTCTATCTTACTCAGAAAGAAATCATGAATGTATTGGTTTAATGTCGCAGACCTAGTTTGCACCGGATTGGACGGATATCTAATGATTTGATGTATTGGGTGCTCTTTGGTCCACTTGTGTTCATGAGGGAGTGGATTAGATGTAGATTGATCATGTTCATCATCAAAATATCCATTTTCATCTTCTTGTTGTTCAGTAAGGGGTTCAGTTGATGTATTCGGTGCAGAAGCTTCAGTTGGTTGGACACTTGAAGTCTGTTGAGTATGCGTTGTAGTACATCCAACTGATTGAGTTACTTCTGCATCTTCATTAACATTTACAGCTTCAACTGATTGAGTATGCGTTTGAATATGAATTTCTTTCTGAATCGGGGAATTTGATTCACTTGAGATATATGAAGTGATTGGATGATGATTGCTCGAATTTTCCTATCTGTCAATCACAACATGTTTAGGTACTCTAGAACCAAGAAATTCATCATAGAAAAATTCAAACAGTAAATCCAAATCTGATAAGTGAGATGTCGACGTTGACGCTTTATCAGATTTAGTAACATTAACCGCAGGTTCTAGACTGATTTGCCCAGAAGCTAAGACTCCGGTAATAACGGGTTCTAAACTGTTTTGAACATAAGTCATCTCTTCAACAAATGTTACGTTAACGCTCTCCACAACTATCTTCGACTTCTTTAAGTAAACTCTATATGTTGCAGACATATGATAATATCTGATGAAAATGCCTTCATCCGCCTTAGGACTGAACTTGTTCATGTTCTCCTTGTCATTAAGCACAAAACACCTGCATCCAAAAATATTAAAATGTTTAATGCTAGGTATTCAAAGCGTATGGCATTTTACCAAATCGGCGATGAATAATGGAGCGATTCTGAGTATAGCATGCATTTGACACAACTTCAGCCCACAGAAATAGAGGTAGTTCTGACTGACTCAGCATCGTGCGAGCAGCCTCCACTAGAGTCCTGTTTCACCTCTCTACAACTCCATTCTGTTAAGGTGTTCTGGCAACAGAAGTTTGATGTGTTATCTCGACCGATTCGAGATAATCGTCAACAATTTTGTTCTTGAATTTTGTCCATTATCAGATTAAGAATCTTTACTATCTTCTGTAGATTCACTTGAGTAGTCTTTAGAAATGAGATGATGATTCGGGCGACTCATCTTTTGATCTTTATAAATTTGAATAATCGTCCACTATCACTAAAACATATTTCTTGTCGTTGATGCTTTGAGTTCGCATTGGACCATAGAGATCCATATGCAGCAATTCCGAAGAAGAACTTGTACTCGGTTCAGGCTTAGGCTTATGAGAAGCTCTCTTCATCTTACCCTTCTCAAACGCAACACACAGATGTTCTTTAACATATTTAAGATCTGGAAGTCCTTTCTCCAAGTTACCAGTGACCAGCTTATTGATGTATCAAAAATTGAGGTGAGATAGCCGTCTATGCCATAACCAGCTTTGCTGTATAGAGGCTTTAGTGAGTAGACACACAACATTATCAGCTTTGACTTTAGACAGATTAATCGTGTAGAGGTTTGACTTTCTCGTCCTGACCAAGAGTTCTTTACCGTCTTCAGTTCTAACTCAACACCTCTTGGACTTGAAATTCACCTCTAAGTCCTTATCGCAAAACTGACCAATGCTTAATAGGTTGTGTCCTAATCCTACTACGTAGCTCACCTTCTTGATCCTTACATTGTCTTGTACAACATCATCGTATCCCAAAATCGGTGAAAACTGGTCATTTCCAAATCGAACGTTCCCGCAAAACTTCTCTATATAATTAGACAAAATATCTTTCCGTCCGGTCATATGCTTGGAGCAACCAGAATCCAAGTACCACATATGACGGACCTGCACAAGAAAAATCAGTAAACAATTGGTTTAGGTACCCATTTATAGATGGGTCCTACAATGTTAGCACATGATTTTGGCATCCATATCAATTTGGACCCTTTGATCTTTTGAAAAACTTTTGAGAGAAATGAATTATATACATGATATGATCCAAACTAATCATCAGAATATTGTCGAGATACAAAATCATTACGACGATATTTAGAAGACTTTTTAGTAGACGAAGATAATTGGAGTAATTGCTTTATTAAATATCTCTTGTAAGAAGTTACAAGTTTTTGTTTATGAAAAGCAACTTTACCAACTACATCAGTTTTATTATCAGTCATTCTATTACAAGAAGAATCAGAACTTGATTTTGCAGTCTCGTCAATTTCCTTCTTTGGTCTCCACTCTGATTTTACTTTAGTATTTTTTCTTTTCACATCTGAAACATATGAATTTTAAATGTCAGAACTGTGAGAATTAAAAATTTCTTATTCTTTAATTTACTAGTGGTAGTCTGTTTCTATGAATGCCTAGTTTTCTTCTTCTTACTTTTGGCATCCTTGGTACTCACAGAAACTGATTTATCAACTTTCGTTGATGATTCACCTTTCTCGTACACACTGGGTAAACCATTTGAATTAATGATGAATTGCGAATGATCTGGAAGTTTTGCATTAAAGTCAAATTGATTAACACAATCATCAAAACAACCATCAGAGTTTAGGAAATCAAACTCTTCATCAAACAGACCAGTTATATCATTTGATTTTGAAGCTTTGGAAGTCTTTGAAAAATCAGTGTTCATGAAAACAGTTGAAAACACCATTTGTTCTAACTCAATCAAAACTCTTTCTTCTACTAGACTATTCTCGAGTTCAGAAATTTTACTTTTTAAAACGAGAGGAGGAACATAAATCTTGCCTTCAATTGGCTTTGCCTCCAATTCCTCTGTAGAGTAGCTTTGAAAATAGTCGTTAGAAAGAAATTTTGACTGTGTAGAACTATAACTAGAATTCAACCTCTCATAATGAAATGGATGTTGCATTTTAGTTTTGTTTTTCTGTTTCTCTTTTTCCTTAGCTTCATCCTCATTTGATAGTTTAGTTCACTTAACTTTGAGTTCAGGATATTGAGGTACCAATTTAAGAAAATCGAAATCATACAAAGCATGCACTTTTGAAATACCCTTTTTCAGATAGTGTGGGTTCTCATAGCCAAGACCCCAACACTCACTACTCTCTTTTGGTTTGTTAAGGTGAATGGTTTGCTCAATTTGACCCAAAGTATAAAGTTTTTCTTCCAAAACATTCACTTTCTCAACCAAAGATTTGTTTTCTTTCTTAAAAGATAAACACTTTTTCGCCACCTCTTTGATCTCAAGTTCACACAGCTTAAACTTAGAAGTAGTTTCAGATAGTTCATTATGAATTACAGTCTTTTCTCTCGCACAGGTATCAATGTTTTTGTGTAAAGCCTCAATCAATACGTTCTTCTCAGCAATATGAGCTTCAATATTGATTGGTTTTTCTCTTTAATGATACCTTTCTCGCGTTTAAGCTTAGACTGCAAATCCTGAAGTTCAATCATCATGGATTGCATTTGATTAAGAAAATCAGTTTTGGACATATCATATACCTCTTCATTATCCTCAGCATCAGAATCAGCTTCAGTTGTGTTTTGACCTATAAAGCATATGTGAGCTTTTTCTTCTTTTTCCTCATCCTCTTCATCAGAATGATCTAGCCAGTACTCGTCTTCGACCATCAATTCTTAGCCAAAAGCATTTTATTCTTGTAGTACTCTGAATTTGGGACCTTCGATTTCCGACAATCCTTAGCATAGTGGCCTACTTTCCCATAGTTGTAGCACTTTACTGGCTCAGATTCCTTCTTCTATTCATTCATGTACCTCTTTTCTTCCGGCTTTTTCTCTTCAAACCTTTTACTTTCAATCCTTCCTCTGTGTTCATAATTGTAACAACCCGAACAAATCTACGAAGCATACTAGTAGTATAAGAAATTTTAACCAAAAACGGCCCCAAGACAACAATTAAATTCTGCAAGGTTTGCGGAAAGGCAACCTATTACAACTGAAAATAAAAGGAAAAAAATATACTAAAAGGAGGTCTTCTATTCCGCACCCAATCACGCCTTCTACCTCACTGCGACCTGAAAAGGTTTTTAGTTTTTGATAGAGCGAGGGTTAGACCGAAGGTCTAGTGAGTCCCCTCAAAAGACAGTTCGAAATACATGATACCGAAAAATTTATAATAAAACTCAACCCATTCAGCTTTGTAAACATAACCACGTTCAAAACTCGCTTCCGGCACACACTACCATTGCTCGAAAGTAACGGCGTGTCTGGCTCATATTGCCTTAGTTGGGTCACACCTCCCAATTGGCATAAACGGGACACACCCCCGGTACTAGCATAGGCGGGCCACACCCCCGACTTTAGCCATACAACTCACTACAATGTATGCATACATTTAACCAACAGTAAAAGCATATACCACGTTTAAAAGAAGACTCACGTATATAAAGCTCATGTAAACAAAGATATGCTTTAAAATAACTTCCACATGTCTTAAACCGCTTTAACACCACAAGGCATTTAGTTAGAAAACTCTCATGCATAAATAGCTTCAAAATCATATGAGGTTTTTGTCGGTCCACAATATTATCAAGTTCTTATCTACACAAACACATAAATGATTAACCAACCTGTTTGATTAACAAACTGCGGATTACAGAGGTTGATATTGCTTACACTTTGAAGCTCAAACTGCTTTCTCTCTTGATGAATAGTGTTTGATCGATGTGTGTTGTGTAAGGTATGTTAGATATGAGATATTGTAATATCTCACGTAACTTAAACTAACTAACATAATATCTTAAACAAGATATTATCAAAACATAATATAATATCTAAACTAATATCTAGATATTTAGGACTAAAACTAAAATACTTAGAAACAATAATTAACTTTGACATATTATTACAAACTAACATTAGACTTATATTAAGAGTGGTTTTTCAGCATTAGCTTCAGATTGCGATCTTCAGATTGGATGATCTTGAATCCAATAGATATGTGCGCTAACAATCTCCCCCTTTGGATCAAGATCATTACTAAAAAGATTTTAGCAATTCAGTCTTCTTTTTCAGCTTAGAAGATGCAATCTCCCTCTTAGTCTTCAACAAGTAGCAATCTCCCCAAAATACGTAGATAAACTCTCTTTCAGATGATGGGAAGAAATTATCTTCAGATTTAGCTCAGAATGTTGTAGTAAAGTATCTTCAAAGAAAATTTCGCTCAAATCAGCATGTCTTCAGAATACTTGCTCTAAACTTGTGTTGTTCACCATTTCTTGTGTAGCTCTTCTCCCCCTTTTTGATGAAAAGTACAACGACTTCATCAAAACTTTTATTTCAAGAAATGTCTAACTTAAGGAGCTTCTGATCCTTCAATTCAAAAGATATTCATCCAGATCTTTGCAAATCCAGACAAAATAGTCGTGTGAAACCTGAATCAATAAATGAATCAATTAGAATGCCTGTTAGTAACACTAAGTCATTGTGTGTAACGAATACACATTGGAAAGAAGCTTTTATGATGTTCACTCCCCCAGGGCTTCCATTCAATCATCGAAACACCACAAAGGTAATTTCTATAAACGTCAGGACAAAGAAACAAATTCCTTGTGTGTTTGTGTAAACCACTGAGACAACAATAGGTTAAACACAGACTCAATGTGCATGAGTGAAGTGCGAAGGTGGGGCAGACTTCCTTCTTTTCAATATCTAGATTTTTCAAATGAAAATCAGATAGCAAATGTGTTGCTTCCCCTTTGAAAATGTGAAACACTTTATATTTGAGTAGAAAATGAGTAGTTGGTGAGGTTTGATCAAGAGTTGGCATGGGCTAGTTGCCTGTTTCAATAATGATCACCAAAGAATTGTGAAACATTAGAAATGTGGTTGCCCGGCTCAGAAAAAGTTGGTGCAGAGTTCTGATATTCTTTTAACTCTGTTCTCACACCCTCTTTCTTTTAAACATTTTGCTCACTCTAACCAAACTCATTTATTTTCGACTCCTTACACTCAATCACTATGGATTAACTTCTTGGGTAGAAATCACTGGTTAAGGTGATTCCATAGAAATTGTGTTAAGTCCTAGCACAATGAAATCATGTTTTCCTAGAAAGCATGTGATGCTCAAAATGGTTTAACTATCTCAGTTAAAGCACAAAGTAGATCTTGAAAACATTTAACCGCACACTTCCAATTCATGAAATCGGTTTGGGATTCGGGAAGTGGTTTGAACTTTTAAGAACATGTTTTTCAATAATTGAAAGTTATCCTTCTTTCTACCATATATGAGATTAAGATAAAGGATTATACCTTTAAGATAAAGATATGAACATGTAAGCATCTCTCAAAAACTGCAAAAGTCTTATGTCATAGTCAAAGCAAATTTATTCACTTAAATTAAAATGACAAAAAGCAGAAAAACAATGAAAGTACGAGTTCTGATCTGAAATAATCAGAAGTCATATCCTAACTCCTTTGACTTGTAAAACTCCCCCTAAAATCATGCATCACGAAAATTAGACATTTAAAAAGGTAAATGCAGAAATTAGTGAGTCTTCTCCTCAAATTAATATTGACCATATGTCAATTTCTTCTCTTACTCCCCCTTGGATTATGAACAGAATATTTGAAGAGCAGATATCATACAGAAATAAGAATGAAGAAATGATGAAAAAGTATACAATTAGAAAACTTTGATAGGTAACTACTGATTATGTCTTAAGATTTAGCATACCAAGCTTAGAGATAAGAAAGTTCAACCTCTTTTCGTCTAAAGGTTAGGTAAACAAATCTGCAAGCTGATAATCAGTTTTTACAAAGAAAAGTTCAATTGTTCCTTTTTCGACATTATCTTTGATAAAATGATACCTGACATCTATGTGTTTGGTCTTAGTGTGCTGAACAGGATTCGTTGTTATCGCGATGTCGCTCTTTGAGTCACAGTAGATCGGGATTTTGTTGAAGTGAAAACCGTAGTCATGCAGTTGTGTCCTCATCCATAAGACCTGAGAACAGCAGCTAGCAGTAGCTACATATTCTGCTTCGGCCATTGAAGTTGATACACAAAGTTGCTTCTTCGATGCCCAACTTACGAGTTTATCACCGAGGAACTGTATATGACCTGACGTGCTCTTCTTGTCTAGCATACAACCAGCATGATCTGCATCTGTATATGTTGTTAGTTCAAAGCTAGTATCTTTAGGATACCACAGACCAAGATCTGCAGTCCCCTTCAGATACCTGAAAATGCGCTTAACTGCAGACAAATGGATTTCTTTGGGATTAGCCTGATATCTAGCACATAAACATGTAGAGAACATTATATCTGGCCTACTATAAGTAAGATAAATCAAAGAACATAGCATCCCTCTGTAAGTCCTAACATCAACAACCTTTCCAGAAGGATCGGTGTCGATCTTAGTACCTGGTGCCATTGGGGTACCAATCGATTTAGAATTTTCCATTTTCAACTTCCGAAGAATATCAAGAATGTATTTTGATTTATTGATAAAAATCCCCGATGAAAATTGTTTGACTTGTAATCCGATAAAGAAATTCATCTCTCCCATCATATTCATCTGAAATCTTGACACCATAAGGTTTGAAAAATTCTTACAGTACTTAGGATTTGTAGAGCCAAAAATAATATCATCCACATAGATTTGAATAAAAATGATATCGACTTTCTCCTTTTTAATAAATAAAGTGGTATCTACCGTACCTTTTGAAAAACCAAACTTGACTAAAAATTGAGATAGGACATCATACCAGGCGCGACCTAGTTTGCACCGGTTTGGTTGGATCGCCAATTATCTGGCTTATCGGGTGCTCTTTGGTCCATTTATGTTCAAGAGGGAGTGGATTATATGAATATATATCAATATTATCATCTAAGAATCCACTGGTACCTTCTTCAGGTTGTTCAGGAGGAATGATGGTTGCAGTTGAAGTAGTAGGTGCAGAAGGCTCAGCAAGTTCAACTTGTTCAACAACTTTTGCCTCTTCATTATTGACCACAACTTCAATTGTTGGAGTCGGCATTTGAACTGGAATTTCTTGCTGAATCGGGGAGTTGGATTCATTAAAGATATCTGAACTGGTTGGATGAGTAGTCGTTGAGTCTTCCATCCTGTCAACCACAACAGATTTCTTTACATTAGATCCAAGAAATTCATCATAAAACAGTTCAAATAACAAATCTAAATCAGATAAATGATTAGTAGACGTTGATGCTTCATCTGATTTGAGCGCTTGAGACGCAGGTTCTGGACTGATTTGCCCAGAAGCTAGTACTCCGGTTATCACGGGTTCTGAATTGTGTTGTTCAGAAGCCATTTCTTCATCAAATGTGACGTTTACGCTTTCGACAACATTCTTTGACTTCTTCAAGTAAACACGGAATGCAGTAGATGTAGATGAATAACCAATGAAGATGCCTTCATCTGCCTTGGCACTGAACTTGTTCAGACTCTCTCTATCGTTGAGAACATAACACTTACACCCAAATATATGGAAATATTTTATTGTCGGTGTTCGGTTGTTGATTTACGCATAAGGAGCCTTCTTGAATCTGCGGTGTATCATGGATCGATTATGAGTGTAGCACGCAGTCGATACAGCTTCAGCCCACAGAAATAGTGGTAAGTCAGATTGACTTAGCATAGTATGAGCAGCCTCGACTAGCGTACGATTTCTTATTTCGACAACTCCATTCTGTTGAGGCGTACGAGCAACAGAGTATTGATGTGATATCCCGACCGATTCGAGATATTCTTGAACTGTTTTGTTCTTGAACTCTGTGTCGTTGTCTATTCTTAGAAGCTTGACTGCTTTTGCAGATTCACCTGGGTCGTCTTCAGGAAAGTAATGAGAACACCAGGTGTCTCATCTTTTGAACATAGAAATTTGACCCAAGTGTATCGCAAATAGTCGTCCACAATAACTAGAATGTACTTCTTTCCGCCTAATCTTTGCGTTCGCATCGGACCGCATAAGTCCATATGCAACAACTCTAACGGAGAGCTTGTACTCGGTTCAGGCTTTGATTTATGTGCAACTCTCTTCATCTTTCCCTTTTCACATGCTGCACAAAGATGTTCTTTTTCATACTTAAGCTTTGGAAGTCCTTAAACTAGCTTTCCACTGACCAACTTGTTTATGTACCTAAAGTTGAGGTGAGAGAGTCGTCGATGCCATAGCCAACTTTGCTGCATCACTGCTTTAGAGAGTAGACATACCTGCTTGTAAGTCTGGACGTTTGACAAATTAATTGTGTAGAGGTCGGACTTTCGAGTGCCGACCAATAGTTCCTTTCCTTCTTCAGTGCGAACAGACCACCTCTTGGCTTTGAAATTTACCTCTAAGCCTTTGTCACAGAACTGGCCTATACTGAACAGGTTGTGTCTTAAGCCTTCAACGTAGCTCACCTTCGTAATCATGACGTTGTCGTGTACCATATCACCATATCCCAGAATTGGTGAAAACTGATCATTGCCAATTCGAACTGTCTCGCAGTATTTCTCTGTAAAGTTGGTCAACATACCTTTCTGCCCTGTCATATGCTTGGAACATCCGTTATCCAAGTACCACATATGACGGGTCTGCACAAGAGAAATTATGAAACAAGAGATTTAGGTACCCACTTGTAAATGGGTCCTAAAGTGTTGGTACATGATTTTGGTACCCATTGAAATTTGGGTCCTCTTTGCTTTTCAGAATCAAATGAAGAATTAGCATAATAAGAGTGAACATGATATGTGCCAAACCAAACATTAGAATCTTGACAAGAAGTATAAACATGTTTATCATAATATGAAGACTTTCTAGTGACAGACGTAACTGGAATAATTGCTTCATAGAATATTTCTTGCGATAAACGACAAGTTTTGGTTTCAAAATAGTAGCAACATTCGCATTCATAACATCTTTACTAGTCGGAGTCTTATTACAATCAACACTACAAGATTTAGCAGTCTCGTCAATCTTCCGTTTTGGTTGCCATTGAGATTTAACTCCTAGCTTGCTCAGATCTGAAATATTTGAGACTTTTGATTTAGATCTTTGAGAAACAACTGAATGCATCTTCTCTGGGTTACCAGTAGTGATCGTTTTCTGTGAATGCTGAGATTTCTTCTTACCTTTCGCATTCATAGTTTCACAGAAACTGTTTCATGAACTTTCGTTGATGATTTTCTTTTCACAAACTTACTGGATAATCCAATGGATTTCACAACAAAAGATGAATGGTTAGGAAGTTTGGCATTAAAATCAAATTGATCAAAACAATCATCTAAAACACCATCAGAGTTTAGAAAATCATACCCTCCATCAGTTGAACCAAACATGTCATCAGATTTTGAAGTCTTTGATGATTTAGAAAGAACAGTACTCTGAAGCACAGTTGAAAAAACTTTTTGTTCAATATCAATCAAAAGTCTTTCATCTGTTAAAGATGTCTCAAGTTCAGAAATTTTACTTTCCAAAACGAGAGGAGGGACGTAAATTTTACCTTAAATAGGCTTCGCCTCCATTTCTTTTACAGAATAACTCTGAAAGAAGTCATTTGAAAGAGATTTTGATTGATATTTAGGATCACCATTATAACTATTATTCAGCTTCGCATAATAAAATGGAAGGTGAACTTTAGATGATTTCTTTCATTTTTCAGTTTCCTTGGCTTCATCCTCTTTAGACAGTCCAGTACAGAAAACTTTAAGTTCAGGGAATCGGTGAGAAAGCCTTAAGAAAGTAAAATCATAAAGTGCAGGCGCTTCAGATATACCTTTTTTAAGGTAGTGAGGGTTCTCATAACCAAGTCCCCAACTTTCTTTATTCTCTTTGGGTTTGTTTAGATGAATGGTTTGTTTAGTTTGACCCAATGAGTATAACTTCTTATCCAAAGCATTTAATTTTGCAGGTAAAGATTTGTTTTCTTCGGAAGTTGAAGAATGCAATTTCGTAAGCTCTTTGAAATCAAACTCACTCTTTCTCAATTTAGTATTAGATTCTGCAATTTGTTTAAGAATTATGGTCTTTTCTTTTGCGCTGGTGTCAATGTCTTTATGTAAAGTCTCAACCAATACTTTCTTCTCAGCAAGGTCATTGCTAAGTTTCTGTATTGACTGGTTTTGATCATGATTAACACCTTTTTCACGCTTAAGTTTCGACTCTAATTCTTGGAGTTTTAACATCATGGCATGCATTTGATTTAAGAAATCTGACTTATCTAAATCACATACCTCTTCGTTATCATCTTCATCGAAATCTGTTTCACCTTCTATCTCCAGCTTTCCCATGAAGCATAGGTGTGCTTTCTCATCCTTCTCTTCATTCTCATCTTCTTCGTCTGATTGATCAAGCCAGAACTCATCTTCTACCATTAATGCCTTTCCAGCCTCCTGTTGCTTGGCTAGAAGCATTTTGTTCTTGTAGTAGTCAGAGTTCCGGACTTTGGGTCTTCGACTGTCTTTTTCAAAATGTCCGGGTCTACCACAGTTGTAGCACGTTGGAGGTTCTGGATGTTTGATCTATTATGCTTTATATCTTCTCTCTTCTGTCTTCCATTCCTCTGTTCTCTTCCCTTCAAATCTCTCCTTGTGAATATAGTTGCTCGGACCAGAAGAATACCACTGACTGTTTGAGCTCGGCTTTTTGTAGAACTTCTTTTGAAAAGCCTTAGTCAACATAAGCATAGCCTGCTTTAGTTGTTCACAGTCGTCAGAGTCAGAGTTCGCTTCAACATCATCTGATTCAGACACAATCATCATCTTCTTCTTCTTCTTCTTCTTCACAACAAGAGCAACTGAATCATCAACTGTCTTCTCAGACCGTCTCTTATCATCCATAATTTCATCCACCTCTTCTTCATTCTGTTTGAGGGTTTCATACGCCTCATGAAGTGGAATCTCGTTTAGATCCTTGATTTGCTTCATTTGTCTGGAAAACCTCTTCCATTCAGGCTGGAGAATGCTGAGGAATCTGTCGTATGTTTCTGCTAGAGACTCTCCAACTCTGCCTTTGAATCCTTCATAGTTGTTTAGGCAGTTGGATATCTTGAGCTGGTTCCCAACCTTTGAACCTAGCATCATTTTCTCTAACTGATCCCACATCTCTTTGCCAGAGGCTTTATAGCTGTCTATCTTCACATATATTTCATTTGGAATGCCTTGAAGAATATAAGACTTTGCTAATCTATCAGCTTTTGCTCTTTTTAAGTTTTCACCATCTAGATCTTCAAACTTAAGTTGATATGGTTGCTCATTAGTTCCCTCTGGAGGAGTCCTCCAAATAGGTGCCATAACTCCTTCTAAGGATTTCTTGATTATAACACCCAAATCATGTCTTTCAATGAAGTCCATGAACCGATCTTTCCACTGCTCATAATCTCCCCTGAAGAGTACTGGTGGCTTTGTGTCAGTTCCGATTGCTAGAGCTTCTCTTGAAGTCATTCTGATTGAAAAAGACTAAGTCTGGTACTGGCGAAAAAGGCAAACTTTGCGCTAAAGGTGGCTGGCGGAAAAGAGTTTTACGCGAGGTGTAGGTGGCACGAAGTAACACTTTGCGCTATGAGGTGTTGGCGCAAAAGTATTTTGCGAGAAGTGAAGGTGGAGCGAAACAGAACTTTGCGCTATGAGGTGTTGGCGCAAAAATGACTTCGCGAACTTGAGATCTGAGAATTGCGCGTAATATTTGCGCGAGACAAAGGTGGCGCAAGCTGAGGTTTGTGTGAGTTGAGGGTCGCGCGAATTGAGGTTTGCGCAAGTAATGGTTGGCGCAAAACAAAGTTTGCGTGAGCAGTTGGTCGCGTGAAAAAACTTTTGCGCGAGACATTGATGGCGCAAAACTGACTATGAACTGGCGCAAATTTGAACTTTGCGCGAGTTCGTCCCTGCAGCTTCGAAAACACGACTAAAATCCACAATAAACCTATCTAGACTTCGATTTAGCAGTCCCAACTTTGGCAAAACGACCACTAACACTTCTAGAACAGATTATAAACACTTGATCTAAATAAAAATCACTTTTTGAAGTTTAGATCGATGGAACAGTGTGTTTGACTCGTGAACTTTTAGACACCAAAATCACAAAATTGGAACTCGATTAAGGTGCAATACTGAAATTAAACACTACCCAAACGATCTAGCACACTAATCGATCACAACCTGATCGATTTCAAACCCAAAAACACTTTAAAACTCGAAAATGATTTTGAAATGAAGAACACAGAGTCGTTCTTTTAAAAACTTGATTTGAATCTATTTTTAAGCTCTGATACCAAATGTCGGTCCACAATATTATCAAGTTCTTATCGACACAAACACATAAAAGATTAACCAACCTGTTTGATTAACAAACTACGGATTACAGAGGTTGATATTGTTTACACTTTGAAGCTCAAACTGTTTTCTCTCTTGATGAACAGTGTTTGATCGATGTGTGTTGTGTAAGGTATGTTAAATATGAGATATTGTAATATCTCACCTAACTTAAACTAACTAACATAATATCTTAAACAAGATATTATCAAAATTTAATATAATATCTAAACTAATATCTAGATATTTAGGACTAAAACTAAAATACTTAGAAACAATAATTAACTTTGACATATTATTACAAACTAACATTAGACTTATATTAAGAGTGGTTTTTCAGCATTAGCTTCAAATTGCGATCTTCAGATTGGATGATCTTTAATCCAATAGATCTATGCGCTAACAGTTTTAGTTCAGAAAAACTCACCAGGCATTTAAGTGCAATTGGTTATAACACGAGTACTAATAGGTTTCAAACTGTGATCTAATACAAGTTAGCTGGTGCGGAGTGCACACTTGTTATAAGACGAGTTTGATCTCAGACACGATGAAATGGCGGGTGGTCAAGGGGTAGCGCCCCTGGCGGTGATCCAAGAGGCAGAGCCTCTTAAGGCACGGCAGAGCCTCTTAAGGCACGACAGAGCCTCTGAGCCTCTTTTAGCACGACAGAGCCTCTTAAGGCACGATAGAGCCTCTTAAGGCACGACAGAGCCTCTTAAGGCACGACAGAGCCTCTTAAGGCACGACAGAGCCTCTGAGCCTCGTTGGCACGTTAGAGCTTCTTTAGGCACGGCAGAGCCTCTTAAGGCACGACAGAGCCTCTGAGCCTCTTTGGTACGTTAGACCCTCTTAAGGCAAGGCAGAGCCTCTGAGCCTCTTTGGCACGTCAGAGCCTCTGATGGGTGTCTCTGGACCAGAAGCTCTGGTGTCTATTTTTGGACTAAATCTGCATTTACTGAACATTTAATGCTCAATTATTTCCTGCCCTTAATTTTAGTTAAATAGATTGTAACCGACTGTAATTGATAGTAATTTGCAATCATTGCCATTTCCGTTATTTCCTATTTCACAAATGGGACTAGTATATATATTGTATATACTTATGTTTTAGACTCATGATTTTAAACAATCTCTACATACTCTCCAACAAATTTGCTCTCGTTTTTGTGCCTAAAAATGTAAGTGTTCTTGAATCTTATCCCATATTGGATTTCGTGCAACCCAGGCATAGGGTTGAAATTACCAATTCGTATAGTGACTTACACGATTCTCAAGAAATCCGATCAACTGATCAATTATCTTGCCCCTTATTCTCTAACACATCCTCCTAGTGACTACTCGTGGTTCATCCAATATACAATCCATCATTATACATACTTCACATCAATTAAAATACATGTATAAGATTCCAAATACTTCTAATCTCAATTTAGGTCCAAAACCCTCAATCATATAAGTTCACATATAGTATTCATCAATCATACATACATATCACATGAGTACTTCTCAACATTTGCCAACATAATCACCTCCTAAAATCCACATAAATGAATAATTGCCAAAACCCCAAGATATACCAAATATAGCATTTTATGTCTATTTTATCAAGTGGTTGTTATAATGAAATAAAGCATAAGAATGATGATAGGGAATGTAATATGACATGTATATCATTTTAAAAGGGTTAGAAACACTCACAATCTAGGTTTTATAGAAAACCCTAGAAACTTAGAAAACCCTAGCTTGATGGAGAGGAGATTGAGACTTGAATGCTAGCTTGGTACACCACCTTTAATACTCCACCAACCCTCTTGGATGATCAATAAATGTTTTCCCCAACCCTAGATCCATAATAAATGAAGAGGAGGTTTTGAGAAGAAGAAAGTCTCCTAAAATGCTCCCAAAATCGGCCTAAAAACGAGCTAAGTGAGAAAAATGAGGTTGAGAGCTGAAAATCCAATTTTTATACACCCAGACCCCATGGGTGACAATCCCCGACGACAGCGCCAAGGGAATTGTCGCAAGGCACAGTCGCGAAGCTCCCCCACCTCTCGGTACAGGCCCGACGTTAGTGACGGGCGACAGTGCCCCATGTCACTATCTCTTGTCAAGGTCGCGCCATTGGTACCGTAAGTCCCTCTCCCTGTGCGATTGTGACACGCGACTGTGACACTTGTGTCACAGTCGCCAGCAAGGTCGCCTAATACCAAATCCTTGTTGTTTTTTCTTTGTTATGTCGATCCAAGTGTCTAGATTTGAAGTTTATCATCCTAAGATTGGTTCCAACATGATTCCCACCTAACAATAAAGGAAAATCAAGTGATGAGAATACTTACTTGGATTTTCCAGGCGTTACATCTTTGAGGTAACTCAACAAGTAATAATGGTATAAGTACCTTTTTTAGAGTCACTTAAAATTAAACTCAGCACAAGTATACACCTTGAACTACTATCGTCTCTTAACAAGTAATAAGGTATAAGTACCAGATATCGATCCCACAGAGAAGGTTTGTGAAAGCTCTTTCAAAAAGTCGGGTTTGTAAAAACCAATTTCAGATGGCTAATTCGACGAAATCTTTGTGAGAGGTTTGTTTGGATTATTAGTTGTAAATCAATTTTAGAGAAGCAAAGGGTGCAAAGGTTTGTTAAGACACAAAACAAGTGATCCAGTAAAAAGATGTTATAGCACCTAGACAATCCTACAGGATGATCCTATAGTATTGTCACAATATCAACTATCGGGTTAGACGGCCTCCCAGGAGTACACACAGGCTCACGTGCTATCGATACGATATCATTTATGTTAGACGTCATGAATCCTAGCACACATCTCAGTGTTACCATCCTACACCGTAGGAGTATAGCATTTGTCAGATGCTAAATCTATTTATAGCCTTCTCATATTATCTCAGGTTTTTATATTTATCTTAACTCTGAAAGTTAATGCATTTTCGTACACAAAATTATTTGTCAATTAATTTGAATGTAATCTTCAATGAAACTTTAGTCACCTGAAATAAATAGTTAAATAATTGTGCTATTTTTGAAACACCTTTTTACTTTCACACCGATTTCGGTCTTAACACTACCTTACATCCCAAGCTAAGAGAATTAGCTCATCATGGCTTGGATTCTTCTTTCGAATGATGTCAGGGCTAGAATTGTAAATAACAGAAATTGAAAGTAATGAATGTAAAGTTCATAAATGTAATTGACAGGAAAGTAAGTTGCAAATATGTAAAGGATAGGAATGGAAATGACAGAAAAGTAAATTGCGGAAAGTAAAGTACGAGAATGTAAATGACAGTATATTAACGTGCAAGAAAGTAAATGACAGTAATGGAAATTGCATAAAAGTAAATCTCAAAGCAAAGAATGAAAGTAAAGAAAATCATAAAGGTGTTGCAGTACTGCTGCAGTAACTTGGGCACCAAGTTACGAAACTTGTCGCACAAGTAATGTCACAAAAATGATTTCTTGCCTTGGAACTTTCAGAAAACAGATTTAAGGTTACATGTAGATCACTTTTGAACTTTAAAAAGATTGTGAACCGAAAGATGATTATAAGTGTAAGTTCACTCCAAATAATTAACCGAAAAAATGAGGTAACTTGAAAATGAGAACACTTGCTTGAAAACTTGAAAGTATGAGAACACCACGGATGGAAATCAATTCCATGTCACAAAATATTATAAAAATCTAGTATGATGACTTGTACGAAATTAATCTCACAACACAAACAAGAAAATGATGACAACTTTGGAAAACCGAAAACAAGAAAATTTTTAGAACAACTTCAGTAGACTTATATTAAAAAACTAGAAGCCACAAACAAAGAACAAGAACAAAATAGAAGTTAACCCAAGAACTAAATGATGATTTGTAGCTGATTATAACTAGTGGTGAGTGATAAGTGATTGGTGATCTTAAACTAAAACAAAGCATACATATTTGTACTAAAGAAAACTTGGGTCCAAAGTAATTAAAAGTAGCAAAAGTCAATAACATGATGTAATCCTTTAGAAGTCTTCAAAAATCTGTTTTTAGGCATAAAGGCATGGCCCGACTGTCTTTTTCTTCGTCCCAATCATCAGCGGTGGCCCAAAAACACACCAGCCCATTATGCCGATCCTGCAGCACTCCTACAGCATTGAAATCATCTTCTTCCAATTCCTCCAGGACGCTGTAGGGTTTTTCCACAATCCACAAACATTAACACCTAAGACCAAAATAGACCCAATATTAAGATAAAAAGGCATGATTAAAAATAAACTTAAGAGAGGACTAAAAAACACAAATAACACTAAAAGAGACTCAAAGGGACATTTTGGACAAATAAAACAAGTGTAAAATCTACTAAAAAGTGATATAATAGGGTTAATAAATTAACCCTATCAAGGAGAATAGAGGATTTTGATGATGAAGAGTTATCGATTTCAAAGGAATCAACGACTAATGGCATTCTGTCACTGTTAAGAGTACATGACTCGGGAATGGAATTACCATCTGTGCTCATCATCTTGGCTCTGAGGACAGCAGAAACCGTATCTATGTATGCTAACTCTATATTTGCAAGAAGCCTCATTAGACCCATCAGCTCACAATCTTCATTGTGCATTTTATTGTGCATCTCCTCTCGTTTGCTTGTGTTTATGAAAAAACAATAGAGTTATGAAACTTTCACAGAACATGAAATTACCTGTGCTTTGAAAATGACAAATTTGGACAAACGATTCCTTAGATTCATGAAATATTTTTAGATACCAAATCAATTGACTAGTCTTCAATGTATGAAACACTTCCTTCACCTTTTTTGAAGAAAGAAGAAATAGAGAAGAGAGAAAACACAGAACCTGGTTCGGTAGGGTTAACAATGGAGAACGGGTGGAGAAATTGAGAGCCAGAAGGTTAGGTTGGAGAAGTTGAATTTGAAATTTGAATTATTGGGAACCCAATTTTTGGTGTCAAGCGTCAAGGATGAATAAAAATTCTATACAGGAGAAAGAAACCTGATAGCATTCCAAACTTGGTGTTGGTGGTCAGAATTAAAAGGAGGCTTTAATAACTTGTACTTCATGCATATCAACATGTAATTAAGAGTTTTTTGGAAAATCATGCATAAATTAGTTGTACATCATGCATAAATAGTTGTTTTTAAGAGTTTTGATCAAGATGCTTATTAATGTAGTATATACGTATAGCCTTATGTTCATTTGAGAAATAATGTATGAGAATAGAGAAGTAATTCTAGCATTTCATACGGTCAAGATCATATTTGACTGGTCAAATATTGCGTCTTTGACCGGTCAACAATTGCGGCTTTAACTGGTCAGAAGTTGCGGCTATTCCAAAAATAAAAGGACAGTTTCGTAATTTTTACAAATACACGGTATGAGTTCATATATGAACATATATGATTAACATATGAACTATATGTTCATATGTGAATCAGTGTAATTCACATATGAACTCTTTTAAGTAATTCATATATGAACTAATTCACTGCAGTTATATATATGTGTGTGTATATATATATATATATATATATATATATATGCTTCTCATTCCATTATTGTTATATATATTCCAATAATTAATATACCGGTATATTTCTCGATCGCTTAAGAGAAAATGGCCAACAATGCTAACCTAGTAATCTCATTTCCATCTTGTGATAAAGATGATTCTCAAGAACGATCACTACATCAAAGAAAGAAGAAAAAAGCTTCATCCAAACAATTGGTCGTTCTCCTAGGTAACAAAGATGATTCAGATTATGTGCCGATTGAAGAACCAAAAGGCGGTTCCAAAAGACTATGGACGGAGAAAGCGTTAAAGAAACAAAACAAGTCAGACATGACAACGTAGTTTAATTCCGTCAAAACAACATTGGAAGCAGACGTATCGAAAAGGCAATTGAGTGATAAGGTTGGAAAGTTGAGGAACCAGTTTAAAAAGAGTATAGTCGTTGTGGTGCATTTAGAAGGTCACCATGTGGAAGTTTACAAACTTTGCGAACAATTGTGCACTACTAAAAACAACAGCTTTTCTAGCGGCCAAATCCCCCGGAAATCCGCTGGAAATCATGGTTTTTGGTGGATTTGTCCGCCGGAAAAAACTGTCACCAAAAACGTAAATTTTCGGCAGATTTACTGGTAGATCTAACGTTTCCGGCGGATAACGGCAGCGGGAAATCTGGCGAAATCATTTTATTGAAAAAATTGTTTTTCTTAACTTAATTAGATTGATTAACGATTTTTGTTAACTTTTCCGACGGATAATCTGCCAAATAATATTTTATTTCTTTCCCACCAATAAGATATATTGAAAATTATTGTTTAAGAGAGAAAGAGAAATAATATTTATTAAATGTAGAGTATTTTGATAATATAGATAATGTTAGAATTGCTGAAATAGAGTAGTTGTTGGAGTTGGATGTAATTTTTTAAAGATTTTGATTTTCATACTTTATTTTAGAAAAGATATATAACATAGTTGTTGGAGATAATCTAAGAACCCTCTTCAATGCTAATCTTTATAAGACACTACACTTTTTGTTTATAAACCTCCCATTAGTTATACTCTTATTACCCAATTTAGTTTCTTTCCCATCGGACTCTACTATTTTCGTTTTCATATATTATTATTATATAACAGTTATTTTATTTAAATTTGTTATACATATATATATATATATATATATTTATATATATATATATATATATATATATATTAGTTGTATACCCGCACAATGCGACAGGATGTAAAATTTGGTTGTAAATCACAATTTTAATAAAGCAACCAAATATTTGGAAAAAAGTTAGAAACATGAGACTATACTTCAAACAGGCCTAACATGATTGTTACTATGATCCATGGAGAAAGAGGTAATTGGTTGATAAGTACAACTCACTAATTATGAAGCCACTGTGTGTAACGAAGCCACTGTGTGTAACGAATACACATTGGAAAGGTGCTTTTTGATGTTCACTCCCAAGTCTTCCATTCAATTATCGGATAACACAAGTTTATTCTATGAACGTTTAGACATAAAAACGAATTTTCTGTGTGTTCTTGCTTGTGTATGAAAGAATTAAGCATGATGATTGCTTTTAATAATAGGCTCAAAATGTGTAAACCATTGAGACAACAACAGTAAAACACAGACTCAATTGTGCATGATCGAAGTGCGAAGATGGGTCAGACTTCCTTCTATTTCAATATCCACATCTTCCAAATGAAGACGAGATAACATATGTGTTGCATCCCCAGAAAAATTTAAACATCTTTTTAAGAAAAAAAAATGAGTAGCTGGTGGGGTTTAAATCAAGAGTTGGCATTGGCTAGTTTCCTTTTTCAATTAAATTCACGAAGAATTGTGAAAAAAACAGATAATGTGGCTACCTGGCTCAGAAAAAGTTGGTGCGGATTTTGATATTCTTTTACTCTGATCTCTCACCCTCTTTTTTTTATCATTTAAGCTCATTTCTAACCAAACCCTCTTTTCATTTTATCTCATCACACATACCCACACTCAGATATTTTGACTCCTCGCCTCTCGATCACTCAAGGTTAACTTTTTGGGTAGGAAACACTCGTTAACGTGAATCCATAGAAGTTCTATTAAGCTTACACAATTCCCATGTATTTTATCCTATAAGCAAAACGTTGCTCAAATGGTTTAACTTTTTCAGTTGAAGCACATAATAAAATACATGTCAGATGTATGTATGCTCATTAATGTAATCATGAAGATTTGAGCATTTTAATCATGAAGGATTTTTCAAAACAAGTATATTGAATGAATGAAATGAATACAAGAAACTTGTTTGAAAATCTGACATTGTATGATAACATCAAATATGAATGATTTATCAATCAAGGTTTAGGTCATGAAAAATGGATGTTGTCTATAAGAACAATTATAGACATTCCTGAAAAAAACGTTTTGAACGAAATCACGCTCAAATATCAAAAAAATTGGTTAATTTGAGACATGGTGATAACGTAAACAACAAAAACACTAAACCGGTGTGTGTGAATACTGGAAAGTATATGGAAAAGATAATACACAAGTATTTATCTTTGGAAACACACGGTTAGTTCATCATGAAAGAACATGTAAAATGAAAACATTTAAAATCACACTTCTAAATTCGTGAAATCATTTTGAGAATAAGAAGTGGTTTGAACGTTTAAGAACATGTTCTCATATCTGAAATTCGTCCTTCTTTCAGACATGTATAAGATTAAGTTTAGAATGAAACTGAAGCTCAGCTTAAATCTCATGAAGTCAGCTCGAAAGTCATATTGGATATGAACATGTAAGCTCCCCCTCAAAATCTACATTCAGTCAAAAATCGTCAAAGCACAAAGTCTTATTCACAAAGTTTATTGAAAAGTAAAAACATGAAAGCAATAAAACTTGTTAAGAACGAGTTCTGATCAGATGTAATCAGAAATCATAGTCTTACTCCCCCTGAAAACATGCATCATAAAATATATAGGTGTAACAATATATGCAAAATTTTCTAACTTTCCCTAAAATGTAGATCATCTTATCGTTATCTCACACTCCCCCTGAAATCATGAACAAACTTCAGTGTAGATATCTTTCAGATTAAAAAATAAAGAAAGGAAGAAAAATAACAAAATCTCAACTGTACTAGGTAACAACAGATTAAGTCTTGAGATTTAGCATGCAAGTTTTTAAATGAGAAAATTAAATCTCTTTTCATCAAGTGGCTTGGTAAACAAATTCGCAAGTTGATAATCTGTGTTTACAAAGTAAAGTTCGATTGTACCTTTTTCAACATTGTCTTTGATAAAATGATATCTCACGTCGAGGTGCTTGGTTTTCGTATGTTGAACAGGGTTTGCATATATTGCAATTGCGCTCTTTGAATCATAGTAGATCAGGATGTTGTTGTACTTGAAACCATAATCTCGGAGTTGTATTCGCATCCACATCACTTGAGAACAGCAGCTAGCCGCAGCTACATACTCTGCCTCAACTGTTGAAGTAGATACACATAATTGTTTCTTCGAAGCCCAACTCACGAGTTTATCGCCTAAGAATTGTATGTGTCCCGAAGTACTCTTCCTGTCAAGCATACAACCTGCATGATCTGCGTCTAAAAACGCTATAAGCTCAAAACCAGTATCTTTAGGATACCATAGACCAAGATCTGCAATGCCTTTCAGATACCTAAATATACGCCTTTAGGTGAGCATGATATCTAGCACATAAACACGTAGAAAACATAATATCTGGCCTACTAGCCATCAAGTACATCAAAGAACCAATCATCCCTCTATAGGTTCTAACATCGACAGCTTTTCCCGAAAGATCAGCTCCGATCTTAGTTCCTGGTGCCATCGGGGTACCAATCGGAGTACAATTTTCCATTTTGAATTTTCACAGAATATCAAAAATGTACTTCGCTTGATTAATAAAAATCCCCATAGAAAATGTTTGACTTGTAATCCGAGAAAGAAATTCATCTCTCCCATCATACTCATCTGAAATCTAGACACCATGAGGTTTGAAAAATTCTTACAATACTTTGGGTTAGTTGAACCAAATATGGTATCATCCACATACATATGAATTAAAATGATATCAGCTTTCTCCTTTTTAATGAAAAGAGTAGTATCGATTTTACCTATAGAAAAACCCAACTTGACTAAGAATTTTGATAGAACATCATACCCGGCACAAGGGGTTTGTTTCAAACCATAAAGAGCTTTGTCAAGGATGTATACATGATCTGGCTTATCTGGATTGAAAAAACCTTTAGGCTGCGAGACGTAGACTTCCTCCTTTAGAATGTCATTCAGAAAGGCAGTCTTCACATCTATTTGATATACTGTGAAGTTCTTGTGTGCAGTGTAGGATAAAAACATTCTGATTGCCTCTATACGCGCAACTGGAGCATAATTATCGTCATAATCTATGCCTTCCTCTTGCCTATATCCTTTAGCAACAAGTCTTGCTTTATTCCTTATGACGATACCCTCTTCATCTTTCTTATTTTTGAAAACCCATTTCGTACCAATGATTGTTTTATCTTCAGGTCGTGACACGAGTCTCCAGACTTTAAGTGCTTCGAAGTGATTAAGCTCTTCTTGCATTGCGTCTATCTAATCTGAATTAGCTAGAACTTCAGATACTCGGGTTGGCTCTATCTTACTCAGAAAGGAATCATGCATGCACTGGTTTAATGTCGCAGACCTAGTTTGCACCGGCTTGGACGGATCTCCAATGATTTGATGTATTGGGTGCTCTTTGGTCCACTTGTGTTCATGAGGGAGTGGATTAGATGTAGATTGATCATGTTCATCATCTAAATATCCGTTTTCATCTTCTTGTTGTTCGGTAAGGGGTTCAGTTGATGTATTCGGTGCAGAAGCTTCAGTTGGTTGGACACTTGTAGTCTGTTGAGTATGCGTTGTAGTACATCCAACTGATTAAGTTACTTCTGGCTCTTCATTAACAATTACAACTTCAACTGATTGAGTAGGCGTTTGAATATGAATTTCTTTTTGAATCGGGAAATTTGATTCAGTTGAGATATCTGAAGTGATTGGATGATGATTGCTAGAATCTTCCTATCTGTCAATCACAACAGGTTTAGATACTCTAGAACCAAGAAGTTCATCATAGAAAAATTCAAAAAGTAAATCCAAATCTGATAAGTGAGATGTCGACGTTGACGCTTTATCAGATTTAGTAACATTAACCGCAGGTTCTGGACTGATTTACCCAGAAGCTAAGACTTCGGTAATAACGGGTTCTGAACTGTTTTGAACAGAAGTCATCTCTTCATCAAATGTTACGTTAACGCTCTCCACAACTATCTTCGACTTCTTTAAGTAAACTCTATATGCTACAGATGTCTGAGAATATCTGATGAAAATGCCTTCATCCGCCTTAGGACTGAACTTGTTCAAGTTCTCCTTGTCATTAAGCACAAAACACCTGCATCCAAAAATATGAAAATGTTTAATGCTAGGTATTCGTATATTAATCAAAGCGTATGGCATTTTACCAAACCGACGATGAATAATGGAGCGATTCTGAGTATAGCATGCAGTTGACACAGCTTCAGCCCACAGAAATAGAGGTAGTTCTGACTGACTCAGCATTGTGCGAGCAGCCTCCACTAGAGTTCTGTTTCGCCTCTCTACAACTTCATTCTGTTCAGGTGTTCTGGCAGCAGAAATTTGATGTGTTATCCCGACTGATTCAAGATAATCGTCAACAATTTTGTCCTTGAATTTTGCCCATTATCAGATTAAGAAGCTTTACTGTCTTCTGCAGATTCACTTGAGTAGTCTTTAGAAATGAGATGATGACTTTGGGAGTCTCATCTTTTGATCTCATAAATTTGACCCAAGTGTATCTTGAATAATCGTCCACTATCACTAAAACATATTTCTTGTCGTTGATGCTTTGAGTTCGCATTGGACCATAGAGATCCATATGCAGCAATTCCAAAGAAGAACTTGTACTCGGTTCAGGCTTAGGCTTATGAGAAGCTCTCTTCATCTTACCCTTCTCAAACGCAGCACATAGATGTTCTTTAACATATTTAAGATCTGGAAGTCCTTTCACCAAGTTACTAGTGACCAGTCGATGCCATAACCAGCTTTGCTGCATAGAGGCTTTAGTGAGTAGACACAAAGCATTGTCAACTTTGACTTTAGACAGATTAATCGTGTAGAGGTTTGACTTTCTCGTCCCGACCAAGAGTTCTTTGCCGTCTTCAGTTCTAACACAACGCCTCTTGGCCTTGAAATTCACCTCTAAGTCCTTGTCGCAAAACTGACCAACGCTGAATAGGTTGTGTCCTAATCCTTCTACGTAGCTCACCTTCTTGATCGTTACATTGTCTTGTACAACATCACCGTATCCCAAAATCGGTGAAAACTGGTCATTTCCAAATCGAACGTTCCAGCAAAACTTCTCTGTATAATTAGACAAAATATCTTTCTGTCCAGTCATATGCTTGGAGCAACCAGAATCCAAGTACCACATATGACGGGCCTGCACAAGAGAAATCAGGAAACAATTGGTTTAGGTACCCATTTATAGATGGGTCCTACAATGTTAGCACATGATTTTGGCATCCATATCAATTTGTACCCTTTGATCTTTTGAAAAACTTTTGAGAGAAATGAATTATATACATGATATGATCCAAACCAATCATCAGAATATTGTCGAGATACAAAATCATTCTGACGATATTTAGAAGACTTTTTAGTAGACGAAGATAATTGGAGTAATTGCTTTATTGAATATCTCTTGTAAGAAGTTACAAGTTTTTGTTTATGAAAAGCAACTTTACGAACTACATCAGTTTTACTATCAGTCATTCTATTACAAGAAGAATCAGAACATGTTTTTGTAGGCTCGTCAATTTCCTTCTTTGGTCTCCACTCTGATTTTACTTTAGTCTTTTTTCTTTTCACATCTGAAACATATGAATTTTGAATGTTAGAACTGTGAGAATTAAAAATTGCTTATTCTTTGATTTACCAGTGGTAGTCCGTTTCTATGAATGCCTAGTTTTCTTCTTCTTACTTTTGGCATCCTTGGTACTCACAGAAACTGATTTATCAACTTTCGTTGATGATTCACCTTTCTCGTACACACTGGGTAAACCATTTGAATTAATGATGAATTGCGAATGATCTGGAAGTTTTGCATTAAAGTCAAATTGATTAACACAATCATCAAAGCAGCCATCAGAGTTTAGGAAATCAAACTCTTCATCAAACAGACCGGTTATATCATTTAATTTTGAAGCTTTGGAAGTCTTTGAAAAATCAGTGTTCATGAAAACAGTTGAAAACACCATTTGTTCTAACTCAATCAAAACTCTTTCTTCTACTAGAGTATTCTCGAGTTCATAAATTTTACTTTCTAAAACGAGAGGAGGAACATAAATCTTGCCTTCAACTGTCTTTGCCTCCAATTCCTCTGTAGAATGGCTTTGAAAATAGTCGTTAGAAAGAAATTTTGATTGTGTAGTGTTAGAGCAGAAATATGTATGATACATGATCATGAAGAGTAGAGGTCAAAGTACAAGAAGTCAAAGCTGGAAAGTCAACTCTCATGGAAAGTCAAAGTCTTGTGTTAATAAAGTCAAAGTCATTTGTATTGTTTTGTTTTCTTGTTTTAGGTAACAGGTATAAATAGTCTTTGATTTGCTGTTTAATAGATAGATGACTAGAGTTTGAGTTTGCATTCAGAGAGAGATTGTAGAGAGAGAAAGATACGTTTAGAGAGAGAAAGTGAAAAAAGTTTGTAAATCTTTGATTCTTGAATTGAAATCAAACAGGTAGTTAATTCATTTTGTTTGATTGATTGTTTGAGATTTAGAAACTTGATTTCAGGGACACACAATTGGTATCAATGCAGGTCCAATTGAAATCAAATCAAGAAAGTGTTCGAACACTGTTTCATCGACTTTCAAATTCAATTGTTGAGTTTTAGTGTAATTTTTGAGTTGTAATTGATCAGGTTATGTTCGTTTATTGTTTTCAATCGAGTCTGTATGGTTTGAGGAGTTAATTGCACTGTAATCAATATTGATTTGTTGATTTTATCATTTTCGAGTTCACGAGTTACTAGAGCACTGTATTGGATTAATTCGTTCTTGTTGTTGAGTTTTATTAAAATTTGTTGATTGTAATCTGTTCTAGATGTTTAGGTGATTGAATTCTCAAAGTTTCTGTTAGTAATTCAATGTCTAGATAGGTTTTTAGGCGAATCAGATTGGTTTTATCTTCGAAAGTTGAAGAACTCGCAACCAGATCTGAAGAACTTGCAAGTTCTTCAAGAACTCGCAAGATCGCCTCCAAGAACTCGCAGAGTGCTACATTCTCACAATAAATTTGAAGAATTCATAGAATTTAATTAGAATTCGCATTATGGTTGAGTTTAGAAATTTTACAAGTGTAAAATTCGCAGATACATATGTTGCTAGTTTTTAGGATTCGCAGGTCTTTGTATTGAGAATTCGTAAGAATTTGTATTTGTATGTCTGTGAATTGCTAAGGATTCGCAGAAGCTTGATTTGCCAAGAATTCTTAGAATTAGTAGAATTCGCAGATAACTTTTGTGAGAAAAAGGTTTTCTTGAAAAGTTTACCAAGGATAGGATTCGTAGTTGTGAATCTTGCGAAAAGTAAAGATTTTGTACATTGTTTCTTGCGAATTCCTCAGGATTCGTAGGTTTGAGACTTAAGAATTCTGAAAGGTTTTTCTTTAAGCTTGCGAATTCTGTGTTTGTTACTAAAAACTTGTGAATTTTTGGTGATCCTTGTGTAACTTGCGAATTCTGAAGTATTTTCACTATAATTTGCGAATTTCATACTTGGAAAATTTTGGAAATTTCATTTCTGTTATTCTTTCAAGTATTCTGTACTTTCATTTGATTTCATTTGGACTAACGGTCAATTTCAAGTTTCTTATTGCATATTTTTTCAAACAGGATGACATCACGAGAAGCTCTCGCTATTGGAACTGACACAAAGTCACCAGTACTCTTCAAAGGAGATTATGAGCAGTGGAAAGATCGATTCTTAGATTTCATTGACAGAAATGAATTGAGAGATGATATCAGAAAGTCTTTTGACTGAAGGTGTTATGGAAGTTCCAACAAAGACCCGTACAGTTGGAAATGAACAGATAGAATACCCAATTCTATTTGATGATTACACTCCTGAGCAGAAAAATAGAACAAAAGCTGATAGATTGGCAAAGTCTTACATTCTTCAAGGCATCCCAAATGAGATATATGTGAAAATTGACAGCTATAAGGCTACAACTAAGGAAATGTGGGATCAATTGGAGAAGATGATGCTTGGATCAAAGGTTGGGAATCAACTTAAAATATCCAACTGCCTCAATAACTATGAAGAGTTCAAGGCTAAGGAAGGTGAATCACTGGAAGCTACTTATGATAGGTTTGTGACGTTGTTGAATGAGCTTAGCAAGAACAAAGTGAAGAAGTCACAAATTGAGCTTAATGTCAAATTCCTTAGTATCTTGCAGTCTGAGTGGAAGAGATTTACAAGGCAAATGAAGCAAATGAAGGACTTGAATGAAATACCACTCCATGAAGTCTATGAAACTCTCAGACAAAATGAAGAAGAGGTTGATGAGATTTTGGGTGAAAAGAAAAAGGTTGAGAAGGTAGTTGTTGATCTGATTGCCTTGGTTGTGAAGAAGAAGAGTGTGATCCTTAAGAAGAAAAAGAAAGTGATAATTTCTGAGTCCGAGGAGGCAGAAAGTGAAGAAAATTCAGATTCAGATGACTGTGAAAGTTTGAAGCAGGCTATGCTGATGCTGACAAAAGCTTTTCAGAAAAAGTTTTACAAAAAGCCAAGCTCAAACATTCAGAGATATTCTTCGGGGTCTAAGAACTATGAGAACAAGGAGAAAGTTGAAGGAAGGAGAAGTGAAGAAAAGAGATTTGATGAGAAGCCGTACAAAGCAGAAGAGAAGAGACAACCAGAATCTACCAAGTGCTACAACTGTGGTAAGCTTGGACATTTTGCTAAAGATTATCGAAAGCCAAAAGTCCGAAACTCTGAGTACTACAAGAAAAAGATGCTTCTAGCCAAGCAACAGGAGGCTGGAAAAGCATTAATGGCAGAGGATGAGTTATGGCTCGATCATTCAGACCAGGAAGATGAGACAGGAGAGAAGGAAGAGACAACACACCTGTGCTTAATGGGTAAGACAGAGTAGGAAGTTGAAGCTGAGTCAGATGAAGAAGAAATTGAAGAGGTATGTGATATGACTGAATCGGATTTTGTAAATCAAATAAATGTCATGATGATTAGACTTCAAAAGCTAGAGTCAAAGCTTAAGCGTGAAGATGTATCAACAAAGACAAAAACCAATCAATACAGAAACTTAGCGAGGATATTGCTGAGAAGAAAGTATTGATTGAGACTTTACATAAAAATATTGATACCAGCACTAAAGAAAAGACTATAGTTCTTAAAGAGTTAGCTGAAACAACTTCACAATATAGACTATGTGAGTTTGATTCGAAAGAACTTACTAAAATGCATTCTTCGCTTTCAAAAGAAAACAAATCTTTACTTGAAAAAGTAAATGCTTTGGAAGGAAAATTATACACATTGGTTCAAACTGAACAAACCATTCATCTAAACAAACCCAAAGAGAACAAAGAGAGTTGGGGACTCGGTTATGAGAATCCACACTATCTTGAAAAGGGTATATCAGAAGTGCCTGCACTTTATGATTTTACATTTTTAAGACTAGCACCACAATACCCTGAACTTCAAGTTGAGTGGACTAAACTATCTGAAGAGGATGAAGCCAAGGAATATGAGAAAAGAAAGAACACAACTAAAGTTCAACTTCCATTTTGCTATGAGAGGTTGAATAACAGTTACAATTCTGATAACTCAAAATTTCTTTATGATGATTATTTTAAGAGTTATTCTTCAAAAGAGTTGGAGGCAAAGCCTATCGAAGGTAAAATTTACGTTCCTCCTTCGTGTTAGAAAGCAAAATTTCTGAACTCGAGAATACTCTGAGAGAAGAAAGAATTTTGATGAATTTAGAACAAACTGTGTTGAAAAATTCTGATGTTTCTAACTCTTCTAAGGCTTCAAATTCTGATGATATGTCTAGTTTACTTAATGAGGGGTTTGATATCTTAAACTCTGATGGTAATTTAGATGACTGTATTGCTCAATTTGATTTTACTACTAAACTTCCTGATCATTCATCTTTTGTTATTAATTCATTCAGATTACCAAGTGTTTACAAAAAAGGTGAAACATCAACGAAAGTTGATAAATCAGTTCCTGTGAAAACCAAAGTTGCCAAAGGTAAGAAGAAGAAATCTGGGCATTCACAAAAACAGATCACCACTGGTAAGTCAAAGAAGAAGCATTTATTTTATTCTCATCGTTTTAACTCTGCAGTTTCAAATTTTTCAGATGTGAAAAAGAAAAGGCATGGAGTTAAGTCTGAGTGGCAACCAAAGAAGAAGATGGATGAGAATGCTAAATCATTTTCTAGTACTGATTGTAATAAGAATACTACTAGTAAAGATGATTTGATTGTGAATGTTGCTATTTCTAAAACAAAGCTTGTATCCTCTTACAAGAAATATTCAAGACAGCAATTATTCCAGTTATTTCCGTCTGCTAGAAAGTCTTCCAATTATGATAGAAATGATTATGATTCTCGGAAATATTCTGATGTTTGGTTTGGGACGTATCATGTATACTCTTATCGTTCTAGTTCTTCATATGGTTTTCAAAAGAAAAGCGGACCCAAATTTAAATGGGTGCCAAAATCATGTGCTAACACTGTTGGATTCAAATACAAATGGATACCAAAGAAAAAGGATGAATTTGTGTTACAGGAATGTCAAGTAAAGGCTGATTAAGGAACAATGGCTCTTGAATACAACAGTTCAAGACTCGTATTTCAATGACCAAAGACTTTACTCTTGAGCTGAATGATAATGTACTCCTACATACGTATCTGAGGAAATCAATATTCAAGGGGGAGTATATAAATGTTTGTCTGAAATTTTATGCATCCAACAGATATGATGATCAACATTTGAGGGGGAGATAATGCATATCTTTTACACTGATAATTTTTCTGATGCATAATTTCAGGGGGAGTAAAGGTGATGATTTCTGAATATTTAAGATTAGAACTCGTACTGTTCATGTGTAACACCCTCAAATCTGAAGATAGCAACTTATTAAAATTTTTATAAATACATCAATAAATGAATCATCTACATCCACAAATTTAGATTCAACTACAATACACATATTCCATCTTATATATATAGACTATAAAGGACGGGTGCTACCAATACCCATGCATAATCACTATCTCCATACTGCGGAAGACTTCACCGAATACTTACTTTCGGATCTAGCTAAGGCTCTACTCTTCACAGAAATGCTAGAACCAACTCCCAACCTTGAAACCTGATGCACATGCCGACAAATAAAAAGGGTTAGGCTTAACGCCTAGTGAGATCAAGAGTTTTAGCATGAATGAATACATCTTTAAAAGAAAGGAATTCAGTTTTAAAGCAAGATCCTTAGAAATATTATACTTCAAAATGGAAACGACACATTTTCCCATAATATGCATTTTTAAAGACAAGGCTCTCAACCGCACATTTCTTGTAAAACGATGCAACCCATAACTCACCCAAAACGGGATCATAGTTCGATACTCAAATGTGCTAAAACGTAAATAATACTTCATACTCAAGCGACCATAAAATGGAATGAAATCCGAATATTAAGACATGGACAATTAAATATACAAAATACAGCGGGCCGACGACGGGGGATACCCGTATCCGTTGAGAGCGGAGGAACACAAAAGTATGCCACTCAAACAACGTTGATCGTACGACACTTCACGACACGCAAGCCCAAGTGTCCCTACGACCTCTTAACAAGTTTCACCTAAAGAGACAGCTGACCTTAGCGAACAACACCGGAATTACCGCCAAAGGCTCGGCACACGGGGGATACAACGAAGGCATTGCCCCACATGGCGAAGGTCCCAACGCCCATCAGAGGACTCCCCATAGTCATAATAGCTCAACCGGAACTCAATCACTCTTAGTGCCTACTCGTAAAGACAAGGTCATAAACCATGAGTCCCGGAGTCCAACCCCGTACCACCCAATTGACCATCAAATAAGACTGACTCATGTGCCTATGGATCCAATGCAATACAGTCTAAGATTACATGATTATCCCTGAATGACTAAAGCACTTGAGTCTGTAATTATCAATAAAATGCATTAAGATGTAAATCAAAAATTGGACTTCACATCGAGCCATTAAAACCGGACAAATGTCCTCAAGACTCATTTAAGCCAAAGCCGAGCTAAAATGCTCAAAATCCTTTTGACCAACAATTATCGGTCCCCCAAATAATGAAATGCCTTTGTACAACGTTTACGAAAACACATACCTCAAAGACGAGATTAACCCAAAACTCAACGCATAATGGGACTAAAGGTTTTCCAAAGGGTTTGTGAATGCAAATACACCAAAATGCATATAACATGAAATAGACTTGATTTGTACAAAATCGTCAAAGATGTATAACTCATAAAATAGATCTTACTTGTACTAAAACACCAAGAATACGTAATTCATGCTATTTAGTTGTTGAAACATTCAAAACCCAATATAAGCATTTTTAAGAGGTTAACACACCCAAGTCTACCAAATATGAAAACTTATCAAAATACTCACATTTTGACAAATAACCAAGTAAATATATTTTACTTCAGAATACTCAAAACTTATCAGCAGTTAACCATTTTATGTGAAATACTTTAAAATAAACATTTTGGCATGTACACCGTTTTCACAAATCAACTTGAACTCACCTCGCTAGATTTAGGCTAAATCTAGATTTCACCCAACGAGCTCTTTTAAAGGCCACTTAATTCTTCAAGCCGAAGACTTCCAAAACCTAGATCCATACAATCCAAACCATAAGTAACCATATCCAACCATGTAGAAACATTCCCCAAACAATATACCAAGAAACCCCAAATAATATCAAAACCCTAGTTTCTCCAAAACTACGAAATCCAAGATTTGAGAAACCAACCACTAGGGAAACACCAATGAAGCATGTATAACATTTATTCAAGGAAGCTTACCATTTAAGATGATGAGACTTTCCAAGGACACCCAATCCAACTCTTCAACCTGAGCTCCCAACCGTTGAACTTGATGAGGAAGATGAAGATGAAGGTTTTGCGGTTCATTGACCCACCTAGTTAGATGGTGAAGAATCATGTGATTTAAGGAGGAAAAACCCCCAAAATAGGTTAGGGTTCGGTTTTGGGGTTTGGGAGAGAATAGGGAAGGAATTAGGAAGTGAGAATGAGGGAAATGGTTGAGAATCGCGACTCTAAAAGACCCTAGGGCCGACCGCGATTGTGCCCGACGATTGTGCTAGGGTACTATCGCCCAAAACGTACCGCAAGCACACCCCCGCTGGCGATTGTGCCCGGCGATTGTGCCCAAGGCACTCTCGCCAGGGCACTATCGCCCAGAGTGTACCGAAACTCGCTTCTTCCCATTTTCCACACGGACCCCCCATGACGCGATAAGGCTGAATAAGTAAGATATAGGGGATGAAATTCTACGATAAGAAACAAGAATTTCTCAAAGGATTAACTTCACGGGTAGAGATTTACGAGTGTTACATCATGTTTTACTGCTTTATGTCTTTTATTTTTCAATAAATTTGTGAATAAAGTTGCTTTGACATGACTTTGAGACTTGTGCAGAATGAGAGAAGCTATCAAGATCATATCTTTATGACTTCAGCTGACTTCATGAGATTTAAGATTGCATAGAAAGGTTAGTTTCTTATCTTAATCTCATATATGGTTGAAAGAAGGACAACTTTCAATCATAGAAAAACATGTTCTTAAATGTTCAAACCACTTCCCAATTCTTAAACAAGATTTCATGAATTGTAAGTGAGATTTTAAATGTTTTCAAGATTTACTTATGCTTACATGATTATAAACCGTGTGTTTCTAAATATGCATACTTGCGTATTGTCTTTTCTTTATACTTTCAAGTATTCACACACACCGGTTTGATTTATTGTTCAATAATGTTCTTACCATGTCTCAATTTTGAAACATATTTTTCGATGGTAAGACACCCCGGTTGAACTTCAATGAATATTGAGCGTTTTTTCATTTCTGAACGTCATTTCAAGAATGTCTATATTTTGTTTCATATAAACGATATCCATTATTCTTGACCATAAGCTTTCATTGCTATATAATTCATTTTTGATCATTTTCATACAATGTCAGATTTTCAAACAAGTCTCTTGTCTTCATGTTTATTCTTTCAATATACTTGTTTGAAAAGTCTTCAATCTTTAAAAATGCTCATATCTTCATGATTATATTATGAGCATATACACATCTGACTTGTATTTGAGCTTTAACTGCTCAAGATAAACCATTTTTGAGCAACATATGCTTCATAGGAAAATATGGTTTCTTTGTGCTAGGACTTAAATGAAACTTCTATGGATTCACGTTATCAAGTGTTTCCTACCCAATAAGTTAACCCATAGTGATTGAGTGTGAGGAGTCAAAAAGAAATAAGTGTGGGTTGTGCGTTGAGGTAAAATGGAAAAGAGAGTTTGGTTAGATGTAAGCTTAATGATCAAAATAAAGACGGTGTGAGATCAGAGTAAAAGAATATCAAACTCTGCACCAACTTTTTATGAACCGATGCCAACTCTTGCTTAAAACCCCACCAGCCACTCATTTTCTTCTTAAAAAGAAAATGTTTCATATTTTTCTGGGGACGCATCATATAATATATCTGATTTTCATTTAGAAAATCTGGATATTGAAAAAGAACGAAGTCTGCCCCACCTTCGCACTTCAATCATGCACATTGAGTCTGTGTTTATCTACTGTTGTCTCAGTGGTTTACACTATGTTGAACTTTTATAAAAGCAATCATCATAAGCTTAATTCTTTCAACACTTGCACGAACACACAAGGAATTTGTTTTCATGTCATCACATTCATAGAAATTGCCTTTGTGGTGTTTCGGTGATTGGATGGAAGCCTTGGGGGAGAGAACATCAAAAATCTCCTTTCTTATGTGTATCTGTTACACACAGTAACTTCGTGTTACTGACAGGCACATTAACTGATTCATTTGTTGATTCAGGTGTTATATTTCTATTTTGTCTAGATTTGCAAAGATCTGGATGAATACATTGTTCGAATTGGTAACGAATCAGAGGCTTATTATAATAGATCAGTGGTCCGAAAAGAATTTCAAAGACATTTCTTGGAGAAAGTTTTGATGCTATAGATGCTCTATTCATCAAAAAGGGGGAGATGAATTACAGAAATCTCTGGATCAGAAATTTCAAAGATAAAGAGTTGCAGAAGATAAAGTTCAAAGTTTGAAAGTTTGAAAGGTTGTTCAAACAAAGTCAAAGATGTTTGAAGATGTGCTGATTTTCTGAAATTTTCTTTGAAGATTAATTGCTGAAGATATCCAAGCTAATTTTGAAGATAATTTCTTTCCGAAGTCTGAAAGAGTTTTGTGATAATTTTGGAGAGATTATTGAAGATCGTTTCTATCATATTTGGGGGAGATTGTTAATTTTGTTCAAAGACAGACTTGGGGAGAAGAAATTCGTTGCAAAGGAGGAGATTGTACTTTTTGAGCCTAAAGTGAAGATTGAATTGCAAAATCTTTTGAAGATGATCTTGAATCCAAAGGGGAGATTGTTAGAGCAGAAATATGTTGGATACAAGATCATGAACACTAGAGGTCAAAGTACAAGAAGTCAAAGCTGGAAAGTCAACTCTCATGGAATGTCAAAGTCTTGTGTTAATAAAGTCAAAGTCATTTGTATTGTTTTGTTTTCTTGTTTTAGGTAATAGATATAAATAGTTTTTTATTTGTTGTTTAATAGATAGATGACTAGAGTTTGAGTTTGCATTCAGAGAGAGATTGTAGAGAGAGAAAGATACGTTTAGAGAGAGAAAGTGAAAAACAGTTTGTAAATCTTTGATTCTTGAATTGAAATCAAACAGGTAGTTAATTCATTTTGTTTGATTGATTGTTTGTGATTTAGAAACTTGATTTCAGGGACACACATGTAGAACTATAACTAGAATTCAACCTCTCATAACGAAATGGATGTTGCATTTTAGTTTTTTTTTCTGTTTCTCTTTTTCCATAGCTTCATCCTCATCTGATAGTTTAGTCCACTTAACTTTGAGTTCAGGATATTGAGGTGCCAATTTAAAAAAAACGAAATCATACAAAGCAGACACTTTTGAAATACCCTTTTTTAGATAGTGTGGGTTCTCATAGCCAAGACCCCAACACTCACTACTCTCTTTTGGTTTGTTAAGGTGAATGGTTTGCTCAATTTGACCCAAAGTATAAAGTTTTTCTTCCAAAACATTCACTTTCTCAACCAAAGATTTGTTTTCTTTCTTAAAAGATAAACACTTTTTCGCAACCTCTTTAATCTCAAGTTCACACAGTTTAAACTTAAAGTAGTTTCAGATAGTTTATTATGAATTACAGTCTTTTCTCTCACACAGGTATCAATGTTTTTGTGTAAAGCCTCAACCAATACGTTCTTCTCAGCAATATGAGCTTCAGTATTGATTGGTTTTTCTCTTTAATGATATATTTCTCGCGTTTAAGCTTAGACTGCAAATCCTGAAGTTTAATCATCATGGATTGCATTTGATTAAGAAAATCAAATTTGGACATATCACATACCTTTTCATTATCCTCAGCATCAGAATCAGCTTCAGTTGTGTTTTGACCCATAAAGCACATATTGTGAGCTTTTTCTTCTTTTTCCACATCCTCTTCATCAGAATGATCTAGCCAGTACTCATATTCGGCCATCAATGCTTAGCCAAAGCATTTTATTCTTGTAGTTCTCTGAATTTCGGACCTTCGGTTTCCGACAATCCGTAGCATAGTGTCCTACTTTCCCGTAGTTGTAGCACTTTACTGGCTCAGATTCCTTCTTCAATTCATTCATGTACCTCTTTTCTTCCGACTTTTTCTCTTCAAACCTTTTACTTTCAATCCTTCCTTTGTGTTCCTAATCGTAACAACCCGAACAAATCTACGAAGCATACTAGTAGTATAAGAAATTTTCACCAAAAACGGCCGCAAGACAACAATTAAATTCTGCAAGGTTTGCGGAAAGGCAACCTATTACAACTGAAAATAAAAGGAAAAAATATACTAAAAGGAGGTTCTGTTGGTCCCGAAGGTGCTAAACAAGTTTGTAGAAGGGGGGGGGGGTTGAATACAAACACAGAATTTAAAGTTTAATAAATTGTTTATTGATAAATCAAAATACAATTTACAAGTTTGTTGCGGAATAAGATTAAGACAGACTCAATCTAAACAAACTTAAGAAACACTAAGATAATTGCACAAGAAATTCAGAGAAAGGGGGATTTAGAGATATAGAAAACAAGGGTTTCTATATTGAGTTCAAGGATGAAGCACACCTTCAGATGAAGGGGTGAACTTCCTATTTATACCCTATGCATTAAATGCATGGCAGGATACTTTACACGTGGCGTTCACTGATTGGCTTTGGGAGTCTGACTTTTGGGAGACATGCTTTCGGCCGGGTCATGAACAGTGTAGTTGACAGAGTTGTTGTACGAATGGTTGCAGAGACTTGTCCGTTCTGACACATCGTACTAGGTTATGCAAGGATAGACAAAAGGAAACTTGAGGCATAAGCTTTGTGATCGATTGATCGCTGAGTATCTCTAAGTTCAGAGATAAAGAGGTTCAGCTATCGCTGAAGCTTTTTCTCATGTTCCTTCGCGTATAAGTAGAGTTGTCTTTTCTTCACTGATATCCGCATCAGGTCACTAGTAGACTTCTCTTTGTTTAGCGGCTTCATCTTCGATTCAGCTATGAACATATGTTGACGCGAGACTTGTCTTTAGGGATTACGTTGGCTGTTTACTTTAGGAACTAACAGTGATAACTGAACAGACTCAGTTTCATCACTGATAGTGAAACACTAATACATAGAAATGTTTATAAGAAAGACTATCAGCGATAACTGAACAGACTCAGTCTGATCACTGATGGTGAAACACTAATACATACTAAAACGTAATTTTCACTAAGTATAGAAGAGGGTCGTTATCAAATCACTGAGAGAGTTTGGATCAACAATCTCCCCCTATTTGATAATGACAAAGTAACTGAAGAAAATTACTTTATGATTCAAAATGATGGAATAATCAGGACTCTTAACATACATGTCCCAATTACTATTTTGAGGGATCTTTTACAACACTGATGAAGTTAAGTACTTTACTGAAATTTCATTAATTCAAGAAGAGAATTACAAGGAATGAAAATTACAAGTAAATAACTAACTACTGTAAGTACAACTAATAGATTACAGAAGAGATAACTAATCTATCAGCTATAAGAAGATTTAGGAGGATTTATCATATACTGTATTTCTTCTCCTTTCTGTCTTCGTTCCAAGGATTCTTGGCTGATAATTTCTTTGATTTTCTCAGCAGCAAGGAAGAAGTCACACCATAAGCATAAGAGATCCTTGAGATGATTCAGAGGACAGATAGGAATCTCAGAGACTCTTTGAAATCTGAGTTCCTCATCATCATCTCTGAAGAATATTCCATAAGGATTGTCAATTACTTGACCAGCTTGGAAAGGACCACCAGGAGGCAGAGATAAATCCAGAACTGAAAGATCAGGAGGAGGACCAAACAGTGCATCTCTTGAAAATTTGATAGAAGTTTCATTCCTGATGATGGCGACGTCTTCAGAGGAGGAGGACCCGATTTTTCTCTTGAGTTTCTTGGGATTGGGAGGGATAGGAGATGGCAGATTCAGTACAGAAGTGACTCTGTTGATGAGGGCTTTAAGAAGTCCTTCAACGTAGCCTCTGTATGTAGATTTCGATTTCTTCAGCGCATCCCAGAATTCTATCCACTCTGTAAACCCAAAACCTTCAAGTTTGTAAACGTACATAGCTTTTTGAGTTCCATCCTCTCTGGTAATCTCCATAGTCACTGAGAGTTGATCCTTCTTCTTGCGACCAGAGATAGTCACGGATGTTATTGGAAGAGGATCAGAGCGATAATCCATCTTCTGTTTACACCATTCGATAGACTTATCGTTGATCTCTTGTTCTTTGGAGCGTTCCTCTTCAATTTCTTTCAGCAGTGCAGCTTGAACTTCCACAGGCTTTCTTTTCAGCTTTTTGTCCTTGACTTGAGAAGATTGAATCTTTAAAGCGAGTTGGGCATCTCGTCTGCATTCAGCGAACAGTTTCTCAGCTTTGGCAGATTCTTCTCGTTCAGCTTCGGTGAGGAAATCGAGCTCTGAGAAAGATGTTTGAGGAGGAACTTTCAGCCGTTGACTCTCTAGTTGAGCGATCATTTCAACTCTTTTCTTCATCAATTTCTCTGACCATTGAGATGGTTGAGAAGGCCTTCCTGGATGGTCCAGTGAATCTTCTTCTTCTTCTTCTTCTTCATCAATCTCAATGATAGAGATTGGGATTATGTCTTCAGCGATAGCAGCTGGAATTATTTGTAGTTCAGATCCCTTAAGCAGGGGAGAGAACTGTCTGGTCAGAAAATGAAAAAAAAAAGAAGTTAGATTATTTTTAAGGAAAGAAGAGAGATAAAGGCTAGAAAGAAACAGGGGTAGGATTTTTATAGAAAGATAAGGGAACAAGAGTAAGGCATACCTGAGAAGGATTCTCCTCAGGTAGTGAGATCATCATCAGGGTTTCCTTAGCAGATACACCTTTGCTTTGGGAAGGGGTTCCTGAAGATGATCCTTGTCTCCCCCCTGCTTGGATAACTTCTTTCGAAGCTATCGCTGATGATGTGACGGCTGAACAACACCAGAGAGATGGATCTTCCTCATCGTCATCATCATCATCTTGATGAGAGTCATCCACTTGATCTTCAAGATCAAGGTCTTCATCATCATCTTCATCCTCCTCTTCATCATCGACTATTTCAGCGATGGTGGGAGGGGCTTTATCAGCAACTATCTCCCCCTCAACCTGAGAGGGAGTTTCCTTCAGAGGTTCAGCACAAACTTCAGCATCCGTGTTTTCTTCAGCTGTCTTCTCCCCCTCTTTGTCATTATCAACAAGGGAGAGATCTTTTGGAGATGAAGTTGTTGCAGTCGCCAGCTTCTGGACTTCAGCCTCCAGACCTGTGATTCGTCCTTCAAGTGCAGGGATGTCGGACGTAGCTAGGTGAATGAATTCCACAGCTATGGTCAGGGCTGAACGATCATCTTCTGTAAATGATGGAGCAGGAACTGGAGATGGTGCATTCAGCTTGTCGAGGACTTGCTGAAGAGTCGTAGTACAGGCATCGATCTTTGCAGACAGATCATCATACTGCTGCTTGGATTCTTCCCTGACTTTGACAATCGCTGCCTGAAGAGTAGCGATGTGAGAAAGATCCGCTTTGGAGGCGCAGGTGGCAGTCAGCGTCTTCAATGCATCACCAGCTGTTTGAACAGCGCTGGTGGTGTTGTTGAGAGAAGCAGAGAGAGAATCCACCTTTGAACTCAAACTGTTGACATTGGTGTCAACAGTCGCCAGACTAGGACGTGAAAGATAAGTTAATTTTTCAGAACCAGGCTTATATGGTGAGTTGGGAGAAGTGTATAAGGTTATAGGATTACCTGAATTATCAAACATTTTGTAGAATTGCAAAGATTCCTCAAAAGAATGATGTTCAGGTCCTATTGGTCCAAGCTGAGGAGTGGTAGAGACCAAAGAAATAGGGGGACTAGAGATGGGGATAGAATATGTAGGGATAGGGGTAGTTACCACAGGTTGTGTCACTGTTGTTGTGACAGCGACCGAGATCGTTGGCACGGTTGAAGTGGTTTGAGCTGAGGATGTGGAGGAGAGACCCACGAAATCATCTAAGGAAGTTTGTAGAGAAACATCCTTAGGTATTGAGCTAGAAGTAGCTTTCTCCTTGGTTACCTTGGCCTTCTTCGAAGGACCAAGGGAGCCAGTTGATGGTCATTTGGAAGGGGTAGCGGCAGGGATAGCAGAAGAAGGAACCTCCTGCGTGGCCGCTGAAGACGAAGAAGTTAAGAGAGAGAGACGAGAGCGAAGTTGAGAAATACTTACCTCGTTGGGGAGCGTCTTGACCTCCAGTGATCTCTGACCCACTTTCGGAAAAGATGCATCCGAGTTGGTTGGGTAAGTGGTAGGGTAGAGAAACTTCAGGTACGCGCAGATGAAGCGTACGTAGGGAACCTTAGGATCCCTCTCGGTCTTCTCTATCTTTGACTTCAGGTCTTCAAAGATAGCTGTTGCGTAGTCGAAATTTTTCCCAGCGATCACTGAGTAAGCCATCTGGACCTGAATCTTGCTGGCTTGGTCCAGTGACCCACTCTTCCCACTCATACACTGAATGATGCGTGAGAAGACGTAGTTGAGCTGGGAAGGCATCAGTGCCTTCTTCACAAGAGTCAGCTTCTTGTTGGGAATAGTAGTCCTTGGTTTGGGTTCCCAAGCATATTCCATGGCATCCAGGAATTGGATGAGTTCAGCGTCAGTTGGCAGGGCGTCGAATCCATTCCTGGATTTATCGGGGAAACGCAGGGCTTTCCTCAGGCCTAGGGCAGTCATCATCCCTGAGCCTAGTTGAGTGCTGAAGGATATAGCAGGAACCTGTTCACCCTTCTTGTTGGTGAGAGAGGTTTCTTCAGCGGTAAACCAGAATTGCTGGAGTAGAGCTTTCGAAGGTGTGGGATCCACCGTGATAGCATAGGCAATGCAGGATTGTCTTAGAAATTTTGCAGCTTCCACCAGATGTGGGTATTTGACACCATCAAATTCAAGGCGAGCAAGATGGTTGTTCTTTGGAAGTTCAGAATCAGTGATGGCGAACTTGACGTTCTTAGAGGCGATAAGTGCAGATTGAGTCATTCTGTTTGAGTAGATAAACGAGTAGAAGAAAGGTTTAGTCGTAAAATTAAGAAGATTTGTTAGTTTCTATTTGGGGAAAGAAACATAGGAAATCAACATATTTTTAGAGAAAAACAGTTTATCTTAGAACAAGATTCAAGAATAAGAAGAAAAACCATTAATTTTGAATAAAGAATAGAATGGTTTTTAAAGAATAAAATCAAAAAAAATGATTTTATGAGATTTGAGTCTTATAAACCCATAAATGTGGTTTATGTGAAAAGATTTAAGATAAGAAATCAAGAATAACCTGTTGATCTTGAAGAGGATGATGCAGAAAGCTTGAGAATGCTAGAATGCTTGAGAGAGTATTCTTGCTTAGAAAGTATTTCCAGAAAACGTAAATTGATAGAATGGAAAAAAACATTCCTTTTATATGTGAGAAGGAGGAGAGAGAGTGTGAGAGAAGCGGGAAAACAAATGCACATCATGACATGGACACGTCCCACGAAGGTGATTGGATAGAAGAACAACGGACGAACGTGTCAGAAAAAGGCATGTCGTGGATTGTCGGTTCAAATGACGTCATAGTTAAGAAAGAGACTGTTCATTTGTCCGTTTTGAATTTATCACTGAAGAAAAAATATCAGCAATAGAATTTTCTTTTTGAAAGTATCCCTGATGAAAAGATAGGGATAGATTTTCTTTTAAAAGGATCACTGAATATAAATATCAGTAATAAATTTAAATTCAAAAAGCTTTTAATCATTTGAAGAAAGATTCAATGATTAAGATTTATATTTTTAAAAAATATCTTAACTGGATGAAGATTCAGTTGTAGGGATTGAGAAACCATACCTGAGAGTCAGAATATTTATCAGAGAGAATGATGAAAGGGAACTTTTGATTACTGACACAATGCATGAACGCTTGAAGAATTATTCTTCAAAATTCAGCATTCCAAGCTCACTGATGAGAAAGTTGAACCTTGTCTCATCAAGAGGTTTGGTGAATATATCAGCAAGCTGAAAGTCAGTAGGGATAAAGTGAAGTTCAATATCACCATTCATCACATGATCTCTGATAAAGTGATATCTGATCTCTATGTGTTTTGTCTTGGAATGTAGCACTAGATTATATGTTATAGCGATAGCACTAGTGTTGTTGTCGTAATAGATAGGAATCTTTGATAACTGAAGGTCATAATCTAATAGTTGATTTCTCATCCACAAGATTTGAGAACAACAGCTTCCAGCGGCTACGTATTCAGCTTCAGCTGTGGAAGTGGACACGGAATTTTGCTTCTTGCTTGTCCAACTTACCAGCTTTCCTCCCAAGAGTTGACATCCACCAGTGGTACTCTTTCTGTCAAGTTTACAACCTGCAAAATCACTATCAGAATATCCAGTTAGATCAAACCCTGAGTCTTTGGGATACCAAAGACCGAGGTTAGAAGTTCCTTTCAGATATCTGAAAATTCGCTTTACAGCAATCAGATGGGATTCCTTGGGTTCAGATTGATAGCGTGCACATAAACAAGTAGAGTACATGATGTCAGGTCGGCTTGCTGTAAGATACAGCAGGGAGCCTATCATTCCTCTATAGGCAGTGACATTAACAGGTTTTCCAGAAGGATCTTTGTTAATTGTCAGGGGTGGTGCCATAGGAGTTTTCATCGCTGAAGTTTGAGTAAGATCAAACTTCTTCAGCATATCTTTAACATACTTACCTTGGCTGATAAAAGTACCTTTGTCAGATTGTTTAATCTGAAGACCAAGAAAGTATGTCAGCTCACCCATCATACTCATTTTATATTCTTTCTTCATTCTTTCAGCGAAGTGAGTACACAGAGATGGGTTAGTAGAACCAAATATTATGTCATCAACATATATTTGTACAAGAATTATATGACCTTTTATCTTTCTGAAAAATAACGTATTATCAATTTTGCCACGTTCAAAATTTTCAGAGATAAGAAAAGATGAGAGAGTGTCATACCAAGCACGAGGGGCTTGTTTTAGACCATAGAGAGCCTTATCCAATTTATAAACATAATTTGGATGTATAGGGTCATAGAACCCTGGTGGTTGTTCTACATAGACTTCTTCATTCAGCTTTCCATTTAGAAACGCTGATTTTACGTCCATTTGATACACGATGAAGTCTTTATAGACTGCATAAGCTAAGAATAGTCGAATTGCTTCGAGCCTGGCCACAGGGGAAAAGGTTTCATCATAGTCTATGCCTTCCTCTTGTCTGTATCCCTGAGCAACAAGTCGAGCCTTGTTGCGGGTTACAGTTCCATGTTCATCTAACTTGTTTCTAAACACCCATTTGGTGCCTATTACAGTTTTATCAGATGGTCTAGGAATGAGATTCCAAACTTTGTTTCGAGAGAATTCAGTCAGCTCTTCTTGCATAGCGCTGACCCAGTTTGGATCTCTGAGGGCATCATCAGTCTTCTTTGGTTCTATTAAAGAGAGAAAGTTTACAAAGAGACAGATATTACCTGAGCTTCGTCGTGTCTGAATACCTGCATCTGGATCACCAAGAATTTGATCTATTGGGTGATCTTTGGTCCATCGCTGAGCAGGAGCATTATTGCTTAACTCAGAGGTTGGATCAACAATTTGAATGTTTATTGATGATGAAGATTGAGGTTCATCAGTGATTAACTGTTGAGTAGTTTCACTGGAGAGGTTTTCAGATGAAGGCAGATTTGATGGTAGGAGTGTGTTTAGAGGTTCAGCTGAAACCCATGAGGTGGATTCAGCGGTAGGATGTATAATGTTTGGATCATCATCAACGACTGGATGATCTGAATGCTGATGGTTTGAGAAGAAAGGTTCAGTTTCTCTGTAGTGAGAAAGCATCCAAGCATTTAACTCTTCATTGTCAGCTATTGGTTTGGAGTTCGCTGAGCGAGTTTCATCAAAAGTGACGTGAATTGTTTCTTCTACGGTTTGTCTTCTTTTGTTGAAGACTGTAGGCTTTGGAGATGGAGGAATATCCTAGAAATATTCCGTCATCAGCTTTTGGGTCGAACTTTCCAAGTTGATCTCTGTTGTTTAAGATAAAGCATTGACAACCAAAGATATGAAGAAAGCTGATAGAAGGCTTTCTTCCAACAAAAAGTTCATAAGTTGTCTTCCCAAATCGTTTTATTATCAGCGATCTGTTTTGAGTAAAACATGCAGTGTTTACAGCTTCAGCCCAAAATTGAGTAGGGAGATGAGAATCGCTGAGCATTGATCTGGCAGCTTCTATGATCGTTCTGTTTCTTCTTTCAGCGACTCCGTTTTGCTGTGGTGTTCTTACTGAGGAGAAGTTGTGAGAGATTCCCTTGTTCTCAAAGAAATTGTTTAGGGAACTATTTTTGAATTCAGTTCCATGATCACTTCTTATTGAACGAACAGTAAGATTGTTCAGCACTTCCATCTTTTTCACAAAAGATATTAGTTCTTCTGGAGTATCACTCTTACAGCGAAGAAAGATAACCCAGGTGTAGCGAGAATATTCATCTACAATAACAAGTGTATGTTTCTTTCCAGCTATTGATTGGATGTTGACAGGGCCAAACAGATCCATATGCAAGAGCTGAAGAGGACTTGTCACTGAGGAAACTTGTTTCGACTTGAAACTTGCTTTTGTTTGTTTTCCTTTTTCACATGCTGAGCAGAGAGATTCTTTAGCATATGAGTGCTGAGGAAGACCAGAAACCAGTTCCTTAGATGAGAGAGAATTCAGGGTTTTGAAGTTTAGATGAGAGAGCCTTTTATGCCATAGCCAGTTGACATCAGAAGAGGCTTTAGATAGAAAACATAAGTTTTCAGTGATAGTAGAGTCCATATTTATTACATAGACATTTTCTCTGCGATGACCACTGAGAGCAAGTTTTCCTTTCTCATTTAACACTGAACATGCTTTCTTAGTAAAGCGTACTTCATAGTCTTTATCACATAGCTGACTGATGCTTAGAAGATTGTGCTTCAGTCCATCTACATAAGCGACTCTTCAAAAGGTAGTTGTCCCATTGCTGAGGACACCAAACCCTCGGGTATATCCTTTACCATTTCCACCAAAGGTCACAGAGGGACCTTTCTCTTCCTTGTATTCAGTGAGCAGGTCTCTTTGTCCAGTCATATGACGAGAACATCCACTATCAAGATACCAGATGCCCTTTGATCCCTGAACACATAAGGAAGATTAAGCGTTGTTTGGTACCCACTTTTCAATGGGTCCTTCAGAGTTAGTGGATAAGGTAAGTTCAGTAGTATTCTCAGCTGATGAAGATTCAGCTTCAGTGGTAATCTTCACTTTAGTTAATTTCTTAACCTTAGTGGTATTTTTCACTTTGGTTGATTTTTCAACCTTGGTGACCTTTTCAGCTTTAGAAACATTTTTCTTCACTTTAGCTATTTTATCAGCTTCAGTGGCAGTTGGACATTTACTTGCAATATGATCAGTAAAACCACAGTGATAACATTTTCTATATCTGAAAATGGTTTTAGGACCAGAAGTAGAAAATTTTGCAAGTTTAAGATGAGCAGGGCCAGGTCCAAGAAGACTTTTCTCTTGAGATCTGGGAGGTATTTTCATTTCTTCAGATCTCGATGGTTTAAAGTCAATCTTCAGCTTTGGAGGACAGAGATCAAAGATCTCTATCACAGAGCTAGAGGATTGCTTAGCTGAAGGTTTATAAGGAACTTTCAGCTTTGCTTTCCTGTTTGCCTTCTGAGGAAGGAGAATGGACTTTCCTTTATCCGTAGACTTAGTGTCTTTGGATTTTTCCTCATGAATGGGATTTGAAGAAGAACAGGGATAGAATTGATTATAAGAAGTGTCAAAGAAAGAGGTGACAAAAGTCCAAACTTAAGCGAGGAACTTTCTTCCTTAGGATCGTCCTGAGGTGTCCAGAAACCGAGACCAGTTTTATCATAATCAGGAGTTTGAGCATTTATTATCTCAGAGATCTTTGTTGATGATTTGCACCATTTTTCAACATGAGCCTTTTCTGTTTTTAGAGCAGCGATGACTTGTTCGCGTTCAATACTGATGATTTCATTTATAACGACTTGATCTTTTAACTTTTCTTCTAAAAGATTTAGTTCTTTGATCTTTTCATGACATTTCTCTAGCTCTTGAGTTAAATGAACATTTTTATTCTCAGCTTGAGTTTTGTCGTTTAGGGCATTATAAAGGTCAATCGTCAGTATATCAACAGCACGACTTCTCTCAGCTTCAGGCAGAGAGGGATTTGTAGAGATAGATACATGAGATGATATGTAGCTCATAGAAGGTTCAGATGGTTCTTCCACTTCTTCTTTAATCTCAACCATTAGGCAAAGATTAGCGACTTCTTCTTCATCAGAAGATGATTCTTCTGATTCAGCCCAGTCGTGTTCTTCAGCGATGAGACCTTTACCTTTTCACTGATAGCTTTTCAGCTTTTGATATTTGTTCTTCAGCTTTTGGTATTTGTCATCACTGGATCTTCTTGAGGTAGAAGGTTTGAAGACCTTTTTCGACCTGCACTCACTAGCAAAATGTCCAATCTTTTCGCAGTTATAGCAAGTGGCAGTAGCCTTATCAATCGGAATTGATTTTGGCTTTTCAGTAAGAGAGAGAGGTTTACTTCTTCGGAAGTTGCTCTTTCTTGCAAATCTCTGAAAAGAGTTTGTCAAGAGTGCTAAGGACTCATCAAACTCTGAAAGATCAGGGTCTGATAGATCCTCAGATTCAGAATCTAACTCAGTGATAGTGAGAGTAGATTTCTGAGATGGAATTATCTCTGAAGAGACTAAAGCAACAAAAGTGCTTTTAGAGTCTTTAGAATCTTTTACAAGATTCTTCTTCAGGAGATTAGATTGCTCATAATTGAGCAGTATTCCATATAGAGTGCTTAGAGAGAGAGTATGTAAGTCTTTTGTCAGCTTAAGACATATTGAATAACTGTCCCAGCTTTCAGGAAGACATTCCAAGAATTTTGTTAGGACCTCAGAATTAGAATAGGTCCTACCAACATTTCTTAGGTCAATGATTAGGCAATTAAACCGCTAATGAACGTCAGAAAGAGATTCATTCTTACCAGCGATAAAACTTTCATACTGTCTTACCAAGTTAATCTTTCGAGTCTCTTGGATTTCAGTGGTGCCCTCATATTGAACACATATGGTTTCCCACATTTCTTTAGAAGTTTTCAGATGCATGATGGAATGGAAAACTTCATCAGGCAGAGCCATTGATATAATGGTCTTTGCCTTTGCATCTATGCCTACCCTCTTTTTATCTTCATCACTCCACTGTCTTATTTCCTTAACGACATATCGTTCAGGGACAGCTTCAGTGGTGGCAGTGGCGGGAACCGCAGCTATAATTCTAACAGGTTCATAGGGTCCGTTTTCTATATATTCAGGTATAGTAGGATCCGCACCTTCAAGAAATAGCATCATTCGATTTTTTCCATAGAGAAAAGTTATCTCTGCTAAATCGAGGAGGTTTAGAAAGTGAACCATTATCATAGTAGTTTGTGTTTGTGTTTAATGCCATTTTAGAATAGCAAGGAAGAGTATACAGCAAGATCTTGTTTATTAGATTTAAACAAACTGCTCTGATACCACTTGATGGTCCCGAAGGTGCTAAACAAGTTTGTAGAAGGGGGGGGTGAATACAAACACAGAATTTAAAGTTTAATAAATTGTTTATTGATAAATCAAAATACAATTTACAAGTTTGTTGCGGAATAAGATTAAGACAGACTCAATCTAAACAAACTTAAGAAACACTAAGATAATTGCACAAGAAATTCAGAGAAAGGGGGATTTAGAGATATAGAAAACAAGGGTTTCTATATTGAGTTCAAGGATGAAGCACACCTTCAGATGAAGGGGTGAACTTCCTATTTATACCCTATGCATTAAATGCATGGCAGGATACTTTACACGTGGCGTTCACTGATTAGCTTTGGGAGTCTGACTTTTGGGAGACATGCTTTCGGCCGGGTAATGAACAGTGTAGTTGACAGAGTTGTTGTACGAATGGTTGCAGAGACTTGTCCGTTCTGACACATCGTACTAGGTTGTGCAAGGATAGACAAAAGGAAACTTGAGGCATAAGCTTTGTGATCGATTGATCGCTGAGTATTTCTAAGTTCAGAGATAAAGAGGTTCAGCTATCGCTGAAGCTTTTTCTCATGTTCCTTCGCGTATAAGTAGAGTTGTCTTTTCTTCACTGATATCCGCATCAGGTCACTAGTAGACTTCTCTTTGTTCAGCGGCTTCATCTTCGATTCAGCTATGAACATATGTTGACGCGAGACTTGTCTTTAGGGATTACGTTGGCTGTTTACTTTAGGAACTAACAGTGATAACTGAACAGACTCAGTTTCATCACTGATAGTGAAACACTAATACATAGAAATATTTATAAGAAAGACTATCAGCGATAACTGAACAGACTCAGTCTGATCGCTGATGGTGAAACACTAATACATACTAAAACGTAATTTTCACTAAGTATAGAAGAGGGTCGTTATCAAATCACTGAGAGAGTTTGGATCAACAGGTTCTCTATTCCGGCACCCGATCACGCCTTCTACCATACTACGACCTGAAAAGGTTTTTAGTTTTTGACAGAGCGAGGGTTTGACCGAAGGTCTAGTGAGTCCCCTCAAAAGACAGTTCAAAATACATGATATCGAAAATTTTATAATAAAACTCAACCCATTCAGCTTTGTAAACATAACCACGTTCAAAACTCGCTTCCGACACACACTACCGTTGCTCGAAAGTAACGACGTGTCTGGCTCATACTGCCTTAGCTGGGTCACACCTCCCAATTGGCATAAACGGGACACACTCCCCGGTACGTGCACAGGCGGGCCACACCCCCCGACTTTGGCCATACAACTCACAACAATGTATGCATACATTTAACCAACAGTAAAAGCATATACCACGTTTAAAAGAAGACTCACGTATATAAAGCTCATGTAAACAAAGATATGCTTTAAAATAACTTCCACATGTCTTAAACCGCTTTAACACCACAAGGAATTTAGTTAGAAAACTCTCAAGCATAAATAGCTTCAAAATCATATGAGGTTTTAGTTCAGAAAAACTCACCAGGCATTTAAGTGTAATTGGTTATAACACGAGTACTAAAGAGTGTCAAACTGTGATCTAATACAAGTTAGTTGGTGCAGAGTGCACACTTGTTATAAGACGAGTTTGATCTCAGACATGATGAAATGGCGGGGGGTCAAGGGGCAGCGCCCCTGGCAGTGATCCAAGAGGCAGAGCCTCTTAAGGCACGGTAGAGCCTCTTAAGGCACGGCAGAGCCTCTTAAGGCACGACAAAGCCTCTGAGCCTCTTTTGGCACGTCAGAGCCTCTTAAGGCACAACAGAGCCTCTTAAGGCATGACAGAGCCTCTGAGCCTCATTGGAACGTCATAGCCTCTTAAGGCACGGGAGAGCCTCTTAAGGCATGACAGAGCCTCTGAGCCTCTTTGGCACGTCAAAGCCTCTTAAGGCAAGGTAGAGCCTCTGAGCCTCTTTGGCACGTCAGAGCCTCTGATGGGCGTCTCTGGACCAGAAGCTCTGGTGTCTATTTTTGGACTAAATCTGCATTTACTGAACATTTAATGCTCAGTTATTTCCTGCCCTTAATTTTAGCTAAATTGATTGTAACCGACTGTAATTGATAGTAATTTGCAATCATTGCCATTTCCGTTATTTCCTATTTTACAAATGGGACTAGTATATATACCGTATATACTTATGTTTTAGACTCGCGATTTTAAACAATCTCTACATACTCTCCAGCAAATTTGCTCTCGTTTTTGTGCCTAAAAACGTGAGTTTTCTTGAGTCTTATCCCATATTGGATTTCGTGCAACCCAGACATAGGGTTGAAATTACCAATTCGAAAATGACTTACACGATTCTCAAGAAATCCGGTCAACTGATCGATTATCTTGCCCCCTATTCTCTAACACATCCTCCTAGTGCCTACTCGTGGTTCATCTAATATACAATCCATCATTATACATATTTCACATCAATTAAAATACATGTATAAGATTCCAAATTGTTCTAATCTCAATTTAGGTCCAAAACCCTCAATCATATAAGTTCACATATAGTATCCATCCATCATACATACATATCACATGAGTACTTCTCAACATTTGCCAACATAATCACCTCGTAAAATCCACATAAATGAATAATGGCCAAACCCCCAACATATACCAAATATAGCATTTTATGTCTATTTTATCAAGTGCTTGTTATAATGAAATAAAGCATAAGAATGATGATAGGGAATGTAATATGACATGTATCTCATTTTAAAAGGGTTAGAAACACTCACAATCTAGGTTTTATAGAAAACTCTAGCTTGATGGAGAGGAGATTGAGACTTGAATGCTAGCTTGGTACACCACTTTTAATGCTCCACCAACCCTCTTGGATGATCAATAAATGTTTTCCCCAACCCTAGATCCACAATAAATGAAGAGGAGGTTTTGAGAAAAAGAAAGTCTCCCAAAATTCTCCCAAAATCGGCCTAAAAACGAGCTAAGTGAGAAAAATGAGGTTGAGAGCTGAAAATCCAATTTTTATACACCCAGACCCCATGGGCGACAATCCCCGACGACAGTGCCAAGGGAATTGTCGCAAGGCACAGTCGCGAAGCTCCCCCACCTCTCGGTACAGGCCGAACGTTAGTGACGGGCTATAGTGCCCCATGTCACTATCGCTTGTCAAGGTCGCGCCATTGGTATCGTAAGTCCCTCTCCCTGTGCGATTGTGACACGCGACTGTGACACTTGTGTCACAGTCGCCATCAAGGTCGCCCAATACCATATCGTTGTTGTTTTTTCTTCGTTATGTCGATCCAAGTGTCCAGATTTGAAGTTTATCATCCTAAGATTGGTTCCAACATGATTCCCACCTAACAATAAAGGAAATTCAAGTGATGAGAATACTTACTTGGATTTTTCCAGGCATTACATCTTTGAGGTTACTCAACAAGTAATAATGGTATAAGTACCTTTTTTAGAGTCACTTAAAATAAAACTCAGCGCAAGTATACACCTTGAACTACTATCGTCTCTTAACAAGTAATAAAGTATAAGTACTAGATATCGATCCCACAAAGAAGGTTTGTGAAAGCTCTTTCAAAAAGTCGGGTTTGTAAAAACCAATTTCAGATGGCTAATTCGACGAAATCTTTGTCAGAGGTTTGTTTGGATTATTAGTTGTAAATCAATTTTAGAGAAGCAAAGGGTGCAAAGGTTTGTTAAGACACAAAACAAGTGATCCAGTAAAAAGATGTTATAGCACCTAGACAATCCTACAGGATGATCCTATAGTATTGTCACAATATCAACTATCGGGTTAGACGGCCTCCCAGGAGTACACACAGGCTCATGTGCTATCGATACGATATCATTTATGTTAGACGTCATGAATCCTAGCACACATCTCAGTGTTACCATCCTACACCGTAGGAGTATAGCATTTGTCAGATGCTAAAGCTATTTATAGCCTTCTCATATTATCTCAGGTTTTTATATTTATCTTAACTCTGAAAGTTAATGCATTTTCATACACAAAATTAGTTGTCAATTAATTTGAATGTAATCTTCAATGAAACATTAGTCACCTAAAATAAATAGTTAAATAATTGTGCTATATTTGAAACACCTTTTTACTTTCACACCGATTTCGGTCTTAACTCTACCTTACATCCCAAGTTAAGGGAATTAGCTCATCATGGCTTGGATTCTTCTTTCGAATGATATGAGGACTAGAATTGTAAATAACAGAAATTGAAAGTATTGAAAGTAAAGTGCATAAATGTAAATGACAGGAAAGTAAGTTGCAAAAATGTAAATGACAGGAATGGAAATGACAGAAAAGTAAATTGCGGAAAGTAAAGTACGAGAATGTAAATGACAGTATATTAACGTGCAAGAAAGTAAATGACAGTAATGGATATTGCATAAAAGTAAATCTCAAAGCAAAGAATGAAAGTAAAGAAAATCAGAAAGGTGTTGCAGTACTGCTGCAGTAACTTGGGCACCAAGTTACGAAACTTGTCGCACAAGTAATGTCACAAAAATGAATTCTTGCCTTGGAACTTTCAGAAAACAGATTTAAGGTTACATGGAGATCACTTTTGAGCTTTAAAAAGATTGTGAACCGAAAGATGATTATAAGTGTAAGTTCACTCCAAATAATTAACCGAAAAAATGAGGTAACTTGAAAATGAAAACACTTGCTTGAAAACTTGAAAGTATGAGAACACCATGGATGGAAATCAAGATTATAAAATCTAGTATGATGACTTGTACGAAATTAATCTCACAACACAAACAAGAAAATGATGACAACTTTGGAAAACCGAAAACAAGAAAATTTTTAGAACAACTTCAGTAGACTTATATTAAAAAAACTAGTAGCCACAAACTAAGAACAAGAACAAAATAGAAGTTAACCCAAGAACTAAATGATGATTTGTAGCTGATTATAATTAGTGCTGAGTGATAAGTGATTGGCGATCTTAAACTAAAACAAAGCATACATATTTATACTAAAGCAAACTTGGGTCCAAAGTAATTAAAAGTAGCAAAAGTCAATAACATGATGTAAGCCTTTAGAAGTCTTCAAAAATCTGTTTTTACGCATAAAGCCTTGGCCCGACAGCTTTTTTCTTCGGCCCAATCATCATCGGTGGCCCAAAAACACACCAACCCATTATGCCGATCTTGCAACACTCCTACAACTTTGAAATAAGCTTCTTCCAATTCCTCCAGGACATTGTAGGGTTTTTCCACAATCTACAAACATTAACATCTAAGACCAAAATAGACCCAATACTAAGATAAAAAGGCATGATTAAAAATAAACTTAAGAGAGAACTAAAAAACACAAATAACACTAAAAAGAGACTCAAAGGGACATCTTGGACAAATAAAACAAGTGTAAAATCTACTAAAAGGAGAATAGAGGATATTGATGATGAAGAGTTATCGATTTCAGAGGAATCAACGGCTAATGGCATTCTCTCACTATTAAGGGTACATGACTGGGGAATGGAATTACCATCTGTGCTCATCATCTTGTCTCTAAGGACAACAGAAACCGTATCTATGTATGCTAACCTAATCTTTGCAAGAAGCCTCATTAGACCCATCAGCTCACAATCTTCATTGTGCATTTTACTGTGCATCTCCTCTCGTTTGCTTGTGTTTATGAAAAAACAATCGAGTTATGAAACTTTCACAAAACATGAAATTACATGTGCTTTGAAAATGACAAGTCTGGACAAATGATTCCTTAGAAGCATGAAATATTTTCAGATACCAAATCAATTGACTAGTCTTCAATATATGAAACGATTCCTTCACCTTTTTTGAAGAAAGAAGAAATAGAGAAGAGAGAAAACACTGGTTCGGTAGGGTTAGCAATGGAGAACGGGTGGAGAAATTGAGAGCCAGAAGGTTAAGTTGGAGAAGTTGAATTTGAAATTTGAATTATTGGGAACCCAATTTTTGGAGTCAAGCCTCAAGGATGAATAAAAACTCTATAGAGGAGAAAGAAACCTGATAGCATTCCAAACATGGTGTTGGTGGTCAGAATTAAAAGGAGGCTTTAATAACTTGTACTTCATGCATATCAACATGTAATTAAGAGTTTTTTGGAAAATCATGCATAAATTAGTTGTACATCATGCATAAATAGTTGTTTTTAAGAGTTTTGATCAAGATGCTTATTAATGTAGTATATACGTATAGCCTTATGTTCATTTGAGAAATAATGTATGAGAATAGAGAAGTAATTCTAGAATTTCATACGATCAAGATCATATTTGACTGGTCAAATATTGTGTCTTTGACTGGTCAACAATTGCGGCTTTAACTGGTCAGAAGTTGTGGCTATTCCAAAAATAAAATGACAGTTTCGTAATTTTTACAAATACACGTGACGAGTTCATATATGAACATGTATGATTCACATATGAACTATATGTTCATATGTGAATGAGTGTAATTCACATATGAACTCTTTTAACTGATTCATATATGAACTAATTAACTGCAGTTATATATATGTGTGTGTGTAAAAAAAAAAAAAATATATATATATATATATATATATATATATATATATATATATATATATATGCTTCTCATTCCATTATTGTTATATATATTCCAATAAATAATATAACGGTATATTTGTCGATCACTTAAGAGAAAATGGCCAACAATGCTAACCTAGTAATCTCATTTCCATCTTGTGATAAAGTTGATTCTCAAGAACGATCACTACGTCAAAGAAAGAAGAAAAAAGCTTCATCCAAACAATTGGTCGTTCTCCTAGGTAACAAAGATGATTCAGATTATGTGTCGATTGAAGAACCAAAACGCAGTTCCAAAAGACAATGGACGGAGAAAGCGTTAAAGAAACAAAACAAGTCAGACATGACTAAGTAGTTTAATTCCGTCAAGGCATCATTGGAAGCAGACGTATCGAAAAGGCAATTGAGTGATAAGGTTGGAAAGCTGATGAACCAGTTTAAAAAGAGTATAGTCGTTGTGGTGCATTTAGAGGGTCACCATGTGGAAGTTTACAAACTTTGCGAACAATTGTGCACTACTAAAAACAACAGCTTTTCTAGCGGCCAAATCCCCCGGAAATCCGCTGGAAATCATGGTTTTTGGTGGATTTGTCCGCCAGAAAAACTGTCACCAAAAACGTAAATTTTCGGCAGATTTACTGGTGGATCTAACATTTCCGGCGGATAACGGCCGCCGAAAATCTGGCGAAACCATTTTATTGAAAAAATTGTTTTTCTTAACTTAATTAGATTGATTAACGATTTTTGTTAACTTTTCCGACGGATAATCTGCCAAATAATATTTTATTTCTTTCCCACCAATAAGATATATTGAAAATTAATGTTTAAGAGAGAAAGAGAAATAATATTTATTAAATGTAGTGTATTTTGATAATATAGATAATGTTAGAATTGCTAAAATAGAGTAGCTGTTGGAGTTGGATGTAATTTTTTAAAGATTTTGATTTTCATACTTTATTTTAGAAAAGATATATAACATAGTTGTTGGAGATAATCTAAGAACCCTCTTCAATGCTAATCTTTATAAGACACTACACTTTTTGTTTATAAACCTCCCATTAGTTATACTCTTATTACCCAATTTAGTTTCTCTCCCATTGCACTCTACTATTTTCGTTTTCATATATTATTATTATATAATAGTTATTTTATTTAAATTTGTTATACATACATATATATATACTAGTTGTATACCTGTACAATGCGTCAGGATGTAAAATTTGGTTGTAAATCACAATTTTAATAAAGCAACCAAATATTTGGAAAAAAGTTAGAAACATGAGACTATACTTGAAACACGCCGAACATGATTGTTACTATGATCCATGGAGAAAGAGGTCACAAGTACAACTCACTAATTATGAAGTTGCTCATGATTTAAAAGAAAAGTGATCAACTTACAAGCAGATCCTATTGGTGTTGAAAGAAAATAGCTTGTAGAAACCACCCATATATATATATATCTCCAGATTTAGCAGATAACAAGTTTTGCAATTTGGCCAAAGACCATTGCACATTGAACCAAAAACTGTTGGAGGGCATGACAAAAACTGTTAAATGCACTTGTTGATGTTAATAAGTTTTTCAAGATTTTTGGGCATTGCTCCCTTCATCCCAAAATAAGTGTAAACATTTTTTATTTTAGTAAAATAAGTGTCTGCTTTCGATTTCTATCCTTAATTATGATGAGATGGAGAAATTTGTGCCCTCCCTTATTATGAAGGGTACTATCGTTATTTAGCTAATTAAAAGTGTAATAATTATACATTTCTAAAACTGTGTACCTTTTTATTGTGGATATTTATTTTGAGTCGATTGTGTTCTACTTATGCAGGAACTTGCGGAGATGCTTTTCCAATCTGCGATGTGATAGAGAGTTTTCGAGTACAAGTTCATAGTTTCGGTTAGCTTAGAGGTGAAGTATTAACAATAAAGGTAACACAAGTCTTGGTTTAATATGCGATGTGGCTGGCTGGCTGGCTGTAATTTTAGCATTCAAAGATTCTTAGCTCAAGTTAAAATGGTTTAGTTTTATTTATCATCAAATAGTAATTGGCAATGTTATGTGAACCGTCAGTCATGGCTTTCGAGAGGCCAGGTCTCTCCCAAAGGTTTTTCACCAAATTGATTACAAAACAGAATACTTCCACGATCCCACCGTCATTCTATTTATACTAATCCTAATACCCCACTTACCTTGCTCATCGACTAATTGACCGGCCCCATATGTGTAACAATAAGAGACCTGGCCTCTCGAAAGCCAGAATCCATCGTAGATCATGTTTGTAATCCTCTGATTTCCGTATCAATATGATGAATGTGGAACAAATGGTATCAGAGCAGTCGATCTTGGAGATGACCAGGAATTTGCTCGTCAATTTCAACAAGATGGTGGGAGATCTAAGGTTGTTGAAAATATAGTTAAATTCCATGAAAGAAAATTTTCAGACTGTGAAGCAAATGATCAAAGAACAGGAAGTACAAGAAGATACGCTCCATAAGTCATCAATTCACGTAAGTTCGATGAACCCGTCAAGATTTGAAACCCTAACCCCATCTCAACGCTTTGTTTTCAAGATTCCAAGATTCTGTTATGAAAAGAAGGGGAAGACAAAGATGAAATCAAAGATGAGGAGTAAGTCAACGGCAAAGAAAACTCCGGCAGAAAAGAAACGAAGAACAGACAAGAGATTGTTTCAGGTTGCATTGACAGTCGACAAAGAGAAGAAAGAGTTCAGGAATGTTTTGGAGGGGAGCATCAGAATGGTGCAGGTGGTGACCAAGTTAATAAAAGAAAAGGTTCAGATCTTAAAAAAAAGTGTTGATTAACTTGCAAGAAGATATGCTAAAGACAACAACTATGAGCTCAAAAGAGGATGAACATGGAAAAGTTTCAGAATTTCAAGGCAGAAGGCTTGAGGCATTCATGTTCAATGGAACAAATCCGAACAGGTGGATCATAAAGGCTGAAAGTGTCCATGCATCGAGATCTGTTGAAGTTTTAGAAGAAAAGGCCAAAGATCTCTTGCAAGATACAATCCAAGAGAAGTTTGTTGCATTTAGGTGTAAAGATCATCGAGCCATAGAGGAGTTGGATGAAAGAGGAACTAATCAATTTCTTTATTTTTTCTTTCCACCTTGAGGACAAGGTGGATGTTTGGGGGGCGGGTATTGTTACACATATAGATTAGATAATACTGGGGCTGGTCAATTAGTCAATGAGCAAGGTAAGTGAGGTATTAGGATTAGTATAAATAGAATGACGGTGGGATCGTGGAAGCATCCTGTTTTGTAATCAATTTGGTGAAAAAGCTTTAGGAGAGACCTGGCCTCTCGAAAGCCAGAATCCATCGTAGATCATCTTTGTAATCCTCTGATTTCCGTATCAATATGATGAATGTGCAACAACCATCGACTTATAGATATGCCCCAAAAGCTAAGAGACCATATTTACCAAACAAAGAACCGCTCACCATCATCGAAATCCAAACAAACAGCATCGATCTGGAAAAAAGACCAAGCCACAATCCAAAATAAATAAGGTCGGACCAAAGACGAAACTTGTGCAACCAAAACCAGCAGCCAAAACAAATAAGTTCAAATTTGATCCCAAGCCAGAAAATCAGATGAGAAACCATCTGCCATATAAATTTATAGCAATAGACTTGAGCAATTGGAAAACCTCATAAACATGATACAGATGCAGTACTATAATGATCCAGGAGCCATAACTCCTTAATTACCGGGTAAGATTCATGAGAACGAGCAACAATTTACCTCCCTTGGTCCCTGCCTGCCATACACATGAGAATTTCATAAATGATATCTACTTTTCTATACCCTTTTTACAGAACACACAAATATCCCAATCTAAGATCACCTTATACAAAGCATAAATGATATATACTATACATCTCAAAACTTTAAAGCACCCCCCCTCATGGTAATATAAATCTTCATGGCAAAATAAAACACAAGCCTATCTTGTGTAGGGTGGAAAAATAACATAGAAGAATAAGAGATTTCTGAGCATGTTGCTTTTAACAAACAAACAAAAAAATGCATCTGGATGATAAAAATGAGTTGTATCCCTAAGCATCTGAATTTTCACTTGTTAGGCTTTGTCTAAAAATAAGCAAGCTAGGATAATTTGGAACATCAAACAATTAGAAAATAAATGGATTAAACAGATATTTCCAAATTTATAACTTGTCCAACTGTGACCTACTTACATACACCTCTAACCGTATAGTCCACCAGTTTGCCTTTTGCCTGACATGAAAGAATGATTTTGGTTAGTATTGAACAGAAGTAAAAGCATCAGTAACGGTCGGAGGATCCCGCTTGGATTGTTTACTCGGTCTCACTCTTTCTCCGTCTCACATTGTTTATATGTTGGTACTGAGACGTGAAGAGGTAGAAGGGGAGGTAAGGAGGCGTGTACTTCTCTTATTGACCAGTTTTAAAATTTTGCATCAAAGACTTGTATCTCATGCTTTACAACTTGTAATTACTAGTTTTTTGAATTTAATGTTTTAAAATGTATTACATTATGCTTTAAAAATTGTACTTCAAGACTTTTGATATAAATGCTTATTAATGTAGTATAGATATAGAGAAGAGTTCAAGGGAAAACCTCAAATAAATGAAAAACTGAGGATGTTACTCTGGTATCCCTCGATCTGGACAGTATGCACTTGTGCGTACAAGTAAATTAAATTATTTTTTTGGTTTTATGCACGTGTGCATTATGCACTTGTGCATACGCACGTATACATGTTACAAATTATTTGTATGTCCAAGTGCATACCGTCCAGATGAAGGGCTACCAGGGGTGTGTTAGGTCTGAACCTGAACTACGTTTCACATATTCAAGGAGAAAAAAAGTTAGAGGGTATTTTAGTCTTTTTGGTATTTACTTTGAGGAGAGAAGTTGTTACTTTTTGGTGTGGAGTTGTAGATGTCATATAAATAGAAACACGTGAGTTAGTTTGTAACCGGATACGTTTGGACATAATACAATTGATTTCTTGTGGAGAGTCTCTTAACCTCTCGAATGTTGTGTAATCGAATGAATTAGGGTTTTCTTGTCTGAGATTTCATTTTTGTTGAGCCAAGAACTCAACAAATTGGTATCAGTGAATGACGAAGAGTGGCGGAGGTACCTTTGCACCAGAAGGTGCATTGGCACCTCCTCATTTTTTTAATTTTTTATATATATTGATACACTAGATAATTATGAAGTATTGTAATTAGTTTTTTAAAGGTTAGGCTCCACCTGGACCACCTCATACTTTGACCTTATATTCACTTCAGTCTTCGGGCCCAATTCACAATCTCCCCATATTCACTTAAATGACTTAATCACTTCACGCCCAATTCACAAAAAGGAATTTAGAACCAGATACAAATTCACCAAGAGGAATTTAGAACCATTAAGAGATATATGTTTTTATAATTGGGTCATTCAAATACAAAATAACCAAGAGGAATGCTTACAAAAACTTAAAAAATGGCCAAAAGAACTTGAAAAACATTAAAAAAGAACTTAAAAATCTTATAGAAATCATGAAAAACTTGATATATAATTTATAAAAGCTCATTTTTATAAAAGAAAACGGGCGGACCTATAAATAATCGGTCCTGATATCTCCTCGCCAGGTGGGCGGACCCGGTCCCAAATCGGTTTCGGTCCTCTGTCGCGGCCGGACCCGTTTGTTCATCTCTACTTTCGGTGCTCCTCCTGATTCAAGATCCTGGCTCCGTCCCTGATCACGAAACCTGGTGAAGATGACACGATCGACTGGTGCTAGGATGGATGAAATAGAAAACAATTTGGGTGAATTTCGGACCACAAGAAGAATCGACCGGAAGGAAACGTGCAGACTATTATGGAGAAATTAGGCGCTATGTTACATTTGCAAGAAGAATCGACAAGAAGCCGGACTGAAGGCGGCGGTCAAGGCTCAGGGGAAAGGCGAGATCCGAGTGAGGAGTGTGGTCAAGAATCGACTCCTTTCTTGGCTATTAAAGGACGCCGATTAGAGATGCCGATGTTTGATCCCGACGGATGGATTCTGAGGGCCGACCGATATGGAGCATTGAATCGTCTGAGCAATGAAGAACGTATGGAGGTTGTCGTGATTACGTTTGAGGGTGATGCACTTCGGTGGTATCAATGGGAAAATAAGAGACGTGCTATAACCAATTGGGAGGAACTCAAAAGACTCCTATTGGTTCAATTCAGATCACATGCAGAAGGGTCTTTATGTGAGCAATTTCTGTCGGTCAAACAAGAAGGTTCTATCCAAGATTACAAACGGAGGTACGTGGAATTGGCCGCCCCATTAGATGGCATTCCAGAAGAGGTATTCGTTAGTCAATTCATAAATGGATTTGGCTCCAGAGATAAGGGCGGAAGTAAGATTACTCTCACCTGTAGGGTTGACCAAGGCGGCGATGGAGATGGATGTGATGGTTGAGGAAAGAAACAAGGCGTTGAATCGAGGAAAAGGGGCAAAGTCTTTTCCAATGAGAAGGTCGTATGACAGTGTGTCGGACGATAAGGGGGTATACCGGCGGCAATTCGAACAGGCAATGGTTTCCAGAATTTAGAAGACTTACCGATAAAGAAATGCAGTTAAAAAGACAACAAGGGTTGTGCTACACATGCGACGAGAAATTCGCACCTGGCCATCGTTGTAAAAAGAAAGAACTCAGTGTTTTGGTACTTCCAGGCACTGATTCCGATGAAGAGGAGACAGAATTAGCCGATTTAAACAAAGTAAGTGACGTGGGAATTTCGTTGAATTCATTGGTCAGGTTTTCGAATCCAAAAATGATTAAGATGGAAGGGCTTGTCGGTGAGCAAAGGGTAGTCGTATTGATAGACAGCGGTGCATCCCATAATTACATTTCGAGAAAACTAATTGAAAATCTGGGAATTCAAGTCCATCAAACTGACGGCTATAATATCTCCATGGGGGCAGGAGAAGCCATGAAAAGGAAAGGAGTTTGCAAAAGTATTAGAGTTTGGATATAGGGAGTAGAAATTTGTGAAGATTTTTTGCCACTGGATCTCGGAAATGCAGATGTCATCTTGGGGATGCAATGGTTATCAACACTAGGTACCATGCATGTGAATCGGAGCATACAGACAATGAAATTTCAATCGGAAGGGGAACAAGTGGAGTTGAAAGGCGACACTTCGCTGGGCAGGTCACTCGTATCCCTAAAATCCATGTTCAAAACCATAAAGCAAGAAGGGAAAGGAGTATTGGTGGAGTTTGGGCAAGTGGATTTGCAAGAGACCGATCATATTTGTTGTTTAGCCAAGATCACAGAGGTAGTAGAACAGTTCCAAGAAGTTTTTCGGTGGCCGAACGAGTTACCTCCCAAGAGAGGTCGGGAACACGCAATTGTTTTGAAGGAAGGAGTGGATAGCGTGAATGTGTTGCCGTATCGATACCCTCAATACCGAAAGAATGAGATCGAGAAGTTAATCAAAGAAATGTTAGAAGCAAGCATTATTAAACACACCCAAAGTTCTTTTTCCATCCGTGTTTTGCTTGTAAAAAAAAAGACGGGAGTTGGCGGTTTTGTATTGATTATAGGGCCCTAAATAAAGGGACGGTGCCGGACAAGTTTCCCATTCCTATAATTGAAGAACTATTGGATGAGTTGGGAGGAGCAAATTGCTTTTCAAAATTAGATTTAAAGTCGGGATATCATCAAATCCGGATGCGCGAGGAGGATGTTCATAAAACCGCGTTTAGAACCCACGAAGGGCATTACGAATTCTTAGTAATGCCATTCGGGTTAACAAATGCTCCCGCTACTTTTCAGCCCTGATGAATGAGATCTTTAAGCCTTACTTGAGGAAATTTATTTTGGTGTTTTTTTATGACATTCTAGTACAGTAGATCGGAGGACGAACATTGTGGCCACTTAAAGGAGACATTTAAAAAGTGACTGGAGTATCGTTTATTTGCAAATAAGAAGAAATATGAATTTGGGAGAAAAGAATTGGGATATTTGGGCCATGTGATCTCGGGGGTGGGAGTGGCAATAGACGGAAGCAAGGTTGAGGCAATGACGAGTTCGCCTCAACCTAAGACCGTGACACAGTTGCGAGGATTTCTTGGGTTATCGGGATACTACCGAAAGTTTATAGCTAGATATGGGCAGATTGCAAGACCGCTAACCGATTTGTTGAAGAAAAACAAATTTGAATGGAACGAAGATGTGTCCAAGGCTTTTGAAAACCTTAAGACAACACTCACACAGGCACCGGTATTAGCCCTACCGGATTTCGATAAGCCATTTGTGATTGAAACGAATGCATCGGGGGGTGGATTAGGGGTTGTCCTCATGCAAGAGGAGCGACCCATCACTTTCCACAGTCAAGTTTTGGGGGTTCAAGCTCAACAAAAACCCATCTATGAAAAAGAGTTGATGGCAATCGTTTTTGCAACGCTTAAATGGCGTTCATATTTGTTGGGTCGCAGATTTCTGGTAAGAACCGATCAGCAAAGCCTTAAGTATTTGTTGGAACAACATGTGATCGAATCCCAATATCAAAAATGGTTGGTTAAATTGCTGGGGTATGATTTTGAGATCGTTTACAAGCCGGGCAAGAGTAATTTGGCTGCAGATGCATTGTCTAGACGAGAGGTGGAATGTGCAGTGATGGTCGGTCCACGGTGGAGACAATGGGATGTAGTAAAAAGAGAAGTGTCTGCCGATACGGTGTTAGGCAGAATTAAACATGATATATCACAAGATTGTGGAATTCATAAAGGCTTTGAGTTACGGAATGACTTGTTGTGGTATAAAGGGCGATTGGTGTTGCCTCGTACTTCGTCACTCATCAATCAAATACTAGAAGGGTTCCACGCGTCTCCGATGGGTGGTCATTCAGGGGTGAAAAGAACGTATCATCGGATAGTGGCATAATTGTTTTGGGAAGGAATGAAGAAGGATATTAAGGAATATGTCATGCGAAATTTGTCAGCGCAACAAAGCTTTGGGAGGGTCCCCCGCGGGGTTACTACAACCATTAGCCTTGCCATTACAAGTATGGGAAGAGGTGACAATGGATTCCGTGGAAGGTCTTCCTAAAGCAGAAGGCATGGATACGATCATGGTTGTAGTAGATCGATTAAGCAAGTTCGCTCATTTCCTAATGCTTAAACACCTGTTTAAGGCTCAAGGAATGGCAGCACTATTCACCAAAGAAGTAATTCGATTACATGGCGTACCTCGGGTGATTGTGTCAGATCGAGACCGGGTCTTTTTGAGCAACTTCTGGAAAGAAATATTCCGTTTGCAAGGAATAAAGTTGAATTTTTTGACAGCCTATCACCCTCAAACCGATGACCAATCAGAGCGAGTTAATAGGTGTGTGGAACAGTACCTCCGTTGTTTGGTGTCCACACAACCATCGAAGTGGAAAAAATGGTTACATTGGGCGGAGTATTGGTATAACACGACCTTTCATGGGCCTCTACAATGTTCTCCTTTTAAAGTTCTATATGGTAGGGATCCTCCGCCTATTCTCAAGTATATGGACGGTACAGCTATGGTACAGGCTGTGGAAGAAATGTTATTGGAAAGGGACGCCTTATTAGACAATATTCGACTAGAATTAATGCAAGCTCAACAACGGATGAAGATCCAAGCCGACAAACATAAGGTGGAGGCCCAATTTTAGGTGGGAGAGTTTGTGTACCTCAAATTACGTCCGTATAGACAGAAGTCTCTACGGTCGGGTTCAAATCAAAAATTGGCAGCTCGTTATTACCGGTCGTTTGAAGTGCTCGAGAAGTTTGGGAAGGTTGCCTACAAACTCAAACTGCCAAATGGCACCCGTACACACCCGATTTTTCACGTATCCTAGTTACAGAAGGCCATTGGCCAATGTCTTTCGACGTCGAGTATACCACCGTAGCTAAATGAAGACGGGGTGCTAGAAGTTGAACCAACTGAGTTGCTCCAATGCAGGACTAAGACCACGGGAGAGCTTGAAGTTTCAATCAGTTGGCGAGGGTTGCCCCTATTTGAAGCCATGTGGGAAGATTTCACAGCAATTAATCATCAATTTCCAGATTTTCACCTTGAGGACAAGGTGAATCTTTGGCAGGCGGGTAATGTTAGGTCTGAACCTGAACTGCGTTTCACATATTCAAGGAGAAATAAAAGTTAGAGGGTATTTCAGTCTTTTTAGTATTAGCTTTGAGGAGAGAAGTTGTTACTTTTTGGTGTGGAGTTGTAGATGTCATATAAATAGAAACACGTGAGTTAGTTTGTAACCGGATACGTTTGGACATAATACAATTGATTTCTTGTGGAGAGTCTCTCAACCTCTCGAATGTTGTGTAATCGAATGAATTAGGGTTTTCTTGTTGAGCCAAGAACTCAACAGGGTGTTCCTCAGTTTCTGTTTTTTTATGTTTTCTCCTGAATCTGACCCTATATATATATATATATATATATATATATATTAATACAAATTAACGGAATTTTTGTATTCTTCTATATTCACGTTTCTATTTATCTTCATAATTACAAATATTTATTTGTAAAAAAAAGATATATTTTAACTATGTAATGTAATATATTATAATATTTGTACATTTAGTTTTAGTTATATGAATTTGTAAGTTACAAAGACATATCTTTTTTAACAAACTAGAAGCGTATTCGCGCAATGCAGCGAGATACATCACGATTTTAATGTTTTATTTTATTTTTTGTATTTTTTTGTCGATTTACAGTACGATTTTAGATGGTTTTGAAAAAGTGATAATGTTTTTTTTATAAATTTGTTTAATTTAGGCTTAATAATATAATGTTTTTATATAAAAAAATAAGTATTTTGTTATAATTCAATGATTATCTTATATATTTTAATGACATCTAGAAAAAATAACCAATTACATATTTAATAATATAATAAAAACAAATTTATAGTAATATAATATATTAATTAATAGTGATACATGGAAATGTCTACATAAAAGGAAGGTCGTGCACATACCAAATTGGTGGGTGTTAGAAGCTTGTAGTAGTAATATGTATCTTGTGCTTTGATACTTGTAAATTAAGAGATTTTTAAAATCTTGCATAAAATGATGGTACCTTATGCCTAATAATTTGTATTTAAGAGTTTTTTATCCGTGCTTTATAATATAGTATAGATAGATATAGATTTAACAACACATTTTTTGTATTTTAAATGAACATGACCTTTTTTGTGTGTGTTTGAACCGACCAAAATTATAATATTATGACATTTCCAATTTAATTCCTTATATCTATATAATATTATATAACATTTAACATAAACTTTTAAAAAGCGTACGTTCTCTAAGTTTATTGATCAGAGATGGTCACGGTAATGACGATTTCTCTCTCTCATCCACAATTGTGAACTTTGTTCTCAGAGAAATGAATATTCAAAGTGAACAAGCGGTACATTACTAAACCATCAACTATCAAGCATCATTATCATTATGTCAATAATATGTATAAGTTTTTCTTTGAAAGGTCATAAAACATACATTGTTAGTAGCGATTTTGTAGAGTTTTAATCAATCAGAGCCCCTAGCACTTTTCAATATCGTTGTGTGTACATTCAATATATTACAATAGTCATCTTTTTCTTTCTTTCTAGCGAGCGAGCATGTATGTTATTTTCCTCATAATGCTCCATTTTATGTTATTTCTTTCAGCCTAACTTTGGGATGTTTAGTATTTTTATTAATCTTCAAATACACTTATAAAGGGCACTCTTATTCATATTTTATGTGAACACGTAATTTGGAGGTTAGGGTTGGTAGATTTTCAATCGATCAGAAAACATGGAACACCACAACCAGTATCTTCAAAGTCGATGTTTGATGTTTCCCGCTAGTTGCTTTCTACTGAAGCTAGTGAGAATGGCTATGATCACGAAATCAACAAAAATGACCTAGAATAGCTAGCATCCCCTCATCAACGTTCATGTTACAATTGAAGGCAAAAAAATAGATCGACAGTAGTAGAGTTTGTCATGTTGCAATTATATGGGTGTTTAAAGCATATAAACCGATATTACAATTTTTAATATACTCATCGTAATCATACAACTTACTTGGCAGTTCTTTTTTTTTTTTCCTTTTTTCACATTGGTCGACAATCAATATTGAAATCCAGTCCTTCTTAGTTCGATAATCACTAGTAGTCAATTTGTCTCTCAAATGTATATATGTAGCTCATGCAAATAGCTAGACCAATATAATTAATTCTTTGATGAACTCTTTATCCATGGGCACATGTTCATATCAAGTGATGCACTAAATTAGGCAAAAGAATCATTACGAGCTCTCTATCACAAGTTCATATTCCCTTCGACTGTCGACTAAAGAAACTCAAAACCTCGCTTCATAAAGTAGTACATGAAATGGCCTATTTATCAGATGCTATAACTTGATCGACGATTCTTTTTTTCTCCTTTCACATTGGTCGACAGACAATACTGAAATCCAGTCCTTCTAAGTTATGCAACCACAGGTAGTCTATTTGTTCCTCATGTGTATGAATGTAGCTCATGCAAATAGCTAGACCAATATAATTAATTCTTTGATGAACTCTTTATCCATCGGCACACGTTCTTATCAAGTGATGCACTAAAGTAGGCAAAAGAAATGATCATTACAAGCTCTTTGTCATCAAAGAGGTGCTAGCCTAGTGGTAAGGCCCTGGGGGGATAGTGCATGATATGCCTATCTACCAGGGTTCGAATCCTAGGGGATGCACTTCGGCGATACCCAGATCTTGGGTCGGCCTTCGGGTCGGTTCGGGTCCAGGTTAACGGGCATACCAGTCTATGGGTATGCGGGTTCGGTCTTGACCGGACTTAGTCGTACCTGGGTGGGTCCAGTCGATTTGGCTGGGCCGGGTCACCGCGGATTAGTCGGTGCTGCCCAATTGGATGCCCGGATACCGCGGGTGCGTGTGTGTGTGGGCATAGCCCAAGTTGTCGTACAAAAAAAAATTACAAGCTCTTTGTCACAAGTTTATATTCCCTTCGATTGTCGACTAAAGAAACTCAAACCCTCTTTTACACATTTAAAATTGGGTGTGGCGTATATGTATAACAAAAAAAACATCTAGGAATATAAAGACTCGTACCAAAATATCCATTAAAGTAACGTTATTTGAAATACATTAAGCATAAGTTGTATTGAGTTCTTTAACCAAAAAAGGCTTTATTGAGCAATGAACATGTTCTCCAATAAACATTTACCTTATATCGAGATTTAGGGCCCTTCTTTATATCTAGGGGCGGACCTATTAAGACTTAAGAGTCGAGCAGTCTCCCGTGCACTTTCTCACTCATTTATTGTAAGAGAAAAAAATTTACATGTTTGAAAGGTGTACCTGCTTGATTTTGAAGGGTGCCCTCAAATATTTTGATACCAAATTGTTAGAAGATGAATATGATTGAAGAAGACGATGAGTATGTTGAAGGTTTGAGGCTTCAATATATTGATTGAGAGAATACACATACAATATGACAAGGTAAATAATGAGATTCTTCACCTAGACTAAAGGAAACAAGATATTTATATAGACACTATATGGACCGGGCCTTATACATACATGGGCCTTGGGCCTTATACACTAACATCCCCCCTCAAACTCAATCGGGAGAAGAATGAGCCAGATGGAGTTTGGAAACTAGATCACGAAACCGTCCTGGTAGATGAGCTTTAGTGAAAATGTCGGTCGGATGATCAATAGTTGAAATAGGAAGAAGTTGGATAGTCTGACGAGTTACGTGTTGACGAACAAAGTGACAGTCAATTTCAATATGCTTCGTTCGCTCGTGAAAGACATCATCGTGAGCGATCTGAATCGCACTGTTGTTGTCTCACCACAATGGAGTGGGAGAATGTTGAGGAGCCCCCATGTCAGAGAGTAGCTAGCGTACCCACACAAATTCTTGAGCCGTGTCAGCGAGTGCTCGATACTCAGCTTCAGTACTGGATCGAGCGGTGATAGATTGTTTCTTGCTCCTCCAAGAGATGAGTGAGTCTCCAAGAAAGAAACAGTAGCCGGTAGTGGAGCGACGATCAGTCATGTCACTGTCCCAATCAGCATCAGAAAAGCCGCTTAATGTCAATGATGATGTGGATGTAAAATGAAGACCGTAAAACATGGTCCCTTTTAAATAGGGAAGGATGCGTAGGACAGCAACATAGTGATCGGAACAGGGTGCAGACATGAACTGACTGACTGTATGAACAACATAGGCAATGTCAGGATGGGTCACTGTCAGGTAAACAAGTGACCCCACCAACTGTCGATACAAAGTAGGATCACGCAGAGGAGGTCCAACATTCGAAGCTAAATGAAGGTTGTGCTCAAGAGGAGTGGATGCAGTTTTGTTGTCAGTGAGCCCAGCTTTTGACAAGAGATCGGAGGTGTATTTGGCTTAACAAAGATAAATTCCCGAAGGATCTGAGAGCACCTAAAGACCAAGAAAATAGTGTAAAAAGCCAAGATCTTTCATCTCAAAGCAAGAGTTGAGAGATGTCTTGAGATGAGTTATGCATGTAGAGTCACAACCAGTAATAATCATATCATCCACATACAAAAGAAGTAAGATTGTGCCAGCCTCAGTGGTCCGAGTAAACAGTCCAGAATCATAGTGACTGGGTGAGAAACCCAGAGAGGTGACTGTGGAACTGAATTTCTCAAACCAAGCTCGCGGAGCTTGCTTGAGTCCATAAAGAGCCTTCCGAACACGACAAACATGACCTTGTGGAAGTTGAACGCCTGGAGGGGGTGTCATGTAGACTTCCTCAGATAAGTCACCATTCAAGAAGGCATTCTTAAGATCCATCTGAAAGAGAGGCCATTGCTTGGTAGCTGCGATGGCTAGGAGACTGCGAACAGAGGTGACACGAGCAACAGGTGCAAATGTCTCCTCATAATCAATGTCGTACTCTTGATAGAAGCCCTTGGCTATAAGACGAGCTTTGTACCGATCAATAGAGACATCCGATTTGGTCTTTATTTTGAACACCCATTTGGAACCAATAGGTGACTTGCCCGGTGGAAGAGGGACAGATTCCCATGTCTGAGCTTTATCAAGAGCCTGAAGTTCCTCAGCCATAGCTTTCTGCCAATCAGGATTAGAGGAGGCTTCCTTGTAGGAAGTAGGTTCGTGATTAGACAACAGAGTAGCATAAACATGATAATCACAAAGATGAGAAGGAACCTGTCTTACCCGATCTGATCGTCTAACATTCTGAGATTGAGACGTTCCAGGAGCCAAAGACTCAGCATGCAGCTCAGATGTTGGCGGTGCGGATGGAATAGATGATTGAGGTGGATCAGGAACACTAGAAGAGGTAGGTTGTGTAGAGGTAGGAGACTCTGAAGGAGATGCGAATTCGGAAGGTGTTTGAACAATAGGCGGAGATGAAGTGATGTCAGATTGGAGTGAGTCCAATGAGACGGAGGCATCTGTGAAGAACGGAGCGGTGAAGGTAGGGGACTCACGAAACTTGGATATAGAAGAAAAAGGAACATGTTCCCAGAAGGTAACGTGACGAGATATACGAAGACGCTGGGAGATAGGATCCCAGCAGCGATAACCCTTGTGTTCAATACCATATCCAAGGAAGCAGCAAAGTCTGGAGCGAGGTTCAAGTTTGGTATGTTCATGAGGTTGTAACTGAACAAAACAAGCACTACCCCAAACTTTTAGAAGTTCATAGGCAGGGGTGATGTCATGAAGAGCCTCATAAGGAGACTTATTATTAAGGATGGGAGTAGGATGACGATTGATAGTATAGACTGCAGTGAAAGCAGCTTCGCCCCAAAAACGTTCTGGACATTTTGCAGAAATGAGAAGAGTGCGAACCGTATCAAGAATATGACGGTGTTTGCGTTCGGCACGACCATTTTGAGGAGATGTGCTAGGACAAGAGTACTGAGAGAGAGTCCTCTGAGATTGAAGAAAGGAGAGAAGAGAGGACTCTTTGTATTCCATGGCATTGTCAGCCCTAAGAATCTTTATAGGATTTGAGAATTGTGTGTGAATCATTCGAGCAAACATAATATAAATTTTAGGTAGCTCTGAACGATGTTTCATGAGATATATCCATGTGAAACGTGTATGATCATCAATAAAAATAACAAAATATCGAGCACCCCTCATGGATGGATGTGGTGCTGGTCCCCATACATCAGAATGAATAAGATCAAAAGAAGAAGTAGAATTAAATTCATTCGTTTCAAAAGATAAAGCATGATGTTTGCCAAGTTTGCATGATAAACAAGAAAGATTGTCAGTTGATACACAATTTCCTAACACCCCTAAATTAGCTAATGATTTTATTCTGGCTAGAGACAAGTGACCTAGTCGGGCATGTCACAAATCAAAGGAAGAAGTGCTGGAAACTGAGGCAACAAGACTTGAAGAGGGTAATGGAAGACGAAGGTAGACCACTTCAATCATCCGTCCAACTTTACGGTCGAGTCCAAGGATCTGCTTGGTCTTTGGATCATGTACAACACAACCAGAAGAATGAAATAAAATGATCAAATTAGATTCAAGAAGCTGTGCAATCGAAACTAAGCTCAGAGATAGTTTCGGGACATTTAGAACATCTAGTAATTGAATATGAGGAGTGGAGACATTTCCACTAAAAGACACCGGTAGGCCAGTGTTGTCAACAGTTCGTACTGACGTAAAATGCTGAGGTGATTTCTTAGAAACAAAACCATCAGGGCAGGGTGTCATATGATTGCAACACCCAGAGTCAAAAATCCATACGTTACCTGATGCAGCTGAGTGTGAAGAATTCATACCCATAGCACCAAACATGATCTGCTCCATGAGTTCCTGATTGCGACGCATCAGTTCCATTAGATCGGGTGAGGAGACTGAAGAAGAAACCTCGTTATCAGTGATAGTAGACCCAGCAACAGCGTGAGTCCGCTTCTAAGAGCCAGTGTGCTTTGAGTTCTTAGGGCAGTCAGATTCATAATGGCGTGGATGAGTGATGCCACACCTACGGCATTTGCGAATAGGACAATCAAGGAGAAGATGAGCAGTAGAATGGCAAAAGGCACACTCAGATGGGTTTGTCTTTCCCACAGATTTGAAATGGTTGTTGTTGGTCCATTTACCTTTGGACTTGGGATGAGACGTGTAGAGAACACTATCAGTAGCGGGCATCGGTGAGCGCATGTGAAGACGGGTTTCTTCACTTAACAATTCTGAGATGGCTTCTTCAAGAGTAGGGAGTGGCTGCCTATGAAGAAGAGAAGCACGAACATTCTCAAATTTATCAGTAAGACCCATCAGAATGGTGATCAAGTGTAGTGTAGCTGGTTGAAGTAGGCTGTGAATTGTTGAGTTGTTTCATCAAAAATCTGTAGTGCTCCAAGACTTATATGATCTCTGAGAGACTGCATTTCAGAGATATAAGAGTTTATGGATTGGTCAGGAAGCTGACGTTTGTTCTGAAAGGTGGTCCACAGTTGATACTGATGAGATCGATGATGTGTACCGCTTGGCGAGAAAATCCCAGAGACTTTTAGCGGTGACATAGCCAAGAAACTGTTGGTTGATCTCAGGAGTAGTGGAGGCATTAATGAAACCCAGAATATAAGCATTATTGATGTCCCACTCATTCATGCGTTTTGCAAAATCAACAGCATTCTCAGTTGCTTCCTGAACTGGAAGTTTGGATGCACCAGTAACATAGGTGTAAAGTCCATGGGATTTTAGCAGAATTGTCATATGGTGATGCCACAGGATGTAGTTGCTACCATTGAAAACAACCGAGATGGGATTTGAGTGACTGAGATTGGCAGCCATGGATGAGACGGGCAATAGTTCCACTACAAAAAAGAGGCCTATCAGCGACGGAAAATTCCGTCGCTAATCCGTCGCTAAAAGTCAATTCCGTCGCTAATCCGTCGCTGAAAGTCTGTAGCTAAATACCTGGTAGCTAATTCTTATCAGCGACGGATTAGCGACGGATATTAGCGACGGATTAGCGACGGAATTATTAGCGACGGATTTAGCGACGGATTATTTTAGCGACGGATTTAGCGACGGATTTATTTAGCGACGGATTTAGCGACGGAATAAATATAGCGACAGATTTAGCGACGGATTGTTTTAGCGACGGATTTAGCGACGGAATATTTTAGCGACGGATTTCTGTCACAAATTCCGTCGCTAATATTAAAAAAAATAAATTCAAAAATCAGCATTTCCTGTATTTTATACAAATAATCTGCCAATTAACCTGTCCATTTAATTACGAATCATCCCAATAAAATAAAAATCCAAATTCATACGATTCTGAATTCATACAAAACAATGTACAATGTAGCAATCTAACTAAGGGGGGAGGGCGGGGAGGGGGGAAACTGTATCCCTGCTGCTGCATAAAGGCGGCAAACTGCTGCGATAATGTGAGCTGCTCAGCTAGCTGGGTAGCATGTCTGACCTGTTCCGCCTGCAACTCTTCATTGCGCTTCCTTTCGATCTCCAACTGAGCCAAATAACGCTCCTCCCGCAGCCTCGCATCCTCCTCCATCTTTGCCATCTGCTCTCTCAACGCCGCTAACTGTAAATACAGTAATTGACAAAAATTAGTATTTATTAGCAATGAAAAGTAACAATATGATGCATAACTAATATAACAAACATAACCAACATACCTCATCTGCCGATGCAGTCCCAGATGATCTCCCACCGCTGCTGCTACTACACTCACCGATCATAGCATAACGGGGATCCTGGGTCGACCAACCAAAAATACGGCCCTTCTTCCGCCCTCCAGCACTCTGCTCCCAAAGAGCTGCCTCGTCAATCGGAGGGGAATCGGGAGTCTTGCTAGCCTGCGCCTCATCCTTAAGCTCTCGAAAGCGCGTCTATGGTTACCAAAACAAAAACGGGTAAGAAGAAATTTTAGCAGCATAACGGCTCTAAATCAAACATATCCAACTTCTCTACTAACATAGCCTAACGTTTGCCCAACAGTGGCAACCCAAACTACATGTATACAACACACACACACACATATATATGCGGTTACCAAACAAAACATACGTTGAACATATTTGTATACACATGCATATAAACATATACAATACATATATTAAGTGTAATGGTTTTAGAAAACTTACGTGGATTATAGCCGCTTTGGGGTAAACGTACACCGGAGGATCAGTAGGCGGGTTAGAACCCGGAGGGCCCGTCCGATTCCCGCAGTACATCCGCCCAAACACCTCACTAGAGGTGGGATCGCGACCCCATGCCTGTGCCTACGATAGAAAATTAAGATAAGAAGTAAACATACAAACTAATCTCGGGTACATATTCAAAAAATTGAAGACTTACCATCTTGTATCGGTGTTGTCCAGTACTAATCGATCCCCCAACATGCCGTGAGGACACCCCGTCAAACTCGGTCAACCGATTGGCCTTACCGGTCCTAGACTTTGCTTTCCAACGCTTAGTATCCCACTCCTGTAAAAATCATAACACATAAGTGGATATAAAACAAAGATAATGCAGAAATCAGAAACTATAGATAAAAACCTTGTTAGAGCACAAATATGTTGGATTCAAGATCATAAAGTTTGAAGACCAAAAGATCAAGAAGTCAAAGCTGGAAAGTCAACTCTTATCAAAAGTCAAAGTCTTTTGTTAATAAAGTCAAAGTCAATGTATTTGTATTTGTTTTCTTGTATTTGTTGTGAGGTATAAATACCTTGTATCCTTGTCTTTGTAATCAGTAGTACACGAATTAGAAAGAGAGAGCAGATTAGAGAAGAGCATATAGTTTCATCATTCTAGTGAGAGAGTAGTGAGAGAAAGTTTAGTTTGTAATCTTGTGATTGAAGATCAATGAATATGATTTTAGTATTCTCATCTTGATTGTTGTTTAGCAATTAGAACTTGATGAATTTGGGAATAACAATTGGTATCAGAGCAGATCCAAAGGTGAAATCAGATCAAGAAAAGGTGGTTCGTCACTGTTCATCGAAGAGAAAATCAAGATTCTGATTTTTGAGTGTTTTTTAGCAGATTTTGATTAGGAGTTGTACGAAAAGTGTACTAGATCGAGTCTATGTACTTTAATTTTCATATTGCACTGTAATTTCAATCGAATTTGTGATTTTGGTCGAGTTTTGTTACACGAGTTGTTTTTCACTGTTTCATCGATCTTTTGGATTGTAATTGTTTGTTTGTAAAATTCATGTATTGTAATCTATTCGTTGATTGATTGTAAAGACTTCTGCAAAATTTCAGATCATTTGGACCAAGAAAAGATTGATTTCAGTTGAAAAAGATGGTGTTTGGGTCGACAAATGCTAGAACGCGCTAGATCGCTAGAACGCGCAAGTTCTTCGTGAAACGCGCAAGTTCATTGTGAAACGTGCAAGGTTCATCAGGGTAGAACGCGCAAGTCGAAAGAAGGGTTTTGGTCTCAAACGCGCAAGGTTATCTACGAGTTTCAAGGAAACGCGCTAGTAGTGACCAGCGAGTTCTACAAACTCGCTAATCAAAGCCAACGAGTTTTGGGTGGAATAGTGTTTTGCGAGTTCTTTGGCCTGCGAGTTTGAGGAGAAATAGTGATCAGCGAGTTCTTCGACCTGCGAGTTTGAAACTTCAAGAAATAATTCTAAGTGTTGAAACGCGAAAGAGTAGCTAGCGAGTTTGGTTTAAACGCGCAAGCTTCGACGTACGAGTTTGGAAAACGCGCACGCCTCAATCTGCGAGTTTCAGCGTGAATAGTCTTTAGCGAGTTTAGGCACTTGCGAGTTTCGTCAATCTGCGAGTTTGATCTGCGTGTTTGCTTACGAGTTTTCTTGTGAGTTTGCTTGCGAGTTTGCTTGAGAATTTATAGAACGCGCAAGTCTCAGTCTGCGAGTTATTCAGTCTGCGAGTTTTAGGGCGTGCGAGTTCAATAGTGACTTGCGAGTTCTGATACTTAGTCAAATTTTTCAAAATAGTAATATGGCCTTTAATAGTGGAATTTTTTTTTCTCTAGGGGCGCTGCCCCTCGACCCCGCAAGGGGGACATAGTTCTGATTGTGATCAAAAACTCTGAAATTTTATTTCAAGTTTTTCTGTATTTCTTGTGATTTCATATTTGGACTAACGATCATTTTAAGTTCTTTTTAATTGAAACAGGATGTCTTCTCAAGGAAAAATGTCATCAAAAGAAGAGATTGCTAATCTTAAAGCAGAGCTTCTTCATCTTGAAGGCCGATTTGCACAAAGTTGTAAAAAGTTGAAAGATTTACATAAGGACGTTGTTGTATGTAAAAGTCATTTGGAATATTACAAAAAGAAACATGATGATCAAGTTGATATTTATAATAAGCTTAATGAGTGGATGCATGCACATATAGGTTACCTGAAGAAGTCAACAGGTTCAGGTCAATATTCAGAATTTTTTGCCAAATACAAGGAACATTTTCAACAACTTGAAAAGGAAGTTATTCAAGTCTTGAAAGATGACAAATGGTTGGAAGCTGAGAAATTAAAGACTGAGAATTCTGATTTTCTGCAAAAGATCTCTGATTTGGAATCTCAAATAATCCAAATTCAACAAGTAGATTCTGTTGACAGTTATGAGATGAAGATTAAGAATCTAGTGGATGCTAATGCTGAGCTTCAAAAGAAAATATCTGATCTGGAGAAAAAGATGGTTGAAGAAAGATCTGATTTTGAGACTAAAAAGAAAGGATTTGCAAAGAAGTTCTCAGATTTTTCTAGAAAATGTGCTGACGAGAAGAAGACGGTTGAGCTTAAATGCGTTAAACGTTCTCAACAAATCTCTGATTTTGAGAAAGTGATCATTATTGAAAGAGAAAAGTTTGCAAAGGATAAAAAGGAGATTGAGCAGAAGAATGTTGGATTTTTTAAAGAGATATCTGATGGAAGAAAGAATGTGGAAAAGGATTTTGAAGAAGAAAGAATTATTTTTGAGACTGAGATAAGGAAATTAACTGCAAAGTTATCTGAACTATCTGAGAATGCGCTTATAGAGCAACAAACGAAGTCTGAATTCAAGACAAAGATTGATCTTCTTGTAAAAGAAAGAGACAGTTTCGCTTCAAAGATTAAAGAGTTTGAAAAGATTGTTTCAAAGGTGGTGGTGACTGAGCAGACGACTCCAGAGTCACAAATCCACACACCTCGAAATAATTCAGCTGATTTTAAAAAGACAGCCTCAAGCTCACACATGAAACATGTTTCTTCAAGAAGGTTAGTCAATTCATTCAATCAAATTCGTACTTCTAATATTTTCTATGATCAACATGTAGATGGTTCGGGTACACAAAGAAGAAGAAGAAAATATCAAGAAGAGAAACTGGTATGGAAAGTGAAACCAGTGGATGATGATGAGAAGAATGATGAGAAGAAGGAAGAAAAGAAAGGAAAGAAGAAAGAAAACAAATCATTTGTATCTGCATCAAATGCAAAGAAGAACAAAGTGCTTAAAGGTAAACCTGATCTTGCTTACTCGAGAGATCAAATGTTCAGGTTATCTAAGAAAAGGTATTGTTCTTACTGTAATACATTTGATTTTGTTCATAAAGCTAGTGATCATTACTGGTATGGTTCTTATTTAGTTACTCCCATTCGAACTGCAACTAATATACATGGACCCAAATACCAGTGGGTACCAAAACCGAAGAATGATTCTATGTTGCAGGCACCACAAGTCAAGGGGGAGTAAGAGAACGATGGCTCTTGAATAACACAGTTCAAGACCCGCATCTCAATGTCAAGAACAAGGCTTCTAAGTACAACAGCTTAGAACCCGTACCTCAATGATAAGGAGTGTGACTTCTAAACACAACAGTTTAGGACTCGCTCTTCAATGATGAAAAAGAAATGTTACTCCCGAGCTGATAAGAGAGTGTACTCAGATACTCAGAAGAGGAAATCAACCTTCAAGGGGGAGATAAATTTTTCTGGAAATATGTATTCGGAAGATATGATGAACTACACTTCAAATGGAGTTGTAGATCTCTATCATGTGCCTTTTACTGATAAATTTCAGATGCATATTTTCAGGGGGAGTAAAAGGATTATGATTTCTGATTATTTCAGATCAGAACTCGTACTTTAATCGTTTTACTGCTTTATGTCTTTTAATTTTTGTGAATAAATTTGATTTTGACTAGACTTTGAGACTTATGCAGGATGAGTGAAGCTGAAATGATCATATCTTGATGACTACAGCTTGATTTTATGAGAATTAAGATTGCGAGAAAAGGTAAATTTCTTATCTTAATCTCATTTATATCTGAAAGAAGGACAACTTTCAGATATAGAAAACATGTTCTTAAATGTTCAAACCACTTCCTGATTTTTTTAAAAGATTTCATGAATTGGAAGTGTGATTTTAAATGTTTTAATTTTATTTTTGTGCTTAATCGATAAACAAACTGTGTGTATTCAAAGATAAATACTTGCGTATTGTCTTTTCTATATACTTTCAAGTATTCACACACATCGGTTTGAATCTTTGTTCAACATGTTCTTACCATGTCTCTAAATTGGAACAATTTTTCTTCGATGGTAAGACACTCCGTTTGTATTCAAAGAATTTTGAGCGATATTTCATTTCGAAACGTCATTTCAAGAATGTCTATATTTTTGTTTCGTATAGACAATATCCATTATTCTTGACCTTAAGCTTTGATTGTTATATCATTCATTTCTGATCATTTTCATACAATGTCAGATTTTCAAACAAGTCTTTTGCACTCATGATTATTCATTCAATATACTTGTTTGAAAATACTTCAATGTTTAAAAATGCTCATATTTTCATGATTACTTTTTGAGCATACATTCATCTGATATTTGTATATGAGCTTTAACTGTTACAGTTAAACCATTTGTGCAACTCATGCTTAATAGGAAACTTGGGTTCTTTGTGCTAGGAATTAACTAAACTTCTATGGATTCACGTTAACCAGTGTTTCCTACCCAAGAAGTTAATCCTTTAGTGATTGAGTGTGAGGAGTCTAAAAGAAATGAGTGTGGGTGTGATGAGGTGAAATGGAAAAGAGAGTTTGGTTAGTAGTGAGTTTAATGTTCAAAAGAAAGAGGGTGTGAGATCAGAGTAAAAGAATATCAAACTCTGCACCAACTACTTTCTGAGCCGGGCAGCCACATTACTAGCATTTCATAATTCTTTGGTGAATGTTATTGAATCAGGCAAATAGCCCATGCCAACTCTTGCTTAAACCCCACCAACCACTCATTTTCTTCTCAAAAAGAAAATGTTTCACATTTTCAAGGGGACGCAACATATAATCTATCTGGTTTTCATTTGGAAAATCTGGATATTGAAAAAGAAGGAAGTTTGCACCACCTTCGCACTTCAATCATGCACTTAGAGTCTGTGTTTATCTACTGTTGTCTCAGTGGTTTACACAATGTTGAGCCTTATTGAAAAGCAATCATCGTGCTTAATTCTTTCCACACATGCACGATCACACAGAGAATTCGTTTCTTTGTCATAACATTCATAGAAATTGCCTTTGTGGTATTTCGATGATTGGATGGAAGCCCTGGGGGAGTGAACATCAAAAAGCTCATTTCTAATGTGTATTTGTTACACACAATGACTTCGTGTTACTAACAGGCATTTTAACTGATTCATTTGTTGATTCAGGAGTTACACGTTTCTATTTTGTCTAGATTTGAAAAGATCTGGATGAATACATTGTTCGAATTGGCAATTAATCAGAGGCTCTTGGACAGATCAGATTGGTCGAAGACATTTCTTGGAGAGAAAGTTTTGATGATATTAATGCTCAAATCATCAAAAAGGGGGAGAAGAGTTCAAGAAATGTTTGAGAAAGCAAAGAAGAATACAAGAAATGTTTGAAAGTTTTTGAATGAAAAAGAATTGTCCGAATGAAGTGTTTGAGTTAAAGCTGGGAGAAAATTTTCAAGATTATTGAAAGATGAAAGCAACAGAATTGTTGAAGATTATTTGCTGAAGCAAAGTGTGCTAAATCTGAAGATATTTTCTTTTCATGTCTGAAAAAGGTTTGTGTACAACCTTGGGGGAGATTGTTATTATTTTTGAAGATCAGACGTTGGGAAGATTGTTGAAAGTTTTTGAATACAAAGCTAAAGAAGAATTTCATCGTGTTAAAGAGGAGTTTGTATATCATGTTTGTTTAAAAATGGGAGATTTCAAGAGAAGATACAGATTGTTCAAAGGGGGAGTTTATTCAATCAAGCTTAATCAAAGAGAAGATCGCATAGCTAAATCTTTTAGTAATGATCTTGATCCAAAGGGGGAGATTGTTAGAGCACAAATATGTTGGATTCAAGATCATAAAGTTTGAAGACCAAAAGATCAAGAAGTCAAAGCTGGAAAGTCAACTCTTATCAAAAGTCAAAGTCTTTTGTTAATAAAGTCAAAGTCAATGTATTTGTATTTGTTTTCTTGTATTTGTTGTGAGGTATAAATACCTTGTATCCTTGTCTTTGTAATCAGTAGTACACGAATTAGAAAGAGAGAGCAGATTAGAGAAGAGCATATAGTTTCATCATTCTAGTGAGAGAGTAGTGAGAGAAAGTTTAGTTTGTAATCTTGTGATTGAAGATCAATGAATGTGATTTTAGTATTCTCATCTTGATTGTTGTTTAGCAATTAGAACTTGATGAATTTGGGAATAACAAACCTGATCTATCATGTGGTGCCAATAGGGCTCTGGGATCCAGGGAGGGTGGTATGGTCTAATGACCGAGAAATCTTCTTTGTCCCAAGTCACACCATCAATCCGTTTGGCCTGTACTGCGGCCCAATCGCGTACGGCCTTCATCCAGACCTTGTACCTATTACTCATGGTACGCTCCCATATAGCGTGCACAGTTGCCTCCTGATCAGCATCCCACTGGAACTTTCCCTTATTGCACATTATTTGTATCAAGGTAAAAACAATAATATGATATGTACAATTAAAAGAGATTCGTTTACCGACCTGAAAGCCCTGGTACATACGATCACGATCAGCCTGCGGGTCGAGTCTCCAACTGTGCCAAGGTCCACGAAACAAACCTCTAAAAATTGTGGTCATCTCTCGAACAGCATGTATATCAAGAAACCTACACAATAAAAAATTATACAGCATAAAACCATTTATATAAGTTTATTACGTAATATAAGGCCTTATACCACATCTACTTACCCTTCGTCAGTAATCCCTAGCCGCGATCGCTGACTAGGGTGTCATGGTGTCGGCAACGAACGGTTGGGTCCTCTCGTAGACCCCGAAGCACTCGATCCCCCAATGATATCCACCGGCTCGTCCTCGTCACGAAGTCCAAGGGTGGGTTGAGGGTCACCAAGAAACTCATCACAACCATCAGCACGTGGGTCCCCACGCCCGCTAGAGCTACTGCTGCCTCTACCTCTACCTCTATCACCCTGTGGACGACGTGCCATCACCTGAAAAAAAATGCAACTTCTATTTTATAAAACATAATGGGAGAATGTCACATGTCAATTATATAATTGCGAACTAAACATACAGAAGATAAGCTACTCATCAGAAGAATTATCAGATAAACTAAGTTCATTTTCGTTATCTGAATCATCATCTGTGTCTTCAAATTCTGCTTCTTCTTCGCTATCTTCATTAACAGGTCCATCGTCACCGTCATTAGCATCGACTACATTTACCTCCCCTGTGACAAGAGGGACGGTATCGATGTCATCATTTAATCCTGCAGACATTGTATGAGTTACCCTTTCGTTGATTTGAAAGAATTGTTCTCCATCCACATTTCCATCAACCTCGACATTGCTAACAGATTCTTCTACTTCATATAGGCCACGAGGATTCGTCTTGACAACCGCCCACCAATCTTTCAAATCCCTTGTCATCGAAGGATATGAAGTATAATATAATTGTTCTGCCTGTGACGCTAGAACGAATGGGTCGTCGGTTCTTAGTCTGGACTTATATTTGATATCAACCAAACTATGTTTACGATCGACTCTAACCCCCGACGGAGTATCAAACCAACATGATTTCCCTCCATTCTTCAACTGAAAGGAATCCACCGTGCTCATGCAGTACGGGCAGGCTAACTTGACGTGCGTTCTCCAACCCGACAACATTGCATAGGCAGGAAAGTCGCTAACGGTCCATAGTAGAATAACCCTCATCTCGAAATTATTCTTACGATAGGCATCGTATGTAAGGACCCCCTCCGTATACAACATCTTTAGCTCGTCTATTAGCGGCCTGAGAAACACATCTAAATTATGGCCGGGGCTCTTTCTACCGGGAATGACCAATGCAAGTTTAACATATGAATCTTTCAAACACATCCAAGGAGGTAAATTGTAGATGGTAAGAAATACGGGCCATGTTGAATGCGGATTCGAAGTTGAATTATTTGGGTTGAAACCGTCGGTGCATAACCCAAGACGAACATTTCGAATCTCAGAAGCAAATTCAGGATCCCTCGTGTCAAAATGCTTCCAAGCCGCACCATCACTTGGATGTACCATCATACCCGGTTCCGTTTGATGATCGTAATGCCAAGTCATATCTTTTGCAGTCTTTTTTGACATATACAATCTTCGGAGTCTAGGAACAATCGGCAAATAAGTCATCACAAAGTTAGGGACCTTGCTTCGACCACTTGTCTTGAAACGGTTTTCATTGCATACTCGACAATGGGGCGACTCAGAATCACCCTTATAAAATAGCATGCAATGGTTTTTGCATGCGTCGATCCTTATTTTTGGTAGAGCAAGATTTTTCAAACACTTCTTTGTCTCATAGAAGTTACCGGGTAGTTTATCACCCTCGGGTAGCATCTCTTTAATTATCTCAACATTACGATTATATGTCGTCTCTGGTACATTACATTCCGCCTTCCAATTCAACAATCTTGTCGCAGCTCCTAATTTTGAGTAATTTGGACACCCATCCCATAAAGGTTCGTCAGCTGCTTTTAACATGTCATAAAATCCTTGAGCAGAAGGATTAGGGGTTTGTTCTTCCCATGTCATGCCATCGTGTACCATGTGATCATTCACCATTTCAACACACCCTTCATTATGATCTACTATCGGATTAGAAGATTGACCCACGTCTTGATGAGATGTCGAGTAATAGGTTTCACCATGTGCCCACCACATGGTATAATCGGGCATGAAACCATATTTCAGTAAATGCAGTCTCACGCTATCCCTTTCTCTATGGTGCGTATTTCGACACTTTGAGCAAGGGCATCTGATACGGAACACTATCCCATCACGTGTAGTTTTCCTTTCAACACAACCTTCATTGGCATATGCAAAGTCTAAAAAACCGTCCACTGATCTGACATAGTCAACCCTAAGAGACCCCCGACTGTCATTCTTTATATACATCCATCCTCTATCTGTCGACATATTCAATAACTACAACACAGAAAGAAGTAGTTAGTCGACATAATTAATGACTATTTGAAAGTCAGACAGTAGGTTTAGAGGAGTTTTGGATGGCTTTGAAACCCTATGTGTATCGGCTTGAGCTCGATAATTTTATATTTTTATTGTATGATTAATAAATATATGATTATGTTTGGCTCGAAAAAGAGTATATGCTCGAATGGCTCGACTCGGCTTGACTCGACTCGAAAAATTGAATCGAGTTTTCGTACGAGCCGAGTCGAACATTGGTGTTATAAAGCTCGACTCGATAAGTTAAACGAGTTATGTTTTCTGTTCGAGATCGACTCGAGCTCGAGAATAATTAAGCTCGAGCTCGAGATAAACGAACTCGAGCTCGAGTAGCTCGTTAAAAGCTCGACTCCTTTACATGCAGTAGAAAGGTTACACAATGTGATATGGGCAGCTAATAACTGAAGAAGAAAACCTTGTGCTGGGAACTAATTTCATACTCGATTACCAATGGCTATTCTACGAAGTCAAACCGTCCTGAAATCGATAAGTCTAATAGATGGTTTTTATGGTTTTTTCTTGATAATTACCGAGTTCATATATTCTGGGTAAATCTTGGGAAAAATCTTGGATAGTTTAACCAAATATAATTTGGTACGACTCTTTATCGACAAAGAGTATTGTGAAGACGACATTTCATACTTGGAACAAACAAAATGAAGCATGCTTAATTGAAGAAATAGTAGTAAACTAGTAATGCAAGAGATTAATAGGAAAACAAGGTAGCTAGCCAGTCAATCATTTTAGTGCAAGCTAATTCAAGTAATGTTAAATACTTGGGCAGAATATTGTATATATATATATATATAAACTCAATTAATCAATTCATTTTCTCAGCATTAACATCCCACGCAGTCATATATAGACGGAGAGATATATATTGAAAGAGAAAAAGGATAGAATATACATATACATATATAAGCGAAGTACAACTAACAGATCATAACACGACTTAACCGAACAATTCATTTTCAGTCCAACTTTCAGACGTATGTACAGCCCCCAAGAAGGCACTGTCTTCTGAATTTAACAGCAAAATAATAAAATTCAAATCTATTTAGTTTGGTATAAACGTATCACCTTGTACATATAAATTACAAAAACAAATATAAAATCCCATAGATTATCTTACAAATATAAATTACAAAAAAATAACATCAAATAACATTAATCAAAACATATTATATTATAAAACAAGCACATTACATGTTTTTCACAAGTTCACAACTCTTAACGAATAAGAATACAATCAAAACGGCAAAACCAATATGTTGTCTCAAGATTCAAAACCAAAAAAAAAGACAATACATTAGGCGTGTGATGTATGGGATCTTTGCTTTTATGTCGTTTGCAAAATTGGTGTATGATTTTCCTACACCATTGAGACCCAGACTCATCTCCAAGCAGCCATATGCAAATCTCTCCGTAACAAGTTGGAAACAAAAGGCTTCTTTATTAAAATTGTCATAAAGTTGGAGTAAAAAGGTTTCTTTCTCAATGCATAAAGCCGGTTCTACTAAAACGAACAAAGAAAATTCATCAAAAATGTAACAAGTCTAATAAGATTAATCATCATTGAGTTGGATTTTCTGATGTCCAAAACTTGCCGAACTTTTCCATCCAACAAATTTTCCTATTACTCATTAGCATAGTTAAAATGAAAATACATAGCAGGACTTGTCTAAGTATATTAAAAGTTTGTCCACAATGTTGGGGTGTGAAACAAAGAGACGTAGGGATCACCTAATACAAGTTTTGTTTGAGACAAATACTCAAACACCTCATGTGCATTAAATTGTAAAATCACTATGAATAGTCTTCTATACATTAGACTAAAATCACAATCTCAAATTGAAACACAGTGGGTAATCAGGCTAACTATAAACACCGTCTAACCAAACCACCCCATCACCAAATCCACCCTAGAGCAACATAGAAGAAGCACTAAAATTGAGCAAAGGAAAAGCCAAATCACAAAAGCAATATAGTATATGCAACATAAAATTGAAGAGAAGAAAATACCAGATAGGAGACGAGGAGCAAGGCTTGATGAATGATTTTGAGCATCGAGGCAGAGACGACCAAAGGAGGCGATGCGAGAAATAAAGGGCAATAGTTGAAATGGCGGTCACTGAATGATACGCGCAAGCTCTAGTAACCGTACAGGACAGGTTTCACAACCACGACGCCACTCCAGTAGTTGATTTAGGGCAACCGTGAACCAATCGATGGAGAAATTGAGAGAGATTAACGAGAGATGAGAGGCGATAGTCGAGAATGCCAGAAGTCCGAAATTGAGATTTGAGAGGCGAGAGGGATAGTTGCGACAGAGAGAGAGCGACAGAGAGAGAGTCGCCGGTAAGAGAGAGCGACGAGAAAGAGAGAGCGGCGAGAGGGATAGCTGCGACGATGTTTTTTTTGGGGGGGAATACTATGATTTTCAATTCCCCCTTTTACTTTGACAGCGACGGAATACCGACGGAAATTCCGTCGCAAATTACCGACCGAAATTTCCGTCGCTAATTTGCGACGGATTTCCGACGGAATCCATTTTTAAATTAATTATATATATGTTTTTTATTAATATCATTAATTAAAATTAAATAATTTGTATTTTTGTTTATAAAAATATTTTTAGATTCACTAATTATTAAATATTTAAATAATTATATTTACTTATTAAATTATTATTTATTTATTATTAATTAAGTTATCTAATTATTAAAAATTATATATAATAAATATTTTTATTTATTAAATCATTCTGTAATGTTGTATGCATGTATCGAATCGAGCTGTCTAATTGAAAAGATACACTAAATCAATTTCCATTAAGGCCAAGTTAAACCCGTTAAAGCCCGATAAAACCCTTTAAAGCCCGATAGATCCATTAAGGTCCAATGAAACAATTTAAAGCACAATATAACCCTTTAAAGCCCTATAGATCGGTTAAGGCTTAATGAAAACCCTTTAAAGCCCAATAGAACCGATTAAAGTCCAATATAATTAATTAAATCCCAATATATCCATTAACACCCAATGAAACCTTTTAGAGCACAATATACCATTTAAACCCCGATAGATCCATTAGGGCCAAATGAAACCCTTTAAAGCCTGATTGAACCCTTTAAAACCCGATAGTTCTAATGAAACCCTTTAAGCCTGATTGAACCATTTAAAGCCTTATAGTTCCATTAAGGCCCAGTTAAACCCGTTAAAGCCCGATAAAACCCTTTAAATCCCGATAGATCCATTAAGGCCCAATGAAACCATTTAAAGCACAATATAACCCTTTAAAGCCCCATAGATCGGTTAAGGCTTAATGAAAACCTTTAAAGCCCAATAGAATCGATTAAAGTCCAATATAATTAATTAAATCTCAATATATCCATTAACACCCAATGAAACCTTTTAGAGCCCAATATAACTATTTAAACCCCGATAGATCCATTAAGACTCAATGAAACCCTTTAAAGCCAGTAGAACCCTTTAAAGCCTGATAGATCCATTAAGGCCCAATGAAACCCTTTAAAGCCCGACTGAACCCTTTAAAGCCCAATGTATCAATTAAGACCCAATGAAATCCTTTAAAGCCCAATAGATCTATTAAGACCCAATGAAACCATTTAAATCCCGATTGAACCCTTTAAAGCCCAATAGATCTATTAAGACCCAATGAAACCATTTAAATCCCGATTGAACCCTTTAAAGTCTGATAAAACCATTTTAAGCACAATAGAACACTTTATGACTTATTAAGGTACAATAACAACGACACACACATACACACACATACTATCGATACATTAACATGTACACATGCATACAACACACATATATATACATCATATGCGATTACCAAACAACGTACACACGTACACACATTATCTATAAATTCATATCAACATATATATATATATATACACACACATACAACAATATACATAGATCCATCGCGGGTTAGCAAACAACACATGTATACATATATATATATATATATATATATATATATAGAGAGAGAGAGAGAGAGAGGGGGAGGTTCTTTTGTTAACCATCTCATTCATATTAACTTTGTTAACCATCTTCAACCAATAGAAAGCCATTGTGAGTCTTGGTTTGATATATATGTCTAATAAATATACGAGGGCATTATTGGAATTCTTTTATTTTGTTAATAATAACATTCATTTAATTAGGAGTTACAATACTATAATTCCTAATTTTAGCCATATTTTTTAATTTAAAAAATGAGTTAAGATACATGTTTGGGTTTTTCAAAATTTACCAACAAGGATTGACGAAATGGGTGTACAACATGACTAACAAGGATTCATGTTTGGTAAAATCGATGTTGAGCATAAACATACACAAGAAGATTTGACGAACGTTATTACGAATGCGAGTATTTTAACGATGACTTTCGTGGAGTCGATGTAAAGGGTCGTTCGACAATGATAACAATGATGGATGAAGATGATGAGACACAACTCAATAACGATGTTGACAGTGGAAGTCCCATCAAATGAGTTGAAAACATTGAATCCAATCGAGATGATTGTATGGGTAAGATTTTTGTATGTGTGCGAAAAATTATGATTTCATAGTTAGATTTATGTCTATCTTATGTTATGATTTATTTATAAGGGATGTTAGCATGTGATAGCTTATGCCATGAACACTAACATGTAGTGTTCATTCATGTTCATGAATATAGATCCAATATATTCAGCATAGTTCATATAGTCTGGAGTTTTCATATGATCATGATTGTTCATGGTTCGTACGATTTCATTATTGAACAAAAAAAATATGCACTGTAATCTGTAGTGTTCATGAACATGCAAATTTTAATACCATGGTTCATAATTGTTCCTATACAAAATTTCATTGTGAGTAACCGTTATATGTGTTCATTGTACTTTTTCATATTGCATGTTCATCCTTGTTCTGTATTCGTATTTTAATACAAAATTTATGTTCATTAATGTTCATGATTCGAATGAACATTCCACAAATAAGTACAAAAATAAATGTTCAATTATCTTATTTATTGTGCATACATGTTCAAAAATAAAGATTTCATTTGATTTTGATTAGCAATCATGTCGGTTACAAATTGGATTAATTAATACACGGGGGTTACAGATTGAAAAATATATTCTTTTCCCCAAATACCCTCAAGCACCTTTGTTCATTATATTAATTACTCTTTTCACCTTTTTTAAATTGGTTTATTTAAATCTAATTAATCTAGGTCATTCATTCTAAGATCAAGGGTTATAAATTGGGTTAATAAAGTTAGTATAAAAAATTGGGTTAACAAAATAACCCAACCCTATATATATATATACACACACATATAACATAGACTCGTGGATATATATAACACACACACACATATAACACAGACCCGTGGATATATATATAACACATACACATGCATATATATAACACAATCATGAGAAAAAAAGAAAATTTAAAAAAAATCCGTCGCTAATCCGTCACTAATTAGCGACGGATTAGCGACGGATTTTATTGAAAAAATAAATAAAAAAGAAATTCCACGTGCCCGTCGCTAATCCGTCACTAATTAGCGACGGGCACGTGGATTTTCTTTTTCATTTATTTTTTAATTAAATTCCGTCGCTAATCCGTCACTAATTACCGACGGAATTAAATCCGTCACTAATCCGTCACTAATTAGCGACGGATTAGTGACGGATTTAATTCCGTCGCTAATCCGTCGGTAATTAGTGACGGAAATTTCCGTCACTGATACCCCTTTTTCTAGTAGTGTTATGTTCATAAATGGTTCAGAATATTCCAAAGATTTCCATCTTTGGGGGACTCAACCGTCTTCCGAAAAGAGATGCAACTATGTTGAAAAGACAATTATCTCATTTGCAAATATATCTGGGCGGGATTAAATATATGATAGGGTTACCCGATATTGTAATGAACCCTCGTTATCTCCGTGAAAGAGAGAAGCCGTGAAACCGCTGGACCATGGGGGCCGAGGGTCAGCATAAGGAAAACACAAAAAATCGGATAGGTGCAGAGGGGCGGACCCTTTAGGAGATGAATAGAGACTCATACAAATTAATCATGTGTCAGGAACCAGATTTGAACTGGTGACAGCCATGAGATGATCATCTTAGGGTGATCCTTTTGTCGACGGATGCTCTATAATTCACTGACAATGACTGGTATTGACCAGTATGGATGAACGACCGGTATGAACCGGTAGTTCCGACCGGTATGAACCGGTATAATGATCGACCGGTATGGACCGGTGGTTGCGACCGGTATAGACCGGTAGAATGAGCGACCGGTATAGACCGGTAGTTTCGATCGGTATGGACCGGTAGAATGATACGACCGGTAGAATGTTACGACCGGAATCGACCGGTAGAATGATATGACTGGTAGAATGTTACGACCGGAATCCTTCCGGTCTGCGGCTAGGGTTTCAAAAAAACAAACAAATCGATCGATGTCGGCAATCGATGTCGGCTTGATTCAAAAGCGATTCAAAGGTGACGAGAGAGAGAGAGGCGATGGCAAGAAACAGCGGCGGCGACGAGAGACGGTGAAAGGCAGAAGCGGTTGCGGCGGCGAGAGTCGACTGTGGTTCAGATGAACAGTGACGATGAACAGTAAAAACGATGAATAAACCTACAGCTCTGATACCATGTTAGAAGATGAATATGATTGAAAAAGACGATGAGTATGTTGAAGGTTTGAGGCTTCAATATATTGATTGAGAGAATACACATACAATATGACAAGGTAAATAATGAGATTCTTCACCTAGACTAAAGGAAACAAGATATTTATACAGACACTATATGGATCGGGCCTTATACATACATGGGCCTTGGGCCTTATACACTAACACAAATTAATAATAGATATCAAACATGGGTGAGAATTGAGATGGTTTAGATGCTTATATTAAATCATGAGATGCAATAGGCTCCAAGTTTGATTCCTATATGTAGCAAATATATTTTTGATCTTTCAAATTTTGCCTGCCAACGCCCTACAAATATTAAACAATGAGTATACAACTACAAGGATTGAACTCACAATGGACATAACTTACCACTACACCAAGAGCAACTTATTGTTTATTTTTCTCTCATTTTGATTTTATTACTTTTTTTCATGATTTATTTTCCTTCTCATTGCAAATTCATCTTTAAAGTCGTCGTTTTTCTTATCTCGTTTTCAAGGGCAACATATATTTACTTCAAAGCTAAGGTCAACATATTATGATTGTTATTTTGTTTTCTTTCCAATTTGCCTAGACAGAGTGTCATTGCAAGTAGTGGCGCGGCTAACTGGTGGTGGTGCGCATGTATGTTTCTATGATTTCCTCATAATGCCCCTTTAATGTTATTTTTTTGCATCCTAATTAACTTTGTGATGTTTTAACCTTTACTGATCTTCAAAGACGCCTATATATAGGATACTTCAAATACACTTAGAGATGGTGCTCTAATTCCTATCTTATGTGCACATATAATTTGGGGGTTAGGGTTGGTAGAGTTTCAATATATAAGAAAATAAAGAGCCTCTCCAACCAGTTTAGACTTAGAATCTATATATATATATATATATATATATATATATATATATATATATATATATATACTAGTTGGCTACCCGCGCAATGTGGCGAGATGCCAAACCTTTTTTTGTAAATTGAGCATATGAAGTTTATGATCATGATAAACTTTAAATGAAAAATGTGTGAACAATGTGTGAAATTATTATCGAAAACGAAAAATGAAAAGCCTTTGAGCGTATAGCCGAGTTGGGAAAAGGGTTAAGCGACTTTCCTCAAATACACAACAGGTTTTAAGTTCAAATCATGTGGGAGCCAGACTATCCATATTCATCTAATCATGCATGAAACATATTATATCACTTCCATCCCCAAAATATTGTAAATACACCATTACATCACTTAAAGACAACAATTAAAATTTTTGTAAATACAATCGCCAATTACGGTACTTACCCATCTTCCCTTTTTGATGTCAAGAAACAAAAGTAGCTAAAACATACTTGGGGCTTGAAGTCATAGTGAGACAACTCTTTGGTGTATAGAACACTGTTAAGGTACCATATAGAAGATTCACCTGGATAAAAATCAAAAAAACTCAAACCACTCTCATTCAGCATTGAAAAAAGCAAGTGTGTTTCCGAAATATACATAGAAAAAACTGTAAAAACTAAAGAAGGCCTAACAAAGCAAAAAATAATATTAGTATCGATGTAGGAAATTTCAAGCCAAACTCTTTAACCTTTACTTGAACGATGAGGTGAGCTCGGCCCAACCTGTTTGTCTAAAAGCAAAATTGAACAAAAGTGATTGCATTGAATGACATATTTAGTACATGTTAAGTCTAAATATTTTATCCAAGATTTAATAGGAAAGTCAAATATGTAAAAGTCAACATTGACCTTGTAATAGTTAGTCAAAGTAAGTTTAGTTTCCTTAGCCGTTAAGGTTTTGTTTTAGTTTGGTAGTATATATAGGTTTTGTTAGTAATCTTGTAGCAACGAACTAGAGGCTTATGCATATTGTAATTCTAGAGTGTGTGTAATAAAAGATCTACTTTCTCTCTCTAGTTCTTGTGCATAATATTCATATCTTGAGTAATTAGCTTGATTGATTGGGTTTTAAGTTTAACAATTGGTATCAGAGCTGAACCAAACTTTTCAGGAAAGATTTGATCATGATTTGAATTGAAATCTGAAGTTTTAAAATAGAAAATTTGAAATTTTCGAAATTTTTCAAGAACACGAGTTTGGGTACTGTTCATCCGAATTTCATGTGAAAAATCGTTTTTGATGCAAGAAAATGGATTCATTGGATTCGTTTTATATGTAAGATTGATTCTTGTTCTGATTACATTTTATAATTCTATCAATTTCGATATCAATTTTCGAAATTTGAGTTTTCTGGAAATATCGAGTTCGAACTCTGTTCTTGATCGAATTCCTTTGATTTGTTGTTTTAATCGAAAATTAATTGTGTTTGTGTGTTTAGAACTGTTTTTCGATGATGCTGACAGGTTCTTGAGATCAATTGTGCAGGTTTCGATCGATTTAAGTTTGAATCTGTCAAGATCTCGACTCTGCGCTTCATTCATATGGTTTGCGTTTCATTCATCATGGTTTGCGTTTCATTCATAAAGTTTGCGTTTCTTTCATAAAAAGTTTGCGTGTCATTCATAAAGTTTGCGTTTCTATCATAAAAAGTTATACTTTGTGCGTCATTTCTTCACCCGAAAAGTTTCACTTTGCGTTTCTATCTTCACCCGCAAAGTATCAGTTTGCACCTCTCACTACAAACGCAAACCTCCAGTTTGCGCGTCTTTCATCAAACGCAAAGTTCATCTTGCGCTTCTCATTGGAAACGTAAAGCTTCATTTGTGCATCACATTGGAAACGCAAAGCTTAGTTTGCGCATCCTTCAGGACCCGCAAACCTCCTTGACCCGCAAACCTCTTCTTTGCTCAACTCTAAAAAAAAAGTCTGGAATTTTTTTTTTAGTCATCTATGATATTTTTTTAACTTTGCGCCATAATTCGTGTTGTTCAAATTTTCAATTTTCACGAAATATTTTTTTTAAGATTTCAATTTGATCTGATTTTTGATTTTCTGATACATAAGTTTGGAACGGTCATTCACTTCAAGTTGATTAATTTTTCAAGATGTCAATTTACTACAGATCTGATATTTCTGGTATTGAAGCTGAACGAAATGATCTGAAATTGAAAAATTCAGAGTATCTCAGAAGGATTCAAGAGTTGCAACTAAAATTGTTCAATTGTATTAAAACTCCTGAATGTATAAATTGTACTAAAAATAGTTCTAATTTTTCAGGTATCCTTTATGAGAGGGATAAAGAGATAAAAGAGAAAGAGAAAGAGATTTTAACTCTTCAAATCCAACTGAACAAAAATCATCTGAGCCACAAGCAGAATCAGTTGAGCTTCAAAACAAGTTGAAGGCTTTCGAAGAGAAGACGAAGGGATTGGAATCTGAGAACGTTGAACTGAGAAAGAATTTGTCTGATTTAGAAAAACAGCTTGATGCAAATAAAGCTGATTTTGAAAGTGAAAAGAAAAAAATTTCAAAGAAGTTCTCAGATTTCTCAAAGAAGAGTTATGAAGAAAAGAAGTTAGTGGATCTTAAATGCATAAAACTTTCTCAACAAATCTCCGATTTTGAGAAAGTACTGATCATGGAAAGAGAGAAGTTTGATAAAAAAAGAAGGCCATAGAACAGAAAAATGTAGGATTTTTTAAAGAATTATCTGGCCAGAGAAATGAATCCGAAAAAGGATTTGAGGAAGAAAGATCCATCTTTGAAAATGAAATTAAAATGCTGACTTCTAAGTTGTCTGAACTGTCTGCAGCTGCGCTGAATGAACAAAGAACGAAGTCTGAATTCAAGACAAAGATTGACCAGCTTGTGAAAGAAAGAGACGACTTCGCCTCAAAGATCAAAGAGCTTGAAAAATCTATTTCAAGTTCAAATCAAAAATTTATCTCTTCACAAAGGTCAGTCAAATCCTTTAATCAGATTTGTCGCACTAACCTTTTCTATGATGATTATTTAGATGGTTCAGATACTTTTCCAAGGAGAACAAGTTTCAAGAAAGAGAAACTGGTGTAGAAAAAGAAACCAGTCAAAGATGATAAGGAAAATGAGCTGAAAGAGAAGAAATCATGTGTACCTGTGCACAAAGCAAAGAAGAACAAAGCACTTAACGGTAAGAAATTTTATTGTTCTATTTGCTGTACACATGATCATTTTCATAAATCAACTGATCATTACTGGTATGGTTCTTACTCCATATCCCCCACACGAACTGCAACTAACATTTCTGGACCCAAATACCAGTGGGTACCAAAACCGAAACCTGAATCTGTGGTACAGGCACCTCACTCCAAGGGGGAGTAAGAAAGAAAATGGCTCTTGAGTAAATCAGCTCAAGACCCGGACTTCAATGTCTAAATGGCTCTTGAATAACACAGTTCAAGACCCGCACCTCAATGTCAAGAATATGGCTTCTAAGCATATCAGCTTAGGACCCGTTCTTCAAAGGAGTTTGACTTATAAACACAACAGTTTAGGACTCGGACCTCAGTGATCAAAAAGACCTTACTCCTGTATGCTTGCATCCGATGGATATTGATGGTCTTCATCCCAGGAGAATTGATCTGATCTCTATCCTATACTTTTTCTTTGCTAGATTTTTCTGATATTGATGGTCTAACAATTCAAAAGAGAGTGTTTGATCTCTATCCTGTTTTACTTGTAATATTTCAGATGCTTAATTTAAGGGGGAGTAAAAGGTGATGGCTTCTGATCACATGACAGATCAGGACCCGTTCATCAATGATCAAAGACGGATATTGTGCTAATATCCAGGGGGAGCTTAAAAGATTAAATCTTTATATCATGTTTTGAGGGGGAGCCGAAAAGGTAAAAATCTTCTGATCCTAGATCTCAGGATTGTTTGAAAGAAGAACAACTTTCGAACATGAAAAAAAAACCTTTTCTTAAATGTTCAAACCACTTCTTATTCTCAAACGATTTCATGAATTTAGAAGTGTGATTTTTAAATGTTTTTTCAATTTTTGTGCTTTAATGTTTAACTGACCGTGTATTTCCAAAGATCAATACTTGTGTATTATCTTGTCCATATATTGTTAAGTATTCACACACACCCGTTCAGTATTTTCTCAAATTCGAACCAATTTTTCGATGGTAATACTCCCGTTTGCAATTTCACAGTTATTGAGCATCATTCATTTTTTTTTTCATATTTGTGCTTTCATTGATAAATTGTTTATATTTGTTCATATAAACAAATATCCAATTCTTTGATACCCTAACCATTTGATTTGATCTGTTTAATTCATTATCAGATTCTCAAAACAATTCTCTTGACTTTATTTCATTCATTCAATATTTTTGTTTTGAGAAATCTTCAAAGTTCAAATGCTCAAATTTCATTTCTGATTTTTGATGAGCATACATACACTGACATATGATTTCTTGTGATTTACATGTCAAGAAAATCATTGACCAACATGTACTTTTAGGATCATGGGATTCAGTGTGAGTGCTTAATAGATCTTCCATGGATTCACGATAACTAGTGTTTCCTACCCCGGAAGAAATCCTTTGAGTGATTGAGGGGAGAGGGGTCTAAAAGAATTGAGTATGGGAGTGAGCTGAGATAAAATGGAAATGAGAGATTGGTTAGATGTGAGCTTAAATGTTTAAAAGAAAGAGGGTGAGAGAACATAGTTAAAAGAATATCAGAACTCTGCACCAAACATCTTTCTGAGTCGGGCAGCCACATTACTGATTGGTTCACATTTCTTTGGTGACCATCATTGAAATAGGCAAATAGCCCATGCCATCTCTTGCATTCAACCCCACTAGCTACTCATTCTTTTCTTAAAAAGAGAATGTTTCACATTTTCTGGGGAAGCAGCATATAATCTATCGGATCTTCTTTTGGAAGATACTGATATTGAAAAAGAAGGAAAGTTGCCCCACCTTCGACCCTTTCTCATGCACATTGAGTCCATGTATTATCATTGTTGTCTCAGTGATTTACATATTTTGAGCCTTTATGAAACACACTCATTGTGCTAGTTCTTTCAAAACACAAGCGCGAGCACACAGAGAATATGTTTTTCTGTCAGAACATTCATAGAATTACCTTGTGTCTTTCAATGATTGAATGGAAGTCCTGGGGAGTCAACATCAAACCAGCTCCTTACATTGTACATCCGTTGTACACAGTAACTTCGTGTTACTGACAGACATTTCTAACTGTTTCATTTGTTGAATCAGGGTTACACGCTCATTATGTCTGAATTTGAAAAGATTCGGATATATACAGTTCATGATTCGGCTCTTCAGATCAAAAGTACAGCAATATCAAGGGGAGATTGTTTGTTGTTCACAAAGGGAGAAATCAAAGCCTATGCTAAAATTGATGATAATGATGCTCACATCATCAAAAAGGGGGAGAATTATAAAGATTCAATTTCAAAGAATTCATTTTCAAAGTTTGTGACTAAAATTCAAATTGCTTCCGCTGCTGATTTAAAGTCAAAAGATTCTTCAAAAGAAAATTTCAAGAATTCAAGTAGGTTTGTTCTTCCGAAGACGATTCAGAGATCAAAGTGATGAAGATACAATTGTGTTTGAAGACGAAAGATTTTTCAGAAATGAAGTTTCAAGTTTCAAAGAAGTTTCAAGAATTTCCTGTTTTGTTCAAGGCATGTTGACTTTCCAAAGCTTCAAAGATTAAAAAGACTTTCCAAGATTCTTCAAAAGCTGCAAAAGAGCAAAGTTTTTGAAAGCTTCAAGAGACAAAAGATGAAGAATCAAGAGTTGAAGATCTGCATCAAATTTTTATTAAATCTTGAATACAAAGGGGGAGATTGTTAAGTCTAAATATTGTATCCAAGATTTAATAGGAAAGTCAAATGTGTAAAAGTCAACATTGACCTTGTAATAGTTAGACAAATGTCAGGATCGAATTCTCAACAAGAATTAATTCTCAGAAACAATATCAAAGAAGTTTGCGGAATAACACTTTGATATTCAATGAAACAGTAAATCAAAAACAGTAAATATGAAGAACAAACTGTAAACTTGTATTGAATAATTGAAATCACAAGATTACACACTCAACCTCAATCTTGAAGAACAGACTCTTTCAAGACGAATTCTACTTCTCTAGAATTAGGATCTATGCCTTGAGGTTGATTTATCTCTTGAACTTAGAATGAATAATTGATTTTCTAAACTATTCTATACATTCTATACATATACTAATCAAAAGATAATTACAAGAAATAAAAATATCTTCAGTATATCTTCCATGTATATCTCTAAGCCTTCCATAATCTTCAGTCCATCCAGCTGTTATTCTTTCATGCGAATCTCCATCTTATAAGCAGTATTAATCTTCAGCAACTTTAATCTCTTCTAGCAGCATTAACTACTAAGCAGCACTAACTACTAGCAGTACTAACTTTGTTCAAGCAGCACTAACTTTGACTAGCAGTATTAATTCTACTAGCAGTAGTAATACTCAGCAGTATCAACCTTGAAGTCTTCTAGCAGTAGTAACTCTGAACCAACAGCATTAACCATACTTGGTAAATTCTTCAGTTCCCAACAATCTCCCCCTAACTTGACTTTTTAGGAAAAGAAGTCAAGTTCTTCAGATGCTCCCAAAACCTTCATTGATCTACTCCAATGTTAGGATCCAGTCCCATACTCTGATTGATAGTTCTCTGAATTAGGTACTTTGCCATTTCTGAATTTGGTACACAACCCAACTTCTTATTCAACATGGCATGAAGCTTTAGATTTGTGTGATTGTAGACCCTATCCACCAAGTAATACTCCATGTGAAAAGTATCCAGTGCCAGTTCATATACTCCACTCCTTTCATAGAGAGTCCATCCTCTAACAGTTTTGAACACATCTCTGATTAAGTGCTTCACTGCTTCTGGATTGAATAACATGCACAAGTATTCCATGACCAGCTTCACTATAGGTAACCCTGGAGCTGTCAACTGATCTGCATAAACTTTCATTCCAACTTCAAACATTTCTTCCAAATCAGATCTTGAACACTCTCTGACAATTTTGTTCCAGGTGCTGTAGACTTCATACTTCTCATCCTTTCTTTTCAATCTGATGCACTCTTTTCCATCCACCTCCATAGTATCCCAGTGGATAACTTCAGGAGGTTTAAAACCAACAGGTTCAGCTGAAATAGGCTTTGGAATTTTATCCATTACCACCATGTACATGTTTACATCTGAACTCTGTGGTACTTCCTGAGATTTAGCTTCATTCTGAGGTGCCTCTTCTTCTTCAGCATCCTTTTGATCTTCTTCTACTCTAGGCTTCTTTACACTCTTCTTTCTTTTAGCCATCATTTTGGTTCTTTTCAGAGTCTTTTGAACTTGCCCTAAAGTAGCTTCCTTCTTCTTTTCTTCCTTGTTCTCTGCCTTTTCTTTGATAGGAGTTCCCTCTTCACTTTCAGGGAATGGTTGATTGATATTCACATCATGTCTCTCCTTGGCCTTCTTTTCAAACTCCATTCTAACCTTTTCATTACCCTTCAGCTTCCCCATTTCTTTTTCATAAAGATCCTTTATTTGATCAAAAGTCATCTTCACAAACATTTCTTTCTTTACCCCAATTGCACTCCTCAAGAAAGTTATCATTTTGTTTCTTTCCTGAGTTGCAAGGTAAGTTTGTGAAGGTCTTCTCTTCTTAGCATTTGATTTTGGCTATCATTTCCTTTCTCAAGATTATTGCCCTTTGCTTAGCTTTCTCTGTTTCAAGCCCTTTCTGATAAGCTTCATTTAATTCATTTGCAAGTGCTCTGGCTATTTCTCTGTCTTTCTCCACTTGCTCTTTCTCTGCTTGATCTAATTCTTCTTGCATTTTCTTGGCTAATGCTTCATCTGATTCAACCATCTTTTGCCTTTTAGTTGGTTGATCAGCTTCTATTATCTTCTCTTTTCCTTTTCTTTTTGCATCTTCAGCCATTTCTTTCTTTTCTGTTCCTTTTGCTCCCCCTTTATTTATGACCACTCCCTTTGCTTTGGGAGTTTCATTCTTTGCTTTGATGAGCATTTCAGCTACTTCAATCTCTGTTGGTGATAACTCTGTTACTGCTGCTTGTGAAGTTTCAGCAGCACTAACAGTTTCTGCTGCTTGCTCTGAGTTTCTTTCAGTTTCTGCTTCTAGTTCCTCCTCAATACTGTTCTTCTCCCCATCATGCTTCCCCTCAACTTTTTTCTTTTTCCTCATCCAGGTTTACTTCAGCCTCTGACTCCCCCTTTTTGGGAGCATCAAACACTGGTTCCCTTCTCTTTAGCACAAACTGTTTCCTTTTTTTTCTTTTGAATCAGCCTGGTCACCATTTTCTTTAGTTTTGCAATTTGGACTTGTTGTGACAGAATCACCAGCTTCATCTCCTCTATGTCTTTTCCTTGTTTCATAACATCTAGGTTGATGTTTCCCATTGTATCCATCAATTCCTGGTAGTTATATCTGTCCTCACCTTCTCTAGAAGTGTTACCCTCTTTTGAAGGATCATTGGATCTTTTAGTAGTGGAAGTCTTCTGCCTAGCAGAAGCACTATCCACCCCCGTGGTTTCTTGGCACCAGGGACCTTTGAATGATTGCTCATTCAAAGTTGCCATGGGGGAGGTCTTATTGATGTTACCACTTTCCTCCTCTGAGCTAGCAGGAGTAGTGGCAGCCTCATCACCCATATGCTCTTCCTCCTCCTCAGAGAGCACCTCCTTGGGGTTGGGAGACACCCCTTTGGTTTCCCTATTGATATTCCCTAAAGGAGAATTCTCCCTTAGAGGGCTTAAAGGCTTGGGGGTTGATGGTACAAGAAGGGAAGGAGCCTTCTTTACCTGTTTTCTCTTGTATGTTTGGGTGATAGGTGAGGTTGGTTTTTCAAGAAGGGACTGGGGGATAGATTTAGAGTGGGAAGGTTGGGATTGGCTAGCAGTAGGATGGCCTAATGGGGGCCTTGACCCTGCTGCCATACCTTCATTGGTTTGGGACACCACCATCATTGTAGAGAACAATGGGGTGTCAACTCCTTCCGAGTCCCCAGCAGATCTTCTCATATTTGAGAAAACCTTGCCTTTGGGGGGTTTAGGTACATATATTCCAGCAGAATGAGGAATATCCGTCAATTCATGGTTGATTACTTCTTGAACAAACCTGGGATACATATAAAAGCTCTTTTTGTTTCCCATGTTTGAAACAAGATCATTGAAAAGCATTTGTGAAAAATTGTACCTTCTGGCAGTGGCCAAACAGACCAAAGCATAAGCAATGGGACTGCTGAACTCACTCCATCCAGTAGTCTTTTTTGAGATGCAATGCATCAGGGTATGAACAAGAAAACGCCATTGGGGTGAGAATTTAGCTTTTGAGAACTTAAAAACACCCAATGGGCCTCCATACCCCATTCTTTTAAGATTAGAGAACATTTCATCATTTGGGATAGTAGTTATACCAGAGGCATCGTCTAGACGTAGACTGATGCGAATAACCTCTTCAGTAACTGTTAGTGGTTTTTCACAGACCCTTGTCTTGATCATTTGCACACCATTCTCAGCGACAATGGTGGCATTTGCCCAGAACTGTCTTTGATGCTCGATATAGATTGAAGGCGATACAGTAAGAGCATGAGCAATATGGCTTGACTTGAGGAAATCCACAATCTGATGAAATCCTGCAGATTGCTTTGGCTTTTGTAGCATCGCGATCTCATTGTGTTCATCGATGAATGCCATGGATGCCATTGATCTTAGTGAAAAACTTGCCTGAAAACTTCGAGTCTTGAGAGAGAAAGGGTTTAGAGCGCAAGTGAACAGTATGCAAATAGTCGTTATGAACTTTTAGGCGGGCAAAGGGTATTTATAGTATTCGGAACATAAGCAGTATTAACCTAGAGCAGTATTAACGGACAAGCAGTATTAACTAACTAGCAGTATTAACTGCGAGCAGTATTAACTACTAGCAGTATTAACTAACTAGCAGTATTAACTGTGAGCAGTATTAACTAACTAGCAGTATTAACTGCGAGCAGTATTAACTACTAGCAGTATTAACTAACTAGCAGTATTAACTGCGAGCATTATTAACTAACTAGCAGTATTAACTGCAAGCAGTATTAATCTGCGAGCAGTATTAACTACTACCAGTATTAGCTAACTAGCAGTATTAACTGCGAGCAGTATTAACCAACTAGCAGTATTAACTGCAAGCAGTATTAACTGCGAGCAGTATTAACTGCGAGCAGTATTAACTGCGAGCAGTATTAACTAACTAGCAGTATTAACTGCGAGCAGTATTAACCACTAGCAGTATTAACCACTAGCAGTATTAACTAACTAGCAGTATTAACTGGGAGCAGTATTAACCACTAGCAGTATTAACCATACTTACTCTTTGAAGCTTAGGCTGAATTGAGTACTGCTATGTATGCCCTGCAAAGGAAGATTAGTAACACCAAGAATCTATAATATTCAGGTATTTAACCACTTTTTGAGAGGATGCTTATTCAGAGTTTATCATTCCCACACTTGTTACCAAGAAAGTGAATCTACCCACATCAAAAGCTTTGGTGAATAGATCAGCAAACTGGTTGTCAGTATGAACTTTTACAACTTGAATAAGTTTCTTTTCATTACAGTCTCTTATGAAGTGATACCTGATCTCAATGTGCTTTGTCTTAGAGTGCTTGACAGGATTATTCACAATGCTGATAGCACTGCTATTATCAATAAAAATGGGAGTGTGTAGAAAGGTTACCCCATAGTCCAGCATTTGATTCTGAATCCATAAGACTTGAGAACAGCAACTTGCAGCTGCTATGTGTTGATCCAAACTCTCTCAGTGATTTGATAACGACCCTCTTCTATACTTAGTGAAAATTACGTTTTAGTATGTATTAGTGTTTCACCATCAGCGATCAGACTGAGTCTGTTCAGTTATCGCTGATAGTCTTTCTTATAAACATTTCTATGTATTAGTGTTTCACTATCAGTGATCAAACTGAGCCTGTTCAGTTATCACTGTTAGTTCCTAAAGTAAACAGCCAACGTAATCCCTGAAGACAAGTCTCGCGTCAACATATGTTCATAGCTGAATCGAAGACAATGCTGCTGAACAAAGAGAAGTCTACTAGTGACCTGATGCGGATATCAGTGAAGCAAAGACAACTCTACTTATACGTGAAGGAACATGAGAAAAAGCTTCAGCGATAGCTGAACCTCTCTATCTCTGAATGTAGAGATACTCAGCGATCAATCGATCACAAAGCTTATGCCTCAAGTTTCCTTTTGTCTATCCTTGCACAACCTAGTACGATGTGTCAGAACGGACAAGTCTCTGCAACCATTCGTACAACAACTCTGTCAACTACACTTTTCATGACCCGGCCGAAAGCATGTCTCCCAAAAGTCAGACTCCCAAAGCTAATCAGTGAACGCCACGTGTAAAGTATCCTGCCATGCATTTAATGCATAGGGTATAAATAGGAAGTTCTCCCCTTCATCTGAAGGTGTGCTTCATCCTTGAACTCAATATAGAAACCCTTGTTTTCTATATCTCTTAATCCCCCATTCTCTGAATTTCTTGTGCAATTATCTTAGTGTTTCTTAAGTTTGTTTAGATTGAGTCTGTCTTAATCTTATTCCGCAACAAACTTGTAAATTGTATTTTGATTTATCAATAAACAATTTATTAAACTTTAAATTCTGTGTTTGTATTCAACCCCCCCCCTTCTACAAACTTGTTTAGCACCTTCGGGACCAACAAGTGGTATCAAAGCAGTTTGTTTAAATCTAATAAACAAGATCTTGCTGTATACTTTTCCTTGCTATTCTAAAATGGCATTAAACACAAACACAAACTACTATGATAATGGTTCACTTTCTAAACCTCCTCGATTTAGCAGAGATAACTTTTCTCTATGGAAAAATCGAATGATGCTATTTCTTGAAGGTGCGGATCCTACTATACCTGAATATATAGAAAACGGACCCTATGAACCTGTTAGAATTATAGCTGCGGTTCCCGCTACTGCCACCACTGAAGCTGTCCCTGAACGATATGTAGTTAAGGAAATAAGACAGTGGAGTGATGAAGATAAAAAGAAGGTAGGCATAGATGCAAAGGCGAAGACCATTATATCAATGGCTCTGCCTGATGAAGTTTTCCATTCCATCATGCATCTGAAAACTTCTAAAGAAATGTGGGAAACCATATGTGTTCAATATGAGGGCACCACTGAAATCCAAGAGACTCGAAAGATTAACTTGGTAAGACAGTATGAAAGTTTTATCGCTGGTAAGAATGAATCTCTTTCTGACGTTCATCAGCGGTTTAACTGCCTAATCATTGACCTAAGAACTATTGGTAGGACCTATTCTAATTCTGAGGTCCTAACAAAATTCTTGGAATGTCTTCCTGAAAGCTGGGACAGTTATTCAATATGTCTTAAGCTGACAAAAGACTTACATACTCTCTCTCTAAGCACTCTATATGGAATACTGCTCAACTATGAGCAATCTAATCTCCTGAAGAAGAATCTTGTAAAAGATTCTAAAGACTCTAAAAGCACTCCTGTTGCTTTAGTCTCTTCAGAGATAATTCCATCTCAGAAATCTACTCTCACTATCACTGAGTTAGATTCTGAATCTGAGGATCTATCAGACCCTGATCTTTCAGAGTGTGATGAGTCCTTAGCACTCTTGACAAACTCTTTTAAGAGATTTGCAAGAAAGAGCAACTTCCGAAGAAGTAAACCTCTCTCTCTTACTGAAAAGCCAAAATCAACTCCGGTTGATAAGGCTACTGCCACTTGCTATAACTGCGAAAAGATTGGACATTTTGCTAGTGAGTGCAGGTCGAAAAAGGTCTTCAAACCTTCTACCTCAAGAAGATCCAGTGATGACAAATACCAAAAGCTGAAGAACAAATATCAAAAGCTGAAAAGCTATCAGCGAAAAGGTAAAGGTCTCATCGCTGAAGAACACGACTGGGCTGAATCAGAAGAATCATCTTCTGATGAAGAAGAAGTCGCTAATCTTTGCCTAATGGCTGAGATTAAAGAAGAAGTGGAAGAACCATCTGAACCTTCTATGAGCTACATATCATCTCAGGTATCTATCTCTACAAATCCCTCTCTGCCTGAAGCTGAGAGAAGTCGCGCTGTTGATGTGCTGACGATTGACCTTTATAATGCCCTAAACGACAAAACTCAAGTTGAGAATAAAAATGTTCATTTAACTCAAGAGCTAGAGAAATGTCATGAAAAGATCAAAGAACTAAATGTTTTAGAAGAAAAGTTGAAGGATCAAGTCATTATAAATGAAATCATCAGCATTGAACGTGAACAAGCCATTGCTGCTCTAAAAGCAGAAAAGGCTCATGTTGAAAAATGGTGCAAATCATCAACAAAGATCTCTGAGATAATAAATGCTCAAACTCCTGATAGTGATAAAACTGGTCTTGGTTTTTGGACACCTCAGGACGATCCTAAGGAAGAAAGTTCCTCGCTTAAGTTTGGAACTTTTGTCACCTCTTTCTTTGACACTTCTTATAATCAATTCTATCCCTGTTCTTCTTCAAATCCCATCCCTGAGGAAAAATCCAAAGACACTAAGTCCACAGATAAAGGAAAGTCCATTCTCCTTCCTCAGAAGGCAACCAGGAAAGCAAAGCTGAAAGTTCCTTCTAAACCTTCAGGTAAGCAATCCTCTAGCTCTATGATAGAAATCTTTGATCTCTGTCCTCCAAAGCTGAAGATTGACCTTAAACCTTCGAGATCTGAAGAAATGAAAATTCCTCCCAGATCTCAAGAGAAAAGTCTTCTTGGACCTGGCCCTGCTCATCTTAAACTTGCAAAACCTTCTACTTCTGATCCTAAAACCATTTTCAGATACAGAAAATGTTATCACTGTGGTTTTACTGATCATATTGCAAGTAAATGTCCAACTGCCATTGAAGCTGATAAAATAGCTAAAGTGAAGAAAAATACCACTAAGGTTAAGAAATTAACCAAAGTGAAGATTACCACTGAAGCTGAATCTTCATCTGCTAAGAAGACAACTGATCCTTTCTTATCCACTAACTCTGAAGGACCCATTGAAAAGTGGGTACCAAACAACGTTTAATCTTCCTTATGTGTGCAGGGATCAAAGGGCATCTGGTATCTTGATAGTGGATGTTCTCTTCATATGACTGGACAAAGAGACCTGCTCACTGAATACAAGGAAGAGAAAGGTCCCTCTGTGACCTTTGGTGGAAATGGTAAAGGATATACCCGAGGGTTTGGTGTCCTCAGCAATGGGACAACTACCTTTCGAAGAGTCGCTTATGTAGATGGACTGAAGCACAATCTTCTAAGCATCAGTCAGCTATGTGATAAAGACTATGAAGTACGCTTTACTAAGAAAGCATGTTCAGTGTTAAATGAGAAAGGAAAACTTGCTCTCATTGGTCATCGTAGAGAAAATGTCTATGTAATAGATATGGACTCTACTATCACTGAAAACTTATGTTTTCTATCTAAAGCCTCTTCTGATGTCAGCTGGCTATGGCATAAAAGGCTCTCTCATCTAAACTTCAAAACCCTGAATTCTCTCTCATCTAAGGAACTGGTTTCTGGTCTTCCTCAGCACTCATATGCTAAAGAATCTCTCTGCTCAGCATGTGAAAAAGGAAAACAAACAAAAGCAAGTTTCAAGTCGAAACAAGTTTCCTTAGTGACAAGTCCTCTTCAGCTCTTGCATATGGATCTGTTTGGCCCTGTCAACATCCAATCAATAGCTGGAAAGAAATATACACTTGTCATTGTAGATGAATATTCTCGCTACACCTGGGTTATCTTTCTTCGCTGTAAGAGTGATACTCCAGAAGAACTAATATCTTTTGTGAAAAAGATGGAAGTGCTGAACAATCTTACTGTTCGTTCAATAAGAAGTGATCATGGAACTGAATTCAAAAATAGTTCCCTGAACAATTTCTTTGAAGACAAGGGAATCTCTCACAACTTCTCTTCAGTAAGAACACCTCAGCAAAATGGAGTCGCTGAAATAAGAAACAGAACGATCATAGAAGCTGCTAGATCAATGCTCAGCGATTCTCATCTCCCTACTCAATTTTGGGCAGAAGCTGTAAACACTGCATGTTTTACTCAAAACAGATCGCTGATAATAAAGCGATTTGGGAAGACAGCTTATGAACTTTTTGTTGGAAGAAAGCCTTCTATCAGCTTTCTTCATATCTTTGGTTGTCAATGCTTTATCTTAAACAACAGAGATCAACTTGGAAAGTTCGACCCAAAAGCTGATGACGGAATATTTCTAGGATATTCCTCCATCTCCAAAGCCTACAGAGTCTTCAACAAGAGAAGACAAACCGTAGAAGAAACAATTCACGTTACTTTTGATGAAACTCGCTCAGCGAACTCCAAACCAATCGCTGATAATGAAGAGTTAAATGCTTGGATGCTTTCTCACTACAGAGAAACTGAACCTTTCTTCTCAAACCATCAGCATTCAGATCCTCCAGTCGCTGATGATGATCCAAACATTATACATCCTACCGTTGAATCCAACTCATGGGTTTCAGCTGAACCTCTAAACACACTCCTACCATCAAATCTGCCTTCGTCTGAAAACCTCTCCAGTGAATCTACTCAACAGTTAATCGCTGATGAACCTCAATCGTCCTCATCAGTAAACATTCAAAATGTTGATCCAACCTCTGAGTTAAGCAATAATGCTCCTGCTCAGCGATGGACCAAAGATCACCCAATAGATCAAATTCTTGGTGATCCAGATACAGGTATTCAGACATGACGAAGCTCAGGTAATATCTGTCTCTTTGTAAACTTTCTCTCTTTAATAGAACCAAAGAAGACTGATGATGCCCTCAGAGATCTAAACTGGGTCAGCGCTATGCAAGAAGAGCTGACTGAATTTTCTCGAAACAAAGTTTGGAATCTCATTCCTAGACCATCTGATAAAACTGTAATAGGCACCAAATGGGTGTTTAGAAACAAGTTAGATGAACATGGAACTGTAACCCGCAACAAGGCTCGACTTGTTGCTCAGGGATACAAACAAGAGGAAGGCATAGACTATGATGAAACCTTTGCCCCTGTGGCCAGGATCGAAGCAATTCGACTATTCTTAGCTTATGCAGTCTATAAAGACTTCATCGTGTATCAAATGGACGTAAAATCAGCGTTTCTAAATGGAAAGCTGAATGAAGAAGTCTATGTAGAACAACCACCAGGGTTCTATGACCCTAAGCATCCAAATTATGTTTATAAATTGGATAAGGCTCTCTATGGTCTAAAACAAGCCCCTCGTGCTTGGTATGACACTCTCTCATCTTTTCTTATCTCTGAAAATTTTGAACGTGGCAAGATTGATAATACGTTATTTTTCAGAAAGATAAAAGGTCATATAATTCTTGTACAAATATATGTCGATGACATAATATTTGGTTCTACTAACCCATCTCTGTGTACTCGCTTCGCTGAAAGAATGAAGAAAGAATATAAAATGAGTATGATGGGTGAGCTGACATATTTTCTTGGTCTTCAGATTAAACAATCTGACAAAGGTACTTTTATCAGCCCAGGTAAATATGTTAAAGATATGCTGAAGAAGTTTGATCTTACTCAAACTTCAGCGATGAAAACTCCTATGGCACCACCCCTGACACTTAACAAAGATCCTTCTGGAAAACCTGTTAATGTCACTGCCTACAGAGGAATGATAGGCTCCCTGCTGTATCTCACAGCAAGCCGACCTGACATCATGTATTCTACTTGTTTATGTGCACGCTATCAATCTGAACCCAAGGAATCCCATCTGATCGCTGTAAAGCGAATTTTCAGATATCTGAAAGGAACTCCTAACCTCGGTCTTTGGTATCCCAAAGACTCAGGGTTCGATCTAACTGGTTATTCTGATAGTGATTTTGCAGGTTGTAAACTTGACATAAAGAGTACCACTGGTGGATGTCAACTCTTGGGAGGAAAGCTGGTAAGTTGGACAAGCAAGAAGCAAAATTCTGTGTCCACTTCCACAGCTGAAGCTGAATACGTAGCCGCTGGAAGCTGTTGTTCTCAAATCTTATGGATGAGAAATCAACTATTAGATTATGACCTTCAGTTATCAAAGATTCCTATCTATTGCGACAGCACTAGTGCTATCGCTATAGCAAATAATCCAGTGCTACATTCAAAGACAAAACACATAGAGATCAGATATCACTTTATCAGAGACCATGTGATGAATGGTGATATTGAACTTCACTTTATCCCTACTGACTTTCAGCTTGCTGATATATTCACCAAACCTCTTGATTAGACAAGGTTCAACTTTCTCATCAGTGAGCTTGGAATGCTGAACCTTGAAGAGCAATTCTTCAGCGTTCATGTATTGCGTCAGTAATCAAAAGTTCCCCTTTCATCATTCTCTCTGATAAATATTCTGACTCTCAGGTATGTTTTCTCAATCTCTACAACTGAATCTTCATTCAGTTGAGATATTTTTTAAAATATAAATCTTAATCACTGAATCCTTCTTCAAATGATTAAAAGCTTTTTGAAATTAAATTTATCACTGATATTTATATTCAGTGATCCTTTTAAAAGAAAATCTATCCCTATCTTTTCATCAGGGATACTTTCAAAAAGAAAATTCTATTGCTGATATTTTCTCTTCAGTGATAAATTCAAAACGGACAAATGAACAGTCTCCTTCTTAACTATGACGTCATTTGAACCGACAATCCACGACATGCTTTTTTCTGACACGTTCGTCCATTGCTCTTCTATCCAATCACCTTCGTGGGACGTGTCCATGTCATGATGTGCATTTGTTTTCCCGCTTCTCTCACACTCTCTCTCCTCCTTCTCACATATAAAAGGAATGTTTTTTCCATTCTATCAATTTACGTTTTCTGGAAATACTTTCTAAGCAAGAATACTCTCTCAAGCATTCTAGAATTCTCAAGCTTTCTGCATCATCCTCTTCAAGATCAACTGGTTATTCTTGATTTCTTATCTTAAATCTTTTCACATAAACCCCCATTTATGGGTTTATAAGACTCAAATCTCATAAAATCATTTTTTTTGATTTTATTCTTTAAAAACCATTTTATTCTTTATTCAAAATCAATGGTTTTTCTTCTTATTCTTGAATCTTGTTCTAAGATAAACTGTTTTTCTCTAAAAATATGTTGATTTCCTATGTTTCTTTCCCCAAATAGAAACTAGCAAATCTTCTTTATTTTACGACTAAACCTGTCTTCTACTCGTTTATCTACTCAATCTGCACTTATCGCCTCAAAGAATGTCAAGTTCGCCATTTCTGACTCAGAGCTCTCAAAGAACAATCATCTTGCTCGCCTCGAGTTTGATGGTATCAAATACCCTCATCTGAAGGAAGCTGCATCATTCCTGAAGCAATCTTGCATTGCCTATGCTATCACTGTGGATCCCACACCCTCGAAAGCTCTTCTCCAGCAATTCTGGTTTACTGCTGATGAAACATCAATCACCAACAAAAAGGGTGAACAGGTTCCTGCTATCTCCTTCAGCACTCAACTTGGCTCAGGGATGATGACTGCCCTAGGACTGAGGAAAGCTCTGCGTTTTCCCGACAAACCCAGGAATGGATTCGACGCCTTGCCAACTGACGCTGAACTCATCCAATTCCTGGATGCCATGGAATATGCTTGGGAACCCAAACCAAGGACGACTATTCCAAACAAGAAGCTGACTCTTGTGAAGAAGGCACTGATGCCTTCCCAGCTAAACTACTTCTTCTCACACATCATTCAGTGTATGAGTGGAAAGAGTGGGTCATTGGACCAAGCCAGCAAGGTTTAAGTCCAGATGGCTTACTCAGTGATCGCTGGGAAAAACTTCGACTACGCAACAACTATCTTTGACGACCTAAAGTCAAAGATAGAGAAGACCGAGAGGGATCCCAAGGTTCTCTACGTACGCTTCATCTGCACGTACCTGAAGTTCCTCTATCCTTCTACTTACCCCACTAATGCGGATGCCTCCTTTCCGAAAGTGGGTCAGCGATCACTGGAGGTCAAGACGCTCCCCAATGAGGTAAGTATCTCTGAACTTCTCTCTCGTCTCTCTCTCCTTACTTCTTCGTCTTCAACGGCCACGCAGGAGGTTCCTTCTTCTGCTATCCCTGCCGCTACCTCTTCCAAACGACCATCAACTGGCTCCCTTGGTCCTTCGAAGAAGGCCAAGGTGACCAAGGAGAAAGCTACTTCTAGCTCTATACCTAAGGATGTTTCTCTACAAACTTCCTTAGATGCTTTCGTGGGTCTCTCCTCCACATCCTCAGCTCCAACCACTTCAACCGTGCCAGCGATCTCGGTCGCTGTCACAACAACAGTGACACAACCTGAGGTAACTACCCCTATCCCTACATCTTCTATCCCCATCTCTAGTTCTCCTATTTCTTTGGTCTCTAACCCTCCCTCTATCCCTACTCCTCAGTTTGGACCCATAGGACCTGAACATCATTCTTTTGAGGAATCTCTGCAATTCTACAAAATGTTTGATAATTCAGGTAATCCTATAACCTTATACACTACTCCCAACTCACCATATAAGCCTGGTTCTGAAAAACTAACTTATCTTTCAGGTCCTAGTCTGGCGACTGTTGACACCAATGTCAACAGTTTGAGTTCAAAGGTGGATTCTCTTTCTGCTTCTCTCAACAACACCACCAGCGCTGTTCAAACAGCTGGTGATGCATTGAAGACGCTGACTACCACCTGCGCCTCCAAAGCTGATCTGTCTCACATCGCTACTCTTCAGGCAGCGATTGTCAAAGTCAGGGAAGAATCCAAGCAGCAGTATGATGACCTGTCTGCAAAGATCGATGTCTGCACTGCGACTCTTCAGCAAGTCCTCGACAAGCTGAATGCACCAGCTCCAGTTCCTGCTCCATCATTTACAGAAGATGATCGTTCAGCACTGACCATAGCTGTGGAATTCATTCACCTAGCTACGTCCGACATCCCTGCACTTGAAGGACGACTCACAGGTCTGGAGGCTGAAGTCCAGAAGCTGGCTACTGCATCAACTTCATCTCCTTCAAAAGATCTCTCCCTTGTTGATAATGACAAAGAGGGGGAGAAGACAGCTGAAGAAAACACGGATGCTGAAGTTATTGCTGAACCACTGAAGGAAACTCCCTCTCAGGTTGAGGGGGAGATAGCTGCTGATAAAGCCCCTCCCACCATCGCTGAAATAGTCGATGATGAAGAGGAGGATGAAGACGATGATGAAGACCTTGATCTTGAAGATCAAACGGATGATTCTCATCAAGATGATGATGATGACGATGAGGAAGATCCATCTCTCTGGTGTTCTTCAGCCGCCACATCATCAGCGATAGCTTCGAAAGAAGTTATCCAAGCAGGGGGAGACAAGGATCATCTACAGGAACCCCTTCCCAAAGCAAAGGTGTATCTGCTAAGGAAACCCTGAAGATGATCTCACTACCTGAGGAGAATCCTTCTCAGGTATGCCTTACTCTTGTTCCCTTATCTTTCTATAAAAATCCTACCCCTGTTTCTTTCTAGCCTTTATCTCTCTTCTTTCCTTAAAAAATAATCTAACTTCTTTTTCATTTTCTGACCAGACAGTTCTCTCCCCTGCTTAAGGGATCTGAACTACAAATAATTCCAGCTACTATCGCTGAAGACATAATCCCAATCTCTATCGCTGAGATTGATGAAGAAGAAGAAAAAGATTCCCTGGTCCATCCAGGAAGGCCTTCTCAACCATCTCAATGGTCAGAGAAAGTGATGAAGAAAAGAGTTGAAATGATCGCTCAACTAGAAAGTCAACGGCTGAAAATTCCTCTTCAAACATCCTTCTCAGAGCTCGACTTCCTCACTGAAGCTGAACGAGAAGAATCTGCCAAAGCTGAGAAACTGTTCGCTGAATGCAGACGAGATGCCCAACTCGCTTTAAAGATTCAATCTTCTCAAGTCAAGGACAAGAAGCTGAAAAGAAAGCCTGTGGAAGTTCAAGCTGCACTGCTGAAAGAAATTGAAGAGGAACGCTCCAAAGAACAAGAGATCAACGATAAGTCTATCGAATGGTGTAAACAGAAGATGGATTATCGCTCTGATCTTCTTCCAATAACAGCCGTGACTATCTCTGGTCGCAAGAAGAAGGATCAACTCTCAGTGACCATGGAGATTACCAGAGAGGATGGAACTCAAAAAGCTATGTACGTTTCCAAACTTGAAGGCTTCGGGTTTACAGAGTGGATAGAATTCTGGGATGCGTTGAAGAAATCGAAATCTACATACAGAGGCTACGTTGAAGGACTTCTTAAAGCTCTCATCAACAGAGTCACTTCTGTATTGAATCTGCCATCTCCTATCCCTCCCAATCCCAAGAAACTCAAGAGAAGAATTGGGTCCTCCTCCTCTGAAGACGTCGCCATCATCAGGAATGAAACTTCTATCAAATTTTCAAGAGATGAACTGTTTGGTCCTCCTTCTGATCTTTCAGTTCTGGATTTATCTCTGCCTCTTGGTGGTCCTTTCCAAGCTGGACAAGTAATTGACAATCCTTATGGAATATTCTTCAGAGATGATGATGAGGAACTCAGATTTCAAAGAGTCTCTGAGATTCCTATCTGTCCTTTGAATCATCTCAAGGATCTCTTATGCTTATGGTGTGACTTCTTCCCTGCTGCTGAGAAAATCAAAGAAATTATCAGCCAAGAATCCTTGGAACGAAGACAAAAAGGAGAAGAAATACCTGAGTATATGATAAATCCTCCTAAATCTTCTTATAGCTGATAGATTAGTTTTCTTTTCTGTAATCTATTAGTTGTACTTACAATAGTTAGTTATTTACTTGTAATTTTCATTCCTTGTAATTCTCTTCTTGAATTAATGAAATTTCAGTAAAGTACTTAACTTTATCAGTGTTGTAAAAGATCCCTCAAAATAGTAATTGGGACATGTATGTTACGAGTCCTGATTATTCCATCATTTTGAATCATAAAGTAATTTTCTTCAGTTACTTTGTCATTATCAAATAGGGGGAGATTGTTGATCCAAACTCTCTCAGTGATTTGATAACGACCCTCTTCTATACTTAGTGAAAATTACGTTTTAGTATGTATTAGTGTTTCACCATCAGCGATCAGACTGAGTCTGTTCAGTTATCACTGATAGTCTTTCTTATAAACATTTCTATGTATTAGTGTTTCACTATCAGTGATCAAACTGAGCCTGTTCAGTTATCACTGTTAGTTCCTAAAGTAAACAGCCAACGTAATCCCTGAAGACAAGTCTCGCGTCAACATATGTTCATAGCTGAATCGAAGACAATGCTGCTGAACAAAGAGAAGTCTACTAGTGACCTGATGCGGATATCAGTGAAGCAAAGACAACTCTACTTATACGTGAAGGAACATGAGAAAAAGCTTCAGCGATAGCTGAACCTCTCTATCTCTAAATGTAGAGATACTCAGCGATCAATCGATCACAAAGCTTATGCCTCAAGTTTCCTTTTGTCTATCCTTGCACAACCTAGTACGATGTGTCAGAACGGACAAGTCTCTGCAACCATTCGTACAACAACTCTGTCAACTACACTGTTCATGACCCGGCCGAAAGCATGTCTCCCAAAAGTCAGACTCCCAAAGCCAATCAGTGAACGCCACGTGTAAAGTATCCTGCCATGCATTTAATGCATAGGGTATAAATAGGAAGTTCTCCCCTTCATCTGAAGGTGTGCTTCATCCTTGAACTCAATATAGAAACCCTTGTTTTCTATATCTCTTAATCCCCCATTCTCTGAATTTCTTGTGCAATTATCTTAGTGTTCTCTTAAGTTTGTTTAGATTGAGTCTGTCTTAATCTTATTCCGCAACAAACTTGTAAATTGTATTTTGATTTATCAATAAACAATTTATTAAACTTTAAATTATGTGTTTGTATTCAACCCCCCCCCTTCTACAAACTTGTTTAGCACCTTTGGGACCAACACTATGTACTCTGCCTCTGTTGTAGATGTGGACACTGTGGTTTGTTTCTTGCACTGCCATGAAACTAGTCTAGCACCCAAAAACTGACATCCTCCAGAAGTAGATTTTCTGTCCAAGTTTTCCCCACCTAGATCACTGTCTGAGTATGCTATTAGGTCGAAGGGTGAGTCATGAGGATACCAAAGTCCCAATCTGGGTTGCCCTTTGAGATATCTGAATATCCTCTTAACAGCTTGAAAGTGAGATTGCTTTGGCCTAACTTGGAATCTTGCACATACACAGACTGGAAACATTATATCTGGCCTTGATGCTGTGAGATACATGAGAGAGCCAATCATAGATCTATAATGATGCACATCCATATCCTCCCCCTCAAGATCTGCTGTTATCTGCTTGTATGTTTCCATAGGTGTGCTGGCAGGTTTTGAATCTGAGAAACCAAACTTGGTTAGAATGTCCTGCACATACTTGGATTGACAGATGAAGATGCCATCTGACTTCTGTTGAACTTGGAGTCCAAGGAAGAAAGTAAGTTCCCCCATGGAACTCATTTTGAACCTTTGATGCATTAGTTCCTCAACCTCCTTGCACATGTTGTCTCTTGTAGATCCAAAGATAATGTCATCAACATAGATTTGGACCAGCAAGATATCCTTCTTCTTTCTCTTGATAAATAGAGTCTTATCAATGACTCCTCTTTCAAAGCCATTTTCCAAGAGATAGGATGATAGAGTGTCATACCATGCTCTTGGAGCTTGATGCAGTCCATAAAGAGCTTTTTCAATTTGTATACCCTGTATGGATAGCTTGGGTTTTCAAACCCTGGTGGTTGACAGACATATACCTCTTCTTCAATTGAGCCATAGAGAAAAGCACTTTTTACATCCATTTGATAGACTTTGAAGTTCATGTAAGAAGCATAGGCTAGGAATAATCTGATTGCTTCTATCCTAGCCACAGGTGCAAAAACTTCTTCATAATCTATACCCTCTTCTTGAGTATACCCTTGAGCCACCAGCCTTGCTTTGTTCCTTATGACAATTCCTCTTTCATCTCTCTTGTTCCTGAAAATCCACTTAGTGCCAATTGCTCTGTGTCCTTTAGGAAGGTCTACTAGATCCCATACATCTTGTAGCTTGAACTGTAACAGTTCTTCTTGCATTGCTTCTATCCAACTAGATTCTTTCATAGCATCATGTGCCTTTTTAGGCTCAAGCTGGGATAGAAAACAAGAAAGCACTGTATGTTGTTGATCTTGCATTTCTTGAAGCCTGCTTTGATGTCTAGTCATCATAGGAGAAGATATATCTCCTATTACCAGCTGTGGAGGATGATTCTTTTGAACTCTGGTGTTATGACTAGGTTCTTCATTAAGTCCAGCCTCTAGATTAGAGTCATGCAACTCAACTGAAGTGTTTTCAGCAGCTACTTCTGATTCTTTATTTTCAGGATCGAATTCTTTATTTTCTTGAGTCTCCTCATCTCTAGTTTCTTCTTCACTCTGACTTGGTCCAGTAGATGATTCCTTTTCACAGTTTTCAACAGAATTCACTGTGGGTATGGGAAATATCACAGATTTAGATATACTTTCTTGAACTTGTGTGATCCCTGATCCTCCACTTCCTGAACCTGCATACTCACTACTGAAACCAAAAGAGTTAGTTAGTGAATCAATGTCAAATAGCCACTGAGGACCAGACCCAATAGGATTTGGTGTGTTCTCATTGCATTTGACATTGTCACTTTCTTCAATTATTCTAGAAGATGAGTTAAAAACTCTGTAGGCCTTACTCTGAGATGAATACCCAACAAGAAATCCATCATCTGCTTTGCTATCAAACTTACCTAAGTGAGATTTGGTATTGAGAATTGTACAAGGACACCCAAAAGGTTTGAAGAATCCAATGAAAGGTTTTCTTTTATTTAAAAGCTCATATGGTGTCTTGTTCTTTGGCTTAACTACTAGAACTCTGTTTTGGACATAGCAGGCAGTATTAACTGCTTCAGCCCAGAAGGTAATTGGCAGTTTTGAATCAGCCAACAGAGATCTAGCAGCCTCTATTAGTGTCCTATTTCTTCTTTCAGCAACACCATTCTGTTGAGGAGTCCTAGGAGCACTATATTGTCTCTCAATGCCTTTTTCTTCACAAAAGGTGTTTAGATCAAGATTTTTGAATTCAGTCCCATTATCTGATGTAATGACTTTTACTTTTTGATTAGTTTGGTTTTCAATTCTTAGGATAAAGGATTTGATCAGTCCACTTGTCTCATCCTTAGTCCTTAGAAAATATACCCAGGTAAATCTAGAGTAATCATCAACAATAACCAAGCAGTAAGATTTCTTGCCTATACTCATAACATTTGTAGGACCAAACAGATCCATATGCAGTAACTGGAGACAAGAAGAAATTGAATTTATCTCTTTGGTCTTATGAGAAGTTTTGTGTTGTTTGCCTTTAAGACATGCAACACAATGATCATCACATGAAAATACTTTTGAAGGTAAACCTCTTACAAGATTGTTTTTTTGACAAGTTTGTTCATAGTTTTGAAGTTCATGTGACACATCCTTCTGTGCCAAAGAGAGGATTCATCTACAGAAGCTTTTGAAACAAGACAATTTAGAGATGAATCACTATCAACATTGTCCATATCTAGACAGTAAACATTGTCCTTTCTTGGAGTTCTAAGTAGTATCATGCTTTCATCAACTACCTTGAACCCTGGAGCAAGGATCATACACTCAGTATTTGTAAATAATATACTATGTTGTTTGTCACATACCTGTGATACACTTAACAGGTTGTACTTCAATTGATCAACATAGTAGACATCCTCAAATGTCATCTTACCTTTGGTGACATTACCTTTTCCACTTATTTTACCACCAGTAAGATTATCTCCAAATGCAACATGTCCTCCATTGATATGCTTGAAATACTGAAGGCATGACATGTTGCATGTCATGTGCCTAGAGCAACCACTATCAACATGCCATATGCTCTTTCCCTTGAGCTGTTGGTTGCCCTGCACATAAGATAGATCAGTTAGTATGAAATAGGAACCCAAGCCAAAGTGGTCTTGGGTACCCCTTTCTCATCAAAATACTTGCATTCTTTCTTGACAAGATTTTTGAACTTTAACTCCTCATTCTTGGAGTACTTTGTCACAATAATAGGCTTGGAAACATTTTTGCTAGAAGCAGTACTGGTTTTAGAATTACTAACTGCCTTAGCAGCACTTGCATGCTTAGCAGTACTAACCTTGTTAGAAGTAGTAACTGTGTTAGCAGCAGTAACTGTGTTGGCAGTATTAACCTTTGAAGAGGTACTAACAGTATTAGCAGCATTAATATTTTCAGCAGTACTAACACAGGTAGCAGCAGTAATACTTCCAGCAGCACTAACCCTGTCAGCAGTACTAACAGTTTTAGTGCTTCTAGGCACCCACATTTTGACACTTTCTTTTAAAATCTTTTTCTTCATGGGGCCTTTACTTTCACCATGTTTCTTTATCACATGTTTCTTTCCATCCTTCCTATAACCAACAGGTTTTTGCACAAATCTTTGAAAGGTCATCTGTTGGTTAGTAGGGTTAAAGAAGCAATATTTAGCCAAATGATTTAACTTGCCACATATGAAACAAGGTTTTGGTCTATTGATTTTACTCAGATCAACTCCTTGCTTCTGAGCCCATTGATTATTACAGTTTCTTTGATTTCCTCTTTTTAAACCAGAATTTAGGCTCTTGGCTTTACTGCAAGCACACTGTTTACAAGATCCAGGATTCACAACCGTGGTTTGTTTGTAATGGACCTTGTTATCCTTTCCTTTGGTCTTCTCTATCTCCTTGGACTTGACCCAGATTTTCCCACATCCCTCATTGGTGATAATGTTGTTTTCTAATGGGATCTCTTTACTCACATCATTATCCCTATTCTCACTGGCTTCTTTCTCAGTCAAATCCTTAATTACTACCTCATCCAAAGGATCTATCTTAAAAGCTTTCTCAGATAAGTCCTTTTTCTCCTTGGTTTCTAACAAGTCTGAAGTAGGAGAGATATAGTTGTTGTTGTAAGGAGGAGGTGTATTATTGTATCCAATACCAGGCTTCATCTTATCATGAATCTGAGCCTTTAGAAGAGAATCCATTGCTTTTGAAGCATATGAAAGCTTTTCTATGTCAAGTTTAACTTTAGACAGTTCCTCTTTCAGCCTATCACTCTCTTCTAAGGATTTAGACAGTTTGGTCTCTAACTCATTCTTTTCCCACTTCCAATAGTTTGTGTCATAAGAGTGTTGAAGTTCATTAGCTTGAAAGCCTTTGATTTGCTCTTCAAATCTCTCTACTATCAACACATAATCTCTTCTGTCCTTTTCTAATCTTTTGAGGTCATCACACATACTTTGATTGTGATCCCTGTATCTTTTGACAGTGTCTATGCAGGATTTAGTGCAAAGATTAGAAATTACCTCAGAGGGGAGATCAGACACTTCTGCCATAAGAGCTTGATTCTGAATGGCTTTCTCAGCTTGATCACTCCAGTCAAATCCCATTCCTTGTTGAGAAACAAGGGCTTGAGCAGGATTCTTGTTCTGATTGTAGCCTCAATTCTGAGCTTGTTGGTGGTTGTTGTTTGGAACAACACTCCTGCATTCTCTAGCAAAGTGTCCTTTCATGTGACACTTATAACTTTCCACCTTAGTCTTGTCAAAACCAGCTCCATCTTCTCTTCTTTGAGAGAAATTTTTCATTCCTGTTCTTTTAATGAACTTCTTCACCATCATGAATAACATGGCCATCTGCCATTTAATATCCATCTCCTCCAGGTCATCAGGGTGAAGTTGATCCAGATCATCATTAATCAATGAATTGTTGCTATGACTGGACAAAAAGGCTTCAAAGATAGTTTCAGTGCCTTTTTCTGAACTTACTCCACTGGCAGTACTAACTGCTTCAGGGTTGGCAGTAGTATCAGTGGATGCTAAAAGAAGTGCAGCATTGTGGATATAACCAGTGGGCTTCTTCTTGGTTTCTACCTCAGTTTCAAAAACTCTTAGATCATTGTATAGATCATCAAGTTCTTTCTCTTCCAGATTGTCACTTTGTCTATATGAGACAGTGTACATAGTCCATTCATCCCCAAGAGATCTGAGGAACTTTCTGTTGACATCATCTTGTTCCATCTTCACTCCTACAGTAGCCAGTTCACCAATGAGTTTGTTGAACCTATCAAAAGTTTGAGTCATAGACTCATTCTTTGAGGAAGTGAAGTTCTCATACTGCTGCTTTAGAACATCTCTTTGATTTCTTTTGATGCTCTTAGTTCCAGCAAATCTTTTCTCTAGAGCATTCCAGAGAATCTGAGCATCAGTGTAGTTGCAAAATTGATGCTGATATTCATTGGGGATGGCCAAGAGCAGAGTGCTCAAGGCCTTCATCTCTGTCTGTCTGATCTTCCTCTCACCATCTGTCTTTGGTGGAGGTCTTTTCCCATCTGGTCCTATCCTTCCAGCTTCAGAAGGACCATTCTCAATGATATCCCACATTGAGTAGTCAGTGAGAAGAATATATTGTCTGATTCTGATCTTCCACATGTCAAACTCACTGGGTTTGAGCATTGGAACCTTAGAGACCAAAGTACTGCTTGATTCTGTAAGATTTTCCATGATGAATAGATGTTTCTGAGAGAGTTTGGCTCTGATACCACTTGTCAGGATCGAATTCTCAACAAGAATTAATTCTCAGAAATAATATCAAAGAAGTTTGCGGAATAACACTTTGATATTCAATGAAACAGTAAATCAAAAACAGTAAATATGAAGAACAAACTGTAAACTTGTATTGAATAATTGAAATCGCAAGATTACACACTCAACCTCAATCTTGAAGAACAGACTCTTTCAAGACGAATTCTACTTCTCTAGAATTAGGATCTATGCCTTGAGGTTGATTTCTCTCTTGAACTTAGAATGAATAATTGATTTTCTAAACTATTCTATACATTCTATACATATACTAATCAAAAGATAATTACAAGAAATAAAAATATCTTCAGTATATCTTCCATGTATATCTCTAAGCCTTCCATAATCTTCAGTCCATCCAGCTGTTATTCTTTCATGCGAATCTCCATCTTATAAGCAGTATTAATCTTCAGCAGCTTTAATCTCTTCTAGCAGCATTAACTACTAAGCAGCACTAACTACTAGCAGTACTAACTAGCTAAGCAGTACTAACTTTGTTCAAGAAGCACTAACTTTGACTAGCAGTATTAATTCTACTAGCAGTAGTAATACTCAGCAGTATTAACCTTGAAGTCTTCTAGCAGTAGTAACTCTAACCAGCAGCATTAACCATACTTGGTAAATTCTTCAGTTCCCAACAACAAAGTAAGTTTAGTTTCCTTAGCCGTTAAGGCTTTGTTTTAGTTTGGTAGTATATATAGGTTTTGTTAGTAATCTTGTAGTAACGAACTAGTGGCTAATGTATATTGTAATATTCTAGAGTGTGTGTAATACAAGATCTACTTTCTCTCTCTAGTTCTTGTGCATAATGTTCATATCTTGAGTAATTGTTTGTTGTGATTGGGATTTTATGTTTAACAATTATGTAAAAATCAACATTGACCTTGTAATAGTTAGTCAAAGTAAGTTTAGTTTTCTTAGCCGTTAAGGCTTTGTTTTAGTTTGGTAGTATATATAGGTTTTGTTAGTAATCTTGTAGCAACGAACTAGAGGCTTATGCATATTGTAATTCTAGAGTGTGTGTAATACAAGATCTACTTTCTCTCTCTAGACTTTCTCTCTCTAGTTCTTGTGCATAATGTTCATATCTTGAGTAATTAGCTTGATTGATTGGGTGTTAAGTTTCACAGTACATAAAATTAATATCTAGACAACTAAAAGCTACACTCTTCTAGTTACCAAACCTCTTCAGCTACAATGGTTTTTCTTCTACTAATAGTCTAATACTACTACTGCATGTTTGGTGCTAAATTAATTGGGTTAAGCACCCTGGAAAATATGAATGGGACATGGATAACCACTCTGCACTTCTGCTCGATGGTTTTCTCTAGCTTCCTCATGGCTTTCCCATACTGTCTCCTGCAATTATCATAATTACTAAAATTAGCCAACGGACCTAAACCTTCCAAAACCAAAAGATAGCAGCTATTTAATATTGTATGTAACATGTCTATGAGGTTGCATTTGTAATATATGATACCTAACTAAAATGCAATAAAATATATTGATTTGAAGAAACATGAAAGAATATATGTGATGTGTCAATCTATGAAGAACCAATAACAATGGCAACAAACGCTACATTAAATTAAAGAAGATAAGTTTACCTCCTTTGATTGAACCTTAGCAAACTATCCACATGAAAACAAAACCTTAACAAATTAAAAATACAACAATCTTGACCAAAATCTGAACATAATGAACCAGAAAACGCAATTTAAAAACCAGAAGCTGATAAATTTGAACTTTAAATCATGAAAATCCTCTTTGTACTTTCGATTAGATACGTATCTGAAACCTTCATCAAGATAAATTTTCTTTTCAGCCTACCTTTTAGTTCAAGTTTGATGGGAATATAAGACTGTTTTTGGCCAATCTCTAAAATAATTTATAGATATAGTGGGTAATTTAGTACATTACCAATATAGTGGGTTCAAGACTACCTCTAAAACAATGTGTAACACCCCGAGTTTCGAAAGGTATCACTTCAAGTAAACACAGAAACCGATATATCAAGAAAAAATAAGATATTTAATCTTGGACTTGAATTCTAGATTTTATAGTCTAGATGGATGAAGGATTCAATTACGAGTCCAACGGTTCTTTCCGGAGCGAAAACGGAGCTATAACAAAGAAGTTATGGCCAAAACAGTGAACGAGAATGAAAACCGGACAAACAGTGTGTTACGCGAGTTGTGCCACGACTTAGGAGAACAAGGGCGACTTATGCCGCGACTTAAGGTCGCGGCATAACCCGCGAAACCCCCTGGTCGATCAAAAACCCGATTTTCAGCCACCAAACTTCATTTCCTTATAACTCTTGATCCACAACTCCGATTTGGGTGATTCAAAGTGCTACGGTTTCGTTTTTGAGAGCTCTTCAAGGATCTAGCAAGAGTTTGGAGGTCTATTGGATAATACAAGAGTATTTTGTGGTGGTAAGCTCCTCATCTCTCCCATTTCATCTCCTTCACCAAGTTTTCTAGGGTTTCATCCACCCTTTGTGCTTCCTTTCATAGATTGGAGATTTGTAGTCTTTTTGGTGAACTAGAGGTGTTTTGGTTGGTGGATTCAAGCTTGGGTTAAGGTAACCTTCTATTCTCTTAAGTTATGGAAGTTAGGGTTTCGGTTTAGTTGAGGTATTCATGCACATGGTTTGGGAAACGATTCTTTGTGGTTGATTATGTTTATGTATGGATTTAGGTTTTGAAGTTTTGTCTTGAGAATCCAAGTGTTCTTCAAAGAGCTCTAGTTGGGGGAAAATCTAGATTTAGTCTAAATCTAGCAAGGTGAGTTCAAGTTGATTTGTGAAAACGGTGTACATGCCAAAATGTCTATTTTAAAGTGTTTTATGTGTCTTACATGAAATTATCAAATGTTGGGTTATTTGCTAATCTTTGATTATTTGAATTATCTAACTTTACAAACCTTGTATAGCACCCACATTGGAGATTTTTGGGCATTTGATATATGTGTCACAAACGAATGTGTTTTGAAGTCTTTTTTTACATGAATGGATCTTTGGTCAAAGAAATACACTTTTAAATGTTTGTCGACTCTTATGCATCGTCATGAAATGGAGTGTTTTATAAAGTAACACTTGCACATTTATGTGAGGTAAATTGAAAGAATGTTTATAGCCTCATTTTATGATTTTCATTCTTATCAGCAGTTAAATTTGGAAAATGCATATTTTGTGTTATGAGTTCATTTGGAAAATGGATTGCCTCAACTAATGTTGAGTTTTGAACTAATCTCACTTTTGGTCGTGATGTTTGCATATCCGTTGGGTGAGTGCGTTTTATCGTGTTTTTACTCCATTTATTAATGAGTCAATGGGTTGCTAAGTCTACAGCTTGGCATTGTTATTTTGATGGGGTTTTTGGACAATAGTCCAGTTTTGGTAGCTCGACTTCGAGCCTTGTTGGGCCTTATGTGTATTATTTGGCTTATTCGATGCATTGGGAGTCATGATTCCGTATTTGGTTTATTATTGTCCGGTGTTGGGACGATTAGTTTTCCACGTCGAGGCACGTTAGGCACCGGATGTGGATGTAAGACCTTCGTGCTGCACGTTAAGGTACCGGATGTGGGTTCCTTCGTGTTCAAGTATTACGATATTAGATGAGGGGCTCGACATAGGAACCCGACGGGGTTGAACTCGAGTTTCCGTGGGTGTACGTTTAAAGCTACTGAGCCTGACATCTCTTGCGTGTACTTTTGTTTATATGACTAGTCATAACAACATAAAATGGGCTTACTTTGTGGACCGTCACATTTTATGGAATCGGGAATCCCCCGTCACCGAAAGGTGTTGTTTTTTGGGTATTGAGATTTATTATCCAAGTTTTCGGTGATGTTTTGTATATTTGGGTTTTACCCTTGATTTATGGGTTGAGTATTATGCCCCACCCGAGTTCAAGTTATATTTACGCTTTGAGTGAGTTTTGGGTTAAAGCTAATTTATGAAGGGGCGTTTACATTGGTATCATCATTTTGTAGTAGTGTGATTTGAAAAATGTCCAAGTTGGTGTTCTCCGTCTAAAATGCATATTAATGGAAAACGAGTCGTTTGCATATTCAAAGCATACCTTTTGAAAGATTATGAATTGAACTGATTATCTATTTTCACAAACATCTTATTATATGTTGAAAACTCTTGAGCTCACTAGGCGTTAAGCCTAACCTTTTTATTTGTCGGCATGTGCATCAGGTTTCAAGGTTGGGAGTTGGTCCTAGCAATCCTATGAAGAGTTGAGCCTTAGCTTTGTGCAAAAGTAAGTAGTTGGTGAAGTCTTCCGCAATGATGGAGATAGTGACTATCTTTGGGGTTTTAGTAGCACCCGTTCTTATCATAGGCTTTTGTATAGAATGAATGGTTGTATCGAGGTTAAGTCATAATTTGTAGTTGAAGATGATTTATTTATTGATGTATTTAGTAAAATATTTAATAAGTTGCTATTTCCAGATTTAAGGGTGTTACAAGTTGGTATCAGAGCTTAAGTTTGTGAGATTTAGGTATTGATTTTAGGATGCCTAGGCTCAAGCTAGCGTTCTTATAAGCAAAGATAAGTGGAGTTGTCATTAGGTACCTTAAGATAAGATAATTTGAGGTTGACCAAGTCGTTGGAAACGGGAAACTTGTCGAGGGTCTCAAGGATGATTGTGTACTGTGCGTTCATAATGGCACCTGGCCAGTGTCATGGTGAACCTACATGCTACATATGTATACTTGATCTACCTCGGGAAGATGACCGTTGGGGTAGTGAGAAGTTCCTAAGTGAGTTAGCTAAGAAAGGATTGATGTGTATATCAAGGTCACCTGGGAGTGATAACTAAGTGCGAGGAGGTCACTAAGTTGATCCTCTTGGGTCGGAAATTTTGGTTGGATTAGATTCGTGAGTTGGTAGACCGATGCTATTCAAGGAGAATTCGTAAGTTTATCAACCATTGAGATTGTGGCTTTAAGATGTTTGATGCATCCGGATGACAATAGTATGTCGGGGAAATGGAGGAGTGAAGTTCTAAGATGTGAGTGCCGACCAAAATTCATGCACGAAATTTATTTCTAAAATAAGTTTGCATCAATTATTTTCACGCTTTCGAAGCATAAATTGTGTTCTACTGTGAAGTCTTGATAAAACGTTAGCACTCATAAGATTTTAAACGTGAGCTTAAGCATGCATGGAAATTGTTTTGTTACAAGTTATCGCAAATTTTTATGGAAAAATCTCCCCGTCCCTGTTTTGTGTTTAACGCTATCTTTGGACATCTTAAGGTCCGCGTTTTAAGGCCATGTGTGGTATTGGGCAAGTAACTAGGAGATTTTAACCTAGACATTGGATCTCCTCCACATATGTCAATGGTTTTGAAGAAAAAGTTATTCCCACGTGTTGAGTCGGAATTTCTTGTGAACTTTGGTTTGTGTGAATTTTGTTGAAATTTCATGGAGTATTGTTTTATATGATGTCTTTTTATGCGTGAGTTTAAATTTTGCTTCTTTTAAGCTTGCGAGTTATTTAGCGTCGTGTCCCATGTAAATTTTGTAAAGCGCTATTTCACTTTTCATTTCAGTAAAAGGAGGAAACTCCTAAAAGTTTAATATCCTAAAAGTATTGTCGTTTTACACTTTTGTCGAGTAACGAAAGTTTGACGCCAATTGGTTTTCACGTTAGTAAGTCTTACGAAAATTCAGTTGGGGCCTTGGTGTCTCATCGTACGTCATTTTGCGTTACGTAAATAAGGTTGGAGCATGTGTTCATACATTTCTACGCGCGTCTAAATGTAGATTTACATCTTTTCAAACAGGACTTTTGTTCTGTTCATATTTCAATTAATTACTTTTACCGTTAGAAATCTCCGCAATGCATTTATTGAGTTAGCAATGTTTATAACGTTGCAGTTACTTTTTGGTCAAAGGTGTTTATCTGTACGATCTGATGCTTTAAAAACTCGATTTGAAACTTTATTTGTATTCCCACTATTTTACCAAGCTTTGAGGATTAGACTAATGCGTTTGGGATCGTTGATAATTTTAGGCCACAACGTCTTTTGGTTAAAGAGGAAGGATTTTAAAAATTAAAGTTATGAATTTCCCTTTTGGAATTGTACAAACCTTTATTGCACGTGTTGTGGTGCATGAATCTATTTTCTCTTATATGGTGTAAATTGTTGCGCATGTTTTATTGTTGTCATTACTAACATAAGTATTGAACAAACGAGTTTTTGGAAATGGTTTCATATGTGCTGTGTGGTTAATCAATTTTGAAACCTATCGCATGGACGGTAGTGTATTTTTGCCGCACGTTTAATCGTTAGGAAGCCCTTGTATTTGAAAGTTTTATAAACTCAAATTGGCATACTAGCTGAAAAACCTTGAACTCATTAGGCCTATAGATTTAAACCCTGGCGTAAGAGTAGTGGTAATTAGGGACTAAGGAAGCCCTTGGGTTTGGAAGCGTCGGATGATCCGACTTGCGGTCAGTCTGGAGTTTTGGGTTTCGTTTTGGTGGTTTGCTCATTAGTGTGGAACCATGGCTTATGTGATTGGTGTACCGTCTTAGCGAGTCCACGATCAAAGGAAATTTTGGTGATCTGTCTGCTAGAGATGTAAGATTTGAAATTTTAGCTCTCTGTTAGGTGTCAACCTTGGTGCGACAATCTGTCTGGAATAGAATTTTGGGCGAGATGTCCACGTTTCGAGGTCACCGTTTAGTCTTAGGTGTCGACTTGTTTTCTTGAAGTCAATGGATCTTGGAATGTTTGGAAGTATTCCGGTTGGATTATGGGAAATAATGACCTTTCGGTGATGGAAATTAAAAGAAGGTTAAGTGTTGATGTTTAAGTACCGATGGGTATAAGCATCCCCGTGGTGATAAAGATTTTGTTAAAGGAATGTTGTGTGGTTGGGGTTGGAACGGAGTTGAGTGACAGCCGAATTTGGGTTAACCAGTTACCTAAAGGACGCATTGGTGCACCTTGGAAGGACATCTTGTTCAATATTAGGAATGGATCTGTAGGAATCTGAGGATTCATGAGATTTGGGATAATCGACTATCTGTAGAGCGTAATAGTATGTTTCTGGTGGAAACACAATGCTTGGGTCTATAGAAGTGTGGGAGCACTTGCAGACATTATGTTCGGGTCAGCGTTGAGGAACGGATTTAAAGGTTGCGATGGTTCAGACCAAACTAGTCGTTAGGAAATTTTGTCAAAGGACAATAACTCTTTAGTGATGATGATTTTGGAGACATTTGGTGGGAATGTCGAGGTGGACTTTAAGTACAAATGAATTTTGAGGAGACCTTGATGCGTTGTAATCAGAAGTATCTAAGGGAATAGTTCGGATTGGGGTATTCTTGATGAAAATGACTAGATAAGGTCGTAAGTTGCTTTCGCGGTATTATAAGAAACTCGGCAAAAACCTCAACCAGAATGTAATCGGGTTTGTATATGAGGTGAAGTTTTATGAAGGCATCCCTTTGGGATAGAAAATCTATCGATCTTTCAAATGTGAATGTTGGGTACGTGGTGATTCCAGATTTCGAGGACGAAATCTCTTTTAAGGTTGGGAGTATTGTAACACCCCGAGTTTCGAAAGGTATCACTTTAAGTAAACACAGAAACCGATATATCAAGAAAAAATAAGATATTTAATCTTGGACTTGAATTCTAGATTTTATAGTCTAGATGGATGAAGGATTCAATTACGAGTCCAACGGTTCTTTCCGGAGCGAAAACGGAGCTATAACGAAGAAGTTATGGCCAAAACAGTGAACGAGAATGAAAACCGGACAAACAGTGTGTTACGCGAGTTGTGCCGCGACTTAGGGGAAATCTCGCGACTTAGGAGAACAAGGGTGACTTATGCCGCGACTTAAGGTCGCGGCATAACCCGCGAAACCCCCTGGTCGATCAAAAACCCGATTTTCAGCCACCAAACTTCATTTCCTCATAACTCTTGATCCACAACTCCGATTTGGGTGATTCAAAGTGCTACGGTTTCGTTTTTGAGAGCTCTTCAAGGATCTAGCAAGATTTTGGAGGTCTATTGGATAATACAAGAGTATTTTGTGGTGGTAAGCTCCTCATCTCTCCCATTTCATCTCCTTCACCAAGTTTTCTAGGGTTTCATCCACCCTTTGTGCTTCCTTTCATAGATTGGAGATTTGTGGTCTTTTTGGTGAACTAGAGGTGTTTTGGTTGGTGGATTCAAGCTTGGGTTAAGGTAACCTTCTATTCTCTTAAGTTATGGAAGTTAGGGTTTCGGTTTAGTTGAGGTATTCATGCACATGGTTTGGGAAACGATTCTTTGTGGTTGATTATGTTTATGTATGGATTTAGGTTTTGGAAGTTTTGTCTTGAGAATCCAAGTGTTCTTCAAAGGAGCTCTAGTTGGGGGAAAATCTAGATTTAGTCTAAATCTAGCAAGGTGAGTTCAAGTTGATTTGTGAAAACGGTGTACATGCCAAAATGTCTATTTTAAAGTGTTTTATGTGTCTTACATGAAATTATCAAATGTTGGGTTATTTGCTAATCTTTGATTATTTGAATTATCTAACTTTACAAACCTTGTATAGCACCCACATTGGAGATTTTTGGGCATTTGATATATGTGTCACAAACGAATGTGTTTTGAAGTCTTTTTTTACATGAATGGATCTTTGGTCAAAGAAATACACGTTTAAATGTTTGTCGACTCTTATGCATCGTCATGAAATGGAGTGTTTTATAAAGTAACACTTGCACATTTATGTGAGGTAACTTGAAAGAATGTTTATAGCCTCATTTTATGATTTTCATTCTTATCAGCAGTTAAATTTGGAAAATGCATATTTTGTGTTATGAGTTCATTTGGAAAATGGACTGCCTCAACTAATGTTGAGTTTTGAACTAATCTCACTTTTGGTCGTGATGTTTGCATATCCGTTGGGTGAGTGCGTTTTATCGTGTTTTTATTCCATTTATTAATGAGTCAATGGGTTGCTAAGTCTACAGCTTGGCATTGTTATTTTGATGGGGTTTTTGGACAATAGTCCAGTTTTGGTAGCTCGACTTCGAGCCTTGTTGGGCCTTATGTGTATTATTTGGCTTATTCGATGCATTGGGAGTCATGATTCCGTATTTGGTTTATTATTGTCCGGTGTTGGGACGATTAGTTTTCCACGTCGAGGCACGTTAGGCACCGGATGTGGGTGTAAGACCTTCGTGCTGCACGTTAAGGTACCGGATGTGGGTTCCTTCGTGTTCAAGTATTACGATATTAGATGAGGGGCTCGACATAGGAACCCGACGGGGTTGAACTCGAGTTTCCATGGGTGTACGTTTAAAGCTACTGAGCCTGACATCTCTTGCGTGTACTTTTGTTTATATGACTAGTCATAACAACATAAAATGGGCTTACTTTGTGGACCGTCACATTTTATGGAATCGGGAATCCCCCGTCACCGAAAGGTGTTGTTTTTTGGGTATTGAGTTTTATTATCCAAGTTTTCGGTGATGTTTTGTATATTTGGGTTTTACCCTTGATTTATGGGTTGAGTATTATGCCCCACCCGTGTTTGGGTGTTTTGAAATATAAGGTTTAACCGTACTTTCTTAAATGGAGAGTTCAAGTTATATTTACGCTTTGAGTGAGTTTTGTGTGACAATTGCCTAATAACCAGTATGTTAAGGTTAGCAATCTCTGACCTATTAGAATTTATTTATGAAGTTAAATTCCTTAATGTCTAGTTAGAATGATTAAATTAGAAGTTTACCCGAAAAATTTCGGAAGTCGCGTAAAAATACCCGGTTCGGACTGATAACTGACCGTTACATCTCAAAAATGCCAGAAATTATGTTGTGAGTCTAAAATACCTAAAATAATAGGATTTTATTATTTCAAAGTAAAATATATTTATCCATTTATAATATTTATTTATTTTTATGTAAACTGAGAATTTAGGGTTACAGTTCTCAAACTTATCTGATTTTTAAACAAGTATACATCATAATTATATATGTATTTTTTTATTTCTTTGAGGTGAGTCATTAAGGCCACATGGCCGAAAATATGATCTCCTCTCTCTCCTTGTCTTCATTTTAAAATTTAAAATTTGAGAGTTAGAGGCTATTAACTCATTTCATTTTTCCAAGTAAACTCCTTATCTCCTCTCTTCTTCTTCCTCTCAATCGGCCACCATACATCCACCACCATTATCATAAAATTTCCAGAAAATATCATGGAAGAAAACAAGATTTAAACCCTCTTTTACTTCAAGAATTCAAGTTCTCATCTCCAAGTAAGAAGGTAATCACTTTATATCTTCATTTTTCAAGTTTTTATTCAAAATGTGAGGGTTTCATACCATCTCATGTAGAAGTTATAAAATCCTTGTTCTAGAAGAGAAATGGGATACATTTGGTAAATATTACATTTGCCAAGTAAACCATTGAATGATCTTCCCATAAAACTTGGAATTTAAGTGGGATTTTTGAGATTTTATCAAAATAATAGTGTTATGAAATGTGGTACTATGGTCCACGAAATTTTGGTGATATTTGGACTGAAATTTATATATTCACAACAATTTTGTGTATAAAGAAACTCTTAGGATGAGATTACTCAAATCTCATATGATTAAGAACATCTAAAATGGTGTAATATCACTTATTTAGTGATTATGTTGTCATGCATGGGATTGGATGAGCACTTGAAGTTGCTATGAATCCATGATGTATATTTGTGTTATTAGAATCCTTGTATTTTCACTTAAGATGTGAGGCCATGAGTTATTAAAGAAAACCATGCCAAATGATCATCATTTTATGTTAATACAAACTTCATCATGTCAACAGCTTGCTGTCATGGAATGTGCATTCACTTTCAAGCTTTATAAGTCAGTTTATACTCCTTAAAATTTTGGGCTTTTTGTTACAAAACTTCAATATAAGGTATTAGTGATTTATAGCATCAAGAATCACTCAAAATTATGGAGGTTTGGTCACTCATTTGTATTTTAGAAGAAAGTGGTGTAATCTGTCCAGAATTGGCAGATTCATATACCCAACTTTCAAAGACCATAACTCCCTCAATTATTGTCCAAATTGAGTGAATCTTTTTCCACATGTTAGATTTTTGAGTTAGTTTTACAACCATATATGGCTCATTGCATAATTCTGAGATTTGATATCCCAAATGTAAGCTGCAAGTGAAGTGTGTCACTAATCTGAAAATCAGTGACAATCTGTTTTGTGGAATTTATTTGGGGCACCAAAACACTTCTTTAAATCATAAAATTTTGCAGATTAGTTCATAACTCAGTATATTGATTACTGTAAAAATATGGTTATTTTTGGTATTTGGGAAATGTTATTTTGAAACTTATTTTGAGATCACAAATTTTCGACAGCAAGTGCTGAATCCAAAAGGTGATCTTAAAACTTTAAAAGCTTATGTTTTGATGATTAGTTTGGTAATGTAAATTCTAAAATCTTATTCTAGACAATAAGTTAAACATAATGGCATGTGTATATATATATATATACATATTGAGATGTAAGAATGGTCGAGATAGGTTTTTGAGGATGGGTATTAATTTTTGGTACAATTACTCTATAGGGATTTAAGGACCGGGCTAGAGAATTGTGTTGTTATACTTTTGCATCATCATAAAAGGTGAGTATTTACAACCCCTATTTTAATGTTTTATATATTTTGGGGTGAAAGGCATGTTATTTATTTCAATAATTCACGAAGTTTGTTTATGATTATCATGGATGATTTTGGTTGCCTTGGTGATAAAGCGTTTGTTTTGGGATATTATATGACATATATGCGGATATTAGTATGTTGGATTGTTTCTTTAAGTCCCTGACTCTACTAGTTAACTCCTGCGGGAGCCTATAGTCTTAGTGGATAGCGCTATTTGGTGTGACAAGCCCACCTTATACTGACGAGTAAGGGTGCACTAATTCTAGAGAAATAGGGGCTATCAATGTGATTCATGACCACAACGGTAGTTCTTTTTGGGGCATATTTGTTTGGTCAGTGGACGGTCTAGTAGAGGTTCAACATACAAAAGGTTATTGAGGCATATTTTCTGTCATATAATTTAAAAATTATAATCGTGAATTATGGTTCAAAGGGTTGATTTGATATTATGTTTTTAATTGGTCAATTCTGCATATAAAAATTTATTTTTGTGCATCTTTAAAACTTGTGAACTCACCAACTCTTTGTAGTTGACCTTGTTTTATACATGCTTTTCAGGGAACAAGAAGGTATCCGGATAATGATTGAGATTTAGTTATTGCACTTTATCGTTTAATAGTATCTTGTAATTAAGATTTGGGTTTTGTAAAGAAAGCTTATTTTGGAACATGATGTAAACTATGGTTGAAATGAATGGAGGTATTTTATCATTTCCTAATGCTATGTTTATCGAACTGTCATATTCCGTATTTCCGCTTTAGCGGGGTGTGACATTTTGGGTTAAAGCTAATTTATGAAGGGGCGGTTTACATTGGTATCATCATTTTGTAGTAGTGTGATTTGAAAAATGTCCAAGTTGGTGTTCTCCGTCTAAAATGCATATTAATGGAAAACGAGTCGTTTGCATATTCAAAGCATACCTTTTGAAAGATTATGAATTGAACTGATTATCTATTTTCACAAACATCTTATTATATGTTGAAAACTCTTGAGCTCACTAGGCGTTAAGCCTAACCTTTTTATTTGTCGGCATGTGCATCAGGTTTCAAGGTTGGGAGTTGGTCCTAGCAATCCTATGAAGAGTTGAGCCTTAGCTTTGTGCAAAAGTAAGTAGTTGGTGAAGTCTTCCGCAATGTTGGAGATAGTGACTATCTTTGGGGTTTTAGTAGCACCCGTTCTTATCATAGGCTTTTGTATAGAATGAATGGTTGTATCGAGGTTAAGTCATAATTTGTAGTTGAAGATGATTTATTTATTGATGTATTTAGTAAATTTTTTAATAAGTTGCTATTTCCAGATTTAAGGGTGTTACACAGTGCCATTTAACATGTTATTTTGCATTGAGTTTTTTGGTTTGTTTTCCACCTTTTTTAAACTTTAAGTAGCAGTAAATGTGGGGTTAAATTTCTATCACGAAATGAAGATATATGTACAACATAAACCAAATTAAATCTCTCAAAGAAGTTGGAAACTCGAAAATGAACAATTCTATAGTTGCATAAAAACAATAACCATTAGAAGATACAACTAATTAAAAGATAAATTTTTTTAAGATAAATCTTGAAGGTGGTTACATACCCGGATTTTATGGTCTTTGAGGAATGGGTGATCAACAGATGGCCAATGAGAGATGTGTACCTGATAACTGCGTTATCTGATAGGTTTTCACCTTCCGAATCATAAGTTTACGGCTCGTCTTGAAACAATAATTGGTATTTCGGACTAATATTTTGAGCAAGTGTTGTGCAGACATACAAGATATCAAGTGGAAGAAAAAAAGGCTTATTTATACTCCATTTGAACGTCCCGGTTGAAGACGGTATCGAACCAAGTGGACGAGTGAAGAAAAAACGAAAATCATAACCTCAGCTATTGTGCCAGGCGATTGTGACAGGTGTCACTATCGCTGGCACAATCGCCCAAGATGTACCGCGGGCATGTTAAGCCTGGCGATAGTGCCAGGCGATTGTGACATTGTCACAATCGCGGGCACTATCGCGGTCGTGGTCTGCTGGTATAAAAAGCTGCAGGAAGTTAATGTTTAGGGTTATCTCGGGATTGTTGGAGGCTAGACCCTAGGGGAGCTGTTCTAAACCGTTTTCAGAGCAGAATAGAAGACTTTTACTGATTGGGAAGGTGGAAACAACTTTTGGAGCTAAAAATTGGTAGTGTGTATCAATCATTGAGGGAGTTTTATCATTATACTTGTATTTTGTTGAGAAACAATGTATTCGGGTGCTGTCATCTTCTTCTCTATGGTTTTATTTGTTATTAGTAACATGAACTAAACCTTTTGAGGTTGGGGGAAGGATGGATTTTGGTTTTATACTGTTAGATATATGATTATTGCATTTTATTGAGTTAATACACTTGTTGGTTGAAGTTTGTCTATCTTGTTCTTATTGCTTTTGAGATTGGCCATCTTATTCATCTTTTGGTTGTATTTCCTCTTGAGAAATTGGTTTTATAACTTGATAAAAGTTAGATAAACCTAGGGTGAGATATTGGATAGAGATATACCAAGTAAACCCTAGTTTGTGTTTGTGATTCTTATGCTTAATGAGTTGAATGTTTATGTGTATTGGTTGAGAGACTTCAATATATATTGCATGATACATTCTTGCTATTGCTCGAGAGAGAGTAGTGAGTATATTTGGAATTGCTAAATTTAACCTTGTGTATTGAGTCATTTGAATGTGTGCTATTTATTTGTTGGTGTAATCCAAATGAAATCCGACCCCTAGCCTTTCCCTTGTCATATAAGTATTCTCCTTGTGGTGCTTGAATCAATTGTTGAATTGTATTATGTGCTTGCTTCCATTGTCTCTTGACAAGTAGTTAATTAATCATTCTCAAACCAAATTTACCAGCAGTTCAATTAGTAGTTGTGGTAGCCTTTGTGGTACTTAAACCCGTAGTTCCTTGGATCGATACTCGTACTTAGTACGTATTACTTGATTGACACCGTACACTTGCGGTAGATTTGGAGGGTTGCATAAACCGTCTATCAAGTTTTTGGCGCCGTTGCCGGGGAACTATTGTAGTGTTAATATCACTACCGGTTATAGCGCTGCTAGATTGGACATTATTCTTTAATTCCATTATTTTTACTTACTATTCTTTGGGTTGTTTTCAGGCACTCACTCTAGTGCATGCCAAGGAGACGTAACCGAGGAAGAGCGATATTGCCCTTGGATCCGGAAATCGAACGCACAATTCGATTAAGGAGAAGAGAGCAAGAACAAGAACACGTGATGGCGAACAATCAAGCTTTAAGAGATTTCTCGTGTCCCACTTATGATGGCTCACAACAGGGCATTCAAGCTCCGAATGTGGAGGCTAACAACTTCGAAATCAAGCCGGACATCATAAGCATGATCAAGCAAGAACAGTTTGGGGGGCTACCTCATGAAGACCCGGTTGGTCATCTTGAAAGATACAGTGAGATCCTCAACACTTTCAAGATGAACGGAGTCCCACCGGAGGCCATTCGTCCTAGGCTCTTCACATTTTCCTTGTGTGATCGGGCCAAGTCGTGGCAAAGAAGTATCCCCGCCGGACAGATCACCACATGGGACCAACTTGTGAAGGCCTTTCTATCAAAGTTTTTCCCTCCCGTTCGTACTGCAAGATTGCGAGCAGAAATTACGCAGTTTAAGCAATTGGACCAAGAATCACTCTATGATGCTTGGGAAAGATACAGGGAATTGCTCAGAAAGTGCCCCCACCATGGTCTTCAACCATGGCTGATCATTGAAATGTTCTACAATGCCCTCCACCCGAACTTTAAAGCCACTGTTGATTCTGCAGCAGGGGGATCTCTCATGTCAAAGTCTTATGATGACGCTTATGCTTTGATATGTGAAATGGCCGACAACAACTATCAATGGCATTCCGAAAGGAGTGGCCAACTAAGAAGGCCAACTGGATCTAGCTTACAAGATTCATCAGAGATCTCTTCTTTGAAAGCCCAAATCTCTGGGCTAACAAACCAACTAAGGAACATGGCGGTGAAAGCAGTTGGCAATGCAGCTTGTCAGATATGTGGAGATTCTCACTCTACCGAAGAATGCCACATTGTGACTTCATTGGATGCAAACGATGTGGAGCAAGTGAACTACATGCAAAACCAACCCAACCGACAGCCCAACAACCCTTTCTCAAATACATATAATCCGGGTTGGAGGAATCACCCTAACTTCTCTTGGTCAAATCAACAAAACCAAGGGGATCAATCTAGGGGTGATATGGGTCGGTCACAACAACATCAACAACAACAAGCTCAAGCCCAACATCAATTTTCTTCTTCATGCCGGAATTTCAAACCCCCCGGTTTCAATCATCAAGGAAACCAAAACATGAGAAACGATGGGGAGGGAACTTCAAGCGAAAAGAAATCGGGGTTGGAGGAAATGATGATGCAATATTTATCAAAGATGGATACGGTGATCGGTGAACAAGGTGCAACTATCAAAGCGGTCATCCAAGGTAATGAGCAAAATGCGGCCACAATTAAAGCGGTGGTGCAAAGCAATGAACAAAATACCATTGCCATTCGGAATCTCGAAAGGCAATTTGGTCAATTCGCGGATGCACACTCTTCAAGGAACCAAGGCAAATTGCCTAATCAAACCGAGCCAAATCCACGAGAACATTGCAAGGTCGTTACTCTTAGAAGTGGGAAGCCGTTGATTAAGGATCCAACTAGAGATGACATGGACTCCGAGGAGAAAGAAGCGCCAATCACTCAAGAGCCGGAACTTATTGAAGTTGAGATTGAAGATGTTGTTGAAACACCCAAGAAGGCACAAGAGGCACCATCGTCATCCAAACCGATTGTGAAGGCATACAAACCATCAATACCATTTCCCAACCGACTTAAGGAATACAAGGACCAACAACAATTCGCTAAATTCTTGGAGGTCTTTAAAAAGTTACAAATCAATATTCCTTTCGCGGATGCATTAGCTCAAATGCCCTCTTATGCAAAGTTCTTAAAGGACATTTTGTCCAACTAGAGAAAGATTGAAGAGCATGCCACCGTCGCACTCACTGAAGAATGTAGTGCCATCATCCAAAACAAGCTTCCACCCAAGCTTAAGGATCCAGGGAGTTTTACTATTTCTATTCATATTGGTGATTTTGAGTTTGGTAAAGCTTTATGTGATTTAGGTGCAAGTATTAATCTTATGCCTTTATCTATTTTCAGGAAGCTTGGTCTTGGTGAAATCAAGTCGACAAGGGTCACATTGCAATTGGCGGACCGTTCCATCAAACACCCACATGGTATCATTGAAGATGTCCTAACTAAAGTCGGGAAATTCTACTTCCCCGTTGACTTTGTTGTTTTGGACATGGAAGAGGACGTCGATGTACCTCTAATTCTTAGAAGGCCCTTCTTAGCAACCGGAGGCGCATTGATTGACGTCCAAGGTGGAAAATTGACCTTACGGGTGGGAGATGAAGAGGCCGTTTTCAATGTATTCAATTATGCCCGAAGCAAAAATGATGTGAACGCTTGTTTTAGCGTGGACGTTGTTGACCGAGTGGTACAAGAGGCATTTGACAGAAAAGCGACTGATGATGAAATGGGAAATGTGTTAATGAATAGCTGATACGAAGGAGAAAGCGATGAAGACGAAGGTGTGGAATGCGTGATGTAATTGGAGGCCACACCTTTCCGAAAATTCTCAAGGCACCAACAGTTTGAAGAGTTGGGACCTAAAAATGTCAAACCCCAACCGTCGGCGGAAGTGCCTCCGCAACTAGAGCTCAAGCCATTACCGTCTCATTTAGAGTACGCTTACTTAGGGGCAAATTCTACATTGCCCGTGATAATTTCATCACAACTAAGTAAGTTGGAAAAAGAAAAGCTGCTTCGAGTTTTGAGGGAGCACCAATCCGCCATCGGGTGGACAATTGCCGATTTGAAGGGGTTGAGCCCTTCCTTTTGCATGCACCGGATAAAGATGGAGGATGGATATAGACCATCCGTTGAGCACCAACGAAGATTGAACCCTAATATGAAAGAGGTGGTGAGGAAGGAGGTGATGAAACTTCTTGATGCGGGGATCATATACTCAATTTCTGATAGTCCTTGGACTAGCCCCGTTCAAGTAGTCCCAAAGAAAGGTGGGGTAAATGTGGTAAAGAATGAGAAGAATGAATTGATTCCAACAAGAACGGTTACCGGTTGGAGAGTTTGCATTGACTATCGCAAACTTAACAACGCCACAAGAAAAGATCACTTCCCCTTGCCGTTTATTGACCAAATGTTGGAGAGATTATCCGGGCACGCTTATTATTGCTTTCTTGACGGGTATTCGGGTTATAACCAAATCCCGATTGCCCCCGAAGATCAAGAAAATACGACGTTTACATGCCCATACGGTACTTTTGCCTATCGTCGTATGCCCTTCGGATTATGCAACGCACCCGCCACATTTCAACGTTGCATGATGGCTATCTTCTCCGACATGATAGAAAAGACGATGGAGATATTCATGGATGACTTCTCTATTTTTGGGGACTCGTACGACGCTTGTCTAGCAAATCTCAAGATGGTCCTCAAGAGATGTCAAGACACCGACTTAGTCTTGAATTGGGAGAAATGTCACTTCATGGTGACGGAAGGAATTGTATTGGGCCACAAGGTGTCCGCCATGGGTATCGAAGTCGATAAGGCAAAGATTGAAGTGATTGATAAACTTCCATATCTGACTTCTGTAAAAGGGATTCGTAGATTCTTGGGTCATGCGGGGTTCTATCGTCGTTTCATCAAAGATTTTTCTAAGATTGCCAAGCCCCTCTCCGAGTTACTCTTCAAGGATGCAAAGTTTGAGTTCACGGAAAGCTGTGAAGTAGCCTACGATAGGCTCAAGAAAGAACTCACATCCGCACCAATTCTCACCGCACCAGATTGGACCTTACCCTTCGAAGTCATGTGTGATGCTAGTGACTTAGCCGTGGGGGCTGTTTTGGGCCAACGGAAGGATAAGAAACTCCATGCAATATACTATGCTAGCAAAACCTTGGACGCGGCACAAGTCAATTATGCCACCACTGAAAAGGAATTGCTAGCCGTAGTGTTTGCATGTGAAAATTTTAGATCATATCTTGTTGGGTCTAAAATCATTATTTACACTGATCATTCCGCTTTAAAATATCTTATGTCAAAGAAAGATGCAAAACCAAGATTAATCCGTTGGATTTTACTTTTGCAGGAATTTGACATTGAGATAGTGGACAAGAAGGGGACGGAGAATCTTGTCGCGGATCATTTGCCAAGATTGGAGGGATTGGAGAGAGAAGATGTGGTTCCCATAAACAAATACTTTCCAGATGAGCGTCTGTATGCCATTGGGGTATCCGACCCATGGTATGCGGACGTGGTAAATTTTTGGCGAGCGATGTAGCTCCTCACGGCTTAAGCTCACATCAGAGGCGCAAGTTCTTTGCTAATGTGAAGTGCTATTTTTGGGAGGAGCCATATCTATACAAACATTGTAGGGATGGTATGATTAGACGTTGTGTGCCAGGCGAAGAACAACTCAATGTGCTCAAGCATTGTCACTCTCTCGAGTGTGGCGGTCACTTCAGCACCGATCGCACCGCGTCTAAAGTCTTACAATCCAGATTCTACTGGCCCTCTTTGTTCAAAGATGCCCGGAACTTCATTGCCTCTTGTGATAGATGTCAACGAGTCGGGAATATCTCCAAAAGAAACGAAATGCCCATGAAAATCTTCATGGAAGTGGACATATTTGACGTTTGGGGCATAGACTTCATGGGTCCATTCCCGCCGTCCTATAAAAATGAATATATTCTAGTGGCGGTGGATTATGTATCTAAGTGGGTCGAAGCAATTGCGTCCCCAAGAAACGACTCCAAGGTTGTTATCAACTTTCTGCGTAAGCACATCTTTTCACGGTTTGGCGTTCCGCGTGCATTGGTGAGTGACGGTGGAAGTCACTTTTGCAACCGATATTTGAATACCGTACTTAAAAAGTACTCTGTCACTCACCGGGTCACCACACCCTATCATCCCCAAGCCAATGGGTTGGCCGAAGTATCTAACCGAGAGCTTAAACAAATTTTGGAAAAGACGGTTAGTGCTTCTAGAAAGGATTGGTCGGCAAGGCTTGATGACGCACTGTGGGCGTATCGTACAGCATTCAAAACGCCCATAGGTATGTCGCCATACCGATTAGTCTTTGGCAAATCATGTCACTTGCCGGTGGAACTGGAGCACCGCGCATATTGGGCAATCAAGACCCTTAATTTTGAGTTAGATGCAGCGGGGAAGAAGCGAACTTTGCAACTTAATGAGCTCGACGAAATTCGTCTAGATGCGTACGAAAGTGCATGCATCTACAAGGAGTGGACAAAACGTTTTCATGATAAATTCATTATGAACCAAACGTTCCATGAAGGTCAAAAAGTGCTTTTGTTCAACTCTCGTCTTCGGTTATTTCCCGGTAAGCTGAAATCACGATGGTCTGGTCCGTTCGTTGTGGTTAAAGTCCATTCATACGGGGCCATCGAGCTAAAGGGTGATGATGGGGAGATTTTCAAAGTAAATGGCCAAAGGTTAAAGCCATATCTGGAAGGCGAACCAATGCAAAGCAAGGACTCCGTATTGCTCTCTACACCAACTTGAAGATCGTCAAGGTCGTGCCACGACCCTAAATAAGGCGTTGGGTGGGAGGCAACCCACCAAGGTTAGTTGTTTTTTTTGTCCATAATAGCGTTTTTGAGTTTGGCAATGTGTTTTCTCATGAAAACCAGCCAAAATACCCCATTTTTGGTCACAAGCCATTGTGACAGCAAGTTGGCACACCTCACAATTTTTTGTTCTCTGTACCATTTCGGCGATTGTGACGGCGATAATGCCATGGCACAATCGCCCATGTCACTATCGCCAAGAAAATCGACCCTCGGTACCATTTAGGCGATTGTGCCCGCGATAGTGCCCTGGCACAATCGCCCATGTCACAATCGCCTCAGAACACACCCTCTCGGTACACTTTAGGCGATTATGCCCCGCGATAGTGCCCAAGGCATAATCGCCTGGCACTATCGCCGTCGCGAAAATCAGGTTTTAAAACCCTTGGCCGAAATCAGAAACACACGCACACACATAGAGCAGTTCAAGGGTGATTTTTTTTGACTTATCTCTCGGGCGATTTTGGGTGATTTCACTCCCTACCTCTCCATTCTCGAATCCTCTTCCATTTTTTGGTTGATTCCTTGTTATACTTCACCTCCCAAGTAAGATTTCTTCTCTATTTCACTTTATTTCTCCCTACATTGTGAGATTTCTAGGTTTGTGGTCAATGATTTTTCATGATTAAGTTCTTGAGAAATTGTGTTTCAAATTAGGTTTGGAGTTGTTATTTCACTTGGAAATGCTTAGTTTCACTCCACATTGCTCTTCCATTGCATCAATTTACCATGTATTGAAACTAGGGTTCTACATTTTGCATGTTATGCTTTAAGGACTTGTACATTTGTGGGTTTTTGTGGCTTTGCTAGTATAATGGATCTTGTTGAAGTCCTAAATATTAGTTCACCTAAACCTAGCTATTGTTTGCATTATGTTCCCTAATTAACCGAATTTGAAGCTACAATTACGATGTTGAACTCATACACTTGTGCTAAAATTGCTCAATTTTTATATGTATGCTTATAGTGACCTCATGTACCCTCTTGTTCAAATTAAGGGTTGCCATGTTCCTAACTTGTGTTACTCATTTTGGCATGTTCAATGTGGGTAGTAGCCTTGATTAGTTGATGATTAGACCTTTTAATCGCATCACCCTTTGTTTTGGGTCTGATCATGCAACTCGTGTTGGATAATTGTTTTGCACTCAATGTTGAGATTTTTGGCTTGGTCCAATGTTAATTAGAGGTAATCTTAGTTATGATAATCATTGTGGGAGGTCGTATGAACTTATGAAAACTTTGTTTTTGCGTCCCTTTGGTTGATTTTTGCACATTTATCCAAGCCTTAATGTCGTTCATAGGCTTGAATGGTGTGCAAGGGTAGACCATTAGGACACTTCATGCACTTTCATTTCGCTTGATCATCATAGCTTTGTGCATTTCTTGCAACATGTTACCGTGTATATTTTTTTAACAATTGTTAGTGGCTTAGCTCTCCAATTTTCCCTGCAGATTATCGCCATGGTACGCCGCGCCCATCTTTCGCGAGACCGATACCAAATTTTTGATACGCTTGATGAAGCTGATCAGAGGGCCTTGGCGAATGCTCCCAATGTTCACTACCCCGATAGGCTCGCCGCATGCGCAAATCGTGGCTTCGTTGTGGAGCGAGGGATCGATTTGACCGGATTGGATTCCACCACCATACCAGGTGCCATCGGCCATCGCCACTGGGCTCGTTTCACCAGCACCCCCAGGAAGTATCACGCGGAGCTGGTGCGAGAATTCTATGCAGCGATGGTCCCCGAGGTTTTTCACGATAGTGGGCTGGTTTGGGTGAGGGGGAGGAGAGTGGTGTTATCATCAACCGCCATCAATGAATTTCTCCTCACCCCGACCGACCCCAACGCAGCCTACCATGAGGGATTCTCCATCAATGACGGGTTCTACCCCGAGCTTGGAGAGATGGCTGCCGGTCTTCGCCGCAACGGATCTAATGTGTGGTAGCCAGGGACTGTTGAGCTACACCATGGCGAGCTCACTCCAGACATGGCATTCTGGACAGTGTTCTTGAAGCACAACCTCATACCCTCCACTCACCGAACCAACGTCACGATAGAGACCGCCATACTGTTGTACGCCATCCAGACGGGTGTACATTTTGATGTCGGGCACTTTATCCTCGGTAGCATCCTGAAGTGTGGTACCGACTACCGATCCCTCCTTGTTTTTCCTTGTCTCATCACATATTTCTGTAGGAGGGCGGGGATTAGAGCAGCTTCCATGGAGGAAGCACTCACGGCACCACCATCCGATATATGCAAAAAGGCATATAACTCTTTTTGCTCTCGCCACGGGTTGCCTAACCTACCCACGGAAGGACGCTACCGGCGCAGAGGACGCCTTCAAGCCGCAGCCCAGCAGCAAGAGGCACCAGTTCAGGGTGTCGTCCCACCACCTCCGGCTGGTGGACGTCGGGGTGTCGACCCATCCTTGGAGCGGCTTACTCAGGTTGTCGAGAGGTTGGATGAGAGAGAAGCGAGAAATAGCGAGGAGATTAGGATGATCAACCAGCGCCTTGGTCTAGTTTTGGGTCCTACACGCTTTGGAGTCACGTATCAGAGACGATCGCGATATTCCGACGCCGGCCCTTCATCCTCGCGGCCGCAAGAAGACGACAGCGATTTATCGGTTTGTTTTCTTTTTCATTTTGTTTGTATACCTATCAGCTCATGTATGTAGTTTTTCTTACACTTCGTTGGTGATGGTTAAACCTTGCAAACCGACTTTGTAACTAATGGGGCACATTGGGGACAATGTGTCTCAGAGGTTTGGAGTTGTCGTTTATCTTTTTGTGGGTCAATTAGTATGAACTTGTATTTAATGCTTGATTAATCGAAATGGATACATGTGTTGGTAGTTATTGGTCAAGTAAATTGGAAAAACTTGTCTTGACATGCATATTTTTGTTGAGTCATGTTTTTAGAGAGATAGTGTAGTTGTGTACACTAATTGTGGACATTAGTGGAGATCACCTTTGTGAGATTTTAAGCTCCATGCCTTCATTTCCGAATGTTGCTTCAACTTTGTTCACCATCTTATACACGTTTCAATTCTTTCAATTTAATAGTTTGATCTCATTTGTTTTTGCATTGAGTAGTAAAGATTAGTCTTTAAAATGTAACATGTGTATTATTTGTGAATCATGTGGACTTTGAGAGACGATATCGGGCTTTGTGTGAAATTTCGTTTGGTTTATCGTTTCCAGCTCCTCTTTCTCTACCCTTTTGTCGATATGTGATCCCGTAACCATTTTGTAGCCGTTAATTATGCCTAAATACTTTGACTTAGCCAAATACACTAACCTACCCCGTAGTCTAAATGCATCATGGTTTGAGAAAGATGGTCAATAGCGTCAGAACAATTTTGGGGGTGAGTCGATAAATGCCGTGAAAGATTTATTTAAAGTTTAAAAAAAAATCCTGAATAAAGCTGGCATATAGCAGCGATTGATGAAAGTTTGCATTAGATGTGTGGTTGCAAAGGAAGGCAAGAATGGGAGCCACCATTAGTTTTGATGCACTTAGGACTAATTATGCCATGACCGTTCCTTCTACTCCTTTTCCCCAACCGCGTTGCAATTATTTTAGCCCCGATTGAGCTCTTGGGAAATGTGATTTGTGAATAATACATGTGTAAATTGTATCTTACTGCTCAACTCCGTTCATGAGATCTTATTTGACTTTTACGTGTTCTCTACTATCACACGCGGATGAACTTGCTATTTTGTTGTACATTAACTCTCCCGCATGTGTTTGTGATGAGTGTGAACCTAGGATTCAAGTGTAAAGAGAGCATCCCGTGAGGTTAAGATCGAAGCGAAATCCTCCACTAGTTGTGTACATGATGAAATAGATCTTAACAAACATGTGCTTGATAATAGTTTCATGTCAATATTAGTTTTATCCAGACTTAATTAACCAAGAAGCTAGGAAACTTATGTTGGTTCTTATTAACTTCGCATTAGTCTTCCCTCATTCAGTTGTTAAAATGATTGTTCATATTGTCCCCTTTCGAAAACCCATCACCTCAGTAAGCTTGCCTGTATGTTATTGTTATATTCCTTTACGCCAATTTTTGCTTGAGGACAAGCAAAAGCTAGGTTTGGAGTTGTTGATAACTGCGTTATCTGACAGGTTTTCACCTTCCGAATCATAAGTTTACGGCTCGTCTTGAAACAATAATTGGTATTTCGGACTAATATTTTGAGCAAGTGTTGTGCAGACATACAAGATATCAAGTGGAAGAAAAAAAGGCTTATTTATACTCCATTTGAACGTCCCGGTTGAAGACGGTATCGAACCAAGTGGACGAGTGAAGAAAAAACGAAAATCATAACCTCAGCTATTGTGCCAGGCGATTGTGACAGGTGTCACTATCGCTGGCACAATCGCCCAAGATGTACCGCGGGCATGTTAAGTCTGGCGATAGTGCCAGGCGATTGTGACATTGTCACAATCGCGGGCACTATCGCGGTCGTGGTCTGCTGGTATAAAAAGCTGCAGGAAGTTAATGTTTAGGGTTATCTCAGGATTGTTGGAGGCTAGACCCTAGGGGAGCTGTTCTAAACCGTTTTCAGAGCAAAATAGAAGACTTTTACTGATTGGGAAGGTGGAAACAACTTTTGGAGCTAAAAATTGGTAGTGTGTATCAATCATTGAGGGAGTTTTATCATTATACTTGTATTTTGTTGAGAAACAATGTATTCGGGTGTTGTCATCTTCTTCTCTATGGTTTTATTTGTTATTAGTAACATGAACTAAACCTTTTGAGGTTGGGGGAAGGATGGATTTTGGTTTTATACTGTTAGATATATGATTATTGCATTTTATTGAGTTAATACACTTGTTGGTTGAAGTTTGTCTATCTTGTTCTTATTGCTTTTGAGATTGGCCATCTTATTCATCTTTTGGTTGTATTTCCTCTTGAGAAATTGGTTTTATAACTTGATAAAAGTTAGATAAACCTAGGGTGAGATATTGGATAGAGATATACCAAGTAAACCCTAGTTTGTGTTTGTGATTCTTATGCTTAATGAGTTGAATGTTTATGTGTATTGGTTGAGAGACTTCAATATATATTGCATGATACATTCTTGCTATTGCTCGAGAGAGAGTAGTGAGTATATTTGGAATTGCTAAATTTAACCTTGTGTATTGAGTCATTTGAATGTGTGCTATTTATTTGTTGGTGTAATCCAAATGAAATCCGACCCCTAGCCTTTCCCTTGTCATATAAGTATTCTCCTTGTGGTGCTTGAATCAATTGTTGAATTGTATTATGTGCTTGCTTCCATTGTCTCTTGACAAGTAGTTAATTAATCATTCTCAAACCAAATTTACCAGCAGTTCAATTAGTAGTTGTGGTAGCCTTTGTGGTACTTAAACTCGTAGTTCCTTGGATCGATACTCATACTTAGTACGTATTACTTAATTGACACCGTACACTTGCGGTAGATTTGGAGGGTTGCATAAACCGTCTATCAGTACCCAATCTATAATATCCCCATCTGTGATATCACTACTACAAAAAAGAGTTTTTTACACGGTTGTAAATGACTTTTAACCGTGTAAAAGTCCACCGTGTAAGAAAGTGCAAGGCTTTTTACAACCTTTTTACACGTTTTTTTTAACTGTGTAAAAGTAAGCATGTAATAAAGTCATTTCTATAGTAGTGTATCCTTAATTCATGCAAATAATAAAAAAAATATAATGCTTATTAGCACTAATTTCACATTAGATAGATCAAGAGAACCATTCTTTTCAATAAAAAAAAACTATCATTTTCGAAGGCTAGAAGATAGGATTTAGTTACAATAAGATAGTAAATATTCAGCTCCGTAATCCTTTTATTGCTAGTAACAATTAACAGTTGCACTAAGCAACATGAAGGTGAAAAGGGATTACTTCAAGTTTGCTCTCTTCCTGTCAAAAAATGAGCTAAACCTTGTCATCTACATACGGAGATCGCAAGGTACATTAATATGTAAACAGCTCCACTGCAAAATACAATTTCACACTAATCAATTAACAAACGAAAGATGCTTGCAATCGCCAAGATATATGTGGTGCAAAAGTCAAAATCGATCAGAGCAAAAACAAAATGGTCATTTCAAACAAAATCACATTGTACCGTTTATTTCCATAGACCATAGAGATCAAAATGGTCAATTCAAACAAAATCACTGATGCTGCTAGATGAAAATCCAACTCAAACAACATTGAAAAAGAGATGGGAAGAGAAGGTAGACCTCTTGCTTAGCATGAAAAGTGAAAATCCAAACGAAATCACTGATGTTGCTAGATGAAAATCCAACTCAAACAACATTGAAAGAGATGGGGAAGAGAAGGTAGACCTCTTGCTTAGCATAAAAAGTGAACTCCAATTGCTAAATGGGTGCAACTGATAATTGTCGAAAAACTGTTAAATGATAAACTCTCTTAATTTCTAATGTGGGTTAGAAAATATCAAATAGCTTCTTTGAGGACTTTCAACAAACACATGATAAGCAACATAAATAACAAAAGAATAAAACTCAAAAATCAATGAATGCAAAATGGATTGAAACCTAAGTTGATTATAAACGGAAAAAAAAACTTGAAAAGGAATTAGGATGAATGTAAACCATAAAAAACAAATATAAAATAAAAACTGAAAATTGTTATTGAAGAAAAACTCAAAAAATGAAAATGTGTACCCGTTGAAGCTCCAAGATTTCCCAATATAAGAACAAATACAAAATCGAAGCAGGTAAGAGATTTGGCTCATACAAAAACCATCTCATTTACCCTTTTAACGTACAAAAACACTCAAAGCTAGTAAAAAAACCCATCTCAACACCCATAGTGTAAAACTTTGAAAATGATCCCACAAAACCATCAAAACCAACAAAACATGTAAAATTATGATTATACACCAAATAAAGTAGGTCCTTTTTGCAATCTTTTTTGTAATGATCACATCTGCAAATGGAGTTTTGGCATCCAAAACACATCATCATAAAAAGGGATCAAAGCAAACTATATCAAAATCATATAGCTATATTATCACAATCGAAGTAAAAAAAATGTGTAAAAACCAAAATCAAAAATCAGATTATTCCTAAAAAGCCAAAGAAATCCAAAGAAATCGATTGCAAAACCAAAGACAAAATCAGGAATCAGATTATTCCCAAAAACCCAAAGAAATCGATGCAAATGGACATAAAACCCAAAATCAAATATCAGATTATTCTCAAAAACCCAAAGAAACAAAACAAAAACAGAAATTAAAAAAACAGAAACCAAAGACTAAACAGAAACATGCTGAAAAATTGAAAAATTCTTTTTCACCAAAATCTGTAAACGATGTTCATCCCTTAGGAGAAAAAGAAAAACCAAAGACGAAATTTATTTTTTAAAATCTATTATGTACTTGGATTAATGCTTGCAAAACCAATTGAGGATGTAAAAACGTTGATTTAGAAACAAAACAAGAACAGAAATCAGATGCAAATGGGCATAAAACCCAAAATCAGAAATCAGATTATTCCCAAAAACCCAAAGAAATCGATGCAAATGGGCATAAAACCCAAAATCAAAAATCAGATTATTCCCAAAAACCTAAAGAAATCGATTGAGAGAAATCGATTGCAAAACCAAAGGCAAAATCAGAAATCAGATTATTCCCAAAAACCCAAAGAAATCAATTGAGAGAAATCGATTGCAGATGTAACCGTAAGAAATCGATTGCAGATGTAACCGTAAGAAATCGATTGCAAATGTAAAAACGTACCTCAAGAGATTGAGAGAAGAACATACACAAAACAAAACAACCCTTGAGAGAAGAACAAACACACACCAAACAGAGATAGAAGAACAAAAGGAGAAGAACCATACCTTTGTGTCTTCGAGCAAACACAAACCGATCGACATTTGGGAGAACCCTGCATCGACAGGAGATAAAAAAAACCCTGCATCATGTGTGGCCTTCCACGGTCAGAACTAACGAGAACCCTAACCTTGAATGATGCAACGTATAATCAAAATCTGCAGATATAATCTGAAGTCGCAAGATTTGAAATTGAAAAAAGGAGCAGGATCGTCGCCTTGGGAGAAGGAATCGACATCTTTGGGAGTTGGAATCGATTTCTTGGAAGGGGACACTGGCTTAGGGAGCATCTGATTTTTTTAAGCATTAACAAGTTGTACATGGTGCATGAATTACTTGTAAAGTTGAAATTTAAGTAATTTAGCATTAGATGGTAGTACATTATGCTTAGGAATTTGTTTTTAAGAAAAGCAACCCAAATGCTTTATAAAGTAATATATATATATATATATATAGGGGTGGTATCAATTGGAAACTAAGTTTCATTGGAAACTAAGTTTCATTGGAAACTTTGGAAACCAAATTTCAGCCATTGATCTTTATAATCAATGGTTAAGATTTATTTGAATTATATATGGTAGTAAATTAATTAATTTATTAATAATAAATAAAAATAATAGATGAAAAGGGTAAATATATCTTTTGATTTTGTGTCTCAAATATGGTAAGAAATGTTTATTTTATTTAGATTACTTGAAAGCAAAATAAAATTTCCCACGCAAATCTAAATTTTGTTATTTTTTTTACTATGAAAACGAGGAGCATTTGTCTTTTCATCAAAAAATATATTTTTCTTTTAAAATGTAAGAAAATATTTTTTTTTAATTTCATTTTATTATAAAATTTCCCACGCAATCTAATATTGTGATGAAACAGAATGAATTTGTGGATTACAGATTTCATTGGATTACAGATTTCATCAGTTTCATCGTGTTAGCATTATTGTTTCATAATGAAAATAGATTTATCAGGTTCATCGTGTTAGCATTATTGTTTCATTATTACCATATATAAACTAAATTAAAATTAAATAATTTACCTAAATTAAATATCTTATTTTTAAATTAATCAATGATTATTATTATCATATATAAGCTAAATTAAAATTAAACAATTATTAATAGAATAATAATAACAGTTACCATATATATTATGAAATAATGTAAAAGACAAAAATAACCTTTTCAATTAAAAATAAAAATAAAAAAAATAAATTCACTGATTTGTTGATTTCGGTTTCCAAAGTTTCCAATATAATACTGGTTTCCAATTGATCGTTCCCCTATATATATATATTCATAGTTGGTTCTGAAAATTGACTCCACTCATTTGATGGTCTAGTCTGGAACCTCAAACAAACGTAATTATATATAGATTGAATGAAAGCTATTTTTCAAGCATATATGGAGGCAAGGAAAAATTAGAAGACGTACATTGGGGATTTTGAGGAGAATCTGTGTTGGAAGCTTAAAGGGAGATAGAGAGGAAGCAAGTCTATGATTATAGTATATAATATCACCCTTGCTTGCTTATCTTAGGAAGAAGCTAAAACTTTTCTGTACGAAAATTAATGAATGTTTTAGGGATTTTGGTGAGGATTGGATTTGGTTGATATGCATGCGATGGGTATATAGGGTAGGAGGAGATTGATGGAAATCTCTATAAGATATATGCATGGTTCATTATTAACTATGATTTTGAGATATGAGTAGATAAATAACAACCAATTAATTTATTAAACCCAAATCTACTTAATTATGCCATATATATATATAGGAATCTTAATTTCAAAGGAGAAAGAAAATCCTTAATCAAAATTAATTAATTATTATGGAAGGATTAATATCTATATTTGATCTATGTTACTTAAATATATAGTGCAACAATAATTAATGTTGTAGATAACATTATTATATATTTGGGTGATGGTGGATTAGTCATGTGTTGAAATGTTTTACTCTTGGTTAGCATTTTGATGATATTTTGTAATATGTACATGTATTCACTTAGCTTTGTTGCTAATTAATGTGTTTGCCTGCAACTTCATCTAATGCTAAAGATAAAGGAAAAACACCTATATATGTGAATTAAGATAGCTTGGTGGATATTTGTCAAAGATTCTCTTTAATTTGGTTATATTTTTGGCAACTTCTTTTGAGTCGATGCCATCTATCTATATATATATATATATATATATATATTGTAATCCCACATAACAATTAACTTGATGGATGATTACTTTTTTGAATTATGTGAAATATTCCAAGTAATTATGGAGAAACACCATATCAATTCTACTTTCAAAGTGAATATATATGTAAATATAATGAAGTAAAATTTAGAAAATATGAATTTTACTAGAAATAATTGTGTCATATATATAACACAATGAATCCTTCATAAACTATTATAATGTCATGTCTTATGAATTTTACTAACTAAAAAGTAAAGTCGCATATTTCACAAGAAATTTCAACTACATATAAAGAAAATTAAATCTTCACAAACAAAAATCCACCATAATTACTATTCATCAACTGGTTTTAAATCTCCGAGTTAACACATATACCAAACAAAAAACATAGAAGCAACAACTATCCAATGGGATTTGAATCCTATTAATTAGTTACTATTAATTATGCTTCCTGTAACGTTTTTATAATGACATCTCTCCAACAAGCTTAGCTTTCCCAGATTATTTTCGTAATACTCCACCAGCTCCAACCTAATTAATATATAATTAATCAAAAAGATATCGATATATATATAGAGAGAGAGAGAGAGAGAGATAATTAATTAACAATGGAGGAAACTAAGCTAGGAAAGTGGTACGTACCAGTAGGCGAGGGTCTGAAAAGGGGCATACTTGTCATATATCTCCTTAACCATTGCCTGGACATTTTTCTTTCCACACTCTTTCCTTTGATGGATCTGATGCACACACACACACACATATATATATATAATAAAACTATTTATCAGTATTTGATTTTAGTTTATAGCTTATTATTTAGCAGTTAATTAAGATCGATGATAATTAAAGTACCTGTTTGATATGCCTGATGGTTTCAGAGTCGATTGGAATGTGGCGATAGAAACCCATACACATCAACACATTACAAGTAACGAAGTCACCAAACCCCTTGATCCTCTTCAATTTTTGGAACATTAATTCTCCATCTCCATGCTTCTTGAATTCATAATAATCGAGCAGCTTGATTTCTCCATTCGTCACAGCCTTGGCTAAACACAAAATCGGATCAGCTCTGTATCCCAACTTGCATTTCTTGCGCAATAATTTCTCCGATTCAAGATTAGCCAGCTCTTGTGCACTTGGAAAATTTCCCCACTTGCAATTTTTTCCTAGCCGTTTCTGGAGTTTACAAAGTCCTTCAGCCATCTCTAAGCTTCTTTGGAATCTATACCAAGTATATATTAACATTATATATATATATATATATATATATATATATATATATATATATATATATATATATACTAATGGTTAATATTAATTACAAAAGATTAATATACCTGCAGCCACAGAGAAGCAAGGACTTGACAACATCTTCGAACAATGACGGGTTACGAAAAAGACGACCAAACCCTCGTTTGGCTGCTTCTTCGTGTAATCTATGGAACTCTTTCACTTGCTTCTCGTCTTCCTTGGACAACCTCAACATCCTCTTCACTTGATCCTGCATGCATATATACATGATGATGATATCAATTAATTAATTAATTTAATTATTATTATATATATACCACGATTTCTTGCTGCTGAGAAGGGGAAATAATTAGATCTTCGACAAGGGTTATAGAGAGGGAAGTAGGACATGGTTGGGAAATGGAGATGGTAACGTGAGAGTCATGACGATGAACTGGTTGTAGTCGGAGTGGTCTCGTCAGTGTTTTGGTGGAAGGTATCCAGTGGTTAGGAGCCATCATAAAGAAGCCGTGATTACATATTGATTTCTCTAATTCGAACGTGCTCGGTACTTTCACCTCCATTTTCTTCATCATGAATTAATTTACCTCAAAGTAGTGATCAATTACATATATATGTGACATTAATTCTTAATTATATATATATATATATATATATATATATATATATATTGATATTGATTTAGAGAGAGAGAGAGAAAGAAAGAAGAAAGAAATAAAGGAAAGAGATTAATAATATTGATTTAGAGAGATATATTCTATAAATAAATAAATAAATTTATAATTAAAATAAATATGTTATCTTTTCTCAAACATCAAATAAAATTTAATATATTTTCTATTCGTGGCTTTAATTTTTAGTCATTTAAACTCACAAACATATCTTAATCTTTTATGTCATGTCATATATATAATATAATAGATTTAATAAAGATAAAAACATTAAATAATGAGATTATATATATTATTTCATGTAGAACATGCTTTTAAAAAGCTTTTTTATTAAAAATTAAAGAGAGAGTATCCTTATAAATAGTATTATCAATTACTCATGTGTATATATTTAAAGACTATATTGTGATGAAAGAACATTTATATTGTAATAAAAAATATATATAATCAATTCCTTATATACACAATGGCTTATATATTGTTTCCTCAAACATTTTTATTTGGCCAAGAATAGATACAAAGAGCCTTAAATTAAATGGAGAAATTATATATATATATATAGACTTGGGATCACGTGAGACCAACCTGTTTTCGTGAGACCCGTGAGACCAAGAATTTACACTTGAACCTTCACAGCAAACACTGTGAAGGTAAAAACCTTCACAGCAAAACACTGTGAAGGTTCGGATTTTTTTTACCTTCACAGTGTTTTGCTGTGAAGTTTCAAGTGTAAATTCTTGGTCTCACCGGTCTCACGAAAACAGTTTGGTCTCACGTGAACCCAACCCTATATATATATATATATATATATATATATAGGGGCTATTCAAGGGAAATCCTGATTGTTTGTGATAACCGTGAGATCCAATATGAGCCACATATTAGATGATAAATTAGGAAATTATTATGTTTGGTAATTTTGACTGAAATTTAATTAAAAGGGCATTTTAGGTATTTGAAAAAAAAATCTCTCTCCTCTCACCTCTTTCCAGCCTCCATCAGTTCACTTCCGAGGAACTTTATTCCGACGAATACCCAAAATACATTGTGTTAACTGTGATTACTGTGATTACCAATGTGATGCACTCAAAGTACATTGTGTTACACTGTGATTAGCATTGTGTTACACCGTGATTACTATTGTGATGCACTCAAAGAACATTGTGTTACACTTTGATTAACATCGTGTTACACTATAATTAATATTGTGATGCACTCAAAAAACATTGTGTTACATTGTGATTAACATTATATTACACTGTAATTAACATTGTGTTACACTGTGATTAACATACAAATGTGATACCCATTATGATACGGTAATACCAAATGTGGTACCACTATGACACCAACTGTGTTACAATGTGATTACCATACAAAATCCTCTATTTCTTCATAATAAATTAGGGTAATTGAAATTATAATAGGTAAGCATGTGATTGGAATTTGGAATGTGTCAAATAAGGAATTGATTTTTTTTATAAAAAAAAATTCAAATTATCAATTTACCAAATTATCCTTTTACTTTATTTTAAAAACAAAAATAGTTATATTAAATGAGTGGCTCACGTTAGATCTCACGGTTACCACAAACAATCTAGATCTCAAACTGCTATTTTATATATGGTTCAAATCTAATTATAGAAATAAAAATTCTTATAAGAGATTAAGGGGTTGTTTACCAACAATAACTAATAAGCGCTGTCTGAAATAAGAGGTCTGACTAGAATAAGCGGATTTGTCCAAAATAAGTGCTGACTACAAAATGAGTGTTTACCAAATATTATGGATTTGGTGTTGACTGACAAAAAAAGAACATTATAACCTTATACATGGTGAAATGCTAAATACACTACAACTATCTACCAAATATTATGTTTGGATGATTGTTGAATGGATAAAAATTGCAAAATCCATAATTGAAATATATCTAGATGTAATATAAAATCTTTTTTCTTCCGTATTTTTTTATATTACATCTCATAATGATTTTTTCCATATTTTATTTTATAAAATCTTTTTACATAATGAGATATGTAATATAAACTCTTTTTTATTCGTATTTTTTTTTTTTGTTAATATAAAATCTATTTTATTTTATAAAATCTACACGTATTTTATATTAGCATAATATAAAATCTACACGTATTTTTTTTTTGCTAATATAAAATCTACACGTATTTTTTTTTCACGAGCATTAAAAGAAGAAAAAGGAAGGTTGATATGAATTAAAAATAAAAAATAACGAAATACGATAATAAATTATCGTATTATTTAAAATAAAAATATTCCGCAATACTTTCCAAATTAACCAAGTGTAAAGAAATAAAATAAAAACGATGTAGATATAAAAATATTCTTCCATATTTTTAATATATTTACATTTAAATGTAAAATCGAAAATGAAAATAAAAGATTTTAAAATATTCTTTACATTCACTATAAATATATATAGCTTCTCTATGTATCATCCGAGTACAAGAAGAAGACGAACGGTCGGGTGTCAATTGCGGAACCTGCAACTGAGCAAAAGGTATTCTCCACTATATTTTTGTTTCTTTGAAAAACTACTTTTTTATATTTTATTTTATTTACCGAGGATTTGTTTATATTTTTCAAAACTTACAATCATATTTTAGAAGTAGGGGAATAAGATATATATACATATCTTTATTTTTATCGACTAATACTATGAGGTCTTGAAGTCAATAGTCAGATAAATTTTCAAGTGGTACTGAGTGATTTTGAACTATACCAGTTGAGTTGCCGGTTACAAAAGATAGAAATCATTTATTTTATTTCTCATATTTGATGTGGGTTGAATGTTGTTAATTAATCTACAGATTTATACGGTCAAAGTGATTGTCAAGTGTTGTCGAGGAGGTTTCAGAAAAATTGCAAAATTTGTAAAAACGTATGTTCATATTTATAATTATTTCAATAATAGTGATATGTTGTGAGACATGTCGTTTGAGTTTTAAATAATATAATACAAAACTATTACAAATATTATTGCACAAACTCATAGCAACAAACGATTAAGAATATATGCAAGTTAACCACTTATGAAAATACATTCGTTTTTCACATTGTATTTCATTAACTGTTAACAGATAAATTACGTTTCATTTTAACTCGGTTCAATATTCCAACAAAAAATTTATCCTCCCGTGCAATGCACGGGCCCAACACTAGTATTATAAAACACGGATAAAAAAAACTCTTAAAAACAATTTATAAAGCATAATGTACCGTTATTTAATGCTAATTACTTAAAACCTCTTAAAAACAACCATTAAAGCTTTATATACTACATTTAATGTTATTTATTAACTTTCAATCGTTATCTCTAGCCACTTTGATGGGGAAGGCGGAAGGTTTTGGGTTGGAGAAGACACAGTCATTGAGATGCGATGCATGTTAAGGGATCTTTATTTTATGTTTATATAATAAAAATAATTTTTATAATATAACTTTTATTTATTTAAATTAGAAAATGAAAAAGTTATAAATGATCGAAATGTTATAATATATAATGTCATTTACTTAACGGTCAGGAGCTAACAACTTTTAGTTTCGAGGACCAAAACGTTACGCAAATGCAAAATCGAAAGTCTATTTTGGAATCAACAAATTATGGGGACTAAATCCAAGAGGAAAATAAAACTATAGGGACCAAATCTGTAACTCTACAAACATAGGACTAACTCTAACAGGAAGATAAAACCTCAAGGACCAAATCTGTAATTTACTAAAAACCTGAAGGACCAAATCTGTAAGTTACTGTACGAAAAAATAAAAAAAATGAAAAAGTTATAAATGATCGAAATGTTATAATATATAATGTCATTTACTTAACGGTCAGGAGCTAACAACTTTTAGTTTCGAGGACCAAAACGTTACGCAAATGCAAAATCGAAAATCTATTTTGGAATCAACAAATTATGGGGACTAAATCCAAGAGGAAAATAAAACTATAGGGACCAAATCTGTAACTCTACAAACATAGGACTAAATCTAACAGGGAGATAAAACCTCAAGGACCAAATCTGTAATTTACTAAAAACCTGAAGGACCAAATCTGTAAGTTACTGTATGAAAAAAAAAAACTGTTCATAAACAGTGTTATGATAAATGTTATAATATATAATTGGATTCTTTGCTCCAGCGACGGACCCACCCAATTTTTTCAAATGATGGCACCACTAATGGGGCTCAAACCCGGGTCTCAATATAAAAAAGGTCTTCCAAACCAACTCTACCAAAGAAAACTTGTGTCTTTATTATAGTTTCAAAATATATACGATGGCACACAACAAATTGATACGGTTGCACCTTTCATAAACCTAATCTTTTTTACCCTTCGATAGAACAATGATACGGTAGCACGTGCCACTGGTGCCACCACTACAGGTCCGTCCATGCTTTGCCCTAACTATGTTAAACTCTCATTCGTATTCTTCAACTAATAATGACAACATAAATAAATCTAGGATGAGCATCGGAAGTGGGTACCCGCTTTTGGAACCGCAACCACTTTAGAGATTCCGGAAACGGAACCGATGTGATTGGTTCCGGTTCCTAAAATATGGAATCAATCGGGACCGATTCCGGTTCTCATTTTTTGGACCCGTTAACCGTTGGTGTAACACCTCAAAAATCAGAGTAAATTAAAACCTGGAAATCTGACAATATGACGTAAGCAATTCCATTAACTTCCCATAAATGGGATTAGTCCTTAAGACTATACAATCATATACAAGGATTTCATCAAAAGAATGGGACTTAACAATGCCCAACAACAATACTTAAAACATCTCCAAAAACCCCGAGACTCAAAACTCGTCTCTCCAAAAACCCCGGCACCCAGCGCTAATGGAAACCTGTTATACACATCATTTGAGAAAAAGTGTCAGACTATAAAGCCTAGTGAGAACATACAGTTTATAAAACTCGAAAGATATAAACATCAGTATCATACGAAATCTTTTCATAAAGGTTTAATTCGTAAAGATAACATTTCACCACAACCGGGCCTCTTCGGTCCAAAACTCTTAAACGGTGATAAAAGGACCATTTTACCAAGGATAGTGGTGTAACACAAAGTAGACCACAAATCCGAGTTACGAGCTAAACCAATTGGAATCCGCGGATACGAATCACAAAGTCCGTGCTTCAACGTGAGATCAAGCCCCAAGCGCAAAACCAAGGTATACTCCTTCGCTAGGATCACCATGAACCATGGCTAGTATCCGGCCTCACATAACCGTACCAAGTTGCCCCCGAGGAACATGTGATCCATAGCTACAAATTTGGGGAATGTAACATCCCAACAAAACAGTCTACTCCAAAACCTAGGGATCCACTAGTAATGGTAAGGACTCGCCACAACAACGTATGTGACCAACCATAAATAAACATATGGTTACAAACACATTTTTATAAACAAAATGCTATTCCCAGTTCAACTTCTGGTAAGAATGAAAATCATTTAAAAGAAGTTCCTTTGAATATTTCTTTCGCATAAACGCACAGGTAAAACATCATTTTACTTTTAAAATAAGATAAGATCAAAAAGGTAACTTTTGATATGTATACAGTTTAAAATGATAGTAGGAACTCACCTCTGTTTCCTTCTTCTTAACGAGCGCTACCTATGATAACACCGAAAGAATCGGTAAGTCGAAATACAGATAAACCTCTCGTTACTTGAATAGGACTCAAAGACACAGAAGCTAACAACTTAACAGAACCTAAACCGGTCAAAGGACAACTCCGGTCTACAACAACACCGGTCGAACAACCTCCGGTCGAACGACCTCCGGTCGGGCGCAACCCCCCGGTCGAACCATCTCTAGTCGAAGGGCACCGGTCGAAAGCATTCGTCCGGTTCTTCACTCATTCGGTCGAACGCTCATCGGGTCAAAGGACTACCGGTCGAACGACCATCGGTCCTTTGCCCATCCGATCGTCTTGTTCATCAAGAACAGTACGATGCAGAACCCAGATTCAACCCAGATCCAAATGAGAAATACTCATATCCCAAAATGGAACGGTTCAAAATCTTCACAACGAGATTCTACACGGCTAAAAGCATTCAGATCAAAGCATTAAGCTAGATTCATACCTCGATTTGCCCGAAACGATCGACCCAAAAACAAAGCTTCTCCTGCACTCTTCCTTTCTCTCTGACTTCTCAAAACCAAGAACTGATATTTGTGATATAAATCAAAATATCTAATTTGATTTGTATTTATATAGCCCAAGTTACAGAATACCCCCTTGAACTTTGGGTAAAGGTCAACTTCTCACCCAATCCCAAAATTCAGGGTGTTACAGTTGGGTACCCGCCGGGAACGGTTCCCGAACCGACGAGTACTCGCTATATTTTTAATAAAATATATTTTATTTATTTATAAAATTTTAATAAACTATCTTTTAGGGAAACACCGTTTGTAGTATTTCTTAGCAACTAATTTTAATGACTTGAAATGTTTTGGAAGCACCGTTTGTAGTATTTATTTATTTTCGAAGCACCGTTTGTAATATTTATTTGTTTTCTAAACATCGTTTGTAGTATTTATTAGCTTTTAGTTTTTATCGTATTAGTTTTCACGTTTGTGGTATTTATATATTTATTTACATTGGGATCTTATAATATATTAATATTTACTTTTTTATAATATGAATGATAAAAAAATTAAAAAATTAGACTGCAGGTACCTGGTACTTGGTTCCCAAATATAAAGAACCGGTATAGCTGGTTCCGGTTCCTTCATTCCAGGAACCGCCGGTTCCTTCATTCCAGGAACCGCCGGTTCGGTTCTCAGACCGATTCCAAGAATTTTAAGCGAGTACCCACCTTTGCTCACCCCTAGTCAGAAATCTTGTGAGCTGAAGTTATTGCAAATACCAAGCATCAGATATTTAAAGTTGGAAAAGTACCTGTAAGAAGGGACCAAACAGAACCAGAAGGTTGTGTCACGAGTTGAAGCTATCAAAAAAAGTTTAATAAATCTCAGCTTGTATCAAAAAAATGAATTAATAACATAATCCATATATATAAGAGAATTAAACCAAACGAGAGCTTATGTGATTGCATGAAAGATAAATGAGCCCACTTAAATACTTTATACTTATAAAAAACAAACGAGAGCTTATGCAATCATACTTCTATATTAATATGGAAATGCAAAAACCAATATTATACTTTATACTTGATCTATACTACTTTATAAATCAGATTTGAGAAAAGTCTTAAAGACAACCTTTAAAGCCTATAATACAACACTTCAAGAACACTTTTTTTTAAAATATCTTAATTACAAACATTGATGCACGATGTACAACTTGTAAATGATCCAGGCACGCCCTTTCCTAAACAAATTCAATCGACGCTTCGGTCTTCACCCTCATTTTGCTTTCGATGTGTTCCTGCTCCCAAAAAAATGTATCCGCTCCCAAGGAAGACGATTCCTGCTCCCAAGGGGGCGTTGCCTATCTCCAGGTTACATCTTTCTTCCTTCTTAAAATCCTACTTCAATTGTTTGTTTCTAAGACGACGATTCAGGCGAAGGCTCTCTCAATCCGAAGATTCAAATATGGTTATCGAACCCTTTCTTCTCTCGCTCCTCTCGAAGACAAAAATCAGGTAAAAGATTTTGGGTTTCTTCTCTCGATTTTGGTTTTTGCTTTGGATGATTCAGATTATCCTCTCGCTGCTCTCGAGTTTGATTTTTGTTCTCTCTCATTTGATTTCGATTTGTGCTTAGTTATTGTATTGAAATCGATTTTGATTTTTGCATACCAGATTGATTTTGATTTTTGCTCCTCTCGAACCACTTTGATTTTTTATTTTGATTTTTGTTTGTTCTCAAACTAACACTGAAGGATTCTTCTCTTTAATTTTTTGCTCCTCTCAAACCCGTATAATTTTCTGCAGGTTCAGTGGATACATCTTGTAGAAGTGGGTTCTTTTAGTATTTGAAGAGGTACCCTGAATTTATCCTGAATCACTTATGTGTTTGTATGTTCTGTAGAAGCTAAAATTGTGCAAAAAGAATATGATGAGGCCATCAAGGATATCTCGCTTCAAAGGTATTGTGTTTTCTATAATTTCTCTCAAATTTCCATTTTCAATCAGATTTCCGGTTCATATTTTCCATTTTGTTGTGGTCTACCTGTTAGATAAAACTTCTCAACAAGATTGCATTAAATCCCACATTCATAAATTTCTTTCAATTTGTATTGTTTCAATTGCTTGGACCATTTCTTGTTTATACATGTTGGAACCTCCTTTTTTCTTCTCATGGGCTTTTTTGAAGATTAATGTAATGGGGTATTGCACTTTGAAGAAAGTTGCTTACTTTTATTTCATTTGTTTTAGACCGCAAAGATTGACGAGAAGAGTATTAGGACTCAGTCAGAGGACCAAGATAAATTCAAAGCCTATTTTTGGAGTACTTATGTGAGCTCTTTTTTTCAATTTGAGCCGAGAAAGAAGTACTTTGTGTTTTAAGGAAAGATTATTATATCTAAACTGACCGCATACAGGAGAATGTCAAATTTCACCTGGCGTGTGATGTACCATTCTGTTAATATTTGTTTTTTTTTTACAACTTTTAGGTTTCCATGGTGACAGATGGAAACATCATTCTCTATTTTGATATCTTCTCAAGCCAACCATAACATATTGAAACTTATTCATAATATGTTAATTTGCTTACATGGCTTTGTATTGATTTGCTTATATGATAACCATGTTTTTGAAAGTATTCTCTTCTGTCTATGCATAACTAGATTGTCATTTTTTCATTTTAGTTTTTTTCCTCTTATAGAATGTTAATCCTAATACATTGTTTTCCAGGCTGATGGTGTTTGGTCCCTCGTCTCTTTTTGCAACCCCTTCTCTGTCGAAGATGAGGATTATTGAAAATGATAATTGGTTTCCCCCATTTGTAGTGAAGTCTCATATACCATAGTCTTTGTTCTTGTGCAGGGTTGTAAATTCTTTTGATTTGTTTTCTAGGTTTGTTATTAATAATAGAGAGTTGTTATTGATCTTTATCTATAATATATTATAAGAATCTTTTTGATACATTATCTATGTACTGTTTTTTAATGTATAGAAACTTGAAATCTCTTAAACACATATTTGAATAGCGAGTAGTGTATAATGTTCATTCATCTGAAAATTTGTTTAACTTGAATTTTAACAATTTGGATTCAGTTGAAATTTTGTTTATCTTTTTGTGATTTTCTAACACTTGTTTGTGCCTTTAGCAAGTTTCTCAAACTTACTAGAGCTGCCTTGGGAAGCAGCCAGGGATAGGGATTTAAGGGCAGGTTCACAAATCCTCTCAAGACATTTTCTGCGCAAGTATGATTTCTCCAACTTTTCTTCATCTTTTGTTGTACCTCTTTAATGATTTTCTTATAAGTTACCTTTTTATTATATTATCAGGTCAAAGGGATGAAAAGGAAAGCCAAAGGCAAGGAGTTCGGTTGAAAGTGGAAAAAGAAGCAAGACGTATGATTGTTGCTTACTTCTCGATGGAAATCATGAAGATTGGACTTGAACCCACCTCAAAATATCTCCGGATTTCTTTTCTGACATCGACTTTGACTTCCCCATTGGTTTCACACCCTGTCCTCAGGTTCAATCTCTCGATTTCTCTTCAAAATAATCAATATGTGGAATTTTTTTCTGATTTGATGAACGCAACATAGTTGATGTATCAAAAAGTTTCAATGAAACAAGCGGGGCTTGACCAATTATTATTTTTTAGACTTAACTACTTAAGTTGGCACGATCATGAGCACAGTGCATAAGTTTATGAATTGTCTCTTTCGGGTTTGATCTGCACCATGAGCACATTGAATTTTTTATGTTGACCCATTATATGTTTCTGTAATCCAAAAACCATTTTACAAGGATTTTGCTTTCGTCAAGCTAGCCAAGCAAAACTGTATATTAATTTGTCTTAACTTGTGTGTGTCATATGAACCTGGTCCATGGTGCATGAAGCCATGAAGTAGTGCCTGCATTTGAAACATCTTGAAAGCCAACTTGGTGGAGTATTTGTTTGATCCAAGTGGCTTCCATACAATAGCATTTAAGTGTTTATTACCAATGAGAGAATATTGATTTGTATCATTGTTGTTTGCATAACTTGTAATTATAATTTTTTTTTAATTGGATTAAGGTTCTATGTGCATTGTTTTCTCCTTTGTGGTTCTTTAAGGCGCCTATTCTGTATCATAGTCTAATGTTTTATTAAGCATATTAGCAATCAGTCTCCTTCCCAACTTACCTTCGAGCTTACAATTTTACTCTCTAAGTTTTCCACAATCAGTATCTTTCCCAACATCTGCAAAGAATTAGTGTTTGTCGGTTACATATTTTTTGTTAATATTGTTGCTAGAGGTTAGTTTAAGTATAAGATGTTAAACTTTATAGACAGCGCTATTAATTGTTAATTAACTTTATATGTTAAGATATCATCTACTCTCAATTTTTTTGGTTTATTAGATGATGAATTTTATACCTTGTGCCTTTTCTGTTTTGAAATCGTCAATGTGCATATTTTTGCATACTCAATGTTCTTATACGTGAATATTATCAAATGATTATATATAGACAAGAATTACATGATATTTGTGCCTCATAGTTGATGCAACAAACATTGTTTACGTGGTAACCTTCTATTGATTTTTGTATGTTTATTTATTGGATATTCCAAAATCTTTTTTACTGAGTTTGTTAGTGAGATGCTCGAAACCATTACTAAAACTAAGGGTTCACAATATGCAGGTGGACATTTTGCGACATATGCGTTATTGGTGACGATTGGAGGAAACTTGTGCTAGAATTGTTCAAGGGATCATTTTTTATAAAGACATCAAGGAATTATACGTAATATAGATTCTAATTTATTTTACAAATTGGATGATAGTATAGATTCTATGTAAGTTCTCTTGTATTTTACCATTTGCTTCATTGATTGTACAAATGAATTATTTTGAGTTTAACTTTGTTTTGTTCTTAAAATGATGCACATAAGTTTTGAGGAAGCTTAAGAAGCTCATGCGATTGCACTAATTACTTGTAATTAGAAGAAAATTTTACTATCTCATTACGTAGCTTGAGGTCACATAAAACAACTATCTATTTTGTTTTTTCAGTTGACTTTACATGATGACAAGATATTCTTTCCACAGTCATATCACAAATTTGCTTTCTACATGATTTCACTCTATATTATATAAAATGACTTAACTATTTGTTTTATTTTTATGAAATTGATCCAACATTTTGAATTTTATATCCCACACTGTAACGTGGTTTGAGGTGCTAACATTTGGCTTGCACTAATTTGGTTCTAGAGATATCTATATGGACATCCAAGTGGAATTTGGGAACAACATAGGAAGTTGCACTTGAACCATGGAATTATAGGGGTTTAAGCATCGTTGTTATAGTTAATATTTTGCTACAATATAACTATATAAGACACTAATTAGTAAGAATTTTTTAACGCTTTTTATTTTACCATACGGTGTACTATTTTGTTTTAAAATGTGTCTATAAATTAAGGGGGCGTTTGGTTCGCATAATGATATTTGATTGAATTGGAATCCATCGAAGGAATTTGATTTTGAAGGAACTGGAATGAAATTTGATAGAATTTGACCACGCGTTTGGTTAGTATGAATTCAATTACTTCATTTAAGCCAAAAAAATGATGAATTCCTTAATATTGGGAATTCAATGGAATTTGATGGATTCCATCGCTTTCATTCCGTGAACCAAACATGAGCTTGAAATTTGGTCAATGGAATTGGTCATTTCAATTCCTTCCAGTTCCATGAACCAATGTTTGGTTCATGGAATGAAAATGATTGAATCCTTTCAATTCCAAAATTTAAGAAATTCATCATTCCTTGGTTCAAGTGAAGGAATTGAATTCCTACTAACCAAACGCGTGGTCAAATTCCATTCCAGTTCCTCCAAAGTCAAATTCCTTCGATGGATTCCAATTCCATCAAATTCCATTATGTGAACCAAACGCCCCCTAAGAGTTTTATTTGGAAAAAAATGTATTTGTACAATGCATTTGTTTTTTATGTCTTCATATTTTGTCATGTTTATACCACGAAAAACTCTTATTATCTCATAGTAGCGACCAAACATTTCAAAGATATCTTTCAAGATTTCAATATTTAAAAATGAAATGTATCTTGATAGAACATTTGCATCTCGCCGCATTGCACGTGTACACAACTAGTTACTTATAATAAAGTATAATAAAATGCAAGATTTTATACTTATAATAAAGTATATTTTAGAGTAAATTACATTTTTGGTCCCTGTGGTTGCCACTCACTATCAACTTTGGTCCCTCTTTTAAACTAATTACATTTTTGGTCACTGTGGTTGTTATTTCGTTTCGGATTTGGTCCCTATGGTTGTGATCTTGTTAACTCTGCTAAAAGGTCAGTTAAATTAAAGGGTATTTTGGTCTTCTCATGTTGTTTTTGTTTTATTGGAATTTTGTCCTTTTTTTTATTTCTAATAATCACATAACCATCTTCTCCGGTAACCCATCTTCTCCGGCGACTTTTTTCTAATAATCGCATAACCATCTTCGTCGGCCACTGTTCGCGGCTTTTCGTGTTTACACCTTTTAAAAACGGATAAAAAAATAAGATAAAAATAATATTTTTTCGATAGTTTTCTAAAATTAGCCACCTAAAAAACGACTAAATATAAAACATTTATTTTAGACGAAATGCACTAAAAATACGCAAAAAAGACTCAATGGGGGAAATAAAAATTTGCTCAAAATTATAAAAACGGATAAAAAAATAGGGTAAATAAAATTACCCTATCACAACCCCAAACTTGAACTTTTGTTCGTCCCGAACAAATTTATTAAGGAAAACAATTTTGATAAAAAAAATTCAAAAGAGAGACAATGCTTTATTTTCATACCAGTCATCATGCGCACTATTACCCATTTAATTTAACTGGTTCACAACTCCTAAAAATGAGGGCCCTAACCGTGGCCTCCCTCGATCATGAAAAAAATTTATCACAAAAAGCTAAGTACGCAATTCTTTGACGGATAAGGATCGATAGTGCAACAAGAAGGGTGAAAGATATGCAAATAGTTTATGAAACGAGTTTCCTTTTTATGCATGGCCTTTTTCCGGCTTTGCATCTAATCTTTCTGTTTGGCACGATTTTTCTGCCATCACTCTTTGAGTGATCTTTTGTACCCGCATTATTTTGGTGTCTTTGACACTTGGTATTTGCACGGAAGACAAATGTAATGTACACTTCCATATTTTGTGCAATTTTCTTTTGGAATAATGCTTGTGTATGAGTGATATGGCCGAAATTGTGAAGAAATACCATATCACCCCCTCCCCAAAACTTTGAAGAGTTCAATGTCCCCATTGAACAAATGTTATCTAATGTATGAGGTGAGAGGAAGGGTGTTATGAGTGTATATGTGGCAATGTCTCAACCAAATCCGTAAAAACAAAGAATGACAACTTTCTTTTTAGTGATAAATAAAACGCATGAGACGTCGGCCAAACAATTGTGGCTCTTATGAAATGAAGTCTAACTAGTAGAAATGAAGTGGTGAATAATGGGCATGATGCGGTAAAAAAATTTCATAACCTCTCTGTCAAACAACCATCCCAGACACAATACAGAAAGCGAAAGAAATTAATTATTGCTAAGGGAAGAGAGACAAAACCTGTCCTACTCATTGTGAGTAGGAGACGAGCTAGCCGTGCGCCACAAGATATCCATGGGGAAAGTTGGCCACACATCTGCCGCTCCTGGATTTAGTGACCGCCACCACGCCCGCAAAGCGTCATCTCGGGCCTTTTTGAAAGCCAACAACCGTGCGAGTTTGTTGCTAATTTCGCCCTCTATCTTCTCACTACGTGCAGATCTTTGTAACAGCAGGTCGACTTTTTCCTCAAGTCCGACAGCTCGTCCAGACACCTGTTTGGAAATTAGTTTCCGTTGTTCTTTTAGAACTCGTTTTACTTCCCTCATGAAGGACCGTATTTGTGCTTCCAAGGAAGCAATGCGGTCAGTGCTCTGTTCACGAAGTGTCGGGCTATCTTTTTTCATTAAACGGGATACATTTGAGCTATCCAAGACTACTTTTTATAATGATAATCTGTCGGTTGGTAGTTTGGGCACACCTGCTTGGCTTAACAATCCATGGATGATCGAGGGGAAAATTAAACGTGCGTTTGATCGTTCTCAACGTCTACGAATAATCATAGATTACGCGACCAACATCGATCGTTGCACCCACCAAAACACAGTATAACAAAAACACCCTTTCCATGCAAAGATTGGAATCATGCATAGATGGATGAAGGCTATGCCGAATTAAATGAAACCACATGTTTGCAACGGGTTTTAATTAGGAAGCTTTTAAAACACGTGTGCGTCCCGTGAAGGACCACTTGGCTCCGTTGCATGCAACTGTGTGTAAAACCGTGGATAAATCATCGTCGAAAGCCTCATCCAATAAACGATGGAATTCGGAGTGTGCGGGTGGTGAGAGACCCAGAAGTGTGTTAATACGATCAGCTGAAAAGCTAACCGGGGTCTCTCGTATCATTACATTTAAACCGCTTGTGACGGATAATTCTGTGAAAAAATCCGTGACCCAATCGATGTTATATTGTTCCGGTGTTGCGCAAAATAGCTCCCATCCTAAGGATTGTATCATTTCAGAAAATCGAGGGTGCGTTTGTAGAGTTTCCGAAGGGAACCCTTTTTGCGGTTGGCAAACCTTCCGTCGAAATTACGGGTATTTTCGCAACGCCTCGGGGCAACTAAATAAAGACAGATGTATTTTAGTGGGAGGAAAGAGGATACCGACTTTCGCTCTTCCCTTTTTGTCTATCTGCGTGACTGTCCGGTTGAGTGCAACCTCGTCTTGTGCTGGTGTGATCTCTGAGGTACCGGCAGCGGAGTAGTTACTGGTTTGGCCTAAAATGACCCCCAAATTCCTCCTCTTTTTTGGCGGGGTGCTAGCAAATGCAACTGAGGTGATTGGTCGTTTTGAGCGAACAGGGGTTGTTTGGGTGGAGGCTGGAGCGACAGTCGGTCCGGGGGTCGACAGGTTAAGTGTGAGAGTGGTGGGTGGCATAGTGGTGACAGTGAGTGATGTCGAGGAGGTGGTTTGTGAAATGGGAGATTGATAGGGGTGAAAGGCAGAGGTGGTCGGGAAGGTTAGTGGTTGACCGTATCGGTTTAACATCGAAACAAAGGGTGGGTTGGGGAAAGTTGGGATTGTTGATTCGGTCGATGTAGGGTGGAGGTGGGGAAAGGGGAATACTCGGTTCGGGCTTTGTCGATGTGGTAAAGGAGAAAAGCCAGGGGGTGGGGATAGATTTCGAAAGAGAGGTGAGGGAGTTGAATCAAACCTTGGAAACAGGTTGCGGGTGGTCACTGGATGTGTTGTGGGTGATTCCGTATGGTGGTGGTGATGAACAAAATCGCCTCGTCGATGTTCCATGTCTGTGAAATTGAGGGATGTAGAGAGTGTGGTAGTATCGAAAACAGATTGGGAGCTCGCGGGCAGTTGATTGGTATTGGCAGCGGTTAACAGGGATGGATTTGGGTTTTCGATTTGGGCTCGCTGCCGTAGTAGCGATGGTGGCGATGGTGAGGTGAGGGGGCGCGGTGAGTGTAGGGTTTCGAAGGGGTTAGGCGGGGTTAGGGCTTCGGTGATAGGGGTTTCAATCGGGGCAGTCGCCGGTGGGTTATTCGGTGGTGTTAGGGTGGGGTTGTGTGGTAGCATCAATATAGATGGTGGTGAGGTTAGGGGTTCGACAAGGGTTGAGGCAGGGTTTGTCGATAACAAGGATTGCGAGAAGGTGGTGGCCGATTGGTTTTTTTGGGGGGTTTTAGAGGTTGTAGCAGCAGCGGTATAGTTGTGGTGGTCAAGGGCGGCGACGACCTTTGCTAGTGTGAGGAGGGAGGTGATGTTGGTAGATGAAGGTGGTGGTGGGTTTGAGTTCTCGTCGGAGTCGATGGGAGAGGTTACGTTGGTGGTGGCGCCGGTGATGGATTTTGCGGTCGATGATGATGATGCTGTGTAGGTATTTGAGGTATGGGATGAAGAGGTGGTAAGGTTAACAAGGAGAGGAGGATGAATTTGGGATGAAGAAATAGAAATCGAAGGGTTTGGTTCATCCATTGGGTGGATTTCTTAGCTAATTTCAAATTGTAGGGTGTTGGATCCATGATGAATTCAAAAAATTTTATAACAAAAATTTGAGATGATGGGTGAAAGATTGGTTGATGTTTGTCAGTACTAGATTGTACTGTGGCCGGCGGTGAGAGGAGAGGAAGAAGAAGAAAAGAGAAGAGGAAGAAGAAGGAGAAGAATGAGAGGAAAAGAGTTTGTTAGGGGCATGATGTCAAATCTTCTGATTTTAAGTACCAGATTAAATCATCCTTGGAACCTTAATTAAATCTAAATCAGATTTATTTGTACCTAAATTAGATATAATCTGAATTTTTTTTAACCAAAAACAAAACTAATATCTATTCTAATTAGTTTATATATATAAACTAATAGTTCTATTCTGTAAATATATAGCATACGTTTTTATTTTCTTATACATATACATATACATATATATATATATATATATATTTATATTTATTTATTTATTTATATTTTTTTTATTTTTTTTATTTTTTTTTAAACTCACGAAATACACAACATCGCTTCTATTCCTGAAAATGGACAACCTCCACAGGTTGTCGTATTATTGCTGAAGGTTCAACAAACTGTTTCACCCTCTGTCCGTTTACCTTAAAAGTGGTACCTCTCTCTAGGTCAATTAATTCCACTACACCATAGGGGTATACTTTTGCGATTTGATACGGTCCCGTCCATCTAGAGTTTAACTTACCAGGGAACAACCTGAGTCTGGAATTAAAAAGCAGGACCTGCTGACCTTCGGTGAATTCTTTTGGTATAATTTTCCTATCATGCCATTTCTTTGTATTTTCTTTATATAATTTAGCATTTTCATAAGAAAAATTTCTGTGTTCCTCCAATTCACACAATTGTAAAGATCTTTTATTTCCTGCGTCATCCAGACTCATGTTAAGTTTCTTGATAGCCCAATAGGCTTTGTGCTCTAATTCGAGAGGCAAATGACAAGCTTTTCCAAAGACCAGCTTGTACGGAGACATGCCAATAGGGGTTTTGTAGGCGGTTCGATAAGCCCACAAGGCATCATCCAGTTTGGAGGCCCGGTCTTTTCTGTGTGGCTTGACCACCTTAGTTAAGATTCCCTTGATTTCCCTATTGGACAATTCAGCCAAACCATTTGTTTGCGGGTGATAAGCAGTTGCCACCCTATGCTGAATGTTGTATTTCTCCAGTACTTCCTCTAATACCCTGTTTATGAAGTGAGTGCCTTCATCACTAATCAAGGCACGAGGTGTCCCAAATCTAGTGAATACATGCTTTTGTAAGAATTTAACAACTGTTTTAGCATCATTTGAGTGGCAGGCCATAGCCTCCACCCATTTGGACACGTAGTCTACAGCAACCAGGATATAGGCACAATTATTGGAGAGTGGAAATGGTCCCATAAAGTCAATGCCCCAAACGTCAAATAATTCTACTTCTAAAATTCTGTTTAAAGGCATTTCATTCCTATGAGATATATTTCCACTCCGCTGACACTCATTGCAACCTTTTGCAAAGTAATGAGCATCACTGTTTAAAGTAGGCCAGTATAGGCCTGACTGCAAAACTTTTGTTGTTGTCCTATCTCCACCAAAGTGTCCACCACATGGTCCACTATGGCAATGATGTAAAACAGATGTTACCTCCTCTTTTGGAATACACCTTCTTATTACCTTATCTGCACAGATTTGAAAGAGAAATGGATCATCCCACAGAAACTTTTTAGAGTAAAAAATCAGTTTCTTTCTTTGGTGTTTGTTAAATTCCTTGGGAATGATCTCACATGCCAAATAATTCACAATGTCTGTAAACCAAGGTGTTGTAGTTTGTATGGCCAAAATTCTCTCATCGGGAAAAACCTCACAGATGCCATCACTAGGTGCTTTTTCAGCTTGTTTTTCCAGTCTTGACAAGTGGTCAGCCACTTGATTATTTATACCCTTCTTATCATTAATTTCTAAATCAAATTCTTGCAAAAGCAAGACCCACCTGATTAGCCTAGGTTTTGCATCTTTTTTGGAAATAAGATACTTGATGGCAGCATGATCTGTGTGTACAATTACCTTGGCACCCATCAAGTATGATCTGAATTTTTTGAAAGCAAAAACCACAGCTAATAACTCTTTTTCAGTGGTGGTGTAATTTATTTGGGCTTCATTGAGGGTTTTACTAGCATAGTAAATGGAATGAAAAACTTTATCTTTTCTTTGTCCCAGAACAGCTCTAACTGCCCAGTCACTAGCATCACTCATTATTTCAAAAGGTAAGGACCAGTCAGGCGTCACTATTACAGGTGCTGTGACCAATGCATCTTTTAAAATTTTAAAAGCCTTCTTACAATCTTTATCAAAATCAAATGCATGGTCATGCTGTAGTAGTGAGCACAGAGGTTTGGATATTTTGGAAAAATATTTAATGAACCTCCGGTAAAAACCTGCATGCCCGAGAAAACTTCTGATACCTTTTACAGTAGTTGGTTCAGACAACTTTGCAATTACTTCCAACTTTGCCTTATCAACCTCAATACCTCTATTGGAAATGAGATGCCCTAGCACAATGCCCTCTTTAACCATAAAGTGACATTTCTCCCAGTTTAAAACCAAATCTGTTTCTTCACATCTTTTAAGACTTTTTTCAAGGTTTTGTAAACACAGATCATATGATGTCCCATAAACAGAAAAATCATCCATGAAAATTCCCATGGATTGTTCAAGCATGTCAGAAAAAATGGACATCATACATCTTTGGAAAGTGGCAGGGGCATTACAAAGTCCAAAGGGCATTACAAAGTCCAAAAGGCATTCTTCTAAATGCAAAGGTCCCATAAGGACAAGTAAAAGTTGTTTTCTCCTGATCCTCAGGTGCAATGGCAATTTGATTGTAACCGGAATAACCATCTAAGAAACAATAAAATTCTTTCCCCGCTAGCCTGTCCAACATTTGGTCAATGAAGGGTAATGGAAAGTGGTCTTTTTGGCTAGCTTGGTTAAGCTTCCGGTAGTCCATACATATCCTCCAACCTGATACAATCCTAGTGGGTATTAATTCATTTTTCTCATTTGTTATCACAGTAACTCCACCCTTCTTGGGTACACATTGCACTGTACTGACACATGTACTACTAGCAGTAGGATAGATTATGCCAGGATCAAGCCACTTCAAGATTTCTTTTTTCACAACTTCTTTCACCATAGGATTGAGTCTTCTTTGAGGCTCAACTGAGGTGAAATCTTTGTTTTCTAAAATTATCTTATGCTGACAAATGGTAGGACTTATGCCCTTTAAATCTGCAATGGTCCATCCTATAGCCTTGGTGTGTAGTTTCAACATGGCAATCAACTGTTCCTCTTGATCAGATCTTAAAGATGCTGAAATAATGACTGGCAACTTCCCTGGATCTCCTAAAAAGGCATATTTCAAATGTGAGGGAAGTTGTTTCAGTTCCAAGTCTGGAGCACATTCTATGGAAGGAACAAGCGTTTTCCTATCTTCACTATGTAAAATTTCAACAGCAGAGGTAACCTGTATGTCTTCTAACTCCTCAAACTCTGCTATATATTCCTCACTATCAGACTCATCAATTCCCAAGACCTCCCCAAAACTTTGGTCTTGACACCAAGATTCAATCAAACTTAAAGTAGAACACTCCTCCTTCTCTTCAGGATATCTAAGGGAATCTAAAACATTAAAAGTCACCTGTTGGTCTTGAACTCTCATGGTGAGTTCACCTTTTTGTACATCTATCAGAGTTCTGCCTGTTGCTAGGAAGGGTCTCCCTAAGATAATGGGAATATCTTTGTCAGCTTCCAAATCCAAAATGATAAAGTCTGCTGGGAAAATAAACTTATCAACTTGGACAAGGACATCCTCAATCTTACCTTTTGGCCAAGCTATGGACTTGTCTGCTAACAAGAGTGAAACAGTGGTAGGTCTAGCCTCACCTATACCTAAAGTGTTGAAAACAGATAAAGGCATAAGGTTTATGCTGGCACCTAAGTCACATAGGGATTTTCCTACTTCCTTTCCTCCTATGGAACAAGGGATTGTGAAAGTCCCAGGATCTTTCAGCTTTGGAGGGATTTTGCTAGACAACATAGCACTGCACTCCTCTGTCAGAGCTACAGTCTCATACTCATTCAACTTTTTTTTTTTGCTTAAAATGTCTTTTAAAAACTTTGCATAATTCGGCATTTGTTCAATGGCTTCTACCAAAGGTATGTTGATATGCAACTGTTTAAAAACATCTAAAAACTTTTTGAATTGCAATTCATCTCTTTGATTCCTTAATCTTTGGGGATAAGGAATATAGAGAGAGGAACTGGAGTAGGAGATGTAGTCTTTTAAGGAGTAGGTGCTGGAGCAGTTGGTGAGATTGTGTCTACCTTAGTGGATGGTGTAACTTTAACTTGTTCTACAGGTCTGTTTTCACAAGGAATTTTGGGATTGTCACCAGATTGTGACACATCCAAAACAGTTTGCTCATCTACCTTTTGATTTTCCTTGGGTTCATTTGGGAACAATGTTGGATAGTCTGATCTCTTTGGAATGGGGGGAGTTTCAATGGGCCCTACAGTGTTTCCGGACCTAGTGCTCACACTGGGTTGAGTGGAATCTAAGACTGTGATTTTCTTTTCAGGTTCTGCTTTGTCTGTCTTTAGTTCTTTTTGGTTCTTTTCTGGCAAATCCTGTCTACTTCTTAATGTCACTGCTTTCACATGTTCTTTTCCAATTCTCTGAGGTGTTTCTGCATCACTAGGGAGAGAACCTGAAGGACGCTTCCTAATTTCCAAAGCGATTTGACCCACCTGGGTTTCCAGATTTTTTATTGATGCCTGTGTTTGGGTCATGAATGCTTTCATCATTGCTTCCAAAGAAGTAGATGAGTCGGCCTGTTGGTTTGACTTTTGTTGGTAACCAGGTTGATTATTCTGAAAATTCCCATGTTGGTTATTTTGAGGTCTGTGATAAGACTGTTGGTGAAAATTGGGTTGTCCTTGCAACTTTGGTGGTGGTGGATTTTGGGCAGGACTGTGCCAAGAAAAATTTGGATGGTTTCTCCACTCAGGATTGTATGTTTGAGAAAAAGGTCCACCCTTGTTATTACTGCTGACATAATTGACTCTCTCGGGATTTCTAGGAGAGTGTTCAAAGTGATGACCCTCTCCACAGTAGGTGCACTGTATACACTGTACAGTAGGGGTAGGTGCCACAGTATTAACTTGCACAACATTAAGGTTTTTGATTAAAGATGCCATGTCGGCCAACTGTGAAGATAATAATGCATAAGCATCTGTGTCTTGTACCCCTGCTGCTTTTCTTGGTAATGCACGTGGATCAGCCCATTAACCATTGTTGTTTGAAATTCTTTCAAGGATTTCATATCCTTCATTGTAGGTACAAGCTGTGAAAGCTCCGTGTGCAGTAGCATCGAGCATTTGTTTAGCAGTAGTATTTAAACCACTGTAAAATGTCTCTAGCTGAATGCAATACGGAATGCCATGATGAGGGCATTTTCTTAACAGCTCTTTATACCTATCCCATGCATCAGGAACTGCTTCATCGTCCATTTGTCTAAAAGTGCATATTTCATTTCTAGACTTAGCATTCCTCGTGGGTGGAAAATATTTTTTCAAAAACTTTTCTGCCATTTGGGTCCATGTAATTATTGAATCTGGTTTCAACGAGTTGTACCAAGACCTTGCTCTGTCTCTTAGAGAGAATGGAAAAAGTTTTAATTTTAGAGCATCGTCTTGTACACCAGGCAGTTTAAAAGAATTTGTAATTTCCATGAAAGAACGAAGATGAGAATGAGGATCTTCAGCTGGCAAACCAGCGTACTGGCCGTTAGTTTGCAACATCTGAAACATTATCGGTTTTAATTCAAAATGGTGGGTTTGCAAAGTTGGTTTAAGAATTCCTGGATGTAACTGGGTTAAAACAGGAACAACGTAAGACATAATACCACCATCTTTGGAATTTGCTAACCGAAAAATGTTTTGTTCCTCATCATCAGTATTTATTGGCGGTTCATTTGGATCTTCGTGGTCATTGGGAATTTCCCTATCATGATTTCTTCGGTTATTATTATTTTCTCGATCATTATTATGCCCATTTAGATTCACTTCGGGCATTGTTTCCTCATCCGTCATGTATTCATGTTCAGACATTTCGGAAGAATTTAAGACTAAATTAGCCTTTTGGATTCTTCTTCGTTGTCTAAATGTTCATTCAATATCGGGATCAAATTGGAAAAAATCACCGTGTGGCAATCTTGGCATGCACTTTTTTCGAAAAATTAAATTTTTTTTATGATTTTTTTTCTTTTCAAAATAGATGAAAGAAAAACTTGCTTTTATAAACCTTACTTTAAAAAGAAAAACTTCTAGCGTGCTTCCCCGGCAACGGCGCCAAAAACTTGTTCGCGGCTTTTCGTGTTTACACCTTTTTAAAATGCAAGAAAATAGACCTCGACGCAAGTATACATCTTAATCTACTGCCGTCTGTTAACAAGTAATAATGGTACAAAGTACCGAATATCGATCCCACAGGGAAGCGTGGAAAAGTTCTCCTCGAAAGTTGGGTCTGTAAAAGCGAGTTTCAGATGGCGAATTCGAAAACAATATTTTTGATTGGGGATTTTGATTAACACTACTGAACAATTAATTAAAAAGAAGTACACGGTACAATGCTCCGTTGGGATGAGATTAAGAATTGGTTAAAAAGACGAGATCGCATTCCTTCGTTACCTTAAAGTCAATATTTTATGTAACTTAAAATAAGCCTGAATACAATAAACCAGTTGTCAACTGAATATTTGCAATTCACCATAAAATATAACTTTAATTTAAATAACGTCGGACAACAATGCGATACGATACACCGTTTTAACTTTTGATCAGTCCCGGTCCCAACTTAACTTCGTACAGAGTATAACAGAAACAGAAATGTAAATTTTAACTAAGGTTGGAGACGGTTCGTATTTTCAAATACTTAACGATAGAAACCGTAGGAGTATTGTGCCAACAACGCGTCCTTGGACAGTTAACTAAAGGAGACGGTTGGCGTTTTCAAACATTTAACGATAGAAATCGTAGGAATGTTGTGCCAACAACGTGTCCTTAGACAGGATATGTAATTATGCGAAATGTAAGACTGAAAAGAAATGACGTAAATTAAATTGCAGAATTAAATGAACAGAAAGTAATAGACTTAAATGAAGGTGCAGAAAATAAAATTGCGTAAACTAAATTGCGAGAATTAAAGTGCGTTAAAATAAATAACGTAAATAAAAATTGCGAATTATAAAATTAAGACATGTTTGGAAATGGTGGAGGAAAATCTTGTTTCAAATGTTAGATTTGAACTTGAAGGTTTCATGACGTTTTAACGATGTATCGACGTAAAGGAAAACTAACCAACGTACAATTGATTTTTATAAATTTGGAAACATAAGACGACTTTAATAAACTACAACAAACCGTGAACCAACAAAAGTTGGGAATCCGAAATTATTTTTCGGATTTCCGGTTTGTAATAGAATTAAAGCCGTAATGAGACCAAAATAAAAACCAAGAGTTACAAACAAACGAGAATCGTAATACGAGAGTAAGAAATGATGACGATGCAATACTTGTGAATTGAAGTAGTAGATAACATATATTACCAAAATGTGGTTTGATTTATGAGCCAAAGCTTCCAACTACTAGCTTTTGGCTCAATGCTTCAAACCAATTACAAAGATGATGGCTTAAGGAAAGGATCTAATGGTTAAGAGAATACAAGTCTAGATTCATTGAATCTAGAATGTATGAAGGAGGTAAGCAAAAATCAAGGAAACAATTAAGTTTCAAGTAAGTAGTTATGTTCTACTACTACTACTAACCCCTATTTATATGCTAACAAATACAACCATTGGGCTTTAAGAGTTATAAGGCTTTTTAGCTTTGTAAGAATCTAGTGGCCCAAAAAATATTACTTGGCCCGACCGTTAGATAAAACAAAAGATTTCGGTCCATGTTGCTTGGCCCATGCAGTTCGACCCATCAAAAGAAGGAAGTCATCTTGTCGTTTTTCGCTTTACTTCGTAATGTTGACTTCTTACGGCCTCTGCACCGATCCTATAATAAAAACATAAGATAAAAATAAGATCTTTTCGATAGTTTTCTAAAATTAGCCACCTAAAAACGACTAAATATAAAACATTTATTTTAGACGAAATGCACTAAAAATACGCAAAAAAGACTCAATGGAAAAAATAAAAATTTGCTCAAAATTATAAAAACGGATAAAAAAAATAGGGTAAATAAAATTGCCCTATCAGCCACCAACATCCTCCTTTTCTCTACTTTATCTCCCCCACATGCCACCATCGTAAAACCCACCTGCAAGCCACCAACAACGTAAACCCCGATTTGAGACCCCTTACCTCTCCCCTTCCCTTCGATCTTGTCAGTCGACAACCCCACCCACCCCCTCTGATCGTTTTCTAAGGCTTCAAAAACCAACTCGAATATTTTGATCACAAGAGGAGGTGTTTCGACAAACTGTTGGTACGTACAGAACGAACGACTGAAGAGAATGTCGAAGATGTCAAGTGTTCATTGCAGGTTGAAGTCATCGACGACACGACGCTAATCGAGGCAACTGCTGCTGTTTCTGGATTCAAGACTTGTTATAAGAAGAACAAAACTGATATTGGTTATCAAAACAAAGCACCCATTGGTGGTTCGAAGAAGATTAAGCAAGAAAACGATGGAAAGAGACCAAACCAAATGCAAATCCAAATCAAAATAAACCTTTCTTTTCATAAAAAAGCAAACCAGAAACAAGAACTCAAGATCACATTTTTGAGTCTTTCTTCAAATGCATCGACCCCCACTCACAAACCCAATTCAAAACGAACTCATAATCTATAAATCAGAAACTAAATGAAATCCAAATCAGAAACTACACAAATCAAAATAAAAAACTAAATCAAGCCCTAAATCAAAAACTAAATCAAAACTCAAATCAAAATCCTTGATAAAAACCCAAAACAAAAATTAAATCAAACCCTAAATAAAAAATCAAGTCAACCAAATCTAAGATAGAGGGGAAGAGAATGGTGGGTCTGTTCTTCGATGGATGGAGGGAGGGGATGAAGGAGAGGAAGACAGAGAGAGATGCATGTGTTCTTCAATGGAGATGGTTCCCAGAGATCTGCTTGTGGCTCGAGCAGAGGAGATGGAGATGGATCCCATATCTTCTTTTGTTTCCATCGATCCTACAGAACTTCAAAGGAGGTGGATGTCGTCGGAGCTTTTATGTCGTGAAAGGGGAAAGGTGTCCTCAAGAAATGGATGTCGCCGGGTTATTTGGTTAACGAGAAGAGTTTGTCGACGATCAGGTTGGGTTAAAATAAAAGGGTTCTTTGATTATTTAAATGGACAAAAGGATGACTTTTTTACCCTTGGTTGTTACTAGCATTTGACGGAGACATTGGATGGAAGGTGTCATAAGGACCATAATTGAAATAGAATGAAAACCACAATGACCAAAACTGTAATTAGTTTGAAAGAGGGACTACACTTGCTAATGGGTGGAAACCACAGGGACCAAAATTGTAATTTACTCTATATTTTATTATGTCAACTATTGCACCATCTAAGTTTGTCTTGGTTACAATTTACAACATGGTTCAGAATTTAATTTTGGTCACATCATTCAGAAATTGGGCTTAGATACATCATAATTCAGAAATTGATATACAACTTGCAACATAGTTTGAAATTAGTACATTATGGTTAAGCTTAGTTACGAATCCTCCCCTTATTATCATCTACATAGAAAGTATTTCCGGATTGGCTTTGAAAATCAAGTTGACATATACGTTAGATTTACTTCTGAATTTAAAACTTAAGGAAATCTGTTGAGCAAATAAGTAACCCTGTTTTTATCCAGGTCTCTCATGGAATGATCATATTCAAGTCTAGTCATGCACGAGGGGAACTCTCCTCATGTATACATATGGTATATATCTATCCTTAAATATTGTATCACAAACGAGTTGTCCTTCTACTATCTTGATATAAATTTTCATAGGCAAATTTGAGGCATGAAACTTCGAGCTCATACACAAAAAACTAATCTATTATCTCAACCACTCAGATTCAAACTACATAGAGTGAGACTAGATGTATTGAAGTTTTCGAGTGGTTTATCCTTTTTATCCAATTAGTGACCCTAAATTATAAATTCAAAAGCAACTGGGGACTAAGTTGAAAACTTGAAGGGTGTGAAAATTCATTAAAAGAATGCTAAAACCACTGTTGGGAACTGAAGAAAAGCTTAAGTATGGTTAATGCTGCTGGTTCAAAGTTACTACTGCTAGAGATATTCAAGGTTAATACTGCTAAGTATTACTACTGCTAGTAGTTAATACTGCTAGTCAAAGTTAGTGCTGCTTGAACAAAGTTAGTACTGCTTAGCTAGTTAGTACTGCTAGTAGTTAGTGCTGCTTAGTAGTTAATGCTGCTAGAAGAAATTTAATGCTGCTGAAAATTAATACTGCTTATATGATGAAGATTCGCATGAAAGGATATACATGGAAGATATACTGAAGATATGTTTATTTTTTTGTAATTATCTTTTTGTTTAGTATATGTATAGAAGATACAGAATAGTTTTAGGAGAGATTAATTCTAAGATTAAGAGAGAAATCAACCTCAAGGCATAGATCCTAATTCTAGAGAAGTAGAATTCGTATTGGTGAGCCTGTTCATCAATATTGAGGTTGAGTGTGTAATCTTGTAACTTCAAAGCATTCAATACAAGTTTACAGTTTGTTCTTCATATTTTCTGTATTGATTTACTGTTTCATTGAATATCAAAGTGTTATTCCGCAAACTTCTTTGATATTGTTTCTGAGAATTAATTCTTGTTAAGAATTCGATCCTGACAAGTGGTATCAGAGCTAAACTCTCTCAGAAACATCTATTTATCATGGAAAATCTTACAGAATCAAGCAGTACTTTGGTCTCCAAGGTTCCAATGCTCAAACCCAGTGAGTTTGACATGTGGAAGATCAGAATCAGACAATATATTCTTCTCACTTGTGTGTTTCAACAGGTTTAGGAGTAGGAGTCTTCTCCCCCTTAAGAAGATCGGATGTCCCCTGAGGCTGGTCATCCCCGTCATCAGAATCTTCATATCTAGCCTTCTTTCTCGCTTCTTCAGAGCATGTGACCTCTGGTTCTTTTCTCTTCAGTACTCCCTCTGAAGATTTGATATTCTTCAGAAGGTCTTCAATCTTCCTGTTCTGCTTAGTGGTCTTGGAGACGAACTTGCTGGAGATGTTCATTACATTGCTGGTGATCTTCTTCGAGAAGTTGGTCAGGTCAGCCTTTGTAATAAATTCTGTTGTAGCAGGAACATCAGCAGAGGTGGTAGGGATCTTTGCAATTACCTCTGTCAAAGAACGCAAGATTTCCTCTTTGAATTGAGAGATGTCTGCATGTGTTGGAGTGGGGGCAGAGGTAGGTGGAATTGCCTGGAGGATCTCTGTTGTGGAGTTCTGAATTTCTCTGGACAATACGGATTCATTCTTTATGACCAAGCTTTCCAGAGCATCCAGTTTTTCTGTCTGATTGAGAATCGTGGTGCGCAGCTCAGAGACCTCTGAAGTGAGCTTTTCAACTTCAGAGTTAGAGGCAGAGGCCTCTGAGGTCTTCTCCATTTGAAGTTTTATCTCCTTCAGAGATTCTCTGATTTCATCACCAAAGATTTTGAACTCCTCTTTGGTAACGTAATCAGAGGGGGTAACCTTAGGATCAACACATGATTCTAAGTTTCCCTCGAGTTCAGAGGGGCCTTCTGTCGGAGGTGGTTTGATGTTGTCTCCGGAAGGACTTCCCATTAATCCTTGGGGACCCTTTTTCAAGGATCTCCCTATAATGGTTCCGATTGGTCTCTGATCATCAGAGTCAGAATCTGATGATGAGAACCGAATGTGTATGGAAACCTTGCTGTTCAGGCTAAGGATTCCTTGTGCAATAAGGTCGTGCCATTCTTTTTCTGACAGGCAATCCTTACGTTCTAAGGGACAGTCCAAGTTAGTTTGAGCCACAAAGGCATCATGTGTGGGTGGAGGTGACATACTCTGGGGTAAGTGAGTATTTTTATCTTGGTCCAAGTCCTTTTGGGAGGACTTAGCCGTATCAGAGGTTTCCCCTCTGGTGCATGCGTCAGAGGCAGAAACAGATGCCTCTGAGCGGTTAGGATGGGAAGGGTTCGAGGTGTGCACCTCTGTTTCAATGTCCATTGATGTTGGACCATCTTGGACAGTAAATTTGTTTGCACTGGGATTTGGGCTTTGGATTCTCTCATTTGTGTCATCAAGGACATCTTTTTCTACCTCACCGCCCTCAGATTCTATGTTTAGAAACTCACCCTCTGGAAATCTCTCGTGCTCACCTTCCTCTGCTCTGACAGAGTTATTCTCTTCGTCAGAGGGAGGGTCCTCATGTTTTCTCTTCCTCACTCTCTCAGAGCCACCCTCTGGTTGCGCTCTGTTAATGTTTTGAGCAGTATCAGAGATATCACTCTCTGATTCATGCTCAGGCTCAGATCCTAAATGTGTTGGGGATCCCATCATCGGTTCTGATGATTGGGCAACACGTCTAAGTAGGAGATGGGTAGGAGAGTCAGCAGGAATAATTTCAATCATGGTGTGTGGGAAACGTCGGTCATGTGGATACGGAGGAACCTCTGTGGCTTTGAATGAGTTCATCATAAACAGAGGTGTCATTGGGCCCTCCTCAGTGATGGAGAATTTCTCCATTGCTCATTGAATGACCACTGAGATAAATCGTGGAAACAGTACCGATATTGGTTGTTTTCCTTTGGCCAAGTCCTTGTTCTTCTTGTCCACCGCTGTCAGCATCTCACAGAAGAGAATGTGGGCCATATTGATGCTTCTGTTGAAAAAGAGAGCATACATTATGGCTATTATCGCTGGATGAGTCTGATCCTGACTTCCAATTTTGCAGGTTATTGTTCGGTTGAGAACACTGAACATAAAGTTCCATTTGGGAGGCAGGTACTGACGTCTGAATTGACTGAGGCGTGTTATTTCTTTGTTGTAGCCTAAGTGTTGGAGGAACTGAAGAAGAACTTCTTGAGTTGGGGGTTTCTCATAGGTTTCTATTTGAAGATCAGTTGTTGTGAGGAGGTTGAATCGGCGAGTTAGGGTTTGTGGGGTTATTCTTATGCTTAAGCTTTGTTCACCTAGGTCAATGTGCCCTACCAGTCCTTCCTTTTCATTGTCGTATTCACTTGAATACCACCATTGTTGGACAAAGCGAAGGGGAATATCTGACGCATGTTTGGTTAGAACATCATTGAGTTCGCAGTTGGTGAAAAAGTCGAGGATTGGGCGAAACTGTTCATCATATTTTGATGGGGTTACGTCCAGAAAGTAGTTGTTTCCTTTGACTGGAACGTCGAACTGTACCAAATTCAAGCTTGGAACAAGTTTGCTTGAGTTATCTGAAGTTTGGGAATTAGCCGCCATTGTTGCAGGTTGAGAAAGATGAAAGCTTAGAAAGAGAGAATCGGCTTTTGGATTTTGAGAGCGTAAAGAGTAATGGGAAGTGAACAAGGGTATTTTATAGCTACAAAAGGAAGGTAGAGGGAGAGGTTATTGAAGCGGCGAATGAGAGTCTTAATTGCAGAAAGGACGTTCCATCATCCCCGAATTGATGGGTGACATGTTTAGGCGTGTAGGGGAGAACCGCTTTGTGTCAGAAAACCGTCAGAAAAGAAACGAGTGGTTATCCAAAAAGATTTATTATTTAAAAGAATTTCCTTGAGGCTCTGATATAAATATCAGAGACAAGATCAGAGACTCTGATATAAACATCAGAGACAAGCCTTGAGGCTCTGATATAAACATCAGAGACAAGATCAGAGGCTCTGATATAAACATTAGAGATAAGATCAGAGGCTCTGATATAAATATCAGAGACAAGATCAGAGGCTCTGATATAAACATCAGAGATAAGCCTTGAGGCTCTGATATAAACATCAGAGACAAGATCAGAGGCTCTGATATAAACATCAGAGATAAGATCAGAGACTCTGATATAAACATCAGAGACAAGATCTTTTCTCCCCCTTGAAAGATGAAAGGGTCGTTGTCTCCCCCTTGACACATGCTTGGAGATTCATAAGAGTAATTTTTACCATATTTGAAAGTCTAGAGGCTCTGATGAAAGGATCAGAGACTCTACTCGATTCAGAGACTCTGCTCTTTTGTTAGGTAGACATATTCAACATTCCCAACTTGCTAATTAAAAAAATGAACCTTCGTTCATCTAAAGCTTTTGTGAAAATATCAGCAAGTTGAAGTTCAGTTGGTACAAAATACATCTCTATTGTTCCTTTTTCAACATGATCTTTCAGAAAGTGGTACCTTACATCGATGTGCTTGGTTTTGGAGTGCTGTACTGGATTGGCAGAGATGGCTATGGCACTTTTTGAATCACAGAGAATTGGAATTCTGTCAAATTGTTGGCCATAATCTCTGAGCTGAGTTTTCATCCATAATACTTGTGAGCAACAACTAGCAGCAGCAACATATTCTGCCTCTGCAGTTGAAGTGGAAACACAGTTTTGTTTCTTGGATGACCAACTTACCAGCTTATTGCCCAATAACTGACAACATCCAGAGGTACTTTTTCTGTCAAGCTTAAATCCGGCATGATCTGCATCAGTGTAAGCTGTTAGATCAAAATTTGAAAGTTTTGGATACCAGAGGCCTAATGTTTGTGTCCCTCTGAGGTATCTGAAAATTCTTTTCACAGCAGTTAAATGAGATACCTTTGGATTTGCTTGATATCTAGCACAAAGGCGTGTTGCAAACATTATGTCAGGCCTACTTGCAGTTAAGTATAATAGTGAACCTATCATCCCTCTGTAGATTTTTATATCCACATTCTCTCCTGATGGATCAGAGTCAAGTTTGACTCCGGTGGATAAAGGTGTTCTCATTGAAGTTGAATCATTGAGTTTGTATTTTTGCAAAATTTCAGAGACATACTTAGATTGACTTATGAATGTACCTTCTGAAGTTTGTTTTACTTGTAAGCCTAGAAAGAAAGTTAATTCTCCCATAAGGCTCATCTCAAATTCACTCTTCATCAACTCTGAGAACTTGTCACAATACTTTTGATTGGTAGAGCCAAATATAATGTCATCAACATAAACTTGTACTAAAAGCATCTCATTCTTGTACCTTTTGATGAATAAGGTAGTATCAATTGTGCCCTTTTCAAATCCATTGTTAATCAGAAAAGTGGACAGAGTTTCATACCAAGCTCTTGGGGCTTGTTTGAGTCCATACAGAGCTTTATCCAAATAATACACATGATTAGGATACTCTGTACTTTCAAATCCAGGTGGTTGTTGGACATAGACTTCTTCATTTAATTTACCATGAAGAAATGCAGATTTAACATCCATTTGATAAACTTTGAATCCTTTGTGTGCAGCATAGGCTAAGAAGATTCTGATTGCTTCTAGCCTAGCTACAGGTGCAAAGGTTTCATCATAATCAATGCCTTCTTCCTGGCAATATCCTTTTGCAACCAACCGGGCTTTGTTTCTGATTATTATGCCATCCTCATCCTTTTTGTTTCTGAAAACCCATTTTGTTCCAATTGCAAATTTTCCTTTAGGAAGGGGAACTAGGGTCCAGACTTTGTTTCTTACAAACTCCTGAAGCTCATCCTGCATTGCAAAAATCCAATGAGGATCTTCAAGAGCTTCTTTTACCTTCTTTGGTTCAATAATGCTCAAAAAGTTTACATAGAAGCATTCATTGATGGTGGCAGATCTTGTTTTAACTCCTTCGGATGAGGATCCAATGATTTGATCAATTGGATGATCTTTTGTCCATCTGGTGATTGGAGCAATAATTTGTGCAGTTTGAGATTCAGAGGCTCTGACGTCTGGTGATACCTCTATTGTATTGTTCAGAGGCTTTGTTGGTGATGCATCTGTTGTACGGTTCAGAGGCTCTGATGGTGATGCCTCTGTTGTACTGTTCAGAGGCTCTGAGTTTTGTTCCAGAAATGTATATTCTTGTTCATCATTTGGTTCTGGAGTTGCTTCAGATACTTCGTGATCATCTTCTGATTCACTTTGCTGATCTGCATTCGGTGAGACAGAAGGTGTTAGTTCAGAGGGCCCTGAAAGGGTTGTACCTGTTTCTTGAGGTTCTTCTGAATTCTCTCCCTGTCTTTCTCTGAAGATAACTTCAGAGATATCTTCATCATCAAAGAAATCTTCAAATATTTTGTTTAATTCAGATTCCCTTGATGATTCAGATATTTGTGATGAACTTTCTTGTTGTTCAGAGCTTTTATTGTCGTCAAAAGTGATATTGATGCTCTCTTGGATAGTCCTTGTTCTAAGATTGAACACTCTGAAAGCTTTTGAGGCTAATGAATATCCAATGAATTTGCCCTCATCAGCTTTCTTGTCAAACTTTCCAAGATATTCTCTATCTTTCAGAATATAGCACCTGCATCCAAAAACATGAAAATATTTAATATTAGGTTTTCTATTGTGAATGAGTTCATAAGATGTTTTCTGAAATCTCTTCACAATTGTAGCTCTATTCTGAGTGAAGCAGGCTGTTGCTATTGCTTCTGCCCAAAAATTTGTTGAAAGATCAGATTCAGCAAGCATTGTTCTGGCAGCCTCAACAAGTGTTCTGTTTTTCCTTTCAACTACTCCATTTTGTTGAGGAGTTCTTGCTGCTGAGAAGTTAGGGGTAATGCCTTCTTCTGATAGATAAGAATTGATTTTGGCATTTCTGAGTTCTGTTCCATTATCACTTCTTAGTTTCTGAACTTTGCTGCTGAATAGAACCTGTAATCTTTTCAACAATCTTATTAATATTTCAGGTACATCAGATTTAGCTCTAATGAATTCTATCCATGTATATCTGGAAAATTCATCAATTAGAACCAGAATGTATTTCTTACCTGCTAGACTCTGTACAGAGATAGGACCACAGAGGTCCACATGAAGCATGTGCAGAGGTCTAGGACAGTTGTTTTCACTTTTGGTTTTATGGGAAGATCTTTTCATTTTACCCATCTCACAAGCAGAACAAAGATGATCTTTGTTAAACTTTAGAGATGGTAATCCCTTAACCAAATTAAGTTTAACTAACTTATCAAGTGAGGAAAAGTTTAGATGTGAAAACTTTTTATGCCAGAGCCAGATTTCCTCACTATTCAGAGATACAAGACAAAGTTTCTTTGAATCATTGTCTGTGATTTTGGTAAAATTCATTCTGTAGAGGTTACCTCTTCTGTCTGCTCTTAGCATTTCTTGACCTGATTTTGAGTGAAGAAGTGAACAATATTTTCTTTGAAATTTCACATTGAAACCATGATCACAAAGTTGACTTATGCTTATCAGATTGTGTTTTAATCCATCCACATAAGCAACCTTTGATACAGAAACATTTCCTCTTGATAATTCACCATATCCTTTAATCTGTCCTTGCTTGTTGTCTCCAAAAGTAACTGCTCCTCCGGATTTTGCTTTGAATGAGGATAGCAGTTCTTTATTTCCAGTCATATGCCTTGAACATCCAGAATCTAGGTACCAGATTGGCATTGACTGTTTCTGCAAGACAGATTATTGTTTCTTAGGTACCCACCTCAATATGGGTCCTTTTGTGTTAGACTTTGGTGGAATTGTATGACTTTTTGGCATCTCATCTTTTTATGTCTTGCCTTTTCTTGTCTTCTTTTGAGATTTTGTCTCTGAGATATTTTCCAGAGATTTATTCAAAAGACAGTGTGATCCTTTAAAATGATTTTTCAGTTTCATCAAGAGATAAATGCAGTTACAATTAATGGAACAAGAAGAAGTAGGAGCAAAGTTTTTCCTTTTATTAAAAGCATTTGTTACATTTTGACATCTTTTGTAACTTGCACTAGGAATATTACTTTTATCCCTAACTAGTTCTTTTCTTTTTGCTTGATAGACAGTCTTCTTTTCAAGTTGCTTTTTCTTGTTCAAAAACATCTTCTTTTCTTTGCTGCTTACTGCACAGACAGGATCAATATGGTTAACTTTTGTCCATTTGCCTTTTTGTTCAGGAGAGAATTTTATTGTTTTATAGGTGTAAGAACCAGAAGTGTTTGTTTTATTCTTTGCCTTTTCTTGCAACTCTTTTTCAAGTTCCAGAGTTGTTTTTGCTTGTAAACACATATTTGCAAAATCAGGATTTATTGGTATTCTGGTTTTGGTTTTCAATACTGAAATTGGAACATTCAAAATACCAGAGCCAACAGTTTCTATTCTTTTGTGAATTACATTCCCTGGTCTACAACAAATCTGTTCATCAATCTCTAAATCAGATTCTGAATCAGAATCAAGAAAGTCTCTCTTAGATTTAATAGAGATATCTATCTCTATTGGTTTTTTTATTTCTTTTGATCTAGAGACTTTGATGATCCGTTTCATGCTTTCTTTTCTTTTTAAGTCCTCCATGACATTTTCTTCCCAAATCTTTTGAACATCATCTTTAAACGTAGTTCTGATGTTTTCATCTGACTTTGGTGAATATAGAGGAGCATTCGGATTAAGTGAGTTCTGAGATTCATTTTCAGAAGTACTTGTATCAGAGGTACTTGGTTCAAATGTCTCTGATTCTCTTGAGATGAAAGCATCAAACCTGAAAATTTCTTTGGAATCATAGCTCTGAGGTTTTGTAAAGTGTACCTCTGAAGTTTCTTCTTTTATTTGTAACACAGATTCTTTCATGTCTTTTACTTCAGAGTACTTTGTATTTTTGAAATTTAAAGCTCTTGCTTTTGATCCCTCTGATGTTTTCATTCTTTTGAAATTATTCAGAGATGGATCTTCAGAGCTTTGGACCTTTCCTATACAGAAAGTGGAAGAAAGTGAAGTTTTCTCCAATCCATTAAATGAATTCAACTCATTGAATCCTAGCCCTTGAGAGTCCATTTGAGTTTTTATTTTATCGAAAACACTTTGTGCATTGACATAGCTTTTGATTCGTAGATTTTGTCTATCTAGAGATTGATGTAGGATTTCTCTTTCCTTTTGAAAAAATTTGGTTAAGGCAATAGAATTGAGCCTTTCATACTCAGATTTCTTTACTTCTTCTTCTTTTCCTTTTAAAACTTTTTCAATCTCTTTTATTTCTTCCGAAAATGATTTTTCTTTTTGCTTGTTGGTTTCTTCAAGTTTGGTTTTTTCAAGAAAAATTTCTTTCTTTTCTGATTCCAGAAGATTCTTTTCTCTTTTGTAAAAAATGAGCTCTTTTGTTACTTGCTCTCTCTTATCTTTTTCTTCAACAAACTTTTGCTTTAGATCCTGAAGTTCATTAATTAGTTTAAAAGCATCTATTTCAGGATCACTGTCAGAGGTGTAAAGAGAGTTTACCTTTTCAGAGTTATCTTCGGATGCTTCATCAGTTTGATTTCCATCTGAAAAAGCCATACCACAGAGATTGGTAGGCTCTTCCTCACCATCACTTGTTGAGTCAGACAGCCAGTCTTCCATTTCTGCTACAAGAACTCTTTCTTTTACATTGTATTTGTATTTGTTCTTTTAGTAATCTTGATCTTTGACAAGTTTTCCTCTGCAGTTTGCAGAGAAGTGGCTTGATTTTCCACATCTGAAGCATCTTCCATCATTTTGATTTGGTGGAAGAGTGGTAGTGCTTGTCTCTGGCTTCTGTTCTTGAGGTTTGAAATATCTTTGTGGTTGTGGATACCTTGGTTGGAATGGTTGTTGTGGTCTTGTTTGTGGTGTTGCATTTTCATGGTTGAAGTTTGCACCCTTTTGATCACTATATGGAGTGAATCTGGGTTCTTGTTGAAATCTTCTCTCCGGATTTCTTCTTTCTTCATTCTCTCTCCTTCCTTCAAATACCTTCTTGCCAAATTTCTTGTTAAACTGATGAGTGATTAATGCAAGAGATTTGGCAAAGGCACTTATATCTTCATCTGAGTCTGAATCAGTATGGGTTTCTTCTGCTATCAAAACCTTTTTGGATCTTCTTTTTGTTTCCAAACATTTTTGTGACTCTTCACAGTTGTTTTCTTTCGATGTTTGTTTTGAAACAAGTGCAAGGGGTCCACCCAAAGAGGTTTTTGATTTTTGCTTCATAACTTCTTTTTCATGTGCAACAAGAGTACCATAAATGTCAGTTAATGACCATGACTCAAGATCTTGATTAGCCTGTATAGACATGGACAGTTGTGACCATTCTTCATTCAAGCTTTTCAAAAAAAGAACGTTGTTTTCCTCTTTTGTTCTTATCACTCCAAACTTTCTACATTTGTTTATTAGAATGTTGAATCTTGAGTAAGTTTGGTGTAACTTTTCTTCTGGTAGAGCATGAAAATCATGATATTCATTGATGCATAGATTTCTTCTGTTTTTCTGAGTTTGTAGGCCACCTTCAAGTTGATTTAACAACTGATCCCATATCTCTTTTGCAGTTTTACAAGAATCAAGTTCTTGAAAGATATCACTGGGAATGACCATTATGAGTAATCTAACAGCTTTTGAGTCATTATCCATCATATTATTTTCTTCATCAGTGAAGTTTGTGGTTTTCTTTTCATAATATGCAGGTATTTCGGCAGTATCTGCTGTTGCAGGAACTCTTGGTACCAACACCATTGGAATGTGAGGTCCAATGTTCACAGATCTAAAAAGATCCCTGTCCATACCTTCTCGAAAATTTACCATCCTTATTTTCCATTGGGAATATTCATCCCTTAAAAGTGTAGGAGGTTTTGTTAATGACCCAGCTGTATACATGGCACTTATGCTTGAGTTTGCCATAAAAAAAATTTAAGTGCTGATGCTTTGAGTAATGAACTGTGATTTACTGTCAAATCTAGAGCATATGATGTTCTTGAATAAACTGGGTTTATATGAACATGCACAAATATTGAAAGTTGTAGAATCAATGAGATGTAAATCTATCCGAGTATGCAGATATGATCTTTCTTTGTTTTAGAAACAAAGGAAGCTCTGATACCAATTGTTGGATCCCAGATCTAATCTCGTAACAATGATATAAACAATAAGAGTAATGACAGCGGAAGTAATACAGTTTAATATCAAAGGAGATTCAAATATCACAGTTCATAAAGCAGATAAAGATAAACAAGATATTCTTAGAATAAAGTATCCAACTTATATTCTCAGATATATAACTTATTAAGCACACTTTGAACAATAAGGTGATGGTCCTATTTATAGGACCATAAAGTAAGCAGTGTACTTGTATGATGAGAAAGAGCATGCTGAACAGTGACCTACTCTAGAAAGTAAATCTTATCACTAAGTGACGTGTCATCTGTTCTTCTGTTCATTCTCTCAACTTCAGAGTATCTTCAGAGAGAATGTCTTCAGAGCCTCTGACATTGTCTTCAGAGCCTCTGATGAAGCCATCTCTGATGTCTTCATTCTCATGTGAACATCCAGAGAGAATGTCTTCAGAGCTCTGACGTTGTCTTCAGAGCCTCTGATGAAGCCATCTCTGATGTCTTAGTTGCTGAAAAGTACTTCAGAGGCAGGTGTGTCCTCTGAAGTCTTCATCCCCTGAAGTCTTTGTCCTCTGAAGCCTTCGTCTTCTGAAGTGTATCTTCTTGAAAGTCCTCTGAAATAGGACTGGTATTTTCAACACTTTAACAGATGATTTGGAGCTAACATGAAGTTTATCACCTAAACAATCAAATTCACAGCATAAAAACACAGTCTATCGCCTAAACAAATATCCAGAAATTCACAGCATAAAAACGCATTCTACCTTCAGAGATCGGACAGAGAGAGATCGACCTTCACACAGCGCATTGAGATGGTAGACGATCTCCGCGTTGAGGTCGATGGATGTTCACGGACGATTGATGGAGATCGAGAGAGAGAGAGAGAGAGCGCAACTAGGGTTTGGTTCGGGTTTGAGGTTGGTAGTTTGGACCCGGATCAGATCCGTGCTACCTACTTCATCCTCAAAGCAGTTTTCCATATTAACACTTGAACATGAGCCGACGTCCTATTTCCTAATCAATAAAGTAAATCGGAAATTGATGATACATGTGTTATGTCGTCGCTTGAGTAGTATAAATAGCACACAGAAATCAACTATGAGTTCCATGCTCTTTCATAACAGTCTTTAAATTATAATATTATGTTAAACTAAAACTACCACCACAAGAGATCATGTATAAAATGCTACAACAAACAAAACTCTACAGACCTCCAATAGATTCTTTGAGAGCCTTGAATTATAACAGTAAAAGAATATGTAGTTACAAAGCAAAATAAATAATTTTTTTAGAGGAATCACACCAAGCAAATATATAAAGGCAAGAAAAAGGAGTGTTAGGCAAACACCTTACAACCAAGCCAAACGGCAAAACAATAGAACTTGGTCATGACAAACCAAGCGATTAACAACCAGAATAAACATAAGCCTAAAGAGCTAAACAAGCTCGCAAAGAAAATACACATAAAAAACAAAACGAACCAACTCCAAAAAAACGCAGACCGATCCCGAGAAAGCATATAATCATGCAAGCTTCACAAATCCAGGGAAGTGATCATGTACAACAATTATAATGCCAAAATACAAGGTGTCTGCTCTTTATAAATTACCTATGTGTAGAAGATGTAACGTGAACTTTTTTTTACAATGCAATATGAGCTTGTCAATACATTTAACCAAATGAACTTCTTGAGACATTGAAGCAAAACTAACACAAAACATTAAGAATAAAGATTTTCTACTCTAATTCTATGCAAGCCAACATGTACTCAAATTTTGAGTATTTACATCATCTATATTAATGAATGGTTATATGTATTATACATATATAATTAATGTTGAATGCAAGTAGAAGTTGAAACAAATGAAAGGAAAAAAAATCTTCACCTCAACAAAAGTTTATTTATGTAACAACTAATAAAAGTGTTTTCATCGTTAGTAACCAACGGTTAGAACACATAACATGAAAGTTAGAACAAATGACCCAAACAAAGTTAGAACACATAACACGAAAAGGTTGAGACATAACAAATGACCCAAACAAATTGGCACTGAACAACATATACAGCAGGCGTCATTATATTGTAATAAATTGCAGATAGCACGGTAAGTAACTCATTGTACAAGTATTTCAGAATCAAATACAAGAATCAACCCTTTCTAAAATCAAAATAGAAAAATAATCACTTTCATTGTAGAATCAGAAGCATATACTTATGTCTCTTGAAATTAAATCTGTTTAAACACGGTCTAAAATCTAACCTCGAATTTGATTTGATGTTTTTGTGTGAACTGTGAAGTGTTCGGTTCATTATATCGTACATGCAATCTTTCTTGAAGCCTTTGTAGACACTCCTACACGAAGTTGAAAACAAGAAAAATAAGAGTTGATCAACTTCAATCGAACTCAGATTGAATGTTTGAGGCCTGAGCGGATTAAAATCAAACTAAGTCTATGGTTTGGTCATCTGATCTAGATAATAACAAAAGATAGAAACTTTTGTTTCTAACACCATGTTTGAGAATCTACCATCTTTTTTGTACACATTCTCATGGATAGCCTAACATACGCCACATGAGATTGAGGTTACCAGTTACCACCACATCTTTTTTTTTACCACTTTTAAGCAACTAGCCATTTGAGACTTATGGTGTTCTATATGTTTAAAAAGACTCTTGCTAGCAAAATTCAACTTTGTATTATAATTGTGAGTGTGTGTATTAAGCCACATAGAAGTTACAACTCATTGGAGATACTTCATATTATTATTGTGCTCCAATGTCCCTTTTTAGTGATTCCTACGAGGGGTTGTGGGAAGGTTGAGAGTCTTCATATTGGTAGTATCTATATAACCATACAGTTCGTACTACTATGGCCTCTCTCACTCCGCTCACCTACCCTCCCTTCCCAAATAGTTGAATGCTACCATGGATAATAACATTTATCTAGTCCCATAAGAATTCCCAATTTATTCGAAGCAGATAAATTAAATAAATTGCAACTTTCTTCTTGCAGAAATCGAAACGATTCAGATTTGTCAAAGCTACAATTATCATATTGGAGCACAATTATGACGTAAAGTATATCCAATATCTTCTACGAGTGTTAAGTGTTAAGCCATATATCATCAATCGAAGCAGATATGTATAAACTAGGTCAAAACTTACCAACAAATCATCAAAATCGAAGTAGATATGTATAAACTGGGTCAAAATTTACCAACAAATCATCAATCGAAGTAGATATGTAAAAACTAGGTCAAAAATTACCAACAAATCATCAATCGGAGTAGATATGTAAAAACTAGGTCAAAAAACAATTTATTAAATAGAGAAGACTGACAATTAGGAACCTGTGCAAATCGAGATGAAGGGATGCATAAATAGATGGTCGTGATCAGTGGGAGAAGGAATTGGCGCCGTGGACAAAAATATAGAACATTTTGAGATAGATAGATAGATAGGGAAGGGTATATCAATCTTTTTTAATGAATAAACTTTTGTAGTTATTTATAATTTTTTGTTAGAGTCCTTAAATGAAATAATTGCATGTATACACACCATGGTTTTATTTTTGTTATGAATTAGGACTCTTACCCTAATTTCACTAACCGTTGTTTTGTTAAATTAAGAGTAATATTGTCTTTTTACAATTTTCTTTTCTTAAGTTATACTTATATTATACATGTATAAATGAATACATATCCAATGCTACAAGTGTATCTATACTATATTATAAAGCACGGATAAAAATCTCTTAAATACAAATTATTAGGCATAAGGTACCATCATTTTATGCAAGATTTTAAAAATCTCTTATCAAAGCACAAAATACATATTACTATTGCAAACTTCTAACACCCACCAATTTGGTATGTGCAGAGTCTTCCTTTTATACAGACATTCCCATGTATCACTATTAATTAATATATTATATTACTATAAATTTGTTTTAATTATATTATTAAATATGTAATTGGTTATTTTTTCTACATGTCATTAAAATATATAAGATAATAATTGAATTCTAACAAAATACTTATTTTTTTTATATAGAAAAAACATTATATAATTAAGCCTAAATTAAACAAATTTATATAAAAAAAAAACATTGTCACTTTCTCAAAACAATCCAAAATCGTACTGTAAATCGACAAAAAAAAACAAAAAAATAAAATGAAACATTAAAATCATGATGTATCTCGCTGCATTGCGCGAGTACGCTTCAAGTAAGCATCTAATAATAAAAAATAAAAAAAAACAAGAAACCCTCCCCACGTAAGGCTCCTCTCTCGTTGCAACCACACCGCATCACGGTCAACGTCTGGTCATCTTCTTCGAAGACTAAAAACGAAATAGAAAACTCATAAGAGATCAAACCAACTCGAGGGTAGAGACATCTAGGGTTCATCCGAGGGAAGAAATATCGAACCAACCCTGATGAAACTCAAATTAATACCAAATAGAGAAATCGAAAAATTGAAGCATGTATCTGTTTGGGTCAAAAATACACGATCACGACGAAAGCACATTTAATGCACATTTCACACGACTTATCTTAGATTAAGATAAAATCCCGGTGACCGAGCATAACCACGACACTCGTCGACACTAACTCAAAGGTTGGTCGAGCGTCGTACGACGAACACGAGGATTTACCCTTGACCATACTAACGTACGACTCAACGTTCCTTTCTTGTTCATTTAATGCAGGTTTAATGCTCATAAGTACCAACGACTATAACTGATCAAAGCAATCAAAGTCAATTATAGAGAACCGAACGTTACAAAGACACACTTATGAAGATTTAAGACTATAAATACCGAAGATACACATTTCATTGGGACATCTGAGATCCGAACCACGAAACTTACAAGCTCTACAAAGAACAACTGCAATCTTTCTCCAGTAACACACGACAACGATATTATTCACATGACACAAGTGTTTTCACACACGACTTATATTTGTTATTAGTTCGTATACTTGTTTATATTATCCATCGTGTGAAACATTATAACATCAAAGGATATCACCCCTGTTTGGTGATCATAGTGCACGACGACACCCCTTAGTCGTCAGCGGTTTTTTCCTCGTTGAGGTTTTTCCACGTCACCGAATCCCTTGTCTCTTTATTTTACATATTATTACGCATATTGTCGTCCGGTTACTTTCTTTAGTTGGATAAAGCTCCACATCGACCTTAAATTATCCTTTGGGTGATTTTTGGCATAAACAGTTTGGCTCCCATCGTGGAGCCCCATCTAAAGAAAATCCTCGACAATAGTGCGTCGTACTAATAGTTTCCTCGAGTGTTTTTTGCTTTTTACAGGACAATGGCAACTCCTCAAGGAACTCAAGAACATATTGTGGCTCAAATAAATATAGAGTTGAACGCGGCTCGTGCTCGAATTGGGGCTTTGACAAATCAACACAGTCAAGCAGTGGAAGAGATTGAATTCTTAAGGAATCAGAACGCAAGCAATGCAGCAGGACATTCACATGGCCAAAGTGGTTTCAGCATCCCTTAGTCGGGACCTCCACTTCCCAACTACCCAAGACCACTTTTCCCTGGCATCTCCAGTCAGCCAATGCCGACGTTGCCACCTCCACCCCCACCATTCTTCCCTTCGACGACACAGGTCCCATGGATGCCATTTGTGACATCAATTCCTCCTTTCGTCCACTCGACAGCTCCAATCCCCACGATGCCTCTTGCAGCGTCGATTCCCTCAATGCCAATGTCGTCTTTCCAATATAACGGATATGCTTCTAACTCGTCGCAGCGGAATGGGTTTCAAAGTTCAGGACATGTCCCACCGGTTGTTCAAGGAAATACTCAAGACTACCCTGTCGCCCAGAGATTGAGGATGGTAGGAGAGAAAAATGTACGCGTCCTAGCGCTACTAGCCAAACTTCCAGGTGCGGCAGTACTTGTCGACGTCGAGCCTCGCACTGGTTTCCAGTCGTCACCCTTCGTCGACGAGATCGCAATGGTCGACGTCCCGAAGAAGTATAGTATCCAGACGTTCACGCCAAAATACTCCGGTATCTCGGATCCAACTGAACACGTCGCCCAGTATAAACAACTGATGTGGACAGTATCGATCCCGCACCAATATCAAGAGGTGTGTATGTGCAAGAGCTTTGGGCTGACCCTCACTGGTGCAGCCCTGCAATGGCTGATTGGCCTCAAGCCAAAGTCCAACAGGGCGTTCGCCGAATTGGTGAACCAATTATCCCAACAGTTCGCTAGTAGTCGCAAGATGGAAAAAAAGACTAGCGACCTGTACTATGTCGTGCAGAAGGTGGGAGAGTCCATCCGCAGTTACTTCAACCGATTCAACGCGGAAATGATTAGCGTCTGAAATTGCGACGTCAAAACTGCGATCGAGGCGTACAAACGCGGTATAGATGAAAGCTCAGGTCTATACACCGATCTGACAAAATACCCCCCAGAAAACTTTGAAGACGTACGAGTAAGGACTCTGGCCTATACGAGAGTCAAAGATGACGTTGCCTTTCGACGAAAACACTCTAACGACAAAAAATCGTTACGTGTGAAGAAACCAGAATTCAAAACCAAGACGACAGTTAAGGCTGAACCGTCGAGACAAATATCGAACGTCAGGTTCGACAAGAAGAAGGTCTCAACCGCAACCAAATTTCCCCAATACCCTAAGATCTCCTCCTATGGATTCAAGGGTACTTCTAAATATTTGGTCAAAGCATTGAGAACAACATAAGCGACAATTCGGTGGCCAAAGAAAGGTGATATAACTAGCGACAACAAAGACAAGACCAAATGGTGCGACTTCCATGGCGGCCATGGTCATATGACAGACGACTACATAGCGCTTAAGAAGGAGCTCGCCTGTCACGTCCCGAAGGGTGATCTCAAAGATATCCTCGACGGAACAACGATACCTGACAACAACGTCCGACCACCGTCTCCTGATCACGAAAAAGTCGTGAATTGTGTTACAGGTGGATCTGATGTTTGTGGTATGACCTATTCATCAGCGAAAAGGCACGCCATCCAGAGTATAAGTAACCTCCCAATCCCTTGATCCTTACGATCGAATGAGGAACTAGAGCTAGAATCAATGAATATAACGTTCAATAATGATGATATGGGCGACCTACATCAAAAACATCACGACGGTTAATCATACAACTCAAAGTCGACAACTGTTTAACCCGGAGGGTGTTGGTCGATGGGGGAAGCTCGATGAACATCATCTTTCTCGACACCATCAAGGTTATGGGACTCGATAAGTCAGAAATCGTTCATCGCTCGACGACACTAGTAGGATTCAATAGGGACGCGACGAGCACCTTTGGGGAGATCACTTTACCTATCTATGCCAAGGGAATCAACAAGCAGACCAAATTCAGCGTCATCGATTGTTCATCAGTGTACAACATCATTCTTGATCGACCCTGGATCTACAACAAGAACGCAGTCCCTTCGACGTATCATTAGACAATGAAGTTTCCAACACCATGGGGAATCCAGGAGATCAAAAGTGAACCGAAAGTTGCTCGGGATTGCTACAAGACAACGATGAAACCTCGAAAGCAACCATCTAGTAATTACAGAACCAGGATAATCCCGATACTGTTGATGACTATCGTTTGGAGAAGGTTATCCTGGACCAAAGCAAGTCGGACCAAGTCGTCTTCGTAGGTTCGTCTTTCAATCTGTCCATTAAGAAGGAACTAATATCTTTCTTGCAGGAACATGTTGATTGTTTCGCCTGGACGCACGAGGACATGGTCGGCATCGACCCTGGCGTTATTTCACATAAGTTGAATGTGGACCCATCTTTCAAACCAATAAAGCAAAAACGTCGAAAATTCGCTCCAGAGCGGAATAAGGTGATCAATGATAAAGTCGACAACCTCCTCAAGACTGGGAAGATTCGAGAAGTAAAATACCTCGAATGGCTAGCCAATGTCGTGTTCGTATAAAAGAAAAACGGCAAATGGAGTGTGTGCATAGATTTCACAGATATGAATAAGGCATGTCCAAAGGATCCATTTCCTTTGCCGCATATTTATGCATTAGTTGACGCAACTGCTGGACATGAGCTCTTGACGTTTATGGACTCATACTCGGGCTACAATCAAATACTAATGCACGTCCACGACCAAGAAAAAACAACCTTCATGACAGATCAAGGTATTTACTGCTATAAAGTTTGCCTTTTGGTTTGAAGAATGCAGGTTCCACGTACCAACGTCTGGTCAACAAAATGTTCGAAGATCGATTGGTCAACACCATGGAAGTATACATAGACGACATGCTCATCAAGTCACGACAAGCTGTCGATCACGTCGAGCATTTACGACAATCGTTCGACATCCTCTGAAAATACCATATAAAGCTCAATCCTACAAAATGTTCCTTTGGAGTCATTGCTGGGAAATTTCTAGGATACATGGTGACTCGACGAGGCATTGAAGCCAATCCCAACCAGATTAAAGCAATCGTCGAGATCAAATCACCGAGAAACTTCAAAGAGGTACAACGTTTGACGGGTCGAGTGTGGCCTTAAACAGGTTTATATCTCGGTCGTCAGACAAATGTCACATATTTTACAACGTTTTGAGGAAAAACAAAGGCTTTCAATGGACGAACGACCATGAACAAACATTGCAAAAATTGAAAGAATATATGGCGTCACCTACATTATTGTCAAAACCACAAGACATCGAAGTATTGCAACTATACTTAGCTGTCAGCTCCAACGCAGTAAGTGCAGTCCTGGTAAGAGAAGACGACAAACCCCAATTGCCCATTTATTATGTAAGTAAGTCTTTGCTCGACGTTGAACCCAGGTACTCCTCAATGGAAAAACTCTTATTATCACTAGTTACTGATGCAAAAAAGTTACGAATTTACTTTGAATCACATCCTATAACTGTCGTTACTAACTATCCACTCAAGTATGTCTTGAGAAAACCAGAATTGACATGTCGATTAGCAAAATGGAGTATATACTTCAGCAGTTACGACATCGATTTTAAACCCAGGACCGCGATCAAATCGCAAGTCTTAGCAGACTTTGTCGCCGACTTTAGTCCTGAACTAGAGAAAGAAGCGCAAGACGAAGTTTATTCTGTGGGGACTCATGAAGACAAACCCTGGACTCTACACGTCGACGGATCATCCAACGCTAGAGGCACAGGATTGGGCGTCGTCTTAAAGTCGCCACAGGGGGGCAAGATGGTATACTCCATACGATGCGATTTCAAGGCAACCAACAATGAAGCAGAGTATAAAGCCTTAATCGTAGGGATGAATATGGCGCGCGACTTGGGGGCAAAAGGATTGCACGTCAAAAGAGACTCTCTCCTTGTCGTGAACCAAATGAATGGAGAATTCGCAGCTAAAGACTCAAAGATGATGTCATATCTCAGAATAACCAAGACAAAATCTAAAAAATTCAACCCTTTCTCGATCGAACAAATTCCCAGGGATTTGAATACTCAAGCAGATGATTTAGCCAATCTTGGATCGACTCTTAGCAAACCATTGTTTGACTTGATACCCATGATACATCTCACGACGTCATCCATTAATCACGACGACGTTACCCAGATTGACAGTGAAGAAGAAGATTGGTCGAGCAATATTATGAACTACCCAACACGCGACCAACTTCCTGAAGACAGAATGGAAGCTCGAAAGATCAGATTCAAAGCATCCAGATATGTCGTGATACAAGGCAGACTCTATCGACGATCATCTACTGGACTTAACCTGCGATGCGTCATTAGCAAAACACAAGTCCAGAACATCCTACAAGAAATGCACGACGACGAGTGTGGGAATCACTCAGGTGGTCGTAGTCTAGATAATCGAGTATCACGACAAGGCTACTATTGGCCGACACTACGACAATACGCTATCAGGTATGTACAAAACTGCGACGCATGCCATCGACACTCAGGTACAACGCATAAACCTTATGAACTTCTACACTCGACGTTAGTTCCCTGGCCTTTTATGAGATAGGGAATGGATATCGTCGGTAAGTTACCACTTGCCCCTGGGTAGAAGGTATTTTTACTCGTTCTTACAGATTATTTCTCCAAATGGGTGGAGACAGCCGCTTTTTCCCAAGTTCGGGACAAAGAGGTTATATCCTTTATCCAGACTAACATTATATGTAGGTTTGGAATACCTTCTGAGATTGTTTGTGATAATGGGTCCCAATTCATAAGTGAAAGGACTCAGCAGTTCTGTGAGGATTACAAAATAAAACTCACGACGTCAACACCACGATATCCTTAATAGAATGGACTTGCAGAATCGAGCAATAAGACTATCATAAACTCAATCAAGAAACGTTTGAAAGCAGCAAAAGGAAGATGGGTCGAAGAACTTCCTTCAGTCATGTGGGCAAATCGTACGACTCCACGAACGTTTACAGGACGACCCCTTTTTCTCTAGTCTATGGATGCAAGCCAGTGCTACCCATCGAGATCCAACTACCAACATCGAGGCATAACTCAGTCGATCATAACCTAGTCGACCTAAGTTACGATCTCGACGCTCTTGAAGAAATGAGAGAATCAGCATTGATTCAAAGGGTGTCCCAGAAACAATCAGTCGAACATCATTTCAACAAAAACTTAAAGACTAAAGTCTTCCAAGAAGGAGACCATGTCTTGCGTCGAGTATTTCAGAATACTCGAGAGCCAAACGCAGGTAAGATTTCCATTAATTGGGAAGGTCCTTATCGCATATCTAAGGTCATGGGAAAATGCGCTTACAAGCTCCAAACCCTCGACGACCAAGATATCCCACGTAGTTGGAATGCAACGCATCTGAAGAGGTATTTTTTCGAAGTCCCTCAAATTATTTCATTATGATTATTTGACATGACTAAGTACTGACTTAAGCATCGGAGGGTCGTTGGTTACCAACGACCAACCCCTAACATTGTTTCTTCGCAGGATCACACGACATAAGACCACAAGTCATTCGTACGACTTGGTCTTATGAAATTCCAAAGAAATATGGTCCAAGTTCTTAAACTTGGAAAAATCTTGACTATACGTGAATGCCTTGGTCGCAAGAATCTTTTGAACTACTTGGGTTGCCATAGTTGCAAGTATCCTTGAGTTATATTGCCTGTACATCTATGCGTTAAATGACTTATGTTTCAATTGCTTGGTCGCACGATTCTCAAGTTTGGAAAATTCTAAGTATTATAATAACTTATGTCTTTATCATGTGATGTGGTGTATACTAATATGTTTTATAATGCTCGACATACTCGACAGATGAAATAAAAACCACTTGTATTAAAAAACCAAAATTGTGGTTACATATGAGAGGCTCGACCACCAACGGTCAACCATGGAAAAACAAAATTAAGAACATAAGACATAAAAAAAAGTGTGCTCAAGACGGAGGAGCATATTCTGTCGGCGCCGAGGTAGAGACATCACAAGCTGGGGTCTCGTCCGCCTTGGTTTCCTCCACGTCAACCTCAATCACCTCCGCATCGTTCTCATCCTCAGAATTTAGAACGTCTTCATTCCTGATGTGCGTAAGGTAAGTCTTGAGATCTTCGTTGGCGTTTGCCAAGGGGTTCTTCCCTGCAAGGTGGCGTCTCATAATCGCCGCCTTGGTCGTCCAACAAGTGAAAGCCTCGACAACCTTCAACTCCTCCTCGAGCTCCTCGATCCTAGCCTTTTGCTTGGCCTCCCTCTCCTTCGTAGACCTGGTCTCTTTTTCATTCACGACCAGGGACACTTGGGCTCGCTCCAGCTCCGATCGGGTCCCTTCCAAGATTGTGTACGACACGTGAAGACGTGACTGCAAATCTGTAATTTGGCTGTTGGCGAACTCAGCAATCTTGTGCGCCTCCTCGAGCCTCACGGTAAAGGACTCCACCTGGGATCTGGCTTCCTTCTCTCGGGTCAGGGCAGCCTTCTCCCTCTCATGTGCCGCCTTCGCCTTGTCGAGGGAAGTATGCAGAAGGCATCTAATCCTCTCCATCTCCCCGTAGAGACCAAGGGAAGCCTAGAATGTCTGAAAAAAATACACATGACTATTAGTATACGACAGACAAACAAATATATATAAGGAAAATACCAACTATACTTACAATGAAGGCGAGACCCGAGACGTATGATCCAACGTCGTCGACGGACATCTCCTAAACTTCCCCAGGAAATGAGGAAGCAGATACTTCCCCAACTGGGGAAATATCCTCACCCGGTCGAGGACGTCATCCGCCCTGAAGTTCGACGGCAACGTGAAGTTGACCGTCTAAACATCCGCGGGTCCCTTCCCTTTGTCGCCAGATGGAGGGTTGGACCCAGAGGCCTCTGTTTTCTGAACCCCCTTCGGAAGAGGACACTCGACATTTGGCTCCCCCGGAGACTCCGTTCTTGGGGATGCGATGCTTATGGGGACCGTCGGAATAGGGTCGCCCATCTTCGCCTTCTCATGGCTAGAGAAACTCTACGTGCCACCACCCCTCAATGACGGTTCCCTCGGGATCGTCATCCGTGTGTGCTTCGGTAGGCCCGACGCCGCAGTCGCAACTACCTTCCTTTTTTCCTTGCCCTTTGGGGCAAGCTCCAGTTGCACCTTCCTGAGGTTGTTTGTCGCAGAACCACCTAAAAACACACAATTAGTAGAGAGAAATATAAAGAGAAAGAGACAACGTAGAGTCACACAATTTACCTGCCATCTCTACTTCTCTCTCTTCCTCGACCTCTTCGACTTTGACCTCAGAAGGCTCGACGATGGTTATCTCGTCGTCGTCATCTGTCGAGGATAGTGGGGAATACGGCCGGTCGACCATACTATAACCCAAGAATCGAGTTATCTTGTATACCGAATCGCTGTTCGGTTTAACCTCGTCAAACTTGATGGCTATGAGCAACAAGAGAAAACATTAGAAACAAAGAGTAAACAACAAAAAACATACAACGAACGATGAAAACAAAGGTAAAACTCACTTGACGTGTTCCAGTCCGGCTCGAGCCAATCCATATCTGGACCCAGTGAGGCTATACGCACAAAGGCGTATCTCAACTTCCACCCACGATCATTAACCGCGGTGTTAAGGACCAAGGTACGGTCTCGCCGATACCTCGAGTGAAGGCTGTAACGGTGAAAATCGTCGACCTTCACAGTGTAGGCAGTGAGGAGGTCATTCGCGTCGAATGGCGACCCCCATTCACTCTTTAGTTGTTCAATAACTGAGACGACTCTCCAAAATTAAGCATGAGTTGCCCCAGCGCGAGGTTAAACGTCAGCATGAACAACCTCGATAAAGCAGAATAAGGCCATTTAAACCCTATCTGGAAAGGGTATTCGTATATCACGAAAAACCCTTCCGGACACATGTTAGGTCAAGCCTGACCCGGAGAATTAGTGGCGATTTCCGCTAGAATTTGTGCCAAGCGCCTAAGACTATCCAGGTCTTCTTGACTCTGGATTGTACTAGTAGGTTCACTCGACATCTCTAAGCCGGTTAGGTTAATCTTTAAAGCGATTAAACCTAATATATCCCAGTTCTTCCTAGGCTTTCTAGCACAAGTCTTAAAACACATATAAGAAGTTAAGGACGATCGTACCTTAAATAGTGACTCTAAACCTCGATCGAAATCTAAGTCCGACAAAGATCACACTGAAATTTGGTAAGGATTCAGTGAAATTTTTCTCTTTAGTTATTTATAATTTTGGATTGAGTCGTTAAATGAAATAATTGCATGTATCGACACCATGGTTTCATTTTTGTTATGAATTAGGTCTCTTACCCTAATTTCACTAACCGTTATTTCGTTAAATTAGGAGTAATATTATCTTTTTACAATTTTTTTTTCTTAAGTTATACTTATATTATACATGTATAAATGAATACATATCCAATGGTACAAGTGTGTAAGCATCTAATAATAAAAAACAAACAAAAACAAGAAACCCTCCCTACGTAAGGCTCCTCTCTCATTGCAAACACACCCCATCACGGTCGACGTCTTATCATCTTCTTCGAAGACTAAAAACGAAAAAGAAAACTCATAAGAGATCAAACCAACTTGAGGGTAGAGACATCTAGGGTTCATCCGAGGGAAGAAATATTGAACCAACCTTGATGAAACTCAAATTAATACCAAATCAAGAAATCGAAAAATTGAAGCATGTATTTGTTTGGGTAAAAAATACACGATCACGATGAAAGCACATTTAATGCACATTTCACACGACTTCTCTTATATTAAGATAAAATCCTGGCGACCGAGCATAACCACGACACTCGTCGACACTAACTCAAAGGTCGGTCGAGCGTCGTACGACGAACACGAGGATTTACCCTCGACCATACTAACGCACGACTAAACTTTCCTTTCTTGTTCATTTAATGCAGGTTTAATGCTCATAAGTACCAACGACTATAACTGATCAAAGCAATCAAAGTCAATTATGGAGAATCGAACGTTACAAAGACACGCTTATGAAGATTTAAGACTATAAATACCGAAGATACACATTTCATTGGGACATCCGAGATCCGAACCACGAAACTTACAAGCTCTACAAAGAACAACTGCAATCTTTCTCCAGCAACACATGACAACGATATTATTCACATGACACAAGTGTTTTCACACGCGACTTATATTTGTTATTAGTTCGTATACTTGTTTATAGTATCCATCGTGTGAAACATTGTAATATCAAAGGATATCACCCCTGTTTGGTGATCATAGTGCACGACGACACCCTTTAGTCGTCCGCGGTTTTTTCCTCGTTGAGGTTTTTCCGCGTCACCGAATCCCTTGTCTCTTTATTTTACATATTATTGCGCATATTGTCGTCTGGTTACTTTCTTTAGTTGGATAAAGCTCCACATCAACCTTAAATTATCCTTTGGGTGATTTTTGGCATAAACAGTATCCACCCTAAATCGTTCAATGGAATATCAAATGAGGAAATTGAATAAGCAAAACATGAATCTACTCTAATTGTTTTATGGAATTCGTGGAGTGTGGCATCCGTCGTTTGTCCATAGTTTGGTGGTTCGTTGGAGATCGAACGAAAGAAAAGGAATATAGAGTTTCAACTAGTTTACTCAGTTTAGTGAAAAAAATAAATGATTTTGGAACTTGAAGAGTTTTTGTTGTGTCATCAAGGATTTGAAGATGATCTCCGCTTCGGCTTTTTATTTCATATTTGTACTTTGTTTGAACATCTACATACTTAGTTTATTTTAAGGTTCTTTATAATACTTAGTTGTTCTTCAAAAGATCGGTGAAATCGAAAACCAACCGAATTCAAAAAGAAGTGAGCCCTCTTATGCGGATCAAGACAAACTTCCATAGTCACTAAGCTAACACTGCTGAACATGTGTTTTTCTATCGGCAGACAGTTCACCTGTCGATTGCTCTTTGCTTGATCGACAGGTTTCTCTCTGCCGATCCTTCTCCACTTTGTCGGCAAGCTCTCCCTTGCCGAATGACATCATTTTTCGGCTAGTACCTTTGGTATTCGAATCATCATGATTTGGCTAGTTCCCCTCTTTCCAACATCCTTATGACAAAAGGAATGGAACATTCTATTGCACAGAAGATATTCACCTAAGTTCATAATTGATGGAGACCTTCTCCAAAAGATCTCAAGAAGATTTGTGTCAGATATATTTTATTAAGGTATTGTCTTATCAATGTACAAAGGTCTTCTTTGTATCCTGATAAGTCATGTCAAATATCTTATTCTTTATGGAAGAAAATCTCAGGCATCCAATATCAAGTTGGCAAGTGTCCTTTGCATTCAATGCATAAGGTTGTATATAAAGGTGAAGATCTTCTCCATGCAAGATACACTTTTTGAATAGAACTCAGTGCACTCAAGAAAGTTGGCAACCTTGCTTCCTCATCCTCATAGCTTTAATCTTTGCATTTTAAGTTCTGTTCTTGTTTTCTTTGTGAAAAAGATTGTTAGAATAGTTCATCTGTTCTTTCCGCAACAATCTTGAAAGTTTTTCTATGTGTAATTCTTGATAGTGATATCAATTAAATAATTAAAAATTAAGTGAAATTTTGTGTATTGTGTTCACCCCCCCCCCCCTTTCTACAATATTTATTTTACTTTATTCTTTACTTTTGGGACCAACAAGTGGTATAAACATGTTAGGTTAATCCAATAAACTAGATCTGAAATGGAATCACCTTCTTCTTTAAAATTTGTGTCTTCCTCTCAAAACTCCTCCACTACCTCATACGACAATGGCTCTATAGCCAAGCCGCCCAAGTTCAACCCAAACAACTTTTCTCTGTGGAAAAGTCGTATGATGTTGTTCTTGGAAAGAGTTGATAGTCGTTTTATTACTGTTCTTCATGAGGGACCCATGGTCCCTATAGTCTGGTCTCTCTTTCAAAAGACTCGATATGATTCTAAAGATAAAAGTATTGTTGTGGGTGATTTCGATGACTCTTCAGACGAGAAAGAACTGCTGCTACTGACAGATATATCACTAAAGTTCCTAAAAAGTACAACGATGATGATAAACATCTTATTTCTCTTGATACTAGAATCAGAGCAATCATTGCTCTCTCCCTCCCTGATAAGGTGTACCACTCCTTGGTGAATCTTTCTACCGCCAAGGAAATGTGGACAACTTTGTGTGTTCTGTATGAGGGAACAAATGAAGTCATGAAAAGTAAAAAAGATTTATCTTGTAAGAAAATATGAACTATTCTCCCATGAAAAATGAGAATCCCTTTCTGACAACTATAATCGCTTTAACAGTCTATTCTCCCATGAAAAAGGAGAATCCCTTTCTGACAATTATAATCTCTTTAACAGTCTTCTCAATGATGTCAAACTTCTAGGAAGAATATATGATAATGAGGAAGTCTTATACAAATTTATAGATGGTCTTCTTGATTTTTGGGAAAACATTTGTACTTGTATCAAGACAACCAAAGATCTTTATCATCTTCCTCTTACTGTTCTTTATGGATCCCTTTTCAACTATGAACAAACTAGGATCCAAAGGAAGACAATCATCAAAGAGATAAAGAGCCCATCTATGGCTCTTATCAGTGATTCTTTCAAGAAATCTATGTGTGCTACAAGGATTACAAATCCTTCGGACGAGTCTGATTAAGAAAGTCAAGAAGACTCAAATCACCATTCGAAGGCATATCTTAGTGAGGCCGATGATGAAGGTGAATAAACTTCAGTTGATCAAATGACTGAAGAAATGGCCATGTAACACCCTAAAAATCGGGTTAATTTAAATTTTGAAAACTTCGCCATAAAACGTTTATAAACTGAGGTGAAGTTTAAACCTGTAATGTTTGGCATGGAAATAACTTGACAACATGACATCCTCCCAAAAAGGGGAAAGTATAAGCGTTTACAAAAAATAGAATTGAAATGAAAACGAGGACCGACAACCTACTTAATCTAAACATTCTAATTCAGATTAAAATGGGGTGACGTCATCATTTCCCAAAATATCGGTAAGTATATGCACGCTCTATATCTTGCCAATGCTAATCCCCAAAAGTTGGCTCAACTCTCCGCTCAAGGTTTCACCGCCCCATCACTAACGGAACCTGAGACGAATACCAAATAAACAAGTGTTAGGCTTGGAGCCTTGTGAGAACATCCAAATATAAATAGGCAGTGAAGTGTAGTACAATTAACATTAAAGAGGGTAACCATAATGAACAAATTCTCCACGTTTAAACCTTATGCGAGACAGGGGAGACCCGTTCCACCATAGGATGTGACAGAACACTGAAGTAAGCCACAACCCATGTGGAGCACTTACATGGAATGGTTGTTTACCGGCGTCAACTCTATCCATGAATCTTTAGCCGTTAGAACATCAACTCTATTCATGAATCTTTAGTTCAATGTAAACATGTGTAACACCCTCAAATATGGAAATAACAACTAAATTAAAATTTTCTAAATACACCAATAAATGATTCATCTACAATCACAATTTAATATTTAACCTTAATACACACATTCATTCTATACATACAGGCTATAATAAGGACGAGTGCTACTAAAACCCAACCATGGCCGCTATCTCCAAACTGCTGAGGACTTCACCAAATACTTACACTTGTGAATAACTAAGCACATCTCTTCATAGGACTGCTAGAGCCAAACCCCCTTCTGGAACCTGATGCACATGCCGACAAATAAAAAAGGTTAGGTTTAACGCCTAGTGAGCTCAAGAGTTTTAACATGAATGAATATATCATTAAAAAAGGAATTCAGTTCAAATCTAAATCTTTCAAAATGGTTTACTTTAGAAATGGAAACGACCCGTTTTCCCCATAATATACATCTTTAAAGACAACGCTCCAAAACATACATTCTTTATAAAACGAGACAACCCATAACTCACCCAAAACGGTTTTATAATCCGACACCCAAAACGAGTATAATACTCGACCCATAAATAACGGAAAACAAACCATATAATTATGATACGTCATCGAAAGCATGGGACTGAAACTTAATACTCATGCGACCATAAAATGGAATGAAATCCAAACATTTAGGCAAGGACAATTAAATATCCAAAATACTACGTGTCGACAGCGGGGGATACCTGTATCCGTTAAGAGTGGAGGAACACAAAAGTATGCCACTCATACAACGTTAATCGTATGACATTTCACGACACACAAGCCCAAGTGTCCCTATGGATCCAATGCAACACAATCTAACATTACATGACTATACATGAATGACCAACGCACTCGAGCATGTAATTATCATAAAAATGCAATAAAATGCATTAGTATGTAAATCATAGATTGGACTCTACATCGAGCCATTAAAACCGGACAAATGTCCTCAAAACTCTTTTTAAGTCAACGCCGAGCTAAAATGCTCAAAAATCCATTTGACCAATAAACAATGGACCCCCAAATAATGAATTGCCTTTAACGTTTATGCATACACATAACCCACATATGTGATTAACCCAAAACTCGTCACAAGTTGGAACCAAGGATTCTTCCCAAATGGTTTATGAACTCAAATACATCAAAATGCCGAACATCATAAATTAGACTTCATTTGTACAAAAATCACCAAAGGTGCATAAATCATAAAATGGGCTTTATTTGTACAAGATCACCAAGAATACATAAATCATGCTATTTACTTGTTGAAATATTCAAAATCTGAATATGAGCATTTCATGAGATTAAAATAACCCGAGTTTATCAAATATGAGAACTTATCAAAATACTCACACTTTGACACTTACCAAGTAAAACATATTTTACTTCAAAATACATATTTTGGCATGTATATAGTTTTCACAAAGCAACTTGAACTCGCCTTGCTAGATTTAGGCTAAATCTAGATTTTACCCACTTGAGCTCTTTTGAAGAAACTTGGATCCTCAAGCCAAGACCTCCAAAAACCTAGATCCATAAATTCAACCATAAATAAACATATCTAACCATATAGAAAAATTCCCCAAACATTTTACATCAAAACTTCAACTTATACTCAAACCCTAATTTCGACCTAAATCCTCCAAAATCTTCCAAACCGAAAATGGAGAAACATAATACTTAGGAAATCATCAATGGAGCCTTTTTATCTTATATTAGGGTTTAGAAATGGAAGAGATACACTTACCACTTAGGTTTTGATGAAAACCTAGAAGACTCAACAATAAGCTTGAGGTTGGAGATGACAATGGTGGACACTTTGCCAAAGTTCCCAATCTACCACTTGATGATGGAACATTTTAAGAACTCAAGAAATTAACCCAAAATGAGTTAAGGTTTGGGGAGAATGAGGAAGAAGTGGTTTGGGAGAAAGTGGAGAAGTTTTAGAAAAGAGAAATGAGAAAATAGGCTGAAAACCCACACTTAACAGCACCCTGCACCCTTTGTGCGACATTGACCATGCGACATTGCCCAAAAACTTGATAGCGATGTTTGCACGCCTCTAAGACATGTGATAATTGAATCTCAAAGCAAGTATACAATGGGATCCAATATCGTCTTTCAAGTAATAAAATGGTAAGAACCAAGTATCGAATTCCACAGAGATAGGTATCTTAAGTTGCAAGATCTCGAGATGAAAAACTAACTTCAGATGGCGATTTTGAAGACTTTGTTTGGTTTGAGTGAATAGTTAAATAAAATAACAGAGAATAAATAAAGCAAGGGTGTAAGACTTTTCGTGAGTATTAAACACAAGTTTCTGTGGACCAATGTTGTAGGAATGCTACAACATTGTGTTTTTCAACAACTAGTTCCACCATCTACTTTGAAAGAGATCCTTCTGAATTCTCACCGTGACACTTGTATTTAGCTTCTACCAGGCACATTCCTGTGCAATATCAGAAACAGTGATAGTTTCGAACGGTGTCCTCAAAGTATATGGTTAAACAAATTCCTTTGTTAAAAATCACTCTTCCGAGTCGATTCCCATATCATCCAAGTTGACGTGTTCCAAGTGGCTCATTCCTGAGTCCACTACACTTTAACACTTTGACTAGTGATTATGTAACGCCCTAAAAACTAGGGTAAATTTAAAACTACGGAAACTGTACAATTAAGCATCATCCAAAGGTATAAACTCCCAAAAAGGGGAACTGTACTTAACCTTTACAAAAATCTGAATACGGATAAGGATCCCAACAACAAACCAATCTAAACATATACTATCTAGATTACATAAGTTGTTGATCCAGAATCATCCAAAAATGTGGGACTTAACAATGCCCAACAATCCAATACTAAACATCACAAAAACCCTCGAGATCGGTCCCAACACTCAAACCCTTGGCAACCTGCCGCTAAGAAGAACCTGAATACATATCATTTGAGAAAAGGTGTTAGGCTTAAAAAGTCTAGTGAGAACATACAGTTTATAAATTTCAAGAAATATAAACAATTGTATCATAAGATAATCTTCCCAATAAGGTTTAGTTTTACAAATGAAACCTTTGCCACAACCGGGCCTTTTTGATACAAAACTCGTCATCAAGTGACCAAAGATAACCATTTTACCAAGTATTGTAGCGTAACACAAAGTAGGCCACAATCAGAGTTATGAGCTAAACACTTGGAATCCATGGCCATGAACTCACAAATCCGTACTACGATGTGAGGTAGGGCCCCCCGGGGAAACCAAGGTATACTCGTTCACCAGGACTACACTATGACCCATGGCTAGTAACCGGTCTCACATAACCGTACTAAATGGCCCCCGAGGATCATATGCATCCATAGCTACAAATAGGGGAATTATGATCCATAGCTAGTAACCGGTTTCAACCGTACCAAATGGCCCCCGAGGATCATAAACATCCATTTTACAAATAGGGAAAAAACATCCCAAATATAAGCCGACTCAATACCTAGGGATCCACTAGTAATGGTGCAGACTTGTCACAACAACATTTGTGACCAACCATAGATAATCATATGGTATAAAATAACCTTTATAAACAATAATGCATTTTCAAGTTCAACTTCTGGTAAGTATGAGAATCATAAAAATAAGTTCATAAACATTTTTTTGCATAAGCTACATAATCAGCAAGTAAAACATCCTTTTACTTCAAATAAGATAGAATGCATCATTTTAGTCAAAAATGATCGGGAACCCTAAAATCTCCCAAAACTCAAGTTATATCAAATATGCAGAAAACTTAGATCTGAAACCATGGAGATATATAGGAGTTCCAAAAGGTAGCTTTTGATATGTATACAGATTTTAAAATAATAGTAGGAATTCACCAAACAGGTTTATACGAAAACCCAAAAAACCAGATATCGACCACGACGAATAGGTGAAGCTTTCTACACCGAAACCCCGAGCAATGCACATAATACTAGCAATCAACGGAGCTTCAAAGATCGAAGAAATCAAAAAGAATCTTAGAGAGAGAGAGAGAAATATCAACAAAGAGATATTTGTGGCTGACAACCCTTAAGTCGGCCAGAGGGTTGCGCGGCTTACACCGCGGCCTTTAAGCCACGGGAAAAGTCGCGCGTGCCGTAAAACTGGAATACTCCAGTGGGTCACGCGGCTTAGCTCGCGGCTTACTAGCCGCGGCATAGCCTGCGCGTGTCAACAATCTGGGAATCCTCCAGAGGGTTACGCGACTTACCTCGCGGCCTACAAGCCGCGGCATAGCCCGCGTAACTCTCTGTTTCCCACAATTTCAACCAAAACCCAAACACTAACTCTCGATTCAAAACTCGGCGTTTATGACAAAAAGGTAAACGCAAGAATACAACGATATATATAATGAAAATCCAGGGTATTACAGATTAACCCGTCAAGAATCAATCAGTTTGAAAAACATAGATAACAAGTTCCCTTGTTAGCAACTCTTCCAAGTATACTTCCCATATCATTCAAATTGACGTGTATTCATGTGGCTCATTCCTAAGTCCACTACACTTTACCACTTTCCAAGTGATCAATTCGTCAAGAAGTGCGTTTGGATTTATAAAACTTAGAATGAAATGGTGGAACATCATTATTGAGAAACAATGTCCACTTTCTTTTGGTTTAAAAACTCACCATTTGCCTCACACCCAAACTAATGAAATTAGCTACTCATAACGTAAAGTAAAATGCGATAAATGTAAATGACGTAAATTAAAGACATAAATTAAATAGTGATGTGTTTTAAGATTTATAACCGCAAGCGTACGGGTTTTGTAGCATACGGGTCAATCACAGGGAGGTGACGGTCTAAACACTAACCACTTAATAATCATGTCTAGCTATGCGAATTAGATAATTTGATTTGATGATTAAACTAAGTAGACATAAAATTAAACTAGATTAAAGGAAAGAGAGACAAAAAGAGAAAAATAAAAGTCAACTACAACTAAAGGGGCACTGGGTAACGTCAACCTACGATTTTGGTGATGGTGAGAATTCGTTTTGCAAAATTACTTTAACCCTCTTTCGAGTTGGAAAAGCTTTTCTAAGCCAAGACATATATTTACTCTCGCAAGATATGTACATACGAAAGAAACATTAAGGTTTAAAACAAGTAATTTTCCCAATCAGCGTCCCTAACTATTTGCATGTTAGAGCCGTTGTCATTGACCAATTTAATCCAAGTAAAAGACTAAACTTTCGTTTACATTAAAAACTACTTAAATTGACTAAATGTTTTGTTAAAAAACAATTAAATTAACTCTAACTTTCATTAGAATCAAAATGGATTAAAACCCAACATTCGTTTTAAGAACAATTGGTCAATACCAAAACCTCGATCCTAAGGGACGATTACCCAATAAAACGAAAATTGATTCGGGACCAAGCAACAAATTATTTATTTAAACTCTAACAAAATTAAAGATAAAATAAACCTAGACTAAAACGATAACTACATAGGATGCAATATAATAACAATTAACATTAACGAAAACTAAGAATGATCAAAAACCTACTAAATAAACATGTGCAGGAAATTAATTTAACCTAATCTAATGGGTGCAGAAAATTACATAAAAGCAGTAAATTAGGGTAGAGGGCAAGAGATGAATTAAATGCAGAAAATTAGGATAGAAAATAAGGAATAGAGATACAAAAGGGAGAAAGATAATGAAATACATATAGGGAGATGTAGAAAAACTAAAACTTGATACAAATAAACAAGAGTAAAGAAGGATTGATGAAGAAATCCAAGAATGATTAGATAACTAGAAATCTTGTAACACCCTAAAAATAGGGATAACAAAAATCCGGAAAACGGACATGAGGTATACTGAAATTGCCATAGCAAGAGCCTCCCAAAAATGGGGAATATATAAATATAAATAACCTGTTTAATCACAACTATAATTTAACGGACAATAAACAACAACCAACTAATCTAATTTCTACATCTAGAAAAGAGATTACAAAAAGGGTTGTTATCTATAAACCCAAAACGTTCTATATCCAAAAGTATAATGCGTCCATGTGCAATTCCCCAAGCTCTCACCCCAAAGCAACTAAACCTGCTTAGGACCGCCACCGCTGGAACCTGAGATACACATCGACACCAAACAAGTGTTAGGCCAAAAAGCCTAGTGAGTTGGACAATAATAAGCATGCATGAACAGTCACAGTTTCTTACCAGCAGTTAACCAGTGTCCGAATATATGTGGAGTCATTAGGGGAGACCCAAAGCACCAATCAATTCCACTCCAAAGAGTCAATGCACCTTGATGCCCTTAACAAGGAACACCCCAAAGGCCTGGCACACCCGGAGATCAGACCGTAAAGGAAACTTTCCGAGTGGCGGGGGTCTAGGCACATACCATTCCGGTGGTGCCCCAAGACTACATCCTCCTAGTGAACTTTCCTTGATTCATCCAACATAATGCATATAGGAGGTCCTTAGGTATATTTCAACCCAAAATATTTCCATACCGATTACGGGTACAATGTTACCATCCTATCCTCATGAAGTCCAACAAAATTCCCAAATGACATTTATATTCATCAGGCATATAACTATGTCACCAAAATGGTATTCCAACTAGAATCATCATAATACCCATATATGCATACATTTAACATATCAAGGTACCCACATTATATATCTAAGAAACAAATCCCAAGTAATGATACATATAACATTAATCATGGCAAATCACCCATATATAATACTTCCAACTATTTTCATGAAGAAATCCCCAAACATTTGGACATATAGAGATAAAGTAACAAATAGGAGATTATGATGTGTATCTAGTTTTTAACAAAGGTTTAGTAAACTCACAATCTAGGTTTTGAACCCAAAACCTAGAAAATATGGAAACCCTAGAAGTTGAAGATGAGACTTGGAGATGAGAGATGAGAATCTCGAAGAACACTTCAATGAGAACACTTGAATAGAGCTTTGATGACACTTAATACTCTCACCAACCCGAACCCTAGAAATTTATGGAGGTAGGTGATGGAGACCTAAAAATCGCCCAAAGAGGATGCTCTCCCGTTTTTTATGATAAAATGCTTGAAATGATGTGTTCAATTTCATTTAAAACCACAGACTGGACCACGCGGGCGATAGTGCCCGGTGATAGTGCCAAGGGCACTATCGCGAGTCACAATCGCGAGGCCTTCCCCGCTCACGGTACCAATTCGGCGATAGTGCCAAGGCACAATCGCGGGGCACAATCGCTGGCATCCCCCAGCCTACGGTACACCCTTGGCGATAGTGCCTCCGGCGATAGTGCCAATGGCACAATCGCCAGGCACAATCGCGCCAACCCCAAAACAGCCCGAAAACTCAGCCGAAAACGATAACGAGCACAAGGTTTGTACGATTAAAGATGGTAAATTAAAACATGACATTTTAACAAAATAATGATCATAAAATGCACACAAGGACACATATTCTCACATAAGCGCAATTAATGCATTAAGGGAGACAAAATACTTACCTTAAGAATTTACGAGTGTTACAATCCTCCCCACCTAAATGGGATTTCGTCCCCGAAATCTTACCCTAGGCAAACAAATGAGGATAACGCTTCTTCATATCCTCTTCGGACTCCTAAGTAATGTTAGCACCCCGATAGTGCTTCCATTGGACTTTAACCATGACTACGTCTTTATGCCTCAACTTCTTCACTTTCGATTCTAAAATCGACTCCTGTTCTTCCACCCAACGATTCCCATTGTCCACCCGAATTTCCGACAAAGGAATCACGCTTTCCTCTTCGGCTAGACACTTCCGAAGGTAACACACGTGAAATGTAGGATGTATCCCATCCATCTCCGGCGGTAAATCCAACCGATAGGCTTGCAACCCAATCTTTTCCAAAATAACGAATGGCCCAAGGAAACGAGGACTGAGCTTCCCACGCTTCTCGAAACGTATGATCCCCTTCCACGGAGACACCTTCAACATGACCCGGTCACCCACTTGAAACTCAACCGGCCTTCTCTTCTTGTCCGCATAACTCTTTTGTCGGTCTTGTGCCGCCTTTAGCCTCTCCCGAATCTCTTTCACCTTGTCCGCCGTCTCTTGCACTATTTCTGGCCCGACGAATTACTTTTCGCCCGCTTCTAGCCAACAAACTGGGGTTCTACACTTCCGCCCATACAAGGCCTCGAACGGTGCCATTTCGATACTAGAATGGTAACTGTTGTTGTACGCGAATTCTACCAGGGGTAGATGTGAATCCCAACTTCCCCCGAAGTCTATTACACACGACCTCAACATATCTTCTAGAGTCTGGATTGTCCTCTCGCTTTGACCATCCGTTTGAGGATGATACGCCGTGCTCAAATTCAGTCGAGTACCCAACTCCTTTTGCAAACTAGCCCAAAAGTTCGAAGTGAATTGGCTATCCCGATCCGATACTACAGATTGTGGAACTCCATGCCTTGACACCACCTCGTCGATGTACAGTTTAGCCAACTTATCTATTGGCAAGGTCTCCCGCGTTGCAAGGAAATGCGCGCTCTTGGTCAATCGGTCAACAATTACCCAAATGGTGTCGTGGCCACGCAAGGTCTTCGGTAACTTTGTCACGAAATCCATAGTGATGTTGTCCCATTTCCACTCGGGAATGGACAACGGTTGTAAACTTCCATACGGTCTTTGATGCTCCGCCTTGACTTGAAGGCACGTGACACACTTCTCCACATAACTTGCCACATCTAACTTCATCACCGACCACCAATAATTTAACTTTAAGTCTCTATACATCTTGGTGCTACCGGGATGTATAGAATAATTCAACTTATGTGCTTCCTCGAGAAGCAAGCCACGAGTTCCCCCAATCTTGGGCACCCAAATTCGCCCTTGGAAGAGTTTGAGTCCACGACTAACTTCTGTTAAGAGTTCCTTTTGCTTGGTCATAACCTCGGTCTTGAGGTTCTCTTCTTTAAGTGCTTTCGCTTGGCTCGTTCTTATACTTTCCAACAAACTCGACACCACATCGATTCTGGTAAGGGACATTTTGACACTTTTGCCATGATTCTTTCGGCTCAATGCATCCACTACTACATTAGCCTTACCGGGATGATAGATTAGGTCACAATCGTAATCCTTCAAAAGCTCTAGCCATCTCCTTTGTCGCATGTTGAGCACCTTTTGGTCGAAGATGTACTTGAGACTCTTGTGATCCGTGAAAAGAGTACACTTGGTTCCATACAAATAGTGTTGCCACAACTTCAACGCGAAAACTACCACCGTTAACTCCAAATCATGAGTCGGATAGTTCTTCTCATGATCCTTTAATTGTCGCGACGCGTAGGCTATTACCTTCCCCCTTTGCATTAGTACGCACCCAAGTCCCATCTTGGAAGCGTCACTATACACCACAAAGTCTTCCGATCCTTCGGGTAAGGACAAGATCGGGGCTTCGCACAACTTCTTCTTGAGCGTCTGAAACGCTTGCTCTTGTGCATCGGTCCAAAGAAACTTAACGTTCTTTCTTGTAAGGGAAGTGAGCGGTGTAGCCGTCTTTGAGAAATCCTGAATGAAACGTCGGTAGTAACCCGCTAAAACCAAGAAGCTTCGGATCTCCGTCGGACTTGTTGGGGGTTCCCAACTCATCATTGCTTCGATCTTTGTCGGATCCACTTTCACCCCGTCCTTTGATACCACATGCCCCAAGAATTGCACTTATTGAAGCCAAAATTTGCACTTCGAGAACTTCGCGAACAGTTTCTCCCTTCTTAGAACTTCTAATACTTCCCGTAAGTGTCTTCCATGTTCGGACTCATCCCTTGAATATATTAAAATATCGTCGATGAAGACGATCACGGATTTATCCAAAAATGGGCGACACACACGGTTCATCAAATCCATGAATACGGCCGGAGCGTTGGTTAAGCCAAACGGCATCACCAAGAACTCATAATGACCGTATCTCGTTCGGAAAGCCATCTTCGGAATATCTTCGTTCTTCACTCTCACTTGATGATAACCGGACCGAAGGTCAATCTTCGAGAAACGTCCCGCCCCTTGGAGTTGATCAAAGAGATCGTCGATGCGAGGTAGAGGGTACTTGTTCTTCACCGTGAATTTGTTTAACTCCCGATAATCTATGCACATCCGCATGGATCCATCTTTCTTCTTCACGAACAAAACTGGTGCTCCCCAAGGCGACGAACTTGGTCGAATGAAGCCCTTCTCCAACAACTCTTGAAGTTGCGTCATCATCTCCTTCATTTCTGTCGGTGCCAAACGATATGGAGCACGAGCTATCGGAGCCGCTCCCGGGGTGAGGTCAATATGAGACTCCACTTGTCGTTCCGGCGGTAAACCGGGTAAGTCTTCCGGAAAGACGTCCGGATAATCTTGCACTACTTCCACATCTCCCACCGACTTCTTTTCTTTCTTTGCGTCCACAACGTAGGCCAAGTACGAAGGGTAGCCTTTCGTTAAAAACTTGCAAACCTTAAGAGATGAGATAATAGGATTATTCCTCTTTCCTTTCTCTCCATAAATGGTTGCCACCCCATTTTCCGGCAATGGTACTTGGATCATCTTTTTGGAGCAAAAGATGTCCGCCTTATGCCTCACTAACCAATCCATGCCTATGACTACATCAAACCCTCCTATAGCCATAGGTAGTAAATCTACTCCGAAAGAAATTCCGTCGATCTCTAGAGTGCAATCACAAAAACGGTCACGAATGATCACTTGATCTTCATTAGCTATTTCTACTACTAACGCATCGGGAAGAACACTAATAGGAATAGAGAATTGCTTACAGAAGGTATCCGACACAAAAGAACACGTAGCACCCGAATCAAACAAAACACGAGCTGGCAAGGAGTTTACTAGGAACGTACCCGAAACGACATTCGCGGTCTCCTTTGCCTCTTCGGTAGACATCCGAAAAGCTCGACTCGGTGCCCTTTGTGGTTGCTCGACTCTGGCCGTCGAACCCACAGAATTCCCCCATTTCCTCCAACTAGCTTTGGGCAGAATCTTTTCATATGCCCCGGTTCTCCGCACTCGAAATATACCGATCCCTGGATAGAACATTCTCGAGTCGTATGGTTCTTCTTACCACACTTGGCGCACCTGGTTGGACCGGAGTAAGTTCTTGTAGCACATGGACCCGAGTGCTTTGACCTGCACTTGGAATACCACCGTTCTTCACGACGTTGATCACCCGCTTTCCCACTCACAAAGGGTCTCGACTGGCGAACGGGCCCAGATGGCCCTTCCCACTTCCGCTTCTCACCAACTAACCTCTTCTCTTCCCTTTCGGCATTGATGTCATCCTCAACGAGCAAAGACTCCTCGATAACCTCTTGTAACGTTGAACACTTAGCATTCCTTACCGCCGATCGCATCCCGACCGGTAACCCTTGATGATAGGCTTTAATCTTTGACCTTTCATCGGGGACTAGATGTCCCACCAAGTTTAATTTCTCTAAAAAGAGTTTGGAGTAGCCAACCACAGACAGGTTCCCTTTCTCCAGCTCTCGGAACTCCCGCTCCAACTTGTCCATCGAACGCTCGCTACAATACTTGTCCATAATCTTCTCTTTGAACACCGACCAAGTTAACTTAGCCAAAACTTCAGGAGTGAGGACCGATCACGTGAGATTCCACCAAATCAAAGCCTCTCCCCGAAGTAGTTGAGAAGCAAACTTGACCCGTTGAGAGGGATCACACTCACTTGACTCAAAGGCCATCTCTACCTCTTTGAGCCAGTACATGCAAGCAACCGGGTTATCTGAACCCGCAAACTCCTTAGGGTGGCACCCCAGAAACGTCTTGTAAGTGCACCCCTTAGTATTCGTCCGAATCCCTTCAGCGGATGATTCCTCGACCGTTACCACATTTGGTCCACCCAACCCCACAATAATGTTTTCAGCCATCGTCTCAGGTTGTCGGTGGCTAGCGTCTCGATCCTCTAGGAGTTTCATGAAAAACTCTTGTTGTTGGGTCATACCGAAGTCATGGCCAACTGTTGTTGAGCCAGGGCTGCATTCATAGCCAACATCATGCTATCCCGAAGCCGGGTCTCCATGGTAACTTCCTCCATAATGGCGTTACCTGCGTTGAGGTTCCGGTGCGGAATATGCTCAGGCCCTCCTCCCAAGATTCTGGGTATAGAAATGTCATCGGAGGTTGCCCCCACCGGGGGTCGTATTGTTGCAGATTCCACTTCTGGTTGCTCCTCTGGCATGTCCGGTAATCTACTTCGAGTGTTTACCATTGATCACTGCCACACAAGCACGAGAAGGAGGTTGAGAAAAGACTAAGCGAGTTTAACTCATTGTACGTACTAATACCTTCATCAATTATTATAATAATAGTAAACCAAGTATGCTCACGTAACAATACATTCATAATAAGCTAAGTGAAATTATGAATGAACCATACACAAAAATTCTTGTCACCATCATCACAACTTTCAATTTAAGTAATTCCGTAATCCTAACGCTCTCCCCACCTAGGATTTCTACCCCAAGTGGACAGTGAAGTCATAAAGTCTAAAGCTTAAGTCTAGATATGCTAAACAATACCTAGTTCACTTAAACTAAAGCTCTGATACCAACTTGTAACACCCTAAAAATAGGGATAACAAAAATCCGGAAAACGGACATGAGGTATACTGAAATTGCCATAGCAAGAGCCTCCCAAAAATGGGGAATATATAAATATAAATAACCTGTTTAATCACAATTGTAATTTGATGGACAATAAACAACAACCAACTAATTTAATTTCTACATCTAGAAAAGAGATTACAAAAAGGGTTGTTATCTATAAACCCAAAACGTTCTATATCCAAAAGTATAATGCGTCCATATGCAATTCCCCAAGCTCTCACCCCAAAGCAACTAAACCTGCTTAGGACCGCCGCCGCTGGAACCTGAGATACACATCGACACCAAACAAGTGTTAGGCCAAAAAGCCTAGTGAGTTGGACAATAATAAGCATGCATGAATAGTCACAGTTTCTTATCAGCAGTTAACCAGTGTCCGAATATTTGTGGAGTCATTAGGGGAGACCCAAAGCACTAATCAATTCCACTCCAAAGAGTCAATGCACCTTGATGCCCTTAACAAGGAACACCCCAAAGGCATGGCACACCCGGAGATCAGACCGTAAAGGAAACTTTCCGAGTGGCGGGGGTCTAGGCACATACCATTCCGGTGGTGCCCCAAGACTACATCCTCCTAGTGAACTTGCCTTGATTCATCCAACATAATGCATATAGGAGGTCCTTAGGTATATTTCAACCCAACATATTTCCATACCGATTACGGGTACAATGTTACCATCCTATCCTCATGAAGTCCAACAAAATTCCCAAACGACATTTATATTCATCATGCATATAACTATGTCACCAAAATGGTATTCCAACTAGAATCGTCATAATACCCATATATGCATACATTTAACATATCAAGGTACCCACATTATATATCTAAGAAACAAATCCCAAGTAATGATACATATAACATTAATCATGGCAAATCACCCAAATATAATACTTCCAACTATTTTCATGAAGAAATCCCCAAACATTTGGCCATATAGAAATAAAGTAACAAATAGGAGATTATGATGTGTATCTAGTTTTTAACAAAGGTTTAGTAAACTCACAATCTAGGTTTTGAACCCAAAACCTAGAAAATATGTAAACCCTAGAAGTTGAAGATGAGACTTGGAGATGAGAGATGAGAATCTTGAAGAACACTTCAATGAGAACACTTGAATGGAGCTTTGATGACACTTAATACTCTCACCAACCCGAACCCTAGAAATTTATGGAGGTAGGTGATGGAGACCTAAAAATCGCCCAAAGAGGATGCTCTCCCGTTTTTTATGATAAAATGCTTGAAATGATGTGTTCAATTTCATTTAAAACCACAGACTGGACCACGCGGGCGATAGTGCCCGGTGATAGTGCCAAGGGCACTATCGCGAGTCACAATCGCGAGGCCTTCCCCGCTCACGGTACCAATTCGGCGATAGTGCCAAGGCACAATCGCGGGGAACAATCGCTGGCATCCCCCAGCCTACGGTACACCCTTGGCGATAGTGCCTCCGGCGATAGTGCCAATGGCACAATCGCCAGGCACAATCGCGCCAACCCCAAAACAGCCCGAAAACTCAGCCGAAAACGATAACGAGCACAAGGTTTTTATGATTAAAGATGGTAAATCAATATATGACATTTTAACATAATCATGATCATAAAATGCACACAAGGATACATATTCTCACATAAGCGCAATTAATGCATTAAGGGAGACAAAATACTTACCTTAAGAATTTACGGGTGTTACAAATCTTCCAACAAAAACAAGAATTCAACTAAATAAATTAAAGAGAATAGGGAAGAAGATACTAGATATATGGAAAACCGATGGTGAATCGGATCCCAATGGCCTAAACTTGTACTGCAATCTTCTTCCCAAATCTTGGAGATCGACCAAGAACTTGCTAAACCAAAACCAAAACCAAAAGTCGACTTCCTCTCCCTTCCAATTCAAAAGAAACGTGTTCCCCCAAAAAAACAACCTAAAGGGTTTTAAAAGCCTAAACTAAAAAGCCCAACAAAAGCCCAACAAAATAATAAGCCCAATGACCTTCGCGACCGTGAAGAAAACTTCACGCCCGTAAAGGTGCAGCAGAAAATAAAAAGAACGTTTCTGGAGCAGTGCTTCGTGACCCTGAATAAATCTTTGCGCCTGCGAAACCATGACAAAAACTCTAAATCTTGAATCAAAAGTATTTTTTCGCGTCCGCGAAGCATGGAGAACAGTTATTTCCTTTCGACTTCGTCTCTTTCAACGGCTTCTCCTCCTTGCTCTCGATCATCTCCTTCTCTTCTCTTTCCACCTTGAGCACGCCTTCATCTATCTCACCTTTAGAACGCATAATCTGCACAAAACATATACCAAAAGCATAAAAATTATCCCCAAAAGAATTTCCAAACGTGATTAAAGAGAATAAGAGAGAAATGAAAAATGATGCATGAAAATGCTAAACTAAACACTAAAATAAAAAGAAAAATGCAACTAGAATATACAAAGTTAGGTGCACAAAATGCACTTAACAAATAGCGTAATATAAATGACGGAAATTAAATACAATAAAGATAAATAAAAGAAAGAACAAGAAAGCAGTAAATAACAAGTAAATAAAATAACCACAATATTATAAAGTTACTTCTAGAGAGAGAAATATTTAACACTTGGTTGAGAACCACATGGATCTCACCAAAATGGATCTACCTTTAAACAAAAACCCAACAAGCCTATTTATACTAAAGCTAGAGTGGCAAACTTGTAATTCCAAAGAACTTGCTTACCAAGTCTTACCTACTACCAAAATGATGAAAAAGAAAATAGTGAAAAGTACAACTACTACATAATAACTGTATCTTCCATAATATCTTCTAAAATCTAATTTATTCCCCATAAAAAGCTAACTAGAAACAGATCTGGTTCCATTGTAACAAAAGGTTGGATTTGGATTCATTTCGTTGGTCATCTTCATCAAATTTGTCCACGGCTCAAGCAGATCGGGATGCTGTAGCATTGATTGACAGTAATAAAATCAGTATAAAACCTAAGTTAGCTTCCATAAGTAGTAAAAGACAGAAAAATCATAAACTTAGCTCTATGAAATAAAAAGTAGAAAATAAGATAACAAAATGACTCAAAGTTTGGGATAAAAGGAAAATTATTTGCCTAAAAGAGAGGAAAAAGTGATCGATGCATTGAATTCTCAATGCATATCAGACATTGCCCTGGGTAATGTCGCTGGTATGTACCAGCTCACGGTACACCCCATGCGACTGTGATAGTGCGACTGTGACTCGTCATAGTCGTCGGGCATTGTCGCGGGACCTTTCCGGAGCCCTGAAACTCGACTTTTTCACTGCCAAGACTCCCGATACTCCAAGGGACTTTCAAAAATACATTTCCCAACAAAACCCCACTGATTACAAGTCGCAAAAATGTCCGGGCGACATTTACTTACCAAAAATTTCAGGTGTTACACTCCTCCCATCCTTAGAATGATTTCATCCTCGAAATCTACTCTTCTCAATGGAACGTTTAGGGGTGAGCGTGGGTCGGGTCGGGTCGAGGTTAAAAAAGGGAAACCCGGTCGGGGTTCGGGTAAGGAAATCAATCCCCTAAATAGCATAAACGGGTTGCGGGGGTATCGGGTTTCGAACCACTTCGGTTCGGGTAAAATCGGGTCGGGTGGTCGGGTTTAATTAAAAAAAATGTTTCTTTCTGCTTTGATTTTTCTGTTTGCTGCAAGCTGCATGTTATATAGTATATACTAATTTGTTATATACTAATTAATAGGAGTAATAATAAACGTGAGGCATGAAGTTGGTGAAGTCAAACTAAAATATGGAAATTGTTTTTTTCTTTTGCTTTTATTATTTGAGTTGAGCCTTTGAGGAGTAATAACAACCAATAGGAAGTAGAAACTAGAACGTAGAAAGGTGGCCAGGTGGGTGGGTTTTATTTTATACCAATTTGAATCTTTGATTGTTGGATAAGTACAATGCATGCTAAGTTGCTAACTATTACACAATAACACAAATAGATGGTCCCACCGTCCAAGTTTATAGTATTATTGATGACGAATTGACGATGGTCGATGAATCAATGGTTTATGGATTCACGAATCACGCTGATGAAGGATGATAACTACGCCGTATATTATATATACGTGCGTTTATGGTTACCGACGTATGAGGTATGACTCTGACTTACCAACTATTAGAAGAAAATAAAAGAAGGAAATAGGAAGAAAAAAGGAAAGTATTCTCAATTTCTCATGATCTCATCTCCGCCGGGTTTCGGACGGGTTCGAACCGTGGATTTGAACACCCTAACCGATCCTATTAAATCACTCGGGTACTCGGGTTTCGGGGGTCAGGTTGTATCGGGTATTGTGGGTCGGGGATTTTCGGGGATTTCGGTTCGGGTTTTCGGGTTTTTCTTTTTCGGATTTGTTTGGGTTTTGCACAACCCTAGGAACGTTGCCCGCGGGATAGATTGCCCTTAATCTACTTGCCATAATCACTATTATAACTCTCACGCTGATACTCACACCAGCCGCCCCTCTTGGGCACATAACACTTATGTCCGAGTGAACACTTAACTCGCTAAAGTAGTCTTTTCCCAGAAGACTACGGTTGTCTCCCAACCTTGGGTGACACTTGCTACCTCAAGGGCAACTTGTAACCCCGATTTAACACCGGCCAACACACTTTAGCTGAACATGCTTCTGAATCCAATCCAAGGTTCGACATCGATTTCCAAAGAATTCCTAAAATTCTCAATGAACAGTACTTGATATTGACAACGCCGTTCAACTCGAGGCGTACCCATACGCTCTCTAGGTAGCTGGTTAAGCAGATCCGACTATCACTAGCTCCGATCTACTCTCAACCTCAAAACATTCCCTTAATAAATCTTTACCACAACGGGGAAACTTGCACACACATTGACACTTAATCATCAACATCTAACCTTCTTTTAATTTCCACCCCCACGAGGTCAACATTTCTCACGATCTAACGGGATACTCCCACCATTCCAGGATTCATTGACTTCAAGAAACGAGTCGACGCCTAATACCCAAAATGGTGACATCAAAACGTGGATATCCCGCACAATACTTCATTCCAGGAGTATTGTGGCATTAAGGTTGACACTTAACAGAGGACTATTATTTCCAAATCTTACATACCTAACAGACGGACCACAAAAATTCCTTGATCATGGAACCCATTAGGATGGTACACCTTCAACATATGCCACGATGTCGGACCGACAAGCAACCCATTAATTAGAACCCAACCATGCGTAGATAATCATACAAGACCTTATCCCGTAGGTTCACCTAAGCATAAAGATCCTCTCTTAATTAATTGGGGAACAAAATCTAATACCTCCGCTATTCAAGCGCGACCCGATTCGAAAGTTGAAACTCAAATTCAAGATTGACCACAAGTCGAATCATCCGACGCTTCAAATCCCAAGGACTCCTTAGTTCCTTAATTACAACTCCCTTCACAACAGGGTTTAAATCTATATGCCTAATGAATTCAAGGTTTTCAACTATCATGCCGATTTAAACTTTTATAAAACTTTCAAATACATAAGCTTTATAACAATTGGTCGTGCAGTAAAATCCACTACCGATCACTTGATAAATTGAAAATTGATCACCGACGCTACACATATAAAACCATCTCCAAAATTCTTTTGATCGATATTTACGTAAATAAAACAGCAACAAAAGGTGTGTAGCAAAATTCACACTATAAACAAGAAAATAAATTCCGGTACCCCAAACACGTGAAATAAATGTTTGTACAACCCCAAAAGGGGACTTCACAACTTTTAACTTTAACTTTTCCTTCTTTAACCAAAAACGTTGTGGCATAAAATTCTCAACAAACCCTTTATGCATCAGTTTATTCTCCAAAGCTCGGTAGAACGATGGGAACGCAAATAAATTTTCAAATCAAGTTTAAAACTTTGAACCGCACAGATAAAACACATTTGACCAAAATAGTACCCATAACGACATGAATGTCGATGACTCATTTAAGTGCATTGCGGAAAATTTCTAACAGTAAAATCAATAACCGAGATATGCTCAGAACAAAAGTTTTATCTAAAATAACAAAAATCTTTTATATGTTTACTCACTCCAACAACATAATTTAATCCAAATGCAAATAGCATCAACGATTGACATTTGTATAAATCCCGAAAGAGTAAAACACAAGGTTTTGAAACTTCCCAAAAGAGCACATGCGATGACATTTATTAACAAAACTTATAAATTAACGCACACAATAATGCATGTATACACGTTCCAGAATTCATTTACGTGACGCAAGATGTCGTAAACTAAGGCACCATAAAACCCAACTAAATTTTCATAAACTCATTGACGGTAAAATCAAGTGGTGTCAGAATTTCTATTTCCCAACATAAAAACATAATGCAACAATAAGTCTAAGAATGTTAAAATTCCAAAACCATAACGTACGATAAAGTGACCCTTTTTAATAGAACCTTCATGAGACACGACACCCAGAAAGCTCGTAGATCTACACGCAATAAAATTAAAACTCACACATCTCAAAGTACACTCACGCGCCTCAAAACGTCGCAAAACAGTATTCCATAAAATTCAACACGACTCGTACGGACCCAAAATTCCCAAGAAAGTTCAGACTAAAAAACATGGGAACAACTCTTCCTTTAAAACCTTAACATACGTGGAGGAGATCCAACGTCAAGGTTAAAAATTCTACAGTTACTTGCCCAATGCCCCCATATGGCATTAAAACACGGATCTTATGATGTTCCAAAAATAGCGCTAAGCACAAAACAGGGATGGAGAGATTTTCAATATAAATTTGCAATCATATGAAACAAAACCATCCCATGCATGCTTAAGCTCACGGTTTAAAATATGATGAGTGCTAAATGTTTTACCAAGACTTCATAGTATAACACACCTTATACTTCGAAAACATGAGAAACACTTGATGCAAACTTATTTTAGAAATAAATTTCGTGCATGTATTTGGTCGGCACTTAAGATCGCAAAGTCACCCTCCTTAATTTCCTACTATTATCATCCGGATGCTCAACCTCTTAAAGAAATTCTCGAATATTTCATCGGTTCACCTATGATTTCTCCTCGAATAACGTCCATTCCATGAGTCTAAGGTTCTGCTCCAACCAATAACTTTGTCTCAAGACGATCAATGTAATGCACTCATCGCGCTTAACAATCACTCCGAGGTGACTTTGCTATAAACATCAACCCTTCCTTAGCTTACTCGCTTAGAAACTTTATCACTACCCCAACGGTCATCATACCAAGGTAGTTCAAGTATACACATGTAGCATGTAGGTTCATGTGTGTCCTAAATCTAGTTTCTAATCACAAACAATTAATCAACAAACAAGATTTAATCCAATTACCTGTTTTTGATTACAATTCAATTCAACAAATACAACTTTCTCTCTCTAGAACTCACTCTCTCTCTACAATTCTCTCCCTAATTCTTGATACGTTCAACAACTTCTCTTCTCAAGATTCTAACTAACAAAAACAGAAATACAAAGTATTTATACCAACAAGAAATACAAGAAAAACAAAACAAATACAAAAAATCTTTGACTTTGACAATTTATTACAAAGACTTTGACTTTAACAAGAGTTGACTTTCAACTTTGACTTTCTTGAACTTTGACCTTCAGTCTTCTTGATCTTGTATCTAACAGATTTATGCTCTAACAATCTCCCCCTTTGGATTCAAGATCACTGTTGAAAGATCTAGCAATACAATCTTCTCTTTTAAGCTCTGTCAGATGCAATCTCTCCCTTTAACATTGTAATCTTCTAAGTCTGTCTTCGAAGAATATAACAATCTCCCCAAATATGATAAACAAAATCTTCAACAATCTCTTCAGTATTATCACAATACTCTTTCAGACTTCGGAAAGAAATTATCATCAGATTCAACTCGGATTGCTTTAGCAAATAATCTTCAAAGAAAATTTTATCAAAATCAGCACATCTTCAAAAGTTCTTTGATCCTCTTCAAGTCTTTACTTTGAATCTTCTGACTTGGACATTTCTGTAAATTATTTCCCAAAACTTTAACATTTCTTGATACCATCTCCCCCTTTTTGATTATTTGAGCATTGATATCATCAAAACTTTCAATAAGAAATGTCATTGACCATTCTGATCTTTCCAAGAGCCTCTGATTCTGTGATCCATAACCAAGTATTCATCTAGATCTTTGCAAATCTAGACAAAATATTCGTGTAACTCCTGAATCAACAAATGAATCAGTTAACATACCTGTCAGTAACACAAAGTTACTGTGTGTAACAGATACACATAGGAAAGGAGCCTTTTGATGTTCACTCCCCCAGGGCTTCCATTCAATCATCGAAACACCACAAAGGAAATTTCTATGAATGTTATGACAAGAAAACAAATTCCTTTTGTGTTCATGCTTATGTAGAAAGAATTAAACATATGATGATTGCTCTTAATAAGGCTCGACATTGTGTAAACCACTGAGACAACAGTAGTATATACACAGACTCAATGTGCATGATTGAAGTGCGAAGGTGGGGCAGACTTCCTTCTTTTTCAATATCCAGATTTTCCAAATGAAAACCAGATAGATAATGTGCTACGTCCCCAGAAAAATATGAAACATTTTCTTTTTAAGAAGAAAATGAGTGGCTGGTGGGGTTATGTCAAGAGTTGGCATGGGCTATTTGCCTGTTTCAATAATGTTTACGAAGAATTGTGAAACATTAGTAATGTGGCTACCCGACTCAGAAAGTAGTTGGTGCAGAGTTTGATATTCTTTTACTCTGTTCTCACACATCTTTCTTTTAATCATTAAGCTCACATCTAACCAAACTCTCTTTTCCATTTTACCTCAACGCACAAGCCACACTCATTTCTTTTAGACTCCTCACACTCAATCACTATGGATTAACTTCTTGGGTAGAAATCACTGGTTAACGTGATTCCATAGAAGTTCAGTTAAATCCTAGCACAAAGAACCCATATTGTCCTAGAAAGCATATGTTGCTCAGATGATTTAACTTTATCAGTTAAAGCTCAAATACAAATGTCAGATAAAGTGTATGCTCAGATGATATAATCATGAAGATATGAGCATTTTTTTTAAACATTGAAGTATTTTCAAACAAGTATATTGAATGAATAGATATGAAGGCAAAAGACTTGTTTGAAAATCTGACATTGTATGAAAATGATCAGAAATGAAATGATATAACAATTAAGGCTTATGGTAAAAAAACAACGGATATTGTCCATATGAACAAAATATAGACATTCTTGAATGAAACGCTTCGAAATGAAATAACGCTCAAAAATCTTAGAAGTACAAGCGGAGTGTCTTACCATCGAAAATATGTTTCAATATGAGGCATGGTAAGAACAATTTGATCAAAAATTAAACCGATGTGTGTGAATACTTGAAAGTATATATAGAAAAGACAATACACAAGTATATATCTTTGGAAACACACAGTTTGTAATCATGTAAGCACAAGATAAAATGAAAACGTTTAAAATCACACTTCCAAATTATAAAATCTATTTAAGAATCGGGAAGTGGTTTGAACATTTAAGAACATGTTTTCTATATCTGAAAGTTGTCCTTCTTTTAGATATATTTGAGATTAAGATAAGAAATTTACCTTGTCGCTCAATCTTAATTCTCATAAAGTCAGTTGTAGTCATTAAGATATGATCTTGATAGCTTCCTCTCATTCTGCACAAGTCTCAAAGTCATGTCAAAGCAACTTTTATTCACAAAGTTTATTCAAATGTAAATGACATAAAGCAATAAAACGATTAAAGTACGAGTTCTGATCTGAAATAAGCAGAATTCGTAGTCTTACTCCTTTTGATATGACGTATATGCTCCCCCTAAAATCATGCATCACAAAAATTTGTCAGTTAAGTAAAATGGAGAAATTAAATATGCTCCCCCTCAAAAGAATGTAGATCATCTTAAAGTGCATCTCACTCTCCCCCTGAGATCATGAACAAACTATTAAAGTGTAGATATCTTTCAGAAATAATGATAAAGAAAATGATGAAAAATAACAATACGTAACTTTATTAGGTAACAACCGATTATGTCTTAAGATTTAGAATACCAAGCTTAGAGACAAGAAAATTAAATCTCTTTTCATCTAAGGGTTTGGTAAATAAATCTGCAAGCTGATAATCTGTTTTTACAAAATAAAGTTCAATTGTTCCTTTTTCTACATTATCTTTGATAAAATGATACCTGACGTCAATGTGTTTGGTTTTAGTATGCTGTACAGGATTAGCAGATATCATGATTGCACTCTTCGAGTCACAATAGATCGATATTTTCTCAAACTTGAATCCATAGTCTCGCAGCTGTGTTCACATCCACAGGACTTGGGAGCAGCAACTGGAAACAGCTACATACTCTGCTTCAGCAGTCGATGTGGAAATGCATAATTGTTTCTTTGACGCCCAACTAACGAGTTTGTCTCCAAAAATTGAATGTGACCTGAAGTGCTCTTTCTGTCCAACATGCAACCTGCATGATCTGCATCTGAATAAGCAGTCAGTTGAAACCCAGTATCTTTAGGATACCACAGACCAAGATCTGCAGTCCCCTTCAGATATCTAAAGATCCGTTTGACAGCAGCCAAATGGGATTCTTTAGGAGCAGCCTGATATCTAGAACATAAGCATGTTGAAAACATAATATCTGGCCTACTTGAAGTAAGATACATTAAAGAACCTATCATACCTCTATAAGTCCTAACATCAACACTTTTACCCGAAGGATCAATGCTAATCTTAGTACCTGGTGCCATCGGGGTTCCAATTGGTTTCCAATTTTCCATTTTAAACTTTCGAAGAATATCCAAAGTATACTTAGATTGGTTAATGAAAATCCCTGTTGAAAACTGTTTTACTTGTAATCCGAGAAAGAAATTCATCTCTCCCATCATACTCATTTGAAAAAGTGACACCATGAGGTTAGAAAAGTTTTTGCAGTATTTAGGATTTGTAGAGCCAAATATTATATCATCAACATATATCTGAATAAGGATGATATCGGCTTTTTCCTTTTTTATGAATAAAGTGGTATCAACTTTACCTTTGGAAAAACCTGACTTGACCAAGAATTTAGATTGAACATCATACCATACGCGAGGGGCTTGTTTCAAACCATACAGGGCTTTATCCAAAATATAGACGTGATCTGGCTTATCTGGATTTACGAACCCTTCTGGTTGAGACACATATACTTCCTACTTAAGAATGCCATTTAGAAAGGCCGTTTTCACGTCCATCTGATAGACTGTGAAATTCTTGTGAGTTGCGTAGGCTAGAAACATACGGATTGCCTCTATACGCGCTACTGGAGTATATGTCTCATCATAGTCTATGCCTTCCTCTTGCTGGTAACCTTTGGCAACAAGTCCTGCTTTATTCCTTATGACAATACCATCTTCGTCCTTTTTATTTTTGAATACCTATTTAGTGCCAATTACGGATATTCCTTCCGGTTTTGGAACTAATCTCCAGACCTTCAGGGCTACAAATTGATTTAATTCTTCTTGCATAGCAGACACCCAATCCGAATCAGCTAAAGCCTCTGATACACGCGTGGGCTCTTTCTTGCTAAGGAATGAGTCATGCATACATTGATTCAAAGTCGCTGACCTAGTTTGCACCGGCTTGTTTAAATCTCCAATTACTTGATGTAAAGGATGCTCTTTGGTCCAGCGATGCTCATGAGGGAGTGGATTAAATACTGATTGATCATGATTATCATCTTGAAATCCACTATCAGGATCTTCAGTTTGAATAGTTGGAGAGGGTTTTGCAGTTGAAGTTTTAGATACAGAAGCAGTAATTGGAACAGTAGACTCTGGCTGTCGAGTAGACAGTATATCACACCCAACTGATACAGTTACTTCTGGCTCAGCAATTACTTGTATATCTTCAACTGTAGGAGTAGATGTTGGAATGTGAGTTTCTAACTGAACAGGGGATTCAAGTTCAGTTATTACTTCTTAAGTGACTGGATGATTACAACTTATGTCTTCAGACCTGTCAGTCACAGTAGATTTAGGCAAATTAGATCCTAGAAACTCATCATAAAATAATTCAAATAACAAATCTAAATTAGATAAATGTGAAAGTGAAGTAGAAGCGTTATCCGAATTGTTCTCTGTAGAAACAGGTTCTGGACTGATCTGCCCAAAATCTAATACACCAGTTATCACGGGTTCTGAACTAAGTTGTTCAGAAGCCATTTCTTCATCGAATGAAACATTTACGCTCTCGACGTCTGTCTTTGACTTCTTTAGATAAACACGATATGCAGTAGATGTCGAAGAATAACCAATAAAGATACCCTCATCCGCCTTAGCACTGAACTTGTTCAGACTCTCTCTGTCATTAAGTACGAAACACTTACACCCAAATATGTGAAAATATTTGATTGTCGGTGTTATGTTACTGATCAACTCATATGGAGTCTATTGAAAATGGCCGTGTATCATGGACTGATTCTGAGTATGACACGCAGTTGATAAAACTTCTGCCCACAAGAATAGAGGTAGATTGGATTGGCTAAGCATAGTACGAGCGGCCTCGACTAGCGTCCGATTTCGCCTTTCGACTACTCCATTCTGTTCAGGTGTACGTGCAGCAGAGTATTTATGTGATATCCCGACCGATTTGAGATATTCTTCAACTGTTTTGTTCTTGAACTCTGTGCCATTGTCAGTTCTAAGAAGCTTGACTTGTTTATGTATATTCACCTGGGTCGTCTTTAGAAAGGTAATGAGAACTTCGGGCGTCTCATCTTTTGAACGTAAAAATTTGACCCACGTGAATCTTGAATAATCGTCCACGATAACCAACACGTATTTCTTTCCACCCAAGCTCTGAGTTCGCATTGGACCACACAAATCCATATGCAACAATTCTAATGGAGAGCTGGTACTTGGTTCAGGCTTCGGTTTATGTGCGACTCTCTTCATCTTACCCTTTTCACATACAGCACACAAGTGTTCTTTCTCATATCTCAGTTCAGGAAGTCCTTTTATCAACTTATCTTTGACCAGCTTGTTGATATAACGAAAATTCAGATGTGATAGTCGTCGGTGCCAAAGCCAACTTTGCTGAATCGAGGCTTTTGTCAGTAAACAAACTTGATTGTCATTTTGAACCATTGAAAAATTGATTGTGTAGAGGTTTGTCTTTCTATTGCCGACTAAGAGTTCATTGTCGTCTTCAGTACAAATCGAACATCTCTTAGCTTTGAAATTAACCTCTAACCCTTTGTCGCAGAATTGACCGATGCTAAACAAGTTGTGCCCTAAGCCTTCGACATATCTCACCTTCCTAATCGTTATATTATCTTGAATGATGTCACCATATCCTAAGATAGGTGAAAATTGGTCGTTCCCAAATCTTACATTACCGCTGAATTTCTCTGTATAATTAGACAATAAAGCTTTCTGCCCGGTCATATGCTTGGAAAAGCCGCTATCCAAGTACCACATATGTCGGGTCTGCAAGAGAAATCAGGGAATAACAATTTTAGGTACCCATTTAAAAACGGGTCCTAACAGATTAGCACAAGATTTTGGTATCCATTTGAATATGGATCCTCTTTTCTTTTGAAAACCTCTAAATACATTTGATCTTGAAGAATAAACATGATAAGATCCAAACCAATCATTAGAATTATGATGATAAGCAAAATCATTTCTCCGTTAATGATAAGATTTAGTAGTAGTAGGAGATAATTGAATCAATTTCTTTATTGAATAACACTTGTAAGAAGTTACAAGGTTTTGTTTAGGAGAAGCAAGTTGACCAACTACATCATTATCACTACTATCAGATCTATTACATGAGTTATCAGAAATTGATTCAGTTGTCTCATTATTCTTCCTTTTTGGTTGCCATTCAGTTCTTGCTTCCAACCTTTTCTTTCTTATATCTGAAACAAAAGATTTAGATTTATTAGGAAAGTCAGATTTCTGAGATTGATTTTTCTTGTGTTTACCAGTGTTATTCTTTTTCTGTGAATGTTGTTTTTTATGTTTCTTACCATTAGCATAATAATCAGCATTCCCAGAAACTGATTCACCAACCTTATTTTATGATTCACCCTTTTCATGAACACTAGGTAAAGCTTTTTCATTTATCACAGAAGTAGAATGATTTGGAAGTTGAGCATCAAAGTCAAACATATCAATTTCCTCAATACACCCTTCATCAGAATTTAGAAAATCATTTGCAGACTCAAATAAATCATCAAAATCAGTCGCAGAAGTTGGAAAAACTTTAGAAGATGGAGAACACATTTTAGATTTAACATGAAAATCTGTGTTCTTTAACACTGTAGAAAACACATTTTGTGTTATATCACTCAAAATTCTTTCATCAGATAAAATATTTTCTAATTCAATTATTCTGCTTTCTAAGATCAGTGGAGGTACATAAATTTTAGATTGAACAGGTTTTGCCTCCATCTCAGTCGAATAATAACTAGCAAAATAATCATTTGAAAGAAATTTTGGTGTTTTAGAAAGATAACTATCATTCAGTCTTTCATAACAGAATGGTAGTTGCATTTTCTTCAAATTCATTCTTTTCTCATCTTCTTTTTCCTCAACTTCTTTTGATGCTTTAGTGATGAATTTGGGTTTCAAATGAGGATAATCATCAGCCGCATACATATAATTTGCATTATATAGACCTGGCTGTGTTTCTGATAGCTTTTTCTAGGTAATGAGGATTATCATAACCGAGTGCCCATTTTTCTTTAAAATCAGCTTCTTCATTAGGTGTATTCAAGAAAATCGTTTGATCTGTTTGGCCTCGAATATAAAGTTTTGCTTCCAAACCATTTACCTTTTTCTCTAAAGTCTTGTTCTCAACTTGCAGTTTAAAAGATTTTAGAACACATTGTTGTTTTTCAGAATCAGACTTAGATAATTGTTTTTGCAATTCAGAAATCTTACTTTCAAAACAATCTTTTTCATTTTTAAAAACAGAATCAGATTTGCGTAGAGAATCAATTAAATCTTTGTTCTCAATAACTGACGTGTTGAGCTCAAAGATTTTCTCATTTCTCCTAGCAACTCTGTCTTTTTCCTTTTTCAATTTAGATTGAAGGTCTTGAAGTTCGAGCCTCATGGCTTCCATTTTGGTCATGAAATCATTTTCAGTTAAGTTCATTACCTCATCAGCAGTCTCATCATCTGAATCATCATCTTTCAATTCTTTTCCCATCAAGCATAGATGAGCAGTCTCTTCTTGTTCTTCCTCATCAGAATGATCCAGCCAATATTCATCTTCAGCCATTAATGCTCTGCCAGCTTCTTGTTGCTTGGCCAAGAGCAACTTGTTCTGATAATACTCTGAGTTACGAACCTTTGGCTTTCGACATTCTTTTGCGTAATGTCCAAACTTGCCACAGTTGTAGCATTTGATCATATCATTAGTTGTCTTCTTTTCAGTACTTGTGTAATCATTCACATACTTCTTCTTGTCTTCTAGCTTTTTCTCAATCATTCTATTTCCTTCCACTCTTTCTCTATGCTCATGGTTCTTTGAGCTTGATGAAGAATATCTCTGAGAATTTGACCCTGGTTTCTTGTAGAACTTTTTCTGGAACGCACAGGTCAATAACAACATTGCTTGTTTAAGACTTTGTCCATCATCTCCATCAGATTCATACTCTGATTCAGAACTGAAAACAATTGTCTTCTTCTTATTCTTCTTTTATTTCTTTTCTTTTTCTTTCTCTCCAGCTACTAATGCTATGGGATCAACAGCCTTCTCAACTGTCTTCTTCTCACTTCTTTTCTCTTCTACCTCTTCTTCATTCTGTCTTAACGTTTCATAAACCTCATGTAACGGAATGTCACTCAGATCTTTCATTTGTTTCATTCGGCGAGTGTGCTTTTTCCATTCCGATTGCAAGATGCTAAGAAACTTGACGTTGTTCTCTATTTGATCCTTCTTTACCTTGTTCTTTGAGAGTTCATTCAAGAGTAAAACAAATATTTCATAAGTCTCTTCCCGACTTTCATTATCTTTTGCTTTGAACTCTTCATATCTGTTGATACAGTTAGCTACTTTCATTTGATTCCCAACCTTTGAACCCAACATCATTTTTCTTAACTGATCCCACATTGATTTGGCATTTTCATTGTAGCTATCCATTTTCACATATATCTCATTTGTCATGCTTTGTAAAAGCAAAGATCTGGCTTGTTTATCAGCATCAAACCGTTTCTTCTGTTCATCAGAAAAACTATCATACTTTTTATCTACTCTCCTTGTTCTCGGTGCTCCATCTGAATCATTACCACCAGCAGGAATCTCCTCAGTAGGTTTCTTCATTGGGCCTTCTGGGATAGATTTCAGAATGTTCGCTCCATTTGATTATCTATCAACAAAATCTAGAAATATGTCCTTCCACTGCTCATATTCCCCTTTAAACAGAACTGGGGGCTTGACATCTGTGCCAATTGAAAGAGCATCTCTGGAAGTCATCTTGTCTGTTCCTGTTTTTTGAAAAAATATGCAATAAGAAACTAGAAACTGATCGTTAGTCCAAATATGAAATCACAAGAAATAAGAAAATTCAGAAACTCAGAAATTTTGACTAAGTAACAAAAATCGCAAGGCAAAGAAAAACTCGCAGAAGCTTATAACTAGCAAGTCACTATTGACTGAGAAACACGCAGGCTTAAGCTAGCGCGTTTATGAGACTCGCACGCAAAGAGTTGTGTGTTTTGGCAAACTCGCAAGGTACTGTAACTATGAAACACGCTAATAAGGACGTGCACTTTTACTGAACTCGCAAGGTACTTCTAGTGCATTTGAACAAACTCACTAGACAACGTTAGCGCGTTTTAATACTTAGAAAAATTTTCTAAGATTTCAAACTCGCAGATGATAACATGCGCATTTCCTGAAACTCGCTGACTGAATGAACTCGCAAATTACTGTTCCTGATGAAACTCGCACGCTTAAACTTGCGCGTTTGTAGAACTCGCTAATGTCTACGTGCGCGTTTCCATACTTAGAAAAATTTCCCAAATCTTCAAACTCGCAGGCTGACAAACTAAACTCGCAGATTTTGATCTGCGCATTACTCAAACTCGCAAATAACTCTCTGCGCGTTTTGTCCAAAAATAGAATCCTTCAGTTTGCGCGTTCTATCGAAGAACTTGCGCGTTTTGTCGATCTAGCGCGTTATTCACCTTTTCTTGCGTGTTCTTGATCTGAAAGATCAAAAATCAAGTAGAACTTGATTTCTGAACCTGAAACTTGTACAATTTCATCAACACTATAAACGAACCACTATTACAACTCTGAATTTTGCTAACAAACACAAATTGATACAATTTGACTCGATTTACAGTGCATATGAACTCGTGAACAAAACTTCTACAAATCTCAAAAATTATGAACAATTACAGTGCAATTGACAAATTTGACTATACAGACTCGATCGATTATACTTAGTAGACAAAACCTAATCGATTACAACTCCAGATTTGCACAAAAACTTGAAATTCGATTCTCGATTCAAGAACACAGTGTCGAACAAATTCTTGATCTGATTTCAGTTTTGGATCTGCTCTGATACCAATTGTGTGTCCTGAATCTAGTTTCTAATCACAAACAATTAATCAACAAACAAGATTTAATCCAATTACCTGTTTTTGATTACAATTCAATTCAACAAATACAACTTTCTCTCTCTAGAACTCACTCCTCTCTCTACAATTCTCTCTCCAGTTCTTGATACGTTCAACAACTTCTCTTCTCAAGATTCTAACTAACAAAAACAGAAATACAAAGTATTTATACCAACAAGAAATACAAGAAAAACAAAACAAATACAAGAAAGCTTTGACTTTGACAGTTTATTACAAAGACTTTGACTTTAACAAGAGTTGACTTTCAGCTTTGACTTTCTTGAACTTTGACCTTCAGTCTTCTTGATCTTGTATCCAACAGATTTATGCTCTAACAGTTCACCATAACACTGGCCAGGTGCCATTATGAACGTACCGTACATGATCATTCTTGTGACCCTCGACAAGTTTTTCGTTTCTAGCGACCCAGTTAACCCCAAAATATCTTATCTTAAGGTACCTAATGTGCAACTTTACATACAATTACTTACAATCTAAATCAATACCTAATCACTAGTTTGAGTCTAGGCATCCAAAATCAATACCTAATTCTCTCAAACTTAGGCTCTAATACCAACTTGTAACACCCTCAAATATGAAAATAGCAACTAAATTAAAATTTTCTAAATACACCAATAAATGATTCATCTACAATCACAATTTAATATTTAACCTTAATACACATATTCATTCTATACATACAGGCTATAATAAGGAGGAGTGCTACTAAAACCCAACCATGGCCGCTATCTCCAAACTGCTGAGGACTTCACCAAATACTTACACTTGTGAATAACTAAGCACATCTCTTCATAGGACTGCTAGAACCAAACCCCCATCTGGAACCTGATGCACATGCCGACAAATAAAAAAAGGTTAGGCTTAACGCCTAGTGAGCTCAAGAGTTTTAACATTAATGAATATATCATTAAAAAAGGAATTCAGTTCAAATCTAAATCTTTTGAAATGGTTTACTTTAGAAATGGAAACGACCCGTTTTCCCCATAATATACATCTTTAAAGACAACGCTCCAAAACATACATTCTTTATAAAACGAGGCAGCCCATAACTCACCCAAAAAGGTTTTATAATTCGACACCCAAAACGGGCATAATACTCAACCCATAAATAACGGAAAACAAACCATATAATTATGATACGTCATCGAAATAATGGGACTGAAACTTAATACTCACGCGACCATAAAATGGAATGAAATCCAAACATTTAGGTAAGGACAATTAAATATCCAAAATACTACGTATCGACAACGGGGGATACCTGTATCCGTTGAGAGTGGAGGAACACAAAAGTATGCCACTCATACAACGTTAATCGTATGACATTTCACGACACACAAGCCCAAGTGTCCCTACGACTCCTTTCAAGCTACACCAAAAGAGACAGCTGACCTTAGCGACTATTATCAAGAATATCACCAAAGGCTCGGCACGAGGATACAACCATGGCATTGCCCCGACATGGCGGAGGCCCCAAACGCCCATCATGACCTACCTATTGTCACATTAGCACAACCGGACTCAGCCCTCCTAGTGTACACTTGAAAGGACAAGGTCATAAGACATGAGTCCCGGAGTCCAACCCCGTACCACCCACTTGACCATCAAATAAGACTGACTTACGTGCCTATGGATCCAACGCAACACAGTCTAACATTACATGACTACACATGAATGGCCAACGCACTCGAGCATGTAATTATCATAAATATGCAATAAAATGCAATAGTAAGTAAATCATAGATTGGAATCTACATCGAGCCATTAAAATCGGACAAATGTCCTCAAGACTCTTTTAAGTCAACGCCGAGCTAAAATGCTCAAAAAATCCATTTGACCAATAAACAATGGACCCCCAAATAATGAAGTGCCTTTAAACGACGTTTATGCATACACATAACCTACAGATGTGATTAACCCAAAACTCGTCACAAATTGGAACCAAGGATTCTTGCCAAATGGTTTATGAACTCAAATACATCAAAATGCCGAACATCATAAATTAGACTTCATTTGTACAAAAATCACCAAATGTGCATAAATCATAAAATAGGCTTTATTTGTACAAGATCACCAAGAATACATAAATCATGCTATTTACTTGTTGAAATATTCAAAATCTTAATATGAGCATTTCATGAGATTAAAATAACCCGAGTTTATCAAATATGAGAACTTATCAAAATACTCACACTTTGACACTTACCAAGTAAAACATATTTTATTTCAAAATACACATTTTGGCATGTACATAGTTTTCATAAAGCAACTTGAACTCGCCTTGCTAGATTTAGGCTACATCTAGATTTTACCCACTTGAGCTCTTTTGAAGAAACTTGGATCCTCAAGCCAAGACTTCCAAAAACCTAGATCCATAAATTCAACCATAAATAAACATATCTAACCATATAGAAACATTCCCCAAACATTTTACATCAAAACTTCAACTTATACTCAAACCCTAATTTCGACCTAAATCCTCCAAAATCTTCCAAACCGAAAATGGAGAAACATAATACTTAGGAAATCATCAATGGAGCCTTTTTATCTTATATTAGGGTTTAGAAATGGAAGATATACACTTACCACTTAGGTTTTGATGAAAACCTAGAAGACTCAACAATGAGCTTGAGGTTAGAGATGACAATGGTGGACACTTTGCCAAAGCTCCCAATCTACCACTTGATGATGGAATATTTTAAGAACTCAATAAATTAACCCAAAATGAGTTAGAGTTTGAGGATAATGAAGAAGAAGTGGTTTGGGAGAAAGTGGTGAAGTTTTAAAGAAGAGAAATGAGAAAATAGGCTGAAATCCCGCACTTAACAACACCATGCACCCTTTGTGCGACATTGACCATGCGACATTGCCCTGGACAATGTCGCTGGTCATAGTCGCTGGTATGTACCAGCTCATGGTACACCCCATGCGACTGTGGCAATGTGACTATGACTCGTCATAGTCGTCGGGCATTGTCGCGGGACCTTTCCGGAGCCCCGAAACTCGACTTTTTCACTGCCACGACTCACGATACTCCAAGGGACTTTAAACAATACATTTCCCAACAAAACCCCACTGATTACAAGTCGCAGAAATGTCCGGGCGACATTTACTTACCAAAAATTTCGGGTGTTACAACATGGGTCTAACTCTATCCGAGCCCTTACCCCAAAGATTCACCAAATTCAACCCTATTCATATGGATCTTTACCTTGGGACCTCACCATTCCAAACTAATATGATTCACCAACATAACAATTTGTATATTGCTATAAATTCCAGACACATGAATCTCATATATAGCACCATGTCATTATCAGGTAAATCCAACCTACTTGCATAACATTTCTTTTCATGTAATCTCATTCCCTTCAACAATAAAATCCTAACAACATATCGTTCTCTACATAAGTTCATTAACACATTTATACCATAAACTCACAAAGTCTAACTCTTTAATATAACACCAAATAAATCATTTTACTCATTTGGTTTCACTAGATCCAAGATATATGAATATTCCATATTTGTCATTCAATCAACATTTTAAACCATCATAACACATAAAACCATCAAATGTCAAAACCCTAGATTTTTTACCTAAATAAATCAAGAACACAAATTTGGAGAGAAATGTAGATTTTTGAAAGTAAAGTAAAGAAATATTTTCATGTAAACATATATGCATTTAATATAGAAGATGAACTCACAAACCATCAAAACCATAAAACCCTAACTTCTCTTCTTGGAGAAGGTGGAGATGGTGATGATGATATGAAAACCCTAGATTCCACACTTGAATGATGACACCAAAATGGAGTAAATGAGAGTAAATGCTCCTTAACAAACCCTAGATTCGACCTTGAATGAAGAGAGAAATAGAGAGCGTTTTGAGAGAGAGTAGGTTGGAGTAATAAATGAAAAGGGGAAGAGAAATGGCTTTAAATTCGTCCAGTACCACCCAACGACAATGACAAGAGACTATGCCATTGGCATAGTCGTCAGGAATAGTCGCCCGCTCCATACCACCTTCTAGACTCCCCTTGCGACAATGACCAGGAGACAGTGACCCGGGCATAGTCGTCGGGTACTGTCGCACCAAACATCCAGCGGACTGTCCTTTGGGCGCGATTATGACCATTGGCGACAGTCACCATGTCATAGTCGCATGGCACTGTCTCCCAGGCCCCTCTGGCTCCAAAATCTGACTTTTTCACAATGAAAGAAACCTCCAAAGTGCATGATCAAAATTCATAAAATAGAAAGCCTAATTATGACTCATGAATACACGATAAGAGACAAGATTAACAATAAATAACTTACCAAAGTTTTCGGGTGTTACAATCCTCCCCAACTTGGAAAGGATTTCGTCCTCGAAATCGACGCTCACCCAAAAAGGTGAGGGTATCTCCGTTTCAAGTCTTCCTCCGCTTCCCAAGTCATGTTAGCACCCCGGTGATTCTTCCATTGGACCTTGACCATTGTGACTTCTTTATGATGGAGTTTCTTGGACTTCCTTTCCAAAATGGCGCCGGGCTCCTCGATGCAACGATTACCCTCATCCACTCTTATCTCTGAAAGGGGAATGACACTATCCTCTTCCGCCAAACATTTTCGGAGGTAACACACGTGGAATGTGTTGTGAATTCCATTCATTTCAGGCAGGTGCTCCAATTGGTAAGACTGAAGTCCAACCCATTTGGTTATAGTGAATGGTCCAAGGAATCAAGGGCTCAGCTTTCCTCGCTTCCCAAACCGGATGATCCCTTTCAAGGCGATACTTTGAGCATCACGCGATCGCCCACTTGGAATTCCACCGGTCGCCTCTTCTTATCCGCGTAACTCTTGTGCCGGTCTTGGGCCACTTTTAGGCATTCCCGGATGCCCTTGACCTTATCCGCGGTTTCTTGCACGATTTCGGGTCCGGAAAACTACTTCTCACCCGCCTCTAACCAACAGATCGGAGTTCGATATTTCCGGCCATACAAGGCCTCGAAAGGTGCCCATGCTAATACTAGCATGATAACTATTGTTATAGGCGAACTCGATTAGAGGTAGATGAGAGTCCCAATTCCCGCCAAAGTCGATAACGTATGACATTAACATGTCTTCAAGAGTTTGGATGGTACGCTCACTTTGGCCGTCGGTTTGGGGATGGTATGTCGTGCTCAACTTCATCCTAGTCCCCAACTCTTTTTGAAATCCATCCCAAAAATTGGAAGTGAAATGGCTATCTCGATCCGACACGATGGAAAAAGGCACACCATGTCTCGAGACTACCTCGTCGATGTAAAGTTTGGCCAACTTGTCCATCAGGAGAGTTACTCTCTTAGCCAGAAAATGAGCACTCTTGGTCAGACGATCCACCACCACCCATATGATGTCGTGCCCCCTAAGAGTCTTTGGTAGCTTAGTCACAAAATCCATGGTGACGTGTTCTCACTTCCATTCCGGAATTTCCAAGGATTAGAGACTTCCGTATGGTCGTTGGTATTCGGCTTTGACTTGAAGTGTGTGTCCCTATAATTCAAGATTCTAATTGAAAATACACAAACAAACAATATTGAATTAACTACCTATTTGATATCAATTCCAAAATCACAAGATTACACCTTTCTCTCTCTAGACTTCTCTTTCTCTCTCTACAAAACTCTCTCTTTAGATGCGTATTTCTCAACTAGACATACCACTATTAACAAGAAAAACTATTTATACCTATTACAAAAACAAAGTAAACAAAACAAATACAATTACAAGAGACTTTGACTTTATTACATTTTGACTTGGACTTTTAATGAGAGTTGACTTTCCAACTTTGACTTCTTAAACTTTTGACCTTCAGTCTTCATGATCTTGTATCCAACATATTTCTGCTCTAACATGAAGGCATGTCACACATTGTTCCACATAATTTTCCACGTCTAATTTCATGATGGGCCACCAATAGTTTGATGGAGGACAATCCAACCACATGAAAGATCCCTTGGTGATTCAAGATGGCCCAGTTACAAGATCAAGATCGAAATTGATCAAAGAAGCTTTGAAGAGTTTAGTTGCGGAGATTCAAATAAAGTCCGTTGAAGATTTGCATGTAACGCACGGTATTATGCTTATTGGAGCTTTGGATCAATGATGGAGCTTAAAGAAGGCTTTTATTTGAAGATTGCAAGCTTTTGGGCCATTTCAAAGAATAAACCCATGATCAATATTTTGGCAGCCCAAGATTGAACTATTTTCATTTGTTTATGTTGAATTTGGGCCCAATAAATTTGTGTATAGAGCCCAATCCGTTTTTTTAGGCCCATGTTAAAGTTTAGGTGTTTAAAGTCTTTGAATAATGATTTAGATTATGTCTAGATTCATGAATTAAAGGTATGTCTTTAATTCTTGATTGAAATTTAAGTCTTAGTCTTTATGGAGAGTCTTTTGGGGTGTCTTTTAAACCCTATAAATAGGAGCCTTTGTAATCATTTGAAATCATCATCCAAGTAATATAAACACTTTCTTTTGAGTTTAACTCATTTTGTGAGCTGTGATTCCTTGCGAGAGCGTTCATAGTTCAAGAACTTATCAAGATTGTGAGCACGATCTTGTGGCGTTTCTGATTCCTTTGGTTCTTAGTTTTATAACTAACGGGTCAAGTATTTGCTCTAGGTTAGTTGAAGATTTCTATACCTGGGATATTCGCTTCCTAAACTATCTCATACGAAGGTTCCAAGTTTCTTAACTTGCGGGTCGACGTTCGTATCATTTGGTATCAGAGCTAAGGTTTGGTTTCTTCTAATCAATCTTTCTTATATATTTCCTTATTTCTTTTATCTTGTTTTTCCTACATCTACTTCTTCACCGTCTTCTTCCTAAATCTACTCCTTCATCTTCTTCTATTCTCTCAAAGAAAAAAATAAGAAAAAAAAAACATCCAACAAAGTCACAAAAAAAAAGATCTAAAAAAAAGAGAAAAAAAAACAAAAGTGCCAAAAAAGAAAAAAAAAGAGGGAAAGCGTGAAAAAAAAGTTGTATTCTTGGTTGAATTTCTATTCTTATCTCAATATTAATCGAGTAACCCCCGAAAAGTTCCAATTTTAAAAGTCAATTCTTGTAGGCATTAGTTATTTCTTACCAAAACCCAAGACCTGCTTGATGAATTGAGTTCTTAAAGGTTTGCCTGAACGCCGGGGTTTGTGCTCAAATTTGATTTGTTCTTTTACCAATTGAGCTCTACAAGGGATCAAGAGGTAAAAGGCATTGAGTGTGTAAGAACAATTGAGGGGAGGTAAAATCCATATTGAGTGCAAACACGAGAGATTCGTGAGGACAAAAATCTGTTTTATACTAAAAGTTAAGTATGTCGAAAAAGGATCCTAATTCACAGGGAAATCCATCCAACGATGAAAGGGAGAATGATTTTATCGAGAAGAGGAGTACGAAGGGGAGGAAGAATTTGAACATGGACCACGACATCCAAGAAGAAGACATGGTAATAGAAGACGAAATCAAAGGGCTGATAGGGGGTTTAGCAACATGGAAATGAAAATTCCACAAATTCAAGGGAAGAGTGATCCGGAAGCTTATTTGGAATGGGAAAAAAAGGTGGATCGTATATTTGACTGCAAAAACTATTCTGAAGATAAAAAGGTAAAACTAGCTGCCATTGAATTCACGGAATATGCAATTGTATGGTGGGATCAATTGGTAACAAACCGAAGGAGATATGGTGAGAGGCCTATTTCTACTTGGGATGAAATGAAAGCGGTTATGCGGAAGAGGTTTGTTCCTTCTCACTATTTTAGAGATTTGTATTGCAAATTACAATCTTTGAATCAGGGAACAAAATCTGTTGAGGACTATTACAAGGAGATGGAGATTGCTATGATTCGAGGAAATGTTGAAGAAGATAGGGAGTCAACCATGGCAAGGTTTTTGACATTTACAATCCAAAGCCCAAAATTAATCCAACCACGTCAAAGCCCGAATTGATTCAACTACGTCGATCGATATGTCTCAGTAAGCACGAATGCACGAATACACTGAAACAACTAGATTGACGTTGTTCTCATTGCAAAAATAAACATATGAAGTTTGTTTCAAATAATAGATTTCAAATTAGAAGTATAAACATAACTAAATACAAGGAGTATGTTTTAAAATAAAAGTTGGAACTATGAATTTTTGTTTTCATTGCATTGATGTTGTTAAAAGTTTGATTTTTATTGCGTAGAGAAATATCATATGTTTTTTTGTAGGTTGTAACTTTGTATTTTTATATCATATTTCCTACGTATACGAGCAATGGAAAATACTCCTAAGTCTCCAAAAATCGAAGAAAATGATGAATCAAACACGTCTAAGAAAGAGGGATGTAGAACCTCGAACATTTGTAATAACTAATAACTTTGTTGCCTACATTTTTAGTATTATTTATCATATTTCAATCGTTAACTTTATGTATATTTATAACCCGCCAACCCAACCCGCCCTAACCCGCAAGGGTTGGGTTGAGTTATACTTTTGAATGGGTTGGGTTGAGATTTTCAAACCGCCGTAATTGGGTTGGGTTGTAAAAACGTCAAAAACCGCCCACATACACCCCTACATGGTCATAAGTGTGTTATGTTCAAAGTCAGGGGGGTGTCCCGCCTGTTCTCATACCGGAGGGTGTGTTCCGTTTATGCCATTGGGGGGTGTCCCAATAAGGCAGTGTGAGTCACAGACACACTGTCACCTTAGGGTGGCGGTAGTGTGAGCTGAGAAACTTATTGAAAGTTTAATTGTCTTCTTTAAAGCTGAAAATGGTTTATTTTATTTTAAATCCTTTGAATGTTTGTTGAGTTAAAACTGTTGTTAGAGGGGACTCACTAGACTGTTGGTCTAACCCTCGCTCTTTCAAAATTAAAAACCCTTTTCAGGTGGGCGCGAAGTTGGTGGATCGGGTAAAGGGAAGGAGAAGGTTTAAGCAGCATCCATCTATAGAAGACTTCCTTTTAGTATTTTCAATTTAATCTCAGTTGTGTAATAGGTTGTCTTTTTGCAAACCTAGAACCTTAATGTTGTGTTGGGTCGTTTTGGCATGAATTTTGTTATATTAATTATGTTTTATTGTTAGAATTTTGGGTCGTTATAATAATACATGACTTTGTTTCGATTTGTTGTTGTTGCTACTTTTATAATACATGATTTGCTTCGATTTTGTGTTTACTGTTTTATTTTGCTTGATTATACATGATTGTTTTGACATCAATTTTTTGGTAGACATTGATAATACATGATAATACATGATTTTGCTTCGATTTGCTGCTATTATTTGCTTCGATTTTGTGTTTTACCGTTTGATTTTGCTTGATTATACATGTATGGAGTCATGTGATTGTCTATATGCATCTCACAGTAAACTCATTTTCTGGTTTGACATCAATTTTCTGTTTTGGAGTGATAAACTGATTTTTTATTTCTCTTATATATAATTTGATTGTTTGTTTTGTTTATACCTTTTTAGTTACAAACTCTTTTTATTTTACATGATTCAATATGATTGTTTGTTTTGTTTATACCTTTTTAGTTACAAACTCTTTTTATTTTACATGATTCAATATGATTGTTTGTTTTGTTTGTGTAGACATGGATGATAACAATCTAAATAGCTCATTACGGGTAAATTGGTCATTTTAACCAGTCATGTCCTGTTCTGTCCAGTCATATCATGTCGTACCAAACGCTGGACATCTATCTTGTCCTGTACTGTACTGTACTGTCTTGTCCTATCATGTCCTTTCTGCGTACCAAACGCACCCTAAATGAACAAAAAATAAAGTCGATTGATAGAAAATATATTAAAACTTATTTGATGTTTTAAAAAAGGTGATATGTTTATTTTAATTGTAAATAAATATATGTAATTATTTATAAAATACAAAAAAAGTGGATTTCTCTAAATCAATATGATTGATCTCTTTCTTTCTTTCACACACTCTCTCTCTCTCTCTATATATATATATATAATTAATTAAGAATTAATATTTAGAGTAAATTACAAATTTTGTCCCCGTGGTTTGGTTAAATTTTGGATTGGATCCCTCAAATAAAATAATTACATAGATAGTCATTGTGGTTTTATTTTTGTTGTGGATCAGATCCCTCATGTTAACATCCGTTTTAAATCACCATTAACTTTGAAAAAAAAATCATGTTTTCGTTGTATTATGAAAATTTTAATTGTTTCAAGGATCTGTTTTGCCATTTCTAAAACTCACTAATAATAACAAAAAAAAAACAAATAGCACAACCATATACGACTTCTTCCCCAAGTCTCCTTCATCTCTTCCCACTTTCTCACAGCTCCAACGCCTCCTAGTCCCTCACCTCCATCTCTCACCATCTTCGACTTCTGGAACAATCGTGCACCGCCATTAACGAAATAGAACACAAAACGATTCACTGAACGAATACATTTATCAAGTCAATCTAGATCTGGTGAAGCAATCGAACCTATCATTTCTTCTATTGAATTCGTCGGTTGAAGAAATCGAAGGAGGATTTTGGAAATCGATGGAAATTGGATGTTCTGCATTTGCTCCATCTTCTTCTTTGTAATTTTTGGGTTTTGATTAGGGTTTTGGATTTTATGGTTTTGACAATGGTTTTTTGATATGGTATGGATTTTAGGGTTTTCGATTTAGATTTAAGATTCTTGATGTTGTTGTGTTTGTAACAACCCAACCAAGACAACAAGATAACAAATAAAACATAAAGATAATTCTTGCCAAAAACGGCCCCAAGCATACAATTTAATTCGAGGTTTGCAACGACAACCTATACACAAATGAGATAAAGTAAAGCTAAACTAAGGTGACGGTCTTCTAAGCATCTCCGCTACACCTTCTCCTTTCCTTTATCGCTCTACCTAGATCACGCCCGCATGAAAAGGTTTTTTAAAATTTGAAAGAGCGACGGTTAGACCGGAGGTCTAGTGAGTTCCCTCTAACAATTTAAAAAACAATAAATCTTTCCAAAAATATTTAAATCAGCATATTTACAAAGAACATAAGAGTAAATCACGCTACTGACCACACTACCGTCGAAGACGGTGTGTCTAACTCGCACTGCCTTAATATTGGCACACACCCCCAATGGCATAAACAGGCCACACTCCCCGGTACGAGCAGGCGGGCCACACTCCCCGACTTAGGTCACATCTTCCACAATTAATGTATGCATACATTTACTTTTCAATAATTTATAAAACACGCTACATAATTTCAATCATTATCATGTCCACATAAATAAATCAAAACTTTAAACAAACCTTCATAACTTTTAATAATAAAAGCATTTGGTTTAGAAAAACTCACCTGGTGCCCTTAGCTTAAACCTTTGCGGCTACCCTTACGGTCCGAGATGAGACCTATATGAAAGATATTCACCGATAAACTCCCGATAAATTCTACGTTAATTGAAACTAACCTTACCACCCCCAAACCTCGGTTGAACCAACTAATCCTATGGAACCCGACCCACTAAAACTTCCAGCCCAACAAGGTATTAGCAATACACATTGGGCCTACCAGAGAAATGTCGAGGCCCTCAACGAAATGACCATGGGCCGCGACCCACATATCTAAAGCCCGGGGCTTTAGTTCCTCGACCGGTGCCTGACCAAGGGTCGCCTAGTGCCCTGCTCTTGACCGGGCCTGACCAAAGGTCGCTCGGTGCCTCTCCTCTCGACCGGGGCCTGACCATAGGGTCGCCCGATGCCTCTCCTCTCGACCGGGGTCAAGATCTTGACCGGTGCCAATGCACCCGGTCCCCCAACTCCAGTTCGGTCGATCTATCCACAGACTACTCGACGTGAACCGGTGATTCCATCATCAAAATCGATCAAGGATCGATTTCAAACCGAAACTCAACCACAAACTGGATACTTAATTTAATGCCTAATTACATTCCACATTAAAGATAATTCCAACTTCAATTTTTAATAGCCAGGCCGACTAAACCCAAAAACCAAGGTCATCAGATTAAATCAACAATCCCTACCCCAAAACTGACACCACATTATCTAACAATAAGAGTATTGATGAGAGGGAGGTTTACCTTAACGAAGAATCAATGGAACTTGAATTTCTCAACCAAATCGTCCCCTCCCTTGCTTCGATCGCCAAAATCGCCCTAGCCCCTGCCTTCTCTTCTCAGCCGCCGCTTGCTATGAAAATGGAGTCCTTAGGTTTAAAATCCCTTTTATTAAAATGTTACATTTTACCCCCTTTCATTCTTGAGTCTTTACCAACTCACACCCAACTTTTAAAATAGGCCCTATTTACACTCGGTTATTACAATATCCTCCCCTCAAAAGAATTTCGTCCCCGAAATTCCCTCGCTGAACAACCCGTAATATTGGTCTCTCATATCCGACTCTAATTCCCAAGTCACTTCCTGACCTCTATGGAAACGCCATTGCACTTTCACCATGCGAATTTCCTTACTCCTTAATTTCCTCACTTTGCGATCCAAAATGGCCACCGATTCTTCCACATAGTTTAGCTTCTCATCGATCTGGATGTCGTCCATTGGTACCACTACATCCCCTTCCGTTAGACACTTTTTCAAATTAGACACATGGAATATAGGGTGAATACCTCGCAACTCCACGGTAGTAAACGGTTCGACGAATCTCGGTCTCAACTTACCCTTCTTTCCGAATCGGATCACACCTTCCAAGACGAGAATGGCAACTTTATCTTGTCCCCTCTTGGGATTCATATCTCATAATTTCTTCTTAGCTCCGCTCACTTGCCCAAACCATTCTGATCAACTACATAGACATACGTAACCATCGAATTCACCCTTCAATTAACCACAACTTTCTTAAAGCAAAGATTTTATCGGAGTCAACACCAGGACAACACACCTCATTGGCTAGAGATAACCGCCCAATTTACTGACATATCTTACAGTTAACCTTAAACATCACTAAGGACTCGCAGTTATGAGTTTCTTCATCCGACAACCTGCCACTACAAAGTGACCTCTCTTAATATGGCATACGTCCATCGCAAAAGCACTTTCTTCCCCGAACCACAAAGATCACAACTCACCAGCATTACCCAAAACATACATGCTATACATACACCACTCCCAGCTTCCTCTCTCCAACTTCTTACATAATGGAAGGAAACTTCCACAATCCATCCGTCGTTAACCACCATCTCCAACTGACTGAATAGAGCGACACCTACTTCAAATCCTCGTTCCATCCACCATCGTCCGACCATAAGTGTGATGAAACTAATATTCGCTCGCTCAACACGGAGTGACCATGCTCATACAACTATTCCCAATCGCTTAACACTGATGTTAATGACCAATTCATTTGGAATCTTTTCCACGCAAAACCAAGTCTGACACTATGGTCTTTCACTCTGATCGCCACATCCAACCACCTCTTCCATTTCTTCTCAAAGACACCTAACCTACACCTAAAATCCGCCTCCCTGTCTAGCAGCGCAAGCTCAAGACCAATCGCACGATTAAGTTACTCTACCCTCAAATGACAACGAACGTTATAATCTCCTTCCCTCACCCACGCTAGGGGTTTATTACTTACTATCGGCTATTCTGAAAACATAATTCCACATTTTGGTTTCACTTGCCAAACTTCTTACTCGCTAAATACCCGCCTTTCCGCCATAAAATTTCCACTCTCTCTTCTCGATGCAAGAAGCACTGCTCTCCCAACCTTGCTCACTCCATTTCTCGATGATCCCCAAATGTGTAAAAACACATTTACATTACCATACTTAGTCACCCGATTACCCATATTTCTTACGCGAGGTAATCAATCAAACTCCCCCACAACAATTACCCACTATCCGGTAGCACCACACGATCCCTGTTCTCCAACTTGACTGCCCAATCCGCTAGTATTCCTTCATACTCCAAATGATACTTCAACATACTCATGGAATTCCTATCCATTATATCATTTCCTGAACTAAACTGTTCAACACTTTCACCAACATTCTTGGGTATAAGATAAACTCAACCATAACTTGACGCAACCAAGAACACCTGGTTCCTCTCTTAGATAGCCTCCAACTATCATTCAAACAATTCCCAACTCAGCGATACTCCGATTCAAACCAAACGTCCACACATCCCCTCAACATACTTGCCACTTAAAAATCGTTCCCCGGAAATCCCCGGACAAGGACACTCAACCAATACCAATAACACCAACCTACTACCTAACCTCAAAGAAGCTCCTTACCACCTCAATGACATGCACGTCTATTTATGGCATAAAACCACCAACTCACTGATACCGCCATCACCCTACCATCTCGCCACATAATAGTCAAAATCTCTGCGACCACTTTGTACCCATGCAGACATCGACCTCCTCATACTGATCATCTTGTCTTCCTCTAATCTGGAAAAATCGCAACTTCCTGATCCTTTAAACCACTCATCAAGATATCACTCCCTAACGACTCATCGCGATCTGCGAGAACAAATTTCGGCAACCCGAAAGATCAAACGTACTACCCTGAAGACACAAATGCTCGAAGCGTCGCCCTCCAGTTGTGCCATAACACTTTACTCCTACAACATCATCGAAACCTCATCAAAATCACCTGACCGAACTAGCGGTCTCCCATTTCATAATCCTCATACAAGGTGGTCCAACATCACACCAAGTACCTACTTGGTCCGAATATCTATAGCTACTTCTTCATTTTCAGCGTCCCATTATTAAGCTTAGAAAAATGGTTATTGGCTTCCACATTAACAGCTAACATTGTGAGGCTTCCACCATGCCTCTGACCAACAAGAATTCCCAAAGGAACCTACTTCTTCCAATGCAGCAACCTACAACTATAAAATATCTAAACAACCTTGGATTCCACCCTGGTCACAACCATCTGTCGACATCCACAACTCACGCCACTGAACCAACGGTAAGCCATTATAATACATATATCCTTAAAGTCAAAAGTCAAGACATTCACCACCCTTTCTTAACAGAAATGCCAAGATCATGGGTCGACCGCCCACTGATCGAGTGTTCCACCTCCACTCTCAAAAACCTCCCTCATCCTTAGCTGCAACCTTCCCTACGACCTAGAGAGTTCAAAGCCTTCATGCATGACACACCATGAATTTGAAACATTTGACACATTTGAAAACCAGTGGGTACCACACTATGAAACTAGCTTTAGGGTACACGACATTGCACCGACATCACTGTTTAACTAAGCATAACGATCTCGAGGATCGTTCACCCTTAACTCCACGATAAAATATGTCTCACCCACCCGAAATCGATGCTGACATGGTTGAAATTGTTTTATTGGAAATTATTTGCAATGAACTTTACCCACACGATTTATAAAGAAAATACTACAAACTTGCTTGCACTGAACGAGCCCGATGACCCTCACCCTCATTGATGTGACAACACCTGCCTGTACCAAACTCTCTTATATAAAAAATTCATGCGATCAAATGTTGTTTTGATTTTCATGACAAGGTTAACTCATTTTCAAAGAGATATGAAATAATTCTCCCACACCAAAAATTGAAATTTTATCATGCAACGCAATAAACTTGTCTGTTCAATACCAATACTCGTTTGCACGCGTCGACACGTTTTCAAAATAAACACCTCGCAAGGCACACACATGCCAAAATTATCTGATATGAATAATATGAAAAGGCTTCAGCAAATTGTTGAAACTCGATGCATGGAATCCATGACATTGAAGGCTATTTACTCTAACAAGGTCAACTATTTACACTCACTATGATTTATCCCAAGCTCCTTACTTCTGACCCACCAGTTGGGTTCCTCTCCTATGCCACAACCTCCGGCACCATCGCTTCCCAACATCCTTAAATGTCCAAGAACCCGTTACCATCGCAACTAAAATTCGCAAGTCACGCATCCTCACTTTGACCTCAAACAAACTTACCAACCATATCTCAATTCCATCTGATCCTCACTACATTTTATAAGTCAGCATTGATATCGTCTTCCAACCGCCCTTCAATTAGCTACAGCTCCAAAAGCCTCATTTCTATCCTTCGATTCTTGGATTAACACCCTCCTGCTTCCCACCGGTCGTCATAACAATCTACAAACCGAAGACTCCCTTGAAACGGAAAGTTCACCCCCTAACATATTATCTTCCTTATGGACCCATGAGATCCTTCCCCAACTGTAACACCCCGAATTTTCGTATTGTAACTGGGTATTCTTGTATGTATAGCGTTGTCGTTAGCACCGCGTTTGGGTTGAAGTTTGAGTTTGGATTTTGGTGGTTTTGGGCAAACCACAGTGAACTACGCGAGTTGCCCCGCAACTTGAGGTCGCTGCACAACCCGCGAAACCCTCTGTTTGTTTTGGGTTTTAAGGAAGCGGGCGAGTTACGCCGCAACTAGAGGTCGCGGTATAACTCGCGAGATCCCCTGGCCGACTTAAGGGTTTTCAGCCTGAAATATCTCATTTGTGGAAAAAAATCAAAATATCTATCTTGTCTCTATCTCTCTCTCTTTCTGGATCTCGTTTATACCTCGTTAATTGCTAGTATTAAATACATCTAGCAAGGGTTCGGTATAGAAAGCTTCGTCTTTCCCTGGTGGTCGATATCTAGTTTTTCGGGTTTTATTCTAAAACCTATTTGGTGAGTTCCTACTATCATTTTATAAACTTTATACATGTCAAAAGTTACATTTTGAACTCCTATATATCTCCATGGTTTTGGATCTAAGTTTTCTACATTTTTTATATAACTTGAGTTTTGGGAGATTTTAGGGTTCCCAATCATTTTCAACTAAAATGATGGGTTCCATCTTATTTGAAGTAAAGGATATTTTACTTGCGCATTTATGTGATTTATTTGAAAGAAATCAAAGTAAAATAAAGTACTCCCGATAAGTTCTACGTTAATTGAAACTAACCTTACCACCCCCAAACCTCGGCTGAACCAACTAATCCTATGGAACCCGACCCACTAAAACTTCCAGCCCAACAAGGTGTTAGCAATACACACTGGGCCTACCAGAGAAATGTCGAGGCCCTCAACAAAACGACCATGGGATGCGACCCACTTATCTAAAGCCCGGGACTTTAGTTCCTCGACCGGTGCCTGACCAAGGGTCGCCCGGTGCCCTGCTCTCGACCGGGCCTGACCAAAGGTCGCCCGGTGCCTCTCCTCTAGACCGACGCCTGACCATAGGGTCGCCCGGTGCCTCTCCTCTCGACCGGGGTCAAGATCTCGACCGGTGCCAATGCACCAGGTCCCCCAACTCCAGTTCGGTCGATCTATCCACAGACTTCTCGACGTGAACCGGCGATTCCATCATCAAAATCGATCAAGGATCGATTTCAAACCCAAACTCAACCACAAACTGGATACTTAATTCAATGCCTAATTACATTCCACATTAAAGATAATTCCAACTTCAATTTTTAATAGCCAGGTCGACTAAACCCCAAAACCAAGGTCATCAGATTAAACCAACAATCCCAACCCCAAAACTGACACCACATTATCTAACAATAAGAGTATTGATGAGAGGGAGGTTTACCTTAACGAAGAATCAATGGAACTTGAATTTCTCAACCAAATCGTTCCCTCCCTTGCTTCGATCGCCAAAATCGCCCTAGCCCCTGCCTTCTCTTCTCAGCCGCTGCTTGCTATGAAAATGGAGTCCTTAGGGTTAAAATCCCTTTTATTAAAATGTTACATTTTACCCCCTTTCATTCTTGAGTCTTTACCAACTCACACCCAACTTTTAAAATAGGCACTATTTACACTCGAATATTACAGTGTTCTTGATGAGTTATTAACAATTTTCAATTTGTGTTATTGATTTAACTAGGATTTTTTTTTCTTTGGGTCAATATGGTATGAAATTTTAGGGTTTTCTTTATGTCCATATCTACACAAATGGTTTAAAAAAAAAAGATTTTGTTGATGATTTGTTCTTAAAAAATGGGGTTTGTTTTTGATTTTGTTATTAGAAAAATGGGTTTGTGTTGTTGATTTTATTCTTCAAAAATAGGTCTTTAGTTGGTTTTGTTCTTCAAGAATGGGTTTCTGTTGTTTATGTTCTTCGATTATTTTATAGAGTTTGAATCTTTGTTTTTAGGTTGTTTTTTGTTCATGTGAAAATGGGGAAGACTGGAAGAGATAGGAGTGATTGGCAAAATAACTATGGGTTTAGAAGAGATAGCAATCTAGGTTTGATTCTTGAGTTCTAAAAATTAGCAAAACAGGTCCTTCAAACAATTAAAATTTTCATAATACAGCATAAACATGAAAATGATTTTAAGTTAATGGGGATCTTAAACGGTTGTTAACATGAGGGATCTGATCCATAACAAAATTAAATCACAATGACCATCCATGTATAATTATTTAATTTGAGGGACTCAATCCAAAATTTCACCAAACCATAAGGACGAAATTTGTAATTTACTCTAATATTTATTTGTTTTATCAATAAATACCATCGCCATTTCTCATCATTTTTTTGATTCTCGATCACAATCATAAGTTCATGTGAAAATAGTAATTTTATGAGTTAAAATAGTTAAATAAGGTTGGATTATAGATAATTAAGATGCGGTAGATTACAAAAAATATATTATTAAAATAATAATTGTAAGTTGCATCTCATGAATACATTTGATAGACCTTCTTTTTCATTGTTTTAATGTTGAATCTATTTTTATTTTTATTTTTATTTTTATTTTTATTTTTCTTTTTCATTGTTTTAATCTATTTTTATTTTTGTTAATCATGTTTTAATTAGATAACCTTAATTATCTTTACACGTATAAGAATAATTACAGCAAAACAAGGATTTAATTCTTATTGTTAGACTTAAATAAATATAAAGTTTAGTTAATTGTAGTTTTGATTAACAATAAATATTTCCATTAAGTTATACACGTAATTGTATATATATATCACCACTACAATATATATAAATGCTCTTTTATCAAAGATTTATAGATCATGTTAAGTAATTGATTATATTATTTATAAGGATGTATTCTTTTTATAGTAAAAGTTATTTAATATTTAATTTTATCAAATCAATTATATATATGAAGAAATGAGAAAAACATGAAGATATGGGAAAAGTTATAAATGAATAAAAAATAAAGCCCACAAATAAAACATATATTAGAACTTATTTAAAAAGGTAACATATATATTTACTTTAATTATAAATAAATATGTTTAATTATTTATAGAATAAAACATGATCGCCTTATTCAAGCTGCTTTAACATGAGAGAACAAATTTACATCATATATAATTAAAAATTGTTGATAGGAAAAAAAAAACTGATTAAAGAAATTAAAACAATGATGATCTTCTGTTACCTCATGAATGAAGCAAAATCAAAGTAGAAGTAGAAGTGTTCAAACAATAGCTCCAATATATAATAGCCATTCATCTAAATGATAGAGGTATCATAAATAATTCAATGTTGATGAAAATTAATTAGAAAACAAGACACTAATTAAAACACAACCAATTAAAATTAAAATCAAGACATAAATGCAGCAATTAAATACCAACTACTGTTTGAGTGAGTCGTTATAAGCCCTTGTAGCCTTCTCAATTAGTTTTGACTGCTTGTTAAGCAGTAGAGACCGTTGATCACTACGCCTAAGATCCTCTCGATAATAATCCCTCCATTCATCTTCTATTTCATTAAGTTCATCCGGAGAAATAAACACCATGCAATCTCTAATCATGTCTTTTGCATCGTCCACCGCTTCGTTATACGGGTACATAAGTGTTATACCTAAATTCACATGTGGAAAGCGTGCCTCATACTCTTGCTTCGTCATATGAGGCCCACCAACGGCTTCTTCTTCTAAACTAGTCCTCATAGCAACATAATTATTTGGGACACCTTCTTTCAATTTTCGCTTCTTTGGCAATTCAACGGATTGCTTCTTGTTCGGCGGGGTTGGTATATGAACTTTTTTCATCAGATCTGCAGATATAGATTTTGTGGAAGGGGTTGTAAAAGAGGGGTTTTCATCCGCAGAAGATGAAGGGATTATCAAGTTCTCAAGATCGTTGTCAGTCATTTTTCGATAATTAATCAAAGTAATAATATTGTATGGAAGCTATATATATGTGTGTACATAATTAATATATTATCTTCCAAATTTATCATTGATATGGATTTCCACAATTAAGTGATACAATCTCAGCTATCAAATAAAATATGCATGAAATTTCGTATTTTGTTTTCAATATTACAAGATTAGGTGAAAATCAATTCATAAATATATATATATATATATATATATATATATATATTCAATTCTTTTTTTAATTAATTAATAAAATATATTCTGAAGTTGATCTTGTTTTCTTTGGGGTTAAAGGAAATGTTATTTTGCGCCAATTTAAACTTGGCGTGGTGTGGTTGGATTTTGGAGATAAAATTATTATTTAAAATATTAAAATATTGTATAAATCTAATAAAATATTATTTATCTCTCATATTCATCTCATTTGAAAAAATCTTATTGGTAGAATATAATTAAAAAAAACAATTTCTCTCTCATGGTAATCAGAGAGTTCTCCATATTTGGAGAAAATTACACTCTCTCTCCTACTTTCTCCATTTTGGAGAACCTTTTGGAACACAAAAATGCCTAAAATCTCTATTTTCTTTATTTTTGAGAAGCTGTTGGAGATGTTCTAATAAACCGTAATTGAAAAAAGTTATTATTATACGAAAATAATAATAATATTTTTTTTTTGTTATCTAATACAAAAGTTAAATAAGTTATTATTGTCTTTTATTTTGTTTCCATCCACATTGATCTCTTCTTTATGTTTCCCCTCGATCAAATTTGATCCAAAATTACTTTTTTATTTGTTTGTTTGATCATAAATTAATATATCTCACTTCACCTTTTTTATTTTTTTTTAATTCCCGATCACATTTATAGGTGTCAAGATAAACATATCACATATATATATATATATATATATATATTAAATGAAAATTGGTAATTATATGAGTTAAATAATAATTAAGGTTGGATTATAAATGATTAATATACAACAAGACTACAAAAAACTATATTATAATAATGTCTGTTGGTTGCAAACATCTAAATACATTTGGATGAAAGAGTTCCATAATATATATATATATATATATATATATATATATATATTTTTTTTATCTTTAATTATTTTACAAGTTTTGGCTTTTATATTTTTGCATTAGTATAACATGGATGGTGATGGTGGTTGGTTGATAGAGTTTGGTGGTAATGAACAACATCAAGATTTTCATTCGATGGGATCTTGGGATTTTCTCAAGATGCAACCATCTGTTTCGTAACAATAAATAAGTTTGAAGGGTGAAACATATTTCAGATTTGTAATATTATGTTTTGGATTTTCTATTAATTTGACGAATAGTAAGCGGAATTCAATCAACTATCATTCGCTTCATATATTTGGTAGTGATCACAGTAAAGATACACATATAGCACTTGATGCTAGTAGAAGCCTAGCATCGTTGTTTGAGGAAGGTTGCTCTGTTGTAGTTGAGCACGATTATATATGGTCATATCATCCGTACAAGATCACCCTATATTGAGACTATCAAAGATACTATAAATGTATGGTCTAAAACTTGTAAAGTTCTTATAAAAAATAGAATCTACAACAATGTCACAGACTTATTATGGCAATATTAAAAACTTACCTGAACCAATCTTGCCACATTGTTTCCTTCATGCCAATTGGTGTCATGCCCATAATTGATCAAGTCAGGTTTTTTTTATCTAAGAGCTACTAAAGATTTATATTCTTTTAAATTATACCATGTAAGTAGAGACTCAAAGTGTCTGATGCAAATTATACTGTTTTTATTCTCTATGGTATCCACTCTCCATTTCAACGGCTTCTATATTTGTGACTTTTGGTAGCGTTTGGTGGACAGGACAGGACAGGACTGGACAGGACAAGAGGCTAAGACAGGACTGGACTGGACAAGACAAATGGTTGTCTTGTGTTTGGTACGACTAGGACCGGATAGGACAGGACTGGACAAGTTTCCCTAAAAATTGTTTGATAATTTTATATGTCATATAATAGTTATAAATAACACAAATAAAGAATATTATTAAATAATTTAATTAAAAAACATTATTAATTTTTGTGCACAATTTTCATACATATAAATACATACAAAAACAATAGTAGAAAATTTGAATGAAAAAATATGAAATAATTGATGGTAGTTCGAAAAAATCGGATTCATATAAAAAAAATATAATAGTTGATTTAATTTGGAAGATCTTAATGAATTGACGGATGCATAGTTGCAGCGACGAGTAAAGATAAAAGACGATGGGTGGCCGGTGAAAGACGATAGTTGTAAAGGTTATAATTATAATTTCATATTTTAATTATAATTTTGGTCTAAAGGTTATGAGTTTATGTTTTTTTTAGGGAAAAGTTTAGGCATGAGAATGAGACCCGCCCTATTGGGGAACCCGGTGTACCCGCCCCGGGGGACGAGGATTCCCTGCAAAACCGGGGAACGGGGATGGGGACGGGGATCCCCGAAAGTTAAAAACCGGGGATGGGGATGGAGTCGGGTAACGTGGTCCCCGCCCCGTCCCGCCCCGTCCCGTCCCGTCCCGTCCTCGAATATTATATATGTTTATTATTATTTTTGAACAGCAAAGGATCTATATTACCACAACCAAATAAATACAAATCGTTCGGGAGAAGAACCAAGTAAATACAACCCAACCATCCAACACAAACATGAACGAAAAATGAATGGAACGAAATATGGGTCGAATCTCCCAATAAGCAATAAGATATCGGCGAGTTTGTGAGAATTATTAATTATATTATTTATATAGAATTAAATTCAATATCTTTTAAATTTAGAAATATAATTTTGATATTTCTTCTTTTATATATATTTTTTTGAGTTGTTTTACTTAATTATTTTTTATTTTAAAAAAAATTAAAGTCGAAGCCCGAAAGCTTTTGATCAAACGATTACGTATGATTTTGTGACTTTGTTCACATATGAATATTTGATACTCTATAAAAGCAAATTTTGAAAATATGTGAGATTTAAAACATGAACCATTATCGATCGAGTGTGGTATTTAACATATTTGATTTAAAACATCTTATATTAACAGGGACAAAATCCTTGATTCCCCGTTAGGGATCCCCGTTCCCCGTCTGGGACAGGGATGCGGATGTAATCATATTCCCTGGTGGGGATGGGGACGGGTATGGGGATGTAGATTGGGATTGGGGATGGGGATGGGGATTGAGGTCCCTGTAACAGCCCAACTCTCACTACAAGAGACATAACCAACTTTAATAAATAATAAAGCCAAACGGCACAATACAACACCAAAATACGAGGTTTGCGGAAAGACAACCTAATACACAACTGAGAATACACTGACAAAAATCTACAATGGAGGTCCTCTCGCCTCTTCTTTTAAAACATAATCGCTCCATCTAATGCCACTCTTTACCTGAAAAGGGTTTTAGATTTGAAAAGAGCGAGGGTTAGACCGAAAGGTCTAGTGAGTCCCCTCTTATAACAGTTTTTAACTCATCAAACAAACAATCAAAGATTTATCATAAAATAAACCATTTTCAGCTTCAAGGAAAAACCTTTATCTTTCAGAAACTTCTTCGCTCACACTACCGCCACCCTAAGGTGACAGTGTGTCTGTGACTCACACTGCCTTTGTTGGGACACACCCTGTAACAACCCGTACATTTATAATTACATCAAAATAACATTTCCTGTCCAAAAACAGCCCCAGGCTTACAATTTAGAGTATAAGGTTTACAATTACAACCTATTACACAACTGAGTCAAAAAGGAAACTATTACAAGGAGTCTTTTAGCTTCTGGAAATACCTCATATCTTCTCCTTACCCTTATCAGAACCTACTACCTTTCGATAACCTGAAACAGGATTATAATTTTGAAATAGCGAGGGTTAGACCGATGGTCTAGTGAGTTCCCTCCAAGCACTACTGCAACAGTTCAAATATTATTTAAAACATTTAAACAAAGCCTTACGCCTTACGAGCGTAACTCATTTTACTGACCAAACATTTACCACACTTTACGCTTCGCAAGCATAACTCAAACTATTGGCCAACACTGACCACACATTACGCTTCGCAAGCGTAACTCAAGCTACTGACCAACATTGTCGTCAAAAACGGTATGTCAGTCTCGCACTGCCTTATTTTTAGGGACACACCCTAATGGCATAAACGGGCCACACTCCCCGGTACGAGCAGGCGGGTCACACTTCCCGACTTAGGACAAACTTCTGAATCAAATGTATGCATACACTTAATCATCAACAATATATAAAACGAGTTTATATAAACATAGCATAAACATGCTAACATAATTAAATCAACATTTTCAGTAAACCTTCACATTTATCAAATAACTTTTGAAATCGTAAAGGATTTAGTTTGAAAGACTCACCTCAGATTCTTCTCGCTTAAAGTCTGCTTTCTAACGATTGACTTCACCTACGACGGTACCGAAATAAAAAGGTAAGCTAACTCGTGAATAACATTCTTTCCTTCTCTAAACAATTCAAATAACAACATACTGTTACCCCGGTCGAGACCACCCCAGTCAAGACTATCCCGGTCGAGACCCTCCGATCAAGACCGGTCGAGACCGGTCACTACACACCGGTCAACACCGGTCTGGTCGCCGCACACACCGGTCACCACATACCGGTCGGCACTGGTCACCACACCGGTTACCGGCCCCCCCTCCGGGCCCGGTCGACATTCAAACAGAGTCGGCGACTCAATACTTCGAACCCAGAAACTCCAGATCTTTAAATCGATTTAAAACACGGATAAAAACTTCAACAACGAGATCATTTACCGACTATAACTCTTAGATAGAAGTATTAGGCTAGAATCATACCTTTACTTGCAAAGAAACCGTATGATTCTTCAAAACCTAGTCTCCTTCTCCCTACTCTCGCTTTGCTCTCGTTCTCCTTGGTCGGTCACAAACAAAACTCAGAATGAATTCTGATAATATTTTTAAGAGTAAAAAATCTATATATATATATATATATATATATATATATAACCCAAGTTACATATATCCCCCTTGAACTTAGGGACTTGCTTAACTTTTCACCCAACTTCCAAAATTAATAAAATTTTTGGACCAGATATTACAATCTTCCCCCTTAAGAGAATTTTGTCCCCTGAATTTCTTCGTTGAACAGATGGGGATACTGAGATCTCATGTCCGCCTCCACTTCCTAGGTAGACTCATATCCTTTATGAAATTTCCACTGGACTTTCACCAACCGGATCTCTTTGTTTCTCAACTTCTTCACCTTGAGATCCGAAATTGCTACGAGTTCCTCAATATAACTTAATTTCTCATCCACTCGAATATCCTCTAAGGGAACTACTACATCTGCTTCTGCCAAGCACTTTTTCAAGTTTGACACATGAAATGTGGAGTGAATTCTACTCAAATTCTCTGGTAGATCAAGTTTGTAAGCCACTTCACCAACACGCCCGTGATAGTAAATGGTCCAACGAACCTTGGCCTCAATTTACCTTTCTTTCCGAATCGGACTACCCCTTTCCAGGGCGAGACATTCAACATTACTTTGTCTCCTACCTGAAACTCTATTGGTTTCCTCCGTTTATCTGCATACATTTTCTGACGATCTTGAGCTATCTTTAATCTTTCTCGAATCTAGTTGACCTTATCGGCTGTAACCTGTACGATTTCCGGTCCCGCTAGCTGTCTTTCACCCACCTCATTCCAACATAAAGGTGTTCTACATTTACGTCCATACAATGCTTCGAACGGGGCCGCTCGAATGCTAGCATGATAACTATTGTTGTAAGAAAATTCAATCAACGACAAATGAATTTCCCATGAACCCTTGAAATCAATGACACATGCTCGAAGCATGTCTTCTAACGTCTGAATGGTTCTTTCACTTTGGCCATCAGTTTGTGGGTGATAGGACGTACTCAGCTTGAGTTGCGAGCCTAACTCCCTTTGTAGACTTCTCCAAAAAGCTGACGTAAAATGAGCATCCTTGTATGACACAATTGACGACGGTACTCCATGTCTGGTTACTATCTCGTCTATATACAATCAAGCCAATTTCTCTAGTGAGTACGTCTCCTTGATCGGTAGGAAGTGGGCTGACTTTGTGAGTCGATCTACTATTACCCAAATGGCATCATGCCCCTTAGGTGATCGCGGTAACCCGGTAACAAGATCCATCGTAATCTCGTCCCACTTCCAAACTGGAATTTCTAACGATTGAAACTCCCCATAAGGTCTCTGGTGCTCAGCTTTAACTTTCAAACATGTCAGGCATCGCTCAACGAAGTGAGCAATATCTTTCTTTAAACCCGGTCACCAATAGCTTTGTTTCAGATCTCTATACATCTTGTTGGTTCCCGGATGTACTGAGTAATGTGACTTATGCGCTTCTTCCAATACTCTCTTTCGCAGTTCTCCTACCTTTGGCATCCACACTATCTTATTGAAGCACTTCACTCCGCGATTATCAACTACTAACGAATTAACAATTCCAACTATTCTCTCACTCTTCCAGTTTTCCTTTGACGCTGCTTCTTCTTGGTACTTTATGACTTCTTCCAAGAAATTGGAAACGACATCAACTCGATAGGCCACCACTTTTGTTGTTTATCCACGTTCCTTACGACTTAGAGCATCCGCCACCACATTGCCCTTGCCCGGATGGTACAGGATATCACAGTCGTAATCGCTCAAAAACTCCATCCACCTACGCTGCCTCACATTGAGCTCCTTCTGGTTGAAAAGATATTGAAGGCTCTTGTGATCCGTGTAAATCTGACACTTGATCCCGTACAGATAATGCCTCCAAATTTTCAAAGCAAAGATTACCGCTGCCAATTCTAAATCATGCGTTGGGTAATTCTTTTCATGCTCTTTCAACTGACGAGATGCATACGCAATCACCTTGCCCTCTTGCATTAACACACACCCCAGACCCAAATTTGAAGCATCGCTATAGATTACGAATCCTTCCATTCCGTTAGGTAGGGACAAGATAGGTGCACTACTCAAACTCTCCTTCAATTTACTGAATGCTTCTTTCTGAGCTTCCGCCCATACAAACTTAACATTCTTTCTGGTTAACGTTGTTAGTTGCGTGGCTATCCTCGAGAAGTCCTGAATGAACTTTCGATAATAACCCGCCAATCCTAGAAAACTTCTTACTTCTGATGGTGTTTTCGGCGCTTTCCACCCTCTAATGGCCTTAATCTTAGCCGGATCAACCTTAATCCCATCTTTCGACACCACGTGACCTAGAAACTGAACTTCTTTCAGCCAAAATTCACATTTTGAGAACTTAGCGTACAATTTCTCGCATTTAAGCAATTCTAATATCACTCGCAAATGAGTTTCATGATCTTTTTTGGACCGTGAATAAATCAGTATATCATCTATAAAGACTATGATATACTTGTCTAAAAACGGACTACACACTCTATTCATCAGGTCTATAAAAGTTGTTGGCGCATTGGTCAGTCCAAAGGGAATAACTAGAAACTCATAGTGTCTGTACCTCGTACGAAAGGCAGTCTTAGGTACATCCTCCTCCCTCACCTTCAATTGGTGATACCCAGATCGTAGATCTATTTTCGAGAAGTAGCTCGCTCCTTGAGGTTGATCAAAAAGATCGTCAATTCTGGGAAACGGGTACTTATTTTTGACAGTCACTTTGTTGAGCTCCCGATAGTCTATGGACATTCTCATAGACCCGTCTTTATTCTTAACAAACAACACCGGTGCTCCCCATGGTGAGGTACTAGGACGAATAAACCCCTTGTCGAGTAGTTCCTGCAGTTGAGTCATCATCTCTTTCATTTCTGTCGGTGCCAGTCTATAAGGTGCTCTTGCAATCGGTGTCGCTCCGGGTATTAAATCAATACGAAATTCCACTTGCCGATCAGGAAGTAGAGCGGTTAAATCTTCCGAAAATACTTCTGAATATTCACTTACCACCGGAACTTACTCTAATCCCTTTTTCTCCTTCTTAGCATCTATTACATAAGCTAAGAACCCCACACACCAATACTCGTTTGCACGCGTCGACACGTTTTCAAAATAAACACCTCGCAAGGCACACACATGCCAAAATTATCTGATATGAATAATATGAAAAGGCTTCAGCAAATTGTTGAAACTCGATGCATGGAATCCATGACATTGAAGGCTATTTACTCTAACAAGGTCAACTATTTACACTCACTATGATTTATCCCAAGCTCCTTACTTCTGACCCACCAGTTGGGTTCCTCTCCTATGCCACAACCTCCGGCACCATCGCTTCCCAACATCCTTAAATGTCCAAGAACCCGTTACCATCGCAACTAAAATTCGCAAGTCACGCATCCTCACTTTGACCTCAAACAAACTTACCAACCATATCTCAATTCCATCTGATCCTCACTACATTTTATAAGTCAGCATTGATATCGTCTTCCAACCGCCCTTCAATTAGCTACAGCTCCAAAAGCCTCATTTCTATCCTTCGATTCTTGGATTAACACCCTCCTGCTTCCCACCGGTCGTCATAACAATCTACAAACCGAAGACTCCCTTGAAACGGAAAGTTCACCCCCTAACATATTATCTTCCTTATGGACCCATGAGATCCTTCCCCAACTGTAACACCCCGAATTTTCGTATTGTAACTGGGTATTCTTGTATGTATAGCGTTGTCGTTAGCACCGCGTTTGGGTTGAAGTTTGAGTTTGGATTTTGGTGGTTTTGGGCAAACCACAGTGAACTACGCGAGTTGCCCCGCAACTTGAGGTCGCTGCACAACCCGCGAAACCCTCTGTTTGTTTTGGGTTTTAAGGAAGCGGGCGAGTTACGCCGCAACTAGAGGTCGCGGTATAACTCGCGAGATCCCCTGGCCGACTTAAGGGTTTTCAGCCTGAAATATCTCATTTGTGGAAAAAAATCAAAATATCTATCTTGTCTCTATCTCTCTCTCTTTCTGGATCTCGTTTATACCTCGTTAATTGCTAGTATTAAATACATCTAGCAAGGGTTCGGTATAGAAAGCTTCGTCTTTCCCTGGTGGTCGATATCTAGTTTTTCGGGTTTTATTCTAAAACCTATTTGGTGAGTTCCTACTATCATTTTATAAACTTTATACATGTCAAAAGTTACATTTTGAACTCCTATATATCTCCATGGTTTTGGATCTAAGTTTTCTACATTTTTTATATAACTTGAGTTTTGGGAGATTTTAGGGTTCCCAATCATTTTCAACTAAAATGATGGGTTCCATCTTATTTGAAGTAAAGGATATTTTACTTGCGCATTTATGTGATTTATTTGAAAGAAATCAAAGTAAAATAAAGTACTCCCGATAAGTTCTACGTTAATTGAAACTAACCTTACCACCCCCAAACCTCGGCTGAACCAACTAATCCTATGGAACCCGACCCACTAAAACTTCCAGCCCAACAAGGTGTTAGCAATACACACTGGGCCTACCAGAGAAATGTCGAGGCCCTCAACAAAACGACCATGGGATGCGACCCACTTATCTAAAGCCCGGGACTTTAGTTCCTCGACCGGTGCCTGACCAAGGGTCGCCCGGTGCCCTGCTCTCGACCGGGCCTGACCAAAGGTCGCCCGGTGCCTCTCCTCTAGACCGACGCCTGACCATAGGGTCGCCCGGTGCCTCTCCTCTCGACCGGGGTCAAGATCTCGACCGGTGCCAATGCACCAGGTCCCCCAACTCCAGTTCGGTCGATCTATCCACAGACTTCTCGACGTGAACCGGCGATTCCATCATCAAAATCGATCAAGGATCGATTTCAAACCCAAACTCAACCACAAACTGGATACTTAATTCAATGCCTAATTACATTCCACATTAAAGATAATTCCAACTTCAATTTTTAATAGCCAGGTCGACTAAACCCCAAAACCAAGGTCATCAGATTAAACCAACAATCCCAACCCCAAAACTGACACCACATTATCTAACAATAAGAGTATTGATGAGAGGGAGGTTTACCTTAACGAAGAATCAATGGAACTTGAATTTCTCAACCAAATCGTTCCCTCCCTTGCTTCGATCGCCAAAATCGCCCTAGCCCCTGCCTTCTCTTCTCAGCCGCTGCTTGCTATGAAAATGGAGTCCTTAGGGTTAAAATCCCTTTTATTAAAATGTTACATTTTACCCCCTTTCATTCTTGAGTCTTTACCAACTCACACCCAACTTTTAAAATAGGCACTATTTACACTCGAATATTACAGTGTTCTTGATGAGTTATTAACAATTTTCAATTTGTGTTATTGATTTAACTAGGATTTTTTTTTCTTTGGGTCAATATGGTATGAAATTTTAGGGTTTTCTTTATGTCCATATCTACACAAATGGTTTAAAAAAAAAAGATTTTGTTGATGATTTGTTCTTAAAAAATGGGGTTTGTTTTTGATTTTGTTATTAGAAAAATGGGTTTGTGTTGTTGATTTTATTCTTCAAAAATAGGTCTTTAGTTGGTTTTGTTCTTCAAGAATGGGTTTCTGTTGTTTATGTTCTTCGATTATTTTATAGAGTTTGAATCTTTGTTTTTAGGTTGTTTTTTGTTCATGTGAAAATGGGGAAGACTGGAAGAGATAGGAGTGATTGGCAAAATAACTATGGGTTTAGAAGAGATAGCAATCTAGGTTTGATTCTTGAGTTCTAAAAATTAGCAAAACAGGTCCTTCAAACAATTAAAATTTTCATAATACAGCATAAACATGAAAATGATTTTAAGTTAATGGGGATCTTAAACGGTTGTTAACATGAGGGATCTGATCCATAACAAAATTAAATCACAATGACCATCCATGTATAATTATTTAATTTGAGGGACTCAATCCAAAATTTCACCAAACCATAAGGACGAAATTTGTAATTTACTCTAATATTTATTTGTTTTATCAATAAATACCATCGCCATTTCTCATCATTTTTTTGATTCTCGATCACAATCATAAGTTCATGTGAAAATAGTAATTTTATGAGTTAAAATAGTTAAATAAGGTTGGATTATAGATAATTAAGATGCGGTAGATTACAAAAAATATATTATTAAAATAATAATTGTAAGTTGCATCTCATGAATACATTTGATAGACCTTCTTTTTCATTGTTTTAATGTTGAATCTATTTTTATTTTTATTTTTATTTTTATTTTTATTTTTCTTTTTCATTGTTTTAATCTATTTTTATTTTTGTTAATCATGTTTTAATTAGATAACCTTAATTATCTTTACACGTATAAGAATAATTACAGCAAAACAAGGATTTAATTCTTATTGTTAGACTTAAATAAATATAAAGTTTAGTTAATTGTAGTTTTGATTAACAATAAATATTTCCATTAAGTTATACACGTAATTGTATATATATATCACCACTACAATATATATAAATGCTCTTTTATCAAAGATTTATAGATCATGTTAAGTAATTGATTATATTATTTATAAGGATGTATTCTTTTTATAGTAAAAGTTATTTAATATTTAATTTTATCAAATCAATTATATATATGAAGAAATGAGAAAAACATGAAGATATGGGAAAAGTTATAAATGAATAAAAAATAAAGCCCACAAATAAAACATATATTAGAACTTATTTAAAAAGGTAACATATATATTTACTTTAATTATAAATAAATATGTTTAATTATTTATAGAATAAAACATGATCGCCTTATTCAAGCTGCTTTAACATGAGAGAACAAATTTACATCATATATAATTAAAAATTGTTGATAGGAAAAAAAAAACTGATTAAAGAAATTAAAACAATGATGATCTTCTGTTACCTCATGAATGAAGCAAAATCAAAGTAGAAGTAGAAGTGTTCAAACAATAGCTCCAATATATAATAGCCATTCATCTAAATGATAGAGGTATCATAAATAATTCAATGTTGATGAAAATTAATTAGAAAACAAGACACTAATTAAAACACAACCAATTAAAATTAAAATCAAGACATAAATGCAGCAATTAAATACCAACTACTGTTTGAGTGAGTCGTTATAAGCCCTTGTAGCCTTCTCAATTAGTTTTGACTGCTTGTTAAGCAGTAGAGACCGTTGATCACTACGCCTAAGATCCTCTCGATAATAATCCCTCCATTCATCTTCTATTTCATTAAGTTCATCCGGAGAAATAAACACCATGCAATCTCTAATCATGTCTTTTGCATCGTCCACCGCTTCGTTATACGGGTACATAAGTGTTATACCTAAATTCACATGTGGAAAGCGTGCCTCATACTCTTGCTTCGTCATATGAGGCCCACCAACGGCTTCTTCTTCTAAACTAGTCCTCATAGCAACATAATTATTTGGGACACCTTCTTTCAATTTTCGCTTCTTTGGCAATTCAACGGATTGCTTCTTGTTCGGCGGGGTTGGTATATGAACTTTTTTCATCAGATCTGCAGATATAGATTTTGTGGAAGGGGTTGTAAAAGAGGGGTTTTCATCCGCAGAAGATGAAGGGATTATCAAGTTCTCAAGATCGTTGTCAGTCATTTTTCGATAATTAATCAAAGTAATAATATTGTATGGAAGCTATATATATGTGTGTACATAATTAATATATTATCTTCCAAATTTATCATTGATATGGATTTCCACAATTAAGTGATACAATCTCAGCTATCAAATAAAATATGCATGAAATTTCGTATTTTGTTTTCAATATTACAAGATTAGGTGAAAATCAATTCATAAATATATATATATATATATATATATATATATATATTCAATTCTTTTTTTAATTAATTAATAAAATATATTCTGAAGTTGATCTTGTTTTCTTTGGGGTTAAAGGAAATGTTATTTTGCGCCAATTTAAACTTGGCGTGGTGTGGTTGGATTTTGGAGATAAAATTATTATTTAAAATATTAAAATATTGTATAAATCTAATAAAATATTATTTATCTCTCATATTCATCTCATTTGAAAAAATCTTATTGGTAGAATATAATTAAAAAAAACAATTTCTCTCTCATGGTAATCAGAGAGTTCTCCATATTTGGAGAAAATTACACTCTCTCTCCTACTTTCTCCATTTTGGAGAACCTTTTGGAACACAAAAATGCCTAAAATCTCTATTTTCTTTATTTTTGAGAAGCTGTTGGAGATGTTCTAATAAACCGTAATTGAAAAAAGTTATTATTATACGAAAATAATAATAATATTTTTTTTTTGTTATCTAATACAAAAGTTAAATAAGTTATTATTGTCTTTTATTTTGTTTCCATCCACATTGATCTCTTCTTTATGTTTCCCCTCGATCAAATTTGATCCAAAATTACTTTTTTATTTGTTTGTTTGATCATAAATTAATATATCTCACTTCACCTTTTTTATTTTTTTTTAATTCCCGATCACATTTATAGGTGTCAAGATAAACATATCACATACCTATACTATATTATAAAAGAGACATAAAAAACTCTTAATTACAACATTTTAAGCACAAAATACAACTAATTAAAACCAATTACTTAATTTACCATTTCATAATACATTGGTACAACTTATCCAAGCACAATATCTCACATCATCATCTATTTGTAGAATGAATACTCATTTATTAATATAAATATTTGTTTTTTATATTTAATGAACGATTTGATCAATATTATCTACTATTATCAATATTTATTTTTTATATTTATTGGACGATTTGATCAATATTATTATTATCAATATTTATTTTTTATTTTATGATTTGCTATTAATATATCTATATATTTATATTAGTTATAATCTCATAACTAATATATCTATACTATATTATAAAAACATGCATTGATCTAATAAATATATTAAAAAAAATAAAACAGGTAGTTTATCTCATAGTGTTTATCCTGTATTTAATATGTTTATTTGCAGTTAGTTATACAAATAAAATATGGGACTTTAATAAGTTATAATTATGTTTCATTAACTTGTAATTTTGAATTTTAACTAATATATCTATACTATATTATAAAGCATTTAAGTTAAACTCTTAAAAACTAATTTTTATGTATTAGATACCACTTATTAATGCGTATTACTTAAAATCAAAAAATACAAATTGATTAAACATAAGTATAACTTATAAAAGCTCAATGTTTGAATTCGTGTAACTAACTGCAGATAAACATTTATTTTTATTTTCTAAAATATCTAAATTTTTTAACTATTGATATAACTAACCGATAAATATAAGAAAATTCGAGATAAAACACTTTATTTTTATTTTTTATTGAAATCTTTTTAATTTTAATTTTAATTTTAATTTTAATTTTAAATATAAAATATCTTAAATATAGTTATCATTTAAATTAAACATTTTTTGACCCGTAACAAAATTTATTATTATTATTTTTTATAAAAAAACCATAATTAAACTAAACTAAAATATATTTTTGTTTTAAATCTATGTTTCTCAAAATCGTAAAATAAAATAAAAAAAGACTAACAAAAAGTATGAATAATGATCGAGAGTTCGAGTTCTAGATTTCAGAAACTCACTGCATTGCGAGGGTACATTTCTAGTATATATTAAATGAAAATTGGTAATTATATGAGTTAAATAATTAAGATTGGATTATAAATGATTAATATACAACAAGACTACAAAAAACTATCTATCTATACTATATTATAAAGATGACATAAAAAACTTTTAATTACAATTCACTAAGCTTTATGTATTATCATTTAAAGCTATCTACTTAAAATCTCTTAAAAATAACTACTAAAGTCTAATGTACTATCTATAAAGCTTTTAACCCTAATTAATATATTTCATTCTTATCCCCCAAAATCCTTATCTCTAATCCCCAAACCCTAAAATTATGAATTTTGAATTCTGATAAACATAATCAAAACAGGATAAACATTTCAATTTAAATATAAAAAATTTAAAATATATAAGATAATTAATGAATTTTAACAAAGTACTTAATTTTTTTTATATAAAAAATATTATATTGTTAAGCTTAAATTAAACAAATTTATATATGAAAAAACCATTATCACTCAATAAAAGTCATCCAAAATCGTACTGTAAATCAATAAAAAACAAAAAATAAACATAAACATTAAAATCTTGATGTATTAAGCATTATGTACTATTATTTAATGCTAATCTACTTAAAATCTCTTAAAAAACAATTAATGAAGCAATATGTACTACTTTTAAATGTTTTTAACCCTAATTAATATATTTCATCCTTATCCCCCAAAATCCTTATCTCTAATCCCCAAACCCTAAAATTATGAAATTTGAATTCTGATAAACATAATCAAAACAGGATAAACATCTCAATTTAAATATAAAATTTTTAAAATATACTCCCTCCGTCCCAAAATAAGTGTCCACAATTGACTTGGCACACAGTTTTAGACATGCATAATTATTACCCCTTTTTAGTATCAAATGACATTTTTACCCTTATTTAATGTTTCTCTTTGTTCACAACTCTTATGTTTTTGTGCATTAATTAAGGGTAAATGTGAGAATTTAACTATCTACTTTTTGAAAGTGGACAATTATTTTGGGACAAACATAAATAGAAATGTAGACACTTATTTTGGGACGGAGGGAGTATAAGATAATTAATGAATTTTATCAAACTACTTAATTTTTTTTATATAAAAAACATTATATTGTTAAGCCTAAATTAAACAAATTTATATATAAAAAAACTATTATCACTCAATAAAAGTCATCCAAAATCGTACTGTAAATCAATAAAAAAATAAATAAATAAACATTAAAATCGTGATGTATCTCGCTGCATTGCGCAAGTACGCTTCTAGTACTATATTATAAAGACGGAATAAAAAACTCTTAATTACTACTTATAAAACATAAGGTATTACCATTTTATGCATACATTTCAAAAATCTCTTAATTCACAACTTAGTATGCATAAGGTACAAATCATTTGAAAAAAATTCAAACTTTACTTTTTCACTACCTTCCATATTCAAGTTTTTCCCCTTCCATTTAGGGTTTCTCCAAAAGAAGAAAAGTTAATTTATTTGCTCAAATTAACATATTTCTTTAATTATAATAGTACATGTATTTTCTTCATGTATACAAGTTTTTAAAGCCTTTTGAATTTTGTAAAACTAACTAATAATGAACCTATATATACGTTTAGATACAAAATAATATTATCCAACATTATATTTGTTATTTTTACATATTCTATATTTCAGTATTTTGAAAAAATATTACATTCGTTAGATATCGTTGATTAATACATGTTTTTTAAAATTCAAATATACATTTAACGATTACTTTAATATAATTTCATAATGCTTCATGATTAAAAAAACTCAAGTTATTTGTTTATCACTACTAATGTCACATAAATTATAAATATATGATTTACAATTGCTCACCCCGATACATTGCACGGGTACACTGCTAGTATTATAATAATGTCTGTTGGTTGCAAACATCTAAATACATTTGGATGAAAGAGTTCGGTGGTAATGAAAAGCTGGGAATGGCTTGTGCATTCATCATATATATATACTAGTGTTCGACATCGTGTGATGCGCGATGATCAAATTTTATATTAACAAAACTGTAAAATTTGTTTTTATAGACTATTTTCATAAATATAGAATATGTTGCAAATCCACATACAACAATTTATTTTAGATACATATTTGCTTTGTGTTGATCCAAACTCTCTCAGTGATTTGATAACGACCCTCTCCTATACTTAGTGAAAATTACGTTTTAGTATGTATTAGTGTTTCACCATCAGCGATCAGACTGAGTCTGTTCAGTTATCGCTGATAGTCTTTCTTGTAAACATTTCTATGTATTAATGTTTCACTATCAGTGATCGAACTGAGTCTGTTCAGTTATCACTGATAGTTCCTAAAGTAAACAACCAACGTAATCCCTGAAGACAAGTTTCGCGTCAACAGATGTTCATAGCTGAATCAAAGACGAAGTTGCTGAACAATGAGAAGTCTACTAATGACCTGATGCGGATATCAGTGAAGCAAAGACAACTCTACCAATACGCGAAGGAACATGAGAAAAAGCTTCAGCGATAGCTGAACCTCTTTATCTCTGAACTTAGAGATACTCAGCTATCAAACGATCACAAAGCTTATGCCTCAAGTTTCCTTTTGTCTATCCTTGCACAACCTGGTACGATGTGTCAGAACGGACAAGTCTGCAAACATTCGTACAACAACTCTGACCACTACACTGTTCATGACCCGGCCGAAAGCATGTCTCACAAAAGTCAGTCTTTCAAAGCCAATCTGTGAACGCCACGTGTAAAGTATCCTGCCATGCATTTAATGCATAGGGTATAAATAGGAAGTTCACCCCTTCATCTAAAGGAGTGCTTCATCCTTGAACCCAAGATAGAAACCCTTGTTTTCTATATCTCTAAACCCCATTCTCTGAACTTCTTGTGCAATTATCTTAGTGTTTCTTTAGTTTGTTTAGATTGAGTCTGTCTTAATCTTATTCCGCAACAAACTTGTATATTGTATTTTGATTCTTCAATAAACAATATATTAAACTTTAAATTCTGTGTTTGTATTCAACCCCCCCCCCTTCTACAAACTTGTTTAGCACCTTCGGGACCAACAAGTGGTATCAGAGCAGTTTGTTTAAATCTAATAAACAAGATCTTGCTGTATACTCTTCCTTGCTATTCTAAAATGGCATCAAACACAAACTACTATGATAATGGCTCACTTTCTAAACCTCCTCGATTTAGCAGAGATAACTTTTCTCTATGGAAAAATCGAATGATGCTATTTCTTGAAGGTGCGGATCCTACTATACCTGAATATATAGAAAATGGACCCTATGAACCTGTTAGAATTATAGCTGCGGTTCCCGCTACTGCCACCACTGAAGCTGTCCCTGAACGATATGTCGTTAAGGAAATAAGACAGTGGAGTGATGAAGATAAAAAGAAGGTAGGCATAGATGCAAGAGCAAAGACCATTATTTCAATGGCTCTGCCTGATGAAGTTTTCCATTCCATCATGCATCTAAAAACTTCTAAAGAAATGTGGGAAACCATATGTGTTCAATATGAGGGCACCACTGAAATCCAAGAGACTCGAAAGATTAACTTGGTAAGACAGTATGAAAGTTTCATCGCTGGTAAGAATGAATCTCTTTCTGATGTTCATCAGCGATTTAACTGCCTAATAATTGATCTAAGAACTGTTGGTAGGACCTATTCTAATTCTGAGGTCCTAACGAAATTCTTGGAATGTCTTCCTGAAAGCTGGGACAGTTATTCAATATGTCTTAAGCTGACAAAAGACTTACATACTCTCTCCTTAAGCACTCTGTATGGAATATTGCTCAACTATGAGCAATCAAATCTTCTGAAGAAGAATCTTGTAAAAGATTCTAAAGACTCTAAAAGCACTCCTGTTGCTTTAGTCTCTTCAGAGATAATTCCATCTCAGCGATCTACTCTCACTATCACTGAGTTAGATTCTGAATCTGAGGATCTATCAGACCCTGATCTTTCAGAGTTTGATGAGTCCTTAGCACTCTTGACAAACTCTTTTAAGAGATTTGCAAGAAAGAGCAACTTCCGAAGAAGTAAACCTCTCTCTATTTCTGAAAAGCCAAAATCAACTCCGGTTGATAAGGCTACTGCCACTTGCTATAACTGCGAAAAAATTGGACATTTTGCTAGTGAGTGCAGGTCGAAAAAGGTCTTCAAACCTTCTACCTCAAGAAGATCCAGTGATGACAAATACCTTAAGCTGAAGAACAAATATCAAAAGCTGAAAAGTCATCAGCGAAAAGGTAAAGGTCTCATCGCTGAAGAAAACGACTGGGCTGAATCAGAAGAATCATCTTCTGATGAAGAAGTCGCTAATCTTTGCCTCATGGCTGAGATTAAAGAAGAAGTAGAAGAACCATCTGAATCTTCTATGAGCTACATATCATCTCAGGTATCTATCTCTACTAATCCCTCTCTACCTGAAGCTGAGAGAAGTCGCGCTGTTGATGTACTGACGATTGACCTTTATAATGCCCTAAACGACAAAACTCAAGCTGAGAACAAAAATGTTCATTTAACTCAAGAGCTGGAGAAATGTCATGAAAAGATCAAAGAACTAAATCTTTTAGAAGAAAAGTTAAAAGATCAAGTCATTATAAATGAAATCATCAGTATTGAACGCGAACAAGCCATCGCTGCTTTAAAAACAGAAAAGGCTCATGTTGAAAAATGGTGCAAATCATCAACAAAAATCTCTGAGATAATAAATGCTCAAACCTCTGAAAGTGACAAAACTGGTCTTGGTTTTTGGACACCTCAGGATGAACCTAAGAAAGAGAGTTCCTCACTTAAGTTTGGAACCTTTGTCACCTCCTTCTTTGACACTTCTTACAATCAACTCTATCCCTGTTCTTCTTCAAATCCCATCCCTGAGGAGAAATCCAAAGACACTAAGTCTACGGATAAAGGAAAGTCCATTCTCCTTCCTCAGAAGGCAACCAGGAAAGCAAAGCTGAAAGTTCCTTCTAAACCTTCAGCTAAGCAATCCTCTAGCTCTGTGATAGAAATCTTTGATCTCTGTCCTCCAAAGCTGAAGATTGACCTTAAACCTTCGAGATCTGAAGGAATGAAAATTCCTCCCAGATCTCAAGAGAAAAGTCTTCTTGGACCTGGCCCTGCTCATCTTAAACTTGCAAAATCTTCTACTTCTGGTCCTAAAACCATTTTTAAATACAGAAAGTGTTATCACTGTGGTTTTACTGATCATATTGCAAGTAAATGTCCAACCGCCACTAAAGCTGATAAAATAGCTAAAGTGAAGAAAAATGCTTCTAAAGCTGAGAAGGTCACCAAGGTGAAAAATACCACTAAGGTTAAGAAATTAACCAAAGTGAAGACTATCACTGAAGCTGAATCTTCGTCAGCTGAGAATACTACTGAACTTACATTATCCACTAACTCTGAAGGACCCATTGAAAAGTGGGTACCAAACAACGCTTAATCTTCCTTATGTGTGCAGGGATCAAAGGGCATCTGGTATCTTGATAGTGGATGTTCTCGTCATATGACTGGACAAAAAGACCTGCTCACTGAATACAAGGAAGAAAAAGGTCCCTCTGTGACCTTTGGTGGAAATGGTAAAGGATTTACCCGAGGGTTTGGTGTCCTCAGCAATGGGACAACTACCTTTCGAAGAGTCGCTTACGTAGATGGACTGAAGCATAATCTTCTAAGCATCAGTCAGCTATGTGATAAAGACTATGAAGTTCGCTTTTCTAAGAAAGCATGCTCAGTGTTAAATGAGAAAGGAAAACTTGTTCTCAGTGGTCATCGCAGAGAAAATGTCTATGTAATAGATATGGACTCTACTGTCACTGAAAACTTATGTTTTCTATCTAAAGCCTCTTCTGATGTCAACATCCTCTTCAGCTCTTGCATATGGATCTATTTGGCCCTGTCAACATCCAATCAATAGCTGGAAAGAAATATACACTTGTCATTGTAGATGAATTTTCTCGCTACACCTGGGTTATCTTTCTTCGCTGTAAGAGTGATACTCCAGAAGAACTGATATCTTTTGTAAAAAAGATGGAAGTGCTGAACAATCTTACTGTTCGTTCAATAAGAAGTGATCATGGAACTGAATTCAAAAATAGTTCTCTGAACAATTTCTTTGAGAACAAGGGAATCTCTCACAACTTCTCTTCAGTAAGAACACCTCAGCAAAACGGAGTCGCTGAAAGAAGAAACAGAACGATCATAGAAGCTGCTAGATCAATGCTCAGCGATTCTCATCTCCCTACTCAATTTTGGGCTGAAGCTGTAAACACTGCATGTTTCACTCAAAACAGATCGCTGATAATAAAGCGATTTGGGAAGACAGCTTATGAACTTTTCGTTGGAAGGAAACCTTCTATCAGTTTTCTTCATATCTTTGGTTGTCAGTGTTTTATCTTAAACAACAGAGATCAACTTGGAAAGTTCGACCCAAAAGCTGATGATGGAATATTTCTAGGATATTCCTCCATCTCCAAAGCCTACAGAGTCTTCAACAAGAGAAGACAAACCGTAGAAGAAACAATTCACGTCACTTTTGATGAAACTCGCTCAGCGAACTCAAAACCAATCGCTGACAATGAAGAGTTAAATGCTTGGATGCTTTCTCACTACAGAGAAAATGAACCTTTCTTCTCTAACCATCAGCATTCAGATCCTCCAGTCGCTGATGATGATCCAAACATTATACATCCTACCGCTGAATCCACCTCATGGGTTTCAGCTGAACCTTTAAACACTCTCCTACCATCAAATCTTCCTTCGTCTGAAAACCTCTCCAGTGAATCTACTCAACAGTTGATCGCTGATGAACCTCAATCGTCATCATCGATAAACATTCAAATTGTTGATCCCACCTCTGAGTTAAGCAATAATGCTCCTGCTCAGCGATGGACCAAAGATCACCCAATAGATCAAATTCTTGGTGATCCAGATGCAGGTATTCAGACACGACGAAGCTCAGGTAATATTTGTCTCTTTGTGAACTTTCTATCTTTAATAGAACCAAAGAAGACTGATGACGCCCTCAGAGATCCAAACTGGGTCAGTGCTATGCAAGAAGAGCTGACTGAGTTCTCTCGAAACAAAGTTTGGAATCTCATTCCTAGACCATCTGATAAAACTGTAATAGGCACCAAATGGGTGTTTAGAAACAAGTTAGATGAACATGGAACTGTAACCCGCAACAAGGCTCGACTTGTTGCTCAGGGATACAGACAAGAGGAAGGCATAGACTATGATGAAACCTTTGCCCCTGTGGCCAGGCTCGAAGCAATTCGACTATTCTTAGCTTATGCAGTCTATAAAGACTTCATCGTCTATCAAATGGACGTAAAATCAGCGTTTCTAAATGGAAAGCTGAATGAAGAAGTCTATGTAGAACAACCACCAGGGTTCTATGACCCTAAGCATCCAAATTATGTTTATAAATTGGATAAGGCTCTCTATGGTCTAAAACAAGCCCCTCGTGCTTGGTATGACACTCTCTCATCTTTTCTTATCTCTGAAAATTTTGAACGTGGCAAGATTGATAATACGTTATTTTTCAGAAAGATAAAAGGTCATATAATTCTTGTACAAATATATGTCGATGACATAATATTTGGTTCTACTAACCCATCTCTGTGTACTCGCTTCGCTGAAAGAATGAAGAAAGAATATAAAATGAGTATGATGGGTGAGCTGACATATTTTCTTGGTCTTCAGATTAAACAATCTGACAAAGGTACGTTTATCAACCAAGGCAAGTATGTTAAAGATATGCTGAAGAAGTTTGATCTTAATCAAGCTTCAGTGATGAAAACTCCTATGGCACCACCCCTGACACTTAACAAAGATCCTTCTGGAAAACCTGTTAATGTCACTGCCTATAGAGGAATGATAGGCTCTCTGTTGTATCTCACAGCAAGCCGACCTGACATCATGTACTCTACATGTTTATGTGCACGCTATCAATCTGAACCCAAGGAATCCCATCTGATCGCTGTAAAGCGAATTTTCAGATATCTGAAAGGAACTCCTAACCTCGGTCTTTGGTATCCCAAAGACTCAGGGTTCGATCTAACTGGTTATTCTGATAGTGATTTTGCAGGATGTAAACTTGACAGAAAGAGTACCACTGGTGGATGTCAACTCTTGGGAGGAAAGCTGGTAAGTTGGACAAGCAAGAAGCAAAATTCAGTGTCCACTTCCACAGCTGAAGCTGAATACGTAGCCGCTGGAAGCTGTTGCTCTCAAATCTTATGGATGAGAAATCAACTATTAGATTATGACCTTCAGCTGTCAAAAATTCCTATCTATTGCGACAGCACTAGTGCTATCGCTATAGCAAATAATCCAGTGCTACATTCAAAGACAAAACACATAGAGATCAGATATCACTTTATCAGAGATCATGTGATGAATGGTGATATTGAACTTCACTTTATCCCTACTGACTTTCAGCTTGCTGATATATTCACCAAACCTCTTGATGAGACAAGGTTCAACTTTCTCATCAGTGAGCTTGGAATGCTGAATCTTGAAGAATAATTCTTCAGCGTTCATGCATTGTGTCAGCAATCAAAAGTTTCTTTTCATCATTCTCTGATAAGTATTCTGACTCTCAGGTATGATTTCTCAATCCCTACAACTGAATCTTCATTCAGTTATATAAAACTTAATCACTGAATTTTTATTCAAATGATTAAAAGCTTTTTGAAATTAAATTTATCACTGATATTTATATTCAGTGATCTTTTTAAAAAGAAAATATATCCCTATCTTCTTTTCAGGGATACTTTCAAAAAGAGAAAATTCTATCGCTGACTTTTCTTCAGTGATAATTTCAAAACGGAAAAATGAAACGTCTCTTTCCCATGACGTCATTTGAGTGGATAATCCACAACACGCCTTTTCTGACACGTTCATCCGTTGCTCTTCTATCCAATCAAATTCGTGGAACGTGTCAATGTCATGATGATCTTTTCCCGCTTCATTCCTTCTCTCTCCTCTATCTCTTTGTATAAAAGGAATTCTTCTCTCCTTTATACGGTTTACGCTTTCAAAACTTCCTAAGCAAGAAACTCTCTCTCAAGAACACTCAAGCAAGTTAAACCAGAATTTTGAATCTGCAAATCTTCGTCTTCGAAATAAACAGGTTTATTTCATGTTTATGTGCTTTGTTTATCTGCTTTCTATTTTTTAAAATCCTACTAGTTCTTGTTCATCATGGATTTTAAAATTTATTTTGCTTAAAAACTAAAAATCATTCTTTCTGATTTTATGTTTTTTTAAAATAAAAACCTTTTGGTTTTTAAAGTGTTCTTCATTCTTTCTACCCAGAACACTATTTTTTTCTAAAAATAACTTGATATTCTTCCAGTTTCCCCTCATTTAGAGAAACTGGTAATCATATTATTTTTAAACCATAATCATTTCTTCTATTATGATTCTTTCCATAACAGAAATGGCACAATCTTCAATCGTTGCTTCCAAGAATGTGCGATTCGCTATCACTGAAGTTGAGATTACGAAATGTAATCACTTGGGAAGACTCGACTTCAAAGCTGATAAATACCCACATCTGGTGGAAGCTGCTAACTTTCTTAAACAATCATGCATAGCTTACGCGATCACTGTGGATCCTAAGCCTTCAAAGACTCTACTCCAACAGTTCTGGTTCACTGCTGATGCCACTGAACTCACCAACAAAAAGGGTGAGCGAGTCCCTGCTATCTCCTTCAGCACGGATTTGGGTCCAGGGAGCATGACCGCTCTTAGCCTCAGGAAATCCTTGAGATTTCCTGACAAACCAAAGAGTGGGTTCGACGCACTCCCCACTGATGCTGAGCTGATCTCCTTTCTGGATGCAATGGGTTATTGTTGGGAAAACAAACCGAGATCATCTATTCCCAACAAGAAGCTCACCAAGATTCTCAAGGCTCAAATGCCTTCACAACTGAACTTCATCTTCTCGCACATCATTCAGTGCATGAGCGGGAAGAGTGGTTCGCTGGATCAAGCCAGCAAAATACAACTGCAAATGGCCTACTCTGTAATCGCTGGTCAAAACTTTGACTACGCCACTGCCATCTTTGAAGACCTGAGGTCGAGGTTGGAGAAGCCTGAACGAGATCCCAAGATCTCGTACGTACGTTTCATATGTACGTACATCAAGTTCCTCTATCCCAACACCTATCCCACCAAAGATGATGGCACTTTTGCCAGGATAGGTCAACGATCGCTGGAGGTCAAGCCACTCGCCAACGAGGTAAGTATCTCTCTCCTTCGTTCTCGTCTCTCTCTCCATTCTTCTTTTTCAGCGACCACGCAGACGGTTCCTTCGTCTGCTATCCCTGTCGCTACCACTACTTCCAAACGTCCATCAGCTGGTCCAATTGGTTCTTCTAAGAAGGCCAAAAAGACTAAGGAAAGTACACCTTCTAGTACTATACCTGAGGAAGCTTCTCAACAAGCTGCCTTAGATGCTTTTGTGGGTCTTTCCTCCACAACTCCCGCAGTCACTCAACCTGCCGTGTCAGCGATTTCAATCGCTGTCACACCATCAGTGACCCCACCTACTATCTCATTCGCTGAGATTAACCCCAACCTTCCTTCTATCCCCATAAATCTTCCCTCTCCTTCTTTGGTCTCTGAACCCGCTACCACCTCTCTACCTATAGGACCTGAACATCAAACGTTTGAGGAATCTTTGCAGTTCTATAAAATGTTTGATACTTCAGGTAACCCTATTATCCTAAACACTTCTTCTCCCATCTCTCCAAATAAGCCCACATCTGAACTAATATCCTTTTCAGGTCCTAGTTTGGCGTCTGTTGACACGCATGTCAACCATCTGGGAGAAAAGGTGGACGCTCTCACCAACACCATCAACAACACCACCAGCGCCGTTAATCAGGCTGGTGAAGAGCTGAAAAGATTGACAGCCACCTGCTCATCCAAAGCTGAGAACTCCAAACTTTCAGCTGTAGAAGAACAAGTCGTCCAACTCAAAGAGTCCTCTCAACTCTTTCAGGGACGATTTGAGTCTCTTACCACTGAAGTTCGAGATCTCTCTTCTAAGGTTGATCTCTGCACGTCGCTTCTACAGCAACTTCTCCAAAAGGTATCTGAAACAGCTCCAGCGCTGCCTCCCTCCTTCACTGAAGATGATCGGACAAATCTCAACATCGCTGTGGAATTCATCCATGATGCCACATGCGACATCCCTGCAGTTGAAGAACGGATCACGTGTCTGGAAGCTGACATTCAAGTGCTAAAAGCTTCAACAGCTACTCCAGCAGTTGAGCAACCCCCTACCGCTGATAATGACAAAGTGGGGGAGAAAGCTGAAGAAACATCTATCGCTGCTGCTGGGGAAGCTAAGACTTCAAAGAAACCTCCCTCTCAATCTGAGGGGGAGAAGGTGAAAGAACCCTCCTCATCTATTCATTCTCTTCTCTTTGAAGATGATGAGGAAGAAGACGATGAAGAGGAAGATGATCTAGATCTTGATGATCAAGAAAAGGATCAACCCTCCGATGATGACGACGACGATGAAGAAGACCAATCTATGTGGTTCTCCAAGCCGAACGTTTCATCAGGGACAACTTCACAAGAGGTTGTCAAAGCAGGGGTGAGAGGTGATACATCTTCAAGCGCTCCTTCGCAGAGCAAAGACAAGCAACCAATCGCTGAAGAATGCTTGAGGACTGGATCACAATCTGAGGGGGAGCATCCTTCTCAGGTATGTCTTTCAATTGTACCACACTCCTATTTTTTCCAAACCCCTATCTCTTTCTAGCCTTTATCTTTCTTTTTTCTAAATATACACTTATCCCTTCTTTCCTTCATTTTTTCTATCCAGACAGTTCTCACCCCTGCTTAAGGGTTCAGAACTACAAATAATCCCAGCTGCAATCGCTGAAGAAATAATCCCAATCTCTATCGCTGAGATTGATGATGAAGAAGAAGAAGATTCCCTGGTCCATCCAGGAAGGCCCTCTAAACCATCTCATGGGGCAGAGGAAGTGATGAAGAAAAGAGCTGAAATGATCGCTCAACTAGAAAGTCAACGGCTGAAAGTCCCTCTTCAAACATCCTCAGAGCTCGACTTCCTCACTAAAGCTGAACGAGAAGAATCTGCCAAAGCTGAGAAGCTGATCGCTGAATGCAGACGAGATGTCCAACTCGCTTTAAAGATTCAATCTTCTCAAGTCAAGGACAAGAAGCTGAAAAGAAAGCCTGTGGAAGTTCAAGCTGCACTACTGAAAGAAATTGAAGAGGAACGATCAAAAGAACAAGAGATCAACGATAAGTCCATTGAATGGTGCAAACAGAAGATGGATTATCGCTCTGATCCTCTTCCAATATCAGCCGTGACTATCTCTGGTCGCAAGAAGAAGGATCAACTCTCAGTGACTATGGAGATTACCAGAGAGGATGGAACTCAGAAAGCTATGTACGTTTCCAAACTTGAAGGTTTCGGGTTTACAGAGTGGATAGAATTCTGGGATGCGCTGAAGAAATCAAAATCTACATACAGAGGCTACGTTGAAGGACTTCTTAAAGCTCTCATCAACAGAGTCACTTCTGTACTGAACCTGCCATCTCCTATCCCTCCCAATCCCAAGAAACTCAAAAGAAAAATTGGGTCCTCCTCCTCTGAAGACGTCGCCATCATCAGGAATGAAACTTCTATCAAATTTTCAAGAGATGCACGGTTTGGTCCTCCTCCTGATCTTTCAGTTCTAGACTTATCTCTGCCTCCTGGTGGTCCTTTCCAAGCTGGTCAAGTAATTGATCATCCTTATGGAATATTCTTCAGAGATGATGATGAGGAACTCAGATTTCAAAGAGTCTCTGAGATTCCTATCTGTCCTCTGAATCATCTCAAGGATTTACTATGCTTATGGTGTGACTTCTTCCCTGCTGCTGAGAAAATCAAAGAAATCATCAGCCAAGAATCTTTGGAACGAAGACAGAAAGGAGAAGAAATACCTGAGTATATGATAAATCCTCCTAAATCTTCTTATAGCTGATAGATTAGTTTTATCTTCTGTAATCTATTAGTTGTACTTACAGTAGTTAGTAATTTACTTGTAATTTTCATTCCTTGTAATTCTATTCCTGAATTAATGAAATTTCAGTAAAGTACTTAACTTCATCAGTGCTGTAAAAGATCCCTCAAAATAGTAATTGGGACATGTATGTTACGAGTCCTGATTATTCCATCATTTTGAATCATAAAGTAATTTTCTTCAGTTACTTTGTCATTATCAAATAGGGGGAGATTGTTGATCCAAACTCTCTCAGTGATTTGATAACGACCCTCTCCTATACTTAGTGAAAATTACGTTTTAGTATGTATTAGTGTTTCACCATCAGCGATCAGACTGAGTCTGTTCAGTTATCGCTGATAGTCTTTCTTGTAAACATTTCTATGTATTAATGTTTCACTATCAGTGATCGAACTGAGTCTGTTCAGTTATCACTGATAGTTCCTAAAGTAAACAACCAACGTAATCCCTGAAGACAAGTTTCGCGTCAACAGATGTTCATAGCTGAATCAAAGACGAAGCTGCTGAACAATGAGAAGTCTACTAATGACCTGATGCGGATATCAGTGAAGCAAAGACAACTCTACCAATACGCGAAGGAACATGAGAAAAAGCTTCAGCGATAGCTGAACCTCTTTATCTCTGAACTTAGAGATACTCAGCTATCAAACGATCACAAAGCTTATGCCTCAAGTTTCCTTTTGTCTATCCTTGCACAACCTGATACGATGTGTCAGAACGGACAAGTCTGCAAACATTCGTACAACAACTCTGACCACTACACTGTTCATGACCCGGCCGAAAGCATGTCTCACAAAAGTCAGTCTTTCAAAGCCAATCTGTGAACGCCACGTGTAAAGTATCCTGCCATGCATTTAATGCATAGGGTATAAATAGGAAGTTCACCCCTTCATCTAAAGGAGTGCTTCATCCTTGAACCCAAGATAGAAACCCTTGTTTTCTATATCTCTAAACCCCATTCTCTGAACTTCTTGTGCAATTATCTTAGTGTTTCTTTAGTTTGTTTAGATTGAGTCTGTCTTAATCTTATTCCGCAACAAACTTGTATATTGTATTTTGATTCTTCAATAAACAATATATTAAACTTTAAATTCTGTGTTTGTATTCAACCCCCCCCCCCTTCTACAAACTTGTTTAGCACCTTCGGGACCAACACTTTGAGCATATTCAATTAATAGAGTTATGAAATATATTGGATGTATGCTGGAAATTATTAGTGACAAATATAGTTAAATGTTTATATATCACATCAATGAACGTCGTTTAAAATAAAAGAATACAAAAAATAAATAAAATTGAAAAATAAATAAAAAAATCACTAACGTAGTGGAAGATTTAATCGGATATTGAAGACTCAACACTACAATAAATAAAAATTATAAATATTTAGATTTAGAATAAATATTCTATATTTCTTTAAATAGAAACAACATATATACAAATTGTGTCAATAATTATGAATAAAATTACATTATCATATTACATTAAAATAGTTAATATAAATAATCTTCATATTAAAAACCAAATAATATGATCATTTCTAAAATTATAATCATCTCTTAAAAAAATTACGACAACACATGATTAAATGTAATAAAGTGTTTATATTTGTCAATATTATTAATTTTTTATAAGAAAAAGACTTTGAAGAATCCACCTCCTTTTTCATTTAGTCCACTGACTTATTTTCTTTCAATATTTTCTTTTCTTTTATCTAAAATTCCTTGATTTTAATCTTTTTTTGGCAGTTTGGGTCAAAATTTTATAGATGCATTGTCCACATGAATACGATTACAAAACATTGTCAGACACCTTAAAATTTTCACTTTTCTTGTGTAAACATGATTCATCAACTTTATTTTCCTAAATCGATTGTCTCGTCTCAGATACATTATTGACAGTGTTATCGATCTAATTAGATTATAGTAAAATTTCAATGTTGAAGTTGTTAAGTTGTATGAAGCGAAAAAGTAAAATTCACAAAATAAAATCGCTCTAGTTTTGACCATAATTCAAATCATGAAGGTTAAGAAAACAAACTTTGAAGCATCTTAGCGGATTTACATTTTAGTAGAACTTTGATTTTTAAAATGAAACACTAAAAGCATATATTAGTATATACCAAATCAAGAAGCGAATATAAAAATGAAAATTTATTGTCATTTGCGAGTAATGATGTAATATCAAAATAATTGTTGGTCCCAAGTAAGCAAAACAAGTATTGTAGAAGGGGGGGGGGTTGAATACAATACACACAAAATTACTTAATTTTAATTCTTTTATTGATAATGAATATCAAGAATTACACATAGAAAACTTTTAAGATTGTTGCGGAAAAGTACAGATAAATCTATTCTAACAATCTTTCACTTAGAAACTAGAAAACTAAACACAACTTGAAAATACAAATATCAAAGCTATGAAGTTCTTGAGAGAGAGAGAGAGAGAGAAAGAGAGGTTGCCAACTTTTCTTGAGCACTTAGAAATCTCTTCAAAAATTGTTAGCTTGAATGGAGACGTTCTTCACCATTAAATACCAACATGTGCACTAAATGTAAATGACACTTGTCATCTTGGTATTGGATACCAAATATCTTCTTGCAAAATCAATAAGATCTTGATGTGACTTATCATAAAGCAAAGTAGACTTTTGTACTTTGATAAGACAACACCTCAATAAAATATATTTGGTACATGTCCTTTTTCTGATCTTTTGGAGAAAGTCTCCATCATTTCAAAACTTGTGAGAATATCTTCTAAGAGAAGGAAGCTTCCATTCCCATTGTCAGAAGAACATTGGGAATGGTGAAGTATGTCAAATCGAGAGGCTTTGACATAAAGGGGTGTTGCCGACACTGAGAGGATCGGCAAGAAAGAGATTTGCCTAAAGGTGGCAAGGGGTATGCCGAACATGTGAAGGTTCGGCACAAGAGAGTTCTGCCGAACATGAGAGGATTCGGCACAGGGTTAAGCTGCCGAAGAGGGTTCGGCTAATAAGACTTAGTTCCTTGAAGTTCACATCAATCCGCAAAGTAGACTTCTTACATGTTGATTTCGGTAGGTCTTCGACTCACCGATCTTTTCATGCGTAACTAAGCTATTACAAAGAACCACACTAATTATAAGATGTACAATCATTTACAGAAGAGTAAACACAAACTAAAGGAGAGGTCATCTTCAAATCTTAGATGACCCAACAATCTCCCCCTATTTGATGATGACATCACATACTTAGAAATAAAGAGATAAAACATGAATAATGCATTTTGACCCTTATTCATACTCTTTTGGGTTCTTTTTCGCATAGACCATTCTTTTTGTATTTTTTTTAAAGTATAAAAGACATTTACAAAAGAATAAAAGAATGAGTATAGCTATACAAACAAATAAATAAATACAAAGAATAAAGAATAAGAAGGAAAAAAAAAATATATATATATATATATATACAAAGATACAGAAGACAGTAGCCGGGATTGTTTGAGCTTGAGTAGTTGATAGCTCCCCCTCAATTCATACTCCCCCTCAACTAATGTCTGATGGGTTTGATCACACAGTCCATTGTAAAATAGGTTTCAACAGAGTTTAAGCATGAGTGGTAAGTTGCTCCCCCTCAACTCATACTCCCCCTCAACTAATTCTCAGTGTAAGAATTAAGAAGTCAGAAAGTTTTCGGGATCCTCTGAACCTGCTCCAGGAAAAACAGATTCATCCTTGGATCGTGCAGAAACATCGGGACTGAAATCCTGGGTGATAAGTTGTGAAGTGGAGAAAAGGCACCTTGGATTGGGGAGGAGTCCAAGTCATCCTTATCAACCAAAGAAAAGGTTGATGAGGGAATAATAGGGGTCCCTGATTTTACAATTGTATGCTTTTGAGAGGATACAAAGGAGGTGGCTTTAGGTTTAACAGAGTTCCCGGGCCCAGATGGAAAATTTTCAACACCTGCCGATTGTGGAGAATCGGTGGATGGAATAAGTGGCTTGACCCTTGAAACCTTCCTCAACCTCTTGAGAGGAGAAGGAGGAGAAGAAAAGTGCCTCCGCTTTTGAGAGTGGTGGGAGACGAGGGCAGCTACCGAAGGCTTTTTCGGTGGCATAGTCTCAGAAGAGGTTGCGGAGGTATCAGTGACTTTTGATTTATTCTTTTTGGCCACCAATTTCACTCAGGTAAGGGAATCAGGGGTCACTGAAGTGAGTGATACAGAGAGAGCCACCGATTTTGAGAAGGATGGTTCCTCAATATCTTCTTACTTTAGATTAGGAGAATGAAAGAAATCATACCTGGGGTTGAGAGCTCGATTGAAGAGAGAGAGTCCTTGTTCAAAGTGGTCTTCATGACTTTCTAAATGTTGGTAGGATAGTCATCACCAAATCAATTAGTGACCCAATAATTTATCTCCCCCTATTTGATGATGACACCAAGACTTAGAAAAAATAGTACTGACACTCAGAAAAGGGAGAAGAACTAGAACTCATAAATTCAGTGGCCCATTTTTTTTTAAGTGCTCTTTTCTTTATTTTTATTTTTTTTTTAACGGGAAGAAAAAAAACGGGAAGAGAGAATTAGGGGGAAAAGGAAAAAATTTCGGGTAAAAAATTCAGATATAAATCAGGGTGAAATGGTGGGGATTTATAGTGGGAGGTATAAGAGAAAATGTGAAAAGGTAGGAGTGAGGGGCGCTGAAGTCATTCGGGTAGTGGAAAATAATGGGGGATTGTAGGGATATGGAAGAAAATATCGAATGTGATGGGATAGTTGGGGAAATTATTGGGAAATGAGAAGAATAGAAGATTGGAAAAGAATATAGAAGGATTTGGAGGGAAGATGAGAGAGGGTAGGAGTATGGAAGGATTTAGTTTTCGGTGGATATGGAGCCGAAGAGAGAGAGTTTGAAAAGTGAAAAAAAAAACTTTTTTTTTTAATTTTCGGCAGTTATGAACAGTAGTTTGGTCCCGCCGATTTTTTTTTCTTTTTTTTTTCTAAATAAGAAACAATATTTAAATATCGATATTTAACGTACCGAGTTCCCCAATTATAAACTTGAACCGAGCTTCGTCAAGAGGCATGGTGAAGAGATTCGCCAGTTGGAGGTCGGTAGGGATAAAGTGAAGTTCGACGTCACCTTTGGAGATGTGATCCCGAATGAAGTGATACCGGATGTCGATGTGCTTGGAACGAGAGTGCAGCACCGGATTGTTTGCGATTGCGATCGCACTTGAGTTGTCACACAGAATTGGGATATAAGAGTACAATTGATTGTAATCTCTCAGTTTGTTCTTCATCCAAAGGATTTGAGCACAACAACTTCCAGCAGCTACATACTCAGCCTCAGCAGTAGAGGTGGAGACTGAGTTCTGCTTCTTGCTGAACTAGCTGACAAGCTTGCCGCCAAGGAGTTGGCAGCTGCCAGGGGTGCTCTTCCTATCGATCTTAGATCCTGCAAAGTCATAATCTGAATACCCCATTAGATCAAAACCTGAGTCTTTGGGATACCAAGGACCCAGATTCATGGTACCTTTCAGATACCGAAAAATGCGTTTAACCGCAGCCAAATGAGATTCTTTCGGATTGGCTTGGTAACGAGCACACAGGCAAGTAGCAAACATAATGTCTGGTCTACTGGCAGTAAGATAGAGAAGGGAGCCGATCATGCCTCGGTAGCTGGTGATATCCACAGATACACCATCCGGATCAGCATGGATTTCAAAGGTGGTGCCATAGGAGTTTTCATGAGGGAGGAGTTTTCAAAATTGAACTTTTTCAGAAGGTCACGAATGTATTTACTTTGATTTATAAAAATTCCTTCCGAAGATTGTTTAACTTGAAGTCCTAAGAAAAATGTGAGCTCCCCCATCATACTCTTCTCATATTGACTTTTCATGAGATAGGCAAACTCATCACACAGTGACTCATTGGTGGCACCAAAAATGATATCATCCACATAAATTTGAACAAGAATAAGATTACCCGAGGTTTGCTTGATGAACAGAGTGTTGTCAATTTTACCTCTTGAATACTTGTTTTTCAGGAGAAAGTCAGCCAGAGTGTCATACCAGGCACGAGGAGTCTGCTTTAGACCATAGAGAGCTTTGTCTAAACTGTACACATAGTCAGGATGGACTAGATCTTCAAAGCCAGGGGGCTGTTTCACATAGACTTCTTCAGCTAGCTCCCCATTCAGAAAGGCACTCTTGACATCCATTGAAAGGTCGAGGCACAAGTCTCCATATGTGTTTGAAGGTGAAGGATCGGTGGGTATAGGATGCGTGTGATGAATGGGTGAAGTATGTAAGGTAGGTTCGGTGGGAGATGTGGGTTCGATAGGAGCAATGGGTTCGGTAGCCGGAGAGGGATCTGCCGAACTATGATGTAGGGAAGAAGAAGATACCGAAAAATAGAACATAAGGAGGTCCTGAAGATAGAATATTTGGAGATTCTTCTCCAACACATGAAATAATCCATTCATGAAGTTCAGTATCATCACAAGATAATGAAGACATCTTGTGATCATCAAACTTCACATGTATTGACTCATCAATACATTTTCTTCTTAGATTGTATACTCTGTAGGCTTTAGAAGAGAAAGAATAACCCACAAATATACCTTCATCAGCCTTGGGATCAAATTTCCCAAGATGCTCTCGATCATTCAAGATAAAACACAGACAGCTGAAAACATGAAGAAAACCAATGTTTGGTTTTCGGCCATAGAAGACTTCATAGGAGGTCTTGTTGTGTCTTTTCACAATGATAGACCGATTTTGAGTGAAACAGGCTGTATTGACAGCCTCAGCCCAAAAATAGGTTGGAATATTTGATTCACTTAGCATGGACCTTGCAGCTTCACATAGTGTACGATTCTTCCTTTCCACAACACCATTTTGTTGTGGAGACCTTACTGCTGCAAAGTTTTGAGAAATACCTTTGTCACAAAGAAAGGCATCTAATGTAGCTTTTCTGAATTCGGTCCCATTGTCACTTCTGATAAATCTGACTAATTGACCGTTGAGAACTTCAGATTTCTTGATAAAGTTGATGATTTCTTCAGGTGCATCACTTTTGTAGCTGAGAAAGAATACCCAAGTGTAACGTGTGTATTCATTAATAATTACAAGGATGTACCTTTTTTTTTACCTAGGCTGGGTGTGCTGACAGGCCTACAAAGATCCATATGCAGCATCTGTAGAGGAGTAGAAATAGAGAAACATTGTTTTGATTTGAAAGAAGATTTTGTCAGTTTGCCTTTCTCACAAGCTGCACAAAGCTTCTTTTTTGAGAAAGAGATTTTCGGCAAGCCGACAACAAGCTCTTTGTTGGAGAGAGCATTTAACGTCTTGAAGTTGAGATGTGAAAGACGTTTATGTCAGAGCCAGTTCTTCTTGTCTGAGTCTTCAGAAATGAAGCAGATGCTTTCATTTTCAGATGATTTGACACTCATATTGATGACGTACACATTGTCCTGTCTAACGCCAGATAGGACAGTGTGAAAGCTTTTATCGGTAATGAGACAATCATTTTCTCTGAAAATCACATAGTTGACTAATGCTTAATAGATTATGCATCAGTCCTTCCACATAAGCAACTTTGTTGAAAGTAATGGAACTATTAGAAAGAGTCCCATAACCTTTAGTGGAACCACGAGAGTTGTCACCAAAAGTTACGGTTGGTCCTTTTTCTTTCACAAAGTCTAGAATAAGAGATTTGTTTCCAGTCATATGTCGTGAGTATCCACTATCAAGATACCATGTTTGATGATGCCCATAGACCTTTTGAAGAAAGTGTAATCTTTCTTTTGTTGGGAAAGTCAACAATAACGGATTTTCCTTTAGAAAGGATATGAGCCTTTTTAGGAGAAAGAGAAGAAAGGTAGGTCACAATTTTGAGGAAATATGTCTTTGAAGAGAGAGAATATCCTATGAAAAATTTCTTCATAAGATTTGTTGATTCTCAAACACCTGCAATCACAGAGAAATCATTTCTTTGGTACCCATTTTGAAGTGGGTCCTTTAGGGTTAGAGGAAGAAGAAGAGTTATCAAGATTCTTTCTTTCAATGCGATATTTTGGATAAACCTTTGCTAGATGAAAGGTGTCACCACAATTATAGCATTTTTTATAAATAAAAGTTTTCTTTGATTTCTGACCCAGATCTTTGTCTTTGACCTTAACATTGACTTTGAAAGATTTAGAGGTGGAAGGTGAAAGGCAAGGCTTTGGTCCAAGGATTCCTTTTTTAGAGGAAGAGAGAGGAAAGGTAGAGATACCTTGGATTTGGACTTCTTCAAGTGCACAGATCAGGAAATGAACTTTGTAGGAAGAACAAGAGGTTCATTTTTGGAAGAAGAAGGTAGTTTTCTTTTTAAAGGTAGGTTAGTAATTACTGATTTTCCTTTATCAAAAGTTAGAAAACTTCTTTGAGGCAAGTTGAAAAATTTTCTTAGGAAAATTTGAAGGTTTAGGAGAAGAAGAGGTAGCCTCATCAAGATTCAAAGATTTAAAAGGTTATGAATAGGCTTAACAAGATCATTTGATCATTGATCCTCCTCATTTTTAATATGAGGAGTAGAATCTTTTGGCCTTGATGAACATACCAAATTTTTAGAGCTTTGGAGAAATCAGAAGAGTCCAAGAATGGAAGTCACTAGAGTTAGGATCGGTAGACTCATAGAAAGAAATATGTTTTGAAAAAGAAGAAGTAGCTTGAACAACACTTAGAACAAAAGAGGGATCAATATCCATTTTTCAAATCCAAGACCAGAAAATTGATGATTTTCAAATCTTCAAGTTCAACTTTGATTTATCAAAATGTTTCAGTTGAGAAAGACATATTTGAAGTTGAGAGGAGAGAGATTTTAAACCTTTTTCTTAACATCAATTTTATTATAGAAGTCAATGGTTAAAGAGTCAAAGGCCTCAATCTTTTCAGAAACATTAAGAGAATGAAGGGAATGTACCTGAGAGGAAAAAGATGAGCACTCAGCAGAGACTAAAGCGGTGGACGATGCATGTCCTTCATGATCTTCCACATCATTTATTTTTGCCATAAGGCAAATGTTGGAGATGTCCTTCTCGCTTTCAGAGGTTGGTTCATCTACCCAGTCATAGGTTTTAGTCATTTGACATTTTCCCTTTTTGAGCAAGGTTTCATTTTTCTTCTTCACTCTCTTTTATTTGGCCTTGTAATTTTCAGCACGGTCGGTACTCTCTTTGAAAGAAGATGAGGAAAAATTTTGAGTGTGAGACTTGTTGGCAAAGTCAGGTCTCATTCTTAACTTAGAGGAATTTTGGTTGGAAAAGGTAGTTTTAGATCATCCTGAAGAATTGCTTCTACACTCAGAGGCAAAGTGGCCTTTCTTGCCACAAGCATAACATTCCTCATTTGCTTTATCGGAGGGAGAGAGTTTTGAGATAGAAGAAGATTTTCGGCCAAACTTAGATTTTCTAGAAGAAAAATGAAGGTCACTGGAAGTTTCCTCACCTTCATCACCAGCCTCACTAAGATAGGCTTCTGAAGGATCATTAGGTTCCTCTTGACTATTATGGTCAGAATCGGAGGGATAGGTTATTCTAGGAATACACACAGATTTCTTGAAAGAGTCACTGATAAGAGCCATAGATAAGCTTCTTATCTCTTTTATGACAATCTTCCTTTGGATCATAGTTTGTTCATAGTTAAAGAGAGATCCATAGAGAACAGTAAGAGACATATGATCAAGATCCTTGGTTGTCTTGATGCAGGTACAGATGTTTTCCCAAAAGTCAGGAAGACCATCCATAAACTTCTTATCTCTTTTATGACAATCTTCCTTTGGATCATAGTTTGTTCATAGTTAAAGAGAGATCCATAGAGAACAGTAAGAGACATATGATCAAGATCCTTGGTTGTCTTGATGCAGGTACAGATGTTTTCCCAAAAGTTAGGAAGACCATCCATAAACTTGCATAAAACTTCTTCATTGTCATACACTCTACCCAAAAGCTTAAGGTCATTAAGAAGGTTGTTAAAACGGTTGTAGTAATCAGAAAGATACTCTCCCTTTTCATGAGAAAAGAGCTCGTACTTTCTGACAAGAGCAATCTTTTTGCTCTTTTTAACCTCATATGTTCCCTCATACAAAATGCATAAGGTAGACCACATTTCCTTGGCAGTAGAAAGATTCACCAAGGAGTGATACACCTCATCAGGGAAGGACAGAGCAATGATGGATCTGACTCTAGAGTCAAGAGCAAAGAGACGTTTGTCATCATCATTGTATTTTCTGGGATTTTTGAGGATGTACCTCCTAGTAGCAGAAGTTCGTTCTTCATCCGAAGAATCATCAGAATCACCAAAAACAACATCTTTATCTCTTAAGCCAGAACGAGGTTTTTGGGTCTCAAAGCGAGCCCAGACTTTAGGAACAATAGGTCCCTCACGAAGAATAGTCAGATAACGGCTGTCAGATCCTTCTAGGAAAAGCATCATTCTACTTTTCCAAAGAGAAAAGTTGTTAGCATTAAACCAAGGAGGTTTGACCATAGAGCCATTATCAGTTTGAGAAGAAAAAGAAGAAGGATCAACTTTTGACGAAGATGCCATCACGGATCTGATTTATCAAGTTAAATCAACCGCTCTGATACCACTTGTTGGTCCCAAGTAAGCAAAACAAGTATTGTAGAAGGGGGGGGGGGGTTGAATACAATACACACAAAATTACTTAATTTTAATTCTTTTATTGATAATGAATATCAAGAATTACACATAGAAAACTTTTAAGATTGTTGCGGAAAAGAACAGATAAATCTATTCTAACAATCTTTCACTTAGAAACTAGAAAACTAAACACAACTTGAAAATACAAATATCAAAGCTATGAAGTTCTTGAGAGAGAGAGAGAGAAAGAGAGGTTGCCAACTTTTCTTGAGCACTTAGAAATCTCTTCAAAAATTGTTAGCTTGAATGGAGACGTTCTTCACCTTTAAATACCAACATGTGCACTAAATGCAAATGACACTTGTCATCTTGGTATTGGATACCAAATATCTTCTTGCAAAATCAATAAGATCTTGATGTGACTTATCATAAAGCAAAGTAGACTTTTGTACTTTGATAAGACAACACCTCAATAAAATATATTTGGTACATGTCCTTTTTCTGATCTTTTGGAGAAAGTCTCCATCATTTCAAAACTTGTGAGAATATCTTCTAAGAGAAGGAAGCTTCCATTCCCATTGTCAGAAGAACATTGGGAATGGTGAAGTATGTCAAATCGAGAGGCTTTGACATAAAGGGGTGTTGCCGACACAGAGAGGATCGGCAAGAAAGAGATTTGCCGAAAGGTGGCAAGGGGTATGCCGAACATGTGAAGGTTCGGCACAAGAGAGTTCTGCCGAACATGAGAGGATTCGGCACAGGGTTAAGCTGCCGAAGAGGGTTCGGCTAATAAGACTTAGTTCCTTGAAGTTCACATCAATCCGCAAAGTAGACTTCTTACATGTTGATTTCGGTAGGTCTTTGACTCACCGATCTTTTCATGCGTAACTAAGCTATTACAAAGAACCACACTAATTATAAGATGTACAATCATTTACAGAAGAGTAAACACAAACTAAAGGAGAGGTCATCTTCAAATCTTAGATGACCCAACAATAATCAATACTCAAATGTTCTTTTGGCATTGTGGGTTACGCTCATGAAAAAAAGAGACATAGAAATGAGAATTAAGGTAACAATAAATCACGAAATTACAAAATAGACAAAATCAAGAATACATTAAAATTGAATTTGTACTCGAATGAAAAGCTTACATATAATAATAATATTTGTGCCCCGATGATAAAGTTTTGATGTTCTTCGATATATATAGAAATCTTTGGATAGTTTGTTTCATGTGCCACTTACTACAAAAAAAAGCCAACATAAAAAGCATAAAAAGTCAATACAATAGCAAATAACATAATAATAAACAAAAATCGATAACAAAAATCGATCTTTTAACAATACAATTTAGTGAGAGAAAATGTATTAGAGGCAGAGATTGAGAAAGTAGGTTTTTGTAACCTCAAAAAATAAAAATAACTTTTGACAAATGATATGCTGAAGTTTGGTGAGGCTACATCAAATATTGTAGTACTTTCAAAATTCCATCATCCAATTGTTGTTGCCTTCAAAACTCTAAAAACCCTATAAAAAACAAACCCTCGGTTCTATATTTGGAAAAAGAACAACTTTTGAAAAATATAGAGGACAAAATAAAATTAAAAACTTTAAAATCTCAACAAATGTCAAAAACGAATACATACCCCGATTAGTCTTCTCGAAGAATACTTGAAACAAATAAAAATAGTCATTGATGATATGTTGAATTTTGTTGAGGCTACATCATATATTGTAATACTTTCAAGATTCCATTATCGAACCCTATTGCCATCAAAACTCTAAGAGTTCTGCAAAGAACAAACCCTCGGTTTCATCATTGAAAAAAAACTTAAGATAAATATAGAAGAGAAAAATTAAAATAAAAAACTTTAAACTCTAAAAAAAGGTCAATATGAATACATACCCGAATTAATCTTCTCGAAGAATACTTGAAAAAATAAAAATAACCATTGAAAAATGACACATTGAAGTTAGTTGCATGAGGCTACATATATATTGTAATACCTTTAAGATTCCATCATCAAACCTTGTTGTCATCAAAACTCTAAAAGTGTTGCAAAGAACAAACCTTCAGTTTCAATGGGAATACGTACGGAAAATATAGAACACATAAGTAAAAAAAAAAAAACTCTAAAATCTCAACAAAAAATAAATACATACCCAAATTAATCTTCTCGAAATAAACCTGAAAAACGATTTTGTTAAATAATAATGATTTATGGAATTATGAATACATCAAGGGATGGAGATATAGAATAAGAGATTCAGTTATAAACAACTCATGAGAAAGCAAAATGATGCATTGAGGAGCAAAAGAAGGGTTTCGATGTTTAGCCTTATAAAATGAAGATATGATTGGCTTTTACTTTATTGGTACCATTCATGATTTCGACGATGGTGTTCTTGCAAATGTTGTTTTCAAAGGTTGTTGTCAACAACGTTAAAATATGAAGGTTTGGAGTTATGTAGCTTTAATATAAAATGGGATCTATAGTTGGAGGAAATGGATGGTTTGGAGTTATGTCATTTCAATTAATATAGAAGAAGATGAATGGTTTGGAGTTGAATGCAAATATTTAAAAAAGAACATAAATTGATAAAAAGATTGTAGTGAATTTGAGAGGATGAAAGAGGAAAGAGAAAAATAAGATTCTAAGCTTTAGGAAGGGCCATGACAATACCCATGGTTTCTCATTATATATATATACATATATAGATAGATAGATAGATTATTGTGGGTTTCTCTTAATTAGTAGATGGGAAGATGAAAAGTCTATAATGAATTGTCTAGGAAGTTATGTAGTTTGAAACTTAAAGGTAATTAAATTGCAAGTGAAATTACCAAAGAGGTCTTCTTATAATGAAATACATAATTTTCATTTAGGGGTAGAATAGTCATTAACTTATTTAATATTTAAAAAACTCAAAACAATGAGAGAGTTTCTTTAGACCAATTCTCTTCTCACAATGTGCCACATCATTGTTGGAAGGTTTTCCTTTTATATATACTAGTGTGTAAACCGCACGTTGCGCGATAGCGTAAGTACTTTGTGTTCAATAATATGTAAACAACCATATAAATAATATTGGTTGGTAATATAACGATCTACAAATCGTACTCATATCTTTTGTAAAATTTCATAAGATTTTATTATTGGAATATATATATATATATATATAGTTAAGCAATAAATATATAAAGTGAAATAAAATGAGTAACATTAACGATGGAATGGTAGTTGCATAACTGAAACCACCACGGTTGTAGGCGGCGAATCTAATTGAATTTTTACTTTTTCATTTGATTTATTCGAGTTTTTTCCGACTTGAGACTGTTGTCTTGCAAGTTCGGTTTATCGACCAATAAATAAAGAATGCTCGAAAAAAGAAGTTTTATTAATTTTATGTAAATGAAAGACAATATATGACACGATTTAACCAAATTAAACAAATTTATGAACCAATTTGATTAGCTTAACCAATGAAATCGACGGTTTCCACGGTTTACGAAATTAGAGTGGTTTCTATTTGATCTCTCCCATATATATATATATATATATATATATATATATTAAAAAGAAATTAAAATAACTGTACATATTAGTAATTGTAGTAAGTTACTGTTTTTATAATTTTATATACTGGTTTATTTTAATTTGATTTTTATATATTTTTTATATGTTTTTTTTCCTATACATACTATTATATTGATTCTAATTTTAATTTTTTTGATTGTAGTCATTTTTATTTCAATGAACTGATTCTAATTATATTGTTTTATTTTAATTACTTTTGCTAAGTGGTATTAAATGTAATAAATATTTCATTTATTAATAAAGAAATTAATAATAAGTATTTAATTTTATATTGTAATGTAGTGATTCTAATTTCATTTATATCTATAAATTTATTATTTAGGATTTAGAATGTTTTTTTAATTTGTATATTGATTACAATTTTTATTTTTATTCTAATTATATATATATATATATATATATATATATATTTACTACAACTTGAAAATAGTAAAAATCAATATATAAAGTTTATTAAAGAAAATCGTACAAATCAATATATATACACTAATTATTCTAAATAACATATATAAAATGTAATGTGAATAATAATAATTGATAATGGTCATTTAATAACATTAAAATATGTAATGAGTGTTGTGTTAATAATAATTAATGATTATTTACTAATATATAAAAACAAATAAGAGTACTATGTAAATATGTAAGTTATATTATATTCAACTATCATAAGTATTTGATTTATGTATATTTTTTGCAATGAGATTTTTTTGTGTAACTAAAATTTTTCATCTTCATTTTATTTATTTATATTAATTAGAGTATTATTTTTAGTTGTTATGTATAAAAATATACATGTTATTATATTTAAGTGTCGTATAAATTAAAATTATTTATTTTAATAAGATTTTAAATGATTAATAAAATTAAAATCTAAGAAAAAGTATAAAAGACATAAATAAATAAAACTCTAAAATCCCAACATAAGTAAAAAAGAAATGTATGTCATAATTAGTCTTCTTAAAGTAAACCGAAAAAAATACAAATAATAGTTGAAAATTGATTTGTTAATGTTGTCTATGATTGTAATGTTTTCAAAATTCAGTTATCAAACCGTTGTTGCCATCTAAAATCATGACCACGAATAAACCCTCGGTTCTCTTGGAAAAACCTAAGAGAAATATAGAAGATAGAAGTAAAAATAAATAAATCTGAAATCCCAACAAAAATACAAAAAGAATAATACCTGGATCAATATTTTTGAAGTAAACTTGAAAAAAAATTGTTAAAAGAATAATGATTTGTGTGAAAAAAACACATCAAGTGATGGAGAGATAGAAAAGAGTTTGCTTAAAAAATGACGGTTTGTGAAATGATTCAAATGAATATTACATCAAGTGATGAAGAGGGAAATAAAGAGTTCACCTGGGAAAAAAAATTGTTAAAGAATAACCGTTTGTTAAATGAAGAACACATAAGGAAATGGATAGAAAGAGTTTACCTGAAAGACAATTTTGTGGAAGAATAACCGTTTCTTTTGTGAAATGAAGAGCACATCAATTGATATGAAGAGATATGACAAAAAAATTAGTGATCAACAAAGCATGAGAAAACAAAATGAGCATATGAAAAATTTGGATGTTTCACCTTCAAGAATGAAGATGAATATGTTTAAAAGTTAAACTTTTGAAAATAAATGATAGACATATAAAGTAAAATATGAAGAGATACTATATTGGTTTTCTTGTTTAATATATTGGGAGATGGAGAGGAGTTAGGAAAATGAAAGGAATTGTGTTAAATTTAAACATAATGATTAATTAATGTGGGAAATTAAAGTGATAAATAAGGGAAAAAAATGATTAAAAGAAGAATGAAGGAGAAAAAAGATAAATGACTTTCTAGGCTTAAGGAGATGCCACCTCATACATGGTGGTTTCTCCTTTAATATATAGAAGACAAGAGGTTATTTGAGAGTTAAGAGTAATGAAAGTTTTTTAATTAAAAAAATCAAAATTATGATAAAATAGATAAAGGTGAATAAAGGATTCTCATGATGCCACATAAGCAACACCAAGTTTTGCTTTTATATAGATATAGATAGATAGACTAGGTAACAACACCGCGCCTTGCGCAGCGAATCGAACGATTATTATATGAATGCAAGTCCAACGAATAGTGTAATCTATGAAAATATTATCTTTTGAACTTATCAATAATGTAGCAGTAGAAATAAATGTTGGTCGATTTTATAAGTCATCGAACCAAAAAAATCCAATTTGTGAAATCCAAAAAAAAAATATTCGAAAATGAAAAGTAGAGATTGGGATGTTTGTTGTTAAAGTTCATCCTAAACGTTTTTGAGGTTGCATTAGTAACATGGACAAAATATATATACATTTCCATCATCAGCGGTTAAAAATATTTCATAAAAATATAATAAAAAAAAAATTCAATATGAAATATATACATAAAATAAATAAAAACATATAAATTAAATTTATAAACATGACATTATTGTGTCATCATTAACGTGTGATTCAGCTAAACTTTGAGATATAAACTCAAAGCCATTGACGGGTATTTTTATCACATCTTCTTCTAATCTTTTTACAAAAGTGAAAGTCAAAAAACTTATATTGTACTTAGTTAAAAGTGGTCGGTAATTTCTTTTACTTTCAATGACCTCAAACATTTTTAAACAATACAAAACACACTCACTCAATAGATGACGAAACATTGAGACCAAATTTTTATGCACAAATGAATGCATTAAGGTTTCCTTAAAAAAAGGTGGATAACAAATTAGACAAATTATAAGAAATTGGTAACACAATTGACAATTTCATCATACCTTCTCATCGATTAGAATCATATGTAAACTGATCAATTCTCCACCTTTCTTTGTGTTTAGACATTCCCACATTCTACAAATCCGAATTTTGATAATGTAATCATCACGATCATTTTTCAAGTTGTTTAGTAAGAAAATACTTCATGACGCTTCAAATCAAATAACAAACAATGATTCATGCATTTGAAAATAATTACCTTTTCTACAACCTTTATATAGAGAGAAATTGAACTAAAGTATATTATATATTTTTCCAAAATAAAATATAAAAAACAATTGTTAGGTTAATATGATTTATAAAGATTGATAGCTTATTCTAAATAAAAAAAATTATATTATATATTTTTCACTTAATATAAGTTTTGATTTATGAACATTGTTAGTTATTAAATAATATATGTTTATCAGATAAATAAAAGTTTAAATAACTAATGATAGACATTTAACGTATGACATTTATTTAAAAATAATTCAAAATTCTCTAATAGTTTTGATTTATAAACATTGTTAGCTTATTCAAAAAAAAAAACTCTATTAAAAAATAAGTTTTGATTTATAAACAATTGTTAGGTTAATATGATTTATAAAGATTGTTAGCTTATTCAAAATAAAAAAAAACTATATTAAAAAAAACTATATTATATATCTTTCACTTAATATAAGTTTTGATTTATAAACATTGTTAGTTACTAAATAATATATGTTTATTAGATAAATAAAAGTTCTAAAATTAATGATAAAAACTATATTATATATTTTTCACTTAATTCAAAATTCTAGAAAAGTTTTAATTTATAAACATTGTTAGCTTATTCAAAAAAATACACTATTTTTTTATTAATAAACAATTGTTAGATTAATATGATTTATAAAGATTGTTAGAATATTCAAAAAAAAACTCTATTAAAAAATAAGTTTTGATTTATAAACAATTGTTAGGTTAATATGATTTATAAAGATTGTTAGCTTATTCAAAATAAAAAAAAACTATATTAAAAAAAACTATATTATATATTTTTCACTTAATATAAGTTTTGATTTATAAACATTGTTAGTTACAAAATAATATATGTTTATTAGATAAATAAAAGTTTTAAAATTAATGATAAAAAGTATATTATATATTTTTCACTTAATTCAAAATTCTAGAAAAAATGTTTTGATTTATAAACATTGTTAGCTTATTCAAAAAAATACACTATTTTTTTTATTAATAAACAATTGTTAGGTTAATATGATTTATAAAGATTGTTAGCTTAAAAAAACTCTATTAAATATTGTTCACTTAATATAAGTTTTGATTTATAAGTATTGTTAGTTAGTAAATAATATATGATTAATAGATAAATAAGAATTGTGATTTATAAAGTTTTTTTAATGATTTTTATATATCTTAAAATGAAAAATGAAAAGTTTTAATAATTAATGATAAGAATTTAATGTATGACTATTATTTAAAAATAATTCAAAATTCTAGAAAATTAGATAAATACTAAGAAAGTGTTCTCCTTCACTCTCTCTCCTATGCCCTCCTTTATATTGATATATTGATGTTAGTTACAAAATAATATATGTTTATTAGATAAATAAAAGTTCTAAAATTAATGATAAAAAATATATTATATATTTTTCACTTAATTCAAAATTCTAGAAAAAATGTTTTGATTTATAAACAATGTTAGCTTATTCAAAAAAATACACTATTTTTTTTATTAATAAACAATTGTTAGGTTAATATGATTTATAAAGATTGTTAGCTTAAAAAAAACTCTATTAAATATTGTTCACTTAATATAAGTTTTGATTTATAAGTATTGTTAGTTAGTAAATAATATATGATTAATAGATAAATAAGAATTGTGATTTATAAAGTTTTTTTAATGATTTTTATATATCTTAAAATTAAAAATGAAAAGTTTTAATAATTAATGATAAGCATTTAATGTATGACTATTTTTTAAAAATAATTCAAAATTTTAGAAAATTAGATAAATAGTAAGAAAATTTTCTCTTTCAATCTCTCTCCTAGGCCCTCCTTTATATTGATATATTGATGATTGATGTTAGTTACAAAATAATATATGTTTATTAGATAAATAAAAGTTCTAAAATTAATGATAAAAACTATATTATATATTTTTCACTTAATTCAAAATTCTAGAAAAGTTTTGATTTATAAACATTGTTAGCTTATTCAAAAAAATACACTATTTTTTTATTAATAAACAATTGTTAGGTTAATATGATTTATAAAGATTATTAGCTTAAAAAAAACTCTATTAAATATTGTTCACTTAATATAAGTTTTGATTTATAAGTATTGTTAGTTAGTAAATAATATATGATTAATAGATAAATAAGAATTGTGATTTATAAAGTTTTTTTTAATGATTTTTATGTATCTTAAAATGAAAAATGAAAAGTTTTAATAATTAATGATAAGCATTTAATGTATAACTATTATTTAAAAATAATTCAAAATTCTATAAAATTAAATAAATATTAAGAAAGTGCTCTCCTTCACTCTCTCTCCTAGGCCCTCTTTTATATATATATATATATTGATGTTAGTTAGTAAATAATATATAATTAATAGATAAATAAGAATTGTGATTTATAAAGTTTTTTTAATGATTTTTATATATCTTAAAATGAAAAATGAAAAGTTTTAATAATTAATGATAATCATTTAATGTATGACTATTATTTAAAAATAATTCAAAATGGTAGAAAATTAGATAAATACTAAGAAAGTGCTCTTCTTCACTCTCTCTCCTAGGCCCACCTTTATATATATATATATATATATATATATTGATGTTAGTTACAAAATAATATATGTTTATTAGATAAATAAAAGTTCTAAAATTAATAATAAAAACTATATTATATATTTTTCACTTAATTCAAAATTCTAGAAAAGTTTTAATTTATAAACATTGTTAGCTTATTCAAAAAAATACACTATTTTTTTATTAATAAACAATTGTTAGGTTAATATGATTTATAAAGATTGTTAGCTTAAAAAAAACTCTATTAAATATTGTTCACTTAATATAAGTTTTAATTTATAAGTATTGTTAGTTAGTAAATAATATATGATTAATAGATAAATAAGAATTGTGATTTATAAAGTTTTTTTTAATGATTTTTATGTATCTTAAAATGAAAAATGAAAAGTTTTAATAATTAATGATAAGCATTTAATGTATAACTATTATTTAAAAATAATTCAAAATTCTATAAAATTAAATAAATACTAAGAAAGTGCTCTCATTCACTCTCTCTCTTAGGCCCTCCTTTATATATATATATTGATATTGATGTTATCTTATTCAAAAAAATACACTATTTTTTTTTATTAATAAACAATTGTTAGGTTAATATCATTTATAAAGATTGTTAGCTTAAAAAAACTCTATTAAATATTGTTCACTTAATATAAGTTTTGATTTATAAGTATTGTTACTTAATAAATAATATATGATTAATAGATAAATAAGAATTGTGGTTTATAAAGTTTTTTTAATGATTTATATATATCTTAAAATGAAAAATGAAAAGTTTTAATAATTAATGATAATCATTTAATGTATGACTATTATTTAAAAATAATTCAAAATTTTAGAAAATTAGATAAATACTAAGAAAGTGATCTACTTTATTCTCTCTCTTAGACCCTCCTTTATATATATATTGATGTTAGTTAGTAAATAATATATGATTAATAGATAAATAATAATTGTGATTTATAAAGGTTTTTTTAATGATTTTTATATATCTTAAAATGAAAAATGAAAAGTTTTAATAATTAATGATAATCATTTAATGTATGGCTATTATTTAAAAATAATTCAAAATTTTAGAAAATTAAATAAATACTAAGAAAGTGATCTCCTTCACTCTCTCTCATAGGCACTCTTTTATATATATATATTGATTGTTAGTTAGTAAATAATATATGATTAATAGATAAATAAGAATTATGGTTTATAAAGTTTTTTTAATGATTTTTATATATATCTTAAAATGAAAAATGAAAATTTTTAATAATTAATGATAAACATTTAATGTATTACTATTAATTAAAAATAATTCAAAATTTTAGAAAATTAGATAAATACTAAGAAAGTGCTCTCCTTCACTCTCTCTCTTAGGCTCTCCTTTATATATATATTGATGTTAGTTAGTAAATAATATATGATTATAAATAAGAATTGTGATTTATAAAGTTTTTTTAATGATTTTTATATATCTTTAAATGAAAAATAAAAAGTTTTAATAATTAATGATAAGTATTTAATGTATGACTATTATTTAAAAATAAAATCAAAATTGTAGAAAATTAAATAAATACTAAGAAAGTGTTCTCCTTCACTCTCTCTCTTAAGCCCTACTTTATATATATATATTGATTGATGATTGTTAGTTAGTAAATAATATATGATTAATAGATAAATAAGAATTGTGGTTTATAAATTTTTTTTAATGATTTTTATATATCATAAAATGAAAAATGAAAAGTTTTAATAATTAATGATAAGAATTTAATGTATGACTATTATTTAAAAATAATTCAAAATTCTAGAAAATTAGATAAATATTAAAAAAGTGCTCTCCTTCACTTTCTCTCCTAGGCCCACCTTTATATATATATATATATATATATATATATATATATATATATATATATATATATATATATATTGATGTTAGTTACAAAATAATATATGTTTATTAGATAAATAAAAGTTCTAAAATTAATGATAAAAACTATATTATATATTTTTCACTTAATTCAAAATTCTAGAAAAGTTTTGATTTATAAACATTGTTAGCTTATTCAAAAAAATACACTATTTTTTTTATTAATAAACAATTGTTAGGTTAATATGATTTATAAAGATTGTTAGCTTAAAAAAAACTCTATTAAATATTGTTCACTTAATATAAGTTTTGATTTATAAGTATTGTTAGTTAGTAAATAATATATGATTAATAGATAAATAAGAATTGTGATTTATAAAGTTTTTTTAATGATTTTTATATATCTTAAAATGAAAAATGAAAAGTTTTAATAATTAATGATAAGCATTTAATGTATAACTATTATTTAAAAATAATTCAAAATTTTAGAAAATTAGATAAATACTAAGAAAGTGTTCTCCTTCACTCTCTCTCCTAGACCCTCCTTTATATATGTATATTGAGCAAGCCGAAAATATGAAGTACAGAAGTCCTAAATCGATTTTACAAGATCAAAATAATTTGGGGGGGAAATAATTTGGGGGGGGGGGGGGGGAATTGAAATAATTAGTGATATAATAAAATTTTGGGAGGGAAAGGAAAAATTCACATGTTTTATAACTTATTCAAAATTACAAGTTAATTAAACATAATTATAATTTATTAAAGTCCCATGTTTTTATTTGTATAACTAACTGTAAATAAACATATTAAATACACGATAAACACTATGAGATAAATTACCTGTTTATTTTTATTAAAATATATTATCAATAATATTTATGTCTCTTTTATAATATAGTATAAATTAGAACCCTTTAAAGCCTATTAGAACCCCTTAAAGTCCGATGGATCCATTAAGGCCCAATAAAACGCTTTAAAGCCCCAATAGAACCCTTCAAAGCCTGATAGAATCCCTTAAAACCCGATAGTCCATTAAGGCCCATTTAAACCTTTTAAAGCCCAATATAACCTTTTAATGCCCGATAGGATCCCTTAAGGTCCAATGAAACACTTTAAAACCCAATAGAACCCTTTAAACGATATGTATCTTGTGCTTTGATAATTAGTTAAGTATAATTAATTAAAGTCAAATATATCCATTAAGGCCCAACGAAACACTTTAAAGTCGGATAGATCCATTAAGGCCCAATGAAACCATTTGAAGCCCAATAAAAGCCTTTAAACCCCGGTAGAATCCCTTAAAGTATGATAGATCCATTAAGGCCCAATTAAACCATTTAAAGCCCAGTAGAACCATTTAAATTCCGATAGATCCATTAAGGCCCAATGAAACCCTTCAAAGCCCAATAGAACCCTTTAAACCACGATAGATCCACTAAATGACACTAAGCACAATAGAACCCTTTAACAAATTTTAATGAAACCCTTTAAAGCCTATTAGAACCCCTTAAACCCTTAGGGTGCGTTTGGTACGCAGACAGGACAGGACATGACAGAACAGAACATAACATGATAGGACAGAACAGGACAGTTGTCCAACGTTTGGTAAGACATGACAGGATGGGACAGAACAGGACATGACATGTTAAATGACCAATTTACCCCCACTAATGCTATCAATGTATCAAAAATATATCATAATGCTATCAATGTATCAACAATGTATCATAATGCTATCAATGTATCAACATGTAGAAATAATGATATCAATGTATCAACAATGTATTGCAGTTCAAAATCAGAAGAATAACCAACACAGTTTAAAATTAGAAGAATAATCAACAATGTATTGCAGTTTGGAATCACAAGAAACATAGTTTCATTGCAAATTTTACGCAGACCAATTCAATCCATCAGTTCCTCTTTGGAAATCACCGGATAAAATAAAATAATTGCATAATATCAACAGATAAAATAAAATCGATTGGAGAAATCGATTGTAGTGGAAAAATCGACTGCAAAAATTGATTTCAGAAGTAGACCGGAAAATCGATTGTAGAAATCGACTGCAAAAATCAAGTGGAGAAAATCAAATGAACAACATCCATAAATCGATTTCATAAGTCGATTGAAGAACTTTTGTGGGAAGAAATTGCAGAGATACGTGTGGAAAATTTGAGAAATCGTGAACCTGTGTGAAATCGATGGGTTTAAGTCAAAAAATTGAGAAATCGTCAACCTGTTAAAATTGCAGAGAAGACGATGTCGATAAGTTTAGGGTTAGCATCTGTTTACCTGGAGCAGAAGATCTCGTATGGAGGCATGGAGGTGATGATCTCAGAACTCAGGCGACGATCTCAGGTTTTGTCATGGTTTAGGTTTTTTTTGAAGGGTATGTTGGTCTATTATGTTGTGTTCTAGTTAGTTCCATGGGGGTGAGGAGGGACAGACGTGTCCTACACTTGTTCTACCTAGTTCTAGCTTGTCCCACTTACGGTCGTGCCAAACATGGGACAAGTCTGTTCTGTTCTGTCCTATTCCACCCTGTTCTGCGTACCAAACGCACCATTATAGATCCATTATGACCCAATGAAACCCTTTAAAGCCCAATAGAATCCTTTAAAGCCCGATTTAATCCCTTAAAACCCGATAGATTCATTAAGGCCAAATGAAACCCTTTAAAGCTCAATATAACCTTTTAAAGCCAAATAGAATTTCTTAAGGCCCAATGAAACCTTTTAAAGCCCAAGATAACCCTTTAAAGCCCGATAGAACCCTTTAAACCCTGAGAGATCCATTAAGGCATAATGAAACTCTTTAAAGCCCAATAGAACCCCTTAAAGGCCGATAGATTCATTAAGGCCCAATGAAAAGTCTTTAAAGCCCAATAGATACCTTTAAACCTCGATAGATCCATTAATACGTACGCATGCATACAACACATATATATACATCATATAGCTAGACATATATGACATATACAAACATATGTATGTAGAGTATGTACTGTATACATATAAGCAACTACATATGTATCCACACATACATACATGTATATACATACAAACTTTCATACATATATACATATATACTGTTGGGTCATCTGAAGATTTGAAGATGACCTCCTGATCTTCCATCTTATATCATCCTACTTAGAATATGTTTAAGGTTCTTTTAGCAGCTTGGTTTCTATACAAATGTTCGGTGAAGTCGAAGATCAGCCGAAGAAGACAAAGAAGGAGTACATCTCTCAAAGCGGATTGAAGATAGTCTCCTCAGCCTAAAGCCAAGCATGCCCAAGTGATCAACACCATCAGCCAGGATGGTGTCAATCACTTGTCTCTCAGGAGTATGAAGGTGTCCTCACATCTTCAGGAGTCGAAGACCTCTCAGGTCTTCGGCAACCGATGATCTCATCTCTCCTTAGAGTATGAAGGTGTTCTCACATCTTCAAGGAGCAGCCGAAGATTTCTCAAGTCTTCGGTAGCCAATGATCTCTCCTTAGAGTATGAAGGTGTTCTCACATCTTCAGGAGCCGAAGATCTTTCAAGTCTTCGGCAGTCTATGCTTAAGGATTTCTTTCAAACACATTGTACTTTTCTGACAAAGTATATTGTGATATCTTGCATTGACGTGGACCTCATCTGGAGATCAGATCAAGTAAGTTTTGTCTACTACACCATTTTAAGGAAAGGTCTCTACCATCCTTCTGCAGGTCAACATTTCAAGCCAAAACACCTCAAGACAAAAGGTACATCCTATACCTTGCTGAAGACCTGTGTCCATCCTTTGCTCAACAGGTGTCCCATGCATTTAATGCATGGGGCACTATAAATATGGAGGATGGTTCAACATGCAAGATACCCAACAGAACCAGCTCTACTACCTTCAAGTTCTCTAAGTGCCTGACAACTTTCTCTTTACGAAGTTCAATTGTTTTCTAAGTGTTTTACAATTGTTCTTTATTCTCTATGTGTAAGATTGTTTGAACATATCTCATATGTTCTCTTCCGCAACAATCAAAGTTTTCTATGTGTAATTCTTGATTTCAAATCAATAAGAATTAAATTAAGTGAAAAACTGTGTGTATTGTATTGAACCCCCCCTTCTACAATACTTTTCTTATTTATTTACTGCTATTTGGGACCAAAAAGTGGTATCAGAGCGGTTTAGTTTAATTCAATAAACTAGATCCGTAATGGCAGCCTCTTCTTCTTCTTCTTTAAACAATGCTTCTTCTCAAAACACCACTGTTGTTTCATACGACAATGGCTCTATAGCCAAACCACCAAAGTTTAACCCCAATAACTTCTTCTTGTGGAAAAGTCGTATGATACTCTTTCTAGAAGGAGTTGACAACAGATATCCTACTATCTTACATGAAGGTCCTTTTCTTCCTAGGGTTTGGGACCGGTACAATGCCAAAAAGGTAGATAAGGGAAATGCTGATGAGGACTCTTCTGAGGAAGAAAGAACTCCAGCTACTGAAGATACATTGTAAAGGATCCCAACAAATATAATGATGAAGACAGACGTCTTATAGCTCTTGATACTAAAGTCAGAGCCATCATTGCCCTTTCTCTGCCTGATGAGGTCTATCACTCCCTTGTTAACCTTTCTACCGCTAAAGAAATGTGGTCTACTTTGTGTGTTCTTTACGAAGGTACGTCTGAGGTGAAAAAGAGCAAAAAGATTGCTCTTGTAAGAAAGTATGAACTCTTTTCTCATGAAAAGGGTGAATCTCTCTCAGACTACTACAATCGTTTTAACAGTCTTCTCAATGATCTAAAACTTGTGGGTCGCATTTATGATAATGAGGAAGTCTTGTGCAAGTTCATGGACTGTCTTCCTGAGTTTTGGGAAAACATTTGTACTTGCATCAAGTCTACCAAGGATCTTGATTTCATGCCTCTCACTGCTTTGTACGACACTCTCTTCAACTATGAGCAGACTAAACTGCTTAGGAAGTCAATCACAAAAGACATCAAAGGCTCTTCTCTAGCTCTTGTTAGTGACTCTTCCAAAAATACTCTGTGTGTTCCTAGAATCACTTATCCCTCTGATTCTGACCGTGAAAGTCAAGAGGACCCCAGTGACCCTTCAGAAGCCTATCTTAGTGAGGCTGATGATGAAGGTGAGGAAAACTCCAGTAACCCTCATTTCTCTTCTAGAAAATCTAAGTTCTCAAGAAAAACATCTTCAACTTTTTCTAAAACCACTCCCTCTGACAAATCAAATGAGGAACGTTACAGGTGTGGGAGGAAGGGACACTTTGCTTCTGAGTGCAGAAGCAGGTCTTCTGATAAATCCAGACTACCCTCCTCTAACCTTACATCCTCTAGGTTTGTCAGAACCAAGTCTAATTCTTACCAACCTTCTTTTCAAAAGGCCAATATGTCTGTCTCCTCAAAGTCTGACTGGGCTGAGAAATACAAGGCAAAATATAAGAGAGAGAAGGAGAGAAATGAAATCTTGCTCAAAAAGGGAAAAAGTCAAATGACTGAAACCCATGATTGGGCAGATGAACCCACTTCTGAAAGTGACAAAGAAATGGACAACCTTTGCTTCATGGCTAAAATAGATGATGTTGATGAACAGTGAAGCTCAATTCTTCTCTATGGCCATTGTGTCTGCTGAGTGCTCTACCTCCTACCCAGGTACATCTCTCTCTCTCTCTCTCTCTCTCTCTCTCTTCTCATCTCTCTCTTTCGGCCTCTTAAACCCAACAAAGAACAAACCTCCCTTATACCCCCCTTCCCTCACCTTCGGCCCTCAACCTCTCTCACTATCTTCGACCCCTCTCTCTCACTCTTCAAAAGCCTACCGAGTCCACCATCTTCGGAGAAACTACATCTACTCATGTGAAGTTTGATGATCTTAAGTCATCATCTCTTCATGAGATGATGATTGGTGGATATCATCATGTGTTGGTGAAGATTCTCAAAATCTTTCATCTAACTCAAATCCATATGTTCCTTTATTCTCAGACACAACCCATAAAAATGGTGACCTACCCATCTTTTTCTTCTCCAATCTCTGATCTTCACATAATCAACTTTGAAGATCCAGATCCCTCCTATCCTATTCTTCTCCATTTCTCATCATATCACCTCTCATTCCTCCATCATTCACATCTTCCTCTCAACCTCAAAATTCACCACATCTCATCCCACCTTCTCAACCATACATTCTTTCTTCACCTATTCCTGCCGATCTTCCATCTCTCTTTCTTGAAGAAGTCTATGTGAAACACCCCTGGATTTGAAGATCCAATCCATCTGATCATGTGTATAGGCTCTAAGATTGATAGGAAAAGCACCACTGGCAGCTGTCAACTCCTTGGTGGCAAGCTTGTTAGTTAGTCTAGCAAGAAGCAGAACTCAGTCTCCACCTCTACTGCTGAGGCTGAGTATATAGATGCTGGAAGTTGCTGTGCTCAAATCCTCTGGATGAAGAACCAACTTAGAGACTACAATCAGCTGTACTCTCACATCCCGATTCTGTGTGACAACTCTAGTGCGATCGCAATCGCAAACAATCCGGTGCTGCACTCTCGTTCCAAGCACATCGTCATCCGGTATCATTTCATCAGGGATCACATCTCTAAGGGTGATATCGAGTTACATTTCATCCCTACCGATCTCCAACTGGCGGATCTCTTCACCAAGCCTCTTGACGAAGCTCGGTTCAAGTTCCTCATCGGAGAACTCGGTATGTTAAATGTCGTTTTTTTATTTCAAAAAAAAAATGAGAAAGAAAAGAAATAAAAAAAAAAATAGAAAAACAAAAAATATTGATTTTTTTTGGTAACTCTCTCTCTCTACCCACCTCTCTCTCTTCCTCTCTATCTCATTCGGTCTCTTTCTCTCTCTCTAAGCCCTCTCCCTTCGGCTCTCTCTCTTACCTCCCCTCTCCCTTCGGCTCTCTCTCTTCCCTCCCTCTCTCCCTTCGGCTCTCTCTCTTCCCTCCCCTCTCCCTTCGGCTCTCTCTCTCTCTTCCCTCCCCTCTCCCTTGGCCGAACTCCTTTCCCCCTCTCCCTTCGGCTCTCTCTCTCTTCCCTCCCTCCATCCCTTGGCCAAACTCCCTCTCCCCCTCTATCCCTCTCTTCGGTTCCTCTCTCTTTCCTTTCTCTCTTTCGGTAGCCGAAGCCACCATCACCCACCCCCTCTCCTCTTTCTCCCTTCGACCCTCGGTAGCCGACCCAACCCCAATCCCCTTCGGTGACAACCCCCCCTTCATCCCCAACAAATCCCCATCATTTTTTTGCCCCCAACACACCAACCAAACCCACCGAACCCCCTACCTTCGGCCCATCCCTCCCCTCTTTGCTTTTCGGCTCACTCTCTCCCTCTCCCTCTCCCCACCGAATCCCCCTCCCCTCTCCCTCCTACCCACCGAACCTCCCTCTCTTTCTCTTCCCCTCCCTTTTCCTTTCGGCCCCTCCCTCCTCTTCACCCCACCGAATTCCTCTCTCTTTCCCCTCTCCCTTCGGCTACCCTCTCTCTCCTTTCCCTTTCTTCGGCTTCTTCGGCCTCTCTCCCTTCTCCTCTTCGGTTTCCACCTAGCCGAAACCTCACACCCCCTTATACTCCTCTTCGGCGCCTAAAACCCACCTAGCACCTTGCCACCGAACCCCCCCCCCCCTACACCCCCCAAAAACCCCAAACACCTCACTCCATTCGGCCCTCCAACCGCCTACCACCAATTTTTTTTCCACCCACAACCGAAATCCCCATCTCCCCTCAATTTTTTTTCAGCCTCCCTTTCTTCGGCCCATTCCTCCCCCCGAAACCCCCCCCCTTTCTCCTCTTCGGCTTTTAAGCCACCGAAAACACAATTTTTTTTAAAATTTATTTTGTCGTCTACAAATTTGTTTTAAAAAAAAACTATATCTATTTTTTTCTTTTTATGAGCCGTCGATTTGCAAGTAAAAAATATATATATATATATTTTTTTCATTTTTTTTCGATTGGTTATTGGTTCAAAAAAAAAGAATTATTTTCGTTTGATTTAATTTAAAAAAAAAAGTGGGCCACTGAATTTATGAGTTTCTTCGTGTCTTGTAATTTTTCTTGAGTGCCAGTATCATTTTTCTCTCTATGTGTTGGTGTCATCATCAAATAGGGGGAGAAAAATTGTTTGGTCTCTAATTGATTTGGTGATGACTCTTCGACCAACACTTAGAAAGTCATGAAGACCCTTTGAACAATGTCTCTCTCTACACCGATCGCCCTCTACTGTCAGGTATGTTCTCCTTCATAAACTCTCCCGATCTACAATGGGGTGATACTAAGGACACTCCGGTGTCCAAAGGTCACTCAACTTTAGTGGACCCTTCTTCCCCCTCCTTAGTGACGCCGGCTAGCAATAAATCCTCAACCGCTACTGGCACCGCCGCACTTGCCCAAATGGCCATACCACCGAAAGAACCTTCGACGGTTACCCAGGTCACACCCCATATCTCAAAGCGGCGGCACTCTACCTCTTCCCCTCCCTCTCCTCTCAAGAGGCTAAGGAAGGTTTCAAGGGCCAAGCCACAAACTCCACCCACCGATTCTCCACAATCGATAGGTGTTGAAATTTTCCCATCTGGGCCCGGGGACTCTGCTAAACCCAAAACCACCTCCTTTGTATCCTCACAAAAGGATACAATTGTAAAATCGGGGACCCTTATTATTCCCTCATCAACCTTTTCCTTGGTTGTTAAGAATGACTTGGACTCCTTCCCTATCTAAGGTGCCTCTTCTCCACCTCACAGCCTATCACCCAGGATTCTCAGTCCTGATGCTTCTGCACGATCCAAGGATGAATCTGCCCTTCCAGGAGCAGGTTTGGAGGATCCCGAAAATCTTCTGATTTCTTTCTTTCCGACACCATTAATTAGTTGAGGGGGAGTATGAGTTGAGGGGGAGCATGAGCATCTTACCACTCAAGCTTAAACTCTGCTGAAACTAATTTTGCAATGAACTATGTGATCAAAGCCACCTGACATTAGTTGAGGGGGAGTATGAATTGAGGGGAGCATCCAACCACTCAAATTCAAACAATCCCTGCTATGTCTTCTTCTGTATCTTTGTATATATATTTTTCTCATTCTTTATTCATTATATTCATTTATTCGTTTGTATAGCTATATTTTTTTTCATTCTCTTGTAAATGTCAGATAAACAAAAAAAAATGGTCTATGTGAAAAGAACCCAAAAAGAGTAAAGATGGGTCAAAATGAATTTATTCAGTACACTCTTTGTTCTATTCTTTAGTATGGATGTCATCATCAAATAGGGGGAGATTGTTGGGTCATCTGAAGATTTGAAGATGACCTCCTGATCTTCCATCTTATATCATCCTACTTAGAATATGTTTAAGGTTCTTTTAGCAGCTTGGTTTCTATACAAATGTTCGGTGAAGTCGAAGATCAGCCGAAGAAGACAAATAAGGAGTACATATCTCAAAGCGGATTGAAGATAGTCTCCTCAGCCTAAAGCCAAGAATGCCCAAGTGATCAACACCATCAGCCAGGATGGTGTCAATCACTTGTCTCTCAGGAGTATGAAGGTGTCCTCACATCTTCAGGAGTCGAAGACCTCTCAGGTCTTCGGCAGCCGATGATCTCATCTCTCCTTAGAGTATGAAGGTGTTCTCACATCTTCAAGGAGCAGCCGAAGATTTCTCAAGTCTTCGGTAGCTAATGATCTCTCCTTAGAGTATGAAGGTGTTCTCACATCTTCAGGAGCCGAAGATCTTTCAAGTCTTCGGCAGTCTATGCTTAAGGATTTCTTTCAAACACATTGTACTTTTCTGACAAAGTATATTGTGATATCTTGCATTGACGTGGACCTCATCTGGAGATCAGATCAAGTAAGTTTTGTCTACTACACCATTTTAAGGAAAGGTCTCTACCATCCTTCTGCAGGTCAAAACTTCAAGCCAAAACACCTCAAGACAAAAGGTACATCCTGTACCTTGCTGAAGACCTGTGTCCATCCTTTGCTGAACAGGTGTCTCATGCATTTAATGCATGGGGCACTATAAATATGGAGGATGGTTCAACATGCAAGATACCCAACAGAACCAGCTCTACTACCTTCAAGTTCTCTAAGTGTCTGACAACTTTCTCTCTACGAAGTTCAATTGTTTTCTAAGTGTTTTACAATTGTTCTTTATTCTCAATGTGTAAGATTGTTTGAACATATCTCATATGTTTTCTTCCGCAACAATCAAAGTTTTCTATGTGTAATTCTTGATTTCAAATCAATAAGAATTAAATTAAGTGAAAAACTGTGTGTATTGTATTCAACCCCCCCTTCTACAATACTTTTCTCTCTATAATTTACCGACGGATTACCGACGGAATATATAATAAAAATAAATAAAAATTAAAATATTAAAGTGTCCGTCGGTAATCCGTCGGTAATTACCGACGGATTTTTAATTCTTAAAAAAATAATAAAAATTTAATAATTTACCGACGGATTACCGACGGAATATATAATAAAAATAAATAAATATTAAAATATTAAATTGTCCATCGGTAATCCGTCGGAAAACATTATTTTACCGACGAATTACCGACGGATGGGGATTTTTACCGACGGTAAAGTTTTTCGTCGCTAAAATTCAAAATCCGTCGGTAATCCGTCGCTATTTACCGACGGTTTTTGTCCATCGGTAATTTTGGTCGGAAATTCTGATTTTTCTAGTAGTGTCTGTTGCGTAACAATAAATAAGTTTGAAGGGTGAAACATATTTCAGATTTGTAATATTATGTTCTGGATTTTCTATTAATTTGGCGAATAGTAAGCGGAATTCAATCAACTATCATTCGCTTCATATATTCGGTAGTGATCACAGTAAAGATACACATATAGCACTTGATGCTAGTAGAAGCCTAGCATCATTGTTTGAGGAAGGTTGCTCTGTTGTAGTTGAGCACGATTATGGTCATATCATCCGTACAAGATCACCCTATATTGAGACTATCAAAGATATTATAAATGTATGGTCTGAAACTTGTAAAGTTCTTATAAAAAATAGAATCTACAACAATGTCACAAACTTATTATGACAATATTAAAAACTTAACCGAACCAATCTTGCCACATTGTTTCCTTCATGCCAATTTGTCAGGATCGAAATTTGAAACAAAAATTTAAACTAAACACTCAGAAACTATGTTAAAGAAGTCGCGGAATAACACTTTAACAGTAAATCAATCAAACAGTGTATGAACTCAAATCACAAGTTATATTGAATTAACTTAATGATTACAAACAAAACCTCAATCTGTTAAACAGACTCAACAGACGTTCTATACTTCTCTAAAGAAAGGATTAAAACTAATATTGAGGTTAATTCTCTCTAAACGTATATGCAAAACTTGTTAAACTTGTTAATCTATCAAAAACTACTAGACTATATATACAGAACTGATTACAAGATAATTACTAAAGAAATATTTATCTTCAGCATCCATTCCATAATTATCTTCAACATTATCTCCAGAGATCCTAGTCTTTCGTTCCAAGTCATCATTATCAACATCATCATCATAAGCAGTATTAATCATCCAGCAGCATTAATCTTCAAACAGTACTAACTACTAGCAGTACTAACTCTCCAAGCAGTACTAACTATTCTTCTAGCAGTACTAACTTTTCAAGCAGTAGTAATACTACTAGCAGTAGTAATACTACTAGCAGTAGTAATTCTTTCAAGTAGCAGTAGTAAAATCTTCAGCAGTATTAATCTTTAACACTTCAGCAACATTATCCAGACTTAGCTCATATATGACCTAACAATCTCCCCTAACTTAACTTTTGTAATCCAGAAGTTAAGTTCTTCAAAATGTGGTCTTCATGATGCTTTCAAAACTTCAGCTCAATTTCCCAGATTAGGATCCAGACCTAGACTTTGATTGATAGTTCTTCTGATCACTATTCTGGCCATTTTTGAACCTTTAGGGCAAACCAGCTTTGCTCTCAACATCCCTTGCAGCTTTGCCTGGCTGTGGTCATACACCTTGTCAACCAGATAATACTCATGATAACTTTTGTCAATTGTAATGGCATAGACTCCACATCTTTCAAATAACATCCAATTATCTATTCTTTTAAATCCATTCTCAAGATGCAAGTTTTTGATAACATACTGCACTCTTTCAGGATCAAACATCATGCGCAAGTACTCCATGACCATCCTTTTAATGCTCATCCCTGCTCTTTTCAGTAAATCCCCATACAAGTTCAAACCAACCTTGTACATTTCTTCCAGATCCACCCTGGTACAACTTTTGATTATTTTACCCCATGTAGCATACACTTCATAATGATCACCCATTCTCTTTATTCTATAATACCCTGTTCTTTTATCCACTAGAGTATCCCAATGGATAATCTCTGGAGCTTCCACAGAAATGGGATCAACTTTCACTGGTTCTTCATCTGTTATTGTCATGTACAACTCAAACTGTTCCTCAGGTTGTCTTGGCTGTTCTGATTGTTGACTTGTTAGCTCTTGATTCTGCTCTTGCTCTGCTGAAGGTGCAACAGTATGTTCTGATGGTTCTGCTTCTGTTCTTTCACTTTCCTTCTCCTTCTCAACTTCTTCAATTCTTGGCCTCTTTGCCTGTTTCTTTGAAGCAATAGACTTCATTCTCTTAACAGCTCTGATCTTCTGGGCTAGTGTTTCTTCTTTCTTGACTTCTGCCCTTTCTTTTGTAGAAGTACCTTCTTCACTGTCAGGGAAAGGTTGTTGAATATTCAGATCATGCCTTTCTTTCATCTTTCTTTCAAACTCAACCCTCTGCCTGAAGTCTCCTTGAAGTTTAGCCATCTCCTTTCTGTACAAGTCTTCAATTCTGCCATAAGACATCTTAGCCAAACATTCCTTCTTTGACTCCAACAGACCCTTTTATGAAATTTATCATTTTTATTCTTTCTTGTGTTGTTTGAAATGTCATTAAAGGCTTTCTTTGTCTTGTCTTTGATGGCTGCCTTTGCCTAGATGCTTTCATGGTAGCTTTCATCTCAGCAAGCTTCAAACTCTTTTGATATTCTTCACTAAGCTTTGTAGCCAAATCTAATGCAATTTGTCTGTCTTTAGCTTGTTGAATTTCTTTTTCCTTTTCTGATTCCTTCTCAAGCTGTGCACTTAACTCTTTTGCCAGTTCTTCATCCAACTCAATTTGCTTCTTCTTCTTCTTCGATGGTCTCTCAGGCTCAACCATTTTCTCTTTACCTTTCTTCTTGGCCTCTGTCATGCTTATCTCATTCCCTTTCTTCTCATTGCCTCCCTCTTTGATGACCACTCCCTTAGCCTTTTGAGTAGCCTTGGGAGTGTCAGTCTTTGCCTTTAATAGAGTCTCTGCTATCTCTATTTCCTCTACAGACATACCAGTTTCTGCTGCAACTTTCTCTGTTTCTACTGCTTTTGCAGTTTCTGCTTCTGGTGTAGTTACTGCTGCTGGTTCAGTTTCTACTGCAATTTCAGTTTCTACTTCCTTTTCAGTTTCTGCTTCCTCCATTGTTTCTGCTGCTATTTCTGTTTCTGCTACTTGGGCAGTTTCTACTGCTTCTTTCTCTGTTTCAGCACCAATCTCCCCTCAAAATGAGATTCCATGCCAACAAGGCTTTTCTTTTCACTTTCATCCTCTTGAGTCTCCCCCTATTTGGAAGCATCATGATCAATGCTCCTCTTCTTCAAAACAAATTGGGTTTTCTTCTTTTTGTGTACCAATTTTAGTACCATCTTTTTAAGTTTGGTAATCTGCACTTGTTGAGAAGTGATCACCTTTTTCATCTCTTTTATCTCCAAATCTTGATTGTGAACTTCCAGACTTATTGTACCAAGAGTATCCATCAATTCTTCATTGTTATATATGTCCTCACCTCCTTTAGGTGTTTTTTACCACCCTTGAAGGATCCTTGGATCTTTTAGTAGATGCCTTCTGCCTAGTAGAAGCACCTTCTACCCCCGTGGTTTCTTGGCACCTGGGACCCTTAGATGATTGTTCATCTAAAGTTGCCGCGGGGAAGGTCTTAGGTATGTTCACACTGTCCTACACCTTGTGCAGAAACAATAGTGTGAGCCTTGCTGCCCACATGCTCTTCCTTCTCCTTAGAGAGCACCTTCTTGGGGTTGGGAGACACCCCTGTGGTTTCCCTTTGGATATTCTCTGATGGATAATGCTCCATTAGAGGGATTGTAGGCTTTGGGGGTGAAGATACAAGAAGGGAAGGAACCTTCTGTACCTTTTTCCTTATATATGTTTTGGTGATGGGGGATTTTGGCTTGACAATAGGGATCTGAGGAGTATCAATTGAAATGAATGGTGTGGGTAGGTCATCAGTTGGGTGGTCAGATGTGGGCTTTGACCCTGATGCCTCACCATGGGAATGAGACATAACCATCATTGTAGAGAACAATGGTGTCTCTTGTCCAGAAAAGTCCTTACTTGGTCTTTTCATGTTGGAGAATACCTTCCCTTTGGGAGGTTTAGGTACATACACCTCTTGAAAAGAGGGTAAATCCGTCAATTCTTTGTTAAGTACTTCTTGTACAAACCTGGGAACATATAAAAGCTTTTGGTTTTGGTATCCAGATTTGACATTAAATCATTGAAAATCATTTGAGAAAAATTAAACTTTCTAGAGGTAGCTAAGCAGACTAGAGCATAAACTAAGGTACTGCTGAACTCACTCCATCCAGTTGTTTTTCTAGAAATACAATATTGCAGAGTATGAACCAAAAATCTCCACTGAGGTGCAAATCTGTTTTTGAAAAACTTATAGACCTTAGTTGGACCTTCATACCCCATTCGACCAATTGCTTGGAAGAGATCTTCCTTGGAAAGAGAGGTAATACCTGAGGCATCATCTAGTCGTAGATGAAAGTGAATACAGCCTTATGTGATGGTTAGAGGTTTATCACAAACCCTTGATTTGATGACCTAATTGCCATCGTCAGTGTGAATGGAAGCATTGGCCCAGAATTGTCGCAGATGTTCCACATAGATTGTGGGATTGACAGTTAATGCGTAGGCGATGTGTGAGGATTTTAGGAAATCCACAATCTGATGAAAACCCTCTGCTTGCTTGGGTTTTTGTAGCATTGCCAACTCATTGTGATCATCAACAAACACCAGTCCTGCCATCGGTCTTGGAATCGAATCAACACTAGGGTTTATGCACTGGGAAGCAAGAATTCGAGAGAGAGAGAGAGAGAGAGAGAGAAAGAACACTCGTAGGAAATTCAAAGAGCCGTTTGGATTTTAGCGGTCAGAGAGGGTATTTATAGGTGGAGGATTTAAGTTAGAAGCAGTACTAAGTACTCTAGCAGCATTAACACATACCCGCAGTATTAACTCATATTAGCAGTAGTAACGCATACTGGCAGTATTAACACATACCAACAATAGTAACACTGATTAGCAATAGAAATAAGGTAAGCAGTAGTAACTTTGCACTAGCAGTATAAACCACCTAGCAGTAGTAACTATACTTAACCATATTTGAACAGTCAGAAAGAGTAATAGTGAGAGCAATATTAACTGAACTAGAATTACTAAGTATCCAATTCAACAATGTAATCTGAAACACTTAAACACACATAGTTAGTAGCACCATGCACAATACAATATGAGAAAGTAAGCAAAAAGGAATCTATACAGAAATGGTACATAAAGAAAATCAAAATAGGCTTTATTCAGTGTTTATCATGCCTACACTTGTGACCAAGAATGTGAATCTACCCACATCAAAAGCTTTGGTGAATAGATCAACAAATTGGTTACTTGTGTGTACCTTCAAAACCTGAATTAACTTCTTTTCATTGCAATCTCTAATAAAATGGTACCTGATTTCTATATGCTTGGTTTTAGAGTGCTTGACTGGATTATTAACAATGCTTATAGCACTATTGTTGTCAATGAAGATTGGAGTGTGAAGAAAAGTAACACCATAGTCCAACATCTGATTCTGAATCCATAGAACTTGAGAGCAGCAACTTGCAGCAGCTATATACTCTGCTTCTGTTGTAGAGGTGGACATTGTGGTTTGCTTTTTACACTGCCATGAAACTAGTCTTGCACCCAAAAACTGACATCCTCCTGATGTAGATTTTCTATCCAAGTTTGCACCACCCAAATCACTATCAGAATATGCAAGTAGATCAAATGGAGGATACCAAAGACCCAACCTAGGTTGTCCTTTGAGATATCTGAAGATCCTCTTGACTGCTTGAAAATGAGATTGCTTAGGTCTTACTTGAAATCTGGCACACACACAGACAGCAAACATAATATCTGGCCTTGAAGCTGTTAGATACATGAGGGATCCTATCATAGATCTATAATGATGAACATCTACATCCTCCCCTTCAAGATCTGCAATGATCTGTTTGTGTGTTTCCATAGGTGTGCTTGCAGGCTTTGAATCTAAAAATCCAAACTTTGTAAAGATATCCTGCACATACTTGGATTGACTGATGAAGATACCATCTTTCTTCTGTTTAACCTGTAGCCCAAGGAAGAATGTAAGTTCACCCATAGAGCTCATCTTGAATCTTTTATGCATCAGCTCCTCAAACTCCTTGCACATATAATCTTTTGTGGATCCAAAGATGATATCATCCACATAGATTTGAATAAGTAGGATGTCCTTCTTCTTCCTTTTAATGAACAGAGTATTGTCAATGATGCCCCTTTCAAAACCATTTTCCAAAAGATAGGTAGACAGAGTGTCATACCATGCTCTTGGTGCTTGATGTAGCCCATAGAGTGCCTTCTTTAGTTTGTATACTTTGTCAGGAAAGGTAGGATTCTCAAACCCTGGAGGCTGACAAACATACACTTCTTCATCAATTGTACCATATAGAAATGCACTCTTGACATCCATCTGAAATACTCTGAACTGCATGAAAGAAGCATAGGCTAGAAAAAGCCTAATTGCCTCAATTCTGGCTACTGGTGTAAATACTTCTTCATAATCTATCCCCTCTTCTTGTGTATACCCTTGTGCCACAAGTCTGGCCTTATTCATTATTACAATTCCTCTCTCATCTTTCTTGTTCCTAAAAACCCATTTAGTACCAATTGCCCTTTGTCCTGGTGGAAGGTCAACTAAATCCCACACATCTTGCAGCTTAAACTGCAGCAACTCCTCTTGCATTGCTTCTATCCAGCTTGGTTCTTTCATTGCATCATAGGCCTTCTTGGGTTCAATATGAGATAGAAAACAAGATAACAACCCTGACTGCAAGTCTTTCAATCCTCCTATCTTACTTTGATGCCTTGTGATCCTAGGAGAATTGATGTCACCAATCACCAATTGAGGAGGATGATTTTTCTGAGTTCTTGTTTGATGTGCAACCTCCTCATTGATATTTGCATCCAGATTAGAGTCATTTTTCTTAGGAGTGCTTCCACCAAATACTGAAGAATTTTCTTCATCAGTATCATCTTCTAACAGTATGGGCATCTCAGGACCTGTGTTTCCTGAATTATGAGCATCCTCTTTATCACTCTTATTCTCTTCATCACCTTTATCAGCTGCATCCTGTTCTGATTTAGAGTCACCTGTGTCTGAATCATCTTTCTTATCTTGCTGGAAAAATTCAACAGGATCAACAGTAGGTATGGAGAACAGCACAAACTCTTGTTTCTGTGCTTGTACCTGTTCTGAATTTGTTCCTGCAGTTTGCACAATACTAAAACCCAAAGCATTAGTTAGTGAATCAATGTCAAACAACCAATCATGACCTGTACCAATTTGATTTGGTGTGTTCTCATTGCATTTGACATTGTCACTTTCCTCTATAATCCTTGAAGAACTATTAAATACTCTATATGCCTTACTCTGAGAGGAGTATCCAACAAGAAATCCATCCTCAGCTTTGCTTTCAAACTTGCCTAAGTGATATTTGGTGTTGAGAATTGTGCAAGGACACCCAAAAGGTTTGAAAAATCCAATAAAAGGTTTCTTCTTGTTAAAAAGTTCATAAGGTGTTTTTCCTTGGGATTTGACTACTAGAACTCTGTTTTGGACATAACAAGCAGTATTAACTGCTTCTGCCCAAAAAGTAATTGGTAATTTTGAATCTGCCAACAGAGATCTAGCAGCCTCAATCAATGTCCTATTTCTCCTCTCAGCAACACCATTCTGTTGAGGAGTTCTAGGAGCACTGAATTGTCTCTCAATACCTTTAGTCTCACAAAAGTTGTTTAAGTCACTGTTTTTAAATTCAGTTCCATTATCAGATCTAATGACTTCAACTCTTTGATTTGTTTGGTTTTCAACCCTAAGGACAAAGGATTTGATCAGTCCACTTGTCTCATCCTTAGTCCTTAGAAAATATACCCAAGTGAATCTAGAGAAGTCATCAACAATGACTAAGCAGTAGGATTTCTTACCAATACTCATCACATTAGTAGGACCAAAGAGATCCATATGCAATAATTGAAGAGTTGAAGAGATTGTATTTATTTCTTTGGACTTTTGAGAAGTTTTGTGTTGCTTGCCTTTAAGACAAGCAACACAATGATCATCACATGAAAACACTTTTTGAGGTAAACCTCTTACAAGGTTGTTTTTCACTAGAATGTTCATTGTTTTAAAATTCATGTGACACATCCTTCTGTGCCAAAGAGATGATTCATCTAAAGAAGCTTTTGAAAACAGACAGTTTAATGATGAATCAGATGAAACATTCTCTAAGTCCAAACAATAAACATTATCCTTTCTAAGAGTTCTAAGTAGTATCATATTTTCATCAACTACCTTGAATCCTGGAGCAAGGATAATACATTCAGTCTCAGTAAATAATATACTATGTTTCTTGTCACAGACCTGTGATACACTTAACAGGTTGTATCTCAATTGCTCAACATAGTACACATCTTCAAAAGACATCTTACCTTTTAAAACCATACCTTTTCCACTGATCTTACCTCCTGCTGGATTGTCACCAAAAGCAACATGTCCTCCATCAAACTTTTTGAAAATTTGAAGGCAGTCCATGTTACCTGTCATGTGCCTAGAGCAACCACTATCTACATGCCAAATGCTCTTCTTCTTGAGCTGTTGGTTGCCCTGCGCATAAGATAAAACAATTAGTTTTTAGAGGGAACCCAAGCCAAAGTGGTCTTGGGTTGCCCTTTCTCATCAACATATTCATAATCAGTCAGATTGGTCTTGATGAGGTGATCAGAATTAGGAATTTCATGGCTGGAATACTTTGTCAAAATTATAGGCTTGGCAGTATTAACACTGGTAGCAGCACTATCCTTGTTAGCAGTACTAACTTGGTTAGCAGTACTAACTTGGTTAGCAGTACTAACTTGGTTAGCAGTACTAACTTGCTTAGCAGTAGTATTGCTATCAGCAGTATTATTTCTGTTAGCAGTACTATTTGAAGTAACAGTACTAACAGGTTTCTTGACTTTTGGAACCCAAATCTTGACAAAGTTGTTTGCTTTCTTATTCTGTGAGTTTCTCCTTGATTTGCTTGGAGTGTTTTCTTTTGATTTAGCAAACTTATTCTGAATATGAGATTTCAAAGTTGCTGTTTTCACATTCTCAGCCATGTGGTTCCTTTTTGATTTCTTCCTATAACCAAAAGAATTTTGTGTTTGTCTTTGAGAAGTAAATCTTTGGTTAATAGGATTGAAATAACAGTGTTTGGCTAAATGATTCAATTTGCCACAAATAAAACAAGGCTTTGGTCTATTGATTTTGCTTAGATCAATTCCCTGTTTTTGAGCCCACTGATTATTTCTGTTTCTCTGATTTCCCCTTATTTTATCATGTTGATGGGGCTTGTTCTGTTGACAAGTAAGGGATTTACAACAATAGTTTGCATATAATGATTTCCCTGTACCTTTTCCTTTCCTTTCCTTTCCTAGAGGTCTCAGCTTTCTCACTCTTACCATTCTCTTTCTCTGTCTTGGACATCTCCACTTTCTTACTCTTGACAAATGGTTTACCCCCCCTCATTTGTAAGAATGTGGTTTTCTAAGGGAGTTTCTTTATGGTCTTCCTTATTCTTACCCTCAGTATTCTCTTCTTCAGACGCTGTCTCAACCACTACTGTATCTAGTGGATCTACTTCAGTGGCTCCTTCAGGTAATTCCTTCTTATTTTGTCTTTCTAAGAGGTCTAAGGTGGGTGGAATATAATTGTTATTGTAAGGTGGAGGGGTGCTGTTGTAGCCTATTCCTCTTCTTAGTTTGTCATGAACTTGAGTTTTGAGTAAAGAGTCCATTGCTTTAGAAGCATTGGAATATTTCTCAATGTCTAGTTTGGCCTTCTCAAATTCACTCCTAATTTTCTCACATTCCTCTCTAGACTTTTCTAGCTCAATCTCTAACTGATTCTTCTCCCACTTCCAGTAGTTGGTATCATATGAATGTTGAAATTCATTGGCCTGGTATGACTTAATTTGTTCTTCAAAATTCTCAATGATCAAACTATACTCTCTTCTATCTTTTTCCAACCTTTTAAGGTCATCACACATGCTCTGATTGTGATCACTGTACTTTTTAACAGTTTCAAGACATGTTTTTGAGCAAAGGTTAGATTTTACCTCTGTGGGAATTCTAGTGCTTGATGACTCTGAAACCTCAGCCATCAATGCTTGGTTCTGAATTGCCTCCTCTGCTTGATCACTCCAATCAAAGCCCATTCCTTCTTGTGAGACAAGAGCTTGAGATGGATTCCTGTTATAGTTAGTGGACTTTGATTGTTGATTATTGCTTCCATGCTGTTGAGCAATTCCTCCTCTGCATTCTCTTGCAAAGTGTCCCAGATTATGGCATTTGTAGCATTCTACCTTGGATTTATCAAATCCAACAACATCTTCTCTTCTCATGGAAAAGTTGTTTCTACCTGAGCATTGCCATTTGCCACTTGATATCCATCTCTTCAAGGTCATCAACATTGATCTGCTCCAGATCATCATTGATAAGAGCAGATTTAGCATGACTAGCAAGGAAGGCTTCCAAAACAGAATCATTAGGTCCATCCTGTTTTGTGCCATATGTAGCACTAACTGATTCTGTATTAGCAGAAGAATCCGTAGTAGATGATAAGAGAGCAGCATTGTGAGAGTATCCAGATGGTTTATTTTTAGATTCAACTTCTGCTTCAAACACCCTGAGATCATTGTAGAGATCATTAAGTTCCTTATCCTCCATATTATCATTTTGTCTGAATGATACTGTATACATGACCCATTCTTCACCAAGAGACCTTAGAAACTTTCTGTTGACATCATCCTGATCCATCTTGACACCAACAGTGGCCAATTCTCCAATCAACTTGTTGAATCTATCAAAGGTTTGAGTCATAGACTCATTCTTTGTAGACATAAAGTTTTCATATTGTTGTTTGAGAATTGCTTTCTGATTTCTCTTAGTGCTTTTAGTACCTGAAAATCTCTTCTCCAATGCATTCCACAGGATTTGAGCATTAGAACAATTGCAAAACTGATGTTGGTATTCATTAGGAATTGCTAAGAGCAGAGTGCTCAAGGCTTTCATCTCAGTCTGCCTCATCTTTCTTTCTCCATCAGTCTTTGGTGGAGGTCTCTTGCTATATGCTCCCATCTTTCCTTCATTGGAGGGACCATTCTCAATGATGTCCCACATTGAGAAGTCTGTGAGAAGAATGTACTGCCTGATTCTGATTTTCCACATGTCAAACTCATTGGGTTTGAGCATGGGGACCTTTGAAACAAGAACACTGTCATGTGATCCGTCCATGATGATTATTGATTTCTGAGTTCCTTAAGCTCTGATACCACTTATCAGGATCGAAATTCGAAACAAAAATTTAAACTAAACACTTAGAAACTATGTTAAAGAAGTCGCGGAATAACACTTTAACAGTAAATCAATCAAACAGTGTATGAACTCAAATCACAAGTTATATTGAATTAACTTAATGATTACAAACAAAACCTCAATCTGTTGAACATACTCAACAGACGTTCTATACTTCTCTAAAGAAAGGATTAAAACTAATCTTGAGGTTAATTCTCTCTAAACGTATATGCAAAACTTGTTAAACTTGTTAATCTATCAAAAACTACTAGACTATATATACAGAATTGATTACAAGATAATTACTAAAGAAATATTTATCTTCAGCATCCATTCCATAAATTATCTTCAACATTATCTCCAGCTCTTAGTCTTTCGTTCCAAGTCATCATTATCAACATCATCATCATAAGCAGTATTAATCATCCAACAACATTAATCTTCAAGTCGTACTAACTACTAGCAGTACTAACTCTCCAAGCAGTACTAACTATTCTTCTAGCAGTACTAACTTTTCAAGCAGTAGTAATACTACTAGCAGTAGTAATTCTTTCAAGTAGCAGTAGTAAAATCTTCAGCAGTATTAATCTTTAACACTTCAGTAGCATTATCCAGACTTATCTCATATCTGACCCAACACAATTGGTGTCATGCCCATAATTGATCAAGTCAAGTTTTTTTATCTAAGAGCTACTAAAGATTTATATTCTTTTAAATTATACCATGTAAGTAGAGACTCAAAGTGCCTGATGCCAATTATACTGTTTTTATTCTCTATGGTATCCACTCTCCATTTCAACGGCTTCTATATATATTTGTGACTTTTAGGACCCATTATGATATTTCATATTTTAATTATAATTTTGGTCTAAAGGTTATGAGTTTATGTTTTTTTTAGGGAAAAGTTTAGGCATGGGAATGAGACCCGTCCCATTGGGGAACCCGGTGTACCCACCCCGACGGGGACGAGGATTCCCCGCAAAACTGGGGAACGGGGATGGGGATCCCCGAAAGTTAAAAACCGGGGATGGGGACGGAGTCGGGTAACGTGGTCCCCGCCCCGCCCCGCCCCGTCCCGTCTCGTCCCCGAATATTATATATATTTATTATTTTTTTTGAACAACAAAGGATCTATATTACCACAACCAAATAAATACAAATCGTTCGGGAGAAGAACCAAGTAAATACAACCCAACCATCCAACACAAACATGAACGAAAAATGAATGGAACGAAACATGGGTCGAATCTCCCAATAAGCAATAAGATATCGGCGAGTTTGCGAGAATTATTAATTATATTATTTATATAGAATTAAATTCAATATCTTTTAAATTTAGAAATATAATTTTGATATTTCTTCTTTTATATATATCTTTTTGAGTTGTTTTACTTAATTATTTTAGAATTAAAAAAAATTAAAGTCGAAGCCCGAAAGCTTTTGATCAAACGATTACGTATGATTTTGTGATTTTGTTCACATATGAATATTTGATACTCTATAAAAGCAAATTTTGAAAATATGTGAGATTTAAAACATGAACCATTATCGATCGAGTGTGGTATTTAACACAGTTGATTTAAAACATCTTATATTAACGGGGACAAAATCCCTGATTCCTCGTTAGGGATGTTAGAGCATAAATCTGTTGGATACAAGATCAAGAAGACTGAAGGTCAAAGTTCAAGAAGTCAAAGCTGAGAAAGTCAAATCTCATTAAAGTCAAAGTCTTTTGTAATAAAAGTCAATGTATTTTGTATTTGTGTTTTCCTTGTATTTGTTGTAAGTATAAATAGTTTTCTTTCCTTTGTAATTTGTAGAGAACTTAATTGAAGCATTTTTCAGTTGTATTTTAGAGAGAAATATCAGAGAGAAAGAGAGTTCGTTAGAGAAAGATTGTAGAGAGAGAATTTTGTAATCTTTGAGATTGAAAGTGAAATCAAACAGGTAATTGATTCGTATTTGTATCTTGTTTGATTAATCTTGTTTAGAAACTAGAATCTGGGAATAACAATTGGTATCAGAGCAGATCCAAATCGAAAAATCAAGAAATACGAATGTTCGTACTATGTTCTTCAAGTCCAGATCGATTCTGAGTTTTAGTGAGTTTTTGGAGTTGTAATCGATTAGGTTTTATTAGGAAAGTGAAATCGATTGAGTTTGTATAGAAAGATTTGTCAATTGCACTGTAATCAATTCGAATTTTCAAATTTTTGTGGTTTTTGTGTTCACGAGTTATTGACACTGTGTATGCATCAAATTTGTATTTTTTTGTGTATTTGATCGAAATTCTGTGTTAATTTTGTGTTTTAGATGTTTAGACGAGTGAATTGTTGAAGTTTAGTGTTGAAATTTTAGGTTTAGATGAGTGTTTGGTGAATTTGATCGATTTTCAAGGTTTACGGGTGTTCTTCAAAGTTTGCGTTTCATTCAACAAGGTTTGCGTTTGATTCATCGAGGTTTGCGTTTCATTCATCAAGAAGTGAAGGTTTGCGGTTCCTTCTAGAATCGAGAAGTTAAAGTTTGCGTTTCCCTTGAGAAACGAGAAGTGGATTTTGCGGGCTTAATGACAAACGCAAAGTAGACGGATTTGAGATCAGAGACGAGTAGTGGTTTGCGTTTGTATCTAGACACGCAAAGTATATCTTGCGTTTGTAACTAGAAACGCAAAGAGTGTCTTGTGTTTGCAACGTGAAACGCAAACTTTATTAATTGAGCCTGAGTCATGACACACAAAGTCTGATTTGCGTCTGCTTCTCGACACGCAAAGCGTATATTGTATAAGTAAAGTGAAACGCAAAGTAAAGAAAAGTGAGGTTTGCGTTCTATATGAGAAATGCAAAGTGTGATTTGCGTTCCCTGTGTGACACGCAAAGTTGAAGTTTGCGATTGCTGTGTGAAGCACAAAGCGTGAAAAACTTAGAATTTTTTTTTTTGAGAAATTTTCAAAATTGTAATATGCCCTTTAATAGTGAAATTTTTTTCTCTAGGGGCGCTGCCCCTCGACCCCGCAAGGGCGTTGCCCCTTGACCCCACCCGCTAACCGGGTGTGACACCTGTTAAATTCTGAATCATAAGGTTAGCATCCTTGAAATTATTAGAATATGTTATAGTGTTGTCACTCCTAGAATTTAATTAAAATTATTAAAATAAAAGTTTCCCGAAAAATTTAGAAGTTGCGTTAAAAACCCAGAACAGTTCCGCATCTGACCGTCACTGTCCGGAAATGCCAAAATAAGTGATTAAAAGTCCAAAATCCATAAACTATAAAAATCAGTATGTTTAATTTGTCTTGCATTACTAAATTTTCAAATTTGACATTTTTTTTAGCAAATATTAAGAATCGGGTATTTCGGTTCTCAAATATATCTGATATTTTATGATTTAGGCTAATATTTATTAAAAAAATAATAATAATAATAATATAGATAAATTAATTTATAATAGGATGGATGAGTCACTTAGGACACTTGTCCTAATCCTACCTCATTTTAATTATCTTTAATACCAAATTAAAAACAAAATTTACTCTCATTTTCAAAAATCAACTTTTCATCTCCTCTCCCTCTTCTCTCTTTGTTCGGCCGAAGAAACCCATCACCACCACCATTTCCATTGTTTTTTTTTGTTTGTTGATTAAAAATCAAACCCAAGCAAGAAACCCTCAACAATTTGAAGTTATAATCAAGTTTCCTTCTCAAATCTTCAAGGTAATCTCAAAAACTACATTCTTTTTATGCATGTTCTCATATTTCGAATTTTGGGTTTGAAGAGCAAAAGATTTCATCTAAATGCGGTATAAATTAGGTTTTTTTTGATAAAATAGATTGCAAATTGATGTTCATATATTCAAAAATGAGTTTTTGATTCTTGTTTTGCAAAGAAAACTTGTTTATCATCAAGTTTAGAGTTTATGATGAAAAATGTTGAATTTTGGTATCATGAACCATTAAAATGTTGGTATTATTGAAATTATGATTATGTTACCATAAAGAAGTTTTGGTATAAAAATGTTCTTATGAAGGAATTTCCCAAATTCCACATGATTAAGAACTTAGTAGTGATGATAATATCATTTATTTGGTGTTGTGTTCATGCATGCATTTGGATGAGCATTTAGATTGCAATGAATCCATGATGCATAAGATAGTTTATCATGTATTGAGGAGTGAAGACATGGTTTATAATCAAAAACCATGTCTAATGATCATCATTTTTGGCTTAAAATAGTATTTTCTTCATTTTAGAATCTGTCCAGAAAATGGACTTCACTTCTATCTTGCACAACTCATAAACCACATGTCCAAATTTGGGGTTTTTGCTTCTAAACTTTAATTTAGAGTGTTAGATTTCTAAAAAGTCCGAAAACACTGAATTTGGAGTTGATTTGGGCACTCAAATGGAATTTATAAGAAAAGGGTGCAATCTGTCCAGTGAGGACAGAATCATACACCCAACTTGTAAAGACCATAACTCCCACATTACTCATCCAAAATAAGTGAATCTTTTTCCAAAAGATAGGATTTTTAGTTAGCTTTGCAACCATATATGTATCATTGCATAATTCGGAGTCTTGATATCCCTAATGTAAGCTGCAAGTGAAGTGTGTCACTGATCTGAAAATCAGTGACCTTCTGTTTTGTATAAATTATTTGGGGTATCAAAACACCTATATAAATTATGAAATTTTGCAGAATTGATCACAACTCAGTATATTAATTCCTCAAAAATTTTGGTAAAGAAAGACCTTTGGAAGATCAATTATCTTTATCATTTTGTAGACTCATTTTCTGGACAGCAAGTGCTGAAAATCCAGAAAGATAGTTCTATCAAATTTAAGCATTGTATTTGAGTATCCTAAATTCTATTTTAGCTTTAAGTTAAATTTGAACTAATACACATACTTATTGGCATTTCAATAAATCACTTGGATGGATTATTTGGACTTAGGAACAAGTTTTGACGTATGGCATCTTTCGTTATAGGAAACTTAGGGAGTGACAACTACCGGTGAACTCTATCCCTAAAGCACTGCACTTTCTTCAAAGGTGAGTTTTCACAGCCCCACTTTTATTGTTTTAACTAATTTTGGGGTGAAAAGCATGCTTTAGTTGTGTATTTAAAGATTCATGAGAATTGTTTGAAAGTATTGCGAATTGGCAATTTATAAGGCTTTGTTAAAAGCGTTTGGAATTATAAGCTATATGATAAGTATGCAATTGATGTGTTGAGTATTTAATGTTAAGACCCCGTGACACTACTATTAACTCGAAGAAAATCGGTCCTATAGTATTAGTAGATAGCGCTATTTGGTGTGACAAGCCCACCTTATGCTGACGAGCAGGGGTGCACTATACTAGAGAAGATGACTAAACATGTGGCTCGAACCACCGCTGAGTTAGTTCATCGGGGGCGTTGAAATTGGTCAGGGACGGCTTAGTAGTGGCTCAACGTAATATTATCTTTGTATACACTTATCATAAAGAAATTGAATTATGGTACTCATGAATCAAAGAATTGAAGATTGGTTTTTACACGTGATTTACAATGTCAACTTGCATATAAACTGATTTGTGCATATCTAAAACCTGTGAACTCACCAACTCTTTGTAGTTGACCTTGGTTTTTATTCATGCTTTTCAGGAATCAAGAAGGTAATTCCATGATGTTTTAGCAGCGCACTTCATATTTTGAAGCAAGATTATTATGTTTTATGCGTATCGATATACTTTAAGTTTGGGAATTGTAAACAATGTCAATACTACGTTCTTAAAAATGTAATGTCTTTTGAAAGTTAAGTGAATGTTGGTATGTTTATAATCTTGTGCTATGACATCGGAGCTGTTATGCCTCGTGTTTCCGCTTTAGCGGGGTGTGACAGATTTGGTATCAGAGCCATAGGTTATAGGGAATACCGGTTTTGTTTTAAAACCACACACTATAACCTTTTACAAATAAAGTTTTCAAATTAAGGTGCGCTGTTAGTATAACCAAGATGTGTCTCACATTATCATATTTTAACTTAAACAAAGCTTGATCACCTTTGTTTAATTTAAGTGTGTATAAAGGGGACATGGATTGGCTATACTAGGAATTACTAAAAATAGAAACTTTTTGATACAAAAATGAAAAGCATGACTGTTATGTGAGTTTGCATGGTATTTTTGGTTTTTAATAAAAATTATAGCATGATTAACAATTAAATTTTATTAATTATCGCAGTCAATATGTCACGATCACCAACTCACCGAGAACAGTCGCCTGACGAATCAGGCTACCTCACCTACATACCTAGAGGAAATACTCCGACGAGTGATGATTTTGACCCATCTGAGCACGGTTACTCAGATTCCGATCGGTCACACCTACATCGGAGCCGACTCCACCTGCCACATTCGAGCGAGAGAATACACCTGTCCCACGTAGGGACGAGGCGGGGCCTTCTCGACTTAGGGGTCGGAGGGTATCGCCACCACCATGTACTGGGATACCGGTGTCTCAACCAGCCGGTATGACAGCGTTAGAAAACTACTGGGTCTCGGGTATGGCTCGAGAGGTGGAGAGAGTTAGAATGGAGATAGATCATCATGAGCATTCCATTGATGCACTCATGATTATAATGAATTCAAGTGATCAGATTTTAAATGGACTTATATCAATGGTAAGTACGGGTGATCAAACTATGAGTGGGATTATGAGGGAGCTGGTGGAAACTAGGGCGATGGTAGCATGGCTGCACACTTGTTTATCTGTGATGATGGGACTTTTGGTGATTGTGATAGCATGGGTGATGATGATGTTTTTCAGGCATCAGTAGTGTGGTTCATTGATGGATATTTGGATGATTAACTTTCTTTTTGGAGATATGTAACTCGTCGTATTAAAACATTTATAATCAGCATGACTATTACTTTTGGATGAATGTTGAATATTTGATGTAGTATTTTATTGACATTGGATATGTTTATGATATATTGATTATGTTTGCTTATAAATTGTGAATTTCAATACTATGAGGTTGATTTATGATGTATTGGATGTATGAATAAACAAATACAGTTTATATTGTATTAAGATTATAGGATAGAAATAAGGGAAATAAGGATATGGAATTAAATATTGACGAGGCTTTAAAATAAATTGTTGCATTAGAATTATGCCGCCAAGAAGAGAAGATCCTGAGATTGCATGACTCGTATCCGAGCAAATCTTAGCCACACTCCCTAACATAGTCAGTCAGATAGTAGCAGGTCTAAATGCTAACCAACCTAATCAACCAAGAGCCGGTGCAAATATAGAAAAAGAATGTACATATAAGACTTTTAGGTCTTGTAACCCAAAAGAATTCCACGGTACCGAAGGAGCTGTCGGGTTATTATCTTGGATTGAAGGAATAGAATTCGTTCTCCACATAAGTAAATGCTCGGAAGCAAGCAAAGTGGAATTCGCAGCTTGTTTATTACAAGGGAGAGCACTGACGTGGTGGAACACTCAAGTGTAGACTCGAGGAAGAGAAGCAGCTAACAAACTTACTTGGGATGAGTTTAAAGAAATGCTTAAGGAAGAATATTGTTCAAGAAGCGAAATGCAAAAATTACAAGCAGAGTTATGGGAGCATGAAATGAAAGGAAACGATATTGATACGTACACGACACAATTTCATGAGCTGGCAAAAATGGTGCCACATCTGGTTACACCAGAAGAGAATCGGGTAGACAGGTATGTCTGGGGTTTAGCTCCAAAAATCCGAGGGGATGTGACTTCGGGTAATCCAAAAACCATTCAGGAGGCGGTAAATCTGGCAACCAAGCTCACCAATAATGCCAATCGATCGGGACTTTTCACTCACGATAAAGTCAAAGGAAAAAGGAAAGTCGAGGAAACTTCAAGGAGACCGTTTGACAGAAGAATAGGGAAGGAACAGAGAACAGTGGGTAATTATGGGATTCAGACTCAAACAACTGATAAAGGAAAGGAAGTATATCCGAGATGCGGCAAGTGCAACAATCGTCATTTCGGAAACTGTGTTATTTGTCTCAAATGCAGTAAAGGAGGTCATTATGCGAAAGATTGCAAGAATGGGGGAAAACGAGCTTGTTTTGAGTGAGGGAGTCAGGATCACTTCAGAAATGCCTGTCCCAAATTTATCAGAAAAATGAACGCAAATCAGACTCGACCAGTCAATCAGAGGAATCAAAGAGGTCAAGCACGAGGCCGAGTATTTGAAATTGGAGCGGAAGAAGCGAGACAGGATCTGGATGTGATCACAGGTACGTTTCTTTTAAATAATCATCGTGCATCTGTATTGTTTGACTCCGGAGCAGATAGAAGCTTTGTGTCATTAAGTTTTAGATCAAAAATTAATCAAATGCCCCAAAAGCTAAAAGAAACTTATGTCATTGAGTTCGCTAACGGACAAGAGATTAGGGTTGGAGATGTATTTTCAAATTGTACCCTAAGTCTAGCTGAAAAGGAATTTAAGATAGATCTAATTCCAATAAAGTTAGGAAGCTTTGACATAGTTGTGGGCATGGATTGGTTGTCTAAAAACCAAGCGGAAATATGTTGCTCCGAAAAGACTCTTCGAATTCCGTTACCGAAAGGAGAAGTATTTATAGTACATGGAGAAAAATCCAAAAGGAAGTTAAGAATAGTGTCCTGCATGAAGATGCAGAAGTATTTAAGGAAAGAATATATTGCGTTTTTAGCTCATGTAGTCAATAAAGAGACCAAGGAGAAGTGCTTACAAGATATTCCTATAGTTCGAGACTTACCTGGGTTACCTCCACCGAGACAAGTCGAATTCCGCATTGATTTAATTCCGGGAGCTGCACCAGTGGCTAAGACACCATACCGTTTGACGCTATCCGAAATGCAAGAACTGTCTGAACAACTTCAAGAGCTGCTTGACAAAGGATTTATCAGACCCAGTTCTTCGCCATGGGGAACTCCAGTTCTTTTTGTTAAGAAGAAATATGGAACATTCCGAATGTGTATCGATTACAGAGAACTCAATAAGCTAACCCTCAAGAATCGATACCCACTTCCTCGAATTGACGATCTGTTTGATCAACTGCAAGGCGCAACGTACTTCTCAAAGATTGACTTGTGATCTGGATATCATCAAATGAGAGTCCGTGAAGAGGATATTGATAAGACGACATTTAGAACTCGTTATGGACATTATGAGTTTCTAGTTATGCCCTTTGGATTGACGAACGCACCAGCAGTTTTCATGGATTTGATGAATAGAGTCTGTCGGCCGTATTTAGACAAGTTCGTGATCGTATTCATAGACGACATTTTGATTTATTCGCGAAGTAAGGAAGATCATAAGAAACATTTGAAGTTGATTTTAGAACTACTCAAAGATCAGAAGTTGTATGTTGAGTTTTCCAAATGTGAATTTTGGCTTCGAGAGGTACATTTTCTGGGTCATGTGGTTAATGAAAAAGGAATTCATGTTGACCCGGCAAAAGTTGAAGCCATCAAGAAATGGGAAACTCCAAGGACACCAACGGAAATTCGTCAATTTCTTGGTCTGGCAGGTTATTACCGAAGGTTCGTAGCGAATTTTTCAAAAATCGCTCAACCGCTGACAGTACTGACTCAGAAAGATAAGAAATTTATCTGGGAAGAAAATCAGGAGGAAGCATTTCAAATGCTTAAACGCAAGTTATGTGACGCACCAATTCTTGCGCTACCGGAAGGCACAGATGATTTTGTGGTGTATTGTGACGCATCCCATCAAGGCTTGGGATGTGTATTAATGCAGAGGAATAAGGTTATAGCTTATGCGTCAAGACAACTCAAAGTTCATGAAAAGAACTACACCACTCATGACTTGGAATTTGGAGCAGTGGTTTTTGCTTTAAAAATCTGGAGACATTACCTTTATGGCACTAAATGTACCATCTATACTGATCACAAAAGTCTTCAGCATATTTTTTATCAGAAAATGTTGAACATGAGACAGCGGAGATGGGTTGAGCTGCTTAATGATTATGATTGCGAAATAAAGTATCATCCTGGTAAAGCTAATGTGGTAGCAGATGCATTAAGCAGGAAAGAAAGAGTAAAACCAACAAGGGCACGAGCTTTGGGAATGTTGGTTCAATCAAGCCTTAAGACACAAATTCGTGAAGTTCAAGAGAAAGCATTGAAAGCAGAAAATCTTTGTTGCGAAGCCTTGCATAATTTGGAAAAAGAGTTCGAATCACAATCAGATGCAGTACGATATTTTAAGAATAAAGTTTGGGTACCAAAGGTTGATGATCTGCGATCGACTATTTTGGAAGAAGCTCACCGATCGAGATATTCGGTTCACCCAGGAGCCGATAAAATGTACAAAGGATTGAAGGAATATTATTGGTGGCCAGGAATGAAGAAGGACATTGCTAAGTTTGTAAGCAAGTGTTTGACATGTGCGAAAGTTAAAGCAGAACATCAAAAACCTTCTGGACTTCTTCAACAACCTGAGATACCACAATGGAAATGGGATCAGGTATCTATGGATTTTATCACCAAACTACCCAGGACTGGAAAAGGTAACGACGCAATTTGGGTCATTGTGGACCGACTTACGAAATCAGCGCATTTTCTTCCTATAAGAGAGGATTTCAAAATAGAAAGATTGGCACAGTTGTACATAGACGAAATTGTCTCTCGGCATGGAGTACCCCTATCTATCATTTCTGACAGAGATAGTCGTTTTACTTCCCGATTTTGGCAAGCATTACAGAAAGCGCTGGGTACCAGGTTGGATCTGAGTACTGCATACCATCCACAGACAGACGGACAAACGGAAAAGACCATTCAAACTTTGGAAGATATGTTACGTGCTTGTGCTATAGATTTTGGAGGAAGCTGGGATAAGCATTTGCCGTTAGTTGAATTCTCTTACAACAACAACTATCACACCAGCATTCAATGTGCGCCGTACGAAGCTCTCTATGGACGTAAGTGTAGATCTCCACTCAGTTGGGTGGAAATTGGCGATAGTCAACTGATTGGGCCTGACATTATACAAGAAGCCACGGATAAAATATCAACCATTCAGGACAGACTCAAAGCTGCAAGAGATCGTCAGAAAAGTTATGCGGATAACCGCTAGAATTCCAAAAAGGTGACAATGTTCTTCTGAAAGTATCACCATGGAAAGGATTGATCAGATTCGGGAAAAGAGGTAAACTAAGTCCAAGATATATTGGCCCGTTTGAGGTACTGGAAATAATTGGATCGGTAGCCTATAAGCTGAGCTTACCTCAAGAGTTAAGTGCTATTCATGACACTTTTCATGTGTCAAATTTAAAGAAATGTCTGATAGACAAATCAATGATTGTGTCCCCAGATGAAGTAAAAGTTGATGGGCGCCTGTGTTTTAGAGAGGAACCTATCGAGATTCTTGATCGTGAGACTAAACGTCTTAGGCGCAGTAAAATTCCAATTTTAAAGGTCCGTTGGAATTCACGTCATGGACCTGAATATACTTGGGAAAGAGAAGATTTCATGAAACGCAAGTATCCTCAATTGTTTAATTAAAAGCTTGTCCGGAAATAACAGTCATAAATTTCGGGACGAAATTCTTCGAAGGAGGGGAGAATGTGACACTTATTAAATTCTGAATCATAAGGTTAGGATCCTTGAAATTATTAGAATAGTGTTGTCACTCCTATAATTTAATTAAAATTATTAAAATAAAAGTTTCCCGAAAAATTTAGAAGTTGCGTTAAAAACCCAGAACAGTTCCGCATCTGACCGTCACTGTCCGGAAATGCCAAAATAAGTGATTAAAAGTCCAAAATCCATAAACTATAAAAATCAGTATGTTTAATTTGTCTTGCATTACTAAATTTTCAAATTTGACATTTTTTTTAGCAAATATTGAGAATCGGGTATTTCGGTTCTCAAATATATCTGATATTTTATGATTTAGGCTAATATTTATTAAAAAAAAAATAATAATAATAATATAGATAAATTAATTTATAATAGGATGGATGAGTCACTTAGGACACTTGTCCTAATCCTACCTCATTTTAATTATCTTTAATACCAAATTAAAAACAAAATTTACTCTCATTTTCAAAAATCAACTTTTCATCTCCTCTCCCTCTTCTCTCTTTGTTCGGCCGAAGAAACCCATCACCACCACCATTTCCATTGTTTTTTTTGTTTGTTGATTAAAAATCAAACCCAAGCAAGAAACCCTCAACAATTTGAAGTTATAATCAAGTTTCCTTCTCAAATCTTCAAGGTAATCTCAAAAACTACATTCTTTTTATGCATGTTCTCATATTTCGAATTTTGGGTTTGAAGAGCAAAAGATTTCATCTAAATGCGGTATAAATTAGGTTTTTTTTGATAAAATAGATTGCAAATTGATGTTCATATATTCAAAAATGAGTTTTTGATTCTTGTTTTGCAAAGAAAACTTGTTTATCATCAAGTTTAGAGTTTATGATGAAAAATGTTGAATTTTGGTATCATGAACCATTAAAATGTTGGTATTATTGAAATTATGATTATGTTACCATAAAGAAGTTTTGGTATAAAAATGTTCTTATGAAGGAATTTCCCAAATTCCACATGATTAAGAACTTAGTAGTGATGATAATATCATTTATTTGGTGTTGTGTTCATGCATGCATTTGGATGAGCATTTAGATTGCAATGAATCCATGATGCATAAGATAGTTTATCATGTATTGAGGAGTGAAGACATGGTTTATAATCAAAAACCATGTCTAATGATCATCATTTTTGGCTTAAAATAGTATTTTCTTCATTTTAGAATCTGTCCAGAAAATGGACTTCACTTCTATCTTGCACAACTCATAAACCACATGTCCAAATTTGGGGTTTTTGCTTCTAAACTTTAATTTAGAGTGTTAGCTTTCAAAAAAGTCCGAAAACACTGAATTTGGAGTTGATTTGGGCACTCAAATGGAATTTATAAGAAAAGGGTGCAATCTGTCCAGTGAGGACAGAATCATACACCCAACTTGTAAAGACCATAACTCCCACATTACTCATCCAAAATAAGTGAATCTTTTTCCAAAAGATAGGATTTTTAGTTAGCTTTGCAACCATATATGTATCATTGCATAATTCGGAGTCTTGATATCCCTAATGTAAGCTGCAAGTGAAGTGTGTCACTGATCTGAAAATCAGTGACCTTCTGTTTTGTATAAATTATTTGGGGTATCAAAACACCTATATAAATTATGAAATTTTGCAGAATTGATCACAACTCAGTATATTAATTCCTCAAAAATTTTGGTAAAGAAAGACCTTTGGAAGATCAATTATCTTTATCATTTTGTAGACTCATTTTCTGGACAGCAAGTGCTGAAAATCCAGAAAGATAGTTCTATCAAATTTAAGCATTGTATTTGAGTATCCTAAATTCTATTTTAGCTTTAAGTTAAATTTGAACTAATACACATACTTATTGGCATTTTAATAAATCACTTGGACGGATTATTTGGACTTAGGAACAAGTTTTGACGTATGGCATCTTTCGTTATAGGAAACTTAGGGAGTGACAACTACCGGTGAACTCTATCCCTAAAGCACTGCACTTTCTTCAAAGGTGAGTTTTCACAGCCCCACTTTTATTGTTTTAACTAATTTTGGGGTGAAAAGCATGCTTTAGTTGTGTATTTAAAGATTCATGAGAATTGTTTGAAAGTATTGCGAATTGGCAATTTATAAGGCTTTGTTAAAAGCGTTTGGAATTATAAGCTATATGATAAGTATGCAATTGATGTGTTGAGTATTTAATGTTAAGACCCCGTGACACTACTATTAACTCGAAGAAAATCGGGCCTATAGTATTAGTGGATAGCGCTATTTGGTGTGACAAACCCACCTTATGCTGACGAGCAGGGGTGCACTATACTAGAGAAGATGACTAAACATGTGGCTCGAACCACCGCTGAGTTAGTTCATCGGGGGCGTTGAAATTGGTCAGGGACGGCTTAGTAGTGGCTCAATGTAATATTATCTTTGTATACACTTATCATAAAGAAATTGAATTATGGTACTCATGAATCAAAGAATTGAAGATTGGTTTTTACATGTGATTTACAATGTCAACTTGCATATAAACTGATTTGTGCATATCTAAAACCTGTGAACTCACCAACTCTTTGTAGTTGACCTTGGTTTTTATTCATGCTTTTCAGGAATCAAGAAGGTAATTCCATGATGTTTTAGCAGCGCACTTCATATTTTGAAGCAAGATTATTATGTTTTATGCGTATCGATATATTTTAAGTTTGGGAATTGTAAACAATGTCAATACTACGTTCTTAAAAATGTAATGTCTTTTGAAAGTTAAAAGAATGTTGGTATGTTTATAATCTTGTGCTATGACATCGGAGCTGTTATGCCTCGTGTTTCCGCTTTAGCGGGGTGTGACACCGGGTAGCGGGACCCCCGTGCTAAGTCTGCGAAGGGGGACATATTTCTAGTTGTGATTAAAATTTCTGATGTTATATTTCATGTTTTCTGTATTTTCTTGATTGTTTCATTTGGACTAACGATGAGTTTCTAGTTTTTTATTGTATATATTTTTCAAACAGGTTTAAACAAGATGACTTCCAAAGATGCACTTTCAATTGGCACCGATGTAAAGCCTCTTGTTCTATTCAAAGGAGAGTACGAGCAATGGAAGGATAGATTTCTGGATTTCGTGGATCGACATTCAAATGGAGAGAATATTCTTCTGTCTATCACCGAAGGTCCTATGGCACCAATAACAGTTCAAATACCTGATTTTGACTCTTCTGATAGTGAAGATGGTACTGAGGAAAGAGATCAAAAGATGAAAACAGTGATAATGGATATTTCTCAGTATTCTGAAGAACAGAAAAGCCGATACAAAGCAGATAAACAAGCAAGATCCTTACTTCTTCAGAGCATTCCGAATGAGATCTACATCAAGATTGATAGTTACAAAGCAAATGCCAAGAAGATGTGGGATCAATTACAAAAGATGATGATGGGATCCAAGGTTGGAAATCAGATGAAAGTGGCTAATTGCATCAATAGCTACGAGGAATTCAAAGCTAAAGAGAATGAGAGCCTGGAAGATACCTATGAACGATTTGTTTTGCTTCTAAATGAGTTGACAAAGAACAAAGTGAAAAAGAAGCAGCTGGAAAACAATATCAAATTCTTAAGTATCCTACGACCTGTTGCAATCATCCAGTCACTTCAGAAGTCATAACTGAACAAGAATCCCCCGTTCAGTCAGAAACTCACATTCCTACTGTTACTCCTACAGTTGAAGATGTACAAGCAAATGCTGAGCCATAAATAATAGTTTCAGTTGGGTGTAATACACTTTCAACTCAACAGCCTCAATCTGCTGTTCCAACTGACACTTCTGTATCTGAGACTTCAACTGCAGACCCCCCTCATGTTATTCAATCTGAAGATTCTGATAGTGTATTTCTGGATGATGATCATGTTCAATCAGTATCTACTCCACTTCCTCATGAGCATCGCTGGACCAAAGAGCATCCTTTACATCAAGTAATTGTAGATCTTAACAAGCCTGTACAAACGAGGTCAACGACTATTAATCAATGTATGCATGACTCATTCCTCAGTAAGATTGAGCCAACGCGAGTATCAGAGGCTCTTGCTGATTCGGACTGGGTATCTGCCATGCAAGGAGAAATCAATCAGTTTGAAGCCCTAAAGGTTTGGAGATTAGTTCCAAAACCAGAAGGTAAAACCGTGATAGGTGTAACACCCCGAACTTCGTTGTTTTACGAAGGTGTGAAAAAAAGGAAGTTTATGGAGCTGTCTACAGGACGCACGGGTCGTGCGTCCTCCTTCAGAGAAAACACACGGGTCGTGCGTAGGATCCAGGGTCGAGGCACAGTGCAAGCGCACGGGTCGTGCACATTTCCTTCTTTGAGGTCACTTTTGTGGTTTGCTTAAAATATTGAATTGAGAGATATTTTCTTAAATATCTCAAAATATCAATCTCAGTTTCTCTCTCTCTCTTATTTTTCTCTTTTCTCCTTTTCGATCTTCAAGGCTAGTTTAGTTGCTAGTTTTCGGTGTTTCTAGCAAGGGGTCGGTGTTTTAAGCTTCACCTCTTCGTCGTGATCGTTATCTGGTTTCCCGGGTTTCATTCTGAAAACCTATCGGTGAGTTCCTACTACCATTTTACAAACTTTATACATGTCAAAACTCTTATTTGCGAAATCTGAAGTATTTCTACGGTATGATTTTATGTTCTCTACATTTTGATATAAATAAAGTTTTTGGTGATTATCGGGGTTCCAGATCAGTTTTGACCAAAATGACGGGTTCCGCCTTATTGAAGTAAAATGATGTTTTACTTGCACATTATGTGGATATGTAAAAAGAATGTTTAAAGACTCATTTTAATGATTTTCATTCTTACCAGAAGTTGAACTGGAAATGGCATTTTGTTTATAAAATGTGTTAATACTATATGTTTATTTATGGTTGGTCACATATGTTGTTGTGACGAGTCCTTACCATTACTAGTGGATCCCTAGGTTTTGGAGTAGACTGTTTTGTTGGGAGGTTATATTCCCCAAATTTGTAGCTATGGATCACATGTTCCTCGGGGGCAACTTGGTACGGTTATGTGAGGCCGGATACTAGCCATGGTTCATGGTGATCCTAGTGAAGGAGTATACATTGGTTTCCCTTGGGAGCGCGATCTCACCTCGTAGCACGGACTCTGGGTTCATTGCTGAGGACTCCAAGTGTTTAGCTCATAACTCGGATTTGTGGTCTACTTTGTGTTAGACCACTATCCTTGGCAAAATGGTCCTTTTATCATCGTTTAATGAATTTTGGACCGAAAAGGCCCGGTTGTGGCGAAATGATATCTTTATGAACTAAACCTTTATGAAAAGATTTCCTTATGATACTGATGCTAATATCTTTTGAGCTTTATAAACTGTATGTTCTCACCAGGCTTAAAGTCTGACACTTTTTCTCAAATGATGTGTATAACAGGTTTCCATTAGCGGTGGGTGCCGGGGTTTTTGGAGAGACGAGTTTTGAGTCTCGGGGTTTTGGAGATGTTTTAGTATAGTTTTGTTGGGCATTGTTAAGTCCCATTCTTTTGATGAAAACCTTGTATAGGTTTGTATAGTCTTAAGGACTGATCTCGTTTATGGGAAGTTAATAGATTTACTTTCGTCATATTGTCATATTGTCAGGTTTCCAGGTTTTATTTTACGATGATTTTTGAGGTGTTACAAGTTGGTATCAGAGCTCTAGTTTAAGCGAACTAGGCATGAATGTAAGATGTCTAGACTTAGACTGAGTATATTAAGAATTGATCCGCGAGGATGGGGTAGAGCTCCTAAGTTGGGTTAGTCTTAGATTCGACGGAAAGTACGTTTATCAGGCGTTGTAGTAGTGGTGACAAGAACCGTTATGTGTTGTATGTTCATAATTTCACTTAGCTAATGTTATTATGAGGATATTATACGTAAGCGTGCTTGATTTGCTGTTAATATGACAATTGGTAATGTGGTAGTACGTTTTCCTTTCGTGTTTCCTGTCTTTCTCTTATCTCTTCCTCTGCTCTGTGTAGCAGTTCAGAATGGTAGGTATGCGTGGAAGACCGCGTGCTCGTGTTGATGGTCTGGAAGCGACAACCTCTACAGCGGGTCAGTTGGAGGGAGTTGAGGTTATCGTTCGACCACCCGTTCAGCAAGTGCTAGGTGGGGGGCCAGAGGTCATTCCGTAAGTAGACCTGGCTTCGTCCCACCCAGTCATTAGGGATGTTAATCCCCAGTCAGAGTTGTTGGCCAGCGTGATGTTGGCGATGAGGGAAGAGATGGCTAAGCAACAAGAGTTTCTGTTGAAAGCGATGGAGGACCGCGACGTGAACCATCGGAGAAGTGAGACGGTGGTGGAGAACGTCGTAGTAGGTTCTGGTGATGATGGTATAAGGGTCGTGTCGGTAGAGTGCGGGATTGCTGGTGCTCCGGGGAATAGGAAGAGTTGTTCCTATAAGTCCTTTCTGGGTTGCGGACCGCCAGAATTCTTCGGTTCAGATGACCCGGCAGTGTGTGTAAAGTGGATCCGAGCGGTTGAGCAAGCTTTTGGCTCTTCCGAATGTGGTGATGATCAGAGGGTGCGGTTCGGTACCCAACTGCTGAGGGACACTGCACTCATCTGGTGGAATATCATCCAATCCACTCTAGCTCCTGAAGTGTTGGCTCAGTTGTCTTGGGTCGAGTTCAAGAAGAAGCTGCTAGAAGAGTTCTGCAACGAGAGGACCATGGACCGAATTGAGAAAGAATTCCGTTCTTTGGTAAAAGGAAGCCTAACGGTGAGGGAGTACACCCGTCAGTTTATGGAGAAGCTTGGTCTGGTGGGGCACGCTGCCCCAACAGAGAAAGACAAAATGAAAGCTTATCTCAACGGTTTGCCAGCGGACATGCAATCCATGGTCCATAATTTCAAAGCTTCTAACCTCCGAGAGATGGTGGAGGAAGCTCAGTTCATGGAGGAGATGTTCGCGAAAGGCAAATCTGAGAAGGCAGTGGTGATGCCTGAAAAGAGAAAGTGGGAGAGCAGTTCAGTACCTCCCAAGCGGACCCGACCTTTTGTTGGAAACCGCAACTTCGGCAGTTATCAGGAAGCAAAGTGGTGCCCGAAGTGTCGGACCAAGCATCACGGAAACTGTTACAACAATTCTCAAACTTGCTTAATTGTGGTAAGCCTGGTCATACTGTCAGAGATTGCCCGGTCAGGGGAATCATCTGTTTTGAGTGCAAGGCACCGGGGCACGCGAGGAAAGATTGCCCGAAGCTTGTGTCGGGTAGCGCGCCAGCAATGAAGGAGAACCCTCCTAAGGTTCAGGGTCGAGCTTTTCAGATGACGACCGAAGAGGCCAGGGCATCCGCTGATGTGGTATCGGGTACTTTTCTTATAAACTCTGTACCTGCTCGTATTTTATTCGATACGGGTGCTAGTTTCTCTTTCGTATCTGATTTTTTCCGTCAGAAAATTGCTATGCCCACTACTAGTCTTGAGGATGCGTTAGTAGTAGAAATAGCTGATGGTAGACGAGTTTTGATCCGCGAAGTTCTGAAGCAGTGTGCTCTTAGTATCGAAGGGAGAGAATTCCCGATCGATCTTCTACCAATGTCAATCGGGGGTTTTGATGTGGTAATCGGTATGGATTGGTTGTCAAACAATCAGGCCGAGTTTGTGTGTTCCAAGAAGATGATTCGACTTTCCAACCCCTCTGGAGAGGTCGTGGTCATCTATGGTGAAAAGAGGAAGGGTGAAGTGGCAATAATCACAATGGCAAGAGCACGCAAGTGTTTAGTAAAAGGATGTTCGTCTTTCCTAGCCTATGTGATCGATGCCAAGTTAGAGAAGTCAAAGCTGGAAGATGTGAAGATCGTGCGTGAGTATCCAGATGTCTTTCCGGACGACTTGCCCGGGTTGCCGCCCGATCATCAGGTAGAGTTTTGGATTGATCTTGTGCCTGGCGCTGCACCGATCGCTAAAGCACCTTATCATTTAGCGCCATCGGAGATGCAAGAAATGGTAGCACAACTCCAAGAGCTATTGGAGAAAGGCTTTATAAGACCGAGTTCGTCACCTTGGGGAGCTCCGGTCTTATTTGTTAAGAAGAAGGATGGCACAATGAGAATGTGCATTGACTACCGTGAGTTGAACAAAGCTACAGTGGAGAACAGGTATCCGCTTCCGAGAATAGACGACTTGTTCGATCAACTTCAAGGAGCGGGTTGTTTTTCCAAGATCGACTTACGTTCAGGTTATCACCAAGTGAAGGTAAGGGATGAAGATGTTCCGAAGACGGCTTTCAGAACGCGTTACGGCCATTACGAGTTCCTTGTAATGCCTTTTGGCCTGACGAACGCACCAGCAGTGTTTATGGACTTGATGAATAGAGTGTGCCGACCTTTCCTCGACAAGTCGGTCATTGTATTCATTGATGGCATACTAGTGTACTCCAAGAGTGAGTCGGAGCACGAACAACATCTACGTGAGGTTCTGGAAGTGTTGAGAAGAGAAAGATTGTACGCCAAGTTTTCCAAGTGCGACTTTTGGGTTAAAGAAGTACAATTTCTGGGGCACGTAGTCACTCGGGACGGAGTGAAAGTAGATCCCTCCAAGATTGAAGCTATGATGAATTGGGAGCCTCCTAAGAGTCCGTCAGAGATCCGAAGTTTCTTGGGTCTGGCGGGATACTACAGAAGATTCATTCAAGACTTTTCTAAGATCGCTTCTTCCTTGACAGTTCTGACTCGGAAGAATGTGAAGTTTGAATGGACCGAAACCCAAGAGAAGGCGTTCCAGATTCTTCAAAAGAAGTTGTGCGAAGCTCCGATCTTGTCTTTGCGTGAAGGGTCGGAAGATTTCGTGGTTTACAGCGACGCTTCAAAGATGGGATTGGGTTGTGTGTTGATGCAACGAGGCAAGATAATTGCTTATGCCTCGAGACAGCTCAAAATACACGAACAGAATTATCCAACCCATGATTTGGAGTTAGCGGCGGTGGTGTTCGCTTTGAAGCTTTGGCGACACTACCTATACGGCACGAAGTGTACTCTTTTCACAGATCACAAGAGCCTGAAGTATGTCTTTGATCAGAAAGAGCTGAATTTGAGGCAAAGGAGGTGGCTCGAGTTGCTGAAAGATTACGACTGTGAATTGCTTTACCATCCAGGTAAGGCGAACGTGGTGGCCGATGCGCTAAGTCGAAAGGACTATAGCGGGAGTATTCGGGCTACCCATTCAAGAATCGAGCTTGTGTCTAGTCTTGTTGAGAAGATCAAGACATCTCAGATGGAAGCATTGTTGGAAGAGAATCTCAAAGAGGAAGTCATGACAAAACAACGATTGCTCTTGACGGAAGATAGCCGTGGAGTGAAACTGTTCAGCGGTCGTGTGTGGGTGCCCAAGGTTGGGGGAAACCAGGAGCTGTTGCTAGAAGATGCACACAAGTCCAAGTATTCCATTCATCCAGGAAGTACAAAGATGTACAGGGACTTGAAGTTGCACTATTGGTGGTCGGTGATGAAACTTGATGTGGTACGTTACGTTGAGCGTTGTGTGACGTGTTCGCAAGTCGAGGCCGAACATCAACGACCGTACAGGAGTCTCCAGTCCTTAGAGATTCCCGAGTGGAAGTGGGAGCATATCACCATGGACTTCGTGACGAAGTTGCCTAAAACTCTTCGGGGACACGATACCATCTGGGTGATAGTGGATAGATTGACAAAGAGCGCTCACTTTTTTCCTATGCGCGAGACTTTACCGATGGATAAGTTGGCGAAGCTTTATATCGATGAGGTGGTCTCGAGGCATGGAATACCTTTGTCGATCGTGTCGGATCGCGACAGTGGGTTCACTTCGAACTTTTGGGATGGATTTCAGAAGGAGCTTGGTACTCGAGTGAAGTTGAGTACGACTTACCATCCGCAAACCGACGGGCAGAGCGAGCGAACGATCCAAACCTTGGAAGACATGTTGAGGTCGTGTGTCATCGATTTCGGGGGTAGCTGGGACACTCACCTGCCTTTGGTGGAGTTTGCTTACAACAATAGCTACCACTCGAGTATTGGGATGGCACCTTTTGAAGCACTGTATGGGCGAAAGTGTCGGACTCCCGTGTGTTGGCTAGAAGCGGGAGAGAAGCAGTTCGCCGGGCCAGAAATTGTGCAAGAGACTGCCGATAAGGTCAAGTGCATTCGGGAGAGGATGAAAGCGGCTCAAGATCGTCAGAAGAGCTATGCCGATAAGAAGAGGCGACCGATGGAATTCCAAGTGGGCGACCGCGTTATGCTTAAGGTGTCGCCGTGGAAAGGCATTATACGGTTCGGAAAACGTGGGAAGTTGAGTCCCCGTTTCCTCGGACCTTTCAAAGTGCTTAAACGGGTGGGTTTGCAAGCCTACCAGTTGGAACTGCCACCGGAGTTGAGCAGAATACACAACACGTTTCATGTTTGCTACCTCCAAAAATGTTTGGCGGTAGAAGACAGCGTCATTCCCCTTTCAGAGTTAAGGGTAGATGAAGGTAATCGTTGTGTAGAAGAACCCGACGCCATCTTAGAGAGAAAGTCTAAGAAGTTGCGTCATAAAGAAGTCACTTTGGTCAAGGTACAGTGGAAGCATCACTGGGGAGCAAATGTGACGTGGGAAGCCGAGGAGGATATAAAGCGAAGATATCCTCACCTTTTTGAGTAGTTGGGATTTCGGGGACGAAATCATTCCCAAGTTGGGGAGGATTGTAACACCCCGAATTTCATTATTTTGCGAAGGTGTGAAAAAAAGGAAGTTTATGGAGCTGTCTACAGGACGCACGGGTCGTGCGTCCTCCTTCAGAGAAAATGCACGGGTCGTGCGTAGGATCCAGGGCCGAGGCACAGTGCAAGCGCACGGGTCGTGTGCATTTCCTTCTTTGAGGGCGCACGACTGTCAGGTCACTTTTGTGGTTTGCTTAAAATATTGAATTGAGAGATATTTTCTTAAATATCTCAAAATATCAATATCAGTTTCTCTCTCTCTCTTCTTTTTCTCTTTTCTCCTTTTCGATCTTCAAGGCTAGTTTAGTTGCTAGTTTTCGGTGTTTCTAGCAAGGGGTCGGTGTTTTAAGCTTTACCTCTTCGTCGTGATCGTTATCTGGTTTCTCGGGTTTCATTCTGAAAACCTATCGGTGAGTTCCTACTACCATTTTACAAACTTTATACATGTCAAAACTCTTATTTGCGAAATCTGAAGTATTTCTACGGTATGATTTTATGTTCTCTACATTTTGATATAAATGAAGTTTTTGGTGATTCTCGGGGTTCCCGATCAGTTTTGACCAAAATGACGGGTTCCGCCTTATTGAAGTAAAATGATGTTTTACTTGCACATTATGTGGATATGTAAAAAGAATGTTTAAAGACTCATTTTAATGATTTTCATTCTTACCAGAAGTTGAACTGGAAATGGCATTTTGTTTATAAAATGTGTTAATACCATATGTTTATTTATGGTTGGTCACATATGTTGTTGTGACGAGTCCTTACCATTACTAGTGGATCCCTAGGTTTTGGAGTAGACTGTTTTGTTGGGAGGTTATATTCCCCAAATTTGTAGCTATGGATCACATGTTCCTCGGGGGCAACTTGGTACGGTTATGTGAGGCCGGATACTAGCCATGGTTCATGGTGATCCTAGTGAAGGAGTATACATTGGTTTCCCTTGGGAGCGCGATCCCACCTCATAGAACGGACTCTGGGTTCATTGCTGAGGACTCCAAGTGTTTAGCTCATAACTCGGATTTGTGGTCTACTTTGTGTTACACCACTATCCTTGGCAAAATGGTCCTTTTGTCATCGTTTAATGAATTTTGGACCGAAAAGGCCCGGTTGTGGCGAAATGATATCTTTATGAACTAAACCTTTATGAAAAGATTTCCTTATGATACTGATGCTAATATCTTTTGAGCTTTATAAACTGTATGTTCTCACCAGGCTTAAAGTCTGACACTTTTTCTCAAATGATGTGTATAACAGGTTTCCATTAGCGGTGGGTGCCGGAGTTTTTGGAGAGACGAGTTTTGAGTCTCGGGGTTTTGGAGATGTTTTAGTATAGTTTTGCTAGGCATTGTTAAGTCCCATTCTTTTGATGAAAACCTTGTATAGGTTTGTATAGTCTTAAGGACTGATCCCGTTTATGGGAAGTTAATAGATTTACTTTCGTCATATTGTCAGGTTTCCAGGTTTTATTTTACGATGATTTTTGAGGTGTTACAATAGGAACTAAATGGGTATTCAAGAATAAAAAGGATGAAGATGGTATAGTCATAAGGAACAAAGCTAGACTTGTTGCCAAAGGTTACCGGCAAGAGGAAGGCATAGACTACGATGAGACATATGCTCCAGTAACGCGTATAGAAGCAATCCACATGTTTCTAGCCTACGCAGCTCATAAGAATTTCACAGTCTTTCAGATGGATGTGAAAACAGCCTTTCTGAACGGCATTCTTAAAGAGGAAGTGTACGTGTCTCAACCAGAAGGGTTCGTCAATTCAGAGAATCCAGATCATGTCTATATCTTGGACAAAACCCTCTATGGTTTAAAACAAGCCCCTCGAGCATGGTATAACGTTTTATCTAAATTCTTGGTCAAGTCCGGTTTTTCTAAAGGTAAGATTGATACTACTTTATTCATCAAAAAGGAAAAAGCTGATATTATTCTTATTCAGATTTATGTTGATATAATATTTGGTTCTATAAATCCAAAATTTTGCAAAAACTTTTCTAACCTCATGGTGTCACGTTTTCAAATGAGTATGATGGAAGAGATGAATTTCTTTCTCGGATTACAAGTTAAGCAGTTTTCTACGGGGATTTTCATTAACCAATCTAAGTACATTTTGGATATTCTTCGGAAATACAAAATGGAAAATTGTAAACCTATTGGAACCCCGATGGCACCAGGTACTAAGATTAACACTGATCCTTCGGGTAAAAGTGTTAATGTTAGGACTTATAGAGGTATGATATGATCGTTAATGTATCTTACATCTAGTAGACCAGATATTATGTTTTCAACATGTTTATGTTTTAGATATCAGGCTGCTCCTAAAGAATCCCATTTGGCTGCTGTCAAACGGATTTTTAGATATCTGAAGGGGACTGCAGACCTTGGTCTGTGGTATCCTAAGGATATTGGGTTTCAACTGACTGCCTATTCAGATGCAGATCATGCAGGTTGCATGTTGGACAGAAAGAGTACTTCTGGTCACGTTCAATTTCTTGGAGACAAGCTCGTTAGCTGGGCATCAAAGAAATAATTATGTGTTTCCACATCGACTGCTGAAGCAGAGTATGTAGCTGCTGCCAGTTGTTGCTCTCAAGTCTTGTGGATGCGAACACAGATACGAGACTACGGATTCAAGTTTGATAAAATTCCAATCTATTGTGACTCGAAGAGTGCAATCGCGATATCTGCTAATCCTGTCCAACATACGAAAACCAAACACATTGATGTCATGTATCATTTTATAAAAGATAATGTAGAAAAAGGAACAATTGAACTTTATTTTGTAAAAACAGATTATCAACTTGCAGATTTATTTACCAAACTTTTAGATGAAAAGAGATTTAATTTTCTTGTCTCTAAGCTTGGTATGTTAAATCTTAAGACGTAATCGGTTGTTACCTACTAAAGTTACGAATTGTTATTTTTCATCATTTTCTTTATTTTTATGTTTGAAGGATATCTGCACTTTAATTGTTTGCTCATGATCTCAGGGGGAGTAAGAGAAGATTTTAGACGATCTACATTCATTTGAGGGGGAGCATAACTAATTTCTGCATTTTACTTAACTGATAAATTTTTGTGATGCATGATTTTAGGGGGAGCATATAAGTCAAGTCAAAAGGAGTAAGACTATGATTTCTGATAATTACTGATCAGAACTCGTTCTTTAATTGTTTTACTGCTTTATGTTTTTTTATTTTCGAATATTTTTTTTGTGAATAAATTTTGACTAGACTTTGAGACTTATGCAGGATGAGAGAAACTGACACGATCATATCTTAATGACTACAGCTGACTTTATGAGTATTAAGATTGAGCGAAAAGGTAAATTTCTTATCTTAATCTCAAATGTATCTGAAAGAAGGACAACTTTCAGATATAGAAAACATGTTCTGAAATGTTCAAACCACTTCCCGAATTTTAACCTGATTTTATAATTTGGAAGTGTGATTTTATATGTTTTCATTTTATTTTTGTGCTTAATTGATAAACAAACCATGTGTTTCCAAAGATAAATATTTGCGTATTGTCTTTTCAATATACTTTCAAGTATTCACACACATCGGTTTGATTTTTTGTTCAAATTGTTCTTACCATGTCTCTAAATTGAAACAATTTTTTTTCCTCGATGGTAAGACACCCCTCTTGTACTTCAAAGAAATTTGAGCGTCATTTCATTTCTACACGTCATTTCAAGAATGTCTATATTTTGTTTCGTATGGACAATATCCGTTGTTTTTGACCATAAGCCTTGATTGCTATATCATTCATTTCTGATCATTTTCATACAATGTCAGATTTTCAAACAAGTCTTTTGTATTAATTTTCATTCATTCAATATACTTGTTTGAAAATACTTTAATGTTTTAAAATGCTCATATCTTTATGATTATATTATGAGCATACATTCATCTGACATTTGTATTTAAGCTTTAACTGATAAAGTTAAACCATTTGAGCAACATTATGCTTTCATAGGATTATATGGGTTTTTTATGCTAGGAATTAACTGAACTTCTATGGATTCATGTTAACCAGTGTTTCCTACCCAAGAAGTTAATCCTTTAGTGATTGAGTGTGAGGAGTCTAAAAGAAATGAGTGTGGGATGTGTGATGAGGTAAAATGTAAAAGAGAGTTTGGTTGGATGTGCGTTTAATGATTAAAAGAAAGAGGGTGTGAGATCAGAGTAAAAGAATATCAAACTCTGCACCAACTACTTTCTGAGCCGGACAACCACATTACTAGCGTTTCACAACTCTTTGGTGAACGTTATTGAAACAGGCAAATAGCCCATGCCAACTCTTGTTTAAATCCCACCAGCTACTCATTTTTTCTCAAAAAGAAAGTGTTTCATATTTTTCTGGGGACGCAACACATTATCTATCTGATTTTCATTTGGAAAATCTGGATATTGAAAAAGAAGGAAGTCTGCCCCACCTTCGCATTCAATCATGCACATTGAGTCTGTGTTTATCTACTGTTGTCTCAGTGGTTTACACAACTTTGAGCCTTATTGAAAAGCAATCATCGTGCTTAATTCTTTCTACACATGCACGAACACATAAGGAATTTGTTTCTTTGTCATAACATTCATAGAAATTGCCTTTGTGGTGTTTCGATGATTGGATGGAAGCCCTGGGGGAGTGAACATCAAAAAGCTCCTTTATATTGTGTATTCGTTACACATAGTGACTTTGTGTTACTGATAGACATTTTAACTGATTCATCTGTTGATTCAGGAGTTACCTGTTCTTATTTTGTCTGGATTTGCAAAGATCTAAATGATACTTGGTTATGGATCACAGAATCAACGACTCAGTTTGACAGATCAGAATGGTCAACGACATTTCTTGGAAGTAAAGTTTTGATGATATAGATGCTCAAATCATCAAAAAAGGGGAGATGATATCAAGAAATGATAAAGTTTTTGAGAAATGATTTTCAGAAATGTCCAAGTCAGAAAAGTTCAAAGTAAAGATTTGAAGTTTTGATGAAGATCAAAGAATTTTTGAAGTTTTTGAGGAAATTTTCTTTGAAGATTATTTGCTGAAAGCAATTCGAGCTGATTCTGAAGATAATTTCTTTCCAAAGTCTGTAAGTATTCTGTGAAATATTTGGGGAGATTGTTAATAATTTGAAGACAGTCTTGGAAAGAATATAGTCAAAGAAAAAGGGGAGATTGTACTGACAGAGCTTAATGTGAAGACTGAATTGCTAGATCTTTCAACAGTGATCTTGAATCCAAAGGGGGAGATTGTTAGAGCATAAATCTGTTGGATACAAGATCAAGAAGACTGAAGGTCAAAGTTTGTTAGACCACAGTCTCATTGGATTCAAGATCATCCAAACTGAAGATCGCAATCTGAAGCTAAAGCCGGAACGTCGACTCTCGATATTAAAGTCTATGTCTATTTGTAATAAATGTCAATGTAATTTAATGTAATATGTTTTAGTTTACTTAGATTTAATATCTAAGTTATAAGTATTGTAATAGGTAACTTAGTTAACTTAGTTTGTTAAAGTTAGTTTCTAGTTTACTTTATTAGATATAATATCTAGATCTAATATCTAGATATTATGTTTAGGTAGTGTGTTGAACACACTAGTTAGATTAAGTGTATCTCTCAACTCTCAAAAGATAAGATCATACATCACACACAAACACACACAAGAAGGTGTAAAAGAGAGAAAACATTGAGAACACATTCAAGCTTAATCATTCAACCTTGTAATCGTTTCTATATTCAATACAGGTTGGTAATCGTTAATGTGTTGTTGTTTCTTAGAACTTGTTAAGTAGTATTGTTGGACCGATAATTGGTATCAGAGCCTGATTAAGATCAAAACAAGTTTTATGAGAAAAACGACTCTGTGTTCTTGAACAAAATTCGATTTTGTGATTTTAAGTGTTATAGGTGTTAGAATCGATCAGGTTGTGATCGTACTACATGCTAGATCGAGTTGTTGTTATTTAATTTCACTTTAAAGCTTAAATCGAGTTCCAATTTGGTGATTAAGTGGTCTGAAAGTCGAAGAACAAAAACGTACTGTGTCATCGATTTTATTTCGAGTAAGAGTGTTTTAGAGAGATCGAGTGCTTACATTCGGTTCTAGAAGTAATTCTAGACATATTGGTAGAGTTTGGTGTTGCTAAATCGTATCAGGAACAAGATTCATACGATTTTCAGAAGAACAGGACGAACACCCGCATTCCAGAGGTTGAATAAACCGCATTTCTCAACTTTGCGGGTCCAACTACATACGCATTTCTCTACTTTGCGTGTCTCAAGTGACCCGCATTCCTCAACTTTGCGTGTCTCAAGTGACCCGCATTTCTCAAAGCACCCGCATTCCTTACTTTACGGTTCCCACTAGACCCGCATTCCTTACTTTGCGGTTCCCACTTGACCCGCAATCCTCAAAACTCGGGTCCCAAAGCACCCACAAAGCTGAACTTCTCGGTTCTCAAAGGACCCGCATTCCTCAAAGACCCGCATACCTCAAACCCGCATTTCTCCTTGTGCGCTCCTCGTTTGAAACGCAACCTTCTCAAACACAAAGCTCCAATCCAGACTTAGAATATATTTTTTTTCTGAGAATTTTTCGAAACTGTAATAGGGTCTTTATTAGGGGGACAAAATTTCTTGTGTGATCAAATTTTATTTGGATTAACGATCATATCTTTCAAGCTTTCTCTTATATAATACAGGATGACATCCAAAGAAGCTCTCGCAATAGGAACCGACACCAAGCCACCAGTTCTCTTTCGAGGGGAATACGAACAGTGGAAGGATAGGTTTCTAAACTTCATTGAAAGACAAGATTTGGGTAATTTCATTATACAATCCCTAGAAGAAGGCCTAATGGAAACACAGTATAGGGAGCCAGCAGCAGGAACTCAAGAAGAAAGAGTTGCACTTTCTTATACAGATCTAACAGGTGATGCTAAGCTAAGAGCAAAAGGCGACAGGTTAGCCAAGTCATACATTCTACAAGGGATTACAAATGAAATCTATGTAAAGATTGACAGCTACAAAGCCTCAGCCAAACAAATGTGGGATCAATTAGAGAAAATGATGTTGGGTTCAAAGATTGGGAACCAACTGAAAATCTCTAACTGCCTGCACAGTTTTGAAGAATTCAAAGGCAAAACTGGAGAAACTTTAGAAGGAACATATGATAGGTTTGTGACATTGCTAAACGAATTGAGCAAGAACAAGGTCAACAAATCTCAAATCGAGCTGAATATCAAATTCCTGAGTATTCTATAACCAGAATGGAAAAGTTTTGCCAGGCAGATGAGGCAGATAAAAGACCTGAATGAGATTCCACTTCACGAGGTGTATGAAACCCTCCGACAAAATGAAGATGAGGTGGATGAAATTCTAGCAGAAAAGAGAAAAGGAAAGACAGTTGAAGACACAGTCGCTCTTGTTGTGAAGAAGAAGAAGAACAAGACGATTGTGTATGAATCAGAAGAAGCTGAAGCTGATGTTGTCTCTGACTCGGATGAAAATGAACAAATGCAGCAAGCAATGCAGTTTCTAACAAATGCATTTCAGAAAAAGTTCTACAGGAATCCAACGTCAAATAGTCAGAGGTACTCTTCTGGACCCAACAACTATGCTCACAAGGAAAGAATTGAAGGAAGCAGATATGAAGGAAATAGGTATGAAGGGAAAAGATTTGAAGGGAAGAGATTTGAAGGGAAGAGACAAGAGGAGAAGAAATCTGATGAGAGAAGATATCAGACAGAAGGAAACAGATTGGAAGAGAAGAAACCGGAAGAAAGGAAGTACAAAACTGAAGGATCAAGTCAGCCAGGACCACCGATGTGCTACAACTGTGGCAAAACCGGTCACTTTGCCAAGGATTGCCGAATATCAAAGGTTAGAAACTCCGACTTCTACAAGAACAAGATGCTTCTTGCAAAGCAACAGGAGGCAGGCAAGGCGCTAATGGCTGAAGATGAATACTGGCTGGATCACTCAGATGAAGAAGAAGATGAAGAAGAAAAGCATGAAGCCGTCAATATGTGCTTGATGGGCAAAATCGAATCAGATGCTGAAGCTGATTCAGAAAATGAAGAAGAGGAGGTATGTGATTTATCGTATAAAGATTTAATGAATAAAATGCATGCTATGGTTTTAAAACAAGAAGAGTTAGAATCTAATCTTAAGCGAGAAAATGGTGTTATTATTAATAAAAACCAATTGATACAGAAACTTAGCGATGAAATTGCTGAGAAGAAAGTATTAGTTGAGGTTTTACATACAAACGCTGACACCAACGCAAAAGAACAGACTATAATTCTAAAAGAGAATAGTGAGCTCAAGTCTAAATTGACAAAAAGTGAGATTGATTTTTATAAGCTTACTGAAGTGCATTCTTTATGTACTAAAGAAAACAAGACCTTAATTGCTAAATTAGATGATTTGGAAAAGAAGCTATACTCATTAGGTCAAAGTGAGCAAACCATTCATCTTAACAAACCGAAAAAGAACAAAGAAAATTGGGGAATCGGTTATGTGAAGCCTCAACGTCTTCAAAAGGGTATAAGAGAAGTGTCTGCACTTTATGACTATACCTCTATGCTTGTTTCTCACCAAATCGCCTCATTTAAAGTTTTTAATACTAAACTATCAGAAGAGGATGAAGCCAATGAATTTGAAAAACGGATGAAGTCAACTAAAGTTCACGCTCCATTTTATTATGCGAAGTTGAATAATAGTTATGACTTTCCAAATGATGAAAAGAAATCTCTTTCAACTGACTACTTTCAAAGTTATTCTGAAAAAGAGATGGAGGCGAAGCCTGTTATAGGTAAAATTTATGTCCCTTCTCTCGTGTTAGAAAGTAAAATTTCTGAACTCGAGACCTCTTTATCAGATGAAAGACTTATGATTGAGATTCAACAAAAGGTTTTTTCAACTGTTGTGAAAAATGTTGTTTTTACAAAGGCTTTTACTTCTAATGACATGTTTGGTTCATCAAACGAAGAGTTTAATTTTCTTAATTCTGACGGTGGTTTAGATGGTTGTTTTGAACAAATTGATTTTAATGCAAAACTTCCTAACCATGCATCTTTTGTTAAGAAAACTTCAAGAAAAACCAGTTTGTCTGTGTTCAGTGCAAAATCAACGAAAGATTTCGTTGATAAATCAGTCTCTGTGAACGCTAAGAGTGCTAAAGGTAAGAAAATATCTCAGCATTCACAGAAACCAACCACTACTGGTAATTCTAAGAAGAAGCGTTCAGTTATTGCTCAAAGGTCTAACTCACCAGTTTTACATGTTTCAGATATGAGCAAGTCAAGACCTGAAGCCCATTCTCAATGGCAACCAAAACGGAAGCTTGACAAGGCCGTTTTATCGTCTAGTAGTGTTAATTGTAATAAGACTTCGCTTACTAAAGATGTTGTGATTGCTGAAATTGCTGTTTTGAATCCAAAACTTGTTGTTTCTCGTAAACAATATACAATGAAGCAATTATTTCAGTTATCTTTATCTGCTGGAAAGTCCTCTATCTATAATACACATGTTTCTATTACTTGTCAAGATTCTGAAGATTGGTTTGGAAATTACCATGTGCATTCATCTCATACCCATTCTTCACATACTTTTCAAAAGAAAATAGGATCCAATTTGAAATGGATACCAAAATCTTGTGCTAACACAGCAGGACCCAAATTCCAATGGGTACCTAAGGCGAAATCTGTGTTGCAGGCACACAAAGCTTAAAGAGAAAGCGACTTTTGATTATGTACAGATCAGGACTCGTTCTTCAAAGTCAAAAATAGGTTTTTGGATAATGCAGTTCAAAACCCGAACATCGAAGATCAAAATAGGCTTTTGAACAAATCAGTTCAAGACCCGCACTTCGATGACCAAAGTGTATATTCCAATGTTGTCATATACAAATCTAAATTTCTAATTTCTCTTATGCAGACTAGTCATACGTGGTTCTTGGACAACGGATGTTCCAAACACATGACAGGTCAAAAGGAGATATTGTCCAATTACGAAGACAAATATTGTGGAACAGTAAGATTTGGCAACGACCAGTTTTCTCCAATCATGGGATATGGTGATGTACAACACGACAATGTAACTGTCAAGAGGGTGATCTATGTAGAAGGCTTAGGACACAACTTGTTCAGCATAGGCCAGTTCTGTGACAAAGACTTAGAGGTCAACTTCAAAGCCAAGAGTTGTTTTGTTCGCAATGAAGAAGGCGAAGAACTCTTGGTCGGTACACGAGAATCAGACCTCTACACAATCAACTTATCAGATGTCCAGACTAACAAACAAGTTTGTCTACTATCGAAAGCATCGATGCAACAAAGTTGGTTATGGCATCGACGTCTTTCTCACCTCAACTTTCGGTACATCAACAACCTGGTCAGTGGAAAGCTCGTCAAAGGACTTCCAGAGCTGAGATATGAAAGAGAACATCTTTGTGCAGCTTGTGAGAAGGGCAAGATGAAGAGGGCACCTCATAAACCGAAGCCAGAACCAAGTACTAATGCTCCTTTAGAGTTATTGCATATGGATCTATGCGGTCCAATGCGCACTCAAAGTTTAGGTGGCAAGAAGTACATACTCGTGATCGTGGACGACTATTCGCGATACACATGGGTCAAGTTTCTTCGTTCAAAGGATGAGACACCTGATGTTCTCATTACGTTCCTGAAAACGACCCAGGTGAATCTACAGAAACCGGTCAAGATTCTAAGAACAGACAACGACACAGAGTTCAAGAACAACAAAGTTGAAGAATATCTCGAATCTGTCGGGATTTCACATCAATACTCTGTTGCTCGAACGCCTCAACAAAATGGAGTAGTCGAAAGAAGAAACCGAACGCTAGTCGAGGCTGCTCGTACTATACTAAGTCATTTCAACTTACCTCTATTTTTGTGGGCAGAAGTTGTTTCGACTGCGTGCTACACACATAATCGATCCATGATACATCGGAGATTCAAGAAGACTCCTTACGCGTTAATCAACAACAGAACACCGACAATCAAATACTTCCATATATTTGGATGTAAGTGTTTCGTACTAAACGATAGGGAGAATCTTAACAAGTTCAGCGCTAAGGCAGATGAAGGAATCTTCATTGGATATTCCTCAACAACGACTGCATATCGTGTCTATCTAAAGAAGACAAAGACGGTGATTGAAAGCGTCAACGTCACCTTTGATGAAGAAATGGCTTCCGAACAACACAGTTCAGAACCCGCAATAACAGGAATACTAGCTTCTGGGCAACTTAGTCCAGGACCTATGTCTCAACAGAATAAATCAGATGAAGCATCAACTTCTACTAACCATTTATCTGATTTAGATTTATTATTTGAATTGTTTTATGATGAATATCTCGGATCTAATGTAAAGAAATCTGTTGTGGTTGACAAGATGGAAGACTTAACGACTACTCATCCAACCAGTTCAGATGTTCCAATTGAATCAAACTCCCCGATTCAACAAGAGATAACAATTCAAATGCCGACTCCAACAGTTGAAGAAGTGACAAATCAGAACGAGACAGAAGTAGCCGAAACAGTAGGATGTTCTGTACAGATCAATCTACAGCCAGAACAAGCTGTACCTGCTGAGCCTTCTGAACCTGCCACTTCAACTGAAATCACTCCTCATGAACAAACCGAAGAAGGTACAAGTAGATTTATAGATGACACAATTGACATACATTCATATAATCCATTGCCTCATGAACATAAATGGACCAAAGAGCATCCGATAAGCCAGATCATAGGCGATCCATCAAAACCGGTGCAAACTAGGTCAGCGTCAATCAACTGGTGCATGCACGACTCCTTTCTAAGCAAGATTGAGCCAACTCGAGTATCAGAGGCTCTTGCGGATCCAGATTGGGTAGTCTCTATGCAAGAAGAATTGAACCAGTTCGACGCACTGCAAGTCTGGAGACTCGTACCAAAGCCTAAAGGTAAAACAATCATCGGTACGAAGTGGATCTTCAGGATTAAAAAGGACGAAGCTGGTACCATCATCAGAAACAAGGCGAGACTAGTAGCCAAAGGATACAGACAAGAGGAAGGATTAGACTATGATGAGACATACGCTCCTGTGGCGCGTTTAGAGGCAATCAGAATGTTCTTAGCCTACGCTGCCCACAAGAACTTCACGGTCTTTCAAATGGACGTGAAGACAGCATTCCTAAACGGAATTCTAAAAGAGGAAGTATACGTCTCTCAGCCAGAGGGATTTGTCAATCAAGAGAAGTCGGACCACATCTACATTCTCGACAAAGCTCTCTACGGTCTGAAACAAGCCCCTCGAGCCTGGTATGATGTCCTTTCCACTTTTCTAGTCAAGTCTGGGTTTTCAAAAGGTACGGTGGATACCACCTTGTTCATAAAGAAAGAAAAAGCCGATATCGTTTTAATACAAATCTATGTCGACGATATTATTTTTGGTTCAACTAATACTAAGTACTGTAAGAATTTTGAAAACCTTATGGTGTCTAGATTTCAAATGAACTTGATGGGAGAGATGAACTTCTTTCTCAGGCTTCAAGTAAAACAATTTTCTACGGGTATCTTTATCAATCAATCTAAGTACATTAGGGAAATTCTCCGGAAATTCCAAATGGAAAATACAAAACCGATTGGTACCCCAATGGCACCAGGAACTAAGATTGGCACCGATCCTTCGGGAAAGGCTGTTGATATTAGGACCTACAGAGGAATGGTAGGTTCTTTAATGTATCTTACTAGTAGTAGACCAGACATAATGTTTTCAACATGTCTTTGTGCCCGATATCAGGCTAATCCAAAAGAAATCCATTTGACTGCTGTCAAGCGTATATTCAGGTATCTGAAGGGCACCGCAGATCTCGGTCTGTGGTATCCCAAAGATACTAGTTTTGAACTAAAATCCTACACAGATGCAGATCATGCAGGTTGTATTTAGACAGGAAGAGCACGTCAGGACATGTGCAGTTCCTCGGTGACAAATTAGTAAGTTGGGGATCAAAGAAGCAACTTTGTGTTTCAACTTCTACGGCCGAAGCAGAGTATGTAGCTGCTGCTAGCTGCTGTTCTCAGGTCTTATGGATAGGAACTCAATTACGCGACTACGGTTTCCACTTCAACAAGATCCCGATCTACTGTGACTCTAAGAGCGCCATCGCAATAACAGCGAATCCTGTTCAGCACACGAAGACAAAGCACATAGACGTCAGGTATCACTTTATTAAAGATCATGTTGAAAAAGGAACAATTGAACTTTTCTTTGTAAAGACTGATTATCAACTTGCCGATTTGTTCACCAAACCCTTAGATGAAAAGAGGTTCAACTTTCTTGTCTCTAAGCTTGGTATGCTAAATCTTAAGATTTAATCGGTAATTACCTAACAAAGTTTTCTATTGTATACTTTTTCATTCTTAACTCTGATTGATATCTGCCATTCTATCAAATGTTCATGATCCAAGGGGGAGAATGAGAAGAAATTGACATCTGGTCAATATTACTTCGAGGGGGAGCTCATAAAATGTTGCATGTACCTTTTAATGCCAATTTTTTGTTATGCAAGATTTTAGGGGGAGTTCTTCAAGTCAAAAAGGGAGTACGGATATGACTTCTGATTACTTCTGATCAGAACTCGTACTTTAAAAGTTTTACTGCTTTTTGTCTTTTCAATATAAGTGAATAATTATTACTTTGACTTGACATTAGACTTTTGCAGAATTTTTGAGAGAAGCTTACAAGTTCATATTTCTATGACTTAAAGCTTAGCTTCATGAGATGAAAGATCACTCGTTAAGGTATAAACCTTTATCTTCATCTCATATATGGTTGAAAGAAGGACAACTTTCAATCATCGAAAACATTGTTTTTAATGTTCAAACCACTTCCCGATTTTTCATCACATTTTATATTTTGGGAGTGTATTTTAAATGTTTTCATAATCAATATTGTGCTTTAACTGAAATAGTTAAACCAATCTGAGCATCACATGCATCATAGGAAAACAACGAATCATTGTGCTAGGTATTAACACAACTTCTATGGAATCACCTTAACCAGTGATTTCTACCCAAGAAGTTAATCGTTAGTGATTGAGTGTGCAAATAGAAAAGGAATGAGTGTGATTAGAGAAAGCAAAAAGTTTAAAAGAAAGAGCGTGTGAGAACAGAGTTAAAAGAATATCAAAACTCTGCACCAACTTTTTCTGAGCCGGGTAGCCACCATTCTAGTGATTCACAATTCTTTGGTGATCATTATTGAAACAGGCAACTAACCCATGCCAACTCTTGATCAACCCTCACCATCTACTCATTTTCTTCTCAACAAGAAAGTGTTTCACATTTTCAAAGAGGATGCAGCACATTTGCTATCTGATTTTCATTTGGAAAATCTGGATATTGAAAAGAAGGAAGTCTGCCCCACCTTCGCACTTCAATCATGCACATTGAGTCTGTGTTTAACTTACTGTTGTCTCAGTGGTTTACACAATTTTGAGCCAATAAGCAATCATCCGTGCTTAATTCTTTCAAACACAAGCACGAACACACAAGGAATTAGTTTCTTTGTCATAACGTTTATAGAAATTACCTTTCTGGTGTTTCGATGATTAAATGGAAGCCCTGGGGGAGTCAACATCAAACAGCTCCTTTCCAATGTGTATTCGTTACACTCAGTGACTTAGTGTTACTGACAGGCATGATAACTGATCCATTAGTTGATTTCAGGTGTTACATATCTAATTTGTCTGGATTTGCAAAGATCTGGATGAATCTCTTATGAATTGACGAATCAGGGGCTCTAACCGCAAGATTGACATTTCTTACAACATATTTTGATGAAGTCGTTGAACTTAACATCAAAAAGGGGGAGAATGACTACACAAGAAATGGCAAAGATCACATGTTTCAAGAATCACGTCAAAGACTGAATTCTTCTAAAGAAAGTAGATTGAAGACATGCTGAATTTAGAGAAAGAGATTGCATCTTCTGAGCTGAACAAGAAGACTGAATTGGATAAATCTTTTTATTAAATGATCTTGATCCAAAGGGGGAGATTGTTAGACCACAGTCTCATTGGATTCAAGATCATCCAAACTGAAGATCGCAATCTGAAGCTAAAGCCGGAACGTCGACTCTCGATATTAAAGTCTATGTCTATTTGTAATAAATGTCAATGTAATTTAATGTAATATGTTTTAGTTTACTTAGATTTAATATCTAAGTTATAAGTATTGTAATAGGTAACTTAGTTAACTTAGTTTGTTAAAGTTAGTTTCTAGTTTACTTTATTAGATATAATATCTAGATCTAATATCTAGATATTATGTTTAGGTAGTGTGTTGAACACACTAGTTAGATTAAGTGTATCTCTCAACTCTCAAAAGATAAGATCATACATCACACACAAACACACACAAGAAGGTGTAAAAGAGAGAAAACATTGAGAACACATTCAAGCTTAATCATTCAACCTTGTAATCGTTTCTATATTCAATACAGGTTGGTAATCGTTAATGTGTTGTTGTTTCTTAGAACTTGTTAAGTAGTATTGTTGGACCGACAAAGTTCAAGAAGTCAAAGCTGAGAAAGTCAAATCTCATTAAAGTCAAAGTCTTTTGTAATAAAAGTCAATGTATTTTGTATTTGTGTTTTCCTTGTATTTGTTGTAAGTATAAATAGTTTTCTTTCCTTTGTAATTTGTAGAGAACTTAATTGAAGCATTTTTCAGTTGTATTTTAGAGAGAAATATCATAGAGAAAGAGAGTTCGTTAGAGAAAGATTGTAGAGAGAGAATTTTGTAATCTTTGAGATTGAAAGTGAAATCAAACAGGTAATTGATTCGTATTTGTATCTTGTTTGATTAATCTTGTTTAGAAACTAGAATCTGGGAATAACAAGGGATCCCCGTTCCCCGTCGGGGACGGGGATGGGGATGTAATCATATATCTTGGTGGGGATGGGGACGGGTATGGGGATGGAGATTGGGATCGGGGACGGGGATGGGGATTGAGGTCCCCGACCCATCCCCGCCCCATTCCCATTAGGCATGGAAATTGGCCCTGACCCATCGGGGAACCCGGTCCACCCACCCCGATCGGGGATGGGGATTCCCCACTAAACCGGGGATGGGGACGGGGATCCCCGTTTGTCTCAAACCGGGGATGGGTACAGGTATCGCACTCCCCGCCCCGTCCCGTCCCCGTTTTATATTTTAATTAATATTTGATATATTATCTATTTAAACTAAATCGATAATTCGTAATTTCCTATTTATTAACTAGGTTTATAATATAAAATTGTTATTTTTTGAAAGTTAGTATGTATTTTGGATGTCAATCAAAATACAATTACTCGATATGGTTTTGAATCTTACTCGATATCTTTTGGTACGTTTGAAGTTAAGTTTTTTTTTCCCGAATTCGGTAGAATTTCTTTTGGTTTTAAGTTATTATATATTATATGATGTTGTGATTTTTATACTAAATTAAATTTCTTTCGATGTTAGGTTTATTGGAAATATGTGATATTTAAGCATGTGCGGTGTCTCATATATTTGATTTAAATAGCTTACACAAATGGAAAAAGAAAATCCCCGTTTCCCCGTTTGGGGATCCCCGTTCCCCGTTTGGGGATGGGGATGGAGATGTGATCATATTCCCCGACGGGGACGGGGATGGGGACGAGGATGAAGATGAGGATTGGGGACGGGGATGGGGATTGAGGTCCCCGCCCCATCTCCATGCCTAATTCCCATGCCTAGAAAAGTTCATAAAAACCCAACAAACTATTTCGTTTTGAATGATTAAGTTTTTGAACTAATTTTTTGAATGAAAAAACCATTAAACCTTTTCTGTTTGAATGATCAAGTCCTTGAACTATTTTTTTGTATGAAAAAATCATTAAATTTTCCTATTTTGAATGAAAAAACCATTAAATTTTCCCATTTTGAATGATTAAGTCTCTGAACATTTTTTTTCAATAAATTAAATCATCAAACTTCTAAAAATTGGTTACTTATATCATTTTAACCCAAAAAAAACTACCTGTAACCGGTTATCTTTTGATTCTTCCTCTTCCGATTGATAAAAAATAAATAAAAATGAATGAGATCGATGGCAAGGACAACAACGTGTTATGCGATATGAAGAACGGACAACGTTCGGGCAACAAGGTGTAAGGCGGAGCGATACGATTGTTTCTGAGAGGTTTTAATGGCGAAGACTTTGAGAATAGTAAAACTGATTTACATTTGTTTTTACTTTAAAATCTTCACAATCAGTTCCAAGTACTTTTAAAAAAAAGGTAACCAGTTTTTAGAAGTTAGATGGTTTATTTATTCAAAAAAATGTTTAGGGACTTAATCATTCAAAATTAAAAGTTTAATGGTTTTTTCATTCAAAAAAATAGTTGAGTGACTTAATCATTCAAAATGAGAAAGTTTAATGGGTTTTTTTTTTATTAAAAATAGAGTGAATTGTGGATTTGGTCCCTGTGGTTTTGTGATTTCTTTGATCATGGTTCTCATTCTATGTTTATTGTGGATTTGGTTCTTGTGATATTCAATTTGTCTTGACCATGGTCCTTCTGACTAACATCTCCGTTAATTTCGTTAAATTTTGGACCATTTTCACCATTTGCCATTTTTTTGTCCTTTTACGATAAGAAAAAAACAATACTTTTATACATACACATATAACAATATCAAAATAAATAAAATAGAATATTATTGTATGATTTGTTTGTTTAACTTTTTTAAAAGATTAACTATATTAATACGATTTAATTTTATTATTAAATTATAGCATAAATAATGGAAATACTTTAATTTATAAAATTACTAGATATTTGTTGACTTTTATATATTAGGCTAATATAAAATTTGTCAAAGATTATATTTCAAAAAAGGGGTGGGTGAGGCCAATTACACGCCTACCTATTATTTTTCTCCTCTTATACATTTACATCAAATTTTATTTTTTACATTTTCAATATAATTTGATTTGATTCGAACATTTAAAAAAAAAGAGGAAGAAGGTGCATATAACATTTGTGATAACATTACCCCTATAAAAAAGATTGAAGAGAAAGGACTATAGTATGTACGGCGGTGAGAAAATGTGTAAGTTGTCGTTATCGGTTCAATAATTATAAACATTCAATCGATCGATGAAATGAATATAATTCTCTAGCATTTGTGACAACTATGGTTTATTTTATATTTACAAAAAATGTACAATGATGAATATATCATTTGATTTAATTTTATATTTTAAAAAATAAAATTTCAGTCTAATAAAGAAAAAGAAAATATCACCTGTAGCTTTTGTCCTTGTCAAATAGGAAAATTGAATTGAAAATAAATTAACTTTGAACTTGGACTTCCGAACTAAATTTCGAAGAATAGTATTTCTCAAAAGAAGGCATGAAAAAGAATTGAAATTCCTTACTACAATGCAAGGAATTTAAATTCCACTATAAGCGGAATTGGACTTCCAAACTAAATTTCGAAAAATGAACTAAGCGCATATATGTAATTTGGTCAATTTCCAAAATTTTAAGATCTCACCGGATTCCAACCAACCAAATACTACGATAAAGTTCGCTACATATTGAATCCCAATACAAGATATCCATCCTAAACAACCTGGGTTTTTCATCATCCCCCATCATCAGGGACGAACCGAGAAATTTTTTCATACAGTAGCACCATATAATATAGAATTTTTTTTACAAAAAACACGGTTTTTATCGATGTGTCTTCATCTTTTTATCGACGTTCAATATTGGTTGATGTGTTTTTAGCCTAATTCCATGATTTCGAGAGATTTTTAAAGTTTTTTTGCTTGATTTCGAGGTATTTTTAAGTTTTTGTTATTGATTTCCATTATTTATGCTATATTTATGTAATAACCCAAGCTTAAATTTAATAAATTAGAGTTGGGGGTGAGAAGTGGTATAAAGTCAAAGTTAAAGGGGATTAAGTGAAAAAGGTGTATTAAAAGGGTTTCATCCTTAGGGATTGCTTCATTCATTCTTTGGCGGCTGAAGAAAAGGGGAACCGATCTTGGTGTGCGATTAGGGAAGAAGAAGGAGGTCTGGACATTCTGCAAGTTGTTTTCTCTCGAGGTAAAACTCTAAACCTTCTTCTCTTGCTAGATTAGTATGATAAGCAATTGGTTGGTTCTCTCAATGGTTGGGTTGGGTTCTGTGAACTGGGTATGCGACCCCATCAGCCTCCTCTTGACCGATTGATGTTGCCTCCTTATTAGAGGTGATGTTAATGATTGAATTACGTTATGTCGTACTCTAAATCCTCGGGTTAAGAGTGGTGGATTGTTAAAGGATTTCAACTATTCTATTCATTTTTGCCTTCGATCGAAAACCCACAGTCGCCTTCGGTTGGGGTGGGGGACCGGAGTGTTTGGACCCCGGTCGAGTAGACCTCGGTCGAGTAGTGGACCTCGGTCGAGTAAACCTCGGTCGAAATTGAGAACTCGGTCGTTTGACCTAGGTCTTTGAGAGACACCGGTCGTTGGAGCATCGCAAGCCCCGGTCGAGAGGGTGACCTCGGTCGAGAAAGGGGTGACCGGGGAGTATGGAGGTCGGTCGACACATGGGGGAGACCCCGGTTGGCATGGGGGGAGACCCCGGTCGGCATGGGAGGAGACCCCGGTCGATGCCTTTGGGGGGAGACCCCGGTCAAGATTCTATCCGGGTGACCATGTGGTCCGGTCCCCGGAGCTACTGTGGTTGGGCCGAAGCCCACTTTCAAGTTAAAGTATAAATATTTATTTAGTGGGCTTAGGATTTCTTGGATTAAATAACCATTTTTGGGCTTAGTCTAAGGAACTTTGTCTTCGTGGGCCAACACTTTTAGAGAAGGGGCAACATTGGGATTTTGGTGTTAAGGTCAATTATGCGTTAAAATAGAAAGACTCGCGAGTTTACCGGCCAATGTATTGTTTTATAGGTTCGGACCGAATTATTAAAGTAAGCGCGAGAATTTAAGCTAAGGACGCCAGGTGAGTTTTTCTTTAAACTAAATTTTAAAAGATTAAGGACAATTGTTTTACATGCAACTTTAAATAAGATTCTTTCTTACGCATGCTTATTTGATAAGTGAGAATTGTAAAATGTCTATGGTATGTGTTTCGTTATTTAATAGTAGAAATGTATGCATACATTGATTAATTTGCTTTGCGCTCAAAGTCAGGGGGTGTTCCGCCTGTGCTCATACCGGGGTGTGTGTTCCGTTTATGCCATTGGGGGGGGGGGGGAGTGTCCCAAATAAGGCAGTATGAGCCAGACACACCGTTACTTGCGGGTGACGGTAGTGTGAGCCAAAGTGTTTGATGAAAGTGTGAAGTTTTGATAAAGTTAATTTGAACTGTTTATCACGAAATTATTCTTGATTAATGGATTTTAAAGTGTTGTTAGGAGGGACTCACTAGACCGTTGGTCTAACCCTCGCTCTTTCAAAAATAAAAATCTTTTTTCAGGTGGGCGTGAAGCTAGGGGATCGGGTAAAGGCAAGGAGAAGATTTAAGCGGTTCTGTCCATAGAAGACTTCCATTTAGAAATTTTATATTTACTCTCAGTTGTGTAATAGGTTGCGTTAGTGCAGAACCTCAGATTTGATTATTATTGTAAGACCTTTTTGGCATGAATTTGTGATATGTTGGTTTATGTTGTTTACTTTAAAGTTTGGGTTGTTATAATTGGTATCAGAGCACTAGTTTAAGAGATCTAGGTGACCGGAGGGGCCTAGACTTAAACTTAGGAAGTAGAACACAACTGAGAAATAGGGGGACCATAGGAACTCAAGTGATAGGGTAGCGAGGACTAACATGTAAGGTAAATTTGGGATTACATTTGGCCAGTGTAATTGCAAATTTACAGTTACGTGTGTGTGCTTAACTCACCTTATTGCGCTGAACCTACCGTATTGAACCTTGTATGTTTATATTTTGTCTGTAGTTATGTTGGAGCGAGAAACAAGGAGCCGATCGGTGCTAGTGGTGGAGGCTGCACCGGTGAATGAAACTGTGGAGGGTGGACCAGCCGCTATTCCTCGAGTTGCTGCCACACGAGGAAAGGGGCGTGGAAGACCTAAAGGAAAGACAACTCGAAAATCCGTCACTCAAGTTGAGGAACCAGAAGGGAGAGCCCAAGGAAAGAGAACAGTGTGTACCGCGCGACGAGCTAAAAGTGTGGAGGTTATGGCTGAACGAGAACCCTCTCTTCAAGAGAGTTCGACTACTGCAAGAGGAAGAAGGACAGTAAAGAACCGTGGGGGAGGTCAGACTCAAGCGTTCGTCACTCAAGAGACTTTTGCTACTGAAATGGGGAAACTGCAAGAAACATTGCAAGCTCTTTTGGCCCATCAAACTGGGGGAGTTGCAATGAATCAGGAAAAGAGTGAGGAGAAGGAGACAACTGAGATGGCTAACTCACCAATAGTTATAGTGGGCAGTCGCTCACAGTCGAACTCTAGTTTAGAAGTCAAGACATCAGCAGAGAAGGGTTGCAGCTACAAGGCATTCACTACTTGCAAACCCCCAACCTTCAAAGGTGAATGTGATCCCGTTGTAGTGGTCAAGTGGATCGGAAACATGTAATTAGCATTTGATACTTGCAAGTGCGCTGAAGAGGATAAGGTCGTGTTTGCGTTGTCAATGTTGAGGGATGACACCGTCTTTTGGTGGGAGGCGGAATCTGGGGGTAAGGGTTCGAGAGCATCAAGAGGAATGGATTGGGAGACCTTTGTTGCGAAATTCAAGCGACAGTTTTGTCCTTTAGCAGCAGTTAACCGGTTGGAAGAAGAATTCCTGAATCTGGAACAGGGAGACATGACGGTTCGAGAGTACACCACCAAGTTTCTGGAAAAGGCTCGTTTTGCGGAAGTTTATGTACCCAAAGAGGAGCGTCGTGTGGATAGGTATTTATTTGGTTTGAGGAGAAACATTCGAGAATTGGCGGCGACGCGTGAGCCTGCAACCTTCCAAGCGGCCGTCAATGCAACAGAAATGACTGAGAGAGAGAAGGCAAGGCAGACGGTGGAAAAGGGCAGTGAGAAAAGGAAATGGGAAGGACCAGTCCGTGAACCAAAGAAATTCAAGAGCAACAGGTCAGATAAGCGAACGACCTCAAGGGTGGAAATTAAGTCGTGCGGTAAGTGCAACCGAATGCATAATGGCGAATGTCTGATGGAAAAAGATGGGTTCTACAAGTGCGGGAAAGCAGGTCACGTGGCTAGGGATTGTCAGGGAGCTAGAACTTGCTATCAATGTGGTTCACCGGACCACATCAAGACTGACTGTCCGCAATTGAAGATGGGAACGATTGGGAGCTTTGGAGGAAAAGGAGGAGATCGGAAGGTGGAACCCGCCCGAGCAAGAGCCAGGGCGTTCAACATGACAGCGGAGGAAGCGATGGAAACACCGGATGTTGTGACAGGTACTTTCCTTATTGACTCGGCTCTTGCTAAGGTGTTGTTTGATTCGGGTGCAAACCGGTCGTTTGTGTCGCCGAACTTCGCTCATAAATTGTGTGTGAAACCCAAGCGGCTTAGTCTGGGGTTCGAAGTAGAAGTAGTGGATGACAGTCGAGTCTTAGTAAGGGAAGTATATAAAGGGTGTACCATTGACATTGATGGCCATTCATTCCCATTAAGACTGTACCCGATCGGTATGGCGGAGTTTGATGTTATCGTGGGAATGGATTGGTTGGCGTCTAATGATGCACACATAGTGTGTAACAAGAAATTGATTCGTATAGAGGTGCCTGGTGAGGAAGAGGTAGTTGTGTATGGGGATCGTCGGGATAGGAAATCATGCTTAATTTCTATGATCAAGGCTAGAAGGTGTTTAGGAAAAGGGTGTGTGGGATTCTTAGCGTATGTACTAGACGCTAAGAAAGAGAAGAGGGGAATAGATTCCGTTCCAGTAGTGAGTGAATACCCGAAAGTATTTCCGGAAGATTTGACCACTCTGCCACCGGATCGGCAAGTAGAGTTTCGTATAGATCTTATGCCGGGAGCAGGACCTATTGCACGAGCACCCTATCGTCTGGCACCGGCGGAAATGAAAGAAATGATGATTCAGCTGCAAGAATTGCTAGATAAGGGATTTATTCGCCCGAGTTCTTCGCCGTGGGGAGCACCTGTGTTGTTCGTCTAAAAGAAGGACGGTTCTCTACGGATGTGTATAGATTACCGTGAACTCAATAAGGTAATTGTCAAGAACAAGTACCCACTCCCCCGAATCGATGATCTTTTTGATCAGTTGCAGGGAGCGAGTTACTTCTCAAAGATAGACTTGCGGTCGGGATACCATCAGTTGAAAGTAAGAGAGGAGGACGTACCGAAGACTGCCTTTCGTACAAGGTACGGGCATTACGAATTTCTGGCCATGCCCTTCTGGCTGACAAATGCACCCGCAGCGTTTATGGACTTGATGAACAGAGTGTGTAAGTCACTTCTGGACAAGTGCATGATTGTCTTTATAGATGACATTCTGATTTACTCACGGTCTATAAAGGAGCACGAGTTACACCTGCGAGCAATATTGGAATTGCTTAAGCATGAGAAACTGTACGCCAAGTTTTCAAAATGTGAATTCTGGTTAAGAGAGGTACAATTTCTAGGTCATGTTGTATCGGAGGAGGGATTCAAAGTCGATCCAGCCAAGGTAGAGGTCATTAAAGGGTGGGAAGTGCCTAGATCACCATCTGAAGTAAGAAGCTTTCTGGGATTGGCGGGTTATTACCGGAAGTTCATTCAAGACTTCTCAAAAATAGCCACGCCATTAACGACACTAACCAGGAAGAATGTCAAATTTGCGTGGGCGGAGGCTCAAGAGGAAGTGTTCAATAGATTGAAAGAGAGTCTGAGTAGTGTCCCTATCTTATCCTTACCCAACGGAACGGAAGGATTCGTAATTTACAGTGACGCTTCAAAGTTGGGTTTGGGGTGTGTGCTGATGCAAGAAGGTAAAGTGATTGCCTATGCATCTCGTCAGTTGAAGGAGCACGAAAGGAATTACCCGACGCACGATCTGGAGTTGGCAGCAGTAGTTTTCGCTTTGAAGATCTGGAGGCATTATCTGTACGGGGTTAAATGTCAGATTTTTACGGATCACAAGAGTCTGCAACATCTGTTCAACCAGAAAGAACTGAATATGAGACAACGAAGATGGATTGAGCTGTTGAGTGATTACGACTGCGAGATTCTCTACCACCCGGGTAAAGCTAATGTAGTGGCCGACGCTCTGAGTCGTAAGGGGCGCAACGAAGCAACGAAGGTTGTAGCGTTTCGAGTGGAGGCAACTTCTACACTCTTGGAGGAAGTCAAGTCACTGCAAAAGGAAGCGCTGGAAGAAGGGAATCTGAAAAGCGAGCGAGTAGTTAGGTATGCTAATTCTTTAAGAACAGACGGTCGAGGGGTGAAGTGTTTTAAAGATAAAGTGTGGGTTCCGAAAATGGGGGATCTTCGAAAGAAAGTGTTAGAGGAAGCACTTAAGTCTCATTATTCTATTCACCCGGGAACCAACAAAATGTATCGAGACTTGAGGCAATTCTATTGGTGGCCAGGTTTGAATAAAGATATCGGCCACTTTGTTGAGCGATGCCTTACATGTTTAAAGGTGAAAGCAGAGCATCAAAGACCATACGGGGAGCTTCAGCCATTGGAAATCCCGGTATGGAAGTGGGATGAAATCACGATGGACTTTGTCATGGGACTTCCACGAACACCTAAAGGGCATGACGCTATTTGGGTGATTGTGGATAGATTGACAAAGTCAGCTCATTTCCTACCAATCAAGGAGACGGATTCGTTAGAGAAGCTGGCAAAGATTTACATAGACGAAATAGTATCTCGTCATGGGGTACCGTCGTCCATCGTATCAAATCGGGATGGGTGATTCACCTCATCGTTTTGGAGGAGTTTACAAAGAGAGTTGGGATCGCAAATCAAGCTCAGTACTGCTTACCATCCCCAAACGGATGGACAAAGCGAAAGAACCATTCAAACGTTGGAAGACATGCTTCGGGCATGTGTGATTAATTTCAAAGGTTCATGGGAGATTCACTTGCCATTGATCGAATTCTCCTACAATAATAGTTACCACGCGAGCATTCAAGCAGCCCCGTTTGAAGCTCTGTATGGTCGGAAGTGTCGAACACCTTTGTGTTGGACCGAAGTGGGAGAAAGACAATTAGTTGGTCCAGAGATTGTGCAAGCGACAACCGACAAGATCAACCAAATTCGGGGAAAGTTGAAGAAATCCCAAGACCGACAGAAAATGTACGCTGATAAGCGGCGGAAGCCAATTGAATTTCAGGTGGGGGACAATGTCATGTTAAAGGTTTCTCCGTGGAAGGGAGTGGTACGTTTTGGGAAGAAGGGTAAATTGAGACCAAGATTCATTGGACCCTTTACCATTGCTGAGAGAATTGGAGAAGTAGCCTACAAGTTAGAGCTACAAGAAAGCATGCGGGGAATACACCCTACCTTTCACGTGTCTAACTTGAAAAGTGTTTAGTTGAAACTAATGTGGTGGTGCCTATAGAAGACATTCAAGTCGATGAGAAAATGAGCTATGTGGAGGAACCGATTGCCATCCTGGATCGAAAAGTGAGAAAGCTGAGGAACAAGTAAATCCATTTTGTAAAAGTGCAGTGGCAGTTTCACAAAGGACAAGAGGCGACTTGGGAATTAGAAACTGATATGAAGTCACAATATCCCCAACTTTTCAGCGATGGAATTCCGGGGACGGAATTCTTTTGAGGGGGAGATATTGTAATAACCCAAGCTTAAATTTAATAAATTAGAGTTGGGGGTGAGAAGTGGTATAAAGTCAAATTTAAAGGGGATTAAGTGAAAAAGGTGTATTAAAAGGGTTTCATCCTTAGGGATTGCTTCATTCATTCTTTGGCGGCTGAAGAAAAGAGGAACCAGTCTTGGTGTGCGATTGGGGAAGAAGAAGGAGGTATGGACATTCTGCAAGTTGTTTTCTCTCGAGGTAAAACTCTAAACCTTCTTCTCTAGCTAGATTAGTATGATAAGCAATGGGTTGGTTCTCTCAATGGTTGGGTTGGGTTATGTGAACTGGGTCTGCGACCCCATCGGCCTCCTCTTGACCGATTGATGTTGCCTCCTTATTAGAGGTGTTGTTAATGATTGAATTATGTTATGTCGTACTCTAAATCCTCGGGTTAAGAGTGGTGGCCTGTTAAAGGATTTAAGCTATTCTATTCATCTTTGCCTTCGATCGAAAACCCACAGTCGCCTTCGGTCGGGGTGAGGGACCGGAGTGTTTGGAACCCGGTCGAGTAGTGGACCTCGGTCAAGTAAACCTCGGTCGAAATTGAGAACTCGGTCGTTTGATCTCGGTCTTTGAGAGACACTGGTCGTTGGAGCATCGCAATCCCCGGTCGAGAGGGTGACCCCGGTCGAGAATGGGGTGATCGGGGAGTGTGGAGGTCGGTCGACACATGGGGGAGACCCCGGTCGATGCCTTTGGGGGGAGACCCCGGTCAAGATTCTATCCGGGTGACCATGTGGTCTGGTCCCCGGAGCTGCTGTGGTTGGGCCGAAGCCCACTTTCAAGTTAAAGTAAAAATATTTATTTAGTGGGCTTAGGATTTCTTGGATTAAATAACCAATTTTGGGCTTAGTCTAAGTAACTTTGTCTTCGTGGGCCAACACTTTTAGAGAAGGGGTAACGTTGCGATTTTGGTGTTAAGGTCAATTATGCGTTAAAATAGAAAGACTCGCGGGTTTACCGACCAATGTATTGTTTTATAGGTTCAGACCGAATTATTAAAGTAAGCACGAGAATTTAAGCTAAGGACGCCAGGTGAGTTTTTCTTTAAACTAAATTTTAAAAGATTAAGGACAATTGTTTTACATGCAACTTTAAATAAGATTCTTTCTTACGCATGCTTATTTGATAAGTGAGAATTGTAAAATGTCTATGGTATGTGTTTCGTTATTTAATAGTAGAAATGTATGCATACATTGATTTATTTGCTTTGCGCTCAAAGTCGGGGGGGGGGGGGTGTTCCGCCTGTGCTCATACCGGGGGGTGTGTTCCGTTTATGCCATTGGGGGGGGGTGTCCCAAATAAGGCAGTCTAAGCCAGACACACCGTTACTTGCGGGTGACGGTAGTGTGAGCCAAAGTGTTTGATGAAAGTGTGAAGTTTTGATAAAAGTTAATTTGAATTGTTTATCACGAAATTTTCTTGATTAATGGATTTTAAAGTGTTGTTAGGAGGGACTCACTAGACCGTTGATCTAACTCTCGCTCTTTCAAAAATAAAAATCTTTTTTCAGGTGGGCGTGAAGTTAGGGGATCGAGTAAAGGCAAGGAGAAGATTTAAGCGGTTCCGTCCATAGAAGACTTCCATTTAGAAATTTTATATTTACTCTCAGTTGTGTAATAGGTTGCGTTAGTGCATAACCTCATATTTGATTATTATTGTAAGACCTTTTTGGCATGACTTTGTGTATGTTGTTTTATGCTGTTTACTTTAAAGTTTGGGTTGTTATAATTTATGCTATTAAATCGTATTAATATAGTTAATCTTTTAAGAAAGTTAAACAATCAAATCATACAATAATATTCTATTTTATTTATTTTGATATTGTTATATGTGTATGTATAAAAGTATTGTTTTTTTCTTATCGTAAAAGGACAAAAAAATGGCAAATGGCGAAAATGGTCATTGATTTAACGAAGTTAACAGAGATGTTAGTCAGAAGGACCATGGCCAAGACAAATTGAATACCACAAGGATCAAATCCACAATAAACATAGAATGAGGACCATGGTCAAAGAAATCACAAAACCACAGGGATCAAATCCACAATTCACTCTTAAAAAAATAGTTTAGGGACTTAATCATTCAAAATTAGATGTTTTTTTTGAACTTTTCCTGTTTTTTATAAACATTATTCTTTCAAAGTTTTGATCGACTAATAATCTTATTTTTTGGTTACAAGTTCTTTTTTCTTTTTCTTTTCAATTTTGAGGATAAATAAAGTTCTTGTAAAGCCTAATTGAAAAAAGTTGTTTTTTTACTAAAAAAAAATAATATTGCTTAGTTATGTGTTGAATGCAAATTTGATCCCTATGGTTTGTCTAGATTAACGAGTAAGGTCCATCTAAAGAAATATTAATGAGGAAAGTCCCTATAGTTTCATTTTTAAAACGGATATGGTTTCTTATTAGCCCTGTCAATTAATATTCCGTTAGTGAGGGACAACTTTGTTCGATTCACCCTCCTTTCTCTCAAATTTCAGTTTAATTAAATGAATTGGTCCCTCAATCTACTTTTGATTTTGATAACAAATTTGGTCCTAAAACTACTTCTCAGTATAATAACAGATTTGGTCCTAAAACTACTTTTCAGTATAATATCATATTTGGTCCCCCTCCCTCGACTTTCTTTTTTAAGATTTGGTCCCACCCTTTAATCCATAAAATTTGGTAGCACAAAACATATATTTTCTAAGTTATAGTTAAATAAAGTTGGATTATAAAAAATTAAGATACGGCACAAAATATATAATATTAAAATAATACTATTGGTACTTATTACTACATGTCAAACTTTTTTCTGTTTATCAATCAAGGACAACCAACTTAAAACTACAATCAAAGATTTGAGAAATTTTTTTAAAACAAAGTCTTCTTAGGAAAACAATATGTTTGCTAAAAGTTATTTTTAATTAACCAACCTAAGTTATTCTTCAAATTTCAAGTCATGATCTCCTCTTTAATATATCGTTACTATTTGTCAAATTTTCTTTTATCTATCAATGTGGGATAACCATCTTATCACCACAATCCAAGAATGAAGCAATTCTCAAACCACATAATGCCACCTCATTCTCGTATGGTTGTTCCTTTAATATATTAATAGATTAGTGTGTCACCCGTGCGTTGCACGGTAACGAAAAACACTTTAAAGAAAATACTTGTCCGAGTTAAGATAAAATGTAATTCTTCCATTAATAATTAATATAATGTCACCTCATTCTCGTATGGTTGTTCCTTTAATATATTAATAGATTAGTGTGTCACCCGTGCGTTGCACGGTAGCGAAAAACATTTTAAAGAAAATACTTGTCCGAGTTAAGATAAAATGTAATTCTTCCATTAATCTATATCTATACTATATTATAAAGACGGAATAAAAAACTCTTAATTACTACTTATAAAACATAAGGTACTACCATTTTATGCATACATTTCAAAATCTCTTAATCACAACTTAATATGCATAAGGTACAACTCATTTGAAAAAATTTCAAACTTTATTTTTTCACTACCTTCCATATTCAAGTTTTTTCCTTCCATTTGGGGTTTCTCCAAAAGAAGAAAAGTTATTTACTTGCTCAAATTAACATATTTCTTTAATTATGATAGTACATGTATTTTATTCATGTATACAAGTTTTTAAAGCTTTTTGAATTATATAATACTAACTAATAATGAACCTATACATACGTTTAGATACAAAATAATACTATCCAACATTATATTTGTTATTTTTACCTATTATATATTTCAGTATTTTGAAAAAAAATATTATCATTCGTTAGATATCGCTGATTAATACATGTTTTTAAAATTCAAATATACATTTAACGATTACTTTAATATAATTTCTTCATGTTTCATGATTGAAAAAACTCAAGTTATGTGTTTATCACTACTAATGCTACATAAATTATAAATATATGATTTACTCCATATATATCTTTTTTTTTCTGATAAGCTATTACATTAATTTTTTATTTCTATTTACAATGCTTATCCCGATGCATTGCACGGGTACACTGCTAGTAATTAATAAGATCCAAATTAAAATGAAGAATGTATTTCCATAAGTGGTACGTTTCATATATTGATAATCGTTTCTTGTTACGAATACTTTAAGATGTATCGATAATAATTTTGTTGTTATGCTTTTTAGAACTCAAACGACATGTCAAACAATCATATACTATTGTTGTTATTAAAGGTTCAACTAAGATTAGCCAACCTTATGAGTTGCAACAATTTGACATCCCCTCCGCTTGTCAATATAAAATCATGTTTTATAAAAAAAATTAATCTTCTCACCTATTTGGGATTACCAAACTCACCAAATTTCCTATTTATATTAAATATTCATTCCTCATTTCTTATATTCACCTAAAAATCTCCAATCTAGCATTCTCTCGTCCACATGGGATGACTAAAACAACACCATAATGCGAGATTTGAGAATACACTAATATTACTACGGTGTGTGTATGCAGAAATTATGTTTCTAATTTAACTTATAAATCTTGTTTTCTATTGTATATTTATCAAAGTGGACACCAATTTGTCGTACTAAATATTTTGATTTGTAGAATAAGAGGGGACGATGAAAACAATCAACCAAAAACTCGAGATGGTTAGCCAAAATTAGCCAACCACGTGGGTATATATAGGGTCACCTAAAAGAAGCTAACTCATGGGTATCCACAAAGGCCTCCCTCCTAAAAAATACCAGTATCACTCCTCCATTCTATCATCTTCCCATCAATGTTGGATAAACAAAGAACACCAAATTTCAAGATTTGATGAATACTCAAATCTCAATATGTCACATCATTATCCTTGGTTGTTCTTTTAATATGTATATTGATTTGTAAGTTGCAAACATCTAATAAATACATTTGATATACCTTCTTTTCCTTTGTTTTAATGTTGAATCTGTTCATCTTTTTTTTTTTGTAAATTATGTTTTAATTAGATAACCTCTATTATCTTTACACATATATAATTAATTACCGCAAAACAAGTTAAATTTTTGTTGCTATGTAGAATAAGGGGCTGTTTGTTTACTTTTTAGTGGTTCCATTAAGAGACAACATCTGAATTTTATATTTTTCATTATGATATGAATTAATGTTTTTTTATCAAAGATTTGTAGATCATTTTATATAAATGTATAAACACACTGGTAATTGATTATATCATTTCTTTTTATATTTAAAACATGTTGTACATGATAAGATATGATTTTGTTATTTTTAGTTATTTGATACTATTTAATTTTATCAAATCAATTACTATATGACGAAACGAGAAAATAAAAAGCCCATGAATAGGAAAAAAATTTGATTAAAGAAATTACGAACTCCAAAACCAAAGTATAATTAATAGAAGTGTTCATACATAGCTCATTAATAATTCAATTAATGCTAAAGAAAATTAACTAAGAAAATAAGACACTAATTAAAACGCATCAAATTAAAATAAAAGTCGAGACATAAATGCAGCAAGCAATTAGATACCAACTACTGTTTGAGTGAGTCATTATAAGCCCTTGTAGCCTTCTCAATTAGTTCTGACTGCTTGTTAAGCAATATGTTCTCTTTAATAGTATGCTCAGCATCCTGTCGGTGATAATCTCTCCATTCATCTTCAATTTCGTTAAGTTCGTCGGGAGAAATAAACACCATGCAATCTCTTATCATGTCTTTCACGTCTGCCGTTGTTTCGCTATACGGGTACATAAGCTTTATACCTAAATTCACATGTGGAAAGCGTGCCTCATACTCTTGCTTCGTCATATGAGGCCCACCAACTGCCTCCTCTTCTTCTTCTTCTTCTTCTTCGGGTATTCCTTTTTCTAAACTAGTCTTCACAACAACATAATTATTTGGGACACCTTTCAATTTTCGCTTCTTTGGCAATTCAACACGTTGTTTCTTGCTCGGCGGGGTTGGTATATGAACTTTTTTCATCAGATGTGCAGATCTAGATTTTGTGAAAGGGGTTGTAAAAGATGGGTTTTCATCTGCAGAAGATGAAGGGATTATCAAGTTCTCAAGATCATCATCAACCATTTTTGAATAATTATTAATCAAGTAATAATAATGTAAGGAAGCTATATATATATATGTGTGTATGTATGTATATATATATATATATATGTGTGTGTGTATATAACGAATATATTATCTTCCAAGTTTATCATTGATTTGGATTTCCACAATTATGAGATTGCACAATCCCAACAACCTCAAATAAAATATGTTTAATTTTTTTTTATTTTGTTATAAATATTAGAGTACAAGACAAGGTGAAAATCAAATCAATTATATGACGATACGAGAAAAAAAATTAAGGTATGTTTGGACATGTGAAAATTTCTTTGATGTTTAAATGAATAAAAATAAATAAAGTCCATGAATAGAAAATATGTTAAAACTTATTTGATATTTTAAAAAAGGTAACATATTTATTTATTTATAGAATATATAACAAATAAATCTCTATAAATTAATATGAATTATCTCTTTCTTTAAAATTGAGGGATTATGAACCAAAAGTCAATCCCGAGTAGTGATGGCCAAATGGGCCCGGCCCGATCGATTAACCGAAACCGACCCGACCGAAAGTCCGGCCCGGTGGAAAATCGGTTTTGAGTCCGAAAACCTAGACCGGTTTGGGTTTTTGGCATTTTCGGCGGCCCGGCCCGGCTCGGCCCGAAACCGGTTCCCGGGCCGGCCCGGCCCGATTTTCACATTTTAAAAAATATAGCCATTTATAGCCGTTTGTATTGATTTTTTGACCGTTTTTTTGGTGTTTTTTACCCCTCCAAACCCATATAAATACTTGTGTTGGTGGATAGTGACACCAACTTACAAAACGCAAAAAACGCATACAATTCTCATTTATCGGCTCTCGTTATATTCGTTTCTCGCAAGTTCTAGTATAATATCTCTAGTTCTCTACTCTCTAGTCTCTACTATCAAGTCTCTACTCTCAAAATGGCCGAACAAAATTACCAAGTTATTGCCGATCATGGACGAAAAGCACCAATTTGGAACCATTTCAACTTGGTGATGCTCCCCGACGGTACAAAAAAGGCAAAATGCAAACGGTGTGGAGATCTCCTTGCGGCGGCCGCAAATACCACGTTAAAGCGTCACTACGAGTCTTCGTGCAAGAAGTTGAAATCAGGTGACGATCCAAGTCAACCCATACTTGACAATTCCGGTCAAGTATGGTCGTATGATGTCGCGTTGGCCCGAGAAATGCAAATGAAATGTGTCATTCAAGTGGGGTTGCCGTTCGGACATTTCGACAATCCTCACATTACGAACATGATCAAACTCTCGCTCCAACCACGCTACGTGGGTTCGGTAAGTCGTCAAACTCTTAGACGTGATGCTATAAAACTTTGGAAAATGGCCAAAAAAGATACGCGACAAACGTTTTTAACATTATCCAACAATATTTCTTTAACGTGTGATATATGGAGCGCACCATTCGGATTGCCACAATCTTATATATGCATAACGGCACATTGGATTGTGCCGCAATTGTGGCAATTATGCAAACGTGTAATCACGTTTGAGCACTTTGGTTTGCCACATTCGGGTGAGCGTCAATTTAATATAATTATGAGAAATATTGAATATTATAATTTAACTAATAAGGTTATTAGTATTTCGTTTGATAATGCTAGTAATAATACGTTATGTGTTGAGAAATTAAAGTTGGCTTTAGCCCCTATTTTAAATGGAAAATTATTTCACACACGTTGTTGCGCACACATAATAAATCTAGCCGTTCAAGACGGCTTAGTAGTATGTAAACATTCTTTAACTAAGTTTAGGCTTATGTTACGCCGGATTTTCACAAAAGGTAAAAGCATGCAACAAGCATATATAAAATATTGCAAAGATATCGGTTTTAAAGCTTTGGGACCGGCACACGATATGGCGGTTCGATGGAATTCGACTTACAAAATGATGGATAATTTATTAAGACAAAAACCATATATTCACGCATTTTATAACATTCAATACCCGGATAACACGATATCTGAATATGATTGGGAAATGCTTGAAGGCTTACATGATATTTTGGGCGATTTCAAAACTGCAACAACTTTGTTATCCGGTATTTATTATCCAACAAGCCCTTTACTTTTAAATCAAATATATATTTTGGCAAGTAAAATTTCTCAATACGAAGACCATTTCAACTTTCGAAACGTGGTAGCACCAATGAAAGCAAAATTGTTAAAATATTTTAAAGAGATCCCCTTCAGTTTTCTTTGTGCCGCGACATTAAATCCGTATTTAAATGTTACGGGTGTTGAAGTTTTAATACAATCAATATGTGTAGCGTTTGGTTTGGATACGGCTACAAATTCTTCTTTTTCAAGGAACCGCATACTACAATTTAATAATGATTTTCATCAATTCTTTGATATTTATAGAATTAATTATGGGGGAGGAAGCCAACAAACCCCTACAACTCAAATGTTTTCACCGGGTTCTAGTTCTCGTGGGCGAAACATGTCCGACTTAATGGCAAATTTAATGAACTCAGTTTTAAATGAATCTAGTAAAAAATCTAGATTTGATGGAGATAATTTGAGTGAATTCAATATGTACATACATACTAATTTTATAGCGGCATCCTCCACAACCGTCAGCGATGTTGAATCACTAGATTTATTAGAATGGTGGAAAGGTAAACAACCTCAATACCCGGTTTTGGCATCTATTGCCCTTGATATAATAACAATCCAAGCTAGTACCGTAGCTTCGGAGTCTGCTTTTTCTCTTAGTGGCAGGATCATATCGGAGCGTCGGTCAAGATTAACCCCGGGGTCGGTAGAGTGCTGCATATGTTTAAAGGATTACTTGGATGGCCAACAAAGAATTCAACATGAAACAAGCCTGGAGGCGGATATAGACGATGTAGAATTAAACTTAGCCGAAAACGAAGTCGACGAAGGACTAAGTACACCGGGAACCGTAACCGAGGACGATGCTAATAGTAGTAGTGTCAGTGGCGTCTCACGTTACGACGATGAAGAAGAAGAACCAGACATCGACCGCCTTGAGGATAATACGGCTGTTGATCGACTAGAAAAGTACGGAACTCTTGAAGACTACAATCCAGAGTATAATCCATACTATAATCCATATAATCCATACAATTACAATCCATGGGGATGGAGTGAGGGTGGGAGTTCGGGAGCGGGACCTTCGGGTTCTTAAAATTTATGTATTGTAAGTTTATAACTTAAAATTATAAATAAAATGTATTTTTAAAGTGTATTTTAGAGATTTATTATAAATAAAACGTATTTTTAAAGTGTTTTTTAGTGATCCAATCCAATTTTTATTTTTTAAAGTTTAGTAATTAATTATTATATAAAGGAAATTATTAAAAAATAAAAAAAATTGAAGGCCCGATCTTGGCCCGGTTTTGGGCCCGGCCCAACCCGGTTTTGGGTGAACCGGTTTACCCCAACACTAACCGGGCCACCCCTTTTCGGGTGAAGCCCGGTCCGGCCCGGCCCGAAGCCCATTTGGACCCGGTTTTTGCTTTCACTGTAGCGGCCCGAAGCCCGTTTGGGCCCGGCCCGGCTCGGTCCGAGCCCGATTTTTGGCCATCACTAATCCCGAGAAACTTGAATAAGTTTAATGACAATAATATTCTTTTAGCTATTTTTAAACAATTTTTATTTAAATAGCTGATTAAAATAATTGGATGGCTAAAATTATTTCTCGCTTTTATTGATCACTTTTCGTCTGAATCTGTCTGTCTATATATATATATACCAAAGAAACTATCAATATATCATTATCTTTTGATAATTTTTTATGATTTCATATGTGACATTTTTTCAATATATTCCCAAAAATTATTATTTAATATATTTCTAGAATAAAAAAACGAACTCTTATTTTGATGTTCAATTTTGAAATTTGTAGCTTTTTCAATAATGTATTAAATAACCTATTGTTTTTATCCTTCCAAAATTAAGTCCACCAACATATGATTTTTATATATGATCTCTTTTTCTTTCTATTTGCTATAATTGGTTGTAAATTTAAAATTGAAGGGATTAAGCATTACTATTTTTCCTAAATATATTACAATATAATATAAAGTTTTAAGTAATTATGAATGAAATTCGTGCATTGAAAATTTTGAAAAATAAAATAAGCATAAGCTTTAGAATTTAAATTTGAAACAAACTTCTATAATTGTATTTAGGGGCTATTTGACAGTTGCTGAATGGTTTAGTATAGAATGATTAAGTGGTCTGAATGATTAAGAGGTTTTTATGTTATAGTGTAAAATGAAACTAGAAGTGTACTCGTGCAATGCAGCGAGATACATCACGATTTTAATGTTTCATTTTATTTTTTTGTCGTTTTACAGTACGATTTTGGATGGTTTTAAAAAAGTGATTATGTTTTTTTATAAATTTGTTTAATTTAGACTTAATAATATAATGTTTTTTATATAAAAAATTAAGTATTTTGTTAGAATTCAATGTTTATCTTATATATTTTAATGACATCTAGAAAAAAAATAACCAATTACATATTTAATAATATAATTAAAACAAAATTATAGTAATATAATATATCTATACTATATTATAAAGCACGGATAAAAAACTCTTGAATACAAATTATTAAGCACAAGATACAATCATTTTATACAAAATTTTAAAAATATCTTAATTTACAAGTATCAAAGCACAAGATACATATTACTACTGCATGCTTCTAACACCCACTAATTTGGTATGTTCAAGGTCTTCCTTTTATGCACACATTTTCTTGTATCACTATTAACTAATATATTATATTACTATAAATTTGTTTTAATTATATTATTAAATATTTAATTGGTTATTTTTTCTAGCTATCATTAAAATATATAAAAAAATCATTGAATTTTTTTTGAACGACAACAAAAATTTTATAAACACGAAAATAAACAGCAACGTCCGATACAAGGAACAAGAGCAACAAAACAAAAACATACCCATCACAAAGGACCGAACCAAAGAGACACGAAAGAGCTATAAAAAAAAACAAAGATGACCCTCCCCCGAGAAGCCATCGAGAGAGCACAACTCAAAGCCTCAAGTTTGTGAGACATAAACCCAAGTCTTCCAACAGCCCTTCGACTCACAATGAAGCCAATAATCTTAGTCAATCGGCAGTAACCCGAGCTGATCGACTGACCGAAACTTTAGTGAATTCTGATAGAAGATGAATATGATTGAAGGAGACAATGAATATGCTGAAGGTTTGAAACCTCGATATATTGATTTAGAGAAAACGTACAAAGTGTAAAGTAAATAATGAAAAGTTATCTAACCTAGACTACAAGATACAACATATTTATACGTAGACTAAATGGGTTTGGGCCCTATACTGACATGGGCCTGGGCCCTCTATATACATTAACATCCCCCCTCAAACTCAATCGGGAGAAGAATGAGCCAGATGGAGTTTGGAAACTAGATCACGAAACCGTCCTGGTAGATGAGCTTTAGTGAAAATATCAGTCGGTTGATCAAGAGTCGAAATAGGAAGAAGTTGGATCGTCTTACGAGTCACATGTTGACGAACAAATTAAAGTGACAGTCAATTTCAACATGCTTTGTGCGATCATGAAATACATCATTGTGAGCAATCTGAATCGCACTGTTATTGTCACACCACAGTGGAGTTAGGTACTGTTGAGGAGCCCCCATGTCAGATAGTAGCCAGCGTAGCCACACAAGTTCTTGATCTGTGTCAGCTAGTGCTCGATACTCAGCTTCAGTACTGGATCGAGCTGTGAGAGATTGTTTCTTGCTCCACCAAGATATAAGGGAGTCTCCAAGAAAGAAACAGTAGCCAGTAGTAGAGCGACGATCAGTCATGTCACTGTCCCAATCAGCATCAGAAAACCCTCGCAAAGTCAATGATGATGTGGATGGAAAATGAAGACCATGAAACATGGTCCCTTTCAAATATCGAAGAATGCGCAGGACAGCAGCGTAGTGATCAGAACAGGGTGCAGACATGAACTGACTGACAGTATGAACAACATAGGCAATGTCAGGTCGAGTTACTGTCAGGTAGATAAGTGACCCTACTAACTGGCGATATAAAGTGGGATCACGCAGAGGAGGTCCAGCATTCAGAGCCAAATGAAGGTTGTGCTCAAGAAGAGTGGATGCAGTTTTGTTGTCAGTAATCCCAGCTTTTGACAAGAGATCTGAGGTGTATTTGGCTTGACAAAGATAAATTCCCGATGAATTGGAGAGCACCTCAAGACCAAGAAAATAGTGTAAAGAGTCAAGATCCTTCATCTCAAAGCAGGAGCTAAGAGATGTCTTGAGATTAGCTATGCCTGTAGAGTCACTGCCAGTAATAATCATATCATCCACATACAAAAGAAGTAAGATTGTACCAGCCTCAGTGGTCCGGGTAAACAGTCCGGAATAATAGTTGCTGGGTGAGAAGCCCAGAGAGGTTACTGTGGAATTGAATTTCTCAAACCAAGCTCGCGGAGCTTGCTTGAGTCCATAAAGAGCCTTCCGAAGACGACAAACATGACCTTGTGGAAGTCGAACGCCTGGAGGAGGTGTCATGTAGACTTCCTCATATAAGTCACCATTCAAAAAGGCATTCTTAACATCCATCTGAAAGAGAGGCCATTGTTTGGTAGCTGCGATGGCTAGAAGACTGCGAACAGAAGTGACTCGAGCAACAGGTGCAAAAGTCTCCTCATAATCAATACCGTACTCTTGATTGAAGCCCTTGGCCACAAGACGAGCTTTGTATCGATCAATAGAGCCATCAAATTTGGTTTTGATTTTGAACACCCATTTGGAGCCAATGGGTGACTTGCCTGGTGAAAGAGGGACAAATTCTCATGTCTGAGCTTTGTCAAGTGCCTGAAGTTCCTCATCCATAACTTTCTGCCAATCAGGGTTAGAGGAGGCTTCCTTGTAGGATGTAGGTTCGTGATTTGACACAAGAGTAGCATAAACATGATAATCACGAAGATGAGAAGGAACTTGTCTTACCCGATCTGATCGTCTAACATTCTGAGATTGTGAAGTTCCAGAAGCCAAAGACTCAGCAGGCACCTCAGATGTTGGCTGTGCGGATGGAGCAGATGATTGGTGTTGATAAGAAAAACTAGGAGAGGCAGGCTGTGTGGGGGCAGGAGACTCTGAAGGAGAGGCAGACTCATAAGGAGTTGGAACAACAGGAGGAGGTGATATGATGTCAGATTGGAGTGAGTCCAATGAGACGGAAGCATTAGTGAAAAACGGAGTGGTGAGGTTAGGAGACTCACGAAACTTGGATATAGAAGAGAAAGGAACATGTTCCCAGAAGGTAACATGACGAGATATACGAAGACGTTGGGAGATAGGATCCCAACAGCGATAACCCTTGTGCTCAATACCATAACCAAGGAAGCAACACAGTCTGGAGCGAGGTTCAAGTTTGGTATGTTCATGAGATTGTAGTTGAACAAAACAAGCATTACCCCAAACTTTGAGAAGTTCATAGGCAGGAGTGACCTCATAAAGAGCCTCATAAGGAGACTTATTATTAAGGATGGGAGTGGGGTGATTGATAGTATAAACTGCAGTGAAAGCAGCTTCACCCCAAAAACGTTCTGGACATTTGGCAGAGATGAGAAGAGTGCGAACCGTATCAAGAATATGATGGTGTTTACGTTCGGCACGACCATTTTGAGGAGATGTGCCGGGAAAGGAGTACTGAGAGAGAGTCCCCTGAGATTGAAGAAAGGAGAGAAGAGATGACTCTTTGTATTCCATAGCATTGTCAGCTCTAAGAATCTTTATAGATTTTGAGAATTGGGTGTGAATCATCCGGGCAAACATAATATAAATTTTGGGTAGGTCCGAACGATGTTTCATGAGATATATCCATGTGAAACGAGTATGGTCATCAATAAAAATAACAAAATATCGGGCACCCCCCATGGATGGGTGAGGTGCTGGTCCCCATACATCAGAATATCGAGCTTGGTTTGACCGATAGGCGTTCGATCGATAGAGTTCGACCGGGAGGTGTTCGACCGATAGGCGTTCGACCGGCTAGGGTTTCAGAAAACAAACCAACGGCGGCTTCAAACAGATTGATCGATCTGATCTTAAATGAACAAATCGATGCAAAGCAAAGAAATTGTAATATCCGAATCCGAAATTTTATTAATTTTGGAAGTTGGGTGAAAAGTGAAACGAGAACCAAAGTGCAGGGGGGTTATTTGAAAATTTTAGTTTTTATAACTTATGTTAGTGTAATATTTTATAGAAAGTGTTGGAAAGTAAATGTAATTGTAAAATGCCTTGGGCCTATTGGGCTTATTTGTTAAATGGGCTTGGGCTTAAATGTGTAACAAGGGTATAAAGTGTAGTGGACTATAAATAGTCTTGTATTGTAATATTTTCATTCATAATTTTGATAATACAAAATGTAGCTCTCAAATCACATTGTGTTCTCTCTAGTTTAGATTTACTTTTCTAATAAATAAATAGTCCTCTCCTACCTAATCTTGTTACTAATACTTGATATGTTGAAGATCATGGACCTACAAGTGGTATCAGAGCCGAACGATGAAACTTTTCTCGTAACGATTATCGGATCTCGACATTTCATGTGTTTTTTAGCCCGATCTACATGTAAGTGCCTTCATATCTCAATTACTCTTGAAGATTTGTTCTAGATGAGATTACAGATCTACTACAACTTTTGGATTCGAATTTTGTCAAGTTTTGAAGTTTTTTCGAATTTTCGTTCGAAATTTTCGGTGTTCTTCGCGTCAAATTTTAGATCTGAAAATTTTCGTGCATGAGGTGATTTAACTTGCCTAGGTCTGTTCTTTGTTGAATTTCGAGCGATCTACAAGTTTCGGATCTGAGTTTCGTCAAAAATTGAGCGAGTTATGAGCATTTTAAGTCGTTTCGCCGGAATTTTTAGATCTCGCCGGAATCTGACCGGAATTTGAGGTTTTGAGCATTGATGTTGTCAAATCTCTTCCAGATCTGTTATTCATGTCAATCTCGATTGTTTGATGTATTTTTGAGCATCAAATTCGAGAGAAATTGATCTGTGAAAACCTCTCGCCGGAAAAACGACTTCACCGGAATTTACTGTTCATCGACCGGAAAATCGTGATTTGTGCTGTGATATTGTCAAATTCTCGTCCAGATCATGTTTATTATTGATATCGATCACATTTGCAAGTTAATCACACGTTTTACATCATGTAATTCGAAGTTTTTGAGTTGTTAGAGGAAGCTCGTCGGAAAAACGACTTTGCCGGAAAAGTCACTGTTCATCGCCGGATTTCGAAGTGTTAAGCTGTGATACTGTCAAATTTTTGCTACAAATCTGTTCTAAATGATAATCTCGACCTATTGAAGGCTATTTGAGGTAAAATCAAGCAAGAAAATCGAGATCTTTCATTTGTAGAAATCACTTCGCCGGAAAAACGCAAGTCGCCGTATTTTGGACTGTTTCGCCAGATTTTTTGATGTTTATTAGTCCAGATCTGTTTGTTTGGTTATGGTGATCATGTTGCAAGCAAATGGCAACGATTTCCAACAAGAACTCGATGTTTTGGTGTGTGAAAGATCGTCGGAAAAGTTTGTTGGCTCGCCGGAATGTTTCTGTTTCATCGCCGGAAAACCGATTTTCACGATACATGTTGATCTTTTATTTGGTTCTTAATGAAACCATTAGAAGCAACAAAAAGGTTATTTGGTTGTGATTATGTTGATGCAAAGAAAAGAAAAAAATGAACAGTATATGTGATTTTATGTATGAAAGTGAAGGTGAATAGTGAACAAACGGACTTCCATTAGTCCCGTTAGTTTTTCTAACAATTTTGGTCCAAATTCATTAGTTTGGCCAAATTTGTTCCTCAATCCCCTACCGTGTAGTGTATGCCCTATCGTTCCTCCATCACGCGAAATGTTTACGACTCTCAAGTCGAACTCCTAATCGACTCGCGGTTAACGACGGTTCCTTTGTTAAAAACTAAGGATGCACACGGTTTGTCACGTCAAATTCACTCGTTATCTTTCTTGTGGGCTTATCAGAACGAGTTGGGTTTCTACATTTCGATATGTGTTATCGTGCACTTAGTCAAACTTACGGTTTACATCGGATCCGGTTTTAAAGTCGAAAACGAAGAATGAGAGCAACTTTCAAGGGGGAGCCGAGCCTAAAATTGTCAATGCATGCACTAAAGTTTTTTCAAGAAAATCAAGGGGGAGAGGAGCTTGAAGCTTGAAGATGATTTACTTTCCAAAACTTTAGGGGGAGAATGTTAGTGTAATATTTTATAGAAAGTGTTGGAAAGTAAATGTAATTGTAAAAGGCCTTGGGCCTATTGGGCTTATTTGTTAAATGGGCTTGGGCTTAAATGTGTAACAAGGGTAGAAAGTGTAGTGGACTATAAATAGTCTTGTATTGTAATATTTTCATTCATAATTTTGATAATACAAAATGTAGCTCTCAAATCACATTGTGTTCTCTCTAGTTTAGATTTACTTTTCTAATAAATAAATAGTCCTCTCCTACCTAATCTTGTTACTAATACTTGATATGTTGAAGATCATGGACCTACAACTTAAATATCAGATAAGTGAGATTGATATCTCATTCTGATATTTGTGTTAAGCCGACTTAAGATTTCAAGAGAGAAAGAGAGAAAGCAAGAAGGTAGAGAAAAGAGAAGGAGATCTTGAGGATCCGTTTTTTTGGCAAATAGAGGTATGATTTTAGCTTAATACTTCTATCTGCATGTTATAGTCGGTAAATAGTCTTATTAATCAAGCTTTTAACCGTGTATTTGATCGATTTAATGATCAAAAGTTTTCTGGGTTTGAAGTGTAAGTAGCCGACTTAAATTCAAGCTCGAACGGGAAGATGATAAAGGACCGGTAGAGGTTCGACCGGTAGGTTGTAAAGGACCGATAGTTTGCATTCGACCGGTATAGTGTACAAGACCGGTATGCTGTTGACCGGTAGTGTTCGACCTGTAGTGTTCGACCGGTATTGCTCGATCGATAGTTTGTATTCGATCGGAATGTATCGTTTGACCGGTAAAGAGTTGTTGGACTGATATGTTGTTAGGACCGGTATGCTGGTTCGACTGGTATTTTGTTAATCGGTCTAAGAGGTTTTAATCAGAGTGGTTTCGACCGGGTTAAAAACAGTAGATTTCAATGGATGTGTTTATAGAAGGAAAGAGTGTTAGTCACCAGTTAGCTTACCTTTGTTTTTAATACCATCATAGGTGGTGTTAATCAATAGAAGTCATACTTAATCAAGAAGAATCAGAGGTGAGTTTTTCAAACTAAATCTTTTATGATTTAAGCAGTTAATTGATAAATGTGAGTTTTATATACTGCGCATTTATAGTATTGAAAGTTATACAGAATTATTTCAAAAGATTGATTTAATCAGTTGGGCATGTTTATGCTCAGTGTATATAAACTTGTTTTATATACAGGCAGGACTAGGTGTATGCATACATTTGAGTCAGAAGTCTGACCTAAGTCGGGAAGTGTGACCCGCCTGCTCGTACCGGGGAGTGTGGCCCGTTTATGCCATTAGGGTGTGTCCCTAAAATAAGGCAGTGCGAGACAGACATACCGTCTTTGACGGGAATGTTGGTCAGTAGCTTAAGGTACGCTTGCGAAGCGTAAAAAGTGGTCAGTGATGGCTAGTAGATTGAGTTATGCCTGCGAAGCATAAAGTGTTTTAAAGTTTGATTAAAAGAGCAGGTTATGTTTTGAGATATAAAGCTTTGTTTAAATGTTTTAATTAATATTTGAAATGTTGCAGTAGTGATTGGAGGGGACTCACTAGACCATTGGTCTAACCCTTGCTATTTCAAAATTTTAATTATGTTTCAGGTTATCGAAAAGTAACAGGTACAGATAAAGGTAAAGAGAAGATATGAGCTATAAGCAGGAGGTAGAAGACGTCTTGCAGTAGTTTACCTTTTTTAGACTCAGTTGTGTAATAGGTGATAGTTAAGAACATTATACTATGAAATGTAAGCCTGGGGCATTATTTAGAATGAAATGTTATTTTATTGTTTATATAATTGTCCAGGTTGTTACAATTGGTATCAGAGCATTAGTTTAAGGGATCTAGGTGATCAGATGGGCCTAGACTTAAACTGAGATAGTAGAAGCACAACTGAGTAGTAGGAAGACCGTAAGAAGATAACATTAAGGTAGTAAGGACTAGCATGTAAGGTAAATTTGGAATTCCATCTGGCTAGTGTAATTGTGAATTTACAAGTACATGCATGTGCTTAAACTGCCGTAATGTGTAGCATGTTAGATTGAATATCTTATGTTTCTTCTTATCAGAAGTATGTCTGAGTGAGTGACCAGGAGTAGATCTATAGTGAATCTTGAAATGGAGCCAGATAACGAAGTCATTGCAGAAGAGCGAATGATTGATGTCAACCCGACTGCTATACAAGGAAAGAGTCATGGTCAACCTAAAGGTAAGACAGTTCAGAAAGCAGCTACTCAGGTAAGAGTTTCCAATGTGGGAATTCGAGGTGGGAAGACGAGTCGTGGTATTCGTCAAGTTGGAAGTGTAGAGGTAAGATCTGAACAAGAAACTTCTCATCAAGAAAGTTAGGCTTCTGTGAGGGGTCGAAAACAGACAGGAAACCGTGGTGGAGGTAGAACGCAAGGTTTTGTTACACAAGAAACCTTCACTGCAGAAATGGGAAAGTTACAAGAAACATTGAATGCTTTATTGGCTCAGCGTACTAATGAAGTTTCATCAAGTAAAGAAAAGAGTGAAGATAAAGTAGTGACTAAGGTAGCAGAATCACCAGTAACTGGAATGGGTAGTCACCCTCAGTCAAACCCCACAGTGTCAGTTAAAGCTGTAGCTGGGAAAGGATGTAGTTTTAAGGAGTTTGCTGCTTGCAAGCCTCCTACTTATAAAGGGGAATGTGATCCCGTGGTAGCATTAAGATGGGTAAAAGGTATGGAGCTAGAGTTTGATACGAGTAAGTGTGCGGAAGAAGATAAAGTAGTCTATGCTTTGTCAATGCTGAAAGAGGAAGCGGTAATGTGGTGGGATGTGGAATCCGGAGGTCAAAGTTCGGCTGTAGATAAAGAAATGGTTTGGGTTGAGTTTGTGAAAAGATTTAAAGCACAGTTCTGCCCTTTGGTGGCAGTTAAAAAGTTGGAAGAAGAATTTCTGGGTTTAGAGCAGAAAGGAGTGTCAGTTCGAGAATATGCCACAAAGTTTATTGAAAAGTCTCGATTTGCAGGGATTTATGTACCTAATGAAGAAAGACGAGTAGAACGTTTCGTCTTTGGATTAAGAAGTGATATTCGGGAATTTGTCTCGAATAAAGAACCGTCGACTTTTCAAATGGCAGTAAATGCAGCGGAAATGAGAGAGAAAGAAAAGAATAGGCAAGCCACAGAAAGAAGTGGGGATAAAAGAAAGTGGGAAGAAACAGTTCGTGACTTCAAACCGTTTACGTCTGCAAAGTTTGAGCAGCGTTCTGTTAATAAGTTTGAAAATAAGCCCTGTAGTAAGTGTAATCGAAGGCATAAGGGAGAATGTAAGATTGATCAGGAGGGCTGTTATAAATGCGGAAAGATTGGACATTTGGCTAGGGATTGCCAGAGTTCTAGGTCTTGTTATCAGTGTGGATCTCCTGATCATATCAGGACCAATTGTCCACAGTTGAAAAAGGGATCGGTTGGAGGAAATCTAGAAAAGGGAGTTGAGAAAAAGATGGAGCCAGCTAAAGCAAGAGCTAGAGTTTTCAATATGTCAGCAGAAGAAGCGGCAGAGAAACCTGATGTAGTGACAGGTACTTTCTTTATAGACTCGAATTATGCAAAAGTATTGTTTGATTCAGGAGCAAATCGTTCTTTTGTGTCTCCAAATTTTGTGCATAAATTGATTGAGAAACCTAAAAAGCTTAAGCATGAATTGAAAGTAGAAGTGGCTGATAATAGTCAAATCTTAGTAGAAGAAGTGTATGATGGGAGTAGTATTATCATTGATGGACAAGCATTTCCACTTCGACTGTACCCAATGGGTATGGGAGAATTTGATGTTATTGTGGGAATGGACTGGTTGGCGTCTAATGATGCTCATATAGTATGCAATAAGAAATTGATTCGTATAACGCAACCAGGAAAAGAAGAGATAGTAGTATTTGGAGATCGAAGGGATAGAAAGTCATGTTTGATTTCTATGATTAAGGCTAAGTAAAAGGATGTGTGGGGTTCTTAGCTTATGTATTAGATGCTAAGAAGGAAAAGAAGGGATTAGAGTCAGTTCCGGTAGTAAGTGAATATCCAGAAGTATTTCCGGAAGACTTAACCACTTTGCCTCCTGATCGGCAAGTGGAATTTCGTATTGATTTAGTTCCCGGAGCAGCACCGATTGCAAGAGCACCGTATAGACTGGCACCGACAGAAATGAAAGAAATGATGACTCAGCTGCAGGAGTTATTAGACAAGGGGTTTATTCGCCCTAGTACCTCACCTTGGGGAGCGCCAATATTGTTTGTTAAGAAGAAAGACGGGTCTATGAGAATGTGCATATACTACCGTGAGCTCAATAAGTTGACTGTCAAAAATAAGTATCCGCTTCCCAGGATTGACGATCTTTTTGATCAACTTCAAGGAGCGAGTTACTTTTCGAAAATAGATCTACCATCTGGGTATCACCAGTTGAAGGTGAGGGAGGAGGATGTTCCTAAGACTGCATTTCGTACGAGGTACGGACATTATGAGTTTCTAGTTATGCCATTTGGTTTGACCAATGCGCCAACAACTTTCATGGATCTGATGAATAGAGTGTGTAGTCCGATTTTAGATAAATATGTCATCGTCTTTATAGATGATATATTAATCTATTCACATTCCAAAGAAGATCATGAAACTCATTTGAGAGCAATTTTAGAATTGCTTAAGCATGAGAAGTTGTACGCTAAGTTTTCAAAATGTGAATTTTGGCTAAAAGAAGTTCAGTTTCTAGGACACGTGGTGTCAAAATATGGGATTAAGGTTGATCCAGCTAAGATTGAAGCCATTAAAGGATGGAAAGCACCGAAATCACCATCTGAAGTAAGAAGTTTTCTTGGATTGGCTGGTTATTATAGAAAGTTCATTCAGGACTTTTCAAGGATAGCTACGCCACTAACAGCATTAACCAGAAAGAATGTCAAGTTTGTATGGACAGAGGCTCAGAAAGAAGCATTCGGTAAATTGAAAGAGAGTTTAAGTAGTGCTCCTGTTTTGTCTCTACCCAATGGAACGGAAGGATTCGTAATTTATAGCGATGCTTCAAAGTTGGGTTTGGGATGTGTGTTAATGCAAGAAGGCAAGGTAATTGCTTATGCATCTCAACAGCTGAAAGAACATGAAAAGAATTACCCAACTCATGATTTAGAGTTGGCGGCGGTAGTCTTTGCTTTGAAAATTTGGAGGCATTACTTGTATGGGATCAAGTGTCAGATTTACACTGATCACAAGAGCCTTCAATATTTGTTTAATCAGAAAGAGCTTAATATGAGGCAACGTAGGTGGATGGAACTATTAAGCGATTATGACTGTGATACTCTGTACCATCCAGGAAAGGCCAATGTGGTAGTAGATGCTCTAAGTCATAAGGAGCATGGGGAAATAGCAGAAGTTGTAGCATTTCGAGTTGATGTTGTTTCTAATTTCTTAGAAGAAGTTATAAAGTATCAAGAAGAAGCAACGTTAAAAGAAAACTTGAAAAGTGAAAGAACAGTTGGGATTGTTAACTCGTTAATAGTTGATAATCGTGGAGTAAAGTGTTTCAATAAGCGAGTATGGATCCCAAAAGCAGGAGATCTGAGGCAGAAAGTGTTAGAAGAAGCGCATAGATCCCGTTACTCAGTACATCTAGGAACCAACAAGATGTATAGAGATATGAAACAAAGCTATTGGTGGCCAGGTTTAAAGAAAGATATTACTCACTTCGTTGAACGATGTCTGACATGTTTAAAGGTTAAAGCTGAGCATCAGAGACCTTATGGGGAGCTTCAGTCATTAGAAATTCCAGTTTGGAAGTGGGACGAGATTAATATGGATCTTGTTACTGGGTTATCGCGATCTCCTAAGGGGCATGATGCTATTTCGGTGATAGTGGATAGATTCACAAAGTCAGCTCACTTCCTACCGATCAAAGAGACGTCCTTAGTAGAGAAATTAGCTCGATTGTATATCGACGAGATAGTAACCAGACATGGAGTACCGTCGTCCATTGTGTCAGACAGGGATGCTCGTTTTACATCAGCTTTCTGGAGAAGTTTGCAAAGGGAATTAGGCTCTCAACTTAAGCTGAGTACGGCCTATCATCCGCAAACTGATGGCCAGAGTGAGAGAACTATTCAGACGTTGGAAGATATGCTTCGTGCATGTGTTATAGATTTCAAAGGTTCGTGGGAAATTCATTTGCCGTTGATTGAATTTTCCTACAACAATAGTTATCATGCTAGCATACAAGCAGCCCCGTTTGAAGCTTTGTATGGTCGTAAATGTAGAACACCTCTATGTTGGAATGAGGTGGGTGAAAGACAGTTAGCGGGACCAGAAATTGTACAGGTGACAGCTGATAAAGTCGACCAGATTCGAGCAAGATTGAAGATTGCTCAAGATCGTCAGAAAATGTATGCTGATAGACGAAGGAAACCGATAGAGTTTCAGATAGGAGATAAGGTAATGTTGAAAGTTTCGCCCTGGAAAGGGGTAATCAGATTTGGAAAGAAAGGAAAGTTGAGACCAAGGTTTGTTGGACCATTTATCATCACGGGACGTGTTGGTGAAGTGGCCTACGAACTTGATCTACCAGAAAGTTTGCGTGGGATTCATTCCACATTTCATGTGTCAAACCTGAAGAAATGTTTGGTAGAAGCAGATATAGTTGTTCCTTTAGAAGATATTCAGGTAGATGAAAAATTAAGTTATATTGAGGAGCCCGTAGCAATTACGGACCTCAAAATAAAGAAGTTGAGAAACAAGGAGATTCGCTTAGTGAAAGTTCAGTGGAAATTTCACCAAGGACAAGAGTCTACGTGAGAAGTAGAGGCAGATATGAAATCTCAGTATCCCCAGTTGTTTAGCGATAGAATTCCGGGGACGAAATTCTCTTAAGGGGGGAAGATTGTAATATCCGCATCCGAAATTTTATTAATTTTGGAAGTTGGGTGAAAAGTGAAACGAGAACCAAAGTGCAGGGGGGTTATTTGAAAATTTTGGTTTTTATAACTTAAATATCAGATAAGTGAGATTGATATCTCATTCTGATATTTGTGTTAAGCCGACTTAAGATTTCAAGAGAGAAAGAGAGAAAGCAAGAAGGTAGAGAAAAGAGAAGGAGATCTTGAGGATCCGTTTTTTTGGCAAATAGAGGTATGATTTTAGCTTAATACTTTTATCTGCATGTTATAGTTGGTAAATAGTCTTATTAATCAAGCTTTTAACCGTGTATTTGATCGATTTAATGATCAAAAGTTTTCTGGGTTTGAACTGTAAGTAGCCGACTTAAATTCAAGCTCGACCGGGAAGATGATAAAGGACCGGTAGAGGTTCGACCAGTAGGATGTAAAGGACCGATAGTTTGCATTCGACCGGTATAGTGTACAAGACCGGTATGCTCTTGACCGGTAGTGTTCGACCGGTATTGCTCGACCGATAGCTTGTATTCGATCGGAATGTATCGTTCGACCTGTAAAGAGTTGTTGGACCGATATGTTGTTAGGACCGGTATGTTGTTAGGACCGGTATGCTGGTTCGACTGGTATTTTGTTAATCGGTCTAAGAGGTTTTAATCAGAGTGGTTTCGACCGGGTTAAAAACAGTAGATTTCAATTGATGTGTTTATAGAAGGAAAGAGTGTTAGTCACCAGTTAGCTTACCTTTGTTTTTAATACCATCGTAGGTGGTGTTAATCAGTAGAAGTCATAATTAATCAAGAAGAATCAGAGGTGAGTCTTTCAAACTAAATCTTTTATGATTTAAGCAGTTAATTGATAAATGTGAGTTTTATATATTGCGCATTTATAGTATTGAAAGTTATACAGAATTATTTCAAAAGATTGATTTAATCAGTTGGGCATGTTTATGCTCAGTGTATATAAATGTTGGTCCCTAAGGTGCTTAACAAGTTTGTAGAAGGGGGGGGGGTGAATACAAACACAAGAATTAAAGTTTAATAAATTGTTTATTGATAAATCAAATACAATTTACAAGTTTGTTGTGGAATAAGATTAAGACAGACTCAATCTAAACAAACTTAAGAAACACTAAGATGGTTGCACAAGAAATTTAGAGAATGGGGGATTAAGAGATATAGAAAACAAGGGTTTCTATATGGGGTTCAAGGATTGAGCACCCTTCAGATGAAGGGGTGATCTTCCTATTTATACCCTATGCATTAAATGCATGGTAGGGCACTTTACACGTGGCGTTCATTGATTGGCTTTGGGAGTTTGACTTTTGGGAGACATACTTTCGGCCGGACAGTGAATAGTGTAGATGACAGAGGTGTTGTACGAATTGTGGCAGAGACATGTCCGTTATGACATATCGTACTAAGTTGTGCAAGGAGAGACAAAAGGAAACTTGTGACGTAAGCTAAGTGATCATTCGATCGCTGAGTATCTCTTTCTTCAGAGATATCAAGAGTTCAGCTATCGCTGAAGCTTTTCCTCATGTTCCTTCGTGTATAAGTAGATTCGTCTTTGCTTCACTGATATTCGCATCAGGTCACTAGTAGACTTGTCTTTGTTCAGCAGCTTCATCTTCGATTCAGCTATGAACATCTGTTGATGCAAGACTTGTCTTCAGTGATTACGTTACTGTTTACATCAGAAACTATCAGCGATACTGAACAGGATCAGTTTGATCACTGATAGTGAAACACTAATACATACTAGATGTTTATAAGAAGACTATCAGTGATAACTGAACAGACTCAGTCTGATCGCTGATGGTGAAACACTAATACATATTAAAACGTAATTTTCACTAAGTATAGAAAAGGGTCGTTATCAAATCACTGAGAGAGTTTGGATCAACAATCTCCCCCTATTTGATAATGACAAAGTAACTGAAGAAAATTACTTTATAATTCAAAATGATGGAATAATCAGGACTCATAACATACATGTCCCAATTACTATTTTGAGGGATCTTTTACAGTACTGATAGAGTTAAGTACTTCACTGAAATTCTCATTAATCCAAGAAAAGAATTACAAGGAATGAAAATTACAAGTACAAGTGATGTACTAACTATTGTAAGTTAAACTAATAGATTACAAGAAAGGAAACTAATCTACCAGCTATCTAAAGAGGGTTTAAGAGGATTGATTAAATACTCAGGTATTTCTTCTCCTTTTTGCCTTCGCTCTAAAGATTCTTTGCAGATGATCGCTATGATTTTCTCAGCAGCAGGAGAGAGAGTACACCATAGGTAGATGAGATCCTTGAGAAGAGCGAGGGGACAGATAGGGATTTCAGAGACTCTTTGAAATCTGAGTTGTTCCTTGTCATCTCTGAAGAAGATTCTAAAAGGTTCTTCAAGAACTTGTCCCGCAGCATATGATCCGCCAGGAGGCAGAGATAGATCCAGAACTGAAAGATCAGGAGGAGGACCGAACAGAGCTTCTCTTGAGAATTTGATGGAGGTTTCATTCCTGATCACTGCGACATTATCAGATGAGGAGGAGATAGGATTTCTCTTGATTTGCTTGGACTTTGGAGGAAGAGTAGATGACACCTTTAGTATAACAGCGACTCTGTTGATGAGGGCATCATTTACCCTTTCAACATAGCCTCTGTATGTAGACTTTGATTTCTTCAGCGCATCTTTGAACTCAATCCACTCCATGTAGCCAAGATCTTCCAGCTTTGAAATGAACATAGCCTTGCAGCTTCCATCCTCTCTGGTAATCTCCATGGTGACAGGGAGTTTATCCTTCTTCTTTCTTCCAGATATAGCAACCGCTACGATCTTCATTGGGTCAGAGCGATAGTCAATTTTGTGCTTGCACCAATCGACAGAAATATCGCTGACCGCTTTTTCTTTGGAGCGTTCCTCTTCAATCTCTTTCAAAAGAGCTGCCTGGACTTCCACTGGTTTGCTTTTCAGCTTCTTGTCTTTGACTTAAGAAGACTGAATTTTGAGAGCCAGAGAGGCATCTCTTTGACAGTCAGCAATCAGCTTCTCAGCCCTGATGGATTCTTCAATTTCAGCTTCAGTCAGGAACTCCAGATCTGATGATTGAGAGGGGACCTTTTGTCGTTGAATCTCCAGATGAGAGATCATCTCTGTTCTTTTCTTTCTCTCTTCCTCTGACCAGTGAGATGGTCTAGAGGGCCTTCCATGATGTTGCAGGGACTCTTCTTCTTCTTCATCCTCTTCATCAATCTCTCTGACAGAGATTGGGATTATTTGGTCATCAGCTTCAGCAGCTGGTATTATTTGAAGCTCTTTACCCTTAAGCAGGGGAGAGAACTGTCTGGTCAGAAAAAGAAAAAGGTTAGATTTTTTGTCACACCCCGCTAAAGCGGAAACACGAGGCACGACAGCTCATAGTTTCATAGCAATAGGAAATACATAACATCAACCATACATTCGACCATGAAAAGTTAAATTCAACGTTTTGAGTTACAATCCAAAGTTCAACCATCCAAAAGGTAATAACGTTTTAACATAATAATAAAAAAAATTCTTGTGTTGATGTTGACACACATGCACGACTAAGCATTTTCTTTTACCTTCTTATCCTCCTGAAAAGCACGTTAAAGAAAATGAAAGGGGTCAACTACAAAGAGTTGGTGAGTTCACAGGTTTTCAAATGCATAAATTAGTTTTCATGCAGAATTTAGCATCAAATTTAAATATTAAAGCTCATGGGCATTTTCACAGTGAATGATGTACAACACGATGTTTAACTCAACACATCAATCTGTGTACATGCCTTAGTGCCCTTATCAACAATTTCACGTTCTTTTACGCTTGATGACGTAAATCAATCAAGATTAATTCAACATTTCAAAATTTAACGAACGATCATTTGATAGCGAAGATATTTAGCAAATTCAACATGCTTTTCACCCCAAAACGTATAAAAACGGTAAAAGAGGGGCTGTGAATACTCACCGATTTTAGCAGCTGCTCGGGAATATCTTCTAGGTTGCTTAAATCTTGGTACTACGCTTTTCCTATGACAGTGGAACACATCATCAGTTCGGACCTATTTTTACGTTTTCGGACACTACTTAGGTCACTATGCCTTATAAAATGCCTTACATGATTTATTTTATGTAGGAGTAGCGAGTACTAATCCTACTTGACATAATTCCGGCTCTTCGGATCAAATTTTTAAGGCTTTTAGGTTGACAAATTTTACTTGAAGTTCGATTACATAATAATATTTATATTAAAATTAAAATCTTCATTTTTAATTATTATTATGCCCAAAAGTCCAAAATAATCATTTTTAAGAAGGTTCATTAGTTACTGTTTGCTGTCAGAATTTTAAGTCATAAACTCTTTGTATTATGAATATTTTCCCCAATTTATTATTTTACCAAATTTTTATATGACTTATTTTAATGCATTAGGGAACTTTTGGCATAGGTAACACCATTTTTGGAGTTGTTTAGATAGGCCAATGATGTCCTTAAAGTTTATTGGTCACATGCACACATGCAATCTGCATCTCTGGATTGTCACAGTCATTTGGAGGGTCTAAACTCATCATTTGTGAGTGAATCAAATTTTGTTCAACTCCTAACTCATAAAGGTAACTTCCAGAAAAAGATTCACCCCTTTTGAATTAAAAATGAGTGAGTTATGTTCTTTTTAAATCAAGAGTTCCAATCTGACAGAAAGTTTCATTTAACACACTCAATTTGTTAATGAAGGTTGAGTACTCATTTCTTCATATTTTTGTGTGAATCCAATTTTATTTGATTCCCAACACATTAAAGTTACTTTAAGAAAAGAACTCATTAGTTTTTATGGATTTAGATGATAGATAAGGTTGATTGATTGAAACTTTTTGTCCAGCCGGATTCTATTTACACCACAAACTTTAAAGATGAAGTTGAGGGGTCAAAACTCAATATATTAAGTTTGATTTGTATTTCATTATATTAAGTTTCAAAAGAAGATTCATAGCATTTGGTTGAATATTTTTCAAGTTATGCCCAAAATACTAACATGCAATAAATCTGACAGAAACTAAAAATGAAATAACTTAATTTTATGAACATTTTAACACTTTTTGACCCATATATTGGGGTTTCTTGGTTGAAAACGTTTTTACAAAGCTTTTTAACATAAATTTTGTAAAACAACATCCTTTAGATATACAAAGAAGGATATACACATGCATGAACTCTACCATCTTAGATGGTGAGAAAAATAGCCATGCATGTCATCTAAGCTCCATTTTCTTGAGTTTTGGTTACATGGATCATGGGTTATCACCATTTCTTGACATTTAACATGTCTTTGGTGTCTAACCTACCATTTGAAGGCCTATGAAAGTCTTCTTTTCAGAAACCTCAAGAAAGTGAAGAGAAAGGTGAAGAAAATGCAAGTAGAATGAAAGAAAAATGCAAGAAAAGAAAGAGATGAAGATGAATACAAGGGTAATGAACTTACCCACACTAGAGAATGATTCTTACCTTCAAAGTGGTGGGATTGAGAGGGTTCTTGGGCTGGAATTCGGCCAAGGAGTGAGAGGAAGAGAGAGTGAGATGAGAATTTCAAAATGAGAGTGAATATGCCAAAATGAAAGGTTAGTCTTGAAGAAAGAGTATAGTAATGATAATTTTCTTGAGAAGGGGGAGGGGGGGGGGCGGATTTTCTCTCTCTCTAATCCCCCCCCCCTTTTTTTTTTTTAAACTAATAATTATAATATCTAGGCATTTAATTTGTATTTTTATAAAAGATAGATTAAAGGTAGGCAATTCTTCAATTATCTACTTAAATTTTTGGTTTCATTACTTAAGGTTTAGAATTTATATTTGATTAATTAAATTTTATATTTAACCCACTTATTATTGTTATTAATATAATAAAATGTTAATTTTATCGGATTGACATTTTATAAGACAACATATACCATTACGTCTAGTAACTTGATATTCTAAGTGCACTGCCGGTAATCTTAGGAAATTAAAACCCTTGCCTACATAATTAGGTCATATTAGGGTGTTCCTACATGTTAAGACATGTATTATACAGTTTGGGTGCTAACCTGTAAGTTCTGATTGCCGGATGTCACATTTTTATAGAAGGATAAAGGGACAAGAGTAAGGCATACCTGAGAAGGATTCTCCTCAGGTAGTGAAATCATCTTCAGGGTTCCCTCAGTAGTTGCACCTTTGCTTTGGGAAGGGGTTCTTGAAGGTGTCTCTTGACTCCCCCTTGCTTTGATAACTTCTTTCGAAGCTATCGCTGATGAAGTGACGGCTGAAGAACACCATAGAGATTGATCTTCATCGTCATCATCATCATCATCTTGATAAGAATCATCCTCTTGATCTTCAAGATCAAGGTCTTCATCATCATCGTCTTCTTCCTCTTCATCATCGACTAGATCAGCGATGGTAGGAGGGGCTTTGTCAGCAGCTATCTCCCCCTCAACCTGAGAGGGAGTTTCCTTCTGTTGAACCTCAGCAGCGACTTCAAACTCCATATTTTCTTCAGCTGCTTTCTCCCCCTCTTTGTCATTATCATCGAGAGAGAGATCTTTGGAAGGAGATGAAGCTTTTGTAGCGGCCAACACCTGAACTTCAGCCTCCAAACATTCCAGACGGCCTTCAAACGCAGGAAGATCAGACGTAGCCTGATGAATAAATTCCACGGCAATGTTCAGCGATGTTCGATCGTTCTCTGTGAATGAGGGAGTAGGAGTCGGAGTCGGAGTCGGAGCTGGTGCCTTCAGGTGAGATAGGATTTGCTGAAGAAGGACTTCACAGGCATCAACCTTTGTAGACAGAGCTGCAAACTGTTGTTGTGAGTCTTCCCTGACTTTGACAATCGCTTCTTGGAGAGTAGCGAGTTGAGAAACATCAGCTTTGGAGGCACAGGTGGCTGTCAGTGTCTTCAGTGCTTCACCAGCTGATTGAACAGCGTTGGTGTTGTTGTTGAGAGAGGCAGTCATAGATTCCACCTTTGCACTCAGATTGTTGACATTGGTGTCAACAGTCGCCAAACTAGGACCTGAAATATAAGTTAGTTTTTGAGAAACAGGCTTATATGGTGAGTTGGGATAAGTGTTTAAGGTTATAGGGATACCTGAATTATCAAACATTTTGTAGAATTATAAAGATTCCTCAAAAGATTGATGTTCAGGTCCTATGGGTCCAAACTGTGGAGTAGAGATAGATGGAGGGTTAGAGATCAAAGAAATAGAAGGACTAGAGATGGGGATAGAAGATGTAGGGATAAGGGTAGTTACCTCAGGTTGTTGAACTGAGATTGTAGGTTGCGTCACTGTTGTTGTGACAGCGACCGAGATCGCTGGCACGGTTGAAGTGGTTGTCGTTGAGGATGTGGAGGAGAGACCCAAGAAAGCATCCAAGGAAGTTTGTAGAGAAACATCCTTAGGTATAGAGCTAGAGGTAGCTTTCTCCTTGGTCACCTTGGCCTTCTTCGAAGGACCAAGGGAGCCAGTTGATGGTCGTTTGGAAGGGGTAGCGGCAGGGATAGCAGAAGAAGGAACCTCCTGCGTGGCCGCTGAAGTAGAAAAGTGAGGAGAGAGAGTCGGGAGCGAAGTTCAGAGATACTTACCTCGTTGGGGAGCGTCTTGACTTCCAGGGAGCGCTGACCCACTTTCGGAAAAGATGCATCCGAGTTGGTGGGGTAAGTAGTAGGGTAGAGGAACTTCAGGTACACACAGATAAAGCGTACGTAGGGGACTTTGGGATCCCTCTCGGTCTTCTCTATCTTTGACTTCAGGTCATCAAAGATAGCTGTTGCGTAGTCAAAGTTTCGTCCAGCGATCACTGAATAAGCCATCTGGACCTGAACCTTGCTGGCTTGGTCCAGTGACCCACTCTTCCCACTCATACACTGGATGAAGTGTGAGAAGATGTAGTTTAGATGGGAAGGCATCAGTGCCTTCTTCACAAGAGTCAACTTCTTGTTTGGAATAGTCGTCCTTGGTTTGGGTTCCCACTCATACATTGGATGAGTTCAGCGTCAGTTGGCAAGGCGTCGAATCCATTCCTGGGTTTGTTAGGAAAACGCAGAGCTTTCCTCAGGCCTAGGGCAGCCATCATCCCTGGGCCAAGTTGAGTGCTGAAGGAGATAGCAGGAACCTGTTCACCCTTTTTGTTGGTGATAGAGGTTTCGTCAGCAGTAAACCAGAATTGCTGGAGAAGAGCTTTGGAGGGTGTGGGATCCACAGTGATAGCATAAGCAATGCAGTATTGCTTTAGAAACATTGCAGCTTCCTTCAGATGTGGATACTTAACACCGTCAAAATCGAGGCGAGCGAAATGATTGTTCTTCGGAAGCTCCGATTCAGTGATGGCGAACTTGACGTTCTTAGAGGCGACAAGTGCAGATTGAGCCATTCTGAATATGAGTAGATAAAAGAGTAGAGGAAAAGATTTTAGTCTAAAAATAAAGAAGATTTTTTAGTTTCTATTTGAGGAAAGAAACATAGAAAATCAACAAATTTGAAGATTAAAAAGGTGTTCTTAAAATAAGATACCAGAACAAGAAGAAAAACCAAGGATTTTGAATGAAGAATAATCAAAATAAAATGGTTTTTAAAGAATAAAATCAAAAATGAAAATGATTTTATGTGATTAGAATCTTATAAACCCATAAATGGAGGTTTATGTATAAAGATTTAAGATAAGAATTAGAAAAAGATCAAGAATAACCTGTTGATCTTTGAAGAAGATGATGCAAATGCTTGAGAATGCTAGAATGCTTGAGAGAGTATTCTTGCTTTGAAAGTTTTTCCAGAAAGCGTAAAATGATAAGAATGGAAAAACATTCCTTTTATACGTGTGAGAGAGGAGAGAGAATGTGAGAGGCGGGAAAGCAAATGTTCATCATGACATAGACACGTCCCACGATATTGATTGGATAGAAGAGCAACGGACGAACGTGTCAGAAAAGGGCATGTCGTGGATTGTCGGTTCAAATGACGTCATAGAAGAGAGAGACTGTTCATTTGTCCGTTTTGAAATTATCGCTGAAGTAAAGTCAGCGATATATTTTTCTTTTTGAAAGTATCCCTGATGGTAAAGATAGGGATAAATTTTCTTTTAAAATGATCACTGACTAGAAATATCAGTGATAAATTTCTTTTTCAAAAAGCTTTTAATCATTTGAAGAAAGGTTCAGTGATTAAAGTTTATATTTTGAAAAACATCTTAACTGAATGAAGATTCAGTTGTAGGGATTGAGAAAACATACCTGAGAGTTAGAATGTTTATCAGAGAGAATGATAAAAGGGGAACTTATGATTACTGACACAATGCATGAACGCTGAAGATTTATTCTTCTAGATTCAGCATTCCAAGCTCACTGATGAGAAAGTTGAACCTTGTCTCATCAAGAGGCTTGGTGAATAAATCAGCAAGCTGAAAGTCAGTAGGGATAAAGTGAAGTTCAATATCACCATTCATCACATGATCTCTGATAAAGTGATATCTGATCTCTATGTGTTTCGTCTTTGAATGTAGCACTGGATTATTTGCTATAGCTATAGCACTAGTGCTGTCGCAATAGATAGGAATCTTTGATAGCTGAAGGTCATAGTCTAATAGTTGATTTCTTATCCATAAGATCTGAGAACAACAGCTTCCAGCGGCTACGTATTCAGCTTCAGCTGTGGAAGTGGACACTGAATTTTGCTTTTTGCTTGTCCAACTTACCAGCTTTCCTCCCAAGAGTTGACATCCACCAGTGGTACTCTTTCTGTCAAGTTTACAGCCTACAAAATCACTATCAGAATAACCAGTTAGATCGAACCCTGAGTCTTTGGGATACCAAAGACCGAGGTTAGGAGTTCCCTTCAGATATCTGAAGATTCGCTTAACAGCGATCAGATGGGATTCCTTGGGTTCAGATTGATAGCGTGCACATAAACAAGTAGAGTATATAATGTCAGGTCGGCTCGCTGTAAGATACAACAGGGAGCCTATCATTCCTCTATAGGAAGTGACATTAACAGGTTTTCCAGAAGGATCTTTGTTAAGTGTCAGGGGTGGTGCCATAGGAGTTTTCATCGCTGAAGTTTGAGTAAGATCAAACTTCTTCAGCATATCTTTAACATATTTACCTTGGCTGATAAAAGTACCTTTGTCAGATTGTTTAATCTGAAGACCAAGAAAATATGTCAGCTCACCCATAGAGATGGGTTAGTAGAACCAAATATTATGTCATCGACATATATTTGTACAAGAATTATATGACCTTTTATCTTTCTGAAAAATAACGTATTATCAATCTTGCCACGTTCAAAATTTTCAGAGATAAGAAGTGATGAGAGAGTGTCATACCAAGCACGAGGGGCTTGTTTAAGACCATAGAGAGCCTTATCCAATTTATAAACTTAATTTGGATACTTAGGGTCATAGAACCCTGAAGGTTGTTCTACATAGACTTCTTCATTCAGCTTTCCATTTAGGAACGCTGATTTTACATCCATTTGATAGACGATGAAGTCTTTATAGACTGCATAAGCTAAGAATAGTCGAATTGCTTCGAGCCTAGCCACAGGGGCAAAGGTTTCATCATAGTCTATACCTTCCTCTTGTCTGTATCCCTGAGCAACAAGTCGAGCCTTGTTGCGGGTTACAGTTCCATGTTCATCTAACTTGTTTCTAAACACCCAGTTGGTGCCTATAACAGTTTTATCAGATGGTCTAGGAACGAGATTCCAAACTTTGTTTCGAGAGAATTCAGTCAGCTCTTCTTGCATAGCGCTGACCCAGTTTGGATCTCTGAGGGCATCATCAGTCTTCTTTGGTTCTATTACAAAAAGAAAGTTGACGAAGAGACAGATATTACCTGAGCTTCGTCGTGTCTGAATACCTGCATCTGGATTACCAAGAATTTGATCTATTGGATGATCTCTGGTCCATCGCTGAGCAGGAGCATGATCGCTCAACTCAGAGGTTGAATCAACAATTGGGATGTTTACTGATGAGGACGTTTGAGGTTCATCAGCAATTAACTGTTGAGTAGTGGACATACGGTTGTTATCAGAGAGGTTTTCAGACAGAGGTAGATCTGATGGTAGCAAGGTGTTTAGAGGTTCAGCTGAAACCCATGAGTTGGATTCAGCGCTAGGAGGTATAATGTTTGGATCATTATCAGCGGCTGGAGGATCTAAATTCTGATGGTTTGAGAAGAAGGGTTCAGTTTCTTTGCAGTGAGAGAACATCCAAGCATTTAACTCTTCATTGTCAGTGATTGGTTTAGAGTTCGCTGAGCGAGTTTCATCAAATGTGACATGAATTGTTTCTTCCACAAATTGTCTTCTTTTGTTGAAAACTCTGTAGGCTTTGGAGATGGAGGAATATCCTAGAAATATTCCATCATCAGCTTTTGGGTCGAACTTCCCAAGTTGATCTCTGTTGTTTAAGATAAAGCACTGACAACCAAAGATATGAAGAAAACTGATAGAAGGCTTCCTTCCATGAAAAAGTTCATAAGTTATCTTCCCAAATCATTTTACTATCAGCGATCTATTTTGAGTAAAACATGCAGTGTTTACAGCTTCTACCCAAAATTGAGTAGGGAGATGAGAATCGCTGAGCATTGATCTAGCAACTTCAATGATCGTTCTGTTTCTTCTTTCAGCGACTCCGTTTTGCTGAGGTGTTCTTACTGAAGAGAAGTTATGAGAAGTTCCCTTGTTCTCAAAGAAATTGTTTAGGGAACTGTTTTTGAATTCAGTTCCATGATCACTTCTTATTGAACGAACAGTAAGATTATTCAGCACTTCCATCTTTTTAACAAAAGATATTAGTTCTTCTGGAGTATCACTCTTACAGCGAAGAAAGATAACCCAGGTATAACGAGAGAATTCATCTACAATGACAAGCGTATATTTCTTTCCAGCTATTGATTGGATGTTGACAGGGCCAAACAGATCCATATGCAAGAGCTGAAGAGGACTTGTCACTGAGGAAACTTGTTTAGACTTGAAACTAGCTTTTGTTTGTTTTCCTTTTTCACATGCTGAGCAGAGAGATTCTTTAGCATATGAGTGCTGAGGAAGACCCGAAACCAGTTCCTTAGTTGAGAGAGAATTCAGGGTTTTGAAGTTTAGATGAGAGAGCCTTTTATGCCATAGCCAGTTGACATCAGAAGATGCCTTAGAGAGAAAACATAAGTTCTCAGTGATAGTAGAGTTCATATCTATTACATAGACATTTTCTCTGCGATAACCACTGAGAGCAAGTTTTCCTTTCTCATCCACCACTAAACATGCTTTCTTAGAAAAGCGAACTTCGTAGTCTTTGTCACATAGCTGACTGATGCTCAGAAGGTTGTGCTTCAGTCCATCTACATAAGCGACTCTTCGAAAGGTAGTTGTCCCGTTGCCGAGGACACCAAACCCTCGGGTATATCCTTTTCCATTTCCACCGAAGGTCACAGAGGGACCTTTCTCTTCCTTGTATTTAGTGAGCAGGTCTTTTTGTCCAGTCATATGACGAGAACATCCACTATCGAGATACCAGATGCCCTTTGATCCCTGCACACATAAGAAAGATAAAGCGTTGTTTGGTACCCACTTTTCAATGGGTCCTTTAGAGTTAGTGGATAAGGAAGTTTCAGCAGTCTTCTCAGTAGATGAAGATTCAGCTTCAGTGGTGATCTTCACTTTGGTTAATTTCTTAACCTTAGTGGTATTGTTCACCTTGGTCGATTTTTCAACTTTGGTGACCTTCTCAGCTTTAGAGGCATTTATCTTCACTTTAGCTGTTTTATCAGCTTTAGTGGCAGTTGGACATTTGCTTACAATATGATCAGTAAAACCACAGTGATAACATTTTCTGTATTTGAAAATGGTTTTAGGACCAGAAGTAGGTTTTGCAAGTTTAAGATGAGCAGGACCAGGCCCGGGAAGGCTTTTCTCATGAGATCTGGGAGGAATTTTCATTTCTTCAGATCTCGTGGATTTAAGATCAATCTTTATCTTTGGAGGACAGAGATCAAAGATTTCTATCATAGAGCTAGAGGATTGATTTGCTGAAGGTTTAGAAGGAACTTTCAGCTTTGCTTTCCTGGTAGCCTTCTGAGGACGAAGAATGGATTTTCCTTTATCCGCAGACTTAGTGTCTTTGGATATTTCCTCAGGGATAGATGTAACACCCTGAATTCTGGAAATAACAACTAATTTAAATTTTTCTAAATACACCAATAAAATAATCATCTACAACCACAATTTAATATTTAACCTCAACACACACATTCATTCTATACATACGGTTTATAATAAGGACGGGTGTTACTAAAACCCAATAGAAGTCACTATCTCCAAACTGCGGAAGTCTTCACTAACTTACACTCGGGAGAACTTGATTCTTCTAATTCAACCCAGTCATGTTCTTCAGCGATGAGACCTTTACCTTTTTGCTTGTACCTTTTCAGCTTTTGATATTTTTTCTTCAGCTTTAGGTATTTGTCATCACTGGATCTTCTTGAGGTAGAAGGTTTGAAGGCCTTTTTCGACCTGCACTCACTAGCAAAGTGTCCAATCTTTTCACTGTTATAGCAAGTGGCAGTAGCCTTATCAACAGGTGTTGATTTTGGCTTTTCAGTAAGAGAGAGAGGCTTACTTCTTCGGAAGTTGCTCTTTCTTGCAAATCCCTTAAAAGAGTTTGTCAAGAGTGCTAAGGACTCATCAAACTCTGAACGATCAGGGTCTGATTGATCCTCAGATTCAGAATCTAACTCAGTGATGGTGAGAGTAGATCGCTGAGATGGAATTATCTCTGAAGAGACTAAAGCAACAGGAGTGCTTCTGGAGTCTTTAGAATCTTTTACAAGATTCTTCTTCAGGAGATTCGATTGCTCATAGTTGAGCAATATTCCATACAGAGTGCTGAGAGAAAGAGAATTTAAGTCTTTTGTAAGCTTAAGACATATTGAATAACTGTCCCAGCTTTCAGGAAGACATTCTAAGAATTTTGTTAGGACCTCAGAATTAGAATAGGTCCTACCAACAGTTCTTAGGTCAATGATTAAGCAGTTAAACCGCTGATGAACGTCAGAGAGAGATTCATTCTTACCAGCGATGAAACTTTCATACTGTCTTACCAAGTTAATCTTACGAGTTTCTTGGATTTCAGTGGTGCCCTCATATTGAACACATATGGTTTCCCACATTTCTTTAGAAGTTTTCAGATGCATGATGGAATGGAAAACTTCATCAGGCAGAGCCATTGAAATAATGGTCTTTGCTCTTGCATCTATTCCTAACTTCTTTTTATCTTCATCACTCCACTGTCTTATTTCTTTAACGACATAACGTTCAGGGACAGCTTCAGTGGTGGCAGTAGCAGGAACTGCAGCTATAATTCTAACAGGTTCATAGGGTCCATTTTCTATATATTCAGGTATAGTAGGATCCGCACCTTCAAGAAATAGCATCATTCGATTTTTTCATAGAGAAAAGTTATCTCTGCTAAATCGAGGAGGTTTAGAAAGTGAACCATTATCATAGTAGTTTGTGTTTGTGTTAAGTGCCATTTAGAACAACAAAGAAGAGAATAAAGCAAGATCTTGTTTATTAGATTAAACAAACTGCTCTGATACCACTTGTTGGTCCCTAAGGTGCTTAACATGTTTGTAGAAGGGGGGGGGGGTTGAATACAAACACAAGAATTAAAGTTTAATAAATTGTTTATTGATAAATCAAATACAATTTACAAGTTTGTTGCGGAATAAGATTAAGACAGACTTAATCTAAACAAACTTAAGAAACACTAAGATGGTTGCACAAGAAATTCAGAGAATGGGGGATTAAGAGATATAGAAAAAAGGGTTTCTATATGGGGTTCAAGGATTGAGCACCCTTCAGATGAAGGGGTGATCTTCCTATTTATACCCTATGCATTAAATGCATGGTAGGACACTTTACACGTGGCGTTCATTGATTGGCTTTGGGAGTCTGACTTTTGGGAGACATGCTTTCGGCCGGACAGTGAACAGTGTAGATGACAGAGGTGTTGTACGAATTATGGCAGAGACATGTCCATTCTGACATATCATACTAAGTTGTGCAAGGAGAGACAAAAGGAAACCTGAGACGTAAGCTAAGTGATCATTCGATCGCTGAGTATCTCTTTCTTCAGAGATATCAAGAGTTCAGCGATCGCTGAAGCTTTTCCTCATGTTCCTTCGCGTATAAGTAGATTCGTCTTTGCTTCACTGATATCCGCATCAGGTCACTAGTAGACTTGTCTTTGTTCAGCAGCTTCGTCTTCGATTCAACTATGAACATCTGTTGACGCGAGACTTGTCTTCAGGGATTACGTTACTGTTTACATCAGAAACTATCAGCGATACTGAACAGGATCAATTTGATCACTGATAGTGAAACACTAATACATACTAGATGTTTATAAGAAGACTATCAGCGATAACTGAACAGACTCAGTCTGATCGCTGATGGTGAAACACTAATACATATTAAAACGTAATTTTCACTAAGTATAGAAAATGGTCGTTATCAAATCACTGAGAGAGTTTGGATCAACAATAAACTTGTTTTATATACAGGCAGGACTAGGTGTATGCATACATTTGAGTCAGAAGTCTGACCTAAGTCGGGAAGTGTGACCCGCCTGCTCGTACCGGGGAGTGTAGCCCGTTTATGCCATTAGGGTGTGTCCCTAAAATAAGGCAGTGCGAGACAGACATACTGTCTTTGACGGGAATGTTGGTCAGTAGCTTAAGGTACACTTGCGAAGCGTAAAAAGTAGTGATGGTCAGTAGATTGAGTTATGCCTGCGAAGTATAAAGTGTTTTAAAGTTTGATTAAAAGAGCAGGTTATGTTTTGAGATATAAAGCTTTGTTTAAATGTTTTAATTAATATTTGAAATGTTGCAGTAGTGATTGGAGGGGGCTCACTAGACCATTGGTCTAACCCTCGCTATTTCAAAATTTTAATTTTGTTTCAGGTTATCGAAAAGTAACAGGTACAGATAAAGGTAAAGAGAAGATATGAACTATTAGAAGGAGGTAGAAGACGTCTTGCAGTAGTTTACCTTTTTGAGACTCAGTTGTGTAATAGGTGATAGTTAAGAACATTATACTATGAAATGTAAGCCTGGGGCATTGTTTAGAATGAAATGTTATTTTATTGTTTATATAATTGTCCAGGTTGTTACAGAAATCGATTCAAAGGCAATGACTCACAAAGAATCAGCGGCGGCGGCGACAAGAGACGACAAGAGGAAGAAGTGGCGACGAGAGTCGATTATGGTTCGGATGAACAGTGATGATGATGAACAGTAAAACGATGAACAGTAAACCAATGAATAGTAAAATCGAAGAATAAACCTACAACTCTGATAACATGTTAGAAGATGAATATGGTTGAAGGAGACAATGAATATGCTGAAGGTTTGAAACCTCGATATATTGATTGAGAGAAAACGTACAAAGTGTAAAGTAAATAATAAAAAGTTATCTAACCTAGACTACAAGATACAACATATTTATACGTAGACTAAATGGGCTTGGGCCCTATACTGACATGGGCCTGGGCCCTCTATATACATTAACAAATTCGATGAATCTAAAGCTTAATTACCAGATGGGTTAGTGAGCCACGATACCCAATCTAACGCAAGATCCGTATTTCTTCGAGAGACCCATTCGAAGGCACGTCTTTGAAAGTCAAAAATCATAGTAGGGTGTTGCTAAGGCTACCCCCTTACATCACTCTCTCTCACACCCCCCATACCCCCTTACATCATCATGTCTCTCACACGGTTTTTTTTTAAATTAATAGTTACAGTTTTGGTCCTTAAACTCTTTTGATTAATTTACTTTATACCTTTTACTTTTTTAATTTTCATTTTACACCATCATCATATTAACACATATAATCGTATATTAACTAAAATATGTTTAAAAAAATACTTTTAATTTTAACAAATTACACCATTATAATCTTCTCTTCGATACCTTCGAAATGAGCCCAATATTGAATATTTTTTAATTTATTTATTTTATTATATATTAAAATATGTCAAAAAATACGTTTAAAAATACGTTTTGGTATGAAGTATATTGCAATTACATTTTTCACTCGACATGGTTCAACGTTATTTGCATTGCAATTTCATTTTTTCACTCGACAGGGTTCCAAGTCATTTTGCAAAACATGTGTTTGTTAGGGGTGTTCAAAAAAACCGGATAACCAAGAAAACGAGCCGAACCGTTTAATCCGAAACCGAAAAATCCGATAACCGTTCGGTGCGGTTCGGTTCAACCAGGGACGGACACAGGGATTTTTTCATACGGTGGCACCATAGTTTTTTATATGGGTTTTATCGACATGCCTTCGTTTTTTTTTTACCAACATTCAATATCGTCCGATGTGTTATTAGCCTAATTCCGCCGTTTTGAAGGACTTTTAAAGTTTTTCGAGGGATTTTAAGTTTTTTTTTTTTATCTATTTTGAGAGATTTTTTCGGTATTTTTTGGTTGATTTAAAAGTTTTTTTTGGTTTTTTGGTTGATTACGAGGTACGGTTGCACTTCTAAAATAATATGGTTGCACCTTCTAAAATAATACGGTTGCACCTTTTAAAAAGCGATAACCGAAAAATCCGATAACCAAAAAACATGTGTTTGTTCGGTGCGGTTCGGTTCAACCAGGGACGGACGTAGGGACTTTTTCGAACTCTCTCCCCCTCTCCATGGGCGATGGAAATTGTGGATTTCAAGCCATATCTAAAAGTTTTTAGAATAATAATGATATTAAAACTAAACCAGATATAATAATTAGAAAGTGGCAAATTAGATTGAGGAACAATTGTTGTAACAATTTGGGTATAAAAAAACGAACAAACATATTCATACGTTTCAAAAGTGGCAAATGAAAAATATTGTTATTAGTAAAATACGTTTAACCATATTCATCGTATATTAACTAAAATACGTTTAAAAAAATACTCGTGACTATGTTGATTTAAATGAATAATAAAAAAAAATCGATTAACCAAGAATATATATTACATATAATAATATAATTAAATCAAAAAATATTCAATATTGGGCTCATTTCGAAGGTATTGACGAGACGATTATAATGGTGTAACTTGTTAAAATTAAAAATTACTTTTTTAACGTATTTTATTTAATATACGTTTATATGTGTTTATGTAATAAAAATATAAAATGTAAAATGTAAAATCAAAAGGTATAAAGTAAATCAATCAAATTAGTTCAGGGACCAAAATTGTAATTATGAATTTAAAAAAAAACAAAAAGTACAATTGTGAGGGGGAAGGGGGGTATGGTTTTGTAGAAAATTTGCAGGGGGGTAGGAGTAGAATTTCCCATATTATTCCTATTGCCCCAGATTAGGTATAGCATACACCATACCGTTGCTCTCCAGCGCTCCACACCTTTCCAGTTGATAGTTGTAATAATCAGATCTAAAGTTATCAATCTCAAAGTTAGAGTGGGGAGTGGTCAAAACCCATTATTTGAGGGGGCCTAAGTGTAAATGCTAATTATAAGAAAGTAACCTAGGGTCTTGTGCAAACATCTCTTTTGAGAGGCGGCTATTTTGAGAAACCTGGGAGCGATTTTGGAGAAAGAGACCGAGAAGGAGAAAAGTTTGCAAGGAGTTCCAGATTTTTGGGTTGTTTGCATTGAAGGTTAGCTTCTTTGTTATTCAAAAACTCTTCAAGATATTAGTAATTTCATCTTTATAGTCGTAGTTGGGGGTGGAGTGGAATCTGAGTTTTAATTTTCTGGGTTTATTCGTTCTTGGAGTATCGGTCGATTTGTTGGATACCGGTCGATCCTTTTAATACCGGTCGATCCTTTTCATACCGGTCGATTCTTTTATCCCAGTCGACCTGCAGATATCAGTCAAGTTTTGATCCCGGTCGACCTGCAAATACCGGTCGAATATGAATCGTAATCTCCGGTCGATACTGTTTGAATCCCGGTCGTCTTGCGATTTGGAATAATTTAAGGGGGGGAGAGAGAGTCCATAGCATGAAATGATGCTTTTAATTTTGTGGTGGGCCAGCCCATGTGGCTTGGTCGGTTTTAGATGTTAGGTGGGTTTTATTTTATTTATTGGTGGGCCCATTGAGTTTTAATTCAATTATTGTGTTAATTGTTGGTTAATAAGTTAGAGATTAAGTCGACGTTGGGGGTTCGATGTCAAGGTCAACTTTTTATAAATTAGAAAGTTGAGAGAGTTCACCAATCGATATTTCCTTTATAGGTTTCAATTCGAATCTTAGAGGTAGACGAAGAGTTTGAGCTAAGGGACGCCAGGTGAGTTTTTCTAAACTAAACCTTTTGATGATGAAAGCATGTGAAGTTTATTTTAAACTTTGATTTATTTATGATAGCATGATTTTATTAAATTATTCAAGTGTGTTATAAATTGTTGTTGTGTAAATGTATGCATACATTATACGTGGGTTATGTGACCTAAGTCGGGGAGTGTGGCCCGCCTACTCGTGCCGGGGAGTGTAGCCCGTTCATGTCGTTGGGGGGAGTGTTCCAACATTAAGGCAGCGCGAGTTAGACACATCGTCTTTGACGGTCGTGTGGTCCGTAACGTGTTTTATTTCTGTGCCATTATAAAATGTTGTCTAAAATTCTGGAAAGTATTTTGTTGCTTATCTGTTAGAGGGATCTCACTAGACCTATGGTCTAACCCTCGCTCTTTCAAAAACTAAAAATCTTTTTAGGCCGTCGTGAAATAAGCAATGCAACTAAAGGCAAGGAGAAGGTTTAGCTGGAGCGGATATAAGACTGTCATATAGTTATTATTCTGTATCTCAGTTGTGTATAGGTTGTTTATTACAAACCTTGATTTAACTATTGTAAGTTTGGGACCGTGTTGGCATGGATTATTATTAATCGTTGAGTTTTTATTTTAAGAATCGATCCGCTTGTTATATTTTGGTTGGGTTGTTACACTTGGTATCAGAGCCATAGTTTAAGGGATTTAGTTGACCGGATGGGCCTAAACTTAAACTGTGGAGTAGAGGGACACAACTGAGATTTAGGAAGTCTTTAAGGTAGAACTTAGTTATCGAGAGTCGTGATAACGATAGTGAGGATTCTCATGTAAGGTAAATTCAGAATTGCATCTGGCCAATGCCATTATGAATTTACAGGTGCATGGGCATACTCGATTGCTATTGTTGAGACAATCGATGGGTGTAGTATGGGGTAGTGAGTCGTATCATTGAAATGATAAGCTGGTTTGGAATGTTGTGTGAGTTCGCTTATGCTTGTAAGGTTAATACCGGATAGGATGAAATCGTGCGGGATGTAGATATTTCGTTGAGAAGGGACCTCTTGAGTCCATAAGGAAGAGATTGATGATAGGAGGTGAGCTTGTCGCACCAAGAGAGTCTTCGGTTAGTAAAGGGGTATGTCGTTTAGTGAGAAGCAGGAAAGTGTTAATCTAAGAATCGAATGATCGATTTGAGGCTTCTAAAGTTGTAGTTAATTGAAGGGTGGTTGAGAGACGATATCAGTGTTGACTGATAATATGTAGTGAGGATCAGATGGGAATGAGTTACCGTTTGGGTTGCGAGTCAATAATCGCGGAGATGACTAGTTTTGGGCTTTCAAGGTTGTTAGAGATCGATTGTGCCGGAGGTTATGGCACAGATGAGAACCCTGACTGGTTGTTTGGAAGCGAGGGTCTGGGATAATTTATAGTGAATGTAAACAATTGACCTTGTTAGAGTAAATAGCCTTCAATGTCATTGAGTCCCATGCATTGTGTGTCAAATAAATTGTTGGAGTTTTCCATATCTTTCACATCAGGTATTTTGGCGTGTGTGTACCTTTCGAGGTATTTGTTTTAAAAACATGTTGACGCGTGCAATTATGTGTTGGATTGAAAAGACAAGTTTATGGCATTGGGTGATGAATTTCGATTTTTGGTGTGGGGGAAATAATATGTAACTCTTCGTTAATGAGTTAACTTTTGGTTATGAAAATCAAAACAACAATTGATCGCATGGTTTTATAAGTGAGTCTAGTGCAAACATGTGTTGTCATATTAATGAGGGCGAGAGTCGTTTGACATGCTCAGTGTAAACAATTTTGAAGTATTTTATAAATCGTGTGGGTAAAGTTAATCGGAAATAATTTCAAATGTACCAACACCGATTTTGGAGTGTGGTGAAGAGAAATTTATCGTGGAGTTGAAGTTGAACGATATTTGAATTCGTTTTGCATGGCTAAGTCAGTGTGGTGTCGTATACACTCAAGTTTGCTTCATGATGTAAGTATCTTCTAAATTTTCAAAACGTGTCAAGAGTTTAAATGTTTGTGCGTCATGCATGAAGGCTATGAACTCTCTAGGTCGTGAGGAAGGTTGCAAATAAGAATGATGAAGTGTTAGAGTGGAAGTGTGTCGCTCGATCAGAGAGTGGTAAATGTGTGATATTGGTATTCCTCTAAGTAAAGGGGTGAATAGCGGAGGTGGTTAATGGAGGCATTGACCTATGATGTTAAGGATGATGGTACTATAATGGTTCACCGTTGGTTTCATGTGGATGTCGGTAAACGGTTGTGTCTGGAGTGGAGTTTGGAGTCGTAAAAATATTTTGGCAATTAGCTGCTGCGGTGGAAGATGAAGGTTTCACTGGAGATCCATGTAGGGTCGTAGCAGAGTGGAAGTACATCAATGTCAATTGTTGCTGTGGAAATCAGAAACCATTTGTGGTAATGTCGGAGCGCGGAGAATGAAGTAGTAGTTACAGATAGTTTCCAGGAGTTTTGTGATGAAGCGAAGAGTTATTCAGAAAAGGTGTGTACCTAGTGTGATGTTGGACAACCTTGTGTGGATAATTCAAAAAGGGAAAATCACTAGTTCATTAAAGTGGTTCTTTATCAACGAAGTTTTGATGGCTATGCGGGTGTGACGTTTTTATATAGCACAACTGGAATGGGTTGCGCTTTGTGCATTTAAGACTTCGAGGTAGTACGTTTAATTATTCAGGCTACTGGAGTTTGATTCCAGCAGGTCGCGATGAGCTGGAAGGGAGCGATATCTAGTTGAGTGGTTTTGAAAATCATAGTTTTGTGATTTAGCCAGATTTGAGAAAGACAAGGTCGTGAAATGCCTTGAGGTCCGATTTCAGTATTATGATCAGTGAGAAGTGATCGGTATTTGTAAGTGTTCCAAGTGGCCGTAGAGACTTGCAATTGTTCTGGGAGGAGGTAGTAGAGTGTTGGTAGTAACCAGTAGTCGATGACGTCTTTATGACATATCCGGGAGTGTAAATCATTAAAGTGGTAAGGAGTTTCCTTAAGGATATCTAGAAGGCGGGTGTTATCGTCATAGAATGAACGTCTTCATCCGAAGAGCTAGGGGGAATGAGTTGTAAGTGGTAAGATTGTGGTGGGAATGCTAAGTTGAAAATAATGTTGTCAAATGATGGGTGGTGGTTATCTAGGAGAGGAGCTATATGTTTTTTTACAGCAAGTTTTGGGCGGGATTATTTTATATCTCAAAAAGGAATGTTGAGAGTGTCGAACTGTTTAATTCTGGAGGTTCTGCAGTAGATAGGAATCCGTGGGCACGAGGAATTATGCTTGAGGGTGAAGGGATTATAGCAGATTGGGCAATCTTGTTTGGCGAGAGAGAGGGGTGCGGCGTTTTCGAATAGTGGGTAACGTTTTTGAAGAGTTGGGTTGATAATCTGGCGTGTGAATTATGGATAGCCGATGGAGCTATCAAGTAGTGTGATTGTGCTTCGATACATTTGGGATTCATCGAGGAATAAAGTCAGTAATGTTGGGTGAGCGGTGTTTCTTGTAACGAGAAGAAAGTGAAGATATCATGTTGGAAAGGTGGAAAATTTGAGAGTAAGAAGTTGGCAAGTGACAAAATGTGGAGGTATATTTTAGATTCTATTGTCAGCATAGTTATAAATCCCTAGCGCGGGTATGAGAAAGAGAGCATGGTGTTGGTACGATGCGTGTATGATTAATCAAAGTCGTGCAGCTGACTAAAAGTTCACGTTACTAATCAGTGAGTTGGTCGTTAGAAGTGGGTTTGAAACCCTCAAGGAGGAAGGTAAAGGTGTTGGAATATAGTGCTGGGAGAGAAGAGCCATAGTGTTAGTATTGACAATGCGTGAAAAGGGGATTCCAAGTGAGTCCGTTATTCCGTGTTATTTCCTTTGAAAGAGTTTGTATGAACTTGGTCTTTCCGAATCGAGCGGGTGAAGCTGGGTTTTATTACGTAATTGGTCAGGTGTTTGTGGATGCAATGAGAAATGGAGGAATGTGTCGCATTAATCGGACAGTTGGAACCGATGGATTACGAAGGTTTTGATTTGTGAAAGCTTCTATCATTATGTGAGAAGTTGAAGAGACGACGTTAGAACGATTTATATTCAGCATGTAAGAATTAGATATTGCCGTAGAATTTAGGTCAATGTGGTTCGAAAGAGAAAGTGCTTATGCGTTTGATTTATGTCGTGCTAAGAGGGGTTACTTGCAAGGACAAGTTACTTGATGAAGAAACTCGTGGCTGTGAGTTGTTGGCGATGTCTACAGTGGTCGACGTGTCATGTTGGTGAGTATTTAGTCAGGGATCCTATCGGTTAAGGAAGTTGATGTAATCGAGGGGTAATCTAATGGTTGAGTATGACTATGTATTGGTCAGAATGGCTTGGATAATCGATTGGTACTAATTTGGTTAGATTGAGAATTATGAATCATTAGACCCAAGTGGTGACAGATGTAAAGTTACCAGTCTTGCATTGGAAGGGTGTGACCCGATGTAAAAAGAAATGGAAGTGAGGACTCATATTTGTTGGGCCGTTGCTACTATGGAGCGCGTTGGGAAGATAGCATATAGACTGGATCTGTCATGGATCTGCGAAGAGTGCACCCCGTTTTCCTTGTATCTAATATGATGAAATGTTTAGCAAAAGCGATGTCGTTATACCGTTAGAAGATGTCCAAATAGATGAAAGGATAAGCTTTGTAGAGGAACCAGTATCGATTTTGGATCGTAAAGTGAAAAAGTTAAGGAATAAGGAAATTTCCTTGGAAAAAGTTCAGTGGCAACTCCACAAAGGGAAAGGAGCGACTTGGGAGTTAGAGTCGGTTATGAAGAGTCAATATCCCAGTTTATTTTAAAGAAGGAATTCCGGGGACGGAATTCTTTTGAGGGGAGGATATTGTAATAACCGGATCTAAAGTTATCAATCTCAAAGTTAGAGTGGGGAGTGGTCAAAACCCATTTTTTGAGGGGGCCTAAGTGTAAATGCTAATTATAAGAAAGTAACCTAGGGTCTTGTGCAAACATCTCTTTTGAGAGGCGGCTATTTTGAGAAACCTGGGAGCGATTTTGGAGAAAGAGACCGGGAAGGAGAAAAGTTTGCAAGGAGTTCCAGATTTTTGGGTTGTTTGCATTGAAGGTAAGCTTCTTTGTTATTCAAAAACTCTTCAAGATATTAGTAATTTCATCTTTATAGTCGTAGTTGGGGGTGGAGTGGAATCTGAGTTTTAATTTTTTGGGTTTATTCGTTCTTGGAGTATCGGTCGATTTGTTGGATACCGGTCGATCCTTTTATACCGGTCGATCCTTTTCATACCGGTCGATTCTTTTATCCCGGTCGACCTGCAGATATCAGTCAAGTTTTGATCTCGGTCGACCTGCAAATACCGGTCAAATATGAATCGTAATCTCCGGTCGATACTGTTTGAATCCCGGTCGTCTTGCGATTTGGAATAATTTAAGGGGGGGAGAGAGAGAGTCCATAGCATGAAATGATGCTTTTAATTTTGTGGTGGGCCAGCCCATGTGGCTTGGTCGGTTTTAGATGTTAGGTGGGTTTTATTTTATTTATTTGTGGGCCCATTGAGTTTTAATTCAATTATTGTGTTAATTGTTGGTTAATAAGTTAGAGATTAAGTCGGCGTTGGGGGTTCGATGTCAAGGTCAACTTTTTATAAATTAGAAAGTTGAGAGAGTTCACCAATCGATATTTCCTTTATAGGTTTCAATTCGAATCTTAGAGGTAGACGAAGAGTTTGAGCTAAGGGACGCCAGGTGAGTTTTTCTAAACTAAACCTTTTGATGATGAAAGCATGTGAAGTTTATTTTAAATTTTGATTTATTTATGATGGCATGATTTTATTAAATTGTTCAAGTGTGTTATAAATTGTTGTTGTGTAAATGTATGCATACATTTATATGTGGGTTACGTGACCTAAGTCGGGGAGTGTGGCCCGCCTACTCGTGCCGGGGAGTGTGGCCCGTTCATGTCGTTGGGGGGAGTGTTCCAACATTAAGGCAGCGCGAGTTAGACACATTGTCTTTGACAGTCGTGTGGTCCGTAACGTGTTTTATTTCTGTGCCATTATAAAATGTTGTCTAAAATTCTGGAAAGTATTTTGTTGCTTATCTGTTAGAGGGATCTCACTAGACCTATGGTCTAACCCTCGCTCTTTCAAAAACTAAAAATCTTTTCAGGTCGTCGTGAAATAAGCAATGCAACTAAAGGCAAGGAGAAGGTTTAGCTGGAGCGGATATAAGACTGTCATATAGTTATTATTCTGTATCTCAGTTGTGTATAGGTTGTTTATTACAAACCTTGATTTAACTATTGTAAGTTTGGGACCGTGTTGGCATGGATTATTATTAATCGTTGAGTTTTTATTTTAAGAATCGATCCGCTTGTTATATTTTGGTTGGTTTGTTACAATAGTCGACTGATGACCGAGTTCGAGCAGGCCGTTTACTGTATTTATCGCCTCCACGTTTGTATTCCACCATCTTTCGATAGTTGCCCAAAGTACCTGCACTTGAACACAAGAGACCAAAGCATGATCGATAGATTCCACCTCCAAGCGACCTCGCGGACATAGGCACGAATCAAGATCGATTCCTATTTTGCCGAGCACCGCCCGGGCAGGAAGTCATCCTAACGTCGCTCTCCAGATGAATATACAAATCTTCTTAGGAACCGTATTTGTCCACCTTGTAGGAGTCGCCACGCCTTGCACTGCATCCTTCTTTTCTTCGACGAGATCCCATAATCTCTTAATCGAATATCCATTTTGTTTTTCCAAACTCCAAACCACCCTATCCTCACCTTCTTCCTTCGGTTTGTATTCCTCTACCTCACCTCGTAATTCCTCCAACTCATTTATCTCCCTTCCCCTTGGATCTCTCCTCCATCCCCACTTCCACCTCCAATCCCCTCCCCTCCACTCCCCTCTCTCCGAGACCGAAGCTCCCTTTACCGTTTCTAATTGATAGAGCCTCCTAAATTTGTCTTTTAACCTCCTACTAGACGACCATCTCTCTTCCCAAAATTTGGTTCCCACCCCATTCTTTAGATCTTTCCAAATGGATCCCTAAAAAGGGACGCCTACTTCATCTATATCCTTTCCCACCCGGACAATTTGCCCCCACACCGAACTCCCTCCCTTACCCTTATCAAGCCCTTCTAACAAACCCCCTTCCCACCCGTATAGACTACTCACCACCTTGACCCTTAAGGAGCTTTTTTCTTTGAAGAATCTCCACCACCATTTCCCAATCAACCCCCAATTGAGTTCTTTTAACCCACCTATATTTAAGCCGCCACTATTAAAGTAGCCTAACACTTTCTCCCATTTTACCCACGCTCTCGGTTTACCCGCTCCCTCATCTTTCCCCCCTCCCCTCCCCCACCCCTCCCCAAAAAAAATTCATCCTCACACGCTCTAGCTCACGAAGGACACTCACCGGGGCACGGAACAAGGAGAAATTAATCATTGAATTATAACAAAATACTTAATTTTTTTATATAAAAAACATTATATTATTAAGCCTAAATTAAACAAATTTATAAAAAAAAACATTATCACTTTCTCAAAACCATCCAAAATCGTATTGTAGATCGACAAAAAAACAAAAAACAAAATGAAACATTAAAATCGTGATGTATTTCGCTGCATTGCCCGAGTACGCTTCTAATACTATATTATAAAACACGAATAAAAAAACTCTTAAATACAAATTATTAGGCACAAGGTAACATCATTTTATGCAAGATTTTAAAAATCTCTTAATTTACAATTATCAAAACACAAGATACATATTACTACTGCAGACTTCTAACACCCACCAATTTGGTATGTGCACGGCCTTCCTTTTATGCAGACCTTTTCATGTATCACTATTAATTAATATATTATATTACTATAATTTTGTTTTAATTATATTATTAAATATGTAATTGGTTATTTTTTCTAGATGTCATTAAAATATATAAGATAATCATTGAATTCTAACAAAATTCTTAATTTTTTTATATAAAAAACATTATATTATTAAGCCTAAATTAAACAAATTTATAAAAAAAAAAAACATTATCACTTTCTCAAAACCATCCAAAATCGTACTGTAAATCGACAAAAAAATAAAATGAAACATTAAAATCGTGATGTATCTCGCTGCATTGCGCGAGCACGCTTCTAGTTAATTAATAGTGATACATGGAAAGATATGCATAAAAGGAAGACTTTACACATACCAAATTGGTAGGTGTTAGGAGTCTGCAGTAGTAATATGTATCTTGTGCTTTGATACTTGTAAATTAAAAGATTTTTAAAATCTTGCATAAAATGATGGTACCTTATGCCTAATAATTTGTATTAAGAGTTTTTATCCATGCTTTATAATATAGTATAGATATGGTTTGTAGATCCCATATATAGTGCAATCACGATATAATAATCAATCAACAATAATCATCAATCATAAGTCACAACTGCTAGTCATATGATTAGATTCAACAATGAAGAGTTTAGGTTTCAGAGAGAATATCTGATCAGAGAATGTAAACCTTATGACTAATAATTCTAACAAATTCTTCTAACCTAAAACTAGGTTTAGAAAGCATATAAATATGCACGACAAAGGCCTAATGGGCTTTGAGGCCCATTTACAAATCAACTATCAGATAATTACAATTCGACCCCTATAAATGTGTTATACAACTTTCAACGCACTAGGACTTTCAGTCCTAACAATCTCCACCTAAAGTTGAATAAGGCTTTTATCATCTTGAAATCTTCAAGCCTTTATCTTCTTTCCCTCTTGAATTTTTGAAGAACTTTGGTGTTGCTTGTCTTCATGTCTTTCCACGCTCCCCTTGAATAAAGTTTTTGGTCTTCAAAGTTTCAACTTTGTAACCAGATTCAATGTACAATAGTCTCGACTGAACGCACTATTGAGCAACTTTCAACTGTATAAACTCAACACATCGGATCAACACACAAGAAAGATAATGTGCGAGTTACGTGACATTCCACGATGCAACTTCAGTTTAAAACAAAGAATCTGTCTATGAACCACGAGTTGAATAAACTTTCAGCTTAAGAACTTGTTTCAATCAGCTCGTAGGAGGAACAACTTGTAGCAGACACCACATGATACAGGATAGAAGAACCAATAAAATCTTTACTGCTCAGTTGCAATATTTGAATCCAAAGATTTTCAACCTCAGATAATAAAATTTTGTTACTCCCCCTCAGATTTTGCTAACTCCCCCTCAACACGATAATCTGTGTCTTTGAATTATGTGACATTCTCCCCCTCATGATGATTAGGAGAATCCTGAGCATCATGTATCGTCAAAGACTAACCGGATGAGTAGCAAAAGATTAGATAAAACGATTCAGTAACCAAGGGTAACAGCTAACACAGAAACACAATAGTAACTGTTATCACAACAATTAAAATAATTGTGTGGCCTATTTTCAGAGTTGGCATCGATGTATCTCTGATAGGACTTCCAGTTATCACCGAAGTAAAATAATAAAAAAATACTTCTCAAACTGTTCTGCCAATATCACAAAGATATGCAAGGGGAATCACAAAGATTCGTGCGTGTGTGAAACAAGTATAAATCATATCGATTAGGCTCAAAGATTGATTCAACCTGGGACGTAGGTTAGAAATCAATAGACACAGTGAGATGAATATGAAGTTCGGAGACCAGAGCTGATGTCTTCCTTTTTTAATATCTAAGACCTCCGAGTGAGGAATAGATAAATTATGTGCAAAATCTCCTTGCAAATATGAAACAAGTATCTTTTGAGAGATACTTGAGTGGCTGGGTGGGGTGACACGAGTTATCGACACTGGGTCCATGTATGTTTCAATATCCATCTCCAAAGAATGAGAATGAATAGATTATGTGGTAACCCGGATATGTAACACTCTAAAAATAGGGATAACAAAAACTTTCCCAACAAGGAGAAACAGTATAAAAATTGTCCTAGCAAAAGCCTCCCAAAAAAATGGGGAATATATATAAACCTGTTTAATCACAGTTGTAATTGAACAGACAATAAACAACAACCAACTAATCTAGTTTCTACAACTATAAAAGAGATTACAAAAAGGGTGTCATCTATAAGCCCAAATGACTTCACCAAAATATACGTCCAAGTGCAATTCCCCAAGCTCTCACACCAAGCAACTACACCAACTTAGAAGCGGCGCCACTAGAACCTGAGATACACATCGACACCAAACAAGTGTCAGGCCAAAAATCCTAGTGAGTTGAACAAGAAAATAGCATGTTAAAGCATTTACAATTCTTATCAGTAGTTAACCAAATTTCATTAAATGTGGAGTCAACGGGGGATACCCATAACACTAATCAAGTTCCACCCAAAGAGCCGATATACCTTGATGCCAACTACTACGAGTGATATCCGAAAGGCCCGGCACATCCGAGGACTACAACCATGGCATTGCGCCGAATGGCAGAGGTCTAGGCACATAACCACACGGTGACACCAAAGACTACATCCTCCTAGTGTCTACTGACTTGGTTCATCCAACATAATTTATTAATAGGCCTCAAGGCACAACATGACCAAGAATATTATCCATACCAACCATGGGTACAATATTACAACCCATTTAATATGAAGTCTATAACAAGAAAAGTATGACCACCTTTTTAATCATGTGGTTTTGACCCATAAAATGGAGTCCCAAATAATATACCGTCTCCATAACAAGATACACATATACATATCCCAATAACTCAAGGCATGACATAAATGAACATGACTCAAAAGAAATCCCCCAAATACTTGAGCATATATAATGAACATTTCAAGTAGGATGCAAGATGATAACAAGTAATAGATTATGATGTGTATCTAGTTTTAACAAAGGATTAGTAAAAACACAATCTAGGTTTTTGACCAAAACCTAGAAAAGATGAAACCCTAGATGAAGATGAGACTTGAAGGTGGATGGTAGCACTTGAGAACCCTAGAAAAGCTTCCTTGATGATAGTAAATGCAAGAATCCAAGATCCAACCACCAATGGATGCGGTATATATGAGGGTTAGGGTTTGGTGAGGAAGGAAACTGATTTGGGTGCTCTAAAAATTGCCAAGGGAGAGAGATGTGAGAATTATGAGAGAAAAATCGGGCAAAAGGGGTTTTGGAGACTAGCAGGTCGACCCGCGACTTGTGCCGCGACTTGCACCCGCGGCATAAGTCGCCCGCTTGCACAACCACGTGAACCCCAGTGGGTTACGCGGCTTGTGCCGCGACTTCCACTCGCGACGTAAGTTGCGTAGCTCCCTGTTTCCAAAGGATGGTCCTAGCACTTCCAAACCAAACCAAACCAAATAACCATTTTAAACAAAATAGCAATTAAGCATATAATTTCTACTTCGATAAACGCATAAACATAAGATTAACAAAACCTTATACTTAACTGAAATTCCGGATGTTACAATCCTCCCCACCTAATTTGGATTTCGTCCCCGAAATCACATTTATACGAACAAATAAGGATAATGCTTCTTCAAATCCTCTTCGGACTCCCACGTGACATTAGCACCACAATGGTGCTTCCATTGGACCTTGACCATGACCACGTCCTTATGCCGAAACTTCTTTACTTTTGTTTCCAAAATTGCTTCCGGTTCCTCCACACAACGGTTTCCATTATCTATTCGGATTTTCGTCAAAGGAATCACGCTTTCCTCTTCGGCTAGGCACTTCCGCAAATAAAAAACGTGAAAGGTAGGATGTATCCCATCCATCTCCGATGGTAAGTCCAACCGGTACGCTTGAAGTCCAATCTTTTCTAAGATAACAAAGGGTCCAAGGAAACGAGGACTAAGCTTCCCGCGCTTCCCGAACCGAATAATCCCCTTCCATGGAGATACTTTCAACATCACCCGGTCATCCACTTGGAATTCGACCGGTCTCCTCTTCTTATCCGCATAACTTTTCTGTCGGTCTTGGGCCGCCTTCAATCATTCTCGGATTTCTTTCACTTTGTCTGCCGTCTCTTGAACGATTTCCGGTCCGACGAATTGCTTCTCGCCCGCTTCAACCCAACAAACTGGGGTTCGGCACTTCCGTCCATATAACGCCTCGAACGGTGCCATTCCGATACTATAATGGTAACTGTTATTATACACAAACTCCACCAAAGGTAACTGTGAGTCCCAACTCCCGCCGAAATCTATGACACACGATCTCAGCATATCTTTGAGCGTCTGAATTGTTCTTACGCTTTGACCATCTGTTTGAGGATGGTAGGCCATGCTCAAATTTAATCTAGTGCCCAATTCTTTCTGCAAGCTAGCCCAAAAATTTGAGGTGAATCGGCTGTCCCGATCCGACACGATAGATTGCAGAACTCCGTGCCTCAACACCACCTCATCGATATAAAGCTTAGCCAATTTCTTCATTGGCAAGGTCTCTCGCATAGCAAAAAAATGCGCACTCTTGGTCAAACGATCCACGAACACCCATATAGTATCTTGAACTCGTAGGGTCTTCGGTAGCTTTGTCACAAAATCCATGGTGATGTTGTCCCACTTCCACTCGGGAATGGACAACGGTTGCAAACTCCCGTACGGTCTTTGGTGTTCCGCCTTGACTTGAAGACACGTGACACAGCTCTCCACATAATTTGCCACGTCCAGCTTTATCACCGGCCACCAATAGGTCAACTTTAAATCCCTATACTTCTTGGTGCTACCGGGATGTATAGAATATTTTGACTTATACGCTTCCTCGAGAAGCAACTCCCGATTTCCACCAAACTTTGGCACCCAATTTCGCCCTTAGAAGAGTTTAAGTCCTCGACCATCTTCCGTCAAAAGTCCATTTTGCTTCACCATGACTTCCGATTTGAGATTTTCTTCTTTGAACGCTTCCAACTGACTCGCCTTGATGTTTTCCAAGAGACTTGATACCACATCGATTCTCGTGAGGGATAACTTAACACCGCCTTCATAACTCCTTCGGCTCAAAGCATCCGCCACCACGTTGGCTTTACCGGGATGGTAGAGCAAATCGCAATCATAGTCCTTTAGCAACTCAAGCCACCTCCTTTGTCGCATATTGAGTTCTTTTTTTATCGAAGATGTACTTAAGGCTCTTGTGATCAGTGAAAAGAGTACATTTGGTTCCGTACAAATAATGTCGCCACAACTTCAAAGCAAAGACCACCGCCGCCAATTCCAAGTCATGAATCGGGTAGTTCTTCTCGTGGTCCTTTAGTTGATGTGACGCATAAGCTCTCACTTTTCCCCGTTGCATCAACACACACCCGAGACCCATCTTGGAAGCGTCACTATACACAACGAAGTCATCCGATCCATCGGGTAAGGATAGAATATGAGCTTCACATAATCTCTTCTTGAGCGTCTGAAAGGCTTGATCCTACACGTCAGTCCAAAGAAAATTGACATTCTTTCTTGTGAGGGATGTGAGTGGCGAAGCTATCTTAGAGAAATCTTGGATAAAGCATCGATAGTAGCCCGCCAAACCCAAGAAACTCCAGATTTCCGTCAGACTCGTTGGTGGTTCCCAACTCATCATCGCCTCTATCTTCGCTGGGTCTACCTTTACCCCGTCTTCAGACACTACGTGGCCCAAGAATTGAACTTCTTTAAGCCAAAACTCGCACTTTGAGAACTTCGCATACAACTTCTCTTTTCGGAGAACTTCTAGCACTTCGCGCAAGTGCTTCTCATGCTCAACCTCGTCTTCTGAGTAGATCAGTATGTCGTCGATAAATACAATCACGAACTTGTCCAAGAATGGGCGACACACGCGGTTCATTAAATCCATGAATATGGCCGGAGCATTTGTCAAGCCAAAGGGCATCACCAAAAACTCGTAATGACCATATCTCGTCCGAAAATCCGTCTTCGGTATATCTTCCTTCTTCACTCTGACTTGATGATAACCGGATCTAAGATCGATCTTTGAAAAGCATCCTGCGCCTTGCAATTGATCGAAGAGATCGTCGATGTTTGGTAGAGGATACTTGTTCTTCATCGTGACTTTATTCAATTCCCGATAATCGATGCACATCCGCATGGACCCGTCCTTCTTCTTTACAAATAAGACCGGAGCTCCCCAAGGTGACGAGCTCGGTCGAATGAATCCTTTCTCGAGCAGCTCTTGAAGTTGCATCATCATCTCCTGCATTTCTGTCGGAGCCAAACGGTAGGGTGCACGAGCTATTGGAGCCGCTCCCGGAGTTAGGTCAATTTGAAACTCCACTTGCTGTTCTGGCGGTATCCCGGGTAAATCTTCCGGAAATACGGCCGGTTTGTCTCGCACGATCTTCACATCCTCTACTGACATCTTCTCTTTCTTTGCGTCAACCACGAAAGCCAGGTACGAAGGGTAACCCTTCGCTAGAAACTTACGAGCTTTAAGGGAGGGTTTTTCGGTGTTGTATGACGCATTCAATGAGTCATAAACAAAAGGAAGTTGCATTGTGGTAGTGTTTTTCCTTCTCAAAGTTTCCAGTTCCGGATCCTCATCAACAAATGGTTTGGTCCATCTGATTTTGTACTCTGGGTAGGTCTTGTCCACTCCCAAAAATTCGAAATCATATAACGTGGGAACTTTGGTCAAGGCCTTTTTCAGATAATGAGGGTTGTCATATCCGATTCCCCGTTCAGGATTGGAGTTCTTGAACTCGTTGGGTGTGTTCATATGAAACGTTTGATTAGTTTGACCATGTTTGTAAAGCTCAAGTTCGAGATCCTTTAACTGGTCAGTTAACATTTTATTTTCATTTTTATAAGACACACTTTTACTAACAAGAGTGACAACGTGTGAAACTTGAAAGTTTAGGGGTCAAAGATGACAAACGACCGAAACTATGAAGTACGGGGACTAAAAGTGACATAAAGTGAAACTTAAAACTACAAGGACTAAAAGGGACAGAAAATTAAACTTAAAAGTAGAAGGACTATAAATGACATAAAATAAAACTACTAACTAGAGGGACTAAAAGTGCAAAATTTGAAACTTCTAACGGACTTAACTGGACACTAACTGAAAAAGGACTAAAATTGAAGTAAAATTAACCAAACTAACAAACTAACGAACACTAACGAAAAAGGACTAAAATGTAAAGCATTTAACGGTAACTTAACGGAATCCGGTTAAAACACTATTCATCGTCTTCTCCGATGAGCCAACCTGCAAAGCTTCGAAACGGTTAGAAATATTGAATGCAAAACGATCGTTAAAGCTCCCTGATCACTCCTTACCAGATTAAAATTCAACCGGTCAACCCATGATCACAAACGAACCAACCGGAAATTTATCGAAAAACGATCGACAACTTAAAAACTCAGTATGGGTTAAAACTTTTTGACCAAAAACGATCGTTTATGTCCCCTTAAGCTCCCTCAACTGATTAGAACTCGAAAAAATATCTCAAACTCTCGAACGGAGCAACCAAATTTTTTTTGGAAACCTAACGAGAACTTAAGAGCTTGATATGGGTGAATTTTTTTTGATAAAAATCAATCGTTTAAACTTTCTAAACAATCCTTAACAATTTAAAATCGAAAAAATCCGTCCACGATCACTACCGAATCAACCGAAATAATTTCGAAAAACGATTGAGAAAACTCAAACCTTGTTGTGATACTGAATTATTCGAATGCCAAGGTCCGGGAGAGGTTAACAACGTGTCAAGGACCGGGAGAGGTGACCGTGTGAAACCGGGAGAGTTCACAATGACCGGGGACCGGTATATGCACACCCCGGGAGTTTAATACATCCCGGGGACCGGATGTCACAGAACCGGGAGATTCACCCCGGGGACCGGGAGTGGATTGGCACTGGGAAAGTGCAGTCCCGGTTACAATTTGAGACACAGAAGAAACATCCCCGATCGAGAGATTAATCGACAGCCGCCGCCCAAGTGCTTTATCAATAGCCGCCGGTCAAAATCTGATACTAACGAACACTAATAGTTGCTATCACAAATTTGAATTCAAACCAAAAGCTACTTATCTCAGAACCTAGAACCACCGCCCATTAAACATTTAGCAACCAATGAGATTAAATTCACAGATGGTGTGCAAGCCAAACTTCAAGGAACCAAATTCAATTGATAAAATAATAGCCGCCCACTATGTTTTAATATCCAATCTCAGTTGATCACAAAGGAGATTAAAAACTCAGGGGTACCGGGAGATTGCAAGGTACCGGGTGATTGGTATCGGGAACCCAAGTACCGGGAGATAAAAAATATGGGTATGTTGTTCTTCGAACAATTCGACGATAAAACTCAAAATCTTTACAGAACTAACTTTTAAATCCAAAATTGATGATAACAAATCGTTTCTAACAAAAAATAAAACCATCTTTTTCAAACGAATTGATCAAAACATGAGAAGATTGAATGATTTTTCAAGAAACTTCAAGAACACAGCGCCGATTAAAACAAATTCCAGATCTGAGCGATTTTTTTTTCAAAAAAAAAATTCAAAACTTGATCGAACTTTTCCAAATATAAAACCCAAAAACTCAAACCCAAAAACTTTAATTTGAAGAACACAGTGATGCACCGTATTAAACTCGAAGTCGATAAAAAATAGGGATTTAGACAAACATTTTGATCATATCGAATAGAAATTAATTCGATCCCGCTCTGATACCAATTGTAGATCCCAGATATAGTGCAATCACGATATAATAATCAATCAACAATAATCATCAATCACAACTGCTAGTCATATGATTAGATTCAACAATGAAGGGTTTAGGTTTATAGAGAGACTTTTTGATCAGAGAATGTAAATCTTATGACTAACAATTCTAACAAATCCTTCTAACCTAAAACTAGGTTTAGAAAGCATATAAATATGCACGACAAAGGCCTAATGGGCTTTGAGGCCCATTTACAAATCAACTATCAAATAATTACAATTCGACCCCTATAAATGCGTTATACAACTTTCAACGCATTAGGACTTTCAGTCCTAACATGGTTGTTTGCTAATTGTTCATAATGAAATCAAGGTGCTTAATGGTTAAGGGAGGGTCATGATACAAAATCATTAAGGAGGTGTTTGGTTAGAGGTATTAGGGAGTAATTAATGGGATTGAAACTAAAAGAGAGTGTTTGGTTTAACATAATATAATGGGCCCATTCCATTAAGAGCCTAAAAATTCATTCCTTATCAAATTAGGGGGAATGAAAAAATCATTCCCGCTTTCTATCGTTCGCCTCATACTCCTGTGACTTTCCAAAACACAGTGCTCCTTCGACTTTCAGGCCAAAACACAGTGAACTCGACGACATCTCTCTGACATACTCTCCGTCCGGCCAAAACACAGTGAACTCCTTCGATTTTCAGGTATGTTTCTGATTCCATCCTCTCTTCCAAACAACAAGATAATCATGTTTTATGATTCCTCATCATGTATACAACTAGGTTAAATGTTGCTACTGCCGCTCTGTTTTTTTTTTTTTCATTCACAACCCAACCCACTGTGTACCAGTTTTGAATGTAAAAAACCCTAGAAACAAAAATCGATTTTTCAATCCACAAGAATCAATTTCTGAAAAATAGATGAATTTTTTCAATCCACAAGAATCGATTTTTCAATCCACAAGAATCAATTTCTGAAAAATAGATGTTTTTTTTAATGTAAAAACCCTAAAGGCACAAGAATCGATTTTTCAATCCACAGGAATCGACTTCTTATAAAACCCACATACCTCGTACATCCAAATTTGTTTATGTTTATGTCTTATGAATCGATTAAAACCCACAGACATGTATCAACAATTCTATTTAATAACAAGTCTTTTATGTTTTTTTAACAAGCAACACTGTACAAATTTGTTTATGTTTATGTCTTATGAATCGATTTGATGATCTTGATATGGATTTGGAGTCTACTTTCTTTTCCAGTTTCATATTTTCTTTTCCACTATAAGTTTTAATTTCATATATATATATATATATATATATATCTTTTGGTATTGTCTTTTGAAGTTAGATGAGACATCCAATAGTATTGTATTTTGAAGTTGGATGAAACACGAATTGTATTGTATTTTTGAAGTTTGATGGAACATCGAAATGTAATGTATTTTTGAAGTTGGATGAAACATCGAATATTATTGTATTTTTCATTTTGGATGAAACATATTTTGTATTGTATTTTTTAAAGTTATGTTTAAATGATAAAGTGATTGGGTAATGTTATAAAAATGGTAACAAAACAAATTTTCAGTTATTATATATGATAAACAACCAAACAACATATATGATAATGATAATGATTCTTAATATTAACCAAACAACATCAATGTAATACTCATTCCCATTTTCATACCTTGTCATTCCCATTTTCATTCCCCTGCCTGAACCTAACAGGCCCTAAGACTTAAGAGGCAACTCTTTTTTTTGCCAAACAAGATTTACCTTTTAGCGATTCAGATGTTGCCTTTTAATGGAACCATTCAAAGGTTGCTATAAAAGTAATATCAAGTTTGAAATATGTATCTTTTATACTATTAAGTGTTTTTTTAGTTTAAAAGTTTATGTACTAATTAGGTAACAATACTGACTTAGTATAAATTGTAATATAATATAAATTTTGAAATATATATATATATACTAGAAACGTACTTGCGCAATGCAGCGAGATACATCATGATTTTAATGTTTCATTTTATTTTTTTGTCGATTTACAGTACGATTTTTGATGGTTTTGAGAAAGTGATAATGTTTTTATATAAATTTGTTTAATTTAGGCTTAATAATATATTATTTTTTATATAAAAAAATTAAGTATTTTGTTAGAATTCAATGATTATCTTATATATTTTAATGACATCTAGAAAAAATAACCAATTACATATTTAATAATATAGTTAAAACAAAGTTATAGTAATATAATATATTAATTAATAGTGATACATGGAAAAACCTGCATAAAAGGAAGACCCTACATATACCAAATTGGTGGGTGTTAGAAGCCTACAGTATTAATATGTATCTTGTGCTTTGATACTTGTAAATTAAGAGATTTTTAAAATCTTGCATAAAATGATAGTACCTTGTGCCTAATAATTTGTATTGAAGAGTTTTTTTCCCGTGCTTTATAATATAGTATATATATATATATCTATACTACTTTATAAAGCAAATTTCTCAAAAGTCTTAAAGTCTTAATTACAAGTCATAAAGCCTATGGTACCACCTTTTAAAGCATAAAGTCTTAAAGTCTTAAATACTACTTTTTAAACATATGGTACTACTTTTCAATGCATATAGAATCTTAACCCTTTTAATTACAAGTGAACAAATATCATGTACAACTCAATATTGCAGGCTTTAATTCACTCTCCGCTCTCCACTCTCCTCTCTCAAGACCTGCGATTCATGCTCCGAGTCCCAAGAACGCTCCAAAGAGAACGACGATTCCATCTCCCACTCTCTGATTCAATTCAAATCCCTGACAAGTCTTCTTCCCTAGATGTCGATTCAATCTTCAATGCATCGTATACTTATAAGGTTGGGTTTCTTTCATTCTTCATCTCCAGATTTGATTATCCATCGCACCATCTCAGGTAAAGATTTTTACTCTTCGTCTTCATTTTCAATCTGCACAATTGATTTTTACTCTTCGTCTTCATTTTCAATCATTTTCATTCGAAATGGTTTTTCTTCATCTCAGTTTTTCATCTCTTTGATTTTTTTTAGGGTTTGGAGGACAGATTTGAAAAAAGCATAGACACGATCAAGAAAAACATAGGGTCCGGTTTTTTATGGTGCCAGCGAATCCATGTTACTCATGGTTGCACCTAAGAAGGTTTATTTCGAATTTGATATCTCTCATTCTTTTAGTTATTTCTTTTTCCCTAAACCTCATAGATTTCTACTGCATTTGTATGTTTTACATTTTTCACAATTAGATTTTATCACCGTTAAGTTTGATGTCTAAACCCTCAATTGTCTCTCTGTGGATCGACTACTAAGGGTTTTTTTCGATGCCAGGGTTGTTAATCAGTGGAGAATTGACCGTCTTCTAGGGGATGTTTTAGTTTTTACTTCGAATCTTGATATCATGTTAAATTGTTCCTAATAATTTTCAGTTTAGTTGCTCCTCACATGTTTTCTACTTTTAGTTTTAGTTCTTTTTTTCAATTCTATTTATTTTTTGTAGGTGTATCGAAAGGCGGAGATTGTCAATAGTAAGTGTATCAAAGTACAATTTTTTGGAATCGGGTTAGATTTGTTTGTTCTTTATATCAATTTGTATTGTTTGCTTTCTATCGGTTTTCTGTTTCATTTTTATATCGATATTGAATTTTTTTAGTTTCCGGCTATCTATGTTCACTAATCAAAGAAAATCGAAGTTGAAGAAGAGGGCATGATACTAATCTTCCCACAAAAAGGTAACCCCCAATTTTTGGAATCGATCTAGATTTGTTTTTATTTTCAGTTTAGTTGTTGCTCACATGTCTTCTACTTTTTAATTTTAGTTTCTTTCAGACACTGTTGTTTTGCTCTGTTTGTTCTTCTATCTTTGTGTTTATTGTAATATCCAGTTCCGAAAATTTTTATAATTTTGGAAGTTGGGTGAAAAGTTAAGCGAGACCCAAAGTTCAAGGGGGTTAAATGAAACTTTGGTTATATATATATATATATATATATATATATATATATATATATATATATATATAGGGAAAGGTTCATTTGAGAAACACTAAATATATGAGAAATAGAGAAGTGATCTTAAACCATTAATTCGGTCAAGATCGGCGGCTTTGACCGACAATTAGGGGATAATTGCTCTCATGGTCCACTCCCGTGTTCCTCACATTGTTTATTATTCGAAGGGTATTTTTGTAAATTATCCAAACGCATTCATATATGAACGCAGATATTAATATCACTTTTTTTTTCTTTTTTTTTAGCCGTGTGTTCATATATGAATGCATGCAAAAAACAGAAGTTCATATATGAATGTTAGTAGACGTTCATATATGAATGTTAGTAAAATGTCACTATTTCTTTTGTACGTATTCATATATGAACGCATGCATTCATATATGAAGGCATGCAAAAAACAGGCGTTCATATATGAATGTCACTCTTTTTTTTGCATGCATTCATATAAACGCATGCATTCATATATGAAGGCTTGCAGTCAGTGTTTATGTAAAAATTATGAACATTCATATATGAACGCATGCATTCATATATGAAGGCATGCAAAAAACAGGCGTTCATATATGAATGTCACTCTTTTTTTTTGCATGCATTCATATATGAACGCATGCGGTCAGTGTTTATTTAAAATTACGAACATTCATATATGAACGCATGCATTCATATATGACTGCATGCCTTCATATATATGAACACGCGCATTCATATATGAACGCATGCATTCATATATGACTGCATGCCTTCATATATATGAACGCATTCATATATGAACGCATGCATTCATATATGACTGCATGCCTTCATATATATGAACACGCGCGTGTTTTTGTCAAAGTTACGTAAATACCCTTATATTTTTGGAAGAGCCGTAATTTTTGACCAGTCAAAGCCGCAATTTTTGACTAGTCAAAGCCGAAACTTTTGACCAATTAAATCCAATCTTGACCATATGAATGGCTAAGATCACTTCTCTATTTCTCATATATTTACCATTTCTCAAATGAACCAAACACTATATATATATATATATATATATATATATATATATATATATATATGAATTTAACCCTAAGTTAAAATTATCAGAACTCATACTGATAATTCTTGTGACCGGTTAAAGAGAGCGAGAACAGAGCGAAGCATGGAGAAAGAGAACAGGGTTTTCAAAGGATCGATCAGTTTTTGACAAATAGAGGTATGATTCTAGTCTTATACTTCTATCTAAGTGTTATAGTCGGTAAATAGCCTTGTTATTCAAGCTTTTAACCGTATATATGATCGATTTAAAGGTCTGAAGTTTTCTGGGTTTGAGTCACCGACTTTGTATGAAGGTCGACCGGATAGGACCGGACCCCAGGGTAACCGGTGTCGACCGGACCCAGGGCGACCGGTGTGTTATGTCGACCGGTATATGTAGCGACCGGTCTCGACCAAGGTGATCTTGTCCGGGGTGTGTCGACCGGAGAGGTTTTGACCGGGTCGCACAGTGTGTTGAATTATTTAGAGAAGGAAATAATGTTAGTCACGAGTTGGCTTACCTTTGTATTTCGATACCATCGTAGGTGGTGTTAATCGTTAGAAGACAGAGTTTAAGCAAGAAGAATCAGAGGTGAGTCTTTCAAACTAAATCTTTTACGATTTTGACAGTTATTAGATAAATGTGAGTTTTATAAACTGCACGTTTATAGTATTGAAAGTTATGAAGATTTATTGAAAAAGGTTGATTTAATTATGTTGGCATGTTTATGCTAAGTTTATATAAACTTGTTTTATATATAGTGAACACTAAGTGTATGCATACATTTGAGTCAGAAGTCTGAGCTAAGTCGGGAAGTGTGAACCGCCTGCTCGTACCAGGGAGTGTGGCCCTTTATGCCATTAGGGTGTGTCCCTAAAATAAGGCAGTACGAGACAGACATACCGTCTTTGACGGCAATGTTGGTCAGTAGCTTAAGTTACGCTTGCGAAGCATAAAGAGTGGTAAGTGATGGCCAGTAGATTAAGTTACGCTTGCGAAGCGTAAAGTATGATTAATAGAGTGAGTTATGTTCGTGAGATATAAAGCTTTGTTTAAATGTTTTAAATAATATTTGAACTGTTACAGTAATGCTTGGAGGGGACTCACTAGACCATTGGTCTAACCCTCGCTCTTTCAAAATTATAATCCTGTTTCAGGTTATCGAAAGATAGCTGGTACAGATAAGGGTAAGGAGAAGATGTGAGCTATTTCCAGGAGCTAGAAGACTTCCTGCAATAGTTTACTTTTTGACTCAGTTTTGTAATAGGTGATAGTTGTAAACCTTATACTCTGAAATGTAAGCCTGGGGCTGTTTTTAGACAGAAATGTTATTTTGATGTATGTATAAAGGTACAGGTTGTTACAATTGGTATCAGAGCCTTAGTTTAAGGGATCTAGGTGACCAGATGGGCCTAGACTTAAACTGAGAAAGTAGAAGCACAACTGAGAAGTAGGAAGACCGTAGGAAGATAACATTAGGGTAGTAAGGACTAGCATGTAAGGTAAATTTGGAATTTCATATGGCCAGTGTAATTGTGAATTTACAAGTACATGCTTGTGCTTAAACTGCCGTATTGTGTATCATGTTAGATTGAATGTCTTATGTTTCTTCTTATCAGAATTATGTCTGAGCGAGTAACAAGGAGTAGGTCTATGCCGAATCCTGAAATTGAGCCAGATAATGAAGTCGTTGTCGAAGAGTGAACGACTGCTGTCAACCCGACTGCTAATCTAGGAAAGAGTCGCGGTCGACCTAGAGGTAAGACGGTTCAGAAAGTAACTACTCAGGCAAGGGTTTCCACTGTGGGAACTCGAGGTGGGAAGACGACTCGTGGTATTCGTCAAGTTGGAAGTGTAGAGGTAAGATTCGAACAAGAAACTTCTCATCAGGAAAGTTCAGCCTCTGTGAGGGGTCGACAGCAGACAGGAAACCGTGGTGGAGGTCGAACTCAGGGTTTTGTTACCCAAGAAACCTTCGCGACAGAAATGGGAAAATTACAGGAAACGTTGAACGCTTTATTGGCTCAGCGCACTAATGAAGTCTCGTCAAGCAAAGAAAAGAGTGAAGAAAAAGTAGTGACCGAGGTGGCGGAATCACCAGTAACTGTAGGGGGTAGCCACCCTCAGTCAAACCCCATTGTTACCACTAAAGCGGTGGTTGGGAGAGGATGTAGTTTTAAGGAGTTTGCTGCCTGCAAGCCTCCTACTTACAAAGGGGAATGTGATCCAGTGATAGCGCTAAGATAGGTAAAGGGGATGGAGCTAGCATTTGATACTAGTAAGTATGCTGAGGAAGATAAAGTAGTTTATGCATTGTCAATGTTGAAAGATGAAGTTGTAATTTGGTGGGATGTTGAAGCAGGAGGACAAAGTTCGACGGTAGCCAAAGAAATGTCTTGGGGTGAGTTTGTGAAGAGATTTAAAGCGCAGTTTTGCCCTCTGGCGGCAGTTAAAAAGTTGGAAGAAGAGTTTCTGAGTTTGGAGCAAAAGGGGATGTCAGTTCGAGAATATACTACAAAGTTTATAGAGAAGTCTCGATTTGCAGAAATTTACGTGCCTAATGAAGGAAGACGAGTAGAACGTTTCGTCTTTGGGTTGAGAAGTGATATTCGAGAATTTGTCTCGAACAAGGAACCATCTACTTTTCAAGTGGCAGTAAATGCAGCTGAAATGAGAGAGAAAGAAAAGAATCGGCAAGCTAATGAAAGAAGTGGAGATAAAAGAAAATGGGACGGAACGGTCCGTGACTCCAAAACATTTAAATCTGCCAAATCTGATCAACGGTTTGTTAATAAGTTTGAAAGTAAGCCATGTAGCAAGTGTAACCGAAGACATAAAGAAGAATGTAAGATTGATCAAGAGGGTTGTTATAAATGTGGAAAGATTGGGCATATAGCTCGGGATTGCCAGGGTTCAAGGTCTTGTTATCAGTGTGGATCTTCTGATCATATCAGGACTACTTGTCCACAATTGAAAAAGGGATCGGTCGGAGGGTATGTAGATAAAGGAGGTGAGAAAAAGGTGGAGCCAGCTAAGGCGAGGGCTAGAGTTTTTAATATGACTGCAGAAGAAGCGGCAGAGATACCGGATGTAGTGACAGGTACTTTCTTTATAGATTCGAATTGTGAAAAAGTGTTGTTTGATTCAGGCACAAACCGTTCGTTTGTGTCTCCAAATTTCGTACATAAATTGCATGAGAAACCCAAGAAGCTTAGGCATGAATTGAAAGTAGAAGTGGCCGATAATAGTCAAATCTTAGTGGAGGAGGTGTATGATGGGTGTAGTATTGTCATCGATGGGCATTCATTTCCACTTCGATTGTACCCGATGGGTATGGGAGAATTTGATGTCATTGTGGGAATAGACTGGTTGGCGTATAATGATGCTCATATAGTATGCAATAAGAAATTAATTCGTATAGCGCAACCAGGTAAAGAAGATTATATTAGTGTTTGGAGATCGGAGGGATAGAAAGTCGTGCTTGATTTCAATGATTAAGGCTAAGCGGTGTCTAGTAAAAGGGTGTGTGGGGTTCTTAGCTTATGTAATAGATGCTAAGAAGGAGAAAAATAGATTAGAGTCAGTTCCGGTGGTAAGTGAATATCCAGAAGTATTTTCGGAAGATTTAACCACTCTGCCTCCTGATCGACAAGTGGAATTTCGTATTGATTTAGTACCCGGAGCGGCGCCGATAGCAAGAGCACCTTATAGATTGGCACCGGAAGAAATGAAAAAATGATGACTCAACTGCATGAGTTACTCGACAAGGGGTTTATTTGTCCTAGTACCTCACCATGGGGAGCGCCGGTGTTGTTTGTTAAGAAGAAAGACGGGTCTATGAGAATGTGCATAGACTATCGTGAGCTCAATAAGGTGACTGTCAAAAATAAGTATCCGCTTCCTAGAATTGACGATCTTTTTGATCAACTTCAAGGAGCGAGCTACTTTTCGAAAATAGATCTACGATCTGGTTATCACCAATTAAAGGTGAGGGAGGAGGATGTACCTAAGACTGCCTTTCGTACGAGGTACAGACACTATGAGTTTCTAGTTATGCCATTTGGTTTGACCAATGCGCCAGCAACTTTCATGGACCTGATGAATAGAGTGTGTAGTCTGTTTTTAGACAAGTATGTCATAGTCTTTATAGATGATATACTGATTTATTCACGGTCCAAAGAAGATCATGAAACTCATTTGCGAGCGATTTTAGAATTGCTTAAACGCGAGAAATTGTACGCCAAGTTCTCAAAATGTGAATTTTGGCTGAAAGAAGTTTAGTTTCTAGGTCATGTGGTGTCGAAAGATGAGATTAAAGTTGATCCGACTAAGATTGAAGCCATTAAAGGGTGGGAAGCGCCGAAAACACCATCAGAAGTAAGGAGTTTTCTAGGATTGGTGGGTTATTATAGAAAGTTTATCTAGGACTTCTCGAGGATAGCCACGCCACTAACAGCATTAACCAGAAAGAATGTCAAGTTTGTATGGGCGGAAGCTCAGGAAGAAGCGTTCAGTAAATTGAAAGAGAGTCTAAGTAGTGCACCTGTCTTGTCTCTACCCAACGGAACGGAAGGATTCGTAATATATAGCGATGCTTCAAATTTGGGTCTGGGATGTGTGTTAATGCAAGAAGGCAAGGTGATTGCTTATGCATCTCGTCAGTTGAAAGAACATGAAAAGAATTACCCAACGCATGATTTAGAGTTGGTAGCGGTAGTCTTTGCTTTGAAAATTTGGAGGCATTATCTGTACGGGATCAAGTGTCAGATTTACACGGATCACAAGAGTCTTCAATATCTTTTCAATCAGAAGGAGCTTAATATGAGGCAGCGTAGGTGGATGGAGTTGTTAAGCGATTATGACTGTGATATTCTGTACCATCCAGGCAAGGCCAAGGTGGTAGCGAATGCTCTAAGTCGTAAGGAGCATGGAGAAATCACAAAAGTGGTGGCATATCGAGTTGATGTTGTTTCTAATTTCTTAGAAGAAGTTATAAAGTATCAAGAAGAAGCAGCGTCAAAGGAAAACTGGAAAAGTGAAAGAATAGTTGGAATTGTTAACTCTTTAGTTGTTGACAATCGCAGAGTGAAGTGCTTCAATAGGAGAGTGTGGATTCCAAAAGTAGGAGAACTGCGGAAGAGAGTATTGGAAGAAGCGCATAAATCCCGTTACTCAGTACATCTGGGAACCAACAAGATGTATAGAGATTTGAAACAAGATGTCGACCCGTATAATGTCGACCGGTATATGTAGCGACCGGTCTCGACCAAGGTGATCTTGACCGGGGTGTGTCGACCGGAGAGGTTTTGACCAGGTCGCACAGTGTGTTGATTTATTTAGAGAAGGAAAGAATGTTAGTCACGAGTTAGCTTACCTTTGTATTTCGGTACCATCGTAGGTGGTGTTAATCGTTAGAAGACAGAGTTTAAGCAAGAAGAATAAGAGGTGAGTCTTTCAAACTAAATCTTTTACGATTTTGACAGTTATTAGATAAATGTGAGTTTTATAAACTGCACGTTTATAATATTGAAAGTTATGAAGATTTATTGAAAAAGGTTGATTTAATTATGTTGGCATGTTTATGCTAAGTTTATATAAACTTGTTTTATATATAGTGAAGACTAAGTGTATGTATAAATTTGAGTCAGAAGTCTGATCTAAGTCGGGAAGTGTGACCCGCCTGCTCGTACCGGGGAGTGTGGCCCATTTATGCCATTAGGGTGTGTCCCTAAAATATGGCAGTATGAGACAGACATACCGTCTTTGACGGCAATGTTGGTCAGTAGCTTAAGTTACGCTTGCGAAGCGTAAAGAGTGGTCAGTGATGGCCAGTAGATTAAGTTACGCTTGCAAAGCGTAAAGTATGATTAATGTTTGATTAATAGAGCGAGTTATGTTCGTGAGATATAAAGCTTTGTTTAAATGTTTTAAATAATATTTGAACTGTTACAGTAGTGCTTGGAGGGGACTTACTAGACCATTGGTCTAACGCTCGCTCTTTCAAAATTATAATCCTGTTTCAGGTTATCGAAAGATAGTAGGTACAGATAAGGGTAAGGAGAAGATGTGAGCTATTTCCAGGAGCTAGAAGACTTCCTGCAATAGTTTACTTTTTGACTCAGTTGTGTAATAGGTGATAGTTTTAAACCTTATACTCTGAAATGTAATCCTGGGGCTGTTTTTAGACAGAAATGTTATTTTGATGTATGTATAAAGGTACAGGTTGTTACATTTATGAGGTTTTACATCACCGGGTTTATCTGTTTTTTTGCTAGCCTTATTTGTTTTGAGGATGCTTTTTATGTGTGAGTTATATAAAAAGTCATTTTTGGATTTGGAAAAATGTAACATAATTTTTACTTTTATGCTTTTTCTTAGTTTTGATGATGTTTCTGATGTGCAGGCGTTGAGATTGCGAGATGCAAACCATCAAAAGCGAACCGAGAACTGAGATCATCTAACCAATGCCAAACATAAGCCAACGCGATCACACAACCCCGGTCTTCACCAGCCTTCCCATATACGTAATCCTTCACGAATACACAACCTTCTTGGAATTCCATTGCTGCAGAAGACAGTCTGCGCAGGCCCTCGAACCAGTTCATCGGAACCAACTCGCACAAGGGCAGAGAAGGCTGCATTAAACCCCCATGTTTTCTCTGTTCCGGTCAAGAGCACCCCACCGATGTGGAATCACTGAATTTGCAAAGTACAGACTACCGAAAGCGAGGCGATAACACCAAAACTATTGCACTACACAGAGGCCGAAGAAAAGAATACAGGGGCAACAAAAGAAATTTGCAAGAAACAAACTCATTCCACATAATCTGCAATCCCGCAGCTGCAAACGTCCCCGAAAATTTCCAAACTTAACCACTCCTCAGCCCACATCTCGATCGAAGGTGAGAACCCCTTTATGCTTTATTTATGCTTTAGAAGAAAGGTTTTCATCCTGTTGCATTGTGTGGGTACACATGCTTTTATTTAGAAGAAAGGTTTTCATTTATCCACCCAATGTGCATGCTTTAAATGTTATTGATGTTGACATCCATGTTTTATTTTTGATTGTTGCTCTTGTGGCTTACCATCACATGGACATCTCAATAATAAAATGAAGGACATTGCATGCATGACGGTACAGATTATGAGAACTCTTGAGAGTACCATCACCATGAATGTGTTATATGAGGACACACATTAGCTACAAAAGATTGTAAAGTTTCCTTAAACTAGGTGGGGAATTGGGACATTTACACCAGTATGTGATCAAATAATACATTTGTGGCATTTTAATTTTTAGATGCTTTGTGTATGGAAGTGGTCTTTGCTTATTTAATTTTTATGTATATGCTAATTTTTAACTTCAAGACTTGGTATGTGTCCAGAAATGAGGATGTTTGTTTCTTTATCCCAAGATTTGGAAAATGGTATCCGGTAGTAATCCTTTTACTGATTGGCTCAACTGGCAATAAGATTCGGGTCTTTTGGGGCTCCTTACCAATAGTCACCGGTTCGAGTTCCCATTACTCGGTCTTTTGCGACTCTTCTTGAATTGCGTCTTCATCCCCACCACTCCTGATATGGTTTTGTGTGAACAGTGGTTTTATTTGTGAGTTTTACATTTTTGAATGTGTTTTAGTCGAGCTTTAAAGTATCGAGTTACCTTTGTTCTTAGGTTTTCATTAGATGTGTTCTCATTTTAAGTTCATGGGGTTGCTAAAGATCACGGTTTTCTGTGCTTTTTTCATCTTTCAAATGGGTTTTTATTCATATGAAAGATTCAAGAACAACGTGTTCTTTTGAAAGATTTAGCAACATATTTCAATTTTTGTTCATTTAAAGATTTCATATTTTGATCACTATTTTTTGACATTTATCCATGGAGATTTCATGTGTTTTTGTTGAATCTTTCAAATGAATTTTTGTTGATTTGATGATTATGAATGGAAAAGCTTATCGATATCTGCCTCTGATCATGTTTTCGGATGCATATTTGATGCAAAAACAATGTTGAAAAGACTACGAAACCGTAGGTTAGTGTTTGTTGGCGATTCGATTAGGAGAAATCAATAGGAATCGCCCTTGTGTTTGTTATTGACAGGTTTTACTAACAAAATTTTGATATACGAACGAAGTGAATGGTATACCGATCATGAAACACATGGGGTTCTTGGTGTTTAAATTTTGCTGCAATCGATAGAGTACTATAGAGCTCTATATCTGGTTCTACAGAGCCGGCCGTTGGGAAATGGAACTATGGAAAGGTGCCAATGTGACCGTGTTTAACATTAGGCATTGGTGGGATTCTGAAAAAAACGACAGATGAGTAAATGTTCTTGAATCTTGATGAATCGCATAATATATTTTCAATGGTTTTCTTACATGGTTCTTTGTTTACCAAGAGGAACATGGGCAACTTCTATTTCATAAGAGTAGCAACCTTCTGGCAACGCTCGTAGATGATGTTATTGACCTTTCTAGGCTATAAGATGGTATCTTACAATTGGAAAATTAAGTTTTCAAACCTCCATGAATTGTTTAGTGAGGTAGGTAATTCCTCATCATGTGGTTCTTGTTGCATGGTAACATGCACATCATAATTTATTGTCTATCATCTTGTAGGTGGTTTGGATCTACCTATATAGTGTTGAAGACGATAACCTTGAATTGTGATTTGGAACTACCTACTTAGCATGTCCAAGATGATTATGTAAACGAGTAACGATTTTCTAATTAGGATTTTGGTTATATTAGGAATGAAATAGGTGGTTTCGATCTACCAATTAGGATTTTGGTATTTCATATGTAATTTCTTTAAGTTGTAAAAAGTTTTTTTTGTTGTATGTTTCATGAACCTTCTTTGTTTACTGCATTTTTGCAATTGAGGTATTTGATGACATGCTAGAAATTGGGGAAGAAACAAAAACAAGTGATAAGGTGTAAATTGATTATTTTCATGGTACATTTTATTCAGCACAACAAACAACTTCCCAAATTCTGGATTAAACATGACTTGATCTCCAACCATAAAAACTTATTAAAAAAACCAAATGGTATCTTAAATGCATTATTTCTTATCGGTTTCATTCTATTTTGTTCAAGGAATAATTGTGAAAATTTTAAGAATATTTGCATTATTGTTCGGTTTTTAGTCTTATAATACAATTTTGACTCCCGCCGCATTGTGCGGGCAAATAACTAGTATATATATATAATAGTTGTGTACCCGTGCAATGCGGCGGGATACATTTCAATTATGAGGCCGAAAACTTGAACATATAATTCAACATTATGCCCACCCATCCCTAGCATAGTGACGTGTAATATGCATACAAGTAGTTTACAGAGATATTTAAAGTCACATATCAAATGGATGTATTAAGATGATTTAATTAGTTTATCAGATCCAAGAGTATGCTTCGATAATTAAAACAACCAACATTTTGACCACAAATGAATTAAGCAGCTGTTATTGCTGAGGTGAGTTGAAAAATCACCATTCTTCATCTGGTATATGCCAAGCACACTTTCATCCTTCTAATGATGTCTTAGTGATGATAGCAAATACATATTAATAAATAAGAGCAACCCTTTTTGTATTACATATGTATAATAGTTTCTTATAACCATTAGTTTGTTTGTAGTAGACACACGTACATAACCAAATTCTACATGTATGTGTATTTAACTCATCGCATATTTTCTTCATATGAAGAAATATGCCTGGTTAGCTTGTGAAACTTCGCATGCTCATTGAGAGTGCCAAAAATAAATTGGACAAAAGGCACATAATTGGAGAAGATAGAAACAGAAACTTGTGTCTCCAATTTGTCTTTTATCCTTGAATGATGATTATATGCCTTGACAAACTTCCAAAGATTGCACATTGAGGAACCATGACTTTTGCCCTGCATACCAGCAACGAAAAAAACATGACAAGTGATAAGAACCTACCAACACATTTCTTCAAAACATAACTGGTCATATGTTCTTTAAATGCTAAAAGTTAGATAAAATCGATCTCTGCATACCTTAACTTGCTCACTGTCTTATAAACTCTTGGCCACAAAAGCTTCATCATTCTTAAGAGAAGCATCAAGAAAGTAATCGAATATGACTCGGCATCGACGGTGTCCTAATGGTAGTACCTGATTGGTGTCCATCCAAGACCTATACATGAAACGTGAAGTGGTTAGAAAAATATGAGCAACCACAGATGTTCGTGGTAGTAAAAAGCAAGCTTAAATCCGGATGAGACATGTGAATGGATTGTTGAGAAGAAAAGGCTGGAGCATGTTAGAATAAGAGCTGAAATTAGGGTAATTAAAGGTCTGATAAAAGAAAGAATAGGTTGAAGATACTAAATAGGAGGAATAAAGCTGCAAATGGGGGAAGGAGAAAAGCTGAAAGGAAGAAAGCATGATTGAAAATTTCAATACAAATTTGAAAATTTTAAACTTTCTTTAAACATGTATCGTTGTTTTAAATTATGTAGTATACCCTCCACTATACAGCAAAAATTCTATAAAGTTCGAGATGTTCCATTATAAAACCGAGAAAATCAAAGCTAATCAAGCTATAAAACTGGGAAAATCAAAGCTAATCAAGCTATAAAACCGAGAAAATGAAAGCTAATCAAACTATAAACTTAGAAAATGAAAGCTAATCAAAATCAAAGTTAATCAGCTATAAAACCAAGAAATTCAAAGCTAATCAAGCTATAATACTGAGAAAATCAAAACTAACCAAACTATAAAACCGAGAAAATCAAAGCTAACAGAGCTATAAAACCGAGAAAATCAAAGCTAACCGAGCTATAAAACCGAGAAAATCAAAGCTAACCGAGCTATAAAACCGAGAAAATCAAAGCTAACCGAACTATAAAACCGAGAAAAACAAGCTATAAAACCGAGACAATCAAGCTAATCTCAAAGCTAAACGAACTATAAAATCGAGAAAATCAAATCTGACCGAACTATAAAACCGAGACAATCAAAGCTAGCCGAGCTATAAAACCGAGACAATCAAAGCTAGCCGAGCTATAAAACCGAGAAAATCAAAGCTAGCCGAGCTATAAAACCGAGAAAATCAAAGAGAAAATCAAAGCTAACCGAGCTATAATACCGAGAAAATCAAAGCTAGCCGAGCTATAATACCGAGAAAATCAAAGCTAACCGAGCCATAAAACCGAGAAAATCAAAGCTAACCGAGCCATAATACCGAGAAAATCAAGGCTAACCGAGCCATAATACCGAGAAAATCAAAGCTAACCGAGCCATAATACCGAGAAAATCAAAGCTAACCGAGCCATATTACCGAGAAAATCAAAGCTAACCGAGCTATAATACCGAGAAAATAAAAGCTAACCGAGCTATAATACCGAGAAAATCAAAGCTAACCGAGCTATAATACCGAGAAAATCAAAGCTAACCGAGCTATAAAACCGAGAAAATCAAAGCTAACCGAGCTATAAAACCGAGAAAATCAAAGCTAACCGAGCTATAATACCGAGAAAATCAAAGCTTACCGAGCTACAAAACCGAGAAAATCAAAGCTAACCAAGCTATAATACCGAGAAAATCAAAGCTAACCAAGCTATAATACCGAGAAAATCAAAGCTAACCAAGCTATAAAACCGAGAAAATCAAAGCTAATCTCAAAGCTAACCGAACTATAATACCGAGAAAATCAAAGCTAACCGAACTATAATACCGAGAAAATCAAAGCTAACCAAGCTATAAAACCGAGAAAATCAAAGCTAACCAATCTATAAAACCGAGAAAATCAAAGTTAACCAAGCTATAATACCGAGAAAATCAAAGCTAACCAAGCTATAAAACCGAGAAAATCAAAGCTAATCTCAAAGCTAACCGAACTATAATACTGAGAAAATCAAAGCTAACCAAGCTATAATACCGAGAAAATCAAAGCTAACCAAGCTATAAAACCGAGAAAATCAAAGCTATAAAACCGAGAAAATCAAAGCTAACCAAGCTATAAAACCGAGAAAATCAAAGCTAACCAAACTATAAAACCGAGAAAATCAAAGCATTTTGCAAATTTTATCGAGTAGCCAAATAAGGAAAACAGTAAAAAACAACAAATTCTAACAAACATGAAGCAAAGTTAATTTACATGAAGTAAAGTTAACTTACCTAGACGAAATTGATGTAGAGCTTGAATCAGGGAAAAGCAAAACATGTAGCAAAGTTAACTTACGTGACAGAAATCGATGGAAAGCAAAGTTAACTTCCCTGGATAGAAATCGATCAGGAATCAGTAGAATCGATGGAAATTACCTTATTGAGAGCTTGAACACAGGTTCAGGAAAGCTAATCTATTAGTATACATGTTCTCTGAGCAATTCAAGCTCCATCTTTGTAGGATCTGTGGCTTGAATCTCTCAATAGACACTGTTCAACTCGTGTCTGAGCCCTTCTTTGGATGTTGTATGTAACATATTTCGTCGCAAGGACACCATTCAACTCGTTCTATTGATAATCATGAAATTTATTATCTAAGAATCATAAAGTGTGTTAGAAATAAAAACAAAACTGGCAGGAAAGCAAATGCATCAAAATGATTTTAAAATAGTTGTGTACCCACGCAATATGACATAATTGTAAATTTTTTAAACCAAAAATAAAATTTTAACACAAGATGTTTTTGTTAAAGAAACCGAAATTAATGTTTGGGAATTTTTTTTTTTTGATGGAAAGAAGTGGATAAAATACAATCACAAGATCATTTGTATTATTGCTAGGGGTGTTCAAAAAAACCGTTGGACCGCTCAAACCGGTCAAACCAAGTAAAAAAGTAATTTTTCATCTTCTTCCTTCTATCTCCATCATCCTCATTTCTTCAACTAAGAAATCAAATTTTATCCAAAACCAAAAGTTAAGTTTAAACAACTTGAATCCAATAAAATAGATTAAATTAAATTAAATTAAAGCCCAAAATATATCAAAAATTAAATCTAAAAGTCAAAAACTATCTTTCGATCGATTAATTAATTCACCCTAGACAATGAGGAGCATGAAAACCACACCCATGAGACACCATATTTTGAAGGCTCGTCCACCTATTTCAAAAATTCCATCCTAATTCTTCAAAATCCAAGAAGATACAACATTTGCATAACTCATTTACAAAAATTAATGCAACTTCACCTTGGTAACCATTATTGAAGCTTCACCACCATGAGACTTGTGGAATGCAATCATCACTTCCATGGGATATTCATCGATGGGATATTCATCGATAACATCACTGATAAGAACAAATGGTTCACCAAAATCATCTATTAGTGTACATTTTCACTTTCTTTAGAGCTGCACCAATTGCTGGTTTAGCCTCATCATTGCTTTTCCTCTTTCCCTTGGATAAGATGGGTTCTTCGAGCATATCCTGTAGAAGCTACCTTTGAGGGACACATGTTCTTCTTTAGGAGGATTATTAAGCTTTTAAGGAGCATTGTTAGGCTTTGGTGCAAGAACAGGGGAACTTTCATCTTCAATCTAATCATAACAAAAAGAAAGAACAATATTTTCAAATATACAACCAACAAAAATGGAAGGAGAAACATAAACAATGAAACTCTCACATATAAGCTAAAAGATTTTAAGCAAGCATCACTTTGTAATAGGATAGTAATGAATTGTGTAATAAGATGACTAAAATGTTCTGGATTTTACTAAATGGATGTAATTACAGGTTGAACAATGTATACTAATGTCACACCCCGCTAAAGCGGAAACACGAGGCGTAACAGCTCTGATGCCACAACACAAGATTATAAACATACCAACATTTATTTAACAACCAAAATACATTACATTTTAGAGAACATAATATCGTTAACGTTTACAAATTCCAAGTCTTTTAAACATAAGATACGCTTAACACGAAAATAGTCTTGTGCTTGAAAATACGAGTACGCTGATAAGGCATCATGGGATTACCTTCTAGATTCCTGAAAAGCATGAATAAAAACCAAGGTCAACTACAAAGAGTTGGTGAGTTCACAGGTTTTGAATATGCACAAATCATTTTTATATGCAAGTTGACATTCGTAGAGCGTACGTAAAAACCAACTTCAATTCTTTGATTCATGAGTACCACAACTTAAATTTCTTTAAGACGTATTATTACGTTGAGCCACTACTAAGCCGTCCCTGACCAATTACAACGCCCCCGATGGACTAACTCAGCGGTGGTTCATGCCACATGTTTAGCCATCTTCTCTAGTATAGTGCACCCCTGCTCGTCAGCATTAAAGTGGGCTTGTCACACCAAATAGCGCTACCCACTAATACTATAGGCCCGATTTTCTTCGAGTTAATAGTAGTGTCACGGGGTCTTAACATTAAAAACTCAACACATCAATTGCATACTCATCATAAGCTTAATTTTGCAAACGCTTTTAACAAAGCCTTATAAATTGCCAATTCGCAATTCTTTCAAACAATTCTCATGAATATTTAAATACGCAATTTAAACATGCTTTTCACCCCAAAATCAATTAAAACGATAAAAGTGGGGCTGTGAATACTCACCTTGATGCAAGCAACGAGTGAAGCTTTACTTTAAACTTAATGAGTTTTGTCACGCCTTAACTTTCCCTATATAAGAGTTGCCATAAGAATCACATTAATACCCTATTCCGATGTCCAACCAATATGTCCAATTGTCCCATGAAATGCCATCCAATAAGTTTCTTATCCATAATTATTTTGTCTAGACAAAGTTCCAATTATAAGACATTACTTAAGCTTGATAACACAACTTTTCTGGATTCAGCACATGCTGTCCAGAAAGTTATCCGGTAATTTCAACACGGAAACTTAACTTCTCAAGAGAATTATTTAATCAAAATTTTTGGGTTGGAACTATGATATGTTTAGATCAAATCTGCACTTTTTCATAATTTTTGAATAACTTTTGGCACATCAAACCATTTTTATAAAATAAAGTGTCACTGATTTTCGGATCAGTGACATGCTTCACTTGTAACAAGTTTTTGAGGTATCAAAACTTGGAATTAGCTAGTGATCCATATATGGATGCAAACCTAACTCAAAATTCTAACATTTGGAAAAAGATTCACTTAATTTGGATGAGTAGTGAGGGAGTTATGGCCTCTACAAAATAGGTGTATGAATCTGTCTTCACTGGACAGATTGCACCATTTTCTTACAAAATCCATTTAAGTGCTCAAATCATCTCCAAATTCTATGTTTTTGGACTTTTTAGAAAGCTAACACTCTAAACTGAAGTTTAGATGCAAAAACCCCAAATTTGGACATGTGGTTTGTGAGTTGTGTAAGCTAGAAGTGAGGTCCATTTTCTGGACAGATTCTAGAAAGATGTGAATGCTAATTTAACTCACAAATAATGATCATTAGACATGGTTTTTGGTTAAAACCATGTCTTCACCTTCCAACACATGAAAACTAACACATGCATCATGGATTCATGGCAACCTAAATGCTCATCCAAATGCATGCATGAACACAAAATAAAGAAGATAAGATATTAATATTGATACAATGTTCTTAATCATGTAGAACTTAGAAAATTCCTTCATAAGAACATTTTTATACTAACACTCAATTTATCAAGAGTCAAAAACTCATATTATATAAATATCAAAGGTAAACCATCTTATTAACAAGTTTTCACCCACATGCAAGACAACATAAACACTAGATTAGTGATTTAACATTATATAGAACTCTTAATCATATGAGATTGAACAATCTCATCCTAAGAGTTTATTTATGCATAAATTTCAATCCAATCTTAATAAAATTTTGTGGACCAAAAACCACATTTCATAAAATCATCATCTCTTTGACAAAATCTCAAAATAACATGCAAGGAAACTCTAGTTTCATTGGAAGATCATTAAATGGTTCATTAGCAAATGTATAGGTACTAATGCATCCCATTTCACTTCTAAAACTTGGATTGTACATCATTTACATAAAAGATATGAAAATAGAAGCTTTTTGATTATGAACTTGAAAGAAAATGGAGGGTTAAATGATTACCTTTAACAAAAGAGATGAAGACTTGGATTCCAACTTCAAAATGGGGATAGATGCTTGGTTGGATTCTTGAATCTTAGCAATGGAAGGAGAAAGTGAAGAAAGAAAAATGAAAATGGTGGTGGTGGTGGTGGCTTTTTCGGCCGAAGATGAGAGAGAGGAGAGGGAGAGGAGGTGAGGAGTTAATCTTGAAAAATGAGAAGTGTGGATAGTTTTTAGTTTGATTTTCAAATAAAGATAATGATTAAAATGAGTAGGTTTAGGACAAGTGTCCTAGTGACTCATTAATACAATAAAAAAAATTTAATCTAATACCATTAATTGAATTACTAGCTTTAAACTATACAATGTCAGATATATTTGAGAACTGAAATACCCGATTCTCAATTTTTGCTAAATAATCGACAACTTTGAAAATTTTGCAATGCAAGAGAAATTAAAATTTTAATTTTTATAATTTAAGAATTTTGGACTTTTATCCACTTATTTGGCATTCCTGGACAGTGACGGTCAGATGCGGAACTGTTCCGGGTCTTTAACGCAACTTCTAAATTTTTCGGGGAAACTTTTTATCTTAAAGGCTTTTAATAAAATTTAAAAAGTGACAAGACTTATAAAATTATTCTGAGGGTGCTGACCTCTTTACTCAAAATTTGACAGTTGTCACAACTAATAATAATTGACGCCCAAAATTGATAGGAAAAAATTACCAGCAAGCTTGCAAAAAAAACGTTCTTGGTGGAAAAAATGTGAATGAAAAATCCAACTGAAATGAATTGGGCCATGACCTGCGGTTCCAAGCGACTCTGTCTCTTGTGAACATGAGATCTTTATCCCAAGCATGGCCTCAAAATCCTTTAAGAAGTTAAGCATCACCTGCATACACAAGAGAGTATTGGAATTTGTTTGAAGATAACAGATCAATTAAGGTTGATAAACTAATAAGAATATCCATATTTTACTTTGCTATATTACTAAACAAACCAAACCAATTGAATATATCCCGCAAGAATGTAGATGTAAGTTGTATTATTTTACAAAAATGCCCCAAAAAAGGATTGATGCTTGTTTTTGCCTAAACTGTTATTACACGTGTTGTCGATGTGTTGCTAATGAAATAAACACAAAAACGAAGATTTCCCCATTTCGATTCATTAGATTTTGAAGCAAAACTCTTCGTTCACTTCCATTCGATAGCCATAGAAACAACAACAACAAACACCTATTTCTATCACATTAGCTTTTGAAGCACAAGAAACATGACCCATATTTGGTTTTCATGTCTCTATGTGCAAACAAAAGGATCTTATTATAGAGCTAAAGAGTCAACTTTTCAATGGTATTAATATTATACACATTTGTTAAATGTATCTGTGTACCTCGACTTATTGAAAACAAGATCCAGTAGGGCCAACGTTCGTTAGCTGTATTTAACTACTCTCGACTTCCCAAAAAGGAAGTAGAACGACGGGTAGTTCAGAAACAAAATCAGGAGCAGATGAAAGGAAAACGGAGTGACAACAAACCCCACACAGAGCAAGGTCGAAACAAACCGGTTGACGACGGTGAAATGCAAGCAAACGATGGAAATTTTGGATCCCCCTTTCTTATTTCTTTCTTAATTAGTTGGAGCGTGATTGCGTGACCTCTCAAAAGTGAAAAAAAATAACCTGCACAAGTAAATGATGATCTGAAGTTCGAAAAGGAATGGGGTTGGAAAGAAAGCTCAAAGGTAGAAAGATAGTACAATCTCTCTCTCTCTCTCTCTCTCTATATATATATATATATATATATATATATATATATATATATACGAGAATCAACAACTAAGAGCAAAAATCCATCGTAAGAAAACACGTTACTGACCTGATTTGCAACATAGAGGAGGGACGACGGCGGAAATCCGTAAAACCCGTCTTCTGCCTCCCCTTCTCTTCCTCTTTACTTCATCTCCTTCATTTGCAGATCCCACAAATGGATAAATCGCGTCCACAGACTTCATCTACACATATTGAATGCGTCAAAAAATCTAGGGTTTAAAGAAGTATGTATAGATGGAGAAACCAAAGCCAGAGCGGGAATTGTAGGGATCTGGAGTTATTCTTGGAGAGATGAAATCCTAGAGAGCATAGATTTGAATTTGAATTTGAAAATTGAATACGGAACAAGAATTCTGAAAAGCAAGAAGGTGGGAATCAGAAGTCATCAGAAGTCAGGACCTAAAAGTTGAATCACTTGTACATTATGCTTTAAATCTTGTCTTTAAGAGTTTTTTGAAATTCTTGCTTAAAGTGGTTGTACCATGTGCTTTAGAAGTTGTATTTAAGACATTTGGTGTAAACCAATATTAAGGTAGTATAGATAGAGCTGCAACTTCAAATCTCTGAATATATCATTTGAGATGACATCACATCTACTAATACATTGTTGTGATTTTGTAAAGCCACCCATATGATCTTTCCCCTTATTACTCCATCCTAAACCTAACCAATATAAAGAACAACCAAGAGAGCAGCATGTAGCAGAATTTTTAGGCACATATGTAGTGGCAGTATGCCAAACTACATACACACAACCAAACCAGATTATGAGACCAAACAAAAAGAAAGAAAGCAAATATTAAAATATCAATTTGATATTCAACAGAAGAATAAAGAACTGAATCCAAGTCCAAATACAACTAATTGGATTATAACTCTGACATTTGCTGCACAAAGATCTCAAAGATTGCCAAGATCCCTCTATCCCTCCAGCAATATCAACATGACTACTCCAGTAAAATGTTTGCTTGAAATTATGCATAATTATGATCCCCTTATCCCTACATGTAACACCCTGAATTTTGGGATTGGGTGAGAAGTTGACTTTTACCCAAAGTTCAAGGGGGTATTCTGTAACTTAGGCTATATAAATACAAATCAAATAAGATATTTTGATAATATCACAAAATATCAGTTTCTTGGTTTTGAGAAGTCAGAGAGAAAGAAGGAGCAGGAGAAGAAGCTTGTTTTTGGGTTGATCGTTTCGGGCAAAATCGAGGTACGAATCTAGCTTAATGCTTTGATCTGAATGCTTTTAGCCGTGTAGAATCTCGTTGTGAAGGTTTTGAACCGTTCCATTTAGAGATCTGAGTATTTCTCATTTGGATCTGGGTTGAATCTGGGTTCTGCATCGTACTGTTCTTGATGAACAAGGCGATGGTCGTTCGACCGAATGGTTGTGTTCGACCGGAGCTTGTTCGATCGAAGGGGTTCGACCGGGGGGTTGTGCCCGACTGGGGGTCGTTCGACCGGGGGTCGTTTGACCGGGGTAGTTGTTCGACCGGTGTGGTCCTTTGACCGGTTTAGGTTCTGTTAAGTTGTTAGCTTCTGTGTCTTTGAGTCCTATTCAAGTAACGAGAGGTTTATCTGTATTTCGACTTACCGATTCTTTCGGTGTTATCATAGGTAGCGCTCGTTAAGAAGAAGGAAACAGAGGTGAGTTCCTACTATCATTTTAAACTGTATACATATCAAAAGTTACCTTTTGATCTTATCTTATTTTAAAAGTAAAATGATGTTTTACCGGTGCGTTTATGCGAAAGAAATATTCAAAGGAACTTCTTTTAAATGATTTTCATTCTTACCAGAAGTTGAACTGGGAATAGCATTTTGTTTATAAAAATGTGTTTGTAACCATATGTTTATTTATGGTTGGTCACATACGTTGTTGTGACGAGTCCTTACCATTACTAGTGGATCCCTAGGTTTTGAGTAGACTGTATTGTTGGGATGTTACATTCCCCATAATTGTAGCTAGGGATCACTTGTTCCTTGAGGGAAACTTGGTACGGTTATGTGAGGCCTGATACTAGCCATGGTTCATAGTTATCCTAGCGAAGGAGTATACCTTGGTTTTGCGCTTGGGGTTTGATCTCACGTTGTAGCACAGACTTTGTGATTCGTATCCGCGGACTCCAATTGGTTTAGCTCGTAACTCGGATTGTTGGCCAAACTTTGTGTTACGCCACAATCCTTGGTAAAATGTTTTGTTTTTGGTCCTTTTATGGCGTGTTTATAACGAAAAAGCCCGTTTGTGGCAAGGACCTAATGTGTAAATTTAATCTCTTTGGAAATACTATCTTGATGCAAATGTTTTATCTTTTGAGCTTCATAAACTGTATGTTCTCACCAGGCTTTAAGTCTGACACTTTTTCTCAAATGGTGTGTGTATCAGGTTTCCATTAGCGGTGGGTTGCCGGGGTTTTTGGAGAGACGAGTTTTGAGTCTCGAGGTTTTTGGAGTTGATTAGTATTGTTGCTGGGCATTGTTAAGTCCCATTCTTTTGATGAAATCCTTGTATAGGATTGTATAGTCTTGAGGACTGATCCCATATATGGAAAGTTATGGTTTTACATTTGTCTTATTGTCAGGTTTCCAGGTTTTAATTTACTCTGATATTCGAGGTGTTACAAGTTGGTATCAGAGCTCTAGTTTAAGCGAACTAGGCATGAATGTAAGATGTCTAGACTTAGACTGCGTATACTAAGAAATGATCCGCGAGAATTGGGTAGAGCTCCTAAGTTGGGTTAGTCTTAGAGTCGACGGAAAGTACGTTTATCAGGCGTTGTAGTAGTGGTGACAAGAACCATTATGTGTTGTATGTTCATAATTTCACTTAGCTAATGTTATTATGAGGATATTGTACGTAAGAGTCCTTGAATTGCTATTAATATGACAATTGGTAATGTGGTAGTACGTTTTCCTTTCGTGTTTTCTTGTCTCTCTCTTATCTCTTCCACTACTCTGTGTAGCAGTTCAGAATGGTAGGTATGCGTGGAAGACCGCGTGCTCGTGTTGATGGTCAGGAAGCGACAGCCTCTACTGCGGGTCAGCCGGAAGGAGTTGAGGTTATTGTTCGACCACCCGTTCAGGAAGCACTAGGTGGAGGGCCAGAGGTCATTCCTCGGGTAGACCTGGCTTCGTCCCACCTAGTAATCGGGGATGCTAATCCCCAGTCGGAGTTGTTAGCCAGCGTGATGTTGGCGATGAGGGAAGAGATGGCTAAGCAGCAAGAGTTCCTGCTGAAAGCGATGGAGGACCGCGACGTAAACCCTCGGAGAAGCGAGACGGTGGTGGAGAATGTCGTATTAGGTTCTGGAGATGATGGTATAAGGGTCACATCTGTTGAGCGCGGGATTTCTGGTGCTCAGGGGAACAGGAAGAGTTGTTCCTATAAGTCCTTTCTGGGCTGCGGACCGCCAGAATTCTTCGGTTCAGATGACCCGGCAGTGTGTATAAAGTGGATCCGAGCGGTTGAGCAAGCTTTTGGCTCCTCCGAATGTGGTGATGATCAGAGGGTGCGGTTTGGTACCCAGCTGCTGAGGGACACTGCACTCATCTGGTGGAACATCATCCAATCCACTCTATCTCCGGAAGTGTTGGCTCAGTTGTCATGGGCCGAGTTCAAGAAGAAGCTGCTAGAAGAGTTTTGCAACGAGAGGACCATGGACCGAATTGAGAAAGAATTCCGGTCTTTGGTGAAGGGGAGCCAGACGGTGAGGGAGTACACCCGTCAGTTTATGGAGAAACTTGGTCTGGTGGGGCATGTTGCCCCAACAGAGAAAGACAAGATGAAAGCTTATCTCAACGGCTTACCAGCGGACATGCAATCTATGGTCCATAATTTCAAGGCTTCTAACCTCCGAGAGATGGTGGAAGAAGCTCAGTTCATGGAAGAGATGTTCGCGAAGAGCAAGTCTGAGAGTTCGGTGGTGGTGTCTGATAAAAGAAAGTGGGAGAGCAGTTCAGTACCTCCCAAGTGGACCAGACCTTTTGTTGGAAACCGCAACTTCGGCAGTTACAAGGAAGCAAGGTGGTGCCCGAGGTGTCGGACCAAGCATCACGGTAACTGCAGTAACATTTCTCAAACTTGCTATAAGTGTGGGAAGCCTGGGCATACGGTCAGAGATTGCCCGGTCAGGGGACCCATCTGTTATGAGTGCAAGGCACCGGGGCACGTGAGGAAAGATTGCCCAAAGCTTGTGTCGGGTAGTGCGCCAGCAAGGAAGGAGAACCCTCCGAAGGTTCAGGGCCGAGCTTTTCAGATGACGGCCGAAGAGGCTAGGGCATCCGCTGATGTGGTATCGGGTACTTTTCTTATAAACTCTGTACCTGCTCGTATTTTATTCGATACGGGTGCTAGTTTCTCTTTCGTATCTGAATTGTTCCGTCAGAAATTTTCTATGCCCACTACTAGTCTTGAGGATGCATTAGTGGTAGAAATAGCAGATGGTAGGCAAGTTCTGATCCACAAAGTTCTGAAGCAGTGTGCTCTTAGCATCGAGGGAAGAGAATTCCCGATCAATCTGCTACCAATGTCAATCGGTGGTTTTGATGTTGTAATCGGTATGGATTGGTTGTCAAACAATCAGGTCGAGTTCGTGTGTTCCAAGAAGATGATTCGACTTCCCAACCCCTCTGGAGAGGTCGTGGTCATCTATGGTGAAAAGAGAAAGGGTGAAGTGGCAATAATCACAATGGCAAAAGCACGCAAGTGTTTAGTAAAAGGATGTTCGTCTTTTCTAGCCTATGTGATCGATGCCAAGTTAGAGAAGTCCAAGCTGGAAGATGTGAAGATCGTGCGGGAATATCCAGATGTCTTTCCGGACGACTTGCCCGGGTTTCCACCCGATCGTCAGGTAGAGTTTCGGATTGATCTTGTGCCAGGCGCTGCACCGATCGCTAAAGCACCTTACCGTTTAGCGCCGTCGGAGATGCAAGAGATGGTAGCACAACTCCAAGAGCTTTTTGAGAAGGGATTCATAAGACCGAGTTCGTCACCTTGGGGAGATCCGGTCTTATTTGTCAATAAGAAGGATGGCACAATGAGAATGTGCATCGACTATCGTGAGTTGAACAAAGCTACAGTGAAGAACAGGTATCCGCTTCCGAGAATAGACGACTTGTTCGATCAACTTCAAGGAGCGGGTTGTTTCTCCAAAGTCGACTTACGATCAGGCTATCACCAAGTGAATGTGAGAGAAGAAGATGTTCCGAAGACGGCTTTCAGAACGCGTTACGGCCATTACGAGTTCCTTGTAATGCCTTTTGGCCTGACGAACGCACCAGCGGTGTTTATGAACTTGATGAATAGAGTGTGCCGACCATTCCTCGACAAGTCGGTCATTGTATTCATTGACGACATACTCGTGTACTCCAAGAGTGAGACAGAGCACGAGCAGCACTTGCGTGAAGTTCTGGAAGTGTTGAGAAAAGAGAGGTTGTACGCCAAGTTTTCCAAGTGCGACTTTTGGCTTAAAGAAGTACAATTTCTGGGGCACGTAGTCACTCGGGACGGAGTGAAAGTGGACCCCTCCAAGATTGAAGCAATGATGAATTGGGAGCCTCCTAAGAGTCCGTCTGAGATCCGAAGTTTCCTGGGTCTGGCGGGATACTACAGAAGATTCATTCAAGACTTTTCGAAGATCGCTTCTTCCTTGACAGTTCTGACTCGGAAGAATGTAAAGTTTGAATGGGCAGAGGCCCAAGAGAAGGCATTCCGGATTCTTCAGAAGAAGTTGTGTGAAGCTCCGATCTTATCTTTGCCTGAAGGGTCGGAAGATTTCGTGGTTTACAGCGACGCTTCAAAGATGGTATTGGGTTGTGTGTTGATGCAACAAGGCAAGGTAATCGCTTATGCCTCGATGTAGCTCGAAATACACGAGCAGAATTATCCAACTCATGATCTGGAGTTAGCAGCGGTGGTGTTCGCTTTGAAGCTTTGGCGACACTACCTCTACGGCACGAAGTGTACTCTTTACACGGATCACAAGAGCCTGAAGTATGTCTTTGGTCAGAAAGAGCTGAATATGAGGCAAAGGCGGTGGCTCGAGTTGTTGAAAGATTACGACTGTGAATTGCTTTACCATCCCGTTAAGGCGAACGTGGTGGCCGATGCGCTAAGTCGGAAGGACTATAGCGGGAGTATTCGGGCTACCCATTCAAGAATCGAGCTAGTGTCTAGTCTTGTTGAGAAGATCAAGACATCTCAGATGGAAGCATTGTTGGAAGAGAATCTCAAAGAGGAAGTCATGACAAAACAGCGTTTACTCTTAACGGAAGATAGCCGTGGGGTGAAACTGTTCAGCGGTCGTGTGTGGGTGCCCAAGGTTGGGGGAAACCGTGAGTTGTTGCTAGAATACGCACATAAATCCAAGTATTCCATTCACCCGGGAAGTACGAAGATGTACAGGGACTTGAAGTTGCACTATTGGTGGCCAGTGATGAAGCTTGATGTGGCGCGTTACGTTGAGCGTTGTGTGACGTGTTCGCAAGTCAAAGCCGAACATCAGCGACCATATGGGAGTCTTCAGTCCTTAGAGATTCCTGAGTGGAAGTGGGAGCATATCACCATGGACTTCGTGACGAAGTTGCCTAAAACTCTTCGGGGACACGATATCATCTGGGTGATAGTGGATAGATTGACGAAGAGCGCTCACTTTCTGCCTATGCGCGAGACTTTACCGATGGATAAGTTGGCGAAGCTTTATATCGATGAGGTGGTCTCGAGACATGGAATACCTTTGTCAATCGTGTCGGATCGCGACAGCCGGTTCACTTCGAACTTCTGGGATGGATTTCAGAAAGAGCTTGGTACGCGAGTTAAGTTGAGTACGGCTTACCATCCGCAGACCGACGGGCAGAGCGAACGAACAATCCAAACCTTGGAAGACATGTTGAGGTCTTGTGTCATCGATTTCGGGGGTAGTTGGGACTCTCACCTGCCTTTGGTAGAGTTTGCTTACAACAATAGCTACCACTCGAGTATTGGGATGACACCTTTTGAAGCATTGTATGGGCGAAAGTGTCGGACTCCCGTGTGTTGGCTGGAAGCGGGAGAGAAGCAGTTCGCCGGACCTGAAATCGTGCAAGAGACTGCCGATAAGGTCAAGTGAATTCGAGAGAGGATGAAAGCGGCTCAAGATCGTCAGAAGAGCTATGCCGATAAGAAGAGGCGACCGATGGAATTCCAGGTAGGCGACCGCGTTATGCTTAAGGTATCGCCATGGAAGGGCATTATACGGTTCGGAAAACGTGGGAAGCTGAGTCCTCGTTTCCTCGGACCTTTCAAAGTACTTAAGCGTGTAGGGTTGCAGGCCTACCAGTTGGAACTCCCACCGGAGTTGAGTAGAATACACAACACGTTTCACGTCTGCTACCTCCGGAAGTGTTTGGCGGTAGAAGACAGCGTCATTCCCCTTTCAGAGCTGAGGGTAGACGAAGGTAACCGTTGTGTGGAAGAACCCGACGCCATCTTGGAGAGAAAGTCTAAGAAGTTGTGTCATAAAGAAGTCACTTTGGTCAAGGTGCAGTGGAAGCATCACCGAGGAGCAAATGTGACTTGGGAATTTGAAAAGGATATGAAGCGTAGATATCCTCATCTCTTTGTATAGTTGGATTTCGGGGACGAAATCATTCCCAAGTTGAGGAGGATTGTAACACCCTGAATTTTGGGTTTGGGTGAGAAGTTGACTTTTACCCAAAGTTCAAGGGGGTATTCTGTAACTTGGGCTATATAAATACAAATCAAATAAGATATTTTGATAATATCACAAAATATCAGTTTCTTGGTTTTGAGAAGTCAGAGAGAAAGAAGGAGCAGGAGAACAAGCTTGTTTTTGGGTTGATCATTTCGGGCAAATCGAGGTACGAATCTAGCTTAATGCTTTGATCTGAATGCTTTTAGCCGTGAAGAATCTCGTTGTGAAGGTTTTGAACCGTTCCATTTTGAGATCTGAGTATTTCTCATTTGGATCTGGGTTGAATCTGGGTTCTGCATCGCACTGTTCTTGATGAACAAGGCGATGGTCGTTCGACCGAATGGTTGTGTTCGACCGGAGCTTGTTCGATCGAAGGGGTTCGACCGGGGGGTTGTGCCCGACCGGGGGTCGTTCGACCGGGGGTTGTTCGACCGGGGTAGTTGTTCGACCGGTGTGGTCCTTTGACCGGTTTAGGTTCTGTTAAGTTGTTAGCTTCTGTGTCTTTGAGTCCTATTCAAGTAACGAGAGGTTTATCTGTATTTCGACTTACCGATTCTTTCGGTGTTATCATAGGTAGCGCTCGTTAAGAAGAAGGAAACAGAGGTGAGTTCCTACTATCATTTTAAACTGTATACATATCAAAAGTTACCTTTTGATCTTATCTTATTTTAAAAGTAAAATGATGTTTTACCGGTGCGTTTATGCGAAAGAAATATTCAAAGGAACTTCTTTTAAATGATTTTCATTCTTACCAGAAGTTGAACTGGGAATAGCATTTTGTTTATAAAAATGTGTTTGTAACCATATGTTTATTTATGGTTGGTCGCATACGTTGTTGTGACGAGTCCTTACCATTACTAGTGGATCCCTAGGTTTTGAGTAGACTGTATTGTTGGGATGTTACATTCCCCAGAATTGTAGCTAGGGATCACTTGTTCCTTGAGGGCAACTTGGTACGGTTATGTGAGGCCGGATACTAGCCATGGTTCATAGTGATCCTAGCGAAGGAGTATACCTTGGTTTTGCGCTTGGGGCTTGATCTCACGTTGTAGCACGAACTTTGTGATTCGTATCCGCGGACTCCAATTGGTTTAGCTTGTAACTCGGATTGTTGGCCAAACTTTGTGTTACGCCACAATCCTTGGTAAAATGTTTTGTTTTTGGTCCTTTTATGGCGTGTTTATAACGAAAAAGCCCGTTTGTGGCAAGGACCTAATGTGTAAATTTAATCTCTTTGGAAATACTATCTTGATGCAAATGTTTTATCTTTTGAGCTTCATAAACTGTATGTTCTCACCAGGCTTTAAGTCTGACACTTTTTCTCAAATGGTATGTGTATCAGGTTTCCATTAGCGGTGGGTTGCCGGGGTTTTTGGAGAGACGAGTTTTGAGTCTCGAGGTTTTTGGAGTTGATTAGTATTGTTGTTGGGCATTGTTAAGTCCCATTCTTTTGATGCAATCCTTGTATAGGATTGTATAGTCTTGAGGACTGATCCCATATATGAAAAGTTATGGTTTTACATTTGTCTTATTGTCAGGTTTCCAGGTTTTAATTTACTCTGATTTTCGAGGTGTTACACTCCATCCCATATATGGATTGGTAGAAAGCCAAATTACACATATAGACAAGAAAGAAATTTTGAGACCAAGGACAGAGGTAAGAAACAACAGTTGAAAAGCCATTTTGGTTTTCAACAAATAAGCAAAAGACTCTATAGGCCAAATATGCACAAAACCCAAACTTTTATGCAGACATCCCTCACCCATATTAAAATGCAAGGTCTGCAAATATACAAATACAACCAACATTTCCCTCCACCAATTCCCAAGAAAGAATCCATAATCCATACAAAACCAAAACAATTGTTCTAGTACAGACCTGGAGATGTCAAAAAATTCTAACTCTCCCCTCTTCAAATGTACAAATATTGCCATTACAAACCAAATACCCTTGTACACCAAACAAATTTCTGCATAATGCATACCAGGATTTTGAATAACCTATGGAGAAATCAAACCTTCATGGCTAGATTTATATGCGATGTTGAGGTAGCAGCAATACAGGATGAAATCGTCCATTTTAGAGAGACGTGAAGCTGTAATCAAGACCATGAACCCTTGAATTAACCATACATGCCTGAGTTTCTTTTAATGATTTTGAGAGGGGGGTTAGTGGAGGGAGGAGACTGAGGCAATAGAAAGAACGCCCTAAGGTTTAGATTTTGAAATTGGGAGGCAGAGAGTAGCAGGTAGAATACATTTATGATTATGAGACGTGGGAGGTGAATAAGAGAAGTGAAGGAAGAAATCGCATGAAATCTTCCAACAAGGTAAGGTATGGTGTCTGAGACGTGAAATGAGAGGAAGAAGGGGAGTTCATAAAGCATGGGTTGGATTGTACTATAATATTGGTCCATTTTAAAATTCTTGCACAAAAGACTTGTATACTATGCTTCAAAAGTTGTCTTTAAGAGATTTTTGAATTCCATGCTTAAATTGGTAGTACTTTGTGCTTTAATACTTGTCTTTAAGACATTTGGCCTAAATGTATATTAAGGTAGTATAGATAGATAGTACCTTGTGCCTAATAATTTGTATTTAAAATTTTTTTATCCGTGCTTTATAATATAGTATATATATATATATATATATATATATATATATATATATATATATATATATATATAAAGGCTTTTGAATTTGAAAATACTTCAAACTCGTATCTAGACAATTTTATATAATATGTATTCCAAATTTGATTTAGCATAAAATAATATTAAATTTGAAATCTATATCTTTTTACTAATTATTGTTATTTTTTACTTTCTTTCCAAAAGAACTCCCTACTTGATTTCTTTTTAGAGTGAATTACATAAATGGTCCCTCATGTATGCCTGGATTTCACTTTTCGTCCCTCGAGTTCTGAAACTACATTGGTGGTCCCTAAAAGCGAGATATGGTGTCCAAACTCGTCCCTGGCGCTAACGCCGTTAGTCTAGGCTCCGTTAAGTGGGTCATGTGCCCCTCACGTAAGGGGCATTTTGGTCTTTTTACCCTTTTCTTCTTCACCCACACCACCATCACCACCTGCCACCACCCATCGCCACCGCCCGCCACCACCGCCACCACCTGCCACCACCCACCGCCACCGCCTCACACTCACACACACACATATATATTTATATACACACACACACACATATATATATACACACCACGGGTATATATATATATATACACACTCACACACATATATATATACATATATATTTTTTTGATCAAAACTCTTCCTTTGTGATCCCTTACGGTCCCTCAATCAATTAGAAGTCGAAACACAATCTCAAACTCTCGATATTTGAAACCGAAAATTTCGAAAAACCGAATTTTTTTCGAAAACTACTTGTGTAACCTTCTGTTTCTTCAAAAGAATTGTTTCTTTGTGATCTTTGAACAAAATATAATCTATCCCCACGAAAAAGTTTGAAACATGCTACTGAGATGAAGCTGTAATTCGATGTGAAGAATTCCGACGAGTTACGAATTTTCCGGCGACTTTTTTTCACTCGTATAGGAGCTGTAAACACCTGCAAACTGATGAGAAACAACAAAGTAACGATACTCAGAAGCTACAACATCGAAAACAACGGTTAAACTCGAAATCCGGCGAAACCCGTTTTTCCGGCGAAGCTCCGACGAACGTTCAGAAGATGATATCTCGCTCGATTCTCAACCAAATTCGATTATGAAACCTGTTCTGAACTCCTTATGAACAGAAGAAGAGATTAGAAGCATTTAAATCGAACAAAATCAACTTATACGTAGACCCACTTCATGAACTCGTCGAAAAAAAAATTCAAAAAAAATTGAAGTATATAATTTGTAACGTTGCGAATTCTTTAATGTTCCTGAAAAAACTAAGTCCAGAATTCGTATGTTTTGGCGTGAGTTTGATGCTGGGAAGTATATAAGTTTTTTCAGGAATTCTTTGATGTTCCTGCGAATTCTTTGATGTTCACTGTGTGTGTATATATATATGTGTGTGTGTGTGAGAGAGTGTGTATATATATATATATATATATATGTGTGTATGTGTGTGAGTGAGTGAGTGTGTATATATATATATATGTGTGTGTGTGTGAGAGTGTGAGTGTATATATATATATATATGTGTGTGTGTGAGTGTGAGGCGGTGGCGGTGGGTGGTGGCAGGTGGTGGCGGTGGTGTGGGTGAAGAAGAAAAGGGTAAAAAGACCAAAATGCCCCTCACGTGAGGGGCACATGGCTGTTCTAACAGAGCCTAGACTAACGGCGTTAGCGCCAGGGACGAGTTTGGGCACCATATCTCGCTTTTAGGGACCACCAATGTAGTTTCAGAACTCGAGGGACGAAAAGTGAAATCCAGGCATACATGAGGGACCATTTATGTAATTCACTCTTCTTTTTATGTTTCCTCTTTATCGAATACTAGAAGCGTACTCGTGCAATGCAGCGAGATACATCACGATTTTAATGTTTCATTTTATTTCTTTATCGATTTACAGTACGATTTTTGATGGTTTTGATAAAGTGATAATATAAGTTTGTTTAATTTAGGCTTAATAATATAATGTTTTTTATCTAAAAAAATTAAGTATTTTGTTAGAATTCAATGATTATCTTATATATTTTAATGACATTTAGAAAAAATAACTAATTACATATTTAATAATATAATTAAAACAAAATTATAGTAATATAATATATTAATTAATAATGATATATGGAAATGTCTACATAAAAAGAAGGTCCTGCACATACCAAATTGGTGGGTTTTAGAAGTCTGCAGTAGTAATATGTATCTTGTGCTTTGATACTTGTAAATTAAGAGATTTTTAAAATCTTGTATAAAATGATGATACATTGTGCCTAATAATTTGTATTTAAGAGTTTTTTATCCGTGTTTTATAATATAGTATAAGTATATAGATATAGATATATAAAATTGTTTTTTATTTTAATTTAATTGTTTGATTACTAAATATGAATGCCACCACTTTTCGGCTTATTCATTTCTTTAATTAATTTCAAAATGTAATTATAAGTGTTCAATCTATCTATACATATAATAAATAAGTAATTAGCATGTCACGTGTCGTCTTTTGGTGAGCCGACTTCAGTATTTTCCTGCCTAAACATGTATCTGAACACAGTTTACATTATAAGTTCAATTAGCACACCCACATTCACTCCTCCTTAAATCTCTTCTTAATTCAATTTTTTTAACTTATACGTTACATTTACCACCCTTATAATTAGGTATGTAGTTTACTTTTAATCTCTTACTTTTTTATTTTTCATTTTAGACTCTTATCATATAAACATAAATAATGTATATGAAATAAAATGCATTAAAAACATTATATTGAATATTTTTGGATTTAATTATATTATTAAATATCATAAATATATACGAATTAATGTGTCGTGATTTGTATGGGATTTGTTGAAATTAATATGGGATTTGATACAAATAATCACTAAATTGTCATGATTTTCTTTTTGCAATTTCATATCAATTTTTACTTCAAAGTCGAATTCATTCGACGAATTACAATTCTATCAAATTCCATTCTATCAACGAAACACCTTTAGAATGATCATAAGAGATTTAATTACTTGGAAAAAAAAGATATCACTTATCAACTGACTTTTGAATTATGAGTTCGAACCTTTTTCAAAAATATAAATATGTAAATATTTTAGTATAGTATATTTAATTATTTATTCTAATTTTAATTGAACTACATAATATCAGTTATCAACAGATGGTTAGGTAATGATATTTTCTAAGTCAAATTGTTATGCTTCCCGTCAATTCACTTTAAATTAATGCTAATCTTTTTAACTCTTCTTTTGCTTACGTTCATGCTAATCTTTTTAACTCTTCAAAATGAGATACACGTCATCCTTTCATCCAATTGTCAATTAGAAAATTCCATGCAACTGTTACTATTCGTTGAAAGTTGCACCGTAAAATAATATATATGTGAATCGTATTTTACTATTTCACGTCAATGACCCTGTTTCATTTCATAGTGTGAAGCGACACTATATCGTTTCATATTGTGTTGTTTCATAATGTGAATCAATATTTTACTATTTCATGTCAACGACTCTGTTTTATTTCATAGTGTGAAGCAAACACTCAAGTGGTTAACCAATATGTGAAACAAATATTGTATTATTTCACAGTGTAAAACAATAAAAATTATATAACTATTATAAACCGTAATATTAATAAAAATATACACAAATTTTATATAGGTAATAGATGGTAGAAATATTTTGACATATAAAATAAAAGAAAAAGAAAAAAGTTATTAAGTATTTAAACTACAAATATTAAAATCACGTTTTAAAAACAAATATTAAAAAGTTAAACTTGAAACTTGAAACCTGGAAGAAATAAGATATAATTCACAACTAACATGTCATATTTTGTTGCTTTTGTAAGCCAATTCAAGCAAAGAGAAACGAAGAATGTCATCAATTAAGAAATTGCAAGCATGGAACTTTAACTCTTGGTTAATTTCCTATCTTCGTACTGGTGTTCTGTTCAGTCGGTTGACTTTTTTCCTTTCCTTTTCTTGCAAAGTATCACAAGGGGCCGGGATGTGAAGGGAGTCACTTGTGTGAAGCCAAAGAAACTCTTTACATGGTCTGTTCGATACATTGATCACAATCTAACATTTAAATCATATAAAAACAAAAAGATTCATCGAGATTAGAGGGTGTTCACAGGAAGCATAAGCCACATCGTACTTGAAAAAGAAGAAGAAGATGATGACGATGAAGGTTTGGTGTTGAATTTTGATGTTAAGAAATAAACTCCATCGTGGATATATGAATATGATATGTTTTTGTTTGAGGAAATTGTCGTTCTTGTCTCCTCCAATAACCCACTACATCTTATCTGTTCATGTATTTCAACCCTCTTTGAATGCATGACCGTTCATAACTCGAGCAACATTACTTAAACAAATACAACTCCTATTTGCACCTAGTTCCTTCAGTCTTCAGATATTCTTATGCATGTTCGAACGAAAATCAAGGATTATCCAGCAACAAGAATTACCTACGATGATGTTAATGGAAGAGTACGTGTCCATCATGAACTAACAAGAGTTATAACTAACAAAACAGATGAAGATCACTAAATCTGGATAGCAAGTCATGTACATATAACAAGAGTTAGGGGTAGCCATATCCTCACACATGTAGAAAGTTATGTTAAACAATACGTACACCCTACGATACAATGCAAGTTGTTGTTGTAAGATCTAAAAATACTTCTAAAGCCTCTTCAAATAACTGTATTTCAGATAGACGAATGTTACAATCAAGAATTGCCCAACCAGTAATTAACTTTGTTGGTCCCAAATAGCAGTAAATAAATAAGAAAAGTATTATAGAAGGGGGGGTGAATACAATACACACAATTTTTCACTTAATTTAATTCTTATTGATTTGAAATCAAGAATTACACATAGAAAACTTTTGATTGTTGCGGAAGAGAATAGATAAAATATATTCAAACAATCTTACACAAAGATATTGAAGAACAATTGTAAAACACTTAGAAAATAATTGAACTTCGTAGAGAGAAAGTTGTCAGGCACTTAGAGAACTTGAAGGTTGTAAAACTGGTTATTCTGGTCATTTTGCATGTTTAACCATCCTCCGTATTTATAGTGCCTCATGCATTTAATGAATGGGACACCTGTTGAGCAAGGGATTGACACAGGTCTTTTTTCATGGTACAAGATGTACCTTTTGTCGTGAGGTGCTTTGTCTTGAAGTGTTGACCTGCAGAGGATGGTGTAGACCTTTCCTCAAAAGAGTGTAGGAGACAAAGCTCACTTTTTCTGATCTTTAGATGAGGTCCACGTCAATGCAAGATATCACAAATATACTTTCTCAGAAAAGTACAATGTGTTTGTGCAGATGATATTTTTTCACCAAAACTTATCAAAGATAAGTTTGGTGAATAAAAAGACAAGTCGACACAAGTGAGAAATCTTCGGGCTCCTGAAGATGTGAGGAATCTTCGGGCTCCTGAAGATGTGAGGAATCTTCGGGCTCCTAAAGATGTGAGAAATCTTCCGGCTTCTGAAGATGTGAGATCGGCACCATCCTGGCCGATGCTGTTGATCACATAGGCATGCTTGGCTTTAGATGTCCCAACAATCTCCCCCTATTTGAGGATGACATCCATACTTAAGAATAAAACGAAGAGTATACTGAATAGTTCATTTTGACCGATATTTACTCTTTTTGGGTTCTTTTCACATAGACCATTCTTTTTGTTCTTTTGGATTTTTTTAGAATATCTGACATTTACAAATGAATGAAAAACTGAGTATAGTTGTACAGATGGGTAATTAAATACAATGAATAAAGAATGAGAAAGTAAATAAATACAAAGATACAGAAAACAGTAGCCGAAATTGTTTGAACATGAGTGGTTGGTTGTTCCCCCTCAATTCATACTCCCCTCAACTAATGTCAGGTGGCTTTGATCACACAGTCCATTGCAAAATTAGTTTCAGTAGAGTTTAAGCTTGAGTGGTAAGTTTCTCCCCCTCAACTCAAACTCCCCCTCAACTAATTCATGGTGTCGGAAAGTAAGAAGTCAGAAGATTTTCAGGATCCTCCGAACCTGCTTCTAGAAAGGCAGATTCATCCTTGGATCTTGTAGAAGCATCGGTACTGAGAATCCCGGGTGATAGGCTGTGAGGTGGAGAAGAGACACCTTGGATTGGGGATGTGTCCAAGTCATCCTTATCAACCAAGGAAAAGGTTGATGAGAGAATAATAGGGGACCCCAATTTTACAATTGTATCCTTTTGTGAGGATACAAAGGAGGTGGCTTTGGGTTTAGTAGAGTCCCCAGGCCCAGATGGGAAAATTTCAACACCCGTCGATTGTGGAGAATCGGTGGGTGGAGTAGGTGGTTTGGCCCTTGAAACCTTCCTCAACCTATTGAGAGGAGAGGGAGGGGAAGATGATGAGTGCCTCCACTTTGGAGAGGGATATGTGACCAGGGTAACAACCGAAGGTTCTTTCGGTCGTATGGTCATCGAAGCAAGTGCGGAGGTGCTAGAAGCTTTTGAGGATTTATTCTTTCTAGCCGACTTCACTTGGGATGGGATAGATGGGGCCACTATAGATGAGGGAGCCTTGGACATCGGAGTATCGCGAGCATCACCTCATTGTAGATCGGGAGAATTTATGAAGGAAATCATACCAGGGCTGAGAGCTCGATTGGTGGATAGAGAGCCCTTGTTGAAAGTGGTCATCATGACTTTCTAAGTGTTGGTCGGAGAGTCATCACCAAATCAATTAAAAACCCAACAATTTTTCTCCCCCTATTTGATGATGACACCAACACAAAGAAAAAAAAATGGTACTGACACTCAGAAAAATTACAAGACACGAAGACTCATAACTTTAGTGGTCCTTTTTTTTGGGCTCTTTTTTTTGTTTTTTTACGGGAAAGAAAAAATAAGGGAAGAGAAAATTGGGGAAAAAAAGGAAGAAATTTCGGGTTAAAATTTCGGATAGAAATCGGGGTGAAATGTTGGGAATTTATAGTGGGAGGGATAGGAGAATTTAAAAATGTAGGAGTGAGGGAGAAGTTAATAGAGGTAATGAGGGTGAGAGATTGAAAGGTAGGGAGATAAGAGAGTTGGTGGTGGTTCGTTGGCACGGTGTTCGGTGGTTTGGCGGTTCGGTGGCACGGTGGTTCGGTGGCACACAGTTCGGTGGTTTGGTGGCACAATGGTTCGGTGGTACGCGGTTCGGTGGCACGCGGTTCGGTGGTATGGTGGTTCGGTGGCACGACGGTTCGGTGGCACGCGGTTCGGTGGCACCACAATTTGGTGGCACGGTCGGTCGGTGGAATCGTGGTTCGGTGGCACGGTCGGTCGGTGGAACTGCAGTTCGGTGGCACAGTCGGTCGGTGGTTGGTTTTCGGCTTGGAGGCTGTTTGGTGATGAGAAGGCCGAAAGAGGATGTTTCGGCGAGTGATATGGGTCGAAGGTGAGGAGGCCGAAGATGGGGGTTGAAGTGTGGGGGTGTGAGGCCGAAGGAAGGGAGAGGGAAGAGAGAGAGAGAGAGAGGCTGAAGAAAGAGAGAGGGTAGAGAGAGAGAGGAACCGAAGAAAGGGTGAGGGTAGAGAGGGGGGCCGAAGGGTAGTGGTTCGGTGGGGTTTTGGGGACGAAAAGGGAAGGGGGTTCGGTTGAGTGTAGGCCGAGGAAAAAAAAGAGTGGGGGGTGGGGGGAGGGTTTCGGCCCGTCGAGTTTCAACCAAAAACCAACTTTTTCTGAAAAAAAATAATTTTTTTAAAAACCTTTCAATCGGCCAACCGATTGTATTTGGAAAAAAATTATTATTTATTTAAAAAAAAGCAGAACCAAGTTTTTTTAAAACATATTTTTTTTAAAAGCCCAATCGGCCTGTCTATTTTATGAAAAAATAATAATAATAATTTTTTTTAAACCAAAACCAACTTTTAAAAAAAATAGTTTTTTTTTTGGTTTTTGAAAAACTTTCAATCGGTCCACCGATTCTTTTTAATTTTTTTATAAACTTTCAACCAACAACAGGTATTATTTTTTTTTTAAATTTAATCCACCGACAACCATTTTGGAAAAAAGTAGATTTTTTTTTGAAAAAAAATTCATCGACTAGCCGATTTTTAAAAAAAGATTTTATTTAAAGAAAGAGATGTCATTGGAGTTTTCATAGGAGAGTGATATTACCAGTTGTCTTCTTGAGGAACAAAATGTTGTCGACTTTACCACGAGAGTACATGTTTTCTAAAAGAAAATTGGACAAAGTATCATACCAGGTTCGGGGAGCCTGTTTGAAGCCATATAGAGCTTTTGTCCAATTTATACACATAGTCCGGATGTGAAGGATCTTCAAACACATGTGGTTGTTTCACACAGACTTCTTCAGGAAAGAGAGATGGAAGATCGACAGGAATAGGTGAAGAAAGAATGTCTGGTTGAGAAGGTGGGATGATTTGTGGTGAATTTTGAGGTTGAGAGGAAGATGAGAATGATGGAGGAAGGAGAAGTGATATGATGAGAAATGGGGAAGAATACAATAGGAGGGATCTTGATCTTCAGAGATGACTATCTGAAGATCAGGGATTGGAGATGAGAAGATGGGTATGTCATCATTTTGATGAGATGTCTCTGCGGAGAAAGGAACATATGGTTTTGAGCTAGATGAAGGATTTTGAGAATCTTCACCAACACATGATGAAATCTACCAATCATCATCACATGAAGAGATGATGACTTAAGATCATCAAACTTCACAGGAGTAGATTCATTCATGCATTTTCTCCGAAGATTGTAGACCCGGTAGGTTTTTGAAGAGAGAGAACATCCTATGAAGATTCCTTCATAAGATTTGTTGATGCTCAAACACCTGCAATCACAGATAAATCGTTTCTTTGGTACCGATTTGGAAATGGGTCCTTTTGAGTTAGAGAAAGATAGAGAATCCTTGGAAGTATTTCTATCAATTCTTTCCACAAGGACAATCCTTAGCAAGATGGAAGGTGTCACCACAAATATAGCATTTTTTATATATGAAAACCTTTTTGGAATTTTGATCAACTTTCTTGTGTTGACCAGTCACATTGACTTTTATGGCTTTTGAAGATAGAGAAGAATCAAGAGGTTTAGGACCCAAGATACCTTTGTCAGAGTTAGCTAAAGGAGTAGAAGATGGTATCTTGGGATTTAGCTTTTTCAACATCACAAATTTGGGAATAGGAAGAGGTGAGGATTTCTTAGAGTCTTTCCTGGGAAATTTCTTTTTGGGAGGAAGATCGGCAACCGATTTTCCTTTTTCAGAGGAAGAGAATTTTCTTGAAGATGGCTGAGGATCTCTGGTTGGAATCTTAGAGGGTTTGGATTTAGAAGACGAAGCCTCATTAATTTTCAAAGATGTCATAGACTCAAGAATGGGTTTAGGAGGGTCATTTAAGTCTTGGGCTTCCTCACTTTCATGAGGTGAACCAATGCCTTTGGCTTTAATGAACATCCCAAACTTTAGATTTTCAGTGAGATCAGGAGAGTCCAAGATTTGAGAGTTGTCAGAGTTCTCTTCAGAAGACTCATAAAATGAAGGAAGAAAGAAAGGAACATGGGTGTCAGAAGGTGGGTCAAGGTCAGTTTTTCCAAAGCCTAGTCCAGACATGTATCATCGCAAGGCATTTGATCTTGGAAAATCTTTTCTAAATTCTTGGAGGAACTTGTCCACCTTTTCACAATTTCTTGCTCCTTTTTAAACCTTTTAAGAAGTTTATTTTTCTCTTTAGCAAGAGTGAAATTTATGGTTTTCAAATCCTCAAGCTCATCTTTGATTTTGTCAAAATGTTTTAGCTGAGAGAGACAAATTTGCAGTTGAGAAAAAAGAGATTTTATCTGAGCATTTGCCTTTTTCTTTGCATCTTTGGCTTCATAGAAGTCAATGGTCAAAGAGTCAAAGGCTTCAATCTTCTCAACATCAGAGAGAGAGAAAAAGGGATGTACCTGGGTAGATGAGGTAGAGCACTCAGCAGATACAAGGGCCATAGAGGAGGATTGAGCTTCACTGTCATCAACATCATCTAATTTAGCCATGAATCAAGGTTGACCATTTTTTTCACTTTCAGAAGTGGGTTCATCTGCCCAATCATGGGTTTCAGTCATTTTACCTTTTCCCTTTTTGAGTAAGGTTTCATTTCTCTCATTCTCTCCCCTGTATTTTGCCTTGTATTTCTCAGCCCGATCAGAGTTTGAGGAGACAGACATATTTGGCTCTTGAAAAGAAGGTTGGTAGGATTCAGACTTGGTTCTGACAGACCTATAGGAGGTACGATTAGAGGAGGGTAGTCTGGATTTATCAGAAGACCTGCTTCTGCACTCAAAAGCAAATTGTCCTTTTCTCCCACACTTGTAACATTCCTCATTTGTTTTGTCAGGTGGAGTGGTTTTAGAAAAAGTAGAAGAGAATTTTCTTGAAAACTTGGATTTTCCAGAAGAGATGCAAGGGTTACAGGAAGTTTCCTCACCTTCATCATCAGCCTCACTAAGGTAGGCTTCTGAAGGATCATTAGGGTCCTCTTGACTATTATGGTCAGAATTGGAGGGATAGGTGGTTCTAGGAACACACAGAGTTTTTGGAAGAGTCACTGATAAGAGCTAGAGAAGAGCTTTTTATGTCTTTTGTGATAGACTTCCTTAGTAGTTTAGTGTACTCATAGTTAAATAGAGTGCCATATAAAGCAGTGAGAAGCATAGAGTCAAGATCCTTGGTAGACTTGATACAAGTACAAATATTTTCCCAAAACTCAGGAAGACAATCCATGAACTTGCCAAAGACTTCCTCATTGTCATAGATGCGACCCACAAGTTTTAGATCGTTAAGAAGACTGTTAAAGAGATTGTAGTAGTCTGAGAGAGATTCACCCTTTTCATGCGAAAAGAGTTCATATTTTCTTACAAGAGCAATCTTTCTGTTCTTTTTCACTTCAGACATACCATCATAGAGAACATACAGAGTAGACCACATTTCTTTTGCAGTAGAAAAGTTAACAAGATAATGATAGACCTCATTAGGCAGAGAAAGGGCAATGATGGCTCTGACTTTAGTATCAAGAGATATAAGACGTTTGTCTTCATCATTATATTTACTGGGGTCCTTCACAATGTATCTCCCAGTAGTTGGAGTTCTTTATTCCTCAGAAGAGTCCTCATCAACTTTTGCCTTATCTTCATTCTTAGCATTGTACCGGTCCCAAACTCTAGGAATAAAAGGACCTTCAAGTAAGATGGTAGGATATCTGCTGTCAACTTTTTCTAAGAAGATTATCATACAACTTTTCCACAGGAAGAAGTTATTGGGGTTAAACTTTGGTGGTTTGGCTATAGAGCCATTGTCATATGAAACAATAGTGGTGTTTTGAGAAGAAGCATTGTTCAAAGAAGAAGAAGAAGAAGAGGATGCCATTGCGGATCTAGTTGCTCCCAAATAGCAGTAAGTAAATAAGAAATGTATTGTAGAAGGAGGGGGGTTGAATACAATACACACAATTTTTCACTTAATTTAATTCTTATTGATTTGAAATCAAGAATTACACATAGAAAACTTTGATTGTTGCGGAAGAGAAAAGATGAAATCTATTCAAACAATCTTACACAAAGAGAATGAAGAACAATTGTAAAACACTTAGAAAACAATTGAACTTCATAGAGAGAAAGTTGCTAGGCACTTAGAGAACTTGAAGGTTGTAGAACTGGTTATTCTGGTAATCTTGCATCTTGAACCATCCTCCATATTTATAGTGCCTGATGCATTTAATGCATGGGACACCTGTTGAGCAAGGGATGGACACAGGTCTTTTGCATGGTACAAGATGTCTCTTTTATCGTGAGGTGTTTTGTCTTGAAGTGTTGACCTGCAGAGGATGGTGTAGACCTTTCCTCAAAAGAGTGTAGGAAACAAAGATCACTTTTTCTGATCTTTAGATGAGGTCCACGTCAATGCAAGATATCACAAATATAATTTCTCAGAAAAGAACAATGTGTTTGTACCGATGATATTTTCCCACCAAAACTTATCAAAGACAAGTTTGGTGAATAGAGAGACAAGTCGGCACAAGTGAGAAATCTTCGGGATCCTAAAGATGTGAGGAATCTTCGGGCTCCTGAAGATGTGAGGAATCTTTAGGCTTCTGAAGATGTGAGATCAGCATCATCCTGGCCGATGGTGTTGATCACATAGGCATGCTTGACTTTAGGCTGATAAGCCCATCTTTAATCCGCTTTGAGAGATATACTTCTTATTTGTCTTTTTCGGCTAATCTTCGACGTCACCAAACATTTGTATTGAAACCAAGCTGCTAGTAAGAACCTCAAAATATTCTAAGTATGATGATACAAAATGGAAGATCGGGAGGTCATCTTCAAATATTCAGATGACCCAACAAACTTTACTTTGATAATACTTGTTAAGTCCAAATATTGTATCCAAGATTTAATACGAAAAGTCAAAGGTGTAAAAGTCAACATTGTCAATGTCAAAGTCAAAATAGTCAAAGTTGTATTTGTTTCCTTTGTGTTTAAGTCTTGTAATAGTTAGGTGGTGTAAATAGGGATATGGCTTTTGTAATCTAAAATCTAAGTTCTTCATTGTAATTCATTCACATTAGAGAATTCAAGATCTACTTTCTCTCTCTACACTTTCTCTCTCTAGTTCTTGATCAATGTTATATCTTTTATGAGAAAAGCTTGATTGTTTGGGATTTTGTAATTCACAATACACATAACAACTTTTAAATTTAATTTACAATAACCTACAAGAAAAAGAACAAGAGACCCTATCAGTCATACTACGCTCATACTGCACATACTATTACAAGGATAACTAGGTGAAGGGGATTAACTTTTGTTCAACCATGCAAATAAAAGGGCTCAGGTTCTACTGTGAACAAATCTCACAATCTCACGAGTTCTTTAGAACTCTACCAATTCAAATTGAATATGTTTGTCGTTTAACATGTACTTCCAGAACCAGCTCTCGCTATCCATTAATTCGTTTTTAATAGGATTTAAATGTACAGATAAACCTGAACCAAAAGTTTGAAAGTAGGACATATAGATGCTTCTTTCTTATAGAAGCGGGTGAAAATTTTCTTCAACAAATCTATTCTATGAATATACGCACACCATATATAAGCAAGCAAATATTTCTTATATTAGAAATAATAATGAATCCATAATCTCTTCAATCAAATGACAACAAATAAATTTTCTCCAATGAAAACATAGCCAGAACATAGGTCCCATGCCATATAACATTTTAGATTATAGAAAGTAAGATCAAGGAAAACTTTCTCAAACTAACATGAAAAATACTAAACAATAATGATTTTGTGTTCAAGATTAAGGGTGGCATAAGTAAACGTCCATTTTATGAGAATATGAAGCATATATGTTAGGACTGAAAGTCCTGTGTGTTGAAAGTGGTATAAAGCATTTATAAGGGTTTGATTTGTAATTCTTTCATAGTTATTTGGTAATGGGCCTAAAGCCCATTAGGCCTTGTACGTCTCATATTTAAGGCGTATGATTAGTTCTTTATTCAGGTTAGATGAAATTATTCAGTTTAGAAGTTTAGTCTCATTATTCATAATTCTCTAGTCAATAGGTTTACATTTACTGATCAGAAATTCTCTCTGTAAACCTAAACCCTTCCTTGAATATTAATCATATGACTAGAGATTGTGGCTATATTATTGTTCTTTATTGTTGACTATTGTTCATGATTGCACTGTACTGGGATCTACAATTGGTATCAGAGCAAAGAGACTGAAAGTTTGATCCAAAAAGGTTTGTCTAAAACCCTTTAATCGATTATCGTGTTCATTGTGTTTATCTGTAGTAATACTGATCTGTGTTTTAAGTTAAGTCGATAGTGTTCTTAATTCTGCTTAACTGTTTCTGAATTAAATCGATTTCTTTCTGGAAAAACAATAGTCGATCGATCTGTGTTCTTAAAAAATAAATTTTTTATCTGTCTATTTTTCTGGGTTGTCTATCGATCGACTCTGTTCTTAAAAAAAATCAATTTTTTATCGGTCTGTTTTTTTCTGGGTTGTGTTATCGGTCTGTGTTCTTGAAAAATAAATTTCTTTTTCTGGGTTGTTTATCTCTCGGTCGATTTTCTGGAAAATTAATTCATTCGGTCGATAAGTTGATAGATTGATTTCTTGGATTTTCTGGTTTAATCTGCTGTTTGATCGATTGATTGAATTTCTGGGTTGATTGATTTGTTTCTGGGTCGATTGATCTTGAGATTCATCGAGTTTATCGGTCAGTTATCATCGATTTTATCGGGCCATTAAGTTGATCTGTTTGTGTTTATCTGTTCATTATCGACTGGCCCTATCGACCGGCACCCTGCTTGACCGGTACAGTGTAGACCGGTATATTGTTTGACCGGTACATTGCTTGACCGGTAATGAGTCTTGACCGGTAACTAGTCTCGACCGGTACCTTGTTTGACCGGTACAACCTTGTTCGACCGGTACAACCTTGTTCGACCGATACCTTGATTAGACCGGATCGGTTTGGCGACCGGTGATTTGTTGACCGAACTTGTGATTCAACCGGTACCCCGTTTGGACCGGTATATTTTGCGCCCGGTACTTTGAGCGACCGGAACCCCTCGACCGATACTCTAGTTGACCGATACTCAGCGGTCGACCGGTACTCTTTGAGGACCGGTACCTCTGCTCGACCGGATCTCTGTTTGACCGAGACCCTGCTCGACCGGGTTCTTGCTCGACCGGGTCCTTGTCCTATTTATTATACATTTTACTTTTCGATCATCTTGTTTGTCTCACGATCGCTACAGTACAGTTAAGATTAAAGTTTAAACTCGTTCAAGTTTCATCTCTTGTCAAGCCTTTCAAAGCCGGATCGAATTAATTCTATTCGATACGATAAAAAAGGACGAACCCACCAAGGCTGCGGTCCAAAGGAGAATATGAAGAGTGGAAAGTTGATTTTTTTAATTTTATAGATGAACATGAGGTGGGTTACTATATCAGATTATCATTGACTGAAGGAGAGATACAATCCCAAATTCCAACAGAAGCTTCTTCTATGGAACATGAGAAAAGAGAGAGGGCTAATAATATAGCTCGATATTTTATGACTAAGAGTATTTCTTGTGACCTTTTTCGTGATGTTCTTAGTGAAATTCTTGGTCAAATAAATTATAACAAAATGACAGGAAAAGAGATGTGGGATTGTACTGAATGGTTGGTGTTAGGGCCAAAGGTGATTTTAAAACGAAAAGAACTGGAATCTGAGAACTCTGAGCTGAAAAGAAAGATCTCTGATTTGGAGCAAAAGATTGCAAAAGACAAATCCGATTTTGAGACTAAAGAGAAATCATTTGCAAAGAAGTTATCATATTTTTCCAGAAATAATTGTGAAGAAAAGAAAGCAGTTGAGCTGAAATGCATAAAACTTTCTCAGCAACTTTCTGATTTTCAGAAAGTAATCATCCTTGAAAGAGAAAAGTTTGCAAAAGAAAAGAAGGCCATTGAACGAAAGAATGTGGAATTCTTTAAAGAAATATCCAGCCAGAGAAACAATGCTGAGAAGGGATTTGAAGAAGAAAGAAGCATGTTTGAGACTGAGATTAAAAAGCAGACTGTCAAGTTATCTGAACTATCTGAGAATGCACTGAAAGAGCAGAAAGCGAAGTCTGAATTAAAGGAGAAGATTGACCTGCTTGTTAAAGAAAGAGAAAACTTTGCTTCAAAGATTAAAGAGCTTGAAAAGATTGTTTCCAAGGTAGTGGTGAATGAGCAAACGACTCCAGAGTCACAAATCCACACACCTAGAAATAATTCAGCTGACTTAAAAAAGACAGCCTCAAGCTCACATCTGAAAATTGTTTCATCAAAAAGGTCAGTAAAATCATATGATCAGATTCGTAGTACTAACATTTTCTTTGATGAAAATGTAGATGGTTCAGGTACATAAAGAAGGAGAAGAAGAAGATATAAAGAAGAGGAACTGGTCTGGAAGAAGAAACCAGTTGAAGATGAGAAGAAAGATGAGCTGAAAGGAAAGAAATCATGTGTACATACACACAAAGCCAAGAAGAACAATGCACGTAAAGGTAAACCTGATCATATCTACTCGAGAGATCAATTAATCAGGTTGTCAGGTAAGAAATACTATTGTTCTTATTGCTGTACACATGATCCTATTCACAAAACCAGTGATCATTTCTGGTATGCTTCTTATTCCATTACTCCCATTCGAACTGCAACTAACATTCATGGACCCAAATACCAGTGGGTACCAAAGCCTAAAATTGATTATGTGTTGCAGGCTCCTACTGTCAAGGGGGAGTAGAAGAACAAAGGCTTCTAAGTAAATCAGCTTAGAACTCGTACTTCAACGGAGTTTGGCTTCTGATTACAACAGATCAGGACCCGTTCTTCAATGTTCAGACTTGGATATTTTGCAAATATCCAGGGGGAGCTTATCTGATCTATATCAATTCTATCATGATTTGAGGGGGAGCTGTAAAGGTAAATATCTTCTAATCCTAGATCTCTGATTGTTTGAAAGAAGAACAACTTTCGAACATGAAAGTCGGTTTCTGAAATGTTCAAACCAGTTCTGGTTCTCAAAAGATTTTATGAATTTAGAAGTGTGATTTTAAATGTTTTTCAATTTTGAGCTTTAATGTTTAACTGACCGTGTGTTTCCAAAGATCAATACTTGCGTATTATCTTGTCTTTATATTGTAAAGTATTCACACACACCGGTTCAGTACATCGTTTGAATTTGTTATTACCATGTCTCATAACGAAACAATTTTTCGATGGTAATACTCCTGTTTGATTTCAAATGTTGTTGAGCATCAATCATAATTTCTAATCTTGTGCTTTCATTGCAAAATTGTTTATATTCGTTCATATAAACAAAATATCCAATTCTTTGATACTCTAACCATTTTATTTGATCTGATTGATACATTGTCAGATTCTCAAAACAATTCTCTTGATTTCATTCCATTCATTCAATATCTTTGTTTTGAGAAATCTTCAAAGTTCAATTGCTCAAATCTAATGAGCATACATTTTGACAATGTTATCATACATTTTGTACTTAACTGTTCAGTTAAACGGTTGAGCAACTATATTTTTAGGACTTACATGGGATTCATGTGTGAGCTTAAACAGAACTTCCATGGATTCACGTTAACCAGTGTTTCCTACCCCGGAAGTTATCCTTGAGTGATTGAGGGGTGAGGAGCCTTAAATCAAAGAGTGGGGGAGATAACTCATCTGGTTGAGTTTTTCTCATTGTGCTGAGCGGAAAAATGAAAAAGAGAGTTTGGTTAGAAGTGAGCTTTAATGTTAAAAAGAAATAGGGTGTGAGAACAGAGTTAAAAGAATATCAGAACTCTGCACCAACCACTTTCTGAGCCGGGCAACCACATCTACTGATTGGTTTACATTCTTTAGTGACCATCATTGAAACAGGCAGTGAGCCCATGCCAACTCTTGTTTTTACCCCACCAACCACTCGTTTCTTTCTTAACAAAGAAATGTTTCATTGTCTTTGGGGACGCAACATATCTGCTATATAGTTTTCACTCGGAAGATATAGATATTGAAAAAGAAGGAAAGTTGCCCCACCTTCGCACCTCTTTCATGCACATTGAGTCCGTGTAATATCTGTTGCTGTCTCAACAGTTTACACAATTTTGAGCCTGAGAAAGCTAAGTAGCTTCAATCATTCTACACTTGCACGTACACACAAGGAATGAGTTTTCTTGTCATAACATTCATAGAAAATTCCTTTGTGGTTTTTTTATGATTGAATGGAAGCCCTGTGGAGTGAATTTCACAAAAGCTCCTTTCCAATGTACATCCGTTGTACAAAGTGGCTCCGTGCTACTTACAGGCATACTAGTTGTTTCATCTGTTGAATCAGGGTTACATTGTTCATTATGTCTGAATTTGAAAAGATTCGGATATATACATTTCCTGAATTGACGGATAATCAAATCAACGGGCGGAGTATGTCAAATTATTATGAAGGGGAAATTGTTCGTCTTTACAAAGGGAGAAATCAAAGAAAGTATTGAAATTGAAGAAGTTTTGATGATCATGATGTTCACAATCATCAAAAAGGGGGAGAAAGTTTCAATTTCAAAGTTATAAAGAAATAAAGTTCTGTGAAAGTTCAAGTTCAAGTTTTTCAAGTTTGGTAAAAAGAAATCATTCCATAATGATTCAATTTCTGAATGAAGATGATTCGTGAAAGTTTGCTTTTCTGAAGACAGTCTAGAGATCAAAAAGATGAAGATATGAGTTCAATGTTGTTTCAATTTTCAAAGTCGAAGATTTCAAAGATTGTATTTCTTCTATCCCGTATCATATGGTGTTTGCTACAAGTTTGTTCCTCATTTCTCCTACGAGCTGATTGAAACAAGTTCTTGAGCTAAAAGTCAATTCAACTCGCGGTTTAGAGACATATTTTTTGTTTTAAACTAAAGATGCACCGTGGAATGTCAAGTAGCTCGCACATTATCTTTCTTGTGTGCTGATCCGATGTGTTGAGTTGCTACAGTGGAAAGCTGCTTGATAGTGCATTAAGTCGAGGCTATTGTACATTGAATCTGGTTACAAAGTTGAAATATGAAGACCAAGAGCTTTATTCAAGGGGGAGTTTGAAAAGACATGAAGACACGCAACACCAAAGTTCTTCAAAGATTCAAGAGGGAAAGAAGATCAAACCTAAAGATTTCAAGAAGATCTATACATGAAGTTTTCAAGATGATAAATGCCTTATTCAACTTTAGGGAGAGATTGTTAGGATTGAAAGTCCTGTGTGTTGAAAGTGGTATAAAGCGTTTATAAGGGTTTGATTTGTAATTCTTTCATAGTTATTTGGTAATGGGCCTAAAGCCCATTAGGCCTTGTGCGTCTCATATTTAAGGCGTATGATTAGTTCTTTATTCAGGTTAGATGAAATTATTCAGCTTAGAAGCTAGTCTCATTATTCATAATTCTCTAGTCAATAGGTTTACATTTACTGATAAGAAATTCTCTCTGTAAACCTAAACCCTTTCTTGAATTTAATCATATGACTAGAGATTGTGGCTATATTATTGTTGATTATTGTTCGTGATTGCACTGTACTGGGATCTACAATATATATATGTCATAGTAAATTCTCATGGTGGTTAAACAACCATGTACGTGTTCTAATGTGACTGTTGGTGATTTTACTGAAATCATCGGTCATTTTATGTAATTGGGTTCACAAGATAATAAAGGGGTTGGTAGCTAAGCTATAACACGATTTAGGAGGTGTGGAGTGCACACTCGTGTAAGCTAACTATGACCCGGGATTGTTGGAAGGTCGTTTGGTGATTGTGGGACGAAACAGTGGTTCACGCGGGTTTTGCCGCGGGTTAACCCGCACGCCTACCCGCGTGGTGCACTGTTGCAGATTCGATTCTGTAACCCCCAAATCTCTTTGTAACTCCCAAATCAATTTGTAACCTACACCATTATGTCTAACAATCAATACCATTAAATGGGTAATTATTATCAGTTTTTAATATAGCTTCGGTTACGATTCTCTTGGTGTTTAAATATGATCGATTTCTGCCAGAATCGATACCGGTGAATTGAGATTATCCTCGAGTGAATTTCGTGATACCCAGGCAGAATAGGGTCAAAATATCACTGAAGGAAAGCGAGCTCTCACGCGATCTCGAATTCTTATCCAAGTTCCGATCACTCCATCTTTTCTCTCTACCCATCGATTTCTGCACACCCACTCCCCAACAATCTTAAGTGATATTCATCGTGAGAGAGATGGCGAGTGATCAATCTATGAGAGACATGACAACAAAGTTCACCAAACTTTAGAAGTTCGAAGGCGTCGATTTTCGGCGATGGCAAAAGAAAATGCACTTCTTGTTGACCACGTTGAAAGTCGTGTACATGTTGAGCACGCCGATGCCGGAAGTGATGGAGGATGAGACGTTGGAGATTACCCGGCGTCGTGGAAAATGGAAAAACGACGACTACATATGTCGCGGCCACATCTTAAACGGTATGTGTGACTCCCTCTTCGATATTTATCAAAACGTTGAATCCGCTAAAGAGCTATGGGACTCTCTTGAGTCCATATACATTGTGGATGATGCTTCTAGTAAGAAGTTCCTCGTTAGTAATTTTAATAATTACAAAATGGTGGATTCAAGGCCTGTGATGGAGCAATATAATGAGCTCCTACGCATTCTAGGCCAATATGCTCAACATGATATGAAGATGGACGAATCCATCTCCATATCGAGCATACTTGATAAATTGCCTCCCTCTTGGAAAGATTTCAAACTGTTAGATATAAATTGTATTCAAGATTAACATAGAGGGTCAAATGTGTAATTGTTGTATTGTCAAAGGGTTTTGTTGTAAAGTCAACTTTAGTTGACCTAGTATAAATAGGTTTTTTCTTTGTAAAATTAGATTAGGAATCTTGATATTGTCATATACGTTTTGAGAGAGTTTCTAGAGAGAGAAATTTTTTGTTGAGAGAGAAAGTCAAGAATCAATGAAATAAACTTGTGATTCATGAATGAAATCTATTTGTGTGGGACTCACATTTGGTATCAGAGCAGATTAGAAAAAAGAAAAATCAATTTTTTAAAGAAAAGTCACTGTTCATCGGGTTACTGTTTCATCAATCGAGTTTTTGATTTAATGGTGATTTTGATGTGAATTTGTGTACACTGTGATCGCACATTGTATCTGAACAATTCTTGTTTAGATTGGAAACCAATTTGACCAACAGATTGTAAGAATGTGATCGATTTTATCATTTTCAAGAAAATGTTCATCGCAGACTGTCTGAGATCAATTGCTACAATCATGTTTGTCTTTATGATAATTCACTCCACAGGGTTATTCACGATTCTATAGTGGTCAATCTCATCAAGTTTCATAGGCCAGTTCGAAAAATTAAGTGAAAATAGTGAGATTTAAGCCAAAAAAGTTCAAGATCTACAGAATTCGCACGAAACCATGAAGAACTCGCATGAGGAATTCGCATGCAGAAGATTTCGCATAATTGTTGTTTTATGTGTTTCAATGAAAGAATTCGCACATGAGTATGTACGAAAAGTTATGATTTTGCACAAGGGCATATATGAGAAGCAAGGAATTCGCATGTGTATCTGAGAAGTGAAGAATTCGTATCTATACGAATTTCTCAAAGTGTTTGCACTTGGAAATTATTCTAAGGGAAGAATTCGCATTTGTCAAGAATTCGCATCTGTGAAATTTCTTATACGAATTGTCAAGAATTCGTACCCTCGTCTTCTGCGAAAACCTCAGAATTCGCACATGGCTTGATGCGAAAACCTCAGAATTCGCACACTAGCTTATGCGAAAAGTTCAGAACTCACATATAAGCTCAAGCGAAAAGTGAAGTCTTTTATCCTTCTTATGCGAATTGTGTTTTCCATGCGAACTGTAGTTCATAGAAATTGTGCATGCGAATTGTTTGTTTTGAGTGACATACAAATTATGTACTTGTAATCATTTTTGAGTGATATTCTGTGATTTTTAATTGTTGATTTTTCTGATTTTCTGACTAACGATCATATCTAGCTTATATTTTTACATATTTCAAAATGTCTCAGGGATACAACTATGATTTTGAAAAAATGAATATTTCAGAAGCTAAAGCTAATGTTAAGCGTCTTGCTGGACAGTTATCAAGATACACCAGTATGGCAAATGATTGTGAAAGGGAGAATACAAAGCTCAAATCTGAGATATCACCCCTAAAAACCGAAAATGAAAATTTGAGGATTCAAAATTCATCTCTTCTTGATCAGATCAATAAATTGAAAGATAATTCTACAGCTTTAAAGAAATATTTTATTTGTGCAGATTGCATTACTAATTCCAAGATCAATTTTGCAGGAATAATTGAGTCTAAAGAAAAAGAGATCTCAAATCTTCAATCCATGCTGAAAAAGTCTAAAGGTCATAATGTAAACTCTACTTGGTCAAAGAAAGATTTGATGCAAAGAGAGATTGAAGATCTCAGAAGAAAAGCAAATGTTGCTGTAGATACTTGTGATGGGCTGAAAAAGATAAATTCTCAAATCTTTGCTGAAAGAGACAAACTGAAAGGCAAAGTCTTCAGTCTTGAGGTTGAAATCAATATGTTGAAAGAAAAGGATAACTCAAGAGATAAAGAGGATATGAAGAAGGTTGACAAGAAAAGAAAGGAATTGGAGAAAGATAATGCTAAGCTGAAAAAGAAAATTTCTGAATTGGAAGATCAAATGAATAAAGAGAAGAAATCCATTGAACTAAAATGTATTAAACTTTCTCAACAAGTCTCAGACTTTGAGAAAGTGATCATAATGGAGAGAGATAAATTTGAGAAAGAAAAGAAGAAAAATGAACAAAAGAATGTTGGTGTATTCAAGGAGATTTCTGAACAGAGAAAGAATGTTGAAAAAGATTTTGAAGAAGAAAGAAGAGTGTTTGAAGCTGAAATAGTGAAACTTAAAAAGAACTATCTGAGCTGTCAACAAACATTATGAAGGAGAAGAATGCAAAATCTGAATTGCATAAGAAGTTTGATCTGATTTCAAAGGAAAGAAACAGTTTGTCTTCCAAGATAAAAGAACTTGAAGAGATCATGTTCAAGGTGAATTTGACTGAGCAAAAGACGCCATAATCAATTGTCCAATCACCAAGAAATGATCTAGCTGAGTCGGAATGTTCATTCAAAACAACTTCAAGTTCACATTTTATAAATGTTTCTAATAATCCTTTATTTGATTCAGATGATAGTCATACTTATAAATCTAAAGATCAGATTCATCCTGGTAACCTTTTCTATGATAAACATGTTGATGGTTCAGGTAATATCAGGAAGAATAAGTCTCAGAAGAAAATGTTTTGGAGAAGGAAAGATGAGAAAGACAAAGAAAAATGGATTTGGAGAGTGAAAGGTTTCTCAGAGGAGAAGAAGGAACATAAATCATTTGTGCATACATCAAACGCTAAAAGGAACAATGTTTCTAAAGGTAAAACTTTTGGCAAACCTGATCTTGTTTATATTGTTAATCAATTGATCAAGTTAGCTCAAAAGAAAAATAATTGTTCTTACTGTGGTATAAGTGATTTTGTTAATAAAAATTATGTGGATAACTGGTATGGTTCTTATTACATTTCTCCTAATAGAACTGCAACTAACAAATCAGGACCCAAATACCAGTGGGTACCAAAAGCTAAACCTGTGTTGCAGGTATCCAAAGTCTAAGGGGAGAAAGAACAATGACTTCTGATCATGTACAGATCAGGACTCGATCTTCAAAGATCAAATGATGACTTCTAAACACATCAGTTTAGGACTCGTTCTTCAATGATAAAGATGGAGCGTTTGACTTCTGAATTCACTTCAGTCCAAGTAATTCAGAACTCGGTTTAATGATTAAGGATTATGCATATGTTAAGGGGGAGCTTACATGTTTTATATTTTTACTGATATATTTTCTGATTTTTCAGGGGAAGATTAAATGATAAATTCATTGTTACATTTTAGATGGAATTACTATTCTCACCGGAGAATATGTAACGATGGCTTCTGAATAACTCAGTTCAGAACCCGTTCTCAAATGTTTTTTCTTCTAAAGGATGCTTAATAGATAACATCTTTCTAAAGAAGTTTTTACTTTGAGGGGGAGTTTATGAAAATTTCACTGTCATATCTTTTAGGGGGAGAAAATAAATGTTACTTATACTTTAACTGTCATATTTTCTGATGAATTGATTTTTTTTACAGCTATTGAGCGGAAGCATATCTGAAGTTTTTGTCAAGGATGCTGAAAAGATAATATTCATTTTAGGGGGAGTTGAGAATTTCTATGCTACAGGTATATATTTCTAAATTCTTAAACTCTATCACTTGTTAAAAGAAGAACAACTTTCGCTTGTGAAAATTGTTTTCTTAAATATTCAAACCACTTCTTATTCTTAAATTGTTTTCATGAATTGAGAAGTGTGCTTTTAAATGTTTTTGGATACTTTGATGATTATCTGACCGTGTGTTTCCAAAATATCAATACTGGTGTATTATCTTGTCTATATACGGTCATGTATTCATACACACATCGGTTCTGTATATTTTCATTGACTTTGTTATTACCATGTCTCAAACGATAAATCTTTTGATGGTAATACTCCTGTTTGCTATTCAAAGTTGTTTGAAATCAGACGTCATTTCTTACGATATATGTGCTTTTATGGATAATATGTTTATGTATCGTTCATATAAACAACTTTCGATCTTTGATACCCCAAAATTATATTTCTTCATGATATTTGATCTAAATTAAATCATTGTCAGATTCTCAAAACCATGAAATTGAATGATCTTAATTGTTCAAAGTTTTGAGAGATCTTAAATGTTCAATTGCTCAAATTTCATTCTTATCTGTTATGAGCATACATACACTGACTATGATTTCCTGTGCTTAATTGTCAAGATAATCATTGAGCAAAACATTTTTTTAGGAAAATACATGGGACTTAGTGTAAGTGCTTAAAAGACTTCCATGGATTCACGTTAACCAGTGTTTCCTACCCCGGAAGTAATCCTAAGAGTGATTGAGGGGAGAGGGGTCAAAAGATTGAGAGTGGGTGTGTGTTGAAGTAAAATGGAAAAGAGAGATTGGTTAGATGTGAGCTCAAATGTTTAAAAGAAAGAGGGTGTGAGAACAGAGTAAAAGAATATCAAACTCTGCACCAAACTTTTTCTGAGTCGGGCAGTCGCATAAACTGTTGGTTCACACTTCTTCGTGACCTTCATTAAAAAAGGTACTTAGCCTATGCTAACTCTTGCATAAAACCCCACCTGCTACTCACTCTTTTCTCAACAAAAGAATGTTTCATATTTTTCTGGGGAAGCAACACATCATCTATTGGATCTTCATTTGGAAGATGCTTATATTGAAAAGGACAGTTGCCCCACCTTCGACCCTTTATCATGCACATTGAGTCTATGTAAAACTATTGTTGTCTCAATGATTTACATTATTTTGAGCCTTATCAAAGCAATCATTGTGCTTTATTCTTTCATACACAAGCATGAGCACACAAAAAATTCGTTTTTCTGTCAGAACGTTCATAGATTAACCTTGTATTTTTCGATGATTGAATGGAAGTCCTAGGGAGTGAACATCACCCAAGCTCCTTATACAGTACATTCGTTGTACTAAGTAACTTCGTGTTACTTACAGGCACTTTAACTGTTTCATCTGTTGATTCAGGGTTACCATTCATAATTTGTCTGAATTTGAAAAGATTCGGATGAATACATTCATGCATTGATGGAAATTCATCAGATCAGTTGGGGGAGATTGTTCATATCCTACCACAAGGGGGGATTGTTGTTCATGAAGATTGTGCTTATCTGATTATTTGGGGAAGATCATTCAAAGACTGTGCTGACGTTGAAATGTTTTGATGATTCTGATTCTCATAATTCATCAAAAAGGGGGAGAAGTTTCAAAAGTTCAAGTCAGATTTAAAGTTGATCATATCAGAAATGGGAGATAGTTCAAGATTTTAAAGTCAAATCAGTTTCAAAGCGGAAAGTACAAGAATGAGAAAGAAAAGTCAGATGGAAAGCTGTAGCAAAGTTTGTTGGATTTAAGAGATTTTTCTGAAGAATTTGTGGTTCTATTGAAAACGAAGGGGGGAGAATGCAGAAAGTGTTAAAGTGCTATTTCAAAGAAAGAGATTAATTTGAAAGTGTTTTTAAAACCAAAGTTTGAAGATTAACAAAGCTCATTCAAAGTGTCAAAGATTTGAAGATGTCAAAGATGAAAAAGACTATTTATTGAAGAGTGTTTTGAAGAAAAGAAGACCTGAAGATAATTGTAACTTTTTTAATCTTGATTCCAAAGGGGGAGATTGTTAGACATGAATTGTATTCAAGATTAAAATAGAGGGTCAAATGTGTAATTGTTGTATTGTCAAAGAGTTTTGTTGTAAAGTCAACTTTGGTTGACCTAGTATAAATTGGTTTTTTCTTTGTAAAATTAGATTAGGAATCTTGATATTGTCATATATGTTTTGAGAGAGTTTCTAGAGAGAGAAACTGTTTGTAGAGAGAGAAAGTCAAGAATCAATGAAATAAACTTGTGATTCATGAAATGAAATCTGTTTGAGTGGGACTTACACAAACACATGTTGAAACACAAGAAGGAAGAGTTGTCTCTTGTACAACTTGGTAGTCACATGCGCATAGAGGAATCTCTTCGGGCACAAGAGGCTGAGAAACCTAAGATGAAAGAGGTTTTTGCACCTTCAGTGAACATGGTGGAAGAGGGAAGAACCAACAATTTAAAGGGAAAACGTAAGTTCAATGAAGCCAAGAAAGGTCCCAACAAAAAGGTTAAATTAACCTGTTGGACTTGCGGGATGACCGACCATCTCAAGCGGGATTGTCGAGTTGTCAGGAATAAGAATGGATCAAGCTCAAGTGGTGGTGGGCAAAGATCCAATGATCAAAACCCACGACAAGGTCAGTTTCTTGACTTTGGTGTTAATTCAAATTTGAATTATGTACCACTAATATCCGAATCATTTTATATACAGGATGATGATGATGCTTGGTGGATTGACACGGGTGCCTCGAGTCATGTGTGCAAGGATCGACGTTGGTTCACCTCTTTGGAACCGGTTGAAGACGGATCCGTGCTATAAATGGGGAACGAGTCAAATGCTCCCATTCTTGGACTCAACTTAGTTAGGCTAGAATTTAGTTCTAGTAAAATAATTGAACTTATTGATGTTTTGTTTGTACCACAAATTCGAAAGAATTTGGTTTCCGGTAGTACCTTGAATAAGTTAGGATATAGGCAAAATTTTGAGTCCGGAAAGTTTACCTTGTCAAAAGGTGGCTCTTTTGTAGGATTTGGCTATTTGATGAATGATATGTTCATGTTAAGTTTGAATAAAAAGAACTTTGTTTTGAATTCTATTTATGTTGCAAATGAAGTTCTTGTTGATTCTAGTTTATGGCATGCACGGTTTGGTCATGTTAATTTTAAAAGAATGGTTGAAATGTCAAAAGACGGTCTTATTCCGGATTTTGACGTTAAAACCGAAAAATGTAAAACTTGCATGTTGACGAAGATCACTAGGCAACAGTTTCCAATGTGAAAAGGGATTCGTCGGTGCTTGAATTAATTCATAGTGATCTTTGTGATTTGTATTCAACTCTGTCTTTTGGTAATAAAAAGTATGTAGTTACTTTTATTGACGACGCTTCATGTTTTTGTTATATTTATTTATTGCACTCAAAAGATGAAGCGTTTGAAAAATTTAAGATTTATAAAACGGAGGTTGAATTGCAAATGAACGGTTTAATTAAATGTTTACGCACCGATCGTGGTGGGGAATATTACGACCCCATGTTTTTCCAATCCATAGGAATTATCCATGAGACTACGGAGCCTTATACACCACAACAAAATGGTGTGGCGGAACGGAAAAATAGAGTTCTCAAAGAAATGGTGAACTCTATGTTATCCTACTCGGGATTGAGTAATGGATTTTGGGGTGAAGCCATGTTAACGACCTGTTATTTATTAAATCGAGTTCCTAATAAAAGGAACAAGATTACCCCATATGAACTTTGGTTCAAGAAAAGGCCTAACTTGAATCATATTCGAGTTTGGGGTTGTCGGGCGGTCGTTCGACTACCCGAACCCAAAAGGAAAACTTTGGGTGAGAAAGGTATTGATTGCATCTTTGTTGGATATGCTGAGCATTCCAAGGCATATAGGTTCTATGTTAGTGAACCTAATGATTCTATAGCAATTCACACCGTTATAGAATCGAGAGATGCATTATTTGATGAGACTAGATTCTCTTCAATACCTAGGCCGAAGGATCTTGTCCCAAATACTAGTGTAACTAGTGAGGTTGAAGAACAAACAATTATTCCAACCGAATCTCCGATGCTTCGAAGGAGCAAAAGAGGAAGGATTGAAAAATCCTTTGGTCCCGATTTCCAAGTATACTTGGTAAAAGGATCAAGAGATGAAATTGGATCACAATTCTCTTACTGTTATAGTATTGAGGAAGATCCAAAATCATTTGATGAGGCTATGAAGTCTCAAGATATTGCTTTCTGGAAAGAAGCAATAAATGATGAGATGGATTCCATCATGGGGAATAATACTTGGGTATTATCGGACTTGCCACCGGGTTGTAAACCTTTGGGATGCAAGTGGATCTTCAAAAGGAAGATGAAATCCGATGGATCAATCGACAAGTTCAAAGCTCGATTAGTAATCCAAGGCTTTAGGTAACGGGAGGGTATCGATTATTTTGATACCTATGCCCCGGTTGCAAGGATCTCCACGATTAGATTGTTGATAGCCTTAGGAGCTATCCACAATTTAGTGATTCACCAAATGGATGTCAAAACGACATTCTTGAATGGTGACTTGGAGGAAGAACTTTACATGAAACAACCGGAAGGTTTTGTTATGCCCGAGATGGAGCATAAGGTATGTAAACTTGTAAAATCATTGTATGGGCCTAAACAAGCACCCAAACAATGGCATCAAAAATTTGATGAGGTTATCTTGTCCAACGGTTTCATGTTAAACCAAGCGGACAACTGTGTATATAGCAAATTTGACACATCCGGTAACGGAGTAATCATTTGCTTATACGTTGATGACATGTTGATCTTTGGCACCGACCAAAATCAAGTTGATAAAAAACAAATAGTTTTTGTCATCAAGTTTTCCATGAAAGGTATGGGAGGGGCGGAGAATAAGGATCACGCGTGAGAATAAAGGGATTGCAATTACGCAATCTCATTACATTGAGAAAGTATTAAAGAAATTTAATTGCTTTGATTGTTCTCCGATGAGTACTCCATTTGATCCGAGTGTGAAACTTATGCCCAATTCGGGTGAAGCGGTGTCACAACTCGAGTACTCAAAGGCTATAGGATGCTTGATGTATGCCATGACTAGCACTAGGCCGGATATCACTTTTGCCGTAGGCAAGTTGAGTAGGTATACTAGTAATCTTAGTATACATCATTGGCAAGCGATGAGACAAGTATTTAAATACTTGAAGAAAACCATAGATTATGGTTTGTCATATGTCGGGTTTCCTTCGGTATTAGAGGGATATTCGGATGCAAGTTGGATTACCAACTTAGAAGATCACTCTTCCACAAGTGGTTGGGTATACTTTCTTGGGGGAGGTTCCATCTCATGGGCTTCCAAGAAGCAAACTTGCATCACGAGTTCGACTATGGAGTCGGAATTTGTGGCATTAGCCGCTGCTGGTAAAGAGGCGGAGTGGCTAAGAAATTTAGTCCATGAAATTCCATTATGGCCGAATCCAATATCACCCATTTCTATTTGTTGTGATAGTGTGGCTACTTTGGCTAAAGCTTATAGTCAAGTATACAATGGCAAGTCTAGACACTTAGGTGTTAGACATAGCATGATTCATGAGCTAATCACGAAAGGGGTGATTTCGGTTGAATTTGTTCGGTCGCAACAAAATCTAGTGGACCACTTGACGAAGGGGTTAGCTAGGGATTTAGTTCACAAGTCGGTGATAGGGATGGGATTAAAGTCCATTTAAATTTCTAACGGTGAGATACCCAATTCCCTTCTAATACAACGTTAGAAGTTGAATTCAATGGGAAGGCTCACTCTAAGAGATTGGAGCACAAGATAATCATCCCAAGGTATGTGCTCGGTACTGCAAGTGAGAAGGTAATTGTTCTTTTGTAAAAGTGCATGTGCAGGTGCATGATGAAAGGAACTACCTATATGAGTGCAAAGTGTGGCCGCTTCAAGAAACTTGGACTTAGATTTGATGCACTCACGAATGGATAAGGACACATGGCCTGTATAGTGTCAAGTTTAAACTTTATAGAATTTTAAATTCATGTGTATGTTATTTTCTGGTACTCAAATGGGTTGAAGGGTTCAATCCATAGGACACCCGAATTCTCGAGTATTTGAAATGTGTAATGTACTAAGATAAGAATTCAATCTTTTAGATATTTTCATTTATGCATGAGTTTGTTTGCTATATTAATTTTGTTTGTGAATCAAGGATTACACTAAAATGGGGGAGGAATGTTGGTGATTTTAGTGAAATCATCGGTCATTTTATGTAATTGGGTTCACAAGATAATAATGGGGTTGGTAGCTAAGCTATAACACAAGTTAGGAGGTGTGGAGTGCACACTCGTTTAAGCTAACTATGACCCGAGATTGTTGGACGGTCGTTTGGTGATTGTGGGACGAAATAGTGGCTCACGCGGGTTGTGCCGCGGGTTAACCCGCATGGGTACTCGTGTGGTGCACTGGAGTATGGGACGAAACAGTGGCTCACGCGGATTTTGTCGTGGGTTAACCCACGCGGCTACCCACGTGGTGCACTGGAGTATGGGACAAAACAGTGGCTCATGCGGGTTGTGCCGCGGGTTAACCCACGCGGCTACCCGCACGGTGCACTGTTGCAGATTTGATTCTATAACCCCCAAATCTCTTTGTAACTCCCAAATCAATTTGTAACCTACACCATTATGTCTAACAATCAATACCATTAAATGGGTAATTATTATCGGTCTTTAATATAGCTTCGGTTACGATCTCTTGGTGTTTAAATAGGATCGATTTCTGGCAGAATCAATACCGGTGAATTGAGATTATCCTCGAGTGAATTTCGTGATACCTAGGCAGAATAGAATCGAAATATCACTTAAGGAAAGCGAGCTCTCATGCGATCTCGAATTCTTATCCAAGTTCCGATCACTCCATCTTTTCTCTCTACCCATCGATTTCTGCACACCCACTCCCCAACAGTGACACCATAGGGATAGAAGAGAATAATGCATATGAATGCAATATATCTTATAAATAAATGGATGCCAAATGTGAAGCAGTAAAAAGGCATATGCTGTATGAATACTACTATACAAATTGGTTCCATAAAATAAATTAACTTTTCTAGAAAACATGAATTTTTACATTATCTTGTAACTATCTAGGACTTGAAACACATACATGATATCCCTACAGAAAAAGACCAAGTATTTGATCATGAAGATATGAATCAGACTCTTAAAGCAAATCAGATACTGAATAAATGAGAAGAAAAGAGCAACTATCTAATCATTGCCAACCCACCCACTTTCAATCATATTTATTTTATGGCTCAACTGCAATCTGTACGACAATAACAAAATACCAAGCCGGCCAGCAGCTGGGAACATTAATTGTGATGGATGGAACCTAGATAATTAATAATGAAACCTGTAGTCAATAGAAATCAATTGTGAAAATCGAAATAGATGAAAATCGACTACAAACCTGTTAAACCATAAACGATTGGAATCAAGAATGAGTAAGGAACGAAGGATCAAGAGTGCTACCCAATCGAACGAACAACTCTGTTAATCGAAACCAGAAGGCCCAAATCTTTGTTAATCAAAATAAATGGAAAACAAAAGCTCTGTTAGTTGAAACAAAAACTGAAAGAAACTTGTTACAAACCTATTCTTCGATTAGAATATGAGAGTAATGAACGATAGATCGAGAGTGAGTAACCACCCGAACTCTTACCACATGGACAGGATTCAGGAATCGAGAGTGGGCTTGAATCATCATTTTTGGGGATCTATTTCTGAATCGTCGTCTTAGCGATGGCTCTACAAGAAAATGCTTAGTTAGTGACCAAAATTTTAGTGACTACATTTATTTTGGTCACTAACTATGACGTTAGTGACGATAAAAAAGGTCGTCATTAATTTTTGGTCACTAGTAAAAAATTTTAGTGACAAAAAATAACTTTGGTCACTAAGTGGTTACTATTTCTCATGTAAAAAAAAGATTTTTCATATCGATCTATTTTAATGACTAAATTTGTGACGACTATGTATTTCGTCACTAATATTATAAATTCATTGTTTAATGACCAAAATAATAGTCATTAAGTTGAAAGGTTTAGTGACAAAAAAAATGATAGTCACTAAGTTGGAAGTTTTAGCGACGCAAAAATAAGTAGTCAGTAATTTTAAATGATTAGTGACCAAAAATAGTAGTCACTAGTTAGTTGGTGTTACTTAAGAATGTTAATGACAAAAAAATGATGGTCACTAAGTTGGAAATTTTAGTGACCAAGAAATAAGTAGTCACTAATTTAAGATGATTAGTAACAAAAAATAATGGTCACTAGTGTTACTTAGTAATGTTATTTAGGAATGTTAGTGACAAAAAAAATGCTCTAATTTTAAATGATTAGTGACAAAAAATAGTAGTCACTAAATTCACATTTTTTAACAAATAAGAAACAATATTATTATATATTTTAAGATGTAAAATAAATTTTAATTTATATTTAGAAAATGAAAATAATATTTTAATCTTTATCATTTTATATAAGCCCATGAGATTAGTGGATCTCATTTAAGACAAAATATTTTAGTTTTAGATTTAAGCCCAACAATAAAGCCCAATAATACAAATTTATTGCAATTTCCAGAAGTCCAAAAAAAAGTCATCCAATTTGGACTACCAGGCTCTCAGATTTCCGCTCTGGTTCTATTTTCTGGTTTGATTTGAGCCCTAGTTCTGTTTTCTATTCACGATTTCTGAATTTACCTTTCCCCTACTTTGTTGATCCATGCTTTAGCTAGATTGTCGATCGAAATATGCTCTATTTTTCTTCTTAAGATTTTCTCTAAATATCGATTTGATTTCAAAACAATATTTGATGTAGTTTGTTTTCGATAGAAAAATATCGGTGGTTTTGTATGTGGCGAAAAATTCCTGGGGATCGGTAGCATTAGATACATGTTATATGGATTTTTGTTTGTTTACATCTAGATCTTTCTGCTTGTTATGTGTTATCCATTTGACTTGTACAGTACACTTCATTATTTCATAGTTGTTGACTTTTTTTTTTGGCTGATGTAACACCCCATTTTTGGGCATTTAAGGAAATTATATAAGCCTAAGGGGCTAAAAGGGGCAACTAAGGAAAAGTAGTTGATAAGGGCAACAAATTAGATGTAGACGAAATTGTCAAAGGACTTGGTCAAAAAGGAAAACAAAACTAACTTAAGGATAACATCATTTTTATCCTAATCGGCCGGAGAAGTTAAAGAGATATATTTGGATGCGTTTGTGTAGATTTCATAGTCGATGGTTGATCATAAATGTGAGCGTTGTAGGGTTTCCTTGAGATTAAGGGGTTGTTTGTTTTTTTGAAAAAAAAGCTCTTAAAGGCTCTTAAGTCTGAACTGTTCAGACCTTTTTACATACCATCTCTTATTAATCATAACAAAAATAAGACTTTAGACCTCTTAAAAAACAAACGGAACCTAAATGTTACGTAAAGTTGTTTCCTCCATCACTGTGTTAAGAACATTGTGTTTAAAATGGATTTAGAGCCATCAAGCCTTGGCCGGAACTCACAAGTCTATTTGTTGTTGGCAGGGGGATGACTAAAGTGGTGACTTTGCATGCCATGATTGGCCATGCATGATGCATGTCATGATTTCCTTCCATACATGCGTACATCAGGTGGGAATGAAGTGAGCTAAGGCTCAAGTTAATTTGTAATGATAATATTATTATCTATACTATATAATGAAAAAACTATAATCGTTATTGTACAAACTTTTGTATAATTACATTTATAACTCTTACAATGTTACATTTATCACCCTTATAATTACTTATTTAATTTACTTCATATCCCTTACTTTTTCATTTTTCATTTTACACCATTATCATATTAACACAAATAATCATATATTAACAAAAATACAATTAAAAAATACGTTCATTTTTCTACAAATTATACTATTATAATTGTCTCGTCAATACCTACAAAACGAGCCTAATATTGAATATTTTTTAATTTAACCGTGCTATTAAATATCATGAATATTTACGAAATAATTTGTTTATATCCGTACGTTTTATTTTTTTTCTACCGTTAGCACGTTAAAAATACATAATCGTAAAATACGTTTCATTCTTATTATAAATTATATCATTATAATTTTTTTCGTCAATAATTGTAATATAAACTAATTATTGACTATCTTTATGGGTTTAGGTTTCATAAGTTGTGATTCTTAGGTCATGGTTGATTGTTGATGACATGTATATAAGGAAGTAGCATTAATTGTTCGTTCTTTACTTACATTCCGCTGTATCGCGCGAGTATATGCCTAGTATTAATAATATTGATATTAAGGATTTACTAATTTCTCAATTTATTAAATAATTCGAGAACAATGTCGAGCAAATAATAGTTAGTTCAAAATGTCTTACTTTGAGAAAAAGGGGTTTCTATAAAGATATTAATTTAGTGTTTTTAGATCAATTTTATTTACCTATTGAATATTTGATTTTCATGTAAATGATTGATCGCTGATCTTTTATAGTTTCCTTTAAGGATTTTAGTTACAAGGTTGAGTCTAATTCCTTTTTCTTTTACAGATTTAAACAACCGTTTTTTTTTATCTCCAAAGCTATTAAATGTTTGATTATGAGATTTTTAATCTCAAAGTTAGCAATGACCCTTGATTTTTATAAATACATGTTTGGGGTCCGATGATATTTAGTATTACAAAACTCTCAACAAGTCAAACCTTGGGATTTATATTTATTCCTTGTTTTGACAATTTTATTAACACGTCTATGTATAAGTGTGTGTATATATATATATATATATATATATATATATATATATATATATATATATATATATATATTAGCCGTCTACCCGCGCGATGCAGCGCGGTGAATCACAATTCTGAAGCAAATAACTTTTCTGACAACAATATTTTTTGTTCGTATTATTCTCGTTTTCTCCCAATTTTTTATAGGTTAATATGATTTAATTGCAAAACAGTTACTACCATTAAATATGTTTATTAATAAAATATCTAAGAAAATAATCGCAAAAGTGTCGAGTTTCCAAATCCATATATTCACAACTCGTTAAAAAATTTAAAATTCATGACTAAACAAAACAGACATTACAATCATATGTAAAAATGCACATTCGTAGATCCATAATATGATAAGACACGTAAAACGTCAATCTGTAAGCATGTCTTGCAATTGTAAGTATCTAGGTTGTCCATCCCTAGGAGCCAACTGATCAATATTATGATATATTCCTCTGTGTGCGCAAAATGTATATACTCCGGATGTCATACTGCTTTTTGTACTATCTAAAGTTACACCCATTGACGTGAAGGAAAAGTTTTTGTTGTATGCACGTATGTTTTGCCTAAACATTTCACGTGATTCGAATTGTGATGTGAAGAGATGGTGTAATTCTTCAGGAATGGGTGGGTATGCCAACTTTTTCTTCCCACTCATACAACAAAACGTAGCGAATTCAAATTTTAAATGTTTTGCTCCACAATGTACACATGTATTTTGTTCCTTCAAGACACGATGTTGTCTAGGGATACCATCATAAAACAAAATCGTATGGATCCCCCTGGACGATGTTATATTGGGTTGATGAATTAACATTGACTCTAGTACAACCTCCTATATATAAGACATATTCTACTGTAAAATATTTATTAATAAAAATTGTTTACTAAAATGAAACTTGCTTCGTTGTTTGAAGGAATGTTTCTTAAAATTTTATGTCATAATTAATAAATTAAGATAATGAAAAAAAATGATTGATTTTACTTAACAATAATATAAAATTCAAAATGAAACACTAACCTCTCGGTACTTGATTAATGACTTCATCAAAGAGAGGTAAAAGTATGTCACGGTTACTTCGAACACCTTTATTAGAAAACAACATAATGTCAATGAGACCTTAATTTATGACAACAGTAAAATTCAAAAATAATAATAAATGCATGGCTTTTACCGTTGAAGTTTTCATGTGTCAACCCCGAACATATTGTAGTCGTCCTTTCTTTACGTGCACCACGAACAATTTTGAAGCCACAGTTATCTGACACTCATGTTTTTTGTTCGTATTATTATTCTTTTCTCTCAATTATTTATAGGTTAGTGTGGTTTAATTGCAAAACACTTACTACAATAAAATATGTTTATTGACATGATATATATGAAAATAATCGCAAAAGTGTCGAGCTTCCAAATCCACATATTCACAACTCTTAAAAATTGAAATTAATGACTAAACAAAACATACATTACAATGATATGTAAAAATGCACATCTGTAGGTTCATAATATGATAAGACATATTAAAAACATAATATGTCTAAATAGAAACATATTGTATTAGGATGTGTAATAGTACTGAGTTGATTGTACCTTATTCATCACATAAAACTTCTTTATAAATGACGTTTGATGAGTAGACTTCAACACCTGCTCCATCCCTATCAAATTTGGTATCTAGATTAGCTTACTTCAGTTTCCAAATTTTCAAACTTAAGAGGTCCTAGTGTAAAGGCCACATTACTCGAGAAAATCACATTCTGAAAGTCTCTGTAAAGATGGTGTAGGTGTTATCGTCTTCAAGCTCGACTATTTATGATTGTCAAATTAAAAGGGTAATATATCTTCAAGGTGATATACATATACTAATTAAAGATTATCATCTAAATTCTCAACCAAAGTTCAATCTGATATGAAAATATAAAGTTTTACTTTTATTAAATTATAACTTTAGATTGATACTCTATTTCATTTTTATTTTTATTTTCTTAAATTTTTATTTTTTGTAGATTTTAATTTAGATAAGGTTTGTTAAATTAAAGATAATAAAGTATTTTTATTTAAGAATAAATTATTTATCAAGGATATTAGGAAGATAAATAAAAGATTATATGTAATCAATGTTTTAAAACTCGGGTTGACCCGACCGGTTCAACCGGGAACCGGTGAAGAGACATGGTCAATTACGACCGGTTTTTTGGGAAATTACGGTCCGGATCGAACAACTGGTTTTTTGATAGAACCGGTTGAGCCGGTCTTATTGAACCGGTAAAAACCCGGGTTGACCCGGTTAAAAAATCAATTTCGTATAACTGTAAGGTAGCTGCTAGGGTTAAAAAATCAATTTCACATGATTTGGTTTGAATGTTATGTTTCGTTTTGATGTATTTGGATTGATGAAAAACTTATGCTTATATGTGTTTTTTTTTATGTTTTTGGATTGATGTAAAACTTGTTGTTATATGTTTTTGGATTGATGTAAAACATGTTATTATGTGTATTTTTAATGTTTTAACTTGTGGACATCAAATTCTTGGTTATATATATATATATATATATGTATGTATGCAGGAAAATGAAAAATACATATAATTTCTTGAAACCGGGTCAACCACCCGGTTGAACCGTTACCCGGTTACCAAACCGGGTCAACCAAAAAACTGGTTTTTAAAACATTGTATGTAATTAGAGATGTGTATAAATTTTTTTATATAATTTATTTGTTATAGTTTCATTAATTAAAGATAATATTATAATTATATAAAAAATAATTATATCATATTATTTGTATACAACAACAACACACGGACCATAAAAAAATTAAATAATTAATTGTATCAAATGTAAATGTAATATACAAGCCGTCTTCGCTGCTATGTAATTTTGGAGTGTATAGGGTTTTTTTTCCCTCCCCCTCCCGAGCCCTCTCCGGTTGACACCATCATGGTCTCCAGCCGTGATCTCTGCCTCTTTTGTTCTCCACCGGTCTCCCCGCTGACTTTGTTTTCTCCGTTGCTGCCACCATTACCTTCCCCTTTCACCTTCGTTTTCACCGATCCCCGATCCAAATCTTCCCAATCTCACGGTATGGGGGTGGCCTAAAGACGCCCTGGATTCTACTACACCCTGGATTTTAATCGCGAATGCAGCTCGACTCAGCTAGAGGTTGGAATCCTTCGGCCTAATTGGGTGGATGGAGCCACCTACATCGGTCCCACGTGGATGTGTAACGTTTTGGAAGGCCGAATTCATCACCTACTACAAAGATGTTGTCACCAAACGCCGCGTCGATTGGGTGTTCTACACTGGTATTTCCGATTAATTTAATTAATTAATTAATAATCATACTATTAATTTGGGTATTAGGGTTTTGATGGATGGGATTGCATGAAGGGAGGCACACTTGATGACGTTTGAAGTAGGTGCAACTCTTGAAGATGCAAAGTGGCAGGTTCCTTGGTATTGTTTGTAGAAGAATGGTGGCGTAAAACAACAAGGGATGATATTGTGATTCAGCAAAGAGGTTTGACATATTTGAGTTTGAGGGTCTCAATGTAATTACTAATAATCCAGTCTGCCTGCGTATGTAGATCATTTGCTTCCATTTTAATAATAATTAATACTTGCAAAAACAGTGTTAATCATCACAACTTTGTGAATCACAACGAGTTCATAAACTAACCAAATCTACCGGATTAACTCATCAACTCAACTTTATGTTGTTAAACATTCATTAAATTTTATGGATGTGCCTCTATGTGTATGTGAGGTCAGGGATCCAAAAGGCTTATACAAGCTTGCACCGACCGTAAAGATTAAAGGTAAATTTAGGATGTGCATACTATATTTATGAATTACGAATGACTGGCTTTGTTCCCATTATGGACAAATCGATGTATGGTCTAGGGTTAAGGCATGTTCTTTAGTAACGCATATTTGATAACTTCGTTCCCTACATCCATTTATGAGGCATTGTCCATCTTTTTATTCCAAAACTAACCTTTTGTATTTTCTACATAAATATGTAAGATTGTGGCCATGATTATCGGAATCTGATTTTTTATGGTTGATTTGGGTGTTCTTTTCTTCTTGTCGAATTTGTTAGAAAATTACTCGTTTCAGCGTTCGGGTTCAAGTCATTCATACATATAGTATGTGAGTCATTCCATTCACTGTCTTGTGGGAACAATTTCGAATAAATGATAAGTTGATGTCATTGATGGGTCAAAATAGATATCATCACTTCTTTTTCGAATAAACCCTGATCCCATGAAACTTCAGGTAGCTTATCCCTTACAATTTCTTTGGTTCAACATCACTTTTTTTTTAATAATACTTTATGCTAAAATGAAAAATCTCAATAAACAACCATCAAAATAGATATCATGGTTTTAAAAACACCACATAAATCATGGTTAAGAGTGTTGGTTATTGACTTCACCTTAAGTGGATCTTAATGCCATGGAGTATTTATCACTGTTCTCTTTTCTAAAAACCTCCTTTCCTAGGTGAATTATGTGAACTTAGCAAAATAGAAATGATGTGTTGCTTTGGATGATTTTACCATATATTTGAACTACTTATGCACGTGATAGAGGTGTGGATTCAGCATATCTTATCTCATTTCTGTTGGAGCAGGATGTGGTGAAGGGGGTGTTGTACCTTACTGCACGGAGCAAAATGCAAAATGGAGATGAAGCAAAATGGAGCAGAGTAAAGAACAAAGCTTCAAACCTGAGGTTTTCTTTCATACCTACAAGATCTGTTAGCAACCACTTGATATGCTGTAAAAAAATAAAGCAAAGATAGGTTGTAACCAGGGGGTTTCTTACCTTGCTAACAACGCAAAATGGAGCTGGAGCAGAATGGTGAGGTTCTAGTTTGGAGCTTGCAAATGATGAGAGAAAAATGGAGCTCCAATGGTGAGTGTTTTGGATCTTTTTATATACTACAATTATAAACCAATTTTATTTTTTATTTTTATGAGAGCAATCTTTTCATGCAACAAATACATCAGAACCAATTTTGGAGAATCTGTCCTTTTCGTAGGTTGGAGCATAAAAAAGGTGGAAAAAAAAACTTTGCCTTAGAAAGATATCACTATAGCATCTAGTTTGGTGGTGGCTGCAGTATTGGGTAAAAGCAGGGGTAAAAGCATTCACAAAACAAATAGGTTTTTGTACATTGACTTTTTTGGTTAAGAAAGATAGTTTGAAAGTATTCTTTCAATTGATTGTTGGTGGTAGGAGATAGCCTGAAAAAAAAAACAAGTGCTTCAACAAGTTGTACCTTACACTTAAAAAGTTGTAATTCATAGTTTTTCTTAATGTATGCATAAAATGATTGTACCATGTGCTTTGTGGGTAGTAATTAAGAGTTTTGACATGAATGCATTATAAGGTAGTAATATATATATATATATATATATACCTAGAACGAATTTAGCAACTATTTTTATATCATATAATGTTAACGATCTCGTAAAAGAGTTAGAAATGTTTTTATAAAACCGTTAGCTTATTTGTAAATCGGGTTTTATAAATTTTAGCAAGATCGAGATCCAGGAAATTTCTAAAATACCCTTGGGGTATTAAGTGTGTGAAAAAAATCCATCTTTGAGGATTTATAAGGTTATTAAAGCATCCAAGTTTTCCTTTTGAGGATTTGTTTGGTCTTTTGATAAGAACTAAATATTAGCGGGATAGGTTTATAAAATTTTATATTAACCAAAAATCGAGTTTGGAAGGGCACTAAGTTGAGTAGACACTTAAGCGATTGATCAAGAAGGGACTCGTATTAGTTATAAGGGGGTCTTGTTGACCCATGAGTATTTTAATAATGAAAGTACTTAGACAAGTCGTTATGTTCTATGTAGGTGCAAGTTTAGAAGACGTAAAGAAGCCTACACATAAGGTGAGTTCATGTGATTTATAAAACGGAGATGCATGCATAATATGCGAATATGTTGCAAAAGTTTAAAATCATGTTATATATGTTTTTATAGTATTTTTAGTTACATGCTTTTCATGATATTTTTTTATTTGAAAGATATGAGATATTTGATGTTATGTGATAGTTGTCGGATTTTCTGACGGACTAGGGCAGGATACTGCCAGAATAACATACCGGTATTATTTTGGTCGTGGCTTGGGGAGATAGCCCCTATAAGCGCGACAGCCTTTGTGTAATATTTTTGGTCGTTACTTGGGGAAAAGGCCCCTATAATCGCGATAGCCTTTGTGTAGGCCAATAACGTGGTGAGATAGCACCTATACGCTTGGCGAATGGTTATATTTTATGATGAAGTACATGTTGCAAGTTGTATGTTTTCTTTGCATATCTCACTATAGTTTAAAGCATGTTTTCAATTACTTATTTCCGTTAAGCATGTAAGATAACCGTGAACTCACTAGGCGCAATCTGATGTTTTTAGTATGCATCTCTCAGGGGGCTCTGTAACAAGTAGTTTGAGAGGAGAAGAAAAGATTTAGGAAGACCCAAGAGCCGCTCCAAGTGTTTAAAGTGTTGAAGTTATTTAATTTTAAGTTGTCTTGTAAGGTTGATGAACCTATGTTAAGACTTCCGCTGCTAAGTTTTTGAGATCAAGGTATGAATCTTTTATGATTTATGTTGTAGTTACTACACGTCATAGCCCTGATTTTTGGGATGTGACAGCTGATTTGAATCAATCATTTTGATGGAAGTTAGTTTCATGGACTTTGTTTAATAATACAAGATTTATCAAGCGACTCAGGTTGAATTACTTGAAACTTTTATCAGAATTAGCTTTGATAAATGAAATAAGCTCAGTTTGAGTTTGATCTTAAACTAGTAACTACAAACACATAGAGGCCCAGATTCTCTCATCTTCTGTGTGCTTATATAACTTGAGAATGCCACCTTCATATTTGAGGATGTCACTTCCATGTACAAGAATGCCACTAAACTTGTCAGAAGGTTATCTTGTAAATAAAATCTCATTCAAGGTCAATGGCCTAAAAAGTCCCTTCTTGGTCTGGGTATGGGAAGGAGATCACCTTTTTGTTTTGTTTTCAATATCAAATTTCTGCTTTTGCTTATTTGATTTATTTTTTACTTCGAAGCTGGCTATGAGTGAGATCTGTCCTCTAACCGATGGACAGTGTTAGAAGATAGACTTGTTAGGATCATGTTTAGTCACGATTTTATAGTGTTTATCATGTGTAGTCAGGGTTTTATTCTGTTTATCATATTAATCCCCACATATTGAACTTATATTATGCATTTCTCCCAAAATAACGGGTAAATTGTTTCAACTCTAAACTTTGGCAGTTTCCGATGGAGAAATTCCAAGATTTTTAGGATGATGAAAGAACAAATTTATCAATAGTTAGACGCTTTGTAATTTACTGTGTGATTAATCATGTTCTGACAATGCACATTTTGCCTATTTAGATTTAGTTTACTTGTTGAAATAAAAAAAAGTTCAACATCAACTTCAGTTTAATTATTATAGAAGAAACCTTAAAAGAATTTGAGTTTGTTTTATCAAAACTAGGGTTCAATGTAATATGTTAAAAGCAATTTGTAGTTCATGAGGAAAAATAGATTTGTGAACAAAGTTGCAGAACTATTTCTGCTATGTTCTCTCCATGGAAAAGGGAACAAACATATACCATCTTGTTATACCATAGAGGTGTTGGAAAAGTTAGTAAAATATATATGGTTTTTTTACTAACTTTGGACACATTTAAATACATGTATATGTATTGTATATATCCAACTCTTAGTGGGTTTGTGTTCTCCTATATGAGAGCTTCGAAACATATATTATGTGTCCAAAACGGAATATGTGTGAATGAGATATCGATTCTCAAAGTTGAGTGTTTGGGATGAAATTGGCAAAAATCAAGTGGGTGTAGGAACTTGTCCCACATAGGAAGGAGTAGTAAACATTTTGTGGTTTATAACCATTAATGTGGGAGGGGCTTACAAGCTCCTTTGATTGGTTTTACTCCAACTCCTACCCGCATGCAGGGGGGTGTCGATTGATATTTTCGTAAGCTAAAATAAGCGAACTTGTGCGTGGGCGCGACATGCGGACACAAATGCAGCTCCGAAATCTCGTGCAGTGTGGTTTTTGCGAATTTTTTGTTTTGATCCAGTAGCCCGAGCAGGTTATGCCGCGGGCTAAACCGCATGGCAACTCGCGCCGTGCAGGTTATGCAGCGGGTTAACTCGCACGGTTACCCGCGCCATGCACTGGAATGTTTTCACAACAGAGGATGACATCCCATACAACGAAACATTCTCACATATGAAATTCATAGTGCATACGATAACTCTGGTGAAGTTTCAAGGCAAGTGGTCATCTCCGGCAGTACTACTGCTTTTGCTGTTGTACCCTGGGAACAGACGGCGAATCTGATTAAGGGAATCGTATGTAACACGAGCCTCAACCTCTATTTTATATCCTCTTCTTTTTCTTTATCGGTGTCTTAAAATCATTAGTTGATTAATTTTGTTTATTATATGTATTATTAAAAATACATAGAGAAAAACCAACAGTCATCGAGGTGGAATACTTAGGAGAAAATAAAAGAGTGTTAGTATTCAAATGTGACTGGTTTAATATTGGTGATGAGAATGGACTACAAATTGACAAAGAATCTGGGGTTGCTAGTGTTAATATGTCTCGGAAATGGTACAAACAAGTTTTTTTGCATGTGATTTAAAATTGGGCAACAATTGGCATGTGGTGCAAAGTAGTACCTCTCGAACATTGTATGATGTTCCTATACAGATTGAAGAAGTATATCAAGAACAAGAGCCACATTTAGATCTAATCGTGGATCTAACAATGCATTTTGATCAACCATCATTAACAAGAGGAACTGACCCATTGGAATTAGTACATGCATCAATCATTGGTCATGGCTCAAGTAGACGATCAAGTCAAAACCGTCATGTCATGGATGAAGGGCTTGTTGATGATGATGACAGTAACCAACAAATTCATAATCTTCTCATAAAGAGGAATCGTGGCAAGATGATTGTATTGATTCAGAATAAACGTGTTTAATTTGCAGATATTTTTAGTTAAATGGCTGGCCCTGGAAAAGGATTATTGAAAAGGTTTGGTCCAATAACGTCAAGTAGCAGTCGTGGTGTTTCACAACCTCAAAAATCAAGTAGCAACTGTAATGTTACGAAGGGTCACAAGTCAAGTAGCAGCCTCCATGTTCCACCACTTCATAAGTCAAATAGCATCCGTGATATTGCACCACCTCATATGTCAAGTAGCACCCATGAGGTTCCACAACCACAGAAATTAAGTAGCAGTCGTGATGTTCCAAATCCTTATAAGTCAAGTACCAGCGGAGATATTCCACCACCTCGTGAGTCAAGTAGTAGCCGAGATATTCCGATGGAGAACCAAGGCCTAGAGGAAGATCATCTAGAAGAGGATCAAAAAATTGATTCTCTACAAATTGAGATAGGCACGAGTGATCCTCAATTGGAAGAGAACATTGGTTCAACTTCTTTCGGTATGTTTGTTATTTTAGTACAAATTAAGTAGTTGAAATTAGAATATTATATGATTAATGTAATGTATAGCCAATCAATTTTTGTGTTGAATAAAAATTTCAGGCACATCCTGTGACAACTGTCAAATTTTGATTAATGAGGTCAGCACCCTCAGAATAATTTATAAGCCTTGTCACTTTTTAAATTTTATTAAAAGCCTTTAAGATAAAAAGTTTCCCCGAAAAATTTAGAAGTTGCGTTAAAGACCCGGAACAGTTCCGCATCTGACCGTCACTGTCCAGAAATGCCAAATAAGTGAATAAAAGTCCAAAATTCTTAAATTATAAAAATCAGAATTTTAATTTCTCTTGCATTGCAAAATTTTCAAAATTTTCATTTAATTAGCAAAAATTGAGAATCGGGTATTTCGGTTCTCAAATATATCTGATATTTATAGATTAGACTAGCAATTTAACTAATAATACTAAATTAAATATTTTGTGGGTGAGTCACTTAGGACACTTGTCCTAATCCTACAACATCTTGTTTACCATTAAAAACAAATTTAAAAACTAGAATCATCCTCATTTCTCATTTTTAACTCTTCACCTCCTCTCTCTCCTCTCTCTCTCTCTCGGCCGAAAGCCACCACCACCACCACCATTTCCATTTTTCTTTCTTCATCTTCTCCTTCCATTGCTAAGAATCAAAAATCCAACCAAGAATCTATCACCATTTTGAAGTTGGAATCCAAGTCTTCATCTCTTTTGTTAAAGGTAATCATTTAACCCTTCCATTTTTTTTCAAGTTTATAATCAAAAGTGGTATTTTTCATATCTTTTATGTAAATGTTGTATAATCCAAGTTGTGGAAGTGAAATGGGATGCATTAGTATCTATACATTTGCTAATGAACCATTTAATGATCTTCCAATGAAACTAGGGTTTCCATGTGTGTTATTTTGAGATTTTGTCAAAGAGATGATGATTTTATGAAATGTGGTTTTTGGTCCACAAAATTTTAATAATGTTGGATTGAAATTTATGCATTTATATCAATTTTGTGTATAAATAAACTCTTAGGATGAGATTGTTCAATCTCATATGATTAAAGAGTTCTATATAGTGTTAAACCACTAATCTAGTGTTTATGTTGTCTTGCATGTGGTTGAAAATTTGTTAATAAGATGGTTTACCTTTGATATTTATATAATATGAGTTTTTGACTCTTGATACATTGAGTGTTAGTATAAAAATGTTCTTATGAAGGAATTTTCTAAGTTCTACATGATTAAGAACATTGTAACAATATTAATGTCTTATTTACTTTATATTGTGTTCATGCATGCATTTGGATGAGCATTTAGATTGCCATGAATCCATGATGCATGTGTTAGTTTATCATGTGTTGAAGGGTGAAGACATGGTTTTTAACCAAAAACCATGTCTAATGATCATTATTTGTGGGTTAAAATAGCAATTACATTATTCTAGAATCTGTCCAGAAAATGGACCTCACTTCTAGCTTGCACAACTCACAAACCACATGTCCAAATTTGGGGTTTTTGCTTCTAAACTTCAGTTTAGAGTGTTAGCTTTCTAAAAAGTCCAAAAACATAGAATTTGGAGATGATTTGAGCACTTAAATGGATTTTATAAGAAAATGGTGCAATCTGTCCAGTGAAGACAGATTCATACACCTATTTTGTAGAGGCCCTAACTCCCTCGCTACTCATCCAAATTAAGTGAATCTTTTTCCAAATGTTAGGATTTTGAGTTAGGTTTGCATCCAAGAATTGATACCTCAAAAGCCTGTTACAAGTGAGGTATGTCACTGATCCGAAAATCAGTGACACTTTATTTTACAAAAATGATTTGATGTACCAAAAGTTATTCAAAAATTATGAAAAAGTGCAGATTTAATCTAAACATATCATAGTTCCATCCCAAAATTTGTGATTAAATAATTCTCTTGAGAAGTTAAGTTTCCGTGTTGAAATTACCGGATAACTTTCTGGACAGCATGTGCTGAATCCAGAAAAGTAGTTGTATCAAGTTTAAGTAATGTTTTATTATATTTTGGAACTTTGTTTAGACAAAATAATTATGGACTAAGAAACTTATTTGATGGCATTTCATGGGACAATTGGACATATTGGTTGGACATCGGAATAGGGTATTAATGTGTTTCTTATGGCAACTCTTATATAGGGAAAGTTAAGGCGTGACAAAACTCATTAAGTTAAAGTAAAGCTTCACTCGTTGCTTGCATCAAGGTGAGTATTCACAGCCCCATTTTTATCGTTTTAATTGATTTTGGGGTGAAAAGCATGTTTAAATTGCGTATTTAAGGATTCATGAGAATTGTTTGAAAGAATTGCGAATTGGCAATTTATAAGGCTTTGTTAAAAGCGTTTGGAAAATTAAGCTATATGATGAGTATGCAATTGATGTGTTGAGTTTTTAATGTTAAGACCCCGTGACACTACTATTAACTCGAAGAAAATCGGGCCTATAGTATTAGTGGGTAGCGCTATTTGGTGTGACAAGCCCACTTTAATGCTGACGAGCAGGGGTGCACTATACTAGAGAAGATGGCTAAACATGTGGCACGAACCACCGCTGAGTTAGTCCATCGGGGGCGTTGTAATTGGTCAGGGACGGCTTAGTAGTGGCTCAACGTAAAATTCGTCTTTGCTTACACTCATCATAAAGAAATTTAAGTTGTGGTACTCATGAATCAAAGAATTGAAGTTGGTTTTACGTACGCTCTACGAATGTTAACTTGCATATAAAAATGATTTGTGCATATTCAAAACCTGTGAACTCACCAACTCTTTGTAGTTGACCTTGGTTTTTATTCATGCTTTTCAGGAATCTAGAAGGTAATCCCATGATGCCTTATCAGCGTACTCGTATTTTCAAGCACAAGACTATTTTCGCTTTCAGCGTATCTTATGTTTAAAAGACTTGAAATTTGTAAACGATAACGCTATTATGTTCTCTAAAATGTAATGTATTTTGGTTGTTAAGTAAATGTTGGTATGTTTATAATCTTGTGCTGTGGCATTGGAGCTATTACGCCTCGTGTTTCCGCTTTAGCGGGGTGTGACACATCCATTACTCGAAAAGAATCAAGAGTCTTAAGTGAAACGAGAAAGACACTTAGATAAGGGGCAATTTGTTTTTGAAGTTGATGAATGTGCTGGACGTATAATTGGGGAATATAGCCAACGATTTATCACCAAGGGTGGGTGTCTTATGCGTGACCATGCAAAGTTTGATGGCAAGACTTGGAGAAATTAATCAGATATGTTGAGGGCGGATATAATCAATAAATGCATGGTAAAGTGTTATTATGGTTTGATTTTTCAATTAAGAATCTGTTTGATTGCATTGTAAATTTGTCGGTTGATTACATGAAAATTCGAATTACGACCCAAATTGTCGGTTGATGGTACGTGCTATACATATACAGTAAGAATAAAATGTATAGGTTGCATGTTCATTACAAAAAGTTTTCTACCAAAGATGAGGCAACCAGACATCCCCCCAATGGTATAACCAGCAACACTGATTGGGTAAAACTATGTGAAAAGTTTGCAAGCGAAGAGTTTCAGGTTTTTACTTATCTTTTGTCTTTTTAGCTTTTAATATTTGTTGATAAGAAACATTTACGAATTATAATTATTTCCAATCTTTTAACTTCGTTTCGACGAGCGCTAAAAATAAGAAAAATCGATCAATGAATGAAGTTTCACCCGCTGTTGGCACAATTTCTATTGCAAGATATTTGATAAGGTAAGTAGCTTAACCTTTTGGAACTTAAATCTTTCATTTCTTTACGCATATTTATCTTATTTGTATTATGATTTCTATTTGAAATAGAGAAGGAGAGAAGGAGAACAAGTATCAGTAATTGAACAATACAAGATTAGTCATTTTTCAACAAAGAAAAATAAGATGGACGATGAGAAGACCGATGAAATTTGGGTATTTTTCACTACTCTTTACTTTGCATTTAAATATGATTTATTGCCAAGAGATTGTGCTTTTTAAGAAATGAATATTGTTTAGAGGTAGAGTGATTATGATATTTGCTATGCACTATTCTTTTCCTTAAATGCTACCTGTTGTTTTCATTCTTTCTGTTAATTTTAGTCATGATGTTTGATTTGTTGGTAATAATTAGGTCAAAAGTTAAATCAATTTAATAATGTTTTAAGATCATTGAAATGCTGGAGGGGAGGGGAGGGGTTGCAGAAATCGATAGGTAGAGAAGGAGAGGAGAGTGATTGGAACTTGGATATGAATCTGAGATCGCGTGAGAGCTCGCTTTCCTTAAGGGATATTTCGACCCTATTCTGCCTGGGTATCACGAAATTCACTCGAGGATAATCTCAATTCATCGGTATCGTTTTAGGCAGAAAACGTTCCTATTTAAACACATAGAGAATCGTAACCGACCCTATAATATTAATGATAATAATTTCCCAATTAATGGAATTGATTGTGGACATTAATGTTGGCGGTTACAAGAAATCTTGTCAGTTACGAATCTGACGAAAACGCATGGCCCGTGCCAATTTCAAGAAGAAAACGGCACGGGTCGTGCCAAACTTTCTGTCTGACCACGCACGGCCCGTGCCAATTTTATGAAGAAACTCGCACGGGTCGTGCCAAATTGGCACTAGTCGTGCCATTTATAATAAGAAAACGGCACTGGCCGTGCTCAACATTTTCCACTTGGTAACTCGCCAAACATAACCATCCAACGATACCGGGTTTTAGTATGCTTACACGAGTGTGCACTCCACACCTCCTAGCTCATGTTATAGCTTAACAATCAACCCCGTTATTATATTGTGAATCCAATTACACAAAATGGACCGATGATTTCACTAAAATCACCAACATTCCTCCCCCATTTTAGTGCAATCCTTGATTCACAAACAACAATTATTATAGGAACAAACTCATGCATAAATGAAAATATCTAAAAGATTGAATTTCCATCTTAGTACATTACACGTTTCAAATACTCGAGAATTCGGGTGTCCTATGGATTGAACCCTTCAACCCATTTGAGTACCAGAAAATAACATACACATGAATTTAAAAGATTCTCTAAAGTTTAAACTTGACACTATACAGGTCGTGTGTCCTTATCCATTCGTGGGTGCATCAAAGCTAAGTCCAAGCTTCTTGAAGCGGCCACACTTCGCACTCATATAGGTAGTTCCTTTCATCATGCACCTGCACATGCATTTTTACAAAAGAACAATTACCTCCTCGCTTGCAGTAACGAGCACATACCTTGGGATGATTATCTTGTGCTCCAATCCCTTAGAGTGAGCTTTCCCATTGAATTCAACTTCTAACGTTGTATTAGAAGGGAATTGGGTATCTCACCGTTAGAGATTCAAATGGACTTTAATCCCATCCCGATCACCGACTTGTGAACCAAGTCCCTAGCTAAGCCCTTCGTCAAGTGGTCCGCTAGATTTTGTTGTGACCGAACAAGTTCAACCGAAATCACCCCATTCGTGATTAACTCATGAATCATGCTATGTCTAACACCTAAGTGTCTAGACTTGCCATTATATACTTGACTATAAGATTTAGCCAAAGTAGCCGCACTATCACAATGGATAGAAATGGGTGATATTGGTTTAGGCCATAACGGAATTTCGTGGACTAAATTCCTTAGCCACTCCGCCTTTTTACCGGCAGCGGCTAATGCCACAAATTCCGACTCCATAGTCGAACTCGTGATGCAAGTTTGCTTCTTGGAAGCCCATAAGATGGCACCTCCCCCAAGCAAGTATACCCAACCACTCGTGGAAGAGTGATCTTCTAAGTTGCATCCGAATATCCCTCTAATAACGAAGGAAACCCGACATATGACAAACCATAATCAATGGTTTTCTTCAAGTATTTAAATACTCGTCTTATCGCTTGCCAATGATGTATACTAGGATTATTAGTATACCTACTCAACTTGCCTACGGCAAAAGCGATATCCGGCCTAGTGCTTGTCATGGCATACATCAAGCATCCAATAGCCTTTGAGTACTCGAGTTGTGACACTGCTTCACCCGAATTGGGTATAAGCTTCACCCTCGGATCAAACGGAGTACTCACCGGAGAACAATCAAAGCAATTAAATTTCTTTAATACTTTCTCAATGTAATGAGATTGTGTAATTGCAATCCCTTTGTTCTCACGCTTGATCCTTATTCCAAGGATCACCTCCGCTTCTCCCATATCTTTCATGGAGAATTTTGATGACAAAAACTCTTTGGTTTTATCAACTTGATTTTGGTCGGTGCCAAAGATCAACATGTCATCAACATATAAGCAAATTATTACTCCGTTACCGGATGTGTCAAATTTGCTATATACACACTTATCCGCTTGGTTTAACATAAAACCGTTGGACAAGATAACCTCATCAAATTTTTGATGCCATTGTTTGGGTGCTTGTTTCAACCCATACAATGATTTTACAAGTTTACATACCTTATGCTCCATACCGGGCATAATAGAACCTTCCGGTTGTTTCATGTAAACTTCTTCCTCCAAGTCACCATTTAAGAATGCCGTTTTGACATCCATTTGGTGAATCACTAAATTGTGGATAGCTCCTAAGGCTATCAACAATCTAATCGTGAAGATCCTTGCAACCGGGGCATAGGTATCAAAATAATCGATGCCTTCCCGTTGCCTAAAGCCTTGGATTACTAATCGAGCTTTAAATTTATAGATTGATCCATCGACTTTCATCTTCATTTTGAAGATCCACTTGCATCCCAAAGGTTTACAACCCGGTGGCAAGTCCGATAATACCCAAGTATTATTCCCCATGATGGAATCCATCTCATCATTTATTGTTTCTTTCCAGAAAGCAATATCTTGAGACTTCATAGCCTCATCAAATGATTTTGGAATTTCCTCAATACTATAACAGTAAGAGAATTGTGATCCAATTTCATCTCTTAATCCTTCTACCAAGTATACATGGAAATTGGGACCAAAGGATTTTTCAATCCTTTCTCTTTTGCTCCTTCGAAGCATCGGAGATTCGGTTGGAACAATTGCTTGTTCTTCAACCTCACTAGTTACACTAGTATTTGGAACAAGATCCTTCGGCCGAGGTATTGAAGAGAATCTAGTCTCATCAAATAATGCATCTCTCGATTCTATAACGGTGTGAATCGATATATAATCATTAGGTTCAATAACATAGAACCTATATGCCTTGGAATGCTCAGCATATCCAACAAAGATGCAATCAATTCCCTTTTCACCCAAAGTTTTCCTTTTGGGTTCGGGTAGTTGAACAACCGCTCAACAACCCCAAACTCGAATATAATTCAAGTTAGGTCTTTTCTTCAACCAAAGTTCATATGGGGTAATCTTGTTCCTTTTATTGGGAACTCGATTTAATAAATAACAAGTCGTTAACATGGCTTCACCCCAAAAACCATCACTCAATCCCGAGTAGGATAACATAGAGTTCACCATTTCTTTGAGAACTCTATTTTTCCGTTCCGCCACACCATTTTTTTGTGGTGTATACGGTGTCGTAGTCTCATGGATAATTCCTACGGATTGGAAAAACATGGGGTCGTAATATTCCCCACCACGATCGGTGCATAAAGATTTAATTAAACCGTTCATTTGCAATTCAACCTCCGGTTTATAAACTTTAAATTTGTCCAACGCGTCATCTTTTGAGTGTAACAAATAAATATAACAAAAACGTGAAGCGTCGTCAATAAAAGTAACAACGTACTTTTTATTACCAAAAGACGGAGTTGAATGCAAATCACAAAGATCACTATGAATTAATTCAAGCACCGATGAATCCCTTTTGACATTAGGAAAAGGCTGTCTAGTGATCTTTGTCGACATGCAAGTTTTACATTTTTCGGTTTTAACGTCAAAAGCCGGAATAAGACCGTCTTTTAACATTTCAACCATTATTTTAAAATTAACATGACCAAGCCTTGCATGTCATAAAAAAGAATCAACACAATTCTCATTTGCAATATAAACGGAATTAGAAACACAATTCTTTTTATTCAAGCTTAACATAAACATGTTATTATTTAAATAACCAAATCCTACAAAAGAGCCACCTTTTGACAAGGTAAACTTTTCGGACTCAAATACTTGCCTATATCCTAACTTATTCAATGTACTACCGGAAACCAAATTCTTTCGAACTTGTGGTACAAACAAAAATTCTAAAAGTTCAATTATTTTATTAGAGATAAATTCTAGTCTAACTAAGCCACGTCCAAGAATGGGAGCATTTGACTCGTTCCCCATGTGTAGCACAGATCCGTCTTCAACCGGTTCCAAAGTGGTGAACCAACGTCGATCCTTGCACACATGACTCGAGGCACCCGTGTCAATCCACCAAGCATCATCATCATCCTGCACATAAAATGATTCGGATATTAGTGGTGCATAATTCAAATTTGAATTAAAACCAAAGTCAATAAACTGACCTTGTCGTGGGTGTTGATCCTTGGATTCTTGCCCACCACCACTTGCGCTTGCTCCATTCTTATTCTTGACAACCCGACAATCCCGTTTGAGATGGCCGGTCATCCCAGGAGTCCAACAGGTTAATTTATCCTTTTTGTTGGGACATTTCTTGGCTTCATTGAACTTGCGTTTTCCTTTGAAGTTGTTGGATCTTCCCTCTTCCACCATGTTCACCGAAGGTGCAGAAACCACTTTCATTTTAGGTTTATCAGTCTTTTGCGCCTGAAGAGATTCCTCTATGCGCAAGTGACTACCGAGTTGTACAAGAGACAACTCTTCGTTCTTTTGTTTCAACATATGTTTGAACTCTTTCCAAGAGGGAGGCAATTTATCAATAATGCTCGATACGGAGATGGATTCGTCCATCTTCATATCATGTTGAGCATATTGGCCTAGAATGCGTAGGAGGTCATTATATTGTTCCATCACAAGCCTTGAATCCACCATTTTGTAATTATTAAAATTACTCACTAGGAACTTCTTAATAGAAGCATCCTCCGCCATGTATTTGGACTCAAGAGAGTCCCATAACTCTTTAGCGAATTCAACATTTTGATAAATATCGAAGAGGGAGTCACACATACCGTTCAAGATGTGACCACGACATATGTAGTCGTCATTTTCCCATTTCCCGCGACATCGGGTCATCTCCAACGTCTCGTCCTCCATCACTTCCGGCATCGGTGTGCTGAACACGTACACGACCTTCAACGTGGTCAACAAGAAGTGCATCTTCTTTTGCCATCGCCGAAAGTCGACGCCTTCAAACTTCTCCAGTTTCGTGAACTTGGTCGTCATATCTCTCACGGATTGATCACTCACCATCTCTTTTACGAACGGAATATCACTTAAGATTGTTGGAGGGGAGGGGTTGCAGAAATCGATGGGTAGAGAGGGAGAGGAGAGTGATCGGAAGTTGGATATGAATCTCAGATCGCGTGAGAGCTCGCTTTCCTTAAGTGATATTTCGACCCTATTCTGCCTGGGTATCACGAAATTCACTCAAGGATAATCTCAATTCATCGGTATCGTTTTAGGCAGAAAACGATCCTATTTAAACACATAAAGAATCGTAACCGACACTATAATATTAATGATAAAAATTTCCCAATTAATGGGATTGATTGTGGACATTAATGTTGGCGGTTACAAGAAATCTTGTCAGTTACGAATCTGACAAAAATGCACGGCCCGTGCCAATTTCGAGAAGAAAACGGCACGGGTCGTGCCAAACTTTCTGTCTGACCACGCACGGCCCGTGCCAATTTTATGAAGAAACTCGCACAGGTCATGCCATTTATAACAAGAAAACGGCACTGGCCGTGCTCAACATTTTCCACTTGGTAACTCGCCAAACATAACCATCCAACGATCCTAGGTTTTAGTTAGCTTACACGAGTGTTCACTCCACACCTCCTAGTGTAACACCTCAAAAATCGTAGTAAAATAAAACCTGGAAACCTGACAATATGACGAAAGTAAATCCATTAACTTCCCATAAATGGGATCAGTCCTTAAGACTATACAATCCTATACAAGGATTTCATCAAAAGAATGGGACTTAACAATACCCAACAATACTACTAAAACATCTCCAAAAACCCCGAGACTCAAAACTCGTCTCTCCAAAAAAAACCCGGCACCCACCGCTAATGGAAACCTGTTATACACATCATTTGAGAAAAAATGTCAGACTTAAAGCCTGGTGAGAACATACAGTTTATGAAGCTCGAAAGATAAAAACATTTGCAAAGAGATAACATTTCCAAAGAGATTAAATTTACACATTAGGTCCTTGCCACAATCGGGCTTTTTCGTTATAAACACACCATAAAAGGACCGAAAACAAAACATTTTACCAAGGATTGTGGCGTAACACAAAGTTAGGCCAACAATCCGAGTTACAAGCTAAACCAATTGGAATCCGCGGATACGAATCACAAAGTCCGTGATTCAACATGAGATCAAGCCCCAAGCGCAAAACCAAGGTATACTCCTTCACTAGGATCACTATGAACCATGGCTAGTATCGTGCCTCACATAACCGTACTAAATTGCCCTCAAGGAGCAAGTGATCCATAGCTACAAATTTGGGGAATGTAACATCCCAACAATACAGTCTATTCAAAACCTAGGGATCCACTAGTAATGGTAAGGACTCGTCACAACAACATATGTGACCAACCATAAATGAACATATGGTATTAACACATTTTATAAACAAAATGCCATTTCCAGTTCAACTTCTGGTAAGAATGAAAATCATTAAAATGAGTCTTTAAACATTCTTTTTACATATCCACATAATGTGCAAGTAAAACACCATTTTACTTCAATAAGGTGGAACCCGTCATTTTGGTCAAAACTGATCGGGAACCCCGAAAATCACCAAAAACTTCATTTATTTCAAAATGTAGAGAACATAAAATCATATCGTAGAAATACTTCAGATTTCGCAAATAAGAGTTTTGACATATATAAAGTTTGTAAAATGGTAGTAGGAACTCACCGATAGGTTTTCAGAATAAAACCCGGAAAACCAGATAACGATCACGACGTAGAGGTGAAGCTTAAAACACCGACCCCTCGCTAGAAACACCGAAAACTAGCAACCAAACAAACCTTTGAAGATTGAAAGAGAAAAAGAGAGAAAAAGGAATAGAGAGAGAGAAAGAATCTGAGATTTCAAAAGAAATCTAACAAAATGAGATATTTAGCCAAGGCTTTGCACACATCCCAACACAGCGCACGGCCCATGCGTTGTCCAAAGGGGAGGGCGCACGGCCCGTGCGTTTTCCACTGCCTCGCACCCAAAACCTTGCGCACGACCCGTGCGTTTTTCCTGAAGGAGTGTAGACAGAAACATCAACTTCTTTTCTTCCTTAACAACCTCGCAAAACCAAACGAAAATTCGGGGTGTTACAATCCTCCCCAACTTGGGAATGATTTCGTCCCCGAAATCCCAACTACGGAAAAAGGTGAGGATATCTTCGCTTCATATCCTCCTCGGCTTCCCACGTCACATTTGCTCCCCGGTGATGCTTCCATTGTACCTTGGCCAAAGCGACCTCTCTGTGACGCAACTTCTTAGACTTTCTCTCTAAGATGGCATCGGGTTCTTCCACACAACGGTTTCCTTCGTCTACCCTTAACTCTGAAAGGGGAATGACGTTGTCTTCTACCGCCAAACATTTCCGGAGGTAGCAAACATGAAACGTGTTGTGTATTCTGCTCAACTCTGGTGGTAGTTCCAACTGGTAGGCTTGCAAACCCACCCGTTTAATCACTTTGAAAGGTCCGAGGAAACGGAGACTCAACTTCCCACGTTTTCCGAACCGTATAATGCCTTTCCACGGCGACACCTTAAGCATAACGCGGTCGCCCACTTGGAATTCCATCGGTCGCCTCTTCTTATCGGCATAACTCTTCTGACGATCTTGAGCCGCTTTCATCCTCTCCCAAATGCACTTGACCTTATCGGCAGTCTCTTGCACGATTTCCGGCCCGACGAACTGCTTCTCTCCCGCTTCTAGCCAACACACGGGAGTCCGACACTTTCGCCCATACAGTGCTTCAAAAGGTGCCATCCCAATACTCGAGTGGTAGCTATTGTTGTAAGCAAACTCCACCAAAGGCAGGTGAGAGTCCCAACCACCCCCGAAATCGATGACACAAGACCTCAACATGTCTTCCAAGGTTTGGATCGTTTGTTCGATCTGCCCGTCGGTCTGCGGATGGTAAGCCGTACTCAACTTGACTCGCGTACCAAGCTCTTTCTGAAACCCATCCCAGAATTTCGAAGTGAACCGACTGTCGCGATCCGACACGATCGACAAAGGTATTTCATGCCTCGAGACCACCTCATCGATATAAAGCTTCGCCAACTTATCCATCGGTAAAGTCTCGCACATAGGCAAAATGTGAGCGCTCTTTGTCAATCTATCCACTATCACCCAGATCGTATCGTGTCCCCAAAGAGTTTTAGGCAACTTCGTCACGAAGTCCATGGTGATATGCTCCCACTTCCACTCGGGAATCTCTAAGGACTGGAGACTCCCATACGGTCGTTGATGTTCGGCCTTGACTTGCGAACACGTCACACAACGCTCAACGTAACGTGCCACGTCAAGTTTCATCACCGGCCACCAATAGTGCAATTTCAAGTCCCTGTACTTCTTTGTACTTCCTGGATGAATGGAATACTTGGACTTGTGTGCATCTTCTAGCAACAACTCCCGGTTTCCCCCAACCTTGGGCACCCATACACGACCGCTAAACAGTTTCACTCGGCTATCTTCCGTCAAGAGCAATCGCTGTTTTGTCATGACTTCCTCTTTGAGATTCTCTTCCAACAATGCTTCCATCTGAGATGTCTTGATCTTCTCAACAAGACTAGACACAAGCTCGATTCTTGAATGGGTAACCCGAATACTCCCGCTATAGTCCTTCCGACTTAGCGCATCGGCCACCACGTCCGCCTTACCCGGATGGTAAAGCAATTCATAGTCGTAATCTTTCAGCAAATCGAGCCACCTTCTTTGCCTCATATTCAGCTCTATCTGATCAAAGACATACTTCAGGCTCTTGTGATCTGTGAAAAGAGTACACTTCGTGCCGTATAGGTAGTGTCGCCAAAGCTTCAAAGCGAACACCACCGCTGCTAACTCCAAGTCATGGGTTGGATAATTCTGTTCGTGTATTTTAAGCTGCCTCGAGGCGTAAGCAATTACCTTGCCTCGTTGCATCAACACACAACCCAACCCCATTTTTGAAGCGTCACTGTAAACCACGAAATCCTCCGACCCTTCAGGTAAAGACAAGATCGGAGCTTCACACAACTTCTTTTGAAGAATCCGGAACGCCTTCTCTTGGGTTTCGGTCCATTCAAACTTCACATTATTCTGAGTCAGAACTGTCAAGGAAGAAGCGATCTTAGAAAAGTCTTGAATGAATCTCCTGTAGTATCCCGCCAGACCCAAGAAACTTCGGATCTCTGACGGACTCTTAGGAGGCTCCCAATTCATCATAGCTTCAATCTTGGAGGGATCTACTTTCACTCCGTCCCGAGTGACTACGTGCCCCAGAAATTGTACTTCTTTAAGCCAAAAGTCGCTCTTGGAAAACTTGGCGTACAATCTCTCTTTTCTCAACACTTCCAAAACTTCACGTAGATGTTGTTCGTGCTCTGTCTCACTCCTGGAGTACACGAGTATGTCATCAATGAATACAATGACCGACTTGTCGAGGAAAGGTCGGCACACTCTATTAATCAAGTCCATAAACACTGCTGGTGCGTTCGTCAGGCCAAAAGGCATTACAAGGAACTCGTAATGGCCGTAACGCGTTCTGAAAGCCGTCTTCGGAACATCTTCTTCCCTTAACTTCACTTGGTGATAACCTGAACGTAAGTCGATTATGGAAAAACAACCCGCTCCTTGAAGTTGATCGAACAAGTCGTCTATTCTCGGAAGCGAATACCTGTTCTTCACTGTAGATTTGTTCAACTCACGATAGTCAATGCACATTCTCATTGTGCCATCCTTCTTCTTGACAAATAAGACCGGAGCTCCCCAAGGTGACGAACTCGGTCTTATAAAGCCTTTCTCCAATAGCTCTTGGAGTTGTGCTACCATCTCTTGCATCTCCGATGGCGCTAAACGATAAGGTGATTTAGCGATCGGTGCAGCGCCAGGCACAAGATCAATCCTAAACTCTACCTGACGATCGGGCGGCAACCCGGGCAAGTCGTCCGGAAAGACATCTGGATACTCACGCACGATCTTCACATCTTCCAGCTTTGACTTCTCAAACTTGGCATCGATCACATAGGCTAGGAAAGACGAACATGCTTTTACTAAACATTTGTGTGCTCTTGCCATTGTGATTATTGCCACTTCACCCTTCCTCTTTTCACCATAGATGACCACGACCTCTCCAGAGGGGTTGGGAAGTCGAATCATCTTCTTGGAACACACGAACTCGGCCTGATTGTTTGACAACCAATCCATACCGATTACAACATCAAAACCCCCGATTGACATTGGTAGTAGATCGATCGGGAATTCTCTCCCTTCGATACTAAGAGCACACTGCTTCAGAACTTCGCGGATCAGAACTCGGCTACCATCAGCTATTTCTACTACTAACGCATCCTCAAGACTAGTAGTGGGCATAGCAATTTTCTGACGGAACAAATCAGATACGAACGAGAAACTAGAACCCATATCGAATAAAATACGAGCAGGTACAGAGTTTATAAGAAAAGTACCCGATACCACATCAGCGGATGCCCTGGCCTCTTCGGCCGTCATCTGAAAAGCTCGACCCGGAACCTTCGGAGGGTTCTCCCTCCTTGCTGGCGTGCTACCCAACACAAGCTTCGGGCAATCTTTCTTCAAGTGCCCCGGTGCCTTGCACTCATAACAGATGAGTCCCCTGACCGGGCAATCTCTAACAGTGTGACCAGGCTTCCCACACTTATAGCAAGTTTGAGAATTGTTGTAACAGTTACCGTGATGCTTGGTTCGACACTTCGGGCACCACTTTGCTTTCTGATAACTGCTGAAAATGCGGTTTCCAACAAAAGGTCGGGCCCGCTTGGGAGGTACGGAGCTGCTTTCCACTTTCTCTTTTCAGGCACCAACACTGACTTCTTAGATTTGCTCTTCGCGAACATTTCCTCCATGAACTGAGCTTCCTCCACCATCTCTCGGAGGTTAGAAGCTTTGAAATTATGGACCATTGATTGCATGTCCGCTGGTAAGCCGTTGAGATAAGCTTTCATCTTGTCTTTCTCTGTTGGGGCTGCGTGCCCCACCAGACCAAGCTTCTCCATAAACTGACGGGTGTACTCCCTCACCGTCAGGCTTCCCTTCACCAAGGACCGGAATTCTTTCTCAATTCGGTCCATGGTCCTCTCGTTGCAGAACTCTTCTAGCAGCTTCTTCTTGAACTCGGCCCAAGACAACTGGGCCAACACTTCAGGAGATAGAGTGGATTGGATGATATTCCACCAGATGAGTGCAGTGTCCCTCAGTAGTTGGGTACCGAACCGCACCCTCTGATCATCACCACATTCAGAAGAGCCAAAAGCTTGCTCAACCGCTCGGATCCACTTTACACACACTATCGGGTCATCTGAACCGAAGAATTCTGGCGGTCCGCAACCCAGAAAGGACTTATAGGAACAACTCTTCCTATTCCCCGGAGCACCAGAAATCCCACGCTCTACCGACACAACCCTTATACCATCATCACCAGAACCTACTACGACGTTCTCCACCACCGTCTCACTTCTCCGACGGTTCACGTCGCGGTCCTCCATTGCTTTCAGCAGAAACTCTTGCTGCTTCGCCATCTCTTCCTTCATCGCCAACATCACGCTGGCCAACAACTCTGACTGGGGATTAGCATCCCTGATGACTGGGTGGGACGAAGCCAGGTCTACTCGCGGAATGACCTCTGGCCCCCCACCTAGCACTTGCTGAATGGGTGGTCGAACGATAACCTCAACTACTTCCGGCTGACCCGCTGTAGAGGCTGTCGCTTCCAGACCATCAACACGAGCACGCGGTCTTCCACGCGTACCTACCATTCTGAACTGCCACACAGAGCAGAGGAAGAGATAAGAGAAAGATAGGAAACACGAAAGGAAAACGTACTACCACATTACCAATTGTCATATTAACAGCAAATCAAGCACTCTTATGTATAATATCCTCATAATAACATTAGCTAAGTGAAATTATGAACATATAACACATAATGGTTCTTGTCACCACTACTACAATGCCTGATAAACGTACTTTCCGTCGACTCTAAGACTAACCCAACTTAGGAGCTCTACCCCATTCTCGCGGATCAATTCTTAATATACTCAGTCTAAGTCTAGACATCTTACATTCATGCCTAGTTCGCTTAAACTAGAGCTCTGATACCAACTTGTAACACCTCAAAAATCATAGTAAAATAAAACCTGGAAACCTGACAATATGACGAAAGTAAATCCATTAACTTCCCATAAATGGGATCAGTCCTTAAGACTATACAATCCTATACAAGGATTTCATCTAAAGAATGAGACTTAACAATGCCCAACAATACTACTAAAACATCTCCAAAAACCCCGAGACTCAAAACTCGTCTCTCCAAAAAACCCCGACACCCACCGCTAATGGAAACTCGTTATACACATCATTTGAGAAAAAGTGTCAGACTTAAAGCCTGATGAGAACATACAGTTTATGAAGCTCGAAAGATAAAAACATTTGCAAAGAGATAGCATTTCCAAAGAGATTAAATTTACACATTAGGTCCTTGCCACAATCGGGCTTTTTCGTTATAAACACACCATAAAAGGACCGAAAACAAAACATTTTACCAAGGATTGTGGCGTAACACAAAGTTAGGCCAACAATCCGAGTTACGAGCTAAACCAATTGGAATCAACGGATACGAATCACAAAGTCCGTGCTTCAACGTGAGATCAAGCCCCAAGCGCAAAACCAAGGTATACTCCTTCACTAGGATCACTATGAACCATAGCTAGTATCGTGCCTCACATAACCGTACTAAATTGCCCTCAAGGAACAAGTGATCCATAGCTACAAATTTGGGGAATGTAACATCCCAACAATACAGTCTACTCAAAACCTAGGGATCCACTAGTAATGGTAAGGACTCGTCACAACAACATATGTGACCAACCATAAATAAACATATGGTATTAACACATTTTATAAACAAAATGCCATTTCCAGTTCAACTTCTGGTAAGAATGAAAATCATTAAAATAAGTCTTTAAACATTCTTTTTACATATCCACATAGTGTGCAAGTAAAACAACATTTTACTTCAATAAGGCGGAACCCATCATTTTGGTCAAAACTGATCGAGAACCCCGAAAATCACCAAAAACTTCATTTATATCAAAATGTAGAGAACATAAAATCATACCGTATAAAAATACTTCAGATTTCGCAAATAAGAGTTTTGACATGTATAAAGTTTGTAAAATGGTAGTAGGAACTCACCGATAGGTTTTCAGAATAAAACCCGGAAAACCAGATAACGATCACGACGTAGAGGTGAAGCTTAAAATACCGACCCCTCGCTAGAAACACCGAAAAGTAGCAACCAAACGAACCTTTGAAGATTGAAAGAGAAAAAGAGAGAAAAAGGAATAGAGAGAGAGAAAGAATCTGAGATTTCAAAAGAAATCTAACAAAATGAGATATTTAGCCAAGACTTTGCACACATCCCAACATAGCGCACGGACCGTGCGTTTTCCAAAGGGGAGGGCGCACGACCCGTGCGTTTTCCACTGCCTCGCACCCAAAACCTTGCGCACGACCCGTGCTTTTTTCCTGAAGGAGGGCGCACGGCTGTAGACAGAAACATCAACTTCTTTTCTTCCTTAACAACCTAGCAAAACCAAACGAAAATTCGGGGTATTACACCTAGCTCATGTTATAGCTTAACAATCAACCCCATTATCATCTTGTGAATCCAATTACACAAAATGGACCGATGTTTTCACTAAAATCACCTACATGAAATCCAATAATGATTAGTAGAATGGAATTAATGAGCGCGAATATATTAAACTAGCTACTCGATTAGCTTTGTGTTTTCATTCTCGTTCAGCTTCTTAATATGTTGATAGATAGTGTCTCTCACTTTTTTATATGACCCTTCAGCCACTTGGAAACTGAACACCTAAATCCCATGCATGTCTATATACTATGATGGGGGATTTGTGGGGTTGCAGAAATCGATGGGTAGAGAGGGAGAGGAGTGATCGACTTGGATAGAATGTGAGATCGCGTGAGAGCTCGCTTTCCTTAAGTGTTATTTCAACCCTATTCTGCCTGGGTATCATGAAATACACTCGAGGATAATCTCAAATTCACCGTGTCAATTCTGGCAGAAATCAACACTATTTAAACACCAAGAGAATGTAACTGATGCCATAATATTAATGATAATAATCATCCATTTTATGGAATTGATTGTTAATTGGTAAATTGGCGTAGGTTACAAAATACATTGGGAGTTATAAAGAACAAATTGGGAGTTACAAAAAGGGATTTTGGAGGTTACAAAACTGCACCTGCAACAGTGCTTCACGCGGGTAGCCGCGCGGGTCAACCCGCGGCACAACCCGCGGGATCCTCTGTCCGTCCCCAAAATCCAGTGAATCACGCGGGTAGCCGCGCAGGGTTAACGCACGGCACAAACCGCGTAATCCACTGTCTCCCACACGAAACAGTGCACCACGCGGGTAGCCGTGCGGGTTAACATGCAGCACAACCCGCATGAGCCACTGTTTTGTCTCACAAACACCAATTAACTGTCCTAACAATCCTGGTTCATAGTTAGCTTACACGAGTGTGCACTCCACACCTCTTAACTCGTGTTATAGCTTAGCTACCAACCCCATTATTATCTTTGTGAATCCAATTACATAAAATGACCGATGATTTCACTAAAATCACCAACATTCCTCCCCCATTTTAGTGCAATTCTTTATTCACAAATAAGATTAATATAGCAAACAAACTCATGCATAAATGAAAATTTCTAAAAGAATGAATTTCCATCTTAGTACATTACACATTTAAAATACTCGAGAATCCGGGTGTCCTATGGATTGAACCTTTCAACCCATTTGAGTACCAGAAAATAACATACACATGAATTTAAAATTCTCTAAAGTTTAAACTTGACACTATACAGGTCGTGTGTCCTTATCCATTCGTGAGTACATCAAAGCTAAGTCCAAGCTTCTTGAAGCGGCCACACTTCGCACTCATATAGGTAGTTCCTTTCATCATGCACCTGCACATGCATTTTAACAAAAGAACAATTACCTCCTCGCTTGCAGTACCGAGCACATACCTTGGGATGATTACCTTGTGCTCCAATCCCTTAGAGTGAGCTTTCCCATTGAATTCAACTTCTAACGTTCTATTAGAAGGGAATTGGGTATCTCACCGTTAGAGATTCAAATGGACTTTAAACCCATCCCGATTACCGACTTGTGAACCAAGTCCCTAGCTAACCCCTTCGTTAAGTGGTCCGCTAGATTTTGTTGCGACCGAACAAATTCAACCGAAATCACCCCATTCGTGATAAGCTCACGAATAATGCTATGTCTAACACCTAAGTGTCTAGACTTGCCATTGTACACTTGACTATAAGCTTTAGCCAAAGTAGCCGCACTATCACAACAGATAGAAATGGGTGATATTGGTTTTGGCCATAATGGAATTTCGTGGACTAAATTCCTTAGCCACTCCGCCTCTTTACCGGCAGCGGCTAATGCCACAAATTCCGACTCCATATTCGAACTTGTGATGCAAGTTTGATTCTTGGAAGCCCATGAAATGACCCCTCCCCCAAGCAAGTATACCCAACCACTCGTAGAAGAGTGATCTTCTAAGTTGGTAATCCAACTTGCATCCGAATATCCCTCTAAAACCGAAGGAAACCCGAGATATGACAAACCATAATCAATGGTTTTCTTCAAGTATTTAAATAATCGTCCTATCGCTTGCCAATGATGTATACTAGGATTACTAGTATATCTACTCAACTTGCCTACGGCAAAAGCGATGTCCGGCCTAGTGCTTGTCATGGCATACATCAAGCAACCAATAGCCTTTGAGTACTCGAGTTGTGACACAGCTTCACCCGAATTGGGCATAAGCTTCACACTCGGATCAAATGGAGTACTCACCGGAGAACAATCAAAGTAATTAAATTTCTTTAATATTTCTCGATGTAATGAGATTGCGTAATTGCAATCCCTTTGTTCTCACGCTTGATCCTTATTCCAAGGATTACCTCCGCTTCTCCCATATCTTTCATGGAGAATTTTGATGACAAAAGCTCTTTAGTTTTATCAACTTGATTTTGGTTAGTGCCAAAAATCAACATGTCATCAACATATAAGCAAATTATTACTCCGTTACCGGATATGTCAAATTTGCTATATACACACTTGTCCGCTTGGTTTAACATGAAACCGTTGGATAAGATAACTTCATCAAATTTTTGATGCCCATACAATGATTTTACAAGTTCACACACCTTATGCTCCATCCCGGGTATAGTAAAACCTTCTGGTTGTTTCATGTAAACTTCTTCCTCCAAGTCACCATTTAAGAATGCCGTTTTGACATCCATTTGGTGAATCACTAAATTGTGGATAGATCCTAAGGCTATCAACAATCTAATCGTGGAGATCCTTGCAATCGGGGCATAGGTATCAAAATAATCGATGCCTTCTCGTTGCCTAAAGCCTTGGATTACCAATCGAGCTTTGAGCTTGTCGATTGATCCATCGGTTTTCATTTTCCTTTTGAAGATCCACTTGCAACCCAACGGTTTACAACCCGGTGGCAAGTCCGATAATACCCAAGTATTATTCCCCATGATGGAATCAATTTCATCATTTATTGCTTCTTTCCAGAAAGAAATATCTTGAGACTTCATAGCCTCATCAAATGATTTTGGATTTTCCTCAATACTATAACAGTAAAAGAATTGTGATCCAATCTCATCTCTTGATCCCTCTACCTGGTATACTTGGAAATCGGGACCAAAGGATTTTTCAATCCTTCCTCTTTTGCTCTTTCGAAGCATCGGAGATTCGGTTGGAACAATTGCTTGTTCTTCAACCTCACTAGTTACACTAGTATTTGGAACAAGATCCTTAGGCCTAGGTATTGAAGAGAATCTAGTCTCATCAAATAATGCATCTCTCGATTCTATAACGGTGTGAATCGCTATAGAATCATTAGATTCAATAACATAGAACCTATATGCCTTTGAATGCTCGGCATATCCAACAAAGATGCATTCAATACCTTTTTCACCCAAGGTTTTCCTTTTGGGTTCGGGTAGTCGAACAACCGCTCGACAACCCCAAACTCGAATACAATTAAGGTAAGGCCTTTTCTTGAACCAAAGTTCATATGGGGTAATCTTGTTCCTTTTATTGGGAACTCGATTTAATAAATAACAAGTCGTTAACATGGCTTCACCCCAAAATCCATCACTCAATCCCGAGTAGGATAACATAGAGTTCACCATTTCTTTGAGAACTCTATTTTTCCGTTCCGCCACACCATTTTGTTGTTGTGTATAAGGCGCCGTAGTTTCATGAATTATTCCTACGGATTGAAAAAACATGGGGTCGTAAAATTCCCCACAACGATCGGTGCGTAAACATTTAATTAAACCGTTCATTTGCAATTCAACTTCCGTTTTATAAATTTTAAATTTATCCAATGCTTCATCTTTTGAGTGCAATAAATAAATATAACAAAACCGTGAAGCGTCGTCAATAAAAGTAACAACGTACTTTTTATTACCAAAAGACGGAGTTGAATGCAAATCACAAAGATCACTATGAGTTAATTCAAGCACCGACGAATCCTTTTTAACATTGGGAAACGGTTGCCTAGTGATCTTCGTCAACATGCAAGTTTTACATTTTCCGGTTTTAACGTCAAAAGCCGGAATAAGACCGTCTTTTGACATTTCAACCATTCTTTAAAATTAACATGACCTAGTCTAGCATGCCATAAACTAGAACCAATAAGAACTTCAATTGCAAAATAAATAGAATTCGAAACTAAATTCTTATTATTTAAACTTAACATGAACATGTCATTATTCAAATAACCGAATCCTACAAAAGAGCCACCTTTAGACAAGGTAAACTTTCCGGACTCAAAAACTTGCCTATATCCTAACTTATTCAAGGTACTACCGGAAACCAAATTCTTTCGAATTTGTGGTACAAACAAAACGTCAACAAGTTCAATTATTTTATTAGAGCTAAATTCTAGCCTAACTAAGCCACGTCCAAGAATGGGAGCATTTGACTCGTTCCCCATGTGTAGCACGAATCCGTCTTCAACCGGTTCCAAAGAGGAGAACTAACGTCGATCCTTGCACACATGACTCGAGGCACCCGTGTCAATCCACCAAGCATCATCATCCTGTACATAAAATGATTCGGATATTAGTGGTACATAATTCAAATTTGAATTAAAATCAAAGTCAATAAACTGACCTTGCCATGGGTGTTGATCCTTGGATCCTTGCCCACCACCACTTGTGCTTGCTCCACTTTTATTCTTGACAACCCGACAATCCCGCTTAAGATGTCCGGTCATACCATAAGTTCAACAGGTTAATTTAACCTTTTTGTTGGGCCCTTTCTTGGCTTCATTGAACTTACGTTTTTCCTTGAAGTTGTTGGATCTTCCCTCTTCCACCATGTTCACCGAAGGTGCAAAAACCTCTTTCATCTTGGGTTTCTCAGTCTCTTGCTCCCGAAGAGATTCCTCTATGCGCAAGTGACTACTGAGTTGTACAAGAGACAACTCTTCCTTCTTGTGTTTCAACATATATTTGAAGTCTTTCCAAGAGGGAGGAAATTTATTAATAATGCTCGATACGGAGATGGATTCGTCCATCTTCAGATCATGTTGAGCATATCGGCCTAGAATGCGAAGGAGCTCATTGTATTGCTCCATCACAGGCCTTGAATCCACCATTTTGTAATTATTAAAATTACTTACGAGGAACTTCTTACTAGAAGCATCCTCCGCCATATATTTGGACTCAAGAGAGTCACACAACTCTTTAGCGGATTCAACATTTTGATAAATATCAAAGAGTGAGTCACATATGCCGTTCAAGATGTGACCGCGACACATGTAGTCGTCGTTCTCCCATTTGCCGCGACGCCGGGTCATCTCCAACGTCTCATCCTCCATCACTTCAGGCATCGGCGTGCTCAATACGTACACGACCTTCAATGTGGTCAATAAGAAGTGCATCTTCTTTTGCCATCGTCGAAAGTCGACGCCTTCGAACTTATCCAGTTTCGTGAATTTGGTCGTCATGTCTCTCACCGATTGATCACTCCCCATCTCTCTCACGAAATTAACACTTAAGATTGTTGGGGGATTTGTGGGGTTGCAGAAATGGATGGGTAGAAAGGGAGAGGAGTGATCGACTTGGATAGAATGTGAGATCGCGTGAGAGCTCGCTTTCCTTAAGTGTTATTTCGACCCTATTCTGCCTGGGTATCACGAAATATACTCGGATAATCTCAAATTCACCATGTCAATACTGGCAGAAATCGACAAAATTTAAACACCAAGAGAATGTAACCGATGCCATAATATTAATGATAATAATCATCCATTTAATGGATTTGATTGTTAATTGGTAAATTGGTGTAGGTTACAAAATAAATTGGGAGTTATAAAGAACAAATTGGGAGTTACTGTAACACCCTAAGAATCAGAGTAAATTAAAACCTGGAAATATGGCAACGAGACATCCGTATTGATATACACTTCCCATAAAGGGGATCAGTCCTTAAGACTATACAAAACTCATACGGATATAGAATTTATCAACAATACTAATCTAAACATAATCGTCTAGACTACAACACTTGACGAACCAAAATTCACTAAAAGATGGGACTTAAACAATGCCCAACACCAAAATACTAGACATCTCCAAATATGCCTCAAGTCCACGCTCGACTCTCAAAGACCCTGTGCAAACCACCGCTAAGGGAAACCTGTTATACACATCATTTGAGAAAAAGTGTTAGGCTTGAAGCCTAGTGAGAACATATAGTTTATTCAAAATCAGAGATATAAACATCAGTATCATAAAGAAATCTTTTCATAAAGGTTTAGTTTATAAAAGATAACATTTTGCCACAACCGGGCCTTTTCGGTCCAAAACTCATTATATGATGACAAAAGGACCATTTTACCAAGGATTGTGGTGTAACACAAAGTAGACCACAAATCCGTGTTATGAGCTAAACAATTGGAATCCACGGATACGAACACAAAAGTCCGTGCTTCAACGTGAGATCAAGCCCCAAGCGCAAAACCAACGTATACTTCTTTGCTAGGATCACTATGAACCATGGCTAGTATCCGGCCTCACATAACCGTACCAAGTTGCCCCCGAGGAACATATGATCCCTAGCTACAAAATTGGGGAATATGACATCCCAATAAAACAGTCGACTCAAAACCTAGGGATCCACTAGTAATGGTACAGACTCGTCACAACAACATATGTGACCAACCATAAATAAACATATGGTATTAACACATTTTATAAACAAAATGCCATTTCCAGTTCAACTTCTGGTAAGAATGAAAATCATTAAAATGAGTCCTTAAACATTCTTTTTACATATCCACATAATGTGCAAGTAAAATATCATTTTACTTCAATAAGGCGGAACCCGTCATTTTGGTCAAAACTGATCGGGAACCCCGAGAATCACCAAAAACTTCATTTATATCAAAATGTAGAGATCATGAAATCATACCGTAGAAATACTTCGGATTTCGCAAATAAGAGTTTTGACATGTATAAAGTTTGTAAAATGGTAGTAGGAACTCACCGGTAGGTTTTCAGAATAAAACCCGGAAAACCAGATAACGATCACGACGTAGAGGTGAAGCTTAAAACACCGACCCCTTGCTAGAAACACCGAAAACTAGCAACCAACAAGACCTTGAAGATCGAAAGAAGAAAAGAGAGAAAAGAAAAGAAGAGAGAGAGAGAGAAATGAGATTTTTATAAGAAATATCTCTCAAAAGATATTTAAGCCAAACTCCAAAAAGCATTCTGACAGGGCGCACGACCCGTGCACCCTCAAAGAAGGAAATGTGCACGACCCGTGCGCTAGCACTGTGCCTCGGCCCTGGATCCTACGCACGACCCGTGCGTTTTCTGTTAGACCACAGTCTCATTGGATTCCAGATCATCCAAACTGAAGATCGCAATCTGAAGCTAAAGCCGGAACGTCGACTCTCGATAATAAAGTCTTTGTCTATTTGTAATAAATGTCAATGTAATTCAATGTAATTGTTTGTTATTGTAATAGTTAACTTAATATCTAGTTTGTTAGATATTTAGTTAACTTTGTTATTTATTTAGTTTAGTTAGTTATTAGTTAGTTTCTAGTAACTTAGTTTATTAGATTTAATATCTAGATCAAATATCTAGATATTAAGTTAGTTAGAGTGTTCAACACACTTGGTAGGTTTTGTGTCTCTAATATCTCATCTCTCATAGATCAGATCATAGAGCACACACACAAACACACACAAGAAGGTGTAAAAGAGAGAAAACATTGAGAACACATTCAAGCTTAATCATTCAACCTTATAATCGTTTCTATATTCAATACAGGTTGGTTTTCGTTAATGTGTTGTTGTTTCTTAGAACTTGTTAAGTAGTATTGTTGGACCGACAATTGGTATCAGAGCCTGATTAAGATCAAATCAAGTTTTAAAAGAAAACGTCTCTGTGTTTTGTGTGAAAATCATTTTCGAGATTTAAACTGTTTTAGGTGTTAGAATCGATCAGATTGTGATCGATTTACATGCTAGATCGAGTTGTATGTGTTTAATTTCACTTTAAAGCTTATATCGAGTTCCAATTTGTGATTTTTGTGAGTGTCCTGTCGAGTGAAGAAGGTCACTGTGCGATCAAAATAATCTTCAAAAAGTGTATTTTAGTGAGATCGAGTGCTCATAATCTGTTCTAGAAGTGTTTCTAGACATAAGGATAGTGTTTGTTATTGCTAATCGTTACAGGAACATCTTTTAGACAAATTTTCGAAGTTCAGGACGAATAAAGCGCAAAGTAGAGGAAGAACGAAACACAAAGTCTAACTTTGCGCTCCTCAAAGCAAACGCAAAGTCTCACTTTGCGGTTCGAACATCAAACGCATACCTTACTTCACGGGTCCTCAAGCACCCGCAAAGCACACTTCTCGGTTCCCAAGTGACCCGCAAAGCTCAACTTCTCGGTTTCCAAGTGACCCGCAAAGCATACTTCTCGGGTCCCATTAGAAACGCAAACCCCCATACCCCCGCAAGGGCGTTGCCCCTTGACCCCACCCGCTAACCGGGTAGCGGGACCCCCGTGCTAAGTCTGCCTAGGGGGACAAAATTTCTTGCGTGATCAAATTTTACCTGGATTAACGATCATATCTGTCAAGTTTTTCTCATATATTCAATACAGGATGACATCCAAAGAAGCTCTCGCTATAGGAACCGACACCAAGCCACCAATTCTCTTTCGAGGGGAATACGAACAGTGGAAGGATAGGTTTCTAAACTTCATTGAAAGACAAGATTTGGGTAATTTCATTATACAATCCCTAGAAGAAGGCCTAATGGAAACACAGTATAGGGAGCCAGCAGCAGGAACTCAAGAAGCAAGAGTTGCACTCTCTTATACAGATCTAACAGGTGATGCTAAGCTAAGAGCAAAAGGCGACAGGTTAGCCAAGTCATACATTCTACAAGGGATTACAAATGAAATCTATGTAAAGATTGACAGCTACAAAGCCTCAACCAAAAAAATGTGGGATCAATTAGAGAAAATGATGTTGGGTTCAAAGATTGGGAACCAACTTAAATCTCTAGCTGCCTTCACAGTTTTGAAGAATTCAAAGGCAGAACTGGAGAAACTCTAGAAGGAACATATGATAGGTTTGTGACATTGCTAAATGAATTGAGCAAGAATAAGGTCAACAAATCTCAAATCGAGCTGAATATCAAATTCCTGAGTATTCTACAACCAGAATGGAAAAGTTTTGCCAGGCAGATGAGGCAGATAAAAGACCTGAATGAGATTCCACTTCACGAGGTGTATGAAACCCTCCGACAAAATGAAGATGAGGTGGATGAAATTCTAGCAGAAAGGAGAAAAGGAAAGACAGTTGAAGACACAGTCGCTCTTGCTGTGAAGAAGAAGAAGAACAAGACGATTGTGTATGAATCAGAAGAAGCTGAAGCTGATGTTGTCTCTGACTCGGATGAAAATGAACAAATGCAGCAAGCAATGCAGTTTCTAACAAATGCATTTCAGAAAAAGTTCTACAGGAATCCAACGTCAAAAATTGAAGGAAACAGATTTGAAGGGAAAAGACAAGAGGAGAATAAATCTGATGAGAGAAGATATCAGACAGAAGGAAACAGATTGGAAGAGAAGAAACCGGAAGAAAGGAAGTACAAAGCTGAAGGATCAAGTCAGCCAGGACCACCGATGTGCTACAACTGTGGCAAAACCGGTCACTTTGCCAAGGATTTCCGAATATCAAAGGTTAGAAACTCCGACTTCTACAAGAACAAGATGCTTCTTGCAAAGCAACAGGAGGCAGGCAAGGCGCTGATGGCTGAAGATGAATACTGGTTGGATCACTCAGATGAAGAAGAAGATGAAGAAGAAAAGGATGAAGCCGTCAATATGTGCTTGATGGGCAAAATCGAATCAGATACTGAAGCTGATTCAGAAAATGAAGAAGAGGAGGTATGTGATTTATCGTATAAAGCTTTAATGAATAAAATGCATGCTATGGTTTTAAAACAAGAAGAGTTAGAATCTAATCTTAAGCGAGAAAATGGTGTTATTATTAATAAAAACCAATTGATACAAAAACTTAGCGATGAACTTGCTGAGAAGAAAGTATTAGTTGAGGTTTTACATACAAACGCTGACACCAACGCAAAAGAACAGACTATAATTCTAAAAGAGAATAGTGAGCTCAAGTCTAAATTGACAAAAAGTGAGATTGATTTTTATAATCTTACTGAAGTGCATTCTTTATATACTAAAGAAAACAAGACCTTAATTGCTAAATTAGATGTTTTGGAAAAGAAGCTATACTCCTTAGGTCAAAGTGAGCAAACCATTCATCTTAACAAAACCGAAAAAGAACAAAGAAAATTGGGGAATCGGTTATGTGAAACCTCAACGTCTTCAAAAGGGTATAAGAGAAGTGCCTGCACTTTATGACTATACCTCTATGCTTGTTTCTCACCGAATCGCCTCATTTAAAGTTTTTAATACTAAACTATCAGAAGAGGATGAAACCAATGAATTTGAAAAATGGATGAAGTCAACTAAAGTTCACGCTCCATTTTATTATGCGAAGTTGAATAATAGTTATGACTTTCCAAATGATGAAAAGAAATCTCTTTCAACTGACTACTTTCAAAGTTATTCTGAAAAAGAAATGGAGGCGAAGCCTGTTATAGGTAAAATTTATGTCCCTTCTCTCGTGCTAGAAAGTAAAATTTCTCAACTCGAGAACTCTTTATCAGATGAAAAACTTATGATTGAGATTCAACAAAAGGTTTTTTCAACTGTTATGAAAAATGTTGTTTTTACAAAGGCTTCTACTTCTGATGACATGTTTGGTTCATCAAACAAAGAGTTTAATTTTCTTAATTCTGACGGTGGTTTAGATGGTTGTTTTGAACAAATTGATTTTAATGCGAAACTTCCTAACCATGCATCTTTTGTTAAGAAAACTTCAAGAAAAACCAGTTTGCCTGTGTTCAGTGCAAAATCAACGAAAGTTTTCGTTGATAAATCAGTCTCTGTGAACGCTAAGAGTGCTAAAGGTAAGAAAATATCTCAGCATTCATAGAAACCAACCACTACTGGTAATTCTAAGAAGAAGCATTCAGTTGTTGCTTAAAGGTCTAACTCACCAGTTTTACATGTTTCAGATATGAGCAAGTCAAGACCTGGAGCCCATTCTCAATGGCAACCAAAACGGAAGCTTGACAAGGCCGTTTTATCGTCTAGTAGTGTTAATTGTAATAAGACTTCGCTTACTAAAGATGTTGTGATTGCTGAAATTGCTGTTTTGAATCCAAAACTTGTTGTTTCTCGTAAACAATATACAATGAAGCAATTATTTCAGTTATCTTTATCTGCTGGAAAGTCCTCTATCTATTATAAACATGTTTCTATTACTTATCAAGATTCTGGAGATTGGTTTGGAAATTACCATGTGCATTCATCTCATACCAACTCTCATGCTTTTAAAAAGAACAAAGGATCCAATTTGAAATGGATACCAAAAACTTGTGCTAACACAGCAGGACCCAAATTCCAGTGGGTACCTAAGGCTAAATCTGTGTTGCAGGCACACAAAGCTTAAAGAGAAAGCGACTTCTGATTATGTACAGATCAGGACTCGTTCTTCAATGTCAAAATAGGCTTTTGAACAAATCAGTTCAAGACCCGCACTTCGATGATAAAAGTGTAGATTCCAATGTTGTCATATACAAATCTAAATTTTCTTATTTCTCTTATGCAGACCAGTCATACGTGTTTCTTGGACAACGGTTGTTCCAAGCACATGACAGGGCAAAAGGAGATACTATCCAACTTTAAAGAAAAATATTGTGGAACAGTAAGATTTGGCAACGACCAGTTTTCTCCAATCATGGGATACGGTGATGTACAACATGACAATGTCACTGTCAAGAGGGTGAGCTATGTAAAGGCTTAGGACACAACTTGTTCAGCATAGGCCAGTTCTGTGACAAAGACTTAGAGGTCAACTTCAAAGCCAAGAGCTGTTCTGTTCGCAATGAAGAAGGCGAAGAACTCTTGGTCGGTACACGAGAACCAGACCTCTACACAATCAACTTATCAGATGTCCAGACTGACAAACAAGTTTGTCTACTATCGAGAGCTTCGATGAAACAAAGTTGGTTATGGCATCGACGTCTTTCTCACCTCAACTTTCGGTTCATCAACAACCTGGTAAGTGGAAAGCTCGTCAAAGGACTTCCAGAGCTGAGATATGAAAGAGAACATCTTTGTGCAGCTTGTGAGAAGGGCAAGATGAAGAGGGCACCTCATAAACCGAAGCCAGAACCAAGTACCAATGCTCCTTTAGAGTTATTGCATATGGATCTATGCGGTCCAATGCGCACTCAAAGCTTAGGTGGCAAGAAGTACATACTCGTAATCGTTGACGATTACTCGCGTTACACATGGGTCAAGTTTCTACGTTCAAAGGATGAGACACCTGATGTACTCATTACATTCCTGAAGACGACCCAAGTGAATCTGTAGAAACCGGTCAAGATTCTAAGAACAGACAACGGCACAGAGTTCAAGAACAACAAAGTTGAAGAATATCTCGAATCTGTCGGGATTTCACATCAATACTCTGCTGCTCGTACGCCTCAACAAAATGGAGTGGTTGAAAGAAGAAACCGAACACTAGTCGAGGCTGCTCGTACTATGCTAAGTCAATCAGACTTACCTCTATTTTTGTGGGCAGAAGCTGTTTCGACCGCGTGCTACACACATAATCGTTCCATGATACATCGGAGATTCAAGAAGACTCCTTACGGTTTGATCAACAATAGAACACCGACAATCAAATACTTCCATATATTTGGATGTAAGTGTTTCGTACTAAACGATAGGGAGAATCTCAACAAGTTCAGCGCTAAGGCAGATGAAGGAATCTTCATTGGATATTCCTCAACAGCGACTGCATATCGTGTCTATCTAAAGAAGACAAAGACGGTGATTGAAAGCGTCAACGTCACCTTTGATGAAGAAATGGCTTCAGAACAATACAGTTTAGAACCCGTTATAACCGGAGTACTAGCTTCTCGGCAACTCAGTCCAGAACCTATGTCTCAACAGAATAAATCAGATGAAGCATCAACTTCTACTAACCATTTATCTGATTTAGATTTATTATTTGAATTGTTTTATGATGAATATCTCGGATCTAATGTAAAGAAATCTGTTGTGGTTGACAGGATGGAAGACTTAACGACTACTCATCCAACCAGTTTAGATGTTCCAATTGAATCAAACGCCCCGATTCAACAAGAGATAACAATTCAAATGCCGACTCCAACAGTTGAAGAAGTGACAAATCAGAACGAGACAGAAGTAGCTGAAACAGTAGGATGTTCTGTACAGATCAATCTACAGCCAGAACAAGCTGTACCTGCTGAGCCTTCTGAACTTGCCACTTCAACTGAAATCAATCCTCATGAACAAACTGAATAAGATACAAGTGGATTTGTAGATGACACAACCGACAATTATTGGCGACATACAATCATATAATCCACTGCCTCATGAACATAAATGGATCAAAGAGCACCTGATAAGCCAGATTATTGGCGATCCATCAAAACCGGTGCAAACTAGGTCAGCATCAATGAACATGTGCATGCATGACTCCTTTCTAAGAAAGATTGAGCCAACAAGAGTATCAGAAGCTCTTGCTGATCCAGAATGGGTGATCTCAATGCAAGAAGAGCTAAATCAGTTCGATGCACTTAAAGTCTGGAGACTCGTACCGAAACCTCAAGGTAAAACCATTATAGGTACGAAATGGGTTTTCAAGATAAAGAAAGACGAAGATGGAACCGTCTTCAGAAACAAGGCATGACTAGTAGCCAAAGGATACAGACAAGAGGAAGGAATAGACTATGACGAAACATATGCTTCTGTGGCGCGATTAGAGGCAATCAGAATGTTTCTAGGCTACGCAGCCCACAAAAACTTCACGGTCTTTCAAATGGACGTGAAGACAGCATTCCTAAATGGAATTCTGAAGGAGGAAGTCTACGTCTCTCAGCCAGAGGGTTTTGTCAATCAAGAGAAGCCGAATCATGTCTACATTCTTGACAAAGCACTCTATGGTCTGAAACAAGCACCTCGAGCCTTGTATGATGTCCTTTCCACTTTTCTAGTTAAGTCTGGGTTTTCCAAAGGTACGGTGGATACCACTTTGTTTATTAAAAAGAAAAAGGCGATATCATTTTAATTCAAATCTATGTAGATGATATTATCTTTGGTTCTACAAATACTAAGTACTGTAAGAACTTCGCAAACCTTATGGTGTCTAGATTTCAAATGAACTTGATGGGAGAGATGAATTTCTTTCTCGGATTGCAAGTCAAACAGTTTTCTACGGGTATCTTTATCAATCAATCAAAGTACATTAGGGATATTCTTCGGAAGTTCCAAATGGAAAATTCAAAACCGATTGGTACCCCAATGGCACCAGATACTAAGATTGGCAGCGATCCTTCGGGAAAGGCTGTTGATATTAGGACTTATCGAGGGATGATAGGTTCTTTAATGTATCTTACGTCGAGTAGGCCAGATATAAAGTTTTGAACATGCTTATGTGCAAGATATCAGGCCAATCCTAAAGAAATCCATTTGTCTGCTGTGAAGCGCATCTTTAGGTATCTGAAGGGCACTGCAGATCTTGGTTTGTGGTATCCTAAAGATACTAGTTTTGAACTAACAGCCTACACAAATGCAGATCATGCAGGTTGTATGTTAGACAGGAAGAGTACGTCAGGACATGTGCAGTTCCTCGGTGACAAATTAGTAAGTTGGGGATCAAAGAAGCAACTTTGCGTTTCAACCTCCATGGCCGAAGCAGAATATGTAGCTGCTGCTAGTTACTGTTCTCAAGTCTTGTAGATGAGAACTCAATTACGCGACTACGGTTTCCACTTAAACAAGATCCCGATCTACTATGACTCCAAGAGCGCCATCGCAATAACAGCGAATCCTGTTCAGCACACAAAGACAAAGCACATAGACAGCATGTATCATTTTATCAAGGATAATGTAGAGAAAGGAACAATTGAACTTTTCTTTGTAAAGACTGAGTATCAACTTGCTGATTTGTTCACCAAACCTTTAGACGAAAAGAGGTTTACCTTTCTAGTCTCGAAGCTTGGTATGCTAAATCTCAAAGTATAACCAGTAATTACCTATAAAAGTTTTTCTAATTGTATACTAATTCATCATTTCTTCATTCTTAACTCTGATTGATATCTGCCATTCTATCATATCTTCATGATCCAAGGGGGAGTATGAGAAGAAATTGACATCTGGTCAATATTACTTCGAGGGGAGCTCATAAAATATTGCATGTACCTTTTAATGCCAATTTTTTTTAATGCAAGATTTTAGGGGGAGCTATTCAAGTCAAAAAGGGAGTACGGATATGACTTTTGATTACTTCTGATCAGAACTCGTACTTTAAAAGTTTTACTGCTTTTTGTCTTTTCAATATAAGTGAATAATTATTACTTTGACTTGACATTAGACTTTTGCAGAATTTTTGAGAGAAGCTTACAAGTTCATATTTCTATGACTTAAAGCTTAGCTTCATGAGATGGAAGATCGTACGTTAAGGTATAATTCTATATCTTCATCTCATATATGTTTGAAAGAGGACAACTTTCAATCATAAAAAACATTGTTTTTTTAATGTTCAAACCACTTCCCGATTTTTCATCACATTTTATATTTTGGGAGTGTATTTTAAATGTTTTCATGATCTAAATTGTGCTTTAACTGAAATAGTTAAACCAATCTGAGCATCACATGCATCATAGGAAAACAACGAATCATTGTGCTAGGTATTAACACAACTTCTATGGAATCACCTTAACCAGTGATTTCTACCCAAGAAGTTAATCCTTAGTGATTAAGTGTGCAAATAGACAAGAAATGAGTGTGATTAGAGAAAGCAAAAGGTTTAAAAGAAAGAGCGTGTGAGAACAGAGTTAAAAGAATATCACAACTCTGCACCAACTTTTTCTGAGCCGGGTAGCCACCATTCTAGTGATTCACAATTCTTTGGTGATCATTATTGAAACAGGCAACTAATCCATGCCAACTCTTGATCAAACCTCACCATCTACTCATTTTCTTCTCAAAAAGAAAATGTTTCATTTTCTAAGGAAATGCAGCACATTTGCTATCTGATTTTCATTTGGAAAATCTGGATATTGAAAAGAAGGAAGTCTGCCCCACCTTCTCAATTCAATCATGCACATTGAGTCTGTGTTTAACTTACTGTTGTCTCAGTGGTTTACACAATTTTGAGCCAATAAGCAATCATCCGTGCTTAATTCTTTCAAACACAAGCACGAACACACAAGGAATTAGTTTCTTTGTCATAACGTTTATAGAAATAACCTTTATGGTGTTTCGATGATTAGATGGAAGCCCTGGGGGAGTCAACATCAAAACAGCTCCTTTCCAATGTGTATTCGTTACACTCAGTGACTTAGTGTTACTGACAGGCATGATAACTGATTCATTAGTTGATTTCAGGTGTTACATATCTAATTTGTCTGGATTTGCAAAGATCTGGATGAATCTCTTATGAATTGACGAATCAGGGGCTCTAACCGCAAGATTGACATTTCTTACAACAAATTTTGATGAAGTCGTTGCACTTAACATCAAAAAGGGGGAGAATGACTACACAAGAAATGGCAAAGATCACATGTTTCAAGAATCACGTCAAATACTGAATTCTTCTAAAGAAAGTAGATTGAAGACATGTTGATTTCAGAGAAAGAGATTGCATCTTCTGATCTGAACAAGAAGACTGAATTGGATAAATCTTTTTATTAAATGATCTTGATCCAAAGGGGGAGATTGTTAGACCACAGTCTCATTGGATTCCAGATCATCCAAACTGAAGATCGCAATCTGAAGCTAAAGCCTCGACTCTCGATAATAAAGTCTATGTCTATTTGTAATAAATGTCAATGTAATTCAATGTAATTGTTTGTTATTGTAATAGTTAACTTAATATCTAGTTTGTTAGATATTTAGGGAGAACCCCAAAAACGAAAGAAAACTAAATATCAATATGCAGGAATAACACATTTCATTAAAACCTTAATATACGTGGGGAGAACCCAATATTAAAGCCATCATTTACCGTCGACTCTACATAACCAAAACCGGTAAAAATATAACATTAGAGTTTAAAATATCCCGGGTCTACGACGGAGAGACCCGTACGCAAAGAGAATAGAAGGACACACAAGTAGGCCGCCCATACAACTTCCTCGCATGACCTCTAAACGTTTCCATCTTGGGTGGTGAGAACAAATGAATGGGGCCACCCGTGATGTTATTGGATTTCACCACACATCCCGATCTTAGTTCCCATGCCATACTAGACATCACAACTTCAAACCGTTTATCGCCTCTAGCCATACTCCGTCGAGTTCCATCTCAAGGGCTTACGGACACGGGTGTCTACCCAATCTAGACGAGTTCCAACTCAGTGGCTCGTGCCACCTATTGTCTACTCGCTAGCAAACCCGAGCGGTCACTAAGTGTAACCCAAAACCTCAGGCTTTACAAAACAGACAGACTGTCTAAGGATCTACAGCTTTACAGTCTACAACGCTACACGACTCCAAATGAAAAACCAGTGCTCCCAAAACATGTGACTCCTAATGGCATAGAATAATCGCCATCATACTCCAAAATTCCACAACTGTTTTTAAACCGTACAAATGTCCTCAAGACTCCATTTAGTCAAAACTGAGCCAACGACCCAACGGTTTACGTAAATACCCAAATGAAAGCCGAAATAAATATTGAAACACGTTTGACCAACTATTATGCAAACACGACCAAAAGTATGATTACCACAAATCTTATCGTTGGTTGAAACAAACTGTTTTCCAAATGAACTTATACCCTTATGTTTTCAAAAGGCCTCATAACACAATAATATGCATTTTATGAAAAAGGTTTATAAGATCAAATACACCAAATGACACTTACGTCAATTGAACTCCAATTATATACGTAAAATCATCAAAGAATCACTTCAACATGATTTATTTACCAAAATAACCAAAAATCCCAAAACAGGTGTCTCAACATGCTCATAAAACTAAACATTTCGAAATAACCAAAACTTATCAGCAGTTAACAATTTAATGTAAAACACCAACACTTTAAAATAAATATTTTGGCATGAACACCTTTTTCACAAATTAACTTTAACTCACCAAAACACAAATAAACTCCATCGTACGAAAATCCTTCATTGCGGTTATAAATCCGGACAAATGTCCACATGACTCATTCAGTCAAAACCCGAGCCAAAGGCCCGACACTTTACGTAAATTTCCAACGAAAGCCTCGTATACCTTAAAACACATTTTAACCGACATTTAACGGTTTTCCCAAATAATGAAATGTCTTTAAACAATGTTTATGAAAACACACAACACCAGGACATGATTTCTCCAAACTCAACACGTATTGAGACAAAAGATTTTCCAAAAGTTTATGAATGCAACTATACTAAGATGCACAAAATCATCAAAGATGCATAAATCATAATGTAGATTTTACGTGTACAAAATCACCCAGAATATGTAAATCACACTATCTACTTGTTGAATTATTCAAGCTTGACATGAGCAATTTATGCTGTTAAAACAATCCAAATTACCGAATACGAAACTTATCAAAACACTCACACCTTGAGAAGTACCAAGTAAAACATACACAATAGTTTATACTATAAACGTGAAAATAGGTTCTTGTACTTCAACATATGTAACAATTCATTCCCCAAAAGCGGTAAAATAACGGGGATGCAAATAAAATTTCAAATCGAGTTTAAAGCTTCACGTTGTAAAGATAAACACATATGACCAAAATAAAAACTACAACGACAAAATGCCGCTAATTCGCGAAATGCTTTGCGGAAATTTTAACAGTAAGAGTTAATGATGGAAATACGATCAGAACGAAAGTCCCGTTTTAAAAAAATAACATAAATCGTTTATGCAATCATTCACACCAACATTATACTTAAATCCAATGTACATAGTACACGACGGTTGACATTTGTTAACAAAACCCTGAAATTATTTACGCGACACAAAAGTCGTGAGATGAGACACCATAATTCAACTGGATTTTCATAAAACTCCTTAATGCTAAAATCAAGTGGTGTCCAAATTTTCATTTTTCAACACAAGGTAAGGCGACCATTTTGACAAGATTTAGACACGACGCCCAAAGAACTCATAACTTGCATGCAATAAAATTAAACTCACGCATCACAAAATATACACACGCGACAAAAGGATCCGTAAAACAAAACTCCATGAAATTCAACAAAACTCGTACAAACTAAAATCTTCAAGAAACTCCGACTCAAAGCATGGAAATAACTTTCCTTTAAAACCATTGACATACGTGGAAGAGATCCAATGTCAAGGTCAAAATTCCACAGCTACTTGCCCATTAACTCAAAAAGCGTTAAAACACAGATATTACGATATCCATAAATAGCATTTAAACACAAGACGTGAATAAAGAGAGTTTTGATAACAATTTGAAATCAGGTGCGACAAAACCATTTTAAGCATGCTTATGCTCATAGTTTAAAATATGCTGAGTGCTAAATGTTTTTGGCCAAAGCGTTACAAGGTAAATCACTTTATGTTTGGCAGTCATGAAAAACAATTTATGCAACCTTATTTTAGAAATAAATTTAATGCATGAATTCGGTCGGCACTCACATCTTAATACTACGCTTCCCAACATCCCGACGTACTATAATCAACCGGATGCCTCAGGCATCTTAGGGCAACCATCCCATAAATTAACTTACAATCTCATCGAATGCAAATCAATCTAACAAGATATAGTTCTAATTCCTACTAACAAATATGGCTCAAGATGATTAACTTAATGCGTTCCACGCACTTACTATAATCCTAAAGAGACATTGCTATAAACAACAATCATTTCTTAGCTTACTCGCTTAGAAACTTTCGCACTACTCTAACAGTCAACATACTAAGGTAGAGCAGATAAACACAAGTACGAGAAAGGGTAAGGAAGAGTTTAACTGAAACACGCACGAAAGAAACGTACCGCTACGTCTACCAATTGTCACAACATTAGCAAACCAATTACACTCACGTAAAATATCCTCATAATCACATTTGCTAAGTGAGATTATGAACATATATCACATAAGGGTTCTTGTTACCATCATCACAACGCTTGATTAACATAACCTCCGTCGATTCTAAGACTAACCCATCTTAGAAGTTCTACCCAATCTCACAATCAATGCCTATCAAACTCAGTCTAAGTCTAGACATCTTAAATTCATGCCTAGTTCGCTTAAACTAGAGCTTTGATACCAACTTGTAACACCCTAAGAATCAGAGTAAATTAAAACCTGGAAATATGGCAACGAGACATCCGTATTGATATACACTTCCCATAAAGGGGATCAGTCCTTAAGACTATAAAAAACTCATACGGATATAGAATTTATCAACAATACTAATCTAAACATAACCGTCTAGACTACAACACTTGATGAACCAAAATTCACTAAAAGATGGGACTTAAACAATGCCCAACACCAAAATACTAGACATCTCCAAATATGCCTCGAGTCCACGCTCGACTCTCAAAGACCCTGTGCAACCCACCGCTAAGGGAAACCTGTTATACACATCATTTGAGAAAAAGTGTTAGGCTTGAAGCCTAGTGAGAACATACAGTTTATTCAAAATCAGAGATATAAACATCAGTATCATAAAGAAATCTTTTCATAAAGGTTTAGTTTATAAAAGATAACATTTTGCCACAACCGGGCCTTTTCGGTCCAAAACTCATTATTTGATGACAAAAGGACCATTTTACCAAGGATTGTGGTGTAACACATAGTTGACCACAAATCCGTGTTATGAGCTAAACAATTGGAATCCGCGGATACGAACACAAAAGTCCGTGCTTCAATGTGAGATCAAGCCCCAAGCGCAAAACCAATGTATACTCCTTCGCTAGGATCACTATGAACCATGACTAGTATTCGGCCTCACATAACCGTACCAAGTTGCCCCCGAGGAACATATGATCCCTAGCTACAAAATTGGGGAATATGACATCGCAATAAAACAGTCGACTCAAAACCTAGGGATCCACTAGTAATGGTACAGACTCGTCACAACAACATATGTGACCAACCATAAATAAACATATGGTATTAACACATTTTATAAACAAAATGCCATTTCCAGTTCAACTTCTGGTAAGAATGAAAATCATTAAAATGAGTCCTTAAACATTCTTTTTACATATCCACATAATGTGCAAGTAAAATATCATTTTACTTCAATAAGGCGGAACCCGTCATTTTGGTCAAAACTGATCGGGAACCCCGAGAATCACCAAAAACTTCATTTATATCAAAATGTAGATATCATGAAATCATACCGTAGAAATACTTCGAATTTCGCAAATAAGAGTTTTGACATGTATAAAGTTTGTAAAATGGTAGTAGGAACTCACCGGTAGGTTTTCAGAATAAAACCCGGAAAACCAGATAACGATCACGACGTAGAGGTGAAACTTAAAACACCGACCCCTTGCTAGAAACACCGAAAACTAGCAACCAACAAGACCTTGAAGATCGAAAAAAGAAAAGAGAGAAAATAAAAGAAGAGAGAGAGAGAGAAATGAGATTTTTATAAAAAATATCTCTCAAAAGATATTTAAGCCAAACTCCAAAAAGCATTCTGATAGTCGTGCGCCCTCAAAGAAGAAAATGCGCACGACCCGTGCGCTAGCACTGTGCCTCGGCCCTGGATCCTACGCACGACCCGTGCGTTTTCTCTGAAGGAGGGCACACGACCCGTGCGTTCTGTAGACAGCCCCAAAAACTTTCTTTTCCTCTAAACAACCTCGCAAAACGGCTAAACGAAAATTCGGGGTGTTACAGTTACAAAAAGGGATTTTGGAGGTTACAAAACTGCACCTGCAACAGTGCTTCACGCGGGTAGCCGCGCGGGTCAACCCACGGCACAACCCGCGGGATCCTCTATCCGTCCCCAAAATCCAGTGAATCATGCGGGTAGCCGCGTGGGGTTAACCCGCGGCACACACCGCGTAATCTACTGTCTCCTACATGAAACAGTGCACCACCCGGGTAGCCGCGCGGATTAACCCGCGGCACAACCCGTATGAGCCACTGTTTCGTCTCATAAACACCAATTAACTGTCCTAACAATCCCGGGTCATAGTTAGCTTACATGAGTGTGCACTCCATACCTCCTAACTCGTGTTATAGCTTAGCTACCAACCCCATTATTATCTTTGTGAATCCAATTACACAAAATGACCGATGATTTCACTAAAATCACCAACATACTATAAGAACTTTACTCTATTCTCTGTTGCCATTTACTGCTGTCCTTGACATGCTGTTGTTATGTTGGATACTTACAATCTTCAAATGTGATGGATCAATATCTTAAAATCTTTTGTAGTCGTACTAATAACTAATGTTTTGATCAATCTTGATGTCATGTTATCTTAGTACACTACAAGAGAAATGACCTTCAGGGAAGGTTTTGTTTTGTATTTAAAGGTCTTAAAAGCTTTTCTAAAGCTTTTAGAGAAGCTTTTCAATTCCGTCAAGAAGCTTCCCTATATAAGGGTAGGTAAAGGTTTTAGGGAGGGTTTCAGAAGGGTCTTTTTTTGTTAGCTTTTAGAGAAGCTTTTTTGAGGCTTTAGATACTCTTTGAAAGCGTCTCTAAAGGTCAGTCAACTTATTTCAAAAAGCTTCTCAAAAAGTGTTTATTAGTGACGTTTTTCTAGTATTTGTGACGGTTTATAAACGTATCTAAAAGTACCTTTCAGAGAAGGTTTACAAAAAAGCTTCTCTAAAGGTAATACTTTTAGTTACATTTACCTAAACCTTCTCTAAATATGTCTTTTAGTTACACTTTACAAACCTTCTCTAAAGGTTATCTTTAAAGACAAATAATCAAAACCTTCTCTAAAGATTATCTTTAGATACACTTTTAAAATATCAATTCCTTCTCTAAAAAACATATTATTATTATTTTTTCATCCAAATTCCAGCTCCATATTTATATATGATTGTATATTATAAATAATATTATTAATCAACAAAAACAACAAAATATCTTAAAGCAATTAGTTGTCATACATTTATCATATAAAAGACAATTTTGCAAAACATATACTAACCTTAAATCAATCCATACATCCATTTTCTAACATTCTTCCTGAATTTTTCACAAAACTTGATACTCAACCTATCACTTCCAATCTATTTCTAACCTTTTTACATTGTCTCCTCGAGTAGAACCACGTTTGTTGCAAAGGTGATACGTTGAGTATCAATAATTTCATGGGAGGCGCTAACGGTGCCATATTTCCCTCTTTATCTGCAAAAAGCCAATAAGCCATCAAAACATTTCACTAGAAAACAGAATGTTTAAAAAAATTATGTCCAACAAATTCACCTTAAATTTTCCCATCTATCCACTAAGATCAAGATGCACCTCTCCCAAACTGAGGTGATAATGATTTTCTAAAACTATAACCTTAGTCCAAGATTCCAATATTTGGGCCAGGGTCGTTATGCTTTTTCCATGCTGAGCTTTAGATGTTCTTCTTGCTTTTCAGATAATGAAAATTACATGTTACTAGCATCAAGGGCCTGTTTTTTATTTATTTATTTAAATGTGTTATATACTTTTTTCACTCCTGGATTGTTGTCGTGTACAATAGACTGTACCAACTCATTTCCCACATACGTTTTCTAGTTTTCCTTCTTTTTGCTAGGTAATTGCATTGCTAAATCTCTGCATAAATGAACTCTCAAGTTCGATAGTGGTCTGTCTTAACATGAAAACTCATGTTGACAAAGATTAGTGTGATTTATTATGGTATAATTGAGACTCAACACAAAATGAGTCATGAAATCAGAAAAAGTATTCTAGAACAAGTTTAGCGCATGATTTGTCTCAATTGGCATCCTAAAACAGTTTCCACATCAGCCGTATCGCCAATTTTATGGTATTTTGCAACTTAGTTGTCCATAATTTGCATGGATTAGTAGTAAGTGAACAAGAAGATTGTATCACAAATACTTGACAGATGCATATGCATTTAAGAAATTTTCAATTTCGTCTATACCATTAAATCAACAAAATGAAATGATTAGATAGCAGCAACTTGCATACCTTAATGTCATCCTTTTGTTTTGTTACCATGAAAATTATTGAACCATTCTTCCCTGCCATCACCTAAATGAAAAAGAAATTTGAGCATCAAGATATCAATCATCCACACAGCAAGCAGGAATTAGCTAACATTAAGTAATATGATAAGGGAAAAGAAATACTAATATTTATATATTTAAAAAAAAAGAGTTAGGGTTTATAAGACTATATGTTTATGTTAAATTTTGCAGGGGAAGAAGATTTCTTGAAGCCACATGGGATTGAACTCTTGGAATCAGTTGAAATGGAATGGAATTCAATTCCAAATCCTCCAAAACCAATCTAATATACAAACCAAACGGGACCCATGTTTTTTCTTATGCTAACACTTACAAAGTTGCAATGCACAACCTTTGCACTCCACATACATAAATTTATAACATACCTATCTAGCAGATAAGAAAGCAGAAGCAAAAAGTCAACCCATCTGTTTATATGTGTCTATATATATATAAATATACATAATATATATATATATATATATATATATATATGAGTAGAGAGAGAGCATACAAAGAGGCCAGTTCAGAAATCCATTTGTCATCAAATTTGATCAACGGAACTTTCCCATCTGGGTTCACTTCAAGAAACCTACACAAACACAAAATCATCCATCAGAAACCCACATTTTTTCTTCAGTAACTCTGAAGTGGCAGATTGGCCACTGGTGTCAATTGAGAAGAATGTAGTAGCAGTCCCAAAACAGAGCAATTTGGCCACTGGCCAATGCAAAAAAAAAAAGGCATTGAGAAGAGAACAATGGCCATCAAAAGGAAAACAAACCATGTCCAACAAACATTTTGAAGGCAAAACAAGAACCAAATTCACTTATTCTAAAATGGATTATGTTGTTGTTGATCCAGATCAATAAGCTTATGGAAATTAGAAGAGACCCAGCAGCCATCTTTGGCTGCTGCAGGCTTCTCATCCTTGTGCCCCTTGTTGTTTCTATATATGGCGTACAAAATCAATTGCAGTGCACCCAATCCGCTTCCGAACCCATTACATACCTGCAAATTCGATTTGAACCAATGTATAAATCTGAAATGAAGATGATGAAGTAATGAAAGGACTTACGTATACAAAAGGGATTTTTTCTACTTTTTTCCAATTATGTTCCTTATATTTTTCTAATTTATTTTTCAACGTATGTCTTTTTACATCATTTTACATTCAAGTAATGAAAGGACGTTGTTCAACATGTGCTTGATTTTAAATTACAAACGAATTATGTGACATCTTTCAAAAGGTTGCACTCTCGGATATTTTAGCAATCAAATTTTATGAACCTGAAAGCCAATTTTAAAAAAGATTATTTAACTGTCCTTTCAGTATGAAGTGATTCTCATACAATTCATTAGAAAGCCACTAAAAAAGAATGGCCAGCAATACATGAATGCGAACATAGTCCCACAACAACAAAAAAATCCAGCTGATCATAAAGCCAATATCATCCCTAATATTACACCTATCTAATAGGTAACATAGCATACCGAAATGAATATTGAATCGGAACAAATCATTGCACTACACTGAACGACAGACCAAAATGAAAAAAAAAATAGATTGCAATAAATTTATCTATGAACGGCGTTCAGTCAAAAAATAATACAGATAATCAAGGAGCTTACGGGAGTTAGCCATGGAGATCTCATTGCCTTCATTGGGATCGAGCCAAACCTTGCCTCTACCACACTTGAGGACGCTGGCGGCGAGCCTCTTCTGTAACTTGAGGGACACCATTTCGTTTTCACGGCTGCGAAATGAAGATGATGATTTCAAGTGGGGTGATCTTTACATATTAATACTTAAAAACCTACTGGACAACGATCATGAAAATATATAGTACTAATTAGAAATTACAACTCTTGGTTGCAAATTCACCCTAATAACCAGCGGTTCAGTAAAGTTTGTTGAAGGTGAAATGAAAGGGGATGCTACTCACTTTGATAGCTTGCTGCATGAAGAGCATTGCAATTAGAAGACCAAACAATTCACCGGTCACTCGTGTGAATCTATTGATGATTGAGTAGGTACCCAGAATGGATAGCAAGACCAGCAAAAGGGCCGTCCACACGCAAACCCTGTTCTCAGTGAGATTACAGAACTTATTTAAGACTTTAAAGTGCTAAACTTTACAAGGTAGCTAGTTTAAACCACATGAATAGCTAGAAAGTACCATCCGGACCAGGCTAGGAAAAGGGGTGGCCCTAAATCCTTTTGATCTTTTGCAAACTTGAACATAAATGTGTATATTAACACTGTTGGCTCAGCCACACCTAGTATAAGCAGAGGTTGTCCTCCAACTATAGCGTGGATGATGCCATATAGTGCCATTGATGCTAGCGTTTGAACTGCAGTTAGACTCCCCTCTGCAGCAAAATAAACATCACAAAGATTCGTATTAGGAAATACCCAATACAAAAAACAATAAAATCAACATTCTAACACTTGAAAACCGTCCAACCTGTGTCTCGTTCTAGTTGTTCCCCAAAAGATATAACCGGGATTGCTGACAACTATAAAAACAATAAAAGTGCTCCTCAGACACACTTTTAACAACTATGGTTATATGTACATCCAATCATCATCAACATTACCAGCCAACTAGCCAAGCAGCTCTTAAGTACATTCTGAAAACAAAAACATAACCAATTATATTTAATTCTGCTCTCAATTAGAGTCAACTAATGACCAAAAAGATAGTTTAAATTTTTACCACTCACAATCAAATGTACCCTAGGGGTTTTTACTGGAACAGAGTAAAAGCCTTATGGGTGCACGTGTTATCCACAAGGGAAGTTTTGTATGCTGTCTTCCTATTGTATTCTTGTGAACAAGAAGTTCAACAGTTGATCTGAATAAAATTCTATCTCTTTTCAGTTTATAAGCACATGATGCTTTTGAATAATATGTAAAGTTGTTGAATCCACAAGAAAATTAATCAATTATACATATAGGCATGAATCCCTAATTTTTTCTAATTTCACATCTAAAAACAATCAGAAGCCCTCACTTTGTTCTTCGATATTCACAATATAACCAATCGCAAAACTTCAATCAGACAAATATCATAAATTCACAATCATATAGAATAAACTAACAAATCGAAACAAACAACGAAACCAGATTTACAAGGAATAGTTGCGTTAAACAAAAATTACCTTGGAGGACGATTTAAAACCTTTTAGTGTTTTCATCCAATCCTGTAACCAAAACAAACATAATTTTACATTATAAACAGAACAAAGTTGAACATATACACACTAGCAAGTAGTAGAAATGAAAATGAAGATATGAAGATAAACTCCTCAAGCCCTAAATCGATGAAGTCGCCTACAGTAACTTTGAATCTCTCACGCCCTAAATTGATCGAAGAGATGAGACAACTTGAACTCGGAATCGATTGGAAAACGAAATCAAAGATTAAAATCAAAGAGAAATCGAAGATCGAAATCAAAGAGATACATGAAAGAGGAATCGTAGAACTTCGACTCTGGACTCTCAGTCGTATAAACGCTCCCTCTCCTTTCTAATTAAATTTTCATTATATAAAAAATTTGATTTTATTGAAAATAAGATACCTTTAGATACGCTTTGAAAATAATAAAAATGTAACTAAAACTCTTTGTTTAATTTAAAAATAAAAATAAAAACATTTTATTCTTTAGAGACGATTTGAAAAGCGTATCTAAAACTTTTGGTCGGTTTTTAGAAACGATTTATGTAGGAAGCGTCTCTAAAAGCATTAGGGACAATTTTCATGGTGTATTATTTGATTCGAAATCCTTCTCTGAAAGTCACCTTACCATCTGTTACACTTTTTACTTTTGTCAAACAATTCCTTCCCTAAAAGTCACCTTTAGATACAATTTCAAATCCTTCTCTGAAACTTCCTTCTCTAAAACCTCTTTCCATTGTAGTGGTAGTTTAAGATTCAATGAAGCATTAGTTTATCGAATTAATTCAAGTTTTCAATAGACAAAAGAGAGTTCAGTGGCCTAGGCTTTCTGTTATCAGATCATGTTGGACACTGCTGTTGATCGTCAAAGGGTTCTTTAACGGTTTGGGGAATAAACAGTGTAGTAGATATAGTAGAAGAGGATTCTTTCTGTTTGTCAATATGTCAACATATTTTCTGAAGCACTTAGACTCTATGTTAGCCAGTTTTACAACCTCTTTAACAGATTTTCCCATCTCTACTCTGTTGAGCGAAGTGGGTTTAAAATTGTTTATATTTGTAGAGAGTATATTCTGGAAATCCGTGTACGGACTACTCTTGTGGAGTTCAATTTTAGTAATGGTAGAAGGATAATATAGAGGGCAGAGAAACCAATGGTGAAAGATAATACCTACCTTGCAAGTGATCAAGCATTGGAGCAAAGCTTGCACACATAATCAGATACAAGTCACACAATGTTAAACTTTTAAGTGACAGAAATGATTTCATCTAACCAAATTGCAGGAACTAATCACTAGTCTGAGACCTCGTTTTAACATGCAGCCCCCTTTTTACTCCATGTAATCCTTTGTCTCTTTAATTCTGGGATATCGTCCATCACCGTGACAATCTCAATGCCATTGCTCACCACTAACATTTGAAAACACTCTTACATCTGGATCTGGATTTGGATTTGGATTTGGATTTTTTTTCCTTCTTCCTCATGCTTTTCATGCACCATGGAATTTCATGAAGTGCCAACCAGATAACTATCTGATCCTGTCTACCATATTTATTGCAGTTCGAATAATCTTAGGAGGTGATCATTTTTTTCATCTTAGTTACCGTGTGTCTTGCGTAATCACCTGCTGATTATTAAATAAAAATTGGCACCGGGTCTATGTGTAAGTTTTAATTCCATGATTAGTTAATCAAGATGATGAAATTTGTGACACAGAAAATCTCTAGGAAGCACCTTAATGGAACCTGCTTACTCTCCACCATTCTTGACCATTGGAAATTCACTAGAGTTGGCACTAATAAGGATTTAATTTGCACTTTTTCTAGTTTGAGCTTTTTTGTCCCTAACCACTTTTCTAGTTTGATCATTGGAAATTCATTGTCCACCGTTGCTACTGCTGCTTATTTATAACCACTTTGGTTTTAGTTTATTTTAAAATTGCAAGTTAGCACTAACAAGTTTATTTTAACTTGTTAGCTATTTTATCCATTTCTGCCAACTCAAACAAGCATTTAAGCTAGCAGGTTATCCATGATTAAAAGAAAGAATTTTTTCTTGTCGAAGAGTGTATACTCCAAGGTCATACTCTCCTGAACCTTGCTAAAGCCGAGGCGTTGCACTCGGGTTGCCTGTTAAGCATGGGTTCCATATATGACATATAAAAATTACAAACTTTTTGTTGTTTTTCCTTGTGGTACTTTTTTGATAACAATGCCATTCACACTTAGAACTCATTCCTCTCCTTCTGGGTTTCTTGTAATCAAATTTAATCAAATTGATTTCCTTGCTTTGAAAGAGATGTTGTTAGAGATCGGGGGGAAATTAGTCAATCAGATGACCGGATTTCTTGAGAATCGTGTAAGTCACTTTCAGAATTGGTATTTCGATCGTATGCCTCGGTTGCACGAAATCCAATATGGGATAAGACTCAAGAACACTCACGTTTTTAGGCACAAAAACGAGAGCAAATTTAATGGAGAGTATATATGATTGTTTAAAATCGTGTATCTAAAACACAAGTATATACGGTATATATACTAGTCCCATTCGTAAAATAGGAAATAACGGAAAATGGCAATGATTGTAAATCACTATCAATTATAGTCGATTACAATCAATTTCGCTAAAATTAAGGGCAGAAAATAACTGAGCATTAAATGCTCAGTAAATGCAGATTTAGTCCAAAAATAGACACCAAGAGCTTCTGGTCCAGAAACGCCCATCATAGGCTTTGTCGTGCCAAAAAGGCTCAGAGGCTCTGACGTGCCTTAAGAGGCTCTGACGTGCCTTAAGAGGCTCTGACGTGCCATTAGAGGCTCTGTCGTGCCAAAGAGGCTCAGAGGCTCTGACGTGCCTTCAGAGGCTCTGCCATGCCTTCAGAGGCTCTGCCACTTGGATCACTGCCAGGGGCGTTGCCCCTTGACCCCCCCCCCCCCGCCATTTCATCGTGTCCGGGATCAAACTCGTCTTATAACAAGTGTGCACTCCGCACCACCTAACTTGTATTAGATCACAGTTTGAAACCCATTAGTACTCGTGTTATAACCAATTACACTTAAATGCCTAGCGACACTAAAATCACCAACAATCCTCCCCCATTTTAGTGTAACCCATGAAATAACATATTAAATTAAACAAACCAAACTTGCACATAAGTGAAAATATCGAAACGATTGAATTTCCACATTAGTATTTTACACATTCCAAATATTCGAGAATCAAGGTGTCCCAAGGATTGAACCCATCAAATCATTTGAATACCTGAAGATAAAATACATACAAATTTCCTATATGTCCAACAAATTAAAACGTGACACAATTATAAAGTCGTGTGTCCTAATCCTCTCATGATTGTATAAAGGCCAAGTCCCAACCTTTTGAAATGCGGCTACACTTCACAATCACATAGGTAATTCCTTTACTTCGCGTACCTGCAAATACACTTTATCAAAGGAATTATTAAGAAGATAAACTTCACCCTAACCACTATAGGACTGAACACATACCTAGGATGATTCAACATGTGTTCGAATTTATAAGTGTGAGCTTTCCACATTGAATTCAACTTCTAATGTCATATTAGAAGGGAATTGGGTGTCTCACCTTTATAAATTTATAAGGACTTTAATCCCATCCCAATTGCAGACTTGTGCACTAAGTCTCTTGTCAGACCATTAGTTAAATGATCTGCCAAATTTTGTTGCGTTCTAATAAACTCAACGGAGATTACACCATTCATGATTAATTCTCTAATCATACTATGTCTAACACCCAGGTGTCTAGACTTACCATTGTAAACTTGGCTATAAGCCTTAGCCAAAGTGGCCGCACTGTCACAATGGATTGAAATAGGTGCAATTGGCTTTGGCCACAATGGAATCTCATAAATTAAATTCCTTTGCCACTCCACCTCTTTACCGGCGGCGGCTAGTGCAACAAACTCAGATTCCATTGTTGAGTTTGTAATACAAGTTTGCTTTTTAGATGCCCAAGAGATGACACCTCCTCCAAGCAAAAATACCCAACCACTAGTTGAGGAATGATCCTCCATGTTGGATATTTAACTTGCATCCGAATAACCTTCTAAAATCGAAGGATATCCTAGATAACTCAAACCATAATCCATGGTTCCCTTGAGATATTTGAATACTCTTTGAACCGCTTGCCAATGTTGAGTACTAGGATTACTAGTATACCGGCTCAATCGTCCAACGACATAAGCTATATTGGGCCTGGTGCTTGTCATGGCGTACATCAAGCTACCAATGGCCTTAGAGTATTCAAGTTGTGAAATAGCCTTGCCCGTATTAGGCATTAACTTCACACTTGGATCCATAGGAGTGCTTACGGGAGAACACTCACGGTAATTAAACTTATTGAGAATTTTCTCAATATAATGTGATTGCGTCATAACAATCCCTTTGTTAACCCGTTTAATCCTTATACCAAGGATTACATCAGCCTCTCCCATGTCTTTCATGGAAAATTTAGATGACAACAATTTCTTAGTCTCATCTACAGGATTTTGGTCAGTCCCAAAAAATAACATGTCATCTACATACAAGCAGATGATCACACCCGCACCAGTAGCATCAAATCTACTATAAACACATTTGTCACATTGTTTTAAAGAAAACCCACATGAAAAAAGGACTTCATCAAACTTTTGATGCCATTGTTTAGGTGCTTGTTTCAGCCTATACAAGGATTTCACAAGTTTACACACCTTATGTTCGTTTCCGGGCATAACGAAACCTTCCGGTTGTTTCATTTAAACTTCCTCTTGAAGACCACCATTCAAGAAGGCTGTTTTAACATCCATTTGATGGATAATCAGATTGTGTATAGCCGACAAGGCGATTAACAATCTAATAGTCGAAATACGTGCCACCGGATCAAGCATACGTATCGAAATAGTCAATACCGGGTTTTAGCCGAAACCCTTGAATTACTAACCGGGCCTTGAATTTATCAATCGTCCCATCAACTTTCATCTTCTTTTTGAAGATCCATTTGTATCCAAGTGGTTTAGAACCTGGAGGCAAATCTGATAACACCCAAGTGTTATTCTCAAGAATTGATGATATTTCGTCATCAATTGCTTCCTTCCAAAAGGCGACATCTCGAGACTCCATCACTTCTTTGAAAGTCTTTGGGTCATCATCAATACTATAACAATAAGAGTATTGAAGCCCAAACTCATCCCTTGAACCTTCCACCAAATACAGTGGAAATTCGGGACCGAAATTTTTGGCAATTCGACCTCTTTGGTTTCTCCGGACCTGCTGTGTTTCTGGAATTGAAACACCATCCAAACTTTCTGGATTTTGCACTTTATTGGTGCTAGGAAACAGGTCCTTAGGTCTTTGTACCGATTAAAATCTTATCTCATCAAAAATCGCATCACGCGACTCGATTATGGTGTTAATCGACACCGAATCATTAGGTTCGATTACGTAGAACCTATAAGCCTTGGAGTTTTCTGCATATCCAATGAATATACAATCAATTCCACGTTCACCCAAAGTTTTCCTTTTGGGTTCGGGTAGTTTTACAACAGCCCGACAACCCCAAATTCGAAAATAATTCAAATTCAGAGTTTTCTTGAACCAAAGTTCATATGGGGTTCTTTTGTTCCTTTTATTTGGAACTCTATTCAAAACATACCAGGCCGTTAACATGTCCTCTCCCCAAAATCCCTCACTCAATCCCGAGTAAGAAAGCATCGAGTTTACCATTTCCTTTAAAACACGATTTTTACGTTCGGAAACCCCGTTTTGTTGAGGTGTGTATGGTGCCGTTGTCTCATGGATGATACCAACTGATTGAAAATATTGGGGATCCATATATTCCCCTCCACGATCAGTTCTAAGACATTTAATCGAATTACCCAATTGTAGTTCGACTTTGGTTTTGTAAATTTTAAACTTTTCTAAGGCTTCATCTTTTGCATGCAAAAGATATACATAACAAAACCGAGTATTGTCGTCAATAAAAGTGACAACATACTTCTTATTTCCCAAGTAAGGAGTGGAGTGGAAATCACACATATCACTGTGTACAAGCTCCCAAACATCCGTATTCCGTTTAACGTTCGAAAAAGTTTGTTTTGTAACTTTTGTGAGCATGCAAGTTTGGCACCTCTCCGCATTAATGTCAAAGGTTGGAATTAATCCATCTTTTGACATTTCATCCATCCTTCTAAAATTCACATGCCCCAATCTAGCATGCCATAACATTGAATCAGCAATTTTAGAAGAAGACGATGACAATGTAAAGGCAGAATTTCAGAACATAAAATTTTATGAACCACATTTAAGCGAAACATGTGATCACACAAATAACCAAAACCAATAAAACGGCCACCTCGAGATAGGTTAAACCTATTCGATTCAAATACTTGTTTAAATCCAAGATTATCCAAACAACTACCACTCACTAAGTTCTTACGAAGTCTAGGCACAAACAAAACATCAAACAATTTAACTTTATTTCCAGAAGAAAACTCTAAATTAACTACTCCAACTCCACAAACTTGTGCACTCGACTCGTTTCCCATATTCAACACCGAACCGTCTTCAACCGGTGTCAATTTCTCGAATCACCGACGATCCTTGCAAATATTGCTTGTCGCTCCCGAGTCAATCCACCATGCACAGTCATCATCCTGCACATAAAAAGACTCAGGTATGAGTGAAACATAATTCTGGATGGAATTATCAAATTTAGTAAAAAACTGACCTCCTTTCACTTGATCGCGATCATTAGACCCCGATCCACTTCCACTCGAACCAGCACCATTATTGTTCAACTTCACCCGGAAATCACATTTGTGATGACCCACCTTGTTGCATCTCCAACACACCAAATCCTTTTTCTTTTTAACGGATTTGTTGGGTCCATCAAACTTACGTTTCTTGCCTTTTCCGTTGTTGTTGGAGTGGGCTTTCTTCTCCTCAACCATGTGAACAGAGGGCTGTCCAGATTCAACTTTCCCCTTGGATTTGTCATTTTCTTGCACCCGAAGAGATTCTTCGATGCGCAAATGACTCCCAAGTTGAACCAATGACAATTCCTCTTTTTGATGTTTCAAGTTATGCTTAAAATCTTTCCAAGAAGGTGGTAGTTTGTCAATCACACTCGACACAACAATAGATTCATCCATATGCATGTTGTGTAGTGTAAATTGACCCAAGATACGAAGAATTTCATTATATTGTTCCATTACGGGCCTCGAGTACACCATTTTATAACTGTTAAAATCGCTAACCAAGAACTTCTTACTAGAAGCATCGTCAGCGATGTACTTGGACTCAAGGGAATCCCATAATTCCTTCGCACTTGCCATGTTTTGGTAGATATCAAAAAGGGAATCGCACATACCGTTTAAGATGTGTCCTCTATAGATATAGTCATCATTCTCCCTGTTGAGGAGAAATCCCAACATTTGCTGGGAATACCGCAAGCATCCAGCGCCCTCACCTTCGACTCGGGAGTACGTAACTGGCCGGGACTAACAGCCCGACCCGCTGGCTCCACGAAAGTGGTGCAGCCCCTCATGTCCGCCTGTCGCTTAGTACGGGGCTTTGTGCTACCATTGTTTAAGGAAATAAAGTTGCGCCTTCACCACAAGCAATTGCTTTTGGTGTAGTGGTAAGCACTTGATCCTAACAAGTTAAGCGTGCTCGGGCGAGAGCAATCCTAGGATGGGTGACCTCTTGGGAAACTCAAGCCTTGGGACCTAACAATTGGTATCAGAGCGAGGTCGCGGGTTCGAGTCTCCCAGTGTGCAAATGCTGGGGGGGATTGTTGAGGAGAAATCCCAACATTTGCTGGGAATGCCGCAAGCATCCAGCGCCCTCACCTTCGACTCGGGAGTACGTAACTGGACGGGACTAACAGCCCGACCCGCTGGCTCCACGAAAGTGGTACAGCCCCTCATGTCCGCCTGTCGCTTAGTACGGGACTTTGTGCTACCATGGTTTAAGGAAATAAAGTTGCGCCTTCACCACAAGCAATTGCTTTTGGTGTAGTGGTAAGCGCTTGATCCTAACAAGTTAAGCGTGCTCGGGCGAGAGCAATCCTAGGATGGGTGACCTCTTGGGAAGCTCAAGCCTTGGGACCTGCGCTTGATCCTAACAAGTTAAGCGTGCTCGGGCGAGAGCAATCCTAGGATGGGTGACCTCTTGGGAAGCTCAAGCCTTGTGACCTAACACTCCCAATTGCTCCTTCTCCTTGTGTACTCCAGCGTCTCATCCTCCATCACTTCTGGCATGGGTGTACTCAGCACATACACTACCTTCAGAGTGGTCAGCAGAAAGTGCATCTTTTTCTGCCAACGTCTGAAGTCAGTGCCTTCAAACTTCTCCAACTTTCCAAACTTTGATGTCATCTCTTTCATAGAATCGGCCATGATCGATATGTCAAAGTACCAATTCGAATGTTAGAGATCGGGGGGAAATTAGTCGATCAGATGACCGGATTTTTTGAGAATCGTGTAAGTCACTATCCGAATTGGTATTTTGACCCTATGCCTGGGTTGCACGAAATCCATTATGGGATAAGACTCAAGAACACTCACGTTTTTAGGCACAAAAACGAGAGCAAATTTGCTGGAGAGTATATATGATTGTTTAAAATTGTATATCTAAAACATAAGTATATACGGTATATATATAAGTCCCATTCGTAAAATAGAAAATAACGGAAAATGGCAATGATTGTAAATCACTATCAATTATAGTCGATTACAATCAATTTAACAAAAATTAAGGGCATAAAATAACTGAGCATTAAATGTTCAGTAAATGCAGATTTAGTCCAAAAATAGACACCAAGAGCTTCTGGTCCAGAGACGCCCATCAGAGGCTCTGTCGTGCCAAAGAGGCTCAGAGGCTCTGACGTGCCTTCAGAGGCTCTGCCATGCCTTCAGAGGCTCTGCCACTTGGATCACCGCCAGGGGCGTTGCCCCTTGACCCCCCCGCCATTTCATCATGTCTGGGATCAAACTCGTCTTATAACAAGTGTGCACTCCGCACCACCTAACTTGTATTAGATCACAGTTTCAAACCCATTAGTACTCGTGTTATAACCAATTACACTTAAATGCCTGGTGACACTAAAATCACCAACAGAGGTTACAACCCCAATATATACATCACAAGATGGGCCATGGGCCAATACAAAAAGTCTAACAAAGGGCTAACTACACAAAATACAAATATATACAACTAACATCCCTCCGCAATTTGATCATTGGGATGTCGAACGTTCAAACGTGGTAGAAAACCCTTTTGTGAAGATGTCGGCATATTGAGACGTTGAGGGAACGTGAAGGACGCGAACGTGGCCGATGGCCACTTTGTCCCGGACAAAGTGGATATCAATCTCTATGTGTTTGGTGCGTTGGTGTTGAACCAGATTAGTTGACATGTAAACCGCACTCACATTATCACAGTATACGATGGTGGCTTTGGTGGGCGGTTTACGGAGTTCATGAAGAAGGTTTCAGATCCAACTTGTTTCAGCTACAACATTAGCGACTCCACGATATTCGTTATCGGCACTAGAGCGAGAGATGACACCTTGACGTTTGGATGACCAGGACACAAGGTTGTCACCTAGGAAAACGCAATATCCGGATGTGGATCTGCGTATGGTAGGGTATCCCCCCAATCAACATCTGAATAGGCGATAAGATCTGAAGAGTTGGAGACGTGGAGTTGAAGACCGTGAGTCAAGGTCCCACAAATGTATCGTAGGATGCGCTTGAGAGCATGTAAATGGGGCTCTCGAGGGTCACGCATGTAACGCCCTAAAAACCAGGGTGAATTTAAACTGCAGAAACTAAACAATTAAGCATAAACAATAGGTATAAACCTCCCAAAAAGGGGAACTGTACTTAACCTTTACAAAAGCCAGAATATGGATAAGGATTCTAACAACAAACTAATCTAAACATACACTATCTAGATTACATCAGTTGTGGATCCATAATCATCCAAAAATATGGGACTTAACAAATGCCCAACAATCCAATTCTAATCGTCTCAAAAACCCTCGAGGTCAATCCCGACACTCAAGTCCTTGGCAACCCGCCGTTAACGAGAACCTGATATACATATCATTTGAGAAAAAGTGTTAGGCTTAAAGCCTAATGAGAACATACAGTTTATAAATTTCAAGAGATATAAACAATTGTATCATAAGGAAATCTTTTCAATAAGGTTTAATTTTCAAATGAAACCTTTGCCACAACTGGGCCTTTTAAATGTAAACTCATCATACGATGACAAAGATAATCAGTTTTACCAAGGATTGTAGCGTAACACAAAGTAGGTCACAATCCGAGTTATGAGTCGAAACACTTGGAATCCATGGCCACGAACAACAAAGGTTCGTACTACGATGTGAGGGAGGGCCCCCGAGGAAACCAAACCAAAACTCGTTCACTAGGACTACACTATGACCCATGGCTAGTAGCCGGTCTCACATAACCGTACTAAATGGCCCCCGAGGATCATATGCATCCATAGCTACAAATAAGGGAAAATATGATCCATGGCTAGTAACCGGTCTCACATAACCGTACCAAATGGCCCCTGAGGATCATATATACATCCATTTATACAAAGAGGGGAAAAGACATCCCAAATATAAGTCGACTCAATACCTAGGGATCCACTAGTAATGGTACAGACTCGTCACAACAACATATGTGACCAACCATAGATAGACATATGGTATAAAATAACATTTATAAACAAAAATGCATTTTCAAGTTTAACTTCTGGTAAGAATGAAAATCATCAAAAATGAACTTTAAACAATATTTCAAGTAACCCACATAAATGTGCAAGTAAAACCTCCTTTTACTTCTAATAAGATGGAACCCATCATTTTAGTCAAAACTGATCGGGAACCCCGAAATCGCCAAAAACTCAAGTTGTGTCAAAATGTAGAGAACTTAAATCCATACCGTGGAAATACTTTGGATTTCAAAAATATAAGTTTTGACATGTATAAAGTTTATAAAATGATAGTAGGAACTCACCAAACAGGTTTTAGAATAAAACCCGGAAAACCAGATATCGACCCCCTCGATAAGACAAAGCTTTCTACGTCGAAACCCCGAGCAATGCACTTAATACTAGCAACTTACGGGAGCTTGAAGATCCAAAGAAAATAAAAACTTAGAGAGAGAGAGAGAAACATGAGAGAATGAGATATTTGTGGCTGACAACCCTTAAGTCGGTCAGGGTCTTACGCGGGTTATGCCGCGACCTCAACTCACGGCATAACTCGTCCATGTCCAAAATCCCAATATCATCCAGTGGGTTACGCGGGTTGTGACGCGACCTCAAGTCGCGGTGTTACTCGCGTGGTTCCTTGAAACTCAAAACATCCAGTGGGTTACGCGGGTTGTGCCGCAACCTCAAGTCGCGGTGCTACTCGCGTGGTTCACTGTTTGTTTGCCCAAAGTTCTCAAAACTAAACTCGAACTTCAAATCAAACGCGGTGCTAACGACAACAGCTTAACACAAGAATACAACGATAAATATAATGAAAATCCAGGGTGTTACAATCCTTCCCAACTTGGGAATGATTTCGTCCTCGAAATCCCAACTATACAAAAAGATGAGGATATCTTCGCTTCATATCCTCTTCAGCTTCCCACGTTACATTTGCTCCCTGATGATGCTTCCACTGCACCTTGACCAACGTGACTTCTTTGTGACGCAACTTCTTAGACTTTCTCTCTAAGATAGCGTCAGGCTCTTCTATACAACGGTTACCCTCGTCTACTGTCAACTCGGAGAGAGAAATGACGCTCTCCTCTTCCGCCAAACACTTCCGAAGGTAACAAATATGAAACGTGCTGTGTATTCTGCTCAACTCTGGTGGTAGTTCCAATTGGTAGGCTTGCAAACCCACCCGCTTGAGCACTTTGAAAGGTCCAAGGAAACGGGACTCAGCTTCCCACACTTTCCGAACCGTATAATGCCCTTCCACGGCGATACCTTAAGGAACACACGGTCACCCACTTGGAATTCCATCGGCAGCCTCTTCTTATCGGCATAACTCTTCTGCCGATCCTGATCCGCATTCAATCTTTCATGAATGCTCTTGACCTTATCGGTCGTATCTTACACGATTTCAGGTCCAACGAACTGCTTTTCTCCCGCTTCAAGCCAACACACAGGAGTTCGGCACTTTCGCCCGTACAATGCCTCAAAAGGTGCCATTCCGATACTCGAGTGGTAGCTATTGTTGTAAGCAAAATCCACCAAAGGTTAGTGAGAGTCTCAACTACCACAGAAGTCGATGACACAAGACCTCAACATGTCTTCCAATGTTTGGATCGTTCTCTCGCTTTACCCGTCGGTTTGTGGATGGTAAGCCGTACTCAACTTAACGCGTGTACCAAGATCTTTCTAAAACCCATCCTAAAAGTTCGAAGTGAACCGACTGTTGCGATCCGACACGATTGACAATGGTATACCGTGCCTCGAGACCACTTCATCGATGTACAGTTTTGCTAGCTTGTCCATCGGTAATGTCTCGCGCATGGCCAAGAAGTGAGCGCTCTTTGTCAATCTATCAACTATCACCCAAATGGTATCGTGACCTCGAATAGTTTTAGGCAACTTCGTCACGAAATCCATGGTGATATGCTCCCACTTCCACTCGGGAATCTCTAAAGATTGAAGACTCCCATACGGTCGTTGATGTTCGGCCTTAACTTGCGAGCACGTAACACAACGCTCCACATAACACGCCACATCAAGCTTCATTACCGACCACCAATAATGCAACATCAAGTCCTTGTACATCTTCGTACTTCCCGGATGAATGGAATACTTGGACTTGTTGTGTGTCCCTGAATCTAGTTTCTAAACAAGATTAATCAAACAAGATACTAATACGAATCAATTACCTGTTTGATTTCACTTTCAATCTCAAGATTACACTTTCTCTCTCTACAATCTCTCTCTAACGAATTCTCTTTCTCTCTGATATTTCTCTCTCTAAAATACAACTGAATAATGCTCTAATTAAGTTTTCTACTAATTACAAAGAAAAGAAAACTATTTATACCTACAACTAATTACAACAAGGAAACAAACAAATACAATACTTTGACTTTTATTACAAAAGACTTTGACTTAGATGAGATTTGACTTTCTCAGCTTTGACTTCTTGAACTTTGACTTTTGGTCTTCTTGATCTTGTATCCAACAGATTTATGCTCTAACAATCTCCCCCTTTGGATTCAAGATCACTGTTGAAAGATCTAGCAAATCAGTCTTCACTTTAAGCTCTGTCAGTACAATCTCCCCTTTTTCTTTATCAGCATTCTTTCCAAAACTGTCTTCAAACAATGAACAATCTCCCCAAAACTTTCACAAAATACTTTCAAACTTTGGAAAGAAATTATCTTCAGATTCAGCTCAAATTGCTTCAACAAATAATTTCCAAAGAAAATTTCAGCAAAATCAGCACATCTTCAAATATCTTTGACTTTGCTTGAATAATCTTTCAAACTCTCAAACTTTGAACTTTATCTTCTTTAATTCTTTAACTCTGAAATTTCTGATTCTGATATTTCTTTAAATCATCTCCCCCTTTTTGATGAAACGAGCATCGGTATCATCAAAACTTTCACCAAGAAATGTCTTTTTCAGTTCTGACCACTAATCTTTCAAGAGCCACTGAGTCAACGATTCGTAACCAAGATATTCATCTAGATCTTTTCAAATCCAGAAAAATAAGAAAGGTAACACCTGAATCAACAAATGAATCAGTTAAATTGCCTGTCAGTAACACGAAGTCACTGTGTGTAACGAATACACAATATAAAGGAGCTTTTTGATGTTCACTCCCCCAAGGCTTCCATCCAATCATCGAAACACCACAAAGGCAATTTCTATGAATGTTATGACAAAGAAACAAATTCTTTGTGTGTTCGTGCATGTGTAGAAAGAATTAAGCACGAATGATTGCTTTATTAAGGCTCAAAGTTGTGTAAACCACTGAGACAACAGTAGATAAACACAGACTCAATGTGCATGATTGAAGTGCGAAGGTGGGGCAGACTTCCTTCTTTTTCAATATCCAGATTTTCCAAATGAAAACCAGATAGCATATGTGTTGCGTCCCCTTGAAAATGTGAAACATTTTCTTTTTGAGAAGAAAATGAGTAGTTGGTGGGGTTTTAGCAAGAGTTGGCATGGGCTATTTGCCTGTTTCAATAATGTTCACGAAAGAATTGTGAATCATTAGTAATGTGGCTGCCCGGCTCAAAAAGTAGTTGGTGCAGAGTTTAATATTCTTTTACTCTGTTCTCACACCCTCTTTCTTTTGATCATTAAGCTCACTACTAACCAAACTCTCTTTTCCATTTTACCTCAACACACCCACACTCATTTCTTTTAGACTCCTCACACTCAATCACTATTGGATTAACTTCTTGGGTAGGAAACACTGGTTAACGTGAATCCATAGAAGTTCATTTAAGTCCTAGCACAAAGAACCCATAATATTCTAATAAGCATGTGTTGCTCAATATGGTTTAACTTTATTAGTTAAAGCTCATATACAAATGTTAGACGAATATATGCTCATAAAATATAACCATGAAGATTTGAGCATTTTTATACATTGAAGTATTTTCAAACAAGTATATTGAATGAATGAACATGAATGCAAAAGACTTGTTCGAAAATCTGACATCGTATGAAAATGATCAGAAATGAAATGATATATCAATTTAGGATTATGGTCAAGAATAACGGATATTGTCCATACGAAACAAAAATATAGACATTCACGAAATGACGTTTCAAAATGAAATATCGCTCAACATTCTTTAAAGTACAAGCAGAGTGTCTTACCATCGAAAAATTGTTTCAATTTAGAGACATGGTAAGAACAATTAAAAACAAAAACTGAAACCGATGTGTTTGAATACTTGAAAGTATATAGAAAAGACAATACGCGAGTATTTATCTTTGGAAACACACGGTTTGTTTATCAATTAAGCACAAAAACCAAATGAAAACATTTAAAATCACACTTCCAAATTATAAAATCTGTTTAAAATTCGGGAAGTGGTTTGAACATTTCAGAACATGTTTTCTATATCTGAAAGTTGTCCTTCTTTCAGATATATTTGAGATTAAGATAAGAAATTTACCTTTTAGCGCAATCTTAAATCTCATGAAGTCAAGCTTAAGTCATTAAGATATGATCGTGTCTTCCTCTCTCATCCTGCATAAGTCTCAAAGTCTAGTCAAAAATTTATTCACAAAATTTATTCGAAAATAAAAGAACATAAAGCAATAAAACGTTGATTGCACGAGTTCTGATCTGAGTTAATCAGAAATCATAGTCTTACTCCTTTTGACTTAGCTTATATGCTCCCCCTAAAATCATGCATCACAAAAATTTGTCAGTTAAGTAAAATGCAGAAATTAGTTATGCTCCCCCTCAAAATAATGTAGATCATCTAAAATCTTCTCTTACTCCCCCTGAGATCATGAGCAAACATTTAAAGTGCAGATATCCTTCAAACATAATAATAAAGAAAATGATGAAAAATAACAATACGAAACTTTAGTAGGTAACAACCGATTACGTCTTAAGATTTAACATACCAAGCTTAGAGACAAGAAAATTAAATCTCTTTTCATCTAAGGATTTGGTAAATAAATCTGCAAGTTGATAATCTGTTTTTACAAAATAAAGTTCAATTGTTCCTTTTTCTACATTATCTTTTATAAAATGATACCTGACATCAATGTGTTTGGTTTTCGTATGTTGGACATGATTAGCAGATATCGCAATCGCACTCTTCGAGTCACAATAGATTGGAATTTTATCAAATTTGAATCCATAGTCTCGTAGTTGTGTTCACATCCACAAGACTTGAGAGCAGCAACTGGCAGCAGCTACATACTCTGCTTCAGCAGTCGATGTGGAAACGCATAATTGTTTCTTTGATGCCCAGCTAACGAGCTTGTCTCCAAGAAATTGAACGTGACCAGAAGTACTCTTTCTGTCCAACATGCAACCTGCATGATCTGCATCTGAATATGAAGTCAGTTGAAACCCAGTATCCTTAGGATACCACAGACCAAGATCTGCAGTCCCTTTCAGATATCTAAAAATCCGTTTGACAGCAGCCAAATGGAATTCTTTGGGAGCAACCTGATATCTAGAACATAAGCATGTTGAAAACATAATATCTGGTCTACTAGATGTAAGATACATTAACGATCCTATCATACCTCTATAAGTCCTTACATCAACACTTTTACGCGAAGGATCAGTGTTAATCTTAGTACCTGGTGCCATCGGGGTTCCAATTGGTTTACAATTTTCCATTTTGTACTTCCGAAGAATGTCCAAAATGTACTTAGATTGGTTAATGAAAATCCCCGTAGAAAATTGCTTAACTTGTAATCCGAGAAAGAAATTCATCTCTCCCATCATACTCATTTGAAAACGTGACACCATGAGGTTAGAAAAGTTTTTGCAAAATTTTGGATTAGTAGAACCAAATATTATATCATCAACATATATTTGAATAAGAATAATATCAGCTTTTTCTATCGTGATGAATAAAGTGGTATCAATCTTACCTTTGGAGAAACCAGACTTGACCAAGAATTTGGATAAAACGTCATACCATGCTCGAGGGGCCTTTTTTTAATCCATAAAGGGCTTTGTCCAAGATGTAGACATGATCTGGCTTATCTGGATTGACGAACCCTTCTGGTTGTGACACGTACACTTCCTCATTAAGAATGTCATTCAGAAAGGCTGTTTTCACATCCATCTGATAGACTGTGAAATTCTTATAAGCGGCGTAGGCTAGAAACATTCTGATTGCCTCTATACGCGCTACCGGAGCATACGTCTCATCGTAATCAATGCCTTCCTCTTGCCAGTAACCTTTGGCAACAAGTCTAGCTTTGTTTCTTATGACGATACCATCTTCATCCTTCTTGTTTTTGAAAACCCATTTAGTTCCTATCACGGTCTTTCCTTCCGGTTTTGGAACTAATCTCCAAACCTTTAGGGCTTCAAACTGATTGATCTCTTCTTGCATGGCAGATACCCAGTCTGAATCAGCTAAAGCCTCTGATACTCGCGTGGGCTCTATCTTGCTGAGGAATGAGTCATGCATACATTAATTCAAAGTCGCTGACCTAGTTTGTACATGCTTGTTAAGATCTCCAATTACTTGATGTAATAGATGCTCTTTGGTCCAGCGATGCTCATGAGAGAGTGGAGTAGATACAGATTGAACATGATCATCATCTAGAAATCCACTATCAGAATCTTCAGTTTGAATATTTGGAGGAGGATTTGCAGTTGAAGTTTTAGGTGCAAAAGCATCAGTTGGAACAGCAGACTCTAGCTGTTGAGTAGACAATGTATCACATCCAACTGAAACAGTTACTTCTGGCTAAGCATTTGCTTGTACATCTTCAACTGTAGGAGTAATTGTAGGAATGTGAGTTTCTAACTGAACAGGGGATGCTTGTTCAGTTATGACATCTGAAGTGACTAGATGATTGCAACTTGTATCTTCAGACCTGTCAGTCACAATAGATTTAGGTATATTAAAACCTAGAAACTCATCATAAAGGAATTCAAATAACAAATCTAAATCAGTTAAATGTGAAATAGAAGTAGAAGTGTTATTCGAATTATTGACTGTAGAAACAGGTTCTGGATTGATCTGCCCAGAAGCTAATACTCCAGTAATAATGGGTTATGAACTGGTTTGATCAGAAGCCATCTCTTCATCTAATGTGACATTAACGCTCTCAACAATTGTCTTTGACTTCTTCAGATAAACACGATATGCTGCAGATATTGAAGAATAACCGATAAAGATGCCTTCATCCGAGCGGCCTCGACTAGCGTCCGATTTCGCCTTTCAACTACTCCATTTTGTTCAGGCGTTCTAGCAGCAGAATACTGATGTGAAATCCCAACTGATTCGAGATATTCATCAACGATCTTGTTCTTGAATTCTGTGCCCTTGTCAGTACGAAGAAACTTAACTTGTCACTGCATTTTCACTTGGGTCGACTTTAAGAAAGTAATGAGAACTTCGAGCGTCTCATCTTTTGATCGAAGAAATTTGACCCACGTGTATCTTGAGTAATCGTCCACAATAACCAACACGTATTTCTTTCCTCCCAAACTCTGAGTTCTCGTTGGACCACACAAATCCATATGTAACAATTCTAACGGAGAACTAGTGCTTGGTTCAGGCTTCGGTTTATGAGAGGCTCTCTTCATCTTACCCTTTTCACATGCTGCGCATAAGTGATCTCATTCATATTTTAGCTCAGGAAGTCCTATGACCAATTTCCCACGAACCAGCTTGTTGATGTAACGAAAGTTCAAATGAGATAAACGTCTGTGCCAGAGCCAACTTTGTTGCGTTGAAGCTTTTGTCATCAAGCATACTTGATTGACAATCTGTACTTTTGAAAGATTGATGGTATAGAGGTTTGTCTTTCGATGTCCACCTAAGAGTTTTGCGTCGTCTTCAGTACGAACTGAGCAGCTCTTAGACTTGAATTTGACCTCTAACCCTTTATCGCAGAATTGACCAATGCTGAATAAGTTGTGCCCCAAACCTTTGACATAACTCACCTTACTTATCATTATGTTGTCTTGAATAATGTCACCGTATCCTAAGATAGGTGAAAGTTGATCGTTTCCAAATCTGACATTTCCACTGAATTTCTCTGTATAGTTAGACAATAAAGCTTTTTGCCCAGTCATATGCTTGGAACATCCACTATCCAAGTACCACATATGCCGGGTCTGCAAGAGAAATCAGGCAATAATAGATTTAGGTACCCATTTAAAAACGGGTCCTAACAGTTTAACACAAGATTTTGGTATCCATTTAAAAATGGACCCTCTGTTCTTTTGAAAGCTTTGAAAAACATTTGATCTCGAAGAGTTAACATGATAAGATCCATACCAATCAGAAGAATTATGAGAATAAGCAAAATCAGTTCGTCGATAATTAGAATAAAATGTAGTAGGAATAGAAGATAATTGAATCAATTGCTTTATTGAATATTTCTTGTAAGAAGTTACAAGGTTTTGTTTATTTGAAGCAAATTGATAAATTACATCATTATCACTACTAACTTGGCTAGTAAAAGAATTATCAGAAACTGATCCGGCTATCTCATCCTCCTTCCGTTTTGGTCTCCATTCAGATCGAGCTTTCAACTTTTTCTTTCTTAAATCTGAAACAAAAGATATAGAATTATTAGGAAACACAGATTTCTGAGACTGAATAATCTTTCGTGTACCAGTGTATTTCTATTTCTGTAATCGCTGTTTCTTATGTTTCTTACCTTGAGCATAGTAATCAGCAGTTACAGAATCTGATTCACCAACCTTAGTTGATGATTCAATAATATTAACACCACTTGGTAACACTCTTTTATTTTTAAGACAAGTAGAATGATCAGGAAGTTTAGAATTTAAGTCAAACAAATCAATCTCTTCTATGCATCCATCATCAGAATTAAAAAAATCATTTGCAGACTCAAATAAGTCATCAGAATTATCAGTCGAAGTATGAGATACCTTAGAAATTTTAGAACACTTTGTATATGTAGATTGAAAAATCGTGTTCTTTAAAACTGTAGAAAATACACTTTGTTGAATATCACTCAAAAGTTTTTCATCAGATAAAACATTTTCAAGCTCAACTATTTTGCTTTCAAGAATAGACGTAGGAACATAAACCTTTGCAATTGTAGGTTTAGACTTCATATCAGAAGCAGAATAACTAACAAAATAGTCGTTTGAAAAAACTTTTGGTGTTTCTGAAAGATAACTATCATTTAACTTTACATAGTTAAACGGTAGTTGCATTTTCTTTTTATTCTTCCTATTTTCAGTTTCTTGGTCCTCAACTTCTTCTGGTAATTTGGTAACAAATTTGGGTTTCAAATGAGTATGTTTACCAGCACAAGCAAGAAAATCATAGTTATAAAGTGCTGGTTGTTTTATGATGGCTTTCTTAAGATAATGGGGGTTTTCATAACCAAGTCCCCATTTCTCTTTAACATCAGCTTCTTCATTTGGTGTATTGAGAAAAATGGTTTGATCTGTTTGACCTCTCGCATAAAGTTTTACTTCCAGACCATTTACCTTCTTATTCAAATACTTGTTTTCAACTTGCAGTTTATAAACAATTAGTGTAGATTCTTTCTTCTCAAACTCATATTTAGAAACTTTAGCATCAAACTCATAAATCTTCTTTTCAAAACAATGTACTTGAGATTTAGAATTAAAATCAGACTTGCGTAAAGAATCAATGAGATCTTTGTTTGAAATAACAAACGTATTAAGCTCAAAGATCTTCTTGTTCTTTTTAGCCACTCTTTCTTTTTCCCTTTTCAATTTATTTTGTAATTCTTGAAGCTCAATCACCATGGTTTCCATTTTGGTAATGAAATCTTTTCGAGTTAAGTGTAATACCTCATCAGATGTCTCATCATCACTCTCGTCATTCTTTACTTCTTTGCCCATGAGGCATAGATGAGATGTTTCTTCTTTCTTTTCATCTTCATCTTCGGAATGATCAAGCCAAAATTCGTCCTCGGCCATTAGAGCTATTCCTGCTTCTTGCTGTTTGGACAAGAGGAGTTTGTTTTGTTAGTATTGAGAATTACGAACTTTCGGCTTTCTACAGTCTTTTGCAAAATGACCAAGTTTGCCACAGTTGTAGCATTTGACTGAATCATTTGTTGGCTTTTCAGCAACAGTGTAGTCATTCACGAACTTCTTCCTTTCATCAGGCTTCTTTTCAACATATCTATTTTCTTCATACCTTTTTCCTTCCACTTTCTCTCGGTGCTCGTGATTCTTGGAACTTGAAGAAGAATAGCGTTGAGAATTTGATCCCGACTTCTTTAAAATTTCTTTTGAAACGCACGAGTTAGCAACAGCATGGCTTGCTTTAGATTTTCTCCATCATCACCATCTGTTTCAGAATCTGACTCAGAACTTGTCAGAACCTTTTTTTTCTTCTTCTTATCTATCTTTTCTTTCTTTTCTTTCTTCTTCTCACCAACAACCAAAGCAATCGGATCAGAAACCTTCTCAACCTTTTTCTTTTCAGCTCTTTTCTCCTCTACCTCTTCCTCATTCTGACGTAATGTTTCATAAACTTCATGAAGAGGTATTTCACTTAAGTCTTTCATTTTCTTCATATTACGTGTATGTTTCTTCCATTCAGGACGTAGGATACTTAGGAATTTGACATTGTTTTCCAGCTGTTTCTTTTTGACTTTGTTCTTTGTCAGCTCATTCAGAAGCAAAGTAAATCTTTCATATGTGTCTTCTAGACTCTCATTCTCTTTAGCTTTGAATTCCTCATAGCTATTGATGCAGTTAGCCACCTTTATCTGATTCCCTATCTTTGATCCCATCATCATCTTTTCCAATTGATTCCACATCTGTTTAGCATCATGCTTGTAGCTATCAATCTTGATGTAGATGTCATTGGGAATTCTTTGGAGTAAAAGAGATCTCGCTTGCTTGTCAGCTTTATATCGACTCTTCTGTTCTTCAAAATACTGAGATAAATCGACTTTAACTTGTTTTGTCTTTTCTGTTTTTTCCACATCACCATGTCCACTATTAGAAGAATCATCATCATCATCAGGTACATTAACTGTGATTGGTTTCATAGGACCATCTATAATAGACTCCAGAATATTCTCTCCATTTGCATGTCTGTCTATGAAATCCAAGAATCTGTCCTTCCATTGTTCATACTCTCCTTTAAACAATACAGGAGGCTTCACATCAGTACCAATCGAAAGTGAATCTTTTGAAGTCATCTTGAAAAACCTGTTTGAGAAATATATCAATAAGAAACTAGAACTGGTCGTTAGTCCAAATGACACAATAAGAAATACAAAAATATCCACTAGAAATCAAAATACTAAAAACACAAAAATTATTCCAAGTCTTTCACACTTTGCGCTTCACACAGGAATCGCAAACTCCAACTTTGCGTGTCACACAGGGAACGCAAATCACACTTTGCGTTTCTTACATAGACCGCACACCTCACTTTGCTTTACTTTGCATTTCTCAGTTTCCTTGTTCATTGTACAATTTGCGTGACCAAACTTTACTTTGCGTTTCCAAAATCAAACGCAAACTTTGCTTTGCGGTTCAAGTTAGAAGCGCACACTCTACTTTGCGGTTCAAGTTAGAAGCGCACACTCTACTTTGCGGTTCAAGTTAGAAGCGCAAACTCTACTTTGCGGTTTAAGCGAGAAGCGCAAACCACAATATCTCTGAACTCAACTTTGCGTTTCTAGAAAAACTTTGCTTTTGTCAACTTTGCGTTTCAAATTGCAAACGCAAGACACACTTTGCGTGTCAAGTTACACCCGCAAGATAAACTTTGCGTATCTTGTTACAAACGCAAACCATGATTTTGTCTTCTGAACTCAAATCCTTCTACTTCGCGTTTGTCATTAAGCCCGCAAAACTTAGCTTCTCGATTCTCAAAGAAACGCAAACCTTAGCTTCTTGTTTCTTAAAAGAAACGCAAATCTCACTTTGCGTATCTTATTGAATACACCCGCAGTCTTTGAATGACCCACAAACCTATGAAGAACTTGTACATATCTTGATGAATGACCCGCAAACCTCGATGAATCAAACGCAAACCTGTTTGATTTCACTTTCAATCTCATGATTACACTTTCTCTCTCTACAATCTCTCTCTAACGAATTCTCTTTCTCTCTGATATTTCTCTCTCTAAAATACAACTGAATAATGCTCTAATTAAGTTTTTTTACTAATTACAAAGAAAAGAAAACTATTTATACCTACAACTAATTACAACAAGGAAACAAACAAATACAATACTTTGACTTTTATTACAAAAGACTTTGATTTTGATGAGATTTGACTTTCTCAGCTTTGACTTCTTGAACTTTGACTTTTGGTCTTCTTGATCTTGTATCCAACAGATTTATGCTCTAACAATCTCCCCCTTTGGATTCAGATCACTGTTGAAAGATCTAGCAATTCAGTCTTTACTTTAAGCTCTGTCAGTAAAATCTCCCCTTTTTCTTTATCAGCATTCTTTCCAAAACTGTCTTCAAACAATGAACAATCTCCCCAAAACTTTCACAAAATACTTTCAAACTTTGGAAATAAATTATCTTCAGATTCAGCTCAAATTGCTTCAACAAATAATTTCCAAAGAAAATTTCAGCAAAATCAGCACATCTTCAAATATCTTTGACTTTGCTTGAATAATCTTTCGAACTCTTAAACTTTGAACTTTATCTTCTTTAATTCTTTAACTCTGAGCAAAAGATCACGGTTACCCCCAACTTTGGGTGCCCACACACGACCACTGAACAGTTTTACCCCTCGGTTGTCTTCCGTTAAGAGCAACCGCTGCTTCGTCATGACTTCCTTTTTGAGATTCTCTTCTAACAATGCCTCAACTTGTGACGTCTTGATCTTTTCCACAAGACTAGACACCAACTCGATTCTCGAATGGGTAGCCCGAATACATCCGCTATAGTTCTTCCGACTTAACGCATCAGCTACCACGTTCGCCTTACCAGGATGGTAAAGCAACTCACAGTCGTAATGTTTGAGTAACTCGAGCCACCGTCTTTGTCTCATATTCAACTCTTTATGATCAAAGACATACTTCAGGCTGTTATGATCTGTGAAGAGTGTACACTTCGTGCCATAGAGATAATGTTGCCAAAGCTTTAGGGCGAACACCACCACTGTTAACTCTAAATCGTGGGTAGGATAGTTCTTCTCGTGTATCTTAAGTTGCCTCGAGGCGTAAGCGATTACCTTGCCCCGTTGCATCAACACACAACCTAAACCCATCTTTGAAGCATCGCTATAGACCACGAAATCTTCTGACCCTTCAGGTAACGATAAGATCGGAGCTTCACATAATTTCTTTTGAAGGATTCAGAATGCCTTCTCTTGTGTTTCGGTCCAATCAAATTTCGCATTCTACCGAGTTAGAACTGTCAAGGAAGAAGCGATCTTTGAAAAGTCTTGAATAAATCTCCGGTAGTATCCCTCCAGACCCAAGAAACTTCGGATCTCGGACGAATTCTTGGGAGGCTCCCAATTCATCATGGCTTCAATCTTGGAGGGATCCACTTTCACTCCGTCTCGAGTGACAACGTGACCCAGAAACTGTACCTCTTCAAGCCAAAAGTCACACTTGGAAAACTTGACGTACAATCTTTCTTTTCTCAGCACATCGAGAACTTCGCGAAGGTGTTGCTCGTGCTCCAACTCGCTTTTAGAGTACACGATTATGTCATCAATGAACACGATGACTGACTTGTCGAGGAATGGTCGGCACACCCTATTCATCAAATCCATAAACACCGCTGGTGCATTCGCCAGGCCAATAGGCATTACAAGAAACTCGTAATGGCCGTAACACGTTCTAAAGGTTGTGTTCGGAACGTATTCTTCTCTTACCTTCACTTGGTGATAACCCGAACGTAAGTCAATCTTGGAAAAACACCCCGCTCCTTGAAGTTCATCGAACAAGTCGTCTATTCTAGGAACCGGATATTTGTTCTTCACTGTCTCTTTGTTCAACTCGCGATAATCAATACACATTCTCATTGTGCCATCCTTCTTCTTGACGAATAGGATCGGAGCTCCCCAAGGTGACGAGTTCGGTCTGACGAAACTCTTTTCCAAAAGCTCTTGGAGTTGTGCCATCATCTCTTGCATCTCTGATGGCGCTAATCGGTAAGGAGCTCTAGCAATAGGAGCTTCTCCCGGCACGAGATCAATCTGAAACTCTACTTGACGATCAGGTGGTAACCCAGGCAAGTCGTCAGGAAAGACGTCTGGAAACTCGCGCACAATCTTCACATCAACCAGCTTTGACTTTTCTAACTTGGCGTCGATCACGTAGGCTAGGAAAGATGAACATCCTTTTACTAAGCACTTGTGTGCCTTTGCCATTGTGATTATTGCCACTTCACCTTTTCTCTTCTCACCATAGATCACAACGACTTCGCCACAGGGATGGGGAAGTCGAATTAACTTCTTAGAACGCATGATCTTGGCATGATTGTTCGCCAACCAATCCATACCGACTACCACGTCAAAACCTCTGGTTATCATCGACAGTAAGTCAATCGATAATTCCCTCCCTTCGATTCCGAGAGCACACTTCTTCAAAACATCACGGATCAGGACTTGACTACCATCAGCTATCTCTACAACTAACGCATCCTCAAGACTAGTAGTGGGCATAACAATCTTTTGACGGAACAACTCAGATATGAAAGAGAAACTGGCACCCAAATCGAATAAAACACGAGCAGGAACAGAGTTTATAAGAAATGTACCCGATACCACATCAGCCGATGCCTTGGCCTCTTCGGCCGTCATTTGAAACGCTAGACCCGGAACCCTAGGAGGGTTCTCCTTCTTTGTCGCCGCGCTACCCGCCACAAGCTTTCGGCAATCTCTTCTTACGTGCCCTGGTGCCTTGCACTCATAGCAGATAAGTCCTCTGATCAGGCAATCTTTGGCGGAGTGATCAGGCTTCCCACACTTATAACAAGTTTGAGAAGTGGTGTTACAGTTACCGTGGTGCTTGGTTCGATACTTGTCGCACCATCTAGCTTCCTGCTGACTGTTGAAGTTTCGGTTTCCGACAAAAGGTCGTGATCTCTTGGGATGAGCAGAATTGCTCTCCCACTTTCTCTTATCAACTACTGCCACGGCCTTCTCCGGTATACTCTTCGCGTAAACCTCTTCCATAAACTGCGCTTCCTCAATCGTTTCACGAAGGTTAGAAGCCTTCGAGTTTCGGACCATAGTCACCATGTCCGACGATAGACCCTTCAGATAGGCCTTAATCTTTTCCTTCTCAGATGAGGCCACATGCCCCACTAAACCCAACTTTTCCATGAATTGACGGGTATATTCTCTCACCGTCAGATTCCCTTTCTCCAGTGCCCGGAACTCAGTCTCGATCCGATCCATTGCTCTCTCATTACAGTATTCCTCCAATAATTTCACCTTCAACTCACCCCAAGTCAGTTGGCCAAAACAGTAGGAGAGAGAGTGGAATGGATAACATTCCACCACGTTAGCGCCGTATCCCTGAGCAGTTGCATACCGAATCTCACCCTTTGGTCATCCCCACACTTGGATGAACCAAAAGCTTGCTCGACCGCTCGGATCCATTTAACACATGCAACTGGGTCTTCGGAACCAGAGAACTCTGGTGGTCCGCAACCCAGAAAAGATTTGTAGGAACAACTCTTCCCACCTTTCGGAGCACCAATAACCCTGTGCTCTTCAGTTCTGACTCCGCTCCCAGAGCCCCCAGATCCAGTCAGCACATTCTCTTCCACTGCCTCATGCCTTATGAGACTCGCGTCTCGGTCTTTCAACATTTTCTGAAAAACCTCTTGCTGTTTCTTCATGGCCGATGTCACCATTTGCATGACGCTGGCCATCATACCAGCTTGAGGGCTAGCTAACTGAACAACGGGACTGGTGGACGTCAGAACCACTCTTGGTCCTAGCTCCACTTCCGCAGTAAGTAATGGTGGCATGCCCGAAGGAATGACGGTCGCCGCCCTAACCACTAGATCTCGCTCGGGCGAACTATCGTCACGCAAATCACCATCGACTAACGGTCGACTGCGTGTATTCACCATCCTAAAAATGGTTTCCACACAAATACGAGAAGAGTAAGAGACAGATTGAGAGAATAAACACGAAAGAACGTAATATTATAGTACCAAATGTCATAATAACGGTAATTCAGGCACAATCACGTATACATATTCTCATAATAACATTAGCTAAGTGAGTTTATGAACATACAATACATAATGGTTCTTGATACCATCGCCACAACGTTTGATAACTACAATTTCTGTCAACTCTAAGACCAACCCATCTTAGTAGTTCTACCCAATACTCACGAATCAATGCTTAACATACTCAGTCTAAGTCTAGACATCTTACATTCATGCCTAGATCACTTAAACTAGAGCTTTGATACCAACTTGTAACGCCCAAAAAACCAGGGTGAATTTAAACTGCGGAAACTAAACAATTAAGCATAAACAATAGGTATAAACCTCCCAAAAAGGGGAACTGTACTTAACCTTTACAAAATCCAGAATACGGATAAGGATTCTAACAACAAACTAATCTAAACATAAACTATCTAGATTACATCACTTGTGGATCCAAAATCATCCAAAAATATGGGACTTAACAAATGCCCAACAATCCAATTCTAATCGTCTCAAAAACCCTCGAGGTCAATCCCGACACTCAAGCCCTTGGCAACCCGCCGTTAACGAGAACCTGCTATACATATCATTTGAGAAAAAGTGTTAGGCTTAAAGGCTAGTGAGAACATACAGTTTATAAATTTCAAGAGATATACACAATTGTATCATAAGGAAATCTTTTCAATAAGGTTTAATTTTCAAATGAAACCTTTGCCACAACTGGGCCTTTTAAATGTAAAATCATCATACGATGACAAAGATAATCAGTTTTACCAAGGATTGTAGCGTAACACAAAGTAGGTCACAATCCGAGTTATGAGTCAAAACACTTGGAATCCATGGCCACGAACAACAAAGGTCCGTACTACGATGTGAGGGAGGGCCCCCGAGGAAACCAAACCAAAACTCGTTCACTAGGACTACACTATGACCCATGGCTAGTAGCCGATCTCACATAACCGTACTAAATGGCCCCCGAGGATCATATGCATCCATAGCTACAAATAAGGGAAAATATGATCCATGGCTAGTAACCGGTCTCACATAACCGTACCAAATGGCCCCTGAGGATCATATATACATCCATTTATACAAAGAGGGGAAAAGACATCCCAAATATAAGTCGACTCAATACCTAGGTATCCGCTAGTAATGGTATAGACTCGTCACAACAACATATGTGACCAACCATAGATAGACATATGGTATAAAATAACATTTATAAACAAAAATGCATTTTCAAGTTTAAATTCTGGTAAGAATGAAAATCATCAAAAATGAACTTTAAACAATATTTCAAGTAACCCACATAAATGTGCAAGTAAAACCTCATTTTACTTCTAATAAGATGGAACCCATCATTTTAGTCAAAACTGGTCGGGAACCCTGAAATCGCCAAAAACTCAAGTTGTGTCAAAATGTAGAGAACTTAAATCCATACCGTGGAAATACTTTGGATTTCAAAAATATAAGTTGACATGTATAAAGTTTATAAAATGATAGTAGGAACTCACCAAACAAGTTTTAGAATAAAACCCGGAAAACCAGATATCGACCCCCTCGATAAGACGAAGCTTTCTACGCCGAAACCCCGAGCAATGCACTTAATACTAGCAACTTACGGGAGCTTGAAGATCCAAAGAAAATAAAAACTTAGAGAGAGAGAGATTTGAAGAGAGAGAGAGAGAAACATGAGAGAATGAGATATTTGTGGCTGACAACCCTTAAGTCGGTCAGGGTATTACGCGGGTTATGCCGCGACCTCAACTCACGGCATAACTCGCCCGTGTCCAAAACCCCAATATCATCTAGTGGGTTATGCGGGTTGTGCCACGACCTCAAGTCGCGGTGCTACTCGCGTGGTTCATTGTTTGTTTGCCCAAAGTTCTCAAAACTAAACTCGAACTTCAAATCAAACGCGGTGCTAACGACAACAGCTTAACACAAGAATACAACGATAAATGTAATGAAAATCCAGGGTGTTACAATGCATATAAATACAAATCTGCTGAACCGTAAAGGAGATATCTGGTCTCGTGAATGTGAGATACTGAAGTTCCCCAGCAAGGCTGCGGTATAGAGATGGCTCATCAACGGGTGGACCATGTGCATCTAATTTGTCAGCGGATTCTGCCAGGGTGCGAGCGGGTTTACAATTCTGCATGTTGGCAAGGTCTAGAATCTGAGCTGTGTATTTCTGTTGAGACAGAAACAGGCCAGTTGGTGATCGGGGTGCCGATATGCCGAGAAAGTAATTAAGGGCACCCAGATCTGTCATGGCAAACTCATGGCTGAGATGAGAAATAATCTTCTTGAGGAAGTCTGTGGATGATGTTGTGAGAATGATGTCATACACATATAGAAGAAGATATGAAGTGGCCTGTGGGGAGTGGTAGATAAATAACGATGTGTCAGTCCGACTATGCTGAAAACCAACCCTTAACGCATACTGAGTGAATTTGTGGTACCAAGCCCGGGGGGCCTGTTTGAGACCATAGAGGGATCGCTGAAGATGGAAAACGTGGTCCGGATATCGAGGTTCGCAGAAACTCGGTGGCTGGTGCATATATACAGTCTCCTGCAAATGACCGTAAAGAAAGGCGTTCTTCACGTTGAACTGATGAATGGGCCAGTTCCGAGAGAGGACAATACTGAGGATAGTACGAATGGTGGCCGGTTTAACAACCGAGCTGAACGTCTCATCGCAATCAATCCCCTGCTGCTGAATGAGACCATTGGCCACTAGGTGGGCCTTATAGCGAGCTAGAGAACCATCAGCGTAATGTTTATGGCGAAAAAGCCACATGGATCGGACCACATTAACCCCAGGGAGTCGAGGGACAAGTACCCAAGTCTTGTTAGTGATAAGGGCATGATATTCCTCATTCATGGCCTGTCGCCAATGAGGATCCTGTAATGCCTGTAGGTGCGATCGGGGTAAGGGGGTTGTGGAGGAGGTATGAAGGTTAAGGCGTTGAGTGGGTTTGACGATCCCGCTCTTAGCACGGGTCGTCATATGGTGCGTGGGATGAGGGGAGGGAGGCGGTACTGCAGGTGAGGTGGGGGATGGGGTGGGTGGGTGGGGGTCGTAGGGGACGGTGAAGAGGATGCCGGAGGAGGTGGTGTGGGGGAGGGCGTGGATGTCTGTGGGTATGAGGCTGGAGGTGGTGGTGAGGAGGGATGATGAGAGTGAAGAATGTCGCGCAAGATAGAAGAGGAGTCTGAGATATCATCGAGGAATGAGTAAGATGGAGGTTCGGTCGGGGTGACTGAACCAAACGGAAAAATAGTCTCATCAAACACGACATGACGAGATATGATAATGCTTCGAGTAGAGAGATCAAGGCATCAAAAATCCCTATGTTGTGAAGGGTAGCCTAGGAAAACACACAATGTGCTTCGAGGAGCTAATTTATGTGGATAGGTGATGTGAGGGTAGCATAGGCATCCGACTACACGAAGATGAGAGTAGGATGGGTGTTTTTGAAACAATCGATAGTGAGGTGTTTCAAAGTTGATGGATGTAGATGGAAGAATATTGAGAAGGTGGGTGGCCATATGAAGAGCTTCGACCCAATATGTGGGAGGAAGATGAGAGTGAACAAGCAATGTCCGAACGACATTATTGATAGTTTGAAGCATACGTTCCAATTTCCCATTTTGTTAGGATGTATGGGGGCACGAAAAACGAAATTATATTCCGTTTGAGGCAAAGAAATTGTGAAACTGTTTGTTATTGTATCCCCCCCCCCCGGTTATCTCATTGGAGGGATTGGATATTAGAATTAAATTGAGTTTTGACGTAGTTATAGAATTATTGATATTTTGCATACACCTCGGATTTTTGTTTAAGAGGGAAAACCCACAAGTAATGTGTAAAATGATCCAAGAAGATAACATAGTAACGGAGTCCACTAACACTTGATATGGGTGAAGTCCAAATATCAGAATATATTATTTTAAAAGCATGAGAAACATTAGAATTGGAAATAAAGAAAGGAATCTTGGAAAGTTTTCCAAGTTGACAGGAGTTGCAAATAGTATTACATTTATCGCTAGAACATGAAATAGAATTATTTGAAACTATTGACTTCAAGACTTGATCTCCAGGATGACCGAGCCGTTGATGCCATGTGGATTAAGTGGTGGAGACGATAACTTGAGGTTTTGATGGAGTGACCGGATAGAGTGGGCCTTCGCTATCACATCGGATTAGATGGCTCCGGGTCTTGTAGTCCTTAACAATAAAACCAAAATTGTCAAACTCAATAGAAGTTTTAATTTGACGAGTAAATTGACGGACGATAATAATATTTTTAATAATTGTAGGAGAGATAAGAATATTGTGAAGATGTAGAGGACGGTGAGGGTTTTTAAGGGGTAAGAATGCATGTCCGGTGGCTACTACAGGCATTTGGGATCCATTACCAACTAGGAAATAATGGGTATCATGTTTATCAAGAACAAAGTTGAGTATACCTGCGTTGGCATGCACATGGTCGGTTGCGCCGGTGGCCATAAATCAATCCGTTGTGCCCGGATCATTTAGAGCCATGGTGTTAAATACTTCGGGAAGAGCCGTGGCTTGATCCAGTGTACTCCAAGTCCACGGGGGTGAGGGTTCTGCAGCCGAGATATGGGCCGAGGGGCCTCAGTAGTAGGGGTTGCCGGTTGACGAGGGCGGCGGCGACCATGCTGGTGGCAGCTGCCGCTGATGGTTGTTCGTCGGTGGAGGACCGAGCAGTCCGGCAGCTTGCGGTTGCCATTGGACGGGCGAAGGTGGCCGTTGGCAGGGCTGGTTCGGTGGTGGGATGAACACCCACCTGTAACGAGGGGGTGGAGTATAACGAGGGGGTGGAGTGCCGATGTTTGGCTGTTGGCGGCGGCGTCCCTGTGGCTGCCGACGGTCGGTCCGACGGTCATTTCCCCGATTTCCACCGTTGTGGTTGACGTGTAATATGGTGGGAGATGAGCAGTGATCGGTGTGAGAGTATGGGGGTGAGCCGAGTTTGCGTCATTCGTTGTTCCTCCAAAAGAAGCATCGAATGGGTCTCCAAGAAAGTTGGAAGAGGGGAACGATACCTGATGATGTTTGCCACCGAGTCAAACTTTGATGAGAGGCCATTAATGTTGTAGATAACTAGATGTTTATCTGGTATGGCGGAGTCCAGATCAAGATTGGCGAGAAGGTCTGCAAGAGCTTTGATTTTGATGCAATAAGTGGTGATGGAGAGGTCACCCATGACGATGTTTCGACGCTCGCTATCAATCTGCATGGTTTTGGCGTCCTTGTTGTCTCGGAAGAGGGTCTCCAGGCTATTCCAAACTTGGAGAGCGATAGAGTCATTTTTCAAGACCATTTGGAGAAGATATTGAGAGATGGAGCCGTAGATCCATAGCTTGACAATGGAGTCCACCTTCTTCCATTCGGAGTCTATGGGTTTTGGAGTAGATTCATCGATATGATCGATAACGTAAAAGCCGATACAATGGGTGGAGAAAAGTTCTCTCAACGCATCATAGTTGAGGCAGTCCAAATCGAGAATGAGAGGAACATAGGTTTTGATGTTAGTGATGACGAAAACTTTGTTGGGAGGGGTTTGTTGCTCAGCCATTGGAAAGGAAAGAGGTGGTTGCCGGAAAGTGGAGAAACCGGCCAGCCTAGAGATCGACGAATTTGAGAGAGAGAAGGGAGGAATTAGGAAGGTTCGAGAGGAATTAGGAAGGTTCCTAATTTTTCTCTGATACCATGTAATCAAATTGATTTCCTTGCTTTCAAAGAGAGGTTACAACCCCAATATATACAACACAAGATGGGCCATGGGCCAATACAAAAAGGCTAACAAAGGGCTAACTACAAAATACAGAATAGAAATATATACAACTAACATTTCTCTTACTGTTCAAACACACTCAAAAGAAATCTCCTTCTGGGTTAGAATCCCAGAAGAGTGTTAGTATTCTATAAAGTGACCACCAAAATTTTGGTCACTAAACGATTTTAGTGACCAATTTTAGGTTGTTAGCGATCAATTTTTTTGTCACTAATTGGTTTTTTTCTTGTAGTGTGGTAGTGGGCTGAAAATGCGTGGGGGTAGGGGGGTAACTTGAAGCTCCGATGACATCGTAATACAACAACATTTCGATGAACTCGTTAATCGCATTTCTCGACAGCAAATATTTAATCACATCTTCGATGGCAACAGATTTAGAAGGATCACCTTTTGCATTTGAAGTTTTGAACAACGAATGGGAAGGGATGTCATCTTGGATTACTTCTAATAACCTGGGTAAAGACCTTCTAGAGAATATGTTAGGCATTAATTGTGCACCCACGAAATGTAAAAGTTAATTTTAAACAAGAAATATAAATTTAATTCCAAATCCTAATTTGAAAAATCCAAAATAGAATAAATAATTGTCTATAAATAAAAATATATGCAAATCATTCAAATATAAAGTTAGGGGTCTTTTACCATATACTTACCAGGTCACTTATCTTACCTGATGAGCACGACAATGGCTGAGAATTTTACCCGGTAAGAAGCATGACAACAAGAGAAATGGTCAAAATAAGTTATCGCAAGGAAAGACACAAACACATCAACTTGATCAGATATGTACTATTCTTTCAACAAAAGACTAAGAAATCAACCAGATCAATATAATCTCATACTCATCATAATTGAAGCATTTTTTTATAATCAATTTTAATTGTAGTGCATTTTACCTTTCACATATCTGAAATTGCTTTCAATCTGATGTCGATGAACTTCTGTTGTTTGTTTGGAGTTACCACGAGCTACCATGAATTTGACCTCGAGTTGGATGTACTTGTGGATTAGAGCTTGATTAATGTTGTGATGTAGGTGATGTAATGGATTTATTGTAATTCAATATACCCCTACAATTTAAAACAAATAAGCTTAACAAACCCCCATATATAAAGTGATCTAACATTTCAGATCATTATATTTGCCATTTTGAATTATTTTGAACAAAAAAAAAAGAAGTCAAGTATAGTTGGTTTTCTTTTTGACCACCAATTGTACACCATATACAGGAAAGGAGAAATCTTCAACGAAATTTATATTTGACAGGTTTCCTTCCCCTGCTAACTTCAACATCAAAATTTTATATTTGACCAAAAAAAACATCTCTATAACCTATAAAAGAAGAATTTAATAAAATCCTACATCAGGTTTTTTTGAAACATGAATGGTGAGCTTCTTCATAATAAACTTTGTGAAAGATAGACTATGATCCATTTATCGTGCAATTATCCAGTGATAAATGGGAACATTAAACCCAACCCATCTCGAAATTGATCACTACATGATGCTTCAGTCGCTCTCATCCTCTATTCGTATTGTTTATCTCGAGATCCAAGCATAATCTGAAACAATTATTCATTATAATACATAACTTAGGTTCCTATCAACTTCAAAAGAAATAAGTATATCAATTATATTCTAAAAAATAAAGATTTTAGTTGCTTACGAACCATCATCTTGTAGCAAGTCTAGAGTTGTAGAGAGATGTATATCAATGCCTTTCTGGTAGTCTAATCTCCCAATAAACCTAACCTATGATATAAAAATGACAAGGATTGGCTTGAACATTGATCGGGACTCTAGGAGTAGATTCATTCATTAATTTATTAAAGTGATTTCTTACAATAGAACACATTTTATGTTAATAAAAAAATCTCAAGGGCCTAATGCAGATTTTGAATTTCAGAAGGTTTACTTTGGATTTTCAAACTAATAATGGGTTAAACAAGAATTAAGCAAAAATAACACTACGTCGACAAAACCTGTATAAACAAACATACACACACATAGAAAGAGAGAGAGAGAGATATTATAGAGATTAAACTTACAAAAGCTCTCCTTTGCTTGGCGGCAACAACAAGTGCAAAAGCAAAGAGATCGAACACAAACACAACAACGGATAGCAACGTTGAAGCCATAGGAATCAAAGGGTGGCTATTCGGAAATCAAGATTGGGTATGAGAGGGGTTTTTTAGCAAGTAATCAAAGCGTTATAAAAATGGAGATGGGTTTGTTAAAAAATAATGCCTTTCTGGTAGTCTAATCTCCCAATAAACCCAACCTATGATATAAAAATGACAAGGATTGGCTTGAACATTGACCGGGACTCTGGGAGTAGGTTCCTTCATTAATTTATTGAAGTGATTTCTTACAATAGAACACATTTTATGTTAATGAAAAAAAACCTCAAGGGCCTAATGCAGATTTTGAATTTCAGAAGGTTTACTTTGGATTTTCAAACTAATAATGGGTTAAACAAGAATTAAGCTAAAATAACACTACGTCGACAAGACCTGTATAAACAAACATACACACACATAGAAAGAGAGAGAGAGAGAGAGAGAGAGATATTTTATAGAGATTAAACTTACAAAAGCTCTCCTTTGCTTGGCGGCAACAACAAGTGCAAAAGCAAAGAGATCGAACACAAACACAACAACTGATAGCAACGTCGAAGCCATAGGAATCAAAGGGTGGCTATTCTGAAATCAAGATTGGGTATGAGATTGTTTTTTTTAGCAAGTAATCAAAGCGTTATAAAAATGGAGATGGGTTTGTTAAAAAAGAAGCTCTTGTATTTTCCATATATTTGAAATTTAGACATTTAACACATCTTTTGGCAACTCACCTTTCAAATACTCCTTTTATTTTAAGGTTGACTTCATCACCCGTTAGCCCTGCACATGAAAATCTACAAGTTCAAGTTTCACGTACAGAACTACATATTACTAAATCTGCAAACACCATGTGCGGAGTGGAGCAACATAATTCAAAATAGCGGGAAGAAATCACAAATCTACCACGACAACAAAATGTGTGGTTTTGGACAAAAACTTCGTTGCAATTTAGCCATTCTAGACCCTCCAATTCACTTTATAGCCGTTTTTCTACTCAATTAACCTAAATAGCCAAGAGTTAACAAATATTTATTTCACTACAAAAATCGACCCTATCAGTGATGAAAAATTATGTCGTTGATCTGTCACTGAAAATGATTTTCGTCGCTAATCCGTCGCTGAAAGTCTGTCAATATAACATTTGTGGGTAATACGATCAGCGACGGATCAACAACGGATCTTTTTAGCGACGGATCAACGACGGAAATTTTTAGTGACAAACGGATTACCGACGGACTATTAGGGACAGATTTCCGTCACTGGACCGTCACTAATTTTTTGTAGTTTTAAAAAGAATAAATTAAATTAATTTTAAAAAAATAATTAAATTTTATTCATTTTCTGGTTCATGCATATTCCATTTTGTCGAAACGGCGGGTTGTAAACCTTCCTTCTAAAATACAAACAAAATAAAATTATCAATTCAAATTAATGTGAACAAAATAAAATTACTCATTCCCTATTTCCAATTGGTTTATTACCATCATCCATATCTTTAAAGAAACAGAATAAATGATTACATGCTTGTCTTCGGTTTGATGTAAAGGTATGATGAACTGAACCTTGTCCTCGTTGAACCTGTGGAAGTTTGATTCAATTCCGTCTACCATCCGCTGACGGATAAGGTATAACATCTTTATCGTTTTGATCTATTTTGCAAGGATGGCAATGGCATACGCACAAACTTTCTTGACAATGCATGATCCCTTGATGAACTGGCATTTGTTCCCCTTTCATTAAAATTCCATTTTCCTTCTCGCCGCATCCAGTACACGAGACACCAATCTCCATAACAATGAAAAAATAGCACAACCATCATATAACTAGCTTAGCATTGATATAATTGTTGCATTGTTTTGCTGCAGTGAACTTTATATAAAAATTATTTTTGTCTACCACATTGACACTATATGTAAGACACAAAGAAAGATAGAAATCATGAATATGGTTGTAACTATATATATATATATATATATACATGATAGTGTTAATTTATTAACCCTATTTGTATCACATTTCTCACACTTTGAATGCCCTTTTTAGCTTCCAATTGATTCTTTTGTTCACCTTTTACTTATTTATATGGAGTAGTCTGCATTTTAACCCCGCTAAAAAGAAATCAATAAAAAACATAAAAAAATTTGCCACATATGACGTTTCTTTCATTTCTTCTCCAGGTTGCAATGGGAACACTGGAAATTCGAAGAATGTAGATGAAGATTTTTGAGCATGGACTGACATTTGGAGTAAAACGCATTTCGAACTTCTCACGAACTATTTTTTGAGCGTTTTCAAGGGCCGAATGTTTGGGCCATTTTATGTGGTTTATTGTCAAACAATTGTTTTATAGGCTTTGTAAACATTAATTTAGGCTTTGGTTTTAACTTCGATTTAGTTAATGGGTATTTTGGCCCATGGCCCAAATCTTTAATTATAAATTAGATGCTTAGGCCATTGTTGAAACACACCTTAACCTCACCATCTTTCCACTTTTGGAAAGGGTGTAGGTCTCTCTTTTATAGCTTAGTTTGTTGTCCAAGTTAAGGGATTTTCGGTTAGTGCAAGTTCAAGCATTCGACCGAGAACCTCTCTTGTTTTAGGATTAAATTGAAGTGTAGTTGGTTAACATTGCAAGCTTTCTGCACGTTGTTCATTTGTTCGCATACTACTTGTTTCCCAACATCTTGGCAAATTGATTGTTTGCGGTTAGGATTGAATCCAAAAGTTCATCTTCTAATCCGAAGCAACAATTAAAGAGCTTAAGGATGGTTTCCATAAGTATTGTATGCAAATTTCTTTCTTTAAATTCGTTGCTTGGCATGCAAGTTTCCCCATCTCTCTCTCTCTCTCTTTGTTTCATCTAGTCTTTTAATTTTATGTCTTTATATTAACTTAATTTCCGCACTTTAATTTTACGTAGTTTACTTTCTCGCAATTTAATTCATCGCAATTTAATTTCTCGCATTTCATTTCTTGCACTTTCAGTTAACATTTACTTTTCTTCCAAGAAAGCCGATTACTTGCATGGCAAGTTTCTTTTCTTGATGTTTAATGCTTATCATTTCTTTATTGCCTTTTCCATCTCCATTATTTAGTTTAAAAGTTTTTATATCTTTTAAAGAGAAACCGAGCTATGACAGACTGACAACCTAAGCTCGGGGTGTAAAGTCAAGTTGAGATTTAAACCGGTAAAAACATAAAGAGGTGTATTTATATAGTCTTATCGTTATTTAAATCAGACTATAAATATTTCATTAAAGATTACATTTAATCACTTGACAACTGATTATCTGTATGAAAATGTGTTGGCCTTTCAGAGGTCACTTAAATCTTTAACCCGTTGAAGTAGTGTGCTAGTTGCTGCCCTTCGGTTTTGTTGACTTCATTACGCTGGAACAGACGGAGGAATTTTGTTGTGTAGTCGGTTACCGTTTGTGTTCCTTGGTTGGACCCGATGTACATCTTATAGAGGATTTGCTCGTAATATTTTGGCAAGAAACGCTCGATCATTAGTTGTTTCATTCGCCGCCATCTTGATCTGTTTGTTTTCTGACACCTCCATTACATCGAAGAAACGATCCACTTCGATTTTCCAGTCTAGAAATTCCTCGACTCCTAGGGTTCCATAGAATAACGGAATATCTGCTTTCATTCGGTAGTCGTGATCCTTTTATGTAACTGAATTGTCGTCCTTTTCCTCTTCTGATTGCGGAACTGGAACTGGGAGTGCGATATAGTTGAATCCTTCTTGGGATTCGATCCAACCCCTCATGCATGTCCCTCCTTCGGCAGTTGCGATTGTTGGGATCAGGTTGAAGTCGGTTAACAGTCGTCGTGAGATTAGCAAGTGCCGAGGTAATGGCCTCATACATCTAGGTTAAATCTGCTTTGGTAGCGGGTTGTTGATCTGCCATTGGCAGCGAATAAGGGTAGGCGAATCCTGCTCCGATACCAACTGACGCAGCGGGGAAAAGTGCGAAACGGATCGATAAGTGTCAAATCCAAAGGATAAACGAGTCTACAAGCGTAGAACCTAGAAAATAAGAGAAAACTCTTAAATCTAGAGATGAAACTCTAAAATATATTTTTATTTATCAATAATAAACTTTGATTGACAAAGAACACAATAAAACCGATTTTTAGCTAAACTAATCAAACGATAACTATGAAAATTAAATCTATCCTAATTCTAAACCAACTAGAAAAATATTTAAATGATTAATAGAAGGAAAATAAATAATAATCCTAATAATAATTAAAGCTAACAATAATTATCCTAAGTTAAATAACCAAAATAAGGAAATATGTTTTCGAGAGTTGTCCCGAGACTTAAGTCTCGGTGAAACTATCTGTAGTCTCTAGAAGCGAGAGTTGTCTCTAGTGGTCACCGAGAGTTGTCCCGAGACTTATGTCTCGGTGAAACTCTCGGTAGACTCTTGAACTCAGTGGGCACCTCGACTTAAGCCTCAGTGAAACTCTCGGTAGCTTCTGCCTTGATTTTCCAATGTGGTTTGTTTGCTCTTCGAACCTTGATGCTAGCCGCCCTACATCACCTCTCCACCACTATTTTGGCTCAGTTGACTTGGACCTCTTTCAAGGATAAAGTCAGGGTGGAGTATTGCAATGAATGAGCCATCCTTGCCTTGGAATAGGAATAGGAATAAATGTAAGAAAACGGATTGACATTAGCGCGGTCTGATCCAAATTCAGATTACTATTCAAGTTAGTGTTTCAGCCGAATTTGATTGAAGAAGATCCAAATCACGCTCTGTAGGATTGGAACCTACGACATCGGGTTTTGAAGACCCACGTTCATTGATAAAACTGAGGCAGAGTTCCGAGCTCTCGAGAAGGGAGCATGACGGTGAAAGAGTACACCCGAAAATTCATGGAGAAGTTGGGTCAGGTGGGGCATGTGGCCCGACTGAAAAAGAAAAGATTAAGGCCTATCTCAAGGGCCTACCGGCGGACATGATGTCTATGGTTCGCAACTCTAAAGCCTCTAACCTACATGAGCCAATCGAGGAGGCGCGAATCATGGAAGACGTCTACGCTAGGATCAAGGAAGAGAGGCCGGTTGTGGGAGACAAGAGAAGGTGGGAAAGCAACCCGGGCCTCCCAAGAGGACAAGACCCTTCAATGGAGGAAGAAGCTTTGATAACCGCCGAGGGGCGCGGTGGTGCCCAAGATGTTGAAGCAAGCAACACGACAATTGTAACTTCAACCCCACCTCTTGTACCAAATGTGGGAAGTCTGATCATGCTACAAGAGATTGCCCGGTGAAGGGAATCGTCTGTTTTGAATGCAAGATGTCGGGATATTTCCGGAAGGATTGTCCGAAGTGGAAGACGGGGAGTGCCTCGGAGAAAAAGGAGAACCCTCCTAGGGTTCCGGGTCGAGCTTTTCAGATGACGACCGATGAGGCCAAAGCATCCACCGACGTGGTATCGGGTACATTTCTCCTAAACTCCTTACTTGCTCATGTGCTTTTTGATTCTGGTGTCAGTTTCTCTTTTGTATGTGATGCTTTATGTCGTAAACTTGCCATGCCCACTAGTAGTTTAGAATATGCTTTAGTAGTAGAAATAGCGAATGGTGGTCAAGTAGTGATTCACGATGTTCTGAAGGGTTGCACACTTGATGTTGAAGGAGAGAAATTCTCAATCAACTTGATGCCATGTTGATCGGTGGATTCGATGTAGTGGTTGGAATGTATTGGCTAACGGAGAACCAAGCCGAGATTATGTGCTCCAAGAAATTGATTCGACTACCCATTTCGAGTAGTGACATGGTGGTGATCTATGGCGAAAGAAGGAAGGGTGATGTAGCAATTTTCACCGTGGCTACAGCACGAAAATGCGTAGTAAATGGATGTTCATCCTTTCTAGCATACGTGATAGATTCCAAGCTTGAGAAGAAGAAACCTAAGGATGTGAAGGTGGTACGTGAGTTTCCCCACGTTTTCCTGGACGACTTGCCCGGTTTGCCATCCGATCGTCAAGTAGAGTTTCGATTGACCTTGTTCCGGGGGCGACTCCGATTGCTCGAGCCCCTTACCAGTTGGAGCTCCGGTCTTGTTTGTCAAGAAGAAGGACGGAACCATGAGAATATGTATCGACTACCATGAACTGAATAAGGAAACAATGAAGAATAAGTATCCGCTCCCGAGGATCGACGATCTGTTTGATCAACTACAAGGAGCGGGTTGCTTTTCAATGGTCGATCTACATTCGGATACCACCAAGTGAGGGTGAAGGGAGAAGACATCCTGAAGACAACTTTTTAGACACATTACGGTCATTACGAGTTCCTAGTAAGGCCATTTGGCCTAACTAACGCACTGGCGGTGTTCATGGATTTGATTAATAGAGTGTGCCGACCATTCCTTGACAAGTCGGTCATTGTGTTTATTGATGACATACTCGTGTATTCCAAAAGTGAAACGGAACACGAGCAACACCTTCCTGAAGTCCTAGAAGTGTTGAGGAAGGAGAAGTTGTATGCCAAGTTCTCCAAGTGCGATTTTGGCTTGAAGAGGTTAAATTTTGGGCCATGTTGTCACTCGAGACGGAGTGAAGGTGGACCCCTCTAAAATTGAAGCAATGATGAATTGGAAACCTCCCAAGAGTCCATCTGAGATACGAAGCTTATTGGGTTTAGTGGGTTATTACCGGAGGTTTATCCAAGACTTCTCCAAAGTTGCCTCCGCATTAACCGCTTTAACCAAGAAGAACGTGAAGTTTGTTTGGGCCGAGACACAAGAGAATGCGTTCCGGACCTTACAAAAGAAGTTGTGCGAAGCTCTAATTCTAACTCTACCTAAGGGACGGAAGACTTCGTGGTTTATAGTGATGCTTCAAAGATGGGTTTAGGGTGTGTCTTGATGCAAAGAGGTAAGGTAATCGCTTACGCATCAAGGCAACTTAAAGTTCACGAAAAGAATTACCCTACCCAAGACATAGAGTTAGCGGCGGTAGTGTTCTTTTTGAAGCTTTGGAGACATTATCTCTACGGCATAAAATGTACACTCTACACATATCATAGGAGCTTGAAATACGTCTTTGATCAAAAAGAGTTAAACATGAGGCAAAGGCGGTGGCGCGAGTTACTCAAGGGTTATGATTGCGAGTTGCTTTACCACCTCGGTAAAGAGAACATGGTAGCCGACGCCTTGAGTCGAAAGAGCTATATCGGAATCATCCAGGCCACCCTTTCAAGAATCGAATTGGTGTCAAGCCTCATTGAGTAAATCAAGACATCTCAAGTGGAGGCTTTGTTGGAAGAGAACCTCAAGGACGAAGTGATGACGAAGCAACGATTTCTCTTGACGGAGGATAGTCGTGGGGTGAAATTGATCAATGGACGTGTGTGGGTGCCCACAGTTGGGGGCAACCGTGTACTTCTTCTTGAAGATGCCCATAAGTTCAAATATTCCATTCACCCGTGGAGTATGAAGATGTACAAGGACTTGAAGCTTCATTAGTGGTGGCCGGTAATTAAATTAGATGTAACACGTTACGTGGAGCATTGTGTGATTTTCTTACAAGTGAAGGTCGAGCATCAACGACCTTACGGGAGCCTTCAATCCCTAGAGATCCCCGAATGGAAGTGGGAACATATTACCATGGATTTCGTGACTAAGTTGCCCAAACCCTTACGAGGTCACAATACCATATGGGTAATAGTTGATCGTCTAACCAAGAGCGCTCACTTCTTGGCCATGCGCGAGACCCTACCGATGGACAAGTTGGCGAAGCTTTACATCGATGAGGTGGTTTCAAGACACGGAGTGCCCTTGTCTATTATGTCTGACCGCGATAGTCTGTCCACTTCAAACTTCTGGGATGGCCTGCAGAAAGAGCTTGGTACAAGAGTGAAGTTGAGTACGACCTACCATCCCCAAACCGACGGCCAAAGTGAGAGAACGATTCAGACACTAGAAGACATGCTAAGGTCTTGTGTGATTGATTTTGGTGGAAGTTGGGACTCTCACCTACCTTTGGTGGAGTTTCCTTACAATAATAGCTAGCACTCGAGTGTTGGGATGGCACCGCTTGAAGCTTTGTACGAGCGGAAGTGCAGAACTCCCGTGTGCTGGCTTGAAGCGGGTGAGAAGCAATTCGTTGGTCCCAAAATTGTGCAAGAAACGGCTGAAAAGGTGAAGGGCATTCGGGAACGGTTGAAGGCGGCTCAAGATCGGCAAAAGAGCCATGCCAATAAGAAGAGGCGACCGATGGAGTTCCAAGTGGGAGACCGCATGATGCTTAAGGTGTTCCCTTGGAAGGGGATAATCCGGTTTGGAAAGCATGGGAAGTTGAGTCCCCATTTCCTTGGACCATTCACGGTACTCAAACGCGTGGGAATTCAAGCGTACCAATTAGAATTACCGCCGGAAATGAACATAATCCACAACACTTTCAACGTTTGTTATCACCAAAGGTGCTTGGCAGAAGACGATAGTGTCATCCCCCTCTCGGAGATAAGGGTGGATGAATGAAATCGTTGTGTGGTGTAACGCCCTCAAATCGGGAATAGCAACTAATTTAAAATTTTCTAAATGCACCAATAAATGATTCATACACAATCATAATTTAAGGTTTAACCTCAATATACACAACTTATTCTCTACATACAATCTGTAACAAGGACGGGTGCTATTAAAACCCAATAATAGTCACTATCTCCAAACTACGGAAGACTTCACCATATACTTACACTTGTGAAAAACTAAGCACACCTCTTCAAAGTACTGCTTGAACCAAACCCACATCTGGAACCTGATGCACATGCCGACAAATAAAAAGGTTAGGCTTAACACCTAGTGAGCTCAAGAGTTTTCAACATATATAAATTAATCGTTTAAAAGGGAAGAATACAATTGAAATCATAACCTTTCAAAATGATATGCTTCAAATGTGAAAACGACTTGTTTTCCAATAATATGCATTTTAGACGAATGAGGCACCATAATAAACGTTTTCCAAACCAAGCTGTTTTAAGGACTAAGAACCCAAAATAACAACGTTCCTTTGTAAATTAATTTCAACACAGAACTCACTCAAAAGGAGAATAGAAAGCGGACTCCCAATTTATGAAACGGGGATAAAACTTTATATCCCAAAACACCCAAAACACGGGTGGGGTATAATACTCAACCCAAAAATCATGGATAAAATCCATATATATAAAACGTCACCGAAACTTGGATAATAAAACTCAATACCCAAAAACAACACCTTTCGGTGAGGGGGATACCCGAATTCTAGCGAAAGTCGTGGACACACAATGTTAAGCCACTTATCAATGTTCTTGAGCTTCACATAGAGCCATGGATCCCCGTATACGGCTCCCAACCGAGCTACCACCGCAAGATACCCAAATGACCCTAGTGTCTACTCGACCTCTAATGAGTGTCACCACAAAAGCCATAAGTCCCCGTATCCGGCTCACAATGGGCACCACCGCAAGACTTAGCTACGTATACGGCTCTACAGAGCACCACCGCAAGCTTACATAAAAATATCACTTGGGGACCACTCACTAGACTTCAAACGCGGACACTAAATTCCACGATGAGTAACTAAACTGGATTACAAACGTGCATCGAGTTCAACCACCCACGATCTATACCTCGAGCTCCCGTTAGCAATAAACAATATCCAGTCCTAACACGGGGATAAAGTCCCCAACTAAACCAACTGACTGACTCATATGCCTATGGATCCAATGCATTATAGTCTAAAACGTTACATGACTCAAACGAAAGAACTAACACATTCAACACATGTAACTCTCATATAAGATGCAACTAAGTATACCATATTTCCAAGGCTCCTTAACGAGCTACCAAAACCGAACAAGTGTTCCAAAGACTCCACCGAGTACAAATCAAGCCCCAAGAGGCTTAATAGTCGTTTGGCTAAAACACGAGAGCCAATATGGTTACATAAACCAAAATACACATTTTCCCAAAATCTCTGATTCTCAAATTACCATTGGCCTTCAGCCCAAAACTCAAAAGGTTTTTCAGTTCTAAAACGTTCCCCAAAGTCGGGAATGACCCAAAACCAAAGGACTCACACATTCGTACTTTTCAAAACATCTAACTTCATGAATGATGCATAAAACCCGACAAACACTTAAAAATGCATTTTTGACCAAATACCTATTTATGCAATAATTCATCAAAACCCATTAATTTATGACACATTTATCCAAATGCCCAAAAATCACAAAGATGCGTGCTATATAAGTTTATAAAGTTAAACACTTTCAAAATAACCAAACTTATCAGCAGTTAACAATTTTATGTAAGACGCAAAACACTTTAAAATAAACATTTTGGTAGGTACACAGTTTTCACAAATCAACTTGAACTCACCTTGCTAGATTTAGGCTAAATCTAGATTTTACCCCATCTTGAGCTTCCTTGAAGAAATCTGAATCCATGAGCAAAATCCTTCCAAACCTAGATCCACAAATTTCCAACCGTAAATAACCATTTTCAACCATCTGGAATCTTTCCCCAAATCATTTTACACAAAAATTTCATCATAACCCGAAACCCCAATTTTTCCAAAGTTGAGGAGAAGAGAGGATTACCTTAACCAAACTTGTACCCACCAATAATAAGCTTTTAGGGTTACTATTGTGACACCAAACTCAAGTTCTTCAAAAGATGGGAGATAGAATGCTGAAACCCTAGAAATTTAGTGAAATAAGGAAGGAGTCTCAATTCTTCAACTTACAGAAGGAAACCCTTCAATAATTAACCCAAATACAGTACTTGAGACTGAGAAGATGATTCCCTTACCTTAGATGAAGATTTGACCAAGGAGAAGGTTTGGAAGAAATAAAATCGTCTCCAAAACGAGTGGTAGAAGAAATAGAGTTTAAATGGGTTGAGTTCACGTTTTATACACATAGACGCCGGGGGAGACTATGCCCGACGACTATGCCCAGTGGCAATGTCGCCTGGGCATTGTCGCTGAGCCTTCCCCTTTCGCGGTACAAGTTATGCGATTGTGACAAGCGATTGTGCCACTGTCACAATCGCGAGTCACTCTCACGCCAAACCTGATTTGCCCTGAAAACTCTTCGCTTCGACACATACGAGCCCAGGCTTAAGGGTCTAGGTTTTTCGAGAGAGCCTAGATGGATAATCCACCCAACCTTAGAATGATTTCGTCCTCGAAATCTAATTCTCACACAAGCCATTCCATTACCACACTCAACGCGCATTGGGTTTCCCCGGTTCCCAAGGTATCAACATATCGTAGACCTCAATGTTCTCGGTCTCCCAACCTTAGGTGACACGTACTTCCCCAAGTGTAGTATGTGACCTCAACTTCTCACTGACCAAATCATCTTAGCTCAACATGTTTCTGAACCCAAAACCAAGGATCGACATCAACTCCAAAGAATCCTCAGAATTCTTACTGATCCGTTCTTGATATTGACGAGGCAGTCTTTCCACGGGCGTACCAATACGCTCTCCGGGTAGCTGGTTAATGCAGATTCGGCTATCATCCGATCCCCGATTTACTCTCAAACCTTAAAACATTCCCTCAACAAGATCTTTAGTACATCAGGACATCCTATACACATCGATACTTAATTACCAACATCTAATCTTCCTTTAAATTCTACCACCGAGAGATTGACATTTCTCATGATCTAACAGGATACCTCCCAAACATTCCAAGATTCATTGACTTCCAAAACAGTCGACGCCTAAAACCAAGATGGTGATACCGAAAAACATGGACATCCCGTCCAGTATTTCATTCCAGAAGTATTGTCGCATTAAGGTTGACACTTAACAGAGGACTAGTATTCCCAATCTTACATCCCTAACAACGGACCACAATAATCCCTATACTCATGAAAACCCATTAAGACGGTACACCGTCAACACATAACGTGATGTCAAACAGACAGGAGACCCATCAAAATGAATCCAACCAGGCGCAGGTAATCACACGTACCCTCATCCCGTAGGTTTACCGAAGCATAAAGATCACCCTTAATCAACTAGGACGACATAAATCTATTCCATCCATTATTCGTGCGTGCATATATCTAAAACTGAAACCCAAAACTCAAGACTGGCCACAAGTCGGATCCTCCAACGCTTCAATTCCCAAGGACTCCTCTAGTCCCTCATTATAACTCTTTTCAAGGTAGGGTTTTAAATCTATAGCCCTAATGAGTTCAAGGTTTTTCAACTAACATGCCAACTTAAAATTTTATATATAAAAACTTTCAAATGCAAAAGTTCCATAATGTTTAATCGTACGTGTAAAAATCTACTACCGTTTACTCGGTAGGTGTGCATAATGATCACCAACGCCAAGTATATAAAACTATTTCAAAATTCATTTGATCAATACTCACGATAATAGCGGCAATAAAAGATGCGCAACGATATTTTCAAATGGACTGCCATGTCCTAGCATGCATCAACTTATAGTATGTATGTGAAAATAACTTTCTGCACCATACATGTGCAACAACGTTTGTACAACTTCAAAAGAGAACTTCACAATTTTAACCTTAAAACTCTTTCTTTTTAATCGCAAGATGTCGTGGCATAAAATTTTCAACAAGTCCCATATGCATCAGTTTATTCCCCAAATCTCAGTAAAACGATAGGGACACACATAAATATCAAATCAAGTTTAACTTTGGGTCGCACAGGTAAAACGCACCTGTCCAAAATAGTAACTACACCGACATGTAAACTGATACTCATTTAGTGCATTGCCGAAAATTTCTAATAGTAAGATCAATAACTGAAATATGTTCAGAACAAAAGTTCTATCTGAAATAACATAAATCTTTTATATGCTTACTCACACCAACAGTATAACTTAATCCAAATACGAATAGTGTACAACGATTAACACTTGTATAAAGCCCAAAGATAAATCGCATGATGTTGAAACTTCTCCAAAATCATCATATGGGTCGACATCTATTAACAAAACCCACAAATTAACGCACGCAATAATGCATGTACACACGTTCCAAAATTTATTTACGCGACGCAAAAGTCGTACGATAAGATACCATAAAACCCAACTGAATTTTCATAAAACTCATTAACGCTTAAATCAAGCGGTGTCAAAATTTTAATTTCCCAACATAAAAGCATTAGACGACAACAAGTCTAAAATTGTTAAAATTCTAAAACCACCACGTACAATAAAGTGACTCTTTTCAACAAAACTTGCATGAGACACGACGCCCAATAAGCTCGTAAATTTACATGCAATAAAATTAAAACCCACGCAACTCAAAATACACTCACGTGCCCAAAAACGTCGCAAAACAATGCCCATAAAATTCAACATGACTTGTACGGACTAAAATTCCCAAGAAAATTCCGACTCAAGAACATAGGAATAACTCTTCCTTTAAAACCCTAACATACATGAAGGAGATCCAACGTCAAGGTTAAAAATTCTACAGGTACTTGCCCAATACCCAATATGGCATTAAACCACGGATTTTATGATATCCAAAAATAGCGTTAAACGCAAAACAGGGACAGAGAGATTTTCAATATAAATTTGCAATCACGTGGAACAAAACAATTCCATGCATGCTTAAGCTCACGGTTTAAAATATGATGAGTGCTAAATGTTTTACCAAGACTTCATAGTATAACCCACTTTATGCTTCAAAAACGTGAAAAGCAATTGAAGCAAACTTATTTTAGAAATAAATTTCGTGCATGAGTTTGGTCGGCACTCAACATCTTAGGACTACGCTTCTCAACTTCCCGACCTACTATTGTCGTCCGGATGCATCAAACATCTTAGAGCAACGATCCCACTAATTTGGTTAACTTACAATTTCTCCTCGAAATAGAATCAATTCAATAAGCTTATGGTTCTACTTCAATCGATGACTTCGACCCAAAATGGTCAACTAATTGCATCTGGCATGCTTAGCCATCATCCCAAAATGACAATGTTATACACATCAACTCTTCTTTCGACTACTCGCCTATAAACTTCCTCACTACCCCAACGGTCACCATACCAAGGCAGTTCAAGTATACACACGTAACACGTAGGTTCATCATAAAATTGGCCAGGTGAAATTATGAACATACTGTACATGATCCTCCCTGCTGCTCTCGGTGTACTTCCCGTTTCTATAGACTCCATCAACCTCAAAACATCCAATCTTAATGTGCTTATTGGTGAAACTTCACTTTCAATCACTTAAATTAACGCTAGTTTGAGTCCAGGCATCCAAAATCAATACCTAATTCTCTCAAACATAAGCTCTGATACCAACTTGTAACACCCTCAAATCGGAAAATAACAACTAATTTAAAATTTTCTAAATAAACCAAGAAATTATTCATACACAATCATAATTTAAGGTTTAACCTCAATACACGCAACTTATTCTCTACATACAGTCTGTAACAAGGACGGGTCCTATTAAAACCCAATAATAGTCACTATCTCCAAACTACGGAAGACTTCACCATATGCTTACACTTGTGAAAAACTAAGCACACCTCTTCAAAGTACTGCTAGAACCAAACCCCATCTGGAACCTGATGCACATGTCGACAAATAAAAAGGTTAGGCTTAACGCCTAGTGAGCTCAAGAGTTTTCAACATATATAAATTAATCGTTTAAAAGGGAAGAATACAATTGAAATCATAATCTTTCAAAAATATATGCTTCAAATGTGAAAACGACTCTTTTTCCAATAATATGCATTTTAGACAAATGAGGCACCATAATAAACGTTTTCCAAACCAAACTGTTTTTAGGACTAAGACCCCAAAATAACAACGTTCCTTTGTAAATTAATTTCAACACAGAACTCACTCAAAAGGAGAATAGAAAGCGGACTTCCAATTTATGAAACATGGATAAAATTTTATAACCCGAAACACCCAAAACACGGGTGGGGTATAATACTCAACCCAAAAATCATGGATAAAATCCATATATAAAAAACGTCACCGAAACTTGGATAATAAAACTCAATACCCAAAAACAACACCTTTCGGTGACGGGGGATACCCAAATTCCATCGATAGGGGCGGACACACAAAGTTAAGCCACTTATCAATGTTCTCGAGCTTCACATAGAGCCATGGATCCCCGTATACGTGTCCTAACCGAGCTACCACCGCAAGATACCCTAATGACCCTAGTGTCTACTCGACCGCTAATGAGTGTCACCACAAAAGCCACAAGTCCCCGTATCCGGCTCACAATGGGCACCACTGCAAGACTTAGCTCCGTATACGGCTCTGCAGAGCACCACCGCAAGCTTACATAAAAACATGACTTGGGACCACTCACTAGACTTCAAATGCGGACACTAAATTCCACGATGAGTAACTAGACTAGATTACAAACGGGCATTGAGTTCAACCACCCACGATCTATACCTCGAGCCCTTCAATAGAGGTTACGCGGTTATCGAGTTCAACCACCCACGATCTATACCTCGAGCTCCCGCTAACCATAAACAATATCCAGTCCCCAACTAAACCAACTGACTGACTCATATGCCTATGGATCCAATGCATTATAGTCTAAAACATTACATGACTCAAACAAATGAACTAACGCATTCAAAACATGTAACTCTCATATAAGATGCAACTAAGTACACCATATGTCCAAGGCTCCTCAATGAGCTACCAAAATCGAACAAGTGTTCCAAAGACTTCATCGAGTACAAATCAAGCCCCAAGAGGCTTAATAGACGTTTGGCTAAAACACGAGAGCCAATATGGTTACATAAACCAAAATACACATTTTCCCAAAATCATTATCATTGGCCTTCGACCCAAAACTCAAAAGGTTTTCCAATTCTAAAACGTTCCCCAAAGTCGGGAATGACCCAAAACCAAAGGACTTACACATTCGTACTTTTCAAAACATCTCATTTCATGAATGATTCATAAAACCCGACAAACACTTAAAAGTGCATTTTTGACCAAATACCTATTTATGCAATAATTCATCAAAACCCATTAATTTATGACATATTTATCGAAATGCCCAAAAATCACAAAGATGCGTGCTATATAAGTTTATAAAGTTAAACACTTTCAAAATAACCAAACATATCAGCAGTTAACAATTTCAAGTAAGACGCAAAACACTTTAAAATAAACATTTTGACATGTACACCGTTTTCACAAATCAACTTGAACTCACCTTGTTAGATTTAGGCTAAATCTAGATTTTACCCCATCTTGAGCTTCTTTGAAGAAATCTGAATCCATGAGCAAAATCCTTCCAAACCTAGATCCACAAATTTCCAACCGTAAATAACCATTTTCAACCATCTGGAATCTTTCCCCAAATCATTTTACACGAAATTTCATCATAACCCAAACCCTAATTTTTCCAAAGTTGAGGAGAAGAGAGGATTACCTTAACCAAACTTGTACCCACCAATAATAAGCTTTTAGGGTTACTATTGTGACACCAAACTCAAGTTCTTCAAAATATTGGAGATAGAATGCTGAAACCCTAGAAATTCAGGGAAACGAGGAAGGAGTCTCAATTCTTAAACTTACACAAGGAAACCCTTCAATAATTAACCCAAATACAGTACTTGAGATTGAGAAGATGATTCCCTTGCCTTAGATGAATATTTGACCAAGGAGAAGGTTTGGAAGAAAGAAAATCATCCCCAAGCCTCCAAAAATCGTCTCCAAAATGAGTGGTAGAAGAAATAGGGTTTAAATGGGTTGAGTTCACGTTTTATACACACAGACGCCGGGGGCAACTATGCCCGACGACTATGCCCAGTGGCAATGTCGTCAAGGCATTGTCGCTGAGCCTTCCCCCTTCACGGTACAAGTCATGCGATTGTGACAGGCGATTGTGCCACTGTCACAATCGCAAGTCACTCTCGCGCCAAATCTGATTTGGCCCGAAAACTCTTTGTTTTGACACATACGAGCCCAGGCTTAAGGGTCTAGGATTATCGAGAGATCCTAGACGGAAAATTAAGCTTGAGACACCTCTAACCCGAAGAAGAGACACGACACGCCAATAATTCTTATTTGAATTTTCCGGGTGTTACATGTGGAAGAACCAGACACTATCCTAGATAGGAAGTCCAAGAAACTTTGCCACGAGGAAGTCACTATGGTCAAGGTGCAATGGAAACATCATCGTGGGGCCAATGTGACGTGGGAAACCGATGAGGACATGAAGCGGAGTTATCCTCATTTGTTCATGTAGTTTAGATTTCGAGGACGAAATCGTGTCCGAGTTAGGGAGGATTGTAACACCCCGAATTTTGGGTATGCAAAATATTCTCTTAAATCTTTATATCGCTCGTAGTGTGGTTTTAGTCCTTGATTTTTCCTGGTATTTCTGTCCTAATTTGATATTGCGTGAGGTAGCCGATTAGAGGACAAAAAAAATGTCAGCAATGCTCTGCGTGCCTCTCCGTGCGAATGGAGCAGCGCCATCATCCGCGCAAGGCTCTGCCCTTGCACGATTCCTGAGCTCCGTGCGGTCGATCCGCACCACCGCTCGTGCGCGACCTCTATGCGCATTTAAAGGGAAAAAACCAACCCCAACCTCATTTATTTCTCTTCTTCTTCATAAATGCTCCCAACCAGAAATTAGGTTAGGGTGCGATTTTTGGTCCACATTTAAGAGATTCTACCACCATTTCATCAAGATCTTCATCGTCAACCTAAGATCAAGGATCTATATCTTCAAGAGCTCCTTAGCCACCCTACTTTCTCAAAGAACACTTGGGTTTTCTAGGGTTTTTGACAAAACCCATATTGTGAGTACATTTTCAAGCTTTAAAACCTTATACATGTCAAAACCATGATTTTAGGCTCTAAATCATCTCCTTGTTTATTTACTCTTGTTTAAAATGATTTTGACCTAACTTAGCATTTTGGAGAATTTTGGGGGTTTTGTACCATTTTGTGATATGATGAAGTATATTATGTTTTGAGTTATAAAATGTGCTTTGTTTTACACATTTGAGGTTAAATACCTAAATAAATGCATTTTGGTCATATTTATGATTCTCATATGTCTTGGGATTTACTTGGTAAAAGTGTTGTTGGGAAAAATAAAACATATGAAAGGTCGTTGGTTTCAATGGTGAAAGCAAGTAAACTACTTTTGGAATGTTTACATGAACTATATGTGTGATTATAGTTTTGGTCACAAAGGTAAATGTGACAAGTCTTAGACTATTACTAGTAGATCCATAGGTATAGAGTCGGCTTAATTTTGGGTTAATTCCCGTTTGTAACTAGTTGAGACATTGGACCCTCGGAAGGCAACTTGGTACTGTTATGTGGGTCCGGATACTAGCCATGGGTTGTAAATGTAAATCCTAGTGAATGAGCATGATTAGGATCATTGGGTGCCCTCCCCCACATCTGAGTACGAGCCGACGAGTTTGTGGCCTTGATCCTAGTATGGTGAGCTCAATAACTTGGAAAGTGGCTTACTTTTGTGTTCCTCCATGATCCTTGGAAAATCGGGTCTCCCCGTCATCGCAAGATGTTTTTGGACTGAAAGGTTCTTATGTGGTTGTTGTTACACTTTATTTCTCCAACCCATTGGAAGCTTATCTAATTGTACTCTAAAGCATTTACAAACTATTGTTTTAAATTGTTTGTTCTGACTAGGCGTTAAGCCTAACACTTTTTCTCAAATGACGTGTATAACATGTTCCTTTAGCGGCGGGTCGCCCAAGGTTTGAGGGAAGAGCGATGAGTCATGGAGGCATTTTGGTGATAGTTATATTGGAGACAAAGCATACAAATGATATAGTATTTTGGGAATTTTTGGGTTGACAATCGATATAATCTAGATAGATATGATTTAGATTAGTTTGTTGTTAATTCCCATATTCATTTACAGGTGTTGTAAGCGCTTAATCTTTCCCTTTGTTGGGTGGTTTCCTTTATTTATAAACGTTATATTGCAAAATTTCAAGTTTTAAATCGATCCTATTTTTAGGGCGTTACAAGTGAAGGGTAAGATATATGTAGACAAACTAAAGAAACCTAATGATCCCACATGTAGTAGGGTTTGAGGAGGGTGAGATGTATGCAAACCTTACGTTGGATTTTGAAAGTTAATGTGTTGTTGCAATAAAAACATAGATGACATAGTTGTTGCAATAAAAACATAGACGACACTGTTGATATCATTCCCAATGCACAATATACAAGCATCCGTTACATATTGTATAAGTATGAAATGCATAACAGAGAAATAAGAAACTGATGCTCAAACCCTCTGATTATTAACTTAATTCATCATCGTCAACAAAACCATCCCCATAAATCCACAACCCATAAGTGAAACCCTTTCTATGACTTAGTTGTAACATTCGCTTTATGATCAAAATTGAAACAAAAACACAATAAAGTTGCTTCACATGTATCGAAAAATCATGAAACATAATGTAATTCAAGCCTATCTTGAGCCTTGCCTTTTATTGCTACATATATTTGGAATGGAATATAAAGGGCCCGTTTACTAAATACTTACCGGGTAAGCGCCTATCGATTAAGCATGAAAAGAACCGAAAATCTTACTCGGTAAGTGCTTTTGGGTTTAAAATGCTTACTAATATTCTAAATGGCCGAGAATGTTATACGATAAGATAAATGTTGGACTTCCATGTTTCTTATAATCAAATTAAAACCTTTGGTAGGGATATAAAAAACATATGCTTGTATCCTTAGTTATTTAAGCCGCATAGCATGCATATATATCTCTGCACTTGTGTCCTTACAAAATACAACTACTAAGACATCATCATGCATGTATCATTTCATATATTACCTACTATACCATACATCAGGCTATGCCAATATACATTTATAGTGTAGGCATGTCATAGGCAACTAATAAGAGTATCGTTTTACAAAAGGTGACGTGGATTTACCAGAATCTTAGGTTGATTTCAACACCAAGACAGGAATAGAACCTTAGAACAACCCGTAATAGTCATATTTAAAGTTGTCAACCATGAAATGCAAGACAAGATCTGCTTAACTAAGTCATCTAGTCAACAATATTTCATCTACATGTTAACCATAGATTCAATTTAGTAACAACCTTATATTAGACAACACACACCAAAGATCAACAATCAACAAGAACCAACAAATTGAAAATTTGAGATCAAACTCCAAAGGTACAAACTACCCAAACATAACCCAACTCCAAAAGTGTGATGTTTTGACATGTGAAAGCAACAGCAAAATGCAAATATGCAATAAGTTTATGTACTTTAAGTTCCTGCTTAGACAACATTGAGAATCAGATTGGTTTTGGTTACAAATCGATTGACAGTAAAAACAAACAGATCAACTGAAAATGTGATTAGCGCGACAAATCTTGTATGAAAGAAAGATCCATAACGTTGATTGATGCTTCACAGATCGATGGATGGTGCGATTTTTGAGAGAGATGTCGATCGATGCTTCATAGATCAACTGGATCTATGAAGGATCGATGCACAAATCTGAGATGAAGGATCAATACGATAACAAGTATGGAAGGGTGCGATAAATCGATAGAGGCGATAATTGGTGATTCTATAAGAAGTTAGAGTAAAAATTCACAAAAACAGAGATTTCAAATAGAAACCGATCAGAACTCTAAATATGTCTAAACAAGATTAATTATTTAATGCTCCAAGAAAAGGGGGATGAAGTATGGTTATCTGCCCAGACTGCCCTACTTGATTAAAAAATCAAATAAGCCAACTCAAAGGACAGGCATTATACCTCGTCACCTTGCCCTAGCTTTGAACGTTCCATCTCCTAATTGCAAAAACAAAATTGATCAAAGCTACAATTATTAGTAGAGGAATGTATTCTGAAAACCTTACACATGCAGATAGAAGATCCAAGCCCAGTAGAAACATTTGCAGTTGACAATCTACTATATGAATGAATAATGAAAGTAGATCAAAAGTCTACTAAATAAACCACTTTTTACCACCTTAATTTTTTTTTGAAGAACCATTATGAATGCAAGCCAGTAGATCAACAGTGAAATCAGGCAATTTTAATTTTAAATCATTCTAGAAAAGATATGCAGATTCCATAAAAGAGATGTAGAGAAAAACCAAGGATCACAGATATAAGTGAAAAAAGTGTTGAAATATACCTCGTCACCCTTGCCCTAGCTTTGAACGTTCCATCTCCTAACACTAGTACAAAAATGGGTTTTTGCCACGATTTTGAAAATTGAAGCTAGTCAAGGTTGGGTTTTGAACCGTGGCTAAAATCCATAAATAAAGTTTGAGTATTGGGTTGTCCACGACTTAACTCAAAAATCGTGACCATTACAAAAAAAATGTTTAAACATAATGTAACACCCGTGTTTTCGGTACGTCACTAATTTGGCATTCTACCCTATTTTATAGTGTAGCGTAGAGAGTGGGAACGTTTGGGTTGAAAACGGCCACTTTTCGGGCTTCGGTACGGGCCATGCGATTGTGCCCGCGATTGTGACAGAGGTCACTCTCGCGGGGCACAACCGCGGAAATTGTACCGAGAGTCGGGGTAGGGGTGCCATAGTGCCCGCGCGATTGTGACATATGTCACTCTCGCGGGGCACAATCGCCAACTTTATACCGAGAGTGGTGTTTCTCAGGAGAGAGTGCCATGAGAGAGTGACAGTGTCACTCTCACGAGTCAAGGTCGCGAACGGGTCCAGGTTCATTAAAATCGTATTTCTCGACCATTTGAACCATTTTCTGAATGTGGGAGCTGTGTGGGGCGATTTTTATAAGCAAGAGGTAGGTTTTACCATATCCCTTCATTGATTTCTTGTGGTTGAAAGCATTAAATGCTTATGGTTGTTTTATTCTAGGTTTTGTTAAGCTTCTACCTAAGGAGTGTAAGGATTCAAGTTTCAAGGGTTTTCTCATCATCTTCTTGTTCACCCAATACCTAGGGTTTGAGTATATTTCTTGCAAGGTGAGTTCCTTCATCCCTTAAACCTCCCCATAGTTATATGTTAATGTATATTCAAGGGGGTTTTGGTCATCCAAGTTTTTGACACAAAGTTGAGTATAACAGTTAGGGTTTTGTAATTCCAAGTATCAATGGAAGAAATGTTTCCTTGGGCTAAAAGTGATGACTTTTTATGTTTTCATTCTTTTGTTAGTTAATCTTAACAACATGGGATTCGAGTGACCACAGTGGAAAAACTAGGGTTTTGGAGAAAATACAAGTACTCGGTTTAATTAATGATGATTATGATTTTTAAGGAATATATGTATATATATATATATACATGGATTATTGTTGTTGTATTATACTCTTGGGTCCTTACATTAGTACAAGTCAAGAATTTATGATTTTACCAAGTTATGTATACGATTTAACTATGTACCTGATTGATATGGGTATGGTATGTTTTGGTATGCTTTGATTAATTGGTTTTAGTGTAATGGATCCATAGGCACCGTGCTCCTATGTCCCCGCTTTGGACATTGGGATTCACCCTTAGCACGAAATAGGCATCGGGTCACCATGATAAGTAAGGTGTGGACCTATACGGTCGGGCAGCGTCTCATGGCCAGTAAGGTGTAATTCCCTTGTGCTAGAGTCCCCCGCTTTGGAACTCTCAAGAATAGACCTTGAGGGGTTGACTTGATGTTTTTTAGCAATAGGCTTAGAGGAGTTGAGCTCAATATGTGATTGGTGTTATTTGTACCTTATCTAATCACTAATGGTTTATTTGGTTTGTTGGTTTTAGCTCATGGCTATATACTCCGCGAGACTTCGAATGGGTTTAGTACTTGAATTCTTATCTGATTTGTTCTCACTAGGCTTTAGCCTAACACTTGTTCTTGTTGTCATGTTTGGCAGGCCTTCATAGCGATGGGGCACGTCGGGACTGAGGGAACGACCTTGGTGTCGTGAGTGGTCTTTTTGAGGATATATAGTGACCAACATACAGATGATTTTGAAGATACACATTTTGGAAGTATAGCGACACCCGACCATAATCTAGTTACTTATTGTAGATTAGTAGGTTGTCGTCTTATGCTTCATTTATTGGGTTGTATTTAACGTACATTATACCCCGTTTGGGATGACACACTTGGGTTTTTGAAATGATTTATCATATTCCAAAGGTTTAAATTATCCCCTATTTTAGGGTTATGGATTTATCCTATTTTCAAACGTCATATTGCCAAATTTTTGAATTTTATTTTCCGCCTAAATTTTAGAGTGTTACAAGTTGGTATCAGAGCATTAGTTTAAGTGAACTAGGTATGAATGTAAGATTCCTAGACTTAAGATGTGACTTTTAAGCTATGAACCGTGAGATGGGGTAGAACTCTTAAAATAGGTTGGTCCTAGAGTCGACGGAACTTGCACAAGTTGAAAGTTGTACTGATGGTAACGAGAACTCTTACGTATCATGTGTTCATAATTTCACTTACCTAACGTTATTATGAAGATGTTTTACGTGAGTATGTTTGATCTACTATTGTTATGATAATTGATAAGTGCAATAGTACGTTTTCTTGTGTTAATTCTGTGAACTCGTTTCTTACTCTGTTGTGTATTCATGTGTGGCAGACTCATTGTTAATACCCGAAACCGACCAGAAGGTCAAGAGGCCACAGTATCCACGGCCGACCAGCCACGGGTGATTGTTGTGGAAGAACCTCCTCGCGTGGTAAATGCATTGGGCGGGGGACCTGAGCATATTCCCCGTCGCAACATAGAAACAGATGAACCCATAATGGAGGAGGTGACGGTAGAGACGAGGATGATGGACCGTATGATGTTGGCCATGAACCGAGCGATGGCACAGCAGCAAGAGATGTTCCTTAAACTTCTAGAGGACCATGACACCAACAACCGTAGGCATGAAACGGTGGATGAGAACGTGGTCGTGGCGGTATCCGGGGGTACCAGACCTGTAATCTCCTCTAACGAGACCGCAAATCCGGGAGTCAAGCAAGCAACAAGGGGTTGCACTTTCAAGGCCTTTCTAGGTTGTCGACCACCAGAGTTTAAAGGTTCAAATGATCTGATAGCTTGTGTGACCTGGTTACGTGAGATGGAGCAGGCTTTCCGATCGAGTGAATTCGGAGAGGAGCAGAAAGGTTTACAAATGTTGAGAGGCGTGGCCCTCGCTTGGTGGAACGTGTATTCCACTTCCATCGAAGCCACTGTCTTAGCCAAACTGTCTTGGGAAACATTCAAGGAGAAACTACTAGAGGATTATTGCAACGAAAGGTAGATGGACCGAATAGTGGAAGGGTTCAGAAACTTGAAGAAGGGTAATTTGTCAGTGAAGGAGTACAACCGTCTGTTCATGGACAAGCTGGGGTTAGTGGGACATTTGGTCCCGGCAGAGAAGAAGAAGATCAAGGCTTACATCAAGGGTCTTCAAATAAAATATGATGTCCATGGTGCGGGTATCAAAAGCCTCCACTCTTCAGGAGGCAATTGAAGAAGCACAACTTATGGAAGACGCTTACAATCTAGGGAAAGAGGAAGGTAGCCGTCAAGTCAAGAAGAGAAGTTGGGAGAGTGGCTCAAGGCTCTCAAAGAAGCCTAGATATGCCGGTAACAATCACCGTGGCGCCGACCCTAGGCGCGATGCCAGGTGGTGCTCCAAATGCCGAAGCAAGCACTTCGGTCCTTGTAACTTCGTTCCCGGGACTTGCTACAAGTGCGGGAAACCCGGTCACACATTTAAAGATTGTCCCGTCAAGGGGAAAATATGTTTTGAATGCAAGGAGCAAGGGCACGTCAGGGCATAATGCCCAAAGTTGAAGGTCGTCGGGGCCGGTGGGAAGAAAGTGGAGCCTCCGATAGCAATCGTAAAATCTTTTCAAATGACAGCGGAAGAAGCCAAAGCATCGACCGATGTGGTGTCGGGTATGTTTCTTCTAAACTCCGTACCTACACGTGTACTATTTGACTCGGGTGCTAGCTACTCGTTTGTATCAGATGTATTTTATCCAAAGCTTGCCATGTCTAAGAGTAGTCTAGAGGATGTTGTAGTGGTAGAGATAGCCGATGGGTCAAGTAGTGATCCGGGATATCATGAGAGGTTGCACTTTTCACTTCGAAGGGAAGGAATTTCCTATAGACTTGATGCCCTTGCAAATCGGTGGATTCGATGTAGTTGTGGGGATGGACTGGTTGTCCAAGAACCAAGCAGAGATCGTGTGCTCCAAGAAGGTGATCCGACTACCCGACGTGAATGGAGAGCCGACGATAATCTATGGTGAGAGAAGGAAAGGCGAAGTGGCGATCATCTCAATGGTTAAGGCGTGAAAATGTTTGTCAAAGGGATGCTCATCTTTCTTGGCCTACGCAATCGACACCTAAGCTCGAGAAGAAGAAGTTAGAGGATGTTAGGGTGGTGCGTGAATTTTCTGATGTATTCCCAGAAGATTTGCCCGGCTTACCACCCAACCGCTTGGTAGAGTTCCGTATCAATCTTATTCTGGGGCAGCTCCGATTGCTTGAGCTCCTTATCGATTGGCCCCTACAGAGATGCAAGAGATGATGACGCAACTCCAAGATCTTTTTGAGAAGGATTTCATTCGACCGAGCTCGTCGCCTTGGGGAGATCCGGTCCTGTTCGTTAAGAAGAAAGACGGCTCAATGAGGATGTGCATCGACTACAGAAAATTGAACAAGGTGACGGTGAAGAACAAGTATCCGCTTCCGAGGATCGACGATTTATTTGATCAACTGCAAGGTGCGAGTTACTTCTCCAAAATTCATCTACGATCGGGTTATCATCAAGTGAAGGTGGCGAAGGATGACATTCCAAAGACGACGTTTAGGACGCGATACGGTCATTACGAATTTCTAGTAATGCCATTCGGCCTAACCAACGCACCGGTGATATTTATGGACTTGATGAACCGAGTGTGCCGACCGTTTCTTGACAAGTCGGTAATAGTGTTCATCGATGACATCCTCGTGTACTCCAAGGATGAAGCAGATTATGAGTGTCACCTTCGAGAGGTTTTGGAAGTGTTGAAGCGGGAGAAGCTTTATGCAAAGTTTTCAAAGTGCGACTTTTGGCTTCGAGAAGTGCAGTTTTTAGGCCATGTGGTCACAAAGGATGGAGTGAAAGTGGACCCCGCGAAGATAGAGGCGATCATGAATTGGGAACCTCCCAAGAGTCCGTCTGAAATTCGAAGCTTTCTAGGATTGGCAGGATACTACCGAAGATTCATTCAAAACTTTTCGAAGATAGCTTCATCGTTGACGGCCCTAACACGAAAAAATGTTAAGTTTGTTTGGACCGAGAGTCAAGAAAAGGCATTTCGAACTCTACAAAGGAAACTTTGCGAAGCTCCAGTCTTATCCTTACCCGATGGGACGGAGGATTTTGTGGTGTATAGCGATGCGTCGAAAATGGGTTTGGGTTGTGTCCTTATGCAGAGGGGGAAGGTGATTGCTTATGCGTTGATAGACGGTTTATGCAACCCTCCAAATCTACCGTAAGTGTACGGTGTCAATCAAGTAATACGTACTAAGTACGAGTATCGATCCTAGGAACTACGAGTTTAAGTACCACAAAGGCTATCACAACTACTAACTGAACTGCTGATAAAATTGGTTTGAGAATGATTAATTAACTACTTATCAAGAGACAATGAAAGCAAGCACGGGAATACTATTCAACAACTGATTCAAGCACCACAAAGAGAGTACTTATATGACTAGGGAAAGGCTAGGGGTCGGATTTCATTTGGATTACACCAACAAATAAAGAACACACATTCAATGACTCAATACACAAGGTTAAATTTAGCAATTCCAAATGTACTCACTACTCTCTCTCGAGCAATAGCAAGAATGTGTCATGCAATATATATTGAAGTCTCTCAACCAATACACAAAAACATTCAACTCATTAAGCATCAGAATCACAAACACAAACTAAGGTTTACTTGGTATATCTCTATCCAATATCTCACCCTAGGTTTGTCTAACTTTTATCAAGTTATAAAACCAATTTCTCAAGAGGAAATACAACCAAAAGATGAATAAGATGGCCAATCTTATAAACAATAAGAACAAGATAGACAAACTTCAACCAACAAGTGTACTAACTCAATAAAATGCAATAATCATATATCTAACGGTATAAAACCAAAATCCATCCTTCCCCCAACCTCAAAAGGTTTAGTCCATGTTACTTGTAGCAAATACAACCATAGAGAAGAAGATGACAACACCCAAATACATTGTTTCTCAACAAAATACAAGTGTAATGATAAAACTCCCTCAATGATTGATACACACTACCAATTTTGAGCTCCAAATATGTTTCCACCTTCCCAGTCAATGCAAGGTCTTCTTTCAGCTCTGAAAACGGTTTAGAACATCTCCCCTAGGGTCTAGCCTCCAACAATCCCGAGATAATCCTAAACATTAACTTTCTACAGCTTTTTATACCCTCACACCACGACCGCGACAGTGCCCAGCGATTGTGACAATGTCACAATCACCTGGCACAATCGTTAGGCTCAACATCCCCGCAGTACATCTTGGGCGATTGTGCCAGCGATAGTGACACATGTCACAATCGCCTGGCACAATAGCCAAGGTTATGATTTTCGTTTTTTCTTCACTCGTTCACTTGGTTCGATACCGTCTTCAACTGGGACGTCAAAATGGAGTATAAGTAAGCATTTTTCCTTCCATCTGACATCTTGTATGCTACACAACACTTGCGCAAAATATTAGTCCAAAATACCAATTATTGCTTCAATATGAGCCGTAAACTTATGATTTGGAGGATAAAAATCCGTCAGATAACGAAGTTATCAACAACTCCAAACCTAACTTTTGCTTGTCCTCAAGCAAAATTGGCGTAAGGAAACATAAAATGAAATAACAAGTAAGCTTACCAAGGTGATGGGTTTTCGAAAGAGAACAATATGATCAATCATTTTAAACAATATAAATTGGGAAGTCTAATACGAAGTTAATAAGAACCAACATAAGTTTCCTAGCTTCTTGGTTAATTAAGTCTGGACAAAACTAATATTGACATGAAACTATTATCAAGAACACGTTTGTCAAGATCAATTTCATCATGTACACAACTAGTGGAGGATTTCGCTTCGACCCTAACCTCACGGGATGCTCTCTTAACACTGAGTCCTAGGTTCACACTCATCACAAACACATGCGGGAGAGTTAATGTACAACAAAATAGCAAGATCATTCGCATGTGATAAAATAGAAACACGCTAAAGTCAAATAAGATCTCATGGAAGGAATTGAGTAGTACGATATGAATTACACGTGTATTGTTCACAAATCATGCTTTCTAAAAGATCAATCGGGGCTTAAGGGAATGTAAAACGGGTTAAGAATAAGGAATATACAGAATGGTCATGGCTTCATTAGTCCTAAGTGCATCAAAACTAAGAGTAGCTTCACATTCTCTTCTTCTTTTACCCAACCACACATCCACAACAAGACTTCCATCAATCATGGCTACATGCCAACTTTATTCTAAATTTTTTTTAGAACTCTTTCACGGCTTTTATCGATTCACCCCCATAATTGTTCTGACGCTTTTGGCCATCTTTCTCAATCCATGATGCACATAGACTACGGGGTAGGTTGGTGTATCCGGCTAAGTCAAAGTATTTAGGCTTAATTAATGGCTACAAAGTGGTTACGGGATCACATATCAACAAAAGGGTAGAGAAAGAGGGGCTAGAAATGATCGACCAACAGAAATTGCACAAAAAGCCCGATATAGTCTCTCAAAGTTGACATAATTCACAAATAATACACATGTTACATTTTAAAGACCAATCTTTACTACTCAACGCAAAAACAAATGAGATCTCACTATCAAATTGAAAGAATTGAAACGTGTATAAAGATGGTGAACAAAGTTGAAGCAACACTCAGAAATGAAGGCATGAAAGCTCAAAATCTCACTAGGGTGGTCTCTACTAATGTCCACAATTAGTGTACACAACTACACTATCTCTCTAAAAACGCAACTCAACAATAGGTATGCATGTCAAGAAAAGTTTTTCTAACTCACCTAACCAATAACTACCAACATATGTTTTCATTCCAATTAATTAAGCATTATAAACACCCATTGTATTTCAACTGATCAAAATAAAAGTTCATACACGTTGACCCACAAAATTCAAAACAACTCCAAACCTTTGAGACACATTGTCCCCAATGTGCCCCATTAGTTACAAAGTCGGGTTGCAAAGTTTAACCATCACCAAAGAAGTGTAAGAAAAACTACATACATTAGTTGATAGGTATACAAACAAAATGAAAGAGAAAACAAACGATCAATCGTTGTCGTCTTCTTGCGGCCGCGAGGATGAAGGGTCGGTGCCGAAATATCGCGATCGTCTCTGATACGTGACTCCATAGCGTGTAGAACCCAAAACTAGACCAAGGCACTGGTTGATCAGCCTAATCTCCTTACTATTTCTCGCTTATCTCTCATCCAACCTATCGAAGACCTGAGTAAGCCGCTCCAAGGATGAGTCGACACCCCGACGTCCACCAGCCGGAGGTGGTGGGACGGCACCCTGAACTGGTACCTCGTGTTGCCGGGTCGTGTCTTGATTGTGGCCTATGCGCCGGTAGCGTCCTTCAGTGGGGAGGTTAAGCAACTCATGTCGTGAGCAAAAGGAGTTATATGCCTTTTTGCATATGTCTGATGGTGGTGCCGTGAGTGCCTCCTCCATGGAAGTTGCCCCAATCCCCGCTCTCCTACAGAAGTACGTCATAAGGCAAGGAAAAACAAGGAGGGATCGGGATTCGGTACCGCACTTCAGGATGCTACCGAGGATGAAGTGCCCGACATCAAAATGCACACCAGTCTGAATGGAATACAATAGTACGGAGGTATCGGTTGTGACGTTGGTGCGGTGAGTCGATGATAGGAGGTTATGCTTCAAGAACACTGTCCAGAAGGCCATGTCTGGAGTGAGCTCGCCATGGTGCAGCTCGGCCATCCCTGGTTGCCACACATCAGACCCGTTGTGGCGAAGACCGGCAGCCATCTCTCCCAGCTCGGGGTAGAAACTGTCATTGATGGAGAACCCATCATGGTAGGTTGCATTGGGGTCAGTCGGGGTGAGGAGGAATTCGTTGATGGCGGATGATGATAACACTACTCTCCTCCCCCGCACCCAAACCGTCCCACTATCGTTAAAAACCTCTGGGACCATCGCCGCATAGAACTCTTGCACCAGCTCTGCATGATACTTTCCTGGAGTGCTGGTGAAGCGAGCCCAGTGGCGATGGGCCAATGGCACCTGGGATGGTTGTGGAATCCAACCCGGTCAAGTCGATGCCTCGCTCCACAACAAAGCCACGATTCTGGCATGAGGCGAGTCTATCAGGGTAGTGAACATTGGGAGCATTTGCTAAGGCCATCTGATCTGCTTCATCAAGTGCATCAAAGATTTGGTATCGGTCTCGAGTGAGATGAGCGTTGCGTACCATGATGATAATCTGCAGGAAAAAAAATTTGGAGAGCTAAGCCACAAATAATTGTTCATAAAAATGAGTAAAATAAGAGACACGATAACATGTTGCAAGAAAAGCACCAAGCTATGATGATCAAGCGAAATGAAAGTACACGAAGTGTCCAAATGGTCTACCCTTGCACACCATTCAAGCTTATGAACGACATTAAGGCTTGGATAAATGTGCAAAAATCAACCAAAGGGACGCAAAAACAAAATTTTCATAAGTTCATACGACATCCCACAATGAGTATCACAACTTAGATTACCTCTAATTAACATGGGACCAAGTCAAAAATCCCAAAATTGAGTGCAAAAACAATTATCCGACACAAGTTGCATGATCAGACCCAAAACAAAGGATGATGCGATTAAAAGGTCTAATCATCAACTAATCAAGGTTAACGAACCACAATGAACAAGCCACAGATGAGTAATACTAGTTAAGAACATGGCAAACCTTAAATTGAACAATGTAGGTACCTTAGGTCACAAGAAGCATACATATAAAGATTTAACAATTTTAGCACAAAAGCACGAGTTTATTATCACAATTTACGCTCCAAACTTGGGTAATTAGGGCACATAGAATAAACAATAATGGGTGTTAGGTGATCTAATATGTAGGACTTCAACAAGATCCATTATATTATACAAACCACAAAAACCCACAAATGTACAATTTCTTAAAGCATACATGCAAAAATGGAAAACCCTAGTTTTCATCCATGGTGAAATTGTGCAAAAATTGAACAATACGGAGTTAAATGAAGTATTAACAAGCAAATGTACAACTCCAAACCTAAGTCCTTGCATAACTTCACAAAAAAATGAACTTGAAGAAAATGGTGACCTAACCTTGAATTTCACAATGGGGATGAAATGGAGAAGATAGAGAATAGAAGAACACTTACATTGAGGGTGGAATAGCACAAAATGTGGTAGGAATCGAGAATTTGGAAGGAGACCTCGAGAAAATGTCAAAATCGCCAAGCAAGAGTGCAAAATCGCAGCCCTCAATCACCCCCTTATCTGTTGTGTGTGTGTGAAATGAGCTACAGTCGGCCGAAGGGTTTTAAAAATCCTTTTCCTCGATGGTGATAGTGCCAGGAGATCATGCCTTGGGCACTATCGCTGGCATAATAGCGGAAATTGTACCGAGAGCAGGTGTCCTTAGGCGATAATGACACAAGCGATTATGCCATGGCATTATAGCCGGCACAATCGCCGAAAGTGTACCGAGGGTCGATTTTCTAGGCGATAGTGGCATGGGCGATTGTGCCAGAGCACTATAGCCAGCACAATCGCCGAAATGGTACCGAGAACAAAAAAATTGTGAGGTGTGTGCCAAACTTGCTGTCACTATGGCTTGCGACCATAAAATGGGGTATTTTGGCTGGTTTTCATGGGAAAACACATTGCAAAACTCAAAGATGCTATTATGGACAAAAATACAACTAACCTTGGTGGGTTGCCTCCCACCTAGCGCCTTATTTAGGGTCGTGGCACGACCTTGACGATCTTCAAGTTGGTGTAGAGAGCAAGACGGAGTCCTTGCTTTGCATTGGTTCGCTCTCCAGATATGGTTTTAACCTTTGGCCATTTACCTTGAAAATCTCCCCATCATCACCCTTTAGCTCGATGGCCCCGTATGAATGGACTTTAACCACAACGAACGGACCGGACCATCATGATTTCAACTTACCGGGAAATAACCGAAGACGAGAGTTGAACAAAAGCACTTTTTGACCTTCATGAAACGTTTGGTTCATGATGAATTTTTCATGAAAACTTTTTGTCCGCTCCTTGTAGATGTGTGCACTTTCATACGCATCTAGACGAATTTCGTCGAGCTTATTAAGTTGCAAAGTTCGCATCTTCCCCGCTGCATCTAACTCTAAATTAAGGGTCTTGATTGCCCAATATGCGCGGTGCTCCAGTTTCACCGGTAAGTGACATGATTTGCCAAAGACTAATCAGTATGGCGACATACCTATGGGCCTTTTGAATGTTGTACGGTACGCCCATAGTGCGTCATCAAGCTTTGTCGACCAATCCTTTCTAGATGCACTAACCGTCTTTTCCAAAATTTGCTTAAGCTCTCGGTTAGATACTTCGGCCAGCCCATTGTCTTGGGGATGATAGGGTGTGGTGATCCGGTGAGTGACAGAGTACTTTCTAAGTACGGCATCCAAGTATCGGTTGCAAAAGTGACTTCCACCGTCACTCACCAATGCACGCGGAACGCCAAACCATGAAAAGATATGCTTACACAAAAAGTTGATAACAACCTTGGAGTCATTTCTTGGGGACGCAATTGCTTCGACCCACTTAGATACATAGTCCACCGCCACTAGAATATATTCGTTTTTATAAGATGGCGGAAATGGACCCATGAATTTTATGCCCCAAACGTCAAATATCTCCACTTCCATGAAGATTTTCATGGGCATTTCGTTTATTTTGGAGATATTCCCGACTCTTTGACATCAATCACAAGAAGCAATGAAATTCCGGACATCTTTGAATAAAGAGGGCCAATAGAATCCGGATTGTAAGATTTTAGACGTGGTGCGATCGGTGCTGAAGTGACCGCCACACTCGAGAGAGTGACAATGCTTAAGCACATTAAGTTTTTCTTCGTCTGGCACACAACGTCTAATCATACCATCTACGCAATGTTTGTATAGATATGGCTCCTCCCAAAAATAGTGCTTCACATCAGAAAAGAATTTGCGCCTTTGATGTGAGCTTAAGCCGTGAGGAGCTACACCGCTCGCCAAAAAGTTCGCCACGTTCGCATACCATGGGTCGGACAACCCAATGGCATACAGACGCTCATCTGGAAAGTATTCATTTATAGGAACCACGTCTTCTCTCTCCAATCCCTCCAACCTTGACAAATGATCCGCGACAATATTCTCCGTCCCTTTCTTGTCTACTATCTCGATGTCAAATTCCTATAAAAGTAAAATCCAACGGATTAATCTTGGTTTTGCATCTTTTATTGACATAAGATATTTTAAATCAGAATGATCAGTGTAAATGATGATTTTAGACCTAACAAGATATGATCTAAATTTTTTACATGCAAACACTACGGCTAGCAATTCCTTTTCAGTGGTGGCATAATTGACTTGTGTTCCGTCCAAGGTCTTGCTAGTACGGTATATTGCATGGAGTTTCTTATCCTTCCGTTGACCTAAAACAGCCCCCACGGCTAAGTCACTAGCATCACACATGACTTCGAAGGGTAAGGTCCAATCTGGTGTGGTGAGAATTGGTGCGGATGTGAGTTCTTTCTTGAGCCTATCGTAGGCTACTTCACAGCTTTTCGTGAACTCAAACTTTGCATCCTTGAAGAGTAACTCGGAGAGGGGCTTGGCAATCTTGGAAAAATCTTTGATGAAACGACGATAGAACCCCGCATGACCCAAGAAGCTACGAATCCCTTTTACAGAAGTCGGATATGGAAGTTTATCAATCACTTCAATCTTTGCCTTATTGACTTCGATACACATGGCGGACACCTTGTGGCCCAATACAATTCCTTCTGTCACCATGAAGTGACATTTCTCCCAATTCAAGACCAAGTCGGTGTCTTGACATCTCTTGAGGACCATCTTGAGATTTGCTAGACAAGCGTCGTAAGAGTCCCCAAAAATAGAGAAGTCATCCATGAATATCTCCATCGTCTTTTCTATCATGTCAGAGAAGATAGCCATCATGCAACGTTCAAATGTGGCGGGTGTGTTGCATAACCCGAAGGGCATACGACGATAGGCAAAAGTACCGTATGGGCATGTAAACGTCGTCTTTTCTTGATCTTCGGGGGCAATCGGGAGTTGGTTATAACCCAAATACCCATCAAGAAAGCAATAATAAGCGTGCCCGGCCAATCTCTCCAACATTTGGTCAATAAACGGTAAAGGGAAGTGATCTTTCCTTGTGGCGTTGTTGAGTTTGCGGTAGTCAATGCAAACTCTCCAACCGGTAACCGTTCTCGTAGGGATCAATTCATTCTTGTCGTTCTTCATGACGGTTACCTCACCTTTCTTTGGAACAACTTGAAACGGGGCTAGTCCAAGGACTATCAGAAATTGAGTATATAATCCCCGCATCAAGAAGCTTCATCACCTCCTTCCTCACCACCTCTTTCATAATAGGGTTCAATCTTCGTTGGTGCTCAACGGATGGTCTATATCCATCCTCCATCATTATCCGGTGCATGCAAAAGGAAGGGCTCAACCCCTTCAAATCGGCAATTGTCCACCCGATGGCAGATTGGTGCTCCCTTAAAACCCGAAGCAAGTTTTCTTTTTCCAACTTACTTAGTTGTGATGAAATGATCACAGGGAATGTAGAATTTGCCCCTAAGTAAGCGTACTCTAAATGAGACAATAATGGCTTGAGCTCTAGTTGGGGAGGCACTTCCGCCGACGGTTGGGGTTTGACATTTTGAGATCCCAACTCTTCGAACTGTTGATGCCTTGAGAATTTCCGGAAAGGTGTGGCCTCCAATTGCATCACGCATTCCACACCTTTGTCTTTATCGCTTTCTCCTTCGTAACACCTATTCATTAACACATTTCCCATCTCATCATCAGTCGCTTTTTTGTCAAATGCCTCTTGTACCACTCGGTCAACAACGTACACGCTAAAACAATCGTTCACATCATTTTTGCTTCGGGTACAATTGAATACATTGAAAATGGCCTCTTTATCTCCCACCTGCAAGGTCAATTTTCCACCTTGGACGTCAATCAATGCGCCTCCGGTTGCTAAGAAAGGCCTTCCAAGAATTAGAGGTACATCGACGTCCTCTTCCATATCTAAAACAACAAAGTCAACGGGAAAGTAGAATTTCCCGACTTTGGTTAGGACATCTTCAATGATACCATGCGGGTGTTTGATGGAACGGTCTGCCAATTGCAATGTGACCCTTGTTGACTTGATTTCACCAAGACCAAGCTTCCTGAAAATAGATAAAAGCATAAGATTAATACTTGCACCTAAATCACATAAAGCCTTACCAAACTCAAAATCACCAATATGAATAGGAATAGTAAAATTCCCTGGATCCTTAAGCTTGGGTGGAAGCTTGTTTTGGATGATAGCACTACATTCTTTTGTGAGTGCGCCGGTGGCATGCTCTTCAATCTTTCTCTTGTTGGACAAAATGTCCTTCAAGAACTTTGCATAAGAGGGCATTTGAGCTAAAGCATCCGCAAAAGGAATATTGATTTGTAACTTTTTAAATACCTCCAAGAATTTAGCGAATTGTTGTTGGTCCTTGTATTCCTTAAGTCGGTTGGGAAATGGTATTGGGGGTTTATATGCTTTCACAGTCGGTTTGGATGAGGACGGTGCCTCTTGTGCCTTCTTGGGTGTTTCAACAACATCTTCAACCTCAACTTCAATAAGTTCCGGCTCTTGAGTGATTGGTGCTTCTTTCTCCTCGGAATCCATGTCATCTCTAGTTGGATCCTTAACCAACGGTTTCCCACTTCTAAGAGTACCGGCCTTGCAATGTTCTCGTGGATTTGGTTCAGTTTGACTAGGCAAATTTCCATGGTTCCTAGAAGAGTGTGCATCCGCAAATTGACCAAATTGCCTTTCGAGATTCCGAATGGCAATGGTATTTTGTTCATTGCTCTGCACAACTGCTTTAATTGTGGCCGCATTTTACTCATTACTTTGTATGACCGCCTTGATAGTTGCACCTTGTTCACCGATCACCGTATCCATCTTTGATAAATATTTCATCATCATCTCCTCCAACCCTGATTTCTTTTCTCTTGAAGATCCCTCCCCATCGTTTCTCATGTTTTGGTTTCCTTGACGATGGAAGCCGGGGGGTTTGAAATTTCGGGATGAAGAAGAAAATTGATGTTGGGCTTGGGCTTGTTGTGATTGATTTTGATGTTGTTGTGACCGACCCATATCACCCCTAGATTGATCCCCTTGGTTTTGTTGATTTGACCACGAGAAGTTAGGGTGATTTCTCCAACCCGGATTATATGTATTTGAGAAAGGGTTGTTGGGTTGTCGGTTGGGTTGGTTTTGCATGTAGTTCACTTGCTCAACATCATTTGCATCTAATGAAGTCACAATTCGGCACTCTTTGGTAGAGTGAGAATCTACACATAACTGACAAGTCACATTGCCAACCGCCTTCACCGCAATGTTCCTTAGTTGATCCGTTAGCACGGAAATTTGGGCTTTCAAATAGGAGATCTCTGATGAATCTTGAGAGCTAGATCCGATTGGCCTTCTTAGTTGGCCACTCCTTTCGGAATGCCATTGATAGTTGTTGTCGGCCTTTTCGCATATCAAAGCATAAGTATCGTCATAAGATTTTGACATGAGAGATCCCCCCACTGCAGAATCAACGGTAGCCTTGTAGTTCGGGAGGAGGGCATTGTAGAACATCTCGATGATAAGCCATGGTTGAAGACCATGGTGGGGACACTTTCTGAGCAATTCTCTGTATCTTTCCCAAGCATCATATAGCGATTCTTGGTCCAGTTGCTTGAATTGTGTGATTTCCGCTCGCAACCTTGCAGTATGAACTGGAGGGAAAAACTTTGACAGAAAGGCCTTCACGAGTTGGTCCCATGTAGTAATTTGTCCGGCAGGGATGCTTCTTTGCCACGACTTGGCCCGATCACACAAAGAAAATGTGAAGAGTCTAAGACGAATGGCCTCCGGTGTGACTCCATTCATCTTGAAAGTATTGAGGATCTCAATATATCTCTCTAGATGACCAACCGGGTCTTCGGAAGGTAGCCTCCCGAACTGCTCTTGTTTTATCATGCTTATGATGGCCGGCTTGATCTCGAAGGTGCTAGCCTCCACATTAGGAGCATGGATGCCCTATTGTAAGCCATCATAAGTGGGACAGGAAAAGTCTCTCAATGCTTGGTTGTTTGCCATAGGTTGTTCTTGTTCTTGCTCTCTTCTCCTTAGTCGAAGTGTACGTTCGATTTCCGGATCCAAGGGCAATACTACTCCTTGGTTACGTCTTCTTAGCATATACTAGAGCGAGTGCCTGAAAACAAACCAACATAATAGTAAGCAAAAATAAAGAATATAAAGAATAATGTCCAATCTAGCATCGTTATAACCAGTAGTGATATTAACACTACAATAGTTCCCCGGCAACGGCGCCAAAAACTTGATAGACGGTTTATGCAACCCTCCAAATCTACCGCAAGTGTACAGTGTCAATCAAGTAATACGTACTAAGTACGAGTATCGATCCAAGGAACTACGAGTTTAAGTACCACAAAGGCTATCATAACTACTAACTGAACTGCTGATAAAATTGGTTTCAGAATGATTAATTAACTACTTATCAAGAGATAATGAAAGCAATCACGGGAATACTATTCAACAACTAATTCAAGCACCACAAAGAGAATACTTATATGACTAGGGAAAGGCTAGGGGTTTGATTTCATTTGGATTACACCAACAAATAAACAACACACATTCAATGACTCAATACACAAGGTTAAATTTAGCAATTCCAAATATACTCACTACTCTCTCTCGAGCAATAGCAAGAATGTGTCATGCAATATATATTGAAGTCTCTCAACCAATACACAAAAACATTCAACTCATTAAGCATAAGAATCACAAACACAAACTAGGGTTTACTTGGTATATCTCTATCCAATATCTCACCCTAGGTTTGTCTAACTTTTATCAAGTTATAAAACCAATTTCTCAAGAGGAAATACAACCAAAAGATGAATAAGATGGCCAATCTCATAAACAATAAGAACAAGATAGACAAACTTCAACCAACAAGTGTACTAACTCAATAAAATGCAATAATCATATATCTAACGGTATAAAACCAAAATCCATCCTTCCCCCAACCTCAAAAGGTTTAGTTCATGTTACTAGTAGCAAATACAACCATAGAGAAGAAGATGACAACACCCAAATACATTGTTTCTCAACAAAATACAAGTGTAATGATAAAACTCCCTCAATGATTGATACACACTACCAATTTTGAGCTCCAAATGTGTTTCCACCTTCCCAATCAATGCAAGGTCTTCTTTCAGCTCTGAAAACGGTTTAGAACAGCTCCCCTAGGGTCTAGCCTCCAACAATCCTGAGATAACCCTAAACATTAACTTTCTGCAGCTTTTTATACCCTCAGACCATGACCGCGACAGTGCCCGGCGATTGTGACATTATTGTGACAATGTCACAATCGCCAAGCTCAACATGCCCACGGTACATCTTGGGCGATAGTGACACATGTCACAATCGCCTGGCACAATAGCCAAGGTTATGATTTTCGTTTTTTCTTCACTCGTTCACTTGGTTCGATACCGTCTTCAACCGGGACGTCAAAATAGAGTATAAGTAAGCGTTTTTCCTTCCATCTGACATCGTGTATGCTACACAACACTTGCGCAAAATATTAGTCCAAAATACCAATTATTGTTTCAATATGAGCCGTAAACTTATGATTTGGAGAATAAAAATCCGTCAGATAACGAAGTTATCATGCGTCAAGGAAACTCAAAGTCCATGAAGTCAACTACCCCACCCATGATCTAGAGTTAGCCGCAGTGGTGTTTGCATTGAAGTTATGGCAGCACTACCTCTACGGTACAAAGTGTACTCTTTACATGGACCACAAGAGTTTGTGGCATATCTTTGACTAGAAAGAATTAAATATGAGGCAACGAAGGTGGTTGGAACTATTGAAAGATTACGACTGTGAGTTACTCTACCACCCCGGGAAAGCAAACGTGGTCACCGACGCCCTTAGCTGAAAGGACTATGGTGAGAGTTCCAAGGTCGTTTTTGCACGAATTGAGTTAGCCTCAACACTCATTGACCGGATTAAAGCATCGCAAGCCGAAGCCTTGCTAGTGGAAAATCTCAAGGGAGAAGTTATGGCAAAGCAACACCTACTTCTGACAGAAGATAGTCGAGGGGTGAAACTCTTCAATGGTCGAATTTGGGTGCCGAAGATTGGGGGCAATCGAGAAATTCTCCTCGAAGATGCCCATAAGTCAAAGTATTCTATCCATCGGGGAAGCACGAAGATGTACCAAGACTTAAAATTGCATTATTGGTGGTCAGTCATGAAGCTTGATGTGGCGCGCTACGTGGAGTGATGCGTGACTTGTCTACAAGTAAAGGCCAAGCACCAACGACCGTATGGAAGTCTACAACCCTTGGAGATCCCGGAATGGAAATAGGAGCACATCACGATGGACTTCGTGACGAAATTGACAAAGACCTTGCGAGGTCATGACACCATTTGGGTAATAGTGGACCATTTAACCAAGAGTGCTCATTTCTTGGCCATGCAGGAGACCCTACCTATGGATAAATTGGCAAAGTTGTACATCGATGAAGTAATATATCGTCATGGTGTACTGCTATCTATTGTCTCGGATCGCGATAGTCGGTTCACTTCACATTTATGGGATGGATTGCAAAAAGAATTGGGTACGCGGGTGAGGTTGAGCACGGCTTACCATCCTCAAACCGACGGCCAAAGCGAACGGACAATCCAAACGCTAGAGGATATGTTGAGATCTTATGTGATTGATTTTGGAGGTAGTTGGGACTCACATTTACCTTTAGTGGAATTCGCATACAACAATAGCTACCACTCAAGTATAGGGATGGCACCGTTTGAAGCTTTATACAGTCGCAAGTTCCAAAACCCCCGTATGTTGGCTTGAGGCGGGGGAGAAACAATTTTCCGGACCCGAAATTGTTCAAGAGACGGCGGATAAAGTGAAGGGTATACGTGAACGCCTAAAAGCGGCTCAAGATCGGCAGAAAAGCTATGCCGACAAAAAGAGGCGATCGATAAAGTTCCAAGTGGGTGACCGTGTTATGTTGAAAGTGTCCCCTTGGAAAGGGATCATCCGATTCGGGAAGTGTGGAAAGTTAAGTCCCCGTTTCCTTGGACCTTTCAAAGTACTTAAGCGGGTAGGACTTCAGGCTTATCAGTTGGAACTTCCTCCAGAAATGGATGGAATCCATAGCACATTTCATGTGTGTTATCTCCATAAGTGTCTAGCGGAGGATGAAAGTGTTATTCCACTCTCCGAAATCAGGGTGGATGAAGGGAATCGGTGCATTGAGGAACCCGAGGCGATTTTAGAAGGGAAGACGAAGAAGCTTCGTCACAAGGAAGTCACAATGGTGAAAGTTCAATGGAAGCACCATCGAGGTGCTAACGTGACTTGGGAGGCGGAGGAGGATTTGAAGCGGATGTACCCTCACCTATTTCCCTAGATGAGATTTCTAGGACGAAATCTTCTCCAAGTTGGGGAGGATTATAACACTCGTGTTTTCGGTACGTCACTAATTTGGCATTCTACCCTATTTTATAGTGTAGCGTAGAGAGTGGGAACGTTCGGGTTGAAAACAGCCACTTTTCGGGCTTCGGTACGGGCCATGCGATTGTGCCCGCGATTGTGACAGAGATCACTCTCGCGGGGCACAACCGTAGAAATTATACCGAGAGTCGGGGTAAGGGCGCGATAGTGCCCGCGCGATTGTGACATATGTCACTCTCGCAGGGCACAATCACCAACTTTGTACCGAGAGTGGTGTTTCTCGGGCGAGAGTGCCATGCGAGAGTGACAGTGTCACTCTCGCGAGTCAAGGTCGCGAACGGGTCTAGGTTCATTAAAATCGTATTTCTCGACCATTTGAACCATTTTCTGAATGTGGGAGCTGTGTGGGGCGATTTTTATAAGCAAGAGGTAGGTTTTACCATATCCCTTCATTGATTTCTTGTGGTTGAAAGCATTAAATGCTTATGGTTGTTTTATTCTAGGTTTTGTTAATCTTCTACCTAAGGAGTGTAAGGATTCAAGTTTCAAGGGTTTTCTCATCATCTTCTTGTTCACCCAATACCTAGGGTTTGAGTATATTTCTTGCAAGGTGAGTTCCTTCATCTCTTAAACCTCTCCATAGTTATATGTAAATGTATATTCAAGGGGGTTTTGGTCATCCAAGTTTTTGACACAAAGTTGAGTATAACAGTTAGGGTTTTGTAATTCCAAGTATCAATGGAAGAAATGTTTCCTTGGGCTAAAAGTGATGATTTTTTATGTTTTCATTCTTTTGTTGGTTAATCTTAACAACATGGGATTCGAGTGACCAAAGTGGAAAAACTAGGGTTTTGGAGAAAATACAAGTACTCGGTTTAATTAATGATGATTATGATTTTTATGGAATATATGTATATATATATATATATATACATGGATTATTGTTGTTGTATTATACTCTTGGGTCCTTACATCAGTACAAGTCAAGAATTTATGATTTTACCAAGTTATGTATACGATTTAGCTATGTATCTGATTGATATGGGTATGGTATGTTTTGGTATGCTTTGATTAATTGGTTTTAGTGTAATGGATCCATAGGTACGGTGTTCCTATGTCCCCGCTTTGGACATTGGGATTCACCCTTAGTACGGAATAGGCATCGGGTCACCATGATAAGTAAGGTGTGGACCTATACGGTCGGGCAGCGTCTCATGGGCAGTAAGGTGTAATTCCCTTGTGCTAGAGTTCCCCGCTTTGGAACTCTTAATAATAGACCTAGAGGGGTTGACTTGATGTTTTCGAGCAATAGACTTAGAGAAGTTGAGCTCAATATGTGATTGGTGTTATTTGTACCTTATCTAATCACTAATGGTTTATTTGGTTTGTTGGTTTTAGCTCATGGCTATATACTCCATGAGACTTCGAATGGGTTTAGTACTTAAATTCTTATCTGATTTGTTCTCACTAGGCTTTAGCCTAACACTTGTTCTTGATGTCATGTTTGGCAGACCTTCATAGCGATGGGGTACGTCGGGACTGAGGGAACGACCTTGGTGTCGTGAGTGGTCTTTTTGAGGATATATAGTGACCAACATACAGATGATTTTGAAGATACACATTTTGGAAGTATAGCGACACCCGACCATAATCTAGTTACTTATTGTAGATTAGTAGGTTGTCGTCTTATGTTTCATTTATTGGGTTGTATTTACCGTACATTATACCCCGTTTGGGATGACACACTTGGGTTTTTGAAATAATTTATCATATTCCACAAGTTTAAATTATCCCCTATTTTAGGGTGATGGAATTATCCTATTTTCAAACGCCATATTGCCAAATTTGTGAATTTTATTTTCCGCCTAAATTTTAGAGTGTTACACATAATGCCATGGTTTAGATAAAACAGTGACTAAATGGTTCTTTACGGCCACAAGTTTTTTTTCGGTGGCAAGTAGTGACTAAAAACTGTGGCTATACACAGACATATAGTCATGGTTTCTGTCTAAACCATGGTTTTATGTTTTGATGGTTATTATCCATGACTATAGACCGACATATGGCCACATAAAGCAAATTTTCCATGACAAAAAGAAATAAATATATAGCCACGAAAATTTGTAAAACAAGACCGAAAGTCACTATGTTAATAGTCATGGTTTGTATTATTTTGTGTGACGAAAAGGTAACAATAGTCACAGTTATAAATATGAAGCGTTACTATATACGATGATTTCGTCACAATTAATATGCAATATGTGTAGCTATTAGTATGGCTAAAACCACGATTAAAATAATTAATGTCACAAGAGCTGACCAATAGCCATGATTCTGATGAATCAGTTGCGTGACTAATAAATAGTTTATGGTCACGATTTTTAGTAGTTCGCATGACGAAAAGGTAATGAATAGTCATGCTTCTAAATTTAAGTGTAACTATATGTCTTGAATTGGCCATTGTTTTCTTATTTTATGTGACCAAAAGGTAACATATAGCCACGTTTGTAAAAGCTAAGTGTAACTATATGTCATGACTTTGACTATGCTTTTTAATATTTCGTGTGACCAAAAGGTAACCTATAACCACAATTCTAAAAATTAAGCGTAACTATATGTCATGAATTTGGCTACGGTTTTTAATATTTTGTGTGACCAAAAGTTACATATTAAGTATAATTGTATGTCGTGAATTGGCCACGATTTTTTATTATTATATGTGACCAAAAGCTAACCAATAGTCATCGTTATAAAAATTAAGTGTAACTGTGTATCTTGAATTGCTTACAGTTAATATAAACTTTGCAAAATTGTAAGTATATGTTAAGGTGATCTACACGGGTTGTTTCTTTACCTCTTAATAGTTCCACTAAGAGACATCCTCTGAATCGCTAAGAGGTGAATCTTGTTTGGTAAAAAAAAGTCTGCCTCTTAATGGATCAAAAACCCTCTGAATGATTGTGTATCATGGGCCTCTCTTAACCATTCAGTGCATTAATTTCATGTTGAACAATTACCAAACAATCATCTTTGATTTCGCATTATATTATAAGAGTCTCTTAATCATTCTGACCACTTAATCATTCTGCACCAAACCATTCAGCAACTGCCCAAACAACCTCTAAAAGTTCCATAACCTCACAAAATAAGGTGTTATGAACTTTTACCCAAATATGAGATATTTACAAATAAGACATGAAATGATGATGGAATGCACATTTAAACATGTATCTAGTTTTTACAAAGCATTTTAAACTCACCACTTAGGTTTTTGAAAGAAAACCTAAAAACTTGTAAACCCTAGAAATAGGGAGGAGAAGATGAGACTTGGTTCTTGATTGCAAAGTTCACCCTTAATGACTTGAAGGAGTTAGATGAGATCACTTAACGCTCTCAACGGCCCTTAAGCTAAAAATTAATGAAGAGGGAGGTTGAGTAGGGAGAAAATCCCTCCTAGGGCTCTCAAAATTGTTCCTAAGTATGTGCAATAAATGGAAAAGACATGGCTGGAAAGAGGTTTTAAACTCGTCTGACCACGCAGGCGACTGTACTATACCCGACGATTGTGCCATATGGCACTCTCGCTGGCACTATCGCCGAAGATGCGCCGAGAGGGGGAGGCCCGGGGTAATTGTGACACGCGATAGTGCCCTTGGGAACAATCCTTGTCACTCTCGCCTAGAGTGTATCGAGAGTGGCTGGAGCTCGTCGACAGTGACACGTGGTTGTGCCCTCTGGCACTCTCGCGGTCACTATCGCACTGCCTCACCCAACGACTTGCAACTTTTAATAACCGAACCACATTTTGATAGTTATCCCAAGGTCTAACACACAATTAAAGTTCATTAAAATGCAATAATAAACATAAGTTAACACATAGACGTCTTAGAGCCTAATGAGGGATTACCTTACTTTAAGAAATTGTAGGTGTTAGAGCTTTCACCATCATCAAGTCGTCTCCAACAAAGATCTAGGGTTTCCAAACAATCCATTTCCTCAAATCTAAAATTAGACCACCAAAAAGTAAGACTCTTTAGATCTACAAAGATCCTCATATTAGAGTTCGAAATATACAAGAGGCTTACCTCAACCAAGACTTGAAGTCTTCCAACCAACACTTCCTTTTCATCCTTTCCATAGTCAAGCTTCAAGTCACCAAATATTTGATCTCTTTAAGGTAGATCCACACCAAGATGGTCCAAAATCGGTACTTAAACTTCCAAAATCGTTCAAAGGATGAGAGAAATGGAAAGGGGGAGAAAATGAGAGAAACCCCTAAAATTAGGCATTTAAAAAGCACCAGAGCCCTCCCTGCGGCCTTGGTTGCAACCTCAAGTCGTGGGACAAGCCACACGTGCTCCTAGGTTGTACACCATATGGACTTACGTGACCTATCTGCGGCATGACGTTGCAAGTCAAATCGCGTGTGTTGCATGTTGTGCCTTCTCGCACCTCGTGCTGAGCCGCTCCCCGACCGTTTATCGGTTGGCCGGTGATTGCTTTCTTGGTCGTTTGTCGCCCGTTCTTTAGGAAATCACGAGTGTTACAGACTAATTAGTCAAAAATTATTTAAAAAATATTCGTATTGTAAATAAAAGTATTTTTATTTTTAAATTAAATAACGGATTTCCGGCGGATAATCCGCCAGTAAATTAATTTAATTATTTATTTCATTTTCATTAAAAAGAATTTCTTAAAGTTTAATTAAACTACCGAAGGATTATCAACGGGAAATCCACCGGAAACTTAATCCTAATTACTAATTGATTAATTAAATCAAAGAAATCAAAAAAATTGAAAAAATTTAGTGGTGGATTTCGACCGTGGTCAATCCACCCGAAATTCCGTCAGAAATTGTGTTTCCGACGAAATTAAATTACCGGCGGATTATCCACCAGAACTCCGCCGAAAACTTAGTATTAGTTTCTAATCGATGCCCCGGTAGACTCGACCTTTAACTTTTATAAACTATGTCACTTTAGCTTGCCACATTCCCAATGGAAAGTTCGAGTGCTTTGATAACCTTCGAGATACTAAAGTCTAATTAAAAGTAAGAATTTCACCAACTTTACACCTCAAGGGTATTTTAATAATTTTTCATAATTCAAACACTTTCATAAACCCATTTTCTAACTTAATCTACAACTATTAAATCCTTTTATAAATCACTTGCGAATTATATATAAGGATCTAATCAACTTCTAAAAATCAATAATATTAACTTTAATACTATTACTTAATTTACCCACTTAAAAACACCATGAGCCTTGGATCACGTCCAAAAGGTTCAATGCTGCCATCCATACATGGGTAGCGCATGCCATGGTTTCAGCCCCATTGTTTGATAGCCCCAAACTCATTCTAAACTCAAGGTTTCATAGAACGATAATGCCAACGCCTTTATTTATCTTGCATTTTGATCTCAAGGTGATTGTCGACAACGTTTACTATACGTTAATATTATCGACCACTTTTATACTTTTTAACACAATCACGAGATCTACCCAAAAACATCCAATCGAAGAGTCATCGACATCGTTTTGTTCACTAAATTTAGGACAAACGATCTATAGTATATTGGTTGAAAACTCGTATCTAAAACAATTCAAATGTGAGGAAACACTTACCGAATGAATGTCTTTTTTCTTCCTGAAATTTACTACATGATTTCTATCCTTCTTGAACCTTCAATCAACCTTCTTCTTCTTCGCCTAACAATCTCGACCATACACAACTTCAACCCACATGAGAATACTTCCATTCTGAAAATATGCCAAAATTATACTTGACGGGGTTTTGATTATCGATTGACTCAATCCTCTCAACCCACAACGATCATCACTTTGGATTATTGTTTGGCACCACTAAACATGGGATCGATTGATATTCTAACACAAAGTCGAGGGAGTTTTACTTACCGAAATTTTACGAGTCTACTTCCAGAACTTGCTATGCATGTTATCGAGTTCGAGACCCTCCAAACACTTATTGCTCTTGAAAACCTTTCCTTCAAATGCTTCTAAAATTCATGGATGAAGACTGGAGAGATTTTTTGTGCATTTTTATCCGATAAATATACATATATAGAGATGATCTCTCTCCACTCGTAACCCCCTTAGCCGATTATCATGGGGAGGTGGGTTATCCCATATTTGCATAACTTTGACCAAATAAATCCCTCAAATGGTCCCTCAACTATCACTAATTGAGCCTTTGATTTACATGTTTTCTCATTTGACAAGTTTCACCATATATTACCTACTTTACAAATAGCCCCCAAAATGGGGTGTTACAAATCTCCTTCACCTACAAAAATTTCGTCCTCGAAATTTGCAACCGAGAGTCCTTAGCCTTCAACTCTGCTTCAAACTCCTGAGTCATCTCCGACCTTTGAGGAATGTGTACTTCACTGATATTGAGGATGCTCTTATCTTTCGACCTTTTCTGTTTCTTTCTAGCTATCTAACACTTGAACTACCACTTCTTTGCAACTCAACTTACCTTTGATCCAAATGTCCTCCAAAGACATTACAGTCGTCAAGTCAACTAATAACTTTCTTAAGCTTAACATATAAACGTGTCAATATTTCATCGTAATTTTGCTTACAATCTCAATGAATAAGTTGCTCTACCATTCTCGCAACTAGCTTTACAGTCCAACGCCTCATGGACTCAACATACCTTGAAAGTCTAATTTTTATAACATCGATCTTCTTAAGTTATTAATTTACTGACTTTAGAAACCTCACTAATTCTTTACATTCTAATTTATCTGGACATCTTATTGCGATTGCTTAAACACTACATTGAGAGTTAGAACTATATGTCGCTCTTCTGATGTCATACCTCATTCTACACATGGATGTTGTTCGAAACATCATCAATGTATTTCTTTTCCTTATTGCAGTTACTCGAAATCAGTCTTATTAGGCACATCATACTTTCTATTTATATTTTATACCTTCTTACACCAAACATTCACCCCAAGAAGTGCATCTCTTTTTAGTTGAACTTATCAATCGTCATATGCTTGTATACAAACTTGAATACATGATCTTCGTTGAGCATATACATATTTCATTCCAATTGACATCTTTCACTCCATAAATTTCAACCATTCACCAACTCGTGAATTCTCAACCCATTTCTTACTTCCCGAATTCTTGCTCACTTCCAAAAAAGATCGCATTTAATGTTGCTTAGAAAAAAAATAATTGTGCATTCGGTCATAGCTACCATCAAAACTCCACCTTGGCAAAAAGTTGACACGTCAATTAAACATTTCCAACAAAATCATTCATATCAACGATTTCCAAATCATGTTTATATCTCACATTAGGAGTCTCAAATACCTGAACAAGCATTAAGCGCATTAGGTGCTCTCATGGCATCCACACTTACAACTTTTCCTTCACCAGCTATTGAAGATAGACACAAGAAAAATTAATTGATCACTTTTAGTCTTTTCCATTCGTCCTCTAGTTCTCCCCCTTTGATATATATCAAAAATATTTTTAAACGCTTGCTTAATCTTCCCATTATGCATCATCACGTACCTTTACATCTATTATACAATCTCGTATTTGATGATTGCTTTCATAATTCTCATAACCCCTTCATGGAAAAACTATGTTATGTGCTCATTACACAACGTTTGCTTAACCTTTAAATTCTCTTGATAAGCATAAATGTTTACCCTTTATTTTTGTTACACTAGGTACTTATCGCTTTAACTGTTGCCAATGCATTCATACCATCTTTTTTCAATTCTATCACCTTGTTAATTACTGCTCATGTTAGTTTCTTGCATCCATATCCCTTCTCCTATAACTTTGACTATCTAATTAATCAATCTACCATCTGCCATTTACTTTTTTTCTTCCTTAAATCCATATTTTCATCCACCTTACTTGGACCACAAAGCTTAATTTATGTCTTACCCTTTATTTGAAGTTTACATTCTATGGCATCTTACTTCTGTACTTAGAGTTTACTCTTGATTCCTTTTTTTATCAATACCCTTTCGTCAGTTATACTTCCTTGGAGTCGGTTACACATCTTGTCTCGCTTTATTGATTGATGTGTCCACTAACTAGTTGAACCATGCATCCTCACATAGATCACCCTTTTTTTTCTTAATGGTCAGTCTAAGCCATATACTTAGTCTTTATTATCTTCCATCTTTACGGTATATAGGATACTACATATTCTGCACTTTGCTGATAGTTATAACTACACGTTCTTACTTCGTTCCTTTATACATGCTTCATTTTATAGCTTACTTATCTTAATTTCATTTACTAGAGAAGACATTTGATATTTGCACTATTGCAACTTTGCATGTGCCTTTAAGAATAAAATCTCCATATAATGTTACCACATTCTTACCTTACAGAAACCTTATACTTTAGCTTTATCTTAGTATACCACACACTTTTCAGTTTTGGTAACCATGACCATTAGACACATGTTTTTTTTAATATGCCATTACACTTCTAACTTCTTTTTTATTGGGATTTAACGTCATCTACTCCCACTCTAACATACAAAATGACTTAATGAATACACCTCTACTTTAAAATGGTTATACATCTACCTTCCATCTTACCATACTCGTTTCATCAATCATGCTCAACATCATCATTAATGTCATAATATTCAACAAGAGGACTTTAAGTCCTTTTATTACGAATTATGGTTTTAATAATAGGTTATCAAAACCCATTTCACTTAAACCACTGACCTCGTAGCTTGGAATCAATCTTGAATCTTACTTGTACGTGAACCATACATCTCACACTATCGATTTAAGTTTAGGCTACCAGTAACCTAATTCACTTAAACCTAAGCTCTCTTCACTACATATCAACCTTATAGCGTATCATTCCATTTTCCAATCTCGATCTCATTCTTCAGTTTAAGTCTAGGCTAAAAATAACCTAGTTCAAAATAAAATATTACTTTTTGTATTCAACTTTTATAATTATATATATAGATTAATAGTTTAATACATTAAGTAATATTATTTTATTATTATTATTATTATAAATATGTTTTTTGTACTGTTTTTTAGTATGTGGTTAGAGTTGGGTTATTTTAGTGTTCAAAGGACCCGTCATTTTTTAGCGTTGGTATTTTTGTGGTTGGGCTGGAGATGCCCTCACTAACGAAATCTTAATCAATAGAGTTAGTAGGAGAGACCATATCAATTACAAAAAGGAAACTATAGGGACTTCAATTCCCTCATTAATAATTCTTTAGAGAGCCCTTACTTGTTAATTTAGGTAAACAACAAGAACCAAATTTGCATTTAACTTTTTAATTATTTAGTAAAAATTAAGTTATTGTTGTAGGATAAGTGTGTCATCGTCTAAAGGATATGACGATAGAGATAAGTATATCAGAGTTAGATTAGAACTGAAATATCTCATAGTTATCTACTTGTAACTCATCCCTATTTAAAGGGATTTTGATTAATGAGAATTACAGATTCATTCTCTCCATATATTATTATTCTGTTTGGATTTTCCTTTAACACGTTATCAGCACATAGTTCGTTTGCGCTATCGCTCCCTCGGATCGTTTCCGCCGCTACTAAACGATCGTTCGCAATCAGTCACCATTAGAAGGTCTGTTTTTTCTAATATTGCAATTCAAGTAAGTATCTCTACAAAAAGTTACAATTTTTTCTCTATGAATTGTCATTAATCGTGATTAACTCTTTTAGCCGCGATAATTCAATGTACCCTTATTTAATTTTGCATCTATTTGACTATGCATTTAATTTCTTTTTAATAGAATCATTATAAATCTAATTGTACATGTTTATATTTTATTATCTAAGAATTCATTTGTTGTTGTTCTAATTTTTCGTTACATATTAATAAAAAATTCTATTTATTTTTAGAATTTATTTGGGTTTATTAAAGATTATTCGCTCTACACTTGGACTTATTAATATTAACTTGTTATTAATTTGTATTTAAAACTTATCATCATCTATTGAACCATTTTTTTTAAATTGACTAATACGATTTATTTTACATGAGTTTATTTTAGCATATTGTTATTTATATTGTATATTAAATTATGCTATAATTTTTAGCACATCATTGTGCATTTATGCATCATTAATTTGTTACAATTTTGACATGTTTAGTTGGTTAATTTAATTACGTTAATATTATTTTATTTAGATCAATTATCGTTTAATTTTGTATATGATAATATTTGTTGTTTTAAAATATTATTATGATCTATTAATGTTTATCAAATTAGATTACAATATCCATATATTTAGATGGTTATCCAATTAGTTTACAATATTATTTATCATTTATTTGTTTATGTTAATATTCAAATGTCTATCACAATTAATAATTGTTATAATTCAAATGTTTATGTTGATTATGAGTTCCTACTCATTAATCTCAATCTTATAAATTATCTTTGGAATTTACAATTCCAACCCCCATAAATTTTGTTATTTTGCTAAAAGGTCCAAAAATAGCATGAAAATGTTAAAATCAAACATTTATCTTGATTGTGAGTTCATACTCATAATTTTAAACTATATAATTAATTTTTGGAAGTTACACTTCCAAGCCCATATATTTTGATATTTACCAAAAGCTCCAAAAATACTATTAAGGTATTAAAATATTAAAATTGGTTTCATATGTCAAACTCATAGTCATTTTGGCCTCATGTCAAATGCTCTATAATTAATAATGTTATATTTAAATGAAATAAATCACAAGATATCGACTGGATTTTGTCAAACGGGTGTAAACAGCCCTAAGGTTTCTAGAGACTTAAGAAATCCATGTGATTCCCCTACTACCTGAAATCCAATAGATTAAGTGATTTCTTTTTCACAAATTGAAATATTGATGAAGTATTATCAATAAAATATAAGCAAACAAAAATCCAATATTGTTATGATAATGAAATTTCATAGCCATAATTCATTTTCTTATCAAAAAGAAAATCATATATTATCCTTTATATATGTAAATTGTAATATCTGGGTCCGAAAATTTTATTAATTTTGTTAGTTGAGTGAAAAGTTAAGCGAGACCCAAAGTTCAGGGGGGCTAATTGAAACTTGGGTTATATATATATATATATATATTAACCCTAAGATTTTATCAGGATTCATTCCTGATAATTTTGTGTGACCGACTAAGGAGAGCGAGAGCAGAGCGAAAGCAGGGAGAAAAGAAAAACTAGGTCTCAAAGGATCGATCAGTTTCTTTGCAAACAAAGGTATGATTCTATCCTAATACTCTCATCTAAGAGTTTTAGTCGGTAAATGATCTAGTTGTTGAGTTTGTAACCGTAAAATTTATCGATTTAAGGATCTGGGTATTTTGTACGAAGTTCGGAATCGTCTGAGTTTGGTTGAATATTGACCGGACCCGGTGTGGACCGGTGTGGTGTAACCGGTGTCGACCGGACCGGGGGACCGGTGCCGACCGGGCCCGAGGTGTGTCGCTCGAGGACCGGGGTGGTCTCGACCGGGGTGCACAGTGTGGCATGTTTTTATGTTTATTAGGTGAGAGAGTGGGTTATCTGTATTTTGGCTTATCGATTTATCAGTGTTGTCGTAGGTAGTGAATCTTTAGGAAGCAGACTTTAAGAAGGAAGGATTGAGGTGAGTCTTTCAAACTAAATCCTTTACGATTTTGAAAGTTATTTGATAAATGTGAGTTTTCTAAACTACATGTTTATATTATCGAAAGTTGAGAAGGTTTATTGAAAAGGTTGATTTAATTATGTTGGAATATTCATGTTATGTTTATATAAATGTGTTTTATATAATGTTGTTAATTAGATGTATGCATACATTTAATTCGTGAGATTTGACCTAAGTCGGGAAGTGTGGCCCGCCTGATCGTACCGGGGAGTGTGGCCCGTTTATGCCATTGGGGTGTGTCCCCAAAATAAGGCAGTACGAGACAGACATACCGTCTTTGAGGGCAGTGTTGGTCAGTAGTGTGAGTTACGCTTGCGAAGCGTAAAGTATGATAAATGTTTGATCAGTAGAGTGAGTTACGCTCATGAGGCGTAAGGCTTTGTTTAAATGTTTTAAATAATATTTGAACTGTTACAGTAATGTTTGGAGGGGACTCACTAGACCATTGGTCTAACCCTCGCTCTTTCAAAATTATAATCCTGTTTCATGTTATCGCAAGATAGCAAGTACAGATAAGGGTAAGGAGAAGATGTGAGATAATTCCAGGAGCTAGAAGACTCCTTGTAATAGTTTTCTTTTTGACTCAGTTGTGTAATAGTTTGTAGTGGCAACCCTATTCTTTTGATTGTAGACTTGGGGCCGTTTCTAGTTGAAGTATTATATTTTGATGTAATTAAAGTTTGGGTTGTTACATAAATGGTTGAAACAACTCATCCCAAAGTCAACGTCGTAAACTCAAAATAATCTGAGTATCATAAATAAGTATATAAACCTCCTTTTGAAAAGGTACAAGAAAATATCTAAAGTCCATCAACTCCCTATTGACTCTAAAACCAACCTCTTGGAGGTACAAGAAAATACCATCATGTTTTGAGACGACATATAAATCCTAAGTTTCATAGGAATACCTTTACTAGAAACCCCCAAAGAAATGTGGGATGTCTCGAAAGGGATAATCGGGAGTACTCATGAATATTTACTTCCCGAACTAATCGTATAGTGGAATGAAACCCACTTACTCGATTACAAAAAGGTAACTGATTTCAACAAAGAAATGTTATATCCAAAACGCGTCTCAATCTCTGTGGCAAGGAACTCACAGAAGATGACATGATTCCTAACATTATTTTCACCTTTCATATATCAAAAATATTAATGAACTAATATAAGTTGGAATGTAACCTTTAGAAAAACTCATCAACCTACTGCAAGTGGTTGAGAGACATAACAAGGTTCTTTCGAATAACAACACCACATCTGTCGAGACAAAGAAAATTCTCGAGATCAATAATGAAAGCATTAAAGGTGGAAACAACTCCAAAGAACAGAGAGTTAAAAACAATTTCACACATTAGACATTTATGCACTATGTAGACGAAACCCTAGAACGAGTCAGGGTCTTGGTAAGAGTCGGGAATGATTTTTCAACATCTAGAGTAGAAATACAACTACTGCCCCAGGTGATAATGGATAGTCAAATAAGAAATGCACTAAAGATTGCTCTTGTCGAAAAGGGAACAAGTTAAAAATGAACTATATCATATTAATTTAAGAATGATAAAGCATAGGTTTCTTTGAAATTTATTTTATAATATTTTAATTAATTTCTTTTGCTTAAGTAAAATCGAATATGTAACCATTATAGATGTAAAGAAATAAATCAAAACAAATACAAATACAAAACTTTCAATATTCTCTGTTCCGTATAGGAATGTATCAAGGAGAACTTGATTTTTTGTAGGACATATTCCACACAATTTAAAATGATAGACAAATACTTATTTTATAATTCATCCAACCGAAATACTTAGACGATGAACTGTCATTTTCTTGTTGGTACAAAATTAATAGGAACCTTGTAAAGATATTCGTATAAAATGGAAATGAACATATATACGTAAATTCCAATGAATATGAAAGGAAACATATATCATGGAAACTAATGTGTCAAACTAGTAGATTACTAGGTCATCGAAACATCTTTTGTCACCAATAAAGAACTTTGGGGAAATGACGCATATATGTTTCGACATGACCATGTAGGACACCATGGTTATGACATAGTGATCCGTGTATTGTCAAATACACAGACACATTCTCTTTCGAGTGAAAGGCAAAAGGTAGGTAAATTGCAACTGTTGACTTCTGTAGCATAAGAAACAACATTACCATCATAATATGCCCTCTCGAATACCTAAAACTTTTGTATATACCCTAATCCTTAGCCAAGACAGGAATGATATCATCCTAAAGCTAAGGACATAATACAAAAATATTACATTGTTACAACGAATACAAGGTGATATTTATGGATATAAACATCCAGAATGCGGGCCATTAAAGTACTTTATGGTTCTGGTTTTGACACGATGAACGCATGTCATATTATTGTTCACATGAAATATTGCACTCTTAGCACTAGCTATATGTTTAAGGGCTCACCACCCTGATTATTTCATCAAGTCTACATGACCTGGAATGCTGGAGAATTTACATCATAAGGATTTGATGTTAATTACATATGTATTAGGATCAATGTAGAGTTTCCTATACCCCATGTGTATATATAAAATGGTCTCATAGAATTTGTTATCAAAAGAATATGATGACATCTAGGGTATTAGTAATGCGCACCAATTTACCCACATCTACCTAGAGTTATGCAATTATTATATGCAGTTTTTTTCGTTTTTAGACCCATTGCTTGCTAACCAGCCTCATGCGTACTAGTTGGTAACTGGATATAAGCCTGATAGTTTACGTTTACGCATGTTTAGTTCGTTAGTATATGTGCCAATTGCGCCCCCACAGAGCATCAAAATGGGTCCGTAAAGACGACTTGGTATATGTTGGATATGAATCCCCAACAATTATCCGTTAATTAGAATATTTGACTAGTGATCTCTTTACCGCTAGATTTGCGGGTTGTCACTTTCATGAGACAGTTTTCCCGTCTTTAGGGGGAGATAGGAAAAATGATTTTCCATGGGAACGACAGGAAGTGTCATTTAATATTCCCACTTTATCTCATTTTGATCCCCAAAACTTCACAACGTAATGTTAAAGTCAAACGAATCAGACTCGATACCTGATACGTTTAATGTTATTCCAAAAGTGATAAGATCACAAATACAAGCTGCAAATATACTCACAAGGTTAAAAAGTCCCCAATAGGGGCACATCGCCATTGGAATGTACGTTGCAATCACACATAGTGGAGGTGTGGTTGAGATCGTAGCTACCAAATGGAAGTGGTGGAAGCTACTTGGTTCGATGGATACTATTCTAAAGGAAGAGAATAGTTAGGCACATCCATTTATCATCAATACACAAAACTCTCATGAGATTGTCTCTAATTATAATTATGTCCATGAATCATCACTGGAGGATGCTCCGAAGTTAATATTGATTCTAGAGATGAATATTAATCTCAAATGAACTATGAGAGTACATATGAGTCGATGGACAGATCATATATAATCATTGATGATTTATTCGCATATATGATGGCTCATAAGATGATCGAGCACGACGACATCGAACCAGGCTCAGTTGAATAATATCAACAAAGAACATATTGACCTAAATGTAAAGAAACAATCCATAAAGAATTATATTCTTTGACAAATGATCGGGTATTTGGTCTGGTAGTGCTAACCTTCCAAGTGTAAATCCCGTAGGACATAACTCAGTCTTTGTCAGAAAGCGTAACGAGAATAATGAAGTCCTAATATGTAAGGCTCTCCTTTGGCGCAAGGTTTCTCACAACGCCCTGGATTGACCACGAGGAGACTTACTCTCTCATGATGGATGTTATGACATCCGAATAATTTGTTAGCCTAGTAGTTTCCGAAGGACTGGAAATGTAGCTCATGAATGTGGTTACCACATATCTCTATGGGGATCTAGATTTAGAGATATATAAAAGTGCTTGATGATATTACATTACCAAAATTAAGTAACTCTAAACCACGAAATGCGTTTGCAATAAAATTGAAACGCCCACTTTATAGATTAAAACAATATAAGCGGATGTGGTATACCCGCTTAATTGAATACTTGATTGGGAAAGGATATATAAGAACGATAAACTGTTCCCTTGCGTATTTATTATGAAAAACAAGTTCCAGATTTTCAAAGTAGCTCTATATATCAATGTTATGAACATAATAGACACTCTTGATGAAATAAGAGAAACCACAAGCTACTTGAAATTTGATTTTGAGAGGAAAGATCTTGGGAAAACTTGATTTTGTCTAGATATTTGAGCTAGGACACCGAGTTTGTGAAATATTAATTCACCGATTGCATATGTCCAGAAAATAATTAGGCAATTTAATATGGACAAAGCACATCCGATTAGCACTCCCATGATCGATCGAAGTGTCGGATATAAGGAAAGATCAATTTCGTCTAAAGGATGATGACAAAAAATACTGGGAGCTGGAATTCCCTATCTAAGTACAATATGCGCATTATCGTACTTAGCATAATACACTTGACCATATATTATATTTCTCAATGAACTTGTTAGCTAGATTTAGCTCAGCGCCAACGCAAAGTCATTTGAATGATATCAAAATTAATCTTTTGGAACCATTGACATGGGCTTATACTTTCCCTATAGAAAGAAAAATAGGATTGATAATGGAACTTCAATACCTACTTAGAATATAAGTATCAAAGTACTAGATCTTATAGAAAAACACCAAACAATGTCTTGGTATGTGTTTGTTGATATAGGTATATGTCTGACTCATAGAAAGGTTGTTCTCAAACTGGATAAGGAATTACCACAATGAACACCTAGATTGCTTGAAAGTAAGCTAAGCAAACCCTTGTAACTACCTCCATGAATTATTCCAAGAATATTACTCTCCATGAGATAATTAAAGAATGTATATGATTAAGGATTATTGTAATAACCTGTTTAAAAGTAAAGAAATTAAAGTTCGGGTGAGAAATTTGAAAAGTTATAATAGAAGGGGCTATTTGAGAAATGGAGAAAAGAGGGATTAAAACCCTAGAGTCAGTGGTATTAGGTGGCGGCTGATATTTTTGGAGAAAAGGGATTCTAAGGCGATTTTGGAGAGATCGGTCGGGAGAGAAGAGTCTTCAAGGATTTCAAGGGAGAATTCGTGTCTTTTGAGGTAAACCATCTTGTAAACAAAATCTTTGGCAATTAAATGTTTTAAGTCTCAGATTTATAATTTGGTGTTGTGTTTTAAATCTGAAATTTGTGGTTTTCGGGTTTGAGTTAATTGGAAATGGTTATAAGGTTATCTTCATGATTAATGGAGTGTAGTTGGAATTGGGTTCTGCACTTGATTATGGACTTTGAGTAGTACTTTAGATTTCTGAGTTTTGATTGAAGTTGGTGAAATCTGATTGCGAGCCTCTAAGTTTGTTCATTTTCTGTCTGCGTGACCCCGGGTACGAAGTGACCTCGGCCAATCTCATGCCCCGGTCGAAGATGAGTTCGGTTGACTCATGGGGACACCGGTCAGTTTGAGTCCGGTCGACCTCATGGGAGACACCGGTCGGTGGAGTCCGATTGTCCCAAGGTAAGTTCGGTCGCATGGAAGCAACACCCCGGTCACAGAAAGGGAGGTCCGGTCGAGCTGTTCTTCATGCTCCGGTCGATCTAGGTAGCAGGCTCCGGTCGTGTCATGTACTCAGACCCCGGTCGACCTATTTGTAGTCTGGTCCCGGTTTGTGTTGTGGGCCGAAGCCCAATTCTGTTATGTGTGGGCTGATTTTTTTTAAAATAAGTAAGTTATATTAGGTGCTTGTTTAGTAAGTTAGTTATTTAAGTATGGGTTTGGTAGTAGTGGTGTTGGGTCTTTTGTGAACTAATCCAATCTATCATGTTTTAGTAAAATGGGAGGGGGAAGTTTAAATAATTAGAGTTTAAGTGTCATTTGGGTTTCGATGTCATGATCAACTCTTTTATAAATCCGAAAGTTGAGGAAGTTTATCCACCAATGTTTCCTTATAGGTTTCAGTTCAAATTTTAAAAGTAGACGAAGAGCATTAAGCTAAGGGACGTCAGGTGAGTTTTTCTGAACTAAACCTTTTGGAAATAAAAGCATGTAAAGTTTAATTTTAAACTTTTATTTATTTACGATGACCTGTTTATTATGAAATGTTTTAAGCGTGTTATAAATTGTTGTTGCTAAATGTATGCATACATTCTAAGTGGATATTTTGACCTAAGTCGGGGAGTGTGGCCCGTTTATGCCGTTGGGGGGGTGTCCCAACATTAAGGCAGTGCGAGTTAGACACATCGTCTTTGACGGTCGTGTGGTCAGTAGCGTGTTTTATCTATGTGCATTTATTAAACGTCGATTTGAAATTCTGGAATTTATTTTATTGCTTAACTGTTAGAGGGAACTCACTAGACCATCGGTCTAACCCTCACTCTTTTAAATTTAAAAATCTTTTCAGGCAGGCGTGATATAGGAAGGGCAGATAAAGGGAAAGAGAAGGCTTAGCGGTCCCAGTTAGAAGACCGTCAAATAGTTTCCTTTTTAATTTCTCAGTTATGAATAGGTTGCCTTGCAAACCTTTGAATTTATTGTACGCTTGGGACCGTTTTGGCTTGGATTATTTTTACCGTTGGCATTTTAATATCAAGTTCTAATTCGTTTTGGTTGTTTCTAGTCAGGTTGTTATAGTTGGTATCAGAGTCATAGTTTAAGGGATTTAGGTGACCGAATGGGCCTAAACTTAAACTGTGGAGTAGATGGACACAACTGAGAATTAAGAAACCTTTAAGAAAGACCTTGATCATCGTGAGATGTGATAACAATAGTGAGTACACTCATGTAAGGTAAATTTAAAATCGCATCTGGCCAATGCCATTACGATTTTATAGGTACATGGGCATACTCAATTGCTATTGTTGAGGGTGGGTCAGGGTAGAGGGTTCTATCCATAGATTGATAGTGTTAGCCTAGCGTGTGGTGGAAGTTCGTTTTAGTGGTAAGATTAGTACCGTTTAGGATGGGTAGTGTGAGGGATGTAGATACTTCGTTGAGAAAGGATCTCATGTGTCTATAAGGAGGATAATAGGATATGAAGTGAGCTTTTAGCTTCAAAGGAGTTTTCGGTTTATTAGGTTGTCACGACGATTTGCGGGAAGCAGGAGGATGTTAATCCGAGAATCGAAGGATAGAAGTGAAGCCTTTGTATCGGTAGCTAATTGAAGGGCAATTGGGAGACGATATCAGTGTTGACTGATAAATTGTAGTGGGGACCATATGAATTCGAGTTATGATTGGTAAGTTTGTTTAAGGGTAAAGTGAGGATGCACGTTTTGCGAAATTGTAGTTGTGATGGTAACTTGTACCTGGATATTCAAGGATGTTGGGAAGCGTTGGTGCTAATAGTAGTGGCAAATGTGAGGGTCATGATGGGTTGGTCGAAAGTAGAAAGTCTGAGATGAGCTGTGGTGAGTGCAAGCAGTTGACCTTGTTAGAGTAAATAGCCTTCAATGTCATTGAGTCTCATGCATTGAGTGTCAAGCAAATTATTGGAGTTTTTCATATCATTCATATCAGACGTTTTGGCGAGTGTGTATTTTATGAAGTATTTGTTTTGAAAACGTATTGACGCGTACAAATGTGTGTATGGATTGAAAAGACAAGTTTATGGCGTTGGGTGATAAATTTCGATTTTGTGTGGGTAAATTATTATATGTCTTTTGTAAATTAGTTAACTTTTGTTATAAAAAAATCAAAATAACATTTGATCGCGTAATTTTATAAGCGAGTTTGGTACAAGACTTGTGTTGTCATATCATTAAAGATGAGAGTCGTTTGACTCACTCAGTGTAAGCAACTCTGTAATATTTTATTCACCGTGTGGGTAAAGCCCATCGGAAATGATTTTAATTGTGCCAACACCGATGTTGGGGTGTGGTGAAGAGAATTTGTCATGAAGTTGAGGCTGAACGATTCTTGAAATCGTTGTGCCTGACTAATTCAATGTTATGTCGTGTACACTTAAGTTGCTTCATAATGTAAGTACCTTCTAAATTTTCAAACATGTCAAGAGTTTAAATATTTGTGTGTCATGCATGAAGGATATGAACTCTCTAGGTCGTGGGGAAAGGTTGCAATTAAGAATGCTGTTAGTGTTGAGAGTGGAAGTGTGATGCTAGATCAGGGGCAGTTGGTTCTTGATTTTGGCGTTCCTATTATGGAAATGTGTTAAATAGTGGGAGGTGGTTATTGAAAGCATGGGTCTCTGACGTTAAGGGTGTTTTATGGCATGCTCGCTTGATCAGTGGCATAAGATAAGGAGGTCGGTAGATGTTTATGTCCAGGGTGGGATTCGAAGTCGCTGGGATACTTTTATATGTTGTGATGACAGAGGTAAATCTCATTGGAAATTCTGTTGGTCGGAGATGTGGTCGAAGTAGTGCCATGTCGGCTGTCGATGTTGAAACCAGCAACCATTTCTTTTTGTTTGTGGTGAATGGCGGAACGCTGAAAATGAAGAAGTAGTTACGTATAGTTTTGGGGAGTTTTGTGATGAAGCAAGGAGTTATTCAAAAAGGTGCGTACCTAATGTGATGTTGGACAACCTCGTGTGGATAATTCAAAATAGAAGATCGCTAGTTCGGTAAAGTGATTCTTTATCGATGAGGTTTTGATGGCTATATTGGCGTGACGCTTGATGTAGCAAATGGGAGGGTTGTACTTTGCGCAGTTAAGCCTTCGAAGTAGTACGTTTAATCTTTCATGCTACTGGAGTTTGAGCCGACAAGGAGCGATATTTTGTTGGGTGGTTTTGAAGATTATAGTTTTGTGATTTGTTCCGGTCCGAGAAAGGCAAGGTAGTGGAATGCCTTGAAGTCCAATTTCGGTATTGTGATCAGTGAGAAGAGGACGGTATTTTTATGTGTGTCAAGTAGTTGTGAAGAATTGCAGTTGTTCTAGGATGAGGTAGTAGAGTGATGGTGGTTACAGTTGGGAGTCATGGTTGTAATCATGAGGTGGATGATGTTTTTATGACATAGCTGGGAGAGCAATTCAATAAAATGGTCAGGAGCTTCTTTAAGGATATGTAAAAGGTGGGTGTATTGTTATAGGACAAGCGTCTTTGTCTGGAGATTTCTGGGGAATGATCCATAAGTGGCACGTATGTGGTTGGGACGTGTGATCGTCTGGTTAGCAATTGAATAGTTTTAAGTGGGAGATAATTTTCGAATGTTGGATGGCGGATGTCTAAGAGAGGAACCATGTGTTTTGGATTGAGTTGGGTATCGGACAGGTTTATCTTGCCCTAGGATGTTGATGAAAAATTCGAACCGTTAGCTCTGATTGAAGTGTAGTGGGTAGAAGATCCGTAAGCTCGTAGAGATTTTTGGAGGCGAAGGAATTCTAGCAGCTTGGGCAATCCTGTTGGAATGTGGGAATCGTGTGGTGCTTTCGAGTAGAAGGCAATGTTTTTGGAAGAACTTAATTGTTTTCTATTGAAAAGTGTGAGTAGTCTGTTCGTTAAGCGTTGTGAAGTAAATGTGGTTTCGACACATTTGGGAATCATTGAGGGATGGAGTAAGTAAGGTTGGGCGAGCAGTGTTTGCCGCGATGAAAATAGAGTAAAGTTAATACGGCGGAAATGTGGGTAACCTAAGGGTGAGAAGTTTGACTAATGACCTAAATGTGGAATTATGTTCGCTGTTGTAGATGTTATTAAAGTATGAAGCCTTAGCGATTGTGAGAAGGAGGTTATAGCGTATGTTGCAATTGGGTGTCGAGTAATCTATGTTGAGGGATTGGCCTAAAAGCTCGCACCACTATTCAGCGAGTCGTTTATTAAAGGAAGTTTGAAACATTTTAGAAATAAAGAAAGAGGGGACGGGATGTGGTGTTCGAAGTAAGGGACCAAGGTGTCAGACACAGTAGTGAGTAGAAGAGATTCCAAGCGAGTTGGGTGTCTAGCATTAAGCTGCTTGGGAGAAATTTGTGTGAGCAGGGTCACTTCGTCTTGGATGGGTGAAACCTGGTATATTGCGCTTATAGTTGGACGAGTGTGCGGACAGTGGAATTGAAGGGTGTTGTTTCATCCGGTCAGTGGGAGCTAGTGGACTGTGAGAGTGACGAGTGGTGGAAGTTTTCAGTTCTTCAGGCTAGAAGTTAAGGGTGTTGAAGTTTGGCGCAAAGTATGTGTAATACGTATGAGGGGTGCAGGAGAGATGATAAATTGTGAACGTTGTGCTTCAAGAAAGGGAGTGTTGGTTACATTAGGCGAGCAAATGTCGCACATTTTGTGTTGAAATGAGGTGAGAGGGATATATCATGGATTCAAAGACGGTTCAAGTGGCGGCCGACAAGGTTAATCAAATTCGAGAAGGGTTAAAGGTTGTTAAAGGTTGCCCAAAGTTGTCAGGAAATGTACGCAGATAAACGAAGGAAGCCGATAGCGTTTCAAGAAGGTGACAAGGTAATGTTAAAAGCTTCGCCTTGGAAGGGAGTTGTCCGTTTCGGCAAGAAAGGCAAGTTGAGACCGAGAGTTGTGGGACCATTTGCTATCATGGAGTGTGCTGGGAAGGTAGCTTATAAATTGGATTTAACCGTGGATTTGCGAGGAGTTCACCCCGTTTTCCACGTGTCGAATTTGAAGAAATGTTTGGCTGAAAGCGATGTTGTTATTCCTTTAGAGGATGTCCAAATAGATGAGAAAATGAGCTATGTAGAGGAACCGATAGCTATTTTGGATCGTAAAGTGAAAAGTTTAAGGAGCAAGAAAATTTCCTTGGTGAAAGTTCAGTGGCAATTCCACAAGGGTCAAGAAGCAACTTGGAAATTAGATTCGGTTATGAGGAATTAATATCCCGGTTTGTTGACGAAGGAATTCTGGGGACGAAATTCTTTTGAGGAGGGGATATTGTAATAACCTGGTTAAAAGTAAAGAAATTAAAGTTCGGGTGAGAAATTTGAAAAGTTATAATAGAAGGGGCTATTTGAGAAATGGAGAAAAGAGGGATTAAAACCCTAGAGTCAGTGGTATTAGGTGGCGGCTGATATTTTTGGAGAAAAGGGATTCTAAGGCGATTTTGGAGAGATCGGTCGGGAGAGAAGAGTCTTCAAGGATTTCAAGGGAGAATTCGTGTCTTTTGAGGTAAACCATCTTGTAAACAAAATCTTTGGCAATTAAATGTTTTAAGTCTCAGATTTATAATTTGGTGTTGTGTTTTAAATCTGAAATTTGTGGTTTTCGGGTTTGAGTTAATTGGAAATGGTTATAAGGTTATCTTCATGATTAATGGAGTGTAGTTGGAATTGGGTTCTGCACTTGATTATGGACTTTGAGTAGTACTTTAGATTTCTGAGTTTTGATTGAAGTTGGTGAAATCTGATTGCGAGCCTCTAAGTTTGTTCGTTTTCTGTCTGCGTGACCCCGGGTACGGAGCGACCTCGGCCAATCTCATGCCCCGGTCGAAGATGAGTTCGGTCGACTCATGGGGACACCGGTCAGTTTGAGTCCGGTCGACCTCATGGGAGACACTGGTCGGTGGAGTCCGGTCGTCCCAAGGTAAGTTCGGTCGCATGGAAGCAACACCCCGGTCACAGAAGGGGAGGTCTGGTCGAGATGTTCTTCATGCTCCGGTCGATCTAGGTAGCAGGCTCCGGTCGTGTCATGTACTCAGACCCCGGTCGACCTATTTGTAGTCTGGTCCCGGTTTGTGCTGTGGGCCGAAGCCCAATTCTGTTATGTGTGGGCTGGTTTTTTTAAATTAAGTAAGTTATATTAGGTGCTTGTTTAGTAAGTTAGTTATTTAAGTATGGGTTTGGTAGTAGTGGTGTTGGTCTTTTGTGAACTTATCCAATCTATCATGTTTTAGTAAAATGGGAGGGGGAAGTTTAAATAATTAGAGTTTAAGTGTCATTTGGGTTTCGATGTCATGATCAACTCTTTTATAAATCCGAAAGTTGAGGAAATTTATCCACCAATGTTTCCTTATAGGTTTCAGTTCAAATCTTAAAAGTAGACGAATAGCATTAAGCTAAGGGACGGCAGGTGAGTTTTTCTGAACTAAACCTTTTGGAAATAAAAGCATGTAAAGTTTAATTTTAAACTTTGATTTATTTACGATGACCTGTTTATTATGAAATGTTTTAAACGTGTTATAAATTGTTGTTGCTAAATGTATGCATACATTTTATGTGGATATTTTGACCTAAGTCGGGGAGTGTGGCCCACGTACTCGTTCCGGGGAGTGTGGCCCGTTTATGCCGTTGGGGTGTGTCCCAACATTAAGGCAGTGCGAGTTAGACACATCGTCTTTGACGGTCGTGTGGTCAGTAGCGTGTTTTATCTATGTGCATTTATTAAACGTCGATTTGAAATTCTAGAATTTATTTTAATGCTTAACTGTTAGAGGGAACTCACTAGACCATCGGTCTAACCCCTCGCTCTTTTAAATTTAAAAATCTTTTCAGGCAGGCGTGATATAGGAAGGGCAGATAAAGGGAAAGAGAAGGCTTAGCGGTCCCAGTTAGAAGACCGTCAAATAGTTTCCTTTTTAATTTCTCAGTTGTGAATAGGTTTCCTTGCAAACCTTTGAATTTATTGTACGCTTGGGACCGTTTTGGCTAGGATTATTTTTACCGTTGGCATTTTAATATTAAGTTTTAATTCGTTTTGGTTGTTTCTAATCTGGTTGTTATAATTATCATTACATATATTATAGGAGCTAGTAATTTTGGGTTCAACCAGTATCCTACTTGCATATATGGAAATAATGCATCATGTATCGAAGAAATGAACATAAGATACATCAAGGGTGATAACACAAAGCATATTCTGCTTAAGTTTCTATACAATCAACAATAAAAGACTCTCCTTTAGATTCAAAGAATCAAGTAAGGTGTCAAAAAAATGTGACATATTTTACCAAGTCATTGCCTAAAACCATATATTGGGAAACATGTAGAAAGTAAATGCAAATATTTTCCAAACTCCCTTGATTAATGCACGAATTAGGGGGAGTAGTAGACAAAAGGGGGAGTGTGTTATATTTGTGATATTGGTATGTTGTGCTCTTCCCTTCAACCAATATTTTATTTTTCCCATTGGATTTTGTTCCTTGGTGTAAGGTTTTATTGAGGCAACGGTTTATATAGCATCATGTTTTCCTAACTCATGATTAATGTACGAATCTAAGAGAAAACTAGACTGAAGGATAAGTCTATGTATTGCAAAGAAGTTGGTGCATTGTACTCTTTCCTTCGTCAGGCTTTTATTTTTCCTACTGGTTTTTTTTTTGGCGTAAGGTTTTAACGAGGCAACAATTGTGCACCGTCACTCCTTTAACTCGACACAAGGGGGAGTGTTGTAGGATAAGTGTGTTATCGTCTAAAGGATATGACGATAGAGATAAGTATATTAGAGTTATATTAGAACTGAAATATCGCATAACTATCTACTTGTAACTCATCCCTATTTAAAGGGCTTTTAATTAATGAGAATTACAGATTCATTTTCTACATATATTATTATTCTGTTTGGATTTTCCTTTAACAATTATTGTTTTTTACCTTCAACCCATATCGGATTTTTTTTATGTCTATCGAATTTCTTACCACTAAATATCATTGCCATCTCTCATCATCCTTTTTATTTTTTAAATTCTCGATCACATTCATAAGTTCAGGTGAAAATTAATAATTTTATGAGTTAAAATAGTTAAATAAGGTTCGATTATAAAAAAATTAAGATACGGCAAGATTACAAAAAATATATCTATACTATATTATAATGCACGATAAAAAACTCTTAAATACAAATTATTAGGTACAAAGTACCATCATTTTATACAAGATTTTAAAAATCTTTAATTTACAAGTATCAAAGCACAAGATACATATTACTACTGCAGGCTTCTAACACCCATCAATTTGGTATGTGCAAGACTTTCCTTTTATGCAGACCTTTATATGTATCACTATTAATTAATATATTATATTACTACAAATTTGTTTTAATTATATTATTAAATATGTAATTGGTTATTTTTTCTAGATGTCATTAAAATATATACGATAACCATTGAATTCTAATAAAATACTTAATTTTTATATATAAAAACATTTTATTATTAAGCCTAAATTAAACAAATTTATAAAAAAAACATTAGCACTTTTTCAAACCATCCAAAATCGTACAGTAAATCGACAAAAAAATAAAATGAAACATTAAAATCGTGATGTATCTCGTTGCATTGCGCGAGTACGTTTCTAGTTATTACAATAATATTTGTAAGTTGCAAACATCTCATGAATACATTTTTTAAACCTTCTTTTCCTTTGTTTTAATGTTGAATCTATTTATCTATTTTTTTAATCTTGTGGCAATTCAACGAGCTGTTTTTTGTTCGACAGGATTGGTATATGAACTTTTTTCATCAGATGTGCATATCTAGATTTTGTCAAAGGGGTTGTAAAAGATGGGTTCTCATCTGCAGAAGATGAAGGGATTATCAAATTCTCAAGATCATCATCAACCATTTTTGAATAATTATTAATCAAGTAATAATAATGTAAGGAAGCTATATATATATATATATATATATATATATTATCTTCCAAATTTATCATTGATTTGGATTTCTATGTGATTGTACAATCCCAACTAGCTCAAATATAATATGCTTGGAACTTTTGTATTTTGTTTTGAATATTAGAGTACAAGACAAGGTGAAAATCAAATCATATATATTTTCAATTCCGTTTTTATCAAATCAATTATATGACGACATGAAAAAGTTCTTTGATGTTTAAATGAATAAAAAAAAATAAAGCCCATGAATAGAAAATATATTTAAGAAACTATCATTATCTTTTGATACGATCTCTTTTTCTTTCTACTTGCTATAATTAGTTGTAAATTTAAAATTGAAGGGATTATGCATTACTATTTTTCCTAAATATATAATATAAAATTTTTAAGTAATTATAAACGGAATTCATGCATTGAAAATTTTGAAAATCAAATTAGCATGAGATTTTCAATTTGAAACAAACTTGTATGATTGTATTTAGATTGAATTTACCATAAAAGTAATATCTATATTATAAAGATGGCATAAAAAAGTCTTAAAAACAAGTCTTAAAGCTTAATGTACAGTTATTTAATGCTAATTACTTAAAAAACAACCATTAAAGCTGTATGTACTACATTTAATGTTATTTATTAATTTTCAATCATTATCTCTAACCATTTTAACTTTCCTAAAATCATTTCCCAATTTAACTCTCCTAAAATAACTCTCAGCATAATTAAATATATAATAAAAATCAAATTTTAAATATAAATACTATATTATAAAGATGGCATAAAAAACTCTTAAAAACAAGTCTTAAAGCTTAATGTACCGCTATTTAATGCTAATTACTTAAAAAACAACCATTAAAGCTTTATGTACTACATTTAATGTTATTTATTAATTTTCAATCATTATCTCTAACCATTTTAACTCTCCTAAAATCATTTCCCAATTTAACTCCTCTAAAATAACTCTCAGCATAATTAAATATATAATAAAAATGAAATTTTAAATATAAAATTATAAAATATAATTAAAAAAATCTAACAAAATATTTTATAAAAAAATTATATTATTAAACCAAAATAAATTACGTTATATTATTAAGTCTAAATTAAATAAATTTATACAAAAAAATCATTATCACTCTCTCACAACCAACCAAAAAATAAAAAATAAAATGAAACATTAAAATCGTGATGTATCTAGCGGCATTGCGTGAGTACACTTCTAGTCAAGTTTGAAATATGTATATTTTATACTATTAAGTGTTTTTGTTTAATTTAAAAGTTTATGCACTAACTAGCTAAAAATACTGACATAGTATCAAATTTTAAAATCTTACTTAATATAATATAAATTTTAGATAATTATTATCAAAATTCATGTATATTTTGTAAATTATATATATATATATATATATATATATATATATATATAAGCTTTTGAATTTGAAAATACTTGAAACTCATCGTATCTAGACAAATTTTATAAAATATGTATTCCAAATTTGATTTAGCATAAAGTAATATTAAATGTGCAAAGACAAGCTTCTTTTTATTTTAACTAAGTTTTTTAGGTTTTAACCCATTCATCTATATTTATTTATTTTGAAAAACACTCTTTAAAGAAGCTTGTCTTTGCACATATCAAAATAGTTGCTACAAAATGAGTTAAAAAATTATCACGGCTACTTAAAACAAAACTAATCTTAACATAACATTGTCTCTATTCTTTCTTTCCTCGCTAGCAGGAAAGTGAGATAAAAATTAAAATATGTTTGTGAAAAAAGTTATTTGATTTTTAAATAAATAAAAATAAAATCCCACAAATAATAATAATTAATATATTAAAACTAATTCGATGTTTTAAATTAGGTAAAATATTTATTTTAATTACAAATAAATATATTTATTTATAGAATATATAGCAAATCGATTTTTGTACATATATATATTTTATAAAAATGGTTATTGTATATATTTACATAAAATAGGAAGTTATTATATCATAAAGTTGTATATATATATAAAGATAGGTGAGATTAATTTTCTTACACATTGTTATACAATACATAGGTGAGATTATTTAAAATGGCTTGTAGGGAAGATTATGAAGAAAAGAAGTCTTCAATGCATATGTACGAGGTCAAGAAACATGAATGTAGGGGCAATTATCCGCATGTTTACGAAATGATCAGGTATGGTAAATTGTTTCCGTTTCAAAATGATGAGTTGACGGATGTCGGAAGGAGGATGATAATAGATCGGATGACTACGTTTCTTTCTAAAACGGAATTAGATGATTTGGAAGATGCATGGAGTGAGTATAATCGTATAGAGATGGATCGTGCTATTAAACGTCGATTACTCTGTAAAAAACAATTACAATTAATTATAAAGGCCACAAGACTTTACGAGGCAGATACATCCAAAAACCATCACTAGTTAACATCAATGATCCATATCAGTCTACAAGGTACGTATATCATATCGATCAAACTGTATTAATTCTCTCTCTCACACACACACATATATGTGTATATATATATATATATAATATAAATTAATTTAAGTGGCTAATTTATTGAATTATTCTTTTCCATGTATATTATTTAATTAGGTCGTCTTGGAGGAAGTGAGGATATCCGACTAATTCAACAAGAAGATGGGATACATTTTTGCTAATTCAAGAAGAAAACCTTATATTGTCTTTCTTTAGATTGCTAGCTAGGTTGCATTATTTTTCTATTTTAATTGAGATATATGGTTTATTGTGGGAAATAAAAACCATAATAATTTTTACATCATATTTTTTATAATTTGTGTTTATATTTTATATTGTCTTTCAATTCTTAATAAAAATGTGACTTCTAGCTCGATATATATAGTTTTGTAAGAGTTTTATACAATGCTCAAATACCTAAAAAATTAATAAGATTTTGTTTTTAAGGACAATGTACAAAAATTATTGTCATAAATATCTTGTTCGAGTAAACCTGAAATAAAATACGTTTAAAAGTAAAGCATAGGAATTGCATCTATCATATACAAACTAATAGAGGAAAGATTAATTGTAATGAATTAGAAACGTTGGTAATAATTAGATGATATGATGACAGTTAATTTGGTAATAAAATGCAAATTTTCAAACTTTTAAATATATGCTTTAACTACAAATGTTGATTAGGATCAAGTTTTTCCGGATGTGTCATTGTTTTTTTTTTTTAATTTAATAATGCCAAATAAGCAAAAATAAATTCCATACCATTATTTGAAAAATATAAAATATGTAATTTTTTTAATCAAGCAAAAGAAAAACTCAATTTCATTGTTTTTTTATATTGTTGTAAACATTGACGTTATTTTATTAAAACTGTATTTAAATTAATACAAAATTTTTATATATTTTTAGGCTTGTTTTTTAGTAACAAATAATTCTAAAAAATTTAACTAAATGTTTGTAAGCCCATAAATCGCACACCGGACATATATAATTCTTCTCCGTCCCTGCATACCACTTTTTGCATAACCCATAATATAACAAATTAAGAACCCAAAACCTATTGACTCAAGCTCAAAGGTTTGTTATGGGATGATTAGATTCATGATGGTAATTTATTAGATTCTTCTTCTTTCATGACCACTATTTATAAAAACTCATGATAACATTAAGTTATGAATACGTAAATATATGCTCCATCCATCTCTATGAAGAAATTAATCAAAAACCAACAAAATAATATAACATTAAGTTACGAATACTTAAATATATGCTATTCCATCTTTGGTTGGGCTATATATGGCACTACTGCAGGAAGCTGCAACATCATTGTTTAATCTTGCACTCTATATATATATAGTGTAAATAAAGTCAATGTTGTGTTTTCAGTACCTCTTTTAATTAATTGATCTAAAAATACTTCTAAAGCCTCTTCATGAGAGGTGGTAAGCTTACAATATCTTGGCCACACCACAATCTTACATGTGTGCAGACCGATCCCAAATAGCATAGGTGTGATATTAGCAAAAAATGAAAATTATAAATACACAACTCACTACTAGAAAAAAAGACCATTACCGACGGCAAAATCCGTCGGAAATCCGTCGGAAAATCAAATTACCGGCGGATTAGGCTGTCAAAAAATGCCCCGCCAGAAAATGGATTTTCCGACGGATTTATTATTTCCGACGGATTTTTCCGTCGGAAATCCGTCGGAAATTAATTTCCCATTTTTTTAAAAAAAGTCAGATTAATTAACAAATTCTTAATCTGATTTATTAGTTTCCGACGGATTTCCGACGGATAAAATTTATTAATTATTTTATTTTTAACCGTTTATTTATTAAAAAATATATAAAGAAACATTTTTAAAAAAGAAAAACAAATTTCCGACGGAAAATCCGCCGGAAATCCGTCGGTAATTCCGCCGGAAATTTGTTTTTTTTTTAAATTGTTTTTTAAAAGTATTATTTAAAATATTTATTTAAATTATCCGCCGGAAATCTGTCGGAAATCCGTCGGATTTTTTTTTCTTTTTTAAAATTGTTTTTTAAAATTATTATTTAAAATATTTATTTAAATTATCCGTCGGAAAATTTTTTAAAATTATAAATTTGAATCTATTTGTTTAATTTCACCCTCAGATGTTTTTTCATTAAATCGTTGATAAAATTTGATTTATTTAAAAAAACAAAACAAACACGCATACGCATACATCTATAAATAATAGATATTAAATAAACCTCATAAACATTTTACAAATATATTAAGATCAAAATATAATTTACATCTCGAAACAAAAAATACCCTATTAAAAATAATGTACATCTAGAACAATTTAAAATTAACATTCCACACAAAAGTATGAGAATCTTCATACATATCCTTCTTCTCCTAGTATTTGCATTTGCAAATCTGACATCCTTCATAAGTAACTAACATTGATGCCAAATTTCCAGTGAATTTGAACTGCAAAAATTATAACAAGGTAAAAATAAAATATTCAATATTTTTAAAACATATCAAGGTTTTTTATAAAAAAAATAGATCGGTAAATTGATAATAAAAAAACTGTTGGGTCATCTGAAGATTTGAAGATGACCTCCTGATCTTCCATCTTATATCATCCTACTTAGAATATGTTTGAGGTTCTTTTAGCAGCTTGGTTTCTTTACAAATGTTCGGTGAAGTCGAAGATCAGCCGAAGAAGACAAAGTAGGAGTACATCTCTCAAAGCGGATTGAAGATAGTCTCCTAAGCCTAAAGCCAAGCATGCCTAAGTGATCAACACCATCAGCCAGGATGGTGTCAATCATACATCTTCGGGAAAATCCGAAGATCTCTCAAGCCTTCGGCAGCCGATGACCTCTCCCTAGAAGCTGAAGATGTTCTCATATCTTCAGGAGCCGAAGATGCTTGAAGATTTCCTTCTAACACATTATACTTATCTGACAAAGTATATTGTGATATCTTGCATTGACGTGGACCTCATCTGGAGATCAGATAAAGTAAGTTTTGTCTACTACACCATGTTAAGGAAATGTCTCTACCATCCTTCTGCAGGTCAACACTTCAAGCCAAAACACCTCAAGACAAAAGGTACATCCTGTACCTTGTACCTTGCTGAAGACCTGTGTCCATCCTTGCTGAAGACCTGTGCCCATCCTTGCTGAAGACCTGTGTCCATCCTTTGCTCAACAGGTGTCCCTTGCATTTAATGCATGAGGCACTATAAATATGGAGGATGGTTCAACATGCAAGATAACCAGCTCTCTACCTTCAAGTTCTCTAAGTGCCTGGCAACTTTCTCTCTACGAAGATCTTATTGTTTTCTAAGTGTTTTACAATTGTTCTTCATTCTCTATGTGTAAGATTGTTTGAACATATCTCATATGTTCTCTTCCGCAACAATCAAAGTTTTCTATGTGTAATTCTTGATTTCAAATCAATAAGAATTAAATTAAGTGAAAAACTGTGTGTATTGTATTCAACCCCCCCTTCTACAATACTTTGCTTATTTACTTACTGCTATTTGGGACCAACAAGTGGTATCAGAGCGGTTTAGTTTAATTAAATAAACTAGATCCGTAATGGCAGCCTCTTCTTCTTCTTCTTCTTTAAACAATGCTTCTTCTCAAAACACCACTGCTGTTTCATACGACAATGGCTCTATAGCCAAACCACCAAAGTTTAACCCCAATAACTTCTTCTTGTGGAAAAGTCGTATGATACTCTTCTTAGAAGGAGTTGACAACAGATATCCTACTATCTTACATGAAGGTCCTTTTCTTTGGGACCGGTACAACGCCAAAAAGGCAGATAAGGGAAATGTTGATGAGGACTCTTCTGAGGAAGAAAGAACTCCAGCAAATGGGAGATACATTGTAAAGGATCCCAGCAAATATAATGATGAAGACAGACGTCTTATAGCTCTTGATACTAAAGTCAGAGCCATCATTGCCCTTTCCCTGCCTGATGAGGTCTATCACTCCCTTGTTAACCTTTCTACCGCTAAAGAAATGTGGTCCACTCTGTGTGTTCTTTATGAAGGTACGTCTGAGGTGAAAAAGAGTAGAAAGATTGCTCTCGTTAGAAAGTATGAACTCTTTTCGTATGAAGAGGGGGAATCTCTCTCAGACTACTACAACCGCTTTAACGGTCTTCTCAATGATCTAAAACTTGTGGGTCGCATTTATGATAATGAGGAAGTCTTGTGCAAGTTCATGGACTGTCTTCCTGAGTTTTGGGAAAACATTTGTACTTGCATCAAGTCTACCAAGGATCTTGACTATATGCCACTCACTGCTCTTTATGGCACTCTCTTCAACCATGAGCAGACTAAACTGCTTAGGAAGTCTATCACAAAAGACATTAAAAGCTCTTCTCTAGCTCTTGTTAGTGATTCTTCCAAAAATACTGTGTGTATTCCTCGAATCACCTATCCCTCCGATTCTGACCGTGATAGTCAAGAGGACCCTAATGATCCTTCAGAAGCCTACCTTAGTGAGGCTGATGATGAAGGTGAGGAGACTTCCAATAACCCTCGATTCTCTTCTGGAAAATCCAAGTTTTCAAGAAAACCCTCTTCTACTTTTTCTAAAATCTCTCCCTCTGACAAATCAAATGAGGAATGTTACAGGTGTGGGAGGAAGGGACACTTTGCTTCTGAGTGCAGAAGCAGGTCTTCTGATAAATCCAGACTACCCTCCTCCAACCGTACCTCCTCTAGGTTTGTCAGAACCAAGTCTAATTCTTTTCAACCCTCTTTTCAAAAATCAAAAACTTCTGCTCCTTCAAACTCTGACTGTGCTGAAAAGTACAAGGCCAAATACAAGAGAGAGAAGGAAAGGAATGCTCTGCTAGCCAACAAAGGAAAAGGTCTTCTTGCCGAATCTCATGATTGGGCAGATGAACCAACTTCCGAAAGTGACAAGGAAATGGCCAATATCTGCTTTATGGCTAAAATAGATGATGTTGATGATGGTAAAACCTCTTCCACCTCCATGGCTCTTGCGTCTGCTGAGTGCTCTACCTCATCCACTCAGGTACATCCATTTTTCTCTCTCTCTGATGCTGAGAAAATTGAAGCCTTTGACTCTTTGACCATTGTCTTCTATGAAGCCAAGGATGCAAAGAAGAAGGCAAATGCTCAGATAAAATCTCTTTCATCTCAGCTACAAATCTGTCTTTCTCAGTTAAAACACTTTGACAGAATCAAGGCTGAGCTTGAAGATTTGAAAACCATAAATTTTACTCTTGCTAAAGAGAAAAATAACATTCTTAAAAGGTTTAAAAAGGAGCAAGAAATTGTGAAAAGGTGGACAAGTTCCTCCAAAAAACTTAGAAAGGATTTTTCAGGATCAAATAACTTGTGATGACAAGTCTGGACTAGGCTTTGGAAAATCTGACCTTGAACCTCCATCTGACTCTCATGCTCCTTTCTCTCTTCCCTCATTCTATGAATCTTCTGAAGAGAACTATGACAACTCCAAACCTTTGGACTCTTCTGACCCCTCTAAAGATCTCAAGTTTGGAATGTTCATCAAAGCTAAGAGCATTGATTCACCTAATGAGAGTGAGGAAGCCCAAGACTCAAATGACCCTTCTAAACCCATTGTTGAGTCTATGTCTTCCTTAAAAATAAATGAGGGCTCCTCTTCTAAACCCAAACTCTCTAAGATTCCAACCAGAGATCCTCAACCTTCTTCAAGGAAATTTTCTTCTTCTGAAAAAGGAAAATCAGTCGTTACCGATATTCCTCCCAAAAGGAAACTTCCCAAGAAAAACTCAAAGAAACCATATTCTCTTCATATCCCTAGACCTCTGATGTTGAAAGAGCTTCATTCCAAGACACCTTCTTCTTTTCCTTCAGCTGACTCTCGCAAAGGTATCTTGGGTCCTAAGCCTCTTGACTATCCTCTAACCTCTAAGGCCATGAAATTCAATATGACCAGTCATCACAAGGAAGGTGATCAAAGCTCCAAAAAGGTTTTTATCTATAGAAAGTGTTATATCTGTGGTAATACCTTTCACCTTGCTAAGGATTGTCCTATGGAAAGATTTGATAAAAATGCTTCCAAGGATTCTTCCTCTTCTTCTAACTCAAAAGGACCCATTTCCAAATGGGTACCAAAGAAATGATTTCTCTGTGATTGCAGGTGTTTGAGCATTAACAAATCTTATGAAGGAATGTTAGTAGGATATTCTTTCTCTTCAAAGTCCTACTTGGTCTACCATCTTCAGAGGAAATGGATCTACTTATATGAAGTTTGATGATCTTAAGTCATCATCTCTTCATGTGATGATGATGGTGGATTTCATCATGTGTTGGTGAAAATTCTCAAAATCCTTCATCTGACTCAAAACCATATGTTCCTTTCTCCTCAGTCACATCTCATCAAAACCGTGACCTACCGTTCTTCTCATCTCTAATCCCTGGTCTTCAGATAATCATCTCTGAAGATCAAGATCCCTCTTATCCTATTCTTTTCCATTTTTCATCATATCACCTCTTCTTCCTCCATCATCCATATTTGATATTTTATTCTCGTCTCAACCTCAAACTTCACCACAAATCATCCCACTTTCTCAACCATACATTCCTTTTCCACCTACTCCTGCCAATCTTCCATCTATCTCTCTCCTGAAGATGTCTCATACAACTCTCATCTACAACCTTCATTTTCTTCCGCATCTTCCAAAAAAAAAAATTAAAAATTAAAAAATAAAAAAAAAATCGGCTACTGTTCATCGGTTGCCGACAAAAAAAAAAATTCGGCTACTGTTCATCGGCTACCGACCAAAAAAAAAAAAAATATTTTTTTCCGGCTACTGTTCATCGGCTACCGACCCAAAAAAAAAATTTGCTCTCATCTCTCTCCTTTCGATCCTCTTCTCTAGCCGAAACCCACACCACCTCACCCGCCGAAGACACACACACCCTTATAACCCCTTCTCAACCAAACAACCCTTTCCCCCTCCCTTTCCCTTCCTAGCCGATGACCCCCAACAACCCCTTATCCCCTCCCTTTCTTCCCTCCTCTCCCTTCCTCTCATTCCTTCCCTCCTCTACCCTCCCTTCCTTTCCTTCCTCCCCTCCCTCCCTTATCCTTCCACATCTTCTCCCCTTCTTTCCACCCCCCACTTGGTTTTAATTTTTTTTTCCCTCATTTTTTTTCTTCCCTTCTCCCATTTCGATAGGTTTAGATTAACAAAAAAAAAAAAAAAACATTCTCTCACTCTCCCTCCTTCGGGTCTCTCTCTCTCCCTTAGCCGAATTCCACCCCCACTTCCCAACCTCACTCCTTCGGCCTCCCCTCCCTTCCCTTTCGGTTTTCCCTCTCTCCCCACCCCTAGCCGAACACCTCTCCCCTCTCCTCCCCACTTCGGCTACCAACTCCCTCCCCTCCCTTCCCTTTCGGTTTTCCCTCTCTCTCTCCACACCCCTAGCCGAACCCTCCCACCCCCACATTCCCCTAGCCGAAAACCACCCTTCCCTCTTCTTACCCTCTAGCCGAAACACACCATCCCCTCTCCTCTTTCTTCTCCTAGCCGATGCCCCCACCTACCCCATCGGCGGCCGACCACCACCCCATCGGCGGCCGACCAACTACTCCCTCCCCCCATTTTTTTGCCTCACTACCCAACCACTCCAATTTTTTTTGTTTTGTCCTTTCTCCCTTCCACACTATTTCTCAAATCTTTTCTTTCTCCTTTCCACGCTCTTTCTCCCATCCTTTTCCCTCTTACCAAGACTTCCCCCTTCTCCCCATCCCATCTCTTCTTCTTTTTCTTACACCTCCTACCATCTCTCCCTTTCCTCTCCAAATCTCACCTTTTCCTTCCATAATCTTTTCCACTCTTCTCTTCTTTCCCCAATTACTAGATCTCCTCCATCACTCAATTACCTCCTACATACCTTCCTCCCATCTCTTCTCCTCCTTATTAACCATCCTAATTTTTTTTCACTTCCAATCTCACCATGACTACCTACCTTTTTCTACCCCCCCCCCTTCTCTTTTTCTTTTCTTTTAATTTCTTGTTAAAAAAAAAATGGGCCACTGAATTTCTGAGTTCTTCGTGTCTTGTATTTTTCTTGGTGTTTGTACCATTTCTTTTCTATGTGTTGGGGTCATCATCAAATAGGGGGAGAAAAATTGTTGGCTCTCTAGTTGATTTGGTGATGACTCTTTGACCAACACTTAGAAAGTCATGAAGACCCTTTGAACAATGTCTCTCTACACCGATCGCCCTCTACTGCCAGGTATGCTCTCCTTCATAAACTCTCCCGATCTACAATGGGGTGATACTAAGGACACTCCGGTGTCCAAAGGTCCCTCAACTGTAGTGGACCCTTCTTTCTCCTCCTTAGTGACGCCGGCTAGCAAGAAATCCTCAACCGCTACTGGCACCGCCGCACTTGCCCAAATGGCCATACCACCGAAAGAACCTTCGACGGTTACCCAGGTCACACCCCATACCTCAGCGGCGGCACTCTACCTCTTCCCCTCCCTCTCATCTCAAGAGGCTGAGGAAGGTTTCAAGGGCCAAACCACAAACTCCACCCACCGATTCTCCACAATCGGCAGGTGTTGAATTTTTCCCATCTAGGCCCGGGGACTCTGCTAAACCTAAAGCCACCTCCTTTGTATCCTCACAAAAGGATACAATTGTAAAATCGGGGACCCCTATTATTCCCTCATCAACCTTTTCTTTGGTTGATAAGGATGACTTGGACTCCTTCCCTATCCAAGATGTCTCTTCTCCACCTCACAGCCTATCACCCAGGATTCTCAGTCCTGATGCCTCTGCACGATCCAAGGATGAATCTGCTCTTCTAGGAGCAGGTTCGGAGGATCGCAAAAATCTTCTAACTTCTTACTTTTGGACACCATGAATTAGTTGAGGGGGAGTATGAGTTGAGGGGGAGCAACTTACCACTCAGGCTTAAACTCTATTGAAACTAATTTTGCTATGGACTATGTGATCAAAGCCACCTGACATTAGTTGAGGGGGAGTATGAATTGAGGGGGAGCTTCCAACCACTCAAATTCAAACAATCCCGGCTACTGTCTTCTTCTGTATCTTTGTATATATTTTTTTCTTTCTCATTCTTTATTCATTGTATTCATTTATTCGTATGTAAAGCTATACTTTTTCATTCTCTTGTAAATGTCAGATATACCAAAAAAAAAAGAGGTCTATGTGAAAAGAACCCAAAAAGAGTAAAGATGGGTCAAAATGTATTTATTCAGTACACTCTTTGTTTTATTCTTTAGTATGGATGTCATCCTCAAATAGGGGGAGATTGTTGGGTCATCTGAAGATTTGAAGATGACCTCCTGATCTTCCATCTTATATCATCCTACTTAGAATATGTTTGAGGTTCTTTTAGCAGCTTGGTTTCTTTACAAATGTTCGGTGAAGTAGAAGATCAGCCGAAGAAGACAAAGTAGGAGTACATCTCTCAAAGCGGATTGAAGATAGTCTCCTAAGCCTAAAGCCAAGCATGCCTAAGTGATCAACACCATCAGCCAGGATGGTGTCAATCATACATCTTCGGGAAAATCCGAAGATCTCTCAAGCCTTCGGCAGCCGATGACCTCTCCCTAGAAGCTGAAGATGTTCTCATATCTTCAGGAGCCGAAGATGCTTGAAGATTTCCTTCTAACACATTATACTTATCTGACAAAGTATATTGTGATATCTTGCATTGACGTGGACCTCATCTGGAGATCAGATAAAGTAAGTTTTGTCTACTACACCATGTTAAGGAAAGGTCTCTACCATCCTTCTGCAGGTCAACACTTCAAGCCAAAACACCTCAAGACAAAAGGTACATCCTGTACCTTGTACCTTGCTGAAGACCTGTGTCCATCCTTGCTGAAGACCTGTGCCCATCCTTGCTGAAGACCTGTGTCCATCCTTTGCTCAACAGGTGTCCCTTGCATTTAATGCATGAGGCACTATAAATATGGAGGATGGTTCAACATGCAAGATAACCAGCTCTCTACCTTCAAGTTCTCTAAGTGCCTGGCAACTTTCTCTCTACGAAGATCTTATTGTTTTCTAAGTGTTTTACAATTGTTCTTCATTCTCTATGTGTAAGATTGTTTGAACATATCTCATATGTTCTCTTCCGCAACAATCAAAGTTTTCTATGTGTAATTCTTGATTTCAAATCAATAAGAATTAAATTAAGTGAAAAACTGTGTGTATTGTATTCAACCCCCCCTTCTACAATACTTTGCTTATTTACTTACTGCTATTTGGGACCAACAAAAACATTTCCAAAATAATTTTTTAAACAGAAAGTAGTAGTTGTAGATCTTAAAAGAAGCATTGATACAAAAATAATATTTAATAAATCGGATTTGAAAACTTTTATAAAATTATATGTGGTATTTTTTTTGGAATATTTTTACAAAAAACGGATTTTTTTTTTTTTTATAAAAAGTAGACCCCAAATAGAAAACATGTACATGCAGTGGTTATAGATCTTCAAAAACCATTGATAAAAAATAAAACATAACAGATTTCAAGTTTTTTAACAAGATTTGAATATTATAAAACAAAGATATCTAAGGTTTTTTAAAAAACAATTATGTTAGAGAAGAAAACATCTTTAAAAAAAATAAATCGAAAAAACGATACCTTGTGTGAATAAGAGAAGTAACAGTGTAAAAACGAGATGTAGCCCCGAAGTTGTTGGCAAGAAGCATCTCTTATCTAAGTCCTCCGGCGAGTTTTTGGTGTTGATGGTGAGGTTGAGAGGAAAAATGAGAGGTGGGTTTGTGAGGGGTATTGTAAAGGGAAAGGTTATTTAAGAGGGAGAGGGAGAGGAAGAGGGTGAAATTAAGGGAGGGAAATAATTGGGGGGAAACCAAATTTTTTAAAAATCCGAATTAATTTCCGACGGATTTCCGACGGAAATAATTTAATTTAAAATTAAATTAATTTCTGTCGGAAATCCGTCGGAAATTAATTCGATTTTTAATTTTTTTTTAAAATGTTTTAAAATTCAAATTAGAAGAAAATGTTGTAAAATAAAAATTGGGGGGAAACCAAATTTTTTAAAAATCCGAATTAATTTCCGACGGATTTCCGACGAAAATAATTTAATTTAAAATTAAATTAATTTCCGTCGGAAATTAATTCGATTTTTAATTTTTTTTTAAATGTTTTAAAATTCAAATTAGAAGAAAATGTTGTAAAATAAAAATTGGGGGGAAACCAAAATTTTTAAAAATCCGAATTAATTTCCGACGGAAATTAATTTATTTTTAAATTAAATTATTTCCGTCGGAAATCCGTCGGAAATTAATTCGATTTTTATTTTTTTTTTAAATTTCCGACGGATTTCCGACGGAAATTAATTTAATTTAAAATTAAATTAATTTCCGTCGGAAATCTGTCGGAAATTAATTTGATTTTTAAATTTTTTTTAAATGTTTTAAAATTCAAATTAGAAGAAAATGTTGTAAATTAAAAATTGGGGGGAAAACAATTTTTTTAAAAATTCGAATTAATTTCCGACGGATTTCCGACGGAAATAATTTAATTTAAAAATAAATTAATTTTCCGTCGGAAATTAATTCGATTTTTAATTTTTTTTAAATGTTTTAAAATTCAAATTAGAATAAAATGTTGTAAAATAAAAAAAATTAAAATCGAATTAATTTCCGATGGATTTCCGACGGAAAATTAATTTAATTTTAAATTAAACTATTTCCGTCGGAAATTAATTAGAATTAATTTCATTTTCTTCTAATTTGCTTGTTTAGTTACTAATTTATTTAATTAAGTATTTTAATTTCAATTAAACAAATATTTGTGAAGGATTTGTTGGTGACTTATTAAGACCAATATATCCGATTGAACCGATTTAAGCCCAATAGAACCATCAAAGCCAAGTAAAGCTCATCAAAGCCCATTACGAGCATTGTTGACTTGTTAAGGCCTAGTATAACATATTAAACCCCAATTGAATCGATTTAAGCCCAATTGAACCATAAAAGCCCATCAAAACCCATTACGAGCATTGTTGACTTGTTAAGGCCCAATATAACCTATTAAAACCCAATTGAATCGATTTAAGCCAAATTGAACCATCAAAGCCCAAGAAAGCCCATCAATGCCCATTACGAGCATTGTTGACTTATTAAGACCCAATATAACCTATTAAAACCCAATTGAACCAATTTAAGCCCAGTTGAATCAGTTTAAGCCCAACAGAACCGACTTAGATCAATATAACACATCAATCCCAATTGAACCCATAAAAGCCCATTATGATTGTTATTGACTTATTAAAAGCCCAATTGAACCGATTTAAGCCCAATTGAACCGATTTAAGTCCAATTGAATCGATTTAAGCCCAATAAAACCGACTTCATCATCAAATCCCAATAAAAGCCCATCAAAGCCCATTATAAGCATTGTTGACTTATTAAGGCCCAATATAACCTAAAAACCCAACTGAACCAATTTAAGCCTAATTGAACTGATTTAAGCCCAACATAACCGATATAAGATCAATATAACCCATCAAACCCCAATTGAACCCATCAAAGCCTATTATGATCGTTGTTGACTTATTAATGCCCAAACACACAAGTAATGACTTATTATGTGTTTCTTTACACGTATCGACTTCATAGATGCATGTGTCGTGTATTCGTGTCAACTAGACAACCAAGAATCATTATACCCTGATATAAGCCACTCAACCACCATTATTGCTCAATATGACATTTTATGACTTATTAAGACCCAATAACACCAGTGGGGACTTATTATGTGTTTGTGTGTACGTATCCACTCATAGATGTATATGTTGTCTATTAAGGTCGAAAAAAGAACTATGAACGATTATATCACAATACGAACCACTAAATCACCATTATATCCTAATATGACGTTTTAAAACTTATTAAGGCCCACCTTAAAACCATATGTGACTTATTACGTGTTTGTATACATATATGTGTGTAGTCGGTTCAATAAGAAAACTAAACCATCATTAGTTTTTCAATTAACCGATTCACACGCAATATAACCCATCAAAGAGCAATACAACCGATTTAAGCCCAATTGAACCAATTTAAGCCCAACTGAACCCATCAAAGCCAATTGTGATTGTTGGTGACTTATTAAGACCAATATATCCAATTGAACTGATTTAAGCCCAATAGAACAATCAAAGCAAAATAAAGGCCATCAAAGCCCATTACGAGCATTGTTGACTTGTTAAGGCCCAATATAACCGATTAAAACCCAATTGGATCGATTTACGCCTAATAGAACCATCAAAGCCCAATAAAGCCCATTACGAGCATTGTTGACTTATTAAGGCCCAATATAACCTATTAAAACCCAATTGAACCAATTTAAGCCCAGTTGAATCAGTTTAAGCCCAACAGAACCGATTTAAACCCAATTGAACCGACTTAAGAACAATATAACCCATCAATCCCAGTTGAACCCATAAAATCCCATTATGATTGTTATTGACTTATTAATTCGATTTTTAAAAAAAAATTATATCTTAACCATTTAATTTAAGAAAATGTTTTAAAATAAAAAAAAAATAAAAATCGAATTAATTTCCGTCGGAAATCCGTAGGAAATTAATTCGATTTTTAAAAAATATATATATATATCTTAACCATTTAATTTAAGAAAATGTTTTAAAATAAAAAAAATTAAAAATTGAATTAATTTCCGACGGAAATTAATTTAATTTAAAATTAAATTAATTTCCGTCGGAAATCCGTCGGAAATTAATTCGATTTTTAATTTTTTTAAAATGTTTTAAAATTCAAATTAGAATAAATGTTGTAAAATAAAAAAAATTAAAAATCAAATTAATTTCCGACGGAAAATTAATTTAATTATAAATTAAAAATTAAATTAATTTCCGTCGGAAATCCGTCGGAAATTAATTCGATTTTTATTTTTTTTAAATGTTTTAAAATTAAAATTAGAAGAAAATGTTTTAATTTCCGACGGATTTCCGACGAAAAATTAATTTAATTATAAATTAAAAATTAAATTAATTTCCGTCGGAAATCCGTCGGAAATTAATTCGATTTTTATTTTTTTTAAATGTTTTAAAATTAAAATTAGAAGAAAATGTTTTAAAATAAAAAAAATAAAAATCGAATTAATTTCCGTCGGAAATCCGTCGGAAATTAATTCGATTTAAAAAAATATATATATATCTTAACCATTTAATTTAAGAAAATGTTTTAAAATAAAAAAAATTAAAAATCGAATTAATTTCCGACGGAAATTAATTTAATTTAAAATTAATTAATTTCCGTTGGAAATCCGTCGGAAATTAATTAGCATTAATTTAATTTTCTTCTAATTTGCTTGTTTAGTTACTAATTTATTTAATTAAGTATTTTAATTTCAATTAAACAAATATTTGTGGCGGATTTGTGGCGGATTTGTGACGGATAAAATATCCGTCACAAATCCGCTACAAATATTAAAGAGAATAAAAATATTTATTTTTCGTAAAATTTCAGTGGCGGATTTGTGGCGGATTTCCGACGGATTTAAGGTGATGTTGACTTTTGTTGACTTTTTTGAAATCCGCCGGAAATTTTTCCGACGGAAAATCCGTCGGAAACGTCCGTCGGTGATAGCTATTTTTTTAGTAGTGACTAACTCAATAAGCGAACAAGAATGTAGATGAAAAGAATTACCAAACATGCCAAGTATCCAACATGAAAGAGCAGTGTAAAAAGATATAGGAGGTTTCAATTTTTATGTGTGCAAGCCTTTCGTAGTGTAAAGCCAAAACTACAAGTACACTGCCAACAGAAAAGCTAGTAGATGATAATAATCAGAAACGAGCAAAACAAGTATTAGATATATAACATAAAGAGTTTGTAATAGACTACAGTAAAAATAACAACAAGTATCAGATATGTAAAAGAAAGAATCTGTAATAGACTACGGTAGAACTAACATGAAAAATAATAATGATTTTATGTTCAAGATTAAGTGTTGTCCATTTTCTGAGAATAGGAAGGAAGCATATATATCATAATATGATGGTTAAACAACCACGTACGTGTTCTAATATTTGTGACACCATAGGGATAGAAGAGAATAATGCATTTGAAGAATGCAATATATCTTATAAATAAATAATGTGAAGCAGTAAAGGGCATATGCTGTCTGAATACTACTATACAGATTGGTGCCATAAAACAAATTAACTTTTTCTAGAAAACCTGAATTTCCACATTATCTTGTAACCATGTGGGACTTGAAACACATGCATGATTTCCCTACAGAAAAAGACCAAGTATTTGATCATGAACATATGAATCATACTCTTAAAGCAAATCAGATACTGAATAAATGAGAAGAAAAGAGCAACTATCTAATCATTGCCAACCCACCCTCTTTTAATCATATTTAATTTATGGCTCAACTGCAATCTGTACGACAATAACAAAGTACCAAGCCGGCCAGCGACTGGGAACATTAATTGTGATCGATGGAACCTAGACAATTAATAATGAAACCTGTAGTCAATAGAAATCAATTGTGAAAATCGAAATAAATGAAAATCGACTACAATCCTGTTAAACCATAAACGATTGGAATCAAGAATGAATAAGGAACGACGGATCTATAAAGGAATGATATTACTCACTGATTAAGTCAAGAAAACCATACAACTTTATTCATACTACTGGGGCCCTTTAAATAGAGCAGATACAAAGAAAGGAAGCTGAAAAATAACTGAAAAGCAAAAGAATCGGTCACAAAGGAAGACCAGGTTATTCTCCACTAACTCCTTGAAAACAGGAAAATCAAATTCTAGCTTGAAAAGGTCAGATTGACCTATTCTCTTAACATCCTTCCCTAAACTAAGCTGAGCTTGCAGTAGACAGCTCAATTTGCTTCTTGAAAACTTTAACTCCAAGCATTTGTCGTAGTTTTACAAAAGTGTCAAGCTTCACTCGTTTTGTCATGACATCAGCGGCTTGCTCCTTTGTTCCACACTGAACCAACTCCACTTCACCTTCTTTAACCAGTTCACGTAGAAAATGAAACTTAACCTCAATATGCTTGGTCCTTCCATGAAATACTGGATTCTTGGAAAACTTGATTGAGGAACTATTATCACAGAGAATTTTTGTACATTTATTCTAACCTTGATTGAGAGCATCCAAAATCCCCTTCATCCAAATCATTTGACAGGCACACACACAGGCCGCAACGTACTTGACTTCCGTGGTAGAGAGTGTCACTATGGGCTGCTTTTTTGAACTCCTTGCTACCGCAACATTGCTCATCATAAATACATACCCCGATGTACTTCTACTACCATCATCATCTCCAGTGAAGTCACTATCGGTATAGGCTTTCAGCTCCTCATTGTTACCATTCTCATAAAACAATCCAAACAGTAAAGTTCCTTTGATATATCGCAACACCCTTTTAACATTAGGTGAGGTTCTCTTGGATTAGACATAAACCTGCTTAAGAAACACACAGCATACATCACATCTAGTCTGGTAGTTGTTAGGTACATTATACTACCTATCAACTGTCACTAGTACAAAATTGGTCAAAAGTGATGGTTAAAAACTGTTACCATAGGTATACGGTAACGGTTTTCATGAACATAAAAACCATTACCTATTATGTCGTCACTTTTGATACACTTTTGGTTACGTTTAAAAACGTTACCAAATCACATAAAAATCCGTTACCATAGGCTAAAACCGTCACCTTAGGAGTATAAAAAAGTCAATTTTTTTTTCCTAAAACCGTCATCGTAGCATGACATACAGTGACGTTTAATTGTCAAAACTGTCACGACAACATTACATACGGTGACGTTTATATGTTAAAATCATCACTGTAGCATGACGTACAACGACGTTTGTTTTTCAAAACCATCACCATATCATATCGTATGACGACATTTATTCTCCCAAACCGTCACCTTCACATGAGGTACCGTAACGTTTATTTTTCAAAACCATCACCATATCATATCGTATGACGACATTTATTCTCCCATACCGTCACCTTCACATGAGGTACCGTAACGTTTATTTTTCAAAACCATCACTGTAGCACGACATACGGTGACATTTATTTTTTCAAAACCGTCACCCTAAAACGACATATGGTGACGTTTAATTTTCAAAATCGTCACCATAATACGACATATGGTGACGTTTATTTTTCCAAATCGTCACCGTAACACAAGATATGGTGACATTTATTTTTCAAAATTGTCACTGTAGCATGATATACGGTGACATTTATTTTTTAAAACCGTCGTTGTAGCATGACATATGGTGACGTTTTTTTAAATCGTCATTGTAGCATAATATATTATTACGTTTATTATTCAAAATCGTTGCCATAGCATGACATACGATTACATTTATTTTTTTAAAATTATCATCTTAACATAACATACGGTGACACTTATTATTCAAAACCGTCAACGAATTATAATGTACGATGACATTTATTTTTCAAAACCATCACCCTATAACATGACGTACGGTAACGTTTATTATTCAAAACCGTCACTGTGGCATGGCGTACAATGACATTTATTATTCAAAACCGTCACCGTAGAATAACGTACAGTAGCATTTATTTTTCAAAATCATCACCGTAACATGACGTACAGTGGCGTTTATTTTCAAAACCGCCACTTTATCACGACATACACTAATGTTTATTATTCAAAACATCATCGTAACATGACATGTTGATGTTAAATTATCAAAATCATTGCCACAAGTCGTCTATTTATTGACGATTTTTATTATTTAAGGGTAAAATTAAAATTTAAACTCAAAATATGAATCAAATGATTAACATTACATATAAGAAATTTAATGTACTAATATATATTATATGAAAAATGTATGAGAATATCAATAACAAAAGTTATAAATATCATAAACATTTTTTTCTTATCTAAGTTATACTCCTTGTTTGCTTCAATCTCTTCCTTATCCATTGATCGTTGTATAATTGTTGTTTCGATTCTTATGCTTGTGCTTCTCGTCATAGGATTAGAAGTCATTTGTGTACCTGCAACAAGATAAATCCAAATAAATATAAAAACAAGCAATGAATATAACAAATCATGAAAAAGTGTCGCATTTGTAACATATTTTGTAACATATGATTAAAGAAACATAAAATAAAACTGTCACCAGGAATTCCATTTGAACGAGTTGAACTACGAAATAGTCCCATAGCTTTCTTTTCATACTTGACGAAAAAGTTTAATAAATCTATTTATATTTCAATGTTAGCAATACAAAGTGTGTTATCACATGGTAGGCAATTTTGGATTTTTGATGCATGCTTTACTCTCTATTTTGCATGCTTTACTCTCAATTGCAACTTCAGTAATGCATCTTCAACGTGCATGCCACAAGCTAATGCGGCAACCAAGTTCTACCGTTTATGAGAATTGAAACCATCGAGTGTATAAATAATAACACAAAATAGAATTGCAGTAGGAAAAAAACTACAACAGAATCAAAATATGTTACGAAATCATCTAATAATTCTGCTAAAAAAATCCTAGTAATCAGCACAGACGTAAATTTCTACAAAGGTACAACAATCATCTTCCAACATGGAAGTACATGTTATAGTTATAACTGTAAACAATTTTGAAAGTACTCAAAGCATGACATATTAACATTTTAATTTTAGATTCATTTCTTTTAGTATATCATTTCCCCATTCTCCATCCTGAAAGTGGTACCCATATTCACTTCTCCTTATGTAGTTATACTAGAAGTGTACTCGCGCAATACAGCGAGATACATCACAATTTTAATGTTTCATTTTATTTTTTTGTCGATTTACAGTACGATTTTGGATGGTTTTGAGAAAGTGATAATGTTTTTTTTTTATAAATTTGTTTAATTTAATTAGGCTTAATAATATAATATTTTTTATATAAAAAAATTAAGTATTTTATTAGAATTCAATGATTATCTTATATATTTTAGGGTAAATCTTTCTATACCCACTTGCCAAAAACCCCACCCCCTCTCCCTCACATCACTTTTTTTATTGTTTTTAATTTCATAATTACATCTTTGGTCCCTGAACTCTTTTAATTGATTTACTTTATACCTTTTAGTTTTATATTTTTCATTTTTCATTTTATCATATTAACACATATAATTGTATATTAACTAAAATACGTTAAAAAATACTTTTTAATTTTAACAACTTACACTATTATAATCGTCTCGTCGATACCTTCAAAATGAGCCCAATATTGAATATTTTTTGATTTAATTATATTATTATATGTCATATACTGTACCTTGGTTAATTGATTTTAAAAAAAAAAGAGAAAATGTATCACATCGAACGTAATTTTTTAATATAAAGATAATAAATATATTGCGTATTTTTTTATTTCATTTGTCTTAGTCTTTGATCTTTTGGTAACAACAACGATACCAACCGAAAGTCCCACATTACGCACCCAGTCAGTTATTTCTTATCGAGATTTGAACACCTGAAATTATTATATTTTGTTATAACTTTCACTTGTACCCGTAAATTAAAATTAACATAAATGTTAGTTATCATAATACGTTAAAAATACTTTTTAATTTTAACAAGTTACACCTCATATATTGTCCCTTGGTTAATCGATTTTTAATAAAAAATGCATCACATTGAACGTAAGTTCGTTTATTTAATAAATGAACGAACATGAACACATTTTTTTGTTCGTTTAGTTAAATAAACGAATATGAACAATGGTTTCGTTCGTTCATTTACGTTCGTGAACATTCGTTCATTTATGTTCGTTTATGTTCGTTTATATATATAAATAGAGGGAGCTTCTTTTATAAACCCATTTAATCTTGTGAACTATGTAAACCAATCTAGGTCATCCATTATTTTGATCAACGGTTGATAAATTTTCGGATTTAAATTTATTAAAAAAAATAGGGAAAGGGTAGTTTGGGAATATGTTTTAAATAATTTAAAATTTAAAATTTTGAATTAATAACTTTTCATCCAATTCTGGTGTCCTTCTCCCAAATTTTGAATTATATCTTAAATATAGTTATCTATACTATATTATAAAGCACGGATAAAAAACTCTTAAAAACAGTTATTAAAGCTTAATGTACCATTATTTAATGTTAATTACTTAAAAAACAACCATTAAAGCTTTATGTACTATAATTTAACTTTCAGTTCATATCTCTAACCAATTTAACTCCCCTAAAATCATTTCCCATTTTAATCCCCTAAAATCACTCCCCTGCATAATTAAATACATGATAAAAATCAAATTTTAAATATAAAAAATCTAAAATATAATTAAGAAAATCTAACAGAATATTTAATGTTTTCTCAAAATCATCCAAAATCGTACCGTAAATTGATAAAAAATAAAATAAAACCTTAAAATCATGATGTATCTCGTTGCATTGCGCAAGTACGATTCTAGTATATTATAACATTAATGTATAAAGCATTAATAAAATTAATTTTTTAAAAATCATTTTTTATACATCCTAAATTTACCCGGTTTTTCATTTTGTTATGTTATTTTTTATGAACTAAATGATGATTAACGGTGGTTGTTTTTTATTCATTGTGTTCGTTCGTTTACGTTTGTTTAACTCTTAATGAACGAACATAAACGAACACGGTATTTTTATGTAGTATATTTATGATATATAATAAAATAATTAACTCCAAAAATATTCAATATTGGGCTCATTTCGAAGGTATTGAAAAGACGATTATAATGTTGTAACTTGTTAAAATTAAAACTTATTTTTTTAACGTATTTTAGTTAATATACCATTATATGTGTTAATATGGTGATGGTGTAAAATGAAAATTAGAAAAGTAAAAGGTATAATGTAAATTAACTAAATAATTATAGGGGTATAAAATGTAAATATATATTAAAAATTAATTCAAAATCACATTTTGGATTTTTATTGTGGAGATTGTGAGAGAGATAGGGGGTTAGGAGGGGGTATGGGTTTTATAGGGGGGTAGGATTAACAACACCCATATTTTAATGACATTTAGAAAAAAATAATCAATTATATATTTAATAATATAATTAAAACACAATTATAATAATATATTATATTAATTAATAGTGATACATGGAAATGTCTGCATAAAAGGAAGACAATGCACATACCAAATTGGTGGGTGTTAGAAGCCTACAGTAGTAATATGTATCTTGTGCTTTGATACTTATAAATTAAGAGATTTTTAAAATTTTGCATAAAATGATGGTACCTTGTACTTAATAATTTGTATTTAAGAGTTTTTTTATCCGTGTTTTATAATATAGTATACAAATAGACTAAATAGGACCTACAATTGCATCCTCGTTCTCATTACACAGTAAACACTTAAATTTTTGGAAGATCTTTTTAAGAGTTGTCGTATTTAAGGGTATTTATTTTCGTCAACCTATATTAAACCTAAAAATAAAATGTGTAGAATAGAATGGGGGCAGTTTTAAAGGGTAAGATGTAGGATATCCTAATATATGTGTGTATCATCTCAACAACCAACAGATTGCATTGTAAACTCCATAAACAATTTTTATATACACCGAGTTGTACTTGTATGCTAAAGCATTACATAGATGAGTAAAAATCAATACTAGCTAGGCTTAGCTTTCAAAACATCCGGAATTTCCAAAACCCCCAAAAAAGCTTTGCACATGTTACTCATATAACCATCATATTTGGCACTTGTTTGCAAAATTACCACATAGAATATCTTACTTGACAAATTCTTGATTGTAACAACCCAAAAACTCATACCAAACATAGCATAATATATATAAACCAAAATCCAAGAGTTACAATCACGAATTCGGAAATTTAAACAGCGGAATACAACCGAGAATTACTAAAATTAAACAGTAAAAGAACTAAACTAATTCTTCGCTCTAGGCTGGCAACAGTTCTACACCTTCTCCTTTCCTTTCCCTGGAGCAATACGATCACCTTTCCCTGAAAATGGGTTTTTAAGTTTGAAAACGAGGGTTAGACCGTAAGGTCTAGTGAATTTCTAACATCTAAGGGGGCGTTTGGTTCGCAGAATGATTTCTGATGGAATGGAATCTGTCAATGGAATTGAAATCTGGAAGGAATTGGAATGGAATGTTTTCAGGTTTGACCAACTGTTTGGTTGGAAGGAATGTAATCAGTCAAAAGAATTGGAATATGTCTGTTTGGTTTACAAAGTAATTGGAATGGAATTCTGAAAATGACAAAAATACCCTATCTTTTATTTTTATTTATTTATTTATTTTAAATGTCGAGAGAGGAGAGGAGAGAGAGGAGAGGAGAGAGAGAGGAGAGAGAGAGGAAACCAAATCCACATCTGATGGGTTTTAATTTTGTTAGAAAAAGTTTGGAGGGTATTTTTGTCTTTTTGAAAAACCATGATGGAATGGAATTCAATTCCATCCATTTTCAAATGGAATGACTAATTCCTTAATCTAAGGATTTTATGGAATTCAATTCCATTCCCTTGGCAACCAAATAGCACGACGGAAATTAACACTCTGTTATAACAATTTATAATAAGCCACGAATCCAAAAGCAACACCACAATCAATTATTTTAAACAAAGTCAGGTTCAAAACCGCATGTCCATTCAGGAACACAATGATCAGTTGTGTTCCAAGGTCCAGTCACCAAGTGCACATCTACGATCGGGGCCCAAGCAAACTCTCTTCTCGTATCGGGGCCCAAGCAGACTCCCCGTCCATATGTGAGGGAAACAAATTCCGCACACATAAGTGGTGTGAGATTTCCATACTCGCCCACAAGTCCAACATTTCCCGTCACTATGCATGTAACACGAAGAATTATTTATATAAATTCATACTAAACAAATATATCGCGAGCACATTCCTTTTAAAATATAACATCAATCAATAACAACATCTCATGCATCCCAGTTTCAGTTTAAAAAAAAACGTTTAAACAGGATTAAAAAATTGAGGTGTCAGAAACTCACCTGATTGAACCGAATGCTCACTTAGATAAAGACTGCTTCCCTATAATAATGAGCAGATAAAGAATTTAAGTAATTTATTTAACGGTGAGAGACTCACGTACTCAAACTAACCAGAAAGATGACTGCTCTCATGGCTTCCCTCGACCGAACTTACTTTTCTTGACAGGACCATTTATCGACCGGTGTCTCTCTCTTTCTCTCCCTCTCTCTCTCGACCGGACTATGGTCGACCGGTGTCCCTACTTCGACCGGGGTATAAACTGTCGACCGGGGTCTAGGCCGTCGACCGGGGTCTAAGCCATCGACCGAGGTTTAAGCCTTCAACTGGGGTCTCAACATCCCGGTCCCCGGCGCCTGGCATCGACCAACCCAAGGCCCGGGGTCACAACATCGACCGTACTCACCTCTGCGGGGCGATTTCGATCGACAAAACCTCAACCAAAGGCCCAGATTCACTAGCGAAGAAAGCAAACAAACAATTTTAATCTCAAATCTAGGAAACGATAAATGAGACTAAATGCTAAGGAAATAAAGCTAACATCAAACATTTTCAGATTCAAAACTTTTCATAAGAACCTGCTGCAAACCAACCACCGAATCCAAAAATCTCAAAGGATTTAAATCTCAATTCTCCCAATAACCCCAAAATAGAATAAAGAATCCACATACACAATTTTATTAAAGGCTTAAGGATGGATACTAACCTTTTGATTAGATTCTTCAAGAGCTCCAAATCTTCTTCCCAAAATCCCCACTCGTTCTCTCTATCGCCGTTCGATACCAAAATGCAGAGAAAGATGGGTTTTGCCCTAAATGGCAAATACTAGCAATATTACCCTCTTAGCCCCTCAATTTACAATAAATAACTACAAATTTTACAAAACACACACACTTAACAAATGGTCCTTACATTGATAGACTACCAAGGGTGCTTTGATCTAATGCAGTGACAAATTCTTGATATAACCAAGCTAAATGTTTGATGTTTCTTGTGATTTTAATCAACTTCATATTTGGCAATCTCCACAACTAAAGAAGTAATGTAAGTATCAATAATATTATATAGCTACCTCTTCAGCAAGGCACTGAAGTTGCCTGTGTGTTTCCCCCTTCACCATACATACAACTTCTTCCGTTACTTCTATTGCATTTTTTGGAAAACAACAAAATAATTAGTTAGAAGAAAATCTCAACAAGTAATTCTTACCAACATTCAAAGACGCTCAAAGCAACAAGCAAACTTGTAAATATTAATCTCCTCTTAAACATATCTCCATCCGTACCTTCAATAGCGTTAGGTACGACCCTCGCATTCAAATTCATCGCCCGTCCGATATTGTAAATAATTTCTCTGTTAGAAACAACAAACATATACATATATTTACATTTCTTCCACATGAGTTTTCAAAGCTAATGGTAAGCACTAAAAATAGAAGAACCAAAAGATAATAAAGCATGTTCCATTCCAAATGAAATCATACTACAAATAATGGTTTAACTCACATATCAAATCATAAGAAAATAAATAAATATCAAAGAGTGATCTAACAAGATAAATAAGCGTTGTCATGATCACATATCGCAAGCTATAAGCTAAAAGTTGAATAGACCCATTATTCTCCCAAAATCACCAAAACCATATCAAAGGGGGGAACGACTACATCGACACATTCTATAACAAATAATAATTAACTATCACCACATAATTCGATCTCGTAAATCCGAAAGCAAATGCAAAAGTACAACTCAATATATAATTAAAAACACAGTTTCTAGTACCATTCTGCAAAGATTGATCTAACAAGATAAAGATCGATATGAAAAAACTACAATCTCAATACTTAACATACGACAAAACTCACAAATCTGACTCGATAACTTCACAAATTTCATCATCGTTAAGGTAACGATTGAGAGGTTTCATCAATCACAAAAATCAAATAAGTAAAACAACAATTGAATTCAAAATGATAAAGAACTAGATCTGAGGCCAAGAGTTCTTACATGAAGAGGAGGAGCAGATTGATCAAGAAGATGGTCTGCGGCAGCTTTGAATGTAGTAGAAACCCTAACTTCACGACCCGTTTCTTTGACATTCTTCACATGTTTCTTTGACTTAACGGTTGTTTGTTTTTTTTAAAAAACCTGTTCAGACATTTTTACACATCAACTCTTATTAATTATAATTAAAATAAGATATCAGACTTTAAACCTTTTAAAAACAAACGACACCTTAGTAAAAAAGAGAGTAAGGGGAGGGAAAAAAAAGGGGAGGGAGCGATGGGAAAAAGTTGGGGGAATTAGATTTGACAAAATTTTATGATTTATATTTTAGTAAAATATAATAATAGATTTTAAATAATAAATGTTATATTTAAAGTAGTAATAAGTTTTAATATTAAATCTTATTAAACTTTAAACTTAATATATCTATACTTATATTATAAAACACGGATAAAAAATTTCTTAAAAATAATTATTAAAACTTAATGTACCGTTATTTAATGTTAATTACTTAAAATCTTTTAAAAACAACCATTAAAGTTTTATGTACTACATTTAATGTTATTTATTAACTTTCAATCATTATCTCTTACCATTTTAACTCTCTAAAATCACACCTCACTTAAATCCCTAAAATAACTCCCCTCATATTAAATAATGATAAAAATCAAATTTTAAATATAAAAAATCTAAAATATAATTAAGAAAATCTAACAAAATATTTAATGTTTATTTAAAAAAACATTATCTATCTATATCTATACTATATTATAAATCAGACATAAAAAACTCCTAAATACAAATTATTAGGCACAAAGTACCATCATTTTATGCAATATTTTAAAAATATCTTAATTTACAAGTATAAAAGCACAAGATACATATTACTACTGCAGACTTCTAACACCCACCAATTTGGTATGTGCAGGACCTTCCTTTTATGCAAATATTTCAATGTATCACTATTAATTAATATATTATATTACTATAAATTTGTTTTAATTATATTATTAAATATGTAGCTGATTATTTTTTCTAGATGTCATTAAAATATATAAGATAATTATTGAATTCTAACAAAATACTTAATTTTTTATACAAAAAACATTATATTATTAAGCCTAAATTAAACAAATTTATAAAAAAACATTATCACTTTCTCAAAACCATCTAAAATCGTATTGTAAATTGACAAATAAATAAAATGAACATTAAAATCGTGATGTATCTCGCTGCATTGTGCGAGTACGCTTCTAGTATCTAGTAGTATTATAAAGCACGGATAAAAAATTCTTAAAAACAATTGTTAAAACTTAATGTACCATTATTTAATGTTAATTACTTAAAATCTCTTAAAAACAACCATTAAAGCTTTATAACTTTCAATCTTTATCTATTACCATTTTAACTCTCCTAAAATCACTCCTCAATTCAATCCCTAAAATCACTCCACTGAATAATTAAATAAAGATAAAACCAAATTTTAAATATAAAAAATCTAAAATATAATTCAGAAAATCTAACAGAATTTTTAATGTTTTTGAAAAAAAACATTATCTATACTATATTATAAAGCATCTATAAAAACTCTTAAAAACAACCCATTAAACGTTATGTACTGCTATTTAATGCTAAACTACTTAAAATATCTTAAAAACAACTAATGAAGCGATATGTACTACTTTTAAATACTTTTAACCATAATTAATAAATTTTCAAACTTATCTCTAATCCCTAAATCGTGTAACTCCCAAAATCCCGTTTCATACCCAAAACACTAAAATTATGAAGTTTGAATTGAGTATGGTGTAACACCCCAAAAATTGGGATAAACAAAGTTTCCATAAAAGGGGAAAATGGTAATAAAAAATATGCCAAAGTATGAGCTCTTCCAAAAAAGGGAGACAATAAACGTCTGTTAAGATTACAAGTTCGCAATGAATAACAATGTGAGGGAAAACAACCCTTTAATCTAAACCCTATCTAGGAACAAGATTAATACAAGTTTTTTTCTGATCCAAAAATAAGCTTTCTATAATTGGCGTCCCAAAAAAGTCCCTAAGCTCGCAACTAAGTCATCTAGACCTTCTTGGCGGTTGCGCCGCTAGAACCTGAGATACACATCAAACCAACAAGTGTTAGGCCAAACGAGCCTAGTGAGTTGTACAAAGCATGGCATAACATTTAAAGAGCATGGTATGAACATTATAGAACGATTTAGTCGACATGGGCATACGGGAATCAATAGGGGAGACCCATCACACCAATGGGTTTTACCTTAAGTCAATGTACCTTGATGTTCACTCGCATGAGCAACACCCCAAGGCCCGACACACTTGAAGACTACCTCTCAGGCATTACTCCAAATGGCGGAGGTCTAGGTGCATACCGTTTCAGGTGGCACCTCAAACTACATCCTCCTGCCACATACCCACGGTTCCTCCAATATATATATATATATATATATATATAATAACCATTTCTATACATTTTCCATATCAACATGATACATGTATAAGACTCTACATGATTCCAATCCCATATTAAGCCCAAAACCGTGACACATGTAGGGTTAACAATAATCTTCATAGAATCCATGATATTACACAATCTTGACAAAATAATGCTAACAATAAACCTATCAAAGTCCACATGATGAACATTAGTCAAAACCCCCAATAATCACAAAGGTAGCAGTTAGGTCAAACTTATCAGGTGATCAGATATATTCATACATATGAAGTAATGGAAAATAAACATACAAGACATGTATCTAAGTTGAAAATGGTTAGAAGAACTCACTATCTAGGTTTTATACAAAACCCTAGAAAAGAAGTGGATGAAAGCTTGAGTTCTTGAACTTGGATCTTGAAGAATCTTCAATAAATGGTTATGAAGTCTCTAATCATTCCCCCAACCACCAAAGAGTAAATGCTTGACAATGAATAAGTAGTGAGGAGGGTGAGGTTGCTAAAAATCGCCCCTAGAGTTTCTCTCTTGAACAAAACTGATTTTGGTGAAGATTAAAGAGTGGGAAATGAAAAAGAAAGCATTTTAACCCGTTTTAGGACCTGTAGGGAGTCCCGCGGCTTTGAGGCCGCACACCAAGCCGTGCATGTGCCCGAAGGTCTGAACTCCAGAGAGTCCCACGACTTTGCTCGTGGTTTAGAGGCCGTCCCCCAAGCCGCGCAAGTCACTGCCTCATTCTTTTATCTTAGATTTTAAAAGGTATAAGGACACACACAAGCATATATATATATATATATATATATATATATATATATATACAAGCTCTAAACCGAACTACGGGTGTTACAATCCTCCTCACCTAATAAGGATTTCGTCCCCGAAATCTCACTCTCTAAACAGATGAGGGTATCTCTTTCTCATGTCCTCTTCCGACTCCCACGTCACGTTTGCACCTCGGTGATGCTTCCATTGGACCTTTACCATAGTCACTTCTTTGTGCCTCAAATGCTTCATCTTTGATTCCAATATGACTTCCGATTCTTCCATACATCGGTTACCGTTGTCCACCCGAATTTCTGACAAAGGGATAACACTTTCCTTCTCGGCTAGGCATCTGCGAAGGTAACACATGTGAAACGTAGGGTGGATTCCGTCCATTTCCGGTGGCAACTCCAATCTATAGGCTTGTAGTCCGATTTTCTCCAGGATTGTAAAAGGTCCAAGAAAGCGAGGGCTAAGCTTCCCGCGCTTCCCGAAACGGATGATCTCTTTCCATGGCGTCACCTTCAACATAACCCATTCCCCCACTTGGAACTCAACCAGTCTTCGCTTCTTGTCTACATAACTCTTTTGTCGGTCTTGAGCCGCCTTCAGCCGTTTTCGGATGCTTTTCACCTTATCCGCTGTTTCTTGTACTATTTCCGGACCTGCAAATTGCTTCTCTCCCGCCTCGAGCCAACACACCGGTGTCCTACATTTTCGTCTATAGAGTGCCTCGAATGGTGCCATCCTAATGCTCGAATGATAACTATTGTTGTACTCGAATTCCACCAACGACAAGTGTGAATACCAATTTCCCCCAAAGTCTATAATGCAAGACCGAAGCATGTCCTCGAGGGTTTGGATCGTACTCTCACTCTGACCGTCGGTTTGAGGATGGTAGGTTGTGCTCAACTTGACTTTCGTGCCCAGTTCCTTCTGCAAACTGTCCCAAAACTTGGAAGTGAACCGACTATCCCGATCTGAAACTATGGATAGTGGAACACCGTCATGTGACACTACTTCATCAATGTAGAGCTTGGTTAACTTATCCATTAGTAACGTCTCTCGCATCGCTAGGAAGTGCGTGCTCTTCGTGAGTCTATCTACTACCACCCAAATAGTGTCGTGTCCCCGCAAGGTCTTCGGTAGCTTGGCTACGAAGTCCATCGTGATGTGCTCCCATTTCCATTCCGGAAATGGCCAATGATTGTAAACTTCCATAAGGTCTTTGATGTTCCGCTTTGACTTGGAGACACGTGACACACCTCTCCACATAATTAGCCACGTCGAGCTTCATCACCGACCACCAATAATGAAGTTTCAAATCCCTATACATCTTGGTGCTACTGGGATGTATGGAGTACTTTGACTTGTGAGCCTCCACCAAGAGCAACTCACGGCTTCCTCCAATCTTCGGCACCCAAATCCTCCCTTGGAACAACTTAAGGCCACGACTATCCTCCGTTAGCGTTTCCCGTTGCTTCACCATGACTTCGTCTTTGAGATTTTCTTATCGGAGTGCCTCCGCTTGGCTCTTCTTGATGTCCTCCACTAAGCATGATATCACATCAATCCTCGAAAGAGTGACCTTGCCTTCACTCCCATAATTTTTCCGACTCAAAGCATCCGCCACTACATTGGCTTTACCGGGGTGGTAAAGCAACTCACAGTCGTAATCCTTCAAGAGCTCTAACTACCTCCGTTGCCGCATATTGAGATCCTTCTGGTCGAATATGTACTTCAAGCTTTTGTGATCGATGAATAAAGTGCACTTCGTCCCGTATAGGTAGTGTCGCCATAGCTTCAATGCGAAAACCACCGCCGCTAACTCCAAGTCATGCATAGGGTAATTCTTTTCGTGATCCTTAAGTTGTCGTGACGCATACGCGATCACCTTCCCCCTTTGCATCAACACACATCCGAGACCCAATTTAGAGGCGTCACTATAAACCACGAAGTCTTCGGATCCATCGGGTAAGGACAAGATTGACGCCTCTCACAATTTCTTTTGAAGAGTCCGATAGGCCTTCTCTTGCGTCTCGGTCCATAAGAACTTAACGTTCTTCCTCGTCAATGACGTGAGTGGAGATGCGATCTTCGAAAAGTCTTGAATAAACCACCGGTAGTAACCGGCCAAACCCAAGAAACTCCTTATTTCTGTTGGGCTCGTCGGTGGCTCCCAATTCATCATTGCTTCTATCTTCGCCGGATCCACTTTCACTCCGGATCCACTTTCACTCCGTCCTTGGATACCACATGGCCCAAGAATTGGACTACTTGGAGCCAGAACTCGCATTTCGAAAAATTCGCAAATAACTTCTCCTTCCGAAGAATCTCCAAGACTTCTCGCAAGTGTTGCCGATGCTCCACTTCGTCCCGAGAGTAGATGAGAATATCGTCGATAAACACTATGACCGACTTGTCTAATAAAGGTCGACATACTCGGTTCATCAAATCCATAAAGACGGCCGGTGCATTAGTCAATCCAAATGGCATAACTAGGAACTCGTAGTGACCGTATCTCGTTCGGAACGCTGTCTTTGGAATATCGCTCTTCTTCACTCATACTTGATGGTAACCGGATCGCAAATCTATCTTAGAAAAACATCCCGCTCCTTGAAGTTGATCGAAGAGATCGTCGATCTGGGAAAGCGGATACTTATTCTTCACGGTGACCTTGTTGAGTTCACGGTAGTCTATACACATCCTCATAGACCTGTCCTTCTTATTCACAAATAAAACTAGAGCTCCCCAAGGCGATGAGCTCGGTCGTATAAATCCCTTCTCTAGAAGCTCTTAAAGTTGCGTCATCATCTCTTGCATTTCCGTCGGAGCTAGTCGGTAAGGAGCACGAGCGATCGGAGCAGCTCCCGGAGTGAGGTCGATGTGGAATTCCACTTGTCGTTCCGGTGGTAGTCCGAGTAGGTCCTTCGGAAAGACATCTAGGTATTCGCGCACCACGTCCATATCTCCCACTTTCTTCGCGTCGATCACATAGACCAAATATGAAGCACATCTCTTAATTAGGCTCTTTCGTGCCTTGAGGGATATGATGATCATGTTGGCCTTTCGGTTCTTATCTCCGTAGATTATCACTTCGCCACCCTTCGGCAAGGGCACTCTAATCATTTTCTTGGAGCAAAAAATACCGGCATCATTTTTGGATAGCCAATCCATCCCAACAATCACGTCAAAGCCCCCGATATCCTCCGGTAACAAATCTATTACAAAAGACTCCCCATCTACATCTAAAGTACAACCAAGAAGCATTCCCGAACTAACAATTGCTCTCTGTTGGCTACTTCTACCACTAGAGCATCAATTGACAAGCTAGAAGGAGTAGTGAAATTCTTGCAAAACGAAGTAGACACAAATGATCGGCTTGCACCCGAATCAAATAGAACGCAGTTAGGTAGAGAGTTTACTAGGAACGTACCTGACACAACATCCACCGTCTCTTTTGCTTCGTCTGCCGTCATTTGGAAGGCCCGACTTGGCGCCTTCGGTTGGTTTTTCTTTCTTTGACGTAACCCCGCTTGGAACCCCTTGGTTACCCCTCGCCAACTTAGGACAATTCTTCTTGATGTGTTCCGGCTCCCGACATTCATAGCATACTCCCATCGGCCGGGAGGGGAAATCCTTACCCAAATGATCCTTCCGACCACATTTGAAACATTCGGTAGTGCCGGAGAGGCCTGAGATGTTTATTCCTGCATTTGGGGCACCACTGCGTCTCGCGCCTCGGCTGCATATTCCTTCCCCCGTTGAAGGGTTTGGATGGTCACACAGGCCCGGTCGACCCTTCCCACTTTCTCTTTTCTCCTTGATGTTTCTTCTCTTCCTTGTCTTGTATCATGTCGTCCTCTACCAGTTGAGATGCCTCGATCACCTCTTGTAAGGTGCTCTTGTGAGCGTTCCTCACGTCCGTCTTCATATCTGCCGGCAAACCCTTCACAAACGCCTTTATTTTCGCCCCCTCATCGGTTGCCAAGTGCTCAACCAGGCTCAGTTTATCCATGAATTGTTTGGCGTAGTCAGCGACCGATGAGTTACCCTTCTTCAGCTTTCGGAACTCATCTTCGATCTTATCCAACACTCTCTCTTTGCAATACTTCTCCATAATTTTCTTCTTGAATATGGGCCAAGTGATTTGGGCTAGAACTTCCGATGTGAGTGCTCTCCTGGTATATTATTCCACCAGCTCAGCGCATCTCCTCGGAGCAATTGGGATCCAAACTTGACCCTTTGAGAGTCCGCACACTCGCTGGACTCAAATGCCATCTCAACATCCTGGATCCACTTCACACATGCTAGTGGGTCGGTCGTCCCGGAAAATTTCGGAGCTCGACTACAAAGAAACGTCTTGAAAGAGAAACCCCCATCCTTCTTCTTCTCAGTTCTAATAGATGCTCCTCTGTCCCTATGACGACTGGTCCGCCACCCGACCAATTCACTGCATTCTCCGCCATGGCCTCAGTTCGTCGGTGATTGGCATCACGGTCCTCTAATAGTTTCAAGAAGAATTCTTGTTGTTGTGCCATGGACGAATTCATGGCTTGCATTATGTTGTCTCGGATCCTTGTCTCCATGGTCACCTCTTCCATAATCGGTTGGCTGAACTCGAGATTCACCCTTGGTACTTGTTCTAGTCCTCCACCCAGGACATCGGTTACGGGTGGCCTTTTAGTAGTTGTTACCAAAGGAGGTTGATCGGCGGTAGACTCGTCTTCAATGTGACCATCCCGCGGATTTTGGAGCATGTTCCGAGTGTTTACCATTGTGGACTGTCACACATGATAAAGATTATACCGGTTAATCCTTCGAAAGATAAATGGTTCAATACGTACTATTACAATATTAATCATCATAATAGCAATTTCAAGTATGCTCACGTAATTATAAATTCAGAACAACACTGGCCAAGTGAGATTGTGAACGTATTTTACATAAGAACCCTCGTTGTCATGTTTCAATGAATGCAATTCCATAATCCTAATACTCTCCCCACCTAGGAATGTTCTACCCATGTGGACAGTGATCCTATGAGCACAACCAGTCTAAGTCTAGGTATACTAGAGTCGACGCCTAGTTCACTTAAACTAGAGCTCAGATACCAACTTGTAACACCCCAAAAATTGGGATAAACAAAATTTCCATAAAAGGGAAACATGGTAATAAAAAAAATGCCAAAGCATGTGCTCCTCCCAAAAAGGGAGACAATAAACGCCTGTTAAGATTACAAGTTCGTAATGAATAACAATGTGAAGGAAAACAACCCTTTAATCTAAACCCTATCTAGGAACAAGATTAATACAAGTTGTTTTTCGATCCAAAAATAAGCTTTCTATAACTGGCGTCCCAAAAATGTCCCCAAGCTCGCATCTAAGTAAACTAGACCTTCTTGGCGGTCACGCCGCTAGAACCTGAGATACACATCAAACCAACAAGTGTTAGACCAAACGAGCCTAATGAGTTGTACAAAGCATGGCATAACATTTAAAGAGCATAGTGTGAACAATTATAGAACGATTAGTCGACATGGGGCATACGGGAATCAATGGGGGAGACCCATCACACCAATGAGTTGTACCTCAAGTCAATGTACCTTGATGTTCACTCGCATGAGCAACACCCCAAGGGCCGACACACTTGAAGACTACCACTCAGGCATTACTCCAAATGGCGGAGGTCTAGGTGCATACCGTTTCAGGTGGCACAACAAACTACATCATCCTGGCACATACCCACGGTTCCTCCAATATATATATATATATATATATATATATATATAATAACCATCTCTATACATTTTCCATATCAACATGATACATGTATAAGATTACATATGATTCCAATCCCATATTAAGCCCAAAATCATGACACATGTAGGGTTAACAATAATCTTCATAGAATCCATGATATTACACAATCTTGACAAAATAATGCTAAATATAAACCCATCAAAGTCCACATGATGAACATTAGTCAAAACCCCCAATAATCACAAAGGTAGCAGTTAGGTCAAACTTATCAGGTGATCAGATATATTCATGCATATGAAGTAATGGAAAATAAACATACAAGACATGTATCTCAGTTGAAAATGGTAAGAAGAACTCACTATCTAGGTTTTATTCAAAACCCTAGAAAAGAAGTGGGTGAAAGCTTGAGTTCTTGAACTTGGATCTTGAAGAATCTTCAATAAATGGTTATGAAGTCTCAAATCATTCTCCCAACCACCAAAGAGTAAATGCTTGACAATGAATGAGGAGTGAGGAGGGTGAGGTTGCTAAAAATCGCCCCTAGGGTTTCTTTCTTTAACAAAACTGATTTTGGTGAAGATTAAAGAGTGGGAAATGTGAAAGAAAGCATTTTAACCCGTTTTAGGACCTGCAGGGAGTCTCGCGGTTTTGGCCGCGACTTTGAGGCCGCGCACCAAGCCGTGCGTGTGCCCGAAGGTCTGAACTCCAGAGAGTCCTGCGGCTTTGCTTGTGGTTTAGAGGCCGCACCCCAAGCCGCGCAAGTCACTGCCTTATTATTTTAACTTAGATTTTAAAAGGTATAAGGACACACACAAGCATATATATATACATATATATATATATATATATATATACAAGTTCAAAACCGAACTACGGGTGTTACAATCCTCCTCACCTAATAAGGATTTCGTCTCCGAAATCTCACTCTCTAAACAGATGAGGGTATCTCTTTCTCATGTCCTCTTCCGACTCCCACGTCACGTTTGCACCTCGATGATGCTTCCATTGGACCTTTACCATAGTCACTTCTTTGTTCCTCAAATGCTTCGTCTTTGATTCCAATATGGCTTCCGGTTCTTCCACACATCGGTTACCGTTGTCCACCGAATTTCTGACAAAGGGATAACACTTTCCTCCACGGCTAGGCATCTGCGAAGGTAACACACGTGAAACGTAGGGTGGATTCAGTCCATTTCCGGTGGCAACTCCAATCTATAGGCTTGTAGTCCGATTTTCTCCAAGATTGTAAAAGGTCCAAGAAAGCGAGGGCTAAGCTTCCCGCGCTTCCCGAAACGGATGATCTCTTTCCATTGCGACACCTTCAACATAACCCGTTCCCCCACTTGGAACTCAACCGGTCTTCGATTCTTGTTTGCATAACTCTTTTTTCGGTCTTGAGCCGCCTTCAGCCGCTCTCAGATGCTTTTCACCTTATCCGACGTTTCTTGTACTATTTCTGGACCTGCAAATTGCTTCTCTCCCGCCTCGAGTCAACATACCGGTGTCCTACATTTTCGTCTGTAAGTGCCTCGAATGGTGCCATCCCAATGCTAAACACAAATTTTTTTTGCAGTTTCATTTTTTTCAAGAAAAAAACACCAAATTTGGTGTCTACTATTCACCCTTCAAAAAGGGGATAACCCACCACTAATCTATTTTTAATTTTTTTAATAATATAATTATTATCATTTGTTATAATATCATTAATAATTATGAAAAATGTTTAATAATAATGAAAAATGTTTAATAATAATAAAAAAATGTTTTTATATGGTTTTAGAAGATTTGGTGTTTTTTTGAAGTATGGTTGGATTTGAATTTTTTTTAGTGTCAAGGGTCCCACTAGTTTTAGTGTTTTTGGTGTTATTTTTGATGTTATGGGTTGGAGTTGGTCTAACTCCCCAAAATCCTTATCTCTAATCCCAAAACTCTAAAATTATGAAACTTGAATTGAGGATGGGGATGAAATCCCGTTTCTTACGTGCCTCATACTCACATCTTTTATTTAGTATAGATAGATTGATTTCGGGAAAATGATTCATCACTCAATTGCTTCATACATGATCCATGCATTTAATGCATATGATATAAATAGAAAGGTTGAGACACTCTCTAGAGTGTAACCTTCTATCATTTCTCTTAGTGAACCAAGTATAGAAAACCCTAATTTCTATATCCTCTCAATCTTATATCTCTAGTTCTTAGTGCAAACATCTGTGTGATTCTCAAGTTTGTTTAGATTAGGTTTTACTTAATCTTGTTCCGCAACAAACTGTAAATTGTGATTTGATTATTCAATAAACAATTTATTAAACTGAAAATTTGTGTTTGTATTCACCCCCCTTCTACAAACTTGTTTAGCACCTTCAGGACCAACAAGTGGTATTAGAGCAGATTGTTTAATCTCATAAACAAGATCTTGTTTTACTCTCTTCCTTGCTATTCTAAAAAATGGCACCAAACATAAGCTCAAATTATTATGACAATGGTTCACTCTCTAAGCCTTCTCGATTTAGCAGAGATAATTTTGCTCTCTGGAAAAATCGAATGATGCTATTTCTAGAAGGTATAGATCCTACTGTACCTGAGTATGTAGCAAATGAACCCTATGAGCCATTTCTTATCATAGCCGTAGTCCCTGCCACTGCAAGCACACCCGCTGTTCCTGAAAGATATACTCCGAAAGAAATAAGAGAATGGAGTGATGAAAATAAAAAGAAACTTGGTTTAAATGCAAAGGAAAAAACCATTATCTCTATGGCTTTGCCTGATGAAGCCTTCCATTCCATCATGCATCTTAAAACTTCCAAGGAAATGTGGGACACCATATGTGTTCAGTATGAAGGTACCACTTAAATCCAAGAAACCCGAAAGATCAACTTGGTAAGACAATATAAAAGTTTCATTTATGGTAAGAATGAATCCCTATCTGATGTTCACCATAGATTTAACTGTTTAATCATTGATCTAAGGATTGTTGGTAGGACCTATTCTAATTATGAGGTCCTAACTAAATTCTTGGAATGTATTCCTGAAAGTTGGGACAACTATTCAATGTGTCTCAAGCTTACCAAAGACTTAAATAATCTCTCTCTTAGTACTCTATATGGGATCTTTCTCAATTATGAGCAATCAAATCTTCTGAAGAAAAATCTTGTTAAAGATTCTTAAGACTCCAAAAGCACTCTTGTTGCTTTAGTCTCTTCAGAGATCGTCCCATTGCAACCATCTACTCTCACTATCACTGAGTTAGATTATGACTCAGAGACTCTATCAGACGCTGACCTTTCAGAGTTTTATGAATCTCTAGCACTCTTGACAAACTATTTTAAAAGATTTGCAAGAAAGAGCAATTACAGAAGAAATAAGTCTCTCTCCCTACCTAACAAGCCTAGATCAACCCCTGTAGATAAGACAACTGCTACTTGCTTCAACTGCGAGAAAATTGACTATTTTTCCAGCGAGTGCAGGTCAAAGAAAGTTTTCAAACCTTCTTCATCTAAGAAGACCAGCGATAACAAATACCTTAAGCTAAAAGAAAAATATGATAAGCTGAAAAGCTACAAGTGAAAAGGTAAGTGTCTTATCACTGAAGAACACGATTGGGCCGAATCAGAAGAATCAAGTTCTGATGAAGAGGAAGCTGCTAATCTTTGCCTCATGGCTGAGATTAAAGAAGAAGTGGAAGAACCTTCAGGATCAACCACTACCTTTATCTCCTCTCAGGTATCAATCTCTACTAACCCCTCTCTTCCTGAAGCTGAGAGATGTCGTGTTGTTGACATACTAACGATTGAATTATATAATGCATTGAATGGCAAAACTTTAGATGAAAACAACAATATTGATTTAACTGAACAGCTAGAAAAATGTCATTTAAGGATCAAGGAACTAACTCTTCTAGAGTAAAGTTTAAAAGATCAAGTTATCGTTAATGAAATCATCAACATTGAACGCGAACAAGCTATCGCTGCTCTCAAAGCTGGAAAGACAACATTTGAAGTATGGTGTAAATCCTCAACTAAGGTCACTGATATATTAAGTGCTCAAATCCCTGCTCATGATAAAACCGGTCTTGGTTATTAATCTGATAAGGATGAATCTAGCAGAGACTGTTCCATTCTTAAGTTTGGAATGTTTGTCTCTTCTATCCCTGACACTTCTTCATCTAAATGTTCCTCATCTTCTAATCCTATCCCTAAGGATTTATCAAATATCCCTCAACTCACTAATAAAGGAAAATCCATTTCCTATCATCCTTAGAAAACTACAAAGGTAGAAAAGCTAAAGAAGGTTGTTTCTAAACCTTTAGCGAGTCAATCTTCTAGTTCTGGACCCAAGACCTCTAATATTTAGAGATCTATTCCAAAACTAAAGATTGACATCAAGCCTAAGAAATCAAAAGAACTGATAGTTCCTTTGAGATCAAATGCTAAGTTTATTCTTGGAGGTGGCCTGACTCATCTCAATCTTTCTAATGCTCTCCTGGTGTCTATAGAAAGTGTTATCACAGTGGACTTACTAACCATATTTCCAGTAAATGTCCAAACACCACTAAGGATGAAAAGATAGCCAAAGTGAAGATGAATGCCCCTAAGGCTAAGAAGGTCACCAAGGCTGAAAAATCTGGCAAGGTGAAAAATACCACTAAAGTTAAGAAATTAACTGAAGTGAAGGTTACCATTGACGCTGAATCTACAAACATCGTGAAGATTGTTGAACCTTCCATCTCCACTAACCTAACTGGACCCAGTGAGAAGTGGGTACCAATGAAAACTTAATATTCATTATATTTGCAAGGATTGAAGGGTATCTGGTATCTTGATAGTGGATGCTCTCGACACATGATTGGCCAAAAAGACCTGCTCACTGAATACAAGGAAGAGAAAGGTCCCTTAGTGACCTTTGGTGGAAATAGAAAAGGCTATACCAGAGAGTTTTATGTACTCAACAATGATACAACTACCTTCCGAGGATTTGATTATGTAGACGGACTGAAGCACAATCTTCTCAGCATTAGTCAGCTATGTGATAAAGACTTTGAAGTATGCTTTTCTAAAAATGCATGTTCAGTGATGGACAAACATGGAAAACGTGCTCTCAGCGTGTTAGAACATAAAAATGTTCTATTTAGGAAGTTTAGTAAAGTAATCAACTTGTATTTGTTATTGGGCCTTGTAATGGATTTGGGCTTAAATGTAACAAGGGTGTTGGGCTAGTATAAATAGAGTCTGTTAGTTATTTGTAGTTTGTAAGTTTCATTTTACAATGTAGCCTTGTATGAGTTCTTGCTCTCTGTATTTTAGTTTTCAGTAATCAATAAAACAACTAAAGATTCATCGTATAATCCTTGTTAATATTCTATCATTCAATCAATCTTGATCTCAGGGACTTAACAAGTGGTATCAGAGCCTAACGACGAATCATTCATCGCATGATCGAGATCAGGTTTGATTGAAAGAACAGTTAATGTGAAAAAATTTCGATTTCTAGAATTGACATTAGATTGAATGTTCTATGTTGCCAAATTGATTCAGAAGTTATAGTTGATCATCATTAAATCAATTAATTGTTTCAATTTCAATTCAGAAAGTCGAATTGGTTGATTTTGAGAAATTTTGTTCGAAAAAGTCGTATCACTGTGGTTATGATCGATTATGCTTTAAAGTCGTTTTTGGATCAGATCATTAACAGAAAATGTGCTCCAAAGTCATTTTCGAACATGTGTACAAAAGCTCATCTCAAAATTCGATGTACAGAAGGTTAATTTGAAGAAAAGTTGGAAAAACATTCGAGATCCACAGAATTCGCATGATCAGAATGAAGAACTCGCAGAAATTTGAAGAACTCGTAGAGAAAGAATTCGTAGGGTGAAAGTTTGAAGAATTCGCATAGTGAACGATTTTGAAAGATTTCGCACCCTGAAATTTGCATGCTGAAATGTTAGAAGAATTCACATGCTTGAATTCGCATGATTCCTTGAAGATGACATTTTTGTTAAGTACAAAATTCGCACAAGAGTTATATGCGAATTGTTTTAAGAATTCACATGATAACATTCTTTGAAGATGAAATTTTGATTAAGTGTGGAATTCATACAGGTGTGTGATGTGAAAAGTCAGGAATTCACATGTGAGAATGATGCGAGAAGTTAAGGATTCGTAGATGTGAGTTATGCGAGATGCGAGGAATTTGCACATAGGCTTGTGTGAGAAGTAAGAATTCACACAAAGGCCTATGCGAATTGTGGTGTTAGGCTTATGCCATCATGCAAATTGTGCTCTATTGAAATAGTGATTTGCGAATTGTTGCCTTTATGCGAAAAGTTTGTGACTTTTTGAGAATTTTGACTGTTTTGAACCCAGTTTGATACAAGTTTGCCCTGTTCCTGAGCTTTTTATGCTTAATGCATATGTGACATCACTCTTATCATATGTTGGTCACATATCCTTAGCAACTGATCAAATTTTTCACGAGTGCTCATGCTTTTCAAGATTTTCAGATACTGGATTTGAGGATTTAGTCTCTGATTGGATTGAGTTAGCTTCCTGAGCATCTGCAATCATCAGTCTGGAAAGATTCTTTTGTGGTTAGACCGTTGAGAGAACTTTATCATTCTTCTGACCTGATCACTCAGTAGTTTGAGCGACTGCAATCATTGTTCTGATGCTTGAGTTGTGATTCATAATCTTGAGTGCTAATAATCATCCAGCTGATTCGTGAAGAAAGGAGTTATGGGTTTGATTGTTCAGTATTCTGGAAAGTAGTCAGAAAATGAGCATATTCTATCAGTTGTTGAACATTTATCAATCTTCTAACCCTTGCCTTGTAGTGTTGTTAGCGGATGCTACCACCCGTAAGCTGATCAAATGAAGTTCTTAAGCTGAATTCTTATTTCAACTCGTGGTTCAAAGATAGATTAGATGTTATACACTGAAGATGCACTTTGTTGTCATTCCAATATTCAACACATATCATTCTTGTGGGCATACGGAATGTGTTGGGTTTACAAGAGTCAAAAGTTGTCTTTATGTGCACTCAGTCGAGGTTATGGTATACATCAGATCTGGTATTTCTGTTGAAACTTCAAGGATAAGAGCTACTTTCAAGGGGGAGCTAGAGGAGCTTTGAAGTTTATGCAATGCTAAGTTTTATAAAGAAATCAAGGGGGAGAAGGAGCTGAAGCTGGAGCTTAAAAGATAATGATTACTTTACATAACTTAGCGGGAGAATGTTAGAACATAAAAATGTTCTATTTAGGAAGTTTAGTAAAGTAATCAACTTGTATTTGTTATTGGGCCTTGTAATGGGTTTGGGCTTAAATGTAACAAGGGTGTTGGGCTAGTATAAATAGATTCTGCTTGTCGTTTGTAGTTTGTAAGTTTCATTTTACAATGTAACCTTGTACGAGTTCTTGCTCTCTGTAGTTTAGTTTTCAGTAATCAATAAAACAACTGCAGATTCATCCTATAATCCTTGTTAATCTTTTATCATTCAATCAATCTTGATCTCAGGGACTTAACAAAGCGATTATCGCATGGAAAATGTTTATGTAATAAACATGGACTCTACAACTACTGAGAATGTATATTTTCTATCCAAAGCCTCATCATATGTCAACTGTCTATGGCATAAGAGGCTCTCTCATCTCAACTGCAAAACACTAAACACTCTCTCTTCAAAAGAACTAGTCTACGGTCTACCTCATCATTCATATGCCAAGGAATCTCTCTGTTTAGCATGTGAAAAGGGAAAGCAGACCAAAACTAGTTTCAAGTCTAAGCAAGTTTCATCAATGACAAGTCCTCTTCAACTCCTATGTTAGAGCATAAATCTGTTGGATACAAGATCAAGAATTCTGAAGGTCAAAATTGAGAAAGTCAAAGCTGAAGAAAGTCAAATCTCATTAAAAGTCAAAGTCTCTTAATAAAAGTCAATGTATTTGTATTTGTTGTTTCCTTGTTTTAGAGGGTAGTATAAATAGTTTTTCTTTTTGTATTTTAGTTAGTTGAGTGACAAGAAATAGAAGGAACAAGAGGAGAATACGTTTTTAGAGAAAGAGAGAGTTCTAGAGAGAGAAAGTGTAATTTGAAAAAGAAATCAAACAGGTAATCATTGTGTTAAATCTTGTTTGTTTGATTGATTTTGTATTAGAAACTAGATTCTGGAACACACAATTGGTATCAGAGCCAGATCCAAAGGTGAAATCAGATCAAGAAAATCAAGAAATGAGTTACTGTTCATCGTCTCTGTGGTCGTTACTGTTCAGAATCAATTTTTGATTTTGAATGTGTTTTTGGAGCAGATTTTGATTAGGATTTGTTATAAAAGTGTATTAGATCGAGTTCTTGTAATTCAATTTCAGTTTAGCACTATAAATCACACGAATTTAGTGATTTTGGTTGAGTTTTTGTTAACGAGTTGTTTTTACTGTTACATCGATTCTTTTGATTTTTAAGTGTTTGTTTGTAAGTTTCTTGAGTTGTAATTCGTTCTAGAGTTGTAATCGAGTAACAATCCAGAGTTTCAGATCATTTGGACCACATTTGGATCATTTTTTAGATGAAAAGTTCGTTTTTGGGTCGACAGAAGGAAGAACGCGCTAGATCCCTCAAACGCGCAAGTTCTTCGTGAAACGCGCTAGTTCATAAGTTAGAACGCGCAAGCTGAAGGAATCAATTTTGGTAAAAACGCGCAAGTAACGACTAGCGAGTTTTAAAAACGCTCTAGTTGAAGTCTGCGAGTTTGACGAAATGCGCACGTAGTGATCTGCGAGTTCACCAAACGCGCTAATCAAAGTCAGCGAGTTTTGGGTGGAATAGTGACTTGCGAGTTCTTAGGCTTGCGAGTTTGAGGAGAAATAGTGATTAGCGAATTCATCGACCTGCGAGTTTGAAGTTTTCAGAAATAATTCTAAGTGTTGAAACGCGCAAGCTTCGATCTGCGAGTTTGGGAAACGCGCAAGCTTCGATCTGCGAGTTTGGGAAACGCGCACATCACAGTCAGCGAGTTCTAGGCGCTTGCGAGTTTGATCTGAGTATTTGCTTGCGAGTTTCAAAACGCGCAAATATCTGCGAGTTTACTTGCGAGTTTGTCTGCGCGTTTGGTTGAGAATTTATAGAACGCGCAAGTCTTAGTCTGCGAGTTCTTCAGTCTGCGAGTTTTAGGGCTTGCGAGTTCAATAGTAACTTGCGAGTTCTGATACTTAGTCAAAATTTTCAAAATAGTAATATGGCCTTTAATAGTGAAAATTTTTTCTCTAGGGGCGCTGCCCCTCGACCCCGCAAGGGCGTTCCCCCTTGACCCCACCCGCAAGGGACCCCCGTGCTAAGTCTGCCTAGGGGGACATAGTTTTTTATTGTGATTAAAATTTTTGATTTTATATTTCAAGTTTTCTGTATTTTCTTGATTGTTTCATTTGGACTAACGATCAGTTCTAGTTTCTTATTGATATATTTTTCAAACAGGTTTATACAAGATGACTTCCAAAGATGCTCTTTCAATTGGAACCGATGTCAAACCTCCAGTTTTATTCAAAGGCGAATATGAGCAATGGAAAGACAGATTCTTGGATTTCGTGGATCGGCATTCAAATGGAGAGAATATTTTACTGTCTATCACTGAAGGTCCAATGGCTCCAATTACAGTTCAGATACCTGATGTTGACTCTTCTGATAGTGAAGATGGAACTGAAGAATGAGAGCAAAAGATGAAAACGGTGACAGTGGATATTTCTCAATATTCTGAAGAGCAGAAAAGCCGATACAAAGCAGATAAACAAGCGAGATCTTTACTTCTTCAAAGCATCCCAAACGAGATCTACATCAAGATTGACAGTTATAAAGCCAATGCAAAGAAGATGTGGGATCAATTACAAAAGATGATGATGGGATCAAAGGTCGGAAACCAGATGAAAGTGGCAAACTGCATAAATAGCTATGAGGAGTTCAAAGCCAAGGAGAATGAGAGTCTAGAAGATACTTATGAGAGGGTTGTGTTGCTTCTGAACGAGTTAACAAAGAACAAAGTTAAGAAGAAGCAACTGGAAAACAATGTCAAATTCTTGAGTATCTTACGTCCAGAGTGGAAGAAGCATACAAGAAGAATGAAACAGATGAAGGATTTAAACGAAATTCCACTACATGAGGTATTTGAAACCTTAAAGCAGAATGAAGAAGAGGTTGAAGAGAAAAGAGCTGAAAAGAAGAAAGCAGTACAAGCTTCTGATCCTATTGCCTTAGTAGCTAGAGAGAAGTTGAAAGAAAAGAAAGAGAAGAAAGAAAAGAAAAAGAAGATAGTTCTTACAACTTCTGAGTCAGATTCTGTGTCTGATAGTGATGATGGCGAAAGTCTGAAACAAGCCATGATATTTCTAACCCGTGCATTTCAGAAGAAATTTTATAAGAAGCCGGGATCTAATTCTCAACGCTATTCGTCATCAAGTTCAAAGAACCACGAGCATCGGGAAAGAGTGGAAGGCAAGAAATTTGAAGAGAATAGGTATGGTGAAAAGAAACCGGATGAGAAGAAGAAGTTTGTGAATGACTACACTGCTGCTAAAAAGCCTTCAACTGATTCAATCAAATGTTATAACTGCGGCAAGTTGGGTCATTATGTCAAAGATTGCCGGAAGCGGAAAGTACGTAACTCTCAGTACTATCAGAACAAGTTGCTTCTGGCAAGACAACAAGAAGCTGGTGTTGCTTTAATGGCCGAGGATGAATTTTAGTTAGATCATTCTGAGGATGAAAGTGATGAGAAAGAAGAAAATGCTCATATCTGTCTCATGGGCAAAGAAGAAAAAGATGATGATTCAGATGATGAGGCCGTTAATGAGGTATTAAGCTTAACTCCAAAAGATTTTATTACCAAAATGGAAACCATGGTGGTTGAGCTACAAAATTTACAAAATAATCTGAAAAATGAATAGGAAAAGGTTGCTAAAAAGAACAAGAAGATCTTTGAACTTAATACTTCTGTTATTTCAAACAAAGATCTAATTGATTCTTTACGCAAATCTGATTCTGATTCTAAATCTAAAGTAGATAATTTTGAAAAGAAGATTTTTGAGTTTGAAGGTAAAGTAAATAGATATGAATTTGAGAAAAATGAATCTGCACTAACTATTTATAAACTGCAGGTTGAAAACAAGAATTTGAACAAGAAGGTAAATGGTTTGGAAGTTAAACTTTATAAAAGAGATCAAACAGATCAAACCATATTTCTTAATACTCCTAATGAAGAGGTAGATGTTAAGCAAAGATGGGGACTTGGTTTTAATAATCCCCATTATCTTAAGAAAGCTATCAGAAAACAGTCGGCACTTTATAACTATGATTTTCTTGCCTGTGCTGATAAACATACTCATTTGAAACCCAAATTTGTTACCAAATTGTCAGATGAAGATGAGGCCAAAGAAACTGAAAACAGAAAGAATAAAAAGAAAATGCAACTACCATTTAACTATGTCAAGTTAAATGATAGTTATCTTTCAGACACACCGAAAGTTCTTTCAAAAGACTATTTTGTTAGTTATTCCGCATCTGAGATGAAGGCAAAACCTGCGATTGCAAATGTTTATGTTCCTACATCTATTCTTGAAAGCAAAATAGTTGAACTTGAAAATGTTTTATCTGATGAAAAACTTTTGGTTGTTATAGAACAAAATGTGTTTTCTACAGTTATAAAGAACACTGTTTTTCAAGAAAAATCAACAAAGTGTTCTACAGTTTCAAAGGCACCTCAAATTTTCTCTGATAATTCTGATGACTTATTTGAGTCTGCAAATGATTCTTTTAATTCTGATGATAGGAGCATGGAAGAATCTGATATGTTTGACATTCATTCTAAACTTCCTGATCATTCTACTTGTCTTGAAAATGACAAAGTGTTACCAAGTGGTGTTAGAAATGACAAAGTTTCTGTAACTACTGATTACTATGCTAATGGTAAGAAACATAAGAAGCAACGATTACAGAAACAGAAATACACTGGTACACAAAAGAAACCTCAGTCACAGAAATCTATTTTTCCTAATAAATCTACATCTTATGTTTCAGATTTAAGGAAGAAAAAGCAGAAAGCTCAATCCAAAGGGAGACCAAAACAGAAGGATGCTGAGATAGTTGAATCAGTTACTGATAATTCTTGTACTAAATCTGTTAGTAGTGATTCTGATGTAGTTGATCAATGTGCTTCTCATAAACAAAACCTTGTAACTTCTTACAAGCGTTATTCAATAAAGCAGTTGATTCAATTATCTCCTATTACTACTAAATTTCATCATAATTATCGGAAAACTGACTTTGCTTATTCTCATGATTCTTCTGATTGGTATGGATCTTATCATGTATATTCTTCTAGATCAAATGATTTTAAAGGTTTTCAAAAGAACAGAGGGTCCATTTTCAAGTGGATGCCAAAATCTTGTGCTAATCCGTTAGGGCCCGTTCTTAAATGGGTACCTAAAATTGTTATTGCCTGATTTCTCTTGCAGACCCGGCATATGTGGTACTTGGATAGTGGATGTTCCAAGCATATGACTGGGCAAAAAGCTTTATTGTCTAACTATACAGAGAAATTCAGTGGAAATGTCAGATTTGGAAACGATCAGCTTTCACCTATTTTAGGATATGGTGATATCATACAAGACAACATAACGATCAGTAAAGTGAGTTATGTCGAAGGCTTGGGGCCTAACTTATTCAGCATAGGTCAATTCTGCGATAAAGGGTTAGAGGTTAACTTCAAGTCTAAGAGTTGCTCAGTTCGTACTGAAGACGGAACGGAACTCTTGGGTGGACATCGAAAGACAAACCTCTACACCATCAACTTGTCCAAAGTTCAGATTGACAATCAGGTATGCTTGATGACAAAAGCTACACAACAACAAAATTGGCTCTGGCACAGACGTTTATCTCACTTGAACTTTCGTTACATCAACAAGCTGGTTTGTGGGAAATTAGTAAAGGTACTTCCTGAGCTGAAATACGAGAAAGAACACTTATGCGCAGCTTGTGAGAAGGGTAAGATGAAGAGAGCCGCACACAAACCGAAGCCGGAACCAAGCACTAGTTCTCCATTAGAATTGCTACACATGGATTTATGTGGACCAATGAGAACTCAGAGTTTGGGTGGTAAGAAATATGTGTTGGTAATTGTGGACGATTACTCCAGATACACGTGGGTCAAATTTCTTCGTTCAAAAGATGAGACACCGGAAGTTCTCATTTCATTCTTAAAGATGACCCAGGTGAAACTACAGCGACAAGTCAAGTTCCTTCGAACTGACAATGGCACAGAATTCAAGAACAAGATTGTTGATGATTATCTCGATTCAGTTGGGATTTCACATCAGTATTCTGCTGCTAAAACCCCTCAACAAAATGGAGTAGTAGAAAGACGTAATAGGACGCTAGTCGAGGCTGCTCGGACTATTCTTAGTCAATCGGATCTACCTCTATTCTTGTGGGCGGAAGCTGTGTCGACTGCATGCCATACGCAAAATCGTTCCATGATACACCGCCGATTTCAAAAGACTCCATATGAGCTGATCAACAACAGAACACCTACTATCAAATATTTTCATATATTTGGGTGTAAATGTTTTGTGCTTAATGACAGAGAGAGTCTGAATAAATTCAGTGCTAAAGCGGACGAAGGCATCTTTATCGGTTATTCTTCAACTTCTGCAGCATATCGTGTTTATATAAAGAAGTCAAAGACAGTTGTGGAGAGCGTCAATGTTACATTTGATGAAGAAATGGCTTCTGATCAAATCAATTCAGAACCCGTTATCACTGGTGTATTAGCTTCTGGGCAGATCAGTCCAGAACCTGTGTCTACAGCGACAAATTCGGATAACGCTTCTACATCTACTTCACATTTAACTGATTTAGATTTGTTATTTGAATTCTTTTATGATGAGTTTCTAGGATCTAATATACCTAAATCTGCTGTGACTGACAGGTCTGAAGATACAAGTTGTCATCATCCAGTCACTTCAGAAGTTATTATTGAACAAGCATCCCCAGTTCAGACAGAAACTAATATTCCTATTGTTACTCCTACAATTGAAGATGTTCAAACAAATGCTGAACCAGAAGTAACTGTTTCAGTTGGGTGTACTACATTGTCTAATCAACAGCTTGAATCTGCTGTCCCAACTGATACTTCTGCAAATGATATTTCAATTGAAAACCCCCCTCCTGTAATTCAAACTGATGATTCTGCAAGTGGATTTCAAGATGATGATCATACTCAATCAGTATCTATTCCACTCCCACATGAGCATCGCTGGACCAAGGATCATCCATTACATCAAGTAATTGGAGATTTTGACAAGCCTGTTCAGACAAGGTCAGCGACTCTTAATCAGTGTATGCATGACTCATTTCTCAGCAAGATTGAGCCAATACGAGTATCCGAGGCTCTTGCTGATTCGGACTGGGTATCTGCAATGCAAGAAGAGCTCAATCAGTTTGAAGACCTAAAGGTTTGGAGATTAGTTCCTAAGCCTGAAGGAAAGACCGTGATAGGAACTAAGTGGGTATTCAAGAACAAAAAGGATGAAGATGGTGTCGTCATCAGAAACAAAGCTAGACTTGTTGCCAAAGGCTATCGGCAAGAGGAAGGCATTGATTATGACGAGACGTATGCTCCAGTAGCGCGCATAGAGGCAATCAAAATGTTTCTCGCCTACGCCGCTCATAAGAACTTCACAGTCTTTCAGATGGATGTGAAAACAGCGTTTCTGAACGACATTCTTAAAGAAGAAGTGTATGTGTCTCAACCAGAAGATTTCGTTAATCCAGATAAGCCAGATCATGTCTACATATTGGACAAAGCCCTTTATGGATTAAAGCAAGCCCCTCGAGCCTGGTATGACGTCTTATCCAAATTCTTGATCAAGTCTGGTTTCTCTAAAGGTAAGATCGACACTACTTTATTCATAAAGAAAGAAAAAGCTGATATTATACTTATTCAGATTTATGTTGATGATATAATATTTGGTTCTACTAATCCAAAATATTGCAAAAACTTTTCTAACCTCATGGTGTCACGTTTTCAAATGATTATGATGGGAGAGATGAATTTCTTTCTCAGATTACAAGTTAAACAACTTTCTACGGGGATTTTTATCAATCAGTCTAAGTACATTTTGGACATTCTTCGGAAGTACAAAATGGAAGATTGCAAATCTATTGGCACCCCGATGGCACCAGGAACTAAGATTCACGCTGATCCTTCGGGTACAAGTGTTGATCTTAGAACTTATAGAGGTATGATTGGTTCTTTGATGTATCTTACATCGAGTAGACCAAATATTATGTTCTCAACATGTCTTTGTTCTAGATATCAAGCTGCTCCAAAGAATCTCATTTGGCCGTTGTCAAACGGATCTTTAGATATCTGAAGGGGACTGCAGACCTTGGTTTGTGGTATCCTAAAGATACTGGGTTTCAACTGACTGCATATTCAGATGCAGATCATGCAGGTTGTATGTTGGATAGAAAGAGTACTTCTGGTCATGTTCAATTTCTTGAAGACAAGCTCGTTAGCTGGGCTTCAAAGAAACAGTTATGCGTTTCCACATCGACTGCAGAAGCAGAATATGTAGCCGCTGCCAGTTGCTGCTCTCAAGTCTTGTGGATGCGAACACAGCTACGAGACTTTGGATTCAAATATGAAAAAATTCCGATATACTGTGACTCGAAGAGCGCAATTGCCATATCTGTTAATCCTGTCCAACACACCAAAACCAAACACATTGATGTAAGGTATCACTTTATCAAAGATAATGTAGAAAAAGGAACAATTGAACTTTATTTTGTAAAAACAGATTATCAACTTGCAGATTTATTTACCAAACCATTAGATGAAAAGAGATTTAATTTTCTTATCTCTAAGCTTGGTATGTTAAATCTTAAGACGTAATCGGTTATTACCTACTAAAGTTATAAATTGTTATTTTTCATCCTTTTCTTTATCTTAATGTCTGAAAGATACCTGCACTTTAATGGTTTGCTCATGATCTCAGGGGGAGTATGAGAAGATTGTTAGATGATCTATATTCATTTGAGGAGGAGTAAAACTAATTTATGCATTTTGCTTAACTGACAAAATTTTTGCAATGCATGATTTTAGGGGGAGCTTATAAGTAACATGGAGTAAGACTATGATTTCTGATTATTTATGATCAGAACTCGTATCTTAAAAGTTTTATTGCTTTATGTCGTTTATTTTCGAATAAATTTTGTGAATAAATTTTTGACTAGACTTTGAGACTTACAGGATGAGAGAAGCTGACACGATCATATCTACATGACTACAGTTGACTTTCTGAGATTTAAGATTGAGTGACAAGGTAAATTTTTTATCTTAATCTCACATATATCTGAAAGAAGGACAACTTTCAGGTATAGAAAACATGTTCTTAAATGTTCAAACCACTTCCCGATTCTTAAACAGATTTTATAATTTGGAAGTGTGCTTTTAAATGTTTTCATTTAAATTTTTGTGCTTAATTGATAAACAAACCGTGTGTTTCCAAAGATAATTACTTGCGTATTGTCTTTTCTATATACTTTCAAGTATTCACACACACCGGTTTGAATTTTTGTTCAAAATGTTCTTACCACGTCTCTAAATTGAAACTATTTTTCTTCGATGGTAAGACACCCCGTTTGTATTTCAAAGAATTTTGAGCGATATTTCATTTCAAAGCGTTTCATTCAAGAATGTCTGTATATTGTTTCGTATAGACAAATATCCATTATTCTTGACCATAAGCCTTAATTGTTATATCATTCATTTTTGATCATTTTAATACAATGTCAGATTTTCAAACAAGTCTTTTACATTCATGTTCATTCATTCAATTTCCTTGTTTGAAAATACTTCAATGTTTTAAAATGCTCAAATCTTCATGATTATATTTTATGAGCATACATTCATCTGGCATTTGTATATGCGTTTTACTGAAAAAGTTAAACCATTTGAGCAACTCATGCTTTATAGGAACTTGGGTTCTTTGTGCTAGGAATTAACTAAACTTCTATGGATTCACGTTAACCAGTGTTTCCTACCCATGAAGTTAATCCCTTAGTGATTGAGTGTGAGGAGTCAAAAGAAATGAGTGTGGGTGTGATGAGGTAAAATGGAAAAGAGAGTTTAGTTAGTTGTGAGCTTATTGATTAAAAATAAAGAGGGTGTGAGACCAGAGTAAAAGAATATCAAACTCTGCACCAACTACTTTCTGAGCCGGGCAGCCACATTACTAGCGTTTCACAATTCTTTGGTGAACGTTATTGAAACAGGCAAATAGCCCATGCCAACTCTTGTTTAAACCCCACCAACTACTCATTTTCTTCTTAAAAAGAAAATGTTTCACATTTTTCAAGGGGACGCAGCATATAATCTATCTGATTTTCATTTGGAAAATCTGGATATTGAAAAAGAAGGAAGTCTGCCCCACCTTCGCACTTCAATCATGCACATAGAGTCTGTGTTTATCTACTGTTGTTTCAGTGGTTTACACAATGTTGAGTCTTATTAAAAGCAATTATTCGTGCTTAATTTTTTTCTACACGTGCACAAACACACAAAGAATTTGTTTCTTTGTCATAACATTCATAGAAATTGCCTTTGTGGTATTTCGATGATTGGATGGAAGCCCTGGGGGAGTGAACATCAAAAAGCTCCTTTATATTGTGTATTCGTTACACACAGTGACTTTGTGTTACTGACAGGCATATTAACTAATTCATTTGTTGATTCAGGAGTTACATGTTCATATTTTGTCTGGATTTGAAAAGATCTAGATGAATATCTTAGAGAGTTGACAGAATCAGAGGCTCAGTATGACAGATCAGAATTTCTTGGCAAAAAGTTTTGATGATATCAGATGCTCAAATCATCAAAAAGGGGGAGATGGTATGAAGAAATGTTAAAGTTTTTGAAGTTAAAGGGAGATGGTATGAAGAAATGTTAAAGTTTTTGAAGTTAAAGGGAGATGGTTTCAAAGAAATGATAAAGATTTGAAGATTTGAAGATGATCAAAGAATTTCTGAAGATTTTGAGGAATTTTTCTTTGAAGATTATTTGCTAAAGCATTCGAGCTGATTCTGAAGATAATTTCTTTCCAAAAGTCTGAAAGAGTTCTATGTGAAAGTTTGGGGAGATTGTTCATCATTTTTTGAAGACAACTTTGGAAAGAAGACTATCAATGAAAAAGGGGAGATTATTTTGAACAGAACTTAAAGAGAAGAACTGAATTGCTAGATCTTTCAACAGTGATCTTGAATCCAAAGGGGGAGATTGTTAGAGCATAAATCTGTTGGATACAAGATCAAGAATTCTGAAGGTCAAAATTGAGAAAGTCAAAGCTGAAGAAAGTCAAATCTCATTAAAAGTCAAAGTCTCTTAATAAAAGTCAATGTATTTGTATTTGTTGTTTCCTTGTTTTAGAGGGTAGTATAAATAGTTTTTCTTTTTGTATTTTAGTTAGTTGAGTGACAAGAAATAGAAGGAACAAGAGGAGAATACGTTTTTAGAGAAAGAGAGAGTTCTAGAGAGAGAAAGTATAATTTGAAAAAGAAATCAAACAGGTAATCATTGTGTTAAATCTTGTTTGTTTGATTGATTTTGTATTAGAAACTAGATTCTGGAACACACATCCTACATATAGATTTGTTTGTCCCTGTCAACATTCAATCCATAGCTAGAAATAAATACACTCTTATCATAGTAGATGAATATTCTCGCTACACCTAGGTGATATTCCTCCGTTCTAAGAGTGATACCCCAGAAGAACTTATATCTTTTGTTAGAAAGATGGAAGTGCTGAATAACTTAACCGTTCGTTCAATAAGAAGCGATCATGAAACTGAGTTCAAAATAGTTCCCTGGATAACTTCTTTGAGAACAAGGGAATTTCTCATAACTTCTCATCTGTGAGAACTCCTTAGAAAAACGGAGTCGCTGAAACAAGAAATCGAACGATCATTGAAGTCGCCAGATCAATGCTCAACGATTCTCATCTTCCAACTCAATTTTGGGTAGAAGCTGTCAACACAACTTGTTTCACTCAAAATAGGTCACTGATTGTTAAACGATTCAACAAGACTGCCTATGAACTTTTCCATGGAAGAAAGCCTTCTATCAGCTTTCTTCATATATTTGGTTGTCAATGCTTTATTTTAAACAATAGAGACACCCTTGGAAAATTTGATCCAAAGGATGACGAAGGATTTTTTTCTCAGATACTCCTCAATCTCCAAAGCCTACAGGGTCTTCAACAAGAGAAGACAAACAATAGAAGAAACAATTCATGTCACCTTTGATGAGTCCAGATCAACGAATTCTAAACCTATCGATGATAATGAAGAACTCAATGCCTGGATGTTTTCTCATTATGGGGAAACTGAACCTCTCTTCAACTCACATCATCATGCACACCCTACCAATGCTGATGATGATCTAGACATCATACCTCCTAACACTGAATCTACCTCATGGGTTTCAGCTGTTCCTTTAAACAAATTCCCTTCATCATATATTCCAACCTCTGAAACACCTACTGTAATACCCAGTTTCGAAATTTTGTTAATTTTGGAAGTTGGGGGAAAAAGTGTAAAGTTAATCAAAGTTTAAGGGGTTTTATTGAGAATGTGGTTTTTCACATAAATATCAGTTTTGAGATTTGATATCTCATTCTGATAGTTTTTGTAAGAGTGAAAGAGAAAAGAGAGAAAGCATAAGGCAGAGAGAAAGAAGAGAAGAGATCTTGAAGGATTCGATTGTTTTGTCAAATAGAGGTATGTTTTTAGCTTCATACTTCTATCTGCATGTTATAGTCGGTAAATAGACGTGTTAATCAAGCTTTTAACCGTGTATTTGATGGATTTAATCGATCAAAAGAGTTCTGGGTTTAGAACTGTGTAAACCGACTCTGTTCTTGAGTAAGACCGGAAGATGAGGTATCGGTCTTATGCATTAGACCGATGTGGTATTAGACCGGTTGAGGCATTCGACCGGTGCTATGTAAGACCGATTGATACCTTCGACCGGAGATGAGTAAGACCGGTGATAGGTAAGACCGGTAGTGTTATTCGACCGGACATGTGTTCGATCGGAGGTCTGCTTGACCGGAAGGTCTGTTCGACCGGAGGTCTGCTCGACCGAAGGTTTGTTCGACCTGTGGTGTGATTCGACCGATAGTTTGTTAATTGGTCCAAGAGGTTTTTAATCAGTTTGGTTTTGACTGGGTTAAAAACAGTAGATTTCAATTGATGAGTCTTTTGAAAGAAAGAGTGTTAGTTGCAAGTTAGCTTACCTTTGATTTAATACCATCGTAGGTGGTGTTAATTGATAGAAGTCAGAGTTTGATTCAGAGGAATTAAAGGTGAGTATTTTAACTAAATCTTTTATGATTTGAGCAGTTATTTTATAAATGTGAGTTTTGATATACTGCGCATTTATAATATGAAAGTTAGTAGAATTATTTCAAATGATTTGATTTAATTAGTTGAGCATGTTTATGCTCAGGGTATATAAACTTGTTTTATATACTGGCAGGACCAAATGTATGCGTACATTTGAGTAAGAAGTTTGACCTAAGTCGGGAAGTGTGACCCGCCTGTTCGTACCGGGGAGTGTGGCCCGTTTATGCCATTAGGGTGTGTCCCTAAAATAAGGCAGTGCGAGACAGACATACCGTCTTTAACGGGAATGTTGGTCAGTAGTTGAAAGTACGCTTGCGAGCGTAGAAAGTGATTAGTAATGGCCATTACATTGATTTATATATATGTAAAGCATAAATGTTTTAAAGTGATTTTAAAGAGTAGGCATGTATTGAGATATATGCAGTTATGTTTAAATGTTTTAATTAATATTTGAACTGTGTAGTAGTGATTGGAGGGGACTCACTAGACCTTTTGGTCTAACCCTCGCTGTTTCAAAACTTTAATCCTGTTTCAGGTTATCGCAAGATAGCAGATAAAGGAAAAGATAAGGTGTGAGCTTAAGCAGGGGATAGAAGACTTCCTGCCATAGCTATTCTTTTGAGAAACTCAGTTGTGTAATAGTTGATAGTAAAGACATTGTAAGCTTGGGACAGTATTTAGTAATAAATGTTATTTTATTATGTAAATAAATGTTCAGGTTGTTACAATTGGTATCAGAGCCCTAGTTTAAGGGATCTAGGTGACCGGATGGGCCTAGACTTAAACTGAGATAGTAGAAGCACAACTGAGTAGTAGGAAGACCATAAGAAGATGACATTAAGGTAGTAAGGACTAGCATGTAAGGTAAATTTGGGATTCCATTTGGCTAGTGTAATTGTGAATTTACAAGTACATGCTTTTGCTTAAACTGCCGTAATGTGTAGTGTGTGAGATTGAATATCTTATGTTTATTCTTAGCAGAATTATGTCTGAGCGTGTGACCAGGAGTAGATCTGTAGTAAATCCAGAAATGGATCCAGAGAATGAAGTTATTGCTGGAGAGCAATTAGCTAATGTCAACCCGACTGCTATCCAAGGAAAGAGTCGAGGTCGACCTAAAGGTAAAACAGTTCAGAAAACAGCTACTCAGATAGGAGTTTCTAATGTGGGAACTCGAGGTGGGAAGACGAGTCGTGGTATTCGTCAGAATGAAAGTGTAGAGATAAGAGATGAGCAAGAAGAGTCTCATCAAGAAAGTTCGGCTTCTGTGAGGGGTCGAAAGCAGACGGGTAACCGTGGTAGAGGTAGAACGCAAGGTTTTGTTACACAAGAAACTTTTGCTACAGAAATGGGAAAGTTGCAAGAAACTTTGAACGCTTTGCTTGCTCAGCGTAATAATGAAGTTTCAGTAAGTAAAGAAAAGAGTGAAGATAAGGTAGCGACTGAAGTAGCAGAATCTCCAGTAACTGCTATGGGTAGTCATCCTCAGTCAGGACCCATGGTGTTAGTTAAAGCCGTAACAGGAAGAGGATGTAGTTTCAAGGAGTTTGCTGCTTGCAAGCCTCCTTCGTATAAAGGGGAATGTGATCCCGTAGTAGCGTTAAGATGGATAAAGAGTATGGAGTTAGCTTTTGACACAAGTAAATGTGCTGAAGATGATAAAGTAGTGTACGCTTTGTCAATGCTAAAGGATGAAGAAGTAATGTGGTGGGATGTAGAATCTGGAGGTCAAGGTTCAGCGATAGCTAAAGAGATGGTTTGGCGTGATTTTTTGAAAGTATTTAAAGCATAATTCTGCCCTTTGGCAGCAGTTAAGAAGCTGGAAGAAGAATTTCTGGGCTTAGAACAGAAAGAAATGTCGGTCAGAGAGTATACGACCAAGTTTATTGAAAAGTCTAGATTTGCAGGAATCTATGTTCCGAATGAAGAAAGACGAGTAGAACGTTTCGTCTTTGGATTAAGAAGTGATATTCGGGAATTTGTCTTGAATAAAGAACCGTTGACTTTTCAGATGGCTGTTAATGCAGCGGAGATGAGAGAGAAGGAAAAGAACAGGCAAGCCACTGAGCGAAGTGGAGATAAAAGAAAGTGGGAAGGAACAGTTCGTGATTTCAAGCCAGTTAAGTCTGTTAAGTTTGATCAACGTTCTGTTAGTAAGTTTGAAAATAAGCCCTGTAGTAAGTGTAATAGAATGCATAAGGGAGAATGCAAGATTAATCAAGAGGGCTGTTATAAGTGTAGGAAGGTTGGGCATTTGGCTCGGGACTGTCAGAATTTGAGGTCTTGTTACCAGTGTGGATCTTCTGATCATATTAGGCCCAATTGTCCACAGTTGAAAAAGGGAACAGTTGGAGGAAGTGTAGAAAAAGGAAGTGAGAAAAAGGGAGAGCCAGCTAAAGCCAGAGCTAGAGTTTTCAACATGTCAGCAGAAGAAGCGGCGGAGATACCTGATGTAGTTACAGGTACTTTCTTTATAGATTCAAATTATGCAAAAGTGTTGTTTGATTCAGGAGCAAATCGTTCTTTTGTGTCTCCTAATTTTGTGCATAAATTGAGTGTGAAACCTAAGAAACTTAAGAGTGAATTGAAAGTAGAAGTGGCTGATAATAGTCAAGTTTTGGTAGAAGAAGTATATGATGGGAGTAGTATTGTCATTGATGGACAAGCATTTCCACTTCGACTGTACCCAATGGGTATGGGAGAATTTGATGTTATTGTGGGAATGGACTGGTTGGCGTCTAATGATGCTTATATAGTATGCAATAAGAAATTGATTCGTATAGCGCAACCAGGAAAGGAAGAGATAGTAGTATTTGGAGATCGAAGGGATAGAAATTCATCTTTGATTTCTATGATTAAGGCTAAGAAATGTTTGGTAAAAGGGTGTGAGGGATTCTTAACTTATGTGATAGATGCTAAGAAAGAAAAGAAGGGATTGGAGTCAGTTCCGGTAGTCAGTGAGTTTCCAGAAGTATTTCCGGAAGATTTAAGCACTTTGCCTCCTGATCGGCAAGTGGAGTTTCGTATTGATTTAGTTTCCGGAGCAGCACCAATTGCAAGAGCACCGTACAGACTGGCACCGGCAGAGATGAAAGAAATGATGACTCAGTTGCAAGAGTTGTTAGATAAGGGGTTTATTCGCCCTAGTACATCACCTTGGGGAGCGCCAGTCTTGTTTGTTAAGAAGAAAGACGGGTCTATGAGAATGTGCATAGATTACCGTGAGCTTAATAAGTTGACTGTTAAGAATAAGTATCCGCTTCCCAGGATTGACGATCTTTTTGATCAACTGCAAGGAGCGAGTTACTTTTCAAAGATAGATTTGCGCTCTGGGTATCACCAGTTGAAGGTGAGAGAGGAGGATGTGTCTAAGACTGCGTTTCGTACGAGGTATGGACATTATGAGTTTTTAGTTATGCCATTTGGTTTGACTAATGCGCCAGCAGCTTTCATGGATCTGATGAATAGAGTGTGTAGTCCGTTTTTAGATAAATATGTCATTGTTTTTATAGATGATATATTGATCTATTCACGTTCTAAAGAAGATCATGAAACTCATTTAAGAGCAATTTTAGAATTGCTGAAGCGTGAAAAGTTGTATGCCAAGTTTTCAAAATGTGAATTTTGGCTAAAAGAAGTTCAGTTTTTAGGACACGTGGTGTCGAAAGATGGGATTCAGGTTGATCCAGCTAAGATTGAAGCCATAAAAGGGTGGGAAGCACCGAAATCGCCATCTGAAGTAAGAAGTTTCTGGGTTTGGCTGGTTATTATAGAAAGTTCATTCAGGACTTTTCTAGAATAGCTACGCCCTTAACAGCTTTAACCAGAAAGAATGTTAAGTTTATTTGGGCAGAAGCTCAGAAAGAAGCGTTCGGTAAGTTGAAAGAAAGTTTAAGTAGTGCTCCTGTTTTGTCTCTACCCAATGGGTCGGAAGGATTTGTTATTTATAGCGATGCTTCAAAGTTGGGTTTGGGATGTGTGTTAATGCAAGAAGGCAAGGTGATTGCCTATGCATCTCGTCAGTTAAAAGAGCATGAAAAGAATTATCCGACTCATGATTTAGAGTTGGCAGCTGTAGTATTTGCTTTGAAAATCTGGAGACATTACTTGTATGGGATCAAGTGTCAGATTTATACAGATCACAAGAGTCTTCAGTATCTGTTTAATCAGAAAGAGCTTAATATGAGGCAGCGTAGATGGATGGAGTTATTAAGTGATTATGACTGTGAAATTTTGTACCATCCAGGAAAGGCCAATGTGGTAGCAGATGCTCTAAGTCGTAAGGAGCGTGGAGAAATAGTAGAGGTTGTAGCGTTTAGAGTTGATGTTGTTTCCAATTTCTTGGAAGAAGTTATAAAGTTTCAAGAAGAAGCAGTGTCAGCAGAAAATTTGAAAAGTGAAAGGATAGTTGGGATTGTTAACTCGTTAGTAGTTGACAATCGAGGAGTAAAGTGTTTTAATAAGCGGGTATGGATCCCAAAAGTAGGAGATCTGAGGCAGACAGTGTTGGAAGAAGCTCATAGATCTCGGTATTCAGTTCATCCTGGAACTAATAAGATGTATAGAGATGTGAAGCAGAGTTATTGGTGGCCAGGTTTAAAGAAAAATATTGCTCATTTTGTTGAACGATGTCTTACATGTTTAAAGGTTAAAGCTGAACATCAGAGACCCTATGGGGAGCTTCAGCCGTTAGAAATTCCAGTGTGGAAGTGGGACGAGATTACTATGGATCTTGTTACGGGGTTACCACGATCACCTAAGGGGCATGATGCTATTTGGGTGATGGTGGATAGACTCACAAAGTCAGCTCATTTCCTACCGATTAAGGAAACGTACTCACTAGAAAAGTTGGCTCGATTGTATATCGATGAAATAGTGACAAGGCATGGAGTACCATCGTCCATAGTATCAGACAGGGATGCTCGATTTACATCAGTGTTCTGGAGAAGTTTGCAAAGGGAATTAGGCTCTCAATTGAAGTTGAGCACGTCCTATCATCCGCAAACAAATGGTCAGAGTGAAAGAACTATACAGACGTTGGAAGATATGCTTCGTGCATGTGTTTTAGATTTTAAAGGTTCATGGGAGATTCATTTGCCGTTGATTGAATTTTCCTACAACAATAGTTATCATGCTAGCATACAAGCAGCTCCTTTTGAAGCTTTGTATGGTCGTAAGTGTAGAACACCTCTATGTTGGAATGAGGTGGGAGAACGTCAGTTAGCCGGACCAGAAATTGTACAGTTGACAGCTGATAAGGTTGATCAGATTCGGGCAAGATTGAAGATTGCTCGAGATCGTCAGAAAGTGTATGCTGACAGACGAAGGAAACCGATAGAGTTTCAGATAGGTGATAAAGTAATGTTGAAAGTTTCACCTTGGAAAGGGGTGATCAGATTTGGAAAGAAAGGAAAGTTAAGACCAAGATTTGTTGGACCATTTATCATCACTAATCGTGTTGGTGAAGTGGCCTACGAACTTGATCTACCAGCAAGTTTGAGTGGGATTCATCCTACGTTTCATGTGTCAAACCTGAAGAAGTGTTTGGCAGAAGCAGATATAGTTGTTCCTTTAGAAGATATTCAAATAGATGAGGAACTAAGTTATATTGAGGAGCCTGTAGCAATTACAGACCTCAAGATAAAGAAGTTGAGGAACAAAGAGATTCGATTAGTGAAAGTTCAGTGGAAATTTCACCAAGGGCAAGAGTCTACGTGGGAAGTAGAGGCAGATATGAAATCTCAGTATCCCCAGTTGTTTAGCGATAGAATTCAGGGGACGGAATTCCTTTAAGGGGGGAAGATTGTAATACCCAGTTTCGAAATTTTGTTAATTTTGGAAGTTGGGGGAAAAAGTGTAAAGTTAATCAAAGTTTAAGGGGTTTTATTGAGAATGTGGTTTTTCACATAAATATCCGTTTTGAGATTTGATATCTCATTCTGATAGTTTTTGTAAGAGTGAAAGAGTGAAAGAGAAAAGAGAGAAAGCATAAGGCAGAGAGAAAGAAGAGAAGAGATCTTGAAGGATTCGATTGTTTTGTCAAATAGAGGTATGTTTTTAGCTTCATACTTCTATCTGCATGTTATAGTCGGTAAATAGACGTGTTAATCAAGCTTTTAACCGTGTATTTGATCGATTTAATCGATCAAAAGAGTTCTGGGTTTAGAACTGTGTAAACCGACTCTGTTCTTGAGTAAGACCGGAAGATGAGGTATCGGTCTTATGCATTAGACCGATGTGGTATTAGACCGGTTGAGGCATTCGACCGGTGCTATGTAAGACCGATTGATACCTTCGACCGGAGATGAGTAAGACCGGTGATAGGTAAGACCGGTAGTGTTATTCGACCGGACATGTGTTCGATCGGAGGTCTGCTTGACCGGAAGGTCTGTTCGACCGGAGGTCTGCTCGACCGAAGGTTTGTTCGACCTGTGGTGTGATTCGACCGATAGTTTGTTAATTGGTCCAAGAGGTTTTTAATCAGTTTGGTTTTGACTGGGTTAAAAACAGTAGATTTCAATTGATGAGTCTTTCGAAAGAAAGAGTGTTAGTTGCAAGTTAGCTTACCTTTGATTTAATACCATCATAGGTGGTGTTAATTGATAGAAGTCAGAGTTTGATTCAGAGGAATTAAAGGTGAGTATTTTAACTAAATCTTTTATGATTTGAGCAGTTATTTTATAAATGTGAGTTTTGATATACTGCGCATTTATAATATGAAAGTTAGTAGAATTATTTCAAATGATTTGATTTAATTAGTTGAGCATGTTTATGCTCAGGGTATATAAACTTGTTTTATATACTGGCAGGACCAAATGTATGCGTACATTTGAGTCAGAAGTTTGACCTAAGTCGGGAAGTGTGACCCGCCTGTTCGTACCAGGGAGTGTGGCCCGTTTATGCCATTAGGGTGTGTCCCTAAAATAAGGCAGTGCGAGACAGACATAACGTCTTTGATGGGAATGTTGGTCAGTAGTTGAAAGTACGCTTGCGAGCGTAGAAAGTGATTAGTAATGGCCATTACATTGATTTATATATGTAAAGCATAAATGTTTTAAAGTGATTTTAAAGAGTAGACATGTATTGAGATATATGCAGTTATGTTTAAATGTTTTAATTAATATTTGAACTGTGTAGTAGTGATTGGAGGGGACTCACTAGACCTTTTGGTCTAACCCTCGCTGTTTCAAAACTTTAATCCTGTTTCAGGTTATCGCAAGATAACAGATAAAGGAAAAGATAAGGTGTGAGCTTAAGCAGGGGATAGAAGACTTCCTGCCATAGCTATTCTTTTGAGAAACTCAGTTGTGTAATAGTTGATAGTAAAGACATTGTAAGCTTGGGACAGTATTTAGTAATAAATGTTATTTTATTATGTAAATAAATGTTCAGGTTGTTACACCTACCATCTCTGAAGATCTCTCAGTGAATGATGTTCAATCTGAACAACAACAACTAATAGCTGATGAACCTCAAGTTGAAGCTTCTTCATCAGTGAACATTCCTACTAATGATCCAATGCTTGAATCAAACGATCATGAATCAAACGATCATGATCCAGCTCAGAGATGGACCAGAAATCACCCAATAGATCAAATCCTTGGTGATCCAGATGCAAGTATTCAGAATCGACGAAGTTCAAATAACATATGTCTCTTCATTAATTTTCCCTCTCTAATTGAGCCAAAGAAGACTAATGATGCCCTCAGAGATCCAAACTGGGTCAACGCTATGCAATAAGAGCTGACTGAGTTTGAAAGAAACAAAGTTTGGAATCTCGTTCCCCGACCATCTGACAAAACTATTGTAGGCACCAAATGGGTGTATCGAAACAAGTTAGATGAAAATGGGACTGTAACCCGAAACAAAGTTAGGCTTGTTTCTCAGGGATACAAACAAGAGGAAGGCATAGACTATGATGAAACCTTTGCCCCTGTGGCTAGGATCGAAGCAATTCTATTATTCTTAGCCTATGCAGTTCACAAGGACTTCAAGGTATATCAAATGGATGTCAAGTCAGCATTCCTAAATGGAAAACTGAGTGAAGAAGTCTATGTTGAGAAACCCCAAGGGTTCTATGACCCTAAACATACAGACTTTGTCTATAAGATCTCTATAGGTTAAAACAAGCTCCTTGCGCTTGGTATGATACTCTCTCATCCTTTCTTATCTCTGAAAAATTTTAGCGTGGAAAAATCGATAACACTCTATTCTTCAGAAAGATAAATGGTCATATTATTATTGTTAAAATATATGTTGATGACATTATATTCGGTTCTACTAACCCATCTCTGTGTACTCGATTCCCTGAAAGAATGAAGAAAAAAATATAAAATGAGTATGATGGGTGAACTAACTTACTTCCTTGGATTTCAGATCAAGCAATCTGATAAAGGCACGTTTATTCATCAAGGTAAGTATGTTAAAGATATGCTGAAAATGTTTGATCGTACTAAATCTTTAGCGATGAAAACACCTATGACACATCTGCTGCCATTAAATAAGGATCCCTCTGAAAACCTGTTAATGTCACTGCCTATAGAGGAATGATAGGCTCCCTACTGTACCAAACAGCGAGCCGACCTGATATCATGTATTCTACTTGTCTCTGTGCACGATATCAAGCAAAACCCAAGGAATCCCATCTGATCGTTGTAAAGCGAATTTTCAGATATCCTAAGGGAACCCCTAACCTCGGTCTTTGGTACCCCAAAGACTCAGGGTTCGATCTCACTGCCTATTCAGATAGTGATTTTGCAGGTTGCAAACTGGATAGAAAAAGCACCACTAGAGGATATCAACTTCTAGGTGGAAAACTGGTAAGTTGGATAAGCAAAAAACAAAACTCAATGTCCACTTCCACAGCTGAAGCTGAGTATGTAGCCGCTGGAAGTTATTGTGCTCAGGTCTTATGGATGAGAAATCAACTATTAGACTATGACCTTCAGCTATCCAAAATTCCAATCTATTGCGACAACACTAGTCCCATCGCTATAGTAAACAATCCAGTGCTACACTCAAAGACGAAACACATTGAAATCAGATAGCATTTTTATCATAGATCATGTGATGAATGGAGACATCGAACTTCATTTTATCCCAACTGACTATCAGCTCGCTGATCTTTGCACAAACCTCTTGATGAGACAAGATTTAACTTTCTCATCAGTGAGCTTGGTATGCTGAACCTTGAAGAGTAAACTCTTCAGCGTTCATGGATCAAGTAAGAAATAAAATTCAATCCTATTCATCTCATAATCCCTAAATAAAATGTATCTGACATTCAGGTATGTATTCTCATCTCTTTTCTCTCCTCACTGAATTTTATTCAGCGAGATTTTTTTACAAAAATTAACAAATAATCACTGACTTTCTTCAAGTGGTTAAAAGCTTTTGAAAAATAAAATTTATCAGTGATATTTCTCATCAGTGATTCTCTAAAAAACGAAAAAATTATCCCTGATTTCCTATCAGAGATACTAAAAAAAAGTGAAACGACAGTCTTTCTCCTGTGTCATCATATGAATCGACAATCCATGGCACGCCTTTTTCTGACACGTTCGTCCGTTGCACTTCTTGACCAATCAAATTCGTGGGACGTGTCTGTGTCATGATGAGCACCTTTTCCCGCTCTAAATTCTTTCTCTCTCCTCACTCTCACATATAAAAACCTTGCCATTTCATAATTTTACCTGTTACGCTCTCATATTCTCAAAAGTCAAAATTACTCTTGGCAATCAAGCAACCTAAGCACTCAAGCACTCACATTTGAATATTCAAATCTTCAAGTACTACAGGTTCTTGTTCTTCCTTCCTTTACCTCAATTTTTTTAATCCTAAAACTTGTATCTTTCAAATTAAAAACTGTTTCTCTTTATTAAAATCATCTTCTCTTCATGATTTTTATGCAAAAACCTTTTGGTTTTTAAGACTGTTCATAACACCCTCTTAAAAAGGAAACTGAACATTTTTCTTCTTCTTCTCAAATATTGCCTAAAAACTTCCTTTACAAGTTTCCTTCTTAAAAAGGAAACTCGTAAATTTGTTTTAGTAACATTTTGTTTCTAAAAACTCTACATTGTACTACTCTCTACCATTTCAGAAATGGCATCCCAAATAGCACTCATCAAATCGAAGAACGTCAAGTTCGATATTGCTACCTCTCAACTAACCCCAAACAACTACTTGACCCTGGTGGACTTCTCTGTCAAGAAACCTTCCCCACACCTTCAGTATGCCGTTGATTTTCTGAAAGGCTCCTCTATTGCCTATCCACGGAAGGTTGCTCCGCCCGCATCTAGGACTCTCCTTCAGCAGTTATGGTATACTGCTTAGAAGAGTCAAGTCACCACCAGGCAGGGAAACAAAGTGACTGCCATCTCCTTCCAAACCCAACATGACGCTGCCGCCGTCACTGCTATCGCCCTATGCACTGTTATGGGATTTCCTTTCAAAGGCGATGAAGGTTTTGAGGCTCTCCCAACTGACGAAGAGCTGATTAGGTTTCTAGACCTGATGGGATATCAATGGGACTTCAAATCCTGCACCAACATTCCTGACAAAAAGCTCACTAAGGTCTTGAAAGCAAAGATGCCTTATGAACTCAACTACGTATTCACCCACATCATCCAAAGCATGACTGGGAAGATGGGATCGCTGGATCAAGCCAACAAAGTTTAGCTGCAAATGAGATTCTCACTGGTCACCGGAAGGCACATTGACTACGCCACCATTTTCTTCGACGACCCACTCTCAAAGGTCGAGAAGGCTAAGAGGGAACTCAAAATCCATTACGTATGATTCATTTAACCCTTCCTTCAATCCATGCTAAAGGATCTCTATCCAAAAGAGTCAGACTGCACACTCTCCAAAGTCGGCTCCAAGACCCTCGACATCATCCTGGCTGCCAACGAGGTAAGTCTTCTTACCCTGTGCTCCTTCCTCTCTCCATCTTCTTCGACTTCAGCAGCTACGTCGACGGTTCCTTTCTCAGCTATCCCCGCTGCTACCACCACTTCCAACAAACGCAAATCCTCAGCTCTTACTGGTTCCTCTAAAAAGACCAGGAAGACTAACGAGAAAGCCTCTCAGCAACCAACAACTGGAGTCGTCTCTCAACAGACCACTCTGGATAGTTTCGTGGATCGTTTTTCCACCGCTGCACCCTCAACCGCTTCAGTGGCTCTCACCACTGATTCAATACTGGTGTCAACCCCAGTACTCTCAGTGCCCTCAAGCATTGTAGAGGTAATTACTAAACTCACCAGTCATATTCTTTCACTATCAACCCTTCCATCTTCACCTTCTTTTGTCTCTAACTTTTCACATTTACAGCAGTCAACTTTTCAAGATGCAAATCTAGGACCCGATGGCCTCCTTCTCGGAGGTTTTCATCAAACAACTCTTCCCTCCTCTTCATTTGAAAAGGACATGCCATTTTTTAATTTGTATGATACATCACGTATTTCTCAATCCCTAAACACTTCTCCCACCCTACTAAATAAGCCTGGACCATCCTTTTCTCAACACCTAACTTATTTTACAGGTCCTAGTTTGGCCACGGTGGATGTCTCCCTCAACAAGGTCATCCAGCTGGTGGAATATCTTTCCACTTCTCTCAACACTAACACATCAGTAGTTAACACTACTGGTGAGGAATTGAAGATTCTCTCCTCTGCCTTCTCCACCAAAGTTGAAGCTTCCCAGCTCTCAGCGTTAGAGAAAGAAGTAAAGTCACTGAAGACCAACGTGGCCATCAATTCTACACAACTTCAATCTCTCAATGTCCACGTCGACAAACTCACTAGAGAGGAAAAATCTCTCAGTGGGAAGATTGATTGTTCAAATCAGCTGCTAGCTGAAATTCTAGCAAAGTTGAAGGAACCAGCTCCAACACCTGAGCCTTCCTTCACTGATGATGATCGGATGTCCCTGACCCTTACTGCTGACTTCGTCATTGGGGACAACTCTCTGATTCCAGAGATTGAAGATTGCCTCAAGGCGTTGGAGGCTGATGCCCGAAAAACTCCTGTTGATGACTCTTTTGCTGCTGCTGTAAATACCTCCCCCGCTGATGATGATGAAGAGGGGGAGAAGGACCTTGATGAAGAAAATGCAGTGGTCAACACAGAGATTGTTACGGATGAACCTCCTCCACATGTTGAGAGGGAAAAGACAACTGAAGAATCATATGTAGTACCTCATTCCTCTTCTGTAGTGATCATGGAAAAAGATAATGAAGAAGAAGAGGAAGAAGAGGATGAAGAGGAACTTGATTTGGTAGATCAAGGTTCCAAGGACGTCATCGCTGATGATGATGATGACAAGAAGGATCCATCCTTATGGTTCATCCCTGCGTAAATCATCGCTCCAGCTCCATCGATGAAAGGAGTCGTAATAAATGAAGCAGGGGCAAGACAAGACAAGCCTTCAGATTCCTCCTCCCATGGAAAGCAAAAGGGGATTGTTGTTGAAGGGAATATGAAATTGCTATCAGCATCTGAGGGGGAGCTACCTTCTCAGGTATGTCTCTCCATTGTTCCCATCTCTTTCTTTTCCCACATTTCACCCCTGTGTTTCTAGCCTATATCTTTCTCCTCCCTCAAAATAAACAGTATCTCATCTTTCTTTTTGCTCAGATAGTTCTCTCCTCTGCTTAAGGGAGCTTCTCTGCAAATAATCCCAGCTGCCCCAGCTGATGAACAAATAATCCCAGTCTCTGTCAGAAAGACCGATGAAGTAGACGAGGAAAAAAAGTCACAGAGCCATCCAACAAGACTCTCTCGACTTCTCATAAGGCCAGAGGATGAAATTCAAAGATGCTCAGAGATGATCTATTATCTGAAGAGTCAACGATTAAAGATCCCTCCTCAATCCTCCACTGAAGAACTGACTTTCCTTACAACAGAAGAAAGAGAAGAGTCAATCAGGGCTAAACGTTTAATTGCTGAATGCCAAGAGGATGCCTCTCTATCCCTCAAGGTGCAATCAACCCTGTTTAAAAACAAGAAGCTAAAAAAGAACCCAGTGAAAGTACAAACATCACTTCTTAAAGAAATAGAGGAGGAGAACATAAAAGCAAAAGAGGTCAGCGATCATGATCTAGCTTGGAGCAAAAAGAAGTTTGATAATCGATCCGACCCATCAAAGATCTCAGCAGTAACACTCTTAGGGAAAGGCAAGAAGAATCAACTCTCTGTAACAATGGAATCGTCAGAAGTGATGGAAGCTCTAAAGTTATGTTTTTATCGAAACTATAACACTTCGTTGTTATGAGTGGTTGGAGTTCAAAAAAAGCACCGAAGAACTCAATATTAATGCACAGAGGCCATGTTGAAGCACTGCTCGATGCTCTCATCAGCAAGGTCACTGCCAGAATAAGTATGCCTCTACTCTACCACAGAAACGAAGAACAGTTAGATGGAAACAAGCTTCCTTGTCCGACAATGATGCTATGATCAGAAATGAAACCATTATTAAGTTCTCCGGAGATGCAGTAGTTGGTCCCTCACCAGACCTTTCCGCACTCAATTTATCCCTACCCCCTGGTGGACCATTTATGGCTGGACAGGTGATAAGTGCACCCCTTGGTGTTGTGTTCTACGATGATGATTAAGTCATCAGGTTTCAAAGAGCTTCAGAGATCCCTCTCTGTCCTCTTGTACACCTAAAGAACCTTCTCTACTTATGGTGCGACAATTCAACTTCAGGGACCCTCATCAAGAATCTTATTCGAAAGGAAGCAGTTGTTCGAAGACATAAAGGAGAAGATGTACTTGAACACATGATTGTAGTAGAAGAGTTCCCTGTCAAGGAAGAACCATCTTAGCTGATAGGTTACCCTTTTCTCTTGTAATCTATTAGTTAGACTTACAGTAGTATATAACTTCACTTGTACTTGTATTTTCACATTCTCTTTGTAATCACTGTTTATGAATCAATGAAAAATTCAATGAAGTCCTTTACATCATTAGTATTGTAAAAGATCCCTCAAAATAGTAATTGGGACATGTATGTTACAAGTCCTGACTATTCCTATATTTTGAGTTAAAGTAATTTTCTTCTATTGCTTTGTCATCATCAAATATGGGGAGATTGTTGATCCAAACTCTCTTAGTGATTTGATGATGACTCTTTATTATACTTAGTGAAAATTATGTTTAACATCTGTATGTATTAGTGTTTCACCATCAACGATAGCACATTGAGTCTGTCCAGTATCGCTGATAGTTTTAATGTTTTCTGTTAAATGTAATCTTTGAAGACAAGTTTCGCAACAAAGATGTTCATCGTTGACTCGAAGACAAAGTGGCTGAACAAATGACAAGTCTACTCATGATATGATGTGGACATTAGTGAAACCAAAGAAAGTCTACATCACGCGAAGAACTTTGAAGAAAAGCTTCAGCGATTGCTAAACTTCCTTTAATCTCCCTGAAGGAAGATATATTCAGCGTTGATGATCACAAAGCTTATGCTCCATGTTTATTTTGTCTTATCCTTGCGCAAGTAGTACATTTGTCAGAAGAGACATACCTCTGCGACAAATCGTACAACTTTGAAGACTACACTGTTCATAATGCGGCTAAAAGCATGTCTCCAAAAGTCAGAGGCATGCAACCAACCAAAGGATGACACGTGTAAAGTATCATACCATGCATTTAATGCATAGGGTATAAATAGAAAGGTTGAGAAACTCTCTAGAGTGTAACCATCTATCCTTTCTCTTAGTGAACCAAGTATAGAAACCCTTGATTTCTATATATTTTCAATCTTATATCTCTAGTTCTAAGTGCAAACATCTGTGTGATTATCAATTTTGTTTAGATTAGGTTTTATTTAATTTTGTTCTGCAACAAACTGTAAATTGTGATTTGATTCTTCAATAAACAATTTATTAAACTGCAAATTTGTGTTTGTATTCAACCCCCCTTCTACAAACTTGGTTAGCACCTTCGGGACCAACATCTCTTGATAACTTCTTTGAGAGCAAGGGAATATCTCACAATTTATCAACGTTGAGAAGTCCTCAGCAAAATGGAGTCGTTTAAAGAAGAAACAAAATGTTCATCTAAGTCACTCGATCTATGCTCAACGATTCTCATCTTCCGACTCAATTCTGGGCAGAAGCTGCCAATACTCAGAATAGGTCGCTGATTTTCAAAAGACTTAACAAGACTGCCTATGAACTTTTGTATGGGAGAAAGCCTTCTATCAGCTTTCTTCGTATATTTGGTTGTTAGTGCTTCATCTTAAACAACAGAGATACCCTTGGAAAATTTGATCCAAAAGCTGATGATGAAATTTTCCTCGGATATTCTTTAGTATCTAAAGCCAACAGAGTCTTCAACAAAAGAAGACAAACTGTAGAAGAAACCATTCATGTCATTGTTGATGAATCCCGATCAACGAACTCAAATCCTATAGCAGACAATGATGAATTGAATGCCTTGATGTTTTCTCACTATAGAGAAGTTGAACCTTTCTTCAACACTAATCGTCATGCAACTCCTCCGAATGTTGATGATGATCCAGTCATTATTCAACCTAACACTAAATCCACTTCTTGGATTCAACTATTCCCTTGAATATCTTACCACCCTCTGAACCTCTCAACTCTGAATCTCTTCTTATTTCTGAACAATTCTCAGTGAATGATGTTAAATCTGAACCTCAACAATTGATGGGGTGATGAACACTTGGCTGAAAGCTCATCTTCAACAAATGTTCCCATTTCTGATCCTTTATCAGACATGGATGCTCATGCCCCCACTCAGATATGGACTAAGAATCACCAAATCGATCAAATTCTTGGTGATCCAGATGCATGTATTCAAACTCGACGAAGTTCAGGTAACATTTGTCTCTTTGTAAACTTTCTTTCTCTCCTCAAGAGATCCAAACAGGGTCAAGGCTATGCAAGAAGAGCTGACTGGGATTGAATGAATCAAAGTTTGGAATCTCGTTCCCCGACTATCTGATAAGACAGTTATAGGCACCAAATAGGTGTATCGTAAAAGGTTAGATGAAAATGGGACTATGACCCACAACAAAGCTATACTTGTTGCTCATGGATACAGATAAGAGGATGCATAGACTATGATGAAACCTTTTCCCCTGTGGTTAGGCCCAAAGCAATTCGACTATTCTTAGCTTATGCAGTTCACATAGACTTCAAGGTGTATCAAATAGATGTCAAGTCAGCATTCCTAAATGGAAAGCTGAGTGAGGAAGTCTATGTTGAACAACCCAAGGGTTCTCTGACCCCAAACATCCAAATTAATTATATAAACTAGATAAGGCTCTCTATAGGTTAAAACAAGCCCCTCGTGCTTGGTATGACAACCTATCTTCTCTCCTAATCTCTAAAAATATTAAATGTGGAAAGATTGATAATACTCTATTTTTAAAACAGATTAAAGGTCACATTATTCTTATTAAAAAATGTTGATGACATTATATTTAGTTCTACTAACCCATCTCTATGTATTCAATTCACTGAAAGAATGAAGAAAGAATATAAAATGAGTATGATGGGTGAGCTAACTTACTTCCTTAGATTTAAGATCAAGCAATATGATAAAGGTATTTTTATTCATCAGGGTAAGTATGTTAAAGATATGCTTAAAAAGTTTGATCTTACTCAAACATCAACAATGAAAACTCCTATGGCACCTCCGCTGACATTAAATAAGGATCCATCTGAAAACCTATTAATGTCATTGCCAATAGAGGAATGATCGTCTCCCTTCTGTATCTTACAACGAGTCAACCCGATATCATGTATTCTACCTGTCTTTGTGCACGATATCAATCAGAACCCAAGGAATACCTTTTGATCGTTGTCAAGTGAATTTTCAGATACCTGAAGGGAACTCCTAACCTAGGTCTTTGGTACCCCAAAGACTCGGGGTTTGATATAACTGCCTATTCATATAGTGTTTTTGTAGGTTTGAAACTGGATAGGAAAAGCACCACATGAGGATGTCAGCTCCTAGGTGGAAAGCTGGTAAGCTGGACAAGTAAGAAACAAAACTCAGTGTCCACCTCCACCGTTGAAGCTGAGTACGTAGCTATTGGTAGTTGTTGTTCTCAGGTCTTATGGATGACAAATCAGCTATTAGACTATGACCTTTGATAACACCAATTTTTGGTGTTATTTTCATATCACTAACCAGGAAAAATTGCTATTTCCATGTGAATTTAGCGGAGTTTCTATAATTTATACCAAGTTTTTCAGGAATTGCATCATATGATGATATAACCAAGAATGAATACTAAAAGTGAGTTTCCCGAACGATAATCGATCATAACTTTCATCAAGTTCCAATCCCGAGAAATGACCGGTTGAAAAAGTGACGTTTAAAGAGAAAAGCAATTTTCTATGTGTGCCAAAATCAGTAGCTGAAGTGACTTTAAAGTTAGTTGCTGAAGCCAAATTAGCTTGCAACTCACCAGAATGGAAAAAAGGGCAACTTCCAGCCTAGTTGCTGAAACTGAACTAGCGGACAACCTGCCAGAAAAGTGTTGGACGTTTTTAATACTTATTTTTAGGGTTTTAGTCCCAATATTCATTCTATTCTCAATTTGGCGGCTAGGGAGAAAGAGCAGACGACGGGGGGCAATTTTTGCAAGTGAAGAACACCGATTTGAAGCTAAGAAACGATTGAAAAGCGATTCTTACTCTGATTTCTTCTGATTCTTCGTTGGTATTACATAATCAAAGGGAATTTTACAATCTTGACTTTTGAGAAACCTTTCTCTAGATCTTTGAACTCTTCTACTATCTTCTTTGTTAATACCCCCCAATATGAACTAATCTTTAGATGTTGGGGGTTGGTTTGACTTTGATTTAAGCATATAAACATGTAACTTGGGATTTTTATCAATTTTTCTTAACTAATGAAGCATATGACTTGAGTTATAATGATTTGTGAGTGTGGCCAACTTTCATCTGATTTGTTCGTTGCAAATTAAATACGAGAAAATTAATTGTTAACAAGAACTAGAATTATATGCCTAAGGTGAGAAATTGGATAAATATATACCAACTAAACCTTAGTATCTCTATAATCTGGAGCTTAATGTGTTTTTAGCTCATATGTTAAGATCAAGAGATGAGACGTGTGTTTTCAAAATAAAATCCGTTGTTGATTGAGAAAGAAAAACGGTGATTTTACAGATTAGATTTTCATCAAAGGATTTAACTGATAGTTATATTCAAGAATATAGTTCATTAGTGAGAACCATAGGATTTCCAACCCTCAACTATTTTTCTCCAATAAAAAACTTCCAAAGTTGTTATTTGAAGAGTGTGTTTATTTATTTAGTTTTATTAGTATTCTGTTAATCATTCCCAACAATTCAATCTTTTGAACCGTTCAGTTAATAGTGAATATAGTAATTGTGATACTTGTTTGGGTAAAAAACACACGATCTCGACGAAGTAACATTTAATGCGTATTTCACACGACATGTCTTGTATTAAGATAAGGTCCTGTCGACCGAGCATAACCCTGACCTCCATCGAGACTAACTCGAAGGTTGGTCGAGTGTCACACGACCATCGCAGGGATTTACACTGGACCTCGACCTTACTAACGTATGACCCAACGTTCCTTTCTTATTCATTTAATGCAGGTTTAATAATCATAAATACCAACGGTCATAACGAATCAACGTCATCAAGATCATTTATGAAGACTCAACCGTTACGAAAGATACATTTATGAGAGACCAAGACTATAAATACTGAAGATATACATCTCAATCGGACAACTGAAATCTGAGACTCAAAGCATACAACTTACATGCTCTCTGAAGAACACCTGCAATCTGTCATTTACACGATAGTAACAATATTCACACGACCATAGTGTTTTCACACACGATATACACTTGTTCTTTGTTTATACATCTATTTTTTGTATTGATCATGTTACACATTGTACTTCCAAGGACATCACCCCTGATTGGTGATCATAGTGCACGACGACACCTTTTTGTCGTCCGCGGTTGTTTCCTTGTTAAGGTTTTTCCGCGTCACCAAATCTCTTGTATCCTTATTTTATTGTTTATCGCGCTTATTGTCGTTCGGGTACTTTCTTTAGTTGGATAAAGCTCCATGTCAACCTTAAATTATTCTTTGGGTAATTTTTGGCATTAAAAGTTTGGCACCCACCGTGGGGACCCATCGAAAGAAAATCCTAGACAATAGTGCGATGTACTAAAAATTTCCTTGAGTATTTTTATTTTTCACAGGACAATGTCAGCTACTCAAGGAACTCAGGATCAAATCATGGCTCAAATGAACTTAGAGTTGAACGCCACCCGTGCCTGTATTTTTGCTTTGACAAATCAGCATAGGCAAGCAGTTGAAGAGATCGAATCTCTAAGGAATCGGAATGCTAGCAATGCAGCAGGGATGTCGCACAATCAAGGTAGACTAAGTATGCCCTGGTCGGGACCTCCGCTTCCCAATTATCCTCGGCCGATTTTCTCTGGTTTTCCCAGTCAGCCTATGCCGACGTTGCCACCACCACCGCCGCCATTCTTTCCAACGACAGTGGCAATTCCTTCGATGCCATCAATTACTACAATCCTGCCATTCATTCCTCCGATGGCGCCGATTCCCTCGAGTCCTCCAACAGCATCAATTCCAACAATGCAAATGCCTACCTTCCAGTATAATGGATATGCTTCTGAGTCATCTCAACGGAATGGATTCCAAAGTTAAGTACCTGTTCCACCGACTACTCAAGGGAACGCACAAGATGATCCTGTCAACCAAATATTGAAGATGCTGGAAGAACAAAACGAGCGCGTCCTGTCGCTACACGCTAATCTTCCAGGAGCAGCGGTACCTGTCGACGTCGAGCCTCGTACAGGATTCCAGGCATCACCCTTTGTCGACGAAATCGTGATGGTCGATGTCCCAAAAAAGTACAATATCCCAACGTTCACGCCGAAGTACTCTGGTGTCACAGATCCAACTAAACACATCGCTCAGTACAAACAACAGATGTGGACAGTCTCGATCCCTCACTAGTATCAAGAGGTATGTATGTGTAAAAGCTTTGAGGCGACCCTTACTGGTGCAACTTTGCAATGGTTAATTGGACTCAAGACAAAATCCATTGGCTCATTCGCGGAGCTGGTGAATCAATTCTCTCAACAGTTCGCCAGTAGTCGCAAGATGGAGAAGCAAACTAGCGACCTATACTATGTCGTGCAGAAAGCAGAAGAATCCATTCCCAGTTATTTCAACCGGTTCAATGTAGAAATGATCAGTTTCCGAAACTGTGATATCAAGACTGCAATTGAAGCCTACAAGCATGATCTGGACGAACATTTAGGTCTTTACACTGATCTAACAAAGTATCCCCCGGAGAACTTCAAAGAAGTACGAGCAAGGACTTTGGCCTACATGAGGGTCGAAGACGATGCGACTTTTTGTCGTAAACACTCCAGCGATAAAAGACCGTTGAGTGTGAAAAAACCAGAGTTCAAAACCAAATCGACAACCAAAGTTGAGCCATCGAGGCAAATATCGAACGTCAGGTTCGACAAGAAGAAGGTCTCGACCGCGACCAAGCTTCCTCAGTACCCCAAAATTTCCACCTAGGGATTCAAGGGTACTTCTAAAGACTTGGTCGAGGCATTGAGAACTGCGCAAGCAGCTGTTCATTGGCGAAAAAAGTGAGAAATCCGACGTCAAGAAAGACAAGACCAAATGGTGCGATTTTCATGACGGCCATGGTCATACAACCGACGACTGCATAGCGCTCAAGAAGGAACTCGCTGGCACGTCCCGAAGTCTAATCTTAAGGATTTCCTCGACGGACCAGCGGCACCTGACAATAACGTTCGACCACCGTCACCCGATCATGAGAAAGTTGTGAACTGTGTTACGGAAGGGTCAGACGTATGCGGCCTAACCTATTCGGTAGCGAAAAGGCACGCATCACAAAGTGAAAATAACTAACCAATCTCACGATACTTACGATCGAAAAAAGAATTGGAGCTAGAGTCCATGAAGATAACGTTCAATCAAGATGATTTAGGCGACCTACATCAGAAACACCACGACAGGTTAATCATTCAGCTCAAGATCGGCAATTGTTTCACCCCAATGGTGTTGGTTGTTGGAGGAAGTTTGGAAAATATTATCTTCCTCGACACCATCAAGGCTATGGGTCTCGACAATTCAGAGATCACTCGACGCTCGACAACATTGGTTGGCTTCAACAGAGACGCGACGAGCACCTATGGAGAGATCATCTTACCAGTCTATGCAAAGGGGATCAACAAGCAGACAATATTCAGCGTCATAGATTGTTCATCAGCATACAATGTCATCCTTGGTCGACCCTGGATCCACGACATGAAGGCAGTCCTCTCGACGTATCACCAAACGATGAAATTTCCAACTCCATGGGGGATCCAGGAGATCAAGAGTGAACCGAAAGTTGCTCGAGATTGCTACAAGACCACTATGAAACCCTGAAAGCAATCCATATAGCAATTACAGAACCAAGATACTCCCGATACTTTTGACGACTATCGTTTGGAGGAAGTTACCCTGGACCAAAGCAAGCCGGAGCAAGTCGTCTTCGTGGGTTCGTCTCTCGACCCTTCTATTAAAAAAGAACTAATCTCTTTTTTGCAGGATCATGCTAACTGTTTCACTTAGACGCACAAAGACATGGTTGGCATCGACCCTGACGTCATTTCACATAAATTAAACGTGTATCCATCATTCAAGCCAATAAAACAAAAACGTCGAAAATTCACTCCAGAGCGAAACAAGGTCATCAATGATGAAGTTGACAACCTCCTCAAAATCGGAAAGATCCGATAAGTGAAGTACCCCAACTTGCTAGCTAACGTAGTGGTAGTACAAAAGAAAAACAACAAATGGAGGGTATGCAAAGACTTCACAGAACTGAATAAAGCATGTCTAAAAGATCCATTTCCTTTGCCACATATCGATGCATTAGTCGACACAACTGCTGGACATGAACTCTTAACGTTTATGGATGCCTATTCAGGATACAATCAAATCCTGATGCACGTCGACGACTAGGAGAAGACAACTTTCATGACAGACCGAGGTATTTATTGCTATAAGGTTATGCCTTTCAGTTTGAAAAATGCAGGTTCCACGTACCAACGATTAGTCAACAAAATGTTCAAAGATTGAATGGGTGACACCATGGAAGTATATTTTGACGACATTCTCGTCAAGTCGCAACAAGATGTTGACCACTTCGAGCATTTAAGACAATCGTTCGACATCCTTCGACAATACTATATGAAGCTCAATCCTACGAAATGTTCCTTCGGAGTCGGTGCGAGAAAATTTCTAGGATACATGGTGACTCGACGAGGCATCGAGGCCAATCCCAACTAAATTAAAGCCATTGTAGAGATTAAATCACCGAGAAAGTTCAAAGAAGTGCAACGTTTGATAGGTTGAGTGGCAACTCTGAACAAATTTATATCTTGATCGTTAGACAAGTGTCACTTGTTATACAACGTCATACGAAAAAACAAGGGCTTCCATTGGACGGACGACCATGAGCAAGCATTGCAAAGATTGAAAGATTACATCCCGTCGCCTCCATTATTATCAAAACCAAAGAACAATGAGGTCTTGCAACTATACTTAATCGTCAGTCCTATCATGTTAAGTGCAGTCCTGGTAAGAGAGAACGATAAAAACCAAATTCATTTGGCGAAATGGAGCATATACCTCAGCAGTTATGACATCGACTTTAACCCCAGGACCGCGATCAAATCGCAAGTCCTAGAAGACTTTGTCGCTGACTTTAGTCCTGAACTAGAGAAAGAAGCACAAAACAATGTTTGTTCTGTGGCGACTCACGACGACAAACCCTGGATTCTACATGTCGATGGATCGTCAAACGTAAGAGGTATAGGACAGGGCGTCATCTTAAGGTCACCACAGGGGGACAAGATGGTGTACTCTAGACGATGCGATTTCAAGGAAACCAACAACGAAGCAGAATACGAAGCCTTGATCGTAGGGATGAACATGGCGCACGACTTGGGGGCAAAAGAGTTACACATCAAAAGTGACTCTCTCTTCGTCGTAAACCAAATGAATGGCGAATTTGTGGTTAAAGATTCAAAGATGACATCATATCTCAAAGTAGCCAAGGCAAAATCTGCAAAATTCGAACCTTTTTCGATTGAACAAATCCTGAGAGATTTGAACACTCAAGAAGATGCTTTAGCCAACCTTAGATCAACACTAAGCAAATCATTGTTCGACTCGATTCCTATGGTACATCTGACGACGTTGTCTATTGATCACGACGACATTGGTCAGATCAACGATGAAGAAGAAGATTGGTCGAGCAACATTATGAGCTACCTAACACGCGACCAACTTCCAGAAGACAGAGCAGAAGCTCGAAAGATAAGATTCAAGGCATCGCGATATGTCGTGATATAAGGTAGACTCTATCGACGATCGTCTACTGGACTTAATCTACGATGTGTCACGAGTAAAACACAAATCCAGATTATTTTGCAGTAGATGCACGATGACAAGTATGGTAATCACTTAGGCGATCGTAGCTTAGCCAATCGAATATCTCAACAAGGCTATTACTAGCCGATGCTACGATAAGACGCTATTAGGTATGTCCAGAAATGCGATGCATGTTAACGACACGCAGGTACGACGCATAAACCCTCTGAACCCTTACATTCGACACTAGTTCCCTGGCCTTTCATGAGGTGGGGAATGGATATCGTCGGTAAGTTACCACCTGCCCCTGGGCAAAAGGCATTTTTACTCGTTCTTACAGATTATTTTTCCAAATGGGTAGAGGCATTCCCAAGTTCGTGACGAAGAGGTTATATCCTTTATCCAAACTAACATTATATACAGGTTTGGAATACCATATGTGATCGTCTGTGACAATGGATCTCAATCTATAAACGAAAGGACTCAACAGTTTTGTGAGGATTACAACATAAAACTCACGATGTCGACACCACGATACCCACAGTCGAACGGACTTGCTGAGTCGAGTAACAAGACAATGGTAAACTCGATCAAGAAACGTTTGAAAGCAGCAAAAGGAAGATGGGTCAAAGAACTTCCTTCGGTCCTGTGGGTAAATCGTATGACTCCGCGTATGTCTACTGAACAAACTCCCTTTTCCTTAGGCTATAGTTGTGAAGCAGTCCTACCCATCGAGGTTCTGTTACCAACATTGAGACATACATCAAATGACCATAACCTGGCCGGTCTAAGCTACGACCTCGATGCTCTCGAGGATTTAAGAGAATCATCATTGATTCGAATGGCATCCCAAAGATAAATGGTCAAACGTCATTTCAACAAAAATGTGAAATTAAGGTCTTCCAAGAAGTCGACCATGTCTAATGACGAGTGTTTCAGAACACTCATGAACCAAACGCAGGTAAGCTTTCCATTAGATGGGATGGAACTTATCGTATATCTAAGGTCGTTGGAAAAGGTGCTTATAGGATCCAAACTCTCAACGACCAGAAAATCCCACGTAGTTGGAATGCAACACACCTGAAGAGGTATTTTTTCTGATCCCTTAAACTATTTCGTTATGATTATTTTACTCGATCAAGTACTGACTTAAGCATCGAAGGGTCGTTGGTTAGCCAACGACCAACCTCTGACGCTGTTTTCTCGCAGGATTGCATGACATAAGAATGCAAATCTCCTACACGACTTGATCTCATAAAACTCGACTCTAAGTTTTTAACTTAGAAATTTTTTATTAATGGACAATTGCCTTAGTCGCATGAAATTTGAGATTGAAATCATTTGAGTTGCCATAGTCGCATATGTCCTTAAAATGTGTTATACCTTTGGTCATCGAATGACTTACATCTCAATTGCCTCAGTCACAAGTATACTTGGAGTATATTACTTATGTTTCTTTGGAATGAATGTCTTGGATTATATGTTGATTGTTTGATCGTGTGATCCTAAGTATTTCATTTTGCGATATCATGTATGTTTACTATGTGATATATGGAAGTATTTGACATAGTAAAAACCACTTGTGTTTAAGCACAAAAAATTAGTGGTTACATTGGAAGGCTCAACCACCAATGACCGACCTAAGGAAAATACAAACAGAAAATAGAAAGTGTAAAGCTCAGGATGGAGGAGCATCTTCCGTCGGCATTGAAGTAAATGCATCACCAGCAAGGACCTCATCCACCTTGGCCTCCTCCGCATCGACTTCGACCACCTCAGCATCTTTCTCGTTTTCAGAATTAAGATCGCCTTCATTCCCGACATGTATGACGTAGGTCTTCAGGTCTTCATCGGCATTTGCCAGAGGATTTTTCCCTGCTAAGTGGTGTCTCATGATCGCCGCCTTAGTTGTCCACCGTGTAAAGGCTTCGACTGCCTTTAGCTCTTCCTCGAGTTCCTCGATCCTGACCTTTTATTTGGCCTCCTTCTCCTTCGCATCCCTGGTCTCTTCTTCATTCACGACCAGGGACACGTGGGCTCGCTCCAGCTCCTCCCGAGTCCCCTGTAGAATTTTTCACAACACGTGAAGATGTGACTGCAAATCTGACACTTAGACGTTAGTGACCTCTGCGATCTTGTCGGCCTTCTCAAGATGCACGACACTTGGCCGTTAGTGACCTCTGAGACCTGGCTTCCTTCTCTCGAGCAAGTGCAACCCTATTCCTATCAAGAGCCGCCTTCTCTCTATTGAGGGTGAAGGGCACGACTCGGAGACTTCACTCCATGTCCCCATAAAGTCCTAGGTAAGCCTGGAGCGTCTGCAAAATAAACAAACGTAAACATCAGCACGACGTCGAAACAAGGAAAAAAATACAAAAAGATAAGCATCGATCCTTACCATGAAAGCAAGTTCAAGGACGTGAGATCCAACATCGTCGATCCTCATTGTCTTCAACCTGTCCTTGAACTGCGGAAGCAGATATTTTGATAAGTGCGGAAATATCTTAGCACGATCAAGGACATCATCCGCCATGAAGTCCGACGGCAACGTAAAGTTGACCGTATGGACATCGGTGGGTCCTTTCCCTTTGTGTCTCGATGAAGGGTTAGACCCTGTGGCCTCTGTCGCTGGAGGCGCGATGTTTATAGGGACCGCTGGAATCGAATCACCCATCTTCATCTTCTCGAGGCTAGAGACGCTCGACGCGCCGCCTCCCCTTGAAGACGGTTCCCTCGGAATCATCTTCTTCAGCCACTTCTGCTTACCCGATGTTGCAGCAGCAACAACTTTCCTTTTTTCCTTGCCCTTTCGGACAAGGTCCAGTTGCTCTCTCCGCAGAGCATCGATCGCAGAGCCACCTGAAGTCGCAGTAAACGGACGACAAATATTAACATCAATAAAAGGGAAAAAGAAAGAAAAATTACTATGGAGTCACACAGCTTACCTACCATCTCTACTTCTCTTTCTTCTTCTCTCACTTCTTCGAGCTCCTCGACCTCGACCTAAGGAGGCTCGGCAATCGTTACCTCGTCGTCGTCGCCTGTCGACGATAGTGGGTTGTATGACCGGTCGACTACACTATAACCCAAGAATCGGGTTATCTTATACACCGAATCACTGTTCGGTTTCATGTCATCGAACTTGATGGTTACAAATAACAAAGGAAAAAAGATTAGAAATGAAGCACAAGTGATAAAGAAACATAGGTAGACTCACTCGACGTATTCCTGTCATGCTCGAGCCAGTCACTGTCTGGACCCAGTGAGGCCATACGCACAAATCCGTATCTCGACTTCCACCCACGGTCGTTAACCGCGGTGTTGAGAAATAGGGTGCGATCACCTCAATATTTGGAGTGAAGGCTATAACGGGGAAAACCACCAACTTTCACGGTGTACTCCGTGAGGAGGTCGTTTACATTAAACGAACCTCCCCAATCCCTCGTCAGTCATTCGATAACTGAAACAACCCTCCAGAATTGGGGCATAATTTGCCCCGACGCAAGGTTGAAGGTAAGCATAAACGACCTCGAAAGAGGCGAGTAGGTCCACTTAAACACTATTTTGAAGGGAGACTCATAGATAATAAAATATCCCTCGGAACACATGTCAGGATGAGCCTGACCCGGAGAGTTAATAGCAACCTCCGCAGGGATTTGCTCTAAGCGCCTAAGGTCATCAACGTCATCTTGACCCTGAATCGCGCAAATAGGTTCGCTAGACATGGCTAAACCCCTAAGATTGATCTTCAAATCGATCAAGCCAAATACATCCTAGTTTTTTCTTAGTTTTCTAGCACAAGTCTTGAATCGTATGAAAAAGCTCAAGAGATCGTACCTTAATTAAGTCGCTCTAAAACCTCGAATGAAATCTAAGTCCGGCAAAGATCACACTAAATTTTGGCAAGGATTCTCTCTCTGAAATACTATGAAAGCGTAAAAGGAAACCATCATGCATATCTCCTATTTATACAGAAGGATTGAATCAAGCACATTCGCTCGATGGTCGACATGTGTCGATCGACTATTCAGGAGCACGTCAGGATTGTTGACACCTGTCACACATAGCTGTCATGCGTGTTCCCCTTGCTTCATGACATCACGCATGCCAGGGACTCAAGTTAGAAATGAATCGTTTCTGTTCTGAAGTGACGATAACCTTCCTTGGACTTACACGTGACATTAATTTTTTTTAAATCCCCACTAAAATTTTTTAAATTATAGGGGCAAACTGTTTGGGTAAAAAACACACGATCACGACGAAGTAACATTTAATGCGTATTTCAAACGACATTTCTTGTATTAAGATAAGGTCCTGTCGACCGAGCATAACCCTGACCTCCGTCGAGACTAACTCGAAGGTTGGTCGAGCGTCGCACGACCATCGCAGGGATTTACACTCTACCTTGACCATACTAACGTATGACCCAACGTTCCTCTCTTATTCATTTAATGCAGGTTTAATACTCATAAACACCAACGGTCATAACGGATCAACATCGTCAAGATCATTTATGAAGACTCAACCGTTACGAAATATATATTTATGAGAGACCAAGACTATAAATACTGAAGATACACATCTCAATCAGACAACTGAAATCTAAGACTCGAAGTATACAACTTACAAGCTCTCTGAAGAACACTTGCAATCTGTCATTTACACGATAGTAACAATATTCACACGACGATAGTGTTTTCACAAACGACATATACTTGATCTTTGTTTATACATCTATTTCTTGTATCGATCATGTAACACATTGTACTTCCAAGGACATCACCCCTGATTGGTGATCATAGTGCACGACGACACCTTTCTGTCGTCCGCGGTTTTTTCCTCGTTGAGGTTTTTCCGCGTCACCAAATCTCTTGTCACTAAATCTCTAGCTGAAAGTACAATATTTCCTCTCCCATCTGTATTTGGCATCTTGAATGATAAAGTTAGCTTAAAAAATGATCGTCAAAAATCAGAAAATTATGACCACTATCAAAATTATGACCACTATCAAATTGAAAGTCGCAGACGCTTAAATGCGCATAACACTGTTCACTGACAAACACGCAAACAGAGACGTGCACGTTTCTAGAACTCGCAGAGGCTTACTTGCGCGTTTGACAAACTCGCAAGCTAAAACTCGCAGATAGAATATTCGCACAAACTCGTAGATCAAAGAGCAAAACACGCAAGCTTTGATTTGCGCGTTCTATGAACTCGCTAATAAAGCCTTGCGCGTTCTATGAACTCGCTAATAACGCCTTGCGTGTTTGAGCCCAAATTCATCAACTTGCACGTTCTTCTGATGAACTTGCGTGTTTCACAGATCTTGCGTGTTCTTCACCTGTTCGATCAAAAATCAAGTAAAACTTGATTTCTGATTCTGAAAATCACACAATTCGTCCACGATACAATACGAAACAAGATTACAACACTGAAATTACAAAAGAAATCGAAAATTACAGTGATTAAATCGAATTACAGTGTTCGACTTCCTACTTTTCACAAAACCAACATTTTGATCAAATTGATTAATCTAAAGTTTAAATTGGCCTATGTGATCTGAACGAAACTTGATCCTATTGATAAACCGCACACAATTAAATCAAATTCTTGATTTAATTGTGCAAAATCAAGATGAATCGAAATGAAACAGTAGTTTTTTAGTCCGCCAAAAATATTTCAAAAAATATTCAAATTTGATCCGAATCTGCTCCTTCTTGTTTACTCTGATGTCAATTGAAATTGTATTCCCAATTACAATCAAGCTATTCAATCTCTTAATAATATTTGACAGTATTAAGATCTTAGAGAGAGAGTAGAGAGAGAAAGACTCTAGTCATATGTGTATTATAATGAATGCGTACAATGGATCTAGTTACAAGATTACAAACAACACAAGCTATTTATATGAGGACTAAAACCACAAGATTAACCACAAAGTAAATGAACTCTCATAAGTCTAAACAACATTGACTAAGACTATGTTGACTTTTCTTGACTTGACTTTTCTCACTAAATCTTGGATACAATTAATACACTAACAATCATGCTTATTGTCGTTCGGCTAGTTTCTTTAGTTGTATAAAGCTCCACATCGACCTTAAATTATTCTTTGGGTAGTTTTTGGTATTAACAATACTCAGTTCCTAGTTCCCTTGGTTTAATACTCGTACTTCCAAGTACATATTACTTGATTCGACCCGTACACTTGCGGTTATATTAGGGGGGGTGTAAACCCTCCTATCAACCTTCATCTATCAAAGATCCCTATCTATTGCGACAACACTAATGCCATCACTATAGCAAATAATCCTATGCTACACTCAAAGACTAAACACATCAAAATCAGATATCATTTTATCAGAGATCATGTGATGAATGGAGATATAGAACTTCATTTTATTCCAACTGACTATCAGCTAGGTGATCTTTTTACCAAACCTCTTGATGAGACAAGATTCAACTTTCTCATCAGTGAGATTGGAATGCTAAATCTTGAAGAATATTTCTTCATTGATCATGCATTATGTCAGGAATAAAATTCTATCTCTGATATTCATCTACTAATCTCTGAGTAAATTTTCTCTTATGTTCAGGTATGTCTCCTAAATTTCCTCACGGAAGCCTTATTTAGCGAGATGTTTTCAAAAAATTCTCAAAACTTAATCACTGACTTTCTTCAAGTGATTAAAAGGTTTTTGAAAATAAACAAACACTCAATCTCAGGTTCTAAATCGCAAGGCAAGAACATTCTAGGAAAATCAAAGAATTCAAGGCAAGAACATTCTAGGAAAATCAAAGAATTCTAAAGAACTTAAGAACTAAATCGCAAATATTCAATCTCAGGTTCTTATTCTTCCTCTCAAATCCACATAAAACACCTTTTTGATCTTAAAATCTTTGTTTATAAGATCAAATACTTGTTTTTTTTTCTATCTCTGATATTCATCTCCTAATCTCTGAGTAAATTTTCTCTGATGTTCAGGTATATCTCCTAAATTTCCTCACTGAAGCCTTATTTAGCGAGACATTTTCAAAAAATTCTAAAAACTTAATCAGTGACTTTCTTCAAGTGATTAAAAGGTTTTTGAAAATAAAGTTTATCATTGATATTTCTCATTAGTGATTCTTCTAAAAGTAAAATTCATCACTGATTTTCTATCAGAGATGTCTTTGAAAAATGAAAAGACACTATTCGTGACGTCCTCCTAAACAATAACCCATGGCACACATTTTTGTCTGACACGTTCGTCCGTTACACTTCTTGACCAATCATCTTTGTGGGACGTGTCCGTGTCATGATGAGTAACTTTTTCCCGCTCATCATTTTTCTCTCTCCTCTCACTTATATAAACAATCCTTTGTTCATATTTTTCTCTTTTACGCGCACAAACACTCTTTCAAGGCAAGAAGATTCCAGGCAAATCAAAGCATTCTAAAGAACTTAAGAACTAAATCGCAAATACTCAATCTCAGGTTCTTATTCTTCCTCTCAACTCCACATAAAACACCTTTTTGATCTTAAAATCTATGTTTATAAGATCAAATACTTGTTTTTTTTTCTTCTAAAATCATCTTTCTCGTGATTTTTATTTCAAAAACCCTCAAAGATTTTTAAGGTTTAAAACTGTTTTTTAAATTTCCTTCTTTATCTTAAAAGATTTTTCAAGTTTCTTTCCCACAAAGGAAACTGGTAATATTTCCCGTTTTTCTTTTTCTAGGATTCTAAAGATCCTTGTATCTTCTTCTATTTTCTGTTTTTCAGAAATGGCATATCAGGCCACTCTAGTCAAATCCAAGAATGTCAAGTTCGAACTTAGCACTGTCCAATTCACTGAAAATAACCACTTGGCTCTCCTTTCCTTCCCTAACAAGAAGCCCTCCATGCACCTCGCTGATGTGGCCTCAGCACTGAAGGCCTCTCCTATTGCCTATGCACTGACCATTTCACCACCTTATCACCAACATTTACTCCCGCAGTTCTGGTACACTTCTGAGAGAGCTGAAAAGATTTTGAAGTCTGGCAAGAAGCTAATTGTGATCTCCTTCCAGACCCAGTATAGGGAAGCCAATATCACCCCAAATGGAATCTGTTAGAGCATGCGCCTTCCCTCCTCACCCTTTGATGCATTGCCTACTGACGAAGGACTAATCTCTTTTCTTGATCTCATGTAATACGAGTGGGAGACTAAGCCTAGGTCCAAATCCTTGGACAAAAAGATGACCAAAATCCTCAAGGCAAAAAAGTGCCTTCATAGATGAACTTCATTTTCTCCCACGTGATTAAATGCATGAGTGGGAAAACTGGCTCTTTGGATCAAGCCAACTGGGCTCAACTACAGATGGTGTACAACATCATCGCTGGAAGAAATATAGACTTTGCAGCGATGATCTATAAAGATCTGATGGGCAAGGTGGAGAAGTCTGAGAGGGAAGTCAAGGTTCCCTATGTCAGGTTTATCTCAACACTTCTCCAGCACTTCTTGAAGGATCTCTACCCGACCGAGGGTGATTATCAACTCCCGAAACTAGGGGTTCGCATCCTCGATGTGGAGCGAGTTGATAACTAGGTAAGTCCTATAGAACTCAAATGCCACCTCTACTCTATTTCTTCTTCTTCAGCAACGATGCCTTTGGGACAACCCTCCGAGGCTACCCAAGATGCTACCACCCCATCCAAGAGGAAACACTCTATAGCCCCTCATGAAAAATCTAAAGAGGAACCACTCTTAGTGCCTTTAAGCACTGTTGAGGTATTTTCGGGCAACACCAGTGTCCCATTTGCAACATTCTCAACCATTGTCTCTGTTGAGTCTAAAATGTTGTATTCAAGATTAAAAGGGTCAAATATGTAAATGTTGTAATTTTGTGTTAAAGTCAAGTATGTTTGACTTTACTTAATGTGTTAAGTTGTGAAAGTCAATAATAGTTGACTTCGTATAAATAGTCTGTTGTCTTGTAAATCATGTACCCACACATACACATATAGAGAACTAGCCATGAGACTTGTGGCTAGAGAGAGAGAGAGTAAAAAGCTTAGAGAAAGAATGTTGTTTGTAATCCATTCAAATCAAATACAAATGACTTGTGATTCAATTGTGTGAGATTAATTTGTATTGAGCTTGAAACTGTGACTAAGAGTCTCTCCTTCACCTACTTTGGCCACAATTAACACCTCTCTTAAAGAGGTTAGCGACATAGTGTACTCTCTCTCCATCACTCTCGAGTCTCGACAACAATACCAATGCCGTGAACACTGTCGGTGAGTCGCTGAAAGAACTCTCCACCTCCTTCTCCTACAAAGCTGACAATTCTCAGCTATCAACACTTGTGGAGGAGGTATCCAAGATAAAGTATGACGTTGTCCAGAACACCTCAGCGCTGCAAACACAGCGGCAACGTCAGCTGAATTAGTACTTCTATTAACCACCTCAGCTCTAAAGCTGACTGTTATTCCCATTTTCAAGTTCAAATCATAACAACAATCAAGATATCACAAATCTTAATCACATGTCATTGAATATAAACACAAAGATTACAATCTCACTTTCTCTCTCTACATACTATCTCACTAGAATGAATATGCAATAGACTCTTCTCTAATCTGCTCCGTATGCCAAGTGTTTCTCATAATCTAATCTGACTAGCTTCCTTACCAAGACAAAGCTATTTATACTAACAACAACAACAACAAGGAACTTTGACTTTGACATTTATTACAATTGACTTTGACATTTATTACAATTGACTTTGACATTCATGCTTGAGAGTTGACTTTGAGCTTTGACTTTAATCTTCAATCTTTATGATCTTGCATCCAACAAATATGTGCTCTAGCATTCTCCCCCTTTGGATCAAGATCATCTCTAAAAAGATATTGCAATTCAATCTTCTCTCTTTAAGCTCAATTTGAATCTTCCCCTTTGATGTAAAAACAATCTTCTCAAGCAATCAACATTCTCCCCTTATTAATATGAAAATTTGACATTCTCCCCTCTCTTTAATAAAAGCTATCTTCAAAACTTTTAGCAATTTTTTCAAAATCTGATCTTCAAGAATTAGTAACATTCTCTCCCAAAGTTATAAACAAACCTCTTTCAAACTTAGCTCTGATTGCTTCAGCAAATAATCTTCAAATAAAATTTCAGCAAAATCTTCACCCATTCTGAAATCTTATAATAATATTCGAATAAAATTTCAGCAAAATCTTCAATCAATCTGAAATCTTTTAATAATCTTCAAATAAAATTTTAGCAAAATCTTCAATCATTCTTAAACTTTTTTAACTCTTTCAGCAATCTTTCTTTCACAATCATTACTTGATCTTCTCTCCCATCTATGATATTAACTGTTCCTTGCAGACATTTCAATACAAACCAACTGCTAGCTGATGTACTAGCCATCCCGAGGGCACCAGTTCTAGCTCATACACCTTCATTCACGGACGCTGATCGTGAGTCACTACAACTAGTTGCAGACTTCGTTTTTGAAGCAACGAAGGTCATACCTGGCCTCAAAACCAGGATGAAAAAGCAAGAAGTCGAGGGTCCTTCCTCTTTAACTGCTGCTGCTGACCTCCCTCCCCGTAATGATGATGGCAAGGAGGGGGAGAAGGCTGATGAGGAGGAATATGAAGATCTCACTCAGTTTGAGGGGGATGATACCATCAAAGATGCCCAAGCCTCTACTTCCTCTTCCAATGTGCTAAATAATGAAGACGAAGAGGAAGACGAAGAGGATGATGATGAAGAACTGGAGCTTGATGATTAGCAAGACTCTAGGGCACTGATGACGACGACGATAAAGATGATGAATCAGCCCTATGGTTCACACCAAGCCCATCAGCGTTCCTCAGCTCAAGGGCGTTGTAATAAATGTAGCGGGGGGAGATCTGAGAAGACTCCAAAGCAAAACTCCCTGGACAAGCGAAAAGATATTGCTGCCTCTGGAAACCTAAAGATAATATCTACATCTGAGGGGGAGCAACTTTTCTCAGGTATGCCTATCCTTAATTCCATATTCTTCTACCTTCTCTCACCTAAAACCCCTTCTTCATTTCTAACCTTTATCTCTCTCCTACCTAAAATAACTATTCTTTCTTTTTCACTCAGCTAGTTCTCTCCCCCTACTTGGGAGACCAATTGATCAAATAATCCCAACAACTTCTGCTGAAGACCTTAAAATAATCTCAGTCTCTGTTTTAGAGACTAATGAACAAGAAAAAGAAGAAGAAGAATCACTAAATCACCCAAATTGACCCTGACTACTTATCCAAATGTTTGAGGATGAACTACAAAAATGATCAGCGATGATTCAACAGTTGGAAAACCAACGGTTAAGAATCCCTCCTCAACACAGCACTGAAGATCTAGACTTCTTGACTCCGGAAGAGCATAAAGAATCCATCAAGGCTGAGAAATTACTTGTTGAATGCCAAAAGGACGCCAAACTTGCTGATAGGGTTAATTCATTAACCCTATTTACATCACATTTCTCACAGTTTGAATGTCCTTTTTGGCATCCATTTGAGTCTTTTGTTCTCTTTTTAGTTAAAATACTTGTTTAGTATGAGTTTGTATGTGTTGTGAACATTTATGAAGAAATGAGATCAAAATGTGCAAAAGCGATGGAAGTTCCTACATATTACTGCAGATTCCTACAGGAAGCTGGAGGAAGTTAAAGTATTTTGGACGAAGATTTTTGGGCCGTGATCTTTCTACTTGGATCTCATCTTAAACTTATTTTAGACAATTTTTGGGCCGGCTATTTGGGCCAATTGATTTGGGCCGATTCGAGACAATGTTGTTGGGCTTTTATTACTTTATTTTGGGATTTTCGTTAAACTACATTTTGGGCCTAGGTTGTTAGGAAAAATTGCGTCTCACAAAATTACAATGCTAGCAAGAATGATTTCTATGGTCCCAAACGAGTAGAAATCCAAGTGCACAATTAACCCAACAACAAATGCGGATAACAATAATCTAGATGTTGCACAATAATTCTCTAGCATAGAATAATAAACCCACAAAATTATAGATAATAATAATTACGTTATTATCTATAATATAGCAAGTTCGAAAATAAATAACACCATGATTTAACGTGGTTCCACTATCGGTGTGATAGTGTACATCCACCAAGGAGAGAGAGCAAGAATATTATTACCAACCGGGAGATTACAAACGTGTTTACGAGATCCTTGGATCAACAAATCAGCCACCCAAATGTTCTTCCAAAAACGAGATATATATATATATATATCAATGATATATATTTATATATCAACGAAAGGAACAAGGAAGAAGAAGAAGAGAATTAGAAAGAAGACTTCTAATTTCTTGTTGGTGTGTATTGTATGTTGGCTTGCATCCTTCTTTATAGGATGAAAAAGATGAAGAAATGGAGCTAATGGGTATGGGTTGGCAATGCTAATGATGGAAGGCATATGGAGGACTACCAAACATGTGAAGGACAACCAAAGATGTGAAGGATAACCAGGCATATGGAGGACAACCAAGTCTTCCAAGTCTTCCAATATGTGGTCTAAATTAAACCACACATCAATGCATGAAGCACTTGTACATAGTGCTTGGTGAGTTGCACAACACCAATAAAAACTTATTTGATTTAAGTTTTTCAACACCCCACCATGATGTGAAGATCACCCGACGAAACCAAAGCACGTACCAATCTCCCGAATATGGACAAATAGCTGATAGAGATTGGCACGAGGTAATATAATGCATTTTGACCGTAAACTTTTCTGATTCCTGGTGTACCGGTCAATGCTCTAAAACTTAAACTTTTTCTATACTCCCTAAGAGATAGAGCAAGGTCCTGGTACAACTCTTTGATGCTAGATTATGTGACTACATGGAGTGAAATGGCAGAAAAATTCCTAAAAAATATTTTCCACCCACGAGGAATGTTAAGTCCAGGAATGAGATTTGAACTTTTAAACAAATGGACGATGAGGCAGTTCCTGATGAATGGGATATGTATAAAGAGTTGTTAAGAATATTCCCACACCATGGCATCCCATACTGCATACAGCTAGAGACGTTTTACAACGATTTAAACATTGTTGCAAAACAAATGCTTGACGCTACTACATTAGGTTCTTTCACAGCCAATACCTATAATGAAGGTTATGAGATACTTTAAAAGATTTCCAACAACAATGGACAATGGTCTGACCCACATGCGACTATACCTAGGAAAACCACAAGGGTACAGGAGGTTGATGCTTACACTACTTTGACTGCACAACTTGTTAACATGGACACTTTAATTAAAAATCTCACTGCCAATCAAGTTGTACAATCAAACGTTAATGCCTCTATCACTACTGTCAACTCTGTACAATGAACCTAATGTGGTGATGGTCATTCCTTTGAACACTGTCCTGGAAATCAGGAACAAATAAACTATGTCAGTAACAACAAGAGTAGACCTTTTTCTCAAACAACAAGAGTCCAACTCTTAATCCACCATTGCCAAAACTTCAAGGGCAATGAAACCATCAGTCACAACAGCATGGACAGTCCAATTTTCAATCACATGGACAGTCCCACTTTCATCCACAGTGACATCACAACTCTCAAAACAACTAACATGCAAATTTTCAAAATCGCCAACCTTCTTTCCAGCGTAAACACAACCAACATGTTGAGTCATATACTTCCTTGGAAGCTATGATGAAGGGGTTTATGACCCAAACTCAGGCTTCTATCAAGAACCTTGAGACATAAATAGGTGAAATGGCTTTGGAAATTAGGAAAAAGCCAACAGGTTCTCTACCTAGTGACATAGAGGTACCTCATAGGGCCGAAATGGAGCATGTTAAAGTTGTAACCTTGAGGAGTGGAAAGAATTTACCAGAAAACACACAAAAGGAGTTAGATAAACCAAACAAAGTAGAGCATGTTAAAGGTACTATAACAACTTCTGTTACAGTACCTTCGGAACAATCGTGTGAGACCACTAGGCCTAAAACCAAAGTTGGGCCCATTAATACCTCATCCATTCTAGAGAGGTCAGATTCCCCAACTTTATTTCCAAATGAACCCAAGGAAATCTAGAAGCCAAAATAGAAGACTGTTGTGGATGTGTCACAAACTTGTGACAGTCCCAAAGTCCCTTGTGACACCAGACCTTTAGAACCAGTTCAAATTACACCATCCATTAATAAAGAACTAGTTTTGCAACAACTTCCTACACCTACTCTTCAAAAGACTACACATCCTATTCCAGTCCCTCCCTATATTCCTTATCCCCAGATATCGAGGAATCAAAGGGAGGAGTTACGTTTTAAACAGTTTTTGGAAGTTTTTAAACAGTTGCAAATCAATATTCCTTTGGTGGAAGCCATTGAACATATGCCAAGTTATGTAAAGTTTTTGATAGACATTTTAAGCAAAAAGAAAAAGTTGACTGAGTATGAGACTGTAGCTCTCACTGAAGGTTGTAGTGCTTTGCTATCCAGTAAGATTCCTCCCAAGATGAAAGATCCAGTAAGTTTCACAATCCCATGTTCAACAGGAGTAAAATAAATAGGAAAAGACGTATGTGACATAGGTGCTAGCATAAACCTTATGCCCTTATCTATTTTTAACACCTTAGGCATAGGCAAAACTGTCACACCCGAAAATTTAGAGTGAATTTAAATAATAATTTTTTTTTGCAATATAACGGCTGAAAAATGAAGAACCAAGACCTGCGATTAAACATTTCATCCATAAAGACAACGAAGCTAAATAGACGAAGATCACCCAAATGATGGGGAAAACTAGTTAAGGCATTTTACACCAAAAGAATTGGAAATCAAGAATGACAACTAGCTAATCTAAGATATAATTATCTAGATTAGACCGTGTCACCAAATCTCCCAAAATAATCTATACTTTCGCTTTTGTATGCCAAACCACCTACTATTTACTTCCAAAAAATTCTTCGCTATTCGCTCAACCCCTGAAGCTTAATCTTTACGAGCCCCACTGCCAATGGAACCTGTAGAAGTGGAACATTCAAGAAACAAGGGTTAGGCTTACGCCTAGTGAGACTAATCATATAAGTTTAGATAAAGGAACAATAAATATTAGAACATGGTGTTATCAATGTTACTTTCTTGAATTGCTTAACTATCCCTTGGGAAAGGGTAAAGTCTCATAATTTAACGGGGGAGACCCGAGTTTACCATTGAGGTGACGGAACACAAATGTTGGCCACACATCAATGTTGTGGAGCTTCTATTATAGCATCAAAGGTTATCGAGTTCAACCACCCATAGTCTTTAGTTCGAGCTCCCAAATGGTTTAAGAAAGACTCACTTGCTAGATTATGCATGTCATGATATACAAGGTTATCGTATTCAACCACTCACGGTCTAAAGCACGAGCTCCCAAGTAGCACCCATCTAGCCCAATAGTCATTGTCAAACAAGATACAAATTACCTCTAGTGCCTATGGATCCATTACACTAGTGAAGGACTTAGAAAGATAAACTTTTCAACTTTGCTTGAAGATCCAATATCTCTTTTTCTTTGGACTCAATTATTCCTGCAAAGACAATTAAAGAATCAGAATCTTTTGAATTTTCTTTTAAAGCATTGATCTGAATAAGAAGAGATGAGTTCTGAATCTTTAGATTTTCAATCTCAGCTTCAAGAGGTAACATCTCGGATTTGAGCTTTGTAATCTCCTTTTCACAATCATCAGCCCTGTCTGTATATCTTGACAACTGTCTAGCAAGATGTTTAGCCTTTTCTTTTACTTCAGAAAGAGTCATGTTACTAAAATCAAGGTTGTAACCTTTAGACATATTTAGCTGAATCGACATCCTAGATGTATGGTTAGTAATCAAACTTTTATGTACCAAGACAACCAACTAGATGAGATCGTTAGAATCAAGATAAAAACCACACTCAAAAATTTTCAGAAAAATAAATTTTGATCAAGCACAAAACTTTTGTCCCCCTTCGCAGACTTAGCACGGGGGTCCCGCTAAAAATCGACCGATATGCTGACCGGGGATGTGCTTCGACTGGTATTGAGTCGACCGGGGACTTGTAAAGACCTGTAGAGAGTTCTACCGGGACCTTGTAAAGACCGGTAAATTACAACGACCGGTAAGATGTAAGACCGGTACTTTGCTTTGACCGATATATCTTAAGACCGATAGAATGCTTGAAGCTTCGACCGGTATTGTCTTGTACCGGTATAAGGCTTCGATCGATATAGTCTTTGACCGGAATAAGGTTTCAACCGGTATAATGTAAGAACCGGTAAAATGAGTTCGACCGGGAAGGACTCTGTGTGAGTACCGGTATAATGTAAGAACCGGTAAAATGAGTTCGACCGGAAGTGGCTTAGGACCGGTAAAGTGATAAGACCGATGGTATGCTTTGACCGATAAAATGTGTTCGACCTATATGGTGTTCGACCGATAAAGGGTAAAGACCGATACAACTATTCGACCGATATGTTCTTATTACACAGCCCAAAACTTCGATAAGCAGAAGCAATAATCAACCCAGAAATCAATACAGTCTCAAAATCAGATGCAAAAATCAGTCCTTTGTATCCCAAAACAGATATCGATCAGCATTCAATCAAACATAATAAGTAAAAATCACTTTTTTATCACTTGATTTTAAGAAGCAGAGTTGACTCCTTTATGAACCCAGAAAACTCAAAATCACAAATTCAATCACTTGATACTTTCTAATGCAATTAATCAATCAGATAGTGTTCAATAACACAAAACACACCTAATCAGATCAATCTTAAACATAAACGCACATAGATTCATAAAATCAGATGAACAGAAAAAAAATCGATAAACAGTAACTTCGATGAATAGTAACTTCAAAAAAAAATTGATTCTTTAGGCTCTGATATCACTTGATATCCCAGTTTAATCTAGTTGATTAACAAACACACAAACACAATAATAATCAAGAGATAATAAGATCAGAATAACATACCAATCCCTTGAATAAACAGTTAAACCTTGTGTTCTTGATACCCTTGAGTACAGAGAAAATAAGGCTAACTATTTAGAAAATTATCAGAGTTAAACCTAAAACTAAACTAAACAAAACTTTAAATACCTATGCTAAAAGGCCTAATGTGCTTATGGGCTTGAGGCCCAATAGCTAATAACTATTTACTTATTACATAATAAACCCTCTAAATAACTTTGACACAATTGCAGTTTAAACCCTGAACTTTAACTTTAATCTTGAATACAATTATTTGATCCAACATATAACTTGTAGGCTTGCATTCCGATGCGTTCAATTATGGTAAACGGTCCGAGGAAACGGGGACTCAACTTCTCGTGCTCTCCAAACCGAATTACGCCCTTCCAAGGGGACACTTTCAACATCACGCGGTCTCCTACTTGGAATTCTACTGACCACTCCTTCTCATCGGCATAGCTCTTTTGTCTGTCTTGCACCACCTTCAAACGTTCCCGTATAGCTTTGACTTTGTCGTCTGTCTCTTGCACAATCTTCGGCCATGCAAATTTCTTTTCGCCCGTCTCTAGCCAACATATGGGGGTTCTACATTTCCTTCCGTACAAGGCCTCAAACGGTGCCGCCCCAATGCTAGAGTGATAACTATTATTGTAGGAAAATTCGACCTAAGGTAAGTGAGTATCCCAATTACCACTGAAATTGATAACACAAGATCTAAGCATGTATTCCAAAGTTTGAATCGTCCTTTCGCTTTGTCCGCCTGTCTGCGGGTGGTATGTCATACTACAGTTCACCGGTGTACCCAACTCTTGATGCAAAGCTCCCCAAAATCTTGATGTAAACCGACTATCATGGTCAGAAACTATAGACAAGGGTACACCATGTTTAGAGACCACTTCATCAATATAGAGTTTTGTCAATTTATCCATCGGCAATGTTTCGCGCATCGCTAGAAAGTGAGCACTCTTAGTCAAATGATCTACAATCACCCAAATGGTATCGTTACCCCTCAACGTCTTTGGTAGCTTGGTCACGGAATACATTGTAATCTTGTCCCATTTCTATTCGGGTATATCCAAAGATTGTAGGTTCCCGTAAGGTCGTTGATGCTCGACCTTTACTTCTGAGCAAGTTACACACCTCTCTACATAGTGTGCCACGTCTAATTTCTTAACCGGCCACCAATAATGCAACTTCAAGTCTCTATACATCTTGGTGCTACCCGGGTGGGTGGAGTACTTGGATTTGTGAGCGTTTTCTAAAAGTAGCTCCCGGTTTCCTCCAATCTTTGGCACCCACACGCGCCCATAAAAACATTTAATTCCACGGCTATCTTCCGTCAAGAGTAGTCATTGCTTGGTCATCACTTCTTTTTTAATGTTCTCCTCCAATAAGACTTTGGCTTGTGTCGCTTTAATCCATTCCATGAGACTCGACACCAGTGCAATTCTTGAGAGCTTGGCTCGAACCCTCCCACTATATTCTTTCTGACTCAAGGCATTGGCTACTACGTTTGCTTTACCTGGGTAGTAGAGCAATTCACAGTCGTAGTCTTTAAGTAATTTTGACCATCTCCTTTGCCTCATATTTAGTTCCTTTTGATCGAAGACATATTTCAAACACTTGTGATCCGTATATTTGGTACACTTTATGCCATAGAGATAGTGTCGCCACAACTTCAACGCGAACACCACCGACGCTATTTTCAAGTCATGAGTGGGGTAGTTCTACTCGAGCACCTTTAGTTGCCTTGACGCGTAGGCGATTACCTTTCCTCTTTCCATAAGCACACAACCTAAACCTATCTTGGATGCATCACTATAAACCACAAAATCCTCGATCCTTCAAGCAAGGATAAGATCGGGGCTTCGCACAATTTCTTTTGAAACGTCCGGAAATCCCTCTCTTAAGTCTCGGTCCACACAAACTTCACATTCTTCTTAGTCAAAGTCGTCAACAAGGAACCAATCTTGGATAAATCTTGGATAAATCTTTGATAATAACCTGCTAAACCTAGAAAACTTTGAATTTCGGATGGCCAGACTTGCACTCAAAACATATTTGCCCCTAACCGGGCAATCCTCGAAGTTGTGGCCAGACTTTCCAAACTTGAAACAGTTCCCGGATACAGAATTACACCAGTCGCAGTGTTTGCTTCGGCATTTGGAACACCATGGGATCTCTCGTCTAGAGCACGTCCCCTATTGGTTGTTATTGAATTGCCCGGGCTTCTTGGAGGGTTCGAAGATTCCATCCCATCTTCTTTTCACAATCATCCCGCTTCTTTCCACTCCAATTTGGCCGTAGGAATCTTCCACTAATTGTGCCTCTTCAATTGCCTCCCGAAGAGTAGAGGCATTAGACGACCGTACCATGGTCATCATCTTAGTCGACAAACCATTGATGTAAGCGTTGATCTTCTCTTTCTCAGTCAGGACCAAATGTCCCACTAATCCTAGCATGTCCATGAATAACTTGTTCTACTCCTTCACTGTCGAATTTCCTTTCTTCAAGTTCCAGAATTCGTCGATAATCCGATCCATAGCCCTCATTGCAATACTCTTCAAGCACCTTCCGCTTGAAAGTCTCCCAATCTAGCATGGCTAGCACAAAAGATTATAGGGACATAGAGTACATATTCCACCAAGTGAGGAATGTCACTCGCAACATTTGATATCCGAATTTTGCTTTATGGCTCTCACCACATTCAATTGTCCGAAAAGTTTGTTCCATTTCACGGATCCAATTCATGCAGATTATCGGATCGTCATTACCCTTAAACTCTGGTGGCCTGCAACTCAAGAAAGTTTTGAAGGAGCCCGCCTTTCACGGTTGTCTTGTTTCCAAGGTCTCTATATCTTCAGTAGGGATTTCGTTCCGGTACCCCCGAATCTCTCCACCACCACATTTTCATCAACAGTTTTGTGCCAACGATTGTTAACATCCCTGTCTTCTAGCAGCTTTAGGAACTGCTGCTGTTGTTGTACCATGGCTTTGCTCATAGCCATCATCATTATGTTCATCATTCGGGTTTCCGTCGTCACTTGTTCCATAATGAGCTCGGAGGTTTCCAAATTGTGTTTTTGTACCTTCTCAACCCGTCCGCCCAACAAGTTGCTTAGAAGTGGGGAAACGACCGTCTCCATAACCCAACAAGTGTTGCAAGAGATACTAGTGAAGGACTTAGAAAGATAAACTCTCAACTCTGTGCGGACATAAATAAGTTTAAAGATAAAGTTCTCAGTCTTGAGGTTGAGCTTGAAAAGCTGAAAGAAAAGGCAACCCAAGATAGAGACAATTCAATAGCTCAAGATGAAATACTGAAGATTGAGAAAGAAAGAAAAGACTTTGCCAAGAAATTCTCTGACTTCTCCAGAAAAGCCTTTGAAGAGAAGAAATCTTTAGAACTTAGATGTGTTAAACTTTCTCAACAAGTTTCAAACTTTGAGAAGGTTATCATCATTGAAAGAGAAAAGGCTGAGAATGACAGGAAGAAAGATGAGCTGAAGAAAGCAAATACACACTTTTCGGAAGAAAAGAAGATATTTGAGACCGAGATAGCCAAGCTGACAAGAAAGCTATCTGAATTGTCAACAAACATCATGAAGGAGCAGAATGCGAAATCTGAGCTACACAAGAAGTTTGATCTGATCGAAAAGGAAAGAAACAGTTTGTCTTCAAAGATAAAGGAGCTTGAAGAGATCGTGTTCAAGGTGAAGCTGTCTGAGCACAAGACGCCAGAGTCAATAGCTCAATCACCAAGAGATGATCTAGCTGATTCAGATAGTTCTTTAAAAACAACTTCAAGTTCACATTTTTCAAATGTTTTCTATTATCCTTTCTATGATTTAGATGATAGTCTTACTTCTAAATCTACTGATCAAATTCGTCCTTTTAACCTTTTCTATGACAAAAATGTTGATGGTTCAGGTAACTTAAAGAAGAACAAGTCTCAGAAGAAAAGGATCTGGAGAAAAGAAGATGAGAGAGATAAAAAAAATTCGATCTATAGAGTTAAAGGATCTCCGGAGGAAAAAAAGAAAGATAAATCATTTGTGCATACATCAAATGCAAAATGGAACTATGCCTCAAAAGGTAAAACTTTTGGCAAACCTGATCTGGTTTACACAATCCATCAACTGATCAGGTTAGCACAAAAAAAAATAGTTGTTCCTACTGTGGCTCAAGTGATTTTGTAAGAAAAAATTATGTGAATAATTGGTATGGTTCTCACTTCATATCTCCCACTAGAACTGCAACTAACCCATTAGGACCCAAATACAAGTGGTTACCAAAAGCTAAATCTGGGTTGCAGGCACCCAATGTTTAAGGGGGAGAAAGAACAATGACTTTTGAACAACACAGTTCAAAACTCGGACTTCATTGTCAAAATGAAGGCTTCTAAGTAAATCAACTTAGAACCCGTACCTCAACGGAGTATGGCTTCTAATCACTTCAGATTAGAACCCGCTCTTCAGTGCTTTATTTTTCTGCCTTACTGTTTAATTTTTTTTTTACATTAAGTTAAGGGGGAGAATATCTGTGTTTTTAACAGATTTTTTGAATACTTAAATGCTAATCTGACCGTGTGTTCTTAAAAGATAAATACTTGTGTTTTATCTTGTCAATATACTTTGTCAAGTACTCATACACATAACGGTTCAGAACATTCTATTTGACTTTGTTATTACCATGTATCAAAAGTAAAATCTTTCTATAGTAATACTCACGTTCTTTGTATTCACTATTGATTGAATCAAACGTCATTTCATGTGCTTTCATTGAAAATATGTTTATATATTGTTCATATAAACAACATTCGTTTTTGATTCTCCAGCATATTATTCTTCATGACAAATTGATATGAGCTTATTGCCAACCACTTTTAGGTTGAGGGGGAGAATTGCATCGTCAAACATAACTGTTTTGACATATCCGAATGTCTTATTTTTCATGTAACAAGTGGTATTTGTGCTTACATGTACAAAAGACTGTTGAACAACATGTTCTATTTGGAAAATACATGGGATTCAGTGTGAGAACTTAACAGAACTTCCATGGATTCACGATAACCAGTGTTTCCTACCCAGGAAGTATTCCCTGAGTGATTGAGGGGAGAGGGGTCAAAAGAATTGAGTGATGGTGTGTGAAGAGGTAAAATGAAAAATAGAAATTGGTTAGATGTGAGCATTAAAAGAAAGAGGGTGAGAGAACAGAGTAAAACAATATTAAACTCTGCACCAAAATTCTTTCTGAGCCGGGCAGCCACATAATCTGATTGGTTCACATTTTTTTGGTGACCATCATTGAAAAAGGCACCTAGCCCATGCCATCTCTTGCATACAACCTCACCAACTACTCATTCTTTTCTCAAAAAGAGAATGTTTCACATTTTCTAGGGAAGCAACACATACGCTATTGGTTCTTCACTTGGAAGATACTTATATTGAAAAAGAAGGAAAGTTGCCACACCTTCGAACCCTTTCTCATGCACATTGAGTCTTTGTATAATTTGTTGTTGTCTCAACAAGTTTACATACTTTGAGCCTAAAATGAAAAGCAATCATCTGTGCTTAATTTTTTTTTCTCATACACATGCACGAGCACACAGAAATTTGTTTTCTGTCAGAACGTTCATAGATAACCATGTGTTATTCGATGATTAAATGGAGGACCTGGGGAGCCAACATTAAATCTAGCTCCTTAAATAGTAACTTTGTGTTACTGACATGCATTCTAACTGAGTCATTTGTTGATTCAGGGTTACACCTATTAAACTGTTTGAATTTGAAAAGATTCGAATGGTTACTTCTGACTATTTGAATCTGAAAAGATTGAAATAATCACTTTCTCCTTTTGGAGAGACTACTCTTATTTCCATACAGGGCTCGTTACATGATGACCATATTCCAAGGAGAGGATTGTTTTGACAAGTTTTCATGATGATGATTCTCAGCACTCATCAAAAAGGGGGAGAATATTCAATGAGGAAGAATATATTAAGGGGGGGAATATAATCTAAAGACTGCTGAAGATTTCAAAGATATCAAGTTTTGAAGATTTGAAGTTTTGAAGCTATCAACGTCATATCTGAAGAAAACAGAAGAAAATTGAAGATCTGAAGATTATTGTCAAAAAAAATTTAATCTTGAATCCAAAGGGGGAGATTGTTGGATCAAATAATTGTTTTCAAGATTAAAGTTATAGTTCAGGGTTTAAACTGCAATTATGTCAAAGTTATTTAGAGGGTTTATTATCTAATAAGTAAATAGTTATTAGCTATTGGGCCTCAAGCCCATAAGCACATTAGGCCTTTTAGCATAGGTATTTAAAGTTTTGTTTAGTTTAGTTTTAGGTTTAACTCTGATAATTTTCTAAATAGTTAGACTTATTTTCTCTGTACTCAGGGTATCAAGAACACACAAGGTTTAACTGTTTATTCAAGAGATTGATATGTTATTCTGATCTTATTATCTCTTGATTATTATTGTGTTTGTGTGTTTGTTAGTCAACTAGATTAAACTGGGATATCATTATATTTGCCGCTGGAGATGGACGGAATTCATCCTACATTCCATGTGTGTTATCTCCGGAAGTGTTTGGCGGAAGAAGAAAGCATCATACCGTTATCAAAGATTTGGGTGGACGACAACCGTTGTGTTGAATAACCCGAAGCCATTGTTAAACCCAGATTATTCAAGTATTTTGGACGAAGATTTTTGGGTCGTGAGCTTTCTACTTGGATCTCATCTTAAACTTATTTTAGACAATTTTTGAGCCGACTATTTGGGCCAATTGATTTGGGCCGATTCGAGACAATGTTGTTGGGCTTTTATTACTTTATTTTGGGATTTTGGTTAATCTACATTTTGGGCCTAGGTTTTATTGGGTATTTTAGCCCAAAGCCCATAATTAAACATTATATATATATATATATATATATATATATATATATATATATATATATGCTTTTTAGGCTTAATTTTAAATACCATCAATTAACCATTCTAACATCTTTGGTAATGGTGTAGTTTTCTCTCTTCTTAGTTTACATTTTCAGTTTTGGTTTGAAACTTTCGGCCTTTGTGAAAATTCATACCTCTTGCCGAAAATTGCACTCTTCTGATTACTAATTACAAGTTTCATAAGTTAATCATCACAAGTTTCTATCCTTTATTTCTCTTTCTCGCATCAAAGATTAATTCGCATTCCATCATCTTGGCAATTCGATCAATTGTGGTTTTATATTGGATCCAAAAATCCTTATTTAAGCCGAACAATTGATCACGAAGTTAAGAATAACTCTCATGAGTGTTACATGCAATCTTTACGTTTTGAATTCCTTGCTTGGAGCACAAGTTTCCCCATCGCATCTTGTTAATTTCTTTTAGTCTTTTGTTTTATGCACTTACATTACTGCAATTTATTTTTTCCACTTTATTTTTCCTCGCATTTCATTTTCTCACAATTTACTTTCTCACACTTTATTTTTCCGCAATTTAATTTATCGCATTTTATTTCTTGCACTTTAAGTTATTGCTATTTATATTCCACTGCAATTTAATCTTAGTTTTCTTTTCAAGAAAGTGTTACTTGCATGGGAAGTTTTCTTTTTTAGTCTTTAATTCATACAATTTCTTGAATGCATTTTCCATTCCCGTTATTTATTTTTCACGCTTTCATATCTTTTATAAAAAGAAACCTGTGCTTGGGGTGTAAAGTCGAATTGAGATTTAAACCGGTAAAGACGTAAAGAGGTGTATTAATATAGTCTTATCGTTATTTAAATCAGGTTACAAATATTTCATTGAAGATTACATTTAATTAATTGACAACTAATTATTTGTATGAAAATGTGTTAGTCTTTCAAAGGTTACTTAAATGTTAAAATCTGAGATAACGTAAGTTTGCTATAACATCTTTTTACCGGATTGCTTGTTTTTATCTTAACGAACCTTTTCACCATTTGCTTCTTTTATAATTGATCTCTTAGTAGTTATTAATCAAAACTCCCAACAAAATATTATCTTCGTTTGCCATCTGAAACTGATTTTTAGGAACTAGACTTTTGAGAAACTGTTGCACACCTTTCCCTGTGGGATCGATATTCGGTACTTGTACCGTTATTACATGTTTGAAAACGACAGTAGGTCAAGATGCATACTTGCGTCATGATCTATTTTCATGCTCAATTCAAGGTTGCATAAACTTGAAAACAAGTTTTTGGCGCCGTTGCTGGGGAAAGGCACGTCAACAGTTTTTTATTTCAAAGTAAAGTTTTTAAAAGTTAGTTTTTCTAAGACCTTTGTTTAGAAGATTTGGTGTATTCCATGAACACCTCACGGTGAATTTTTTCAACTTGATCCTGATATTGAAAAATCTTTTATAAATCGACAAAGAATGCAAAGGAAATTTTTAGCTCTAAACTCTTCTGAAATCCCTGAACCCGATCGCAGGATGGCTGAACAAGCTGAAGAAGGTGTTATTGGCAGACATCCAAATCAAGGTGAAATAAATCTCGAAAATGAGGAACAAAACATTTTTCGACTTGCAAATTCAAAAGATGGAGGAAGGGTGTATGCTATTCCTGTTTTTAACCTGTTACATTTAGGGTTACGCAAACTCACAATTACTGCCACCCAATTTGAGCTAAAGCCGATAATGTTTCAGATGTTGCAAACTAACGGGTAGTACGTTGGTTTCCCATTTGAAGATCCTCATTCACATTTGAGATCCTACATGGAAATCACATACTCTTTTCTGATTCCTGGTGTACCGGTAAATGCTCTAAAACTTAAACTTTTTCCATACTTCCTAAGAGATAGAGCAAGGTCCTGGTACAACTCTTTGCTGCTAGATTCTGTGACTACATGGAATGAAATGGCAGAAAAATTCCTAAAAAATATTTTCCACCCACGAGGAATGTTAAGTCGAGTAATGAGATTTAAACTTTTAAACAAATGGACGATGAGGCCGTTATTGATGAATGGGATATGTATAAAGAGTTGTTGAGAAAATTCCCACACCATGGCATCACATACTGCATACATCTAGAGACGTTTTACAACGATTTAAACATTGTTGCAAAACAAATGCTTGACGCTACTGCATTAGGTTCTTACACAGCCAATACCTATAATGAAGGTTATGAGAAACTTTAAAAGATTTCCAACAACAATGGACAATGGTCTGACCCACAAGCGACTGTACCTAGGAAAACCACAAGGGTACAGGAGGTTTATGCTTACACTACTTTGACTGCACAACTTGTTAACATGGCCCCTTTAATTAAAAATCTCACTGCCAATCGAGTTGTAAAATCAAATGTTAATGCCTCTATCACTACTGTCAACTCTGTACAATGCACCTACTGTTGTGATGGTCATTCCTTTGAACACGTTGAGCCATATACTTCCTTGGAAACTATGATGAAGCGGTTTATGACCCAAACTCAGGTTTCTATCAAGAACCTTGAGACATAAATAGGTGAAATGGCTTTGGAAATTAGGAAAAAGCCAACAGGTTCTCTACCCAGTGACACAGAGGTACCTCATAGGGCTGGAAAGGAGAATGTTAAAGTTGTAACCTTGAGGAGTGGAAAGAATTTACCAGAAAACACACAAAAAGAGTTAGATAAACCAAACAAAGTAGAGCATGTTAAAGGTACTGTAACAACTTCTGTTACAGTACCTTTGGAACAATCGTGTGATACCACTGGGCCTAAAACCAAAGTTGGGCCCATTAAAACCTCAACCATTCTAGAGAGGTCAGATTCCCCAACTTTATTTCCAAATGAATCCACGGAAATCTAGAAGCCTAAATAGAAGACTGTGTGGATGTGTCACAAACTGGTGACAGTCCCAAAGTCCCTTGTGACACCAGACCTTTAGAACCAGTTCAAATGACACCATCCATTAATAAGGAACTAGTTTTGCAACAACTTCCTGCACTTAATCTTCAAAAGACTACAACTCCTATTCCAGTCCCTCCCTATATTCCTTATCCCCAGATATTGAGGAATCAGAGGGAGGAGTTATGTTTTAAACAGTTTTTGGAAGTTTTTAAACAGTTGCAAATCATTATTCCTTTGGTGGAAGCCATTGAACATATGCCAAGTTATGTAAAGTTTTTGATATACATTTTGAGCAAAAAGAAAAAGTTAACTAAGTATGAGACTGTAGCTCTCACTGAAGGTTGTAGTGCTTTGCTATCCAGTAACGATCCTATCAAGATGAAAGATTCAGTAAGTTTCACAATCCCATGTTCAATAGGAGGAAAAGAAATAGGAAAACACATACGTGACATAGGTACTAGCATAAACCTTATGCCCTTATCTATTTTTAACACCTTAGCCATAGGAAAAATTGTCACACCCGAAAATTTAGAGTGAATTTAAATAATATTTTTTTTTTTGCAATATAACGGCTGAAAAATGAAGAACCAAGACCTGCGATTAAACATTTCATCCATAAAGACAACGAAGCTAAATAGACGAAGATCACCCAAATGATGGGGAAAAGTAGTTAAGGCATTTTACACTAAAAGAATTGAAAATCAAGAATGACAACTAGCTAATCTAAGACATAATTATCTAGATTAGATCGTGTCACCAAATCCCCCAAAATAATCTTTACTTTCACTTTTGTACACCAAACCACCTAGTATTTACTTCCAAAAAAGTCTTCGCTATTCACTCAACCCCAGAAGCTCAGTCTTTATGAGCCCCACCGCTAATGGAACTGTAGAAGTGGAACATTCAAGAAACAAGTGTTAGGCTTACGCCTAGTGAGATTAATCATATAAGTTTAGATAAAGGAAAAATAAATATTTGAAAATGGTGTTATCAATGTTACTTTCTTGAATAGCTTAACTATCCCTTGGGAAAGGGTAAAGTCTCATAATTTAACAGGAGAGTCCCGAGTTTACCATTGAGGTGACGGAACACAAAAGTAGGTCACACATCAATGTTGTGGAGCTTCTATTATAGCACCAAAGGTTATCGAGTTCAACCACCCACAGTCTTTAGTTCGAGCTCCCAAATGGTCTAAGAAAGACTCACTTGCAAGATTATGCATGTTATGAGATACAAGGTTATCGTATTCAACCACTCATGGTCTATAGCACGAGCTCCCAAGTAGCACCCATCAAGCGCAATAGTCATTGTCAAACAGGATACAAATTACCTCTAGTGCCTATGGATCCATTACACTACATTTACTCAACAGGGATACCAAACATTTCATAATATATTTTCCATGTACCATTACCAGATATAATTCCCAACGTAAGGGAAAATCCTTACTTATCAGCAGTTCATAAAAATAGCCAATTTGGTGTTGCTTTACCAAAAGTCCTCAAAATCACCAAGATTTCATCATTTATATGTACAAAACCACTCTCCAAAATCTTTTCAAAAAAACATTAAGTTTGGCCAAAACCCTAGGTCTTGCCCTAAATCTCCCAAAATCCTCAAATGTATAAAATGGAGTAGTAAATTGATATAAACCTTTATTAACATAATACCCATGCATTAAGTAAAGGAAGTTTAGAGATTGACTCATAAAGTATGGTTTTGATGAAAACCCTAAACTCTAATTTCTTCTCTTGAAGAGGATGACAAGTAGGAGAAGTAGAACCTAGATTAGAACCTTGGATCTTGGTTGGTGAAGATAGATTCTTGCAATGAATGAGTAGTGAATTCCCCCTTAAACCATATAATCGCTTTAAGAAAAGGGGAAGAGAGTTGAGAGAGTGTTGGTGAAACAAATGATGAGTGATAAGAGAAATGGGTCAAAATCCCGTTTTTAAGTCACCAGGACCCCGATCGCGACATTGCCAGCGATAGTGACAATATCACTATCGCGAGGCACACTCGCTGAAAACGTACCGTGAGTTGTGGCTCACTCGAAGATTACTCCAAGCGATAGTGACACATGTTACTATCATGAGCCACTCTCGCTCAAACGGTACCAAGCCCAAACTTACTCAAAACTCAAATTTCTCGCACGGTTTCGATTTGGGGCTCGAAAGAGTAGCGTATTCTAACCGAAAGATCAAAGAAAGTAAAATAAAAGATTAAAAGGCATGGAAAACTTACTTCGAAAATTCCGGGTGTTACAAAAACTGTATATTGATGAAGTAGTCTCTAGACACAGGGTACCATTGTCTATAGTTTCCGACCGTGATAGCCGGTTTACATCAAGATTTTGGGTAGCTTTGCATCAAGAGTTGGGTACACAGGTGAACCTGAGTACGACATACCATCCGTAGACAGACGAACAAAGAGAAAGGACGATTCAAACTTTGGAAGACATGCTTAGATCTTATGTGATCGATTTCAGTGGTAATTGGGATACTCACTTATCTTTGGTGTAATTTTCCTACAACAATAGTTACCACTCTAGCCTTGGCACGACATCGTTCGAGGCCTTGTATGGAAGGAAATGTAGAACCCCCATATGTTGGCTACAGGCGGGCGAAAAGCAATTTGCTGGGCCGGAGATTGTGCAAGATACGGCTGACAAAGTCAAAGCTATACGAGAACGATTGAAGGTGGTTCGAGACTGGTAGAATTCCAAGTGGGAGACCGCGTGATGTTGAAGGTGTCCCGTTGGAAGGACTTAATTCGGTTTGGAAAGCATGGAAAGTTGAGTCCCTGTTTCCTCGAACCATTTACCATAATTGAATGCAACGGAATGCAAGCCTACAAATTAGATTTGTCGCCGGATATGGATGGAATTCATCCTACATTCCATGTGTGTTACCTCCAGAAGTGTTTGGCGGAAGAAGAAAGCGTCATACCGTTATCGGAGATTCGGGTGGACGACAACCATTGTGTTGAAGAACCCAAGGCCATTCTAGATAAAGAGAGACCAAAAGACTCAGGCATAAAGAGTTCACAATGGTGAAGGTGCAATGGAAGCACCATCGCGAGGCCAATTTAACTTGGGAGGCGGAGGAGGACATGAAGTGTCGATATCCCTATTTGTTTGCATAGTCAGGATTTCGAGGACGAAATCCATTCCAAGGTGGGGAGGATTATAACGTATTTCGGTAAGTTCCCCATTTTGTGATTTATACTTTCCAAATGCCTTATGAGTAATAGTTAGCCAAGCTTCATCTCATTTTAACGTTCAAGGTTAACCTGAGGCTCAATACAGAGTTAGCGACAATGTCAGCGACTATGATACCCTGTCACTGTCGCTTGGCAAAGTCGCTAAGCTTGTACCGCGGGCATTGGGAACTCGACGATAATGCCAACGACTATGACATCCTGTCATTGTCGCTTGGCAAAGTCGCCAACCGTGTACCGAGGGGTGCCCTTTTCAGGTGACAATGCCATCGACTATGACATAGTCATAGTCGCGAGGCACTCTCGCGATCGGGCTTGGCCCCTTAAAACTTTTAGCTCCGAAATTCCTACCCATTTTCACTTCTTTGTTCTTCTTAGTGCGATTTTCTTAGGGCAAAAGGTAAGCCAACTCTCTCCCCTCATTCATTGTTTTCTTGGGAAGTCATTAAATGTAATTTATGTTGTTAATATAGGAATTGTGGTCTTGGTAAGAGAACCTTAGTGATTGAAGTTGCAAGTGTTATCTACCCCTCTCTCAAGTTCATCCATTTTCTAGGTTTTACATATAAAACCTACTAAGGTGAGTTCACTCTCATTTTTACAAACTTTATACATGTTAAATATATATTTTAACCTTCTAAACATCTTCCATTTTTATTTCTCTTGATTTGGGTAATTTTCATCAAAACCTAATTTTGGGAGATTTTAGGCTTTATTTGGGTAAACTTGATTTCAAGGTATTGTAACCTACATCTTGGGAGTATTTATGTATTACGTACATCTGTAAAACGTTTTCCTCTAATTTCAAGTTTAAACACTTTGAAACAAAACTAGGGTTTTGGATATTGATATATATATATATATATATATTGAATGAGGACTTGTGTGGATTAATTTAGTATGTGGGAATATTATTCAAAGAACTATATTGGAACCCCTTTGGGATTACATGAGAATTTTATATGAATCCTTGATTTGCACATTTGATAGCATCTTAATTGTTATAGAGATATTGGTTGATTTGTTTTATATTGAATTGACTATTTGGTTTCATTTGGGCGTCATGATCCCATAATCACTTGAATCATTTTATCTGATGATGGAACGCTAGTTTTCCACATTGAGGCACGGTTAGGCATCGACGGTATGGTATAAGTCTTACGTTCTACTACACGTCATTGGATGAGGAACTCAACGTAAGGACCCTATGTGGTTGAAATTGACATTCCGTAGGTGTATGTTTAAAGCTACCGAGCCCGACATCTAATGCGTGTATTTTTATTATGTGTTTTGTTTTACTAACATATCAAGTGACTTACTTTTGTGTTCCGTCACTTATGTTAGTAAGCGAGTCTCCCCCATTAACCGAAGAGGTATTTGTATTAAAGTATTGGTTTATTTACAATTTTTTTACTGGCTTTCTCTAATAACCTCATTTGAAGAACTTGTTGTTTTCCGAATATAACTTTTTGTTCTCACTAGGCTTTAGCTTAACATATTTCTTAAAATGACATGTATTACAGGTCATTCTAGCAATGGGACTCCTCAGGTTTGAGTGGAGAGTCAATAAGAGATGTAGCATTTTTTTTTGACGCATAGAGGCATACTTTTGGTTTTGCAATAGAGTACTTTTTGATGTGAAGTTGCAACACCTGTTTATAATCTAGATTTAGTTAGTCTTGATTAGTAGGTTGTTGAATTTTATTTCACTTGATTCTTGTGATGTAAACGCCATACTATTATTCCCCTGTTTGGGTGATTTGTTTATGTTAGCTTTGTTTTATTCCACGTAATTACTGGTTTAAATTAACCTCAATTTTTAGGGTGATACAAGTTGGTATCAGAGTAGTAGTTTAAGTGAACTAGGTATGAATGTAAGATGCCTAAAATTAAGCTTAGACCGATTAAGTTATGAATTCTGAGATTGGGTAGAACTCCTAAGATAGGATGGTCTAGAGTCGACAAAATTGCACCAGTTGAGAACTGTGACGGTGGTAACGAGAATTCTTATGTAGTATGTTCATAGCTTCAATTAGCTACTGCAATTATGAATGTACTGTTACGTAAGCATGTTTAGATTACTATTGTTATGATGATTGATGAATGTAATGGTACGTTTCTTGTATTTAACCCTTATAACCTATTTCTTACCTCCATTCTCAAATATGTGGCAGACTAAAATGGTAAACACTTACAATTGGCCGGATGGCCATGAAGCGATGACATCTACGGCCGATCACCCAAGGGTTATGGAGACGGTCGTTCCCCCACTTCTAAGCAACTTGTTGGGCGGACGGGTTGAGAAGGTACCACAACACAATTTGGAAACCTCCGAGCCCATTATGGAACAGGTGGCGACGAAAACCCGAATGATGAACATAATGATGATGGCTATGAGCAAAGCCATGGCACAACAACAACAGCAATTCCTAAAGCTGCTAGAAGACATGGATGCTAACAATCGTAGGCACAAAACTGTTGATGAAAATGTGGTGGTGGTGAGATTCGGGGGTACCGGAACGAAATCCCTATAGACGACATAGAGACCTTGGAAACAAGACAACCGAGAAAGGCGTGCTCCTTCAAAACTTTCTTGAGTTGTAGGCCACCAGAGTTTAAGGGTAATGATGATCCGATAATCTGCATGAATTAGATTTGTGAAATGGAACAAACTTTTCGGACAATTGAATGTGGTGAGAGACATAAAGCAAAATTCGGATCTCAAATGTTGTGAGTGGCGTCCCTCACTTGGTGGAATATGTACTCTATGTCCCTAGAATCTTCTGTGCTAGCCATTCTAGATTGGGAGGCTTTCTAGAGGAAGGTGCTTGAAGAGTATTGCAATGAAAGGGCTATGGATGGACTATCGACTAATTCTGGAACTTGATGAAAGGAAATTCGACAGTGAAGGAGTAGAACAAGTTATTCATGGACATGCTGGGATTAGTGGCACACTTGGTCCTGACTGAGAAAGAGAAGATCAATGCTTACATCAAGGGTTTATCGACTAAGATGATGAACATGGTACGGGTGTCTAATGCCTCTACTCTTCGGGAGGCAATTGAAGAGGCACAATTAGTGGAAGATTCCTACGGCCAAAGTGGAGTGGAAAGAGGCGGGATGATTGATAAAAGAAGATGGGATGGAATCTCCGTACCCTCCAAGAAGCCGAGGCAATTCAATAACAACCAATAGGGGACCTGCTCTAGACGAGAGATACCATGGTGTTCCAAATGCCGAAGCAAACACTGCGACTGGTGTAATTCTGTATCCGGGAACTGTTTCAAGTGTGGCAAGTCTGGCCACAACGTCAAGCATTGCCCGGTTAGGGGGAAAGTATGTTTTGAGTGCAAGGAGTTGGGCCATGTCAAGAGAAAATGTCCGAGGTTGAACACTAGAAATAGCAGGGGGAAGAAGATGGATCCTCTGAGGGCGATGGGAAGGGCTTTTCAAATGACAATCGATTAGGCTAAGGATTCAACATATGTGGTGTCGAGTACGTTTCTCCTAAACTCCGTACCTACACGCATATTATTTGATTCTGGCATGAGTTTTTCGTTTGTGTCAAGCTCTTTCTGTCAAAAGTTGTTCGTACCCACTAGTAGCTTAGAGGATGCCTTAGTGGTAGAACTAGTGGATGGTGATCAAGTAGTGATTCGGGATATTCTTAGAGGTTGCGAATTAGAATTCGAAGGAAAGAAATTCCCGGTTGATTTAATGCCAATGATAATTGGAGGTTTTGATGTTGTCATAGGAATGGATTGGTTAGCGAATAACCATGCCTGGATTCTTTGTGCAAAGAAGTTGATTCAAATCCCAATTTCGGATAGCAAGATGGTGTCTGTGTACGGTGAAAGACGGAATGGTGAGGTAGCAATTATCAACAAGGGGAAGACGCGTAAGTGTTTATTGAAAGGATGTTCATCCTTTTTGGCATGCATTGGAGACGCCAAGCCCGAGAAGAAAAGGCTTGAAGATGTGTAATGAGCCTCCCAATATTGGGAGGCTCATCACTTCAATTGCGGTAATGAAAAATCATTTCATTTTTTAATTTTTTAGTTGGAACTTTCGGTGGTTCTAGGTGGTGAATGAATTCCCTGATGTATTCCCGGACGACTTGCCTGGATTACCACCCGACCGCCAAGTGGAGTTCAAGATATATCTAGCACCGGGAGCGGCTTCAATAGTTAGAGCTCCATATCATTTGGCTCTGTCGGAGATGAAAGAGATGATGGGGTAGCTACAAGACCTTCTTGAGAAGGGATTTGTCAGACCGAGCTCATCGTCTTGGGAAGCACCGTTCTTATTTGTGAAGAAGAAAGAGGGCACAATGAGGATGTGTATAGACTATAGGGAGTTGAATAAGGTGACCGTGAAGAATTAGTATCCACTCCCTAGGATCAATGATTTATTTGGCCAACTTCAAGGATCGGGATGTTTCTCGAAGATTGATCTATGTTCGGGTTACCACTAGGTGAAAGTCAAGGAGGACGACATCCCTAAGATGGCATTTCAGATGCGTTACGGACACTACGAGTTCTTGGTGATGCCTTTCGTCCTAACAAACGCCCCGATGGTGTTCATGGATTTAATGAACTGAGTATGCCGACCATTTCTAATTATCGTGTTCATCGAAGATATTTTAATATATTCCAAGGATGAATTCGATCATGTGTAACACCTTCGAGAGGTCTTAGAATTTTTGAGGAAGGAGAAGTTATATGGTAAATTCTTTAAATGTGAATTTTGGTTGAAAGAGGTGCAATTCTTGGGGAACGTAGTCACGAGAGACGAGGTGAAGGTGGATTCCGCCAAGATAGACGCTATGATGAATTGGGAGCCACCTAAGAGCCCATCCGAAATTCGAAGTTTTCTAGGTTTAGCAGGTTATTATCAAAGATTTATCCAAGATTTCTCCAAGATTGGTTCCTTGTTGACGACTTTGACTAAGAAGAACGTGAAGTTTGTGTGGACCGAGACTTAAGAGAGGGATTTCCGGACGTTGCAAAAGAAATTGTGCGAAGCCCCGATCTTATCCTTGCTTCATGGATCGGGGATTTTGTGGTTAATAGTGATGCATCCAAGATAGGTTTAGGTTGTGTGCTTATGGAAAGAGGAAAGGTAATCGCCTACGTGTCAAGGCAACTAAAGATGCATGAGAAGAACTACCCCACTCATGACTTGAAACTAGCGTCGGTGGTGTTCGCGTTGAAGCTGTGGCGACACTATCTCTATGGCACAAAGTGCACCTTATATACGGATCACAAGAGTTTGAAATATGTCTTCGATCAAAAGGAACTAAATATGAGGCAAAGGAGATGGTCAAAATTACTTAAAGACTACGAATGTGAATTGCTCTACCACCCGGGTAAAGCAAACGTAGTAGCCAATGCCTTGAGTTGGAAAAAATATAGTGGGAGGGTTCGATCCAAGCTCTCAAGAATTACGCTAGTGTCGAGTCTCATGGAACGGATTAAAGCGGCACAAACCGAATCCTTATTAGAGAAGAATCTTAAAAAAGAAGTGATGACCAAGCAACGACTACTCTTGACCGATGATAGCCGTGGAATTAAATGTTTTTATGGGCGCGTGTGGGTGCCAAAGATTGGAGGAAATCGGGAGCTACTTTTATAAGACGCTCACAAATCCAAGTACTCCACCCACCCGGGGAGCACCAAGATGTATAGAGACTTGAAGTTGCATTATTGGTGGCCGGTTATGAAATTAGACGTGGCACACTATGTAAGAGAGGTGTGTAACTTGCTTAGAAGTAAAGGCCGAGCATCAACGACCGTACGGGAACCTGCAATCTTTGGATATACCCGAATAGAAATGGGACAAGATTACCATGTATTTCGTGACCAAGCTACCAAAGATGTTGAGGGGTAACAATACCATTTGGGTGATTGTAGATCATTTGACTAAGAGTGCTCACTTTCTAGCGATGCGCGAAACATTGTCGATGGATAAATTGACAAAACTCTATATTCATGAAGTGGTCTCTAGACATGGTGTAACATTGTCTATAGTTTCTGACTGTGATAGCCGGTTTACATCAAGATTTTGGGGAGCTTTGCATCAAGAGTTAGGTACACCGGTGAACCTGAGTATGACATACCACCCGCAGACAGACGGACAAAGCGAAAGGACGATTCAAACTTTGGAATACATGCTTAGATCTTGTGTGATCAATTTCAGTGGTAATTGGGATACTCACTTACCTTTGGTGGAATTTGCCTACAATAATAGTTATCACTCTAGCATTGGGGCGGCACTATTTAAGGCCTTGTACGGAAGAAAATGTAGAACCCCCATATGTTGGCTAGAGAAGGGCGAAAAGAAATTTGCATGGCCGAAGATTGTGCAAGAGACGGACGAAGATTGTGCAAGAGACGGATGAAGATTGTGCAAGAGACGGCCGAAGAAATTTGCATGGCCGAAGAAATTTGCATGGCCGAAGAAATTTGCATGGCCGGGAACATTTGAAGGCGGCGCAAGACAGACAAAAGAGCTATGCCGATAAGAAGCAGCAGTCGGTAGAATTCCAAGTAGGATACCGCGTGATGATGAAGTTGTCCCCTTGGAAGGGCTTAATTCGGTTTGGAGAGCACAAAAAGTTGAGTCCCCGTTTCCTCGGACCGTTTACCATAATTGAACGCATCGGAATGCAAGCCTACAAGGTATATTTGCCGATGGAGATGGACGGAATTCATCCTACATTCCATGTGTGTTACCTCCGGAAGTGTTTGGCGGAAGAAGAAAGCGTCATACCGTTATCAAAGATTCGGGTGGACGACAACCGTTGTGTTGAATAACCCGAAGCCATTGTTAAACCCAGATTATTCAAGTTCTAATCACTAAAACACAAACAAGATGAGAATCTCATAGTCATATGTCATTGATTCAAATGTCACAGATTACAAATACTCTCACTCTCTACAAATGTAAACATGAACTCTCTCTGTCATAAGCTCCATGTGGTTACTTTTTCTCACTTACAACTACTATTACAAAGACAAGGACAAGGCTATTTATACAAAGGAACAACAACAAGGAAAATAAAACACAATACTTTGACTTTGACTTATTACAAAGACTTTTACTTTTTTGAGAGTTGAATTTGAGCTTTGACTTGCTTTACTTTGATCTTCAAACTTCATGATCTTGCATCCAACAAATATGTGCACTAACATTCTCCCCCTTTGCATCTAGATCATCTTTAAAAAGATTTTGCAATTCAATCTTCTCTCTTTAAGCTCAATTTGTACAATCTCCCCCTTTGATCAACTTTATCTTCCCTTGTATACTTCTTCTCAATTCAGATCATCTTCAGAAATAAAAACAATCTTTGAAGTACAATCTCCCCTTGTATGCTTAAAAGATTCTCCCTTTTCTTTGATAAAACAATTCTTCAAAACTTTCAGCAAACTTCCCAAAGTCTGTTTCTCAAGAATAGTAGCATTCTCCCCAAAGGTTGTAAAAACCACTATCAAAAATAGGAAAGAAATTATCATCAGGTTCAGCTCTATCTGCTTCAGCAAAAGTATCTTCAAAAAAAAGTTCTCTAAAATCTTCTTGCTTTCAGGATTCTTTGAACTTTCTCTGTAAGCTTTGAATAATCTTTTAACAAACTTTATTCAAACTCACAATTCTTGAACATTTATCCCATCTTTAACATCTCTTACATAAACATTTCTTTAACTCTTCTCCCCCTTTTTGATGATTGGAACATGAAATCATCAAAACTTTGACAAGAAATGTCTCTGAAATCTGTTCTGACCACTGATCTTTTAACACTTAACCTCTGACCATCTATCGATCCAAAAAGATATTCATCCGAATCTTTGCAAATTTAGACAAATTATGAGTGTAAGACCTGAATCAACAAATGAATCAGTTAGAAGTGCCTGTCAGTAACACGAAGTCACTGTGTGTAATAAATACACAATGGAAAGGAGCTTTTTGATGTTCACTCCCCCAGGTCTTCCATTCAATCATCGAAACACCACAAAGGAATTTCTATGAACGTTATGACAAGAAAACATATTCCTTGTGTGTTCGTGCATGGGTTGGAAAGAATTAAGTCATATGATTGATTTATATAGGCTCAAAATTGTGTAAACCATTGAAACAAAAACAGTTAAACACATACCCAATTATGTTTGATCGAAGTGCGAAGGTGGGGAAGACTTCCTTTTTTTTCAATATCCAAATTTTCCAAATGAAAATCAGATAGATTATGTGTTGCGTCCCCTTGAAATATGAAACATTTTCTTGTTGAGAAGAAAATGAGTAGCTGGTGGGGTTTTTATCAAGAGTTGGCATGGGCTAGTTGCATGTTCCAATAATGTTCATGAAGAATTGTGAAACACTAGAATTGTGGCTGTCCGGCTCAGAAAAAGTTGGTGCAGAGTTTGATATTCTTTTACTCTGATCTCACACCCTATTTCTTTTTAATCGTTAAACTCACTTCTAACCAAACTCTCTTTTCCATTTTACCTCATCACTCTATCCACACTCAGTATTTTGACTCCTCACACTCGATCACTAAAGGATTAACTTTTTGGGTAAGAAACAATGGTTAACGTGAATCCATAGAAGTTCAGTTTAAGCTCACAGAATGAACCCATGTAATTTTCCTAAAAGAACAATTTTGCTCATAATGATTTAACTTTGCAGATAAAGCACAATATATATGTCAGATGTTTGTATTCTCAATGAGATAATCATGAAGATTTGAGCATTTTAAACATTGAATATTTTTCAAACAAGTATACTGAATAAATGAAATGAATACAAGAAACTTGTTTGAAAATCTGACATTGTATGAAAAAAATCAATATTGAAATGATATATCAATTTAGGCTTAGGTAAGCAAAAATTGGATATTGTCTATACAAAACAAGATATAAACACTCTTGAAGGTACGTTTTGAAATGAAATCAACGCTCAAAATTTTGAAGTTTAAGTGGGGTGTCATATCATCGAAAAATGGTTCAGTTTGAGACATGGTAAGAACAAATTCAACAAATATATTAAACCAGTGTGTGTGAAATCTTGACAGTATGGAAAAGATAATACACAAGTATTTATATTTGGAAACACACGGTTTATCAACATTTAAGCACAAATAAAAATGAAAACATTTAAAATCACACTTCTATATTCATGAAATCGTTTAAGAATCAGAAGTGGTTTGAACATTTAAGAACATGTTTTCATATCTGAAAGTTGTCCATCTTTCAGATACGTATGAGATTAAGATTAGAAATAATACCTTTTCGCTCAGTCTTAAATCTCATGAAGTCAAGCTTCAAGTCATATAAGATATGATCTTGTAAGCTCACTCTCAAATCTATATCAGTCAAAAATCTTGTCAAAGTACAAAATTTATTCAAAAGTAAATGATATAAAACAGTAAAACTTTGAACGTACGAGTTCTGATCTGAAATAATCAGAAGTCATATACTCCCCCTGAAATTTTGCATCATAAAATATGTCAGTGAAAAACATGATAGAGATCTACAACTCCCTCTGAAATGTAAATCATCATATCTTGTGGATGCATATTTTCAGTAAAAATTTGTACTCCCCCTTGAAGGTTGATCTCTTCATTTGAGTATCGGAGTACAATCTCTTATCAGCACAGAAGCATCATCTCATTTGATCACTGAAGAGCGAGTCCTAAACTGTTGTGTTTAGAAGTCAAACTCTTTATCATTGAGGAACGGGTCCTGAACTGTAGTATTCAGAAGCCTTGGTTCTCTTACTCCCCCTTGACTTGAGGTGCCTGCAACACAGATTCATCTTTCGGCTTTGGTGCCCATTGGTATTTGGGTTGTTAAAGCACATATTTATTGGATTCAAGATCATAATTATCTGAAGATGGAAATCTGAAGTTAAAGCTGATAAAGTTGTCTCAACAAATAGTCTAGGGTCCTTTTGTAATAAATAGTCAAAAGTGTGTTTTCCGTATTTTATTTATTTGGTTTATATTTTAGTTATTAGTTTCTTTTTGTAGTTTGGGCCCAAGCCAAGTCTTGCAAAGCCCATTAGGCTAATAAAGCCTAAGTATAAATTAAGTTAATCTAGTGGTAATTAGGATATAGGCTTAATTGAGAAATTAATTATTTGAGAGGTTGTTGTGGTTGGGGCGCCGTATACAGAGAGATAGAAAGAGAGAGATAGTTCAATTTCATCATCAAGAACTTGTAATCTGTTGAATCGTTTGATTAATCAATATCAGGTTTGCATTATCGTATTGTTTATTGATTTACTTGATTGAATGATTACTTATTGGGACACACAATTGGTATAAGAGCACGTTACAGATTGAATTGAATTAGTTTTGTTCGGTTCTGTTTTCTGTCAAAGATTCATATTTTTTTGTGTGATTGTTCATTCAAGTTATTATTGGTTGGATTGTGTTTGTTTTATCTATTATAGTGATTGGGTATTGTTTGATTTGATTTTTGCATCGTTTTTGGTTATCAATTTGGTGAATTTGTTGTTCTGGGTTCGTTCACGAAGTGGACACTGTGTCATCAATCAATTTGTTCTTAAAGTGGTTTTTATTGAAATTAATTGATTGTAATCTGTTCTAGTTGGTAAATTGATCATATTGGCAAAGTTTGGTACTTTAATTCGTGGTATCGAGTGTTTTCTGGATTGATTTTGGTTTCTGGGTCGATACTGCATCAAGAACATATCGGTCATTGCACTTCCGGTCGAACACTTTTTTATCGGTCTATTGCATTCGACCGGTACTCTCACAGTCCACCCGGTCGAAGATTATATCGGTCGAACATATCGGTCTTTGCACTTCCGGTCGAACACTTTTTTATCGGTCTATTGCATTTGACTGGTACTCTCACCACCCGGTCGAAGATTATATCGGTTGAACATATCGGTCTTGTTTAGTGTCGGTCGAACATCCATCCGGTCTTGCATTCTATCGGTCAAAGTTATATCGGTCCTTAGCATTCGACCGGAACTCACACAGCACACTATCGGTCTAAGGGTATATCGGTCGAGTAACACCGGTCTAAGAGTATATCGGTCGAGTCTATATCGGTCAAATCAAACGACCGGACTTTACAAGTTCCCGGTCGAACTCTATATCGGTCAAATCACTCGATCGGACTTTACAAGTTCCCGGTCGAACATAATATCGGTCCTTTCACTTACCGGTCTTCTCATCTACCCGGTCGAAGCACATCCCCGTGCTAAGTCTGCGAAGGGGGACAAAGTTCTGTTCGTGATCAGATTTTTCTGAATTTCATTCTAAGATTTTTAGTATTGTGTGTTTTTATCTTGACTTCTAACGATCTCATCCAGTTGATTGTTTCAATATCAGATAAGTTTGATTTCTAATCGTATAAGTAAAGATGTCTCGGGAAGCTCTTGCTATTGGAACAGATGTGAAGCCACCTGTACTCTTCAAAGGAGAGTACGAGCAATGGAAGGATAGATTCTTGGACTTCATCGATCGGCATGATTTGGGAGATTCTATCAGAAAATCTCTGAAAGAAGGAATCATGACACCTCCAACCAAGGTTCTCACTGTGGCCGGAGAAAATGGTGACGAAGAAGAGACAGAGTATAAGTTATCGATTGGTGAATATACGGAAGATCAGCTGAAGAGACACAAGGGTGACAAGTTGGCAAGATCATTTATTCTCCAAGGCATACCGAATGAAATATATGTCAAGATTGACAGCTACAACGCTACCGGTAAGCAAATGTGGGATCAGTTGGAGAAGATGATGATCGGATCTAAAGTCGGCAATCAACTCAAAGTTTCCAACTGCTTGAATAATTATGAAGAATTCAAAGCCAAAGCTGGAGAATCACTCGAAGCCACTTATGACAGATTTGTCACATTGCTGAACGAGCTCAGCAAGAACAAGATCAACAAATCTCAAGTTGAGCTGAATGTGAAATTTCTCAGCAACCTTCAGCCCGAGTGGAAGAGATTCGCTAGACAGATGAGGCAGTTGAAAGATCTGAAAGACATTCCACTTCATGAAGTTTATGAAATCCTCAAACAGAATGAGGAAGAGGTGGATGAAATCAAGGCTGAAATGAAGAAGGCTGAAAAAGCAGTAGTTGATCCAGTTGCTCTTGTGGTCAAGAAGTCTAAGAAGAAGAAGAAAGTTATAGAATCTGAATCAGAAGAGGCTGATAGCGAGGCAAAGTCTGACTCTGACGATTGTGAACAACTGATGGAAACCATGCTAATGTTAACCAAGGCATTCCAAAAGAAGTTCTATAAAAAGCCAAACTCCAATAGTCAGAGATACTCGTCTGGTCCTAATAACTACAAGCACAAGGAGAAAGTTGAAGACAAGAGACCAGAAGACAAGAAGAAGGATGGAGCTGATGAGTTCAAGAAGGAAGAACCAATGAAGTGCTACAACTGTGGCAGATTCGGTCATTTTGCCAAGGACTGCCGAAAACCTAAAGTCCGAAACTCCAAATATTACAAGAATAAGATGCTTCTAGCCAAGCAACAAGAGGCTGGAAAAGCATTAATGGCCGAGGATGAATACTGGCTCGACCATTCAGACGAAGAATCTAAAGAAGGAGAGAAGGACGAGACAGGACATCTGTGCTTGATGGGAAAGAACCAGTCAGAAGCTGAAGCTGATTCGGATGATGGAGATAATGATGAGCTATGTGACTTAACTGAATCTGATTTTTTGAACCGAATGCATACCATGATGTCTAAACTCCAAAAATTAGAGTCTAAACTGAAGCGTGAGAAAGGTGTCACAAATGAGAAAAATCAATATATACATAACTTAGTAATGATATTGCTGAGAAAAATGTATTGATTGAAACTTTGCACAAAAATATAGACACCGACATTAAAGAAAAGACTATAATTCATAAAGAGTTATCTGAAACTGTTTCAAAGTACAAAGATTGTGAGTTTAAGTCTATAGAGCTTGCTAAAAGATACTTTTCTACTTCAAAAGAGAATAAATCTTTAATAGAAAGGGTGAATGCTTTGGAAGAAAAATTACATACTATTGGTCAAATTGAACACACTATTCATTTGAACAAACCTAAAGAGAAACATGATACTTGGGGACTTGGTTACAAGAACCCACATCATCTCAAGAAGGTTATATCTGAAGTGCATGCACTTTATGACTTTGGGTTTATGTTGTTGGCTCCTCAACACCATGAACTCAAACCCTTTTGGACTAGTCTGTCTGAAAAAGATAAAGCCATGGAATATGATAAAAGAAAGAACACAGCTAAAGTTCAACTTCCATTTCGCTATGAGAAGTTGAATAACAGTTATAGTTCTAATAAATCAAAATTCCTTTCAAATGATTACTTTGAGAGTTATTCTGTAAAAGAATTGGAGGCTAAACCCATCGAAGGTAAGCTTTACGTACCTCCTCTAGTTTTGGAAAGTAAAATTTTTGAACTCGAGAATACTCTTATAGAAGAAAGAATTTTGATGGACTTAGAACAAACTGTATTTTCAACAGTGTTCAAAACTTTTAATTTTCCTAAAATCTCCAAGGCTTTAGATTCGGATGACAGATCTGGTTAACTTGATAATGAGCTTAATTTCTTAAACTCTGAAGGTGTTTTAAATGATTGTGTTTCTCAGTTTGATTTTTCTTCTAAACTTCCTGATCATTCATCTTGTGTCGTTAATTCCTTTGGATTACCCAGTGTTTTTGACAAAGGTGAAACATCAACGAAAGTTGATAAATCAGTTTATGTGAAATCAAAGAAAGCAAAAGGTAAGAAACAAAAATCTAAGCTTTCACAAAAACCGATCCTCACTGTTAAGCCAAAGAAGAAGCATTCTCTTAATTCTCATCATTCTAACTCTAAAGTTTCAAATGTTTCAGATTTGAGTAAGCAAAGGGTTGGAGTTAAGACTGCATGGATACCGAAACAGAAGATAGACGAGAAAGCTAAATCTAGTTCTAGTTTTATTTTGAATAAAAAGACTTCTAGTAAAGATGATTTGAGTGTGAATGTTGCTACTTTTAAAAATAATCTTGTTGATTCTCGCAAGAAATATTCTATAAAGCAATTATTTCAGTTAGCTCCATCTAGTACTAAAAAGTTTTTAAATTATGGTGAATGTGATTATGCTTCTCGTAGATATTCTGATGTTTGGTATGGTTCATATAATGTTTCATCTTATCATTATCATACGTCTTATCATGCTTCTGGTTTTCAAAGAAAAAGCAGACCGAAATTTAAATGGGTGCCAAAATCAAGTACTAACAGTGGAGGTCCCATTTTTAAATGGGTTCCTAAACCTCTTCTTTCTTGATTTGTGTTGTGCAGACCCGTCATATGTGGTATTTGGATAGCGGGTGTTCCAAACATATGACAGGGCAGAAGAGTATGTTGTGTAATTTTACGGACAAATACTGCGGCACCATTCGTTTTGGGAATGATCAATTCTCACCAATTTTGGGATATGGTGATGTTGTACATGAAAATCTTACGATCAAGAAGGTGAGCTAAGTTGAAGGCTTAGGTCACAACCTATTCAGCATTGGCCAGTTTTGCGACAAAGACTTAGAGGTAAATTTCAAGGCCAAGACATGTTCGATACGCACTGAAGACGGGAAAGAACTCTTGGTTGGCACTCAAAAGTCAAACCTCTACACCATCAACTTGTCAAAGGTCCAGGCTGACAATCAGGTCTGTCTACTATCAAAGGCCTCGATGCAACAAAGCTGGTTATGGCATCGACGGCTTTCTCACCTCAACTTTCGGTACATCAACAAGCTGATCAGTGGCAAGCTAGTGAAAGGTCTTCCAGAACTGAAGTATGAAAGAGAACATCTATGTGCAGCGTGTGAAAATGGAAAGATGAAGAGATCCCCACACAAAACAAAGCCTGAACCGAGTACCAGCTCTCCTTTAGAGTTGTTGCATATGGACTTGTGCGGTCCTATGCGAACGCAAAGCTTAGGAGGAAAGAAGTATGTGTTGGTTATCGTGGACGACTATACGCGATACACTTGGGTTAAGTTTCTACGGTCTAAAGATGAGACTCCCGAAGTTCTCATTACATTTTTGAAGACGACCCAAGTCAATCTGCAAAAACAAGTCAAGATTCTCAGGACTGACAACGTCACAGAATTCAAGAACAAGATAGTTGAAGAATATCTCGAATCGGTCGGGATATCACATCAATATTCTGCTGCCCGCACTCCTCAACAGAACGGAGTCGTCGAAAGGCGAAATCGTACACTTGTCGAGGCCGCTCGGACAATGCTCAGCCAATCTGACTTACCTTTATTTTTGTGGGCTGAAGTTGTATCGACTATGTGTCACACACAGAATCACTCCATGATACACCGCAGATTTCAGAAGACTCCGTATGCGTTGATAAACAACCGAACATCAACCATTAAATATTTTCATGTTTTTGGTTGTACATGTTATGTTCTAAACGACCGAGAGAATCTGAACAAATTGAGTGCTAAGGCGGATGAAGGCATCTTCGTTGGTTATTCCTCTACATCGTCTGCATATCGTGTTTACTTGAAGAAGTCGAAGACAGTGATCGAAAGCGTAAATGTTACATTTGATGAGGACATGGCTTCTGAGCACATCAGTTCAGAACCCGTAATTACCAGAGTTCTAGCTTCTGGACCAACCAGTCCAGGACCTGAACCTCAAGAGAACAAATCAGATGGCGCTTCGTCGTCTACTTGTAATTTATCTGATTTGGATTTATTATTCGAACTGTTCTATGATGAATTTCTTGGATCTAAGTTGCCTAACTCTGTTGTGGTTGACAGGATAGAAGACTCGATGACTACTCATCCGACCACTTCTGATATCTCTACTGAATCAAATTCCTCGATTCGGCAAGAAGTTCCAGTTTAAAAGCCTACTCCGACAGTTGAAGTTGTGACCAACAATGCCGAGACAGAAGTAGCTGACTCCGTAGGATGTACTGTAAGGACTGATCAACAGATTGATCAAGCTGTACCTACTGCTACTTCTGCAACGACTACTTCAACTGAAGCCCTCGTTAATTCTGAACCATCTGAAGGAGATAACAGTGGATTCCTAGATGCTGACAATGATCAACAGGCATCTAATCCACTCCCTCATGAACATAAGTGGACCAAAGAGCATCCGGTACATCAAATTATTGGAGATCCTTCTGCACCGGTGCAAACTAGGTCTGCAACATCAAATCTATGTATGTATGAATCCTTTCTGAGCAAGATTGAGCCTACACGCGTATCTGAGGCCCTTGCCGATTCAGATTAGGTAAATGCGATGCAAGATTAGCTGAATCAGTTTGAAGCACTGAAAGTCTGGAGACTCGTACCCAAACCACAAGGTAAAACTATCGTTGGTACGAAATGGGTGTTCAAAAACAAGAAAGATGAAGATGGTACCGTTATCCGAAACAAAGCACGACTTGTTGCCAAGGGATATAGGCAAGAGGAAGGGATAGACTACGATGAGACTTATGCTCCAGTGGCACGTATAGAGGCGATTCGGATGTTCTTAGTCTACGCAGCCCACGAGAACTTCACCGTCTATCAAATGGACGTGAAGACAGCTTTTATAGAATGGAGTACTCAAGGAAGAAGTCTATGTTTCTCAGCCAGAAGGGTTTGTAAATCCAGATAAGCCGAATCACGTCTACATCCTGGATAAAGCTCTTTATGGACTGAAACAAGCTCCTCGCGCCTGGTATGACATTCTATGTCAATTCTTGGTCAAGTTAGGTTTTACAAAAGGTACGGTTGATACCACTCTTTTTATTAAAAAGGATAAAGGTGATATCATTCTTATTCAAATATATGTGGATGATATTATTTTTGGTTCTACAAATCCTAAGTATTGTAGGAACTTTGCAAACCTCATGGTGTCTCGTTTTCAAATGAGCATGATGGGAGAGATGAATTTCTTTCTCGGATTGCAAGTCAAACAATTTTCAATGGGGATTTTTATCAATCAATCTAAATACATTCTGGATATTCTTCAGAAGTTCAAAATGGAAAATTGTAAACCGATTGGTACCCCAATGGCACCTGGTACTAAGATTGGCACCGATCTTTCGGGAAAGGCTGTTGATGTTAGGACTTATAGAGGGATGATAGGTTCCTTAATGTATCTTATTTCGAGTAGGCCGGATATAATGTTTTCTACATGCTTATGTGCTAGATATAAGGCCAATCTTAAAGAATCCCATTTGTCTGCTGTAAAGCGGATTTTTCGGTATCTGAAGGGGACTGCAGATCTTGGTCTGTGGTATCCTAAGGATACCAGCTTTGAAGTAAAATCTTATTCAGACGCAGATCATACTGGTTGCATGTTAGACAGGAAGAGCACCTCGGGTCATATACAATTCCTCGGAGATAAACTCGTCAGTTGGGCTTCGAAGAAGCAATTATGTGTCTCCACATCAACGGCCGAAGCGGAATATGTAGCTGCTGCTAGCTGTTGTTCTCAAGTCTTATGGATGAGAACACAACTACGAGACTATGGGTTTCATTTCAATAGAATTCCGATCTATTGTGAATCGAAGAGCGCTATTGCGATTACCGCTAACCCTGTTCAGCATACTAAGACCAAACACATAGATGTCAGGTATCATTTTATAAAAGATAATGTAGAAAAGGGAACAATTGAACTTTACTTTGTAAAAACAGATTATCAGCTTGTAGATTTGTTTACCAAACCTTTTGACGAAAAGAGATTTAATTTTCTTGTCTCAAGACTTGGTATGCTAAATCTTAAGACCTAATCGGTAGTTACCTATTAAAGTTTCTTATTGTATCTCTTTATCATTTCTTTATTATTATTTCCGCATGATACCTGCTTTTTAACAGTTTGTTCATAATCTCAGGGGGATTGTGAGAAGTATTTCATTGATGGTCAAGGTTAGTTTGAGGGGGAGCATATTTAAATGCATTGTGCTTACTGATAACTGTTAGTGATGCATGATTCTAGGGGGAGCATACAAGTAAAGAGTATGGCTATGACTTCTGATTACTTCTGATCAGAACTCGTACACTAAGTGTTTTACTGCTTTATGTTATTTCAATTTCAGTGAATAAAGTTACTTTGACTAGACTTTTAAATTTTTGTAGGTTGAGAGATGCTTACAAGTTCATATCATTATGACTTTAAGCTTGACTTCGCGAGATGTAAGACTGTACTCGAAAGGTATAATTTCTTTTCTTCATCTCATTCATGGTTGAAAGAAGGACAACTTTCAATCATAAGAAAACATGTTCTTAAATGTTCAAACCACTTCCCAATTCTCAAATAGATTTCTTGACTTGGAAGTGTGATTTTAAATGTTTTCTGATTCATCATTGAGTTTTAACTATTCAAGTTAAATCATCTAAGCATCATATGCTTCATAGGAAAACATGGGATCAGTGTGCTAGGACTTATCTGAACTTCTATGGATTCACGTTAACCAGTGTTTCCTACCATAGAAGTTAATCCTTTAGTGATTAAATGTGAGGAGTCAACAGAAATGAGTGTGGGATGTGTGATGAGAGAATATGTCAAAAGAGAGTTCGGTTAGCTGTGAGCTTAAAGATTAAAAGAAAGAGGGTGAGAGATCAGAGTAAAAGAATATCAAACTCTGCACCAACTACTTTCTGAGTCGGGCAGCCACATTTCTAATGCTTCACAATTCTTGGTGAACATTATTGAAACAGGCAACTAGCCCATGCCAACTCTTGACATTACCCCACCAGCTACTCATTTTCTTATCAACAAGAAAATGTTTCATTTTCAAAGGGGACGCAACACATATGCTATCTGATTTTCATTTGGAAAATTTGGATATTGAAAAGAAGGAAGTTTGCCCCACCATAGCACTTCACTAATGCACATTGAGTTTGTGTTTAACTAACTGTTGTCTCAGTGGTTTACACTTTTTGAGCATTATAAGCAATCATCATATGCTTAATTTATTCTATCACTTGCACGAACACACAAAGAATTTGTTTCATAGAAATTGTCTTTGTGGTGTTTCGATGATTGAATGGAAGCCCTGGGGGAGTGAACATCATAAAAGCTCCTTTATATTGTGTATTCGTTACACACAGTGACTTTGTGTTACTGACAGGCACTTTTAACTGTTTCATTTGTTGATTCAGGTGTTACACTTCATTTTCTAATTTGTCTAGATTTTCAAAGATCTGGATGAACATCTTAATGAATTGACGGATAATCAGTGGTTCTGTTTGCAAGATCAATGGTGGAAAAAATTTCTTGAAGACACCTTTTGATGAACTCTTTGTTCTTTTCATCAAAAAGGAGGAGAAGCGTCAATCAAGAAATGAAAGATATTCTGAAGAAATTTTCTTTGAAGATGATTTGCTAAAGCATTCCGAGCTGAAACTGGAGATAATTTCTTTCCAAAAGATATTCTCATCGATTGGGGAGATTGCGACATTCTGAAGACAAAGAGGAAGATTACATTTTCTGAGCTTAAAGAATGATCTTGATCCATAGGGGGAGATTGTTAAAGCACATATTTATTGGATTCAAGATCATAATTATCTGAAGATGGAAATCTGAAGTTAAAGCTGAAAAAGTCGTCTCAACAAATAGTCTAGGGTCCTTTTGTAATAAATAGTCAAAAGTGTGTTTTCCGTATTTTATTTATTTGGTTTATATTTTAGTTATTAGTTTGTTTTTGTAGTTTGGGCCCAAGCTAAGTCTTGCAAAGCCCATTAGGCTAATAAAGCCTAAGTATAAATTAAGTTAATCTAGGGGTAATTAGGATATAGGGTTAATTGAGAAATTAATTATTTGAGAGGTTGTTGTGGTTGGGGCGCCGTATACAGAGAGATAGAAGTAGAGAGATAGTTCAATTTCATCATCAAGAACTTGTAATCTGTTGAATCGTTTGATTAATCAATATCAGGTTTGCATTATCGTATTGTTTATTGATTTACTTGATTTACTTGATTGAATGATTACTTATTGGGACACACATGGGTCCATGTTTGTGAGTTTTAGTTCTATTAGGAGTAATTGAATAAGAACCATACTAGTAATGATCACTTGTCTTATGAACAAAATCATATGTACGACAATAAGAACAATAATTCTTCTTTTTAGATAATGTGATTAATTGATCTCTCGAGTAAACATGATTAGGTTTACCTTTTCACACATTGTTCTTCTTGGCTGTTAATGCATGCACAAATGATTTGTTTCTTTTCTTCTCATCCTTCTTCTCATCCTTCTTTTCATTATCAACTTGTTTTACTTTCCAGACCAGTTTATCTTCTTCATACCTTCTTCTTCTTCTTCTGAATGTATCTGAACCATCTACATTTCTATCAAAGAAAATGTTAGTAGTACGAATCTGATCATATGAATTAACTGACCTTCTTGAAAAAATAGTTCTTGGATGTGAGCTTAAGGCTGTCTTTTTAAAGTCAGCTGAATCATTTCTAGGTGTGTGGATTTTTGACTCTGGAGTCGTTTGTTCAGTCACCACCACATTAGAAACAATGTCTTCAAGCTCTTTTTTCTTTGAAGAATAACTGTCTCTTTCTTTGAAAAGCAGAGCAATCTTTTCTTGAAACTCATATTTCGTTTTCTGCTCTTTCAGTGCACTTGTGGATAGTTCAGATAACTTCTCTATCAGCTTCTTTATCTCAGATTCAAACATCTGTCTTTCTTCTTCAAAGCCCTTCTCATCATTATTTCTTTGACCAGATATTTCCTTGAAGATTCCAACATTCTTCTGTTCAATGATCTTCTTCTCTTTGTCAAACTTTTCTTTTTCCAAAATGATCACTTTCTCAAAGTTAGAAACTTGTTGAGAAATCTTTATACATTTGACCTTAACCGCTTTCTTTTCTTCAAATGATTTTCTTGAAAATTCAGAAAACTTCTTTGCAAACCCTTTCTTTTCACTTTCAAAAGCATCTCTGTCTTTGTCCATCTTTATCTCTAGATTAGAAATCTTCTTATGAAGCTCAACATTTGCATACTCCAAATCCTTAACTTTCTCCTCATACATGTCAACATAATCTGCTTTTTGGATTTGAACCATTTGATCTTCCAATACTGATATCTTTCTTTTCATCTCAGTGTTCTCAGTTTCCAAACTCTTTACTCTTTATCTTGAAGACATCTTTGATCCTCCCATCATATTCTCAAGCTGATCCCACAACTGTTTTCCTGTAGCCTTTTTGCTATCTAATTGAATAGAAATCTCATCTGAAATTCCTTGTAAAATGAAAGCTTTGGCCAATTTGTCAGTTGTATGTCTCCATCTCTACTCATCTGTGTATTCCTGAAGTTGTAATGGGTGCTCTCCTCGTTCAGTTTTTCCATTTTATCCCATAAACAAGTAACTCTTTGTTGGAGTTTTCATCTTTCCTTTCTTCAGATATGTTCTGATACAGTTTCCCAAAACATTGTTATCAATGAAATCCAGAAAATGATTCTTCCACTGCTCATATTCGTCTTTAACTAAAACAGGAGGTTTCTCATCAGTTTCAATCGCACGAACTACTCTAGAAGTCATCCTGTAATGATTAGTACAACAAGAACTTGATAATGATCGTTAGTCCAAATGAAATCTCAAAATACAGCAAAACTCAGAAAATAAGATTTCCAAATATTTCCAAGTATGGAATTCGCATGCAAAAGTGAATCACAAGGAATTCGTATGATCAATTCGCACACAAGAACAAATGAAAAAAATTTGTAGACACACACAACTCAGAATTCGCACAGAAGACAAAATCAGAATTCGCAAGCAAGAAACAATCAGAATTCGCATACAACTTTTCGCATGACAATCTCATACGAATTCTACACTTAGAAAAATTTCAACTTTTATGCGAAAACAAAGCATTCGTATGATGCCCCTAAGCGAATTCTCAGAAATTCTTATAACTTTTCGCACAATAAGCTTATGTGAATTCTGTCAATCGGCATGACTCACACGAACGAATTCTATACAATTCGTATAAGACACTGTTAATGCACATATTTATTGGATTCAAGATCATAATTATCTGAAGATGGAAATCTGAAGTTAAAGCTGATAAAGTCGTTTCAACAAATAGTCTAGGGTCCTTTTGTAATAATTAGTCAAAGTATGTTTCCGTAATTTAATTATTTGTCTTTTATTTTTAGTTATTAGTTTGTTTTTGTATGTTGGGCCAAGCCTTGCAAGCCAAGCCCAATAGGCTAATAAAGCCTAATTATAAATTAGTTTAGGTTAGTGGTAATTAGGGTAAAGGATTTTAATTGCATAATTATTATTGAGAGTAAATTAGTGGTGGTGGTGTGAGGCGCCGTGAAGAATAAGAAGAGAGAAAAAGAGGATTTCGATTTCAACCTTGTAATCATTTGAATCCATTGAATATCAATATCAGGTTTGATTTATTATATTGTTTATGTGATTGCTTGATTGAATGATTGCGTATTGGGACACACAATTGGTATCAGAGCACAGTACAGACTAGATTGAATAAGTTTTTGTTCGGTTCTAATTTTCTGTCAAAGATTCATGTTTTTTTTATTGTGTGATTGTTCATTCAAGTGGATATTAGTTTGATTGTATTTGTTTTGCATATTAAAGTGATTGGGTATTGTGTGATTTGATAATTGCATTGTTTCTGATTATCAATTTGTTGAATTTGGTTTTCTGGGTTCGGTTTGGAGACGGCACTGTGTGCTCAATCGAATTTTTCATAAAGTGGTTTTTACTGAAATTAATTGGTAGCAATCAGTTCTAATCGTGTAATCGATCGTTTTTGCAAAGTTTGGGAGTTTAATTTTGTGTTTTGATCTGTTTCTGGGCTGATTATTTGAGTTTCTGGGTCGTTTCTGTATCAAGAACACTCCGGTCGAACATATAGGTCTATCGGTCTAAGTCCACTTCCGGTCGAATACCTTTATCGGTCTATAGCATTCGACCGGGACACTCACTGTCCACTCCGGTCATGCATAATATCGGTCGAAGCATGGTATCGGTCGAACAACCATCCGGTCTTAACACTATCGGTCTTGCATTCTATCGGTCAAATCATTCGACCGGACTCTACAAGTACCCGGTCGAACACTATATCGGTCAAATCCTTTGACCGGACTTTACAAGTTCCCGGTCGAACATTTTATCGTTCCTTTCACTTACCGGTCTTCACATCTATCCGGTCGAACTCTCTCCGATCTTTACAAGTCTCCGGTCGAAGCACATCCCCGGTCGATTTTTTGCAAACTGTAATAGGGCATCTAAATGTCAAAGTTTTTTCTCTAGGGGCGCTGCCCCCATACCCCCGCAAGGGCGTTGCCCCCATACCCCCGTGCTAAGCTTCCGAAGGGGGACAATGTTCTGTTCGTGATCAGTTTTTTTCTGAATTTCTTTCTAAGTTTTTCAGTATTGTGTGATTTTATCTTGACTTCTAACGATCTCATCCAGTTGATTGTTTAATATCAGATAAGTTTGATTTCTAATCATATAAGTAAAGATGTCTCGGGAAGCTCTTGCTATTGGAACAAATGTGAAGCCACCAGTACTCTTCAAGGGGGAGTACGAGCAATGGAAGGACAGATTTTTGGACTTCAATGATCGACATGATTTGGGAGATGAAATCAGAAAATCTCTGAAAGACGGGATCATGACACCTCCGACCTAGGTTCTCACTGTAGCTGGAGAAAATGGTTAAGAAGAAGAGACAGAGTACAAATTACCGATTGGTGAATATAAGGAAGATCAGCTGAAGAGACACAAGGGTGACAAGCTGGCAAGATCATTTATTCTCCAAGGCATACCGAATGAAATATATGTCAAGATTGACAGCTATAACACTACCGGTAAGCAAATGTGGGATCAATTGGAGAAGATGATGATCGGATCCAAAGTCGGCAATCAGCTCAAAGTATCTACATGCCTAAATAATTATGAAGAGTTCAAAGCCAAAGCTGGAGAGTCTCTCGAAGCTACTTATGACAGATTTGTCACTTTGCTGAACGAGCTCAACAAGAACAAGATCTGAAAATCTCATGTGGAGCTGAATGTGAAATTTCTCAGCAATCTTCAGCCTGAATGGAAGAGGTTCACCCGTCAGATGAGACAGTTGAAGGATCTGCATGACATTCCTCTTCATGAAGTTTATGAGATCCTCAGACAGAATGAGGAAGAGGTAGAAGAGATCAAGGCTGAGATGAAAAAGGCTGACAAAGCAGTTGTTGATCCAGTTGCTCTTGTGGTTAAGAAGTCAAAGAAGAAGAAGGTGATAGATTCTGATTCGGAAGAAGCTGATTGTGAGGAAAAGTCTGAAACTGACGATTGTGAAAAACTGATGGAAACCATGCTCATGTTAACCAAGGCTTTCCAAAAGAAGTTCTATAAAAAGCCAAACTCCAATAGTCAGCGATACACGTCTGGTCCGAACAACTACAAGCATAAAGAGAAAGTTGAAGAAAGGAGATCAGAAGAAATGAAGAAGGATGGAGCTGAAGAGACCAAGAAAGAAGAACCGATTAAGTGCTACAACTGTGGTAGACTCGGTCATTTTGCCAAGGACTGCCGCAAATCAAAAGTCCGAAACTCAGACTATTACAAGAATAAAATGCTTCTAGCCAAGCAACAAGAGGCTGGAAAAGCATTAATGGCTGAGGATGAATACTGGCTCGACCACTCGGATGAAGAATCTGAAGAAGGAGAGAAGGATGAGACAGCACATCTGTGCTTGATGGGGAAGAACCAGTCAGAAGCTGAAGCTGATTCGGATGATGGAGATACTGATGAGGTATGTAACTTTACTGAATTTGATTTATTGAACCAAATGAATGCCATGATGTCTAAACTCCTAGAATTAGAGTCAAAACTGAAGCGTGAAAGAGGTGTCATAAATGAGAAAAATCAATCTATACATAAACTTAGTAATGATATTGCTGAGAAAAATGTATTAATTGAAACTTTGCACAAAATTATAGACACCAAAGCTAAAGAAAAGACTATAATTCATAAAGAGTTATCTGAAACTGATTCAAAGTTTAAAGAATGTGAGTTTAAATCTAGAGAGATTGCTAAAAGGTACTTTTCTACTTCAAAAGAGAATAAATCTTTAATAGAAAAGGTGAATGCTTTGGAAGAAAAATTACACTCTTTGGGTCAAACTAAACACACTATTCATTTGAACAAACCTAAAGAGAAACCTGATACTTGGGGACTTGGTTACAAGAACCCACATCATCTCAAAAAGGGAATATCTGAAGTGCCTGCACTTTATGCATTTGGGTTTATGTTGTTGGCTCCTCAACATCAAGAACTCAAACCCTTTTGGACTAGTCTGTCGGAAAAAGATAAAGCCAAGGAATATGATAAAAGAAAGAACACAACTAAAGTTCAACTTCCATTTCGCTATGAGAAGTTGAATAACAGTTATCGTTCTAATAAATCAAAATTTCTTTCAAATGATTATTTTGAAAGTTATTCTGTTAAAGAGTTGGAGGCTAAACCCATTGAAGGTAAGCTTTACGTCCCTCCCCTCGTTTTGGAAAGTAAAATTTCTGAACTTGAGAATACTCTTACAGATGAAAGAATTTTGATGGACTTAGAACAAACTGTATTTTCAACAGTGTTCAAAAATTCTAATTTTCCTAAACTCTCCAACGATTTAAAATCGGATGACAGATCTGGTTCACTTGATAATGAGCTTAATTTCTTAAACTCTGAAGGTGTTTTAAATAAGTGTGTTTCTCAGTTTGATTTTTCTTCTAAACTTCCTGATCATTCATCTTGTGTTATTAATTCTTTTGGATTACCCAGTGTTTTTGACAAAGGTGAAACATCAACGAAAGTTGATAAATCAGTTTCTGTGAAATCAAAGAAAGCAAAAGGTAAGAAACAAATATCTCATCTTTCACAGAAACCGATCCCACTGGTAAGTCAAAGAAGAAGCATTCTCTTAATTCTCATCATTCTAACTCTAAAGTTTCACATGTTTCAGATTTGAGAAAGCAAAGGGTTGGAGTTAAGACTGCATGGATACCGAAACAGAAGATAGACGAGAAAGCTAAATCTAGTTCTAGTTTTATTTTGAATAAAAAGACTTCTAGTAAAGATGATTTGAGTGTGAATGTTGCTACTTTTAAAAATAATCTTGTTGATTCTCGCAAGAAAAAATATTCTATAAAGCAATTATTTCAGTTAGCTCCATCTAGTACTAAAAAGTTTTTAAATTATGGTGAATGTGATTATGCTTCTCGTAGATATTCTGATGTTTGGTATGGTTCATATAATGTTTCATCTTATCATTATCATACGTCTTATCATGCTTCTGGTTTTCAAAGAAAAAGCGAACCCAAATTTAAATGGGTGCCAAAATCAAGTACTAACAGTGGAGGTCCCATTTTTAAATGGGTTCCTAAACCTCTTCTTTCCTGATTTGTTTTGTGCAGACCCGCCATATGTGGTATTTGGATAGCGGGTGTTCCAAACATATGACAGGGCAGAAGAGTATGTTGTCTAATTATACGGACAAATACTGCTGCACAGTTCGTTTTGGGAATGATCAGTTTTCACCTATTCTGGGATATGGTGATGTTGTACATGAAAATCTTACGATCAAGAAGGTGAGTTACGTTGAAGGCTTAGGGCATAACCTATTCAGAATTGGCCAGTTTTGCGACAAAGATTTAGAGGTTAATTTCAAGGCCAAGACATGTTCAGTTCGCACTGAAGAAGGAAAAGAACTCCTGGTCGGATCTCGCAAGTCAAACCTCTACACCATCAATTTGTCAAAGGTCCAGGCTGACAATCAGGTCTGCCTACTATCAAAGGCCTCGATGCAACAAAGCTGGTTATGGCATCGACGGCTTTCTCACCTCAACTTTCGGTACATCAACAAGCTGGTCAGTGGTAAGCTAGTGAAAGGTCTTTCAGAACTGAAGTACGAAAGAGAACATCTATGTGCAGCGTGCGAAAAGGGAAAGATGAAGAGAGCCCCACAAAAACCAAAGCCTGAACCGAGTACCAACCCTCCATTAAAGTTGTTGCATATGGATCTATGCGGTCCTATGCGAACGCAAAGCTTAGGAGGAAAGAAGTATGTGCTAGTTATCGTGGACGGCTATACGCAATACACTTGGGTTAAGTTTCTACGGTCTAAAGATGAGACTCTCGATGTTCTCATTACGTTTCTGAAGACGACCCAAGTCAATCTGCAAAAACAAGTCAAGATTCTCAGGACTGACAACGGCACAGAGTTCAAGAACAAGATAGTTGAAGAATATCTCGAATCGGTCGGGATATCACATCAATACTTTGTTGCTCGCATGCCTCAACAGAACGGAGTCGTAGAAAGGCGAAATCGTACACTTGTCGAGGCCGCTCGGACAATGCTCAACCAATTTGAATTACCTTTATTTTTGTGGGCTGAAGCTGTATCGACTGCGTGTCACACTCAGAATCGCTCCATGATACACCGCCGATTTCAGAAGACTCCGTATGCGTTGATCAACAACCGAACACCAACCATTAAATATTTTCATGATTTTGGTTGTACGTGTTATGTTCTAAACGACCGAGAGAATCTGAACAAGTTCAGTGCTTAGGCGGATGAAGGCATCTTTGTTGGTTATTCCTCTACATCGTCTGCATATCGTGTTTATTTAACGAAGTCGAAGACAGTGATCGAGAGCGTCAATGTAACATTCGATGAGGAAATGGCTTCTAAGCACATCAGTTCAGAACCCGTCATTACCGGAGTATTAGCTTCTGGACCAACCAGTCCAGGACTTGCACCTCAAGAGCACAAATCAGATGGCGCTTCGTCGTCTACTTCTAATTTATCTGATTTGGATTTATTATTTGAACTGTTCTATGATGAATTTCTTGGTTCTAAATTGCCTCACTCTTTTGTGGTTGACAGGATAGAAGACTCGATGACTACTCATCCGACCACTTCCGATATCTCTACTGAATTTGGTTCCCCTATTCAGCAAGAAGTTCCAGTTCAAAAGCCTACTCCGACAGTTGAAGTTGTGACCAACAATGTCGAGACAGAAGTAGCTGACTCCGTAGGATGTACTATAGGGACTGATCAACAGATTGACCAAGCTGTACCTACTGCTACTTCTGCAACAACTACTTCAACTGAAGCCCCCATTAATTCAGAACCATCTGAAAGAGATACCAGTGGATTCCTAGATGCGGACAATGATCAACATGCATCTAATCCACTCCCTCATGAACATAAGTGGACCAAAGAGCACCCGGTACATCAAATTATTGGAGATCCTTCTGCACCGATGCAAACTAGGTCTGCAACATCAAATCTATGTATGTATGAATCCTTTCTAAGCAAGATCGATCCTACTCGCGTATATGAGGCTCTTGCCGATTCAGATTGGGTAACTGCGATGCAAGATGAGCTGAATCAGTTTGAAGCACTGAAAGTCTGGAGACTCGTACCCAAACCGCAAGGTAAAACCATCATTGGTACACAATGGGTGTTCAAAAACAAGAAAGATGAAGATGGAACCGTTATCCGAAACAAAGCACGACTTGTCGCCAAGGGATATAGGCAAGAGGAAGGGATAGACTACGATGAGACTTATGCTCCAGTGGCACGAATAGAGGCAATTCGGATGTTCTTAGCCTACGCAGCCCACAAGAACTTCACCGTCCATCAAATGGACGTGAAGACAGCTTTTCTGAATGGAGTACTCAAGGAAGAAGTCTACGTCTCACAGCCAGAAGGGTTTGTAAATCCAGATAAGCCGAACCACGTCTACATCTTGGATAAAGCTCTTTATGGACTGAAACAAGCTCCTCGCGCCTGGTATGATATTCTATCTCATTTCTTGGTTAAATCGGGTTTCACAAAAGGTACGGTTGATACCACTCTTTTTATTAAAAAGGATAAAGGCGATATCATTCTAATTCAAATATATGTGGATGATATTATTTTTGGTTCTACAAATCCTAAGTACTGTAGGAACTTTGCAAACCTCATGGTGTCTCGTTTTCAAATGAGCATGATGGGAGAGATGAATTTCTTTCTCGGATTGCAAGTCAAACAATTTTCAATGGGGATCTTTATCAATCAATCTAAAGGCATTCAGGATATTCTTCGGAAGTTCAAAATGGAAGATTGTAAACCGATTGGTACCCCAATGGCACCTGGTACTAAGATTGGCACCGATCTTTCGGGAAAGGCTGTTGATGTTAGGAGTTATAGAGGGATGATAGGTTCCTTAATGTATCTCACTTCAAGTAGGCCGGATATAATGTTTTCTACATGCTTATGTGCTAGATATCAGGCTAATCCTAAAGAATCCCATTTGTCTGCTGTAAAGAGGATTTTCAGGTATCTAAAGGGGACTGCAGATCTTGGTTTGTGGTATCCTAAGGATACAAGCTTTGAACTAACATCTTATTCAGACGCAGATCATGCTGGTTGCATGTTAGACAGGAAAAGCACCTCGGGTCATATACAATTCTTCGGAGATAAACTCGTCAGTTGGGCTACGAAGAAGCAATTATGTGTCTCCACATCAACGGCCGAAGTGGAATATGTAGCTGCTGCTAGCTGCTGTTCTCAGGTCTTGTGGATGAGAACACAACTGCGAGACTATGGCTTTCATTTCAATAGAATCCCGATCTATTATGATTCGAAGAGCGCTATTGCGATTACCGCTAACCCTGTTCAGCATACTAAGACCAAACACATAGATGTTCGGTATCATTTTATAAAAGATAATGTAGAAAAGGGGACAATTGAACTTTACTTTGTAAAAACCGATTATCAGCTTGCAGATTTGTTTACCAAACCTTTAAACGAAAAGAGATTTAATTTTCTTGTCTCAAGACTTGGTATGCTAAATCTTAAGACCTAATCGGTAGTTACCTATTAAAGTTTTTTTATTGTATCTCTTTATCATTTCTTTATTATTATTTCCGCATGATACCTGCTCTTTAATAGTTTGTTCATGATCTCAGAGGGAGTGTGAGAAGTATTTCATTGATAGTCAATGTTAGTTTGAGGGGGAGCATATTTAAATGCATCGTGCTTACTGATACTTGTTAGTAATGCATAAATTTAGGGGGAGCGATAAAGTCAAAGGAGTATGGCGATGACTTCTGATTATTTCTGATCAGAACTCGTATATCAATTGTTTTACTGCTTTATGTCATTTCAATTTCAGTGAATAAAGTTACTTTGACTAGACTTTTAGACTTTTGTAGGTTGAGAGATGCTTCAAAGATCATATTTATATGACTTTAAGCTTGACTTCGTGAGATGTAAGACTGTACTCAAAAAGTATAATTCTTAATCTTCATCTCCTCCATGGTTGAAAGAAGGACAACTTTCAATCAGAAGAAAACATGTTCTTAATTGTTCAAACCACTTCCCAATTCTCAAAAAGATTTCTTGATTTGGAAGCGTGATTTTAAATGTTTTCTGCTTCATCATTGAGCCTTAACTGATAAAGTTAAATCACCTGAGCATCTTATGCTTCATAGGAAAACATGGGATCAGTGTGCTAGGACTTAAGTGAACTTCTATGGATTCACGTTAACCAGTGTTTCCTACCCAAGAAGTTAATCCTGTAGTGAAATGTGAGGAGTCCAACAAAAAATGAGTGTGGGATGTGTGATGAGGGACAGTATTAAAAGAGAGTTCGGTTAGCTGTGAGCTTAAAGATTAAAAGAAAGAGGGTGAGAGATCAGAGTAAAAGAATATCAAACTCTGCACCAACTACTTTCTGAGCCGGGCAGCCACATTTCTAATGCTTCACATTTCTTTGGTGAACATTATTGAAACAGGCAACTAGCCCATGCCAACTCTTGACATTACCCCACCAGCCACTCATTCTCTTCTCAACAAGAAAATGTTTCATTTTTCAAAGGGGATGCAACACATATGCTATCTGATTTTCATTTGGAAAATCTGGATATTGAACAGAAGGAAGTCTGCCCCACCTTCACACCTCATTCATGCACATTGCGTCTGTGTTTAACTAACTCTTGTCTCAGTGGTTTACACTTTTTGAGCCTTATAAGCAAACATCATATGCTTTATTTTATTCTATCACTTGCACGAACACATAAATAATTTGTTTCTTTGTCATAACGTTCATAGAAATTGCCTTTGTGGTGTTTCGATGATTGAATGGAAGCCCTGGGGGAGTGAACATCATAAAAACTCCTTTATATTGTGTACTCGTTACACACAGTGACTTTGTGTTACTGACAGGCAATTTTAACTGATTCATTTGTTGATTCAGGTGTTACACTTCATTTACTATATTGTCTAGATTTGCAAAGATCTGGATGAACATCTTAATGAATTGACGGATACTCAGTGGTTCTGTTTGCAAGATCAATGGTGGAAGAAATTTTTTGAAGACACGTTTTGATGAACTCTTTGCTTTTTTCATCAAAAAGGGGGAGAATCGTCAATCAAGAAATGCGGAGATCAAAAGTTTTTGAAAGAATTTCTGAAGATATTATGAAGTTTTGCTTCTTTGAAGAAATTTGAAGATGATTTGCTGAAGTATTCTGAGCTGAAACTGGAGATAATTTCTTTCCAAAAGATAGTCTCATCGATTGGGGAGATTGCTACATTCTGAAGACAAAGAGGAAGATTACATTTTCTGAGCTTAAAGAATGATCTTGATCCAAAGGGGGAGATTGTTAATGCACATATTTATTGGATTCAAGATCATAATTATCTGAAGATGGAAATCTGAAGTTAAAGCTGATAAAGTCGTTTCAACAAATAGTCTAGGGTCCTTTTGTAATAATTAGTCAAAGTATGTTTCCGTAATTTAATTATTTGTCTTTTATTTTTAGTTATTAGTTTGTTTTTGTATGTTGGGCCAAGCCTTGCAAGCCAAGCCCAATAGGCTAATAAAGCCTAACTATAAATTAGTTTAGGTTAGTGGTAATTAGGGTAAAGGATTTTAATTGCATAATTATTATTGAGAGTAAATTAGTGGTGGTGGTGTGAGGCGCCGTGAAGAATAAGAAGAGAGAAAAAGAGGATTTCGATTTCAACCTTGTAATCATTTGAATCCATTGAATATCAATATCAGGTTTGATTTATTATATTGTTTATGTGATTGCTTGATTGAATGATTGCGTATTGGGACACACAGACACGTATGCGAATTCAACACTTACGATTTTTAAGAAACAAACTTATGCGAAATCTAATGATTCTACGAAAACCAATGATTCTGCGAAATCTTCAAATCCTATGCGAGTTTTTTATGATCTGCAAGTTCTTGAGATATTCTGCGAGTTCTTTAGATCTCGTAGAAAATACTCTCTGATTTCCTCGAAAATCCATCAATTCTGCAAATTTCAATCTCAAACTTTGACAATTTGCTCACAAACACTTCTAGAATCGAATGCAAACAAAGAATTTTAATATAAATCACTCACATGAACATATCAATTCAAATACAGTGCGACAAACTTGTGAACACAAAACACACAAAAATTCAAAATTGATGATCAAATACAGTGCAATTCAATACAAAACCCATACAAGAATGATCTAAGACATAATTCGAACAAAAACTAATCAATTACAACTAGAAAAACATTCAAAAATTCAAACTCGATCAAGACTTCGATGAACAGTACCGAACACCATATTTCAAGATTGATTTCACTTTGTATCTGCTCTGATACCAATTGTTAAACCCAGATTATTCAAGTTCTAATCACTAAAACACAAACAAGATGAGAATCTCATAGTCATATGTCATTGATTCAAATATCAAAGATTACAAATACTCTCACTCTCTACTTTCTCTCACTACAAATGTAAACATGAACTCTTTCTGTAATAAGCTCTGTGTGGTTACTTTTTCTCACTTATAACTATTATTACAAAGACAAGGACAAGACTATTTATACAAAGCAACAACAACAAGGAAAATAAAACACAATACTTTGACTTTGACTTATTACAAAGACTTTGACTTTCTTGAGAGTTGACTTTGAGCTTTGACTTGCTTTATTTTGATCTTCAAGCTTCATTATCTTGCATCCAACAAATATGTGCACTAACAACCATTCTAGAGAGAGAGAGACTAAAAGACTCCGACACAAAGAGGTCACAATGGTGAACGTGCAATGGAAGCAACATCGCAGTGCCAATGTGACTTGGGAAGCGGAGGAGGACATGAAGCGTTGATATCCCCATTTGTTTGCGTAGTTGCGATTTCGAGGGAGAAATCCATTCCAAGGTGGGAAGAATTGTAATGCCTATATTTCGGTAAGTGCCCCCTTTTGTGATTTATACTTTCCAAATGCCTGTTAAGTGATAGTTGGCCAAGCTTCATCTGAAAGTCCAATCCAAGTTCTAATAAAACGTACACTTATCAAGTAGAAATCATCTTTGATTAATAGAACAATCAATTACAATGATTTCTTTGATCCACATATCTCATAGTGCCATATACCTACTTATAGTATACTCTCTCTCTCTCTAGAATCTGTATGTGTGTATGTGTTCTCTCAAATTGTATGTACTCTCTCAATTCTTGTACACTGACAAATACAAAGACAAAACCCTTTTATTCTTGGTCAACATGACCTTACAAGCTAACTAAAGTCAAAGTCAAACCCTTTGACTTACAATATTGTCTTAACAATCTCCCCCTTTGGATTCAAGATTAATTTTTTTTTTACTATAATCTTCAAAATAGAATCTTTACCAACTTTGAATCTTGAAAAATCTTTCTCTTTGAAACTATTTTCAACACAAATTTGAAATCTTCAGAACATTGATGATCTCTTCGATCTCTCCTTTTGATCACATTCAAGTAACAATATTTTAAAATAATCTCTTCAGCTTGATGATCATCATACTTTTCTTTGACTTGAAATACAAATTCTCTTCGCTTTACAACTTTCTCTTGACTTTGCTTCTTTCAAAAATTTAACTTTGAATCATCTCTTCAAACAAAGGAGCTTGCACGTTCTTTTCAAGAACCCGCAGAAGGCACAAAACATATCACTCTGCGCGTTCTTCAAGATTTACGTGTTCTTCAGATTGCGTGTTCTTCAGTATGATGCTTGCACGAAATTCAGATCTTGCGTGTTCTTGAGCAAAACACGAAGATTTTTTCCATTTTCTTTAAAACCTGCAATCACAGCTTGATATTTCACAGGGTTGGTCACATATATGATTAGAAAAACTTTCTAATACAACACTTTGGCTAAAAACAACAAAATTACAGTGTATTTGATGATATAGTGTTCGATATTTTTCAACCAAAAACTCACAAAAATCCAAAATTAAGAGTGATTAGGTGTGAATTTGATGATGCAACCTAAACAAGAAATGATCAGTAATACTAATCGTTTACTATGGTGCAATTTTCTTGCATTAAAATCGATTTATCAAGAAATTTTGAAATCAAACAGTAACTTCCTGCATGTTCTTCCAAAAATGGAAAAATCAATGAAATTCGACCAAGTAAGTGTGTTTAATCCATAATCTGAATAAGATGGTTTGCTCTGATACCAATTGTAAGTCCAAGATTCAAGCAAATCAATCATATATGACAATTTAGAATCAATCTAGAGAGAGTGTGTAGAGAGAGGAATATTCAATGTCATTAATCTTACAAAGTGTCACATATTACACTCAAACACCTTACAACAACAAAGACTTAGAGAGTATTTATATTGTCAAAGACCATGTACAAACATAAGGTAAACAACATTGACTTACAAGACTTTGACTATGTTTGACTTTACAAGATTTGACTTTTACACATTAAATCTTGGATACAATAATACACTAACAATAAGAAAACTGATCGAGTTACTGAAAGAGTTAGAAAATTGACCGCATATAGATTTCCATATCTCTCTGCTTTAAATATCTCAGAACCATCCGGATCTTCTATATGACAGTGTGTGATAGTAAACCTGTTAGGTCCCAAGGCTTGAGCTTCCCAGGAGGTCACCCATCCTAGGATTGCTCTCGCCCGAGCACGCTTAACTTGTTAGGATCAAGCGCTTACCACTACACCAAAAGCAATTGCTGGTGGTGAAGGCGCAACTTTATTTCCTTAAACCATGGTAGCGCAAAGCCCCGTACTAAGCGACAGGCGGACATGAGGGGCTGCACCACTTTCGTGGAGCCAGCGGGTCGGGCTGTTAGTCCCGGCCAGATACGTACTCTCGAGTCGAAGGTGAGGGCGCTGGATGCTTGCGGCATTCCCAGCAAATGTTGGGATTTCTCCTCAACAATCCCCCCCCCAGCATTTGCACACTGGGAGACTCGAACCCGCGACCTCGCTCTGATACCAATTGTTAGGTCCCAAGGCTTGAGCTTCCCAGGAGGTCACCCATCCTAGGATTGCTCTCGCCCGAGCACACTTAACTTGTTAGGATCAAGCGCTTACCACTACACCAAAAGCAATTGCTGGTGGTGAAGGCACAACTTTATTTCCTTAAACCATGGTAGCGCAAAGCCCCGTACTAAGCGACAGGCGGACATGAGGGGCTGCACCACTTTCGTGGAGCCAGCGGGTCGGGCTGTTAGTCCCAGCCAGTTACGTACTCCCGAGTCGAAGGTGAGGGCGTTGGATGCTTGCGGCATTCCAAGCAAATGTTGGGATTTCTCCTCAACAAAACCTGACTTGGTAAAGGTTGTCACAAAATTCACTTGTACTGAAAAGATTGTTATCAAGCCCTTCCACATAAAGAACCTTCTGAATGGTCACATAACTATTTTTAAGTATTCTGTATCCTCTGATGTAATCTTTTAGCTTAGAATTTGCAAATCCAACTGTTCCAGCAGGCTGTTCAACATAATCATGCAATAAGTCCTTGAACCTCGTCATGTACCTTGAGCATCCAGAATCTATGAACCATAGATGACGGGCCTGCAAAAGAAACAGGCTTTTAGGTACCCATATCTAGATGGGTCATTTCTTGTTAGCATCGTTAACCTTGCCTTTAACTTTTGAAAATTGTTAACCTTGCCTTTAACTCTCCATTCAAATCTAGGCTTAGGTAACCAATTCCAAACCATAATCACATTCAAATCATGAAAATCTTTCTTCTTCGAGAAAATGTTTGACTTAGCCTTGAATATATGAATTTGTTGTGTCGAGGCTTTAGATAAAGATTTAGCTTTGGAAAAGCTTTTGACATTCTTTGGCTTAGGAGCAATGGAGTGAAACGAGAAAGAATTGCTACCATAGTGATTGCAAATAAAGTTCTTTTGAGCAAATGTCATGACTTTTGATTTATCAAAAGTTTTACAGTTATTGGAACAAAACTGAGATTTATTGTTCGTAAAACTATTACATGAAAAATTCTCATCACTAGCAGGCAAACTACAATCCTTTCTACTACTTTCAGAAACATTTTCGCAAACATTCTTTTAACAAACTTTTCTCCTCCATTCTCTTTTCACCTTTCCAATAAGATCTGAAAATCCAAAAGAAACTTTGTTAGTTGATTTCTTAGAGAGTGAATTTCTTTTCTTTACTCCAGAAGTTTCACCCTTCTCGAACATACTGGGCTACTTTTCAAAACAAGATGAATAAACAACTGTAGGTTTTGCAAGTGTCACGAACTCCGGGTTTGATCTTACATTCCACTTTTTATCATCAAACTCCTTTTGTTTAGATAAATTCTTTTTGAACATATCATTTTTCAAACTATTAATCTGTTTACAAAGCTCTTTGTTTTCTTTCAAAGATTTATCAAGTTTGAAATGAAGATCATAATTTTCGTCTTCAACTTCTTCAAGAGCCATTTGTAAATCAGATATTTCGTTTTCAAAATTGATTGTTTGATGAACCACGGAGTCAGACTCAGGCTTGTTCAAAATAGGAATAGGATCTGAAGAATTCATCATTTCTTCAAAACTTTCTTCAGACATATGCTCAACAAACTCAGAATTTTCATCAGAATTCGTGACTTGTGGAGACTCTTCTACCTTTACTTCATATGGAGATTCCGAAGCAATAGATTAAGAGATAACAGACTGATCACAAATATCAGTATTATATTCATATTCCGCATACTGACATTCGGTCTCAGGTAAGATCTTATCTTCGTTGACTGATTCAGTATTTGTAGAAGGTGTAGAAAATAATGATTCGAATTCTACAAATTCTAACTTTCTTGTTTTTAGCTTGAGTTCAAATCATTATATTTAAATCCCACCGATTTAAAACTGGATTGTGAATCAGTCAACTCGATTGATCGTCATCTATCACTTCCTTACCTTTTCGTGGAGTGTTCGATACAATAGTCTCATCTTTTATGAACGTGTCACGAATATCTGGAATCTTCTTAACGGTTGAACCTAATTTATCAAAATTATATAAACTTTCAGGGGCTCTTTTTAAAACATCTTTTTCCGACAAACCTAACCCCAGTTTTGGATTATAAAAACAAACATCCTGGAGTTTGTTTGTGTGTAGATTCAGAATTTGTTTAGTTTGTCCTCTTATTAAGTTTAAATCCTCCAGTTGCTTAATCTTACAATACGCCTCATTGCGTTCTTGAAAGCAAACTTCAAATTTCATTTTAAATTCACCCATTTCAAAATTCAAATTCACCAAGTCCTTTTCAAGCTCGGTGATTTTGGATGTCAATTCATCTTTTTCCTTTTTCAAATCATCTTTATCTTTTTCTTTGTCCTCGATTATAACTTTCAACAATGCATATTCATCACCAAAATTCATCATTGACCGTCGTTCAAGGATAAGTTTACTTTTAAGCACATTAAATTCAGATTCCATACTTTGAATTTGAGAAAGTAAAGAATGAACTATATCAGAATTATCAGATTTTTTACTTACCTCAGAGTCACCATCAGAATTGTCAGAAGGCAATGCATCTGTTAGAGCATAAATCTGTTGGATACAAGATCAAGAATACTGAAGGTCAAAGTTGAGAAAGTCAAAGCTGAAGAAAGTCAAATCTCATTAAAAGTCAAAGTCTTTTGTAATAAAAGTCAATGTATTAGTTTAGTTGTTTCCTTGTATTAGATGTTAGTATAAATACTTTTTCTTTTTACATTTTAGAAGTTGGAAGTTGGAATACGTAGAGAGAGAGAGAGAGAGAGAGAGAGAGAGAAAGACTTTTAGAAAGAGAAAGTGTATTTCTTGATAATTCAAGTAATCAAACAGGTAATTTGATTGTTAAATCTTGTTTGTTTGATTAATATTGATTAGAAACTATATTCAGGGACAAACAATTGGTATCAGAGCAGATTCAAAGTGAAATCAGATCAAGAAAGTTTGGTTCGTTACTGTTCTTTCAAGAAATTTCGAAATCTGAGTTTCTGTGAGTTTTTGGAGCAGATTTTGATTAGGTTTTGATCGCAAAGTGTATTAGATCGAGTCTATGTACTTTAATTTTCGTATTGCACTGTAATTTCATTCGAATTCGTGATTTTGGTTGGGTTTTTTGTTCACGAGTCGAAGTTCACTGTTTCATCAATCAATTTGTAGTGTGAGTGTTTGTTTGTAAAATTCATGTATTGTAAAATGTTCTTGGATTGATTGTAAAGGTTTCTGCAAAGTTTTGAGTCGATTGGACAAGGATAGATCGAATTCAGATGGAAAACTCAGTTTTTGGGTCGAAAAAAACTGAAGAACGCGCTAGATCGCTAGAACGCGCAAGTTCTTCGTGAAACGCGCTAGTTCATCAGGGTAGAACGCGCAAGTCGAAAGGAAGAATTTGGTCTAAAACGCGCAAGGGTTATCTGCGAGTTTCAAGGAAACGCGCTAGTAGTGACCAGCGAGTTCTACAAACTCGCTAATCAAAGCTAGCGAGTTTTAGAAGGAATAGTGATTAGCGAGTTCATCGGCCTGCGAGTTTGAAGATTCAAGAAATTATTCTAAGTGTTGAAACGCGCAAGAGTGGCTAGCGAGTTTAGTTCAAACGCGCAAGCTTCGATCTGCGAGTTTGGGAAACGCGTACATCACAGTTAGCGAGTTTGAGGAGAAACAGTGATTAGCGAATTCATCGACCTGCGAGTTTGAAGATTTCAGAAGAAATTCTAAGTGTTGAAACGCGCAAGCTTCGATCTGCGAGTTTGGGAAACGCGCAAGCTTCGATCTGCGAGTTTGGGAAACGCGCACATCACAGTCAGCGAGTTCTAGGCGCTTGCGAGTTTCAAAACGCGCAAATATCTGCGAGTTTACTTGCGAGTTTGTTTGCGCGTTTGGTTGACCCCCGTGCTATGTCTGCCTAGGGGGACATAGTTCGTTTTGTGATTAAAATTTCTGATTTTATATTTCAAGTTTTCTGTATTTTCTTGATTGTTTCATTTGGACTAACGATCAGTTCTAGTTTCTTATTGATATATTAATCAAACAGGTTTATACAAGATGACTTCCAAAGATGCTCTTTCAATTGGAACCGATGTCAAACCTCCAGTTTTATTCAAAGGCGAATATGAGCAATGGAAAGACAGATTCTTGGATTTCGTGGATCGGCATTCAAATGGAGAGAATATTTTACTGTCTATCACTGAAGGTCCAATGGCTCCAATTACAGTTCAGATACCTGATGTTGACTCTTCTGATAGTGAAGATGGAACTGAAGAACGAGAGCAAAAGATGAAAACAGTGACAGTGGATATTTCTCAATATTCTGAAGAGCAGAAAAGCCGATACAAAGCAGATAAACAAGCGAGATCTTTACTTCTTCAAAGCATCCCAAACGAGATCTACATCAAGATTGACAGTTATAAAGCCAATGCAAAGAAGATGTGGGATCAATTACAAAAGATGATGATGGGATCAAAGGTCGGAAACCAGATGAAAGTGGCAAACTGCATAAATAGCTATGAGGAGTTCAAAGCCAAGGAGAATGAGAGTCTGGAAGATACTTATGAGAGGTTTGTGTTGCTTCTGAACGAGTTAACAAAGAACAAAGTTAAGAAGAAGCAACTGGAAAATAATGTCAAATTCTTGAGTATCTTACGTCCAGAGTGGAAGAAGCATACAAGAAGAATGAAGCAAATGAAGGATTTGAATGAAATTCCTTTACATGAGGTATATGAGACTTTGAAACAGAATGAAGAAGAGGTTGAAGAGAAAAGAGCTGAGAAGAAGAAGGTAGCACAAGCTTCTGATCCTATAGCTTTGGTTGGAGAGACAAAGAAAGAAAAGAAAGAGAAGATTGAGAAGAAGAAGAAAAAGATAGTGAGCTCAAGTTCAGAATCTGACAGTGATGATGGTGAAAGTTTGAAACAAGCCATGATATTGCTGACCCGTGCCTTTCAGAAGAAATTTTATAAGAAGCCGGGATCAAATTCTCAACGCTATTCATCATCAAGTTCAAAGAACCACGAGCACCGAGAGAGGGTAGAAGGAAAGAGATTTGAAGAGAATCGGTATGGTGAGAAGAAACCAGATGAGAAGAAGATGTTTGCTGCTGAAAAGCCTTCAACTGATTCAATCAAATGTTATAATTGCGGGAAGATGGGTCATTATGCCAAAGATTGTCGGAAGCCGAAAGTTCGCAACTCTCAGTATTATCAAAACAAGTTGCTTTTGGCAAGACAACAGGAAGCTGGTATTGCTTTGATGGCCGAGGATGAGTTTTGGTTAGATCATTCTGAGGATGAAAGTGATGAGAAAGAAGAAAATGCTCATATCTGTCTCATGGGAAAAGCGGACAAGAATGATGATTCAGATGATGAGGCTGTTAATGAGGTATTAAACTTAACTCCAAAAGATCTTATTACCAAATTGGAAACCATGGTGGTTGAGCTTCAAAATTTGCAAAATAATCTGAAAAATGAAAAGGAAAAGGTTGCTAAAAAGAACAAGAAGATCTTTGAACTTAATACTTCTGTTATTTCAAACAATGATCTGATTGATTCTTTACGCAAATCTGATTCTGATTCTAAATCTAAAGTAGATGATTTTGAAAAGAAGATTTCTGAGTTTGAAGGTAAAGTAAATAAATATGAGTTTGAAAAGAATGAATCTCCACTAACTGTTTATAAATTGCAGGTTGAAAACAAGAATTTGAACAAGAAGGTAAATGATCTGGAAGTTAAACTTTATAAAAGAGATCAAACAGATCAAACCATCTTTCTTAATACTCCTAATGATGAGGTTGATGTTAAGCAAAGATGGGGACTTGGTTTTAATAACCCCCATTATCTTAAGAAAGCTATCAGAAAACAGCCGGCACTTTATAACTATGATTTTCTTGCCTGTGCTGATAAACATACTCATTTGAAACCCAAATTTGTTACCAAATTGTCAGATGAAGATGAGGCCAAGGAAACTGAAAACAGAAAGAATAAAAAGAAAATGCAACTACCATTTAACTATGTCAAGTTAAATGATAGTTATCTTTCAGAAACACCGAAAGTTTTTTCAAAAGACTATTTTGTTAGTTATTCCGCATCTGAGATGAAGGCAAAACCTGCGATTGCAAAGGTTTATGTTCCTACATCTATTCTTGAAAGCAAAATAGTTGAACTTGAAAATGTTTTATCTGATGAAAAACTTTTGGTGGATATTCAACAAAATGTATTTTCTACCGTTTTAAAGAACATTGTTTTTCAAGTTAAATCAACAAAGTGTTCTACAGTTTCAAAGGCACCTCAAACTTTCTCTGATAATTCTGATGACTTATTTGAGTCTGCAAATGATTCTTTTAATTCTGATGATGGGAGCATGGAAGAATCTGATATGTTTGACATTCATTCTAAACTTCCTGATCATTCTACTTGTCTTGAAAATGACAAAGTGTTACCAAGTGGTGTTAGAAATGACAAAGTTTCTGTAACTGCTGATTACTATGTTATTGGTAAGAAACATAAGAAGCAGCGATTACAGAAACAGAAATACACTGGTACACAAAAGAAACCTCAGTCACAGAAATCTATTTTTCCTAATAAATCTACATCTTATGTTTCAGATTTAAGGAAGAAAAAGCTGAAAGCTCAATCCAAATGGAGACCAAAACAGAAGGATGCTGATATAGCTGAATCAGTTACTGATAATTCTTGTACTAAATCTGTTAGTAGTGATTCTGATGTAGTTGATCAATGTGCTTCTTATAAACAAAACCTTGTAACTTCTTACAAGTGTTATTCAATAAAGCAGTTGATTCAATTATCTCCTATTACTACTAAATTTCATCATAATTATCGAAAAACTGACTTTGCTTATTCTCATGATTCTTCTGATTGGTATGGATCTTATCATGTATATTCTTCTACATCAAATGATTTTAAAGGTTTTCAAATGAACAGAGGGTCCATTTTCAAGTGGATGCCAAAATCTTGTGCTAATCTGTTAGGGCCCGTTTTTAAATGGGTACCTAAGTCTATTATTGCCTGATTTCTCTTGCAGACCCGGCATATGTGGTACTTGGATAGTGGATGTTCCAAGCATATGACTGGGCAAAAAGCTTTATTGTCTAACTATACAGAGAAATTCAGTGGAAATGTCAGATTTGGAAACGATCAGCTTTCACCTATTTTAGGATATGGTGATATCATACAAGACAACATAACGATCAGTAAAGTGAGTTATGTCGAAGGCTTGGGGCACAACTTATTCAGCATAGGTCAATTCTGCGATAAAGGGTTAGAGGTTAACTTCAAGTCTAAGAGTTGCTCAGTTCGTACTGAAGACGGAACAGAACTCTTGGGTGGACATAGAAAGACAAACCTCTATACCATTAACTTGTCAAAAGTTCAGATTGACAATCAGGTATGCTTGATGACAAAAGCTTCACCGCAACAAAATTGGCTCTGGCACAGACGTTTATCTCACTTGAACTTTCGTTACATCAACAAGTTGGTTCGTGGGAAATTAGTAAAAGGACTTCCTGAGCTGAAATACGAGAAAGAACACTTATACGCAGCATGTGAGAAGGGTAAGATGAAGAGAGCCGCACACAAACCGAAGCCGGAACCAAGCACTAGTTCTCCGTTAGAATTACTACACATGGATTTATGTGGACCAATGAGAACTCAGAGTTTGGGTGGTAAGAAATATGTGTTGGTAATTGTGGACGATTACTCCAGATACACGTGGGTCAAATTTCTTCGTTCAAAAGATGAGACACCGGAAGTTCTCATTTCATTCTTAAAGACGACCCAGGTGAAACTGCAGCGACAAGTCAAGTTCCTTCGAACTGACAATGGCACAGAATTCAAGAACAAGATTGTTGATGATTATCTCGATTCAGTTAGGATTTCACATCAGTATTCTGCTGCTAGAACCCCTCAACAAAATGGAGTAGTAGAAAGACGTAATAGGACGCTAGTCGAGGCCGCTCGTACTATGCTTAGTCAATCGGATCTACCTCTATTCTTGTGGGCGGAAGCTGTGTCGACTGCATGCCATACGCAAAATCGTTCCATGATACACCGCCGGTTTCAGAAGACTCCATATGAGTTGATCAACAACAGAACACCGACTATCAAATATTTTCACGTATTTGGGTGTAAATGTTTTGTGCTTAACGATAGAGAGAGTTTGAATAAATTCAGTGCTAAGGCGGACGAAGGCATCTTTATCGGTTATTCTTCAACATCTGCTGCATATCGAGTTTATCTAAAGAAGTCAAAGACAGTTGTGGAGAGCGTCAATGTCACATTTGATGAAGAGATGGCTTCTGAACAAATCAATTCAAAACCCGTTATCACTGGTGTATTAGCTTCTGGGCAGATCAGTCCAGAACCTGTGTCTACAGCGACAAATTCGGATAACGCTTCTACATCTACTTCACATTTAACTGATTTAGATTTGTTATTTGAATTATTTTATGATGAGTTTCTAGGATCTAATATACCTAAATCTGCTGTGACTGACAGGTTTGAAGATACAAGCTGTCATCATCCAGTCACTTCAGAGGTCATTACTGAACAAGTATTCCCCATTCAGTCAGAAATTCACATTCCTAATGTTACTCCTACAGTTGAAGTTCCACAAGTTAATGTTGAGCCAGAAGTAATTATTTCAGTTGAGTCAGAATCTGTTGTTCCAACTGATACTTCTGCACCTGAGTCTTCAACTGCAAACCCCTCTCCTGTAATTCAAGCTGAAGATTCTGAAAGTGGATTTCAAGATGATGATCATGTTCAGAATTTATCTATTCCACTTCCACATGAGCATCGTTGGACCAAGGACCATCCATTACATCAAGTAATTGGAGATTTTGACAAGCCTGTTCAGACAAGGTCAGCGACTCTTAATCAGTGTATGCATGACTCGTTCCTAAGCAAGATTGAGCCAACACGAGTATCCGAGGCTCTTGCTGATTCAGACTGGGTATCTGCAATGCAAGAAGAGCTAAATCAGTTTGAAGCCCTAAAGGTTTGGAGATTAGTTCCTAAGCCTGATGGAAAGACCGTGATAGGAACTAAGTGGGTATTCAAGAATAAAAAGGATGAAGATGGTGTCGTCATCAGAAACAAAGCTAGACTTGTTGCCAAAGGCTACAGGCAAGAGGAAGGCATCGATTATGACGAGACGTATGCTCCAGTAGCGCGCATAGAGGCAATCAGAATGTTTCTCGCCTACGCCGCTCATAAGAACTTCACAGTCTTTCATATGGATGTGAAAACTGCCTTTCTGAACGGCATTCTTAAAGAAGAAGTGTACGTGTCTCAACCTGAAGGGTTCGTCAATCAAGACAAGCCAGATCATGTATATATCTTGGACAAAGCCCTTTATGGACTAAAGCAAGCCCCTCGAGCCTGGTATGATGTATTATCCAAATTCTTGGTCAAGTCTGGTTTCTCAAAAGGTAAGATCGACACTACTTTATTCATCAAGAAAGAAAAAGCTGATATTATACTTATTCAGATATATGTTGATGATATAATATTTGGTTCTACTAATCCAAAATATTGTAAAAACTTTTCTAACCTCATGGTGTCACGTTTTCAAATGAGTATGATGGGAGAGATGAATTTCTTTCTCGGATTACAAGTTAAACAACTTTCTACGGGGATTTTTATCAATCAGTCTAAGTACATTTTGGACATTCTTCGGAAGTACAAAATGGAAGATTGCAAATCTATTGGCACCCCGATGGCACCAGGAACTAAGATCCACGCTGATCCTTCGGGTACAAGTGTTGATCTTAGAACTTATAAAGGTATGATTGGTTCTTTGATGTATCTTACATCGAGTAGACCAGATATTATGTTTTCAACATGTCTATGTTCTAGATATGAAGCTGCTCCCAAAGAATCTCATTTAGCCGCTGTCAAACGGATCTTTAGATATCTGAAGGGGACTGCAGACCTTGGTTTGTGGTATCCTAAAGATACTGGGTTTCAACTGACTGCATATTCAGATGCAGATCATGCAGGTTGTATGTTGGATAGAAAGAGTACTTCTATTCATGTTCAATTTCTTGGAGACAAGCTTGTTAGTTGGGCTTCAAAGAAACAGTTATGCGTTTCCACATCGACTGCAGAAGCAGAATATGTAGCTGCTGCCAGTTGCTGCTCTCAAGTCTTGTGGATGCGAACACAGCTACGAGATTTTGGATTCAAATATGACAAAATTCCGATATACTGTGACTCGAAGAGCGCGATTGCCATATCTGCTAATCCTGTCCAACACACCAAAACCAAACACATTGATGTAAGGTATCATTTTATAAAAGATAATGTAGAAAAAGGAACAATAGAACTTTATTTTGTAAAAACAGATTATCAACTTGCAGATTTATTTACCAAACCCTTAGATGAAAAGAGATTTAATTTTCTTATCTCTAAGCTTGGTATGTTAAATCTTAAGACGTAATCGGTTATTACCTACTAAAGTTATAAATTGTTATTTTTCATCCTTTTCTTTATCTTAATGTCTGAAAGATACCTGCACTTTAATGGTTTGCTCATGATCTCAGGGGGAGTAAGAGAAGATTGTTAGATGATCTATATTCATTTGAGGGGGAGCAAAACTAATTTCTGCATTATACTTCACTAACAAAATTTTTGTGATGCATGATTTTAGGGGGAGCCTATAAGTAACATGGAGTAAGACTATGATTTCTGATTACTTCTGATCAGAACTCGTTCTATAATTGTTTTACTGTTTTCAGTCGTTTATTTTCGAATAAATTTTGTGAATAATTTTTTGACTAGACTTTGAGACTTACAGGATGAGAGAAGCTGACACGATCATATCTACATGACTACAGCTGACTTTCTGAGATTTAAGATTAAGTGACAAGGTAAATTTTTTATCTTAATCTCACCTATATTTGAAAGAAGGACAACTTTCAGGTATAGAAAACATGTTCTTAAATGTTCAAACCACTTCCTAATTCTTAAACAGATTTTATAATTTGGAAGTGTGATTTTAAATGTTTTCATTTAACTTTTGTGTTTAATCGATAAACAAACCGTGTGTATCCAAAGATAAATATTTGCGTATTGTCTTTTCTATATACTTTCAAGTATTCACACACACCGGTTTGAATTTGTTCAACATGTTCTTATCATGTCTCTAAATTGAAAAAAATTTTCTTCAATGGTAAGACACTCCGCTTGTATTCAAAGAATTTTGAGCGATATTTCATTTCGAAACGGTCATTTCAAGAATGTCTATATCTTGTTTCGTATAGACAAATATCAATTTTTCTTGACCTTAAGCTTTAATTGATATATCATTCATTTCTGATCATTTTATACAATGTCAGATTTTCAAACAAGTTTCTTGCATTCATGTTCATTCATTCAATTTCCTTGTTTGAAAATACTTCAATGGTTTAAAATGCTCATATCTTCATGATTATATCACTGAGCATACTTATATCTGACATTTGTATATGAGCTTTAACTGATACAGTTAAACCATTTGAGCAACACGTTCTTTTAGGATTACTGGGTTCTTTGTGCTAGGAATTAACTAAACTTCTATGGATTCATGTTAACCAGTGTTTCCTACCCATGAAGTTAATCCCTTAGTGATTGAATGTGAGGAGTCAAAAGAAATGAGTGTGGGTGTGCTAAGGTAAAATGGAAAAGAGAGTTTGGTTAGTAGTGAGCTTAATGATTAAAAAGAAAGAGGGTGTGAGATCAGAGTAAAAGAATATCAAACTCTGCACCAACTACTTTCTGAGCCGGGCAGCCACATTACTAGCGTTTCACAACTCTTTGGTGAACGTTATTGAAACAGGCAATTAGCCCATGCCAACTCTTGCTTAAACCCCACCAACCACTCATTTTCTTCTCAAAATAAAAATGTTTCACATTTTCAAGGGGACGCAGCATATTATCTATCTGGTTTTCATTTGGAAAATCTGGATATTGAAAAAGAAGGAAGTCTGCCCCACCTTCGCACTTCAATCATGCACATAGAGTCTGTGTTTATCACTGTTGTTTCAGTGGTTTACACAATGTTGAGCCTTATTAAAAGCAATTATTAGTGCTTAATTCTTTCTACACATGCACGAGCACACAAAGAATTCGTTTCTTTGTCATAACATTCATAGAAATTGCCTTTGTGGTATTTCGATGATTGGATGGAAGCCCTGGGGGAGTGAACATCACAAAAGCTCCTTTATATTGTGTATTCGTTACACACAGTGACTTTGTGTTACTGACAGGCATATTAACTGATTCATCTGTTGATTCAGGAGTTACATATTCGTATTTTTGTCTGGATTTGCAAAGATCTAGATGAAACCTTGGTTATGGATCACAGCATCAGAGTCTCTTGACAGATCAGAATGGTTAAAGACATTTCTTGGACGACAAAGTTTTGATGATATTAATGCTCAAATCATCAAAAAGGGGGAGATGATATGAAGAAATGTATTGTGGAGATGGTATGAATAAATGTTAAAGTTTTTGAAGATAAAGGGAGATGATTTCAAAGTTCAAAGTAAAGATTTGAAGATTTGATAAAGTTCAAAAAATTTCTGAAGATTTTGAGGAATTTTTCTTTGAAGATTATTTGCTAAAGCATTCGAGCTGATTCTGAAGATAATTTCTTTCCAAAGTCTGAAAGTGTTGTGTGAAAGTTTTGGAAAGAAAACCATCAAAATAAAAGGGGAGATTGTTTTTGACAGAGCTTAAAGTGAAGACTGAATTGCTAGATCTTTCAACAGTGATCTTGAATCCAAAGGGGGAGATTGTTAGAGCATAAATCTGTTGGATACAAGATCAAGAATACTGAAGGTCAAAGTTGAGAAAGTCAAAGCTGAAGAAAGTCAAATCTCATTAAAAGTCAAAGTCTTTTGTAATAAAAGTCAATGTATTAGTTTAGTTGTTTCCTTGTATTAGATGTTAGTATAAATACTTTTTCTTTTTACATTTTAGAAGTTGGAAGTTGGAATACGTAGAGAGAGAGAGAGAGAGAGAGAGAGAGAGAGAAAGACTTTTAGAAAGAGAAAGTGTATTTCTTGATAATTCAAGTAATCAAACAGGTAATTTGATTGTTAAATCTTGTTTTTTTGATTAATATTGATTAGAAACTAGATTCAGGGACAAACAACATCTTCCTCTACTTTTGCCATCATGCTTACTTGAGTAAAATGGTCTTTTTCATCATCAGAACTTTGACACAGCCAGTTTTCTTCTTCTGGCATGAGCACTTTCCCTTCCTCCTGTTTCTTTGCTAGCATTGACTTCTTTGCATAGTACTCTGAGTTCATAATCCTTTTGAACTTGCAGTCTTTAGAAAAATGCCCAACTTTTCCACAATTGAAACATCTTCCGCTTGGCGTAACTACCTTTTCTTCCTTTTTCTCTTCCTTCCTCTCTTCTTTCTTTTCATAACGGGGCTTGAACTTCTCAGTCTTATCTTTCTTTAAACCTTCATACTTTGACTTTGAAAAGTATTTCTTCTTACCACATCTTTTGTTGAACTATTTGGTTATAAAGGCCAAATTCTTAGCAAACCTATAAACATCATCATCTGAATGCACCTCTACTTCTTCCACCGAAGACTCAGAACTTGACTTTGGTAGTTCAGACAAATAAGATTTAGACAACTTTGACTTTGATCTGGAACCGGAAAAAGAACTTGACTTACCTGCTTTCTTCTCAGCTAGCTGAGCTATGGACTATTTCACCATTTTCTTCTCTTCACATAGCATCTTTATTTCATCTTCGTGTTGAGACAAAGTGGTAAAGATATCATTCACATCTTCTAAGTCCATGTCCTTTGACATCTGAAGATTAATGGCATATAGCTCTTCCATTCTGGGTTGAGATTCTTTATGAACTTATAGTTAATCTCAAACACAGTCTTGTTCATGTTATTCCATCTCAAATCGTTTTACAATGAATCTGTTGTAGGTGTCTACCAATGCTTCACCCTCCTTTGCTCGGAACCCCTCATTAGCGTTGATACTCTGATTCAGCTTATCTTTGATGGATTGGTCAGTACCTTGGATATGTCTCTCAATCCCATCCTACAAAGCCTTTGTTGAGTCACGACTGTCTACACGGTTGTAGATGTCATTGGGGATAGCCATAGTCAAATAGATGAGAGCTTCTTCATTAATCTTCGCTTGTGCCTTCTCCCGTTCACTATAATATTGGTAGGGCTTTGGCACATATCTGACCAATATCTCTGGAGAAGTTTTCGTAGCTGGCTAACCAGGGACCGTAACAACAGGGCAAACTGGTCCTTCAATGATTGACTTCATAAAATCCCTGTTCTTATGATTTAAGAACTGAGTCATTTGGCGTTTCCATTGAGGGTATTGTCTTATTGACAACACTGGCGGTTTGGACTGAGACCCCATGGAAAGTAAATCTTTTGACATTTTGGAATCTGAAGAATAAGAACTTGGAAAGATCGTTAGTTCGAAAACAATCAACAACTCAGAAAAATTCCCAGAAAAAATTTCCAAAAATTTTCTAAGGCTGAAATCCTCACACCACTGAGAACCTTAACAATTCGCACACCACTGACATTCTTTTCGCACACCCAAAAGAAATTATTTTCGCATGCCAAAAGAAATTCTTTTTGTATAACACAGTGTGAATTCCTTTTTTTCGCATGTAGAGAGATGTGAATTCTTAACTTCTCGTACCTAACGTTGAGCGAATTTCTCACTTAGATTTTTTCATAAATCTAATGCCATGCGAATTCTTGACATCCTCATTCGAAAAATATAGATCTTGCGAGTTCTTCGTGCAAGTTCTTCACAGTGTAACTCCAAGATTCAAGCAAATCAACAATATGCACAAGATTATGTATATGAACTAGAGAGAGAATGTAAAGAGAGAAGCAAATTTCATATATCTCACTTAAGCAAAATGGTTCTAGTTCTCTTACTTACAATACAATAATTCTCTACTCTCTACTACACAAAGCATACAAGACTATTTAAATGGTCAATGGACCATGTACAATTACAAGTAAACTAATCTTGACTAAACAAGACTTTGACTTTTACACATTAAATCTTGGATACAATAATACACTAACAATATCCCCCTTTGTATTAAATGTAACATCCCGCCTGCCTCGACAACAATATTGTCCGCTTTGCCCCTGGATTTAACCAACGTGTAGCGCACGGATTTGTTTCTGGCGACCTGGTGAGAAACTTCCCAGGGGGTCACCCATCCTGGGACTACTCCCACCCAAGCACGCTTAACCTCAGAGTTCCCAGAACCTGACGTGCTTGTGGCCCCAAAACGCGTTGTTGTTAGGAAGGCCAAGATATTACTTATAACACCCAGCATCACTCCTGTCCACGGCCGATATGGGATATGCCTAAGGTGTTACAAACACCCCCCCTTGGGACTCATCGTCCTCGATGAGGTTTGCCCCATATCCCGAACGGCACAGGAGTGGCTCTGATACCATTTGTAACATCCCGCCTGCCTCGACAACAATATTGTCTGCTTTGCCCCTGGATTTAACCAACGTGTAGCGCACGGATTTGTTTCTGGCGACCTGGTGAGAAACTTCCCAGGGGGTCACCCATCCTGGGACTACTCCCACCCAAGCACGCTTAACCTCAGAGTTCCCAGAACCTGACGTGCTTGTGGCCCCAAAACGCGTTGTTGTTAGAAAGGCCAAGATATTACTTATAACACCCAGCATCACTCCTGTCCACGGCCGATATGGGATATTCCTAAGGTGTTACATTAAAGATTAAAAAAAAATTGACAACAGTCTTTAGATCTTGATTCTTCAAAATTTTATCTCTGGCGGCTTTAAACTTTGAAGCTCTAGCAATCTTCAAACATTCAGCTTTTGAAGAATCATCAGATAAACTTGAAAAGTCTTTCCCATTCTCTTTGAAAAGTAATTCTCTAACACTTTAAAATTTCATCAAGTCTTGAATTTGAATTTGAAACGTCGAACTTAGCGGCTTTGAACTTTGAGTAATCTTTCAATGCTTGTATCTTCATCTCTTTGATCTATGAACTGTCTGTCTTTGAACAACGATCTCTCTCGAAATATCTCGAAACATCTTTATCATATTATCTCGAGCTTCTTGACATCTTCTCTCATTGGAAATTGAAACTTGTAAAATATCTCCCCCTTTTTGATGATTGTGAGCATCATGATCATCAAAACTTTTCAATTTCATCAATGTATTTGAAAAACAATCTCCCCCTTTATGATAAAATAGCAATCTACGCCCTTTTGATATGAGTATCCGTCAATTCATAAAATGTATTCATCTGAATATTTTCAAATCCAGACAAAAGAAGAATTGTAACCCTGAATCAATAAATGATACAGTTAGTATGCCTGTAAGTAGCACAAAGCCACTTTGTACAACGAATGTACATTGGAAAGGAGCTTTTGTGATGTTCACTCCCCCAGGGCTTCCATTCAATCATTGAAAAATCATAAAGGAATTTTCTATGAATGTTATGACAAGAAAACATATTCCTTGTGTGTTACGTGAAAGTATAAGAATGATTGAAGCTACTTAAGCTTTTGCATGCTCAAAATGTGTAAACTGTTGAGACAACAACAAGTATTACACGGACTCAATGTTCATGAAAGAGGTGCGAAGGTGGGGCAACTTTCTTTCTTTTTCAATATCTAAATCTTCTGAGTGAAGACCAGATAGCAGATGTGCTGCGTCCCCAAAAGAAAATTTGAAACATTTCTTTGTTGGGAAAGAAATGAGTAGTTGGTGGGATTAAAACAAGAGTTGGCATGGGCTAGTGCCTATTTCAATGATGGTCACCAATGAATGTGAACCAACAGTAATGTGGCTGCCCGACTCAGAAAGTAGTTGGTGTAGAGTTCTGATATTCTTTTAAATCTGTTCTCACACCCTCTTTCTTTTAATCATTTAAGCTCACTTTTAACCAAACTCTCTTTTACATTTTACCGCTCAGCACAATGAGAAAAAACTCAATCGGATGAGTTATCTCCCCCACTTTTTGATTTAAGACCCCTCACCCCTCAATCACTCTAGGATAACTTCCGGGGTAGGAAACACTGGTTAATGTGAATACATGGAAGTTCTGTTTAAGTTCTCACACGAATCCCATGTAATTTTGTCCTAAAAAGAATAGTTACTCAACAGTTTAACTTGAATAATTAATCACATGATAACATTGTCATATTAATGTATGCTCATCAAGGATATGAATGAAAATTGAGCATTTGAACTTTGATGATCTCTGAAAACAAAGAAATTGAATGAATGAAATGAAATCAAGAGAATTGTTTTGAGATTCTGATAATGTATCAATCAGATCAAATATCATGAATATGGACATGAAATGGTTGGGGTATCAAAGAACTTTATAGATGTTTATATGAACAAATATAAACATATTTTCAATGCACGCACAAAGTTTGAAATGATGACTGATGCTCAACAACAGTGAAATCAAACAAGGGTATTACCATAGAAAAATTGTTTCATTTAGAGACATGGTAATAACTAATTCAAATGAAGTACTGAACCGGTGTGTATGAATACTTGAATTATATAGACAAGATAATACACAAGTATTGATCTTTGGAAACACACAGTCAGTTAAACATTAACGCTTAATTATGAAAAACATTTAAAATCACACTTCTGAATTCATGAAATCTTTTGAGAACCAGAAATGATTTGAACATTTAAGAAAATATTTTTCATGCTCGAAAGTTCTTCTTGTTTCAAACAATCAGAGATCTAGATCAAAAAATACTTACAAACTATTTAAACTCCCCCTCAAATCATGATAACCTGAGTTACATTCAGATAAGTTTCCCATTGATATTTGCAAAATATCCTTATCATAACAAAATATTCTTTGACATTTATGATCGGGTCTTGAACTGCTTTGTTCAAAAGCCTTACTTGATCTCTGAGGTATGAGTCCTAGACTGATTTGTCTAGAAGTCATTCTTCTTAACATTGAAGAACGGGTTCTGATATGATATAATCAGAAACCAAAGCTCTTGCTCCCCCTAAACCTGTGGTGCCTGTAAAACAATTTTAACAGATTTTGGTACCCACTAGTATTTGGGTCCTGGTTGGTTAGATTTAGGAATCCACTTCTCATTAGATTTAAATCTTTTAAGTTCATTTTTTCTGAGAAGTAATTCTGTAAGTTCCATACTAGGGATGAGCAATGTATTTTTGAACAAAATCATGTGCTCTACACTAAGAACAACAAATCTTGTTTTGAGCCAACCTGATAAGATAATTAGCAGAATAAATCATATCTGTTAGAACATATATTTGTTGGATACAAGATCATGAAGACAGAAGATTGAAAGTCAACCAAGTCAAAGCCAAAGTCAACTCTCAAAGCAAAGTCAAAGTCTTTTTGTAATAAAGTAAAAGTCAAAGTCATTGTATTTTGTTTTTTTATTGCGTTGTAAGCATGTGTTGTTTTGTTTTAATAGACATATGACTAGAGTAAGTGGTTAGAAATTATAGTTGCAAGTTAGAAGTAATTGTACGCAAAGAGTTTGTATACGAATTCCAGTGGTTGAATTGAAACAGGTTAATTGTTTGAATCATTCTAATCTTGTTTTCGTAATTGAATTAGCAATTAGAACTTGATAAATTGGGGCATAATAATTGGTATCAGAGCAGATTCAAGTTGAAATCGATCGAAATATGGAAGTTCGCACTGAGTTCTGAGTCTTGTATAATGTTCTAGAACAATCTTGTATAGGTGAATTGAATTCTTGCACTGTATGTATGATTAATTCTTGAATTTGAGTTCACGAGTTTACATGCACTGTATCGAATCAATGTGTAAGTTTCAGTGAATTTCGTTGAAATTCATTGGTCGAAATTGTTTTTAGATGTATTAGAGAGAAAATTGTCGAAGTTACAGACTGGAAATCGAAGGATTCATGGATTTTTGAGCCAATCAGAGTTATATTTTCAACGAGATCTCAAGAACTCGCATAAGTTCATGAAGAACTCGCATATCCTAAAGAACTCGTATATAATCTCAAGATTTCGCATCTAGAATTCGCAGATCTCTTATTTTCGCATAAAATTCTTGTCTGAAATTTTCACAATTGTAGAATTCACATATGTGTGTTATGCGAAATGTGGTGAATTCGCATATGTGTGTGATAAGATATCTTAAGAATTCGTACAAGTCTATGTGCGAATTGTCAGAATTCGCATAAGCATTTTATACGAAAAGTTTTGTGAAAATCGTTCAAGGCAAGAATTTACATAAGTCATTTGTGCGAAAAGTAAAGAATTCGCATATCGAATAATACGAATTCTTTGAATTCGCATCAGAGAGATATACGAATTCCTCAGAATTCATATAAGAAGTTTTAAATTTCTTCAAGTCTAGAATTCACATAATTCTATTGTGCAAATTGCACTTGCGAAAAGTTTGTTTTCTAATATTTTTCCATGTCTAGAATTCGTGTAAGTGTTGTGTGCGAATTCTAAGAACTTGCATATGACTTCATGCGAATTCTATTGCATGCGAATTCTGAAATAGTTTTTGTATGCAAATTCTGAAGTTAGTGTGTGTAGTGTGCGAATTCTTGGTTGTTTGTGCTTATGTGCGAATTGTGCATGCGAATTCCATGTGTTTCACTCTAGTGCGCGAATCCCATACTTGAGAAATTTTTGGAAATCTTATTTTCTGAAGTTTATGAGTTTTTCTGTATTTTGAGATTTCACTTGGACTAACGATCATGGTCAAGTTCTTATTGTACATTCTTGAAAAACAGGATGACTTCAAGAGAAGCACTCGCTATTGGAACTGATGTGAAACCTCTAGTCTTATTCAAAGGGGAGTATAAGCAGTGGAAGGATCGTGTCTTGGATTTTATTGATAGAAACGATTTGGGAAAGAGTGATGAAACCTCCAAAAAAGACTCATACTGTTGTAGGATAAAATGGAGAAGTGGAAGAAAAAGAGTACCCACTACCACTTGAGGAGTACACAGATGAACAGAGAAAGAGACAGAAAGCTGATAGATTAGCGAGGTCATTTACTCTTCAAGGGATTCCAAATGAGATATACGTGAATATTGACAGCTATAATGCTACGGGAAAACAGATGTGTGATCAACTTGAGAAAATGATGTTCAGATCCAAGATTCGCAACCAGCTCAAAGTCGCCAACTGCCTCAACAACTACGAAGAGTTCAAGGCCAAGGAGGGTGAATCTATTGAGGATACTTACGATAGATTTGTGACTTTGTTAAACAATCTTAGCAAGAATAAAGTAAGGAAGTCACAGATTGAACTCAATGTCAAATTCCTCAACATCCTGAAACCTGAGTGGAAGAGGTTTACTAGGCAAATGAAACAGATGAAGGATCTGAACGAGATTTCACTTCATGAGGTGTATGAGACTCTTAGGCAAAACGAGGAAGAGGTGGAGGAGATCAAAGATGAAAAGAAGAAGGATGAGAGAGTGGTTGTTGATCCCAGTTGCTCTAGTGGTGAAAAAGAAATCAGTGAGCCTAAAAAAGAAGAAGAAAGTTATAGTTTATAAGTCCGAGGAGGCTGACAGTGAAGAAAATTTTGATTCTGATGACTGTGAGAATCTCGAACAGGCCATGCTAATGTTGACAAAAGCCTTTCAGAAGAAATTCTACAAGAAGCCTGGTTCGAACAGTCAGAGATATTCCTCAGGTTCAAGAAACTACAAACATAAGGAGAGGATTGAAGGAAAGAGGTTTGATGAGAAGAAACCTGAAGAGAAGAGATACAAATCTAAAGAGAAGAAAGATCCAGAACCAACAAAGTGTTATAATTGCGGAAAGCTCGGACACTTTGCTAAGGATTGCAGAAAGCCTAAGGTCCGAAACTCCGAATACTACAAGAATAAGATGCTCTTGGCCAAGCAGCAGGAGATTGGCAAGGCTCTTATGGCTGAAGATGAATTATGGCTCGATCATTCAGAAGATGAAGAAGATTCAGACTGTGCTTTATGGGTAAGAAGTGACTGAATATGAAGCTGATTCAGACTGTGAAGACAACGAAGAGGTATGTGATAAGTCTAAATCAGACTTTCTTACAGAAATGCAAGCTTTGATGGTTAGACTTAAGAAATCAGAGTCTAAGATTACACGCGAAGAAGGTATCAATAAAGAGAAAAACCAGTCAATACTGAAACTTAGCAAGGATATTACTGAGAATAACGTATTGATTGAGGCTTTACATAAAAACATTGATACTAGTGCAAAAGAGAAGACTATAATTCACAATGAACTATCTGAAACTACTTCGAAATATAAACTGTGTCAATTTGAATCCAAAAAGGTTGCTAAAATGTGTTCATTTCTTTCAAAAGAAAACAAATCTTTAACTGATAAAGTGAATATTTTGGAAGAAAAACTTTACACTTTAGGTCAAACTGAACAGACCATTCACCTAAATAAACCTAAAGAGAGTAGTGAGTGTTGGGGTCTTGGTTACGAGAACCCACACTACCTCAAAATGGGTATTTCTAAAGTGCCTGCGCTTTATGATTTTGGATTTTTAAAACTGGCACCACAATACCCCGAACTCAAAGTTAAGTGGACTAAACTGTCTGAAGAGGATGAAGCTAAGGAAATATAGAAAACGAAGAACACAACTAAAATGAAACTTCCATTTCGTTATGAGATATTGAATTATAGTTATAGTTCTGATAAATCAAAATTTCTTTCTAATGACTATTTTGAAAGTTATTCTTCAAAGGAGTTGGAGGCTAAGCCTATTGAGGGTAAAATTTATGTACCTCCTCTCGTGTTAGAATGTAAAATTTCTGAACTCGAGAACACTCTGATAGAAGAAAGAATTTTGATTAATCTAGAACAAACTGTGTTTTCTACCGTGCTTCTAAATTCTGAATTTTCTAAAACTTCTAAAGCTTCAAAATCTGATGATTTAAATGGTCTACTTGATAAAGAGTTTGATTTCTTAAACTCTGAAGGTGATTTAGATGACTGTGTTGGTCAATTTGATTTTAATGCTAAACTTCCTGATCATTCACAGTTTGTTATAAACTCTTTTGGTCTACCCAGTGTGTATGAAAAGGGTGAAACAATAACAAAAGTTGATGTACCGGTTTATGTGAATACCAAGAATGCTAAAGGTAAGAAGAAGAAATCTAGGCATTCAGAGAAACAGACAACCACTGGTAAGCCAAAGAAAAAGCAATCTTTCAAATCTCCCAGTTCTAACTCTAAAGTTTTAAATGTTTCAGATGTGAGTAAGAGAAAATCTGGAGTTAAATCAGAATGGCAGCCAAAGAAGAAGATCGACGAGACTGCTAAATATTTTTTTGATTCTCTTTGTAATAGAAATACTGATGGTACAACTGATGTAATTGGCAATGTTTCTTTTCAAAAACCAAAACTTGTAACTTTTTACAAACGCTATTCAATAAAGCAATTGTTCCAATTATCTCCGTCTACTACGTATTGTCGAAATGATTTTGCTTCTCGACAATATTCTGAAGTTTGGTTTGGTACATATCATGTCTATTCTTATCATTCTCATGCTTCAAATGATTTTCATAAGCAAAGAGGATCCAAATTTAAATGGGTGCCAAAATATTGTGCTAACACTGTAGGACCCATCTATAAATGGGTACATAAACCTATTGTTTCGTGATTTCTCATGTGCAGACCCGTCATATGTGGTACTTGGATTCTAGTTTCTCCAAGCATATGACCGGGCAGAAAGATTTATTATCTAATTATACAGAGAAATATTGCGGAACAGTTCGATTCGAAAATGATCAGTTTCACCTATTTTGGGCTATGGTGATGTGATTCAAGAGAACGTGATGATCAAGAAGGTGAGCTACATTGAAGGTTTAGGGAATAACCTATTCAGCATTGGACAGTTATGTGACAAAGACTTAAAGGTTAATTTCAAGGCCAAGATATGTTCTGTGCGTACTGAAGATGTTAAAGAACTCTTGGTCGGCACTAGAAAGTCAAACCTCTACACGATTAATCTGTCAAAAGTCAAGACTGACAATGAGTTGTGTCTACTATCAAAAGCCTCGCTGCAACAAAGATGGTTATGGCATCGAAGACTTTCTCACCTAAATTTTCGTTACATCAACAAACTGGTCACGAGAAATTTGGTAAAAGGACTTCCAGTGCTCAAATATGTTAAAGAACCTCTTTGTGTAGTGTGTGAGAAGGGCAAGATGAAGAGAGTCGCTCATAAGCCGAAACCTGAGCCGAGTACAAGCTCATCCTTGGAACTTCTGCATATGGATCTCTGCGGTCCGATGCGAACTCAGAGCATAAACTTCAAGAAATATGTTCTAGTGATTGTGGATGATTACTCACGCTACACTTGGGTCAAATTTCTGTGAACAAAGGATGAGATGCCCGAAGTCATCATCACATTCTTAAAGACTACCCAAGTTAATATGCAAAAGCCAGTCAAGCTTCTTCGAACGGACAAAGGCACATAATTTAAAAACAGAATTGATGAAGATTATCTCGAATCGGTCAGGATAACACATCAATATTCTACTGCCAGAACGCCTGAACAGAACAGAGTTGTAGAGAGACGTAATAGAACGCTAATCGAGGCCGCTCAAACTATGCTGAGTCAATCGGATCTACCTCTGTTTCTATGGGCTAAAGTTGTATCGACTGCTTGCTACACGCATAATCGTTCTATAATCCATCGTCGGTTTGGTAAAACGTCATATGCTTTAATAAATAATCATACACCTAGCATTAAAGATTTTCATATTTTTGGATGCAGGTGCTTTGTACTTGTGTGTCCAGATTCTAGTTTCTCATCACAAACAATTAATCAATAAACAAGTTTCAAACAATTACCTGTTTTGATTCAATTTAAATTCAACGATTACAATCTTTTCTCTCTAGATTTCTCTCTCTCTCTCTCTCTACAATTCTCTCTCTGTAGAATACTATCTCTCTCTAGAACTCTCCTTTTCTTACAACTTCCAACTGAATACAACTACTTAACAAAACAGAAAGACAAGATATTTATACCTACAACTAATACAAGGAAAGTAAAAGTACAAAACAAATACGAATACAAAGACTTTGACTTTTATTACAAAATAGACTTTGACTTTAATGAAAGTTGACTTTCTCAGCTTTGACTTTCTTAAACTTTGATCTTCAGTCTTCTTGATCTTGTATCCAACAGATTTATGCTCTAACAATCTCCCCCTTTGGATTCAAGATCATTCTTGAAAGATCTAGCAATTCAGTCTTCTCTTTTAAGCTCTGTCAGTACAATCTCCCCTTTTTCTTTTACGATATTCTTTCCAAAACTGTCTTCAAATGATTAACAATCTCCTCAAAACTTTCACAACATACTTTCAGACTTTGGAAAAAAATTATCTTCAGAATCAGCTCCGATTGCTTTAGCAAATAATCTACAAAGAAAAATTTCCTCAAATCATCAGAAATTCTTTGATCTTCTTCAAATCTTTACTTTGAATTATATGACTTGGACATTTCTGAAAATCATCTCTCAAAACTTTATCATTTCTTGATATCATCTCCCCCTTTTTGATGATTTGAGCATCTATATCATCAAAACTTTTCTTCCAAGAAATGTCTTTGACCATTCTGATCTGTCAAACTTAGCCTCTGATTCCGTGATCCATAACCAAGTAATCATCTAGATCTTTGCAAATCCATACAAGATAAACACATGTAACTCCTGAATCAACAAATGAATCAGTTAGAATGCATGTCAGTAACACTAAGTCACTGTGTAACGAATACACAATATAAAGGAGCTTTTTGATGTTCACTCCCCCAGGGCTTCCATCCAATCATCGAAACACCACAAAGGCAATTTCTATGAATGTTATGACAAAGAAACAAATTCTTTGCGTGTTCATGCAAGTGTTCGAAAGAATAAGCACATGATGATTGCTTTTTAAGGCTCAACATAGTGTAAACCACTGAGACAACAATAGATAAACACAGACTAAATGTGCATGATTGAAGTGCGAATGTGGGGCAGACTTCCTTCTTTTTCAATATCCAAATTTTCCAAATGAAAACCAGATAGATAATGTGTTGCGTCCCCAGAAAAATATGAAACATTTTCTTTTTAAGAAGAAAATGAGTGGTTGGTGGGGTTTTAAGCAAGAGTTGGCATCGGCTAGTTGCCTGTTTCAATAATGTTCATCAAGAATTGTGAAACATTAGTAATGTGGTTGCCCGGCTCAGAAAGTAGTTGGTGCATAGTTTGATATTCTTTTACTCTGATCTCACGCCCTCTTTCTTTTAATTAAAATAAACTCACATCTAACCAAACTCTCTTTTCCATTTTACCTCAACGCACAACCCACACCCATTTCTTTTAGACTCCTCACACTCAATCACAATGGATTAACTTCTTGGGTAGGAGACACTGGTAATCGTGAATCCATAGAAGTTCATTTAAGTCCTAGCACAAAGAACCCATGTAATCCTATGAAAGCATATGTTGCTCAGATGATTTAACTTTATCAGTTAAAGCTTATATACAATTCAGATAAATTGTATGCTCAGAATATAATCATGAAGATATGAGCATTTTGAAACAATGAAGTATTTTCAAACAAAAGTATATTGAAAGAATGAAATGAATACAAGAAACTTGTTTGAAAATCTAACTTTGTATGAAAATGATCAGAAATGAATGATATAACAATCAAAGCTTAAGGTCAAGAATAATGGATATTTTCTATACGAAACAAAATATAGACATTTTTGAAATGACGTTTCAAAATGAAATATCGCTCAAAATTCTTTAAAGTACAAGCGAAGTGTCTTACCATCGAAAAATTGTTTCAATTTAGAGACATGGTAAGAACGTTTTGAACAAAAATTTAAACCAGTGTGTGTGAATACTTGAAAGTATATAGAAAAGATAATACACAAGTATTTATCTTTAGAAACACACGGTTTGTAGAAACGTTTAAGCACAAAATAAAATGAAAACATTTAAAATCACACTTCTAAATTATAAAATTTGTTTAAGAATCGGTAAGTAGTTTGAACATTTAAGAACATGTTTTCTATATCTGAAAGTTGTCCTTCTTTCCGATACATTTGAGATTAAGATAAAAATTTTACCTTGTCGCTCAATCTTAATTCTCATGAAGTCAGCTGTAGTCATAAAGATATGATCGTGTTAGCTTCTCTCATCCTGCATAAGTCTCAAAGTCTAGTCAAAGCAACTTTTATTCACAAATTTTATTCAAAATTAAAATGACAAAAAGCAGTAAAACGATTAAAGTACGAGTTCTGATCTAAAATAATCAGAAATCAAAGTCTTATTCCTTTCTTATATGACTTATAAGCTCCCCCCTAAAATCATGCATTACAAAAAATTTATCAGTTAAGTAAAATGCAGAAATTAGTTATGCTCCCCCTCAAAAGAATAATGATTCATCTTTAATCTTCTCTTACTCCCCCTGTGATCATGAGCAAACAATTAAAGTGCAGATATCCTTCAAACATAATGATAAAGAAAATGATGAAAAATAACAATACGTAACTTTATTAGGTAACAACCGATTACGTCTTAAGATTTAACATACCAAGCTTAGAGACAAGAAATTTAATCTCTTTTCATTTAAGGGTTTGGTAAATAAATCTGCAAGTTGATAATTTGTTTTTACAAAATAAAGTTCAATTGTTCCTTTTTCTACATTATCTTTAATAAAATGATACTTGACATCAATGTGTTTGGTTTTCTTATGCTGTACAAGATTAGCAGATATCACTATTGCACTATTCGAGTCACAATATATAGGTATTTTGTCGAACTTAAATCCATAGTCTCTTAGCTGTGTTCGCATCAACAGGACTTGAGAGCAGCAACTGGCAGCAGCTACATACTCTGCTTCAGCAGTCGATGTGGAAACGCATAATTATTTCTTTGATGCCCAGCTAACGAGCTTATCTCCAAGAAATTGAATGTGACCTGAAGTGCTCTTTCTGTCCAACATGCAACCTGCATGATCTGCATCTGAATAAGCCATCAGTTGAAACCTAGTATCCTTAGGATACCACAGACCAAGATCTGCAGTCCCTTTCAGATACCTAAAAATCCTTTTGGCAGCAGCCAAATGGGATTCTTTAGGAGCAGCCTGATATCTAGAACATAAGCATGTTGAAAACATAATATCTGGCCTACTTGAAGTAAGATACATTAACGATCCTATCATACCTCTATAAGTTCTAACATCAACACTTTTACCCGAAGGATCAGTGCTAATTTTAGTACCTGGTGCCATCGGGGTTCCAATTGGTTTACAATTTTCCATTTTAAACTTCCGAAGAATATCCAAAATTTACTTAGATTTGTTAACGAAAATCCCCGTTGAAAACTGTTTAACTTGTAATCCGAGAAAGAAATTCATTTCTCCCATCATACTCATTTGAAAACGTGACACCATGAGGTTAGAAAAGTTTTTGCAGTATTTAGGATTAGCAGAGCCAAATATTATATCATCAATATATATTTGAATAAGGATGATATCGGCTTTTTCCTTTTTGATAAACAAAGTGGTATCAACTTTACCTTTGGAAAAACCTGACTTGACCAAGAATTTAGATAGAACATCATACCATGCTTGTTAGGATCTCCAATTACTTGATGTAAAGGATGCTCTTTGGTCTAGCGATGCTCATGAGGTAGTGGAGTAGATACTGATTGAACATGATCATCATCTAGAAATCCACTATCAGACTCTTCAGTTTGATTAATAGGAGGGGGGTTTGCAGTTGAAGTTTCAGGTGCAGAAGCATCAGTTGGAACAGCAGACTCTGGCTGTTGAGTAGACAATATATCACACCCAACTGAAACAGTTACTTCTGGCTCATCAGTTACTTGTACCTCTTCAACTGTAGGAGTAGATGTTGGAATGTGAGTTTCTGACTGAACGGGGGATTCAAGTTCAATTACAACTTCTGAAGTGACTGGATGATTGCAACTTGTGTCTTCAGACCTGTCAGTCACAACAGATTTAGGTACATTAGACCTTAGAAACTCATCATAAAATAATTCAAATAACAAATATAAATCAGATAAATGTGAAATTGAAGTAGAAGCGCATCCGAATTTTCTCTGTAGAAACAGGTTCTGGACTGATCTGTCCAGAAGCTAATACGCCAGTTATTACGGGTTCTGAACTGAGTTGTACAAAAGCCATATCTTCATCAAATGTTACATTATCGCTCTCAACGACTGTCTTTGACTTCTTTAGATAGACACGATATGCTGCAGATGTGGAAGAGTAGCCAATGAAGATGCCTTCGTCCGCCTTAGCACTGAATTTGTTCAGATTCTCTCTGTCGTTAAGCACGAAACATTTACACCCAAATATATGAAAATACTTGATTGTCGGTGTTCTATTGTTGATCAGCTCATATGGAGTCTTTTGAAAACGGCGGTGTACCATGGATCGATTTTGAGTATGACATGCAGTTGACACAGCTTCTACCCACAAGAATAGAGGTAAGTCAGACTGGCTCAGCATAGTCCGAGCGGCCTCGACTAGCGTCCGATTTCGCCTTTCGACTACTCCATTTTGTTCAGGCGTACGAGCAGCAGAGTACTGATGTGATATCCCGACCGATTCGAGATATTGTCAAGATCGAAAGTTCTAAACAAGAATTTAATACAAACTCAGAAACAATGTTAAAGAAGTTGCGGAATAACACTTTAACAATTAATCAAAACACAGAATATGAACTCAAATCATAAGTTTATATAGCATAAAACTTAATGATTACAAACTCAACCTCAATCTGTTGAACATGCTCAACAGACGTTTTACACTTCTCTATATAAAGGATCAATACTAGTCTTGAGGTTAATTCTCTAAACAAAAACAACTCTATCAATGTGTGTTACTCTATCAAGAACTTCTAGACTATATATACAGAATTAATTACAAGATAATTACAATGGAAATATTATTTTCAGAATCCAGTCCATAATTATCTTCATCTCCTATTCTTCCGCATCAATCCATCTTTATCTTCAGAAGCAGCATTGACTCAATAGCAGTATTAACTTTGTCCTTATCCAGCAGCATTAACATCATCAGCAGTATTATCATGCTTGCAGTATTAACCTTTCACTTGCAGTAGTAATATTCAAGCAGTACTAACTACTAGCAGTACTAACTCTCCAAGCATTGCTAACTATTAAAGTAGCAGCACTAACTCTTCAAGTAGTATTAATTCTAATAGCAGTAGTAATATTTCATCACCTAGCAGTACTAACCAGACTTGGTTATTTCTGACCCAACAATCTCCCCTTAACTTAACTTTTCAGATTGAGAAGTTAAGTTCTTCAAGATGTGTTCCTCCGTGATGCTTTCAAAACTCCATCTTAGTTGCATAGATTAGGATCCAGACCCAAACTCTGATTGATAGTTCTTTTGACTACTATCTTGGCCATTTCTGAATCATTTGAACACACCAGCTTAGCATTCAACATACCTTGCAATTTGGCTTTGCTGTGATCATAAATTCTATCCACCAGGTAGTACTCATGATAAGATTTGTCAATAGTGATGACATAGACTCCACACCTTTCAAATAGCATCCAATTGTCTATTCTTTGGAATTTATTCTCCAGATGCAGATCTCTGACAACATGTTGAACTTTGCTAGGATCAAACATCATGCACAAGTACTCCATTGCCAGCTTCTTTATGTTCATTCCTGCTTCTTTCGGAGTATCTCAACCTTGAAAATTTCTTCTAAGTCAGATCTGGAACAACTTCTGATGATTTTGCCTCATGTAGCATATATTTCATAGTGATCACCCAATCTCTTGATCCTGAAGTATTCATTGCCTTGGTCTTTCAAAATATCCCAATGAATGATTTCAGGAGCATTCACTGAAATGGGATCAACCTTCAGAGGTTCTTTATCAGATACTGTCATGTACAAATCAAATTGCACCTCAGATTGTCTTGGTTGACTTGTAGGATCTTGATTCTGCTCTAGCACATGTTCTGCTGATTCTGCTTTTGCACTTTCAATCTCCTTTTCAACTTCTTCAATTATTGACCTCTTTGCCTTAGGCTTGGTAGCAATAGATTTCTTTCTTTTTATAGCTCTAATCTGTTGAGCCAAAGTCTCTTCTTGCTTAGCTTCTGTCTTTTCTTTGATAGGAGTGCCTTCTTCACTGTCGGGGAAGGGCTATTGTATGTTAAGGTCATGCCTTTCTTTCATCTTTCTTTCAACCTCTACCCTTTGAGTGAAATCCCCTTGTAATTTGGCCAGCTCCTTCTTATATAGTTCTTCTATTATACCATAAGACATGTTGGTAAACATCCCTTCTTTAACTCCAATAGACCCTTTCAGAAAGTTGATCATCTTTCTTCTTTCTTGATTGTCCAGAAATGTCTTTGAAGGTTGTCTTTGTCTTGTCTTTAATGTCAGCCTTTGCCTTGAAGCCTTCTTTGTAATTTTCTTAGCAGCAGCAGCAGTTTTTAAACTCCTTTGAAATTCCTCATTAAGCTTTGTAGATAACTCCAAAGAAATCTCCCTGTCTTTTGCAGATTGGATTTCTTCTTCCTTTTCCATTTCTTCTTGCAGTTTCTTTGCCAACTCTTCATCCAAATCAATCTGTTTCAGCTTCTTCATTGGTTTCTCAGGCTCACCCACTTTCTCTTTCCCTTTCTTTTTGATCTCTTCCTCACTGATCTTTTTCTTTATCTGTTCTAATCCTCCTTCTTTAATGACCACTCCCTTAGCCTTTTGAGTGGCCTTGGGATTGACATTATTTGCCTTTACAAGAGTTTCAACAATTTCAATTTCTTCCCTGGATAATTCTGTTTCTGCTGCTGTAGTTACTACTTCTTGTTTAGTTTCTGTTGCAGATTCAGTTACTGCTGCTTTCACAAAAGTTTCTGCTTCTGCACCAATCTCCCCCTCAAAATGAGATTCCATTCTAACAAGGCTTTGCTTTTCAAATTCATCTTGACTCTCCCCCTTTTTGGAAGCATCATGAGGAATGCTCCTTTTCTGCAATACAAACTGCTTTCTCTTCTTTTTTAGTACCAACCTCAGAACCATCTTCTTTAATTTGCTTATCTGCATTTGTTGTGAAAGAATTACCAGTTTCATCTCCTCTATTTTTGCACACTGTTTGAGTACATCCAGATTGACATTTGCAATAGTTTCCATCAATTCCTCATAGTTATATCTATCCTCACCTCATTTAGTGTGTTGACCACCCTAGAAGGATCCTTGGAAGTTTTAGTAGGAGTCTTCTGCCTAGCAGAAGCACCCTCTACCCCCTTGGTTTCTTGGCACCTGGGACCTTTAGATGATTGCTCACCCAAAGTTGTCGTAGGGAAGGTCTTAGGAATGTTCACACTCTCCTGTCCTACACCTTGTGCAGAAGCAGTAGTGTGAGCCTTGCTGCTCACATGCTCATCATTCTCCTTATAGAGCACCTTCATGGGGTTGGGACACACCCCAGGGGATTCCCTTTCGATATTCTCTGATGGAGAATGCTCCATCAGAGGGCTTTTAGGCTGTGGGGGTGAAGATACTAGAAGGGAAGGAACCTTCTATACCTTTTTCCTTATATATGTTTTTGTGATGGGGGATTTGGGCTTGTCAATAGGGATCTGAGGAATATTAACAGAATTGAATGGTGTGGGTAGGTCATCAGTTGGGTGGTCAGATGTGGGCTGTGACCCTGATGCCTCACCATGGGAATGAGACACACCCATCATTGTAGAGAACAATGGAGTGTCTTGTCCAGAAAAGTCCTTGGAAGGCCTTTTCATGTTTGAGAACACCTTCCCTTTGGGAGGTTTTGGTACATACCCCTCGTCAAGAGAGGGTAGATCCGTCAATTCCTTTAGTAAAATCTCTTGTACAAACCTAGGATACATATAAAATCTCTTTGTTTTAGTATCTAGGTTTGACAGCAAATCATTTAAAAGCATTCGTGTAAAATTAAACTTTCTGGAGGTTGCTAAGCAGACTAGAGCATAAGCTATGGTACTTCTGAACTCACTCCATCCAGTTGTTTTACGTGAAATGCAGTGTTATAGGGTATGAATAAAGAATCGCCACTGAGGTGAAAATCTGTTCTTATAAAACTTGTAGACATCAGTGGGACCTTCATACCCCATTTGACTAAGAGCATGGAAGAGATCTTCCTTAGGTAAAGAGGTTATACTTGATGCATCATCTAAGCATAGATGAGTGCGTATGAAATCCTCTGTGATGGCGATGGGTTTTTCACAAACCCTTGATTGGATGACTTGATTTCCTTCCACAGTCTGTATAGAGGCATTTGCCTAGAACTGTCGTAAGTGTTCCACATAGATTGTGGGATTGACAGGGAGGGCATAAGCAATGTGTGACGATTTGAGGAAATCCACAATCTGATGAAAACCTTCAGCCTGCTTGGGTTTTTGCAGCATAGCAACCTCATTGTGTTCATCAAAGAATTCTAGTCCTGCCATCGTTCTGATTGATTCTAGGGTTCGAATCACAACTAGGGTGTACACTGGTGAGCAAGAAATCGAGAGAGAGAGAGAGAGAGAGAGAAAGAGAAGCAATGGAAGTTCAAAGAGTCGTTTGTATTATGGCGGTCACAAAGGGTATTTATAGGTGGAGGGTTTCAGTTAGAAGCAGTACTAAGTACCCTAGAAGTATTAACCAACTCGCAGTATTAACTCATATTAGCAGTAGTAACATATACAGGCAGTACTAACACAGACTAGCAATATTAACTCAGACTAGCAGTATTAACACATACCAGCAGTAGTAACACTGATTAGCAGTAGAAACAAGGTAAGCAGTTGTAACTTTGCACTGGCAGTATAAACTACCTAGCAATAGTAACCATACTTAACCATATTTGAACTGTCAACATGACTAATATAGAGAGCAGTATTAACTTAACTAGAAGTACCAAGTTTTCAATTTAAGCAATTTGAAACACTTAAACACACAAGGTTAGCAGCACCATGCACAATACAATATGAGAAAGTAGACAGGAAGGAGTCTATACAGAAATGGTACATAAAGCAGATCAAAGGAGGCTTATTCAGTGTTTATCATGACCATACTTGTGACCAAGAATGTGAATCTACCTACATCAAAAGCTTTGGTGAATAGATCAGCAAATTGGTTACTAGTATGGACTTTCACAACCTGAATGAGCTTCTTTTCATTACAGTCTCTGATAAAGTGGTACCTGATTTCTATATGCTTTGTTTTGGAGTGCTTGACTAGATTATTAACAATGCTAATAGCACTGTTATTGTCTATGAAGATTGTAGTGTGAAGGAAAGTCATACCATAGTCCAACATTTGATTCTGAATCCAGAGTACTTGTGAACAGCAGCATGCAGCAGCTATATACTTTGCTTCTGTTGTAGAGGTGGATATTGTGGTTTGTTTCTTGCACTGCCCTGACACTAGTCTTGCACCCAAAAATTGACATCCCCCTGAAGTTGACTTTCTATCCAAATTTGCACCACCCAAGTCACTGACTGAATAAGCAAGTAGGTCAAATGGTGAGTCATGAGGATACCAAAGACCTAATCTAGGTTGGACTTTGAGATATCTGAATATCCTCTTGACTGCTTGAAATTGTGACTAATTAGGCCTTACTTGAAATCTTGGACATACACAAATAGGAAACATGATATCTAGTCTTGAAGGTTGAAGCAGTGAGATACATGAGGGAGCAAATCATGGATCTATAGTGATGAACATCCATATCCTACCCCTCAAGATCTGCCGTGATCTGTTTGTTTGTCTCCATGGGTGTGCTTGCAGGCTTTTAATCTGAGAATCCAAACTTAGTAAGAATGTCCTGCACATATTTGGATTGGCTTATAAATATTCCATCTTCTTCTGCTTAACTTGTAAGCCAAGGAAGAAAGTAAGTTCACCCATAGAACTCATCTTGAATCTCTTGTGTATCAATTCTTCAAAATCTCTACACATTTGATCTTTTGTGGATCCAAATATAATATCATCCACATAGATTTACACTATAAGGATGTCCTTCTTCTTCCTCTGAATGAACAGAGTCTTGTCTATGATTCCTCTTTGAAAACCATTTTCCAAGAGATAGGTAGACAAAGTGTAATACCATGCCCTTGGTGCTTGATGTAGCCCATAGAGTGCCTTCTTCAATTTGTATACTCTGTCAGGATAATTTGGATTCTCAAACCCTGGAGGCTGATAGACATACACTTTTTTTCAATTTTCCCATACAGGAAAGCACTCTTTACATCCATCTGATAGACCCTGAACTTCATGAGGGAAGCATAGGCTAAAAATAGCCTGATTGCCTCAATCCTGGCCACTGGTGCAAATACCTCTTCATAATCAATTCCCTCTTCTTGAGTATACCCTTGTGCCACTAATCTGGCCTTGTTCTTTATTACTATTCCCCTCTCATCTTTCTTGTTCCAGAAGATCCATTTAGTGCCTATAGCTTTGTGTCCTTTTGGAAGGTCAACCAAATCCCATACATCCTGCAACACAAACTGCAGTAGCTCCTCTTGCATTGCTTCTATCCAACTTGGATCCTTCATTACATCATATGCATTTTTGGGTTCAACCTGAGATAGAAAGCAAGAAAGTAAACCTGATTGTATATCTTTCAATCCTCCCAACTTACTTTGATTCCTTGTGATTATAGGTGAATTGATGTCACCATTCACCAATTGAGGAGGATGATTTTTCTGAACTCTTGTTTGATGAACAGCCTCTTCATTAATATCTGCTTCCAGATTAGAGTCATTCTTTTCAGAAGTGTTGCCACCAAAAACTGAAGAGTTATCATCATCTGTGTCATCTTCTTCCAAACATGGCATCTCAAGACCTTTGATTCCTGAATCTGAGGTTTGATCTTCCTTTTCACCTCTGTCCTCTTCATTCTGAGTTGGTTCAGTGTCCTTTGAATCTGAAGTATCTTTCTTATCTTGATCACAGAATTCAACAGGATCATCAGTAGGTGTTGGGAACAGCACAAACTCTTGTCTTTGTACTTGTACCTTTTCTATCCCTGTTCCTGCATTATGCTCATTACTGAAACCCAAAGAATTAGATAGTGAATCAATGTCAAATAGCCAATCAGGACCTGAACTAAGTTGATTTGGTGTGTTCTCATTGCATTTGACATTGTCACTTTCCTCAATAATCCTAGAAGAGGAGTTGAAAACTCTGTAGGCCTTACTTTGAGATGAATATCCAACAATAAACCCATCCTCAGCTTTGCTATCGAACTTGCCTAGGTGAGTTTTGGTATTGAGAATTGTGCAAGGACATCCAAATGGTTTGAAAAATTCAATAAAAGGTTTCTTCTTTTTAAAAAGCTCATAAGGTGTCTTATCTTGGGATTTCACTACTAGAACTCTCTTTTGAACATAGCAGGCAGTATTAACTGCTTCTGCCCAAAAAGTGATTGGAAGTTTTGAATCTACCAACAGAGATCTAGCAGCTTCTATCAGAGTCCTATTTCTCCTTTCAGCAACACCATTCTGTTGAGGAGTCCTAGGAGCACTGTATTGTCTCTCAATGCCTTTTTCCTCACAGAAGTTGTTTAGGTCATTGTTTTTAAATTCAGTGCCATTATCAGACCTGATGACTTTAACTCTTAGATTTGTTTGGTTTTCAACTCTAAGAACAAAGGATTTGATCAGTCCACTTGTCTCATCCTTAGTCCTCAGAAAATAGACCTAAGTGAATCTAGAGAAATCATCAACAATAACCAAGCAGTAGGATTTCTTACCAATACTCATCACATTTGTAGGTCCAAACAGATCCATATGTAGTTAGTTAAGAGGTGAAGAGATTGTATTTATCTCTTTGGACTTATGAGAAGTTTTGTGTTGTTTGCCTTTAAGACATACAACACAATGATCATCACATAAAAATACCTTTTGTGGCAAACCTCTTACAAGGTTGTTTGTCACAAGTTTGTTCATTGTTTTAAAGTTCATGTGACACATCCTTCTGTACCAAAGAGATGATTCATAAAACGAAGCTTTTGAAAATAAACAATTTAAAGATGAATCAGAAGATACACTCTCCAAGTCTAAGCAATAAACATTGTCCTTTCTAGGAGTTCTAAGTAGTATCATACTTTCATCAACTACCTTGAACCCTGGAGCAAGGATAATACATTCAGTGTCATTGAATAATATGATATGTTTCTTGTCACAAACCTGTGATACACTTAACAGGTTGTATCTCAATTGCTCAACATAGTATATCCTGGCCGATGGTGTTGATCACTTGGGCATGCTTGGCTTTAGGCTGAGGAGACCATCTTCAATCCGCTTTGAGAGATCTACTCCTTCTTTGTCTTCTTCGGCTGATCTTCGACTTCACCGAACATTTGAATAGAAACCAAGTTTGCTAAAAGAACCTCAAACATATTCTAAGTAGGATGATATAAGATGGAAGATCAGGAGGTCATCTTCAAATCTTCAGATGACCCAACAATATACATCTTCAAAGGTCATCTTACCTTTTGACACATTACCTTTTCCACTTATCTTTCCACCTGCTGGATTATCATCAAAAGCAACATGTCCTCCATCAATTCTTTTGATGTTTTGAAGGCAGGTCATGTTACCTGTCATGTGCCTGGAACAACCACTATCAATATGCCAAATGCTCCTTCCCTTGAGCTGTTGGTTGTCCTGCACATATAATAAAGCAGTTAGTTTTAATAGGAACCCAAGCCAAAGTGGTCTTGGGTTTCCCATTTCTCATCAACAAATTCATATTCAGACTTGATGAGATTATCAAACTGAGGAATCTTATTGTTTGAATACTTTGTCAGAATAATGGGCCTGTCACTCGAAGCAGTACTAACTTAATTTGCAGTACTAACTTTGTTAGCAGTACTAACATCATTAGCATTACTAATTGGGTTAGCAGTACTAACTAGGTTAGCAGTAGTATTGCTTGCAGCAGCTCTATTCTTGTCAGTAGTACTATTTGAAGTAGCAGTACTAACAGATTTCTTTACTTTTGGAACCCAAACCTGGACAAAGTTGTTTGCTTTCTTTTTCTTTAAGTTACTCCTTGGTTTATTTGAAGTATTTTTATTTGAATTAGCAAACTTATTCTGAGCATGAGATTTTATAGGTGCCCTTCTCACATTCTCAGCCATATGATTCCTTATTTGATTCCTATAACCAACAGGATTTTGTATATTTATTTGAAAAGTGATCCTTTGGTTAATAGGATTGAAATAACAGTGTTTGGCTAGATGATTTAACTTGCCACAGATAAAACAAGGCTTTGGTCTGTTAATTTTTCTCTGATCAATTCCTTGTTTTAAAGCCCACTGATTATTTCTGTTTCTTTGATTTTCCCTGGTTTTATCATGTTGTTGGGGCTGATTCTGTTTACAAGTACAGGGATTAACAACAGTGGTTTGCATGTAATGGACTCCCGGTACCTTTCCCTTCTCTCTCTTAGAACTTTCAATCTTCTCACTCTTCACAGTCTCTTCCCCACTTTTGGACTTCTCCATTTTCTCACTTTTGACAAATGGTTTACCCCCCCCCCCCTTCATTTGTCAGAATGTGGTTTTCTAAGGGAATATCTTTATGGTCTTTCTTATTCTTACACTCAGAGTCCTCTTCTTCAGAATCTGCCTCAACCACTACTTTGTCTAAAGGATCTACTTCAGTGGCTCCTTCAGGTAATTTCTTCTTGTCTTGTCTTTCTAAGAGGTGGGAGGTGGGAGGAATATAGTTATTGTTGTATGGTGGAGGGGTGGTGTTATAGCCTATTCCTCTTCTCAGTTTGTCATGAACTTGATTTTTGAGTAAAGAGTCCATTGCTTTAGAAGCATTGGAATATTTCTCAATATCTAGTTTGACCTTCTCAAATTCACTCTTAATTTTTTCACATTCTGCTTTGGCCTTCTCTAGTTCAATCTCTAACTGATTCTTCTCCCACTTCCTGTAGTTGGTATCATAAGAATGTTGAAGTTCATTAGCCTGATATGACTTAATTTGTTCTTCAAACCTCTCAACAATCAAAACATACTCTCTTTTATATTTCTCTAGCCTTTTAAGATCATCACACATGCTCTGATTGTGATCCCTGTAATTTTTAACAGTTTCAATACAGGTTTTAGAGGAAAGGTTAGATGTTACCTCTGTGGGAAGTACAGTGCTTGATGACTCGGAAACTTCGGCCATCAAAGCTTGATTCTGAACTGCTTCTTCTGCTTGGTCACTCCAATCAAATCCCATTCCTTCTTGGGAAACAAGGGCTTGACAAGAGTTCCTGTTGTTGAAGCTAGTGGACTGTGATGGTTGATGGTTGCTAGTATGTTGTTGAGGCATTCCACTTCTGCATTCTCTTGCAAAGTGTCCCAACTTGTGACACTTGTAACATTCAACCTTGGATTTATCAAATCCAACCCCATCTTATCTTTTATGAGCAAAGTTGTTCCTTCTAGTCCTTTTGATGAACCATTTTACCCTCATTGTGAGCATAGCCATCTGCCACTTGATATCCACTCTTCCAGATCATCAGCATTTATCTGTTCCAAGTCATCATTAATTAGAGTGGAATTAGCATGACTGGCTAGAAAAGCTTCTAAAACTGAGTCATTAGATCCATCTTGCTTTGATCCATATGCAGTACTACCTGATTCTATATTAGTAGCAAAATCAGTAGAAGATGATAAAAGAGCAGCATTGTATGAGTATCCAGAGGGCCTTTTCTTTGCTTCTACCTCTGCTTCAAACACTCTAAGGTCATTATAGAGGTCATCCAGTTTCTTGTCCTCCAGTTGGTCATTCTGTCTAAAGGAGACAGTGTACATAGTCCATTCATCACCAAGAGATCTGAGAAATTTTTTGTTGACATCATCTTGATCTATCTGGACACCAACGGTAGCCAATTCACCAATTAACTTATTAAATCTATCAAAAGTTTGAGTCATGGACTCATTCTTTGTAGACATGAAGTATTCATATTGTTGCTTCAGGATGGCCTTCTGATTTCTCTTGGTACTTTTGGTACCAGGAAATCTTTTCTCCAGTGCATTCCATAGAATTTGAGCATCCGTGCAGTTGCAGAACTGGTGTTGGTACTCATTAGGTATAGCCAAGAGCAGAGTGCTGAAGGCTTTCATCTCTGTATGCCTCATCTTTCTCACTCCATCAGTATTTGGTGGAGGTCTCTTTCCTTCTGCGTCCATCTTTCCTCCATCTAGGGGACCATTCTCAATGATGTCCCACATTGAGAAGTCTGTGAGAAGAATGAATTGTTTGATTCTGATTTTCCACATGTCAAACTCATTGGGTTTGAGCATGGGAACCTTTGAGACCAGAACGCTATCGCTTGAACCATCCATGATTATAGATTTATGAGTTTTCAGGCTCTGATACCACTTGTCAAGATAGAAAATTCTAAACAAGAATTTAATACAAACTCATAAACAAAGTTAAAGAAGTTGCGGAATAACACTTTAACAATTAATCAAAACACAGAATATGAACTCAAATCATAAGTTTATATAGCATAAAACTTAATGATTACAAACTCAAGGTGGTAGCCCAGGCAAATCATCGGGGAAAACATCTGGATACTCGCATACGATCGGTACATCTTTCACTGTCTTTTTCGCTTCCTTCGATGCATCTAGAACATATGCCAGAAAAGCAGAACATCCCTTAGATAAATAACGTCGCACTTTTAACATAGAAATTACCTTTATGTCACCAATTCGTCGTTCACCATAAACGTATAAATAACCCCCATCATCGATTGGTATCCGAATCATCCGTAAAGAGCAAATAATATCGGCATGGTTCCTTGCTAGCCAATCCATCCCAATCACAACATCGAAGCCGCGAATATCAATCGGTATCAAATCAACTGAGAACTCGTGATCGTCTAATACTAAAATACAATCCCTATACACTTTGTCGGCTATAAGAGTGATACCATTAGCCGTGTCAACAGTTAATGGTTTATGAAGTCTTGTAGGCACAGATTCCAGATAACGAGTGTACATATGTGAAACAAACGAGTTGGTAGCACCAGAATCAAAGAGAATACGTGCTGGTCTAGAATTTAACAAGAGAATACCAGTAACAACGTCGGGTTCTTCGCGAGCTTCTTCTGCAGTAATCTGAAATGCACGGGCTCTGGCTTTGGGTACCTCCTCCTTTTGAACAGTTCGTCCCTTTTCATACGGGGACAATCTCGTTGTCGATGACTCAAAACACCACAAGAATAACATACTTTTTCCCTGTGAGGACAATTTATGCGGACGTGGCCCATCTCGCCACAACAGAAACATTTGACCGCAGACCGGTCAATATCACACCGACCGTGGTGTGTCTTGCCACATCTCCGGCAATCTCGTGGCATGTTAGGCTTTAAAAGATCACATTTAGTTCACAATTCATAATCAATAATATTCAATTAAATATATATATATATATATATATACCTGTAGACTAAAAGCCTGTGACGATGCTCGTGGACAAGTCTGAGAATGGGTTCTCCTCAGATTGGAGAAACGAGATGGTCGGTGAGCGGGTACAGAATATGCTCTTTCAATACGTTGCCTTTTTGATGAAGGAATCGGATCATCATCATGTCTCGTCAGGTCATGCTCGCGCCGTCGAGCATATTCAACGGCTCTGTTAAAGTCAGGGATATCACGGTTTGCAACAAAGTCTCTGATCTCCCTTCGTAGTCCGTCTATGAAATGATCAATTCTATCACGTTATGATGTCAAGAATCGTAAGGCAAATTGTGCCTTATGGTGGAATTGTGTTTCATACTCGATCACCGACAAATTTCCCTGTTTCAGCTCTATGAACTCCTTCTCCAACCTTCTCTGTAAATCCGTCGAGCAATATTGAACTTTAAATCGTGTCTTAAACGACTCCCACGTCATAATATCCCTCACATCCAAACTCAGAGATTCATATGTAGCATTCCACCAAGTTAAAGCCCGATCGATGAACATAGCAGTCGCGTAGTTCACTTTATCCTCGTTCCAGACCCATGTGATATGGAACACCTTTTCGGTATTTTGCAGCCATTGAATTGCCACCACAGGATCAGCGAACCCGGTGAATTCTGGGGCACCGCTGCTACGGAACACTTTGAATGATACACGATCGGTTGTGGGCTTTGACGTGCCGCCTGTGACCTCTTCTTTTCCTGTGTTGGTTACTTGTTTCTCAACATCGTACTTTTGTTGTTCCATAGTTTGTTGTATGAAAGTCGTGATCTTTCTCATCAATCGCTCACCTCGAGGAGACAACGGCATCTAATCAACATTCAAAGGAAGATTTGGAGCATTTGCTCCAACGTCGGGATTTGATGGGGTGTGACTGGCGGCGTCACCATCGGCCATTATACTGAAAAATAAATAAATATATATATATATATATATATATATATATATATATATAATGTTCAGAGTATAAAAGATTATTCTATTCCTAGTCCCCTACCCAACCTAGGTCCTTCCTAGTGATCCATATCCCGTATAATCATTGCCTAGTTACTATACAACACCAATGCCTAGTTTAAGTCTAAGTACCACTTATTGATACCTAGTTCACTTAAACTACTGCTCTGATACCATATTGTAACATCACGGTTTTCAAAACGTCCAATCACCATTTTAATCTCCAAAATTGATCATTTTAAAACCACCAAAATACGGGATATTAATTTTAATCGAAACTTCGAAATGTCCGTTTTAAATTGTTACGTTTTATCCATTTATCCAAAACATAAACCAACCCAAAAGTTAAGATTTACAATCCTAAAGTTTACTTACAAACAACCGGGGACATATCTACCCGATAGAATACTTACATATTTATATATAACACACCAAAAGCAAGTACTAATATACCCAAAAGATCTAAATCAGCACTTGAAACAACACCCGAACTAAACTTCCTTATCTTTCCCTTTGTCTACAATCCTCTTTCCTTAAAAAAAATTAATCAATAACGGGTTAGCTATAAAGCTTAGTGAGTTTTGTATGAAAATACATTCCAAAAGACTCACCAGACACATAAACATAACATATCAATATCAAAATCAATACATCATAAGTTTAACAACAACATACGTTCTTACCGACAAGCTTGACAACGAAATGTCAATCGTTCCATACGAACACCTATCACATGGCTCAAGTACCGAATCATGTAAAACATATCATGAATCAGTTATAGAATATCAAGAATAGTACACCACTCCCACCTTCATCTACTAGGTACGTGCAGAATAGTACTCACACTCGTCTCCTAATACACGAGATATGTGAGTACAACGAACCGGTATGCCACACCCAACCTCCGTCTCCCTGGGATACGTGAACATACACCTCTTTCCAGTGTACCACACGAAGTAGTACCCGTATTTACGGTTTACCAAGAGACCAACAAAACAGTCGCAGATCCGGACTCGACAGACATCACAAAACGATCATACGAATACAAACCGGAATCGGAGGGACTTACACTTGTTACACCTTACAATAACATGAAACACAAATAATGCAAACAAAAGTGTATATATATATATATAAGTACACATAAATATGTATTTCATATAAACTCACCGTGCACAAAATAGGTCAACCGAATGTCTTGTTCCAACTCCGTAGTCCAAGTATGTATGGCACTCCAAAAGCTTCCAATTATACCATTATACTCCCTGGAGTATACATATTCAGTTCCATAAGTATATAATTACACTATCTCATTTTATTTCATTCCTAGTTAGCTAATTCCATTCCAATTCTCCTGTACAACCCCCTGTTCTAACTTATTTTTAACCATCTTAAACTCAAAATTACATTCTGACTTCTAAACAAGAAATAAAATAGACTCTTTTATCGTTCATATGCCTCTGATCTCATGTCCATTGGATATTTCTTTGATTTTATACAAATTTTACAACACGGCAACTACATGCTGTCAAAATTCAGCTTGACAGCCCTGTACTAAGTACACTTTTAACACATCATAAAGTTGTAATTAGGTTATAATGTCTGCATATAAAATAAACTAGACATTTATACCTTTCTAATGCCACTAGAATCACCCTTATACGATTTTTCTATGATTTTATACAATTTTTTAAAGACTGCATATTTACATTGTCATTCCACTCGAAAATCTTCATTTTTACATGTTCCAAACGCCAATTCAACTCCAAATGCCCCTAATTTCATATTTTCATCATAAACTATCATATTTTAACTATTTCTAGCAAAACTTCAAGAAATCTTGCATAATTTCTCATTCCATAACCTATACCCATGAGTTGTACCATATGCTTCAAGACTTGTACATTTTGTTCATAAGCTTTTAAAATTACTTGAATGTATTCATCATTACCATCATAATCATGATACACTATCATATTCTAACAAGAAATACACTTAATCACTAAAATTCATACCCATCATAAACCCCGATTTCATGATAATAGCGAAAAAACATAAACTAATCATCATCTAGCATCAATATCATGTTATACACCCATTTTTTAACATGAAAATACCAAAAATCCTAACCACATGAAACCCTAGATTTCTTAAATCATCATCAAAACACCAAAAATCATGAAATCTTTCAATTTCACCAAAATCTTGTTGAATCTCCTTGATTTTGGGCTTGGATGAGTATACTATGTGAGAACTGCACCTTAACTTTCTCACACAAGGAAGTAGTGAAATGGGGTGAATTTGGGTGAAAATTCGTGATTTATTGAGTAAAACCCGAGTTGGGTTGGGTTTGACCCGGTTTGATACCCATTTTGACCACTAAACACTAAAAATGGCATAACTTTTCGCTTTGAACTCCGTTTTCGATGAGGTTTTCGCCTACGCGTTCGTAACGAGATAAAGTACAACTTCCAAGAAAAATATTTCAGAAAATACCTACCAATAACAGCAGTTTTACATATTTGTGGACGTTATGCTATCCTTTGCAATTTTGTCGTTTTTGATTTTAAGCTCGGAATCCCGTAAAAGTTTGCCGACACTTCCAACAACTCCCAATAGGTCCAAAACTTAGTTCCAAAGCTTAAAAATCCCATCAAACACATACCGTTTGAGTGTTGTGCGCATAGTTTACCGAAATAGCAACGTATTTTGTAAAAGTTGCATAAAATGCAATCTACGCGACTTTTTCGACTTCCGTCACTTCTAACACTTCATAATAATTTATTGAAAGCTGTTCCAACCTTTACATCACCATTTAGATCATTCGTTCAAGTTTTGGGTAGATTTTTCCCATTTAGGCACTTTAGTTACCTACCCGCTTTCCATTTAGGCAATACGCTTTGTATTTTGAACCCTCACACCATCTAATTATGTCATTTGTGAGGTGTTAGCACCAATCTTACCTCCTACATCTCATTCTAACTATGAGCTTTCTTATAGCTCACTAGTACACTTAGCATTTTAGCAAATTCTCTTTTTACATAATAAACTCATAAAGCATGCTTTAATAGATAATACATATTTAGACTCACTAGTTAAGCATATATGGGAGGGTGGATGTTACACCATGTATTACAAGTATTTAGCTCATAACTCGGATTTTGACTTACTCGGTGTTCCACCACAATCCTTGGTAAAACGGGTACCCCCTGTCGTCGCAAGATGAATTTTGGACCAAACAGTCCTTATGTGGCAAAGATTTCAATTTTAAACTCAACTCTCTTGCAAAGATTTCCTTTTATTACAATTATCTATATTTCTTCGAATTATAATTTGTATGTTCTCACTAGGCTTTAAGCCTAACACTTTTTCTCAAATGATATGTATAACAGGTTCCCTTAGCGGTGGGTTACCAAGGGTTTGAGTAACGAGCATGGACTTGAGGCATTTTTGAGATGATTAGTTTATGGCGTTGGACATTTGATTAAGTCCCTTCTTTTGGTGATTTTTGGGTTGACAACCAATGTAATCTAGATAGTATGTGTTTAGATTAGTTTGTTGTCAATTTATATATCAGTTCACTAGTTTTTGTAAATGCCTTATACATTTTCCCTTCTTGGGTGGTTATTGCCAAATACAAACGTCATTTTGCCAAATTTTCGAATTTTATGCTACTCTAATTTTTAGGGTGTTACATGTACTCCCGCACCATCAAGTTTCCTTTCACTAGAGACCGAAACTCAGCTTCGATACGGTCCAAAGATCTTTCGCTGCAGAACTCTTCCAAGATATTCTTCTTAAACTCGACCCAAGACAACTGAGCCAGGACGGTAGGAGAGAGAGTGGACTGAGTGACATTCCACCATGTGAGTGCCGAATCTCTAAGCAACTGGGTACCAAACCTCACTCTCTGGTCATCCCCACACTCAGACGAGCCAAAAGCCTGCTCGACAGCCTGAATCCACTTCACACACACACACAATCGGGTCGTCAGAACGGAGAATTCTGGTGGTCCGCAACCTAGAAAGGATTTATAGGAGCAGTTCCTTCCACTTTTCTGAGCACCCACAACTCTGTGCTCTTTCGTTCTGATCCCCTGACCGGTGCCACCAGAACCAACCACGATGTTCTCTGCAACCGCCTCATTTATCTTGAGACTGGCATCGCGGTCTTCTAACAACTTTAGAAACGCTTCCTGTTTCTTCTCCATAGCTGATGACACCATCTGCATAATGATGGCCATTATGTCGGCTTGAGGGTTTGCCTTTTGTACAACCGGCTTCGTGGATGCCAACTCCACTCTTGGCACTTGCTCCACTTCTCCCGTGAATATAGGCGGCATACCCGGAGGAACGACGGTCGCTGCCCTAACTACTGGATTCTGCTTGAGCGATCTATCTTCACGTACATTCTCATCGGCTAACGGTCGATTGCGAGTGTTCACCATACTAGAATAATGGCTGCCACACAAGCATGAGAAAGAATAAGAAAGAGATTAACTAAAATAAGCACGAAGGAAACGTACTACTACGTCTACCAATTGTCATAACATTAGCAAACCAAGTACACTCACGTAAAATTTCCTCATAATAACATTAGCTAAGTGTGATTATGAACATATAACACATAAGGGTTCTTGTTACCATCATCACAACGCTTGATGAACATAACTTCCGTCGACTCTAAGACTAACCCATCTTAGAAGTTCTACCCAACTCACAAATCATTTCCTAACATACTCAGTCTAAGTCTAGACATCTTACAATCATGCCTAGTTCACTTAAACTAGAGCTCTGATACCAACTTGTAACACCCTAAAAATTCGGGAAATTTTAAAAATTAAAATTTCGGCAATAACATTAGCATTTGGAGCTAACCACCCAAAAAGGGTAAAAGTGTACGTGTTTACAAAACCTGTATAAGATTCATGGGAAATCGAACAAACTAATATAAACCATTCTATCTAGATTACATAGGTTGCCAACCCAATTCCAAAAATTAATAAATTATTTTAAACGCCAAGACTCCAAATTATCAATCATCCAAAAATGCCCTCAAGAGACCACGCTCTTCACTCAACCCCTTGACGGTCTGCCGCTAAGGGAACCTGTTATACGCATCATTTAAGAAAAGGTGTTAGGCTTAAAGCCTAGTGAGAACATACAATTTATATGAAAGTTAGTAAGAAGAATTAAATGCAACATAAGTAAACCGCTTTCGCCAACCGTCTTTGTAAATAAATTGATAACCACATAATGACCATGCGGTCCACACTACATCTTGCGATGACGGGAAACCCCGATTTCCAAGGATTGGGGTGAAACACAAAGTAAGCCACTTTCCAAGTTATTGATCTCACCATAGTAGGATCAAGGCCACGAACATGCCGGCTCGTACTAAGATGTGGGGGAGGGCACCCAATGATCCCTAGACATGCTTATTCGCTAGGATTTACATTTACGACCCACGACTAGTATCCGGTCCCACATAATTGTACCAAGTTGCCACCCTAGGGCCCAATGTCTCGACTAGCTACATACAGGATTTATCCCCAAATAATAAGTCGATTCTATACCTATGGATCCACTAGTAATAGTCTAGACTTGGCACAATATCACTTGTGACCAACTATAATCAAACATATAGTTCATAACACCATTTATTTCTCAAATCATATTTTCATGGTTAACTACTGATAAGAAATAGAAAGCCTAAACATGAATCATAAGGCCATCTTCTCATTTCCAAATATGTTTCCTTACAAAGTAAACCTTTCAAGTATAAAAACCATTTTAATGAAATATGGATTTCCTCAAGATTAAACCATTTATTCCCTTTTTACAAAATAACCCTTTCACCCAAATACCCATAATATGCTTAAAACATAATAATGGCTAAAATGTCATAGGTTGAACATTTACTCATCAAAATATGAAAACTTCCATATTTATAGTTCCAAGACATGGAATACTTCTTTATTTTACAAAGTGGTAAGAACCCTAAAAATCTCCAAAATACCAAGTTAGGTCAAAATCCCACCAACAATGAAAATGTAAACAAGGAGATATTTAGAAATAAAAAAAATGCATTTTCATATGTATAAAGTTTAATAAAGGAAGTATGAACTCACAAAGTGGGTTTTGAGCAAACCCTAGAACTCTTACATGGAAGGAACAAAAGATGAAGGTGAAGAGATGATTATCCTTGAACTTTAGATTTCACCACCCTAGAATCATCATAAATGAACCATATTAGTAAATGGGAGAATAAATGAGGAAAGATTGGTGGTTGGGGAGAGTTTACCTTCAATAAACCAGAGAAAACAACTGCCAAAAAGAGAGAAAAGAGAGCCAAATGACCTAGAATTCGGAGTTGGGCAATAAATACCCGCTGGACAACTGCGACTATGACCATGCGACAATGACATGGTCATTGTCGCTGGTCAATGTCGTACCAGCTACCCAACCTTCTGTTGGTTTGGTGCGACTATGACACGGAGACAGTGACCGTGTCACAGTCGCTGGTCAATGTCGCCAGCACTCCCTCGAGCCCCGAAACTTGACTATTTTGCACAGAAGTCACCCGGTTCACCTTAAGGTTCGAGTAAGGACTTTTCTAAGCGATAGATGTTGGATATGAATATCAATAGAAGATTAAGGCTCTTACCGAAAATCCAGGTGTTACAATCAAGCCCAAAGACATAATAAACGTTTGGCTAAAACACGTGAGCCATTATGGTTACATAAACCAAATTACATCTTTTCCCAAAATCTTTGTCTCTCAAATCACAATTGGCCTTTGCCCCAAAGCCAAAAAGGTTTACAATTTCAAAAATGTTCACAAGGTTGGGAATGAATAAAATTCAAATGACTCACACGTTCGTACTTTCAAAACGTCCCATTACACAAACGATGCGTATTTCTAACAAACACTAAAAGTGCATTTTGACCAAATAATCTCCATTTATGAAATAAATCATCAAAACAGTTTCATTTGTGACTTATTTATCAAAATGCCCAAAAATCCCAAATGTGGGTGTTTTTCAATGTTTATAAAAGCCAAACACCTCAAATAATCAAACCCATCAAATAACTCAACAACTAATAATTTCATGTAAAATAAATAAACACTTTAAAATGGACATTTTGGCATGTACAATGTTTTCACAAATCAACTTGAACTCACCTTGCTAGGTTAAGTTAAACCTAGGTTCCAAATCCAACCATTAGCCTCAAATACTGTAGATTCCACCATTTTCATGTCATCACCAACAATAAGCTAGGGTTTCCAAATAACCCATTTCTTCAAGTCTAGAATAAACCATCAACGAGTAAAACATTTATATCTACAAAGATCCTTATACCAAAGCTTGGAATATTCAAGGAAACTTACCATTTTAGGATATTGAGACTTTCCACCCTAAAACCATCCAAATCCTTCAACTCTTCAAGTCCAAGCTTTCAAATGCCAACTTTCATGCTACTTTAGGATAATACCTCATGGGTGCTCCAGATTTGATACCACCTCTCCCAAAAATCACACCAAGAAGAGGAGAAATGGAGAGGGGGAGTGAAAAATGAGAGGAAACCCTAAAAATTGGGTTTAAGTTTGTCCAGACCGTCCCCGGGGCCTTGGCCGTGAGCTCAAGTCGCGGGCCAAGCCGCTTGTGTTCCTGAGCCTCATATCACATCAACTTACGTAGGCCTAACCGCGTCTTGAGGCCGAGGGCCTAGCTGCCCGTTTCGCCTGTTGCCCCTTCTCACCCCTCGTGTTAAACCGTTCCCTGACCGTTTCGCTCAACCAGGCGTTAACTGTTTCCTTGGCTGATCATTGATCGTTCTTTAGGAAATTACGGGTGTTACATGACACCGTGAAAAGTTGAATGCTAGGTAGATGCACGAGAAAGATGTAGTGATTTGGTTGACGTCTTCCGCAAGTTGGAGATAGCGACAATTATTGGGTTTTAGTAGCACCCGCCCTTAATCTATATTTTTGTGTAAGGTTTGGATTTATTATTCCGTGATGTTAAGCCTTCGATAACCTTTATAGGTAAGCAAGTATTGACAATTAGAAAGGAGTTTAGTCCTTATTTGATGTTTATTCGAAAAAATTTAATTAGTCGCTCTTTCGAAATTTGAGGGTGTTACAAACATCTTCCATGACCCTCCAATTATAGCATTGAGACGGATCTTCAATGTAGAACACTTGTTTTGCTTGTGTTGCAAAAAGGAATTGATCGTCTTTGTACCATTCTCAATTGACTTTGATACTAGTGATTTTATTTTTGGTGATAGATCTCCCCTTGTTCATATCAACATTGAACCATTTGCATCGAAACAACACAACTGAGTAACCATTTAAGTAATGTAACCCTACAATCTCCTCAAGTTGACCATAGAATGTAAAACCATCTATTCCTGGTACAAGTACACCGTTTTTTTAGTGGTGTATTGGATATCACGACTATGTACCAAAAATCTTACACCGTTGACTATGCAAGCACTATAAGTATGTGCATTGAAATCTGAACCATGTGCCAAAGATAACAGTTTTTCAATACACCCGGGAGACCCTTCTTGTCTTAGACCACACATCTATAAATAAAAAAGATAAGTTTTAGTAATGATCCCTATTTAAAATATTAATATATATGATGTTTTTACCTTCCTATAAAACCAAGGAGGAAATTCTTGTTTAAGATTACGTCCTTGCACTTTAGAGTTAAATTGACTGTATTTTCAAAAAAAATCTATAGATTAGACTTAATATCACAAGACCCAAAATTTATCAAAATAAAGTTGGAGATACTTACTCCATGTACACTTGAATTTCAAACAAACATTATTCGATTGCAAAGGAATCTTGTTAATATTTGTACAACAATGAAAATAACAAGAAGCAAAAATTGATAACCTAAGTGATAATTAATATTCGCGATGAGAGCTAGCCAAACTGATAAACAATGACAATACATGTCTATAATTATTTATTTTTGTTAAATAAACTAATACAGATGACATTACATGCCTATAATTATACTTTAAATTTGTTTGTTAGTATGCTAAACGAACATAAATGAACGGACATAAACGAACACATATGAACTAAAAGCAACAACCATTACTCGTCATCTCGTTTCTTTCGAAAAACGTAAAAGTTTTACTCGGTCATCAACAACTATTCCGTGCAATCACCGGTTATTCATAGGTAAAAGATTAAATAGTGTGTGTGAACATGATAAATCATATCATATATACTTATATGTGATTATCAGATTACCTAAAACTTGATTTTTCTAAAACCAAGTAAAAAAGGAAAGTAACTAAGAACTCTAATTATTTAATTAGTTCAAAATTTTATTTTTCAATATATAATATATTTTTACAAAGGAACACAAATGAATATAGACAAACATAAATGAATGTAAAGAAACATAAATAATTTGCCACAATTAACATTCTTTGTTCGAGTTGAGAACAAGTCCCATAAGCAGAAAGGCTCAAAAGCAAGACAAATGTTAACAAACGAATACAAAGATGACTTCGTTCGTTGAAAAATAATTGCATGAGTATTAAGTTTCCAAACTCATATATTCAGAACTTATTATGAAGTTTGAAATTCATGATTGAACAAAATATAAATACAATCATCTATAAATATTGCACATCCGTATATCCATAATATGGTTTAGTTTTTGTGAAGCACTCATCTATAAACTTGTCCTCCAAAAAACATATTTGGTTTCCAAACTCATCTATTTGAGTTATAGATTTGCTATGTCTTATGTTCTATGTTTTGCATGAATCTAAAACAGAACTTCCACAAATTCATATTTAGAGCCTCGGGAAAGGAGAGTGAGAAAGAACAATCTTAAACATTGGTTTTCCAAATTTCCAATGATTTTGTAACTTTGAGCTAAATGGAAGAGTTACAGTTAATTCGAAAGCAAAAAAAAAGGGTCAACATATACATGATCTCATAAACAAGAAAAAAGGCATGATACTCAAGTGTAGAACAAATAGATAAAAGGATGGACATATGAATTTCAGAAGAGAGAACTTGTAAAAGGCGCATAAGCAGCATATATATAATTAAGATGACTTTGTTGCTATACTTGAATTTTCATTTTGCAATGAGAAATATTCATTAAAAAGATAACATATTCTGAAATAATAGGACATGACACAACAGAAGAAACAGCTGCCCTTTTGTGAGTGTCTAAATTAACCAATCTATAGTTCACGATTAGAATAAGGTTTAAATTTCATTATCATAGTCATCGTTCAGTACTCCAACATATGGGCTTGTCTGGAACCGCTTTGGATTTAATTCATCTAAATAATTAAACCGTAGGTTGCATATTCAGTATGTATCAACACATATTTGGTGGTCTACTACAATAGGGGGATAAGGCCAAAGCCACGCCCAAAAGGCAAATGATATGGTGACCATAAAAGGTAGAAGCAATGCGACCTGCAAGCATAAATACACATGTTAATGGAACCATCTACCAACCACATAAAACCATTGATACATATCAAGTCCCTTGAACCAACGCAAAACAGACCTATAATACAGCGAATGTCACACAAGGTAAAAATAATACGTGCAAATCAATCTCAATCTATGAACAAAAAGTCAAAAATTAAACAACATGCCAACATGCATAGTTGCAAACATCAAAGCAATTACAAATCAATAAACAAAAATAAACCAAACAAAAAAACTATGGTTAACATTTATAATACGAACAATCAGTAATTTTAGTGTAAGTATGTGAACAACAAAGCAATTCCATTATCTGAATATGTGAAAATAACAGTTTCGTGCCTATCAATTACAAATGAACATTAAATAGTTTGTATCAAACAAGAGTGATGATTTCTTAAATGGACCAAATTTATAGCTCTCACAAGTACTATTTACAAAAAAAATGTGTTTTTTTATACAAATATAATTTTGAATACTAAGAAAAAAAATGTTTCTGAGAATAAAATGAGTATTTTTCTTGCAAATATCATTTTGAATATATAAAGAAAAATGTTTCTTATAAGAAACAAGAAAATATGTTGTGTAAGATAACTTTCATTGATTTTAAAAAAACATTATACAAGTTATTACATTTCCAACTACCTATATTTATTTATATTTTTGACCTTAGGCAACATAGAAACAAGAAAATATGTTGCCTAAAATAACTTTCATTGATTTAAAAAAACATTATACAAGTTATTAAATTTTTGATTATCTATATTTATTTTTATTTTTTACCTTACGCAACATAGAAACAAGAAAATATGTTGTCTAAGATAACTTTCATTTATTTAAAAAAAAAACATTATTAAACTAAGGCAACATAAGGGAAAATGTTGCTTAAGATAGTTGAGGCAACATATAATTATTCATATGTTGCATAAGGTCTGACTTAGGCAACATAGAATTACATGTTGCCTAAGAGGAAACTTAGGCAACATATATTAGCCTTTGTTGTCTAAGCTTCTCTTAAACAACATAGACAATTAGCATATGTTGTCTAAGACAACATTTGGTGGTGTTAGAACAAGATGAGTGTTTTTTTACAATTATTATTTTTGAATATAAAGAGAAAAATGTTTCTTAGAACAAGATCACCTATGAATATATTTGGGAGAATAAACATAAATAAAGAAAAGTGGAGGGCAAATGGATCGAGGATGGAGAAACGATTTTTTGATCTTAGAATTATAATTCATCACCGTTGTTGTCGATTGAAAACCGATTAGGCGCTTAGTTGATTTCCTTGGCGGCTTGGGCATGAGCCAGTTGTTTATAGCTAATAAATATCAAAACTTGATGCCCCTTGGGCTTATGATGTCCTATGCCGCCGCCGCTTAGGACGGCAAATGGCCAAGGCCGGCCCTAAATGCAATATATATTCTGTTGGTGCCTCTAATGTGCAAGTGAACTTTTTGGCAAACTTGTTCCCTATCCATTGGATTAATTAGATCGAGTTACATTCATTTGAATTCGATCTTCTGAAGATTTTTATTTTCACTGCTTACTCATTAGGGACAAACTATAATTAAGGGCCAAAAGCAATTAAACATAATTATCAACAATAAACTTAATTGATATTAGAAAATTGATTAATTAATTAATTAGTTAGTTTTCAATTTGATTTTTATGTGTCTCTCTGGCCTTCTCGATGAGATCCAACTGTTCCTCCATAAGCAGCATTCGTTTGGTCCCTATCACCCGTATCTCTTCAAGATAAAGCTCAACCCATTTTTTTTCCATGCCCTCCAATTCCTCCTGAGAGAGATACGTCATCATCAACTTCATTATCGTCTTATATCCTTCACCTGTTATATTAGCCGGGTACAGATGTTGTAACCTTGTAACCATACGAGGATAATTAACAGCAAAATCCAATTCAATCATCCTCCTATGATCATCAATCCCAGCTGCTGCTACACATCGTCTGTCTTCATCTCCAGCTGCTGCTGCTGCTGCTGCACATCCACCTCCCCACAGTTGTTCACAGAGTTTGTAAACATTCGCCTGATGACCCTCTAAAAGCGCCACATCGACTATACTCTTTTTGAACTTGTTCCTCAGCTTGCGAACCTTATCGCTCAATTGGCTTTTCGATACGTTTGCTTCCAATGATGTGTTGACGGAATTGAACAACTCCATCATGTCTGACTTGTTGCTTTGATTCTTCAACGCTTTCAAAAGCGTTATTTCATCTTTCTCCGACCATAGTCTTCTAAGACTCCCTTTGGGTTCTTCAATTGGCACATAATCTGAATCATCTTTGTTATCACAAGAAGCCAATGGCATTACCACGTTGGCCATTCTCTTCTTTTTGCCTAGCGATTGAGAAATATATATATTAATTATTATTATTATTAGCTATTGGAATATATATAAATTCATTGAGAAGCAGCCTAATATATATAAACTATATATCAATCATCATCTTTTGATAATCTTTATGATTTCCTATGTAATATTTTCTCAATATATTCTTAAAAATTATGAGGATTCAATATCTGTCCAAAATTATGAGGATTCAATATTTGTCCACAATAATTAAATAAAACAAAGCCTTATTTAGATGAATTTGAATCTTTATATTTTTCAATAATATACTATACTAACTGAGATTAAAAAAGAAAAAAAATCTTCCAAATAACTCCACCAATATTTGATTTTTTTCATTTTTTTTTTCTTTTTTAATGTTCTCTTTCCAAATAACTCCACCAATAAAAGCTTTTGAATTTGAAAATACTTGAAACTCGTATCTAGACAAATTTAATAAAATATGTAATCGCAATTTGATCGATTTACCATAAAGTAATATTAATTAAATGTGAAATCTATATCTTTTTTACTAATTATTGTTTTTTTTTTCCTTTCCAAAGAATTCCCACCCATATCTAATCTCTTTTCATGTTTCCTTTTAATAGAATACTAGAAGCATACTCGTGTAATGCAACGAGATATATCACGATTTTAATGTTTTATATTAATTTTTTGTCAATCTACAATACGATTTTAGATGGTTTTGAGAAAGTGATGATTATTTTTTTTATAATTTTTTTTAATTTAGCCTTAATAATATAGGACATGACACAACAGAAGAAACAATAGCCCTTTTGTTAGTGTCTAAATTAACTAAGCGATAGTTCACGGTCAGAATAAGGTTTGAATTTTCATCATGATAGCCATCGTTCAGTACTCCACATATGGGCTTGTCATGAACAGCTTTGGATTTAATTCATCTGAATAATATATTCTGTATGTATCAACATACATTTTTACAGTAGGGGGTGTTAATGTATATAGAGGCCCAGGTCCATGTTCGGGCCCAAGCCCATTTAGTCTTCATATATATTTGTTGTATTCTCTAGATTAGAAAAATACACTCATAATATTATTTTCTGTATTGTAAGTTTTCTCTCAATCAATACATCGAGGTTTCAAACCTTCGGCATATTCATCGTGTTCTTCAACCCTATTCATCTTCTAACATGGTATCAGAGTTGTAGGTTTGATCATCGGTTTACTGTTCATCACGATTTTTCTGTTCATCATCACAGTCGATTCGCCGCCGCCGCTGTTCTTACCATCGCCACCGTTGTTCATCATCTTATTCATCTTGTTCATCTTGCCGCCGCTGTTTGCCGCCGCTGTTTGAAACCTTCGGTCAATCGATCGATCTATTGGAAACCCTAGCCGCAAAACCGGTCGAACATCCCTTCGGTCGAACATATCATTCGGTCGAACATACTCTTCGGTCGAACATTCCTTCGGTCTAAACCCACCTTCGGTCTAAGCCACCTTCGGTCTAAACCCACCTTCGGTCTAATCACCTTCGGTCTAAACCCTTCCTCCGGTCGAGTTTTCCTCCGGTCGAATACAACCTTCGGTATCGGTCTAAACCCACCTTCGGTCTAATCACCTTCGGTCTAAACCCTTCCTCCGGTCGAGTTTTCCTCCGGTCGAATACAACCTTCGGTCGAATACAACCTTCGGTCACCAATTTCACCAATTTCATTTCTCAATATCTTTTCCTTATTTCATGGCTACCAATTTCAGTCACTCAAATCCCATCTCCGTTGTTTACAACGGTAGCAACTATGTTCTTTGGCATCACCATATGACAATTCTGTTAAAGTCTTATGGTCTTCACACCTATGTTACTGGCGCATCCAAAGCTCCAGTTCAAGACACAGCTGAGGATGCTATTGCCTTTGCAAAACGAATGAACGAGTGGGATATTAATAATGCTCGTATCTTGGGCTGTATTAATGCCTCCACTACTTCTGAGATTAACCAACAGTTCCTTGGTTATACTACAGCTAAAAGTCTCTGGGATTTTCTCGCCAAGCGGTATACAACATCTGGTCTATCTCATCAGTATCAACTGTGGACAACTTTTCAGAGCAAACGCCAACTTCCTGATCAATCCGTCAACTCTTATATCTCTGAAATGCAGTACCTCAGAGATCATATAAATCTTGGAGCACCTCAGATCTTTGATGAAACCGCTCAACAGTTCACTGCCTACTTCAACCAGCTGCATCTGATCACCATTTTGATGGGCTTGACTGATAAATTTGAGAATGTTCGTGCTTCACTTCTTCATAGGCAGCCTTTACCTACTCTTGAAGAAGCAATATCAGAATTGCTAAGTGAAGAAACTCGTCTTCACATGCGTTCACCAGTGCCTGCTACTGATAGTGTTCTCTACACGTCTCATTCCAAGCCAAAAGACAAATGGACCAATAACAATCATTCCAGATCTGTGGGCAAGACGAACACATCCGAGTGTGCCTTCTGTCATTCCCCTGCTCATCTTCTTCTCGATTGTCCTATCCGTAAGTGCCGTAAGTGTGGCATCACGCATTCGCGCCACTATGAGACTGACTGTCCGAAGAACTCAAAGCCCACTAGTTCTTAGAACCGGACCCATGCTGTTGCTGGGCCTGCCATTGCTGATACTGAGGCTTCTACAGCTTCCTCACCTGACCTAATGGAACTGATGCGTCGCAATCAGGAACTTATGGAACAGATCATGTCAGGTGCTATGGGTATGAACTCTCCACACTCAGCTGCATCAGGTAACATATGGCTTTTTAATTCTGGGTGTTGCAATCATATGACACCTTGCCCTGATGGTTTTACTTCTAAGAAATCACCTCAGCAATTTACGTCAGTAAGAACTGCTGACAACACTGGACTACCGGTATCTTTTAGTGGCAATGTCTCCACTCCTCTTATACAATTACCGGATGTTCTAAATATTCCAAAGCTATCTCTGAGCTTAGTTTCGATTGCACAACTTCTTGAATCTAATTTGATCATTTTATTCCACTCTTCTGGTTGTGTTGTACAGGATCCAAAGACCAAGCAGATCCTTGGACTCGGCCGTAAAGTTGGACGGATGATTGAAGTGGTCTACCTGCGTCTTCCTTTACCCTCTTCAAGCTTTGTTGCCTCGGTCTCTAGCACTTCTTCCCTCGAGCTGTGGCATGCCCGCCTGGGTCATTTATCTCTAGCAAGAATAAAGTCCTTAGCTAATTTAGGTGTTTTAGGAAATTGTGTATCAACTGACACTCTTTCTTGTTTATCTTGCAAACTTGGCAAACATCATGCTTTACCTTTTGAAATGAATGAATTTAATTCCACCTCTTCTTTTGATATTATTCATTCTGATGTATGGGGACCAGCACCACATCCATCCATGGGTGGTGCTAGATATTTTGTGATTTTTATTGATGATCATACTCGTTTCACATGGATCTATCTTATGAAACATCGTTCGGAATTACCTCAAATCTATATTATGTTTGCTCGGATGATTCACACCCAGTTCTCAAAATCTGTAAAGGTTCTTCGAGCTGATAATGCTATGGAATACAAAGAGTCATCCCTTCTCTCCTTTCTTCATTCTCAGGGGACTCTCTCTCAGTACTCCTGCCCTGGCACTTCTCCTCAAAATGGTCGTGCTGAACGCAAACACCGTCATATTCTTGATACTGTTCTCACTCTTCTCATCTCTGCGAAATGTCCAGAACGCTTTTGGGGTGAAGCTGCCTTTACTGCTGTTTACACTATAAATCGTCACCCTACTCCCATTCTTCATAATAAGTCTCCTTATGAGGCTCTCTACAAGGTCACTCCTGCCTATGAACTTCTAAAAGTTTGGGGTAGTGCTTGTTTTGTTCAACTGCAATCTCATGAACATACCAAACTTGAACCTCGCTCCAGACTGTGTTGCTTTCTTGGATACGGTATTGAGCACAAGGGCTATCGCTGCTGGGATCCTATATCCCAGCGTCTCTGTATTTCTCGCCATGTTACCTTCTGGGAACATGTTCCTTTCTCTTCTCTATCCAAGTTTCGTGAGTCTCCTAATCTCATATCTCCGTTTTTCACTGATGCTTCTGTCTCATTGGACTCACTCCAGTCCGACACTATATCACCTCCACCTATTGTTCCAATTCCTTCTAAGTCAGCCTCTCCTAGCTCTCCTGATCATCATCTATCATATGCTCCTTCCGCACAGCCAACACCTGAGGTACCTGCTGAGTCTTTGGCTCCTGAAACTTCTCAATCTCAGAATGTTAGACGATCAGAACGGGTAAGACAAGTTCCTTCTCATCTTCGTGATTATCATGTTTATGCTACTCTGCTATCAAATCACGAACCTACTTCCTACAAGGAAACCTCTTCTAACACTGATTGGCAGAAAGCTATGGACGAGGAACTTCAAGCTCTTGACAAAGCTCAAACTTGGGATTCTGTCCCTCTTCCACCAGGCAAGAAACCCATTGGCTCCAAATGGGTGTTCAAAATCAAAACCAAATCGGATGGTTCTATTGATCGGTACAAAGCTCGGCTTGTAGCCAAGGGCTTCAATCAAGAATATGGTATTGATTATGAGGAGACTTTTGCACCTGTTGCTCGTGTCACATCTGTTCGCAGTCTTCTTGCCATTGTTGCTACCAAACAATAGCCTCTTTTTCAGATGGATGTTAAGAATGCCTTTTTGAACGGTGACTTATCTGAGGAAGTCTACATGACACCTCTTCCAGGCGTTCGACTTCAACAAGGTCATGTTTGTCGACTTCGGAAGGCTCTTTATGGCCTCAAGCAAGCTCCGCGAGCTTGGTTTGAGAAATTCAGTTCCACTATCACCTCTTTGGGCTTCGCACCCAGCAACTATGATTCAGGACTGTTTACTCGGACCACTGAAGCTGGCACAATATTACTTCTCCTGTATGTGGATGATATGATCATTACTGGCAGTGACTCTACAGGCATCACCAATCTGAAGTCATCTCTCAACTCCTGTTTTCAGATGAAGGATCTTGGTTCTTTACACTATTTTCTTGGTCTTGAGGTGCTCTCTGATCCATCGGGTCTTTATCTGTGTCAAGCCAAATACACCTCAGATCTTTTGTCGAAAGCTGGGATTACTGACAACAAAACAGCATCCACTCCTCTTGAACACAATCTTCATTTGGCCCCAAATGCTGGTCCACCTCTACGTGATCCTACTCTATATCGCCAGTTAGTGGGGTCACTGGTCTATCTGACAGTGACTCGACCTGATATTGCCTATGTTGTTCATACTGTTAGTCAGTTCATGTCTGCACCGTGTTCTGATCACTATGCTGCTGTCCTGCGCATTCTTCGATATTTAAAAGGGACTATGTTTCATGGTCTTCATTTTCCATCCACCTCATCGTTGATTTTGCGAGGTTTTTCTGATGCTGATTGGGACAGTGACATGACTGATCGTCGCTCCACTACTGGCTACTGTTTCTTTCTTGGCGACTCTCTTATATCCTGGCGAAGCAAGAAACAATCTCTCACAGCTCGATCCAACACTGAAGCTGAATATCGAGCACTAGCTGACACAGCTCAAGAACTTGTGTGGTTACGCTGGCTTCTTTCTGACATGGGGGCTCCTCAACAGTCTCCAACTTCATTGTGGTGTGATAACAACAGTGCCATTCAGATTGCCCACAATGATGTCTTCCACGAGCGCACGAAGCATATTGAAATTGATTGTCACTTTGTTCGTCAACATGTGACTCGTAAGACTATTCAGCTGCTTCCTATTTCGACTCTTGATCAACCGGCTGATATTTTTACTAAAGCTCATTTACCAGGACGGTTTCGTGATCTTGTTTCCAAACTCCATCTGGCTCATTCTTCTCCCGATTGAGTTTGAGGGGGGATGTTAATGTATATAGAGGCCCAGGCCCATGTTCGGGCCCAAGCCTATTTAGTCTTCATATATATTTGTTGTATTCTCTAGATTAGGAAAATACACTCATAATATTATTTTCTGTATTGTAAGTTTTCTCTCAATCAATACATCGAGGTTTCAAACCTTCGGCATATTCATCGTGTTCTTCAACCTTATTCATCTTCTAACAATATGGCCAAAGCCACGCCCAAAAGGAAACTGATATAGTGACCATCAAAGCATAAATACACATGTTTATGGAACCAAGTACCGACCACATAAAACCATCGATACCTATCAAGTCCCTTGAACCAAGTGGTTGTGGCGGCTATCAACAATTAAAGAAACAAAAACAACACAAAACAGACCTTGACTGTTTTCTCTTTTAAATGGCTATAAATCTTAAAATATATGTATTTGTTTCATGGTGTAGAGTCACTATGTTGTTTTAGTATGAAAATTCTTGAGAAACTTGTTTTAACTACAGGTATACAATTTCAAGATAAAGAGGTTGCAAATGCATATATAGCACTTAATTTGGAGGAGATTGATGCAATAACTTCATATAGTTAGTATGTATTTTTAAAACCATCTCTCAAGATCATATATAAGATGTATTATGTTGGTTTCAATTAGATGGAATTGCACTTACAATAATTGTTATATCTGCAATGCATATACCTCTTATGCTTCTTAAGCTAATTATCATATATGCACTTGATAAACTGTGTACACCACTTATTCTAGTTATTGCTTAATTATTATTCTTTAGCTATATATTGACGCAACGTAGGTTTGCGGAAGGATCGACAAGCGTCTAAACCCTTTTACGGTTGAGAATTACGACGCGTAAAACTCAAAAACTCAAGAGAATACTCTCTAAAAAGCTAAACTTTTATTGAATAATTGAACTGCTTAACAAAGAAACCTAAAAGTCCTATTTATAATCTAAATTAAGAAAAAGATAATTACGAGATTAATCTAATCCTAATTTATTAAATAAGATAATTATTTAATTAAACTAATCTAATAATAAAAATAAAAGAATTAGACTAGGAGTAGGAAAGTAGGATGAGCAAATTGTATGTGGATGAGATTTGGAAGATCACGCACGTGATGGTGGCAAAACACAGTGACTAATACGTTTTGTTCTATGAGTGAAGGACGCTAAGAAAGTTGCGAGAGACATTGTCATGTCATGCGGGTGTCATGCGGCTCAAGTCGCTTGGCACTCGCATTCGCTTCTGTTTACGGTTTTCGATCCGCTCTTCAATTTCCGTCACAATCTTTTTTATACTCGGTGCTTTATATTTGCCTCTTTTCCGATACCAAATTCCGAGTCTCTTGCGAGCTCGTTTTTTCTTTCGATCCCGTTTTCCTCTTTTCCAATTACTTTCGAAAATTCTTATTAACTCTCGAATTCTCCCTGTATCAGTCACCCTCACTTGAAAAGAACTCGTCCTCGAGTTCACTTGAAAAACGTCTCCCCCGACTCGTAGAACATTCTTTTCTTCGAAATAATTGGATCCACATCCCGATCTTCAAAATTCAAAAATGTTGACCGGTCTTCAAATCCAAACTGAGGTTGTCGTGATCGTCTCTATACGAGGCTACGAGCGATATTTTATCAAATTCGAAAGTGTAAGAGATTAAATTAACTTTACCGGGATTTGTTTCGGTTTGAACCGGAGCTTTGGATGCGGTAATAATTGCAGTGTCACATTCGGAAACACCGTTCTTGACTTCTTGTGACAACGCTTTCGTTGGCTCGAGAATGTCTTCCACTATCTTGCTTTCGGTGTCTTCGGTGACTGGTTTGAGATCTAGTTCCGACACTTTGGCCTCGATAACAATTTCTTGTTGTGACTCGGTCACGACTTCTTCTTCAACTTTGTCCGGCAAGACTTCGTCGTCTTGTTTCGATGGCTCCTCCGAAATGGGTGGTTGTCTAACCAGAGAAGTAACCGAATCGATAGTACGGTTGTTGATGTTGCTTTTCTTGTTGGTGGCTGCATCGAAGCTATCAACCGGAGTCACGGCGATCTTTTGGTCACCACAATGGAATAGTACGAGGTCGTATCGACGCTTGTAAGCGGCATGATTGTCGAATTGCCACGGTCGGCCCAATAGAATATGGCAAGCATCCATATCAAGGACATCACATAGTACCTCTTCTCGATAGTATTTGCCAATTGAGATGGGTACTCGACAAGTTTTTGTAACTTTAACTTGAAACCCGTCCTTGATCCACCCAAGAGAATAAGGAGCTTCATGGGGTTGAGTATGTAGATTAAAGTAATCGACTAATTTTTGGGACACGAAGTTCTCACAACTTCCGTCATCGATGACTAAGTTACATACCTTTTTATGCACCGAACAATGTGTAACACCCGACTTTTCGTAAGTAAGTTTTCGTCTTTCGTTGGTGATCTCTCCGCCTTTCGCCTATCTTTTGAGTGGAAAACGTTGTGCCTTCGAATCTTAAATCGACCCATGCGTGAATCGCGAGTTTTTGGACTTTTTGAGCCTCGGTACCTTTGGCGCGATTGTGCCACGCGATAGTGACAATGTCACTATCGCCAGGGCACTATCGCGGGGAGAGTGTTAGCCGCGGTACACTCCGCACGATTGTGCCACGCGATAGTGACAATGTCACTATCGCCAGGCACTGTCGCGTGCGGGGTCTTACCGAATTAAAATCGGACTTTAGCCTCATTTCTCATTCAAAAACTCATTCTCTTCTATTGTTATTCTCTCTCAACCTCCCCCTTTCATAAAGACCGAACCCTAACCCATTTTGGGGGTTTTCTCTCCCCAAACCTCATGATTCCCAATCATCTAGCTAGTTGGAACCTTGAACCACAAAACATCCATCTTCATCTTCCTCATCAAGTTCTTTCGGTTGGGAGCTCGGGTTGGAGTGTTGGATTGGGTGTTCTCGGAAGTCTCTTTGTCTTCAAGGGTTTTGGAAGTCTTCGGCTTGAGGATTCAACTGGCCTTCAAAAGAGCTCGTTGGGTAAAATCTAGATTTAGCCTAAATCTAGCAAGGTGAGTTCAAGTTGATTTGTGAAAACGGTGTACATGCCAAAATGTTTATTTTAAAGCGTTTTACATGAAATTGTTAACTACTGATAAGTTTTGTTAACTGCTGATAAGTTTTGCTAACCGCTGATAAGTTTTTGTTAACTGCTGATAAGTTTTGGTTATTTGGTATATTTAATTTTATAAACTCATGTAACACTCATCTTTGTGATTTTTGGGCATTTCGTTAAATGTGTCATAAATGAACGGGTTTTTGATGAATTCTTGTATAAATAAGTATTTGGTCAAAAGCGTACTTTTAAGTGTCTGTCGGGCTTTATGCATCGTACATGAAATGGGATGTTTTGAAAGGTACGAATACGTGAGTCCTTTGGGTTTGGGTCATTCTCGGCTATGGGGAACATTTTAGAAATGTAAAACCTTTTTGGGGTTTGGGGCCGAAGGCCAATGGTAAATTGAGAATTAAAGATTTTGGGAAAGTGCGTATTTTGGTTTATATAACTATTTTGGCTTGCATGTTTTAGCCAAACGTCTATTTTAGCCTCTTGGGCTTGATTCGTACTCGGTGGAGTCTTTGGAACAATTGTTCGGTTATGGGTAGCTCGTTGAGGAGCCTTGGACGTATGGTGTACTTAGTTGCATCTTATTTGACAGTTACATGTTTTGAATGCATTAGTCCATTCGTTTGAGTCATGTAACATTTTAGACTGTAATGCATTGGATCCATAGGCATATGAGTCAGTCGGTTGGTTTAGTTGGGGGCTTTATCCCCGTATTGTAACTTGAAATTGGCATGAGGTCTTACGATCAATAATTGCAAATTCTTGTGAACGAGCTTAACTGGGATGTTTTGGGATTCCAAGGTAAAGACCTGGAGGGGTTGAACTTGATGAGTGTACGAAGATTCCCAAGGTACAGACATGGAGTTGTTGAACTTGGTGATTATCCAGGCAAAATACATGGAGTTGTTGAGCTTGTTGGTTTGTTAGCTATAGACCCGGAAAGGTTGATGCTAACGAGTGTTTCATCCCTAAGTGATGCTCATATAACATTGATAAGTGGCTTAACTTTGTGTGCCCGTCACTTTCGATGGAATTCGGGTATCCCGTATCCCCCGTCACCGAAAGGTGTTGTTTTTGGGTATTGAGTTTTATTATCCAAGTTTTCGGGGGCGTTTGTATATTTGGGTTTTATCCTTGGTTTATGGGTTGAGTATTATGCCCCACCCGTGTTTTGGGTGTTTTGGGATATAAAGTTTTAACCGTATCTTCATAAATGGAGAGTTCAATTTCTATCTACGTTTTGAGCGAGTTTTGTGTTAAACCAAATTTATGAATGGGAGGTTTATTTTGGTATCTTCGTCCTTGAAGTAGTTTAGATCGGAAAACGTTTAAATTGGAGTTCTTTGTCTAAATTGCATATTATTGGAAAATGAGTCGTTTCCGTATGTAAGACATAACGAATTGAAAGATTATGATTTTAACCGCATTTCTTCTTTTAAACGGTTAATTCTTATATGTTGAAAACTCTTGAGCTCACTAGGCGTTAAACCTAACCTTTTTATTTGTCGGCATGTGCATCAGGTTCCAGGTGGGGGTTGGTTCTAGCAATTCTATGAAGAGATGTGCTTAGTCTTTCGCGAATGTAAGTTTTTGGTGAAGTCTTCCGCAGTTTGTAGATAGTGACTTCTATTGGGTTTTAGTAGCACCCGTTCGTATCATAGACTTTATGTATAGAATGATTGTGTGTATTGAGGTTAAATCTTAGATTGTGATTGAAGATGAATCAATTATTGATGTATTTAGAAAATTTTAAATTAGTTGCTATTTCCAGTTCTGAGGGTGTTACACAATGCGATCGAAAAAGATCTTCGTGTTGGCTTACTTCCTTTGACGAAAGGAGTATTCGTTGAAGTATGAAATTGATCTTTTCTTGGGAGTCTTTTTCTTCCTCCTCTTCGAATTCAGAACTCGAGGGATCAACCCGGTTACGGTTGGCATTACACGATGCCATAGCCGGTCCATCAAACCTGTCTCTTCTCCGACGATTGTCGTTGACGATGTTGGGTTGAAGCCTAGTAACAACTGTTGTCAGATTAGCGAGTGTTGTGGATAAGGCCACATCCGACTCAACCGAGTCTGCTTTGGTAGCGGGCTGTTGATCTGCCATGGTTAGTGAAAAGACAGGTGAATCCTACTCTGATACCAACTGACGCAGCGTAGGTTTGCAGAAGGATCGACAAGCGTCTAAACCCTTTTACGGTTGAGAATTACGACGCGTAAAACTCAAAAACTCAAGAGAATACTCTCTAAAAAGCTAAACTTTTATTGAATAATTGAACTGCTTAACAAAGAAACCTAAAAGTCCTATTTATAATCTAAATTAAGAAAAAGATAATTACGAGATTAATCTAATCCTAATTTATTAAATAAGATAATTATTTAATTAAACTAATCTAATAATAAAAATAAAGAAATTAGACTAGGAGTAGGAAAGTAGGATGAGCAAATTGCATGTGGATGAGATTTGGAAGATCACGCACGTGATGGTGGCAAAACACAGTGACCAATGCGATTTGTTCTGTGAGTGAAGGACGCTAAGAAAGTTGTGAGAGACATTGTCATGTCATGCGGGTGTCATGCGGCTCAAGTCGCTTGGCACTCGCATTCGCTTCTGTTTATGGTTTTCGATCCGCTCTTCAATTTCCGTCGCAATCTTTTTTATACTCGGTGCTTTATATTTGCCTCTTTTCCGATACCAAATTCCGAGTCTCTTGCGAGCTCGTTTTTTCTTTCGATCCCGTTTTCCTCTTTTCCAATTACTTTCGAAAATTCTTATTAACTTTCGAATTCTCCCTGTATCATATATGGTCCCAACGTTGTTGTGTTTCAAAGGCTAGCTATCGATTGCCTTATTAAGCCTGCCGAAGAATACCTTGCCTCACATGGGCTTAACAATGCAATATATATATTATGTTGGTGCCTCTTAAGGTGAACTTTTTGGCCAACTTGTCCATTAACCCAGGTTATATGATCGAGTTACATTCATTTGAATTCGATCTTATGATGATTTTTATTTTCACCACTTCCTCATTTATTTAAATGTTTTTTAGTTATACATATGAGCACACAGAGATCTAACCAACAGCGATTGGGTGACCCGGCCGGTGGTACTAAATTGAACCTTAGCTAGCTAGCTAGCTAGGGACAAACTATAAGAGCTAATAAAACCATGGATTGGATTAAACTAGTTTGTCACTGCAAGACACTCCTTTTTAATTTCCATGAAGACTAGTTTCAGATTTTCCATGAGGTAACTAATTAATTAGCCTCAAACATAAATTTAATTCAATTCTCATGTCAAGTTACTAACTCAGAATAGAGAGCAAAATTAAGGGTAATGTTTGAGGCTTTTAAATAAGCCAAACGTTGACCCTAGCTAGCTTTCTAAATGAATCTGTGTCATAATATATATATACTATGAGGATGGAAATCAAATGTAACTGCTTGCTTGCCTCAACTGTTCGAGTATTAATTATTATAGAGGATATATAGGTTTCTGGTTTTAAACTATATATATATATATATATATATATAATCTGGCCAGATCTGTTTTCTCTTCTGTTTTTTACCCTGCTAAATTCACATAATACTAACTAACTTTGATGACTACCTAAAAAATATATAAAATCAAACTAATTCACAAAAGTATTAACTTTTAGATGGAAAAACATTCATGAGTTGAAGACAATCCCCAACCATATATATAAATTTATCTGTGTCAATAATACCTACCTGATGCAATAACCTTAATTGATAGTAGAAAATTGATTGATTAATTAATTAGTTTTCAATTTGATTTTTATGTGTCTCTCTGGCCTTCTCGATGAGATCCAACTGCTCCTCCATAAGCTGCATCCGTTTGGTTCCTATCACCCGTATCTCTTCAAGATAAAGCTCAACCCATTTTTTTTCCATGGCCGCCAATTCCTCCTGAGAGAGATACGTCATCATCAACTTTATTATCGTAGTATATCCTTCACCTGTCATATGACCGGTCGGGTACAGATGATGTAACCTTGAATCCATACGAGGATAATTAACAACAAAATCCGATTCAATCCTCCTCCAACTCCTCGTATGATCATCATTCCCACCTCCTGCTGCTGCTGCTGCACATCCACCTCCCCACAGTTGTTCACAGAGTTTGTAAACATTCGCCTGATGACCCTCTAAAAGCGCCACATCGACTATACTCTTTTTGAACTTGTTCCTCAGCTTGCGAACCTTATCGCTCAATTGGCTTTTCGATACGTTTGCTTCCAATGATGTGTTGACCGAATTGAACAACTCCGTCATGTCTGACTTGTTGCTTTGATTCTTCAACGCTTTCAAAAGCGTTATTTCATCTTTCTCCGACCATAGTCTTCTAAGACTCCCTTTGGGTTCTTCAAATATTGGCACACAATCTGAATCATCTTTGTTATCCGGGAAAATGACCAATTGTTTGGATGAAGCAGTTGTTGCTTTCTTCAGAATCTTCTTATTGTTTTGTTGTGCAGCTCTCTTCATATGAGAATCTGCTTCATCACAAGAAGCCAATGGCATTACCACGTCACCATCGTTGGCCATTCTCTTCTTTTTGCCTACCGATTGAGATGAGAAATATACCAGTATATATATTAATTATTATTATTAGCTATTTATTATTGGAATATATATTAACAATAAATTCATTGAGAAGCAGCCTAATATATATAAACTATATATCAATCATCATCTTTTGATAATCTTTATGATATCCTATGTAATATTTTCTGAATATATATTCTCAAAAATTATGAGGATTCAATATCTGTCCAAAATTATGATTCAATATTTGTCCAAATCTATATCTATATCTATATCTATCTATACTATATTATAAAAACGACATAAAAAACTTTTAATTACAAAATTTCAAGCAAAAGGTACAACTAATTAAAACCAATTACTTAATTTACAATTTCTTAATGCTTTGGTACAACCTTCCAAACACAGTATCTCATATAGTCTTCTATTTGTGGAATGGATACTCATTTATTAATATAAATATTTGTTTTTCTGGTGGAGGATTTTATAAAATAGATTTTATATTAGCATAATCTATTTTAAATGTAGATTTTACATTTAAATCTATATTAAGGAGATGTAATATAATTTTTTTTTATTCTGTACTTTTTTATATTACATCTCATATTCCAACAAAATATTTATCCTCCCGAGCAACTAACAAAGCCTTATTTAGATGAATTTGAATTTGTATATTTTTCAATAATATACTATACTAACTAAGATTAAAAAAGAAAATTCTTCCAAATAACTCGACCAATATTTGATTTTTTCAATCTTTTTTTCTTTTTTAATGTTCCCTTTCCAAATAACTCCACCAATACACTACAAAAAAAAACGGCATTTCCGACGGCCAAAATCCGCCGGAAATCCGCCGGAAAATCACTGTTTTGGCGGATTTGGTCGGACGGAATCCGGGGTGCCGCAAAAAATGTTTTTCGGCGGAATTTGTGTTTTCGGCGGATTTTTCCGCCGGAAAATCACTGTTTTGGCGGATTTTCGGCGGATTTGGTCGGACGGAATCCGGGGTGCCGCAAAAAATGTTTTTCGGCGGAATTTGTGTTTTCGGCGGATTTTTCCGCCGGAAACTTTTCCGAATTTTTTTAATTTTGAAATAAGTCGATTAATTAAATAAAAAAATTAAACATTTTCGACGGAATATTCCGCCGAAAATTTTAATATTTATTTTTTTATTATTTTTTTTAATATTTTTTTTTTGAAATAAGTCGAGTAATTAAATAAAAAAATTAAACATTTTTGGCGGAATTTCGACGGAATATTCCGCCGAAAATTTTAATATTTATTTTATTTAATTATTTATTTATTTATTTAGACGGAATATTCCGCCGGAAACTTTAAAAATCAAAAACAGGAAAACCTGTTTTTTAATTAAAAATTCTGCTATAAAACAGTAAAAACCTGCTGAAAGCTATAAAAACTGCCAAAATTATAAATAAACATAAAATACATTGTTCAAGTGTTAAAGTGTTGTTACAAAATACATTCTAAATGTTCAAATATATGTTAAACAACTCATCACATGGGTGGCCCTGGCCCTGGCCCTGGCCCTGGCCCTGGCCCTGGCTGTGAATGACAGAAACGCTTTACCAAATCACACATGTGCTCGTACTGGGCATCACGTTGCCGCTGACGTGCCTCTTCCTCCGCCCGACGTGAGGCTTCCTCCGCCTCACGTCTCTCTTCCCGCTCCTTCAACTCCTGAAGTTGGGTCTTTAGATCATCAATTTCCTATAAAATAAAATAAAAGACATTAGAAAAAGTTTAACATGAATTATAAAATAAATTGATAAAGCTCATATAATGAAATGTGGTACGCACCTGTCGGGAAGAAGAAGAAGCGCCACCCGAGGATGTCCCAGTCAAGATCGCGTTAGGATCTTTGTGGTACCCAAACCCAAACGTACGACCTTTCCTCACTCCCCCAGAAACCTCCTGCCACAACTCGGTATCATAAGTCGGATGCTGGCTGGGATCATCGCCATACCTCTGGGTGACACTGGTCGAATACCCACTCTGTGGTTTTACAAAATACATACATGTCAATTTTGACAGCATAACGACTGTAAATGGGACACAACTATTAGGTTGATTCCTGCCCAAACCATGCATATAGAACATATAAGGTTGGGTTTGTGCGCAAAAAGACCCTAAATGCACATATTAGGTTGTTTGAAGCCCAAACCGTGCATATAGAACATATAAGGTTGGGTTTGTGTGCATAAAGGCCCTAAATGAACCTATTAGGCTGTTTGAAGCCCAAACCATGCATATAGGACATATAAGGTTGGGTTTGTGCGCATAAAGGCCCTAAATGAACCTATTAGGCTGTTTGAAGCCCAAACCATGCATATAGAACATATAAGGTTGGGTTTGTGCGCATAAAGGCCCTAAATGAACCTATTAGGCTGTTTGAAGCCCAAACCATGCATATAGAACATATAAGGTTGGGTTTGTGCGCATAAAGGCCCTAAATGAACCTATTAGGCTGTTTAAAGCACAAACCATGCATATAGAACATATAAGGTTGGGTTTGTGCGCATAAAGGCCCTAAATGCACATATTAGGCTACTTGAAACCCAAACCATGCATATTGAACATATAAGGTTAGGTTTGTGCGCATAAAGGCCATAAATGAACCTATTAGGCTGTTTGAAGCCCAAACCACGCATATATAACATATAAGGTTGGGTTTGTGCGCATAAAGGCCCTAAATGAACCTATTAGGAGACATACCCAAATATTTTAATATTGTAATTTAGTATATGTGTATATGTACACAAATCAAACCGAAGTTACACACATGACACAAATCAGAAATCGAACGAAGAGGAAGTAGAAATCGAAGGTATTACAGAAATCGAAAATTACAAATCAGAAATCGAAATCGAAGAAAACACCTTGAAGCTTGAAACCTATGTGTAAATCTGAACCTGTAAACTGTAAAGTGTGATACAAAGTTATAATCTACACCAATAATCAAAAGTTACAAATCGAAGTTACAAAGTTACAAATCGAAGTTACTCACCTCTGGCTCTCGATAGCTGTAACACCCCGAATTTTAGACCTTTTTGTAAAATAATTACTTTAAGTTTTTGTTTAAAAGTTCTCTTTTAAGGTATTGAAATTTGGGTGAAATCGGGTCGAATCGTCGGGTTTCGGAGTTGGAAGGGGGCTCGGCGACTGTGCCCGCGATAGTGACAATGTCACTATCGCATGGTGTAACACCCGTAAATTCTTAAGGTAAGTATTTTGTGGTCTAAAATATATTTAATTCACTTTTGTGAGAATATGTGTCATTGTGTACGTCTTATTATCATGTTCAATCTAAATGGCATATAATTAAGTTACTTTCGCTGATGGTTCAAACCTTGTGCTCGTTATCGTTTCGATTTAAGTTTTCGGGCTGTGTGGGTGACCGGCGATTGTGCCCGCGATTGTGCCCCTGGCACTATCGCGAAGGGCACTATCGCCAAAGAGGTACCGCGGGCTGGTGAGGGCCGGCGACTGTGCCACGCGATAGTGCCTTGGCACTATCGCAGAAGGCACTATCGCCCAGGTTGTACCGTGAGCGGGGGGAGCCTCGCGATTGTGACCCGCGATAGTGCCCTTGGCACTATCGCCGGGCACTATCGCCCACGTGGCCAGACTGCTGATTTATAGGAAACAATGCCTCATTTCTCACTGGTCACTTTACAAAAACGGGAGCTCTCTCTCTTTAGGCGATTTTTGAAGATTTCAAACACATACTCATTTATTTCTAGGGTTTGGGTTGTTGAGAGCATTAAGTGCTCATCCAAGCTTCTTCCAAGTGTTATCATTGAAGTATCCTTCAAGATTCTCATCTCCTTGCATTCAAGTCCCTCCATCTTCAAAAGCTAGGGTTTCATCTTTTCTAGGTTTTTGGGTTCAAAACCTAGATAGTGAGTTTACTAACCTTTGTTAAAACTAGATACACATCATATGCTTCTATTGTTGTTATTTGTCTCCATATGTTCAAGTACTTGGGGTTTTGATATGAAGGAATGTGAGGAAGATGATTATGTGGAAAATGCCATGATTCACTTTATTGGGTTGAAATGTTTTGGGATATATGTGGTATAGTAGATGATAACCTCTACTTGGAATGCATTTAATGATTGAATATTTAAACATTGATTATATTGAAATTTGAGTCTCATATTGGATTTATGCATTAGGATGGTAATATCGTACCCATGGTTGGTATCGAAATGTTTTGGTTGGAATATATACCGCAAGACCTCCTATATGATATGTTGGACGAACCAAGTCAGTAGACACTAGGAGGATGTAGTCTTGGGCGCCACTGTGATGGTATGTGCCTAGACCTCCGCCATTCGGGGTAATGCCATGGTTGTAGTCCTCGGGTGTGCCGGGCCTTTCGGGTGTCCCTCGTTATAGGGCATCAAGGTATATCGACTCTTTGGGTGGAACTTGATTGCTGCTATAGGTCTCCCCTATTGACTCCACAATTGTTGAACTATGGTTAACTGCTGATAAGAACTGTAACTGTACATGCATGATTATAATTGTTCAACTCACTAGGCTTTTTGGCCTAACACTTGTTTTGGTGTCGATGTGTATCTCAGGTTCTAGCGGCGCCGGTTCTAAGCAAGTGTAGGTTGCCTTGGGGTGAGAGCTTGGGGATTTTTGCACACTGACGCGTTATGCTTTTGGCTTTAGATCCTTTGGGTTTATAAATGACAACCCTTTTTGTAATCTCTTTTCTAGTTGTAGAAATTAGATTAGTTGGTTGTTGTTTATTGTCCGTTAAATTACAAATTGTGATTAAACAGGTTATTCATTTATGTTCCCCACTTTTGGGAGGCTCTTGCTATGGCAATTTTTGATGTACCTCATGTCCGATTTTCGGACTTTTGTTATCCCTATTTTTGGGGTGTTACAAGTTGGTATCAGAGCTTTAGTTTAAGTGAACTAGGTATTGTTTAGCATATCTAGACTTAAGCTTTAGACTTTTGACTTCACTGTCCGCTTGGGGTAGAAATCCTAGGTGGGGAGAGCGTTAGGATTACGGAATTACTTTAATTGAAAGTTGTGGTGATGGTGACAAGAATCCTTGTGTATGGTTCGTTCATAATTTCACTTAGCTACTGCTATTATGAATGCATTGTTACGTGAGCATACTTGGTTTACTATTATTATGATAATTGATGAAGGTATGAGTACGTACAAAGAGTTCAACTCGTTTAGTCTTTTCTCAATCTATTTCTCGTACGTATGTGGCAGACTGGAATGGTGAACACCCGGAGTAGGGCGCCAGGTACTCCGGAGGGCCACGTGGAAGAGGAATCTGCTGTAGACCGACCTCCGGTGGGTGTCACCACCGATGACATTCCTCTACCCAGGATTTTGGGAGGTGGACCTGAGCATATTCCACGACGGGACCTCGGTACAGGTAACGCCATCATGGAAGAAGTCACATTGGAGACTAGACTTCGGGACAACATGATGTCGGCTATGAATGCGGCTTTGGCTCAACAACAGTTGGCCATGACTTCGGCCATGACCCAACAACAAGAGTTTTTCATGAAACTCCTAGAGGATCGAGATGCCAGTAACCGCCAGCCCGAAACCATGGCTGAAAATGTTGTGGTGGGATCGGGCAGACCGAATGTGGTGTTAATCGAAGAACCATCCGCTGAAGGAATCAGAACAAAGACTAAGGGGTGCACCTACAAGACGTTTCTAGGGTGTCACCCTAAGGAGTTTGCGGGTTCTGATAGCCCGATTGCTTGCATGTATTGGCTCAAAGAGATGGAGATGGCCTTCGAAGCAAGTGAATGTGACTCTTCTCAACGGGTCAAATTTGCTTCCCAACTACTTCGGGGAGAGGCATTGATTTGGTGGAACCTCACTCGATCCGCCCTCGTCCCGGAAGTCCTGGCTAAGTTAACTTGGCCGGTGTTCAAAGAAAAGTTGATGGATAAGTACTGTAGTGAGCGCTCGATGGACAAGTTGGAACGGGAGTTCCGAAATCTGAAGAAGGGTAATATGTCTATTGTCGGCTACTCCAAGCCCTTTTTGGAGAAGCTAAACTTGGTGGGACATCTGGTCCCCGATGAGAGGTCAAAGATCAAAGCTTATCACCAAGGGTTACCAGCCGATATGCGAACGGCGGTAAGGAATGCAAAGTGTTCGACTTTACAAGAAGTTATTGAGGAGTCCTTACTCGTGGAGGACGACATCAATTCAGAAAGGGATGAGAAGAGGTTTGTGGGTGAGAAGCGAAAGTGGGAAGGGCCACCTGGGCCCGTCCGTCCGTCAAGACCTTTTGTGAGTGGGAGATCGGGCGATCAGCGCCGTGAGGAGCGGTGGTGCCACAAGTGCAAGTCAAAGCACTCGGGACCATGTGCTCCAAGAACTTTTTCGGGTCCTGCTGAATGTGCTAAGTGTGGCAAAAAGGGTCATACTATTCGGGATTGCCCTATACGAGGGCCGGTGTGCTTTGAGTGTCGTGAACCCGGGCATGTGAAGATGTATTGCCCGAAGTTGGTGGGTGGCTACCGCGGAAATTTTGTGGGATCGACGGCTAGAGTCGAGCAACCGCCAAGGGTGCCCAGTCGAGCTTTCCGGATGTCTACCGAGGAGGCAAAGGAGACCGCCGATGTTGTTTCGGGTACGTTCCTAGTAAACTCCTTGCCTGCTCGCGTTTTGTTTGATTCGGGTGCTACACGTTCTTTTGTGTCGAATATTTTCTGTAAATGATTCACCACTCCTGTTAGTGTCCTCCCCGATGCTTTAGTAGTGGAAATAGCCAATGGAGATCAAGTGATCATTCGTGACCATTTCGGTGATTGCACTTTAGAGATCGATGGAAATTCTTTTGGATTAGACTTGCTACCCATGGCTATAGGAGGGTTTGACGTAGTCATAGGCATGGACTGGTTAGTACGGCATAAAGCGGACATCTTTTGCTCCAAAAAGATGATTCAAGTACCATTAGCGAGAAAAGGTGTGGTTACCATCTATGGAGAGAGAGGAAAAGGGAATAATCCTATTAGCACATGCCTTAAGGCACGAAAGTTCTTGGCGAAGGGCTACCCTTCGTACTTGGCCTACGTTGTGGACGCAAAGAAAGAATATAAGTCGGTGGAAGATGTAGAGGTAGTACAAGATTTTCCGGACGTCTTTCCGGAAGACTTACCTGGTTTACCGCCAGAGCGGCAAGTGGAGTTTCAGATAGATCTCACTCCGGGAGCGGCTCCGATAGCTCGTGCTCCGTATCGTTTGGCGCCGGCAGAAATGAAGGAGATGATGGCACAACTTCAAGAGTTGTTGGAGAAGGGCTTCATTCGACCGAGTTCGTCACCTTGGGTAGCACCAGTACTGTTCGTGAAGAAGAAGGATGGATCTATGCGGATGTGCATAGATTATCGGGAACTAAATAAAGTCACGGTGAAGAATAAGTATCCTCTACCTCGTATCGACGATCTTTTTGATCAACTCCAAGGAGCGGGATGCTTCTCGAAGATTGACCTTCGGTCGGGTTACCATCAAGTGAGAGTGAAGAACGAAGATATTCCGAAGACGGCGTTTCGGACGAGATACGGTCATTACGAGTTTTTGGTGATGCCTTTCGGCTTAACCAACGCTCCGGCTGTATTCATGGATCTGATGAACCGTGTGTGTCGCCCTTTCTTGGACAAGTCCGTGATCGTCTTCATCGACGATATTTTAATATATTCAAAGGATGAGTCCGAGCATGGAAGACACTTACGGGAGGTATTAGGGGTTCTAAGGAGGGAGAAATTGTTCGCGAAATTCTCGAAGTGCGAATTCTGGCTCCAAGAGGTGCAATTCTTGGGGCATGTGGTATCAAAGGACGGGATAAAAGTGGATCCGGCAAAGATCGAGGCAATGATGAGTTGGGAACCTCCAACAAGCCCGACGGAGATCCGAAGCTTTTTGGGCTTAGCGGGTTACTATCGGCGTTTTATTCAAGATTTCTCAAAGACGGCCACACCGCTCACTTCTCTTACAAGGAAGAACGTTAAATTTCTTTGGACTGATGCACAAGAACAAGCGTTTCAGTCACTCAAGAGGAAGTTGTGTGAAGCTCCGATTTTGTCCTTACCTGAAGGATCGGAAGACTTTGTGGTATATAGTGACGCTTCCAAGATGGGCCTTGGGTGTGTACTAATGCAAAGGGGGAAAGTAATAGCCTACGCGTCGCGGCAATTAAAGGATCATGAGAAGAACTATCCGACTCATGATTTAGAGTTGGCGGCGGTAGTCTTCGCGCTAAAGTTGTGGCGACACTACTTGTATGGGACGAAGTGTACTCTTTTCACGGATCACAAGAGCCTCAAGTACATCTTCAATCAAAAGGAACTCAACATGCGCCAAAGGAGATGGCTAGAGCTTTTGAAGGATTACGATTGTGATCTACTTTATAATCCCGATAAGGCCAATGTGGTGGCAGACGCATTGAGCCGAAGGAGTTATGGAGATGGTGTCAAAATGTCCCTTGCAAGGATCGATGTGGTGTCAAGTTTGTTGGAAAGTGTTAAAGCAAGTCAAGAGGAAGCGCTTAAGGAAGAGAACCTTAAAGACGAGGTCATGGTGAAACAAAGGGAACTCTTAACGGAAGACGGTCGTGGACTCAAACTCTTTCAAGGACGGATTTGGGTGCCGAAGTTGGGAGGAAACCGGGAATTGCTACTCGAAGAAGCGCATAAGTCAAAATACTCTATACATCCCGGTAGCACCAAGATGTATAGAGATTTGAAGTTAATGTATTGGTGGCTGGTGATGAAACTAGATGTGGCTAGCTGTGTGGAAAGATGTGTCACGTGCCTTCAAGTCAAGGCGGAGCATCAAAGACCGTATGGAAGCTTACAACCGTTGTCCATTCCCGAGTGGAAATGGGACAACATCACGATGGACTTCGTGACTAAGTTACCAAAGACCTTGCGTGGCCACGACACCATTTGGGTAATCGTTGACCGGTTGACCAAGAGCGCACATTTCCTTGCAATGCGGGAGACCTTGCCGATGGAGAAATTGACTAAGCTTTATATTGATGAGGTGATATCGAGGCACGGAGTTCCGCAATCTATTGTGTCGGATCGGGACAGTCGATTTACTTCGAACTTTTGGGCTAGTCTGCAGAAGGAGTTGGGTACCCGACTAAAATTGAGCACGGCTTACCATCCCCAAACGGATGGCCAAAGCGAGAGGACAATCCAGACGTTAGAAGACATGCTAAGGTCGTGTGTGATAGACTTCGGGGGAAGTTGGGATTCACATCTACCGTTAGTGGAGTTCGCGTACAACAATAGTTACCATTCTAGTATCGGAATGGCACCGTTCGAGGCTTTGTATGGACGGAAGTGCCGAACCCCGGTTTGTTGGTTAGAAGCGGGCGAAAAGCAATTCGCCGGACCGGAAATAGTTCAAGAGACGGCCGACAAGGTGAAAGAAATCCGGGAAAGACTAAAGGCGGCACAAGATCGACAAAAGAGTTATGCGGACAAAAAGAGAAGACCGGTGGAGTTCCAAGTGGGTGATCGGGTTATGTGGAAGGTGTCTCCGTGGAAGGGGATCATACGTTTCGGGAAGCGTGGGAAGCTTAGTCCTCGTTTCCTTGGACCGTTTATTATTTTGGAAAAGATTGGCTTGCAGGCCTATCGGTTGGAGTTACCGCCGGAAATGGATGGGATACATCCTACATTTCATGTTTGCTATCTTCGGAAATGTCTCGCCGAAGAGGAAAGCGTGATCCCTTTGTCGGAAATTCGAGTGGACAATGGGAATCGTTGTGTGGAAGAACCGGAGTCGATTTTAGAATCGAAAGTGAAGAAGTTAAGGCATAAGGACGTGGTCATGGTTAAAGTCCAATGGAAGCACCATCGGGGTGCCAACATTACTTGGGAATCGGAGGATGATATGAAGAAGCGTTACCCTCACTTGTTTGCTTAGGGTAAGATTTCGGGGACGAAATCTCCGTTAGGTGGGGAGGATTGTAACACCCGTAAATTCTTAAGGTAAGTATTTTGTGGTCTAAAATATATTTAATTCGCTTTTGTGAGAATATGTGTCATTGTGTACGTCTTATTATCATGTTCAATCTAAATGGCATATAATTAAGTTACTTTCGCTGATGGTTCAAACCTTGTGCTCGTTATCGTTTCGATTTAAGTTTTCGGGCTGTGTGGGTGACCGGCGATTGTGCCCGCGATTGTGCCCCTGGCACTATCGCGAAGGGCACTATCGCCAAAGAGGTACCGCGGGCTGGTGAGGGCCGGCGACTGTGCCACGCGATAGTGCCTTGGCACTATCGCAGAAGGCACTATCGCCCAGGTTGTACCGTGAGCGGGGGGAGCCTCGCGATTGTGACCCGCGATAGTGCCCTTGGCACTATCGCCGGGCACTATCGCCCGCGTGGCCAGACTGCTGATTTATAGGAAACAATGCCTCATTTCTCACTGGTCACTTTACAAAAACGGGAGCTCTCTCTCTTTAGGCGATTTTTGAAGATTTCAAACACATACTCATTTATTTCTAGGGTTTGGGTTGTTGAGAGCATTAAGTGCTCATCCAAGCTTCTTCCAAGTGTTATCATTGAAGTATCCTTCAAGATTCTCATCTCCTTGCATTCAAGTCCCTCCATCTTCAAAAGCTAGGGTTTCATCTTTTCTAGGTTTTTGGGTTCAAAACCTAGATAGTGAGTTTACTAACCTTTGTTAAAACTAGATACACATCATATGCTTCTATTGTTGTTATTTGTCTCCATATGTTCAAGTACTTGGGGTTTTGATATGAAGGAATGTGAGGAAGATGATTATGTGGAAAATGCCATGATTCACTTTATTGGGTTGAAATGTTTTGGGATATATGTGGTATAGTAGATGATAACCTCTACTTGGAATGCATTTAATGATTGAATATTTAAACATTGATTATATTGAAATTTGAGTCTCATATTGGATTTATGCATTAGGATGGTAATATCGTACCCATGGTTGGTATCGAAATGTTTTGGTTGGAATATATACCGCAAGACCTCCTATATGATATGTTGGACGAACCAAGTCAGTAGACACTAGGAGGATGTAGTCTTGGGCGCCACTGTGATGGTATGTTCCTAGACCTCCGCCATTCGGGGTAATGCCATGGTTGTAGTCCTCGGGTGTGTCGGGCCTTTCGGGTGTCCCTCGTTATAGGGCATCAAGCTATATCGACTCTTTGGGTGGAACTTGATTGGTGCTATAGGTCTCCCCTATTGACTCCACAATTGTTGAACTATGGTTAACTGCTGATAAGAACTGTAACTGTACATGCATGATTATAATTGTTCAACTCACTAGGCTTTTTGGCCTAACACTTGTTTTGGTGTCGATGTGTATCTCAGGTTCTAGCGGCGCCGGTTCTAAGCAAGTGTAGGTTGCCTTGGGGTGAGAGCTTGGGGATTTTTGCACACTGACGCGTTATGCTTTTGGCTTTAGATCATTTGGGTTTATAAATGACAACCCTTTTTGTAATCTCTTTTCTAGTTGTAGAAATTAGATTAGTTGGTTGTTGTTTATTGTCCGTTAAATTACAAATTGTGATTAAACAGGTTATTCATTTATGTTCCCCACTTTTGGGAGGCTCTTGCTATGGCAATTTCTGATGTACCTCATGTCCGATTTTCGGACTTTTGTTATCCCTATTTTTGGGGTGTTACACATGGGCATTATCGCGAGGGAGTTTGAGGCCGCGGTACATATGGAGCGATTGTGACCGGTGATAGTGTCATGGTTACAATCGCAATGTCAATGTCGCGAGAGGGGGAGAGGTCTCGGTACAATTGCCGCGACTGTGCCCGCGATTGTGCCAAGGGCACTATCGCGTGGGCACTATCGCGCGCGGTGTCCAGACGACCAAACTCTCATTTAATGCCATTTTTAGGGTTTAGTTCATTATTGGAAGTTGCAGCTCCTTGAAGACGTTTTCACACACTAGAGGTGCGATTTTCACACACTCTTCCCTTCCTCCCTCTTCATTAATTGTTAGGTGGGTAAATCATTAATGGTTAATGATTCTTAGGTTTTGAGTTCATAGGAGTTACTCTTTCAAGATCAAAGGGTGGAAGTCTCAATCCCATTCACTCCTCACTTCTAGGGTTTGTTCATTTAACTTCTAAGTAAGTTTTCTTAACTTATGTACATGCATACTTGCACTATTATTTGTTTATATGAAATACATGAAATGCATGATGTTGACCTAAAAACTAGGGTTTTGCTTATCTTCAATAAATAAGGTTTTTGGGGTTGGTGGAAGTGTTTACACATGTGGAAGAGTGTTATTTACAAGTATTATAGAAAAGGGACAAATCATGGTGTAGGTCTTCATCTCTACATAATGAAATGTCAAATACCTAAATTCTTATCAGCAGTTGGAGTCACTTTATTAGTTGGGGATTTGTATGTGGTTAAATGAGTTGTAGTTTCTTATGGTAAATACGTATCGAGCATGATCACACTATTTGGGCCAATATATGTTTGCATGAAGATTGTCATCTATAATTGTTCATAACTCTTGTTGGGAGTCTTGTATCTATTTCCTTGTGCACGAGGATTTAGTTGGTATGCATGGTCATTGTCGTTGGGCATTTTGAGTGGACAATAGAGGACACAAGTCCCTTAGTTGTACACTCGGCTAGATTGGATAGGCACCCTTGCCTGTAAGACCTTGAGGTGTAACCCGATGGGGTAAGCACTAGAGACAGAGAGGGTTTGAGGATTGTGATGTCCGGCGTGGCATGGGAACTAGAACCGGGCTGGACGGTGAAATCCAATCTAGATCGCGGGTTACCCGCTTTATATGGAAGATATTTGTGTATTATTTGTACAGGATTTTTCAATGTCCCTATTGGGAGGTTTGGCTTTGACCTCCATGCATTGGGAGCCGGTAACATTTATTTATTGTACTTGTTTGCATTATAATTGGTGTCGGTATCACAACCAATAGACTTCGTTATAATACTTGTGTTCATGTTTAAATGGTTCACAGGTTTCGTTAGTGGTGCGAGTAGGATGTCTTGATCAGTCGGGATCGCGCCTAGGATTCCTCCTTGGACCGAGAATTTTTGGGATTTGAGAAAGAGCGCTTTTGAAGTCATAGTGACACCCAATTTAATCTAGTTGTTAATTGTTCTAGATTGACAAGGTTGTCATGTAAATGTCTTATTTATTCCGCTACTTCATTATAGAACTACCCCGTCTCTTTTGGGTTTTAGTCGACACGTTTACAGGTTTTGGATTCACCTTACTTTTAGGCGTTATATTGCAGAAAATTTAAGTTTTATTTTACTCTAAATTTTAGGGCGTTACAACAGCGGCAGAAAAATGTCGACCGGTGGTCGTGACTGTTGGTGGTGGTGGTTGCTGCTGGTGGTGGTGGTTGGTTGTATTAGTGGTTGCTGGTGGTGGTGGCAGAAAAGCGTCGATCGGCCAGGGGATGAAGGGACGGTGGTGGGGGGGGGGGGGAGAGCTGCCGATGAAGGGGACGGCGGTGGTGGTGGTCGATCTGGCGCTGCGTGTGATTTGGGGGGAACGAATTTAGGAATGATTTGGTGGTGGTGGTCGATCTGGTGAGGGATTTTAGGAATGAATTTGGGGGAAGTTTGGGAGGGAAATAAAAATGTCTAAGTAAATCATATTAAAACATGTTTATATTATACTAGTGTTGGGCCCGTGCATTGCACGGGAGGATAAATTTTTTGATGGAATATTGAACCGAGTTAAAATGAAACATAATTTCTCTGTTAACAGTTAATGAAATACAATGTGAAAAACGAATGTATTTTCATAAGTGGTTAACTTGCATATATTCTTAATCGTTTGTTGTTATGAGTTTGTGCAATAATAATAATATTGGTAATAGTTTTGTATTATATTATTTAAAACTCAAACGACATGTCTCACAACATATCACTATTATTGAAATAATTATAAATATGAACATACGTTTTTACATATTTTGCAATTTTTCTTAAACCTCCTCGACAACACTTGACAATCACTTTGAATGTATAAATCTGTAGATTAATTAACAACATTCAACCCATATCAAATATGACAAAGAAAATAAATGATTTCTATCTTTTGTAACCGAAAACTCAACTGGTATAGTTCAAATTCACTCAGTACCACTTGAAAATTTATCTGACTATTGACTTCAAGACCTCATAGTATTAGTCGATAAAAATAAAGATATGTATATATATATATCTTATTCCCCTACTTCGAAAAATATGATTGTGGGTTTTGAAAAATATAAACAAATTCTCAGTAAATAAAATAAAATATAAACAAAGCCCAAACGTATCCATTAAAGCTTAACTTACCCATTAAAGCCCCACTGGGTACGTTAAAGCCCAACCGGATCCATTATAACCCAATTGGATCCGTTAAAGACCAACTGAGTACGTTAAAGCCCAACGGGGTACGTTAAAACCCAATCGGATCCATTAAAATCCAACTGGATCCGTTAAAGCCCAACTAGGTACGTTAAAGTCCAACTGGGTACGTTAAAGCCCAACTGGATCTATTAAAGCCCAACTGTATCCGTTAAAGCTCAACTGGATCAATTAAAGCCCAATTGGGAACGTTAAAGCCCAACCGGAACCGTTAGAGCCTAACCGGATCGATTAAAGCTCAACTATACCCATTAAAGCCCCACTGGGTACGTTAAAGCCCTAACGGATCAATTAAAGACCAACTGGGTACGGTAAAGACCAGCTGTGTACGTTAAAGCTCAACTGGTTCCATTGAAGCCTAACTGTATCCATTAAAGCTCAACTGTACCCATTAAAGCCCCACTTGGTACGTTAAATCCCAACCGGATCCATTAAAGTCAACTGGATTCGTTAAAGCCCAACTTGATCCATTAAAGTCTAACCGTATTCATTAAAGACCAACTGGGTACGCTAAAGCTCAACTGGATCCATTGAAGCCCAACTAGGTACGTTAAAGCCCATGTGGGTACGTTAAAGACCAACATGATCCATTAAAGCTCAACTGGATCTGTTAAAGCCCAAATAGGTACGTTAAAGCCCAACTATGTACGTTAAAGCCCAACTGGGTACGTTAAAACCCAACTGGATCTGTTAAAGCCTGACTAAATCCATTAAAGACTAAATGAATCCTTTAAATACTAACTGGATACGTTATAGCCCAATTGGGTACGTCAAATCCTAAATGGGTACGTTAAAGCCCAATCGGATCCATTAAAGGCCAACGGGATCCATTAAAGATCAATTGGATCCGTTAAAACCCACTGGGTACGTCAAAACCCAAGTGGAACCATTAAAGGCCAACTATGTACGTTAAATACCAACTATATCCATTAAAGATCAACTGGATCCGTTAGGCATGGTTTTCGGCGGAATCAAATTTTTTTTTATTATTTTTTTTAAAGTTTTCTAAGAAAAAATAAATATTTAATTTTTTAGTGTTTTTCAGCGGATTTTCGGCGAAATCAAATTTTTTTATTTTTTTTAAAATTTTCTAAGAAAAAATAAATATTTAATTTTTTTAGTGTTTTTCGGCGGATTTTCGGCGGAATTAGTTTTTTTTAAAAAGTTTTCTAAGAAAAAATAAATATTTAATTTTCTTAGCGTTTTCGGCGGAATCAAACTTTTTTTATTTTTTTTAATAAAAAATTTTCTAAGAAAAAAATAAATTAATTTTTAGTGTTTTCGGCGGAATCAATTTTTTTATTTTTTTTAAAAAGTTTTGTAAGAAAAAAATAAATATTTAATTTTCTTAGTGTTTTCGGCGGAATCAAATTTTTTTATTTTTTTTATAAAAACTTTTCTAAAAAAATAAATATTTAATTTGTAGTGTTTTCGGCGGAATCAATTTTTTTTATTTTTTTAAAAAAAGTTTTCTAAGAAAAAAATAAATATTTAATTTCCTTAGCGTTTTCGGCGGAATCAAACTTTTTTATTTTTTTTAATAAAAAATTTGCTAAGAAAAAAATAAATATTTAATTTTTTAGCGTTTTCGGCGGATTTTCGGCGGAAAGTAATTAATTAAATTAATTAAATAAAATCCTCCGGAAATATTAATTTTTTAAAAAATAATAATTTAAAAAATAATTTTCGGCGGATTTTCGGCGAAAGTCAACGAGGTTTGACCAGGTTGGGTTTCGTCGGAAATCCGCCGGAAATTTTTCGACAGAATATTCCGCCGAAAACAGACGCCGAAAAAGGCTGTTTGTTTAGTAGTGATAAAAGCTTTTGAATTTGAAAATACTTGAAACTCGTATCTAGATTACTTTAAATGATACTTGAAACTCGACAGAATAGATTACTTTAAATGATAGTACATAAAGCTTAGTGAGTTGTAATTAAGAGTTTTTTATACCATCTTTATAATATAGTATAGATTATGTGTCAAAATAGATGGGTTAACAGATTAAATCAAGATCAAGGAGGAAACAAGTAATTTTATAAGTTAAAACAATTAGTTGAGGTTGGATTCACATGCCAACAACATTTTCTCACTTTTTAAAATTAATAAAAATCAATATTTAAAGATTATAGGCATTTGAATAAATTAGATATATTTTTTAATTATTCGACCCATTAAGTTTTTACTATCAATAAACATATATATATATATATATATATACTAGCTGTCTACCCGCGCGATGCAGCGCGGGTGAATCACAATTCTAAAGCAAATAATTTTTCTGACACCTTTTGTTCATAAAGCAAATAACTTTACCTGTACAATTGTTCCTTGTGTGTTAACACTTGTTCTAATCATATTATTTTCTTTATTTCGAAGAAAATAATTTCTGTTATAAAATTTTCTCTTTTCAGCAATACTTAAAGCACTGGAAGGGGTTGTTTCATTGATCACCTGAGTCGTCTCTATACGTGTCGTAGATTGACTACTTCATTCACCGATAACTATTTTTCTCATTTTGTTCTTCTCCTATTGTCGTGCATAATATCTTCTACAATATTCATTTTGTTTTTCTGCAACAATATTAATTTTATTTAATTATATATATATATATATATATATATATATTTATACATAGTGAGTATATCATAAACTAATATACAAAAAGTATGAATTCATATATTCCACATACCTTTTGCTATATCTACATCAACGGGGGATACATTATTGTTTGCAATTTTCTCATCACCAATCCTCATTGCACACTGTAAAATTGCATCCATTGCATCGGGTTGGAATGAAATAAATCAATGTAACGAACTTCAAGATTAAACAAAACTTAACTTGTTATCCTTGATTTTTTTTACCTTGGTCATTTTGGACATAATCAATGTATTTTTTTTATTAGATCAAACACATCACTCATTCTTTATTTGTGGAACTAATAATTTAGCAAACAAAGACAATTGACAATTAAAACAAAAGTATTATTACACAACAAAATAGCAAAATTTAAACTTTATAAATATAAAAGTTACATATATGTTTCCAATGTCATCACCAAAATACATAAAAAAAAAAGAACATATCATAAATGCTCCAATGTCGTCAAATTCCACAATTTAAGAAATTCATCATTCATTTGCTTAAGTGAAGGAATTGAACTCCTACCAACCAAACGCGTGGTCAAAATTTCATTTCAATTCCTTCAAAGTCAAATTCCTTTGATGGATTCCAATTCCATCAAATTCCATTATGCGAACCAAACGTCCCCTTAAAGACTTAAAACACTATTTATTAAAAATAAACGCTGACTGGATAAGCACTTTCTGGTAAAATTCACTACCTTTACTTATATTATGAAGTTATATTATTGACCATCAAAATGGATTGTTTATAAACGTTCATCAAGGGATTGTTTATTTTTTTTTAAAAAGCTCTTAATGACTTTTAAGTCTAAATCGTTCAGACCTTGTTACATTTAGACTGTTTGTTTTTTTTCCAGTTTTCAGAATCTCTTAACACTTAAATACGTGTGAAATAAGAAGTGATGACCGAACTTCTTAAAAGCTCTTATTGTCACCTCAGTTCATATGTTTTTATTTCTCTCAAGACGCCTCCAGATGTTACAGAAACATACAGACTTGTTGATTCAAATTTCAGACTTCAACATCACCTCTTATTAATCATTAAAATACAAATAATATGATAATATGTGTTATAGTTTCATTAAAATACAGATAATATGATAATTATATAAAAAATAATTCTATTATATTATTTGTATACAACACACTGATCATAAGAAAGTTAAATAAAAAAAATTAATATTAAATGTAATTGTAACATTAGGTAGTAAACCCTAACAGAACACCCCCAAAATAGATAGCAGTGACGGCGGCTCCCCCCTCCTCCCCCTCTCCCTCTCCCTCTCCCTCTCCCTCTCCGGTTTGTACTCTACCGGTCTCTGCTCACTCTGTTTTCTCCGTTGCTTCCACCATCGCAACGCCTCTAGCCACCATTACCTTCCCCTTCCATCTTCGTTTTCACCGACCGCTGATCCAAATCTTCCCCATCTCTCGGTATGGGGGTGACGTGAAGACTCCCCAAATGGGTCTCGATTTTTGGAGGTAAAGAGGTCACAGTTTTTTGTTTCGGCTATGGATGTATACCGGGAGTAATGTAGACAGGAGCTTACTACTGTCATTTCTTCGTGCTCGATTAATGTAGACGCTTCAAAGATTTAACCTCTTTTGGCTCTTTGCTTCTAAATATTTTAATATGTTCATCCTCTTGAAGAATGCTACTTTAAAGGAGTATTTTTCTGCATTTGCATGGAGAGATTAAACCCACATTTTTTTGATTATTTGAATTGCAACTATAGTTAGTTTGTGAAAATGTTTTATTCAAGATTTACCATTGTTCCCTGTATAATGCTTGTGATTTTAAATTTGCAAAATAATTTTCTAAATAGGAACTATAATCTAAAGATTTTTCATCTTAGAAATAGTTTTACCTAGTATATAGGCTTGTACTTCTTGTCAACAATGATTTACTTTGCCTTAGATATGCATATGCTACTTTCCATTCTATATAACGGCCTAATTTCTTTTAAATACTTTGACCTCATGTATTATATATATATATATATATATATATATATATATATATATATTGTAAACAGATCTTTGGATGATGCATTTTATGATCAAAACTTGGGGGTTTTCATAAATTTTGTTGAAAGAAAACGTGATTTGGAAATCAAACATAAGAAATGGTGTTCTTGGCTATAATTGCAGTATGCTCTCAGTTTAAAAATGTAATTTCTTGAATTAAATTTTGTTGGAAGATGTTTTAAATAATTATCATGCTTTGTTTTGGTGAATTTTCGATTATATATGTATAAGGACTAACAAAATGTATTACCTCTGATTATTTTAGGAAACAGTATTGTGGCTTGTGCATCGTAAGTCCTTGATGCTTGTCCATCTAGACTTATCTGCATTGCTAGCGCGATATCTTCCTACAAAAAGGACCGTGATGCTTGTCCATCTATACTTCCAGATGGGGACTTTATCAAGGTTGGTTTTATTACTTATCCTGTTTTAGTAGAATCTGCTACTATGGCTCACAAGGCTTGTAATTAACAGATATTTATGGATGTGCCTCTATGTGTATGTGAGGCCAGGGATCTAAAAGTCTTATACAAGCTTGCATGGGCCGAAAAGATTAAAGGTAAATTGTGTGGGTACTATATTTATGAATTACGAATGATTGGCTTTGTTCCCATTAGGAAAGATTAAAGATGGTGGCCAAGATCATAGGAATCTGATTTTTCATGGTTGAGTTGGGTGTTCTTTTCTTCTTGTCGAATTTGTTAGAAAATTACTCATTTCAACATTCGGGTTCAAGTCATTCATACATATAGCATGTAAGTCATTCAATTAATTGTCTTGTGGGAACAATTTCAAATAAATGATGCAGTTGATGGGTCAAACCCTGATCCCATGAAACTTCAGTAACATATCCCTTGTAATTTCTTTGGTTCAACATCACTTATTTTCTTTAATAATACTTTATGCTAAACTGAAAAATCTCAATAAACAACCATCAAAACATATAGCATGGTTTTTAAGAACCACATAAATCATGGTTAAGAGTGTTGGTTACTGACTTCACCTAGGTGAATAATGTGAACTCAGCAAAATAGAAATGATGTGTTGCTTTGGATGATTTTTACATACTACTTATGCACGTGATAGAGGTGTGGATTCAGCAGAATGTGGAGGAGGTGTTGCACCTTACTGCACGGAGCAAAATGGAGCATAGTAAAGAACAGAGCTTCAAACCTGAGGTTTTCTTTCGTAGCTACAAGATCTGTTGCTAAAGCAACCACTTGATATTTTGTAAGAAAATAAGCAAAGATAGGTTGTAACCAATGTGTTCTTACCTTACTGCAGAACGCAAAATGTAGCTGGAGTAAAATGGAGTTGGAGCGGAATGGTGAGATTCTCGTTGGGAGCTAGCAACTGATGAGAGAAAAATGGAGCTTCAATGGTGAGTGTTTGGGATCTTTTTATATACTACAATTATAAACCAGGTTTTATGAGAGCAATCTTTTCATTCAACAAAGACATCAGAAACCAATTTTGAAGAATCTGTCCTTTTTGCAGGTTGGAGCATGAAAAAGGTGGGAAAAAAACTTTGCTTCTTAGAAAGATATCACTGTAGCATCTAGTTTGGTGGTGGCTGCAAGGTTAAAAGAGCATTCACAAAACAAATAACTTTTTTGTACATTGACTTTTTTATTTAGGAAAGATAGTTTGAAAGTATTCTTAAATTGATTGTTGGTGGCAGGAGATAAGTCTGGAAAAAGTAAGTGCTTCAACAAGTTGTACCCTACACATAAAAAGTTGTAATTCATAGTTTTTCTTAATGTATGCATAAAATGATTGTACCATGTGCATTGTGACTTGTATTTAAGAGTTATGCTTGAATGCATTATAAGGTAGTATAGATATATATATATATATATATATATATATATATATATATATATATCTATACTATATTATAAAAGAGATATAAAAACTCTTAAAAATAACCCATTAAGCATTATGTACTATTATTTAATGTTAATCTACTTAAAATCTCTTAAAAAAAACTAATGAAGCAATATGTACTACTTTTAAATGTTTTTAACCCCAATTAATAAATTTCATCCTTATCCCCCAAAATCCTTATCTCTAATCCCCAAACCCTAAAATTATGAAATTTGAATTCTGATAAACATAATCAAAACAGGATAAACATCTCAATTTAAATATAAAAAAATTAAAATATATAAGATAATTAATGAATTTTAACAAACTACTTAATTTTTTTTATATAAAAAACATTATATTATTAAGTCTAAATTAAACAAATTTATAAAAAAAAGTTATCACTCTCTAAAAATCATCCAAAATCATACTGTAAATCGATAAAAAACAAAAAATAAAAAAAAACATTAAAATCATGATGTATCTCGCTGCATTGCGCGAGTACGCTTCTAATATAGTATAGATAGTATAGATAAATAAGTATAAATAATTTGATTAGAATCCAAGTATATATATATATATATATATATATATATATATATATATATATATATATATTGAATATATTCTTTATTAGCATATGAATATTCTTTCGTCAAATATAAAACATGTTAAAAAATATATACACATAATTGGTTATTTTGTTTATAAGGATATAACCTTTTTTTTTCTTAGTAAAATCTCATTTAAATCATGCTGTACACTAAAGAATATTGTCTTATCATTTTTAGTAACCTACATTTTATCGAATCTATTGGAGTTAATATATTTTGTGGAAAAACTTATTTGATTTTTAAATAAATAAAAATTAAAAGTCCATAAATAGTAATAATTAATATTTTAAAATTAACCTGTTCGATATTTTAAAATAGGTAAAATATTTATTTTAATAATAATTAAATATATTCATTTATATATATATATATATATATATATATATATATATATATATATATATATATATATATATATATATATATATAGATGGAGGTTCAAGGGAAAACCTCAAAAAAACGGAAAACTGAAGAACACTCTGGTAGCCTTCCATCTGGACGGTATGTTTTTTTTGGTTTTTATGCACAAGTGCACACTACTAGAAAAATGTGAAATACCGACGATAATTACCGACGGCAAAAAGCAGTCGGTATTTACCGACGGCAAACCGACGGCCTACCAACGGTATATTTTTAATTTTATTTTTTATTTATTTTTAATAAGTCGTCTGAAAACCGTCGAAAAAATTAGTGAAATACCGACGGCTTACCGACGGTTGTTTTTTTCATTTCATTTTATATTTATTTTTAATAAGTAAATACCGTTGGTAACTGGAACCGTCGGTAAGCTATCGGTAGTTGTCGTCGGAAAACCGTCGCTGAATATTACCGACCAACTTTTTACCAACGATCATTCCCGTCACAAAACCGTCGCTAAAGCCTTTTTCCGACGGTTTACCGACTGTTTCAGCCGTCGGTAATACGATTTATTTTAGTAGTGGCATTATGCACTTGTGCTTACAAATTACTTGTATGCACAAGTGCATACCGTCCAGATGAAGGGCTATTAGAGTATTATTCAGTTTTCTGTTTTTTTGAGGTTTTCTCTTGAACCTGACCATATATATATATAGGGGAGGGATCAATTGGAAACCAGTTTTACATTGGAAACTTTGGAAACCGAAATCAATCAATCAGTGAATTTCTTTTTTTTATTTTTATTTTTAATTGATAAGGTTATTTTAGTCTTTTATATAATTTCATAATATATATGGTAATCGTTATTATTATTATATTAATTATTATTTAATTTTAATTTATTTTATATATAATAATATGGATGATTTATTAAATTAAAAATGAGATATCTAATTTAGGTAAACAAAATTTAAATCATACAAAGACACCCTTTTTTTGATTCATGTACTTGAATTGATATTCTTAGGAAATTTTGTATTTGAGCCACAAAATATTAATATAAAATTAAAATATTCAAATTTTCAAGTATTAATATGAAATTAAATTTTCATATGAAATTAAAAGATTGGAAACTTTGATACTATGTTTTGTTTGATTCTTATGAATCAGTGATTGATTCATCCAATGAATGAAAGTTTATATTCATATGAAATCTTCAATATTAACTCCAAGCACAAAATATTAATATAGTGAAACATAATTGATTTGATATAGTGAAACCTGATGAAACATAAAATGTTAATATAGTGAAACCTGATGAAACATATTTGATATAGTGAAACATAATGGAAAGGTAATGAAACAAAATATTAATATAGTGAAACTTGATATGGTGAAACAAAATATTAATATAGTGAAACAAAATATTAATATAGTGAAACCTCATGAAACAGATTTGATATAGCGAAACATAATGGAAAGGTAATGAAACGTAATAAAACAATAATGGTAATGAAACAATAATGGTAATGAAACTTAATTGGGTTTTTACATACTGCATATTGATGAACAGGTAATAAAAAGTTAGTCTTGATATATTGTTATTATCTTTTATTAATAAATTAATTAATTTATTACCATATATAATTATTATCTTTTATTAATAAATTAATTAATTTATTACCATATTTCATCTTTGTTGCCAAATTTGAAACATAAAAGAAAAGGACACATTTATCCTTTTGACATATTATTATTATCTTTTATTAATAAATTAATTAATTTATTACCATATATAATTCAAATGAATCTTGACCATTGATTAAAAAGATCAATGGTTGAAATTTGGTTTCCAAAGTTTCCAATGAAATTAGGTTTCCAATTGAAACCACCCCTATATATATATATATATATATATATATATATATATATATATACTAGTTGAGTACCCGCACAATGCGGCGGGATGCTAAGGTTCTATAAAGATACATTTAACTTTCAATTATATATTTTTTGCAAAATATCTTTGAAATACTTGGTGGTTCACATGTTGTATTAAGAGTTTTTCATAATGCAAAGGGATGTAATGTAAATCCAAAAATGAAAACTTAATGCAATTTTCCATTCAAAAAGTCAAAAATTTATGTTTAACCAAAATAGAAATTACAATTAGGGCTGAGCGGAAGGGTCGGGTCGGGTCTAAAATCCCCAAACCCGATCAGATATTCGGGTGGGAAGAGAACCCCCGAAACCCGACCGAACGCAGATCGGGTGGTTCGGGTTCGGGGCAGTTCGGGTTCGGGTGGGTCGGGTCTGGGCAAGACAAAACACTTGATAACAAAACTACCAAATTTGAAATTGCAGAGAACTATTAAAAAAATATCATTAAATCTGCATTAGTATTCTTAAATCATTCAACGATATTTCCAAGATCCATAATACATGTGCACCAACAAACAATATATGAAGAAAAGAAAAAAGAAAGGTAAGAGAGAAAGTGAAAACCTTGAGGATGAGAATTTCTGGTGGTCGGAGGTCAAAAGTCGGCAAAGAGATTGCCGGGAAAGGTGGTCGGAGGTCAAGTATCAACTGGGTGGTCGACACTCGACAGGTCGAGAGTCGTTCGTCGATGGAATCACAGGTCGAGATCGAGAGTCGTTTGTCGTTCGACTCCAGTCCTGATTTCGATGGACTCACAGGTCGATGGAATCACAGGTCGAAGTCACAGGTCGATGGAATCACAGGTCCTTCGTCGTTCGTCGATGGAATCACAGGTCGATGGACTCCAGTCCTGATTTCGAAATATTGATTTAGGTATTTTAGGATTTAGAATCTGAAATGAGGTATTTAGAATTTAGGTATTTCAAATTTCGGATTTTCGGGTCGGATCGGGTTTGGGTTTTGGATACCCAACCTGATCCTATATTATCCGATATATTAGACGGGTCGGGGGGGGGGGGGTTCAGTTTTTGGGTTTTCGGATACTGAATTTTTGGCTTATTTTCGGTTCGGGTCGGGTCGGGTTTTTCGGGTCGGGCGGGTTATGGTCACCCCTAATTACAATCATGCTTTCATATACAATCATCACTCAAAACTTCTCGATAAACCACATTTGATGTGTAGACTCCGTCTTGATCGAATTTTTTGGTAGGCTTCACTATTACATTTGTAGTGCCACGTGATATCCCTCTGGACAATGCCACGTAAAGTTGGTCGTGCGAGAATACTGATTATGGTAGATAAACACCTACCACCGGAATTGTTTGCCCTTGAGCTTTATTGATTGTCATATCAAAACAAAGTCGAATGGGGAACTGTTTTCTCTTTAATTTGAACGGAAACATGTCATCTTCAGAGGGGCATAGAGGAATTCTTGGTAAAAATACCCTCTTACAAGCATGTTGACCGACCACTATTTCTGCATCGATGACGTTCGGCTGAAAACCTCTACATATCAACCTTGTTCCGTTACACAATCCATTGGAAGGGTCGATATTCCACAATAAAATTATTGGGCATCCAATTTTATGTCGCAGGTAATGAGAGGACAAACCGCTAACAGTCAGTGTGTTTAAGAATTCCATCGTATATAAATTATTCTTATCGTCTTCTGCTTCGTCAAAACTATAGTAAATATTTTCCTCTCCGCAAAATCTTTCAATCAACTGATCATTAATCTCGTCGACATGCTCATTTTTAGTTGTTAGTATCGCCCTCGAGATGATATAATCTGAAGCAGTCCCGTTTGTTTGCAGAGAAGGAAATATTGCATTGATCAAGCATCCTTCGATTCATCTTTCTTGGTGCAAGGAATGGCTATGTCATCAGGTATGCGAATAAAGTTTCCGTCCACTGATTCTTCATCTCCATCGCCGACTCGTAATAGGAAATCCGAAAACCATGGATCTGTAAGTGCTCTCATATTGATCGTTAACCGCAACTTTTTAAACGAAGACCAAATAGGTGACATCCGTAGGCTAGAGTCGACAATCTGTGCTCGGGTTCTACGTCTTGTTACTGGCAACACCTGTCTAAAATCACCTCCCATAATCATTATCTTTCCACCAAATGGGAGTCGCACCCCGATGATGTCTTGCATTGTTCTGTTGAGTGCCTCCACTGCCTGCCTCTTTGCCATTGATGCTTCATCCCAAATGATTATTTTTGCAGCTTGGAGTACTTGAGCAGTTCCGCTTTGTTTTTTTATACTTCACACAGAATTATTACTAAGACTGAGGGGAATCTTGAATCGAGAGTGAGTTGTTCTCCCCCCTGGCTTGTTATTAGCGGCAACACCCGATGAAGCGATCGCGAGCGCAATATGTCCACGGGAACGAACATTAGCAAGCAAAGCTTTGTACAAAAATGTTTTTCCAGTTCCAACTAGACCATCTACAAAAATCACACTCGGACGATCATTATCTACATGACTCATGATCTCATCAAACACATGTTTCTGGTCGGAATTTAGAGAGTTTCGAGCACGTAAGTCTTCGTCTTCCACAATTATGGAGTACTCCTCTTGTACCTCACGAAATCCTCGTGATTCTAAATTGACAGGTGCATTTAAGCTTGGAAGATCGAAATCATCGAGGTTCTTACCCATAGATTGTAAAAAGACTGCGATGTCTGTAAGAACCATATTTTGGACTCCCGCAACATTTTCATAGTCCCGTCTATAATCTTCAGAAAGTGAATCATAATGTTCATCCCATAACTTGCGAACATCTCCCGGCTCAAAATAAATCAAGATCGTTGTGAATAGTCGTCTAAGAGGTAACCGCAGATACCAAACTACCCCCTCTTCGTCTTCTAGTTGGTTCAACAATCAAGGACATCTTATGGTCACTAATTAGCAAAGTGTTTGCAAACAGTTTCCATGTCTCAACAATCTAGCAAAAACTTCAACTACAAAACGATTACTTAGTCGGTAACCAGCCAAAATGCAATTACCCTAAAGAATAATGGATGTGCAACATTGTGGTAAAAAATGTATCAAGTTATTATAGACGTAGGCTTATTATAATTGGTCAAGTAAGATGAGATATAATTTTTTTTGTTCTACATCTTCCCAAACAAATTCTACCCGCACAGTTGAAAAATTCCACCATACACGAGACTGTTGTAGTGATTCAAACACTTCAACATAAGAATGCAAATCCATATTCTACAAAAATGTTTCACATGTTATGAATTTGAAATAACATTAGTAAAATATTTATAAAAAACTAAACTTGGTTGTGTTGTGATGTTTAGTAGCAGATAGTTGGAATTTTATTCTTAGTACATGATAATCTGTCACAGGTACCAACAACCCAAGACGACATTAAACATCACCAAACTAACTAATACTAACACATTGCCAGATTTAAAGTAGCTCTTGACCAACACCAATTGTTGGAGAATTATAGAGATAGAGTGGGATAGAAGGATAATGTGAAAGAAGTGCAATAATACTACCAAAATCAATTGAGTGCCTATTAACTTTGGTTTCTTCACGATGCCTATTAACATTTCGATATCTTCATTCCAAAAATTTATTTAGAAATTTGAGTGCCTTCCTTCTTTCTTTAATTTATCTCGGTACAGATTTGTTTTTAAAAAATGTTTTGGATTTGATTTCTGATTTTTGGTGCTCTCAATTTGTATGACACAGATAAACAAAAAAGTATCTACAGAAATCTACAACTTCAAAGATTTACCATTGATCTTGACAAATATAACTTATGATCTTGCCCTCTTATAATACCAAAATCAATTGCAGATACACATACGCAAAATTCCACCATACATGAGATTGTTGTAGTGATTCAAACACTTCAGAAAAAACCCATGTTATAATTAGTTATAAAACTTGCAACAACAGTTTTTGATGAACTGTAATTAAAGATCAAAGCATAAATGTAACATGAATATGTAAGGCTATATAAGGCTAAAAGGTAGCAGATTAATTCCAGAGAAGAGAAAATCGCTGGTTCTAATGCCAACTCGTTGTCACACCTGATCCTTTCATGTTCACTTACTAACAGGTGACAGATTAATCCCAAAAAAAATGATGCTCAAATATTTAGGTTATGCTTTAAAGCACACATAAACCTTGACTGGATGACAGACAAATAGACAATGCCACAAGCTAACCCAAAATAGGCCACATAAAATAAAGGAAAGGATATAAACAAAAAGGTCAAAATTAGACAGTCTAGAAAGGATAGTTACAGGTGTATCCTGTTAGCTCCAATCACATTGTATAGAAGTATTGAAAAAAATAGGCTAAGTATAGGAACCGCATAAGTCTGTCGCAGAACATCCAAGCACACCGCAGAAGTTAGAGTCTCAGAAGACATCTGTCAACACTCTACCAGAGGACACAACACTTGATAATGATCATCAGATCATAGAGCCTCTGTGATCACTCACAGAGCCTCTGTGATGGCTAACCTCTGGAGACAGTTCGAAGATGTGCAAACTCAGTTCAAGACAAGATCACATGCAAATCACGTGATGCCTGCTGTACGAAGATTTCCAGATCACCTTGGAGCGGCGCACGATGGTTTTACTTTCCAGGTGACACTCCATTTATGGGATGTCAACCTTTGTCTTGTACTAAGAGGCGCATCCTTCTTGTATATTATGGGAGCACCACCTTAGAGTTTTATGTATGCGAGCACACACTTGTAGGAGTTTTATACTTGTTCATAATAAACAATGAGATGTAAATGCTCCTTGTAGGAGATGCCAAATGCTCATCGTGATAGTTTAAACTTGTTTATAATTATGAATGCACAATGTGATGTCAAATGCACTTTGTGATTTTTATGACTTATGCTGTTATGTTTATGCAATTGGTGGAACCGGGTTGATGTGAATGCTCCATTGTGACCATGTGGTTTAAGAGGCTGACGAGCGAACCGAACCATTGTACATGTGTGGGCTTGGAGATGTTATCACCCAAGTTTCAGGAAACGTCTAGAGGTGGAATGCTCTGTGCCCCCCCACCGGGACGGGTGATGTGGATTATCCCCTATACGGGCTTGTGTTGACCGTGGCTAGCTACCAAGTGGAAATACTAAGCTCTATGGACTTACCCCCACATCCTTATGTGCTTACATATGTACCATGTTGTTACATTGTCAAACTAGTTTCTATAAATTGATGACTTATTCTGGATCACTTGCTTTTATTCGGTGCGCTCACTAGCATTTTATGCTAACTGGTTTGTTTAAATATTGTATCCACAAGAGATAAATAGATCATGCTTGGTGAGGTGGGGTAGTGGCAATGGAAGCAAGAGTATGAAGACATGTTTTTTGGACAACTCTTTTGATACTTTATTATTATATGTTAATGGTCGTGGATATGACGGTAACACCAACTTTTAGACGGGTCACACTTGTGTTGTGAATATTGTTTAAATGTTTTTGAGTGTGACTTAATTATGGATCGAAAACATTTGTTAACTTTTAAATTTGTCACATGCTTCCGCTAAATGATAATATGTTTTGTATAAACTTGATGTTTAAAAAAAAAGGGTTCAAATTTGATGTAAAAATTTAGGGTGTTACACAGAGGCTCTCAAAGCCAATACAGAAGCTCTGAATGCCCTTCGACAATCTTCGATGCAACATTCAGCGGCAATCACTAAGTTAACAGGGAACTGTGCGACTCGAGCTGATCTTCAAGCTTGCGGTAAAACAATCATCGCTCATTCAGATCAAATTAAGATCCTGGGGGATATATGCACAGACGAGATGGGAAAATTTGCCGCAAAAGTAGTTCTGTCAGGGGTGGATGACCTGACCAAGCTTCGAAACGAAATCAAGGACATAACTCGCAGAGTTATTGTTCCTTTCCAACCACAGACGTCCACCTCTGCACCCCCACCATCAATCTCTGCCACTGACATCTCAGCCTTAGCAACAAAGACGAAATTAGAAACAATGAGGAGAATGGTTCTCAGTATCCTCAACCTTATTGGTTCTGACATATCTCAAGAAGGCAAGAAACTGACAGAGGATCTGAAGAAGACTGTAGCCATGATCAGGTTCAAGTCTGATCTGGAAGTCAACAAACTGTCGTTGGCTACAGAGAATGTTCTGAAGAAGATCTCCAGGCATGTTGACAAGCATCTCTGCAAGTGAAGAAAGAGAAAGGCACTTGCGACTTGCCAAGCGGAGGCATCGCAGAAGAGGGATAGGCATGAGGACCAGGATCCTGATGCCTCTGGTCCTCATGAGGGGGAGATCATGTCATCAAAAGTGACTATCTCAGCTGAACCCTTGAACAAAGTCCTTACAAGCTCAGAGCCTGTACCACAGAAGCCGGATCAAAAACAAAAACATGCCTCTGCAGCTTTATCAACTCCCACAGTCCAAATCCCAAAAATCCAAATGAAAGCACCACCCACCCACCCTTAAAGACAAAGGCAAGGCTATTGCCACAGAACCGCTGAAGAAGAAGGCCCCTCCTAGCACAGAGAAGCTCTTCCAAAGCTCTATGGATGCCATCAGAAGTGAGTCTCTGAGAGGCATAAAACCTGAGGAAGAAGATTGGGCATTTGACCTACAACCCCTCTCTGAACTCCCCGTCCTTGAACCTATTGAAAATTTTCAAACGACAGAGTTACAGAGGTAATACAAGGTTTCGAGAGCTTGAGAAGACCCTTCCCCGTTCCTCAGAAGAATAACCTTGAAGAAGACGTCTACAAGTACCTCTACAGCCGGGGGATCCACGATCAGCCTTCTGTCATGCTCTTAGAGAAAATCATCTCAGAGGAGAGGAGGAGGTTCTACAAAGATAAATCCAAGCCAAAAGCTCAAGTCTTCTGCACAAAAGCTGAGTCATACGAAATGCAAAAACTTTTGGTTTAATCAATATGCCGTAAAGAGAGATGATGGGGTTATATGGACGTTCACTGATGCAGATCTGACAACTCTCTACCCCCATGATCTCCCAGAGCTATTCAAATGGACAGAAGACAAGTTCGGGTGGAAGAAAGAGTATCAAGAAGCCCACCTCACAATCAAGAGAACAATGAGGGAAAAACTACTCTTCCACAGCGTGGTGGACTTTCAAGTGGCACTTTACCTAGGTGTCAAGAAGGTGAACTTTCCTCCACCAGAGGATAGTTTGCCAACCTCTGCCACAATTCTTCCAAATTCTATAGTTAATTCACCCACCTTCGGTTTTGTGTACGAAAATCCCAAGGGTGAAAAGAAGATCTTCATGGGAATTAATAGTCACAAATACTCAACTGAGTCTCTGCTATTCATTCAAGATTTGCTCATCAAACACAGAGGCACACCACTTGTACCCACATAAGCTGCAAATGTTATTCTGGGAGACATAAGTGCAACTATAAACTTCAGAGATCTGTGCGTGTTTTATTACAGAGAGCTGAAGAAAGAAGGAGGGTTTGGAAGAAAAATAGATGACTTTCCAGATGCCAAAGTATAGGCTCTGAAGAAATGTATTTTCACTTCTTTTACTTTCATGTTTTGTAATCAAATGTAATTGCCTTCTGGTACTTCTTTTAATGAAAGTAAGTAGACAGAGGTTGAGTTCCTTTCACCTCTTTGTGTTTCTAACTTAGCCAAACTCACATATTTTCCATTTCTTTATTTTTCAATACTTAGGGGGAGATTGTTAGCTCCAATCACATTGTATAGAAGTATTGAAAAAAATATAGGAACCGCAAAAGTCTGTCGCAGAACATCCAAGCACACCGCAGAAGTCAAAGTCTCAGAAGACATTTGTCAACACTCTACCAGAGGACACAACACCTGATAATGATCATCAGATGACAGAGCCTCTGTGATCACTCACATAGCCTCTGTGATGGATAACCTCTGGAGACAGTTGGAAGATGTGCAAACTCAGTTCAAGACAAGATCACATGGAAATCACGTGATGCCTGCTATACAAAGATTTCCAGATCACCTTGGAGCGGCGCACGATGGTTTTACATTCCAGGTGGCACTCCGTTTATGGGATGTCAGCCTTTGTCTTGTACTAAGGGGTGCATCCTTCTTGTATATTATGGGAGCACCACCTTAGAGTTTTATGTATGCGAGCACACACATAGTCTGATATAGAGATTTGTATTTTCCCTGAGCATTTACACACACTTGTGCATGTTCTTGGTGTTCTTCAGTAATCAATGAAACAGTTTGAGTAAATATCTTGCAACATTTTACTATTTTGTTTTGATTATATGTGTGTCTACTACCTTTGCATATTCTACCTTACATACACTATATAAACACTTCCACACTCTATTTACTTAATTTGTGTGTTGTGAAAGGTCAAATCAAGTTAAGAACATCATTATTGGGATCAACACATTCTTTTCATATTTCCTCACAAATATGGAAACTTGAGGCTTTGTTCAATGCTCAACTTGGACTCATACCTTTTTAGAGGTTTTAATGTTCTATCCTTTCATATGAAGGAGAGGAATCATACCAGGTAGTTATAACAGTGAGGAAGCAGTGGCAACAGCGAGTAAGCAGCGGCAGCAGCGAGTAAGCAGCGGCAGCAACGGAGTGGCAAAGAAGAAATGGTAACTTCTATAAATAGATTGAGCAAACAGACACAAAAAAAAAATCGATTGTGACAATTGAAAATCAAATAAAAAAAGAAGAGGCCATAATTTATACAACTGGTGCACGAAAGTCCAAGTAAACATTGCAAATCCGAACCATGAACAGAGACATTCATTTACATAAAGTGTGTCCTAGTCTACCAACAAATATAAAAAGGTCCCAGCTTAGATTTAAGTACCATCTGTATTCCACCATTTAAAATTTTCTTTATGCGTAAAAAATAACATTCCTTTTATCCCAACTCATTGGATGAGCTCAAACTGAGACCCATGAGATGTACACAACACCAATCCTAAAACTCAAATCATAGATCTATCACCTATTTTGGGTTACAAAATCAAAACTTTGTATAATATTTCACATGCACTGATGCACACCAATCTATTCTCTGTTTTACTAAACAAGATACAAAATCTAAAAATATCAATCTACCTATTTAAGCATTTATATAATTAAACAGGATAGATAACACACCTAAACATTTTCAAGGTTATCTGACTTCAATATTACAGAGAAAGAGTGGGATAGGAAGATAATGTGAAAGAAGTGCAATAATCCAGTAGGCATGTCCAGAAACAGTAAGAACCCAGTAACAAATGTACAACTAACTAATGCATCAAATCTCACAGTATACATCACTATGAACTCGATTACCTGAATAATGTAAAACGATTTGGGTTTGAAATCAAAGAAATTAGAACAAACAGTATACATCACTATGAAATTAGATCACAGTCTCACATAATCGATTCATACAGATCGAGAATAAGGTAGTATAGATAAGCCATCGCAAACAATGAAATTGAATAAAAAACAAGTGTAGTAGAAGGAAAATGCAATTTACAGAATCAATTAGTTGGAAACAAGTATCAAAGAAATCGATTAGCTGAATGTGTAATCGATTTAGGTAATTGATTACACAGATTAAAATCAAAGAAATCGATTGAGAAGAACTAATGCTTGAATAATGTAAAACGATTTGGGTTTGAAATCAAATAAATCGATTACCTGAATGTGTAATCGATTTAGGTCATCGATTACACAAATTGTCGCTTCAAACCCAAAAAACATAAATCAACCCAAAAACATAAATCGACCCAAAATAGAAATCGAACTGACTTTGAAGAAGAAATCGATTGAGAACTGATGTGTGTTCGACGAGAGGAGCGAGAGTAGCGAGAGGAAAGAGAGAATTGATGGTGTATCTGCACATCCCAAACCTTGCATATTTGAAGCGTTATTCTTGGAAGCAAGCAGAGAGTTTGAAGCGTCGCCTTGGAAGCAAGAAGAGAGTATGAAGCGTCGCCTTGGATAGAGCGATCAGTTGACTGACACGGTTGTGATTATGTGGAAGATGCTATGCATTAGTGTAGTTGTACATTAGTCTTTTAAAGTTGTAATTAAGAGATTTTAAGAGATTGCGCATAAAACACTTGTACATTGTGCATCAAAAATTGTTTTTAAGAGATTTGGAAATCTGCTTTATAAGGTAGTATAGATAGGGAAGGGATCAATTGGAAACCAATATTACATTGGAAACTTTGGAAACCGAAATTAACCAATCATTGAATTTTCTTTTTTTATTTTTATTTTTAATTGATAAGGTTATTTTAGTCTTTTACATAACTTCATAATATATATGGTAACTGTTATTATTATTATCATATTAATTATTTAATTTTAATGTATTTTATATATGATAATATTGATCATTTATTAATTTAAACATGAAACATTTAAGTTAGGTAAACACAAATTAATTCATACAAAATCTACAAATCAAATTATTATTTTTTTATTCTTATGAATCAGTGATTGATTCATCTAATGAATGAAAATTGATATTCATATGAAATCTTCAATATTACCTCCGGGCACAAAATATTAATATAGTGAAACATAATGGATTTGATATAGCGAAACAAAATATTAATATAGTGAAACCTGATAAAACATAAAATGTTAATATAGTGAAACCTGATGAAACAGATTTGATATAGTGCAACATAATGGAAAGGTAATGAAACAAAATATTAATATAGTGAAACGTGATATAGTGAAACAAAATATTAATATAGTGAAACTTGATATAGTGAAACAAAATATTAATATAGTGAAACCTGATGAAACAGATTTGATATAGTGAAACATAATGGAAATGTAATGAAACAATAATGGTAATGAAACTAAATGAAACTTATTTGGGTTTTTACATACTGCATATTAATGAACAGGTAATAATAAAAAGGTAATCTTGATATGCTCTTTTTTTTAAGAAATATACGCTTTTCTCTATTTAAGCATATTTCATCTTTGTTCCCAAATTTGAAACACAAAAGAAAAAGACACATTACCGTTTTGACATATTATTATTATCTTTTATTAATAAATTAATTAATTTATTACCATATATAATTCAAATGAATCTTGACCATTGATTAAAAAGATCAATGGTTGAAATTTGGTTTCCAATTGAAACCACCCCTATATATATATAAAACAAGTCGATTTCCTTACATCAATATCTATATATATGTTAATGCCAAAAATCACCCTTTAGAATGACTTAAGGTTGATGTGGAACTTTTACCAAATAATAAAGTAACCAAGCAACAAAAACGTGCTACGAGGAAAAAATAAAGAGACGAATAATTTGATGACGCGGAAAAACCTCTACGAGGAAAAACCGCGGACGACAAAGAGGAGTCGTCAGAGCACTAAGATCGCCAAACAGGGGCTCCTTACGTATTACAATGTTTCACAATGTAAATAGAAAGAACAAGTACAAAGCCAATAACAATTGTGCGTTGTGTGGTAGAACACTTTAGTCGTGTGTAATGTAACAACCCAAAACTTTTAAACATTAATGTTTACCAGCTTACAACCAAAAACATGCCAAACGGTTCCAAGTCAACAAGAGTAAAGTAAAAACAAGGTTTGCTACAAGGCAACCTATTACATAACTGAGAATATAAAGAAAAACAACTAAAAAGGAAGTCTTCTAGAGCTATTCGCTGATCACACCTTCTCTTTACTAAGAGCGTGCAACGGACGGGTCGGGTCGGGGACCCAGAAACGAAACCCGATCGGATATTTAGGGGAAGAGAGTGGCCCCAAAACCCGACCTATAACTAGATCGGATATTCGGGTTCGGGTTTTCGGGTCGGGTGTGTCGAATATGGGCCTTCTTGGGCTTTTTTTTACCTGTTAAAACTTAAACAAAACAAAACAGAACAAACTTACAAGGAACATCTATTCAGTTAATATGTTATAACTTATATTACAAACAAAACAAAACAACTAAACTCTAAATAAGGAACTGTTAATCCAAAGATCTCTAAATCCTAGAGAGAGAAAGTAGAGAGAGAGACAATGTAATAGCGCAAAGTAACAATATTGAATAGAATGCGTGAAAGTGTTACAAGGAACAAGGACCAAAGGGGCTTAAATACCCTAGTCAGATACAACATAGTGTACGACACAAGACACTGTATAAGACCAAGCCTATAAATACAATGATTACTATAAAATCAGACTTAACAATCTCCCCCTTAGTAATCATTGGCGCTGTGGTCTTCAAAAATCCATCTTCTAAAACAGCATGGACCATCTAAGCGACTTAGCAAAGCATTATGACTTTTTAAAGAAATTTCTTCTCATCATCTTTTAAGCTCTGTTGTCTTTACTGCCTTGACAAGACTGGACCGGTTTAAAATAAACTTGAAAGAACATTCGGTTCATCAGCTAGTGCTCTAGACGACACACCTCTTTTAAATGATCTTAAAGAAGCTGTGGTGATCGGAGCTTGAACAGCAAAAGACAGGTATAGTTGAAGAAATTTTTAATCTTGAGCGAATCTTGATCAACAGATAAACATTTGAGCTCTTTGTATCTTTATCATCTCCTTAACTTCTTTTAACTTCTCCCCCTCATGACCTTGATGATTTGAATCAGCTTGGTCATGCAAATGTTGAAGACGAGACAACTTAAGATCTACAAAATCAAAGAAACAGAGAAAATGAAAGTTTGCGCGACAAGTTGGTGGCGCAAAGTGAGGTTTGCGTGAGAGGCAGGTAGCGCAAACTGAGATTCTCGTGAGCAATGAAGTAACGCAAATGAGACTTTGCGTGAGAAGAACAATACGTAAATTGTACTTTGCGCGATAAGGCAATGGCGCAAACTAGGTTTGCGTGAGAAGAGGATGACGCAAATCAAGCTTTGCGCTAGAAGATGAAGACGCAAACGTAACTTTTGCGTGATGCACTGGAGACACAAAGTTTACTTTGCGTGAATTGATGGTGAAGAGAACTGCACTTTTCGCAAGCTGAAGGAAACACAAACTCGGAGTTGTGTGAGGCACTGAAGACGCAAATCAATCTTTTCTTGAACAGAGGATGACGCAAAGTTAGCTTTGCATGAATAACCCAATGTGAAAAGTTGAACTTCTCGAGACGAAAACCTGAAATACACTGGCACAAATACTAGAACAACAATGAACTAGCGCAAACTTGTATGAACTCGCGCAAACGTATATGAACTCGCGCAAACTATAGATCTGGCGCAAACCTCTGAAAAACAAGAAAATCTTGCAAAATTCAACTACGAAAGTAAGTTTCTAACACTTTTCAATCAACAAAAACGATTAAAAACCATGTAATCAACAATTCAAGAATGTAACAGTATGTGAAAAATGGTTTTTTAGGAAATTACTAAATCTCAAAATCGATGATCAAAACCAGTTTTTCTTGCAAAATAATGTGAAACAACAATGTTCTCCTATCAAAATCGAGTTCAAAGAAACAATTATCAACAAAATTCGATCACACAACAATCCGAATTTGATGAAAAAGCAAAAAACAATATTTTCTTGAAAAAATCAAGAAAATCGATCAAATTTCTTGCTTTAATCCACAAATTCAGAAACAAAAACAGTTTCTCTCAATCCTCTCAAGATCTAGATTGGTTCTGATACCAATTGTTAATCCAAAGATCTCTAAATCCTAGAGATAGAAAGTAGAGAGAGAGATAATGTGATAGCGCAAAGTAACAATACTGAATAGAATGCGTGAAAGTGTTACAAGGAACAAGGACCAAAGGGACTTAAATACCCTGGTCAGATACAACACAGTGTACGACACAAGACACTGTATAAGACCAAGCCTATAAATACAATGATTACTATAAAATCAGACTTATCAGGAACATCTAAATTTCTAATTATCTAAACAAATTACGAACTTACAAACAACCAAAGTTTAAACTTTAAATTACAAATTTACATCTAACATAAACGTACATACCATTGGACCAAAGTCCAAAATTACATCTAAATTCTAAAATACCAAGTCAAAATTACCAAAGTTCAACAATTTTTGGAGTTAGAGAACTCCTAAAATTATCCAAAACCCTACCACTTGTACTAAATGTTGATTCGGACACAACTGTGGAAATGGGTACGATGAGGACATCTCTAGCAAATTTTGAAAGAATGGGAAACCGTGCATTATTTATTTTCCACCACATCAACAAATCAAAGTCCTTCCCATTATCATCTACAATTGCCTCACCTAGGTAAACATCAAGCTCACTCCTTTTGCTATCTAAGGCCCCACTTTCAAGTTTTTGCTTCCTCAACAAACTTTTAAACTTGGATTGTGACCTTACGGGGATGGGGAGACCTTTTTCCGATTGAGATTGGGATTCGGTTTGAGATTGAGATTGAGAAGGTTCAGAATATTGTTGCACATAATCTTCAAAGAGGTAGTGAGTTGAGATTTTACCTTTCTAAAACATGCCTCACCTCTTGGATCCATAATGTTGGCAAAGAAAATTACAAAATTCATCTTCTCCGGATCACCCCAATATTTATCAAACTTATCCTTCATTTTTTGGCCCATATTCTGTTTATAGAAAAATCAAAAGAAGTACATAACTATATCAAGTTATCAATGTATTAATGTAAATTAGGAATATAAATAAACTAATAAAGTAAGTTGAGATTAAGTTTGAGACTTTTAGTTGTACCTTTTCAGTCAAATTCGGATAAGCAATCATCTCCACAAGCGAGAACCCCAAATCACATATCTCAGTCAAGTAAGAATTAGAAGTGATATAAAGAGAGCATGAGATTCTTACCGTCATCTCATAAAAGGTCTTCAAAAGGGTAACGAAGGTATCTAAATAAACCCCATCATAATTCGCGAGCACATAATCACCTAGATCTATCTTGAATGATGCATCATGGCTGTCATAGGCTTCAGACACGTTTCGATAAGGAATGACATTCCTGAGCATCATGTAAATTGAGTTCCATCGAGTAGGAACATCAAGACCGAGCGAGTTTTTTTCTTCAACACCAAGTAAAGTAGCAAGTTCTCTAAACTTGGACAATCTAGCCGGAGAACCCCTTACCCACCTCACAGTATCCCTAAGCTTCTTAAGTGCCGAGTCAGCCATCTTCAACCCATCTTGGACAACCAAATTGAGAATATGTGCAATGCATCTCATATGCAAGTATTGAGATCTTATAGATGAACACCCCAAGATATTAGTTTGCTTTTCAAAAACACAAGGGCAACATCGTTAATAGATGCATTATCTACAGTGATGGTAGAAATGGTTTTTACGCCCCACTCAACCAAACAAACCTCAAAATCTTTGGCAATTGCATCCCTTTTGTGTGATTAGATTGACACAAAAGATATTATCTTTTTGTTCAACTTCCATTCGGCATCAATATGATGTGTAGTTATACACATATAATTGATCCGTTGCACTGATGTCCATGTATCAGTGGTCAAGCTAACACGTTGCGAGTGTTTCTTAAAATACTTTTTAAGTCTATTCCGCTCTTCAACATAGATGGAAAATATGTCTCTATTAATCGTCCATCTAGACGGTATTTTAAACATTGGACAAGCTTCTTGCATAAATTGTCTAAATCCCCTACCTTCTACAAATTTGAAAGGTAGTTCATCCATGATGATCATCTTAGCCATTGCTTTCCTAACATTTTCTTGATTAAACACCCAATTGGTTAAAACACTTTCATTGCTTTCACACCTCAAACCGAATGCCAACATGGATTGTCTAGATTCTTCGGACTGTGGATTCTTAAGGCATGAAAGCGAATGATTCTTTAACGAGGACGTGCCACGTTTTTTTGGGTCGGCCGCATATGTTTTCTCACAATATTTGCATTTCCTTTTAATAAAATTACCTTCCGGGCTTAAGATTTTTTCAAAATGATCCCATACATGAGATCTTGTTTCAGTAGCTTTACGCTTCTTTGGTTCAGGGGGTGCACTACTTTCAGATTGAGATCGAGACATATGTGAACTGTAAATGAACAATCAATTCAACATTCAACAAATTGACAAAACAGTAAGGTGTCCACAACTCCACATAAATCAATTAAACATTCAACAAATTGACAAAAGCAATAACATATTAACATATGATAATCAAGTATCAACTGTCCACAAATTGGTGCCAACTGCCAAGCAAAATGGAGTAATGGACTTACACACAATTACACTTACTGAGTTACTTCAAAGTTTGTTACAATGTACATATGGTAAAATTTAAGAAGGTTTGAATAAATTGACCACAAGTATGAAAGATAAAAGACATATCTAAATATCTAATGACAAAAAATGGAAAAGAAGTGGAGTAAACAAGATTTAAGATGGGGACAATACTAGATACCTTTATGGGTGGTTTGACCCCTGCAGGTGCTTGAGCTATATGTGTTGGTCCCGAAGGTGCTAAACAAGTTTATAGAAGGGGGGGGGGTTGAATACAAACACAGAATTTAAAGTTTAATAAATTGTTTATTGATAAATCAAAATTCAATTTACAAGTTTGTTGCGGAATAAGATTAAGACAGACTCAATCTAAACAAACTTAAGAAACACTAAGATAATTGCACAAGAAATTCAGAGAGAGGGGATTAAGAGATATAGAAAACAAGGGTTTCTATATTGAGTTCAAGGATGAAGCACACCTTTAGATGAAGGGGTGAACTTCCTATTTATACCCTATGCATTAAATGCATGGCAGGATACTTTACACGTGGCGTTCACTGATTGGCTTTGGGAGTCTGACTTTTGGGAGACATGCTTTCGGCCGGGTCATGAACAGTGTAGTTGACAGAGTTGTTGTACGAATGGTTGCAGAGACTTGTCCGTTCTGACACATCGTACTAGGTTGTGCAAGGATAGACAAAAGGAAACTTGAGGCATAAGCTTTGTGATCGATTGATCGCTGAGTATCTCTAAGTTCAGAGATAAAGAGGTTCAGCTATCGCTGAAGCTTTTTCTCATGTTCCTTCGCGTATAAGTAGGGTTGTCTTTGCTTCACTGATATCCGCATCAGGTCACTAGTAGACTTCTCTTTGTTCAGCAGCTTCGTCTTTGATTCAGCTATGAACATCTGTTGACGCGAGACTTGTCTTCAGGGATTACGTTGGCTGTTTACTTTAGGAACTATCAGTGATAACTGAACAGACTCAGTCTGATCATTGATAGTGAAACACATACATATAAATGTTTATAAGACAGACTATCAACGATAACTGAACAGACTCAGTCTGATCGCTGATGGTGAAACACTAATACATATTAAAACGTAATTTTCACTAAGTATAGAAGAGGGTCGTTATCAAATCACTGAGAGAGTTTGGATCAACAATCTCCCCCTATTTGATAATGACAAAGTAACTGAAGAAAATTACTTTATGATTCAAAATGATGGAATAATCAGGACTCGTAACATACATGTCCCAATTACTATTTTGAGGGATCTTTTACAGCACTGATGAAGTTAAGTACTTTACTGAAATTTCATTAATTCAAGAAGAGAATTACAAGGAATGAAAATTACAAGTAAATAACTAACTACTGTAAGTACAACTAATAGATTACAGAAGAGAAAACTAATCTATCAGCTATAAGAAGATTTAGGAGGATTTATCATATACTCAGGTATTTCTTCTCCTTTCTGTCTTCGTTCCAAGGATTCTTGGCTGATAATTTCTTTGATTTTCTCAGCAGCAGGGAAGAAGTCACACCATAAGCATAAGAGATCCTTGAGATGATTCAGAGGACAAATAGGAATCTCAGAGACTCTTTGAAATCTGAGTTCCTCATCATCATCTCTGAAGAATATTCCATAAGGATTGTCAATTACTTGACCAGCTTGGAAAGGACCACCAGGAGGCATAGATAAATCCAGAACTGAAAGATCAGGAGGAGGACCAAACAGTGCATCTCTTGAAAATTTGATAGAAGTTTCATTCCTGATGTTGGCGACGTCTTCAGAGGGGAAGGACCCAATTTTTCTCTTGAGTTTCTTGGGATTGGGAGGGATAGGAGATGGCAGATTCAGTACAGAAGTGACTCTGTTGATGAGAGCTTTAAGAAGTCCTTCAACGTAGCCTTTGTATGTAGATTTCGATTTCTTCAGCGCATCCCAGAATTCTATCCACTCTGTAAACCCGAAACCTTCAAGTTTGGAAACGTACATAGCTTTCTGAGTTCCATCCTCTCTGGTAATCTCCATGGTCACTGAGAGTTGATCCTTCTTCTTGCGACCAGAGATAGTCACTGCTGTTATTGGAAGAAGATCAGAGCGATAATCCATCTTCTGTTTGCACCATTCGATGGACTTATCGTTGATCTCTTGTTCTTTGGAGCATTCCTCTTCAATTTCTTTCAGCAGTGCAGCTTGAACTTTCACAGGCTTTCTTTTCAGCTTCTTGTCCTTGACTTGAGAAGATTGAATCTTTAAAGCGAGTTGGGCATCTCGTCTGCATTCAACGATCAGTTTCTCAGCTTTGGCAGATTCTTCTCGTTCAGCATCAGTGAGGAAGTCGAGCTCTGAGAAGGATGTTTGAAGAGGAATTTTCAGCCGTTGACTTTCTAGTTGAGCGATCATTTCAGCTCTTTTCTTTATCACTTCCTCTGACCAACGAGATGGTCGAGAGGGCCTTCCTGGATGGAGCAGGGAATCTTCTTCTTCTTCTTCATCAATCTCAGCGATAGAGATTGGGATTATGTCTTCAGCGATAGCAGCTGGAATTATTTGTAGTTCAGATCCCTTAAGCAGGGGAGAGAACTGTCTGGTCAGAAAATGAAAAAGAAGTTAGATTATTTTTAAGAAAAGAAGAGAGATAAAGGCTAGAAAGAAACAGGGGTAGGATTTTTATAGAAAGATAAGGGAACAAGAGTAAGGCATACCTGAGAAGGATTCTCCTCAGGTAGTGAGATCATCTTCAGGGTTTCCTTAGCAGGAACACCTTTGCTTTGGGAAGGGGTTCCTGAAGATGATCCTTGTCTCCCCCCTGCTTGGATAACTTCTTTCGAAGCTATCGCTGATGATGTGACGACTGAAGAACACCAGGGAGATGGATCTTCCTCATCGTCATCATCATTATCTTGATGAGAGTCATCTACTTGATCTTCAAGATCAAGGTCTTCATCATCATCTTCATCCTCCTCTTCATCATCGACTATTTCAGCGATGGTGGGAGGGGCTTTATCAGCAACTATCTCACCCTCAACCTGAGAGGGAGTTTCCTTCGGTGGTTCAGCAATAACTTCAGCATCCGTGTTTTCTTCAGCTGTCTTCTCCCCCTCTTTGTCATTATCAACAAGGGAGAGATCTTTTGGAGATGAAGTTGTTGCAGTAGCCAGCCTCTGGACTTCAGCCTCCAGACCTGTGAGTCGTCCTTCAAGTGCAGGGATGTCGGACGTAGCTAGGTGAATGAATTCCACAGCTATGGTCAGGGCTGAGCGATCATCTTCTGTAAAGGATGGAGCAGGAACTGGAGCTGGTGCATTCAGCTTGTCGAGGACTTGCTGAAGAGTCGTAGTGCAGGCATCGATCTTTGCAGACAGATCATCATACTGCTGCTTGGATTCTTCCCTGACTTTGACAATCGCTGCCTGAAGAGTAGCGATGTGAGAAAGATCAGCTTTGGAGGCGCAGGTGGCAGTCAGCGTCTTCAATGCATCACCAGCTGTTTGAACAACGCTGGTGGTGTTGTTGAGAGAAGCAGAGAGAGAATCCACCTTTGAACTCAAACTGTTGACATTGGTGTCAACAGTCGCCAGACTAGGACCTGAAAGATAAGTTAATTTTTCAGAACCAGGCTTATATGGTGAGTTGGGAGAAGTGTATAAGGGTATAGGATTACCTGAATTATCAAACATTTTGTAGAATTGCAAAGATTCCTCAAAAGAATGATGTTCAGGTCCTATTGGTCCAAGCTGAGGAGTGGTAGAGACCAAAGAAATAGGGGGACTAGAGATGGGGATAGAAGATGTAGGGATAGGGGTAGTTACCGCAGGTTTTGTCACTGTTGTTGTGACAGCGACTGAGATCGCTGGCATGGTTGAAGTGGTTTGAGCTGAGGATGTGGAGGAGAGACCCACGAAATCATCTAAGGAAGTTTGTAGAGAAACATCCTTAGGTATTGAGATAGAAGTAGCTTTCTCCTTGGTTACCTTGGCCTTCTTCGAAGGACCAAGGGAGCCAGTTGATGGTCGTTTGGAAGGGGTAGCGGCAGGGATAGCAGAAGAAGGAACCTCCTGTGTGGCCGCTGAAGACGAAGAAGTGAGGAGAGAGAGACGAGAGCGAAGTTGAGAAATACTTACCTCGTTGGGGAGCGTCTTGACCTCCAGTGATCTCTGACCCACTTTCGGAAAAGATGCATCCGAGTTGGTGGGGTAAGTGGTAGGGTAGAGAAACTTCAGGTACGCGCAGATGTGGGTACTTGATACCATCAAACTCGAGGCGAGCAAGATGATTGTTCTTTGGGAGCTCTGAGTCAGAAATGGCGAACTTGACATTCTTTGAGGCGATAAGTGCAGATTGAGTCATTCTGATTGAGTAGATAAACGAGTAGAAGAAAGGTTTAGTCGTAAAATAAAGAAGATTTGCTAGTTTCTATTTGGGGAAAGAAACATAGGAAATCGACATATTTTTAGAGAAAAACAGTTTATCTTAGAACAAGATTCAAGAATAAGAAGAAAAACCATTAATTTTGAATAAAGAATAGAATGGTTTTTAAAGAATAAAATAAAAAAAATGATTTTATGAGATTTGAGTCTTATAAACCCATAAATGGGGTTTATGTGAAAAGATTTAAGATAAGAAATCAAGAATAACCTGTTGATCTTGAAGAGGATGATGCAGAAAGCTTGAGAATGCAAAAATGCTTGAGAGAGAATTCTTGCTTAGAAAGTATTTCCAGAAAACGTAAATTGATAGAATGGAAAAAACATTCCTTTTATATGTGAGAAGGAGGAGAGAGAGTGTGAGAGAAGCGGGAAAACAAATGCACATCATGACATGGACACGTCCCACGAAGGTGATTGGATAGAAGAACAACGGACGAACGTGTCAGAAAAAGGCATGTCGTGGATTGTCGGTTCAAATGACGTCATAGTTAAGAAAGAGACTGTTCATTTGTCCGTTTTGAATTTATCACTGAAGAAAAAATATCAGCAATAGAATTTTCTTTTTGAAAGTATCCCTGATGAAAAGATAGGGATAGATTTTTCTTTTAAAAGGATCACTGAATATAAATATCAGTGATAAATTTAAATTCAAAATGCTTTTAATCATTTGAAGAAAGATTCAGTGATTAAGATTTATATTTTAAAAAATATCTTAACTGGATGAAGATTCAGTTGTAGGGATTGAGAAAACATACCTGAGAGTCAGAATATTTATCAGAGAGAATGATGAAAGGGGAACTTTTGATTACTGACGCAATACATGAACGCTGAAGAATTATTCTTCAAGGTTCAGCATTCCAAGCTCACTGATGAGAAAGTTGAACCTTGTCTCATCAAGAGGTTTGGTGAATATGTCATCAAGCTGAAAGTCAGTAGGGATAAAGTGAAGTTCAATATCACCATTCATCACATGGTCTCTGATAAAGTGATATCTGATCTCTATGTGTTTTGTCTTTGAATGTAGCACTGGATTATTTGCTATAGCGATAGCACTAGTGCTGTCGCAATAGATAGGAATCTTTGATAACTGAAGGTCATAATCTAACAGTTGATTTCTCATCCATAAGATTTGAGAACAACAGCTTCCAGCGGCTACGTATTCAGCTTCAGCTATGGAAGTGGACATAGAATTTTGCTTCTTGCTTGTCCAACTTACCAGCTTTCCTCCCAAGAGTTGACATCCACCAGTGGTACTCTTTCTGTCAAGTTTACATCCTGCAAAATCACTATCAGAATAACCAGTTAGATCGAACCCTGAGTCTTTGGGATACCAAAGACCGAGGTTAGGAGTTCCTTTCAGATATCTGAAAATTCGCTTTACAGCGATCAGATGGGATTCCTTGGGTTCAGATTGATAGCGTGCACATAAGCAAGTAGAGTACATGATGTCAGGTCGGCTTGCTGTGAGATACAACAGAGAGCCTATCATTCCTCTATAGGCAGTGACATTAACAGGTTTTCCAGAAGGATCTTTGTTAAGTGTCAGGGGTGGTGCCATAGGAGTTTTCATCGCTGAAGTTTGAGTAAGATCAAACTTCTTCAGCATATCTTTAACATATTTACCTTGGCTGATAAAAGTACCTTTGTCAGATTGTTTAATCTGAAGACCAAGAAAATATGCCAGCTCACCCATCATACTCATTTTATATTCTTTCTTCATTCTTTCAGCGAAGCGAGTACACAGAGATGGGTTAGTAGAACCAAATATTATGTCATCGACATATATTTGTACAAGAATTATATGACCTTTTATCTTTCTGAAAAATAACGTATTATCAATTTTGCCACGTTCAAAATTTTCAGAGATAAGAAAAGATGAGAGAGTGTCATACCAAGCACGAGGGGCTTGTTTTAGACCATAGAGAGCCTTATCCAATTTATAAACATAATTTGGATGCTTAGGGTCATAGAACCCTGGTGGTTGTTCTACATAGACTTCTTCATTCAGCTTTCCATTTAGAAACGCTGATTTTACGTCCATTTGATACACGATGAAGTCTTTATAGACTACATAAGCTAAGAATAGTCGAATTGCTTCGAGCCTGGCCACAGGGGCAAAGGTTTCATCATAGTCTATGCCTTCCTCTTGTCTGTATCCCTGAGCAACAAGTCGAGCCTTGTTGCGGGTTACAGTTCCATGTTCATCTAACTTGTTTCTAAACACCCATTTGGTGCCTATTACAGTTTTATCAGATGGTCTAGGAATGAGATTCCAAACTTTGTTTCGAGAAAATTCAGTCAGCACTTCTTGCATAGCGCTGACCCAGTTTGGATCTCTGAGGGCATCATCGGTCTTCTTTGGTTCTATTAAGGAGAGAAAGTTTACAAAGAGACAGATATTACCTGAGCTTCGTCGTGTCTGAATACCTGCATCTGGATCACCAAGAATTTGATCTATTGGGTGATCTTTGGTCCATCGCTGAGCAGGAGCATTATTGCTTAACTCAGAGGTTGGATCAACAATTTGAATGTTTACTGATGAGGACGATTGAGGTTCATCAGCGATTAACTGTTGAGTAGATTCACTGGAGAGGTTTTCAGACGAAGGCAGATTTGATGGTAGGAGTGTGTTTAAAGGTTCAACTGAAACCCATGAGTTGGATTCAGCGGTAGGATGTATAATGTTTGGATCATCATCAGCGACTGGAGGATCTGAATGCTGATGGTTTGAGAAGAAAGGTTCAGTTTCTCTGTAGTGAGAAAGCATCCAAGCATTTAACTCTTCATTGTCAGCGATTGGTTTGGAGTTCGCTGAGCGAGTTTCATCAAAAGTGACGTGAATTGTTTCTTCTACGGTTTGTCTTCTCTTGTTGAAGACTCTGTAGGTTTTGGAGATGGAGGAATATCCTAGAAATATTCCATCATCAGCTTTTGGGTCGAACTTTCCAAGTTGATCTCTGTTGTTTAAGATAAAGCACTGACAACCAAAGATATGAAGAAAGCTGATAGAAGGCTTCCTTCCAACAAAAAGTTCATAAGCTGTCTTCCCAAATCGCTTTATTATCAGCGATCTATTTTGAGTAAAACATGCAGTGTTTACAGCTTCAGCCCAAAATTGAGTAGGGAGATGAGAATCGCTGAGCATTGATCTAGCAGCTTCTATGATCGTTCTGTTTCTTCTTTCAGCGACTCCGTTTTGCTGAGGTGTTCTTACTGAAGAGAAGTTGTGAGAGATTCCCTTGTTCTCAAAGAAATTGTTCAGGGAACTATTTTTGAATTCAGTTCCATGATCACTTCTTATTGAACGAACAGTAAGATTGTTCAGCACTTCCATCTTTTTCACAAAAGATATTAGTTCTTCTGGAGTATCACTCTTACAACGAAGAAAGATAACCCAGGTATAACGAGAATATTCATCTACAATGACAAGTGTATATTTCTTTCCAGCTATTGATTGGATGTTGACAGGGCCAAACAGATCCATATGCAAGAGCTGAAGAGGACTTGTTACTGAGGAAACTTGTTTCGACTTGAAACTTGCTTTTGTTTGTTTTCCTTTTTCACATGCTGAGCAGAGAGATTCTTTAGCATATGAGTGCTGAGGAAGACCAGAAACTAGTTCCTTAGATGAGAGAGAATTCAGGGTTTTGAAATTTAGATGAGAGAGCCTTTTATGCCATAGCCAGTTGACATCAGAAGAGGCTTTAGATAGAAAACATACGTTTTCAGTGATAGTAGAGTCCATATCTATTACATAGACATTTTCTCTGCGATGACCACTGAGAGCAAGTTTTCCTTTCTCATTTAACACTGAACATGCTTTCTTAGTAAAGCGTACTTCATAGTCTTTATCACATAGCTGACTGATGCTTAGAAGATTGTGCTTCAGTCCATCTACATAAGCGACTCTTCGAAAGGTAGTTGTCCCATTGCTGAGGACACCAAACCCTCGGGTAAATCCTTTACCATTTCCACCAAAGGTCACAGAGGGACCTTTCTCTTCCTTGTATTCAGTGAGCAGGTCTCTTTGTCCAGTCATATGACGAGAGCATCCACTATCAAGATACCAGATGCCCTTTGATCCCTGTACACATAAGGAAGATTAAACGTTGTTTGGTACCCACTTTTCAATGGGTCCTTCAGAGTTAGTGGATAAGGTAAGTTCAGTAGTATTCTCAGCTGATGAAGATTCAGCTTCAGTGGTAATCTTCACTTTGGTTAATTTCTTAACCTTAGTGGTATTTTTCACCTTGGTTGATTTTTCAGCCTTGGTGACCTTCTTATCTTTAGAAACATTTTTCTTCACTTTAGCTTTTTTATCAGCTTCAGTGGCAGTTGGACATTTACTTGCAATATGATCAGTAAAACCACAGTGATAACATTTTCTATATCTGAAAATGGTTTTAGGATCAGAAGTAGAAGGTTTTGCAAGTTTAAGATGAGCAGGGCCAGGTCCAAGAAGACTTTTCTCTTGAGATCTGGGAGGAATTTTCATTTCTTTAGATCTCGAGGTTTTAAGATCAATCTTCAGCTTTGGAGGACAGAGATCAAAGATTTCTATCACAGAGCTAGAGGATTGCTTAGCTGAAGGTTTAGAAGGAACTTTCAGCTTTGCTTTCCTGGTTGCCTTCTGAGGAAGGAGAATGGACTTTCCTGACTTAGTGTCTTTGGGTTTTTCCTCAGGGATGTGATTTGAAGAAGATCAGGGATAGAATTGATTATAAGAAGTGTCAAAGAAAGAGGTGACAAAAGTTTCAAACTTAAGCGAGGAACTTTCTTCCTTAGGATCGTCCTGAGGTGTCCAAAAACCAAGACCAGTTTTATCACTATCAGGAGTTTGAGCATTTATTATCTCAGAGATCTTTGTTGATGATTTGCACCATTTTTCAACATGAGCCTTTTCTGTTTTTAGAGCAGCGATGGCTTGTTCGCGTTCAATACTGATGATTTCATTTATAATGACTTGATCTTTCAACTTTTCTTCTAAAAGATTTAGTTCTTTGATCTTTTCATGACATTTCTCCAGCTCTTGAGTTAAATGAACATTTTTATTCTCAGCTTGAGTTTTGTCGTTTAGGGCATTATAAAGGTCAATCGTCAGCACATCAACGGCGCGACTTCTCTCAGCTTCAGGTAGAGAGGGATTTGTAGAGATAGATACCTGAGATGATATGTAGCTCATAGAAGGTTCATATGGTTCTTCCACTTCTTCTTTAATCTCAGTCATGAGGCAAAGATTAGCGACTTCTTCTTCATCAGAAGATGATTCTTCTGATTCAGCCCAGTCGTGTTCTTCAGCGATGAGACCTTTACCTTTTCGCTGATAGCTTTTCAGCTTTTGATATTTGTTCTTCAGCTTATGGTATTTGTCATCACTGGATCTTCTTGAGGTAGAAGGTTTGAAGACCTTTTTCGACCTGCACTCACTAGCAAAATGTCCAATCTTTTCACAGTTATAGCAAGTGGCAGTAGCCTTATCAACCGGAGTTGATTTTGGCTTTTCAGTAAGAGAGAGAGGTTTACTTCTTCGGAAGTTACTCTTTCTTGCAAATCTCTTAAAAGAGTTTGTCAAGAGTGCTAAGGACTCATCAAACTCTGAAAGATCAGGGTCTGATAGATCCTCAGATTCAGAATCTAACTCAGTGATGGTGAGAGTAGATCGCTGAGATGGAATTATCTCTGAAGAGACTAAAGCAACAGGAGTACTTTTGGAATCTTTAGAATCTTTTACAAGATTTTTCTTCAGAAGAGTTGATTGCTCATAGTTGAGCAATATTCCATACAGAGTGCTTAAAGAGAGAGTATGTAAGTCTTTTGTCAGCTTAAGACATATTGAATAACTGTCCCAGCTTTCAGGAAGACATTCCAAGAATTTTGTTAGGACCTCAGAATTAGAATAGGTCCTACCAACAGTTCTTAAGTCAATGATTAGGTAGTTAAACCGCTGATGGACATCAGAAAGAGATTCATTTTTACCAGCGATGAAACTTTCATACTGTCTTACCAAGTTAATCTTTCGAGTCTCTTGGATTTCAGTGGTGCCCTCATATTGAACACATATGGTTTCCCACATTTCTTTAGAAGTTTTCAGATGCATGATGGAATGGAAAACTTCATCAGGCAGAGCCATTGAAATAATGGTCTTTGCTCTTGCATCTATGCCTACCTTCTTTTTATATTCATCACTCCACTGTCTTATTTCCTTAACGACATATCGTTCAGGGACAGCTTCAGTGGTGGTAGTGGCAGGAACCGCAACTATAATTCTAACAGGTTCATAGTGTCCGTTTTCTATATATTCAGGTATAGTAGGATCCGCACCTTCAAGAAATAGCATCATTCGATTTTTCCATAGAGAAAAGTTATCTCTGCTAAATCGAGGAGGTTTAGAAAGTGAACCATTATCATAGTAGTTTGTGTTTGTGTTTAATGCCATTTTAGAATAGCAAGGAAGAGTATACAGCAAGATCTTGTTTATTAGATTTAAACAAACCGCTCTGATACCACTTGTTGGTCCCGAAGGTGCTAAACAAGTTTGTAGAAGGGGGGGGGGTTGAATACAAACACATAATTTAAAGTTTAATAAATTGTTTATTGATAAATCAAAATACAATTTACAAGTTTGTTGTGGAATAAGATTAAGACAGACTCAATCTAAACAAACTTAAGAAACACTAAGATAATTGCACAAGAAATTCAGAGAGAGGGGATTAAGAGATATAGAAAACAAGGGTTTCTATATTGAGTTCAAGGATGAAGCACACCTTCAGATGAAGGGGTGAACTTCCTATTTATACCCTATGCATTAAATGCATGGCATGATACTTTACACGTGGCGTTCACTGATTGGCTTTGGGAGTCTGACTTTTGGGAGACATGCTTTCGGCCGGGTCATGAACAGTGTAGTTGACAGAGTTGTTGTACGAATGGTTGCAGAGACTTGTCCGTTCTGACACATCGTACTAGGTTGTGCAAGGATAGACAAAAGGAAACTTGAGGCATAAGCTTTGTGATCGATTGATCGCTGAGTATCTCTAAGTTCAGAGATAAAGAGGTTCAGCTATCGCTGAAGCTTTTTCTCATGTTCCTTTGCGTATAAGTAGGGTTGTCTTTGCTTCACTGATATTCGCATCAGGTCACTAGTAGACTTCTCTTTGTTCAGCAGCTTCGTCTTTGATTCAGCTATGAACATCTGTTGACGCGAGACTTGTCTTCAGGGATTACGTTGGCTGTTTACTTTAGGAACTATCAGTGATAACTGAACAGACTCAGTCTGATCATTGATAGTGAAACACATACATATAAATGTTTATAAGACAGACTATCAGCGATAACTGAACAGACTCAGTCTGATCGCTGATGGTGAAACACTAATACATATTAAAACGTAATTTTCACTAAGTATAGAAGAGGGTCGTTATCAAATCACTGAGAGAGTTTGGATCAACAATATGTTTATGAATTATGATAATCCGGAAGTCAGTATATAGCAATTAGCACATTTGCAATGCAAACCAAAAGAGTAGATAAGTAGAGACTAGAGGCTTAGAAAGAAAACTAGAAAATAGAAATCAACATTCAAAAACCCAAAATAAGAATCAAAATAGCAAAACCCCAAAATAAGAATCAAAAGTTCAAAACTGCAAAACCCCAAAATAAATACGTAGAGACTAGAGAGTAGAGAGTGTACATTGTACAACAGTGGTAGTCGTCGCCGCCGCCGGTGGACAGTGGCTGGACCGCTGGAGCCTCTCCTCAGTGGACTGGACAGTGGCTCGCCGGAGGACATGAATCGATGAGACGATGACGATCAGAGACAGACGATGAATCGTGCGAGTATGCGAGCGAAGTAAGAGAGGCAGAGCGCAGAGAGGTTCGAACTTCGGTCTTAAAAACTGGAATGAATCTGGACTGAAAATTGAAATTAGGTTTACATATATAATAACGCTGAATTTAAAAGGTTCGGATATTCGGGTCGGACGGGTTTGGGATTTGGGTACCCAACCCGATCCTACTATACCCGATATTAATTTCGTATCGGTACACTTCGGGTTCGGATATACCAGATATCGGGTGGGAGGCCTAAATTCGGGTCGGGTCAGGTATCTCGGGTTGGGCAGGTTCTGCTCACCCCTACTCTTTACCCTTAGCGGATTCCCCTACTTCACGGCGACCTGAAAAGGTTTTAGTTTTTGAAAAATGAGGGTTAGACCGAAGGTCTAGTGAGTTCCCTCTGGCATTCACTCAGTCAACCAAGTAATGAAGAATTCATGAAATTAAATAAAATTTAATTCTTTAACGATAAACACCACAACCACAAAAAAATACTTCTTGCTCACACCGCCGTCATTGAAAAAGGACGACGCAACTGGCTAACACTGCCTAAAGTAGACACCCCCATTTGTATTTACAGAACACACACCCCGTATGAGCGAAAACGGGACACCCCCCCGACTGGAACACATACGGGACACCCCCCGACTTATGTGCATCTACCAATTTATAATGTATGCATACATATAATTACAACAACATTATCAACAGATCTACGAAATAAATCTCACAATTATAAGATAACACAAGTAATAATGGTTTCAATAACTTTCATGTAACTTTAACCACTGAACAACGAACTTTACAACGAAGGCATTTAGTTTAGAAAACTCACCTGGTAGCAAGAACTCCCTTTCGCACCCTTATGCTCGGTCCAACTCCTACTCGATCACCTTGAAGAAGATTATTTCAGACTTGAAATCCACAGTAGAATACTCCTTTCCTTGTTCTTCCCCAAAATAGCTCTAATCGTTCTTCCCCCCTTTCTCTATAATCAGCCGCCACACCAACTATAACATTCCCTAGGGCTAGACCCCTTTTATTAAAGAAGTTTCATTTAACTCCTTCCACTTTGATCTTCTATCCGAAACACACCCAAACTCTAAAATTTTATATTTGGACTCGGTCATTACATTATCCCCCCTCAAAAGAATTTCGTTCCCAGAATTCATTCGCTGAACAAACATGGGTACTGGGACCTCATGTCCGCCTCCACTTCCCATGTTGCCTCCTGGCCTCTATGGAAATCCCATTGAACTTTCACCAAACGAATTTCTTTGTTTCTTAGTTTCTTCACTTTGAAATCCAAAATCGCCACCGGTTTCTCAACATAACATAATTTATCATCCACCCGAATGTTCTCTAATGGTACCGCCACATCCGCTTCCGCTAAACACTTCTTTAAATTAGAAACGTGAAACGTAGGGTGTACTCCTCCCAATTCATTGGGTAACTCGAGCTTGTAGGCCACCTTTCCAACACGTTCATTGATCACAAAGGGCCCTACAAACCTAGGTTTCAACTTTCCTTTATTTCCGAAACGTACAATGCCTTTCCATTGTGAGACCTTTAACATCACCTTGTCTCCCACTTGAAACTCAAATGGTTTCCTTCGCTTATTCGCGTACATTTCCTGGCGTTCTTGCGCCGTCTTTAGCCTTTCTCGAATCTGATTCACCTTGTCGGCTGTCACTTGTACTATCTCTGGACCCGCCAATTGTCTGTCCCCCACCTCATTCCAACACAAGGGCGTGCTGCACTTACGTCCGTACAACGCCTCAAATGGTGCTGCTTGAATAATGGCATGATAATTGTTGTTATATGAGAACTCTATCAATGGTAGATGAAATTCCCATGAACCTTTGAAGTCCATCGCACATGCTCGCAACATGTCTTCCAACGTTTGGATGGTCCTTTCACTTTGGCCATCCATTTGTGGGTGATAAGCAGTACTCATCTTGAGTTGCGTTCCCAACTCCCTTTGAAGACTCTTCCAAAAAGTTGACGTGAATCGACCATCCCAATCTGAAACGATAGATGTCGGCACTCCATGCCTAGACACTATCTCATCCAAATACAACTTAGCTAATTTTTCTAATGGGTACGTCTCCTTAATTGGTAGAAAGTGGGTAGACTTTGTGAGTTTATCCACTATCACTCAAATGGCATCGTGCCCCTTTGGTGATCACGACAATCAGGTAATAAAGTCCATCGCGATTTCGTCCCACTTCCATACCAGTATTTCCAACGGCTGAAGCTCCCCGTAAGGTCTTTGATGTTCAGCCTTAACCTTTAGTCATGTTAAGCACTGCTCGACGAAATATGCAATGTCCTTCTTCAAACCTGGGCACCAATAGTTTTGCTTCAGATCTCGGTACATCTTATTGGTTCCCGGATGAACGGAATAAAGTGTCACACCCCGCTAAAGCGGAAACACGAGGCGTAACAGCTCCGATGTCACAGCACAAGATTATAAACATACCAACATTTACTTAACAACCAAAATACATTACATTTTTGAGAACATAATGTCGTTATCGTTTACAAATTCCAAGTCTTTTAAAACATAAGTTACACTTAAAGCGAAAATAGTCTTGTGCTTGAAAATACGAGTACACTGATAAGGCATCATGGGATTACCTTCTAGATTCCTGAAAAGCATGAATAAAAACCAAGGTCAACTACAAAGAGTTGGTGAGTTCACAGGTTTTGAATATGCACAAATCATTTTTATATGCAAGTTAACATTCGTAGAGCGTACGTAAAAAAAAAAATACAACTTCAATTCTTTGATTCATGAGTACCACAACTTAAATTTCTTTATGATGAGTGTAAGCAAAGACGAATTTTACGTTGAGCCACTACTAAGCCGTCCCTGACCAATTACAACGCCCCCGATGGACTAACTCAGCGGTGGTTCGTGCCACATGTTTAGCCATCTTCTCTAGTATAGTGCACCCCTGCTCGTCAGCATTAAAGTGGGCTTGTCACACCAAATAGCGCTACCCACTAATACTATAGGCCCAATTTTCTTCGAGTTAATAGTAGTGTCACGGGGTCTTAACATTAAAAACTCAACACATCAATTGCATACTCATCATATAGCTTAATTTTCCAAACGCTTTTAACAAAGCCTTATAAATTGCCAATTCGCAATTCTTTCAAACAATTCTCATGAATCCTTAAGTACGCAATTTAAACATGCTTTTCACCCCAAAATCAATTAAAAACGATAAAAATGGGGCTGTGAATACTCACCTTGATGCAAGCAACGAGTGAAGCTTTACTTTAAACTTAATGAGTTTTGTCACGCCTTAACTTTCCCTATATAAGAGTTGCCATAAGAAACACATTAATACCCTATTCCGATGTCCAACCAATATGTCCAATTGTCCCATGAAATGTCATCGAATAAGTTTCTTAGTCCATAATTATTTTGTCTAAACAAGTTCCAAAGTAAAATAAGGCATTACTTAAACTTGATAACACAACTTTTCTGGATACAGCACATGCTGTCCAGAAAGTTATCCGGTAATTTCAACACGGAAACTTAACTTCTCAAGAGAATTATTTAATCACAAATTTTAGGATGGAACTATGATATGTTTAGATTAAATCTGCACTTTTTCATAATTTTTGAATAACTTTTGGTACATCAAATCATTTTTATAAAATAAAGTGTCACTGATTTTCGGATCAGTGACATACCTCACTTGTAACAGGTTTTTGAGGTATCAATTCTTGGAATTAGCTAGTGATCCATATATGGATGCAAACCTAACTCAAAATCCTAACATTTGGAAAAAGATTCACTTAATTTGGATGAGTAGTGAGGGACTTATGGCCTCTACAAAATAGGTGTATGAATCTGTCTTCACTGGACAGATTGCACCATTTTCTTATAAAATCCATTTAAGTGCTCAAATCATCTCCAAATTCTATGTTTTTGGACTTTTTAGAAAGCTAACACTCTAAACTGAAGTTTAGGTGCAAAAACCCCAAATTTGGACATGTGGTTTGTGAGTTGTGCAAGCTAGAAGTGAGGTCCATTTTCTGGACAGATTCTAGAAAGATGTGAATGCTAATTTAACTCACAAATAATGATCATTAGACATGGTTTTTGGTTAAAACCATGTCTTCACCTTTCAACACATGATAAACTAACACATGCATCATGGATTCATGGCAATCTAAATGCTCATCCAAATGCATGCATGAACACAAAATAAAGAAGATAAGACATTGATATTGTTACAATGTTCTTAATCATGTAGAACTTAGAAAATTCCTTCATAAGAACATCTTTATACTAACACTCATTGTATCAAGAGTCAAAAACTCATATTATATAAATATCAAAGGTAAACCATCTTATTAACAAGTTTTCACCCACATGCAAGACAACATAAACACTAGATTAGTGATTTAACATTATATAGAACTCTTAATCATATGAGATTGAACAATCTCATCCTAAGAGTTTATTTATACACAAAATTGATATAAATGCATAAATTTCAATCCAACCTTAATAAAATTTTGTGGACCAAAAACCACATTTCATAAAATTATCATCTCTTTGACAAAATTCTAAAATAACACACATGGAAACCCTAGTTTCATTGGAAGATCATTAGATGGTTCATTAGCAAATGTATAGGTACTAATGCATCCCATTTCACTTCCAAAACTTGGATTGTACATCATTTACATAAAAGATATGAAAATAGAAGCTTTTTGATTATGAACTTGAAAAATGGAAGTATCAAGTGATTACCTTCACAAAAGGAGATGAAGACTTGGATTCTACCTTCAAAATGGTGATGGATTCTTGGTTGGATTTTTGATTCTTAGCAATGAGAAGAAAAGAAGAAGAAAAAATAAAAATGGTGATGGTGGTGGTGGGTTTTCGGCCGAAGAAGAGAGGGAGAGAGGAGAGAGAGAGGAGGTGAGGAGTTAACTTGAGAATGAGGATGACTCTTGATTTTAAATTTGGTTTTCAAATAAAAAAAATAATTAAAATAAATAAAATGAGTAGGTTTAGGACAAGTGTCCTAAGTGACTCACCCACAAACATATTTAATTTAGTATTATTAATTTAAATTGCTAGTCTAATCTATAAATATCAGATATATTTGAGAACCGAAACACCCGATTCTCAATTTTTACTAAATAGATGACAATTTTGAAAATTTTGCAATGCAAGAGAAATTAAAATTTTAATTTTTATAATTTAAGAATTTTGGACTTTTATTCACTTATTTGGCATTTCTGGACAGTGACGGTCAGATGCGGAACTGTTCCGGGTCTTTAACGCAACTTCTAAATTTTTCGGGGAAACTTTTTATCTTAAAGGCTTTTAATAAAATTTAAAAAGTGACAAGACTTATAAAATTATTCTGAGGGTGCTGACCTCATTAATCAAAATTTGACAGTTGTCACAGTCTCCCCTCCTTCAAGGAATTTCGTCCCGAAATTTATGACTGATATTTCTGGACAGCTTATCATCAAACAACTTAGGATACTTGCGCTTCATGAAGTCTTCTCTTTCCCAAGTATATTCAGGTCCATGACGTGAATTCCAACGAACCTTAATGATTGGGATTTTGCTGCGCCTAAGACGTTTAATTTCACGATCAAGAATTTCGATAGGTTCCTCTCTAAAACAAAGGCGCCCATCAACCTTTACTTCATCAGGGGACACAAGCATTGCTTTGTCTACCAGACATTTCTTTAAATTTGACACATGAAAAGTGTCATGAATAGCACTTAACTCTTGAGGTAGACTCAGCTTATAGGCTACTGGTCCAATTCTATCCAGAATCTCAAATGGACCAATATATCTCGGACCTAACTTACCTCTTTTCCCAAATCTGATTAATCCCTTCCATGGTGATACTTTCAAAAGAACTTTGTCACCTTTTTGGAATTCTAATGGCTTTCTGCAGTTATCCGCATAACTCTTTTGACGATCTCTTGCGGCTTTGAGTCTTTCCTTGATGATTGATATTTTATCGGTTGTTTCTTGAATAATGTCAGGCCCAAACAGTTGGCTATCACCAATTTCTATCCAACTAAGTGGAGATCTACACTTGCGTCCATAGAGAGCTTCGTATGGCGCACATTGAATGCTGGTGTGATAGCTGTTATTGTAAGAAAATTCAACTAACGGCAGATGCTTATCCCAGCTTCCTCCAAAATCTATGGCACATGCGCGTAGCATATCTTCCAAAGTTTGAATGGTCCTTTCCGTTTGTCCGTCTGTCTGTGGATGATATGCAGTACTCAGATCCAACCTGGTACCCAGCGCTTTCTGAAATGCTTGCCAAAATCGGGATGTGAAACGACTATCTCTATCAGAAATGATAGATAGGGGTACTCCATGCCGAGAGACAATTTCGTCTATGTATAACTGCGCCAACCTTTCTATTTTGAAGTTCTCTCTTATGGGGAGAAAATGCGCAGACTTCGTAAGTCGATCCACAATGACCCAAATTGCGTCGTTCCCTTTTCCAGTCCTGGGTAGTTTGGTGATAAAATCCATAGATACCTGATCCCATTTCCATTGTGGTATCTCAGGTTGTTGAAGAAGTCCAGAAGGCTTTTGATGCTCTGTTTTGACTTTTGCACAAGTCAAACATTTACTCATAAATTCAGCAATGTTCTTCTTCATTCCCGGCCACCAATAATATTCCTTCAATCCTTTGTACATTTTATCGGCTCCTGGGTGAACCGAGTACTTTGATTCGTGAGCTTCTTCCAAAATAATTGTTCGAAGATCATCAACCTTTGGTATCCAAACTTTATTCTTGAAATAACGAACTCCATCTGATCGTGATTCAAACTCTTTTTCCAGGTTATGCAAAGCTTCACAAGAAAGATTTTCTGTTTTCAATGCTTTTTCTTGAGCTTCACGAACTTGCGTCTTAATGCTTGATTGGACCAACATTCCCAAAGCACGTGTCCTTCTTGGTTTTACTCTTTCTTTCCTGCTTAATGCATCAGCTACCACATTAGCTTTACCAGGATGATACTTTATTTCGCATTCATAATCATTAAGTAGCTCAACCCATCTTCGTTGTCTCATGTTCAACATTTTCTGATCAAAAATATGTTGGAGACTTTTGTGATCAGTATAGATTGTACATTTGGTGCCATAAAGGTAATGCCTCCAAATTTTTAACGCGAACACTACTGCTCCCAATTCCAAGTCATGAGTGGTGTAGTTCTTTTCATGAACCTTGAGTTGTCTTGACGCATAGGCTATAACCTTATTCCTCTGCATTAATAAACATCCTAAGCCTTGATGTGATGCGTCACAGTACACCACAAAGTCATCCGTACCTTCCGGTAACGCAAGAATTGGTGCGTCACATAACTTGTGCTTGAGTATTTGAAATGCTTCCTCCTGTTTTTCTTCCCAGACAAATTTCTTATCCTTCTGTGTCAGTGCTGTTAGAGGTTGAGCGATTTTTGAAAAAATCGCTATGAACCTTCGGTAGTAGCCTGCCAGACCAAGAAATTGACGAATTTCTGTTGGTGTCTTTGGGGTTTCCCATTTCTTGATGGCTTCAACTTTTGCCGGGTCAACATGAATTCCCTTTTCATTAACCACATGATCCAGAAAGTGTACCTCTCGAAGCCAAAATTCACATTTGGATAACTTAGCATACAACTTCTGATCTTTGAGAAGTTCTAAGATCAACTCCAAATGTTTCTTATGATCTTCCTTACTTCGCGAATAAATCAAAATGTCGTCTATGAAAACAATCACGAACTTATCTAAATACGGCCGACAGACTCTATTCATCAAGTCCATGAAAACTGCCGGTGCGTTCGTTAATCCAAAGGGCATAACTAGAAACTCATAATGTCCATAACGAGTTCTAAATGACGTCTTATCAATATCCTCTTCGCGAACTCTCATTTGATGATATCCAGATCGTAAGTCAATCTTTGAGAAGTACGTTGCGCCTTGCAGTTGATCAAACAGATCATCAATTCGAGGAAGTGGGTATCGATTCTTGAGGGTTAACTTATTGAGCTCTCTGTAATCGATACACATTCGGAATGTTCCATCTTTCTTCTTAACAAAAAGAACTGGAGCTCCCCATGGCGAAGAACTGGGTCTGATGAATCCTTTGTCAAGCAATTCTTGAAGTTGTTCAGACAGTTCTTGCATTTCGGGTGGCGCCAAATGGTATGGTGACTTGGCCACTGGTGCAGCTCCCAGAATCAAATCAATACGGAATTCGACTTGTCTCGGTGGAGGTAATCCAGGTAGATCTTCAGGAAATACTTCAGGAAAGTCTCGAACCACAGGAATATCTTGTAAACACTTCTCCTTGATCTCTTTATTGACTACATGAGCTAAATACGCAACATATTCCTTCCTTAAATACTTCTGCATCTTCATGCAGGATACTATTCTTAACTTCCTTTTGGATTTCTCTCCGTGTACTATAAGTACTTCTCCTTGAGGTAACGGAATTCGAAGAGTCTTTTCGGAGCAACATAATTCCGCTTGGTTATTAGACAACCAGTCCATGCCCACAACTACATCAAAGCTTCCTAACTTTATTGGAATTAGATCTATCTTAAATTCCTTTTCAGCTAGCCTCAAGGTACACCTCGAAAATACATCATCAACCCTAACCTCTTGTCCGTTAGCGAACTCAATGACATAAGTTTATTTTAGCTTTTGGGGCATTTGATTAATTTTTGATCTAAAACTTAATGACACAAAGCTTCTATCTGCTCCGGAATCAAATAATACAGATGCACGATGATTATTTAAGAGAAACGTACCTGTGATCACATCCGGATCTTGTCTCGCTTCTTCCGCTCCAATTTCAAATACTCGGCCTCGTGCTTGCCCTTTTCGGTTCCTCTGGTTTGTCGGTCGAGTCCGGTTTGCGTTCATTCTTCTGACAAACTTAGGACAGGCATTCCTAAAGTGGTCCTGACTCCCACATTCAAAACAAGCTCGTTTTCCCCCATACTTACAATCTTTCGCATAATGACCTCCTTTGTTACATTTGACACAAATAACACAATTTCCGAAATGTCGATTGTTGCACTTGTCGCATCTCAGGTATACTTCCTTTCCTTTATCAGCTGTTTGAGTTTGAACTCCATAATTACCCATCGTTCTCTGTTCCTTCCCCCTTCTTCTGTCATACGGTCTCCTTGAAGTTTCCTCGACCTTCCTTTTTCCTTTCACTGAATCGCGAGAGAAAAGCCCCGATCGATTGGCATTATTGGTGAGCTTGGTTGCCAGACTTACCGCCTCCTGAATGGTTTTTGGATTACCCGAGGTCACATTACCTCGGATTTCTGGAGCTAAACCCCAGACATATCGGTCTACCCGATTCTCTTCTGGCGTAACCAGATGTGGCACCATCTTTGCCAGCTCATGAAATCGTGCCGTGTACGCTTCAATGTCATTCCCTTTCATTTCATGCTCCCATAATTCTGCGTGTAGTTTCTGCATTTCACTTCTTGAACAATATTCTTCCCTAAGCATTTCCTTAAATTCCTCCCAAGTGAGTTTATTAGCTGCTTCTCTTCCTCTAGATTGCACTTGAGTGTTCCACCACGTCAGTGCTCTCCCTTGTAGTAAGCAAGCTGCGAATTCTACCTTATTTGCTTCCGAACATTTGCTTATGTGAAGGACGGATTCCATTCCTTCAATCCAAGATAATAATCCAACCGCTCCTTCGGTACCGTGAAATTCTTTTGGATTACAAGACCTAAAAGTCTTATAGGTACATTCTTTTTCTATATTTGCACCGACTCCTGGTTGATTAGGTTGGTTAGCATTTAAACCTGCTGCTATCTGACTGACTATGTTGGGCAGTGAGGCTAAGATTTGCTCGGATACGAGTCGTGCAATCTCAGGGTCTTCTCTTCTTGGCGGCATAATTCTATTGCACAGTTTATTTTAACGCTACGTCAATAATTAATTCCAAATTCTTATTTCCCTTATTCCTATCCCTTAATCTTAATACAATATAAATTGTATTTGATTGATCATACATCTAATATATCAAAAATCAACCTTATGGAATTAAAATTCACAATTCTTAAACATACATAAACAATATAACATAACATAATCATGATCATTACAAAACTACGCCATACATTCATTCATTCATCCAAAAATAATAGTCAAGCTATTTAATAATGTACTAGTATGACGAGTTACACATCAAAAGAAAATTAGTTGCCCAAATATCCATAAGCAAACCACGCTACTAATGTCCGAAAAATGACACCATCAACCACGCTATCACAACCACTAAAAGTCCCATCACTACCGATAAGCAAGAGTGCAACCAGGCTACCATCGCCCTAGTTTCCACTAATTCTCTCATAATTCCACTCATAGCTTGATCGTCCGCACTCACCATTGATATCAGTCCATTTAGGATCTGGTCACTTGAATTCATTATCATCATGAGTGCATCGAGGGAATGCCCATGATGGTCCACTTCCAACCTAACCCTCTCTACTTCTCGAGCCATCCCTGAAACCCAATAGTTTTCTAATGTTGTCATGCCAGTTGGTTGGGACATTGGTATATCGGCGAATGGCAGTGGCGATACCCTCCGACTCCGAAGTCGAGAAGGCCCCGCCTCGTCCCTATGTGGAACGGGTGAAGTCGGCTCCAAGGTGGGGGTGACCGATCTCTCCGGTGATCGCTCAGAATCAGTGTATTCGTGCTCGGATGGGTCATAATCGTCAAGTGACTGATCTCGGTGCGAGGGTGATCGAGACATGATGACTGCGATAATTAATAAAGTTTAATTGTCAATCATGCTATAATTTTTATTAATACTCAAAAGTACCATGCAAACTCACATAACAATCATGCTTCTCATTTTTGTATCAAAAAGTTTCTATTTTTAGTAATTCCTAGTATAGCCAATTCATGTCCCCTTTATACACACTTAAATTAAACAAAGGTGATCAAGCTTTGTTTAAGTTAAAATATGATAATGCGAAACACATTTTAGTTATACTACAGCGTACCTTAGTTTTGAAAACTTTATTTGTAAAAAGGTTATAGTGTGTGGTTTTTAAAATAAAACCGGTATTCCCTATAACCTATAGCTCTGATACCAAATCTGTCACACCCCGCTAAAGCGGAAACACGAGGCGTAACAGCTCCGATGTCACAGCACAAGATTATAAGCATACCAACATTTACTTAACAACCAAAATACATTACATTTTTGAGAACATAATGTCGTTATCGTTTACAAATTCCAAGTCTTTTAAAACATAAGTTACACTTAAAGCGAAAATAGTCTTGTGCTTGAAAATACGAGTACGCTGATAAGGCATCATGGGATTACCTTCTAGATTCCTGAAAAGCATGAATAAAAACCAAGGTCAACTACAAAGAGTTGGTGAGTTCACAGGTTTTGAATATGCACAAATCATTTTTATAAGCCGTCCCTGACCAATTACAACGCCCCCGATGGACTAACTCAGCGGTGGTTCGTGCCACATGTTTAGCCATCTTCTCTAGTATAGTGCACCCCTGCTCGTCAGCATTAAAGTGGGCTTGTCACACCAAATAGCGCTACCCACTAATTCTATAGGCCCGATTTTCTTCGAGTTAATAGTAGTGTCACGGGGTCTTAACATTAAAAACTCAACACATCAATTGCATACTCATCATATAGCTTAATTTTCCAAACGCTTTTAACAAAGCCTTATAAATTGCCAATTCGCAATTCTTTCAAACAATTCTCATGAATCCTTAAGTACGCAATTTAAACATGCTTTTCACCCCAAAATCAATTAAAAACGATAAAAATGGGGCTGTGAATACTCACCTTGATGCAAGCAACGAGTGAAGCTTTACTTTAAACTTAATGAGTTTTGTCACGCCTTAACTTTCCCTATATAAGAGTTGCCATAAGAAACACATTAATACCCTATTCCGATGTCCAACCAATATGTCCAATTGTCCCATGAAATGTCATCAAATAAGTTTCTTAGTCCATAATTATTTTGTCTAAACAAGTTCCAAAGTAAAATAAGGCATTACTTAAACTTGATAACACAACTTTTCTGGATACAGCACATGCTGTCCAGAAAGTTATCCGGTAATTTCAACACGGAAACTTAACTTCTCAAGAGAATTATTTAATCACAAATTTTAGGATGGAACTATGATATGTTTAGATTAAATCTTCACTTTTTCATAATTTTTGAATAACTTTTGGTACATCAAATCATTTTTATAAAATAAAGTGTCACTGATTTTCGGATCAGTGACATACCTCAATTGTAACAGGTTTTTGAGGTATCAATTCTTGTAATTAGCTAGTGATCCATATATGGATGCAAACCTAACTCAAATTCCTAACATTTGGAAAAAGATTCACTTAATTTGGATGAGTAGTGAGGGAGTTATGGCCTCTACAAAATAGGTGTATGAATCTGTCTTCACTGGAAAGATTGCACCATTTTCTTATAAAATCCATTTAAGTGCTCAAATCATCTCCAAATTCTATGTTTTTGGACTTTTTAGAAATCTAACACTCTAAACTGAAGTTTAGATGCAAAAACCCCAAATTTGGACATGTGGTTTGTGAGTTGTGCAAGCTAGAAGTGAGGTCCATTTTCTGGACAGATTCTAGAAAGATGTGAATGCTAATTTAACTCACAAATAATGATCATTAGACATGGTTTTTGGTTAAAACCATGTCTTCACCTTTCAACACATGATAAACTAACACATGCATCATGGATTCATGGCAATCTAAATGCTCATCCAAATGCATGCATGAACACAAAATAAAGAAGATAAGACATTGATATTGTTACAATGTTCTTAATCATGTAGAACTTAGAAAATTCCTTCATAAGAACATCTTTATACTAACACTCATTGTATCAAGAGTCAAAAACTCATATTATATAAATATCAAAGGTAAACCATCTTATTAACAAGTTTTCACCCACATGCAAGACAACATAAACACTAGATTAGTGATTTAACATTATATAGAACTCTTAATCATATGAGATTGAACAATCTCATCCTAAGAGTTTATTTATACACAAAATTGATATAAATGCATAAATTTCAATCCAACCTTAATAAAATTTTGTGGACCAAAAACCACATTTCATAAAATTATCATCTCTTTGACAAAATTCTAAAATAACACACATGGAAACCCTAGTTTCATTGGAAGATCATTAGATGGTTCATTAGCAAATGTATAGGTACTAATGCATCCCATTTCACTTCCAAAACTTGGATTGTACATCATTTACATAAAAGATATGAAAATAGAAGCTTTTTGATTATGAACTTGAAAAATGGAAGTATCAAGTGATTACCTTCACAAAAGGAGATGAAGACTTGGATTCTACCTTCAAAATGGTGATGGATTCTTGGTTGGATTTTTGATTCTTAGCAATGAGAAGAAAAGAAGAAGAAAAAATAAAAATGGTGATGGTGGTGGTGGGTTTTCGGCCAAAGAAGAGAGGGAGAGAGGAGAGAGAGAGGAGGTGAGGAGTTAACTTGAGAATGAGGATGACTCTTGATTTTAAATTTGGTTTTCAAATAAAAAAAATAATTAAAATAAATAAAATGAGTAGGTTTAGGACAAGTGTCCTAAGTGACTCACCCACAAACATATTTAATTTAGTATTATTAATTTAAATTGCTAGTCTAATCTATAAATATCAGATATATTTGAGAACCGAAACACCCGATTCTCAATTTTTACTAAATAGATGACAATTTTGAAAATTTTGCAATGCAAGAGAAATTAAAATTTTAATTTTTATAATTTAAGAATTTTGGACTTTTATTCACTTATTTGGCATTTCTGGACAGTGACGGTCAGATGCGGAACTGTTCCGGGTCTTTAACGCAACTTCTAAATTTTTCGGGGAAACTTTTTATCTTAAAGGCTTTTAATAAAATTTAAAAAGTGACAAGACTTATAAAATTATTCTGAGGGTGCTGACCTCATTAATCAAAATTTGACAGTTGTCACATAAAGAGACTTATGTGCTTCTTCCAATACTTTCTTCCGAACGTCGCCCAACTTTGGGACCCATACTCGACCACCGAAACATCTCACTCCACGACTGTCAGCGATCAACGAGCTCACCACTCCGACTATTCTATCACTCTTCCATTTCTATTCTAAGAGCACTTCCTTTTGTAGACTCTTGATTTCCTCCAAAAAGTCAGAAGTTGCCTCGACTCGAAAGGCCACTATTTTCGTCGCATTACCACGTTCTTTCTCACTCAAGGCATCGACCACTACATTGGCTTTACCCGAATGGTAAATGATTTCACAATCATCATCGCTTAACAGCTCCATCCACCTCCATTGTCTCATATTCAACCCTTTCTGATTGAACAGGTGTTGGAGGCTCTTGTGGTCACTATAAATCTGGTACTCAACTCCGTACAGATAATGTCTCCGTAACTTCAACACAAAAACTACCGTTGCCAACTCTAGATCACGCGCCGGGTAGCTTTTCTCGTGCTCCTTTAACTGACAAGATGCGTAAGCGATCACCTTCCCTTCTTGCATCAGTACACACCCTAACCCCAACTTGGTGCATCACTATAGATGACAAATCCTTCGGTTCCATTGGGTTGGGATAAGATTGGCACACTACTCAAACTTTATTTCTATTTATTGAACGCATCTTCTTGAGCCTCCATCCACAAAAAATTCACGTTCTTCCTTGTTAGCGCTGTTAATGGGGAGGCTATCCTCGAAAAGTCCTAAATAAACTTTCGATAATATCCCGCCAATCCAAGGAAACTTCTTACTTCTGTTGGCAATTTCGGCGCGTCTCAATCTCGGATAGCTTCGATCTTTGATGGTTCCACCTTTATTCTTTCTTCGGACACCACGTGTCCTAGGAATTGCACCTCTCTCAGCCAAAATTCACATTTAGAGAATTTAGCATACAACTTCTCACGCTTGTGTAATTCTAACACAACTCACAAGTGTGACTCATGATCACTCATGGACCGTGAATAAATTAGTATGTCATCAATAAAATAATGACACACTTGTCCAAAAACGGACTACACACTCTATTCATGAGGTCCATAAATACTGCTGGAGCGTTAGTCAATGTCAGGATCTTAATTCTTAACAAGAACACACACTCAGAAAACAATATTAAAGAAGATGTGGAATAACACTTTAATATTCTAAAAAACAATGCAACAGTAAATAAATGATCACAACTATTAAACTTGTATTGAATGATTGAAGTTACAAGATTAAACACACAACCTCAATATTGATGAACAGACTCACTAATACGAATTCTACTTCTCTAGAATCAGGGTTCTAACCTTGAGGTTGATTATCTCAAAGAAAACTAATAACTCGGAATAATAGTTCTCCCAAAAGTTACAGAACTATTCTAAACAAATCTATACATATATTGAAGATAAAAGATAATTACAAAATAATAAAAGATCTTCAATATAAACTTCTATCTTTATCTCTAACTTCCATGAATATACTCATCCCATCCAGCTGTCATCCTTCCAAGCGAAGTCTTTATCATATAAGCAGCATTATTCTTCAGCAGCATTAATACTCTGAGCAGTATTAATCTCTTCAAGCAGTACTAACTTTGAACTAGCAGTACTAATCTTGTTGAGCAGTAGTAATCTTCAACTTGCAGCATTAATCACAGAAGTAGCAGTATTAATACCAGAAGTACAAACCAGAATTAGTAACCATGTTCTTCTAGCAGCATTAACTTTACTTAGCATATCAGCAGTTCCCAACAATCTCCCCCTAACTTGACTTTTTAGGAAGAGAAGTCAAGTTCTTCATCTGATCTTCTTCAAGATGCTCCCAAAACTTTATCATGGCTTACAATCCAGTATTTGCATCCAACCCCAAACTTTCATTGATTGTTCTTTGGATCAAATATTTAGCCATTTCTGAATTTTCAACACATCCAAGCTTCTTCTTCAACATTAAATGAAGTTTCAATCTGCTATGGTTGTATACTTTATCCACTAGGAAGTATTCTATGTGATTTCTATCCAAAGTCACAGAATATACTCCACTAGTTTCATATAAAGTCCAATTGGTAACTGCTTGAAAAACATTCCTTATGATCTCCTCCACTTCATCAGGTTTGAACATCATACACAGATACTCCATTACCAGCTTTGTAATTGAAATCCCTGGAGCTTTCAACTGATCTGCATACAACTTCATCCCTATATCAAACATTTCTTCAATATCAGACCTTGAGCATGTTCTGACAATCTTGGCCCAAGTACTGTAAACTTCATACTTTTCATCTTTCCTCTTCAGCCTAATGTACTCCTTTCCATCTACCTCCAGTACATCCCAGTGAATGACTTCATGAGGTTTAACTCCTACAGGTTCTGCTGAAATCGGTTCAGGCACTTTGTCCATCACAACCATGTACATCTTTACATCCTCAATGCTTAAAGGCTCTTTCTTTTCTGATGGCTCAGGTGCCTTTTCTTCTTCAGCAACCTTCTCTGCCTCTGTTTCATTTATTCTAGGCTTCTTTGTTATCTTTCTACTTGCCATCATCTTTGTCCTTTTTAAATTCCTTAGACTTTCACCAATAGTAGCTTCCTTCTTTGGAGATTCTTGTTCATCAGGGAATGGTTTTTGTAAGAAGTCGTTGCTCTCTTTCATTCTTTTCTCCATTTCAACCCTTGCAATTTCATCCCCTTGAAGCTTGATCATTTCTGCATCATATAGCCCTTTGAGTTACTCAAAAAAACATTTTTGAGAACATTTCCACTTTGACACCTACAGCACCCTTGAGAAAAGTATTCATTTTCTTTCTCTCTTGAGCACCAAGGTATGTCTTTGAAGGTTGCCTTTTTTTTGCAGCCATTTTGATCTTTCCAGGCTTCCTCAAAGATGTGGCTTTCTGCTTGGCTTGTTCTGTTGCTAGGCTTTGTTGATAGGCTTTATTCAGTTCAACAACCATTGCTTTTGCTATCTCTCTATCTTTTGCCACTTGCACAGTTTCTGCTTCTTCAAGTTCAGCCTGTATCTTCCTAGCCAGAGCTTCATCTGAGTCAATCAACTTCTGCTTTTTCATTGGTTGATCTGATTCAACTAGCTTTGGTTTACCTTTTTTCTTTACTCATCACCTTCTCAGCGCTAGATTTCTTTGCAGCATCACCTTTTTCTTTTATGACAACTCCTTTGGCCTTTGAGGTGACCTTGGGAGTATCATGTTTGGCTTTGATTAGTGTTTCTGCAATCTCAAGCTCTGTAAGGACCTCTTTTACTGTTTCTGCTGCTTCTCTTATTTCAGCAGTATTAACTATTTCTGCTGCTTTGCTTGTACCAGCAGTATTAATGGTTTCTGCTGCTTGCTCTTTTACTGCTGCTGCTTGTGTTTCTGCTTCTTGTGCAACATTTTATGCTGTTGCTTGCTCCCCCTCAAACTCAACTTTCTCTTGCTCCCCCTTAGCTTTGGCATCTTCCATATTGACTTCAGCTTCTGACTCCCCCTTTTTGGGAGCATCAGTCATTGGGTTCCTCCTTCTTAGTACAAATTGTTTCTTCTTATTTTGCAGAATCAATTTCCTTACCATTTGCTTCAAGTTGATGATCTGTTCTTGTTGTGACAGAACTATGAGTTTAAGCTCTTCTATATCTTTGCCCTGTTTGAGTACGTCCATGTTGATGTTTCCCATGGTTTCCATCAATTCATAATAGTTATATCTGTCCTCACCTTCTCCAGAAGTGTTACCCTCTTTTGAAGGATCATTGGATCTTTTTGTAGTGGAAGTCTTATGCCTAGCAGAAGCACTATCCACCCCCTTGGTTTCTTGGCACCTGGGACCTTTGGATGATTGCTCACCCAAAGTTGCCATGGGGAAGGTCTTATGTATGTTACCACTGACCTCCTCTGTGCTAGCAGGAGTAGTGGCAGCCTTAGCACCCATATGCTCAACCTCCACCTCAGTGAGCACCTCCTTGGGGTTGGGAGACACTCCTGTGGTTTCCCTGTGGATATTCTCTAAAGGAGAATTCTCCCTTAGAGGGCTTGAAGGCTCAGTGGTTGAAGGTACAAGAAGGGATGGAGCCTTCTTTACCTGTTTCCTTGTATAAGTTTGGGTAATTGGAGAAGTGGGCTTATGAAGTAGGCGGGCAAAGGGTATTTATAGTATACGGGTCATAAGCAGTATTAACCTAGAGAAGTATTAACTGACTAGCAGTATTAACTGAGAGCAGTATTAACCACTAGCAGTATTAACTAACTAGCAGTATTAACTGAGAGCAGTATTAACCACTAGCAGTATTAACTAACTAGCAGTATTAACTAACTAGCAGTATTAACTGAGAGCAATATTAACCACTAGCAGTATTAACTAACTAGCAGTATTAACTGTGCACTGGCAGTATTAACAATGCACTGACAGTATTAACCATACTTACTCTTTTTGAAACTTATGAAGGTCTGATCAAGGCAATAACTTCCTGTTAAATATGATTAGCAGCACACAGATAACCAAAATAGCAGGTATAGGATCACTTTTTAAAACATGGGCTCATTCAGAGTTGATCATGCCCACACTTGAGACCAAGAAAGTGAATCTTCCCACATCAAAAGCTTTTGTGAATAGATCTGCAAACTGGTTGTCAGTGTGAACTTTAGCAACTTGAATGAGCTTCTTTTCATTGCAATCTCTGATAAAGTGATACCTGATCTCAATGTGTTTTGTTTTGGAGTGCTTGACTGGATTGTTAACAATGCTTATAGCACTGCTATTGTCAATAAAGATTGGAGTGTGAAGAAATGTTACCCCATAGTCCAGCATCTGATTCTGAATCCATAGAACCTGAGAGCAGCAACTTGCAGCAGCAATATACTCAGCTTCTGTTGTTGATAAGGACACTGTGGTTTGTTTCTTACATTGCCAAGACACTAATCTTGCACCCAACAGTTGACATCCCCCTGAAGTAGACTTTCTGTCCATGTTGGCACCACCCAAGTCACTATCTGAATAAGCAATCAAGTCAAATGAAGATTCATATGGATACCAAAGACCTAATCTAGGTTGCCCTCTTAAGTATCTGAAAATCCTCTTCACAACTTGAAGATGTGATTGTTTAGGCTTGACTTGGAATCTGGCACATACACACACTGGAAACATGATGTCTGGTCTTGAGGCTGTGAGATACATGAGAGATCCAATCATTGATCTGTATAGATGGACATCAACATCCTCCCCCTCAAGATCAGCAGTGATCTGTTTGTGAGTTTCCATTGGTGTGCTTGCTGGCTTTGAGTCTTTTAAACCATATTTCTCCAGGATGTCTTGCACATATTTTGATTGGCTAATGAAGATCCCATCTGTCTGCTGTTTCACTTGAAGTCCAAGAAAGAAGTTAAGTTCACCCATTTAACTCATTTTGAAGCTCTTGTGCATCAACTCTTCAAAGTCTCTACACATCTGATCTTTTGTGGATCCAAAAATGATATCATCCACATAGATCTGAACTAGTAGGATGTCCTTCTTACTACTTTTAATAAACATGGTCTTATCAATTATGCCCCTTTCAAATCCATTCTCCAAGAGATAGGTAGACAGAGTGTCATACCATGATCTTGGGGCTTGATGTAGACCATAGAGTGCTTTCTTCAGCTTGTATACTCTGTCAGGATATGTAGGATTTTCAAAACCAGGTGGCTGACAAACATATACTTCTTCATCAATTATTCCATACAGAAAGACACTCTTTACATCCATTTGATAGACCTTGAACTTCATGTAGGAGGCATAGGCTAGGAACAGCCTAATCACCTCTACTCTTGCCACTGGAACAAACACTTCATCATAATCTATGCCCTCTTCTTGAGTATACCCTTGTGCCACAAGCCTTGCTTTGTTTCTGATCACAATACCTCTCTCATCCTTTTTGTTCCTGAAAATCCACTTGGTGCCTATAGCTCAATGACCTTTTGGAAGGTCCACCAAGTCCCAAACATCATGTAGCTTGAATTGAAGTAACTCTTCTTGCATTACTTCTATCCAACTTGAATCTTTCATTGCATCATAGGCCTTCTTAGGCTCAATCTGGGATAGAAAGCAGGAGAGTACTGTGTGTTGTTGATCTTGCAACTCTTGAAGTCTGCTTTGATTTCTTGTAATGATAGGAGAAGAGATGTCTCCTATTACCAGCTCTGGAGGATGATTCTTTTGTGTTCTAGTCTGAAAACTAGGTTCTTCATGGATTCCTTCCTCTAGATTGGAATCATTTAAGTCAGCAGAGGGGATCACCTCAGCTACTTCTAGCTCTTTATGCACTGAAGATTCTTCTTCACTTCTTTCTTCTTCACTCTGAATTGGCTCAGAAGTAGTTTCCTTTTCACATACTTCAACAGGTTCTTTTGTAGGCATAGGAAACATCACAGACTGAGGTATATTGTCTTGAACTTGTGTAGCCTCTGATCCTCCACTTCCTGAACCTGCATAATCATCACTATTGAAACCCAAAGAGTTAGTTAATGAATCAATGTCAAACAGCCACTGAGGACCAGACCCAATAGGATTTGGTGTGTTCTCATTGCGTTTGACATTGTCACTTTCCTTAATTATTGTAGAAGAAGTATAAAAAACTCTGTAAGCCTTACTCTGAGATGAGTAACCAACAAGAAATCCATCATCTGCCTTGCTATCAAACTTTCCTAAGTGAGATTTGGTATTGAGAATTGTACAAGGACACCCAAAAGGTTTGAAAAATCCAATAAAGGGTTTTCTTTTATTGAAAAGCTCATAAGGTGTCTTGTTTTTAGGCTTGACTACTAGTACTCTGTTTTGGACATAGCAAGCAGTGTTAACTACTTCTGCCCAGAAAGTTATTGGAAGTTTAGAATATGCCAACAGAGATCTAGCAGCCTCAATCAGTGTCCTATTCCTTCTCTCAGCAACACCATTTTGTTGTGGAGTCATAGGAGCACTGTATTGTCTCTCAATTACTTTTTCTTCACAAAAGGTGTTTAGGTCAATATTTTTAAATTCAGAACCATTGTCTGACCTAATGATTTTTACTTTTTGATTAGTTTGGTTTTCAATTCTTAGAATAAAGGATTTGATCAGTCCACTTGTCTCATCCTTAGTCCTTAGAAAATATACCCAAGTAAATCTAGAGTAATCATCAACAATAACTAGGCAGTATGATTTCTTCCTTATGGTCATAACATTTGTAGGGCCAAACAGATCCATATGCAATAAATGAAGAGAAGAAGAGATAGTGTTCACCTCTTTGGACTTATGAGAAGTTTTGTGCTGTTTGCCTTTAAGACAAGCAACACAATGATCATCACATGAATAGACTTTAGAAGGCAAACCTCTTACAAGGTTGTTTTTAACAAGTTTATTTATTGTTTTAAAATTCATGTGACACATCCTTCTGTGCCAAAGTGATGATTCATCCAGAGAGGCTTTTGAAACAAGACAATTTAGGGATGAATCAGATGAAACACTTTCCATATCTAAACAATATACATTGTCCTTTCTGGGGGTTCTTAGTAGTATCATCTTTTCATCAACTACCTTGAATCCAGGAGTATTAATCTCTTCAAGCAGTACTAACTTTGAACTAGCAGTACTAATCTTGTTGAGCAGTAGTAATCTTCAACTTGCAGCATTAATCACAGAAGTAGCAGTATTAATACCAGAAGTACAAACCAGAATTAGTAACCATGTTCTTCTAGCAGCATTAACTTTACTTAGCATATCAGCAGTTCCCAACAATCTCCCCCTAACTTGACTTTTTAGGAAGAGAAGTCAAGTTCTTCATCTGATCTTCTTCAAGATGCTCCCAAAACTTTATCATGGCTTACAATCCAGTATTTGCATCCAACCCCAAACTTTCATTGATTGTTCTTTGGATCAAATATTTAGCCATTTCTGAATTTTCAACACATCCAAGCTTCTTCTTCAACATTAAATGAAGTTTCAATCTGCTATGGTTGTATACTTTATCCACTAGGAAGTATTCTATGTGATTTCTATCCAAAGTCACAGAATATACTCCACTAGTTTCATATAAAGTCCAATTGGTAACTGCTTGAAAAACATTCCTTATGATCTCCTCCACTTCATCAGGTTTGAACATCATACACAGATACTCCATTACCAGCTTTGTAATTGAAATCCCTGGAGCTTTCAACTGATCTGCATACAACTTCATCCCTATATCAAACATTTCTTCAATATCAGACCTTGAGCATGTTCTGACAATCTTGGCCCAAGTACTGTAAACTTCATACTTTTCATCTTTCCTCTTCAGCCTAATGTACTCCTTTCCATCTACCTCCAGTACATCCCAGTGAATGACTTCATGAGGTTTAACTCCTACAGGTTCTGCTGAAATCGGTTCAGGCACTTTGTCCATCACAACCATGTACATCTTTACATCCTCAATGCTTAAAGGCTCTTTCTTTTCTGATGGCTCAGGTGCCTTTTCTTCTTCAGCAACCTTCTCTGCCTCTGTTTCATTTATTCTAGGCTTCTTTGTTATCTTTCTACTTGCCATCATCTTTGTCCTTTTTAAATTCCTTAGACTTTCACCAATAGTAGCTTCCTTCTTTGGAGATTCTTGTTCATCAGGGAATGGTTTTTGTAAGAAGTCGTTGCTCTCTTTCATTCTTTTCTCCATTTCAACCCTTGCAATTTCATCCCCTTGAAGCTTGATCATTTCTGCATCATATAGCCCTTTGAGTTACTCAAAAAAACATTTTTGAGAACATTTCCACTTTGACACCTACAGCACCCTTGAGAAAAGTATTCATTTTCTTTCTCTCTTGAGCACCAAGGTATGTCTTTGAAGGTTGCCTTTTTTTTGCAGCCATTTTGATCTTTCCAGGCTTCCTCAAAGATGTGGCTTTCTGCTTGGCTTGTTCTGTTGCTAGGCTTTGTTGATAGGCTTTATTCAGTTCAACAACCATTGCTTTTGCTATCTCTCTATCTTTTGCCACTTGCACAGTTTCTGCTTCTTCAAGTTCAGCCTGTATCTTCCTAGCCAGAGCTTCATCTGAGTCAATCAACTTCTGCTTTTTCATTGGTTGATCTGATTCAACTAGCTTTGGTTTACCTTTTTTCTTTACTCATCACCTTCTCAGCGCTAGATTTCTTTGCAGCATCACCTTTTTCTTTTATGACAACTCCTTTGGCCTTTGAGGTGACCTTGGGAGTATCATGTTTGGCTTTGATTAGTGTTTCTGCAATCTCAAGCTCTGTAAGGACCTCTTTTACTGTTTCTGCTGCTTCTCTTATTTCAGCAGTATTAACTATTTCTGCTGCTTTGCTTGTACCAGCAGTATTAATGGTTTCTGCTGCTTGCTCTTTTACTGCTGCTGCTTGTGTTTCTGCTTCTTGTGCAACATTTTATGCTGTTGCTTGCTCCCCCTCAAACTCAACTTTCTCTTGCTCCCCCTTAGCTTTGGCATCTTCCATATTGACTTCAGCTTCTGACTCCCCCTTTTTGGGAGCATCAGTCATTGGGTTCCTCCTTCTTAGTACAAATTGTTTCTTCTTATTTTGCAGAATCAATTTCCTTACCATTTGCTTCAAGTTGATGATCTGTTCTTGTTGTGACAGAACTATGAGTTTAAGCTCTTCTATATCTTTGCCCTGTTTGAGTACGTCCATGTTGATGTTTCCCATGGTTTCCATCAATTCATAATAGTTATATCTGTCCTCACCTTCTCCAGAAGTGTTACCCTCTTTTGAAGGATCATTGGATCTTTTTGTAGTGGAAGTCTTATGCCTAGCAGAAGCACTATCCACCCCCTTGGTTTCTTGGCACCTGGGACCTTTGGATGATTGCTCACCCAAAGTTGCCATGGGGAAGGTCTTATGTATGTTACCACTGACCTCCTCTGTGCTAGCAGGAGTAGTGGCAGCCTTAGCACCCATATGCTCAACCTCCACCTCAGTGAGCACCTCCTTGGGGTTGGGAGACACTCCTGTGGTTTCCCTGTGGATATTCTCTAAAGGAGAATTCTCCCTTAGAGGGCTTGAAGGCTCAGTGGTTGAAGGTACAAGAAGGGATGGAGCCTTCTTTACCTGTTTCCTTGTATAAGTTTGGGTAATTGGAGAAGTGGGCTTATGAAGTAGGCGGGCAAAGGGTATTTATAGTATACGGGTCATAAGCAGTATTAACCTAGAGAAGTATTAACTGACTAGCAGTATTAACTGAGAGCAGTATTAACCACTAGCAGTATTAACTAACTAGCAGTATTAACTGAGAGCAGTATTAACCACTAGCAGTATTAACTAACTAGCAGTATTAACTAACTAGCAGTATTAACTGAGAGCAATATTAACCACTAGCAGTATTAACTAACTAGCAGTATTAACTGTGCACTGGCAGTATTAACAATGCACTGACAGTATTAACCATACTTACTCTTTTTGAAACTTATGAAGGTCTGATCAAGGCAATAACTTCCTGTTAAATATGATTAGCAGCACACAGATAACCAAAATAGCAGGTATAGGATCACTTTTTAAAACATGGGCTCATTCAGAGTTGATCATGCCCACACTTGAGACCAAGAAAGTGAATCTTCCCACATCAAAAGCTTTTGTGAATAGATCTGCAAACTGGTTGTCAGTGTGAACTTTAGCAACTTGAATGAGCTTCTTTTCATTGCAATCTCTGATAAAGTGATACCTGATCTCAATGTGTTTTGTTTTGGAGTGCTTGACTGGATTGTTAACAATGCTTATAGCACTGCTATTGTCAATAAAGATTGGAGTGTGAAGAAATGTTACCCCATAGTCCAGCATCTGATTCTGAATCCATAGAACCTGAGAGCAGCAACTTGCAGCAGCAATATACTCAGCTTCTGTTGTTGATAAGGACACTGTGGTTTGTTTCTTACATTGCCAAGACACTAATCTTGCACCCAACAGTTGACATCCCCCTGAAGTAGACTTTCTGTCCATGTTGGCACCACCCAAGTCACTATCTGAATAAGCAATCAAGTCAAATGAAGATTCATATGGATACCAAAGACCTAATCTAGGTTGCCCTCTTAAGTATCTGAAAATCCTCTTCACAACTTGAAGATGTGATTGTTTAGGCTTGACTTGGAATCTGGCACATACACACACTGGAAACATGATGTCTGGTCTTGAGGCTGTGAGATACATGAGAGATCCAATCATTGATCTGTATAGATGGACATCAACATCCTCCCCCTCAAGATCAGCAGTGATCTGTTTGTGAGTTTCCATTGGTGTGCTTGCTGGCTTTGAGTCTTTTAAACCATATTTCTCCAGGATGTCTTGCACATATTTTGATTGGCTAATGAAGATCCCATCTGTCTGCTGTTTCACTTGAAGTCCAAGAAAGAAGTTAAGTTCACCCATTTAACTCATTTTGAAGCTCTTGTGCATCAACTCTTCAAAGTCTCTACACATCTGATCTTTTGTGGATCCAAAAATGATATCATCCACATAGATCTGAACTAGTAGGATGTCCTTCTTACTACTTTTAATAAACATGGTCTTATCAATTATGCCCCTTTCAAATCCATTCTCCAAGAGATAGGTAGACAGAGTGTCATACCATGATCTTGGGGCTTGATGTAGACCATAGAGTGCTTTCTTCAGCTTGTATACTCTGTCAGGATATGTAGGATTTTCAAAACCAGGTGGCTGACAAACATATACTTCTTCATCAATTATTCCATACAGAAAGACACTCTTTACATCCATTTGATAGACCTTGAACTTCATGTAGGAGGCATAGGCTAGGAACAGCCTAATCACCTCTACTCTTGCCACTGGAACAAACACTTCATCATAATCTATGCCCTCTTCTTGAGTATACCCTTGTGCCACAAGCCTTGCTTTGTTTCTGATCACAATACCTCTCTCATCCTTTTTGTTCCTGAAAATCCACTTGGTGCCTATAGCTCAATGACCTTTTGGAAGGTCCACCAAGTCCCAAACATCATGTAGCTTGAATTGAAGTAACTCTTCTTGCATTACTTCTATCCAACTTGAATCTTTCATTGCATCATAGGCCTTCTTAGGCTCAATCTGGGATAGAAAGCAGGAGAGTACTGTGTGTTGTTGATCTTGCAACTCTTGAAGTCTGCTTTGATTTCTTGTAATGATAGGAGAAGAGATGTCTCCTATTACCAGCTCTGGAGGATGATTCTTTTGTGTTCTAGTCTGAAAACTAGGTTCTTCATGGATTCCTTCCTCTAGATTGGAATCATTTAAGTCAGCAGAGGGGATCACCTCAGCTACTTCTAGCTCTTTATGCACTGAAGATTCTTCTTCACTTCTTTCTTCTTCACTCTGAATTGGCTCAGAAGTAGTTTCCTTTTCACATACTTCAACAGGTTCTTTTGTAGGCATAGGAAACATCACAGACTGAGGTATATTGTCTTGAACTTGTGTAGCCTCTGATCCTCCACTTCCTGAACCTGCATAATCATCACTATTGAAACCCAAAGAGTTAGTTAATGAATCAATGTCAAACAGCCACTGAGGACCAGACCCAATAGGATTTGGTGTGTTCTCATTGCGTTTGACATTGTCACTTTCCTTAATTATTGTAGAAGAAGTATAAAAAACTCTGTAAGCCTTACTCTGAGATGAGTAACCAACAAGAAATCCATCATCTGCCTTGCTATCAAACTTTCCTAAGTGAGATTTGGTATTGAGAATTGTACAAGGACACCCAAAAGGTTTGAAAAATCCAATAAAGGGTTTTCTTTTATTGAAAAGCTCATAAGGTGTCTTGTTTTTAGGCTTGACTACTAGTACTCTGTTTTGGACATAGCAAGCAGTGTTAACTACTTCTGCCCAGAAAGTTATTGGAAGTTTAGAATATGCCAACAGAGATCTAGCAGCCTCAATCAGTGTCCTATTCCTTCTCTCAGCAACACCATTTTGTTGTGGAGTCATAGGAGCACTGTATTGTCTCTCAATTACTTTTTCTTCACAAAAGGTGTTTAGGTCAATATTTTTAAATTCAGAACCATTGTCTGACCTAATGATTTTTACTTTTTGATTAGTTTGGTTTTCAATTCTTAGAATAAAGGATTTGATCAGTCCACTTGTCTCATCCTTAGTCCTTAGAAAATATACCCAAGTAAATCTAGAGTAATCATCAACAATAACTAGGCAGTATGATTTCTTCCTTATGGTCATAACATTTGTAGGGCCAAACAGATCCATATGCAATAAATGAAGAGAAGAAGAGATAGTGTTCACCTCTTTGGACTTATGAGAAGTTTTGTGCTGTTTGCCTTTAAGACAAGCAACACAATGATCATCACATGAATAGACTTTAGAAGGCAAACCTCTTACAAGGTTGTTTTTAACAAGTTTATTTATTGTTTTAAAATTCATGTGACACATCCTTCTGTGCCAAAGTGATGATTCATCCAGAGAGGCTTTTGAAACAAGACAATTTAGGGATGAATCAGATGAAACACTTTCCATATCTAAACAATATACATTGTCCTTTCTGGGGGTTCTTAGTAGTATCATCTTTTCATCAACTACCTTGAATCCAGGAGCAAGGATAATACATTCAGAATCTGTAAACAATATGCTATGTTGTTTGTCACAAACCTGTGATACACTTAACAGGTTGTACCTTAACTGTTCAACATAGAAAACATCTTCAAAGGTCATTTTACCTTTGGTCACATCACCTTTACCACTGATTTTACCTCCATCTGGAGTATTCCCAAAAGCAACATGCCCACCATCAATCTTCTTGAAGTTCTTGAGGCAAGACATGTTCCCTGTCATGTGCCTAGAGCAACCACTATCAACATGCCAGATGCTCTTCCCTTTGAGCTGTTGGTTGCCCTGCACATTAGATTAGACAATTAGTATTGATTGGGGACCCAAGCCAAAGTGGTCTTGGGTCTCCCTATATCATCAAAATACTTGCATTCCTTTTTAATGAGGTTTTTAAAATCAGAACACTTGTTATTGGAGTACTTTGTCAAGATTATTGGTCTAGCAACACTAATACTAGAAGCAGTACTATCTTTAGAGGTACTAACAGAATTAGCAGCACTAACAGGTTTGGCAGTATTAACCTTGTTGGCAGCACTAACAGAGTTAGCAGTAGTAACATTTGCAGAAGTACTAACAATGTCAGCAGCACTAACATTGCTAGCAGCGGTATTGCTTCTAGCAGTACTATCACTCTCAGCAGCACTATTTGCAGTAGCAGCACTAACAGTTTTGGTACTTTTAGGAATCCACATCTTGACACTGTCTTCCATATTCTGTTTCTTCATATGGCTTTTAGATTTAACAGTTATCTTGGCCACATGGTTCTTTTCTTTCTTCCTATAACCAAAGGGTTTTTGAGTAGATCTCTGAAAATTCATCCTTTGGTTCATGGGATTGAAATAACAATATTTGGCAATGTGATTAAGCTTTCCACAAATAAAACAGGGTTTTGGTCTATTGATTTTACTCAGATCAACCCCTTGTTTTTGTGCCCATTGATTATTCCAGTTCCTTTGATTACCCCTCTTTTTATCATGTTTTTGGGGCTCAGATTTACTGCAAGCACACTGTTTGCAAGGGACAGGGTTTACAACAGTGGTCTGCTTATAGTGAATCTCCTTGTTCTTTCCCTCAGTCTTCTCTACCTTATTTGACTTGACCCAATGCTTTTCATATCCTTCATTGGTAATTATGTGGTTTTCAATAGGAATCTCACCACTCACAGTGTTGTCCTTACTTTTGACAGTTTCTTTCGCAGTTTTATCCTTAACAACTACTTCATCTAAGGGATCAATCTAAGTGGCTCCCTCAGGCAGGTCCTTCCTATCCTATGAATCTAACAAGTCTGAACTAGGAGGGATGTAATTGTTGTTGTAGGGTGGTGGTGTGGTATTGTACCCTATTCCTCTTCTCAGTTTATCATGAATCTGAGTTTGTAGTAAAGAATCCATTGCTTTAGAAGCATTGGAAAACTTTTCTACATCTAGCTTGACTTTAGCTAGCTCTCCTCTTAACTTTTCAGTCTCCTCTTTGGATTTGGTCAGTTGAAGTTCTAGGTCATTTTTCTCCCACTTCCAGTAGTTTGTGTCATAGGAATGTTGAAGCTCATTGGCTTGAAAACTCTTAATCTGCTCTTCAAACCTCTCAACAATCCTAACATAGTCTTTTATGTCCTTTTCTAATCTCTTCAGGTCATCACTCATTTCCTGGTTGTGATCCTTGTACCTTTTAACAGTGTTAATGCAGTTTTGAGTACAAAGATTATAATTTACCTCTGTTGGGAGATCAGACACCTCTGCCATTAAAGCTTGGTTTTGGGCAGCCTCTTCTGCTCGATCACTCCAATCAAACCCCATACCTTGTTGAGAGACTAGGGCTTGAGCAGAGTTTCTGTTATTATTGAATCTTCCAGACTGTGCTTGTTGGTGGTTGTTGTTATGAGACACTCCACTTCTGCATTCTCTAGCAAAGTGTCCCTTCTGATGACATTTATAGCATTCCACCCTTGACTTGTCAAATCCAGCCCCATCTTCTCTTCTTTGGGAGAAATTGTTCCTCCCAGTTCTCTTGATGAACTTCTTAACTCTCATAGAGAGCATGACCATCTGCCATTTAATGTCCATCTCTTCAAGATCATCTGGATGGAGTTGTTCCAAGTCATCATTAATTAGAGAAGAGTTTCCATGACTGGATATAAAGGCTTCAAACACATAATCAGTGCCTTTCTCTTGATTTGCTCCGTTAGCAGCACTAACTGATTCAGGATTAGAAGTAGAATCAATTGATGCTGATAGGAGTGCAGCATTGTGAACATACCCAGAAGGCTTCTTCTTAGCCTCTACCTCAGATTCAAAAACTCTTAGATCATTGTATAGATCATCAAGTTCCTTTTCTTCCAGTTGATCATTCTGTCTGAAAGAGACAGTATACATGGTCCATTCATCACTCAGGGACCTTAAGAACTTCCTAATTAGATCATCTTGATCAATTTGTACTCCAACTGTAGCTAGTTCACCAATAAGCTTGTTGAACCTGTCAAAAGTTTGAGTCATGGACTCATTCTTTGTTGACATAAAGTTCTCATACTGTTGCTTCAGTATGGCCTTATGATTTCTCTTGGTACTTTTGGTACCAAAAAATCTTTTCTCTAGAGCATTCCAGAGCATCTGTGCATCAGTTTAATTACAGAACTGATGTTGATATTCATTGGGAATAGCCAAGAGCAAAGTGCTCAAGGCTTTCATCTCTGTCTGTCTAGTCTTTCTCTCTGCATCAGTTTTTGGTGGTGTCCTCTTTCCATCTGCACCAATCTTTCCTGCTTCAGAAGGGCCATTCTCAATGATGTCCCACATAGAATAGTCAGTGAGGAGTATGTACTGCTAGATTCTGATCTTCCACATGTCGAATTCATTGGGTCTGAGCATTGGAACCTTTGAGACCAAGGTACTGTTTGATTCAACAATGTTTTCCATGATGAATAAGATTTTTGAGAATACAGGCTCTGATATCACTTGTCAGGATCTTAATTCTTAACAAGAACACACACTCAGAAAACAATATTAAAGAAGCTGCGGAATAACACTTTAATATTCTGAAAAACAATGCAACAGTAAATAAATGATCACAACTATTAAACTTGTATTGAATGATTGAAGTTACAAGATTAAACACACAACCTCAATATTGATGAACAGACTCACCAATACGAATTCTACTTCTCTAGAATCAGGGTTCTAACCTTGAGGTTGATTATTTCAAAGAAAACTAATAACTCAGAATAATAGTTCTCCGAAAAGTTACAGAACTATTCTAAACAAATCTATACATATATTGAAGATAAAAGATAATTACAAAATAATAAAAAATCTTCAATATAAACTTCTATCTTTATCTCTAACTTCCAAGAATATCCTCATCCCATCCAGCTGTCATCCTTCCAAGCGAAGTCTTTATCATATAAGCAGCATTATTCTCAGCAGCATTAATACTCTGAGCAGTATTAAATCCAGCAGTATTAATCTCTTCAAGCAGTACTAACTTTGAACTAGCAGTACTAATCTTGTTGAGCAGTAGTAATCTTCAACTTGCAGCATTAATCATAGAAGTAGCAGTATTAATACCAGAAGTACTAACCAGAAGTAGTAACCATGTTCTTCTAGCAGCATTAACTTTACTTAGCATATCATCAGTTCCCAACAGTCAATCCATAGGGCATGACTAAAAACTCATAGTGCCCATACCTTGTACGAAAAGTCGTCATTGGCACATCCACTTCTCTCACCTTCAGCTGATGACAACCCAATTGTAGGTCTATCTTCGAAAAGTAGCTCGCTCCTTGAAATTGATCGAAAAGATCATCAATCCTGGGAAGCGGGTACTTATTGTTGACTTGTTACCTTGTTGAGTTCACGATATTCTACACATATTCGCATAGACCCATCCTTCTTCTTAACGAATAACACAGGCGCTCCCCACGGTGAAGTACTAGGACGAATAAAACCCTTGTCAAGTAGCTCTTGCAGTTGCGTCATCATCCCCTTCATTTCGGTCGGAGCCAAATGATAGGGTGCCCTTGCAATAGGTGCTGTGCCGGGCAACAGATCTATTTGAAATTCCACTTGCCGATTTGGGGCAAAGTGGTTAGATCATCCAGAAACGCTTCCGGGTATTCATTTACTACTGGGACCGACTCTAACCCCTTCTTCTCCTTCTTAGCGTCTACAATGTACGCTAGAAATCCCTCACACCCCTTCACTAAACACCGCCTAGCTTTGATCATTGAGATCAAACATGACTTCCTATCCTGTCGATCACCATAAACCACTACCTCTTCCTCCCCCGGCCGAGATATACGGATCAACATCTTATTGCACACTATGTTGGCATCATTAGATGCCAACCAGTCCATTCCCACAATGATGTCAAATTCCCCCATACCCATCGGGTATAAACGTAATGGGAATGAATGATCGTCAAGGTCAATTCTACACCCCTCATAAACTTCCCCCACTAAGACTCGACTATCATCTGCTACCATTACTTTGAACCCCCGATTAAGCTTCTTTGGTCTCACATGCAAGTTATGAACAAAGTTCGGTGACACAAATGAACAGTTTGCGGCCGAATCAAACAACACCTTAGCATAAGTCGAGTCTATAGGGAAGGTACCTGTCACCACATCTAGTGTTTCCACCACCTCCTCCGCTATCATATTGAATGCTCTAGGCTTCGCCCGAGCTGGCTCCGTCCTTCTCTATCCTCCCTTTCCTCCAATCCCTACGACCGCTCCCTTCTTCAGTTGCGGACAATCGGTTTTGAGGTGGTATAGAGAACCACATTGATAGCAAGACCTCGGTCCTTGACAATCCTGAGCCAAATGCCCCGCCTTCCCACACTTGAAACAACCATCATGGTTCACAGGACATTCCCTTTTATGCACTCGATTACACTTACTGCACGACTTGCTCTCAAACCTTGACATCGCTTGCTGATCAACTCTGCCACTCTTGAATTTCTTTGAATCACAAACTGGCCCTTCCCACTTTCTCTTCTCACTTACCCTATCATATGTTTGGCGCGCTTTATCCTTCTCATTCATCTCAGCCGCGGTAACGGCTGCTTGGAAGGTAGTAGGTTCTCGTGCGGCCACCAGTTCTTGGATATTACTTCTCAACCTAAATAAATACCTGTCCACACGATGTTCTTCGTTCGGCACATAGATCTCAGCAAAATGGTCCCTCTCAAGGAACTTCGTTGTATATTCCCGAACCGTCATTTCCCCTTGTTCTAAGTTCAGAAATTCCTCTTCCAGTTTCTTCACAGTCGCTAACGGACAAAACTGCTGCTTGAATTTGACAACAAAAGTCTCCCAATCCATACCTCTTGCCGCCTTCGAACCCTTACCTCCGATTTTTGCTTCCCACCAAAACACAACATCATCCCTTAGCATAGACAATGCAAACACAACCTTATCCTCTTCAGCGCACTTACAGGTGTCAAAAGCCAGTTCCATATTCCCAATCCACTTGATCACCACTATCGGATAGAATTCCCCTTTGAAGGTGGGAGGATTTCAAGTAGTGAATGCCTTGTAGCTACATCCCTTCTCGATAACCGTTTTGACCGCCAAATCCGGGGTTGTCTGAGAGTGACTGCCCACCACAGTCATTGGTGAGTTAGCCATCTCGGTAACCTCCCTCTCCTCATTTCTTCCCTGACTTGCTGATGCTTCCCTAGTCTGATGAGCCAACAAGGCTCGCATAGTATCCTGGAGTTTCCCCATCTCAGTGGCGAAGGTCTCTTGCGTTATAAAGGGTTGAGTCCGACCTCCACCACGGTTCTTCGTCGGTCCCCTTTCTCTCACTTCAGTTGAACTCTCTTGAAGAGAGGGTTCTTGTCCAGCCATCACTTCCACACTCCTTGTTTGACGAGAAGCACATACCGTCTTCCTTCCTTGAACCCCCATTTTAGGCTCGTCTACTTGAGTACCCACCTTTCTCGTCGACTTCCCCTATCCTTTTGGTCGGCCACAGCCCTTCCCTCGAGTGGCAGTCGGTCCAGGAGGAACTATTGGTTCGTTCACAACAACTTCATTTATCGGCATTGCCTCAGCTACCGGCGCGGATCTACTTTTTGTCACACACTCATACATGAATATTGGTAAGATGGAAACATACAATACTCAACACTAAGGTGCAACGCAATAAGGCAAGTTAAGTACACACATGTACCTATATATTCGCTATTACACTGGCCAGGTGTAATTCCAAATTTACCTTACATGCTAGACTTCACTACCCTATCTCCCGACTTTCTATGGTCATCCTAATTCCCAGTTATGCTTCTACTATCCTAGTTTAAGTCTAGGCCCGTCTGGTCACCCAGATTTCTTAAACTATGGCTCTGATACCAATTGTAACAACCCAAAACTTTTAAACATTAATGTTTACCAGCTCACAACCAAAAACATGCCAAACGGTTCCAAGTCAACAAGAGTAAAGTAAAAACATGGTTTGCAACAAGGAAACCTATTACATAACTGAGAATATAAAGAAAAACAACTAAAAAGGAAGTCTTCTAGAGCTATTCACTGATCACACCTTCTCTTTACCGTTAGCGGATTCCCCTACTTCACGGCGACCTGAAAAGGTTTTGGATTTTGAAAAACGAGGGTTAGACCGAAGGTCTAGTGAGTTCCCTTTGGCATTCACTCAGTCATCCAAGTAATGAAGAATTCAAGAAATTAAATAAAATTTAATTCTTTAACGATAAACACCACAACCACAAACAATACTTCTTGCTCACAATGCCGTCATTGAAAAAGGACGGAGCAACTGGCTCACACTGCCTTAAGTGGACACACCCCCACAGGCATTTAAGGGACAGACTCCCCGGTATGAGCGAAAGTGGGACACCCCCCCCCCCCGACTAGAACACATGTGGGACACATCCCCGACTTATGCGCATCTACCAATTTATAATGCATGCATACATATAATTACAACAACATTATCAACGGATCTACCAAATAAATCTCACAATTATAAGATAACGCAAGTGATATTGGTTTCTGTCAGGATCGAATTCTTAACAAGAATTAATTCTCAGAAACAATATCAAAGAAGTTTGCGGAATAACACTTTGATATTCAATGAAACAGTAAATCAACTCACAGTAAGTATGAATAACAAACTATAACCTTGTATTGAATGCTTTGAATTTACAAGATTACACACTCAACCTCAATATTGATGAACAGGCTCACCAATACGAATTCTACTTCTCTAGAATTAGGATCTATGCCTTGAGGTTGTTTTTCTCTCTATGTTTTTAATGAATAATTATCAAAAGTTAATTCTATCTATTCTATACATTCTATACATATACTAATCAAAAGATAATTACAATAAATAAACAAATCTTCAGTATATCTTCCATGTATATCTCTAAGCTTCCATGTATATCTTCAATCCATCCAGCTGTTATTCTTTCCATTCGGATCTCTTAAGCAGCACTAACTATGCTCAGCAGCATTAACTTCTTCTAGCAGCATTAACTACCAAGCAGTACTAACTACTAGCAGTACTAACTAGCTAAGCAGTACTAACTTTGTTCAAGCAGCACTAACTTTGACTAGCAGTGTTAATTACTAGCAGTAGTAATACTTAGCAGTATTAACCTTGAAGTCTTCTAGCAGTATTAACTCTGAACCAGCAGCATTAACCATACTTAGCAGTTTCTTCAGTTCCCAACAATCTCCCCCTAACTTGACTTTTAGAGAAAGAAGTCAAGTTCTTCAGATGCTTCCAAAATCTTCATTGATCTACTCCAATATTAGGATCCAATCCCATACTCTGATTGATGGTCCTCTGAATTAGATACTTGGCCATTTCTGAATTTGGTGCACAACCCAACTTCTTATTCAACATGGCATGAAGCTTTAGATTTGTATGATTGTAGACCCTATCCACCAAGTAGTACTCCATCGCCTTCCACATCTTCAACACCTTCTTCATTATCTTCTTCAACACTAGACCCTTTTACATCCTCAATTTCTTCCAGAGAATTCTCCTCACGAGATGCTACCTTCCTCCACCTCTTCCCAGGCAAAGGCCTCCTCTTTTTCCGATTTGAGTCTTTTGGCTTTCCTCCCTCACTCTCCTGGGACTTAGGAATTTTAAAAGGGGTTTTAAGTCTTTGAAAAGGACGGGTTGGTGCATCAAGTCTTGGCAAGGAATCTGGTTTCCTCACCTTCTCTGGAAGTGTTACCCTCCTTTGAAGGATCATTGGTTCTTTTAGTAGTGGAAGTCTTCTGCCTAGCAGAAGCACTATCCACCCCCGTGGTTTCTTGGCACCAGGGAGCTTCAAATGATTGCTCATTCAAAGTTGCCATGGGGGAGGTCTTATTGATGTTACCACTTTCCTCCTCTGTGCTAGCAGGAGTAGTGGCAGCCTCATCACCCATATGCTCTTCCTCCTCCTCAGAGAGCACCTCCTTGGGGTTGGGAGACACCCCTTTGGTTTCCCTATGGATATTCTCTAAAGGAGAATTCTCCTTTAGAGGGCTTACAGGCTTGGGGGTTGATGGTACAAGAAGGGAAGGAGCCTTCTTTACCTGTTTCCTCTTGTATGTTTGGGTGATAGGTGAGGTTGGTTTTTCAAGAAGGGACTGGGGAATAGATTTAGAGTGTGAAGGTTAGGATTGGCTAGCAGTAGGAAGGTCTAATGGGGGCCTTGACCCTGCTGCCATACCTTCAGTGGTTTGGGACACCACCATCATTGTAGAAAACAATGGGGTGTCAACTCCTTCCGAGTCCCCAGCAGATCTTCTCATATTTGAGAAAACCTTGCCTTTGGGGGGTTTAGGTACATATACCCCAACAGGTTGAGGTATATCCGTCAATTCATGAGTAATAACTTCTTGAACAAACCTGGGGTACATAAAGAAACTCTTTTTTTTTCCCATGTTTGATACAAGATCACTGAAAATCATTTGTGAAAAATTGTACCTTCTGGCAGTGGCCAAACAGACCAAAGCATAAGCAATGGGACTACTGAACTCACTCCATCCAGTAGTCTTTTAAGAGATGCAATGCATCAAGGTATGAACAAAAAAACGCCATTGGGGTAAGAATTTAGCTTTTGAAAACTTAAACACACCTAACGGGCCTCCATACCCCATTCTTGCAAGGGAAGAGAATAGTTCATCATTTGGGATAGAAGTTATACCAGAGGCATCGTCTAGACGTAGACTGATGCGAATAACTTCTTCAGTAACTGTTAAGGGTTGGTCACACACCCTTGTCTTGATCATCTGCACACCATTCTCTGCAACAATGGTGGCATTAGCCCAGAACTGCCTTTGATGCTCGATATAGATTGTAGGAGCAATAGTAAGAGCATGAGCAATATGGATTGTCTTGAGGAAATCCACAATCTGGTGAAATCCTGCAGCTTGCTTTGGCTTTTGTAGCATCGCGATCTCATTGTGCTCGTCGATGAATGCCATGGATGCCATTGAACAAGGATGTTCTTGCCTGAAAGACTTGGTACTTGAGAGAAAAAGGTTTAGAGCGCAAGTGAACAGTATGCAAAGAGTCGTTATGAACGTTTGGGCGGGCAAAGGGTATTTATAGTATTCGGGACATAAACAGTATTAACCTAGAGCAGTATTAACGGACAAGTAGTATTAACCGCGAGCAGTATTAACTGTGAGCAGTATTAACTAACTAGCAGTATTAACCGCGAGCAGTATTAACTGTGAGCAGTATTAACTAACTAGCAGTATTAACTGCGAGCAGTATTAACTGTGAGCAGTATTAACTAACTAGCAGTATTAACTGCGAGCAGTATTAACTGTGAGCAGTATTAACTAACTAGCAGTATTAACTGCGAGCAGTATTAATTACGAGCAGTATTAACCAACTAGCAGTATTAACTGACTAGCAGTATTAACCTTTAGCAGTATTAACCAACTAGCAGTATTAACCACTAGCAGTATTAACCATACTTACTCTTTGAAGCTTAGGCTGAATTGAGTACTGCTATGTATGCCCTGCAAAGGAGGATTAGTAACACCAAGAAACTATAATTTTCAGATATTTAACCACTTTTTGAGAGAATGCTTATTCAGAGTTGATCATTCCCACACTTGTTACCAAGAGAGTGAATCTACCCAGATCAAAAGCTTTGGTGAATAGATCAGCAAACTGGTTGTCAGTATGAACTTTTACAACTTGAACAAGTTTCTTTTCATTACAGTCTCTTATGAAGTGATACCTGATCTCAATGTGCTTTGTCTTAGAGTGCTTGACAGGATTATTTACAATGCTGATATCACTGCTATTATCAATAAAGATGGGAGTGTGTAGAAAGGTTACCCCATAGTCCAACATTTGATTCTGAATCCATAAGACCTGAGCACAGCAACTTGCAGCTGCTATGTACTCTGCTTCTGTTGTAGATGTGGACACTGTGGTTTGTTTCTTGCACTGCCATGAAACTAGTCTAGCACCTAAAAACTGACATCCTCCAGAAGTAGATTTTCTGTCCAAGTTTTCCCCACCTAGATCACTGTCTGAGTATGCTATTAGGTCAAAGGGTGAGTCATGAGGATACCATAGTCCCAATCTGGGTTGCCCTTTGAGATATCTGAATATCCTCTCAACAGCTTGAAAGTGAGATTGCTTTGGCCTAACTTGGAATCTTGCACAAACACAGACTGGAAACATTATATCAGGCCTTGATGCTGTGAGATACATGAGAGAGCCAATCATGGATCTATAATGATGCACATCCATATCCTCCCCCTCAAGATCTGCTGTTTCTGCTTGTGTGTCTCCATAGGTGTGCTAGCAGGTTTTGAATCTGAGAAACCAAACTTGGTTAGAATGTCCTGCACATACTTGGATTGACAGATGAAGATGCCATCTGACTTCTGTTGAACTTGGAGTCTAAGAAAGAAAGTGAGTTCCCCCATGGAACTCATTTTGAATCTTTGATGCATTAGATCCTCAAACTCCTTGCACATGTTGTCTCTTGTAGATCCAAAGATAATGTCATCAACATAGATTTGGACCAGCAAGATAACCTTCTTCTTTCTCTTGATAAATAGAGTCTTATCAATGACTCCTCTTTCAAAGCCATTTTCCAAGAGATAGGATGACAGAGTGTCATACCATGCTCTTGGAGCTTGATGCAGTCCATAAAGAGCTTTCTTCAATTTGTATACCCTGTCTGGATAACTTGGGTTTTCAAATCCTGGTGGTTGACAGACATATACCTCTTCTTCAATTGAGCCATAGAGAAAAGCACTTTTTACATCCATTTGATAGACTTTGAAATTCATGTAAGAAGCATAGGCTAGGAATAATCTGATTGCTTCTATCCTAACCACAGGTGCAAAAACTTCTTCATAATCTATACCCTCTTCTTGAGTATACCCTTGAGCCACCAGCCTTGCTTTGTTCCTTATGACAATTCCTCTTTCATCTCTCTTGTTTCTAAAGATCCACTTTGTGCCAATTGCTCTGTGACCTTTAGGCAGGTCTACTAGATCCCATACATCTTGTAGCTTGAACTGTAACAGTTCTTCTTGCATTGCTTCTATCCAGCTGGATTCTTTCATTGCATCATGTGCCTTTTTAGGCTCAAGCTGGGATAGAAAGCAAGAAAGCACTGTATGCTGTTGATCATGCATTTCTTGAAGTCTGGTTTGATGTCTAGTCATCATAGGAGAGGATATATCTCCTATTACCAGCTGTGGAGGATGATTCTTTTGAACTCTGGTGTTATGACTAGGTTCTTCATTAAGTTCAGCCTCTAGATTAGAGTCATTCAACTCAACTGAAGTGTTTTCAGCATCCACTTCTGATTCTTTATTTTCTTGAGTATCCTTATCTCTACTTTCTTCTTCACTCTGACTTGGTCCAGTGGATGGTTCCTTTTCACAGTCTTCAAAGGAATTCACTGTGGGTATGGGAAAGATCACAGATCTAGATATACTTTCTTGAACTTGTGAAGTCCCTGATCCTCCACATCCTGAACCTGCATAATCATCACTACTGGAACCAAAGGAGTTAGTTAGTGAATCAATGTCAAATAGCCACTCAGGACCAGTTCCAATAGGATTTGGTGTGTTCTCATTGCATTTGACATTGTCACTTTCTTCAATTATTCTAGAAGATGTATTAAAAACTCTGTAGGCCTTACTTTGAGATGAATACCCAACAAGAAATCCATCATCTGCTTTGCTATCAAACTTACCTAAGTGAGATTTGGTATTGAGAATTGTACACGGACACCCAAAGGGTTTGAAAAATCCAATGAAAGGTTTTCTTTTATTTAAAAGCTCATATGGTGTCTTGTTCTTTGGCTTAACTACTAGAACTCTGTTTTGGACATAACAGGCAGTATTAACTGCTTCAGCCCAGAAGGTAATTGGCAGTTTTGAATCAGCCAACAGAGATCTAGTAGCCTCTATTAGTGTCCTATTTCTCCTTTCAGCAACACCATTCTGTTGAGGAGTCCTAGAAGCACTATATTGTCTCTCAATGCCTTTTTCTTCACAAAAGGTGTTTAGATCCAGATTTTTGAATTCAGTCCCATTATCTGATCTCATAACATTTACTTTTTGATTAGTTTGGTTTTCAATTCTTAGGATAAAGGATTTGATCAGTCCACTTGTCTCATCCTTAGTCCTTAGAAAATATACCCAGGTAAATCTAGAGTAATTATCAACAATAACCAAGCAGTAAGATTTCTTGCCTATACTCATAACATTTGTAGGACCAAACAGATCCATGTGCAATAACTGGAGACAAGAAGAAATTGAATTTATCTCTTTGGTCTTATGAGAAGTTTTATGCTGTTTGCCTTTAAGACAAGCAACACAATGATCATCACATGAAAAGACTTTAGATGGTAAACCTCTTACAAGGTTGTTTTTAACAAGTTTGTTCATAGTCTTAAAATTCATGTGACACATCCTTCTGTGCCAAAGAGAGGATTCATCTACAGAGGCTTTTGAAACAAGACAATTTAGAGATGAATCACTATCAACATTGTCCATATCTAGACAGTAAACATTGTCCTTTCTTGGAGTTCTAAGTAGTATCATGCTTTCATCAACTACTTTGAACCCTGGAGCAAGGATCATACACTTAGTATTTGTAAATAATATATTATGTTGTTTGTCACATACCTGTGATACACTTAACAGGTTGTACTTCAATTGATCAACATAGTAGACATCCTCAAATGTCATCTTACCTTTGGTGACATTACCTTTTCCACTTATCTTACCACCCATAAGATTATCTCCAAATGCAACATGTCCTCCATTGATATGCTTGAAATCCTGAAGGCATGACATGTTACCTGTCATGTGCCTAGAGCAACCACTATCCACATGCCATATGCTTCTTCCCTTGAGCTGTTGGTTGCCCTGCACATAAGATAGACCAGTTAGTATGAATTAGGAACCCAAGCCAAAGTGGTCTTGGGTACCCCTTTCTCATCAAAATACTTGCATTCTTTCTTGACAAGATTTTTGAATTTTAACTCCTCATTCTTGGAGTACTTTGTCACAATAATAGGCTTGGAAACATTTGTGCTAGAAACAGTACTGGTTTTAGAGTTACTAACTGCCTTAGCAGCACTTGCATGCTTAGCAGTACTAACCTTGTTAGAAGTAGTAACTGTGTTAGCAGCAGTAACTGTGTTGGCAGTATTAACCTTTGAAGAGGTACTAACTGTATTAGCAGCATTAATATTTTCAGCAGTACTAACACAGGTAGCAGCAGTAATACTTCCAGTAGCACTAACCCTGTCAGCAGCACTAACAGTTTTAGTGCTTTTGGGCACCCACATTTTAATACTTTCTTTTAAAATCTTTTTCTTCATGGGGCCTTTCTTTTCACCATGTTTCTTTACAGCCTTCCTATTTCCAACAGGTTTTTGCACAAATTTTTGAAAAGTCATCTGTTGATTGATAGGGTTAAAGAAGCAGTATTTAGCCAAATGATTTAACTTGCCACATATGAAGCAAGGTTTTGGTCTATTGATTTTACTCAGATCAACTCCTTGCTTCTGAGCCCATTGATTATTCGAGTTTCTTTGATTTTGTCACACCCCGCTAAAGCGGAAACACGAGGCGTAACAACTCCGATGCCACAACACAAGATTATAAACATACCAACATTTATTTAACAACCAAACTACATTATATTTTAGAGAACATAATATCGTTAACGTTTACAAATTCCAAGTCTTTTAAACATAAGATACGCTTAACGCGAAAATAGTCTTGTGCTTGAAAATACGAGTACGCTGATAAGGCATCATGGGATTACCTTCTAGATTCCTGAAAAGCATGAATAAAAACCAAGGTCAACTACAAAGAGTTGGTGAGTTCACAGGTTTTGAATATGCACAAATCATTTTTATATGCAAGTTAACATTCGTAGAGCGTACGTAAAAACCAACTTCAATTCTTTGATTCATGAGTACCACAACTTAAATTTCTTTATGATGAGTGTAAGCAAAGACGAATTTTACGTTGAGCCACTACTAAGCCGTCCCTGACCAATTACAACGCCCCCGATGGACTAACTCAGCGGTGGCTCGTGCCACATGTTTAACCATCTTCTCTAGTATAGTGCACCCCTGCTCGTCAGCATTAAAGTGGGCTTGTCACACCAAATAGCGCTACCCACTAATACTATAGGCCCGATTTTCTTCGAGTTAATAGTAGTGTCACGGGGTCTTAACATTAAAAACTCAACACATCAATTGCATACTCATCATATAGCTTAATTTTCCAAACGCTTTTAACAAAGCCTTATAAATTGCCAATTCGCAATTCTTTCAAACAATTCTCATGAATCCTTAAGTACGCAATTTAAACATGTTTTTCACCCCAAAATCAATTAAAACGATAAAAATGGGGCTGTGAATACTCACCTTGATGCAAGCAACGAGTGAATCTTTACTTTAACTTAATGAGTTTTGTCACGCCTTAACTTTCCCTATATAAGAGTTGCCATAAGAAACACATTAATACCCTATTCCGGTGTCCAACCAATATGTCCAATTGTCCCATGAAATGCCATCAAATAAGTTTCTTAGTCCATAATTATTTTGTCTAAACAAAGTTCCAAAATATAATAAAACATTACTTAAACTTGATAAAGCAACTTTTCTGGATTCAGCACATGCTGTCCAGAAAGTTATCCGGTAATTTCAACACGGAAACTTAACTTCTCAAGAGAATTATTTAATCACAAATTTTGGGATGGAAATATGATATGTTTAGATTAAATCTGCACTTTTTCATAATTTTTGAATAACTTTTGGTACATCAAATCATTTTTATAAAATAAAGTGTCACTGATTTTCGGATCAGTGACATACCTCACTTGTAACAGGTTTTTGAGGTATCAATTCTTGGAATTAGCTAGTGATCCATATATGGATGCAAACCTAACTCAAAATCCTAACATTTGGAAAAAGATTCACTTAATTTGGATGAGTAGTGAGGGAGTTATGGCCTCTACAAAATAGGTGTATGAATCTGTCTTCACTGGACAGATTGCACCATTTTCTTATAAAATCCATTTAAGTGCTCAAATCATCTCCAAATTCTATGTTTTTGGACTTTTTAGAAAGCTAACACTCTAAACTGAAGTTTAGAAGCAAAAACCCCAAATTTGGACATGTGGTTTGTGAGTTGTGTAAGCTAGAAGTGAGGTCCATTTTCTGGACAGATTCTAGAATGATGTGAATGCTAATTTAACTCACAAATAATGATCATTAGACATGGTTTTTGGTTAAAACCATGTCTTCACCTTTCAACACATGATAAACTAACACATGCATCATGGATTCATGGCAATCTAAATGCTCAACCAAATGCATGCATGAACACAAAATAAAGAAGATAAGACATTAATATTGTTACAATGTTCTTAATCATGTAGAACTTAGAAAATTCCTTCATAAGAACATCTTTATACTAACACTCATTGTATCAAGAGTCAAAAACTCATATTATATAAATATCAAAGGTAAACCATCTTATTAACAAGTTTTCAACCACATGCAAGACAACATAAACACTAGATTAGTGATTTAACACTATATAGAACTCTTAATCATATGAGATTGAACAATCTCATCCTAAGAGTTTATTTATACACAAAATTGATATAAATGCATAAATTTCAATCCAACCTTAATAAAATTTTGTGGACCAAAAACCACATTTCATAAAATCATCATCTCTTTGACAAAATCTCAAAATAACACACATGGAAACCCTAGTTTCATTGGAAGATCATTAAATGGTTCATTAGCAAATGTATAGATACTAATGCATCCCATTTCACTTCCACAACTTGGATTATACAACATTTACATAAAAGATATGAAAACATACCACTTTTGATTATAACTTGAAGAAAAATGGAAGGGTTAAATGATTACCTTTAACAAAAGAGATGAAGACTTGGATTCCAACTTCAAAATGGTGATAGATTCTTGGTTGGATTCTTGATTCTTAGTAATGGAAGGAGAAAATGAAGAAAGAAAAAAAATGGAAATGGTGGTGGTGGTGGTTTTCGGCCGAAAAAAGAGAGAGAGGAGAGAGAGGAGGTGAAGAGTTAAGAATGAGAAATGAAAGTGATCTTGCTTTTTAAATTTGGATTTTAATTTCTAAAATGATTACATTTGGTAGGATTAGGACAAGTGTCCTAGTGACTCACCAACAAAAATATTTAATTTAGTATTATTAATTTAAATTGCTAGTCTAATCTATAAATATCAGATATATTTGAGAACCGAAACACCCGATTCTCAATTTTTACTAAATAGATGACAATTTTGAAAATTTTGCAATGCAAGAGAAATTAAAATTTTAATTTTTATAATTTAAGAATTTTGGACTTTTATTCACTTATTTGGCATTTCTGGACAGTGACGGTCAGATGCGGAACTGTTCCGGGTCTTTAACGCAACTTCTAAATTTTTCGGGGAAACTTTTTATCTTAAAGACTTTTAATAAAATTTAAAAAGTGACAAGACTTATAAAATTATTCTGAGGGTGCTGACCTCATTAATCAAAATTTGACAATTGTCACAGATTTCCTCTTTTTAAACCTGAATTTAGGCTCTTGGCTTTACTGCAATCACACTGTTTACAAGATCCAGGATTCACAACTGTGGTTTGTTTGTAATGAACCTTGTTATCTTTTCCTTTGGTCTTCTCTATCTCCTTGGACTTGATCCAGATTTTCCCACATCCCTCATTGGTGATAATGTTGTTTTCTAATGGGATCTCTTTACTTACATCATTATCTCTATCCTCACTGGCTTCTTTCTCAGTTAAATCCTTAATTACTACTTCATCCAAAGGATCTATCTTAAAGGCTTTCTCAGATAAGTCCTTTTTCTCCTTGGTTTCTAACAAGTCTGAAGTAGGAGAGATATAATTGTTGTTGTAAGGAGGTGGTGTACTGTTGTATCCAATACCAGGCTTCATCTTATCATGAATCTGAGCCTTTAGAGGAGAATCCATTGCTTTTGAAGCATATGAAAACTTTTCTATGTCAAGTTTAACTTTAGACAGTTCCTCCTTCAGCCTATCTCTCTCTTCTAAGGATTTAGACAGTTTGGTTTCTAACTCATTCTTTTCCCACTTCCAATAGTTAGTGTCATAGGAGTGTTGAAGTTCATTAGCTTGAAAGCCTTTGATTTGTTCTTCAAATCTTTCTACTATTAACACATAATCTCTTCTATCTTTTTCTAATCTTTTGAGGTCATCACACATACTTTGATTGTGATCCCTGTATCTTTTGACAGTGTCAATGCAAGATTTAGTGCAAAGATTAGAAATTACCTCAGAGGGGAGATCTGACACTTCTGCCACAAGAGCTTGATTCTGAATGGCTTCCTCAGCTTGATCGCTCCAGTCAAATCCCATTCCTTGTTGAGAAACAAGGGCTTGAGCAGGATTCTTGTTCTGAGTGTAGCCTCCATTCTGAGCTTGTTGGTGGTTGTTGTTTGGAACAGCACTCCTGCATTCTCTAGCAAAGTGTCCTTTCATGTGACACTTATAACATTCCACCTTGGTCTTGTCAAAACCAGCTCCATCTTCTCTTCTTTGAGAGAAGTTATTCCTTCCTGTTCTTTTAATGAACTTCTTCACCCTCATGGATAGCATGGCCATCTACCATTTGATATCCATCTCCTCCAGGTCATCAGGGTGAAGTTGATCCAGATCATCATTGATCAATGAATTGTTACTTTGACTGGACAAGAAGGCTTCAAAGATTGTTTCAGTTCCTTTTTCTGAACTTGCTCCACTAGCAGTACTAACTGCTTCAGGGATAGCAGTAGTATCAGTGGCTGCTAAAAGAAGTGCAGAATTGTGGACATAACCAGTAGGCTTCTTCTTGATCTCTACCTCAGTTTCAAAAACTCTTTGATCATTGTATAGATCATCAAGTTCTTTCTCTTCCAGATTGTCACTCTGCCTATAAGAGACAGTGTACATAGTCCACTCATCCCCAAGAGATCTGAGGAACTTTCTGTTGATGTCATCTTGATCCATCTTCACTCCTACAGTAGCCAGTTCACCAATGAGCTTGTTGAACCTATCAAAAGTTTGAGTCATAGACTCATTCTTTGAGGAAGTAAAGTTCTCATATTGCTGCTTTAGACCATCTCTTTGATTTCTTTTGATGCTCTTAGTTCCAGCAAATCTTTTCTCTAGAGCATTCCAGAGAATTTGAGCATCAGTGCAGTTGCAAAATTGATGCTGATATTCATTGGGGATTGCCAAGAGCAAAGTGCTCAAGGCCTTCATCTCTGTCTGTCTGATCTTCCTTTCACCATCTGTCTTTGGTGGAGGTCTTTTCCCATCTGGTCCTATCCTTCCAACTTCAGAAGGACCATTCTCAATGATATCCCACATTGAGTAGTCAGTGAGGAGAATATATTGTCTGATTCTGATCTTCCACATGTCAAACTCACTGGGTTTGAGCATTGGAACCTTGGAGACCAAAGTACTGCTTGATTCTGTAAGATTTTCCATGATAAATAGATGTTTCTGAGAGAGTTTAGCTCTGATACCACTTGTCAGGATCGAATTCTTAACAAGAATTAATTCTAAGAAACAATATCAAAGAAGTTTGCGGAATAACACTTTGATATTCAATGAAACAGTAAATCAACTCACAGTAAGTATGAATAACAAACTATAACCTTGTATTGAATGCTTTGAATTTACAAGATTACACACTCAACCTCAATATTGATGAACAGGCTCACCAATACGAATTCTACTTCTCTAGAATTAGGATCTATGCCTTGAGGTTGTTTTTATCTCTATGTTTTTAATGAATAATTATCAAAAGTTAATTCTATCTATTCTATCTATTCTATACATTCTATACATATACTAATCAAAAGATAATTACAATAAATAAACAAATCTTCAGTATATCTTCCATGTATATCTCTAAGCTTCCATGTATATCTTCAATCCATCCAGCTGTTATTCTTTCCATTCGGATCTCTTAAGCAGCACTAACTATGCTCAACAGCATTAACTTCTTCTAGCAGCATTAACTACCAAGCAGTACTAACTAGCTAAGCAGTACTAACTTTGTTCATGCATCACTAACTTTGACTAGCAGTGTTAATTACTAGCAGTAGTAATACTCAGCAGTATTAACCTTGAAGTCTTCTAGCAGTATTAACTTTGAACCAGCAACATTAACCATACTTAGCAGTTTCTTCAGTTCCCAACAGTTTCAATAACTTTCATGTAACTTTAACCACATAACAACGAAGGCATTTTGTTTAGAAAACTCACCTTGTATCAAGAACTCCCTTTCGCACCCTTATGCTCGGTCCAACTCCTACCCAATCACCTTGAAGAAGATTATTGCAGACTTGAAATCCACAGTAGAATACTCCCTTCCTTGTTCTTCCCCAAAATTGCTCCAATCGTTCTTCCCCCCTTTCTCTCTAATCAACCGCCACACCAACTATTGCATTCCCTAGGGATAGACCCCTTTTATTAAAGAAGTTTCATTTAACTCAATCCACTTTTATCCTCTATCCGAAACACACCCAAACTCTAAAATTTTATATTTGGACTCAGTCATTACATGTAAAGTACTGCGGTCGTGTATTCGTTCAGAAAAGAGAGTTCTTTCGTTGCTATCTTGTATTCTTCAAATTCTCGTGTCCTTTGTGAAGTACGGATCCCTGTATTTATAATCTTGTTCGTCATAAATGTGTCATTGAATTCTTGGTTAACGGTCGAAGATCTTTAATGACTTTAATGCCTTTGATCGGTTATAGCCGTTGGTCTTTAAGAGCATTAAACCTGCATTAAATGAACAAAGAATGTTTGGTCATCTGTTAGTATAATCGTGGTCGATAGGAATCTTGTGATGGTCATGCGACTAACGCCCGACCTACGTCCACTAAAGTGTCGACGAGTGTCATAAATATGTATGATCGACAGAACCTTATCTTAATACAAGATCAATCGTACATAAAGTGTATCATCAATGCTTCTCGTCGTGGTCGTGAATTTTGACCCAAACTGTTTGCCCCCAAAATTTAAAAATAGGCGACAATTTTGTATTTAAAATTTTAAATTCTTGTTGAAAACTTTTGGTGGTCGCCACGTGTCAATTGGGGAGAGACTTTAGTCACTTCTGAACCGAATCGGTTCATTTCTAACTAGATCCATGATGGTCTAACTGACATGCGTGATGTCATGGAGGCGTGGATAGCATGTGTGATAGTTGTCAGGACAGGTGTCGAAGATCTAGCGATGTACATGAAAAGGCGTTCGACACGTGTCGATCATCAATCGACTCGATTTAACACGTTCGAGCGTATAAATTGTGACAGCTGTCAAATTTTGATTAATGAGGTCAGCACCCTCAGAATAATTTATAAGTTTTGTCACTTTTTAAATTTTATTAAAAGCCTTTAAGATAAAAAGTTTCCCCGAAAAATTTAGAAGTTGCGTTAAAGACCCGGAACAGTTCCGCATCTGACCGTCACTGTCCAGAAATGCCAAATAAGTGAATAAAAGTCCAAAATTCTTAAATTATAAAAATCAGAATTTTAATTTCTCTTGAATTGCAAAATTTTCAAAATTTTCATTTATTTAGCAAAAATTGAGAATCGGGTATTTCGGTTCTCAAATATATCTAATATTTATAAATTAGACTAGTAAGTTAATTAATGATATTAAATTAAATATTTTTGTTGGTGAGTCACTTAGGACACTTGTCCTAATCCTACAACATCTTGATTACCATTAAAAACAAATTAAAAACCAAGGAAATCATTCTCATTTCTCATTTTTAACTTTTCACCTCCTCTCTCTCTCCTCTCTCTCTCTTTCGGCCGAAGAACTCCACCACCATCACCATTTTTATTTTTTTTTCTCCATCTTTTCCTTTCATTGCTAAGAATCAAAGAGCCAAACAAGAATCCTTCACTCTTTTGAAGTTGGAATCCAAGTCTTCATCTCCTATTGTGAAGGTAATCACTTAACACTTCCATTTTTCAAGTTTATAATCAAAAGTGGTACATTTCATATCTTTTATGTAAATGTTGTACAATCCAAGTTTTGGAAGTGAAATGGGATGCATTAGTATCTATACATTTGCTAATGAACCATTTAATGATCTTCCAATGAAACTAGGGTTTCCATGTGTGTTATTTTAGAATTTTGTCAAAGAGATGATAATGTTATGAAATATGGTTTTTGGTCCACAAAACTTTACTAATGTTGGATTTAAATTTATGCATTTATATTAATTTTGTGTATAAATAAACTCTTAGGATGAGATTGTTAAATCTCATATGATTAAAGAGTTCTAAATAGTGTTAAATCACAAAGTTAGTGTTTATGTTGTCTTGCATGTGGTTGAAATTTTTATATTGAGAAGGATTACCTTTGATACTTATATTATATGAGTTTTTGACTCTTGTTTCAATGAGTGTTAGTATAAAAATGTTCTTATGAAGGAATTTTCTAAGTTCTACATCATTAAGAACTTGTAATAATGTTAATGTCATATTTTCTTATGTTGTGTTCATGCATGCATTTGGATGAGCATTTTGATTGCAATGAATCCATGATGCATGTGTTAGTTTATCATGTGTTGAAGAGTGAAGACATGGTTTATAATCAAAAACCATGTCTAATGATCATTATTTTTGGTTTAAAATAGTATTTGCATCATTTCATAATCTGTCCAGAAAATGGACTCTACTTCTAGCTTGCACAACTCACAAACCACATGTCCAAATTTGGGGTTTTTGCTTCTAAACTTTAGTTTAGAGTGTTAGCTTTCTAAAAAGTCCAAAAACATAGAATTTGGAGTTGATTTGGGCACTTTAATGGAATTTACAAGAAAATGGTGCAATCTGTCCAGTAAAGACAGATTCATACACCTATCTTGTAGAGGCCATAACTCCCTTATTACTCATCCAAAATAAGTGAATCTTTTTCCAAATGTTAGGATTTTGAGTTAGGTTTGCATCCATATATGGATCACTAGCTAATTCCAAGAATTGATACCTCAAAAGCCTGTTACAAGTGAGGTATGTCACTGATCCGAAAATCAGTGACACTTTATTTTACAAATATGATTTGATGTACCAAAAGTTATTCAAAAATTATGAAAAAGTGCAGATTTAATCTAAACATATCATAGTTTCATCACAAAATTTGTGAGTAAATAATTCTCTTGAGAAGTTAAGTTTCCGTGTTGAAATTACCGGATAACTTTCTGGACAGCATGTGCTGAATCCAGAAAAGTTGTTCATCAAGTTTAAGTAATGTCTTATTATATTTTGGAACTTTGTTTAGACAAAATAATTATGGACTAAGAAACTTATTTGATGGCATTTCATGGGACAATTGGACATATTGGTTGGACATCGGAATAGGGTATTAATGTGTTTCTTATGGCAACTCTTATATAGGGAAAGTTAAGGCGTGACAAAATTCATTAAGTTTAAAGTAAAGCTTCACTCGTTGCTTGCATCAAGGTGAGTATTCACAGCTCCACTTTTATTGTTTTAATTGATTTTGGGGTGGAAAGCATGTTTAAATTGCGTATTTAAGGATTCATGAGAATTGTTTGAAAGAATTGCGAATTGGCAATTTATAAGGCTTTGTTAAAAGCGTTTGGAAAAATTTAGCTATATGATGAGTATGCAATTGATGTGTTGAGTTTTTAATGTTAAGACCCCGTGACACTACTATTAACTCGAAGAAAATCGGGCCTATAGTATTAGTGGGTAGCGCTATTTGGTGTGACAAGCCCACCTTAATGCTGACGAGCAGGGGTGCACTATACTAGAGAAGATGGCTAAACATGTGGCATGAACCACCGCTGAGTTAGTCCATCGGGGGCGTTGTAATTGGTCAGGGACGGCTTAGTAGTGGCTCAACGTAACTTTGTCTTGCATACACTTATCATAAAGAAATTTAAGTTGTGGTACTCATGAATCAAAGAATTGAAGTTGGTTTTTACGTACGCTCTACGAATGTTAACTCGCATATAAAAATGGTTTGTGCATATTTAAAACCTGCGAACTCACCAACTCTTTGTAGTTGACCTTGGTTTTTATTCATGCTTTTCAGGAATCTAGAAGGTAATTCCATGATGCCTTATCAGCGTACTCATATTTTGAAGCAAGACTATTTTCGCTTTAAGCGTATCTTATGTTTAAAAGATTTGGAATTTGTAAACGATGATGATATTATGTTTTTAAAAATGTAATGTATTTTGAATGATTAGTAAATGTTGGTATGTTTATAATCTTGTGCTATGGCATCGGAGCTGTTACGCCTCGTGTTTTCGCTTTAGCGGGGTGTGACATAAATAGGGGTTCTTGGGGGATCATTTCTTTTTACGCCTCAATTTATTTTTAGAGAGTAATTTCTTTCGATCTCCCCCGCGAATCTCTTCCAAAAACCTGCAAAATATTTGCCATTAGTTCGAGGTTTAGAGCGACTATTTAAGGTACGATTTCTTTTATCTTTTTATGCGACTTAAAACTCTAGCTAGGAAACATAGGAGAGACTGGGATATACTAGAGCTTTCTCAGTTGAAAGTTAATTTGACATGTCTAGCAATGTCAAGAAAACTTGCTAGTTCGATTAAGGATCAAGACGATCTTGATGCTTTTAGGAGATTAGCGCACATTCCTGCAAGTGTTAGATTAAACACCCCTGGTCAAGTTCGACCAGATATGTTCCCGGAGGGATACTTCATGATTTACGAGTATCACTTCATAATTGGCTTTAGATGGCCATATTTGCCTCTATCAAGTCTTTTCATGATGACGTTTGACCTTGCGCCAAGGCAACTTATGCCCCAATTTTGGAGGGTCGTTCAAGTTATTGAACGACTTACTGAGGGTTGGGGGTTGCCCTTCGATGTGAACGACCTCCTCTTGGCGTATCTGGTCAAGACGGATGGATTCCATAGATATATCCTCTTCTCCAAGTACAAAGGCGACCATACTATGGTCTTTAATACTGCGGTCAATGATAGTAAGTAGAAGACCAGATACGTATTTGTGCGTCATGTGTTGCTGGATCCAGACAACAACTGGATTAAAGCTGACTGGAATACATCGAGTAAGAGTTTTAGCTGTTTTGTCTTATATGTAATATTTGTTTTCTTTGTCTTCTAACGACATCCTTTGGTTTTTATGTCTTTAGCCATCAAGTTCGACGAGGTGAATCCGAACAGTTACTCTGTACTCAAGATCACTAGATTCTTGGAGTACAGTATCGACGAGCGTTTGTTTTTCTCATGTTATCATGTAGACGACGACAAAGACGTGACCATTGTCGAACCTTCAGAGGTCGAGTTCGAAGAAGTTCCAAAAGAAAAAGAAGAGAGAGAAGAGGAAGAGAAAAAGGAGGAGAGAAAAGAAGAGATGGCAGGTAAGAAAGAATTTTAACCCTCTATTTCTTTATCTCGTCTCGAGGATCTTCTAACCTTCTTTTTGTTTCAGGAGGTTCACCTGCGAAGGCATCAAATGCGACCGCTAAGAGCGCAGAGTTGGGCCGGAAGGGTCATGAGAAGAGAAAGGGGACCTCGACACCTGGGTCGGGTTGCTAAAGAAGACAAGGATGACGGTCTCAAGGGAACCGTCGTCGAAGGTGGCAATGTGTCGAACGTCACTACCCCTAAGAAAGCGAAGACATCCGAGGACATGATAATGGCGATCCCCCTCAGCGTTGCTCCTCTGGTGGTAAACCCTCAAGGAGTGTCGGGTGTTGATCAATCGCTACCGGAGAAAGAACAGGTGACTCCGACCTCTACCTTGATCGCTTCGTCGGCCGACAAAAGGAAGGGACCTTCCGAAGTCCATACGGTCAACTTCATGTTGCCATCAAACTTTCTGGTGGATGACTTCCTTGACAGAGCGAAGGTTTTTCCCCATCTAGGGAAATATCATCTTTCGTCCTTCAAGGAACGTTTTGATGGCATGACGGTCGACAACATTGGGTCCAATTTCGTTGGACTCACGTTCATGGTAGCGTCGTGACTTTATACTTGTATTTTTGTTTAACTTTGTCTTATGATTATGTCGTATGTCTTCTTTCTGCAGACGTTCCAGGCTGCGGTCAATCACTATGGCCACATGGAGAAGGTGAGGCATCTATTGCTGAAGGCTCTCGAAACAGAGAAGGCGGTCCTGGAGAGGGAGCAAGCGGCTCAGTCCATGAGAAAAGTGGTTGCGGCTCAAGCGGACTCTCTGTTTGCGCGACTTTACGATGCCCACAAGGTTCTAGAGGTCGCCAGACACCAGGGGCCGAGCTGCAGACACGTCTCCATCAATCGTGTGAGCTCTTGAAGGGGTCGAGGGCGGAGCTAGAGAAGACCCAGGAGTCTTTGTCCGAGAAAGAATGTCATGATCTTAATTCTTAACAAGAATAAACACTCAGAAACAATATTAAAGGAGTTTGCGGAATAACACTTTAATATTCAAAGATCAATGAAAACAGTGAATCAGAATAACAACTTGTAAACTTTATTGAATGATTGTAAAGCTACAAGATTCAACACTCAACCTCAATATTGATGAACAGGCTCACCAATACGAATTCTACTTCTCTAGAATTAGGATTCTAAACCTTGAGGTTGATTCTCTCTATAAAAAACAAAAACTCAGAATTCCTTCTCTATCAATTACAAACTATTCTATATATATTGAAGATAAAAGATAATTACAAATAATAAAAGATCTTCAGAATAATCTTCCATCTTTATCTCCAAGCCTTCCATGATTATCTTCAGTCTCGATCTACACGAATCTTGATTATCTCATAAGCATCATTAAGTCTTCAGCAACATTAATACTTTGAGCAGTATTAAGTTCAGAAGTACTAACTACTAGCAGTACTAAAGTTGCTTAGCAGTAGTATCTTCACTTAGCAGCATTAATCTTGATTAGCAGCATTAACATGTATCAGCAGCATTAACTTCAGAAGTAGTAACCAAGTTTGTTCTAGCAGCATTAACTGTACTTGTGCAATTCTGAAATTCCCCCCTAACTTGACTTTTAGGAAGAGAAGTCAAGTTCTTCAGATGGTCTTTAAAATGCTCCCAAAACTTCATAGCTCATACACCTGTATTTGCATCCAACCCCAAACTCTGATTGATTGTTCTTTGGATCAAATACTTTGCCATTTCTGAATCTGGAGCACATCCATGCTTCTTTTTCAACATTGCATGCATCTTCAATCTGCTATGGTTGTACACTCTATCCACTAGGAAGTATTCTATGTGATTTATGTCCATAGTCAGAACATACACTCCACTAGTTTCATATAGAGTCCAGTTGTTTACTGTTTGAAACACATTTCTGATCACATGCTCCACTTCTTTTGGTTTGAACATCATACACAAATACTCCATCACAAGTTTAGTGATTGAAATCTCTGGAGCTTTCAGTTGATCTGCATACAACTTCATTCCTATTTCAAACATCTCTTCTAGATCAGACCTGGAAAATTTTCTGACAATCTTTGGCCAAGTATTATATACTTCATACTTCTCATCTTTTCTTTTGAGCCTGATATACTCTTTGCCATCAACCTTTATTGTACCCAGAAAATGACCTCAGGAGGCTTAACACCAACAGGTTCAGCTGTAATAGGTTCAAGCACTTTGTCCATCACTACCATGTACAAATTTACATCATCAGTGCTTGATGGTTCTTTCTGTTCAAATGACTTAGGTGCCCCTTCTTCTTCAGCAACCTTCTCAGCTTCTTCTTCAGCTACTCTAGGCTTCTTGGCTGATTTTCTTCTTGCCATCATCTTAGTTCTTTTTAAAGTCCTCAAACTTTCACCAAGAGTGGCTTCTTTCTTTGGTGTTTCTTGCTCATCAGGAAAAAGGCTTTTCTATCAGAAAGTCATTACTTTCTTTCATCCTCTTCTCCATTTCAACTCTGGAAGTTTCATTCCCTTGAAGCTTTAGCATCTCTGAATCATACAACTCTTTAATCTGTTCAAAAGACATCTTTGAGATCATCTCCTTTCTGACTCCTACATCACCTTTGAGAAAAGTAATCATTTTCTTTCTCTCTTGAGTACCAAGGAAGGTCTTTGAAGGTTGTCTCTTCTTTGCAACCCTTTTGACCAATACAGATTTCTTCAGGGTTGCAGCTTTCTTTTGTGCTATTTCAGTTGCCAATCTTTGTTGATAAGCTTCATTTAACTCTGCAGCCAGAGCCTTAGCCATCTCTCTGTCTTTGTCCACTTGAGCTAATTATGCTTGGTCAAGTTCAGCTTGAATCTTTCTGGCCAAAGCTTCATCTGACTCAACCAACTTTTGCTTTTTAATTGGTTGATCAGATTCCACCATTTTAGCTTTGCCTTTATCTTTGCTTTCCACCTTCTCAACACTTGCTTTCTTTATAGCCTCACCTTTTCTTTGATGACAACTCCTTTGGCCTTTGAGGTGACCTTGGGAGTATCATGCTTAGCCTTGATCAAAGTTTCTGCAATCTCAAGATCTATTAATACTTCTTGTACTATTTCTGTTGCTTCTTTCAATTCAGCATTATTAACAGTTTCTGCTGCTTTTCTTGTTTCAACAACATTAACTGTTACTGCTGCTTGCTCTTTTACTGCTGCTCTGCTTGATGTTTCTGCTGCTTGTACACACTCTATTTCAGTTTCTTGCTCCCCCTCAAAATCAAATTGCTCTTGCTCCCCCTTATCTTTGGCATCTTCCATGTTGACATCAACTTCTGACTCCCCCTTTTTGGGAGCATCAGTTACTGGTTCCCTTCTTCTGAGAACAAACTGTTTCTTCTTCTTTTTCTAGATCAATCTCTTCACCATTTTCTTCAGGTTGATAATCTGTTCTTGTTGAGACATAATGATCAGTTTCAACTCTTCTATGTCTTTTCCCTGTTTGATTACATCCATATTTATGTTGCCATTGTCTCCATCAATTCAAGATAGTCATATCTGTCCTCACCTTCTCCAGGAGTGTTACCCCCTTTTGAAGGATCATGGGATCTTTTGTAGTAGAGGTCTTCTGCCTAGCAGAAGCACCTGCTACCCCCATGGTTTCTTGGCACCTGGGACCTTTGGATGATTGCTCAACCAAAGTTGCCATGGGGAAGGTCTTATTGATGTTACCACTGACCTCCTCTGTGCTAGCAGGAGTAGTAGCAGCCTTTGCACCCATATGCTCAATCATCTCCTCAGTGAGCACCTCCTTGGGGTTGGGAGACACCCCTGTAGTTTCTCTATAGATATTCTCTAATGGAGAATTCTCCATTAGAGGGCTTAAAGGCTCTGTGGGTGTAGGTACAAGAAGGGAAGGAGCCTTCTTTACCTTTTTCCTGATGTATGCATTGGTTATTGGTGAAGTTGGTTTTTGAACAAGGGACTGAGGGATTGATATGGTGATTGAAGGTTGGGATTGGCTTTCAGTAGGATGGTCTAATGAGGGCCTTGACCCTGAAGCCATACCTTCTTCATTGTGGGACACCACCATCATTGTAGAGAACAATGGGGTGTCAACTCTTTCCGAGTCTAATGGAGATCTCTTCATATTTGAAAAGACCTTACCTTTGGGTATTTTTGGTACATATACCTCATCAAAGTGAGGCATATCCGTCAATTCATGGGTTATAACTACCTGTACAAATCTTGGGTACATATAAAAACTCTTTTTTCTTCCCAAGTTTGATACTAGGTCACTGAAGATCATTCTTGAAAAATTGTACTTTCTGGAAGTGGCCAAGCAGACCAAAGCATAAGCAATGGTACTGCTGAACTCACTCCATTCAGTAGTCTTTTTAGAAATACAGTGCATCAGGGTATGAACAAGAAAACGCCATTGGGTATAAAATTTAGTGTTTGAGTATTTGAAACGACCCAATTGGCCTCCATACCCCATTCGTGACAGATTTGAGAACAATCCTCATTAGGAATAGAAGTAATACCTGCAGCATCGTCTAGACGTAGACAGATGCGTATCACCTCTTCATAAATGGACAAGGGTTTGTCACACACCCTTGTCTTGATTATCTGCACACCATTCTCTGTGACTACGGTGGCATTCACCCAGAATTGTCTTTGATGCTCTATGTAGATTGTTGGCGATACTGTAAGAGCATGGGCAATGTGGCTGGACTTGAGAAAATCCACAATCTGGTGGAATCCAGCAGCTTGCTTCGCCTTTTGAAGCATAGCTATTTCGTTGTGCTCATCAATGAATGCCATGGATGCCATTGAGCTTGAGTAATGTGTACTGAAACACTTGGTGCTTGAGAGAAAAAGGGTTAGAGAGCAGATGAATAGAAATCAAAGAGTCGTTATGAACTTTTGGGCGGGCAAAAAGGGTATTTATACGATTCGGGACATAAGCAGTATTAACTCCTAGCAGTATTATCTAACTAGCAGTATTAACTGAGAGCAGTATTAACCACTAGCAGTATTAACTAACTAGCAGTATTAACTTAGAGCAGTATTAACCACTACCAGTATTAACTGACTAGCAGTATTAACTGAGAGCAGTATTAACTGAGAGCAATATTAACTACTAGCTGCATGAAAACTGCACTGGTAGCATTAACTATACTTGCACTTTTTGAAAATTGAGGTACTTCTTAGCAAGGTAATAACTTCCTGAGAAAGATGTTAGTAGCACCAAAGAATAAACCAATAACAGGTATGAAAACACTTTTTAAAAATGAGCTCATTCAGAGTTGATCATGCCCACACTTGTGACGAAGAATGTGAATCTACCCACATCAAAAGCTTTAGTGAATAGATCAGCAAACCAGTTGTCAGTATGAACTTTAGCAACTTGAGTTAGCTTATTTTCATTACAATCTCTAATAAAGTGATACCGATCTCAATATGCTTTGTTTTGGAGTGCTTGACTGGATTGTTAACAATGCTTATAGTACTGCTATTGTCAATGAAGATTGGAGTGTGAAGAAAGGTTACCCCATAGTCCAACATCTGATTCTGAATCCATAGAACCTGAGAGCAGCAACTTGCAGCAGTAATATACTCAGCTTCTGTTGTTGATAAGGACACTGGGGTTTGCTTCTTACACTGCCAAGATACTAGTCTTGCACCCAAAAGTTGACATCCACCTAAAGTAGACTTTCTGTCCATGTTAGCACCTCCAAAGTCACTATCTGAATAAGCAATCAAGTCAAAGTTGGATTCATAAGGATACCAAAGACCTAATCTAGGTTGCCCTCTTAAGTATCTGAAAATCCTCTCAACAGCTTGAAGATGTGATTGCTTTGGCTTGACTTAGAATCTGGCACACAAACACACTGGAAACATGATGTCTGGTCTTGAGGCTGTGAGATACATGAGAGATCCAATCATTGATCTATATAGATGGACATCAACATCCTCCCCCTCAAGATCAACAGTGATCTTTTATGAGTCTCCATAGGTGTGCTTGCTGGCTTTGAGTCTGTTAAACCATACTTATCCAGGATGTCTTTCACATATTTTGATTGACTTATGAATATCCCATCTTTCTTCTGTTGCACTTGAAGCCAAAGGAAGAAGGTAAGTTCACCCATTGAACTCATTTTAAAGCTCTTGTGCATCAACTTTTCATTGTCTCTACACATCTGTTATTTTGTGGATCCAAAGATAATATCATCCACATAAATCTGAACAAGTAGGATGTCCTTCTTACTTCTTTTAATGAAGAGGGTCTTTTCAATAATTCCTCTTTCAAACCCGTTCTCCAAGAGATAGGTAGACATAGTATCATACCATGCTCTTGGGGCTTGATGAAGACCATAAAGTGCTTTCTTCAGTTTGTATACTATGTCTGGATATGATGGGTTTTCAAATCCAGGGGGCTGACAGACATATACTTCTTCATCAATTGTACCATAAAGAAAGGCACTCTTCACATCCATTTGGTATACCTTGAACTTCATGTATGAGGCATAGGCTAGAAATAGCCTAATTGCCTCTACCCTTGCCACTGGAGCAAACACTTCTTCATAGTCAATGCCTTCTTCTTGAGTGTACCCTTGTGCCACCATCCTTGCTTTGTTCCTGATCACAATGCCTCTCTCATCCTTTTTATTCCTGAAAATCCACTTGGTGCCAATAGCTCTATGACCTTTTGGAAGGTCCACCAAGTCCTAAACTTCTTGCAATTTGAACTGAAGTAACTCTTCTTGCATAGCTTCTATCCAACTAGAATCTTTCATTGCATCATAAACCTTCTTAGGCTCAATCTGAGATAGAAAGCAGGAGAGTACTTTGTGTTGCTGATCCTGCAGCTCTTGAAGTCTGCTTTGATTCCTTGTTATCATAGGAGAAGAGATGTCTCCTACGACCAGCTCTGGAGGATGGTTCTTTTGAGTTCTAGTCTGATGACTAGGTTCTTCATTGATTCCCACATCTAGATTGGAATCATTTAAGTCAGCTGAGGGGATCTCATCAGCTGCTTCTGGCTCTTCATGCACTTGATTCTCCTCATCTCTTCTTTCTTCTTCACTCTGAATTGGTTCAGTAGCATTCTCCTTTTCACAGACCTCAACAGGCTCTATTGTAGGTATGGGAAAGATCACAGACTGAGGAATAATGTCTTGTACTTCTTCATCCCATGATCCTCCACTTACTGAACCTGCATGAAAATCACTACTGAACCCAAAGAGTTAGTTAGTGAATCAATGTCAAATAACCACTGAGGACCAGACACAATAGGATTTGGTGTGTGCTCATTGCATTTGACATTGTCACTTTCCTCAATTATTCTAGAAGAAGTATTAAAAACTCTGTAAGCCTTGCTCTGAGATGAGTAACCAACAAGAAAACCATCATCTGCCTTGCTATCAAACTTTCCTAAGTGAGTTTTGGTATTGAGAATGGTTCAAGGACACCCAAAAGGTTTGAAAAATCCAATAAATGGTTTTCTGTTATTTAAAAGCTCATATGGTGTCTAGTTTTTAGGCTTGACTACTAGAACTCTGTTTTGGACATAGCAAGCAGTATTAACTGCTTCAGCCCAGAAAGTAATTGGAAGTTTGGAATCAGCTAACAGAGATCTAGCAGCCCCAATCAGTGTCCAATTCCTTCTCTCAGCAACACCATTTTGTTGTGGAGTCCTAGGAGCACTGTATTGTCTCTCAATTCCTTTTTCCTCACAAAAGGTGTTTAGGTCATGATTTTTAAATTCAGTACCATTGTCTGACCTAATGACTTTTACCTTTTGATTTGTTTGGTTTTCAATTCTTAGAATAAAGGATTTGATCAGTCCAATTGTCTCATCCTTAGTCCTTAGAAAATATACCCAAGTAAATCTAGAGTAATCATCAACAATAACTAGGCAGTATGATTTCTTACCTATACTCATAACATTTATAGGACCAAACAGATCCATGTGCAACAATTGAAGAGAATTAGAGATTGTGTTCAACTCTTTAGACTTATGAGAAGTTTTGTGTTGTTTGCCTTTGAGACAGGCAACACAATGATCATCACATGAAAAGACTTTGGAAGGTAAACCTCTTACAAGGTTGTTTTTAACAAGTTTACTCATTGTTTTAAAGTTCATGTGACACATCCTTCTGTGCCAAAGTGATGATTCATCCAAATAAGCTTTTGAAACAAGGTAGTTTAGGGATGAATCAGTTGAAACACTTTCCATATCTAAGCAATATACATTATCCTTTCTGGGAGTTCTTAGTAGTATCATCTTTTCATCAACTACCTTGAATCCAGGAGCAAGGATAATGCATTCAGAATCTGTAAATAATATACCATGCTGTTTGTCACAGACCTGTGATACACTTAACATGTTGTACCTTAACTGCTCAACATAGAATACATCTTCAAAGGTCATTTTACCTTGGTTACACCCTCCTTACCACTGATCTTACCTCCATCTGGAGTATTACCAAAGGCAACGTGCTCACCATCAATTTTTTTGAAATTCTTGAGGCATGACATGTTCCCTGTCATGTGCCTAGAGCAACCACTATCAACATGCCAGATGCTCTTCCCCTTGAGATGCTGGTTGCCCTGCACATAAGATTACACAATTAGTATTGATTGGGAACCCAAGCCAAAGTGGTCTTGGGTCTCCCTTTCTCATCAAAGTATTTACACTCCTTTTTGATGAGGTTTTTAAAAACAGTACACTCTTTATTGGAGTACTTTGTCAATATGATTGGCTTAGCAACACTAACACTAGGAGAAGTACTAACTTTAGAAGTACAAACAGAGTTAGCAACACTAACAGGTTTAGCAGTACTAACCTTGTTAGCAGCACTAACAGAGTTAGCAGTATTAATATTTAAAGAAGTACTAACAATGTCAGCAGCACTAACATTGATAGTAGTAGTATTGCTTCTAGCAGCACTATCATTGTCAGTAGTACTATTTGGGGTAGCAGTACTAACAATTTTAGTGCATTTAGGAACCCACATATTGACACTTTCTTTAACAGTCTTTTTCTTCATGTGGCTTTTAGATTTAACGGATTTCTTAGCCACATGGTTCCTTTCCTTCTACCTATAACCCAAGGGTTTTTGCATAGAGCTTTGAATATTCATCCTTTGGTTTATAGGATTGAAATAAAAGTATTTGGCAAGATGAATCAATTTGCCACAGATAAAGCAAGGTTTTGGTCTATTGATTTTACTCAAATCAACCCCTTGTTTTTGTGCCCACTGATTATTCCAGTTTCGTTGATTTCCCGTCTTTTATCATGTTTTAGGGGCTCAGATTTCTTGCATGCACACTGTTTGCAAGGAACTGGATTCACAACTGTGGTCTGTTTGTAATGGACCTTATCAGACTTTCCCTCTATGTTTTTATGTCCTTTGATTTGACCCAAGCCCTTCCACAATCCTCATTGGTGATAATGTTATTCTCTAGAGGAATCTCACCACTCACATTGTTCTCCTTACTCTTACCAACCTCTTTGTCAGTCTTATCCTCAACAACTACCTCATCTAAGGGATCTATCTCAGTGGCTCCCTGAGGCAAGTCCTTCCTATCTTTGGTTTCTAGCAAGTCTGAAGTAGGAGGGATGTAATTGTTGTTATATGGTGGTGGTGTGGCATTATACCCAATTCCTCTTCTCAATTTGTCATGAATCTGAGTTTGTAGTAAAGAGTCCATTGCTTTAGAAGCATTGGAAAACTTTTCCACATCAAGCTTAACCTTGGTTAGCTCCTCTCTCAACTTTTCACTCTCCTCTTTAGATTTGGTCAATTTTAGTTCTAGATCCTTTTTCTCCCACTTCCAGTAATTGGTATCATATGAGTGTTGGAGTTCATTGGCTTGAAAACCATTAATCTGTTCCACAAACCTCTCAACAATTCTCACATAATCTTTAATATCATTTTCTAACCTCTTAAGGTCATCACTCATCTTCTGGTTGTGATCCCTGTACCTTTTAACAGTGTCTATGCAAGTTTTAGAACAAAGATTAGAACTTACCTCAGTTAGGAGATCAGATACTTCTGCCATAAGAGCTTGATTTTGGATAGCCTCTTCTGCTTGATCACTCCAGTCAAACCCCATTCCTTGTTGAGAAACAAGGGCTTGAGCAGAGTTTCTGTTATGGTTGAGGTTTCCAGACTGTGCTTGTTGGTGGTTGTTGGTGTAAGACACTCCACTTCTGCATTCCCTGGCAAAGTGTCATTTCAGATGACATTTATAGCACTCCACCTTTGACTTATCAAAGCCTGCTCCATCTTCTCTTCTTTGGGAGAAGTTTTTCCTCCCAGTTCTCTTGATGAACTTCTTCACCCTCATGGAAAGCATGGCCATCTACCATTTAATATCCATCTCTTCCTGATCATCAGGATGAAGTTGTTCCAAATCATCATTGATTAAAGAGGAGTTTCCATGGCTGGAAAGAAAGGCTTCAAACACAGAACCAGTGCCTTTTTCTTGATTTGCTCCATTAGCAGCATTAACTGATTCAGGGTTAGCAGTAGAATCAATTGATGCTGATAGGAGTGCAGCATTATGAATATATCCAGAAGGTTTCTTCTTTGCCTCCACCTCAGCTACAAATACGCTAAGGTCATTGTACAGATCATCAAGTTCTTTCTCTTCCAATTGTTCATTCTGTCTGAATGAAACAATGTACATGGTCCATTCATCTCCAAGGAACCTTAAAACTTTCTATTTACATCATCTTGATCAATCTGTACTCCCATAGTAGCTAGTTCACCAATCAGTTTGTTAAACCTGTCAAAAGTTTGAGTCATGGACTCATTCTTAGTTGACATAAAGTTTTCATACTGTTGTTTCAAGATTTCCTTCTGATTTCTCTTGGTACTTTTGATATCAGGGAATCTCTTCTCTAGAGCATTCCAGAGCATCTGTGCATCATTGCAATTACAGAATTGGTGTTGATACTCATTGGGAATGGCCAAGAGCAGTGTGCTCAAGGCTTTCATCTCTGTCTATCTTGTCTTTCTTTCTGCATCTGTCTTTGGTGGGGTTCTTTTTCCATCTTCACCAATCTTTCCTGCATCAGATGGGCCATTCTGAATGATGTCCCACATGGAGTAATCTGTGAGGAGAATGTATTGCTTGATTCTAATCTTCCACATGTCAAATTCATTAGATCTGAGCATTGGAACCTTTGAGACCAGAGTACTGTTTGATTCAACTGTGTTTTCCATGATGAATAAGATTTCTGAGAGTACTTGCTCTGATACCACTTGTCAGGATCTTAATTCTTAACAAGAATAAACACTCAGAAACAATATTAAAGGAGTTTGCGGAATAACACTTTAATATTCAAAGATCAATGAAAACAGTGAATTAGAATAACAACTTTTAAACTTTATTGAATGATTCTAAAGCTACAAGATTCAATACTCAACCTTAATATTGATGAACAGGGTCACCAATACGAATTCTACTTCTCTAGAATTAGGATTCTAAACCTTGAGGTTGATTCTCTCTATAAAAAACAAAAACTCAGAATTCCTTCTCTATCAATTACAAACTATTCTATATATACTGAGGATAAAAGATAATTACAAATAATAAAAGATCTTCAGAATAATCTTCCATCTTTATCTCCAAGCCTTCCATGATTATCTTCAGTCTTGATCTGCACGAATCTTGATTATCTCATAAGCAGCATTAAGTCTTCAGCAACACTAATACTTTGAGCAGTATTAAGTTCAGCAGTATTAACTACTAGCAGTACTAAAATTGCTTAGCAGTAGTATCTTCACTTAGCAACATTAATCTTGATTAGCAGCATTAACATGTATCGCAGCATTAACTGTACTTGTGCAATTCTGAAATTCCCAACAAAGAAAAAGAGGTCAAGGACTCCAAGGCGAGGAGGCCGAACTGGTGGCCAAGGTGGAGGATCTAAAGGAAGAGCTCAAGTTCGTCGAGGCATTTACTCGATGGACAACTAAGGCAACGATCCTAAGGCGATATCTGACAGGGAAGAACCCTCTTGCCAAAGCTTCCGAAGAGCTAGAGCTCTACCTATTGAGCATCGAAAGCGAGAAAGACCTAGATTCCAATGACGAGAAGGAGGAGGAAGTGCTTGAGGCCGAAGATGAGGCCCTCGTGGACGAAGCTTTAGTATCGTAGCTAACAGACGATCCTCCTCTGTCTTGATCTTTTATCTTTAGCTTTTATTTTTTAAGTTTTTTAGTGGTCGACCGTTGGAGGTCGAGCTTTCTACTGTAACCGTTAATTTTGAATTCAATACGAACGGTTTTTATCTTACCACTTGAGCATCTCATGAATAAAACAGAACATGCGATGTCACATGATAAGAATACAAGTTAATCAATAGAATACGTGTAATGAAAATCTTCACAGTTTAGAGATCTTTGCAACTGTAAGGATCGTGTGACCAGACAATTAATGTATAACACAATTTTAAATAATTCAATCCAAGGATAATTGCGACTAACGCATTCATTCAAAGTATAGTAAAAATTTTCTAAGTAAAAAACTTAGATTATAGATCTTTAGGTTTACAAGACCAAGTTGTGTAAATAGTTCTGAATGTGTTATACGATCCTGCGAGAAAACAATGTCAGAGGTCCGATGCTTAATTCAATATTGGTTTTGATAAATAATCATAAGGAAAGAGAATAAGGGACTTAGAAAAAATACCTCTTAAGATGTGTTGCATTCCATCTACGAGGGACATCTTGGTCGTCGAGGGTTTAGAGCCTGTAGGCACCTTTCGCATGACTTTGGATATGCGATAGGGACCTTCCCACTTAATGAAAATCTTACCTGTGTTCTACTCTTAAGTGTTTTGAAACACTCGACGTAAGGCATGATCGCCTTCTTGAAAGACTTTGGTCTTTACGTTTTTAATAAAGTAACGTTCGACCGATTGTTTCTGAGACACCATCCTGATCAATGTTGATTTCTATTATCTCTTCAAGGGCATCGAGATCGTAACTTAGGTCGACCAGGTTATGGTCAACCAAGTTGTTTCTTGATGTTGTGAGTTGGACCTTGACTGGTAGAACCGCTTCGCAACCATAGACCAAGGAAAAAGGGGTTTGCCTTGTGGACATACGTGGAGTCGTACGATTTGCCCACAATACTGATGGAAGTTCTTCGAATCATTTTCCTTTTGTAGCCTTTAACTGTTTCTTGGTCAAGTTAATAATTGTCTTGTTGCTTGATTTTGCGAGTTTGTTCGACTGGGGATATCGTGGTGTCGAGATCGTTAGTTTTATGTTGCGATCTTCATAGAACTGTCGAGTCCTGTCGCTTAGGAATTGAGATCCATTATCGTAAACAATCTCGGATGGTATTCCAAATCTGCATATGATGTTAGTCTAGATAAAAGATATAACCTCTTTGTCCTGGACTTGGGAAAAAGCGGCTGTTTGTATCCATTTAGAAAAGTAATCTGTAAGTACTAGTAAAAATACATTTTACTCGGGGGCATGTGGTAACTTACCGACAATATCCATTCCCCACCTCATGAAGGTCCATGGGATTAATGTCGAATGTAAGGGGTCAGAATGGATTATCATTGACATGCGTCGTAACTTCGTACATACCTGATGGCGTCTTGTCGTAATGTTGGCCAATAGTAACATTGTCCTGATACTCGATTGGCTAGACTACGACCACCTGAATGATTACCACATTCACCGTCGTGCATTTCTTGCAAGATATTCTAGACTTGGGTTTTGCTAGTAACACATCGTAGGTTGATCCCAGTTGACGATCGTCGATAGAGCTTGTCTTGGATGCCTTAAATCTGATCTTTCGAGCTTCTGTTTTGTATTCGGGAAGTTTTTTGTGCACCAAGTAATTCATTATGTCGTTCGACCAATTTTCTTCTTCATGATCGATCTTGACAATGTCATCATGGTCGATAGATGATGTCGAGAGGTGGATCATGGGTATTGTGTCGAATAGAGGTTTGCTCAGTGCCGATCTAAGGTTAGCCAAGGCGTCAAACTTGAGTATTTTGATCTCCTGGGATTTGTTCGATCAAGAATGGCTTGAAATTTTCTGATTTTGTTTTAGCTATTTTGAGATATGTTGTCATCTTCTAATCTTTCGCCGCATATTCTCCATTCATTTGGTTTACGATGAGGAGGGAGTCGCTCTTGATGTGCAACCCTTTTGCCCCCAAGTGGTGTGCCATGTTCATTCCCACGATCAGGGCTTCATACTCTGCCTCATTGTTGGTTGCTTTGAAATCACATCGTATGGAGTACACCATTTTGCCCCTCTGTGGTGACTTTAATACGACAACCAATCTTGTTCCTCTAGCATTGGACGATCCGTCGACATGTAGAGTCCAGGGTTTGTCGTCGAGAGTCGCCACAGAATAAGTCTCTTCTTACGCTTCTTTCTCTAGTTCAGGACTAAAATCGCGACAAAGTCTGCCAAGACCTGTGATTTCCTTGGCTTGAATTCGATGTCGTAGCCGCTGAGATATATACTCCATTTCGCTAGTTGACTTGTTAATTGTGGTTTTCTCAAGACAGACTTAAGTGGAAAGTTAGTAACGACAGTTATGGGATGTGACTCAAAATAATGTCGCAACTTCTTAACAATTGTGACTAATGACAATAGTAATTTTTCCATAGAGGTATACCTGGTCTCAGCATCGAGTAGAGATTTACTTACGTAATAGATAGGCAACTGATGTTTGTCATCTTCTCTTACTAGGACTGCACTAACTGCATTAGGATAACGACTAGGTAAAGTGCAAGAACTCGTCGTCTTTTGGTTTTGATAGTAATGGAGGCGATGCCACGTATTCTTTTAATCTTTGCAGTGCTTGCTCATGGTCATCCGTCCAATGGAAGCCCTTATTTTTTTCGCAGAACATTGTAGAATAGATGACACTTGTCTGATGATCGTGAGATAAATCTATTCAAAGTTGCTACTCGACTAGTCAGACGCTGGACTTCTTAGAAATTCCTTGGGACTTGATCTCAATTATGGCTTTGATCTGATCAGGATTAGCTTCGATTCCTCGTCTGATCACCATATATCCTAAAAACTTCCCTGCACTTACACCAAAGGAACACTTGTCGGGTTTAGCTTCATATAGTATTTTCTGAGATTTTTGAACGACTGCCGGAGATGTTCGACGTGGTCAAGAGCTTTTCTCGATTTGATGATCTTGTCGTCAATATATACTTCATGGTGTCACCAAGTCGTTCTTTGAACATTTTGTTGACCAGGCGCTGATACGTGAAACCTTCATTTTTTAAACCAAAAGGCATGACCTTGTAAAAATAAATACCTCTGTCTATCATAAAGGCCGTTTTCTCCTGGTCGTCGGCGTGCATAAGTATTTGATTGTATCCCGAGTATGCATCCATGAATTTCAAGAGATCGTGTCTACTAGAGCATCGATGTGTGGCAAAGGAAACGGATCCTTCAGACACGTCTTCTTTAAGTCAGTGAAATCTATGCACACCCTCTATTTTCCGTTTTTCTTTTATACGACCAGGACGTTGGCTAGCTAGTCGGGGTACTTAACTTTTCGAATCTTCCCGGTCTTGAGGAGGTTGTCGACCTCGGCATTGATTACTTTATTTCGTTCTGGAGCAAACTTTCGACATTTCTGTTTGATCAGTTTAAATGACGGGCCTACATTCAATTTGTGTGAAATAACGTCGGGGTCGATGCCAACCATGTCTTCGTGCGTCCAGGCGAAACAGTCAGCATGCTCCTGCAAAAAAGAGATTAGTTTTTATTAATGGATGGATCGAGGGACAAACCTATAAAGATGACTTGATCGGGTTTGTTTTGGTCCAGGATGACTTCCTCTAAACGATAGTTGTCGATAGTGTCAGGAGCATCATGGTCCTGTAATTGCTAGATGGATTGCTTTCTTGTCTTCATCGTTGTCTTATAGCAATCACGAGCAGCCTTGGGTTCGCTTTTGATCTCCTGGATTCTCCATGGCGTGGGAAATTTCATCGCTTGGTGGAACTATGAGGGGACTGCCTTCATGTCGTGGATCCACTGTCGACCAAGAAAAACATTATATACTGACGAGCAGTTGATGACACTGAATCTAGTCTGCTTGTTGATCCCTTTAGTGTAGACTGGCAGAGTGATTTCCCCAAAGGTGCTTGTCACGTTTCCATTAAAACCTACCAAATTCGTTAACCGTCGTATGATCTCCGACTTATCGAGTCCCATGGCTTTGATGGTGTGAAGAAAGATTACATTTGTTAAGATGCCTCCATCGACCAACACCCTCTGGGTTAAGAAATTGCCGATCTTGAATTGAATAATCAACCCGTCGTGATGTTTCTGATGTAATTCGCCCAGGTCATCATGGTCTAATGTTATCTTCATAGACTCCAATTCCAGTTCTTCCTTTGATCGTGATGATCGAGGAATCGGCTGTTCATTTGCTCCTCAACTGGCATGCCTCTTTGCTGCAGAATAGGTCAAACCACAGACGTCGAAACCCCTCGTAACGTAGTTCACGATTTTTTCATGAACAGGAAACGGTGGTCGAACGTCATTGATGGGCGTTGTTGGTTCATCGATTATTTCTTTCAGATTGCCTTTCGGAACGTGCCAAACGAACTCCTTTTTTAGAGCAATCCAGTCATCTGTCACATGACCATGATCATTATGAATGTCGTACCATTTGGTCTTGTCCTTCTTGTGATCACCTTTGTCACTTTTTCTCGGCCATCGGATAGTTGCTTGTACACTTCTCAAAGCTTCAACCAAATCTTTGGAAGTCTGATGTCTTCTCGTCTGAAGAGTCTGTCTCTGAACTGACTTCAGAGATTGACTTGGCTTTTTCTGTTGATGTCTCTGAAGGTCTTCAGAGGAAAACTTGAGCTATTTTCAATACTTCTATAATTCAAAATTGGGGCTAACAATCTCCCCCTAAGTATTGAAAATAAAAAATTTAACATAACAAAAATTTAATCTAGAAAGCATAGAGGAGAAAGTCATCCTCTTAAATGTTACTTCTCAAGATATAAGGAATTACAAACAGAGAATGTAACAACAAAGTAAAGTAAAGAACTAACACCTATTACTAGAACAGATCCTATGGAATTTCATAATGATCTCTCTGAAGTTAATCATTGAGGTAATCACCAAGTCTAGTTTCGCCAATAGATCTGCTCTGTGTCGTTCTTCCTTCACATGTACCATCTTCAGTACACCTCTTAGCGTTTCATCTGAGTACTTGGACACCTCTGAAGCCAAAAAGATTTTCTTGATCAAGCTGACTCTATAGACAAAACTCAGAGGCTCAGCGATTATTGATCCAGTTTTGTACTTTTCAAGATTTTTGGTAGTCGCTTTTGGTTCGGTTACACCAAGTTTTTCTTCTCCCAAATTTAGAGCGATCTAAAAGTCATGTTTGGCCCTTAGTTTAACAAGAGCTTCCATGGGACGCCTGACTTCGTAGAGACCCCTTCTGTATGCTCTATCTCGTTCATATTTGGCTGAGTAGTAGGCATAGAGATGAGGCAGATCATAGGGGTTAAGATTTACGAGATCATTGTCATTGAAGTCATAAACTTTCCCATCAGAGCGTATTACCTCATAGTGTCTGTAGATGATCTTGTTGTAAGCAAATTTCTTTTCAGAGACTTTGTTTATCTCTGTGATAGGAAGATCTGAGAGAACCTTTGCTCTGGGACTGGTCTTGTCTCTTATGAATCTCTGCTCATAGTCTGCCATATTTTCTCTGATTCTGGGATTCAGAGGAAGAACTTGGGTATCTTCTAAGCTGAACTCACAGTAGATATATCTGAAGTGGTCTTCAATTAAAGTCTGTGGCCTAGAGGTGAGAAATTGTGGAGGCTGAGTGTACTTTGATAGAGCTGGAATGCCAATGTTTGTCTTCTGAATAGGTGCCTCTGAAAGAGTCTGTTCATCAACAACCATGTGGGTTTCTTCAAAAGATAACTGTAGAGTTATCTCTGGTTCATTCATTTGGATTTTAGGGGATTGTGGTGGAGTTTCATTTACAACTGAGAAGATCAAGTTTGTCATTTCAGTAGTGTCTTCATCTCTATGTTATGTCTCTGATGTAGAAGGGATATGATCTTGACCATGCTTGTAGACATAGGCATCTACATCAATGACTTCTTCTAGAACATGTTCGACTCCTACTGCTTCATCATCCTCTGAGTCTATTCCAAATGCATCTCTCATAACTATGTTCGGTCGTTCTGGAGAAGAGAATGAATCTTCAGAGCTAGATAAGTTAACCAACTGCTCATCTTCTTCTTCTATATCCAGAGCACCTATAGCTTATGGAGTAGCATCTACTACTTTGATTATAGGTGCCTCTGATGATGATGGTGCTAGCAGGACCACTGGAACTGGAGATTTAGAGATCGATTGGTTGTCTTCAGCAGAGGTGGAGTGCCTCTCTGGTTCTTTCTCTTGAACTCCCTTTTTGGACGTAGTTGGAGTAGAGCCACTGGCTTTTGCTGGTTCAGAGGATTGCTCTGCTCTTTTTGTTGTGATCTCCCCATTTTGAGATTCAGACACTCCATCCTCGTCAGAGTCCTCTAAATCATCAAATATGAACTTTTTAGCTGCCCCACTGCAAGTGTTATCTCTGAATTTTCTTTTATACTTTGGAGACTTTGGTCCAGCTAGTCATTTGCCCTTGGGGTCCACTATAGCTTGTTGGATGGAGTTGATTGCCTCTGTAGTCGCCTGAAGGAGTTCAGCGACCTGATCCTCTGTACTGTACCTGTGGACTTCTAGTGTAGCCTTGACTTGTTTTTGGGCGACAGAAGAGATTTTGGAGGAGCAGGTCAATATTCTGCTCATAATCCCCTCCTTGAAAGAGGCCAGATCACTCTTAGTGACAAGGTCTTCAGCAGTTCTGGCAGGTGGAGGTGGGAGATCTGAAGTTGTGGTTGTTGGAAGAGAGGCTTGAATGGTAGACTTGATGAGGTCAGAGATAGAGGCCATTTGTTCTGTCGATAGTGAAGTTGATCTGGGGGCCACTATTTCTGCCCTGAGTTCCTTGATCTCCTTCTGTACATCTGCTATTGTGGAAGAGTGGCTATGAACGTCGGCAACTTGGGCTTTGAGAGCCGCAATCTCAGAGATGAGACAACCTTGTGTTCAAAGAGTTGTCTTTCCAACCCCTGAATTATGTTGTTGGAATGCAAAAGTTGGGTCTTCAGAGTAAAGACCACTGCTTTAAGTTCGTCATTTTCAGAGTGAAGTGCGGAGGTCTCTGAACTGTCAATTCCTTGAAGTTTATTCTCGTTCAAGGAGCCTCTAAGTTCCTCACAAATTCTTTTGAACTCTAACTTTGTGAGAATGTCAGAGATGGGTACATTGGCAACACCACATGTTACCAATTTTTTCTCGAGTCTAGAGGAGCCTTCTTTCAGAGATGGTTTGATGTTGTCTCTAGAAGGGCTTCCACTCGGTCCTCAATGATCGGTAGATTCATCTCTGAGCGTTCTGTTCACATCCAAGTCTTCCTCCTCAGATTCAGAAGACTAGAAGTGAATGTGGGAGTTGATTTTGCGATCCAAGCAAGTCAATCCTTGTTCTTGAAGGTTTAACTAGTGTCCCTGAGTTGGACAGGTGCTACGGGACAACCTAAAAGGTGAGAGATGAGCCACAAAGGCATCATCATGTGTAGGGAAATGTGTCGTGCTCTGAGGCAACTAAGTACTTATCATATTGGCTAAGTCCTGTTGGTAAGACTCATCCAGAATTTGGGTTTCCTCAGGTTTGTAAACTTCAGAGGTAGAAAAAGGCACCTCTGAAGTGGCTTGTTGGGATGGGTTCGAGGTGTGCGCCTCTATTTCAAAAACCATCGCCTCTAGATCAGACTTGTTAGAAGGTGTGGATGCACTGGGAGTTAGTGTGGGAGTCCTAAAGTATATATGCCTTCTGGCATCTTTTTCAGAGGAAGGGTGAGAATTCTCTGGTGCTTCTAAGTCCATAAGGGACTCTCTCTTCTCACTCAGATAATCTTCATAGCTAGTCTCTGAAGATTCATCCTCACTTGCTTCATATCTAGTAGAGCTACTCTCTTCATTAGCATCTGAAGGAACTTCCCTTACTCCCTCGTTGACAACCCCTTCTGGTGCACTGTCATTTATCTCAACTGCGGTTTCTCTTATAGGAGTACCCTTATGGTTCACTCCTCAGAGAAGTCTGAACTTTAGGGTCCTCTAATCCGTCTGAAGCTGAGATGCTCTGACTCTCTATTTCTGGCATAGGACCTAAGTGTGTTGGGGTTCCCAGGACTGGCTCTAGTCCTTGGGCAACACAGAGGTAAGAGGCTATGGCTACAGATTGAGAGTTTACCTGATTCAGCATATGGTGTGGGATCCTCCTTGCTCTTGGGTAGCCTTCATAAAGGATTGTTGGTTTGAAGTTGTTCATTATGTAGAAAGGAGTCTTGCTTTGATCAGAGTGAGTAAGAATTTGAAGTTTATCAATGACAACTTTGATGATCAAAGCAAGAAATCTTGGGAATGTGATTGAGGGAACTTTGGAAGATGGGGTAATTTGTTATGGGTCCTTTGCTAGGCATTTGTTCTTCTTCTCAATAGAAGTCAGAATGAGTACATAGATTATTCATGCCAAATCAATGTTGCGATTAAAGAATAAAGCATACATGATATACAGAAGTTATGGTGTTGCTTGATCCATGCTTCCCCGATTGCAGGTAAGGGTTCTGTTCAGTACTGAGAACATAAAGTTCCACATGGAAGGAAGATGATGTCTGCTAAATTTGCTCAGTCGGGTGATCTCAGTATTGTAGACAAGAAGGCGAACAAACTAGAGTAGGGTTTCAGAATATAGACATTTTTCAAATCGAGTGATTTGAAGTTCTTCAGCAGTGAGGAATGGGATGACTTCACGTAGAACAACAGGGTTTATTAGGACTCGACATTTCACAGTTTGAGAAATTTTAAACTCGCCAACGATTCCGCCATGGTTTTCATTGTGGTAACTTGAATAGAACCACTCTTGGAAGAATGTGATAGGTCATTCAGTGGTGGAGGCGATTAGGGCCTGAGTGAGTCCACAGTTGGAGAAGAACTCACAGATGATTCGGTATTGTTTCTCGAACATGGGAGAATCAAGTTGTATCATATGGTTGTTGTCCTTCATTGGATATCGATACACTCTTGAAGGTTCACCTGTTTTAGGCAATAGTGTGCACCAGTCCATTGAAGAAGCCATTAGAGAGTTGAAGCAAAGAGGATGAAGTTCAAGGTTTTTGAGAGAGAAAATATTGCTCGAGAGTAATTTGTTTGTGTAAAAATGGATATTCGGATTTAAAAGTACTTTTATATCCAGATTTAGAAAAGTTACACTCGAGTGCATAAGGTGAAACGGCAGTGATTAGACCTTTTGGAAGAAGCTGTTTGACCTTTCACTCAACTCTGTGGTGACACGTGTTCTTGGTAACTGTTGCACAGAAGTGTTCAGTTGCCAAGAAAATAGGAATGAGTGCCAGTTATGAATATTGAAATGGAATAGTTATTTTTGCTGAATAGACAAACATTTCACCTTGTTTTCTGAAAGAGTAATTTGTTAGTGAAGCAATCTATAATATCATAAGTATGAAAAGGAATCCAGAGAATCTGAGTTTTCATGTCAAATGATATGAGAGATTGCTAAACAAGTAACAAGATTCAGAAGAAATGATTTTTAGTCTGCTCTGAACTTTTATTCTTTCCCCCTTGACAATAGATGGTATACGTTTCACTCTCCCCCTTGAGTAAAGCATTGGTACCTTGAAAAACACTTATAAATATCAGAGGCTCTGAAAGTGATATCAGAGATAAGATCAGGGGCTCTGATATAAAGATAAAGACAAACTTTCAATTGTTCTCTAGCTTTCCCTTGATAGATGATGGATACTTTTCTTTGCTCCCCCTCGACATATGCTTAGAGACATAAAAGAATGATTTTGACGCTTGGTTAAAAATCCAGAGTCTCTGAAACTAGTTTCTGAGGCTCTAGGTTTAAACATGCTACTTGTGTCAGAGGCTCTGATGTATTGATTAGAGACTCTGAAGCTCTTTTTGTGTTAGGTAGACATGGTCAACATTCCCAACTTGCTAATTAAGAAATTGAACCTTCGTTCATCTAAGGCTTTTGTGAAAATATGTAACACCCCGGATTTTCCGTTGTGTAACCTTGCTATTCTTATGTTAAGCTTTTGTCGTTAGCTCCATGTTTGGTTTGATGTTGTTTGGAGTTTTGAGAATTTTGGGGGAGAAACAGTGAATTACGTGATTTACACCGCGACTAGAGATCGCGGCACAACCCGCGTAACCCTCTGTTGGATATGGGATTTTGGAACTACGCGAGTTGCACCGCGACTAGAGGTCGCGGCACAACCCGTGAAACCCACTGGATGATGAGGGTTTTTGGGACACGGGCGAGTTATGCCGTGAGTTGAAGTCGCGGCATAACCCGCGTAGTTGCTTTGACCGCCTTAAGAGGTTCAGTTCCCAAAATCACTTTATCAGAATCTCAAAAATATCTTTCTCTCTCTAATTCTATCTCTCTCTTTTCATCTTGCGATCTTCGAAGTCTCGTTTGGTTGCTAGTTTTCGGTGTTTCTAGCAAGGGGTCGGTGTTTTAAGCTTCACCTCTTCGTCGTGATCGTTATCTAGTTTTCTGGGTTTTATTCCAAAAACCTATCGTTGAGTTCCTGCTACCATTTTACAAACTTTATACATGTCAAAACTATTATTTGCGAAATCCAAAGTATTTTTACGGTATGATTTTATGTTCTCAACATTTTGTCATAAATGAAGTTTTTGGTGATTTTCGGGGTTCCCGGTCAGATTTGACCAAAATGACGGGTTCCGCCTTATTGAAGTAAAATGATGTTTTACTTGCACATTATGTGGTCATTTGAAAAGAATATTTATGAACTCATTTTAATGATTTTCATTCTTACCAGAAGTTGAACTGGGAATAGCATTTTGTTTATAAAATGTACTTATACCATATATTTATTTATGGTTGGTCACATATGTTGTTGCGACGAGTCCTTACCATTACTAGTGGATCCCTAGGTTTTGAGTAGACTGTATTGCTGGGATGATGCATTCCCCAAATTTGTAGCTATGGATCACTTGTTCCTAGAGGGCAACTTAGTACGGTTATGTGAGGCACGATACTAGCCATGGTTCATAGTGATCCTAGCGAAGGAGTATACCTTGGTTTTGCGCTTGGGGCTTGATCTCACGTTGAAGCACGAACTTTGTGATTCGTATCCGCGGATTCCAATTGGTTTAGCTCGTAACTCGGATTGTTGTCCTAACTTTGTGTTACGCCACAATCCTTGGTAAAATGTTTTGTTTTTGGTCCTTTTATAGCATGTTTATAACGAAAAAGCCCGATTGTGGCAAGGACCTAAATTGTAAATTGAATCTCTTTGGAAATGTTATCTTGGAACTGATATTTTATCTGTTGAGCTTATAAACTGTATGTTCTCACCAGGCTTTAAAGTCTGACACTTTTTCTCAAATGATGTGTATAACAGGTTTCCATTAGCGGTGGATGCCGGGGTTTTTGGAGAGACGAGTTTTGAGTATCGAGGTTTTTGGAGACATTTTAGTATTGATGTTGGGCATTGTTAAGTCCCATTCTTTTGATGAAATCCTTGTATAGGATTGTATAGTCTAAAGGACTGATCCCATTTATGGGAAGTTAATGGATTTACTTTTGTCATATTGTCAGGTTTTCCATGTTTTAATTTACAATGATTTTTAGGGTGTTACAGGTTGGTATCAGAGCTCTAGTTTAAGCGAACTAGGCATGAATGTAAGATGTCTAGACTTAGACTGAGTATCTTAAGAATTGATCCGGGAGAATGGGGTAGAGCTCCTAAGTTGGGTTAGTCTTAGAGTCGACGGAAAGTACGTTTATCAGGCATTGTAGTAGTGGTGACAAGAATCGTTACGTGTTGTATGTTCATAATTTCACTTAGCTAATGTTATTATGAGGATATTATACGTAAGCGTGCTTGAATTGCTGTTAATATGACAATTAGTAATGTGGTAATTACGTTTTCCTTTCGTGTTTCCTGTCTTTCTCTTATCTCTTCCTCTGCTCTGTGTAGCAGTTCAGAATGGTAGGTACGCGTGGAAGACCGTGTGCTCGTGTTGATGGTCTGGAAGCGACAACCTCTACAGCGGGTCAGCCGGAAGGAGTTGAGGTTATCGTTCGACCACCCGTTCAGCAAGTGCTAGGTGGGGGGCCAGAGGTCATTCCGCGAGTAGACCTGGCTTCGTCCCACCTAGTCATCAGGGATGTTAATCCCCAGTCAGAGTTGTTGGCCAGCGTGATGTTGGCGATGAGGGAAGATATGGCTAAGCAGCAAGAGTTTCTGCTGAAAGCGATGGAGGACCGCGACGTGAACCATCGGAGAAGTGATACGGTGGTGGAGAACGTCGTAGTAGGTTCTTGTGATGATGGTATAAGGGTCGTGTCGGTAGAGCGTGGGATTTCTGGTGCTCCGGGAAATAGGAAGAGTTGTTCCTATAAGTCCTTTCTGAGTTGCGGACCGCCAGAATTCTTCGGTTCTGATGACCCGGCGGTGTGTGTAAAGTGGATCCGAGCGGTTGAGCAAGCTTTTGGCTCTTCCGAATGTGGTGATGATCAGAGGGTGCGGTTCGGTACCCAACTGCTGAGGGACACTGCACTCATCTGGTGGAATATCATCCAATCCACTCTATCTCCTGAAGTGTTGGCTCAATTATCTTGGGCCGAGTTTAAGAAGAAGTTGCTAGAGGAATTCTGCAACGAGAGGACCATGGACCGAATTGAGAAAGAATTCCGGTCTTTGGTGAAAGGAAGCCTGACGGTGAGGGAGTGCACCCGTCAGTTTATGGAGAAGCTTGGTCTGGTGGGGCATGCTGCCCCAACAAAGAAAGACAAGATGAAAGCCTATCTCAACGGCTTGCCAGCGGACATGCAATCCATGGTCCATAATTTCAAAGCTTCTAACCTTCGAAAGATGGTGGAGGAAGCTCATTTCATGGAGGAAATGTTCGCGAAGAGCAAATCTGAGAAGGCAGTGGTGGTGCCTGAAAAGAGAAAGTGGGAGAGCAGCTCAGTACCTCCCAAGCGGATCCGACCTTTTGTTGGAAACCGCAATTTCAGCAGTTATCAGGATGCAAAGTGGTGCCCGAAGTGTCGAACCAAGCATCACGGTAACTGTGACACCACTCCTCCAACTTGTTATAAGTGTGGGAAGCCTGGTCACACTGTCAGAGATTGCCCGGTCAGAGGACCCATTTGTTATGAGTGCAAGGCACCGGGGCACGTGAGGAAGGATTGCCCAAAGCTGGTGTCGGGTAGCACGCCAGCAAGGAAGGGGAACCCTCCAAAGGTTCCGGGTCGAGCATTTCAGATGACAGCCGAAGAGGCCAGAGCATCCGCTGACGTGGTATCGGGTACTTTCCTTATAAACTATGTACCTGCTCGTATTTTGTTCGATACGGGTGCTAGTTTCTCTTTCATATCTGAATTGTTCCGTCAGAAAATTTCTATGCCCACTACTAGTCTTGAGGATGCGTTAGTAGTAGAAATAGCAGATGGTAGACGAGTTCTGATCCGCGAAGTTCTGAAGCAGTGTGCTCTTAGTATCGAAGGGAGAGAATTCCCGATCGATCTACTACCAATGTCAATCGGGGGTTTTGATGTGGTAATCGGTATGGATTGGTTGTCAAACAATCAGGCCGAGTTCGTGTGTTCCAAGAAGATGATTCGACTTCCCAACCTCTCTGGAGAGGTCGTGGTCATCTATGGTGAAAAGAGGAAGGGTGAAGTGGCAATAATCACAATGGCAAGAGTACGCAAGTGTTTAGTAAAAGGATGTTCGTCTTTCCTAGCCTATGTGATCGATGCCAAGTTAGAGAAGTCAAAGCTGGAAGATGTAAAGATCGTGCGTGAGTATCCAGATGTCTTTCCGGACGACTTGCCCAGGTTACCACCCGATCGTCAGGTAGAGTTTCGGATTGATCTTGTGCCTGGCGCTGCACCGATCGCTAAAGCACCTTATCGTTTAGCGCCATCGGAGATGCAAGAAATGGTAGCACAACTCCAAGAGCTATTGGAGAAAGGCTTTATAAGACCGAGTTCGTCACCTTGGGGAGCTCCGGTCTTATTTGTCAAGAAGAAGGATGGCACAATGAGAATGTGCATTGACTATCGTGAGTTGAACAAAGCTACAGTGAAGAACATATATCCGCTTCCGAGAATAGACGACTTGTTCGATCAACTTCAAGGAGCGGGTTGTTTTTCTAAAATCGACTTACGTTCGGGTTATCACCAAGTGAAGGTAAGAGATGAAGATGTTCCGAAGACGGCTTTCAGAACGCGTTACGGCCATTACGAGTTCCTTGTAATGCCTTTTGGCCTGACGAACGTACTATCATTATTTATGGACTTGATGAATAGAGTGTGCCGACCTTTCCTCGACATGTCGGTCATTGTATTCATTGATGACATACTAGTGTACTCCAAGAGTGAGTCGGAGCACGAACAACATCTACGTGAAGTTCTGGAAGTGTTGAGAAGAGAAAGATTGTACGCCAAGTTTTCCAAGTGCGACTTTTGGCTTAAAGAAGTACAATTTCCGGGGCACATTGTCACTCGGGACGAAGTGAAAGTAGATCCCTCCAAGATTGAAGCTATGATGAATTGGGAGCCTCCTAAGAGTCCGTCAGAGATCCGAAGTTTCTTGGGTCTGGCAGGATACTATAAGAGATTCATTCAAGACTTTTCTAAGATCGCTTCTTCCTTGACAGTTCTGACTCGGAAAAATGTGAAGTTTGAATGGACCGAAACCCAAGAGAAGGCGTTCCGGATTCTTCAAAAGAAGTTGTGTGATGCTCCGATCTTGTGTTTGCCTGAAGGGTCGGAGGATTTCGTGGTTTACAGCGACGCTTCAAAAATGGGGCTGGGTTGTTTGTTGATGCAACGAGGCAAGGTAATCGCTTACGCCTCGAGGCAGCTTAAAATACACGAACAAAATTATCCAACCCATGATTTGGAGTTAGCGGCGGTGGTGTTCGCTTTGAAGCTTTGGCGACACTACCTATACGGCACGAAGTGTACTCTTTTCACAGATCACAAGAGCCTGAAGTATGTCTTTGATCAGAAAGAGCTGAATATGAGGCAAAGGAGGTGGCTCGAGTTGCTGAAAGATTACGACTGTGAATTGCTTTACCATCCAGGTAAGGCGAACGTGGTGGCCGATGCGCTAAGTCGGAAGGACTATAGCGGGAGTATTCGGACTACCCATTCAAGAATCGAGCTTGTGTCTAGTCTTGTTGAGAAGATCAAGACATCTCAGATGGAAGCATTGTTGGAAGAGAATCTCAAAGAGGAAGTCATGACAAAGTAGCGCTTACTTTTAACAGAAGATAGCCGTGGAGTAAAACTATTCAGCGACCGTGTGTGGGTACCCAAGATTGGGGGTAACCGTGATCTGTTGTTAGAAGATGCACACAAGTATAAATATTCCATACATCCGGGAAGTACAAAGATGTACAGGGATTTGAAGCTTCACTATTGGTGGTCGGTAATGAAACTTGACGTGGCGTGTTACGTTGAGCGTTGTGTGACGTGTTCGCAAGTTAAGGCCGAACACCAGCGACCGTATGGGAGCCTTCAGTCTCTAGAGATTCCCGAGTGGAAGTGGGAGCATATCACTATGGACTTCGTGACAAAGTTACCTAAAACTCTTCGAGGTCACGATACCATTTGGGTGATTGTTGATAGATTAACAAAAAGCGCTCACTTCTTGGCTATGCGCGAGACTCTACCGATGGATAAGTTAGCAAAGCTTTATATCGATGAGGTGGTCTCGAGGCACGGCATACCATTGTCGATCGTGTCGGATCGCGACAGTCGGTTCACTTCGAACTTTTGGTATGGATTTCAGAAGGAGCTTGGTACTCGAGTGAAGTTTAGTACGGCTTACCATCCGCAAACCGACGGGCAGAGCGAGCGAATGATCCAGACCTTGGAAGACATGTTGAGGTCGTGTGTCATCGACTTCGGGGGTAGCTGGGACACTCAACTGCCTTTGGTGGAGTTTGCTTACAACAATAGCTACCACTCGAGTATCGGAATGGCACCCTTTGAGGCTTTGTATGGGCGAAAGTGTCGAACTCCCGTGTGCTGGCTTGAAGCGGGAGAAAAGCAGTTTGCCAGACCCGAGATCATGCAAGAGACTGCCGATAAGGTCAAGTGCATTCGTGAAAGAATAAAAGCGACTCAAGATCGTCAGAAAAGCTATGCCGATAAGAAGAAGCGACCGATGGAATTCCAAGTGGGCGACCGCATTATGCTTAAGGTGTCGCCGTGGAAAGGCATTATTCGGTTCGGAAAACGTGGGAAGTTGAGTCCCCGTATCCTTGGACCTTTCAAAGTGCTTAAACGGGTGGGTTTGCAAGCCTACCAGTTGGAACTGCCACCGGAGTTGAGTAGAATACACAACACGTTTCATGTTTGCTATGTCCGGAAATGTTTGGCGGTGGAAGACAGCGTCATTCCCCTTTCAGAGTTAAGGGTAGACGAAGGTAACCGTTGTGTGGAAGAACCCGACGCCATCTTAGTGAGAAAGTCTAAGAAGTTGCGTCACAAAGAAGTCACCTTGGTCAAGGTACAATGGAAGCATGACCGGGGAGCGAATGTGACGTGGGAAACCGAGGAGGATATGAAGCGAAGATATCCTCATCTCTTCGAATAGTTTGGATTTCGGGGACGAAATCATTCCCAAGTTGGGGAGGATTGTAACACCCCGGATTTTCCGTTGTGTAACCTTGCTATTCTTATGTTAAGCTTTTGTCGTTAGCTCCGTGTTTGGTTTGATGTAGTTTGGAGTTTTGAGAATTTTGGGGGAGAAACAGTGAATTACGCGAGTTACACCGCGACTAGAGGTCGCGGCATAACCCGCGTAACCCTCTGTTGGATATGGGATTTTGGAACTACGCGAGTTGTACTGCGACTAGAGGTCGCGACACAACCCGCGAAACCCACTGGATGATTAGGGTTTTTGGGATACGGGCGAGTTATGCTGCGAGTTGAAGTCGCGGCATAACCCGCGTAGTTGCTTTGACCGCCTTAAGAGGTTCAGTTCCCAAAATCACTTTATCAGAATCTCAAAAATATCTTTCTCTCTCTAATTCTCTCTCTCTCTTTTCATCTTGCGATCTTCGAAGTCTTGTTTGGTTACTAGTTTTCGGTGTTTCTAGCAAGGGGTCGGTGTTTTAAGCTTCACCTCTTCGTCTTGATCGTTATCTAGTTTTCTGGGTTTTATTCCAAAAACCTATCGGTGAGTTCCTGCTACCATTTTACAAACTTTATACATGTCAAAACTCTTATTTGCGAAATCCGAAGTATTTCTACGGTATGATTTTATGTTTTCAACATTTTGTCATAAATGAAGTTTTTGGTGATTTTCGGGGTTCCCGGTCAGATTTGACCAAAATGATGGGTTCCGCCTTATTGAAGTAAAATGATGTTTTACTTGCACGTTATGTGGTCATTTGAAAAGAATATTTATGAACTCATTTTAATGATTTTCATTCTTACCAGAAGTTGAACTGGGAATAGCATTTTGTTTATAAAATGTACTTATACCATATATTTATTTATGATTGGTCACATATGTTGTTGTGACGAGTCCTTACCATTACTAGTGGATCCCTAGGTTTTGAGTAGACTGTATTGCTGGGATGTTACATTCCCCAAATTTGTAGATATGGATCACTTGTTCCTAGAGGGCAACTTAGTACGGTTATGTAAGGCACGATACTAGCCATGGTTCATAGTGATCCTAGCGAAGGAGTATACCTTGGTTTTGCGCTTGGGGCTTGATCTCACGTTGAAGCACGGATTTTGTGATTCGTATCCGCGGATTCCAATTGGTTTAGCTCGTAACTCGGATTGTTGGCCTAACTTTGTGTTACGCCACAATCCTTGGTAAAATGTTTTGTTTTCGGTCCTTTTATAGCATGTTTATAACGAAAAAGCCCGATTGTGGCAAGGACCTAAATTGTAAATTGAATCTCTTTGGAAATGTTATCTTGGATCTGATATTTTATCTGTTGAGCTTATAAACTGTATGTTCTCACCAGGCTTTAAAGTCTGACACTTTTTCTCAAATGATGTGTATAACAGGTTTCCATTAGCGTTGGGTGCCGGGGTTTTTGGAGAGACGAGTTTTGAGTCTCGAGGTTTTTGGAGATATTTTAGTATTGATGTTGGGCATTGTTAAGTCCCATTCTTTTGATGAAATCCTTGTATAGTATTGTATAGTCTAAAGCACTGATCCCATTTATGGGAAGTTAATGGATTTACTTTCGTCATATTGTCAGGTTTTCCATGTTTTAATTTACAATGATTTTTAGGGTGTTACAAAATATCAGCAAGTTGGAGATCAGTTGGTATAAAATACATCTCAATTGTTCCCTTTTCAACATGATTTTTCAGAAAATGATACCTGGCATCAGTGTGCTTTGTCTTAGAATGCTGTAATGGATTAGCTGATATGGCTATGTACTTTTGGAATCACACAGAATGGGAATTTTGTCATATTGTAAACCATAATCTCTGAGTTGAGTTTTCATCCAAATGACTTGGGAGCAACAACTAGCAGCATCAACATATTCTGCCTTTGAAGTAGAAGTTGAAACACAGGTACGCTTCTTGGATGACAAACTCACAAGCTTGTTACCCAATGATTGACAGCATCCAGAGGTACTTTTTCTGTCTAGCTTGCACCCTTCATGATCTGCATCAATGTATGTTGTTAAATCAAAACTAGAGAGTTTTGGATACCAGATACCCAAGGAAGGTGTGCCTCTGAGGTATCTAAATATTCTCTTGACTGCAGATAAATGAGATTCTTTTGGATTTGCTTGATATGTAGCACAAAGACAGGTTGCAAACATTATATCAGGCCTACTAGCAGTTAAGTATAGAAGTGATCCTATCATGCCCCTGTAATTCTTGACATCTACAGATTTTCCAGAAGGATCAGAGTCAAGTTTGACCCCTGTGGCTAAAGGTGTTTTCATAGAAGTTGAATCATTGAGCTTGTACTTTTTTCAAAATGTTAGAGACATACTTAGATTGACTTATAAAAGTACCCTCTGAAGTTTGTTTTACCTGTAAGCCTAGAAAGAATGTTAATTCTCCCATGAGACTCGTCTCAAATTCACTCTTCATCAACTCTGAAAACCTGTCACAATACTTCCGATTTGTAGAGCCAAAGATATTGGCATCAACATATATCTGTACTAAAATCATCTCATTTTTGAACCTTTTGATGAACAGGGTAGTATCAATTATACCTTTTTCAAAGCCATTATTAATCAGAAATGTGGACAGAGTAGCATACCATGCTCTTGGAGTTTGTTTAAGCCTATACAGAGCTTTATCAAGATGATAAACATAGTTAGGAAACTCTGTACTTTCAAACTCAAGTGGTTGCTGGACATAAACTTCTTCATTCAATTTACCATTTAGAAAGGCAGATTTAACATCTATTTGATATACTTTGAACCCTTTGTATTCAATATACGCTAAGAATATTCTAATTGCTTCTAGCCTAACCACAGGTGCAAAGGTTTCATCATAATTAATACCTAGCAACCAATCTAGCTTTATTTCTGATTATAATGCCATCCTCATCCTTTTTATTTCTGAAAACCCATTTAGTTCCAATTGTAAATTTTTCTTTAGGAAGGGGAACTAGGGTCCAGACTTTATTTCTTTCAAACTCTTGAAGCTAATCCTGCATGGCAGTGATCCAATGAGGATCTTCAAGAGCTTCATTTACCTTCTTTGGTTCAATGATGCTTAAAAAGTTTACAAAATAATAATCATTGATTGTGGCAGATCTGGTTGTGACTCCATCTGAAGGTGATCCAATGATCTGATCATGGAGATGATCCTTTGTCCATCTTGTTATTGGATCATGAATGTGAGGTGGAGTTTGAGCTTCAGAGATGGCAGGTGGTGACATCTATGTCTTGCTGTTTAGAGGCTCTGAAGTGGGTTCCAGAGATGGTGAAGCAGGATCTAAAGTCTCTTCAACAGATGTCTCAGGAGATTCTTCAGATGTCTCTTGTTCATCTTCTGCTTCTGAAGAGATTAGTTCTTCAATTTGTCTTGATTCATTGCTTGGACCTGTATTTAAAGAAGCATAAGTTTTCATTTCAGAGAGACTAGAGAGAGTTGTACCTATATTTTGGGGTTCCTCTGAAATTGCTCTGTGAATATCTCTGAAAAGAAATTCTGAGTTTTCATCATCAAAGAAATCTTCAAATATCTTGTTTAGTTCAGATTCTCTCAACTTTGATGATTCAGAGATATTTTTGGCTGTAGGATTGATATCTCTGTTAGCAAGGATTTTGGCATCATCAAAAGACACATTGATATTCTCTTGGATTGTTTTTGTTCTCAGATTGAACACTATGAAGGCCTTGAGGCTAATGAATAGCCAATGAAGTTTCCTTCATCTACTTTCTTGTCAAACTTTCCAATAGACTCTCTATCATTCAAGATGTAACATCTGCATCCAAAAACATGAAAATATTTAACATTAGTTTTCCTATTGTTAATGAGTTCATAAGATGTTTTCTTGAATCTTCTGACAATGGTAGCTCTGTTTTGAGTAAAACAGGTTGTAGCTAATGCTTTTGTCCAAAAGTTGATTGGAATATCAGATCCTGCAAGCATTATTCTTGCAGCTTCAACAAGTGTTCTATTTTTCCTCTCAACAACACCATTTTGTTGAGGGGTTCTTGCTGCAGAGAAGTTGGGAGTTATGCCTTCTTCTGACATATAGGAGTTTATTTTGGCATTTCTGAATTCTATTCCATTGTCACTTCTAAGCTTCTGAACTTTGCTGCTGAACAGAACCTGCAATCTTTTTAACAACCTTATTAAGATATCAGGTACATCATACTTGGCTCTGATGAATTATATTTAAGCATATCTAGAGTATTCATCAATCAGAACCAGAATATACTTTTTACCTGATAGACTCTGCACAGAGATAGGACCATAGAGGTCCACATGAATCATATGTAGAGGTCTAGGACAATTATTATCACTTTTGGTCTTATGGGAAGATCTTTTCATTTTTCCCATTTCACAAGCAGAACAAAGAGGATCTTTGTTCAACTTCAGAGATGGTAATCCCTTAACCAGATTTAGTTAGACCAACTTATCAAGTGAAAAAAAGTTCAGATGAGAGAACTTCTTATGCCAGAGACAGACATCTTCACTGTTACGAGATATTAAACAGAGTTTCTCTGAGTCAGTGTTTATGTGTTTGGTAAAATTCATTCTATATAAGTTACCCTTTCTGTCTACTCTTAGCATTTCTTGACCTGTTTTTGAGTGAAGAAGTGAACAATTTTTTTCATGAAACTTCACATCAAAACCATGATCACAGAGTTGACTTATGCTTGTTAAGTTGTGTTTTAACCCATCAACATAAGCAACTTTTGATACAGAAACATTACCTCTTGTTAACTCACCAGATGGGCATAGACTTTTTCTGCAAGACAAATTAGAGTTTCTTAGGTACCCATATCATTATGGTTCCTTTCTTGTTAGACTTCTAAGGAGTTTGATGAACATTTGGCATTTCATATTTTGATGTTTTGTCTCTGAATTTTTGTTCAGAGACTGATTCAGAAAACAATGAGAACCTCTAAAATGATTTTTCAGCTTAATTATTAGTTGAATGCACTTGCAATTACTAGAACAAGAAGAAGTATGAGAAAAGTTTTTCATTTCATTGAATGCATTTGGTACACTTTGATTCTTTTTCAAACTAGCACTAGGAATATTACAAGTATTCTTAACTACTTCCTTCTTTTTGTCTTGAAAGACAGCCTTCTTTTCAAGTTACCTTTTCTTGTTCAAAAACATCTTCTTCTCTTTGTTGCTCATTGCACAAATAGGATCAGAATGGTTAATTTCTTGCCATTTGCCTTTTTGTTCAGGAGTGAATTTGATTGCTTTATAAGTGTAGAGTTGAGAAGTGTTAGTTTTATTCTTGTCCTTTTCTTTTTACTCTTTCTCAAGGTCTTTTGCTTGTAGACACATGTCTACAAAATCAAAACAGATTGGTATTCTGGGTTTGTTTTTCAAAACTGGAACAGGAATGTTCAAAATTCTAGAACCAACAGTCTGTATGTTTTTATGAATTACTTTCTCTGGTCTAAAGAATATATGTTCATCTATCTCTGGATCAGAGTCAAGAAAGTCTCTCTTAGCCTTGTCAGAGATAACTACCTTTGTAGTTTCATAATTTCCTTAGGTCTAGAGACTTTAATGATTCTTTTCATGCTTTCTTTCTTTTTCAAATCAGCCATGACATTTTCTTTATAAATTCTTTTAATGTCATCCTCAAATGTATTTCTGATGCATTCATCTGATATTGGTGAATATAGAGGTGCATCTGGATTGATTGAACTCTGAGTTTCATCTTCAAAAGTACTTGTTTTAGAGGTACTTGTTTCAGATGACTCTGATTCTTTTGTGATAAAAACATCAAACTTGAAAATTTCTCTAGGATCATTGCTCTGAGGTTTTGTGAAGCGTACCTCTGAATTCTATTTTTCTATCTTTAAGATAGGTTTTGGAAATGTTTTTGCTTCAGAGTATAAGCCATTTTTAAAATTCAGAACTCTTGTTTTTTATCCTTCTAAGGTTTTTGTTCTTTTGAAATTGTTCAGAGATGGATAGTCAGAGCTCTGGACCTTTCCCATACAGAAAGTGGAAGAAAGTGAAGTTTTCTTCAATCCAATGAATGAATCTAATTCATTGAAACCCAGTCCTTGAGTGTCCATTTGATAATTTATTTTTATATGTACATCTTGAGCATCTAGATAGCTTTTGATTTAAAGTTCTTTCCTATCCAGAGATTGATGCAGGATTTCTCTTTCCTTTTGAAAAAAGTTAGTTAAGGCAACAGAATTGAGCCTTTCATACTCAGATCTTTTAACTTCTTCTTTTTTAGCTTTTAACACTTTTTCCAATTCTTTGAGTTTCTCAGAAAAAGATTTTTCCTTTTGTCTTTGAGCTTTTTCAAGTTCATATTTTCAACAAAAAATTATTTCTTTTCTGACTCAAGAAGATCCTTTTCTCTTTTATAAAAACTAAGATCTTTTGTCATTTGTCTTCTCTTTTCTTTTTCTTCAAAAAGTTTTTGCTTTAAATTCTGAACTCGTCTGTTAGCTTAAGAACGTCCATTTCAAGTTCACTTTCAGAGGTGGAATGAGAATTTACCTTTTCAGAGCAGTCCTCTGACGATCCATCAGTCTGATCATCTTCAAAAGCCACACCACAGAGATTGGTAGGCTCTTCCTCTCCATCACTTGTAGAGTCAGATAACCAATCTTCCATCTCTGCAACAAGTACTCTTTCTTTGACATTATACTTGTACTTGTTCTTGTAGTAGTCTTGATGTTTGACAAGTCTACCTCTGCAGTTTGCAAAGAAATGGCCTAGTTTTCCACATCTGAAACATCTTCCATCATTTTGATTTGGTGGAAGAGCAGCAACAGTTTATGTCTTCTGAGCTTGTGGTTGGGACTGAAAGTATCTCTGAGGTTGAGGATACTTGGGTTAGAATGGTTGATGAGTTCTTGATTGTTGGGCAGCATCATGATTGTTGAAATTTGTACCCTTTTAATCTCACAATAATGATATAAACAATAAGAGTAATAACAGCGGAAGCAGTTTAATATCAAAGGAGATTCAAGTATCACGGTTCATAAAGCAAATAATAGATTAACAAGATATTCTTCAATAAGGTATTCAACTTATATTATCAGTTTTTAAGACTTCTCAAGCACACTTTGAACAAGAAGGTGATGGTCCTTTTTATAGGACCATAAAGTAAATAGTGTACTTATCTGACAAATAGAAGCATGCTTGAACAGTGTCTTACCTAAGAGGTAAGATCAAGACATGCTTGAACAGTGACCTACTCTAGAAAGTAAATCTTATCACAAGGTGACGTGTCATCTGTTCTTCTTTGTCAAGAGATTCAGAGTGATCATCTTCAGAGCTCTGAACTAGGATCTCTGATGAGGAGCTCTCTGATGTCTTTTCGGAGACTGTCTCTGAACTGACTTCAGAGACAGACAACTTTCTCTAGGCTGACTCTGAACTGACTTCAGAGACAGAATTGCTTTCTCCAGAGTGACTCTGAATTGACTTCAGATACTGACTTGTTGTGATCCCTTGAAAGTCTTTAGATGAAGGCTTAGTTATTTTCAATAATTTCATTGGTTCAGATTTGGGGCTAACAATCTCCCCCTAAGTACTGAAAATAAACAAAGAACACATAGAACATTTAAACTAGAAAGCGAAGAAGAGAAAGTTATCCTCTGGAAATATTACTTCTTATAAGATTTTGCATTTACAAAAGAGAATAATATTGATCAAGTAATCAGAACCTATCACTAGAACAAATCCTACGAAACTTCATGATGAGCTCTCTGAAGTTAATCATTGAGCCAATTTCCAAGTTTAGTTTCGCCAGTAGGTCTGCTCTGTGCCGTTCTTGCTTCACATGAAATCATCTTCTGTATTCCTTTCAGGGTTTCATCAGAATACTTTTCTACTTGCGAAGCTAGAAGGATTTTCTTCTCTTGATTCACTCTGTAGATGAAATCCAGAGGTTCTTCAATGATTGATCCAGTCTTCTGTTTGTCCAGGTTTTCGATGGTTTCCACTGGTTCAGTCACTCCTAGCTTTTCTTCACCCAAATTCAGAGCAATCTGAAAGTCATGTTTTGCTCTGTGTTTGATGTAAGCTTCCATTGCCCTTCTTACTTCAACCAAGCTCATTCTGATCTCCCTTCTTCCTGAATCATACCTCGCAGAGCAATAGGCATATAGATGAGTGAGATCATATAGATTTAGGTTTACGAAATCATTATCATTGAACTCGTAAATCTTATGATCAGATCTAGTCACCACATAATGCCTATATATTATTTTGTTGAAGGCGAATGTCTTTTCAGAGATTTTCTCAACTCTTACTATTGGAGCATCATTGAGAACCTCCTTTCTTGGTTTTGTCTTTGCCTGTGTGAATCTTCGTTCGTAGTCTGGCATGTCCTCTCTGATCAGAGGGATTACTTGAGTGTCTTCCATGTTGAACTCACAGTAGACATGCCGAAAGTGATCTTCTATTTATGCTTCAGGAGTGGATTCTAAGAATGTTGGAGGATGAGTGAATACCTTGGCTGGTAAACCAATGCTTGTCTTCTGAACAAGATTCTCTTGAGGATCCTGTTCATCAACAACCATGGTTTATTTGTCCTTGGGCTGTGACTGAGTTATCTCTGAGGGCTTTTCAGAGATATATCCATCTATTTCCGGAGATTCTTTCAATTCTGAAGCTGTTGAGGTATGATGAGGTTGAGCATTTTAAAAAACATACTCTTCGACATCAATTACTTCGATCTGTTCTCCAGCAGCTTCTTCCTCTCTGTCAGAATCTTTCTGTTCTTCTTCAGACTCTGACTCAAAGGCATCTCTCATCACCATTGGTTGTCTTTCAGGTGATGAGAAAACATCTTCAGAGGATGTAGAGAAGTCTACAAGTTGTTCTTCCTCCTCTTCCAGAGCTCCAATTTTCTCTGGAGTCGCATCAGTAACTGGAGTGATTGGAACACCTGGTGTTGATGAGGCGTATAGTATGACTGGTGCTGTGAATGATTGTAAGTTACGGTTTCATCAGAAAAGGTGGTGTTCCTCTCTGGTTCCTTCTCTTGGACTTGTGTAGAGGGAGCAGCTTTAAAGGTGTGCGCGGATTTATCTCTGATCTACTTCTCTTGTGAGTCATAGTGCTCATCATCATCTGAATCATCAAATGTTTCTTTCTTCACTCCATCACTACAAGTTCCACCAGAAAACTTGTGTTTGTATTTGGGAGAGTTTGGTTTAGCGATTCCTTTTCCTTTGGGATCCTGAAGTGTCTTCTGAATATTTTCGATTGCCTCTGAAGCAGCAGTTCTGATTTCAGCAATCTGGTCCTCTGATTTATAATTATGAAGTTCCAGACTTGCTTTGACCTGCTTCTGAGCAATTGTAGAGATCTTGGAAGAACAAATCAACATTCTGCTCATTATTGCTGATTTAAAAGAGGCCAGATCACTTTTGGTGATGAGGTCTTCAGAAGTTCGGGGTGGTGGCTGTGGTGTTGCTGATGTTGTGCTGACAGTTGGTACAGAAGCTTTAATTGTTGCTTTGATGAGTTCAGAGATAGATTCCAACTGATCTGTTGAGAGTGATGATGATCTGGTGGCTACTACCTCTTCCCTTAATTCTTGTAGAGCCTTCTGAATGTCGATGGTTGAAGATGCTTGTAGAGCAGCACTCTGAGCTCTAAGGTTTACTGTTTCAAAAGAAGATTCAACTTTCTATCTGAATAGTTCTTGTTCGAACTTTTGGATTCTTGTTGAGGAGTCCAAAAGTTGGGTCTTCAGAGTGGAAACATCTGCTTTGAGGTTTGTGTTTTCAGAGCGAAGAGCAGAGGTCTCTGAACCGTCAATTCGCTGAAAGTTATGCTCTTTCATGGAGCCTCTGACTTCCTCACAGAATCTCTGGAACTCGAATTTAGTGAGAAGTTCAGAGAGGGGTACATTGGTTACAACACATGTAGCCAATTTTTCGTCGAGTTCAGAGGAGCCTTCGTTCAGAGTTGTTTTGATGTTATCTCTGGAAGGACTTCCACTCAATCCTTGATGTTCCGGAGAATCATCTATGAGTGTTCTGTTCTCATCCAAGTCCTCCTCCTCAGATTCAGAGGACTGGAAGTGAATGTGGGAGTTGATCTTGCGATCCAGGCAAGTCAATCCTTGGTTTTGTAGGTCGAGCCATTGTCCCTGAGTTGGACAGCTAGTTCTGGATATTCTAAAGGGTGAGATATGAGCCACAAAGGCATCAATTTTTGTAGGGTTTTCGGATGTACTCTGAGGCAACTGAGTACTTGAAGTATTGGCTAAGTCCTGTGAAGAGGGCCTATCCAGAATTTGAGTTTCCTCAGTTAAGTGAACTTCAGAGGTGGAAAAATGTATCTCTGAAGTGGCTTGTTGGTTTGGGTTCGAGGTGTGCACCTATGATTCAATAACCATTACCTCTGGATCAGGTAGGTTAGATTGTGTGGTTGCACTGGGAGATGGGGTTGGTGTCCTAAAATATATGTGCCTTGAGGCATCTTTTTGTTTGGAAGGGGAAGAACTCTCAGGTTTCTCTAAGTCAGAAGACTTGCTCTCTTCCCTCTGAGAATCTTCAGAGCTAGTCTCAGAAGATTCAACCTCACTTTCCTCAGAGCTAGTCGAGTTATCCTCTACACTAGCAATTGAGGTTTCTTCCATTACTTCCTCATTGACAGCCCCTTCTCGTGCTCTGTCATCTCTCTCAACTTCGGTTTCTCTACCAAGAGTACCCTCTGGTTCACTCTTGTGAGAGCTCTATACTTCAGGGTCCTCATATCCCTCTGAAGCAGAGATTCTCTTGCTCTCCATTCTAGGTTCAGGACCTAAGTGTGCCCAGAACTGGTTCTAGTCCTTGGGCAACACGGAGATAAGAAGCTAATGCTACAGATTGAGGATAAAATTGTTGGTTTGAAGCTGTTCATTATGTAGAATGGAGTTTTAGGTTGTTCAGGGGCAATCAAAATATGAAGCATCTCGATCGCGGCATGGATGATTAGAGACAGAAATCTTGGGAAAGTTATTGAAGGAACTTTGGATGATTGGGTCGTTTGTTCAGGGTCCTTTGCCAAGCATTTGTTTTTCTTCTCTATTGATGTTAGAATCATATCAAAGATTATGCCGACCATGTCCAAGTTGCGATTAAAGAATAGGGCATACATGATTGACAGTATTTCTGGTGTTGCTTGATCCATGCTCCCCAGTTTGCAGGTTAGTGTTCGATTTAAGACAGAGAACATGAAATTCCAGATTGGTGGTAGGTGTTGTCGTCTGAAGTTGCTCAATCTGGTTATTTCTGTGTTGTAACCTAGCATTCGAATGAACTGAAGTAGGGTTTCAGAAGTTGGGCGCTTTTCAAAACGCGTGATTTGAAGTTCCTCAGCTGTTAGGAGTGGGAGAACTTCTCTTAGAACAGTAGGATTGATTAGTATCCGACATTTTACAACCTGAGATATGTCGAACTCGCCGATAATTCCTTTATGTGCATCGTTGTAGTGACTTAATGAATACCATTCTTGAACAAGCGAGAGTGGACATTCATTGGTAAAAGAAGTTAGGGCTTGAGTCAGTTCACAGTTGGAGAAGAACTCGCAGATTATTCCATATTGTTCCTCAAATTTGGGAGAATCAAGCTGAATCATGTGATTGTTGTCATTGATTGGAAAACGATACAGTCTTGAAGGCTCGCCAGATTTGGGAAAAAGTTTGCACCATTCATTTGAAGACGCCATTGTTGAGGTTGAAGGGAAGAAGATGAAGTTCAAATTCTTTTGGAGAGAGAGATTGCTCGAGAGTAATTTGTAAAAATGAATATCCGGATTTTAAATGGGTTTTGTATCCAAATTTAGAAAAAGAAACACTCGAGTACCTAAGGTGAAACGGCAGTGATTTGACCCTTTGGATAAAGTCGTTTGGCCTTTCACTCATCCCTTTTTGTGACACGTGGCCTTGAAAATTGTTTTACCTACGAATGTAGGTTCCAAGAAAATAGGAAAGGGGCGCCATTAAAAAATAATTTCTTTTTGCTGACTAGACAAACCTTTCGCCTTAAGAAGTAATTTAAGATATCATTTGTAATAAAAAGGTTCAGTTAATTTAAAATTTTAATTTCAAATGATATCAAAAATTGCCTTTTTTTTATTAAAAAGTTCTTGTTTGAGGAATGACTGGTCTGAAAGTTGTTGACTCCCCCTTCACTGATGATTTGGAAAAAAATCCAAAATTTTAGAGACTCTGAAAATACTACAGAGACAATATTCAGAAGCTATGAGATAAATTTAACTTGTTCTGAGACAAAGTTCAGAGACTCTGAGTGGACATTTGAAAAATTCTCTTGTTCTTTTTCTCCCCCTTGACAAAAGAACACCTTGTCATGTGTTTGGAGAACATTCACAAACTGATATTGACATATGCTACTTGATTCAAAGGCTCTGATATTTTGATCAGAGACTCTGAGTTTCTTCCTTGTTAGGTAGACATATTCAACATTCCTAACTTGCTGATTAAAAAATTGAACCTTCGTTCATCTAAAGCTTTTGTGAAAATATCAGCAAGTTGGAGTTCAGTTGGTACAAAATACATTTCTATTGTTCCCCTTTCAACATGATCTTTTATGAAATGATACCTTACATCAATGTGCTTTGTCTTTGAATGTTGTACTGGATTGGCAGAGATGTCTATGACACTTTTTGAATCACACAGAATGGGTATTCTTTCATATTGTTGGCCATAATCTTTGAGCTGAGTTTTCATCCATATTACTTGAGAGCAACAACTAGCCGCAACAACATTATATGCCTCTGCAGTTGAAGTTGAAACACAGTTTTGTTTCTTGGATGACCAACTTACCAGTTTATTACCCAGTAACTGACAGCACCCAGAGGTACTTTTTCTGTCAAGCTTACATCCTGCATGATCTGCATCAGTGTAAGCTGTTAGATCAAAACTTCATAGTTTTGGATACCAGAGGCCTAATGATGGTGACCCTCTTAGGTATCTGAAAATTCTTTTGACAGCAGATAAATGAGATTCTTTTGGATTTACTTGATATCAAGCACAAAGACATGTTACAAACATTATGTCAGGCCTACTTGCAGTTAAGAATAGTAGTGAACCTATCATGCCTCTGTAGGTTTTTATATCTACAGATTGTCCTGAAGGATCAGAGTCAAGATTGACTCCGGTGGCTAGAGGTGTTTTCATAGAAGTTGAATCATTGAGTTTGTATTTTTGTAAAATTTCAGAGACATATTTAGTTTGACTTATGTAAGTGCCTTCTGAAGTTTGTTTTACTTGTAAACCCAGAAAGAAGGTTAATTCTCCCATGAGGCTCATCTCAAATTCACTCTTCATCAACTCTGAAAATTTGTCACAATACTTTTGATTAGTAGAGTCGAATATAATGTCATCAACATAAATTTGTACTAAAAGCATCTCATTTTTGTACCTGTTGATGAATAATGTTGTATCAATTGTGCCTTTGTCAAATCCATTTCTAATCAGAAAAGTGGACAGTGTTGCATACAAAGCTCTTGGAGCTTGTTTAAGTCCATACAGAGCCTTATCCAAATAATAAACATGATTTGGAAACTATGTACTTTCAAATCCAGGTGGTTGCTGGACATAAACTTCTTCATTTATTTTACCATGTAGAAAGGCAGATTTGACATCCATTTAATAAACTTTGAATCCTTTGTGTGCAGCATAAGCTAGGAAGATTCTTATTGCTTCTAGACTAGCTACAGGTGCAAAGGTTTCATCATAATCAATACCTTCTTCTTGTCAATATCCTTTAGCAACCAACCTGGCTTTGTTTCTGATTATTACTCCATCCTCATCCTTTTTGTTGTTGAAAACCCATTTTGTTCCAATTGCAAATTTTCCTTTGGGAAGGGGAACTAGGGTCCAGACTTTATTTCTTATAAACTCTTGAAGTTCATCCTGCATTGCAAAAATCCAATGAGGATCTTCAAGAGCTTCTTTCACCTTCTTTGGTTCAATAATGCTCAAAAAGTTTACGTAGAAGCATTCATTGATTGTTGCAGATCTTGTTTTAACTCCTTCTGATGAGGATCCAATGATTTGATCAATTGGATGATCTTTTGTCCATCTAGAGATTGGAGCAAAGATTTGGGGTGGAGTTTGAGCTTCAGAGATGACAGCTGGTGACATCTCTATTGTGCTGTTCAGAGTCTCTGAAGTTGTTTCCCGAGATGGTGAAGCAGATTCTTGAATGTCTTCACTATTTGTTTCTGGAGTTACTTCAGACACTCCTTGATCATCCTCTTTTTGATCTTCACCTTCTTCTGATTCACTTTGTTGATCTGAATTTGGTGAAACAGAAGGTGTTAATTCAGAGGGACCAGAAAGAGTTGTACCTGTTTCTTGGGGTCCTTCTAAATTCTGTCTTTGTCTATCTCTGAAGACTACTTCTAGGTTATCTTCATCAAAGAAATCTTCAAATATTCTGTTTAACTCAGATTCTCTGGATGATTCAGAGATAGGTGTTGAGAGACTTTCTTGTTGTTCAAAGCTTTTATTGTCGTCAAAAGTGATATTGATACTCTCTTGGATGGTCCTTGTTCTGAGATTGAACACTCTGAAAGCTTTTGAGGCTAAGGAATATCCAATAAATTTGCCCTTATCAGCTTTCTTGTCAAACTTTCCACGAGATTCTCTATCATTCAGAATGTAACACCTGCATCCATAAACATGAAAATATTTAACATTAGGTTTCCTATTGTTAATGAGTTCATAGGATGTTTTCTGAAATCTTTTGACAATTGTTGCTCTGTTCTGAGTAAAGGAGGCTGTTGCCACTGCTTCTGCCCATAAATTTGTTGAAAGATCAAATCCAGCAAGCATTGTTCTTGCAGCTTCAACAAGTGTTCTGTTCTTCCTTTCAACAACTCCATTTTGCTGAGGAGCTCTTGTTGCAGAAAAGTTAGGAGTAATGCTTTCTTCTGATAGATATGAATTGATTTTGGCATTTTTGAACTCTGTTCCATTATCACTTCTTAGTTTCTGAACTTTGTTGCTGAATAGAACCTGTAATCTTTTCAACAATCTTATCAAAATATCAGGTACATCTGATTTTGCTCTGATGAATTCTATCCATGTGAATCTGGAAAATTCATTAATCAGAACCAGAATGTATTTCTTACCTGCTAGACTCTGTACAGAGATAGGACCACAGAGGTCCACATGTAGCATGTGCAGAGGTTTAGTACAGTTGTTTTCACTTTTGGTTTTATGGGAAGATCTTTTCATTTTTCCCATCTCACAAGCAGAACAAAGATGATCTTTGTTAAACTTCAGAGATGGTAATCTCTTAACCAAATTAAGTTTAACTAATTTATCAAGTGAGGAAAAGTTTAGATGTGAAAACTTTTTATGCCAGAGCCAGACTTCCTCACTACTCAGAGATATAAGACAAAGTTTCTCTGAATCAGTGTTGTTGATTTTGGTAAAATTCATTCTGTAGAGGTTACCTTTTCTATCTGCTCTGAGAAATTCTTGACCTGATTCTGAGTGAAGAAGTGAACAATATCTTCTTTGAAATTTCACATCAAAACCATGATCACAAAGTTGACTTATGTTGATCAGATTATGTTTTAATCCATCCACATAAGCAACCTTTGAAACTAAAACATTTACTCTTGATAATTCACCATATCCTTTAATCTGTCCTTGCACATTGTCTCCAAAAGTAACTGCTCCTCCAGATTGTGCTTTGAATGAGGATAGCAGTTCCTTATTTCCAGTCATATGCCTTGAACATCCAGAATCTAGGTACCAGATTGGCATTGACTGTTTTTGCAAGACAGATTATTGTTTCTTAGGTACCCATTTCATTATGGGTCCTTTTATGTTAGACTTTGGTGGATTTGTATGACTTTTTGGCATCTCATCTTTTGATGTCTTGCCATTACTTGTCTTCTTTTGAACTTTTGTCTCTGAGATATTTTTCAGAGATTGATTCAGAAGACAATGTGATCCTCGGAAATGATTTTTCAGTTTGATCAAGAGATGAATGCAGTTGCAATTAATGGAACAAGAAGAAGTAAGAGCAAAGTTTTTCTTTTTCTCAAAAGCAGTTGTTACATTTTGACTTCTTTTTAAATTAGCATTAGGAATATTACATATATCCCTAACTACTTATTTCCTTTTTGCTTGAAAGACAGTCTTCTTTTCAAGTTGCTTTTTCTTGATCAAAAACATCTTCTTTTCTTTGTTGCTTACTGCACAAACAGGATCAATATGGTTAATTTTTGTCCATTTGCCTTTTTGTTCAGGAGAGAATTTCATTGTTTTATAGGTATAAGAATTAGAAGTGTTTGTTTTATTCTTTACCTTTTCTTGTAATTCTTTTTCAAGTTCCAGAGATGTTTTTGCTTGTAAACACATATTTGCAAAATCAGGACTTATTGGTATTCTGGTTTTGGTTTTCAAAAATGAAATTGGAACATTTAAAATACCAGACCCAACAGTTTCTATCTTTTTGTGAATTATACTCTCTGGTTTACATTAAATCTGTTCATCAATCTCTTGATCAGATTCTGAATCAGAATCAAGAAAGTCTCTTTTATTTTTAATAGAGATAGCTACCACTATTGGTTTTTCAATTTGTTTTGTTCTGGAGACTTTAATGATCCGTTTCATGCTTTCTTTTCTTTTTAAATCCTCCAAGATATTTTTTTTCCATATCTTTTTAACATCATTTTCAAATGTAGTTCTGATGTTTTCATCTAATTTTTGTGAATACAGAGGAGCATTCAGATTTAGTGAACTCTGAGATTCATTTTCAGAAGTACTTGTATCAGAGGTACTTGGTTCAGATGTCTCTGATTCTTTTGAGATGAAAGCGTTAAATCTGAAAATTTCTTTGGGATCATAGCTCTGAGGTTTTGTGAAGTGTACTTCTGAAGTTTCTTCTAATATCTGTAACACAGATTCTTGAAAGTTTTTCACTTCAGAGTATGTAGTATTTTTGAAATTCAGAGCTCTTGCTTTTGATCCCTCTGATGTTTTCATTCTTTTGATAATATTCATAGATGTACCTTCAAAGCTTTGGACCTTTCCCATACAGAAAGTGGAAGAAAGTGATGTTTTCTCCAATCCAGTGAATGAATTCAACTCATTGAATCCCAGCCCTTGAGAGTCCATTTGAGTTTTTATTTTGTCGATAACACCTTGTGGATTAACATAGCTTTTGATTCGAAGATTTTTTCTATCTAGAGATTGATGTAGGATTTCTCTTTCCTTTTGAAAAAATTTGGTTAAGGCAATAGAATTGAGTCTTTCATACTCAGATTTCTTTACTTCTTCTTCTTTTCCTTTTAAAACTTTCTCAATTTTTCTTATTTCTTCTGAAAATTATTTTTCTTTTTGCTTGTGAGATTCTACAAGTTTGTTCTTTTCAAGAAAAATTTCTTTCTTTTCTGATTCCAGAAGATTATTTTCTCTTTTGAAAAAGATTAGCTCTTTTGACATTTGCTCTCTTTTGTTTTTCTCTTCAAGAAACTTTTGCTCTAGATCTTGAAGTTCATTAACTAGTTTAAAAGCATCTATTTCAGGATCACTATCAGAGGTGTAAAGAGAGTTTACCTTTTCAGAGTTGTCTTCTGATGCTCCATCAGTTTGATTTCCATCTGAAAAAGCCATACCACAGAGATTGGTAGGCTCTTCCTCGCCATCGCTTGTTGAGTCAGATAGACAGTCTTCATTTCTGCTACAAGAAGTCTTTCTTTTACGTTGTACTTGTATTTGTTCTTGTAGTAATCTTGATTTTTGACAAGTTTTCCTCTGCAGTTTGAAGAGAAATGGCCTAGTTTGCCACATCTGAAACATCTTCCATCATTTTGATTTGTTGGAAGAGTGGCAGTACTTGTCTCTGGCTTCTGTTCTTGAGGTTTGAAGTATCTCTTTGGCTGTGGATACCTTGGATGAAATGATTGTTGAGGTCTTGTTTGTTGAGTTACATCATTGTTGTTGAAGTTTGTACCCTTTTGATCACTATATGGAGTGAATCTGGGTTCTTGTTGAAATCTGACACTTTCTTGTTGAAATCTTCTTTCAGGATTTCTTCTTTCTTCATTCTCTCTCCTTCCTTCAAATACTTTCTTGCCAAATTTCTTGTTAAATTGATGAGTGATTAATGCAAGAGATTTGGCGAAGGCATCTATATCATCTTCTGAGTCTGAATCTGAATGATTTTCTTCTGCCATTAGGACCTTTTTGGATCTTCTTTTTGTTTCCAAACATTTATGTGACTCTTCACAGTTGTTTTCTTTCGAAATTTGTTTTGAAACAATTGCAAGGGGTCCACCTAAAGACAATTTTGATTTTTGCTTCATAACTTCTTTTTCATGTGCAACAAGAGTGCCATAAATGTCAGTTAATGACCATGACTCAAGATCTTGATTGGCTTGTATAGACATGGAAAGTTGTGACCATTCTTCATTTAAGTTTTTCAAGAAAAGAACGTTGTTTTCCTCTTTTGTTCTTATTACTCCAAACTTTCTGCATTTGTTGATAAGAATATTGAATCTTGAGTAAGTTTGGTGTAATATTTCTTCTGGTAGAGCATGAAAATCATGATATTCATTGATGCATAGATTTCTTCTAATTTTCTAGGTTTGTAGGCCTCCTTCTAGTTGATTTAACAACTGATCCCGTATCTCTTTTGCAGTTTTACAAGAATCAAGTTCTTGAAAGATATCATTGGGAATGGCCATTATAAGTAATCTAACAGCTTTTGAATCATTATCCATCATATTTGTTTCTTCATCAGTGAAGTATGTGGTTTTCTTTTCATAATATGCAGGGATTTCAGCAGTATTTGCTGTTCTAGGAACTCTTGGTACTAATACCATTGGAATGTGAGTTCCAACGTTCACTGATCTAAAGAGGTCCTTGTCCATGCCTTCTAAGAAATTTACCATCCTTATCTTCCATTGGGGATATTCATCCCTTAAAAGTGTAGGAGGTTTTGTTAAAGACCCAGCAGTATAAATGACACTTATGCTTGAGTTTGCCATTTTTGAAGAAAAATATGAGTATTTAAAGAGCTGATTCTTTTAGTATTGAACAGTGATTTACTATCAAATCTTGAGCATATGGTATTCTTTAATAAACCAGGTTTATTTGAACATGCACAGATAATGAAAGTTAGAATCAATGAGATGTAAATCTATCCGAGTATGCAGATGCGATCTATCTTAGTTTAGAAAACAAAGTTGGCTCTGATACCAATTGTTGGATCCCAGATTTAATCTCAAAACAATGATAAAAACAATAAGAGTAATAACAGCGGAAGCAGTTTAATATCAAAAGAGATTCAAATATCACAGTTTATAAAACAAATAATAGATTAACAAGATATTCTTCAATAAGATATTCAACTTATATTATCAATTTTTAAGACTTCTCAAGCACACTTTGAACAAGAAGGTGATGGTCCTTTTTATAGGACCATAAAGTAAATAGTGTACTTATCTGACAAATAGAAGCATGCTTGAACAGTGTCTTACCTAAGAGGTAAGATCAAGACATGCTTGAACAGTGACCGACTCTAGAAAGTAAATCTTATCACAAGGTGACGTGTCATTTGTTCTTCTTTGTCAAGAGATTCAGAGTGATCATCTTCAGAGCTCTGAACTAGGATCTATGATGAGGAGCTCTCTTATGTCTTTCCGGAGACTGTCTCTGAACTGACTTCAGAGACAGACAACTTTCTCTAGGCTGACTCTGAACTGACTTCAGAGACAGACTTGCTTTCTCCAGAGTGACTCTGAATTGACTTCAGATACTGACTTGCTGTGATCCCTTGAAAGTCTTTAGATGAAGACTTAGTTATTTTCAATACTTTCATTGGTTCAAATTTGGGGCTAACATGGAGTGAATCTGGGCTCTTGTTGAAATCTTCTTTCTGGGTTTCTCCTATCTTCATCATCTCTCCTGCCTTCAATGACTTTCTTGCCAAATTTCTTGTTAAATTGGTGAGTAATTAATGCAAGAGACTTGGAAAAGGAATTGATATCATTATCTGAGTCTGAATGTTCATCTTCTTCAGCCATTAAAAACTTTTTAGACTTCCTTTTTGGTTCCTTTTTCAAAGAGTTTTTTGTTTCTGCACTACAACCTTCTTTTGATACACCTTTTTGTTTTGAAATGAGGGCAAGTGGTCCACATAAAGAGGTTTTTGACTTTTGGTTAACAACTTCTTTTTCTTGAGCAACAAGAATGCCATAAATATCAGTCAATGACCATGATTCAAGATTTTGATTGGCCTTTATTGACATTGACAGTTTTGACCATTCTTCATTTAAACTTTTAAGGAAAAGAACATTGTATTCTTATTTTGTCCTCATAACTCCAAACTTTTTGCATTTTTTGATAAGAATGTTGAATCTTGAGTATGTTTGGTGCAAGGCTTCTTCAGGTTGTGCATGAAAGTCAAGGTACTCATTAATGCAAATATTTCTTCAGTTTTTCTGAGTTTGTAGGCCACCTTCAAGTTCGTTTAACAACTGACTCTTTTGCAGTTACACAAGAATCAAGTTCTTGAAAGATATCATTGGGAATGGACATAATAAGTAATCTAACAGCTTTTGAGTCATTTTCCATCATTCTAGTTTCTTCATCAGTAAAGTTTGAAGTTTTCTTTTCATAGTATGCAGGTATTTAAGCAGTATCTGCTGTTGCTGGAACTCTTCGTACCAACACCATTGGTTGGTGAGGTCCATCATTCACTGATCTTAAAAGATCCATGTCCATACCTTCCAAGAAATTTACCATCCTTATTTTCCATTGGGGATATTCATCCCTTAGAAGTGTAGGAGGTTTGGTTAATGATCCAGCTATATAAATGGCACTTATACTTGAGTTTTCCATTTTGAAGAAGAGATGAAGGTTTGAAGAACTGATGTTTTTCTAAGAAGATCTTTTATCAAGAAGTGAAACTGTGATTTACTTTCAAATATGGAGCATATGGAGTTCCTTTAAATAAACCAAGGTTTATATGAACATGCACAAATTTTTGAAAGCTTGAATCACTAAGATGTAAATTTATCAGAGTATGCAGATATGATCTTGTTTTATTTTAAAAACAAAAATGGCTCTGATACCGATTGTTGGATCCCAAATTTAACCTTATAACAATGATATAAAACAATAATAACAATAAGCATAGCGGAAGCAATATAGTTTTAATATCAAAGCAGATTCCATATCACAGTTTATAATAAGATATATAAATCGTAGAAGATCTTTCTCTTGAATACTTTCAGTATATTAAAAGATGATTCATATACAAGATTTATCAAAAAGTACACTTTTGTCAATGGAGTGATGGTCCTATTTATAGGACCATAAAGTGAACAGCGTACTATCCTGACATTAGAAGCATGCTTGAATAGTATCTTACCTAAAAGGTAAGCTCAAGACATGCTTGAACAGTGACCTACTCTAAAAAGTAAATCTTATCACTAGGTGACGTGTCATCTGTTCTTCTTTCAACACTTGTAAATCTTCATCTTAGATCTTCAGAGAGAATACCTTTAGAGCTCTAAAATAGATCTCTGATGAAGCTGGCTCTGATGTCTTCCCTGTTAGACTAGTATTGTATTCAAGATTAAATTGAGGGTCTAGTTTGTAAATGTTAAATAGTTTGAGGGTTTATTTGTAAAGTCAACATAAGTTGACTTAGTATAAATAGTTTAGTTGTTGTCTTTGTAAGTACGCATATGCACACATTAGATCTTCAGAGAGAATTTGGTAAGAACACATAGTGAACGTGAGATCCGTGACTTCGTGTAAGATCTGTGACTAATTGAATAATATGATTTGATCTTCATGATTGTGTTCTAAATCTTAAAATGTGTGTTTATATGCTAGTATCTGGGTCACAATTGGTATCAGAGCTAACAGAAATCAGGAATCAAGTATGATTTCTATGATGAGTATGATGAAGAAAACACGCAGATCACTGTTTACCCGATTCCAAGTACAACAAGGTGGACACGAGATCATCCCCTACACAATATAATTGGTGATATCCACAGTGGTGTAAAAACGCGGTCGGCATCAGCTAACTTTTGTCTTTACTCGAGCTTCCTTAGTTCCCTTGAGCCAAAAAAAGTTTCAGAAGCCTTGCGTGATCTTGATTGGATATTAGCCATGCAAGATGAACTTCTACAATTTGAGCGGAACAAGGTATGTCGACTTATACCACTTCCTGAAGGTAAATCTGTTATTGGAACAAAGTGGGTCTTCAAAAACAAGAGAGATGAAGCAGAAATTGTGGTTCGAAATAAAGCTCGTCTGGTTGCAAAAGGGTATTGTCAACAGGAGGAATTGATTATGATGAGACCTTTGCTCCTGTTGCTAGGATTGAAGCCATTCGGCTATTTCTTTCATACGCAGCCCACAAGAATTATACAATCTATCAAATGGATGTAAAATCTGCTTTCTTGAATGGGATTCTGCATGAAGAAGTCTACGTTGCTCAACCTGAAGGTTTCATTGATCCAAAACACCCAGACTATGTCTACGTACTAGACAAGGCTTTATATGGCCTCAAACAGGCACCAAGAGCTTGGTATGAAATGCTAACCCAATTTCAACTTGCTTCTGGATTCAAGAAAGGTACTATAGATACTTCTCTCTTTCGGAAGAAACAAGGTGAGGATATGATCCTAATTCAGATTTATGTGGATGACATTATTTTCGGTTCTACAAATCCTAAGTTTTGTAAAAACTTTTCGAAAATCATGGAATCTCGATTTGAAATGTCCATGATGGGTGAACTGACTTTCTTTCTTGGTCTTCAAGTGAAACAGTTACCCGATGGCATTTTCATTAATCAATCTAAATATATTCGAGATATTCTTAAAAAGTTTAACATGACTGAAAGTTCAATGATGAAAACAACGAGTACACTATTAGATACTGATTTATCTGGTAAATCAGTAGATCAAAAGACGTACCGTAGCATGATTGGTTCATTACTGTACTTAATAGCGAGTAGACCGGATATTATGTTTGCCACATGTTTCTGTGTTAGGTATCAAGCTAATCTTGTAGCTGTGAAACAAATACTTAGGTACCTCAAAGGCACTCCTGAATTAGGCCTTTGGTATCCTAAGGGTTCGAGTTTTGATTTAACTGCGTATACTGATGTTGATCATGCAGGGTGTAAGCTGGATAGAAAGAGCACCTCTGGATCATGTCAATTTTTAGGTGACAAGTTGGTAAGTTGGAGGTCAAAGAAACATAATTGTGTATCCACTTCTACCGCCGAGGCAGAATATGTAGCTGTTGCAAGCTGCTGTTCACAAGTCCTTTGGATGCGGACACAATTAAAGGATTTTGGATACTCCTACCAATGAGTCCCTATATATTGCGAATCAAAGAGCGCGATAGCTATAACGGCTAATCCAATGCAGCACTCCAAGACAAAACATATTGATATGAGATACCACTTCATTAAGGATCATGTGGAGAAGGGCGATATAGAGATGCACTTTGTGCAAACAGACTACCAGTTAGCTAACCTTTTCACCAAACCGTTGGATGAAAAGAGGTTAACCTTTCTTAACAGCAAACTCGGTATGTTAAATGCCTCTACATGATTCAAGGGGGATATATCTTATTTTGTGCTTTAATGGTTTAATTCTTGGAAATTCATGAACAATGTTTATTATTCATCTTTACTGACAAAGGCGGAATCATTTTCATAATGATTACCAAAATCTTTTCTTTTGCAGGTTATTTTTAATGTGACATTGGCTTCTGGTTATATCAGATCAGAACCCGTTCTTAATTGGTAAATTTGAATATTACTATTCTCACTGGAGAGTAAGATATCATGGCTTCTGAATATTTCAATCCAGAACCCGAACTCAAATGTTTTTCTTCTGATGGATGCTTATCTGCAAACATCTTTTCTTGAAGTTTTTTAATTTGAGGGGGAGTTAACTATTATATCTTTTCAGGGGAGGAGATAATAGTTAGTTATACTATAATTGACATGTTTTTCTGATAAATTGAATTTTTACAGGTATTGAGGGGGAGGATATCTGAATTTTTGTCAAGGATACTTAAAAGAAAATATTCATTTCAGGGGGAGTTAAGGATTCTGATTTACATGTATATATTTCTAATCCTTACACTCTATCACTTGTTGAAAGAAGAACAACTTTCACTTGTGAAAAATGGTTTCTTAAATGTTCAAACCACTTCCTATTCTTACAAGATTTTCATGAATTACGAAGTGTGATTTTAAGTGATTTTTGGATACTTTGATGACTATCTGACCGTTTGTTCTCAAAGTATATACTTGTGTATTTTCTTTTCATATACTTTGTCAAGTATTCATACACAACGGTTCAGTACAATTTTTTCTTGAAGTTTGTTATTACCATGTATCAAATGATAAATCTTTCTATGGTAATACTCTCGTTTGTTTTTCACTGTTGTTTGAATTAAACGTCATTTCTTTTATATGTGCTTTTCATTGACAACATGTTTATATATTGTACATATAAACAACATTCGTCTTTGACATCCATTATTATTTTTCTTCATGATAATTTGATCTGATCTTAATCATGGTCAGATTCTCAAAACATTTCTATTCTTTCATTATTCTTCATTCATATGAAGTTTTGAGAAATCTTAAATGTTTAAAATGCTCAAATTTCATTCTGATTCTTAATGAGCATAAACATACTGACAAATGATTTCTTGTGCTTAAATTGTCAAGAAAATCATTGAGATACACATGCTTTTAGGACAAATACATGGGATTCAATGTGTGAGCTTAAAAAGAACTTCCATGGATTCACGATAACTAGTGTTTCCTACCCAGGAAGTATTTCCTGAGTGATTGAGGGGAGAGGGGTTAAGAGATTGAGTGTTGGTGTGTGAAGAGGTAAAATGGAAATGAGAGATTGGTTAGATGTGAGTTTATATGATTAAAATAAAGAGAGTGAAAGAATAGAGTAAAAGAATATCAGACTCTGCACCAAACTTCTTTCTGAGCCGGGCAGCCGCATAAACTGTTGTTTCATATTTCTTCATGAACGACATTGAAAAAGGCACCTAGCCCATGCCATCTCATGCAAATACCCTCCTGCTACTCATTCTTTTCTCAAAAAGAGAATGTTTCACATTTTCTGGAGATGCAGCACATACGCTATTGTTCTTCACTTGGAAAATACTAATATTGGAATAGAAGGAAAGTTGCCCCACCTTCGACCCTTCATTATGCACATTGAGTCTGTGTATACCATTGTTGTCTCAGTGGTTTACATACTTTGAGCCTTATGAAACACAATCTGTGTGATAATTCTTTCATACACAAGCACGAGCACACAGAAAAGTTGTTTTTCTGTCATAACATTCATAGAAAATACCTTGTGTTTTTTAATGATTGAATGGAAGTCTTGGGGAGTCAACATCAAACAAGTTCCTTATATTGTACATTTTTTTATACACAATGGCTTTGTGCTACTGACAAACATTCCTAACCGTTTCATGTGTTGATTCAGGGTTACCATTCTTATTTTGTCTGAATTTGAAGAGATTCAAATGAATACATTCATGAATTGACGGCTCATTCAGATCAGATGAATCAAATGGAGAGATCATGAAGACTGTGCTTACATGTTCATTTAGGGGAGATGTTCCAAAGCCTGATCTAAACTTGAAGAGTTTTTAATGATTTTGATTCTGACAAAGCATTAAAAAGGGTGAGATATATCAAAGTTCAAGTTCAGATGAAAAGTTTATATCATAATTGGGGAGATAAATCAGAGTTATAGAAAGTGTAACACCCCTAATTTCGTTATGTAACCTTGGTATTCTAGTGTTAAGCTTTTGTCGCTAGCACCGCGTTTGTTACCAAGTTTGAGTTTGGCCTTTGGTGGTTTTGTACAAACCACAGTGAACTACGCGAGTTATGCCGCGGGTTGAGGTCGCGGTATAACCCGCAAAACCCACTGGATGTCTTGGGTTTTAGGGGCACGGGTGAGTTATGCCGCGAGTGGAAGTCGCGTCATAACCCGCGAAGCTCTCCTGGCCGACTTAAGGGTTTCCACCCAAAATATCTCTCATTTCTCAATCTCATTCTCTCTCTTCAAATTCTCTCTCTCTCTAAGATTTCTCTTTGGTTTCTTCGATCTTTGAAGCTCCGTTGATCGCTACTATTAAGTGCATTGCTCGGGGTTTCGGTGTATAAAGCTTCACCTCTTCGTCGTGGTCGATATCTGGTTTTCGGGTTTTCGTATAAACCTGTTTGGTGAGTTCCTACTACCATTTTACAAACTTTATACATATCAAAACTCTTATTTGCGAAATCTGAAGTATTTCTACGGTATGATTTTATGTTCTAAACATTTTGATATAAATGAAGTTTTTGGTGAATCTCGGGGTTCCCGGTCAGATTTGACCAAAATGACGGGTCCCGCCTTATTGAAGTAAAATGATGTTTTACTTGCACATTATGTGGTCGTTTGAAAAGGATGTTTATGAACTCATTTTAAATGATTTTCATTCTTACCAGAAGTTGAACTGAGAATAGCATTTTGTTTATAAAATGTACTTATACCATATATTTATTTATGGTTGGTCACATACGTTGTTGTGACGAGTCCTTACCATTACTAGTGGATCCCTAGGTTTTGGAGTAGACTGTTTTGTGGGGAGGTTATATTCCCCAAATTGTAGCTATGGATCACATGTTCCTCGGGGGCAACTTGGTACGGTTATGTGAGTCCGGATACTAGCCATGGTTCATGGTGATCCTAGTGAAGGAGTATACATTGGTTTCCCTTGGGAGCGCGATCTCACCTCGTAGCACGGACTCTGGGTTCATTGCTGAGGACTCCAAGTGTTTAGCTCATAACTCGGATTTGTGGTCTACTTTGTGTTACACCACTATCCTTGGTAAAATGGTTCTTTTGTCATCGTATGATGAGTTTTGGACCGAAAAGGCCCGGTTGTGGCGAAATTTTATCTTTTATAAACAAAACCTTTATGAAAAGATTTCTTTATGTTACTGATGTTTATATCTCTGATTTTGAATAAACTGTATGTTCTCTCTAGGCTTTAAGCCTAACACTTTTTCTCAAACGATGTGTATAACAGGTTTCCCTTAGCGGTGGGTTGCGCAGGGTCTTTGAGAGTCGAGCGTGGACTCGAGGCATATTTTGAGATGTCTAGTGAATTTTGGATTGTCAAGTGTGGTAGTCTAGACGGTTATGTTTAGATTAGTATTGTTGATAAATTCTATATCCGTGTGAGTTTTGTATAGTCTTAAGGACTGATCCCTTTTATGGGAGGTGTATACAAATTCGAATGTCTTGTTGCCATATTTCTAGGTTATAAATTACTCTGAAAATCTAGAGTGTTACAAGTTGGTATCAGAGCTCTTGTTTAAGCGAACTAGGAAAGAATGTAAGATGTCTAGACTTAGACTGAGTTTGATAGGCATTGATTGTGAGACTGGGTAGAACTTCTAAGATGGGTTAGTCTTAGAATCGACGGATGTTATGTTAATCAAGCGTTATGATGACGGTAACAAGAACCCTTATGTGTTATATGTTCATAATCTCACTTAGCTAATGTGATTATGAGGATATTTTACGTAAGTGTAATTGGTTTGCTAATGTTATGACAATTGGTAGACGTAGCGGTACGTTTCTTTCGTGCGTGTTTCAGTTAAACTCTTCCTTACCCTTTCTCGTGCTTGTGTTCGTCTGCTCTACCTTAGTATGTTGACCGTTAGAGTAGTGTGAAGGTTTATAAGCGAGTAAGCTAAGGAATGATTGTTGTTTGTAAGCAATGTCTCTTTGGAATTATAGTAAGTGCGTGGGACGCATTAAGTTAATCATCCTAAGCCAGATTCAATGGTGGAGTTAGGATTATATCTTGTTAGATCGATTCCATATAGAGGAGATTTGTAAGTGAATTTATTAGGATGGTTGCCCTTTGATGCCTGAGGCATCCGGTAGATTATAGAACGTTGGGATATTGTGAAGCGTAGTATTAAGATGTGAGTGCCGACCGAATTCATGCATTTAATTTATTTCTAAAATAAGGTTGCCTAAATTGCTTTTCATAAGCGCCAACCATGAAGTAAATTACATTATAACGTTCTGGCAAGACATTTAGCACTCATCATATTTTAAACTATGAGCATAAGCATGCTTACATTGGTTTTGTTGCACCTGATTTCAAATTATTATCAAAACTCTCCTTATTCAAGTCTAGTGTTTAAATGCTATTTTTGGATGTCGAAATAATTGTGTTTTAACGCTTGTGGAGTTAATGGGCAAATAGCTGTGGAATTTTGACCTTGACATTGGAGCTCTTCCACGTATGTCAATGGTTTAAAGGAAAAGTTATCCCCATACTTTTGAGTCGGAGTTCTTGGAAATTTTGGTTTGTGTGAGTCTTGTTGAATTGCATGGAGTATTGTTTTATGAATTCTTTTAACGCGTGCGTATATTTTGAGATGCGTAAGTTAATTTTAAATTGTGTGCAATTTATGAGTTCTTTGGGAATCGTGTCTCATCTGAATATTGTTTGAATGGTCACCTTACCTTATATTGAAAAATAGAAATTTTGACACCACTTGATTGTTAGCGTAAATGAGTTTTATAAAATCCAGTTGGATTATGGTGTCTCATCTTACGACTTTTGCGTCGCGTAAATAATTTTGAGAGACATGTGCGTGTGCATCATTATGTGTGTTAATCTCGGGGTTTTATTATCAAGTATCATATGTCGTGTACTATGTGCATTGGATTTAAGTATAACGTTGGTGTGAATGATTGCATAAACGATTTATGTTATTTTTAAAAAAACAGGACTTTCGTTCTTATCGTATTCCATCATTAACTCTTACTGTTAAAATTTCCGCAAAGCATTTTGCGAATTAGCGGTATTTTTGTCGTTGTAGTTTCTATTCTGTCAAATGTGTTTATCTTTTCAACGTGAAGCTTCAAACTCGATTTGAAATTTTATTTGCATCCCCGTTAATTTACCGCCCTTTGGGGAATGAATTATTGCATATGGGGTGAGTTGAAAATTCATTCGTTGCAACGTCTCTTGGTTGTATAAAGAGGAATTTTAAAGATAAAATCGTGATTTTCCTTTTGAGTTGTACAAACAATTGTTGCACATATTGAAATACAAGAACCTATCTTCACGTTCATAGTATAAATTTTTGCGTATGTTTTTACTCGGTATTTCTCAAGGTGCGAGTATTTTGTTAAGTTTTCGTATTCGGTAACTTGGATTGTTTTAACAGCATAAATTGCTCATGTCGAACTTGAATATTTCAACAAGTAGATAGTGTGATTTACATATTCTGGGTGATTTTGTACACGTAAAATCTACATTATGATCTATGCATCTTTGATGATTTTGTGCATCTTAGTATATTTGCATTCATAAATTTTTGGAAAATCTTTGGTCTCAATACGTGTTGAGTTTTGAGAAATCATGTCCTGGTGGTGTGTATTTTCATAAACATTGTTTAAAGACATTTCATTATTTGGGAAAACAGTTAAATGTCGGTTAAAATGTGTTTTAAGGTATACGAGGCTTTCGTTGGAAATTTACGTAAAGTGTCAGGCTTTTGGCTCGGGTTTTGACTAAATGAGTCGTGTGGACATTTGTCCGGATTTATAACCGCAATGAAGGATTTTAGCATGATGGGGTTTATTCGTGTTTTGGTAAGTTAAAGTTGAATTGTGAAAATAGTGTACATGCCAAAATGTTTATTTTAAAGTGTTTGTGTTTTACAATAAATTGTTAACTGCTGATAAGTTTTGGTTATTTTGGAATGTTTAATTTTATGAGCATGCGAGACACCCATTTTGGGATCTTTGATTATTTTGGTAAATAAATCATGTTGAGGTGTTTCTTTGATGATTTTACATATATATATTTGGAGATTCAATTGACGTAAGTGTCGTTTGGTGTATCTGATCTTATAAACCTTTTCCAGAAAATGCATATTATTGTGTTATGAGGCCTTTTGAAAACATAAGGGTATGAGTTCATTTGGAAAACGGTTTGTTTCAACCAACGATGATATTTGAGTTAATCATACTTTTGGGTCGTGTATGCATAATAGTTGGTCAAGTGTGTTTCAGCATTTATTTCGGCTTTCATTTGGGTGTTTACGTAAACCGTTGGGTCGTTGGCTCAATTTTGACTAAATGGAGTCTTGAGGACATTCGTACGGTTTAAAAATAGTTGTGGAATTTTTGGAGTATGATGGCGATTATTTCATGCCATTAGGAATTACATGTTTTCTTTTTGGGAGCTTTGGTCTTTCATTTGGAGTCGTGTAAATTTTGACAGTGTTGTATTGGATCCATAGGCACGTAAGTCTGTCTGTTTTGGAAAGCCTAAGTTTTTGGTTACTGTGGTGACCGCTTGGGTTTGCTAGCGAGTAGGCGATAGGTGGCTCGAGCCGCTGAGTTGAAACTCGTTTAGATTGGATAGGCACCCATGTTCGTAAGACCCTGGAGTGGAACTCGACGGAGTATGGCAAGGGGCAATAATAGGTCTGAGGATTGTGATGTCTTGTATGGCATGGGAACTAGGACCGGTATGTGTGGTGAAATCCAATAACATCACGGGTGGCCCCATTCACGTGTTCTCGCCACCCAAGATGGAAACGTTTAGAGGTCATGCGAGGAAGCTGTGTGGGCGGCCTACTTGCGTGTTCTTCTATTCTCTTTATGTACGGGTCTCTCCGTCGTAGACCCGGGGTATTTTAAACAATAATGTTATATTTTTACCGGCTTTGGTTATGTAGAATCGACGGTAAATGATGGCTTTAATATTGGGTTTTCCCCACGTATATTAAGGTTTGAATGAAATGTGTTATTCGTGCATGTTGATATTTAGTTTTCTTTCGTTTTTGGTCGTGTGAGTATTGGGCCTAGTGTCCATGTTTTCGGACGTACGATATGGATAGTGTTACTAATATTTCATACTTCGAGTTATACAAATTGTGTCAATTTATAAAACATATTTGCAATGAAGTATCCCTCTTTGAAAGTGCATGACTTTGAAAAGGAGTTGTTTCTATGTTTTAAGGTTCATTATTTGAAAGGTTCTGATTTAAAGAGAAGTTCATCAATTTAAATGCTTTTACTTATGTAAAACTCTTGAGCTCTCTAGGCGCTAAGCTTAAACTTTTATTTATTTATTTATCTTCATGTGCATCATTTGTGGTTGGGAGTTCTGTTCTAGCAGTGCTTTGAAGAGTCGGGCCTTAGCCTTGAGCTAGAGTAAGTGGTTGGTGAAGTCTTCCACAGGTTGGTGAAGTCCTTTATAGTCCGAATGTGTAGATTGGTGGTATGTTTAGAGGTAAATCTTTATAAAGTAGTTGTAGACGAAGTATTTAGGGATGTATTAAGAAATTCTAATAAGGGCTATTTCCAGATTTGGAGTCGGATTGGAGTTGAGTGATAACAGAATCTATGTTAACCGTTTGCCGGAGAGACGCATTAGTGCGCCTTGTAAGAATATCTTTATTGATAATAGGAATGGATCAGTGAAATCTGAGAGTTTTGGGAAGATTAGCGTCGACCGTTGGCTTTGAGTTCGGAACCGTGCAGTTCGAAAGAAATTGGTAGATGGAAAGTTGAGGTTGTGAATTTCCTGAAGTTGTAATTGTCACCTAAGGTTGGGAGGCAACCATAACCTTATGAGTAAAGGTTACTTTAGAGTGTTGAGTGTTCGTTTGGTTAGGAGTGAATTGTGCTCAAGAAGGGTAGCTCATGTGGATGTCGGTATTAGGATCTCGTTAATGATTCTGGCATTTGGGTTAGTGACGATCTTCTCTGCGGACAGTGTTCCATTGAGAAGAGTAGATTTCGAGGACGAAATTATTCTAAGGTTGGGAGGATTGTAACACCCCTAATTTTGTTATGTAACCTTGGTATTCTAGTGTTAAGCTTTTGTCGCTAGCACCGCGTTTGTTACCAAGTTTGAGTTTGGCCTTCGGTGGTTTTGGACAAACCACAGTGAACTACGCGAGTTATGTCGCGGGTTGAGGTCGCGGTATAACCCACGAAACCCACTGGATGTCTTGGGTTTTAGGGGCACGGGCGAGTTATGCCGCGAGTGGAAGTCGCGGCATAACCCGCGAAGCTCTCCTGGCCGACTTAAGGGTTTCCACCCAAAATATCTCTCATTTCTCAATCTCATTCTCTCTCTTCAAATTCTCTCTCTCTCTCTAAGATTTCTCTTCGGTTTCTTCGATCTTTGAAGCTCCGTTGATCGCTAGTATTAAGTGCATTGCTCGGGGTTTCGGTGTATAAAGCTTCACCTCTTCGTCGTGGTCGATATCTGGTTTTCGGGTTTTCGTATAAACCTGTTTGGTGAGTTCCTACTACCATTTTACAAACTTTATACATATCAAAACTCTTATTTGCGAAATCTGAAGTATTTCTACGGTATGATTTTATGTTCTAAACATTTTGATATAAATGAAGTTTTTGGTGAATCTCGGGGTTCCCGGTCAGATTTGACCAAAATGACGAGTCCCGCCTTATTGAAGTAAAATGATGTTTTACTTGCACATTATGTGGTCGTTTGAAAAGGATGTTTATGAACTCATTTTAAATGATTTTCATTCTTACCAGAAGTTGAACTGAGAATAGCATTTTGTTTATAAAATGTACTTATACCATATATTTATTTATGGTTGGTCACATACGTTGTTGTGACGAGTCCTTACCATTACTAGTGGATCCCTAGGTTTTGGAGTAGACTGTTTTGTTGGGAGGTTATATTCCCCAAATTGTAGCTATGGATCACATGTTCCTCGGGGGCAACTTGGTACGGTTATGTGAGTCCGGATACTAGCCATGGTTCATGGTGATCCTAGTGAAGGAGTATACATTGGTTTCCCTTGGGAGCGCGATCTCACCTCGTAGCACGGACTCTGGGTTCATTGCTGAGGACTCCAAGTGTTTAGCTCATAACTCGGATTTGTGGTCTACTTTGTGTTACACCACTATCCTTGGTAAAATGGTTCTTTTGTCATCGTATGATGAGTTTTGGACCGAAAAGGCCCGGTTGTGGCGAAATGTTTTCTTTTATAAACTAAACCTTTATGAAAAGATTTCTTTATGTTATTGATGTTTATATCTCTGATTTTGAATAAACTGTATGTTCTCACTAGGCTTTAAGCCTAACACTTTTTCTCAAACGATGTGTATAACAGGTTTCCTTTAGCGGTGGGTTGCGCAGGGTCTTTGAGAGTCGAGGGTGGACTCAAGGCATATTTTGAGATGTCTAGTATTTTGGTGGTGGGCATTGTTTAAGTCCCATCTTTTAGTGAATTTTGGATTGTCAAGTGTGGTAGTCTAGACGGTTATGTTTAGATTAGTATTGTTGATAAATTCTATATCCGTGTGAGTTTTGTATAGTCTTAAGGACTGATCCCCTTTATGGGAGGTTTATACAAATTCGAATGTCTTGTTGCCATATTTCCAGGTTTTAAATTACTCTGAAAATCTATAGTGGTACAGAAAGAGTGACAAATGATTTTTCAAAGTCAGGTTAAAAGATGAAGTAATGATTGTTTCAAAGGGGGAGATTGAAGGTGTTTGAAAAGACAAAGAAAGAGATTTACTTCAAAGTTAAAGAATGTCAAAGTTTTAAAGTTTTGAAGAAAGTTAGAGATTGAAGAAAAGGTTGATCTTTCAGAAATTCTAAAAGCTAATCCAAAGGGGGAGATTCATTTATAGTACTTTCAAAGAGTTTCTACAAATCGAAGATTTCAAGGTGTCAAAGCTGAAAAAGATTCAAAACTGAAGATTATTCTGAAGATAAGAAGACCTGAAGATTATTGTCAATTTTGTTTTGTAATCTTGAATCCAAAGGGGGAGAATGTTAGACTAGAATTGTATTCAAGATTAAATTGAGGGTCTAGTTTGTAAATGTTAAATAGTTTGAGGGTTTAGTTGTAAAGTCAACATAAGTTGACTTAGTATAAATAGTTTTAGTTGTTGTCTTTGTAAGTACACACACTGCACACATTAGATCTTCAGAGAGAATTTGGTAAGAACACATACTGAACGTGAGATCTGTGACTTCATGTAAGATCTGTGACTAATTGAATAATATGATTTGATCTTCATGATTGTGTTCTAAATCTGAAAATGTATGTTTATATGCTAGTATTTGGGTCACATTCCCGTCTAAAGAGTCTGTCTCTGAACTGACTTCAGAGCTTGACTTGGCTTTTTCTGTTGATGTCTCTGAAGGTCTTCAGAAGAAGGCTTTGAGTTATTTTCAATACTTCTATAATTCAGAATTGGGGCTAACAAGTATCTTCATTGTTGTGGAAGGTCGGTATTGGCATCGTAGGAATTAACGTCACAGGCAGCATCGTGAGAATTGGCATCGTCGTATTGAAAAAAGTTGGTGGTGGTGGTGGCATCGTTGGTATAGGTTGACCAGGATATGGAGGTCTTGGATAATTGGGAAGCAGAGGCCCTGATCAAGGCATGTTGAATGACCCAAGAACATCTTGCGATCATGCTGAATTGTGCATACTCTAATTTCTCAAGGATGCAATTGCTACAGCTGCCCTTAAGTTTTGGTTAGCCAATTTATCAATGCGTGAGCTTGCAGCTGCCAATTCCATATTCATTTGAGCGATGATGTGTTCATAGTTCCCTTGTGGATTAGCCATTATCCTGCAAATAAAAGACACTCGAGAGAATTATTAGTACGATGCATGATTGTCGAGGATTTTCTTTAGACGGGGTGATGGAAACCCAACTAAAGAGATGGGATACAAGCAGGATGGAAATTCAAAGCTCGATGGAAACTCATATGAAGTTGATCCGCTTAAAGGAATTTATGGGTCGATGACGCGTGCAAGGAGAAAAATGATGCAAGAGGCTCTAACTAATCTCATCATTTCAGCCCAATTGGAAGACATCCAAGATCTCAAGCCCATTTGGTTGAATTATCTTAAGTTGTTGGGCTAACTTTTACATCTTTGGATTGTCCTTGAAGGCACAATGTCATAATTTCGTTTTTGTATTTAATTTAAATAATAAAAGTCTTGAAAACTCAATTTAGTCATTATTGAGGGAAATCTAAGAGTTTAGCCCTTAAATAGTATATTTAAGAGCCTTAGATTTTGTAGTTAATAAGGGTCTATTATTTCCCTATAAATAGGAGTTTTTCAAGCATTTGTAGTCATCTATCTTTTATCTAAATCAATATATTGTGTGGTTTTTCTTTCACTTGTTAGTTCTCTTGATTGAACTCATTCGGGTCTTGCAAGACTAATAGTGCTTACAATTCTCACTTGACTTATCACTAGGTTTCTTCCGCTTAGTGTGGCGCCCTAACTTTAATAACTTGCTTTCTTGCAACTCAAAGGTTTTGGATTTCATATATCCCTCATTGTTGAGTTCTGATAGTAAGGTGTTGGGTTTCTTGGAAGAATTTGTGCTCCTTCCTTCAATCTTTGATTGCTTACTTTCTTACATTCCAAAGGTGTTGGGTTTTGTATACCTTTCATTGTTGGGTTGAAGAGTAAGAAATTAGGTTCTTGGAATACACAAGATCAAACAAGAACGGTCCGAAACACATTGAAGTCTTCCTTGAAGATTTCACATCATTTGGTATCAGAGCTAACTTTCTTGTTTGATCATATCATTTGTTATCTTTGTCTCGTCTACTTCATTCTTCATCTTTATTTAAATTCTTGTCATATAAAAACTATAAAAAAAAGTGCCTTAAAAAAAGCAAAAGAGAAACCGCAAAAAAAAAGTTATACAAAAAAAAAAGACAAGAAAAGGAGAGGAAAAAAACTGAAGTCTTTTGTTCTTGATTATTGCGCTTTTATTTGGAATTTTCCACTTGAACTCATATACCACCCCGTTTAAACTTTTCGTTTGTTGTCCAATCACTTCATACTTCTTTCTGGCCAAGTGAGTCATTGTTTAAGCACCTTGTAAGAGTTGGATCTTTTCTCACTAGAACTACAATAAGTGAGGAATCTGAGAGGAAAAAAGCGAGAGTGCTACATCTATATAAATAAACCTTAAAAAGAGTGATACACTTGGGGAGAGTAGATAGGTTTGGAAAACGAATTTTGGGGGTAAAGGGGTGTGAGGTTTACTTATCATCATCAATTATTCAACTTGTTTTGTTTGTAGCAACTATAGAGGGAACGAAGGAGACATTGGAACAAAAAGCTTGGAGAGAGACGTTGATGGGTCAATTCAATCAAATGATGGAAACTATGATGGAGAGAATGAATCGATTGGAGGTATCCTTATAAAGGGGCGATGAAGAGGGTTCGGAAACAACACAAGACAACTGGAGAAATAGAAATAGGGTTGACAACAATCTTGGTAGAATCAAGATGAAGATTCCATCTTTCCAAGGTAAGAGTGACCCGGAGGCATATATGGAGTGGGAATAAAAAGTAGAGAACGTGTTTGGAGTTCATAACTATTCCGAAGATAAAAAGGTAAAACTTTCTTCTACTGAATTTTCCGGTTATGCTCTAACATGGTGGGACAAGTTGGTTTTGTCTAGAAGGAGAAATTGGGAACAACCTATTAATACATGGGAAGAAATGAAGGTTGTTATGAGAAGGCGTTTTGTTCCACCCCATTACTATCGTGATCTGTTTAATCGACTTCAAAGCATCACTCAAGGATCAAGATCTGTGGAGGAGTATTACCAAGAGTTAGAAATGGCAATGACGAGGGCGAATATTGAAGAAGATCCCGAAGCCACCATGGCTAGATTTTTGGGAGGCCTTCGAAAAGAAATTGTTGATGTGGTGGAGTTGCAAAACTACATGGATTTGGAGAAAATGTTTTACATGGCTGAAAAGGTGGAGAAACAATTAAAAAGAGAAGGAGGTTCAATTAAGTTTTCTTCCGATTCATCTTCTTCTTCTTCTTGGAAAAACAATCGGTGGAATAAAAATGAAGATGTAAAGAAGAAATATGGTAAGGATTTTGACTCAAAGAAGACTGTTCCACCAAAGAATGACAAAAACAACCCTTCTACTTCTCATACTTCAAGGCTGACTTGTTTTAAGTGTTTGGGAAAGGGACATATAGCTTCACAATGTCCTAATTCCAAAGCTATGATTAGGCTTGATGATGGTTCTTATTTGAGTCAAAGCGAAGATGAGGATGATGGCAACAACATGACATTTGAAGATGACAATGAACTAAATGTTGTCGATAATGGTGATGAAAGGGAGGCTCTTGTGACCATGAGAGCGTTGAACATACAAGCCAAAGAAGAGGACGAAGAACAACCTCACAACATCTTCCATACTCGATGTCTTATCCATGACAAGGTATGCATGTTAATCATTGATAGTGTAAGTTGCATTAATTGTGCTAGTTCTTATCATGTGGAGAAGTTGGGGCTGCCAACTATCAAGCATCTAAAACCGTATCGTTTACAATGGCTTAACGCTCATGGAGAACTCAAGATTGTGCGGCGAGTACTTTTGAGATTTTCCATAGAAAAATATGAAGATGAAGTTTTGTATGACGTTATACCCATGACTGCTAGCCATATCATTCTTGGACGCTCTTGGGAATTTGATCGTAAAACAACTCATGATGGGTGTTCAAACAAGTATCGTTTTGTACTCAATAATCAATCATTCACCCTTGTACCTATGTCCCCGCAACAAGTGTTAAAAGAACAAATAAAAATGATAGAGAAAAGACAGAAATAGGAGAGTTTGAAAAAGTCAAAAGAGAGCGGAGAAGAAAAAACTGTAAAAGAAAATGAAAAAAAAAGTAGCGAATGAAAATATGAGTGGAACAATCAAGGAAGAAAAACCAAAAGCAAGTGAGAGAAAAGATGCTTTCTTTGCAAGTATGGGGGATGTAGATAGGGAGTTAACTTCCCATAAGCTTCTTGTTGTACTTCTGTACCAGGAAGTTTGCTTATCTACTAACGATTTACCTCATGATTTTCCTTTGGAGATTGTTTCTGTTTTAAATGAATTTGCAGATGTGCTACCGGAAGAAGTGCCTAACGGACTACCACCAATTGGAGGTATAGAACATCAAATCGATTTGGTTCCGGGTACAACTATTCCAAATAGGCCAGCTTATAAAGCTAACCCGGAGGAAACAAAGGAGCTTCAAAAACAAGTTGGTGAGCTGTTGGGAAAAGGTATTATTCATGAATCCCTTAGTACATGTGTCGTGCCGGTCATCTTAGTTCCAAAGAAAGATGGTACTCGGCGCATGTGTATTGATTGTAGGGCGGTTAACAAAATTACCATCAAATATCGTCATCCAATCCCAAGATTAGATGACATGCTTGATGAATTGAATGGGGCCAAAATATTTACGAAAATTGATCTTAAATCCGGATATCACCAAATTAGAATCAAAGAAGGTGATGAATGGAAGACCGCTTTCAAAACAAAGTTTGGGCTTTATGAGTGGTTAGTTATGCCTTTGGGCTTAACTAATGCCCCTAGCACTTTTATGAGGCTTATGAACCATGTTTTGAGGCATTTCATTGGGAAATTTGTTGTTGTGTATTTTGATGACATTTTGATCTATAGTAGAAGTATGCATGATCATGTTGAACATCTTAAGATTGTTCTTGCTACTTTGCATGAGCAAAAGTTGTTTGCAAATCTGAAAAAGTGCACCTTTTGTGTGGAAGAAGTTGTTTTTCTTGGATATATTGTTGGTTCTAATGGTTTGTGAGTTGATGAAGAAAAAATAAAGGCTATTGTAGATTGGCCTATCCCTACAAGCGTTTCGGAGGTAAGATCTTTTCATGGACTTGCAAGTTTTTACCGAAGGTTTGTGAAAGACTTTTCAACTAAGGCTTCACCTTTAATTGAGTTGGTGAAAAAAAATGTGAAGTTTGAATGGGGAGAAAAACAGCAAATGGCTTTTGAACAATTAAAGCATGATTTAACCAATTCTCCTGTTTTAGCACTGCCTGATTTTTCTAAGACTTTTGAGATTGAGTGTGATGCTTCAGGAATTGGAATTGGAGTTGTTTTGCTTCAAGCAAGCCGACCCATTGCGTATTTCAGTGAGAAGTTAAATGAGGCCACATTGAACTATCGAACGTATGACAAGGAGTTTTATGTTGTTGTGAGAGCTTTGGAGACATGGCAGCACTATCTAATGTCTAAGGAGTTTGTCATTCACATAGAGCATGAATCTCTCAAGTATTTGAAAGGCCAAAGGAATTTTCACAAAAGGCATGCCAAATGGATATCTTTCATAGAGACATTTCCATATGTCGTGCGTTACCAGAAAGGTAAAGAAAACATAGTGGCTGATGCACTATCAAGAAGGTATACTCTTCTCACTTTCTTCGATTCTAAAATAATGGGTTTTGAGTTCATCAAAGGATTGTATGAATCTGATAATGTTTTTGCCAATGTGTTTGCTGTTTGTGAAAAATCATCTTTCAACAAGTTCTTTAGATATGAAGGATTTTTGTTTAAAGAAAATAAGTTATGCATTCCTTCATGCTCTCTTCGTGAACTTTTGACTCGTGAAGCTCATGGTGGAGGGTTGATGGGCCATTTTGGGGTTTCAAAAACTCTAGATGTTTTGAAGAAAATTTTTTATTGGCCTAACATGAAAAGGGATGTTGAACGCATTTGTGGTAGTTGTCTTGAATGCAAAAGGGCAAAATCAAGATCCCTTCCTCATGGTTTATATACTCCACTTCCCAATCCTCATTCCCCTTGGATGGATATTTCCATGGATTTCATACTTGGATTACCAAAAACTCAAAGTGGAATGGACTCAATTTTTGTTGTCGTTGATCGATTTTCAAAAATGGCATATTTCATTGCTTGTAAAAAGACGGATGACGCAAAACATGTGGCTGATTTGTTTTTCAAAGAATTCGTTCGTTTGCATGGTATTCCTAGAACAATTGTTTCTGATCGCGATGTAAAGTTTCTAAGCTACTTTTGGAAAACTCTTTGGGGAAAACTTGGGACAAAGTTGCTATTTTCTACTTCAAGTCACCCACAAACTGATGGGCAAACTGAAGTAACAAATAGAACATTGGGAACTTTGTTAAGAGTGATCATCAAAAAGAATTTGAAAAGTTGGGAGGAATGTTTGCCTATTGCTGAATTTGCTTACAATCACACTATTCACTCTTCCACCAATTTTTCTCCATTTGAGGTTGTTTATGGCTTTAATCCAATAACACCTTTAGATTTATCTCCTTTACCTATCAAAGAGCAGTTGAATTTAAAAGGTGCAGAAAAGGCTGAGTTTGTGAAAAATTTGCATGAGCGAATACGTGCAAACATTGAAAAGAAAACTAGAGAATACGTCAAACAAGCCAACAAGGGACGTAAGATAATTTTGTTTGAACCAGGTGATTGGGTATAGGTTCATATGAGGAAAGAAAGATTTCTAGCTTCAAAACGCACCAAATTACATCTACTTGGTGATGGACCATTCCAAGTAGTTGCTCGTGTTAATGATAATGCCTACAAGCTTGATTTACCAGATGATTATGGTATAAGTGCAACTTTTAATGTTTCTGATTTGTCTCCTTTTGAATTTGATCTAGGTGGTCTCGATTCGTGGACGAATTGTTTTGAAGAGGGAGGGGATGATGGAAACCCAACTAAAGAGACGGGATACAAGAGGGATGGAAATTCAAAGCTCGATGACAACTCTGATATTGTATTCCCAATCAATTCAAGCAAATCTAAACAAGATCTAGCAATGAAGTTCTAGAGAGAGAGTGTAGAGAGAGAAACATTCATGTCATTGATCTATCAATCTTGAGTACAATCCACTAGCCTAATGATTTACAAGGCAACATGGTATTTATACCAAGGATTAAAACCACAAGCTTAATGACTAAGTAATATCATATTGACTAAACATACATTGACTTTGTTGACTTTAGTTTACTTGACTTTTCTTATTAAATCTTGTATACAATAATACACTAACAATCTCCCCCTTTGTATTCAAGATTTAATAAAAATTTGACATAAGACTTCTGCACTTGATTCTTCAATCTTTTGTCTCTGACAGTCTTGAACTTTGAAGCTGTTTATGAAGTCGTTGAAGAATCTTGAAAAGTCTTTTGCACTTTACAGCTCGAAAAGTCAACAAGTCTTCAAAAACAAAACCTTTAAAGTCTTGAAATCTTTTGAAATTTAAAAGTTTGAGCTTTGAAACTGCTTTGAAGAATCTCAGATCTTTGTATCTTCATTTCTGCAATCTCTGGTCATTCTTCAGAAAAACAAACTTTCATGAATCTTCTAATTTGAACTTGTCTTCAGAAATCTTTAAGAATGATTTCTTTTCATCTGATTTGAACTTTTCAGAAAATTCTCCACAAGTCATGACTTTAAAACTCTGAAATTCTTTGAAATTGATTTCTGTAGATTTCTCCCCCTTTTTATCTTGACTTGACTTTGAAACATCTTTCTTCTTCAGAATCTTTTGAATCATCTCTTTTGACAATTAATGCTTCTTTTAGAATTTGTTCTTTTGAAATTGATCTCTATTGATTTCTCCCCCTTTTTGATGATTGTGAGCATCATAATCATAAAAAATTTCTCAATTTCAACATAATCTTTGATTCTCCCCCTTGAAAATACATTCTCCTCCTTTTGATCTTAACTGAATCATGAACTGTATATACCCGAATCTTTTCAAATTCAGATATAATGAACTTGGTAACCCTGATTCAACAAATGAAACAGTTAGAAGTGCATGTCAGTAACACAGAGTTACTGTGTACAACGAATGTACAATTTAAGGAGCTGGTTTGATGATGACTCCCCAGGACTTCCATTCAATCATTGAAAAACACAAGGTTTATCTATGAATGTTCTGACAGAAAAACAAATTTTCTGTGTGCTCGTGCTTGTGTATGAAAGAATTTAACACAATGATTGTATTTCATAAGGCTCAAATTGTGTAAACTGTTGAGACAGCAACAGATATTACACGGACTCAATGTGCATGAAAGAGGTGCGAAGGTGGGGCAAATTTCCTTCTATTTCAATATCTAAATCTTCCGAATGAAGACCAGATAGCAGATATGCTGCGTCCCCAAAGAAAATGAAACATTTCTTTGTTAATAAAGAAACGAGTGGTTGGTGGGGTTAATGCAAGAGTTGTCATGGGCTCACTGCCTTTTTCAATGATGGTCACCAAAGAATGTGAACCAATCAGAAATGTGGCTGCCCGTCTCAGAAAGTGGTTGGTGCAGAGTTTTGATATTCTTTTAACTCTGTTCTCACACCCTCTTTCTTTTTAACATTTTGCTCACTTCTAACCAAACTCTCATTTCCATTTTTCCGCTCAGCACAATTAGAAAAACTCAACCGGATGAGTTATCTCCCCCACTCTTTGATTTTGACCCCTCACCCCTCAATCACTCAAGGATTACTTCCTGGGTAGGAAACACTGGTTAACGTGAATCCATGGAAGTTCTATTTAAGCTCACACACGAATCCCATGTAAGTACTAAAAAGTATAGTTGCTCAATAGTTTAACATGAACAGTTAAGAACAAAAATGTATGACGACATTGTCAAAATGTATGCTCATTTTAAAAATAAGAATGAAATTTGAGCATTTGATATTTTAAGATCTCTCAAAAACAAGGATATTGAATGAATGAAATGAAATCAAGAGAATTGTTTTGAGAATCTGACAATGTATCAATCAGATCAAATGAAATGGTTAGGGTATCAAAGAATTAGATATTTTGTTTATATGAACAAATATAAACAATTTAGCAATGAACGCTCAAGTTGAAATGATGATTGTTGCTTAACAATAGTGATTTACAAACGGGGGTTTTACCATCGAAAAATAGGTTAGTTTAGAGACATGGTAATAACAAATTAAAATGAAGTACTGAACCGATGTGTGTGAATACTTTACAGTATATAGGAAAGATAATACACGAGTATTGATCTTTAGAAACACACGGTCAGCTAAACATTAAAGCTCAATATTGAAAAACATTTAAAATCACACTTCTAAATTCATAAAATCTTTTGAGAACCAGAAGTGGTTTGAACATTTCAGAAAGTGTTTTTCATGTTCGAAAGTTGTTCTTCTTTCAAACAATCAGAGATCTAAGATCAGAAGATATTTACCTTTAAGTTCCCCCTCAAATCATTATAGAATGATTTAAGTCTATTAAGCTTCCCCTGGATATTTGCATAATATCCTTATCTGAACATTGAAAAACGGGTCCTGATCTATCATGTGATCAGAAGCCACAGTTCTCAACATTGAAATACAGGTCTTGAATTGTATTATTCAAGAGCCATACTCTTTGACTTTGAAGTCCGAGTCCTGAGTTGATTTACTCATAAGTCAAACACTTGTACTTTGAAGTACGGGTTTTGAACTGTTGTGTTCAAAAACCATCGTTACTGCTCCCCCTAGACCGGTGGTACCTGCAAAACAGATTTAACAGGTTTTGGTACCCACTGGTATTTGGATCCTGGTATGTTAGATTTAGGAATCCACTTCTCATTAGATGTATATCTTTTAAAACCATAATTCTGAGAAGTTATTCTATAAGAACCGTACCAGTTGTGAGCAGTTTCTCTTTGAATGAAGTCATTCTCTCCACATTAAGAACAACAGATCTTCCTTTGAGCAATCCTGATCAGATGATTAGTCGAGTAATATATATCAGGATTACCAAAAGATTTACCTTTATGCGCAGTGTTCTTTTTGGCATTTGTTGTGGATTTGAATGATCTGTCATTCTTCTTCTCTTCATCAGAATCTTTTACTCTCCATACCATCTGATTTTTCTTAGATTTCTTTCCAAGAGATTTAACATAGAAGCTCGCTGGTCCATCAACAGATTTGTCATAAAATAGATTTGATGGTTTGATATGATTTGATTTGACAATTTGTGATTTGACACTTTTCTTTTTCAAAACATTTTTCTCATGAATAGAACTTGAAGCTGTTTTGAAAGAACAGACAGATTCTGTTGAGTTATCAACAGGTGATTAACTAATCACATCAGCTGTTACTTTATCAGACAATTCAATGTTTGCAACTTCCAAGTCATTTATTTTTTTAGTCAAAATGTTTCTTTCATATGAAAGTGTGTCAAACTTTATTTTCAAATCAGATCTTGCCTTCTGTTCTTTAAGAATATCTGATGATAGAACAGAGATCTTGGACATGAGCTTGGATATTTCAGTTTCAAAATATGAACGTTCTTGCTCAAAATCTTTTTGTAAGTTCTTAGATTTATCAGAAATTTCATTGAAGATCCCAACATTTCTCTTTTCAGATTCAAAAGACTTTTTCTTTTCTTTAAAAATTTGTCTTTCTTTTTCTAATAAGTCTTGTAAAACTGAGATCTGTTCGGGAAATTCAGTGTTTTTATCTTCAAGAACTTTTCTTTCCTTAGCAAATGTGTCTCTTTCAGTAATTAGAATCTTTTCAAAATCAGACACTTGCTTGGAAAGTTTAATGCATCTCAGCTCAAGATCCTTTTTCTCTTGCAAAGTTTTCTTGGAAATCTTAGATGATTGTTGAGTTGAAGATGTCTTCACATTTGATTTTTCTTTTTCTGTTTGGAGACTTGTTTTCAATTCAGCATTATGTATTTCCAAGGCAGATATCTTCTCTTCAAAAGCCTTAAACTTCTGTTGAAGCTTAACTGATTCAGATTGCAATTCTGAAGATCTTTGTTCAGTTGTATTCAGTTGGCTTTGAAGTTTCTCTTTGACTTTATCTTCTTTAATGCTTTTTATCAATTCAGTATTTTTCTTTTCCAGAACAGATATATGATCTTCAAAAGCCTTAAACTTCTGTTGAAGCTTGACTGATTCATCTTGTGATTCTGATGACTTTTGTTCAGTCGTCTTCAGTTGGCCTTGAAGATTCGTTATCTTTCTCTCTTTTTGCATAATAATCTTCTCTTTAACTCCTATGATTTTCTCTTTCATTTCTATATGATTATCTTTCTCTTTAATCTCTTTCTCTCTTTCCTTCATAATATCTGCAAAATCAGATTTATCAAGATTAGCACATTTTATACAATTAGGAGTTTTATCAGAATTTGACAATTTAGATTTGAACTCCTGAATCTGATTTAGAAGCTTTGAATTCTGATTTTTCAGCTTGTCTAATTCAACTTCCATCTTTGGTATTTCTGGCATGTACAAAACAGCCATATCTCTTGCAGATAAAATGGTATTTCCTCTCTCATCTGTAACAGGCATATTGACAGATTAGCTAAAAATGTTCGTCAAAAAATCAGAAAATTATGATCACTAACAAAATATGTTCCCCTCCGCAGACTTAGCACGGGGGTTCCGCTACCCGGTTAGCGGATGGGGTCAAGGGGCAACGCCCTTGCGGGGGTATGGCATATTTTTCTGACATATTTTTCTTTAGAAAGAAATGCTTGAAAAAAAAATGATCGTTCCCAAACAAATCAGAAATGTTGACTAAAAAGTCAAACTTGGATCAGAGAAAAAAAATTTAAATTTTCGAAGAAAAAAAAATCTAAATCTTGAACTCGCAGATCACTGTACTCGCTAGTCACTGTTCACGTTGAAACTCGCAGATGGTAGTTTGCGCGTTTCTAAAACTCGTAGATCAATATTAGCGCGTTTTGCTAAAACTCGCAGATGCTTATATACGCGTTTAGCAAACTCGCAAGCAAACTCGCAGACAAACTCGCAGGCAAACTCGCAGGCAAACTCGCTAAACACTATTCACACTAAAACTCGCTGGCAAGCACTTGCGCATTTCTGAAACTCGCACGTCTCTTTAGCGCGTTTCGACCAAACTCGCTAGCTTCAGCTTGCACGTAAAAAAAACTTGCGCGTTTGATAGTGAACTTGCAGGCTTTGCTTGCACGTTCTTCAGTAACTTGCACGTTCTTCACTTGATGAAGCTTGCGCGTTCTAGGATGAACTTGCGCGTTTTCTGGATCTTGCGCGTTTCGACACTTCAGTTCACGAAATCACTCCAAATCGTTCTAAAACCTGCAATTGATTCTCAAAATGCATCAGTGTACTCGAAAAACATATTAGAACACTTTTCCTTCACAAGATTTCCATTAAAAACACAAAATAGAACAAATTGAATCAAGAAACAGTGCATGAGTTCGAGTTTCACAAAAAAAAAACAGAATTTGATCAAATTGATCAATCTAATGTTCGAATTAGACTTTGTGATCTGAACGAAACTTGATCCAATTGATAAAACGTACACAATCAAAACAATTTCTTGATTTAATTGTACACACACAAGAAATCCACGGATCAAACAGTGATTTTTAAAAACATTTCGTGAAAAATCAAGATTTCGAAAATTTAAACAACATTTGATGTAATGATCCTTCTGATTGGATTGGTTTGCTCTGATACCAATTGATATTGTATTCCCAATCAATTCAAGCAAATCTAAACAAGATCTAACAATGAAGTTCTAGAGAGAGAGTGTAGAGAGAGAAACATTCATGTCATTGATCTATCAATCTTGAGTACAATCCACTAGCCTAATGATTTACAAGGCAAAATGGTATTTATACCAAGGATTAAAACCACAAGCTTAATGACTAAGTAATCTCATATTGACTAAACATACATTGACTTTGTTGACTTTACTTTACTTGACTTTTCTTATTAAATCTTGTATACAATAATACACTAACAAACTCATATGAAGCTGATCCACTTAAAGGAATGCATGGGCCGATGACCCGTGCAAGGAGAAAAATGATGCAAGAGGCTCTAACTAATCTCATCATTTCAGCCCAATTGGAAGACATCCAAGATCTCAATCCCATTTGGTTGAATTATCTTATGTTGTTGGGCTAACTTTTACATCTTTGGATTGTCCTTTAAGGCCCAATGTCATAATTTCGATTTTGTATTTTATTTAAATAAGAAAAGTCTTGAAAACTCAATTTAGTCATTATTGAGGAAATCTAAGAGTTTAGGCCTTAAATAGTATATTTAAGAGCCTTAAATTTTGTAGTTAATAAGGGTCTAGTATTTCCCTATAAATGGGAGTTTTTCAAGCATTTGTAGTCATCTATCTTTTATCTAAATCAATATATTGTGCGGTTTTCCTTTCACTTGTTAGTTCTCTTGATTGAACTCATTCGGGTCTTGCAACACTAACAGTGCTTGCAATTCTCACTTGGCTTATCACTAGGTTTCTTCCGCTTAGTGTGGTGCCCTAACTTTAACAACTTGCTTTCTTGCAACTCAAAGGTGTTGGATTTCATATATCCGTCATTGTTGAGTTCTGATAGTAAGGTGTTGGGTTTCTTGGAAGAATTTGTGTTTCTTCCTTCCATCTTTGATTGCTTACTTTTACATTCCAAAGGTGTTGGGTTTTGTATACCTTTCATTGTTGGGTTGAAGAGTAAGAAATTGGGATCTTGGAATACACAAGATCAAACAAGAACGGTCCAAAACACATTGAAGTCTTCCTTGAATATTTCACATCACGGGGCCCCACGGTGGGCGCCAAACTGTTAATACCAAAAATCACCCTTTAGATTGACTTAAGGTTGATGTGGAGCTTTACCAACTAAAGAAAGTAACCAAGCAACAAAAACGTGCGATGGGGAAAAAATAAGGAGACGAAGAATTTGATGATGCGGAAAAACCTCTACGAGGAAAATACCGCGGACGACATAAAGGAGTCTTCATAGCACTAAGATCACCAAATAGGGGTGATATCCTTACGTATTACAAAGTTTCACAATGTAAATAGAAAGAACAAGTAAAATGTCAATAACAACAGTGCGTCCTGTGGTAGAACACTTTAGTCGTGTGTAAAGTACTGCGGTCGTGTATTCATTCAGAAAAGAGAGTTCTTTCATTGCTAGCTTGTATTCTTCAGATTCTCGTGTCCTTCGTGAAGTACGGATCCCTGTATTTATAATCTTGATCATCATAAATGTGTCATTGAATTCTTGGTTAACGGTCGAAGATCTTTAATGACCTTAATGCCTTTGATCGGTTATAGTCGTTGGTCTTTAAGGGCATTAAACCTGCATTAACTAAACAAAGAATGTTTGGTCGTTTGTTAGTATAATCGTGGTCGAGAGGAATATTGCAATGGCCGTGCGACTAATTCCCGACTTACGTCCACAAAAGTGTCGACGAGTGTCATAAATATGTATGATAGATAGGACCTTATCTTAATACAATATCAATCGTCTTGTTCCAGTTTCTATCTATTAACACAATATTCAGATTATCAAGAAACACTCTTTTTATTGATCACAACTCCTAAATCAAACCATATACCTATTTAGTGCGTGTTACAAATAATCTCTGTGTGTTCGTATGGTGTTATTACACTGATTTGCGCGTGCGTTCTTATGACTTATCAACACTATGACCTGCTATATGGTAAACATGGCCTTAGCATTTGGTCAACACTTTACTCTATTTACAATGTACACCCACATACTTTACAACAATTACAATACAGACCCTTCTTTTTAATCTTGAATACAATTTACATCTAACAATCTCCCCCTTTGGATTCAAGATTAAAAAAAGTTTGACACGAATCTTCATGTCTTCTCTCTTAAAAAAATACTTTCAAGAATGAATCTTTTACAGCTTTGACATCTTCAAATTTTTGAATCTTTGATTATCCTTTGATAGCGCTTTAAGCAAATATTTCCTTTCAATTTCCTAACAACTTTAGCACTTTCTTTAGTTCCCCCTTTTGATTACAAAATGCAATAATCTCTTCAGAAAATCTCTTTAACACAACAAACTTTGAAGTATAAACATATCCAGCTTTTCAAACTTTCTCTTGACTTTGATTCTTTGAATCATCACTTTGACAACAATCTGACTTTATTTTCTCATCCTTGTATTCTCCCCCTTGTAACTAATCAATCATTTGACTTTGAAATCTTGAATTATCTCCCCCTTTTTGATGAATTTTAAGAATCAGAATCATCAAAATATTTCAAGGACAACTCTGTCTTTGAAGTCATCTCCCCCAGATAACCAATAAGCACAATTTTCATGAGAAACAAAGATATTCTCCCCCTTTGGAAAAATGTGAGCAATCTCCCCCAACGAGAATATAATCTCTGTCTGATCTGATATTATGTCATCAATTCATGAAATGTATTCATCCGAATCTTTTCAAATTCAGACAAATTTAGAATAGTAAATCTGAATCAACAGATGAATCAGTTAGAATGCCTGTCAGTAACACAAAGTTACTAAGTACAACGAATGTACTTTATAAAGAGCTTGTGTGATGTTCACTCCCCAGGAGTTCTATTCAATCATAGAATCACACAAAGTTAATCTATAAACGTTCTGACAAAAAAACAAATTTTCTGTGTGTTCGTGCTTGTGTATGAAAGAATTAAGCATAATGATTTCTTTGATAAGGCTCAAAATAATGTAAACCATTGACTCAATGTGCATGAGAAAGGGTCAAAGGTGGGGTAACTTTTCTTCTTTTTCAATATCAGCATTTTCCAAATGAAGATCCAATAGATGATGTGTTGCTTCCCTAGAAAAATATGAAACATTCTTTTGTTGAGAAAAAAATGAGTAGCTAGTGGGGTTTTACACAAGAGTTGGCATGGGCTAATTGCCTATTTAAATGTCGTTCACGAAAAATTGTGAAACAACAGATTATGTGGCTGCCCGGCTCAGAAAAAGTTTGGTACAGAGTTTGATATTATTTTACTCTTATCTCTCACCCTCTTTCTTTTAAACATTTAAGTTCACTTCTAACCAAACTCTCTTTTACATTTTACCTCAACACACTCCCACACTATAATCTTTTGACCCCTCTTCCCTCAATCACTCAAGGATTACTTCCGGGGTAGGAAACACTTTTTAACGTGAATCCATGGAAGTTCTTTTAAGCACTCACACTGAGTCCCATATATTTTGTCCTAGAAAGAATATGTTGCTCAAAAGTTATCTTGACATTTAAGCACAAGATATCATAGTCAGTGTCTGTATGCTCATCAAAAATAAGAATGAAATTTGAGCAATTTGAACATTTAAGATCTCTTAAAACTTTGAACATTAATGATCATTCAATTTCATTGTTTTGAGAATCTAACAATGATTTAATCAGATCAAATATCATAAAGAAAAATATTTGGGATATCAAAGACCAAAAGTTGTTTATATGAACGAGATATAAACAATTTTGCAATGGAAGCACATTTAATGTAGAAATTACGTCTGATTTCAAACAACTTTGAATAGCAAACGGAAGTATTACCATCGAAAGATTAAACTTTTGAGACATGATAATAAAAAAGTCAGTAAAAAATGTACTGAACCGATGTGTGTAAGAATACTTGACAGTTTATAGACAAGATAATACACAAGTATTGATCTGTTGGAAACACACGGTCAGATAATCATCAAAGTATCCAAGAACATTTAAAAGCACACTTCTCAATTCATTAAAACATTTTAAGAATAGGATGTGGTTTGAACATTTAAGAAATCATTTTTCACACTTGAAAGTTGTTCTTCATTCAAAGTATGGTAGAGTTTGAGATTCAGAAAAATATACCTGTAGTATAGAAATCCAAACTCCCCCTAAAATGAATATTATGTTGTAAGCATCATTTGACAAAACTTCAGATACATCTCTTCGGTACCTGTAAAAAATCAACTCATTAGAAAAATATGACAGTGAAAGTGTAATTTTCTTTTATCTTCTCCCCCTTAAAGATATAACAGTGAAAATTTTATAAACTCCCCCTTGAATCAACAGTAAAAACTTCTTATAAAGAAGATATATGATCATCATCCTTAGAAGAAAAACTGTTTAGAGCGGGTTCTGAACTGAGATATTCAGAAACCATAGTCCCTTGAAATAGCCTGCAAAACAAAAGATATTGGTAATCATTGTAGAAATGATTCCGCCTTAGTCAGTATTTGATGAATATCAGCGACTGTTCAGAAAATTCCAAAAACGCATATAAGTAAGCACAAGTAAGATACACTCCCCCTCAGATCATGGATAAGTAATCAAACAGACATATTCAACATACCTAATTTGCTGATTAAAAATTTGAAGCGCTTTTCATCTAACGGCTTAGTGAAAAGATCAGCTAACTGGTAGTCTGTTTGAACCAAGTGCATTTCAACGTCTCCTTTCTCCACATGATCTTTGATAAAGTGGTAGCGCACATCAATATGCTTTGTTTTTTAGTGTTGAACTGGATTAGCGGTTATTTCAATTGCGCGCTTGGAATCACAGTAAATTGGGACACGCTTGTATGAATATCCAAAATCCTTCAACTGAGTCTTCATCCAGAGAACTTGCAAACAACACCTAGCCGCAACTACGTATTATGCCTCGGCGGTGGATGTAGAAACACGGTCATGTTTCTTGGATGTCCAGCTAACAAGCTTATCTCTTAGAAATTGACATGATCTAGAGGTGCTCTTTTTATCCAGTTTGCAACCTGCATGATCAGCATCAGTATATGCAGTTAATTCATAACTAGAATCCGTAGGATACCAAAGGCCTATCTTGGGAGTCCCTTTGAGGTATCTAAGTATTCTTTTAACAGCGATCAGGTGAGATTCCTTAGGATTTTCCTGATATCTAGCACAAAAGCATGTAGCAAACATTATATCAAGTCTGCTAGCTGTTAGATAAAGTAATGATCCAATCATACTTCGGTACACTTTTTGATCAACAGATTTTTCGAACAAATCTGCGTCTAAAAGTGTTCCGGTAGCCATAGGCGTTTTCATTACCGAACTATCAGTCATATTGAACTTTTTTCAAAATGTCTCGTATGTACTTCAATTGGTTTATGAAAATGCCTTCAGGTGACTGTTTGACTTGAAGTCCAAGAAAAAATGTTAACTCACCCATCAAGGACATTTCAACCGAGACTCCATAATTTTCAAAAAGTTCTTACAAAATTTTGGATTAGTAGACCCAAATATAATATCATCCACATAAATCTAGATTAGAATTAAATCCTCACCTTGTTTTTTAAGGAATAGGGTTGTATCAATTGTACACTTTTTAAAACCAGAGGCGAGTAAGAACTGAGTAATAGTGTCATACCAAGCTCGTGGTGCCTGTTTTAAACCATAAAGTGCTTTGTCTAGTACGTAGACATGATCAGAGTGATTCGGATCAATGAAACCTTCAGGTTGAGCCACGTAGACTTCCTCATGCAGAATACCGTTAAGAAATGTCGGCTTTACGTCCATTTGATAGAAAGTAAAGTTCTTATGTGTTGCATATGATAAAAAGATTCTGATGGCTTTGATCCGAGCAACAGGTGCAAATGTTTCGTCATAGTCTATGCCTTCCTGTTGACAATAACCCTTTGCTACCAGACGAGATTTGTTTCTTACCACAACTCCAGCCTCATCCCTCTTGTTCCTAAAAACCCACTTTGTGCCAATCACAGATTTACCTTTCGGTAGTGGGATCAATCGCCATACCTTATTCCTTTCAAATTGTAGAAGCTTGTCTTGCATTGCTAGAATCCAATCGGGATCACATATAGCTTCAGAGACTTTTTTTGGCTCTAAGGAACTAAGGAAACTTGAGTATAGACAAAAGTTAGTAGATGATGCACGCGTTTTTACACCACTTTGTATATCTCCAATGATATTGTGCAGGGGGTGATCTTTCATCCAACAAGATGAACTCGGAAGTGGTTGAGCAGATTGTTGCGTGTTTTGCTCATTGTATTCATCAATAACAGCAGGTACAACCTCAGATGTAAATGGAACATCTTGTTCAGGTGTTTCTGATGCAGGTAATTCTGGAGCGACAAAGGAAGTGCTCTGGACTTCTCGTCCAGAATTTGTATCTGTAGAAGCAGACGCAGTATTAGTATTGTCAGAAACATTCGGTGTAGATATACCTGAAGAGGTTGTTGTGGTGACTGATTTAGAAGGTCTAGATATGTTTGAAGTAATTACTGGGACCTCTGAGGTTGATGCGGACGTGCCTGATTTGTCAAAATCTGCACATATGTCCATAAAAGAATCAAGAAATAGCATATCTAACTCAGATGTAATAGTTGATGAGTTAGAAGACATAGTCTGTGTAGATTCAGGTTCTATTCTTCTTTGAACAGAAGACTCTTCCATAAGCTTGAGTTCTGAACTGTTTGTTCAGAAGTCAACGTAGTATTTTCATTAAATGATATGTTTACGCTTTCCATGATATACTTGGTTTGTCTATTGTACACACGATAGGCTTTTGACGTTAGCGAGTATCCTACAAAGTAGCCTTCGTCAGCTTTCTTGTTAAACTTCCCAAGGTTATCATGGTCATTCAGTATATAGCACCTACAACCAAAGACACGTAAAACTTTAATGTTCAGTTTTCGTTTATTAATCAGTTCTTACGTGATTTATTAAATCTTGTAACCACATTCGTCCGGTTTTGAGTGAAACAGGCGGTTGCAGCGACTTCAGCCCAAAGATACATTAGTAAACCTGAATATGCTAACATTGTCCTTGCAGCTTCGACCAAAGTTTGATTCTTCCTTTCAACCACGCCATTTTTTTGTGGAGTGTAGGCAGCAGAGAAGTTGTTAGAAATCCCAACAGAGGTGATATAAATTTGAAGAGTATCATTTTTTAACTCTGTGTCGTTGTCACTACCCAATGTCTTTATTGGCAACTGAAGGTGAACTTAGATTTTCTTGATGAAGGCAATGATCAGATATGGTGCATCAGATTTGTTTCGCATAAATTCCAACCAAGTATACCTTGAATACTCGTCTATCATCACAAGAATGTACTTTTTACCGTTTATAGATTGAGTACGCGTGGGGCCACAAAGGTCCATATGAATTAATTCCAGAGGTGTTGAGCAAGAAGATTCAATCTTTGATTTGTGTGAACTTCGTTTCATCTTTCCCATCTCACATGCGGGACAAAGTGAATCCTTATCAAACCTCATCTCAGGTAGACCTTTTACAATTCATTGTCTCGCTAACTTATCAATAGCCTTGAAGTTCTGATGAGATAAGCGCCGATGCCATGTCCAACTTTGAGCTTTCGATGCTTTTGCAAGTAAGCATACAAAACGTGTAGCCGAAAGCGTTGGAAAATTTACCGCATAAAGATTACCATAACGTTCAGCTCGAAAGATCTCATAACCGTCTGAATCTTTAATAAAATAGTGAGTGATTTTAAACCGAACCTGATAATTACTATCGCAGAAATGACTAGTATTAAACAAATTATGATCAAGTCCTTCTACGTACAGTACTTTATTGATGGTTACAGTGCCATTCTGTAGCGAACCGTATCCTTTGATGAATCCTTGAAGCTTAGAATTTGCAAAACTGAATGTTCCTGCAGGTTCTTCAGCAAAATTGTGCAATAAGTGTTTATATCCTGTCATATGTCGAGAGCATCCGGAGTCGACGAACCACAAATGACAGGCGTGGAAAAAGAATAAATCACTTCTTTTTAGGTACCCATATCCAGATGGGTCCTTTTTTGTTAGCATCATGCAGTTTCTTTAAATCATCTACTTTAGCCTTAACTCTCCATTCATATTTAGGCTTTGGCAACCATTTCCAGACCATTTTGACATTAAGATCATGAAACTGTTGTTTCTTAGAAAGATTAGCAGACTTAGCTTGAAACACTTTAATGTGTTGTGTTGAGGACTTAGAAACAGTTTTAGCTTTAAAAGCTCTTTTAACAGCTTTTGGCTTGGGAGGAATGGAGTACAATGAAAAAGCATTGTCACCACAGTGTTTGCATATTAAGTTCTTACGAGCAAATGTCAATATCTTTGATTTATCAAAAGAAGTACATTTATTCAAACAATCTTGACATTTATTTCCATCTGAACTTTTACATGTCAACTCAACACTATCAGTAACAGTACAATATTTTCCATCAAAATCTTTAAAAACTTTCTTATCACTGTCTTTCTTTCTCCATTCTCCTTTAACCACATCTTTACTCAGATCTGAAACATGAAAAGAAACTTTATTAGTTTTCTTCTTCAAGGATGAACTTTTTTTCAAATACCAGAAGTCTCGCCTTTTTCATAAATGTTTGGTAAATATTCAGGACATTCAGAATAAACAACTGTAGGCTTAGTTGAAGTCTCAAACTCTGGATTTGATCTAACATTCCATTTTTGATCATCAAACATCTTATTATCGTTCAAATTCTTTTTGAACAAATCAGTTTTCAAAACATTCAACTCTTTAGAAAGCTCTTTGTTTTCTTCAAAAGATTTATCCAATTTAAATCTGATATCACAATTTTCATCTTCTAACTCCTCAAGAGTCTTTTGTAAACCTTTGATTTGTTTTTTAAAATCTGATGTTTGATCACAGAGTTGGATTCAAGCTTCTTTAAGATTGGGACAGGATCTGAGGAAATAATCATGTCATCAAAAATCTCCTTAGTCATTTTAGTAACAAACTCGTTTTGAATGCTTGAATTCATGATATTTGAATTCTCTTCCATCTTAACTTCACTTGAAGATTCAGAAATAATGGATTCAGATATAAGTGTCTGAGTACAAACAATAGTGTCTGATTCATACTCGTCGTACAGACATTTAGTCTCAGGAATAATTTTGTCATCATTGGCGGATTCAGTTGAAGATGGTGTGGAAAACAATGATTCAAACTCAACAAATTCAAGTTTTCTAATTATAGCTCTTGTTTAAATCATTGTAGTTAAATCCAAATAATTTAAAACTGGTTTGTGAATCAACACAACTAGACGTATCATCATCCACTACCTCTTTACCATTGCGTGAAGTATCAGACTTAGGAGTTTTAGCTTTAATGAAAATATCATGAATATCTGGGATTTTCTTTACTTTTGAGCCTAATTTCTCAAAATTATACAAGTTTTCCGGGGCTTTCTTCAATACATCGTTTTCAGATAAACCTAATCCCATTTTAGCATTGTAAAATCTGACGTCTTGGAGTTTGTTTGTCAACAAGTTTAACGTTTGCTCAGTATGTCCTCTTTTCAGATTAAGGTCTTCCAGTTGTTTAATCTTACAATAGGCCTCATTTCTTTCCTGAAAGCAAGCTTCAAATTTAATTTTAATATCACCCTTTTCAGAATTTAAATTAACTAAGTTTCTTTCAAGTTCTGAAATCTTCGTTTTCAAAGTTTCTTTTTCTTTTTTTAAAACATATTTTTCAAACTCCTTGTCCTCAACGACAACTTTCAACAATGCGTTCTCGTCACAAAAACTCAACATTGTTTGTCGTTCATAGCTAAGTTTGCTCTTTAACGTCTCAAATTCTTTTTCCATGTTCTGGATTTGTTCCATTATAGATTCAACAAGTTCAGAGTTTTCAAGGTTAGTACTTACCTCGGAGTCACCGTCAGACTATTCAGAGGAGGCTTCAGCATTGTCATCCACATTGGCCATCATACACAATTGAGTGAAGTGAGTTGACTCATCATCTGAACTTTGGTAGAGCCAGTTCTCCTCTTCTGCCATTAATGCTTTGCCCTCTTCTTGTTTCTTGGCAAGCAGTGACTTCTTGGCGTAGTACTCAGAGTTCTTTACTCTCTTAAACTTGTAATCTTTTGAGAAATGGCCTACTTTGCCACAATTGAAGCAACGACCAGATTTAGGATCTATCCTATCCTTTTTCTTCTCTTCCTTCTTCGTTTCTCTCTTCTCTTCTCTCTTACCAAATTCGGGGTTTATACTTCTCTGACTTTTCCTTCTTATACCCTTCATATCTCGGCATTGAAGAATACTTTTTTCTTTCCAAAACTCTTGTGAAATTGTTTAGTGATGAAGGCAAGGTTGTCAGCGAATTTCTGGATATCATCATCAGAATGTACTTCAACTTCATCTCGGCATTGAAGCATACTTTTTTCTTTCCAAAACTCTTGTGAAATTGTTTAGTGATGAAGGCAAGGTTGTCAGCGAATTTCTGGATCTGGGATATCTCGGCATACCGAATGACTTTTCCTTCTTATACCCTTCATATCTCGGCATTGAAGAATACTTTTTTCTTTCCAAAACTCTTGTGAAATTGTTTAGTGATGAAGGCAAGGTTGTCAGCGAATTTTTGGATATCATCATCAGAATGTACTTCAACTTCATCAGCTGATGACTCAAAACTGAACTGACTTAGATTAGTGCGAAAAGCTTTTGACTTCTTAAGCTTTGACTTTGAAGCAGAAACGGATTGAGAACTAGAACCCTTTTTCCTTTCAGCCAGTAGAGCTAGCGAATCTTTGACAATCTTCTTCTCCTCATTCAGTAATTTCACTTCATCCTCATGTTGGGATAGAGTTGAGAAAATGTCATTAATATCCTCATGTGACATATTCTTGGTCATTTGGATATTAATTGCATAGCTTTTCCATTTAGGGTTCAAGTTCTTGATGAACTTGTAGTTTATCTCCGAGATTGACTTATTAATCCCGTTCCTCCTTAAGTCATTCAAGATCACGTTGAATCTGTTGTACGTGTCAATTAGTGCTTCTCCCTCCTTAGCATGAAATCTTTCATAAGCATTGATACTCTGGTTCAGTTTAGCCTGAATGGACCTTTCTGTTCCTTGGAAATGCCTCTCAAGTTCGTCCCACATTGCTTTCGCAAAGTCACGACTATCTACCCGATTGTAAGTATATGAGGGATTCCTCGTCTATTTTGGCAAGCTCCTTCTCCCTCTCACTATAATACTAATACGGTTTAGGCACATATCGAACTGGTATTTCTGGAGAAGTTTCAGTAGCAACTTGGGCTGGAACAGTTACTACAGCATCCACCGGTCCATCAATTATTGATTTCATCTAATCACAATTCTTTTGATTCAGAAACTGAGTCATTCGCTTCTTCCACTGAGCGTACTTTCCTACAGATAACACCAGAAGGCTTTGATTGCGACCCCATAGAGAGAAGATCTTTAGACATTTTGATCATCCGCAAAAGAATTTAGCTAAATTGATCGTTAGTCCGACAAAGTGAATTAATAGAAGCAGAACTTAAAATTTTTCAGAAAACAGATTTCCCAAAAGTTTCTAAGTATAGAATTCTTACACAAAAGAGATTAGAAAGCAATTCGCATGAACATAAGCATCAGAATTCGCATAAAATGAAGAATTCGTACAATTTAAAATCAAATATCGCACACTATCCTCAATTCGCATACAAGAGATAATAAAAAACAACACAATTCGCATGAACCTATATGCGAAATATAAGAATTTGTATATAGCTATATGCGAATTCTTCACAGTTCGTATATGTCTCTTAAGCGAATTCTTTCTTTTGAAAATTTTGAAAATCAAGCTTTTCGCATGAGCATTTCGTATCACAGGGAGATGTGAATTCCTTACTTAGAAAAAAGTTTAATTTTCAAACTCAAAAACTTTTCGCATCGATACGAAATCTGTACTTCGAAAAAATTTCAAAAAATTATGCAAAATGCTCAAGAATTCGTATAAGGTACATATGCGAATTCTTCACAATTCGTATCCTTCTATATGCGAGTTCTTCACTTTTCGCATGAAGGCATGTACGAATTATTTCCATAGAATTTTTTCAGTTCAAACTTTTTGTATCAGGGACATCTGTGAATTCTAACTTTTCGTACAAGAGTATATGCGAATTTTGCACTTAAACAAAATTTCAAGAAAGAAATACAAATTCTATGGCATGTGAGTTCTTCATACGAAAAGAATGGATCTTTCAAGTTCTTCAAGTTTCGGTCCAAAAAGTCAAAATCTAGTTCAAAATCCAATCAAATCCTTGAATTTGAAGTTGTAAACTCACAGAAACAACAAGATTAGTATTAGAGTCAATCCAAATCAATCAATTTCAAAAAAATAGACTCAATCACCAAATTCTATGATCAAACAATACCTACGACTTGTTCGAACCAAAAACTACCAAAATCAAAATTTAGTGATCTAAAACATTTATCAATAAAATTCAATCACACAAATTCATTTTAGTACATAAAACGATCACTTTTCAACAAAAGATTTACTCAAAAACACTTTTGAAATCACAAATCACTCAAAAACTCAAGAACTCAGTTTACGAACTCATTTTCTGTCAAATTGTCGAATTAGACTTTGATACTGTTAATCCAAAGATCTCTAAATTCTAGAGAGAGAAAGTAGAGAGAGAATGTGATAGCGCAAAGTAACAATATTGAATAGAATGCGTGAAAGTGTTACAAGGAACAAGGACCAAAGGGACTTAAATACCCTGGTCAGATACAACACAGTGTACGACACAAGACACTATATAAGACCAAGCTTATAAGTACAATGATTACTATAAAATCGGACTTAACAATCTCCCCCTTAGTAATCATTGGCGCTGGGGTCTTCAAAAATCCATCTTCTAAAACAGTATGGACCATCTAAGCGACTTAGCAAAGCATTCTAACTTTTTAAAGAAATTTCTTCTCATCATCTTTTAAGCTCTGTTGTCTTTACTGCCTTTGTTAGAACATAAATCTGTTGGATACAAGATCAAGAATACTGAAAGTCAAAGTTGAGAAAGTCAAAGCTGAAGAAAGTCAAATCTCATTCAAAGTCAAAGTCTATTTGTAATAAGTCAATGTATTTTGTATTTGTTGTATTTTCCTTGTTTTAAGTGTTAGTATAAATAGTTTTATTTCTTTGTAATTAGTAGAGAACTTAATTGAAGCATTATTCAGTTGTATTTTAGAGAGAAAAGAGAGTTCGTTAGAGAGAGATTGTAGACAGAGAAAGTGTAATCTTTAGATTGAAAGTGAAATCAAACAGGTAATTGATTCTTATTTGTATCTTGTTTGATTAATCTTGTTTAGAAACTAGATTCAGGGACATACAATTGGTATTAGAGCTTAATCCAAATCGAAATTTCAAGAAAAGTCAGAATATTCGTATCTATGTTCTTCAAGTCCAGATTTGATTTTGAGTTTTAGTGAGTTTTTGGAGTTGTAATTGATTAAGTGTTGTTAGGAAAGGGAATTCGATCGAGTTTGTATAGAAAGATTTATCAATTGCACTGTAATCAATTCGAATTTTCAAATTTTTGTGGTTGCTGTGTTCACGAGTTCTTGACACTGTATGTGTATCAAATTTGTAATTTTTGTGTATTTGATCGAAAATCAGTGTTAGTTTTGTGTTCGAATTGGTTAGACGTGTGAATTGTCGAAGTATAGAGTTGAATTTCTAGGTTTAAATGAGTTTTTGGTGCGGTTTAGTTCGATTTTAGAGGTTTGCGTTTGATTCATTGAGGTTTGCGGGTCAGTCATCAATTCATGTACAAGTTCTTCAGAGGTTTGCGGGTCATTCAAAGTCTGCGGGTGTATTCAAAGTGAGATTTGCGTTTCTTTTAAGAAACGAGAAGCTATGGTTTGCGTTTCTACGAGAATCGAGAAGTTAAGTTTTGCGGGCTTAATGACAAACGCGAAGTAGAAGGATTTGAGTTCAGAAGACAAAATCGTGGTTTGCGTTTGTAAACGAGACACGCAAAGTTTATCTTGCGGGTGTAACTAGACACGCAAAGATTATCTTGCGGGTGTAACGAGACACGCAATGTGCGTCTTGCGGGTGTAACTTGACACGCTAAGTGTGTCTTGCGTTTGTAATGTGAAACACAAAGTTTATCGTTTATGTACTGTTGACACGCAAAGTTCAAGACAAACGCAAAGTGATAAAAGCAAAGTTGCCAAACGCAAAGAAGAAGTATATCTAGAAACGTAAAGTGATTTGTTGATCAGAAAAGTGGTGGTTTTCGTTTCCTTCTTGAACCACAAAGTAGTGGTTTGTGTTTCCCACATGAACCGCAAAGTATAGGTTTGTGTTTCCTGTATGACACGCAAAGTCAAGATTTGTGTTTCCCACTTGAAGCGCAAAGTGTGGAGGACTTGGACAATTTAATAGTGAAATTTTTTTTTTGTGATTAAAATTTCTGATTTTTATATTTCAAGTTTTCTGTATTTTCTTGATTGTTTCATTTGGACTAACGATCAGTTCTAGTTTCTTATTGCTAATATTTCTCAAACAGGTTATACAAGATGATTTCCAAAGATGCACTTTCGATTGGTACTGATGTTAAGCCTCTAGTTCTATTCAAAGGCGAGTATGAACAATGGAAGGACAGATTCTTGGATTTCATAGATCGGCATTCAAATGGAGAGAATATTCTTTTGTCTATCACCGAAGGTCCAATGGCTCCAATAACAGTTCAAGTACATGATGTTGATTCTTCTGATAATGAAGATGAGACTGAGGAAAGAGAGCAAAAGATGAAAACAGTGACAGTGGATATTTCTCAATATTCTGAAGATTAGAAAAGCCGTTACAAAGCAGATAAACAAGCGAGATCATTACTTCTTCAAAGCATTCCAAACGAGATCTACATCAAGATTGATAGCTATAAAACCAATGCTAAGAAGATGTGGGATCAGTTGCAAAAGATGATGATGGGATCCAAGGTTGGAAATCAGATGAAAGTGGCAAACTGCATCAATAGTTATGAGGAATTCAAAGCTAAGGAGAATGAGAGTCTAGAAGATACATATGAGAGGTTTGTATTGCTTCTGAATGAGCTGACAAAGTATAAAGTCAAAAAGAAGCAGTTTGAAAACAATGTCAAATTTATGAGCATCCTACAACCAGAGTGGAAGAAGCATAGACGTAGGATGAAAGAGATGAAGGATTTGAATGAAATACCACTACATGAGGTATTTGAGACCTTGAGGCAGAATGAGGAAGAGGTTGAAGAGAAAAGAGCTGAGAAGAAGAAGACAGCACAAGTTCCTGATCCTATTGCCTTAGTAGCTGGAGAGAAGAAGAAAGAAAAGAAAGAAAAGAAAAAGAAGATAGTTCTTACCAGTTCTGAGTCAGATTCAGTTACAGATAGTGATGATGGCGAAAGTCTGAAACAAGCCATGATATTGCTGACCCATGCATTCCATAAGAAATTTTACAAGAAGCCGGGATCAAATTCTCAAAGGTATTCTTCATCTAGTTCAAAGAACCACGAGCATCGACAGAAAGTGGAAGGAAAGAGGTATAAAGAGGATAAATATGTGGAGAAGAAACCGGATGAGAAGAAGAAGTTCGTGAATAACTACACAGTTGCCGAGAAGCCAGCAACAGATTCAATCAAATGCTACAATTGTGGAAAGATGGGTCATTTTGCAAAAGATTGTCGAAAGCTGAAAGTTCGAAACTCCCAGTATTATCAGAACAAGTTGCTTTTGGCAAGACAGCAAGAAGCGGGTGTCGCTCTAATGGCTGAAGATGAGTTTTGGCTGGATTACTCAGAAGGAGAAGAGGATGACAAGAAAGAAGAAACAACTCATATCTGTCTCATGGGCAAAGAAGTAAAGGATGAAGAGTCAGATGATGAGGCAGTTAATGAGGTATTAAACTTATCCGAAAAAGATTTTATTACCAAAATGGAAACCATGGTGGTTGAGCTACAAAATTTACAAAATAATCTGAAAAAGGAAAAAGAAAAAGTTTCTAAAAAGAACAAGAAGATCTTTGAGCTTAATACGTCTGTTATTTCAAACAAAGATCTGATTGATTCTTTACGCAAGTCTGATTTTGATTCTAAATTTAAAGTAGATTGTTTTGAAAAGAGGATTTCTGAGTTTGAAGGTAAAGTGTCTAAATATGAGTTTGAGAAAAATGAATCTGCACTAACTGTTTATAAATTGCAGGTTGAAAATAAGAATTTGAATAAGAAGGTAAATGGTCTGGAAGCAAAACTATATGCGAGAGGTCAAACAGATCAAACCATTTTTCTTAATGCACCTAATGAAGAGGCTGATGTCAAAGAGAAATGGGGACTTGGTTTTGAAAACCCCCATTAGCTTGTGCTGATAAAGATACTCATTTAAAACCCAAATTTGTTACCAAATTGTCAGAAGAAGTTGAGGACCAAGAAACTGAAAATAGAAAGAATAAAAAGAAAATGCAACTACCATTTAACTATGTAAAGTTAAATGATAGTTATCTTTCCAAAACACCAAAAGTTCTTTCAACTGATTATTTTGTTAGTTATTCTACTTCTGAGATGAAGGAAAAACCTGCAATTGCAAAGGTTTATGTTCCTACATCTATTCTTGAGAACAAAATAGTCGAGCTTGAAAATGTTTTATCTGATGAAAAACTTTTGGCTGATATACAACAAAATGTATTTTCTACAGTTATAAAGAACACTGTTTTTCAAACTAAATCTACAAAGTGTTCTACAGTTTCTAAGGCATCTCAATCCTCATCTGATAATTCCGATGATTTATTTGAGTCTGCAAATGATTTTTTTAATTCTGATGATGGGTGCATGGAAGAATTTGATATGTTTGATGTTAATTCTATACTTCCTGATCATTCTACTTGTCTTAAAAATGACAAAGTGTTACCAAGTGGTGTACATACTGTTGAATCATCAACTAAGGTTGGTGAATCAATTTTTGTAACTGCTGATTACTATGCTAATGTTAAGAAACATAAGAAACAACGATTATAGAAACAGAAATACACTGGTACACAAAAGAAAACTTAATCACGGAAATTTGCTTTTCCTAATAAATCTATATCTTATGTTTCAGATTTAAGGAAGAAAAAGTTGAAAGCTCAATCCGAATGGAGACCAAAACGGAAGGAGGATGAGATAGTCGGATCAGTTTCTGATAATTCTTTCACTACTCAAGTTAGTAGTGATAATGATGTAATTGATCAATTTGCTCCAAAAAAACAAAACCTTGTAACTTCTTACAAGAAATATTCAATAAAGCAATTGATTCAATTATCTCCTATTCCTACTACATGTTATTCTAATTATCGGAGAACTCATTTTGCTTATTCTCATAATTCTTCTGATTGGTATGGATCTTATCATGTTAATTCTTCAAGATCAAATGTTTTTCAAAGTTTTCAAAAGAATAGAGGGTCCATTTTCAAGTGGATACCAAAATCTTGTGCTAATCCGTTAGGGCCTGTTTACGGATACCTTGATGGATCCATTAAAAAACCGCTACCTACAGATCTAAACTTTGCCGAATGGGATATTCAGAACTCCATGGTTATGGCATGGATCATCAATTCTATGGAAGACAGTGTCGCAGAGATCTATCTAATTTACCCTACTGCCAAATCCATCTGGGATGCGGTAGCCTTAGCCTACTCAGATCTCGAAGACTATTCACAGATGTTCGAATTAAGAACTAGGGCACGAAATCTGAAACAAGAATTTGGTAATGTTACAACCTATTTCAATACACTAACCATGATTTGGCAAGAACTAGATCTTTTTTCTCATCCCGAATGGAAAGATCCAACTGACGCTGATCTATATAAAAAGATGCCAACCAAGGAGAGGACTTATGACTTTCTAGTCGGTCTTGATCCTTCACTCGATGATGTCCGTGGACGCATCCTTAGCATGAAACCCCTTCCAGTAGTTGATGTTATATTTCCTGAAGTTCGTCGGGAAGAACATCAGAGGAAGACAATGATGAATCACACTATTTCTGAAGGGCAAAGCGGGGCTGAAAATTCTGCCATGGTTACGCATAATCGAGGACCTCGAAAGCCTTCTCTCTGGTGTGATCATTGTTAGCGGCCTCATCACCCAAAAGGCACCTGTGGAAACTCCATGGAAAACCCGCTGATTGGGTTCCTCGAAGTCAACTGTAACACCCTCAATTCTGGAAATAGCAACTGATTTAAAATTTTTTAAATACATCGATAAATGCTACATCTCCAATCACGTTTTATTATTTAACCTCAATACACACATTTCATTCTCTGCAAATATTCTATAATAAGGACGGGTGCTACTAAAACCCAATAATAGTCACTATCTCCAAACTGCGGAAGACTTCACCAACTACTTACACTTGCACCAAGCTAAGGCTCAACTCTTCATAGCTTCTAGAACCAACCCCAACTGGAACCTGATGCACATGTCGACAAATTAAAAGGTTAGGCTTAACGCCTAGTGAGCTCAAGAGTTTTCAACATGAATAAGATATCTTTGAAAAGAGGTAATGCAGTTTAAATCATAAGCTTTCAAGATGGTATGTTTAAACATGAAAACGACTTTGTAACACCCCGGGTTTCCGTTGTGTAATCTTGTTATTCTTGTGTTAAGCTTTTGTCGTTAGCTCCATGTTTGGTTTACAGTAGAGTTTGGATTTTGTGAAGTGTGGGGAGAAACAGTGAACTACGCGAGTGACACCGCGACTAGAGGTCGCGGCACAACCTGCGTAACCCTCTGTTGGATATAAGATTTTGGAACTACGTGAGTTGCACCGCGACTAGAGGTCGCGGCACAACCCGCGAAACCCACTGGATGATTAGGGTTTTTGGACACGGGCGAGTTATGCCGCGAGTTGAAGTCGCGGCATAACCCGCGTAGTTGCTTGGACCGTATTAAGGGTTCAATTTCCAAAGATCTCATTATCTTAAATCTCAAATATCTTCTCTCTCTCTAAACTCTCTCTCTCTCTCTCTAGAGTTTGGAAGATTTTAGTTGCTGTTCGATCCGAGGTTTCGGTGTTTTAAGCTTCACCTCTACGCCGTGATCGTTATCTGGTTTTCTGGGTTTTATTCCAAACACCTACCAGTGAGTTCCTACTACCATTTTACAAACTTTATACATGTCAAAACTCTTATTTGCGAAATCCGAAGTATTTCTACGGTATGATCTCATGTTCTCTACCTTTTGATATAAATGAAGTTTTTGGTGATTCTCGGGGTTCCCGATCAGTTTTGACCACAATGACGGGTTCCGCCTTATTGAAGTAAAATGATACTTTACTTGTAAATTATGTGAATATGTAAAAAGAATGTTTAAAGACTCATTTTACTGATTTTCATTCTTACCAGAAGTTGAACTAGAAATGGCATATTGTTTATAAAATGTGTTAATACCATATGTTTATTTATGGTTGGTCACATATGTTGTTGTGACGAGTCTGTACCATTACTAGCGGATCCCTAGGTTTTGAGTCGACTATTTTGTTGGGATGTTATATTCCCCAACTTTGTAGCTATGGATCATATGTTCCTCTGGGGCAACTTAGTACGGTTATGTGAGGCACGATACTAGCTATGGTTCATAGTGATCCTAGCGAAGGAGTATACCTTGGTTTTGCGCTTGGGGCTTGATCTCACGTTGAAGCACGAACTTTGTGTTTCGTATCCGCGGACTCCAAATGGTTTAGCTCATAAAACGGATTTGTGGTATACTTTGTGTTACACCACAATCCTTGGTCAAATGGTCCTTTTGTCATCGTTTAACGAGTTTTGGACCGAAAAGACCCGGTTGTGGCGAAATGTTATCTTTATAAACTAAACCTTTATGAAAAGATTTCCGTATGATATTAATATTTATATCTTTTGAGCTTTATAAACTGTATGATCTCACCAGGCTTTAAGTCTGACACTTTTTCTCAAATGATGTGTATAACAGGTTTCCCTTAGCGGTGGGTTGCCGGGGTTTTGAGAGACGGGTTTGGTCTCGAGGCATTTTGAGATGACTAGTATTGTTTCAGAGCATTTGTCAAGTCCCATTCTTTTGGTACATTATGGATCGTCAACTGATGTAATCTTGATATAGGTGTCTAGATTAGTTTGTTGACAAACTCCATATCGATACAGGTTTTTGTAAAGTCTTAAGGATTGATCCCCTTCTTGGGAGTTTATTATCAATACGAATGTCATGTTGCCAAGTTTTGCAGGTTTTAATTTACTCTGAATTTTAGAATGTTACAGACTCTTTTTCCATTCATATGCATTTTGGGCAAGAAAGCACCAATATAAACGTTTTCAAATCCAAACTACTTTGGGGACAAGGTTTTCCAACATATAACGTTTTTTCGTAAATTAAATTAAACTCAAAACTTACTCTAAAGAAGAATATAAATCAAACTCCCAACTAGAGAAAAACGGATAAAACTTTGTATCCCAAAACACCCAAAACACGATTGGGCCGTAATATTCAGCCCATAAATTATGGATGAAATCCGTTTGTACAAAACGTCACTGAAAACTAGGATAATAAAACTCAATACCCAAAGTAACACTTTTCAGTGACGGGGGAGACCCGATTCCATAAAATGTGACGGTACACAAAGTAAGCCCATTTTATGTTGTTAAGACTAGTCATATAAACATAAATACACGCAAGGGATGTCAGGCTCTGTGGCTTTAAACACACACCCACGGGATATCAACTTCAACCGCGAAAGGTCCTTACGTTGAGTCCCTCATCCAATATCGTAATACTTAGCCATAGGACTTATAGCCCAATCTGATGCCTAAACGTGCCTCAATATGGAAAATTATCGTTCCATCATTGGACGTAATGATTCCAAGCGCAAGGGATGTCAGGCTCAGTGGCTTTAAACGTACACCCACGGCAAGCCCAAGGGATGTCAGGCTCAGTGGCTTTAAACGTACACCCACAGGATTTCAATTTCAACCGTAAATGGCCCTTACATTGAGTCCCTCGTCCAATATCGCAACCAAACCTCTAAGTCGATCTATCAAAACTGGACAAATGTCCTAAAACCCAATCAAAATAAAAATACCAAGCCACAGGCTTAGCAACCCATTGACACATTGTTAACTGAAATAAAAATACAATGAAACGCACTCGACCAACGTTTATGCAAACATGTGCCCCAAGGTATACGACCAATTCCAACACAACTTAAATTGAGACAGGTCATTTTCTAGCAAAGCATACTATTGAATCTTTTCAAATGTCTCAAATCGCAAGGTTGAACATTTCTCCAAAATACAAAGTAGGTGTATTTACGCCAAAGGACGTACCAAAAAATAACTCATTAGAATTGTCAATACTTTAGACTTGCCCAACAAAATGCTTAGAATGCGTATTTTCCCGAAACCAAAAGTTGTATAATTTTCTGAAATACCCATAAGGTCGGAAATGACCAAAACCCAATGACTCACACGTTGATACTTGTTAAATATCTTATAACACGAATTATGCACATTTCCAATAAACACAAAATGCATTTTACCAAATAATCCCCATTTATGCAATGCATTAATAAAACATTTTCCCTTGATGGTTTATTCATCAAAATGCCCCAAAAGTCCCAAAGATGGGTGTTATATAAGTTTGTAAAATTAAACACTTCCAAAATAACCAAACTTATCAGCAGTTAACAATTTCATGTAAAATGCAAACACTTTAAAATAACATTTTGTCATGTACAACGTTTTTGCATGTCAACTTGAACTCACCTTACTAGTTTAAGTTAAACCTAGGTTTCAATCCCCAACCATTGGCCTCCAAAAGCATAGATCCCAACATTTCCAAGACATCACCAACAATAAGGCTAGGGTTTCCAAATAACCCATTTCTTCAAGACTAGAACAACCAACAACAAGAAAGACTCTTAGATCTACAAGGATCCTTATACTAACTCTTATTTTACTCAAGAAACTTACCATTTTTATTGATGAGACTTTCCACCCAAAGCTTTCCGAGGACACCCATGCCAACTTGTTATTCCCAAATTCATCAAGTTCTAAATGTAAAATAGAAACATGATCAAGAATCGTAATCACATGTCATTGATTCAAACATCAAGATTACAAATCTCACTTTCTCTTACTACTCTCTCTCACTAGGATAATGTTCTAATTTTCCTCTTCTCTAATATTCTCCCATATACAACTGAATTTTACTCAATGACTTACTTACAATCTGAATTTTACCAACTGATTACAAAGACAAGGACATAAGGTATTTATACCCACAACTAAAACAAAGAAACAAAAACACAAACTTTGACTTTGACTTTATTACAAAATGACTTTGACTTTCAGTGAGAGTTGACTTTCAGCCTTTGACTTCTTGAACTTTCATCTTCAATCTTTATGATCTTGAATCCAACAAATCTGTGCTCTAACATTCTCCCCCTTTGGATCAAGATCATTACTAAAAGATTTAGCAATGCGTTCTACTCTCTTTAAGCTCAATTTGAATTTTCTTCTCTGTACAAACAATACAATCTCCCTCTTTGTAGTAAAAATGATCTTCTCAATCAATCAACATTCTCCCCCTATTCGTATGAAAACTTGACATTCTTCCTTTCTTTGATAAACGCTGTATCTTCAAAAACTTTCATCAATCTTCCCAAAGTCTGTTCTTCAAAAATAGTACCACTCTCTTCCAAGACTATAAACAAATCTCTTTCAGACTTAGAAAGAAATTATCTTCAGTTTCAACTCAATTTGCTTCAGCAAACTTATCTCCAAATAAAATTTCTATAAACTTTGAACTTTTCTCTTTCAGACTTTGTCAAACTTCAAGCAAATAACTCTTGAACACAAATATTTCTTGATCTTCTCACACATTTCTTGAACCTTCTCCCCCTTTTTGATGATTAGAGCATCGATTTATCAAAACTTTTCCCAAGAAATGTCTTTGACCAATCTGATATGTTCAAGAGCCTCTGATTCATCGTCAATCCTCCAAGATATTCATCTAGATCTTTTCAAATCTAGACAAAATATTCGTGTAACACCTGAATCAAGAAATGAATCAGTTAATATGCCTGTCAGTAACACGAAGTCACTGTGTGTAACAAATACATATTGGAAAAGAGCTTTTATAATGTTCACTCCCCCAGGGCTTCCATTCAATCATCGAAACACCACAAAGGTAATTTCTATGAACGTTATGACAAAGAAACAAATTCCTTGTGTGTTTGTGCAAGTGTTAGAAAGAATTAAGTCATCAAGTGCTTATAAAGGCTCAAAATTGTGCAAACCACTGAGACAACAGTAATTAAACACAGACTCAATGTGCATGATTGAAGTACGAAGGTGGGGTAGAGTTCCTTCTGTTTCAATATCCATATTTTCCAAATGAAAATCAGATAGCATATGTGTTGCGTCCCTTTGAAAGTATGAAACATTTTCTTTTTAAGAAGAAAATGAGTGGCTGGTGGGGTTTTAGTCAAGAGTTGGCATGGGCTATTTGCCTGTTTCAATAATGTTCACCAAGAATTGTGAAACATTAGTAATGTGGTTGTCCGACTCAGAAAGTAGTTGGTGCAGAGTTTGATATTCTTTTACTATGATCTCTCACCCTCCTTCTTTTAAACATTTAGCTCGCTTCTAACCAAACTCTCTTTTCCATTTTACCCTAACGCACAACCCACACTCATTTCTTTTTGACTCCTCACACTCAATCACTATGGATTAACTTCTTGGGTAGGAATCACTAGTTAACGTGAAACCATAGAAGCTTCATTTAAGTCCTAGCACAAAGAACCCATATAATCCTATGAAAGCATATGTTGCTCAAAATAGTTTAACTTGAACAGTTAAAGCTCAAATATACAAATGTCAGATGTATGTATGCTCAGAATATAATCATTGCAATTTGAGCATTTGAAACATTGAAGTATTTTTAAACAAGTAAATTGAATAAAGGAACATGAATGCAAAAGACGTGTTTGAAAATCTGACATTGTATGAAAATGATCAGAAATGATATGATATATCAATTAAGGCTTATGGTCAAGAAAAATGGATATTGTCTATATGAATCAAAATACAGACATTCTTGAAATGAACGTTTTGAAATGAAATTACGCTAAAAAATTCTTTGAAGTACAAACGGGGTGTCTTATCATCGAAAAATATGTTTCAAATTTGAGACATGTTAAGAACAATATTAACAATAAGTCAAACCGGTGTGTGTGAATACTTGAAAGTATATAGAAAAGAGAATACGCAAGTAGTTATCTTTGGAAACACACGATTTTTTTATCAATTAAGCACAATAAAATGAAAACATTTAAAATCACACTTCCAATTCATGAAATCTGTTTAAGAATCGGGAAGTGGTTTGAACATTTAAAAACATGTTTTCTATGATTGAAAGTTGTCCTTCTTTCAACCATATATGAGATTAAGATAAGAAATTAACCTTTTCATATAGTCTTAAATCTCATGAAGTCAGCTGAAGTCATAAAGATATGATCTTGATAGCTTCTCTCATTCTACACAAGTCTCAAAGTCTAGTCAAAATAACTTTATCCATAAATTTATTCAAAATTAAAAGACATAAAGCAGTAAAACGATTAAAGTACGAGTTCTAATCTGAAATAATCAGAAATCATAATCCTTTACTCCCCCTGAAAATATGCATCTGTAATTTATCAGTGATAAAGCACATGATAGAGATCTACAACTCCTCCTGAAGTGTAGTTCGTCATATCTTCCGAATACATATTTCCAGAAACATATGTACTCCCCCTTGAAGGTTGATTTCCTTATTTGAATATTAGAATATAATCTCTTATCAGCCCGGGAGTAGCATCTTTTTCATCTTTGAAGTACGAGTCCTAAACTGTTGTGTTTAGAAGTCAAACTCCGTTGAAGTACGGGTTCGGAACTGATTTGTTCAGAAGCCTTGGTTCTCTTACTCCCCCTTAACTGTAGGTGCCTGCTGTAATATACGGGTTCAAAATTTTTAATAATTTTAGGAGTTGGGTGAAAAGTTAAGCGAGGCCCAAAGTTCAAGGGGGTTAAATGTAACTTGGGTTATATATAGAACTTAACCCAAAGATATTTATCAGAATTCATTCATGATATTTTGTGAGCGACTGAAGAAGACGAGAGTAGGGAGAAAGGAAGACTAGGTCTCGAAGGATCGTTCGATTCTTTTCAAATCAAGGTATGATTCTAGTCTAATACCCCCTTCTGCAGTAAGTTAGTTGGTAAATGATCTCGTTGTCAAGCTTTTAGCCGTTGCATTCGAGATCTGAGAGTTATTTTTGGTTATGTTCTAGTTTTGAATCGCCCTGGGCGAGTTTGTTTGAATATCGACCAGATCAGGGAGGGGCTTGGACCGGTGTGGCACGGACTGGTGTCAACCGATGTGTTGTGTCGACCGGGGTGGTCTCGTTTGGGGTGGCACTGTGTGTAGTTTTTGAAATGTTTAGAGAGGGAAAGAGTGTGTTATCTGCGAGTTAGCTTACCGTTTTTATTCGGTATCGTCATATGTGATGTTAATCGTTAGAAAGCGGGATTTAAGCGAGAAGGATCTGAGGTAAGTCTTTCAAACTAAATCCGTTTACAATTACGAAAGTTATTTGATAAATGTGAGTTTCTGAAATGCATGCTTTTATTATCAAAAGTCTTTGAAGGTTTAATTAAACGTTGATTTAATTATGTTGGCATGTTCATGCTATGTGTATATAAACGCGATTTATATATATTGTTGATAATTAGATGTATGTATACATTTGATTCGGATGTTTTGTCCTAAGTCGGGGAGTGTGGCCGGCCTGATCGTACCGGGGAGTGTGGCCCGTTTATGCCATTGGGGTGTGTCCCCAAAATAAGGCAGTATGAGACAGACATACCGCCTTTGACGGCATTGTTGGTCAGTAGTGTTAGTTGCGCTCGCGAGGCGTAAAGTGTGATGAATGTTTTGTCAGTAGAGTGAGTTACGCTCGTGAGGCGTAAGGCTTTGTTTAAATGTTTTAAATAATATTTTAACTGTTGCAGTAGCGCTTGGAGAGACTCACTAGACCATCGGTCTAACCCTCGCTCTTTCAAATCTATAATCGCAAGGTAGCAAGTACCGGTAAGGGTAAGGAGAAGATGTGAGCTTTTATCCAGAAACTAGAAGACTCCTTATAATATTTCCTTTTGACTCAGTTGTGTAATAGGTTGTCGTGGCAAACCTTATTCTTTTGAATTGTAGGCTTGGGGCCGTTTCTGGTTGAAATATTATATTTTGATGTAATTAAATTTTGGGTTGTTACAGTTGGTATCAGAGCCATAGTTTAATGGATCTAGGTGACCGGATGGGCCTAGACTTAAACTGGGAAAGTAGAAACACAACTGAGAAATAAGAAGACCGTAGGAAAGTCATCATTAGAGTAGTGAGGACTAGCATGTAAGGTAAATTAGAGATTACATCTGGCCAGTGTAATTGTAAATTTACAAGTACATGCATGTGCTTAACTTGTCGTTTTGCGTGTAGCATGTTAGATTGAATGTCGTATGTTTCTTCTTATCAGAATTATGTCTGAGCGAGTAACGAGAAGTAGATCTGTGTCGATTCCTGAGATCGAGCTAGTTAATGAAGTCATTGCCGAAGAGCGAACGACTGCTGTTAACCCGAATGTTGATCGAGGAAAGGGTCGTGGTCGGCCTATGGGTAAATGGAAGACGACTCGGAAGGCGACCACTCAGGTAAGGGAATCAACTGTGGGAACTCGAGGGAGAAAGACGACTCGTGTGATTCATCGAGCTAGAAGTGTAGAGGTGAGATCGGAACAAGAAACCTGTCTTCAGGAGAGTTCAACTTCATTGAGGGGCCGAAAACAGGCAAGAAACCGTGGTGGAGGTCGAACTCAGGGTTTCGTTTCCCAAGAAACTTTCGCGACGGAAATGGAAAACTACAGGAAACATTGAATGCTTTATTAGCTCAGCAAATTAATGAGGTCTCGGCAAGCAAAGAAAGGAGTGAAGAAAGGGTGGTGACCGAGGTAGCGGACTCGCCAGTAACTGTGGTGGGAAGCTACTCTCAGTCAACCCCCGTTGTGACAGCTAAAGTGGTAGCTGGGAGAGGATGCAGTTTCAAGGAGTTTCCTGCCTGCAAGCCTCCTATATAGAAAGGGGAATGTGATCCAGTGTTAGCACTGAGATGGGTAAAGGGGATGGAACTGGCATTTTACACCAGTAAGTGTGCTGAGGAGGACAAAGTAGTGTATGCTTTGTCGATGTTGAAAGAAGAAGATGTAATATGGTGGGATGTCGAAGCAGGAGGACAAGGTTCGGCGGCAGCTAGGGAGATGTATTGGAGTGAGTTTGTAAAGAGGTTTAGAGCGCAGTTTTGCCCTCTGGAGGCAGTCAAAAGGTTGGAGGAAGAGTTTCTCAGTCTGGAGCAGAAGGATATGTCAGTCCGTGAGTATACTACAAGGTTCATCGAGAAATCCCGGTTTGCAGAAGTTTATGTGCCTGATGAGGGAAGGCGAGTGGAACGTTTCATCTTTGGACTGAGAGGCAGTATTCGAGAATTTGTCTCGAACAAAGAACCAACTACGTTCCAGGCAGCAGTGAACGCAGATGAGATGAGGGAGAAGGAAAAGAATCGTCAGGCTACTGAAGGAAGTGGAGACAAGAGAAAATGGGACGGAACTGTCCGTGACTCCAAAACATTCAAATCTGCAAAATCCGATCGACGGGTTGTTAATAAGTTCGAGAGTAAGCCATGTAGCAAGTGTAACAGAAGGCATAAGGGGGAGTGTATGATTGAACGAGAAGGCTGCTACAAATGTGGAAGGATTGGGCATATGGCTCGGGACTGCCGTGGGTTAAGGTCTTGCTACCAGTGTGGATCCCCTGATCATATCAGGACTGACTGTCTACAATTGAAGAAGGGAACAGTCGGAGGGTACAGAGATAAAGGAGGTGAGAAGAAAGTAGAGCCAGCCCAGGGGAGGGCCAGAGCTTTTAATATGACGGCGGAGGAGGTGGCAGAGGCACCAGATGTGGTAATAGGTATTTTCCCTATAGATTCGATCTTTGCTAAGGTATTGTTTGATTCAGGCGCAAACCGTTCGTTTGTGTCCCCTAATTTCGTGCATAAATTGCATGTGAAGCCCATAACGCTTAGGCATGGGTTTGAGGTAGAAATAGTCAATGATAGTCGGGTCTTGGTAGGAGAATTTTATGATGGTTGTAGTATAGACATTGACAGTCATTCTTTCCCTTTGCGGTTATACCCGATGGGTATGGGGGAATTTGACGTCATTGTGGGAATGGATTGGTTGGCGTCTAACGATGCCAACATTGTCTGTAACAAGAAGCTAGTTTGTATAGCTTTATCGGACCAAGAGGAAGTTGTAATTTATGGTGACCGTCGGGATAGGAAGTCGTGCTTGATCTCGATGATCAAGGCTCGGCGTGTTTAGTAAAAGGGTGTGTAGGGTTCCTGGCATATGTGTTAGACGTTGAGAAAGAGAAGGAGAGGTTAGAGTCAGTTCATGTGGTGAGCGAATACCGAGAGGTGTTTCCGGAGGAATTAACTACTATACCCCCAGACCGTCATGTGGAATTCAGAATAAACCTGATGCCCGGAGCGGCACCCATCGCAAGGGCACCTTATCGTTTGGCTCCGGCCAAGATGAAGGAATTGATGACTCAGTTGAAAGAGCTGTTGAATAAAGGTTTTACTCATCCCAGCGCATCGCCATGGGGAGCGCCAGTATTATTTGTTAAGAAGAAGGACGGGTCTTTAAGGATGTGTATAGATTACCGAGAACTCAATAAGGTTACTTTAAAAAATAAGTACCCGCTTCCCAGAATTGATGACCTTTATGATCAGCTGCAAGGAGCGAGTTACTTCTCAAAAATAGATCTGCGTTCGGGCTATCATCAGCTGAAGGTGAGGGAGGAGGATGTACCCAAGACTGCTTTTCGTTTGAGGTACAGACATTTCGAGTTCTTAGTCATGCCTTTTGGTTTGACTAACGCGCCGGCTGTATTCATGGACCTAATGAATAGAGTATGCAGTCCACTTTTGGACAAGTGCATCATTGTCTTCATCGACGACATACTAATCTATTCACAGTCCATGAGCGACCATGAGTCACACCTACGATCCGTGTTAGAGCTACTCAAGTGAGAGAAGTTGTACGCCAAATTCTTGAAATGCGAGTTTTGGCTAAGAGAAGTGCAATTCTTAAGGCACGTGGTGTTGGAAGATGGGATCAAAGTTGATCCAACAAAGATCACTGCGATCAAGGATTGGGAGGTGCCGAAATCACCAACGGAAGTGAGGAGTTTCCTCGGATTGGCGGGTTATTATCGGAAGTTTATTCAAGACTTCTCGAGGATAGCCACGCCGTTAATGGCTTTGACAAAGAAGAACATCAAGTTTGTGTGGTCGGAGGTTCAGGAAGGTGCGTTTAGTAAATTAAAGGAGAGTTTGAGCACTGCACCTATACTGACCTTATCCAGCGGTTCAGATAAGTTTGTAATCTATAGTGATGATTCTAAGTTGGGGCTAGTATGTGTGTTAATGCAATATGGAAAAGTGATTGCATGCGCATCTCGTCAGTTGAAGGAACACGAGAAGAACTATCCGACGCATGACCTAGAATTAGCAGCGGCGGTATTCACATTAAAGAATTGGATGCATTATCTGTACGGAGTTAAGTGTCAAATTTATATCGATCATAAGAGCCTTCAGCATCTATTTAATCAGAAGGAGTTGAATATGAGGCAATGAAAATGGATTGAGTTGTTAAGTGATTATGATTGTGAGATTCTTTACCATCCGGGTAAAACAAATGTGGTGACTGTGTTAGCTCCAAATCATCTGTTTGTTAAAGTGTTGAAAATACCAGTCCTATTTCAGAGGACTTCCAAAAGATACACTTCAGAGGACGAAGACGTCAGAGGAAGAAGACGTCAGAGGACGAAGACTTCAGAGGACAAACCTGCCTCTGAAGTACTTATCAGAGATTGCAACTTTCAGAGAAGACATCAGAGATGGCTTCATCAGAGGCTCTAAAGACAACATCAGAGCTCTGAAGACATTCTCTCTGAAGATGTTCACACTGAAGTTTTCTACGAATGAACAGAAGAACAGATGACACGTCACTTAGTGATAAGATTTACTTTCTAGAGTAGGTCACTGTTCAGCATGCTCTTTTTGTCATACAAGTACACTGCTTACTTTATGGTCCTATAAATAGGACCATCACCTTATTGTTCAAAGTGTGCTTAAGAAGTTATATATCTGATAATATAAGTTGAATATTTTATTCTAAGAATATCTTGTTTATCTTTATCTGCTTTATGAACTGTGATATTTGAATCTCCTTTGATATTAAACTGTATTACCTCCGCAGTCATTACTCTTATTGGTTATATCATTGTTACGAGATTAGATCTGGGATCCAACAATTGGTATCAGAGCTCCTTTGTTTCTAAAACAAAGAAATATCATATCTACATACTCGGATAGATTTACATCTCATTGATTCTAAACTTTCAATATCTGTGCATGTTCATATAAACCCAGTTTATTCAAGAACATCATATGCTCTAGATTTGATAGTAAATCGCAGTTCATTACAAAAAGCATCAGCTCTTCAAATCTTCTTTTTTAAATGGCAAACTCAAGCATAAGTGCCATGTATACAGCTGGGTCATTAACAAAACCTCCTACACTTTTAAGGGATGAATATCCCCAATGGAAAATAAGGATGGTAAATTTTCTAGAAGGTATGGACAGGGATCTTTTTAGATCTGTGAACATTGGACCTCACATTCCAATGGTGTTGGTACCAAGAGTTCCTGCAACAGCAGATACCGCCGAAATACCTGCATATTATGAAAAGAAAACCACAAACTTCACCGATGAAGAAAATAATATGATGGATAATGACTCAAAAGCTGTTAGATTACTCATAATGGCCATTCCCAATGATATCTTTCAAGAACTTGATTCTTGTAAAACTGCAAAAGAGATATGGGATCAGTTGTTAAATCAACTTGAAGGTGGCATACAAACTCAGAGAAATAGAAGAAATCTATGCATCAATGAATATCATGATTTTCATGCTCTACCAGAAGAAAAGTTACACCAAACTTACTCAAGATTCAACATTCTAATAAACAAATGTAGAAAGTTTGGAGTGATAAGAACAAAATAGGAAAACAACGTTCTTTTTTTGAAAAGCTTGAATGAAGAATGGTCACAACTGTCCATGTCTATACAGGCTAACCAAGATCTTGAGTCATGGTCATTAACTGACATTTATGGTACTCTTGTTGCACATGAAAAAGAAGTTATGAAGCAAAAATCAAAAACCTCTTTGGGTGGACCCCTTGCACTTGTTTCAAAACAAACATCGAAAGAAAACAACTGTGAAGAGTCACAAAAATGTTTGGAAACAAAAAGGAGATCCAAAAAGGTTTTGATAGCAGAAGAAACTCATACTGATTCAGACTCAGATGAAGATATAAGTGCCTTTGCCAAATCTCTTGCATTAACCACTCATCAGTTTAATAAGAAATTTGGTAAGAAGGTATTTGAAGGAAGGAGAGAGAATGAAGAAAGAAGAAATCCGGAGAGAAGATTTCAACAAGAACCCAGATTCACTCCATATAGTGATCAAAAGGGTGCAAACTTCAACCATGATAATGCAACACAACAAACAAGACCACAACAACCATTCCAACCAAGGTATCCACAACCACAAAGATACTTCAAACCTCAAGAACAGAAGCCAGAGACAAGTACTGCCACTCTTCCACCAAATCAAAATGATGGAAGATGCTTCAGATGTGGAAAATCAGGCCACTTCTCTGCAAACTGCAGAGGAAAACTTGTCAAAGATCAAGATTACTACAAGAACAAATACAAATATGTCACACCCCGCTAAAGCGGAAACACGAGGCGTAACAGCTCCGATGTCACAGCATAAGATTATAAACATACCAACATTTACTTAACAACCAAAATACATTACATTTTTGAGAACATAATGTCGTTATCGTTTACAAATTCCAAGTCTTTTAAAACATAAGTTACACTTAAAGCGAAAATAGTCTTGTGCTTGAAAATACGAGTACGCTGATAAGGCATCATGGGATTACCTTCTAGATTCCTGAAAAGCATGAATAAAAACCAAGGTCAACTACAAAGAGTTGGTGAGTTCACAGGTTTTGAATATGCACAAATCATTTTTATATGCAAGTTAACATTCGTAGAGCGTACGTAAAAAAAAAATACAACTTCAATTATTTGATTCATGAGTACCACAACTTAAATTTCTTTATAATGAGTGTAAGCAAAGACGAATTTTACGTTGAGCCACTACTAAGCCGTCCCTGACCAATTACAACGCCCCCGATGGACTAACTCAGCGGTGGTTCGTGCCACATGTTTAGCCATCTTCTCTAGTATAGTGCACCCCTGCTCGTCAGCATTAAAGTGGGCTTGTCACACCAAATAGCGCTACCCACTAATACTATAGGCCCGGTTTTCTTCGAGTTAATAGTAGTGTCACGGGGTCTTAACATTAAAAACTCAACACATCAATTGCATACTCATCATATAGCTTAATTTTCCAAACGCTTTTAACAAAGCCTTATAAATTGCCAATTCGCAATTCTTTCAAACAATTCTCATGAATCCTTAAGTACGCAATTTAAACATGCTTTTCACCCCAAAATCAATTAAAAACGATAAAAATGGGGCTGTGAATACTCACCTTGATGCAAGCAACGAGTGAAGCTTTACTTTAAACTTAATGAGTTTTGTCACGCCTTAACTTTCCCTATATAAGAGTTGCCATAAGAAACACATTAATACCCTATTCCGATGTCCAACCAATATGTCCAATTGTCCCATGAAATGCCATCAAATAAGTTTCTTAGTCCATAATTATCTTGTCTAAACAAAGTTCCAAAATATAATAAGACATTACTTAAGCTTGATAAAACAACTTTTCTGGATTCAGCACATGCTGTCCAGAAAGTTATCCGGTAATTTCAACACGGAAACTTAACTTTTCAAGAGAATTATTTAATCACAAATTTTAGGATGGAACTATGATATGTTTAGATTAAATCTGCACTTTTTCATAATTTTTGAATAACTTTTGGTACATCAAATCATTTTTATAAAATAAAGTGTCACTGATTTTCGGATCAGTGACATACCTCACTTGTAACAGGTTTTTGAGGTATCAATTCTTGGAATTAGCTAGTGATCCATATATGGATGCAAACCTAACTCAAAATACTAACATTTGGAAAAAGATTCACTTAATTTGGATGAGTAGTGAGGGAGTTATGGCCTCTACAAAATAGGTGTATGAATCTGTCTTCACTGGACAGATTGCACCATTTTCTTATAAAATCCATTTAAGTGCTCAAATCATCTCCAAATTCTATGTTTTTGGACTTTTTAGAAAGCTAACACTCTAAACTGAAGTTTAGATGCAAAAACCCCAAATTTGGACATGTGGTTTGTGAGTTGTGCAAGCTAGAAGTGAGGTCCATTTTCTGGACAGATTCTAGAAAGATGTGAATGCTAATTTAACTCACAAATAATGATCATTAGACATGGTTTTTGGTTAAAACCATGTCTTCACCTTTCAACACATGATAAACTAACACATGCATCATGGATTCATGGCAATCTAAATGCTCATCCAAATGCATGCATGAACACAAAATAAAGAAGATAAGACATTGATATTGTTACAATGTTCTTAATCATGTAGAACTTAGAAAATTCCTTCATAAGAACATCTTTATACTAACACTCATTGTATCAAGAGTCAAAAACTCATATTATATAAATATCAAAGGTAAACCATCTTATTAACAAGTTTTCACCCACATGCAAGACAACATAAACACTAGATTAGTGATTTAACATTATATAGAACTCTTAATCATATGAGATTGAACAATCTCATCCTAAGAGTTTATTTATACACAAAATTGATATAAATGCATAAATTTCAATCCAACCTTAATAAAATTTTGTGGACCAAAAACCACATTTCATAAAATTATCATCTCTTTGACAAAATTCTAAAATAACACACATGGAAACCCTAGTTTCATTGGAAGATCATTAGATGGTTCATTAGCAAATGTATAGGTACTAATGCATCCCATTTCACTTCCAAAACTTGGATTGTACATCATTTACATAAAAGATATGAAAATAGAAGCTTTTTGATTATGAACTTGAAAAATGGAAGTATCAAGTGATTACCTTCACAAAAGGAGATGAAGACTTGGATTCTACCTTCAAAATGGTGATGGATTCTTGGTTGGATTTTTGATTCTTAGCAATGAGAAGAAAAGAAGAAGAAAAAAATAAAAATGGTGATGGTGGTGGTGGGTTTTCGGCCGAAGAAGAGAGGGAGAGAGGAGAGAGAGAGGAGGTGAGGAGTTAACTTGAGAATGAGGATGACTCTTGATTTTAAATTTGGTTTTCAAATAAAAAAAATAATTAAAATAAATAAAATGAGTAGGTTTAGGACAAGTGTCCTAAGTGACTCACCCACAAACATATTTAATTTAGTATTATTAATTTAAATTGCTAGTCTAATCTATAAATATCAGATATATTTGAGAACCGAAACACCCGATTCTCAATTTTTACTAAATAGATGACAATTTTGAAAATTTTGCAATGCAAGAGAAATTAAAATTTTAATTTTTATAATTTAAGAATTTTGGACTTTTATCCACTTATTTGGCATTTCTGGACAGTGACGGTCAGATGCGGAACTGTTCCGGGTCTTTAACGCAACTTCTAAATTTTTCGGGGAAACTTTTTTATCTTAAAGGCTTTTAATAAAATTTAAAAAGTGACAAGACTTATAAAATTATTCTGAGGGTGCTGACCTCATTAATCAAAATTTGACAGTTGTCACAGTCTCCCCTCCTTCAAGGAATTTCGTCCCGAAATTTATGACTGATATTTCTGGACAACTTATCATCAAACAACTTAGGATACTTGCGCTTCATGAAGTCTTCTCTTTCCCAAGTATATTCAGGTCCATGACGTGAATTCCAACGAACCTTAATGATTGGGATTTTGCTGCGCCTGAGACGTTTAATTTCACGATCAAGAATTTCGATAGGTTCCTCTCTAAAACAAAGGCGCCCATCAACTTTTACTTCATCAGGGGACACAAGCATTGCTTTGTCTAGCAGACATTTCTTTAAATTTGACACATGAAAAGTGTCATGAATAGCACTTAACTCTTGAGGTAGACTCAGCTTATAGGCTACTGGTCCAATTCTATCCAGAATCTCAAATGGACCAATATATCTCGGACCTAACTTACCTCTTTTCCCAAATCTGATTAATCCCTTCCATGGTGATACTTTCAAAAGAACTTTGTCACCTTTTTGGAATTCTAATGGCTTTCTACGGTTATCCGCATAACTCTTTTGACGATCTCTTGCGGCTTTGAGTCTTTCCTTGATGATTGATATTTTATCGGTTGTTTCTTGAATAATGTCAGGCCCAAACAGTTGGCTATCACCAATTTCTATCCAACTAAGAGGAGATCTACACTTGCGTCCATAGAGAGCTTCATATGGCGCACATTGAATGCTGGTGTGATAGCTGTTATTGTAAGAAAATTCAACTAACGGCAGATGCTTATCCCAGCTTCCTCCAAAATCTATGGCACATGCGCGTAGCATATCTTCCAAAGTTTGAATGGTCCTTTCCGTTTGTCCGTCTGTCTATGGATGATATGCAGTACTCAGATCCAACCTGGTACCCAGCGCTTTCTGAAATGCTTGCCAAAATCGGGATGTGAAACGACTATCTCTATCAGAAATGATAGATAGGGGTACTCCATGCCGAGAGACAATTTCGTCTATGTACAACTGCGCCAACCTTTCTATTTTGAAGTTCTCTCTTATGGGGAGAAAATGCGCAGACTTCGTAAGTCGATCCACAATGACCCAAATTGCGTCGTTCCCTTTTCCAGTCCTGGGTAGTTTGGTGATAAAATCCATAGATACCTGATCCCATTTCCATTGTGGTATCTCAGGTTGTTGAAGAAGTCCAGAAGGCTTTTGATGCTCTGCTTTGACTTTTGCACAAGTCAAACATTTACTCACAAATTCAGCAATGTCCTTCTTCATTCCCGGCCACCAATAATATTCCTTCAATCCTTTGTACATTTTATCGGCTCCTGGGTGAACCGAGTACTTTGATTCGTGAGCTTCTTCCAAAATAATTGTTCGCAGATCATCAACCTTTGGTATCCAAACTTTATTCTTGAAATAACGAACTCCATCTGATCGTGATTCAAACTCTTTTTCCAGGTTATGCAAAGCTTCACAAGAAAGATTTTCTGTTTTCAATGCTTTTTCTTGAGCTTCACGAACTTGCGTCTTAATGCTTGATTGGACCAACATTCCCAAAGCACGTGTCCTTATTGGTTTTACTCTTTCTTTCCTGCTTAATGCATCAGCTACCACATTAGCTTTACCAGGATGATACTTTATTTCGCATTCATAATCATTAAGTAGCTCAACCCATCTTCGTTGTCTCATGTTCAATATTTTCTGATCAAAAATATGTTGGAGACTTTTGTGATCAGTATAGATTGTACATTTGGTGCCATAAAGGTAAAGCCTCCAAATTTTAACGCGAACACTACTGCTCCCAATTCCAAGTCATGAGTGGTGTAGTTCTTTTCATGAACCTTGAGTTGTCTTGACGCATAGGCTATAACCTTATTCCTCTGCATTAGTACACATCCTAAGCCTTGATGTGATGCGTCACAATACACCACAAAGTCATCTGTACCTTCCGGTAACGCAAGAATTGGTGCGTCACATAACTTGTGCTTGAGTATTTGAAATGCTTCCTCCTGTTTTTCTTCCCAGACAAATTTCTTATCCTTCTGTGTCAATGCTGTCAGAGGTTGAGCGATTTTTGAAAAATTCGCTATGAACCTTCGGTAGTAGCCCGCCAGACCAAAAAATTGACGAATTTCTGTTGGTGTCTTTGGGGTTTCCCATTTCTTGATGGCTTCAACTTTTGCCGGGTCAACATGAATTCCCTTTTCATTAACCACATGACCCAGAAAATGTACCTCTCGAAGCCAAAATTCACATTTGGATAACTTAGCATACAACTTCTGATCTTTGAGAAGTTCTAAGATCAACTCCAAATGTTTCTTATGATCTTCCTTACTTCGCGAATAAATCAAAATGTCGTCTATGAAAACAATCACGAACTTATCTAAATACGGCCGACAGACTCTATTCATCAAGTCCATGAAAACTGCCGGTGGGTTCGTTAATCCAAAGGGCATAACTAGAAACTCATAATGTCCATAACGAGTTCTAAATGTCGTCTTATCAATATCCTCTTCGCGAACTCTCATTTGATGATATCCAGATCATAAGTCAATCTTTGAGAAGTACGTTGCGCCTTGCAGTTGATCAAACAGATCATCAATTCGAGGAAGTGGGTATCGATTCTTGAGGGTTAACTTATTGAGCTCTCTGTAATCGATACACATTCGGAATGTTCCATATTTCTTCTTAACAAAAAGAACTGGAGCTCCCCATGGCGAAGAACTGGGTCTGATGAATCCTTTGTCAAGCAATTCTTGGAGTTGTTCAGACAGTTCTTGCATTTCGGGTGGCGCCAAACGGTATGGTGACTTGGCCACTGGTGCAGCTCCCCGAATCAAATCAATACGAAATTCGACTTGTCTCGGTGGAGGTAATCCAGGTAGATCTTCAGAAAATACTTCAGGAAAGTCTCGAACCACAGGAATATCTTGTAAACACTTCTCCTTGATCTCTTTATTGACTACATGAGCTAAATACGCAACATATTCCTTCCTTAAATACTTCTGCATCTTCATGCAGGATACTATTCTTAACTTCCTTTTGGATTTTTCTCCGTGTACTATAAGTACTTCTCCTTGAGGTAACGGAATTCGAAGAGTCTTTTCGGAGCAACATAATTCCGCTTGGTTATTAGACAACCAGTCCATGCCCACAACTACATCAAAGCTTCCTAACTTTATTGGAATTAGATCTATCTTAAATTCCTTTTCAGCTAGCCTCAAGGTACACCTCGAAAATACATCATCAACCCTAACCTCTTGTCCGTTAGCGAACTCAATGACATAAGTTTCTTTTAGCTTTTGGGGCATTTGATTAATTTTTGATCTAAAACTTAATGACACAAAGCTTCTATCTGCTCCGGAATCAAATAATACAGATGCACGATGATTATTTAAGAGAAACGTACCTGTGATCACATCCGGATCTTGTCTCGCTTCTTCCGCTCCAATTTCAAATACTCGGCCTCGTGCTTGCCCTTTTTGGTTCCTCTGGTTTGTCGGTCGAGTCCGGTTTGCGTTCATCCTTCTGACAAACTTAGGACAGGCATTCCTAAAGTGGTCCTGACTCCCACATTCAAAACAAGCTCGCTTTCCCCCATACTTACAATCTTTCGCATAATGACCTCCTTTGTTACATTTGACACAAATAACACAATTTCCGAAATGTCGATTGTTGCACTTGTCGCATCTCGGGTATACTTCCTTTCCTTTATCAGCTGTTTGAGTTTGAATTCCATAATTACCCATCGTTCTCTGTTCCTTCCCCCTTCTTCTGTCAAACGGTCTCCTTGAAGTTTCCTCGACCTTCCTTTTTCCTTTCACTGAATCGCGAGAGAAAAGCCCCGATCGATTGGCATTATTGGTGAGCTTGGTTGCCAGACTTACCGCCTCCTGAATGGTTTTTGGATTACCCGAGGTCACATCACCTCGGATTTCTGGAGCTAAACCCCAGACATATCGGTCTACCCGATTCTCTTCTGGCGTAACCAGATGTGGCACCATCTTTGCCAGCTCATGAAATCGTGCCGTGTACGCTTCAACGTCATTCCCTTTCATTTCATGCTCCCATAGTTCTGCGTGTAGTTTCTGCATTTCACTTCTTGAACAATATTCTTCCCTAAGCATTTCCTTAAACTCCTCCCAAGTGAGTTTGTTAGCTGCTTCTCTTCCTCTAGACTGCACTTGAGTGTTCCACCACGTCAGTGCTCTCCCTTGTAGTAAGCAAGCTGCGAATTCTACCTTATTTGCTTCCGAACATTTGCTTATGTGAAGGACGGATTCCATTCCTTCAATCCAAGATAATAATCCAACCGCTCCTTCAGTACCGTGAAATTATTTTGGATTACAAGACCTAAAAGTCTTATAGGTACATTCTTTTTCTATATTTGCACCGACTACTGGTTGATTAGGTTGGTTAGCACTTAAACCCGCTGCTATCTGACTGACTATGTTAGGAAGTGAAACTAAGATTTGCTCGGATACGAGTCGTGCAATCTCAGGATCTTCTCTTCTTGGCGGCATAATTCTATTGCACAATTTATTTTAACGCCACATCAATAATTAATTCCAAATTCTTATTTCCCTTATTCCTATCCCTTAATCTTAATACAATAATAATTGTATTTGATTGATCATACATCTAATATAACAAAAATCAACCTTATGGAATTGAAATTCACAATTCTTAAACATACATAAACAATATAACATAACATAATCATGATCATTACAAAACTACGCCATACATTCATTCATTCATCCAAAAATAATAGTCAAGCTATTTAATAATGTACTAATATGACGAGTTACACATCAAAAGAAAATTAGTTGTCCAAATATCCATAAGCAAACCACGCTACTAATGTCCGAAAAATGACACCATCAACCACGCTATCACAACCACTAAAAGTCCCATCACTACCGATAAGCAAGAGTGCAACCAGGCTACCATCGCCCTAGTTTCCACTAATTCTCTCATAATTCCACTCATAGCTTGATCGTCCGCACTCACCATTGATATCAGTCCATTTAGGATCTGGTCACTTGAATTCATTATCATCATGAGTGCATCGAGGGAATGCCCATGATGGTCCACTTCCAACCTAACCCTCTCTGCTTCTCGAGCCATCCCTGAAACCCAATAGTTTTCTAATGTTGTCATGCCAGTTGGTTGGGACATTGGTATATCGGCGCATGGCGGTGGCGATACCCTCCGACTCCGAAGTCGAGAAGGCCCCGCCTCGTCCCTACGTGGAACGGGTGAAGTCGGCTCCAAGGTGGGGGTGACCGATCTCTCCGGTGATCGCTCAGAATCAGTGTATTCGTGCTCGGATGGGTCATAATCGTCAAGTGACTGATCTCGGTGCGAGGGTGATCGAGACATGATGACTGCGATAATTAATAAAGTTTAATTGTCAATCATGCTATAATTTTTATTAATACTCAAAAGTACCATGCAAACTCACATAACAATCATGCTTCTCATTTTTGTATCAAAATATTTCTATTTTTAGTAATTCCTAGTATAGCCAATTCATGTCCCCTTTATACACACTTAAATTAAACAAAGGTGATCAAGCTTTGTTTAAGTTAAAATATGATAAGGTGAAACACATTTTAGTTATACTACAGCGTACCTTAATTTTGAAAACTTTATTTGTAAAAAGGTTATAGTGTGTGGTTTTTAAAATAAAACCGGTATTCCCTATAACCTATAGCTCTGATACCAAATCTGTCACACCCCGCTAAAGCGGAAACACGAGGCGTAACAGCTCCGATGTCACAGCACAAGATTATAAACATACCAACATTTACTTAACAACCAAAATACATTACATTTTTGAGAACATAATGTCGTTATCGTTTACAAATTCCAAGTCTTTTAAAACATAAGTTACACTTAAAGCGAAAATAGTCTTGTGCTTGAAAATACGAGTACGCTGATAAGGCATCATGGGATTACCTTCTAGATTCCTGAAAAGCATGAATAAAAACCAAGGTCAACTACAAAGAGTTGGTGAGTTCACAGGTTTTGAATATGCACAAATCATTTTTATATGCAAGTTAACATTCGTAGAGCGTACGTAAAAAAAAAATACAACTTCAATTCTTTGATTCATGAGTACCACAACTTAAATTTCTTTATGATGAGTGTAAGCAAAGACGAATTTTACGTTGAGCCACTACTAAGCCGTCCCTGACCAATTACAACGCCCCCGATGGACTAACTCAGCGGTGGTTCGTGCCACATGTTTAGCCATCTTCTCTAGTATAGTGCACCCCTGCTCGTCAGCATTAAAGTGGGCTTGTCACACCAAATAGCGCTACCCACTAATACTATAGGCACGGTTTTCTTCGAGTTAATAGTAGTGTCACGGGGTCTTAACATTAAAAACTCAACACATCAATTGCATACTCATCATATAGCTTAATTTTCCAAACGCTTTTAACAAAGCCTTATAAATTGCCAATTCGCAATTCTTTCAAACAATTCTCATGAATCCTTAAGTACGCAATTTAAACATGCTTTTCACCCCAAAATCAATTAAAAACGATAAAAATGGGGCTGTGAATACTCACCTTGATGCAAGCAACGAGTGAAGCTTTACTTTAAACTTAATGAGTTTTGTCACGCCTTAACTTTCCCTATATAAGAGTTGCCATAAGAAACACATTAATACCCTATTCCGATGTCCAACCAATATGTCCAATTATCCCATGAAATGCCATCAAATAAGTTTCTTAGTCCATAATTATCTTGTCTAAACAAAGTTCCAAAATATAATAAGACATTACTTAAGCTTGATAAAACAACTTTTCTGGATTCAGCACATGCTGTCCAGAAAGTTATCCGGTAATTTCAACACGGAAACTTAACTTTTCAAGAGAATTATTTAATCACAAATTTTAGGATGGAACTATGATATGTTTAGATTAAATCTGCACTTTTTCATAATTTTTGAATAACTTTTGGTACATCAAATCATTTTTATAAAATAAAGTGTCACTGATTTTCGGATCAGTGACATACCTCACTTGTAACAGGTTTTTGAGGTATCAATTCTTGGATTTAGCTAGTGATCCATATATGGATGCAAACCTAACTCAAAATACTAACATTTGGAAAAAGATTCACTTAATTTGGATGAGTAGTGAGGGAGTTATGGCCTCTACAAAATAGGTGTATGAATCTGTCTTCACTGGACAGATTGCACCATTTTCTTATAAAATCCATTTAAGTGCTCAAATCATCTCCAAATTCTATGTTTTTGGACTTTTTAGAAAGCTAACACTCTAAACTGAAGTTTAGATGCAAAAACCCCAAATTTGGACATGTGGTTTGTGAGTTGTGCAAGCTAGAAGTGAGGTCCATTTTCTGGACAGATTCTAGAAAGATGTGAATGCTAATTTAACTCACAAATAATGATCATTAGACATGGTTTTTGGTTAAAACCATGTCTTCACCTTTCAACACATGATAAACTAACACATGCATCATGGATTCATGGCAATCTAAATGCTCATCCAAATGCATGCATGAACACAAAATAAAGAAGATAAGACATTGATATTGTTACAATGTTCTTAATCATGTAGAACTTAGAAAATTCCTTCATAAGAACATCTTTATACTAACACTCATTGTATCAAGAGTCAAAAACTCATATTATATAAATATCAAAGGTAAACCATCTTATTAACAAGTTTTCACCCACATGCAAGACAACATAAACACTAGATTAGTGATTTAACATTATATAGAACTCTTAATCATATGAGATTGAACAATCTCATCCTAAGAGTTTATTTATACACAAAATTGATATAAATGCATAAATTTCAATCCAACCTTAATAAAATTTTGTGGACCAAAAACCACATTTCATAAAATTATCATCTCTTTGACAAAATTCTAAAATAACACACATGGAAACCCTAGTTTCATTGGAAGATCATTAGATGGTTCATTAGCAAATGTATAGGTACTAATGCATCCCATTTCACTTCCAAAACTTGGATTGTACATCATTTACATAAAAGATATGAAAATAGAAGCTTTTTGATTATGAACTTGAAAAATGGAAGTATCAAGTGATTACCTTCACAAAAGGAGATGAAGACTTGGATTCTACCTTCAAAATGGTGATGGATTCTTGGTTGGATTTTTGATTCTTAGCAATGAGAAGAAAAGAAGAAGAAAAAAATAAAAATGGTGATGGTGGTGGTGGGTTTTCGGCCGAAGAAGAGAGGGAGAGAGGAGAGAGAGAGGAGGTGAGGAGTTAACTTGAGAATGAGGATGACTCTTGATTTTAAATTTGGTTTTCAAATAAAAAAAATAATTAAAATAAATAAAATGAGTAGGTTTAGGACAAGTGTCCTAAGTGACTCACCCACAAACATATTTAATTTAGTATTATTAATTTAAATTGCTAGTCTAATCTATAAATATCAGATATATTTGAGAACCGAAACACCCGATTCTCAATTTTTACTAAATAGATGACAATTTTGAAAATTTTGCAATGCAAGAGAAATTAAAATTTTAATTTTTATAATTTAAGAATTTTGGACTTTTATCCACTTATTTGGCATTTCTGGACAGTGACGGTCAGATGCGGAACTGTTCCGGGTCTTTAACGCAACTTCTAAATTTTTCGGGGAAACTTTTTTATCTTAAAGGCTTTTAATAAAATTTAAAAAGTGACAAGACTTATAAAATTATTCTGAGGGTGCTGACCTCATTAATCAAAATTTGACAGTTGTCACAGTCTCCCCTCCTTCAAGGAATTTCGTCCCGAAATTTATGACTGATATTTCTGGACAGCTTATCATCAAACAACTTAGGATACTTGCGCTTCATGAAGTCTTCTCTTTCCCAAGTATATTCAGGTCCATGACGTGAATTCCAACGAACCTTAATGATTGGGATTTTGCTGCGCCTGAGACGTTTAATTTCACGATCAAGAATTTCGATAGGTTCCTCTCTAAAACAAAGGCGCCCATCAACTTTTACTTCATCAGGGGACATAAGCATTGCTTTGTCTACCAGACATTTCTTTAAATTTGACACATGAAAAGTGTCATGAATAGCACTTAACTCTTGAGGTAGACTCAACTTATAGGCTACTGGTCCAATTCTATCCAGAATCTCAAATGGACCAATATATCTCGGACCTAACTTACCTCTTTTCCCAAATCTGATTAATCCCTTCCATGGTGATACTTTCAAAAGAACTTTGTCACCTTTTTGGAATTCTAATGGCTTTCTACGGTTATCCGCATAACTCTTTTGACAATCTCTTGCGGCTTTGAGTCTTTCCTTGATGATTGATATTTTATCGGTTGTTTCTTGAATAATGTCAGGCCCAAACAGTTGGCTATCACCAATTTCTATCCAACTAAGAGGAGATCTACACTTGCGTCCATAGAGAGCTTCATATGGCGCACATTGAATGCTGGTGTGATAGCTGTTATTGTAAGAAAATTCAACTAACGGCAGATGCTTATCCCAGCTTCCTCCAAAATCTATGGCACATGCGCGTAGCATATCTTCCAAAGTTTGAATGGTCCTTTCCGTTTGTCCGTCTGTCTGTGGATGATATGCAGTACTCAGATCCAACCTGGTACCTAGCGCTTTCTGAAATGCTTGCCAAAATCGGGATGTGAAACGACTATCTCTATCAGAAATGATAGATAGGGGTACTCCATGCCGAGAGACAATTTCGTCTATGTACAACTGCGCCAACCTTTCTATTTTGAAGTTCTCTCTTATGGGGAGAAAATGCGCAGACTTCGTAAGTCGATCCACAATGACCCAAATTGCGTCGTTCCCTTTTCCAGTCCTGGGTAGTTTGGTGATAAAATCCATAGATACCTGATCCCATTTCCATTGTGGTATCTCAGGTTGTTGAAGAAGTCCAGAAGGCTTTTGATGCTCTGCTTTGACTTTTGCACAAGTCAAACATTTACTCACAAATTCAGCAATGTCCTTCTTCATTCCCGACCACCAATAATATTCCTTCAATCCTTTGTACATTTTATCGGCTCCTAGTTGAACCGAGTACTTTGATTCGTGAGCTTCTTCCAAAATAATTGTTCGCAGATCATCAACCTTTGGTATCCAAACTTTATTCTTGAAATAACGAACTCCATCTGATCGTGATTCAAACTCTTTTTCCAGGTTATGCAAAGCTTCACAAGAAAGATTTTCTGTTTTCAATGCTTTTTCTTGAGCTTCACGAACTTGCGTCTTAATGCTTGATTGGACCAACATTCCCAAAGCACGTGTCCTTATTGGTTTTACTCTTTCTTTCCTGCTTAATGCATCAGCTACCACATTAGCTTTACCAGGATGATACTTTATTTCGCATTCATAATCATTAAGTAGCTCAACCCATCTTCGTTGTCTCATGTTCAATATTTTCTGATCAAAAATATGTTGGAGACTTTTGTGATCAGTATAGATTGTACATTTGGTGCCATAAAGGTAATGCCTCCAAATTTTAACGCGAACACTACTGCTCCCAATTCCAAGTCATGAGTGGTGTAGTTCTTTTCATTAACCTTGAGTTGTCTTGACGCATAGGCTATAACCTTATTCCTCTGCATTAGTACACATCCTAAGCCTTGATGTGATGCGTCACAATACACCACAAAGTCATCCGTACCTTCCGGTAACGCAAGAATTGGTGCGTCACATAACTTGTGCTTGAGTATTTGAAATGCTTCCTCCTGTTTTTCTTCCCAGACAAATTTCTTATCCTTCTGTGTCAATGCTGTCAGAGGTTGAGCGATTTTTGAAAAATTCGCTATGAACCTTCGGTAGTAGCCCGCCAGACCAAGAAATTGACGAATTTCTGTTGGTGTCTTTGGGGTTTCCCATTTCTTGATGGCTTCAACTTTTGCCGGGTCAACATGAATTCCCTTTTCATTAACCACATGACCCAGAAAATGTACCTCTCGAAGCCAAAATTCACATTTGGATAACTTAGCATACAACTTCTGATCTTTGAGAAGTTCTAAGATCAACTCCAAATGTTTCTTATGATCTTCCTTACTTCGCGAATAAATCAAAATGTCGTCTATGAAAACAATCACGAACTTATCTAAATACGGCCGACAGACTCTATTCATCAAGTCCATGAAAACTGCCGGTGCGTTCGTTAATCCAAAGGGCATAACTAGAAACTCATAATAAAATTTAAAAAGTGACAAGACTTATAAAATTATTCTGAGGGTGCTGACCTCATTAATCAAAATTTGACAGTTGTCACAAAATACAATGTAAAAGAAAGAGTTCTTGTAGCAGAAATGGAAGACTGGCTATCTGACTCGACAAGTGATGGTGAGGAAGAGCCTACCAATCTCTGTGGTATGGCTTTTTCAGATGGAAATCAAACTGATGAAGCATCCGAAGACAACTCTGAAAAGGTAAACTCTCTTTACACCTCTGACAGTGATCCTGAAATAGATGCTTTTAAACTAATTAATGAACTTCAGGATCTAAAGCAAAAGTTTGTTGAAGAAAAAGAGAAAAGAGAGCAAGTAACAAAAGAACTCATTTTTTACAAAAGAGAAAAGAATCTTCTGGAATCAGAAAAGAAAGAAATTTTTCTTGAAAAAACCAAACTTGAAGAAACCAACAAGCAAAAAGAAAAATCATTTTCGGAAGAAATAAAAGAGATTGAAAAAGTTTTAAAAGGAAAAGAAGAAGAAGTAAAGAAATCTGAGTATGAAAGGCTCAATTCTATTGCCTTAACCAAATTTTTTCAAAAGGAAAGAGAAATCCTACATCAATCTCTAGATAGACAAAATCTACGAATCAAAAGCTATGTCAATGCACAAAGTGTTTTCGACAAAATAAAAACTCAGATGGACTCTCAAGGGCTAGGATTCAATGAGTTGAATTCATTTAATGGATTGGAGAAAACTTTACTTTCTTCCACTTTCTGTATAGGAAAGGTCCAAAGCTCTGCAGATCCATCTCTGAATAATTTCAAAAGAATGAAAACATCAGAGGGATCAAAAGCAAGAGCTTTAAATTTCAAAAATACAAAGTACTCTGAAGTAAAAGACATTAAAGAATCTGTGTTACAGATAAAAGAAGAAACTTCAGAGGTACACTTTACAAAACCTCAGAGCTATGATTCCAAAGAAATTTTCAGATTTGATGCTTTCATCTCAAGTGAATCAGAGACATTTGAACCAAGTACCTCTGATACAAGTACTTCTGAAAATGAATCTCAGAGTTCACTTAATCCGAATGCTCCTCTGTATTCACCAAAGTCAGATGAAAACATCAGAACTACGTTTAAATATGATGTTCAAAAGATTTGGGAAGAAAATGTCATGGAGGACTTAAAAAGAAAAGAAAGCATGAAATGGATCATCAAAGTCTCTAGATCAAAAGAAATTAAAAAACCAATAGAGGTAGATATCTCTATTAAATCTAAGAGAGACTTTCTTGACTCTGATTCAGAATCTGATTTAGAGATTGATGAACAGATTTTTTGTAAACCAGGGAATGTAATTCACAAAAAGATAGAAACTGTTGGCTCTGGTATTTTGAATGTTCCAATTTCAGTATTGAAAACCAAAACCAGAATACCAATAAGTCCTGATTTTGCAAATATGTGTTTACAAGCAAAAACATCTCTGGAACTTGAAAAAGAGTTGCAAGAAAAGGCATAGAATAAAACAAACACTACTGGTTCTTACACCTATAAAACAATAAAATTCTCTCCTGAACAAAAAGGCAAATGAACAAAAATTAACCATATTGATTCTATCTGTGCAGTAAGCAGCAAAGAAAAGAAGATGTTTTTGAACAAGAAAAAGCAACTTGAAAAGAAGACTGTCTATCAAGCAAAAAGAAAAGAAGTAGTTAGGGATAAATGTAATATTCCTAGTGCTAGTTACAAAAGAAGTCAAAATGTAACAAATGTTTTTAATAAAAAGAAAAACTTTGCTCCTACTTCTTCTTGTTCCATTAATTTTAACTGCATTTATCTCTTGATGAAACTGAAAAATCATTTTAAAGGATCACACTGCCTTTTGAATAAATGTCTGAAAAATATCTCAGAGACAAAATCTCAAAAGAAGACAAGTAAAGGCAAGACATCAAAAGATGAGATGCCAAAAAGTCATACAATTCCACCAAAGTCTAACACAAAAGGACCCATAATGAGGTGGGTACCTAAGAACCAATAATCTGTCTTGCAGAAACAGTCAATGCCAATCTGGTACCTAGATTCTGGATGTTCAAGGCATATGACTGGAAATAAAGAACTGCTATCCTCATTCAAAGCAAAATCCGGAGGAGCAGTTACTTTAGGAGACAACAAGCAAGGATAGATTAAAGGATATGGTGAGTTATCAAGAGGAAATGTTTCAGTATCAAAGGTTGCTTATGTGGATGGATTAAAATACAATCTGATAAGCATAAGTCAACTTTGTGATCATGGTTTTAATGTGAAATTTCAAAGAAAATATTGTTCACTTCTTCACTCAAAATCAGGTCAAGAAATGCTAAGAGCAGACAGAAAAGGTAACCTCTACAGAATGAATTTTACCAAAATCACATACACTGATTCAGAGAAACTTTGTCTTGTATCTCTGAATAGTGAGGAAATCTGGCTCTGGCATAAAAAGTTTTCACATCTAAACTTTTCCTCACTTGATAAGTTAGTTAAACTTAATTTGGTTAAGGGATTACCATCTCTAAAGTTTAACAAAGATCATCTTTGTTCTGCTTGTGAGATGGGAAAAATGAAAAGATCTTCCCATAAAACCAAAAGTGAAAACAACTGTCCTAGACCTCTGCACATGCTTCATGTGGACCTCTGTGGTCCTATCTCTGTACAGAGTCTAGCAGGTAAGAAATACATTCTGGTTCTGATTGATGAATTTTCCAGATACACATGGATAGAATTCATTAGAGCTAAATCTGATGTACCTGACATATTAATAAGGTTGTTGAAAAGATTACAGGTTCTATTTAGCAGCAAAGTTCAGAAACTAAGAAGTGATAATGGAACAGAGTTCAGAAATGCCAAAATCAATTCTTATCTATCAGAAGAAGGCATTACCCCTAACTTCTCTGCAGCAAGAACTCCTCAACAAAATGTAGTAGTTGAAAGGAAAAACAGAACACTTGTTGAAGCTGCCAGAACAATGTTTGTTGAATCTGATCTTTCCACAAATTTTTGGGCAGAAGCAGTAGCAACAGCCTGCTTCACTCAGAATAGAGCTACAATTGTCAAGAGATTTCAGAAAACATCCTATGAACTCATTAACAATAGGAAACCTAATATTAAATATTTTCATGTTTTTGGATGCAGGTGTTACATTCTGAAAGATGGAGAATATCTTGGAAAGTTTGACAAGAAAGCTGTTGAGGGCAAATTCATTGGATATTCATTAGCCTCAAAAGCTTTCAGAGTGTTCAATCTTAGAACAAGGACTATCCAAGAAAGCATCAATGTCACTTTTGACGACAATAAAAGCTCTGAACATCAAGAAAGTTCATCACCATTCTCTGAATCATCAAGGGAATCTGAATTAAACAAAATATTTGAAGATTTCTTTGATGATGAAGATATCTCTGAAGTTATCTTCAGAGATAGACAGAGAGAGAATTCAGAAGAACCTCAAGAAACAGGTACAACCCTTTCAGGGCCCTCTGAACTAACACCTTCTATTTCACCAAATGCAGATCAGCAAATTGAATCAGAAGATGATCAAGAAGTATCTGAAGCAACTTCAGAACCAAATGATAAAGAACAAGAATCTGCATCTTTGGAACAAAACTCAGAGCCTCTGAACAGTACAACACAGGTATCACCTTCAGAGCCTCTGAACAGTACAACACAGGTATCACCTTCAGAGCCTCTGAACAATACAACAGAGGAGTCACCAAACGTCAGAGCCTCAGAAACTCAAACTGCACAAATTATTGCTCCAATCACCTGATGGACAAAAGATCATCCAATTGATCAAATCATTGGATCCTCATCCGAAGGAGTTAAAACAAGATCTGCCACCATCAATGAATGCTTCTATGTAAACTTTTTGAGCATTACTGAACCAAAGAAGGTAAAAGAAGCTCTTGAAGATCCTCATTGGATTTTTGCAATGCAGGATGAACTTAAAGAGTTTGTAAGAAACAAAGTCTGGACCCTAGTTCCCCTTCCCAAAGGAAAATTTGCAATTGGAACGAAATGGGTTTTCAGAAACAAAAAGGATGAGGATGGAATAATAATCAGAAACAAAGCCAGGTTGGTTGCAAAAGGATATTGCCAGGAAGAAGGCATTGATTATGATGAAACCTTTGCACCTGTAGCTAGGCTAGAAGCAATCAGAATCTTCTTAGCCTATGCTGCACACAAAGGATTCAAAGTTTATCAAATGGATGTTAAATCTGCCATTCTTCATGGTAAATTAAATGAAGAAGTATATGTCCAGCAACCACCTGGATTTGAAAGTACAGAGTATCCTAATCATGTTTATTATTTGGATAAAGCTCTGTATGGACTCAAACAAGCCCCAAGAGCTTGGTATGAAACTCTGTCCACTTTTCTGATTAACAATGGATTTGAAAAGGGCACAATTGATACTACCTTATTCATCAAAAGGTACAAGAATAAGATGCTTTTAGTACAAATTTATGTTGATGACATTATATTTGGCTCTACCAATCAAAAGTATTGTGACAAGTTCTCAGAATTGATGAAGAGTGAATTTGAGATGAGCCTCATGGGAGAATTAACTTTCTTTCTAGGCTTACAAGTAAAACAAACTTCAGAAGGTACATTCATAAGTCAATCTAAGTATGTCTCTGAAATTTTGCAAAAATACAAACTCAATGATTCAACTTCGATGAGAACACCTCTATCCACCAGAGTCAAACTTGACTCTGATCCATCAGGAGAATCTGTGGATATAAAAACCTACAGAGGCATGATAGGTTAACTATTATACTTAACTGCAAGTAGGCCTGCTATAATGTTTGCAACATGCCTTTGTGCTAGATATCAAGCAAATCCAAAGGTATCTCATTTAACTGCTGTCAAAAGAATTTTTAGATACCTCAGAGGGACATAATCATTAGGCCTCTGGTATCCAAAACTTTCAAGTTTTGATCTAACAGCTTACACTGATGCAGATCATGCTGGATGTAAGCTTGACAAAAAAAAAAGTACCTCTGGGTGTTGTCAGTTATTGGGCAATAAGCTGGTAAGTTGGTCATCCAAGAAACAAAACTGTGTTTCCACTTCAACTGCAGAGGCAGAATATGTTGCTGCTGCTAGTTGTTGCTCACAAGTATTATGGATGAAAACTCAGCTCAGAGATTATGGCCAACAATTTGACAGAATTCCAATTCTCTGTTATTCAAAAAGTGCCATAGCCATCTCTGTCAATCCAGTACAACACTCCAAAACCAAGCACATCGATGTAAGGTACCACTTTCTGAAAGATCATGTTGAAAAAGGAACAATAGAGATGTATTTTGTACCAACTGAACTTCAACTTGCTGATATTTTCACAAAAGCTTTAGATGAACGAAGGTTCAATTTTTTAATTAGCAAGTTGGGAATATTGAATATGTCTACCTAATAAAAGAGAAACTCAGAGTATCTGATAGTATATCAGAGTCTCTGAATCGAGTAGAATATCAATATCATACTTAAATGAAAACATCAGAGTCTCTGATCCTTTCATCAGAGCCTCTAGACTTTTTCAAATATGGTAAAAATCACTCTTTTGAATCTCTAAGCATGTGTCAAGGGGGAGACAACGACCCTTTCATCTTTCAAGGGGGAGAAAAGATCTTGTCTCTGATGTTTTTATCAGAGCCTCAGATCTTGTCTCTGATGTTTTTATCAGAACCTCAGATCTTTTCTATGATAATTTTATCAGAGCCTCTGATCTTGTCTCTGATGTTTTTATCAGAGCCTCTGATCTTGTCTCTGATGTTTTTATCAGAGCCTCCGATCTTGTCGCTGATGTTTTTATCAGAGCCTCTGATCTTGTCTCATTAAACAAATATTCCAGGAAATTCTTTTAAATAATAAATCTTTTTGGATAACCACTCGTTTCTTTTCAAAAACCCAACTGGCGGTTTTCTGACACAAAGCGGTTCTCCCCTACACGCCTAAACGTGTCACCCATCAATTCGGGGATGATGGAACGTCCTTTCTGAAATTGGGACTCTCATTCGCCGCTTCAATAACCTCTCCCTCTACCTTCCTTTTGTAGCTATAAAATACCCTTGTTCACTTCTCATTATTCTTTACGCTCTCTAAATCCAAAAGCCGAATCTCTCTTTCTAAGCTTTCATCTTTCTCAACCTGCAACAATGGCGGCTCATTCCCAAACTTCAGATAACTCAAGCAAACTTGTTCCAAGCTTGAATATGGTACAGTTCGATGTTCCAGTCAAAGGAAACAACTACTTTCTGGACGTCACCCCATCAAAATACGATGAACAGTTTTGCCCAATCCTCGACTTTTTCACCAACTGCGAACTCAATGATGTTCTAACCAAACATGCCTCAGATATTCCCCTTCGCTTTGTCCAACAATGGTGGTATTCAAGTGAATACGACGATGAAAAGGAAGGACTGGTTGGGCACATTGACCTAGGTGAACAAAGCTTAAACATAAGAATCACCCCACAAACCCTAACTCGCCGATTCAACCTCCTCACCAAAACTTATCTTCAAATAGAAACCTTTGAGAAACCCCCAACTCAAGAAGTCCTTCTTCAGTTCCTCCAACACTTAGGCTACAACAAAGAAATAACACGCCTAAGTCAATTCAGACGTCAGTACCTGCCTCCCAAATGGAACTTTATGTTCAGTGTTCTCAACTGAACAATAACCTGCAAGATTGGAAGTCAGGATCAGACTCATCAAACGATAATAGCCATAATGTATGCTCTCTTTTTCAACAGGAGCATCAATATGGCTCACATTCTCTTCTGTGAGATGCTGACAGCGGTGGACAAGAAGAACAAGGACTTGGCCAAAGGAAAACAACCAATATCGGTACTGTTTCCCCGATTCATCTCTGTGGTCATTCAACGAGCAATGGAGAAATTCTCCATCACTGAGGAGGGCCCAATGACACCTCTGTTTATGATGAACTAATTCAAAGCCACAGAGGTTCCTCCTTATCCACATGACCGATGTTTCCCACACACCATGATTGAGATAATTCCTGCTGACTCTCCTACCCATCTCCTACTTAGTCGTGTTGCCCAATCATCAGAACCGATGATGGGATCCCCAACACACTTAGGTTCTGAGCCTGAGCCTGAGCCTGAGCCTGAGCCTGAATCAGAGAGTGATATCTCTGATACTGCTCAAAACATTAACAGAGCGCAACCAGAGGGTGGCTCTGAGAGAGTGAGGAAGAGAGAACATGAGAACCCTCCCTCTGACGAAAAGAATAACTCTGTCAGAGCAGAGGAAGGTAAGGAAGAGAGATTTCCAGAGGGTGAGTTTCTAAACTTAGAATCTGAGGGCGGTGAGGTAGAAAAAGATGTCCTTGATGACACAAATGAGAGAATCCAAAGCCCAAATCCCAGTGCAAACAAATTTACTGTCCAAGATGGTCCAGCATCAATGGACATTGAAACAGAGGTGCACACCTCGAACCCTTCCCATCCTAACCGCTCAGAGGCATCTGTTTCTTCCTCTGACGAATGCACCAGAGGGGAAACCTCTGATATGGCTAAGTCCTCCCAAAAGGACTTAGACCAAGATAAAAATATTCAATCACCCCAGAGTATGTCACCTCCATCCACACATGATGCCTTTGTGGCTCAAACTAAGTTGGACCGTCCCTTAGAACGTAAGGATTGCCTGTCAGAAAAAAGAATGGCACGACCTTCTTGCACAAGGAATCCTTAGCCTGGACAGCAAGGTTTCCAAACACATTCGGTTCTCATCATCAGATTCTGACTCTGATGATCAGAGACCAATCGGAACCATTATAGGGAAATCCTTGAAAAAGGGTCCCCAAGGATTAATGGGAAGTCCTTCCGTAGAAAACATCAAACCACCTCCGAAAGAAGGCCCCTCTGAACTCGAGGGAAACTTAGAATCATGTGTTGATCCTAAGGTTACCCCCTCTGATTACGTTACCAAAGAGGAGTTCAAAATCTTTGGTGATGAAATCAGAGAATCTCTGAAGGAGATAAAACTTCAAATGGAGAAGACCTCAGAGGCCTCTGCCTCTAACTCTGAAGTTGAAAAGCTCACTTCAGAGGTCTTTGAGTTGCGCACGACGGTTCTCAATCAGAACGAAAAAACTGGATGCTCTGGAAAGCTTGGTCATAAAGAATGACTCCGTATTGTCTAGAGAAATTCAGAATTCAAAAACAGAGCTCCTCCAGGAAATTCCACCTACCTCTGTCCCCACTCCAACACAAGCAAACTTCTCTCAATTCAAAGAAGAAGTTTTGCGTTCTTTGGCAGAGGTAATTGCAAAGATCCCTACCTTCTCTGCTGCTGCTCCTGCTACAACAGAATTCATTACAAAGGCTGACCTAACCAACTTTTCCAAAAAGATCACCGGCAATGTAATGAACATCTCCAGCAAATTCGTCTCCAAGACCACTCAGCAGAACAAGAAGATTGAAGACCTTTTGAAGAATATCAAATCTTTAGAGGGAGTATTGAAGAGAAAGGAACCAGAGGTCGCATGCTCTGAGGAAGCGCGAAAGAAGGCTAGATATGAAGATTCTGATGACGAAGATGACCAACCTCTGGGGTCATCCGATCTTCATAAGGGTGAGAAGACTCCTACTCCTAAACCTGTTGAAACACAAAAGGAGTCCACTCCCTCTGAATCAAATCAACACAAGGAGAAAGGAACAGAGAGACATTCAACCTCCACCTCTGCTGAAGATATTCAGGCCACTCTAAAGTCGCCAGTACCGATCATCTTTTTAGGACCATCCACTTCAGGTGCTCCAATAGTTCCAATCACAGCTGAACAAATCACAGCTGCATCTCAAGAAACTATTAGAGCTCTGGACCAAGAAGAAGATGAACAACTCGTAGACTTCTCAACATCAGAAGATGCATTCTCATCACCAGAAAGACCAACTTATGTGATGAGAGATGCTTACGAATCAGAATCTGAAAAAGAAGAAAAATCAGATTCTGGAAAAGAGGTTGAAGTAGTTGATGTCGAAGAATATGTCTTCAAGAATGCTCAACCACATCATACTTCAACAACGTCAGAGCTGAGGGAATCACCAGAGATAGATGGTTACATCTCTGAACCCTCAAAAGAATATCCTCCACAAACGATGGAACCAGAAACCATGGTTGTTGATGAACAGGCTCCTTCAGAGAATCCTGTTCAGAAAGCTAGCATCGGTCTTCCAGCAAAAGTGTTCAATAAAACTCCCACATTCCTCTAATCAAATCTCGAAGCTTCCATAGAATACCACTTCAGATACATTTACTGTGAGTTCAACATGGCAGACACACTGGTAATTCCTCTGAATCCAAGAATCAGAGAGGACATGCCAGACTATGATCGAAGATTTATCAGAGATAAAACCAAACCAAGAGCACAGGTCCTCTCTGATGATCCAATCATCAAAATCAACAAAATCTCAGAAAAGACCTTTGCTTACAACAAGATTATCTATAGGAATTATGTGGTAACTCGATCTGATCAGAAGATTTACGAGTTCAATGACAATGATCTCGTAAATCTAAATCCATATGATTTACCACATTTATATGTGTATTGCTCTGCCAGGTATGATCATGGAAGAAGGGAAATCAGGATGGGCATGGTTGAAGTCCGACGGGCAATGGAGGCCTATGTCAAACACCGAGCAAAACGTGACTTTCAAATAGCTCTGAACCTAGGGGAAGAGAATTGGAGGTAACTAAACCTGTGGAGTCATTCGACAAACTTAAAGAACAGAAGATTGGATCAATCGTTGCAGAACCTCTGGGTTTCGTCTTCAGAGTAAATCAAGAAAAGAAGATCTTTCTAGCTTCGGAAGTGTCGAAGTACTCTGATGAAACCTTGAGAGGTATAAAGAAATTGATCCATGCAAAGGAAGAAAGGCACAGAGCAGATTTACTGGCAAAGCTTGACTTAGAGATTGACTCGATGATCAACTTCAGAGCTCTGATCATGAAATTTGTTCAAGTGACAAATTGTAGTCTGTTTCTTTATTTTTTTTTGATATTACTTTCTTTGTATTAAACTTCCAAATGTTTAAGAAGTAATACTTAAGAGGATGATTTTCTCCTCTATGCTTTCTAGTTTAAAATTCAATTCTCTGTTATTTTTGTATCTTTTATTTTCGACACTTAGGGGGAGATTGTTAGCTCCAAATCATCTGTTTGTTAAAGTGTTGAAAATACCAGTCCTATTTCAGAGGACTTCCAAAAGATACACTTCAGAGGACGAAGACGTCAGAGGAAGAAGACGTCAGAGGACGAAGACTTCAGAGGACAAACCTGCCTCTGAAGTACTTATCAGAGGTTGCAACTTTCAGAGAAGACATCAGAGATGGCTTCATCAGAGGCTCTGAAGACAACGTCAGAGCTCTGAAGACATTCTCTCTGAAGATGTTCACACTGAAGTTTTCTACAAATGAACAGAAGAACAGATGACACGTCACTTAGCGATAAGATTTACTTTCTAGAGTAGGTCACTGTTCAGCATGCTCTTTTTGTCATACAAGTACACTGCTTACTTTATGGTCCTATAAATAGGACCATCACCTTATTGTTCAAAGTGTGCTTAAGAAGTTATATATCTGATAATATAAGTTGAATATTTTATTCAAAGAATATCTTGTTTATCTTTATCTGCTTTATGAACTGTGATATTTGAATCTCCTTTGATATTAAACTGTATTACTTCCGCTGTCATTACTCTTATTGGTTATATCATTGTTACGAGATTAGATCTGGGATCCAACAGACTGATGCCTTGAGTCGGAAAGAGCACGGCGCAACAACAAGAGTAGTGGCATTTAGAGTCGAGGCCACATCTACCTTCTTGGAAGAAGTCAAAGGTTTTCAAAGGGAAGCGCTCTTAGAAGAAAATATAAAGAATGAAAGAATAGTCGGAATTGTGTGTTCATTAACCGACGATAACCGTTGATTAAAATGTTTCGGTGGACGAGTGTGGGCCCCGAAACTGGGTGACCTTGAGGGGAAGTGTTGGATGTAGCGCATAAATCTCGTTATTCCATTCATCCGGGAACCAGTAAAATGTACCGTGATCTGAAGCAAAGTTATTGGTGGTCGGGTTTGAAGAAGGACATCGCTTATTTCATTGAACGATGTTTGACGTGTTTAAAATTAAAGGCAGAGCATCAGAGACTATACGACAGGTTGCAACCATTGGAAATACCGGTTTGGAAGTAGGATGAGATCGCGATGGACTTCGTTACCGGACTTCCACGATCGCCTAAGGGTCATGACGTAACTTGGGTGATAGTGGATCGACTTACGAAATCGGCTCACTTCCTGCCGATTAAGGAAACGCAACCGATGGAGAAATTGGCTAAATTGTATATCGACGAAATAGTATCTAGGCATGGGGTGCCTACGTCGATAGTTTTAGATCGTGATGGTCGGTTTACGTAAGCTTTTTGGAGAAGTCTACAAAAAGAGTTAGGCACGCAACTCAAGCTGAGTACGACCTATCACCCACAAACCGATGGCCAGAATGAGATAACCATCCAGACGTTAGAAGACATGCTTCGAGCATGTGTCATTGATTTCAAGGGTTCGTGGGAAATTCATTTGCCGTTAATTGAATTTTCTTACAACAACAGTTACCATGATAGTATTCGAACGGCCCCGTTCGAAGCATTGTATGGACGTAAATGTAGAACACCTTTATGTTGGAATGAGGTGGGTGAAAGACAGCTAACGGGACCGGAAATCATGCAGGTGACAGCCGATAAGGTCAACCAGATTCGAGAAAGGTTAAAGATAGCTCAAGATCGTCAGAAGATGTATGCAGATAAGCGGAGGAAACCATTAGAGTTTCAGGTAGGAGATAAAGTAATGTTGAAAGTCTCACCCTGGAAAGGGGTAGTCCGCTTCGGAAAGAAAGGGAAATTGAGACCAAGGTTCGTTGGACCATTTACCATCGCGGGACGTATTGGTGAAGTGGCTTACAAACTTGATATACCAGAGGATTTGCATGGGATTCACCCCACCTTTCATGTGTCAAATTTGAAAAAGTGCTTGGCAGAAGCAGATGCAGTGGTTCCATTAGAAGACATTCGAGTGGATGAAAAATTAAGTTATGTTGAGGAACCCATAGCAGTTTTGGATCATAAGGTAAAGAAGATAAGGAACAAGGAGATCCGATTGGTGAAAGTATAGTGGAAATTTCACAAAGGACAGGAGTCAACATGGGAAGTGGAGGAGGACATGAGATCACAGTATCCCCATCTATTCAGCGATGGAATTCCGGGGACGGAATTATATTGAGTGGGGGATATTGTAATATCCGGGGTTCGAAATTTTTAATAATTTTGGGAGTTGGGTGAAAAGTTAAGCGAGACCCAAAGTTCAAAGGGGTTAAATGTAACTTGGGTTATATATATACAACTTAACCCATAAGATATTTATCAGAATTCGTTCCTGATATTTTGTGAGCGACTGAAGGAGACGAGAGAAGGGAGAAGGGGAGACTAGGTCTCGAAGGATCATTCGATTCTTTTCAAATCAAGGTATGATTCTAGTCTAATACTCCCTTCTGCAGTAAGTTAGTTGGTAAATGATCTCGTTGTCAAGCTTTTAGCCGTTGCATTCGAGATCTGAGAGTTATTTTTGGTTCTGTTCGAGTTTTGAATCGCCCTGGGCGAGTTTGTTTGAATATCGACCGGATCAGGGAGGGGCTTGGACCGGTGTCGACCGGTGTGGCATGGACCGATGTCGACCGGTGTGTTGTGTCGACCGGGGTGGTCTGATTTGGGGTGGCACTGTGTGTAGTTTTTGAAATGAAAGATCTTGGTACACTACGGTATTTCTTGGGTATGGAGATTGCACACTCTAAATCTATAATTAGCTTGTCTCAACGAAAGTATACCTTAGACTTTCTAAAAGAGACTAGGATGTTAGGCTCTCGACTAGCATCTACTCCTATGGACCCTAACCTCAAACCAAGTGCGACTTCCACGGTTCCAGTCGACAGGGGGAGACTTCAGTGCCTCGTTGGTCGACTGATTTACCTAGCACATACCAGGCCCGACATCACGTTTGCAGTCAACTACGTTAGCCAATTCATGCATTCACCATCCCAGTGCTATCTTGATGCAGTCTACCAAATACTAAGATACCTGAAAGGTACTCCAGGCCATGGATTGATATTTAACAAACAGGAAGATCGAAGAATTGAAGTCTTTACTTATGCAAGTTGGGCAATCTCTCTAAGTGATTGGCGATCTACCTCAGGGTATTATTCATATGTGTTTGGAAACCTTGTTACATGGCGAAACAAGAAACAAGGAGTTGTTTTAAGAAGTAGTGCTAAATCCGAATTGAGGGCCACATCTCTAGGTATATGTGAAGCACTTTGGCTAAGGAAATTGTTAAGGGAGCTAAATATCTCTGTAAAGCAGTCGATGCATATCTGGTGTGACAATAAAGCTATTATTTTTCAATGACACATAATCCTGTTCATCATGACAAGACTAAACGTGTGAAAATTAACAGACATTTCATTAAGGAGAAGATCGAAAAGGGAATTCTGAAGATCTTCTACATTTCCACAACTCAACAGGTGGCTGATATCCTCACTATGGCACTGAATATGCCTTCCTTTGATAAGCTGAAAGACAAGCTTCGATAGTATAATATATACCATCCAGCTTGAGGAGGAGTGTAGAAAAATTCAAAGATAAGGAAAGTGTTAAGTTTGGTATACATAGACTCCAATAAAAAATGGAGTTATCTTTAGAATAAATCTTTTCGTTATTTGTAAAGTAGTCTTTTGTATATATATATATATATATATATATATATATATCTTGTATTGTAAAATCATAATGTAATATACAATTTCATATTCTCCTAAAAGTCTTTAATCATACATCGTATACAAAGTGAAAGTATAAGTAGTTCGACCAAACTCTTTTATTCATTAATTTGAAGAGATAAGAATGCACAAGTAAACAAATATACACATTCAAGAAAGAAATGCTACCTTAGCTCCATACTGAGCTGAAATTCTGGATGCCCTAACACCACCACTACCAGCACCAATTAGAAACATATCAAAATCATACAAGTAGTCTCACCCACATCCCCATCGATCAACATCTTCCTCGACATGATTAGAATACTAAATCCACATAAAATTTCACAAGGTATTAACAATCGATCAATAGTATGTAATATATCCATTTCATACTTATCCGATACTCGACCAGGATGTAACAAATCCAAAGAAATTGAAAAAAATCAGATCCATAACACACCACGTATAACGATAGCCTATAATTTATCACGTAATTTTCACTTTTCTGTAGAAAAACATCACAGTTACTGGATTTGAGGCTCAACGATTTACAACATCGATTTCAAGGGAAATCATAGGAGCAACAAAACGAAAACATACATAACGAATATGAAATGTGTATTTTACAAATTCTATAAAATCATAACATCTTCCACCTGGGTTTTTATTAAATCCTTTCAGAAAAGAAGGATTTCTAGAAAACCCATCTTCAAATGCACGTTATTTCAGCTAAATTCGTCCTTAATCAATTAGATTTTGCATCTCTAAACTACAGTACACAAAATCTTTCATTTGGGTCTTTCTTGCAATTCATCTTCTTAATTAATATCTGTTTTTCAGAAAAAAAATTTAGTGGCTTTTCACATTTCCTATAAGCATACATTTAATTATGTTGGCATGTTCAGGCTATGTTTATATAAACGCGCTTTATATATTGTTGATAATTAGATGTATGTATACATTTGATTCGGATGTTTTGTCCTAAGTCGGGGAGTGTGGCCCGCCTGATCGTACCGGGGAGTGTGGCCCATTTATGCCATTGGTGTGTGTCCCCAAAATAAGGCAGTATGAGACAGACATACCTCTTTGACGGCAGTGTTGGTCAGTAGTGTTAGTTGCGCTCGCGAGGCGTAAAGTGTGATGAATGTTTGGTCAGTAGAGTGAGTTACGCTCGTGAGGCGTAAGGCTTTGTTTAAATATTTTAAATAATATTTGAACTGTTGCAGTAGCGCTTGGAGGGGACTCACTAGACTATCGGTCTAACCCTCGCTCTTTCAAATCTATAATCCTATTTCAGGTTATCGCAAGGTAGGAAGTACCGGTAAGGGTAAGGAGAAGATGTGAGCTTTTATCCAGAAGCTAGAAGACTCCTTATAGTATTTCCTTTTGACTTAGTTGTGTAATAGGTTGTCGTGGAAAACCTTGTTCTTTTGAATTGTAGGCTTGGGGCCGTTTCTGGTTGAAATATTATCCGTTTCTGGTTGAAATATTATATTTTGATGTAATTAAAGTTTGGGTTGTTACACCTGCAACACAGAATCAGTCTTTGGCTTTGGTACCCACTGGTATTTGGGTCCATATTTGTTAGTTGCAGTTCTTATGAGAGTAACTGAGTAAGAACCATACCAGAAATGATCACTCGTTTTTTGAACATGATCATGTGTACGACAATAAGAACAATAATAATTCTTTTTAGACAACCTGATTAACTGATCTCTCGAATAGACATGATCAGGTTTACCTTTTCGCACATTGTTCTTCTTGGCTTTAGTCTCATGTACACATGTATTCTTTCCGTTCAGCTATTCTTTCTTCTCATCTTTCTTATTTTCTTCAACTGGTTTTACCTTCCACACCAACTTGTCTTCTTCATATCTTCTTCTTCTTCTTCTGTATGTATTTGAACCATCAACATTTTCATCAAAGAAAATGTTAGTAGTACGAATCTGATCATATGATTTAACTAACCTTCTTGAAGAAACAGTTTTCAGATGTGAGATTGAGGCTGTCTTTTTGAAGTCAGCTAAATAATTTCTAGGTGTGTGGATTTGTGACTCTGGAGTCGTTTTCTCAGTCACCACCATCTTTGAAACAATCTTTTCAAGCTCTTTTAACTTTGAGGAATAATTGTTCCTTTCTTTGACAAGTAAGTCGATCTTTTTATTGAATTCAGACTTCGCCTTCTGCTCTTTCAGTGCATTTTCAGATAGTTCAGATAACTTTTCAGTCAGCTTTTTAATCTCAGTTTCAAATATACTTCTTTCTTCTTCAAATCCATTCTCAACATCCTTTCTCTGGATGGATATTTTTTTGAAGAATCCAACATTCTTTTGTTCAATGGCCTTCTTTTCCTTGGCAAACTTTTCTCTTTCAAGAATGATCACTTTCTCAAAATCAGAAACTTGTTGAGAAAGCTTTATACATTTCAACTCAACTGCTTTCTTCTCATCAGCACATTTTCTGGAAAACTCTGAAAATTTCTTTGCAAACTCTTTCTTACCTTTCCCAAAAGATGATCTCTCTTCAGCAATCTGCAGTTCTAGCTTAGAAATCTTCTTCATCAGCTCTTTATTAGCACCCTCTGTTTGCTGAATCTTGACACTTTGATCTTCTACGTCTGAGATCTTTCTTTTCATCTCTGTATTCTTAGCTTCCAAAAACTTTACTCTTGAAGATATCTTTGGTTCTACCATTATTTTCTCAATATGTTCCCAAGTTGTTTTCCTGTAGCCTTTTTACTTTCAAATTTGATAGAAATTTCTTTTGAAATCTCATCTGAAATTCCTTGCAATATAAAAGTTTTGGCTAATTTGTCAGCTTCATATCTTTTTCTTTGCTCATTTGAGTACATCTGAAATGGTAATGGAAGCTCTTCTCTTTTTCTTTCTTCATTATATACAACAAAAAAAACTTTCCTTGGAGTTATCATACGTTCTTCCCTCGGAGATATTCTGATATGATCCCCTAATTCATGTCGGTCAATGAAATCCAGGAACTGATTTTTCCATTGTTCGTACTCTCCTCTGAAAAGTAATGGAGGCTTCTCATCCATACTGATTACAGGAGCTTCACTGGAAGTCATTCTGTTACAAAAAGAACTTGACAAAAATGATCGTAAGTCCAAATGAAATCACAAGAAAAATTGATTAACACTGAAATGAACTAGTTAGAGAAATTTCTGAAATCCACTAAGTCTAGAATTCGCGAACACCAAAAAGATAACACTAAAACTCACACAAAATTCGCAAATTACACAAAGAAGATCAAAGAATTCGCAGGTTACAAATATAACCACAGAATTCGCAAGACACAAGAAATAACACTTTGCGAGTTCTAAGAAATTCGCAAGTAACACAAGTGAATTCTTTGATTTTCTCAACACATTAGTTTACGAATTCTTTGCAATTCGCAATATAGATCTCTGCGAATCCGATACTTATGTTTTCAGAAAATTCAACTTTGTGAATAAAGAAGAATTCTATGAATTCTTAAGACTTTCTGCGAAAACTAGATAGTCTGAGAATTTCTCAAGGTTCCTGCGAATCCTAGAGAAAAACCAACAAGCCAATACAAATCCTTAAGGATTCTCAACACAAAGGCCTGCTCAACCTAGAACATTCTCAACCAATACTCTAGCGAATCCTACACTTGAAATTTTTCTGAAATCCAATAAATATGCGAAAAACAAAGATCTACGAAAACTCAATCTGCGAGTTCTTCAGGATTCTGTGAATTCTTCAGATCTGGTTGTGAATTCTATAATTTTCGAAGACAAATCGATCTGATTCACCCAAAGATCTATCTGACTTCTTGAACTTTCATCTTCAATCTTTATGATCTTGAATCCAACAAATCTGTGCTCTAACACAACTCTTCAACCCAAGCTTCCAAACATCGAACCTTTATGTGACTTTAGGATAGAACCACTAAGGATGTTCCCAATCACTAACTTCAATCTCCCAAAATCGTCCAAGGAGCAACGTTATGAGAGGGAGAAATGGAGATGGATATGGTGAATAAATGCTCAACTTGAACTCTTTTATGAAGCACCCAACAACAAGAAATAAATGAGGTGGTTGATGAGGTCAAAAACCCTAGGTTCGGTTTTTATGAAAGGGAAAGGTTGAGAGAGAATAACAAAAGAAAAGGTTGAGTTTAGAATGAGAAATGAGGCTAAAATCTGATTTTAACTCGGTCAGACCCCGCACGCGACAGTGCCTGGCGATAGTGACATTGTCACTATCGCGTGGCACAATCGTACGGAATGTACCTAGGCTAAAACCCTCCCCGCGATAGTGCCCTGGCGATAGTGACACTGTCACTATCGCGTGGCACAATCGCGCCAAGTGTACCGAAGCCCAAAAAGTCCAAAACCTCGCAATTCTCGCATGGGTCGATTTAAGGCTTGAAAGAACAACATAATTTACCCTAAAAGATAAACGGAAGATAGAGAAACTACCAACGAAAGACGGAAACTTACTTTGCGAAAAACATGGTGTTACATCAACGATGACAGAAAACAAAGGTGCCTCCACAAACTCAAAAACTGGACCATCCTCCTTAATGGATGCAATTTTCTCTAAAGCTCAGCTTGAGCAAATAGGACAACTCTTAAACTTATCAACCGCGCTCATGGCCACCAAACAAACCGAAGACATATCAGGTGAGTCATGGATTATGGATTCCGATGCGTCAGAACATATGACTAGTAAAAAATTTATTTTCAAATCTTTAGCACAATGCTCAAGTAATCGGACGATTACCCTAGCCAACGGTTCATCATCACATGTTGAAGGAATCGACACTGTCAATCTTTCACCTTTCTTAGTTCTTCATGATGTCCTATATGTACCTAATATATCGTACAATCTTATTTCTATTCGCCGAATTACTTGTCAATCTAAATGCATGGCTAATTTTTCCGAAACCGTATGTTTTTTTTATCAGCTGGTGAGGAAGATGATTGGTTGTGCTAAACAGACTGTCGGATCATACTACTTCCTTCCACACGAACCTACTTTCAAATTCCTTGTTCACGGAGCTACTACCCTAAATCGTCACAAAAAAATTGATCTCCTTCATCAAAGACTTGGTCATCGTATGTAGATCCCAGTACAGTGCAATCAACAGCAAATATTATCAAAGATTAATATGCAATCAAAGGTTACAGGTTTACAGAAAGAATTTTTATCAGAGAAAAGTAAACCTATTGACTAGAGATCTGGAAAATTATGAGACTAAACTGATAATGAAACTAAAACACCATTTATATACTTAGGTTTTACAAACATATTGGGCTTATGGGCTTGGGCCCATCTAATTAAATAAAACTATTCAATAATTACAAACTGAACCCTGAACTTCTATTTAATATATAATTCACCCTAACAATCTCCCTCTTTAAATAGAAGTTGATAATCGCGCCAGTTTGGAATATAAATCTTTCGAAAACCAAAACTGATCTCGAAATATCTCATTTGCGTTCTGTACTACAACCGGTCATCAATAACCCCAGTGCTTCAAGAACAAGTGGATTGTATTTAGGATCCAAAAGTTTAACCCCTTTTTCGTTTTTATCAACAACACTCTTCAACTTGTGTTTTAGCAGCATCAAAGTACCGTCGCAGAATCTGGCAATTTGACTGAATCGAATGAAACGCATAACACCTTTCTTGTTCACATAAGTCATGCCGAATTCTGGAAGATTTAAAACAGTAAACGTTGGTACAGTCTGGGCTTCAGAAGGAACCTTCAAATCAGGCTTAAGTAGGTTTATCTTCGGTTGGTCGCTTTCTAACCCGATCTGAAAGTCTTCTACCGAGACAAGCTTCATCGCACACTTCATATATCTCTTGATTGTCTCGAGTGTATCAGTAACTTCCCCGGGTCTGATAGTTCTGGTCTTTAAGTCTCTAAGCAAAACAGCTGGTCTCTTGGTTCAAGACGCAGAAAATCAGCTTCAGAAAAACAATACTTCTGACCATCTTCTCTAGTTACCATGAAGTCTGAATACTTTACATTCATGAAGAAACCAGATTGAATCCGATCAACTGATGTAATCTTTATCTTTGTCTTGTTGTACTTGTCTTGAAAGTAGTTATACACGAATATGATCTCACGCTGCTTTTCCTTGCTTTTCATCGACTTTAGACCATGAAGCATAACTTCATCATATTTCTGAATCCAATGACCAAATATCTTCTTCTGGATTTCTTCCAGAAATGGAACTTTGATTCTGACTCTTTCCCACTTGGACGGTCTGGCTGGCTGAGTACTTTTTGTTCCCACAACTAGTGAAGCTGGAGGAAATCTAACAGGAAAATCATGCTGAGGAAGATCAGGGTGTTCAGCAGCTGTATGTGTCTAAAGTGGAACCTCAACAGAAGGCTGAATATCTGGCTGATAATCTGGATGAAGAATCTCATCAATTTTGGCTTGCATGACTACCAGCGCTCTTTCAGTGTTGTCATATTCTTCTGTCGGGTCAGAAAACTCATACGGATCAACAATCAACGCCCAGTGTTCTGGAACTATCGGTGAACCATCATCTATTTCCTCAGGATTTTCAACCATTGGAATGTCGTACAGTACTAAATCCATAACCTGTTCCCTTTTCTGTTCCTGCCTTTCCGGTTGAGTCCCGGAACCCGAAGCCCCTTCTGTTTCCACCTGTATTGTTTCCACTAACTGAGTCTCCGGCTCGGATAGACATTGGCGCTTCTCCCCCTCATGGTGATCAGGATCATCCTGATCATCATGTCGGCGCTTGAGCCTTTCTGTTTGGTTTCGGCAGGCGTCTTCCACTGATGATAGGCGTTCAGTCAATACAGCTACGGTTTGCTGCAAACACTGAAGCATGGCTTGCTGTAGCTGGAGGGCATCTAGAGATATAGTGGGTTGGGGGTGGTGGAGTAGGTGTGGATGCTTGAGCACGTAAAAGCGATAGAAGATCGGCATCCTGGGTAGGTTCTATATGTGATTGGGCAAGAATCTTGGCTAGGAGTATGGATTTTAGTTCATCGATAGATAAATCAGAAGCAGCAGTAGAGGGTTGTGGTGTAGGAGGTAGTGGTTCAGGATCAGTCACGGGACATTTGCCTTTGATCAGACGCTTCATGGCATCTACCTCCTCCCTCAGCTCCGAACGCATAATAGAACGGACGTCTTTAGGGCACCATCCAAGAATTTCCTTGAGACGAACTCGGGGTGAATCACTCCTGGGTCACCTCGACTTCCAGTTCTGGTTACGACTGTAGAAGTCGAACCGCCTACATTCACAGCTAGCATGATGATAGTTTTGGTAGGACTTCCACCCAATCCTCGTAAACCAACCGAAGTCGGAATTAATATAGGTGTTCTGGTTGGGCCACTAAGGCCTCCAGCAGTAGCCGAAAAGGGTATTTATGTCCTAGGAATAGGAGATATGACATCAAAGGACTCTAGACTCTGTGCACCCAAAGAAGGAGAGAATGGGGGCGGCTGTTCTGTTGTTTCAATACCAGAACTCTCCAAGCGAGAGACTGGTAGCTTTTGTGCTAAATCCCCGTGTGAACTTGAAACCACCATCTTTGAGAGATGGCGGAGTGTCTAGAGGGGGTGTGCATTTGCTCCGCTAGGTTCACGATGGCTCCTTCAATACCCTGTCTCAACACATGAGACTGGGTAGCAGATGTGGCTACCTGGCTAGATGTAGGCTGGTGGAGGTTAACCGTTAAAGGTTGAGCCATCACTCGTGTACGCTCATGATGTATCTTACTCCTCCTTTCCCTCTCTATGCTCACTTGAACATTTTCAACTATAACTCCCTCCGCTCTCCTTGTCTCTCCAGGTGAGGGCTCATCATCGTCACCATCAGAGTCAGAAGACTCGTCATTTGATTCTGATGCTTGGGTAGCTGATTCCAGCTGACTGCCGGATTGGTCTGCTGCCTCCTCAGATTTGGTGGCAGCTTCCGACTGAGTGTCGGATGTACCTGTTGCCTCCTCCGAGTCAGTGGCGGTTTCAACAGTTGTTTCCTCTTCAGATTGGTTAGCGGTTTCAGCAGTTGTTTCCTCTTCCACCATCGGAGAGGTTGTCCGTGGCGGTCTAGGTGATCGTCGAGACGTACTGGCTTGGCTTGGTCCAACGGCACTGCCCACTCCAGTTCCCCTCACAATATTTTCTCTCGTCACACCCTGTCCGGAAGCCCCAGCTGTCCGGACGCTACCGCCTCTCATTCATGGACATAGACCCTCACGCCCCTCAGGTCTTGCTCCCTGGGGAGGTCCTTCCGGTTCTGGACGGACCATAGTAGCTGGTAGGTTATGTGTGTGCCTATATGCTATTACACTCAGCGTCGTAGGACGAGCATAGGCTAGTAACCCGACGGGGATCTGTCGGGCGACAATACCTTCTGGATCAGGACGTGTCGGGATCTTGTGAGTTGGGTTTTGCGGACAGGTCGGGTGCGATAACCGGCGCGCGATCGCAGGATAGAGAACCATGAAGTTGCGGATGATGAGTTGTAGAAAGTGTTAGACTGAAATTGTATTCAAGATTAAATATGGGTCTTTATTGTAGTTGTTGTTTGTATGTGTGTGTGTGTTGTAAATGAGCTTAGAAGGTTTGACCTTGCTTGGTCATGTTGACCTATATATTAGCAAGTCATTGTGTTGGTTTCAGTAGTGGTTGTAGTGGTTGTAGTGAGTGTAGTGGTTGAAAGAAAAGTAAGAACGTGGTGAGAGATAGAACACATAGTTGCACACCTTGAGAACACACACAACACTCTGTTTTGAAAGGATTATCACAAATAGGTATATGGCTTAATGTAATCTGTGTGATGAAATAAATAAAAGTGTTTTGTGTAAATCTATATGTGTTTATGCTAGTAATTGTTGGGCCACAATTGGTATCTGAGCCAAATCCATTTTGAAATCAAGAAATTTTTGAGTCGGCACTGTTCATCGTCACTATTCACCAAAGTCAGAATCAATTTTGAATTTTAAGTGAAAATTTCGAGTTGTAATTGATTGCTTTGTGTTCGTTTATCATTTTCGATCCAGTCTGTGTATTTTGATTTGTGAATTGCACTATAAATGAGTTTTAATTTCGATTTTTGGTTGAGTTTTATTCACGAGTCAGTATGCACTGTTCTTGAATCAAATTGTCAATTTGTGTAATTTTAATCGAAATTTCTTGTCTGAATTAGATTCTAGATGTGTAGGTGAGTGAATTGTCAAGTTTTCAGATCGAGATTCGAGGTCTAAAGTGATTTTCGGTGCGAATTTGTTCGAGTTTAGAGGTTTGCGTGAGATCTAAAGTTTGCGCCAGTTCGTCATAAGTTTGCGCGAGTTCATCTCGGTTTGCGCTAGTTCATCAAGAGATTCATCAAGTGGTTCTTCTGAACTTTGCGTCTTCAACTAAAACGAAAATCTGAACTTTGCGTTTTCAACCAGAAACGCAAAGTGTTCTTTGTGCCAACATCGTTTATCGCAAAATTGGTGTTTGCGTTTTCAGTAGTTAACGAGAAGTTGGTGTTTGCGCCATACACTTGTCACGCGAAGTTAGCTTTGCGCCAGTAACGTGTAGCGCAAAGATAGTTTGCGTCACACACTAATCACGCAAAGTCAGGTTTGCGTCACACACCAATCATGAAAAGTCAGGTTTGCGTCACACACCAATCACGCAAAGTCAGGTTTGCGTCACACACTGGTCACGCAAAGTCAGGTTTGCGCCATACCCTTCTAGCGAGAAGTGTAGTTTGTGTCATAAACCCATAGCGCAAATCTCGTTTGCGTTACAGCCTGTTCACGTAATCTTCAATCTTGCGCCAGATACAGTGTTATACTTGAATTTTTTTTCGAGAGTTTTCTTGATTTGTTGGATTTAAAGATCTTTACTAGCTAATATTTTTCATCTTGTGTAGGTTTATACATCTTTCAATCATGTCGAATGACTTACTCTCTATGGGATCTCATCTGAAGCCTCCGGTCTTGTCTATCGGAGAATACTCACAATGGAAGAAAAGGATGACTCAGTTCTTGAATCTCAAGAACAAAGATTATATGGAGTCTATCATAAATAATCCAATTGAGCCAAAAACGCATGTACCTGGACAAGCAGCCTTAGCTACATCTCCAGAAATTCCAGATAGATATGTGCCAAAACCATATGAATTCTTCAGTGAAACAGAAAAGGCAAGACATAAGATAGATGAAGAAGCACTCATCTATCTCACCATGGCAATTCCTAATGACATCTACAATCGCGTAGACAGTAGGGAATCTGCAAAAGCTTCATGGGATAAACTGGAGAGATAGTTTCAGGGAACAAAGAAGTCAATTCAGACAAAGCTGAATCAAAGTATAAATGCGTATGAAGGCTTCCATGCAAAATAAGGAGAGACTTTGTTGGAGACATACACACGTTTCAATGTGATTCTGAATGATCTAAGGAGAAATGGAATGAACAAGTCAGTATCAGAGATCAATTATAAGTTCATTAAGAACTTGAACCCAGAGTGGAAAAGCTATGCTATCAGCATTCAGATGACTAAGGACATGGCTCAAGAAGAAGTCAATGATATCTTCACAACTTTGTCTCAGCACGAGGATGAAGTAAAGCAGCTGAGTGCTGAAAAGAAGATGGTCAAGGATTCTTTAGCCTTAATGTCTGAACGTAAGAAAGGGTCAAGTTTTAAGTCCAGTTCTTCTTATAAGACAAAGTCAAGGAAATCCAAAGCTCTCCTCACTGAAATCACTGATTCAAGTACTGAGGAATCTTCTACTGAAGTTGAAGAAAATTCAGATGAGGATATTCAACGATTTGCTAAAAATCTGGCTCTCCTAACAAAGCAATTTCAGAAAAAGTTTTGGTAAGAACAGATTCTCAAAGCTGAAATATGAAAGTTACAAGAAAGACAAGTACTAACCAAGGTCTGAAAAGAAGTATGAGAAAAGAGGAGAGAAAAGAGATTAAAAGAGAGAAGAGAAAAGAGAAGAGAAGAGAAAAGGAAAGAAAGAAGAATCTGAGTCGAAATATGGACGATGCTATAACTGTGGAAAACCAGGTCATTTTTCCAAAGACTGCAAGGTGTGTATGATGGTCAAAACATAATGGCAGAAGAAGAAAATTGGTTCTACAAGAGTTCTGATGATGAAACGGCACACTTTACTCAGGTGTGTATGATGGCCAAAGTGGATGAGGACACTGAATCATCTTCTGAACATTCCGACTGTGGTTCTGAGGTACGTACTCTGTTTAACAATGAACTTATTAAATCTTTAAAAGCTCAGGTTCAATTCATGAAAGAAGAGTTTGAAAATTTGAAAGTCAAACTTAGTCATGAAAGACAAACAATGTTGAATTTTCGCGATGAAAATGCAATGTTGAAAGATGTTGTTAAGGAGAAAGAATCTGAGAAAGAAATTTTGAACAAGGACAAAGATGTTTTAAAATCAAAAATATCTGAGCTTGAAAGAGATCTTGTAAATTTAAATGCTGAAAAAGGTGAATTTAAAATCAAGTTTGAAACATGTTTTCAAGAAAGAAATGAGGCATATTGTAAAATCAAGCAACTGGAGGATTTAAATCTGAAACGAGGACAGACTGAGCAAACATTAAATCTTTTAACAAACAAATTCCAAGATTTCCGATTTTATGATGTCAAAAAGGGTTTAGGTTTTGAAGCAAATAATGTTTTGAAAAGAGCACCAGAAAATTTGTATAATTTTGATAAGATGGGCTCTACTCCTACAAAACCTGATATTCGTGATACTTTTGTTACTTTTCTTAAAAATAAAGTCGTGAATGATGATGACACTTCATCTTGTGCTGATTCAATTTCAAGTTTTAAATTTGTTGGTTTTACTTATAAAGATTTAAACGAAAGTTACAAAACAAGAAAGCCGAAATTTAGTGAATTTTCTTCACTATTTTCTCCTTGTTTACCAACAGAGTCAGCCAAGGTTGAAGCAAATAGTACTGAATCTCAATGTCAGTATGATGAATCTGATTCATCAAATTTCTTTGTCTGATTCTGTTGATCCAAACTCTCTCAGTGATTTGATAACGACCCTCTTCTATACTTAGTGAAAATTACGTTTTAATATGTATTAGTGTTTCACCATCAGCGATCAGACTGAGTCTGTTCAGTTATCGCTGATAGTCCTTCTTATAAAAATTTCTATGTATTAGTGTTTCACTATCAGCGATCAGACTGAGTCTGTTCAGTTATCGCTGATAAGTTTCTGAAGTAAACAGCTAACGTAATCCCTGAAGACAAGTCTCGCGTCAACATATGTTCATAGCTGGATCGAAGACGAAGCTGCTGAACAAAGAGAAGTCTACTAGTGACCTGATACGGATATCAGTGAAGCAAAGACAACTCTACATATACGCGAAAAAACATGAGGAAAAGCTTCAGCGATAGCTGAACCTCTTTATCTCTGAAAGAAGAGATACTCAGCGATCGAATGATCACTTAGCTTATGTCTCAAGTTTCCTTTTGTCTCTCCTTGCAAAACTTAGTACGATGTGTCAGAACGGACATGTCTCTGCCATAATTCGTACAACACCTCTGTCAACTACACTGTTCATTGCCCGGCCGAAAGCATGTCTCCCAAAAGTCAGACTCCCAAAGCCAATCAGTGAACGCCACGTGTAAAGTGCCCTTCCATGCATTTAATGCATAGGGTATAAATAGGAAGATCACCGCTTCATCTGAAGTGTGCTCAATCCTTGAACCCCATATAGAAACCCTTGTTTTCTATATCTGAATTTCTTGTGCAACCATCTCAGTGTTTCTTAAGTTTGTTTAGATTGAGTCTGTCTTAATCTTATTCCGCAACAAACTTGTAAATTGTATTTGATTCATCAATAAACAATTTATTAAACTTTAATTTATGTGTTTGTATTCAACCCCCCCCCCCTTTCTACAAACTTGTTAAGAACCTTCGGGACCAACAGATTCATTCACTTCTAATTCCTCAAAAGAGTCAAAAGATGAAAATATCATGAATCAAAACCTTAATTCTGATTTTTCAAAAATTATGACTGAGGAGATATTTACAGAAATGATGAATGCTTCAGATCCTTTACTTATAATAGAAAAGATGGAATCAAACTCTGAGGTGAATCAAGCATCTATCTTTGAGAAACAAATCACAGATCTTCAAAAGATAATTGAAGAGTTAGAAGATGAGAACATTGATCTCAAATTCAAACTTGACAAGTCTTCTGAAGAAAACAAAGAACTCTCTAGAGAGTTAACTGTTTTAAAAGTTGATTTGTTTAAACAAAATCTAAAAGAGAAAAAGATGTTTGAGTCTCCAAATTGGAATGTTCATTCTAATCTAGAGTTTGAAACTATTAATTCTAAAACTTCAGTTGTTTATACTACTACTCCTGAATATCCTACGAGTATTTTTGAAAAGGGAGAAACTTCTTGCACTTCAAAGCCAAAATCATCTTCTACAAAGAAAGCTAACAAGATTCTGTTTCCTGTTTCAGATATAAAAAGGCAGAATGATAAAGGAGAATGGATGAAGAATGTGAAGGAAAATAAAGTTGCTAAAAATAAATGTAGTATCAGTGATAGTGATAGTTTGATTTGTAAAAGTTCAAACGTTTCCAAATGTCAAAGTTGTATGAATGCTTGTACTTCATTGGATAAATCTAAGTTTTTGACATTTGCACGTAAGAATTTTATCTGCAAACACTGTCATGATAATGCATTTATCATTCCTTCCATTTATTCTAAATCTAAAGTTGCCAGAAAAACATCTCTTGTCAAATCAATTTCCAAATCCTTAACACATCAGGCTAAAGTTTTTCATGCTAAGATTGATCATTTTTCTAAAAACCAAAGATTTCATGAGCTTAATGTGAAAATGACATGGAAATTGGTACCTAAGCCTCGCTATGAGTGGCGAATTAAAGCTAAGGTAAATGATGTTGATAAATTGCAAAAAGCTAACAAGAAATGACCTATCTGGATATGGGTACCTAAGAAGAAATAATTTGCTCTTTTTGCAGGCCTCACATACATGGTATATAGATTTAGGATGCTCGCGCCATATGACAGGATTTAAGCATCTACTTCACAGTTATGTTGAGGAACCTGCTGGTATTGTAAGTTATGGAAATTCTGAGCTTACTGGACATATTCGAGGACACGGATCTTTAACAAATGGCATCGTGACGATCAAGAGAGTAATATACGTAGAAGGACTTGATCATAATCTTTTCAGCACAAGTCAGTTCTGCGATAGTCAATTCCAAGATCGGTTTACTGATAAATGCTGTTATATTGAAGATAAATATGGTCGTGTAGTTTTTACAGCTAAGAGAAATGCAAATATTTATTCCGTTAATTTTCCAACTCTTTCTGCATCAAGACATGTTTGTCTGATTGCAAAAGCTTCACGAGCTGAAAGTTGGATATGGCATCGGCGTCTGTCTCATCAAAACTTTGATGCTATGAATCAGTTGGCGAGACAAGGTATTGTCAAAGGTCTACCTGAACTAAGGGTTGAGAAGAATTCTCTTTGTCCCGCTTGTGAAATGGGAAAGATGAAGCGAACCTCTCATAAAGCAAAGACGGAATTCTCATCCTCAACACTTCTTGAATTGATACATATGGACCTTTGCGGCCCGATGAGGACTCAATCTATCAACGACAAGAGATATATTTTGGTCATGATAGATGAGTACTCCATATATACTTGGCTGGAATTTCTAAGGAACAAATCAGATGCAACAGAGCTGATCATTGCGTTCATAAAGAAAATCCAGGTTCGACTACAATTGTCGGTTAAATCTTTGAGAAGTGACAATGGCACAGAATTCAAGAATGAAAAGATTCAGAGTTATCTCGTATCTGTTGGGATCTCTCACAACTTTTCTATTGCCTACACTCCTCAGCAAAACGACGTAGTTGAAAGGAAGAATCGAACACTGGTGGAAGCTGCGAGGACAATGTTAGACTATTCTGAGTTGCCAATGTTTCTGTGGGCTGAAGTCGTAGCCACTGTGTGTTTCACACAAAACCGCACAATTGTTATCAAAAGACATAGAAAGACAGCGTATGAACTTATTAATCGTCGAAAACCGAATATTAAATTTTTTTCGCACTTTTGGTTGCAAGTGTTATATTCTCAATGATCGCGACAAGCTTGGAAAATTTGACAAGAAGGCTGACGAAGGATACTTCCTTGGTTATTCGTTAATGTCTAAAGCTTATCGGGTCAACAATAGACGAACCAAGACGATAATGTGTCTTTCAATGAATCATCAAAGTTGACTTTTGAACACAATAATTCAGAACTCAAGCTTAAGCAGAACGTTTCTATTCAAGACGGAATAGAACCCGCAATCAAACAGACTAAGTCTTCTGATTCAAATAAAGTTACATCTGAATTAGACTTATTATTTTTTGATGCTTTTATGGATATATGTGCAGATTTTGAAAAATCAAGCATATTCGCATCAACTTCAGAGGTTCCAGTTATAATAGCAGACATTTCAGGACCTTCTGACAATGTCACAATACCAACCTCATCAGGTACATCTACACATCTATATTCTGAAGGTACTAATGTTGATTCTGTGCATGCAGGTCTAAATTCTGAAACAGAAGTCTCGAGCAACTCTTCTATTGCTCCGGAAATCTTTACTTCAGAAGAGGTTGTACAAGATGTCCCGAGCACATCTGGGGTTGATCAAGACTTACCTGCAGTCTATGATGAATATGAGGAAGATAATACTCAAGCTGACGTTCATCCAATTCCAAGTACCATGAGATGGACACGAGCTCACCCACTTCATAATATTATTGGTGATGCACAGTCTGGTGTACAAACGTGGGCAACATCTGCTAATTTTTGTATATATTCAAGTTTTTTAAGTTCTCTAGAGCCGAAGAAACCTTCAAAAGCCTTGCGTGATCCAGATTGGATACTGGCGATGTAAGATGAACTTCTGCAATTTGAGAGGAACAAATTTTGGTGACTCATACCACTTCCAGAAGGAAAATCTATTATTGGAACAAAGTGGGTTTTCAGAAACAAGAGAGACGAATCTGCAGTTGTAGTTCGAAACAAAGCTAGCCTTGTTGCAAAGGGTTATTGTCAACAGGATGGGATTGATTATGAAGAAACTTTTGCTCCTGTGGCACGACTGGAAGCTATACGAATCTTCTTATCTTATGCAGCTCACAAAAATTTTACTGTCTTTCAAATGGACGTAAAATCTGCATTCTTGAATGGGATATTGCATGAAGAAGTATATGTTGCTCAACCAGAAGAATTCATTAATCCGAAGAACTCTGATCATGTCTATGTCTTAGACAAAGCTTTGTATGGACTCAAACAGGCACCAAGAGCTTGGTACGATACTCTAACACAATTCTTACTTGCTTCAGGATTCAAGAAAGGTACAATTTATACTACTCTCTTTCTGAAAAAGCAAGGTGATGATATGATTCTAAAACAGATCTATGTAGATGACATAATTTTCGGTTCTACAAATCAAAAGTTTTGTAAAAACTTTTCAAGAATAATGGAATCTCGCTTTGAAATGTCAATGATGGGCGAACTGAATTTTTTCCTTGGTCTTCAAGTGAAACGGTTACCCGAAGGCATTTTCATTAATCAATCAAAATATATTCGAGATATTTTAAAGAAATTTAACATGACTGACAGTTCAGTAATGAAAACACCGATGGCAACGGGCACACTTTTAGATGCAGATATTTCTGGCAAATCAGTAGATCAAAAAGTGTACCATAGTATGATTGGTTCATTGTTGTATTTAACTGCAAGTAGACCAGATATTATGTTTGCTACATGTTTCTGTGCTAGATATCAGGCCAACCCGAAGGAATCACACCTACTCGCTGTTAAACGGATTCTTAGGTATCTTAAAGGTACTACTGAGTTAGGCCTTTGGTACCCTAAGGGTTCGTCTTTTGATATAACTGCCTATACAGATACTGATCATGCAGGATGCAAGCTGGATAGAAAGAGCACCTCTGGTTCATGTCAGTTCTTAGGTGATAAGTTGGTTAGCTGGACGTCTAAGAAACAAAATTGTGTTTCTACATCCATTGCCGAGGCTGAATATGTAGCTGCCGCAAGCTGCTGTTCACAAGTCCTCTGGATGAGAACACAGTTAAAAGATTTCGGATATACTTACCAACGAGTTCCTATCTATTGCGACTCCAAGAGTGCAATTGTGATAACAGCTAATCCAGCGCAACATTCCAAGACGAAACACATCGACGTACGTTATCATTTTATAAAGGATCATGTTGAGAAGGGCGATATCGAGATGCACTTCGTGACTACAGACTACCAGTTGGCTGACCTTTTCACCAAGTCGTTGGATGAGAAGAGGTTTAACTTTTTATTTAGCAAACATGGTATGTTAAACGCCACTTCATGATTCTAGGGGGAGTTTTCTAATCTTGTGCTTTATTTGAAATATATCTTGGATATTTCATCACATGCTGACTGACTAAAGCGGAATCATTTTTATAATGATTACCAAAAAAAAATCTTGTAGGATATTTTATGTGGCAATGGCTTTTGGACAATTCAGTTCAAAACCCGTATTCAAATGTTTTCTTCTGAAGGATGCTTTCATGATTACATCTTTTTAGGATGTTTTTCGTTTGAAAGGGAGTTTAGAAATTATATTGTTATATTTTTTTTGATAAGTTGACTATTTCAGATATCAAGGGGGAGGATATCTATTGTTTGTCAAGAATGCTTTAACTGCTATATTCATTCCAGAGGGAGTTAAGGATTTTGATCTACTGGTATATCATTCTAATCCTTATACTCTAACACTTGTGAAAGTAGAACAACTTTTACTTGTGAAAAATGTTTTTAAAATGTTCAAACCATTTCACATTCTTAAACTGTTTTTTTTAATGATTTGAGAAGTGTGAATTTTAAATGATTTTTTTTGGATACTTAATTGCCTATCTGGCCGTGTGTTCTTTAAAGAGTAATACTTGTGTATTTTCTTTTCTATATACTTTGTCGAGTATTCATACACACACTGGTTCAGTATTTTCAAATTGATTTTGTTATTACCATGTATCAAATGATATATCTTTCTTTGGTAATACTCCTGTTTGATATTCACAGTTGTTTGAATCAAACGTCATTTCATCTTTAATGTGCTTTCATTGATAATATGTTTATATATTGTTCATATAAACAACATAGGTCTTTGAATTCCCAAATACTTTTCTTCATGATATTTTGATCTGATCTTAATCATTCTCAGATTCTCAAAACATTTCTATTCTTTCATGATTATTCATTCATATAAAGTTTTGAGATATCTTAAATGTTTAAAATGCTCAAATTTCATTTCTGATTTTTGATGAGCATACATACACTTACATATGATTTCTTGTGTTTTACATGTCAAGAAAATCATTGACCAGCATGTACTTTTAGGAACATGGGATTCAGTGTGAGTGCTTAATAGATCTTCCATGGATTCACGATAACTAGTGTTTCCTACCCCGGAAGAAATCCTTTGAGTAATTGAGGGGAGAGGGGTCTAAAAGAATTGAGTGTGGGAGTGAGCTGAGGTAAAATGGAAATGAGAGATTGGTTAGATGTGAGCTTATATGTTTAAAAGAAAGAGGGTGTGAGAACAAAGTTAAAAGAATATCAGAACTCCGCACCAAACATCTTTCTGAGCCGGGCAGCCACATTACTGATTGGTTCACATTTCTTTGGTGACCATCATTGAAATAGGCCAATAGCCCATGCCATCTCTTGTATACAACCCCACCAGCTACTCATTCTTTTCTTAAAAAGAGAATGTTTCACATTTTCTAGGGAAGCAACACATAATCTATCGGATCTTCTCTTGGAAGATACTGATATTGAAAAAGAAGGAAAGTTGCTCCACCTTCGACCCTTTCTCATGCACATTGAGTCCATGTAAAATCATTGTTGTCTCAGTGATTTACATACTTTGAGCCTTATGAACCACAATCATTGTGCTAATTCTTCCAAAAACAAGCACGAGCACACAGAGAATTTGTTTTTCTGTCAGAACATTCATAGAATTACCTTGTGTTTTTCAATGATTGAATGGAAGTCCTGGGGAGTCAACATCCAACCAGCTCCTTAAAATTGTACATTCGTTGTGCACAGTAGCTTCGTGTTACTGACAGGCATTTCTAATTGTTTCATTTGTTGATTCAGGGTTACAACTCTTATTTTGTTTGAACTTGAAAAGATTCAGATGAACACATTCGTGAATCAAAGGCCAATCCAGATCAGATGTCAGATTCTCTCATATTATCTTAAGGGGGAGATGAAAGCTCATGAAGCCTGTGCTTATTGATTATTTGGGGAAGATCATTCAACGACAGATCTGACCTTGATGTGTTTTAATGATTTTGATTCTTACAAATCATTAAAAAGGGGGAGAATAATCAAAGTTCAAGATCAGATTGAAGTTTTAAAGATTTCAGGGGAGATAACTATTTTTTCAGATGATCAAAGTCAAAGGTTAAAGAAAGCTTGTCAAAGAGAAAGTGAAAGAAAGTCAGAGTTTGAAAGTAAAGTTGTCTATTCAGAATATTCAAAAGTTAATTCAAAGGGAGAGACAAGTTTGAAGAATTGTCAAAGATCATACAAAGTGTAAAAATACTTAAAGATATCAAAGTTATGAAAGAGCAAAAGCTAAAAGTTGAAGACAATTCTGAAGATAAGAAGACCTGAAGATTATTGTAAAAAAAAATTTAATCTTGAATCCAAATGGGGAGATTGTTAGACTGAAATTGTATTCAAGATTAAATATGGGTCTTTATTGTATTTGTTGTTTGTATGTGTGTTGTAAATGAGCTTAGAAGGTTTGAACTTGCTTGGTCATGTTGACCTATATATTAGCAAGTCATTTTGTTGGTTTCAGTAGTGATTGTAGTGAGTGTAGTGGTTGAAAGAAAAGTAAAAACGTGGTGAGAGATAGAACACATAGTTGTACACCTTGAGAACACACACAGACACTCTGTCTTGAAAGGATTATCACAAATAGGTATATGGTTTAATGTGATCTGTGTGATGAAATAAATAAAAGTGTTTTGTGTAAATCTATATGTGTTTATGCTAGTAATTATTGGGCCACAGAAAGCGCATGAATGGAATGAAGTTCTGTCTCTTTGTCGCGTTGGCACGTACTTTCTAAACAAGCTCGTACCACAGGAAGTCGATGTGGTCTGCGTGGCGGTGGAATGCCACAGCATGAAATACGCGAAGGATGTTGATACTCGTTTGTTCGATGCCTTTCGTGATAGTCGAAAGGCACCGATTAATGTACGTAAAGAGCGTGTACCGAATCGTTGTTAGATGCTTCCTGTTGAATCCAGATGGAAGACGAAGATTCGCGTCATAGCCTAGTGACAGGATGTCGGCGCAGAGAGTTGCATCCGATACGATCGGGTCATAGTCGTCTCTCCCCGGAAATGATGCGGCGGTCGGCAGATGTAGAAACTATCGGAAAAGGCCGCGTGTGAGTAGCATGGGGGTGTGATCAATCCGTCCCTCCAACTGGAAGCCATCGTCGGCCTCCAGAGGAGTAAGGGATCGCCAGAACTGCTGCTGATATAGCAGTGGGACTTCATCGGTCTCCGTAAGAGCGTATGAGAGAGGATGCCCAATGAGGATCTCGATCATCACCTGATACTGGATTGCAGGTTGGGTGACGTCGAGATGGTAGTTGTTGGGCGTAAGTGGAAGGAACTGATCCTCGAGAACCAGTTCGGCATCGGCTATTGGGTCAATTGTCGGATTCGGATTTTACGCTATTGTACCTGTTTAGAAGAAACCTGTTAGATCATAGGTATATTGAAACAAGATATCTTTGGGGTTAAACGGTCAATGGTTTAAACCATAACCAAATGAAACTCCAAGAAATTTGGGCAAAACCGACCCTAATTCGTGAACTAGGGTCAATAACCAAGCTAATTCAACCATTTAAGGTTTAGAAATCCAACTTTCATCATATATCAACTCACGCCGCACAACTCATAACTGACAAACCATACCTCACAACTCACAAGTCACAACTCACAACTCACAAGTATATATATAACATGTGAACCAAATAAGCAACTTATAAGCAGATATAGCTATGAAGCACAGAAGTAAGGTCACCAACACATTATGCAAAGAACATTAATAGGACCGGGAGGTTGCATCGACCGGTAAGGTGCGTCGACCGGTAAGGTGAACTGACCGGTAAGCTGCACTGACTGGTATACCCACCGACCGATATATGCACCGACCGGTATAAGGATCGACCGGTATAAGCACCGACTGGTATAAGGATCGCTCGGTATAAGAGTCGACCGGTATGGAGGACCGGTATGATCTCGACCGATATGGTCTCGACCGGTGGTATCTCGGTCGACCGGTAGTAACTTAGGTCAAACATTATCAAAAGACTATCAACCGGTAAACTAAGGCGACCGAAGTCAACCCGGTCGACCGGTGTCTGCAACCAGAATCAATCGTAAACACATCGAATACTTAACCTAATCTGGAACGAATCAAATCACTCGATGGTAACCCATAAAACTAGATTAAACAGACTATCGATTAATGGTTATAGACCCTGAGACCCGTAGTCGACATTAAGTCGATGAGGGTCGGTGATGAGTTGCAGGTGCGACCGGGGCCGATTTAACATCGACTAGAGGTCGATCAACCAGCAAGAGAGAGAGAGAGTGACAATATCGAGTGAGAGATGCAGGCGAGAGAGATAGAATAACTAACCTGTGATCGATCAAAGACGAGAGAGAGATACAGAGAACGGTGGAGAGGATTGAGAGATAGAGCGACCGAGAGAGATGTATTGAGAGATAGAATGAGGGAAAACGAATAGACCGGGGTCTTTAAAACCCCGGTGCACAGAATGGGTCATGGACGGGTCAAGGATTTTGGGCCAGGAGAAGAGATGGGCCGAGGCCGGGTTGGGGATTTGGGTCTGTCCAACTAATTTTAAAACGATTCCATTAAAATTAGAAACTAAAAAAATCTAAACTAATATTTTTGTATTTTTATGAGTATAGGATAAAAAAAATAAAGCAAGACTAAGGAAAATAAAAAAAAATCCTAAGGAAAAAAATAGTCCTAAAAAAAATTAAACCTAAGGGAAAAAAATAAACCTAAAAAAATAGGAATTGCTACCCCTCGAACATGGAATCACTTACGAGAATTTTGCTCCCCCTCGACGAGTACCGCGAGGAAATCGAAACACAAGAAAACTTACCTGCTCCCCCTCGAACGGAGGACTATAGAAGCTTACCACACGTCTGACTATAGTGCTCCCCCTGAACACATGCACAGTGTCGAAGAATTCACCACTAACGACTTACTCTTGAAATTATCAACGTAATGGACTGCAAAAGACAGTGAAAAACCACGAACAAAAGGAAACACGCGAGAAAGGATAGAAACGTACGAAATCTAATTTATTAATACAGGAGTTTGAAATTGGCACAGAACTTAACGAGTAAAATGCAATAACCAATGAGTGTGGCTATGAACATCCAGAGACAAGTCACTGGGTATTAAGTCACAGTCATTCGTTATTGAATAAGACTCGGACAGGTCTGTGTAGGGATCAAACTTTCAGATTTAGCATTCCTAGCTTGGATACAAGATAATTAAAGCGCTTTTCGTCCAAAGCTTTGGTAAACAGGTCTGCTAACTGATGTTCTGTATTAAGAAAATAGAGTTCGATGGTACCTCTTTCCACGTGGTCTTTTATAAAGTGATAACGCATATCAATGTGCTTCATCTTCGTGTGCTGGACTGGATTACTGGATATTGTAATGGCGCTCTTCGAGTCACATTAGATGGGGATCTTCGAGTAGTGAAAACCATAGTCTTTCAACTGGGTGTGCATCCAAATGACTTGTGAATAGCAACTAGCGGCTGCTACATATTCTGCCTCGGCGGTGGAGGTGGACACGCAGTTTTGCTTCTTCGAAGCCCAGCTGACAAGATGATCACCCAGGAATTGGACATGACCCAATGTGCTTTTCCGATCCAGCATATTTTCGGCGTGGTCAGCGTCTGAATAAGTTGCCAATTCAAAACCTGTCTCTTTTGGGTACCACAAACCAAGATCAGCAGTACCTTTTAAATATCGAAAAATACGCTTAACCGCAGCTAAGTGAGACTTTTTAGGTTTAGACTGAAATCTTGCACACAGGAAAGTCGAGAACATAATATCTGGACGGCTTGCCGTCAAGTACATCAGAGAACCTATCATTCCTCTATAAGTTGTAGCATTCACATCCTTTCCGTCAGGATCGGAGTGTAGCTTTATACTGGTAGACATGAGGGTTTTCATAGGTGAAGAATTTTCCATCTGGTATTTTTGAAGAATATCCGAGATGTACTTAGATTGATTAATGAAATATCCTGTTGCTAATTGTTTAAGTTGAAGACCTAGGAAAAAGTTCATTTGCCCCATCATGCTCATTTGAAAATGTTACTCATGAGGGCTGAAAAGTTCTGACAGTACATGGGGTTTGTGGAGCCAAAGATTATATCATTAACATAAATTTGTACAAGAATAATATCGCGCTTTTCTCTTTTAATAAAAAGGGTAGTATCTATCTTACCTTTAGAGAAACCAGATTTAATTAAGAAGGATGAGAGAGCTTCATACCAGGCTCATGCCGCTTGCTTAAGACCGTATAAGGCCTTGTCAAGAAAATAGACGTGGTTAGGTGTGTCAGAACTCACGAAGCCTTCGGGTTGCGAGACATATACTTCCTCTTTGAGAACGCTGTTTAGAAACGCGGATTTCACATCCATTTGAAAGACGATAAAGTTCTTGTGAGCGGCGTAGGCGAGGAACATGCGAATCGCTTCAATGCGGGCAACCGGTGAAAACGTCTCATCGTAGTCTATTCCTTCTTGCTGGCGATATCCTTTAGCTACCAGACGTGCCTTGTTCCGAACAATTATTCCATTTTCGTCCTTCTTGTTCTTGAAGATCCATTTTGTCCCGATCACCATCTTATTCTTTGGTCGGGGAACTAGGCGCCACACTTTGAGGCTCTCAAACTGATTGAGTTCCTCTTGCATAGCGATCACCCAGTCTGGATCATTCAACGCTTTGGAGACGGTGGAAGGTTCGATACAGCTGAGGAACGAAGAGAATAAACAGTCATTGGCGGTAGTGGATCGAGTCTGTATGGGTGTATTGGGTCACCGACTATCTGATGCAGGGGATGAGCTCGAGTCCACTTGGTGGTCTGCGGAAGAGGTTTATATGTCTGTTGTGAGGTATCGGAATCCACATGACCACCGGGGGGTAAATCCTGAACTGCCTTGAGTGATGACGGCTTGTGAGGTGGAAGCTCCTTAGCTGGAGTCGAGCAAGTAGCAGAGGACGACTCAGCTGGTGATGAAACTATAGCAGGATCCGGGATTGTCGGAGAGGTAACTTCGTGAGCACCTGCAGTAGGGGTCGGTTCATGAGGTATTACTGTTGCCTGATCTTCAGTAGGAACTTGAGATATAGGAGGGGGATCACTCGAGCTCGGAAATGTTGATTCATTGACAGTAGAGGAACGAGCACCAGGCGAGGATGGGCCACCTGAGTCGGTTGGACCAGTGACATGTGTCACTTCTGGTGCTTGTGCAGCATTCCTGTTACATGACATAGCATTAGACTTAATATTAAGTAAGTCATCATAGAAATACTCAAAAAGTAAATCCAAATCAGAAAGACGTGATCCTGACATAGACGCTTGATTTGGATCTACTGGAGATTATGTAGCTCCTGGACGTAATTGTCCAGAAGCTAACACAGCAGTTAAAGTGGGTTCTGAACTGAGGTGTTCATAAGCCATATCAGTGGCCTCGTCAAAAGTCACGTTTACACTATCAACGACGGTCTTTGTCCGTTTGTTGTAGACTCGGTAAGCTTTGGCTTACTGAGAATATCTGATGAACACTCCTTCGTACGCTTTTGGGCTGAACTTGTTGAGATCGTCCTTGTCATTTAGTACGAAGCACGTGCATCCGAACGCATGGAAGTAGTTGATGTTCGAGATGCGTTTGTTGATGATCTCGTATGCAGTCTTGTTGAACCGCTTGTTGATGATAGTATGGTTTTGAGTGTAGCATGTGGTAGCAACTGCTTCTGCCCATAAATAAAGCGGGAGCTTGGACTGGGATAACATTGTGCGCGCGTCTTCTACGAGAGTTCTATTTCGGCGCTCAACCACCCCGTTTTGCTGAGGAGTACGAACAGCTGAGAAGGTATGGGAGATGCCCACTGAAGTCAGGTAACCTGTGAGTACTTGATTCTTGAACTCAGTGTCGTTATCCGTCCGAATAGTCTGAACTGATTGGTTGAGACTGACTTGAACACTCTTCAGGAGAGTGATTATTAGTTCGGGGGTTTCATTATTTGAACGAAGGAATCTAACCCACGTATAGCGAGAAAAGTCATCAACCATCACTAGGACATACTTCTTATGATTGATACTCTGAATGCGCATCGGTCCACATAAATCCATGTGAATGAGTTCAAGGGACCGAGAAGTACTTGGAACGGTTTTAGGATTGTGAGAAGCCTTCTTCATCTTGCCCATTTCACAGGCGGCACACAGGTGATCTTTTTCGAACTTAAGATCTGGCATTCTCTTCACGTTCCACCGAGCACCAACTTATTGATAGTCTTGAAATTCAGGTGCAAGACTCTACGATGCCATAGCCAACTTTGTTCGGCAGAGGCTTTGGACATCAAACAAACTTCCTTATCTGCTTTCAGAGACGAGAGGTCAATCGTGTAGAGATTTGTGTGACACGTTCCAGCAAGAATTTCTTTTCCGTCTTCAGTCCGAACGTTGTACCTTGTTAATGTGAAGGTGACCTCTAGATTCTTATCGCAAAATTGACCTATGCTGAACAAGTTGTGACCAAAGACCTTCAACGTAGGACACTTTCTTGATCGTGATGTTGTCCTTAACAATATCGCCATAGACCATAATGGGAGAATAGTGGTCATTCCCAAAACGAACATTTCCACAAAACTTCTCGGTGAAGTTTGTGAGAAGCTCCCTTCTTCCGGTCATGTGCTTGGAGCAGCCTGAATCTAAATACCACACATAACCGTCCTGCAAAAACAAGTTATTTCTTTTTGGGTACCCATTCGTAAATGGGTCCTTTGGGGTTAGATTTAACCCCCGACTTGGATGCCCGTTTAGACTTGGGTCTGTTTCTATGACGGGGAACATCAAACATAGAATATGAATGGGACACATGATAGGAACCAAACCAATCAGATGCAAAACGACGATCAACAAAATCATTCGATCCACAATAGGAGCAACAAAGACAATCATGAGAAAGTTAAAGTAATTGAGGAATTGAATAAACTTTTAAAGGTAAAAATCCATTACATTCAACCACAGGTTTGGAATTAAAAACATCATGACTGTTATTGTTTTTCCTAGACTTTAAAACTGGATTAACTAATTTTGGTGTCGTCGTGCTCTCCTTAGACTTCTTAGCTACCCATGCATATTTGACTTCTTTGCATCGAACAAAAGTATCTGAAAGACCGTTAAACCCATAGTCAGAAGATTTGAAATTTGAAGATTGTTGCCTTTTAGAGCGACCGGTCTTTTTCTTCTTTTGTGAACACTTTTTAGATTTAGACTTTGAAGAATTGTTCACAGAAGATTTTTGTGGGGCAGATGTGGAACATTCACCCTTATAAAATTTTACCAGAGGCTCGCAAGAAGACTTTAGAAAATCAACGTGACTTGGTAAAGAAGGATTAAAATCAAATTGGTTTAAATCATCATCTAAACACACCTCAGAATTCAAGAAGGCGGAAAATTCCATTTCCTCATCAGAAGAAGCCTTATCACTTGATGAATTCAGGACATCGGAAAAATTTGTTTCTAAAGATTGAGGCTCTTTTCCTTTGTTCGAATAATTTGGTGACGAGTCACCCAAAAAGGCTTTACAGGAAGATGTGTCGGAGGCAGGATAAGAATTTTCAGACATATGAGATTTCTCACTTTGGAGAATTGTAAGCTTAGATTGAGGCTTAGCCTTGTGAAGTTGCTTTTTCAGACGGTCTGCTGCCAAAGCAGCTAGTTGTGAATTTAACTTCTTTATTTCTGTCTGAAAGTATTCTTTTTCCTTATCTGACACAGTTTCCTTTTTATTGGAATTGAGGCACTAAATTTGGGATAAAATCTTTTGTTTTTCCTTTTGAAAACTGTCCCTCTTCTGTTCAAATGACGTTTCTAGCTGAACAATTTTCTTTTCCAAAATCAGAGGTGGAACATAAACTGTATGGTCCAGAGGTTCCTCCTCAGTTTGAACAGTTTTAGCATCAAGTTTAGCTTGTGTGTAGCTTCTAAAATAGTCATTTGACAGGAAACAGGGTTTTTCTTCGTTGTAAGACGCATTTAAAGAATCATAAACAAAAGGAAGTTTCATTTTAGTAGAGTTCTCCCTTCGCAAGTTATCCTCTTCCATTTCCTCATCATCAAGTGGTTTGGTCCAATTGATTTTGTATTCTGGATAGGTCTTGTCTAATCCAAGAAATTCGAACGCGTATAACGTAGGAACTTTGGATAAGGCCTTTTTCAGATAATAGGGGTTATCGTAACCGATACCCGTATCCGCATGCTTGGGTTCTTTTGGTGCAATAATATTAAGCGTTTGATGAGATTAACCAATTTTATAAAGTTTCCTTTCAAGCTCCTTTAATTGATTAGATAATCTTTGATTTTCATTTTTTGTAAGCCACGCTTTGAGTCACAATATCAATTTTCTCATTTTCTGACATACGAAGCTCATAGGTAAGATTATCTACTTTGGTATTTAGCTCTTGTGATTCTTTTGAACAACTCTCACACTTTTCTTTTAAATTTGAAATGATGCACAGGTTGCTAGCAATTTCTAAGATTTGATTTTCAATACATTCAGACTGTGCAGAAACTCGTTTTTCTAGAGATGAGATGAGTTGTTCTTTTTCTTTTATGAGTAGCTTGTAAGAGTCTAGTTTATGCATAGTAAGTTGCATATGATCAAGTAAAGCTTCTTGGAAAGGAGCTATTAGGACTGAAAGTCCTGTGTGTTGAAAGTTGATTAAAGTATTTATAAGGGTTCGAAATGTAATTCTTTAATAGTTTAATAGTTAGATGGGCCCAAGCCCATAAGCAATGATGATTGTAAAGCCTAAGTATATAAAGGCTTATTTATCTCATAATTAGGGTTAGACGTTTTAGAAAGGAGAGTCTCATTATTTACAAACAACTAGTTTATAGGTTTACTCTCTCTGATCAGAAATTCTTTCTGTAAACCTGTAACCCTTTGATTTAATATCAATCATATGACTAGTTGCTGTGACTCATATTCTGTTCATCTTTGATATAACTTGCTGCTGATTGCACTGTACTGGGATCTACAATTGGTATCAGAGCAGGATCGAATTAAATTCTCATTCGATACGATCAAAAGGGAGTGAATAGTACATCAAACGACGGCTGTGGTTCTCTTTAACCAAAAATTTGCTTTTAATTGTGATTCATTATTTCGGTGTAGTGAGTCGGTGGAACAATTTTGAACTTGAAATTGGTGGTCGCTGTTGTTATTTTTCTTGATTTTAATTTTGATTGATGCTACTTGGTTACCGATCGGCGACTGTTGTTTTGATTATACAACATGGGACGGTGGAAACAAATTTGTAACTTGCTGCTACTACATAATAATGGGTCGATGGAATTTTAAGGATTGTAGCTGTTGATTTCTTAAGAGTCCGAGAGTTATGATTCGAATTGGCGGCTATGGTTTATATCAAACTGTTACATCGTGGTTGTGGGTCTGAATTTTTGTTGTGGTTAAATCTTCAAATCTGGGTGTATCACATCGTGGGTCGGTGGGTATATAGTCACCCATTGGGGGATAGGCTGGTGTTTTCAGCGTTTATTTTAGGGTTATAGCATCCATCGACCGGACGAAAGGACCGGTGTTTCTTTTTGTTTTTCCTTTCGACCGGTGTCTTGCTCACCAATCGACCTGTATTTATCAACCGATACCATATTTCGACCGGTACCATCCTCGCCCGGTGTCTTGCATCGACCGGACCATATATCTATCGACCGGTGTCCAGCGAGCCAACATCGAACAAGCTTTGAAGTTTTTCGATTGTTTTTTGAAATCATTTCGGTTGATTCGGGAGCGATTGTGAGCAAAGTTTTTCAAGGTTTAAACTGGATGGCTCAATGAGGAAGATGATGAATAGTGTTTTCGCTAAGTGACGGTTAATTTTCTTACTTTTTGATCCTTTTTCCGTTAAGTCTTCGTTAGTCCGGTTAGTTTGTTAGTTTAGTTAGTTTTATCTCATTTTTAATTCCTTTTCGTTAGTTTTCAGTTAAGTCCGTTAGAAGTTTTATTTTTTACATTTTTAGTCCCTCTAGTTTTAAGTTTCAATTTGTGTCATTTTTAGTCCCTCTAGTTTTATGTTTTAGTTAGTGTCGCTTTCAGCCCCCGTACTTCAAGGTTTCAGTAGTTTGTCATTTGTAACCCTAAACTTTCAAGTTTCACACTCTGTCACTTTTGGTCCTTGCACTTTAGAGTTCCATCTCTTGTCAAGTTCAGTCCCTGTATATCAAAAGGAATGCCTTCAAGCGAAGCTCTTTCAATGAGTATGGATGAGATGCCACCTGTTCTTTACAGAGGAGAATATGACAAATGGAGGATTCAGTTCTTAGACTTCATTGATAAACATGACTTGGGTGATTATATCAAATTTTCTCTGAGGGAAGGAAGAATGGAAACTCCGACAGATATTTGTTATTTTATGGGAGAAAATGGGAGAACAGAACATGAAGTGTACACACTACCATTTAAGGATTACACAGATGAGCAAAGAAAGAGATTTGAAGCTGATAAATTGACTAAAGCTTTTATCTTGCATGGAATTTCCGAGGAGATTTCAAAAGAGATTTCTGTAAGTTTAGACAGTAAAAAGGCTACAGGAAAACAGCTGTGGGAACACCTTGAGAAGATAATGACAGGACCAAAGATGTCTTCAAGAGAAAAGTTTTTGGAAACTGAGAACTCTGAACTAAAAAGACAGATTTCTGATCTGGAAGTTCAAATTGTCCAAATCCAACAAGAAGCATATGTTGAAAGTTCTGAGGAGCAGATTGAGCATCTGAAAGATACAAATGCTGAGCTTCAAAAGAAAATATCTGATTTGGAGCAACAGCATGCTCAAGATAAATCCGAGTTTGAGAAATCGTTCGCAAAGAAGTTCTCAGATTTTTCGAGAAAATGTACTGACGAGAAGAAAGAAGTTGAGCTGAAATGCATAAAACTTTCTCAGCAAGTTTCTGATTTTCAGAAAGTAATCATTCTTGAAAGAGAGAAGTTTGCAACAGAAAAGAAGGCCATTGAACAAATACTGTTAGCGTCTTCAAGGAAATATCCGGCCAAAGAAATGATGCTGAGAAGGGATTTGAAGAAGAGAGAAGCATGTTTGAGACTGAGATCAAAAAGCTTAATGCCAAGTTATCTGAACTATCTGAGAAGGCACTAAAATAACAGAAAACGAAGTCTGAATTCACAAAGAAGATTGACCTGCTTGTTAAAGAAAGAGACAACTTTGCTTCGACGATTAAAGTGCTTGAAAAGTCTGTATCAAGTTCAAATCAGAAACCTGTCTCGTCACAAAGGTCAGTTAAATCTTTTGATCAGATTCGTAAGACTAACCTTTTCTATGATAGAAATATAGATGGTTCAGGTACACATCAACGAAGACGGAGATACAAAGAAGAGGAACTGTCCTGGAAGAAGAAACCAGTTGAAGATGAGCTGAAAGAAAGAGAATCGTGTGTACATGCGTCTAATGCCAAGAAGAACAAACCGAGTAAAAGTAAACCTGATCATATCTACTCGGGAGATCAATTACTTAGGTTGTCAGGTAAGAAATACCATTGTTCTTATTGTAGTACACATGATCGCATTCACAAATCCAGGGATCATTTCTGGTATGGATCTTATTCTATTTCCCCCACAAGAACTGCAACTAACATTCCTGGACCCAAATTCCAGTGGGTACCAAAGCCGAAAACTGATTCTTTGTTGCAGGCACCTACTGTCAAGGGGGAGTAGAAGAACTATGGTTTCTAAGTAAATTAGCTTAGAACCCGGACTTCAACGAAGTTTGGCTTCTGATCACATGACAGATCAGGACCCGTTCTTCAATGTTCAGACTTGGATATTTTGCAAATATCCAGGGGGAGCTTAAAAGATCTAAATCATTATATCATGATTTGAGTGGGAGCTTAAAGGTAAATATCTTCTGAACTAGATCTCTGAGTGTTTGAAAGAAGAACAACTTTCAAGCATGAAAAACAGTTTTTGAAATGTTCAAACCATTTCTGATTCTCAAAAGGTTTCATGAATCTAGAAGTGTGAATTTAAATGTTTTTCATTTTTTTTTAGCTTTAATGTTTAACTGACTATGTGTTTCTAATGATCAATACTTGCGTATTATCTTATCCTTATACTGTAACGTATTCACATACACATGTTCAGTACTTCATTTGTATTTGTTATTACCATGTCTCATAGCGAAACAATTTTTTCGATGGTAATACCCCCGTTAGAAATTCAATGTTGTTGAGCATCAATCATAATTTCTAATCTTGTGCTTTCATTGCTAAATTGTTTATATTCAATCATATAAACAAAATATCAAATTCTTTGATACCCAAACCAGTTTAGTTGATCTGATTGATACATTGTCAGATTCTCAAAGTTCAATTGGTCAAATCTCCTGAGCGTACTTTTTGACAGTGCTATCTTATTTGAGCTTAAATGTTCAAGTTAAACTGTTGAGGTACTATTCTTTATAGGAATTACATGGGATTTGTGAGTAAGCTTAAACAGAACTTCCATGGATTCACGTAAACCAGTGTTTCCTACCTCGAAAGTTATCCTAGAGTGATTTGAGGGGTGAGGGGTCATAAATCAAAGAGTGGGGGAGATAACTCATCGGGTTGAGTTTTTCTCATTGTGTTGAGCGGAAAAATGTAAATGAGAGTTTGGTTAGAAGTGAGCTTTAATGTTAAAAAGAAAGAGGGTGTGAGAACAGAGTTAAAAGAATATCAGAACTCTGCACCAACCACTTTCTGAGCCTGGCAGCCACATATTCTGATTGGTTCACATTCTTTGGTGACCATCATTGAAAAGGCACCTAGCCCATGCCAACTCTTGCTATAACCCCACCAACCACTCGTTTCTTTATTAACAAAGAAATGTTTAATTTTCTTTGGGGACGCAGCATATCTGCTATCTAGTCTTCATTTGGAAGATTTAGATATTGAAAAAGAAGGAAAGTTGCCCCACCTTCGCATCTCTTTCATGCACATTGAGTCCGTGTAATATATGTTGCTGTCTCAACAGTTTACACATTTTTTAGCCTAAGAAAACTAAGTAGCTTCAATCATTCTACACTTGCACGTACACACAAGGAATGAGTTTTCTTGTCATAACATTCATAGAAAATTCCTTTGTGGTTTTTTCGATGATTGAATGGAGGCCCTGGGGGAGTGAACATCACAAAAGCTCCTTTCCAAAGTACATCTGTTGTACAAAGTGGCTTCGTGCTACTTACAGGCATACTAACTGTTTCATTTGTTGATTCAGGTTTCCAATTCCTATTATGTCTGAATTTGAAAAGATTCGTATATATACATTTCATGATTTGACGGATACTCAGATCACAGGTGGGAGTATGTCAAATTATCATAAAGGGGAGATCAAAGAAAGTACTGAAATTGAAGAAGTTTTGATGATCATGATGCTCACAATCATCAAAAAGGGGGAGAAAAAGTTCAATTTCAAAGTTTTGAAGAAAGAAAGTTATTTCTGAAGACAGTCTAGAGATCAAAGAGATGAAGATTTTGTTTCAATTTTCAAAGAGATTTCAAAGATTTTATTTCTTCTATCCCGTATCATGTGGTATTTGCTACAAATTTGTTTATCATTCCTCCTACAAGCTGATTGAAACAAGTTCTTGAGCTGAAAGTTTATTCAACTCGCGGTTCAAAGACAGATTCTTTGTTTTAAACTGAAGATGCACCGTGGAATGTCAAGTAACTCTCTCATTATCTTTCTTGTGTGCTGATCCGATGTGATTGAGTTTCTACAGTTAAAAGCTGCTTGATAGTGCGTTCAGTCGAGGCTACTGTACATTGAATCTGGTTACAAAGTTGATACTATGAAGATCAAGAGCTTTATTCAAGGGGGAGCGTGGAAAGTCATGAAGACATGCAATACCAAAGTTCTTCAATGATTCAAGAGGGAAAGAAGATCAAGGCCTGAAGTTTTTCAAGTTGTTAAATGCTTTATTCAACTTTAGGGGGAGATTGTTAGGACTGAAAGTCCTGTGTGTTGAAAGTTGATTAAAGTATTTATAAGGGTTCGAAGTGTAATTCTTTAATAGTTTAATAGTTAGATGGGCCCAAGCCCATAAGCCCATTATGATTGTAAAGACTAAGTATATAAAGGGTTATTTATCTCATAATTAGGGTTAGACGTTTTAGAAAGGAGAGTCTCATTATTTACAAACAACTAGTTTATAGGTTTACTCTCTCTAATCAAAAATTCTTTCTGTAAACCTGTAACCCTTTGATTTAATATCAATCATATGACTAGTTGTTGTGACTCATATTTTGTTCATCTTTGATATAACTTGCTGCTGATTGCACTGTACTGGGATCTATAGGAGCACATACCTGACATGGAGAATTACGATCTTCATCATCAGTGTCAGACGGTGATGAATGCTTGCCCATGAAACACAAGTGTGCTTCAGCATCCTTAGGTTCTTCATCAGATACTTGCAGCCAGTAGTCATCTTCAGCCATTAGAGCCTTACCTGCTTCCTTTTCTTTAGCCAGCAGCAATTTGGCTCTGTAATAATCTGAATTGCGCACGACAGGTTTGCGACAATCCTTGGCAAAATGACCCAACTGACCACAGTTGTAGCATTTGATTGGCTCCTCTTTTGGCATCTTTTCATGTTTCTTTTCAGACTTCTTTCCTTCTTCAACACGTCTCTTCCCTTCAGACTTCTCTTGATGATCACGGAGAGTAGAGAATCTTTGCTTGTTTGAAGACTTGTTAAAGAACTTCCTCTTCTGGAATGCTTGAGTCAGGAACAACATCGCTTCTTTCATCTTGGTGTATTCTGGATCCGAGTCACTGTCAGGATCTTCGGGTTCAGAATCACTTTGCACTGGTTCCTTTCCAGACGAGCGGCTGAAAGATTTACCTCGTTTATCTGATACAAGTGCTAACGGATCAACTATCGGCTTTTCATTTGCTTTCTGATTCCCCATCAACTCCATAACTTCCTCTTCATCCTGGAGCAACATTTCATAATGTTCATGTAGATAAAGCTTCTCCAGGGTCTGAGTATGACGGATATGAGAGACGAACGGCTTCCATTCAGGCTGGAGGTTGTTCATGAACTTTATGTTGTTCTCAGTGTTCGTCTTTGTGATCTTGTTTTTCTAGAGATCATTCAGAAGCATGTTGAACTATTCATAGGTTTCTGTGAGCGTCTCGTCTTTTCTGGCTTTGAAGCCATCATATCGGGTGATGCAATTTGTCACCTTCAACTGATTGTTGATGTGGCTCCCCATCATCATTTTCTCAATTTGGTCCCACATTCCTTTCGCAGTTGCCTTGTAACTGTCGATGCAGGCATAGATGTCGTTGGGAAGACTTTGTAGAAGATAGGACTTTGCTTGCTTTTCAGCCTCGTACAAGCTCTTTTCTTGAGGAAGAAACTCACCGATAGTTTTCCGAACTGAACGATCTGGTCGACCTTTGGCTGGATTTCCAGGTATGACTTTCATTGGCCAGTCTTGTGGCCCTTCTTTCAGACACTTGTAAATATCCTCGTAGTTCGATTTCGCTTCAATAAAGTTCATGAAGCGATCGTACCACTGAGGGTATTCCCCCCGATAGAGTACCGGGGGTTTTTGATCTGAACCGATAGCTAAACCGTCTCTTGAATTTATCTTAACTCTTTTAACTTAAATAGCACTGTAACGATCGTGAGACAAGCAGGATGATCTAAAAATAATATATCTATAACACAGTAAACAGAATACGACAAGAACCTGGTCGAGCAAGGACCCGGTTAACCAAGGTACCGGTCGAGCAGGGTACCGGTCAACAAAAAATATCGGTTCACAAATTATCGGTCAAGCTGGGTACCGGTCGGGACAAGGATCCAGTCAAGGAATGAACAGGTCACGGAGTACCGGTCGACGAGCGTACCGGTCAAGGCAATGTCCCGGTCGATCTTATGTCGGTCAGTAGGTATCGGTCGACAAGAGTGGACCGGTAAAGCAAGGTATCGGTCGATGGGGTGGACCGATAAAGCAAGGTATCGGTCGACAGGGTGGACCGATAAAGCAAGGTACCGGTCGATAAGGTGGACCAGTAAAGCAGGGTACCGGTCGATATGGTGGAACGGTAAAGCAGGGTACCGGTCGATAACAGATAAGGACCGATAAAATCAACAGATAAAGGACCGATAAACACAAAGAACAGATCGATGAACTCGATGAATCTCAAGATCAATCGAAATCGCTCTTAACCCAGAAAAACAAACGACCCAGAAATTTAACAACCAATAAATTCAGACGATATGCCAAAACCAGAATCAAATAAACAGATAAGAACTCAAAAACTCAATCGACCGGGATTTTTTTTTAAGAACACACAGACCCGGTCGATAAACAACTCAGATTAAACCCAGAAATCAATTTCACACAGGACTCAACCAAAGTTGAATCGATCGATCGAAAACAAATTGATTTTAAGATCGATAGTGTAGAAAACAGTTTAATCAATTCTCAACAGATCAATCAAGCCATAACACAAACTATGGCAGATTAAAATGATAAAAGCGATTAACACAAAATAGTCGATTAAAGGGTTTTAGACAAACTTTTCTGGATCAAACCTTCAGTCTCTTTGCTCTGATACCAATTGTAGATCCCAGTACAGTGCAATCAACAGAAATTATTATCAAAGATGAACAGTAATGTAGCCACAACCTCTAGTCATATGATTAATATGCAATCAAAGGTTACAGGTTTACAGAAAGAATTTCTGATAAGAGAAAAGTAAACCTATTGACTAGAGATCTAGAAAATTATGAGACTAAACTGATAATGAAACTAAAACAGCCTTTATATACTTAGGCTTTACAAACATATTGGGCTTATGGGCTTGGGCCCATCTAATTAAATAAAACTATTCAATAATTACAAACTGAACCCTGAACTTCTATTTAACATATAATTCACCATAACATCCTAGTTTTTCCTATTTAAGAAAATTGTTTCCATCTTTATTTAGTAATTCAGATTTTTTTTCTTGCGACATTTGTCAAAAGTCAAAACATACTAGAATCCCTTTTCCTATTCATAAATATTGTGCATCAAGTCCTTTTTCTCTTATTCTTATTCATAGTGACGTGTGGGTCCATCTAAAATTCCATCTCTTTCCAAGAAAAGGTGGTTTCTTTCTTTTATTGATGACCATTCTTGTGTGTGCTTGATTTATCTGTTAAAAGACAAAACTGAAGTTGTTGGTGTGTTTGAAAAATTCTATGCTATGATTCTTAAACAATACGATTCAAAAATAAAAATCCTGCGCACCGACAATGGCACGGAGTATGTCAATTCAGCCATGTCTACCTTTACTATCAAACATGGTATCATACACCAAAGTTCGTGTGTCAACACACCACAACAAAATGGGGTTTCCGAGCGAAAAAATCGTCACTTATTAGAGGTAGCCCGGTCCTTGCTATTCCAAAGTCGTACACCTAAATCCTTTTGGGGTGATGCAGTTCTCATAGCATGTTATCTCATCAACCAGCTACCATCTCGAATACTAAACTACCAGAATCCTTTTTCGGTTCTCCAGAAATCTTTTCCAACCTATCCTATTTCGACCAATCTTGATTTAAGAGTCTTTGGGTGCTCCGCATTTGTGCACAACCACCATCCCAACCGATCCAAACTTGATCCTAGAAGTATCAAATGTGTCTTTATAGGGTATTCATCCTTCCAAAAGTGGTATAGGTGTTATTATCTCATGGAAAAGAAATACTATGTTTCTCATGATGTCACATTCCATGAGAATCAGTTTTACTATTCATCCTATCCCCATCCGAAACATCAACCACCAGCTCCAGTTGGCTCTCCAGGTTGAAAACAATTTTGGGGTTCAGATCAACCACTTGCATCTTCCTCATTCCAGCCTTCTCTTCCAACCGACACCCAACCTCAAAAAGAAAACCATCCTTCTACCCAAACAGTTACAGACGCACAAGGTAACACTCCACCTTCTCCATCGCCTACTATACCATAAACAGCCCTACCTGAATCCTTCCCGATCATATACAGTTGAAGGAAACAGGTCAAGCCGAAGTCTGTTGCACACCAAGAGTTGCCCTCTTCATCTGATCTTGATCAACCGATTGTAACCCGAAAAGGTAAACGCTCTTGTACACAACATCTTATTTCTGATTTTCTTGGTTACCAAACCTCACTACATCTATTCGAACTCTTGTTTCAAATATTTCTCTAATTGAGGAACTGAAGAACATTCAAAAGGCCTTACAAGACCGCAATTGGAGGGTTGTTGTGTTCGATGAGTTGCGATCCCATGAGAAAAATCACACTTGGGTCGTTGTTGACAAGCCACGAGATAAGACACATGTGGGTTGTCATTGGGTATTCACAGTTAAATACAAGAGTGATGGGTCTATTGAGTAGTACAAGGCGCGGTTAGTGGCCAAAGGCTAGACATAAACATATGTGATCGACTATCAGGATACTTTTTCTCCCATGGCAAAAATTAATACCATTCGGGTTCTATTGTCACTTGCTGCCAATTATGATTGGCCTCTTTATCAGCTTTACGTGAAGAATGTGTTTCTTAATGCCACGCTCAACAAGGAAGTATACATGGACTTTTCCCCTTGGTTTTCACAGACCGACAGGCCCTAATAAAATGTGTCGACTTAAGCGAGCTATCTATGGCTTCAAACAGTTACCTAAGGCATGGTTCGATCGCTTCACTTCCACGGTTAAACGGTTTGGATATCTCCAAACCCATGCTGATCATACTCTCTTTTATCTTCATGACCATGGTAAGATTGTTATTTTGATTGTTTATGTGGATGATATCATCATCACAGGGAATCATGTCGTCATCATCACCAAAATTAAAGCTCATCTAGCAAAATCTTTTGAAATGAAAGATCTTGGTATGTTAAACCACAGTCTCATTGGATTCGAGATCATCCAAAACGAAGATCGCAATCTGAAGCTAAAGCCGGAACGTCGACTCTCGATAATAAAGTCTATGTCGTTTGTAATAAATGTCAATGTATTTCAATGTAATGTATTTATTTATTATTGTAAAAGTTAACTTAATATCTATTTGTTAGATATTAGGTAACTTAGGTAATTATATTAGCTTAGTTAGTTTCTAGTTTGTTAGAAATAATATCTAGAATTAATATCTAGATGTTATCTAGATTGTGTGTTCAACACACTAGGATTAGATATTGTGTCTCTATCTCTCTCAATCAGATCACAACTCATCACACACAAACACACACAAGAAGGTGTAAAAGAGAGAAAACATTGAGAACACAAAGCAAAGCTTAATCATAATCGTTTCTATATTCAATACAGGTTGGTAATCGTTAATGTGTTGTTGTTTCTTAGAACTTGTTAAGTAGTATTGTTGGACCGACAATTGGTATCAGAGCCTGATTAAGATCAAATCAAGTTTTAAAAGAAAACGTCTCTGTGTTCTGTGTGAAAATCATTTTCGAGATTTAAACTGTTTTAGGTGTTAGAATCGATCAGATTGTGATCGATTTACATGCTAGATCGAGTTGTATGTGTTTAATTTCAGTATTAAGCTTAAATCGAGTTTCAATTTGTGATTTTTGTGAGTGAACTGTCGAGTGAAGAAGGTCACTAGGCGATCAAAATAATCTTCAAAAAGTGTATTTTGGTGAGATCGAGTGCTCATAATCTGTTCTAGAAGTGTTTCTAGACATAAGGGTAGTGTTTGTTATTGCTAATCGTTACAGGAACAAGATTCAGTCGTTTTTCAGAAGTACAGGACGAACACCCGCAAAGCAAAGGAAGAACACCTGCAAACCAGAGGAAGAATAACACGCAAAGTCCCACTTTGCGCGTCCCACTACAAACGCAAAGCAGACTTTGCGGCTTCAACTTCAAACGCAAAGCATACTTTGCGGTTCTCAAAAGACCCGCAAACCTCAAGCAAACTTTGCGCATCTCAAGACAATCACAAACCTCAGTTCTCGGGTCCCCAAGCAAACGCAAAGAAAACTTCTCGCATCAAGCTAGACCCGCAAACCTCCATCTTACGCGTCCAACTAGACCCGCAAACCTCAACCTTGCGCTTCCCACTAGACCCGCAAACCTCATTTTGCGCGTCCCATTAGAAACGCAAACCTCAGTTTGCGCACCCTACTAGACACGCAAACCAGAATTTTGCTCAAATTTCACACTTAGACAAATTTTTGGACAAATTTTAGCGGGACCCCCGTGCTAAGTCTGCCTAGGGGGACAAAATTTCTTGTGTGATCAAATTTTTATTTGGATTAACGATCATATCTGTCAAGTTCTTTACATACAGGAATCATGGATGATGATTACTTTGATGAACCTCCTAGACAGAAAAGTCTGTCTCAGAAACTTTCAGTTCTTCAGGAACAGTATAAACTAGATCAGATGTCTATTTCGAAAGAATATTTATCAACTGCATCTGATATGAAACGTACTGTTCTAGAAAGAGGACAATATGAGCAATGGAAACATCATTTCTTAGACTTTATTGACAAACATAAATTGAATACTTATATCAGATTATCTTTGCAGGAAAGAATGATGAAAATTCCAACAAAGGTCAATCCATATCAAAGAGCTTATGGAAATTTGGCAGGAAAAGAGGTTCCAATATACCTTAATGAATACACAGATGATCAGCAAATGAGACATGAAGCTGATAAATTTGCCAATGGGCTTCAGAAGATAACTATTAAAATATATGATTGCAAATGGGCTTCAGCAAAAATCATATGGGATCAGCTTGAAGCTTTATCACAGTTGTCTCCAACAGAAAAGGTTAAGGTTTTGGAAGCTGAGAACTCTGAGCTTCAAAAGAAAATATCAGATTTTGAAAAGAAGTTCTCAGATCTTTCCAAGAAGAGTGTTGAAGAGAAGAAGACACTCGAGCTTAAATGTTTAATGCTTTCTCAAAAAGTTGAAGACTTTGAGAAAGTAATCATATTGGAAAGAGATCAGTTTGCCAAGGAGAAGAAGGCAGCTGAACAAAAGGGTGCAAAGAAGGATTTTGAAAAAGATAGAAATATGTTTGAAGCAAAGATAAAGAAGCTTACTGAGAAGCTATCTGAATTATCTAAGAGTGTACTGACAGAGAAGAAAAAGAAGTCTGCATTTGAAAAGAAGATTGAGCTCCTTATCAAAGAACGAGACAGTTATTCTTCAAAGGTAAAAGAGCTTCAAGATATTATTTCAAAGACGGTGGTGGTGACTGAGCGAACGACTCCAGAGTCAAAAATCCACTCACCTAGAAATAATTCAGTTGGTTCTAACAAACCAGCCGCAAGCTCACATCAGAAAACTGCTCTTTTAAAAAGGTCAGTTAAATCTTCTAATCAGATTCATTCTACTAATCTTTTCTATGACAGGAATATAGATTGTTCAAGTACACATCAAAGAAGGATAAGAAGCTTCCAGGAAGAAGCTGAACTGGTCTGGAACAGGAAACCAGTTAAAGAAGAGCTGAAATGTAAAAACTCATGTGTACATACGCCGATTGCCAAGAAGAACAATGCGCTGAAAGGTAAACCTGATTTTGTTTACTCAAGAGATAAATTAATCAGTTTGTCAGGTAAGAAATTCTATTGTTCTTATTGTCGTACACATGATCCTGTTCACAAGACAAGTGACCATTACTAGTATGGTTCTTACTCAGTTACCCCCATACGAACTGCAACTAACACTCATAGACCCAAATACCAGTGGGTACCAAAGAAAACTAAACCTGTGTTGCAGGCACCTACTGTCAAGGGGGAGTAGGAGAACAATGGCTTCTAAGTAAATCAGCTTAGAACCCGTACTTCAACGAAGTTTGACTTCTAAACACAACAGTTTAGGACTCGCACTTCAATGATCAAAAGACCTTACTCCGAGCTGATAAGAGATTGTACTCCGATACTCGAATGAGGAAATCAACCTTCAAGGGGGAGTACATATTTGTCTGAAATTTTATGCATATCTTTTACAACTGATAATGTTTCAAATGCATAATTTCAGGGGGAGTATAAAAAGAAGATGACTTCTGATTACTTCTGATCAGAACTCGTACTTTAAAAGTTTTACTGCTTTTTGTCTTTTCAATATAAGTGAATAATTATTACTTTGACTTGACATTAGACTTTTGCAGAATTTTTGAGAGAAGCTTACAAGTTCATATTTCTATGACTTAAAGCTTAGCTTCATGAGATGAAAGATCACTCATTAAGGTATAATTCTATATCTTCATCTCATATATGGTTGAAAGAAGGACAACTTTCAATCATAGAAAACATTGTTTTTAATGTTCAAACCACTTCCCGATTTTTCATAAGATTTTATATTTTGGGAGTGTATTTTTAAATGTTTTCATGATCAATATTGTTCTTTAACTGAAATAGTTAAACCAATCTGAGCATCACATGCATCATAGGAAAACAAAGAATCATTGTGCTAGGAATTAACACAACTTCAATGGAATCACCTTAACCATTGATTTCTACCCAAGAAGTTAATTCTTAGTGATTGAGTGTGCAAATAGACAAGAAATGAGTGTGATTAGAGAAAGCAAGAAGTTTAAAAGAAAGAGTGTGTGAGAACAGAGTTAAAAGAATATCACAACTCTGCACCAACTTTTTCTGAGCCGGGTAGCCACCATTCTAGTGATTCACAATTCTTTGGTGATCATTATTGAAACAGGAAAATAACCCATGCCAACTCTTGATCAAACCTCACCATCTACTCATTTTCTTCTCAACAAGAAAGTGTTTCACATTTTCAAAAGGGGATGCAGCACATATGCTATCTGATTTTCATTTGGAAAATCTAGATATTGAAAAGAAGGAAGTTTGCCCCACCTTCGCACTTCAATCATGCACATTGAGTCTGTGTTTAACTTACTGTTGTCTCAGTAGTTTACATAATTTTGAGCCAATAAGCAATCATCTGTGCTTAATTCTTTCAACACAAGCACGAACACACAAGGATTTAGTTTCTTTGTCATAACGTTTATAGAAATTACCTTTGTGGTGTTTCGATGATTAAATGGAAGCCCTGGGGGAGTCAACATCAAAACAGCTACTTTCCAAAGTGTATTCGTTACACATAGTGACTTAGTGTTACTAACAGGCATTCTAACTGATTCATTAGTTGATTCAGGTGTTACACATCTAATTTGTCTGGATTTGCAAAGATCTGGATGAATATCATATGAATTGACGAATCAGGGGCTTTAACCGAAAGATTGACATTTCTTACCACAAATTTTGATGAAATCGTTGCACTTAACATCAAAAAGGGGGAGAATGACTACACAAGAAATGGCAAAGATCACATGTTTCAAGAATCAAGTCAAAAACTGAATTCTTCTAAAGAAAGTAGATTGAAGACATGTTGATTTCAGAGAAAGAGATTGCATCTTCTGAGCTGAACAAGAAGACTGAATTGGATAAATCTTTTTATTATATGATCTTGATCCAAAGGGGGAGATTGTTAAACCACGGGCTCATTGGATTCAAGATCATCCAAAACGAAGATCGCAATCTGAAGCTAAAGCCGGAACGTCGACTCTCGATAATAAAGTCTATGTTGTTTGTAATAAATGTCAATGTATTTCAATGTAATGTATTTATTTATTATTGTAAAAGTTAACTTAATATCTATTTGTTAGATATTAGGTAACTTAGGTAATTATATTAGCTTAGTTAGTTTCTAGTTTGTTAGAAATAATATCTAGAATTAATATCTAGATATTATCTAGATTGTGTGTTCAACACACTAGGATTAGATATTGTGTCTCTATCTCTCTCAATCAGATCATAACTCATCACACACAAACACACACAAGAAGGTGTAAAAGAGAGAAAACATTGAGAACACAAAGAAAAGCTTAATCATTCAACCTTGTAATCGTTTCTATATTCAATACAGGTTGGTAATCGTTAATGTGTTGTTGTTTCTTAGAACTTGTTAAGTAGTATTGTTGGACCGACATGGTACACTACGATATTTCTTGGGTATGGAGATTGCACACTCTAAATCTACAATTAGCTTGTCTCAACGAAAGTATACCTTAGACTTTCTAAAAGAGACTGGGATGTTAGGGTCTCGACCAACATCTACTCCTATGGACCCTAACCTCAAACGAAGTGATACTTCCACGGTTCCAGTCGACAGGGGGAGACTTCAGCGCTTCGTTGGTCAACTGATTTACCTAACACATACCAGGCCCGACATCACGTTTGCAGTCAACTACGTGAGCCAATTCATGCATTCACCATCCCAATGCCATCTTGATGCAGTCTACTGAATACTAAGATACCTGAAAGGTACTCAGGCCACAGATTGATATTTAACAAACAGGAAGATCGAAGAATCGAAGTCTTTACTGATGCCAGTTGGGCAAGCTCTCTAAGGGGGCGTTTGGTTCGCAGATTCTGATGGAATTGGAATGTCCAATTCCTTTGACCAAATTCAATTCCCTTGTTTGGTTCATTCTTTTCTGTTGAAGGATTGTGTGAATTCCACCAAATTCCACAAATGAAGGATTTGAACATTCCATCCTAAAACCCAAGGATTTCAATGGAATGGAATCTTATATTTTCATAATTCCAAATTTACCCTTTACTCCAAACTAAACCCTACTAATATTGATTATCACCAAACACCAACTATCTCTCTCCTCTCTCTTTATCTCTCCTCTCTCTCTCTCCTCTCTCTCTCCTCCCTCTCTCTCCTTCTCTCTCTTCCTTCTCTCTCCTCTCTCTTTCTCTTCCCTCTCTCTTTATCTCTCCTCTCTCTCTCTCATCTCACTCCTCTCTCTCCTCTCTTTCTTCCATCTCTCTCCTCTCTGTCCCTCTATCCTCTATCTCTCATGTCTCTCCTCCACTCTCTGCTCTCTCTCACCTCCTCTCTCTCTCCTCCCTCTCTCTCCTCTCTCTCTTCCCTCTCTCTTTATCTCTCCTCTCTCTCCTCTCTCTTTCTTTTTCCTCTCTCTCCTCTCTCTCTTCCCTCTCTCTTTATCTCTCCTCTCTCTCTCCTCCACTCTATCCTCTCCTCTCTCTCCTCTCTCTCTCCCTCTCTCCTCCATTCTCTCCTCTCTCTCTCTCCTCTCTCTCTCCTCTCTCTATCTTTCTCTCCTCTCTCTCCTCCACTCTCTCCCTCTATCCTCTATCTCTCCTCTCTCTCTTCTCTCTCCTCCACTCTCTCACTCTATCCTCTATCTCACCTCTCTCTCCTCCACTCTCTCCTCTCTCTCTCTCTCTCTCCTCTCCTCTCCCTCTCTCTCCTCACTCTCTCGGCATCATTCATGTGCTAAAATAATAAAAACATTTTTTGTTAAAAATTAAACTATTTAATGACTATTTTATTGAAGTAATTTTTGTTTAAAAAATTAAAATAATCAAAAAGGGTATTTTGGTCATTTACCAAAATTCCATTCCAATTCCGAAGCTACAATCTGTGAACCAAACAGAAAAATTCCAATTCATTTAACAGATTCCATTCCAATTCTGTCAACCAAACAGGTGGTCAAACCTGACAACATTCCATTCCAATTCCATCAAAGTCAAATTCCTTTGACAGATTCCATTACATCCAAAAACATTTTGCGAACCAAACACCCCCTAAGTGATTGGCGATATACCTCAGGGTATTGTTCATATCTGTTTGGAAACCTTGTTACATGGCGAAACAAGAAACAAGGAGTTGTTTTAAGAAGTAGTGCTAAAGCCGAATTGAGGGCCACAACTCTAGGTATATGTGAAGCACTTTGGCTAAGGAAGTTGTTAAGAGAGCTAAATATCTCTGTAAAGCAGTCGATGCATATCTGGTGTGACAATAATGTTGTTATTATTCAATGACACATAATCATATTCATCATGACATGACTAAACATGTGAAAATTAACCGACATTTCATTAAGGAGAAGATCGAAAAGGGAATTATGAAGATCTTCTACATTTCCACAACTCAACAGGTGGTTGATATCCTCACTAAGGCACTGAATATGCCTTCCTTTGATAAGCTGAAAGACAAGCTTCGATTGTATAATATATACCATCCAGCTTGAGGAGGAGTGTAGACAAATTCAAAGATTAGGAAAGTGTTAAGTTTGGTATAGATAGACTCCAATAAAAAAGGGAGTTATCTTTAGAATTAATCTTTTCGTTATTTGTAGAGTAGTCTTTTGTGTATATATATATATATATATATATATATCTTGTATTATAAAATCATAATGTAATATACAATTTCATATTCTCCTTAAAGTCTTTAATCGTACATCGTATACAAAGTGAAACTATAAGTAGTTCGACCAAACTCTTTTATTCATTAATTTGAAGAGATAAGAATGCACAAGTAAACAAATATACACATTCAAGAAAGAAATGCTACCTTATCTCCATGTTGAGTTGAAATTCTGGATGCCCTAACACCACCACTACCAGCACCAATTAGAAACATATCAAAATCATACAAGTAGTCTCACCCACATCCCCATCGATCAGCATCTTCCTCGACATGATTAGAATACTAAATCCACATAAAATTGCACAAGGTATTAACAATCGATCAATAGTATGTAATATATCCATTTCCTACTTATCCGATACTCGACCAGGATGTAACAAATCCAAAGAAATTGAAAAAATCAGATCCATAACACACCACGTATAACGATAGCCTATAATTTATCACGAAATTTTCACTTTTCTGTAGAAAAACAATCCCAATTACTGGATTTGAGGCTCAGCGATTTACAACATCGATTTCAAGGGAAATCATAGGAGCAACAATACTAAAACATACATAACGAATATGAATTGTGTATTTTACAAATCTTATAAAATCATAACATCTTCCACCTGGGTTTTTATAAAATCCTTTCAAAAATGAAGGATTTCTAGAAAACCCATCTTCAAATGCACGTTATTTCAGCTAAATTCGTCCTTAATCAATTAGATTTTGCATCTCTAAACTACAGTACACAAAATCTTTCATTTGGGTCTTTCTTGCAATTCATCTTCATAATTAATATATGTTTTATCAGAAAATTCTTTAGTGGCTTTTCACATTTCCTATAAGCATACATTTAATTATGTTGGCATGTTCATGCTATGTTTATATAAACGCGCTTTTTATATATTGTTGATAATTAGATGTATGTATACATTTGATTCGGAAGTTTTGTCCTAAGTCGGGGAGTATGGACCGCCTGATCGTACCGGGGAGTGTGGCCCGTTTATGCTATTGGGGTGTGCCCCCAAAATAAGGCAGTATGAGACAGACATACCGTCTTTGACGGCAGTGTTGGTCAGTAGTGTTAGTTGCGCTCACGAGGCGTAAAGTGTGATGAATGTTTGGTCAGTAGAGTGAGTTACGCTCGTGAGGCGTAAGGCTTTGTTTAAATGTTTTAAATAATATTTGAACTGTTGCAGTAGCGCTTGGAGGGGACTCACTAGACTATTGGTCTAACCCTCGCTCTTTCAAATCTATAATCCTGTTTCAGGTTATCGCAAGGTAGCAAGTACCGGTAAGGGTAAGGAGAAGATGTGAGCTTTTATCCAGAAGCTAGAAGACTCCTTATAGTATTTTCTTTTGACTCAGTTGTGTAATAGGTTGTCGTGACAAACCTTATTCTTTTGAATTGTAGGCTTGGGGCCGTTTCTGGTTGAAATATTATATTTTGATGTAATTAAAGTTTGGGTTCTTACACCTGCAACACAAAATCATTCTTTGGCTTTGGTACCCACTGTATTTGGGTCCATATTTGTTAGTTGCAGTTCTTATGAGAGTAACTGAGTAAGAACCATGCCAGAAATGATCACTCGTTTTATGAACATGATCATGTGTACGACAATAAGAAAAATAATATTTCTTTTTAGACAACCTGATTAACTGATCTCTCGAATAGACATGATCAGTTTTACCTTTTCGCACATTGTTCTTCTTGGCTTTAGTCTCATGTACACATGTATTCTTTTCTTTCAGCTCTTCTTTCTTCTCATCTTTCTTCTTTTCTTCAACTGGTTTTACCTTCCACACCAACTTGTCTTCTTCATATCTTCTTCTTCTTCTTCTGTATGTATCTGAACCATCAACATTTTCATCAAAGAAAATGTTAGTAGTACGAATCTGATCATATGATTTAACTAACCTTCTTGAAGAAACAGTTTTCAGATGTGAGCTTGAGGCTGTCTTTTTGAAGTCAGCTGAATTATTTCTAGGTGTGTGGATTTGTGACTCTGGAGTCGTTTGCTCAGTCACCACCACCTTTGAAACAATCTTTTCAAGCTCTTTTAACTTTGAGGAATAATTGTCCCTTTCTTTGACAAGTAAGTCGATCTTTTTCTTGAATTCAGACTTCGCTTTCTACTCTTTCAGTGCATTTTCAGATAGTTCAGATAACTTTTCAGTCAGCTTTTTAATCTCAGTTTCAAATATACTTCTTTCTTCTTCAAATCCATTCTCAGCATCCTTTCTCTGGTCGGATATTTCTTTGAAGAATCCAACATTCTTTTGTTCAATGGCCTTCTTTTCCTTGGCAAACTTTTCTCTTTCAAGAATGATCACTTTCTCAAAATCAGAAACTTGTTAAGAATGCTTTATACATTTCAGCTCAACTGCTTTCTTCTCATTAGCACATTTTCTGGAAAACTCTGAAAATTTCTTAGCAAACTCTTTCTTACCTTTCTCAAAAGATGATCTCTCTTCAGCAATCTGAAGTTCTAGCTTAGAAATCTTCTTCATCAGCTCTTCATTAGCACACTCTGTTTGCTGAATCTTGACACTTTGATCTTCTAAATCTGAGATCTTTCTTTTCAGCTCTGTATTCTTAGCTTCCAAAAACTTTACTCTTGAAGACATCTTTGGTTCTACCATTATTTTCTCAATATGTTCCCAAGTTGTTCTCTGTAGCCTTTTTACTTTCAAATTTGATAGAAATTTCTTTTGAAATCTCATCTGAAATTCCTTGCAATATAAAAGTTTTGGCTAATTTGTCAGCTTCATATCTTTTTCTTTGCTCGTTTGAGTACATCTGAAATGGTAATGGAAGCTCTTCTCTTTTTCTTTCTTCATTATATACAACAGAAAAAACTTTCCTTGGAGTTATCATACGTTCTTCCCTCGGAGATATTCTGATATGATCCCCTAATTCATGTCGGTCAATGAAATCCAGGAACTGATTTTTCCATTGTTCGTACTCTCCTCTGAAAAGTACTGGAGGCTTCTCATCCATACTGATTACAGGAGCTTCACTGGAAATCATTCTGTTACAAAAAGAACTTGACAAAAATGATCGTAAGTCCAAATGAAATCACAAGAAAAATTGATTAACACTGAAATGAACTAGTTAAAGAAATTTCTGAAATCCACTATGTCTAGAATTCGCGAACACCAAAAAGATAACACTAAAACTCACACAAAATTCGCAAATTACACAAAGAAGATCAAAGAATTCGCAGGTTACAAATATAACCACAAAATTCGCAAGACACAAGAAATAACACTTTGCAAATTCTAAGAAATTCGCATGTAACACAAGTGAATTCTTTGATTTTCTCAACACATTAGTTTACGAATTCTTTGCAATTCGCAATATAGCTCTCTGTGAATCCTGTACTTATGTTTTCAGAAAACTCAACTTTGTGAATAAAGAAGAATTCTATGAATTCTTAAGACTTTCTGCGAAAACTAGATAGTCTGAGAATTTCTCAAGGTTCCTGCGAATCCTAGAGAAAAACAAACAAGCCAATACAAATCCTTAAGGATTCTCAACACAAAGGCCTGCTCAACCTAGAACATTCTCAACCAATACTCTAGCGAATCCTGCACTTGAAATTTTTCTGAAATCCAATAACTCTGCGAAAAGCAAAGATCTACGAAAACTCAATCTGCGAGTTCTTCAGGGCTATGCGAATTCTTCAAATCTGGTTGCGAAATATATAACTTTCGAAGACAAATCAATCTGATTCACCCAAAGATCTATCTAGACATTGAATCTTGATCTCAAATTTTGACAATTAGACAACAAACACATCTAGAACCAAAATATAGCACTGAATTTCAAAAACAAACACTCAAAGTACAAATTGATATATGATACAGTGCTTTGAACTCGTGAACTCAACAACAACAAATTCATCAAAATTGATGATCAATTACAGTGCAATTCATGATTTTAACTATACAAACTCATTCTAAAACATTATACGAATACATTCTTATCAATTACAGACACTAATTCAACCAAAAACTCAAGAACACAGTGTCGACAACTTTCTTGATTTGATTTCAATCTGGATTTGCTTTGATACCAATTGTTATTCCCAAATTCATCAAGTTCTAATTGTAAAACAGAAACATGATCAAGAATCGTAATCACATGTCATTGATTCAAACATCAAGATTACAAATCTCACTTTCTCTTACTACTTTCTCTCACTAGGATAATGTTCTAGTTTTCCTCTTCTCTAATCTGCTCCCATATAAAACTGAATTTTACTCAATGACTTACTTACAATCTGAATTTTACCAACTGATTACAAAGACAAGGACACAAGGTATTTATACCCATAACTAAAACAAAGAAACAAAAACACAAACTTTGACTTTGACTTTGACTTTATTACAAAATGACTTTGACTTTCAGTGAGAGTTGACTTTCAGCCTTTGACTTCTTGAACTTTCACCTTCAATCTATATGATATTGAATCCAACAAATCTTTGCTCTAACACAACTCTTCAACCCGAGCTTCCAAACATCGAACCTTTATGTGACTTTAGGATAGAACCACTATGGATGTTCCCAATCACTAACTTCAATCTCCCAAAATCGTCCAACGATCAAAGTGATGAGAGGGAGAAATGGAGATGGAGATGGTGAATAAATGCTCAACTTGAACCCTTTTTGAAGCACCCAACAACAAGAAATAAATGAGGTGGTTGATGAGTTCAAGAACCCTAGGTTCGGTTTTTATGAAAGGGAGAGGTTGAGAGAGAATAACAAAAGAAAAGGTTGAGTTTAGAATGAGAAATGAGGCTAAAATCTGATTTTAACTCGGTCAGACCTCGCACGTGACAGTGCCTGGCGATAGTGACATTGTCACTATCACTATCGCGTGGCACAATCATGCGGAATGTACCGAGGCTAAAACCCTCCCCACGATAGTGCCCTGGCGATAGTGACATTGTCACTATCGTGTGGCACAATCGCGCCAAGTGTACCGAAGCCCAAAAAGTCCAAAAACTCACAATTCTCGCATGGGTCGATTTAAGGCTTGAAAGAATGTCAGGATCAAATTCTTAACAAGAATAATGAACTCAGAAACAATATTAAAGGAGTTGTGGAATAACACTTTAATATTCAACAATCAATGAAATAGTGAATCAGAAATCACAATCTTGTAAAGTTTATTGAAAGATTAAAGCTACAAGTTTTCAAACAAAACCTCAATATTGATGAACAGGCTCACCAATACGAATTCTACTTCTCTAGAACTAGGGTTCTAAACCTTGAGGTTAATTCTCTCTATGAAAACAAAAACTCAGAATATTGTCTGTTAAAAACAATTCAGACTAATTCTATACATATACTAAAGATAAAAGATAATTACAAAATATAAAAGATCTTCAGTATATTCTTCCATAGTTATCTCCAAGCTTTCCATGAATATCTTCAATCAATACAGTTGTCTTCATTGTCATACGAAGTCTTCATCTCATAAGCAGCACTAATCTTCTTCAGTAGTATTAATTATCTTCAGCAGCATTAAAATCCTCAGCAGTAGTAATTGTGTTCAGCAGTATTAACTTTGATCTGACAGTACTAACTTCAGCAGTACTAACTACTAGCAGTACTAACTCTCCAAGCAGTACTAACTATAGAAGTAGCAGTACTAACTTGTCAAGCAGTATTAAATCTACTAGCAGTAGTAATCAGATGTGCTAGCAACATTAACCATACTTGAGCAATTCTTTAATTCCCAACAATCTCCCCCTAACTTGACTTTTAGGAAGAGAAGTCAAGTTCTTCAATTTTGATCTTCAAGATGCTTTCAACACTACAGCTTAGTTGCCCAAATTTGGATCCAAACCCAGACTTTGATTAATTGTCCTTCTTACCACAATTCTGGCCATTTCTGATTCCTTTGCACACACTAGCTTAGCTTTCAGCATCCCATTCATCTTCTCCTTGCTATGATCATATACTTTGTCCACCAAGTAGTATTCATGATAACAGTTATCTATTGTGATCATGTATACACCACAGTTTTCAAAGAGTATCCACTTATCAATCTTCTTAAACCCATACTCATGATGTAGATCCTTGATCCTGTAAACCACCTTTTCTGGTTCAAACATCATACATAGGTATTCCATAGCAATATTGAGTAGACTTTCTTCATTTCCTTTCATCATAGGCTCATATAGCTTGATTCCCACTTTATGCATTTCTTCTAGATCAGCCCTGGAACAGCTTCTAATCACTTTACCCCAAGTTGAGTAGACTTCAAACACATCACCAACTCTTTTAAGTCTGAAGTACGTACTCCTTTCTGTTGTCCCTCAGAATATCCCAAAAGATGACTTCTGGTGCTTTCACAGAAATGGGAACAGCCTGTACTGGTTCTATTATAGTCATATACAGACCCACATGCTCATCAGATTTCTTATTGGACTGCTCTGGGTTCTGCACAGATTCTGCTGAAGGTGTGACTGAAGGTTCTGCCTCTTTTTCAGCTTCTTCAACCCTTGGCTTCTTAGACTGTTTCTTGGAAGCTATGATCTTTACTCTCTTTGCAGATTTCATTTCCATACCAACATTCTCTTCTTTAGTGTCTTCAGCCTTTTCTTTAGTAGGAGTGACTTCCTCAGGGAATGGTTGTTGGATGTTGAGATCATACCTCTCCTTCATCCTCCTTTCTGCTTCTTCCCTTTGAGAGGAACCCCCTTGAAGCTTAGCCATTTCCTTCTTGTATAGCTCCTCAACCTTGATGTATGCCATGTTAGTGAACATCTCTCCTTTGACACCAATTGAGCCTTTCAGAAAGTTGATCATTTTTCTCCTTTCTTGATTGGCCAAAAAGGTCTTGGAAGGTTGTCTTTTCTGATTCTTAACTGGCATTCTTTACTTGGATACTGTCACTGATCTCTTCTTGGTCTCATCTGTAGTTTTCATGCTCTTTTGATATTCTTCATTGAGCTTTTTGGCCATCTCCAGTGCAAGCTCTCTGTCCTTTTCTGATTGGAGTTGTTCTTCCTTTTCCATCTCAGCTTGAAGCTGTTTTGCCACTTCTTCATCCAACTCAATCTGATTCTTCTTCTTTAAGGGTTGCTCAGATTCAACCAATTTAGCTTTTCCTTTCTTCTTCAATTTTGCCTCACTTATTTCTTTGCTTTTCTGTTCTAGGCCTCCTTCTTTAATGACCACTCCCTTGGCTTTTTGAGTAGCCTTAGGAGTGTCATTTTTGGCTTTGACCAATGTTTCTGCAATTTCTAACTCCTCAACAGATAGTCCTGTTACTACTTCTACCTGTTCTGTTACTGTTGCTGCTTGAACCTCATCTGTTTTTGTTGCTTGTGGTTCTGTTTCTGTTTCTTTCTCCCCCTCAAAATCAAATCCCATCTCAGATGTACTTTCCTTCTCTGCTTCAGCCTCTTGATTCTCCTCCTTGTTGAAAGCATCATTAGCACTTTTCCTCTTCTTTAACACAAATTGCCTTCTCCTCTTCTTGTGCACCAATCTTGTCACCATTTTCTTCAATTTGGTAATCTGTACTTGTTGAGACAGAATTACCATTTTCATCTCTTCTATGTCTTTGCCTTGCTTGATGACATCCATATTAATGTTGCCCATAGTTTCCATCAATTCATTGTAGTCATATTTGTCCTCACCTTCTCCAGGACTGTTACCCCCTTTTGAAGGATCATGGGATCTTTTATTAGTGGAAGTCTTCTGCCTAGCAAAAACACCCTCCACCCCCTTGGTGTATTGGCACCTGGGACCTTTGGATGATTGCTCATCCAAAGTTGCCATGGGGGAGGTCTTATAGATGTTACCACTGTCCTCCTCTGTGCTAGCAGGAGTAGTGGCAACCTTCTCACCCATATGCTCATGCATCTCCTCAGTGATCACCTCCTTGGGGTTGGGAGACACCCCTGTGGTTTCCCTATAGATATTCTCTAATAGAGAATGCTCCATTAGAGGGCTTAAAGGCTTTGTGGGTGAAGGTACAAGAAGGGAAGGAGCCTTCTTTACCTTTTTCCTGATGTAAGTATTGGTGATTGGAGAAGTTGGTTTTTGAAGAAGGGACTGAGGGATTGATATACTGATGGAAGGTTGGGATTGACTTTCAGTAGGATGTTCTAATGAGGGCCTTGACCCTGAAGCCATACCTTCTTGATTGTGGGACACCACCATCATTGTAGAGAACAATGGGATGTCAACTCCTTCCGAGTCCAATGGAGATCTCTTCATATTTGAAAAGACCTTGCCTTTGGGGATTTTAGGTACATATACCTCATCAAATTGAGGCATATCCGTCAATTCATTTGTTATTACTGCCTGGACAAATCTTTGGTACATATAAAAACTCTTTTTGTTTCCCAAGTTTGACACAAGGTCATTGAAAATCATTTTTGAAAAATTGTACTTTCTGGCAGTGGCCAAGCAGACCAAAGCATAAGCAATGGTACTACTGAACTCACTCCATCCAGTAGTCTTTTAGGAAATACAATGCATAAGGGTGTGGACAAAGAAACGCCATTGGGGTGAGAATTTAGCTTTTGAGAACTTGAAAACACCCAATGGGCCTCTATACCCCATTCTAGTAAGAGTTGAAAACAGATCATCATTAGGGATAGATGAGATACCTGAGGCATCGTCTAGACGTAGACAGATGTGAATTACCTCTTCAGAAACTGTCAAGGGTTTGTCACACACCCTTGTCTTGAAGACTTGCACACCATTTTCAGTAACAATGGTGGCATTGGCCCAAAACTGCTTTTGGTGCTCAATGTAGATGGATGGTGACACAGTAAGAGCATACGCGATATGGCTGGACTTGAGAAAGTCGACTATTTGATGAAATCCATCAGCCTGCTTAGGCTTTTGAAGCATTGCTATCTCGTTGTGTTCGTCAATAAAAGCCATTGATGCCATCGAGCTTGAGTAAACTGGACTGAAATTCACTAGGTGCTTGAGAGAAAAAGGTTAGAGAGAAGATGAATAGTAATCAAAGAGTCTTTATGAGCTTTTAGGCGGGCAAAGAGGGTATTTATACGATTCGGGAAAGAAGCAGTATTAACCACCAGCAGTATTAACCACTAGCAGTATTAACTAACTAGCAGTATTAACTGAGAGCAGTATTAACTAACTAGCAGTATTAACTGAGAGCAGTATTAACTAACTAGCAGTATTAACCACTAGCAGTGTTAACTAACTAGCAGTATTAACAGAGAGCAGTATTAACCACTAGCAGCATTAACTAACTAGCAGTATTAACTAAGAGCAGTATTAACCACTAGCGGTATTAACTAACTAGCAGTATTAACCACTAGCAGTATTAACTAACTAGCAGTATTAACTGAGAGCAGTATTAACCACTTACATTCTTGAACTTGTGTTGGTCTGAACAAGGCAATATACTTCCTGAGAAAGATGATTAGTAACATCAAAAACAAACAAATAAACATGAGCTCATTCAGAGTTGATCATGCCCACACTTGTGACCAAGAAGGTGAATCTACCCACATCAAAAGCTTTAGTGAATAGATCAGCAAACTGGTTGTCAGTATGAACTTTACCAACTTGAATAAGTTTCTTTTCATTACAATCTCTAATAAAGTGATACCTGATCTCAATGTGCTTTGTTTTGGAGTGCTTGACTGGATTGTTAACAATGCTAATAGCACTGCTATTGTCAATGAATATTGGAGTGTGAAGAAAGGTTACCCCATAGTCCAGCATTTGATTCTGAATCCATAGAACCTGAGAGCAGCAACTTGCAGCAGCAATGTACTCGGCTTCTGTTGTTGATAAGGACACTGTGGTTTGCTTCTTGCACTGCCAAGATACTAGTCTTGCACCCAAAAGCTGACATCCACCTGAAGTAGACTTTCTATCCATATTAGCACCTCCCAAGTCACTGTCTGAATATGCAATCAAGTCAAAGTTGGATTCATAAGGATACCAAAGACCTAATCTAGGTTGCCCTCTTAAGTATCTGAAAATCCTCTTAACAGCTTGAAGATGTGATTGCTTTGGCTTGACTTGGAATCTGGCACACACACATACTGGAAACATGATGTCTGGTCTTGAGATTGTGAGATACATGAGAGATCCAATCATTGATCTATATAGATGGACATCAACATCCTCCCCCTCAAGATCAGCAGTGATCTGTATATGAGTCTCCATTGGTGTGCTTGCTGGCTTTGAGTCTGTTAAACCATACTTATCCAGGATATCTTTCACATACTTTGATTGGCTTACGAAGATCCCATCTTTCTGATGTTTCACTTGAAGCCCAAGGAAGAAGGTGAGTTCACCCATTGCACTCATTTTGAAGCTTTTGTGCATCAACTCTTCAAAGTCTCTACATATATGTTCTTTTGTAGATCCAAAGATGATGTCATCCACATAGATCTGAACTAGTAGGATGTCCTTCTTTCTTCTTTTGATAAACAGGGTCTTGTCAATTATTCCCCTTTCAAACCCATTGTCCAAGAGATAGGTAGACAAAGGGGTTGTTTACCAAAATTTCCATTAAGTCCTGTATGGATAAATGTGTCTGTCTAGATAAATGTGTCTGTCTGGATAAATTGATGTTGTTATTTACTATTTTATCTGAACTAACAGTCTGAATAACAAAAATGACTAATTTACCCCTAAATATGAATTATAAATTGATGTTTAGTTTTTAAACCAAATATCCATAAATTCATTGATATAATCCAAAAATAAAAACATAAATTCAAAGTACTAAACCATTTGATATGTAAAACAAACAAATAAATATTGAAGTAGAACCAATGCATATGTAAAACAAACAAATAAATCAACAAGTATGAAACAAATATATAAAACAAATAAAACCAATACACATCAAGCTTCCACATCATGTACTTATATACACACTGTTGCATTGTTGCTTTTCTATACACTATTGCACTGTTCGACTATTGCTTCCAGAAAAGGCATCGTCCTTCAAGACAACCCAAATAAACAAGTGTACCATTACTTTAGGAGGAAACCAAAAAACACTATGGGAGAAAACGAGCATGTACAGCATACATGAAGACTGAACAGCAGAAAAAAAAATTGAGCAGCCAAAATCGAGCAGGAAGAGTCTGGTCGACGATGGAGGAATGGCGAAGAAGGAGAACTTGTCGCCGACTCAGGTCCTCGCTGGCGATGAAGAACGGAGGGGGGAGGCGGCTGGATGAGGGCAGAAAAAAATCGAGAAAGAAGGAAGGTTGGTCGACGATGGAGGAATGGTGGAGAAGGAGGACTGGTCGCCGGCTCAGCTCCTCGATCGCCGGCGATGAATAACGAAGGGGGGGGGGAGGCGGATGGATGAGGGAGGCGGTGGAAGTGTGAGGGAGGCGATGAATATGGTAGGGATGATGATCACTTTTATTTTTTTTATTAAGGGTAGAAATGTCCAACTTTTGTCTTAATGGGGACAACAACTCACTTATCTACTGTGCGAATAAGCCAATTTTGTCTGTGCGAATAAGTCATTAAGCCACAAGTAAACACCCCAAACGTATGTGCAAATAAGCCACTTTTGTCATTAAGCTCATTAAGCCACAAGTAAACACCCCCAAAGTATCATACCATGCTCTTGGGGCTTGATGTAGACCATAAAGTGTTTTCTTCAGTTTGTATACTCTGTCAGGATATGAAGGATTTTCAAATCCAGGGGCCTGACAGACATATACTTCTTCATCAATTGTAGCATGTAGAAAGGAACTCTTTACATCCATCTGATATACCTTGAACTACATAAATGAAGCATAGGCTAGAAACAGCCTAATTGCCTCTACCCTTGCAACTGGAGCAAAAACTTCCTCATAGTCTATGCCTTCTTCCTGAGTGTACCCTTGTGCCACTAACCTTGCTTTGTTTCTGATGACTATTCCTCTCTCATCCTTTTTATTCCTGAAAATCCACTTGGTGCCAATAGCTCTATGACCTTTTGGAAGGTCCACCAAGTCCCAAACATCTTGCAAATTAAACTGTAGCAACTCTTCTTGCATGGCTTCTATCCAACTTGAATCTTTCATTGCATCATAAGCCTTCTTAGGCTCAATCTGAGATAGAAAGCAAAAGAGTAGTGTATGTTGCTGATCCTGCAAACCTTGAAGTTTGCCTTGATTCCTTGTTACCATAGGAGAAGAGATGTCTCCTATTACCAGCTCTGGAGGATGGTTCTTTTGTGTTCTAGTCTGATGACTAGGTTCTTCATTAATTCCAACATCTAGATTGGAATCATTTAAATCAGCTGAGGGGGTCTCATCAGCTACTTCTAGTTCTTCATGCTCTGAAGTCTCCTCATCTCTTCTTTCTTCTTCACTTTGAATTGGTTCAGAAACAGTCTCTTTTTCACAGATTTTAACAGGTTCCATTGTAGGTATGGGAAAGATCACAGACTGAGGAATAATGGCTTGTACTTGTACATCCCCTGATCCTCCACTTCTTGAACCTGTATGATCATCACTACTGAAACCCAAAGAGTTAATTAGTGAATTAATGTCAAACAACCTGTCAGGATCTTAAATTCTTAACAAGAATAAACTCTCAGAAAACATTATTAAAGAAGCTGCGGAATGGCACTTTAATATTCAGAAAAACAATGAAACAGTAAATCAAAATCACAACTTATAAACTTGTATTGACAGATTGAAGTTACAAGATTAAACACACAACCTCAATATTGATGAACAGACTCACCAATACGAATTCTACTTCTCTAGAATTAGGGATCTAACGTTGAGGTTGATTCTCTCTATCAAAACTAAAACTCAGAATAATTGTTACCACTAAAGAAACAAACTATTCTATACATATACAGAAGATAAAGGATAATTACAAAATAATAAAAGATCTTCAGTATAATCTTCCATCATTATCTCTAAGCTTCCATGAATATCTTCAATCCAGCTGTCATCCTTGCCATACGAATCTTTATCTTATAAGCATCATTAATCTTCAGCAGCATTAACACTCTGAGCAGTATTAAGTTCAGCAGTACTAACTATGCTCAGCAGTATTAACTTTGTTCTAGCAGTACTAACTCCAGCAGTATTAATCTCAGAAGTAGTAACCAGATTCTGCTAGCAGCATTAACTGTACTTAGCAATTCTTCAGTTCCCAACAATCTCCCCCTAACTTGACTTTTAGGAAGAGAAGTCAAGTTCTTCAGATGCTTTCAACACTGCAGCTTTAGTTGCCCAAATTCGGATCCAGACCCAGACTTTGATTTATTGTTCTGCTTACCACAATCTTTGCCATTTTTGAATCTTTTGAACATTTAAGCTTGGCATTCAACATTTCTTGCAGTTTACCCTTGTTGTGATCATAGATTTTATTCACCAAGTAGTACTCATGATAAGCTCTGTCTACAGTGATGACATAGACTCCACACCTTTCAAATATCATCCAGTTTTCTATTCTTTGGAATTTATTCTGTAGATGCAAATCTTTGATCACATGTTGAACTTTGTTAGGATCGAACATCATGCACAAGTACTCCATGGCTAATCTGATTAAGCTCATTCCTTCTCCTGTCAGCTCCTTTTCATATAGACCCAATCCAACTTTAAACATCTCTTCTAAATCTGATCTTGAACAGCTTCTGATGAGTCTACCCCAAGTAGAGTACACTTCATATATATCTCCCACTCTCTTAAGCCTGAAGTATTTCTTTCTTTGATCTTCCAGAATATCCCAAAAGATGACTTCTGGTGCTTTCATAGAAATTGGGATCAGCTTGAACTGGTTCATCATCTGTTGTAGTCATATAAAGCTCAATATGCACATTAGATTGCTTATTGGACTGTTCTGGGCTGCACAGATTCAACTGAAGGAGTAACTGAAGGTTCTGCTTCAGTTTCTGCTCTTTCTTCAACTCTTGGCCTTTTGGACTACTTCTTAGAAGCTATAGTCTTCATTCTTTTGGCAGACTTTACTTCTACATTAACATTCTCTTCTTTAGTGTCTTCAGTCTGTTCTTTTGTGGGAGTGACTTCCTCGGGGAATGGTTGTTGAATTTTTAGATCATGTCTCTCCTTCATTCTTCTTTCAGCCTCTTCTCTTTGAGAGGAGTCCCCTTGAAGCTTAGCCATTTCTTTCTGATACAGCTCCTCAACCTTGCTGTATGCCATGTTGGTGAACATCTCTCCTTTGACAGCAATTGACCCTTTCAGGAAATTTATCATTTTTCTCCTTTCCTGATTGGCCAAAAAGTTCTTGGATGGTTGTCTTTTCTGCTTCATAACTGGCATTCTTTGCTTAGAAACTTTCACAGAGCTTTTCTTGGCTTCAGCAGCTACTTTTAAACTCTCTTGATACTCAGCATTGAGTTTTCTGGCCATTATCTTTGCAAGCTCTCTATCCTTCTCTGATTGAAGTTGTTCTTCCTTTTCCATCTCAGCCTGAAGTAGCTTTGCCATTTCTTCATCCAACTCAATCTGACTTTTCTTCTTTAAAAGTTGTTCATGTTCAACCATCTTTGCTTTTCCCTTTGCATCTTTTAAACCTACCTCATTTATTTCTTTTCTTTTCCTTTCAAGGCCTCCTTCTGTAATGACCACTCCCTTGGCCTTTTGAGTAGCCTTAGGAGTGTCATTCTTTGCTTTGACCAATGTTTCTGCAATTTCCATTTCTTCAACATAAAGCCCTGTTACTGCTGCTTTTGTTACTGCTGCTTCTTTTACTTCAGCAGTATTAACTGTTTCTGCTGCTTTAGCAGCATTAACAGTTTCTGCTGCTTGAGCAAATTTTGTTTCCTTTTCTGCTGCTATTGATTATGTTACTTTCTCTATTTCTGCCTCTTGTTCCCCCTCAATCTCAAATGCCCTCTCAGCTGTACTTTCTTTCTCTGTTTCAGCCTCTTTCTCCCCCTTGTTGGAAGCATCTTTATCATTTGACCTCTTCTTCAAAACAAACTGCTTTCTTCTCTTCTTTTGCACCAACCTTGTCACCATTTTCTTCAATTTGGCAATTTGTACTTGTTGGGACAAGATTACCAATTTCATTTATTCTATCTCTTTGCCTTGTTTAATAACATCCAAGTTGATGTTGCCCATTGTTTCAATCAATTCAGTATAGTCATATATGTCCTCACCTTCTCCAGAAGTGTTACCCTCATTTGAAGGATCATGGGATCTTTTTGTAGTGGAAGTCTTCTGCCTAGCAGAAGCACTATCCACCCCCTTGGTTTCTTGGCACCTAGGACCTTTGAATGATTGCTCATTCAAAGTTGCCATGGGGGAGGTCTTATTTATGTTACCACTGTCCTCCTCTGCGTTAGCAGAAGTAGTGGCAGCCTGCTCACCCATATGCTCACACATCTCCTCATTGAGCACCTCCTTGGGGTTGGGAGACACCCCTGTGGTTTCCCTGTAGATATTCTCTAAAGGAGAATTCTCCCTTAGAGGGCTTAAAGGCTCTATGGGTGAAGGTACAAGAAGGGAAGGAACCTTCTTTACCTTTTTCCTTATATATGTTTGGGTGATTGGAGAAGTTGGCTTTTGAAGTAGAGACTGTGGGATAGATATAGAGTGGGAAGGTTGGGATTGGCTAGCAGTGGGATGGTCTAATGAGGGCCTTGACCCTGCTGCCATACCTTCTTCAGTATGGGACACCACCATCATTGTAGAGAATAATGGGGTGTCAACTCCTTCCGAGTCCAAAGGGGATCTCTTCATGTTTGAAAAGACCTTACCTTTGGGAATTTTTGGTACATATACCTCATCAAAGTGAGGCATATCCGTCAATTCGTGGGTTATAACTTCTTGTACAAACCTGGGGTACATATAAAAGCTCTTTTTGCTTCCCAAGTTTGAGACAAGATCACTGAAAATAATTCTAGAAAAATTGTACTTTCTGGCAGTGGCCAAACAGACCAAAGCATAAGCAATGGTACTGCTAAACTCACTCCATCCAGTAGTCTTTTTGGAAATACAGTGCATTAAGGTATGAACAAGAAAACGCCATTGGGTATAAAATTTTGCTTTTGAGAATTTAAAACCACCCAATTGGCCTCCATACCCCATTCTTGATAAATTTGAGAACAAGTCCTCATTAGGAAGAGAAGTAATACCTTCAGCATCGTCTAGACGTTGACAGATGCGTATCACCTCTTCAGTAACGGACAAGGGTTTGTCACACACCCTTGTTTTCAGAATCTGCATACCATTCTCTGTGACTATGGTGGCATTCGCCCAGAATTGCTTTTGATGCTCAATGTTGATAGTTGGAGACACAGTTAGAGCATGGGCGATATGGCTAGACTTCAGAAAATCCACTATCTGATGAAAGTCTACAGCTTGCTTTGGCTTTTGTAGCATCGCGATTTCATTGTGCTCGTCAATAAATGCCATAGACGCCATTGAGCTTGAGTATTCTTGCCTGAAATACTTGATTCTTGAGAGAAAAGGGTTAGAGAGAAAGTGAATAGTATGCAAAGAGTCGTTATGATCTTTTAGGCGGGCAAAGGGTATTTATAGTGTATGGGACATAAGCAGTATTAACTAACTAGCAGTATTAACTGAGAGCAGTACTAACCACTAGCAGTATTAACTAACTAGCAGTATTAACTGAGAGCAGTGGTTACACTAGCAGTATTAACTGAGAGTAGTATTAACCAACTAGCAGTTTTAACTGAAAGCAGTATTAACCACTAGCAGTATTAACTGTGCACTGGCAGTATTAAAACTGCACTGGCAGCATTAACTATACTTACTCTTTTTGAAGCTTATGGAGGTCTGATCAAGGCATTAACTTCCTGTGAAAGATGATTAGCAGCACACAAATAACCAAGATAGCAGGTATAGGAACACTTTTTAAAAACATGAGCTCATTCAGAGTTGATCATGCCCACACTTGAGACCAAGAAAGTGAATCTACCCACATCAAAAGCTTTAGTGAATAGATCAGCAAACTGGTTGTCAGTATGAACCTTAGGAACTTGAATTAGCTTCTTTTCATTACAATCTCTGATAAAGTCATACCTGATCTCAATGTGCTTTGTTTTGGAGTGCTTGACTGGATTGTTAACAATGCTTATAGCACTGCTATTGTCAATAAAGATTGGAGTGTGAAGAAAGGCTACCCTCATAGTCCAACATCTGATTCTGAATCCATAGAACCTGAGAGCAGCAACTTGCAGCAGCAATATACTCAGCTTCTGTTGTTGATAAGGACACTGTGGTTTGTTTCTTGCACTGTCAAGATACTAGTCTTGCACCCAAAAGTTGACATCCCCCTGAAGTAGACTTTTTGTCCATGTTAGCACCACCCAAGTCACTATCTGAATATGCAATCAAGTCGAATGAAGATTCATATGGATACCAAAGACCTAATCTAGGTTGCCCTCTTAAGTATCTGAAAATCCTCTTCACAGCTTGAAGATGTGATTGTTTTGGCTTGACTTGGAATCTGGCACATACACATACTGGAAACATGATGTCTGGTCTTGAGGCTGTGAGATACTTGAGAGATTCAATCATTGATCTGTATAGATGGACATCAACATCCTCCCCCTCAAGATCAGCAGTGATCTGTTTGTGAGTTTCCATTGGTGTGTTTGCTGGCTATGAGTCTTTTAAACCATATTTATCTAGGATGTCTTGCACATATTTTGATTGACAGATGAAGATCCCATCTGACTGCTGTTTCACCTGAAGGCCAAGGAAGAAGGTAAGTTCACCCATTGAACTCATTTTAAAGCTCTTGTGCATCAACTCTTCAAAGTCTCTACACATATGATCTTTTGTGGATCCAAAGATGATATCATCCACATAGATCTGAACTAGTAGGATGTCCTTTTTACTTCTTTTAATGAAAAGGGTCTTGTCAATTATGCCCCTTTCAAACCCATTTTCCAAGAGATAGGTAGACAGAGTGTCATACCCTACTCTTGGGGCTTGATGTAGACCATAGAGTGTTTTCTTCAGCTTGTATACTCTGTCAGGATATGTAGGATTTTCAAAACCAGGTGGCTGACAGACATATACTTCTTCATCAATTGTACCATATAGAAAGGCACTCTTTACATCCATTTGATAGACCTTGAACTTCATGTATGAGGCATAGGCTAGGAACAGCCTAATTGCCTCTACCCTTGCCACTGGAGCAAACACTTCATCATAATCTATGCCCTCTTCTTGAGTGTACCCTTGTGCCACAAGCCTTGCTTTGTTCCTGATCACAATACCTCTCTCATCCTTTTTGTTCCTGAAAATCCACTTGGTGCCTATAGCTCTATGACCTTTTGGAAGATCCACCAAGTCCCAAACATCCTGTAGTTTGAATTAAAGTAACTCTTCTTGCATGGCTTCTATCCAACTTGAATCCTTCATTGCATCATAGGCCTTCTTAGGCTCAATCTGGGATAGGAAGCATGAGAGTACTGTGTGTTGTTGATCCTGCAGCTCTTGAAGTATGCTTTGATTCCTTATTATCATAGGAGAAGAGATGTCTCCTATTACCAGCTCTGGAGGATGATTCTTTTGAGTTCTAGTCTGAAAACTAGGTTCTTCATTAATTCCTACCTCTAGATTGGAATCATTTAAGTCAGCTGAGGGGATCACCTCAGTTACTTCTAGCTCTTTATGCCTAGAAGATTCCTCTTCTCTTCTTTCTTCTTCACTCTGAATTGGCTCAGATATAGTTTTTTTTTCACAGAATTCAACAGGTTCTTTTATAGGCATAGGAAAGATCACAGACTGAGGAATAATGTCTTGAACTTGTGTGTCCTCTGATCCTCCACTTCCTGAACCTGCATAATCATCACTACTGAAACCAAAAGAGTTAGTTAGTGAATCAATGTCAAACAGCCACTGAGGACCAGACCCAATAGGATTTGGTGTGTTCTCATTGCATTTGACATTGTCACTTTCCTCAATTATTCTAGAAGAAGTACTAAAAACTCTGTAAGCCTTACTCTGAGATGAGTAACCAACAAGAAAACCATCATCAGCGTTGCTATCAAACTTACCTAAGTGAGTTTTGGTATTGAGAATAGTACAAGGACACCCAAAAGGTTTGAAAAATCCTATAAAAGGTTTTCTTTTATTTAAAAGCTCATAAGGTGTCTTGTTTTTAGGCTTGACTACTAGAACTCTGTTTTGGACATAGCAAGCAGTATTAACTGCTTTAGCCCAGAAAGTAATTGGAAGTTTTGAATCTGCCAACAGAGATCTAGCAGCCTCAATCAGTGTCCTATTCCTTCTCTCTGCAACACCATTTTGTTGTGGAGTCCTAGGAGCATTGTATTGTCTCTCAATTCCTTTTTCTTCACAAAAGGTGTTTAGGTCAATATTTTTAAATTCAGTACCATTGCCTCACCTAATGACTTTTACTTTTTGATTTGTTTGGTTTTCAATTCTTAGAACAAAGGATTTGATCAGTCCACTTGTCTCATCCTTAGTCCTTAGAAAATATACCCAAGTAAATCTAGAGTAATCATCAACAATAACTAGGCAGTAAGACTTCTTACCAATACTCATAAAATTTTTAGAGCCAAACAGATCAATATGCAATAAATGAAGAGAATTAGAGATAGTGTTTACCTCTTTGGACTTATGAGAAGTTTTGTGTTGTTTGCCTTTAAGACAAGCAACACAATGATCATCACATGAATAGACTTTAGAAGGCAAACCTCTTACAAGGTTGTTTTTAACAAGCTTATTTATTGTTTTAAAGTTCATGTGACACATCCTTCTGTGCCAAAGTGATGATTCATCCAGAGAGGCTTTTGAAGCAAGACAATTTAGGGATGAATCAGATGAAACACTTTCCATATCCAAACAGTATACATTATCCTTTCTGGGAGTTCTTAGTAGTATCATCTTTTCATCAACTACCTTGAATCCAGGAGCAAGGATAATACATTCAGAATCTGTAAATAATATACTATGTTATTTGTCACAAACCTGTGATACACTTAACAGGTTGTACTTTAACTGCTCAACATAGAATACATCTTCAAGGGTCATCTTACCTTTGGTTACATCTCCCTTACCACTAATCTTACCTCCATCTGGAGTATTACCAAAAGCAACATGTCCACCATCAATTTTCTTGAAATTCTTGAGGCATGACATGTTCCCTGTCATGTGCCTAGAGCAACCACTATCAACATGCCAGATGCTCTTCCCCTTGAGCTGTTGGTTACCCTACACATAAGATAAAACAATTAGTATTGATTGGGAACCCAAGCCAAAGTGGTCTTGGGTCTCCCTTTCTCATCAAAATACTTACATTCCTTTTTGATGAGGTTTTTAAAATCAGAACACTTATTATTGGAGTACTTTGTCAAGATTATTGGTCTAGAAGCACAAATACTAGAAGCAGCACTATCTTTAGAAGTACTAACAAAGTTAGCAGTACTAACATGTTTGGCAGTATTAACCTTGTTGGCAGTACTAACAGAGTTAGAAGTATTAACATTTGCAGAAGTACTAACAATGTTAGCAGCACTAACATTGGTAGCAGTACTATTGCTTCTAGCAGCACTATCACTGTCAGCAGCACTATTTGAGGTAGCAGTAATAACAGTTTTAGTGCTTTTAGGTATCCAGATCTTGACACTGTATTCCACATTCTTTTTCTTCACGTGGCTTTTAGATTTAACAACTTTCTTAGCCACATGGTTCTTTTCTTTCTTCCTATAACCAAAGGGTTTTTGAGTAGGTCTCTGAAAGTTCAGCCTTTGGTTCATAGGATTTAAATAGCAGTATTTGGCAATGTGATTAAGCTTTCCACAAATAAAACAGGGTTTTGGTCTATTGATTTTACTCAGATCAACCCCTTGTTTTTGTGCCCACTGATTATTCCAGTTTCTCTGATTTCCCCTTGATTTATCATGTTTTTGGGGCTCAGATTTATTGCATGAACACTGTTTGTAAGGGATAGGGTTCACAACAGTGGTCTGTTTATAATGAACCTTCTTGGTTTTTCCCTCAGTCTTCTCTATCTCATTGGACTTGACCCAATGCTTTCCACATCCCTCATTGGTAATTATGTGGTTTTCAATAGGAATCTCACCACTCACAGTGTTTTCTTTATTCTTGACAGTTTCTTTCTCAGTTTTATCTTTAACAACTACTTCATCTAAGGGATCTATCTCAGTGGCTCCCTCAGGCAGGTCCTTCCTATCCTTTGTCTCTAACAAGTCTGAACTAGGAGGGATGTAGTTGTTGTTGTAGGGTGGTGGTGTGGTATTGTACCCTATTCCTCTTCTCAGTTTATCATGAATCTGAGTTTGTAGTAAAGAGTCCATTGCTTTAGAAGCATTGGAAAACTTTTCTACATCTAACTTGACTTTAGCTAACTCTCCTCTTAACTTATCACTCTCCTCTTTAGATTTGGTCAGTTGGAGTTCTAGGTCATTCTTCTCCCACTTCCAGTAGTTTGTATCATATGAATGTTGAAGCTCATTGGCTTGAAAACTCTTAATCTGATCTTCAAACCTCTCAATAATCCTCACATAATCTTTTATGTCCTTTTCTAATCTCTTAAGGTCATCACTCATGTTCTGGTTGTGATCTCTGTACCTTTTAACAGTGTTAATGCAATTTTGAGAACACATATTAGAAGTTACCTCTGTTGAGAGATCAGACACCTCTGCCATTAGAGCTTGGTTTTGGATAGCCTCTTCTGCTTGATCACTCCAATCAAACCCCATACCTTGTTGAGAGACTAGGGCTTGTGCAGAGTTTCTGTTATTATTGAAGCTTCCAGACTGTGCTTGTTGGTGGTTGTTGTTGTGAGACACTCCACTTCTGCATTCCCTAGCAAAGTGTCCCTTCTGATGACATTTATAACATTCCACCTTTGACTTGTCAAAACCTGCTCCATCTTCTCTTCTTTGGGAGAAGTTGTTCCTCCCAGTTCTCTTGATGAACTTCTTTACTCTCATAGAGAGCATGGCCATCTGCCATTTAATGTCCATCTCTTCAAGATCATCTGGATGGAGTTGTTCCAAGTCATCATTAATTAGAGAAGAGTTTCCATGACTGGACAGAAAGGCTTCAAACACAGATTCAGTGCCTTTCTCTAGATTTGTTCCATTAGCAGCACTAACTTATTCAGGGTTGGAAGTAGAATCAATTGATGCTGATAGGAGTGCAGCATTGTGAACATACCCAGAAGGTTTCTTCTTAGCCTCTACCTCAGATTCAAAAACTCTTAGATCATTGTATAGATCATCAAGTTCCTTTTCTTCCAGTTGATCATTCTGTCTGAAAAAGACAGTATACATGGTCCATTCATCACCCAGGGACCTTAAAAACTTTCTGTTTAGATCATCTTGATCAATTTGTACTCCCACAGTAGCTAGTTCACCAATTAGCTTGTTGAACCTGTCAAAAGTTTGAGTCATGGACTCATTCTTGGTTGACATAAAGTTCTCATAATGTTGCTTCAATATAGCCTTCTGATTTCTCTTGGTACTTTTGGTACCTGAGAATCTCTTCTCTAGAGCATTCCAGAGCATCTGTGCATCAGTGCAACTGCAGAATTGGTGTTGATATTCATTGGGAATGGCCAAGAGCAGAGTGCTCAAGGCTTTCATCTCTGTTTGCCTTGTCTTTCTTTCTGCATCTGTCTTTGGTGGAGTTCTCTTTCCATCTGCACCAATCTTTCCTGCATCAGATGGGCCATTCTCAATGATGTCCCACATAGAGTTATCAGTGAGAAGAATGTATTGCTTTATTCTAATCTTCCACATGTCGAATTCATTGGATCTAAGCATTGGGACCTTTGAGACCAGGGTACTGTTTGATTCAACTGTGTTTTCCATGATGAATAAGATTTCTGAGAATACAAGCTCTGATACCACTTGTCAGGATCTTAAATTCTTAACAAGAATAAACTCTCAGAAAACAATATTAAAGAAGCTGCGGAATGGCACTTTAATATTCAGAAAAACAATGAAACAGTGAATCAAAATCACAACTTATAAACTTGTATTGACAGATTGAAGTTACAAGATTAAACACACAACCTCAATATTGATGAACAAACTCACCAATACGAATTCTACTTCTCTAGAATTAGGGATCTAACCTTGAGGTTGATTCTCTCTATCAAAACTAAAACTCAGAATAATTGTTACCACTAAAGAAACAAACTATTCTATACATATATAAAAGATAAAAGATAATTACAAAATAATAAAAGATCTTCAGTATAATCTTCCATCATTATCTCTAAGCTTCCATGAATATCTTCAATCCAGTTGTCATCCTTGCCATACGAATCTTTATCTTATAAGCAGCATTAATCTTCAGCAGCATTAATACTCTGAGCAGTATTAAGTTCAGCAGTACTAACTATGCTCAGCAGTATTAACTTTGCTCTAGCAGTACTAACTCCAACAGTATTAATCTCAGAAGTAGTAACCAGGTTCTGCTAACAACATTAACTGTACTTAGCAATTCTTCAGTTCCCAACACAACCATTGATGACCAGAACCAATAGGGTTTGGTGTGTTCTCATTGCATTTGACATTGTCACTTTCCTCAATTATTTTAGAAGAAGAATTAAATACTCTGTAGGCCTTACTCTGAGATGAGTAACCAACAAGAAAACCATCATCTGCCTTGCTATCAAACTTTCCTAAGTGAGTTTTGGTATTGAGAATGGTACAAGGACACCCAAGAGGTTTGAAAAATCCAATAAATGGTTTTCTTTTATTTAAAAGCTCATATGGTGTCTTGTTTTTAGGCTTGACTACTAGAACTCTGTTTTGGACATAGCAAGCAGTATTAACTACTTCAGCCCATAAAGTAATTGGAAGTTTTGAATCAGTTAACAGAGATCTAGCAGCTTCAATCAGTGTCCTATTCCTTCTCTCAGCAAGACCATTTTGTTGTGGAGTCCTAGAAGCATTGTATTGCCTCTCAATTCCTTTTTCCCCACAAAATGTGTTTAGGTCATGATTTTTAAATTCAGTACCATTGTCTGACCTAATGACTTTTACCTTTTGATTTGTTTGGTTTTCAATTCTTAGAATAAAGGATTTGGTCAGTCCACTTGTTTCATCCTTAGTCCTTAGAAAATATACCCAAGTAAATCTAGAGTAATCATCAACAATAACTAGGCAGTATGATTTCTTACCTATACTCAAAACATTTGTAGGACCAAACAGATCCATATGAAACAACTGAAGAGAATTAGAGATTGTGTTCAACTCTTTGGACTTATGAGAAGTTTTGTGTTGTTTGCCTTTGAGACAGACAACACAATGATCATCACATGAAAAGACTTTTGAAGGAAAACCTCATACAAGGTTGTTTTTAACAAGTTTATTCATTGTTTTAAAGTTCATGTGACACATCCTTCTGTGCCAAAGTGATGATTCATCCAAAAATGCTTTTGAAACAAGACAGTTTAGGGATGAATCGGTTGAAACATTTTCCATATCCAAACAATATACATTATCCTTTCTGGGAGTTCTTAGTAGTATCATCTTTTCATCAACTACCTTGAATCCAGGAGCAAGGATAATGCATTCTGAATTAGTGAATAATATACTATGTTGTTTGTCACAAACCTGTGATACACTTAACAGGTTGTACCTTAATTGATCAACATAGAAAACATCCTCAAAGGTCATCTTACCTTTTGTTACATCACCCTTACCACTGATCTTACCTCCATCTGGAGTATTACCAAAGGCAGCATGTCCTCCATCAATTTTCTTGAAATTCTTGAGGCAAGCCATGTTCCCTGTCATGTGCCTAGAGCAACCACTATCAACATGCCAGATGCTCTTCCCCTTGAGCTGCTGGTTACCCTGCACATAAGATAAAACAATTAGTATTGATTGGGAACCCAAGCCAAAGTGGTCTTGGGACTCCCTTTCTCATCAAAGTATTTACATTCCTATTTGATGAGATTTTTAAAATCAGAGCACTCTTTACTGGAGTACTTTGTCAAGATGATAGGTCTAGCATCACAAACACTAGAAGCAGTACTAACTTTAGAAGTACTAACAGAGTTAGCAGCACTAACAGGTTTAGCAGTACTAACCTTGTTAGAAGGACTAACAAAGTTAGCAGTATTATCATTTGAAGAAGTACTAACAATGTCAGCAACACTAACATTTGTAGCAGTAGTATTGCTTCTAGCAGCACTATCATTGTCAGCAGCACTATTTGTGGTAGCAGTACTAACAGTTTTAGTGCTTTTGGGAATCCACATCTTGACACTTTCTTTCACAGTCTTTTTCTTCATGTGGCTTTTAGATTTAACAGGTTTCTTAGCCGCATGGTTCCTTTCATTCTTCCTATTACCAAAGGGTTTTTGAATAGATCTTTGAAAATTCATCCTTTGGTTAATTGGATTAAAATAACAGTGCTTGGCAAGATGATTCACTTTGCCACATATGAAACAAGGTTTTGGTCTGATGATTCTACTCAGATCAACTCCTTGTTTCTGAGCCCACTGATTATTCCAATTCCTTTTATTGCCCCTCTTTTTATCATGTTTTAGAGGCTCAGTCTTATTACATGCACACTGTTTGCAAGGAGTAGGATTCACAACAGTGGTTTGTTTGTAATGTACCTTATTAGACTTTCCCTCAGTCTTCTCTATGTCCTTTGATTTGATCCAATTCCTTCCACAACCCTCATTGGTAATAATGGTATTTTCTAAGGGAATCTCACCACTCACAGTATCATTCTTACTCTTACCAGCTTCTTTCTTAGTTTTGTCCTCAACAACTACTTCATCTAAGGGATCTATCTCAGTGGCTCCCTCAGGCAGGTCCTTCCTATCCTTGGTCTCTAGCAAGTCTGATATAGGAGGGATGTAGTTGTTGTTGTATGGTGGTGGTGTGGTATTGTACCCAATTCCTCTTCCTAGTTTGTCATGAGTCTGAGTTTGTAGTAAAGAGTACATTGCTTTAGAGGCATTGGGAAACTTTTCCACATCTAGCTTAACCTTGTCTAGTTCTCCTCTCAAGTTTTCATTCTCCTCCTTGGACTTTGTCAGTTGGATTTCTAGATCATTCTTCTCCCACTTCCAGTAATTGGTATCATATGAGTGTTGAAGTTCATTGGCTTGGAAACCTTTAATCTATTCCTCAAACCTCTCAACAATTTTCACATAATCTTTTATATCTTTTTCTATTCTCTTAAGGTCATCACTCATATTCTGGTTGTGATCCCTGTACCTTTTAACAGTGTCAATGCAAGTTTGAGAACAGAGATTAGAAAGTACCTCAGTTGGAAGATCAGATACATCTGCCATGAGAGCTTGATTTTGAATAGCCTCTTCTGGTTGATCACTCCAGTCAAACCCCATTCCTTGTTGAGAAACAAGGGCTTGAGCAGAGTTTCTGTTCTGGTTGAAGCTTCCAGTCTAAGCTTGTTGGTAGTTGTTGTGAGACACTCCACTTCTGCATTCCCTGGCAAAGTGTCCCTTCAGATGACATTTATAGCACTCCACCTTTGACTTATCAAAGCCTGCACCATCTTCTCTTCTTTGGGAAAAGTTGTTCCTCCCAGTCCTCTTGATGAACTTCTTCACCCTCATAGAAAGCATGGCCATCTGCCATTTAATATTCATCTCTTCAAGAACATCAGGATGAAGTTGTTCCAATTCATCATTGATTAAAGAATAGTTTCCATGGCTGGAAAGAAAGGCTTCAAAAACAGATTCAGTGCCTTTTTCTTGATTTACTCCATTAGCAGCATTAACTGATTCAGGGTTAGTAGTAGAATCAATTGATGCTGATAGGAGTGCAGCATTATGGACATATCTAGTAGGCTTCTTCTTTGCCTCCACCTCAGATTCAAACACTCTCAGATCATTGTACAGATCATCTAGTTCCTTTTCTTCCAATTGATCATTATGTCTGAATGAAACAGTATACATGGTCCATTCATCTCCAAGAGACCTTAAGAACTTTCTGTTTACATCATCTTGATCAATCTGTACTCCCATAGTAGCTAGTTCACCAATCAATTTGTTAAACTTGTCAAAAGTTTGAGTCATGGACTCATTCTTAGTTGACATAAATTTTTCATACAGTTGCTTCAATATTGCCTTCTGATTTCTCTTGGTACTTTTGGTACCAGAGAATCTCTTCTCTAGAGCATTCCAAAGCATCTGTGCATCAGTGCAATTGCAGAATTGGTGTTGATACTCATTGGGAATAGCCAAGAGCAGTGTGCTCAAGGCTTTCATCTCTGTCTGCCTTGTCTTCCTTTCTGCATCCGTCTTTGGTGGGATTCTTTTTCCATCTGCACCAATCTTTCCTTCATCAGATGGGCCATTCTCAATGATGTCCCACATAGAGTAATCTGTGAGGAGAATGTATTGCTTGATCCTAATCTTCCACATGTCAAACTCATTAGATCTGAGCATTGGAACCTTTGAGACAAGAGTACTGTTTGATTCAACTGTGTTTTCCATGATGAAAGAAAGTTTCTGAGAATACTAGCTCTGATACCACTTGTCAGGATCTAATTCTTAACAAGAATAATGAACTCAGAAACAATATTAAAGGAGTTGCGGAATAACACTTTAATATTCAACAATCAATGAAACAGTGAATCAGAAATCACAATCTTGTAAAGTTTATTGAAAGATTAAAGCTACAAGTTTTCAAACAAAACCTCAATATTGATGAACAGGCTCACCAATACGAATTCTACTTCTCTAGAACTAGGGTTCTAAACCTTGAGGTTAATTCTCTCTATGAAAACAAAAACTCAGAATATTGTCTATTAAAAACAATTCAGACTAATTCTATACATATACTAAAAATAAAAGATAATTACAAAATATAAAAGATCTTCAGTATATTCTTTCATAGTTATCTCCAAGCTTTCCATGAATATCTTCAATCAATACAGCTGTCTTCATTGTCATACGAAGTCTTCATCTCATAAGCAGCACTAATCTTCTTCAGCAGTATTAATTATCTTCAGCAGCATTAAAATCCTCAGCAGTAGTAATTGTGTTCAGCAGTATTAACTTTGATCTGACAGTACTAACTTCAGCAGTACTAACTACTAGCAGTACTAACTCTCCAAGCAGTACTAACTATAGAAGTAGCAGTACTAACTTGCCAAGCAGTATTAAATCTACTAGCAGTAGTAATCAGATGTGCTAGCAGCATTAACCATACTTGAGCAATTCTTTAATTCCTAACAAAGAACAACATAATTAACCCTAAAAAATAAACGGAAGATGGAGCAACTACCAACGAAAGACGGAAACTTACTTTGCGAAAAACATGGTGTTACATCAACGACGACAGAAAACAAAGGTGCCTCTGCAAACTCAAAAATTGGACCATCCTCCTCAATGGATGCAACTTTCTCTAAAGCCCAGCTTGAGCAAATAGGACAACTCTTAAACTTCTCAACCGCGCTCATGGCCACCAAACAAACCCAAGACATATCAGGTGAGTCATGGATTATGGATTCCGGTGCGTCAGAACATATGACTAGTAACAAATTTCTTTTCAAATCTTTAGCACAATGCTCAGGTAATCGGACGATTACCCTAGCCAACGGTTCATCATCACATGTTGAAGGAATAGGCACTGTCAAGCTTTCACCTTACTTAGTTCTTCATGATGTCCTATTTGTACCTAATATATCGTACAATCTTATATCTATTCACCGAATTACTTGTCAATCTAAATGCATGGCTAATTTTTTCGAAACCATGTGTTTTTTTTTATCAGATGGCGAGGAAGATGATTGGTTCTGCTAAACAGAATGTCGGATTATACTACTTCCTTCCACACGAACCTACTTTCAACTTCCTTGTTCACGAAGCTACTACCCTAAATCGTGACAAAAAAATTGATCTCCTTCATCAAAGAGTTGGTCATCCTAGTTTTTCCTATTTAAGAAAATTGTTTCCATCTTTGTTTAGTAATTTAGATTTTTTTTCTTGTGACGTTTGTCAAAAGTCAAAACATACTAGAATCCCTTTTCCTATTCATAAATATTGTGCATCAAGTCCTTTTTCTCTTATTCATAGTGACGTGTGGGTCCATCTAAAATTCCATCTCTTTCCAAGAAAAGGTGGTTTCTTTCTTTTATTGATGCCCATTCTTGTGTGTGTTGGATTTATCTGTTAAAAGACAAAACTGAAGTTGTTGGTGTGTTTGAAAAATTCTATGCTATGATTCTTACACAATACGATTCAAAAATAAAAATCCTGCACACCGACAATGGCACGGAGTATGTCAATTCAACCATGTCTACCTTTACTACCAAACATGGTATCATACACCAAAGTTCGTGTGTCAACACACCACAACAAAATGGGTTTCCGAGCGAATAAATCGTCACTTATTAGAGGTAGCCTGGTCCTTGCTATTCCAAAGTCATACACCTAAATCCTTTTGGGGTGATGCAGTTCTCATAGCATGTTATCTCATCAACCGACTACCATCTCGAATACTAAACTACCAGAATCCTTTTTCGGTTCTCCGGAAATCTTTTCCAACCTATCCTATTTCGACCAATCTTGATTTAAGAGTCTTTGGGTGCTCCGCATTTGTGCACAACCACCATCCCCACCGATCCAAACTTGATCCTAGAAGTATCAAATGTGTCTTTATAGGGTATTCTTCCTTCCAAAAGTGGTATAGGTGTTATTGTCCCACGGAAAAGAAATACTATGTTTCTCATGATGTCACATTCCATGAGAATCAGTTTTACTATTCATCCTCTCCCCATCCGAAACAGCAACCACCAGCTCCAGTTGACTCTCCAGGTTGAGAACAATTTTGGGGTTCAGATCCACCACTTGCATCTTCCTCATTCCAACCTTCTCTTCCAACCGACACCCAACCTCAAAAAGAAAACCAGCCTTCTACCCAAACAGTTACAGACACACAAGGGAACACTCCACCTTCTCCATAACCTACTATACCATAAACAGCCCTACCCGAATCCTTCCCGATCACATACAGCCGAAGGAAACAGGTCAAGCCGAAGTCTGTTGCACACCAAGAGTTGACCTCTTCATATGATCTTGATCAACCGATTGCAACCCGAAAACGTACACGCTCTTGTACACAACATCTTATTTATGATTTTCTTGGCTACACAAACCTCACTACATCTATTCGAACTCTTGTTTCAAATATGTCTCTAATTGAGGAACCGAAGAACATTCAAAAGGCCTTACAAGACCGCAATTGGAGGGTTGTTATGTTCAATGAGCTGCGATCCCATGAGAAAAATCACACTTAGGTCGTTGTTGACAAGCCACAAGATAAGACACATGTGGGTTGTCGTTGGGTATTCACAGTTAAATACAAGAGTGATGGGTCTATTGAGCAGTACAAGGCATAGTTAGTGGCCAAAGGCTACACACAAACATATGTGATCGACTATCAGGATACTTTTTCTCCCGTGGTAAAAATTAATACCATTCGGGTTCTATTGTCACTTGCTGCCAATTATGATTGGCCTCTTTATCAGCTTTACGTGAAGAATGTGTTTCTTAATGCCACGCTCAACAAGGAAGTCTACATGGACTTTCCCCTTGGTTTTCATGGACCGACAGGCCCCAATAAGGTGTGTCGGCTTAAGCGAGCTATCTATGGCTTGAAACAGTTACCTAAGGCATGGTTCGATCACTTCACTTCCACGGTTAAACGGTTTGGATATCTCCAAGCCCATGCTGATCATACTCTCTTTTATCTTCATGACCATGGTAAGATTGTTATTTTGATTGTTTATGTGGATGATATCATCATCACAGGGAATCATGTCGTCATCATCACCAAAATTAAAGCTCATCTAGCAAAATCTTTTGAAATGAAAGATCTTGGTACACTACGGTATTTCTTGGGTATGGAGATTGCACACTCTAAATCTACAATTAGCTTGTCTAAACGAAAGTATACCTTAGACTTTCTAAAAGAGACTGCGATGTTGGGCTCTCGACCAGCATCTACTCCTATGGACCCTAACCTCAAACAAAGTGCTACTTCCACGGTTCCAGTTGACAGGGGGAGACTTCAGCACCTCATTGGTCGATTGATTTACCTAGCACATACCAGGCCCGACATCACGTTTGCAGTCAACTACGTGAGCCAATTCATGCATTCACCATCCCAGTGCCATCTTGATACAGTCTACCGAATACTAAGATACCTGAAAGGTACTCCAGGCCACGGATTGATATTTAACAAACATGAAGATCGAAGAATTGAAGTCTTTACTGATGCAAGTTGGGCAAGCTCTCTAAGTGATTGGCGATCTACCTCAGGGTATTGTTCATATGTGTTTGGAAACCTTGTTACATGGCGAAACAAGAAACAAGGAGTTGTTTTAAGAAGTAGTTCTAAAGCCGAATTGAGGGCCACAGCTCTAGGTATATGTGAAGCACTTTGGCTAAGGAAATTGTTAAGGGAGCTAAATATCTCTGTAAAGCAGCCGATGCATATCTGGTGTGACAATAAAGCTATTATTTTTCAATGACACATAATCCTATTCATCATGACATGACTAAACATGTGAAAATTAACAGACATTTCATTAAGGAGAAGATCAAAAAGGGAATTCTGAAGATCTTCTACATTTCCACAACTCAACAGGTGGCTGATATCCTCACTAAGGCACTGAATATGCCTTCCTTTGATAAGCTGAAAGACAAGCTTCGATTGTATAATATATACCATCCAGTTTAAGAAGGAGTGTAGACAAATTCAAAGATAAGGAAAGTGTTAAGTTTGGTATAGATAGACTCCAATAAAAAAGGGAGTTATCTTTAGAATAAATCTTTTCGTTATTTGTAGAGTAATCTTTTGTATCTCTCTCTTGTATTGTAAAATCATAATGTAATATACAATTTCATATTCTCCTAAAAGTCTTTAATCATACATCGTATACTAAGTGAAACTATAAGTAGTTCGACCAAACTCTTTTATTCATTAATTTGAAGAGATAATAATGCACAAGTAAACAAATATACACATTCAAGAAAGAAATGCTACCTTAGCTCCATACTGAGCTAAAATTCTAGATGCCCTAACACCACCACTACCAGCACCAATTAGAAACATATCAAAATCATACAAGTAGTCTCACCCACATCCCCATCGATCAGCATCTTCCTCGACATGATTAGAATACTAAATCCACATAAAATTGCACAAGGTATTAACAATCGATCAATAGTATGTAATATATCCATTTACTTATCCGATACTCGACCAGGATGTAACAAATCCAAAGAAATTGAAAAAATCAGATCCATAACACACCACGTATAACAATAGCCTATAATTTATCACGTAATTTTCGTTTTTCTGTACAAAAACAATCCCAGTTACTGGATTTGAGGCTCAGCGATTTACAACATCGATTTCAAGGGAAATCATAGGAGCAACAATACTAAAACATACATAACGAATATGAACTGCGTATTTTACAAATCCTTTAAAATCATAACATCTTCCACCTGGGTTTTTATAAAATCCTTTCAGAAAAGAAGGATTTCTGGAAAACCCATCTTCAAATGCACGTTATTTCAGCTAAATTCGTCCTTAATCAATTAGATTTTTCATCTCTAAACTACAGTACACAAAATCTTTCATTTGGGTCTTTCTTGCAATTCATCTTCATAATTAATATCTGTTTTTTCAGAAAATTCTTTAGTGGCTTTTCACATTTCCTATAAGCATAAATCAATCGTTGTATAACTTACTGGGAAGGGAACCAATAGAGTGGAAGGCCATGGATGGAGCCACCGTAGTCGGCGTACACTGCTTTTGTAACAACCTCAAATATGGAAATAGCAACTAATTTAAATTTTTTTAAATACGTTGATATCTGATTCATCTACAACAACAATTTAAGGTTTAACTTCAATAAACACATTTCAATCTTTATACACGGTCTAAAATAGGAACAGATGTTACTAACAACCCAATAACAATCACTATCTCCAAAATGCGAAAGACTTCACCAAACTACTTACCCTCTTGTAAAACTAGTGCTCATCTCTTCAGTATTGCTAGAACCATTCCCAACCAGAACCTGATGCACATGCCGACAAATAAAAAGGTTAGGCTTAATGCCTAGTGAGCTCAAGAGTTTTCCTTATAGACATATAAAATAATAACTTTAAGAATGTTATTTAAATCGTGATTTCTAAAATGAAATACATTAAGTAAGGAAATAATCTCTTTTTCTACATTCATCATCTTCGTGATTAAAACCACAAAACAAAACGTTCCTTCGAATATAAATCCAAAACTCAAAACTCACTTAAAACATAACTGATACTTTAATAATCAAATACTGAAAACATGGGTAAACTCTATCATCCAAAATATCCAAAACAAGGATAAGGTGCAATACCCCAAAACCACATAATATGGATAACGACCCATACTCGAAACGTCACCGAAAACATGGAATATAAAACTCCATACCCAAAACACCACCTTTCGGTAACGGGGGAGACCCGATTAAATTGCACGTGACGGAACACAGAAGTAGGTCACATGACTATGCAGAAAACCAAAACTTATGGATTATACTCCTAAGACGTATTGAGCTCAACCCCTCTAGATCTTTTGCCCGTGGAAACTCAAATTCAACCCATCTAGATCTATACTTTTAGATACCTAAATCCACACAAAACATACAAGCACATTTGGAATTACACCTTACTGCCCATGGGACGTTGTCCGACCATATAGGTCCACACCTTACTTACCATGGTGACCTGATGCCTATTCCGAGCCAAAGTGATGAACTTGTCCAAAACGGGACATTAAGAACACCGTGTCTATGGATCCATTGCATGACAGTCTAAAACATTACATGACTCCAAACGAATGAACTAATGCATTTGTTAGCTCCAAATCATCTGTTTGTTAAAGTGTTGAAAATACCGGTCCTATTTCAGAGGACTTTCAAGAAGATACACTTCAGAAGACGAAGACTTCAGAGGACGAAGACTTCAGAGGATGAAGACTTCAGAGGACACACCTGCCTCTGAAGTACTTTTCATCAACTAAGACATCAGAGATGGCTTCATCAGAGGCTCTGAAGACAACGTCAGAGCTCTGAAGACATTCTCTCTGGATGTTCACGTGAGAATGAAGACATCAGAGATGGCTTCATCAGAGGCTCTGAAGACAATGTCAGAGGCTCTGAAGACATTCTCTCTGAAAGTACTCTGAAGTTGAATGAACAGAAGAACAGATGACACGTCACTTAGTGATAAGATTTACTTTCTAGAGTAGGTCACTGTTCAGCATGCTCTTTCTCGTCATACAAGTACACTGCTTACTTTATGGTCCTATAAATAGGACCATCACCTTATTGTTCAAAGTGTGCTTAAGAAGTTATATATCTGATAATATAAGTTGGATACTTTATTCTAAGAATATCTTGTTAATCTTTATCTGCTTTATGAACTGTGATATTTGAATCTCCTTTGATATTAAACTGTATTACTTCCGCTGTCATTACTCTTATTGTTTATATCATTGTTACAAGATTAGATCTGGGATCCAACAATTGGTATCAGAGCTTCCTTTGTTTCTAAAACAAAGAAAGATCATATCTGCATACTCGGATAGATTTACATCTCATTGATTCTAAAACTTTCAATATCTGTGCATGTTCATATAAACCCAGTTTATTCAAGAACATCATATGCTCTAGATTTGACAGTAAATCACAGTTCATTACTCAAAGCATCAGCACTTAAATTTTTTTATGGCAAACTCAAGCATAAGTGCCATGTATACAGCTGGGTCATTAACAAAACCTCCTACACTTCTAAGGGATGAATATCCCCAATGGAAAATAAGGATGGTAAATTTTCTAGAAGGTATGGACAGGGATCTTTTTAGATCTGTGAACATTGGACCTCACATTCCAATGGTGTTGGTACCAAGAGTTCCTGCAACAGCAGATACTGCCGAAATACCTGCATATTATGAAAAGAAAACCACAAACTTCACTGATGAAGAAAATAATATGATGGATAATTACTCAAAAGCGGTTAGATTACTCATAATGGCCATTCCCAATTATATCTTTCAAGAACTTGATTCTTGTAAAACTGCAAAAGAGATATGGGATCAGTTGTTAAATCAACTTGAAGGTGGCCTACAAACTCAGAAAAACAGAAGAAATCTATGCATCAATGAATATCATGATTTTCATGCTCTACCAGAAGAAAAGTTACACCAAACTTACTCAAGATTCAACATTCTAATAAACAAGTGTAGAAAGTTTGGAGTGATAAGAACAAAAGAGGAAAACAACGTTCTTTTTTTGAAAAGCTTGAATGAAGAATGGTCACAACTGTCCATGTCTATACAGGCTAATCAAGATCTTGAGTCATGGTCATTAACTGACATTTATGGTACTCTTGTTGCACATGAAAAAGAAGTTATGAAGCAAAAATCAAAAACCTCTTTGGGTGGACCCCTTGCACTTGTTTCAAAACAAACATCGAAAGAAAACAACTGTGAAGAGTCACAAAAATGTTTGGAAACAAAAAGAAGATCCAAAAAGGTTTTGATAGCAGAAGAAACCCATACTGATTCAGACTCAGATGAAGATATAAGTGCCTTTGCCAAATCTCTTGCATTAATCACTCATCAGTTTAACAAGAAATTTGGCAAGAAGGTATTTGAAGGAAGGAGAGAGAATGAAGAAAGAAGAAATCCGGAGAGAAGATTTCAACAAGAACCCAGATTCACTCCATATAGTGATCAAAAGGGTGCAAACTTCAACCATGAAAATGCAACACCACAAACAAGACCACAACAACCATTCCAACCAAGGTATCCACAACCACAAAGATACTTCAAACCTCAAGAACAGAAGCCAGAAACAAGCACTACCACTCTTCCACCAAATCAAAATGATGGAAGATGCTTCAGATGTGGAAAATCAGGCCACTTCTCTGCAAACTGCAGACGAAAACTTGTCAAAGATCAAGATTACTACAAGAACAAATACAAATACAATGTAAAAGAAAGAGTTCTTGTAGCAGAAATGGAAGACTGGCTGTCTGACTCAACAAGTGATGGTGAGGAAGAGCCTACCAATCTCTGTGGTATGGCTTTTTCAGATGGAAATCAAACTGATGAAGCATCCGAAGATAACTCTGAAAAGGTAAACTCTCTTTACACCTCTGACAGTGATCCTGAAATAGATGCTTTTAAACTAATTAATGAACTTCAGGATCTAAAGCAAAAGTTTGTTGAAGAAAAAGATAAGAGAGAGCAAGTAACAAAAGAGCTCATTTTTTACAAAAGAGAAAAGAATCTTCTGGAATCAGAAAAGAAAGAAATTTTTCTTGAAAAAAACAAACTTGAAGAAACCAACAAGCAAAAAGAAAAATCATTTTCGGAAGAAATAAAGGAGATTGAAAAAGTTTTAAAAGGAAAAGAAGAAGAAGTAAAGAAATCTGAGTATGAAAGGCTCAATTCTATTGCCTTAACCAAATTTTTTCAAAAGGAAAGAGAAATCCTACATCAATCTCTAGATAGACAAAATCTACGAATCAAAAGCTATGTCAATGCACAAAGTGTTTTCGATAAAATAAAAACTCAAATGGACTCTCAAGGGCTAGGATTCAATGAGTTGAATTCATTTAATGGATTGGAGAAAACTTCACTTTCTTCCACTTTCTGTATAGGAAAGGTCCAAAGCTCTGAAGATCCATCTCTGAATAATTTCAAAAGAATGAAAACATCAGAGGGATCAAAAGCAAGAGCTTTAAATTTCAAAAATACAAAGTACTCTGAAGTAAAAGACATGAAAGAATTTGTGTTACAGATAAAAGAAGAAACTTCAGAGGTACACTTTACAAAACCTCAGAGCTATGATTCCAAAGAAATTTTCAGGTTTGATGCTTTCATCTCAAGAGAATCAGAGACATTTGAACCAAGTACCTCTGATACAAGTACTTCTGAAAATGAATCTCAGAACTCACTTAATCCGAATGCTCCTCTGTATTCACCAAAGTCAGATGAAAACATCAGAACTACGTTTAAAGATGATGTTCAAAAGATTTGGGAAGAAAATGTCATGGAGGACTTAAAAAGAAAAGAAAGCATGAAACGGATCATCAAAGTCTCTAGATCAAAAGAAATAAAAAAAACCAATAGAGATAGATATCTCTATTAAATCTAAGAGAGACTTTCTTGATTCTGATTCAGAATCTGATTTAGAGATTGATGAACAGATTTTTTGTAAACCAGGGAATATAATTCACAAAAGAATAGAAACTGTTGGCTCTGGTATTTTGAATGTTCCAATTTCAGTATTGAAAACCAAAACCAGAATACCAATAAATCCTGATTTTGCAAATATGTGTTTACAAGCAAAAACAACTCAGGAACTTGAAAAAGAGTTGCAAGAAAAGGCAAAGAATAAAACAAACCCTTCTGGTTCTTACACCTATAAAACAATAAAATTCTCTCCTGAACAAAAAGGCAAATGGACAAAAGTTAACCATATTGATCCTGTATGTGCAGTAAGCAGCAAAGAAAAGAAGATGTTTTTGAACAAGAAAAAGCAACTTGAAAAGAAGACTGTCTATCAAGCAAAAAGAAAAGAACTAGTTAGGGATAAAAGTAATATTCCTAGTGCAAGTTACAAAAGAAGTCAAAATGTAACAAATTCTTTTAATAAAAGGAAAAACTTTGCTCCTACTTCTTCTTGTTCCATTAATTGTAACTGCATTTATCTCTTGATGAAACTGAAAAATCATTTTAAAGGATCACACTGTCTTTTGAATAAATCTCTGGAAAATATCTCAGAGACAAAATCTCAAAAGAAGACAAGAAAAGGCAAGACATCAAAAGATGAGATGCCAAAAAGTCATACAATTCCACCAAAGTCTAACACAAAAGGACCCATAATGAGGTGGGTACCTAAGAAACAATAATCTGTCTTGCAGAAACAGTCAATGCCAATCTGGTACCTAGATTCTGGATGTTCAAGGCATATGACTGGAAATAAAGAATTGCTATCCTCATTCAAAGCAAAATCCGGAGGAGCAGTTACTTTTGGAGACAACAAGCAAGGACAGATTAAAGGATATGGTGAAATATCAAGAGGAAATGTTTCTGTATCAAAGGTTGCTTATGTGGATGGATTAAAACACAATCTGATAAGCATAAGTCAACTTTGTGATCATGGTTTCAATGTGAAATTTCAAAGAAAATATTGTTCACTTCTTCACTCAAAATCAGGTCAAGAAATGCTAAGAGCAGACAGAAGAGGTAACCTCTACAGAATGAACTTTACCAAAATCACAGACACTGATTCAAAGAAACTTTGTCTTGTATCTCTGAATAGTGAGGAAATCTGGCTCTGGCATAAAAAGTTTTCACATCTAAACTTTTCCTCACTTGATAAGCTAGTTAAACTTAATTTGGTTAAGGGATTACCATCTCTAAAGTTTAACAAAGATCATCTTTGTTCTGCTTGTGAGATGGGTAAAATGAAAAGATCTTCCCATAAAACCAAAAGTGAAAACAACTGTCCTAGACCTCTGCACATGCTTCATGTGGACCTCTGTGGTCCTATCTCTGTACAGAGTCTAGCAGGTAAGAAATACATTCTGGTTCTAATTGATGAATTTTCCAGATATACATGGATAGAATTCATTAGAGCTAAATCTGATGTACCTGAAATATTAATAAGATTGTTGAAAAGATTACAGGTTCTATTCAGCAGCAAAGTTCAGAAACTAAGAAGTGATAATGGAACAGAACTCAGAAATGCCAAAATCAATTCTTATCTATCAGAAGAAGGCATTACCCCTAACTTCTCAGCAGCAAGAACTCCTCAACAAAATGGAGTAGTTGAAAGGAAAAACAGAACACTTGTTGAGGCTGCCAGAACAATGCTTGCTGAATCTGATCTTTCAACAAATTTTTGGGCAGAAGCAATAGCAACAGCCTGCTTCACTCAGAATAGAGCTACAATTGTGAAGAGATTTCAGAAAACATCTTATGAACTCATTCACAATAGAAAACCTAATATTAAATATTTTCATGTTTTTGGATGCAGGTGCTATATTCTGAAAGATAGAGAATATCTTGGAAAGTTTGACAAGAAAGCTGATGAGGGCAAATTCATTGGATATTCATTAGCCTCAAAAGCTTTCAGAGTGTTCAATCTTAGAACAAGGACTATCCAAGAGAGCATCAATATCACTTTTGATGACAATAAAAGCTCTGAACAACAAGAAAGTTCATCACAAATATCTGAATCATCAAGGGAATCTGAATTAAACAAAATATTTGAAGATTTCTTTGATGATGAAGATATCTCTGAAGTTATCTTCAGAGAAAGACAGGGAGAGAATTCAGAAGAACCTCAAGAAACAGGTACAACCCTTTCAGGGCCCTCTGAACTAACACCTTCTGTCTCACCGAATGCAGATCAGCAAAGTGAATCAGAAGATGATCACGAAGTATCTGAAGCAACTCCAGAACCAAATGATGAACAAGAATATACATTTCTGGAACAAAACTCAGAGCCTCTGAACAGTACAACAGAGGCATCACCATCAGAGCCTCTGAACCGTACAACAGATGCATCACCAACAGAGCCTCTGAACAATACAACAGAGGTATCACCAGACGTCAGAGCCTCTGAATCTCAAACTGCACAAATTATTGCTCCAATCACCAGATGGACAAAAGATCATCCAATTGATCAAATCATTGGATCCTCATCCGAAGGAGTTAAAATAAGATCTGCCACCATCAATGAATGCTTCTATGTAAACTTTTTGAGCATTATTGAACCAAAGAAGGTAAAAGAAGCTCTTGAAGATCCTCATTGGATTTTTGCAATGCAGGATGAGCTTCAGGAGTTTGTAAGAAACAAAGTCTGGACCCTAGTTCCCCTTCCTAAAGGAAAATTTGCAATTGGAACAAAATGGGTTTTCAGAAACAAAAAGGATGAGGATGGCATAATAATCAGAAACAAAGCCCGGTTGGTTGCAAAAGGATATTGCCAGGAAGAAGGCATTGATTATGATGAAACCTTTACACCTGTAGCTAGGCTAGAAGCAATCAGAATCTTCTTAGCCTATGCTGCACACAAAGGATTCAAAGTTTATCAAATGGATGTTAAATCTGCATTTCTTCATGGCAAATTAAATGAAGAAGTCTATGTCCAACAACCACCTGGATTTGAAAGTACAGAGTATCCTAATCATGTGTATTATTTGGATAAAGCTCTGTATGGACTCAAACAAGCCCCAAGAGCTTGGTATGAAACTCTGTCCACTTTTCTGATTAACAATGGATTTGAAAAGGGCACAATTGATACTACCTTATTCATCAAAAGGTACAAGAATGAGATGCTTTTAGTACAAATTTATGTTGATGACATTATATTTGGCTCTACCAATCAAAAGTATTGTGACAAGTTCTCAGAGTTGATGAAGAGTGAATTTGAGATGAGCCTCATGGGAGAATTAACTTTCTTTCTAGGCTTACAAGTAAAACAAACTTCAGAAGGTACATTAATAAGTCAATCTAAGTATGTCTCTGAAATTTTGCAAAAATACAAACTCAATGATTCAACTTCAATGAGAACACCTTTATCCACAGGATTCAAACTTGACTCTGATCCATCAGGAGAGAATGTGGATATAAAAATCTACAGAGGGATGATAGGTTCACTATTATACTTAACTGCAAGTAGGCCTGACATAATGTTTGCAACATGCCTTTGTGCTAGATATCAAGCAAATCCAAAGGTATCTCATTTAACTGCTGTGAAAAGAATTTTAAGATACCTCAGAGGGACACAAACATTAGGCCTCTGGTATCCAAAACTTTCAAATTTTGATCTAACAGCTTACACTGATGCAGATCATGCCGGATGTAAGCTTGACAGAAAAAGTACCTCTGGATGTTGTCAGTTATTGGGCAATAAGCTGGTAAGTTGGTCATCCAAGAAACAAAACTGTGTTTCCACTTCAACTGCAGAGGCAGAATATGTTGCTGCTGCTAGTTGTTGCTCACAAGTATTATGGATGAAAACTCAGCTCAGAGATTATGGCCAACAATTTGACAGAATTTCAATTCTCTGTGATTCAAAAAGTGCCATAGCCATCTCTGCCAATCCAGTACAGCACTCCAAAACCAAGCACATCGATGTAAGGTACCACTTTCTGAAAGATCATGTTGAAAAAGGAACAATAGAGATGTATTTTGTACCAATTGAACTTCAACTTGCTGATATTTTCACAAAAGCTTTAGATGAACGAAGGTTCAATTTTTTAATTAGCAAGTTGGGAATGTTGAATATGTCTACCTAACAAAAGAGCAGAGTCTTTGAATCGAGTAGAGTCTCTGATCCTTTCATCAGAGCCTCTAGACTTTCAAATATGGTAAAAATTACTCTTATGAATCTCCAAGCATGTGTCAAGGGGGAGACAACGACCCTTTCATCTTTCAAGGGGGAGAAAAGATCTTGTCTCTGATGTTTATATCAGAGCCTCTGATCTTGTCTCTGATGTTTATATCAGAGCCTCTGATCTTGTCTCTGATATTTATATCAGAGCCTCTGATCTTGTCTCTGATATTTATATCAGAGCCTCTGATATTAACTCTGATGTTTATATCAGAGCCTCTGATCTTAACTCTGATGTTTATATCAGAGCCTCTGATCTTGTCTCTGATGTTTATATCAGAGCCTCAAGGCTTGTCTCTGATGTTTATATCAGAGCCTCTGATCTTGTCTCTGATATTTATATCAGAGCCTCAAGGAAATTCTTTTAAATAATAAATCTTTTTGGATAACCACTCGTTTCTTTTCTGACGGTTTTCTCACACAAAGCGGTTCTCCCCTACACGCCTAAACGTGTCACCCATCAATTCGGGGATGATGGAACGTCCTTTCTGCAATTAAGACTCTCATTCTCCGCTTCAATAACCTCTCCCTCTACCTTCCTTTTGTAGCTATAAAATACCCTTGTTCACTTCCCATTACTCTTTACGCTCTCAAAATCCAAAAGCCGATTCTCTCTTTCTAAGCTTTCATCTTTCTCAACCTGCAACAATGGCGGCTAATTCCCAAACTTCAGATAACTCAAGCAAACTTGTTCCAAGCTTGAATTTGGTACAGTTCGACGTTCCAGTCAAAGGAAACAACTACTTTCTGGACGTAACCCCATCAAAATATGATGAACAGTTTCGCCCAATCCTCGACTTTTTCACCAACTGCGAACTCAATGATGTTCTAACCAAACATGCGTCAGATATTCCCCTTCGCTTTGTCCAACAATGGTGGTATTCAAGTGAATACGACGATGAAAAGGAAGGACTGGTTGGGCACATTGACCTAGGTGAACAAAGCTTAAGCATAAGAATAACCCCACAAACCCTAACTCGCCGATTCAACCTCCTCACCACAACTGATCTTCAAATAGAAACCTTTGAGAAACCCCCAACTCAAGAAGTTCTTCTTCAGTTCCTCCAACACTTAGGCTACAACAAAGAAATAACACGCCTCAGTCAATTCAGACGTCAGTACCTGCCTCCCAAATGGAACTTTATGTTCAATGTTCTCAACCGAACAATAACCTGCAAAATTGGAAGTCAGGATCAGACTCATCCAGCGATAATAGCCATAATGTATGCTCTCTTTTTCAACAGAAGCATCAATATGGCCCACATTCTCTTCTGTGAGATGCTGACAGCGGTGGACAAGAAGAACAAGGACTTGGCCAAAGGAAAACAACCAATATCGGTACTGTTTCCACGATTTATCTCAGTGGTCATTCAACGAGCAATGGAGAAATTCTCCATCACTGAGGAGGGCCCAATGACACCTCTGTTTATGATGAACTCATTCAAAGCCACAGAGGTTCCTCCGTATCCACATGACCGACGTTTCCCAGACACCATGATTGAAATTATTCCTGTTGACTCTCCTACCCATCTCCTACTTAGACGTGTTGCCCAATCATCAGAACCGATGATGGGATCCCAAACACATTTAGGATCTGAGCCTGAGCATGAATCAGAGAGTGATATCTCTGATACTTCTCAAAACATTAACAGAGCGCAACCAGAGGGTGGCTCTGAGAGAGTGAGGAAGAGAAAACATGAGGACCCTCCCTCTGACGAAGAGAATAACTCTGTCAGAGCAGAGGAAGGTGAGCACGAGAGATTTCCAGAGGGTGAGTTTCTAAACATAGAATCTGAGGGCGGTGAGGTAGAAAAAGATGTCCTTGATGACACAAATGAGAGAATCCAAAGTCCAAATCCCAGTGCAAACAAATTTACTGTCCAAGATGGTCCAGCATCAATGGACATTGAAACAGAGGTGCACACCTCGAACCCTTCCCATCCTAACCGCTCAGAGGCATCTGTTTCTGCCTCTGACGCATGCACCAGAGGGGAAACCTCTGATACGGCTAAGTCCTCCCAAAAGGACTTGGACCAAGATAAAAATACTCACTTACCCCAGAGTATGTCACCTCCACCCACACATGATGCCTTTGTGGCTCAAACTAACTTGGACTGTCCCTTAGAACATAAGGATTGCCTGTCAGAAAAAGAATGGCACGACCTTATTGCACAAGGAATCCTTAGCCTGGACAGCAAGGTTTCCAAACACATTCGGTTCTCATCATCAGATTCTGACTCTGATGATCAGAGACCAATCGGAACCATTATAGGGAGATCCTTGAAAAAGGGTCCCCAAGGATTAATGGGAAGTCCTTCCGGAGACAACATCAAACCACCTCCGACAGAAGGCCCCTCTGAACTCGAGGGAAACTTAGAATCATGTGTTGATCCTAAGGTTACCCCCTCTGATTACGTTACCAAAGTGGAGTTCAAAATCTTTGGTGATGAAATCAGAGAATCTCTGACGGAGATAAAACTTCAAATGGAGAAGACCTCAGAGGCCTCTGCCTCTAACTCTGAAGTTGAAAAGCTCACTTCAGAGGTCTCTGAGCTGCGCACCACGATTCTCAATCAGACAGAAAAACTGGATGCTCTGAAAAGCTTGGTCATAAAGAATGACTCCGTATTGTCCAGAGAAATTCAGAACTCCACAACAGAGATCCTCCAGGCAATTCCACCTACCTCTGCCCCCACTCCAACACATGCAGACTTCTCTCAATTCAAAGAGGAAATCTTGCGTTCTTTGACAGAGGTAATTGCAAAGATCCCTACCACCTCTGCTAATGCTCCTGCTACAACAGAATTTATTACAAAGGCTGACCTGACCAACTTCTCGAAGAAGATCACCAGCAATGTAATGAACATCTCCAGCAAGTTCGTCTCCAAGACCACTAAGCAGAACAAGAAGATTGAAGACCTTCTGAAGAATATCAAATCTTCAGAGGGAGTATTGAAGAGAAAAGAACCAGAGGTCACATGCTCTGAAGAAGCGAGAAAGAAGGCTAGATATGAAGATTCTGATAACGGGGATGACCAGCCTCAGGGGACATCCGATCTTCTTAAGGGGGAGAAGACTCCTACTCCTAAACCTGTTGAAACACACAAGGAGAAAGGAACAGAGAAAAACTCGACCTCTACCTCTGCTGAAGATATTCAGGCCACCCTAAAGTCGCCAGTCCCGATTATTTTTCTAGGGCCATCCACTGCAGGTGCTCCAATAGTTCCAATCACAGCTGAAATGACAACTGCAAATCAAGAAACTATTGGAGCTCTGGATGAAGAAGAAGCTGAACAGCTCGTAGACTTCTCAACATCAGAAGATGCATTCTCATCACCAGAAAGACCAACTTATGTGATGAGAGATGCCTACGAATCAGAATCTGAAAATAAAGAAAAACCAGATTCTGAAAAAGAAGTTGAAGTAGTTGATGTCGAAGAATATGTCTTCAAAAATGCTCAACCACATCATACTTCAACAACGTCAGAGCTGAGGGAATCACCAGAGATAGATGGCTACATCTCTGAACCCTCAAAAGAAAATCCTCCACAAACAATGGAACCAGAAACCATGGTTGCTGATGAACAGGCTCCTTCAGAGAATCCTGTTCAGAAAGCAAGCATCGGTCTTCCAGCAAAAGTGTTCAATAAACCTCCCACATTCCTCGAATCAAATCCAGAAGCTTCCATAGAAGACCACTTCAGATACATTTACTGTGAGTTCAACATGGCAGATACACTGGTCATTCCTCTGAATCCAAGAATCAGAGAGGACATGCCAGACTATGAGCGTAGATTTATCAGAGATAAAACCAAACCAAGAGCACAGGTCCTCTCTGATGACCCAATCATCAAAATCAACAAAATCTCAGAAAAGACCTTTGCTTACAACAAGATTATCTATAGGAATTATGTGGTAACTCGTTCTGATCAGAAGATTTACGAGTTCAATGACAATGATCTCGTAAATCTAAATCCATATGATTTACCACATTTATATGCCTATTGCTCTGCCAGGTATGATCATGGAAGAAGGGAAATCAGGATGGGCATGGTTGAAGTCCGACGGGCAATGGAGGCCTATGTCAAACACCGAGCAAAACGTGACTTTCAAATTGCTCTGAACCTAGGGGAAGAAAAGTTGGAAGTAACTGAACCTGTGGAGTCATTCGACAAACTTAAAGAACAGAAGACTGGATCAATCGTTGCAGAACCTCTGGGTTTCGTCTTCAGAATAAATCAAGAAAAGAAGATCTTTCTAGCTTCAGAAGTGTCGAAGTACTCTGATGAAACCTTGAGAGGTATAAAGAAATTGATCCATGCAAAGGAAGAAAGGCACAGAGCAGATTTACTGGCAAAGCTTGACTTAGAGATCGACTCGATGATCAACTTCAGAGCTCTGATCATGAAATTCCATGGAATCTGTTCAAGTGACAAATAGTAGTCTGTTTCTTTATTTCTTTTATTATTACTTTCTTTGTACTAAACTTCCAAATGTTTAAGAAGTAATACTTAAGAGGATAATTTTCTCCTCTAAGCTTTCTAGTTTAAAATTCAATTCTTTGTTATTTTTTGTATCTTCTATTTTCGACACTTAGGGGGAGATTGTTAGCTCCAAATCATCTGTTTGTTAAAGTGTTGAAAATACCAGTCCTATTTCAGAGGACTTTCAAGAAGATACACTTCAGAAGACGAAGACTTCAGAGGACGAAGACTTCAGAGGATGAAGACTTCAGAGGACACACCTGCCTCTGAAGTACTTTTCAGCAACTAAGACATCAGAGATGGCTTCATCAGAGGCTCTGAAGACAACGTCAGAGCTCTGAAGACATTCTCTCTGGATGTTCACGTGAGAATGAAGACATCAGAGATGGCTTCATCAGAGGCTCTGAAGACAATGTCAGAGGCTCTGAAGACATTCTCTCTGAAAATACTCTGAAGTTGAATGAACAGAAGAACAGATGACACGTCACTTAGTGATAAGATTTACTTTCTAGAGTAGGTCACTGTTCAGCATGCTCTTTCTCGTCATACAAGTACACTGCTTACTTTATGGTCCTATAAATAGGACCATCACCTTATTGTTCAAAGTGTGCTTAAGAAGTTATATATCTGATAATATAAGTTGGATACTTTATTCTAAGAATATCTTGTTAATCTTTATCTGCTTTATGAACTGTGATATTTGAATCTCCTTTGATATTAAATTGTATTACTTCCGCTGTCATTACTCTTATTGTTTATATCATTGTTACGAGATTAGATCTGGGATCCAACAGCATTCAAAACATGTAATTCTCAAATAAGATGCAGTAACTGCAAATCATAACCAAATGATCTACATTGAGCCATTAAAATCGAACAATTGTCCCCAAGAGCCAAGAAGATCCAAAACGAGCCATAGACTCAACAACTCAAAAGACCAACTGTTAAAAATCATAAAATGAAACCAAGCGTAAACAACCTGCATTTATGAAAACCCATGCTCCAAAATATAGAGATAACTCCAACATAATTTACATTGGGACGAAACATTTTCCAAGTGAGTTTATAACATTTATCCTTTCAAAACGTCCCATAACACAAAAGCAAGCCTTTCTCCAAAACACACGATAAAATACTTTTATACTCGAAAATCTACTTCCATGAAATAAATCATTAAGAAACAAAAATATATGATTTATTTATCAAAATGCCCAAAATCCCAAATGTGGGTATTTTACAAGTTTATAAAGTTAGACACTTCAAATAATCCAAATTCATCAAACGACTCAACAGTTAATAATTTCATGTAAAATATATAAACATTTAAAGATCGACATTTTGGCATGTACATCGTTTTCACAAATCAATTTGATCTCACCTGGCTAGATTTAGGTTAAATCTAGATTTTTCCCCTAACTTGAGCTTCCTTGGAGAATCTTGAATCCACAAGAAAATCCTTCCACAACCTAGATCCACAAGTTTCCAACCATAAATAATCATATTCAATCCATTTAAAATCGTTCCCCAAATATTTTATATCAAAATCCCCAAATTTGCCAAAAACCTAATTTTGACCTAATTTCTCCAAAATCATCAAATCTGAAATTTGAGAAACCAATCACTAGGAAATCATCAATGAATCATTTATAACTTATAAACAAGTTTAGAACCTAGGAGGATGAACTTACCACTTAGGTTTTGGTGAAAACCTACAAAACCCTAAAATGGAGCTTGAGGTTGAAGATGAAGATGGAGATTCTTAGTATATAGCTTCTACCCTTGATGACACTTCTATACTTGAGGATTGAGGCAATTAATGAATCAAAACCACCATAGATGGGTTTGGGTGGTCTTGGAAGAGTTTAGAGAGAGTTGGGAGTGAAATAGGAGGTGGAATGAAGAAAAGAGCAAAATCTCGAATTTAACAGCCATCCAGCCACCTGGTGCGACATTGCCAGGCGACATTGCCCAGGGCAATGTCTGGGCAATGTCGCTGATCATTGTCGTTGGAGTGTACCAGCTCAGGGTACCTTCTACACTATTGTGACAGTGCGAATATGGCATTGTCATAGTCGTCGGACATTGTCGCGATACCCTTCCCAAGCCCCGAAACTCAACTTTTTCAACGCCACACTCTCGATACTTTAAGGGACTTTAAATAATGTTTCCCAACAAAACCCCACCATTTACAAGTTCCAAAAACGTCCAGGTGACCTTTACTTATCGAAAATCACGGTTGTTACAACTTTGTAGATGAGCCGATGCACAGAATGAGGGTAAGATGGTCTGAGCAACCTTCGAGACACTAGTACAAATTATGCTTTTATAAACGGTTGTTTTGGGCTTTATATGCGGTTTTGGAACCATGTATATGGCCGGTGTTTGTAAAACTATCAGACTTTTATACGCGGTTCCAAAACCGTGTATAAAACTCAACTTTTATACACGGTTTCAAAACCGTTTAGAAAAGGAATATTAACCGTGTATAAAAATCACAATCTTACACGGTTTTTAGATGAAACCGTTTAAACAAGCCTTGCTAACCGTTTATAAAAGTATCTATAAAAAAGTTCTTTTAGCCGTTTATAAAAGTCTATATCTTACACGGCTTTTTGCTAAAAGCCGTTTACAATTGTAATAACTTTTCACGGTTTTCATAACAAAACCGCGTATAAATGTAACCATTAATAAAAAAAATTGCAGACATTTGTACACGGTTTTTTACTAGAACCACGTATAATGAGTTATATTTATATTTTTAATATTTTCCTCGATTTTGTTACCATCCATTATTCCTAAATGTTGGTGAAACTGCATTATATCGATAAGCTAAATTTCCAAATACGATTCCTAGGGGTGAGCAAAGGTGGGTACCCGCCCTAAATTCCCGGAACCGGTCTGGGAATCAGAACCGGAACCGGTTACACCGGTTCTTTATATTTGGGAACCCGTCCCGGAACCGCCGGTTCTGGTACCGGGTACCCGCTATCTAATTTTTAATTTTTTTTATCATTCATATTATAAAAAATTATATATTAACATGTTACAAAGTCCCAACGTAAAAAAATAAATACCACAAACGTGAAAACTAATACGATAAAAACTAATAAATCCTACAAACGATGATTAAAAAACAAATTAATATTATAAACGGTGCTTCCAAAACAAATAAATACTACAAATGGTGTTTCGAAAACACTTCACGTCATTTAAATTAGTTGATGCTAATAAATATTACAAACGACGCTTCCCTAAAAAGTAGTTTATTAAATTTTTATAAATAAATAAAATATATTTTATTATAAATTTAGCGGGTACCCATCGGTTCCGGTTCTGGGTACCTAGCGAGATCGGGTACCCGATCCCGGAACCGGTCCCGATGGGTACCCAGCAGGTAACGGTTCCAAAATAATGAGAACTGGAACCGGTCCCGATCTGTTCCATATTTTAGGAACCGGAACCAATCACATCGGTTCCGGTTTCAAATACGGGTACCCGCTTCCGATGCTCACCCCTAACCATTCCTATTGGATAATGGAACATTTCAAACACAATTCCAAATACAAAAATCAGCTAGACACATAAATGTAGCATCTCAAAATAATCGTTAACCATTAAACTTTAAAGATCATCAACGTAAATGTAATATTTCAAAGTAACCAAAAATTCTAATACTTTTATCGTATAATAAGTCTAATAATTCTTAAAACAATCCCCCATTCATTACCACATTTTACCCTCTTTCATACGCTTAACAGTAAACGATCTCGCAATATTGCAAGCAATCTCCTCTACTTGTGTAGTTGTGAAAGGAGTCGTGATTGTCCATGTGTCCTATATATAAATTTGAAAGTAGGTGTTATTATAAATAAAATAAACTGTTTTTTACAATATATAAATAAAATGAAAGATATTTAAGAAACACGTACCTTGAGAGAGGAAACATATTGTTCATGTATCACAAATTGGAAGATTTGCTTCACTACGTAGTAACCACACTCCCAACCATCTTGTTGTTGATTAAACTAAAGTATAAAAAAATTAGTGATTAAACAAATTAAAGTACGAAATAAATTGTTGGGATATACAAATTATACCTTGTTTAATCTCCATGTAACCGGAGTGTTGGGTTGAGAAGACCCTATGGCATGATTGTACTTTGCAATTACCCTAAATGAAAATTAACAAAACATTTGTGTTAATAGTCGATTACTATATAAATAAACATCAATAGTATACTAAAGTAACACATTACTTACTTTCTAAGTCTCCCCCTAGAAGTGATATGGTGCCATAGCTTAACTGTGTTGGAGCTAAAAGTGCAATCAATGGCGTGTTGAAGCGAAGAGATTTCTGATCATCTGGTTTTAATCCAACATTCAACAGTTCTTGTAATCCCAATTCTTGAATACCTCTTAAATACCTTTAGCCTTAGTCATCACCATTTCGATTCTAAGTGTGTTTTAAACACGAAGATATAAAAGAATCATATGGGGGGTAGGTGATTCATACAGGGATCAAGAATGATTGAAGGGTGTAGGTCAATCGGTAGGTTACAAAAGCCGATGGAGATGGAAGTCCGAACACAAAGAGGTGTTTGGAGAAAAATGAGTAAATTGTTAGGGCAATTACAGTTAGGGCAAAGAAAACTATTACCTTTGAGCAAAATGATTGCAGAGACGTCATCGATGAGGTCGTGGGGAAGGAGAAGTCGTAGGAGGAAAACGTGGAGGCGGAACAGATGGCTTTCAAAACAATCATCCCCTTTCAAAAAAACCAATTAACTGTTTTAGAATTTTAATATAGTAGTCCCCTTCTGAATCATGGAACCTAGGTACTTGAAATTATACTCTTAGGGTATCCTTTGCCTTCCATTGTTGACTTCCATCCCCACGTCAATTCTCTCCCCACTGAAATTGCTCCTCTCAGATTAAGTGTTTAATAGAAATGCAAAGAATTCAAGATATTGTGCATATTCCATTGACGACTTTATTCTTTTATTCATACGGGTCTTTTGTATGTGAAAACTCACAAAGCATGCATGTCCAATAAAAGCAAAAACTAGAACAAACTTTAGATGCAACAGATTATTATTATATAGTAGTATGTCACCACAATGTCAATGCCTGATACATAAATGAATTTAACCAAACACAAGATTGTATAGAATTAGAAACTTCTGCTTGCTTTGGCTAGAAGGTGGATCCATTAATTAGTAGCACTCCCTTAAAGATGTACTGATACAGGGAGAATTCGTGAGTTAAGAAGGGTTTTCGCAAATAATTGGGAAAAGGAGAAACGAACCCGAAAAGAAAAACGAGCTCGAAAGAGGCTCGGGATTTGGCATCGAAAGAGAGGTAAAAATAAAGCACCGAATATAGAGAGAGTTGCGATAGAGATTGAAGAACGGATCGAAAACCATACACAGAAGCGAATGTGAGTGCCAAGCGACTTGAACTGCATGACACCCGCATGACAGTGTCACTCGCGGGTTATTATGTGACTTCCACCCACATGCTAAATCGCGTCGTTCACTGTTTGTTTGCCACCATCACATGACCACCCAATTCCCATTCACGAAATCATCCACGTGACTCCTAATCTAATTCTATTTCTATTTCCTTTAATTATCTTTATTAATTGTTTAGGATTAGTTTAGTTTTATTTCTTTATCTATTTAATAAATTAAGATTAGATTTAATTAACTCCATAGTTATCTTTTTCCTAGTTTAGATTATAAATAGGATAGCTAGGTTTCATTGTTAAATAGTTCAATTATTCAATAAAAGTTTATATTTTAGAGAGTATTCTCTTGAGTTTTCGAGTTTTACGCGTCGTAATTCTCAACCGTAAAAGGGTTTAGACGCTTGTCGATCCTTCCACAAACCTACGCTGCGTCAGTTGGTATCAGAGCAGGATTCGTCTGTCTTTTCACTAACAATTGCAGATCGACAGCCGACTACCAAAGCGGGTTTAGTAGAGATGAATGTGGCCTTATCCACATCACTTACTAATCTGACAGCGGTTGTTAACAGGCTTCAACCCAACATCGTCAACGACAATCGTCGAAGAAGAGACATGTTTGAAGGACCGGCTATGGCGTCGTGTAATGGCCACCGTAACCGAGTTAATTTTTCAAGTTCCGAATCCAAAGAAGATAAGGAAGAAGAACCAGTGAACTTGAAAAGAAACGACCACAATAACCGAATAAAAGTGGACATCCCGTCTTTCTATGGAACCAAAGGAGTAGAAGAATTTTTAGATTGGCAAATCGAAGTCGATCGATTCTTTGACATTATGGATGTTCCCAAAGACATACAGGTAAAGTTGGTTGTTTTCCATCTAAAGAGTGACGCCGCTATTTGGTGGGATAAATTGATCGTGCAAAGACAACGAAAACGAAAGAGACCAGTTCGATCTTGGAGGAGAATGAAGCAGCTTATGATGGAACGATTCTTGCCGGAAAATTATGAACAGATCCTTAAGAAACTCCATCCCGAACCCGACAGCGGCAACCCTTGGAGAAAAGATACACACGAGAAATCAATCATGGTTTTGGACGACAACAACTACGATCATATTATCCCATTATTTTCTTCCCTCGTCCAACAACCACCCATTCCGGAAAAGCCATCTGAAAAAGACGAAATCTTATCGGATAAGGATGAAGATAAAGTCGTTACCGTTGAAATCAAAACACAAGAAGAGATACCGATCATAAAAAGTCGGAAATAGATTTTGGGTTAGTCGTCAAAGAAACCGAAAGCAAGATAATGGAAGACATTCTCGAGCCAACGAAAGCATTGTCACAAAAAGTCAAGAACGGTGATTCGAACGCTTCCATTATTACCGCACCCAAAGCTCCGGTTCAAACCGAAACAATTCCCGGTAAAGTTACTTTAATCTCTTACCCTTTCGAAATTGATAAAATATCTCTCGTATGGATACGATCACGACAACTTCAGTGGGGATTTGAAGATCGGTCAAAATTTTTGAATTTTGAAAACCGGGATGTAGATCCAATTATTTCGAAGAAAAGAATGTTCTACGAGTCGGAGGAAGACGTTTTTCAAGTGAACTCGAGGACGAGTTCTTTTCAAGTGAGGGTGACTGATACAGGGAGAATTCGTGAGTTAAGAAGGGTTTTTGCAAATAATTGGGAAAAGGAGAAACGAACTCGAAAAGAAAAACGAGCTCGAAAGAGGCTCGGGATTTGACATCGAAAGAGAGGTAAAAATAAAGCACCGAATATAGAGAGAGAGTTGCGATAGAGATTAAAGAACGGATCGAAAACCATACACAGAAGCGAATGCGAGTGCCAAGCGACTTGAACTGCATGACACCCGCATGACAGTGTCTCTCGCGGGTTATTATGTGACTTCCACCCACATGCTAAATTGCGTCGTTCACTGTTTGTTTGCCACCATCACATGACCACCCAATTCCCATTCACGAAATCATCTACGTGACTCCTAATCTAATTCTATTTCCTTTAATTATCTTTATTAATTGTTTAGGATTAGTTTAGTTTTATTCCTTTATCTATTTAATAAATTAGGATTAGATTTAATTAACTCCGTAGTTATCTTTTTCCTAGTTTAGATTATAAATAGGATAACAAGGTTTCATTGTTAAGAAGTTCAGTTATTCAATAAAAGTTTATATTTTAGAGAGTATTCTCTTGAGTTTTCGAGTTTTACGCGTCGTAATTCTCAACCGTAAAAGGGTTTAGACGCTTGTCGATCCTTCCGCAAACCTACGCTGCGTCATGTACGTACGAGGTATGTATTGAAATTAGTAACCCAATGAAAATTAAACAGAAAGCATTTACACATTTTAGCTTTGATTACTTATCTCTTACAGGTATTTTATTTAACCTTCGGAAACTAGATAAATGTAAAGTAAAGAGAGGATGGCGTTAGTCGATGCTTAAGACCCTTCAAGAAGTAAACCTGAGGAATTTTGATAAAACCAAAAATCAAAACATAACTTACCGAGCGAGAAATATACACACACATACGAGTAGAATAAGAAGAGAGAGATTAATTAAGGGTATACTATAATTAGAAAGTAAAAAAGTGGATTCAATTTTATCACATCTTGTCTTTTTTACTTGCATGCTAAGTAGTAGTAGCTAACATATGTCCATACATGTATTTTACAAAAAATTAAATTCATTTTCGATCTATGGTCCATGTTGTCCATTGATTTACATCCAATAATATATTTCAACTCACTACTTCAATTAATAAAGGGATTAATGTACAATTGTCATTAGCCATTTCTGTAATATTTATTTACATTAATGATAAAAAAAATAATGTTTAATATAAAATTATATGACACTTCATATACACATGTAGGGGTCGGTAATGTCGAATAACACAATAACAAGGTTTCACTTTCCCAATATGATCAAAGAAACCCAAGTGCAAATTTGATCCAAATACAACAGATAAACATGATTTAAATGTTGCAAACAGCAACCCAATCAAGTATACCGATCCACAAGCGTAAATATGCAATCCACAATGCAATGTACTATCAAATACTAAATGGCACATAAATCGAGATAACGATAATTAACTTGGTTCCACAACCCTCCCTTTCTTTGGCTTCTTCCCCATCCTTCCACCACCATAATCCTTCCCCTTTTCTCGTTCTCACTGACGACGTACTCACCCAATCCTGTTCTCCTTCTGACAAACCCACTCACCCCTGTTGTGCACCCTCACCCATTTCTCGATTGGTGACTGTAAACCATCCTTTTCCCTCTCAGTAGCTTCAGCTAAACCACCCACTCCACCACCCAGTTCAACAAACAGACACATACATACACACAGACACACTCAATCATCCATCACCCTATGATTGGATTGCATTGTCTAATAGTGGCCATGCCACCTTGAAGATAGAACTGGTTGGGGGTGGAGGTGGTTAGTGATGGGTGGAAGACTCGAGGTTGCAGTGGGGGCCGGTGATCGGAGGGACATAATGCAAACATCAGTCGGAGTAAACTAGTAGGGACGATGGTGGTGTAAAAGGGGGTCGAGGGTATGTATATGTTATGTGTGGTCATGGTCATGGGGGTGAAGACGAAGGTGCTAGTTGCCGGTTTGGGAACGAAGTGTGGTTGGCCCGCCGGGGGGGTGAGAAGGTGGCTTGTGCCTCTAATATTAATAAATAAAAATTAATAATCAAGATATGACTAGTAACAATTAATAGTTAAATACTTAATACTAATATTTACAAATTAATAAGACAAACTAATAATTAATTAAGTACTAATTAATAAAACAAATTAAGTATTAAATATCAAATTTTTATTTATTTAGTATTGGTAAAATTTAAGGGATATAAATGGAGAAAAGTGGCAAAAGGCCCCTGGAGCTTAGGAAACGCTAACTTGAAGTAGTGTTTCAAAAAGCTAGCTATGCCTAACTAAACGGGGTAAGCTCGCCGTTGCCAAACATGGCCTTAATCATGCGCCTAGCCTTAAGTATCTTGTGACGTCGGGCACCGTTTGGATTAATTAACTTTTCCAAACTTGTGTTTGTTAGCCAAGTCAAAGCATGAAATGAAACCTTGCAATTAATTAATACAGGGTTGTGGATTGTCGTCAAGCAAGAGACTGATTCAGGGGCTGCAAGCAGATGCAATGAGGGGATCTATTTCAAAGGCAGCACAACAGCTACATGTTTGCAGCAATAGTGTGTGTGTGTGCGCGCTGGAACATCAAGAGAAAGATGGTGATGCTCAGACTCGTTCCTGACATTTTATAGGCCCGGGGCGAGATGTAAAAGTGGACCCTCGATAACTACGAAACTATTTTCAATATATTACTTATATCATAAAAAATAACATTGAATTCAAGAAATACTAATAATTAATATAAAACCGTTTTCCCCGGTATTCCTAGCACAAGATCAATCCGATAATTATTTCTAAATTAATATTATCTACCATATCGTTTTTACATAACATCATCAATCAATCAGTTCCACAATCAAATGCATCTTATGATATATACCTTTAATATATAGATTATTTGACGTCACTATGTTGACCATTCGGAGTAACACTTTAAGTAAATCAACATAAATCAGTTGATATTGCACATGTTACCTTATTTTAATGTTTTTCGTCATCATTTTAAACATTTAGGGTTGAAACAAACTTTTTAAGAACCATCAATCTTAAAATCAAAAGTCCATGTGGGTTATAATTTGAAATCTTATTCTTGTTTTAGAGATAGAAGAGTACTTAAGATTCATGCATCCAATATTAGGTAACAAGGAGTCAATAATGTTTGAAAAATAAGTTTTTTTGAAATCCTAAATTTAGATATATGTTGGGCCATCTCACATAGTTTGGTAATTGTTTTCAAAAGTTATAAATTTTCTTAGTTAATAGCAAGAAATCTACTATATTCTAACACAATAATAAAATTCATGCAGATGGAATAATGAAAAAAGTATGTGAAAGATGAATAATGGAGTATATATTAAAGATTATAGGCAAAAATAGTTTTTTTAGATATTAGTACTAGATAAAAAAAAACTTAGATAAATAATAAGCAATACTATAAAATAAAAGACTAAATAACTTTTTACAAATTTTCTTGTCCAATGTTATTACTTAATACATGTTTGGGCACTTAATATAATGTTAAATTATTTTTGGGTTCTATTATATACTAAATTTTTTGTCTTTTTTATTTACAATTTTTTTAACTACTAATATATAATATATAATAAAAAATTTGGGCCCACATTTCCTTTGGGCCCTGGGCGTGCGCCCGGTCCACCCTCCCCCAGGAACGACCCTGGTGATGCTGCAAGTTTATACAATTCAGATTCAGAAAAGAAAAAAAAAAGGTCCTCCCTTAACCAGTCCAGATTCTCGATCAGTAAAACAAACGTAGACATGCAGATTATATAGAGGCTGTTTTTGTGAACACCCTCTGCTTGCAAAACAAAAAGTAACACACATAGACATGTATATACATTTATAACGAAACTTTAAACAAGGAAAATTCAAAGTGCTCACCTCAGCTCTGTATATATTGGTAATTTTGTCACATCACGACTATCGGGCTCTTGTCCTGCAAAAAATCAAATCAGGAGTTGCTTTTACACCTAAGCACCCCCTCCCCCCAAAAAATAACCCAACCATGAAACCATATGATCCCAAAGGCACCAAAACATTGATTGGTTCAACCATATTCTCTTTTTCACAAGCATTTATATAATAGCACCCTGCTGCATAATTTCAGTATTTTGCAAAGAAAATAATTTTGTTTTGTCAATCAAGGTTTACTGGATAGAAATCAAGGTTCGATATTTAATGATATTCAGAATAACTACAGCAAATGCAGCATCTAGACAACTGAAATGGATACGTCGTATTATATTTAGTTTGTATTGGTCAAGTTACACAAATACTCCGTGCACGATTGGCCAATCTACATTTGTTTAGTCCCTCGGGATTTCTAAATAGCCACCAGGCTGAACGCGACTTCCAAAGTCGCTCAACAAGTCGCATCGAACAGGGGAAAAGTTATGTACATTTGCAGTGACATGCTCACGATAGTCGCATACCTAAATCTTCTCAACTATTAGAGAGTAATTGGGTCCCCTTGACAAGGGCTTCTACATTGCCATCTATTTATACAAGTTACAAGAGAGTCCTATTGCAAATAAGAAATATCTATATATAGAATCCTAATATAATTAGGAAAGATAGGGGTGTTCGCGGTGCGGTTTAAGGCAAAACCACAAACCACACCGCATATGCGGTTTGAGCATTTTCCCAAACCGCAAACCGCACCGCGAAATGCGGTGCGGTTTATGCGGTTTGTACCTAACGCACTTTACACCTACAATTCAGTAATTATAAAATTAAAACTTCATTTTGAAGTCGGCAACAACTTGATCGTAGTCCAAAAAATAAAAATATTCAACACCTCCGACTCGTAAATACATATTATATAAATATTGCAATTATTATATATATACAAATATGTGTGTAATATATAAAATTAAAAAATATATATAAATATATATAATGTGCGGTGCGGTTTGAACCGTGGTTTGATAACTCAAAACCGCAAACCGCACCGCATAGTGCGGTTTGGAAAAAATGCAAACCGCACCGCGGAAGTTCTAAACCGCGTTTTGCGGTGCGGTTTGTGCGGTTTAGATGAACACCCCTAAGGAAAGATCTATTAAAGGATACACATCATAAATTAATAATATACGGGGAATAAATCCCATATTATATTCTCTCATTAACATCCAAGCGACTTCTCAATACACTTATGGAGCATACAACTGTGAATCTGAAACTAGGCAAGATGTTGTGCAACCTTCCAGATCGCCCCTTTCGACCAGTCATTTTTAGTTCCAAATTAGAGCACAACCCTAATAGAACAATACTCCCTTTGTTCATACACATACCATTACTCTTATCCTTCATGGCAAGTGACAGTGGATTCTCTCAGCTCCTCCGTCAGCGTTTTGGGTTTTCCACGTAAATCTCGGTGCAGACTTCTCTCCCTACTTACTTTATGATGCTTTTTATATTGTTTGTTATGTTTGGATGTTGTAGACTATATGCATGTTTAGAACACAACATATTCTACTTATGTGTTCAAATCGAGGTTCTCTGTGAGCACTACTTGTTATCGGGAACTAGATTGGTGCTTTGAGCATTATTACTAGTGTGCACGTATTCATAACAATTGGTATGAGAGCTTTCGGGTTTGATAGTTTGGTTATGCATTCTACTTGCTAGTCTTCATTATTATAGCATGAAGTATGATGTTCACAGGTTAGAGAGGAACACTCGCTTCATCTTATGACAAGTAAATATTAGAGATGTGTTGGTCCAAAATGATTTAGAGGAAGCTTTGTTGGGATATGATACAATTCCGACTGACGGGCTAGATGAAAAGAAAAGAAAGAAAGATTCTATGTCACTATTGCAAATCCGACTCCACTTATCTAATGAATGTTTTACAAGATGTTTTATTGGAAACAACCACAATGGGGTTATTGGTCAAGTTAGAACAGTTATGCATGACCAAGAGTTTTCCAAACAAGTTGTTTTGTAAAATTATACTCTCATCGTCCATCTGAAGATGGATCATGAGTTTCTGAACACATCTCCAAGTTTAAGGAGATTGTAGTTGACTTCAAGACCTTGGAAGTCAAGTATGAAGAAGATTTGGAGATCATTTTGTTGTGTTCGTTACGATCTTCTTTACATGGGTTTTAGAGATACAATACTCTATAGTTTATGGAGTTGTAAGATCCAAATTAAACATAACACGAAAGAAATTGCAAAATGAATTTGGGCTCCATGACCTTGATGCCTTTAGTTGGTGCATGCTCACCAACATCCACAATAATCAGACAAATTACCAAAGTAACAACTTCACCTGTCTTATCTACATATACTATTTCTCTACTGTTTTGCAGCGATATCATGCGAAGTTTTAAAAAGTAGAATCGGGCCTTGAGGAGTTTTCCCTTGACGAGGTGAGGCATAAGCCTCGAGGTGGTCCGAGGCGTAACCCGAAGAAGGATATATATATATATGCACACACACACACTCAATATATACAAAGTGTGAGACTAGAGAAGAAATAATATATATATATATATAATATATATTATATACAGACTCTTCAAAGTGGGAAATTGGAGAAGTGAGAAATAAAATACATATACATGACTTCAGATTGGGAGCAAAGACGTAGGAGATGTTAAATGAAACCTAGGAGAATACTTGCAAGAGAATAGGTTTATTTTATAAGAAGTAAAATCAGCAAGTCAATTTCTAAAATCTGAACCCTAATTTCTATACCCCACCGCCTCAGTCTCGCCTCAGTGGCTCGAGGCGTCCGACTCAACTAACCCAAGAGAGGCGCACCTTGAGGCGTACGCCTCGAATGCTTTTTAAAACCAGAACATGTTTATGCAACTATCTAAACAGGCAGAAACAACAATATACAAGGATAAGTGTAATAATGAAATGCAGTATCCTCATCCATTCCGATATTTCAATACAAGTTTAGTAATTGTAGGAGAGTTCTGCTTTACAACCTTTACACTCTACAAAGGGTACAGTTAAATCAACAACAAAAAGTAGGATATAATTTAAAATTCAGCACAAGGTAAGGGTGATGAATATAGTATAGTAAAACAGCTGTGAAGTTGGAAGGACCACTGCAACTTCATTAGTCACCATAAGATAATTATCCATGTGGGAAGTGGGGAAGCGAACTACACTTACACAGGGCACTAATTAACGCATTCATCATCGACACCGCTGGTTTCATCCCCAAATTTCTGAGACTCAAGCTGGCAAATGGAAGTAACAAGATTTTGCAATCTGTAAAAAAATATGGTTAGATGAAGAACTTTATCTACATATCTTTGACCTCATAATTCCATAGGCACCAAATGCTTTGGCACAACCATCAATAAGTGCACCATATGTGTGAACATTTGGCTCAACTCCAAGGTAAAACCTATAACAGTACAACAAATTATGTCATAAAAACTAGTATATGATTATTATATACATAGATATCCATATGCAAATATATATAAAATGAGCTTGAAGTTCAATATTCTTTGCAGGAGAAGGAAAACTATAATGTGGATCCGACCTACAGGTGCTCATGTTTTGCACATAGACTGCCAATCACAATTCACATGGGAGAGGTTTCTGGACCTTAACAGAATAATAAATACACAAATTGATACATCACAGCAATCTCTTTTTCAAACCACAAAAAGCATCTGAATCCCATCTATACTCATCTTGCATCACAATTCACATAGACTGCAAATCATTGTGTACTAGATGTATTGATTGCATGCTCCAATTTAATCAATGTATGATTCTAACAAGAAGAAAATTGTAAATCTTGAGAGCATGCACAAACAGATATTAAATGTGCTCAAGGTCGGATTTGGAATGTGATTGATAAAACGGGAAGCTTCCTTCACAGCTTTCTGACTTCTACACACCCTCGGAGAAACCCCATATGGTAAACCTAAAACCATGATCTTTTATAGCATTAATGATACAAATTAATCCAAAAAAACAAGCCTTTATCCAAACTTAGTAGGGTATTATGCTATTTTTAATGAAACCGATTAATATGATGGTAATCCAACCAAGGGTTAAAAAGAGGCATCCTTACATTATTCATGTCTAATAAACCTTTTCTTTCCAGATATTCATTCAAGCTTTTCTAAGCAGTCAGTTAAGAAATTAAATAAATTGTACATGAACCTTAAATACACACAAGTACTATTAGCTTATATGGAAAATAGTTACTAAAAATGCTTGCAACATTCAAACTACTACTGAAACATCCATCAACTAATCCTCTGTTGATGTCAAATAAACATTTCAATTGTATGAGCTAGCTAGCAATGGTGGGAATGGAAGTAGTACAATTATAGTATACATTATCAACACATGCAAGGGTGTTAGTTACCTGCCCTCTTTGAGAAAGCGATGGTAAGCACGTAACTGCTGTGAGAAACAATCTTTGCTGCTTGCTTGTTTCTTAAGTTGTGATATGGGGAACAAATATTTCAGATCATCCTTTGTCAACATAGTTTTTTCTTTGTCACTGCAAGACACTCCCTTTTTTCCACAAGTCTCTCCTTCCATGAAGACTAGTTTCATATTTTCCATGAGGTAACTAATTAATTAGCCTCAAACTTTTCTGAGAAATAAATTTAATTCTCATGTCAAGTTACTAACTGAGAATAGAGAGCCAAAATAATAAACAAAAACAAAAAAAGGGACAAAAATGTGGACCCTTTTTAAATTATAACCTGCAGCGTGAAGAAAGTCCTTTGCAGAAAATCTCTCATTTTGAGATATGGAACTAGCGAAGAAAAGCATTTATATCCGGAAGAGGATTAAGGATATCTCTGGCCTTGCTGTACTACTAAGATTTTCCAGTGAACTCATTATTTGCCTCACAGAATGCCTGTAACCCGTTGTAGGTGGACTTCATAGCTGCAAAACTATACCTACTTACGTCACATTCTTTAGTGAGCCCAAAGTTTTTCTCTACCATTAAATTATTCTTGTGTGACTTTTTCTTCTACGTTTCAATAACTGACCTGTAGAGTAGAATAGGTCTTTTTGTTATTCAGTTGTTGCTCCCATTTGGCTATTTAATGCCCAGTTATGATTCAATAAAGTATCCAAGTATTCCGGTGCATATGTTACTTTCTTCTTGTTTGTTTCATCTTGCAGAGACATGTGGTATCAGAGCCATCGATAGAAAGAAGGCCTGGTGTGAGAACAAAGAATAGGACTGATACACGAGTGAAAGAAGAGATGTCGAATGAAGGACATAATTTGCTCAGCATTCGGGGACTATGGATGCTAATGGAGAATTTTACTTGGATCAAAAGAATGGTGACATCTCATCGATCCAGAAGCAGACAGAGGCAGAGAAGACAGCAAGAGCAGAACTGAAGATCAAAGACCTTAAGGTTAAGAATTATTTATTCTTAGCCATTGACAAAAGCATTTTGAAGACCATACTCCAGAAGGAAACAGCCCGGGACCTTTGGGAGTCGATGAAGAAAAAGTACCAAGGGAGCACGTCGTAAGGTACAGAGATCGATCGCAGTTACAGGCACTTTGAAGTGAATTTGAGATTCTGGAGATGGAGGGGGGAGACCATCACAGAGTATTCTTCTCGTGTAATGTCAGACTTGACAGACAATGATCAGCACTGTCCTTTTTATTCCTTTCAGTTTTCTTTACATTGATTTCACATCTTTACAGAATATAATTTGGGGCAGACAAGAAAGGGCCTGATTCTAAAGAACAACATCATATCATGTAATTTTGCTGAATATAGATGTGCCTTGATATGTAGTAATAACTATTTTGAGTAAGCATTAATTTATATTGAAATACAAGATTCTCAGCAAACACAAAACAAACCATAAATGTAATTACTGCTATGGAAATCGTTAAAAACAGAGTGTTGGTAATATTGAAGCACAAATTAAGTCGTTAATTAGCAAACACAAAAAAGTACCAACTTCAAAACAAACCACACCACCTAAATCAATCTTTCGGAAACAAGACAAAAATTAAACTAGTAGTAAACAACTAATCCCTAATTTGAGTGGGAAGGTGATGGTACTTCTTCAAGGGTTTCATGAATCAACCTTGTCCTTGTCATGTACATCTCAACGGACAAATCACGCAGATGTTTCCACCTCTTTTCCAGATCTAACTTTTTCGAAGCCCGCACCAGTTCCATCGCCAGATCAAGAGGAAAATCATTATTATCTTTCATCTTTGCGACTTCTTTCATAAATATATCATGCTTGTGTTTGTACTCCGTATCAAGTTCGATTATATTCTTACCTTTCTTGATCCCTAAGGCTCGTTTCTTCTCCTTATTTTCCTGTGCCTGTTTCTTCTCGTTGTCTTTCTCAACTCTCTTCACATTATGCATCTTAACTTTCTTGGCATGTGGCTGCTCTAGAAGTGTTGGTTTCTGATGCTCATTGTCTTCTGATTCAGCCTTAAGTTTAGCTTTTTCATCTTTTCCCCATATCTTATCGGACAATTCATACACCTTGTATTCTTGGTCATTCATTGAAAAATTGTTACTTGTCAACCTTTTTAAATAACATGACTTTAACCGTCTTGCCTTATCATATAACTGAGATTCGGTTACAGAGATACTCAGTTGCATGGAATCTTTCACTCTCCTCCAAAGAGCCTGAGTTCCAACGGTATCACCTTCTTTAACCAATACTTGTAATATCTTTTCTTCGTCTTCGAGACTAAATTTTTTTTTAAATAGCTTGTTTGCTACCCGGACATCCTGGTTAGGTTGTATCGAATTTTTCTTAGCTGTCTCGGTAACATCTTCAGATGCCAACCCCTTAAAATTCACAAATTTAAAATATATGACTAGTAAGTGAAGAACCATCGATTATAAATAAATAAAAGCAACCTAGCTAGTTAAGTTAATCATGCAACAAACTGTGATTTAGAAAACATAAACAATGAAAGAGTAAGAGTGTATATATGTATTTGAAGAATACCTTTTGAACTGATATTGTTTTTTTGGTGTGATGATCATTCATGGTCGTTTGTTCAGCTGAAGAACTCTCGTCTTCACTACTACTACTACTACTACTACTACTACTAACAGCCTTTGATTCATTGTGCTTAGTTTTAGTTCCCGGTTCTCCCATGGTCTTTCCCTCCAATAGTTGTTTGTTTGAAGAATTCTCGTTCGAAACAGATTCAGATTCAGATTCAGATTCCTCTGAAGAAGTCTCATCTTCAGATTCAGACTTGAGAACTACTTGATCTTGCTTTCTCTTTGATTTTCTTTCATGTTGATGAACATCTTCTGATGATGATGATGACATTTTATCCGAAATTAAATTATCAACTGTCAAAATGCATGGAAGCAAAAACCTATTAGATTGAAAATGGATATAGAAATAAAAAATCAAGTTCAAAAACCTAAAAATTACCAGTGCTAATGTTTGACGATGATGGTAAAAGAAAGAAAGAATGAGAACGGTGCCTTTATTATGCAGGAAGAATGAATGAATTAATTAATTAATCGATGTAAGTAAGTAATAATGAGGATTGTTTTTTCTTTTTGAAAAAGGTTATTAATAATGAGGATTGTTGGGAAGCTAAAAAAACCCTCCGGATTCTAAAGTATTTTTCCTATAAAGACATTTCTTTTTATTAATCATTAATCTTTTCTACATATTACTAGTAGTATTTATTTATTGTTTTTCACTCATCAATTTTTCACTAAATTTCTTTCTTTTAACAATTAATTTAATTATATTATATTTTATTTATTTAAATCGATGGGTTAACAGATTAAATCAAGGCCAGGAAGAAAAATGGTAAATTTATAAGCTAAAATAATTAATTGAGGTTGGATTCACATGCCAAAAAACATTTTCTCAATTTTTTAAGTTAATAAAAATTAATATATTGAAGATTATAAGCATTTTAATTTTTAATTGTTCGACCCATTTTATTTTAACTAAGTTTCTTAGATTTTAACCAATTTTAACGAAGCAATAAATCGTAAATATATTGAATATATTCTTTATTAGGATGTAAATATTCTTTCCTCAAATATAAAAAATATATATACACATGTATAGGTAATTGATTATTTTATTTTTATAAGGATATAATTTTTTTTAATTAGTAAAATCTCATTTAAACATGTTGCACATTAAAGAATACTATTTTATTATTTTTAGTTATTTAATATATTCATTTGTATCGAATCTATTATGGGTCCTATTATAATGTGAGATAAAAATTAAGATATGCTTGCAGGATAATTTATTTGATTTTTAAATAAATAAGAAATAAAATCCCACAAACAATAATACTTAATATCTTACAACTTATTCGATATTTTAAAATCGGTAAAATATTTATTTTAATAATAATTAAATATATTCATTTATAGAATATCTATATATATATAACAAGTCAGAATTCCTTATTTATGTATATATTTTATAAAAATGGTTATGGTATATATTTATATAAAATAGGAAAGTATTACGATATTAATGTTTGTGGTCAAGACTAAGGATGGTATGAGAAAAAAGTTAAAATAATAAGATAAGAAGAGATCTAGACCATTGCTATTTTTAATCGCAAACTCGTCGATTAATCATGCTTGATATAGAAATTTATTTGGTGCATCCAAGGGTGGAGATGTCTCCTTACCCTTCTCACCGTAACTTTTATTCTCATCGGAACCCAACCCTCGTGGTCAATCCCTCGCTAATTAGCGAGGGATGAGGGTCGTTGCTATGTCCGTCGCTAATAGTTTTCTATTACACTACAAGAAAAACGTTAGTTAGTGACTAGAATTTTAGTGACGACTTGTTTTTTGGTCACTAATTTCAACATTAGTAACAATAAAAAAGGTTGTCACTAAAATTTGGTCGCTAATATAAAATATAGTGACAAAAACTAAAATTTGGTCACTAGAGTGGTGACTAATTCTCATGGCTAAAATAATATTATTAATATATATGTAATTTAATGACGAAATTTGTGGCGATTTTGTTTTTCGTCACTAATATTATAAATCCATGTGTTTTGTGACATAAATAATGGTCACTAAGTTAAAAGAGTTGTCACTAAAATGAAAGTGGTAGTGACCAAAAATAGTGGTCACTAATTTCAAAGAGTTAGTGACTAAAAATATTTGTCACTAATAGTATTTAGTAGTTAATGTTAGTGAATAGATTAGTGACAAAAAAATAGTGGTCACTAAAATAAAAATGTTAGTAACAAAGAATAGTTGTCACTAAATGAAAGTGGTAGTGACCAAAAATAGTGGTTACTAATTTTAAAGAGTTAGTGACTAAAAATATTTGTCACTAATAGTATTTAAGTAGTTAATGCTAGTGAATAGATTTGTGACAAAAAAAAATAGTGGTCGCTAACATAAAAATGTTAGTAACAAAAAAATAGTTGTCACTAAAATAAAAGTGGTAGTGATAAAAATGAATGGTGACTAAATATATGTGTTAAAATGAAAGTAATAGTCTATTTAGGGGTTGCTTGGCCGACATAAGATAATAAAATAAATTGACATAAATATAAAAATCTGGAAGAGAAAGTTAGATATGACATAAGATAATAAAATCATGACATAAATATAAAAATATGAAGTTTAGGGGCTAAAATTGGTAACCTTTCATTCTCATTTTAGAAACACTCGACGATCGATCGAATTAAACCCTAGCTCTCATCGACCATCGCCCCTGACCAGTTTGAAGCTATTGGAGAAATGATGCGATTGAAGAAATTTCACATTAGTTTCATCCCTGATTATTGAAGCTATTGAAGGTGAGCCTTGGTTTGATCTGAATCTCTTAATTATAGTTTATAGTGAGAGATTTGATTCTGATTTCAATCCTGAAGTCTGTTGATTCACACTCTGATCAAATTCTGATTATAGGCCGGTAATGACTGCTGATTTTTGCAAATGAAATTTGTGCTTGTTTAATTTCTCTGATATTGAATCGATCATGTCTGTAGGCATCGTTATGTAAGGTTTATGAACCTCACGTTTAATTTCTCTCAATTTGAATCGATCATGTCTGATTTTTTGTATTTTGTTTCTTTTCTCTTGTAGAATACCTTGACAGTTAATCGAATACATTCTGCTTCTTCAGTCCCAATAATTTTAGTACCCAAAACAAATGAGCCGGAGTCAAGTGATCAGAGAAGGTATGCCATTCAGTTTAGTTCATTTACCTGATACCTAGTTGCAGATTAAACATTAGATAGTAGCTTTTGTCACCTTCATAAATATCCACACATGATTTCTTTTTCACATCATTTGCTGCTTGACATTTGCTTTGCTGTTTGCTTTTGGATGGTAGTCCTGCACTATTCTGAAGCCCTAGCCTTTCGTATAACATACTTTCCATGGCACCAGAAACATGTTCCTACCAATTCTGCACAAGACTTATTGCTTCTTCTACTCTGTGATCATCTAATTCTAAGGTCAACATTAACTGCCCATATGTTATCTTTGTACCCCTAGCCATTTAGCCCCCATTTTACCTGCAATTTTGTGCCATTGGTTCTTTGATGGTTTCCACTGTTTGGACAATTCCAGCATCCCTCTTTTTTCAAAGCAATCCTCTTTTTGCTCATCTCTACAAACTAGACCACAGTTTGTTCATCAGCTAACAACATTTATAAAAAATAAAATAGCAAAATATCAAATACAGAGTCATACATGAAAAACAATGCTCTATTTGGTTTGTTTTTTATAATAGGAACCAAACAAGAAAGTATAATGCAGAAAAATGTAACTTGGATATAATTGTTTTTCTTACACGATTCATGAAGAAATATATGTTCTTTGGCTAGGAAATCATCTGTTGTATGTCATTTGTTATCTTTAGTCTGTCTCTAGTTCCATCTTATGTTACACATGATCGGTATCTGCATTATAATTATAACCCATTGGTAATCTTTTCTAAAGGTATTATGAAATTGGAAATATGAGTTCATATTCTTGTTTTCCTTCTTTCTTTTCTTTTCTGCATATCTCCATGTTCTGTTTTAGTAGCAGAATAGTTGAATTGTCCTGTATTCCAATCCGATTCATTGTATGAATCAATTGAATATTGTTATTCAGTTTAACCAAAATGGTAAAAAAAAATAACCAAAATTTAAACGAAACAAGTTATCATTTACTGTTTCAATTTTTTTTGACACATTTATGTGTGCCTCCAGTTCCAGTCACCTAAGTTTCTGAATCTGCGATTGTCCTTGTGTATCCATGGGTGCATTTAAGACTTATTTTTAGATTATCTTTTATGCACATGTATAAGCTCGGTGTTTTCAATAATAATTTGATAGTTGCTTGATGTACTTTAAATTTCAAGAAATACATAAGCTGACAGAGCTTTGCGTTTGATGGGTTCGATAACTGTTCGATCTATTTCAAATTCAAGAGAAAAAATAAGCTTTAAACTTTAAGAAATATCTATGAACTCGATGGGTTTGATAATTGTTCAATCTATTTCAAATTCAAGAGAAAATAAGCTTTAAATTTCACGAAATATGTATCAACTCAATGGTTTCGATAACCGTTCGATCTACTTTAAATCATATCCTTGTGTATCCATGAGTGCAATCTAAGCATTTTTAGATGGGTTTTTCTTTTTCATGCATGTATACAAGCTAGATGTACGATAACAATATGATAGTCACTCGATTTATTACAAGCTATTTTCGATAACTGTTCATTTTTGTTTTGGTACGAGTAATACAATTGGATTAGTTCGCGACCTGGTTCTGAGATGCAAATAGGTACTATCAATGCCGAAGTATGTTTATGGTATTTAAACACATTTCATAATTACTTATAACTTCCAAGAGATGCGCATAACCGAGTGAGATGCTTAAAAAATATCCAAAATGAAAGAGAAAGCAGAATGAAAAAGAAGCTGTAGATATCTATACTACTTTATAAACCAGATTTGAGAAAAGTCTTAAAGACAACCTTTAAAGCCTATAGTACAACAACTTCAAGCACACTTTTTTTGAAATATCTTAATTACAAACATTGATGCATGATGTACAACTTGTAAATGATCCAGCGCGCCCTTTCCTAAACAAATTCAGTCGACGCTTCGGTCTTCACCCTCATCTTGCTTTCGATGTCTTCCTGCTCCCAAAAAATGTATCTGCTCCCAAGGAAGACGATTCCTCCTCCCAAGGGGGTGTTGCCCATCTCCAGGTTACCTCTTTCCTCCTTAAAATCCTACTTCAATTGTTTGTTTCTAAGACGCCGATTCAGGCGAAGACACAAATATCTCTGGATGATTCAGATTATCCTTTCTGGTTATCGAACCCTTTCTTCTCTCGCTCCTCTCTGATTCAAATTATCCTTTCTGATTCAATTGTTTGTTTCTGGTTATCGAACCCTTTCATCTCTCGCTCCTCTCGAAGACAAAAATCAGGTAAAAGATTTAGGGTTTCTTCTCTCGATTTTGATTTTTGCTTTGGATGATTCAGGTTATCCTCTAGCTGCTCTCGAGTTTGATTTTTGTTCTCTCATATTCGATTTCGATTTGTGCTTGGTTATTGTATTGAAATCGATTTTGATTGATTTTGATTTTTTCTCCTCTCGAACCACTTTGATTTTTTATTTTGATTTTCGCTTGTTCTCAAACTAACACTGAAGGATTCTTCTCTTTATTTTTTTACTCCTCTCAAACTCGTATAATTTTCTGCAGGTTCAGTTGATACATCTTGTAGAAATGGGTTCTTTTAGTATTTGAAGAGGTACTCTTCGTGATTAACTTTAGTTTAATTTGGGCCTCTTCTTGATGTTTTATGCAGACTTGATGAAGAACTATGAACACTAGGGTAACACAATGGATTTTAAAGTTTTCACCCATGCTCTATAATTTCTTATTGTATGTTTGGTCTTGGTATTACATTGTTTGTGTTATTTTTCTTGCTGTTAAGAATATCTATCTTCCCCTCCTAGGGAATTGTTGCTCAGACGGCTTATTCGATCCAGGTAATTTCTTTCCTCTTTCTCTACATAAGCCGAGAAAGAAGCACTTATTGTATGTTTGATCTTAGTGTTTTAAGGAAAGATTATTATATCTGGCGTGTGATGTACCATTCTGTTAATATTTGTTTTTTTTTCTTTTACAGCTTTTAGGTTTTTATGGTGACAGATGGAAACATCATTCTCTATTTTGATATCTTCTCAAGCCAACCATAACATGTTGAAACTTATTCATAATATGTTAATTTGCTTACATGGCTTTGTATTGATTTGATTTTATGATAACCATGTTCTGGAAAGTATTCTGTTCTATCTATGCATAACTAGATTGTCATTTTTTCATTTTAGTTTTTTTTTCTCTTGTAGAATGTTATTCCTAATACATTTTAGTTTTTTTTTTCTTCTTGTAGAATGTTATTCCTAATACACTTGTTTGTGTCTTTAGCAAGTTTCTCAAGCTTACTAGATCTGCCTTGGGAAGAAGCCACAACAATGGCAGCGGGAGTTAAGGGCTGGTTCACAAATCCTCTCAAGACATTTTCTGCACAAGTATGATTTCTCCAACTTTTCTTCATCTTTTGTTGTATGATCGTTGTTTACTTCTCGATGGAAATCGTGAAGATTGTACTTGAACCCACCTCAAAATATCTCTGGATTTCTTTTCTGACATCAACTTTGACTTTCCCCATCGGTTTCACACCCTGTCATGTACCAGTTTCAATCTCTCGATTTCTCTTCAAAATAATCGATATGTGGATTTTTTTTTTCCTGATTTGATGAACACAACGTAGTTGATGTATCAAAAAGTTTCAATGAAACAAGCAGGGCTTGACCAATTATTATGTTTTACATTTAAGTTGGCACGATCACGAGCACAGTGCATAAGTTTATGAATTGTCTCTTTTGGGTTTGATCTGCACCATGGGAACATTGAATTTTTTATGTTGACCCATAATCTGTTTCTGTAATCCAAAAACCATTTTACAAGGATTTTGCTTTCGTCAAGCTAGCCAAGCAAAACTGTATATTAATTTGTCTTAACTTGTGTGTGTCATATAAATCTGGTCCATGGTGCATGAAGCCATGAAGTAGTGCCTGCATTTGAAACATCTTGAAAGCCAACTTGGTGGAGTATTTGTTTGATCCAAGTGGCATCCATACAATAGCATTTAAGTGTTTATTCATATTGATTTGTATCATTGTTGTTTGGCATATGTAATACCCAGTTTCGAAATTTTGTTAATTTTGGAAGTTGGGGGAAAAAGTGTAACGAGAATCAAAGTTCAGGGGGTTTATTGAAAATTTTGGTTTTTATCAAATAAATATCAGATTAATGAGATTGAAATCTCATTCTGATGTTTGTGTAGCCGACTTATATTTTTCAAAGAGAAAGGGAGAAAGCAAAGAGAAAGCAGAGAAAGAGAAGGAGATTTGTGAAGGATCGTCCGTTTTTGTCAAATAGAGGTATGTTTTTAGCTTCATGCTTCTATCTGCATGTTATAGTCGGTAAATAGACTTGTTAATCAAGCTTTTAACCGTGTATTTGATCGATTTAATCGATCAAAAGTTTTCTGGGTTGAACTGTATTGAGCCGACTTATGTTCTTGATAAGACCGGGAAGATGAGGTATCGGTCTTATGCTAAAGACCGATATAGTGTGTTCGATCGGTAGTGTTTGACCGGTAGTGTTTGACCGGTAGTATTCGACCGGTATGTTGTAAAGGACCGGAAGGGTGTTCGACCAGTATGTTGTAAAGGACTGGAAGGGTGTTCGACCGGCATGTTGTATAAGACCGGGAATGATTCGACCGGTAGGTTGTAAATGACCGATAGAGATTCGACCGATATTATGGTTAGAACAGTGTTATTCGGTCTATTTGTTAGACCGATAGTTTGATATTTGGTCCAAGAGGTTTTTAATCAGATTGGTTTTTGACCGGGTTAAAAACAGTAGATTTCAATTGATGAGTCTTTTGAAAGAAAGAGTGTTAGTTGCAAGTTAGCTTACCTTTGTTTTTAATATCATCGTAGGTGGTGTTAATCAATAGAAGTCAGAGTTTAATTCAAAAGAATTAAAGGTGAGTATTTTAAACTAAATCTTTTATGATTTGAGCAGTTATTTAATAAATGTTGGTTTTATATACCGCGCATTTATTATATTGAAAGTTATTCAGATTAATTTCGAAAGTTTGATTTAATCAGTTTGGCATGTTTATGCTCAGGTATATAAACTTGTTTTATATACAGTCAGGACTAGGTGTATGCATACATTTGAGTCAGAAGTTTGACCTAAGCCGGGAAGTGTGACCCGCCTGCTCGTACCGGGGAGTGTGGCCCGTTTATGCCATTAGGGTATGTCCCTAAAATAAGGCAGTGCGAGACAGACATACCGTCTTTGACGGGAATGTTGGTCAATAGTTTAAAGTACGCTTGCGAGCGTAGAAAGTGGTCAGTGATGGCCAGTAGATTTATTTATGCCTGCGAAGCATAAAGTGTTTTAAAGTGTGATTTAAAGAAGAAGTTGTGTATTGAGATATACAGTTTTGTTTAAATGTTTTAATTAATATTTGAACTGTGTAGTAGTGATTAGAGGGGACTCACTAGACCTTTGGTCTAACCCTCGCTATTTCGAAATTTTAATCCTGTTTCAGGTTATCGAAAAGTAGCAGATAAAGGTAAAGAGAAGGTGTGAGCTTTAAGCAGGAGATAGAAGACATCCTACCATAGCTATCTTTTTTGAGAAACTCAGTTGTGTAATAGTTGATAGTAAAGAACCTTGTACTCTGTATTGTAAGCTAGGGACAGTGTTTAGTAATAAATGTTAATTTATTATATAAAAAGGTTCATGTTACAGCATAACTTGTAATTATAATTTTTTTTAATTGGATTAAGATTCTATGCAATGTTTTAGAAACCGGGTCGACCTGGCCTGTTCAACCGGTTGAACCGGGAACCGGTCGAGAGATCGGGTCAACCACCACCACCGGGTTTTTGGGGAATTATGGACTGGATCGAACCTCCTGGTTTTTGAGAGAACCGATTGAACCGGTCTGATTGAACCGTTAAAGACCCGGTTTAACCCGGTTAAAAAATAAATTTGACAATTTCATAAAGGAAGCGGCTAAGGGTATTTTGAGTTTCCATCGACGCTCTATTCCATCAGAACACAAAGTCACAAACAGCTTTCATCGACTCCAGTCCACATACAGCTTCAATCGATTCCACAGACCCATCAGTCCACATACAGCTTCAATCGATTCCACAAACAGCTTCGAATTTCGATCGATCTCTTCTTCGATTCCACAATCGATTCCATCTACAGTTACATCGATTCCTTCTTCGATCGATTCCACAATCGATTCCATCTACAGTTACATTGATTCCTTCTTCGATCGATTCCATCTACTTCTTTGATCGATTCAATTAGAACAAGGGGTTAATAGTTGTTTAAAGTTTAAACTTTTATCAGTGGGTTAATGCCTTAATGGTTGTTTAAACTTTAATAGAAACGTGTTAATGGTTCTTCCATTCCTACCATATGTGTTCTTACCACTTACAGATTATTAGGGTTTGATTCCTACCATAGAATGAAAAATACATAGAATTTCTTGAAACGAGATCAACCACCCGGTTGAACAGGTTCATATGTGACCCGGTCACCACACCGGGTCAACCAAAAAACCGGTTTTTAAAACATTGGTTCTATGTGCATTGTTTCCCCTTTATGGTTCTTTAAGGCACCTATTTTGTGTCATAGTTTGATGTTTTATTAAGTATATTAGCAATCAGTCTTCTTCCCAACTTACCTTTGAACTTAATTACAATTTTACTCTTTAAGTTTTCCACAATCAGTATCTTTCCCAACATCTGCAAAGAATTAGTGTTTGTCGGTTGCATATTTTTTGTTACTATTGTTGCTAGAGGTTAGTTTAAGCATAAGATGCTAAACTTTCTAGACAGCGCTATTAATTGTTAATTCACTTTATATGTTAAGATATCATCTTCTCTCAATTTTTTTGGTTTATTAGATGATGAATCTTATACCTTGTGCGTTTTCTGTTTTGAAATCGTCAATGTGCATATTTTGATGATATCTTATGTTCTTATACGTGAATATTATCAAATGCTTATATATAGACAAGAATTATACGTCAATTTGTGCCTCATAGTTGATGCAACAAACATGGTTTACGTGGTAACCTTCTATTGGTTTTTGTATGTTTATTTATTGGATATTCCAAAATCTTTTTTTCAAAGTTTGTTAGTGAGATGCTCGAAAGCATTACTAAAACTAAGGGTTCACAATATGCAGGTGGACATTTTGCGGCATATGCGTTTTTGGTGACGATTGGAGGAAACTCGTGGCTGAATTGTTCAAGGGATCATTTTTTTATAAAGACATCAAGGAATTATACGTAATATAGATTCTAATTTATTTTACAAATCGGTTGATAGTATAGATTCTATGTAATTTCTCTTGTATTGCACCATTTGCTTCATTGGTTGTACAAATGAATTATTAGGAGTTTAACTTGGAAAAAAAAAATGTATTTGTAATATGCATTTGTTTTTTATGTTTTCATATTTTGTGTTATGTTTATATCATGAAAAACTCTTATTATCTCATAGTAGCCACCAAACATTTCAAATATATCTTTTAAGATTTCAATATTTAAAAATGAAATGTATCTTGATAGAACATTGACATCCTGCCGCATTGCGCGGGTACACAACTAGTATATATATATATATAATTGTAATAATACTAATGCTAATGATAATTTACTTAAAAAAACCAAGGCCATCACAAAAGTTGTAGCTCTTTGGTTAATTGTAATTAAAGGAAGATATTTGTTCTCTAAGATATTTTTTTTATTGAGTTTTTGTTACCATGTGGTGGATGTAGTTGCTACTTTACAAGCTAAGGGTACTGGTAGTAACAATCTGCCCTAACATTCCCAAATTTACCCCAATTTCTACATTACTCTTAAAATGGTAGGAATGAATTAACTGATAGGAATCAAAGTTCATAAGCATCGTTAGTTCTTTTTTACTTCCAACTTATGCTCAATTGTGTTAAAGCTAAATTGTTTCTATTAGTGGTGTTTGTTGAATTTAAGAATTTTAATTGAGTTTTTTTTCTACAACTTCATAACACAAACACAAGCAGTTTCTTTTTTACTTTTGATTCAAAGTTGATTGTTGGTGTTTGAAATTCAAAGTAAAAAAGTTGGTGCTGGAAAGTTGATTCGTTGATTTAAAGTTACCATTTTTGTTGATTTAAAAACCAAAATTTATGCATTTATTGTTCGTTTTTGTGGGGTTTACATGAATTTCTTTAATACTCATCATTTCATGAGGGTCTTAAAAGGTTGCTCTTTATTTTGGTGTTTATTAGGAAATCGTAAATGTTGTTTAGACAGATTACTAGATTAGTAACAATCTGATTCCTACTTTACCCTAATTTCTACAAGTATCCTGAAATGGTAGGAATGAATCAACTTCACTTATCTTTTACGGTTCCATGCACATATCTATTCTTTTTGCTAATTCTGCTACGTGATTCACCAAATTAAATTACTAAAGCACCTGATTAGGGTCAAGTAGTAACATGAAGTGTTTAAGCTACAAAGTTTATGTTTATTTGGATCATGTGCCCAGTTTTATCGGACCCCCTTACAGATAGTAAAACATAAGTGATAATAAAATGGAGTTAATCAACATGCATTTCAATTCCTAGACTTTGATAGATCTTATTGGAGTTGTTGATAAGTTTGTTTTTATTCTTTTGTCATGCAGAATCAATTACTAAGTGAGGAAGCTGCTTATTCTTGTTCCGCAGCAGAAAATTTGTTTGAAAAAACTACATCCTATTCCGGGATATATAAAGGGACATGCCGCTTCGACAAAACATGTTTAGCCACAGAAAATCTACGAATAGAGTTGAAATTAGAAAAGAACAAATCAAAGGCTTTAGAGGAAGAAGTTAAGAGAATCAAAGAAGAACAGTTGAAAGTTCAAGAGGAGCAAGTGAAATTTCAAGAGGAGCAACTGAAATTTCAAGAGGAGCAGAACCAAATGAACCAAATAAAGGACAAAACGAACCTCATAATGGCACAACTGTCAAAGTTATCTGCATTAGGATCTCAAAACTAAGAAGTTTGTTCTATTTTTGTTAGTCATCAAGTGATTTAGTGATAAATAAATTGATATAACTTTGACATGCTTGTTTGGATCAAAGAATTATATTTTTTGGATCAAAGAATTTAGATTTTCATCTTTACAAATTAGCAGGTTTTAGTTATATTGTAATAACAATAACAGTATAAATTTATGACATTTTTTATTCATTTTTTATAATTAGTGACCACATTTTTTGGTCACTAATGAAAGTTAACGGACTTAACTGAGCCGTTATCTTGACAATTAGTGACGACTTTTAACAACTTAGTGACGAAATTTAGTGACCACTTTAGTTGTCACAAACATAGTGACCACTTTAATTTTGTCACTAATTAATGACCAATTTTGTATTTCGTCACTATTGTCAATTAGTGACAGACCTTTAGTGACGAAAAGTGACGACCGAAATTTTGGTCACTAAACGACATTAGTGACCACCTTTCTATCGTTAGTGACCAATTTCTTTTTGTCACTAATTACCATTTTTCTTGTAGTGGACAGAGCACTAGCTTGCAGACATTCTCATAAAGCCATAGTGAAAACCCCAAATAGATTTAATTTGTAACAAGTTGGGCATGATTAATATCTTTGCTCCAACTTGAAGAGGAGTCTTAGATATATAGGGTTTTACTTTCTTGGCCTCCTTTGCAGTTTCCTAATATAGGACTCTTTTGTATATACATTTTCGTATCCTCCCCTGTTGTGAATAAGAAAACACTATTCCTGGAATATTATCAACGCACTTGGATAATTACGTTTGGGACTATGCGTGCTAACTTCTACTTACCGGAAGATAGTTTTTTTGGGCATATGATGCTTGCATTGAATTAATGACAATTCTATTGACAATAGCTACAGGAGGTCCCATCATTTATCATTCGTGTTTGGAATTTCACGTCATGGTAATGGATTATAAACTTACATACCCTAGTGGAACTGCCACACCGATCTATGTTGATAAATAGTTTTCACACTACTACAGACACAGAGCTTGCAAGGTAAAATGTGTGCATATGTAGAGGATTGCTCATTTTACAATGTTTGTCAAGTCCCTTAACATGTCTGAACATAAAAAATATAGTGACAATATTACCAAAGGGTCATTGACCCACCGTTACTCGAGCTTCGTGTAGATCCCAGCCTCCTTGGAGGTCAAGGGTTCAAGCCTCAACAACGTGATCAGGAGCGTGCGAGAGTTTGGCCGTATGTAAAATATACTTCCAAAGTGGGAAGCCTGAAAACTACGGAAAAATGATGAAAAAGTATATTAATATGGATGTCAAATTAAAACAAATAAAATGATGGTTTTTTAAGGTTGTTTTATTCAAATTTTGACTGCATTTCGTCTATTTTCTTTAATTTATAAATAACGTCGGGGTGGGATATTTTTTATTTAAAAATAAAGTCGTGAGGCATTTAACTTTCTTACCGACTTTCCTACTAAAGAATACTTGTCTTGTCAGAGCCTCGGAAGAGGCTTGTTGTCGAACAAGATTGGGGATGTTTCATTCTTAGTAACGGTCTTTGTACATTCGCTAGCTGGCAACACAACTTTTACGACCCAAATATTGTATCTGAGGTCGGGGTCGATGCTCCGCCAACCACTCCTTTAATCACATCTCTTGATCAATTAATGATTAATCTAACGGTTGATGAGAGTTTCCATGTTTTCCACTTTTTAGGGTATTCTGTTGATATATATATACTAGTTGTGTACCCGCACAATGCAACAGGATGAAACTTCGTCATTTGTCTTTTTGAATGAGAATGCGGGATTTTGAAGCCTCTGTGGGTTTGTTACACGATATTTTTTGGATATTATGAAATTAGTATTTGCTTCCGATCTATGCAACATTGCAACTTACGTGAGCTAGTTGTCCCAATCCATGTCTTGGGTTTGTATTTTAGGCATGTTTTTAATACTATCAAAACTGATGTTATTTATGAATAGGAATATATGAAATATTTTTTTAGTGAAATAAATTTGTAGGACAACATTTGACCTAACAGTATGTTATTGCAAAACTTATAAAATGATGTAAAAACATTGTTCATAAGTTGTTTCGAAGCGAACGGGGTAGTTATCAATTCAACCTTGATATCCATCAAATTTTCTTGCTTGTCGCTAACGCAATACTTTTTAGAATCATGCAAGGATTATTCCTTCTATTTTAGTCCTAAAATCTATCTACAATTTAAAAATGTGGATATGGAGAGACACTCGCTGGAACATCTTTGTAGTGGATCATTCTCAAACCCAAGTGAATTCTTTCATTTGCCAAGCTTGTTAATCAATTCTTTCAGCAATTTGCAAGTAGTTGCAAGATGGAAAAACAAATTAGTGACTTATATTACATCACTCTGTTAATGTATATAGAGGTCCAGGCCTATGTTAGGGCCCAAGCCCATCTTGCCTACGTATATATTTGTTGTATTGTAGTTTAGGATAGTATTACTCTTTCATAATTTTCACTTTCTGTATTGTAAGTTTCTCTCAATCAATATATTGAGGTTTCAAACCTTCAGCATATTCATCGTGTTCTTCATTCATATTCATCTTCTAACATGGTATCAGAGCTGTTAGGTTTGTTCATCGGTTTACTGTTCATCGCGATTTTTCTGTTAATCGTTGGTGTTCTTGCCATCGTCGTCGTTGTTCTTGCCTTTGCCGTCGATCGATCGATCTGTTGGAAACCCTAGCCGCAACACCGGTCGTTTTTCTACCGGTCTTTAACCCCTTCGGTCGAACACCCCCTCGGTCGAACATCTCCTTCGGTCGAACAACCCCTCGGTCGAACATCTCCTTCGGTCGAACATCACTTCGGTCGAACATCACTTCGGTCGAAACACCCCCTTCGGTCGAAGCCTCCTCCGGTCGAGCATTCCTCCGGTCGAGCATCCCTTCGGTCGAAGGTCGAACTTTTCTCCGGTCTTTAATACTGTTTCTCAGTATCTTTTCCTTTTTCATGGCTACCAATTTCAGTCACTCAAATCCCATCTCCGTTGTTTTCAACGATAGCAACTATATTCTTTGGCACCATCATATGACAATTCTGTTAAAGTCTCATGGTTTTTACACCTATGTTACTGGCGCATCCAAAGCTCCAGTTCAAGAAACAGCTGAGAATATTGTTGACTTTGCCAAACGAATGAACGAGTGGGACATTAATAATGCTCGTATCTTGGGCTTCATTAATGCCTCCACTACTCCTGAGATCAACCAACAGTTCCTTGGTTATATTACAGCCAAAAGTCTCTAGGATTTTCTCGCCAAACGGTATACATCATCTGGTCTATCTCATCAGTATCAACTGTGGACCACTTTTCAGAGCAAACGTCAACTTCCTGATCAATCCATCAATTCTTATATCTCTGAAATGCAGTCTCTCAGAGATCATATCAGTCTTGGAGCACCTCAGATTTTTGATGAAACCGCTCAACAGTTCACCGCCGACTTCAACCAGCTGCACCTGATCACCATTTTGATGGGCTTGACTGATAAATTTGAGAATGGTCGTGCTTCACTTCTTCATATGCAGCCTTTACCTACTCTTGAAGAAGCAATCTCAGAATTGCTAAGTGAAGAAACTCGTCTTCACATGCGGTCACCAGTGCCTGCTACTGATAGTGTTGTCTACACGTCTCATTCCAAGCCAAAAGGCAAATGGACCAATAACAATCATTCCAGATCTGTGGGCAAGACGAACACATCCGAGTGTGCCTTCTGTCATTCTCCTGCTCATCTTCTTCTTGATTGTCCTATCCGTAAGTGCCGTAAGTGTGGCATCACGCATCCGTGCCACTATGAGACTGACTGTCCGAAGAACTCAAAGCACACTAGTTCTCAGAATCGAACTCATGCTGTTGCTGGGCCTACTATTGCTGATACTGAGGCTTCTACAGCCTCCTCACCTGATCTAATGGAACTGATGCGTCGCAATCAGGAACTTATGGAACAGATCATGTCTGGTGCTATGAGTATGAACTCTCCACACTCAACTGCATCAGGTAACGTATGGCTTTTTGATTCTGGGTGTTGCAATCATATGACACCTTGCCCTGATGGTTTCGCTTCTAAGAAACCACCTCAGCAATTTACGTCAGTAAGAACTGCTGACAACACTGGTCTACCGGTATCTTTTAGTGGAAATGTTTCCACTCCTCTTATACAATTACCGGATGTTCTAAATGTTCCAAAGCTATCTCTGAGCTTAGTTTCGATTGCTCAACTTCTTGAATCTAATTTGATCATTTTATTTCATTCTTCTAGTTGTGTTGTACAGGATCCAAAGACCAAGCAGATCCTTGGACTCGGCCGTAAAGTTGGACGGATGATTGAAGTGGTTTACCTGCGTCTTCCTTTACCCTCTTCAAGTTTTGTTGCCTCGGTTTCTAGCACTTCTTCCATTGAGCTGTGGCATGCCCGACTGGGTCACTTATCTCTATCCAGAATAAAGTCATTAGCTCATTTAGGTGTGTTAGGAAATTGTATATCAACTGACAATCTTTCTTGTTTATCTTGCAAACTTGGCAAGCATCACGCTTTACCTTTTGAATTGAATGAATCCAATTCTACTTCTTCTTTTGATATTATTCATTCTGATGTATGGGGACCAGCACCACATCCATCCATGGGTGGTGCTCGATATTTTGTTATTTTTATTGATGACCACACTCGTTTCACATGGATATATCTTATGAAACATCGTTCGGAATTACCTCAAATCTATATTATGTTTGCTCGGATGATTCACACTCAGTTCTCAAAATCTATAAAGATTCTTCGAGCTGATAATGCTATGGAATACAAAGAGTCATCCCTTCTCTCCTTTGTTCACTCTCAGGGGACTCTCTCTCAGTACTCCTGCCCTGGCACTTATCCTCAAAGTGGTCGTGCTGAACGCAAACACCGTCATATTCTTGATACAGTTCGCACTCTTCTCATCTCTGCGAAATGTCCAGAACGCTTTTGGGGTGAAGATGCTTTTACTGCCGTCTATACTATCAATCGTCATCCTACTCCCATCCTTCATAATAAGTCTCCTTATGAGGCTCTTTATGAGGTCACTCCTGCCTATGAACTTCTAAAAGTTTGGGGTAGTGCTTGCTTTGTTCAACTGCAATCTCATGAACATACCAAACTTGAACCTCGCTCCAGACTGTCCTGCTTTCTTGGATATGGTATTGCGCACAAGGGCTATCGCTGCTGGGATCCTATCTCCCAGCGTCTTCGTATTTCTCGACATGTTACCTTCTGGGAACATGTTCCTTTCTCTTCTATATCCAAGTTTCGTGATTCTCCTAATCTCACACCTCCGTTTTTCACTGATGCTTCCGTCTCATTGGACTCACTCCAATCTGACATTATATCACCTCCACCTATTGTTCCAACTCCTTCTGAGTCAGCTTCTCCTAGCTTTCCTGATCATCATCAATCATCTGCTCCTTCCGCACCGCCAACATCTGAGGTACCTGCTGAGTCTTTGGCTCCTGAAACTTCTCAATCTCAGAATGTTAGACGATCAGAACGGGTAAGACAAGTTCCTTATCATCTTCGTGATTATCATGTTTATGCTACTCTGCTATCAAATCACGAACCTACTTCCTACAAGGAAGCCTCTTCTAACTCTGATTGGCAGAAAGCTATGGATGAGGAACTTCAGGCACTTGACAAAGCTCAAACTTGGGATTCTGTTCCTCTTCCACCAGGCAAGAAACCCATTGGCTCCAAATGGGTGTTCAAAATCAAAACCAAATCGAAAGGTTCTATTGATCGGTACAAAGCTCGGCTTGTGGCCAAGGGTTTCAATCAAGAGTATGGTATTGATTATGAGGAGACTTTTGCACCTGTTGCTCGCGTCACATCTGTTCGCAGTCTTCTTGCCATTGCTGCTACCAAACAATGGCCTCTTTTTCAGATGGATGTTAAGAATGCCTTTTTGAACGGTCACTTATCTGAGGAAGTCTACATGACACCTCCTCCAGGCGTTCGTCTTCCACAAGGTCATGTTTGTCGTCTTCAAAAGGCTCTTTATGGCCTAAAGCAAGCTCCGCGAGCTTGGTTTGAGAAATTCAGTACCACTGTCACCTCTTTGGGCTTCTCACCCAGCAACTATGATTCAGGGCTGTTTACTCGGACAACTGAAGCTGGCACAATCTTACTTCTCCTGTATGTGGATGACATGATTATTACTGGCAGTGACTCTACAGGCATAGCTAATCTGAAGTCATCTCTCAGCTCCTGTTTTGAGATGAAGGATCTTGGTTCTTTACACTATTTTCTTGGTTTTGAGGTACTCTCTGATCCATCGGGTCTTTATCTGTGTCAAGCCAAGTATACCTCAGATCTCTTGTCGAAAGATGGGATTACTGACAACAAAATAGCATCCACTCCTCTTGAACACAACCTTCATCTGGCTCCAAATGCTGGTCCACCTCTACGTGATCCTACTTTATATCGCCAGTTAGTCGGGTCACTTGTCTATCTGACAGTGACTCGACCTGATATTGCCTATGCTGTTCATACTGTTAGTCAGTTCATGTCTGCACCTTGTTCTGATCACTATGCTGCTGTCCTGCGCATTCTTCGATATTTAAAAGGGACCATATTTCATGGTCTTCATTTTTCATCCACCTCATCGTTGACTTTGCGAGGTTTTTCTGATGCTGATTGGGACAGTGACATGACTGATCGACGCTCCACTACTGGCTATTGTTTCTTTCTTGGCGACTCTCTTATATCCTGGCGAAGCAAGAAACAATCTCTCACAGCTCGATCCAGTACTGAAGCTGAATATCGAGCTTTAGCTGATACAGCTCAAGAACTTGTGTGGTTACGCTGGCTTCTCTCTGACATGGGGGCTCCTCAACAATCTCCAACTCCATTGTGGTGTGACAACAACAATGCTATTCAGATTGCCCATAATGATGTCTTCCACGAGCGAACAAAGCATATTGAAATTGACTGTCACTTTGTTCGTTAACATGTGACACGTAAGACTATTCAACTTCTTCCTATTTCAACCCTTGATCAACCGACCGATATTTTTACTAAAGCCCATTTACCAGGACGGTTTCGCGATCTAGTTTCCAAACTCCATCTGGCGCATTCTTCTCCCGATTGAGTTTGAGGGGGGATGTTAATGTATATAGAGGCCCAGACCCATGTTAGGGCCCAAGCCCATCTTGCCTACGTATATATTTGTTGTATTGTAGTTTAGGATAGTATTACTCTTTCATAATTTTCACTTTCTGTATTGTAAGTTTCTCTCAATCAATATATCGAGGTTTCAAACTTTCAGCATATTCATCGTGTTCTTCATTCATATTCATCTTCTAACACACTCAAAAGAATGGAGAGTCCGTACGCAACTACTTTAATCGTTTCAACTATGAAATAATTAGTATCCGTAATTGCGACATTCGAACGACGTTTAAAGATTATAAGTGTGGCCTAGACGACATCTCAGAACTATATTTGGACTTGACTAAATATCCAGCCGAGGTCTTCGAAGATGTGAGGTCCTGAACGTTAGCCCACATGCAAGTCGAAGATCATGCTATCTTTCGACGAAAACATTCTAACGACAAACTCCCCCTCAATGTCAAAAATCCAGAATTTAAAGTCAAAATTGTTCCAAGCATAAGTAGCACGAAAAATGTCGAACATTCGATTCGATAAGAAGAAGGATGTCTCTACATCCTCAAAATTCCCTCAACATCCAAAGATATCAACATATGGATTTAAAGGGACACGAAAAGACCTGATTGATGCCTTGAAGAATGTCCAATAAATGATTAGATGGCCGAAAAAGAGTGACAAGACCAATGGTAAGAAATACAAGTCTAAATGATGCAATTTGCATGATGACTATGATAATTTAAACAACGAATGTTTGGCCTTGAGGAAAGAGGTTGCATGGTTAGTCCCAAAAGGACATTTGCAAGATTTAATGATGAAAGATGTCGTGAAAAATAACGACCTTCGACTGCCATCTCCTATGCATACGAAGGTCATAAATTATATAATAAGTGGTTTCAACATCTGCGGATCGACCTTGTTAGGACCAAAATGACTGTATTCAATATTTAAGAGTCAAAAGTGTAAATTCTTGATAGTTGTTTTAAAAGGTCAAAAAGTGTTGACCAAATATAAATACGTTTTGTTCTTTGTATTCTTGTAAGATGTAAGATCATTTGTATTTGAGGAATTAGATTTTAGAGAGAGAATATTCTGTGAGCTTATTGAGAGAAAGTGTATTGTATTCATACTTCAAATATACATATGAATTGATCTTGATCTTGTGTTCATGTTTGTATTGAACTGAACTTGATTCTACGACTAACATTTGGTATCAGAGCAGAAATCAATGGATAATTTGTGCGATTTTTAATAGATTTTTAAGCTTTTTAAAGTCGACATAGATGGAGTCTGTGTTCTTGAGTGTCTCTGTAATTCATGTGATTTCTTGAGGTTTTATGAATCAAATTGTTTAGATTTCATTAGTGAAACATTCTGAATCGATTTCTTGATTCAATTTGGTGATTTGATTAAGTTTTTTGGATAGATTTGAATTTTTGATTTTCTACAGTTCTTGAAGATTTTGAGCAGAAAATCGATTTTTGTTTCGAATTAGTTGAAAATATCCGTTTCAAAGATGTTCATAATCAAATTTTGAGCATGTCTCTGTTGGTTTCTAACAAACTCAGTGGTTTTTAAAGATCTCAGTTCGATTTGTTAAGATCTTCATAAATATCGCATGACACTGATATTCAAAGATATTGCACGGTAGTGTACGACATTTGCACTTTGTCGCACAAAGAAGGTGTTGAAAAGTACTTTATTGCACGAAGCTTGTGCGACATCTTGAGTTTGTCGCACATGCCTCGACCGACATCTTGTGGTTGTCGCACAAAGAAGAGGATGAATAGTGAAGATGTGTGATACATTAATAATGTCACTCGATGAAGGAGATGGGCAGTAGAATGTCACATGTAGCCCATGCGACATATTGATCTTATCACACAAGCCCCTGCAATATCTTGTGTACCTAATTCCAAGCCTGTGCGACATACTATTTATGGAATTCATATTGTGAAGTGTTGTGCGACATAAATGTTCTAAATTTTTTTCTCTAAATGTTCTAAAAAAAAATTCTCGGGACCCCCGTGCTAAGTCACAGGAAGGGGAACATTATAAGTGTTTGACTTTCAAAATCTGATTTTCTGAGTTGACTTTTTAGTCAAAGCTTTCTTCAAGGATTTGTTTCTCACTGATTAACGATCATATCAAGTTCAATTTATTTCAAGTGATGAAGATGTCACAGGATTTGATGAGTATGGGATCTGTAACATCCCAAAAATGTCAAATTTTTTTTTGAAACTTTACAAATACCCATTTATTTGCATAAGACACCATTAATAATTCAAATAACCGTTTCATTGAAAACTTAAATAATAAATGTTCTTATTTAAACTAGACAGCGGAAGTAAATTTTTTTAAAGCATAAATTAAATCTCATGACTGCAAAGAGCCCTTCGTATGCGCCAGTGTGTACCATCACGCCTTGGACCCACTAGTACCTGAAACCACAATTTATAGGGAAAGGGTAAGCACGAAGCTTAGTGAATTCAACACCACATATAGTATGATTATAACCTTACCCCTAAACAGGTAGATACACAAAACCGAGCATCCAAGTCAAAGAATGCATCCTTAACAAGCATACTCACACTAACCCACCTAACCAAGCATCCATCGGTCTCCCCGATGACACACGATAACCGTGCACGTATCCCTCGGTCCCACCGAGTTCCTACGCCACTCGTGTACAAAATCCTCGGTCCCACCGAGCCCTCGGTCCCACCGAGTTTACACGACCTTCAAGGTCCATACTAGACACAACACTATTTAGTACCACAGAACAAGTAATACCACATAGCACAAGCAAGATACAATGAGGTAAATATAACCATAGTTCTACGTAGTGAGTGAACTCACCTCAAAAGCGATTCACAAAAATCTCGAACGATCACACGAGCTAGCCAACTCCAAAATCACTTCTCGACACCTAGATAAGTGCTATATAGTGTCAATTCGAAACCCGGGACCCTTAACTATAAGCATAAAATTACACGGGTGATATTTCGTCTTTTCAGTCTAAACTGCAGGTCTGTTCGGGATCTTTTTAGCCCCTTCTAAACCCACGAATTTAGAGATCAGTGTTTACAATCAAATAGATCTAGGTCTTAGACTTCCAGGGACATATTATACGAGTTCTAACGATTTTCCTACGATTTTATATGATTTTTCTAAAACTGAGACGTAAATCTGGCAGATTCGGACCTTATGTAAAAAATGGCTATTTTGCACATAGTTAGAAGCTGAATCAGGTTTTCTCTAAAACACAAAAAATGTTCCCAACACAGAATGTGAACCGTGGACACCAGTTTTGCCTCGAACCGAGCTACGACGGAAAAGTTATGGCCGACGCAAAACAGTGGCAGATTACACATTCTCATAAAAATTGATACCCCCTTTTTAAAAAAAACGGCTAAGGGTTTTCAGGTTTGCAATGAGTCCGGGTTATAGAATTTGCCAGGGATGGACAAGACCACGCACCACCCTCTGCCACCTCCGGCATTGGTGGTCGGTGGCGGCGGCCACCGGCGGTGATGGTGTTTTTCTTTGGTTTTCAACGCCGAAACGAAAAGAAAAGAAGAGAAAGAGAAAAGAAACCTTACCTCTCGAGAAAACGCGACTCGATGGCTCCGCATCTCTCTCTCTCACTCTCGTTCACACCGGCGGCAAGCGGCGGCGGCAATGTTGGGATCTTGGGAGGCTCACGGCGCAAGGGAGGGAGGAGGAGAGAAAAAAAAGAGTTTTTCTTTTAGCCAACTAAGGTTTTTTTCCAAGTTTAAATATCAAGGCCATGAGGAAAAAAAATAGAATCGGTCCTCAAGGCCCGGCCCATGCAACCTTCACCAATTGCCAAAACCAGTCCCCCGCTATAAAGTCTTGCCACAATTTTAACCCACTAAAACTTGGATTTTTAAAAATATTTAACCCCTAAGGACCAAAATGTTCACAAACGCATTAATTAAATAAAACATAAAAAAAAAAAAACCGTACCGGGACACGGGCTTTACATCTCTTCCCCGCTTGGCTTAGACTTCGTCCTCGAAGTCTCGGTCGGTGAATAACTCGGGATAGTTCTCGCGCATCTCCGCTTCGGGCTCCCACGTCCATTTTGAACCCTTCTGATGTTGCCACTGGACTTTCACCAATCCGATGACTTTGTTGCGCAAGGTCTTCGTCTTTCTTTCAACGATAGCTATCGGCTTCTCCACATAGTTAAGCCTTTCATCAATCTGAATGTCCTCAAGAGGAATCACTGCAGACTCATCCACTACACACTTCCGCAATTGGGAAACGTGGAAGGTGTTGTGAATCAAGCTCAACTCGTCCGGTAACTCTAAGCGATAAGCTACCTTACCCACTCGAGCAATGACCTTGTAAGGTCCAATGTAACGGGGCCCTAACTTTCCCCATTTGCGAAACCGGATCACCCCTTTCCAGGCTGACACCTTCAGAAGAACATAGTCTCAGACCTGAAATTCCAAATCCGATCGTCTCTTGTCGGCGTAGCTCTTCTGCCGGCTTTGTGCAGTGACTAATCGATCCCGAACCATCTAAATCATCTCAGTCGTCTTCAACACAACATCGGTGCTCCCCAATACTCGATGGCTAACCTCGCCCCAGCAAATGGGTGTCCTACATTTCCTACCATATAGCACCTCGTAGGGCAGTCTGCCGATACTGGAATGGTAGCTGTTGTTGTAGGAGAACTCAGTTAACGGGAGATACTGATCCCAACTACCCCCAAAGTCAATAACACATGCCCGCAACATGTCCTCGAGTGTCTGAATAGTACGCTCACTCTGCCCGTCGGTCTGAGGATGAAACGTTGTATTGAAATGCAATCGTGTACCCATCTCACCTTGAAACTTCTCCCAAAACCGAGAGGTAAAACGAGTATCCCGATCAGAGACAATTGAAACTGGCACCCCGTGCCTGGTCACAATCTCTCTGATGAAAATCTCCGCGAGCTTCTCCGCCGAGGAGCTCTCTCTGATGGGAAAAAAGTGAGCGCTCTTAGTCAGATGATCGACAATCACCCAAATAGCATCATTCCCGCGTGGGGTCCTGGGAAGTTTAGTGATGAAATCCATCGTGACTTGCTCCCACTTCCATACTGGAATTTCCAAAGGTTGCAGTTTCCCATGCGGTCGTTGGTGCTCCGCCTTGACCTTCCGACAAGTCATACATACCTCAACACATTATGCGACATCCCGCTTCATGCCGGGTCACCAATAATCCTCTCGCAGGTCTCGGTACATCTTTGTGGCTCCAGGATGGATCAAAAACTTAGACTTGTGCGCCTCGTACAGAAGTATCTGTCGATTCCCACCAGTGAGAGGAACCCAAACTCTATCGTATCGAGTCAGTAACCCTCGACTATCTTGGACAAAATTCGGGATTTCTCCCGAAACCCTCTCACGTTTGGCATTCTCAGCTAATATTGCCACTTTCTGAGCACTATCTATCGACTCGAGAAGAGGTGCGACCACCATCAACCGTTAACACAAACCCCGTAGTGGTTCACCAACTGGATGTTGACTAAGTGCGTCCGCGACCACATTCGCTTTACCTGGGTGGTAAAGTATCTCGCAATCATAGTCTTTTACCACATCGAGCCACCTTCTCTGACGCATATTGAGATTCTGCTGATCCATCAGGTATTTGAGACTCTTATGGTCAGTGTAAATCGTACACTTGACACCATACAGATAATGCCTCCAAATCTTGAGAGCAAACACCACCGCTCCCAATTCTAAGTCATGAGTCGGGTAGTTCGCCTCATGAGGCTTCAACTGTCTCGAAGCGTAGGCTATAACCTTACCGCGCTGCATGAGCACGACACCCAAGCCCTGATGTGAAGCGTCACAGTACACCACCAAATCCTCCATGCCCTCTGGCAAGGTTAATACCGGAGCCTCGCATAACCGTCTGCGTAGCTCCTCGAAAACCCTCTGCTGCTCCTCACCCCAGCTGAAAGCCGCAGATTTCTTTGTCAAACGGGTCAACGGCAACACAATCTTGGAGAAATCTTGGATAAATCTCCGATAGTACCCCGCTAACCCTAGAAAACTCCGTACCTCGGTGGGAGTTTTCGGCACTTCCCACCGCATCACCCCTGATCGACCATAATACCATTCTGATTCACGACATGTCCTAGGAATTGGACCTCTCGTGACCAGAATTCGCACTTGGAGAACTTAGCATAAAGCTTCTCTCGCCTCAAAACATCTAAAACCTCTCGCAAATGCGACTCGTGCTCTTCCTTTGTCTTCGAATATACGAGAATATCGTCAATGAACACGATCACCGACCGGTCCAACATCGGGCTACATACCCGGTTCATGAGGTCCATGAACGTTGCTGGTGCATTGGTGAGCCCAAAAGGCATCACCACAAACTCGTAATGGCCATAACGCGTGCGAAAGGCCGTCTTCTCCGTATCCTCACTCCTTACTCGCATCTGGTGATATCCCGACCTCAAATCAATCTTAGAGAACCACAAGGCTCCCTGAAGTTGGTCGAACAGATCGTCAATCCTTGGCAGAGGATAATGATTCTTCACCGTAAGCTTATTCAGCTCGCGGTAGTCTATACATATCCGTTGAGACCCATCCTTCTTTTTCACAAACAAAATAGGGGCTCCCCACGGTGAACAGCTCGGCTTAATGAACTCCTTTTCGAGAAGCTCCTTTAACTGCGCATGCAACTCCTTCATTTCCGGTGGAGCCAGGCGGTAAGGTGCCTTGGCTACCGGAGCAGCACCCGGAACCAAATCAATTCGAAACTCTACCTGTCGCTCGGGAGGTATCCCCGGCAAATCATCGGGAAACACATCGGTAAACTCCCGTACAACTGGCACGTCTTCCGTAGTCTCCTTTCCCTCGTCAATTCGCGTGTCAATCACATATGCCAAATATCCGTGCCCACTATGCTGTAAATACCTCCGGGCCCTTACAGCTGAATATATCGCTGAATTCCGCCTAGGCGAGTCTCCCTGAACCAACAATTCTTCCCCGCTTGGGGTTCTAACTCGCACTTGTTTGTGACGACAAACAATCTCCGCATCAAACGTATCCATCCAATCCATGCCCACAATTACACATAGTTCACGCATAGCAATCGGAATTAGGTCGATGGGAAACCTCACACCCGAGATTTCCAATGTGCATCCCCGATAGACATCCGAAACCGTCAAGGTCCTGTCATCAGCAACCTCGACTACCATAGGACACCCTAACCGCCCTACAACTCGGCCCAATCTCTCGCTAAAAGTGCGAGACACAAACGAATGAGTATCCCCGCTATCAAACATCACTACCGCGGGCACCGAGTTAACTAGGAACGTACCTAACATGCCATAAAACCACATAATAATAAATAAAAAAAATACAAAACGCAGAGATAGGGAGGACAAAGAAGAAAGAGCAACGAAATGTACCTGTCATCACCTTAGGCGTCGCCTGCGCCTCGTCCACCTTCAGCTGGTGGACTCTACCTCGGGTTGCCTCCGTCCCCGACTGACCCACTCGACCATCAGTAATACGTAGTGGGGCATTCACAGGAGCCCTCTGTGCCCCACTCCCATCAGCTACCCTCGCGTTCGGACAATTGGCCTTCACGTGACCCGTTTGCTTGCAGTTAAAACAGACCATTAATGGCACTTTACAATCTCGACTGAAATGACCGGCCTGCCCACACTTGAAGCATCCATCAGTTCTCTTCCCATTAGAATCCCTAGGCTTAAACCCACCGCTCCTTGGGCTCGAGCGTGAGTCCGAGAATCTTGACTTCTTCGGTAACGCAGAGATTAGCGTCACCGCCCGTGTCGCCTTTCTCTTCTTCGCTTGAGTCTCTAACTCGAGTTCTCGTCTCCGGGCAGCCTCCATCATTGCAGTGAGTGAAGCATACTGCGCAGTGCTCACGAAATCCCTAATCTCGGTACGTAACATGTCCTTGTATCGAGACATCTTCATGTCCTCCGAAGCAGCATACTGAGGACAGAACAGCGCCATCTATGTGAACTTCCGGTTCATCTCCTTTACAGTCTCTGTCGTCTGAGTGAGCTCTAAAAACTCCTTCGCGATCCTCTCCATATCTACTGGGGGCATGTACTCTGCACGGAACCGGGTGACAAACTCCTCCCAAGTCATAGTAATACGTTCAGCCAACGTCAACGCTGTAGCACACCAATCCTTCGCTCCGTCACGTAGCAAATTCACCGCGAAGGGAACCTTTAAGTGGTCGGGGCAGCCACTGGTCAAAAATGCGCACTCTATGTCTGATATCCATCGCATACTGATAATCGGATTCGGGTCCCCCTTGAACTCAGGCGGAGCACAAGTAGAGAGATCCCGATACTGAAATTCTCGTGTACGCGGCTGTCCTCCTGCCGGTGGTGGAATCGCAGCAATGCGCTCCTCCATCAGAGTTACCACCTCGTCGCGGATGGCAGTGATAATCTCGGGGATCGCCTCCCCGATCGCATGTGCCACCTCGGCAGCAATCATCTCCCGGATCTGCTCCGCAGTGATCCAAGCACCAGTCTCTGGCTCGACAGTGTTGTTTCTCCTAGTGATGGCCATTTCTGGGTAGAAATTACAACGAGTTATTAGTACATAATAACTCACTCTAACGACGCTCACACTTAACTCCTTGGATTCCTCGTGACTTTCCCCGACTCAAGCATTGATCCTGTGCTTCCGGTAGTAGGAGCTCTACTACTACCTTCCACACCTATCATTGCTCGTTCCGAGTCCTATCCCAAAATGTCCAAGTAGTTCCTCGCCGATATCTATACCCATATGCCCGTACCAACATATGTACACACTCTTCCTAGCTTCCTAGGAATTCCAACCCATAACATTACCCTTGCTATAACGAAATCCCTACTAGTCATAAAGAGTTACCTCGCGAATACCCCGTCACATGCAGCGTGAAACAAATAGACATTTGAATACAAGATTCTATCCTAGAACGGTTTGACTCAAACAAGAGCTGCACAATAGAACTAAATCAAATATTCTAAGGCTATACGATTCTTACTGCATATAACCCATAGGGCATTCACTTAACAACCTACCATGACTAGCATAAATTCCTACTAGCAAGCAATGAACATACAACACAGAGTAAATAGCACAAGCAATCTAGCATGCATACCCCTATGATTTAGAAAACAATAAATACACTAAGTATTGTACCGTTTCGATTGGCTCCGGCTGACTGTACACACTGCGCCCTCGATCAGCGTTCCTCGAACGCATTTTCCTTTTTTTTAAAGACTTATATAGCCGCAAACTTGAGATCAACCACACCGAGATGTGTTTGATTCACTCAAGCTGTGCTCTGATACCAAGTTGTAACATCCCAAAAATTTCAAATTTTTTTTGAAACTTTACAAATACCCATTTATTTGCATAAGACACCATTAATAATTCAAATAACCGTTTCATTGAAAACTTAAATAATAAATGTTCTTATTTAAACTAGACAGCGGAAGTAAATTGTTTTAAAGCATAAATTAAATCTCATGACTGCAAAGAGCCCTTCGTATGCGCAAGTGTGTACCATCACGCCTTGGACCCACTAGTACCTGAAACCACAATTTATAGGGAAAGGGTAAGCATGAAGCTTAGTGAATTCAACACCACATATAGTATGATTATAACCTTACCCCTAAACAGGTAGATACACAAAACCGAGCATCCAAGTCAAAGAATGCATCCTTAACAAGCATACTCACACTAACCCACCTAACCAAGCATCCATCGGTCTCCCCGATGACACACGATAACCGTGCACGTATCCCTCGGTCCCACCGAGTTCCTACGCCACTCGTGTACAAAATCCTCGGTCCCACCGAGCCCTCGGTCCCACCGAGTTTACACGACCTTCAAGGTCCATACTAGACACAACACTATTTAGTACCACAGAACAAGTAATACTACATAGCACAAGCAAGATACAATGAGGTAAATATAACCATAGTTCTACGTAGTGAGTGAACTCACCTCAAAAGCGATGCACAAAAATCTCGAACGATCACACGAGCTAGCCAACTCCAAAATCACTTCTCGACACCTAGATAAGTGCTATATAGTGTCAATTCGAAACCCAGGACCCTTAACTATAAGCATAAAATTACACGGGTGATATTTCGTCTTTTCGGTCTAAACTGCAGGTCTGTTCGGGATCTGTTTAGCCCCTTCTAAACCCACGAATTTAGAGATCAGTGTTTACAATCAAATAGATCTAGGTCTTAGACTTCCAGGGACATATTATACGCGTTCTAACGATTTTCCTACGATTTTATATGATTTTTCTAAAACTGAGACGTGAATCTGGCAGATTCGGACCTTCTGTAAAAAATGGCTATTTTGCACATAGTTAGAAGCTGAATCAGGTTTTCTCTAAAACATGAAAAATGTTCCCAACACAGAATGTGAACCGTGGGCACTAGTTTCGCCTCGAACCGAGCTACGACGGAAAAGTTATGGCCGACGCAAAACAGTGGCAGATTACACATTCTCATAAAAATTGATACCCCCTTTTTAAAAAAAAACAGCTAAGGGTTTTCAGGTTTGCAACGAGTCCGGGTTTTAGAATTTTCAAGGGATGGACAAGACCACGCACCACCCTCTGCCACCTCCGGCATTGGTGGTCGGCGGCGGCGGCCACTGGCGGTGATGGTGTTTTTCTTTGGTTTTCAACGCCGAAACAAAAAGAAAAGAAGAGAAAGAGAAAAGAAACCTTACCTCTCGAGAAAACGCGACTCGATGGCTCCGTATCTCTCTCTCACTCTCGTTCACACCGGCGGCAAGCGGCGGCGACAACGTTGGGATCTTGGGAGGCTCACGGCGCAAGGGAGGGAGGAGGAGAGAAAAAAAAGAGTTTTTCTTTTAGCCAACTAGGGTTTTTTTCCTAGTTTAAATATCAAGGCCATGAGGAAAAAAAATAGAATCGGTCCTCAAGGCCCGGCCCATGCAACCTTCACCAATTGCCAAAACCAGTCCCCCGCTATAAAGTCTTGCCACAATTTTAACCCACTAAAACTTGGATTTTTAAAAATATTTAACCCCTAAGGACCAAAATGTTCACAAACGCATTAATTAAATAAAACATAAAAAAAAATAAAACCGTACTGGGACACGGGCTTTACAGGATCTCAGTCTAAGTCCCTAGTTCCGTCTATTGGAGAATATCCACAATGGAGACAAAGGATGATTAATTTTCTAAATAATAAAGATAAAAAGCTTAAGAAATCCATCAGAGAAGGACCACATGAACCGTACATTACAGTGAAAGGTTCTCCTGCAACAACAACATCTCATGCAATTCCTGGGAGTAGAATTCCAAAGACTTATGAATATTTTAATGATGCTGAAAAAACCCAAGGATATTGACAATCAGGCTTTAACACTATTGACCATGGCAATTCCAAACGACCTATACAGTCGAGTTGATAGTAAGAAATCTGCAAAGGCTATGGGGAAGATCTAAATAAACAATTTCAAGGAACAGAGAGATATGTAAAATCAAAGTTGAACCATTGTATAAATCCTTATGAAGGGTTTAAATCCAAGGAAGGAGAGTCTCTGATAGAAACCTACAAACATAACTTCGGAATTCATGATGTAGATACATATACTACTTTAACAGCTCAACTTACTTCCATGACCACTATGCTTAAAAACATAACTTCAGACCAAGGTGCACAGCCAGGGGCCACTACACCTATTCTAGCATTACTCTCAGTTCAATGTGTTTGTTGCGGAGGGGAACACTCTTATGAACATTGTCCACACAATACCGAATCTATAAACTATGTTCATAACAGATCTGGTCCTATACCAACACTTACAATGATACTTGGAAATTGTTAGTCCAAGTTTTCAAGCAAACAATCAAGATTTGTAGATTTGACAATTATGTTCTAGAGAGAGAGTGTAGAGAGAGAAATCTAAAGTCGTATATCTATTAAGCACAATATGTCAATTACAAGTGTTACCCCTACAACTCTCACAAGCTTATAACAATATATATGGTCAAGGACCATGAACTCTCAAAGAGAACTAACATTGACTTTACACATACTTGACTATAATTGACTTTACAAACTTTGACTTTTTTACTTAAATCTTGGATACAATTTATACACTAACAATCTCCCCCTTTGTATTCAAGATTAAAAAAAAATTGACACTAGTCTTCTGCTCTTGATTCTTCAAACTTTATCTTTGACAGATTTAAACGTTGAAGCTCTAACAATCTTTAAACTCTGATGCTTTTGAGGAATCTTGAAAAGTCTTTCACAAAGTCTTTAAACACTCATCAAGTCTTGAACAAAACTTTTAATTCTTGAAACTCCTTTGATCTTGAGGAATCTGTCAAAACTTGTATCTTCATCTCTATAGTCTCTGATCAGTCTTTGGAAAACAAACTTTCTCGAATCATCTTTATTTTTCATATGTCTTGAATTTGAAATTCCAGAAATTATCTTCTCCTTTTTCTTCAGAATATCTTTCAAACTTTCATATTTGACTTGAGAACCTGAATTTCTCCCATGTGACTTGAAATCTCAAACTATCTCCCCCTTTTTGATGAATTGTGAGCAACAAAATCATCAAAACCTTTTCAAGTCATCACAATCTTTGAATATTTTTCTCCCCCTTTGTGATAAAATGACAATCTCCTCCCTTTGATCTGTGTATCCGTCAATTCATGAAATGTGTATACCCGAATCTTTTCAAATTCAGATATAATAGACGTGATAACCCTGAATCAACAAATGAAACAATTAGAATTGCCTGTAAGTAGCACAGAGCCACTTTGTACAACATATGTACTTTGGAAAGGAGCTTTTGTGATGGTCACTCCCCCAGGGCTTCCATTCAATCATTGAAAAACCACAAAGGAATTTTCTATGAATGTTATGACAAGAAAACTCATTCCATGTGTTTACATGCGAGTGTAGAAATGATTTAAGCTACTTAAGCTTGAACAGACTCAAATTGTGTAAATTGTTGAGACAACAACACGTATTACACAAACATAATGTGCATGAAAGAGGTGCAAAGGTGGGGCAACTTTCCTTCTATTTCAATATTTAAATCTTCCGAGTGAAGACTAGATAGCAGATATGACGTGTCCCCTAAGAAAATGAAACATTTCTTTGTTAAGAAAGAAACGATTGGCTGGTGGGGTAATTGCAAGAGTTGGCATGGGCGCACTGCCTGTTTCAATGATGGTCACCAAAGAATGTGAACCAATCAGTAGATGTGGTTGCCCGACTCAGAAAAAGTTGGTGCAGAGTTTCCATATTCTTTTAACTCTGTCCTCACACCCTCTTTCTTTTGAACATTTAAGCTCACTTCTAACCAAACTCTCATTTCCATTTTACCGCTCAACACAATGAGAAAAACTCAACCGGATGAGTTATCTCCCCCACACTTTGATTTAAGACCCCTCACCCCTCAATCATGCGAGGATAACTTCTGGGGTAGGAAACACAGGTTTAACGTGAATCCATGGAAGTTCTGTTTAAGTTCTCACACAAATCCCATGTAATTTTGTCCTAAAAAGAATTGTTGCTCAACAGTTTAACTTAAACAATGAAGCACAAATATGATAACATTGTCAAAATGTATGCTCATCAAATATATGAATGAAATTTGAGCATTTGAACAATGAAGATCTCTCAAAACAAGGAAATTTAATGATTGAAATGAAATCAAGAGAATTGTTTGAGAATCTGACAATGTATCAATCAGATCAAATATCATGAGTATAAACATGAAATGGTTGGGGTATCAAAGAACTTGATAGTTTGTTTATATGAACGAATATAAACAATTTAGCAATGAACACACAAAGATTGAAATGATGAATGATGCTCAACAATAGTGAAATCAAACGAGGGTATTACCATCGAAAAATTGTTTCGTTTAAAGACACGATAATAACAAATTCAAATGAAGTACTAAACCGGTGTGTATGAATACTTGACAGTATATAGACAAGATAATACACAAGTATTGATCTTTGGAAACATACAGTCAGTTAAACATTAACGCTCAATTATGAAAAACATTTAAAATCACACTTTTTAATTCTTGAAATCTTTTGAGAATAGAGAAGTGTTTTGAACATTTAAGAAAACATTTTTCATGCTTGAAAGTTGTTATTCTTTCAAACGATCAGAGATCTAGATCAAAAGATACTTACAATTTAGCTCCACCTCAAATCATGATAAAATGATTTATAGTCAGTTAAGCCCCCCCTGGATATTTGCAAAATATTGTTGTCTTTAAACATTGAAGACCGAGTCCTAAACTGATGTGTTTAGAAGTCACAGTCCTTTAACATTTAAGACCGGGTCCTGATCTGCTGTAATCAGAAACCATAATTCTTGACATTGAAGTGCGGGTCTTGAACTGTGTTATTCAAAAGCCTATATTCTTGCTCCCCCTACACCTGTGGTACCTGCAAAACAGATTTGACAGGTTTTGGTACCCACTGGTATTTGGGTCATAGTAAGTTAGATTTAGGAATCCACTTCTCAATAGATTTAAATCTTTTAATATAACTTTTCTGAGAAGTTATTCTGTAAGGTGTGTACCAATTATGAGCAGTTTCTTTTTGAACAAAGTCATTCTTTCCACAGTAAGAACAACAAATCTTCTTTTGAGCAACCCTGATCAAATGATTAGTAGAATAAAATATATCAGATGTACCAAAAGATTAACCTTTATGTGTACTGTTCTTCTTGGAGTTTGATGTGGATGTGAATGATTTGTCATTGTTATTCTTTTCATCAGAAGAACCTTTCACTCTCCAGACCATTTGTCCTTTCTTTGAATTCTTTCCAAGAGATTTGACGTAAAAGCTTATTGGACTATCAACAGTTTTGTCATAGAACATATTAGATGGACGAATCTGATTTGATTTGACAATGTTTGGTTCGACACTGTTCTTTTTGAAAACATTTTCATGAATAGAACTTGAAGCTGTTTTAAAAGAACAAACTGATTCCGTTGAATTGTCATAAGGTGATTGACTGATTACGTCAGCTGAAATCTTCCCTGACAATTCAACATTTATAACTTCAAGTTGTTTTATCTTTTCAGTCAAAATGTTTCTTTCAGCAATAAGTGTGCAAACTTCTTTTTCAAACCAGATTTTATCATCTGTTCTTTTTGAACATCTGATGATAGAACAAGTATCTTAGATGTGAGCTTAGATATTTTGTTTTCAAAGATTTGACGCTCTTGCTCAAATATCTTTTCTAAGTTCTTGGTTTTCTCAGAAATTTCTTTGAAAATCCCAACATTTCTCTTTTCAGCAGTTTTCTTTTCAACATCATAAGACTTTTTCTTCTCTTAAAAATATTTTCTTTCTTTTTCAAGTAAGTCTTGCAATGTAGAAATCTGTTTGGGAAGTTCAATTACTTTATCTTCAAGAATTTTTCTCTCCTTTGCAAAAGTATCTCTTTCAGTAATAACAATCTTTTCATCTGATACTTGCTTGGAGAGTTTAATGCATCTTAGCTCCAAATGTTTCTTCTCTTGGATAGCTTTCTTAGAAAAGTCAGAAAACTTTTGAGTAGAAGCATTCTCCAGATTTGCTTTGTCTTTATCAGCTTGGAGGTTTTTCATTAGATCAACATTTTTAGCTTCCAATGTAGATATTTGATCTTTAAAAGCTTTAAACTTGATGTGCAGATCAACTGATTCATCTTTAAGTTCTGATGATTTCTGTTCAATTGTCTTCAGTAGGCTTTGAAGATTGGTTATCTTTCTCTCTTTTTGGATGATTATTTTCTCTTTAACTTCTATAATATTTTCTTTCATTCCAATTTCTATCTCTTTCTCTTTAATCTCCTTCTCTCTTACCTTGATGGCACATGTAAAATCAGATTGAGAATTATAAGTACATTTAGCACATACAGAAGTTTTATCAGAGTTTAACAATTTAGATTTAAACTCCTGAATCTGATTTAGAAGATCTAAATTTTGAATCTTCAGTTTATCACGTTCAACTTCTATGGCAGGTATTTCAGGCATGTACAGTGTTGGATACCAGATCTAATCTCGTAACAATGATATAAACAATAAGAGTAATGACAGCGGAAGTAATACAGTTTAATATCAAAGGAGATTTAAATATCACAGTTCATAAAGCGGATAAAGATAAACAAGATATTCTTAGAATAAAATATTCAACTTATATTATCAGATATATATCTTCTTTAGCACACTTTGAACAATAAGGTGATGGTCCTATTTATAGGACCATAAAGTAAGTAGTGTACTTGCATGACGAAAACGAGCATGCTGAACAGTGACCTACTCTAGAAAGTAAATCTTATCACTAAGTGACGTGTCATTTGTTCTTCTGTTCATTCGTAGAAAATTTTAGTGTGAACATCTTCAGAGAGAATGTCTTCAGAGCTCTGACGTTGTCTTCAGAGCCTCTGACGAAGCCATCTCTGATGTCTTCTCTGAAAGTTGCAATCTCTGATAAGTACTTCAGAGGCAGGTTTGTCCTCTGAAGTCTTCATCCTCTGACGTCTTCATCCTCTGAAGTGTATCTTTTGGAAGTCCTCTGAAATAGGACTGATATTTTCAACACTTTAACAAGCAGATGATTTGGAGCTAACAATCTCCCCCTAAGTGTCGAAAATAAAAGATAAAAATAACAGAGAATTGAATTTTAAACTAGAAAGCATAGAGGAGAAAATTATCCTCTTAAGTATTACTTCTTAAACATTTGGAAGTTTAATACAAAGAAAGTAATATCAAAAAAAAAAAAAAAAAGGAACAGACTACAATTTGTCACTTGAACAGATTCCATGGAATTTCATGATCAGAGCTCTGAAGTTGATCATCGAGTCAATCTCTAAGTCAAGCTTTGCCAGTAAATCTGCTCTGTGCCTTTCTTCCTTTGCATGGATCAATTTCTTTATACCTCTCAAGGTTTCATCAGAGTACTTCGACACTTCCGTAGCTAGAAAGATCTTCTTTTCTTGATTTACTCTGAAGACGAAACCAAGAGGTTCTACAACGATTGATCCAGTCTTATGTTCTTTAAGTTTGTCGAATGACTCCACAGGTTCAGTTACCTCCAGCTTCTCTTCCCCTAGGTTCAGAGCTATTTGAAAGTCACGTTTTGCTCGGTGTTTGACATAGGCCTCCATTGCCCGTCGAAATTCAACCATGCCCATCCTGATTTCCCTTCTTCCATGATCATACCTGGCAGAGCAATAGGCATATAAATGTGGTAAATCATATGGATTTACATTTATGAGATCATTGTCATTGAACTCGTAAATCTTCTGATCAGATCGAGTTACCACATAATTCCTATAGATAATCTTGTTGTAAGCAAAGGTCTTTTCTGAGATTTTGTTGATTTTGATGATTGGATCATCAGAGAGGACCTGTGCTCTTGGTTTGGTTTTATCTCTGATAAATCTTCGCTCATAGTCTGGCATGTCCTCTCTGATTCTTGGATTCAGAGGAATGACCAGTGTGTCTGCCATGTTGAACTCACAGTAAATGTATCTGAAGTGGTCTTCTATGGAAGCTTCGGGATTTGATTCGAGGAAAGTGGGAGGTTTATTGAACACTTTTGCTGGAAGACCGATGCTTGCTTTCAGAACAGGATTCTCTGAAGGAGCCTGTTCATCAACAACCATGGTTTCTGGTTCCATCGTTTGTGGAGGATCTTCTTTTGAGGGTTCAGAGATGTAGCCATCTATCTCTGGTGATTCCCTCAGCTCTGACGTTGTTGAAGTATGATGTGGTTGAGCATTCTTGAAGACATATTCTTCGACATCAACTACTTCAACTTCTTTTTCAACCTCTTTTCCAGAATCTGATTTTTTTTCTTTTTCAGATTCTGATTCGTAAGCATCTCTCATCACATAAGTTGGTCTTTCTGGTGATGAGAATGCATCTTATGATGTTGAGAAGTCTACGAGCTGTTCATTTTCTTCTTCGTCCAGAGCTCCAATAGTTTCTTGAGATGCAGCTGTGATTTGTTCAGCTGTGATTGGAACTATTGGAGCACCTGAAGTGGATGGCCCTAAAAAAATGATCGGTACTGGCGACTTTATAGTGGCCTGAATATCTTCAGCAGAGGTAGAGGTTGAATGTCTCTCTGTTCCTTTCTCCTTGTGTTGATTTGATTCAGAGGGAGTGGATTCCTTTTGTGTTTCAACAGGTTTAGGAGTAGGAGTCTTCTCCCCCTTATGAAGATCGGATGACCCCTGAGGTTGGTCATCTTCGTCATCAGAATCTTCATATCTAGCCTTCTTTCTCGCTTCTTCAGAGCATGCGACCTCTGGTTCTTTTCTCTTCAGTACTCCCTCTGAAGATTTGATATTCTTCAGAAGGTCTTCAATCTTCTTGTTCTGCTGAGTGGTCTTGGAGACGAACTTGCTGGAGATGTTCATTACATTGCTGGTGATCTTCTTGGAGAAGTTGGTCAGGTCAGCCTTTGTAATGAATTCTGTTGTAGCAGTAGCAGCAGCAGAGGAGGTAGGGATCTTTGCAATTACCTCTGTCAAAGAACGCAAGACTTCCTCTTTGAATTGAGAGAAGTCTGCATGTGTTGGAGTGGGGGCAGAGGTAGGTGGAATTGCCTGGAGGATCTCTGTTTTCGAGTTCTGAATTTCTCTGGACAATACAGAGTCATTCTTTATGACCAAGCTTTCCAGAGCATCCAGTTTTTCGTTCTGATTGAGAACCGTCGTGCGCAGCTCAGAGACCTCTGAAGTGAGCTTTTCAACTTCAGAGTTAGAGGCAGAGGCCTCTGAGGTCTTCTCTATTTGAAGTTTTATCTCCTTCAGAGATTCTCTGATTTCATCACCAAAGATTTTGAACTCCTCTTTGGTAACGTAATCAGAGGGGGTAACCTTAGGATCAACACATGATTCTAAGTTTCCCTCGAGTTCAGAGGGGCCTTCTTTCGGAGGTGGTTTGATGTTTTCTCCGGAAGGACTTCCCATTAATCCTTGGGGACCCTTTTTCAAGGATTTCCCTATAATGGTTCCGATTGGTCTCTGATCATCAGAGTCAGAATCTGATGATGAGAACCGAATGTGTTTGGAAACCTTGCTGTCCAGGCTAAGGATTCCTTGTGCAAGAAGGTCGTGCCATTCTTTTTCTGACAGGCAATCCTTACGTTTTAAGGGACGGTCCAACTTAGTTTGAGCCACAAAGGCATCATGTATGGGTGGAGGTGACATACTCTGGGGTGATTCAGTATTTTTATCTTGGTCTAAGTCCTTTTGGGAGGACTTAGCCGTATCAGAGGTTTCCCCTATGGTGCATGCGTCAGAGGCAGAAACAGATGCCTCTGAGCGGTTAGGATGGGAAGGGTTCGAGGTGTGCACCTCTGTTTCAATGTCCATTGATGCTGGACCACCTTGGACAGTAAATTTGTTTGCACTAGGATTTGGGCTTTGGATTCTCTCATTTGTGTCATCAAGGACATCTTTTTCTACCTCACCGTCCTCAGATTCTAAGTTTAGAAACTCACCCTCTGGAAATATCTCTTCCTCACCTTCCTCTACTCTGTCAGAGTTATTCTCTTCGTCAGAGGGAGGGTTCTCATGTTCTCTCTTCCTCACTCTCTTAGAGCCACCCTCTGGTTCCGCTCTGTTAATGTTTTGAGCAGTATCAGAGATATCACTCTCTGATTCAGGCTCAGGATCAGAACCTAAGTGTGTTGGGGATCCCATCATCGGTTATGATGATTGGGCAACACGACTAAGTAGGAGATGGGTAGGAGAGTCAGCAGGAATTATCTCAATCATGGTGTGTGGGAAACGTCGGTCATGTGGATAAGGAGGAACCTCTGTGGCTTTGAATGAGTTCATCATAAACAGAGGTGTCATTGGGCCCTCCTCAGTGATGGAGAATTTCTCCATTGCTCGTTGAATGACCACAGAGATGAATCGGGGAAACAGTACCGATATTGGTTGTTTTCCTTTAGCCAAGTCCTTGTTCTTCTTGTCCAACACTGTCAGCATCTCACAGAAGAGAATGTGAGCCATATTGATGCTTCTGTTGAAAAAGAGAGCATACATTATGGCTATTATCGCTGGATGAGTCTGATCCTGACTTCCAATCTTGCAAGTTATTGTTCGGTTGAGAACACTGAACATAAAGTTCCATTTGGGAGGCAGGTACTGACGTCTGAATTGACTGAGGCGTGTTATTTCTTTGTTGTAGCCTAAGTGTTGGAGGAACTGAAGAAGGACTTCTTGAGTTGGGGGTTTCTCAAAGGTTTCTATTTGAAGATCAGTTTTGGTGAGGAGGTTGAATCGGCGAGTTAGGGTTTGTGGGGTGATTCTTATGTTTAAGCTTTGTTCACCTAGGTCAATGTGCCCAACCAGTCCTTCCTTTTCATCGTCGTATTCACTTGAATACCACCATTGTTGGACAAAGCGAAGGGGAATATCTGAGGCATGTTTGGTTAGAACATCATTGAGTTCGCAGTTGGTGAAAAAGTCGAGGATTGGGCGAAACTGTTCATCGTATTTTGATGGGGTGACGTCCAGAAAGTAGTTGTTTCCTTTGACTGGAACATCGAACTGTACCATATTCAAGCTTGGAACAAGTTTGCTTGAGTTATCTGAAGTTTGGGAATGAGCCGCCATTGTTGCAGGTTGAGAAAGATGAAATCTTAGAAAGAGAGATTCGGCTTTTGGATTTAGAGAGCGTAAAGAATAATGAGAAGTGAACAAGGGTATTTTATAGCTACAAAAGGAAGGTAGAGGGAGAGGTTATTGAAGCGGCGAATGAGAGTCCCAATTTCAGAAAGGACGTTCCATCATCCCCGAATTGATGGGTGACACGTTTAGGCGTGTAGGGGAGAACCGCTTTGTGTCAGAAAACCGCCAGTTGGGTTTTTGAAAAGAAACGAGTGGTTATCCAAAAAGATTTATTATTTAAAAGAATTTCCTGGAATATTTGTTTAATGAGACAAGATCAGAGGCTCTGATAAAAACATCAGCGACAAGATCGGAGGCTCTGATAAAAACATCAGAGACAAGATCAGAGGCTCTGATAAAAACATCAGAGACAAGATCAGAGGCTCTGATAAAAATATCAGAGAAAAGATCTGAGGTTCTGATAAAAACATCAGAGACAAGATCTGAGGCTCTGATAAAAACATCAGAGACAAGATCTTTTCTCCCCCTTGAAAGATGAAAGGGTCGTTGTCTCCCCCTTGACACATGCTTAGAGATTCAAAAGAGTGATTTTTACCATATTTGAAAAAGTCTAGAGGCTCTGATGAAAGGATCAGAGACTCTGATGTTTTCATTTAAGTATGATATTGATATTCTACTCGATTCAGAGACTCTGATATACTATCAGATACTCTGAGTTTCTCTTTTGTTAGGTAGACATATTCAATATTCCCGACTTGCTAATTAAAAAACTGAACCTTCGTTCATCTAAAGCTTTTGTGAAAATATCAGCAAGTTGAAGTTCAGTTGGTACAAAATACATCTCTATTGTTCCTTTTTCAACATGATCTTTCAGAAAGTGGTACCTTACATCGATGTGCTTGGTTTTGGAGTGTTGTACTGGATTGGCAGAGATGGCTATGGCACTTTTTGAATAACAGAGAATTGGAATTCTGTCAAATTGTTGGCCATAATCTCTGAGCTGAGTTTTCATCCATAATACTTGTGAGCAACAACTAGTAGCAGCAACATATTCTGCCTCTGCAGTTGAAGTGGAAACACAGTTTTGTTTCTTGGATGACCAACTTACCAGCTTATTGCCCAATAACTGACAACACCCAGAGGTACTTTTTTTTTTGTCAAGCTTACATCCAGCATGATCTGCATCAGTGTAAGCTGTTAGATCAAAACTTGAAAGTTTTGGATACCAGAGGCCTAATGATTGTGTCCCTCTGAGGTATCTGAAAATTCTTTTGACAGCAGTTAAATGAGATACCTTTGGATTTGCTTGATATCTAGCACAAAGGCATGTTGCAAACATTATAGCAGGCCTACTTGCAGTTAAGTATAATAGTTAACCTATCATGCCTCTGTAGGTTTTTATATCCACAGATTCTCCTGATGGATCAGAGTCAAGTTTGACTCTGGTGGATAGAGGTGTTCTCATCGAAGTTGAATCATTGAGTTTGTATTTTTGCAAAATTTCAGAGACATACTTAGATTGACTTATGAATGTACCTTCTGAAGTTTGTTTTACTTGTAAGCCTAGAAAGAAAGTTAATTTTCCCATGAGGCTCATCTCAAATTCACTCTTCATCAATTCTGAGAACTTGTCACAATACTTTTGATTGGTAGAGCCAAATATAATGTCATCAACATAAATTTATACTAAAAGCATCTCATTCTTGTACCTTTTGATGAATAAGGTAGTATCAATTGTGCCCTTTTCAAATCCATTGTTAATCAGAAAAGTGGACAGAGTTTCATACCAAGCTCTTGGGGCTTGTTTGAGTCCATACAGAGCTTTATCCAAATAATAAACATGATTAGGATACTCTGTACTTTCAAATCCAGGTGGTTGCTGGACATAGACTTCTTCATTTAATTTACCATGAAGAAAGGCAAATTTAACATCCATTTGATAAACTTTGAATCCTTTGTGTCCAACATAGGCTAAGAAGATTCTGATTGCTTCTAGCCTAGCTACAGGTGCAAAAATTTCATCATAATCAATGCCTTCTTCCTGGCAATATCCTTTTGCAACCAACCTGGCTTTGTTTCTGATTATTATTCCATCCTCATCCTTTTTGTTTCTGAAAACCCATTTCGTTCCAATTGCAAATTTTCCTTTGGGAAGGGGAACTAGGGTCCAGACTTTGTTTCTTACAAACTCTTGAAGTTCATCCTGCATTGCAAAAATCCAACGAGGATCTTCAAGAGCTTCTTTTACCTTCTTTGGTTCAGTAATGCTCAAAAAGTTTACATAGAAGCATTCATTGATGGTGGCAGATCTTGTTTTAACTCCTTCGGATGAGGATCCAATGATTTGATCAATTGGATGATCTTTTGTCCATCTAGTGATTGGAGCAATAATTTGTGCTGTTTGAGTTTCAGAGGCTCTGACGTTTGGTGACACCTCTGTTGTATTGTTCAGAGGCTCTGAAGGTGATACCTCTGTTGTACGGTTCAGAGGCTCTGTTGGTGATGCCTCTGTTGTACTGTTCAGAGGCTCTGAGTTTTGTTCCAGAGATTCATATTCTTGTTCTTCATCATTTGGTTCTGGAGTTGCTTCAGATACTTTTTGATCATCTTCTTATTCACTTTGCTGATCTGCATTTGGTGAAACAGAAGGTGTTAGTTCAGAGGGCCCTGAAAGGGTTGTTCCCGTTTCTTGAGGTTCTTCTGAATTCTCTCTCTGTCTATCTCTGAAGATAACTTCAGAGATATCTTCATCATCAAAGAAATCTTCAAATATTTTGTTTAATTCAGATTCCCTTGATGATTCAGAGATTGGTGATGAACTTTCTTGATGTTCAGATCTTTTATTGTCGTCAAAAGTGATATTTATGCTTTCTTGGATAGTCCTTGTTCTAAGATTGAACACTCTGAAAGCTTTTGAGGCTAATGAATATCCAATGAATTTGCCCTCATCATCTTTCTTGTCAAACTTTCCAAGATATTCTCTATCTTTCAGAATGTAACACCTGCATCCAAAAACATGAAAATATTTAATATTAGGTTTCCTATTGTTAATGAGTTCATAGGATGTTTTCTGAAATCTCTTGACAATTGTAGCTCTATGCTGAGTGAAGCAAGCTGTTGCTACTGCTTCTGCCCAAAAATTTGTGGAAAGATCAGATTCAGCAAGCATTGTTCTGGCAACTTCAACAAGTGTTCTGTTTTTCCTTTCAACTACTCCATTTTGTTGAGGAGTTCTTGCTGCAGAGAAGTTAGGGGTAATGCCTTCTTTTGATAGATAAGAATTGATTTTGGCATTTCTGAACTCTGTTCCATTATCAATTCTTAGTTTCTGAACTTTGCTGCTGAATAGAACCTGTGATCTTTTCAACAACCTTATTAATATGTCAGGTACATCAGATTTAGCTCTAATGAATTCTATCCATGTGTATCTGGAAAATTCATTAATCAGAACCAGAATGTATTTCTTACCTGCTAGACTCTATATAGAGATAGGACCACAGAGGTCCACATGAAGCATGTGCAGAGGTCTAGGACAGTTGTTTTCACTTTTGGTTTTATGGGAAGATCTTTTCATTTTTCCCATCTCACAAGCAGAACAAAGATGATCTTTGTTAAACTTTAGAGATGGTAATCCCTTAACCAAATTAAGTTTAACTAACTTATCAAGTGAGGAAAAGTTTATATGTGAAAACTTTTTATGCCAGAGCCAGATTTCCTCACTATTCAGAGATACAAGACAAAGTTTCTCTGAATCAGTGTTTGTGATTTTGGTATAGTTCATTCTGTAGAGGTTACCTTTTCTGTCTGCTCTTAGCATTTCTTGACCTGATTCTGAGTGAAGAAGTGAACAATATTTTCTTTGAAATGTCACATTAAAACCATGATCACAAAGTTGACTTATGCTTATCAGATTGTGTTTTAATCCATCCACATAAGCAACCTTTGATACAGAAACATTTCCTCTTGATAACTCACCATATCCTTTAATCTGTCCTTGCTTGTTGTCTCCAAAAGTAACTACTCCTCCGGATTTTGCTTTGAATGAGGATAGCAGTTCTTTATTTCCAGCCATATGCCTTGAACATCCAGAATCTAGGTACCAGATTGGCATTGACTGTTTCTGCAAGACAGATTATTGTTTCTTAGGTACCCACCTCATTATGGGTCCTTTTGTGTTAGACTTTGGTGGAATTGTATGACTTTTTGGCATCTCATCTTTTGATGTCTTGCCTTTACTTGTCTTCTTTTGAGATTTTGTCTTTGAGATATTTTTCAGAGATTTATTCAAAAGGCAGTATGATCCTTTAAAATGATTTTTCAGTTTCATCAAGAGATAAATGCAGTTACAATTAATGGAATAAGAAGAAGTAGGAGCAAAGTTTTTCTTTTTATTAAAAGCATTTGTTACAGTTTGACTTCTTTTGTAACTAGCACTAGGAATATTACATTTATCCCTAACTACTTCTTTTCTTTTTACTTGATAGACAGTCTTCTTTTCAAGTTGCTTTTTCTTGTTAAAAAACATCTTCTTTTCTTTGCTGCTTACTGCACAAACAGGATCAATATGGTTAATTTTTGTCCATTTGCCTTTTTGTTCAGGAGAGAATTTTATTGTTTTATAGGTCTAAGAACCAGAAGTGTTTGTTTTATTCTTTGCCTTTTCTTGCAACTCTTTTTCAAGTTCCAAAGATGTTTTTGCTTGTAAACACATATTTGCAAAATCAGGACTTATTGGTATTCTGGTTTTGGTTTTCAATACTGAAATTGGAACATTCAAACTACCAGAGCCAACAGTTTCTATCTTTTTGTGAATTACATTCCCTGGTTTACAAAAAATCTGTTCATCAATCTCTAAATCAGATTTTGAATCAGAGTCAAGAAAGTCTCTCTTAGATTTAATAGAGATATCTACCTCTATTGGTTTTTTAATTTCTTTTGATCTAGAGACTTTGATGATCCTTTTCATGCTTTCTTTTCTTTTTAAGTCCTCCATGACATTTTCTTCCCAAATCTTTTGAACATCATCTTTAAACGTAGTTATGATGTTTTCATCTGACTTTGGTGAATACAGAGGAGCATTCGGATTAAGTGAACTCTGAGATTCATTTTGAGAAGTACTTGTATCAGAGGTACTTGGTTCAAATGTCTCTGATTCACTTGAGATGAAAGCATCAAATCTGAAAATTTCTTTGGAATCATAGCTCTGAGATTTTGTAAAGTGTACCTCTGAAGTTTCTTCTTTTATCTGTAACACAGATTCTTTAATGTCTTTTACTTCAGAGTACTTTGTATTTTTGAAATTTAAAGCTCTTGATTTTGATCCCTCTGATGTTTTCATTCTTTTGAAATTATTCAGAGATGGATCTTTAGAGTTTTGGACCTTTCCTATACAGAAAGTGGAAGAAAATGAAGTTTTCTCCAATCCATTAAATGAATTCAACTCATTGAATCCTAGCCCTTGAGAGTCCATCTGAGTTTTTATTTTGTCGAAAACACTTTGTGCATTGACATAGCTTTTGATTCGTAGATTTTTGTCTATCTAGAGATTGAGATTGACATAGCTTTTGATATAGAATTGAGCCTTTCATACTCAGATTTCTTTACTTCTTCTTCTTTTCCTTTTAAAACTTTTTCAATCTCTTTTATTTCTTCCGAAAATGATTTTTCTTTTTGCTTGTTGGTTTCTTCAAGTTTGGTTTTTTCAAGAAAAATTTCTTTCTTTTCTGATTCCAGAAGATTCTTTTCTCTTTTGTAAAAAATAAGCTCTTTTGTTACTTGCTCTCTTTTCTCTTTTTCTTCAACAAACTTTTGCTTTAGATCCTGAAGTTCATTAATTAGTTTAAAAGCATCTATTTCAGGATCACTATCAGAGGTGTAAAGAGAGTTTACCTTTTCAGAGTTGTCTTTGGATGCTTCATCAGTTTGATTTCCATCTGAAAAAGCCATACCACAGAGATTGGTAGGCTCTTCCTCACCATCACTTGTCGAGTCAGATAGCCAGTCTTCCATTTCTGCTACAAGAACTCTTTCTTTTACATTGTATTTGTATTTGTTCTTGTAGTAATCTTGATCTTTGACAAGTTTTCCTCTGCAGTTTGCAGAGAAGTGGCCTGATTTTCCACATATGAAGCATCTTCCATCATTTTGATTTGGTGGAAGAGTGGCAGTACTTGTCTTTGGCTTCTGTTCTTGAGGTTTGAAGTATCTTTGTGGTTGTGGATACCTTGGTTGGAATGGTTGTTGTGGTCTTGTTTGTGGTGTTGCATTTTCATGGTTGAAGTTTGCACCCTTTTGATCACTATATGGAGTGAATCTGGGTTCTTGTTGAAATCTTCTCTCCGGATTTCTTCTTTCTTCATTCTCTCTCCTTCCTTCAAATACCTTCTTACCAAATTTCTTGTTAAACTGATGAGTGATTAATGCAAGAGATTTGGCAAAGGCACTTATATCTTCATCTGAGTCTGAATCAGTATGAGTTTCTTCTGCTATCAAAACCTTTTTGGATCTTCTTTTTGTTTCCAAACATTTTTGTGACTCTTCACAGTTGTTTTCTTTCGATGTTTGTTTTGAAACAAGTGCAAGGGGTCCACCCAAAGAGGTTTTTGATTTTTGCTTCATAACTTCTTTTTCATGTGCAACAAGAGTACCAAAAATGTCAGTTAATGACCATGACTCAAGATCTTGATTAGCCTGTATAGACATGGACAGTTGTGATCATTCTTCATTCAAGCTTTTCAAAAAAAGAACGTTGTTTTCCTCTTTTGTTCTTATCACTCCAAACTTTCTACATTTGTTTATTAGAATGTTGAATCTTGAGTAAGTTTGGTGTAACTTTTCTTCTGGTAGAGCATGAAAATCATGATATTCATTGATGCATAGATTTCTTCTATTTTTCTGAGTTTGTAGGCCACCTTCAAGTTGATTTAACAACTGATCCCATATCTCTTTTGCAGTTTTACAAGAATCAAGTTCTTGAAAGATATCATTGGGAATGGCCATTATGAGTAATCTAACAGCTTTTGAGTCATTATCCATCATATTATTTTCTTCATCAGTGAAGTTTGTGGTTTTCTTTTCATAATATGCAGGTATTTCGGCAGTATCTGCTGTTGCAGGAACTCTTGGTACCAACACCATTGGAATGTGAGGTCCAACGTTCACAGATCTAAAAAGATCCCTGTCCACACCTTCTAGAAAATTTATCATCCTTATTTTCCATTGGGGATATTCATCCCTTAAAAGTGTAGGAGGTTTTGTTAATGACCCAGCTGTATACATGGCACTTATGCTTGAGTTTGCCATTTAAAAAAGAAGATTTGAAGAACCGATGCTTTTTGTAATGAACTGCGATTTACTATCAAATCTAGAGCATATGATGTTCTTGAATAAACTGGGTTTATATGAACATCCACAGATATTGAAAGTTTAGAATCAATGAGATGTAAATCTATCCGAGTATGCAGATATGATCTTTCTTTGTTTTAGAAACAAAGGAGGCTCTGATACCAATTGTTGGATACCAGATCTAATCTCGTAACAATGATATAAACAATAAGAGTAATGACAACGGAACTAATACAGTTTAATATCAAAGGAGATTCAAATATCACAGTTCATAAAGCGGATAAAGATAAACAAGATATTCTTAGAATAAAATACTCAACTTATATTATCAGATATATATCTTCTTTAGCACACTTTGAACAATAAGGTGATGGTCTTATTTATAGGACCATAAAGTAAGCAGTGTACTTGCATGACGAAAACGAGCATGCTGAACAGTGACCTACTCTAGAAAGTAAATCTTATCACTAAGTGACGTGTCATCCGTTCTTCTGTTCATTCGTAGAAAATTTTAGTGTGAACATCTTCAGAGAGAATGTCTTCAGAGCTCTGACGTTGTCTTCAAAGCCTCTGATGAAGCCATCTCTGATGTCTTCTCTGAAAGTTGCAATCTCTGATAAGTACTTCAGAGGTAGGTTTGTCCTCTGAAGTCTTCATCCTCTGACGTCTTCGTCCTCTGAAGTGTATCTTTTGGAAGTCCTCTGAAATAGGACTGGTATTTTCAACACTTTAACAAGCAGATGATTTGGAGCTAACATACAGGATGTCAACGTCTCTCCCTGACAAAACATTCGACATCTTGATATCTAAAAAAATTTACTTCAAAATGATCGTTAACTAAAATCAGAAAATTTTGATCACTATGAGAAATATGTCCCCCTCCGCAGACTTGGAAATCAAACTTGAAAATAAACTTGAAAAGATCAAAATAATTTCCATGGTAAAAACTCACAGATCAAATAAACTCGCTGATCACTGTGTATAACACTTCGCTCTAACATGCATGTGCGCATTCCTGGTTCGCGAAAAACAAAGGGTGCGCGTTTGAACTTCTCGCATATAAGGTCGTGCGCGTTTTGGACTTCATATTCTCGCAATGTCTTAGTGCGTTCTGTAATTAGAAACTTTTTGACAACTTAACTTCATGCAAAATGTAAACTCGCAGAATTAGAGAACTCGCAGATCACAAAACTCGCATAACACTGAAAACAAAAAAATCAAAACTCGCAAGCAACTTTGTGCGTGTTTTCACTTCTCGCAGAACAAAGCTTGCGTGTTTTAGACAAAAACTCGCAGGACACAAACAAACATAAACATTCTTCTTTCTGCGTGTTCTTCGTTGCTTGCGCGTTTAGTGACGTGCGTGTTCTTCACTTTGATTTTTGCGCGTATTCTGGATCTTGCGTGTTCTTCATCTGTGTTTAGAAATTCGATCCAAAATCTTTAATATTTGCAATTAAGACTTGAAATTCCACAGGATTGGTTGATTATTAATATTAAACACTTTTGTAGTACAAAATTTTGATTAAAAAACAACAAAATCACTAAGATTCGATCAAGAACAGTGTTCGACTATTTCAAACTGAAACCCACAAAAATTCAAAATTAGACATAATTTTGAAAACACCCAGATCTATTAGGTAACAAACTTGAATTTCATTGATCTTTCATTGATTTACAAGATTTGAAGCTTTCTCTCTCTAAGCTCTCTCTAACTTTCTCTCTCTAGAATATGACATTGACAAAATCCTTATACTTAATAAATAAGCAAACACATTATAAACCTAACTCTAATTACAAAGACATTGGCTAAACAAAGTAAACTACTTTGACTTTCACTAACAAGACTTTGACTTTTGACAACTTTGACTTTCTTTGACTTTTCAATTACAAAGACTTTTACATTTAAATCTTGAATACAATAATACACTAACATAAATAACACCCGAACTTTTCTTGGAACAGTCCATGTTTGAATCCACCCGCACCTAAGCAACAAGGAACCTTAAATTTTCAACCGCAACAACATGTAAGTAGTTCTCAAAACCAACACCAAAGTTTGCAAAATGCTCAAACATCTTTTCAAAACAAACCACCTCCACAAGATGATTCATCACCTTCTTTAGAAGCAATGATGAAAGGGTTTATGACCTAAACACAAGCTTTCTTAACCTAACAATAATCCCAAAATCAAGTTCAACAGTAACAAAATCAATCTATGTTTAATCAGCACAATGCAACACTCAGGAATTTGGAAACTCAAATAAGTCAACTTGCACTCAAACAGACCAATAGAGCCATGGACACTTTGCCTAGTAACACAGAAGTGCCAAGAGCCTTAGGAAAGGAACATGTGAAAGCAATGACCCCTAGGAGTGGAAAGGAACTAATAGAGACCACTCAAAAATAAAGTAACCAGTTGAGTCAAAAACTGAAACCACACCATTGGCCGATGCTGTTATAAAATCACCAAGACTTGTAGAAAACAAAGAATATGAGGTAACCAATCCTGTCCCTCCAAGATCTGACTACCCTTTACTATTTCCAGAAGATGCCCTTAAGAAAAAGTCAGTGCAGAGTAATGTTGATAACCTGAAGAGAATTATGGTGATTCCAACCTTACCACAAGAGAGTGAGACCAAAGGTCCTGTTTTCTCAATACATTCAAACAAAGCTATCATAAAACCAGTTCCTCCCTATGTACCTTACCTCCAAAGGCTAAGGAATCAAAAGGAAGAATTGCAATTTAAGAAATTTTTGGATGTGTTTAAAGAATTGCATATCAACAAACCCCTTGTTAAAGAAATTGAGCAAATGCCTAGTTATGCCAAATTCCTTAAAGACATCTTACGTAAGAAGAAGAAGTGACTAAGTATGAAACTGTTGCTTTTTCTGAGGGATGCAGTGCACTTTTGACTAGTAAAATACCTCCTAAGCTAAAATCCGAGAACTTTCACTATTCCTTGTTCGATAAGTGGGAAGGAGATTGGGAAGGCTTTGTGTGACTTGGGAGCTAGTATCAACATTACACCCTTATCTATTTTCAACACCTTAGGCATAGGAGAAACTAGGCCTACCACTATTACACTTCAATTGGCTAACAAGACCATAGATTACACCAAGGGAAATATTGAGGATATCTTAGTCAAAGTGGATAAGTTTATTTTTACGAAATATTTCATCATTTTAGACTTTGAGGCTGACAATGATATTCCTATTATCTTAGGGAGACCATTCTTAGCCACCAGAAAAACTTTGATAGATGTCCAAAAGGAATAGTTGTAACAACCTAAAAATAGGGCTAAATTTAAACATGAAAGATTGCAATAAATGACATTCTAAACATGAGGAAGTCACCCAAAAACGGGAAATGTAATAGCGTTTACAAGTTTCTATGAATGGACAATAAAGTCGAAAACATACTAATCTAAATCATTTATATCTTGATTATAATGGTTGTCAACCCGATCTCCCAAAAGTGTCTATTCCTTTTTGCACGCCTCTATTTCAAAAGTAAGTGTTAGAGCAAATATTGTTGTATCCGAGATCACAAATTGAGGATTTTATATTGAAGTTAAAGTCAAAGCTCTAAGTCAAAGATGAAAGAAGAGAAAGTCAAAGTCAAGCATTTAAATGTAAAAGTCAAAGTTTTGTTTTAGTTTCCTTGTAATTCATGTTGGTATAAATAGGATTTGTTCCTTTGTAATAGTTAGGAGCTTAATTCATATTTTGTAGGGAGAGTTTTTCTAGAGAGAGTCTAGAAAGAGAAAGTAGATCTTGATTCATTTTCTCGTATTTCTCAAAATGTCAATAAAGCAAATACTTGTGATTCATTGTTACTTGATAGATTTTTCATTATCAATTGGTATCAGAGCCTAATCAATGAAATTCATTGAAGATTTGAATAAATTTTGTTTGAAAGTTTCTTGGTTCTTGAAAAAGACGATTGTTGAATTCGAATTTCTTGATTTTGGAAGTTTTTGATCAAAATTTTATACTCAATTGATTCAAGACTGATAATGGAGTTCATTTGAATTGATTATTGTGTGAAAGAAATAGATTTAAATCATAGTTGGTTTTTGTTTTTTGAGTTCGAAGAAAATAGATAGTGTTTGAATCAAAATCATTGATTTTGTTGGATCTTGGTATACTTCAAAGAATTAAAGTTGTTTCTAGAGTAGATTCGAACACTCGTTCAAAATTTTATTCGATTTGGAGCAAATTTGATTAAAATCGAAGTTTTTCTGTGAATATTCATCTTCATCGCACGTTGAATGAATGATGGTGTTCATCTTTGTCGCATGACAAAAAGATTCAAAGTTATCGTGCGGGTGTTCAGAAAATATCGCGTGACAAAGTAGTGTGAATAGTACTTGTCGCGTGTGTCTTGCATGACAAAGTAAAGTTATCGCACGACAAAAGAGAGTGAACAGTACTTATCGTGTGCCTCTTGCGCAACAAGATTATCTTATCGCCTGTGCCTTGCGGGATAAGATCAGGTTATCGTGTGTTCAGTGCGCGACAAAAAGTCATATCACGCATATTGTTCTTCAATGTGCGACAAGATCCATACTTAGCCATTTACTATTTATGTGTTGAGAAAATCTTTCTCAAGTTTGACTTTAGAGAGACAATTTGTTTTAGAGAGAACATAAGGCTTGTGATAGTTGACTATTTTTAACCAAGTTTGACTTTAAGAAATTTAATTTTTTCTATTTTTACTTTTTGTCAAAGTTTGATATCTGATTTCTATTAAATCTTCAAAAGTTTTTTGTGTTTCACTGTTTAACGATCATTCTTTTCAAGTTGTTAGGAGTGATGATGAGTATTCGAGTTTCTATATGCCACCTTGTGAGAGAGAACTAAAGCGTAAGATTTTAGAGTTTGGAAGAAAAGAGAATGAACATCTGCAAATCATCACAAATTTGAAAGAAAAAATGTTCAACTCAAGAAAAGTCTAAGTCAGATCAAGAAAAAAAATAGTCTGATGGGGTATTAAATAGTGATATCAGTATTTTGAAGAAAACCAATCAAGATCACAAGCAACAAATATATAGGTTGATTAAAGAGGAAGATCTCAAGAAAATAGAAGAGACAGTAAGAAAAGATTTTATTTTCATATCAAAGAAAAGCTTTCACACATAGATTTTCTTATTTTTCAAGGAAATCATTTGAAGAAAAGAAAGTTGTTGAACTTAAATGCTTAAAACTTTCAAAACAAGTTTCAGATTTTGAGAAAGTTTTAATTCTTAAAAGAGACAAATTTGTGAAAGAGAAGAAGATGACTGAACAGAAGTGTTAAGTCTGATTTTGTAGTAATCAATGTATTTATTACTTGTGGTTTTATCTGTTGTTTAGCTTGTCTTTGATATCTGTTTAGGCCTTAGCTATATAAGGCCCTTGTGTCTTCGTCTTGTAATAGTAGTTGTAAGTTGATGTAATATGCTTGTAAGAACTCAGATCTGATATTGAATAATATAGAGCCTTATGCGTCTACTTTCTCTCTCTAAAGATTTAGACCGATCTTGGATTATCAATTGGTATCAGAGCCTAATCTGAATCTGAGAGATTTTGAGAGAACCAGATTTTGATTTGAATTTGTAGAAAAAATTAAAGAATTTGATTGATTTTCTTGAATTTTTCAAGAAAATCTCGTTTTTTTTTTATTTTTTCACAAATTTGAGTTGAATCTTGATTCATTTTTCTTGCAAATAGGTTTGTTCGATTCGTATTCTCTGTTAGATCAGTTTTGTTTCACATCATTTTGCGAGAAAATCAGTTTTTGAAGATGAATTTTAGGAAATTAGTGGTTTTGGACCGTTCTGAGAAAGTTAATGTTCAATTTGTCAAATTTTGTTTCTGTGGAAATTTGTTCAAATTGGTTGTATATTTTGATTAGAAAACATATTTCGATCGTATTTGTGTGGGTATATTTCTTCAGATTTGAGTTTGTGTTCAGAATTAGAAGTTTTATCAAAATTTCCCCAGATCTCGTTTTCGCGCCAGTTTCATCTGTTCAGCGCCAATGTCATCAAACTCATCAGTTTGAGTTTGAGTTCTGCGCTAGATTATCTGAGTTTTTCGTCAGATTATCTGAGTTTTTTGCAAATTTCATCTGTTCAACATTTGTCTCTTTTGTGTTCTAAGGATCATGCAAGTTAAGTTTCATGCCAACTTCTATTAACGCAAAGTTTCTTTTGCGGGTTCAAGTGTTTTAGGTTTGCTTTTTGCGCCACACCGGTCAAAGTTCACACACCGGTCGCACACCCACACCCGGTCGGCTTCAAGGTTCCTCGCGCGAAATCTTATTTGCGCCACCTTCTCTTGGCGCAAACACCTTCTTGCGCCATTTGCTCTTAGCGAGTTTATGAGTTTCGCGCCATATTCTTTTAGCGCAAAGTATTTTTTTGCGCTACCTCCTTGCGTCAGTTTCATACTTCGATTTTTTGGACTAACGATAATCTTTGTCAAGTTCATTTTTTAACAGGATGAAGGCACCATTGCTGCTCAAAGGAAAATATGAAGGGTGGAAAGTTAATTTTTTGAATTTTGTGGATAAACATGAGTTGGGTTACTATATCAGAATATCATTGACTGAAGGAGAGATGCAACCCCAAATTCCAACAGAAGCTTTTTCTGAGGAACAAGAGAAAAGACAAAGAGCTGATAATATAGCTCGAAATTTTATGACAAATAGTATTTCTCATGAACTTTCTCGTGACTTTTCTCGTGACTTTTCTCGTGAAATTTATGGTCAAATAAATACTTACAAAATGACAGGAAAAGAGTTGTGGGATTGTACTGAATGGTTGATGTTAGGGCCAAATGTTTTATTAAAAGGAAGAGAATTGGAAGCTGAGAACTCTGAATTAAAAAGAAAAATTTATGCACTGGAATCTCAAATTGACAACATCCAGAAGCAAGATTTTGTTGAGAACAATGAGCAGAAAGTTATAGATTTGAAAAGTGCAAATGCTGATCTTCAAAAGAGAATATATGATTTGGAGCAAAAGCTTGCCAAAGAAAGATCTGATTTTGAGAAAAAGAAGAAATAATTTGTACATAAATTCTCTGAATTTTCCAGGAAGAGTGTTGAAGAAAAGAAGACAATTGAGCTTAAATGCATAAAGCTTTCTCAACAAGTTTCTGATTTTGAGAAAGTACTTATTTTGGAAAGAGAAAAGTTTGGCAAGGAGAAAAAGGCAATTGAATAAAAGAACGTTGGATTCTTTAAGGAAATATCCGGCCAAAGAAAAGATGCTGAGAAGGGATTTGAAGAAGAAAGAAGCATGTTTGAGGTTGAGATCAAAAAGCTTACTGAGAAGTTATCCGAACTATCTGAAAGTGTGCTGAAAGAGAAGAAAACGAAGTCTGAATGCAAGACGAAGATTGACCTTCTTGTCAAAGAAAGAGACAACTTTGCTTCAAAGATTAAAGAGCTTGAAAATACAGCATCAAGTTCAAATCAGAAAACTGTTTCTTCACAAAGGTCAGTTAAATCATATGCTCAGATTCGTAGCACTAACCTTTTCTTTGATAGAAATATAGATGGTTCAGGTACATATCAAAGAAGAACAAGATATAAAGAAGAGGAACTTGGTCTGGAAGAAGAAACCAGTTGAAGATGAGAAGAAAGATGAGAAGTCATGTGTACATACACACAAAGCCAAGAAGAACAATGTGCGTAAAGGTAAACCTGATCATATCTACTCGAGAGATCAATTAATCAGGTTATCAGGTAAGAAAAATTATTGTTCTTATTGTTGTACACATGATCATGTTCACAAAGCTAGTGATCATTACTGGTATGGTTCTTATTCAATTACTCCCATTCGAACTACAACTAACATTCATGGACCCAAATACCAATGGGTACCAAAACCAAAGACTGATTCTGTGTTGCAGGCACCTACTGTCAAGGGGGAGTAAGAGAACCAAGGCTTCTAAGTAAATCAACTTAGAACCCGTACTTCAATGAAGTTTGACTTCTAAACACAATAGTTTAGGACTCGTACTTCAGTGACCAAAAGACCTTACTCCTGTGCTGATAAGAGATTGTACTCAAATACTCGAATGAGGAAATCAACCATCAAGGGGGAGTACATTCTTGTCTGAAATATTTTGCATCCGATAGATATGACGATCTACAATTCAAAAGGCCCTTGTATCTGATCTCTATCTTGTGCTTTTTCACTGACATATTTTAGATGCCTAATTTAAGGGGGAGTAAAGGTGTTGGCTTCTGATTATATCATATCAGAACCTGTACTCAAATATTTTCTTCTGAAGGATGCTAAACACATACTATCTTTCATAGAAGTTTTTGATTTGAGGGGGCGTTAGAAGTTTTTGCTTTATACTTTGATTGTTATATTTTTCTGATATATTGTTGTTTTACAGATTTAACGGGAAAGAACACTTAAATGAAAATATTCATTCCAGGGGAAGTTAAGGATTTTGATTTACAGGTATATCTTTCTAATCCTTACACTCTATCACTTGTTGAAAGATGAACAACTTTCACTTGAGAAAAATATTTTTAAATGTTCAAACCACTTCCTATTCTTCAAAGATTTTCATGAATTGTGATGTGAGATTTTAAATGGTTTTGATTTTGGTTACTTAATTGCATATCTGACCGTGTGTTCCAAAAGATAAATACTTGTGTATTATCTTGTCTTTATACTTTGTCAAGTATTCTTATACACAACGGTTTAGTACATTTCTTGAACTTGTTATTACCATGTATCAAACGATTAATCTTTCTATCGTAATACTCCCGATTGTATTCAATATTGTTTGAATCAAAACATCATTTCATCATTAAATGTGCTTTCATTGATTAAAATGTTTATATATTGTTCATATAAACAACATTCGTCTTTGATTTCCCAAAATTTTATTCTTCATGATTTTTTGATCTGATCTTAATCGTTGTCAGATTCTCAAAACTTTTATATTCTTTCATAAATGTTCATTCATATAAAGTTTTGAGAATTCTTAAATGCTTAATATGCTCAAATTTCATTCTGATTCTTAATGAGCATACATTCACTGACATTGATTTCTTGTGCTTTCATGACAAGAAAATCATTGAGGCATTACATTTATAATCATTGATGTCTCAATGGTTTACATATTTTGAGCCTTATGAAACACAATCATTGTTCTAATTCTTTCATATCACAATCCTTAAATTGTACATTCGTTGTACATAGTGGCTTTGTGCTACTGACAGGCATTCCTAACTGTTTCATTTGTTGATTCAGGTTTACCATTCATAATTTGTTTGAATTTGTAAAGATTCAGATGAATACGTTCATGAATTGACGGCTCATTCAGATCATGAAGACAATGCTTACGTGTTTATTTGGGGAAGATGTTCCAAAGACAAATCTAATTTTGAAAAGTTTTGATGATTTTGATTCTCACAATTCATCAAAAAGGGGGAGATGTATCAAAGTTCAGGTTTAGATGATTAAAATTTGTATCAAAAGGGGAGATGTATCAAATTTCAAGTTCTGATGAAAAAAACTTATATCATATTTGGGGAGATAAATTAGATCGAGATAATGCTTCTCCAATCACGTCAAGCCTTTTTGTTCTCTTAACTCCGACCACCGCAGATCTATCATGTTCATTTATAAGAGGTGTGTTGTAAAGAGCACAAGTTGAGGTTCCTGTTTCTGAATCTAATGTGAATATTTCTCCAAGCGTGTTACAATCAGGTCCTTCCTTGTCTAGACAGCAAAGGCAACAGAGATTGGAAGAAAGATTAAATTTCCATGCTTCTTGAAGTCGCTTAGAGGTCCTGATCGAGTTAGTCAGATATCAAAGAAGATCTCAGCGCCATTGATTACTAAGGGGGAGATTGTTAAGTCTGATTTTGTAGCAATCATTGTATTTATTACTTGTGGTTTTATCTGTTGTTTAGCTTGTCTTTGATATCTGTTTAGGCCTTGGGTCTATAAGGCCCTTGTCTCTTTGTCTTGTAAATGTAGTTGTAAGTTGATGTAATATGCATGTAAAAACTCAGATCTGATATTGAATAATATGGAGCTTTCTCTCTCTACTTTCTCTCTCTACTTTCTCTCTCTAAAGATTTAGACCGATCTTGGATTATCAAGAAGAATGTTGGATTCTTCAAAGAAACATCTGATAAACGAAAGAGCATAGAAAAAGAGTTTGAATCTGCAAGAAAAGTTTTGAGATAGAGATAAAGAAGCTTTCAACGAAATTGTCTGAATTATCAACATATGCTATGAAAGAGCATATTACGAAGTCTAAATTTCAGAAGAAGATTGATCTACTCATTGCAGAAAGAAACAGTTTGACTGCAAAGATCAAAGAACCTGAAGAAATCACTTCCAAGGTGGAATTGACTGAACGAAAGAGTCCGGATACTATTGTACAATCACCTTTGGATGATTTAACTGACTCTAAGTATTCCTTCAAGATAACTTCAAGTTCACGTCATAAAGATGTTTCATCAAAAAAGGTCAATCAAACATAATGATCAGATTTGTACTTCGAACATTTTTTATGATAATTTTGTTGATGATACAGCTAACATTCCAATCTATTAGCCTGTCAAGATGGTTTGGAAAGTAAAAGGATCTTCACTTGATAAAGATGTTTCAAAGCCATTTGTTCCCAAATCAAATGTTAAAAAGAACAATGTTTTTCATGCAAATTATTTTGTCAAACCTGACGTAGTTTATTCTACAAATAATTTGATCAGTTTAGTTCAAAAGAAAGTCTGTTGTTCTTACTGTGGGATAAATGAGTTTGTAAACAAATTTCAAGTTCAGAATCAGTATGGTACCTATCGGGTTCATTCAAATGCATTTGCATCTAACAAACCAGGACCCAAGTTCCGTTGGGTTCTACTTAATCTGTTTTGCAGGTTCATCATGTGTAGTGCTGAATTTCAGAAATATTACAGACACATGACTGGAAAATAGAAGAGAAGTGTGCACTATTTGAAGAGAAGTACCAGTGCTTTCAATGTTTCATCTACCATTGAACTTTATACATATTTTTAGGGGAAGAGTTTCATATTTTTGGATATTATTTCTGTTTATTGATGATATTTCTTGTATGCATATTTGTAGGGGGAGCATGAGATTATGACTTCTAGAAAAATCAGTCTAGGATTCATTCTTCAGAGATTTTAACTTCTGAATCTACTGTTTATTCCTAGTAATTCATAACTCGGTTTAATGATTAAGAATATTCTTGTTGTCATATGTGTAGGTTTTATTCAGAGAAAGATATTTTGCACATGTTACGGGGGAACTTAACTGATTTTAACTCAATTTATCATACTTTGAGGGGGAGTTATGAGATCTATGTTGAATGTAAATATTTTCTGATCTCAAACTCAGATTACTTGAAAGAAGAACAACTTTTAAGTATGAAAATTATTTTCTAAAATGAACAATTGGTATCAGAGCTAGATCAGATTCACTCAGAGAAATCAATATCATGATTTGAAGCAGAAAATTATGAATTTCCAGTTTTAGAAAGGTTACTCTTCCATTAAAGTCAAGATTATGAATTAGTGATGGATTGAATGTAAATTTATGTACACTGTGCTCGCCCATTGTAGAAGAACAATTCTTGTTTAATTGGTTGTTCAAATAACCAACAGATTGATAAAATTTGATCAATGTTTCTAGTTTTAGAAGCTTTCTATACGCGGACTGTCAAGATTCGATTCCCACAATCATGGTTATTGTTTTGAAAATTCACTTCACAGGGTTGTTTTCGATGTCAAAGTGATTGATTCTACAAAGTTTCAGAGTCAAACATCAATTTTGGGTGGAATTCAGTGATATTTTTCGAAAAAATGTCCAAGATATATAGAATTCGTATGAGCCATGAAGAACTCGCACAAAGAACTCGCAGGGTTGAAGAATTCGCAGACTAGTTGATTTTCTAGATTCTAAGGAAAGAATTCGCACAAGGAAGGGTACAAAAAGCAAAGGATTCGCACACAGAGCTATACGAGAAGTACAGAATTCACACAAGAGACACATACGAAATGTGTAGAATTTGCAGCTGAGTCTTAGAAAGTATTATAAGGGAGGAATTCACAAACAAGTTCATAAGAAAATCTCAGAATTCGCATATAGCTTTATGCGATAAGTAACAATTCACACATAAGTTCATGCGAAATGTGAAGTCTTTCTATCCTTTTCTATACGAATTTTGTCCATGCGATTTGTTCTATACGAATTCTTGTTTGTGAGTGTCATGCGAATTGTTTCATACGAATTCTTACATGTGAATTGTGTGTGTTGTGAGTGATATACGAATTCTATAAGTGCATACAAATTTTGTACTTGTGATCATTTTTTTGTGATTTTCTGTGATTTTTACTGCTGATTTTTCTGATTATCTTACTAACGATCGTTTCAAGCTATATTTTTCAGATAAACACTAATCATGCCTTATACATATAAGAAAGGAAATTTGTTTCTCACAAACAGGGATTGTGCATTGTCATACATGCCAGAGATACCCAAGATTTAGGATGAGAATGAAAAGCTCAAAATTCAGAATTCAAAGCTGAAAGCAGAAATTGATACTTTGAATGTCAAACTTACAAAGGCTGAGACACAAGTATCAACATATCAAGCAAAAGGCAAAGAATGGTTGAAGAAAGTAGATGACAGACTCAAGAATGAGAAAGCTGAACTTGAGAAATCTTTCAACCAGAAGTTATCTGAACTTTCAAAGAAAGTTGAGTCAGAGAAGAAAGAGTTAGAAATCAAGTGTGCCAAACTTTTTAAACAAGTATCTGAATTTGAAAAAATTGTTATTACTGAAAGAGATATCTTTGACAAAGAAAAGAAAAATACTGAAAAGAAAAATTCTTTATTGTTCAAAGAGATATCTAAGAAAAATCATAAGTTGGAAAAAGAGTTTGAAACTGAAAGAAATCATTTTGAATCTGAGATTTCTAAACTCACTGACAAGTTGGCTATCTTATCTTCAGATATACAGAAGAGACAGAAGAGTAAATCTGATCTGCAGAGTAAATTTGATAAACTTTGTAATGAGGATTCCAAGTTGAATGACAAGATCAATCAACTTGAGAAAGCTAATGCTTATCTATCTGACAAAATAGCAACTGAAACACCTATCTTTTCTTCTTATGATGATGATTCAGTTGAATCAGTTTTCTCATTTCAATCAGTATCAAGCTTATTTCAAAAGATGATTTTCAAGAAAAAGAATGTCAAACCTGAAATCTTGAAAACAGATCAGATTAAACCTTCTAGTTCATTTTATGTTAAATCTGCTGTTAAATATGCTGCTTATTCTGGACTCAAAGCTTCTAAGAAAGAGAATATGGTTTGGGTTGTAAAAGGATCTCCAGAATCAACAAAATACCAGAAATCATCTGCAAAAGCTAAATAGAGAAAGAAAATAGAGCTGAAAAAGGTAAAGCTTTTACACCTGATGTTGTCAAGGCCACCAAGCATCTGATCAGGTTAGCTAGAAGCAAACTTTGTTGTTCTTATTGCTGCAATGATGATTTTGTACACAAAGTACATATCCACAAAATGTATTATTCTTATAAGAATTTTAATGATACTGCATATCACAGAGGTGGAAACCGCTCAAAGAAGTTTTCACATACTAACCAGACTAGACCCAAATTCATCTGGGTACCAAAACAGTTAAACCTATGATGCAAGAGCATGAACTCAAGAAGAAGTAATAAGGGCTATGGCTTTTGAGTAAATCAACTCAGGACTCAGACTTCAATGTCAAAGAACTATGACTTCTAAGTACAACAACTTAGGACTCATTCTTCAAAGATTTGATCTTTAAATGTCATATCAAAACAGGGAGTTTTTCTCACCTTTAATTGTTCATTTTTGTTAATTGGGGAAGATTGTACTTCAAAGGCTATTGTTCATCTTATAAAGGGGGAGAATGTTTAGAAAAGAGATAAATTGATCTTAATTGTTATATCATATTACCTGTATGTAGATATGAAGGGGGAACATATCAATACAATGATGACAAGATCCACATCATGTCAAGGGGGAGCCAACAAGAAAAGACAAACAGATACATCATGAAAGGAAAATTTTATGTCAAGAATCAGAAGAGACAGACATCAAGTCAACGGGGAGCTCAATACAGACATATCTAAAAAGGGTTGTAAGTGTGAAGTGTGTGTAATTGTTTGAAACTTAAAATGAAAGAAAAATGTAAGTTTTGGAAAATTTCCATCTAAGGAAGTTTCTATTTTTAGCAAGTTTTGAAAAGTTTCCTAAAATAGCAAATTTCCAAGTTTAGAATGTTTTTCAAAAAGATGGAAAAGCTACTAAGGCTAGAATTCGCATAACACTATCATAGGAAATCTTCAGAATTCGCATGTGTGTGTTGTACGAATTGCCAGAATTCGCATGTTGTTAGTGCATTGAAAGTATTGGAAAGTAAATCTATTTTACATGTATTGTAAAGAGCTTAAAGTGTAAGGGCTTGTGCTTACATAGTGTAGCAAAGGTGGTAGGTAGGATTAGTGACACTATAAATAGGTGTTAACCCTTGTAATTCATTTTATAATTCATATATACAAAATGTAGTCTTCTAAGAATTCTATCTCTCGTTAGTGTAGTATTCCATTTCTAATAAAGGTTCTAATAAATCCTACTCCTATCCTATCCTACCTAAACTATTACAAAAGCTTGAATGTCTAGATCTAGGGTCCTACACATGTGCCTATATGCGAAAAGTGAAGAATTCGCATCACACTGTCATACGAATTCTTGTTTTTACATAGAATTAACATATCGAGACGTGCAAATTATCACACACATTGTCTAGTTCTTTCTAGACAATTCCTATCCGTGTGTCATGCGAAAAGTGGGTGGTCTAATAAAATTGTGCCACGTGTCTTCTTCATTCCAGAGTATATATAGGTGTTTTTCATACGAAACCCTCATTTTTTCGTAAAATCTTGAGTGTACGAATTATTCATAGCACATAAACCCTACCCTGCGACTTCATCAAATTTATTCGATTTCTTCTTGGTTTCTTGATTCAAAGGTTATTTTTGTTCTTATTAATTGTATTTTGTTCATGTGTATTGTATATATCATTGTTCTTTGCAGGGATACCCTATCTGGATTAGTTTAGGATTTCAAATTCGAGGACTGTTCATCTTCAAGTATTCGAATGGACTTTGAAAACTTTGAATATTATTAACTTGATTTGATTCTAGTTGATTGATATGAACTGAAAAGCCACATTAACTTGATATAATCGAACCCTAAAGGCCACTAATTTTAACCTAATCAATGTTTTTGGGATTTGATTTTAAATTCGAACTTATCGACTATTCTTGAAGTTCATGATGGAAAATCTCAAAATTAAAGGTCGATGTATGTGTTAATCTCAAAGATGATCGATTAAAGTTGTTTTTAACAACAAATCGATCACCATAGATTAAAAATGTAGGGTTTAAAATTCAAAATTTGATATTTGGTAATATGGGTTTCGTATGATGTTCATATAATGTTCATGTTAAACACGTAGAAAATTTTCAAGAAAAGTTCATGCGAATTCTTGGTTATGTGGTCCATATGAATTATGGTCATTCAATGTCAAAATTTTCCAAAGTGAGCAATTCGTATATCTTTCATACGAATTCTTGAGTTCCAATGATTAATTCTTCTAAGTGAAGAATTTGTATATAGTATCACACGAATTCTGTCCATACGAATTCTGTTATACGAATTCTTATGTGTTTCTTTGGTTTTAATTCCACAAGTGAGGAATTCGCATACCCTTGCCATGCGAATTCTACACTTGGAAACTTTCAAAAGTGATTTTAAGTGTCAAAACATTAGCTTTTCACTAACCTTTTGGACCCTGTCCAATATTGTTAATCTTTTCAGGTACCAATGGCAGAACCATCAGTAGATCAACATGTTCAAACTGGTGAGAATTCACCACATGAGGCTTCTGAGCAGTTTCCCATGCCATCATCAAGATTTGATTTCCAAGTGCCACAAATTGTTGATCCTGATCTTTTTCTGATATCTCCATCTGAGATGAAGCCACAACAACCAAACAACCATCATCTGCAATTCAGCATCAAGATTGATCCTTTGGTACTAGATATCTTGAGGAACCATCCTCTTAGGATGCTCTAACATCAGTAGCAGTAGTTCCTGAACTTTATGTTCAATAAGCCTGGAAAACTATCAGGTTTAGCCATACTAAGGAACAAGGGGAGAGGATACCTATGTTCAAGCTGGAGATAGATCATTTCACTACAGTTCTTACTCTTCAAAGATTCAGATTCATTTTGATTCTACCTTCTAAAACTGCAAGAGAAGGCAGAACATCTTATGATGAACTTCCATCAGACTCTGAAGTTTTCAAGGGCATAAGAAATATGGGGTACATTGGCTAACTTACTCAGGTCAATCAATTCAAGAAGAACAATTTGCCGCTGTTCTACTATACCCTATTCTCAGTGATAAACAGATGTCTGACTACCAAGATCTACGGAACTGATAATGCCAGCATCCACATCTTGAAGTTATTCTACTGCATAGTCCATGATCTTTACATAGATTATGCTTCTATCTTTTTGACTGAGCTACATGAGAAGGTGGTAGCAAAGAAAACATCCAAAGCTCCAAACTACATACCGTACCAGAGGTTCATGACCCTTATTGTTAGAATCATGCTGAGGAGAAACTCACAGATACCAAAAAGGGGCAATCATCCTCATGCTCCAATTAGTGAGATGAGATACCTGATGAAGCAAAAGAGTACTTTTCCTTTCACTATGCATGTGCCAAAATGTCTTTTAGACTATACTAATCCAGAGAACGATAGTATAGTAGATTATAGAGAGTCTATAGAACGACCATAACTGGTTATCCATACCCAAGGATCAATCCCTAGGAGAGCGGAGTCGGTGAGGGTTTCCGCTATTGAGGGAGTACAGAAATGGGGAGCGAATAGAAAAAATACCGAGAGGGGCTCTGAAGGGGGTTAGAGACCAAGACTAGAGGCATCAGGGTCACGGGTAGTTACCCAACGTTCAGTGACACCTCCTGCTGATGAAGGTCATGGCTCTGAAAATGAACTGGATCTAGAACAACAGGCAGACAATGACAATGAAAGTGAGTCAAGTGAAGTTCCTTCAGCTACAATATCTAAAGATGACGAGGACACAAAAACAGATGCTGCTAATGATTCTGATGATGATGATAATAACAATGATGATGATGGTGGTGCTAATGATGTTGCTATTCAATCTGACGTACATGTGAATGTTCAATCTGATGAACAAGCTGATGTTCAAATTAATGAACAGGTTGACTTATTTGAACCATTCTATGGTACTGATGCCATGGAACTCATGTTGATACTATTGTTGATGAAGTTGTTGGAGAGATAAGGAGAAATGAGGGAGATACAGTAGAAAGTTTTGAGAAAGAGAGTGAGATTGGAGAAAAAGAAAATGGAGAGTGTGTGATTACCCAAACCTACATTTCCAAAAGGGCAACCACATCTAATACTTCGTCGCATGTGTTGTGTTCGGCTATTCAAGACATAAGTAGCCCATTTATGCAATCACAAACCTAAGCCATCCAATCTATTTCTTCTTAACAAGAAATAGTTTCATTTTCTCACGGGGACATAACACACAATCTACCGGTTTCTCATTCGGAGATTCAAGGTATTGAAACAAGAGAACACCAACCCCCGTTCTCGACTTCATTAAATGCACAATTGAGTCTAGTTCCATTTGAATTGCCAATTTTTGTTTCTAGAACACTTATTGAATCTGCTACTCACGGTTGTATTAGTGACCCGATCGGAACATCCAGAGTAGATCCACAATCCGGACTACGAGGAACGGATGGAAGTCCTGTCATTGACACGTCTATGCCAACAATGAAAACATGCCATGCAGTTGATTCTACAGCTCTCATGCAAACGGAAATTCTTCGTGATTCCAGTGTTAGTCACCAGACGTTGTGTCTAAAGGAACTCTCGACAACGCCTTAAAGGCTGTTGAATCTAGGATGTTTGAGAAGTTGGAGGAGGAGATAGGTGGACTGAAACGTTTATTGAAGGGGAAGGACCAGTATCTCAACCTGAACCTACACCTCAAAGTCAGAAAATTCCAAACACTCAACCTGCTGATCTATCTATTGATGAGCTCAAGTCTTTGTTGTTTGCAAAACTTTTATCCCAAGCTCCGGATAATTAGCAAGACGCAGATCTTCTAACCCTTCTACAATCCCACCATGAAAATCAACCGCCATAATCTGTGAAACCAGCAGATTTGGATAGTTCCACAGAGTTCAGTTCATTTAAATCTAACATTTTGTTTGCTCTATCTGATCTTAAATAGGTAGTACAAACTTCATGTAAAGCCCAAGCAGTTATTTCAACAAAGAAGCATGATCGATCCAGATAATGATCATGAGGGGATGAAAAGAGAGAAACAAGTAGCTGTTAGTGGTTCTGGTGATGCAGTTATGGTGGAGGTAAGGGATGGTAATGCAGAAAATGTTGGAGGGAATGTTGATCAAGGTACTGAGCAGATTGATCAATTGAAATTGGTGTTGTATGTTGGAGAAGGAGTTGAATGAAGGGTTGAAAAGCCTAAGATTGCAATAAAGCAGGAAATCTTGGAGCTAACAGGAATGCCTAATCCTGATGTTATTGCTCTTGAGGATGATAGTTTCGCTGAAGTGAATGCAATCTATGAAATGTATTGGAAAATCAAAGAGGAGGAGCAGAAGAATTATTTTGTTGATATTTGCTTACGATGATGAAGTAGTTGATGTTAAGAAATTGTTAAGAGAGCTGAGAAGATACCGGCTCACGAGGCAAGTCTACTTGATGATCTTTTTGAGGACAGAGATACAGAAGCTTTGAATGCAATGTTCACTCAGAGTACTTTAGAATATCTTCATCTAAGTCCTATTGATGAGCAAGTGCCAAAACCTTGTATTGTTCCAATTTTTCCATCCTTCAGTGAGTTTGAATTTCCTGAAGCCAATGTAGTTCAACTTGATGATGCTGAGCCTACTGTCAATCTGAGTTCTCATATAAATGTTGAAGAAGAGTTGCCTTATCAGAAAAATCCGGATAGTCTTGTACATCAAGAAGAGTTTTTGATAGAGCCTCTACATAAGCCAATTGTTCCCGAACCAAAAACAGGTACTTCAGGTACTACTGTAGAGGGTTCTACTCCTTACACGGGCTATGATGAGTTTGGTCCTACTATAGAAGAGATAAAGAGGATCAGAAGTGCTTTAAGAGTTCCATATCTTGAAGAAGATGTCAAGATCTTTGTTAGCTATATCAGGCATATTGATCAAGCTCAACTCTTGGGGATTCAAGATAAACCTATTGAGTTTCAGCAAGAGTATATCAGGATGCTTCAAGTTACTGGAATAACATGTAAAGATGTGAGAAAAAGAGCTGAGATTTTGCAAGTCAACAGAGTTACTATGAAGAAGTATAAAAAGATATGGTTTTCTAAATTTGAAGTTCAAAGGAAGGATTTGAAGAACTATACTTTCAATGAAGCTCACTTTGCAAATCTGAATTTTATGGATATTGAATTCATGTATCATGATTTCAGAGGGAGAACCATTAGATATCCTGAAGTTGTGTTTGCTCTAGACATTATTGAGAGGTTCATCAAGAGGCATATTTACTCTACCTACTTCTCTGAATTTCAGTTAGGTATTGAGACCAATCAGACGAGAATCAACTTGCTTAAACCTGACATGACTCATCATCTGCTTGAAGAAACACCTCTTTACACAGTTCTAAAGGAGCCAAAACTTGGGGTTGTGTATGAGAATGTGGATAAATAGGAGAAAAGATTTATGAGAGCTACAGAAATTCCAAAGTATTCAGATGGTACATTGAAAAATGTTCTTGAGAAGTTGCAAGTTAAGTATGAGGAAAGTGAAAAGTAGAGACTTGCTGAGAATGATCACATGCCAAGGTTAGAAAGGATTTGGACATAGAATGTCATTGATACTATCAAGAACAGAATCAAATTCAGACTAGCCATCAGAAGGTTTGAAGGCTACATTGGTATAAGGAGAACTTGCATGAAAAAGTGGACAAGTTGAAGACTTTCAAATTGCTCAAAAAGGGGGAGAATGTTAGATCATAGTTTTGAGTCAATTTGTTTAGTTTTTTTTACTTTGTATTGTTAACTTTTCTTGTAAACTTGTGTAAAGGTCAAGTCTATGTTTGACCATATATAAGTATTCCTTTTGTCTTGTTTTGTAAGCATGTTAGTCATTGTATTCATGTTTGTACTGCCTTTGTGAGATATATGAATATGACAAATCTTGTGACCAAAATTCTCTCTAGATTCTATCTTTGATTCTCATTGTATTTGATCTTGATTGTTATAATTGCTTGAAACCTGGGATCACAACCACTTCTCTATTCTCAAACATATATTTCATGAATTTAGATGTCGGATTTTAAATGTTTTCATATATGAGCTTTATTTTTTTTACTAACTGTGTGTTTCCAAAGATTAATACTTTTGTATTATTATTTCTATACTTTCATGTATTCATAAATATCGGTTCAACTTCTTATTGAGTTTGTTATTACCATGTCTCAAAAATGAAACATTTTTCGATCGTAATACTCTTTTTTGTATTCCAAGTTTGTTGAGCATCATATATTCTTTCAACTTACGTGATTCTTTCATGATTCTTTCAAGTTTGTGATTCTTTCAGGGACACACAATTGGTTTCAGTTGGGTGTAATACTTTGTCTACTCAACAGCCTGAATCTGTTGTTCCCACTGATACTTCTGCACATGACACTTCAACTGAAAATCCCTCTCCTGTAATTCAAACTGAAGATTTTGAAAGTGGATTTCAAGATGATGATCATGTTCAGAATTCATCTATTCCACTCCCACATGAGCATCGCTGGACCAAGGACCATCCATTACATCAAGTAATTGGAGATGTTGACAAGCCTATTCAGACAAGGTCAGCAACTCTTAATCAGTGTATGCATGACTCGTTCCTCAGCAAGATTGATCCAACTCGAGTATATGAGGCTCTTGCTGATTCGGACTGGGTATCTGCAATGCAAGAAGAGCTCAATCAGTTTGAAGCCCTAAAGGTTTGGAGATTAGTTTCTAAGCCTGAAGGAAAGACCGTGATAGGAACTAAATGGGTATTCAAAAACAAAAAGGATGAAGATGGTGTCGTCATCAGAAACAAAGCTAGACTTGTTGCTAAAGGCTACCGGCAAGAGGAAGGCATTGATTATGACGAGACGTATGCTCCAGTAGCTCGTATAGAAGCAATCCGTATGTTTCTAGCATACGCAGCTCATAAGAACTTCACAGTCTTTCAGATGGATGTGAAAACAGCTTTTCTGAACGGCATTCTTAAAGAAGAAGTGTACATGTCTCAACCAGAAGGGTTCGTTAATCCAGATAAGCCAGATCATGTCTACATATTGGACAAAGCCCTTTATGGATTAAAACAAGCCCCTCGAGCCTGGTATGATGTATTATCAGAATTCTTGGTCAAGTCTGGTTTCTCTAAAGGTAAGATCGATACCACTTTATTCATAAAGAAGGAAAAAGCTGATATTATTCTTATTCAGATTTATGTTGATGATATAATATTTGGTTCTACTAATCCAAAATATTGCAAAAACTTTTCTAACCTCATGGTGTCACATTTTCAAATGAGTATGATGGGAGAGATGAATTTCTTTCTCGGATTACAAGTTAAACAGATTTCTACGGGGATTTTTATTAACCAATCTAAGTACATTTTGGACATTCTTCGGAAATACAAAATGGAAGATTGCAAATCTATTGGCACCCCGATGGCACCAGGAACTAAGATTCACACTGATCCTTCGGGAAAAAGTGTTGATGTTAGAACCTATAGAGGTATGATAGGATCGTTGATGTATCTTACTTCGAGTAGACCAGATATTATGTTCTCAACATGTCTATGTTCTAGATATCAAGCTGATCCCAAAGAATCCCATTTGGCCGCTGTCAAACGGATCTTTCGATATCTGAAGGGGACTGCAGACCTTGGTCTGTGGTATCCTAAAGATACTGGGTTTCAACTGACTGCATATTCAGATGCAGATCATGCAGGGTGTATACTGGACAGAAAGAGTACATCTGGTCACGTTCAATTTCTTGGAGACAAGCTCGTTAGCTGGGCTTCAAAGAAACAGTTATGCGTTTCCACATCGACTGCTGAAGCAGAGTATGTAGCTGCTGCCAGTTGCTGCTCTCAAGTCTTATGGATGCGAACACAGCTACGAGACTTTGGATTCAAATACGACAAAATTCCGATATACTGTGACTCGAAGAGCGCGATTGCCATATCTGCTAATCCTGTCCAACACACCAAAACTAAACACATTGATGTAAGGTATCATTTTATAAAAGATAATGTAGAAAAAGGAACAATTGAACTTTATTTTGTAAAAACAGATTATCAACTTGCAGATTTATTTACCAAACCCTTAGATGAAAAGAGATTTAATTTTCTTGTCTCTAAGCTTGGTATTTTAAATCTTAAGACGTAATCGGTTGTTACCTACTAAAGTTACAAATTTAATTTTCTTTATTTTTTATGTTTGAAGGATATCTGCACTTTAATTCTTTGCTCATGATCTCAGGGGGAGTTAGAGAAGATTTTAAATGATCTACATTCATTTGAGGGGGAGCAAAACTAATTTCTGCATTATACTTAACTGACAAAATTTTTGTGATGCATGATTTTAGGGGGAGCCTATAAGTCAAAAGGAGTAAGACTATGATTTCTAATTATTTCTGATCAGAACTCGTTTTTTTTTTAATTGTTTTACTGCTTTATGTCATTTTAATTTTCGAATAAATTTTGTGAATAAAGTTTGACTAGACTTTGAGACTTATACAGGATGAGAGAAGTTGATACGATCATATCTTTATGACTACAGCCTGACTTTCTGATATTTAAGATTGAGCGAAAAGGTACATTTCTTATCTTAATCTCCAATATATCTGAAAGAATGACAACTTTCAGATATAGAAAACATGTTCTTAAATGTTCAAACCACTTCTTGAATTTTAAACAGATTTTATAATTTGGAAGTGTGATTTTAAATGTTTTCATTTTATTTTTGTGCTTAATCGATATACAAACCGTGTGTTTCCAAAGATAATTACTTGCGTATTGTCTTTTCTATATACTTTCAAGTATTCACACACACCGGTTTGAATTTTTGTTCAAGTTGTTCTTACCATGTCTCTAAATTGAAATAGTTTTTATTCGATGGTAAGACACTCCGCTTGTACTTCAATGAATTTTTTGAGCGATATTTCATTTCGAAACGGTTATTTCAAGAATGTCTATATTTTGTTTCGTATAGACAAATATCAATTATTCTTGACCATAAGTTTTAATTGACAAATATCATTCATTTCTGATCATTTTCATTCAATGTCAGATTTTCAAACAAGTCTTTTGCATTCATTTTAATTCATTCAATATACTTGTTTGAAAATACTTCAATGTTTAAAAATGCTCAAATCTTCATGATTATTTCATCTGAGCATCCATTTATCTGACATTTGTATATGATTTAAATGTTCAAGATAAACCATTGTGAGCAACATATGCTTTGTAGGACTGGGTTCTTTGTGCTAGGACTTATCTGAAACTTCTATGGATTCACGTTAACCAGTGTTTCCTACCCATGAAGTTAATCCCTTAGTGATTGAGTGTGAGGAGTCAAAAGAAATGAGTGTGGGTGTGATGAGGTAAAATGGAAAAGAGAGTTTGGTTAGTAGTGAGCTTAATGATTAAAAAAAGAAAGAGGGTGTGCGATCAAAGTAAAAGAATATCAAACTCTGCACCAACTACTTTTTGAGCCGGGCAGCCACATTACTAGCGTTTCACAACTCTTTGGTGAAAGTTATTGAAACAGGCAATTAGCCCATGCCAACTCTTTTTCTCAATATCTTGCTTAAACCCCACCCAACCACTCATTTTCTTCTCAAAAAGAAAATGTTTCATATTTTCTGGGGACGCAACATATAATCTATCTGGTTTTCATTTGGAAAATCTGGATATTGAAAAAGAAGGAAGTCTGCCCCACCTTCGCACTTCAATCATGCACTTAGAGTCTGTGTTTATCTACTGTTGTCTCAGTGGTTTACACAATGTTGAGCCTTATTATAAAAGCAATTATTCGTGCTTAATTCTTTCTACACGTGCACGAACACACAAAGAATTCGTTTCTTTGTCATAACATTCATAGAAATTGCCTTTGTGGTATTTCGATGATTGGATGGAAGCCCTGGGGGAGTGAACATCAAAAAGCTCCTTTATATTGTGTATTCGTTACACACAGTGACTTTGTGTTACTGACAGGCATTTTAACTGATTCATTTGTTGATTCAGGTGTTACATTCTTATTTTGTCCAGATTTGAAAAGATCTGGATAAATACATTGTTCGAATTGGCAAAGAATCAGAGGCTTAGATCAGAATGGTCAAAGACATTTCTTGATGAAAGTTTTGATGATGTTGATGCTCAATTCATCAAAAAGGGGGAGAAGAGTTCAAATCAAGAAATGTTGGTTGAAAGGTTTGAAGAAATGTTAAAGTTTTTGAAGTTAAAGGGAGATGATATCAAAGAAATGACATAGATTTAAAGTTTTGAAGACGATCAAAGAATTTCTGAAGTTTTGAGGAATTTTTCTTTGAAGATTATTTGCTAAAGCATTTGAGCTGATTCTGAAGATAATTTCTTTCCAAAAGTCTGAAAGTGTTCTATGTAAGCATTGGGGAGATTGTTAATTGTTTGAAGACAGTTTTGGAAAGAAGATCATCAATGAAAAAGGGGAGTTTGCTTTGACAGAGCTTAAAGTGAAGACTGAATTGCTAGATCTTTCAACAATGATCTTGAATCCAAAGGGGGAGATTGTTAGAGCATAAATCTGTTGGATACAAGATCAAGAATACTGAAGTCAAAGCTGCTAAAGTCAAATCTCATTAAAAGTCAAAGTCTATTTTGTAATAAGTCAAACTTAGTTGTATTTGTATTTGTTGTTTCCTTTGTATTAGGTGTTAGTATAAATACATTTTCTTCTTGTATTTTCAGTAGATACAAGAGATAGAAGTTAGAAAGAAAGAATACGTAGAGAGAGAGAGAGTTCTAGAGAGAGGAAGTGTATTTGTGAATTGAAAGAGTAATCAAACAGGTAAATTTGATTGTTAAATCTTGTTTGTTTGATTAATATTGATTAGAAACTAGATTCAGGGACACACAATTGTTTATATTTGTTCATATAAACAAAATTTCAAATTTTTCATGACCAAAGAATTTCATGCTTATCATTCTTATTATTTGATCTTTCTGATACAATGTCAGATTGTCACACAAGTATTTCGAATTCATTTCATTCATTCAATATTCTTGTTGTGTGAAATCTTCAAAGTTTAAATGCTCAAATAATGATGCTATTTTTGCAGTGCATAAATTCGTTTGACAATGTGATTCATATTATAAGATTTATAATTGTTCAAGTTAAACTGTTGAACATCATATTCTTTTAGGACAAAATTTTCATGGGATCAGCGTGAGAGCTTAAAGTACTTCTATGGATTCACGTCAGCCAATATTTCCTACCCAAGAAGTTATCCTTGAGTGATTGAGGGGTCAAGGGTTAACATCAATGAGTGGGGGAGGAAGTTCATCCGGTTGAACAACCTCATTGTGTTGAGCGGAAAAATGAAAAAGAGAGTTTGGTTAGAAGTGAGTAAAATGAAAAACACATAGAGGGTGTGAGAATAGAGTTAAAAGACTTAGAAAACTCTACACCAACTACTTCTGAGCTGGACATCCACATTATTGATTGGTTCACAACTCTTTGGTGACCGTCATTGAAAAAGGCAGTGAGCCCATGCCAACTCTTGCTTTAACCCCACCAGCTAGTCATTTCTTTCTTAACAAGGAAATGTTTAATTTTTTCTTAGGGATGCATCACATATGCTATCTAATCTTGATTTGGAAAATTTGGATATTGAAAAAGAAGGAAGTTTGCCCAACCTTCGCACTTCAATCATGCATATTGAGTGCGCGGAAAAGTTGTTGTGTCCCAAAAGTTCACACAATTTGAGCCTGATAAAGCACATATTGTTTAAATTCTTTCATAAACAAGCACATCTACACAGAGAATATGTTTTTCTATTATAACGTTCATAGAAATTCCCTGTGTTTTTCAATGATTGATTGGAAGCCCTGGGATTGAATGGAAGCCCTGAGGGAGTGAACATCAATAAAACTCCTTTCCAAAGTACATCCGTTGTAGTAAGTGGCTCCGTGATGCTTACAAGTATTTTAACTGTTTCATTCATTGGTTCAGGGTTACAACTCTTTCTGAATAAAAGATTCGAAATTATATTGGAATTGACAGATGGTTCTTATGTTCAAAAAGAAAAAGATCAGATGTTTATTTCAAGGTGAAAGTGGTGCTAATCAGAAATTGAAAGAATGTTATTTTTGTGAAGTTTTGATGATATTGATAGTCCCACATGCAAGTGTAAAATAATGAGATCCATAAATCTCACTTGTATTTTGATCTTGAACGAAATACAATTTCTTTCTCTACTTTCTCTCTCTATAACTTCTGTTGAATGTATACAATGAATAGCACCCCTAAGATTACAAAGAGAAAACTATTTATACCTAGCTATTACATGGAACAAACAAACTAAGTAAACTAACTAACAAATATGAAAGCTTTGACTTTCACTTTGACTTTCACTTAAGGATAGTTGACTTTGACTTTCTTCATTAAAGCTTTTAACTTGAGGCTTTCAATCTCCATGATCTTGAATACAACAATATATGCTCTAACAATCTCCCCCTTTGGATTCAAGATTATCTTTTAAACGGATTTCAGCATTAACAAACAATCTCCCCTTTTGGGACGAATATTGATAATAACAATCTTCCCTCTTGAAATAAACTTTTTCAAAGACATTATCCCCTTTCTTCTCTTTCTGGAAATAAATTAATCTTTAAGAATCTCCTCAAAGTCTTTAACAATCTCTCCTTTCAGATAAACTTCAGTAAATTCATTTTCTTTCAATCTTCAGAAACAATCTCCTCCTTTTGTGATCAAACTTTATCTTTAACATTCTCCCCCGAAGTCTTTAACAAACGTCATCATCTTTCAAAAGCATTCTCTCTTTTTGTAATCATGAAATATCTTTAATAAAGAAATTATCTTCAACTTTAACTCACTTTTCTCTTTCAAATGATCTTCAAAGGAAATTTCTGAAATCTTTAACAAACTTTCAGAATTCTTTGAATCAATGCATTCTGATTTGTCTTTCTTTCTTTGAGTCTGTTTTTTCGTTCTTTTTTATTCTCCCCATAAATCATTTCTTGAAACTGGATCTTCACAAACCATCATTTCTTGATAACTTCGCCCATAAACTGCTTTTTCATTCTATACTTTCTCCCCTTTTTTGATGAATGTGAGCATCAACATCATCAACACTTTTCCATGAAAAAGCACACTTTCAATCTTTTTGGCAACAAATATTATCTTATCTTTCCAACTAATAGAGTAACATCCATCAATTCATAATGATTCCGAATCTTTTCAAATTCAGAATTGAATTATAACCTGAATCAACAAATGAAATAGTTAAAATGTCTGTAAGTAGAATAGAGCCACTTAGTACAACGAATATACTGTACAAGGAGTTTTATTGATGTTCACTCCCCAGTACTTCCATCCAATCATCAGAAAACAAGGTAGTTCTATGAATGTTCCGATAGATTTTTTTTTCTGTGTGTACGTGCTTGTTTATGAAAGAATTTAAGCATTATGTGCTTTATCTGCTCAAATTATGTAAACTGTTGAGACACAACAAGTTTTCCACGACTCAATGTGCATGATCGAAGTGCCAAGGTAGGGCAAACTTCCTTCTTTTTCAATATCCAAATCTTCCGAGTGAAGACCAGATAGCATATGTGTTGCGTCCCCATGAAAAATTGAAACATTTCTTTGTTAAGAAAGAAATGAGTAACTGGTGGGGTTAAAGCAAGAGTTAGCATGAGCTAACTGCCTGTTTCAATGATGTTCACGACATAATTGTGAAAGAATCAGTAATGTGGCTGCCTGACTCAGAAAGTAGTTGGTGCAACGTTTTGATATTCTTTTAACTCTATTCTCACACCCTAAACAAACTCTCATTTACATTTTACCTCAGTTCAATGAGAGAAACTCAACCCTTTGAGTTATCTCCCCCACTCTTTGATGTATGCCTCCCGCCTCTCGATCACTTAGGATAAATTTTTGGGTAGGAATACTGGTTAATGCGAATCCATAAAAGTCTTATAAGCTCACACACTGATCCCATGAAAGTATTGTCCTAAAAAGAATGTGATGTTCAACAGTTTAGCTTGAACATTTAAAGCACAGTAATATCAATTACAATGTCAGATAAATGTATGCTCTTCAAAAAATCTCATGAATATTTGAGCATTTTGAACTTTGAAGATTTCTTACAACAAGTATATTGAATGAATGAAATGAATACATAAGACTTGTTTGAGAATCTGACAATGTATCAAAAGATCAAATATGAATGATAATCATTTAAAGCTTAGGTCATGAAAGAATGGAAATTTGTCTATATGAACAAATATAAACAATATTAAAAAAATTGCTTATGTTTGAATGAATATGATGCTCAACAGATAATGAAGTTCAAACAGGGTGTATTACCATCGGAAAATTGTTTCATTGTGAGACATGGTAATAACAAAGTCAATAAGAATGACTGAACCGGTGTGTATGAATAGTTGACAGTATATGGAAAAGATAATACACAAGTATTAATCTTTGGAAACACACGGTCAGTAAATCAATAAAGCTCATAAATGAAAACATTTAAAATCACTCAGAGATTTAAATTCATGAATCGAGAAGTGGTTTGAACATTTAGAAATATGTTTTCATGTCTGAAAGTTGTCCTTTTGTCAAACACTCAGAGATTAAGTTCAGAAAAATCTTACATTCAACTTAAATCTCATAACTCCCCCTCAAATCATGATTAAATGAATAAAATCTTGTAAGCTCCCCCTCAAAGTCTACATAAAATAAAAAATTATTCAAAATATCAAAGTCTTATTCAAAGTAAAACATTGAAAAACGAGTCCTAATCTGAATTGACCAGAATTCATCAACTCCCCCTAAAAATATGCTTTCAGAAAATTTTTGTCATTAAAAATCATATGCAATTACTCTAACCCCCCCCCCCCCCCTGAAATATGATCATCTATTCTTAGTACTCACCCCCCTGAAATCATGAGCAAACATTCAGTGTAGATATCTTTTAGAATTAAAAATAAAGACATGAAGAAGAATTATAAACCAATTTTGACATGAAGAAGAATTATGTAAAAATAATTTTTATGATTCAGCATGCCTAATTTTGAAATCAGAAAATTAAATTTATTTTCATCTAATGACTTAGTGAAAAGATCAACAAGTTGATAACTCGTGTTCACAAAATACAACTCTGTTGTACCTTTTTCTACATGGTCTTTGATAAAGTGATATCTCATGTCAATGTGCTTTGTTTTGGAATGTTGGACAGGATTAGCAGATATAGAAATTGCACTATTCGAATCATAGTAGATCGGGATCTTGTTAAATTGGAATCCACTGTCTTGTAGTTGTGTCCTCATCCACAACACTGGGAACAACAGTTGGCAGCAGCTACATATTCTACTTCTGCTGTTGAAGTGGATACACAAAGTTGTTTCTTCGATGCCCAGCTAACGAACTTGTCTCCCAAGAATTGAATGTCACCCGACATACTCTTCCTGTCTAACATGCAACCAGCATGATCTGCATCTGAATATGGGGTAAGTTCGAATCCTGTATCTTTAGGATACCACAAACCAAGATCTGCGGTGCCCTTCAGATATCTAAAAATTCTTTTGACAACCGAAAGATGAGACTCTTTGGGCTTGGCCTGATATCTCGCACACAAACATGTCGAGAACATTATATCAAGTCGACTTGACGTTAAGTACATTAAGGAACCAATCATACCTCGATAGGTCTTTTGATCAACGACTTTTCCATTAATGTCAACTCCGATCTTAGTCCTTGGTGCCATCGGGGTGCTAATGGGTGTACAATTTTTTATTTAAATTTCTTTAAAATGTCACAAATGTACTTAGCTTGATTTATAAAAATCCCCATAGAAAATTGTCGGACTTGTAATCCGAGAAAGAAGTTCATCTCTCCCATCATACTTATCTGAAAACATGACAACATTAAGGTAGAAAAATTCTTACAATACTTAGGGTTTGTTGACCCAAAAATTATGTCATCAACATAAATTTGAATGAGAATAATATCGCCTTTTTCTTTCTTAATGAAGAGAGTAGTGTCGATCTTACCTTTTGAAAACCCTGACTTGACTAGAAACTTTGAAAGGACGTCATTTCATGCGTGAGGGGCTTGTTTTAATGCATAAAGGGATTTGTCGAGAATGTATATGGGTTCTGGCTTCTCAGCACTGACGAATCCTTCTGGTTGAGAAACATACACTTCCTCTTTCAAGATTCCATTCAGAAAGGCCGTTTTCATGCCCATCTGATAGGGAGTAAAGTTCTTGTGTGCAACATACACGAGAAACATTTGAATCGCCTCTATGCGTGCAACTGGAGCATATGTCTCGTCATAATCAATACCTTCCTCTTGTCGGTATCCTTTAGCTACAAGTCGAGATTTGTTGCGGACAACTACACTATCTTCATCTTTCTTGTTTTTGAATACCCATTTAGTACCAATAATTGTTTTTCCTTCAGGTCTAGGCACGAGTCGCCATACTTTTAGTGCTTCGAACTGATTGAGTTCTTCTTGCATGGATGTTATCTAATCAGGATCTTCAAGAGCTTCTGATACGCGAGTTGGCTCTATCTTGCTCAAGAAAGAATCATACAAGCATTCATTTGCTGTTGCAGAACTAGTTTGCACCGGTTTCAAAGGATCTCCGATAATCTGATGTACCGAGTGCTCTTTGGTCCAGTTGTTAACGTGAGGGAGTGGAACATAGGTAGATTGATCATGTTGATCATCCAAATAGTCTTCATCTTGGGGTTCAATTGAAGTTACAGGTGTAGAAGTTTCAGCTGGTTGAACACTTGTTGATTGTTGAATAGGAAATTCCACATACTCAACTGATTGCGCAACTTCTAGTTGTTTAATATTTGTTGTATCTTCAACTGATGGAGTTTCTGTTTGAACTGATTGATTTTCCTCCTAAATTCGGGGTATAAGTTCAGTAGAGACATTTGAAGTGATTGGTTAATGTGTACTTGAATCTTCTGAACTGTGAATCACAATAGGTTTAGAAACTTTAGACCCTATAAACTCATCATAAAAATGTTCAAACAATAGATTTAATTCAGTTAAATGTGATATAGACGTTGAAGCTTTATCATAATTAGAAGCACTAGAACCAGGTTCAGGACTGATATGCCTAAAAGCTAATACTCCTGTAAGCATAGGTTCTAAACTGTTTTGTTCAGAACCCACTTCCATTGCTTCATCGAATGTTACATTAACGCTCTCTACCATTATTTTCGAATTCTTCAAGTAAACTCTATATGATGCAAATGTTTAAGAATAGCCGATGAAAATCCCTTTTTCAGCTTTCGGACTGAACTTATTCAAGCTCTCCTTGTCATTTAGCACATAACACCTGCATCCAAAAATATGAAAGGTTTAATGCTTGGTGTTCTATTATTTATAAGAGCATATGGTGTTTTGTCGAAGCGATGATGAATGATTGAACGCTTTTGCGTATAACATGCAGTAGAAACAGCCTCAGCCCATAAGAATAGAGGTAAGTCAGATTGGCTTAGCATCATGCGTGCATCCTCAACTAGAGTCCTGTTACATCTTTCAACTACCCCATTCTGTTCCGGCGTTCTGGAAGAAGAATACTGAAGTGTTATCCCGATCGATTTGAGATAATCTGCAACAATTTTGTTCTTGAACTCTGTGCCATTGTCTGTCCTAATCAGCTTCATTGTTCTCTGCATATTCACTTGGATACTCTTTAGGAACGAGATGATGAGTCAGGAGTCTTGTCCTCTGACCTTAAGAATTTTACCCAAGTGTACCGCGAATAATCATCCACTATCACCAAGACATATCACTTGCCATTGATGCTCTGCGTACGCATTGAACCACATACGTCCATGTGCAGTAACTCGAAGGGATCATTTGTATTTTGTTCAGGCTTAGGCTTATGCAAAGCTCTTTTCATCTTCTTTTTCTCACATGCATCAAACATATGTTCATTTTCATATTTGAGCTCAAGTAAACCTTTCACCAAATTTCCTTTTACCAGATTGTTTATGTACCTAAAGTTGAGGTGAGAAAGCCGTCCATGCCACAACCAACTTTGTTGCATAGAAGCTTTTCACAGTAGACCTACAACATTATCAGGCTTCACATTGGACAGATTGATTGTGTAGAGGTTTGACTTTCGAGTACCTACCAAGAGTTATTTTCTGTCTTCAGTCCATACAAAACATCTCTTGGCTTTGAAATTTACCTCTAAGTCTTTGTCAAAGAATTTTCTGATACTGAATAAATTGTGTCCTAGACCTTCAACGTAACTCACTTTCCTTATCGTTATGTTCTCTTGCATGACATATCTATAACCAAGAATTGGTGAAAAGTGATCATTCCCAAAATGCACAGTGCCACAAAATTTCTCTGTATAATTAGACAAAATATCTTTTCTCCCGGTCATATGCTTGGAACAACCTGAATCCAAGCACCACATATGAAATGTATGCACAAGAGAAATTAAGTAACAACATGTTTAGGTACCACTTGTAAATGGGTCCTTTCTGGATAGTCTCAAATTTTGGCAGCCAACGAAATTTGGGTTCTCTTTTCCTTCTAAAAACATTTGATCTATCAGAATGATATATATATATATATATATATATATATAATATGAACCAAACCAATTATCAGAAAAACAACGATCAACAAAATCATTCCGGCCACAAGTAGAACACTGAATTGTAGAATGAGATAATTGAATCAATTGCTTTATTGTATAAATCTTGCATGGAAGTACAAGTTTTTGTTTATTCAAAGCAAATTGATCAACCACATTACTACTGTTATCAGATGTCCTATTACATTCGGAGACTAAAAAATATTTTGCTGACTCCACTTCCTCAGTGGATTTCTTCTTCCTTCAATCAAGTTTAATTCATATCTTTTAAACCTCATATATGAAACAGAAGGTTTATGCTTGTTAGAACTATGAGAATACTTAGTTTGTTTCTTTTTAGACTTACCAGTGTTGTTCCTTTCTGTGAGTGCTTCTTCTTCTTACTTTTAGCATAGTAAGCACTTAAAGGAACTGTGTCATCAACCTTAGTTGACAATTTAGCAACTTCAAATACACTTGGTAAGTCTTCAGAATTAACAACAAAGTTAGTATGATCTGGAAGTTTTGCATTAAAATCAAACTTATCCAAACACTCATCAGAACATTCCTCAGAATTCAAGAAATCAACTTCATCAAATAGATCATCATCATCTAAAGATTGAGATGCTTTGGAAGATTTTGGAAACATGAAATCATTAAATTCTTTTCAACACTGTTTTTGATATGGAGTTTGTTCAAAATTTGATGGTGTTACTTTGTAAAAGATATCACCAATAAAAGCTTTTAAAAAAGATGCATCTGAATAAGTAGTGTTGTTCTCACAAACTCTGACTGATTCTGATTTATCTTCTGTCTTTGTCTCAAATTTTGAATCAATGTTCAGCAAAACAGTTGAAAACACAATCTTCTCTAATTCAACCAAATTCTTTCATCTTCTAAATTTTTCTCAAGATGAGAAATTTTGATTTCTAATATGAGAGGAGGAACATAAATTTTCCCTTCAACAGGTTTAGCCTCCATCTCTTCAGTAGAATAGCTGTTAAAATAATCATTTCAAAGAAATGTTGGTTGATCAGAAAGATAACTCTCATTTAGTTTGTCATAACGTAATGGTAGTTGCATTTTGAGTGTTGTAGGACCCTAGATCTAGACATTCAAGCTTTTGTAATAGTTTAGGTAGGATAGGATAGGAGTAGGATTTATTAGCACATTTATTAGAAATGGAAAACTACACTAATGAGAGAGAGAATTCTTAGAAGACTACATTTTGTGTATTTGAATTATATAAAATGAATTACAAGGGTTAACACCTATTTATAGTGTCACTAATCCTACCTACCACCTTTGCTATACTATGTAAGCACAAGCCCTTACACTTTAAGTTCTTTACAATACATTTACAATACATGTAAAATAGATTTACTTTCCAATACTTTCAATGCACTAAGATTTTCCCCCTAAAGTTTTGGAAAGTAAATCACATCTTTAAGCTCTAATCTTCTCTCCCCCTTGATTTACTTTGTAAAACTTTGGCGCAAGTTGACAATGATATGCTCGACTCCCCCTTGAAAGTTGCTCTCATTCATGATGTTTTCGATTTTAAACCGGATCCGAAGTACTCTATAAGCTCGACTAAGTGCACTTCGAAGCATCTTGAAATGTTGAAATCCAACTTGTTACGTTAATCCCACAAGAATGACAACAAGAGGATTTTACGTGACGAACCGGTGCATACTTAGTGTTTAACAACGAATCCGTCGTTAATCACGAATCAAATAAGAATTCCGCTTGAAAGACGTGAACATTTCGCTTGAGTAAGGAACAAATGATCATGCACCACTCGGTAAGGGTTGAGAAACAATTTTTGGCCAAAATAATGACTTTTGGACCAAAAATGTTAAAAAAAACTTAACGGACTAACGGATGTCCGTTAGTTCACTATTCACCTTCTTCTTCACATGAAATCATACAATATGCACATTTACATTTCTTAAAAATCACAGCTTGCAGACTTAAATCTTGTTTAAATCTGATCACAACTCACATTTATTTTGAATCTGAATAAGCATAAACCAATAGCTTAAGTTTTCTGTTTGGACCGAACAACCGAAGGAACAACAACACTTTTTGAAATATGCACATTCATAATTTTCTACACTTTCCAATCCATCAATAATTCTGATTACACTTTGTCGAACTCATGGACAGATATGAGATCTTTAGCAAAATTGCATTAAATCTCCGGCAAAAACTTCCCATCGAGACAGCGACATGCTTCTTTTCCGATAAGAAATTTCAATCACCAAAACTTCTCGATTTCTACCTCAATTTCATAGCAAATGATTGAAAATAGATCGAAACAACATTATAAACTGATTTTTAACAAAATTTGAACACTATTTCAGCGCAAATCTCAAATTTCGGTCAATGAACAGTAGCAATTCCGGTGACCTGCGATTTTCCGATCAGTTGACTTGCAGTCTATAGATCTACCTCATTTCTTAACCAAAAATGATAAGAAAGCTTGATTTATGTTCTATAAACAAAAGCAAATCGATCTGAGGTGGTTTAACATCACGAATCCGACTGAAAATCAGTTTTCCGGCGTAGCTCCGGTGAGTTGCATTTTTCCGGCGAGGTTCATTTCACAGATCAAAAACTCAAATTTTTTTGTTCAAAAATGCTTCAAACAATTGAGAATGACAGGAATAACATATCTGGAAGAGATGTGACAACATCAAAGCTCAAAACCTCAAATTCCGGTCAGATTCCGGCGAGATCTAAAAATTTCGACGAAACGACTTAAAATGCTCATAACTCGCTCAATTTTCGACGAAATTCAGATCCGAAACTTGTAGATCGCTCAAAATTCAATAAACAATAGATCTTGACAATTCAAAACGATTTATGCAACGAATTTTCGGATCGAACAATTTGACGCGAAGAGAATACCGAAAATTTCGAAATTTTTCAAAAAATGTCGAAATGAAATTCTACGAATTGTAAAAGATCTGGAATGTGATTAGGAACAATACTTCAAGAAGATTTAGAATTTGGATGAACTTACGAGTAGATCGGGCTTAAAAACGCTTGAAACGTCAAGATCCGATCGTATCGAGAAAAATATCATCGATTCTAGCTCTGATACCACCTGTAGGACCCTAGATCTAGACATTCAAGCTTTTGTAATAGTTTAGGTAGGATAGGATAGGAGTAGGATTTATTAGAACATTTATTAGAAATGGAAAACTACACTAATGAGAGAGAGAATTTTTAGAAGACTACATTTTGTGTATTTGAATTATATAAAATGAATTACAAGGGTTAACACCTATTTATAGTGTCACTAATCCTACCTACCACCTTTGCTATACTATGTAAGCACAAGCCCTTACACTTTAAGCTCTTTACAATACATGTAAATAGTTTTACTTTCCAATACTTTCAATACACTAAGATTTTTTTTTTGAGATATTGTGTGTCCCCTGTTTCAAGATTCTAATTGCAAACAACAAGATTAAAACAACAATTAATCACCAACCTGTTTTGATTTCAGAAATTCAAATGAATACAAACTCTCTGTTTGTCTCTTTCTCACTCTAGACTTTCTCTCTCTAAACCGATTCTTACGCTTTGACCATTCCTCTATTAAAACAGAAAAGAAATCTATTTATACCTACAACTAATAACAAAACAATTACAAAAACAATACATTGACTTTGACTTTTAATGAGAGTTTACATTTTCAGCTTTGACTTTTTGTACTTTGACCTTCAGTATTCTTGATCATGTATCCAACAGATTTATGCTCTAACAATCTCCCCCTTTGGATTCAAGATCATCAAAAAAAGATTTAGCAAAACAATCTCCCCTTTTAGTTGCCTTGAAGAACTTTAAATCTCCCTCTAAGCTTAATCAGATGATCGAAACATTCTTCAATAAACTCTCCAGAATTAACACAAGACTCTTTCAAACTCCAGAAAGAAATTATCTTCAGATTTAGCTCGACTTGCTTAAGCAAATAATCATCAAAGAAAATTTCAGAAAATCAGCACATCTTCAAACATCTTTGACTTTGCTTGAACAATCTTTCAAACTCTCAAACTTTGAACTTTATCTTCTTCAAATCATTAACTCTGAAATTTCTGATTCTGACATTTCTTTAAAATTATCTCCCCCTTTTTGATGAAATGAGCATCAATATCATCAAACTTTCATCAAGAAATGTCTTTGACCATTCTGATCTGTCCAAAAGCCTCTGATTCGTTGCTAATTCGAACAATGTATTCATCCAGATCTTTTCAAATCTAGACAAAATAGGAATGTAACACCTGAATCAACAAATGAATCAGTTATAGTGCCTGTCAGTAACTCTAATTTACTGTGTGTAACGGATACACATACAAAAGGAGTTTTTGATGATCACTCCCCCAGGGCTTCCATCCAATCATCGAAACACCACAAAGGAAATTTCTATGAATGTTATGACAAGAAAACAAATTCCTTGTGTGTTCGTGCAAGTGATAGAAAGAATTAAGCACGAATGATTGCTTTTTAAGGCTCAACATTGTGTAAACCACTGAGACAACAGTAGATAAACACAGACTCAATATGCATCATTGAAGTGCGAAGGTGGGGCGGACTTCCTTCTTTTTCAATATCCAGATTTTCCAAATGAAAATCAGATAGAATATGTGTTGCGTCCCCTTAAAAATATGAAATATTTTCTTTTTGAGAAGAAAATGAGTAGCTGGTGAGGTATGGTCAAGAGTTGGCATGGGCTAGTTTCCTGTTTCAATAATGTTCACCAAGAAGTGTGAAACTGTTAGAGCATAAATCTGTTGGATACAAGATCAAGAAATCTGAAGGTCAAAGATACAAGAAGTCAAAGCTGAAAGTCAACTCTCATTATAGTCAAAGTCAATTTGTAATAAAAAGTCAAAGTTCTTGTATTTGTATTTGTTTCCTTGAAATTCTTATAGGTATAAATACATTGTATTTTCTGTTTGTTAGTAGAGTAGTGACTAGAGTTTGTATACGAATTAGAGAGAGATAATTCTAGAGTGAGAAAGAGGAGTCTAGAGAGAGAAAGTCAAGAACAGAGTTGTAAATCATTTGAGATTGTGAATTGAATCAAACAGGTAGTTAATCATATCTTGTTTTGTTGATTTGATTGTGATTAGAATCTATAAATATGACTCACAATTGGTATCAGAGCAGATCCAACTTGTTGAAATCAGATCAAGAAAGTGGAAAGAATTGGTTCGCACTGTGTTCTTCGTTTTTGAATCGAATTTTGAGATTCAGGATGTTTTTGGAGTAGAAATCGATTAGGTTTTACTCGTTTAGTATAATCGATCATGTCGGTATGGATTAATTAGACAAATGCACTGTAATTGATCATCAATTTGATGAATTTGTTGTTTTGAGAGTTCACGAGTTCTGTGCACTGTTCCATAGATCAATTTGTATTTTGAGTGTTTGTAATAGAAAATTAGTACTCGTTTTTTGTTCAAGATGTTTATGTGATCGATCTCTCAAAGTTTCGTGCTGAAATTCAAAGTTTAGATTGAATTTTGGTGAATCAGATGAAGAACACGCAAGGGAACCTGAAGAACGTGCAAGATATAAGTTTCGCGCAAGTTTGTCTGAAGAACGCGCAAGACTGAAGAATTCTGAGTTTGGGTCAAAACGCGCAAAGTGTGGTCTGCGAGTTTAAGAAATGCGTAGATCGAAGTCTGCGAGTTTGAAAATTGGGAAAAAGTTTCTAAGTGTTGAAACGCGTAAGTAGACCTTAGCGAGTTCTCCAAACACGCAAGACTAAGCTTGCGAGTTTCACCGAAATAGTAATCTGCAAGTTCTCAAAACACACAACCCTTTGTCTGCGAGTTTCTCAAACACGCACGCCTCAGCCTGCGAGTTTATACTAGTGTTTTGCGAGTTTAGGCGTCTGCGTATTTCAATTTTTCTTTAGTGATCTGCGAGTTTCCATACTTAGAATATTTCAAAACTGTAATATGGCCTTTAATAGTGAAATTTTTTTCTCTAGGGGTGCTGCCCCTCGACCCTGCAAGGACCCCCGTGCTAAGTCTGCGGAGGGGGAACATAGTTTTAATTGTGATCAAAATTCCTGAATTTCTATTCCAAGATTTCTTGTATTTTTGTGATTTCATATTGGACTAACGATCAGTTTCTAGTTTCTTATTTCATATTTTTTCAAAACAGGTACATACAAGATGACTTCTAAAGACGCTCTTTCTATTGGTACAGATGTTAAGCCCCCGATTCTATTTAAAGGAAATACGAGTAGTGGAAGGACAAATTTCTGGATTTTGTGGATAAGCATGCAAATGGGGAAAATATTTTGCTTTCAATTACTGAAGGTTCCATGGTACCACCTACTGTCCAGATACCTGATGACGATTCATCTGACAGTGAGGATAGTGATGAGGACAGAGATCAAAAGATGAAAACTGTTCCAATGGATTTTTCACAATATTCTATGGAACAGAAAAGTCGGTTTAAAGCAGATAAGCAAGCAAGATCTCTTCTACTTCAGAGCATTTCGAATGAGATTTAGATCAAGATAGATAGCTACAAGGCAAATGTTAAGAAAATGTGGGATCAATTACAAAAGATGATGATGGGTTCCAAAGTCGGCAATCAGATGAAAGTGGCTAACTACATTAATAGCTACGAGGAATTCAAAGCAAAAGAAGATGAAAGCTTAGAAGACACCTATGAACGGTTTGTCTTGCTTCTGAATGAATTGTCAAAGAATAAAGTGAAAAAGAAGCAGCTTGAGAACAATGTCAAGTTCCTGAGCATCCTACAACCTGAATGGAAAAAGAATACGTGTAGGATGAAACAAATGAAGGATCTAAATGACATTCTGTTACATGAGGATTACGAGACTTTACGTCAGAATGAGGAAGAAGTGGAAGAGAAAAGAGCTGAGAAAAAGAAGACAGAGAAAGTTCCTGATCCCATAGCATTGGTAGTCGGAGAGAAGAAGAAAGAAAAGACAGAGAAGAAGAAAAAGAAGAAAGTGATTACCAGTTCTGAATCAGAATCTGAATCAGATGGAGATGACGGACAAATCCTCAAACAAGCTATGCTTTTACTGACTCGAGCTTTCCAAAAGAAATTTTACAAGAAGCCGGGATCAAATTCTCAGAGATACTCTTCGTCTAGCTCCAAGAACCATGAACACAGAGAAAGAGTTGAAGGAAAGAGTTATGAAGACAACCTGTATGCGGAAAGGAAGCCGGAAGAAAAGAAGAAATATCTGAATGATTACACTAGTACTGAAAAGAAGACAACAAATGATCTAATCAAATGCTACAACTGTGGAAAGATTGGACATTTTGCTAAAGAATGTCGAAAGGCAAAGGTTCCCAACTCACAGGATTATCAGAACAAAATGCTATTGGCTAAACAACAAGAAGCTGGCATAGCAGTAATATCTGAACACGAATTTTGGCTGGATCATTCAGATGTTGAAGAGGAAGAGAAGGAAGAATCTGCTCACCTGTGCTTAATGGGCAAAGAGGTGAAATATGATGATTCAGATGATGAAGTAGTTGATGAAGTAATGCATTTAACTGAAAATAATTTCATAACCAAAATGGAAGCCATGATGGTTGAGCTTCAAGACTTACAAACAAAACTGAAAAAGGAAAAAGACAGAGTTTCTAAATAAAACCACAAGATCTTTGAGCTTAATAAGTCCGTTATTGGGAACAAAGATCTAGTTGATTCTTTACGCAAGTCTGCTTCTGATTCTAAACTTCAAGTAGATTGTTTTGAAAAGAAGATTTCTGATTTTGAAGCTAAAATTTTTAAGTCTGATTTTGAGAAGAAAGAATCTGCATTAACTGTTCATAAATTGCAGGTTGAGAACAAACTCTTAAATAAGAAGGTAAATAGTCTGGAAGCCAAACTTTATGCATGAGGTCAAACAGATCAAACTATCTTTCTTAATGCACCTAATGATGAGGCTGATGTTAAGGAAAAATGGGGTCTTGGTTATGAAAACCCTCATTACTTAAAGAAAGCCATCAGAAAACAACCAGCGCTGTATAATTTTGATTTTCTTGCTGTTGCTGGTAAATATACTCATTTAAAACCAAAATTTGTTACCAAATTACAAGAAGAAGTTGAGGCCAAGGAAACTGAAAAGAGAAAGAATGTTAAGAAAATGCAACTACCGTTTAACTATGAAAAGTTAAATAATAGTTATCTTTCTGAAACACCAAAAGTTCTTTCAAACGACTATTTTGCTAGTTATACTGTTTCTGAGATGTAGGCAAAACCTATAACTGCAAAAGTTTATGTTCCTCCACTCATTCTTGAAAGAAAAATAGTTGAGCTTGAAAATGTTTTATCTGATGAAAGACTTTTGGTAGATATTGAACAAAGTGTATTCTCTACTGTATTAAAGAACACAGTTTTTCATTCTAAATCTACAAAGTGTTCTAAAGTTTCAAAGGCACCTCAAACTTCGACTGATAACTTTGATGACTTATTTGCGTCTGCAAATCATTTTCTCAATTCTGATGATGGGTGTATAGAGGAAATTGATATGTTTGATTTTAATGCTTCTCTTCCAGATCATTCTACTTTTCTCATAAATGGAGAAAGCTTACCAAGTGGTTTTAAAACTGGTGAATCATCAACTAAGTTTGGTGAACCAGTTATGTGACCGCTGATTATTATTCTAAGGGTAAGAAACATAAGAGACAACAATCACAGAAACGGATTAACACTGGTAAACAAAAGAAAAAGCAATCTCAGAAATCTGATTTTCCTAATAAATCTAAATCTTCTGTTTCAGATTTAAGAAAAAAAAGGTCGGAAGCAAGAACCGAATGGCGACCAAAAATGAAGAATTATGAGACAACTGAATCAATTTCTGATAACTCATGTAATAGATCTGATAGTAGTGATACTGATGTAGTTGTTCAATTTGCTTCTCCAAAACAAAACCTTGTAACTTCTTACAAGCGTTATTCAATAAAGCAATTGATTCAATTATCTCCTACTACTACTAAATCTTATCATTATCGGAGAAATGATTTTGCTTATCATCATACTTCTAATGATTGGTTTGGATCTTATCATGTTTATTCTTCAAGATCAAATATTTTTAGAGGTTTTCAAAAGAAAAGAGGATCCATATTCAAATGGATACCAAAATCTTGTGCTAATCTGTTAGGACTCGTTTTTAAATGGGTACCTAAAATTGTTATTTCCTGATTTCTCTTGCAGACCCGACAAATGTGGTACTTGGATAAAGGTTGTTCCAAGCATATGACCGAGCAGAAAGCTTTATTGTCTAATTATACAGAGAAATTCAGCGGGAATGTGCGATTTGGAAACGACCAGTTTTCACCAATCTTAGGATATGGTGACATCATTCAAGATAACAAAACGATTAGGAAGGTGAGCTATGTCGAAGGCTTAGGGCACAACTTGTTTAGCATCGGTCAATTTTGTGACAAAGGATTAGAGGTCAACTTCAAAGCTAAGAGATGTTCGGTTCGTACTGAAGACGACAATGAACTCTTAGTCGGCAATCGAAAGACAAACCTCTACACCATCAATCTTTCAAAGGATCAGAATGACAATCAGATTTGCTTACTGACAAAAGGCTCGATGCAGCAAAGTTGGCTTTGGCACCGACGACTATCACACCTGAATTTTCGTTATATCAACAAGTTGGTCAAAGATAAGTTGGTAAAAGGACTTCCTGAACTGAGATATGAGAAAGAACACTTATGCGCAGCATGTGAAAAGGGAATGATGAAGAGAGCCGCACATAAACCGAAGCCTGAACCAAGTACCAACTCTCCGTTAGAATTGTTGCATATGGATTTGTGTGGTCCAATGCGAACTCAGAGCTTGAGTGGAAAGAAATACGTGTTGCTTATCGTGGACGATTATTCAAGATACACGTGAGTCAAATTTTTACGTTCAAAAGATGAGACGCCCGAAGTTCTCATTACCTTTCTAAAGACGACCCGGGTGAATATGCAGAAACAAGTCAACCTTCTTCAAACCGACAACGGCACAAAGTTCAAGAACAAGATTGTTGACGAATATGTCGAATCGGTCGGGATTTCACATCAATACTCTGTTGCTCGTACGCCCGAACAAAATGGAGTTGTCGAAAGGCGAAATCGGACGCTAGTCGAGGCCGCTCGGATTATGCTGAGCCAGTCTGACTTACCTCTATTTTTGTGGGCAGAAGTTGTGTCGACTGCATGTCATACTCAAAATCGGTCCATGATACACCGCCGATCTCAAAAGACTCCATTTGAGCTGATTAACAACCGAACACCGACAATCAAGTATTTTCATATATTTTGGTGTAAGTGTTTCGTGCTTAATGACAGAGAGAGTCTGAATAAGTTTAGGGCTAAGGCGGATGAGGGTATCTTCATTGGTTATTCTTCAACATCTGCATATCGTGTCTATCTGAAGAAGTCAAAGATAGTAGTCGAGAGCGTAAATGTTACATTCGATGAAGAAATGGCTTTTGAACAACTCAGTTCAGAACCCGTGATAACTGGCATATTAGCTTCTGGGCAGATCAGTCCAGAACCTGTTTCTACAGAGAACAATTCGGATAACGCTTCTACTTCACTTTCACATTTATCTGATTTAGATTTGTTATTTGAATTCTTTTATGATGAGTTTCTAGGATCTAATTTGCCTAAATCTGTTGTGACTGACAGGTCCGATGACACAAGTTGCAATCATCCAGTCACTTCAGAAGTTTTAATTGAACTTGAATCCCCCGTTTAGTCAGAACTCATATTCCATTGAATACTCCTACAGTTGAAGATATACAAGTAACTGTTGAGACAGAAGTAACTGTATCAGTTGGATGTGATACACTGTCTACTCAACAGCCAGAGTATGTTGTTCTAACTGATGCTTTTGCACCTGAAATTTCAACTGCAAACCCCCCTCCAACTATTCAAATTGATGATCCTGATAGTGGATTTCAAGATGATAATCATGATCAATCAGTATCTACTCTACTCCCTCATGAGCATCGCTGGACCAAAGAGCATCCTTTACACCAAGTAACTGGAGATCTAAACAAGTCGGTGCAAACTAGGTCAACGACTTTGAATCAATGTATGCATGACTCATTCCTCAGCAAGATAGAGCCCACACGTGTATCAGAGGCTTTAGCTGATTCGGATTGGGTGTCTGTTATGCAAGAAGAATTAAATCAGTTCGAAGCTCTGAAGGTCTGGAGATTAGTTCAAAAACCGGAAGGAAAATCCGTAATTGGCACTAAATGGGTATTCAAGAATAAAAAGGATGAAGATGGTATTGTCATAAGGAATAAAGTAAGACTTGTTGCCAAAGGTTACCAGCAACAGGAAGGCATAGACTACGATGAGACATATGCTCCAGTAGTGCGTATAGAGGCAATCTGTATGTTTCTAGCCTACGCAACTCACAAGAATTTCACAGTCTACCAGATGGACGTGAAAATGGACTTTCTGAATGGCATTCTTAAGGAGGAAGTATATGTTTCTCAACTAGTTTGTAAATCCAGATAAGCCAGATCATGTCTATATTTTGGATAAAGCCCTGTATGGTTTGAAATAAGCCCCTCACGCATGGTATGATGTTCTATCTAAATTCTTGGTCAAGTCAGGTTTTTCCAAAGGTAAAGTTGATACCACTTTGTTCATCAAAAAGGAAAAAGCCGATATCATCCTTATTCTGATATATGTTGATGATATAATATTTGGCTCTATTAATCCTAAATACTGTAAAAACTTTTCTAACCTCATGGTGTCACGTTTTCAAATGAGTATGATGGGAGAGATGAATTTTTTTCTCGGATTACAAGTAAAACAGTTTTCAACGGGGATTTTCATTAACCAATCTAAGTACATTTTGGATATTCTTCGGAAGTTTAAAATGGAAAATTGCAAAGCAATTGGAACCCCGATGGCACCAGGTACTAAGATTAGCACTGATACTTTGGGTAAAAGTGTTGATGTTAGGACTTATAGAGGGATGATAGGTTCATTAATGTATCTTATTTCAAGTAGGTCAGATATTATGTTTTCAACATGCTTATGTTCTAGATATCAGGCTGCTCCTAAAGAATCCCATTTGGCTGCTGTCAAAAGGATTTTTAGGTATCTGAAGGGGACTGCAGATCTTGGTCTGTGGTATCCTAAGGATACTGGGTTTCAATTGACTGCCTATTCAGATGCAGATCATGCAGGTTGCATGTTGGACAGAAAGAGCACTTCAGGTCACATTCAATTTCTTGGAGACAAGCTCGTTAGCTGGGCGTCAAAGAAACAATTATGTGTTTCCACATCGACTGCTGAAGCATAGTATGTAGCTGCTGCCAGTTGCTTCTCTCAAGTCATGTGAATGCGAACACAACTGCAAGACTATGGATTCAAGTTTGAGAAAATACCGATCTATTGTGACTCGAAGAGTGCAATCGCGATATCTGCTAATCCTGTCCAGCATACGAAAACCAAACACATTGATGTCAGGTATCATTTTATCAAAGATAATGTAGAAAAAGGTACAATAGAACTTTATTTTGTAAAGACTGATTATCAACTTGCGGATTTGTTTACTAAAGCTTTAGATGAAAAGAGATTTAATTTTCTTGTATCTAAGCTTGGTATGCTAAATCTCAAAGTCTAATCAGTAATTACCTATTAAAGTTTCTGTTATTGTAATTTTTCATCATTTCTTTATCATTATTTTTGAAAGGATATCTACACTTTAACATGTTGTTCATGATCTCAGGGGGAGTAAGAGAAGATTTAAGATGATCATTATTCTTTTGAGGGGGAGCATATCTAATTTCTCCATTTTAATTAACTGACAAATTTTTGTGATGCATGAATTTAGGGGGAGTGTACAAGTCAAAAGGAGTAAGACTATGATTTCTGATTATTTCAGATCAGAACTCGTACTTTAATCGTTTTACTGTTTTATGTCATTTACATTTGAATAAACTTTGTGAATAAAAGTTGCTTTGACATGACTTTGAGACTTGTGCAGAATGAGAGGAAGCTATCAAGATCATATCTTTATGACTTCAGCTGACTTCATGAGATTTAAGCCTGCATAGAAAGGTTAAATTTCTTATCTTAATCTCATATATGGTTGAAAGAAGGACGACTTTCAATCATCAGAAAACATATTCTTAAATGTTCAAACCATTTCCCGATTCTTAAACAGATTTCATGAATTGGAAGTGTGATTTTAAATGTTTTCATTTTTCATTTTGAGCTTCAATGATTTAATCGTGTGTTTCCAAAGATAAATACTTGCGTATTGTATTTTCTACATACTTTCAAGTATTCACACACATCGGTTTCATTTTTGATCAAATTGTTCTTACCATGTCTCATATTGAAGCATATTTTCGATGGTAAGACACTCCGCTTGTACTTCAATGATTTTTTAGCGTCATTTCATTTCGAAGCGTTTCATTCAAGAATGTGTATATTTTGTTTCATATAGACAATATCCATTATTCTTGACCATAAGCCTTGGTTGATATGTCATATCATTTCTGATTATTTTCATACAATGTCAGATTTTCAAACAAGTCTCTTGCATTCATGTTCATTCATTCAATTTACTTGTTTGAAAATACTTCAATGTTTCAAAATGCTCATATCTTCATGATTATATTCTGAGCATATCAACATCTGACTTGTATTTCGAGCTTTAATTGATAAAGTTAAACCATATTGAGCAATATTATGCTTTCATAGGATTACATGTGTTCTTTGTGCTAGGATTTAACTGAACTTCTATGGAATCACGTTAACCAGTGATTTCTACCCAAGAAGTTAATCCTTAGTAATTGAGTGTGAGGAGTCTAAAAGAAATGAGTGTGGGTTGTGCATTGAGGTAAAATGGAAAAGAGAGTTTGGTTAGATGCGAGCTTATTGAATTAAAAGAAAGAGTGAGATCAGAGCAAAAGAATATCAAACTCTGCAATAACTACTTTCTGATTCGGGCAGCCACATTACTAATGTTTCACAATTCTTGGTGAACATTATTGAAACAGACAAATAGCCCATGCCAACTCTTGACAAAACCCCACCAGCCACTCATTTTCTTCTCAACAAGGAAATGTTTCATATTTTTAAGGGGATGCAGCACATAATCTATCTGATTTTCATTTGGAAAATCTGGATATTGAAAAAGAAGGAAGTCTGCCCCACCTTCGCACTTCAATCATGCACATTGAGTCTGTGTTTATCTACTGTTGTCTCAGTGGTTTACACTATGTTGAGCCTTTATAAAAGCAACTATTCGTGCTTAATTCTTTCTATCACTTGCACGAACACACAAAGAATTTGTTTCTTTGTCATAACATTAATAGAAATTTTCTTTGTGGTGTTTTGATGATTAGATGGAAGTCCTGGGGGAGTGAACATCATAAAAGCTCCTTTATATTGTGTATTCCTTACACACAGTGACTTAGTGTTACTGAAAGGCATGTTAACTGATTCATTTGTTGATTCAGGTGTTACACATTTCTAACTTGTCTGGATTTGAAAAGATCTAGATAAATACATGATTACGGATCAATGAATCAGAGGCTCAGTTTGACAGATCAGATTGGTCAATGACATTTCTTGGAGAAAGGTTTGATGATATCGATGCTCAAATCATCAAAGAGGGGGAGATGCTTTTAAAGAAATGTCTATGTCAGAAGATTCAAAGTAAAGACTTGAAGAGGATCAAAGAATTTTTAAAGATGTGCTGATTTTGAGGAAATTTTATTTGAAGATTATTTGCTAAAGCAATCCGAGCTGAATCTGATGATAATTTCTTTTCGAAGTCTGAAAGAGTATTGTGGTAATACTGAAGAGATTGTTGAAGATTTTGTTTATCATATTTGGAGAGATTGTTATATTCTTCGAAGACAGACTTGGAAGATTATAATGTTAAAGGGAGAGATTGCATCTGACAGAGCTTAAAAGAGAAGACTGAATTGCTAGATCTTTCAATAGTGATCTTGAATTCAAAGGGGGAGATTGTTAGAGCATAAATCTGTTGGATACAAGATCAAGATTGCTGAAGGTCAAAGATACAAGAAGTCAAAGCTGAAAGTCAGCTCTCATTATAGTCAAAGTCAATTTGTAATAAAAAGTCAAAATTCTTGTATTTGTATTTGTTTCCTTGTAAATCTTATAGGTATACATACCTTGTATTTTCTGTTTTGTTGTAGAGTAGTGACTAGAGTTTGTATACGAATTAGAGAGAGAGAATTCTAGATTGAGAAAGAGGAATCTAGAGAGAGAAAGTCAAGAACAGAGTTGTAAATCATTTGAGATTGTGAATTGAATCAAACAGGTAGTTAATCATATCTTGTTTTGTTGATTTGCTTGTGATTAGAATCTAGAAACAGGACTCACAGAAACAATAGTAATGTGGTTTCCCGACTCAGAAAGTAGTTGGTGCAGAGTTTGATATTCTTTTACTCTGATCTCACACCCTCTTTCTTTTTATCATTGAGCTCACATCTAACCAAACTCTCTTTTCCATTTTACCTCAACACACAACCCACACTCATTTCTTTTCGACTCCTCACACTCAATCACTGTGGATTAACTTCTTGGGTAGAAATCACTGGTTAACGTGATTCCATAGAAATTCATTTAATTCCTAGCACAAATAACCCATATAATCCTATGAAACATATGTTGCTCAAAAATGGTTTAACTTGAACAGTTAAAGCACAAATACAAATCAGACGGTTGTATGCTTAGATGATATAATCCGGAAGATATGAGCATTTTAAACATTGAAGATATTTCAAACAAGTAAATTGAATGAATAGATATGAATGCAAAAGACTTGTTTGAAAATTAGACATTGTATGAAAATGATCATAAATGAAATGATATAACAAATAAGGCTTATGGTCAAGAATAATGGATATTGTCTATATGAATCAAAATATAGACATTCTTGAATGAAACTCTTTGAAATAAAATGACGCTCAAAAATCTTTGAAGTATAAGCGGGGTGTCTTACCATCGAAAAATATGTTTCAAATATGAGACATGGTAAGAACATTTTGAACAAAAATTCAAACCTATGTGTGTGAATACTTGAAAGTATATGGAAAAGACAATACGTAAGTATTTATCTTTGAAAACACACAGTTTGTTGACATGTAAGTATAAATAAAATGAAAATATTTAAAATCACACTTCAAATTCATGAAATTTGTTTAAGAATCGGGAAGTGGTTCAAAGTCTAGTCAAAGCAACTTTATTCACAAAATTTATTCAAATGTAAAAGACATAAAGTAGTAAAACAATTAAAGTACGAGTTCTGATCTGAAATAATCAGAAATCATATACTTACTTCTTTGACTTGTAAACTCCCCCTAAATTCATGCATCACAAAATTTTGGCAGTTAACAAAATGCACAAATTATATAAACTCCTCCTCAAAATAATAATGATCATCTTAAAATCTTGTCTCACTCCCCCTGAAAACATGAATAAAATATTAAAGTGCAGATATCCTTTCAGAATGAAAAATAAAGAAATGAAGAAAAATTACAATAAAAGAAACTTTAATAGGTAATTACTGATTAGGTCTTGAGATTTAGCATACCAAGCTTAGATACGAGAAAATTGAATCTATTTTCATCCAAAGGTTTGATAAACAAATCTGCAAGCTGATAATCAGTTTTTATAAAGTAAGTTCTATTGTACCTTTTTCTACATTATCTTTTATAAAATGATACCTGACATCAATGTGTTTTGTTTTAGTTTGCTGCACAGGATTAGCTGATATGGCAATAGCACTCTTCGAGTCACAATAGATCGGTATTTTGTCAAACTTGAATCCATAGTCTCGCAGTTGTGTCCTCATCCACAATACTTGAGAGCAGCAACTGGCAGCAGCTACATACTCTGCTTCAGCAGTCGATGTAGATACGCAAAGTTGTTTCTTTTACGCCCAGCTAACGAGCTTGTCTCCAAGGAATTGAATATGACCTGAAGTGCTCTTCCTGTCTAGCATACACCCAGTATGATCTGCGTCTGAATAAGCAGTCAGTTCAAACCCTGTATCCTTAGGTTACCACAGACCAAGATCTGCAGTCCCCTTTAGATATCTAAAAATCCGTTTGACAATAGCCAAATTGGATTCTTTAGGATCAGCCTGATATCTTGGACACAAGCATGTAGAAAACATAATATCTGGTCTACTTAAAGTAAGATATATTAAAGAACCTATCATACCTCTATAAGTCCTAACATCAACACTTTTTCCCGAAGGATCAGTGCTAATCTTAGTACCTGGTGCCATCGTGGTTCCAATTGGTTTGCAATTTTCCATTTTGAAGTTCCAAAGAATATCAAAAATGTACTTAGATTGGTTGATGAAAATACCCGTTGAAAACTGTTTTACTTGTAATCCGAGAAAGAAATTCATCTCTCCCATCATACTCATTTGAAAACGTGACACCATGAGGTTAGAAAAGTTTTTACAGTACTTAGGATTTGTAGAGCCAAATATTATATCATCAACATATATTTGAATAAGAATGATATTGGCCTTTTCCTTTTTAATAAACAAAGTGGTATCAACTTTACCTTTTGAAAAACCTGACTTGACCAAGAATTGAGATAGAACATCATACCATGCACGAGGGGCTTATTTCAAACCATACACAGCTTTATCCAAGATGTAAACATGATTCGGCTTATCTGGATTTACAAACTCTTCTGGTTGAGACACATAGACTTCCTCCTTAAGAATGCCATTCATAAAGGCAGTCTTCACGTCCATCTGGTAGAATGTGAAGTTCTTGTGAGCTGTGTAGGCTAGAAACATACGAATTTCCTCTATACACGCTACTAGAGCATACGTCTCGTCATAGTCTATGCCTTCCTCTTGCCGATAACCTTTGGCAACAAGTCTTGCTTTATTTCTTATGACAATACCATCTTCGTCCTTCTTGTTTTTGAATACCCATTTAGTACCAATAACAGACTTTCCTTCCCGTTTTGGAATTAATCTCCAAACCTTCATGGATTCAAACTGGTTTAACTCTTCTTGCATGGAAGACACCCAATCCGAATCAGCAAGAGCTTCCGATACACGAGTAGGCTCTATTTTGCTGAGGAATCAGTCATGTAGACATTGATGCAAAGTTGCTGACCTAGCTTGCACCGGTTTGTTGAGATCTCCAATTACTTGGTGTAAAAGGTGCTCTTTGGTCTAGCGATGTTCGTGAGGGAGTGGATTAGATGAAGATTGATCATGGTTATCATCTAAAAATCCACTATCAGCTTCTTCAGTATGTACAGTAGGAGGGAGTTGTTCAGTTGAAAGAATAGGTGCAGAAGTTTCATTAGGAACAACTTGTTCAGTCTGTTGATCTGTCCTTATAGTACACCCTAATGATGCTGTAACTTTTGTTTCTTCATTATCAGGTTTAGCTTCAACTAAAGGAGTAGGTGTTTGAACTTGAGCTTTTATCTGAACCGGGGGTAATAATTTAGTTGATACATCTGAAGCGGTTGGATGATTTGTTGTTAAACCATCAGACCTGTCAACCACAACATGATTAGGAAATTTAGATCCTAGAAACTCATCATAGAAAAATTCAAACAATAAATCTAAATCAAATAAATGAGTAGTAGAGCATGATGTTTCATCTGATTTGTCCTTTTCATGTACAGGTTCTGAACGAAATTGCCCAGAAGCTAACACTCCGGTTATCACGGGTTCTGAACTGACTTGTTCAGAAGCCATTCCCTCATCAAATGTGATGTTTACGCTCTCGATAACAGTCTTCGACTTCTTCAAATAAACTCGATATGCAGCAGATGTGGAAGAATATCCAATGAAGATGCCCTCATTCGCCTTACCACTGAACTTGTTGAGATACTCTCTGTCGTTTAGCACAAAACCCTTACAACCAAAAACATGAAAGTATTTAATGGTTGGTGTTCGGTTGTTAATCAAAGCATACGGAGTCTTTTGAAATCTGCAGTGTATGATGGAACGGTTCTGAGTGTAGCACACAGTCGAAATAGCTTCTACCCACAGAAATAGAGGTAAGTCAGATTGGCTAAGCATAGTGCGAGCGGCCTCGACTAGCGTTCGATTTCGCCTTTCGACTACTCCATTCTATTCTGGCGTACGAGCAACAGAGTATTGATGTGATATCCCAACTGATTCGAGATATTCTTCAACAGTTTTGTTCTTGAACTCTGTGCCATTATCTATTCTGAGAAGCTTGACTGGTTTATGCAGATTCACCTGAGTCGTCTTCAGAAATGTGATGAGGACTTCGGGCGTTTCATCTTTTGAACGTAGAAATTTGACCCACGTGTATCACGAATAATCGTCCACGATAACAAGAACATATTTCTTTCCACCTAAGCTTTGCGTTCGCATCGGACCACAGAGATCCATATGCAACAACTCTAATGGAGAACTAATACTAGGTTCAGGCTTCGGTTTATGTGGAGCTCTCTTCATGTTCCTTTTTTCACATGCTGCACACAAGTGTTCTTTCTCATACTTGAGTTCAGGAAGTCCATTCACTAACTTTCCACTAACCAGTTTGTTTATATAACAAAAATTCAGGTACGATAACCGTCTGTGCCAAAGCCAACTTTGCTGCATCGAGGCTTTTGTCAATAAGCAAACCTGATTGTCATTCTGGACCTTGGAAAGATTGATGGTGTAGATATTGCTCTTTCGATTGCCGACTAAGAGTTCATTGTCGTCTTCAGTACGAACCGAACATCTCTTAGCTTTGAAGTTGACCTCTAACCCTTTCTCACAGAATTGACCGATGCTAAACAAGTTGTGCCATAAGCCTTCGACATAGCTCACCTTCGTAATCGTTATGTTGTCTTAAATGATGTCACCATATCCTAAGATCGTTGAAAACTGGTCGTTTCCAAATCGTACATTGCCGCTGAATTTTTCTGTATAATTAGACAATAAAGCTTTCTGCCCGGTCATATGCTTGGAACAACCACTATCCAAGTACTACATATGCCGGGTCTGCAAGAGAAATCAGGAAACAACAATTTTAGGTACCCATTTAAAAACGGGTCCTAACACATTAGCACAAGATTTTGGTATCCATTTAAAAATGGATCCTCCTTTTCTTTGAAAACTCTTTGAAACATTTGACTTTGAAGAATAAACATGATATGATCCAAACCAATCATTAGAAGTATGATGATAAGCAAAATCATTCCACTAATAAGAATAAGAGTTAGTAGGAGTAGGAGATAATCGAAACAATTTCTTTATAGAATATCTCTTGTAAGAAGTTACAAGGTTTTTATTTGAATAAGCAATAGAACCAACTACATCACACACACTACTAGTTGATCTATGACAAGAACTATCAGTAATTGATTCTGCCTTTTCATCACTCTTCCTTTTAGGTATCCATTCATATCTAGCTTCTGACCTTTATTCCTAAAATCTGAAACAAATAATTTAGATTTATTAGGAAAAATAGATTTCTGAGATTGGCTTTTCTTGTGTTTACCAGTGTTGTTTCATTTCTGTGAGCGTTGTTTCTTATGTTTCTTACCCTTAGCATAGTAATCAGCATTCACAAAAACTGATTCACCAACCTTAGTTGACATTTCACCAATTTCAAAAACACTTGGTAATGCTTCTCCATTTATAAGAAAAGTTTAATGATCTGGAAGTGGAGAATTGAAGTCAAACATATCAATTTCTTCTATACACCCATCATCAGAATTGAGAAAATCATTTGCAGACGCAAATAAGTCATCAAAGTTATCAGTCGAAGTTTGAGGTGCCATTGAACTGTTAGAACACTTCGTAGATTTAGATGGAAAAAAGTGTTCTTTAATACTGTAGAAAATATACTATGTTCAATATCTATCAAAAATCTTTCATCTGATAAAATATTTTCAAGCTCAACTATTTTGCTTTCCAGAATGAGTGGAGGAACATAAACTTTTGGAGTTGCAGGTTTTGCCACCATCTCAGAAACGGAATAACTAGCAAAATAATCATTTGGAAGAACTTTTGATGTTTCAGAAAGATAACTATCATTTAACTTTTCATAGTTAAACGGTAGTTGCATTTTCTTAACATTCTTTCTATTTTCAGTTTCCCTGGCCTCAACTTCTTCTGGTAATTTGGTAACAAATTTGAGTTTTAAATGAGTATGTTTACCAGCAGCAGCAAGAAAATCAAATTTATATAATGCTGGTTGTTTTCTGATGGCTTTCTTTAAGTAATGAGGGTTTTCGTAACCGACTCCCCATTTTTCCTTAACATCAGCCTCCTCATTAGGTGCATTAAGAAAAATAGTTTGATCTGTTTGACCTCTTGCATAAAGTTTGGCTTCCAGACCATTTACCTTCTTATTTAAGAGCTTGTTCTCAACCTGCAATTTATAAACAGTTAGTGCAGATTCTTTCTTTTCTAAATCAGACTTAGAAAGTTTAGCTTCAAAATCAAAAATCTTCTTTTCAAAACAATCTATTTCAATTTTAGAATCAGAAGCAGACTTGTGTAAAGAATCAATTAGATCTTTGTTCCCAATAACTGATTTGTTAAGCTCAATGATCTTTTGATTTCTTTTAGCAACTCTGTCTTTTTCCTTCTTCAGTTTGGTTTGAAGGTCTTGAAGTTCGACCATCATGGCTTCCATTTTGGTCATGAAATCATTTTTAGTTAAGTTGATTACCTCATCAGCAGTTTCTTCTTTAGAATCATCATATTTCATCTCTTTTCCCATCAAATATAAATGGGTTGTCTCTTCTTTTTCTATCTCCACATCTGAATGATCCAACCAGAATTCGTCTTCAGCCATTAATACCTTGCCAGCTTCCTGTTGCTTGGCCAAGAGCATTTTGTTCTTATAATACTCCGAGTTGTGAACCTTCGGCTTCCGACAATCTTTTGCATAATGTCCAACCATGCCACAGTTGTAGCACTTGATCAGATCATTAGTTGTCCTTTCAGTTCCGGTGTAATCATTCACAAACTTTTTCTTTTCTTCTGGCTTTCTCTCACCAAATCTATTTCCTTCCACCCTTTCTCTATGCTCATGGTTCTTTGAGCTTGATGAAGAGTACCTCTGAGAATTAGATCTTGTAAAACTTCTTTTGAAATTCTCGGGTCAGTAACAACATTGCCTGCTTCAGATTCTCTCCATCATCTTCATCAGATTCAGATTCTGACTCAGAACTAGAAACCACTATCTTCTTCTTTTTCTTCTTCTCTTTCTTTTCTTTTTCTTTCTCTCGAACCACCAATGATATGGGATCGGGAACTTTCTCAACTTTCTTTTTCTCTGATCTTTTCTCTTCCACTTCTTCTTCATTCTGACGTAAAGTCTCATAAACCTCATGAAGTGGGATGTCACTAAGATCTTTCATCTGTTTCATTCTCCGTGTATGTTTCTTCCATTCGGGTTGGAGAATGCTGAGAAATTTCACATTGTTTTCAATCTGCTTCTTCTTGACCTTATTCTTTGAAAGTTCATTAAGAAGCAATACAAATCTCTCATAAGTGTCTTCAAGGCTCTCGTTTTCTTTTGCCTTGAATTCGTCATAGCTGTTAATGCAGTTAGCCACTTTCAGTTGATTCCCGACCTTGGATCCCATCATCATCTTCTGAAGTTGATCCCACATCTTTTTGGCATTAGCCTTATAGATGTCTATCTTAATGTAAATCTCGTTCGGGATACTATGGAGTAGAAGAGATCTAGCTTGCTTATCTGCTTTAAAACGGCTTTTCTGCTCCTCAGAATATTGTGCAAAATTCATTGGAACAATTCTCATCCTTTGCACTCTGTCCTCATCTCGATCCTCACTGTATGAGGAATCATCATCATGTATTTGAACAGTAGGTGGTACCATAGGACCCTCCATGATTAACAGAAAAATGTTATCTTCGTTTGTATGCCGGTCCACAAAGTCAAGGAATCGATCCTTCCATTGTTCGTACTCCCCTTTAAATAAAACAGGAGGCTTGACATCTGTGCCGATAGAAAGAGCGTTCTTTGAAGTCCTCCAGTTTGAAATATAAGCAATAAGAAACTTGAAATTGATCGTTATTCCAAATGAAATCACAAAGATAAACACAATATTTGACTAAGTATTGAAACTCGCAAATCATTAAAAAAAATTTGAAACTCGCAGACGCTGAAACTCGCAAACCACTGTTCAAAAAGAACTCGCAGGCTTAAGCGTGCGTGTTTGTGAAACTCGCATGCAAAGGGTTGCATGTTTTGACAAACTCGCAGACCGAAAGGAATCGCTGAAACTCGTAGAAAGCAGCGTGCGCTTTTTCTGAACACGCAAATGCCTAGTTGCGCATTTTGAACAAACTCGCAGATCGAAAGAACTCGCAGATTACTATTTCGAAGAAACTCGCAAGCTTAGTCTTGTGCGTTTGGAGAACTCGCAAAGGTCTACTTGCGTGTTTCAACAATTAGAAACTTTTTCCCAATTTTTCAAACTTGTAGACTGAAGAGATAAACTCGCAGGCTTCGATCTGCGCGTTTATAGAACTCGCAAACCACACTTTGCGTGTTTTAGTCCAGAAACAAAATTCTTCAGCTTGCGCGTTCTTTCGATGAACTTGCGCGTTTCGTCGATCTTGCGCGTTCTTGAAGAACTTGCATGTTCTTCAGATCTTCGGTCCAAAAACTTGATTTTCACATATGATTTCTATCAAACCTTTGTCAATTGGCTCAAGACTTTGCAGGAATGCTCGATTACAATACTAGAACTGATTACAATGCAAGAATTTCAAAAACAAACACAAATTGATACAATTTGAATTGATTTACAGTGCTTAGAAAACTTCGAACAAAAATTATCTCTAAATCCAAAATTCACCCTTAATATGTGTGAAATAACCTAAATGACCTGAACCAAATTTGTTCTAATCATCAATTCGAACTCATTTCTATCAAATACAGACTGAAATTTGACCAAGAACTCAAAATTTGAATCTAAACTTTAAGATCATAGTACGAACTCCATTTCTAGATTTGATTTCAAATTGGATTAGCTTTGATACCAATTGTGTGTCCCTATTTCAAGATTCTAATTGCAAACAACAAGTTTAAACAACAATTAATCACCAACCTGTTTTGATTTCATAAATTCAAATGAATACAAACTCTCTGTTTGTCTCTTTCTCACTCTAGACTTTCTCTCTAAACTGATTCTAACGTTTTGACCATTCCTCTATTAAAACAGAAAAGAAATCTATTTATACCTACAACTAATAACAAGGAAACAAAAACAAAACAATTACAAAAGCAATACATTGACTTTGACTTTTAATGAGAGTTGACTTTCTCAGCTTCGACTTCTTGTACTTTGACCTTCAGTATTCTTGATCTTATATCCAACAAATTTATGCTATAACAGATATAAATCTTCTTACTTTGCGAATTCTCTCCTTAGAATAATAAAAATATGTATTCTGCGAATTCTTTCATTCTGCGAGTTCTTGTTGCGAGTTCTTCATGAATGTAGCGAATTCTTTAGATCTCAGCCTCAATTTCGAATTTTCCATCCAAAATCCACCCAAAACTTGATGTTTGATCTTGAAACTTTGTAAGAACACTCTTTATATCATCGAAACCAACCCCCTGAAGTGAATTTTTATACTAATCACAAAAGAATTGGGAATTGATCTTCTACAGTCCGAAAATGAAAATTTTCTAAAATGGGAAAGATCGATCAAATTGTGACATTTTGTTGATCCAACTAGCAATCGACCAAAACAAGAAATGATCCTTTATCATTTACGAACACCGTAGATACAAATTCACATCAAGAATTCCCTGAAATCAAAACTTCTATTTCAATGGAACAATGTCTTTGTCGAAAATGAAAACTATTATCAAACTGCTTCAATTTGATGCTTCAAATCTTGCTGTTGTTTCTGATTAAGCTCTGATACCAATTGTGATCCCAGAAATCAAGCAATCACAATCAAATAATGCACAAAATATTAACAATCAAAGAATCAATATGAGATAGAAAATGTGTTTGTCATTAGTCTCAAAGTCATACACTTACAAAGATATGGAAAGCTTACTTACTTACAACAAAAGAAACAAGGACTTATATATGGGCCAAACAAGCCTTGACCTCATACAAAGTCAACATACACAATATAAAGGAAAACTATCTAATTGACTCAACACACTTTGTCTAACAAGTGTGTTTTTCCTGTTCATATCTTCCTTAGCTTCCATCTCTTCAGATGACTTGGTCCATCTGACTTTCAACTTGAGGCGTTTGTCAGCCAGTTGTAGAAAATCAAAATTATAAATAGCAGGATGTTTTGAGATGCCTTTCTTCAAATAAAGTGGGTTGTTATACACAATTCCTCAATAAGCGTTGAAATACGTAAACTCTTTTGGTTTGTTTATATGAATGGTTTGGTCAGTTTGGCCTCTAGCGTAAAGCTTTGTCTCCAAACCACTTATCTTTCCAGTCAAATATTTATTTACAGATTTTAAATCTTTATATTTTCGAACAAACTGTTTCTTCTCAAGTTCACACGAGTTGAATTTAGAATTTGCTTCAGATATTTGATTTTCAAGAAAAGTCTTATGTTTTTCAAAAGGCTTCATTGTTCAAATAATCAATCAACATTGTTTTCACAACAATATACTTGTTGAGATTAAATGTTGTTTGACGCTTTTTTATCAACAACGCCTTTTTCCTTTTTCAGATTTAACTGTAAATCTTGAAGTTCAACCATCATGGATTCCATTTTCTTTAAAAAATCAGATTCAGCTAGATCAGTTACCTCATCAGATGTGTCGTCATCGGATTCATCATAGGTGACCTTCTTTCGCATCAGACACATATGGGCAACTTCATCTCTTTCACCTTCTGAATCTGTTAGATCTAGCCAATGATCATCTTCACCCATCAGTGCTTTCCCAGCCTCCTTCTGCTTTACAAGCATTATCTTATTATTGTAGTAATCGGAGTTACGCACTTTTGGCTTTCGACAATCTTTGGCAAAGTAACCAATCTTGCCACAATTATAACACTTCACCGACTCATCTGTCTTCTTCCACTCATACCTGTTGATATACCTCTTCTCCTTAGGCTTTCTGTCATCAAACTTCCTTTGTTCATATCTCTTCTTTCCTTCCACTCTTTCCTTGTGCTCATAATTTCTAGATCCAGATGAGTACCGCTGACTGTTTGACCCTAGATTTTTGTAAAACTTTATTTTAAATGTACTGGTCAGTAAAATCATGGCTTGTTTCAAACTCTCACCATCATCTGAATCCGAAATTGCACTTCCACTCTCATCAGACTCAGATACAATCACTTTCTTCGTTTTCTTTTCTTTCTTCTTCTTTTCCACTACCAAAGCTACCGGATCTGCTACATGTTTCTCAGTCTTTTTCTTTTCACCTCTTCTCTTATCTATCCACCTCTTCCTCATTCTGTCTAAGAGTCTCATAGACTTCATGAAGAGGCATCTCATTCAGATCTTTCAGTTGTCTGATCTGTCTTGTAAATTTCTTCCACTCCGGTTGCAAAATGCTAAGAAACTTGACATTGTTTTCTATTTGCTTCTTATTCACTTTATTTTTAGCCATATCATTCAACAAAGATAAAAACCTATCATATGTAGCTTCCAAGCTCTCTCCTTCCTTATTTTTGAATTCTTCATAATTGTTAATGCAGTTAGCTACTTTTATCTGGTTTCCAATTTTTGAACCCATCATCATCTTTTCAAGATGATCCCACATCTTTTTAGTTGTAGCTTTATAGCTATAAATCTTAATGTAGATGTCATTCAAGATACTTTGAAGCAATAGAGACCTTGCTTGCTTGTCAGCTTTATACCTCTTATTCTGTTCAGCTGAATATTTTGAAATATCAAGATCAACTTTCTTTGTCTTTTGCTCTCTAGGTTCATCACCATCTTCACTGTTAGAGGAATCATCATCTGGAACTTCCATTGTAATAGGCTTAATTACACCTTCATCAATGGACTGTTTGATATACTCACCATTTTCGTGCCGATCTATAAAATCAAAAAATCTATCCTTCCATTGTTTATACTTACCCTTGAATAAAACTGGTCTCTTGACATCATTACCTATTGTGAGAGCATCCTTAGAAGTCATCTTGAATTCACTTTCTTTGAATGTTCACAAAAATCAGAAACTTTTCTCAAAATTGGAACTTGTCAGAAAATTGACTTAATATAGAAGTCGCAGACCAAGGAGAACACTTGTTGCGAACACAGAAAACTTGTCGCAAGCTACTGAAAGTGAACAATAACTTGTCGTAAAGCACTGGACACGAGAAGTTGATTGTCGCAAAGAACTACACCCGAGAAGCTAGTTGTCGCAAACCAAATGAACCAAGAAGTGAACTTGTCGTAAGGGGAGACTGTGACAACTGTCAAATTCTGAATAATGAGGTTAGCACCCTCATATTAATTTATAAATTTTGTCACTTTTTAAATTTTATTAAAAGCCTTTAAGATAAAAAGTTTCCCCGAAAAATTTAGAAGTTGCGTTAAAAACCCGGAACAGTTCCGCATCTGACCGTCACTGTCCAGAAATGCCAAATAAGTGAATAAAGTCCAAAATTCTTAAATTATAAAAATCAGAATATTAATTTCTCTTGCATTGCAAAAAATTTCAAATTTGTAATTTATTTAGCAAAAATTGAGAATCGGGTATTTCGGTTCTCAAATATATCTGATATTTTATAGTTTAAAACTAGTAATTCAATTAATGGTATTAAATTAAATTTTTTTTATGTGTTGGTGAGTCACTAGACACTTGTCCTAATTCTACCTATTTTAATTATTTTTTTCTTTAATTAAAAACCAAATTAAAACCAATTTACACTCCTCATTTTCAAGATCAACTCCTCACCTCCTCTCCCTCTCCTCTCTCTTCTTCGGCCGAAAACCCACCACCACCATCACCATTTTTTTTTCTTTTCTTCTCATTGCTAAGAATAAAAAATCCAACCAAGAATCCATCACCATTTTGAAGTTAGAATCCAAGTCTTCATCTCCTTTTGTGAAGGTAATCACTTAACACTTCCATTTTTCAAGTTTATAATCAAAAAGTTGTGTATTTCATATCTTTTTATGTAAATGTTGTACAATCCAAGTTTTGGAAGTGAAATGGGATACATTAGTATAAATATATTTGCTAATGAACCATTTAATGATCTTCCAATGAAACTAGGGTTTCCAAGTGTGTTATTTTGGAAATTTTGTCAAGAAATGATAATTTTATGAAATATGGTTTTTGGTCCACAAAAATTTTAATAATGATGGATTGAAATTTATGCATTTATATCAATTTTGTGTATAAATAAACTCTTAGGATGAGATTGTTCAATCTCATATGATTAAAGAGTTCTAAATAGTCTTAAACCACTAAGATAGTGTTTATGTTGTCTTGCATGTGATTGAAATTTTGATAATGAGAAGGATTATCTTTGATATTTATATAATATGAGTTTTTGACTCTTGTTACAATGAAGTGTTAGTATAAAAATGTTCTTATGAAGGAATTTTCCAAGTTCCACATGATTAAGAACTTATCAATAGTGTTAATGTCATTTTATAATATGTTATGTTCATGCATGCATAAGTTAGTTTATTTTGTTGAGGAGTGAAGACATGGTTTATATCTAAAAACCATGTCTAATGATCAATATTTGGTAGCATAAAATGGTATTCATTTCATTTTAGAATCTGTCCAGAAAATGGACTCCACTTCTAGCTTGCTCAACTCACAATCCACTTGTCAAAATTTGGGGTTTTTGCTTCTAAACTTTAATTTAGAGTGTTAGCTTTCTAAAAAGTCCAAAAACATTGAATTTGGTGTTGATTTGCGCACTTTAATGGATTTTACAAGAAAATGGTGCAATCTGTCCAGTAAAGACAGATTCATATACCTATCTTGTAGAGGCCATAACTCCCTTATTACTCATCCAAATTAAGTGAATCTTTTTCCTAATGTTAGGATTTTGAGTTAGGTTTGCATACATATATGGATCACTGTCTAATTCCAAGAATTGATACCTCAAAAACCTGTTACAAGTGAGGTATGTCACTGATCCGAAAATCAGTGACACTTTATTTTATAAAAATTATTTGATGTATCAAAAGTTATTCAAAAATTATAAAAAAATGCATATTTAATCTAAACATATCATAGTATCATCACAAAATTTGTGATTAAATAATTCTCTTGAGAAGTTAAGTTTCCGTGTTGAAATTACCGGATAACTTTCTGGACAGCATGTGCTGAATCCAGAAAGGTAATTTTATCAAGTTTAATTTATGTCTTATTATATTTTGGAACTTTGTATAGACAAAATGATTATGAACTAAGAAACTTATTTGATGGCATTTCATGGGACAATTGGACATATTGGTTGGACATCGGAATAGGGTATTAATGTGTTTCTTATGGCAACTCTTATATAGGGAAATTTAAGCCGTGACAAAATTCATTAAGTTTAAAGTAGAGCTTCACTCGTTGCTTTCATCAAGGTGAGTATTCACAGCCCCACTTTTATCGTTTTAATTGATTTTGGGGTGAAAAGCATGTTTAAATTGCGTATTTAAAGATTCATGAGAATTGTTTGAAAATATTGCGAATTGGCAATTTATAAGGCTTTGTTAAAAGCATTTGGAATTATAAGCTATATGATAAGTATGCAATTGATGTGTTGAGTTTTTAATGTTAAGACCCCGTGACACTACTATTAACTCGAAGAAAATCGGGCCTATAGTATTAGTGGGTAGCGCTATTTGGTGTGACAAGCCCACCTTAATGCTGACGAGCAGGGGTGCACTATACTAGAGAAGATGACTAAACATGTGACATGAACCACTACTGACACTTGAAAAATATTTTTACCTAGCTATTACAAAGAAAAACTAAGTAAACTAACTAACAAAATTAAAGTTTTGACCTTGGATTTGACTTTCATTTAAGTATAGTTGATTTTGAATTTATTCATTGAACCATTGATTTGAGGCTTTCAATCTCCATGATCTTGAATAGAACAATATGTGCTCTAACAGTTGTTGATGCTCATAATCATCAAAAGGGGGGGGGGGGGGAGACAAAGATAGAAGAGAAGATAATTCTAATTGTTTCAATTTCAAGATTGTGGGGAGTCATAAAGATATTAGAAGACAAAGTTTATGAAAGTTTGATACAAAGTTTGTTGAAGACAAGACTTGTGAGAAAGATTTAGAGATGACGAAGAGAAGAATTTTTTAGAAATTTCCCAAAGATGATTTCAAGCTGAAGATTTCATTTTTGAAGATGATGTGTTAAAAAGGGGAGATTGTTTTTCAAGTTGATAAAGATTGTTTGACTTCAAGAGAGAAGATCATAAAAGTTAAATGTGTATGAAGAATGATGTCGAATACTGAGGGGGAGATTGTTAGAGCAAATATTGTTGTATCCGATATCACTAAAGGGGATTTTATATTGAAGTCAAAGTCAAAGTCAAAGATGAAAGAGGATAAAGTCAAAGTCAAGCATTTAAATGTAAAAGTCAAAGTTGTGTTTTAGTTTCCTTGTAATTCATGTTGGTATAAATAGGATTTGTTACTTTGTAATAGTTAGGAACTTAGTTCATATTTTGTAGAGGGAGTTTTTTAAGAGAGAGTGTTGATTCCAGGTTCAGTCTTTTAACAATGATATAAACATATAATAACATTAAGAACAGTGGAAGAAAATAATGTTTTAATCAAAGCAATATTCATACTCACAGTAATAAGAAGATATATCCAATAAAGCAAATTATTCTATGTGAATTCCTCTACTTTTCGTACATGCAAATTCTACACTTAAAAAGAAATTAGATATGAATTATGCGAATTCTTCTGCAAAAGTTTAGATCTGCGAGTTCTTCGTACGAAATGTACAGATCTTGCTAGTTCTTGAGTTACGGTCCTAAAAAATCACTTTGTAGTCCAAATTTCAATCCAAAACTTCGATCCTGTGGCTGTAACTTCACGAAGATGATCAGATTAATACATAGAACAATCGTATTCAATATCTAATCCAAATTCACAATCAAACATCAAAAATTATGATTAAACAGTAACTTGAACTCGTTCGAACAAAACTTTCAAAAAATCACAAATTGATGATCAAATTCGATTTTTCAATGCAATTCACTCACAAAGATTTGTTCTAAATCATAAATCGACCAAAATCCAATCAAAAGATTTATCAAAAACTATTTTTCACTCACAAATTCAATCAAGACTCGCAAGACATAATACGAACTCTAAAAACTCAATTTTGTCGAATATGTGCTCTGATACCAAATGTTGTTCCAGTTTACTAGAAATTAATCAACCAACACAGATTAACAAACACAATTCTACTGATTTAATCACATGAATTACATAGTGCCATATCCCTATTTCGTGATTATCTCTCTAAGCTCTGTGTGTATGTGTGTGTTTTTCATAGTGTAGATCTCTTACCAATCTGCGCGTATCTTCTGACTAAATCTCACATGACTTTGCTATTTATATGGTCAACATGACCTTTAGCTATAGTCAAACACTATTTACACAATAACACCATAAACTTTACAACAATTACACTTTAACACGGACAATATTCCTCTTTACAATTTTGATGAACAATTATCCTTTGAAAGTTAATCCCCCCCCCCTTTGAGTAAATTTGTTCAAAGTCAATCTTCCCTTTCTTCGAAATAGCTTCATATTTTCAGCAATCTTCCCCAAAGTCTGTGACTATTTTCTTCAAGAATTTTAGCAATCTAACCTTATTCAGACTTCAGAAAAGAAATTATATTCAGATTCAACTCACTTTGCTTCAGCAAATAATCTTCAAAGAAAACTTCAACAGATTTCATCCATCTTTCTGAACTCTTGAACTTTCTCTTTCATTCAAAACATTTTCTCCATATTTCTGAAAATAAATCTTTCAAACTCAATCATTTCTTGAATATTTCTCCAAAACTACTTTGTCATTTCTTGACGTTCTCCCATAACTTCTTTTCCATTTCTTGACTTTCTCCCTCTTTTTGATGATGTAGATCATAGAAATCATTAAAACTTCTTCAAGAAATGTAATGAACATTTTTATGACCATGATGCTTCCAAATAGATTTCTGAACATCCTTCAATTCATAGAATGTATTCATCCGAGTCTTTTTAAATTCAGACAAATATGAATGTAACCCTGAATCAACAAATGAATCAGTTAAAAATGCCAGTAAGTAGCATGAAGCCACTTCGTATAACGAATGTACTGTACACGGGGTTTTATTTATGTTTACTATCCAGGTCTTTCATTCAATCATCGAATAACACAAGGTAATTCTATGAATGTTCCTACAAATTTCTGTGTATACGTGCTTGTGTATGAAAGAATTTAAACATTTTGTGCTATAATGGGCTAAAAATGTGTAAACCATTGAGACAACAACAGTATTACACGGACTCAATTGTGCATGATCGAAATGCGAAGGTGGGGCAACTTTCCTTCTTTTTCAATATCTACATCTTCCAAATGAAGACGAGATAGAGTATGCATTACTTCCCCAATAAATTTTTGAAACATTTCTTTGTTGAGAAAGAAATGAGTAGCTGGTGGGGTTTTATGCAAGAGTTGGCATAGGCTAGTAACTGTTTCAATGATGGTCACCAAATATTATGAACCAACAGTAGATGTGGCTGCCCGCCTCATAAAAAGTTGGTGCAGAGTTTTCATATTCTTTTAACTCTGTTCTCACATCCTCTGTATTTTAATCATTAAAGCTCACTTCTAACCAAACTCTCTTTTTTATTTTACCTCAACACACACCCACACTCAGATAGTTACCCCTCACCTCTCGATCACTCAAGGATAACTTCATTGGTAGGAAACACTGGTTATCGTGAATTCATAGAAGTTCTATTAAGCTCACACATTGATCCCATCTCTTTTGTCCTAAAGAAAATGTTGCTCAATCGTTTAACTTCAACAGTTAAAGAACAATACATATGTCAAATAAGTGTATGCTTAAGATGATAATCATGAAGATTTTAGCATTTTAGAACATGAAAGATTTTCTCAAAACAAGGAAATTGAATGAACGAAGTGAAATCAATAGATATGTTTTGAGAATCTGACAATGTATGAAAAGATCAAATATGAATGATTTATCAATAAAAGCTTAGGTCATGAAAAATTGGATTTTGTCTATATGAACAAGTATAGACATTCTTGAAAGAAACGCTTTGAATGAAATAACGCTCACTGAATAGTGAATTTCAAATGGGGTGTCTTACCATCGAAAATTAGTTTCATTTGAGACATGGTAAGAACATAGTTAATAAAAGTACTAAACCACTGTGTATAAATACTTGACATTATATGGAAAATATCATACACAAGTAATTATCTTTGGAAACACACGCTAGTTAAACATTAAATCTTATAACAAGAAAACATTTAAAATCACACTTCTGTATTCATGAAATATGTTTAAGAATCAAGAAGTGGTTTGAACAATTAGAAACATGTTTTCATGTCTAAAAGTTGTCCATCTTTCAAACACAATGAGATTAAGATTAGAATAATCCTTACACTAACCATTAATCTCATAAAGTCAGCTTCAAAGTAATGATTGATACGATCATCTAAGCTCCCCCTCAAAATCTACATTCAGTCAAAAAGTTGTGAAAGCAACAAAGTCTTATTAAAAAGAAAAACATTTATTGAAAAATAAACACATGAAAAGCGAAGTAAGACTTTTACAGTACGAGTTCTAAACTGAATGTTTAGAAGTCAATGTCCTTACTCCCCCTGAAAATATGCATCATGAAATTTGTTAGTACAAAATATATGCAGAAATTTCTCTTATTCCCCCTAGAAAGTATGATCGTCTTATCTTTGTTTCACACTCCCCCTGAAACCATGAATAGAACCTTTCAGTGTAGATTTCATTCAGATTAAAAATGAAGAAATGAAGAAGAAAAAAAAATTAAAAACTAAACGGTACTAGGTAAAATAGATTATGTTTTAAGATTCAACATACCTAATTTCTAAATGAGAAGGTTAAATCTCTTTTCTTCCAAAGGTTTGGTGAATAAGTCAGCTAATTGGCAATTCGTGTTTACAAAGTAAAGTTTAATGGTACCTTTTTCAACATTATCTTTTATAAAGTGATACCACACGTCTATATGTTTGGTTTTTGTTTGCTGAACAAGATTAGTTGATATGGCAATGGCGCTCTTCGAATCACAATATATAGGAATCTTGTTAAAATGGAAGCCATAGTCTCGAAGCTATGTGCGCATCCACAATACTTGAGAGCAGCAACTTGCGGCAGCTACATACTCTACATCAGCGGTTGATGTGGACACGCATAATTGTTTCTTTGACTCCTAGCTTACGAGCTTGTTTCCCAGAAATTGTATGTGACCCGATGTGCTTTTCCTGTCTAGCATACAGCCTGCATGATCTGCGTTTGAATACGCTGTTAGCTCAAAAACCAGTATCTTTAGGATACCATTAACCAAGATCTACGGTTCCCTTTAGATATCTAAATATCCGCTTAACAGCCGGAAGATGGGATTATTTGGGCGAAGCTTGATATCGAGCACATGAACATGTAGAAAACATAAGATCTGGCCGACTAGCCGTCAAGTACATTAATAAACCTATCATGCCTCAATAAGTCTTAAGATCTACAGCTTTTTCGAGAGATCAGCTCCGATTTTAGTACCTGATGCCATCGGGGTTGAAATAGGAGTACAATTTGACATATTAATTGTTTTTAGAATGTCATCAATATACTTTGATTGATTTATGAAAATCCCCGTTGAAAATTGTCTTACTTGTAATCTGAGAAAGAAATTCATCTCTCCCATCATACTCATTTGAAATCTTGACATCATGAGCGCCGAAAAGTTCTTACAGTACTTTGGGTTTATAGAACCAAAAATTATATCGTTTTTCCTTTTTAATGAATAAGGTGGTATTTTACCTTTTGAAAAAACCAGATTTGACTAAGAATTTTGAAAGAACGTCATACCAGGCGCGAGGGGCTTGTTTTAAACCATAAAGAGCCTTGTCAAGGATATATACATGATATGGTTTCTCCTCATTAACAAAACCATCAGGCTACGAGACATAGACCTCCTCTTTTAGAATGTTATTCAAGAAGGTTGTCTTCACGGCCATTTGATAGATTGTGAAGTTCTTGTGTGCAACATAGGCTAGGAACATCCTAATTGCCTCAATACGCGCAACTGGAGCATATATCTCGTCGTAATCTATGCCTTTCTCTTGCCGATATCCTTTAGCCACAAGTCTTGCTTTGTTTCTTACAAAAATACCATCCTCATCCATTTTATTCTTAAATACCCATTTCATGGCAATGATAGTTTTTCCTTCAGGTCGAGGCACCAATCTCCATACTTTAAGCGCCTCAAATTATTTGAGCTCTTCTTGCATGGATGTAATCTAATATGGATCACAAAGAGTTTCTGAAACTTTTGTAGGTTCAATCTTGCTTAAAAAAATCAAACATGCATTCATTCGCTGTTGCAGACCTAGTTTGCACTGTCTTTGATGGATCCCCTATTATTTAATGAATCGGGCGCTCTTTGGTCTACTTGTGTACATGAGGGAATGAATTAGATGTAGACTGATCATGTTGATCATCTAAGAATCCTTCTTCTTCTTCTTGGGGTTCAGTTTAATGGTTGGTGCAGATGTCTTAGCTGGTTGGACACTTGATGTCTGTTGAATAGGCATTATTGTGCACCCAACTGATTGTGTGACTTCTGTCTCTACATTATCATGTGCAACTTCAACTGATTAATTAGTTGTTTGAACATGAGTTTCAGTCTAAATCGGGGAATTTGATTCAGTTAAGACATCTGATGTGATTGGTTGATGTTCACGTAAGTCTTCGGATCTGTCAATCACAACAGGTTTAGTCACTTTAAATCCTAGAAACTTATCGTAAAAAATTTCAAACAGTAAATCTAATTCTGCTAAATGCGATGTGGATGTAAAAGCTTTATTAGTATTAGTAACACTGGAAACAGGTTCTGGACTGATATGTCTAGAAGCTAAAACTTCTGTTATAACGGGTTCTGAACTGAAGTGCTCATAAGCCATTGCTTCATCAAATGTAACGTTGACGCTCATAACTACAATCGTTAACTTTTTCAAGTAGACTCTGTATGTCACAGATATTTGAGAGTAGCCAATGAAAATGCCTTCGTCCGCCTTGGGATTGAACTTGTTCAAGTTTTCCTTATCGTTCAGCACAAAACACCTGCATCCAAATATGTGAAAATGCATGATTCTAGGTATTCTATTATTAATCAAAGCAGAAAACGTTTTATCAAACAGGCTATGGATATGAATATGTTTTTAGTATAACAACCAGTAGACACAACTTTAGCCCACAGAAATAGCGGTAGATCAGATTGACTAATCATAGTACGAGCAGCCTCGACTAGAGTTATGTTTCGCCTTTCTACTGCCCCATTTTGTTCTGGTGTCCTGGAAGCAGAAAATTGATGTGTAATCCCGACCAATTCGAGATAGTTGTCAACTTTTTTGTTCTTGAATTATGTGATATTATCAGTTCTGAGCAGCTTAACTGTCTTCTGCAAGTTCACTTGGATGGTCTTCAAAAATGAGATGATGACATCGTGCATCTCATCTTTTGATCTTAGAAATTTGACCCAAGTGTATCTTGAATAATCATTCACAATCACTAGAACATATTTCTTGTCGTTTATGCTTTGTGTTCGCATGGGACCATAGAGATCCATATGCAACAACTCGAGAGGAACACTTATACTAGGTTCATGATTAGGCTTATGAGAAGCTCTTTTCATTTTGCCTTTCTCACACATGTCACACACATGTTCTCTTTCATACTTAAGCTCTGGAAGTCCTTTCACCAAATTCCCAGTTACCAATTTGTTAATGTATCGGAAATTGAGGTGAGATAGGCTTCTATGCTATAACCAACTTTGTTGCATAGAGGCTTTTGACAGTAGACACAAAACATTTTCTGGTTAACATTGGACAGATTTATTGTGTAGAGGTTTGACTTTCGCGTGCCAACCAAGAGTTCTTTTTCGTCTTTAGTTTTGACACAACATCTCTTGGCCTTGAAGTTCACCTCTAAGTCTTTATCGCAAAACTGACCAATGTTGAACAGATTGTGTCCTAATCCTTCACCATAGCTCACCTTCTTAATCATTTTGTTCTCTTGTACGACATCTTCATATCCCAAGATTGGTGAAAACTGGTCATTTCCAAACCTCACGTTGCCGCAAAATTTTTCTGTATATTTAGATAAAATATCTTTCTGCCCTGTCATATGCTTGGAACAGCCTGAATCCAAGTACCACATATGACGTGTCTGCACATGAGAAATCAGACAACAATTGGTTTAGGTACCCATTTATATATGGGTCCTTTCATGTTAGCACAAGATTTTGGCACCCATTTGAATTTGGGTCCTCCTTTTCTTTGAAAAACATTTGAATGGTGTATATAATAAGAACCCAACCAATAATCAGAATATTGACAAGTCACAAAATCATTTTGATGAAAAATGGAAGACTGAATACCTTACAGATATAATTAGATTAACTGCTTTATTGTATAAGTCTTGTAAGAAGTTACAAGGTTTGATTTATGAGAAGCAACGTCACCAAGTACATCAGAAACACTAACAGTAAACCTATTACAATCACTATCAGAAAATGATTTTGTCAACTCCAACCTTCTTCTTAGGTCTCCATTCAAGCTTTGCCTCAGACCTTTTATTTCAAATCTGAAACATAAAATTTAGATTTGTAAAAACCATGAGATTTGAGAGTTTGTGTTTTCTTATGCTTACCCGTGTTGGTCCGTTCCTGTTAGCGTCTTTTCATTTGCTTCATGCCCTTAACATAATAGGTACTCACAAGATATGATTCATCAACTTTAGTTGACGATTCACCATTTTCAAATACACTAGGTAAATCATTAGTATTGATAACAAAATCAGAATGATCTAGAAGTTTAGCATAGAAATCAAATTTCTCAACACTTTCATCAAAACATCCATCGGAATTCAAAAAACCAATTTCATCCTCAAATAAGTCATCATCATCATCAAAATTTGGTGCCTTGGAAGAATTTGGAAAGATAAAATCATTAAAATGTTTAGAACACTTCTTTTGATAAGATTTTTTATTAAAATCTGAAGGTTTAGAATTAGCAAAAACATTGCTCATGAAAACTTTACAAGATGATGCATCTGAATCAGTCGAGTTGTTTTCACTAACTCTTTATGATTCGGACTTATCATCTATAACTGCAGATTTAAAATCAATGTTCATCATAACAGTTGAAAACACAATTTTCTCAAGATCAACCAAAATTCTTTGTTCTACTAAGGTGTTCTCAAACTCAAAAATTTTACTTTCCAAGATGAGTGGAGGAACATAAATCTTGGCTTCAACTGGTTTTGCCTCCATCTCCTCAGTAGAGTAACTTTGAAAATAGTCATTTGATAAAAAATTTGGTTGTTTAGAAAGGTAACTATCTTTCAACTTGTCATAGCAAAATGGTAGTTGCATTTTGGTTGTGTTTTTCCTATTCTCATATTCTTCAGCTTCCACCTCATCAGATGATTTGGTCACAAATTTGGGTTTTAAATGAGGACACTTGTCAGCCACTTGTAGAAAATCAAAGTTATATAAAGTTGGTTGTTTTCTAATATTTTTCTTTAAATAATGTGGGTTATCTTATCCAATACCCCAATTATACTTAAAAGTTGTAAACTCCTTTAGCTTGTTTAGATGAATGGTTTGATCTGTTTGACCTCTAGCATAAAGTTTGGCTTCCAAACCGTTTATCTTTTTAAGCAACGTTTTATTTTCAAACTGCAACTGTTAGAGCAGAAATATGTTGGATACAAGATCATGAAGACTGAAGGTCAAAGATTCAAGAAGTCAAATATGGAAAGTCAACTCTTAGTTAAAAGTCAAAGCTTTTGTAATAAAAGTAAAAGTCAATTGTATTTTTTTATTTTCTCTTGTTAGTAGTTATATGGTTAGGTGTTTTTAGGTAGTTGGAAGTTGTAAGAGTTGTTATAAGCGAATTCTAGAGAGAGAGAGAGAGTTAGAGAGAGAAAGAGAGCATTAGAGAGAAAGTTTTCTAAACTGTTCAATTGAATCAAAATCAATAGGTTTGAATCTTGTAATTGATCTTGTTGTTTGATTTGATTTGATTGTGTGATTAGAACTAGAAACGGGACTATCAATTGGTATCAGAGCAGATCCAATTTGTTGAAATCAGATCAAGAAAGTGGAAAGAATTGGTTTGCACTGTGTTCTTCATTTTTGAATCGAATTTTGAGATTCAGGATGTTTTTCGAGTAGAAATCGATTAGGTTTTACTCGTTTAGTATAATCGATCGTGTCTGTATGGATTAATTAGACAAATGCACTATAATTGATCATCAATTTGATGAATTTGTTGTTTTTAGAGTTCACGAGTTTTGTGCACTATTCCATAGATCAATTTGTATTTTGAGTGTTTGTAATAGAAAATTAGTACTCGTTTTGTGTTCTAGATGATTATGTGATCGATCTCTCAAAGTTTCGTGCTGAAATTCAAAGTTTAGATTGAATTTTGGTGAATGAGATGAAGAACATGCAAGATCTAAGTTTTGCGCAAGTTCGTTTGAAGAACGCGCAAGTTCTTCGGAAGAACGCGGAAGACTGAAGAATTCTGAGTTTGGGTCAAAACGCGCAAAGTGTGGTCTGCGAGTTTTAGAAACGCGCAGATCGAAGTCTACGAGTTTGAAAATTTTGGAAATTTTTTTTAAGTGTTGAAACACGCAAGCATTGGGAGTTTCCTTCTGCGAGTTCTTTAAAACGCGCAAGTAGACCTTTGCGAGTTCAACAAACGCGCAAGCCTCTATCTGCGAGTTCCAGAGGAACAGTAATCTGCGAGTTTCTTCGGTCTGCGAGTTCTCAAAAACACGCAACCCTTTGTCTGGGAGTTTCTCAAACGCGCACGCCTCAGCCTGGGAGTTTATCAGTGAATAGTGTTTTGCGAGTTTAGGCGTCTGTGTATTTCAATTTTTTTTTAGTGATATGCGAGTTTCCATACTTAGAATTGTTTCTGAGAAATTTTTTCAAAACTGTATTATGGCCTTTAATAGTGAATTTTTTTTCTGAGGAACACAGTGAGGATGGTGATGTGGACAGAGATCAAAAGATAAGAACTGTTCCAATGGATTTTGCACAGTATTCTGAGGAACAGAAAAGCCGGTTTAAAGCAGATAAGCAAGCTAGATCCTTTCTACTTCAGAGCATTCCTAATGAGATTTACATCAAGATAGATAGCTACAAGGCCAATGCAAAGAAGATGTGGGAATAATTACAAAAGATGACGATGGGTTCCAAAGTCGGCAATCAGATGAAAGTGGCTAATTGCATTAATAGCTACGAGGAATTTAAAGCAAAAGAAGATGAAAGCTTAGAAGACACCTATGAACAGTTTGTCTTGCTTCTGAATGAATTGTCAAAGAACAAAGTAAAAAAGAAGCAGCTTGAGAATAATGTCAAGTTTCTGAGCATCCTACAACTTGAATGGAAAAAGCATACACGTAGGATGAAACAGATGAAGGATCTAAATGACATTCTGTTACATGAAGTTTACGAGACTTTGCGTCAGAATGAGGAAGAGGTGGAAGAGAAAAGAGCTGAGAAAAAGAAGACAGAGAAAGTTCCCGATCTAATAGCATTGTTAGCCGGAGAAAAGAAGAAAGAAAAGACAGAGAAGAAGAAAAAGAAGAAAGTTATGGCCAGTTCTGAATCAGAATCTGAATCTGATGGAGATGACGGAGAAAGCCTCAAACAAGCTATGCTTTTATTGACCCGAGCATTCCAAAAGAAGTTTTACAAGAATCCGGGATCCAATTCTCAGAGATACTCTTCGTCCAGCTCCAAGAACCATGAGCACTGAGAAAGAGTTGAAGGAAAGAGACATGAAGAGAACTGGTATGTGGAAAGGAAGCCGAAAGAAAAGAAGAAATATCTAAATGACTATGCCAGAACTGAAAAGAAGACGGCTAATGATCTGATCAAATGCTACAACTGTGGCAACTTCAGACATTATGCGAAAGAATGTCGAAAGCCAAAGGTTCGCAACTCAGAGTATTATCAGAACAAATTGCTCTTGGCAAAACAACAAGAAGCTGGCATGGCATTAATGGCTGAGGAGAAATACTGGTTAGACCATTCTGATGAGGAGGAAGAAAGAGAAGAAGCTGTTCACCTATGCTTAACGGGCAAAGAGGTGAAATATGATGATTCAGATGATGAAGCAACTGATGAGGTATTGAACTTAACTGAAAAAGATTTCATAACCAAAATGGAAGCCATGATGATTGAGCTTCAAGACCTTCAAATAAAACTGAAAAATGAAAAAAAACAGAGTTACTAAAAGAAACAACAAGATCTTTGAGCTTAATAAGTCCATTATTGGGAACAAATATGTAATTGATTCTTTACGCAAATCTGCTTCTGATTCTAAACTTCAAGTAGATTGTTTTGAAAAGAAGATTTCTGATTTTGAAGCTAAAATTTTTATGTCTGATTTTGAGAAGAAAGAATCTGCATTAACTGTTCATAAATTGCAGGTTGAGAACAAACTCTTAAATAAGAAGGTAAATAGTCTGGAAGCCAAACTTTATGCACGAGGTCAAACAGATCAAACTATCTTTCTTAATGCCGCTAATGATGAGGCTGATGTTAAGGAAAAATGGGGTCATGGTTATGAAAACCCTCATTACTTAAAGAAAGCCATCAGAAAACAACCAACACTTTATAATTTTGATTTTCTTGCTGTTGCTGGTAAATATACTCATTTAAAACTCAAATTTGTTACCAAATTACCAGAAGAAGTTGAGGCCAAGGAAACTGAAAAGAGAAAGAATGTTAAGAAAATGCAACTATCTTTTAACTATGAAAAGTTAAATGATAGTTATCTTTATGAAACATCAAAAGTTCTTTCAAACGACTATTTTGCTAGTTATTCTGTTTCTGAGATGGAGGCAAAACCTACAATTGCAAAAGTTTATGTTCCTCCACTCATTCTTGAAAGCAAAATAGTTGAGCTTGAAAATGTTTTATCTGATGAAAGACTTTTGGTAGATATTGAACAAAGTGTATTTTCTACTGTTTTAAAGAACATAGTTTTTCAATCTAAATCTATAAAGTGTTCTAAAGTTTCAAAGGCACCTCAAACTTCGACTGATAACTTTGATGACTTATTTGCGTCTGCAAATGATTTTCTCAATTCTGATGATGGGTGTTTAGAAGAAATTGATATGTTTGATTTTAATGCTTCACTTTCGGATCATTCTACTTTTCTTATAAATAGAGAAGTTTTACCAAGTGTTTTTAAAACTAATGAATCATCAACTAAGGTTGGTGAACCAGTTTCTGTGACTGCTGATTATTATTCTAAGGGTAAGAAACATAAGAGACAACAATCACAGAAACGGATCAACACTGGTAAACACAAGAAAATTCAATCTCAGAAATCTGATTTTCCTAATCGATCTAAATCTTTTGTTTCAGATTTAAGAAAGAAAAGGTCAGAAGCAAGAACTGAATGGCGACCAAAAAGGAAGAATGATGAGATAGATGAATCAATTACTGATAACTCATGTAATAGATTTGATAGTAGTGATAATGATGTATTTGGTCAACTTGTTTCTCCTAAACAAAACCTTGTAACTTCTTACAAGCGTTATTCAATAAAGCAATTGATTCAATTATCTTCTACTACTAATAAATCTTTTCATTATCGGAGAAATGATTTTGCTTATCATCATACTTCTAATGATTGGTTTGGATCTTATCATGTCTATTCTTCTAAATCTAATTTTTCAAAAGAAAAGAGGATTCATATTAAAATGGATACCAAAATCATGTGCTAATCTGTTAGGACCCGTTTTTAAATGGGTACCTAAAATTGTTGTTTCCTGATTTCTCATGCAGACCCGACATATGTGGTACTTGGATAGCGGCTGTTCCAAGCATATGACCGGGCAGAAAGCTTTATTGTCTAATTATACAGAAAAATTCAGCGGCAATGTGAGATTTGGGAACGACCAGTTTTCACCAATCTTAGGATATGGTGATATCATTCAAGATAACATAACGATTAAGAAGGTGAGCTATGTCGAAGGCTTAGGGCACAAATTATTTAGCATCGGTCAATTCTGCGACAAAGGGTTAGAGGTAAATTTCAAAGCTAAGAGATGTTCGGTTCGTACTGAAGACGACAATGAACTCTTAGTCAACAATCGAAAGACAAATCTCTACACCATCAATCTTTCAAAGGTTCAGAATGACAATCAGGTTTGCTTACTGACAAAAGCCTCGATGCAACAAAGTTGGCTTTGGCACCGACGACTATCACACCTGAATTTTTGTTATATAAACAAGTTGGTCAGTGGAAAACTGGTAAATGGACTTCCTGAGATGAAATATGAGAAAGAACACTTATGTGCAACATGTGAAAAAGGAAAGATGAAGAGAGCTCCACATAAACCGAAGCCTGAACCAAGTACCAGCTCTCCGTTATAGTTGTTACATATGGATTTGTGTGGTCCAATGCGAACGCAGAGCTTGGGTGGAAAGAAATACGTGCTGGTTATCGTGGACGATTATTCGCGATACACGTGGGTCAAATTTCTACGATCAAAAGATGAGACACCCGAAGTTCTCATTACATTTCTGAAGACGACCCAGGTGAATTTGCAGAAACAAGTCAAGCTTCTTAGAACCGACAACGACACAAAGTTAAAAAACAAGACTGTTGAAGAATATCTCGAATCGGTCAGGATTTCACATCAATACTCTACTGCTCGTACACCCAAACAAAATTGAGTAGTCGAAAGGCGAAATCGGACGCTAGTCGAGGCCGCTCGAACTATGCTCAGCCAGTCAGACTTACCTCTATTTTTGTGGGCAGAAGCTATATCGACTGCGTATCATACTCAGAATTGATCCACGATACACCATCGATTTCAAAATACTCCGTATGCGTTGATCAATCCATGGTACACCGAAGATTCAAGAAGAATCCTTATGCGTTAATCAACAACCGAACACCGACAATCAAGTATTTCCACATATTATGATGTAAGTGTTTCGTGCTTAACGACAGAGAGAGTCTAAACAAGTTCAGTGCCAAGGCGAATGAGGGTATCTTCATTGGTTATTCTTCAAAATCTGCTGCATATCATGTTTATCTGAAGAAGACAAAGACAGTCGTCGAGAGCGTAAACGTCACATTCGATGAAGAGATGGATTCTGAACAACTCAGTTCAGAACCCATGACAACCGGAGTATTAGCTTATAGGCATATCTGTCCAGAATCTGTTTCTAAAAAGAATAATTCAGATAACGCGTCTACTTCACTTTCACATTTATCTGATTTAGATTTGTTATTTGAATTCTTTTATGATGAGTTTCTAGGATCTAAAATGCCTAAATCTGCAGTGACTGACAGGTCTGAAGACACAAGTTGCATTCATCCAGTCACTTCAGAAGTCTTAACTGAACTTTATTCCCCCGTTCAGTCAGAAACTCACATTCCATCACATACTCCTACAGTTGAAGATATACAAGTAACTGTTGAGCCAGAAGAAACTGTATTAGTTGGGTGTGATATACTGTCAACTCAACAGCCAGAATCTATTGTTCCAACTGATGCTTCTGCACCTGACACTTCAACTGCTAACCCCCCTCCAGTTATTCAAACTGATGAGCCTGATAGTGGATTTCAAGATGATAATCATGATCAATCAGTATCTAATCCACTCCCTCACGAACAAAAGTAGACCAAAGAGCATCCGATTAGCCAAATTATTGGAGATCTACATAAGCCGGTGCAAACTAGGTCTGCTACCTTAAACTTGTGTATGCATGATTCCTTTCTGAGCAAGATTGAGCCTACTCGAGTATCTGAGGCACTTGCAGATTCAGATTGGGTGACGGCTATGCAAGAAGAGCTGAACCAGTTCGAAGCACTCAAAGTCTGGAGACTCGTACCTAAACCGGAAGGCAAAACATTTATCGGTACGAAATGTGTGTTCAAGAACAAGAAGGATGAAGACGGTATCGTAATCCATAATAAAACAAGACTTGTCGCCAAGGGATATAGGCAAGAGGAAGGAATAGATTATGACGAGACGTATGCTCCAGTATCGCGTATAGAGGCGATTCGAATGTTTCTAGCCTACGCAGCTCACAAAAACTTCACCGTCTATCAAATGGACGTGAAGACAGCCTTTCTGAATGGCTTAATTAAGGAGGAAGTCTATGTCTCGCAACCAGAAGGGTTTGTGAATCCAGATAAGCCTAACCATGTCTACATCTTAGATAAAGCCCTTTATGGTCTCAAACAAGCTCCTCGGGCCTGGTACGATGTGCTATCTAAATTCTTGGTCAAGTCTGGTTTTACCAAAGGTACGGTAGATACTAATTTATTCATCAAAAAGGAGAAAGTTGATATCATTCTAATCCAAATATATGTGGATGATATTATTTTTGGCTCTACAAATCCTAAGTACTGTAAGAATTTTTCTAACATTATGGTGTCACGTTTTCAGATGAGTATGATGGGAGAGATGAATTTCTTTCTTGGATTACAAGTCAAACAATTTCAAACGGGGATTTTTATCAATCAATCAAAAAACATTTTGGACATTCTTCGGAAGTTCAACATGGAAAACTGTAAACCGATTGGTACCCTAATGGCAACTGGTACTAAGATCGGCACTGATCCTTCGGGAACAGCTGTGGATGTTAGGACATATCTAAGAATGATAGGTTCTTTAATGTATCTAACTTCTAGTAGGCCAGACATAATGTTTTCTACATGTTTATGCGCTAGATATTAGGCTAATCCTAAAGATTCCCATATGTATGCGGTAAAGCGTATTTTCAGGTATCTGAAGGGGAATGCAAATCTCGGTCTGTGGTATCCGAAAGATACTAGCTTTGAACTAACAGCCTTCTCAGATGTTGATCATGCAGGGTGTATGCTAGACAGAAAGATTACTTCAGGTCACATTCAATTTTTGGATGATAAACTCGTTAGTTGGGCGTCTAAAAAGCAACTATGTGTTTCCACATCGACCGCGGAAGCAGAATATGTAGCTGCTGCCAGCTGTTGTTCTCAGGTTCTGTGGATGAGAAAGCAACTACGGGATTATGGTTATCAATACAACAAGATTCCGATCTATTGTGACTCGAAGAGCGCAATCGCGATATTTGCTAAACCTGTCCAACATACAAAGACAAAACATATTGACGTCAGGTATCATTTTATCAAAGATAATGTAGAAAAAGGAACAATTGAACTTTATTTTGTAAAAATTGATTATCAACTGGCAGATTTATTTACCAAACCCTTAAATGAAAAAAGATTTAATTTTCTTGTCTCTAAGCTTGGTATGCTAAATCTTAAGACATAATCGGTGATTACCTAATAAAGTTAAGTATTGTTATTTTTCATCATTTCTTTATCATTATTTCTGAAGGATATCTGCACTTTAATAGTTTGTTCATGATCTCAGGGGGAGTATGAGAAGATATTTAAGATGATCTACATCCTTTTAAGGGGGGGTTTATCTAATTTCTGCATTTACTTCATTGACAAATTTTTGGGTGATGCATGATTTTAGGGGGAGCATATAAGTCATATCAAAAGGAGTAAGACTATGATTTCTGATTACTTCTGATCAGAACTCGTACTTTAAATATTTTACTGCTTTATGTCTTTTAATTTCTGTGAATAAATTTGACTTTGACATGACTTTGAGACTTTTGCAGAACAAGAGAAGTTGACACGATCATATTTTAATGACTACAGCTGAGTTTATGAGAATTAAGATTGAGTGACAAGGTAAACTTCTTATCTTAATCTCAAATGTATCTGAAAGAAGGACAACTTTTAGGTATAGAAAGCATGTTCTAAAATGTTCAAACCACTTCCCTATTCTTAAAAAGATTTTATAATTTGGAAGTGTGATTTTAAATGTTTTCATTTTATTTTGTTCTTAACTGATAAACAAACCGTGTGTTTCCATGCGTATTGTCTTTTCCATATACTTTTCAAGTATTCACACACACAGGTTTGACTTTTTGTACAAATTGTTCTTACCATGTCTCATATTGAAACATATTTCTCGATGGTAAGATACCCCTTTTGTAATTCAATGTTTTTTAGCATAATTTCATTTCGAAATGTTCATTTCACGAATGTCTATATTTTGAATCGTATAGACAATATCCATTATCCTTGACCATAAGTTTTAACTGATATATCATTTCAGTTCTGATCATTTTCATACAATGTCAGATTTTCAAGCAAGTCTCTTGCATTCATGTTCATTCATTCAATATGCTTGTTTGAAAATACTTCAATGATTAAAAATGCTCATGTATTCATGATTATATTCTGAGCATATAAACATCTGACTTGTATTTGAGCTTTAACTGTTCAAGTTAAACCATTATGAGCAATCTATGCTTTATAGGAAATATGGGTTCTTTGTGCTAGGATTTAACTGAATTTCTATGGAATCACGTTAACCAGTGACTTCTACCCAAGAAGTTAATCCATAGTGATTGAGTGTGAGGAGTCAAAAAGAAATGAGTGTGGGATGTGTGACGAGGTAAAATGGAAATGAGAGTTTGGTTAGATGTGAGCTTATTGCATTAAAAGAAAGAGGGTGTGAGATCATAGTAAAAGAATATCAAACTCTGCACCAACTACTTTTTGAGCCGGGCAGCCACATTACTAATGTTTCACATTTCTTCGTGAACGTTATTGAAACAGGCAACTAGCCCATGCCAACTCTTGATTAAACCCCACCAACCACTCATTTTCTTATCAAAAATAAAGTGTTTCATATTTCAAAGGGGACGCAGCATATAATCTATCTGGTTTTCATTTGGAAAATCTGGATATTGAAAAAGAAGGAAGTTTGCCCCACCTTCGCACTTCAATCATGCACATTGAGTATGTGTTTATCTATTGTTGTCTCAGTCATTTACACTATGTTGAGCCTTTATAAAAGCAACTATTCGTGCTTAATTCTTTCTACACTTGCACGAGCACATAAGGAATTTGTTTTCTTGTCATAACATTCATAGAAATTGCCTTTGTGGTGTTTCGATGATTGGATGGATGTCATGGGTGAGTGAACATAACAAAAGCTCGTTTCCAATGTGTATTCGTTACACACAGTGACTTAGTGTTACTGACAGGCGCATTAACTGATTCATTTGTTGATTCAGGTGTTACATTCCTATTTTATCTAGATTTGAAAAGATTTGGATGAATACATTGTTCGAATTGGCAAAGACTCAGAGGCTCTTGGACAGACCAGAATGGTCAACAAAATTTCTTGATAAAAGTTTTGATGATATTGATGCTCGTTTCATCAAAAAGGGGGAGATGATTTATAGAAATGTTTAGATCAGAAAGATTTGAAAGTTTGGATAAAGAGTTGAGGAAGACAAAGTTTAAAGTTTGACAGTTTGAAAGATTGTTCAAGCAAAGTCAAAGAAATTATGAAGATGTGCTGATTTTCTGAAATTTTCTTTGAAGATTATTTGTTGAAGCAAGTCGAGCTAAATCTGAAGATAATTTCTTTCCGAAGCCTGAAAGAGTTTCTGTGATAATTATGAAGAGATTATTAAAGAATGTTTCTACCATCTTTGGGAGAGATTGTTGGTATTTCTTGAAGATAGAATTTGGGGAGATTAAAGTTAAAGATCAACCAAAAGAGGAAGATTGTACTAAGATTGAGCTTAAAGGGGAGATTTAAATTTCTTCAAAGCAACTAAAGGGGGAGATTGTTTTGCTAAATATTTTTGTGATGATCTTGAATCCAAAGGGGGAGATTGTTAGAGTAGAAATATGTTGGATACAAGATCATGAAGACTGAAGGTCAAAGATTCAAGAAGTAAAATATGAAAAGTCAACTCTTAGTTAAAAGTCAAAGCTTTTGTAATAAAAGTACAAGTCAATTGTATTTTTTTATTTTCTCTTGTTAGTAGTTATATGGTTAGGTGTTTTTAGGTAGTTGGAAGTTGTAAGAGTTGTTATAAGTGGATTCTAGAGAGAGAGAGTTAGAGAGAGAAAGAGAGCATCAGAGAGAGAGTTTTGTAAACTGTTCAATTGAATCAAAATCAACAGGTTTGAATCTTGTAATTGATCTTGTTGTTTGATTTGATTTGATTGTGTGATTAGAACTATAAACAGGACTTTCAGCAACTTATTATGTGTCACAACAAACTCTTGTTTCTCAAATTCACACTTATTGAACTTAGAAATTGCTTCAGAAATTTGACTTTCAAAACAAGCTTTTTGAGTTTCAAAATTAATAGCAGCTTTGTTCAAAGATTCAATCAAGTTTTTGTTCCCAACAATTTTCTTGTTGAGATCAAAAATTGTGCTTTTTCGCAACTCTACCTTTTTCCTTTTTAAGCTTAAGCTTGTAGGTCTTGAAGTTCCGACCATCATGGTTTCCACTTTTGTTAAAAATTTAGATTCAGAAAAATTGTTTACCTCTTCAGAAGTCTCATCATCCGTCTCATCGTATTTGACTTCCTTTACCCATCAAGCACATGTGGGTTGTTTCTTATTTCTCGCTTTCAGAATCAGAAAAATCCAACCAGTGATCATCCTCGGCCATTAATGCTTTACCTGCTTATTTCTGCTTTTCCAGAAGCATCTTGTTCTTGTAATAATAAGAATTATTGACTTTCGGCTTCCGACAGTCTTTTGCAAAATGACCGACCTTCCATAATTGTAACACTTGATTGGTTCTTCCACCTTCTTTGACTCATAGTTTTTAACATATTTTCTCTCTTCCGGCTTCCTCTCCTCAAACTTCTTTCTTACGCTCATAGTTTCTCGATCCTGATGAGTACCTCTGGCTTTTGGAACCCGGCTTCTTATAGAACTTCTTCTGAAAGGATCGGGTTAACAAGATCATGGCTTGCTTAAGATTCTCACCATCATCAGAATCATAATTATCACTATCAAAAGCATCATAACTTGTCACTATAACTTTCTTCTTTTTCTTCTTATATTTCTTCTATTTCTCTTTCTTTTTGTCAACAACCAAAGCAACTGGGTCAAGAACTGGCTTCTCACTCTTTTTCTTCTCTACTCTTTTCTCTTAAACTTCCTCCTCATTTTGCCTTAGTGTCTCATATACTTCATGTAATTGGGTGTCACTTAGATCTTTCCTTTATTTCCATCCTCTGTGTGTGTTTCTTCCATTTTGGCTGAAGAATGCTTAGAAATTTGACGTTATTCTCAATCTGCTTCTTTTTTACTTTATTCTTGGCCAATTCATTCAGCAAAGACACAAATATCTCATATGTCTACTCTAAGCTTTCATTATCCTTGGCTTTGAATTCCTCACAACTGTTGATGCAGTTAGCCACTTTCATCTGACTTCCAACTTTTGAACCCATCATCATCTTGTCCAGTTGATCCCACATTTTCTTGGTTGTGGCTTTGTAGCTATCAATCTTGATATAGATTTCATTCGGTATGCTTAGAAGAAGTAGTGACCTTGCCTGCTTAATCTATCTTATATCTCTTCTTTTGCTTAGTAGAATAACTTGACAAATCAACAACAATCTCTTTGGTTTTGGGCTATCAGGGCTCCGTACCATCTCCGTTGTTAGAACTCTCATTTTCCTCATCCATTACAGTTGTTGTAACTGGTTGCATAAGAACCTCATCAATAGACTGTTTGATGAATTCTCCATTTTCATGTCGATCTATGAAATCCATAAACCTATCTTTCCACTTATCATATTCCCCTTTAAACAAGACTGGTGGTTTGACATTTGTTCCAATAGAAAGGTCATCCCTTGAAGTCATCTTGATGTATGCACATATCTTTAAACACGAAATCAAAAAAGTTCAGTAAATTTCTGAAAATCGGTCAGAAAATGACTAAGTATGGAATTCTCACACTAAAGAGTTTACTTTTCGCACAATACTGAAGTTAGCTTTTCCCAAACCAAATTAACAAGAATTCGCAAAGAACAATGTGAAAAATCTAACTTTTCGCATGTAGAGGTGTGCGAAAACTTAGCTTTTCACATGAGGAGATGTGTGAATTCTAGACTTAACAAATATCCACAAGATTCACTTTCCGCAACAGAATATTGTGCGAAATCAGTACTTAGAAAAATTTTGAAGCTCTTCAATGTGCGAATTCTAGAGCTTTTCACATGTCAAGGAATAGAACAAAAGCTTTTCGCATCCAACACCTTGCGAATTCTACACTTTTCGCACAAAGGGGCGTGCGAAATCTAGCTTTTCGCCTGTAACGTCGTGTGAAATCCTAACTTTTCATATTACACACAATGCGAAATCTTTACTTAACAATCTTCAATCATGAAGTGCCATGCGAAATCCTCAAGAACATGCGAAATTCTTGGATCTTCCGAATTCTTGAAATGTTCGACTCCAAAACACAGTAATCAGTCCAAAATCAATCTAATCTCCTGAATTAGGTTCTGAAACTTCACCAATTTGCCCCCGTACACTATTAGAACAGATTAAAAACAATTAATTTTGAACAAAAACAAGAAATATTAGAAATTCGACCAAAATAAAGTGTGTGAAAACTCTTGAACCAAAAATTCAATATAAATCCAAAATTCACACAAGCAGTTGTGAATTGGAAGAAGTAATACAAATCAAATATGTTCTAGAACACAAACCGATGATAGTACAGTCAATTACAAATAAAAAATTTCACAAAACACAGTAATTGATTCTCGAACAGATGAGTATGCAAGTTCTTGAAAATTCGATCAACAATTTCTTAGATTCTTGAATTGTTCTGATTAAGTGCTTCCTCTGATACCAATTGACCCAACTAAAAATCGATTTACCACACCAAACTTTGACAGTATCTTCTCCTTATCAATAACAACAATACACAACCTTTTGATTTCGAAAATAACCGCAAAATCAAGTTTTGATCTATTGCATAGTGTTCTTCAAAAATGAAGAACACAGAGAGTAAAAAAATTTAAATTTGAATCTGGATCAGCTCTGATACCAATTGTGAGTCTGTGATCGTTACCAGATAATCAAATTACAAACAAAGATACGATTACCAACCTGTTTAGATTATAAACGCGGATTACACGGGTTGATGATCCTTACAGTTTTGCTCTGAACTCTCTCTCTTTACACCTTCACTATGTGTGTTTTGTGTGTATTTGTGTGGTCTTTTTATCTGATTGATTGAGAGAGAGTGATAATATCTATTAATTAGATATTATCAAAACTAATAAAAACTAATATTAAACTAAATAATATCTAAAACATAATATCTAAATAATATAATATATAGATATTAAAACTAACTTTGACATTTATTACAATATAGACCCTAGACTTTGGTTGAGAGTAACTTTCAGCTTTAACTTCAGAATGTGATCTTCGTATTGGATGATCTTGAATCCAATGAGACTGTGTCCTAACAATTTTCTATGACAAATATATTGATGGTTCAGGTAACATCAAACGAACAAGTCTCATCAGAAAATGGTTTGGAGAAGGAAAGATGAGAAAGACAAAAGAAAAGTGGATTTGGAGAGTAAAAGGATTCGTAGATGCGAAGAAGGATCAAAAATCATCCACATCCGCATCAAAAGCTATGAAGAACAAAGCTTATAAAGGTAAATCTTTTGGTAAACCTGATATGTTTTATTCTGCTAATCATTTTATCAGGTTGGCTCAAAAGAAGATTTATTGTTCTTACTGTGGAGAAAATGATTTTGTTCAAAGAGGTTTTGCTCATGTAACAGCCTAGTTTAATTAATTAAAAAGAAACAAATAAATAATAGTTGCTGAAATTTTAATTAAAAAAAAAAGTTGCTGGATTCTAATAACAAGGAAATAAATAAAAAGAGTTATCAAGTATTAATAAACTAAGAAAGGGGTTGTGGATAAAGTTGATTTATGTGCTAAAGACAAAAGAAAAAGGGGTTGGAAAGGGGTTGGAAAAGGAGGCTGTTAGTGGCAGCTTGAGGTGTTATTTGGTGGCATATGGTGCATGGGAGGATGCCACATCAAGTAGTGACTAACCTACTTCCAAACTCCTTAACCTTTACTATAAATACTAGCCTCTTTTGTCTCTTTTAAGTTCTTTCTCCAGCAGAAAACAATCAAGCACACACATATAATTCCATATTTTGTGAATAGAAAGAGGAGATTAGCAAGCAAAGGTAAAGGGCTGCAGAATTTAAGTGTCATTTAGCCAAAAACCAAGGTGATTACTTATCTTTTCTTTTGGTTTGATTTCCAAACCTGAGATACATATTTGTGTACATGTTTTCTTGAAGTTTTGTTCATATTTGGTTATTATAAAAAATATGGACAACCTTAAATGATATAGCTATGTATAACATGTTATATGAATTTTTAAAACGCATGATAAAGGAACAAATTTGATCACCGGTGGAATAAGAATCACCGAGACGGTATAACCGCGGTAAGGGGTCGTAGAAACGGTCCCGGATCCTTGACGAAGGGTTCCGAATAAAAGCTGGAAGGGGCGACACCCACCGGGAGAGATTAAATTTGGAAAGTATAAATGTTTAAATATTTTATATGCATATACATGATACAATAGCTTATTTGAGGCTATGAATTGATTTTCTAAATATTTTATGCATTGAAATGAGATTTGTAATCACAAGTCATTCAATGGCTTAAAAATTATAAATATGTATCTCAGTTGAGGACAAGATTACTTGAGAGGTGAAAAGGAAGTCTCAAAGGGATTATCGAAAGCTTCATTTCGTGGTTTAATCGGGTGGTGTTTTGGTTTGTATAATTTGGTTTTTATAACTTAGCTTAGTATGTGTTTATTAGATATTAAATATGTACTTTGTAACTATGATCCATCGTGGTATGTTTTATATAAATAAACTATGTTTTGCTTCCGCATTTTTGTAATATGTTTTATTTTAATTATATATAAATGGTTGAAACTCGGTTCGTAACACCCTTCGTTGGGTCTCGGTTTAGAGGCGGAAACGAGGGATGTTACAAGCTTGGTATCAGAGCCAGGTTTTTGAGGGATTTGAAAATTTCAAACTCAAAGTCTACACGGAAATTTGAAAACCGATGGATCAAGTAATCTATTAGGACGGATGAGGGACCAAATAACAAGTTGAGGGTACCTGAAATGATGAATGTATCCTTAAAAGTGAAATCTAACCAAGTAAGATGTATATACGAGGGTATATATGTATAAAAATTGAGTCCTAAAACCTGTTGTACTTTTAACCTATAAACAAAGATTAAACATAAGACAAAGGGTTGTTTAAGGGGCTGTCCAGGGCTGTCCAAGGGCTGTTTGAAGGGCTGTCCAAGGGCTGTTTGAGGGGCTGTCCAGGGGTTGTTTAAGGGACTATCCAGGGGCTGTTTAAGGGGCTGTCTAGAGGTTGTCCAGGAGCTGTAAGAGGCTGTTTAGGGGCTGTTTAAGGACAGTTTAGTGAGTTTTAGGCTATTTTAGGTTTTAACTTGGTACGTAATTATTGGAAGTATGTTTTATGAATGTAAAAGTGTGTTAAGTATAAAAAATGACTAAATATAAGGTATGATCAATTGTTTAACTCACTTGAACATGTGTAACAGGTATGTCAACTTCTTCCGAAACAGATCCTAGCATGAACACTGACAAGGACCCCTATTTCACAGATGTGGATATAATTGAACCCCCACCACCACAGGTTTACGTTATTAGTGATGATGAAATAGAAGAAAACAATAACCAAGGGGTGACTGAAGCATTAGTTCAAGAGATGACTGAGCTAGTTAATCAAAGGAACCATTACCGATGTGTTATTCGTTGGATGGATCGTGAGTTGATCATAAAAAGCAGAGGACTAAGGACAATTGTGAAAGATAAATTATACTTTGTTAAAGATATGATCAAGGAGGTTGTTGTCGGTTCATACACTTATCTACCGAGTTTAGTTGCATGGATATCTCGTCGACCTAGGTTCGGTGTTCATCTCTATGAAGAGACCAAAGTGATGTCGTATGGAGAATGGGTTCGACTTAAGTACCATCTATGAGGGGCAACCAACTAGGGTATGAAATGTGAAAGATTTTTGTATGGATTTAAGCCGGTTTTTGGGAAAGTACAACTAACTATGGACTAGTATTTTTTTATATTATTTTTTTAGAGAAGTCTTTGTATGCATGAGCCCTAGAAAGGCTAGGACATCTTGGTACATGAGGTGTGCTCTATGTAAATACCTTTTGTACCCCATGAAAAGATGCCACCTCAATGAATGTAATTTCCTACTGATGTAAAATATATATGTATATAAAGGAAATGTTTGTATAAGTACTTGTGCTTTTGGAAATAGCTTGTATGTATGGTGTATTAAAATTCCTATTAAAAAAAACTAAAGTGATGACTAACATAAGATAACGTGTATATATTGCTATATCCTATCTCAGGAATTGGCTTCACAATTTCAACAAACTTACCAAAGAGGAAAAGGATTGGATGGAACAGAAACAAGTAGCACCGAACCAGAGACGATGAGAGATAATGATAGGACTTAAAGTATAAGCAAGAACAATGATTTAGAAACACTCTTGAAGAATGTTCTACCTGCAATATTAAAAGAAAACAGGGAAGAGACAGCCCGTTTAATAAATACCCCAAAAGAACAAGATGCACGGGTAGAACCAAATAACATACTCTCAAAAGAAGTCAATTATAAAACTTTTATGAGCACCAAGCCAACTCCATTCAAAGGTGAACGTGAACCCCATAAAGCCATGGACTGGTTAACCGGAATAGAAAGTAACTTTGAAACATGTCAATGTATGGAAACGCAAAAATTAAGGTATGCAACTACCTTACTTCAGGAAGGCGCATTGCACTGGTGGAATTCAGTGAAAGCTATAAAAAATACCGAGGAAACTACACCTTTGTTATGGGATCAATTCAAAGAAATATATCTGAATGAATATTGTTCAACCATAGACCGTAAGCGTATGGAACAGGAGTTCCTACAATTTAGGCAAGGAAACCTATCAGTACAAGATTACGTGTCTCATTTTATAAAGAAGTCAAGATTTGCGGAGCATCAAGTAGCAACGGAAGCAAGAAAAACAGATTGTTTCATTGCAGGATTAAGAAACGAAATTCGAAGGTTTGTACTGGCTGGACTACCAGAAACATTTCAGAAAGCAGTCAACATTGCCAAGGTAGTCAAGAAGGATATGGTACCTACATATCAGGGCTCTTTCCAAATAAAGCGAAAAGAACAAAGTGTTGGCCAAAATTGGAATAAGAAACCAAAGTTTGGGGTTCAGAATTTTGTTAAAATAAATCAAAAGAAACCTTGTGACCATTGTGGTAAGAATCACCCTGGTGAGTGTTGGGCGAAGACAGGAGCATGTTTTCGGTGTGGGAAACAAGGACATTTAAAACGGGATTGTCCTCAAGGTAACGAGGAACAGAATAGAAATCAGCCACATCCAGAAGCTAACAGGAATATTAAAGAGGGTAACAAGGGAAAAACGAAGGCTCGAGCATTTCAAATGACAGAAAAAGAGGCAAATGAAACACCGGACGTAGTGACAGGTACGCACCTTATCAATAATCAACCTGCTCGTATCCTGTTTGATTGTGGTGCAAGTAGATCTTTTATGTCTCTTTTATTTTGTCAAAAGTTGAAAGTAGACAGTAAGGAACTAAAACCAGGCTTTAAGGTTGAACTAGCTAATGGCAGCCATGTTAGGATCAACAAGATTTCTAGAGATTGCACAATAGAAATTGACGGACATCAAATGACCATTGACCTAATACCCATGACTTTAGGTGAATTCGAGGTCATAGTACGAATGGATTGGTTGTGGAACCACCATGCCAAGATAATTTATGATCAAAAGAAACTTGAAGTTAGAACTTCTGAAGGAAAAACAATAGTGATAAACGGGGACGAACAGAAAACTAGGATGATGCTAGTAAGTTCAGCTAGAGCACAACGTTGTATAAGGAAGGGGTGCCCAACTTTCTTAGCATATGTTATAGGTGAAATAAGATCAAAAATGATAAAAGCAAAAGATGTACCGGTTGTACAGGAATATTTAGATGTGTTTCCAGAAGATATACCAGGATTGCCTCCGGACAGACAAGTACGATTTGGGATTGACTTAGTACCTGGAACTGTACCAATAGCCAAAACTCCATATCGATTAGCTCCATCTGAAATGCAAGAACTGAGAAGTCAGTTACATGAGTTACTCGATAAAGGTTTCATCCGAGAAAGTACGTCACCATGTGGTGCACCAATACTATTCGTTAAGAAAAAGGATGGGTCAATGCGCATGTGCATCGACTACCGAGAATTAAATAAACGAACAATCAAGAATAGATATCCCCTCCCTAGAATCAATGATTTATTCGACCAACTACAAGGCGCCAAATGCTTCTCAAAAATTGATCTGAGGTCAGGATACCATCAACTAAATGTCAAGAGTGAAGATGTTCCCAAAACAGCAGTCAGAACAAGATATGGCCATTATGAATTTTTGGTCATGCCTTTTGGGTTGACAAATGCACCAGCAGCCTTTATGGACTTGATGAATCGAGTATGTAAACCATATCTCGACAAGTTCGTGATTGTGTTTATAGATGACATTCTCATTTATTCCAAGAATGAGGGTGAACATCGAAAACATTTACATACAATACTGAGTCTTTTAAGGCAGGAGAAGTTGTATGCCAAATTTTCAAAATGTGAATTTTGGCTGAAGGAAGTTCAATTCCTCGGGCATGTGGTTAATGAACGAGGAATACAAGTAGATCCTGCTAAGGTGAGTGCCGTTATGAAATGGGAAGCTCCGAAAAGTGTGTCAGAGATACGAAGTTTTCTAGGATTAGCAGGATATTATCGTAGATTCATTCAGGACTTCTCCAAAATAGCATCTTCAATAACGGCATTTACAAGAAAGGGTAAGAAGTTTGAATGGGGAAAAGAGCAAGAACAAGCTTTTCATACTTTAAAAAGAAAGCTAAGTAGTGCACCCATTCTATCATTGCCAGATGGAACAGAAGGATTTATAGTATACAGCGATGCGTCAAAACTGGGACTAGGGTGTGTACTTATCCAATACGACAAGGTGATAGCTTATGCGTCAAGGCAACTAAAGTAAAACGAGAAGAAATATCCGACACATGATTTAGAACTCGCTGCAGTTGTATTTGCACTAAAGATCTGGCGACATTACCTTTATGGTACTCATTGCATCATCTATACTGACCACAAGAGTCTGCAATACTTGTTTAATCAAAAAGACTTAAACATGAGACAACAACGATGGATGGAATTGCTTAAAGATTATGATTGTGAAATTCGATATCATCCTGGCAAAGCTAATGTGGTAGCAGATGCATTGAGCAGAAAGGAACGCGAGAAGCCCACACGAGTTAAAGCGTTGAGAATAGATGTGATGCCTGAATTTTTAGTAAAAATAAAAGAAGCTCAGGCTAGTGCACTTACCGAAGAACACATTAAGAAAGAGCGTATGGTAGGACAAGCCAAATTCTTAGAAACTGATAAGAAGGAATGTAGAAGATTTAATGGAAGATTGTGGGTTCCATTGGTAAGCGGTCACCGTAAGGTCTTGTTAAGTGAGGCTCACAAGTCCAAATACTCCATTCACCCTGGCATGGATAAGATGTATCAAGATTTGAAGTTACTATACTGGTGGCCGGGAATGAAAAAGGATGTTAGGAATTTTGTTGAGAAATGTATGACTTGCCTTCAAGTAAAGGCAGAGCATCAGAAACCTTTTGGAAGGTTACAACCTTTAGAGATTCCAATGTGGAAATGGGATCACATCACTATGGATTTTGTGATGAAATTACCTCGAACCAAGAAAGGTAATGATTCAATTTGGGTAATCGTTGATAGGTTAACCAAATCAGCTCACTTCTTGTCAATTAAAGAAAGTTATACAGTAGAACGACTTGCAAGACTGTATGTTGATGAAATAGTCTCAAGGCACTGGGTACCATTATCAATAATATCAGATAGAGATAGCCGATTTACATCACGATTCTGGAGAAGTTTTTAGAAAGAAATGGGGTCAAGAATAAACTTAAGTACAACCTACCATCCACAAACTGATGGACAGAATGAACGAACCATTAGAACATTGGAAGACATGCTTAGAGCTTGTGTAATTGATTTAGGTGGTGGTTGGGATGATCACTTACCCCTAATAGAATTCTCGTACAACAATAGTTATCATGCAAGTCTAAAAGCTGCTCCATATGAAGTCTTATATGGTAGAAAATGTCGAACCCCAGTGTGTTGGGAAAACTTTGAAAACAAAGGAATGAAATCAGGAATATATACTCCACATAGTTACCACTAAAGAGATTATTAAAGCCTACTAAACATACTCACCTTTATTGGGTTCATAAAGTTGAGAATCACACAAGTTAGGTTATAAGACTCAAACAAGTAGCACATAGAAGTAATGTAGGATGAACCATGGTAATAGGCAAATACTAGAGCATTTAAGGAATGATAACTCACAAACTAGGGTTTGTAAGAAAACCCTAAAAATGGTGGTAGTGTCTTGAGGTTGAAGATGGAGAAAGCTAGATGATGAATCCTTGAACCCTAGCCTTCCAAGCCCCCAAAGATAGACCCAAAACTTGAAGATTTGAAGAGGTTGAGTGTAGGATAACTCCAGGTTAGCATTTATGAAGGGAGAAGAGAAGAGGGTGATTTTGGAGTAAAAATGAACTGTTACGGCTGTTTCCCCCTATTTGGCCGACCTGGTGGACCCACGTGGGTGCCCGCACGACAAGCCTCACCCTGCACTGGATACGCGCATAGGCAGTGCTCCGCGCGACTAGTGGTGCGGCTCAACCAGCGCCGTAACACGCGCAGCTCACTGTTTGACCTCAAATTAACACTTTCCAAAATTGAGAAATAACCTTCAAGAGCCCCAATTTCGAGGCACAACCAAACCCAAACGTTAAGTAATAACTGAAGCATAGATTTAATATATAAATGCTTACACCGAAAATGGGGTGTTACAATCCTCCCCCACTAGAAATAGATTTCGTCCTCGAAATCTCACGCTAAGCAAAAAGATGAGGGTACTGACCCTTCATATCCTCTTCCGCTTCCCACGTCACGTTCGCGCCTCGATGATATTTCCATTGAACCTTCACCATCACCACCTCTTTATGGCGAAGTTTTTTCATCTCTCTCTCTCTAGGATGGCTTCTGGCTTCTAAACACAACGGTTATTGTCCACCCGAATTTCGGACAACGGTATGACATTTTTTTCTTCCGCTAAACACTTTCGTAGGTAACGAATGTGAAAGGTTGGGTAGATTCCACTCATCTCGGGCGGTAAATCAAGCTTGTAGGCTTGGAGTCCCATACGATCAACGATAAGAAAAGGCCCGAGGAAATGGGGACTAAGTTTCCCTCGTTTTCCAAACCTCATAATCCCTCTCCAAGGCGACACCTTCAAAATGACCTGGTCTGCCACTTGGAAATCCATCGGACGTCGCTTCTTGTCCACGTAACTCTTTTGGCGATCTTGTGCCGCCTTCAAATGCTCCTGTATTCCCTTAACCTTGTTTGTCGTTTCTTGTACGATTTCTGGTCTAGCGAACTGCTTCTCGCCCGCTTCAAGCCAACAAGTTGGCGTTCTACATTTTGCCCATATAGTGCCTCGAACGGTGCCATACCCAAACTCGAGGGATAACTATTGTTGTAGGAAAATTCCACTAGTGGGAGATGAGAGTCCCAATGTCCCCAAAGTTAATCACACACGATCGCAACATGTCTTCCAATGTTTGAATTGTCCACTCACTTTGTCCATCCGTTTGAGGATGGTACGTCGTGCTCAATTTTACTTTTGTTCCCAATTCTCTTTGAAAGGCATTCCAGAAATGGGAAGTGAAACGACTGTCCCGATCAGACACAATGGACAACGGCACCCCATGGCTCGAGACCATTTCATTAATGTAGAGTCTCGCCAGCTTGTCAAATGGTAACATTTCCATCATGGCTAGAAAGTGTGTGCTCTTTGTCAACCAATCCACTATCATCCAAATAGTGTCGTGGCTCTTCAACGTCTTTGGTAATTTCATCACGAAGTCCATTGTAATGTGATCCCACTTCCATTTTCGCACTTCCAAAGATTGCAAACTCCCATATGGTCGCTGGTGTTCAACCTTCACTAATGAGCAAGTAAGGCATTTCTCCACGTAGCTCGCCACATCCAACTTCATCACGGACCACCAGAAGTTCAACTTCAGATCTCTATACATTTTAGTTCTCCCGGGGTGAATAGAATACCGTGATTTACGCGCCTCTTCCAAGAGTAATTTTGGCATCCTCCCAACTTGGGTACCCAAACTCGTCCTTGGAAGAGTTTTAATCTTCTACCATCTTCCATCAGGCTAAGGTGTTGCTTCGTCATCGCTTCATCTTTGAGTTTCGCCTCAAGTAGCGCCTCGACTTGAGCAACTTTTTATCATTTCCATGAGATTTGAGATAATCTCAATCCTTGCCAATGAGGTTTTCACAGTTCCACTATACCCTTTCCGACTTAGCGCGTCAGTCACCACATTTGCTTTGCCCGGGTGATATTGGAGCTCGCAGTCGTAATCCTTCAACAATTCTAACCATCTACTTTGACGCATATTTAACTCTTTTTGGTCGAAAACGTATTTCAGGCTTTTGTGATCGGTGTAGAGCGTACATTTTGTACCATACAAGTAGTGTCGCCACAACTTCAAGGCAAATACTACCGCCGCTAACTCAAGGTCATGTGTTAGGTAATTCTTCTCGTGTTCCTTCAATTGCCTTGACGCGTAAGCTATACTTTACCTCTTTGCATGAGGATGCAACCCAACCCCATCTTGGATGCATCACTATGGACGAAAAAGTCTTCCGTTCGCTCCGGTAGGGATAAAATTGGAGCTTCACACAAAATCCGCTGCAGGGTACGAAAAGCTTTCACTTGAGCCTCAGTCCAAGCAAACTTCACGTTTTTCAACAAAAGAATGTTTAATTTTTTTCTCAACAATAGAATGTTTCATATTTTCCTGGGGAAGCAACACGTCATCTATTGGATCTTCATTTGGAAGATGCTGATATTGAAATAGAAGGAAAGTTGCCCCACCTTCGAGCCTTTCTCATGCACATTGAGTCTATGTACAACTGTTGTTGTCTCAGTGGTTTACATATTTGATCCTTATAAAAGCAATCATTGTGCTAAATTCTTTCATACCCAAGCACGAGCACACAGAAAATTTGTTTTCCTGTCAGAACGTTGATAGATTAACCTTATGTTTTTCGATAATTGAATGGAAGTCCTGGGGAGTGAACATTACTCAAGCTCCTTATATAGTACATTCGTTGTACTTAGTAACTTTGTGTTACTGACAAGCATTTTAATTGTTTCATTCGTTGATTCAGGGTTACCATTCTTAATTTGTCTGAATTTGAAAAGATTCAGATGAATACATTTATGAATTCACGGCAGAATCATTTTATCAGATCAGATTTGGGGAGATTGTCTATTTTAATACATGGGGGAGATTGTTCATGAAGTCTGTGCTTATATTGTTATTTGGGGGAGATATTTTAAAGACAGAGCTGACCTTGAAATGTTTTGATGATTCTGATTCTCAAAATTCATCAAAAGGGGGATAGAGTTCAAGATTTCAAAGTCAAAGTCGTTTTAAAGCGAAAGTCAAGCAAGATGTTACAAAGGGGGAGAATACAAAGATGAGAATTTAAAGTCAAATGGTTGAATGTGATAAATGGGAAGAACTAAAAGTCAGAAATTAAAGTCAAGAAGTGTTTCAAAGTGAAGTCTGAAGATTCTTAAGTTGTCGAGCTTATAAAAAATTTCATTTTTATTCAAAGGAGAGATTACAAAGTGTTAAAGTTTTGAAGACTTCATAGTTTGTGAAGATTGTCAAATATGTTCAATAAATCCAAAGGGAGAGTTACTTAAAGTTCTATCAAAGATTAATCAAAGCTTCAAAGATTTGAAGATGTCAAAGTTGTGAAAGACTGTTTACTGAAGATTTTTTCAAGGAAGAAAAGACCTGAAGATTAGTGTCAAAAAAAATTTAATCTTGAATCCAAAGGGGGAGATTGTTAGAGTTAAATTTTATTCAAGATTAAAAAGGGTCTGTAATGATATTGTTGTAAAGTATGTGGGTGCATATTGTAATTGTTGTAAAGTGTTGATCAAATGCTAAGGTCATGTTGACCATATAAATAGCAGGTAAGAACACACACAAATATCAGAGTAAGAACACCATAAAACACACACACAGAGAGAGCTTACTATCTACGCACTAAATAGGGATATGACTTGATGTAAATTGTGTGATTCTTCAATAAACAAAATGTTTCTTGATAATCTGAGTAGTGTTTAATAGCTAGAAACTGGAACAACATGTGGTATCAGAGCAGGTCACAGGTTTGAATCCCATGGAGTACATTTAAATGCCAAAGGCATACTGTGCAGCCATTGACTTCTAGCGAATATCTTGTTAGTACTTCCAGATACTAGGGAGGATTGTTGGGTCATTGACCAACATCTTCCTAAATCGAAACGTGGCGCTGACTGCTACGCTATAAGGAAATAAAGTTGCGCCTTCTTCATCAGCAATTGATTTTGGCGTAGTGGTAAGCGCTTGATCCTAACATCTTTCAACAAACTTTATTTCAATTCATCTTGAACTTTGTCACCTCGTATTTTTGTGTCTCCCCACAACTAGAAATTGAAACTTCAGAAATATCTCATTTCTTCTTTCCTTGTGTCTCCCTTTTTCTTTCTTTATGTCTCCCCCTTTTTCATGATTATGAGCATCATGATCATCAAAACTTCACAATAAGAAACATTCTTTCAATTTCTGATTAGCACCATCTGATATCTTCCTTTTTGAACAGAAGAGCCATCTTTCAATTCCAAAATTTTAGTTACGAATCTTTTCAAATTCATAAATGAGTTGTATCCCTGAATCAACGAATGAAACAACTAATATTCCTGTAAGTAGCACAGAGCCACTTAGTACAACGGATGTACTATGGAAAGGATTTTTATTGATGTTCACTCCCCCAGGGATTCCATTCAATCATTGAAAAACACAAGGAATTTCTATGAACGTTATGACAGAAAAACATATTCTCTGTGTGAATGTGCTTGTGTATAAAAGAATATAAGAAAAATGTGCTTTATCAGGCTCAAATTGTGTAAATTGTTGAGACACAACAAGTTTTCCACGAACTCAATGTGCATGATTGAAGTGAGAAGGTGGGGAAAATTTTCTTCTTTTTCAATAACCAAATCTTCTGAGTGAAGATCATATAGCATATGTGTTGCATGCCCATAAAAAAATTGAAACATTTCTTTGTTGAGAAAGAAATGGGTGGCTAGTGGGGTTAAAGCAAGAGCTGGCATGGACTCACTGCCTTGTTCAATGATGGTCACCAAAGATGTGTGAACCAAATAGTAGATGTGGATGCCCGCCTTAGAAGCGGTTGGTGCAGAGTTTCCTTATTCTTTTAACTCTTTTCTCACACCCTCTATCTGTTTTCAATATGCTCACTTCTAACCAAGCTCTCATTTACATTTTACGGCTCAACATAATAAGGTTGTTCAACCGGATGAACTTCCTCCCCCACTCTTTGATGTGGGACCTTCACTCAAGGATAATTTATTGGGTAGGAAACACTGGTTGACATGAATCCATAGAATTGTGTTAAGCTCTCACACTGATCCCATGAAAAATTTGTTCTAAGAGAATGGTGTTGTTCAATAGTTTAGCTTGAACAATTATGAATCTCAAAATATGAATCACATTGTCAAATGAACATATGTTGTGCAAAAATATCATAATTATTTGAGCATTTTGAACATTGAAAATTTTTCACAACAAGAATATTGAATGAATGAAATGAATTCTAAAGACTTGTTTGAGAATCTGACAATGTATCAGAAAGATCAAATATGATAAACATGAAAAGCTTAGGTCATGAAAAATTGGAATTTTGTCTATATAAACAATCATGAAAGAATCACTTTAGTTAAAAGAATTTATGATGCTCAATAAACTTTGAATACAAACAGGAGTATTACCATCGAAAGATTTTTTCATTTCTGAGACATAGTAGTAACAAAGATCAATAAGAGGTTGAACCAGTGTGTATGAATACTTGAAAGTATGGAAAAGATAACACACAAGTATTGATCTTTGGAAACACACGGTCAGAAAATCAATAAAGTTCATGTACGAAAACATTTAAAATCACGTTTCTAAATTCATAAAATCTGTTTGAGAATAAAGAAGTGGTTTGAACATTTCAAAAAATAGTTTTCATACTTAAAAGTTGTTATTCTTTTAAGTAATCCGAGTTTAAGATCATAAGATAATTACAATCGGCAAAGATCTCATAGCTCCCCCTCAAATGATGACAAATTGAGTTAAAATCATTTAAGTTCCCCCTCAACATGTGCAAAATATCATTTATCTTGAGAAAATCATAAGTCAAAATCTTCAAAGTACGAGTTATAAACTGATGTGTTTAGAAGTCATTATCTCTTGCTCCCCCTGCAAATATGCATAACCAAAAGTTCATCAATAAGCACAAAAAGAATCCAAAAAAAATATGAAACTCTTCCCCTGAAAATATGTATAAATTTCAGTGGTAGATGAAACATTGAAAGCATCGGTACTTCTCTTCAAATACTGCACACTTCTCTTTTGTTTTCTACTCATGTGTTTATAATCCATCTTGCATTCAGTACTACACATGATGAACCTGCAAAACAAATTAAGTAGATTTTGGTACCCAGCGGAACTTAGTTCCTGGTTTGTTAGATGCAGATGCATTTGAATGAACTCGATAAGTACCATACCAATTTTGAACTTAAATTTTTTTACAAATTCATTTTTCTCACAATAAGAACAAAAAACATTCTTTTGAGCTAACCTGAGTAATTGAGTTATAGAATAAACTACATTAGGTTTGACAAAAGAATTTGCATGAAAAACATTGTTCTTCTTGACAGTTAATTTGGGAACAAATGGCTTTGAAACATTATTTCCAGTTGAAGATATTTTTACCTTCCATACCATCTTGACAAACTTATAGATTGGAATGTTACCTGTATCATCGATAGATTTATAATAGAAAATGTTAGAAGTACGAATTTGATCAATAGGTTTGATTGACCTTTTTGAAGAAACATCTTTATGATGTGAAGTTGAAGCTGTCGTGAAGGAACATTCAGGGTCGGTTGAATCATCCAGAGGTGATTGAACAATAATATGCGGACTCTTTTGTTCGTCAATTCTACCATGGAAGTGATTTCTTCAAGTTCTTTAATCTTTGCAATCAAACTGTTTCTTTCTGCAGTGAGTAGATCAATCTTCTTCTGTAATTCAGACTTTGTATTCTGCTCTTTCAGTGCCTCTGTGACAAGTCAGTTAGTTTCTTTAAAAGCTTCTTTATCTCTATCTCACAAGCCTTCCTTTCAGATTCAAAATCATTTTCCAAACTTAATCTTTTATCAGATATTTCCTTAAAAAATCCAACATTCTTCTGTTCATTCATCCTCTTCTCTTTCTCAAATCTGTCTCTTTCAAGAATTAAAACTTTCTCAAAATCTTAAACTTGTTTTCAAAGTTTTAAGATTTGATCTCAACAGCTTTCTTCTCTTCAAAAGATTTTCTAGAAAAATCAGAAAATTTATGTACAAAAAACTTTTCTTTTATTTTCAAATACCATCTTTTCTTTCTGAAATTCTTCTGTATCTTGCACAATCTGCTTTTCCAAATCTGAAATCTTCTTTTGCAGCTCAGCATTAACACCGTCCAAACCCTTAGCTTTCTCTTCAATCATCTTGATAGCATCTTGAACTGATTACTCAACTTCCAACTTCTTGTCATCTTTCAACGCTTTTAATATGCTCTATATATTCACCATTGAGGGTGGAATTTAACCATTTCTAAATGCCTTTTCCAGTTTAGCATTCCTTTCATGGAGTCATTCATTTTGTTTCTTTAAAGAACGAATTGATTCTTGGGCACTGCTACCTTCAAGCTGATTCTGAAGAATAGCTTTTTCAGTACGCAACCAAATAATGTTATTTTGCGTTTGTGCTACTTTTTCTTCAAGATCTACAATTCTTTCTTTGACAGAAACATTTTCTTCTTGTAAAGACATTGTTACCTAAAATTAATGATCGTTAAACATATACTTCGATTAGATGTTGAATTGTGCAAAAATGATTAATCAAAATCACAAATATAATAGTGCAAGGACTAAAATGTACAACCTTCCAAACTTGAAGTCCAGGGCTTAAACTTGACATGATATGAAATTTTCAAAGTGCAAGGCCCAAAAGTGACAACATGTGAAACATAGAAGTCCGGGGGTCAAAGATGTCAAAAATTGAAACTTTAAAGTACAAGGACTAAAATTAACACAAACTAAAACTTAAAAGTATAGGGACTAAAAGTGACAAAAATCAAAACTTAAAACTAGGAGGGACTAGAAATGATAGAAAGTGAAACTGTCAACTACAGTACGGGTGAGCAAAACCCGAGAAACCCGAACCTACCCAGCCCGAAAAAAGCCCCCTCCCCCGATATCCGAAACCCAAACATATCCAACCCCCGATATCCGACTTATAAACTACGGATATGTAGGATCGGGTTGGATTTCATCTCATTCACACGACCCGGCCCGGATATCCGAAATGTGTAATTTTTTTAAAAAAAATTAGTAATTTATTAGTAATAATAAATATAAATATAATTCTAAATTTCTAAATTCTAATTGCTTTTGACTTTTGATTTGAACCAAACCCAATTTCCCTAAAAGGATAAAACTAAACCTAATGACTCAAACCCAATTTCAGATTTAACACAGACCAAAATAACAAAATCTGGGAAAAAACCCAAAAATGAAAGGCATGGGGTAATACCTGTTAATGCCAAAAATCGTCCAAAAGGATAACATAAGGTTGATGTGGAGTTTTAACAACTAAAGGTAGTAATCGAGCGACAAAACGTGCGATAAAGATAGAAATAAAGAGACAAAAGATTTGGTGACGCGGAAAAACATCAACGAGGAAAAAGCCGCGGACGACAGAGAAGGGTCAACAATGTACTATGGTCGCCAAGCAGGGGCGATATCCTTGTGTGTTACAATGTGATACAAGATGAACAAAATAGATACTAATTATAATAACAATCGTATGTCGTGTATAAAACACTCCAGTTGTGTGTAAAATATTGCGGTCGTGTATTCTTTCAGAGAAAATAGAGAGTGTCTTTTTTTGCAAGCTTGTATTCTCCAAATTCTCATGTCCCTAGAATGAGGTATGGGTCTTGGTATTTATAATCTTGATTGTCATGAATGTGTCATTGAATTCTTGGGTAACGGTCGAAGATTTTAATGACCTTAATGTCTACAGTCGGTTATAGCTGTTGGTCTTTAATAGCATTGAACCTGCATTGAATGAACAAAAGAGAAAAAGTTGGTCGTCTATTAGTATAATCGTGATCGTGGGGAATCTTACGACCGTCGTACGATAGACATACGACCAGAGGTCGCGACTAATACTCGACCTACGTTCTCAAAAGTGACGACGAGTATTGTAAATATGAATGGTCGACGGGACCTTACCTTAATACAAGATTAATCGTGCGTTAAATGTATCATAAATGCTTCTTGTAGGACCCTAGATCTAGATATTCAAGCATTTGTAATAGTTTAGGTAGGATAGGATAGGAGTAGGATTTATTTGAACATTTATTAGAAATGGAAAACTACACTAATGAGAGAGAGAATTCTTAGAATACTACATTTTGTAAATTTGAATTATATAATGAATTACAAGGGTTAACACCTATTTATAGAGACACTAATCCTACCTACCACCTTTGCTACACTATGTAAGCACAAGCCCTTACACTTTAAGCTCTTTACAATATATTTACAATACATGTAAAATAGATTTACTTTCCAATACTTTCAATGCACTAACATTCTCCCCCTAAAGTTTTGGAAAGTAAATCAAATCTTTAAGCTCTAATCTTCTATCCCCCTTGATTTTCTTTGTAAAACTTTGGCGCAAGTTGACAATGATAGGCTCGGCTCCCCCTTTAACGTTGCTCTCACTCTTGAATTTTCGATTTTAAAACCGGATCCGAAGTACTCCATAAGCTCGACTAAGTGCACTTCGAAGCATCTTAAAATGTTGAAATCCAACTTGTTACGTTAAGCCCACAAGAATGACAACAAGAGCATTTTACGTGACGAACCGGTGCATACTTAGTGTTTAACAACGAATCTGTCGTTAACCTCGAATCGAATAAGAATTCCGCTTGAAAGACATAAACATTTCGCTTGAGTGAGGAACAAATGATCATGCACCACTCGGTAGGGGTTGAGAAACAATTTTTGGCCAAAATAATGACTTTTGGACCAAAAATGTTAAAAAAAACTTAACGGACTAACGGAAGCCCGTTAAATCACTATTCATCATCTCTTCCAACAAAAAACCCACTTACTATTCATTTTTTCTATCCAACAGCTCAAAAACTCTCAATCGCTTGCTGAAACCTTCGCCATTTGCTTGCAATATGATCAAAATAATGAATTGAACAGATCTGGATCGATTCTACATAAAAAATCGGGCGAAACAGAAGGTTTTCCGGTAACAACGACTTTCCGGCGAGCCTTGTTATCACGGACCATATATCTCGATTTTCATACTCAAAATCGATCCAAAAACTTATATAAACGTTGTAGAACAGATCTGGTCAAATATTTGACATAATCACAACATAAATCTCGTTTTTTCGGCAATGAACAGTAACGTTTCCGACGGAAACGTTTTTCCGGCGAGGAGAATTTCAACACATCATATTTCTCGATTTGTTGCTCAAAATTAATCAAAAACCTTAAAGAAACATTATAGAACAGATCTGGAAGAGATGTGACAACATCAATGCTCAAAACCTCAAATTCCGGTTAGATTCCGGTGAGATCTAAAAATTCCGGCGAAACGACTTAAAATGCTCATAACTCGCTCAATTTTCGACGAAATTCAGATCTGAAACTTGTAGATCGCTCGATATTAAATAAAAAATAGATCTTGACAATTCAAATCGATTCATGCAACGAATTTTCGGATCGAACAAATTTGACGCGAAGAGAATACCTAAAATTTAGAAAATTTTCAAAAAATGTCGAAATGAAATTCTACGAATTTTAATAGATCTGGAATGTGATTAGAAACAATACTTCAAGAGGATTTAGAATTTGGATGAACTTATGAGTAGATCGGGCTTAAAAACACTTGAAACATCAAGATCCGATCGTATCGAGAGAAATATCATCGATTCTAGCTCTGATACCACTTGTAGGACCCTAGATCTAGATATTCAAGCTTTTTTAAAAGTTTAGGTAGGATAGGATAGGAGTAGGATTTATTAGAACATTTATTATAAATGGAAAACTACACTAATGAGAGAGAATTCTTAGAAGACTACATTTTGTAAATTTGAATTATATAATGAATTACAAGGGTTAACACCTATTTATAGTGACACTAATCCTACCTACCACCTTTGCTACACTATGTAAGCACAAGCCCTTACACTTTAAGCTCTTTACAATATATTTACAATACATGTAAAATAGATTTACTTTCCAATACTTTCAATGCACTAACACTTCTAATCGTGGTCGTGGATTTTGACCCAAACAATACCCGAACCCGACCTAAAATACCCGATAAATTCGGATATCCGAAATGTTTAGGTTATTACCCTCTTCGGTCGGATTTCGAGGTTTTTTCCTATCACCTGATATCTGATCGGGTTTTGGGCCCCGACCCGCCTGATGCCCAACCTTAAACTACATGGACTGAAAATGTAAAATATGAAACTTCTAACAGACTTAACTATACTTTAACATAAAAGGACTAAAAATGTAAGAAATTTAACGGAAAAACTAACTAAAAGTTAACCAAGTGACACTAACAGAACTAACTAAGAACTAACAGAAAAAGGACTAAAAAAGTAATAAAACTAACAACACTAACTGACAGTAACGACACTTAACGGAATTAGCACAAAAAATGTAAAGGATTTAACGGCCAACTAACGAACTTCGTTAGTACTATTCATCATCTCCTTCATCATGACATAACCTGCAAATCTCAACATAGGGTTAGATTGATTCGATAAGAAACGATCATTGAAGCTCCCTGATCATTCCCTAACAGATTAAAACTCAAACGATCAATCCATGATAAAAAACGAAGAACCCAAATTTTTTTTGGAAAACGATCGAAAACTCAAAGAAAAAACTCGACATGGGTTAAAAATTTTCGATCAAAGTCGTTCTTTGAAACTCCATAAACATTCCTTAACAGTTTATAACCCAATTAACCAACCCACGATCAAAACCGAATCAACAGAAAAACTTTTAGAAAAAAAAATGAGTGACAACTTGAAAACTTGTCAAACTAGTAAACATTCAAACTACCAGTAAATCACGCGATAAGCTTCAAATAAAAGTGAATCGTGCGATAATAGTCAATGTGATAAGGTTGGTCAACATGCGATAAGTTGCAGGTGCAGTGCGCAACAAGTTTCAGATGAGAAGCACACGATAATAAAGAACATGCGACAAGCTGGACATGCAACAAACAGGGAACGCACAGCAAAAACTGGATACGCGACAATCAATTCAACCCCACGCAATAACCAACGTTGTATAGCGTGCGATAAGAATTCAAGACTTAGAAAAAAAAATTACAACAAATCTAAAACCACATGACTAGCAACTATTGTTGAACAAAGAAACTATGTTTGACCATCTTCTTTGAGTTAATTTCCTGTAATAAACCGTACACAAACATTGACCAAATTCCTGTTGACCACCGAAGCTTTCTATTATAATCAATCAAAGTACACCCCAAGTTGGCCTGAAATTTGGTATGTTGACCACAATGATGTGCGACAAGTATGAACAAGGATGCACGATAAACTTGAATATACTAATAGAACTCACAGGACAAACATGAAACAACTTCAAACCATCATGTTACTGTCGCACATAAATTTTTCACAAAACAACAAGTTTGTTGATTTTTCTAAAATCTTTTTGATGAATTGTGTTTAGAAAGACAAAAATTTAAGTTATATGAAAATCAAATCAACAAAACTTCAACTCTTTCCAAAATTGATAAAACTTCAAGAACATAAAGTTTTCGAAAAATCAATTATTTGAACCAAAAATCGGTTCAAAAGACGAAATCGATAGTAGAAATCGACTTATGATTGATCAACAATGATCAAATCATCATCTCCAACACAAATTTAACCACAAATTTGAAGATCCAAAGAGTTAAAAAAAACAATTTTTCTTTAAGAAAACCCACAAAATCATTCAAATCTAAAAAAAAATCGAAAATTTTGCACAATTCGATTCGTCCCAAGCTCTAATACCAATTGTTAATGCAAATTTATCAAGTAACAATAAAATCACAAGTATTGTTTTATTGAAATTGAGAGAAAATCACAAGATTAGGATTCAAGATCTATTTTCTCTCTCTACGTTTTCTCTCACTATAATTCTCTTTACAAAGATTAGAAGGAAGCGCTTACAATCTCTAACTACAAGCTTACAAGAGGAAAACTATTTATAGCTACATCTATTACAAGGAAACTAATACAACATTGAATTTTACATCTAATTGTTTGACTTTGACTTTCTTCTCTTTCATCTTAGACTTTGACTTCAATATAGAAATCTCATTCAATGATCTCGGATACAACAATATTTGCTCTAACACATTATTTTTGAAAAAGAAGGAAAAGTTTGTTACTCTATTGCTAAAGTGTTTTTAGATTTCAAAATAATGTCTTATATATGTTTTTATTAGAAGTTATCAACACATTGAATTTCTTCTCTTTGAGGTTATGAGAGAAGATCCGAAATTGCACAGATTCTCTGAAGCTAATTTTACAAACTTAAACTGGTTTGATCTTTGGGAGCTAACAACATTACTAATTCCTAGAGAAGACAAAAGTATGAAGTTCATAAAAGATTTGGAAGTAGTTGTTAGAGCATAAATATGTTGGATACAAGATCATGAAGACTAGAGGTCAAAGTACAAGAAGTTAAAAAGGCTGGAAAGTCAACTCTCAGTGAAAGTCAAAGTCAAAGTGTAATAAAAGTCAAAGTCATTTGTATTAGTTTTGTTTCTTTGTTGTAATTGTTTGGCTGGTATAAATAGTTTTTCTTTTGGTTTAATAGATAAATGACTAGTTGAAGACTTCAAATTCTGAGAGTTTGTAGAGAGAGAAAGTTGTAAACAGTTTGATTCTTGAATTGAAATCTAAATAGGTAGTTTGATAATCTTGTTGTGTTGGATTGGATTGCTTTTTAATTAGAAACTTGATTCATGGGACACACAATTGGTATCAGACCAGATCCAAATCGAAATCGAGAAAATACAGACTTCGACACTGTTCTATCGAGTTCATATTTGATTTTGAGATTCTGAGCATAATTTCAAGTTGTAATTGGTTCATTTTGTTCAAATTATGTTTTAAAATGATATTGTATTGGTTTTGTATCGAAATGCACTGTAATTTTCCATCATTTAGATGAATTTGTTGAATTTTGATCACGAGTTCACGAGCACTATAATGGATCAATTTGTACATCTTGTTGAGTTTTGTTGAAATTCTTTATAGAATTCTGTTCTAGATGTATATGCGATCGATATTTCAAAGTCTCAAATTTAAATTTGAGATCTAGGTGAGTTTTTAGTTGATCAGAGGGTGATTTTCTTTGAAAATTTGAAGAACTCGCAAGCAGATTTGAAGAACTCGCAAGATCTTCCAAGAATTCGCAGAGTGGTTGGGTTTCGCAGAGTTAATCAAAGGATTCACAGATTTTTTTTTAAATAGAATTCGCATTGTGTTTGTTTTTCTAAAAAGTCTTAAGTGTAGAATTCGCAGGTTTATTGTCTGAGAAAATTATAAGATTCGCAGACCTCATAAACAATTTCGCAGACCAGTGTGTTGAGAAAACCATAGAATTCGCAAAAGTATTTCTTGCAAATTTCACAGGATTCGTAAAGTTGTGTGAAATTTTTCCAAGGAAAGGTTTCGCAGGTGCTTCTTGTGAAAAGAATAGAATTCGCAGTCTTGTGACATGCGAAAAGTGAAGGTTTCGCACTCAATTTATTATGAATTCTTTAGGATTCGTAAACTTGAGTCTTGCGAATTCTGTTAAGCTGAACCTTACGAATTTTGAAGTTTGCGAATTTTGTGTGAATTCCTTTACTTGCGAATTCCAGTCTTGTAGAATTTTGGAAATTTGATTTTTTATGAATAGTTTAATTTCATTTGGACTAACGATCAATTTCAAGTTTCTTATTTACATATTTTGAAAGCATGATGACATCAAGAGAAGCTCTTGCAATTGGAACTGACGTAAAGCCACCAGTACTCTTCAATGGAGAGTATGAACAGTGGAAAGACCGGTTCATGGACTTTATTGAAAGACATGAGTTGAATGTTCTTATCAAGAAATCTTTGGAGGAAAGAATCATGCCAATTCCAGTAAAGACTCGTACTGTTGGAAATGAAGAGATAGAGTATCCTCTTCCAATTGCAGAATTCACTAAAGAGCATTTAGATAAAATAAAAGCTGATAGACTGGCAAAATCATTTATTCTTCAAGGAATCCCGAATGAGATATATGTGAAAATTGATAGCTACAAATCTACAGGCAAAGAAATGTGGGATCAACTGGAAAAGATGATGCTTGAATCGAAGGTCGGCAATCAGCTTAAGATTTCCAACTGTCTCAACAATTATGAGGAGTTCAAAGACAAGGAAGGAGAATGTCTGGAAACCACTTATGACAGATTTGTGACCTTGCTAAATGAGTTAAGCAAGAACAATGTCAAGAAGTCACAAATTGAGTTGAATGTCAAGTTTCTCACCATTCTACACCCTGAGTGGAAAAGATTTACAAGACAGATGAAGCAGATGAAAGATCTGAATGAAATCCCACTCCATGAGGTATATTAAACTCTAAGGCAAAATGAAGAGGAGGTAGATGAGATCAAAGCAGAGAAGAAAAAGGATGATAAAGCAGTTGTTGTTCCGATTGCTCTTGTAGTGAAGAAGAAGTCTGTGAGATTGAAGAAGAAAAAGAAAGTCATAGTTTCTGAATCAGAAGAGGCTGAAAGTGAGGATAACTCTGATTCTGATGATTGTGAGAATCTGAAGCAAGCTATGCTTATGTTGACTAAGGCTTTTCAAAAGAAATTCTACAAAAAGCCAAGCACAAATAGTCAGAGATATTCATCTGGTTCCAGAAATTATGAATACAAGGAGAAAGTAGAAGGAAAAAGAATTGAGGAAAAGAGATCTGATGAGAAGACATACAAAGCAGAAGAGAAGAAACAACCAGAATCTACCAAGTGCTACAACTGTGGTAAGCTTGAACATTTTGCTAAATATTGTCGAAAGCCAAATGTTCGAAATTCAGAGTACTACAAAAAAAAAGATGAAAATGAATTTCCCAATTCAAATCAAGCAATCTAAACACTCTCAATCAAGATTCAATGATATAACAATGTATATTTCTAGAGAGAGAGTAGAGAGAGAAAGTAAATCTGATTTATGACATTAAGCTCTTCTTAGTGTTACATGATTACAAAGAATACAAACTATTTATATGGACAAAGAAACTCTCAAGTAACTTGAATAGGATCCACTCAAACTCTCAAGTACTTAAAACACTCTAAGGCTTATGTTGACTTTCTACATTTTGACTATCATTGACTTTCATTGACTATTCAAGAATAAAGGCTTTTACATGACTTTTCTCACTAAATCTTGGATACAATTTAATACACAAACATTCTCCCCCTTTGTATTCAAGATTTAAAAAAATTTGACACTTGTCTTCAGAGCTTGAATCTTCAACTTTTATCTTTGACAATCTTTAAACTTTGAAGCTCTAGCAATCTTCAGCCTTTCAGTCTTTGAAGAGTCTTGAAAAGTCTTTTGCACATTGCATCTTTGTAGAGTCAACAAGTCTTGAACAAATCTTTGAAACTCTTTAAAACTTTTGAAACTTCGAGGGATCTTTGAAAATTGTATCTTCATCACTGTAAACTCTTATCAGTCTTCAGAAAAACAAACTTTCACAAATCATCATCAGAATCTTTCTCTGAAACATAATAAGCATCTGAATTGTCTTGAACTTTCAGAATTATCTCTTCAGGATTATCTTCACCATTTGTCTTTGAAATGTCTTTCTTCAGAATCTTTTTGAATCTTCTTGATCCAAACAAACTTTCATCTAACTTGAACTTTCTTGAACTTTGTAGATTTCTCCACAAGTCTTTTCAGTTTGAACATTCTTCATGACTTTGAAATTGATTTGAAATTGAAATTGTAGATTTCTCCCCCTTTTTGATGATTGTGAGCACCATAATCATCAAAACATCCTCAATTTCATTACTTTCTTTGAATCTCCCCCTTTTACAGATATTTTCCCCCTTTGAGATACATTTGACATTTTCTGCCCTTTGATCTGAATAGCAGAATCATGAACTGTATATACCTGAATCTTTTCAAATCCAGATATAATGAACGTTGTAACCCTGATTCAACAAATGAAACAGTTAGAAGTGCCTGTCAGTAACACGGAGTTACTGTGTACAACGAATGTACAATATAAGGAGCTGGTTTGATGATGACTCCCCAGGACTTCCATTCAATCATTGAAAAACACAAGGTTTATCTATGAATGTTCTGACAGAAAAACAAATTTTCTGTGTGCTCGTGCTTGTGTATGAAAGAATTTATCACAATGATTGTGTTTTTTTAAGGCTCAAATTGTGTAAACTGTTGAGACAACAACAAGTATTACACGAACTCAATGTGCATGAAAGAAGTGCGAAGGTGGGGCAACGTTCCTTCTTTTTCAATATCTAAATCTTCCGAGTGAAGACTAGATAGCAGATATGCTGCGTCCCCAAAGAAAACGAAACATTTCTTTGTTAAGAAAGAAACGAGTGGTTGATGGGGTTATAGCAAGATTTGGCATGGGCTCACTGCCTTTTTCAATGATGGTCACCAAAGAATGTGAAACAATCAGTAGATGTGGCTGCCCGGCTCAGAAAGTGGTTGGTGCAGAGTTCTGATATTCTTTTAACTCTGTTCTCACACCCTCTTTCTTTTTAACATTTATGCTCACTTCTAACCAAACTCTCATTTACATTTTACCGCTCCACACAATGAGAAAAACTCAACCGGATGAGTTATCTCCCCCACTCTTTGATTTTGACCCCTCACCCCTCAATCACTCAAGGATTACTTCCTGGGTAGGAAACACTGGTTTACGTGAATCCATGGAAGTTCTGTTTAAGCTCACACATGAATCCCATGTAAGTCCTAAAAGAATGGTTGTTCAACAATTTAACTTTAGCAGTTAAGCACAAAAATGTATGATGACATTGTCAAAAATGTATGCTCATGAGATTTGAGCAATTGAACAATGAAGATCTCTCAAAACAAGAATTGAACTATGTATAAAGAATATTGAATGAATGAAATGAAATCAAGAGAATTGTTTTGAGAATTTGACAATGTATCAATCAGATCAAATGAAATGGTTAGGGTATCAAAGAATTGGATATTTTGTTTATATGAACGAATATAAACAATTTTGCAATGAAAGCACAAGATTAGAAATGATGATTGATGCTCAACAACATTTGAAAGCAAACGGGAGTATTACCATCGAAAAATTTGTTCGTTATGAGACATGGTAATAACAAAATCAATATGAAGTACTAAACCGATGTGTGTGAATACTTACAGTGTATAGAAAAGATAATACACAAGTATTGATCTTTAGAAACACACGGTCAGTTAAACATTAAAGCTCAATAATGAAAAACATTTAAAATCACACTTCTTAATTCATGAAATCGTTTGAGAATAGAGAAGTGGTTTGAACATTTAAGAAAACTGTTTTTCATGTTCGAAAGTTGTTCTTCTTTCAAACAATCAGAGATCTAGGATTAGAAGATACTTACAATTAAGCTACCCCTCAAATCATTATAGAATGATTTATATCAGATAAGCTCCCCTGGATATTTGCATAATATCCTTATCTGAACATTGAAGAACGGGTCCTGATCTGTCATGTGATCAGAAGCCACAGTCCTTTACATTAAAGTTCGGGTTCTAAACTGAAGTGTTTAGAAGCCATAACTCTTTAACTTTAAGGTCCGGGTTTTGAACTGTTGTGTTCAAAAGCCTTGTCTTTGACATTGAAGTCCGAGTTCTAAGTTGTAGTACTTAGAAGTCATAATTTTGTACTTTGAAGTACGAGTCCTGATCTGTACATGATCAGAAGTCAATCATCTTGCTCCCCCTATATCTGTGGTACCTGCGAAACAGATTTAACAGGCTTTGGTACCCACTGGTATTTGGGTCCTGGTATGTTAGATTTAGAAATCCACCTCTCATTAGATTTATATATTTTAAAATCCGAAATCTGAGAAGTTATTCTGTAAGAACCGTACCAGTTATGAGCAGTTTCTCTTTGAACGAAGTCATTCCCTCCACAATAAGAACAATAGATATTCCTTTGAGCAATCCTGATCAGATGATTAGTCGAGTAAAACATATCAGGATTACCAAACGATTTACCTTTATGCACATTGTTCTTTTTGGCATTGGTTGTGGATGCAGATGCTTTGTCCTTCATGTTTTCTTCCGAAGAATCCTTCACTCGCCAGACCATCTGATTTTTCTTAGATTGCTTGCCAAGAGATTTGACATAGAAGTTCGCTGAACCATCAACAGATTTGTCATAAAATATATTTGATGGTCTAATCTGATTTGATTTGACAGTTTGTGATTTGACACTTTTCTTTTTCAAAACATTTTTCTCATGAATAGAACTTGAAGCTGTTTTGAAAGAACAGACTGATTCTGTTGAATGATCAACAGGTGATTGGCTAATCACATCAGCTGTAACTTTATCAGACAATTCAATGTTTGCAGCTTCTAAGTCATTTATCTTTTTAGTCAAAATATTTCTTTCATCTGAAAGTGTGTCATACTTCTGTTTCAACTCAGATTTGGCCTTCTGTTCTTTTTGGTAATCTGATGACAGAGCAGTTAATTTAGATGTGAGATTAGATATTTCAGATTCAAAATGTGAACGTTCTTGCTCAAAATTCTTTTCCAAGTTCTTGGATTTTTCAGATATTTCCTTGAAAATCCCAGTATTTCTCTTTTCAAGCTCATAAGACTGCTTCTTTTCTTTGAAAATTTGTCTTTCTTTTTCGAGCAAGTCTTGTAAAGTAGAAATCTGTTTGGGAAGTTCAGTAGTTTTATCCTCAAGAACTTTTCTTTCCTTAGCAAAAGTATCCCGTTCAGTGATTATAACTTTTTCAAAATCTGACACTTGCTTGGAAAGTTTTATGCATCTAAGCTCAAGATCCTTCTTCTCTTGTAAAGTTTTCTTGGAAATCTCAGATAACTGTTGTGTAGAAGATGTCTTCACATTTGATTTTTCTTTTTCTGCTTGGAGACTTGTTTTCAATTCAGCATTCTTCTTCTCCAAGACAGATATTTTCTCTTCGAAACCCTTAAACTTGTTTTGAAGCTTGACTGATTCATCATGCAAATCTGATGCTTTCTGTTCAGTCGTCTTCAGTTGGCTTTGAAGTTTCTCTTTGACTTTATCTTCTTTAATGCTTTTTATCAATTCAGCATTTTTCTTTTCCAGAACAGATATATGATCTTCAAAAGCCTTAAACTTCTGTTGAAGCTTGACTGATTCATCTTGTGATTCTGATGACTTCTGTTCAGTCGTCTTCAGTTGGCTTTGAAGATTCGTAATCTTTCTCTCTTTTTGTTAGAGCATAAATCTGTTGGATACAAGATCAAGAATACTGAAGGTCAAAGTTGTGAAGGTCAAAGCTGAAGAAATTCAAATCTTATTAAAAGTCAAAGTCTCTTAATAAAAGTCAATGTTTTTGTATTTGTTGTTTTCTTGTATTAGATGGTAGTATAAATAGTTTTTCTATTTGTATTTGTAGAAGTTGGAAAAATAAGAGTTCAGTTGTACATTTTAAGAGAAAATTCAGTTTAGAGAGAGAGAAAGACTTCTAGAGAGAGAAAGTGTAATTCTTGAGATTTCAAGTAATCAAACAGGTTTAAACGAGATGACTTCCAAAGATGCACTCTCAATCGGAACAGATGTCAAGCCTCCAGTTTTGTTCAAAGGCGAATATGAACAATGGAAGGACAGATTTTTAGACTTCATAGACAGACATTCAAATGGAGAGAATATACTTCTATCTATCACTGAAGGTCCCATGAAACCAATCACAATTCATGTACCTGTTGATGATCATGATGGTAATAATGTTGATGGTGAAAGTGATGATGGAGATGGAGAAAAGGAAATAAAGACAAAACCAGTTAAAGTTGACTTCTCTCAGTACTCAGAAGAACAAAAGAGTAGATTTAAAGCTGATAAGCAAGCAAGATCTCTTTTACTCCAAAGCATTCCAAATGATATCTACATCAAGATTGACAGCTTCAAACATGATGCTAAACAGATGTGGAATCAATTGGAAAAGATGATGATGGGATTAAAGATAGGGAATCAGATAAAGGTGGCCAATTGCATCAATAACTATGAGGAATTCAAGGCAAAAGAGAATGAGAGTCTTGAAGACACTTATGAAAGATTCACTTTGCTTCTTAATGAGCTGACAAAGAACAAAGTCAAGAAGAAGCAGCTGGAAAACAATGTAAAATTTCTGAGTATCTTACGTCCTGAATGGAAGAAACACACACGTCGGATGAAGCAGATGAAAGATTTAAGTGAAATCCCTCTTCATGAAGTTTATGAGACATTACGTCAGAATGAGGAAGAGGTCGAGGAGAAAAGACCTGAAAAGAAAAAGGCTGAGAAGGTTCCTGATCCGATTGCTTTGGTTGGAGAGACAAAGAAAGAAAAGAAAGAGAAGACTGAGAAGAAGAAGAAAAAGAAAGTGAGTTCAAGTTCAGAGTCTAGTTCTGTGTCTGATAGTGATGATGGCGAAAGTCTGAAACAAGCCATGATATTGCTGACCCATGCATTTCAGAAGAAATTTTATAAGAAGCCGGGATCAAATTCTCAACGCTATTCGTCATCAAGTTCAAAGAACCACGAGCACCGAGAGAGGGTAGAAGGCAAGAGATTTGAAGAGAATAGGTATGGTGAGAAGAAACCGGATGAGAAGAAGAAGTTTGCAAATGACTACACTGCTGTTGAGAAGCCAGCAACTGATTCAATTAAATGCTACAATTGCGGTAAGTTGGGTCATTATGCCAAAGATTGCCGAAAGCCGAAAGTTCGCAACTCTCAGTACTATCAGAACAAGTTGCTTTTGGCAAGACAACAAGAAGCTGGTGTTGCTTTAATGGCAGAGGATGAGTTTTGGTTGGATCATTCCGAGGATGAAGGAGAAGATAAAGAAGAAAATGCTCATATCTGTCTAATGGGCAAAGAGGACAAGAATGACGAGTCAGATGATGAAGAAGTGAATGAGGTATTAAACTTAACTCCAAAAGATTTCATTACCAAGTTGGAAACCATGGTGGTTGAGATTCAAAATTTACAAAATAATCTGAAAAATGAAAAGGAAAAGGTTGCTAAAAAGAACCAGAAGATCTTTGAACTTAATACTTCTGTTATTTCAAACAAAGATCTGATTGATTCTTTACGCAAATCTGATTCTGATTCTAAATCTAAAGTAGATAATTTTGAAAAGAAGATTTCTGAGTTTGAAGGTAAAGTAAATAGATATGAGTTTGAGAAAAATGAATCTGCACTAACTATTTATAAACTGCAGGTTGAAAACAAGAATTTGAACAAGAAGGTAAATGGTCTAGAAGTTAAACTTTATAAAAGAGATCAAACAGATCAAACCATTTTTCTTAATGCTCCTAATGAAGAGGTTGATGTTAAGCAAAGATGGGGACTTGGTTTTAACAACCCCCATTATCTTAAGAAAGCCATCAGAAAACAGCCGGCACTTTATAACTATGATTTTCTTGCTTGTGCTGGTAAACATACTCATTTGAAACCCAAATTTGTTACCAAATTGTCAGATGAAGATGAGGCCAAAGAAACTGAAAACAGAAAGAATAAAAAGAAAATGCAACTACCATTTAACTATATCAAGTTAAATGATAGTTATCTTTCAGAAACACCGAAAGTTCTTTCAAAAGACTATTTTGTTAGTTATTCCGCATCTGAGATGAAGGCAAAACCTGCGATTGCAAAGGTTTATGTTCCTACATTTATTCTTGAAAGCAAAATAATTGAACTTGAAAATGTTTTATCTGATGAAAAACTTTTGGTTGATATAGAACAAAATGTGTTTTCTACAGTTATAAAGAACACTGTTTTACAAGAAAAATCAACAAAGTGTTCTACAGTTTCAAAGGAACCTCAAATTTTCTCTGATAATTCTGATGACTTATTTGAGGCTGCAAATGATTCTTTTAATTCTGATGATGGGAGCATGGAAGAATCTGATATGTTTGACATTCATTCTAAACTTCCTGATCATTCTACTTGTCTTGAAAATGACAAAGTGTTACCAAGTGGTGTTAGTAATGACAAAGTTTCTGTAACTGCTGATTACTATGCTAATGGTAAGAAACATAAGAAGCAGCGATTACAGAAACAGAAATATACTGGTACACAAAAGAAACCTCCGTCATAGAAATCTATTTTTCCTAATAAATCTACATCTTATGTTTCAGATTTAAGGAAGAAAAAGCTGAAAGCTCAATCCAAATGGAGACCAAAACAGAAGGATGCCGAGATAGCTGAATCAGTTACTGATAATTCTTGTACTAAATCTGTTAGTAGTGATTCTGATGTAGTTGATCAATGTGCTTCTCATAAACAAAACCTTGTAACTTCTTACAAGCGTTATTCAATAAAGCAGTTGATTCAATTATCTCCTATTACTACTAAATTTCATCATAATTATCGGAAAACTGACTTTGCTTATTCTCATGATTCTTCTGATTGGTATGGATCTTATCATGTATATTCTTCAAAGTCAAATGTTTGTAAAAGTTTGAAGAAGAACAGAGGATCCATTTTCAAGTGGATGCCAAAATCTTGTGCTAATCTGTTAGGGCCCGTTTTTAAATGGGTACCTAAGTCTATTATTGCATGATTTCTCTTGCAGACCCGACATATGTGGTACTTGGATAGTGGTTGTTCCAAGCATATGACTGGGCAAAAAGCTTTATTGTCTAACTATACAGAGAAATTCAGTGGCAATGTCAGATTTGGAAACGATTAACTTTCACCTATTCTAGGATATGGTGATATCATTCAAGACAAGATAACGATCAGTAAAGTGAGCTATGTCGAAGGCTTGGGGCACAATTTATTCAGCATAGGTCAATTCTGCGATAAAGGGTTAGAGGTTAACTTCAAGTCCAAGAGTTGCTCGATTCGTACTGAAGACGGCACGGAACTCTTGGGTGGACATCGAAAGACAAACCTCTACACTATCAACTTGTCCAAAGTTCAGATTGACAATCAGGTATGCTTGTTGACAAAAGCTTCACAGCAACAAAGTTGGCTCTGGCATAGACGGTTATCTCACTTGAACTTTCGTTACATCAACAAGCTGGTTCGTGGAAAAATAGTAAAGGGACTTCCTGAGCTGAAATACGAGAAAGAACACTTATGCGCAGCTTGTGAGAAGGGTAAGATGAAGAGAGCCGTTCACAAACCGAAGCCTGAACCAAGCACTAGTTCTCTGTTAGAACTGATACACATGGATTTATGTGGTCCAATGAGAACTCAGAGTTTGGGTGGTAAGAAATACGTGTTGGTCATTGTGGACGATTACTCAAGATACACGTGGGTCAAATTTCTTCGATCAAAAGATGAGACACCTGAAGTTCTCATTTCATTTTTAAAGACGACCCAGGTGAAACTGCAGCGACAAGTCAAGTTCCTTCGAACTGACAATGGCACAGAATTCAAGAATAAGATTGTTGATGAATATCTCGAATCAGTTGGGATTTCACATCAGTATTCTACTGCTAGAACCCCTCAACAAAATGGAGTAGTAGAAAGACGTAATCGTACATTAGTCGAGGCCGCTCGGACTATGCTTAGTCAATCGGATCTACCTCTATTCTTGTGGGCGGAAGCTGTGTCGACTGCATGCCATACGCAAAATCGTTCCATAATACACCGCCGTTTTCAGAAGACTCCATATGAGCTAATCAACAACAGAACACCAACTATCAAATATTTTCACATATTTGGGTGTAAATGTTTTGTGCTTAACGACAGAGAGAGTCTGAATAAATTCAGTGCTAAAGCGGACGAAGGCATCTTTATCGGTTATTCTTCAACTTCTGCTGCATATCGTGTTTATATAAAGAAGTCAAAGACAGTTGTGGAGAGCGTCAATGTTACATTTGATGAAGAGATGGCTTCTGATCAAATCATTTCAGAACCCGTTATTACTGGTGTATTAGCTTCTGGGCAGATCAGTCCAGAACCTGTTTCTACAGCGACAAATTCGGATAACGCTTCTACATCTACTTCACATTTAACTGATTTAGATTTGTTATTTGAATTCTTTTATGATGAGTTTCTTGGAACTAATGTATCTAAATCTGCTGTGACTGACAGGTCTGAAGATACAAGTTGTAATCATCCAGTCACTTCAGAGGTCATTACTGAACAAGTATCCCCCGTTCAGTCTGAAACTCATATTCCTGTTGTTACTCCTACAGTTGAAGATGTTCAAACAAATGCTGAGTCAGAAGTAACTGTTTCAGTTGGGTGTAATACTTTGTCTACTCAACAGCCTGTATCTGTTGTCCCAACTGATACTTCTTCAACTGATATTTTAACTGAAAACCCCCCTCCTGTAATTCAAACTGAAGATTTTGAAAGTGGATTTCAAGATGATGATCATGTTCAAAATTTATTTATTCCACTTCCACATGAACATCGCTGGACCAAGGACCATCCATTACATCAAGTAATTGGAGATCTCAACAAGCCTGTTCAGACAAGGTCAGCGACTATTAATCAGTGTATGCATGACTCGTTCCTAAGCAAGATTGAGCCAACACGAGTATCCGAGGCTCTTGCTGATTCGGACTGGGTATCTGCAATGCAAGAAGAGCTCAATCAGTTTGAAGCCCTAAAGGTTTGGAGATTAGTTCCTAAGCCTGAAGGAAAGACCATGATAGGAACTAAGTGGGTATTCAAAAATAAAAAGGATGAAGATGGTGTCGTCATCAGAAACAAAGCTAGACTTGTTGCCAAAGGCTACCGGCAAGAGGAAGGCATCGATTATGACGAGACATATGCTCCAGTAGCGCACTTAGAGGCAATCAGAATGTTTCTCGCCTACGCCGCTCATAAGAACTTCACAGTCTTTCAGATGGATGTGAAAACATCCTTTCTGAACGACATTCTTAAAGAAGAAGTGTATGTGTCTCAACCAGAAGGGTTCGTTAATCCAGATAAGCCAGATCATGTATACATATTGGACAAAGCCCTTTATGGATTAAAGCAAGCCCCTCGAGCCTGGTATGACGTCTTATCTAAATTCTTGGTCAAGTCTGGTTTCTCTAAAGGTAAGATCGATACCACTTTATTCATAAAGAAGGAAAAAGCTGATATTATTCTTATTCAGATTTATGTTGATGATATAATATTTGGTTCTACTAATTCAAAATATTGCAAAAACTTTTCTAACCTCATGGTGTCACGTTTTCAAATGAGTATGATGGGAGAGATGAATTTCTTTCTCGGATTACAAGTTAAACAACTTTCTACGGGGATTTTTATAAATCAATCTAAGTACATTTTGGACATTCTTCGGAAGTACAAAATGGAAAATCACAAATCTATTGGCACCCCGATGGCACCAGGAACTAAGATCCACACTGATCCTTCGGGAAAAAGTGTTGATGTTAGAACCTATAGAGGTATGATAGGATCGTTGATGTATCTTACTTCGAGTAGACCAGTTATTATGTTCTCAACATGTCTTTGTTCTAGATATCAAGCTGCTCCCAAAGAATCCCATTTGGCTGCTGTCAAACGGATTTTTAGATATCTGAAGGGGACTGCAGACCTTGGTCTGTGGTATCCTAAGGATACAGGGTTTCAACTGACTGCATATTCAGATGCAGATCATGCAGGTTGCATGTTGGACAGAAAGAGTACTTCTGGTCACGTACAATTCCTTGGAGACAAGCTCGTTAGCTGGGCTTCAAAGAAACAGTTATGCGTTTCCACATCGACTACTGAAGCGGAGTATGTAGCTGCTGCTAGTTGCTGCTCTCAAGTCTTGTGGATGTGAACACAGCTACGAGATTATGGCTTTAAGTATGATAAAATCCCAATATATTGTGACTCGAAGAGTGCGATTGCCATATCTGCTAATCCTGTCCAACACACCAAAACCAAACACATTGATGTAAGGTATCATTTTATAAAAGATAATGTTGAAAAAGGAACAATTGAACTTTATTTTGTAAAAACAGATTATCAACTTGCAGATTTATTTACCAAACCCTTAGATGAAAATAGATTTAATTTTCTTGTCTCTAAGCTTGGTATGTTAAATCTTAAGACATAATCGGTTGTTACCTACTAAAGTTACAAATTGTTATTTTTCGTCATTTTCTTTATTTTTATTTCTGAAAGATACCTGCACTTTAATTCTTTGCTCATGATCTCAGGGGGAGTAAGAGAAGATTTTAGATGATCTACATTCATTTGAGGAGGAGTATTAACTAATTTCTGCATTTTGTTTAACTGACAAAATCTTTGCAATGCATGATTTTAGGGGGAGCTTATAAGTAACAAGGAGTAAGACAATGATTTCTGATTACTTCTGATCAGAACTCGTTCTAAAATTGTTTTACTATTTTTCCGTCGTTTATTTTCGAATAAATTTTGTGAATAAATTTTGACTAGACTTTGAGACTTATACAGGATGAGAGAAGCTGACACGATCATATCTACATGACTACAGCTGACTTTATGAGATTTAAGATTGAGCGACAAGGTAAATTTCTTATCTTAATCTCATTTATATCTGAAAGAAGGACAACTTTCAGGTATAGAAAACATGTTTTGAAATGTTCAAACCACTTCCCGATTGTTAAACAGATTTTATAATTTGGAAGTGTGTTTTTAAATGGTTTTATTTTTATTTTGTGCTTACATGTTTACAAACCGTGTGTTTCCAAAGATAAATACTTGAGTATTGTCTTTTCTATATACTTTCAAGTATTCACACACACTGGTTTGAATTTTTGTTTAATATGTTCTTACCATGTCTCTAAATTGGAACAATTTTTCTTCGATGGTAAGACACTCCGCTTGTATTCAAAGAATTTTGAGCGATATTTCATTTTGAAACGGTCATTTCAAGAATGTCTATATCTTGTTTCGTATAGACAAATATCAATTTTTCTTGACCTTAAGCTTTAATTGATATATCATTCATTTCTGATCATTTTATACAATATCAGATTTTCAAACAAGTTTCTTGCATTCATGTTCATTCATTCAATTTTCTTGTTTGAAAATACTTCAATGGTTTAAAATGATCATATCTTCATGATTATATCACTGAGCATACTTATATCTGATATTTGTATATGAGCTTTAACTGTTACAGTTAAACCATTTGTGCAACTCATGCTTTATAGGAACTTGGGTTCTTTGTGCTAGGAATTAACTAAACTTCTATGGATTCACGTTAACCAGTGTTTCCTACCCATGAAGTTAATCCCTTAGTGATTGAGTGTGAGGAGTCAAAAGAAATGAGTGTGGGTGTGCTGAGGTAATATGGAAAAGAGAGTTTGGTTAGTAGTGAGCTTATTGATTAAAAAGAAAGAGGGTGAGAGATCAGAGTAAAAGAATATCAAACTCTGCACCAACTACTTTCTGAGCCGGGCAGCCACATAACTAACATTTCACAATTCTTTGGTGAATGTTATTGAATCAGGCAATTAGCCCATGCCAACTCTTGCTTAAACCCCACCAACCACTCATTTTCTTCTCAAAAAGAAAATGTTTCACATTTTCAAGGGGACGCAACATATAATCTATCTGTTTTTCATTTGGAAAATCTGGATATTGAAAAAGAAGGAAGTCTGCCCCACCTTCGCACTTCAATCATGCACTTAGAGTCTATGTTTATCTACTGTTGTCTCAGTGGTTTACACTATGTTGAGCCTTATGAAAGCAGTTATTCGTGCTTAATTCTTTCTACACGTGCACAAACATACAAAGAATTCGTTTCTTTGTCATAACATTCATAGAAATTGCCTTTGTGGTATTTCGATGATTGGATGGAATCCCTGGGGGAGTGAACATCAAAAAGCTCCTTTATATTGTGTATTAGTTACACAGTGACTTTGTGTTACTGACAGGCATATTAACTGATTCATCTGTTGATTCAGGAGTTACATATTCGTATTTTTTGTCTGGATTTGCAAAGATCTAGATGAAACCTTGGTTATGGATCACAGAATCAGAGGCTCTTGACAGATCAAAATGGTTAAATGACATTTCTTAGAGAAAAGTTTTGATTATATCAGATGCTCAAATCATCAAAAAGGGGGAGATGGTATGAAGAAATGTTAAAGATTGGAGATGATACAAGAAATGTTAAAGTTTTGAAGTTTGGGGAAGATGAAATGTCCAAGTCAGAAAAGTTCAAAGTAAAGATTTGATAAAATTCAAAGAATTTCTGAAGATTTTGAGGAAATTTTTTTTTGAAGATTATTTGCTAAAGCATTCGAGCTGATTCTGAAGATAATTTCTTTCCAAAGTCTGAAAGTGTTGTGTGAAAGTTTTGAGAAGATTGTTATTCGTTTGAAGAAAGCTTTGGAAAGAAGACCATCAAAGTAAAATGGGAGATTGTTCAGATAGAGCTTAAAGTGAAGACATAATGTTAAATCTTTCAACAATGATCTTGAATCCAAAGGGGGAGATTGTTAGAGCATAAGTCTGTTGGATACAAGATCAAGAATACTGAAGGTCAAAGTTGTGAAGGTCAAAGCTGAAGAAAGTCAAATCTTATTAAAAGTCAAAGTCTCTTAATAAAAGTCAATGTTTTTGTATTTGTTGTTTTCTTGTATTAGATGGTAGTATAAATAGTTTTTCTATTTGTATTTGTAGAAGTTGGAAAAATAAGAGTTCAGTTGTACATTTTAAGAGAAAATTCAGTTTAGAGAGAGAGAAAGACTTCTAGAGAGAGAAAGTGTAATTCTTGAGATTTCAAGTAATCAAACAGGTAATTTGATTGTTAAATCTTGTTTGTTTGATTGTAAGTGTGTAGAAACTAGAATCTGGAACAAACACTTTTTGCATAATAATCTTCTCTTTAACCCCTATGATTTTTTCTTTCATTTCAATTTGATTCTCTTTGTCTTTAATCTCTTTCTCTCTTTCCTTTATGACATCTGCAAAATCAGATTTATCAAGATTAGAACATTTTATACAATCAGGAGTTTTATCAGAATTTGACAATTTAGATTTGAACTCCTGAATTTGATTTAGAAGCTTTGAATTCTGATTTTTCAGCTTGTCTAATTCAGCTTCCATCTTTGGAATTTCTGGCATGTACAAAACAACCATATCTCTTGCAGATAAAATGGTATTTCCTCTCTCATCTGTAACAGGCATATTGACAGATTAGCTAAAAAAAATGTTCGTCAAAAAAATCAGAAAATTATGATCACTAACAAAATATGTTCCCGGTTAGCGGATGGGGTCAAGGGGCAACGCCCTTGCGGGGGTATGGGGGCAGCGCCCCTAGAGAAAATTTTTCTGTCATATTTTTCTCTAGAAAAAAATGCTTGAATAAAATGATCGTTCCCAAACAAATCAGAAATGTTGACTAAAAAGTCAAACTCGCACGTCAAAGAACTCGCAGATTACTGTTTCAAAACAAACTCGCTAGCTGAACCGTGCGCGTTTAGCAAACTCGCAGATGATAACTTGTAGACAAACGCGCAGACAAACTCGCAGGTGAACTCGCAGATGTACGGAACTTGCTGACTTTGACTTGCGCGTTTTAGAAACTCGGTAACTTCGACTAGCGCGTTTTAGAAACTCGGTAACTTCGACTAGCGCGTTTTAGAAACTCGCTAACCTTGACTAGCGCGTTTGAGACCGAATCTCCAACTTGCGCGTTTTAACGACTTGCTCGTTCTAACGAGCTTGATGAACTTGCGCGTTCTTCAACTTGAAGCTTGCGCGTTCTACGAAGAACTTGAGTGTTTTCTGGATCTTGCGCGTTTTGACAGATATGTTCACGAAATCACTCCAAATCGTTCTAAAACCTGCATTTGATTCTCAAAATGCATCAGTGTGTTCGAAAAACATATTATAACACTTTTCTATCACAAGATTTCCATTAAAACCATAAAAATCAACGAATTGATTCAAGAAACAGTGCTCGTGTTCGTTTTTCAAGAAACTGACAATTTGATCAAATTGATCAAATTAAAGTTCGAATTTGACAATGTGATCTGAACGAAAGATGATCCTTATGATAAAACGTTTACAATCAAATCAATTTCTTGATTTAATTGTAGACAAACAAGAAAATTTGTAATCAAACAGTACTTTTTCAACAAACGAGTTCTTGACAAAAATTCTCAGAAAATCATTCAAATCGCTCAATCTAATCACTTCTGAAATTGTTTGGTTTGCTCTGATACCAATTGAAAATGAATTTCTCAATTCAAATCAAGCAATCTAAACACTCTCAATCAAGATTCAATGATATAACAATGTATATTTCTAGAGAGAGAGTAGAGAGAGAAAGTAAATCTGATTTATGACATTAAGCTCTTCTTAGTGTTACATGATTACAAAGAATACAAACTATTTATATGGACAAAGAAACTCTCAAGTAACTTGAATAGGATCCACTCAAACTCTCAAGTACTTAAAACACTCTAAGTCTTATGTTGACTTTCTACATTTTGACTATCATTGACTTTCATTGACTATTCAAGAATAAAGGCTTTTACATGACTTTTCTCACTAAATCTTGGATACAATTTAATACACTAACAAAAGATGATTTTGGCAAAGCAGCAGAAAGCTGGAAAAGCATTAATGGTTGAGGATGAGTACTGGCTAGATCACTCAGATGAGGAAGTTGAGAAAGAAAAGTCAGCTCATATTTGCTTAATGGGAAAGATTATGGATGAAGCTGGAGATGAAGCAGAATCTGATGAAGAGGACAACGAAAAGGTATGTGATATGACTGAATCGGATTTTTTAAATCAAATGCATGTTATGATGGTTAAACTCCAAAAATTAGAGTCTAAACTTAAGCGTGAAAAAGGTGTTATTAATGATAAGAATCAATCTATACATAAACTTAGCAATGATATTGCTGAGAATAATGTATTAATTGAAGCATTACATAAAAACATTGATACCAGCGTGAAAGAGAAGACTATAATTCACAAAGAATTATCTGAAACTGTTTCAAAATATAGACTGTGTGAGTTTGAATCAAAAGAGCTAAATAAAATGTATTCTTCGCTTTCAATAGAAAACAAATCTTTACTTGAAAAAGTTAATGTTTTGGAGGGGAAATTATATACTTTGGGTCAAATTGAACAAACCATTCATCTAAACAAACCTAAAGAGAACAAAGAGTGTTGGGGACTTGGATATGAGAACCCACATTACCTTAAAAAGAGTATATCGGAAGTGCCTGCACTTTATGATTTCAGATTTCTAAAATTGGCACCACAATACCCTGAACTTCAAGTCAGTTGGACTAAACTATCTGAAGAAGATGAAGCTAAAGAATATGAGAAAAGACAGAATACAACTAAAGTTTAACTTCCATTTCGTTATGAAAGGTTGAATAACAGTTATATTTCTGATAAATCAAAATTTCTTTCAAATGATTATTTTGAGAGCTATTCTTCAAAAGAGTTGGAGGCAAAGCCTATCGAAGGTAAAATTTATGTTCCTCCTCTCGTTTTAGAAAGTAAAATTTCTGAACTTGAGAATACTCTTTCAGAAGAAAGAATTTTGATTGATCTTGAACAAACTGTTTTTTTTTACTATGTTCAAATATTCTGATTTTTCTAAAATCACCAAGGCTTCAAAATCTGATGATGTGTTTGGTTCACTTGATGATGAGTTTGATTTCTTAAATTCTGATGGTGATTTAGATGAATGTGTTGCTCAATTTGATTTTAATTCTAAACTTCGAAATCATTCACAGTTCGTTAAAACTCTTTCAGATTACCAAGTGTGTATGAAAAAGGTGAAACATCAACGAAAGTTGATAAACTAGTTTATGTGAATTCTAAAATGGTCAAATATAAAAAGAAGAAATCTAAGCATTCACAGAAACTGACTACCACTGGTAAGCCAAAGAAGAAGCATTTTGTTGATTCTCACATGTCTAACTCTAAAATTTCAAATGTTTCAGATCTAAGAAAAGAAAGAGCTTGGAGTGAAATCAACTTGGCGACCAAAGCAAAAAGTTGATGAGAAAGCAAAATCAGTTTCTGAATCATCATGTAATAGGAATACTAATAGTACTTCATATATAATTGTGGATATTGCTTTTAATAAACAAAAGCTTGTAACTCATTACAAGAAGTATTCTTTAAAGAAATTATTCCAATTATCTCCATATACTAGAAAGTCTTCTAATTATCATCGGAATGATTTTGCTTCTCGACAAAATTCTGTTGATTGGTTTGGCACATATCATGTATATTCTTATCGTTCCTATGCTTCAAATGTTTTTCAAAGAGCAAAAAGGGTCCATTTTTAAATGGATGCCAAAATCTACTTGTGCTAACACTGTAGGTCCCATATATAAATGGGTACCTAAATCTCTTGTTTCGTGATTTTCTCATGTGCAGACCCGTCATATGTGATACTTTGATAGCGGTTTTTCCAAGCATATGATCAGGCAAAAAGATATGTTATCTAATTATACAGAGAAGTATTGCGGAACAGTTAGGTTTGGAAATGACCAGTTCTCGCCCATTCTCGGTTATGGCAATGTAATTCATGACAAAGTGACGATTAAGAAGGTGAGCTATTTAGATGGTTTAGGGCACAACCTGTTTAGTATTGGTCAGTTCTGGGACAAAGGGCTAGAGGTAAATTTCAAAGCTAAGAGTTGCTCAGTGCGTACTGAAGATGGCAAAGAACTCTTATTTGGCACTCGAAAGTCAAATCTCTATATGATAAATCTGTCAAAGGTCCAGACTGACAATCAGGTTTGCATACTGACAAAATCTTCGATGCAGCAAAGTTGGCTTTGACACCGAAGGTTGTCGCACCTGAATTTTCGTTACATTAACAAGCTGGTCAGTGGAAAGTTAGTGAATGGTCTTCCTAAGCTCAAGTACGTGAAAGAATACTTGTGTGCAGCGTGTGAAAAAAGGAATGTTAAGTCGGATTTTATAGTAATCATTGTATTTATAGGCTTGGTCTAATACTGTGTTTAGAAGGGCTTATTTGTTCTGTATTAGCCAAGGGTATTTATGTCCCTTGTGGCTTTGTGTCTTGTAAGGAACTAACGCATACTTTCAATACATAGAGATCTTGCGCTTCAAATTCTCTCTCTCTACTTTCTCTCTCTAAAGATTTTAGTTGATTTTGGGATTATCAATTGGTATCAGAGCCATTCTGAATCTGAGAGGATTGAGAGGAACGTTTTTCGTTTTTGAATTTGTGATTGAATCAGAAAATTTGATCGATTTTCTTGATTTTTTCAAGAAATTCTTATTTTTTGATTTTTTCAAGAAATTCTCATTTTTTTATTTTTAATCAAATTCGATCTGTTTTGTGAACGATTTTCTTTGTAATTTGGTTTGTTGAATACGAATTCATTGTTAGAAATTTTTTTTTTTGATTCACATTAGATTGCAAGAAAATAGATTTTTGATCTTCAATTTTGAGAATATTCGATTTTCTGGTAAAGTCGTTGAAAGAACTGTTCATTCCAAGAATTATTGATTTTGTGGTTTTTGATCGAGTTGTTTGTTTAAAATCGTTTAGAAAAATGTTTTAGATCACTTATGTGTGAGAAAATTTCTTCAATTTCGTGTTTGTAATCGATTTTGGAAGTATTTTCTTGATTTTCTCACGTTTTGCGCCAGATCTGAAGTTTGCGCGAGTTCATCAATATTTGCGCGAGTTCATCCTCAACTTTGTGTGAGTTTCATCAAGTTCAGATATATTCTCACGAAAAGTGTGTGCCATCTTAGTTTCGTGCAAATCAAGGTTTGCGCCATCTCAGTCTCACGTAAATCAATTTTGCACCACATAATTGTCTCGTGAAGAAAGATTTTCACGCAAATCAGTTTTGCGTCAATCTCATCTCACGCAAAGTCCACTTACTTGTCAAGAAAAGAAAGGTTCTCGTCAACATCATCTCATGTAAAGTCTATTTTGCATCATCAGTACATCACGCAAACTCAAGTTTGTGCCATCAACGCTTCGCGCAAATCTAAGTCTGCGCCTTCATCAAGCGCAAAAGAGCAAAAGAAAGTTTGCGCTAGTCACTGTTCACGCAAAACTCTAGTTTACGTCAGCTTCTCTATTTCAGACTTGGCATTTTCTGAAGTTTTTCATCTATGGATTCTGAAAAGTTTACGTTTCAAGCTAATTTCTACAAGAGTGATCTCATGATGTCATTGGGCACAGAAACTCGTCCTCCGGTTCTGGTTGATGAGAATGAGTTTACTCAATGGCAAGATCGGTTTCTGAATTTCATCGAGCGTCAAAAGAACGGAGAAGACATGATGAAGATTCTATGTGAAGGATCTTTTGTAAAACCCACTCTGGCTTCTGGATTATCAAAGCCTACCGTCGAGTATACACCCGATGAGTTGGTGCAATATCAAGTCGATTGTGATATAAAGGCTAATCTGATGCTAGCCTTGCCAAATTCTATCTACAACAGGATTGATTGTTTAAAAAACAATCCTAAACTAATGTTGGCACAACTAGAGAAGATTATGCTTGGGTCTACAGTTGCAACACAATTTCGGCATACACGCTACATGAACAACTTTGAAGAATTCAAAGCCAAAGATGGGGAGCCACTGAAAAATGTTTATGACAGGTTCTATGCAATGATAAATGATCTGAGGAAGATAAAAGTGGAAAAGACTGAGCTGGAGACTAATCTGAAGTTTCTCAATGCTTTGCAACCAGAATGGAATAAATCTTGCCATCGCTTGAGGAATGACGTCAGGATATCTACCATGCAAATCCAAGAGATGTATGAAATTTTACTAACAGATGAGTGCATAGTCACAGAGAAGAAGACCAAACTTGACAAGAAAAATAAGAAGACAGTGGATTCAGTTGCACTTATCACAAGCAAACTATCTAAACAAGCATTATCCGAGAATGCTTATGATGGTGCAACTGATGATGATGGTGAAGCTCTTCAGAAAGCTATGATTCTTCTCTCTCAACACTACAACAAAAAGTTCCAACCTCGTTCGGGTTCCAACAATCTTCGCTTCACTTCTGGGTCTAAGAATGTCCAAGTGCCCGAGGCTAAGAAACCTACTTCATGCTTCAACTGTGGAAAGTCGGGTCACATCGCTAAGGAGTGTCGAGTGAAGAAAGTTCGGGATTCGGCATATTATCGGAAGAAATTGGAACTGTCCGAAAAGAGAGAGAATGGAACTGCTTTGCTTGTTGAAGAAGAATTTTGGCTAGATCACTCCGATGATGAAGCTGATAATGTGGAGACTGCTCATATGTGCTTTATCGGAGATGATCAAAAGTGTTGATGATGACACTGATGAAGATGAGGTACTTTCTGATTTTGATTTCAAATTTATTTCTTCACAAATGAACATTATTATAACTGCTTTACATGATCTTCGCTCAAAGTTATTATCTGAAAAACAATTAAATTCAGAAAAATCTAATTTGATTGATAAATTACAAATTTCTTTGAAAGATGAAAAATTTATTTTGAAGCATACAAAAGATATCTTTCAAAAGAAATTAGATGATTTAGAAAAATCAAATATGACTTATCTTGATTCTTTGACTGAAATGACCAAATTAAATGATAAATTTTCAGATAAAATAAGTGAGTTGGAAGAAAAATTATATCGAAGAAATCAATCTGAACAAACTATTTATTTGAACAAACCGCGGAGTTATGAGTCTATAAAAGAAAAATGGGGACTTGGTTTTGAAAATCTTCATTGTTTAAACAATGTTATAGAAAAATCCCCGACTTTATACAAATTCGATTATCTAACTCTTGCTAAATATGCTCCTCAATTTAAAATTGATTGGATGAATGAAAATCAAGTGTTAGAAATCGAAAATGAGAAAATGATGAATAACAAGAAAAAGGATATTTCTTTTGTTTACACGCGCGAAAATGCAAAATATTTTTAAATGATATTTCTCCTATTAAATCTTCAGTATCTGATGATTATTTTGATATCTGTTCTACTAACACTAATAAAGAAAATATATCTCCAGTTTCTTATGATTCTAAGAGATATATTCCTCCATTAGTGTTAGAAAGTAAAATCATTCATCTTGAAGATAAAATAGAAGAAAACATATTCAAAGCTTAATTGAAACAAATGTTACTTTTTTCTTTTATGACTTCAAGTCTTGAAGAAAAATTAATTTCTCAAAAACAAGATTATGTTTCTGGTTTTTCTTCTGTTTTTAAAGAAAACGAAAATGAATTTCTAAAATCTGAAAACTTTTCTCAAAATTTTTCTGACTCCGAGGCAAGTTCAGATTTATTGTCTGATCAGTTAGGCTTCTTAGATAACATTGTTTCTTCTAATTCAAATCTTAAATCGAAAATTCTTGATGAATCTTTTACGCTAAATGATGATTATTATAAAACAAAGCGTAAAAGAACAAGGTCAAAGAAGTCAAAGAAACAAGCTAAAGTCATTTCTGACAGTTCTAATTCTTATAATTCAAATATTTCAGATAGGACTTTGAGCACACCTTCAAGGCAGATATGGAGGGTCAAGCGGACATCTGATGAATCTACGACTGATGAGGATAGATATGTAGACAAAATCTATAAAAGCGATTCATTTGCTGTTTGTAATAAAATTTCAAAATACTCAATAAAGCAAATGATTCAAATTTCAAAAGTTGTCTTATATTCTTCTTCTGATTCGAGTTCAGATGATTATGCTTTCTCTTCTTTTGATTCTTATGTTCATTATTCTGATAATATTTCTCGTGATTTCAATGTCAAATCTAACAAATATTCTCCCTTTAGAACTGCAACTAATAAATATGGACCCAAATACAAGTGGGTTCCAAAATCAAAGATTAATTCTGAGTTGCAGGCACCTAATGTCAAGGGGGAGTAAGAGAAAGATGGATTCTAAGTACATCAGCTTAGAATCCGTACTTCAACGGAGTTCGACTTCTAAACATATCAGTTTAGGACTAGTTATTCAATGCATATAGCTTATGGACAAATGAGAAACTGTGAGTGCATCTACTTTATTCCGCTGCATATATCTCTGACTATGATGTTGTTCCAGTTTTTCTCATATTTTTTCAAGAATCTGAGCAAGTTCAACTCACTATTGAATTTGTACAACCTAAATCTTTCATTTGAGACACAAATTCATTATACATCATGTGGAAGAAGGTACTATTGAATTATATTTTGTTCCAACTGAATATCAACTTGCCGATATTTTTACAAAAACTATAGATGAGAAACATTTTAATTTTCTGCTTTCAAAACTCGGCATATTGAATTTAAAAGTTTAAATTTTTACAAATTTTATTCTATAAAGTAAAAGTTTTACAGGTTTTCTTTCTTTTGAATAAAATGTGTGTCTAGGATAAGTTTTCAAGTTGCTTTGTTTATATTGAAGTTTTATATGTTCAACTTTCAAGTCTTACAAAAATCAAAAAGTTAGCAACATGTTTGAAACTTTTGAAAATGCTTTAAAGATGTGTCATTCGGAATATTTATAGTTTATGATGCTTAGAAATCCTAAAAAGTCAGAATTTTGGATCGTAATGAAAATATGGGCTAAGCACTTAGACGTAACACCTTGTGATTGAGATGAATATTATATATAAAATTCAGATATCTCTAAGTTTAAAAGTTTGTACCTGTGACCTTTCTGGTTTGGGAAAGTAAGTTCCGTGGGATGCTTGTCATCTGGTCCCCTAAGGTCAATTGATCTGGGAGTCATCGAACCCAAATCCTTCTATAGAATCAGATCGAAAGTCATGTTCTACTGGTATGAATGGGTTTAGGATGTGTCGATGTAGCCTTTCTGATCTAGGAGAGTAAGTTCCAAGGGGTGCTTGACACCTAGTCCCCTAAGGCCAACTGGTCTGTGAGCGGCTGACCCAAATCCTGCAATAGGATCAGATAGAAAGTTACATTTATGGCATGTTTTTTACTTAACAAACTTCTTGATTAAAATATGCCAAAGTGCACAAGCTTAAAAGGTGCCAAAGAGCACACTCATGTGAAGATGCCAATGTGCACAATGCTAAAAGATGCCAATGAGCACACATCTCATGATACTTGGTGATATGTTTGAGTTGCGATAAACCTATAAATTTGTGAAAGTCTTAAATTTTGATGGCTTAGTGTGAGTACATGCAAAGTTCTCTATTATATTTTTAGAATTACATTTACTTGAAGATAATCGAAGTTCGCATGCGAGCACACTGAATAGATTGATGAAAGTTTTTGAAACTGAACATGTTTTAACTTGATATTCAATGAAACTTGTATTTGTATCCAACAACATACACTTGACTTCATTTGATGGATTACTCTGTGATACTTTACTAAGTAGAATTTAATTTTTATAGTGTTTAAATATTTATATATTTAGTTGTTTCAAAATACATATTCAGTATATTTTTCTTTCTATATTGATGTTTTAATTCTTGAGTTCTCATTTTTGTGTTAATGGGTCTGTGCATTATTCAAGGGAGAGTGAATAAGGAAATTTTTCTAAAAAGATCTTATCTGATTTCGAGGGGGAGTCAAAGAGCTTAACAGGTGAAATATTTCATATTTCAAGTCAGCTTTGCGCCAACAGTTGGTAATGCAAAACTCACTTTGCGCCACCTTCAGCTAGCGCAAAACAATCTTTGCCCCACCAACATGTAGCGCAAAACTTCCCTTTTTTCTCCTTTATTCTGATTATGCAGATCTTAAGTTGTCTCGTCTCCAACGTTTGCATGACCAAGTTGATCCAGATCATCAAGGTCATGAGGGGGAGAAGTTAAGAAGAAGTTAAAGAGACAAATAGTTGAAATGTTTTTCTACTACTCAAGATTCGCTCAAGATTCTATTTCTTCAACTATTCTAGTTGTTTTGCTGTTCCTGCTCCGATAACCACAGCTTCTTCAAGTTCATTTGAAAGAGGTGCATCGTCTAGAGCACAAGCTGTTGAACCAATTGTTCCTTCCATGATTATTCAAACTGGTCTAGTCTTGTCAAGACAGCAAAAGAAACTGATTTAGAAGATGGATATTGAAGACCACAACGCTAATGATTACTAAGGGGGAGATTGTTAAGTCAGATTTTATAGTAATCATTGTATTTATAGGCTTGGTCTAATACTGTGTTTAGAAGGGCTTATTTGTTCTGTATTAGCCAAGGGTATTTATGTCCCTTGTGGCTTTGTGTCTTGTAAGGAACTAACGCATACTTTCAATACATAGAGATCTTGTGCTTCAAATTCTCTCTCTCTCTACTTTATCTCTCTAAAGATTTAGTTGATTTTGGGATTATCAAGGAAAGATGAAGAAAGCTCCACATAAACCGAAGCCTGAACAGAGTACCAGTTCTCCATTAGAGTTATTACATATGGATCTCTGTGGTCTGATGCGAACGCAAAGCTTAGGCGGAAAGAAATATGTTTTAGTTATCGTGGACGACTAATGGGTCAAATTTCTATGATCAAAAGATGAGATGCCCGAAGTACTCATCACATTTCTGAAGACGACCCAGGTGAATTTGCAGAAACCAGTCAAGCTTCTCAGAACTAATAACGGCACAGAGTTCAAAAACAGAACTATTGAAGAGTATCTCGAATCGGTCGGGATATCACATCAATACTCTGTTGCTCGTACACCAGAACAGAATGAGGTAGTCGAAATGCGAAATTGTACGCTAGTCGAGGCCGCTCGAACTATGCTTAGTTAATCCGACTTACCTCTGTTTCTGTGGGCAGAAGTTGTTTCGACTGCGTACTACACTCAAAACCATTCCATGATACATCGCAGAATTCAAAAGACTCCGTATGCTTTGATCAACAACCGAACACCGACTATCAAATATTTTCATATATTTGGGTGTAAGTGTTTTGTGCTAAACGACAGAGAGAGTCTGAACAAGTTCAGTGCTAAGGCAGACGAGGGCATCTTCATTGGATATTCTTCTACATCTACTGCATATCGAGTATACTTGAAGAAGTCGAAGAATGTTGTTGAGAGCGTCAACGTAACATTCGCTGAGTTGATGGCTTCTAAACAAGTCAGTTCAGACCACGTGATAACCGGAGTACTAGCTTTTGGGCAACTCAGTTTAGAACCTGTATCTGAAAAGAACAAATCAAATGAAGCATCATCGTCTACTAATCATTTATCTGATTTAGATCTTTTATTTGAACTGTTTTATGATGAATTTCTTGGTTCTAAATTGACTAAACCTGTTGTGGTTGACAAAATTGAAGATTCAACGATTATTCATCCAACCACATCATATGTTTCTACTGAATCAAATTCCTCGATTTAACAAGGAATTCTAGTTCAAATGCCTAATCTGATAGTTGAAGTTGTAACTATTAATGTAGAGTCAGAAGTTGCTGAATCAGTACGATGTACTGTAAGGATAGATCAACAGACTGAACAAGTTGTACCTACTGAAACTTCTGCACCAATTATTTCAACCGAATCCATCCCTCATAATGTTCAAACTAAAGAAGCTGATAGTGGATTTTTAGATGACAACCATGATCAATCTTCATCTAATCCACTTTCTCATGAACATCGCTGGACCAAAGAGCACCCTCTTCACCAAATCATTAGAGATCTAAACAAGACGGTGCAAACTAGGTCAGCAACTTTAAACCAATGTATGCATGACTCTTTCCTTAGCAAGATAGAGCCTACTCGAGTATCAAAAGCTCTAGCTGATTCGGATTTGGTGTCTGCTATGCAAGAAGAGTTAAATCAGTTCGAAGCCCTAAAGGTTTGGAGACTAGTGCCAAAACCAGAAGGAAAGCCTATTATCAGTACTAAATGGTTATTCAAAAACAAGAAGGATGAATATGGTATTGTCATTCGAAATAAAGCAAGACATGTTGCCAAAGGTTACCGGAAAGAGGAAGTCATAGATTACGACGGGACTTATGCTCCAGTAGCACGTATAGAAGCAATCCGCATGTTTCTAGCGTACGCTGCTCATAAAAACTTCACTGTCTATCAAATGGATGTGAAGACTGCCTTTCTAAACGGCATTCTTAAGGAGGAAGTCTATGTCTCTCAACCAGAAGGCTTTATAAATCCAGATAAGCCAAATCATGTCTACATCTTGGATAAAGCTCTTTATGGTCTGAAACAAGCACCCCGCGCCTAGTATGATGTTCTATCTCAATTCTTGGTCAAGTCAGGTTTTTCAAAAGGTAAAGTCGATACCACTTTGTTTATTAAGAAAGAAAAAGATGATATCATTCTTATCCAGATATATGTGGATGATATTATATTTGGCTCTACAAATTCAAAATACTGTAAGAATTTTTCAAACCTCATGGTGTCAAGATTTCAAATGAGTATGATGGGAGAGATGAATTTCTTTCTCGGATTACAAGTAAAACAGTTTTCAACGGGGATTTTCATAAATCAATCTAAGTACATTTTTTATATTCTTCGGAAGTTCAAAATGGAAAATTGCAAACCAATTGGAACCCCAATGGCACCAGGTACTAAGATTGGCACTGATCCTTCGGGAAAAGGTCTTGATGTTAGGACTTATAGAGGAATGATAGGTTCTTTAATGTAACTTACTTCAAGTAGGCCAGATGTTATGTTCTCTACATGTTTGTGTGCAAGATATCAGGATGACCCTAAAGAATCTCATTTGGCTGTTGTCAAAAGAATCTTTAGATATCTGAAGGGGACTGTAGATCTTGGTCTGTGGTATCCTAAGGATACAGGGTTTGAGCTAACTGCTTATTTAGACATAGATCATGTCGGATGTATGTTAGACAGGAAGAGCACGTCGGGTCATATTCAATTTCTTGGAGACAAGCTCGTTAGTTGGACGTAAAAGAAACAACTTTGTGTTTCCACTTCGACTACTGAAGCAGAGTATGTAGCTGCTACCAATTTTTGCTCTCAAGTATTGTGGATGAGGACACAGTTGCAAGATTATGGATTCAAGTTTGATAAAATACCGATTTATTGTGACTCAAAGAGCGCCATAGCTATATCAACTAATCCTGTACAACATACTAAAACAAAGCACATTGATGTCAGGTATTATTTTATAAAAGATAATGTAGAAAAAGGTACAATAGAACTTTACTTTGTAAAAACTGATTATCAGCTTGCAGATTTGTTTATCAAACCTTTAGATGAAAAGAGATTCAATTTTCTTGTATCTAAGCTTGGTATGCCAAATCTCAAGGTTTAATCAGTATTTACCTATAAAATTTCTTTTATTGTAATTTTTCATCATTTCTTTATTTTTTATTATGAAAGGATATCTGCACTTTAACATTTTGTTCATGTTTTCAGGGGGAGTGAGACAAGATTTTAAGATGATCAATCTTATTTTGAGGGGGAGTTTATAGAATTTTGCATTTGCTTAATTGCTAAAATTTTTGTGATGCATGATTTTAAGGGGAGTTTATGAGTAAAACAAAAGGAGTAAGGACATGATTTCTGATTTTTTCAGATCATAACTCGTTCATTACTTTTACTGTTTTATGTCATTTTTATTTTTCAATAAATTTGTGAATAAAGTTGCTTCAACATGACTTTGACACTTTTGCAGATTGAGAGAAGCTATCAAGATCATATCATTATGATTTTCAGCTTGACTTCATAAGATTTAAGACTGAACGATAAAGGTTAAATTTCTTATCTTAATCTCATATGTGGTTGAAAGAAGGACGACTTTCAATCATAGAAAACATATTCTTAAATATTCAAACCACTTCCCGATTCTTAAATAGATTTCATTAATTTGAAGTGTGATTTTAAATGTTTTCATTTAATTTGTGCTTAAACGTTAACAAACCGTGTGTTTCCAAACATAAATACATGTGTATTATCTTTTCTATATACTTTCAAGTATTCACACACACCGGTTTGATTTATTGTTCAAATTGTTCTTACCATGTCTCATATTGGAAACATATTTTTCGATGGTAAGACACCCCGCTTGTACTTCAAAGAACTTTGAGCGTCATTTTATTTCGAAATGTTCTTTTCAAGAATGTCTGTATTTTGATTCATTGCTATATCATATCATTTCTGATCATTTTCATACAATGTCAGATTTTCAAACAAGTCTCTTGCATTCTTATCTATTCATTCAATTTACTTGTTTGAAAAAATCTTCAATGTTTCAAATGCTCATATCTTCATGATTATATTCTGAGCATACATACATCTGACATTTGTATATGTGTGCTTTAATTGTTCTAGTTAAACCATATTGAGCAATATTATGCTTTCATAGGAAATTTTGGGTTCTTTGTGCTAGGACTTAAATGAACTACTATGGATACACGTTAACCAGTGATTCCTACCCAAGAAGTTAATCCATAGTGAATGAGTGTGAGGAGTCGAAAAGAAATGAGTGTGGGTTGTGCGTTGAGGTAAAATGAAAAATAGAGTTTGGTTAGCAGTGAGTTCAATGATTATAAAGAAAGAGGGTGAGAGAACAGAGTAAAAGAATATCAAACTCTGCATCAACTACTTTCTGAGTCGGGCAGTCACATTACTAGTGTTGAACAATTCTTCGTAAACATTATTGAAATGGGCAACTAGCCCATGCCAACTATTGCTAAAAAAAACCACCAGCCACTCTTTTTCTTCTTAAATAGAAAATGTTTCATATTTTCTGGGGAAGCAGTATATTATCTATCTGATTTTCATTTGGAAAGTATGGATATTGAAAAAGAAGGAAGTCTGCCCCACCTTCGAACTTCAATTATGCACATTGAGTCTGTGTTTATCTATTGTTGTCTGAGTGGTTTACACATTGTTGAGCCTTATAAAAGCAATTATTCGTGCTTAAATTCTTTCTACACTTGCATGAGCACACAAGGAATTTGTTTTCTTGTCATAACATTCATAGAAATTGCCTTTCTGGTGTTTCGATGATTGGATGGAATCCCTGGGGGAGTGAACATAACAAAATCTCCATTATAATGTGTATTCGTTACACACAGTGACTTTGTGTTACTGACAGGCCTATTAACTGATTTATTTGTTGATTCAGGCGTTACACGAATATTTTATCTAGATTTGAAAAGATCTAGATAAATACATGGTTATGGATCAATGATTCAGTGGCTCTTGGACAGATCAGATTGGTCAAAGACATTTCTTGAGAAAGTTTTGATGTTATAGATGCTCTATTCGTCAAAAAGGGGGAGATGAATTAAAGAAATGTCTGGTTCAGAAATTTCAAAGTTTAAAGTTAAAGATGAATTGTTCAAGCAAAGTCAAAGGTTTCTGAAGACGTGCTGATTTTACAGAAGTTTTCTTTGAAAATTATTTGCTGAAGTTTTTCGAGCTAATGTTGGATCAGTTATTGTCTTCAAGATTAAAAATGTAAAAGGGGTCTCTTTTGTATTATTGTTTATTTCCTTAGGGGGTGTTTTAGTAGTTATCTAGTTTTGCCTAGGTCATGTTGACCTACCTATAAAAGGCATTTTTGTTTCTTGAATTTCAAAGGAGGCCGCTCAATAATTTACATGCACAAGGTATTGTTAACACCAAGAACACACAACACATAGTGCTTTAACGATTATCAAGAGATCTATGACATATTGATTTAATTTCTATTCATCTCTTGTTCTTATTATGTTGTGTGATTGATTATCAACTAATGTCTGGGTTTAACAATTGGTATCAGAGCTAAACAGAAACATCTTTTCTGATCGATCATGAGATCTGGTTGCGTTTGTTAGAACAGTCGAAGAAATATTTTGATTTCTGGATTTGCTATGAAATTGATTGGTCTTCATTGTTTAATTGATTCTGAGGCTACTTTCTATCACTATAGAATCAATTGCTAATATCAATTTCATTTTAGAAATCAGTTTGGTCGACTTTTGGGTTCATTCTGTTCGAAATTTTTATTCACTGTGCTCTAGAGTTAGATTTAGATAATGTATTCAACTACAAATGTGCTTATTTGTTATTTTCGAACCTGTATTTAAAAGCTTATCTCAGGAATCGATGTATTGAAGGTTTGATTGAAGAAAGTCAGAAAATATGTTCGAGATCCATAAGTTTCGCAAAATCCGTGAAGAACTCGCAAAATGAGAAGGATTCGCAGAATGAATATTGGACACAACAATTTTCGTTTAAGTGTAGAATTCGCAAGTGTAGAATCCGTGAAGAACAACACACTGTGCTTGTGTTGTGTGCAAAATCCTTGGGATTCGTAGGCCAATTGGTTACGAAATGTCTAAGTTTTCGATGGTGATATTGAAATTGTATTCCCAGATCAATCAATTCAATCTTAAACAAGATTTAACAATTTTAAGATCTAGAGAGAGAGAGTAGAGAGAGAAAGTTTCAAAATGATATATCACACATCTGAATATTACAATGAAGGTTCTTTTAACTCTTACAAAGCTAAAACCTATTTATACCACAAAGCTATACTCACAAGATTAAACACACAAACTATATAAACTCTCTAAGACTTATGTTGACTTTTCTCTATTTCACTTACATTGCCTTTGACTTTTTTACACTTAAATCTTGGATACAATTAATACACTAACAATCTCCCCCTTTGTATTCAAGATTTAATAAAAATTTGACACTAGTCTTCAGCGCTTGATTCTTCAATTTTTGACTCTGACAACTTTGTACTTTGAAGCTTTGGCAATCTTCAATCATTTGTCTTTTGAAGAATCTACATGTTTTTGAATAGTCAACATGTCTTGAACAAAACTTTGCAACTTTGAATCATTGAAACTTCGAGGAATCTTTCAAAATAGTAACTTCATCATTCTGATCTCTTGACTGTCTTCAGAGAACAAACTTTCTTGAATCATCTATCTTTAATTTCCTTTGAATTCTGTAACGCCCTAAAAATCAGAGTAAATTAAAACTTGGAAAACCTGGCAACATGACATTCGTATTGTTTTAAACCTCCCATAAAGGGGATTAGTCCTTAAGACTTTACAAAACATGTACAGATATAGGGTTTATCAACAAACTAATCTAGACACCTACATCAAGATTACATTAGTTGACAATCCATAATTCACCAAAAGAATGGGACTTAACAAATGCCCAGATACAATACTAGTCATCTCAAAATGCCTCGAGACCAAACCCGCCTCTCAAAACCCCGACAACCCACCGCTAAGGGAAACCTGTTATACACATCATTTGAGAAAAAGTGTTAGGCTTAAAGCCTAGTGAGAACATACAGTACATAAGTCTCAAGAGATATAATCAAATGCATCAAAGTAAATCTTTTCAAAGGTTTAGTTCTGCAAAATACAGTTCTTTGATAATAAACGGACACCCGGTCCAAAACACATCTTCCGATGACGGGGATAACCCGATTTACCAAGGATTATAGTGGAACACAAAGTAAGCCACAAATCCGAGTTATGAGCTAAATACATGGAACCATGGCCACAAACGCTTCGGTCCGTACTACGATGTGAGGGAGGCCCCCGAGGAACCAGTCATACTCGTTTGTTAGACTACATTTAACCCATGGCTAGTAACCGGTCTCACATAACCGTACCAAGTGCCCCCGAGGATCAAATGTATCTAACTACAACAGAAGGGGCATATCCTTCCCAGCCATAAGCCGACTCGATACCTAGGGATCCACTAGTATAGTCATGACTTGTCACAATATTTCATGTGACCAACAAAGCTTGATAAATAGTTTTCAACACATTTATATTTCAATATGCCGTTTTCAAGATCAACTGTTGGTAAGAAAGATAATCATAAACCAGATTATATGCATTCTTCAAATAAGCCCCCACAACTGGGCAAGTAAAACATTCTTTTACTTCAACAAGATGGAACACATCTTCTTAGTCAAAAGTGTTCGGGAACCCTAAAATATCTCAAAAAACCCAAGTTACGTCAAAATGCAATAAATGGAAAATCTGAAACCGTAGAGATATATAGGAGTTAAAAACACAATCTTTGACATATATAACAGTTTAGAAAAGTTAGTAGGAACTCACCTCAGATTCCTTCTTCCAAACGAATGCTACCTATGACAACACCGAAAGAATCGGTAAGTCGAAACATAGATAAATCTCCCACTTCATGACTAAAACTCAAAGATAACAGAAGCTAATAGCAAAACCTAGTCCTGTCGAAGGCAAACTACCGGTCGAATGACACACTACTGGTCGAAAGGCATACCGGTTGAATGCATCCCACCGGTCGAATACATACCGGTCGAGTGCATTCTTCCGGTTGAACGCATCTTCCGGTCGAATGCAACCTATCGGTCGAATGCAACACCGGTCCTTAGCATGTCCGGTCGTCTTGTTCACCAAGAACACGCCGGAGATGCTGAACCCAGATCCAAATCGAAAAATACTCAGATGTCGAAATGGAACGGTTAAAAACCTTCAAAGCATTAAGCCAGATTCGTACCTTGATTTGTCCGAATCGATCGAACCCTTTTCACCTGCTTTTCACTCTCTCTCTGAATTCAAAAAGGAGAACTGAGATATTTAACAAAATATCTAAATTGATTTGTACATATATAACCCAAGTTACATTTAACCCCCCTGAACTTTGGGTAACGGTCAAATTTTCACCCAACCCCAAAATTCAGGGTGTTACAATCCTCCCCAACTTGGGAATGATTTCGTCCCCAAAATCCAACTTTACAAAAAGATGAGGATATCTACGCTTCATATCCCCTTCCGCTTCCCAAGTCACATTTGCTCCCCAGTGATGCTTCCACTGCACCTTGACCAAAGTGACTTCTTTGTGATGCAACTTCTTAGACTTTCTCTCTAAGATGGATTCGGGTTCTTCCACACAACGGTTACCTTCGTCTACCCTTAACTCTGAAAGGGGAATGACGCTGTCTTCTACCGCCAAACATTTCTGGAGGTAGCAAACATGAAACGTGTTGTGTATTCTGCTCAACTCCGGTGGCAGTTCCAACTGGTAGGCTTGCAAACCCACCCACTTAAGCACTTTGAAAGGTCCGAGGAAACGGGGACTCAGCTTCCCACGTTTTCTGAACCGTCTAATGCCCTTCCACGACGACACCTTAAGCATAACGCGGTCGCCCACTTGGAATTCCATGGTCGCCTCTTCTTATCGGCATAGCTTTTCTGTTGATCCTGAGCCGCTTTCATTCTTTCACGAATGCACTTGACCTTATCGGCAGTCTCTTGCATGATTTCAGGTCCGGCGAACTGCTTTTCTCCCGCTTCAAGCCAACACACGGGAGTCCGACACTTTCGCCCATACAATGCCTCAAAAGGTGCCATTCCAATACTCGAGTGGTAGCTATTGTTGTAAGCAAACTCCACCAAAGGCAGGTGAGAGTCCCAACTACGCCCGAAATCGATGACACAAGACCTCAGCATGTCTTCCAAAGTTTGGATCGTTCGCTCACTCTGTCCGTCGGTTTGCGGATGGTAAGCCGTACTCAACTTCACTCGAGTACCAAGTTCTTTCTGAAACCCATCTCAGAAGTACGAAGTGAACCGACTGTCGCGATCCGACACGATCGACAATGGTATGCCATGCCTCGAGACCACCTCATCAATATAAAGCTTTGCCAACTTATCCATCGGTAAAGTCTCGCGCATAGGCAAAAAGTGAGCGCTCTTTGTCAATCTATCAACTATCACCCAAATGGTATCGTGACCTCAAAGAGTTTTAGGCAACTTCATCACGAAATCCATGGTGATATACTCCCACTTCCACTCGGGAATCTCTAAAGACTGAAGACTCCCATACGGTCGCTGATGTTCGGCCTTAACTTGCGAACACGTCACACAACGCTCAACGTAACGCGCCACGTCAAGTTTCATTACCGGCTACCAATAGTGCAGCTTCACGTCCCTGTACATCTTTGTACTCCCCGGATGAATGGATTACTTGGACTTGTGTGCATCTTCTAGCAACAACTCACGGTTACCCCCAAACTTGGGTACCCACACACGACCGCTGAACAGTTTTACTCCACGACTATCTTCACATTCTTCCGAGTCGGAACTGTCAAGGAAGAAGCGATCTTTGAAAAGTCTTGGATAAATCTCCGGTAGTATCCCGCCAGACCCAAGAAACTTCGGATCTCGGACGGACTCTTAGGAGGCTCCCAATTCATCATAGCTTCAATCTTGGAGGGGTCTACTGTACTTCTTTAAGCCGGAAGTCGCACTTGGAAAACTTAGCGTACAACATTTCTTTTCTCAACACTTCCAGAACTTCACGTAAATGTTGCTCGTGCTCTGACTCACTCTTGGAGTACACGAGTATGTCATCAATGAATACAATGACCGACTTGTCGAGGAATGGTCGGCACACTCTATTCATCAAGTCCATAAACACAGCTAGTGTGTTCGTCAGGCCAAAAGGCATCACGAGAAACTCGTAATGACCGTAACGTGTTCTGAAAGCTGTGTTCGGAACATCTCCTTCTTTTACCTTCACTTGGTGATAACCCGAACGTATGTCGATTTTAGAAAAACAACCCTGTTAGTGCATAAATATGTTGAATACAAGATCAAGAAGACTGAAGGTCAAAGTTGAGAAATTCAAAGCTGAAGAAAGTCAAATCTCATTAAAAGTCAAAGTCATTGTAATAAAAGTCAAAGTGTCTTTGTATTTGTTTTTGTATTTTAGTAGTGGGTATAAATACCTTGTTCCTTGTATTTCTGTAAGTAGTTAACAGAGTTGTATGCTTGAAAGAGAATACATTAGAGAGAGAGAGAGAGAGAGAGAGAGAAAGTTGTAATTTGAGAATTCAAAGTAATCAAACAGGTAATTGATTGTTAATCTTGTGTTTGTTTGATTAATCTTGTTTAGAAACTAGAATCTGGAACACACAATTGGTATCAGAGCAGATCCAAAGGTGAAATCAGATCAAGAATTCAAGATTTTGGTTAGTTCTTCACTGTTCTTGAAAGAAAATTCGGATTCTGAATTTGAGAGTGTTTTGGAGCAGATTTTGATTAGGAATTGTTACAAAAGTGTAATAGATCGAGTCTATGTACTTTAATTTCATTATTGCACTGTAAATCACTCGAATTTCTGTAATTTTTGTTGAGTTTTGTTCAAAAGTTGTTAAGTCACTGTTTCATCGAATTTTTGTTTTGTAAAGTGGTTGTTTGTAAATTTCTTGAGTTGTAATTCGTTCTAGTGTTGTAATCGAGCAACAATCCAGAGTTTCAGATCATTTGGACCACGTTTGGATCGTTTTTCAGATGAAAAGTTCGTTTTTGGGTCGACAGAAGGAAGAACGCGCTAGATCCCTCAAACGCGCAAGTTCTTCGTGAAACGCGCTAGTTCGTCGTGAAACGCGCAAGGTTCATCAGCTAGAACGCGCAAGTAAAAGGAATCGATTTTGGTCAAAACGCGCAAGTAACGACTAGCGAGTTTTAAAAACGCGCTAGTTGAAGTCTGCGAGTTTGGAAAAGTTGGAAAAATTTATAAGGACCAGAACGCGCACGTAGTGATCTGCGAGTTCATCAAACGCGCTAATCGAAGCTAGCGAGTTTTCAGGAGGAATAGTGATTAGCGAGTTCTTCGACGTGCGATTTTGAAGAGGAATAGTAGAAACGCGCAAGTGAAGCTAGCGAGTTTTGTTCAAACGCGCAAGCTTCGACGTGCGAGTTTGGAAAACGCGCACACCTTTGTTAGCGAGTTTCAGCGTGAACAGTTTTTAGCGAGTTTAGGCACTTGCGAGGTTCATCATCTGCGAGTTTGATCTGCGAGTTTGATTTGCGAGTTTATCTGCGAGTTTGCTTGCGAGTTTGTCTGCGAGTTTGCTTGAGAATTTATCAAACGCGCAAATCTCGGTCTGCGTGTTTCTCAGTCTGTGAGTTTTAAGCTTGAATAGTGACTTGCGAGTTTCTCGGTCTACGTCCGGAATGGAAAAAGCATACAAGAAGGATGAAACAGATGAAGGATTTGAATGAAATACCACTACATGAGGTATTTGAGACCTTGAGGCAGAATGAGGAAGAGGTTGAAGAGAACGGAGCTGAGAAGAAGAAGGCAGCACAAGTTCCTGATCCTATTACCTTAGTAGCTGGAGAGAAGAAGAAAGAAAAGAAAGAAAGAAAAGAAAAAGAAGATAGTTCTTACCAGTTCTGAGTCAGATTCAGTTACAGATAGTGATGATGGCGAAAGTCTGAAACAAGCCATGATATTGCTGACCCGTGCATTCCAGAAGAAATTTTACAAGAAGTCGGGATCAAATTCTCAACGATATTCTTCATCTAGTTCAAAGAACCACGAGCATCGACAGAAAGTGGAAGGAAAAAGGTATGAAGAGGATAGATATGTGGAGAAGAAACCGGATGAGAAAAAGAAGTTTGTGAATGACTACACCGCTGTTGAAAAGCCAGCAACTGATTCAATCAAATGCTACAATTGCGGCAAGTTGGGTCATTTTGCAAAAGATTGTCGGAAGCCGGAAGTTCGCAACTCTCAGTACTATCAGAACAAGTTGCTTTTGGCAAGACAACAAGAAGCGGGTGTAGCTTTAATGGCTGAAGATGAGTTTTGGTTGGATTACTCAGAAGAAGAAAAGGAAGAAAAGGAAGAAAATGCTCATATCTGTCTCATGGTCAAAGAAGTAAAGGATGACGAGTCAGATGATGAGACAGTTAATGAGGTATTAAACTTATCTGAAAAAGATCTTATTACCAAAATGGAAACCATGGTGGTTGAGCTACAAAATTTACAAAATAATCTAAAAAAGGAAAAAGAAAAAGTTGCTAAAAAGAACAAGAAGATCTTTGAGCTTAATACGTCTGTTATTTCAAACAAAGATCTGATTGATTCTTTACGCAAGTCTAATTTTGATTCTAAATCTAAAGTAGATTGTTTTGAAAAGAAGATTTCTGAGTTTGAAGGTAAAGTGTCTAAATATGAGTTTGAGAAGAATGAATCTGCACTAACTGTTTATAAATTGCAGGTTGAGAATAAGAATTTGAATAAGAAGGTAAATGGTCTGGAAGCAAAACTTTTTGCGAGAGGTCAAACAGATCAAACCATTTTTCTAAATGCACCTAATGGAGAGGTCAAACAGATCATAATGGGGGTTTTGAAAACCCCCATTATCTTAAGAAAGCCATCAGAAAACAACCAGCACTTTATAACTATGATTTTCTTGCTTGTGCTGGTAAACATACTCATTTAAAACCCAAATTTGTTACCAAATTAACGGAAGAAGATGAGGCCAAAGAAATTGAAAATAGAAAGAATAAAAAGAAAATGCAACTACCGTTTAACTATGTAAAGTTAAATGATAGTTATCTTTCAGAAACACCAAAAGTTTTTTCAAACGACTATTTTGTTAGTTATTCTGCTTCTGAGATGAAGGCTAAACCTACAATTGCAAAGGTTTATGTTCCTACATCTATTCTTGAAAGCAAAATAGTCGAGCTTGAAAATGTTTTATCTGATGAAAAACTTTTGGTTGATATAGAACAAAATGTATTTTCTACAGTTTTAAAGAACACTGTTTTTCAAGTTAAATCAACAAAGTGTTCTACAGTTTCAAAGGCACCTCAAACTTTCTCTGATAATTCTGATGACTTATTTGAGTCTGCAAATGATTCTTTTAATTCTGATGATGGGTGCATTGAAGAATCTGATATGTTTGATGTCCATTCTAAACTTCCTGATCATTCTACTTGTCTTAAAAATGAAAGAGTGTTACCAAGTGATGTTCATATTGGTGAAACATCAACTAAGGTTGGTGATTCAGTTTCTGTAACTGCTGATTACTATGCTCACGGTAAGAAACATAAAAAACAACGATTACAGAAACAGAAATACACTGGTACACAAAAGAAAACTCAATCCCGGAAATCTGCTTTTCCTAATAAATCTATATCTTATGTTTCAGATTTAAGGAAGAAAAAGTTGAAAGCTCAATCTGAATGGAGACCAAAACAGAAGGATGCTGAGATAGTTGAATCAATTACTGATAATTCTTGTACTAAATCTGTTAGTAGTGATTCTGATATAGTTGGTCAATGTGCTTCTAATAAACAAAACCTTGTAACTTCTTACAAGTGTTACTCAATAAAGCAATTAATTCAATTATCTCCTATTACTACTAAATCTTGTCCTAATTATCGAAAAACTGATTTTGCTTATTCTCATAATTTTTCTGATTGGTATGGATCTTATCATGTTAATTCTTCGAGATCAAATTTTTTTCAACGTTTTCAAAAGAACAGGGGATCCATTTTCAAGTGGATACCAAAATCTTGTGCTAATCCGTTAGGGCCCATTTTTAAATGGGTACCTAAAATTGTTATTGCCTGATTTCTCTTGCAGACCCGGCATATGTGGTACTTGGACAGTGGATGTTCCAAGCATATGACTGGGCAAAAAACTTTATTGTCTAACTATACAGAGAAATTCAGTGGAAATGTCAGATTTGGAAACGATCAGCTTTCACCTATCTTAGGATATGGTGACATCATTCAAGATAACATAACGATAAGTAAGGTGAGTTATGTCGAAGGCTTGGGGCACAACTTATTCAGCATAGGTCAATTCTGCGATAAAGGGTTAGAGGTCAACTTCAAGTCTAAGAGTTGCTCAGTTCGTACTGAAGACGGGACATAACTCTTAGGTGGACATCGAAAGACAAACCTCTATACCATCAATCTTTCCAAAGTACAGATTGATAGTCAAGTATGTTTGATGACAAAAGCTTCAACGCAGCAAAGTTGGCTCTGGCATAGACGTTTATCTCACTTGAACTTTCGTTACATCAACAAGCTGGTTCATGGGAAATTGGTCAAAGGACTTCCTGAGCTGAAATATGAACGAGAACACTTATGCGCAGCATGTGAAAAGGGTAAGATGAAGAGAGCCGCACATAAACCGAAGCTTGAACCAAGCACTAGTTCTCCGTTAGAACTGTTACATATGGATTTGTGTGGTCCAATGAGAACTCAGAGTTTGGGAGGAAAGAAATACGTACTGGTTATTGTGGATGATTATTCAAGATACACGTGGGTCAAATTTCTTCGTTCAAAAGATGAGACACCGGAAGTTCTCATTACTTTTTTAAAGACGACCCAGGTGAAAATGCAGCGACCAGTCAAGTTTCTTCGTACTGATAATGGCACAGAATTCAAGAACAAGATTGTTGATGAATATCTCGAATCAGTTGGGATTTCACATCAGTATTCTGCTGCTAGAACGCCTGAACAAAATGGAGTAGTCGAAAGGCGAAATCGAACGCCAGTCGAGGCCGCTCGGACTATGCTTAGCCAATCGGACTTACCTCTATTTTTGTGGGCAGAAGCTGTGTCGACTGCATGCCATACTCAAAATCGTTCAATAATACACCACCGATTTCAGAAGACTCCATATGAGCTAATCAACAACAGAACACCAACTATCAAATATTTTCACATATTTGGGTGTAAATGTTTTGTGCTTAACGACAGAGAGAGTCTGAATAAATTCAGTGCTAAGGCGGATGAAGGCATCTTTATCGGTTATTTTTTAACTTCTGCAGCATATCGTGTTTATATAAAGAAGTCAAAGATAGTTATCGAGAGCGTCAATGTCACATTTGATGAAGATATGGCTTCTGATCATATCAGTTCAGAATCCAGTCCATAACCTGTTTCTACAGCGAAAAATTCGGATAACGCTTCTACATCTACTTCACATTTAACTGATTTAGATTTGTTATTTGAATTCTTCTATGATGAGTTTCTTGGAACTAATGTATCTAAATCTACTGTGACTGACAGGTCTGAAGACACAACTTGCAATCATCCAGTCACTTCAGATGTCATAACTGAACAAGCATCCCCTGTTCAGACAGAAACTCACATTCCAACATCTACTCCTACAGTTGAAGATGCACAAGCAAAAGTTGAGCCAGAAGTAACTGTTTCAGTTGGGTGTACTACTTTGTCTACTCAACAGCCAGAATCTGTTGTTCCAACTGATACTTCTGCACCTGAGTCTTCAACTGCAAAACCCCCTCTTGTTATTCAAACAGAAGATTCTGAAAGTGGATTTCTAGATGATGATCATATTCAAAATTCATCTATTCCACTCCCTCATGAGCATCGCTGGACCAAAGAGCATCCATTACATCAAGTAATTGGAGATCTCAACAAGCCTGTTCAGACTAGGTCAGCGACTCTTAACCAATGTATGCATGACTCGTTCCTCAGCAAGATTGAGCCAACACGAGTATTTGAGGCTCTTGCTGATTCGGACTGGGTATCTGCAATGCAAGAAGAGATCAATCAGTTTGAAGCCCTAAAGGTTTGGATACTTGTTCCTAAGCCAGAAGGTAAAACCGTGATTGGTACTAAATGGGTATTCAAGAATAAAAAGGATGAAGATGGTATCGTCATAAGAAACAAAGCTAGACTTGTTGCCAAATGTTACCGGCAAGAGGAAGGCATTGATTATGATGAGACGTATGCTCCAGTAGCTCGTATAGAAGCAATCCGCATGTTTCTAGCATACGCAGCTCATAAGAACTTCACAGTTTTTCAGATGGATGTGAAAACAGCTTTTCTGAACGGCATTCTTAAAGAGGAGGTGTATGTGTTCCAGATAAGCCAGATCATGTTTACATCTTGGACAAAGCCCTTTATGGATTAAAACAAGCCCCTCGAGCATGGTATGACGTTTTATCCAAATTCTTGGTCAAGTCTGGTTTCTCCAAAGGTAAGATTGATACTACTTTATTCATCAAGAAGGAAAAAGATGATATTATTCTCATTCAGATATATGTTGATGATATAATATTTGGTTCTACTAATCCTAAATTTTGTAAAAACTTTTCTAACCTCATGGTGTCACGTTTTTAAATGAGTATGATGGGAGAGATGAATTTCTTTCTCGGACTACAAGTTAAACAATTTTCTATGGGGATTTTTATTAACCAATCTAAGTACATTTTGGATATTCTTCGGAAGTACAAAATGGAAAATTGTAAACCAATTGGAACCCCGATGGCACCAGGTACTAAGATCCACACTGATCCTTCGGGTAAAAGTGTTGATGTTAGAACATATAGAGGTATGATAGGATCGTTAATGTATCTTACATCTAGTAGACCAGATATTATGTTTTCAACATGTTTATGTTCTAGATATCAAGCTGCTCCCAAAGAATCCCATTTGGCTGTTGTCAAACGGATTTTTAGATATCTGAAGGGGACTGCAGACCTTGGTCTGTGGTATCCTAAGGATACTGGTTTTCAACTGACTACATATTCAGATGCAGATCATGCAGGTTGCATGTTGGAAAGAAAGAGTACTTCTGGTCACGTTCAATTTCTTGGAGACAAGCTTGTTAGTTGGGCATCAAAGAAACAATTATGCGTTTCCACATCGACTGCTGAAGCAGAGTACGTAGCTGCTGCCAGTTGTTGTTCTCAAGTCTTGTGGATGCGAACACAGCTACGAGACTATGGATTCAAATTTGATAAAATTCCAATATACTGTGACTCGAAGAGTGCGATTGCCATATCTGCTAATCCTGTCCAGCATACGAAAACCAAACACATTGACGTCAGGTATCATTTTATAAAAGATAATGTAGAAAAAGGAACAATTGAACTTTATTTTGTAAAAATAGATTATCAGCTTGCAGATTTATTTACCAAACCATTAGATGAAAAGAGATTTAATTTTCTTGTCTCTAAGCTTGGTATGTTAAATCTTAAGACATAATCGGTTGTTACCTAATAAAGTTACGTATTGTTATTTTTCATCATTTTCTTTATTTTTATGTCTGAAGGATATCTGCACTTTAATTGTTTGCTCATTATCTCAGGGGGAGTAAGAGAAGATTTTAGATGATCTACATTCATTTGAGGGGGAGCATAACTAATTTCTGCATTATAATTAATTGACAAAATTTTTGTAATGCATGATTTTAGGGGGAGCTTATAAGTCAAAAGGAGTAAGACTATGATTTCTGATTATTTAAGATTAGAACTCGTATTTTAATCGTTTTACTGCTTTATGTCATTTTATTTTCGAATAATTTTTGTGAATAAATTTTGACTAGACTTTGAGACTTATGCAGGATGAGAGAAGCTGGCACTATCATATCTTAATGACTACAGCTGACTGTATGAGAATTAAGATTGAGCGAAAAGGTAAATTTCTTATCTTAATCTCAAATATATCTGAAAGAAGGACAACTTTCAGATATAGAAAACATGTTCTTAAATGTTCAAACCACTTTTCGATTTTTAAACAGATTTTATAATTTGGAAGTGTGCTTTTAAATGTTTTCATTTAACTTTTGTGCTTAATTGATAAACAAACCGTGTGTATCCAAAGATAAATACTTGCGTATTGTCTTTTCTATATACTTTCAAGTATTCACACACACCGGTTTGACTTTGTTCAACATGTTCTTACCATGTCTCTAAATTGGAACAATTTTTTCTTCGATAGTAAGACACTCCGTTTGTATTCAAAGAATTTTGAGCAATATTTCAATTCGAAATGGTCATTTCAAGAATGTCTATATTTTGTTTCGTATAGACAAAAATCAATTATTCTTGACCATAAGCTTTAATTGCTATATCATTCATTTCTGATCATTTTCATACAATGTCAGATTTTCAAACAAGTCTTTTGTATTCATGTTCATTCATCCAATATACTTGTTTGAAAATACTTCAATATTTCAAATGCTCAAATCTTTATGATTATATTTTATGAGTATACATATATCTGACCCATAGTTTCTATGATTTACATGTTCAAGATAAACCATTTTGAGCAACACGTTCTTTTAGGATTACTGGGTTCTTTGTGCTAGGAATTAACTGAACTTCTATGAAATCACGTTAACCAGTGATTTCTACCCAAGAAGTTAATCCCTTAGTGATTGAGTGTGAGGAGTCAAAAGAAATGAGTGTGGGTGTGATGAGGTAAAATGGAAAAGAGAGTTTGGTTAGTAGTGAGCTTATTGATTAAAAAGAAAGAGGGTGTGAGATCAGAGTAAAAGAATATCAAACTCTGCACCAAATACTTTCTGAGTCGGGCAGCCACATTACTAATGTTTCATAATTCTTTCGTGAACATTATTGAAACAAGCAAATAGCCCATGCCAATTCTTGCTTAATACCCCACCAACCACTCATTTTCTTCTAAAAAAGAAGATGTTTCACATTTTCAAGGGGACGCAGCATATTATCTATATGGTTTTCATTTGGAAAATCTGGATATTGAAACAGAAGGAAGTCTGCCTCACCTTCGAACTTCATTCATGCACATTGAGTCTATGTTTATCTACTGTTGTCTCAGTGGTTTACACAATGTTGAGCCTTATAAAAGCAATCATCGTGCTTAATTCTTTCTACACTTGCACGAGCACACAAAGAATTCGTTTCTTTGTCATAACATTCATAGAAATTGCCTTTGTGGTATTTCGATGATTGGATGGAAGCCCTAGGGGAGTGAACATCACAAAAGCTCCTTTATATTGTGTATTCGTTACACACAGTGACTTTGTGTTACTGACAGGCATTTTAACTGATTCATCTGTTGATTCAGGAGTTACCTATTCTTATTTTGTCTGGATTTGCAAAGATCTAGATGAATACTTGGTTATGGATCACCGAATCAGAGGATCAGTATGACAGATCAGAATGGTCAAAGACATTTCTTGGAGAAAAGTTTTGATGATATAGATGCTCAAATCATCAAAAAGGGGGAGATGATATGAAGAAATGTTAAAGTTTTGAAGTTTGGAAGAGATGATATCAAGATCTGATAAAGTTTTGTGAAGTTGATTTTCTAAAATGTTTAAGTCAGAAAGTTCAAAGGGAAGGTTTGAAGATAATCAAAGAATTTCTGAAGATTTGAAGAAATTTTATTTGAAGATTATTTGCTAAAGCAATTCGAGCCGATTCTGAAGATAATTTATTTCCAAAGTCTGTAAGTGTTTTGTGAAAGTTTTGGGGAGATTGATAATTGTTTGAAGACAGTTTTGGAAAGAATACCGTCAAAGAAAAATGGGAGATTGTACTGACAGAACTTAAAGTGAAGACTGATTGGCTAGATCTTTCAATAATGATCTTGAATCCAAAGGGGGAGATTGTTAGTGCATAAATATGTTGGATACAAGATCAAGAAGACTGAAGGTCAAAGTTGAGAAATTCAAAGCTGAAGAAATTCAAATCTCATTAAAAGTCAAAGTCATTGTAATAAAAGTCAAAGTGTCTTTGTATTTGTTTTTGTATTTTAGTAGTGGGTATAAATACCTTGTTCCTTGTATTTCTGTAAGTAGTTAACAGAGTTGTATGCTTGAAAGAGAATACGTTAGAGAGAGAGAGAGTTCTAGAGAGAGAAAGTTGTAATTTGAGAATTCAAAGTAATCAAACAGGTAATTGATTGTTAATCTTGTGTTTGTTTGATTAATCTTGTTTAGAAACTAGAATCTGGAACACACAAACCCGCTCCTTGAAGTTGATCGAACAAGTCGTCTATTCTCGGAAGCGGATATCTGTTCTTTACTGTAGCTTTGTTCAACTCACGATAGTCGATGCACATTCTCATTGTGCCATCTTTCTTCTTTACAAACAAGACCGGAGCTCCCCAAGGTGATGGACTCGGTCTTATAAAGCCCTTCTCCAAAAGCTCTTGGAGTTGTGCCATCATTTCTTCCATCTCTGACGGCGCCAAACGGTAAGGAGCTTTAGAAATTGGTGCTGCTCCAGGCACAAGATCAATCCGAAACTCTACCTGACGATCGGGTGGTAACCCTGGCAAGTCGTCCGGAAAGATATCTGGAAACTCACGCACGATTTTCACATCTTCCATCTTTGATTTCTCTAACTTGGCATCCATCACATAGGCTAGGAAAGACGAACATCCTTTTACTAAGCACTTGCGTGCCTTTGCCATTGTGATTATTGCCACTTCACCTTTACTCTTTTCACCATAGATGACAACGACTTCGCCAAAGGGGTTGGGAAGTCGAATCAACTTCTTGGAACATACGATCTTGGGATGGTTGTTTGACAACCAATCCATGCCGACCACAACATCGAAACCCCCGATTAACATCGGCAGTAGATCGATCGAGAATTCTCTCCCATCAATACTAAGAGTACACTGCTTTAGAACATCGTGGATCAGAACTTGACTACCATTTGCTATTTCTACCACTAATGCATCCTCAAGACTAGTAGTGGGCATAGAAATCTTCTGACAGAACAATTCAGATACGAAAGAGAAACTGGCACCCGTATCGAATAAAATACGAGCAGGTACAGAGTTTATAAGAAAAGTACCCGATACTACATCAGCGGATGCCTTGGCCTCATCGGCCGTCATCTGAAATGCTCGACCCGGAACCCTCGGAGGGTTCTCCTTCTTTGCCGCCATGCTACCCAATTTGAGCTTCGGGCAATCTCTCTTCATATGCCCTGGTGCCTTACACTCGAAGCAGACCATCCCCGCGACAGAACAGTCGCGGGCGGTGTAATCATTCTTACCACACTTGAAGCAGAATCTAGAAGTGGGGTTACAGTTACCATGGTGCTTTGTTCGACACTTCGGGCACCACCTTGCTTCTTGGTAACCGCTGAAGTTGCGGTTTTCGACAAAAGGTCGGGTCCGCTTGGGAGGTACAGAACTGCTCTCCCACTTTCTCTTATCAGACATCACCACGACACCACCACTGCTTTCTCAGTTTTGCTTCTTGCGAACATCTCTTCCATGAACTGAGCTTCCTCGACCATCTCTCGGAGGTTAGAAGCTTTGGAATTATGGACCATAGATTGCATGTCCGCGGGTAAGCCATTGAGATAAGCCTTCATCTTGTCTTTCTCTGTTGGGGCAGCGTGCCCCACCAGTCCAAGCTTTTCCATGAACTGACGGGTATACTCCCTCACCGTCAGGCTTCCCTTTACCAGAGACCAAAATTCTTTCTAAATTCGGTCCATTGTTCTTTCATTGCAGAACTCTTCTAACAACTTTTTCTTGAACTCGGCCCAAGACAACTGAGCCAACACCGCAAGAGATAGGGTGGATTGGATGACATTCCACCATATGAGCGCAGTATCCCTCAACAGTTGGGTACCGAACCACACTTTCTGATCATCTCCGCATTAGGAAGAGCCAAAAGCTTGCTCAACCGCTCGGATCCATTTCACACACACGGTCGGGTCATCAGAACCAAAGAACTCTGGCGTTCTGCAACCCAGAAAGGACTTGTAGAAACAACTTTTCCTATTTCCCGGAGCACCAACAATCCTGTGTTCCTCAGCCCTGACCCCTGTACCAGCGCCTCCAGAACCCACTACAATGTTTTCCACAACCGTCTCACTTCTCCGATTGTTCACATCGCGGTCCTCAATCACTTTCAGCAGAAACTCTTGCTGCTTTGCCATCTCTTCCCTCATTGCCAACATCATGCTGGCCATCAACTCGGACTGGGGATTAGCATCCCCGATGACTGGGTGGGACGAGGCCAGGTCTACTCGCGGAATGACCTCTGGCCCCCCACCTAGCCTTTGCTGAATAGGTGGTCGTACAACAACCTCAACTCCCTCCGGCTGACCAACGGTGGAGGTTGTCGCTTCTAGACCATCAACACATGTACGCGGTCTTCCGCGTGTACCTACCATACTGAACTGCTACACAGAGCAGAGAAAGAGATAAGAGATATGTAGGAAAACATGAAGGAAAACGTACTACCACATTACCAATTGTCATATTAACAGCAATCAAGCACTCTTACGTACAATATCCTCATAATAACATTAGCTAAGTGAAATTATGAACATATAACACTTAACGGTTCTTGTCACCACCACTACAACGCCTGATAAACGTACTTTTCGTTGACTCTAAAACTAACCCACTTAGAAGCTCTACCCAATCTCGCGGATCAATTCTTAGCATACTCAGTCTAAGTCTAGACATCTTACATTCATGCCTAGTTCGCTTAAACTAGGGCTCTGATACCAACTTGTAACGCCCTAAAAATCAGAGTAAATTAAAACTTGGAAAACTAGGCAACATGACATTCGTATTGTTATAAACCTCCCATAAAGGGGATCAGCCCTTAGGACTTTACAAAACCTGTACAGATATAGGGTTTATCAACAAACTAATCTAGACACCTACATCAAGATTACATTAGTTGACAATCCATAATTCACCAAAAGAATGGGACTTAACAAATGCCCATATACAATACTAGTCATCTCAAAATGCCTTGAGACCAAACCCGCCTCTCAAAACCCCGGCAACCCACCGCTAAGGGAAACCTGTTATACACATCATTTCAGAAAAAGTGTTAGGCTTAAAGCCTAGTGATAACATACAGTTCATAAGTCTCAAGAGATATAATCAAATGCATCAAAGTAAATCTTTTCAAAGGTTTAGTTATGCAAAATACAGTTCTTTGATAATAAACGGACAACCGGTCCAAAACACATCTTCCAATGACGGGGATTACTCGATTTACCAAGGATTATAGTGGAACACAAAGTAAGCCACAAATCCGAGTTATGAGCTAAATACATGGAACCATGGCCACGAACGCTTCGGTCCGTACTACGATGTGAGGGAGGCCCCCGAGGAACCAGTCATACTCGTTCATTAGACTACATTTGACCCATGGCTAGTAACTGGTCTCACATAACCGTACCAAGTTCCCCCGAGGATCAAATGTATCTAACTACAACAGAAGGGGCATATCCTTCCCAGCCATAAGCCGAATCAATACCTAGGGATCCACTAGTATAGTCATGACTTGTCACAATATTTCATGTGACCAACAAAGTTAGATAAATAGCTTCTAACACATTTATATTTCAATATGCCGTTTTCAAGATCAACTGTTGGTAAGAAAGATAAACATAAACCAGATTATATGCATTCTTTCAAATAAGCCCCCACAACTGGGCAAGTAAAACATTCTTTTACTTCAACAAGATGGAACCCATCTTCTTAGTCAAAAGTGTTCGGGAACCCTAAAATATCTCAAAAACCCCAAGTTACGTCAAAATGCAATAAACGGAAAATCCGAAACCATAGAGATATATAGGAGTTAAAAACACAATCTTTGACATACATAACAGTTTAGAAAAGTTAGTAGGAACTCACCTCAGATTCCTTCTTCCTAACGAATGCTACCTATGATAACACCGAAAGAATCGGTAAGTCGAAACATAGATAAATCTCCCACTTCCTGACTAAAACTCAAAGATAACAGAAGCTAACAGCAAAACCTAGTCCGGTCGAAGGCACACTACCGGTCGAAGGCATACCAGTCGAATGACACACTACCGGTCGAAAGGCATACCGGTCGAATGCATCCCACCGGTCGAGTGTATTCTTTCGGTCGAACGCATCTTCCGGTCGAATGCAACACGGTCCTTAGCATGTCCGATCGTCTTGTTCACCAAGAACACGCCGGAGATGCTGAACCCAGATCCAAATCGAAAAATACTCAGATCTCGAAATGGAACGGTTAAAAACCTTCACAACGAGATTCAACACGGCTAAAGACATTCAGATCAAAGCATTAAGCTAGATTCGTACCTTGATTTGTCCGAATCGATCGAACCCTTTTCACCTGCTTTTCACTCTCTCTCTGACTTCAAAAAGGAGAACCGAGATATTTAACAAAATATCTAACTTGATTTGTATATATATAACCCAAGTTACATTTAACCCCCCTGAACTTTGGGTAACTGTCAACTTTTCACCCAACCCCAAAATTCAGGGTGTTACAAATTCTTTAACAGAACTTTCATCTGGTTTGGACTTTCAGAATTATCTTCACCATTTTCATCATAAAACCTTTTCATTTTTGATTTTTCAGATCAGCTTTTGTCTTTGAAATTGAAACATATTAAATTTCTCCCCCTTTTTTATGATTGTGAGCATCATAATCATCAAAACTTCTTCAATTTCAACACTTTCTTTGATTTCCCCCTTTGTGATAAACTAACAATCTCCCCTTTATGATAAATTGATAGTCTTCGCCCTTTGATCTGAGTATCCGTCAATTCATGAGATTTATATATCCAAATCTTTTCAAATTCAGACATAATGAACAGTGTAACCCTGATTCAACAAATGAAACAGTTAATATGCTTGTAAGTAGCACAGAGCCACTTTGTATAACGGATGTACATTGGAAAGGAGCTTTTGTGATGTTCACTCCCCCAGGCCTTCCATTCAATCATCGAAAAACCACAAAGGAATTTTCTATGAATGTTATGACAAGAAAACGTATTCCTTGTGTGCTCGTGCAAGTGTAGAATGATTGAAGCTACTTAAGCTTTTTCAGGATCAAATTGTGTAAACTGTTGAGACAACAACAGATATTACACGAACTCAATGTGCATGAAAGAGGTGCGAAGGTGGGGCAACTTTCCTTCTTTTTAATATCTAAATCTGTCGAGTGAAGACCAAATAGCAGATATGCTGCGTCCCCAAGAAAAATTGGAACATTTCTTTATTAAGAAAGAAATGAGTGGTTGGTGGGGTAATTGCAAGAGTTGGCATGGGCTCACTGCCTATTTCAATAATTGTCACCAAAGAATGTGAACCAATCAGAAGATGTGGTTTCCCGGCTCAGAAAGTGTTTGGTGCAGAGTTTTGATATTCTTTTAACTCTGATCTCACACCCTCTTTCTTTTTAACATTATGCTCACTTCTAACTAAACTCTCTTTTCCATTTTACCGCTCAACACAATGAGAAAAAGTCAACCGAATGAGTTATCTCCCACACTCTTTGATTTAAGACCCCTCACCCCTCAATCACTCAAGGATAACTTCCGGGGTAGGAAACATTGGTTTACGTGAATCCATGGAAGTTCTTATAAGCTCACACATGAATCCTATGTAAGTCCTAAAAAGAATAGTTGTTCAACAGTTTAATTTGAACAAGTAAGCACAAAAATTATAACATTGTTAAAACTTATGCTCATCAAGGATATGAATGAAATTTGAGCATTTAAACTTTGAAGATCTCTCAAAACAAAGATATTGAATGAATGAAATGAAATCAAGAGAATTGTTTTGAGAATCTGACAATGTATCAATCAGATCAAATAAAATGGTTGGGTATCAAAGAACTGAATATTTTGTTTATATGAACAAATATAAACAATTTAGCAATGAAAGCGCAAATTTGGAAATGATGATTGATGCTCAACAATATTTGAAAGCAAACGGGAGTATTACCATCGAAAAATTGTTGTGTTATGAGACATGGTAATAAGGAATTCAAATAAAGGACTGAACCGGTGTGTATGAATACTTTACAGTATATAGATAAGATAATACACAAGTATTAATCTTTGGAAACACACGGTCAGTTAAACAGTAAAGCTCAATAATGAAAAACATTTAAAATCACACTTCTTAATTCATGAAATCTTTTGAGAATAGAGAAGTGGTTTGAACATTTAAGAAAACGTTTTTCATGCTTGAAAGTTGTTCTTCTTTCAAAAAATCAGAGATCTAGATCAGAAGATATTTACCTTTTAGGCTCCCCCTCAAATCATGATAGAATGATTTATATTCTAATAAGCTCCGCCTGGATATTTTTAAAATATCCTTATCTGAACATTGAAGAACAGGTTCTGATCTGTTGTAATCAGAAGCCACAATCCTTTACATTAAAGTTCGGGTTCTAAACTTAAGTGTTTAGAAGCCATAACTCTTTGACTTTAAGGTCCGAGTCCTAAGTTGATTTACTCAGAAGTCATACATCTTTCTCCCCCTAAACTTGTGCTACCTGCGAAATAGATTTAACAGGTTTTGGTACCCACTGGTATTCGGGTCCTGGTACGTTAGATTTAGGAATCTACTTCTCATTAGATTTATATTTTTTAAACCAGAATTCTGAGAAGTTATTCTGTAAGAACCGTACCAGTTATGAGCATATTATTTCTGAACGAAGTCATTCTCTCCACAGTAAGAACAACAGATTTTCTTTTGAGCAATCCTGATCAAATGATTAGTCGAGTAATATATATCAGAATTACCAAAAGATTTACCTTTATATGCATTGTTCTTTTTGGCATTTGTTGTGGATTTGAATGATCTTGCATTCATCTTCTCATCATCTGAAGAACTCTTCACTCTCCAGACCATCTATTGTTTCTTTGATTGCTTCCCAAGAGATTTTACATAAAAGTTTGTTGAACCATCAACAGATTTGTCATAAAATAGATTTGATGGTCTGATCTGATTTGATTTGACATTTTGTGATATGACACTTTTCTTTTTCGAAACATTTTTCTCATGAATAGAACTTGAAGTTGTTTTGAAAGAACAGACTGATTCTGTTGAATTATCAACAGGTGATTGACTAATCACATCAGCTGTAATCTTTTCTGACAATTCACTGTTTGCAGCTTCCAAGTCTTTTATCTTTTTTAATAGAATGTTTCTTTCAGAAGTCATTGTGTCAAACTTTATTTTCAAATCAGATTTAGCCATCTTTTCTTTTTGCACATCTGATGATAGAATAGTTATTTTGGATGTGAACTTAGATATCTCAGATTCAAAATGTAAGCGTTCTTGCTCAAAATCTTTTTGTAAGTTCTTCGTTTTATCATAAATTTCATTGAAGATCCCAACATTTCTCTTTTCATATTTCTTCTTTGCAATTTCCAAAGACTTTTTCTTTTCTTGAAAAGCTTTTCTTTCTTTCTCAAGTAAGTCTTGTAAAATAGTGATCTGTTTGCGAAGTTCGATTGTTTTGTTTTCAAGAATTTGTTTCTCTTTAGCAAAAGTATCCCTCTCTGTTATCAAAATCTTTTCGAATTCGGATACTTGCTTTGAAAGTTTAATGCATCTAAGCTCCAGATCCTTTTTCTCTTGGAGAGTTTTCTTGGAGAGTTTTCTTGGAAAGTTCAGACAACTTTTGAGTAGAAGATGTCTCCAGATTTGATCTATCATTATCTGCTTGGATGCTTTTTGTCAGTTTAGCATTCTGTATCTTCAAGGCAAATATCTTCTCTTCGAAAGCCTTAAACTTGTTTTGAAGCTCAACTGATTCAGCTTGCAGTGCAAATGCTTTTTGTTCAGTTGTCTTCTGTTGGCTTTGAAGTTTTGTAATATTAGACTCTTTTATCTTGATTACTTTTTCAAGAGTCTGAATGGTATTTTCTTTTATTGCAATCATTTTCTCTTTATCTTTAATCTCTTTGTCTCTTGCAATGATGATACCTGCAAAATCAGATTTGGCATTATCATTACATTTTGCACAAACAGAAGAGTTATTAGAAATTGACAAATTAGATTTCAACTCCTGATTCTGTTTGATAAGGGCTGCATTCTGAATTCTCAGTTTGTCACATTCAGCCTCTATTTTTGGTATCTTATGCATGTACAATACAACAAGATCTCTCCCTAATAGTATTGTATTTGCTTTCTCATCTGTAATTGTCATCTTGAATGAAATATCAGCTTGATAAGAATGATTGTTCCCAAACAATTCAGAAAAGTTGACTGGATGTCAAACTTAAATCACCAAAAAAAATCTCAGAAAAATTTACAAGTATAAAACTCGCAAAGCACTAAACTCTCAAGTCACTATTCATATTAATTCGCGCTAACAAGCATGTGCGCATTTATGATTCGCACAGAACACTACTTGCTAGTTTTGATGTTCGCGCAAACAACTATATGCGCGTTTTGGCTTCTCGTAAGGTTAGGCTTGCGCGTTCTGTCCTTAGAAAATTTTTACAGTTTTAGAACTCGCTAAAAGAAAACTCACAGAATTAAGAAACTCGCAAGTCACTATTTATAGAGCTTCTCGCTAGACGCCTCGTGCGTGAACTATAAACTCGCAAAAGACTTTTGCGCGTTTTATCCACTTCTCGCAAACCCTTTATGCGCGAACTATGTGAAACTCGAACAAAACATAAACATCTTCATCTTGCGCGCTCTTCCTTCCCTTGCGTGTTCTTCAGATGAACGTTGCACGTTTTACAGATCTAACGCGTTATTGAGTTCTGTTTTTGTTGGGAACTGAAGATATGACCAAGTCTTTAATGCTGCTAGTTCAAAGTTAGTACTGCTTGATGAGATTAATACTGCTGAGCATGGTTAGTACTGCTGGAGTTAATACTGTTCAGAGTATTAATACTGCTGAAGAATAATGCTGCTTATGTGATAAAGAATTCGCATGGAAGGATGACAGCTGGATGGACTAAAGATATTCATGGAAGTTGGAGATACAGATGGAAGTTTATATTGAAGATCTTTTTATTTTTTGTAATTATCTTTATCTTTAGTATATGTATAGAATTGTTTAGAATAGTTAGAATTATTAATTCTGAGTTTTTGTTCTAGAGAGAGAATCAACCTCAAGGCATCATTCCTAATTCTAGAGAAGTAGAATTCGTCTTGAAAGAGTCTGTTCTTCAAGATTGAGGTTGTGAGTGAAAAGCCTGTAACTTAAATCATTCAATACAAGTTTACAAGTTGTGATTGTGATTCATACTGTTTTTTCTGTCTATTGAATATTAAAGTGTTTTTCCGTAACTTCTTTAATATTGTTTCTGAGTGTTCATATTTCTTGTTGAGAATTCGATCCTGACAAGTGGTATCAGAGCAAGTATTCTCAAAAACCTACATTCAAAATCACATCATCATGGCTAAAGGTTCAGAGTCTTCAAGCTCAGAAATTCCTACAGAGGTAACATCTAATCTTTGTTCTAAATCCTGTATTGAAACTGTTAAAAGGTACAGGGATCACAACCAGACAATGAGTGATGACCTTAAAAGATTAGAGAGAGATATAAAAGACTATGCAAAAATTGTTGAGAGTTTTGAGGAACAGATTAAGAGTTTCCAAGCCAATGAACTCCAACACTCATATGACACCAACTACTGGAAGTGGGAGAAAGATCAGTATGAGTTGAAGCTGAAACAGAAAGAAGAGGACAATGAGAAAATAAAGAGTGAGTTTGAGAAAGCCAAGCTGGATATTGAGAAATTTTCCAATGCTTCAAAAGCAATGGACTCTTTGCTCCAAACTCAAATCCATGACAAACTTAGAAGAGGAATAGGCTATAATACCACACCACCACCGTACAACAACAACTACATCCCTCCTATATCAGACTTGCTAGAGACCAAGAATAGGAAGGAATTGTCTGATGAAGCCACTAAGGTAGATCCATTAGACAATGTGGTGGTTGAAACAAACTCTGAAGAAGAAAACTCTAATGATAAGAGTAAGGAGAACACTGTGAGTGGTGAGATTCCCCTAGAAAATCACATTATCACCAATGAGGGATGTGGAAAAACTTGGGTCAAATCTAAGGACATAGAGAAGACAGAGGGAAAGTTTGGTAAGGTCCATTACAAACAGACCACAGTTGTGAATCCTGTCCCTTGCAAACAGTGTACATGCACTAAATCTGAGTCCCAAAAACATGATAAACCAAAGGGAAATCAGAGAAACTGGAATAATCAGTGGGCACAAAAACAAGGGATTGATCTGTGTAAAATCAACAGGCCAAAACCTTGTTTTATCTGTGGCAAATTGAATCATCTTGCCAAATACTGTTATTTCAATCCTATTAACCAAAGAGTCACTTTTCAAAGAGAACCACAAAACTCTTCTGGTTATAGGAATCAAAGAAGGAATCAAATGGCTGAGAAAAGAGCACCTAAAAAGTTTCATGCTCAGAACAAGTTTGCTAATATAAAGAAAAATACTCCAAATAAGCCAAGGAGTAATTTAAAGACAAAGAAAGCAAACAACTTTGTTCAGGTTTGGGTTCCAATTGTAAAGAAACGTGTTAGTACTGCTATCCCAGATAGTACTGCTAACAGAAATAGTGCTACTAACTCAGTTAGTACTGCTAACCAAGTTAGTACTGCTAACCAAGTTAGTACTGCTAACAAGGCTAGTGTTGCTTCTAGTACTAATGTTGCCAAGCCTATAATCTTGACAAAGTATTCCAGCCATGAGATTCCTAAACAACTCATCCAGACTAAACTTACAGATTATATTGATGAGAAAGGACAACCCAAGACCACTTTGGCTTGGGTTCCCTCCAAAACTAACTGATTTATCTAGTGAGCAGGGCAACCAATAGCTCAAGAGGAAGAGCATTTGGCATGTTGATAATGGTTGCTCTTGGCACATAACAGGGAACATGGACTGCCTTCAAAATTCATCAAGATTTGTTGGAGGACATGTTTCATTTGATGCAGAAGTAGATATGATAAGTGATAAAGGTAAGGGAGATGATGTTCAGCAAATAAGGTACAAACAAAGGAAGTCTATTACCTTGCTCAGAGTACCTCAAGCTTCAAAAAGAGTAAGTATAGTTAATGCTGCCAGTGCAGTTTTAATACTGCCAGTGCACAGTTAATACTGCTAGTGGTTAATACTGCTCTCAGTTAATACTGCTAGTTAGTTAATACTGCTAGTGGTTAATACTGCTCTCAGTTAATACTGCTAGTTAGTTAATACAGCTATTCGTTAATATTGATCTAGGTTAATACTGCTTATGTCCCATACACTATAAATACCCTTTGCCCGCCTAAAAGTTCATAACGACTCCTTGCTTTCTATTCATCTGCTCTCTCACCTTTTCTCTCAAGAACCAAGTGTTCCAGTACAGATTTTTCAAGCTCAATGGCGTCTATGGCATTTATCGACGAGCATAATGAAATCGCGATGCTTCAAAAGCCAAAGCAAGCTGCAGGATTTCATCAAATAGTGGATTTTTTGAAGTCTAGCCATATCGCCTATGCTCTGACAGTGTCTCCATCAATCTATATCGCGCACCAACAACAATTTTGGGCTAATGCCACCATTGTTACTGAGAATGGTGTGCAAGTGATCAAGACAAGGGTGTGTGGCAAATCCTTGACAGTTACTGAAGAGGTAATTCGCATCAGTCTACGTCTAGACGATGCCTCTGCTATCTCATCTATCTCTAATGATGAACTGTTTTCTACTCTTACAAGAATGGGGTATGGAGGCCCATTGGGTGTGTTCAAGTTCTCAAAAGCTAAATTTTCACCCCAATGGCGTTTCTTTGTCCATACCCTTATGCATTGTATCTCTAAAAAGACTACTGGATGGAGTGAGTTCAGCAGCACCATTGCTTATGCTTTGGTCTGTCTGGCCACTGCCAAAAGGTACAATTTTTCTAAAATGATTTTCAGTGATCTTGTCTCAAACCTGGGAAGTAAAAAGAGCTTTTATATGTACCCCAAGTTTGTACAAGAAGTTATAACTTATGAATTGACGGATATGCCTCACTTTGATGAGGTATATGTACCAAAAATTCCCAAAGGTAAGGTCTTTTCAAACATGAAAAGATCCCCTCTGGACTCGGAAGGAGTTGACACCCCATTGTTCTCTACAATGATGGTGGTGTCCCACACTGAAGAAGGTATGGCAGCAGGGTCAAGGCCCTCATTAGACCATCCCACTGCTAGCCAATCCCAACCTTCCCACTCTATATCTATCCCACTGTCCCTACTTCATAAGCCCACTTCTCCAATTACCCAAACTTATACAAGGAAACAGGTAAAGAAGGCTCCTTCCCTTCTTGTACCATCACCCACTAAGCCTTCTAGCCCTCTACGGGAGAACTCTCCCTTAGAGAATATCAATAGGGAAACCAAAGGGGTGTCTCCCAACCCCAAGGAGGTGCTCACTGAGGTGGAGGTTGAGCATATGGGTGCTAAGGCTGCCACTACTCCTGCTAGCACAGAGGAGGTCAGTGGTAACATACATAAGACCTTCCCCATGGCAACTTTGGGTGAGCAATCATCCAAAGGTCCCAGGTGCCAAGAAACCAAGGGCGTGGATAGTGCTTCTGCTAGGCAGAAGACTTCCACTACAAAAAGATCCAATGATCCATCAAAAGAGGGTAACACTTCTGGAGAAGGTGAGGACAGATATAACTATTATGAATTGATGGAAACCATGGGAAACATCAACATGGATGTTCTCAAACAGGGCAAAGATATAGACGAACTTAAACTTATAGTTCTGTCCCAACAAGTCCAGATTGCCAAGCTAAAGAAAATGGTGACAAGGTTATTGCAAAAGAAGAGGAGAAAGCAGTTTGTTCTAAAGAAGAGGAGCAATGCTCAAGATGCTTCCAACAAGGGGGAGAAGCAAGAAAGGGAAACAGAAAAAGAAAGTTCAGCTGAAAAGAGAGTTGAAGTTGAGGGGGAGACAGAGGATGTAATAGAGGCAGAAACAGAAGTTGCTCAAGCAGCAGAAACTGTTAATGCTGCTGAAACAAAAGAAGCAGCAGAAACAGAAGAAGCAGTAACAGGGCTCTCTGTAGAGGAGCTGGAGATTGCAGAGACATTGGTTAGAGCCAAGAATGACACTCCTAAGGCTAGTCAAAAGGCCAAGGGAGTGATCATTAATGAAGGTGGAGGCTCAAAGAAAAGAAAAGAATCAAGTAAAGCAACTTTGAAAGATACAAAGGGAAAGGGAAAAGAAAAGCTCATTGAAACTGAACTGCCTTCAAAGAAGAGGAGTCAGATTGAAATGGATGAGGAGATTGCAAAGCAGCTTCAAGAGCAAATGGAAAAGGAGGAACAGATTCAAACAGAAACAGATAGAGAGCTTGCAAAGATAATAGCCAGAAAACTAAATGCTAAGTATCAAGAAAGTTTAAAAGAAGCAGCAGCTGAAGCCAAGAAAAGCTCTGTGAAAGTGTCTAAGTAGAGAATGCCAGTAATGAAGCAGAAAAGACAACCTTCTAAGACCTTTTTGGCCAATCAGAAAAGAAGAAGAATGATTAACTTCCTGAGAGGTGCAATTGGTGTCAAATGGGAAATGTTTACCAACATGGCATACAGCAAGGTTGAGGAGCTGTACAAGAAAGAAATGGCCAAGCTTCAAGGGGACTCATCTCAAAGGGAAGAGGCTGAAAGAAGAATGAAGGAAAGGCATGACCTAAATATTCAACAACCGTTCCCTGAGGAGACCACACCATCAAAGGACAATGCTGAAGAAATGAAGGAAGAACAAGAGAATGCTGGTATAGAAATTAAATCTGCAAAGAGGGTGAAGACAATTGCTTCCAAAAGGCAGTCTAAAAGGCCAAGAGTGGAAGAAAGAGCAGAAACTGAAGCAGAACCTTCAGTCACACCTTCAGCAGAACCTGTGCAGAACCCAGAACAATCCAAAGAGCAATCTGATGAGCATGTGGGGTTGTATATGACTATAGTAAAACCTGTACAGGTTGTTCCAATCTCCATGAAGGCTCCAAAGATCATCTTTTGGGATATTCTAAGAGACAATGGAAAGGATTTCTTTAGACTCAAAAGAAATGGTGGTGCATTTGAAGCATATTCAACCTGGGGGAGAGTAATCAGAGGTTGTTCAAGAGCAGACATAGAGGAAATGTACAAAGTGGGAATGAAACTCTATGAGCCTGTGTTGAAAGGTACTGAAGAAAATCTTCTCAAAGTGGCAATGGAATACTTATGTATGATGTTTGATCCAGAGAAGGTGGTGCATAGAATTAAAGATCTTCATCATGAGTATGTGTTAAAAAAGATTGATCATTGGATACTTTTTTAAAACTGTGGTGTGTACATGATTACAATTGATAAATGTTATCATGAATACTACCTAGTTGACAAAATATATGATCATAGCAAGCAGAAACTTGAAGGGATGCTGAAAGCTAAACTAGTATGTACTAAGGATTCAGAAATGGCCAGAATTTTGGTGAGAAGAACTATCAATCAAAGTCTGGGCCTAGATCCAAATTAGGGCAACTGAATGTGAGGTGTTGAAAGCATCTTGAAGATCAGATCTGAAGAACTTGACTTCTCTTTCTAAAAGTCAAGTTAGGGAGAGATTGTTGGGAACTGAAGATATGACCAAGTCTTTAATGCTGCTAGTTCAAAGTTAGTACTGCTTGATGAGATTAATACTGCTGAGCATGGTTAGTACTGCTGGAGTTAATACTGTTCAGAGTATTATTACTGCTGAAGAATAATGCTGCTTATGTGATAAAGAATTCGCATTGAAGATCTTTTTATTTTTTGTAATTATCTTTATCTTTAGTATATGTATAGAATTGTTTAGAATAGTTAGAATTATTAATTCTGAGTTTTTGTTCTAGAGAGAGAATCAACCTCAAGGCATCGTTCCTAATTCTAGAGAAGTAGAATTCGTCTTGAAAGAGTCTGTTCTTCAAGATTGAGGTTGTGAGTGAAAAGCCTGTAACTTAAATCATTCAATACAAGTTTACAAGTTGTGATTGTGATTCATACTGTTTTTTCTGTCTATTGAATATTAAAGTGTTTTTCCGCAACTTCTTTAATATTGTTTCTGAGTGTTCATAATTCTTGTTGAGAATTCGATCCTGACATTTTTTGAAAAATCGATCCAAAATGTTTAATACTTGAATTTAAAACATGAAATTGCACAGATTTGATCGATTAAACATATAGAATACATTTCCAATGTCAATTTCTGATCAAAAACAACAAAACTCATATTATCAATTCAGAATAGTATCGAACATTTCATAAACAAAATCCCACAAAAATTCAAAATTGAATCCAATTTAGTTCGAATTTTGTGATACACTCAATACAAGAAACAATCCAAATCACCAATTGAATACAATGAATCCATTATCTTGTATCAAAAATAATTTTTCAGTGAAAAATCGATTGAACAGTGAAAAACCAAGAAATCGACTAAAATCTTGAAAATTTTCAGAAAATTGATCCAATTCAATTAATGTGATCTTTCTGAATTAGTTTGGTCTTGCTCTGATACCAATTGAAATTGTATTCCCAGATCAATCAATTCAATCTCAAACAAGATTTAACAATCTTAAGATCTAGAGAGAGAGAGAGAGTAGAGAGAGAAAGTTTCAAACTGATATATCACACATCTGAATATTACAATGAAGGTTCTTTTAACACTTACAAAGCTAAAACCTATTTATACCACAAAGCTATACTCACAAGATTAAACACATAAACTATATAAACTCTCTAAGACTTATGTTGACTTTTCTCTATTTGACTTACATTGCCTTTGACTTTTCTACACTTAAATATTGGATGCAATTAATTCACTAACAGATATGTATGCAAAAAGTGGCTTCCTAAACTTGAAAAATGTTCTAAGGTAAGGATTCGTAGGTGAGAGAGCTGCGAGAAGTCCAGAATTCGCATGCTGGTATGTTGCGAATTCTGAGGATTCGTGAATGTTATGTTTGCGAAATGCGAGGATTCGTGAACATGAGGCTTGCGAAAGTTGAAGAACTCGCAAGGCAAGCCTCAGCGATTTTTGTGGTATAGGTTATGCCATCTTGCGAATTGTGCTCAAATGTCTATAAGGATCTACGAATTTTGGTCATTTGCGAAAGTTTTGGTGATTTTTGAAGATTTTGACTGTTCTGAACCCTATTTCATACAAGTTTGCCTTGTTCCTTTGCTTTTTACGCGGAATGCATATGTGACATCAATGTTGGTCACATATCCTTAGCAACTGATCTGTTCTTTTTCGAGTGCTCATGCCTGTCTAGATTTTCAGATTCTAGATTTGATGATTTGGTCTCTGCTTGGATTGCGTTAGCTGCCTGAGCATCTGCAATCATCAGTCTGGAAAGCTTCAATTTGTGTTAGATCGTTGAGTGCTCTTTATCATTCTTCTGACCTAATCAACCAGTAGTATGAGCGACTGCAAGCATTGTTCTGCACTTTGGTTGTGATTCAGAATCCTGAGAGCTTATAATAATCCAGCTGATTCGTGAAGAAAGGAGTTATGGGTTTGATTATTTAGTTTTCTAGAGAGAAGTCAGTATGAGTATCTTCTATCAGTTGTTGAACCTTTCATTTTGTGTTAACCAAATCCTTCACAATGTAGCCACCTACTCTCTTTGTGTTCTTAGTGTAGATTTATTTTGCTTTCAATAATCTACTGATTTCTACCCTTGAATTCTTGTTCATCTCCTAATCAAACCAATCATTGATTTCAAGTTTTAGATTGAAAAATCATTTTTTTTGAAAACTTCACTGTGTGAAGATCGATTGGTTGATTTCTTGTGTTTTTTAGCATAAAATCGATTTGATTATGTGTATTTTTGTCAGGATCTAATTTTTAACAAGAATAATGAACTCAGAAAAAATATTAAAGGAGTTGCGGAATAACACTTTAATATTCAACAATCAATGTAACAGTGAATCAGAAATCACAACTTGTAAACTTTATTGAATGATTAAAGTTACAAGTTTTCACACAAAACCTCAATCTTGATGAACAGGCTCACCAAGATGAATTCTACTTCTCTAAAACTAGGATTATAAACCTTGAGGTTAATTCTCTCTAAAACGTATTAATCAAAAGCTAATTCTATCAGAGACTTCTATACTATTTATACAAGACATATTACAAGATAATTATCAAAATACAATTGATCTTCAATCCATAATTATCTCCTTTACTTTAGCAAGTCTTCTATACAGTTGTCTTCCTTCCATACTGAGTCTTCATCTCATAAGCAGCATTAACCTTCATCAGAAGTATTAACCATCTTTAGCAGTATTAATCATGTTAGCAGTAGTAATCCCTTAGCAGTACTAACTACTAGCAGTACTAAATCTCCAAGCAGTACTAACTATTGAAATAGCAGCACTAACTTTTTAAGCAGTACTAACTCCCCATAACTTGACTTTTAGGAAGAGAAGTCAAGTTCTTCAGATATTGTCATCAAGATGCTTTCAACACTTCAGCTTAGTTGCCCAAATTTGGATCCAGGCCCAGACTTTGATTTATTGTCCTTCTTACCACAATTCTGGCCATTTCTGATTCCTTTGCACACACTAGCTTAGCTTTCAGCATCCCTTCTAGCTTCTCCTTGCTATGATCATGCACTTTGTCCACTAGAAAATACTCATGATAGCAATTATCTATGGTGATCATGTAGACACCACAGTTTTCAAATAGCATCCACTTATCAATCCTTTTGAACCCATACTCATGATGCAAATCTTTTATCATGTGCACCACTTTTTCTGGTTCAAACATCATACACAAGTATTCCATTGCAATCTTGAGTAGACTTTCTTCAGTTCCTTTCATCACAGGCTCATATAGCTTGATTCCCACCTTGTGCATTTCTTCTAGGTCAGCCCTTGAACAACTTCTTATCACTTTCCCCCAAGTTGCATAGACTTCAAACACATCACCAACTCTTTTGAGTCTGAAGTACTCCTTTCTGTTGTCCCTCAGAATATCCCAAAAGATGACTTCTGGTGCCTTCACAGAAATGGGAACAGCCTGTACTGGTTCTATTACAGTCATGAACAAATCAACCTGCTCATTTGATTGCAGATTGGATGGTTCTGGATTCTGCTCTGGTTCTGCTGAAGGTGGAACAGAGGATTCTGCCTCTTTTTCTACTTCCTCTGTTTCTTGGAGGCTATGGTCTTTACTCTTTTTGCAGATTTGGCTTCCACAGTAACATTCTCTTCTTTAGTGTCTTCATCCTTTTCTTTTGTAGGAGTGGCTTCCTCAGGGAAGGGTTGTTGGATGTTGAGATCATGCCTCTCTTTCATCCTTCTTTCAGCTTCTTCCCTTTGAGAAGAGTCCACTTGAAGCTTAGCCATTTCCTTCTTATATAGCTCCTCAACCTTGTTGTATGCCATGTTAGTGAATATCTCTCCTTTGACACCAATTGAGCCTTTCAGAAAGTTGATCATTTTTCTCCTTTCTTGATTGGCCAAAAAGGTCTTGGAAGGTTGTCTTTTCTGCTTCTTGACTGACATTCTTTGCTTGGATACTGTCACTGATCTCTTCTTGGCCTCAACTGCAGTTTGCATGCTCTTTTGATATTCTTCATTGAGCTTTTTAGCCATATCCAGTGTAAGTTCTCTGTCATTTTCAGATTGTAGTTGTTCCTCCTTTTTCATCTCTGCTTGAAGCTGCTTTGCCACTTCTGCATCTAATTCTATCTGAGTCTTCTTCTTTACACATTGCTATGGTTCAACCATCTTAGCCTTTCCTTTCTTTTTCAAATCTGCCTCACTGATCTCTTTGCTTGTTTTATGCTCAAGACCTCCTTCTTTAATGACCACTCCCTTGGCCTTTTGAGTAGCCTTAGGAGTGTCATTCTTGGCTTTGACCAATGTTTCTGCAATCTCTAATTCTTCAACAGATAGCCCTGTTACTGCTGCTACCTTTTCAGTTTCTGCTGCCTTACTACTTTCTGCTGCTAGGTTAACAGTTTCTGCTTCTTTGGTTACTGTTTCCCTGTTCTGCTCCCCCTCAAACTGTGCTTCCATACCAATGGGACTTTGTTTCTTCCCTTTACTTTGTTTTTCCCCCTTGTTGTAAGCATCTTTTCTTTTCTTTAGAACATATTGCTTTCTCTTCTTTTTCTGCACCAATCTCCTCACCATCTTCTTCAATTTGGTAATCTGTACTTGTTGAGACAGAATCACCATTTTCATCTCCTCTATGTCTGATCCCTATTTGATAACATCCAGATTAATGTTGCCCATTGTATCCATCAATTCTTGGTAGTTATATCTATCCTCACCTTCTCCAGGACTGTTACCCCTTTTTGAAGGATCATTGGAACATTTAGTAGTGGAAGTCTTCTGCCTAGTAGAAGCACCCTCCACCCCCTTGGTTTCTTGGCACCTGGGACCTTTGGATGATTTCTCACCCAAAGTTTCCATGGGGAAGGTCTTATTGATGTTACCACTGGCCTCCTCTGTGCTAGTAGGAGTAGTGGCAGCCTTTGCACCCATATGCTCATGCATCTCCTCAGTGAGCACCTCCTTGGGGTTGGGAAACACCCCTGTGGTTTCCCTATAGATATTCTCTAATGGAGAATTCTCCATTAGAGGGATTGAAGGTTTTGAGGGTGAAGGTACAAGAAGGGAAAGAGCCTTCTTTACCTTTTTCCTTATGTAAGTATTGGTGATTGGTGAAGTTGGTTTTTGAAGAAGGGACTGAGGGATTGATATACTGATTGAAGGTTGGGATTGGCTTTCAGTGGGATGGTCTAGTGAGGGCCTTGACCCTGAAGCCATACCTTCTTGATTGTGGGACACCACCATCATTGTAGAGAACAATGGGGTGTCAACTCCTTCCGAGTCCATAGCAGATCTCTTCATATTTGAAAAGACCTTGCCCTTGGGGATTTTAGGTACATATACCTCATCAAATTGAGGCATATCCGTCAATTCAGTGGTTATAACTGCCTGGACAAATCTTGGGTACATATAGAAACTCTTTTTATTTCCCAAGTTTGACACAAGGTCATTGAAAATCATTTTTGAAAAATTATACTTTCTGGCAGTGGCCAAGCAGACCAAAGCATAAGCAATGGTACTACTGAACTCACTCCATCCAGTAGTCTTTCTAGAAATACAATGCATAAGAGTATGGACAAAGAAACGCCATTGGGGAGAAAATTTAGCTTTAGAGAACTTGAAAACACCCACTGGGCCTCCATACCCCATTCTAGTGAGAGTAGAAAACAGATCATCATTAGAGATAGATGAGATACCTGAGACATCGTCTAGACGTAGACTGATGCGAATTACCTCTTCAGAAACTGTCAAGGGTTTGTCACACACCCTTGTCTTGATAACCTTCACACCATTTTCAGTAATAGCAGTGGCATTGGCCCAAAATTTCTTCTGGTGCTCAATGTAGATTGATGGTGACACTGTAAGAGCATGAGCGATATGGCTGGTTTTGAGAAAATCCACTATTTGATGGAATCCAGCAGCTTGCTTTGGCTTTTGAAGCATCGCGATTTCATTGTGTTCATCAATAAACGCCATTGAGGCCATCGAGCTTGAGTAGTCTTGACTGAAACTCACTAGGTGCTTGAGAGAAAAAGATTAGAGAGAATATGAATAGTATTCAAAGAGTCATTATGATCTTTTAGGCGAGCAAAGGGGGTTTTTATATGGTTCGGGAAATAAGCAGTATTAACCACTAGTAGTATTAACTAACTAGCAGTATTAACTGAGTGCAGTATTAACCACTAGCAGTATTAACTAACTAGCAGTATTAACTAAGAGCAGTATTAACCACTAGCAGTATTAACTAACTAGCAATATTAAAATTGTACTTACACTCTTGAAGCTTGTGTTGGTCTGAACAAGGCAATATACTTCCTGAGAAAGATGATTAGTAACACCAAAAACAACCAAATAACAGGTATACAATCACTTTTTAAACATGAGCTCATTCAGAGTTGATCATGCCCACACTTGTGACCAAAAAGGTGAATCTACCCACATCAAAAGCTTTAGTGAATAGATCAGCAAACTGGTTATCAGTATGTACTTTAACAACTTGAATAAGCTTCTTTTCATTGCAGTCTCTAATAAAGTGATACCTGATTTCAATGTGCTTTGTTTTGGAGTGCTTGACAGGATTGTTCACAATGCTAATAGCACTGTTATTGTCAATGAAGATTGGAGTGTGAAGAAAGGTTATCCCATAGTCCAGCATTTGATTCTGAATCTATAGAACCTGAGAGCAGCAACTTGCAGCAACAATGTACTCAGCTTCTGTTGTAGATAAGGACACTGTGGTTTGTTTCTTACACTGCCAAGATACTAATCTTGCACCCAAAAGTTGACATCCACCTGAAGTAGACTTTCTATCCATATTAGCACCACCCAAGTCACTATCTGAATACGCAGTCAAGTCAAAGTTGGATTCATAAGGATACCAAAGACCTAATCTAGGTTGCCCTTTTAAGTATCTGAAAATCCTTTTAACTGCTTGAAGATGTGACTGCTTTGGCTTGACTTGAAATATGGCACAAACACACCCTGGAAACATGATATCTGGTCTTGAGGCTGTGAGATACATGAGAGATCCCATCATTGATCTATAAAGATGGATATCAACATCCTCCCCCTCAAGATCAGCAGTGATATGTTTGTGTGTTTCCATTGGTGTGCTTGCTGGCTTTGAGTCTGATAAACCATATTTGTCCAATATGTCTTTCACATACTTTGATTGACTTATGAAGATCCCATCTTTCTGCTGTTTCACTTGAAGTCCAAGGAAGAAAGTAAGTTCACCCATTGAACTCATTTTGAAGCTTTTGTGCATCAACTCTTCAAAGTCTCTACACATCTGATCTTTTGTGGATCCAAAGATGATGTCATCCACATATATCTGAACTAGTAGGATGTCCTTCTTTCTTCTTTGGATAAAAAGGGTCTTGTCAATTATTCCCCTTTCAAACCCATTTTCCAAGAGATAGGTAGACAGAGTATCATACCATGTTCTTGGGGCTTGATGTAGACCATAGAGAACTTTCTTCAGTTTGTATACTCTGTCAGGATATGATGGATTCTCAAATCCAGGGGGCTGACAGACATATAATTCTTCATCAATTGTTCCATATAGAAAGGCACTCTTCACATCCATTTGATATACCTTGAACTGCATATATGAAGCATAGGCTAGAAACAGCCTAATTGCCTCTACCCTTGCAACTGGAGTAAATACTTCTTCATAGTTTATGCCTTCTTCCTGAGTGTACCCTTGTGCCACTAGCCTTGCTTTGTTCCAGATTACTATTCCTCTCTTATCCTTTTTATTTCTGAAAATCCACTTGGTGCCAATAGCTCTATGACCTTTTGAAAGGTCCACCAAGTCCCAAACATCTTGCAATTTGAATGGTAGCAACTCTTCTTGCATGGATTCTATCCAACTGGAATCTTTCATTGCATCATGAGCCTTCTTAGGCTCAATCTGAGATAGAAAGCAAGAGAGTACTGTATGTTTTGATCCTGCAACTCTTGAAGTCTGCTTTGATTTCTGGTTATCATAGGAGAAGAGATGTTTCCTATTACTAGCTCTGGAGGATGGTTCTTTTGTGTTCTAGTCTGATGACTAGGTTCTTCATTGATTCCCACTTCTAGATTGGAATCATTTAAGTTAGCTGAGGGAATCTCATCAGCTACTTCTGGCTCTTCATGCTCTGGATTCTCCTCATCTCTTCTTTCTTCTTCACTCTGACTTGGTTCAGTAACAGTCTCCCTTTCACAAATTTCAACAGTTTCCATTGTAGGTATGGGAAAGATCACAGACTGAGGAGTAATGACTTGTACTTGTTCATCCCCTGATCCTCCACTTCCTGAACCTGCATGATCATCACTACTGAAACCCAAAGAGTTAGTTAGTGAATCAATGTCAAACAACCACTGAGGACCTGAACCAATAGGATTTGGTGAGTTCTCATTGCGTTTAACATTGTCACTTTCCTCAATTATTCTAGAAGAAGAATTAAATACTCTGTAAGCCTTACTCTGAGATGAGTAACCAACAAGAAAACCATCATCTGCCTTGTTATCAAACTTTCCTAAGTGAGTTTTGGTATTGAGAATGGTACAAGGACACCCAAAAGGTTTGAAAAATCCAATAAATGGTTTTCTTTTATTTAAAAGCTCATATGGTGTCTTGTTCTTAGGCTTGACTACTAGAACTCTACTTTGGACATAGCAAGCAGTATTAACTGCTTCAGCCCAGAAAGTAATTAGAAGTTTTGAATCAGCTAACAGGGATCTAACAGCCTCAATCAGTGTCCTATTCCTTCTCTCAGCAACACCATTTTGTTGTGGAGTCCTAGGAGCACAATATTGCCTCTCAGTTCCTTTTTCCTCACAAAAGGTGTTTAGGTCATGATTTTTAAATTCAGTACCATTGTCTGACCTAATGAATTTCACCTTTTGATTTGTTTGGTTTTCAATTCTTAGGATAAAGGATTTGATCAGTCCACTTGTCTCATCCTTAGTCCTTAGAAAATATATCTAAGTAAATCTAGAGTAATCATCAACAATCACTAAGCAGTATGATTTCTTACCTATACTCATAACATTTGTAGGACCAAACAGATCCATATGCAACAACTGAAGAGAATTAGAGATTGTGTTCAACTCTTTGGACTTATGAGAAGTTTTGTGTTGTTTGCCTTTGAGACAGGCAACACAATGATCATCACATGAGAAGACTTTTGAAGGCAAACCTCTTACAAGGTTGTTTTTAACAAGTTTATTCATTGTTTTAAAGTTCATGTGACACATTCTTTTGTGCCAAAGTGATGATTCATCCAAAGATGCTTTAGCAAGTCTTCTATACAGTTGTCTTCCTTCCATACTGAGTCTTCATCTCATAAGCAGCATTAACCTTCATCAGAAGTCTTAACCATCTTCAGCAGTATTAAATACCTCAGCAGTATTAATCATGTTAGCAGTAGTAATCCCTTAGAAGTACTAACTACTAGCAGTACTAACTCTCCAATCAGTACTAACTATTGAAATAGCAGCACTAACTTTTCAAGCAGTATTAAATCTATTAGCAGTATTAATCATGATGTACTAGCAACATTAACCATACTTGAACAAATCTTAAATTCCCAACAGTTTTATGTTATTGAACATTATCATATTGCCCTATTGGATTTAAAAACATCAATCGATTGGTATTTTGAAGATATTTGAAGTTTTGTTCATAAAGATATCGACTACCGTTCCATTAGATTTGAAGCATAAAAGTTGTTTTTAATCATTGATTTTGATTGGGTTTTTATCGTAGTATGTATGTGGATGATTTGTGTAATTTTTACACTGTGTATTAACCTTTCGAAGTGTTTTTGGATTGAGAATCGAAGTACAGGGTCGAACATATGATGAACTCGCAAGTTCTTTGAAGAACTCGCAATCCTCAAATTTTCGCAGGGTGTTGAAATTGTTTAAGTATAATTTTCGCATGTATGTGTGTAGCGAAACCTCAGGATTCGCTATCCCTTTGTTTAAGAAAGTTTAAATTTCTCAGGGTTCTTAATTCTTGAAAGTTTCACTAAGTGTAAGTTTCGTAGACCTCTTGGTTGCAAAAACCAAAGAACTCGCAGATCATAGACTTGCGAATTCCCTAAGATTCTCAAGTGATATCTACGAATCCTTGTTTCCTTAGCATCTAAAATATTCACCAGGTGTAGGATTCGCAAGTTTCTAAAATTGCTTATCCACTCAGGTTGCAAAAGTTGATTATGAGAGTTTCCAAATCAATCACTTACGAATTCTACCCTACGAATGTCCAAAAATCACAACCCTGTTTTCTGCGAATTTTACTTGTGAGAATTTTTCTTCTGAATTTATTCTAAGGATAGGATTCGCTAAGTACTACTTCGCGAATTGTCAAGGTTTCGCAGGTCGTGTGTTTGCGAATTCTAAGTCTCTTGATTCTCTTGTCTGCGAATTCTATTTATTTCTTTTTACGAATTCTGAAAGCTTTCTATCTTTTGCGAATTTCTTTGTGTGATCCCTATTGTTTGCGAATTCTGCACTTGAGCTTTTTGAAAATTTATCTTTCTGAAATTTTTAAGTGTAGACTTTATCCATTTCTTGATTCAAAAGATCTTATTAGTTGATTCTCTTTGTACAGATAAGTTTGCATACTAATCCATCTTCTAAAGATGCCATACACAAATGAGAAAGGAAATATGGTGCTAACAAACAGAGACTGTGCTTTAGCGTACATGCCAGAGATTCTAAATTGTTTAGAATTTGCAAAAATTCATCCAATTTCATTCTCTCTGTCTGGGGGAGATTGTTCTTATTTCCAAAGAGGAAGATTGCTTTATACCTGAAGACTGAGCAAAATTGTTTGTTGGGGAAGTTGATTTCCAAGTCGTTTTTGAAATGTTTTGATGATGCTGATTCTCACCACTCATCAAAAAGGGGGAGAATACAAGAATTTCAAAAGTTTGATATGAGTTTGCTTGTTTGTTCAAGAAAGTAAGGTTGATTGAAGACGGCTGAAGAATTCAATGTTAACAAAGTGTCTGAACCTATCTGATTTACCAAAAGCCTGACTGAAGATGATCGTCAGTGGGACACTCCTATCAGAGTTCAACAGAAAAATGAAGACATCTGATACTGTTTTCTAAAGAAGTGAAGACCCGGAGAATGTTGCCAATTTTTTTTAATCTTGAATCCAAAGGGGGAGATTGTTGGATCAGTTATTGTCTTCAAGATTAAAAATGTAAAAGGGGTCTCTTTTGTATTATTGTTTATTTCCTTAGGGGATGTTTTAGTAGTTATCTAGTTTTGCCTAGGTCATGTTGACCTACCTATAAAAGGCATTTTTGTTTCTTTAATTTCAAAGGAGGCCGCTCATTCTAATTTACACGCACAAGATATTGTTAACACCAAGAACACACATACATAGTGCTTTAATGATTATCAAGAGATCTATGACATATTGATTTATTTTCTATTCATCTCTTGTTCTTATTGTGTTGTGTGATTGATTATCAACTAATGTTTAGGTTTAACAGCTAATTCTAAAGATAATTTCTTTCCGAAGTCTGAAAGAGTTTTATGATAGTTTTGGGGAGATTGCTGAAAAAAAATTCTATCATATTTGGGGAGATTGTTAATATTCTTCAAAGATAGATTTGGAAAGAATACAGTCAAAGAAAGGGGAGATTGCAATGTTTGTGCTTAAAGAAGACATTTGTTTCAAAGGGAAGTTTGTAAAAATGAAATTTAAAGAGAGAAAACTGAATTGAAATTTTTTTCAAATATGATCTTGAATCCAAAGGGGGAGATTGTTAGAGCATAAATATGTTGGATACAAGATCATGAAGACTAGAGGTCAAAGTACAAGAAGTCAAAAAGAATGGAAAGTCAACTCTTAGTGAAAGTCAAAGTGTAATAAAAGTCAAAGTCATTTGTATTAGTTTTGTTTATTTGTTGTAATTGTTTGGCTAGTATAAATAGTTTTTCTTTTGGTTTAATAGATAGATGACTAGTTGAAGAGTTCTCATTTTGAGAGAGTTCGTAGAGAGAGAAAGAGATTTGTAGAGAGAGAAAGTTGTAAACAGTTTGATTCTTGAATTGAAATCTAAACAGGTAGTTTGATAACCTTGTTGTGTTGGATTGTTTTGTAATTAGAAACTTGATTCAGGGACACACAGTAGTTACTCAAGGAATTGTCAGAGTGATCAAATTGGCAACTCTTGTGGATTTTTAGATTCCCTTTGAAATGAAAAAGCCCAAAGTAAATCAGACTGCTCCTAACAAGGAATTGATAGGGATAAATGATATAAGAAACGGATCTATCATTTCTAACATTGAAGATGGTTTGATCTACAAGCATAACAAGATCAAGTATTTCTTTAGAGCTAGTTAGTGTGATCAGTACAACTCCTGCGGTCTTAAAATGTTCAAAAAAGCATTTGAAAAACAAAAGAATAGAGTTGAAAAGCTTGAACTTTGTTCTAGGATTGAGATAATGATAGATGCTCACCTTAATCTCAGAGACTTAATTATGATTAACTTTTCACCTGTGGTTGCAAAGTATCTTTGATTAGCAAGGGGAAGATTGTAAGTATTAATCTTTGTGTTGATTCAAAGATTTATTCTAAGTGTAAGTTTGAATGAAGACTCAGAGATTTGAGTTTGAAGAAGCAGACATCTGATGATTGAAGAGCCAAATCTATTGGATTGTGATAGATTTCGATATAAAAAAACATAAACATAAACAGTAGAAGCAAACATAATCGAAAATCACAATCTTCCAAAGATCTGGTTACAATCCGATACAAGTAACAAAACAAAATAAAGAGAGGGATTAGAAAAACCTTTTAGATGGAATTCAAGAACCCAGTAGCAGGATCCTCTCTATCGTGTTCACGCCCCAAAATTCAATCGTGTAAACAACAAGATCTCTTTTCTTCTCATGTAATCTCCAAAACACAACACTTTTGTGTATTATGTGTGTGTTTATTACTAGGTTCGGCCACCCCACAAGGAGAGGTTGTGGGTGCCGATTTCAAGAGAAAAGAAGGAGGGAGGACGAAAATTAGAGTAGATCTAGGGTTTAGGATATAAACATCATATATATATATATAACCTATCTCTATAAACCCTAATCCAAATAGGCCAAGGCCCATAATTAATAAGGCCCAAAAAAAAGGTTTAGACTAATAACCAATTAGTCCCTCTAGTTATTAATTAACACATGTAATTAATTACCCATTAAACCCTCTAATATTATTTTCTTGCTTTTACATTGATGGAACTTTGTGTGCTACCCAATAGGCTTATGTTGTTAACTATTTAGTTGTGTCTATGAGCATATCTCCAACAGACTCCCACTTGTGTTATTCCAGAAACAATGTATAACAAGAGGATACTTTCAACTTCAATCAAATTCCATCTTTATTTATCAATCACAGAAATGATTACAATTAGCTCTCAACACTTCTCTCTCTAACTATGAAACTCTCACAACTCTATCTGTGTTATACTACAAGTCTAACACGTACAACAAGTTATATATACAAAGGACAAAACGTGCAAGCTACTACTAAACAGAAACGCGCAAACAACAACAAAACAAGAAATACAATGTTTGACTTTGACTTTATTATACTGAACTTTGACTTTGATGCTGAGAGTTGACTTTAGCTTTGATCTTCAGTATTCAGTATTCTATGATCTTGTATCCAACATATTTATGCTCTAACAATCTCCCCCATTGGATTCAAGATCATCTCTAAAAAAATTTGCAATACAATCTCCCTCTTTGTTACATTGAAGAACTTTAAATCTCCCCCTTAAACTCAATCTGTGAACAATCTCCCTCTTTTGGTTGATCTTTAACTTTAACTTTCCCAAAGTCTGTCTTCAACAAAACCTCTTTCAGTCTTCAAAAAAAATTATCTTCAGATTTAGCTCAGACATCTTTAGCAATTAATCTTCAAAGAAAAATTCTGAAAATTCAGCACATCTTCAGACAATTTTGAACTTCTGTCTTTTGAACTTACAAACTTTGCAATTTTCTGAACATTTCTTTATCAACTCTCTCATTACTTGAATCTTCTTTCACATTTCTCGATTCGTTCTCCCCCTTTTTGATGAATAGAGCATCGATATCATCAAAACTTTTCCAAAGAAATGTCTTTGACCATTCTGATATGTTCATGAGCCACTGATTCGTTGACAATTCGAACAAATTATTCATCTAGATCTTTTCAAATCCAGACAAATTAGTAGTGTAAAACCTAAATCAACAGATGAATCAGTTAAAATGTCTGTCAGTAACACGAAGTCACTATGTGTAACGAATACACATTGGAAAGGAGATTTTGTGATGTTCACTCCCACAGGGCTTTCATTCAATCATCTAAACACCACAAATGAAATTTCTATGAATGTTATGTAACACCCTAAAAATAGGGATAACAAAAATCCGAAAAACGGACATGAGGTATACTAAAATGTTAGAGCACAAATATGTTGGATTCAAGATCATAAATATTGAAGATAAAAGATCTAGAAGTCAAAGCTGCAAAAGTCAACTCTCATCAAAAGTCAAAGTCTATTTGTAATAAAGTCAAAGTCAATGTAATTGTATTTTGTTTTCCTTGTAATTGCTATGAGGTATAAATACCTTTGTTATCTTTGTAATTCAGTAGGAAGTAAGTCATTGTAAGAAAGTGAGCTGATTAGAGAAGAGCTTCTTTGATATATCATTCTAGTGAGAGAGTTTAGAGAGAGAAAGTTGAGAGTTTGTAATAGTTGTGATTGAGATCAATGACATATGATTACGAAATCTCATCTTGAGTAATTGTTACTGAATTAGAACTTGATATTGGGAATAACAATTGGTATCAGAGCAGATCCAAAGTGAAATTGAATCAAGAAAATCAAAGTTTTTGGTTTTTCGTCACTGTTCATGGAAGAAATTTCGAAGTTTGGATTTTTGAGTGTTTTTGAAGCAGATTTGTGTTAGGATTTGGTCGAAAAGTGTGATAGATCGAGTTCTTGTAATCAATTTTTGGTATTGCACTGTAATTTTCACGAATTTTGAAATTTTTGTTGAGTTTTATTCATGAGTCATTTTTCACTGTTTCATCGATCTTTTTGAATTGTAAGTGTTTGTTTGTAAATTTCTTTGATTGTAATTCGTTCTAGAGTTGTAATCGAGCATCATTTCAGAGTTTCAAAGCATTTGGACCAAGATAAGATCGATTGCAGGCGAAAAAGTTCGTTTTTGGGTCGACAGAAGGAAGAACGCGCTAGATCTCTCAAACGCGCAAGTTCTTCGTGAAACGCGCTAGTTCATAAGTTAGAACGCGCAAGCTGAAGGAATCAATTTTGGTAAAAACGCGCAAATAACTACTAGCGAGTTTTAAAAACGCGCTAGTTGAAGTCTGCGAGTTTGGAAAAGTTGGAAAATTTTCTAAGGACCAGAACGCGCAAGTAGTGATCTGCGAGTTCACCAAACGCGCTAATCGAAGCGTGCGAGTTTGGAGAAGAACAGTGGTTAGCGAGTTCTACGACGTGCGAGTTTAGAAAACGCGCAAGCCTCTATTAGCGAGTTTTAGCGTGAACAGTTGTTAGCGAGTTTAGTCACTTGCGAGTTTCATCTGCGAGTTTGATCTGCGAGTTTGCTTGCGAGTTTGTCTGCGAGTTTGCTTGAGAGTTTATCAAACGCCCAGGTCTCGATCTGCGAGTTTCACTTTGAATAGTGACTTGCGAGTTTCTATACTTAGAATTTTTTTTTATGAGAAATTTTCAAAACTGTAATATGCCCTTTAATAGTGAAATTTTTTTCTCTAGGGGCGTTGCCCCTTGACCCCACCCGCTAACCGGGTAGCGGGACCCCCGTGCTAAGTCTGCGGAGGGGGACAAAAGTTCTTTCTGTGATCAAAATCTCTGAATTTTTTTTAGATTTCTGTATTTTTCTTGTGATTTCATATTGGATTAACGATCATTTTTGTCAAGTTCTTTTTGTAACAGATATTCAAGATGGGATATTTTTCTGATGATGAAAAGAAGATTGTCGAGCTCGAATTAGAAAACAAAACTCTCTCTTCCTCAATTACCTACTATTCAAAGAGATCAAAGAGATACAAAGATGAAATAAATCTACTGAAAGAAGAAGTCAGCGTGTTAAAGAAGATAAATGAAGATCTGATGGCACAAACTTCTGAGCATAATGAAGAAAAGGTCTTGCTTTTGGAAGCTGAAAATGCTAAACTAAAGAACAAGATTTCTGATTTAGAAAATCATATTGTTCAGTTTTCTGAATTAACCGGGTGTGCAAATGAAAAGAAGATTTTTGAGTTAGAACTTCAAATTCTTGAAGAAAGATCAGTTTTTGAGAAAGAAAAGAAAGAATTTGCTAACAAGTTCTCAGATTTTTCTAGAAAATATGCTGACGAGAAGAAGACGGTTGAGCTTAAATGCGTTAAACTTTCTCAACAAATCTCTGATTTTGAGAAAGTGATCATTATTGAAAGAGAAAAGTTTGCAAAGGATAAAAAGGAGATTGAGCAGAAGAATGTTGGATTTTTTAAAGAGATATCTGATGGAAGAAAGAATGTGGAAAAGGATTTTGAAGAAGAAAGAATTATTTTTGAGACTGAGATAAGGAAATTAACTGCAAAGTTATCTGAACTATCTGAGAATGCACTTAAAGAGCAACAAACGAAGTCTGAATTCAAGACAAAGATTGACCTTCTTGTAAAAGAAAGAGACAGTTACTCTTCAAAGGTAAAAGAGTTTGAAAAGATTGTTTCAAAGGTGGTGGTGACTGAGCAGACGACTCCAGAGTCACAAATCCACACACCTCGAAATAATTCAGCTGATTTTAAAAAGACAGCCTCAAGCTCACACATGAAACCTGTTTCTTCAAGAAGGTTAGTCAATTCATTCAATCAGATTCGTACGTCTAATATTTTCTATGATCAAAATGTAGATGGTTCGGGTACACAAAGAAGAAGAAGGAAATATAATGAAGAGAAGCTGGTATGGAAAGTAAAACCAGTAGATGAAGAGAAGAATAATGAGAAAAAGAAAGGAAAGAAGGAAGAGAAGAAAAGTAACAAATCATTTGTACATGCATCAACAGCCAAGAAGAACAACGTGCTGAAAGGTAAACCTGATCATGCTTACTCGAGAGATCAAATGTTCAGGTTATCTAAAAAGAGGTATTGTTCTTACTGTAATACATATGATTTTGTACATAAAGCAAGTGATCATTACTGGTATGGTTCTTACTCAGTTACTCCCATTCGAACTGCAACTAATATACATGGACCCAAATACCAGTGGGTACCAAAACCGAAGATTGATTATGTGTTGCAGGCACCACAAGTCAAGGGGGAGTAAGAGAACGATGGCTCTTGAATAACACAGTTCAAGACCCGCATCTCAATGTCAAGAACAAGGCTTCTAAGTATGTCAGCTTAGAACCCGTGCTTCAACGAAGTGTGACTTCTAAACACAACAGTTTAGGACTCGCTCTTCAATGATGAAAAAGAGATGCTATTCCCGGGCTGATAAGAGATTGTACTCAGATACTCCAACGAGGATATCAACCTTCAAGGGGGAGTACATATTTTTCTGAAATTTTTGCATCCGACAGATATGACGAACTACATTCCAAAAGGAGTTGTAGATCTCTATCATGTGCTTTATAACTGACATAATTTAGATGCATATTTTCAGGGGGAGTAAAAGATTATGATTTCTGATTATTTCAGATCAGAACTCGTACTTTAATCGTTTTATTGCTTTATGTCTTTTAATTTTTGTGAATAAAGTTGATTTTGACTAGACTTTGAGACTTGCAGGATGAGAGAAGCTGACAAAGATCATATCTTAATGACTTCAGCTGACTTTCATGAGAATTAAGTTTGAGCGAAAAGGTAAATTTCTTATCTTAATCTCATTTATATCTGAAAGAAGGACAACTTTCAGGTATAGAAAACATATTCTTAAATGTTCAAACCACTTCCCCATTTTTAAACAGATTTTATAATTTGGAAGTGTGATTTTAAATGTTTTCATTTAACTTTTGTGCTTAATCGATAAACAAACCGTGTGTATCCAAAGATAATTACTTGCGTATTGTCTTTTCTATATACTTTCAAGTATTCACATACACCGGTTTGAATTTTTGTTCAACATGTTCTTACCATGTCTCTAAATTGAAACAATTTTTATTCGATGGTAAGACACTCCGCTTGTATTCAAAGAATTTTGAGCGATATTTCATTTTGAAACGTCATTTCAAGAATGTCTATATCTTGTTTCGTATAGACAAATATCAATTATTCTTGACCATAAGCTTTAATTGCTATATCATTCATTTCTGATCATTTTATACAATGTCAGATTTTCAAACAAGTTTCTTGCATTCATGTTCATTCATTCAATTTACTTGTTTGAAAATACTTCAATGTCTAAAAATGCTCATATTTTCATGATTATATTCTGAGCATACATATATCTGACCCATATTTCCTATGATTTAAATGTTCAAGATAAACCATTGTGAGCAACATATGCTTTGTAGGACTGGGTTCTTTGTGCTAGGAATTAACTAAACTTCTATGGATTCACGTTAACCAGTGTTTCCTACCCATGAAGTTAATCTCTTAGTGATTGAGTGTGAGGAGTCAAAAGAAATGAGTGTGGGTGTGCTGAGGTAAAATGGAAAAGAGAGTTTGGTTAGTAGTGAGCTTATTGATTAAAAAGAAAGAGGGTGAGAGATCAGAGTAAAAGAATATCAAACTCTGCACCAACTACTTTCTGAGCCGGGCAGCCACATTACTAGCGTTTCACAATTCTTTGGTGAACGTTATTGAAACAGGCAAATAGCCCATGCCAACTCTTGCTTAAACCCCACCAACTACTCATGTTTCATATTTTTCTGGGGACGCAGCATATAATCTATCTGATTTTCATTTGGAAAATCTGGATATTGAAAAAGAAGGAAGTCTGCCCCACCTTCGCACTTCAATCATGCACTTAGAGTCTGTGTTTATCTACTGTTGTCTCAGTGGTTTACACAATGTTGAGCCTTATTGAAAAGCAATTTTCGTGCTTAATTCTTTCTACACTTGCACGAGCACACAAAGAATTTGTTTCTTTGTCATAACATTCATAGAAATTGCCTTTGTGGTATTTCGATGATTGGATGGAAGCCATGGGGGAGTGAACATCAAAAAGCTCCTTTCTAATGTGTATTTGTTACACACAGTGACTTCGTGTTACTGACAGGCATTTTAACTGATTCATTTGTTGATTCAGGAGTTACACGTTTCTATTTTGTCTAGATTTGAAAAGATCTGGATGAATACATTGTTCGAATTGGCAATTAATCAGAGGCTCTTGGTCAGATCAGAATGGTCAAAGACATTTCTTGATGAAAGTTTTGATGATGTTGATGCTCAATTCATCAAAAAGGGGGAGAAGAGTTCAAATCAAGAAATGTTGGTTGAAAAGTTTGAAGAAATGTCCGAAATTCAAGATATGGGAGAATTATTAAAGATTGTTGAAAGATGAAAGATTTCAGTTTGTTGAAGATAATTTGCTGGAGCAAAGTGTGCTAAATCTGAAAATCTTAAGATATTTTTCTTTTAAAGTCTGAAAAAGGTTTGTGTACAACCTTGGGAAAGATTGTTACTATTTTTGATGATCGGACATTGGGAAGATTGCTGAAAGTTTTTGAAGATACTGTGCTTATCAGAGAAGGGGAGATTGTAAAGATTTCATACTAATAGGGGGAGCATGAGAATTGGTTGAGAAATTTATGTTTGTATCAAAAGGGAAGATTTCAAGAGAAGATACAGATTATTAATAGGGGAGTTACTTCAATCGAGCTTAATCAAAGAGAAGATCGCATTGCTAAATCTTTTAGTAATGATCTTGATCCAAAGGGGGAGATTGTTAGAGCACAAATATGTTGGATTCAAGATCATAAATATTGAAGATAAAAGATCTAGAAGTCAAAGCTGCAAAAGTCAACTCTCATCAAAAGTCAAAGTCTATTTGTAATAAAGTCAAAGTCAATGTAATTGTATTTTGTTTTCCTTGTAATTGCTATGAGGTATAAATACCTTTGTTATCTTTGTAATTCAGTAGGAAGTAAGTCATTGTAAGAAAGTGAGCTGATTAGAGAAGAGCTTCTTTGATATATCATTCTAGTGAGAGAGTTTAGAGAGAGAAAGTTGAGAGTTTGTAATAGTTGTGATTGAGATCAATGACATATGATTACGAAATCTCATCTTGAGTAATTGTTACTGAATTAGAACTTGATATTGGGAATAACATAAAATTACCATAGCAAGAGCCTCCCAAAAATGGGGAATATAAATAAACAACCTGTTTAATCACAAATGTAACTTAAACGGACAATAAATTAACAACCAACTAATCTAATTTCTACAATTAGAAAAGAGATTACAAAAGGGTTATCATCTATAAGCCCAACGGTTCGTTCCATAAACATAATACGTCCAAGTGTAAAAATCCCCAAGCTCTCACCCAAAGCAACTAAGCCTGCTTAGGACCGGCGCCGCTAGAACCTGAGATACACATCGACACCAAGCAAGTGTTAGGCCAAAAAGCCTAGTGAGTTGAACAATAATAAGCATGCATGAACAGTTACAATTCTTATCAGCAGTTAACCAGAGTTCAATACGTGTGGAGTCATTAGGGGCGACCCAAAGTACCAATCAAATCCCACCCAAGAGTCGATATACCTTGATGCCCTTAACAAGGAACACCCGAAAGGCCCGGCACACCCGAAGCCTATCGCAGAGAAAATTCCCCGAATGGCGGAGGTCTAGGCACATACCATCACAGTGGCACCCAAGACTACATTCTCCTAGTGTACTGACTTGTTTCGTCCAACATAACACATATAGGAGGTCCTTTTGGTGTATTTCAACCCAACCTAATTCCATACCGACTAAGGGTACAATATTACCATCCTATCCTCATGAAGTCCAACAAAAGACCCAAATGACAATTATATTCATCATGTATATAAATATGTCACCAAAATTATATTCCAACTAAAACCATCATAATATCCATATATGCATACATTTAACATATCAAGGTACCCACATTATGTATCCATGAGAAAAGCCCCAAATAATGGTACATATAACATACTTCATGGCATATCATTAATATTCACATCTCCAACTATTTCCACAAAGAAAACTCAAATACTTGAACACAAAGAGATAAGATAACAAATAGAAGATTATGATGTGTATCTAGTTTTAACAAAGATTTAGTAAACTCACTATCTAGGTTTTGGACCAAAACCTAGAAAAGATGAAAACCCTAGATGTTGGAGGATGAACTTGAAGATGAGAAGTTGTCTTGAAGAAACCTTAGAAACTTTCCTTGGTTTCTAGGAAACTTCGAAAATGAATGAAAGAAATGAATACAAGAAACTTGTTTGAAAATCTGACATTGTATGAAAAGATCAAATCAAATGATATGACAATCAAGGCTTAGGTCAGCAAAAATTGGAATATGTCTATACGATTCAAAATATAGACATTCTTGAAATGACGTTTCGAAATGAAATCACGCTCAAAAATCATTTGGAATTCAATCGGGGTGTCTTACCATCGAAAATATGTTTCAATTTAGAGACATGGTAAGAACAAGTTCAATCAAAAAATTAAACCGGTGTGTGTGAATACTTGACAGTAAATGCAAAAGACAATACACAAGTATTTATCTTTGGAAACACATGGTTTATAAACATGTAAGCACAACTAAAAATGAAAACAATTAAAATCACACTTCCAATTCATGAAAACTGTTTAAGAATTGGGAAGTGGTTTGAACGTTTAAGAACATGTATCTATGATTGAAAGCCGTCCTTCTTTCAACCATATATGAGATTAAGAATAGAAATAAACCTGTTGTTCCGTCTTGAATCTCATGAAGTCAGGCTTAAAATCATAAAATATATGATCTTGAAGCATCCTCTCCATCTGCATGAGTCATAAAGTCATGTCAAAGCAACTTTATTCACAAATTTTATTGAAAATTAAACAACATAAAGCAGTAAAACATTGAATGTACGAGTTCTGATCGGAAGTAATCAGAAGTCATCATTCATTCTCCTTGTCTTTTCCTCTTACTCCCTCTATATTTATGCATCATAAAAATTTATCAGTGATTAGCATAAATTGTTAACTCCCTCTCAAAAAGATATAGATCATCTTGTCATCTTCACTCACACCCCCTAAAAACACGAATACCCTTCAGTGCAAATATCTTTTCAGATTAAAAATAAAGAAATGAAGAAAAATAACAATAAGAAAAACTTTAATAAGTAATCACTGATTATGTCTTAAGATTTAACATACCAAGTTTAGAGATAAGAAAATTAAATCTCTTTTCATCTAAAGGATTGGTGAATAAATCTGCAAGTTGATAATCAGTGTTTACGAAATAAAGTTCTATTGTACCTTTTCCGACATTGTCTTTGATGAAGTGATATCTGACATCTATGTGTTTTGTCTTTGTATATTGCACAGGATTAGCTGGTATGGATATGGCGTTCTTCGAGTCACAATAAATTGGTAATTTTTCAAACTTGAATCCATAGTCTCGAAGTTGTGTCCTCATCCACAAGACTTGAGAGCAGCATCTGGCAGCAGCTACGTACTCTGCTTCAGCAGTCGAAGTGGAAACACAAAGTTGTTTCTTTGACGTCCAGCTAACGAGCTTATCTCCAAGATATTGAATATGACCCGATGTGCTCTTCCTGTCTAACATATACCCAGCATGATCTGCATCTGAGTAAGTTGTTAGTTCAAAACCAGTATCTTTAGGATACCACAGACCAAGATCTGCAGTCCCCTTCAGATATCTAAATATGCGCTTTATAGCAGACATATGGGATTCTTTTGGATTAGCCTGATATCTTGCACATAAACATGTAGAGAACATAATATCTGGCCTACTTGAAGTAAGATACATTAAAAAACCTATCATTCCTCTATAAGTCCTAATATCAACAGTTTTTTCCCGAAGGATCAGTGCTAATCTTAGTACCTGGTGCCATTGGGGTTCCAATTGGTTTGCAATTTTCCATTTTGAACTTCCGAAGAATATCAAAAATGTACTTAGCTTGGTTTATAAAAATCCACCGTTGAAAATTGTTTTACTTGTAATCTGAGAAAGAAGTTCATCTCTCCCATCATCCATTTGAAATCTTGACACCATGAGGTTTGAAAAATTCTTATAGTATTTAGGATTTGTAGAGCCAAATATTATATCATCCACATATATTTGAATAAGAATGATGTCGGCTTTTTCCTTTTCAATGAATAAAGTGGTATCGATTTTACCTTTTGTAAAGCCAGACTTGACCAAAATTTTTGATAATACCTCATACCAGGCTCGAGGCGCTTGTTTTAACCCATAAAGTGCTTTATCCAAGATGTAGACATGATCTGGTTTATCTGGATTCTTAAAGCCTTCAAGTTGTGAGACATATACTTCCTCCTTAAGTATGCCATTTAGAAAGGCAGTCTTCACGTCAATTGGTAGACAGTGAAGTTTTTATGAGCAGCGTACGCCAGAAACATGCAGATTACTTCTATACGTGCTACTGGAGCATAAGTCTCGTCGTAATCAATGCCTTCCTCTTGCATGTAACCTTTGGCAATAAGTCTTGATTTATTTCCAATTACAATACCATCTTCATCCTTCATGTTTTTGAATACCCACTTTGTACCAATGATAGATTTTCCTTCAAGTCTTGGTACAAGTCTCCATACTTTCAAGGCTTCAAACTGGTTTAGCTTCTCTTGCATAGCAGTAACCCAATCTGAGTCGGCGAGAGCCTCTGATACCCGAGTTAGCTCTATCTTACTCAGAAGGGAATCATGCATACATATATTCATTGTTACAGACCTAGTTTGCACCGGTTTTGATATATCTCCAATTATCTGGCCTATCAGGTGCTCTTTGGTCCATTTATGTTCGTAAGGGAGTGGATTAGATGTAGATTGATCATAGTTCACATCTAGATATCCACTATCATCATCTTCTTGTTCATCATTATTTGGGAGAGCAGTTAAGGTCTCTTATTCAGAAGTCTCAATTGGAATATCTTGATCAGTCTATTGATGATCCATAACAGTACAACCAACTGAAGTAGGAACCTCTGTTTCAACATTATCAGGTGCAACTTCAACTGTAGGAGTATGTGTTTGAATTTGAGTTTCTTTCTGAACTGGGGGAATTAGTTCAGTAGATACTTCCGAAGTGGTTGAATGATTTGTCGTTGAATCTTCAGACCTGTCAACCACAACATATTTAGGAAGTTTAGATCCTAGAAACTCATCATAGAAAAATTCAAACAACAAATATAATTCAGATAAATGCGATGTAGATGTAGAAGCTTTATCCGAATTATTCTCAGTAAATACAGGTTCTGGACTGATTTGTCCAGAAGCTAAGACTCCAGTAAGTACAGGTTCTAAACTGCTTTGTTCAGAAGCCACCTCCTCATCGAATGTTACATTGACGCTTTCAATAATAGTCTTTGAGCTCTTCATATATATCCTATATGCAGCAGATGTCTGGGAATATCCAATGAAGATTCCCTCTTCAGCCTTTGGTCCGAACTTATGTAAGTTCTCTCTGTCATTAAGCACAAAACACCTACATCCAAAAACATGAAAATATTTGATATTAGGTATACGATTATTAATCAATGCATAAGGATTTTTACCAAAGCCTCTGTGAATAATTGATCGATTATGCGTATAACATGCAGTAGAGACAACTTCTGCCCACAAAAATAGAGGTAGATCTGACTGGCTGAGCATAGTGCGAGTGGCCTCGACTAGCATTCGATTATGCCTTTCCACTACTCCATTCTGTTCTGGCGTCCGAGCAGCAGAGAAATGATGTGTTATCCCGATAGATTCGAGATAATCTTCAACAGTCTTGTTTTTAAACTCTGTGCCGTTATCCGTCCTTAGAAGCTTAACTGTCTTCTGTAAGTTCACTTGGGTAGTCTTCAGAAAGTTGATGAGTATTTCGCGCGTCTCATCTTTTGTCCTTAGAAACTTTACCCATGTGTAATGAGAATAATCATCCACAATTACCAACACATATTTCTTTCCTCCTATGATTTGAGTACGCATAGGACCACAAAGATCTATATGCAAAAGTTCAAGCGTAGAACTTGTACTCAGTTCGGGTTTCGGCTTGTGAGTTGCCCTCTTCATTTTACCCTTTTCACATGCTGCACATAGATGTTCTTTTTCATATCTCAGCTCAGGAAGACCTTTCACCAATCTGCCTTTGACCAATTTGTTTATATAACGAAAATTCAGGTGTGACAACCTTCGGTGTCAAAGCCAACTTTGGTGCATCGAGGCTTTTGTCAATAAGCAAACCTCATTGTCAGCCTGGACCTTTGAAAGATTGATTGTGTAGAGGTTGGAATTTCTTGTCCCGACCAAAAGTTCTTTGCCATCTTCAGTACGCACAGAGCAACTTTTGGCTTTAAAATTCACCTCTAATCCTTTGTCGCAGAACTGGCCAACGCTAAAGAGATTGTGCCCTAAACCTTCTACATAACTCACCTTCGTTATCGTCACTTTATCTTGAATGATGTCACCATATCCCAAAATCGATGAAAATTGGTCATTGCCGAATCGTACATTTCCGCTGAATTTCTGTGTATAATTAGACAATAAAGCTTTATGACCAGTCATATGCTTGGAACACCCGCTATCTAAGTACCACATATGACGGGTCTGCATAAGAGAAATCAGGGAAGAACAGATTTAGGTACCCATTTAAAAACGGGTCCTTTCAGTTTAGCACAAGATTTTGGTATCCATTTATATATGAATCCTCTGAACTTTTGAAAAACATTTGATGAGAAAAACTTATACGAAGAAATATGATAATCTCCAAACCAACCATTAGAATATCGGTGAGAGACAAAATCATTCCATCTATAATTAGATGAATTAGTAACAACCCGGGATAATTGGAATAATTGCTTTATTGAACATCGCTTGTAAGGAATTACAAGGTTTTGTTAATTGTAAGCAATAGTACCAATTACATCAGCATTACTACTAGCATATCTATTACAATCTATATCAGGAAATGATTCAGAACTCTCATCGATCTTCCTTTTTGGTCGCCATTCCTTTCGTTCTTCAGAGCTTTTACTTTTCACTGAAACAAAATATTTAGATCTGTTAAGAAAATCAAATTTCTGAGATTGTCTTTTCGTAAGCTTACCAGTGTTAGTCTGTTTCTGTGAGCACCTTTTCTTTTGCTTCTTACCTTTAGCATAATAATCAGCATTCACATAAACTGTTTCACCAACCTTAGTTGATGATTCACCAACTTCATGTACACTTGGTAAAACTTGACCATTAATAACAAAGTAGAATGATCTGGAAGTTTAGCATTGAAATCAAACATATCAATCTCATCTATACACCCTTCATCAGAATTTAAAAAATCATTTGCAGACTCAAATAAATCATCAAAATCAACTTCAGAGGTGTGAGGTACTGTAGAAGATGTAGAACACTCATTGGTTTTAATTTTGAAAACAGTGTTCTTTAATACTGTTGAAAATAATCTTGTTCTAAGTCTACCAAGATTCTTTCATCAGATAAAGTTTTTCCAGCTCAATTATTTTGCTTTCTAGAATAAGTGGAGGAACATAAGTTTTAGATTTAATTGGTTTTGCCTCCATCTTAGAAATAGAATAGCTAACAAAATAATCGTTTGAAAGAACCTTTGGTTTTTCAGAATTGTAACTATCATTCAACTTTTGATAGCAAAATGGTAGTTTCATTTTCTTTAAATTCGTTCTTTTCTCATCTTCTTTTGCCTCTACCTCATCAGATGATTTGGTAATAAATTTGGGTTTCAAATGAGTATATTTAGCAGCCGCATATAGAAAATCAAAATTATATAGAGCATGTTGTTTTCTGATAGCTTTCTTTGGATAATGTGGATTCTCGTAACCAAGTCCCCACTTTTCTTTTACACCAGCTTCTTCATTCGGGGTGTTTAGAAAAATAGTTTGATTTGTTTCACCTCGTGTATAAAGTTTGGCTTCCAAACCATTTACCTTCTTCTCTAAATTCTTGTTCTCAACCTGCAAGTTAAAAACTCTTAGAGCACTTTCTTGCTTTTCTGAAACAGATTTAGAAATTTGAGATTCAAAATCAGAAATCTTACTTTCAAAACAATATTTTTCTTGTTTAAACTCAGAAACAAATTTGCGAAGAGAATCAATCAAATCTTTGTTCCCAACAACTTGTTTGTTAAGTTCAAAGATCTTTTGATTTTTCTTTTCAACTCTGATCTTTTCCTTTTTCAGTTTGTTTTGAAGATCTTGAAGTTCGACCATCATAGCTTCCATTTTAACCATAAAATCAGATTTAGAAAGATTAAGTACGTCATCAGCTGAATCTTCATCAGAATCATCATACTTCACAGTGTCGCTCGTCAAACACATGTGAGTTGATTCTTCTTTAACCTCTTCATCCGAATGATCTAGCCAAAATTCGTCTTCAGCCATGAGTGCCTTGCCTGCTTCTTGCTTCTTAGCCAGAAGCATTTTGTTCTTGTAATACACTGAATTTCTGACCTTTGGCTTCCGACAATCTTTTGCATAGTGGCCGAACTTTCCACAATTGTAGCATTTGACAAGGTCGTCTGTCTTCTTCTCATCATCAGCATAATCATTCAGATACTTCTTCTTTTCTTCTGGCTTTCTTTCCACATACCGGTTCTCCTCATATCTTTTTCCTTCAACCATTTCCCGACTAGTGTCGGAGACAAAGTCTGAAGAATCAAGAGCTGAAGACTAGTGTCAAATTTTTATTAAATCTTGAATACAAAGGGGGAGATTGTTAAGTCAAAATATTGTATCCAAGATTTAATAGGAAAAGTCAATGATGTAAAAGTCAACAAAGTCTATGTCAAAGAAATGTCAATGTTGTTTAATTCCTTAGTGATTAAGTCTTTGTATTACTTAGTGGTATAAATACTAATAGGGTGTGCTTTGTAAGATTTTGTTAGGTCTGATTTTATAGTAATCATTGTATTTATAGGGCTTGGTCAACTACTGTGTTTAGAGTCTATCTATATTGTATCTGACCAAGGGTATTTAAGTCCCTTTGGTCTTGGTTTGGTGTAAGAACCTTCATGCTCATTAATCACATTCACTACTTTGCGTATCCTTGTCTCTCTCTCTCAACTTTCTCTCTCTAAAGATTCATTGATCTTGGACTATCAATTGGTATCAGAACCATCTGAATCTTGAGAGGATTGAGAGATTGATTTTTGTTATCTGAATTTGTGATTGAAATCGAAAATTTGATCGATTTTCTTGAATTTTTCAAGAAAATCTCGTTTTCTTGATTTCTCATAAAATTTGGATGTGTTTGTGATCGAATTGTGTTGATTTTGGATTCATTAGTTTCGTTTTTGATAATCGATCACATTTGTTTCAGGTTGTTTTACAAGAAAAACAGTTTTAGATCATCGTTTTTGAGTTTTAAAAGTTTTCTGGAAAACTCGTTCTTGAGTACTGTTTCATTCTCAAATTTGTGATTTAGTGGTTATTAATCAAATTTGTTGTTTGAAAGTTGTTAAACAGTTGTTTTCGATCATATATGTGTGTTTTAGTTTGTTTAATTTCAAGGTTTTAATCGATTCTTGCGTGTTTTTACTTGATTTACACTGTTTGCGCAAGATCTAAAGTTTGCGCAAGTTTCATGCTGGTTTGCGCAAGTTCTTAGTACTTTGCGCAAGTTCTTAGTTGGATTTGCGTGTTCTACTAATTTTGTTTCTTTGTTTCAGGTTTTCGCATCGTGTTATATACGCAAAGTTAGTTTTGCGTATCCTGTGGCTTCCGAGAATCTCAAGTTTGCGTATCCTGTGGCTTCCGAGAATCTCAAGTTTGCGTATCCTCCTTAGTACGCAAAGTCAAGTTTGCGTATCCTCCTTAGTACACAAAGTCAAGTTTTTGTATCCTCCTTTGTACGCAAAGTCAAGTTTGCGTATCCTCCTTAGTACGCAAAGCACGATTTGCGTATCTGCCTACGTGCGCAAAGTCTAGTTTGCGTCTTCTTCCTGTTACGCAAAGCTCATATTTGCGCAAGCTTGTCACTTAGAATTTTTTTCTGAAATTTTGAAATGGATTCTGCAAAGTTTGTCTTACAAGCTAAGATCTACTCAAGTGATTTGATGATGTCTTTGGGATCTGAAACTCGTCCTCCAGTTCTTGTCGATGAAAATGAATTCACTCAATGGCAAGATCGATTTCTGAACTTCATAGAGCGTCAAGTCAAGGAAGAGAACATGATGAAGTCTCTAACTGAAGGACCGTTCATAAAGCCTAATAAAGAGACTCCTCCAACACCTGAAGAAACTTTACGAATGAAAGCTGATTGAGAGCTGAGAGCTAATCTGATGCTGGCTTTACCAAACTCTGTCGACAACCAGGTTGATCATTGCAAGGATTATCCGAATCTGTTGTGGGCACAATTGGAAAAGATCATGCTTGGTTCTTCGGTCGCAACTCAGCTCCGACATACTCGATTCATGAACAACTTTGAGGAATTCAAGGCCAAAGACAGTGAGTCTATAAAGAGTGTTTTTGATAGATTCTGCGCAGTGCTTAATGATCTCCGAAAGATAAATGTGATTAAGACAGAGCTTGAAACGAATCTGAAATTCCTTAATGCTCTTCAGCCTGAATGGAACAAAACATGTCACAGACTGAGGAATGATGTTCGGATCTCCACAATGCAGATTCAGGAACTTTACGAGATTCTGATGACTGATGAAAGCTTGGTGATAGAGAAGAAGGCAAAACTAGAGAAAAAGAAGAAATCAGTAGACCCGGTTGCACTCCTCACGAAGCAATTGGTTGAACAAGCGTTGTCTGATAACGCTTACAACGGGTCGACTGAAGATGATGGCGAGGCTTTACAGAAAGCTATGATCCTTCTCTCTCAGCATTATCAGAGAAAATTCCATCCAAAAGTTGGGTTCCAATACTTCTCGCTTCACTACTGGTTCAACAGTCAAAGTGCCTGAGCCAAAGTCTACCGCCTGTTATAACTGTAGAAAGTCGGTCCACTACTCAAAGGAGTGTCGACCTAAGAAGGTTAGGGATTCAGCTTACTACCGCAAGAAAATGGAACTGGCTGAAAAGAGAGAGAACGGAACTGCTATGTTGGCCGAAGAAGAATTCTGGCTGGATCACTCTGACGATGAAGCTTCAAACGTAGAGATCGCTCAGATGTGCTTAGTTGGAGATAATCAGTCCGACGATTCTGATACCGATGAGGATGAGGTATATTCTGCATTTGATTACAATTTTATTACCTCTCAGTTGAATATCATGATAACTGCTTTATCTGATTTACGTTTTAAGTTAATATCTGAAAAGAATTTAAATTCAGAAAAGTCAGATTTAATTGACAAACTGAAAATTTCTTTGAAAGATGAAAAATCAATTTTAGAAAACACTAAAGACATCTTTCAAAAGAAATTGGATGATTTGGAAAATTCAAATAAGACTTATCTTGAGTCTTTGAATAACATGACCAAATTAAAAGATGAATTTTCAGATAAAATAAATAAGTTAGAAGAAAAACTTTATCGAAGAAACCAATCTGAACAAACAATTTTTATGAACAAGCCAAGGAGTGAAGAAGCTTTAAAACAAAGGTGGGGACTTGGTTTTAACAATCGTCATTGTTTAAACAAAGTGAAACGAAGTTCCTACTTTATATAAATACGATTATCTAACTCTTGCACACTATGCTCCTCAGTTCAAATTTCATTGGACTAGTGAAAAGGAAGTGTTATATCTCGAAAATGAGAAAAGGACAAATAATAAGAAAAATGAAATTCCTTTTGTTTATACGTATGAAAATGCCAAATATTTTCCTGAAAAATCAAGGAGAGGTAGAAGAATTTTAAATGCTATATCTCCTGTTAAATCTTCAATGTCTGATGATTTTGTTCCTTCTTATGCCCCTGATAATATTTCTCCAATCATTTATGATTCGAAGAAATATACTCCTCCATTAGTTTTAGAAGGTAAAATCATTGATCTTGAAGACAAGATAGAAGATCAAAATATTTTGAAGAAAATTGAATCTGATATTATTTTTTCTTTCATGACGTCTAGTCTTGAAGAAAATTTAAAATCTCGAAAATCATATTCTATTTCTATCATTTCCTCTGATTCTCAGAAAAATAAAAAGGAAGTTTCCAATTTTAAAATCTTTTCTCAAAATTCTTCAGACTCCGTGGAAAATTCAGATTTATTAGTTGATCAGATTGGTTGCTTAGATAAATTTATTTCTTCTGATTTAAATATTAAGTCTAAAATTCTTGATGATTCTTTTACGCTCAATGATCAATATTATAAACCTAAGCGTAAAAGAAGACGGTCAAAGAAGTCGAAGAAACGAGATACAGTTATTTCTGACTGTTTTAATTCTTCCGATTCTATTCTTTCAGATAGGACTGTGAGCAAGTCAAAGAAGCAAATCTGGAGAGCGAGGCGGACATCTGATGAACCTATTGTTGATGGGGATAAATATGTAGACAAACTTTATAACAGTGATTCATTTGCTAAATGTAATAAAATTTCAAAATACTCTATAAAGCAAATGATTCGAATTTCAAAACATGTCTCATGTTCTTCCTCAGATTCTAGTTCTGATGATTATGCTTTCTCTTCTGATGGTTGTGATTATTTTTCTGATCATATTCCTAGTACTTTAAATGTTAAATCTAACAATTACTTCCCTATACGAACTGCAACTAACAAACACGGGCCCAAATTTAAGTGGGTTCCCAAATCTCAATCTGATTCAAAGTTGCAGGCATCTCAAGTCAAGGGGGAGTAATAGAATTTTGGCTTCTGAGTACTTCAGCTCAGAACCCGTACTTCATAGACTATGACTTCTAAACAAATCAGTTTAGAACTCGTTCTCCATAGCTTTTAAGCTTCTGACTAATGAGATACTGTGAGTACATCAATTTTAAATCCGTTGCATTTTATCTTTGATAATGGTGTGTTCCAGTTTTTTCTCTTTATTTTTTCAAGAATCTGAGCTTGTTTATCTTTCTTTTGAATTTGTATAACCCAATTTTTTTTTATTTAAGACACAAATTAGTTTTATAATGTGAAAGATGAAATAACTGAATTTCATTTTGTTCCAACTAAATATCAATTTGCCGAATTCTTTACATTTTGTCTTTAATGAAAATTTTTAATATCGGCATATTGAGTTTAAAAGTTTAAATCTTTACAAATTTTATTCTATAAAGTAAAGTTTTACATTTTTTCTTTCTTTTGAATAAAATATGTGTCTAGGATAAATTTTCAAGTTCTTTTGTTTATATTAAAGTTTTTATATGGTCAAATTTCAAGTCTTACAAAAGTCGAAAAGTCAGCAACATGTTTGAAACTTTTATTACTGCTTTAAAGTTGTGTAATTCGGAATATTTATAGTTTACAATGCTTGGAAAATTCTAAAAAGTCAAAATTTTGGATCGTAATGAAAATATGGGCTAAGTACTTTTATATAAAAATGAGTGATTGAGATGATTATTAAATTCTTAAAATACAGAAATCTCTAAGTTTAAAAGTTTGTACCTGTGACCTTTCTGGTTTGGGAAAGTAAGTTATGTGGGATGCTTGTCATCTAGTCCCCTAAGGTCAATTGATCTGGGAGTGATCGAACCCAAATCCTTCAATAGAATCAGATCGAAAGTCATGTTCTACTGGTATGAATGGGTTTAGGATTTGTCGATGTAGCCTTTCTGATCTGGGAGAGTAAGTTCCAAAGGGTGCTTGACATCTAGTCCCCTAAGGCCAACTGGTCTGGGAGCGGCAGACCCAAATCCTGCAATAGGGTCAGATTGAAAGTTACGTTTACGGCATGTTCTTTACTTAATAAACTTTTTGATTAAAAGATGCCAAAGTGCACAAGCTTAAAAGATGCCAAATAGTACACTCATGTTAAGATGCCAATGTGCACTCTGCTAAAAAGATGCCAATGAGCACACATCTCATGATACTTGGTGATATGTTTAAGTTGCGATAAACCTATAAATTTGTGATAATCTTAATTTTTGATGGATTAGTGTGAGTACATGCAAAGTTCTCTATTATATTTTTAGAATTGCATTTTCTTGAAGCTAATCGAAGATTCGTATGTGAGCACACTGAATAGATTGCTGGAAATTTTTGAAACTGAACATGTTTTAACTTGATATGCAATACAACTTGTTCTTGTATCCAACAACACACGCTTGATTTCAACTGATTGATAAATCTGTGATATTTTACTGAGTAGACTTTAATTTGTTTAGTGTTTAAAATTTTATATGTTTAGTCGTTTCAAAATTTACATTCAGTATATTTTTCTTTCTACATTAATATTTGATCATTGTGTTCTCATAAATATATTTTAATGGGTTTATGCATTATTCAAGGGGGAGTGAACAAAGAGATTTTATTTCAAAGATTATATCTGTTTTTGAGGGGGAGTATATGATTTTCTTTATATGAATGCTAACTCAAATTGTCATATCTAGTGCATTTGTGTAGGGGGAGTCAAAGAGCTTAAAAAGGTAAAATTTTCTGAGTTTAAACCTTGCTTTGCGCATCAAGCATGACACGCAAACCTTGTTTTGCGCATCCAACTTGACACGCAAACCTTGCTTTGCACATCCTGCGTGGTACGCAAACCTCAGTTTGCGCATCCTTCGTGAAGCGCAAACCTCCCTTCTTTTCTCTGTTTCTTTGATATTGCAGATCTTAAGTCGTCTTGTCTCCAACATTTGCATGACCAAGTTGATTAAGATCATCAAGGTCATGAGGGGGAGAAGTCAAGGAGAAGTTAACGAGACAAAGAGCTCAAATGTTTATCTGTTGATCAAGATTCGCTCAAAGAATCTATTCTCTCATCTACAAATGATTCTTTTGTTGTTCCTGCTCCGAACACCACAGTTCATTCAAGGTCATTCAAAAGAGGTGTATCGTCTAGAGCTCAAGCAGCAAAGACAACTTAATCTGAAAGATGCTGAGATGAAATTTTTCTTAAAAGTCAGAAAGCTTCACAAAGTCGCTTTGTTGGTCCGTGCTGTTTTAGAAGATGATTTTTGAAGACCAAAGCGCCAATGATTACTAAGGGGGAGATTGTTAGGTCTGATTTTATAGTAATCATTGTATTTATAGGGCTTGGTCAAATACTGTGTTTAGAGTCTATCTGTATTGTATCTGACCAAGGGTATTTAAGTCCCTTTGGTCTTGGTTTGGTGTAAGAACCTTCACGCTCATTAATCACATTCACTACTTTGCGTATCCTTGTCTCTCTCTCTCTCTCAACTTTCTCTCTCTAAAGATTCATTGATCTTGGACTATCAGATTTGGTAAGCACTTTCATTGTAACATTTCAGAGACGTGAGATATATGAAGATTTCAAGATCTACTTTCTCTCTCTACTCTCTCTCTCTAGACTTTATTGTTAAATCTTGATTGTTAGAGATTATGCTTGATAAATAGGGATTCACATACTCCATGACCCTCGATGAACTTCTTTATCCACACGACCTCTTTTGTAGCCTCGTTGAGTGCAATGTACTCAACTTCCGTTGTCGAATCTGCTACGGTGCTCTGCTTGGAACTTCTTCAAGAGACTGCTCCACCGTTCAACAAGAACACGAATCCCGACTACGAGCAAGAATCATCCCTATCGGTTTGGAAACTAGCATCAGTGTAACCTTCTATACTTAGTTCTTCCGCCCCTCCATAAACTAAGAACATTTCTTTAGTTCATCTCAAATACTTGAGGATGTTCTTTACCGCTGTCCAATGGTCATTGCCAGGATTGGCCTGATATCGGCTCGTCATGCTCAAAGCATACGACACATCAGGTCTAGTACATATCATGGCATACATGATCGATCCTATAGTCGAGGTATAAGGGATCCGACTCATTCTTTCTAGTTCTGAAATAGAATTTGGACACTAAGACTTGCTCAATGCCATACCATGTTGCATAGGAATGAACCCCTTCTTAGAGTCCTGCATGTTGAATTTCTTCAACACTTTGTCTATGTAGGTATTTTGGCTTAGACCAATAAGACGCCTGGATCTATCTCTATAGATCTTGATGCCAGTATGTATGTTGCATCTCCCATGTCACTCATAGAAAAACATTTCCCTAGCCAAGTTTTCAAGCTTTGCAAGGTAGGGATATTGTTTCCTATAAGGAGTATGTCATCTACATACAACACAAGAAAGACTATATTACACCCACTAGTTCTGACATATACGCATGGTTCATCTTCGCTTCTTATAAATCTAAATTCTTTGACTTTCTCATGGAAGTAGATGATCTAGCTGTGAGAAGCTTGTTTAAGTCCATAAATGGACTTCTGAAGCTTACACACTCTATCAAGATGCTCGGACTGTATAAAACCCTCATGTAGTATCATAAACACATCCTTAGACAACTTACCATTAAGGAAAGCGGTTTTTACATCCATCTGCCAAATTTCATAGTCATGAAACGCTGCTATGGCAATGAGTATCCTGATGGATCTCAACATAGCCACTGGTGAGAAGGTTTCATCATAATTTTCACCATGAGTTTGCGTGTAGACCTTCGCCACTAGTCTGGCTTTGTACGTGTGTACTTTGCCATCCATGTCGGTCTTCTTCTTGAAGATTCATTTACACCCTACTATCTTTTGACCGGGTGTCTGATCAACCAAGTCCCAGACTTTATTATCATACATGGATTGCACCTCACTTTCCATAGCCTCCTTCCATTTAGCGACCTCAAGGCCCACCATGGCTTCCTAATAGCTGGTAGGTTCATCAAGATCTACCTGTGTATCATCACCATCAAATATGAGTAAATTATATCTTTCTGGTACATGATGCACTCTATCAGACTTGCGAATAGGTGGTGCCTGGACGTCAGATTCCTCATTTACTCTTTGCTAAAGCTCAACAACTACAGGTTTTACAATCTGTTGTTGAGAACTACTGCCAACTTCAGATTCCATGTTGGTTGACTCTTGAATTTCTTCAAGATCAAATTGCCTCCCACTGACCCTTTTGGACATCAGTTCCCTTTCAAGGAAGGTTGCCCTTCGGGCAACAAATATTTTGTTCTCCGAAGGTTTATGGAATAAATATCCAAAAGAATCAATTGGGTATCCAACAAAATAACACCTCTTTGATCTGGGTTCTAGTTTTTCTTGAGCTTCACGACGTACGTAAGCCTCATAACCCCTGATTTTTAAATATGCAAGTGTATGAGCTTTTCCACTCCATATTTCAGAAGGTCTTTTGGAAACCTTCTTTGTTGGTACAAGATTTAGGACCCTTGCAGCAGTTTTTAAGGCATAGCCCCAAAAACCGATTGGAAGCACAGTTCGACTCATCATGGACCGAACCATATCAAGCAATGTTCGGTTTCTCCTCTCATCTACACCATTATGTTGTGGTGTCCTAGGTGGAGTATGTTGTGGGATTATACCACAACCCCTTAGATGATCTTGGAACTCTTGACTAAGATACTCACCTCCCCTATCAGATATGAGAATCTTAATCTTTTTGTTAAGTTGATTCTCTACCTTGTTTTGGAATGCTCTGAACACCTCGAAGGTTTCAGCTTTATGTTTAATCAAATAAACATATCTGTACCTACTGAAGTCATAAGTGAAGGTAACGAAGTATCTCTCGTCGTGTCTAGTGACTGATCTGAATGGCCTACATACATCAGTATGTACTATGTCCAACAGATCCTTGCCCCACTTACAGGTTCCTTTAAACGGTGTCTTTGTCATCTTTCCCATAAGACAAGATTCACATTCATCATTCAACTTATGGTCAAACGATTCCAATATCCCATAAGATTGGAGTTTGGTGATGTGTTTCTTGCTAATGTGACCAATACGACAGTGCCACAGATATGACTTACCAACCCATCTTTGGATTGAGTCGATTAAACATTATAGATTGAACTTCTATTATCTCTTACACTTATACAACTTTCATAAATACCATGTCATGGGTTAGCCTTAAAATAAAGCATTCCGTCTTTATAAACAAGGATAGATCCATTATCAAACCTAAAATCAAAACCATCTTTATATAAAACGTAAAAAGAAATGATGTTTCTAGCCATATCGGCTGAGTAACAACAATCAATTAAAACCATAGATAATCCAGAGGTAAAAGAAAGCTCATAATTTCCTATCGTGTCAAAGCAGCAATCTGCTTGTTACCCATGATCAAGTCCAGCTCCTCACGTCTCAGCTTCCTACTTCTTTTTAGTCCCTACACATCAGTACATATGTAAGTACCACATCTTGTGTCCAATACCCAGGAATTAGAAGCAGAAGCACTATGCAGTTCAATCATATACGTACCTGAAGTTCCCGCTCCATTAGCTTTGAGCTTCTTAAGCTCATACAGATACTTAGGACAGTTACACCTTCAATGTCCTACCTCCTTGCAGTGAAAGCATACAACATCCTCATGAGTCTTTGATTGAGGTATATCATATTGGGCTTTCCTTTTGCCTGCCTTGGGATTGGGGTTGGGCTGAACAACCTTTCCCTTTCCTTTGCCTTTTACAGGAGCAACCTTCGTATTCTTCTTTATACCTCCCTCCCTGATGGCCAGTACTGGAGCAACAGGCTTGGTCTTGGCCATGTTAGACTCTGTAGTCTTAAGCATGCCATGGAGCTCCATAATGGTTTTCTCCAAGTTGTTCATATTATAGTTCAGAACGTATGGTTCATATGAACTAGTCAGCGATTTTAGGATGAAATCCATGACAATCTCCTGACTTATGGGAAAACCTAGTCGCTCAAGTTGATCAATGTACGATTTCATTTTCAGAACATGTACACTGACGCTGCTTCCCGGGGCCATTTTGCAACCGACCAGAGACTTGACAGTGCCAAATCGCTCTTGCCTGGCCTACTGCTAGAAACTATTTTGTTGTGTCTATGGGCATATCTCCAACAAAATCTCTGAAGCTAAAGGCTCAGAGATCTGATACAAAGTATGAAGTGTTAATTTAGAGTTAGTTCTTAAATGTAAATGTTCAAATTTTACTCGAAGGATCTTATACATATTAGAACATGTGGCTTATCTTAGTTGTTTGTATCTTACATTCACTTGTAGTTAGTGATTCCTTTGTAGTATATAATGTTTCGTGTAAGTCTGTTCGTTTTAAATTTTGATAGAAGCTTTTGACAGTTAATTAAGTTGTGCTTAAGTGAATATTTCTATTTCTAGATTCTCTCTCTATAATTATTTGAAGATCAATACAATACGACATTTGGCTCTCAATTCGTGTTCATATTGTGATTATATTGTTTACACTGTTGATATCTATTGCGAATTTACAAAAAGTCTTGTCGATACTTTTGAAATAAGAGTAGAAAAAGGAAAATGAAAAGGAAGAGAAATAAATTATAAATACCAATATTTTTTTTGAAGAGTTTTAAAGTGTAACTTATACCCATCAACATGTATTCAACTAAGGGGGTGTTTGGGATTGCTTATTAACTTATTTCGTTTTCAAACAGCAAATAAGCTGTTTTGAGTGTTTGAATTGAAAACTGCTTATGACTTTTCCACTCCGCTAATAAGCAGTTTTTGATAAGTCATTCTCAACTGACTTATTTGAAACTCCTTATTAACTTATTTAACCAAATTACATATTTGCCCCTTCTTCCTATAAGTTAATAAGCACTTTACAAATAATCATAAGTTAATAAACACTTTTACAAATAAGCATAAGTTGTTTTAAATAAGCAATCCCAAACACCCCTAAGAGTAGAAAAAGGAAAATGAAAAAGGAAGATAAATAAATTAACGATTCCCTGCATTCGTAACTTTGTGACCACTGGGTATAATCTTAGGGCTGTATGCTTTAGCAGTCGCTTTCATTGCCAAAAGATTAATCTGGGTCAAAGGCCCAAAACACCCTTTTCAAAATTCAAAGAAAAAAAAATGTATTCAACTAACACGTGGTAATTGAAATTCAGAAACCATAACTTACGGTGTTGACTTGCAGTATTGAGGCCATTTTGTGATGAAAAAAAAACTGGTATGACCATAAAATAAATTCCCTAGGTGACGTGGCTAGTTATTGTTTTTTTTTTAAAACCTCTTAATGACTCTTAAGTCTGAATCGTTCAGACCTTTTTACACACCACCTCTTATTAATCATAACTAAAATAAGATTTCAGACTTTAGACCTCTTAAAAAACAAACGACACCTAAGTAAGTGTGTTTGCGGATCGGTTTTGACGGTTTAACCCATAAACTACAAACCAAACTGTAGTGGCGGTTTAGGGTATTTTTCAAACGGAGCGGTTTGGCAGCAATGACCAAATTGGACCACAAAAAGATAGTCTGGTTTGACATCTCTTTAGGCGGTTTGAGCCTCTTATGAACTTTAAACTTAAAAAACATAACATCTATATCTAAAATAATTTTTTTATTAATATAACATTATTAAAAAATAGTATACAAAATTATAAAAGAAACGTCTATCTTTAAAATTAAAATGGAACATCGAGCAAGTTGAAAAAAAATTAAACAAGTCCACCAACAATATTTGGAATTTGTAACAAATTTTGAGCAAGTGGAAAAGATGATTTGGATTTGATTTTTGACAGATTTTAGAATTTGGTCAATTTAGTGAAACAGGGTGAATTGAGAAATCAAAACTAAAAACATGATGTCTTGTATGAAAACTAAAAATAATTAACACATGTGTATTTTTAACGGTTAATTTGGTCTAGACTACTAAAAAAAACATTCAAATTTTAGACAAGACCGGACCAAATGGTTTAATTATTTAACCAAAACTTTCAAATCATCAAAAATAGTTCAGTTTAAGGGGTCGTTTATTTTTTCTTAAAAACCTCTTAATGACTCTTAAGTCTGAATCGTTTAGATCTTTTTACACATAACCTCTTATTAATCATAACTAAAATAAGAATTCAGACTTTAAACGTTTTAAAAAAACAAACCACACCTAAGATTGTTTTACCCTAACCATGACAATGGTGTAGCATGAAGCGTGTCAGAGTAGGATACCCACGTGACGACACGTGTACCACCACGCTATGATCTTTCTTTCTTGTACGAGGCTATCAGGCTACTACTAAATTCATGGCTCATAAATTTCCATCTCACCATTTATTTATTTTGCTTTAACTCTCTCAAGCCACATAAACTTGTTTCCTCTTGTTCTTTCTTTCTTTCTTTCTCCCCCTTGTTTGAGTTGAAACATCTTCAATAATGGCTCAATTGTTATCTCCGGTTTGCACAGATCCAATTCAATTTCAAAAAGGATTGCAGAGCAATATGCGTCCAAGAAGCAATACATGTTGGATGTTGGCGACGAACAACAGTGTAAGGTGGAATGGGATTGGTCATGGTGGGGGAAGGAGTAGAAGATTTATCAGAGTGAAAGTCGCCACCGATCCGTCGCCGTCTGTTGCTGCTGATGATTACTATGCTGTCTTAGGACTGGTATGGCAATATCTGTTACTTTCTTTCTTTCTTTCTTTCTGTATATATATATATATACAAGCAATGCAATTAATTAATTAGACTCTAAAGATATATGTATATGCATATCAGAATTTTATACTAATTTGCTTGCTGAAGAACATTAAACACTGATTCCAATACGGTCTATGTACTATTTAAGAAATTTATTACACGTATCTATAGACTATAGATAGTGCCAGCCCAGCTTAACAAAATCCAATATGCATCTAAACTATAAATATCTTGAAATAATCATAAACCAACCTGAGACACAGGTCAAAGAAAAACCAAATCATAACTCTAATTAAGACACTGGTGGATGATGTGGTGATACAAATCCTGATGCCTCTGACTCAACCAACCCAAAAACCTAAAATATTGAAAATATGAGTGGTGAAGCCCAACAAACTACATACTAAACCTTTTAGCTGGATGAGATAGTTCCTTTTCCTGAAAAAGCATATAACAATGGCTCATATAGAAAATACAATTTCATAATTTCATAGTTCTAATAACCAAAATTGTCAATACGAACTACCAAGTTTCATATTTGGGTAATAATACAACTACCAAAGCGATACTTCCTAAAAACAAACTTTCATGGGTCCCTAGTCTCCAAAATGCAACACTTTTATATTTTGGGTTGTCCGAAATTTACCCTTCGAAAACCATTATAAGATATATTGGTGTGGCGGATTGATTGTTTTTCACAAGTTTTCTCATTTTTGTCCTGTTGAGTGGTAGTTTAGGTATCTGATCATCAGGCAACTGATTTTATTACATTACCGGTGAAGTCAAATGTTCTTATTAGTTATTGTTTTGGTCCAAGTAATTCGTTACAACATAATTGGTTTGTAGTTACCTCATCGTGTTTTCTTTCTAATCAGCTTCCAGATGCAACTCCAGAGCAAATCAAGAAAGCCTATTATAATTGCATGAAATCATGTCATCCTGACTTGAGTGGCAATGATCCAGAGACTACAAACTTTTGCATTTTCATTAACGAGGTTTATGAGGTGGGTTACTCTACCATCAAATTCTATACATCATGAATGCACATTATTATGCCTTGTGCTTCTGCTATAAACCAAATATTGCAGTGTAGGTTCTCAGCGATCCAGCTCAGCGGATGGTATATGATGAAATTCATGGATATGCTTTGACTGCAATAAATCCTTTTCTTGATGATACCTGTCCAAGGGATCATGTATTTGTTGATGAATTTAGCTGTATAGGTATGTGACAAAGTCTTGCTTTTACTCCATTGTGCAAGAAGGGTACACTTTAATTTTTGGACCAAATGGACTATTTGTTTCCTAAAACAACATTTCCATCACCTTGTTACAAAGTTGATTCCACCACTCAACAATTTGTTGCATTTGTCATCAAATTCAGTGAGTTATATAATATTCCTCAAGCATATAAGAATATACATCGATCTTTGAAGTTAAAAAGGATGCATGTCTGAGACTGACTTCAAAAGTTAAAGTGTGTGTTTCCGAGTGGGTGGTCTACTAAATTATTTTCTTTTTGCTATATCTGTTAACAGTTCACGACATATATGCTTGTGTATTTTGATTTCTAAGTGGGTTAACATCTCTACAGAAATATTTAGCTTTTTGCACAACAGGATTTTATGTATTTATGATTAATAATGATGACAAGCCACTGATTATAAACAAATTACAAAACAATCTACATGGATCATTTTTGTTTCTATTACTTGATAGATGTCAAACTTACTGGACCTTGTATATATATGTTAGTGCATACTTGAGATATAATTCTTTTTCCTTACCATAGGCTGCAAAAATTGTGCCAATATCGCCTCAGACGTCTTCTCTATAGAGGAGGACTTTGGTAGAGCCCGAGCTTGTAACCAGCATGGAAATCCCGACTTGGTTCAACAAGCCATTGATAGTTGGTAATTTTTTTGGTTTATGCTCATTGTATCAAGTATCAACATGAAACAAGTTGATTTAGTTTCTCGACCTTAACGAGTCTTAGTTTCAGAATCGTGTTACCATTGGATGAATGTTCTATATTGAACTTAATCTGATCTTCTCTCATTATCTAAATGGTATTGGTATAATCACCTTTCTATATAGGTGCACGCATTGATCTACATTGTTTAGTATTTCTGTTTCGGTGATCTCGTTTCTTTTTCACAACACATCTATGCCGATTTAGCTAAGGGACATACTTCGGTCAATGGACACCAGTTTAAAGTATTATTACTGCCCCATGCATGATGTATGTCATGTTCACTATTGAAAAAATAAAAATGGAACTATAAGCAGCAAGTAAGTATTATTTAAAGTTATAACACCAACACACATGCTTTAATATTCAAGTAAACAACAAATTATACATATCATAGCATATGCTTTCACTATATTTTACCATGTAGATCTTATTTTGCTCATGATTAAAACCCTTTGTGCCTTAAGAGTACTAATTCTTTAGAGCAGTGTGTTTTGCCGTGGAGTCCAAACTTTTAAGCTCTTCCTTGCATATTACCTCCTAACTAGATATAGTCTTCCCAACAAGTTGCTAATGTTTTGGTACCTCAAGTTTCATGGTTGAATCTTTGGCACTTAATTGAGAAATTTGTTTCTTTTCAGCCCTGTTGATTGCATTCATTGGACTTCTGCTGCACAACTATCTTTGCTTGAAGATGAAATGCGGAGGGTAGAAAGAGTGAATGTAAGGAATACTGTAATATATTTATCTTATATATCAATATTCATCATTTTAGTTGATGTGTTATTGCGTAATGATTTGGCGGTTTTGAGCCGGAAACAGTAGTGAGAACAATTAGATTATAAGATAACTAGGATTGTCTCTTTTGATGGCATCATTCCTTTTCTTTTTGAGTAAAAAAGGTCATGGTAGCCTTTTTCTATGCCCCTCATAGAAAAGGTTAACAAATTACTTGGTCATAGTTAAATTATGTGAACTCTTATTTTTCTTGTTGAAGATGTCTCAAATGCTTGACGTAGTGACATCTAACATGTAAATGATAGGAAATAGCACGAGATTTTAAATTTGATTTAGCATTTTGTGATAGCTATAATACTTGGAGTAAAAAAAACTAGTTACAAAATGGGCAGGTGGAAGGGTTATATTATTTGGGGTGGGGAGAAATAAGAACATTGAGAGAAGAGGGGAACAACAGTACATGGTGAGCACCCTAAACCCTAAACCATAACAAGTTAACAATTTACAATGATTCATATTAGACCCATAGTTTTAAAAATCCCAATCGGTACTCATGGCATTTTCCCTCTGCGAGGCGAGACGTGTATATGTATATAAAATATATATATATATATATATATATGTGTGTGTGTGTGTTTGTGTGTATAATACAAAATATATATTATAAATATATATACACAAGTTTCATGAGTGCACTGTGCATGCAAGGTGGAAAGCATAATTCCATACCGAAGTGGGTCTTTGAGAGAGAAAGATGAAGAAATGGAGTTGGAACCTTGATGTCTTCGATGGTGTCTTACAAACAAAACCGAGAAAGATGAAAAAAAGAGTCTCAAAAAGCAAAGTCAACTCTTTCTTTCTTCTTGAGAAGAGGAACTGACACCCCAAAGTGGGTTTTTGTACTTTTAGATTACTAGAAGTACAAATATTTTTGCTCTTTGACTTTCTATCTTTTTTAATCAGACAAAAAGTAATAATAAATAGAAGTACAAGTGAAATTTTTAAAAAAATCATCAAGACTCTCACCAAAGACTCACCAAAAACAGAAAGCAGTTGAGGCTTGTGCCTCACCCGTGCCTCACGCGTCAATGCCTCGAGGCACCACCTCACCGATTGAGGCTTAAGCCTCGTCCAGGGACCATGAGGCGCCGCCTCATGAGCGGTTTTGGACTGCCTCGCCTCGAGGCGCGCTCGAGGCGTACGCCTTGAACGATTTTGAAAACCATGATTAGATCGTCAAATATTTTAGAATATGAACTTCATAGAAGTTAGAACTAATAACAACTTAAGCACTTGTTTCTTTTCTAGTTCCCTAGTAAGTTTTCTAAGATGCTTAACCTAGATAGAGTTATTTAAAGTATCATTAGTCCCTTGTCTTCCTATCATATTTTGTTAGGGACAACTCATCCTTGTTACATTGAAACATATTATGAGATGGGAAATGATGTTGGCCAAGCAAGCTTGTAATTCCTATGTTTTTGGAGGAGCATAATCACTCATAGACAATTTAAGAAGAACTTCGAAGGTCCTTTTGAGTTAAACAAGCCTTTTTAGAAGAGAAGATATGTGTTTGTGACATTGGAAGCTTATACAAGTTAACTCGTAAAGGGATTTCACCATTCTCTGGCCCTGGAACCTTTATCTCAGTTTCAATCTTGTCACCTTATGGTTGCCATTTTTCTTGCTTTCTTGATCTCCGTTTTTAGCTTCGGCTATATCGCCATGGTCCATGGATCTTTAGTGTCTTGTGTTTGGCAAAATAAGTAAACTCACCCCACTGCTGTTTCAATGGAAACATTAACAACTTGCTCTGAGAGAACAACAATGTGCACCTAGATATTCGCTACGGCATCAAGTATATTATGCAATGCTGCCTCCATGCTTCCAATAATTGGAGGAGTAAGAGGTTCAATGTCTTGAATCATGCTGATGAGAACAATATAGAGGTTGGAAGAGAAGGGAAAAGAAAGGGGATATAATGCGTATCCTAGCAACATATTGATACACACCCGATTAGAAACAGTAAAGTCATAAGATTGGGTTGTATTTCAATACATCATAAGAACATTTGGGAGACTAAAATGTAACATTTTGGCATGTATATAGTTTTAGTAAATACTAGAATGAACTCACAATGCTAGGTTTTGGCTAAAACCTAGAAACCATGGAAAACCCTAGAAATGAAGAGGAAATCTTGAAGCTTTAACCTCCAACTTGAATCCTTCACTTAAATGCTCTTAGATACCTTGAAGAGCTGTTAAATTCTTCCTTTAAGTGATTCCAAACCGAAATTAATGAGGAGAGGGATGAGAGTAAATGAAGAGATATGAGGAGAATTGAGTTGAAAAGTGAGGAGGAGGACAGGGGCTGGCCTAAGGTGCCAGGGCACGTAGCGCTACTTATGGTGTGGCCTAGGTCACCCGGCCCTCCAAGCGGCATGAGCCGTCTAGCACGTCTCTCGGGCCATTGCCTGCCTTCCTCCGCTTGAGCTGCACTCCATCCTTCTATCATCCAGTAGCTTTGGCAACTTTTCATGCGGCTTAGGCTGCCCGGTAAGTCATTTCAACCCAGCTAAACCCCATAACTAAACCGGGACCTCCAGAGGGTTCTCAACTCACCAGATTCGAACCCTTTTTCAACCCGAAACATGCCACAACTAAACATCAAAATTCCCAATTTAAATATCAAAACCAACTCAAATAATTCCCACAATTTCATTTAATGACCAATAGTAAAATACGGTTACAAACTCCGATGGCAATTCTTCTTCCTCCTCCGAACTCTCAGATTCATCCAGTTTGTCAATACTATGAGAGTTTGGCATGGATTGCATCGATGCCCTGTCCACCGTTCATTGCAAAAATAGCAGACCCTTTTCACAGCATTGCTGTGACCCTTTTCACAGCATTGCTGGTTTATGGGGTTGGATTGGTGATGTTCCAACGTAACCATTTTCAGGAGATGGGTATTTGGGTGTGGAAGTGGTGTTTAGTTTTGCTACGATATGTTTGACGAGGGCGATGGCAATGACGGTGGTAAGGTCTATGGGACGAAACGGGGCCATTTCAGTCTCGATGGTTGGTTTCAACCCTGATATATGATACAAGCTAGGATGGAAGATGGTGGAAGCTCATCAGTTCGACTCAAAATCCTCTCAAAGTCAGATTGGTATTTTGCCAAAGTACTGGTTCGACAAAACTTAAACAATTGGCATAAATAGAAGGGCCAAAACGAACCTCAATAGCATGAGCCAATGCTATTGAGCTGCTTGTCCTCCATCTGGAAGCTGGCTATATCTACCTTTTGTTCTGTGGGTATCGAGTTGAAGGTTAAGTAACTTTCAGCAAAAAAATCCAGTTGAGGGGATCCTCTCCGTTTAATTGTTTAGCTCACACTTGGGTGGCATGGTAGCAACAGAATACTTGGTTAAATGGTGTATAGAAGGACTTTGGGTTGGGGATGGATGTATGGTGAAGTTGGGGTTGTTGATGAAGGTGTGATGGCGGGTGTTATGATTTAGGGCACCATAGCTGGGTTTGGCAGTCCCTAATTGGGCATCCGAGATATTTACATGGTAATGGAATTATGGATAGTGTCAACCATGGATTGAAGAGATCTCATGGAGGATTGGATGGTTTCGACAGAGGTGTTGAGGTTAGCTATGCTGGTCTTGTGGGAAGAGGTTGTGAGTTCCAAGGTCTTGAGTTGCTTAGACATTTGCTTAGACAGGGTCAGTCATGGTACTTTTTCTCTCAATCAAAGCACCAGTTGATAGACTATGATTTAGGGTGAGCGGAAACCTGGATTGTAAAAGGGAGAAGAAGAGATTTTTAATAAAGGAGATTGCCGAATTTTTCCTACAACTCGTGCCATTATAAACCACAAGGGTTGTGGCGTACTGGTTAAGGGCCAGGGGGATGTGGTGGAATATCCCATCTACCCAGGGTTCGAATCCAGACGTACACAACAATTGTGGCCCCTGAGGTTTAATCAGGGCTGATGTCTTACAGTCATAATTTGCCGAGGGATTAGTTTAGGCATAGCCTAGGACACCCTTTCCCCAAAAAAAAAAAAACTCGTGTCATTATATAATACCCTAATCCTTTATTACAAGATGTAACATAATAGCCTATAAAGATATTGCTGTAACAGAAAGATGCTCCTTCTAGAAACCTAATTGGAGGTGGTTTTAGTGCAGGGTATAATAGTTCAGATAAGTAGGCTTTTTCCTGATCGTTGCAGGTTGAGGCACAACCCTTACTTGCGTGATATTGGGCTGGGTTTGGTTAGGTGGGATATGAGGTTGTGAAGGGCGCTTAGTGGTTGGGTAAGGAAGCAACGGCGATGAAGAGGAATAGTTTTTCTTCTTTTTTCTCTTTTCTTTCTAAAATTGGCAGTTTGTAGATATTCAATTGCCTACCGTTATCAATTTATCATATTTTGAATCCAAAAGTTGAATATTCATCTGTCTGTTTTAGGTTACTTCTTAATGACAATTACTCGTTTTTATGTAAACTTGAATATTGCAAGAAACAACAAAATTAATTAGATGTATATGATTACAAAATGCTGGAAAAAGTAGTTTGTCTACCAAGCTGTGCAAGTGCAATAATCTAGTTACCAATTTGCTACAGAAGCAATGTTTGGTTGCCGAACTTCATCTTTGCCATTAGAAGTAAAAGGCTGCTCATAGCATTATTTTCTCTCTCTGAGCCATGCTATATCATGCAATGAGTTTGACTAGAAAAATAAGAAGCAGAAGATTCTAAACTCTTTTGATGTGTGAGAATTCTAAAACATTTAAGAAGTGGTTGTGGTTTGAATAATGGCCTTTCCTTTTTGTTCACCTGATGGATTCTTTTTGCATTTAGCTGGAAATCTTGTCTAAGGGCATTTGTTGAACGAGATTTATCAGCATATCTCACGGCTAAGATTGTATTATTAGGTAACTTCTTTGAAAACAATAAAATTTTGTTCATTTATCGTAAGAGACACTATGATGTTAAACTGCTCGTGGAAAGCTTATTACAAAATATATATTTCTAGCTCTATAAGAAGTGATGCTAACTCTGCCTTTGGTTATGTTGACCAGGTTGCCCTGATGCTTGCAGGAATGGGTTCATCCACAGATGTTTTTAGAATGGTAAGACCCATCTTTTATAATTTGGTTATTGGTAATTAGTTTCGGCCATTGCTTTGGTCATCCCAAGTGCGACAATGGAGAGAGGCCATTACGAAGTGAAATGTATCTCTCCATGCTCTGCTATTACGAATAAAGTTCACACCTATACTATATTGGCAACCCTTCTTTTTATGTTTGATAAGCTGTTCCCAGCTAAAGTTTGAAATTCCTTGGTAAGTACAATTTATTAGCTTGTTTGGTAATTATCTTAACATCCTTCCTTATCAACGACACCTATCTTTTCTTTCATGTACTTCTTCTTGTTGGCCTAAATTTCTATCTTACATAGCATTGTTGGTCTCTTTCACATCTTATAGATCTTACACTTCAACTCTACTCTTATGGTAGAATAATAGTCATGATGCATTTCACTACTTGGATCCTAGTTCATCTTATATTAAAGATAAACCGATAACATCTTCACTAATTTCTCTCCATTTTTTGTAATATTTATCATGTATTGCAAATGTCAAGGTTTGGGCACCTCATGTCTAGACATACTAACATCACCTTCAATTCACTGAACATTGATAAGTCTGCAGTGGATTCACGTAAAGGAGGAATAGAAAATAAAAAGGTTAGGATTGTTTCAGTAAATAGCTTGTCACTTAGTAAAAAGTCAGGCTGGAAGAAAACAGTTGGTGACAAATAGTCTATGGGAAGTTAGTCAAGCATAGCTGACTGGGTATAAAAAGAGGAGCTTGATTGTGGATAGGCATTTGATTTTTTTCTCTGACTGTAAAGGCTTGAGAGCATTGAGGAAGAGTACGTGCCTGTCGAAAGCTAGCTGATTTCAGATTCTAACAAGTTGAGCATATTCTTTTGTTTCTTTCTTAAGCAATATTTTTCCGATCCTAATGCATATATAATTTTTCTTATTTCGGAACAATCTAAAACCTTTCGATTCCAAGTTATTTTTGCATACCTTCAATTTTGCATCAACTGATTGCCTAGACTCATCAATCAGCATGATTTCTTTAGTGAGAGATATACAACCTAGCATGTCATTTTGTATATATCCTTTATGAGCTTCTCCGTAACTAAAGCAAAAGACTTGGACTAAGGGGCCATTTACCAAACGCTTATGGGGTAAACGCTTATCCAGTCACTTACTTTATCGGATGAGCATGGCAAGGACTAAGAATCTTACCCGATAAGAGCATCCACAGTGTGATTATTAGGAGGTTTTTGAGAGGTTTTTCAAAAAGCAAAAGCCTCCTTTTGAGGTTTTTCACATAGTGGAGAGGTTTTCACTTGAGGTTTTTGGTCATAGGTCGTAACTGCACGACATGCTTTTTCTTAGGTTTTTCGTATTTAATCAGTTTTAATTTTATAGAATTTTATAAAAGTTTCGTATTTAATTAGTTTTATTTATTAACCAATTTTATTTATTAATATATTTAAAGTAATCCTATTTAAATATAATTATTAAATAAATAATATAAACATAGTTTTAAAAATCCCAATCGGGACTCGAGGCGTTTTTCCTTTGCTAGGTGAGGCGTAAGCCTCGAGGCAGTCCAAGGCGGTCCAACAATAGCCACCATCCACCGCCTAAAATTACCTCCCGAGGTGGCTTGTTGTCGAGAGAGGGGGCCTGTAAATGAGTAAACAACTAAATACCATTAGGGTTGCATATATCTATAAAAAGAATTAAAATGATAAGGGAGCCTGTGCCCCTTTTGGCTCCCAGGTGGCGGATTATGAGAAGGTTGCATGCCTTCTGAATAATAGTTCAAAAGGCTACACACCTTCTGAATAGAAGTTCAGAAGACTACACACCTTCTTAAGAAAACTTAGTGCATACCGTTTTCTGGACGGGGCGCACCCCCGTGATCCGTGCTTTATGATGATCTTAGGTCAAAGGTAGCTTAAAGGAGCGTGCATTTAGCACCTCCAAACTCATATTATAGCTTAACCAATAAACCCCATTGATCTCATGTAAATCACAACTACACTAAAATGCTTGATGACACTAAAATCACCCATAATCTTCATTCTACTCGTGATTGTTGGATCTTTATGCCAATGACATCCATAAGCACCTTCGAGGCTGTTAGTTTTGCTAATATGATTCTATCCTCTTGTTTTTTGTCTCAAATAAAATCCTTTGTAGCTTCTACTATTGTAGTACCTATTGGATCTATAGTTTATGATTTTGATATGATGTAATAAAATTTATGGTAACTGCTTGATAACTCTGTTAACTTAAGAAACTATGAAATCTTTTATATACAAAAATGAAAAGGAATTTCAGTACTAATCCTTGAAGATGGAGATATCATTGTTATGATCGAGTGGAAAAATTGTCCATACGGAAAAAAAGACGTCAATTGCACCATAATCACACTTGACGAAATATGTATAAAAAATCAAATGGTGCCAAGTAGGGGTGTTCGCGGTGCGGTTTGGGGCAAAACCGCAAACCGCACCGCATGTGCGGTTTGAGCATTTTCCCAAACCGCACAGCATATACCTCAAACCGCACCGCGAAATGCGGTGCGATTTATGCATTTTGTCCTATCGCACTTAATGCGTACAATCTAAAAAATTATAAGTTTAAAATACATTAGAAAATCAACGATTTAGTGACCGTAGTCCACAAAAATAAAAAGTTTGAATATATCCAACTCCAAAATGCATAATTAAAAATAGTCAAAGAAATAGTCTAAAAAAATAAATTGTTTCAATACGATAAACAGATAAAGTGACCTCTCCAACTTTTTTCTTTTGTCTTCATCTTGACTCCCAATTGCTAATGCCCATTTTTATTCATTTGTTGGGCCTTAAACTTTTAAGAAAGCTTATAAATACTTAAAGTCCATAATTAAAATTTAAAAACACAAGCCCAATTATATAAATATTAAATTAAATTATATATATATATATATATATATGTTTAAAATTAAAAATTTAAAAGTAATATAAAAGGTGTGGTGCGGTGCGGTTTGAACCGCAGTTTTAAAACTCAAAACCGGTGCGGTTTGGTAAAAATGCAAACCGCAAACCGCACCGCGAAAGTCCTAAACCGCGTTTTGCGGTGCGGTGTTGGCGGTTTGGATGAACACCCCTAGTGCCAAGTGCATGTTTTGAGGGGGCATATTAATTGATTGCATCGTAACGATCATGTTGTTTGTTTTGGCAGGCAAGCACTCGATGGGAAAAGAGACAAAATGAAGTTTTGGTAAGAAATATAATTTGTTCAAAGTTCAAAATTTAAGCCACATGTATCGACATTCCATTCTCATTTTTATTTTCATATGTGTGATAGGTTCTTGTTCATTTTTGTGGAAGTTAAGAACACAACAAATTCATACACATTAACACTCTATATGGAGACATGAACATATTGCACATTACTATGCCACTTAGTACTCTTAAAATGGATGTACTTCTACATTACTACTATTACTACTATTACTGATGCCAAAACCATGAGTTGAGGCCTTTTGTCCATTCTTATGGTCATTTATTTTTCAGGACATTGGCCTATTGATAGGTTTGTGTAATACATGGTGAAAATGTGTAATACATGGTGTCACACACTTTGTGTACTAATTATTACTTATAGGTTCTAGACGTTTAATTATGTAAATGTCCTCACTATACCCTTAAAACAAAATAATATGACGAAGGCACTTCAGCTAATACTGTTATTTAAGATCATTTAAGTGCGAAAACAATTGCGTGAGAGTATGAGTCCACATAAACAAAGTAATATGACAAAGGCATTAGTGGAGCTACAGTATGAGTCCGCATAAATTTCCATGTAAGCATTATTGTAGGGTTGATTATGGAATGTTTTAGTTCAGCATGATGGTTGAGGCAACACCCCAAAAATTGGGGTAAACAAAAACTTCCAAAAATTGGAAATGTGGTATGTATTTGCTATAGCACGAGCCTCCCAAAAGAATGGGGGAAAATAATAAACACATGTTCAATTACAAATTCGTAATTTAACGGAAACAAACGACAACCTACCCGAGGCTGCACGCGGCTGATTGTGCCCGCCGACTGTGCCCAAGGGCACTATCGCCGGCAGTATCGCGACCTCCCACCCATTCTCGGTACGAGTGGTGCGATTGTGACATGCGAAGGATCTAGTAAGTGACAATTTTTTTCTTTCAGAAATGCCATTTTGTTGCGGTGTAGTAACAAAAGCATTTGTGTATGATATCATGTCTTGTGGTAAAGCTAGACATGGACGAATTGAAATAATTTTGTGCCGTTGTCGGTTCAAAGGATTCTAGTTAGGGTATTAAAGTAGGTAGTAACATTACGAGTGTCTTGCCTCAAGTTTCGAGCCTTAGTTCGATGCTCGAACATTTGTGAGGAGTCTTTGAGATCAGAATAGGACCCACATGGATTTTGCGGTGGGTAAAGTAGGTAGATTTCTGCAATACTGCCTTGAATCGATTTGATGTTCCACCATAACCATGGAATTCTGAATATCCCATTCGGCATAGGAGGAAGTGGTGGGTGCGGGTTTCTTAATAGAGCCATCGATGTAGCCATACTTACCCTTCCCACGAGTAACGAGTTGGACAGATCGAGACCATTGAAGGTAGTTCGATCTAGAAACCTTAGAGCTTGTAATTTGGAAAGAGAGATTGTTGTCGAAGTTGGCAGCTGTAGGGACAATTTTTATGGGGTTTGGGTCGACTTTTCGGAGTTTGATCCCATGGTGGTTGTCGGCTAAAGCTTTCAAAGCTCTGATACCATAAAGCTTTAGAGGTGCATAAAGAATAATATTTTATGTTGTATCTTGAGTTACAACAAAAGAGAACATATATACAAGTAGGGACAAAGAGATAGACTATAACTCCCCCTAACAATATGAGATAAAGACTGATCTATAGAAGCTCTCTTATCAGAGTTTGTTATACCATGAGTTAAATAGTCGAATAGTCAATAATGGTAGTTTGGTCAAAGGGTCTAAATTGATAGGTTGTGGTAGGAAAGTACAAGTAATTTGTGCTTTGGTAGAAGTGGGTTATCCATGGGTAGCAAATCGGTGGTGTTAAGTATAAATAAGGGATGTGGGAGTGAGGGGTTTCATTTTGTTTTGTGTGTTTAGTATAGGCGACAGTCTTTGGGAGAGCATTGGCCTCTCGAAATCCATAAAACCAAACTGTAACCATTTGATTTCCACCATTAATCATTCTATTTCATTTGCAATTCCATCATATTCTTTTCGGTGTACACCAATTGTACCAGAGCATTGAGATTGTGGGATGGCTACAAGAATCGTGGCTTATCGATTGGATGATCTACAATCAAACATGGGATCGATGAAGGAGAATATGTAGACGACGATGAAGCAGATCGATAGGCTGATTAATTACAGAGAAGAAAAGAGGTGTTGAATCGAGTAGATCCATGGCATTTGAAAGCACCAACTCAGAGATTCCATCTTTTAATGGCAATAATCCCGATGGGTGGATTTTACAAGTGGAGAAGTATTTTGCCTTGAAATGCTTGAACAACGAAGAGCAACCGGAGGTCTCTGCAAGTTCGTTTGAAGGAGTTGCCTTGCGATGGTCCCAATGGGAGAATCAGAGGAAACCTTTTAGACATTGGGAGGATATGAAGTCGATGATCCTTCGTCAATTTTGCTCAATCACTCTGTTGAACGGTTTCTAACCCTAAAATAGGGTGTGACCCTGGAGAGGGACAATATGGAGAAAAATTTGCAGGAGGACATAGGAGAAAATATAGAGGGGAAGGAGGGAGAAAATATGAAAAAAAGAGATCAAGATAGGGGAAGGGTGGGGTTTGTTAATGACCTTCTCCAGCCGTTGCCATCGCCGTTTCCACCCTCTTTGCCACTATCTACCATCTTCGCCAGCCTTGATGCCGTCACTGCCATCTTTCTCACCACGAACGCCGTGGTCGACGATACTGCTGCCCTCGCATTGTAACCCATCATCGAACATAACCAGGGCCACGAAGAAATCGGTTGCTGGAACCATATCGAGTTGAAGAATAGAAAAACTGATATAGCAACAAAGGCCAATGCAATTGTTTCGTTATGGCCCAAGTCTTGTCCGATTATTTCAATATGGCCCAGGTACAATCACTTTATTTCAATTCAGCCCATGCCCTTGCCAAATGTAATATGCACTATCATCTTCTCTACAGACTTTGTATCGTGGATGGCCGATGGGAGAAATTGGTTGGCCGACAATCTTCGGAAACTGCTGCCACCGCCTATACCACCCCCGCTGCCGCAACCACCACCACGAGTGATGACTCAATTGAAGCCTAAGGCCGAAGATATGGCTGCTCTGATCGATCTGCTTATGTTCACTTCTCAAATGGCAAAATCGGAAGTAGAGGAAATCAAAACACATGTTCTTGGATCACATGCTACAATTGAAATGAGAAGTGAATCAAGGCAAGTAGTGGGAAAAGGTTGCAATGTGCATCTCACGATGCTTGTTTGTCGGTTCACTACCATGTTTGACACTAACTTCTTCGAGGCCAAGATCACGAGGGAAATCGAGTCGGCTGTGATGAATCAACCCCTAATGACAACCTTGTTCATGACTATAAGGGGTTGTTTGTTTTTTAAAAAAAACCTCTTAATGGCTCTTAAGTCTGAATCGTTCAGACGTTTTTACATACCACCTCTTATTAATCATAACTAAAATAAGACTTCAGACTTTAGACATCTTAAAAAACAAACGGCACCTAAGTGTTACAACTAACACTCATTAGCTGGATTGTTTTTTCTTCTTTCAGTTTTGGAAACAAGAAATAAGATAAAAACAGGCCATTGTTCTTATGTGCTGCTGTTGATTTTTGGCCTAGGCTTATTATTTGGTTTGAAATTGGGTACTACACAACCGAGAATTGCACTAGTGATGCATACAACATTCAGCAAGATGTTGATTCTTGCCGAATCGTAGCTGCTACAAACGTTACTTTGGTCTTGCTTGGGGATATAAACCTTGTATTATTCCAGTATTCTCGATTTCAATCAGCATTGTTGCGAGTTTAGGTCGTGTTATCATGTATGACATTGATGAAGTTGATTAGGATGCTGAGCACCATAGCCACATGTTTAACTGGCGATGCATATGTCCCCATTAGTAACAATGCAGGAGGAAAGACCGAAATGGTTGGGATGAGTCACGGAACTTTCGAGGGAACGGACACCCTTGATGCTGCTGGAAACACCACAACTCTATTGGAAGGGCTTTACAATTGAGTGTGCAACTCTGAGCCATTCTGGGAGGGTAGGAATGGTTGGCTTGATGGATAATTTAGGTGCTCCTTTTGAAGATCGGACGGTAGGTGGAATGTCAGTCAAATCTGTAATAGACGTGGAGAGGAGACATGGCAAGTTTAAGTTTGGGACTCAGAGAGCAATGGTGGAACTAGAAGATGCTCCTTTCGAAGACTATGTGCCTACACGTTATTACATCAATCGGTACCATCGGGAACCACCGCTACCATCACCACCAACAGTAGTAATTGATATAAAGAGTTGGAATCATTTATTTGATTTCTTCCCACCTTGAAGACAAGGTGAAAGTTTGGGCCGGGTATTGTTATACCCCGAGTTAAATAGTCGAATAGTCAATAGTGGTAGTTTGGTCAAAGGGCCTAAATTGATAGGCTGTGGTAGGGAAGTACAAGTAATTTGTGCTTTCGTACAAGTGGGTAATGCATGGGTAGTAAGTCGGTGGTATCAAGTATAAATAAGGGATGTGGGAGTGAGTTTTTTTTTTCTTTTTCTTTTTCTTTTTCTTTTTCTTTTTCTTTTTCTGTTTTCTGTGTTTAGTATAGGCGAGAGTCTTTGGGAGAGCACTGGCTTATCGAAAGCCATAAACCAAAATGTAACCATTTAATTTCCACCATTAATCATTCGATTTCATTTGCCATTCCATCATATTCTTTTCGTGTACACCAGAGTCTATCTACAACTATCAACTAATCCTTATCCACGGATTATTCTACATTATTACTACTAATTTCCTATTTTATATTTGTTAGTTTTATGATTGTTCTCTTTATGTAGAAAGCTAGGTACAATCTTGCTTCAACTTTTGCAAATTTCTTTTACATATTTGAACGGTGATTTTATGATAAGCATTTTCAATAAACTTATAAACATGATACAAACATAACTTACCCATGGTGAACTTGACTCACTTTTAGAAAATAATATTTTTCGTCTATATAGAACTTACTTCCTTTTATTATTAAAATAATTATTGAAATAATAGTGACACACTTTGCCAAAAATGTTGTGTCCACCACTGCCTAAAGGCATGAACTTTTGCTACTGAAATGAAAGGATCTTGGTAAATATTTGTTCACAATGAAGTTGCTCTCTCCATTCCAAAAAAACAACTATCCTTTGACTTTTGATGCCCAAGAGGTTTGATCATGTTCCAGGTCGATACAGGTTTTAAGCTTTTCAAAACCAAAAAAAAGAATCCAACTTAAGCATGTCGTGCATATAAAATGATATTGCTTTGTGTGTGTGTGTGTGTGTGTGTGTGTTTGTGCAAAGGTTCAAATCAACATGCATTCAATAGGTATTGGTTTTGACATCAAAAGGCAACCTTATGTGGTTTTGCAAGATGCTTAATGCTTGGAGTAGATTGAGTCGATCTGCCTTAAAACTGCATTAACCGTTTCCCCATCTGTTTACGTTTGATGCATATCGTTCCTTATAATGAGAAATTAGCTCTATTGATTGTAGGAGCAAGCTAAAATAAGAATGATGAAATCGAAAGGTTCTAATGACGAAGCTGAACCTTACTGGAGCAACCTTTGGGGCAATGGTAAAAATCGTCAAAGTACAGGTATGTATATTTAAAATGAAAGGAAATTCTTAGCTTGTTAAGCTATTAATTGGCACGTCTGTTTTCACTCCGCTTCTATAAAATGCTCTTTTTGGATTTCCGTTATTTCAATTCAATATTAGATGACTCTGTTGTTTGATATGTTGTATACTTGTATTATGATTGTTGCATCTGTCGGTGTTTCCGTCTTTCACCTTTGCAGGTGCCCATTTTCTAACCCTCCTTTTCTTAGTAGCATACCCTTCCTGTTCGTAAGCTTGATATATAATAGGACGGAGTTTGTAATTGATAGGTGTTGCTTAATGCCAAAAATATATGCATATGCTACATGTAAAGTCAACTTTTTTATAATTAGGATGTTAAATATCCAAAAATTCTGTCTCTAAAACACTAACGCAAAAGATTACAGGAAACAAGTTTTTTTTTGAAGTATATAATATTTATATACGGCAAATGCAATAAATAAACTCACACACCCCCTCACCTTTGGTGAGGTTTGAACCCTTGACCTCCTAGGAGGACAAAGGCTCTGATACCGCTAGGCCAGAGGCCCTTTGGCTCTACAGGAAACAAGTTGAATCCGTGTTTTTCAGTATCTGCAAGGTTGGTGTACCATTTTTAGTTAATGAAACCGCATCTTCCCTCAGCTTCTGAATCCAATCTTGAACGTTCAGTTAGGCATTCACAAATTCACTTCTCTTTCAAGTTCCAATAAGATTGTTATGCTCGTTGCAAAATGCAAGGAAACTGTTACTTCCCTCTTCAAACCTTGGAAAGCCGAGGAGCCTTGATGCGTAATTTGTGCTTATTTTTACAACACACCAGTTTGCGTCCAAATCAACATATATAATGGAATTTGATCAACTATCTTGTTTCTCAATTTGTTGCTGCAAGGAAAACAACTATATTTGTGTCTGTAGTCCAAATTTATGCCCAAGTCAACACTCTCTGTTATATGAAGTATACAATATATTTATAGGGCCAAACTCACATACACTCTTCACCTTTTGTGAGGCTTGAACCCTTACCGGTAACCTGGATACTGCGTGACCGATGACCCTTTGGTTCCTATTTAGTTATTCTTGGCTAAATAATCTCCTTGTTGGTCCTTTTTACTATGCTTTGGGTGACTTATGCTTACTTATTTGTTGGTGTTGGATTGCTAACTGGTCTGAAACCAAATTTCATGCAACTTTGGCACAGAGGAGGAAGTGAAAGAGAGAGCAAGCAGAGCAGCAGCAGCTGCACGAAGATGGAGGGAGTACTCAAGACGAGGTGTAGACAAACCTGCCAGCTATAAACTTCCTGACAGTGTCTCTAGTAGCGAAAAATGAAGTGTAAGACTCTGAAGCCATCTTCTATGTATATGGTGAAAAGTCATGGTGCTTCGTGACTATCGTAAACGAACGGTGTAGATATGTATATGCATTTCATGTGTCACCAAAAAAATCTGGATATGAATAGCTGTATAGATAACTCAAAGATTGAGATATAGTATCGTGTATAGTGTTTTTTTTCTTCTTTTGTTTTAATGGTAAAGGGTGGAGCATCCAGTAATGTTTTCCATCTCTGTCAAGAAGGTAGAGTCGTAAAAACGTCTAGTTGCAAAATACTCTGATAAAATATCGCAAACAATTCATTCTGAGTGGTCTTGGTGCATGCCAGGGTGCTCTTTTGAAGTGTTGTAAAAATAGATTAGTGTCCCTCATTGGTAGGATCAGTTGGGATGTTATTTAGAAATTAAGGTCATATTTGGCCACATAAGTTAGCTTACTTGGAGTTCATTGAAAAAGTCTAATTTAGACCAAAAGGTCCCGTTTCCGTCTTTTGAAAGAAGTAAGGTGTTTCAAAATGGGCAATACTATATATTTAGATGGTTTATTGGGTTTTCTTTTCACTTCTTTTATTTAAATCAAGATTACATGCATAAATAGTAATCTACCTTTATAATTTTCTTATTATACTACTTTACTATCATTTTTACTTACTATAGCATTGTATTGTCATTTTTTCTACTTTCAAATTTTTTGTTACTTTTACAATTTTTGAGATGCCAAAATCTGTTTGGCCCGACCGATTGGGACCAGGACCGGTACCAGCATGGGCCGAGTTTGGACCTCCAGTCCCGGCCCGGTTACGGGATTCAACAAAAAAGAGGGGCCGACCAAGCTCGGCTCGGACCAGTTACACACAAGGCTCAATTTTCTAGTTGTATATGACCGTAATTTTTTTTTAATACTTTTTGACCCATTTTTTGTCCCTTTTAACCCCTCTACATTATGTTTAAGTCATGGTGTAGGGGCAAGATACCAAACTCTCGAATGCAAAAAAGCTTATAATTCTCGTATAATTCATATTTCAGCTCCTATTTGATTTCGGCTATCTTAATCTTCTACTTGATTTCTCTCTCTCTCGCTTTCTTTGTTATTACTTGGAAAATGGCTTCCCACACTACCAGTACGGTGATGATTCATGCAACGATCCTATTCCCAAGTTCTCGCCGAACACATGAAAGTCCAAAATTTGGAATTTATACAACCATAGTTCTTGAAAGAGGGAAAAGGAAGACACAAAAGGAAAATGTGTCGAACTCTTCTTACGGCTGAAGGAAATTCAACCTGGAGACTTCATGTTGAAAAACATATCCGGGGTTAAAGTCGGTGGAGGGGGATTCAGGTCAGCGTATACTTGATGAACAAGGTTGAATTTGGACGTTCAATGCGGATTTAAACCGGAAATTGACAACACATTGTGTCATTCGAGTAGGGTAGGATTGTCGTTCAGAAATTATCACAACCCTCGCATTATGGAATTGAATCCACGAAACAGTATAACCACACTACAAACCGGTAAGTTGTCAAATTCTTCGACGCAATGCAATAAAATAGTGGAAAACATGTCAAAATAATGAGACAAGTGTTCTCTTCCGATTTGTTATGCTTCCTTAACGTATGATGTATGGAGCATGCCACATGGTTTATCACATTCTTATATATGCATAACGACGCTTTGGAGTCACAATCGTGGAAATTAGTAAACCATGTTATCACATTTGAACTGTTTGAGGCACCACATACGGGTGAATGTTCATTTAAAATTGTTAAAAAATGGGTTGCATTTTATAATCTCTCTCAAAAAATAGTTAGTATTTGATCTCATAACCCTAGTAATAATACCCAAGGTTCAAAATGGCGTGAGGTGTGGTTGGCGGCGAGGTCAAGCCTCAAGCCTTAAACGCCACGACGAGGACGTGACGTTTTTTAAGGCGTGACATAAGGCGGCAAATTTATATGTCATATGTAGAATTATATATATATATATATATATATATATATATATATGATCAGGTTGAGGGAAAAACCGCAAAAAATGGAAAACATAACACCCTGGTAAACGTTCATCTAGACGGTATGCACATATGAATACAAGTAATTTGTAAATGCAAATGTGCATATGCACATGTGCATCATGCATGCATGCATAAAAACCAAAAAGCAACTTCAAGTATTTGTACGCACATATGCATACCTTCCAGATGAACGGTTACCAGGTGTTCCTCACTTTTTCATTTTTTTGAGGTTTTCTATTAACCTCCCCCCCCCCCCCCCTCTCTCTCTCTCTCTATATATATATATATATATATATATATATATATAGGGCCTAATCAAATGAGAACTAGGTAGTTTGTGGTAACTGTGAGATCCAATATGAGCCACACATTTAGAATAATTAATATTAATTTTAACTAAATAGAAAATGATATTATTTTAGTAAATTTGTTTAATTCCTAAAATATAACCTAATTACTAAATTTTCTTATTTCCTTTTACAAAAGGGTATCATAGTGTGCTATCACGTATTTTTTATGTTTACAAAAGGGTATCATAGTGTACTATCATGTATTTTCGATATTTACAAAGTGTATCATGGTGTGCTATCACGTATTTTTGATTTTTTTTCGATGTTTACAAAAGGGTATCATAGTGTGCTATCATGTATTTTCGATCTTTATACAGTGTATCACAGTGTGTATCATGTATTTTCGATATTTATAAAGTGTATCACAGTGGACATCATGTATTCGCCGGAATAATATTTGTCGGAGAGAGGAGAGAGGAGAGAAGAGAGAGGAGATCTCAAAAATACCTAAAATTCTTTTAATTAAAATTTTTAATTAGAATTACCAAAATTATTGATTTCCTAATTTATCTTCTGATTTGTGGTTAATATTGGATCTCACGGTTACCACAGAAAACTGAGTTCTCCCTTGAATGACCCTATATATATATATATATACACACACACACATATGTTTTCTATATATCATTTAATCAGATAATGATATTAAAAAATGTACATTCGTATTAGTAGAAGAAAAATCATATAGATTATTATTACAAAAATAGTTTTTGATTAAATATTTAAAATAGAACTCAAAAAAGTAATTTTACAACTTTGTTTTGATTGTGAGTTCACAATGTTTATGAATTCGTGAAACTGTAAGTGATATGATTACATAAATTGTAAAAGTGTTAAAATCTAAAGTTAAAAGTGTAAACACAAAGATAAAAAAAACTAAAAAAATAAAAAGAATAAATGTTTTGAAAAAAACTCACGTCTTAATAAAAACACGCACCATGCACGCCTCAAGGTGCCATGGTGTGAGCCACACCTTACAGAAACACTATAGGTCATTTCGTAACGGTGAAGACGCGTCTTGCGCCATATGCCATGGCGCACCTTTTTGAACATTGATAATACCGCATGTGTTCCGAAATTATTGTCGGTTGTGCAACCTATTTTAAACGGTCAATTATTTCATACACATTGTGCACATATAATCAGTTTAACCATTCAAGATCAAGACGGTTTATAATTAGTTCAACCCGTAAAAGATAAATTTAGACTAATGTTATGACGAATTTTCACAAAAGGTAAAAAAGTTTGACACTTTGTACAGAAAATAATGTCGTTTATGCCAAAAATCGCACAAAAACGATCTAAGGTTTGGATTATGGACCTTATCAGTTACATATTATCCTTCGAAACAAGAGATTTGATGACGCAGAAACCCCGTCGAGGGTAAAAACCGTGGACGATCAATGATATCATCAATGCACTATGAACGTGAATAAGGGACGTCGTCCTTAATAATAACGATTGCTATTACAAGATGTGGATAATGTCAAATATCGTAAATAAGCTAGTGTGTCATGGATAATCGTGAGTGATTGTCATGCGAATGGTTGGGAGTGCTTCAGAGTGATTATGGTAGTAGCTTTTGGATTGTAGTTGATGTATCCTTTTGAATTCTTTGAGACCTTTCTAGGTGATTTTCGTAACCGTTATTTAAATGTTCTGTAACTGCTATCTTCATTATGCGACTTTATGGCGAAAATGGTCATGTCTTAATGTTTGGTTGTCTAGTACATTTGATGTATTGATGAGACGAATCTTGGTCATAACTCTTCTATTATGAGTGGTACCTACAATAAATATGAAAGATAACGGTCGTCAAAGATAATTGTGCGTTAGTATTAGTCGAGAATAATTATATATGATCTTGACTGTCGATGATTGTATGTCGCGGATATTAGTATCATTAGATATTTAGGCGACCAATTAATGAAGGTAAACCCATCGAGGATAATATTTTCGACTTAAAACTACCAGTTTATCATTGTTTTCCAATAACCACGATTGTCGTGGATAATCGTAAGTCATCGAGGATATCATAGTCATGGATGATATCTTAGTCGAGGATATCCTAGTCGTGGATATCATAGTCGTGGATATCATAGTCGAGTTTATACCCGAATACCTGCATGAGTTATAATCATATTCATATGATATCGGGAGTTACATCCATGACAATAGTGATATCGGATTACATCCATGATAATAATGAGATTGAGAGTTCCAATTGTAGTAATTATTGTGAGTTCCCAATTCAAGCCATGATGATCAAATCAAACAATTCAACACAAAATGTAGAGAGAGAATCTAGAGAGATAAATAGTCGTATATCTCACTTAGTCATATGATTACAAAACTCTCAAGTCACTAAGTTACTCTGTTACAAGCTTCTCTCAAATCACATACAAGCTATTTATACAAGAAACAAAACACTCACAAGCTTAAACTCTAAAGAGACTAAAACTCTCAAAGACTTAGAAGTCAAAGTCAAAAATACAAAAAATAAATGTTGATCTAAACTATTACATTAACAATCTCCCCCTTTTAGATCAAGCATTTATAATAGGCCTGCCCCAACGAGAAAAACTTCCTTGTCTGATTCCGAGCAATGACTCAAAAATTCTTATTCCCCGTCTGAAATGAAGTCGATCTTCTAAAGCATCCAATACTCAGATCAAAGCAAGTCTGTCGAATTTATCAAGGCCTTTCTCTCCTCTTTTAATCTTCTCCTTATTATCCTTGTGCCTCTGATTCAACTGCAGCCTGATCACCTTCAACGTTCCATCTGAAAACTTAGCGATTTCTGATACTCTAAAGAACCTTTTCTTGTTCTCAGAATTCTTGTAGACTACACCAAGTTCAGGCTGCTCAAGTACGGTAAACAGATCATAATCATCAATGTTTTCAAGGCTGAGATTAGGCTTCATCATGTTGACTTTCCGTTGACTGGTTTCAATTCCGAGCTAAAAGTCATAACAGTACGTGTAGTTCACCTGCCTTCCCATAAACCTCTTCACTGCTTCCAAAGCAAACAGTATGTTCTCTGGTCGGACTGTCATGTTTCTGAAAATATGATAGGGATACTCGATATCGTCCACGTTCAGAAACGCAAAATCAACTTCTGAGAAATCACATTCTTAATTGTTAAGTCTCTCCTTTGAACATGAAAGACCGGATACCATATTCGTTGAAATCTTACAAGTCTAACCTTCTTCACTGTCACAATGCCTGACTTGCTCTTAACATATTTCTCTGTCCTTCTCACCCAACTCATCATTCGGCCATACTCTTCTTGGTATTCCATAGGCTGATCTGAAACACCAAAAACTTTAAATTTATCCATCAACCTGAGCCTGTGAATGAAGATTACTTTCATCTCTTCTTCCAGAAAGGGTTATCTAAGGGTATTCCTCATTTGTCTTAACTGAGATTCATTAAGAGCAAGAGGGGCTTGAGGTTGTTCAGAAGGACCGACTTGGGTTTCAGCTAGGTTGGATGGGAAGTGTAGTTCAGGTTCTGGTTCAGTGGTTGTTTCAGGTTGGTTTTCAGAGATAGGTTGATCAGTAAAGATAGGGCTTGGAATTCTGTTTAGGCTAGTTTGGCTAGTTTGGCTAGATGAGATAGTTTGGCTATTTGGGTTTTCTAGGCTAGGTGGTGGTTGATTTACAGGGCTTGGAATGTTTGTTGGTTGGTTGGAAGGTTTGTAATGTTTATCTCCTTGAAAGTAGGTATTTTTGGAAGTTCTCTGGTTGTTTCTGGAAGATCATGTTGTACAAGACTGAGTTGGATATCATCTTGAGAAAGAGTTAGGATGTCCAGTATGCTCTCGTCTCCTTCTCCTATCAGATCTCTTTCCTCCTCCTTTATTCTCCAAAAAATCTCATACTTTTCGTTTGCAGACGTTTCTTCGTTAGATGAGAGATCTATGGCATAGATGGTTTCTAACTCAGTCAACTGCATAATTTCTTCCCTTGTAGCAACCACGGGCTTTTCAACCAATTGTTCTACGTTTTCATTATTGTACAAAACTAGTTCCATTCCTTCACCTTTTACAACATCAATAGGTTCATCATCACCAATATCCACCATTTTCGTATCCCTTCTCTAACAGTTTCACCCTGAGCACGTTTAGATTCATTGGCAGTTCTTTGTCTCTTTGTCATCTCCCCCTCATGATCCTGATCAGAATCATGATCATGCCTTTTTCTAGTAACTGCCTGAGCATTGCAAGAATCTTGAACTGCTTTTGTCAACTATATAATTTGCTGTACCATTTCAGACTTGAAAGCATTAAATTCTGACACTGAAATTGTTTCTGAAAGTACTTGATGTTGTTGAGATCTTGGCAAACCAATCAAATCAGCATCTGATTCATCATCTGGTGCCTGAGATAATAGCTTCACATACAATAGTGATTTCAGCTCCTCCACAGATAGATCAACTGACTGAACTGGTGGTGGAGGAGGTGGCTGAACAGGAATATCTACAGCTGGTCCTTTGCCCTTTAACAAACTTTTCACCTTACCCAATTCCTCCTCAAACTTTGTCGCCATACGATCTTCAACAGCCTTTAAGGCGCCGTTGAGAAATTCCTTCGACACGAAGTCTGGGAAAGTAACACCGGGGTCACTTATACTTCCCGTTCTCACAACTGTTGAAGATTCAACAGTGTGGCCTGTGTTCATAGTTGGCATCGTGGTAGCAATGAGAGGACTTCCACCTGATCCTCGTAGTCCGGATTGCGGAGCTACTACAGGTGTTCTGATCGGGTCACTGAGACAACCGATGGTAGAAGAATATTGTGTCCTAGGAGTGAAAGTTGGTAAGGCAATGGGCGCTAGACTTGATTGTGCACAGAATGGAATTGAGCTCTAGGGCAGCTGAGCTCTGTTTTCAATACCCAAACTTTCCGAGTGAAAGCTGGATAGAGTATGTGCTATATCCCCGTGCAAAGATGAGACTAAATCCTGTTGAGAGGCAATAGAATGGGTGGTTGAGGTGTGCAAGTGCATAAGTGGGCTACTTATGTCTTGAATACCCGCACGCAACACATGCGGCGGAGTATTAGATGTGGTTGCCCTTTTTGAACGGTAGGTTAGGTTACACACTTTCTCACCATATTCTTTTTCTACATTCACACTTTGCCTCACATTATCTGAATTTTCAACTTCAACTCCCTCATTTCTCCTTATATCTCCTAGGACAATCTGTGTGTTAGTAGCAACTGTGTCTATCTCCATGTCCTCATGGTGTAATGATACATCATCCAGGAAACCAAAACTGTGTTGTATATTTTCATCTTCAACATCATCATCAGGTATATTCTCCTCTTGTTGTTCAGAAGTAGCAGAAGGAATAGTCTCTGTAGAACTTGCCTGCTGATCCGACTCTGTTTCAGAGTTCTCACCATCATTAGCAATCTCTTCCCGAGGACTTGATTGAAGAATGATAGTCCTTTCAGGTTGAGATGTGGAAACTTCTAGACGATTGGCAACTTGTGCCAAAGTTCCCACAACTTCAGGTTGAGAGTCCGGACCCTCGCCTGTACCCCTCTCAGAATTTTCTCTCAACTCTCCCCGTTCCTGGACTCCCGTAGTCTCAGGAACCCTCACTGACTCCACTCATCTAAGGTTGGAGTCTGGGGTAGGGATTGCCGGTTCTGGTATTCCCATAGACTCTCTATATTCCTTAACATACTCTGAGTTCGGATCAGCATAGGAAAGTAGAGCTGCTGGAATATGCATGGAGTAAGCAAAAGTCTTTTTCTGCTACTGAAGATACCTCATTTCAAATTCAGGAGCAAGCTCATGATGAGATCCCTTTGGGATATCTCTATTGGAGCGGATCCTACTTCGAACAATCAATTGAAGAAACCTCTGATATGGCACATATAGTGGTTTCTTGGATGTTCTCTTGCTGATGACCTTTTCATATAATTCTGTCCAGAATGCCACTGAATAGTCTACGTGTAGATCGTACACGATAGCATGAAACAGCCGCAATATATGCATGTTTGTATTATCAAGGCCTGAGTGCCTAGAGGTCAAACAACGATTGATGACGGAGAACATTTGGTAGTAAAACGGTGGTAGATTTGTCTTCTTGAACTCGCTGATCTTTGTTAATTGACCTACATACCATAAGGCTCGGATGCCTTCAAATACTTCGGAATCAACTGTGTATGAGTCCAAAAGTGTTTCTACCCTCTCTGGAATTTGCCTCAGGTAAATCCAGGATAAGTCTGAGTCTTTGGTAAGTCAGAACTGAAGTGAAGTTGTCAATCCGGACTTTGAAGAATTTGTTCGTGTTGCTTTCCACCACATACTCTATAGTCTTCCAGGCCTGCTGCATGTATAACAAATGAATTGATGCAATGTCTTTCAAGGACTTGATGAGTGGATGACCCTTCAGAATTTCAATAACAAGTGGATTGACATTTAAAACGTCAAAGTCTACGTGGTGGTTATTCGAATAGAGCAACATATACTCAAAAGGATGAATGAGAGCAAGATAAGGATCTACACCGATTGTTGACTGAATGTGAATCTGGAAGATGGCATAGGAGTTTCCTTGGACACACTAGGGTCATTCTCATCCATCTGGACAATTGGATCAGTTCCTCTGCCATTTTATGCCTGAAATGGAAAGAAAGTATTGGATAGAATCTAATATATTAGCAATAAACACAAAAACTTGTTTTCAGAAAATGATTTGATATAGAGTATCAAAGTACAGAAAGATTGTAAAAGCACACAATGATAGCACAAACTGTTGCAAGGTTCAATATGCAACATCATACAGAAAAAAATGACCAAAATTGACCAAAACACTTGTTGGTTTGATTTTGTTCTCAAAAATGAAGTAGTAGTGTAAGAACTCTCAAGCATCTGAAAAGTTTCAAAAAAAAAATTTGAACTCAGAAAATTTTCTAAGTCCAGAACTCTCATGACACTGAGATGGACTAGAAACTTGCATGACATACAGAATGCCAAGAACTCGCAAAACACTTATCTTTGGAAAGAACTCGCATGAAACTGTTTTGCCCAAGAAACTCGCATGAACTTTGAACTCAGTCATGAACTTGCAAAACTCATATGTTCTTATCAAGAACACTCGGACAATTGTTCATCTGGAAATTTTGAAATTTTAAACTTTTTAACCCCAAAAGTATTCTTTTAATCAGAAAGTTATCCTTTTTATGTTCGATTAAAGTTCAATTTTAGATTAAGGATTAAGTTCCAAAACAAGGTGTCCATCTGAAAGTTTAAATTTGTCCAATACAGTCCAATGGAGTTTATCCAACAGTTCAAAAAAAAAATCCATTCAGTTCATGAGTTCAAATCGAAATCCAAAGTCTAGTCAAGGTAATCCTGCAAAAACAAATCGAACAAGAACCCAGATGCAATATTGAGATTAAACACACATACACTACATTTTATGATTAAGAAATGAAAAACCAAGTGTTCTCAGTCAAGAACACGAACGGACACAAAAAAAATTCAAACATAAACCCTAGAAATTTGAAAAACAAATCTGGAAACATAAAAATAAATACACAAGAAACATAAATGAATATCAAAAAAACAATGATGAATCAAAACCTACACTGATTCGAAGATGGAAGATTAAGAATCTGAAAGTCGCAAAGTTAGAAGCTTGAGAGAAAAATATTGCTAAGTGAGAAACACGCTAAATGGGGTCTGAGAGAAATGATCCATGAATAGAGAAACCATGGATTATATACCCTGAAAAAAATCGCTTACACGTGGCACAATTTGATTTGGTTCTCACATCGTGCATACCACAGAAAGAATACTTGTCGCACAACAAAGGCATGTAGGTGTGTGAGCACTTCGCGCATGAAGCAATGTGCGCGAAGTGGTAAAGATTGACAAAACTCGCATGCAGGGTCATGCGTGAAGTAGGAACTCGCACGACCTAGTGTGCGTGTTTTGAACTTCGCGCAGACAATGCTATGCACGAAGTGAGAACTCGTACGACACAGTGTGCGCGTCCTACACTTTGCTCATGCAATGATGTGCGCGAATCACAAACTCGCAAGCAACTATGTGCGCATTTTATACATGGAAATTTTTTGAAAATCTTCCAAAAATGGAAACTTTCCAAAAATAATTTGTCCCACTTTCTAAAAATAGAAAGTTCATTAAAATCACTTTAAAGCTCAAAAATACAACTTTTTCTCTTTAAAATTCTTTCAGATTTCCAAAAATCTTTTGAAAACACAGACTCACACACACACTTACAGACTTTGCAATTATGCTCCCCCTTGAAGTGTGCATTGAGCTGTATACTCCCCCTTGGATTATGCATTATGCTCAGCATACTGAAGTACGAGTCCTGATCTGACTTGATCAGAAGTCAAAGTCCATGATGTGATCTTGTTGTACACTGCTAGAAACTGTTTTACTGCAAAATAGATTAAGATTTTGGTACTCACTGTACATGAGTCCACAACTGTTAATAGTATCAGACTTTGAAAGTATTTAACAACCAAAACACCTAAACAGATAAATTCAAAATCAACTCCCCCTCAACGACAGGTACAAGAAATAAGAATATAACTATGCATCAAGGTTCAACATCCCAAGTTTGCTGACTAAAAATTTGAATCTCTTTTCCTCAAGAGGTTTAGTAAACAAGTCAGCAACCTCGAAATCTGTTGAAACAAAATGCATTTCTATATTCCCTTTCTCTACATGATCTTTAATGAAATGGTACCTGATGTCAATGTGTTTAGTTTTGGAATGTTGTACCGGATTTGAAGTTATTGCTATTGCACTTTTTGAATCACAGTATATGGGGACTTTGTTGAATGTGTATCCATAATCCTTCAGCTGTGTCTTCATCTACAGAACTTGTGAGCAACAACTTGCAGCTGCAACATATTATGCTTCAGCTGTAGAAGTTGACACACAGTTCTGTTTCTTCGAGGACCAATTTATCAATTTGTCTCCCAAATACTGGCAAGCTCTGGAGGTGCTTTTTCTGTCTAGCGTATTACCTGCATGATCTGCATCTGTGTACGCAATTAGCTCAAAACCAGAATCTTTCGGATACCAAAGTCCCAGATTTGGTGTGCCTTTAAGGTATCTGAGGATTCTTTTAACAACAACTTGATGGGACTCTTTGGGATTAGCCTGATATCGTGCACAAAAACAGGTAGCAAACATTATGTCAGGCCTACTTGATGTCAAGTAAAAAAGAGATCCTATAATGCTTCTGTAGGTCCGTTGATCAACTGATTTTCCAGAGATATCAACGTCTAACAGACTTCCAGACTGCATTGGAGTCTTCATGGGTGATGAAGAGTTCATGTCAAATTTCTTCAACATGTCTCGTATATATTTGGCTTGATTTATAAAAATCCTTGCCGGGGTTTGTTTAACTTGCAAGGCTAAGAAAAAATTCAGTTCACCCATCATTGACATCTGAAACCTGCTCTTCATGATGTTTTGAAACTCATCACAAAGTTCAGGATTCGTAGATCCAAATATAATATCGTCTACATATATTTGTACAAGTATCAAGTCATCACCTTTTTTCTTTAGAAACAAAGTTGTGTCGATAATACCTTTTAGAAAGTCAGACTCAGTCAGGTAAATTGATAATGTTTCATACCATGCACATGGTGCTTGCTTCAGTCCGTAGAGCGCTTTGTCCAACATGTACATATGGTCTAGGAACTTTGGATCAGTGAAACCTTCAGGCTGACTTACATACACTTCTTCATGAAGGATACCGTTGAGGAATGCTGACTTGACATCCATCTGGTATACCTTGATATTCTTGTGTGCAACATATGCAAGAAAGATCCTTATAGCTTCGATCCTTGCTATGGGTGCGTAGGTTTCGTCATAATCAATGCCTTCTTGCTGATTGTAACCTTCGCGACTAACCGTGCTTTGTTCCTAACAATTATACCCACTTTGTCCTTCTTGTTTTGAAAAACCCACTTAGTACCGACGATTGTTTTATCTTTGGGTCTTGGTACTAATCGCCACACTTCATTCCTTTTAAATTCGTTTATCTCGTCTTGCATCGCGTTAATCCAATCTGGATCTTTAAGTGCCTCAGACGGCTTCTTCGGTTCCATGCTGCTTAGGAAATTTGGGAACATGCAAAAATTTGCAGACGCAGACGCAGTAGCAGATCTTGTAGACACCTTAGCATTCGGATCTCCAATGATGTTTTCTGGGGGGTGACTCTTAGTCCATCTATGGGTGCTTGGCAGTACATCTATCTCAGTCTGATCGTTTGAGTTATTAAACTCATCCTGGATTACAGGCAGATCAACTTCTGTTGCAGTTGGACATGTTGCACTTGGTGAATGATCAGCTTCATCTGTTGTAGTTTCTGGCTGATGTTCCCCAGATATTGCAGATGTAGATCCCGGTTCAACCACTGGTGAGATCATGTCAGTAGTATTGTCTGGTTCAGCTTGTTCAGAAACTACTTGTGTATGGCTTGTAGAAGCTTCACCAATTTCTTCAGAGGGTCCTGAGATTTCTGCTCTTGTAGTATGTTAGTTAGTATGTGTAATATTATCTTGATTGTTATCTTCAGTAGATATATCATTAAATGCATCAAAGAATAACAAATCAAAATTAGATTCAGTGTGGGTTTGAGAAAGCTTATTCTTTTGAAGATCAGGTTCTACATTGCTTGATGTAGAAGCTCTGTCAGTAGTTACGAGTTCTAAACTGATGTGTTCAGAAGTCCTAGTCTTCAGTTCATCAAAGGTTACATTTGTACTCTCAATCACAGTTTTGTTCGCGTGTTGTAAACACTATACGCCTTGGATTGAAGAGAATATCCTATGAATACTCCTTCGTCATCTTTGGGTTGGAACTTTGACAAATTCTCTCTATCATTAAGCACGTAGCACCTGCAGCCAAACACACGAAAAAATTTAACAGTAGGTTTTCGACCGTTAATAATTTCATAAGAAGTCTTATTGAAACGTTTATTTATTAAGGTCCTGTTTTGTGTGAAACATGTTGTGGCTACTGCTCAGCCAAGAGAAACAAAGGTAGATCTGAGTATGCAAGCATCGTCCGTGCAACTTCTACCAGTGTTATGTTCTTCCTTTCAACTACCCCGTTCTGTTGAGGTGTCATAGCCGCTGAGAAGTTGTGTGAAATGCCAACGGAGTCAAGAAATGATTGCAGAGTTGCGTTCTTGAACTCAGTACCGTTGTCACTTCACAACTGTTGTACCGAGCTTTGAAGAAGAACTTGAATTTTCTTTATGAACTTGATGATTAGATTAGGAACCTCAAATTTCTTCTGTAAGAACTCTAACCAGGTGTATCTTGAATATTCATCCACCATGACTAGAATATACTTCTTGCCATTGATGGATTGAGTTCTCATCGGTCCGCATAGATCCATGTGAATAAGCTCTAAACATCTGTTGCAGTTATATAACATCTTGAGCTTGTGAGAACTTCTCTTCATTTTGCCCTTTTCGCATGTAAAACAAAGTGAATCTTGTTCTATCTTCAGATCAGGAAGTCCCGTGACAAGATATTATGTTCTCAGCTTATTTAGATCCCGGAAATGCTGATGAGATAGACGGCGATGCCACAACCAACTTTCTTCAGATGAAGTCTTAGAGATAAGACATACTGGCTTTGAGGCTTTTAAAGTTGGAAAGTGAACACCATACAATAAGCCCATTCTCCCAGCTTTGATTAATTCATCTCCACTTTGATCTTTGATGTAGTAGTAATCAACATCAAATTCCACTTTGCATTTCTTCTCTGTGAACTGGTTGATCTTGTGTCAACAACTCTTTTCGAGAAAAAAGTTTTTGCTTTATTGAAACTTTGTTGATCAGTACAAGCATGAACTACTCTATTACATTTCTTACTATCATAAACTTTCACTTTCTTCTCAACTCCAGTCTTCTTTGGCTTCTTCAAACTTTCCTTCTTCACCTTTTCATCTGTAAAACAATTAGAGTTAGAAACATTAAAGGAAGAAGATTTAGAACATTCACCTTTTTCATTAACACTCACCTCCTTTTCTGAATATTTTAGTACTTGTAAATCAGATTTCATAATAGGAGTGGAAGAATCTATTGTGGAAGACTCAGACTGAGTATTAGCACATGAAATCACAGACGTTGGAGATTTTTTTTAATCAAAACGCTCCTCTTTTTCTTTTGAAAGTTTGAAAATTTGGGATTCTAGATTTCTAATCTCTTTTTGTAAAGATTCGTTTTGAATTAAACTAGAATCTAGTTCCATCCCAAAATTTTCATTGGCTTCTTCCAATTCAACAATGATATTGTTGAGATGTGAAATTTGCCTTTCTAATTCAGAAATCTTATTTAAGGCTTTTTGATGTTCAAGGTCAGTAAATTTTGAAAAATTCCCAGAAACAGACACATTCTGTGAAATTACTTCTTAATCTTTGTCTTCCTTGATAGAGCAAGTAAGAACGGTTTCAGTTGAATTAGAATATGAACCAGATTCAGAAGACTTAGGTTGTTTTGAGAAAAGGTTTTCATATTCGACAAATGAGTTCTTTTTACTTTCGTAAGAAGAATTCAATTCATCATATGAAAATTTTACAGAATTAAAACCATGAGTTTCTGAGTCATTTTGTATTTCTAACTTAACTTTCACAGTTTCTTCCTTTTTCATTTTGGGAGACTCAGGTAAGGAAGTCTCTAGATTTACAAAGATCTCAAGGATGTGTGGTACCAAAATTATAGGAGTATCACCCGACTTTTTAAAATTGTAAAGATTTTTGGGTGCTTTCTTTAGAACATCCACATCACACAGACCCAAGCCAGGTTTTACTTTGTAAAATCTAGTATCTTTCTGATTGTTAGTCAGAATCTTTAGTGTCTGTTCTGTCTGACCTCTCTTAAAATTTAGGTCATCCATCTCCTTGATCTTCGTGTAGGATTCAGTCCTGTCTTTCAGCACAATATCATACTGAAGTGTTAGTTCAAGGTTTTTGTCCTTTAATGTTACAACTTCTTTTTGTAATTCATATATTTTGGCTTGAAGGTTTGATTTATCCAGTTTTAAAACATTTTTCTCCTCTTCTCTTTCCGCAACCAATGCCTTATAGATTAGGGCTTGATCTTGATGTCCTTGAATTGTACTCTTTTGTTGTTTGAAAATTTCTTTCAATTTTAAAAACTCAGAGTTCATTAAGTTCAATAGGGACATCAAGTTTAGCACTTCTTCATTCTCAGAAAAGCATTCAGAGTTGTAGGAAATAGAATTTACCTCAGAATTTGACTCTTCATTCAAGTGTGCCATCAGATTGTAGTGCACTTGAGTCAGATTCACTTTAACTTCTTCATCTTTTTCATTAGAGTACTCGAACCAGATCTCTTCCTCATCTTTAAGTGCTTTGCCATTTTCCATTGCTTTAGCCAACTGAGTTTTCTTTGCGTAATATTCGTAGTTCTTTACCCGTTTGACTGGGCAGTCTCTGATGAAGTGGCCTGAGTTGCCGCAGTTAAAGCATTTGTCCGATTTCTCTTTTTCTTTCTTTTCTCTTCTTTCTTCTCCTCTTTCTTCTCTTTCTATTTTTCTTTCTCTTTCTCATACTTGCCTCTATACTTGCTTGACTTGTAGGAGTCATACTTTAGCTTGTTGTAGATTTTCTTTCTGGCAAATCTTTTGTGAAATCTTGAAGTCAACAGAGCAAGTTTCTCAAAAAACTCTGTCAATTCATCATCTTCAAACTCTTCCTTTACCTCTTCATCAGAACTTTCTGAGGTCTCAATCAGGCTTGTCATTAAAGCTTTCTTCATGGATGCCTTAGAAGAGACTGAACTACCCTTGACCAACTTGCCCTTGCCTTATGCTAGAAGTGCTAAAGAATCTTCAACCTTTTTCTGCTTATCCTTCAGCTGATGCAGTTCTCTGTTGACGGCTGCTTGTTCTTTAACCTTGTCTTCGTGTTGGTTCAGGGCACATAACAAATCATTAAGTTTTTCCTCATCCATATCCTTGTTGATCTGCATTTGAATGGTGTAGACGTCCCATTCGGGATGGAGGTTCTTAATGAACTTGTAGTTGATCTCAGATTCTGATTTCTGCACTCCGTTCCTCCTCAGATCATTCAGGATGATGTTATACCTGTCATAGGCTTCCCGAAGAGATTCCCCATCTTTAGCTTTGAAACCCTCATATGCATTTATGCTCTGATTCCTCTTAGTCTTGATGGACTTTGTTGATCCTTGAAACTGCCTCTCAAGCTCATACCAAATATCTTTTGCTGACTCTCGACTATCAACTTTGTTGAATATGTCATTTGGAATGGCCATAATCAGAAAGGTTAAGGCTTGAGCATCTCTTGCCACCAACTCTTTGTCTAATTCATTGTATTGAATCGGTTCTCTTGCTACATTCCTCTCAGGAATATCAGAATTTGTATCTGTCGCGGGAATCCTGGCAACTGTGACGTGAGGAAAGTGGGGTCCATCAATGATAGAATCCATTAGTTTCTTGTCTTGGTTGTTCAAGAAATTAATCATTCTTTTCTTAGATTGTGGATACTCGTCCGTTTGAAGAACCGGAGGCTTAGACTTCGAACCCATGCTGAGAAGATCACGAGACATTTTTACTAACAGAGAAAGTTTACAGATAATAGGCTTGAAATGAATGATCACCCCAAAAAATCCAGAAAAGGTTGACTAAAAAAGTCAAACTTGAATCACCACTTGAACCAACTCAGAAAAAATTTCTAACTCTGGAACTCGCAAACCACTAAAACACGCATACCAAATAACTCGCAAACAATTGTTCACTGAACTAGTCGCAGAATGCTTTGTGCGTGAAGTTGCTTCTCGCAGACCGTTACGTGCGCGTTTCACAAAACTCGCAAACAATGATGAACGCATTTCTTCTTCTCGCACACAACTACGTGCGTGTTTTTTACTTAGAATCTTTTATCAACAAGAACTTCTCGCAAACAAACACAAACTCGCAGATCAGGAAAAACTCGCAAGAGCCTTTGTGTGTTCCATACTTAGAAAATTTTCACAAAAGTGGGAACTCCCAGAATGTAAACTCGCTAAACCCAAGAACTCGCAGAATGAACACAGAAACTCGCACCCTTTCTTTGCGTGTTTTCCCTTCTCGCAATACACTCTATGCGCGGAGTAAACACAAACTCGCAGAAATCATGATCAACATTATCTTGCGTGTTCTTCAGTTTTGCGTGTTCTTCCTTAGCACGAACTAGATCTTGCGTGTTCTTCATTTAGTCTCACGGATTCAATCCAAAATTCAATTCAACCTGCAAATCTCTTATCAAAATGAACCACAATGATCGAAAATCAACACTAAACACTTTTCTAATCAACAAACATGATTAGAAACACCAAAATATAGTTCAATTCGACAAGATACAGTGTTCGAAAACTTTTTCAAGAAAAATCAAGAAATCCAAAATTCAATCTAAAATTGTGAGTAATTCGTGAAACAAATTGAATAAGAACTATCCTATTACATCAATCGAATCCTATGAAACCATTTCTACAATCTAAAAACAACAATCAAAAGATAATTCGATCGAACAGTGAAAACCAAAACCGTTCTGCGTGTTCTTGATAATTTCAAGAAAATTCGATCAATCCAAGTGATGAAATCCTTCTAAATTTGATTGGGGTAGGCTCAGATATCAAATGTGAGTTCCCAATTCAAGCCATGATGATCAAATCAAACAATTCAACACAAAATGTAGAGAGAGAATCTAGAGAGAGAAATAGTCGTATATCTCACTTAGTCATATGATTACAAAACTCTCAAGTCACTAAGTTACTCTGTTACAAACTTATCTCAAGACACATACAATCTATTTATACAAGAAACAAAACACTCATAAGCTTAAACTCTCAAGAGACTAAAACTCTCAAAGACTTAGAAATGAAAGTCAAAGATACAAAAGATAAATGTTGATCTAAACTATTACATTAACAATTATGATGATAATTATCATAATTATGAATATTGACCATTACTAATTAATTGCTCTAACCACTCAATAAATGAGTATTTTAAATAACGGAGTTACCTTATTGAGTTGTCTTTGTTAACCATGACTGTAACACCCTCACAATCGCGGGCACAATCGCCCAAACCGTACCGAGATCCAATTTGTTGACCTTTCGACCTGAAGCGTCCCCGATCCAAGATTCTAACTTCACAAGGGGTTTATAATTATGGTTTTCTATTAGGAGTTGGTAAGGAAGGGCAAGATAAAGGCTTAATGAAAATACGGGCATTATAATAACCAAGGGTTAGGTTTTAGGACAAGAGGCAGAATACATGCGACATGCAACAGGCGACATGCGACAGGCAGTCGTGAGATGTTAAGACGCCATCTCGAATGACTATTGACACAAGATGCCTTTAGATAACTAGCTATCGTGGTTATTAATATATGTCGGGGATATGAATGTCATGGATATTATCCTCATTGGTCTGGGAAATGACTGTTATGGATATTATCCTAGTTCGTTGGGGATAGGACTATTGTGGATATTATCCTCGTTGGTCGGGGATATAGTCGTCGTGAATTTTTTTACCATAACATTTAGGCCCCTAAGATTTGAATTTCAAATCTCGCTCTAAAGTAAACTTCGTTTCTATGGAAATGACGAGACATGTCACATCTGAAAATTGAATCATTTAGAAGAAAACCGATTCAGTTAGTTGGAAACTAAATGGGTTTTAAAATCATGAGATTAGACGATGATTTACGGATGACATAGTCGTCAAGGACTTGTTTTCTAGCGTCTACAACCGATATGGTCATTAAAGATTTATGTTCTAGCGTCTACAACCGATACATTAGTTGAAGACTTGTCGTCCACAATCGATATGGTTATCAAAGACTTATGTTCTGGTGCTCACATCTAATATAATTGTTTATGGCGTCTACAACCTATACGATTGTTTATGGCATCTATTGTCAATACGATTGTTTATGGTATACAACCGATACAATTGTTTCTGGCGTCTATAGCCGATTGGTTGCTTAAGACCTAAGTTATTGTGTCTAACATCTTTTAATTGTTTAAATAATTTACTTTAGCGTCTTCTAGTTGTCTAGGGTCTGCCCTTAAAAAAGCCCCATTTGACGCGGTTCCCCTCGTCCATCTAATGTCTCCTTCCATTGATGAAGATAGAAGAATATGTGCGATTGACAAGAAGATAGAAGAATATGTACGGTCAACGAAGGTAATGATTAGTCGAAGTGTTAAACCATAATGTTGTATTCAAGATTTAAAGGGTTGTAATGTGTAATTCTTGAATAGTTGTTGTAAAGGTCAAACTTGTTGCGTACTGGGTAATGCCCTAGGGGATGTGGTGGAATATCGCATCTGCCTAGGGTTCGAATCCATGTGTACACAACAATTGTGGCCACTGAGGTTTTAATCAAGGTCGATGTCTTAGAGTCATAATTTGCCAAGGGATTAGTCTAGGCATAGCCTAGGACACCCTTCCAAAAAAAAGGTCAACCTTGTTGACTTACTATAAATAGCTAATGTTCCTTTGTAATCCGTGTGGCACCAAGTAGAGAGGGTAGCACATTAGAGACAAGTGAGACTTGTGATTCTAGAGAAAGAGTGATGTACTTTTAGAGAGAGAAAGCTTATTGTAAACATTTCATATATCAATATCAATGATTTGTGATTCCTATTGTTATTCCCAAATCTTATCAAGTTCTAATTGAAAACAGACAAACAAGATCGAGAATCGTAATCACATGTCATTGCAACAATTCTCAACAATTACAATCTCTCTTTCTCACTCTATATTCACTCTCTCTCTCTAGAATAATGTTCTAATCTGCTCTTCTCTTGTACGCTCACTCTCAATTATAATGACTTACACGCTTTCTTACAAGGTCACAAGGTATTTATACCATCACACAATTACAAAGAAAACAAAATACAATACATTGACTTTGACTTTTATTACAAAATGACTTTGACTTTCACTGATAGTTGACTTTCCAGCTTTGACTTCTTGAACTTTGACCTCTAGTCTTCATGATCTTGTATCCAACATATTTATGCTCTAACAATCTCCCCCTTTGGATTCAAGATCATCATTAAAAGATTTTGCAATTCAGTCTTCTCTTTTATGCTCAAAAGTACAATCTCCTCCTTTGCAACAAAATTTCTTCTTAATGCACAAGCAATACAAACTCCCCTTTCTTTGACTGTATTCTTCCCAAGTCTGTCTTTGAAAGATATTAACAATCTCTTCCAAATATGATAGAAACAATCTCCAATAATCTTCCGAGAACTATCACAAAACTCTTTCAGACTTCGAAAAGAAATTATCTCCATTTTCAGCTCTGTTTGCTTTAGCAACTGACCGTCAAAGAAGATTTCTGTAAAATCTCAGCACATCTTCAGAAATCTTTGAACTTTTGTCTTTTGAACTTTTAATCTTCGAACTCTTTTTTTCATAAATGACTGAAATCTTTGAACCTGAACATTTCTTTAACTTTGAAATTTTTGACTCAGACATTTCTTTAAATCATCTCCCCCTTTTTGATGAATAGAGCATCGATATCATCAAAACTTTCTCAAGAAATGTCTTTGAAATTCTGTTCTGACCACTGATCTATTGAACGGAGCCTCTGATTCGTTACCAATTCGAACAAAGTATTCATCTAGATCTTTTCAAATCCATACAAACTATGAATGTAATACCTGAATCAACAAATGAATCAGTTAAAATGCCTGTCAGTAACACTAAGTCACCGTGTGTAACGAATACACATTGGAAAGGAGCTTTTGTTATGTTCACTCCCCCAAGGCTTCCATCCAATCATCGAAACACCACAAAGGCAATTTCTATGAACGTTATGACAAGAAAACAAATTCCTTGTGTGCTCGTGCAAGTGATAGAAATAATAAAGCACATTATGATTGCTTATATGGCTCAACATTGTGTAAACCACTGAGACAACAATAGATAAACACAGACTCAATGTGCATGATTGAAGTGCGAAGGTGGGGCATACTTCCTTCTTTTTCAATATCCAGATTTTCCAAATGAAAATCAAATAGATTTTGTGCTGCGTCCCTAGAAAAATATGAAACATTTTCTTTTTAAGAAGAAAATGAGTGGCTGGTGGGTTTTTTTAGCAAGAGTTGGCATGGGCTAGTTGCCTGTTTCAATAACGTTCACGAAGAAATGTGAAACATTAGTAATGTGGCTGCCCGACTCAGAAAGTAGTTGGTGCAGAGTTTGATATTCTTTTACTCTGATCTCACACCCTCTTTCTTTTAATCATTAAGCTCACATTTAACCAAACTCTCCTTTACATTTTACCTCAACGCACAACGCACAACCCACACTCATTTCTTTTTCACTCCTCACACTCAATCACTATGGATTAACTTCTTGGGTAGGAAACACTGTTTAACGTGAATACATAGAAGTTTCAAGTAAATCCTAGAACAAAGAACCCGTATTGTCCTATAAAGCATATGTTGCTCAAGATAGTTTAACATGAACATTTAAGACATGGAAAACATGGGTCAGATATGTGTATGCTCATAAATGTAATCATGATAATTTGAGCATTTGAAACAATGAAGTATTTTCAAACAAGTAAATTGAAAGAATGATCATGAATGCAAGAGACTTGTTTGAAAATCTGACATTATATGAAAAATGATCATAATCAAATGATTGATCAATTAAAGCTCATGGTCAAGAATAATTGATATTGTCTATACGAACCAATATATAGACATTCTTGAAATGAACGTTTCGAAATGAAATTACGCTAAAAAATTCTTTGAAGTACAAGCGGGGTGTCTTACCATAAAAAAAATTGGTTACAATTTAGAGACATGGTAAGAACAATTTGAACAAAAAGTCAAACCGGTGTGTGTGAATACTTGAAAGTATATAGAAAAGACAATACGCAAATAATTATCTTTGGAAACACACGGTTTGTAAACATTGAAAGAGCAAGTAAAAATGAAAACATTTAAAATCACACTTCCAATTCATGAAATCCATTTAAGAATCGGGAAGTGGTTTGAACATTTAAGAACATGTTTTCTATGATTGAAAGTCGTCCTTCTTTCAACCATATATGAGATTAAGATAATAAATTTAACCATGATTCATCAGTCTTAAATCTCATGAAGTCAAGCTGAAAAACATAAAGATATGATCTTGATAGCTTCTCTCATTCTGCAAAAGTCTCAAAGTTAAGTCAAAACAACTTTATTCACAAATTTATTCAAAATTAAAAGACATAAAGCAGTAAAACGATTAAAGTACGAGTTCTGATCTGAAATAATCAGAAGTCATCACCTTTACTCCCCCTGAAATTATACACCTAAAATATGTCAGTGAAAAAGCACATGATAGAGATCTACAATTCTATTTTGAAAAGTATTTCAGAAAAGTATGTACTCCCCCTTGATGGTTGATTTCCTCATTCGAGTATTGGAGTACAATCTCTTATTAGCACAGGAGTAAGGTCTTTTGATCACTGAAGTACGAGTCCTAAACTGTTGTGTTTAGAAGTCAAACTTCGTTGAAGTACGGGTTCTAAGCTGATTTACTTAGAAGCCTTACATCGGTTCTCTTACTCCCCCTTGACTGTAGGTGCATGCAACACAGATTCACTTTTTGGTTTTGGTACCCACTAGTATTTGGGTCCATGAATGTTAGTTGTAGTTCTTATGGGAGTAACTGAATAAGAACCATACCAGAAATGATCACTTGTTTTATGAACATAATCATGTGTACGACAATAAGAACAATAGTATTTCTTACATGAAAACCTGATTAATTGATCTCTCGAGTAGACATGATCAGGTTTACCTTTTCGCACATTGTTCTTCTTGGCTTTAGTCTCATGTACACATGTCTTCTTTCCTTTCTTTCCAGCTTTCTTCTCATCATTCTTTTCTTCACCAACTGGTTTCACTTTCCATACCAGTTTGTCTTCTTCATATCTTCTTCTTCTCCTTCTTCTAAATGTATATGAACCATCTACATGGTTATCAAAGAAAAGGTTAGTACTGCGAATCTGATTAGAAGATTTAACTGACCTGCTTGTAAAAAGAATTTTCTGATGTGAGCTTGATGCTGGCATGTTAGAACCAACTGAACTATTTCTAGGTGAGTGGATTGTTGACTCTGGAGTCGTTTGCTCATTCACCACCACCTTTGAAACAATCTTTTCAAGCTCTTTAATCTTTGAAGCAAAGCTGTCTCTTTCTTTGATGAGAAGGTCAATCTTCGTCTCGAATTCAGATTTCGTTTTCTTCTCTTTCATTAAACTCTCAGATAGTTCAGATATCTTGTCAGTAAGCTTCTTTATCTCTGCTTCAAATATATTTCTTTCTTCTTCAAAATCATTCTCAACATCCTTTCATTGACCGGATATCTCTTTGAATATTCCGACATTCTTCTATTCAATTGCCTTTTTCTCCTTCGCAAAATTTTCTCTTTCCAGAATAATTACTTTCTCAAAGTCACTTACTTGTTGAGAAAGCTTTATACATTTAAGCTCAACAATCTTCTTTTCTTCACAACTTTTTCTTGAAAAAACTGAGAACTTCTTTGCAAATGATTTCTTTTCAATTTCAAACTGATCTTTGTCTTTGACTACCTTTTGTTCCAATTCAGATATTTTCTTTTGAAAATCAGCATTTGCACTCTCCAAATCCTTAACTTTCTTCTCATTTTTCTCAACAAAATCTTGCTTCTGGATTTTAGCTTCCAAATCAGAAATCTTTCCTTTTAATTCAGAGTTCTCAATTTCCAATAACTTAACTCTTGATGACATCTTTGGTCCAATCATAATCTTCTCAATATGTTCCCAAAACAGCTTTCCTGTAGCCTTTTTGCGTTCTAATTTGATAAAAATTTCTTTTGAAATCTCCTCTGAAATTCCTTTCAAAATAAAAGATCTGGCTAATTTGTCAGCGTTGTATCTCTTTTTCTGCTCATCTGTGTAATTGTTAAGATTTACTGGAATCTTTTGGCTCTTTACTTTTTCCCAACCATCATAAGTAGTATGAGTCCATGTTGGAATTTTCATGTTTCCTTCTCTAAGAGATATTTTGATATAATCCCCTAATTCATGTCGGTCAATGAAATCCAAGAACTGATTTTTCCATTGTTCGTACTCTCCTCTGAAAAGTACTGGTGGATTCTCATTCATACTGGTTTAGGAGTTTCATTGGAAGTCATTCTGTTACAAAAAGAACTTGAAATTGAAAGTCCAAGATCTACTAAATCGTAGAGAGAGAAAGTAGAGAGAGAGTAGGAGCGCCAAAATGTAAACTGATATTCAATATGATCTCAAAGTTACAAAACAAAGGCTACAAGGGGACTTAAATACCCCTAGCCTTAACAATACAGATAAGCACTCTAAACACAGATAAGACTAAGGAGAATAAATACAATGATTACTACAAAATCAGTCTTAACAATCTCCCCCTTAGTAATCATTGGCGCTCTTCTCTTTGACGAAAACGATCTAAACCAAGCAGAACTTCCAAGCGTCTTAGAGTTGAGCGGAAAATCAACTTCTCACTAATAAAATTCAATGTCTTCTTGAGAAGTCGAATTTCATCATTTTCAGGTTGATACAAATTTCTTCTTGTCTCCAAAAATCTTCTTTGAGCATCCTTTAAATGTTGTTCCAACTGTAGCTTGATCACCTTCAATGTTCCATCAGAGTAATGGTTAATCTCTTCAAATCTGAGGAAGCATTTATGACCAGAAGCATTCCTGTATATAACTCCATATGGATTCTGAAGAATGGTGAATAAGGAATATGAGTCAATGTTCGACAAGCTACGGTCAGGTCTTTGAAGATTTACCACTGGTTGAAAACTTTCAGCAGCCATTTGCAAATCAAAAACTCTGCAGAATCTGATTTGGCGCCGAATAAATCTTTTGATCACAAACAGTGCTTGGGAGATATCTTGAGTTCTATGATAGAGATCCCTAAAATGATTATAAAGAAACTCAATGTCATCAATAGATAGATCATTAAAGTCTGCCTCTGAGAAAGTGTATAACTTGCAGTCTCTTCTTTCCACTTTAAAATCCGGATACTAGATATTGACAAACTTATTTATCGTGACGCTGATAACTCGGACAATCAAATGTGGAGAGGAAACAAGATTCTTTCCATGGCGCTGGCACTTGATGAACATTAAGTACTCATACTGATATTCTTCTGACTCTTTTTCTACACCAAGAATTGCATGAATGTTGATCGGTGTTCTTCTAGAAACAAAAATATTACTCTGAGAGTCTTCTAGAAAAGCCGATCTTAGCCTTGAAGCCATGTGCCGTTGTTGCAAACTTCTTAGTCTTTCATGTCTGGTCACTTCTAAGATAGTTGGTGGAATCACAGGATCAGAAGGAAGAACATCAGCTTGAGCTCTGGATGACTGACCAACTTCAAATGTACCTGAAGGAGCAGTGGTAGTCGGAGCTGTATCAGCAGCAGGAATAGAAGTAGATGGAGCAGTTTCAGGAATCTGTTCTTGAGAAGGAAGATCTCTGTACAGCAAGTCTGTAATTTCTTCATCTTTTGCATCCATGAAAATAGAATCATCTTCAGTGTCAGATATCACAACTATATCCTCATACTCTTCTTCTTTAACCTTGCAAACCTTCTCGTATCTGATGTTATCATCATCGTCTGAGTTGATCTCAATGAAGTTTACAAAGAAGAATCTCATGTCATTTGCAATCTCAGAATCATCTAGGTCAATTAGCCTTGATGCAGTGTCTGGATCAACATAAACAACAATCTGCATATCATTCTCAATATTCTGTTGAGAAATGTTCAACATATTAGGCATTGCAGACAAGTTAACACTTTCTAACATATTGTGTACCAGATCTTCAACATTACAATCCTGGACATTGTTAGTACTCTTTTATTTGTCAGACACTTTTTCTTGTGTTTGATCATCTCTGACTGACGAACCGTCCACCCTTTGTCTCTTAGCCATCTCCCCCTCATGACCTTGAGTATCTGGATCATCCTGGTCATGTCTTCATTTAAGAGACATACCTGCTTCAGTTCTGCAGTTCAGGTCATGACGATCAAATCGGTCAGATAAGGCAGTGAGAGCTTGAGTCATGAGAGATAGGGCTTCCTTGATGTCCAAAAAAATTCGTCTGAGCTTTAGTACGAAAGGAAGTGAATTCCGTGTATAGCGTAGACACCCTGTCAGGAGCAGAGGTGGAAGTAGAAGCTGGAGTTGGAGTCGGAGTCGGATTTGGTTGAAAAGTTCGTAAGAGAGAGATCAAATCTTTATCTTGTTGGTCTGGCGGCGACATAGACAAAAGATGAGCATAAAGCATGATCGACAACTCTGAGATAGGAAGATCTGAGACTGGAATGCTCGATGAAACTGGAGGACAAGTTGTTGTAGAAGGAACCGAAGAAGATAATCCAACTGACTGCATAAACGGTGGAGGAAATGGAATAGATACTATTGCAGGAGCAGTGGAGACAGTAGAAGACGGTTCTCTGATAAATACCCCAGATGGGCGTCTGAAAGGAATCACTTCAGGAATCATAGAAGTATCAATTTCTGGCATTTTACCCTTGAAAAGAGCTTTCAACTTCTGAATTTCTTTATTCTTTTGCTCTTCAAACCGCTCGTTCAACTGTCGGATGACTTCATTCAGATTGGTAAACTTCTCCATCGTATCACGAACTTCAACTGAAGAAGTATCGACAGTAGAAGAGACCTCAAGAGAAGAATGAGAAACTGCTGGAACTTGAACCCGATGATGAGTTGAAGCATTGGCAAATGCTAAATCAAGCTCATCAACATGAATATCAACAACTGCAACATTAATCGGAACAAACTCTTCTTCAAACATAACATCTTCTTGAATATGAACTTCTGGTTCCTTTGACTTCCTTTCATAAACACGAATATCAGGCTGGTCACCATCATTTCCATCATTGTCATCATCATCATCTTCATCATCATTATCACCAATATCTGCATCTCTATCTTCATCAGAAACATCATCAGTAGGAGCAGTATCATCATGGACAAAATGAGCAAGTTTAGTGTCGATGGCTTCAAGTACATCATCTATCTGTTGAACTGCAACAGCTGCTTCAACCACTTGTTCTGCAACTGCTTCAACCTCTTGTTCGGCAACAACTTCTTCGACCTCTTGATTAGCATGAAAGGATGCAGCTCGTTCATCATGAGATGGTTCATCTTGATCAGCTTCCACAAAATCATTCTCCATACAGTACTGAACAACACTATCATCAGTCATATCAGCATAGTTTGCGATTAGAGCATAAGGAATGGTCATGGAATAGTTGAATGACTGCTTCGGTTTCTGAATATATGTCATTTCAGTATCCCGAACCTGAGGCCAAGAAAACCGACGAGGGATAGCAGGATTGCTTCTGAGCATACTGCGAATGATGAGCTTCATATATCTGATAAATGGAATGAACTTGCGCTTCTTGTGAGTAAGCTTGTCTTGCACCCTCTCCGAAAGTTCGGTCTAGAAAATATACGTATAGTCGACATGCAAGTCATAGACGACTGCATGGAACAACCAGAGATAATGCAGACTTGCATTGTCCGTGCCGGAATGTTTCGATGTAAGGCACCTGTTGAGAACTGGAACAATGCATACCACACTGAAGGAAGATTTGATTTATCAAAATCACTTACTCTATTCAATGTACCAAGATATCCCATATTATGAATTCCTTCTAGAACATCCAATTCAGAAAGGGAAGTTGTCGTAAGATGAATGCCCTGGTCTGGAATTTGGCTCAGGAAGCTCCAGAATGAGACGTAGACGCTTGTAAGATAAAAACGAGTAAAACTGGTCAATCTACAGATCAAAACGATGTGGACGAACGGACTCATTCTTTGTAATCGAATGCCATGCTTGCTGAAGATACACTTCAGGAACATCTGCACAAGAAGTGAGAGCCCTAGCAAGCGGATGTCCTTGGAGAATTGTGCGAATCACCGGATGTATCTCTATCTTGTCAAAGTCGATGTAGTAGTTGTTTGGCTTGTAGGGAAGCATGTACATCATTATTGGAAAGACATCGTTCGGTGTTCGACGTGATGCAGAAAGATTTGCCGTGACAGAAGGGACAGATGGCATAGGCGTCTCATGCGAAGCACGATCAGATGGATCATCTAGAATAACATTCTCGTCTTGTATCATAGGATCAATATTGGTTTGAGAAGCCATTGAATAACCTGAGGTTCGAAATTAGTAGCTAAGACAAAACCAACAATCAATTTGAGCAAAGATAATCGATCTGAAGAATACAATGAACAGATCGAAATAAATGGCACAGTAAGAAATCGAACATGGAATCAAAATCAAAATTAGAACAATGCTAAACTAAACATACTACAAATCAAATACCAAAATAAGATGAAACACATACCTGAACGATGAATAAGATTGAAAGAAAAGAAACTGAAATCGGCTCACAGAGATAGAGAGGGAAGATGAACAGTGAAACAAGGTTTCAAAAAAGAAAGAGAGCGAGAAAAGTAAAATTGAACATACCAAACACTATATATACTAAACTAAAAAAATAACACTAAAAAAAATACAATGAAGAAGACATAAAAAAATGAAATGTTACCTGCAAGCTATTTTTACCCCCCTACACAAATGCACATAATTTAACAAATCAGATCAGCATTTGCATAAAAATATCAGAAATACTTACCTGATGAATTTCTGCTCAGCAAGTGAAGTATTTTATCAGCTATATTCACTCCCCCTCAAAAACAGAATGTATCAGCTTCTTATTCAGATAGACTCTCCCCCTCGAAAAATGAACATACCAATTTGACAAAAATATGGATACACAAACATTAAGACATCAGTGTAAAAAGAAAATTATACTGAATGTAAATTATGAAACAACTGAACATATAAAATTTTAGACACTAAACAAATTAAATTCTACTTAGTAAAATATCACAGATTTATCAATCAGTTGAAATCAAACATATGTTGTTGGATACAGAGACAAGTTTTATTGCATATCAAGTTAAGACATGTTCAGTTTCAAAAACTTCCAGCAATCTATTCAGTGTGCTCGCATGCAAACTTCGATTAGCTTCAAGAAAAATGCAATTCTAAAAATATTATAGAGAACTTTGCATGTACTTACACTAAGCCATCAAAAATTAAGACTTTAAAAAATTTACAGGTTTATCGCAACTCAAACATATCACCAAGTATCATGAAATGTGTGTGCATTGGCATCTTTTAGCAGTGTGCACATTGGCATCTTCACATGAGTGTGCTCTTTGGCATCTTTTAAGCTTGTGCAGTTTGGCATCTTTTCATCAAAAAGTTCGGTAAGTAAAGAACATGTCGTAAACATAACTTTCTATCTGACCCTATTGCAGGATTTGGGTCAACCGCTCCCAGACCAAATGGCCTTAGGGGACTAGGTGTCAAGCACCCTTTGGAACTTACTCTCCCAGATCAAAAAGGCTACATCGACACATCCTAAACCCATTCATACCAGTAGAACATGACTTTCGATTTGGTTCTATAGAAGGATTTGGGTTCAATCACTCCTAGACCAATTGACCTTAGGGGACCAGATGACAAGCATCCCACGGAACTTACTTTTCTAAACCAGAAAGGCCACATGACAAACTTTTAAACTTAGAGATTTATGTATTTTATATATAGAATTATTCATCTCAATCACTCAGTTCTACATCTAAGTGCTTAGCCCATATTTTCATTACTATTTATAATTCAGACTTTTTAGGATTTCCAAGCATTGTAAACTATAAATATCCCGAATCACATATCTTTAAAGCATTTTCAAAAGCTTCAAACATGTTTCTGACTTTTCGACTTTTGTAAGACTTGAAAGTTGAACATATAAAACTTCAATAAAAACAAACAGCTTGAAAAAGATCCTAGACACACATTTTATTCAAAAGAAAGAAAATCTATAAAACTTTACTTTATAGAATAAAATTTGTAAAGATTTAGACTTTTAAATTCAACATGCCGAGTTTTGAAAGCAGAAAATTAAAACGTTTTTCATCTAAAACTTTTGTAAAGATATCAACAAGTTGATATTCAGTTGGGACAAAATATAATTCAATGGTACCTTCTTCCACATGATGCTTTATGAAATGGTACCTCATATCTATGTGTTTAGTCTTAGTATGCTGGACCGGATTGACTGGTATCGCAATCACGGATTTGCTGTCACAATAGATAGGCACTGTTTTATACAACATCCCGTAATCCCGAAGTTGTGTCTTCATCCAAAGCAGTTGAGCACAACAACTAGCTGTAGCGACGTATTCTGCCTCTCCAGTTGAGATAGAAACACAGTTCTGCTTCTTCGACGCCCAGCTTATCAGTCTGTCACCCAGGAATTGAAGGTGACCTGATGTGCTTTCCGATCTAATTGATTTCCACCAAAATCTGCATCAGAATAAGCAATCAGTTTATAGTCAGAACTCTTAGGATACAACAGACCTAAGTATGGAGTTTCTTTGATATAGCAAAATATGCGCTTGACTGCCAACATATGCGATTCATTTGGTTTGGCTTGAAATCTGGCACATAGGCAAGTAGAGAACATTATATCCGGGAGACTTACTGTGAGGTACATCAGTGATCCGATCATTCCTCGATAAGTCTTGACGTACACAGCTTTTCCATCTGGGTCTAATCCAATTTTGGCATCGTGAGCCATCGGCGTACCAATTGAAGAAGATTTGTCCATCTTGAATTTCTTCAATATGTCAAACACGTACTTCGACTGGTTGATAAAAAGGCCATCTGGAAGCTGCTTCACTTGTAAGCCGAGGAAGACATTAATTTCTCCCATCATGCTCATCTGAAACCTGGAGGTCATAAGATCAGAAAACCAAGTACATAATGATTGATTAGTCGCACCAAATATTATATCATCTACATATATTTGTACTAAGTAGATATCTAAGTTAGAATGATAGATGAAAAGAGTGGTATCAATAGATCCTTTGGTAAACCCGGATTTGACCAAGAAGGCTGACAACTCATCATACCACGACCTTGGTGCTTGTTTTAGGCCATACAGTGCTTTATCGAGAAAGTAGACATGATCTGGATGGTCTTTGTTAACAAACCCCTCTGGTTGAGAAACATAGACTTCTTCTTTCAATTTCCCGTTCATAAAAGCTGTCGTCACATCCATCTGATATACTGTAAAGTTCCGATAAGCAGCGAAAGCCAAAAACATACGGATAGCTTCTAATCGAGCGGCCGACGCGAAAGTTTCATCATAGTCAATTCTTTCTTCTTGTCGATACCCCTTGGCTACCAATCTAGATTTGTTACGAACAACGATACCATCATTGTCTTTCTTGTTCTTGAATATCCACTTTGTACCAATAATGCTTTTTCCTTTCGGCCGTGGTACAAGTCTCCAAACTTTTAGCGCGTCAAATTGATTGAGATCCTCTTGCATTGCTATAATCCAATCCGGATCCTCCAACGCTTCAGAGACTTTGGTTGGTTCAATCTTGCTTAGAAAGCAAGTGAAAAGACATTCGTTGGGAGTAGCCGTCTTGGAACGTGTAGACACACTTGCTTGAGGATCACCAATAATTTGATGAATAGGATGAGATCTTGTCCATTTGGTGGTATGAGGGAGATGATCAATACTTTCTTGTACAACTTCTAATTGTTGAGAAGGAGGTTCAGAAACTTCTATGTCAAAAGAAGAAACATCAACAGTTTCAACTGGAGGAGGAGGTAGTTCAACAACTTCAGAATCAGACTCTGGAAGTGTTGGTTGAACAATAGCAGTTTGTTCTTCATCCTGACGTTGTTCTTCTTGAACATGTTGTTCTTGAACAGATTCTTCTTGAATAGGCTCAGTTTCTGATTGTGAGAGATCAGGTTCAGAAATATGTTGTTCAGAAATACAGTTTTGAATAACAGGAGGTACTGAAACAACATCAGTGTCAGAGATAGATGCAGTGGAATTGGAAGTTGATGCGCTTACAGTATCCTGATTCAAAACATTTGAAACATTATCAGTATTAGATTTGGGAACATCATCAAAAAAATTCTCAAAAAGAAAATCAAGATCAGAAAGATTAAGTAAGGAAGAAGAAGAATCCTGATTTGACGGTTGAAGAGAAGGTTCTGAACTGTGTTGTTCAGAAGCTAAATTCCCTGTAAGTACGGGTTCTGAGCCTGATTGACCAGAAACCAAATCGGCAGCTTCGTCAACTTTGACATTGACACTCTCTATCACTTTTCTTGCAAAAGAAAGAAAGACTCTGTAAGCCGTAGAATTAGAAGAATAGCCCAAAAATACACCCTCATCTGCCTTTGGACTAAACTTGTTGAGATTGTCTCTGTCATTCGGAACATAACATTTACACCCAAATGACTTCAAATATTTGACATTCGGTTTAATACCATTCATAAGATCATATGGTGTTTTGTTGAATCAACGATGTAGGATTGATCTGTTCTGAGTATGACAAGCAGTTGAGACATCTTCAGCCCAATGAGAGAAAGGAAGATCAGAATAAGCAAGCATTGATCTGGCAGCCTCGACAAGCGTTCTGTTTCTTCGTTCAACAACCCCATTCTGTTGCGGTGTTCGAGCAGCAGAGAACTGTTGTTATATTCCTTGATCCTCATAGAAAGCTTGAAGAGTGCTGTTCTTGAATTCTGTGCCATTGTCAGATCTGACAACTTTGACTACTTTTTGCTTGTTGGTCTGGATTGTTTTGATGAGGTTGATGAGAATGTCGGGAGTTTCATCTTTAGATTTGAGAAACTTAACCCATGTATACTGTAAGTAATCATCTACAACCACCAAGACATATCTTTTCTTTCCAATACTCTTTGTCTTCATCGGTCCGCATAAATCAACGTGAAGTAGATCAAGAATGTACGAAGTGCAGGGTTCAGGCTTTGGCTTATGAGAAGCTTTCTTCATCTTTCCTTTCTCACAATCTTGACTGAGGTGGTCTTTCTGAAAACGAAGTACTGGGAGACCTCTCACTGAATCAGTCTAGACAAAGCGATCCATGTATTTAAAGTTGAGATGAGCTAGCCATCGGTGCCAAATCCAGCTTTCATGAACTGAAGCTTTAGATAGCAAACAGATGTCTGATGGGATTTTAACCTTGGAAAGATCAATGGTATACAAATTGTATCTTCTCTTTCCAACTAGTAAATCCCTGCCATTATCATTCTTTACAGCAACCCTTTTAGATTTGAAGCTGACTTCAAGATCTTTATCACAGAACTGACCGATGCTGAATAAACTATGGCTTAGACCTTCGACATAGATGACTCTCTTGATAGTTATATTACCTTGAAAAAGATCACCATAACCTAGAATGGGAGCAGTCTCGCAGTTTCCAAACTTAACACGACCGCAACATTTTTCTTTAAAATTGGAAAGCAGTGATTTGTTGCCCGTCATGTGTTTGGAACACCCCGAATCTAGATACCATAAATGACTAAGTTGCACATACAGAAACTACACAGATTTAGGTACCTATATGCTTATGGGTCACTTCTTGTTAGATTTGTGTCTTTTATTTTTCGAAAATTTATTTTTCAAATACTCATGAATGCAATCATCAATAGAGGAAAAAACATAATCATCAGAATCAGAATTAGAAGAAGAATATGAGACATTCTTTGCAATGTGAATCATTTGCTGAATAGAACATTTAGTGATTTTATTACAAAAGGCAAATGTATCCGAATGACAAAGATTCTCTACACATTATCTCCTAACAATTCAGACTCTGTTGATTGCTGCTTAACCCTCCATATCAGCTTCGATGACTTCTTCACAGTCCGATCAAAAACAGAAGAATCAGAAGAATTATAATTTTCAGACAAGACATTATCCTGTTTCCTTGACTTCTTTGACCTTCTTCTTTTACGCTTTGTTTTATAATACTAATCATTTAGCGTTAAAGAATCATCAACAATTGAATTAGAAGAAGAAATTTTATCTAAGAAATCAGACTGAGCATTCGACATTGTAGAACTAGCCTTGGAGTGAGAATTTTAAAAAATGCACAAGTCAGGAGGAGGTTTGCACGACCCTTTGGTGACGCAAACCGAGCTTTGCGCGATCAACGGCTGGCGCAAGCTGTCAGTTTGCGTTACCAACTAGGGGTGCAAATGCACACTGTTTTGAAGATTTTGAGTATTTTCCTTGGAATTGTTAGAAAATGCAGAATTAATTTTGTCTTCAAAACTTGTTTTCATTATAAAAAGAAATAAACTGTTTTCTAACTCAGTTTGAAGACTTTGTTCTTCCAATTTATCTTCAAAATCAATTATCTTACCTTCTAACACTAATGGGGGAATGTATCTCTTAGAATCAAAAGACACCGGAGATACATTTTCCTTATCAGTGTTATTTGCATATATATCAACAAATTCAGTTGGTAATGAAGATTTATTGGAAGAATTGATATTTAAAACATTTTTGGATTTTCTAGACTTCTTTGATTGGTCAGGAAAATACTTAGCATTTTCAGAAGTATAGACAAATGGCATTTCCATCCTCTTGTTTTTCATTATTTTCTCATTTTCATTTTCATTTTCATTTTCATTTTCATTTTCATTTTCATTTTCTGAAATTTGTTTTTTACTTGTCCAAAAGAATTTAAACTGAGGTGCATATCTTGCAAGACCTAGATGATCTTATTCATATAAAGTAGGAACTTTTGTTTTAGCAAAATTTAAAAAATGCGGATTTTCAAAACCGAGTCCCCACTTTTCATTTATAGATTCATCACTCCTTGGTTTATTCTTATAAATGGTTTGCTCAGTTTGTTCTTTCTTATATAATTTTCCTTCTAAAACAATTATTTCATCAGAAAGATTTTGATTTAAAGTGGTCAGTTCAGTCAAAGAATCACGATAAGTCTGTTTTGAATTTTCTAACTCACCCAACTGCTTTTGAAATTTCTCTTTTGTATCTATTAAAATAGGTTTTTCATCTTTCAGCGAAATTTGCAGTTTTTCAATCAAAACAGACTTTTCTTGATTATCAAACTTTTCAGATGTGAACTTTGAACGTAAATCATGTAAAGCATTGATAATACCGTTCATTTGAGATGAAATGAAATTATACTCAAACTCAGAAATTACCTCAGATTCATCTGTTGAAGTATCCTCTTCTTCATCATCGCCCTTATCGTCCCCAATGAAACACATGACAGCTGTTTCCTCATTCTTAGTCTCGTTATCAGAATGGTCAAGCCAATACTCTTCCTTAGCAAGCAGAATAGTTCCATTTTCTATCTTCTCTGCCAGTTTCAACTTCTTTCTGTAGAACGTAGAATCTTTGACCACCCAATACTCTTCCTCAGCAAGCAGAATAGTTCCATTTTTTCTCTTCTCTGCCAATTCCAACTTCTTTCTGTAGAACGCAGAATCTTTGACCACCTTCACACGACACTCCTTAGCAATGTGTCCCGGTTTTCCACAGTTAAAGTAGTTCATTACTTTCTTTTCCTCCTTTTTCAGCTCAACCACTTTAACTGGTTCATACTTTGGGACATATGGCTTTGAAGGAGCCCCGGGTTCCACTTTCTTTGAGCCGGAAGTGAAACGTAGGTTGTTTGAACCTGATCTGTGTTGGAACCTTTTCTGATAATGTTGAGTGAGGAGAATCATAGCCTTTTCCAAAGCTTCACCATCATCTTCAGTTGAACCATCATATGCATTTTCTGTCAAAGCTTGTTCAGCCAGTTGGCTAGCAAGTAAAGCAATCGGATCCATAGTCTTTGGCTTATTCTTTTTATCCAACTTAGCTTTCTTCTCCAGAACCATGTTCTCATCAGTCATCAAGATTTCGTAAAGTTCTTGAATTGGCATTGTGGAAATCCTGACATCATTCGTCATCCTATGACATGATTTGCTCCACTCTGGTTGAAGAGCATTCAGAAACTTCAGATTGGCTTCTAGTTCAGTCTTTGTCACCTTTATCTTGTACAGATCATTTATTACTGCCCAAAATCTATCAAATACGCTTTTCAGACTTTCTCCATCTTTAGCTTTAAACTCCTCAAAGTTGTTCATGTACCGGGTCTGACGGAGGTGAGTAGCCATAGCTGATCCAATCATTATCTTTTCCAATTGAGTCCACATGAGCATAGGATTTTGCTTGAAACAATCAATTCTGTTGTAGATTGAATTGGGTAGAGCAAGAATCAGATTTGACTTTGCTTGACTATCATCTTGATATCTTAAGAGCTTATCAACATCATACTCTCTTATAGACTTTTCAACTCTTGTAGCTCGAGTAGTTGCAGTAGCTGGTATTTCTTTCATGCGCCTCTCCATAGGACCCTCAGTCAGAGATTTCATCATATTGTCACCATTTGGTTGTCTCTCTATGTAGTTGATGAATCTGTCCTGCCATTGTTGAAACTCATTCTCATTTATCAGAACTGGAGGGCGAGTATCAGATCCCAAAGACATCATCAGATCGTTCATATAAATTTGTGTTTGTAGAGACACCTTGAAAAATTCAGAAAGTTCGAAATCGCTAAGTCTGAAACACAGGTGAATTGGCTCAAACCGAAGTTTTCGTGAGAAGTGAAAGACGCAAATGAGATTTGCGTGAGCCAAGCAAGACGTAAAACGAACTTTGCGTGAAGCGTTGAAGACGCAAACCAAGCTTTTCGTGACCAGTTGAAGACGCAAACTGAACTTTGCGTGATGCGAAGAAGACGCAAACTGAGCTTTACGTTATGCGAAGAAGACGAGAATCAGACTTTGCTTGAGCGGCTAGAAACGCAAACTGTAGTTCACGCGAACAGAAGGAGACGCAAAGTAGCTTTGCGTGATGGACTTGTGAAGAGAACTTGCACTATGCGTGATACACTAGAGACGCAAAGTATACTTCTCTTGATGCACGGGAGACGCAAAGTTAGCTTTGCGTTATCAGAAACCTGGATGAAAACCTGAAATACACTGGCACAAAGATTAGAACAACAAGAAACTAGCGCAAACTAATATGAACTCGCGCAAACTTATATGAACTTGCGCAAACTGTAGATATAGCGCAAACCGATGAAGAAACACAAAAATCTTCTAAAAATCAAATACAAAACTGAATTTGTTGCAATTTTCTTGCCCAAATAAGTTCGAAAACAACTTTTTAACACTTTTCAATCAACCATTTCGATTAAAAATCACAAAAACAAGAATTCGTGAATATCACAGTACGCAAAAACGAGTTTTCCAGAAAATCGAAAAATTTCAAAATCGACAATCAAAACATGTTTTTCCTGCAAAATAATGTGAATCAATAATGTTCTCCTATCAAAATCAAGTTCAATGAAACAAAATGCAACACAATTCGTCCTAAAACCAGTCCGAATTTGATGAAAAAGCAAAAAACGAGATTTTCTTGAAAAAATCAAGAAAATCGATCAAATTTTCTGCTTTAATCCACAAATTCAGAAACTAAATCGAATTCTCTCAGTCCTCTCAGATTCAGATTAGCTCTGATACCAATTGAAAGTCCAAGATCTACTAAATCGTAAAGAGAGAAAGTAGAGAGAGAGAGAGAGTAGGAGCGCCAAAATGTAAACTGATATTCAATATGATCTCAAAGTTACAAAACAAAGGCTACAAGGGGACTTAAATACCCCTAGCCTTAACAATACAGATAAGACTAAGGAGAATAAATACAATGATTACTACAAAATCAGTCTTAACAGAAATGATCGATAGAAATTCAGAAATACACTGTACAACAAAAAAAATCAACTTTGGTCAAACTTCAGAAAACTTAGAAAAAAAATTCTATGTATGGAACTCTCAAACCAAAGAATATCAACTTCGCGCAAACACAGTATTATGCGAGTTTTGGAATTCGCACACAAAGAATGAACTCAGAATAAACTTCGCACAAACAATGATGTGTGAGTTTGAACTTCGCGCACGTCAAAGGATGCGAGTTCTGAAGTTCGCGCAAGCAGGTTCGTGCGAGTTTCTGGTTCGCGCACACTGAAGCTTGCGAGTTCTTGACACTTCTCGCAAAGAGTCTGTGCGTTCCAGACTTAGAAAAATTTCAGATTTTCCACTTCGCGCTAAATGCAAATGCGCACGATGAATACTTCTCGCAAAATCCACTTCGCGCACAACAATCAAGTTGAATAGTATCAACTCGCACCTAGGGTCGTGCGAGTTTCTTCTTCGCGCACAAGCATATTAGCGAGTTCTTCACAGAGTCAATTCAACAGTACTTTGCGAGTTCTTGAGCCTGCGAATTCTACCCTTATGCGAGTTCTTGGCTTACGAGTTCTTCACTAGCGCGAATGATAGATCTAGCGAGTTCTTGCCATCTTCGTCCAACATTTCAAATTTTCTCACTGAAATCTATCGAAAACTTTACTTATTCATCTGAAACTTTGCAGAATTCATATTTTGCATATTTCGAACATATTACAATGAAACAATTTCATAAACAAACACAAATTGATGCTATTTGATTCTAAAACAGTACGAACTGTTTCTTCGAACAAAACTCCAAGAAATTTCAAAATTCAATCTAATTCTTTGTGAATTAGACGAAATGTTCCAAATCAAACTTGATCTAGCAGTAGAATCGATCACCAAAACACTAAAATCAAGTCCAAAACATCAATGCAACTCAAAAGTTGAATCCAAACAGTAACTAGCGAGTTCTTCCAAAATGTCGACCAAAATCTTGAAATTAATCCATTTTCTGAATTTCTTCTGCTCTGATACCAATTGTTATTCCCAAATCTTATCAAGTTCTAATTGAAAATAGACAAACAAGATCAAGAATCGTAATCACATGTCATTGCAACAATTCTCAACAATTACAATCTCTCTTTCTCACTCTACATTCACTCTGTCTCTCTAGAATAATGTTCTAATCTGCTCTTCTCTCGTACGCTCACTCTCAATTATAATGACTTACACACTTTCTTACAAGGACACAAGGTATTTATACCCTCACACAATTACAAAGAAAACAAAATAAAATACATTGACTTTTATTAAAAAATGACTTTGACTTTCACTGAGAGTTGACTTTCTAGCTTTGACTTCTTAAACTTTGACCTCTGGTCTTCATTATTTTGTATCCAACATATTTATGCTCTAACACATATTTGTCTTAGATTGATTGGACTTGATATTGGAACAACAATTGGTATCAGAGCATATAAAGAATTCAGAGAAAATGGTCAAATTTTGAATATTTTTTTAGAGTTTTTAGAAGTCGCAAGAGCAGTTACTGTTTGGATTCGAATCTGTCTGATTCTGAGTTGTTTGAGTTCGAATTTGGTTGAATTGTACTCGTCTAACGTATTAGATCACATCTTGTTTAGATCATAAAGTCTAAATCACAACAGATTATGTTAGTTTTGGAATTTTGTAAATTTTTTTTGTTCGAAAAATGTGAAACACCGAGTTTAGATCAAAATTTGATTTCTAGTGATTTTTGGTCGAAATTGTTCTCAACAAAAGTGTTCAAAAACTGATTGTGAGAAAATCCTCAAAATTTCATAGCATTTGATCAAGAACTGGAGAAGTTGTGGCCCATTTAGTGATTTCAAGTCGAATTCTCGAAAGATTCATAAGCTTGTCGCAAGATTCAATGGGCTTGACGCAAGGCTCATCTGTTTTTGTGCATATTTTAGCTAAGTATCCTTGACGCAAGGTGTATTTGACACAAGTAGTTGGATACGAGAATTTTGGTTGACGCAAGTACTTGATACAACAAATGAGGTTGTCGCAAGCTACCCGCTACTCAAGTGAAGTTGACGCAAGTAGGCTCACACGACAAGTCACTGTTCATTGAACTTGACGCAAGACGTGTGATACGTTAAGTGATCTTGACGCAAGAGGTGTGACATGAAAAGTCTTCTACTCGTGTCCTTCGACATACGTCAAGTAGGAACTTAACGTGACACGACAAGTCACTTCTCGGGTATAGTTACATACGACAAGTGTGATACTCATGTCTTCAGGATACCACAAGTTAGTTCTTGGATCTTTAATATACGTCAAGTATATTCATTTGGCTTGCGACAAGTGGTTATCGGTTCTATAGCCTGCGACAAGTAAAGCATATGAAAAGTTCACTCTTTGGCCTACGACTTCTGGACTTAACCAATTTTTGATGAAATTTTACTTTTGATCATTTTGACTTTTTCAAAGTCAAAGTTTTTCTGATTCTTTGCTAACAATCATATCAAGTTCATATTTTTACAGATTTCAAGATGTCTAAAGATTTATGGAGCATGGTTTTTCAGTCAAAACCTCTAGTCTTATCTATCGGAGAATATCCTCAATGGAGACGGAGGATGATCCATTTCTTGATGAAGTCTATTCATGAAGGTCCTACTCAACCTCAAATTACAATGGATGGTTCACCTGCAACAGAAAATAATTGATGAGAAAGCACTTATTCTACTGACCATGTCCATCCCGAATGATCTGTATAACATGGTGGAAAATAGAGAATCTGCAAAGGCTATATGGGATGAGTTAGAGAGGCAGCTACAGGGTACTGAAAGATCCATGAAGGCAAAGTTGAAACAGAGTATCAATGCTTATGAGGGGGTCAAGGCAAAAGAAGAGGAATCTTTGACAGAGACATACACAATAGATTCAATGTGATTCTGAATGACTTGAGAAGGAATGGGCTGAACAAGACAGTGTCTGAGATCAATTACAAGTTTGTAAAGAACTTGAATCCAGAATGGGATAGTTATTCTATCAACCTCCAGATGACAAAGAATATGGATGAGGAGGATGTGAATGATCTCTTTATGACTCTAATTCAGCATGAGGACAAAGTTAAATAGATAAGTGTTGAAAAGAAGTTGGTTGCTGAGTCTGTTGCACTTCTTGCTGAAAAGAATAGTGTAATGTCAAGCTCTTCCAAGTCAATGTAGTCTAAAGCTTTATTCATGTCAGAGTTACCTGAAATTATCAAGGACTCATCTGAAGAAGAAAAGGATTCTGATGAAGACATAAGGAGATTTGCAGAGAACCTAGCCTTGCTGACTCATAATTTCAACAAACTATTTGGAAAGAAGAAGTATTATTCTAAGAGCAAACCGAAATATCACAAGGCAGACAAGTATAAGGGTAAGTATGAGAAGAAGATTTTTGTGAAAGATGAGAAGAAATATGAGAAATAGAAAGTTGATTTTCAGAATGTCAGATGCTTCAACTATGGAAAACCTGGACATATTTCCAAAGACTTTCAGTTTAAGAAGGTAAAGAATTCTGAGTACTACTCGAAGAAAGCTCAGTTGGTGAAAAAGCAAGAAGATGGTAAAGTTCTCATGGCAGAGGAAGAGAACTGGCTTGATGAGACATCCGACGAAGAAGAAGCACATTTCATTCAAGTGCACTACAATCTCATGGCCAAGCTAAATGAGGATGCATTCACCACTTAGGATGGCAATTCAGATTCTGATTATGAGGTAAGTCATTCGTCTGACAATTCAAATATTTATTCTGATGAAGTTCAAAGCTTACTTTCTCAGATTGATTTAATGAAAAATGAATTTCAAATTTTGAAAGATAAACTCAATCATGAAAGACATTAAATGATGAGTTTTAGAGATGAAAGCACATTATCGAAGGTGTTGGTTGAGGACAAGGAAAATGAGAAAGTTCAATTGAGAAAAGAAAAAGATTATTTGAATGCCAAAATTTCTAAACTTCAAAAGGACTTGGTTAATATGAGTTCTAAAAAAGGTGAATATAAAATCAAGTTTGAAGTTTGTTACGAAGAAAGAAATGCGGCTTATTCTAAAATCAAACAATTGGAGGATATGAACTATAAAAGAGGTCAGATTGAACAAACTTAGAATCTTTTTACCAATAAACCCAAAGATGTCAGATTTTACAATCCAAAGATAGGTTGGGGTTTATCGGAAAATAATGTTTTGAAAAGTGCTCCTGAAAATCTTTATAACTTTGACAAGATGGGGCCAAATTCTCAAAATATTCTAGATATTCGTGAAACATTTGTTAAAGGTGGAACTCCAATATCTGGAACTTCTGAAAATGAAAAAGAGAAAATAGATGATGATTTATCTAATGATAGTGCTGATTCTCATAATTCAAGTTTTAAATCAGTTGGATTTCAATATGATGAATCAATACCCGAGGATAAAGAAAACACTTAATCCAAATGCTAGTATGATGATTATGAAACTGATTCTGACGATTGTATTCAGAATATTAAATCTGATTCTATTTGTTCTTATTCTTCTAAGGAGTGTAAGATAGAAGATTTCACTATTAATACTCTGATATCTGAAAATAAGTCTGAATTCATCAACAATATGTCTGAACAAATTTTTAATGAGTTGATGAATGCTTCAGATTCTGATCTGGATGTTAAAATTCGAATCAAACTCTGAGATTGATAAACTTTCTGATTTGCAAATAGAACTCTCTGATTTGCAAAAGCTTCTTGAAAAAGTTGATGATGAAAAGTTTGATCTTCAAGTTCAACTTCATAAGTGTTTGAATGAAAACAAAGAGTTTTGCAAGAAGATCAAAGAGTTTAAAGTTTTGAAATTTAAAAGAAACAAGTCTGATCAGAAAGGTTTTGAAGGTCCAAATTAGAATGTTCATTCTAACTTAGAGTTTATTTCTCAAATCAAACCTTCAGTGGTATATAGTGAAAAGTTTAAGAAGAAGCCAAGTATTTTTGAGGTTGGAGAAACTTCAAGCACTAAATCTGAAAATTCATCTTCTAAGAATTCTACTGACTTTAATTCTTGTGTTGTTTCATAAGTGAAAGATAACAAAGGTGAGGAGTTAAAGAGAAAGGATTCTAAACAGAAGGGCAAACAAAATGTTTCCAAATCTATAGTACTTCTGTTAAGAATGTTCAAAATGTAAAACTCAACATTGATAGATGTAAAGGGGTTTCTCGAGACAATTATATTCCTTTTGCTGCTAATAAATGTCAACTTTGTTCGAATAAATGTAATTCTTTTGATAAATCAAAGATGTTGACATTAGCTCAAAAGACATAACATTGAAATCATTGTGGACATAATTCATTCTCTTTCAACTCTACTCTTTCAAATAAAAGAAACGTTAAAAGCTTTTCTCAGAACAAATCATTTTCTAAAGCCTCATGTTAACAGATTCATATTTTTAAAGCTGAAAAGAACAAGTTTTCAAAGAAAAATGCTTTTAAATCTGTTGATGTTAAATTTGTTTGGAAATGGTTACCAAAGCCTAGATATGAATGGAGAATCAAAGGCTTGGTAACAGATGTTAAAAAGTTAAGGGATACTAACAAAGAAGGACCCATATGGATATGGGTACCTAAAGCGAACTAATTGTTCTTTTGCAGGTATGTCATGTGTAGATCGTTGGCTCAGGATGCTTAAGACACACTCTGTGTTCAAGCACTTGCTGCACGATTATGTTGACAACCTGCAGGAACAGTTAGTTTTGGGAATAAAACAAAAGGTTTTATCAGAGGTTACGATGTGCTAACAAATGGAACCATAGCCATCCAAAAAGTACTATTTTTTGAAGGATTAAATCATAATCTCTACAACATTAGTCAATTTTGTGATAATCTTTTCCAAGTTAGGTTTTCAATCAAAAGCAATTCTGTTGACGATAAAGATGGAGTTGAGATTTTCAAAGCTAAAAGATTTGGTAATCTTTCTGCTGTCAATTTTCCTACTATATCTGCTTCAAGACCTGTGTGCTTACTTTCAAAAGCTACAAAAGAAGAGAGTTGGATTTCGCACAGAAGATTATATCACTAGAACTTCAACGACATCAACAAGTTGGCAAGCAAAGGTTTAGTGAGAGGTCTACCAGAGATGAGATTTGAGAAGGATTCCCTATGTTCAGCTTGTGAAATGGGAAAGATGAAACATAGTTCCCACAAAGCAGGTGTTTCATACTTAATGACCGTGATAATCTTGGGAAATTTGACAAGAAAGGTGATGAAGGATACTTTCTTGGATATTCATTAACGTCTAAAGCTTATAGGATTTACAACAAGAGTACCAAGACTGTCATGGAAAGCATTAATGTGACCTTTGATGAAAAGTTTGTAACGACTTCTGAACACAACAGTTCAGGACTCGGACCTAGTGTTCAAGCTTGTACTCAATAGAAAGTGGAACTTGCATCGCAACAGAATAAGATTTCTGAATCTTCTATTAATAGTAATAATTCTTATTTATATTTATTATTTCTTGATGCATTTATGAATATTTGTGCAGATTTCGACAAATCAAGCATATCCATCAATCGTACTTCAGTGGTCCTGGATACAAGTGTCAATATTTCTGGACCATCTGACTCTGTTTGTACTCCTTCAACTTCTACAAGTACTAATAACTCTGATCAAACTAATTCAGTTTATGTATTTACAGAACAAAACTCTGAAGATGAAGCTTGAGGTACTGAATCTATCATGCCAGAGTTGAATACATCAGAGTTTCCTGCTGAAGAAGTTCAAATAGTCAGTAATTCAGATTTACCTGCAATAATGGATGCGTACGATGACATGAATAATTAGATTGATGTACAACCCCTACCAAGTACACATAAATGGTCAAAAGATCATCCCCTGCATAGATTTAATTGGTGATATCAATAGTGGTGTTCAAACGAGATTGGCATTTGTAAACTTCTACATGTTTGTAAGTTTTTTTAGTGCTATAGAGCCAAAGAAAGTCTTGGAAGCTTTACAAGATCCTGATTGGATTCTAGCTATTCAAGACGAGCTTCTACAATTTAAGAGAAACAAAGTTTGGTGGATAATTCCTAGACCCAAAGACAAATCGATTATCGAAACGAAATGGGTATTCAGAAATAAGAAAGACGAAGCTGGAATCGTTGTCATAAACAAATCTAGGCTGGTAGCTAAAGGTTACTGTCAACAAGAAGGTATAGATTATGACAAGACCTTTTCACCAGTAGCTCGGATAGAGGCCATCAGAATTTTCTTGGCCTATACAACCCCTAAGAATTTCAATGTTTATCAGATGGACGTAAAGTCTGTTTTTCTTAATGGGATATTGCACGAAGAGGTATAAGTTGGCCAACCTGAAGGTTTTGTTGTTCAAGAATTTCCTAATCATGTCTATGTTCTTGATAAAGCGCTATATGTTTTCAAACAAGCACCAAGGGCATGTTATGATACTCTGACTGAGTTCCTTTTAGATTTAGGTTTCAAGAAAGGTATTATTGATACTACCTTATTTCTGAAGAAACATGGTGATGACTTAATCTTGATACAAATTTATGTTGATGATATTATTTTCGGATCTACTAATCCTAAATTTTGCAAGAACTTTTCAAAAATAATGGAAACTAGATTTGAGATGAGTATGATGGGTGAATTGAATTTTGTCCTTGGTCTTCAAATAAAACAATCACCTAAAGAAATATTCATCAATCAATCTAAGTACGTTAAAGAAATTTTGAAAAATTTTAACATGGCTGAAAGTTCTTCAATGAAAACTCCGATGGCAACTAGAACACTTTTGGACGCAAATTTATGTGGTTAGTCTGTTGACCAAAAGAACTACATAAGTATTATCGGATCTTTGCTTTATCTAACAGCCAGTAGACCCAATATAATGTTTGCCACGTGCTTCTGTGCAAGATACCAAGCCAATCCTAAAGAGTCACACCTTGCTGCTGTCAAAAGAATCCTAAGATATCTCAAAGGCACACAAGATTTGGGCATTTAGTATCCAAAGGATTCTGTCAAGGCCAGGGGGCGGCGGCCCAGGGCAGCAACAAGCCCATGGGCATCAATATTTTTAGTCTTTTCATGGTAGGTAAGCTTCAGTTAGGCTTAAAAAAATATTACCGTTACACTTACACGACCATTCTCTATTTACACAACCCATTCTCTATTCTCTAATTGACTCTATTCAGGAATTAACGACGCTCTATTCTCTATTCTCTAATAGACTAATCGAGTAATCAACCTCTTGCTCTCTGTTTCTACTCTCGTTCTCTGTTGGCTGTCTCTAATCTGAAATCTCCATCTCTCGACTAATCAATCCTCTTCAGTGACTGTGACTCTCGTTCTCTCCCTCTGTCTCACTGAAGCGATCTCCGTTGAGTCGGTGTCTGAGTGTCTCGGTGACTGGTCTTGGCCTCTTGGGGCAAGTAGCTTCTTTGATTCTTTTTAGGTAAACCTTTAATTTCAAATTTTAATGTTTGGTTTATTTGATTATTAGGTTTATTTTAGATTTCAAGCATCCAATTTACTGATATTTGGCTTTATATTGATTAGATTAGGTTTATTTTATTATTTGTTTAGATTATCATAGATTAGGTAGTTAGTTTATTTGTTTAGGTTATCATCAGCGATAACTGAACAGACTCAGTCTGATTGCTGATAGTGAAGCACTAATACATATGAGTGTTTATAAAAAAGATCATCAGTGATAACTGAACAGACTCAGTCTAATCGCTGATGGTGAAACACTAATACATATTAATAAACGTAATTTTTACTAAGTATAGAAGAGGGTCTTTATCAAATCACTAAGAGTTTAGATCAAGAATCTCCCCCTATTTGATAATGACAAAGTAACTGAAGAAATTTACTCTATAACTCAAAATGAGGAATAATCAGGACTCATAACATACATGTCCCAATTACTATTTTGAGGGATATTTTACAGTACTGATAGAGTTAAGTACATCACTGAAATTTTCATTAATTCAAAGATAGAATTAAAAGATGTGAAAATTATAAGTACAAGTGAGAAACTAACTACTGTAAGTTTAACTAATAGATTTCAAGAAGAAACTAATCTATCAGCTATCTAGAGAAGACTTTGGAGGATTGATCATATAGTCAAGTATTTCTTCTCCTTTTTGCCTTCGATTTGAAGATTCTTGACTAATGATTGTCTTGATCGATTCAGCTAAAGGAGAGAAGTCACACCATAAGCATAAGAGGTCCTTGAGATGATTGAGGGGACATATAAGGATTTCAGAGACTCTTTGAAATCTGAGTTGTTCCTCATCATCTCTGAAGAAGATTCCAAAAAGATCTTTAAGTACTTTCCCAGGTAGATATGGACCACCAGGAGGCAGTGATAGATCTAGAACTGAGAGATCAGGAGGAGGACCAAACAAATCTTCCTTTGAGAACTTGATGGAGGTGTCGTTTCTGATAGCAGCGACATTCTCAGATGAGGAGGAGACAGGCTTTCTTTTGAGTTGCCTTGGCTTGGAAGGAAGAGCAGATGGTACTTTTAACACATAAGTGACTCTGTTGATGAAGGCTTCTAAGATGCCTTCGACATAGCCTCTGTAGGTTGATTTGGATTTCTTCAACGCGTCTGTTAGCTCCAAATCTTCATTTGTTAAAGTGTTGAAAATATCCAAGTCCTACTTTAGAGGACTTCCAGAGACAGACTTCAAAGAACAAAGATTTCAGAGGACGAAGACTTCAGAGGACATACCTTCCTCTAAAGTACACAACAGAGATGAACACCTTCAGCAGAAGACATCAGAGATGGCTTCATCAGAGGCTCTGAAGACTACATCAAAGCTCTGAAGACATTCTCTCTGAAGAAGGCGCTGAAGACATTTTCCTGAAGTATCAGAACAGATAACCAATCACTTAGTGATAAGATTTACTTTATAGAGTAGGTTACTGTTCAAGCATGTCTTGAGCTTACCTTTTAGGTAAGACACTGTTCAAGCACACTTCTATTTGTCAGAATAGTACACTGTTCACTTTATGGTCCTATAAATAGGACCATCATTCCTTTGACAAAAGTGTGCCTTTTGATATCTTGTATTAAAAGATTCAACTGAATATATCTCACGAAGATCTTGTTCTTTCTACTTGCTTTATATATGAACTGTGATATTTGAATCTGCTTTTGATATTAAACTATATTGCTTTCGCTGTTTATACTTTTGTTGTTTATATCATTATTGTTATAAGATTAAATCTGGGATCCAACAAGGATCTGTTAAGATCAGTGAACGATGGACCTCACCAACCAATGGTGTTGGTACCAAAAGTTCCAGCAACAACAGATACTGCTGAAATCTCTGCTTACTATGAAAAGAAAACTTCAAACTTTACGGATGAAGAAACTAACATGATGGATAATGATTCAAAAGCTGTTACATTACTTATAATGGCCATTCCCAATGATATATTCCAAGAACTTGATTCTTGTGTAACTGCAAAAGAGATATGGGATCAGTTGTTAAATCAACTTGAAGGGGCCCTACAAACTCAAAAGAACAGGAGAAATCTTTGTATCAATGAATATCATGATTTTCATGCATTTCCCGAAGAAACCTTACACCAAACATACTCAAGGTTTAACATCCTCATCAACATATGCAGAAAATTTGGGGTCATGGGAACAAAAGAAGAAAACAATGTTCTCTTTCTTAAAAGTTTAAATGAAGAATGGTCACAACTGTCAATGTCAATACAAGCCAATCAAAATCTTGAATCATGGTCATTGACTGACATTTATGGTACCTTGGTAGCACAGGAAAAAGAAGTTGTTAAACAAAAATCAAAAACCTCTTTAGGTGGTCCACTTGCACTCATGTCAAAACAGAAGGGTGTATCACAAGAATGCAGAAATGCAGAAAAAGACAAATGTTCAAAAAGGGAATCTAAAAGAAAATCCAAGAAGGTTCTGATGTCTGAAGAAGTTGAACACTCAGATTCTGACTCAGATGATGACATCAATGCCTTTGCCAAATCTCTTGCATTAATCACCATCAATTTAACAAGAAATTTTGCAAGAAAGTCTTTGAAGGAAGAAGAGATGATGAAGAAGGAAGAAATCCAGAAAGAAGATTTCAGAAAACTAACTATCAACAAGAGCCCAGATCTACTCTACATAGTGATCAAAAGGGCGTTCATTTCACCAATCATGATTCTACTCAACAATCATTTCAGCCAAGGTATTCTTAACCTCAGAGGTACTTCAAGCACAATCACAAGCACAAGTACAGAAGACAGAATCAGACACTGCTCTTTCATCAAACCAAAACGATGGAAGATGTCTTAGATGTGGAAAGCCAGGCCATTACTCTGCCAACTGCAGAGGTAGACTCATCAAGGATGAAGACTACTACAAAAACAAGTACAAGTACAATTTCAAAGAAAGAGTACTTGTAGCAGAGATGGAAGACTGGTTGTCAGACTCAACAAGCGATGGAGAGGAAGAACCTACTAATCTCTTTGGTATGGCGTTCACAGATGATCAAAGTGACGGATCATTAGAGGACTACTCTGAAAAGAAATAGTCTATGCCGATCTGGTACTTATATTCTGGATGTTCAAGGCATATGACTGGAGATAAAAAGTTATTATCCTCTTTCAAAGATAAATCTGGGGGAGCAGTAACTTTTGGAGACAACATGCAAGGTCAGATTAAAGGTTATGGTGAGCTATCAAGAGGTAATGTTTCTGTATCAAAGGTTGCTTATGTTGACGGATTAAAGCATAACTTAATCAGCATAAGTCAACTTTGTGACCATGGTTTTGATGTAAAATTTCAAGAAAAACATTGTTCATTACTTCACTCAAAAACAGGTCAAGAAATGCTCAAAGCTGACAGAAAGGGAAATTTATACATAATGAATTTTTCCAAACACATAAGAACTGACTCAGAGAAACTCTGTCTAGTATCTCTGAACAGTGAAGATGTTTGGCTCTGGAATAAAAAGTTCTCACATCTGAGCTTTTCTTCACTTGATAAATTGGTGAAACTAAATCTGATTAAGGGATTACCATCTCTAAAGTTTAACAAAGATCATCTTTGTTCTGCTTGTGAAATGGGAAAAATGAAAAGATCTTCCCACAAGACCAAAAGTGATAATAATTGTCCAAAAACTCTGCATATGCTTCATGTGGACCTCTGTGGTCTTATCTCTGTGCAGAGCTTGTCAGGTAAAAAGTATATCCTCGTCTTGATTGACGAATACTCTAGATATACTTGGATAGAATTCATCAGAGTCAAGTCTGATGTCCATGATATTTTAATAAGATTGTTAAAAAGATTGTAGGTTCTGTTTGATACCAAAGTTCAGAAGCTGAGAAATGATAATGGAACAGAGTTCAGAAATACGAAAATCAACTCATATCTTTCAGAGGAAGGCATAACTCCGAACTTCTCTGCAGCTAGAACACCTCAACAAAATGGTGTTGTTGAGAGAAAAAACAAAACACTGGTTGAAGCTGCAAGAATTATGCTTGCAGGATCAGATCTTCCCACAAACTTTTGGGCAGAGGCAGTGGAAACAACCTGTTTCACTCAAAACAGAGCTACCATTGTCAAAAGATTCAAGAAAACATCTTAGGAACTCATTATCAATAGGAAACCTAATGTTAAATATTTCCATGTTTTGGGATGCAGATGTTTTACACTAAATGATAGAGAGTCTCTTGGAAAGTTTGACAAGAAAGTAGATGAAGGAAAATTCATTGGATATTCATTAGCCTCAAAAGCTTTCAGAGTGTTCAATTAAATAACAAGAACAATCCAAGAGAGTATCGATGGTTTTTTGATGATGACAAAAGTCTAGCTAACAAAGATATAAATCCAACTGCTAAAAATATCTCTGAATCATCAAGGATAAGAGAATCTGAACTAAACAAAATATTCGAAGATTTCCTTGATGATGAAAATTCAGAGTTTCTTTTCAGAGATATTCACAGAGCAACTTCAGAGGAACCACAAACGTCAGGTATAAATCTCTCTGGTCCCTCTGAAGTCACAACTTCTGCTTCCTTGGATACAGGTCCAAGAAAAGAATCAACTTTAGAGCCTCTGGAATCAACTTCAGAGCCTCTGGAATCAACTTCAGAGCCTCTGCTCAGCACAACAGAGATGTCTCCCACTGTCATCTCTGAAGCTCAAACTCCACCTCATATTCATGCTCCACTCACAAGATGGATAAAAGATCATCTTCATGATCAGATAATTGGATCACCTTCATAGGGTGTCAAAACCAGATCAACCATAATCAATGAATGCTTTTTTGTAAATTTCTTAAGCATCATTGAACCAAAGAAGGTAAACGAAGCTCTTCAAGATCCTCATTGGATCTCTGCAATGCAAAAAGAGCTTCAAGAGTTTGAAAGAAACAAGGTCTGGACCTTAGTTCACCTTCCTAAAGGAAAATTTGCAATTGGAACTAAATGGGTCTTCAGAAATAAAAAGGATGAGGATGTCATTATAATCAGAAACAAAGCTAGGTTGGTTGCTAAGGGATATTGCCAAGAAGAGGGTATTGATTATGATGAAACCCTTGCACCTGTAGCTAGACTAGAAGCAATTAGAATCTTCTTAGCCTATGCTGCACACAAAGGGTTTAAAGTATATCAGATGGATGTCAAATCTGCCTTTCTAAATAGTAAATTAAATGAAGAAGTTTATGTCCAGCAACCACCTGGATTTGAGAATACAGAGTTTCCTAACCATGTTTATTATCTTGATAAAGCTCTATACGGACTTAAACAAGCTCCAAGAGCATGGTATGCTACTCTGTACACATTTCTGATAAATAATGGTTTTGAAAAAGCTACAATAGATACAACCTTGTTCATCAAAAGGTACAAAAATGAGATGCTTTTAGTACAAATATATGTTGATGACATTATATTTGGCTCTACAAATCAAAAGTATTGTGATAAATTTTCAGAGTTGATGAAGAGTAAATTTGAGATGAGTCTCATGGGAGAATTAACATTCTTTATGGGCTTACAAGTAAAGAAAACATCAGAGGGTACTTTTATAACTCAATCTAAGTATGTCTCTGACATTTTGAAAAAAATACAAACTCAATGATTCAACCTCTATGTCAAAACCTACAGAGGCATGATAGGATCACTTCTATACTTAACTGGAAGCAAGCCTGATATAATGTTCGCAACATGTCTCTGTGCTCGATATCAAGCAAATCCAAAAGAATCTCATTTGTCTGCAGTCAAAAGAATTTTTAGATACCTTAGAGGCACACCTTATTTAGGTCTATGGTATCCAAAACTGTCTAGATTTGATTTAACAGCATACACTGATGCAGATCATGCAGGGTACAAACTAGACAGAAAGAGTACATCAGGATGTTGTCAATTATTGGGAAATAAGCTGGTAAGCTGGACATCCAAAAAGCAGAACTGTGTTTCAACTTCCACAGCAGAGGCATAATATGTTGCTGCTGCTAGTTGTTGTTCTCAAGTCATATGGATGCAAACTCAGCTCAGAGACTACGGCTTACAATAAGACAGAATTCCTATTATGTGTGATTCAAAAAGTGCCATAGCCATATCTGCTAATCCAGTACAACATTCCAAAACAAAGCACATTGATGTAAGGTACCACTTTCTGAAAGATCATGTTGAAAAGGGAACAATAGAGATGTATTTTGTACCAACTGAACTTCAACTTGCTGATATTTTCACAAAAGCTTTAGATGAACGGAGGTTCAATTTCTTAATTTGCAAGTTGGGTATGTTGAACATGTCTGCCTAACACAAGAAAACATCAGAATCTCTGATCCATTCGTCAGAGCCTCTGACATGCATATCATGTTCAACCAGAGGTTCTTAAACTAATTTCAGAGCCTCTGGACTTTTCACAAATGGTAAAAATCATTCTTTTGTATCTCTAAGCATCTATCAAGGGGAGAAGATAAAAAGACGTTATTCTTTGGTCAAGGGGAAGACAAAGAACCTTTCATCTTTCAAGGGGGAGCAAGTGAGCTTCTCTGATACTCATATCAGAGTCTCTGATCTCTGATATTTCTATATCAGAGCCTCTGATATTGTCTCTGATACTCATATCAGAGCCTCTGATCTTTTCTCATTAAACGAATATTCCAGTAAATTCTTTTAAATAATAAATTTTTTGGATAACCATTCGTTTTTTTTTCAAAAACCCTGCTGGCGGTTTTCTAACACCAAGCGGCTCTCCCCTACACACCTCAACGTGTCACCTACTAATTAGGGGATGATGGAACGTCCTTTCTGACATTGGAACTCTCAATCGCCGTTTTCATAACCTCTCCCTCTACCTTTTTGTCCATAAAACCCCTTTTTCTCTTCTCATTATTCTTTACGCTCTGAGAATCCAAAATCCAAAATCCCAAATCTCTCTCTTTCTAAGCTCTCATATTTCTCAAAACCTGCAACAATGGCGGCTCATTCCCAAACCTCAGAAAACTCCAACAAACTTGTTCCAAGCTTGAATATGGCGCAGTTTGACGTTCCAGTGAAAGGTAACAACTACTTTCTGGATGTCACCCCTACCAAATACGATGAGCAGTTTCGCCCCATACTAGATTTCTTGACCAACTGCGAACTCAACGATGTGCTCACCAAACATGCCAACGATGTTCCTTTACGATTTGTCCAACAATGGTGGTATTCCAGTGAATACGATGACCAAAAGGAAGGCATTGTTGGGTACATTGACCTAGGTGACCAAAGCATGAATATCCGAATCACTCCACAAACCCTAACTCGCAAATTCAACCTGCTCACAACCTCAGACCTTCAAATAGAGAAATTTGAGAAACCACCAACTCAGGAAGTTTTTATTCAATTCATCCACCACTTAGGCGACAATAGGGAGATCACATGCCTAAGTCAATTCAGACGTCAGTACCTGCCTCCCAAGTGGAACTTTATGTTTAGTGTTCTCAATCGAACTGATTGATAAATTTGTGATTTTTTACTGATTAGAATTTAATTTGTTTAGTGTTTAAAATTTTATATGTTTAGTTGTTTCCAAATACATATTCAGTATATTTTTCTTTCTATATTGATGTTTTAATTCTTGTGTTCTCATTTCTTTTTAAAATGGGTCTGTGCATTATTCGAGGGGGAGTGAAAAAGGAGTAATTTTTTCTGAAAGATTATATCTGTTTTCGAGGGGGAGTATTTGATTCTCTATATGAATGCTAATTTGAATTGTTATATTTAGTGCATTTGTGTAGGGGGAGTCAAAAAGCTTATCAGGTAGATATTAAAGTATCTAGATATTATCCTAGATAATATCAAACAAACTAGAAACTAACTAAACTAACTAATAACTTTATCTAACTAAGTTAACTAAATCTAATATCTACTAGAAATAGATATTTAAACTAAGTTAATTATTACAATAAACAAACAATTACATTAACATTTATTACAAACGACATAGACTTTAATATCGAGAGTCGACGTTTCGGCTTTAGCTTCAGATTGCGATCTTCATATTGGATGATCTTGAATCCAATGAGACTGTGTCTTAACAATCTCCCCCTTTGGATCAAGATCATTATATAAAAAGATTTATCCAATTCAGTCTTCTTGTTCAGCACAGAAGATGCAATCTCTTTCTCTAGCTCTGAAATCAACATGTCTTTTTCTAACAATCTCCCCTATTGAAGAGTGAACGTGATTCTTGAAACATGTGATCTTTGCCATTTCTTGTGTACTCATTCTCCCCCTTTTTGATGTTAAGTGCAACGACTTCATCAAAACTTTTTGTAAGAAATGTCGATCTTGCGGTTAGAGCCCCTGATTCGTCAATTCATAAGAGATTCATCCAGATCTTTGCAAATCCAGACAAATTAGATATGTAACACCTGAAATCAACTAATGAATCAGTTATCATGCCTGTCAGTAACACTAAGTCACTGAGTGTAACGAATACTCATTGGAAAGGAGCTGTTTTGATGTTGACTCCCCCAGGGCTTCCATTTAATCATCGAAACACCACAAAGGTAATTTCTATAAACGTTATGACAAAGAAACTAATTCCTTGTATGTTCGTGCTTGTGTTTGAAAGAATTAAGCACGGATGATTGCTTATTGGCTCAAAATTGTGTAAACCACTGAGACAACAGTAAGTTAAACACAGACTCAATGTGCATGATTGAAGTGCGAAGGTAGGGCAGACTTCCTTCTTTTCAATATCTAGATTTTCCAAATGAAAATCAGATAGCATATGTGCTTCATCCCCTTTGAAAATGAAGCATTTTCTTTTTGAGAAGAAAATGAGTAGATGGTGAGGTTTGATCAAGAGTTGGCATGGGTTAGTTGCCTGTTTCAATAATGATCACCAAAGAATTGTGAATCACTAGAATTGTGGCTACCCGGCTCAGAAAAAGTTGGTGCAGAGTTGTGATATTCTTTTAACTCTGTTCTCACATGCTCTTTCTTTTAAACTTTTTGCTTTCTCTAATCACACTCATTTCTTTTCGACTTCTCACACTCAATCACTAAGGATTAACTTCTTGGGTAGAAATCACTGGTTAAGGTGAATCCATAGAAGTTGTGTTAATTCCTAGAACAATGATTCTTGTTTTCCTATGATGCATGTGAAGCTCAGATTGGTTTAACTATTTCAGTTAAAACATAATATTGATCATGAAAACATTTAAAAATACACTCCCAAAATATAAAATCTGATGAAAAATCGGGAAGTGGTTTGAACATTAAAAATAATGTTTTCGATGATTGAAAGTTGTTCTTCTTTCAACCATATGTGAGATGAAGATATAGAATTATACCTTTACGTATGATCTCCCATCTCATGAAGCTAAGCTTTAAGTCATAGAAATATGAACTTGTAAGCTTCTCTCAAAAATTCTGCAAAAGTCTAATGTCAAGTCAAAGTAATAATTATTCACTTATATTGAAAATACAAAAAGCAGTAAAACTTTTAAAGTACGAGTTCTGATCTGAATTGATCAGAAGTCATATCCGAACTCCTTTGACGTGAAGAGCTCCCCCTAAAATCTTGCATTACAAAAATTTGTCATAAAGCGTAAGTGCAGAAATCTTATGAGCTCCCCCTCAAATTAATATTGACCAAGAATGAGTTTCTTCTCATACTCCCCTTAGAATCATGAACATTAACATATGAAATATAGATATCATTCACAATTAAGCATAAAGATATGAGGAAAAAGTAAACAATAGTGAACTTTTATAGGTAACTACTGATTATGTCTTAAGATTTAGCATACCAAGTTTAGAGATAAGAAAGTTGAAACTCTTTTCATCTAACGCCTTGGTAAACAAATCTGCAAGTTGATAATCTGTTTTTACAAAGAAAAGTTCTATGTTTCCTTTTTCTACATGATCTTTGATAAAGTGATACCTGACGTCGATATGTTTTGTCTTTGTGTGCTGAACAGGATTCGCTGTGATTGCGATGGCGCTCTTGGAGTCACAGTAGATCGGGATTTTGTTGAAGTGGAAACCGTAGTCGCGAAGTTGTGTTTGCATCCACAAAACCTGAGAACAGCAGCTAGCAGCAGCTACATATTCTGCTTCGGCCGTGGAAGTTGAAACACAAAGTTGCTTCTTTGATCCCCAACTTACTAATTTGTCACCGAGGAACTGCACATGTCCTGACGTGCTATTCCTATCTAACATACAACCTGCATGATCTGCATCTGTGTAGGCTGTTAGTTCAAAACTAGTATCTTTAGGATACCACAGACCAAGATCTGCAGTGCCCTTCAGATACCTGAATATACGCTTCACAGCAGACAAATGAATTTCTTTAGGATTGGCCTGATATCGGGCACAAAGACATGTTGAAAACATTATGTCTGGTCTACTACTAGTAAGATACATTAAAGAACCTATCATTCCTCTGTAGGTCCTAATATCAACAGCCTTTCCCGAAGGATCGGTGCCAATCTTAGTTCCTGGTGCCATTGGGGTACCAATCGGTTTTGTATTTTCCATTTGGAATTTCCGGAGAATTTCCCTAATGTACTTAGACTGATTGATAAAGATACCCGTAGAAAATTGTTTTACTTGAAGCCCGAGAAAGAAGTTCATCTCTCCCATCAAGTTCATTTGAAATCTAGACACCATAAGGTTTGCAAAATTCTTACAGTACTTAGTATTAGTTGAACCAAAAATAATATCGTCGACATAGATTTGTATTAAAACGATATCGCCTTTTTTCTTTTTAATAAACAAAGTGGTATCCACCGTACCTTTTGAAAACCCAGACTTGACTAGAAAAGTGGAAAGGACATCATACCAGGCTCGAGGGGCTTGTTTCAGACCGTAGAGAGCTTTGTCGAGAATGTAGACGTGATTTGACTTCTCTTGATTGACAAATCCCTCTGGCTGAGAGACGTAGACTTCCTCCTTCAGAATTCCATTTAGGAATGCTGTCTTCACGTCCATTTGAAAGACCGTGAAGTTTTTGTGGGCTACGTAGGCTAGAAACATTCTGATTGCCTCTAATCGCGCCACAAGAGCGTATGTCTCATCATAGTCTAATCCTTCCTCTTGTCTGTATCCTTTGGCTACTAGTCTCGCCTTGTTTCTGATCACGGTACCAGCTTCGTCCTTTTTAATCTTGAAGATCCACTTCGTACCGATGATTGTTTTACCTTTAGGCTTTGGTACGAGTCTCTAGACTTGCAGTGCGTCAAACTGGTTCAATTCTTCTTGCATAGAGACTACCCAATCTGGATCCGCAAGAGCCTCTGATACTCGAGTTGGCTCAATCTTGCTTAGAAAGGAGTCGTGCATGCACCAGTTGATTGACGCTGACATAGTTTGCACCGACTTGGATGGATCACCTATGATCTGACTTGCAGGGTGCGCTTTGGTCCATTTACGTTCATGAGGCAGTGGATTATAGGAATGAATGTCAGTTGTGTCATCTATAAATCCACTTGCACCTTCTTCAGTTTGATTGGGAGGAGTTATGATAGTTGCTTCAGTTGAAGTTGTTGGTTCAGAAGACTCAGCAGGTACAGCTTGTTCTGGCTGTAGATTGATCTGTACAGAACATCCTACTGTTTCAGCTACTTCTGTCTCGTTCTGATTTGTCACTTCTTCAACTGTTGGAGTCGGCATTTGAATTGTTATCTCTTGTCGAATCGGGACGTTTGATTCAATTGGAACATCTGAACTGGTTGGATGAGTAGTCGTTAAGTCTTCCATCCTGTCAACCACAACAGATTTCTTTACATTAGATCCGAGATATTCATCATAAAACAATTCAAATAATAAATCTAAATCAGATAAATGGTTAGTAGAAGTTGATGCTTCATCTGATTTGTTCTGTTGAGACATAGGTCCTGGACTGAGTTGCCCAGAAGCTAGTACTCCGGTTAAAACGGGTTCTGAACAGTATTGTTCGGAAGCCATCTCTTCATCAAAGGTGACGTTGACGCTTTCAATCACCGTCTTTGACTTCTTGAAGTAGATTCTGAATGCAGTTGATGATGAGGAGTATCCAATGAAGATTCCTTCATCTGCCTTGACGCTGAACTTGTTGAGATTCTCCCTATCGTTTAGAAAGAAACACTTACATCCAAAGATATGGAAGTATTTGATTATAGGTGTTCGGTTGTTGATCAACGCATATGGAGTCTTTTTGAATCGTCTGTGAATCATGGACCGGTTCTGCGTATAGCATGCGGTAGATATAGCTTCTGCCCATAAGAATAGAGGTAGGTCGGAATGACTAAGCATAGTCCGAGCTGCCTCGACTAGCGTCCGATTCCTTCTTTCCACCACTCCATTTTGTTGAGGCGTACGTGCAGCAGAGTACTGATGAGTTATCCCTTTAGATTCGAGATATTCTTGAACAGTTTTGTTCTTGAACTCTGTGCCGTTGTTTGTTCTTAGAAGCTTTATCGGTTTCTGCAAATTCACCTGGGTCGTCTTCAGGAATGTAATGAGGACATCTGGTGTCTCATCCTTTGAACGTAGAAACTTGACCCATGTGTATCGCGAATAATCGTCCACGATCACGAGAATGTACTTTTTGCCTCCTAGACTCTGAGTTCGCATTGGACCACAGAGATCCATATGCAATAGCTCTAGCAGAGCGCTTGTACTTGGTTCAGGCTTCGGTTTATGCGGAGCCCTCTTCATCTTGCCCTTCTCACAGGCTGAACACAGATGATCTTTGTCATATTTGAGCTCTGGAAGTCCTTTGACTAAGTTTCCACTGACCAGTTTGTTGATGTAGCGAAAGTTGAGATGAGAGAGCCGTCGATGCCATAGCCAGCTTTGCTTCATCGATGCTTTAGATAGTAGACAAATCTGCTTGTCAGTCTGGACGTCTGATAAATTGATCGTGTAGAGGTCTGACTTTCGAGTGCCGACCAAGAGTTCTTCGCCTTCTTCTGTGTGAACAGAACACCTCTTTGCTTTGAAGTTGACCTCTAGGTCTTTGTCACATAACTGACCTATGCTGAACAGGTTGTGTCCTAATCCTTCTACGTAGCTCACCTTCTTGATCGTTATATTTTCCCGTTCTATATCACCGTAGCCTAATATTGGTGAAAACTGATCATCTCCGTATCTGACTGTTCCGCAGTATTTCTCTGTAAAGTTTGTCAGCATATCTTTCTGTCCTGTCATGTGTTTGGAGCAACCGCTGTCTAATTTGGGTCCTGCTGTGTTAGCACAACCAAACACTACCAATGTTTCTAGTATCACTTCTAGAAATGAATTTAAGCACTCGATCTTACTAAAACACTCTTTTTCTAAATCAGATCGATGGCACAGTAAGTTTATTCACTCAACTGAATACTCACCAAATCACAAAATTGGAACTCAAATAAAGCTTTAAAGTGAAATCAAACACTCACAAATCTATCTAGCAGGTATTTCGATCACACCCTGATCGATTCTAACACCTAAAACACTTAAACACTCACAAATTAGATTTAGTTAACTTAGTTAGATAAAGTTATTAGTTAGTTTAGTTAGTTTCTAGTTTGTTTGATATTATCTAGGATAATATCTAGATATTAAAGTATCTAGATATTAAGTTAGGTAGTGTGTAAAACACACTAGATTAGATATCTTTTTATCTCTCTCTCTGATAAGATCATATCACTTATCACACACAAACACACACAAGAAGGTGTAAAAGAGAGAAAACATTGAGAACACAAATTCAAGCTTAATTTGATCAACCTTGTAACCATTTCTATATATCAAAACAGGTTGGTAATCATTGTGTTGTTATTCTATAAACTTGTTATAAAGTATTGTTGGACCGACAAAAATGGTACCTGATTTCTATATGCTTTCTTTTGGAGTGCTTGACTGTATTATTAACAATGCTAATAGCACTGTTATTGTCTATGAAGATTGGAGTGTGAAGAAAAGTCATACCATAGTCCATCATTTGATTCTGAATCCAGAGTACTTGTGAACAGCAGCTTGCAACAGCTATATACTCTACTTCTGTTGTAGAGGTGGACACTGTGGTTTGTTTCTTGCACTGCCATGACACTAGTCTTGTACCCAAAAACTGACATCCCCCTAAAGTTCACTTTCTATCCAAATTTGCACCACCTAAGTCACAATCTGAATAAGCAAGTAGGTCAAATGGTGAGTCATGAGGATACCAAAGACCTAATCTAGGTTGGCCTTTGAGATATATGAATATCCTCTTGACTGCTTGAAAGTGTGACTGCTTAGGCCTTACTTTAAATCTTGCATACACACAAATAAGAAACATGATATCTGGTCTTGAAGCAGTGAGATACATGAGGGAGCCAATCATGGATCTATAGTGATGAACATCCACATCCTCCCCCTCAAGATCTGCAGTGATCTGTTTGTGTGTCTCCATGGGTGTGCTTGCAGGCTTTGAATATGAGAATCCAAACTTAGTAAGAATGTCCTGCACATACTTGGATTGGCTTATAAATATCCCATCTTTATTCTGCTTAACTTGTAGCCCAAGGAAGAAAGTAAGTTCACCCATAGAACTCATCTTGATTCTCTTGTGCATCAATTCTTCAAAATCTCTGCACATTTGATCTTTTTTGGATCCAAAGATAATATCATCCACATAGATTTGCACTATAAGGATGTCCTTCTTTTTCCTCTGAATGAACAGAGTCTTGTCTATGATTCCTCTTTGAAAACCATTTTCCAAGAGATAGGTAGACAAAGTGTCATACCATGCCCTTGGTGCTTGATGTAGCCCATATCGTGCCTTCTTCAATTTGTATACTCTGTCAGGATAATTTGGATTCTCAAACCCTGGAGGCTGACAGACATACGCTTCTTCTTCAATTCTCCCATACAGGAAAGCACTCTTTACATCCATCTGGTAGACCCTGAACTTCATGAAAGAAGCATAGGCTAAAAATAGCCTGATTGCCTCAACCCTGGCCACTGGTGCAAATACCTCTTCATAATCAATTCCCTCTTCTTGAGTATACCCTTGTGCCACTAATCTGGCCTTGTTCTTTATTACTATTCCTCTCTCATATTTCTTATTCCTGAAGATCTATTTAGTGCCTATAGCTTTGTGTTCTTTTGGAAGGTCAACCAAATCCCATACATCCTGTAGCACAAACTGCAGTAGCTCCTCTTACATTGCTTCTATCCAGCTTGGATCCTTCATTGCATCATATGCCTTTTTGGGTTCAACATGTGATAAAAAGCAAGATAGTAATCCTGATTGTATGTCCTTCAATCCTCCCAACTTGCTTTGATTCCTTGTGATTATAGGAGAATTAATGTCACCAATCACCAACTGAGGAGGATGATTTTTCTGAACTCTTGTTTGATGAACAACCTCTTCATTAATATCTGCTTCCAGATTAGAGTCATTCTTTTCAGGAGTGTTGCCACCAAAAAGTGAAGAGCTATCATCATCTGTGTCATCTTCTTCCAAACATGGCATCTCAGGACCTTTGATTCCTGAATCTGAGGGTTGATCTTCCTTTTCACCTCAGTCCTTTTCATTCTGAGTTGGTTCAGTGTCCTTTGAATCTGAAGTATCTTTCTTATCTTGGTCACAGAATTCAACAGGATCAACAGTAGGTGTTGGGAACAGCACAAACTCTTGTCTTGTACTTGTAACTTTTCTGTCCCTGTTCCTACACATTATGCTCATTACTAAAACCCAAAGAATTAGACAGTGAATCAATGTCAAATAGCCAATCAGGACCTGAACCAAGTTGATTTGGTGTGTTCTCATTGCATTCGACATTGTCACTTTCCTCAATAATCCTAGAAGAGGTGTTGAAAACTCTGTAGGGCTTACTTTGAGATGAATATCCAACAAGAAACCCATCCTCAGCTTTGCTATCAAACTTGCCTAGGTGAGTTTTGGTATTGAGAATTGTGCAAGGACACCCAAATGGTTTGAAAAATCCAATAAAAGGTTTCTTCTTTTTAAAAAGCTCATAAGGTGTCTTGTCTTGGGATTTCACTACTAGAACTCTGTTTTGAACATAGCAAGCAGTATTAACTGCTTCTGCCCAAAAAGTAATTGGAAGTTTTGAATCTTCCAACAGAGATCTAGCAGCTTCTATCAGAGTCCTATTTCTCCTTTCAGCAACATCATTCTGTTGAGGAGTACTAGGAGCACTGTATTGTCTCTCAATGCCTTTTTCCTCACATAAGTTGTTTAGGTCATTGTTTTTAAATTCAGTTCCATTATCAGACCTAATGACTTTTACTCTTATATTTGTTTGATTTTCATCTCTAAGAACAAAGGATTTGATCAGTCCACTTGTCTCATCCTTAGTCCTTAGAAAATAGACCCAAGTGAATCTAGAGAAATCATCAACAATAACCAAGCAGTAGGATTTCTTACCAATACTCATCACATTTATAGGACCAAACACATCCATATGCAGTAAATTAAGAGGTGAAGAGATTGTATTTATCTCTTTGGACTTATGAGAAGTTTTGTGTTGTTTGCCTTTATGATATGCAACACAATGATCATCACATGAAAATATCTTTTGTGGCAAACCTCTTACAAGGTTGTTTTTCACAAGTTTGTTCATTGTTTTAAAGTTCATGTGACACATCCTTCTGTGCCAAATAGATGATTCATCCAATGAAGCTTTTGAAAATAAACAATTTAAAGATGAATCAGAAGCTACACTCTCAAAGTCTAAGCAATAAACATTGTCCTTTCTAGGAGTTCTAAGTGGTATCATACTTTCATCAACTACCTTGAACCCTGGAGCAAGGATAATACATTCAGTATCATTGAATAATATGCTATGTTTCTTGTCACAGACCTGTGATACATTTAACAGGTTGTATCTCAATTGCTCAACATAGTATACATCCTCAAAGGTCATCTTACCTTTTGACACATTACCTTTTCCACTTATCTTTCCACCTGTTGGATTATCACCAAAAGCAACATGTCCTCCATCAATTCTTTTCAAGTTTTGAAGGCAGGCCATGTTACCTGCCATGTGCCTGGAACAACCACTATCAACATGCCAAATGATCCTTCCCTTGAGTTGTTGGTTGCCCTGCACATATAATAAAGTAGTTAGTTTTTAATAGGAACCTAAGCCAAAGTGGTCTTGGGTTTCCCATTCTCATCAACATATTGATATTCAGACTTGATGAGATTATCAAACTGGGGAATCTTATTGCTTGAATACTTTGTCAGAAGAATGGGCCTATCACTGGAAGCAGTACTAACTTGATTGGCAGTACTAACATCATTAGCAGTACTAATTGGATTAGGAGTACTAACTTTGTTAGCAGTACTAACTGGATGAGCAGTAGTATTGCTTGCAGCAGCACTATTTCTGTCAGTAGTACTATTTGAAGTAGCAGTACTAACATATTTCTTTACTTTTGGAACCCAAACCTGGACAAAGTTTTTTTATTTCTTTTTCTTTAAGTTACTCCTTGGCTTATTTGGAGTATTTTTCTTTGAATTAGCAAACTTATTTTGAGCATGAGATTTTATAGATGCCCTTCTCACATTCTCAGCCATATGATTCCTTATTTGCTTCCTATAACCAACAGGATTTTGTATTTTTCTTTGAAAAGTGATCCTTTGGTTAATAGGATTGAAATAACAGTGTTTGGCTAGATGATTTAACTTGCCACAGATAAAACAAGGCTTTGGTTTGTTAATTTTTATCAAATCAATTCCTTGTTTTAAAGCCCACTGATTATTTTTGTTTCTTTGATTTCCCTTGTTTTATCATATTGTTGGGGTTGATTCTGTTTACAAGTACAGGGATTTACAACAGTGGTTTGCATGTAATGGACTCCATGTACCTTTCCCTTCCCTCTCTTAGAACTTTCATCCTTCTCACTCTTTACAAAAGGTTTACCCCCCCCCCCTTCATTAGTAAGGATATGATTTTTCTAAAGGGATTTCTTTAAGGTCATCCTTATTCTTACCCTTAGTGGTCTCTTCTTCAGCCTCTTCCTCAATCACTACACTGTCAAGAGGATCTACATCTGTGGCTCCTGCAGGTAAGTCTATTTTCTCTTGTCTTTCTAAGAGGTCTGAAGTGGGAGGGATATAGTTATTGTTATTGGGTTGAGCGGTACTGTTGTATCCTAAACCTCTTTTCAGGTTGTCATGGACTTGAGATTTTAGAAGTGAGTCCATTGCTTTAGAGGCATTGGAAAACTTCTCAATGTCCAGCTTGGCTTTCTCAAAATCACTCCTTATTTTCTCACATTCCTCTTCAGACTTCTTAAGCTTAAACTTTAAATGATTCTTTTCCCACTTCCAGTAGTTAGTATCATATGTGTGTTGAAGTTCATTGGATTTGTATGCCTTAATCTGTTCTTCCAAATTCTCAACAATCACAACATACTCTCTTCTATCTTTCTCTAACCTTTTTAGGTCATCACACATGCTTTGATTGTGATCCCTGTACTTTTTAACAGTTTCTATGCAAGATTTTGAGCAAAGGTTAGATTTTACCTCTGTGGGAATATCAGTGCTTGTTGACTCTGAAACTTTAGCCATTAAAGCTTGATTCTGAACTGCTTATTCTGCTTGGTCACTCCAATCAAATCCCATTCCTTCTTGGGAAAGAAGAGCTTGAGAAGAGTTCCTGTTGTTGAAGCTAGTGGACTGTGATGGTTGATGGTTGCTAGTATGCTGTTGAGGCATTCCACTTCTGCATTCTCTTTCAAAGTGCCCCAGCTTGTGACACTTGTAACATTCAACCTTGGATTTATCAAATCCAACCCCATCTTCTCTTTTCTGAGCAAAGTTGTTCCTTCCAGTCCTTTTGATGAATCTTTTTACCCTAATTGTGAGCATAGCCATCTGCCACTTGATATCCATCTCTTCCAGATCATCAGCATTTATATGTTCTAAGTCATCATTAATTAGAGTGGAATTAGCATGACTGGCTAGAAAAGCTTCTAAAACTGAGTCATTAGATCCATCTTGCTTTGATCCATAGGCAGCACTAACTGATTCTGTATTAGCAGCAGAATCAGTAGAAGATGATAAAAGAGCAGCATTGTATGAGTATCCAGAGGGCCTCTTCTTTGCTTCTTCCTCTGCTTCAAACACCCTAAGGTCATTATAGAGGTCATCCAGTTCCTTGTCCTCCAGTTGGTCATTCTGTCTGAAGGAGACAGTGTACATAGTCCATTCATCACCAAGGGATCTTAAAAATTTCTTGTTGACATCATCTTGATCTATCTGGACACCAACAATAGCCAATTCACCAATTAACTTATTAAATCTATCAAAAGTTTGAGTCATGGACTCATTCTTTGTAGACATGAAGTTTTCATATTGCTGCTTCAGGATGGCCTTCTGATTTCTCTTGGTACTTTTGGTACCAGAAAATCTTTTCTCCAATGCATTCCATAGTATTTGAGCATCAGAACAGTTGCAGAATTGATGTTGGTACTCATTAGGAATTGCCAAGAGCAGAGTGCTCAAGGCTTTCATCTCTGTCTGCCTCATCTATCTTTCTCCATCAGTCTTTGGTGGAGGTCTCTTGCCTTTTGCGTCCATCTTTCCTCCATCTGAGGGACCATTCTCAATGATGTCCCACATTGAGAAGTCTGTGAGAAGAATGTACTGCCTGATTTTGATTTTCTACATGTCAAACTCATTGGGTTTGAGCATGGGGACCATTGAAACAAGAACGTTGTCGCTTGATCCGTCCATGATGATTCTTGCTTTCTGAGTTACACTGGCTCTGATACCACTTGTTAGGATCGAAATTCAAACAAGGATTTAGCACGCGCTCAAAAACTATGTTAAAGGAGTCGCGGAAAAACACTTTAACAGTAAATCAATGGAACAGTATTAGAATGAAAATCACAAGTTATATTGATTTAACTTAATGATTACAAACAAAACCTCAATCTGTTGAACAAACTCAACAGACGTTCTAAACTTCTCTAAAGAAAGGATTACAATGAATCTTGAGGTTAATTCTCACTAAAACATATATTGAGAACTCTATCAATGTCTATCCTAAACTATGCCTTCTATACAGTATATATACATGACAGATTACAAGATAATTATAAAAGAAAAATTAATCTTCATGATCCAGTCCATAATTATCTTCAAATCTCCTTGACTTTCACATTAATCAAATCATTCCATCATTATCTTCTCAGCAACTTTAATCTTCATAAAGAGTAGTAATTACTCAGCAGTATTAACCATCTTGCAGTACTAACATGCTAGTAATACTAACCATGTTAGCAGTATTAATCTCACCAGCAGTAGTAATATTGAACTAGCAGTATTAATTACACAAGAAGTAGTATATGGCAGTATTAATCATCCTTAGCTCATTTCAGACCCAACATAAGTTGTCTCGTCTTCAACATTTGCATGACCAAGTTGATCCAGATCATCAAGGTCATGAGGGGGAGAAGTTAAGGAGATGATAAAGAGACAAAGAGTTCAAACGTTTATCTGCTGATCAAGATTCACTCAAGATTCAAATTTCTTCAACTAAACTTGTCTATTTGTTGTTCAAGCTCCGACCACTAAAGTTTCTTCAAGTACATTTAAAAGAGGTGTGTCGTCTAGAGCACAAGCTGTTGAACCAACTGTTTCTTCAAGCTTATTACAAACTGGTCCAGTCTTGTCAAGACAGCAAAAGCAACTGAGTCAAAAAGATGCTGAGAAGAATTTTTTTTTTAAGTCAAGAAGCTGCTTTGCAAAGTCGCTGAGATGGTACATGCTGATTTAGAAGATAGATATTGAAGACCACAGCGCCAATGATTACTAAGGGGGAGATTGTTAAGTCTGATTTTATAGTAATCATTGTATTTATAGGCTTGGTCTTATACTATGTTTAGATAGTTTTATCTGTTGTATAAGCCAAGGGTATTTAAGTCCCTTTGTGTAACATCCCGCCTACCTCGACAACAATATTGTCCGCTTTGCCCCTGGATTTAACCAACGTGTAGCGCACGAATTTGTTTCTGGCGACCTGGTGAGAAACTTCCCAGGGGGTCACCCATCTTGGGACTACTCCCACCCAAGCACGCTTAACCTCAGAGTTCCCAGAACCTGACGTGCTTGTGGCCCCAAAACGCATTGTTGTTAGGAAGGCCAAGATATTACTTATAACACCCAGCATCACTTCTGTCCACGTCCGATATGGGATATGCCTAAGGTGTTACAAACACCCCCCCTTGGGACTCATCGTCCTCGATGAGGTTTGCCCCATATCCCGAACGGCACAAGAGTGGCTCTGATACCATCTGTAACATCCCGCCTACCTCGACAACAATATTGTCCGCTTTGCCCCAGGATTTAACCAACGTGTAGCGCACGGATTTGTTTCTGGCGACCTGGTGAGAAACTTCCGAAGGGGTCACCCATCCTGGGACTACTCCTACCCAAGCACTCTTAACCTCAGAGTTCCCAGAACCTGACGTGCTTGTGGCCCCAAAACGCGTTGTTGTTAGGAAGGCCATGATATTACTTATAACACCCAGCATCACTTCTGTCCACGGCCGATATGGGATATGCCTAAGGTGTTACACTTTGGGCTTTGGTTGTTGTAAGAACTCACGCATAATTCATATCAGATTACTCTTTGCGCTTTCATAGTCTCTCTCTCTCTACTTTCTCTCTCTAAGATTTAGAGGATTCTTGGATTATCAGTTTCCACTCACATTCGGTTCTCATCATCATCAGATTCTGACTCTGATGATCAGAGACCAATCGGAACCATTTTAGAGAAATCCTTGAAAAAGGATTCTCGAGGATTAATGGGAAGTCCTTCCGGAGAAAACATCAAACCACCTCCGAAAGAAGTCCCCTCTGAACTCGAGGGAAACTTAGAATCATGTGTTGATCCTAAGGTCACCCCCTCTGATTATGTCACCAAAGAGGAGTTCAAAATCTTTGGTGACGAAGTCAGAGAATCTCTGAAGGAGATTAAACTTCAAATGGAGAAGACCTCAGAGGCCTCTGCCTCTCGCTCTGAAGTTGCAAAGCTTACTTCAGAGGTCTCTGAGCTACGCACAACCGTTCTATCTCAGAACGCCAAACTCGATGCTCTGAAAAGCCTTGTCGTAAAAAATGACTCGGTTCTATCCAGAGAAATCCTGACCTCCAAAACTGAGCTACTCAAGGCGATTCCAACTTCTTCTGCCCCACCTCCATCAACTGCAGACTTTTCTCTATTCAAAGAGGAAGTCTTGCGTTCTTTGGCAGAGGTGATTACAAAGATCCCTACCTCCTCTGCTATTGCTCCTGCTACATCCGAATTTGTTACAAAGGCTGACCTCACCAACTTCTCCAAGAAGATCACCAGGAATGTAATAAATATCTCCAGCAAGTTCGTCTCCAAGACCTCTTAGCAGAACAAAAAGATTGAAGACCTTCTGAAGAATGTCAAATCTTCATAGGGATCATTGAAGAGAAAGGAACCAGAGGTCGCATGCTCTGAGGAAGCCCGGAAAAAGGCTAGGTATGAAGACTCTGATGACCATGACGATCAACCTCAGGGGTCATCAGATCTTCATAAGGGGGAGAAGACTCCAACACCAAGAACTGTTGAAACACAAAAGGAGTCCACTCCTTCTGAAACAAACCGAGGCAAAGAGAAAGAAACAGAAAGACGCTCAACCTCAACCTCTGCTAAAGATAACCAGGCCACTCAAAAGTCTCCAGTACCTGTTGTCTTCCTAGCATCATATACTTCAGGTGCTCCAATAATTCCAACAATAGATGCATCTCCAAAACTATTGGAGCTCTGGAAGAAGATGAAGACGAGCAACTAGTAGACTTCTCTACATCAGAAGATGCATTCTCATCACCAGAAAGACCAACTCATGTGATGAGAGATGCTTACGAATCAGAGTCTGAGGAAGAACAGAAGGCAGACTCTGAAAGAACGAAAGAAGATGCTGGAGATCAAATCGAAGTAATTGATGTCGACGAATACGTTTTCAAAAACGCTCAACCTCATCATACTTCAATAGCAACAGAATTGAGAGACTCACCAGAGATAGATGGGTACATCTCTGAACCTACTCAAGAAGATCCTCCACAAACAATGGAACGAGAGACCATGATTGCTAATGAACAGGCTTCTTCAGAGAATCCTATTCAGAAGGCAAGCATCGGTCTACCAGCCAAAGTATTTTCTGAACCTCCAACATTCCTTCCATCAAATCCCGAAGCCTCCATTGAAGACCACTTCAGATACATCTACTGTGAGTTCAGTTTGGCAGAAATTCTAGTCATCCCTCTGAATCCAAGGATCAGAGAGGACATGCCGGACTATGAGAGGAGATTCGTCAGAGATAAAACCAGACCAAGAGCACAGGTCCTCTCAGATGATCCAATCATCAAGATCAACAAAATCTCTAAGAAGACTTTTGCTTACAACAAGATAGTCTATAGGCACTATGTGGTAACTCGATCTGATCAGAAGATTTACGAGTTCAATGATAATGATCTCGTAAATCTAAATCCATATGATTTACCACATTTATATGCCTATTGCTCTGCCAGGTATGATCATGGAAGAAGAGAAATCAAAATGGGCATGGTTGAAGTCAGACGGGCAATGGAAGCCTATGTCAAACACAGAGCAAAACGTGACTTCCAAATTGCTCTGAACCTGGGAGAAGAGAAGTTAGAGGTAACTGAACCTGTGGAGTCGATCGATAAACTTGAGGAACAGAAGACTGGATCAATTATAGAAGAACCTCTGGGTTTCGTGTACAAAGTTAATCAAGTGAAGAAGATCTTTCTTGCCTCAGAAGTATCGAAGTACTCTGATGACACATTAAGAGGAATACAGAAAATGATCCATGTGAAGGAAGAAAGGCACAGAGCAGATCTACTAGCGAAACTTGACTTGGAAATTGGGTCAATGATCAACTTCAGAGCTCTAATCATGAAGTTCCATGGAATCTGTTCAAGTGACAAATTTTAGTGTGTTTCTTTATTTTTGATAATTACTTTCTCTGTAATGAATTTTCAAATATTTTGAGTAATATTTAAGAGGATGATTTTTCTCCTCTATGCTTTCTAGTTTAAGTTTTCTGTTCTCTGCTATTCTTGCATCGTTTATTTTCAACACTTAGGGGGAGATTGTTAGCTCCAAATCTTCATTTGTTAAAGTGTTGAAAATATCCAAGTCCTACTTTAGAGGACTTCCAGAGACAGACTTCAAAGAACAAATATTTCAGAGGACGATGACTTCAGAGAACATACCTGCCTCTGAAGTACACATCAGAGATGAACACCTTCAGCAGAAGAGATCAGAGATGGCTTCATCAGAGGCTCTGAAGACTACATCAAAGTTCTGAAGACATTCTCTCTAAACAAGGCGCTGAAGACATTTTCCTGAAGTATCAGAACATATAACCAATCACTTAGTGATAAGATTTACTTTATAGAGTAGGTTACTGTTCAAGCATGTCTTGAGCTTACCTTTAGGTAAGACACTGTTCAAGCAGGCTTCTATTTGTCAGAATAGTACACTGTTCACTTTATGGTCCTATAAATAGGACCATAACTCCTTTGACAAAAGTGTGCTTTTTGATATCTTGTATTAAAAGATTCAACCAAATATATCTCATGAAGATCTTGTTCTTTCTACTTGCTTTATATATGAACTGTGATATTTGAATTTTCTTTTGATATTAAACTATATTGCTTCCGCTGTTTATACTTTTGTTGTTTATATCATTATTGTTATAAGATTAAATCTGGGATCCAACAGCATCTTTGACCTATAGCCATTCCATGTAGTCGAAACTTTCAAACTTTTAAACTAACATAGCCTTTGAGCTTCCATCCTCTCTGGTTATCTCCATTGTTACAGAGGTTCGGTCCTTCTTGTTTCTTCCAGAGATGACAACGGCAGATATATTCAGTGGGTCAGAGCGATAGTCGACTTTATGCTTGCACCATTCGACAGTGTTATCGTTGACCGCTTGTTCTTTTGAGCGCTCATCTTCAATTTCTTCTTTAGCTTCTTGTCTTTGACTTGAGAAGACTGAACCTTGAGAGATAGAGAGGCATCTCTTTGACATTCGGCGATCAGTTCCTCAGCTCTGACAGATTCTTCAATTTCAGCTTCAGTCAGGAAGTCTAGCTCTGTAGAAGAATTTTGAAGACGGACCTTCAGTCGTTGACTCTCTAGATGAGAGATCAACTATGTTCTCCTGTTTAGCTCTTCCTCTGACCAATGAGATCTAGAGGGCCTTCATGGATGGTGCAGGGCTTCTTCCTCTTCTTCATGAATCTCATTTACGGAGATTGGGATTATTGATTCATCAGCTATGGAAGCTGGGATTATTTGAATTTCCTTTCCCTTAAGCAGGGGAGAGAACTGTCTGGTTAGAAATAGATAAAAAGAGTTAGTGTTTGTTGGGAAGAAGAAAGATAAAGGCTAGAAAGAAACAGGGGTTGGGGATTTATAGAAGGATATAGGGACAAATGAGAGGCATACCTGAGAAGGATTCTCCCCCTCAGATAGTGAAACATTTTTCAGGCTTCCCTCAGCATCTGCACCCTTTAGATTGCTTTGGGAAGGGTTCCTGAAAAAGTTTCATTTCTCCCCCCTGCTGTGACAACTTCTTTCGAAGCTATCACTGATGATGCGTTTGCTGCAGAAAACCATAGAGACTGGTCTTCTTCATCGTCGCCATCATCATCTTGATGTTGCTCTTTGTCTTGATCCTGAAGATCAAGATCTTCATCTTCCTCCTCCTCTTCTTCTTCTAATAAAACTTGATCGTAAAAAGAAGATGGAGGGGCTTTGTCAGCAACCTTCTCCCCCTCAACCTGAGAGGGAGGTTCTTCCGTCTAAATATCAGCAGTAGCAGCATCCTCTTCAAGATTTTCTTCAGTGCGCTCTTTCTCCCCCTCTTTGTCATTATTAGAATGAGGGAGCTCAGAGATGGAAGGAGCAGCCTTTGCAGTTGTCAGGGAGCAGAATTCGGCCTCCAAACGATCTACGCACCTTCGATCACAGGGATATCTGAAATAGCTTGATGAATAAATTCAACAGCTATATTAAGAGAGGTGCGGTCTGCCTCTGTGAAAGAAGGAGGGAATGGCAGAGCTGGTGCATTAAGCTTATCCAGAACCTGCTGTAGGTTGGATATACAGGAACCGATCTTGGTAGATAAATCCTGGACGTCCTTACTGAGAGTACCAACACGTCCCTGAAGGAGTTGAGTTTGTTGGTGATTGACGACCAAGTCCTCCTTGACTTTGACAAGCTCTCCCTGAAGAGTTGAGACTTGGGAGGCTTCAAATTTTGAGGAGCAGGTAGCCGTCAGTTTCTTCAGCTCTTCACCAGCGTTATTGACAGCGCTGGTGGTTTCGTTGATGGAGGTGGTGAGAGAATCCACCTTGACACCCAAAATGTTGACATGAGAGTCAACAGTCGCCATATTAGGACATGAAAGAAAAGTTAGCGTCTGAGAAACAGGCTTATATGGAGAGATGGGAGTTGCATTTATGGGTTTAGGTATACCTGATGGTTCAAACATATTGAAAAATTTCATGTCTCTTTCAAAGGTTTGAGCATCAAGTCCTATAAATGCAACTTGAGGTTGCTGTATGAGAGATGGAGGGTTAGAGACCAAAGAAATGGGAGGAATAGTAGTGGGGATAGAAGAAGTTGGGAGTTGGACATTTACCTCAGTTGATTGTTGAACTGAGATGGTTGGTGGCGTTACTGATGTTGTGACAGTGACCGAGATCACTGGCACGGTTGTTGCGGTGACAGTTGAAGATGTGGAGGAGAGACCCACAAAATCATCCAAGGTAGTTTTGTTGGGAACTGAAGATTCTACTAAGTGTGGTTACTGCTGCTAGTACAAGAGTGGTTACTACTTCCAGAACAATATGAAGATTAATACTGCTAAGTATTACTACTGCTAGTAGAATTACTACTGCTAGTTAAGGTTAGTGCTGCTTGAACAAAGTTAGTACTGCTTAGCTAGTTAGTACTGCTAGTAGTTAGTACTGCTTACAGTTAATGCTGCTGGTAGAAGTTAATGCTGCTGGTAGAAGTTAATACTGCTGGTAGAAGTTAATGCTGCTAAAGAGATCCGGATGGAATGTATGACAGCTGGATATTCTGAAGATATTCTACAGATATACTTAGAAGATATACATAGAAGATATGCTGAAGATTTGTTTATTCTTTGTAATTATCTTTTGATCAGTATATGTATAGAATGAATAGAATAGATAAAAATAGTCTTTTGATAATTTTTTTTTTGAGAGAAATCAACCTCAAGGCATAGATCCTAATTCTAGAGAAGTAGAATTCGTATTGGTGATCCTGTTCATCAATATTGAGGTTGAGTGTGTAATCTTGTAGCTTCAAGCATTTAATACAAGTTTACAGTTTGATAATCATACTCTGTGTTGTTTTACTGTTTTGTTAAATATCAAAGTGTTTTTCCGCAACTTCTTTGATATTAGTTTCTGAGAATTAATTCTTGTTAAGAATTCGATCCTGACAAGTGGTATCAGAGCCTATTGAATCAGAAACATCTATCATGGAAAATCTTACAGAATCAAACAGCACTTTGGTCTCCAAGGTTCCAATGCTCAAACCCAGTGAGTTTGACATGTGGAAGATAAGGATCAGGCAATATATTCTTCTCACTGACTACTCAATGTGGGATATCATTGAGAATGGTCCTTCTGAAGCTGGAAGAATAGGGCCAGATGGAAAAAGACCTCCACCAAAGACAGATGGTGAAAGAAAGATCAGGCAGACAGAGATGAAGGCCTTGAGTACTCTGCTCTTGGCAATCCCTAATGAATATCAGCATCAATTCTGCAACTGCACTGATGCTCAAATTCTCTGGAATTCTCTAGAGAAAAGATTTGCTGGAACTAAGAGTATCAAGAGAAATCAAAGAGATGTTCTTAAACAGCAGTATGAGAATTTTACTTCATCAAAGAATGAGTCCATGACTCAAACTTTTGATAGGTTCAACAAACTCATTGGAGAACTGGCCACTGTTGGAGTAAAGATGGATCAAGATGACATCAACAGAAAATTCCTCAGATCTCTTGGGGATGAATGGACTATGTACACTGTCTCTTATAGGCAGAGTGACAATCTGGAGGAGAAAGAACTTGATGATCTATACAATGATCTAAGAGTTTTTGAAACTGAGGTAGAGATCAAGAAGAAACCTACTGGTTATGTCCACAATTCTGCACTCCTTTCAGCAGCCACTGATACTACTGCCATTCCTGAAGCAGTTAGTACTGCTGGTGGAGCAAGTTCAGAAAAGGGATCTGAAACAATCTTTGAAGCCTTCTTGTCCAGTCATAGTAACACTTCGTTAATCAATGATGATCTGGATCAACTTCACCCTGATGATCTGGAGGAGATGGATATAAAATGGCAGATGGCCATGCTATCCATGAGGGTGAAGAAGTTCATTAAAAGAACAGGAAGGAATAACTTCTCCCAAAGAAGAGAGGATGGAGCTGGTTTTGACAAAACCAAGGTGGAATGCTACAAGTGTCACATGAAAGGACACTTTGCTAGAGAATGCAGGAATGCTGTGTCTAACAACAACCACCAACAAGCTCAGAATGGAGGCTACACTCAGAACAAGAATCCTGCTCAAGCCCTTGTTTCTCAACAAGGAATGGGATTTGACTGGAGTGATCAAGCTGAGGAAGCCATTCAGAATCAAGCTCTTATGGCAGAAGTGTCTGATCTCCCATCTGAGGTAATTTCTAACCTTTGCACTAAAACTTGCATTGACACTGTCAAAAGATACAGGGATCACAATCAAAGTATGTGTGATGACCTCAAAAGGTTAGAAAAGGATAGAAGAGACTATGTACTAATAGTTGAGAGATTTGAAGAACAAATCAAAGGCTTTCAAGCCAATGAACTTCAACACTCTTATGATACAAACTACTGGAAGTGGGAAAAGAATGAGTTAGAGACTAAACTATCTAAATCCTTAGAAGAGAGTGATAAGCTAAAGGAGGAATTGTCCAAAGTCAAACTTGACATAGAGAAGTTTTCATATGCTTCAAAGGCAATGGATTCTCTTCTAAAGGCTCAGATTCATGATAAGATGAAGCCTGGTATTGGATACAACAGTACACCTCCTCCTTATAACAACAATTATATCTCTCCTACTTCAGACTTGTTAGAAACCAAGGAGAATAAGGACTTATCAGATAAGGCCTTTAAGATAGACCCTCTGGATGAAGTAGTGATTAAGGATATTACTGAGAAAGAAGCCAGTATGAAGAGAGATAATAAGATAGGTAAAGAAATCCATGAAGAAAACAAGATAATCACCAATGAGGGATGTGGGAAAGACTGGATAAAATCCAAGGAAATAGAAAAGACCAAAGGAAAAGACAACAAGGTCCATTACAAACAGACCACAGTTGTGAATCCTGCATCTGGTAAACAGTGTGATTGCTATAAAGCAAAGAGCCTACATTCTGGTTTAAAAAGAGGAAATCAAAGAAACTGGAATAATCAATGGGCTCAGAAGCAAGGAGTTGATCTGAATAAAATCAATAGACCAAAACCTTGCTTCATATGTGGCAAGTTAAATCATCTGGCCAAATCTTGTTTTTTCAATCCTATCAATCAACAGATGACCTTTCAAAGATGTAAGCAAAAGTCTGTTGATTATAGAAAGGCTAGAAAGAAACATGTTGAAAAAGGAGGCCCCATAAAGAAAAGAATTTTTAAAGAAAGCATTAAAATGTGGGTGCCCAAAAGCACTAAAACTGTTAGTACTGCTGACAGGGATAGTGCTGCTGGAGGTTTTACTGCTGCTACCTGTGTTAGTACTGCTAAAAACATTAATGTTGCTAATACAGTTAGTATCTCTTCAAAGGTTAATACTGCAAACACAGTTACTGCTGCTTGCACTGTTACTACTGCTAACAAGGTTAGTATTGCTAAACATGCAAGTGCTGCTAAGGCAGTCAATACCTCTAAAACCAGTACTGTTACCAGCACAACTGTTTCCAAGCCTATAATTGTGACAAAATACTCCAAGAATGAGGAGTTAAAATTCAAGAATCTTGTCAAGAAGGAATGCAAGTATTTTGATGAGAAAGGGGTACCCAAGACCACATTGGCTTGGGTTCCTGATTCATACTAACCGACTTATCTAATGTGCAGGGCAACCAACAGCTCAAGGGAAAGAGCATATGGCATGTTGATAGTGGTTGCTCAAGGCACATGACAGGCAACATGTCATGCCTTCAGGATTTCAAGCATATTAATGGAGGACATGTTGCTTTTGGAGACAATCTTACTGGTGGTAAGATAAGTGGAAAAGGTAATGTCACCAAAGGTAAGATGACATTTGAGGATGTCTACTATGTTGATCAATTAAAATACAACCTGTTAAGTGTATCACAGGTGTGTGACAAACAACATAGTATATTATTTACAAATACTGAATGTATGATCCTTGCTCCAGGGTTCAAAGTAGTTGATGAAAGCATGATACTACTAAGAACTCCAAGAAAGGATAATGTATACTGTCTTGATATGGAAAATGTTAAAAGTGATTCATCTCTAAATTGTCTTGTTTCAAAAGCTTCTATAGATGAATCCTCTCTATGGCACAGAAGGATGTGTCACATGAATTTTAAGACTATGAACAAACTTGTTAAAAACAACCTTGTAAGAGGTTTACCTTCTAAAGTCTTTTCATGTGATGATCATTGTGTTGCTTGTCTCAAAGGCAAACAGCATAAAACTTCTCATAAGACCAAAGAGATAAATTCTATTTCCTCTTGTCTACAGTTATTGCACATGGATCTGTTTGGCCCTACAAATGTGATGAGTATAGGCAAGAAATCTTACTGCTTAGTTATTGTTGATGATTACTCTAGATTCACCTGGGTATATTTTCTAAGGACTAAGGATGAGACAAGTGGACTGATCAAGTCCTTTATCCTGAGAATTGAAAACCAAACTAATCAAAAAGTAAAAGTCATTAGATCAGACAATGGAACTGAATTCAAAAATTTTGATTTAAACACCTTTTGTGAGGAAAAAGGAATTGAGAGACAGTATAGTGCTCCTAGGACTCCTCAACAGAATGGTGTTGCTGAAAGGAGAAATAGGACATTAATAGAGGCTGCTAGATCTCTATTGGCTGATTCAAAACTGCCAATTACCTTCTGGGCTGAAGCAGTTAATACTGCCTGTTATGTCCAAAACAGAGTTCTAGTAGTTAAGCCAAAGAACAAGACACCATATGAGCTTTTAAATAAAAGAAAACCCTTTATTGGATTTTTCAAACCTTTTGGGTGTGCTTGTACCATTCTCAATACCAAAACTCACTTAGGTAAGTTTGATAGCAAAGCAGATGATGGATTTCTGGTTGGTTATTCATCTCAAAGTAAGGCCTACAGAGTTTTCAATTCATCTACTAGAATAATTGAAGAGAGTGACAATGTCAAATGCAATGAGAACACACCAAATCCTATTGGAACTGGTCCTCAATGGCTATTTGACATTGATTCACTAACTAACTCCTTTGGTTTCAGTAGTAATGATCATGCAGGTTCAGGAGGTGAAGGATCAGGGACTACACAAGTTCAAGAAAGTGTATCTAAATCCGTGATCTTTCCCACTCCCACAGTGAATTCTTTTGAAGACTGTGAAATAGAACAAGCTACTGGACCAAGTCAGAGTAGAGATGAAGAGAATCAAGAAGATAAAGAATCAGAAGAAGCAGCTGAAAACACTTCAGTTGAGTTGAATGACTCCAATCTAGAAGCTAATGTTAATAAAGAACCTAGTCATAACACCAGAGTTCAAAAGAATCATCCTCCACAGCTGGTAATAGGAGATATATCGTCTCCTATGATGACTAGACACCAGAGCAGACTTCAAGAGATGCAAGATCAACAGCATACAGTGCTGTCCTGCTTTCTATCCCAGCTTGAGCCTAAAAAGGCACATGATGCAATGAAAGAATCCAGCTGGATAGAAGCAATGCAAGAAGAATTACTACAGTTCAAACTACAAGATGTATGGGATCTGGTAGACCTTCCTAAAGGTCACAGAGCGATTGGCACAAAGTGGATCTTTAGGAACAAGAGAGATGAAAGAGGAATTGTCATAAGGAACAAAGCAAGGCTAGTGGCTCAAGGGTATACTCAAGAAGAGGGTATTGATTATGAAGAAGTCTTTGCACCTGTGGCTAGGATAGAAGCTATCAGATTATTCCTAGCCTATGCTTCTTACATGAACTTCAAAGTCTATCAAATGGATGTAAAGAGTGCTTTTCTCTATGGATCAATTGAAGAAGAGGTATATGTCTGTCAACCACCAGGGTTTGAAAACCCAAGCTATCCAGACAGGGTATACAAATTGAAAAAAGCTCTCTATGGACTGCATCAAGCTCCAAGAGCATGGTATGACACACTGTCATCCTACCTCTTGGACAATGGCTTTGAAAGAGGAGTCATTGATAAGACCCTATTTATCAAGAGAAAGAAGAAGGATATCTTGTTGGTCCAAATTTATGTTGATGACATTATCTTTGGATCTACAAAAGATATCATGTGCAAGGAGTTTGAAGATCTAATGCATCAAAGGTTTCAAATGAGTTCCATGGGGGAACTTACTTTCTTCCTTGGACTCCAAGTTCAACAGAAGTCAGATGGCATATTCATATGTCAGTCCAAGTATGTGCAGGACATTTTAATCAAGTTTGGTTTCTCAGACTCAAAACCTGCTAGTACACCTATGGAAACACACAAACAGATAACTGCAGATCTTGAGGGGGAGGATATGGATGTGCATCATTACAGATCTATGATTGGCTCTCTCATGTATCTCACAGCATCAAGGCCTGATATAATGTTTCCAGTCTGTGTGTGTGCAAGATTCCAAGTTAGGCCAAAGCAATCTCACTTTCAAGCTGTTAAGAGGATATTCAGATATCTCAAAGGACAACCCAGATTGGGACTTTGGTATCCTCATGACTCACCCTTTGACCTAATTGCATACTCAGACAGTGACCTAGGTGGGGCAAACTTGGACAAAAAGTCTACTTCTGGAGGATGTCAGTTCTTGGGTGCTAGACTAGTTTCATGGCAGTGCAAGAAACAAACCACAGTGTCCACATCTACAACAGAAGCAGAGTACATAGCAGCTGCAAGTTGTTGTGCTCAGGTCTTATGGATTCAGAATCAAATGTTGGACTATGGGGTAACCTTTCTTCACACTCCCATCTTTATTGATAATAGCAGTGCTATCAGCATTGTAAATAATCCTGTCAAGCACTCTAAGACAAAGCACATTGAGATTAGGTATCACTTCATAAGAGACTGTAATGAAAAGAAACTTGTTCAAGTTGTGAAAGTTCATACTGACAACCAGTTTGCTGATCTATTCACCAAAGCTTTTGATGTGGGTAGATTCACTTTCTTGGTAACAAGTGTGGGAATGATCAACTCTGAATAAGCTTTATCTCAGAAAGTGGATAAATAACTGTATATTATAGTTTCTTGGTGCTACTAATCTATCTCTGCAGGGCATACATAGCAGTACTCAATTCAGCCTAAGCTTCAAGGAGTAAGTTAGTTAATACTGCTAGTTAGTTAATACTGCTAGTTGGTTAATACTGCTAGTTAGTTAATACTGCTAGTTAGTTAATACTGCTAGTTGGTTAATACTGCTAGTTAGTTAATACTGCTAGTTAGTTAATACTGCTAGTTGGTTAATACTGCTAGTTGGTTAATACTGCTAGTTAGTTAATACTGCTAGTTGGTTAATACTGCTAGTTGGTTAATACTGCTAGTTAGTTAATACTGCTAGTTGGTTAATACTGCTAGTTGGTTAATACTGCTAGTTAGTTAATACTGCTAGTTGGTTAATACTGCTAGGTAGTTAATACTGCTCGCGGTTAATACTGCTCGCAGTTAATACTGCTAGTTATTTAATACTGCTCGCAGTTAATACTGCTAGTTAGTTAATACTGCTCGCGGTTAATACTGCTAGTTAGTTAATGCTGCTCTAGGTTAATACTGCTTTTATTCCGAATACTATAAATACCCTTTGCCCGCCTAAATGTTCATAACGACTCTTTGCATACTGTTCCCTTGCTCTTCTAATCTTTTTCTCTCAAGAACCTAGTCTTCCAGGCAAGAAAATCCCAGTTCAATGGCATCAATGGCGTTTATCGATGAGCACAATGAGATCGCCATGCTGCAGAAGCCCAAACAAGCAGAAGGATTCCACCAGATTGTGGATTTCCTCAAGTCAAGCCACATTGCTCATGCCCTCACTGTTGCCCCTACCATCTACATTGAGCATCAGAGGCAGTTCTGGGCAAATGCCACCATTGTTGCTGAAAATGGTGTGCAAATGATAAAGACAACAGTATGTGACAAGCCATTAACAGTTACTGAAGAGGTGATTCGCATCAGTCTACGTCTAGACGATGCCTCTGGTATAACGTCTATCTCTAATGATGAACTGTTTTCTAAACTTACAAGCATGGGGTATGGAGGCCCATTGGGTGTTTTCAAATTCTCAAAAGCAAAGTTTTCACCCCAATGGCGTTTTCTTGTTCATACCCTGATGCATTGCATCTCCAAAAAGACTACTGGATGGAGTGAGTTCAGCAGTCCAATTGCCTATGCTTTGGTCTGCTTGGCTACATCCAGAAGGTACAATTTCTCAAAAATGATTTTCAATGATCTTGTATCAAACATGGGAAACAAAAAGAGTTTCTTTATGTATCCCAGGTTTGTCCAAGAAGTCATTACCCATGAATTGTCGGATATACCCCAACCTGTTGGGGTATATGTACCTAAACCCCCAAAAGGCAAGGATTTCTCAAATATGAGAAGATCTGCTGGGGACTCGGAAGGAGTTGACACCCCATTGTTCTCTACAATGATGGTGGTGTCCCAAACCACTGAAGGTATGGCAGCAGGGTCAAGGCCCTCATTAGACCATCCCACTGCTAGCCAAGCCCAACCTTCTCACTCAAAAACAATTCCCCAGTCCATTCTTATAAAACCAACCTCTCCAATTACCCATACTTACAAGAGAAAACAGGTAAAGAAGGCTCCTTCCCTTCTTGTACCAGAATCCCCTAAGCCTTTAAGCCCTCTAAGGGAGAATTCTCCTTTAGAGAATACCCATAGGGAAACCAAAGGGGTGTCTCCCAACCCCAAGGAGGTGCTCTCTGAGGAGGAGGTAGAGCATATGGGTGATGAGGCTGCCACTACTCCTGCTAGCACAGAGGAGGAAAGTGGTAACATCAATAAGACCTCCCCCATGGCAACTTTAAATGAGCAATCATTTGAAGGTCCCTGGTGCCAAGAAACCAAGGGGGTGGATAGTGCTTCTGCTAGGCAGAAGACTTCCACTTCAAAAAGATCCAATGATCCTTCAATAGGGGGTAACACTCCTGGAGAAGGTGAGGACAGATATAACTATGAGGAATTGATGGAAACCATGGGAAACATCAACAAGGATGTTATTCAGCAAAGACAAGAAATAGAGGAGCTGAAGCTGGTCATCCTGTCTCAACAAGTGCAGATTGCCAAGCTCAAGAAGTTGGTAATGAAACAAGTACAGAAACAGAAAAGGAAACAATTTGTGCTAAGGAGAAGGAAGGTTGAGAAGGATGCTCCCAAAAAGGGGGAGATCAACATGGAAGAAGCATCAAGGGAGGGGGAGCTGGAAAAAGAGAAAGTAGAAGTTGAGGGGGAGAGGGAAGCAGAAAAAGGAAGAGTCTCAGATACACTAGAAGCAGAAACTGATAATGCTGCTGAAACATCACAAGCAGCAGTAACAGAGTTATCACCAACAGAAGTTGAAGTAGCTGAGACATTGATCAAAGCAAAGCATGACACTTCCAAAACAAAGGGAGTGATCATAAAGGAAGGGGGAGCAAAGAAAAGAGAAAAGAAAGAAATGGATGCAGAGGCAAAGAATAAAGGAAAAGCAAAAATGGTGGAATCTGATCAACCTGTCAAGAAGCAAAAGTTGGTTGAATCAGATGAAGCCTTAGCAAGGAAAATGCAGGCGGAGATGGAAAAAGAAGAAAGAGCTCAAGTTGAGAAGGATAGGGAAATGGCAAAGGCTTTAGCTGCTGAGCTAAATAAAGCCTATCAAAAGGGGATTGAAACTGAAAAGGCTAAACAAAGGGCTATAAGTCTGAGAAAGGCTATGATGGCTAATACAAGTGCAAAGAAAAGAAGACCTTCACAAACTTACCTTGCCACTCAGGAAAGAAACAAAATGATAACTTTCTTGAGGAGTGCAATTGGGGTAAAGAAAGAAATGTTTGTGAAGATGAGTTTTGATCAAATCAGAGAGCTCTATGAGAAAGAAATGGGGAATCTGAAGAGAAATGAAAAGAAAAGAGTGGAGTTTGAAAAGAAGGCCAAGGAGAGTAATGATATAGATATGAATCAACCATTCCCTGAAAGTGAAGAGGGAACTCCTATCAAAGAAATGGCAAGGGAAAAGGAAGAAAAGAAGAAGGAAGCTACTCTAGTGCAGGTTCAAAAGACTTTGAAAAGAACCAAAATGATGGCCAAAAGAAAGAAAGATAAGAAGCCTAGAGTAGAAGAAGAACAAAAGGTTGCTGAAGAAGAAGGGGCACCTGAGTCATCAAGCCAGCAAGAGTCATCAATCAAAGATGATGTAAACTTATATATGGTAGTGATGGACAAAGTGCCTGAACCAATTTCTGCAGAACCTGTTGGAGTTAAGCCTCCTGAGGTCATTCATTGGGATATACTGACAATAGATGGAAATGATTACATCAGACTCAAGAGGAAGGGTGATAAATATGAAGTATTCAACACTTGGGTCAAGATTGTCAGAACATGCTCTAGATCTGATATAGAAGAGATGTTTGACATAGGAATGAAGCTGTATGCAGATCATCTGAAAGCTCCAGGGATTTCTCTTACAAAACTGGTGATGGAGTATCTGTGCATGATGTTCAAACCTGAAGAAGTGGACCAGGTCATAAGGAGTGTGTTTCAAGAAGTCACAAGTTGGACTCTATATGAAACTAGTGGAGTATATGCAGTGACTTTGGATAGAAATCACACAGAATACTTCCTAGTGGATAGAGTATACAATCACACCAGACTGAAGGTTCATGCCATGCTAAAGAAGAAGCTGGGTTGTGCACCAAATTCAGATATGGAAAAATACCTAATTCAGAGGATAATCAATCAGAGTTTGGGACTGAATCCAGACTTAGGAGCATGATCTTTGAAGTTTTGGGAGCATCAAAAAGAGCTTCTGGAAGAGTATCTGAAGAACTTGACTTCTCTTCTAAAAGTCAAGTTAGGGGGAGATTGTTGGGAACTGAAGATTCTACTAAGTGTGGTTACTGCTGCTAGTACAAGAGTGGTCACTACTGCCAGAACAATATGAAGATTAATACTGCTAAGTATTACTACTGCTAGTAGAATTACTACTGCTAGTTAAGGTTAGTGCTGCTTGAACAAAGTTAGTACTGCTTAGCTAGTTAGTACTGCTAGTAGTTAGTACTGCTTACAGTTAATGCTGCTGGTAGAAGTTAATGCTGCTGGTAGAAGTTAATACTGCTGGTAGAAGTTAATGCTGCTAAAGAGATCCGGATGGAATGTATGACAGCTGGATATTCTGAAGATATTCTACAGATATACTTAGAAGATATACATAGAAGATATGCTGAAGATTTGTTTATTCTTTGTAATTATCTTTTGATCAGTATATGTATAGAATGAATAGAATAGATAAAAATAGTCTTTTGATAAATTTTTTTTGAGAGAAATCAACCTCAAGGCATAGATCCTAATTCTAGAGAAGTAGAATTCGTATTGGTGATCCTGTTCATCAATATTGAGGTTGAGTGTGTAATCTTGTAGCTTCAAGCATTTAATACAAGTTTACAGTTTGATAATCATACTCTGTGTTGTTTTACTGTTTTGTTAAATATCAAAGTGTTTTTCCGCAACTTCTTTGATATTAGTTTCTGAGAATTAATTCTTGTTAAGAATTCGATCCTGACAAGTTTGTTGAGAAACTACCTCAAGCCTTGAGCTAGAGGTTATAGTCTCCTTAGTCAATTTGGCCTTCTTGGAAGGACCAGAAATACTAGCTGATGGTCTTTTGGAAACGGTTTTAGCGGCAGGGTTAGCTGGAGAAGGAACCTTCGGCACGACCGCTGAAGAAGAAGAATGGAGAGAGAGTCGAGAGCGTAGAGTTGAAATACTTACCTCGTTGTCGACCGGCTTGACCTCTAACGATCGCTGACCCACTTTGGCAAAAGTGCCATCTTGAGTAGTGGGGTAAGTGTCAGGGTAGAGAAACTTCAAGTATGCACAGATGAACCGTACATAAGGAACCTTTGGATCCCTCTCCGTCTTCTTTGTCTTTGACTTGAGATCGTCAAATATAGCAGTGGCGTAATCAAAGTTCTTTCCAGCGATCACGGAGTAAGCTATTTGGAGCTGAACTTTGCTCGCCTGATCCAGTGAGCCACTCTTACCACTCATACATTGAATGATGTGTGAGAAGATGTAGTTCAGTTGAGAAGGCATATTGGCCTTCAAGATCTTTGTCAGCTTCTTGTTGGGAATGGTGGTGCGAGGCTTGTTCTCCCAGTAGTATTCCATGTCATCTAGAAACTGGATGAGTTCAGCATCAGTGGGGAGGGCATTGAATCCACCCTTGGGTTTGTCAGGGAATCGAAGTGACTTCCTCAGGCTGTATGCAGTCATCATGCCTGGTCCTAAATCAGTGCGGAAAGAGAGAGCAGGAACCAGTTCACCTTTCTTGTTGGTGATAGTGGTTTCGTCAGAAGTGAACCAAAACTGTTTAAGAAGTGTTTTGGATGGTTTAGGATCCACAGTGATCGCGTAAGTAATACACAACTGTTTCAGGAACTGAGCTGCTTCCACCAGGTGTGGGTATTTGACACCATCAAAGTCCAAGTGTGCAAGGTGATTGTTCTTGGGAATTTCAGATTAAGAGAGAGCAAACTTGATAGTCTTGGAAGCAATGAGAGTTGATTGTGCCATTTCTGAATATGGAAAGAAGGAGAAAATATAGATAGAAGGTTTAGAAATAAAATTTAGCCAGTTTCTGTTTTCAGAAAGAAACATAGGAAAATTTTAAAAGATTTAAGAATAAACATTGTTCTTGAAGAAGAAGAACATGAAGAAAACCAAAGGTTTGAATCATTAAAATAAAAAAAATGATTTTAATATTTAAGAAATCTTGTGATAAACTCATAATAATATAACATATTTAGGATTTTGTAACAAAATTTACAAAGAAAAGAAGAACAAAGTAACCTGTTAATCTTGAAAGAAGAAGATGCAAATGCTTGAAGGAGGTGTTTGCTAGAAATGCCTTGAGAGAGAATTCTTGCTCGAAAAGATTTCCAGAAAGCGTAAAAGATAATAATGAGAACCATTCCTTTTATACGTAGAGAGAGATAGAAAGTGTGAGAGGCGGGAAAACAAATATTCATCATGACATGGACACGTTGTTCGAAGTTGATTGGATAGAAGGGCAACAGACGAACATGTTAGAAAAAGGCATGTCGTGGATTGTCGGTTCAAATGATGTCATAGAAAAGAAAAAAACATTTCATTTGTCCTTTTCGAAATTATCTCTGAAGAAAAGTCAGAGATAGGTTTTCCTTTTTGAAAGAATCCCTGATAAAAATTCAGAGATTGATTTTTCATTTCAGAAGGATCACTGATGAGAATTGTCAGTGATAGATTTTGTTTTTCAAAAAGCTTTTAATCATTTGAAGAAAGAAAATGATTAAAGTTTTTATTTTGAAAAACCAACTTGCTGAATGAATATTCAGTGATTGAGAGTAAGAGAACATACCTGAGAGTCTGAATTTTATTCAGAGATTAAGTGATAAAGGGGAACTTAGAATCACTGACATAATGCATGAACGATGAAGAGTCACTCGTCAAGATTCAGCATTCCAAGCTCACTGATGAGAAAGTTGAACATTGTGTCATCAATAGGTTTGGTGAATAAATCATCAAGTTGATAGTCAGTGGGAATAAAGTGAAGTTCAATATCACCATTCATCACATGATCTCTGATAAAATGATATCTGATCTCTATGTGTTTCGTCTTTGAATGTAGCACTGGATTATTTGCTATGGCGATAGCACTAGTGCTGTCACAATAGATTGGAATCTTTGATAGCTGAAGGTCATAGTCTAATAGCAAGTAGCAGTAGCCTTATCAACAGGGGTTGATTTTGGCTTGTCAGTAAGAGAGAGAGGCTTATTTCTTCGGAAATTGCTCTTTCTTGCAAATCTCTTAAAAGAGTTTGTCAAGAGTGCTAAGGACTCATCAAACTCTGAATGATTAGTGTCTGATAGATCCTCAGATTCAGAATCTAACTCAGTGATAGTGAGAGTAGATCGCTGAGATGGAATTATCTCTGAAGAGACTAAAGCAACAGGAGTGCTTTTGGAGTCTTTAGAATCTTTTACAAGATTCTTCTTCAGAAGGTTTGATTGCTCATAGTTAAGCAATATTCCATACAAGGTGCTGAGAGAAAGAGAATTTAAGTATTTTGTCAGCTTGAGACATATTGAATAACTGTCCCAGCATTCAGGAAGACATTCTAAGAATTTTGTTAGGATCTCAGAATTTGAATAGGTCCTACTAACAGTTCTTAGATCAATGATTAAGCAGTTAAACCGCTGATGAACATCAGAGAGAGATACATTCTTACCAGCGATAAAACTTTCATACTGTCTTACCAAGTTAATCTTTCGAGTCTCTTGGATTTCAGTGGTTCCTTCATATTGAACACATATAGTGTCCCACATTTCTTTGGAGGTTTTAAGATGCATGATGGAATTGAAAGCTTTATCAGGCAGAGCCATAGAGATAATGGTTTTTGCCCTTGCATCTATACCAGCCTTCCTTTTGTCTTCATCACTCTATTGTCTTATTTCCTTAACAACATAGCGTTCAGGGACAGAAGGAGTGGTGGTAGTAGCTGGAAAGGTAGCTATGATTTGGACATGTTCATAGGGTCCTTTGCTATGTACTCAGGTATAATGGGATCTGCACCTTCAAGAAATAGCATCATTCGATTCTTCGAGAGAGAGAAGTTATCTCTGTTAAATCGAGGAGGTTTAGAAAGTGAACCATTATCATAGTAGTTTGTGTTTGTGTTTGTGTTAAGTGTCATATTAGAATAGCAAGGAAGAGAATAAAGCAATATCTTGTTTATTTGATTAAACAATCTTCTCTGATACCACTTGTTGGTCCCAAAGGTGCTTAACAAGTTTGTAGAAAGGGGGTGGGATTGAATACAAACACAGTATTTAAAGTTTAATAGATTGTTTATTGATAAATCAAACACAATTTACAAGTCCGTTGCGGAATAAGATTAAGTAAAACTCAATCTAAACAAACTTAAGAAAACACTAAGATGGTTGCATAAGAATATAGAGAATTGGAGATTAGAGAGTATAAAAAAAGGGTTTCTATATTTTAGAAAGATGAAGGCTGGAGGAATGCGCACTCTTCAGATGGAGAGGTAATCTTTCTATTTATACCATATGCATTAAATGCATGGCAAGGCACTTTACATGTGGCTTTCTTTGATTGGCAGAGAGAGTCTGACTTTGGGAGACATGCTTTTCGGTCGTATCATGAACAGTATAGTTGACAGAGATGTTGTACGAATTATGGTAGAGGTATGTCCGTTCTGACACATCGTACTGGGTGTGTAGGGAAAGACAAAAGAGACTTGAGACATAAGCTAAGTGATCATCGATCGCTGAATATCTCTTCCTTCAGAGATACAAAGAAGTTCAGCTATCGCTGAAGCTTTTCCTCAGGTTTCTTCGCGTATGTGTAGAGTTGTCTTTGCTTCACTGATCTCCGCATCAGGTCACTAGTAGACTTGTCTTTGTTCAGCAACTTCGTATTTGATTCAGCTATGAACATCTGTTGACGTGAAACTTGTCTTCAGGGATTACGTTTACATAGAAATCATCAGCGATAACTGAACAGACTCAGTCTGATCACTGATAGTGAAACACTAATACATATGCGTGTTTATAAGAAAGATCATCATTTGTTCAGCAGCTTCGTCTTTGATTCAGCTATGAACATCTGTTGACGTGAAACTTGTCTTCATGGATTACGTTTACATAGAAATCATCAGCGATAACTGAACAAACTCAGTCTGATCGCTGATAGTGAAACACTAATACATATTAATAAATGTAATTTTCACTAAGTATAGAAGATGTTCTTTATCAAATCACTGAGAGAGTTTGGATCAACATTATCTTTCTATTCCCTATATCATATAAGTTGTTCACAATATGTTTCCTAGATCGCAACCATCGGGTGCACAAAATAGAAAAAGAAAAAAAAACAAGAAGAAATTACTCAATCTTTGCAAGGATCTCTAAATAAGTTTATTGTTAGACAACCAAATGTTTCTGATAGGGATTAGATCGGACCGTTCCGGTACCGAACCGGTTGGTACAAAAAAATTTGGGACTAAAAACCGGTACCGAATACCGAACCGTATGTACCGGTTCGATACTGGTACGGTTTTGGTACCAGGACGGGAAAATCGGTACTAGTACCACTTAGGACCAAAGATTAAAAAATGTGTCAAATATATATCAAAACCAATCGCAAAACAAAATATATTCATAATGATTCAAATGTGTTTCAAAATCAATCCCAAACAATCAAAAATTTAACAATCAAAAGTTCAAAACCAAGCAAAAGTTCAACAATCTTCGATATTCTTTTATGCTTTTCCTTTTCTGTTTTGTTCGTTGATCGCCTCTTCAATCTCTATATATACAAAAAAAACAAAGATATTTAATATCAACAACAATCAAGAAACAAATAAACTTAATACTAAGTTACTAACATAATCCCGAATCCCGAATCCGTCGGTTTTTTGATGTGAATGTAGTGGCTAATTTGTTTACGGTGATAAAAAAATTAGGAGAAGAATAGGTACTTATGGAGAAAGTTTGGGTTGTTTAGGAGATGATTTAATTTGATTAGGAAAAGATATGCTTTATAATATTAGGAAAATATTGCATAATCAAATAAGCTATAAAATTCTAGGTTCGGTTTCGGTAATTTCGGGAAATTCCCCGTACCGAATACCGAAATCTCGAATACCGAGTTTTCATAATAGTTGGAACCGAATACCGGACCGAATATATAGTACCGGTTCTGTAAACACCCAAATCTATTAGGTAACAAACATTAATTCCATTGATATTTGATGAATTTCATGAATTACAGACTTTCTCTCTCTAAACTCTCTCTAACTTTCTCACTCTAGAATATGACAATGACAAACCCCTTAAACCTAAAGCTTAACCACTAAGCAATCTAATATATCTTCTAATTACAAACCCATTGACTAATTAAAAAGTAAACTAATTTGACTTTTGACAACTTTGACTTTCTTTGACTTGTCATTTACAAAGACTTTTACTCTAAATCTTGAATACAATGATGCACTAACAATCTCCCCCCTTTGGATTCAAGATTTAAAAATTTGACAATAGTCTTCAGCTCTTGATTCTTCAAAACTTTAACTTTGATAACTTTGAACTTTGAAGCTTTGGCAATCTTCAATCATTTGTCTTTTGAAGAATCTTTAGATAAACTTGAAAAGTCTTTCACTTTGTCTTCGAAAAATCATCAAGTCTTGAACATGAATTTGAAAACTTTGATCTTTGTGGCTTTGAACTTTGAACTATGAGGAATCTTTCAATGCTTGTATCTTCATCTCTTTGATCTATGAGTTGTCTGATTTTGACAAATCTTCTGTCTTTGGAAATTGAAACTTTCCAAATATCTCCCCATTTTTTATGATTGTGAGCATCATGATCATCAAAATTCTTTTCAATATCATCACTGTCTTTGAATAATAATCTCCCCCTTTGTGAAAAACTAACAATCTCCGCTCTTTGATCTGAGTATCCGTCAATTCATGAGTGTATACCTGAATATTTACAAATTCAGATATAATGAACTTTGTAACCCTGATTCAACGGATGAAACAGTTAGAATTTCCTGTAAGTAGCACAGAGCCATTTTGTACAATGGACGTACATTGGAAAGGAGTTTTTGTGATGTTCACTCCCCCATGGCTTCCATTCAATCATCGAAAAACCACAAAGGATTTTTCTATGAATGTTATGACAAGAAAACTTATTCCTTGTGTGTACGTGAAAGTGTAGAAATAATTGAAGCTACTTAAGCTTTTTAGGCTCAAAGTGTGTAAACTGTTGAGACATCAACAAGTTTTCCACAGACTCAATGTGCATGAAAGAGGTGCGAAGGTAGGGCAACTTTCCTTCTTTTTCAATATCTAAATCTTCCGAGTGAAGACCAGATAACATATGTGATACGTCCCCAAGAAAATATGAAACATTTTTTTGTCAGGAAAGAAATGAGTGGCTAGTGGGATTATAGCACGAGTTGGCATGTGCTCACTTCCTTTTTTAATGATGGTCACCAAAGAATGTGAAGCAATCAGAAGATGTGGTTGCCCGACTCAGAAAGTGGTTGGTCCAGAGTTTTGATATTCTTTTAACTCTGATCTCACACCCTCTTTCTTTTGAACATTTAGGTTCACTTCTAACCAATCTCTCTTTTACATTTTACCACTCAGCACAATGAGAAAAACTCAACCGGATGAATTATCTCCCCCACTCTTTGATTTTAACCCCTCACCGCTCAATCACTCAAGGGTAACTTCCGGGGTAGGAAACACTGGTTAATCGTGAATCCATGGAAGTTCTGTTTAAGCTCTCACACTGATCCCATGTAATTTTGTCCTAAAAAGAATAGTTGCTCAACAGTTTGACTTAAACAATTAAGCACAAATATAATAACATTGTCAAAATGTATGCTCATCAAATATATGAATGAAATTTGAGCATTTGAACAACGAAGATCTCTCAAAACAAGAAAATTGAATGAATGAAATTAATTCGAAAGACTTGTTTGAGAATCTGACGATGTGTCAATCAGATCAAATATCACGAAATATGAACGTGAAAGGTTAGGGTATCAAAGAACTTGACAGTTTGTTTATATGAACAAATATAAACAATTTAGCAATAAATGCTCAAAGATTGAAATGATGACTGATGCTCAACAATAGTGAAATCAAATGAGGGTATTACCATCGAAAAATTGTTTCGATTTGACACATGGTAATAACAATTTCAAATAAAGTACTGAACCGGTGTGTGTGAATACTTGACAGTATATAAACAAGATAATACACAAGTATTGATCTTTGAAAATACATGGTTAGTTAAACATTAGTGCTCAATTATGAAAAACATTTAAAATCACACTTCTTAATTCTTGAAATCTTTTGAGAATAGAGAAGTGGTTTGAACATTTAAGAAAACATTTTTCATGCTTGAAAGTTGTTCTTCTTTCAAACAATCAAAGATCTAGATTAGAAGATACTTACAAACATTTAGGCTCCCCCTCAAATCATGATATAATGATTTAGATCAGATAAGCTCCCCCTGGATATTTTTAAAATATCCTTATCTTTAAAACATTGAAGACTGAGTCCTAAACTGATATGTTTAGAAGTCTAAGTCCTTTAACATTGTAGTTTGAGTCCTAAGTTGTGGTACTTAGAAGTCAATATCTTTGACATTACAGTCTGAGTTCTGATCTATTGTAATCAGATGTCTTTGTTCTTTCTCCCCTGTAACACCCCGAATTTTCGTTTGGTTTTGCGAGGTTGTAAAGAAGAAAAGAAGTAGATGTTTCTGTCTACAGGGCGCACGGGTCGTGCGCCATCCTTCAGGAAAAATGCACGGGTCGTGCGCATGGAACAGGGTGCGAGGCAGTGGAAAACGCATGGGCCGTGCGCCCTCCCCTTTGGAAAACGCACGGGCCGTGCGCTGTGTTCGGATGTGTGTCAATCCTTGGCTAAATATCTCATTTGTTAGATTTCTTTTGGAAATCTCAGATTCTTTCTCTCTCTCTTCTTTTTCTCTCTTTTCTCTTTCAATCTTCAAAGGTTCATTTGGTTGCTAGTTTTCGGTGTTTCTAGCGAGGGGTCGGTGTTTTAAGCTCCACCTCTACGTCGTAGTCGTTATCTGGTTTTCCGGGTTTTATTCCGAAAACCTATCGGTGAGTTCCTACTACCATTTTACAAACTTTATACATGTCAAAACTCTTATTTGCGAAATCTGAAGTATTTCTACGGTATGATTTCATGTTCTCTACATTTTGTTATAAATTAAGTTTTTGGTGATTTTCGGGGTTTCCCGATCAGTTTTGACTAAAATGACCGGTTCCGCCTTATTAAAAGTAAAATGATGTTTTACTCGCACATTATGCGGACATGTGGAAAGAATGTTTATGAACTCATTTTAATGATTTTCATTCTTACCAGAAGTTAAACTGGAAATGATATCTTGGTTATGAAATATGTTTATACCATATGTTTATTTATAGTTGGTCACATATGTTATTGTGACGAGTCTGTACCATTACTAGCGGATCCCTAGGTTTTGAGTAGACTGTATTGTTGGGATGTTACATTCCCCAAATTTGTAGCTATGGATCACTTGTTCCTTGAGGGAAATTTAGTACAGTTATGTGAGGCACGATACTAGCCATGGTTCATAGTTATCCTAGTGAAGGAGTATACCTTGGTTTTGCGCTTAGGGCTTGATCTTACGTTGAAGCACGAATTTTGTGATTCGTATCCGCGGATTCCAATTGGTTTAGCTCGTAACTCGGAGTGTTGGCCTAACTTTGTGTTGCGCCACAATCCTTGGTAAAATGTTTTGTTTTCGGTCCTTTTATGGTGTGTTTATAACGAAAAATCCCGATTGTGGCAAGGACCTAATGTGTAAATTTAATCTCTTTGCAAATGTTTTTATCTTTCGAGCTACATAAACTGTATGTTCTCACCAGGCTTTAAGTCTGACACTTTTTCTCAAATGATGTGTATAACCGGTTTCCATTAGCGGTGGGTGCCGGGATATTTGGAGAGATGAGTTTTGAGTCTCGGGGTTTTTTGGAGATGTTTTAGTATTGTTGTTGGGCATTGTTAAGTCTCATTCTTTTGATGAAATCCTTGTATAGGATTGTATAGTCTTAACGACTGATCCCATTTATGGGAAGTTAATGGATTTACTTTCGTCATATTGTCAGGTTTCCAGGTTTTATTTTACTATGATTTTTGAGGTGTTACAATTTGGTATCAGAGCTCTAGTTTAAGCGAACTAGGCATGAATGTAAGATGTCTAGACTTAGACTGAGTATATTAAGAATTGATCCGCGAGAATGGGGTAGAGCTCCTAAATTGGGTTAGTCTTAGAGTCGACGGAAAGTACGTTTATCAGGCGTTGTAGTAGTGGTGACAAGAACCATTATGTGTTATATGTTCATAATTTCACTTAGCTAATGTTATTATGAGGATATTATACGTAAGAGTGCTTGATTTGCTGTTAATATGACAATTGGTAATGTGGTAGTATGTTTTCCTTTCCTGTTTCCTATCTTTCTCTTATCTCTTCCTCTACTCTGTGTAGCAGTTCTGAATGGTAGGTACGCGTGGAAGACCGCATACTCGTGTTGATGGTCTGGAAGCGACAGCCTCTACAGTGGGTCAGCCGGAAGGAGTTGAGGTTATCGTTCGACCACCCGTTCAGCAAGTACTAGGTGGGGGGCCAGAGGTCATTCCGCGAGTAGACCTGGCTTCGTCCCACCCAGTCATCAGGGATGCTATTCCCCAGTCAGAGTTGTTGGCCAGCATGATGTTGGCGATGAGGGAAGAGATGGCGAAGCAGCAAGAGTTTCTGCTGAAAGCAATGGAGGACCGCGACGTGAACCATCGGAGAAGTGAGACAGTGGTGGAGAACGTCGTAGTAGGTTCTGGTGATGATGATACAAGGGTTGTGTCGGTAGAGCGCAGGATTTCTGGTGCTCCGGGGAATAGGAAGAGTTGTTCCTATAAGTCCTTTCTGGGTTGCGGACCGCCAGAATTCTTCGGTTCAGATGACCCGGCAGTGTGTGTAAAGTGGATCCGAGCGGTTGAGCAAGCTTTTGGCTCTTTCGAATGTGGTGATGATCAGAGGGTGCGGTTCGGTACCCAACTGCTGAGGGACACTGCACTCATCTGGTGGAATATCATCCAATCCACTCTATCTCCTGAAGTGTTGGCTCAGTTTTCTTGGGCCGAGTTCAAGAAGAAGCTGCTAGAAGAGTTCTGCAACGAGAGGACCATGGACCGAATTGAGAAAGAATTCAGTTCCTTGGTGAAGGGAAGCCTGATGGTGAGGGAGTACACCCGTCAGTTTATGGAGAAGCTTGGTCTGGTGGGGCACACTGCCCCAACAGAGAAAGACAAGATGAAAGCTTATCTCAACGGCTTACCAGCGGACCTGCAATCAATGGTCCATAATTTCAAAGCTTCTAACCTCCGAGAGATGGTGGAGGAAGCTCAATTCATGGAAGAGATGTTCGCGAAGAGCAAATCTGAGAATTCTGTGGTGGTGTCTGATAAAAGAAAATGGGAGAGCAGTTCAGTACGTCCCAAGTGGACCCGACCTTTTGTTGGAAACCGCAATTTCAGCAGTTATCAGGAAGCAAAGTGGTGCCCGAAGTGTCGAACCAAGCATCACGGTAACTGTTACATCAATTCTCAAACTTGCTATAAGTGTGGGAAGCCTGGTCACACTGTCAGAGATTGCCCGGTCAGGGGACTCATCTGTTATGAGTGCAAGGCACCGGGGCACTTGAAGAAAGATTGCCCGAAGCTTGTGTCGGGTAGCGTGCCCGCAAGGAAGGAGAACCCTCCGAAGATTCCAGGTCGAGCATTTCAGATGACGACCGAAGAGGCCAGAGCATCCGCTGACGTGGTATCGGGTACTTTCCTTATAAACTCTGTACCTACTCGTATTTTATTCGATACGGGTGCTAGTTTCTCGTTCGTATCTGATTTGTTCCGTCAGAAAATTGCTATGCCCACTACTAGTCTTGAGGATGCGTTAGTAGTAGAAATAGCTGATGGTAGATGAGTTCTGATCCGCGAAGTTCTGAAGCAGTGTGCTCTTAGTATCGAAGGAAGAGAATTCCCGATCGATCTACTACCAATGTCAATCGGGGGTTTTGATGTTGTAATCGGTATGGATTGGTTGTCAAACAATCAGGCCGAGTTCGTGTGTTCCAAGAAGATGATTCGACTTCCCAACCCCTCTGGAGAGGTCGTGGTCATCTATGGTGAAAAGAGGAAGGGTGAAGTGGCAATAATCACAATGGCAAGAGCACGCAAGTGTTTAGTAAAAGGACGTTCGTCTTTCCTAGCCTATGTGATCGATGCCAAGATAGAGAAGTCAAAGCTGGAAGATGTGAAGATCGTGCGTGAGTATCCAGATGTCTTTCTGGACGACTTTCCCGGGTTGCCGCCCGATCGTCAGGTAGAGTTTTGGATTGATCTTGTGCCTGGCGCTGCACCGATCGCTAAAGCACCTTATCGTTTAGCGCCATCGGAGATGCAAGAGATGGTAGCACAACTCCAAGAGCTATTGGAGAAAGGCTTTATAAGACCGAGTTCGTCACTTTGGGGAGCTCCGGTCTTATTTGTCAAGAAGAAGGATGGCACAATGAGAATGTGCATTGACTATCGTGAGTTGAACAAAGCTACAGTGAAGAACAGGTATCCGCTTCTGAGAATAGACGACTTGTTCGATCAACTTCAAGGAGCGGGTTGTTTTTCCAAGATCGACTTACGTTCAGGTTATCACCAAGTGAAGGTAAGGGAAGAAGATGTTTCGAAGACGGTTTTCAGAACGCGTTACGGCCATTACGAGTTCCTTGTAATGCCTTTTGGCCTGACGAACGCACCAGCAGTGTTTATGGACTTGATGAATAGAGTGTGCCGACCTTTCCTCGACAAGTCGGTCATTGTATTCATTGATGACATACTCGTGTACTCCAGGAGTGAGACAGAGCACGAACAGCATCTACGTGAAGTTCTGGAAGTGTTGAGAAAAGAGAGATTGTACGCCAAGTTTTCCAAGTGCGATTTTTGGCTTAAAGAAGTACAATTTCTGGGGCACGTAGTCACTCGGGACGGAGTGAAAGTAGATCCCTCCAAGATTGAAGCTATGATGAATTGGGAGCCTCCTAAGAGTCCGTCAGAGATCCGAAGTTTCTTGGGTCTGGCGGGATACTACAGGAGATTCATTCAAGACTTTTCTAAGATCGCTTCTTCCTTGACAGTTCTGACTCGGAAGAATGTGAAGTTTGAATGGACCGAAACCCAAGAGAAGGCGTTTCGGATTCTTCAAAAGAAGTTGTGTGAAGCTCCGATCTTGTCTTTACCTGAAGGGTCGGAGGATTTCGTGTTTTACAGCGACGCCTCAAAAATCGGGCTGGGTTGTGTGTTGATGCAATGAGGCTAGGTAATCGCTTACGCCTCGAGGCAGCTTAAAATACACGAACATAATTATCCAACCCATGACTTGGAGTTAGCGGCGGTGGTGTTCGCATTGAAGCTTTGGCGACACTACCTATACGGCACGAAGTGTACTCTTTTTACAGATCATAAGAGCCTGAAGTATGTCTTTGATCAGAAAGAGCTGAATATGAGGAAAAGAAGGTGGCTCGAGTTGCTGAAAGATTACGACTGTGAATTGCTTTACCATCCAGGTAAGGCGAACGTGGTGGCCGATGCGCTAAGTCGGAAGGACTATAGCGGGAGTATTCGGGCTACCCATTCAAGAATCGAGCTTGTGTCTAGTCTTGTTGAGAAGATCAAGACATCTCAGATGGAAGCATTGTTGGAAGAGAATCTCAAAGAGGAAGTCATGACAAAACAACGATTGCTCTTGACAGAAAATAGCCGTGGAGTGAAACTGTTCAGCGGTCGTGTGTGGGTGCCCAAGGTTGAGGGAAACCGGGAGCTGTTGCTAGAAGATGCACACAAGTCCAAGTATTCCATTCATCCAGGAAGTACAAAGATGTACAGGGACTTGAAGTTGCACTATTGGTGGCCGGTGATGAAACTTGACGTAGCACGTTACGTTGAGCGTTGTGTGACGTGTTCGCAAGTCAAGGCCGAACATCAACGACCGTATGGGAGTCTCCAGTCCTTAGAGATTCCCGAGTGGAAGTGGGAGCATATCACCATGGACTTCGTGACGAAGTTGCCTAAAACTCTTCAGGGACACGATACCATCTGGGTGATAGTGGATATATTGACAAAGAGCGCTCACTTTTTGCCTATGCGCGAGACTTTATCGATGGATAAGTTGGCGAAGCTTTATATCGATGAGGTGGTCTCAAGGCATGGAATACCTTTGTCGATCGTGTCGGATCGCGACTGTCGGTTCACTTCGAACTTCTGGGATGGGTTTCAGAAAGAGCTTGGTACGCGAGTCAAGTTGAGTACGGCTTACCATCCGCAGACCGACGGGCAGAGCGAACGAACGATCCAAACCTTGGAAGACATGTTGAGGTCTTGTGTCATCGATTTTGGGGGTGGTTGGGACTCTCACCTGCCTTTGGTGGAGTTTGCTTACAACAATAGCTACCACTCGAGTATTGGGATGGCACCTTTTGAAGCACTGTATGGGCGAAAGTGTCGGACTCCCGTGTGTTGGCTAGAAGCGGGAGAGAAGCAGTTCGCCGGGCCGGAAATCGTGCAAGAGACTGCCGATAAGGTCAAGTGCATTCGGGAGAGGATGAAAGCGGCTCAAGATCGTCAGAAGAGCTATGCCGATAAGAAGAGGCCACCGATGGAATTCCAAGTGGGCGACCGCGTTATGCTTAAGGTGTCGCCGTGGAAAGGCATTATACGGTTCGGAAAACGTGGGAAGTTGAGTCCCCGTTTTCTCGGACCTTTCAAAGTACTTAAACGGGTGGGTTTGCAAGCCTACCAGTTGGAACTACCACCAGAGTTGAGCAGAATACACAACACGTTTCATGTTTGCTACCTCCGGAAATGTTTGGCGGTAGAAGACAGCGTCATTCCCCTTTCAGAGTTAAGGGTAGACGAAGGAAACCGTTGTGTGGAAGAACCCGACGCCATCTTAGAGAGGAAGTCTAAGAAGTTGCGTCACAGAGAGGTCACTTTGGTCAAGGTACAGTGGAAGCATCACCGGGGAGCAAATGTGACGTGGGAAGCCGAGGAGGATATGAAGCGAAGATATCCTCACCTTTTTGCGTAGTTGGGATTTCGGGGACGAAATCATTCCCAAGTTGGGGAGGATTGTAACACACCTAATTTTCGTTTGGTTTTGCGAGGTTGTAAAGAAGAAAAGAAGTAGATGTTTCTGTCTACAGGGCGCACGGGTCGTGCACCATCCTTCAGGAAAAACGCACGGGTCGTGCGCATGGAACAGGGTGCGAGGCAGTGGAAAACACACGGGTCGTGCGCCCTCCCCTTTGGAAAACGCACGGGTCATGCGCTGTGTTGGGATGTGTGTCAATCCTTGGCTAAATATCTCATATGTTAGATTTCTTTTGGAAATCTCAGATTCTTTCTCTCTCTCTTCTTTTTCTCTCTTTTCTCTTTCAATCTTCAAAGGTTCGTTTGGTTGCTAGTTTTCGGTGTTTCTAGCGAGGGGTCGGTGTTTTAAGCTTCACCTCTACGTCGTAGTCGTTATCTGGTTTTCCGGGTTTTATTCCGAAAACCTATCGGTGAGTTTCTACTACCATTTTACAAACTTTATACATGTCAAAACTCTTATTTGCGAAATCTGAAGTATTTCTACGGTATGATTTCATGTTCTCTACATTTTGTTATAAATGAAGTTTTTGGTGATTTTCGGGGTTTCCCGATCAGTTTTGACTAAAATGACCGGTTCCGCCTTATTAAAAGTAAAATGATGTTTTACTCGCACATTATGCGGACATGTGGAAAGAATGTTTATGAACTCATTTTAATGATTTTCATTCTTACCAGAAGTTAAACTGGAAATGATATCTTGGTTATGAAATATGTTTATACCATATGTTTATTTATGGTTGGTCACATATGTTGTTGGGACGAGTCTGTACCATTACTAGCGGATCCCTAGGTTTTGAGTAGACTGTATTGTTGGGATGTTACATTCCCCAAATTTGTAGCTATGGATCACTTGTTCCTTGAGGGCAATTTAGTACGGTTATGTGAGGCACGATACTAGCCATGGTTCATAGTGATCCTAGTGAAGGAGTATACCTTGGTTTTGCGCTTGGGGCTTGATCTCACGTTGAAGCACGGACTTTGTGATTCGTATCCGCGGATTCCAATTGGTTTAGCTCGTAACTCGGATTGTTGGCCTAACTTTGTGTTGCGCCACAATCCTTGGTAAAATGTTTTGTTTTCGGTCCTTTTATGGTGTATTTATAACGAAAAAGCCTGATTGTGGCAAGGACCTAATGTGTAAATTTAATCTCTTTGCAAATGTTTTTACTTTCGAGCTTCATAAACTGTATGTTCTCACCAGGCTTTAAGTCTGACACTTTTTCTCAAATGATGTGTATAACCGGTTTCCATTAGCGGTGGGTGCCGGGGTTTTTGGAGAGACGAGTTTTGAGTCTCGGGGTTTTTTGGAGATGTTTTAGTATTGTTGCTGGGCATTGTTAAGTCCCATTCTTTTGATGAAATCCTTGTATAGGATTGTATAGTCTTAAGGACTGATCCCATTTATGGGAAGTTAATGGATTTACTTTCGTCATATTGTCAGGTTTCTAGGTTTTATTTTACTATGATTTTTGAGGTGTTACATCCCCCTTAAACCTTGGGTGCCTGCAACACAAATTTAGCTTTTGGTACCCACTGGTATTTGGGTCCTGATGTGTTAGTTGCAATTCTTTTGGGGGTAACATAATAAGAACCATACCAGTAATCAACAAAATTATTACTTACAAAGTCATTTGCTCCACAGTAAGAACAACATATTTTCTTTTCAGCCAACCTGATAAGATGATTAGCAGAGTAAATTATATCAGGTTTACCAAAAGATTTACCTTTATGAGCTCTGTTCTTTTTGGCATTGGATGTGGATATAGATGCTTTGTCATTCTTCTTTTCATCTGAAGAACCTTTAACTCTCCAAACCATCTGTCCTTTCTTAGAACTCTTTCCAAGAGATTTGACGTAAAAGTTTGCTGGACTATTAACAGAATTATCATAGAACATATTAGATGGACGAATCTGATTTGATTTGACAATGTTTGGTTTGACACTGTTCTTTTTGAAAGCATTTTCATGAATGGAACTTGAAGCCGTTTTAAAAGAACAAACTGAATAAGATGAATTGTCATAAGGTGATTGACAAATCACATCAACTGAAATCTTCTCTGACAATTCAACATTTATAGCTTTCAAGTCCTTTATCTTTTTAGATAAAATGTTTATTTCATCAGAAAGTGTGTCAAACTTCTTCTTCAAATCAGTTCTAGCCATCTGTTCTTTCTGAATGTCTGAGGAGAGAACATATATTTTGGATATGAGCTTATATATTTCAGATTCAAAGTTTAAACGTTCTTGCTCAAAATCATTCTCCAAGTTCTTGTTCTTTTCAGATATTTCCTTGAAGATCCCAACATTTCTCTTTTCAGAATTTTTCTTTTTAGATTCAAAATACTTTTTCTTTTCCTAAAAAAATTGTCTTTCTTTCTCAAGTAAGTCTTGTAAAACAGAAATTTGTTTGGGAAATTCAGTAACTTTATCTTCAAGAACTTGTCTCTCTTTTGCAAACGTGTCTCTTTCAGTAATTAAGATATTTTCAAACTCTGACACTTGCTTGGAGTGTTTAATGCATCTTAGCTCCAGATCCTTTTTTTCTTGGATAGTTTTCTTAGAATGATCAGATAGCTTTTGAGTAGAAGCTTTCTCCAGATTTGATTTGTCTTTATCTTCCTGGAGATTTTTTATCAAATCAACATTCTTTGCTTCCAATGCAGATATTTTCTCTTCAAAAGCGTTAAACTTGATGTGTAGATCAACTGATTCAGCTTTAAGTTCTGATGTCTGTTGTTCAGTTGTCTTCAGCATGCTTTGAAGATTGGATATTTTTATTTCTTTCAATTTGATTATTTTCTCATTTGTCACAATAATATCCTCTTTCATCTTAATTTCTTCTTCTTTGGCTTTGATGATATTTTCTTTAAAAGTAATATCTTTCTCTCTTGCCTCGGTTTCTCTTTCTTTATCTTTAATTTCTTTCTCTCTGGTCTTGATGATACCTGTGAAATCAGAAGTTTTATCAAAACTTAACAATTTAGATTTAAACTCTTGAATCTGTTTTAGAAGATCTGAATTATGATATTTCAGTTTATCCCGTTCATCTTCTATCCCAGGTATTTCAGGCATGTATAGGATGGCAACATCTCTTCCATATTGTACATCTTTAGACATCTTGATGTGCTTGAAGATATACTGAAAAAAAAAATATGAAACACAGAAATAAGAGAAAAGAAAAAAATATAAAAAAAGTTACCTACCTAATAGAGTGATCGTCAAGAGAAACTTCGATTAGAAGTTGAGTTATGAGCACACTCTTAAAATATAAGAACAACAAGATTAAAGTCGGAAATAAAGTCAGAAAATTAAAATCTGAAAAACATAGTATAAACTTGTCTTCCAAAAATTAAATCTGAAAATCAGTGCGGAAACTTGACTTGTAATCTTCAATCTGCAAAAATTCAAAAAAATATATCAGATACGCTCAAAAACAGATAAAATAGCTAAAAATGACACTAAAATGACTAAAAATGAAAAAGAAACGAAAAATAAGGACTAAGCACGACACAAACGAAAAATCAACAAAAAAATGACTAAAAACGACAAAAATGACTAAAATATAAAGAAAATTTGAAAATAGGGACTAAAAACGATAAAATGTAAAACTAAGACGAAAAACGAGAACTAAAAATGAAAAATACTAAAACTCGACGAAAAGCGAGAGCTAAAAATAACAAAAACACAAAAATATAAAGTCTAGAGACTAAAAGTGTAAAAACACGAAACTTAGAAACTACAAGGACTAAAAATGGAAAAAAAATAAAACTACAAACTTTAGGGACTAAAAATGTAAAAACCTAAAAGATATAAAATATAGGGACTAAAATTGACAGATCCTGAAAGTTGTAACTTGAGGGACCAAATCTGTCAAACCATCAAACTGAAACTATAGGGACTAAATCTGCCAAAAGTTAAAACTACTTAACAAAATTAACAGAACTAACTAAAAAGGACTAAAAATGTAACAAAATTTTAACAAAATCTAACAAATCTAACAACAGGGACCAGGACTGACAACTTTAAAAACTTGCTAACTGAGTTAACACAAACTAACCGAAATTTGGACTGAAATTTAAAGAAATCTAACAAACTAACGACATCTAACGGGGACTGAAATGTCACAAACTTAACGGACTTAACGACAATCCGTTAAGTTACTGTTCACCATCTTCTACAACTCGACCAGACAACTTCAAGCGTCGATATCTCTTTCGTTTGTTAACCAAATTGAGTGATATTTGTTTCTATTTCATGCTTGAAGATATCTTAATCATTTCCAACGAAAAAGTTTCAGTCATGCGACGAATTGTGAACTGTATATCGATGAGAAAAAAACTCCGGCGAGGCTCAATTTTCCGGCGACTGTTTTCTTCCTTTTTATAGACTGAATTGATCTGAAAAACAATGAAAATGAATTAACAACAAGATTAGAGAGTTAAAACGTCGAAAGTAGCAGTTGACAATCCAATTTCGGCCAATCCCTATTTTCCGGCGAATCTCTGGCGAGAACTTCAAACAACGATATCTCAACGAATACTTGATGAAAATCGATTCTGAAAGCGTCTATGTGTTCTAAAACACTAGGATAAAACTTTAGGCATGATTAAATTGATCAAAAACAACATGAAAATAAATCCCACTTGATGATCATTGGTACTGTGAAAAAAAATTAACAAAAAATCTGAGGCTGAAACTCGCAAAGGCATAGCATAGCGCGAAGTTAGATGTTCAAAAAAAAAAAAAAAACTAAGGTGTTGTTTGTTTTTTAAGAGGTCTAAAGTTTTAAGTCATTAATAAGAGGTGATGTGTAAAAAGGTATGAATGATTCAGATTTAAGAGCCATTAAGAATTTTTTTTTAAAAAACAAACAACCCCTAAGTGTAAAACACGAAGATCAAGCTTGCGTGAAGTGATGTTCTAGCAACCTTCAACGTGCGTGAAGTAACTTCACGCAGAAAACTGCTTGCGTGTTTTTCTTGTGCCATCTGCGGGTTGAGTAGTTCATGCAGCTTACGAGTCCTCAAAGAATCAAAGCTTAATCATGCAAGTTCTTCATGCAAATGAGTTCTTCATGCTTATGAGAAGTCAAATTCAGGTTGAAGCACACTTGTTCTTGTGAGATTCCCATCTTCTGGAAAATACTGCTTGCGAGTTCTTAAAAAAAATGTGCAGCTTACGAGAAGTACATGCAGATAGCTTGCGAGTTCTTTCACATTTAAAGCTTGCGAGTTCTTCCCATTTAAAGCTTGCGTCAAGTGAAATATAGATGGTTTTCGACAAGTAATTCTATGTGCCTTGCGTCAAATTAGAAGCAGCTTTAGTTGACCAAACAATATTCTACAATCTGTTCAAATTGCAACTTTCCAAAAAACAATGAATTGTTAATGGAACTTGGAATAAAAGATCAAAAACTAACACAAACAACTTTTTAAAAAACATCTCAATAAAACTCTGGATCAAAAACTCATGTTTTAACAAAAAAAATTCAAGAACACTCAAGAACACATTAAGAACATGATGAACACAAAATTTTCAAAAAAATGATTTTTATGCATTAAAACTTTAAATTTTTGATCAAATCATGTCTAAAATATGTTTTTAGAAACGAATTCCAAAACAACCACAAATCTCAAAATCACTCTTCAAAAAATTTAACAAGACAACTTTTCAGAAAAATGTCAAAATTTTCAAAAATTCTCAAATTCCTCAAATCTTGAAATGTTTTTGAAAATCTTTTGATGCAAACTTGAAATATAACATTGAATAAACGTTTTGCAATCAAAATCAAACACAAAAACAAACAAAAATCATCAAACTCATTTGTGATCTTCAAAACTTCAAAAATGGAGATTTTTTCAAAATATCTTCAGTTTTCTTCAAATCTTGATGAATCTTTGATGAATTGGTACACAAATTCTTCTCCCAAAGCTTTGATACCAATTGTAAACACCCAAATCTATTAGGTAACAAACATTAATTCCATTGATCTTTGATGAATTTCATCAATTACAAGCTTTCTCTCTCTAAACTCTCTCTAACTTTCTCACTCTAAAATATGACAATGACAAAACCCTTAAACCTAAAGCTTAACCACTAAGCAATCTAATATATCTTCTAATTACAAACACATTGACTAATTAAAAAGTAAACTACTTTGACTTTTCATTTACAAAGACTTTTACTCTAAATCTTGAATACAATAATGCACTAACAGGTTCGGTTCGGAATAACGGTCTGGTTTGCTCATCCCTAGTTTATGAAAATGTTTGTGATGCAAATGTTTGTGTTAAAAATGCAAATCCTTGTGATGCAAATGATAATACTTGTGATGTAAATGCTTGTGATGCAAATGATAATGTTTGTGACGCAAATGATAATGCTTGTGATGCAAATGATAATGCTTTTGATGCAAATGCTTGTGATGCAAATGATAATGTTCATGATGAAAGGGACATTCATTTGAATATATTTGATCCAAGGGTTTGGGATAAGTTAAATTCAAAAATTAAAGATTTGCTTGTTGAGAAGGGACCTATTAGGGAAACTAACATCAATTTCCCTAACTGTTGCATCCGCGGAAAGAAGCTTTTCGAAGTTAAAGTCGTTGCAGTCATATCTACGGTTTACCATGAGCCAAGAAAGATTGAATGGGTTAGCAATTTTAAGTATTGAGAGTAAGTTTTTAGGAGATATTAACTATGATAAAGTCATTAATATTTTTGCTTCAAAAAACGCACGAAGGCATTAGTTTAGGTAATGTATTTTAAGTTTTGTCATATGAGGTTTTGGTTTATGCCCCCCCCCCCCCCCCCACATTGTATCATTTTATTTTATTTAACAAAGATCCGACATGGGGATGAGCCTCCTAGCTAGACTAGGTTCCAAACCCCTTTAATTTTTTTTTGCATTTGCGTAATAAAAGGGCATATTTTTTGCTTTTCGCCATGGGCATCCAAAATCTTAGGACCGGACCTGGATTCTGGCTTTGATCTAACTGCTTTTACAGATGCAGATCACGCCAGTTATAAGTTGGATCGTAAGAGCACTTCCGGATCATATCAATTCCTTGGTGATAAGTTGGTTAGCTGGACTTCAAAGAATCAGAACTATGTCTCAACTTGTGTAATCACCATGGTCTAAGTAATAAGTTGAGAGTGTAGGTGATTGTTTGTCTAAAACCTAAAGTGTGAGGGGCAATTTGTAAATAGAGTAGAAAGGGATTAAACCCTATTACCCCATTCCCTAATTTCATTTTGGTGTGGGTGGCGGCTAAGGAAACAGAGTACTTTTGAGAGAAATTGATTGGGAGAAGGTGAAGATGGAGGTGGGCATTGAAGAGGTTCTTGCCACTTGTTCTTCAAGGTAAGCCTTATTCCTCCTTTTGTTTATTCTTGGTAACAGGGAATGCTAAGCTTTGGTTGTTTTAAGAAAAGTAGGTTTATGGCTTCTGTGTTCATTCTGGGAGAGTTTGGAATTCTTCCTTTATGTATTCATGGAATTAGAAGCTTAATCTTTTTGTTTGGATCGATTGGTAATATTAAAGGAAGAGGTTAGATTAATCAAATTTTTTAGAAAGAATTTTATTGGGTGAAATCTAGAACCCAGGTCGACTTCGTCCCATCGTCGTCGCCGTCGAGACGGGGTGTGGGAGTGTCCACCTGGGAAGCCCTCCTCCGGGGTGATCGGGAAAGCTATCCACCGGGACTGGGAGAACCCTCAACCGCGAGTGACCCGGGAAAGCTCTCAACCGGGAGTGGACCCGAGAAAGCTCTTGAACGGGTGATCCCAGGAGGCATCAACCGGGTAACCCCGGGAGCCAACGATCGGGTGATCACGTGTAGCTATCGACTGGGTAATCCCGGGAGTTCTCAACCGGGTAACCCGGGAGTGTTCAACCCAGAAGTATGTGTGTGCGAGGAAAACCTTAACCGAATCTCGTACGTTCCCGAGATTCGAATTCGAGAGAATGTTTAGCTTCATTTTGAGAGAGACTTCGGGAAGGGGATTCACTTTTACCTTAAGGGTAAGTAGAATACTCACCACTCTATTATATTTATGTCGTAGGTGATTGTTACCGGTCATTAGCGTAAGCGTGAGGATCTAAGCGAGAGGCAACATGTGAGTTTTCTAACCAAGTTGTTAGTACATTAAATGTTGGATCCAAGATCATTTGGATACAATGTCAAAGCCCAAGTCATCTCTCAATGCAAATTCAAAGTCTATGCTAAAAGTGGAAAGTCAAAGTCTCTCAAAAAGTCAATGTAATGTTAGTGTAGATAGTTTGTGCTTTGTAAATCTTGTAGGTATATAAGGTTTTTCTTTCTTGTTATTCCGTGTAACACTTTGAGAGAATATGTTTTAGAGAGAGAAATATTAGAGTTGAGAGCATATTGTATTCTGTGAATTTGAGATCAAATAATATGGCAAGTTTGATTGAATCTTGATTGTTATCTTGTTAATTGCACATTAAGGGACACACAATTGGTATCAGAGCTAGCACAATTCAGAAAAGATTCAAGATTCTGATATTTTTGTGATCGAACTGAAGAACTCGTAGACTTCACTGTTCCAGAATCAAAAGTTTGATTTTGTGTTATTTTGGTTGTAATTTTGTTGTTTTTATTCAGATTGGTGTCTAGAACAAGTTTAGTTTGTATTGCATAGTCCAATCCACAACTAATTTGTGTGAATTTGGATTTCTATTGGTTTTTGTTCGAGTTGTAAAAACGTACTGTAATTACATCAATTTTTTAATTCTTGTTGATTATAGTGTAATAGTTATATTGTAATTTGTTCTAACAGTGATCGAGGTTAAATCTTTCAAGTTTCAGAATCGGATTTGGAGTTTTGGATTGTTTTTAGGCTGAATTTGTGGTTTTCGAAGTAGACAAGGGAAGAACTCGCAAGATCCACTCTTTTCGCAAGATTCATAGTCGAAGAACTCGCAGAGGGTTGTGTGCGAAAAGTAAAAGATTTCCCAAGTCTTTGTTTTTGGAGATTTCTAAGGACATAATTCGCATAAGGCTAGATGCGAAAAGTTTAGATTTCGCAGGTTCTTGTCTGCAAAAAGCTTGGAATTCGCACACCGTTGGATGTGTAAAGTCATTGTTCATGCTCTTCAGCTTGTGAAAAGTTCCTCAATTCGGACGAAGGTTCTCTGAAATTTTCTAAGTTCAGATTTCTTCCAATATTTTGCGAAGAGTGAAAGTTTTGAAAATTTTCTTAGTGTAGAATTCGCACGACATTTAGAGAAAATCTAAAGAAGTGCTTTGAAATTTTATAAGGCAAGAATTCACATACCCCTGTATGCGAAGAGTCAGATTTCACATGCTTTGTTCAGCGAATTGTGGTTGATATTTGGTCTACGAAAAGTGTAGTTCATTGATCTGCGAAAAGTGAACTTTTTGGTCAGAGAAATCTATACTTAGTCAATTTTTGACTATTTTTCAGAATTTTGGAAATTTTTCTGATTAGTGTTTAAAGATCAGTGCAAGTTCAAGATAACTTCAAGGGATGCTCTTTCTATTGGAACTGATGTTAAACCACCTGTTCTATTCAAAGGTGAATATGAACAATGGAAGGATAGGTTTTTGTGTTAGGGTATTATTGTATTCAAGATTTAAGTGGAAAAGTCAAGATGTGTAAAGTCAAAGTTAGTCAAGTCTTTGTAAGTCAATGTTGTTTTACCTTGTGTTTGTACATTGTCTTTGACCATATAAATAGCCTTTGTTCCTTGTAGATAGGTGAGAAGTGCATACCTTGTAAGACATGTAACTCATTGTTAGATTTATGACATCAACACTTTCTCTCTCTACACTATCTTTCTAGATATTGATTTTCATTGTCATATCTTGATCAATCTTGATTGATTATGCTTGAATTCTGGAACTAACAATTGGTATCAGAGCAAACTAAGGAATTTCAGACATGGATTGATACAAAATTGTGGTCAAAATCATTGAAAACTTCCATTTTTGGAAGAACTCGCAAAAAGAAACTGGAAAGTAGCTGTTGAGATTGAATTTCTTCGATTCATCGATTTTGGAGAAATTGATTGATTCTACATTGATCGCCTAATCATAGGAATGTTTCTTGTTTGAATTTTACATTCAAGTTCCAATTGTATCTTTGTTAATTTTGGATTTTTGTTCAATTTTTCTTGAAAAGTTCGAACTTACTGTTTTGGGATCGAATCATTGTATTTTTTTGTTTTTAGTTGAATTTTTGTACTAAAGAACTGTTCTAATATTGTAATCGATCAACCCTGTGAAGTTACAAGTCTTGATTGCAGGAATTGAATCAAAATGGCTAAAAATCTGCAAGTTCAGTGAAGAACTCGCAAGATCTGAGGTTGTCGCAAGTTCATCTGTAGAACTCACAGACTCGAAGGACTCGCAGACTGAAGTACTTTTGTGTTTTTGTGTTGTTTGCGACTTCTACACAAGAACTCGCAAGGCCCTCCTTTTGAATTTGGTTTCTAAAACTTAGAATTTTTTCTAAGTATCAGAACTGGCAGGGTGCCTTTGCGACAAGTAAGAACTCGTTGAGCTCTATTTGCGACTTCTTGGTGTGTTTCTTTATTTGATCTGCGACAAGTGCCTTCTGCGACAAGTGATTTTCTTGAAATTTTTCTAAGTACAAGAACTCGCAGACGCATTGCGACAAGTTAAAGTTCAAAATTTTTTCTAAGTAAGAGATCTCGCAAACACATTGCGACAAGTGAGCTTCAGAACTCCCAGACCTCAATCTGCGACAAGTGAGAACTCGCAGACCACTATCTGCGACAAGTGGCCTTTGATTTGCGACTTCTAAGGATTTGCGACAGGTTACTATTCCTTTCACAGTTGTTTGCGACTTCTAACACTTAAAATATTTTTTTTTGAGTTTTTTCCAGTGTTTGACCAAGGTTGACTTTCTGAGTCAAATTTGTTTCTGAATTCTTTGGACGATCATTTTCAAGCATACTGATCAAAATGGCAACTAGGATATCTAGAAGAGAATGTGCAATTGCATACATGCCTGAGATACCTACTATAGAAGTTGGACTAGATAAATTGAAGATTCAGAATTAAGATCTTCTAAATCAGATTCAGGAGTTGAAAGAAAAATCTATTTTTTCTCAACAAAATTTTAAATGTTCAAAATGTATTAACGATTCTAAATCTGATTTTGTAGGTACAAGAGAGAAAGAAATTAAATTGAAAGAGAGAGAGAGATAACCACTCTTCAAAGCAAATTGAAGACAACTGAAAAGAATTCAACAGAGCTGAAAGATGTAGTTGATTTTCAACTAAAGTTTAAAGATTTTGAAGAGAAAATATCTGCATTAGAGTCAAAGAATGATGGTTTAATGAAGATATCTGAAGAGAAATCATCAGGTTTGAAAACTGATAAAGATGAACTTCAGAAAAAGTTCCATGTAGATAAAGTTGAGTTGGAGAAAGTTTACACTATAAAACTATCTGAATTTTCTAAGAAATCTTTTCAAGAGAAGAAAGACCTTGAGCTTAGGTCCATTAAACTCTCAAAGCAAGTCTCAGAATTTGAAAAGATTTTAATAACAGAAAGAGACACATTTGCTAAAGAGAGAAAAGTTTTTGAAGATAAGACTATTGAACTTCCTAAGCAGATCTCTACATTACAAGACTTACTTGAAAATGAAAGAAAATATTTTCAAGAAAAGAAGAAGTCTTTTGATGCTGAAAATAAAAACTCTGAAAAGAGAAATGTTGGGATTTTCAAGAAAATTTCTGAAAAAAACAAGAACTTGGATCTATGACATCAACCCTTTCTCTCTCTACACTATCTCTCTAGATATTGATTTTCATTGTCATATCTTGATCAATCTTTATTGATTATGCTTGAATTCTGGAACTAACAATTTGGATTTTGTGGACAGACATACAAATAGAGAGAACATAAAGATTTCTATAGAGGAAGGGCCTATGATTCCTATCACTACTAGAATTCCAGATGATGAATCATCAGACAGTGAGGATGGAGATGAGCCTTGAGAACAAAAGACAAAAGAAGTTCCGCTTGATATATCCAAGTATAGTGATTGTAACACCTCGAATTATGGGATCCCTGTATTAGTATTTTCAGTTGTGGAACCTTTTAATTGTTGGGATTATTTAGTCTTTATCGAACCTTTCGAATTTAAGCATCGTGGGATTTCAAAACATCAGATTTTGGATATTTGTTGGAGCTCGCGACTGTGCCCGCGAGAGTGACAGGGTGTCACAGTCGCGGAGGCACAATCGCCGGAGGCCGAGAACTCTCGGTATGTTCTTCGCGATTATGCCATGCGAGAGTGACATGGTCACAATCGCAGGGCACAATCGCCCCAACTGTACCGCGCGGGGGGGGGGGGGGGGTGTTCTTGCGCGACCTTGCCCGCGATAGTGACAAATTTCACTCTCGCTATGTCATACTCGCGGCCGTGTGTTTGGGTATAAATTGTTTAAGTCGCGATTTTAGGGCATTTTATCTGATTTTGAAGGGGCAGTAGCGTTTTTCCTCTCTAGAAGCCTGGTGGTTGTGAATCATCATAGTGCTAGTGAAGCTACCTCAAGCTCTTAACCCATCTTCCTCTTGTCTAAGTTTTGGGTTTTAGGGTTTTAACTACAACCCTACAAGGTGAGTTCTTACACTTTTATTAAACCTTATACATGCCAACATGTCGATTTTGTATGCCTAATATCTCCCCTTTCATGTACTTGATTTGTATAACTTTGTACTAAACCTAATTTTGGGGATATTAGTGTCTATGATGATTTTGGGAAATGATGAATCACGAACTTTAATATTGTTCTTTAACTTGTTTTACTTGGGTTATACTTTTAAGGGAATGACATTTACTAGGTGGAATCTAGGATTGTGAGAACATGGAAAGTATGGTTAACTGCTGATAAGTTTGTAAATCAACTTGCACCATGTTTTGGGATTTGGAAATGAAATAAGGGTCAAATATATGTTGATTCGAAATCTTTGGTAAACGATGGAACTAGTTGTGGTGGAAATCACCTTCATATCACTTATGCATATAAACCATTTTGGGATTATTTGTTGGGCCTTATGCGCATTAATTGGCTTATTTGATGCATTAGGAGTCATGACCCCTATTTACTATAGTATTGCGACATTTGATGAGGATTTCAACTCAATGACCTTTCGCAGTCGGACCTTTCGCGGTCGAACCTTTCACGGTTCACGTTGACATTCCTTGCGCGTACTATATTTGTCTATTGGTTTTACTAACTCAACGAATGGCTTACTTTTGTGTTCCGTCATTCGAGTAGTAAGCGGGTCACCCCCGTTAACCCAAGAGGTATTTGTTATATCTTTAAAGAACGTTATTATTATTATTATCATCATTATCATTGTTGTACACGAAGAAACTCTTCTACTTACTTTTATGTTGAATTTCCTAAATTGTAATGTTTGATCTCACTAGGCTTTAGCCTAACACTTTTTCTTAAAATGACATGTATAACAGGTCAGGTTTCCGGTGGGGTTCGTCGGGACTGAGCGGCTAGTATTGAGGTCAAGAGCGGTCTTTTTTGGAGATGTATAGGCCGGCACGTTGGAATAGTGTTTATATCTTTTGGAAGAATAGCAACACCCAATCTTAATCTTTCTCGATTAAGTTAGATTATTAGGTTTTTAGTCTATCCTTCATTTAATCTATTGTAATGATTGCAGTATTGTTTCCCCGTTCCATCGGGATAATACTTCGGGTTTGTTTTTAGTAGGTCTTACAACCAGGTTTTTATCCATTTATAGCCGTCAAATTGCAGAAATTTCGAATTTTTATTCCGCTAATTTTTAGGGTGTTACAAGTTGGTATCAGAGCATTAGTTTAAGCGAACTAGGTATGGATGTAGGTTACCTAGACTTAAGCTGTGAAATTAGGCAATGATATTGTGAGATTGGGTAGAACTATTAAGATAAGATAGTTCTAGAGTCGCCGGAAGCTACACAAGTTAAGAGTTATGATGATGGGAATGAAAATTTTTATGTATTGCATGTTCATAATTTTGCCTAGCTAACGTTATTATGAAGATGTTTTACGTGATTATGCTTGTTTTCCGTTGTTATGATAATTGATGAAGGTAGTGGTACATTTTCTTGTTTATATCCGTATAGTCTTATCTTATCTATATTCTCGTGTGTGTGGCAGACGATGGTTAATACGCGTAATCGGCCGGAGGGGCAGGATACGGCGGCGTCTACGGCCGATCAGTCGAGGGTAACGAATAACGAATTGCCCCCACCATTTATAGGTGCGTTAGGTGGAGGACCGGAGCATGTACCTCGACGCAACATAGCTGCAACTCACCCGGTCATGGAAGAAGTTACCCCGGAGTCTAGAATGATGGATCGAATGATGCAAGCCATGAGTGCCGCTATGGCTTAGCAGCACGAGATGTTTCTGAAATTGTTGGAAGACCGGGATGCCACCCACCGCAGAAATGAGACGGTGGCAGAAAACGTTGTAGTGGCGGGATCTGGGGGTTCGGGACCCCGTGTCCCTACCAACGAGACGACAACCTCGACCGCAAGACCTGAGGCAAAGTCTTGTACGTTCAAGGCGTTCCTCGGGTGCCGACCGCCAGAGTTCAAAGGAGTAGATGACCCGGCTGCTTGCATAGGCTGGATCAGAGAAATGGAGCAGGCCTTTCGCTCCAGTGAATGTGGAGAGAATCAGAAAGTAATTTTCGGCTCACGGATGTTGAGAGGCACGACTCTCACGTGGTGGGATGTATATTCCCCCTCGATAAAAGCAACTATTCTAGAAAAACTTTCCTGGGAGACTTTTAAAGAGAAGATGCTAGAGGAGTACTGTAATGAACGGACGATGATGGACCGGATCAAGGATGAGTTTCAGAATTTGAAGAAAGGCAATTTATCCGTGAAAGAGTACACTCGACGGTTTATGGATAAGTTGGGTTTGTTGGGACATCTGGTCCCTACCGAGAAGGAGAAGTTCAAGGCTTACACTAAAGGCCTACCGTCGGAGATGATGAATTTGGTTCGGGTGTCCAAGGTCGCTACCCTACGAGCGGCAATTGAGGAAGCACAGTTGGTGAAGGATTCGTATGAGCCGGTTAAAGTTGAGAAAATCGGGGGTATCGAGAAAAGAAGATGGGAAGGAAATTCCGCACCCTCCAAGCGATCGAAACCCTTCAGCAATAACTATAGGGGGACCGCCCCTAAGAGGGAAGCTTCATGGTTTCGGAATTGTCGAAGCAAGCACACCGGTCCTTGCAATTCAGAATCTTTTCTGTGTTTCAAATGTGAAAAGCCCGGCCACAACTTTCGTGAGTGTCCGATTAGGGGACAAGTTTTCTTTGGATGCAAGGAACCCGGAGACATTAGAAGCGAGTGCCCGAAGGCGAGAGCGGGCTCTAGTGGAGGAAAGAGGGTGGACCCTTCGAAGACGACGGGGAGAGCAGTTCAGATGATGACCGAAGAGGCTAAGGCTTCACCGGACGTAGTGTCGGGTACGTTCCTCCTAAACTCCGTACCTACACGTGTACTATTTGATTCGGGAGCTAGTTTCTCTTTTGTGTCGAGTTTGTTTTGCCCAAAACTACCCATGCCCACTACTAGTTTAGAAGAGGCGTTAGTGGTAGAACTAGCCGACGGTGATCAAGTAGTAGTTCGGGATATTATAAGGCATTGCAAACTTGAAATCGAGGGGAGAGAGTTCCCGATTGATCTAATGTCTATGGTCATCAGGGGATTTGATGTGGTAGTCGGTATGGATTGGTTGTCAACCAATCACGCAGAAATTCTTTGTGCCAAGAAATTGATCCGAATTCCGGGTTCAGATGGTCATGCGGTGACCGTGTACGGAGAAAGACGAAAGGGTGAAGTTGCAATCATTAGTATGGTGAAGGCCCGAAAGTGTTTGGCGAAAGGATGCTCATCCTTTTTGGCATATGTTATAAATGTCAAACTCGAGAAGAAGAAATTAGAAGATGTCGAAGTGGTAAGGGAGTTTTCCGACGTATTTCCGGACGACTTGCCTGGTTTACCTCCCGATAGTCAAGTGGAGTTTAAGATTGATCTGACACCGGGAGCGGCTCCTATAGCCCGAGCTCCATACCGTTTGGCTCCGTCGGAGATGAAGGAAATGTTGAACCAATTGCAAGATCTTCTGGAGAAGGGATTCGTGAGGCCGAGTTCCTCGCCTTGGGGAGCACCAGTCTTATTCGTGAAGAAGAAGGATGGTACCATGCGAATGTGCATCGACTATCGGGAGTTGAATAAAGTAACCGTGAAGAACAAATACCCACTCCCTAGAATCGATGATTTATTCGACCAACTTCAAGGAGCAGGTTGTTTTTCGAAAATTGATCTCTGTTCGGGTTATCACAAGGTGAAGGTCAAAGAGGAGGACGTTCCTAAAACCGCGTTTAGGACGCGCTATGGCTATTATGAATTCTTAGTGATGCCCTTCGGGTTGACGAACGCCCCAGCGGTGTTTATGGATTTAATGAATCGCGTGTGCCGACCCTTCTTAGATAAGTCCGTCATTGTGTTCATTGATGACATCCTTATCTACTCAAAGGATGCAGTCGACCATGCGCGTCATCTTCGGGAAGTTTTGGAAATTTTGAGGAAGGAAAAACTTTATGCCAAGTTTTCCAAGTGCGAGTTTTGGTTGAAGGAAGTACAATTTTTGGGGCACGTAGTTTCGAAGGATGGAGTGAAAGTGGACCAGACCAAGATTGAAGCTATGATTAATTGGGAACCTCCCAAAAGTCCGTCCGAGATTCGAAGTTTCCTAGGCTTGGCAGGGTATTACCGAAGGTTCATACAAGATTTCTCCAAGATTGCTTCTTCGTTGACGATGTTAACCAAGAAAAATGTAAAGTTTGTGTGGACTGAAGAGCAAGAGAAAGCATTTCAGACTTTGCAAAAGAAATTATGTGAAGCTCCGATCTTATCCTTGCCGGAAGGATCGGAGGATTTTGTGGTCTTTAACGACGCATCCAAAATGGGGCTAGGATGTGTATTAATGCAAAGAGGAAAAGTGATCGCGTACTCATCAAGACAATTGAAGGTGCATGAGAAAAACTACCCCACTCATGATTTAGAATTGGCGGCGGTGGTGTTTGCCCTAAAGTTATGGCGACATTACCTTTACGGAACAAAGTGTACCTTGTATACGAATCATAAGAGTCTGAAGTATGTTTTTGATCAGAAAGAACTCAACATGAGGCAACGAAGGTGGTTGGAGTTACTTAAGGATTATGACTGTGAATTACTATACCACCCAGGTAAAGCGAACGTGGTAGCCGACGCCCTGAGTCGGAAAGAGTATAGCGGGAGACTTCAAGCCAAACTTACTAGAATCGAGTTGGTGTCAAGTCTCATGGAAAAGATTAAAGAGGCACAGACCGAAGTGTTAAAGGAAGAAAACCTCAAGGAGGAAGTGATGACGAAGCAACAATTATTATTGACCGAGGATAGTCGGGGGCTAAAGTATTTCAATGGTCGAGTTTGGATACCAAAATTTGGTGGTTGTCGGGAGCTACTTTTGGAGGATGCGCATAAATCTAAATATTCTATCCACCCGGGAAGCACCAAGATGTACCGGGATTTAAAACTACTCTATTGGTGGCCAATCATGAAATTGGATGTGGCACATTACGTAGAACGATGTGTGACTTGCTCTCAAGTGAAGGTCAAGCATCAACGACCCTACGGGAGCCTTCAATCGCTTGAAATACCCGAGTGGAAATGGGACAAAATCACCATGGACTTCGTGACCAAATTGCCAAAGACCGTGAGAGGGAACGACACTATTTGGGTTTTTGTCGATCGTTTGACGAAGAGTGCCCACTTTCTAGCAATGCGGGAAACTTTGACAATGGATAAGTTGGCAAAGTTGTACATAGATGAAATCGTTTCTAGGCATGGTATACCATTGTCAATAGTCTCCGATCGGGATAGCCGGTTTACATCGAGATTTTGGGAAGCTTTACACCAAGAGCTGGGTACCCGGGTCAATTTGAGCACGACTTACCACCCACAAACTGACGGGCAAAGTGAAAGGACGATTCAGACGCTTGAAGACATGCTTAGATCATGCGTGATCGATTTTGGTGGTAGTTGGGATACTCATTTACCTTTAGTAGAATTTGCGTACAACAACAGTTATCACTCAAGTATTGGAATGGCACCGTTCGAAGCCTTGTATGGACGTAAGTGTAGAACCCCCATGTGTTGGCTAGAGGCGGGGGAGAAGCAGTTTGTTGGACCGGAAATTGTGCAAGAGATGGCCGACAAAGTTAAATCTATTCGGGAGCGGTTGAAAGCGGCGCAAGATCGTCAGAAAAGTTACGCCGACAAAAAGAGGAGGCCGGTAGAATTCCAAGTAGGAGATCGTGTGATGTTGAAGGTGTCCCCTTGGAAGGTATTAATTCGATTTGGGAAGCGCGGGAAGCTAAGTCCCCGTTTCCTTGGACCGTTTACTATTCTTGAGCGTATCGGACTCCAAGCTTACAAGTTGGACTTACCGCCGGAGATGGATGGGATTCACCCCACATTCCACATGTGTTACTTACGAAAGTGCTTGGCGGAAGAAGAAAGTGTCATACCTTTGTCCGAAATCCGAGTGGAAGACAACCGTTGCATCGAGGAGCCCGAGTCCGTTTTGGAAAGGGTAATCAAGAAACTCCGACATAAAGAAGTAGCAATGGTGAAAGTTCAGTGGAAGCACCACCGAGGCACAAACGTGACGTGGGAATCGGAAGAAGATATGAGACGTAGGTACCCTCATTTGTTTAGTTAGTAGGATTTCGGGGACGAAATCATTCTCAAGTTGGGGAGGATTGTAATACCCCGAATTCTGGGATCCCTGTATTAGTATTTTCAGTTGTGGAACCTTTTAATTGTTGGGATTATTTAGTCTTTATCGAACCTTTCGAATTTAAGCATCGTGGGATTTCAAAACATCAGATTTTGGATATTTGTTGGAGCTCGCGACTGTGCCCACGAGAGTGACAGGGTGTCACAGTCGCGGAGGCACAATCGCCGGAGGCCGAGAACTCTTGGCACAATCGCCCCAACTGTACCGCGGGGGGTGTTCTCGCGCGACCTTGCCTGCGAGAGTGACAAATGTCACTCTCGCCATGTCATACTCGCGGCCGTGTGTTTGGGTATAAATTGTTTAAGTCGCGATTTTAGGGCATTTTATCTGATTTTGAAGGGGCAGTAGCGTTTTTCCTCTCTAAAAGCCTGGTGGTTGTGAATCATCATAGTGCTAGTGAAGCTACCTCAAGCTCTTAACCCATCTTCCTCTTGTCTAAGTTTTGGGTTTTAGGGTTTTAACTACAACCCTACAAGGTGAGTTCTTACACTTTTATTAAACCTTATACATGTCAACATGTCGATTTTGTATGCCTAATATCTCCCCTTTCATGTACTTGATTTGTATAACTTTGTACTAAACCTAATTTTGGGGATATTAGTGTCTATGATGATTTTGGGAAATGATGAATCACGAATTTAATATTGTTCTTTAACTTGTTTTACTTGGGTTATACTTTTAAGGGAATGACATTTACTAGGTGGAATCTAGGATTGTGAGAACATGGAAAGTATGGTTAACTGCTGATAAGTTTGTAAATCAACTTGCACCATGTTTTAGGATTTGGAAATGAAATAAGGGTCAAATATATGTTGATTCGAAATCTTTGGTAAACGATGGAACTAGTTGTGGTGGAAATCACCTTCATATCACTTATGCATATAAACTATTTTGGGATTATTTGTTGGGCCTTATGCGCATTAATTGGCTTATTTGATGCATTAGGAGTCATGACCCCTATTTACTATAGTATTGCGACATTTGATGAGGATTTCAACTCAATGACCTTTCGCAGTCGGACCTTTCGCGGTCGAACCTTTCGCGGTCGAACCTTTCGCGGTTCACGTTGACATTCCTTGCGCGTACTATATTTGTCTATTGGTTTTACTAACTCAACGAATGGCTTACTTTTGTGTTCCGTCATTCGAGTAGTAAGCGGGTCACCCCCGTTAACCCAAGAGGTATTTGTTATATCTTTAAAGAACGTTATTATTATTATTATTATTATCATCATTATCATTGTTGTACACGAAGAAACTCTTCTACTTACTTTTATGTTGAATTTCCTAAATTGTAATGTTTGATCTCACTAGGCTTTAGCCTAACACTTTTTCTTAAAATGGCATGTATAACAGGTCAGGTTTCCGGTGGGGTTCGTCGGGACTGAGCGACCAGTGTTGAGGTCAAGAGCGGTCTTTTTGGGAGATGTATAGGCCGGCACGTTGGAATAGTGTTTATATCTTTTGGAAGAATAACAACACCCAATCTTAATCTTTCTCGATTAAGTTAGATTATTAGGTTGTTAGTCTATCCTTCATTTAATCTATTGTAATGATTGCAGTATTGTTTCCCCGTTCCATCGGGATAATACTTCGGGTTTGTTTTTAGTAGGTCTTACAACCAGGTTTTTATTCATTTATAGCCGTCATATTGCAGAAATTTCGAATTTTTATTCCGCTATTTTTTAGGGTGTTAAAGTGATGAGCAGAAAAACATATACAAAGCTGACAAACAGTCAAGGTCTCTACTTCTTCAAAGCATACCTAATGATATCTACATTAAGATTGATAGCTACAAGGCCACTGCAAAGAAAATGTGGGATCAGTTAGAGAAAATGATGATGGGATCTAAGGTTGGCAACCAGATGAAAGTGGCAAACTGCATTAACAATTATGAAAAGTTTAAAGCCAATATAGGGGAAAGACTTGAAGACACTTATGAAAGATTTGTCTATCTGCTTAATGAGCTAGCTAAGAACAAATTGAAGAAGAAGAAGAAAATAGAAAACAATGTCAAGTTCCTCAGTGTGTTACAGCCAGAATGGAAGAAGCATACTCGGAGAATGAAACTATTGAAATATCTGAGTGAGATTACCCTGCATGAAGTTTATGAAACACTTCATCAGAATGAGGAGGAAGTTGAAGAAATGATTGAAGAGAAGAAGAAAAGTGAGAAACCAGCCGATCCCGTTGCCTTAGTTGTTGAGAAGAAGAAAAAGAAAGAAAAGAAATATAAGAAGAAAAAAAAGAAGATTGTGGTATCTAGTTCTGATGATACTAGCAGTTATGATTCCGATTCTGATGATGGAGAAAATCTGAAACAAGCCATGATATTGCTGACTCGAGCATTCCAGAAGAAATTTTACAAGAAGCCGGGTTCTAACAGCCAGCGATACTCATCAGGGTCAAGGAACTATGAGCACAAGGAACAAATAGAAGGAAAAAGGTATGAAAGGAAGTCGGAAGAGAGAAAATATGTGAACAACTATGAGAAAAAGGTTGAATAACCAATCAAGTGCTACAATTGTGGGAAAATTGGTCATTTTGCTAAAGAATCCTGGAAGCCTAAAGTCAGGAATTCTGAGTATTACAAGAACAAGATGCTTCTGGCAAAGCAAAAGGAAGAAGTTAAAGCTTTAATGGCCAAGGATGACCATTGGTTGGATTTTTTTGAATCTGATAGTGAAAAAGATGAAACAACCCACATGTGCTTGATGGGGAAAGAGGTGAAATTTGATGAATCAGATGATGAGACTTCTGAGGAGGTAAATGATCTATCCAAATGTGATCTTTTAAAGAAAATGGAAACCATGATGGTTGAGCTTCAAGACTTACAAGATAAATTGGAAAAGGAAAAAGTCAGCATTGCTAAAAAGCGTCAAACAATTTTTGATCATAACACTGAAATTGCTGGGAACAAAAACTTGATTGATTCTTTGTACAAAGCTGCTACTAATTTTGAAAAACAAAAAGCTTGTTTTCAAAATCAAATTTCTGAAACAGTTCCTAAGTTCAATTCGTGTGAACTTGAGAAACAAGAGTTTGTTTTAAAAATTAATCAATTACAGTTTGAAAACAAATCTTTGCTGAAAAAGGTAAATGGTTTGGAATCCAAGCTTTATGCTAGAGGTCAAACAGATCAAATCATTCATCTAAACAAGCCAAAGGAATTTACAACTTTTAAGGATAATTAGGGCATTGGATATGATAACCCACATTATTTAAAGAAAGTTATTAGAAAACAACCAACTTTATACAACTTCGATTCTTAAAAGTGGCTGACAAAAATCCTCATTTAAAACCCAAATTTGTCACTAAATCATCTGATGAAGTGGAACTAAGGAAGATGAAAATAGGAAAAACACAACAAAAATGCAACTACCATTATGCTATGATAAGCTGAATGCTAGTTATCTATATGAACAACCAAAATTTCTCTCCAATGATTGTTTTCAAAGCTATTCTAGTGAGGAAATGGAGGCAAAACCCATTGAAGCAAAGATTTATGTTCCTCCACCCATTTTGGAAAGTAAAATTTCTGAACTTGAGAACACCTTTGTAACACCCGAAAAAGTCAGATAAGATTGATCTGCGTGTCGCGTCCCATCTCCGTGGTTAGTGGTGTCTCGAGCTTAAATTTTACTCTAGAATCTCTCGATAATCCTACACCCTTAAGCTTGGGCTCGTAAGGGTCAAAACGAAGACTTTTCAAGGCGAATCATGATTGGCACGAGAGTGACTCGCGATTGTGACAAAGGCATAATCGCCTGTCACAATCGCTAGGATTGTACCGAGAGGGGGTGGGTTTCAGCGACATTGCCCTACGACAATGCCACAGGGTATAGTCGCTGGGCATAGTCGCCCCAGACGTGCAACGTGTATAAAAGTCATATATGACCCATTTTAACCCCATTCCTTCTACCACTCCTTTTGGAGACGATTTTTGGAGGCTTAGGGGCGATTTTTCTCTTCCTTACCTTCTCCTTCTTCAAATCTTCACCTAAGGTTAGTGGAATCATCTTGTAGGTCTCATGTATGGTGTTTGGGTTATTTATTGCATGGTTTGTAAGGGTGAAATCATGATTCAAGTTCTTCCTCATTTCCTTTGATTCTAGGGTTTCATCAATCTATCTCCCATCTTTTGAAGAACTTGACTTGATGTCATATTAGTAACCCTGAAGGTTTATTGTTGTTGGATACAAGTGGTGGATAAGGTAATCTCCTATCCTTTTCATTTGTGGAAATTAGGGTTTTGACATAAGTTGAGATCTTTATGTAAAATGTTTGGGGAATGATTCTAAATGGTTAAATAGGATATTTATGGTTGGACCCTTGTGGATCTAGGTTTTGGAAGATTTGGCTTGCAGGTACAGTTTTCTTCAAGAAATGCTCAAATTGGGGTAAAATCTAGATTTAGCCTAAATCTAGCGAGGTGAGTTCAAGTGTTTTGTGAAAACGGTGTACATGCGAAAATGTTTATTTTAAAGTGTTTTGTGTTTTACATGAAATTTGTTAACTGCTGATAAGTTTTGGTTATTTTGAAGTGTTCAACTTTTATAAACTTATATAACATACATTCTTGGGTACTTGACCTTATATAACCATTTGGGAAAATGCATATCATTATGTCATAAGGTATTTTGGAAATAAGGGTATGAGTTCATTTGGAAAAGGGTTTGCCTCAATCAACTTTGTGTTTTAGATTTATCAAACTTTTAGTCGTTGGGTTTCATTACCGTTGGTTATGTCTGAACCAGGAGAACGATATCAGTTGATACATCTGAAGTAGTTGGATGATTAGGCATTGAATTCTTTGACCTGTCAACCACAACAGACTTAGGCAATTTAGATCCTCGAAACTCATCATAAAAGAATTCAAACAATAAATCTAATTCAGATAAATGAGATGTAGAAGCAGATGCTTTATCTGAATTAGTCTCATTAGATACAGGTTCTAGACTAATTTGTCCAGAAGCTAAAACTCCTGTAAGTACGGGTTCTGAACTGTGTTGTTCAGAAGCCACCTCTTCATCAAATGTAACATTAACTCTTTCTATCACAGTATTGGACTTCTTCAAGTACACTCGATATGCATCAGATGTTTGAGAATATCTAATGAAGATGCCTTCATCAACCTTAGGTCCGAACTTGTTCAAGTTCCCTCTATCATTCAATACGAAGCACCTGCATCCAAAAACATGAAAGTGTTTAATGTTAGGTGTACGATTGTTTATCAATGCATAAGGTGTTTTACCAAACCGGCGATGTACTATGAACCGATTTTGTGTATAGCACGCAGTCGAAATAGCTTCTGTCCACATAAATAGAGGTAGATCGGATTGACTCAGCATAGTACGAACGGCCTCGACTAGCGTTCGATTTCGTCATTGTACTATGTAACAACCTGAACATTTGTTTACATAATAAAATAACATTTATTACTAAATACTGTCCCAAGCTTACAATGTCTTTACTATCAACTATTACACAACTGAGTTTCTCAAAAGGAATAGCTATGGCAGGAAGTCTTCTATCCCCTGCTTAAAGCTCACACTTTATCTTTTTCCTTTATCTGCTCCTTTTCGATAACCTGAAATAGAATTAAAGTTTCGAAACAGCGAGGGTTAGACCAAAAGGTCTAGTGAGTCCCCTCCAATTTCTACAACACAGTTCAAATATTAATTAAAACATTTAAACATTACTGCATATATCTCAATACATGCCTACTCTTTAATTCACTTTAAAAGATTTATGCTTCACATAAATAAATCAATGTAATGGCCATTACTAATCACTTTTTACGCTCGCCAGCGTACTTTCAACTATTGACCAACATTCCCGTCAAAGACGGTATGTCTGTCTCGCACTGCCTTATTTTAGGGACACACCCTAATGGCATAAACGGGCCACACTCCCCGGTACGAGCAGGCGGGTCACACTTCCCGACTTAGGTCAAACTTCTGACTCAAATGTATACATACATTTGGTCCTGCCAGTATATAAAACAAGTTTATATACCCTGAGCATAAACATGCCCAACTAATTAAATCAATCATTTGAAAGAATTCTACAAACTTTTCATATTACAAATGCGCAGTATATAAAAACTCACATTTATAAAATAACTGCTCAAATCATAAAAGACTTAGTTAAAAGACTCACCTTTAATTCTTCCGAATTAACTCTGTCTTCTTACCGATTAACACCACCTACGATGGTATTAAAACAAAGGTAAGCTAATTTGCAACTAACACTCCTTCTTTCAAAAGACTCATCAATTGAAATCTATTGTTTTTAACCCGATCAAAACTAATCTGATTAAAACCCTCTTAGACCGATAAAACGCACTACTGGTCTAACACACTCCCGGTCGAACAATACTTCCGGTCGAACACTAATACCGGTCGAATCACACCACCGGTCAAGCAGACTTCCGGTCGAGCAGACCTCCGGTCGAACCTTACCTTCGGTCTTATACTCTATCGGTCTTTAGCATAAGACCGATATCTCATCTTCCGGTCTTAATCAAGAACATAAGTCGGTTTACACAGTTCAAACCCAGAAACTTTTGATCGATTAAATCGATCAAATACACGGTTAAAAGCTTGATTAACACGTCTATTTACCGACTATAACATGCAGATAGAAGCATGAAGCTAAAAAATACCTCTTTTTGACAAAAATGGATCAACCCTTCAAGATCTCTTCACTTTTCTCTCTGCTTTCTCTCTTTCACTCTTTCTTCTTTGAAAACTCTAAGACTGCTCACAAACATATCAGTATGAGATGTAAATCTCATCAATCTGATATTTATGTGATAAAACCAACTTTTTTTTTTCAATAAACCCCCTTGAACTTTGATTTTCTTTACACTTTTTCCCCCAACTTCCAAAATTAACAAAATTTCGAAACTGGGTATTACAATCTTCCCCCCTTAAGAGAATTCCGTCCCCGGAATTCTATCACTAAACAACTGGGGATACTGAGCTCTCATATCTGCCTCTACTTCCCACGTAGACTCTTGCCCTTGGTGAAATTTCCACTGAACTTTCACCAAACGAATCTCTTTGTTCCTCAACGTCTTTATCTTGAGGTCTGTAATTGCTACAGGCTCCTCAATATAACTTAGTTTCTCATCTACATGAATATCTTCTAAAGGAACAACTATATCTGCTTCTGCCAAACACTTCTTCAGGTTTGACACATGAAATGTAGAATGAATCCCACACAAACTCGCTGGTAGATCAAGTTCATAAGCCACTTCACCAACACGATTAGTGATGATAAATGGTCCAACAAACCTTGGTCTTAACTTTCCTTTCTTTCCAAATCTGATCACCCCTTTCCAAGGTGAAACTTTCAACATTACTTTATCTCCTATCTGAAACTCTATCGGTTTCCTTCGTTTGTCAGCATACACTTTCTGACGATCTTGAGCAATCTTCAATCTTGCTCTAATCTGATCAACTTTATCAGCTGTCACCTGCACAATCTCTGGTCCTGCTAACTGACGTTCACCCACCTCATTCCAACATAGAGGTGTTCTACACTTACGACCATACAAAGCTTCAAACGGAGCTGCTTGTATGCTAGCATGATAACTATTGTTGTAGGAAAATTCAATTAACGGTAAATGAATCTCCCACGAACCTATAAAATCTATTACACATGCACGAAGCATATCTTCTAAAGTCTGTATAGTTCTTTCACTCTGACCATCTGTTTGCGGATGATAGGCCGTGCTCAGCTTCAGTTGAGAGCCTAATTCCCTTTGCAAACTTCTCCAGAACGCTGATGTAAATCGAGCATCCCTGTCTGATACTATGGACGACGGTACTCCATGTCTTGTCACTATTTCATCGATATACAATCGAGCCAACTTTTCTAGTGAGTACGTCTCCTTGATCGGTAGGAAATGAGCTGACTTTGTGAGTCTATCCACTATCACCCAAATAGCATCATGCCCCTTAGGTGATCGTGGTAACCCCGTAACAAGATCCATAGTAATCTCATCCCACTTCCACACTGGAATTTCTAACGGCTGAAGCTATCCATAAGGTCTCTGATGCTCAGCTTTAACCTTTAAACATGTAAGACATCGTTCAACAAAATGAGCAATATCTTTCTTTAAACCTGGCAACCAATAACTCTGCTTCAAATCTCTATACATCTTATTAGTTCCAGGATGAACTGAATACCGAGATCTATGAGATTCTTCCAACACTTTCTGCCTCAAACCTCCTGCTTTTGGGATCCATACCCGCTTATTAAAACACTTTACTCCTCGATTGTCAACTACTAACGAGTTAACAACCCCAACTATCCTTTCACTTTTCAAATTTTCTGCTGACACTGCTTCTTCTTGAAACTTTATAACTTCTTCCAAGAAATTGGAAACAACATCAACTCTAAACGCTACAACCTCTGCTATTTCTCCATGCTCTTTACGACTTAGAGCATCGGCTACCACATTAGCCTTTCCTGGATGGTACAAAATTTCACAGTCATAATCACTTAATAACTCCATCCATCTACGTTGCCTCATATTAAGCTCTTTCTGATTAAACAGATACTGAAGACTCTTGTGATCTGTGTAAATCTGACACTTGATCCCATACAAGTAATGTCTCCAAATTTTCAAAGCAAATACTACTGCTGCCAACTCTAAATCGTGCGTCGGATAATTCTTTTCATGCTCTTTTAACTGACGAGATGCATAGGCAATCACCTTGCCTTCTTGCATTAACACACATCCCAAGCCCAACTTTGAAGCATCGCTATAAATAACAAATCCTTCGGACCCGTTGGGTAGAGACAAAATAGGAGCACTACTTAAACTTTCTTTCAACTTATCAAACGCTTCTTTTTGAGCTTCTGCCCAAACAAACTTAACATTCTTTCTGGTTAAAGCTGTTAATGGCATAGCTATTCTAGAGAAGTCCTGAATGAACTTTCTATAATAACCAGCCAAACCCAAAAAACTTCTTACTTCAGATGGCGATTTCGGTGCTTCCCATCCTTTTATGGCTTCAATCTTAGCTGGATCAACCTGAATCCCATCTTTCGACACCACGTGCCCTAGAAACTGAACTTCTTTCAGCCAAAATTCACACTTTGAAAACTTGGCATACAACTTTTCACGCTTCAGCAATTCTAAAATTTCTCTTAAATGAGTTTCATGATCTTCTTTAGAACGTGAATAGATCAATATATCATCTATAAAAACAATGACATATTTATCTAAAAACGGACTACACACCCTATTCATCAGATCCATGAAAGCTGCTGGCGCATTAGTCAAACCGAATGGCATAACTAAAAACTCATAGTGTCCGTACCTCGTACGAAACGCAGTCTTAGACACATCCTCCTCTCTCACCTTTAACTGGTGATACCCAGAGCGCAGATCTATCTTAGAAAAGTAACTCGCTCCTTGCAGTTGATCAAAAAGATCGTCAATCCTGGGAAGCGGATACTTATTCTTAACAGTCAACTTATTGAGCTCACGGTAATCTATGCACATTCTCATAGAGCCGTCTTTCTTCTTAACAAACAATACTGGCGCTCCCCAAGGTGAGGTACTAGGGCGAATAAACCCCTTGTCTAACAATTCTTGCAACTGAGTCATCATTTCTTTCATCTCTGCCGGTGCCAGTCTGTACGGTGCTCTTGCAATCGGCGCTGCTCCGAGAACTAAATCAATACGAAACTCCACTTGCCGATCAGGTGGAAAAATGGTTAAATCTTCCGGAAATACTTCTGGAAACTCACTAACTACCGGAACAGACTCCAATCCCTTCTTTTCCTTCTTAGCATCTATCACATAAGCTAAGAATCCCACACACCCTTTTACTAAACATTTCTTAGCCTTTATCATAGACATCAAACATGACTTTCTATCTCTTCGATCTCCAGATACTACTATCTCTTCCTATCCTGGTTGCGCTATACGAATCAATTTCTTATTGCATACTATATAAGCATTATTAGACGCCAACCATTCCATTCACACAATAACATCAAATTCTCCCATACCCATTGGGTACAGTCGAAGTGGAAATGATTGTCCCTCAATGACAATACTACACCCATCATACACTTCTTCTACCAGAATTTGACTATTATCAGCCACTTCTACTTTCAATTCACGCTTAAGTTTCTTAGGTTTCACATTCAATTTATTCATAAACTTAGGAGACACAAAAGAACGATTTGCTCCTGAATCAAACAACACTTTTGCATAATTTGAATCTATAAAGAAAGTACCTATAACTATATCAGGTATCTCCGCCGCTTCTTCTGCTGACATGTTGAAAACTCTAGCTCTAGCTTTAGCTGGCTCTCCCTTTTTCTCACTTCCCTTTTCTACACTTCCTCCAATTGTTCCCTTTTTCAATTGTGGACAATTGGTCCTGATATGATCAGGAGATCCACACTGATAGCAAGACCTCAAATTCTGACAGTCCCGAGCCAAATGCCCAACTTTCCCACACTTATAACAGCCCTCTTGATTTATCTTACATTCTCCCTTATGCATTCGATTGCATTTACTACAGGGCTTATTTTCAAACTTACTAACAGAACGTTGATCAAACTTAACAGACTTAACTGGCTTGAAATCACGAACTGTTCCTTCCCACTTTCTCTTATCTCCACTTCTTTCTGTGGCTTGCCTGCTCTTTTCTTTCTCTCTCATCTCTGCTGCATTAACAACCATCTGAAAAGTCGACGTTTTTTATTCGAGACAAATTCCTGAATATCACTTCTTAATCCAAAGACGAAATGTTCTACTCGTCTTTCTTCATTCGGAACATAGATTCCTGCAAATCTAGACTTTTCAATAAACTTGGTTGTATACTCTCTGACCGACATTTCTTTCTGTTCTAGACCCAAGAATTCTTCTTCCAGCTTTTTAACTGCCGCCAGAGGACAGAACTGTGCTTTAAATACTTTCACAAAATCACGCCAAACCATCTCTTTAGCTATTGCAGAACCTTGACCTCCAGATTCTACATCCCACCACATTACTGCTTCATCCTTCAGCATTGACAAAGCGTATACTACTTTATCATCTTCCGCACATTTACTCGTGTCAAAAGCTAACTCCATACTCTTTATTCATCTTAATGCTACTACGGGATCACACTCCCCTTTATACGAAGGAGGCTTGCAAGCAGCAAACTCCTTGAAACTACATCCTCTTCCTGTTATAGCTTTAGCTGACACCATGGGTCCTGACTGCGGATGACTACCCATTGCAGTTACTGGAGATTCTGCTACTTCAGTTGCTACCTTATCTTCACTCTTTTCTTTACTTACATAAACTTCATTATTACGATGAGCAAACAAAGCGTTCAAAGTTTCTTGTAACTTTCCCATTTCTACAGCAAAAGTTTCTTGCGTAACAAAACCTTCCGTCCTACCTCTACCACGGTTACCCTCACAGAATCCGAACTTTCTTGATGAGACTCTTCCAGCTCATCTCTTATCTCTATACTTTCATTCTGACGAATACCACGACTCGTCTTCCCACCTCGAGTTCCCACATTAGAAACTCCTATCTGAGTAGCTGTTTTCTGAACTGTTTTACCTTTAGGTCGACCTCGACTCTTTCCTTGGATAGCAGTCGGGTTGACATTAGCTATTTGCTCTTCGGCAATGACTTCATTCTCTCGATCCATTTCTGGATTTACTACAGATCTACTCCTGGTCACTCGCTCAGACATACTTCTGCTAAGAATAAACATAAGATATTCAATCTCACACACTACACATTACGGCAGTTTAAGCAAAAGCATGTACTTGTAAATTCATAATTACACTGGCCAAATGGAATTCCAAATTTACCATACATGCTATTCCTTACTACCTTAATTTCATATTCTTATGGTCTTCCTACTACTCAGTTGTGCTTCTACTATTTCAGTTTAAGTCTAGGCCCATCCGGTCACCTAGATCCCTTAAACTAGTGCTCTGATACCAATTGTAACAACCTGAACATTTATTTACATAATAAAATAACATTTATTACTAAATACTGTCCCAAGCTTACAATGTCTTTACTATCAACTATTACACAACTGAGTTTCTCAAAAGGAATAGCTATGGCAGGAAGTCTTCTATCTCCTGCTTAAAGCTCACACTTTATCTTTTTCCTTTATCTGCTCCTTTTCGATAACCTGAAATAGAATTAAAGTTTCGAAACAGCGAGGGTTAGACCAAAAGGTCTAGTGAGTCCCCTCCAATTTCTACAACACAGTTCAAATATTAATTAAAACATTTAAACATTACTGCATATATCTCAATACATGCCTACTCTTTAATTCACTTTAAAACATTTATGCTTCACATAAATAAATCAATGTAATGGCCATTACTAATCACTTTCTACGCTCGCAAGCGTACTTTCAACTACTGACCAACATTCCCGTCAAAGACGGTATGTCTGTCTCGCACTGCCTTATTTTAGGGACACACCCTAATGGCATAAACGGGCCACACTCCCCGGTACGAGCAGACGGGTCACACTTCCCGACTTAGGTCAAACTTCTGACTCAAATGTATACATACATTTGGTCCTGCCAGTATATAAAACAAGTTTATATACCCTGAGCATAAACATGCCCAACTAATTAAATCAATCATTTGAAAGAATTCTACTAACTTTTCATATTATAAATGCGCAGTATATAAAAACTCATATTTATAAAATAACTGCTCAAATCATAAAAGATTTAGTTAAAAGACTCACCTTTAATTCTTCCGAATTAACTCTGACTTCTTACCGATTAACACCACCTACGATGGTATTAAAACAAAGGTAAGCTAATTTGCAACTAACACTCCTTCTTTCAAAAGACTCATCAATTGAAATCTATTGTTTTTAACCCGATCAAAACTAATCTGATTAAAACCCTCTTAGACCGATAAAACGCACTACTGGTCTAACACACTCCCGGTCGAACAATACTTCCGGTCGAACACTGATACCGGTCGAATCACACCACCGGTCAAGCAGACTTTCGGTCGAGCAGACCTCCGGTCGAGCAGATCTCCGGTCAAGCAGACCTCCGGTCGAACCTTACCTTCAGTCTTATACTATATCGATCTTTAGCATAAGACCGATATCTCATCTTCCGGTCTTAATCAAGAACATAAGTCGGTTACACAGTTCAAACCCAGAAACTTTTGATCGATTAAATCGATCAAATACACGGTTAAAAGCTTGATTAACACGTCTATTTACCGACTATAACATGCAGATAGAAGCATGAAGCTAAAAACATACCTCTTTTTGACAAAAACGGATCAACCCTTCAAGATCTCTTCACTTTTCTCTCTGCTTTCTCTCTTTCACTCTTTCTTCTTTGAAAACTCTAAGACTGCTCACAAACATATCAGTATGAGATGTAAATCTCATCAATCTGATATTTATGTGATAAAACCAACTTTTTTTTTCAATAAACCCCCTTGAACTTTGATTTTCTTTACACTTTTTCCCCCAACTTCCAAAATTAACAAAATTTCGAAACTGGGTATTACATACTACTCCATTTTGTTCTGGCGTTCTAGCAACAGAGAATTGATGCGTTATCCCGACCGATTCGAGATAATCTTCAACAGTTTTGTTCTTAAACTCTGTGTCGTTGTCTGTTCTCAGAAGCTTGAGTTGCTTTTGTAGATGTACTTGGGTAGTCTTTAAGAAACTGATGATGACTTCGGGCATCTCATCTTTAGATCTCAGAAATTTGACCCAAGTATATCGTGAATAATCATCCACAATAACTAAAACATACTTCTTGCCGCTTATGCTTTACGTTCTCATTGGACCACAAAGATCCATGTGAAGCAATTCCAATGGAGAACTTGTACTTTGTTCAGGCTTTGGCTTGTGTGCGGCTCTCTTCATCTTTCCTTTCTCACATGCTGCACATAGGTGTTCTTTCTCATACTTTAGCTCAGGAAGACCTTTGACTAGCTTTCCCATGACCAGTTTATTGATGTAGCGAAAATTCAGGTGAGATAGTCTGCTGTGCCATAACCAACTCTGTTGCAGCGAGGCTTTAGATAGTAGACAAACCTGATTTTCAGTCTGGACCTTTGACAGATTTATCGTGTAGACGTTGGACTTTCTAGTGCCGACCAAGAGTTCTTTACCATCTTCAGTGCATACAGAACACCTCTTGGCCTTGAAATTTACCTCTAAATCTTTGTCGCAGAACTGGACAATACGGAATAGGTTTTTCCCTAAACCTTCCACGTAACTCACCTTCGTAATTGTTTCATTATCTTGTATCACGTCACCGTAGCCGAGAATCGGTGAAAACTGATCGTTTCCAAAACGCACATTCCCGCAGAATTTCTCTGTATAATTAGACAATAAATCCTTTTGCCCGGTCATATGCTTGGAACACCCGCTATCCAAGTACCACATATGACGGGTCTGTATAAGAGAAATCAGGGAATAACAACTTTAGGTACCGATTTAAAAGCGGGTCCTAACTGATTAGCACAAGATTTTGGTATCCATTTGTATATGGATACTCTGACCTTTTGAAAAACTTTTGAAGCATATGGCTTATAAGAACCAACATGATAATTATCAAACCAATTATCAGAAAATCGGTGAGAGACAAAATCATTCCGTTTATAAGTAGATGACTTAGTAGTAGATTGAGATAATTGGAGTAATTGCTTTTTTGAATATCGCTTGTAAGGAATTACAAGGTTTTGTTTATTGGAAGCAACACTACCAACTACATCAGAAGAACTACTAGTAAATCTATTACAATCCATATCAGGAATTGATTCAGAACTCTCATCTATCTTATGTTTTGGTCGGCATTCAGTTCGACCTTCTGACCTTTTCTTTCTTAAATCTGAAACAAAAAATTTAGATTTGTTAGGAAAGTCAGATTTCTGAGAATGTCTTTTCTTTAGCTTACCAGTGTTAGTCTGTTTCTGTGAGCACCGTATCTTTTGCTTCTTACCTTTAGCATAATAATCAACATTCACAGAAACTGATTCACCAACCATAGTTGATGATTCACCAACTTCATGCACACTTGGTAAAGCTTGTCCATTTTTAACAAAAGTAGAATGATCTGGAAGTTTAGCATTAAAATCAAACATATCAATCTCATCTACACACCCTTCATCAGAATTTAAAAAATCATTTACAGACGTAAACAAGTCATCAAAATCAACTTCATAGGTTTGAAGTGCTTTAGAAGATGTAGAACACTCTTGAGATTCAACTTTGAAAACTGTGTTCTTTCAATATCAACCAATAATCTTTCATTAGATAAAATATTTCCAAGCTCGATTATTTTGCTTTCTAAAATGAGTGGAGGAACATAAATTTTAGCTTTTAAAGGTTTTGCCTCCAACTCTTTTGTCGAATAGCTTTCAAAATAATCATTTGATGCACATTTTGGCTGATCTGAAATATAACTATCATTCAGCTTTTGATAGCAGAATGGTAGTTGCATTTTTTTTAAACTGTTTCTTTTCTCATCCTTTTTTGCCTCTACCTCATCAGGTGACTTGGTAACAAATTTGGGTTTCAAATGAGTATATTTAGCAGCCGCATATAGAAAATCAGAATTATATAACGCATGCTGTTTTCTGATGGCTTTCTTAAGATAGTGTGGGTTATCGTAACCGAGACCCCACTTCTCTTTAAAATCAGTTTCCTCATTAGGGGTGTTTAAAAAGATGGTTTGATCTGTTTGGCCTCGTGCATATAATTTTGATTCCAAACCATTTACCTTTTTCTCTAAAGTCTTGTTCTCAACCTGCAGTTTAAAAACTTTTAGAGCACATTCTTGCTTTATTGAATCAGACATAGAAATCTTAGAGACAAAATCAGAAATTTTACTGTCAAAACATTCTTTTTCTTGTTTGAGCTTAGAGACATATTTGTTAAGAGAATCAATTAAATCTTTGTTCCCAACAACGACTTTGTTAAGATCAAATATCTTTTGATTTTTCATTACAACCCTGCTCTTTTCCTTTTTCAGCTTATTTTGAAGATCTTGAAGTTCGACCATCATGGCTTCCATTTTGGTCATAAAATCATATTTGGAAAGATTAAGTACCTCATCAGCTGTTTCTTCATCACTGTCATCATACTTCACTGTATCTCCCATCAAGCACATATGGGCAGTTTCTTCTCTTTCCTCTTCATCTGAATAATCTAGCCAGAACTTGTCTTCAACCATCAAAGCCTGACCAACTTCTTGCTGCTTAGCTAAAAGCATCTTGTTCTTATAATACTCTGAGTTTCTGACTTTGGGCTTCCGACAGTCCTTAGTGTAGTGACCAACCTTACCACAATTGTAGCATTTGATCAGGTCGTCTATTTTCTTTTCAGCACCAGCATATTCATTCACAAACTTCTTTCTTTATTCCGACTTTCTTTCCACATACCGTTTCTCCTCATATCTTTTTCCTTTAACTCTTTCCCGATGTTCATGGTTCTTTGATCTGAACGAAGAGTACCTCTGAGAATTAGAACCCGGTTTCTTGTAGAACTTCTTTTGAAATGCCAGGGTTGAGACAATCCCTTGGAAAGGGAGACGGTTGTTTTCTTTCGAGAATTACGTCGTTGAGGTCTATGATGTGTTGTTACCTTTGGGGACCGAGGAAACCAAATATGAGTCAAGGGTGGTAATGAAATGTCTAGGGTGATGAAAAGATTTCAAGGACGAAATCGTTTCAAGGTTGGGAGGATTGTAACACCCGAAAAATTCAGATAAGATTGATCGGCGTGTCGCGTTCCATCTTCAGGGTTGGTGGTGTCTCGAGCTTAAATTTCAGTCTAGTATCTCTCGATAATCCTACACCCTTAAGCTTGGGGTCGTAAGGGTTGAAACGAAGAATTTTCGAGGCAAATCATGGTTGGCGCGAGAGTGACTCGCGATTGTGACAAAGGCACAATCGCCTGTCATAATCTCTAGGACTGTACGAGAGGGTGGTGGGTTTCAGTGACATTGCCCTGCTACAATGCCACAGGGCATAGTCGCCCCCGACGTGCAGTGTGTATAAAAGTCAGATTTGACCCATTTTAACCCCATTCCTTCTACCACTCGTTCTGGAGTTGATTTTTGGAGGCTTGGGGGTGATTTTTCTCTTCCTTACCTTCTCCTTCTTCAAATCTTCACCTAAGGTTAGTGGAATCATCTTGTGGGTCACAAGTATGGTGTTTGGGTTATTTATTGCATGGTTTGTAAGGGTGAACTCATGATTCAAGTTCTTCCTCATCTCCTTTGATTCTAGGGTTTCATCAATCTATCTCCCATCTTTTGAAGAACTTGACTTGATGTCATATTAGTAACCCTAAAGGTTTATTGTTGGTGGATACAAGTGGTGGATAAGGTAATCTCCTCTCCTCTTCATTTATGGAAATTAGGGTTTTGACAGAAGTTGAGATCTTTATGTAAAATGTTTGGGGAATGATTCTAAATGGTTAAATATGGATATTTATGGTTGGACCCTTGTGGATCTAGGTTTTGTAAGATTTGGCTTGAAGGTTTAGTTTTCATCAAGGAATGCTCAAATTGGGGTAAAATCTAGATTTAGCCTAAATCTAGTGAGGTGAGTTCAAGTTGATTTGTGAAAATGGTGTACATACCAAAATGTTTATTTTTAAGTGTTTTGTGTTTTACATGAAATTTGTTAACTGCTGATAAGTTTTGGTTATTTTGAAGTGTTCAACTTTATAAACTTATATAACATACATTCTTGGGTACTTGACCTTATATAACCGTTTGGGAAAATGCATATCATTATGTCATAAGGTATTTTAGAAATAAGGGTATGAGTTCATTTGAAAAAGGGTTTGCCTCAAACAACTTTGTGTTTTGGATTAATCAAACTTTTAGTCGTTGGGTTTCATGACCGTTGGTTAAAAATATTTTATTGTTTACACCGACATTTATTGTACGATAAAGCAATCTTTGTTGAGCTCTGGCTCAGTTTGATTAAAATGAGTCTTTGGAACATTTGCTTAATCTTTGTAGTTCGTTAAGTAGCCTTGGTCGTATGGTGTACTTAGTTGCACCTTATTTGGGAATTACATGTTTTGAGTGCGTTGTCATTCTTTTGAGTCATGTAACATTTTGACCGTAATGCATTGGATCCATAGGCATAGAGGTCGGTTTATCATGTAAATGCGAGATGAGGTCCCCGAGTTGCAATATGGAAATAGTCATTGGTGATACGATGTAAGTTTCGAAATGAACAAGCGTGTCAAGGATGGTGAGGTCCCAAGGTAAAGTTCCATGAATAGGGTTGAACTTTGTGATTCTTTGGAACTAAGATCCATGAATAGGGTGATGTTCCAACGGCTAAAGATCCATGAATATGGTTGATGTCTATGATGACTAAAGATCCATGAATAGGGTTGATGTCTACCTTGACTAAAGATCCATGAACAGGGTTGATGTCAATGGTTGCCCATCCTTGAAGTATGCTTATAACATATACACATGGCTTATCTTTATGTGCCGCCACATTCGATGGAATCGGGTCTTCCCCGTCACCGAAAGGTGTTATTTTGGGTATTGTATTTTGGTATCCATGTTTCGGTGACATTTTATATGTATAGGTTTTATCCATGATTTTTGAGTTGGGTAATATGTGCCACTTGTGTTTGGGTGTTTCGGGAAATTATGTTTTATCTACGTTTTTATAAATGGGGAGTTCAATTTCTATTTAATGCTTTGAGTGGGTTTTGGGTTGAATTTACTCTACGGAAGAATATTTTATGTTGGGGTATTCGTCTTTAAAATGTGCATATTTGGAAAATTATGGTTTACATGATAATCTTTACTGTTAACATTAAGTATTCATATATGCTGAAAACTCTTGAACTCACTAGGGGTTAGCCTAACCTTTTTATTTGTCGGCATGTGCATCAGGTTCCAGTTGGGGGTATTGATTTTAGCAGTGCTATGAAGAGTTGAGCCTTAGCCTTACACAAGTGTAAGTAGTTGGTGAACTCTTCCGCAATTTGGAGATAGTGACTGTTATTGGGTTTTAGTAGCACCCGTCATTATTATAGTCTGTATGTATGGAATGGAATATGTGTATTGAGGTTCAATCATAAATTGTGATTATAGATGAATCAATTATCGATGTATTTAGAAAAATTTAAATTAGTTTGTATTTCCAGAATTGAGGGTGTTACAAGTTGGTATCAGAGCCAGATTTGAGAGAATTAGGTATTGATTTTGGATGCCTAGACTCAAACTAGCGTTCTTATAAGTGATCGAAGGTGAAATTGCACATTAGGTACCTTAAGATATGATATTTTGGGGTTGATCGAGTCGCTAGAAATGGGAAACTTGTCGTGGATAACAAGGATGATCATGTACGGTACGTTTATAATGGCCCCTGGCCAGTGTTATGGTGAACCTACATGTTACATATTGAATTGCATTGGCATGATTACTGTTAGGGTAGTGACAAAGTTTCTAAGCGAATAGTCGATAGAGGAGTTGATGTTCATAGCATTGTCACTTTGGAGTGATGGTTAAGCACGATGAATACATTAAGTTGACCACTTTGGGTCCGAGTTATTGGTAGAATTAGAACCGTAGGCTTATTAATTAACTCTATTTCGAGGAGGAATTGTAAGCTCTGGAGGATGGAATATTTATAAAATTCTTGGAGAAGACAAGGTCACACACAGATCACGTGCCTCCCTGCTGTATGAAGATCCTCAAGATCAATAGTATACACACGATGGCTTTACTTTCCAGGTGGCATTCCGATTGTGGAATGTCAGCCCTTGTCTTGTACGTTTGTGTGATCCATTTTCTGTATATGTAGGGAACACCTCCTGAATTGTAACATACGAGCACACACAAATTCACCCACGCTTTGTCTAGCATTTCAAATCTGTTGAGAGCATTTTCTACACACACAAGTGTGTGCTTTTGGTACAAATTGGCAAGTAAATGAAGATAATGTTTCTGTGACTAATTCCTACTTGTTCATTGTTATATTTGTTACTTGTTTGTGTGTTTACTACCAAATCAAACCATCCATCTACATACAAATCGCTTCCATATATATATATATATATATATATATATATCTATTTTGTAGTTGCTTTGGTTAATCATTGTTAGACTACATCTAGGAATCATCAATTGGTATCAGAGCGAACTTTGATGTTCAATATCAAAGGATCCTGTTCTACAATGATTCAAACAGGTTTGGTAGTATTTTGAATTGATTTTAGCTTCAGTTTCATTTCCAAAAAGGAACAATCCCTGTTTTCTGTGTTTTCTTCAACCAGTTTGATTTAAACTCAGTAATAGTAAATATTCCTTCTCTAAATCATTCAAAATGTTGATAGAAGTAATCCATTACTATTTTCTTTCATATTCAAACCCATTCTCACCTTATTTCATCCAAAGTTCACTTACTCAGTTCACACTCTATTTTCTATAAAATTTTCATCTCTGTGAAAATGGAAAACACAGTAACCTTCTTCAGTGCAGGATCTCAGTCCAAACCCCCCACTCTATTGATAGATGAATATCCTCAGTGGAAGATTCACATGATTCATTTTCTAGAAGGGGTAGATTCAGGACTTGTTGAGTTTCTCCATAATCCACCATACATACCCATGGTCACTGTTCCAAGGGTCCCTGCTACTGCAACAACCCCTGAGGTCCTAGAGTATCAAAAACCAAAGATAGCAAAAGAATTGGGAGAACGAGACAAAGAGTTGCATGAGTTAGGAAAGAAAAGCAAAAGGTTGCTCATCATGGCCATTCCTAATGATATCTTCCAATCTTTGGACTCCTGTTAAACCTCTAAGGATATATGGGCAGAGTTAGAAAAACAGCTCGAAGGAGGAGCTAAGACTCAGAAGAACAATAGATCACAATGCATAAATGAATATTATGAATTCAAAGCTCTGTCGAACGAACCTCTTCAAAGTACCTATGATAGGTTCAAATCCCTGATAAATAAGTACAGAAGATATGGGATCCACAGAACCTCTGAAGAAAACAATGTCATTTTCGTAAAAAGTCTAACTAATGAGTGGCTCCAACTGTCTATGTCCCTCCAAACAACACATGACCTATATGTTTGGACACTATCTGACCTCTTTGGTACACTTACCGGTCAAGAACAAAGTAATTTCAAGGCCAAAACCCAAGTGGGTGGGCCTCTGGCATTAGTAGGCAAGACCACAGAGGTACATGACAGACCTCAGAACGACAAAGCCGTGGAAGAGATTACCAAGAAGAAGAATCTGAAGAAAGTGTTGGTTGATGAGAGTGAAGCCAAGGAAAGTTTTGAAGAAGAGATGGACATGGCTTCTATGGCCAAGACTTTGGCCTTGATGACAAAGGAGTACAACAGAGGACTCCGAAAGAAACCTCTGTTTGGAATAAGACAGGATGATAGAGAAAATGAGAGAAGTGGCCGGTTCCATGATTAGAGGGGATATGGACCACCACAAGGGTATGAGCAAAAAAGTTATGGGAAGGAAAAGTTTAGAGATCAAAGGATGCATTAAAAAAGGGAGAGGAGAGAAGATATGTGGATCAATAGAAGGCCATCGAGTACCCATAGAGGGGTGCTCAGAGAGATGATGGCAGAGGAGGAGAGAAAGCTAAGACAAATGCCCCACAAAATGATGAATGCTTCAAGTGCGGAAAAACAGGGCACATTGCAGCAGAATGCAGAAGCAATGTCTACAGAGGACCACCCGTCAAAGATGCTTCTTTCTACAAAAAAAAGTCAGAATACTACACATAGAAGTCCTTGATGGCTAAACAGGATAATCTCATCACCAACGAATCCTCTGATAAAGGGGACAAGAACGCATTGTTCTGTGGAATGGCAAAGCTTAACTCCTCTAAGGCATTTGGTGAGGTATACACTTCTAACTCTGACACTAATGACTTAGAATGCTAATTGATTAAACTAACAGATGAATTCCTTGCCTTTAAATATACATGCTCAGAGATTGAGAAGAAACTTGCCTTCTATGAGCGAGAGGCTAGACTTCTTACTCGGGAGAAGGATAAGTTGTTCCTTGAAAAGACATCTCTTGAGGCTGAGCATGTCAAAGAAAAGAAATCTTTAAACGACAAAGTCATTACTCTTGATAAAGCCTTAAAAATAAATATCAAAGAGCTGAAGGACAATGAAAGTGACAGATTGAATGTTGTTGCCCTTAAGAACTTTTTTCAAAAGGAAAGAGAAATCCTTCATCAAGACTTGCTCGATAGAGACTTACTAATTAGGAAATATCAGGTTGCACAAAAAGTGCATGAAAAAGTTAACGCCCAAGTCTGCAGAAGAGGTATAGGGTTCACTGACATTGATCCCTATACTGGAAGCAAAAGAAATCAGAATTTATCAACCATCTTCTACCTTGGGAAGGTTCAAAAAATAGGGTTTCCCAACTTGACATCTACATTTAAGAGGTGCAGAACCTCTGGAGGACCACACGAGAGGAATCCCTGGATCATGACAAGTGTTTGGTATGAAAACAATAACTTGTCATCATCAACCTCTGTAAAGAGGAATCTATTCCAAAGAAGTATCTGTCTCAAAAACAGATAGGAATCTTCAAGTTTGGTCATCCAGAGACACAGATTCAAATGGCCTTTGTGTGCATGATGACCCCTGAAAAGGAGTTGTCCTCTTATGGCACTAGACTTTGTTCCAGCCTCCGTGGAAGAAAAGTTGTGTAAACTTTTCCTTGAGAATGATTTGAGAAAAACTTATGAAAATCACTTTTTCAATAATCCTGATATGACCTATGTAATAGTTGAAATCTTTGAGCAAGATTTGATGAAGAGTTTAAAAGCTCCCGAAGTTGTCCCATGCTTTATTTAAAATCTAAATATCGCTGTGGACAATGATGTTGGAAAGTGTAGTGCAAGTCCAGAAGATCAGACCTCTTGTCACAGAGACTTCCTTGATTCTAACTCTTGAGTCTGAAATTGAATTATCCTCTATTGACATAGAAACTAGCTCTACCGAGCTAGAAATAGTTCCTTGCACTCTAGAGGTATCTAAATTACCTTCTAGCATTCCTAATAGAATGAATACTCCCAAAAGGAGCTCTACAAGAATCACTATTTGCCCTGATTTTCTTGACATGTGTCTGCAAGCTAAGACTTCTCTTGTGCTTGAAAAGCTAGAAAAACAAAAGAAAGTGTCACCTTAGAAGCCCAAAGCTCCTAGACCTTCAAGACCTTTTCAAGAAAAAATCACTTGGCAACAAAAGCATAAATGGATTAAAAATGACACTTCTTTTGCTTCTGTGGCAGTGAATCCAAGGGAAGGATCACACAAAGGGAGGGTACAATCAAAGAACAATCCAAGAAGGACTTTTGAGAAAAATCAGTCGAACCTAGAGAGGTCTTTTTGTAAAAAGAAGTCCAATGCTAGGAAAGATTGTAAAAATAAGTGTTCTGTACCTATTTTTGTTGAGTTTAATGAAAAGTTCAAACATTTTGCTTCTGATGTCTCATATTGCAAATGCTTTCATCTTATGCATGCTTTTAATCAACATTTCTCAAGCCCTCACTGCTTTATCTCTCTTACCAAATCCAAGAATGCCAAATTCAAAGGTGAGAAGAAGAAAAATGGTTCTTCTGTCAAAGAAGATAAAGCCAAATCTAAGGATGCAAAGGCAACCTTAAAGACCCCATAACAAAAATGTACCCATTTGGAGATGGGTACCTAAATCTCCTTGATCTATTCGCAGAAGAAGCAGCATGTGCCCATATGGTACCTAGACTCCGGGTGCTATAGGCACATGACTAGCGATTGAAGGTTGCTCTCCTCGTACCAAGAGAAATCTGGAGGAGGTTCTATGACCTTTGGAGACAACAAGAAGGGGGAAATCAAATGCTATGGAGTCATTGCCAAAGAGGACATTGATATCTGCAGAGTTGCAAATGTGGATGGCCTTAAACACAACTTACTCAGTGTTAGCCAACTCTGCGACAATGGCTTCGATGTAATGTTCAAGAAACAATACTACTCTTTACTAAGTTCAGGAACAGGCACAGAACTTCAGCGTGCCAACAGAAGAGGTGATCTATACCTCATGAATTTTAAAGCCACCAACAGAGAAGAAAAACTCTGTCTAGTATCAAGTAAGAATGAAGTGGCTTGGCTCTGGCATAACAAGTTTTGTCATTTAAATTTCCATACTCTTGACAAGCTTGTTAAATTAAACTTGGTAAGTGGTTGGTCTACCCAACATAAAGTTTGACAGAGATCATCTATGCTTTGCTTGTGAAATGTGCAAACTTAAAAGAGCTGCCCATAAAAACAAGTCAAATGTATCTTGTACTAGACCTCTGTATATTCTTCATGTAGACCTCTGCGGTCTAATCTCAGTACAGAGCCTAGGTGGCAAGAAGTACATACTTGTGCTCATAGATTAGTTGTCTCTATATACTTGGGTCGAGTTTGTTCAAAAGAAGTTTGATGTTCCTGTTGTACTAATCAATCTTATGAAGAGAATACAAGTTCTTTATGATAGCAAGATCCAGAAGCTGAGAAGTGATAATGGCACAGAGTTCAAAAACTCTACTATAGAGGCCTACCTTTCAGAAGAAGGAATATCAAAGAACTTCTCTGCCTCAAGGGTTATCGACATCTTTTTGGGCAGAAGCAATATCTACTACATGCTTCACTCAAAATAGGTCTCTGATTGTGAAGAGGCACTCAAAGACCACATACCATCTTATCAACCAGAGGAAGCAAACATTAAATACTACCATGTTTTTGGCTGCAGATGCTTTCTTCTCAATGACAGAGAGCATATTGGGAAGTTTGGTAGTAAAGCTGATGAGGCCAAGTTCATTGGCTACTCAGCGACCTCTAAGGCATACATAATCTATGTCCTGAAATCAAAACTGATACTTGAAAGTATTAATGCTTCTTTTGATGACTCTTTTCAGGTGACTTCTGAGCAAATAATCTTAGGACTCAATCTTCAATTGCAAGACTCTGGTGAATCATCAACTCGAGCAAGTGAGTTACATCATTTATTCGAAGAAATCTTCAATGATGATGATCCCTCTGGAGATGATCACAGAGCCTCTGGAGCCAAACCCTCTGCGGACCAAACAGGTACATCCTTAACCGGTCCTAATGTTACTTCACCCACTTCAACTACTTTTGTAGGTTCTGTTAATGTAGTTTGTTTAGATCATTTGTATTGTAATGTTTGACTTTTGTATGTGCTGCTTTATATGAGGTTAAGGCATGTTTGACCCATATATAAGCTTTGTTCCTTTGTGTTTGTAAGCATGTAATTGAGAGTTGTAATATGTGGCTTGAAGAGATATATGACACATTATTTCTCTCTCTATAAATCCTCTCTTTGTGTGCTTAATCTTGAGTGCTTAATTGATTGATTTGCTTGAATCTATGTTAGAGCACAGATTTATTGGATTCAAGATCATAAAGATTGAAGATCAAAAGTCAAGAAGTCAAAGGCTAAAAGTCAACTCTCATGGAAAATCAAAGTCATTTTGTTAATAAAGTCAAAGTCAACATTTGTAATTTTTTTTGTTTCTTTGTATTTTGTATGGAGGTATAAATACCTTGTTTCCTTTGTAATTAAGTGAGTACGTAAGAAGAGAATTCAGATTGTAGAGAGAGAGCATATTAGAGAAGAGAGATATTGTATATCTTTCTAGAGTGAGAGAGAATTTGTAATCTTGGTGGTTTAATCAAAGACTTGTGATTTCAATTCTTATCTTGATTGATTGTTAGCAATTAGAACTTAAATTGGGAATCACAATTGGTATCAGAGCAGATAGGAATTCAGAAATTAGATTGATATTGAAGAATTTTTTTTATCGACATTTCAAGAACATGAAGAACACTGTGCAGGTTCTATTTTCGAGTTTCAGTGTTGTTTTGAATGTAAATGTGGTTATAGTAGTCTCGATTTGGTGTGTAAAACAAGTTTGATTCATGTCTTTTATGCTAATTCACACAGATTGAGGGTGAATTTGTGGATTTTTGTTCAAAATTGTTATCAAGTTTCACTGTGATTTTTTGTTCGAAGAGCCCAAGAACGCGCAAGATCTATAAAACGCGCAAGTTCATCGAAAGAACATGCAAGCTTCATCTGGAAGAACGCGCAAGTCGAAGGAAATTGATTTTTGGACAAAACGCGCAGAGGGTTATCTGCGAGTTCTAGAAACGCGCAATTCAAAGTCTGCGAGTTTGAAAATCTTTGAAATTTTTATAAGTATTGAAACGCGAAAGTAGGCATTTGCGAGTTCAGGAAACGCGCACGCCTCTATCTGCGAGTTCCAGTGGAACAGTATTTTGCGAGTTTATTCGATCTGCGAGTTCTCAAAACACGCAACCCTTTGTTTGCGAGTTTCCCAAATGCGCATGTCTCAGCCTGCGTGTTTCTCAGTGAATAGTGATCTGCGAGTTTAGGCGTCTGCGAGTTTCAAGTCTTCTTTAGTGTTTTGCGAGACCCCCGTGCTAAGTTTGTGGAGGGGGACAAAGTTCTTATTGTGATCAAAGTTTCTGAATTTCTAACGATCATTTTTCAAGTTCTTTTTGTAACAAATAATTCAAGATGGGATATTTTTCTGATGATGGGTGCATAGATGAAATTGATATGTTTGACTTCAATGCTCCTCTTCCTGATCATTCTACTTGTCTTACAAATGGAAACGTGTTACAAAGTGTTTTTAAAACTGGTGAATCATCAACTAAGGTTGGTAAACCAGTTTCTGTGACTGCTGATTATTATTCTAAGGGTAAGAAACATAAGAAACAACAATCACATAAATGGATCAACACTGGTAAACAAAAGAAAAATCAATCTCATAAATCTGATTTTCCTAATCAATCTAAATCTTTTGTTTCAGATGTAAGAAAGAAAAGGTCGAAAGCAAGATCTGAATGGCGACCAAAAAGGAAGAATGATGAGACGGCTGAATCAATTTCTGATAATTCATGTAATAGATCTGATAGTAGTGATACTGATGTAGTTGGTCAACTTGCTTCTCCTAAACAAAACCTTGTAACTTCTTACAAGCGTTATTCAATAAAGCAATTGATTCAATTATCTCCTACTACTACTAAATCTTTTCATTATCGGAGAAATGATTTTGCTTATCGTCATAATTTTAATGATTGGTTTGGATCTTATCATGTTTATTCTTCAAGATTATATATTTTCAAAAGTTTTCAAAGAAAAGGAGGATCCATATTCAAATGGATACCAAAATCTTGTGCTAATCTATTAGGACCCGTTTTTAAATGGGTACCTAAATCTATTGTTTCCTGATTTCTCTTGCAGACCCGGCATATGTGGTACTTGGATAGAGGCTGTTCCAAGCATATGACCGGGCATAAAGCTTTATTGTTTAATGATACAGATAAATTCAACGGTAATGTAAGATTTGGGAACGACCAATTTTCACCGATCTTAGGATATGGTGACATAATTTAAGATAATATAACGTTTAAGAAGGTGAGCTATGTCGAAGGCTTAGGGCACAACTTATTTAGCATCGGTCAATTCTGTGACAAAGGGTTAGAGGTCAACTTCAAAGCTAAGAGATGTTCAGTTCGTACTGAAGACGACAATGAACTCCTAGTTGGCAATCGAAAGACAAATCTCTACACCATCAATCTTTCAAAGGTTCAGAATGACAGTCACGTTTGCTTATTGACAAAAGCTTCGATGCAACAAAGTTGGCTTTGGCCCAGACGACTATCACACCTGCATTTTCGTTATATCAACAAGTTGGTCAAAGATAAGTTGGTAAAAGGACTTCCTGAGTTGAGATATGAGAAAGAACACTTTTGTGCTGCATGTGAAAAGAGTAAGATGAAGAGAGTCGCACATAAACCGAAGCCTGAACCAAGCACCAGTTCTCCACTAGAGTTGTTGCATATGGATTTATGTTGTCCAATGAGAACACAAAGCTTAAGCGGAAAGAGATATGGGTTGGTTATTGTGGACGATTATTCAAGATACACCTGGGTCAAATTTCTACGATCAAAAGATGAGACACCCGAAGTTCTCATTACCTTCTTAAAGACAACCCATGTGAATATGCAGAAACAAGTTAAGCGTCTTCGAACCGACAATGGCTCAGAGTTCAAAAACAAAACAGTTGAAGAATATCTCGAATCGGTCGGGATATTACATCAATACTCTGCTGCACGTACACCTGAACAGAATGGAGTAGTCGAAAGGAGAAATCGGACGCTAGTCGAGGCCGCTCGTACTATGCTTAGCCAATTGGCCTTACCTCTATTTCTGTGGGCATAAGTTGTGTCAACTGCATGTCATACTCAGAATCGATCCATGATACACCGTCATTTTCAAAAGACTCCATATGAGCTGATCAACAACAGAACACCAACAATAAAGTATTTTCATATATTTGGGTGTAAGTGTTTCGTGCTTAACGACAGAGAGAATCTGAACAAATTTAGTGCTAAGGCGGACGAAGGCATCTTCATTGGCAACTCTTCAACATCTGCATCATACCGTGTTTATCTGAAGAAGTCAAAGATAGTCGTCGATAGGGTCAATGTAACATTTGATGAAGATATGGCTTCTGAACAACTCAGTTCAGAACCCGTGATAACTGGCGTATTAACTTCTGGGCAGATCAGTGCAGAACCTGTTTCTACAGAGAACAATTCGGATAATGCTTCTACTTCACTTTCACATTTATCTGATTTAGATTTGTTATTTGAATTCTTTTATGATAATTTTCTAGGATCTAATTTGCCTAAATTTGCTGTGACTGACAGGTCTGACGACACAAGTTGCAATCATCCAGTCACTTCAGAAGTTATAACTGAACTTGAATCCCCCGTTCAGTCAGAAACTCATATTCCATTGAATACTCCTATAGTTGAAGATGTACAAGTAACTGCTGAGCCAGAAGTAACTATATCAGTTGGGTGTGATATACTGTCTACTCAACAACAGAGTCTGCTGTTCCAACTGATACTTCTGCACATGAAACTTCAACTGCAAATCCCCCTTCATCTATTCAAACTGAAGAGCCTGATAGTGGATTTCAAGATGATAATCATGATCAATCAGTATCTAATCCACTCCCTCATGAGCATCGCAGGACCAAAAAACATCCTTTACACCAAGTAATTGGAGATCTAAACAAGCCGGTGCAAACTAGGTCGCGACTTTGAATCAATGTATGCATGACTCATTCCTCAGCAAGATAGAGCCCACGCGTGTATCAGAGGCTTTAGCTGACTCGGATTGGCTGTCTGCTATGCAAGAAGAATTAAATTAGTTCAAAGCTTGAAGGTCTGGAGATTAGTTCCAAAACCGGAAGGAAAATCTGTAATTGGCACTAAATGGGTATTCAAGAATAAAAAGGATGAAGATGATATTTTCATAAGGAATAAAGCAAGACTTGTTGCCAAAGGTTACCGGCAAGAGGAAGGCATATACTACGATGAGACATATGCTCCAGTAGTGCGTATAGAAGCAATCTGCATGTTTCTAGCCTACACATCTCACAAGAATTTCACAGTCTATCAGATGGACGTGAAAACGGCCTTTCTGAATGGCATTCTTAAGGATGAAGTATACGTTTCTCAACTAGAAGGGTTTGTAAATCCAGATAAGCCAGATCTCGTCTACATATTGGATAAAGCCCTGTATGTTTTGAAATAAGCCCCTCGCGCATGGTATGATGTTCTATCTAAATTCTTGGTCAAGTCAGGTTTTTCCAAAGGTAAAGTCGATACCACTTTATTCATCAAAAAGGAAAAAGCCGATATCATCCTTATTCAAATATATATTGATGATATAATATTTGTCTCTACAAATCCTAAATATTGCAAAAACTTTTCTAACATCATGGTGTCACATTTTCAAATGAGTATGATGGGAGAGATGAATTTCTTTCTCGGATTACAAGTAAAACAGTTTTCAACAGGGATTTTCATTAACCAATCTAAGTACATTTTGGATATTCTTCGGAAGTACAAAATAGAAAATTGTAAACCAATTGGAATCCCAATGGCACCAGGTACTAAGATTAACACTGATCCTTCGGGTAAAAGTGTTGATGTTAGGAATTATAGAGGTATGATAAGGTCTTTAATGTATCTTACATAAAGTAGGCCAAATATTATGTTTTCAACATGTTTATGTTCTAGATATCAGGCTGCTCCCAAAGAATCCCATTTGGCTGCTGTCAAAAGGATTTTTAGATATCTGAAGGGGACTGCAAATCTTGATCTGTGGTATCCTAAGGATACTGGGTTTCAACTGACTGCTTATTTAGATGTGTTGATCCAAACTCTCTCAATGATTTGATAACGACCCTTTTTTGTACTTAGTGAAAATTACGTTTTAATATGTATTAGTGTTTCACCATCAGCGATCAGACTGAGTCTGTTCAGTTATCGCTGATAGTCTTCTTATAAACATCTAGTATGTATTAGTCTTTCACTATCAGTGATCAAACTGATCCTGTTCACTATCGCTGATAGTTTCTGATGTAAACAGTAACGTAATCTCTGAAGACAAGTCTCGCGTCAACAGATGTTCATAGCTGAATCAAAGATGAAGCTGCTGAACAAAGACAAGTCTACTAGTGACCTGATGCGGATATCAGGGAAGCAAAGACAAATCTACTTATATGCGAACGAACATGAGGAAAAGCTTCAACGATCGCTGAAATCTTTATATATCTGAAGAAAGAGATACTTAGTGATCGAATGATCACTTGGCTTATGTCTCAAGTTTCCTTTTGTCTCTCCTTGCACAACTTAGTACGATATGTCAGAACGGACATGTCTCTGCCATAATTCGTACAACACCTCTGTCATCTACACTTTTCATTGTCCGACCGAAAGCATGTCTCCCAAAAGTCAGACTACCAAAACCAATTAGTGAACGCCACGTGTAAAGTGCCCTGCCATGCATTTAATGCATAGGGTATAAATAGGAAGATCACCCCTTCATCTGAAGTGTGCTCAATCCCTGAACCCCATATAGAAACCCTTGTTTTCTATATCTTTTAATCCCCCATTCTCTGAATTTCTTGTGCAACCATCTTAGTGTTTCTTAAGTTTGTTTAGATTGAGTCTGTCTTGATCTTCTTCCGCAACAAACTTGTAAATTGTATTTGATTTATCAATAAACAATTTATTAAACTTTAAATTCTTGTGTTTGTATTCAATCCCCCCCCCCTTTCTACAAACTTGTTAAGCACCTTAGGGACCAACAAGTGGTATCAGAGCGGTTTGTTTAATCAAATAAACAAGATCTTGCTTTTTTTTAATTTCTTTGCTATTCTATATGGCACTTATCACAAACACGAACTACTATGATAATGGTCCACTTTCTAAACCTCCTCGATTTAGCAGAGATAACTTTTCTCTATGGAAAAATCGAATGATGCTATTTCTTGAAGGTGCGGATCCTACTATACCTGAATATATAGAAAATGGACCCTAAGAACCTGTTAGAATTATAGCTGCTATTCCTGCTACTGCCACCACTAAAGCTGTCCCTGAACGATATGTCGTTAAAGAAATAAGACAGTTGAGTGATGAAGATAAAAATAAGGTAGGAATAGATGCAAGAGCAAATACCATTATTTCAATGGCTCTGCCTGATGAAGTTTTCCATTCCATCATGCATCTGAAAACTTCTGAAGAAATGTGGGAAACCATATGTGTTCAATATAAGGGCACCACTGAAATCCAAGAAACTCGTAAGATTAACTTGGTAAGACAGTATGAAAGTTTCATCGCTGGTAAGAATGAATCTCTCTCTGACGTTCATCAGCGGTTTAACTGCTTAATCATTGACCTAAGAACTGTTGGTAGGACCTATTCTAATTCTGAGATCCTAACAAAATTCTTAGAATGTCTTCCTGAAAGCTGGGACAGTTATTCAATATGTCTTAAGCTTACAAAAGACTTAAATTCTCTTTCTCTCAGCACTCTATATGGAATATTTCTCAATTATGAGCAATCGAATCTTCTGAAGAAGAATCTTGTAAAAGATTCTAAAGACTTCAAAAGCACTCCTGTTGCTTTAGTCTCTTCAGAGATAATTCCATCTCAGCGATCTACTCTCACCATCACTGAGTTATATTCTGAATTTGAGGATCTATCAGGCCTTGATCTTTCAGAGTTTGATGAGTCCTTAGCACTCTTGACAAACTCTTTTAAGAGATTTGCAAGAAAGACCAACTTTCGAAGAAGTAAGCCTCTCTCTCTTACTGAAAAGCCAAAATCAACACCTGTTGATAAGGCTACTGCCACTTGCTATAACTGTGAAAAGATTGGACACTTTGCTAGTGAGTGCAGGTCTAAAAAGGTCTTCAAACCTTTTACCTCAAGAAGATCCAGTGATGACAAATACCTAAAGCTAAAGAACAAATATCAAAAGATGAAAAACTACAAGCGAAAAGGTAAAGGTCTTATCGCTGAAGAACATGACTGGGCTGAATCAGAAGAATCAAGTTCTGATGAAGAAGAAGTCGCTAATCTTTGCCTCATGGCCGAGATTAAAGAAGAAGTAGAAGAACCATCTGAACCTTCTATGAGCTACATATCATCTCAGGTATCTATCTCCATAAATCCCTCTCTACCTGAAGCTGAGAGAAGTCGCGCTGTTGATGTGCTGACGATTGACCTCTATAATGCTCTAAACGACAAAACTCAAGCTGAGAATAAAAATGTTCATTTAACTCAAGAGCTAGAGAAATGTCATGAAAAGATCAGAGAACTAAATCTTTTAGAAGAAAAGTTGAAAGATCAAGTCATTATAAATGAAATCATCAACATTGAACGCGAACAAGCCATCTCTGCTCTAAAAGCAGAAAAGGCTCATGTTGAAAAATGGTGCAAATCATCAACAAAGATCTTTGAGATAATAAATGCTCAAACTCCTGAAAGTGATAAAACTGGTCTTGGTTTTTGGATACAACAAGATGATCCTAAAGAAGAAAGTTCCTCGCTTAAGTTTGGAACGTTTGTCACCTCTTTCTTTGACACTTCTTATAATCAATTCTATCCCTGTTCTTCTTCTTCTAATTCTATCCCTGAGGAAAAATACAAAGACACTAAGTCTGCGGATAAAGGAAAGTCCATTCTCCTTCCTTAGAAGGCTACCAGGAAAGCAAAGCTGAAAGTTCCTTCTAAACCTTCAACTAATCAATCCTCTAGCTCTGTGATAGAAATCTTTGATCTCTATCCTCCAAAGCTAAAGATTGATCTTAAATCCACGAGATCTGAAGAAATGAAAATTCCTCCCAAATCTCATGAGAAAAGCCTTCTCAGACCTGACCCTGCTCATCTTAAACTTGCAAAACCTTCTACTGGTCCTAAAACCGTTTTCAAATACATAAAATGTTATCACTGTGGTTTTACTGATCATATTGCAAGCAAATGTCCAACTGCCACTAAAGCTGATAAAACAGCTAAAGTGAAGATAAATGCCTCTAAAGCTGAGAAGGTCACCATAGTTGAAAGATTGACCAAGGTGAAGAATACCACCAAGGTTAAGAAATTAACCAAAGTGAAGATCACCACTGAAGCTGAATCTTCATCTGCTGTGAAGACTGCTGAAACTTCCTTATCCACTAACTCCAAAGGACCCATTGAAAAGTGGGTACCAAACAACGCTTAATCTTTCTTATGTGTGCAGGGATCAAAAGGCATCTGGTATCTCGATAGTGGATGTTCTCGTCATATAACTGGACAAAAAGACCTGCTCACTGAATACAAGGAAGAGAAAGGTCCCTCTGTGACCTTCGGTGGAAATGGAAAAGGATATACCCGAGGGTTTGGTGTCCTCAGCAATGGGACAACTACCTTTCGAAGAGTCGCTTATGTAGATGGACTGAAGCACAACCTTCTGAGCATCAGTCAGCTATGCGACAAAGACTACGAAGTTTGCTTTTCTAAGAAAGCATGTTTACTGGTGGATGAGAAAGGAAAACTTGCTCTTAGTGGTTATCGCAGAGAAAATGTCTATGTAATAGATATGGACTCTAATATCACTGAAAACTTATGTTTTCTCTCTAAGGCCTCTTCTGATGTCAACTGGCTATGGCATAAAAGGTTCTCTCATCTAAACTTCAAAACCCTGAATTCTCTCTCATCTAAGGAAATGGTTTCTGGTCTTCCTCAGCACTCATATGTTAAAGAATCTCTCTGCTCAGCATGTGAAAAAGGAAAACAAACTAAATCTAGTTTCAAGTCTAAACAAGTTTCCTCAGTGAGAAGTCCTCTTCAGCTCTTGCATATGGATCTGTTCGGCCCTGTCAACATCCAATAAATAGCTGGAAAGAAATATACGCTTGTCATTGTAGATGAATTCTCTCGTTATACCTGGGTTATCTTTCTTCGCTGTAAAAATGATAATCCAGAAGAACTAATATCTTTTGTTAAAAAGATGGAAGTGCTGAATAATCTTACTGTTCGTTCAGTAAGAAGTGATCATGGAACTGAATTCAAAAACAGTTCCCTGAACAACTTCTTTGAGAACAAGGGAATCTCTCATAACTTCTCTTCAGTAATAACACCTCAGCAAAACGGAGTCACTGAAAGAAGAAACAGAACGATCATTGAAGCTGCTAGATCAATGCTCAGCGATTCTCACCTCCCTACTCAATTTTGGACAGAAGCTGTAAACACTCCATGTTTTACTCAAAACAGATCGCTGATAGTAAAGCGATTTGGGAAAATAGCTTATGAACTTTTTAATGGAAGGAAGCCTTCTATCAGTTTCTTTCATATCTTTGGTTGTTAGTGTTATATCTTAAACAACAGAGATCAACTTGGGAAGTTCGACCCAAAAGCTGATGATGGAATATTTCTAGGATATTCCTCCATCTCTAAAGCCTACAGAGTTTTCAACAAAAGAAGACAATTTGTGGAATAAACAATTCATGTCACATTCGATGAAACTCGCTCAGCGAACTCTAAACCAATCACTGATAATGAAGAGTTAAATGCTTGGATGTTCTCTCACTACAGAGAAACTGAACCCTTCTTCTCAAACCATCAGCATTCAGATCCTCAAACTACTGATGATGATCCAAACAATATACCTCCTAGCGCTGAATCCAACTCATGGGTTTCAGCTGAACCTCTAAACACTTTGCTACCATCAGATCTACCTATGTCTGAAAATCTCTCTGATAACAACCGTCTGTCCACTACTCAACAGTTAATTGCTGATGAACCTCAAACATCCTCATCAGTAAACATCCCAATTGTTGATTCAATCTCTGAGTTGAGCGATCATACTCCTGCTCAGCGATAGACCAAAGATCACCCAATAGATCAAATTCTTGGTGATCCAGATGCAGGTATTCAGACACGACAAAGCTCAGGTAATATCTGTCTCTTCGTCAACTTTTTTTCTTTAATAGAACAAAAGAAGACTGATGATGCCCTCAGAGCTGACTGAATTCTCTTGAAACAAAGTTTGGAATCTCGTTCCTAGACCATCTGATAAAACTGTTATAGGCACCAAATGGGTGTTTAGAAACAAGTTAGATGAACATGGAACTGTAACCCGCAACAAGGCTCGACTTGTTGCTTAGGGATACAGACAAGAGGAAGGTATAGACTATGATGAAACCTTTGCCCCTGTGGCTTGGCTCGAAGCAATTCGACTATTCTTAGCTTATGCAGTCTATAAAGATTTTATCGTCTATCAAATGGATGTAAAATCAGCGTTCCTAAATGGAAAGTTGAATGAAGAAGTCTATGTAGAACAACCTGCAGGGTTCTATGACCCTAAATATCCAAATTATGTTTATAAATTAGATAAGGCTCTCTATGGTCTTAAACAAGCTCCTCGTGCTTGGTATGACACTCTCTCATCATTTCTTATCTCTGAAAATTTTGAACGTGGCAAGATTGATAATACGTTATTTTTCAGAAAGATAAAAGGTCATATAATTCTTGTACAAATATATGTCGATGACATCATATTTGATTCTACTAACCCATCTCTGTGTACTCGATTCGCTGAAAGAATGAAGAAAGAATACAAAATTAGTATGATGGGTGAGCGGACATATTTTCTTGGTCTTCACATTAAACAATCTGACAAAGGTACTTTTATCAGCCAAGGTAAGTATGTTAAAGATATGCTGAAGAAGTTTGATCTTACTCAAACTTCAGCGATGAAAACTCCTATGGCACCACCCCTGACACTTAACAAAGATCCTTCTAGAAAACCTGTTGATGTCACTGCCTATAGAGGAATGATAGGCTCCCTGTTGTATCTTACAGCGAGCCGACCTGACATTATGTACTCTACTTGTTTATGTGGACGCTATCAATCCGAACCCAAGGAATCCCATCTGATCGCTGTTAAGCGAATATTCAGATATCTGAAGGGAACTCCTAACCTCGGTCTTTGGTATCCCAAAGACTCAGGGTTCGATCTAACTGGTTATTCTGATAGTGATTTTGCAGGCTGTAAACTTGACAGAAAAAGTACCACTGGTGGATGTCAACTCTTGGGAGGAAAGCTGGTAAGTTGGACAAGCAAAAAGCAAAATTCAGTGTCCATTTCCACAGCTGAAGCTGAATACGTAGCCGCTGGAAGCTGTTGTTCTCAGATCTTATGGATGAGAAATCAACTATTAGATTATGACCTTCAACTATCAAAGATTCCTATCTATTGCGACAGCACTAGTGCTATCGCTATAGCAAATAATCCAGTGCTACATTCAAAGACGAAACACATAGAGATCAGATATCACTTTATCAGAGATCATGTTGTAACACCTCAAAAATCAGAGTAAATTAAAACCTGGAAATCTGACAATATGACGTAAGCAATACCATTAACTTCCCATAAATGGGATTAGTTCTTAAGACTATGCAATCCTATACAAGGATTTCATCAAAAGAATGGGACTTAACAATGCCCAGCAACAATACTTAAAACATCTCCAAAAAACCCCGAGACTCAGAACTCGTCTCTCCAAAAACCCCGACACCCACCGCTAATGGAAACCTGTTATACACATCATTTGAGAAAAAGTGTCAGGCTATAAAGCCTAGTGAGAACATACAGTTTATAAAACTCGAAAGATATAAACATCAGTATCATACGAAATCTTTTCATAAAGGTTTAATTCGTAAAGATAACATTTCGCCACAACCGGGCCTCTTCGGTCCAAAACTCTTAAACGGCGATAAAAGGACCATTTTACCAAGGATAGTGGTGTAACACAAAGTAGACCACAAATCCGAGTTACAAGCTAAACCAATTGGAATCCGCGGATACGAATCACAAACTCCGTGCTTCAACGTGAGATCAAGCCCCAAGCGCAAAACCAAGGTATACTCCTTCGCTAGGATCACCATGAACCATGGCTAGTATCCTGCCTCACATAACCGTACCAAGTTGCCCCCGAGGAACATGTGATCCATAGCTACAAATTTGGGGAATGTAACATCCCAACAAAACAGTCTACTCCAAAACCTAGGGATCCACTAGTAATGGTAAGGACTCGTCACAACAACGTATGTGACCAACCATAAATAAACATATGGTTACAAACACATTTTTATAAACAAAATGCTATTCCCAGTTCAACTTCTGGTAAGAATGAAAATCATTTAAAGAAGTTCCTTTAAATATTTCTTTCGCATAAACGCCCAGGTAAAACATCATTTTACTTTAAATAAGATAAGATCAAAAAGGTAGCTTTTGACATGTATACAGTTTAAAATGATAGTAGGAACTCACCTCTGTTTCCTTCTTCTTAACAAGCGCTACCTATGATAACAACGAAAGAATCGGTAAGTCGAAATACAGATAAACCTCTCGTTACTTGAATAGGACTCAAAGACACAGAAGCTAACAACTTAACAGAACCTAAACCGGTCAAAGGACAACTCCGGTCTACAACAACACCGGTCGAACGACCTCCGGTCGGGCGCAAACCCCCGGTCGAAGGGCACCGGTCGAAAGCATTCGTCCGGTCCTTCACTCATTCGGTCGAACGCTCATCGGGTCAAAGGACTACCGGTCCAACGACCATCGGTCCTTTGCCCATCCGATCGTCTTGTTCATCAAGAACAGTACGATGCAGAACCCAGATTCAACCCAGATCCAAATGAGAAATACTCAGATCTCAAAATGGAACGGTTCAAAATCTTCACAACGAGATTCTACACGGCTAAAAGCATTCAGATCAAAGCATTAAGATAGATTCGTACCTCGATTTGCCCGAAACGATCGACCCAAAAACAAAGCTTCTCCTGCACTCTTCCTTTCTCTCTGACTTCTCAAAACCAAGAACTGATATTTGTGATATAAATCAAAATATCTAATTTGATTTGTATTTATATAGCCCAAGTTACAAAAAACCCCCTTGAACTTTGGGTAAAGGTCAACTTCTCACCCAATCCTAAAATCGGGGTGTTACAATCCTCCCCAACTTGGGAATGATTTCGTCCCCGAAATCCAACTATACAAAGAGATGAGGATATCTACGCTTCATATCCTCTTCAGATTCCCAAGTCACATTTGCTCCTCGGTGATGCTTCCACTGCACCTTGACCAAAGTGACTTCTTTATGACACAACTTCTTAGACTTTCTCTCCAAGATGGCGTCGGGTTCTTCCACACAACGGTTACCTTCGTCTACCCTCAGCTCTGAAAGGGGAATGACGCTTTCTTCTACCGCCAAACACTTCCGGAGGTAGCAGACATGAAACGTGTTGTGTATTCTACTCAACTCCGGTGGCAGTTCCAACTGGTAGGCCTGCAACCCTACACGCTTAAGTACTTTGAAAGGTCCGAGGAAACGAGGACTCAGCTTCCCACGTTTTCCGAACCGTATGATGCCCTTCCATGGCGATACCTTAAGCATAACGCGGTCGCCTACTTGAAATTCCATCGGTCGCCTCTTCTTATCGGCATAGCTCTTCTTACGATCTTGAGCCGCTTTCATCCTCTCTCTAATACACTTGACCTTATCGGCAGTCTCTTGCACGATTTCAGGTCCGACAAACTGCTTCTCTCCCGCTTCTAGCCAACACACGGGAGTCCGACACTTTCGCCCAGACAGTGCTTCAAAAGGTGCCATCCCAATACTCGAGTGGTAGCAATTGTTGTAAGCAAACTCTACCAAAGGCAGGTGAGAGTCCCAACTACCCCCGAAATCAATGACACAAGACCTCAACATGTCTTCCAAGGTTTGGATTGTTCGTTCGCTCTGCCCGTCGGTCTGCGGATGGTAAGCCGTACTCAACTTAACTCGCTTACCAAGCTCTTTCTGAAATCCATCCCAGAAGTTCGAAGTGAACCGACTGTCGCGATCCGACACGATCGACAATGGTATTCCATGCCTCGAGACCACCTCATCGATATAAAGCTTCGCTAACTTATCCATCGGTAAAGTCTCACGCATAGGCAGAAAGTGAGCGCTCTTCGTCAATCTATCCACTATCACCCAGATGGTATCGTGTCCCCGAAAAGTTTTAGGTAACTTCGTCACGAAGTCCATGGTGATATGCTCCCACTTCCACTCAAGAATCTCTAAGGACTGAAGACTCCCATACGGTCGCTGATGTTCGGCTTTGACTTGCGAACACGTCACACAACGCTTAACGTAACGCGCCACATCAAGCTTCATCACCGGCCACCAATAGTGCAACTTCAAGTCCCTGTACATCTTCGTACTTCCCGGGTGAATGGAATACTTGGACTTGTACGCGTCTGCTAGCAACAGCTCACGGTTTCCCCCAACCTTGGGCACCCACACACGACCACTAAACAGTTTCACTCCGCGGCTATCCTCCGTCAAGAGTAAACGTTGTTTTGTCATGACTTCCTCTTTGAGATTCTCTTCCAACAATGCTTCTACCTGCGATGTCTTGATCTTCTCAACAAGACTAGACACTAGCTCGATTCTTGAATGGGTAGCCCGAATACTCCCGCTATAGTCCTTCCGACTTAGCGCATCGGCCACCACGTTCGCCTTACCGGGATGGTAAAGCAATTCACAGTCGTAATCTTTCAGCAACTCGAGCCACCGCCTTTGTCTCATATTCAGCTCTTTCTGATCAAAGACATACTTCAGGCTCTTGTGATCCGTGTAAAGAGTACACTTCGTGCCGTAGAGGTAATGTCGCCAAAGCTTCAAAGCGAACACCACCGCTGCTAACTCCAGATCATGGGTTGGATAATTCTGCTCGTGTATTTTAAGCTGCCTCGAGGCATAAGCGATCACCTTGCCTCGTTGCATCAACACACAACCCAATCCCATCTTTGAAGCGTCGCTGTAAACCACGAAATCTTCCGACCCTTCAGGTAAAGTCAAGATCGGAGCTTCACACAACTTCTTTTGAAGGATCCGGAACGCCTTCTCTTGGGTTTTGGTCCATTCAAACTTCACATTCTTCCGAGTCAGAACTGTCAAGGAAGAAGCGATCTTGGAAAAGTCTTGGATGAATCTCCTGTAGTATCCCGCTAGACCCAAGAAACTTCGGATCTCTGACGAAATCTTAGGAGGCTCCCAATTCATCATAGCTTCAATCTTGGAGGGATCTACTTTCACTCCATCTCGAGTGACTACGTGCCCCAGAAATTGTACTTCTTTAAGCCAAAAGTCGCACTTGGAAAACTTGGCGTACAATCTTTCTCTTCTCAACACTTCCAGAACCTCACGTAGATGTTGTTCATGTTCCGACTCACTCTTGGAGTACACTAGTATGTCATCAATGAATACAATGACCGATTTGTCGAGGAAAGGTTGGCACACTCTATTCATCAAGTCCATAAACACTGCTGGTGCGTTCGTCAGGCCAAAAGGCATTACAAGGAACTCGTAATGGACGTAACGCGTTCTGAAAGCCGTCTTCGGAACATCTTCTTCTCTCACCTTCACTTGGTGATAGCCTGATCGTAGTCGACTTTGGAGAAACAATCCGCTCCTTGAAGTTGATCGAACAAGTCGTCTATTCTCGGAAGCGGGTACCTGTTCTTCACTGTAGCTTTGTTCAACTCCCGATAGTCGATGCACATTCTCATTGTGCCATCCTTCTTCTTGACAAATAAGACCGGAGCTCCCCAAGGTGACGAACTCGGTCTTATAAATCCCTTCTCAAAAAGCTCTTGGAGTTGTGCTACCATCTCTTGCATCTCCGACGGCGCTAAACGGTAAGTTGCTTTAGCGATCGGTGCATCGCCTGGCACAAGATCAATCCGAAACTCTACCCGACGATCGGGTTGCAACCCGGGCAAGTCGTCCGGAAAGACATCTGGATACTCCCGCACGATCTTCACATCTTCTAGCTTGGACTTCTCTAACTTGGCATCGATCACATAGGCTAGGAAAGACGAACATCCTTTTACTAAACACTTGCGTGCTTTTGCCATTGTGATTATTGCCACTTCACCCTTTCTCTTTTCGCCACAGATGACCACGACCTCTCCAGAGGGGTTGGGAAGTCGAATCATCTTCTTGGAACACACGAACTCGACCTGATTGTTTGACAACCAATCCATACCGATTACAACATCAAAACCCCCGATTGACATTGGTAGCAGATCGATCGGGAATTCTCTTCCCTCGATGCTAAGAGCACACTGCTTCAGAACTTCGTGGATCAGAACTTGCCTACCATCTGCTATTTCTACCACTAATGCATCCTCAAGACTAGTAGTGGGCATAGCAAATTTCTGACGGAATAATTCAGATACGAAAGAGAAACTAGCACCCATATCGAACAAAATACGAGCAGGTACAGAGTTTATAAGAAAAGTACCCGATACCACATCAGCGGATGCTCTAGCCTCTTCGGCCGTCATCTGAAATGCTCGACTCTGAACCTTAGGAGGGTTCTCCTTCCTTGCTGGCGCACTACCCGACACAAGCTTCGGGCAATCTCTCTTTACATGCCCCGGTGCCATACACTCGTAACAGACGATTCCACTGACCGGGCAATCTCTGACAGTATGACCGGGCTTCCCACACTTATAGCAAACTTGAGAATTGTTGTAACAGTTACCGTGATGCTTGGTTCGACACCTCGGGCACCACTTAGCTTCCTGATAATTGCTGAAGTTGCGGTTCCCAACAAAAGGTCGGGTCCGCTTGGGAGGTACTGAACTGCTCTCCCACTTTCTATTTTCAGGCACCACCACTGCCTTTTCAGATTTGCCCTTCGCGAACATCTCTTCCATAAATTGAGCTTCCTCCACCATCTCTCGGAGGGTAGAAGCCTTGAAATTATGGACCATGGATTGCATGTCCGCAGGCAAGCCGTTGAGATAAGCTTTCATCTTGTCTTTCTCTGTTGGGGCAGCGTGCCCCACCAGACCCAGCTTCTCCATAAACTGACGGGTGTACTCCCTTACCGTCAGGCTTCCCTTCACCAAGGACCGAAATTCTTTCTCAATTCGGTCCATGGTCCTCTTGTTGCAAAACTCCTCTAGCAGCTTCTTCTTGAACTCGGCCCACGACAACTGAGCCAGTATTTCCGGAGATAGAGTGGATTGGATGATATTCCACCAGATGAGTGCAGTGTCCCTCAGCAATTGGGTACCAAACCGCACCCTCTGATCATCACCACATTCAGAAGAGCCAAAAGCTTGCTCAACCGCTCGGATCCACTTAACGCACACCACCGGGTCGTCAGAACCGAAGAATTCTGGCGGTCCGCAGCCCAGAAAGGACTTATAGGAACAACTCTTCCTGTTCCCCGGAGCTTCAGAACTCCTGCGCTCTACTGCCGTGACCCTTATACCATCATCACCAGAACCTACTACGACGTTCTCCACCACCCTCTCACTTCTCCGATGGTTCACGTCACGGTCCTCCATCGCTTTTAGGAGAAACTCTTGTTGCTTAGCCATCTCTTCTCTCATTGCCAACATCACACTGGCCAACAACTCTGAATGGGGATTAGCATCCCCTATAACTGGGTGAGACGAAGCCAGGTCCACACGAGGAATGACCTCTGGCCCTCCACCTAGTATTTGTTGAACTTGCGGACGCACGACAACCTCAACTCCTTCCGTCTGATCAGCGGTGGAGGCTGTCGCTTCCAGACCGTCAACACGAGTACACGGTCTACCACGCGTATTCACCATGCTGAACAACTTCACAGAACAAGAAAGAGATAAGAGAGAGATAGGAAAAACACGAAAGGAAAACGTACTATCACATTATCAATTGTCATATCAACAGCAAATCAAGGACTCTTACGTACAATATCCTCATAATAACATTAGCTAAGTGAAATTATGAACATACAACACATAACGGTTCTTGTCACCACCATTACAACGCCTGATAAACGTACTTTCCGTTGACTCTAAGACTAACCCATCTTAGGAGCTCTACCCAAATCTCGCGGATCAATTCTTAGCATACGCAGTCTAAGTCTAGACATCTTACATTCATGCCTAGTTCGCTTAAACTAGAGCTCTGATACCAACTTGTAACACCTCAAAAATCAGAGTAAATTAAAACCTGGAAATCTGACAATATGACGTAAGCAATTCCATTAACTTCCCATAAATGGGATTAGTCCTTAAGACTATACAATCCTATACAAGGATTTCATCAAAAGAATGGGACTTAACAATGCCCAGCAACAATACTTAAAACATCTCCAAAAAACCCCGAGACTCAGAACTCGTCTCTCCAAAAACCCCGGCACCCACCGCTAATGGAAACCTGTTATACACATCATTTGAGAAAAAGTGTCAGACTATAAAGCCTGGTGAGAACATACAGTTTATAAAACTCGAAAGATATAAACATCAGTATCATACGAAATATTTTCATAAAGGTTTAATTCGTAAAGATAACATTTCGCCACAACCGGGCCTCTTCGGTCCAAAACTCTTAAACGGCGATAAAAGGACCATTTTACCAAATTTAGTGGTGTAACACAAAGTAGACCACAAATCCGAGTTACGAGCTAAACCAATTGGAATCCGCGGATACGAATCACAAAGTCCATGCTTCAACGTGAGATCAAGCCCCAAGCGCAAAACCAAGGTATACTCCTTCGCTAGGATCACCATGAACCATGGCTAGTATCCGACCTCACATAACCGTACCAAGTTGCCCCCGAGGAACATGTGATCCATAGCTACAAATTTGGGGAATGTAACATCCCAACAAAACAGTCTACTCCAAAACCTAGGGATCCACTAGTAATGGTAAGGACTCGTCACAACAACGTATGTGACCAACCATAAATAAACATATGGTTACAAACACATTTTTATAAACAAAATGCTATTCCCAGTTCAACTTCTGGTAAGAATGAAAATCATTTAAAGATGTTCCTATAAATATTTCTTTCGCATAAACGCCCAGGTAAAACATCATTTTACTTTAAATAAGATAAGATCAAAAAGGTAGCTTTTGACATGTATACAGTTTAAAATGATAGTAGGAACTCACCTCTGTTTCCTTCTTCTTAACAAGCGCTACCTATGATAACACCGAAAGAATCGATAAGTCGAAATTCAGATAAACCTCTCGTTACTTGAATAGGACTCAAAGACACAGAAGCTAACAACTTAACAGAACCTAAACCGGTCAAAGGACAACTCCGGTCTACAACAACACCGGTCGAACGACCTCCGGTCGGGCGCAACCCTCCGCTCGAACCATCTCCGGTCGAAGGGCACCGGTCGAAAGCATTCGTCCGGTCCTTCACTCATTCGGTCGAACGCTCATCGGGTCAAAGGTCTACCGGTCGAACGACCATCGGTCCTTTGCCCATCCGATCGTCTTGTTCATCAAGAACAGTACGATGCAGAACCTAGATTCAACCCAGAGCCAAATGAGAAATACTCAGATCTCAAAATGGAACGGTTCAAAATCTTCACAACGAGATTCTACACGGCTAAAAGCATTCAGATCAAAGCATTAAGCTAGATTCGTACCTCGATTTGCCCGAAACGATCGACCCAAAAACAAAGCTTCTTCTGCACTCTTCCTTTCTCTCTGACTTCTCAAAACCAAGAACTGATATTTGTGATATAAATCAAAATATCTAATTTGATTTGTATTTATATAGCCCAAGTTACAGAATACCCCCTTGAACTTTGGGTAAAGGTCAACTTCTCACCCAATCCCAAAATTCAGGGTGTTACACAAGTGATGAATGGTGATATTGAACTTCACTTTATCCCTACTGACTTTCAGCTTGCTGATTTGTTCTCCAAACCTCTTGATAAGACAAGGTTCAACTTTCTCATAAGTGAGCTTGGAATGTTGAATCTCGAAGAATAAATCTTCATCGTTCATACATTGTGTCAGTAATCATAAGTTCCCCTTTTATCATTCTCTCTGATAAACATTCTGACTCTCAGGTATGTTCTCTCCATCCCTACAACTGAATATTCATTCAGTTAAGATGTTTTTCAAAATATAAACTTTAATCACTGAAACTTTCTTCAAATGATTAAAAGCTTTTTGAAAAATAAATTTATCACTGATATTTCTAGTCAGTGATCCTTTTAAAATAAAATATATCCCTATCTTTACTATCAGGGATACTTTTAAAAAAAAAATCTATCGCTGACTTTTCTTCAGCGATAATTTCAAAACGGACAAATGAACAGTCTCTCTCTTCTATGACGTCATTTCAAACCGACAATCCACGACATGCCTTTTTCTGACACATTCGTCCGTTGCTCTTCTATCCAATCAACATCGTGGGACGTGTCCATGTCATGATGAGCATTTGCTTTCCCTCCTCTCACATTCTCTCTCCTTTATCACACGTATAAAAGGAATGTTTTTCCATTCTTATCATTTTACGCTTTCTAGAAAAACTTTCAAAGCAAGAATACTCTCTCAAGCATTCTCAAGCATTTGCATCATCCTCTTCAAAGATCAACAGGTTATTATTGATCTTTTTCTAATTCTTCTCTTAAATCTTTTTACATAAACCTCCATTTATGGGTTTATAAGATTCTAATCACATAAAATCATTTTCATTTTTGATTTTATTCTTTAAAACCCATTTTATTTTGATTCAAAAGCCTTGGTTTTTCTTCTTGTTCTTATATCTTATATTAAGAACACCTCTTTGATCTTCAAATTTGTTGATGTTCTATGTTTATTTCCTCAAAAAGAAACTAGACAAATCTTCTTTATTTTTAGACTAAAACCTTTTCTTCTACTCTTTTATCTACTCATATTCAGAATGGCTCAATCTGCTCTTGTCGCCTTTAAGAATGTCAAGTTCGCCATCACTGAATCGGAGCTTCCGAAGAACAATCATTTCGCTCGCCTTGATTTTGACGGTGTTAAGTATCCACATCTGAAGGAAGCTGCAATGTTTCTCAAGCAATACTGCATTGCTTATGCTATCACTGTGGATCCCACACCATCCAAAGCTCTTCTCCAGCAATTCTGGTTTACTGCTGATGAAACCTCAATCGCCAACAAAAAGGGTGAACAGGTTCCTGCTATCTCATTCAGCACTCAACTTGGCTCAGGGATGATGATTGCCCTAGGCCTGAGAAAAGCACTACGTTTTCCCGACAAACCCATGAATGGATTCGATGCCTTGCCAACTGACGCTGAACTCATCCAATTCCTGGATGCCATGGAATACGCTTGGGAACCCAAACCAAGGACGACTATTCCAAACAAGAAGCTGACTCTTGTGAAGAAGGCACTGATGCCTTCCCAGCTAAACTACATCTTCTCACACTTCATCCAGTGCATGAGTGGGAAGAGTGGGTCACTGGACCAAGCCAGCAAGGTTCAGCTCCAGATGGCTTACTCAGTAATAGCTGGACGCAACTTCGACTACGCAACAGCTATCTTTGATGACCTGAAGTCAAAGATAGAGAAGACCGAGAGGGATCCCAAAGTTACCTACGTACGATTTATCTGCGCGTACCTGAAGTTCCTCTACCCTACCACTTACCCCACCAACTCGGATGCATATTTTCCGAAAGTGGGTCAGCGATCTCTAGAAGTAAAGCCGCTCCCCAACGAGGTAAGTATCTCTGAACTTCGCTCCTGACTCTCTCTCCTCACTTCTTCTACTTCAGCGGCCACACAGAGGTTCCTTCTTCTGTTATCCCTGCCGCTACCACTTCCAAACGTCCATCAACTGGCTCCCTTGGTCCTTCGAAGAAGGCCAAGATGACCAAGGAGAAAGCTACTTCTAGCTCTATACCTAAGGATGTTTCTCTACAAACTTCCTTGGATGCTTTCGTGGGTCTCTCCTCCACATCCTCAGCAAGAACCACTTCAACTGTGACAGCGATCTCGGTCGCTGTCACAACAACGGTGACACAACCTACGATCTCAGTTCAACAACCTGAGGTAACTACCCCTATCCCTACATCTTCTATCCCTATCTCTAGTCCTTCTATTTCTTTGATCTCTAACCCTCCATCTATCTCTACTCCACAGTTTGGACCTATAGGACCTGAACATCAATCTTTTGAGGAATCTTTACATTTCTACAATATGTTTGATAATTCAGGTATCCCTATACCCTTAAACACTTCTCCAAACTCACCATATAAGCCTGTTTCTCAAAAACTAACTTATATTTCAGGTCCTAGTTTGGCGACTGTTGACACCAATGTCAACAATCTGAGTGCAAAGGTGGACTCTATGACTGCCTCTCTTAACACCACCACCAACGCTATTCAATCAGCTGGTGAAGCACTGAAGACGCTGATTGCCACCTGTGCCTCCAAAGCTGACGTTTCTCAACTCGCTACTCTCCAAGAAGCGATTGACAAAGTCAAGGTAGACTCACAACAACAGTTTGCAGCTATGTCTACAAAGGATGATGCCTGTGAAGTCCTTCTTCAGCAGATCCTTTCCCGCCTGAAGGAACCAGCTCCAACTCTTTCTCCTTCATTTATAGAAGACGATCGCACCACTCTAGACGTAGCTGTGGAGTTTATTCATCAAGCTACGTCCGATATCCCTGTACTTGAAGACCGACTCAAAGGATTGGAGGCTGATGTCCAGAAGTTGTCCACCACTGACACCTCTACTCCTTCCCAAGATCTCTCCCTTCATGATAATGACAAAGAGGGGGAGAAAGCATCTGGAGAAAATAAGGAGAAAGAAGTTGATGCTGCTGAACAACTGAAGGAAACTCCTTCTCAGGTTGAGGGGGAGATAGCTGCTGACAAAGCCCCTCCTTCCATCGCTGATCTAGTCGATGATGAAGAGGAAGAAGACGATGATGATGAAGACCTTGATCTTGAAGATCAAAAGGATGATTCTCATCAAGATGATGATGATGACGATGAAGATCAATCTCTATGATGTTCTTCAGCCGTCACTTCATCAGCGATAGCTTCGAAAGAAGTTATCAAAGCAGGGGGGAGTCAAGAGACACCTTCAGGAACCCCTTCCCAAAGCAAAGGTGCAACTGCTGAGGGAAACCTGAAGATGATTTGACTACCTGAGGAGAATCCTTCTCAGGTATGCCTTACTCTTGTTCCTTTTTCCTTCTATAAATTTCCCACCCCCGTTTCTTTCTATCCTTTATCTCTCTCCTTCCCTAAATATAAATCTAACCTTTTTCTTTTTTTGACTAGACTGTTCTCTACCCTGCATAAGGGTAAAGAGCTTCAAATAATCCCAGCTGCTGAAGCTGATGACCAAATAATCCCAATCTCTGTCCGAGAGATTGATGAAGAGGATGAAGAAGAAGAGTCCCTGCAACATCATGGAAGGCCCTCTAGACCATCTCACTGGTCAGAGGAAGAGAGAAAGAAAAGAACAGAGATGATCTCTCATATGGAGAGTCAACGACGAAAGGTCCCCTCTCAATCATCAGATCTGGAGTTCCTGACTGAAGCTGAAATTGAAGAATCCGTCAAGGCTGAGAAGCTGATTGCTGACTGTCAAAAAGATGCCTCTCTGGCTCTCAAAATTCAGTCTTCTCAAGTCAAAGACAAGAAGCTGAAAAGCAAACTAGTGGAAGTTCAGGCAGCTTTTTTGAAAGAGATTGAAGAGGAACGCTCCAAAGATAAAGCGGTCAGCGATAATTCTATCGATTGGTGCAAACACAAAATCGACTATCGCTCTGACCCAATGAAGATCGTAGCGGTTGCTATCTCTGGAAGAAAGAAGAAGGATAAACTCTCCGTCACCATGGAGATTACCAGAGAGGATGGAAGCTGCAAGGCTATGTTCATTTCAAAGCTGGAAGATCTTGGCTACATGGAGTGGCTTGAGTTCAAAGATGCGCTGAACAAATCAAAGTCTACATACAGAGGCTATGTTGAAAGGGTAAATGATGCTCTCATCAACAGATTCGTTGATATACTAAAGGTGCCATTTACTCTTCCTCCAAAGTCCAAGCAAATCAAGAGAAAGCCTATCTCCTCCTCATCTGATAATGTCGCTGTGATCAGGAATGAAACCTCCATCAAATTCTCAAGAGAAGCTCTGTTCGGTCCTCCTCCTGATCTTTCAGTTCTGGATCTATCTCTGCCTCCTGGCGGACCATATGCTGCGGGACAAGTACTTAAAGAACCTTTTGAAATCTTCTTCAGAGATGACGAGGAACAGCTCATATTTCAAAGGGTCTCTGAAATCCCTATCTGTCCCCTCGCTCTTCTCAAGGATCTCATGTGCCTATGGTGTACTCTCTCTCCTGCTGCTGAGCCAATCATAGCGATCATCTGTAAAGAATCTTTAGAGCGAAGGCAAAAAGGAGAAGAAATACTTGAGTACTTGATCAATCCTCCTAAACCCTCTTTAGATAGCTGATAGATTAGTTTCTTTTCTTGTAATCTATTAGTTTAACTTACAGTAGTTAGTACATCACTTGTACTTGTAATTTTCATTCCTTGTAATTCTTTTCTTGGATTAATGAGAATTTCAGTGAAGTACTTAACTCTATCAGTACTGTAAAAGATCCCTCAAAATAGTAATTGGGACATGTATGTTATGAGTCCTGATTATTCCATCATTTTGAACTATAAAGTAATTTTCTTCAGTTACTTTGTCATTATCAAATAGGGGGAGATTGTTGATCCAAACTCTCTCAATGATTTGATAACGACCCTTTTTTATACTTAGTGAAAATTACGTTTTAATATGTATTAGTGTTTCACCATCAGCGATCAGACTGAGTCTGTTCAGTTATCGTTGATAGTCTTCTTATAAACATCTAGTATGTATTAGTGTTTCACTATCAGTGATCAAACTGATCCTGTTCAGTATCGCTGATAGTTTCTGATGTAAACAGTAACGTAATCCCTGAAGACAAGTCTCACGTCAACAGATGTTCATAGCTGAATCAAAGACGAAGCTGCTGAACAAAGACAAGACTACTAGTGACCTGATGCGGATATCAGTGAAGCAAAGACAAATCTACTTATACGCGAAGGAACATGAGGAAAAGCTTCAGCGATCGCTGAAATCTTTATATCTCTGAAGAAAGAGATACTCAGTGATCGAATGATCACTTGGCTTATGTCTCAAGTTTCCTTTTGTTTCTCCTTGCACAACTTAGTACGATATGTCAGAACGGACATGTCTCTGCCATAATTCCTACAACACCTCTGTCATCTACACTATTCATTGTCCGACCGAAAGCATGTCTCCCAAAAGTCAGACTCCCAAAGCCAATCAGTGAATGCCACGTGTAAAGTGCCCTGCCATGCATTTAATGCATAGGGTATAAATAGGAAGATCACCCCTTCATCTGAAGTGTGCTCAATCCTTGAACTCCATATAGAAACCCTTGTTTTCTATATCTCTTAATCCCCCATTCTCTGAATTTCTTGTGCAACCATCTTAGTGTTTCTTAAGTTTGTTTAGATTGAGTCTGTCTTAATCTTCTTCCGCAACAAACTTGTAAATTGTATTAGATTTATCAATAAACAATTTATTAAACATTAAATTCTTGTGTTTGTATTCAATCCCCCCCCTTTCTACAAACTTTTTAAGCACCTTAGGGACCAACAAGATGCAGATCACGCAGGGTATATGCTTCACAGGAAGAGCACTTCAGGTCACATTCAATTCCTTGGAGACAAGCTCGTTATCTGGGCGTCAAAGAAACAATTATGTGTTTCCACATCGACTGCTAGCTGCTGCCAGTTGCTGCTCTCAAGTATTGTGGATGTGAACACAACTGCGAGATTATGGATTCAAATTTGATAAAATTCCAATATATTGTGACTCGAAAAGCGCAATCACGATATCTGCTAATCCTGTACAGCACACTAAGACAAAGCACATTGATGTCATGTATAATTTTATTAAAGATAATGTAGAAAAAGGTACAATAGAACTTTACTTTGTAAAGACTTATTATCAACTTGCGGATTTGTTTACCAAAGTTTTAGATTAAAAGAGATTTAAGTTTCTTGTATCTAAGCTTGGTATGCAAAATCTCAAAGTCTAATCAGTAATTACCTATTAAAGTTTCTTTTATTGTAATTTTTCATCATTTCTTTATCATTAATTCTGAAAGGATATATGCACTTTAACATGTTGTTGTTGTTCTTTGGGGGAGTGAGTAAGAGAAGATTAAAGATGGTTGTTATTCTTTTGAGGGGGAGCTTATCTAATTTCTGCATTACTTAACTTACAAATTTTTGTGATGCATAAATTTAGGGGGAGTGTACAAGTCAAAGGAGTAAGACTATGATTTCTGATTATTTCAGATCAGAACTCGTACTATAATTGTTTTACTGCTTTATGTCATTTACTTTTCAATAAATTTTTGTGAATAAAATTGCTTTGACATGACTTTGGGACTTGTGCAGAATGAGAGAAGTTTTCAAAATCATATCTTTATGACTTCAGCTGACTTCATGAGATTTAAGCTTGTACGATAAAGGTTAAATTTCTTATCTTAATCTCATATATGATTGAAAGAAGGACAACTTTCAATCATAGAAAACATGTTCTTAAATGTTCAAACCACTTCCCGATTATTAAACAGATTTCATGAATTGGAAGTGTGATTTTTAAATGTTTTCAAGATTTATTTGTGCTTACATGATTATAAACCGTGTGTTTCCAAAGATAAATACTTATGTATTGTCTTTTCTATATACTCTCAGGTATTCACACACATCGGTTTGATTTATTGTTCAAATTCTTCTTACCATGTCTCTTATTGAAACATAATTTCGATGGTAAGACACCCCGTTTGTATTTAAAGAAATTTGAGCGTCATTTCTTTTCGAAACGTTCATTTCAAGAGTGTCTATATTTTGTTTCGTATGGAAAATATCCGTTATTTTTTACCATAAGCCTTAATTGCTATATCATTTCATTTCTGATCATTTCATACAATGTCAGATTTTCAAACAAGTTTTTTGCATTCATAAATATTCATTCAATTTTTCTTGTTTGAAAATACTTAAATGTTTAAAAATGCTCATATCTTCGTGATTAAAAGAAAGAGGGTGTGCGAACAAAGTTAAAAGAATATTAAAGCTCTGCACCAACTACTTTCTGAGCCGGGCAGCCACATTACTAATGTTTCACAATTCTTAGGTGAACGTTATTGAAACAGACAACTAGCCCATGCCAACTCTTGATATAAACCCCACCAGCCACTCATTTTCTTCTCAACAAAAACATGTTTCATCTTTTTAAGGGGACGCAACACATAATCTATCTGATTTTCATTTGGAAAATCTGGATATTGAAAAAGAAGGAAGCCTGCCTCACCTTCGCACTTCAATCATGCACATTGAGTCTGTGTTTATCTACTGTTGTCTCAGTGGTTTACACTATGTTGAGCCTTTATAAAAGCAACTATTCGTGCTTAATTCTTTCTACACTTGCACGAGCATAACATTCATAGAAATTGCCTTTGTGGTGTTTCGATGATTGGATGGAAGCCCTGGGGAGTGAACATCGAAAAGCTCCTTCACAATGTGTATTTGTTACACATAGTGACTTCGTGTTACTGACAGGCATTTTAACTGATTCATTTGTTGATTCAGGGGTTACATGTTCTTATTTTGTCTGGATTTGCAAAGATATAGATGAATACTTGGTTACGGATCAACGAATCAGAGGCTCAGTTTTTCAAAGATCAGTGGTCAGAAAATAGTTTCAAAGACATTTGTTGGTGAAAGTTTTGATGATATTGATGCTATATTCATAAAAAAAGGGGAGAAGAGTTCAAGAAATGTTTGAGAAAGCAATGAAAAAGAAATGTTCAAATCAAGAGTTTGAGTTAAAGCTGAGAGAAAATTTTCAAGATTGATTGAAAGATGAATTTCTTAAGATTGTTGAAAGATGAAAGCAACAGAATTGTTGTAGATAATTTTGCTGGAATAAAGTGTGCTAAATCTGAAGATAATTTCTTTTCAAGTCTGAAAGAGGTTTGTCAGGATCGAATTCTTAACAAGAATTAATTCTCAGAAACAATATCAAAGAAGTTGCGGAATAACACTTTGATATTCAATAAAACAGTAAACCAAAACAGTGTATAATCAACAGCTTGTAAACTTGTATTGAATGATTAGAATCACAAGATTACACACTCAACCTCAATCTTGAATAACAAGTTCTTTCAAGACGAATTCTACTTCTCTAGAATTAGGAACTATGCCTTGAGGTTGATTTTCTCTAAAACTTAGAATGAATTATTCTCAAAAAGTTATCTCTAACTATTCTAAACAATACTATATATATACTGAAGATAAAAGCTAATTACAATTAATAAAATATCTTCAGAATATCTTCCATCGTTATCTCTAAGCTTTCCATAATCTTCAGTTTATCCAGTTGTCATCCTTTCCATACAGATCTCCATCTTATAAGCAGTATTAATCATAAGCAGCATTAATACTTTGAGCAGTATTAACTCTAGCAGTACTAACCATGCTCAGCAGCATTAATATCTTCAAGCAGTACTAACTTTGAACTAGCAGTACTAATCTTGTTGAGCAACATTAATCATCAACTAGCAGCATTAACAACAGAAGTACTAACTAGAAGTATTAACTGTTTTCTTCTAGCAGCATTAACTAGAAGTATTAACTGTTTTCTTCTAGCAGCATTAACTTTGTTCCAGCAGCATTAACTACAACTGGCAACATTAACCACAGAAGTAGTAACCATGTTGAACTAGAAGTAGTAACCATGTTGAACTAGAAGTAGTAACCATCCTTGACATATTTCAGACACAACAATCTCCCCCTAACTTAACTTTTCAAAACTGAGAAGTTAAGTTCTTCAACATAGGGTCTTTATGATAATTTCAAAACTTTCTGCAATTACTAGTTCTTCTTGATTCAGTTTCTGCTGTTATCTTCTTTTATGTTTCTGATGTAGTTACTGCTTTATTCCAGCTTCTTCACTTATCTCCCCCTCAAAATAAGATTTCATATCAACTTGATTTTCCTTCTCATGTCTTCTCAAGTTCAGTTGTTTAAGTCTCCCCCTTTTTGAAATAATCATGATCTGTGCTCCTTTTCATCTCTTTTATCTCCATAATTTGATTGTGAACTTTCAGACAAATTGTACCAAGTGTATCCATCAATTCTTTGTAGTTAAATCTGTCCTCACCTTCTTTAGGTGTGTTTACCACCCTTGAAGGATCCTTGGATCTTTTAGTAGAGATCTTCTGCCTAGCAGAAGCACCTTCTACTCCCTTGGTTTCTTGGCACCTGGGACCTTTAGATAATTACTCATCTAAAGTTGCCATGGGGAAGGTCTTAGATATGTTCACACTGTCCTGTCCTGCACTTTGTGCAAAGTCAGTAGTGTGAGCCTTACAACCCATATGCTCTTGCATCTCCTTATTGAGCACCTTCTTGAGGTTGGGAGACACCTCTATGGTTTCCCTTTGGATATTCTCTGATGAAAAATGCTCCATCAGAGGGCTTGTAGGTTTTAAGGTTGAAGATACAAGAAGGGAAGGAACCTTCAGTATCTTTTCCTTATATAATATAGTAATAGGGAATGTTGGTTTGTCAAAAGGAATCTGAAGATTTATGCTTGGTAGTGGAAGGTGTGGATAGGTCATCAGTGGGTTGGTCTAATGAGGGCTTTGACCCTGATGCCTTACCTTCTTGATTGTGGGACATCACCATCATTGTAGAGAACAATGGTATGTCAACTCCTTCCGAGTCCCTAGCAGATCTTCTCATGTTTGAGAAAACCTTGCCTTTAGGGGGTTTAGGTACATATATCTCATAAAAATGAGGTTAATTCGTCAATTCCTTATTAAGTACTTCTTGTACAAACCTTGGATACAGATAAAAGCTTTTTGATTGATATCCAGGGTTGACATTAAATCATTGAAGATCATTTTTAGGTATAGAAAACTTACATTATCAGTTGTAACACTTATCAGCAGCATTAACACAGACTGGCAGTAGTAACACATACCAGCAGCATTAACAAAGTCTGACAGTTTTCACTGAACTAGAAGTACTAACTACCTTTCAGTATTAGCAACCTGAAACACTTACAGACACAAGGTTAGTAGTACCATATACAATAAAATTTTCAAAAGTTACTTTATCTTTTGAAACTATACCTTTTTCACTTTTCTTACCTTCTGTTGGATCAAAAGAAACATGTCCTCCATCAAATCTTTTAAAGAATTTGAAGGCAGTCCATGTTCCTTGTTATGTGCCTAGAGCAACCATTATCTTCATTCCAAATGCTCTTCCTCTTGAGCTTTTGGTTGCCCTGCACACTTGATAAATCAGTTAGTCTTTGAGGGAACCCAAGCCAAAGTGGTCTTGGGTTGTCCTTTCTCATTTATATAATCTGTCAGATTGGTCTGAATGAGTTGTTTAGGAATCTCATGACTAGAGTACTTTGTCAAGATTATAAGCTTGGTTGCATTACTACTAGAAGCAGCACTAGCCTTGTTAGCAGTACTAACTTGGTTAGCAGTACTAATCAAGTTAGCAGCACTATTCTTGTTAGCAGTACTATCTGGGATAGCAGTACTAACAGGTTTCTTTGCAATTGGAACCCAAACTTGAGCAAAGTTGTTTGCTTTCTTTGTCTTTAAGTTACTCCTTTGTTTATTTGAAGTATTTTTCTTAGTTTTAGCAAACTTATTTTGAACATGAGACTTTTTAGGTGCTCTGTTCTCAGCCATTTGAGTCCTTCCTTGCTTCCTATAACCAAAGGAGTTTTGAGTTTGTTTTTGAAAATTAACTCTTTGGTTGATAGGATTGAAATAACAGTGTTTGGCAAGATGATTCAATTTGCCACAGATAAAACAAGGTTTTGGTCTATTGACTTTACTCAAACCAACCCCTTGTTTTTGTGCCCATTGATTATTCCAGTTTCTTTGATTTCCCCTCCTTTTATCATGTTTTTGGGGCTCAGATTTATTGCAAGTACACTGTTTGCAAGGGACAGGATTCACAACTGTTGTCTGTTTGTAGTGGACCTTACCAGAATTTTCCTCTGTCTTTTCTATGTCCTTAGATTTGACCCAAGTCTTTCCACATCCCTCATTGGTGATAATGTGATTTTCTAGAGAAATCTCACCACTCCCAGTCTTCTCCTTACTCTTTTCACTAGAGTTCTCTTCTTCAGAGTCTGTTTCAACCACCACTTTGTCTAAAGGATCTACCTTAGTGGCTCCAACAGGCAATTTCTTCCTATCATTGGTCTCCAGTAAGTTTGATATAGGAGGAATGTAATTGTTGTTGTATGGTGGTGGTGTGGTGTTATAGCCTATTCCTCTTCTAAGTTTGTCATGGATTTGAGTTTGGAACAAAGAGTCCATTGCTTTAGAAGCATTGGAAAATTTCTCAATATCCAGCTTGGCTTTCTCAAACTCACTCTTTATCTTCTCATTCTCCTCTTTAGACTTTTTCAGCTGAAGTTCTAGGTCATTCTTCTCCCACTTCCAGTAGTTTGTATCATAAGAATGTTGAAGTTCATTGGCTTGGAAAACTTTGATCTATTCCTCAAAACTCTCAACAATTCTTACATAGTCTTTTATATCTCTCTCTAATCTTTTAAGGTCATCACCCATTGTCTGGTTGTGATCCCTGTACCTTTTAACAGTTTCCATACAAGTTTTAGAGCAAAGATTAGACAATACCTCTGTGGGGATTTCTGTGCTTGAAGAATCTGAAACTTTAGCCATTGATGATTTCTGATTTCAAGGAAGAATGATGATTGCAGGTTTCTGAGATTACTAGCTTTGATACCACTTGTCAGGATCGAATTCTTAACAAGAATTAATTCTCAGAAACAATATCAAAGAAGTTGCGGAATAACACTTTGATATTCAATAAAACAGTAAACCAAAACAGTGTATAATCAACAACTTGTAAACTTGTATTGAATGATTAGAATCACAAGATTACACACTCAACCTCAATCTTGAAGAACAAGTTCTTTCAAGACGAATTCTACTTCTCTAGAATTAGGAACTATGCCTTGAGGTTGATTTTCTCTAAAACTTAGAATGAATTATTCTCAAAAAGTTATCTCTAACTATTCTAAACAATACTATATATATACTGAAGATAAAAGCTAATTACAATTAATAAAATATCTTCAAAATATCTTCCATCATTATCTCCAAGCTTTCCATAATCTTCAGTTTATCCAGTTGTCATCCTTTCCATACAGATCTCCATCTTATAAGCAGTATTAATCATAAGCAGCATTAATACTTTGAGCAGTATTAACTCTAGCAGTACTAACCATGCTCAGCAGCATTAATATCTTCAAGCAGTACTAACTTTGAACTAGCAGTACTAATCTTGTTGAGCAACATTAATCATCAACTAGCAGCATTAACAACAGAAGTACTAACTAGAAGTATTAACTGTTTTCTTCTAGAAGCATTAACTAGAAGTATTAACTGTTTTCTTCTAGCAGCATTAACTAGAAGTATTAACTGTTTTATTCTAGCAGCATTAACTAGAAGTATTAACTGTTTTCTTCTAGCAGCATTAACTTTGTTCTAGCAGCATTAACTATAACTGGCAACATTAACCACAGAAGTAGTAACCATGTTGAACTAGAAGTAGTAACCATGTTGAACTAGAAGTAGTAACCATCCTTGACATATTTCAGACACAACAAGGTTTGTGTACAACCTTGGGGGAGAATGTTATTATTCTTGAAGATCAGATTTTGAGAAAGAATGCTGCAAGTTGTGGAAAATACTGTGTTTATCAAAGAAAGGGGAGAGTGTAAATATTTCATGCTAATAGGGGGAGCATGTGAGTTGATTGAGAATGTAAATCATGTTTGTATCAAAGGGGAGATTACAAGAGAAGATAAAGATTGTTCAAAGGGGGAGTTACTTCAATCGAGCTTAAAGAGAGAAGATCGCATTGCTAAATCTTTTAGTAATGATCTTGATCCAAAGGGGGAGATTGTTAGAGCACAGATTTATTAGATTCAAGATCATAAAGATTGAAGATCAAAAGTCAAGAAGTCAAAGGCTGAAAGTCAACTCTCATGGAAAGTCAAAGTCATTTTGTTAATAAAATCAAAGTCAACATTTGTAATTTTGTTTGTTTCTTTGTATTTTGTATGGAGGTATAAAATACCTTGTTTCCTTTGTAAGTAAGTGAGTACGTAAGAAGAGAATACATATTGTAGAGAGAGAGCATATTAGAGAAGAGAGATATTGTATATCTTTCTAGAGTGAGAGAGTAGTGAGAGAGAATTTGTAATCTTGGTGGTTTAATCAAAGACTTGTGATTTCAATTCTTATCTTGATTGATTGTTAGCAATTAGAACTTAAATTGGGAATCACAATCTTGGACTAATAATTGGTATCAGAACAAACCAACTAATTCAAAATATGGATTGATACTGATTTTTTGGTCAAAATCATTGGAAAACTTCCATTTTTAGAAGAACTCACAGAAAGTTTTCTGAAAAAGTTATTGTTGGATTCAAATTTATTCAATTGGTCGATTTTGGATCTGGAAATCGATTCTACAGTGATCTCATCATCGAGTTGAACATTTCTTGTTTGAATTACGTATTCAAATTCACATTGTATCCTTGTGAATTTTAGGTTTTTGTTCATTTTCGTGAAATAGGTTTTCGAACACTTTTTTAGAATAGAATTCGTAGATTTTGTTGTTGTTGTATAGAATTTTGTTCCAAAAATTTGTTTCCTTGTAATAGCCGATCAACCCTGTCAATTTTCAGATCATAATTGTAGGAATTGAATCAAATATGACACATTATTTCTCTCTCTAGAAATCTTCTCTTTGTGTGCTTAATCTTGAGTGCTTAATTAATTGATTTGCTTGAATCTTGGACTATCAGGGCCAAAGGTCGAGGGGGAGCAAGCAGAGGTAAATGACATTCAAGGCCCCACGTTCAATCAAGACAAAAATCATCTTCTCACTATATCAGAGGAATCAACACCAGAGCAATCACATAACTCAAACCAAGGATCAGTAGAGGTTTCCACTTCAACTCTAGGAGAACAATCTACTCCTCTGGAAAGCACGAATGATCAGCCTTCTAAAACATAGGCTGTTCAAGAGCCTGAAATTACCTCTACAAAAGTTCAATATGATGCATCCAATGACCATCTTCCTAGAATGACCAAATGGACCAAGAGTCACCCAAGAGCCAGATCATTGGTAACCTATCTGACAATGTAAAGACTCGTTCTGCTACTGCAAATTTTTGTTTCATTACAAATATTGTTAGTATCATCGAACCCAAGAAGGTTTATGAGGCCCTTGATGATCCAATCTAGGTAGAGGCTATGCAAGTGGAGCTTTTGCAGTTTGAACGCAACAAGGTGTGGACCTTTGTGCCTCTACCGAAAGGCAAAAGCACAATACGGACCAAATGGGTCTTTTGAAACAAGAAGGAAGAAGATGGGGTGGTTATTCGAAACAAAGCAAGATTGGTGGCAAAGGGGTATTACCAAGAAGAATGGATTGACTATGAAGAAAATTTTGCCCCTGTGGCAAGCCTCGAAGCAATTAGGATCTTCCTTGCCTTCGCAGCCCACAGAGGTTTTAAAGTCTATCAAATGGATGTCAAGTCAGCCTTTCTGAATGGTAAAATACAAGAAGAAGTATATGTACAACAACCACTAGGGTTTGAAAGCTTGAAGTACCCAAATGTTGGGAACTGAAGAAAAGCTTAAGTATGGTTAATGCTGCTGGTTCAAAGTTACTACTGCTAGAAGACTTCAAGGTTAATACTGCTGAGTATTACTACTGCTAATAGAATTAATACTGCTAGTCAAAGTTAGTGCTGCTTGAACAAAGTTAGTGCTGTTTAGCTAGTTAGTACTGCTAGTAGTTAGTGCTGCTTAGTAGTTAATGCTTCTAGAAGAGATTAATGCTGCTGAAGATTAATACTGCTTATATGATGAAGATTCGCATGAAAGGATAACAGCTGAATAATCTGAAGATATACATGGAAGCTTAGAGATATACATGGAAGATATACTGAAGATATTTTTATTTCTTGTAATTATATTTTGATTAGTATATGTATAGAATGTATAGAATAGATAGATAACTTTTGGTTTTTAGAATTATTCATTCTAAGTTATAGAGAGAAATCAACCTCAAGGCATAGTTCCTAATTCTAGAGAAGTAGAATTCGTCTTGAAAGAGCTTGTTCTTCAAGATTGAGGTTGAGTGTGTAATCTTGTGATTTCAAATATACAATACAAGTTTACAGTGTGTTCTTCATATTTACTGTTTTGATTTACTGTTTCATTGAATATCAAAGTGTTATTCCGCAAACTTCTTTGATATTGTTTCTGAGAATTAATTCTTGTTGAGAATTCGATCCTGACAAGTGGTATCAGAGCCAAACTCTCTCAGAAACATCTATTCATCATGGAAAATCTTACAGAATCAAGCAGTACTTTGGTTTCTAAGGTTCCAATGCTCAAACCCAGTGAGTTTGACATGTGGAAGATCAGAATCAGACAATATATTCTTCTCACTGACTACTCATTGTGGGATATCATTGAGAATGGTCCTTCTGAAGCTGGAAGGATAGGACCAGATGGGAAAATACCTCCATCAAAGACAGATGGTGAGAGGAAGATCAGACAGACAGAGATGAAGGCCTTGAGCACTCTGCTCTTGGCCATCCCCAATGAATATCAGCATCAATTTTGCAACTGTACTGATGCTCAGATTCTCTGGAATGCTCTAGAGAAAAGATTTGCTGGAACAAAGAGTATCAAAAGAAATCAAAGAGATGTTCTAAAGCAGCAGTATGAGAACTTCACTTCCTCAAAGAATGAGTCTATGACTCAAACTTTTGATAGGTTCAACAAACTCATTGGTGAACTGGCTACTGTAAGAGTGAAGATGGAACAAGATGATGTCAACAGAAAGTTCCTCAGATCTCTTGCGGATGAATGGACTATGTACACTGTCTCATATAGACAGAGTGACAATCTGGAAGAGAAAGAACTTGATGATCTATACAATGATCTAAGAGTTTTTGAAACTGAGGTAGAAATCAAGAAGAAGCCCACTGGTTATGTCCACAATGCTGCACTTCTTTCAGCATCCACTGATACTACTGCCAACCCTGAAGCAGTTAGTACTGCCAGTGGAGTAAGTTCAGAAAAAGGCACTGAAACTATCTTTGAAGCCTTTTTGTCCAGTCATAGCAACAATTCCTTGATTAATGATGATCTGGATCAACTTCACCCTGATGACCTGGAGGAGATGGATATTAAATGGCAGATGGCCATGTTATCCATGAGGGTGAAGAAGTTCATTAAAAGAACAGGAAGGAATAACTTCTCTCAAAGAAGAGAAGATGGAGCTGGTTTTGACAAGACCAAGGTGGAATGTTATAAGTGTCACATGAAAGGACACTTTGCTAGAGAATGCAGGAGTGCTGTTCCAAACAACAACCACCAACAAGCTCAGAATGGAAGCTACAATCAGAACAAGAATCCTGCTCAAGCCCTTGTTTCTCAACAAGAAATGAGATTTGACTGGAGTGATCAAGCTGAGGAAGCCATTCAGAATCAAGCTCTTATGGCAGAAGTGTCTGATCTCCCCTCTGAGGTAATTTCTAATCTTTGCACTAAATCTTGCATTGACACTGTCAGAAGATACAGGGATCACAATAAAAGTATGTGTGATGACCTCAAAAGATTAGAAAAGGACAGAAGAGATTATATGTTGATAGTAGAGAGATTTGAAGAGCAAATCAAAGGCTTTCAAGCTAATGAACTTCAACACTCTTATAACACGAACTATTGGAAGTGGGAAAAGAATGAGTTAGAGACCAAACTGTCTAAATCCTTAGAAGAGAGTGATAGGCTGAAAGAGGAACTGTCTAAAGTAAAACTTGACATAGAAAAGTTTTCATATGCTTCAAAAGCAATGGATTCTCTTCTAAAGGCTCAGATTCATGATAAGATGAAGCCTGGTATTGGATACAACAATACACCTCCTCCTTACAACAACAATTATATCTCTCCTACTTCAGACTTGTTAGAAACCAAGGAGAAAAAGGACTTATCTGAGAAAGCCTTTAAGATAGATCCTTTGGATGAAGTAGTAATTAAGGATTTAACTGAGAAAGAAGCCAGTGAGCATAGGGATAATGATGTAAGTAAAGAGATCCCATTAGAAAACAACATTATCACCAATGAGGGATGTGGGAAAATCTGGGTCAAGTCCAAGGAGATATAGAAGACCAAAGGAAAAGATAACAAGGTCCATTACAAACAAACCACGGTTGTGAATCCTGGATCTTGTAAACAGTGTGATTGCAGTAAAGCCAAGAGCCTAAATTCTAGTTTAAAAAGAGGAAATCAAAGAAACTGGAATAATCAATGGGCTCAGAAGCAAGGAGTTGATCTGAGTAAAATCAATAGACCAAAACCTTGTTTCATATGTGGCAAGTTAAATCATTTGGCTAAATATTGCTTCTTTAACCCTATTAACCAACAGATGACCTTTCAAAGATTTGTGCAAAAACCTGTTGGTTATAGGAAGAATGGAAAGAAACATGGGGAAAGGAAAGGCCCCATGAAGAAAAAGTTTTTAAAAGAAAGTGTCAAAATGTGGGTGCCTAGAAGCACTAAAACTGTTAGTACTGCTGACAGGGTTAGTGCTGCTGGAAGTATTACTGCTGCTACCTGTGTTAGTACTGCTAAAAATATTAATGCTGCTAATACTGTTAGTACCTCTTCAAAGGTTAATATTGCCAACACAGTTACTGCTGCTAACAAAGTTACTACTGCTAACAATGTTAGTACTGCTAAGCATGCAAGTGCTGCTAAAGCAGTTAGTACTTCTAAAACCAGTATTGCTTCTAGCAAAAATGTTTCCAAGCCTATTATTGTGACAAAGTACTCCAAGAATGAGGAGTTAAAGTTCAAAAATCTTGTCAAGAAAGAATGCAAGTATTTTGATGAGAAAGGGGTACCCAAGACCACTTTGGCTTGGGTTCCTATTTCATACTAACTGATTTATCTTATGTGCAGGGCAACCAACAGCTCAAGAGAAAGAGCATATGGCATGTTGATAGTGGTTGCTCTAGGCACATGACAGGCAACATGTCATGCCTTCAGGATTTCAAGCATATCAATGGAGGACATGTTGCATTTGGAGATAATCTTACTGGTGGTAAAATAAGTGGAAAAGGTAATGTCACCAAAGGTAAGATGACATTTGAGGATGTCTACTATGTTGATCAATTGAAGTACAACCTGTTAAGTGTATCACAGGTATGTGACAAACAACATAGTATATTATTTACAAATACTGAGTGTATGATCCTTGCTCCAGGGTTCAAGGTAGTTGATGAAAGCATGATACTACTTAGAACTCCAAGAAAGGACAATGTTTACTGTCTAGATATGGACAATGTTAATAGTGATTCATCTCTAAATTGTCTTGTATCAAAAGCTTCTGTAGATGAATCCTTTCTTTGACACAGAAGGATGTGTCACATGAATTTTAATACTATGAACAAACTTGTTAAAAACAACCTTGTAAGAGGTTTACCATCTAAAGTCTTTTCATGTGATGATCATTGTGTTGCTTGCCTTAAAGGCAAACAGCATAAAACTTCTCATAAGACCAAAGAGATAAATTCAATTTCTTCTTGTCTCCAGTTATTGCATATGGATCTGTTTGGTCCTACAAATGTTATGAGTATAGGCAAGAAATCTTACTGCTTGGTTATTGTTGATGATTACTCTAGATTTACCTGGGTATATTTTCTAAGGACTAAGGATGAGACAAGTGGACTGATCAAATCCTTTATCCTAAGAATTGAAAACCAAACTAATCAAAAAGTAAAAGTCATTAGATCAGATAATGGGACTGAATTTAAAAATCTTGATCTAAACACCTTTTGTGAAGAAAAAGGCATTAAGAGACAATATAGTGCTCCTAGGACTCCTCAACAGAATGGTGTTGTTGAAAGGAGAAATAGGACACTAATAGAGGCTGCTAGATCTCTGTTGGCTGATTCAAAACTGCCAATTACCTTTTGGGCTGAAGCAGTTAATACTGCCTGCTATGTCCAAAACAGAGTTCTAGTAGTTAAGCCAAAGAACAAGACACCATATGAGCTTTTAAATAAAAGAAAACCTTTCATTGGATTCTTCAAACCTTTTGGGTGTCCTTGTACAATTCTAAATACCAAATCTCACTTAGGTAAGTTTGATGGCAAAGCAGATGATGGATTTCTTGTTGGGTATTCATCTCAGAGTAAGGCCTACAGAGTTTTTAACTCATCTTCTAGAATAATTGAAGAAAGTGACAATGTCAAATGCAATGAGAATACACCAAATCCTATTGGGTCTGGTCCTCAGTGGCTATTTGACATTGATTCACTAACTAACTCTTTTGGTTTCAGTAATGAGTATGCAGGTTCAGGAAGTGGAGGATCAGGGATCACACAAGTTCAAGAAAGTATATCTAAATCTGTTATATTTCCCATACCCACAGTGAATTCTGTTGAAGACTGTGAAAAGGAATCATCTACTGGACCAAGTCAGAGTGAAGAAGAAACTAGAGTTGAAGAATCAGAATCAAAAGAAAATAAAGAATCAGAAGTAGCAGCTGAAAACACTTCAGTTGAGTTGCATGACTCTAATCTAGAGGCTGGACTGAATGAAGAACCTAGTCATAACACCAGAGTTAAAAAGAATCATCCTCTACAGCTGGTAATAGGAGATATCTCTTCTCCTATGATGATTAGACATCAAAGCAGGCTTCAAGAAATGCAAGATCAACAACATACAGTGCTTTCTTGTTTTCTATCCCAGCTTGAGCCTAAAAAGGCACATGATGCTATGAAAGAATCTAGCTGGATAGAAGCAATGCAAGAAGAACTGTTACAGTTCAAGCTACAAGATGTATGAGATCTAGTAGACCTTCCTAAAGGTCACAGAGCAATTGGCACAAATTGGATTTTCAGAAACAAGAGATATGAAAGAGGAATTGTCATAAGGAACAAAACAAGGCTGGTGGCTCAAGGGTATACTCAAGAAGAGGGTATAGATTATGAAGAAGTCTTTGCACATGTGGCTAGGATAGAAGCTATCAGATTATTCCTAGCCTATGCTTCTTACATGAACTTCAAAGTCTATCAAATGGATGTAAAAAGTGCTTTTCTCTATGGCTCAATTGAAGAAGAGATATATGTCTGTCAACCACCAGGGTTTGAAAACCCAAGCTATCCAGACAGGGTATACAAATTGAAGAAAGCTCTTTATGGTCTGCATCAAGATCCAAGAGCATGGTATGACACTCTGTCATCCTATCTCTTGGAAAATGGCTTTGAAAGAGGAGTCATTGATAAGACTCTATTTACCAAGAGAAAGAAGAAGGATATCTTGCTGGTCCAAATATATGTTGATGACATTATCTTTGGATCTACAAGAGACAACATGTGCAAGGAGTTTGAGGAACTAATGCATCAAAGGTTCAAAATGAGTTCCATGGGGGAACTTACTTTCTTCCTTGGACTCCAAGTTCAACAGAAGTCAGATGGCATCTTCATCTGTCAATCCAAGTATGTGCAGGACATTCTAACCAAGTTTGGTTTCTCAGATTCAAAACCTGCCAGCACACCTATGGAGACACACAAGCAAATAACAACAGATCTTGAGGGGGAGGATATGGATGTGGATCATTACAGATCCATGATTGGCTCTCTCATGTATCTCACAGCATCAAGGCCAGATATAATGTTTCCAGTCTGTGTATTTGCAAGATTCCAAGTTAGGCCAAAGCAATCTCACTTTCAAGCTGTTAAGAGGATATTCAGATATCTCAAAGGGCAACTAGATTGGGACTTTGGTATCCTCATGACTCACCCTTTGACCTAATAGCATACTCAGACAGTGATCTAGGTGGGGCAAACTTGGACAGAAAATCTACTTCTGGAGGATGTCAGTTTTTGGGTGCTAGACTAGTTTCATGGCAGTGCAAGAAACAAACTACAGTGTCCACATCTACAACAGAGGCAGAGTACATAGCAGCTGCAAGTTGATGTTCTCAAGTCTTATGGATTCAGAATCAAATGCTGGACTATGGGGTAACCTTTCTACACACTCCCATTTTTATTGATAATAGCAGTGCTATCAGCATTGTGAATAATCCTGTCACGCACTCTAAGACAAAGCACATTGAGATCAGGTATCACTTCATAAGAGACTGTAATGAAAAGAAACTTGTTCAAGTTGTAAAAGTTCATACTGACAACCAGTTTGCTGATCTATTCACCAAAGCTTTTGATGTGGGTAGATTCACTTTCTTGGTAACAAGTGTGGGAATGATCAACTCTGAATAAGCATCCTCTCAAAAAGTGGTTAAATATCTGAATATTATAGATTCTTGGTGTTACTAATCCTCCTTTGCAGGGCATACATAGCAGTACTCAATTTAGCCTAAGCTTCAAAAATTAAGTGCAGTTAATACTGCTAGTTAGTTAATACTGCTAGTGGTTAATACTGCTCGCAGTTAATACTGCTAGTTAGTTAATACTGCTCGCAGTTAATACTGCTAGTTAGTTAATACTGCTAGCGGTTAATGCTGCTAGTTAGTTAATACTGCTAGTGGTTAATACTGCTCGTAGTTAATGCTGCTCGCAGTTAATACTGCTAGTTCGTTAATACTGCTAGTAGTTAATACTGCTCGCAGTTAATACTGCTAGTTAGTTAATACTGCTAACGGTTAATGCTGGTAGTTAGTTAATACTGCTAGCAGTTAATGCTGCTCGCAGTTAATACTGCTAGTTCGTTAATACTGCTAGTAGTTAATACTACTCGCAGTTAATACTGTTAGTTAGTTAATACTGCTAGCGGTTAATGCTGCTAGTTAGTTACTACTGCTAGTGGTTAATACTGCTCGCAGTTAATACTGCTCGCAGTTAATACTGCTAGTTCGTTAATACTGCTAGTAGTTAATATTGCTCGCAGTTAATACTGGTAGTTAGTTAATACTGCTAGCGGTTAATGCTGCTAGTTAGTTAATATTGCTAGCAGTTAATGCTGCTCGCAGTTAATACTGGTAGTTCGTTAATACTGCTAGTAGTTAATAATGCTCGCAGTTAATACTGCTAGTTATTTAATACTGCTAGCGGTTAATGCTGCTAGTTAGTTAATACTGCTAGTGGTTAATACTGCTCGCAGTTAATACTGCTACTTCGTTAATACTGCTCGCAGTTAATACTGCTCACAGTTAATACTGCTAGTTCGTTAATACTGCTCGCGGTTAATACTGCTTGTCCGTTAATACTGCTCTAGGTTAATACTGCTTATGTCCCGAATACTATAAATACCCTTTGCCCGCCTAAAAGTTCATAACGACTCTTTGTATACTGTTCACTTGCGCTCTAAACCCTTTCTCTCTCAAGACTCAAAGTTTTGAGGCAAGTTTTTCACTAAGAGCAATGGCATCCATGGCATTCATTGATGAACACAATGAGATCGCGATGCTACAAAAGCCAAAGCAAGCTGCAAGATTTCATCAGATTGTGGATTTCCTCAAGTCAAGCCATATTGCTCATGCTCTTACTGTATCACCTACAATCTATATCGAGCATCAAAGGCAGTTCTGGGCTAATGCCACCACTGTTGCTGAGAATGGTGTGCAAATGATCAAGACAAGGATCTGTGAAAACCCACTAACGGTTACTGAAGAGGTTATTCACATCAGTCTACGTCTATACGATGCCTCTGGTATAACTTCTATCTCAAATGATGAATTGTTCTCTTCTCTTACAAGAATGGGGTATGGAGGCCCATTGGGTGTATTCAAGTTCTCTAAAGCCAAATTTTCACCCCAATGGCGTTTCTTTGTCCATACTCTCATGCACTGTATCTCCAAAAAGACTACTGGATGGAGTGAGTTCAGCAGCACCATTGCTTATGCCTTGGTGTGGTTGGCCACTGCCAGAAAGTATAACTTTTCTAAAATGATTTTCAGTGATCTTGTCTCAAACATGGGAAACAAAAAGAGTTTCTTTATGTACCCCAGGTTTGTCCAAGAAGTTATTACTCATGAATTGACGGATATACCTCAACCTGTTGGGGTATATGTACCTAAACCCCCCAAAGGCAAGGTTTTCTCAAATATGAGAAGATCTGCTGGGGACTCGGAAGGAGTTGACACCCCATTGTTCTCTACAATGATGGTGGTGTCCCAAACCAATGAAGGTATGGCAGCAGGGTCAATGCCCCAATTAGACCATCCTACTGCTAGCTAATCCCAACCTTCCCACTCTAAATCTATCCCCCAGTCCCTTCTTGAAAAACCAACCTCTCCTATCACCCAAACATACAAGAGGAAACAGGTAAAGAAGGCTCCTTCCCTTCTTGTACCATCATCCCCCAAGCCTTTAAGCCCTCTAAGGGAGAATTCTCCTTTAGGGAATATCCATAGGGAAACCAAAGGGGTGTCTCCCAACCCCAAGGAGGCGCTCTCTGCGGAGGAGGAAGAGCATATGGGTGATGAGGCTGCCACTACTCCTGCTAGCACAGAGGAGGAAAGTGGTAACATCAATAAGACCTCCCCCATGGCAACTTTGAATGAGCAATCATTCAAAGGTCCCTGGTGCCAAGAAACCACGGGGGTGGATAGTGCTTCTGCTAGGCAGAAGACTTCCACTACTAAAAGATCCAATGATCCTTCAAAGGAGGGTAACACTTCTAGAGAAGGTGAGGACAGATATAACTACCAGGAATTGATGGATACAATGGGAAACATCAACCAAGATGTCATCAAACAAGGCAAAGAGATAGAAGAAATGAAGCTGGTAATTCTGTCACAACAAGTACAGATTGCTAAGCTGAAGAAGATGGTGACCAGGCTAGTGCAGAGGAAGAAGAGGAAGCAGTTTGTCTTAAAGAAGAGATCAAATGTTCAAGATCCTTTCAATAAGGGGGAGAAGCCAAAGGGAGAAAAAGAGAAAGAAAGCTCAACTGTAAAGGAAGTTGAAGTTGAGGGGGAGACAGAACATGGAACAACAGCAGAAACTGTTAATACTGCTGAAGCAGCAATAACAGAAGCAGCAGTAACAGAAGCAGCAGTAACAGGGCTGTCTGTAGAAGAACTGGAGATAGCAGAAACTCTGGTAAAAGCAAAGAATGACACTCCTAAAGCTACTCAAAAGGCCAAAGGAGTGGTCATCAATGAAGGAGAACCTCAAAAGGAAGTCTTGAAGGATATAAAGGGAAAAGGAAAAGAAAAGATGGTTGAAGAAGCTGAACTGCCTACAAAGAAGAAGTCTCAGATTGAACTGGATGAGGCAATAGCAAAACAGCTTCAAGACCAAATGGAAAAGGAGGAAATGTTGCAAACAGAAACAGACAGAGAACTTGCAAGGATAATGGCCAGAAAGTTGAATGCAAAATATCAGAAAAGCCTAAAAGAAGCAGCTCAGACCAAGAAACTTAAAGTTAAAAAGATGCCAGTGATAAAGCAGAAAAGACAACCCTCCAAGACCTTTTTGGCCAATCAGGAAAGAAGAAAGATGATAAACTTCCTGAAAGGTGCAATTGGAGTCAAGGGGGAGATGTTCACCAACATGGCATACAGTCAAGTTGAGGAGCTCTACAGGAAGCAAATGGCAAAACTCCAAGGGGATTCCTCTCAAAGGGAAGAAGCAGAAAGGAGGATGAAAGAGAGACATGATCTCAACATCCAACAACCATTCCCTGAGGAGACCACACCCTCAAAAGAAGAAGCAGAAGAGAAGAAGGAAGAACCTGAAAGTGTGGGTATAGAAGCCAAATCTGGAAAGAGAGTGAAGTCAATTGCTTCAAAAAGGCAGTTGAAAAAGCCAAGGGTGGAAGAAACTGAAAAGAAAACAGAACCTTCAGTCACATCTCAAACAGAATCAGTACAACTTCCAGAACAGTCTAGTAAGCCAACAGATGAGAGTATGGATCCTTACATGACAATAGTGGAACCTTTGAAAGCTGTTCCAATCTTTATGCAAGCTCCAGAGATCATCTTCTGGAATATTCTAAGAGACAGTGGAAAGAATTTCTTCAAAATCAAGAGAGATGATGGTTCATTTGAAGCTTATTCAACATGGGGGAAAGTTATCAGAAGTTGTTCAAGAGCTGATATGGAAGAATTATACAAAGTGGGGATGAAACTTTATGAACCTGTGTTGAAAGGTACTGAAGAGAATCTTCTCAAAGTGACATTGGAATACTTGTGCATGATGTTTGATCCAGAAAGAGTGCACTATAGGATTAAAGATCATAAGCATGAGTTCATCTTCAAGAAGATTGATAAATGGATACTGTTTGAAAACTGTGGAGTATACATGATTACTATTGACATCTGTTATCATGAATACTACCTGGTGGACAAAATCTATGAGCATAGCAAGGAGAAGCTAGAAGGGATGCTTAAAGCTACACTTGTATGTACAAAGGATTCAGAGATGGCAAAGATTGTCGTGAGAAGAACTGTAAATCAAAGTTTGGGCCTAGATCCAAATTTGGGAAATTGAACCAGAGGTGTTGAAAGCATCTTGAAGATTAATTCTGAAGAACTTGACTTCTTTTCCTAAAAGTCAAGTTAGGGGGAGATTGTTGGGAACTGAAGAAAAGCTTAAGTATGGTTAATGCTGCTGGTTCAAAGTTACTACTTCTAGAAGACTTCAAGGTTAATACTGCTGAGTATTACTACTGCTAATAGAATTAATACTGCTAGTCAAAGTTAGTGCTGCTTGAACAAAGTTAGTGCTGCTTAGCTAGTTAGTACTGCTAGTAGTTAGTGCTGCTTAGTAGTTAATGATGCTAGAAGAGATTAATGCTGCTGAAGATTAATACTGCTTATATGATGAAGATTCGCATGAAAGGATAACAGCTGAATAATCTGAAGATATACATGGAAGCTTAGAGATATACATGGAAGATATACTGAAGATATTTTTATTTCTTGTAATTATCTTTTGATTAGTATATGTATAGAATGTATAGAATAGATAGATAACTTTTGGTTTTTAGAATTATTCCTTCTAAGTTATAGAGAGAAATCAACCTCAAGGCATAGTTCCTAATTCTAGAGAAGTAGAATTCATCTTGAAAGAGCTTGTTCTTCAAGATTGAGGTTGAGTGTGTAATCTTGTGATTTCAAATATACAATACAAGTTTACAGTGTGCTCTTCATATTTACTGTTTTGATTTACTGTTTCATTGAATATCAAAGTGTTATTCCGCAAACTTCTTTGATATTGTTTCTAAGAATTAATTCTTGTTGAGAATTCGATCCTGACACCAAACCATGTCTACTTTCTAGACAAGGCTCTGTATGGACTCAAACAGGCCCCAGAGCATGGTATGAAAGGCTTTCTAACTTCTTGCCTGAAAATGGTTTCGAAAGAGGTACAACTGATACAACTTTATTCTTTAAGAAGTGAAAAGGTGAGATTCTACTTGTACAAATATATGTGGATGACATCATTTTTGGTTCTACTAATGAATCTTACTGCCAAATGTTTCAAAAGCTGATGAGGAATGAGTTTGAAATGAGCATGATGGGAGAACTAACATTCTTCCTCGGGCTTCAAGTTAAACAAACCCCAAAGGGTATTTTTATCAATCAATAAAAAATGTCTCTGACATACTTACAAAATATAAACGCTCTGACTCTTCAGCAATGAAGACCCCCATGGCCACTGGATCAAAGCTCTATGATGATCCAGAGGGTAAATCTGTTGATTGTAAGCTCTACAGAGGCATGATTAGGTCTCTTCTGTACTTAATCACTAGTAGACCAGATATAATGTTTGCAACATGTCTCTGTGCAAGATTCCAAGCTAACCCAAATGAATCTCATCTTCTTGTTGTTAAGAGGATCTTTATATATCTAAAGGGCAATAAGAATCTTGGCCTTTGGAATCCAAAGTACTCTGGCTTTGATCTTGTGGCTTATACAGATTCAGATTATGGAGGATGCAAGCTTGACCGAAAGAGTACCTCTAGAAGTTGCCAATTCCTAGGAGGAAAATTAGTAAGCTGGACTACTAAGAAGCAGAATTGTGTGTTCACTTCTACGACAGAAGCTGAATATGTGGCCACCACTAGCTGTTGCTCATAGGTTCTATGGATGAGAACCCAACTAAGAGACTATGGCTTAGACATCGAGAAGATTCCCATCCTCAATGACTCAAAAAGTGCCATTGCGATCTCTGGCAATCCTATTCAACACTCTAAAACTGAACATATCGATATCAGGTACGACTTTGTCAAGCATCATGTAGAGGAATGCACAATTGAAATGTATTTCACGTCCACAGACTATCAACTTGCTGATATATTCACAAAAGCTTTAGATGAGAAGAGATTCTCATTCCTTGTTGGCAAGTTGGGCATGCTTAACTTGAGTTGAATCATAGAACCTCTGAGCCCTGTCACAGATCTTCTAGTGTACATATTTCCATTCAGTATGTAGTCTTTGCTTTTGTATGTATAGTTGTATAGTTTTAGTTAACCCTTTTGATCAAGATCATGTGGTTCCTTGATCTGTGTATTGTGCACAACTTATCACATCTGATCCAAGCATAGGTCAAGGGGGAGCAGAAGGAGTTTCTGAATCTGGTCAATAGAGGTTGATATTTCAAGGGGGAACCAGAGAAGCCATTCCTACCGAGAAGCTTGATGTATAAGGTAAGAGCCCCACACACACACAAGGACAAAAAGACTTTTCTCGGACACCATTTTCAAAATATGTCCAAACTCTCTGTTAGGTCCATTGATCACAATTAAATCAATGTAAGTTGATAAACAACGATGAATTGGGGAGGAATTGATTGTTTTATTCACAACTCTAGAGAGAAGAAAATGTTTCTCTCTCTAGAAACTCCAATAACACGTATGGCTACATTTTCAAAGTAAATTGCTAAACAAACTACAATACAACTCCCTATATATACCCTCATCACCCTTGTTACCAAATAAGCCCAAACCCAATGCTATTACAAGGCCCAAAATACAATTAAATGATGACTTTACAAACCTTCTAATACTTAGAACAATTTATCTTCTAACATTCTCCCCCTAAGTTTTGTAAATGAATCATCCTCTTTTTCTTCAACTCTTCTCCCCCTTGATTTCTTTAGAGAACTTAGCGTTGCTTAAACTTCAAAACAACTCCAGCTCCCCCTTAAAAATATCTTTTATCCTTTGAAGTTTCAACTTTAATACTAGATCCAATGTACACAATAACCTCGACTGAGTGCACAAAAATACAACTTTTATCTCTAGTAAATTCAACACATTCGTTATGCCCACAAGAAAGAAATATGTGAATTATGACATGACAACCAAAGTGCATCTTCAGTTAATAACACCGAATCTGTCTTTGACCGTGAGTTGAATAGGAATTCAACTTAAGAACTTAATCTGATCAGCTTGTAGGAGTAAGCATCTTGTAGCAAACTCTATTAGGCAAGGGTTAGAAGAAAATTCTGATATCTGTTCAACAACATATGAAAGACGTTAATTTTCTAACTGCTTTCTAGAACACTGAACGAATGAACTCAAAACTCCTATCTTCACGAATTAGATGGATGATTATAAGCACTCAAAATTCTAGATTACACTCAAAGCACCAGAACAATGATTGTAGTCACTCATACTTCTAATTGATCAGGTCAGAAGAATGATTAATGAAAATGTATGATCCCAGTTTTCAAGCACAATTCAAGATCAAGATTTGACAATTTACGTTCTAGAGAGAGAGTAGAAAGAGAATCACAAGTCGTATGTATTATCAATATGAAAGTTACAATGCTTGACTTCTTGGTTGCTTACAACATTCACAACATAAGGACTATTTATATGAACTACAAACACTCATAACCCTAAACTCTCAAAGTACACAATCATTGACTTATAACTAACTTGACTTTATTTGACTTTTCACATTAAATCTTGGATACAATTATACACTAACAATCCCCCCCTTTGTATTCAAGATTTAACAAAAATTTGACAATCGTCTTCAGTGCTTGATTCTTCAAACTTTGACTCTGACATCTTTAAACGTTGAAACTTTGGCAATCTTCAATCTCTGATGCTTTGAAGAATCTTGAAAAGCCTTTAATAATGTCTTTCACAATGTCATCAAGTCTTGAAGAAAACTTTAAATTCTTGAAACTCTTGAACTTTGCAATTTTGAACTTTAAGACAACTTTGAGGAATCTTTGAAAAACTTGTATCTTCATCTCTGTGATCTCTGAAGCTGTCTTCGAAAAACAAACTTTCTCGAATCATCTTTCTTCTTCAAAATCCTTTTGAATCTTCTTGGTCCAAACTTTCATTTGTCTTGAAATTTTATCTGATATCTGACTTGAAAATATGAATTATCTCCACCTTTTTGATGAACTTTCAACATATTTGATTATTTCAACTTCATATGACTTGAAAACTTCGTAATATCTCCCCCTTTTTGATGAGTTGTGAGCAGCAAAATCATCAAAACCTTTTTCAAGTTATCGTTCTCTTTGAGAATTTATCTCCCTTTTATGATACAATAACATTATCCCCCTTTATGAAATGACAATCTTCGCTCTTTATGATATGTGTATCCGTCAATTTATGAAATATATATACCCGAATCTTTTCAAAATCAGATATAATAAACATTGTAACCCTGAATCAACAAATGATAGAGTTAGTATGCCTGTAAGTAGCATAGAGCTACTTTGTACAACAGATGTACATTGGAAAGGAGATTTTGTGATATTCACTCCCCCCAGGGCTTCCATTCAATCATCGAAAAACCACAAAGGAATTTTCTATTAATGTTATAACAAGAAAACATATTCCTTGTGTGTACGTGAAAGTGTAAAAATGATTAAACCTACTTAAGCTTTTTCAGGCTCAAAATGTGTAAATTGTTGAGACAGCAACAAGTATTACACGGACTCAATGTGCATGAAAGAGGTGCGAAGGTGGGGCAAACTTTCTTCATTTTCAATATCTAAATCTTCAGAGTGAAGACCAGATAGCAGATGTGCTGCATCCCCAAAAAAAGTGAAACATTTCTTTTTCGGGTAATAAACGAGTGGCTGGTGGGGTAATTGCAAGAGTTGGCATGGGCTCACTGCATGTTTCAATGATGGTCACCAAATAATGTGAACCAATTAGTAGATGTGGCTGCCCGGTTCAAAAAAGTTGGTGCAGAGTTTCCATATTCTTTTAACTCTATTCTCACACCCTCTTTCTTTTGAACATTTAAGCTCACTTCTAACCAAATTCTCATTTCCATTTTACCGCTCAGCATGATGAGAAAAACTCAACCAGATGAGTTATCTCCCCCACTCTTTGATTTAAAAACCCCCTCACCCCTCAATCACTCTAGGATTACTTCCTGGGTTGGAAACACTGGTTAATGTGAATCCATGGAAGTTCTGTTTAAGCTCTCACACGAATCCCATGTAATTTTCCTTAAAAAAATAGTTGCTCAACAATTTATCTTGAATAGTTAAGCACAAATATGATAACATTGTCAAAATGTATGCTCATTAAAAATATAATGAAATTTGAGCATTTGAACAACGAAAATCTCTCAGAACAAGGAAATTGAATGAATGAAATGAAATCAAGATAATTGTTTTGGGAATCTGACAATGTATCAATCAGATCAAATATCATGAGTATAGACATGAAATGGTTAGGGTATCAAAGAACTTGATAGTTTGTTTATATGAACGAATATAAAAAATTTAGCAATGAACGCTCAAGTTGAAATGATAATTGATGCTCAACAACATTGAAATCAAACGAGGGTATTACCATCGAAAAATTGTTTCGTTTAGAGACATGGTAATAACAAATTCAAATAAAGTATTGAACCGATATGTATGAATACTTGACAGCATATAGACAAGATAATACACAAGTATTGATCTTTGGAAACACACGGTCAGTTAGACATTAACGCTCAATTATGAAAGACATTTAAAATCACACTTCTTAATTCTTGAAATCTTTTGAGAATAGAGAAGTGGTTTGAACATTTAAGAAAACATTTTTCATGCTTGAAAGTTGTTCTTCTTTGTTAGATCAGATTTTATAGTAATCATTGTATTTATTTTACTGCTTTATTAGTTTTATCTGTTTTGTTAATGCCTTGGGGTATTTAAGTCCCCTTGGCTTGTTAGTTGGTAACGAACGTACTTGGATTAAACTGAATATACTATTGATTTCAAGAGTTTACTTTCTCTCTCTAGATTCTCTCTCTACGATCTTGTGATCTTGGCTCATCAATTGGTATCAGAGCCTCCAAGATCTTGAGAGGATTGAGATTTAGTATAATTACTACTGTTTTGTGTGATTAATTCGGAAAATTTGATCGAATTTTTTTGTTTTTCAAGAAAATTCTCGTTTTCTGGATTGTCATTAATTTCACTCTGTTTTGTGATTGAATTGCTTTGAAATTGATGTTTTTAGATGCATTTTATATAATCGATCTAGTTTGTTTCTTATTGATTTGCATAAAAACGTGATTTGGTGCTTCGATTTTAAGTTTGAATATATTCTGAAAAGTTCGAGTTCTGTTGCCTGTTCTATTTTGATTTTGAAGATTCAGTGTGTTTTGATCGATATTGTCATATGAATTATATTAGAACCTTATTTTCGTTCAATTCTGTGCAATCTGTTTGGATTTAATTCATTGTTATAATTGAATTAGAAGATTTATAGTTTAGTGTTGAAATGCGGGTCACTCATCTGAAATGCGGGTCACTCATCTGAAACGCGGGTCACTCATCTGAAATGCGGGTCATTCATCCTTATGTGCATGTTTGTTATAAATTTTGATGTATGCGTGTGTTTAATGAAGAATGCGGGTTATTCATATTCATAATTTTAGAATGTGTTTCCATCATTTCTTCATTGTAAAACTAACGTTTGAGTGTTAGTTTTTTCTCAGGTTGTAGATTCTTTGGACACGCATTTCTACAATTGCGTATCAGACTTAACACGCGTTTCTACAATTGCGTGTCAGTCTTAACACGCGTTTCTACAATTGCGTGTCAGCCTTAACACGCGTTTCTACAATTGCGTGTCAGCCTTAACACGCGTTTCTATAATTGCAGATCATTCTGGACGCGCATTTCTCTTGGACGCGCATTCTTAAACACGCATCTCTAAGGAAAGCTTTGAGCATCTTTCTGGACACGCATTTCTTAGTAGTGCGTTTCATCTACGACCCGAATTTCTTAGGAGTGCGGGTCATCTTCAGTTGGTCAATTTTTCTGAATTCCTGATTTCATCAATTATGTCTCTACAAGCTCAACTTTATAAGAACGATCTCATGATGTCGTTGGGATCTGAAACACGTCCACCTGTTCTGATTAATGAGAACGAATTTGAACAATGGCAGGACCGGTTTGTTAATTTCATCGAAAGGCAATCAAATGGTGAAAATATGATGAAAGCCTTGACTGAAGGTCCCATGGTCAAGCCTAGGAAAGTGATACCAGCTGTTGGAAACATTCCTGCCACTGATACAGAAAAATCCCTGATAGAATATGATGCTGATGAACTTCTGAGATACCAAGCTGACAATCACGCCAAGTCTAATTTGATTCTTGCTCTACCAAATTCCATTTACAACAAAATCGATTGTTTCAAACACAATCCTATGCTAATGTGGACACAACTGGAGAAAATCATGCTTGGTACTGCTATGTCAACAAAGCTTCGTCAGACAAGATATATGAATAACTTTGAAGAGTTTAAAGCAAAAGATGGGGAAAGTCTGAAAAGTGTCTTCGACAGATTTTGGACGGTTATTAATGATCTGTATAAGATCAAGGTGATAAAGAATGAGTTGGAGACCAATCTGAAGTTCCTTAATGCACTCAAACCAGAATGGGAAAAATCATGTCATCGCATAAGGAATGATCCCAGAATTTCCAAAATGCCCATTCAAGAAATGTTTGAAATTCTGATGTCTGATGAAGCAATGGTTCTGAAGAAGAAAGCTAAGCTGGATAAGCAGAAGCCAAAGACTGTGGATCCAATCGCTCTTTTAGCTAGCCAAATGGCTGAGCAAGCCTTAACTGAGTCTGCTTATGATGGATCAACAGATGATGATGGCGAAGCATTAGAAAAAGCCACGATTCTTCTGAGTCAGCATTTTCAAAAGAAATATCAGAAACGGACAGGATCAAACAATCTTCGTTTTTCTTCTGGATCAAAGAAGATAGAACCCAGTTCTACATCAAAGCCTTTCTTTCCCAAGTATGAGTCTGGTACAGTAGCTGAACCAAAGAAAGAAGAGAAAAAGGTTGTGACTTGCTACAACTGTGGCAAACCCGGGCATATTTCAAAGGATTGCAGAACGAAGATTGTGAAAGATGTGGATTTTTATAAGAAGAAATTAGCATTGGCTGAAAAGAAAGCAAGCGGAACAATATTGTTGGCTGAGGAAGAATATTGGTTGGATCACTCAGATAACGAAGCTGACAATGTTGAGACTGCTGCGATGTGCTTCATTGGAGACGACAACAGTGATGATGAGGATGAGGACACATCAACTGATGAATCTGAGGTACCATCTGATTTTGATTTTAATTTCATTTCTTCGCAATTGAATGTCATCACAAATGCTTTACATGACTTTTGTTTAAAGCTTTTATCCGAAAAATGCGAAAATCAAGAAAAGTCTGTTCAAATTGAAAAATTGTATATTTCTCTGAGTGATGAAAAAACAATTTTAAAATTTACAAAAGAGAAATTTCAAGAAAAAATAGAAGATTTAGAAATTGAAAAACAGATTTCTCATGATTCTTTGACTGAATTGTCTAGTTTAAATCAAGAGTTTTCGGATAAAATTTTTGAATTAGAAGGAAAGTTATATAAACAAAATCAAACTGAACAAACAATTCATATGCATAAACCAAGGAGCTATGAGTCGATAAAAGAAAATTGGGGTCTTGGATTTAAAAATCCTCAGTTTTTAAAGAAAGCTAAAATTGAGATTCCCAATTTTTACGATTACGACTGTCTTGGTCTTTCACACTATGGTTCTCAATACAAACCTTTTTGGACAAGTGCTAAAGAGACTACAGTTGAGGAAGATAAAAAACGGATGAACAACAAGAGAATGGAAGTCTCTTTTGTTTATACTCAAGAAAATGCAAAATATTTTCCAGAAAAGTTAAAAAAGAGAAGACAAAAGTTAAACATTGGTTCTTTAACTAAATCTTATAAGTCGAATGATTTCTTTGATTTAAATGCATCTAATCCTAATAAGGATAATATATCTCCAGTACCTTACGATACTAAGAGATATATACCTCCATTAGTATTAGAATGCAAAATATTAGATCTGGAAGAACAAATGGAAGAACAAAAGATTTTGAGCAAAATTGAAAACGATGTCATTTTTTCTTTTATGACATCTCATTTTAACGAAAATAATTCTGGTCTTCTCAATACGTCCATCAACTTGTGTTCATCTGATGATTCTAGCTCTGAGGTTTATACAAATGAATTATCTGATCAGTTTGGTTTTATCGATAAAACTTCTTCTTCTAAATCAAATATTTTATCTAAAATTGTTGATGACACTTTTACGCTAAATGATCATTTTTATAAAACAAAGCGTAAAAGAAGAAGGTCAACGAAGAAAAAGAAGAAAGAGTTTGATATTTCTGAAAATTCTAATTTTTCTGATTCATCTATTACAGATAGGCCTTTGAAGAAGTCTATGAAGTCTGTTTGGCAAAAGAAACAGAGATCTGAAGAATTTGTTTCTGTAGAGAATAAATGTGTAGATTCTCTTTGTAAACAAGACTCATTTGCCATTTGTAATAAAACTACAAAATATTCTGTAGAGCAAATGGTTCAAATTTCAAAGAATATCTCATATTGTCTCTCTAGTTCTGATTCTGATGATTGTGTTTCTTCTTTAATATGTGATGATGTTCATGCTTTATTTGATCAATCTCAGATGTTTTGGAAAAATAAATTTTTGAAAAAGAAAAAGGAAAGGACTAACAAGAAGGGACCCATATTTATATGGGTACCTAAATCTTAGTAATTGTTGATTGTGCAGCTAAATCAATTATGGTATCTGGATTCGGGGTGTTCCAAACACATGACTGGCAACAAATCTCTACTTTCAAATTTTAAAGAAAAATGTTACGGTCGTGTCAAATTTGGAAACTGCGAGACGGCTCCCATTCTTGGTTATGGTGAACTTATTCAGGGTAACATAACTGTCAAAAGAGTAAGCTATGTCGAAGGTTTAAGTCATAATATCTTCAGCATCGGAAAGTTCTACGACAAAGATCTTGAAGTCAGTTTCAAGTCAAAAAGGGTTGCTGTAAAGAATAGTAGCGGCATGGATTTACTTGTTGGAAAGAGACGATCAAATCTATATACCATTAATCTTTCCCAAGTAAAGGTTCCATCAGATGTTTGTCTTTTATCAAAAGCTTCTATTCATGAAAGCTGGGTGTGGCACCGTCAACTAGCTCATCTCAATTTCAAATATATGGATCGCTTGGTCAAGAATGATTCAGTGAGAGGTCTTCCAATCCTCCGTTTTCAGAAACACCATCTCTATCAGGACTGCGAGAAAGGAAAGATGAAGAAAGCATCTCATAAACCAAAGGCTGAACATTGCACTGCGGACATTCTAGATATAATTCATGTTGATTTGTGCGGACCAATGAAGAAAAAGAGTATTGGGAAGAAGAAATATGTTTTGGTTGTTGTTGATGACTACTCCAGATACATATGGGTGAAATTTCTCAAATCTAAAGATGAGACACCTGAAATTCTCATCAACCTCATCAAAACAATTCAGACAAATAAGCAAAAGCAAGTCAAAGTTGTGAGATCAGATAATGGCACATAATTCAAGAATTCAACTCTTCAAGCATTCTATGATAATCAAGGTATACAACAACAGTTTTCTGCTGCAAGAACACCGCAACAGAATGGAGTTGTGGAAAGAAGAAACAGAACGCTTGTAGAAGCTGCTAGATCTATGCTTGCTTATTCAGTTCTTCCTTTGTCTCACTGGGCCGAAGCCATTTCAACTGCTTGTTATACTCAAAACAGATCGATTCTACCCCGCCGGTTCAACAAGACTCCATATGAACTGATGAATGGCATCAAACCCAACATCAAATATTTCAAGTCTTTCGGGTGTAAATGCTATGTTTTGAATGATAGAGATAATCTGAACAAATTTAGTCCAAAGGCAGATGAAGGCATATTTCTGGGCTATTCTTCTAACTCTGCTGCTTACAGAGTCTTTCTTCCCTCGACAAGAAAAGTGATAGAATCAGTAAATGTCAAATTTGATGAAGCTGCCAATTTGGCTTCTGGACAACACAGTTCAGAACCCGCTATTACTGGAAATTCAGCTTCTGAACAAATTAGTTCAGAACCTGCACTTCAGTCAACAAATCAGGATCCTTCTACTTCTCTTTTTAATTTTTCTGATCTTGATTTTCTGTTTGAAAATTTTTATGATGATGTTCCTAAAGCAAACACTGATAATGTGTCAAATGTTTTGAATCAGGAATCTGTGAGTGCATCAAATCCTAATTCCGCTGCATCAATCTCTGAACCTGATGCTTCTTCAGAATCTCCTGAAATTCAAGATATACCTGCTGAACATCATCTGGATCAAATCATTAATGAACCAGAAAATTCTGAAACTATTCATGAGGAATCTGTAGAAGATGAAGTTGTTCCAGAAGAGAATGTTCAACAAGAAGTACAAACTTCATCTGGTCAACAAGAGCCTGAATCTGATGTCATGGAAATACCCCCTCCACCAGTTGAAACTATATCTGTGTCATCTTCTGACATTATTCCTTCTGAAGATACTCTTCAACAAATAGAAGTGGTTCAAGAAATTATTGATCCTCTCCCTCATACAACAAAATGGACAAGATCTCATCCAATCCATCAAATAATTGGGGATCCTCAAGCTAGTTTTTCTACATGCTCCAAGTCAGCTTCTTCCAACGAATGTTTGTACACTTGTTTTTTAAGCAAGATTGAACCTAACAAAGTATCTGAAGCATTGGAAGACCCGGACTGGATTTTAGCAATGCAAGAGGAACTCAATCAGTTTGACGCGCTCAAAGTATGGAGACTTGTACCACGGCCAAAGGGTAAAAGCATAATTGGTACAAAGTGGATATTCAAGAATAAAAAGGACAAAGATGGTATCGTCGTGCGGAACAAAGCAAGGTTAGTAGCCAAAGGATATCGACAAGAAGAAGGTATTGACTATGATGAAACCTTTGCACCTGTCGCCAGTTTGGAAGCTATCAGAATGTTTTTAGCCTTCGCTGCTTATCGCAATTTCACAGTATATCAAATGGACGTCAAGACAGCATTTCTCAATGGCAAATTGAAAGAAGAAGTATATGTATCTCAGCCAGAGGGATTTGTTGACAAAGATCGCCCTGATTATGTTTATTTTCTCGATAAATCTTTGTATGGTCTGAAACAAGCTCCAAGGGCATGGTATGACGAGTTGTCACCTTTCTTGGTCAAATCCGGCTTCACCAAGGGCTCGATAGATACTACTCTTTTCATGTATAGAACTAATCTTGATATTTGCTTAGTACAGATATACGTAGATGATATTATTTTCGGTGCGACTAATAAATCTCTGTGTAATTGGTTTTCTGATTTAATGACCTCTAGATTTCAGATGAGTATGATGGGAGAAATCAATTTCTTCCTCGGCTTACAAGTGAATCAGCTTCCAGATGGAATTTTCATCAATCAGTCAAAGTACGTATTTGACATTTTGAAGAAATTCAAAATGGACAAGTCTACTTCTATTGGCACGCTTATGGCTCACGGTGCTAAACTCGGACTGGATCCAGATGGAAAAGTTGTGGATCAAAAGACATACAGAGGGATGATCGGATCACTGATGTATCTTACTGCAAGCCGTCCGGACATAATGTTTTCAACGTGCCTGTGTGCTCGCTTTCAAGCTAAACCAAAAGAATCTCATCTTTTAGCAGTCAAACGCATTTTTAGATATATCAAAGGAACTCCTTATTTAGGATTTTGGTATCCTAAAAGTTCTGACTATAGTTTAATTGCTTATTCTGATGCAGATTGTGGTGGTAATCAATTGGACAGAAAAAGTACCTCTGGTCATCTTCAGTTTTTGGGTGACAGACTGATAAGCTGGGCGTCGAAAAAGCAAAACTGCGTTTCCATATCAACAACCGAAGTTGAATACGTCGCTGCAGCTAGTTGCTGTGCTCAAGTGCTTTGGATGAAAACGCAACTTCGCGATTATGGAATGCTATACAAGACTGTGCCAATTTATTGTGACAGCAAGTCCGCAATTGCGATATCAGTAAATCCTGTCCAGCACACCAAGACCAAGCACATAGACATGCGATATCATTTTATAAAGCATCACGTGGAAGAAGATACTATTGAGTTATATTTTGTACCTACTGAATATCAACTTGCTGATATATTTACAAAAGCTCTGGATGAAAAACGCTTTAATTTTTTGCTTTCAAAACTTGGCATGTTGAATTTAAAAGTTTAAATCTTTACAAATTTTATTCTATAAAGTTTAATATTTCAGATTTTCTTTCAGTTGAATAAAATGTGTGTCTAGGATCTTTGACAAGTTGCCTTGTTTATATTTAAAGTTTCATATGTTCAATGTTCAAATCTTTCAAACATCGAAAAGTCAGCAACATGTTTGATGCTTTAGATACTACTTTAAAGATATGTGAGTCGGCATATTTATGGTTTTCTTTGCTTGAACAACCTAAGTGATCAAAATTGTAGATCGTAATGAAAATATGGGCTAAGCTTTTCGATATAGATCTGAGTTATTGAGATGATTTTATTTTTAAGCATTTAAAATACAGAAATCCTTGAGTTTAAAAGTTTGTACCTGTGACCTTTCTGGTTTGGGAAAGTAAGTTCCGAGGGATGCTCGACATCTGGTCCCCTAAGGTCATTTGATCTGGAAGTGATCGAACAGAAATCCTGCAATAGAATCAGATCGAAAGTCATGTTCTACTGGTATGAATGGGTTTAGGATATGTCGATGTAGCCTTTCTGATCTGGGAGAGTAAGTTCCAAGGGGTGCTTGACACCTAGTCCCCTAAGGCCAACTGGTCTGGGAGCGGCTGACCCAAATCCTGCAATAGGGTCAGATAGAAAGTTACGTTTACGGCATGTTCTTTACTTAATAAACTTCTTGATTAAAAAGATGCCAAAGTGCACAAGCTTAAAAGATGCCAAAGAGCACACTCATGTGAAGATGCCAATGTGCACACAGCTAAAAGATGCCAATGAGCACACATCTCTTGATACTTGGTGATATATTTTGAGCTGCGATAAACCTGTAAATTTGTGAAAATCTTAATTCTTGATGACTTAGTGTTTGTACATGCAAAGTTCTTCATTTTATGTTTAGAATTGCATTTTTTCTTGAAACTAATCAAAGATCGCATGCTCGCACACTGAATAGATACATGCAAGTGTTTAACTCTGAACATGTCTTAACTTGATATGCAATGAAACATGTTTTTGTATTCAACAACTCCCGTTTGATTTCAACTGGTTGATAAATCTGGAATATTCTTCTGAGTACAATTTAATTTGTTTAGTGTTTAAAAGTTTATATATTCAGTTGTTATAAAATTTATATTCAATATGATCATCTTTAATATTGATGTCTTTATGTTTGCTATATGTGTTTTTGTCATGTGGTCTGTGCATTTTTAGAGGGGGAGTGCATATCTGGTTTCTATTTCTGATATTACTCTGTTTTTGAGGGGGAGAAAATTTTTGCTGATTAATTACTTCGTGTGCTGATCAGAAATTCATCAGGTAAGTATTTTTGAATTTACTATGCAAATGCTAAACTAATTTGATAAATTTTGTGCATTTGTGTAGGGGTGTAATAGGGGCTTATCAGGTATTTTTTTTATACTTCTTAATATTTTTTTTGTTGTTTTTGTAATTTTTTTTAAGTAGTTTTTATATTTTTTTAGAATATATAGATATAATATTGTCTTTTCTTTTCTTTATTCTTGTTTGAATGTGTGTGACTATTCCCATTCCCTCCTTCTTATCTGCGTATTCTCAGTCTTCTTCTTCCTTTACTGTTCATCGTTCAGATAGTGAGTTTAGAAAGATCAGGTATGTTTTGATTCTTCATTATATGTTTGTAGTTTGTTTGTAATTTGTTTTGATTTCATTTTTGGCTTAGTATTGTGAGTTTTAACTGATATGCGTAATTTCACTGTTCATCGATTTCTAAAACTCAGATTCGAGTGGAAATAGATCGATTTGCTATTTGGGATTTGTTTAGAACTTATAATCGACTATCAGGTATGATTTCATTTACCTTAACTTCGTGTTTTGTGCTTTTATTTTTAGTTTTTTATGGAATCGGGTTCGAACAACCGATTTTCTAGGGTTTTGTTTTTTATCAAGTAAAGAATGCGTTTCACATGTGACACGCATTGTAAGAAATGCGTTTCACTTGTGACCCGCATTGTAAGAAATGCGTTTCTCTATCGACCCGCATTTCTGAACAATGCGTTTCACTTGTGACCCGCATTTCTGAACAATGCGTTTCATTTGTGACCCGCATTTGTGAACCCTAGTTTATTTTGTTCTCGTCTTTTGTTGTGTTTTTATTTTTTGTTTTTTGTTTTTGTTTGTTGTATTATTTCAAGTTTGTAATGCATTTCATTAAGGACACGTATTTCCTTAAATGCGCTTCCTTTAGGATACGCATTCCACTTAAATGCGTTTCATTAAGGACACGTATTTCCTTAAATGCGCTTCCTTTAGGATACGCATTACTCAGAAATGTGTTTCCTTCTTCACCCGCAATCCTTGTAATGTGGTTCATGAAGGACCCGCATTCCTCGGAATGCGTTCCTTTCTTCTCACGCATTTCTCAAATGCGTTTCCTGAAGGACCCGTATTTCTTCCTTAGTGTCTCCTTAAGGACCCGCATTCCATACTTAGTATTTTTTTTCTTTCTTTTCTGTTAAACTTCGAAATGTGTTTCTTTTCAGGATATCATGACTTCTCAAACAAATACTGATCCAATGATTCAAGATGAGAATGTCATTCTTCAGGATCCGGCAGATCAAGCATCTCATGATACTCCAATGCCGTCTGTTCCATCTGTTGGGGCTGATCTGTCTATATCAAGGCGAAATCCAAATGATGTATTCCCGAATGTCATGTACATGCCTTATAAGCATAACAATTACTTCGTTGATTTTGATCGCATCAAGATTCATCCTATCATACGCACTATTCTTCGTGGACATCCGCTTTCTCAAGCTCTCTGTTCAGTTGCTGATGTTCCGGAAGTCTATGTACAGCAAGTATGGCACACCATTACTAAGAATGAACTGGCATGTCCTCATCGATTTGATCTCCAAATTGATCAATTTGATTCATATCTGTCTTACAAACGGTTAAGGTTGATTCTTGAGCTTCCTGAGCCTGATTCTAGACCTGGAAGAACAACTTATGATCAGTTTCCATCAGAAGAAGAAGTGTATGAAGGCATCAAACGACTAGGCTATGTTGGTCAACTGAACAGGGTTGTAGACTTTGACAAGTCTAATCTTCCTCCTGTCTGGTATTCTTTATTTTCGGTCATCAACAGGTGCTTAACGTCTAAACATACCGGCACAGACAGTTCCATGCAGTAGTCTATGACTTGCATGTCGACTATACGATTATTTTCTGGAACGAGCTGTCTGAAATAGTGCAAGACAAGTTAACCAACAAGCGACGGAAGTTCATTCCTTTTATCAGGTTTTTAAAGTTGATCATTAGAAGCATGTTTAGAAGCAATCTGGCAATTCCTCGAAGATTATCTTGGCCGCAAGTTTAGGATACTGAGATGCTTTTTCTTAAGAAACAGAAGAAGTCATTCACATTTTCTATGACCATTCCTTATGGTCTTATTGCCAATTATGCTGACATTACCGATCCCAGTGTCATTGAGTATTGTTTAGAAAATGACTTTGAAGAGGCTGAACAGGAAGTACCTTCTCATGGCACTCCAGCTAGTACTACTCATGAAGAGCAAATTGAGGCTTCTACTCAAGAAATAGTTACTACTGTTGTAACTACCATGGTGACAGATGTTGATCCTTCTACAATTCTACAAGATTTTGCTACACTTCACATAGAATCTGTCATTGCTGATATTGAATCTGAAGATAATGCTGATAATAGAGGAAATGTTTCTATTGATGAAACAGTTGTTGCGAATGATGATGTGACAAATCCTGAGGTTGCTGATGATGATATGATTGATGTTGATCATGCTGATAATGATGCAACAAATGATGATTTTTCTGATAATGGTGATAATACAACCAGTGATTCAGATGCTAGTGATGATGATGATGATCAATTGCGCTTGAAAGTGTTTGAAAGGAAGTCCAAGACACCAGAAATGCTTGTTTCAACAGAAGTTCTATCTGATGATGATTCTGTTCCAGTTAATCCATTAATTGCACATATTCAAGTTGATGAATTGGATACAGCTTTTGATCAAGCCACTGAATTGGTTCAAAGTCAAGCTCCAGCAACTACATTTGCAGATATTCATTATACCTCAACAGCTGTAGGGCTTACATCTGATCAAGCTCGGGTTTCCACTGATAAATTCTCAACTATGAATAATGTAATTCGGCAATTATCGGAGAAAAGGGATGCTGAAAAGGAAGCACAGATTCTGAAGTTAAAAGCTCTTTTCAAAGGTAAGATGCCTGAGATTGATACTTCAGTGATTCCTACAAAGATTCCATTCAGACGCCCATCTGGGGTTGTTCTACGAGAGAAGTCTTCTGTTGTTCAATCTTTTGCTCCAGCAATCATGTCAATTCCTCTACCACCGTTGTTTACACAGTCAATTGGGATATCTTCATCTTCTAGTATACCTGTGTCTTCTTCTACAACTACAGATCTTCCTATTTCAGAGTTGAAAGATTTGCTCTATGCTCGTCTTATTTCTCTTTCGCCACCAGAACATCAGGATCAAGATCTCATTTCTCTGCTTCGAAACTTTCAACCTACGCCTCCTCCAGTATCTTCATCTGAATCTGACAGAGTCTATGTTTCATCTACTGAATTTCAGGAATTCAAATCAGAAGTTAGATCCAGTCTATCTGATCTTCGTTCTTTCATGACACAGGCCTTTTCAGATCTATCTAACAAGATTGATCATCTAGATCAATCATGCAGGACTGAGGCTGGTACGTCTCTTAAACGCCGACATGACCAAGATGATCCCGATCATCAAGGCCATGAGGGGGAGATGGAAAAGAGACAAAGAACAAAAGGTTCTTCTAAAGCACAAGAAGTTGGTCAAGAAGGAGTGGTTGGAGATAGAGAAAAGAATGCTGATACTGTTCAAGATTGCAGTATTCAAGACTTAATAGATGTCATGATTGACAATGTTGATGTATCTGTCTTGCATAATGAATTTAATTTGTCTGAATCAAATTTTAACAAATTGCAAGTTGTAGTTTATGTGGATCCAGATGTCTCAGGTAGAGCTAATGAAGTTGAAGAATCAGAAGCAACAAATGATATGAGATCTTTCTTCGCAAACTTCATTGAGATAAATTCAGATGATGATGAAGAAGTGAGATTTGAGAAAGTTGCTCAAGTTGAAGAAGAAGATTGTGACAATATCATTATTTTATCTGATACAGAGGATGATAATGTTTTCATGGATGCAACAGATACAAAAGAGGCTGAATTGTTATATGCTGATCTTCCAAGTCAAGGTGAGATTCCAGAAGTTAATCAACCATTGTCTATTCCTGTAACTACTTCTTCTCCGACAACCAAAATTCCATCAAGTGCATTTGAAGTTGGTGAGTCGTCTAGAGCTCAAGCAGTTATTCCATCTTCCGAACCGATAATTCCTCCATATCTTCTAGAAGAAGGAGAAGCTTTATCCAGGCAACAAAGACAGAGAAATCTACAACAAAGATATATGGCTTCTAGACTCAGAACTGCATTTCTTGAAGATATCCAAAGCAATATCTTTGTTTCTAGTAGAAGGACACTCAATATATATGCCATTCTTGGTGTAGAGAAAGAATCAGAAGCTTATCAGCATGAGTACTTAACTTTCATCAAGTGCCAGCGCAAAAGGAATAACTCTGTTGCTTCTCCTCATTTAATTGTTCGAGTTATCAGCGTCACAATTAATAAGTTCATGAACATATGGTATCCAGACCTTAAAGTGGAAAGAAGAGACTGCAATCAGTACAGTTTTTCAGAAGTTGATTTCGTTGATCTTTCAATTGATGATATTGAATTCTTATATGATCATTTCAGGAATCTTTATCACCGGACTCAGGATATTTCTCAAACTCTTTTTGTCATTAAACGGTTCATTCGACGGCAGATCCGTTTTTTCCGTGTGTTTGATTTCCAGATGGCAGTCGAAAGTTTTCAGCCTGTGGTTAATCTTGAAAGGCCCAACAGAAGTTTGCAGAATCTAGAGTCATACCCATTATTCACCATTATTGAAGATCCATTCGGAGTAGTTTACAAAAATAACTCAAGTGAAAAATATTTTCTACGATTTGATGAAGTTGGATATTACTCTGATGGAACTCTAAAGGTGATCAAACTTCAGTTGGAGCATCGTTTGCAAGAGGCTAGAAGAAAGTTTTTGGAATCAAGAAGAGAATTATATATTCTTGAAAATGATGAAATTCATCTGATCCGTAGAGCTCTGAACACTATTCAAGATAGACAGAATCTCCGTTCAACTCTGCGACGTTTGGAAGTGTTAGTTGGGCTGAACAGATTACGTCAACAAGAAGAACGCCAATGATTTTTCAAGCCGTCTAGATGGTCAATTTTGTTTTTGAAGATTTTTTTTAAAAGACCTCGGCGCCAATGATTACTAAGGGGGAGATTGTTAGATCAGATTTTATAGTAATCATTGTATTTATTTTACTGCTTTATTAGTTTTATCTGTTTTGTTAATGCCTTGGGGTATTTAAGTCCCCTTGGCATGTTAGTTGGTAACAAACGTACTTGGATTAAACTGAATATACTATTGATTTCAAGAGTTCACTTTCTCTCTCTAGATTCTCTCTCTATGATCTTGTGATCTTGGCTCATCATTCTTTCAAACAATCAGAGATCTAGATCAGAAGACTCTTACAAACATTTAGGCTCCTCCTCAAATCATGATATAATGATTTAGATCAGATAAGCTCCCCCTGGATAATTTCAAAATATCCTTATCTTTAAACATTAAAGATCGAGTCCTAGACTGTTTTATCTAGATGTCATAGTCCTTTAACGTTAATGTTCGACTTCTAAGTTGTAGTACTTAGAAGTCATACTCCTTTAACTTTGAAGTCGGGTCTTAAACTAAATTATTCAAGAGCCATAATTCTTTGAACATTGAAGTCCAAATTCTTGACTTTGAAGTCCGAGTCCTGAGTTGATTTACTCAGAAATCTTTGTTCTCTCTCCCTCTTAAACCTTGGGTGCCTGCAACACAGATTTAGCTTTTGGTACCCATTGGTATTTGGGTCCTGATGAGTTAGATTTAGGAATCCACTTCTCATTGGATTTAAATCTTTTAAATTCACTTTTCTGAGAAGTTATTCTGTAAGATACGTACCAGTGATGAGCAGATTCTTTTTGAACAAAAACATTCTCTCCACAGTAAGAACAACAGATTTTCTTCTGAGCAATCCTGATCAAATGATTAGAGAATAAAACATATCAGAATTACCAAAAGATTTACCTTTATGAGAACTGTTCTTCCTGGAATTTGATGTGGATTTGAATGATCTGTCATTCTTCTTATCATCATCAGGAGAACTCTTCAGTCTCTAGACCATCTGTCCTTTCTTTCAATGCTTTCCACGATATTTGACATAGAAATTCGCTGGACTATCAACAGACTTGTCATAGAAAAGATTTGATAGACGAATCTGATTTGATTTGACAATGTTTGGTTTGACACTGTTGTTTTTGAAAACATTTCTCTCATGAATGGAACTTGAAGCAGTTTTGAAAGAACAAACTGATTCAGTTGAATTACCAAGAGGTGATTGATTAATCACATCAGCAAAAAATTTATCTGACAATTCAACATTTGCAACTTCTAAGTCCTTTATCTTTTTGGATAAAATGTTTCTTTCATCATAAAGTGTGTCAAACTTTTTCTTCAAATCAGTTATAGCCATCTCTTCTTTAAGAATGTCTAAGGATAGAACATATATCTTGGATGTGAGCTTAAATATTTTAGATTCAAAAATTTGACGTTCTTGTTCAAAATATTTTTCTAAGTTCTTGTTTTGTTCAGATATATCTTTGAAAATCCCAACATTTCTCTTTTCAGCATGTTTCTTTTCAGATTCAAAAGACTTTATCTTTTCTTGAAAAGATTTTCTTTCTTTTTCAAGTAAGTTTTGCAGAACTAAGATTTGTTTGGGAAGTTCAATCGTTTTGTCTTCAAGAACTTTTCTCTCTTTAGCAAACGTGTCTCTTTCTCTAATTAAGATTTTTTCAAACTCTGACACTTGCTTCGAGAGTTTCAAACATCTTAGCTCAAGATCCTTTTCCTCTTGGAAATCTTTCTTTGAAAAATCAGATAGCTTTTGAGCATAGATTTTCTCCAGATCAGTTTTAATTATATCTGCATTGAGATTTTTCACCAGATCAACATTCTTTGCTTCCAATGGAGATATATTTTCTTCAAAAGCATTTAACTTGCTATATAGATCAACTGATTCAGCTTTCAGCTCTGATGATTTCTGTTCAGTTGACTTCAATTGGCTTTGAAGTTTGGTTATCTCTTTCTCCTTCAATCTAATCTGTTTATCTTTTGCCTTGTTGATACCTGAAAAATCCGATTTAGAATGATTAATACATTTTGCACATTAAGAAGTTTTATCAGAATTAACAAATTTAGCTTTCAACTCCTGAATCTGATTAAGAAGTTTTGAATTCTAAATCTTCAGTTCATCCCATTCAGCTTCTATGATAGGTATTTCAGGCATGTATATGATTGCAACATCTCTCCCTGCTAAAACATCTTTAGACATCTTGATATCTAAAAAAATTACTTCAAAATGATCGTCAAAAATAAAAAAAATTATGATCACTATCAGAAATATGTCCCCCTCCGCAGACTTAGAGAAATATGTTTTCTGACATATTGAATATATGCTTGAAATGATCGTTCCCAAAACAATTCAGAAAAGTTGACTGAAAGTCAAACTCAAATCACCACTTGAAATTGATAAAAAAAAATCTAACTCCAGAACTCGCAAACCACAAGAACTCGCAGATCACTGTTCAATGAACTTCGCGCTAAACGCTTTGTGCGCGTTTTCAGAACTCGCACGCTACAACTTGCGCGTTTTAAAGAACTCACATGCCTTGATGTGCGCGAAGTGGATTCTCGCAAAGTGTTATGTGCGCGTTTCTCGAAACTCGCAAACAATGATGTGCGCGCTTTATCTTCTCGCAAGGTACGACGTGCGCGTTTTGGATCCTTTGTGCGTTTTGATTCCTTTGCGCGTTCTATACTTAGAAACTTTTCGAAATATTACTTCGCGCAAAATGCATTCTCGCAAACTGATAGAACTCGCAGATTACTGTAGCAATCACTTCTCACAAGATGGCTTGTGCGCGTTTCCACTTAACGCATATAACTACGTGCGTGTTCTTCGTCGTGCGTGTTCTTCAGATGAATGTTGCACGTTTTTTAAATCTAGCGTGTTCTTCATCTGTGTTCAGGAATTCGATTCAAAAACTTTATTACCTGCAATTAAGATTTGAAAATGCACAAGTATGATCGAATAGTGAAACTAAACACTTTCCAAATGCATGATTTGATTAAAAGCAACAAGATTTGAGCAAAATGATTCCAACACAGTGTTCGACTATTTTCTCAAGTAAAATTCGAAAAAATTCAAAATTCACATCGATTTTGTGATAAATTTGTGAAATTATGTGAACAAGAAACTTTCAACTATCAACTGTGGAATCATTTTTAAATCCAAAAATCAACTATCAAATGTGAATTCGATCAAAAAGTGAAAACCCAGATACGTTCTGCTCATTCTTGAAGATTCAAGAAAATTCGATCCAAATCAAGTTAAGAAATTCGTCTGAATAAGATTGGGTATGCTCTGATACCAACTGAAAATGTATGATCCCAGTTTTCATGCACAATTCAAGATCAAGATTTGACAATTTAATTTCTAGATAGAGAGTAGATAGAGAATCACAAGTCGTATGTATTATCAATATAAAAGTTACAATGCTTGACTTCTTGGTTGCGTACAACACTCACAACATAAGGACTATTTATATGGACTACAAACACTCATAACCCTAAACTCTTAAAGTACACAATCATTGACTTATAACTAACTTGACTTTATTTGACTTTACAGACTTTGACTTTTCACATTTAATCTTGGATACAATTATACACTAACAATTAAGAGCACTCAAAGGTCTAACATTGTAGAGAAAATGATGATTGCAGATACTCAAGGTGCTAACCTAATCCAATTAGAGACTAAATCCAAACACCCAGTATATGAAAATATTGATTGGCATGAGCACTCGTATAATTTTGATCAGTTGCTAAAAATATGTAACCAACAAAAGATAGGAATGTTGTCATATATGCATTACGCAGAAAATCTCGTGAACAGGGCAAACTTGTGGCAAAATGGGTTGAACAGTCACTTTTCGCATACCAATGAACAAGTTATTCGTATAACAATAATTTGCAGACCATTAAACATTTAAGGTCACAATTCGCATGAGGCATAAGCCAAAATCTCACTTTTCGCATAGGCTTGCATGCGAAATCTTGCTTATCGCATAAGCCTACATGCGAATTCCTCGCTTTTTGTAGGGTGCATCATGCGAATTCTGGTTTTTCGCATACCCTTTCATGCGAAATCTATACTTAGAAAATTTTCATCATCAAAACTTTTCGTATCGATGCAAATTCTATACTTAGAAAATATTTTCATCCTGGAAACCACTTTTCGCATACAACATCGTGCGAATTTCTGACTTTTCACATCAAGTGGCTTGCAAATTCTATCTTTTCGCACACAACTAAGCACAGTAGCAAGCGAATTCTTCACTTTTTGCACCCAGCTACTTGCGAAATCCTGACTTAGGATTTCTTTTTATGTCCAAGGATGAGTCATGCGAATTCCTCGATACTAAGACATGCGAGTTCTTCATAATCTTGCGAATTCTGTAGATGTAGCGAATGTTGTCGACTGAAAATCCAAAAAAATCTTCAAATTCTCCTACAATACTTCAAATTTCGAGGCCAAACTTTGCATACATGTTCGAAAATAAAATTAAAGTACATTTTTATTCGATGATTTTCAACAATAACAACTCTAAGACAAAATTCGATCATGAAACAGTGAAAGTTGATTTTCGAACCAAAAATCTCAAAATCGATCAATTCTTCCAATCTGATTGAAATTAAACATTATAATTGATTCATAATGATTCGACTTTGATCTCTGAATCAATTTAACATCATAGCTCGAATAAATCAACATCCAAATGAAGAAATCAAAAAAATTACAGTACTGTTCAGACATAAGTGAACTGTTCCATTGATAAAATCATGATCTCGATCGTATCGATGAATTAAACTTCAATCTAGGCTCTGATACCACTTGTTAGGTCCATTTATCACAATTAAATCAATGTAAATTGATAAACAACGATGAATTGGGGAGGAATTGATTATTTTATTCACAACGCTAGACAAAAGAAAATGTTTCTCTCTCTAGAAACTCCAAGAACACGTATGGCTACATTTCAAAGTGAATTGCTAAACAAACTACAATACAACTTCCTAAAAATACCCTCATCACCCTTGTTAACAAATAGGCCCAAACCCAATGCAATTACAAGGCCCAAAATACAATTAAATGATGACTTTAGAAAACTTCTAATACTTAGAAGAATCTATCTTCTAACATTCTCCCCCTAAGTTTTGTAAAGGAATTATCCCCTTTAGCTTCAGCTCTTCTCCCCCTTGATTTCTTTAGAAAACTTAGCGTTGCTTAAACTTTTTTCAAAACAACTCCATGTTGATCCAAACTCTCTCAGTGATTTGATAACGAGCCTTTTCTATACTTAGTGAAAATTACGTTTTAATATGTATTAGTATTTCACCATCAGCGATCAGACTGGGTCTGTTCAGTTATCGTTGATAGTCTTCTTATAAACATCTAGTATGTATTAGTGTTTCACTATCAGTGATCCAACTGATCCTGTTCAGTATCGCTGATAGTTTCTGATGTAAACAGTAACGTAATCCCTGAAGACAAGTCTCGCGTCAACAGATGTTCATAGCTGAATCGAAGACGAAGCTGCTGAACAAAGATAAGTCTACTAGTGACCTGATGCGAATATCAGTGAAGCAAAAACGAATCTACTTATACGCGAAGGAACATGAGGAAAATCTTTAGCGATCGCTGAACTCTTGATATCTCTAAAGAAAGAGATACTCAGCGATCGAATGATCACTTAGCTTATGTCTCAAGTTTCCTTTTGTCTCTCCTTGCACAACTTAGTACGATATGTCAGAACGGACATGTCTCTGCCACAATTCGTACAACACCTCTGTCATCTACACTATTCATTGTCCGGCCGAAAGCATATCTCCCAAAAGTCGGACTCCCAAAGCCAATCAATGAACGCCACGTGTAAAGTGCCCTGCCATGCATTTAATGCATAGGGTATAAATAGGAAGATCACCCCCTTCATCTGAAGTGTGCTCAATCCTTGAACCCCAAATAGAAACCCTTGTTTTCTATATCTCTTAATCCCCCATTCTCTGAATTTCTTGTGCAACCATCTTAGTGTTTCTTAAGTTTGTTTAGATTGAGTCTGTCTTAATCTTATTCCGAAACAAACTTGTAAATTGCATTTGATTTATCAATAAACAATTTATTAAACTTTAATTCTTGTGTTTGTATTCAACCCCCCCCCCTTCTACAAACTTGTTAAGCACCTTAGGGACCAACAAGTGGTATCAGAGCAGTTTGATTAATCTAATAAACAAGATCTTGCTTTATTCTCTTCTTTGCTGTTCTAAAATGGCACGTAACACAAACACAAACTACTATGATAATGGTTTACTTTCTAAACCTCCTCGATTTAGCAGAGATAACTTTTCTCTATGGAAAAATCGAATGATGCTATTTCTTGAAGGTGCGGATCCTACTATACCTGAATATATAGAAAATGGACCCTATGAACCTGTTAGAATTATAGCTGCAGTTCCTGCTACTGCCACCACTGAAGTTGTCCCTGAATGCTATGTCGTTAAGGAAATAAGACAGTGGAGTGATGAAGATAAAAAGTGTTAGGGCCATTTTCTATGTTAAATAGAAGTTCAGGGTAGTTTGTGACAAGTTGTAATAGTTGTAAGCTTGTTGGGCCTTAAAGCCCATAAGCCCATTAGGCCTGCGAGCCCGAGTATTTAAAGTTATTTTCTATTTCATTTGTGAAGTTAGAGATTCATTATTCAGTTTACTAGTTTTTAGGTTTACATATTATTATCAGAAATTCTCTCTGTAAACCTTAGCCCTTTGAAGTTTATATTAATCATATGACTAGTTGTTGTGGCCAATATATTGTTCATCATTGTTCTTATATCTGTTGATTGCACTGAAACTGGGATCTACAATTGGTATCAGAGCAGATAGGCAAAAGGTTTGATCCAGAAAAAGGTTTGTCTAAAAACCCTATAATCATTCGTTTATGTACTTATTGCTAATCTGTGCTTTAGTTGATAATTAATTTTATGTTTCTATCGATCGAATCTGTTTCTGAATGTGTTTTGGCTTCAATCGAATCTGGTAAGTTTCTGAAAAATATGTATTCGGTCTTGGTCATAAATTCCTACGATCTTAGAGTTTCTGATTTATGAGTATTCGGTCTTAGTGAGTTTGGTTTTTGCTTGACTTGTTAATTCCTTCGATCAAAGGATCGAAGGATCTGTGTTTGCATTCGATCGAAACCCAGAAATTCTTCGGGTTCTTCGATCGGATTCTTCGTGTTCTTCGGGGTTGTTTGTGTTTATCCTTATTTGTGTTTTTCTTTAGTTAAGTCTTTCGACCTGAGTATTCGACCGGACCGTATAAAACTTCCTCTTTCGACCGGACACTTGTGCTCCGGTCAAACTCCCTTCGACCGAATAGAGTGTCCCCGGTCTTATCTCTTCGACCGAATAGAGGTGATCCGGTCTTGTCCCTTCGACCGAATAAGGGTCCTCCGGTCTTGTCCTTCGACCGGATTCGTGTGTCCCCGGTCGTATCATTCGACCGGATAAGTGTATCCCCGGACGTGTCCTTCGACCGGATAACTGCTTCCTCCGGGCATACCTTCGACCGGATATTTATTTGTCTTGATTTTCTGTTTAGATAACGTTTCTTCTATTTTATTGTATTTGGATCATTCTGCTTGCCTAACGATCATTACAGTGCTCTTAAGTTAAGAAGTAAAGATGAACTCAAGGGATGCTCTAGCCATCGGTTCTGACCAAAAGCCCCCGGTGCTCTTTCGGGGAGAGTACCCTCAGTGGCATGACCGATTTATGAACTTCATAGAAGCAAAATCCAACTATGAAGATATATACAAATGCCTGACTGAGGGTCCACAAGATTGGCCAATGAAAGTGGTACCGGCAAACCCAGCTGAAGGTTGGCCAGAGCGCCAGATCCGGAAAACTGTTGGTGATTTGACAACAGAGAAAAGGAATTGTACGAGGCAGAAAAGCTGGCAAAATCATATCTTCTTCAAAGTCTACCGAATGATATCTATGCTTGTATAGATAGCTTCAAAGACTCGTCGAAAAAGATGTGGGACCAAATCGAGAAGATGATGATGGGAAGCCACATCAATAACCAGCTAAAGGTGACAAACTGTATCACCAGATATGATGGGTTCAAAGCACGAAAGGGTGAAACGCTGACGGAAACCTACGAAAGGATTAATATGCTTCTAAATGATCTTCAGAAAAATAAGATCACAAAGACGAACACGGAAAACAACATAAAGTTTATGAACAACTTACAGTCTGAGTGGAAACCGTTTGTCTCCCATATTCGCCACACTCAAACCTTGGAGAAGCTGTACCTTCACGAACTCTATGAAATGCTGCTCCAAGACGAAGAGGAAGTGATGGAACTTATTGGGAAAGCAGAAGAAAAGCCAGCAACTGATCAAATAGCACTCGTATCTGAGAGAAGAGGCAAATCCGTCAGCCGATCATCTGGAAAAGAACCCGTGCTGAGTGATTCTGAACCTGAAGATCCCGGTAGCGATTCGGATCCAGAACTTGCCAAGATGAAAGAAGCAATGGTGTTTCTCACTCAAGCATTTCAAAAGAGGAAGTTTTTCTCCAAGACTTCCAATAAGCAAAGAGTCTCTACTCATCGTGATCATCGTGATAAGTCTGAAGGTAACAGTCGCTTTGAAGTTGGTAAGAAGCCTGACAAAAGACATGAAGAAAAGCCTAAAGACGAACCGATCAAATGTTACAATTGTGGTCGGTTGGGTCATTTCGCCAGAGATTGTCGCAAGCCAATTGTGCCCAACGCCGACTACTACCGAGCCAAGCTGCTTCTTGCCAAAGAAAAGGAAGCTGGTAAAGCTCTAATGGCTGAAGACGATTACTGGCTACAAGTGTCGGATGAAGAACCCGAGGATGCTGAAGCTCATCTGTGCTTCATGGGCAACCATTCATCACCATCTGATACTGATGAAGACGATAACAATGCTCCTTGCCAGGTATGTACCCCTTTTCATGAAGCTTTACTTGATCAGATGCAACTATCTATGAACAAACTTGACTCTTACAAGCTGCTGTTAAAAGAAAAAGAACAACTTCTCTCTTCTCTGGAAAACCGTGTCACTAAGCAGTCTGACTTTATGGAAAATCAAAGCTTAGAAATTTCTAGCTATATGTGCACTATTTCTAATTTAAGAGAAGAAAATGTGAGGTGTTCAACAGAGTCACAAAGTCTAATGACCAAAGTAGATGACCTGACCGATAAGCTCCGTATGTCTGAGTCCGAGAAAATTGATTTGTTAAATCAAAACGTGGCTTACAAAAATGAGAACATAAGGTTATCCAATCAGCTAGAAGAGCTTGAAAAGAAACTTTATAAATTTGGTCAATCTGATCAAACGTTAAAGCTAATCGCACCAAAAGAACCAAAGTACGGAAATGCGGGTATCGGGTACGATAACCCTGATTATTTAAACAAGGATTTATCCAAAGTTCCTACTTTATATGCATCTGAATTTTTTGGATTAGACAAAATCTTTCCTGAATATAAGATACATTGGACCACACTCACTGAGGAGGAAGACCTTGAATATAAGTTGAGAAGAGAAAACTCTGTTCTTTCTAAAAGGACATTTCCTTTTGTTTATGATACTTTAAATGCTTCTTATACTACTGACAAACCCCGTTTCCTGTCATCCAATTTTTTCCATAGTTACTCTCAAGCTGAACTAGATACTAAAACCGTTAAAACTGAGGAGGAACCTCTAGCTCCCAAGGTTTATGTTCCTACTCTGCTTTTAGAAAAGAAACTTGTTCAGCTAGAAGAATCGTATGCACTAGAAAGGGAAAATTTTCAAAAGGAAAAGCAAAGTCTTTTATCTCAAATTGAGTGTCTCAGTTCCAACAAAAAGGAAACTATGTCGGAAGAAGATAAAGAATATTATCAGACAGATATAAAGAAGTTGCACTCACAACTGGCTGCTATGGCAGCAGATAATCTGAAAGTGCAACTTCACAAGGTTGACCCTCATGCTCAGCCTTCCATTCTCCAAAGAGAGTTATCGTCTCTGTCTGAAAACTCTTATCCTTCTTCAGACACATCTTCCTGCAAAGCTTTTATGGGTGACTTGTCACCGATTATTTCAAACAAAGGAAAAGAGCCTCAAAGATTTGAATCAGATCAGTGTTCTGACTGTAAAAATGCTTCCGCTTATGATTTGCACTCAATAAACTCTTCCAATGTTCTGAAGTCCTCGTGTGATAAGGTCCTTTCTGATGAGGAACTTGAATTTTCCGCATTCTTGAATTCTGAGGTGTGTTTAGATAGCAATTTGAGCCAATTTGATTTTAATCCTTCTCTACCTAGCCATGTTGATTTTTTAAATGAGTCATGTGCGCCTCCGGTCAATTTTCATAAGGGTGAATGTTCTACATCTGCCTCGCAAAAACCTTCTGTGAACATTCCTTCAAAACCTTCCAAGTCAAAATCTAAAAGGCGTTCACAGAAGAAGAAAAAGACCGGTCGCTCTCAAATGTCACAATCATCAATTTTCAAATCCTCTGACTATGGGTTTAACGGCATTTCAGATACGTATGGTCGGCGGAAAGAAGTGAAATATGCTTGGGTAGCAAAGAAGTCAAAAGAAAGCTCGGCAACATCAGAATTAGTTGATCCAGTGTTAAAGTCTAGAAAGAACAATAACAATCATGATGTTTTTATTTCTAAACCTCTAGTTGCTTGTAATGGAACTTTTCCTTTAAAAGTTTATTCAATTCCGCAATTACTTCAACTGTCGCATGATTGTTTGTGTTGTTCTCATTGTGGCTCAAATGATTTTGTTGATAGCCGTTATGCATCAGATTGGTTTGGTTCATATCATATTGCTCATAATGATTCTCATCGTAATGTTTCCCGTGAAAGACAACGACCCAATTATAAACGGGTCTCTAAGTCGGGTGTTAAATCTAACCCCAAAGGACCCATTTACGAATGGGTACCTAAAAAGAAATAACCTGTTTTGCAGGACGGTCATGTGTGGTATTTAGATTCAGGTTGCTCCAAGCACATGACCGGAAGAAGGGAGCTTCTCACAAACTTCACCGAGAGGTTTTGTGGAAATGTACGGTTCGGGAATGATCACTCCTCTCCTATCAGGGGTTACGGCGATATTGTCAAAGATAATATCACAATCAAGAAAGTCTCCTATGTCGAAGGTCTCGGTCACAATCTTTTCAGTATCGGTCAATTCTGCGACAAGAATCTCGAGGTCACTTTCAAGGCTAAAAGGTGTAGCGTTCGAACTGAGGATGGTAAAGAAATACTTGCTGGCACACGACGCACCAACCTTTACACGATCGACCTCTCATCCTTGAAACCCGATAAGGAAGTCTGTTTGTTGTCAAAAGCATCTGCTGAACAAAGCTGGCTATGGCATCGTCGTCTCTCGCACTTGAACTTCAAGAACATCAACAAGTTGGTGCTCGGGGGACATGTCAAAGGTATGCCAGATCTCAAGTTTGCAAAAGATCATCTGTGCGCTGCCTGCGAAAAGGGCAAGATGAAAAAGGCGCCTCACAAGCCTAAAGCCGTTCCAAGTACTTCTCGGTCCCTTGAGCTAATCCACATGGACTTATGTGGACCGATGCGCGTTCAAAGCATAAATCACAAGAAGTATGTCCTGGTGATGGTTGACGATTTCTCTCGTTACACTTGGGTCCGATTTCTCCGTTCCAAGGATGAAACTCCCGAGTTGATAATCTCTCTTCTGAAAAGTATTCAAGTCAGTCTCAACCAAGTATTTCAAACCATCAGGACGGACAACGGCACTGAGTTCAAGAATCAATTACTCAACACTTATCTCACGTCAGTGGGTATCTCACATACTTTCTCCGCTGCTCGTACTCCTCAGCAGAATGGAGTGGTAGAACGTCGAAATAGAACTCTAGTCGAAGCAGCACGCACGATGTTATCTCATTCCAAGCTACCACTATTTCTTTGGGCAGAAGCTGTTGCTACCGCTTGCTATACTCAAAATCGGTCTATCATCAACAAGCGGTTCAACAAGACTCCGTACGAGATCATCAACAAACGTATTCCGAACATCAACTACTTTCATGCCTTCGGATGCACCTGCTTTGTCTTAAATGATAAGGATGATCTTGGCAAATTCAGTCCCAAAGCGGATGAAGGAGTGTTCATCGGCTACTCTCAGCATGCAAAAGCCTATCGTGTCTACAACAAACGGACGAAGACCGTCGTTGAAAGCGTAAACGTGACTTTTGACGAGGCCCCTGAAATGGTTTCTGAGCATCTCAGTTCAGAACCCGCGCTAACTGGTGTGTTAGCTTCTGGACAATTCCGTTCGGAAGCTACACAATCTCCAGTGGATCCACATCATGCGTCTACGTCAAGAGCACATCTTTCTGATTTGGATTTACTGTTTGAATTCTTTTATAATGACTTATTCAATGTTCAATCTAATTCTAAGTCATGTGACAGGAATCCTGCTCAAGCACCAGAAGTGACACAAGTCACTAGCCCTACCGACTCTGGAGGTCCATCCTCGCCTGGTGCTCCATCCTCTACTGCCAATGATCAAGCTTCCCCAAGCTCAAGTGATATAAATCCTCTTACTCAAGTCCGTGATGACGGTGCTCCTGAACCGACTCCTGTTTCCGCTCAACTTCCTGCACCGACTCCTGTTGAAGGTGCTCTCGAAGCTTCCTCTCCGGCAATCCCGGAACCTCCTATCGTTTCATCTCCAGCTGAGTCGTCCTCTACTCCTTGCTCGACTCCCACTACGAAACTTCCACCTCACAGGCCATCATCCCTCGAGGCAGTTCAGGATTTACCCCCAGGTGGTCATGTGGATGCCGATACCTCCCATCAGACATATCAACCTCATCCACACACCACCAAGTGGACTCGAGCACACCCCCTTCATCAGATCATTGGTGATCCATCCACACCAGTTCAAACTAGATCTACCACCGCGAATGACTGTTTATTTTCCTCGTTCCTCAGCCGTATCGAACCTTCCACTGTCTCTGAAGTGCTGAATGATTCGGACTGGCTAATTGTTATGCAAGAGGAACTCAACCAATTTGAGACCCTCAAAGTATGGCGCCTAGTTTCCCGACCCAAGAACAAGACGGTGATAGGGACTAAATGGATTTTTAAGAACAAGAAGGACGAAAACGGCATAATTGTTCGGAACAAAGCGCGTCTAGTAGCTAAAGGATATCGCCAGCAAGAAGGAATTGATTACGATGAGACGTTTGCACCGGTTGCTCGCATTGAAGCGATCCGCATGTTCCTCGCCTACGCCGCTCACAAGAATTTCATCGTCTTTCAAATGGACGTGAAATCCGCGTTCCTCAACGGCGTGCTCAAGGAGGAAGTCTATGTCTCGCAACCCGAAGGCTTCGTGAGTACTGAAAATCCGCATTACGTCTACTTTCTTGACAAGGCCCTCTACGGTCTTAAGCAAGCGCCACGAGCCTGGTATGATGCACTCTCATCCTTCTTAGTCAAGTCTGGCTTCTCTAAAGGTAAAATTGATACTACTTTATTTATTAAAAGAGAGAAGAACGATATCATTCTTGTACAAATTTATGTTGATGATATAATCTTTGGCTCCACGAACCCCAAGTATTGTCAGAACTTTTCTGCCTTAATGAGTAAACATTTTCAAATGAGCATGATGGGCCAAATGAAATTTTTCCTGGGTCTTCAAGTAAAACAATTACAAACAGGAATTTTCATTAATCAATCTAAGTACATCTCGGATATTCTTCGGAAATACCAGATGGAACATTCTTCATCTATGAAAACCCCCATGTCCACTACTCTAAAGCTCCACTCCGATCCTGACGGTAAGGATGTGAATGCTACTATTTATAGAGGTATGATTGGCTCTCTGATGTACTTGACGGCTAGTCGGCCTGACATTATGTTTTCGACATTCTTGTGTGCAAGATTTCAGTCAAAACCTAAAGAGTCTCACTTAGCTGCGGTTAAGCGAATTTTTCGATATTTAAAAGGTACTGCTGATCTTGGTTTGTGGTACCCAAAAGAGACAGGTTTTGAATTGACAGCCTACTCGGACGCTGACCACGCTGGAAACATGCTGGACCGGAAGAGCACGTCGGGTCATGTTCAGTTCTTGGGCGATCGTCTTGTCAGCTGGGCTTCTAAGAAGCAAAACTGCGTGTCCACCTCCACCGCCGAGGCGGAGTATGTAGCAGCCGCCAGTTGCTGCTCGCAAGTCATTTAGATGCGCACCCAGCTCAAAGATTATGGATTTAATTACTCCAGGATTCCCATCTACTGCGACTCGAAGAGCGCTATAGCCATATCAAGCAATCCCGTCCAGCACACGAAGACGAAGCACATTGATGTGCGCTATCACTTTATAAAAGATCACGTGGAAAAAGATACTATCGAACTCTATTTTGTTAATTCAGAGCATCAGTTAGCAGACCTATTTACCAAAGCTTTGGACGAAAAACAATTTAATTACCTTGTGTCCAAGCTAGGTATGCTAAATCTGAAAGTTTGATCCGTTCGCAGCTCTCTATGAGTTTCATTCAATAATGAATGACTGTGCCAAATGCACCAAGGCCTTATCTCTGGTTGCTATTATACACACTCCTTGGTTATTGCATTTTACTCGTTCAGTTCTGTGTCCGTTACCAACTTCTGTATCAACAAAGTAGATTTCGTGTTTTCCCGCTTCTTTTGTGTTCGTGTGTCTGTTTGTTGTGGTTTTTGTGTGCAGTTCATTTCATTGTTCCTTGAAGAAAGTCAGTTGTTAGTGACGGATCTACAACCCAATACTGTGTTCAGGGGGAGCACTAGAGTCAGATGGTTGGTAAGTCTCACGAGTCCTCCATCCGAGGGGGAGCAGGTACAATGGCTCAAAATCAGCCACCAGCGATTGATCCAATCGCAGATGCAGAACTGATTCCTGAGGATCAGTTCCTTCCACTTACAGCAAATAACTACCTTTTCGATGTGACCCAACTCGCCATTCAACATCAGGTCATCATCGAGATACTAAGGGGCCATCCACTCTCCTATGCTCTAACAGAAACAGCCACCGTTCCAATCATATACCTACAGCAATTCTGGCGTTCCCTTCATGCCTTAGAGGCCGATGGCGGTTTCCATCTTGAAGGACGGATAGATCACACACCAGTGCTTCTCACAAGTGATCTATTCCGCCAATTTCTTCGATTACCGACCGCCGGATCTGTAGCTGGCCAAGAAGACTTCGACCCACTTGTCTCAGATGCTACATTGTGCACCGATCTTATCTCGTTGGGATACGGCGCAGAACTCCGCATACCATCAACATTCAACCGCAAACATCTATCGACGTTATGGTACACGCTGTTCGCGTATATCAATCGGTGTCTTTCGTCTATAACGAAAGGCATTGATCAGACGAGCGCTCCGATTCTACGCATCTTTCATGCGGTGGCATTCAATCGCCACGTCGACTTTGCCGATCTTCTATGGTTTGAACTCATTCAGAGAGTTCGGTCGACTGCATCTCGGCGGTCAAACTTCGTCCCCTTCATGCGGTTCCTACAGATAATCATCCGGAACTACATGAACCTGTATCCCGATATACAGCGCCACTCCACTCACCCGATGTGCCCACAACATCCAACCCGGAAGATTCCTTCCCGTGCTGATCTAGAAGGTGTTGTCGCCCGACAAATCCCAGTCGGGGTACTAGACCATGCTCGTCCCACGGCACTGAGTGTGATAGCTTATAGGCACACACACAACATCCCAGCTCCTATGGTCCGGCCAGGACCGGCAGGACCTGCGCAAGGAGCAAGACCTGAGCGACGTGAGGGTCAGCGTCCACGAACGAGAGGTGGGAGCGTCCGGATAGCTGGGGCTTCCGGACAGGGTGTGTCGAGGGCCATTATCGTGAGGGGAACTGGAGTGGGCAGTGCCGTTGGAACGAGCCAGCCAAGTTCGTCGAGGCAACCGTCTTCGCCACCAACAACAGATACTCCAATGACAGAAGAGGCAACAGATTCTGAAGCCGTTCAAGTTCAGTCCTCTTCTGTCGCTGCTACTGAAGGAACATCAGCCACTTCAGATACCGAGGAAACCCAAACCGCAACATCAGCATCAAATGAAGAGTCTTCTGACTCTGATGGTGACGATAATCAGCCCCCATCCGGAGAGATAAGGAGAGCGGAGGGAGTTTTAGTTGAACATCAAGAGGTGAGCTGTGTGAGGGAAAGCCGGAGTAAGCTACATTCTGAGAGTACACGAGTGATGGGACAACCATCTTCGGTTGTATCCCCCCCAGCCACATCTAGCCAGGTAGCCACATCTGCTATCCAGTCTCATGTGTTGGGACTGGGTATTGAAGAAGCCGCCGTGGACCTAGCGGCGCAATTGCACGCCCAACCAAGCCACTCCACCATCTCTCAACAGATGGTGGTTTCACATGCTCACGGGGATTTAGCACATACGCTATCGGGCTCTCACTTGGAGGGTGCCGATATTGAAACAAGAGAACAGCTGCCCCCGTTCTCGCCATCTTTGCATGTACGGAGTCTAGATCTATTTGTAATACATGCCATTCCTAGGTCACAGATTCCGTTTTTGGCTATCGCCGGTAGCCTAAGTGGACCGGCCGTAACATCCATAGTAAACCCACCTTCGGGTAGGTTACGAGGATTGGATGGAAGTCCTACCACGGCTATCATCACGCCAACCGTGAACGTAGGCGGCACGACTTCTACAGTCGTAGCTACAACGGGAAGTCTAAGTGACCCCGGCGTTACCCAAACTGAGTTTGTCTCAAGGGAATATATGGACGGCGCCCTAATGGCTGTCCAATCTATGATGACGGAGGAGTTGGACAACATCAAACGCATGGTCAAAGGCAAAGGTCCAGCAACTGAGCCGGAGACCACATCTATTCCATATTCTCTATCAGCTGCGGATCTGTCCATACCTGAACTAAAATCTATCCTTCTCGCCAAGCTTATAGCCCAATCTCAAACCGAACCCACCCAGGATGCCGATTTGTTATCCTTACTTCGTTCTCAAGCATCTACACCGACACCACCTACACCCCAACCTATCATTTCTGCCGAAGCCTTCCAGATCCAACAAGTCATGCTTCAGTCACTTCAGCAAACCGTAGCTGTTTTGACTGAACGCCTTTCAGAAGTGGAAGATACCTGTCGTGGCCAGGCAGAACGGCTCAAGCGCCGACATGATGATCAGGATGATCCTGATCACCATGAGGGGGAGAAGCGCCAACGTCGATCTGAGCCAGAGTCTCATGTAGTGGAGTCGGAACAGGTTGAACAGGGTACGGGTTCGGGTACAAGAACAGAGGGACAGAGGCAGGAACAGGAACAGGAACGGGAATCAGTGACAGATCTGATACTATATGATTATCCGACAGTTGAAAAGCCTGAGGAATTTGAATTTGATTCTTCGATAGTTCCTGAAGATTGGACGATAATACTAGATCCGTATGAAGTAATAGACACGATAGAAGAATGTGCAAATTCTAAAAGAGCTCTGGTGGTAATGCAAGAAGAAATTGATGAAATACTGCATCCAGATGATCAGTCTTCTACCGTGATTCCTTTACTGACTTATCCAGTTAATTACCCTGAATTTTCTGCTACAGTAGTTCCCGAGAGATCTCCTCCAGCTTCACCAGTTAGAAAACCAGTCAATACAACTCCAGCTCGTCCATTCAAGTGGGAAAGAGTCCGAATAAAAGTTCCTTTCCTCGAAGAAAGTCAGAAGAGGATATTTGCCCACTGGATCAGAAAGTGTGATGAAGTTGTTATACATGGTCTACAGTTAGTGAAAAACAAAGAAAAACAGCGTGAACTTGTGTTCGTATACCGAAAGTTCCAGCACAAGTACTCCAAGACGAAGCTCAGGATTGTATCAGTTGATAAGATTATACCTGCCTACTTTATGAAGGTCAAGTATACGGACTTTATGGTTACTAGAGAAGATGGTCAACAATATTGCTTTTCTGATGCTGATTTTCCATGCTTGGAGCCACAAGATCTGTTGTATATCTTACGTGACTTAAAGACCAGAACTGTCAGACCCGGAGAAGTCATTGATGCTCTAGAAACAGTGAAAAGATACATGAAGTGTGCAATAAAACTTGCTTCGGTGGAAGATTTTCAGATCGGGTTAGAAAGCAACCAGCCAAAGATTAATCTGCTCAAGCCTGATTTGAAGATTCCGTCTGATACCCAGAATGTACCTGCGTTTACAGTGATAAAGTTTCCAGAGTTTGGCATGACCTATGTGAATGACAAAGGAATTATGCATTTCATTCGTTTCAATCAGATTGCCAGTTTCTGTGATGGTACGTTGATGTTGCTGAAAGACAAGTTGAAGCGTGCACTTGATAAAGATGAAAAAGGGGTTCAGCTTTTGGATCCTAAATACAAGGCACTTGTTCTTGAAGCTCTGGGTGAAATTGAAGAGCGACTGGAGTACAGAACCCAGATTAGATATTTCGAGATCAGTTTTCGTTTCCGAAAAATCTACGTTCCTAACTGGCGTGACTATCAACTTCTATTTAAAGGGGGAGATTGTTAGGGCCATTTTCTATGTTAAATAGAAGTTCAGGGTAGTTTGTGACAAGTTGTAATAGTTGTAAGCTTGTTGGGCCTTAAAGCCCATAAGCCCATTAGGCCTGCGAGCCCGAGTATTTAAAGTTATTTTCTATTTCATTTGTGAAGTTAGAGATTCATTATTCAGTTTACTAGTTTTTAGGTTTACATATTATTATCAGAAATTCTCTCTGTAAACCTTAGCCCTTTGAAGTTTATATTAATCATATGACTAGTTGCTGTGGCCAATATATTGTTCATCATTGTTCTTATATCTGTTGATTGCACTGAAACTGGGATCTACAAAAAGAAGGTAAGAATAGATGCAAGAGAAAAGACCATTATTTCAATGGCTCTGCCTGATGAAGTTTTCCATTCCATCTTGCATCTGAAAACTTCTAAAGAAATGTGGGAAACCATATGTGTTCAATATGAGGGCACCACTGAAATCCAAGAAACTCGTAAGATTAACTTGGTAAGACAGTATGAAAGTTTCATCGCTGGTAAGAATGAATCTCTCTCTGACGTTCATCAGCGGTTTAACTGCTTAATCATTGAACTAAGAACTGTTGGTAGGACCTATTCTAATTCTGAGGTTCTAACAAAATTCTTAGAATGTCTTCCTGAAAGTTGGGATAGTTATTCAATATGTCTTAAGCTTACAAAAGACTTAAATTCTCTTTCTCTCAGCACTCTATATGGAATATTGCTCAACTATGAGCAATCGAATCTCCTGAACAAGAATCTTGTAAAATATTCTAAAGACCCCAAAAGCACTCCTGTTGCTTTAGTCTCTTCAGAGATAATTCCATCTCAGCGATCTATTCTCACCATCCCTGAGTTAGATTCTGAATCTGAGGATCTATCATACCCTGATCTTTCAGAGTTTGATGAGTCCTTAGCACTCTTGACAAACTCTTTTAAGAGATTTGCAAGAAAGAGCAACTTCCGAAGAAGTAAGCCTCTCTCTCTTACTGAAAAGCCAAAATCAACACCTGTTGATAAGGCTACTGCCACTTGCTATAACTGTGAAAAGATTGGACACTTTGCTAGTGAGTGCAGGTCGAAAAAGGTCTTCAATCCTTCTACCTCAAGAAGATCAGTGATGACAAATACCTAAAGCTGAATAACAAATATCAAAAGCTGAAAAGCTACAAGCGAAAAGGTAAAGGTCCCATCGCTGAAGAACATGACTGGGCTGTAACAGAAGAATCAAGTTCAGATGAAGAATAAGTCGCTAATCTTTGCCTCAGGGCCGAGATTAAAGAAGAAGTAGAAGAACCATCTGAACCTTTTATGAGCTACATATCATCTCAGGTATCTATCTCTACAAATCCCTCTGTGCTTGAAGCTGAGAGAAGTCGCGTTGTTGATGTGCTGACGATTGAACTTTATAATGCTCTAAACGAAAAAACTCAAGCTGAAAATAAAAATTTTCATTTAACTCAAGAGCTAGAGAAATGTCATGAAAAGATCAGAGAACTAAATCTTTTAGAAAAAAAGTTGAAAGATCAAGTCATTATAAATGAAATCATCAACATTGAACGCGAACAAGCCATCGCTGCTCTAAAAGCAGAGAAGGCTCATGTTGAAAAATGGTGCAAATCATCAACAAAGATCTCTGAGATAATAAATGCTCAAACTCCTGAAAGTGATAAAACTGGTCTTGGCTTTTGGACCCCACAGGATGAGCCTAAAGAAGAAAGTTCCTCGCTTAAGTTTGGAACGTTTGTCACTTCTTTCTTTGACACTTCTTATAATCAATTCTATCCATGTTCTTCATCTAATTCTATTCCTGAGGAAAAATCCAAAGACACTAAGTCTACGGATAATGGAAAATCCATTCTTCGTCCTTAGAAGGCTACCAAGAAAGCAAAACTGAAAGTTCCTTCTTAACCCTCAGTGAATCAATCCTCTAGCTCTGTGATAGAAATCTTTGATCTCTGTCCTCCAAAGCTAAAGATTGATCTTAAACCCACGAGATCCGAAGAAATGAGAATTCCTCCCAGATCTCATGAGAAAAGTCTTCTTGGACCTGGTCCTGCTCATCTTAAACTTGCAAAACCTTCTACTTCTGGTCCTAAAACCATTTTCATATACAGAAAATGTTATCACTTTGGTTTTACCGACCATACTGCAAGCAAATGTCCAACTGCCACTAAAGCTGATAAAACAGCTAAAGTGAAGATAAATGCCTCTAAAGCTGAGAAGGTCACCAAAGTTGAAAAATCGACCAAGGTGAAGAATACCACTAAGGTTAAGAAATTAACCAAAGTGAAGATCACCACTGAAGCTGAATCTTCATATGCTGAGAAGACTACTGAAACTTCCTTATCCACTAACTCTAAAGGTCCCATTGAAAAGTGGGTACCAAACAACGCTTAATGTTTCTTATGTGTGCAGGGATCAAAGGGCATCTGGTATCTCGATAGTGGATGTTCTCGTCATATCACTGGACAAAAAGACCTGCTCACTGAATACAAGGAAGAGAAAGGTCCCTCTGTGACCTTCGGTGGAATTGGCAAAGGATATACCCGAGGGTTTGGTGTCCTCAGCAAAGAGACAACTACCTTTCGAAGAGTCGCTTATGTAGATGGACTGAAGCACAACCTTTTGAGCATCAGTCAACTATGTGACAAAGACTACGAAGTTCGCTTTTCTAAGAAAGCATGTTTAGTGGTGGATGAGAAAGGAAAACTTGCTCTCAGTGGTTATCGCAGAGAAAATGTCTATGTAATAGATATGGACTCTACTATCACAGAAAACTTATGTTTTATCTCTAAGACCTCTTCTGAAGTCAACTGGCTATGGCATAAAAGGCTCTCTTATCTAAACTTCAAAACCCTGAATTCTCTCTCATCTAAGGAACTGGATTCTGGTCTTCCTCAGCACTCATATGCTAAAGAATCTCTCTGCTCAGCATGTGAAAAAGGAAAACAAGCAAAAGCTAGTTTCAAGTCTAAACAAGTTTCCTCAGTGACAAGTCCTCTTCAGCTGTTACATATGGATCTGGTTGGCCCTGTCAACATCCAATCAATAGCTGGAAAGAAATATACGCTGGTCATTATAGATGAATTCTCTCGTTATACCTGGGTTATCTTTCTTCGCTGTAGGAGTGATACTCCAGAAGAACTAAAATCTTTTGTTAAAAAGATGGAAGTGCTGAATAATCTTACTGTTCGTTCAATAAGAAGTGATTATGGAACTGAATTCAAAAACAGTTCCCTGGACAATTTCTTTGAGAACAAGGGAATCACTCATAACTTCTCTTCAGTAAGAACACCTCAGCAAAATGGAGTCGCTGAAAGAAGAAACAAAACGATCATTGAAGCTGCTAGATCAATGCTCAACGATTCTCATCTCCCTACTCAATTTTGGGCAGAAGCTGTAAACACTGGATGTTTTACTCAAAACAGATCGCTGATAGTAAAGCGATTTGGGAAGACAGTGTATGAACTTTTTCATGGAAGAAAGCCTTCTATCAGTTTTCTTCATATTTTTGGTTGTCAGTGTTATATCTTAAACAACAGAGATCAACTTGGGAAGTTCGACCCAAAAGCTGATGATGGAATATTTCTAGGATATTCCTCCATCTCCAAAGCCTACAGAGTTTTCAACAAAAGAAGACAATCTGTGGAAGAAACAATTCATGTCACATTCGATGAAACTCGCTCAGCGAACTCTAAACCAATCACTGACAATGAAGAGCTAAATGCTTGGATGTTCTCTCACTACAAAGAAACTGAACCCTTATTCTCAAACCATCAGTATTCAAATCCTCCAACTGTTGATGATGATTTAAACATTATACCTCCTAGCGCTGAATCCAACTCATGGGTTTCAGCTGAACCTCTAATCACCTTGCTAACATCAGATCTACCTCTGTCTGAAAACCACTCTGATAACAACCGTCTGTCCACTACTCAACAGTTAATTGCTGATGAACCTCAAACGTCCTCATCAGTAAACATCCCTATTGTTGATTCAACCTCTGAGTTGAGTGATCATGCTCCTGCTCAGCGATGGACTAGAGATAATCCAATAGATCAAATTCTTGGTGATCTAGATGTAGGTATTCAGACACGACGAAGCTCAAGTAATATCTGTCTCTTTGTCAACTTTCTTTCTTTAATAGAACCAAAGAAGACTGATGATGCCCTCAGAGATCCAAACTGGGTCAGCGCTATGTAAGAAGAGCTGACTGAATTCTCTCGAAACAAAGTTTGGAATCTCGTCCCTAGACCATCTGATAAAACTGTTATAGGAACCAAATGGGTGTTTAGAAACAAGTTAGATGAACATGGAACTGTAACCCGCAACAAGACTCGACTTGTTACTCAGGGATACAGACAAGAGGAAGGTATAGACTATGATGAAACCTTTGCCCCTGTGGCCAGGCTCGAAGCAATTCGACTTTTCTTAGCTTATGCAGTCTATAAAGATTTTATCGTCTATCAAATGGATGTAAAATCAACGTTCCTAAATGGAAAGTTGAATGAAGAAGTCTATGTAGAACAACCTGCAGGGTTCTATGACCCTAAGTATCCAAATTATGTTTATAAATTAGATAAGGCTCTCTATGGTCTTAAACAAGCCCCTCGTGCTTGGTATGACTCTCTCTCATCATTTATTATCTCTGAAAATTTTGAACGTGGCAAGATTGATAATACGTTATTTTTCAGAAAGATAAAAGGTCATATAATTCTTGTACAAATATATGTCGATGACATAATATTTGGTTCTACTAACCCATCCCTATGTACTCGCTTCGCTGAAAGAATGAAGAAAGAATATAAAATGAGTATGATGGGTGAGCTGACATATTTTATTGGTCTTCAGATTAAACAATCTGACAAAGGTACTTTTATCAGCCAAGGTAAGTATGTTAAAGATATGTTAAAGAAGTTTGATCTTACTCAAACTTTAGAGATGAAAACTCCTATGGAACCACCCCTGACACTTAACAAAGATCCTTCTGGAAAACCTGTTAATGTCACTGCCTATAGAGGAATGATAGGCTCCCTGCTGTATCTTACAGCGAGCCGACTTGACATTATGTACTCTACTTGTTTATGTGCACGCTATCAATCTGAACCCAAGGAATCCCATTTGATCGCTGTTAAGCGAATCTTCAGATATCTGAAGGGAACTCCTAACCTCGGTCTTTGGTATCACAAAGACTCAGGGTTCGATCTAACTGGTTATTCTGATAGTGATTTTGCAGGTTGTAAACTTGACAGAAAGAGTACCACTGGTGGATGTCAACTCCTGGGAGGAAAGCTGGTAAGTTGGACAAGGAAAAAGCAAAATTTTGTGTCCACTTCCACAGCTGAAGCTGAATACGTAGCCGCTGTAAGTTGTTGTTCTCAGATCTTATGGATGAGAAATCAACTATTAGACTATGACCTTCAGCTATCAAAGATTCCTATCTATTGCGACAACACTAGTGCTATCGCTATAGCAAATAATCTAGTTCTACATTCAAAGACGAAACACATAGAGATCAGATATCACTTTATCAGAGATCATGTGTTGAATGGTGATATTGAACTTTACTTTATCCCTACTGACTTTCAACTTGCTGATTTGTTCACCAAACCTCTTGATGAGACAAGGTTCAACTTTCTCATCAGTGAGCTTGGAATGCTGAATCTAGAAGAATAAATCTTCAGCGTTCATGCATTGTGTCAGTAATCATAAGTTCCCCTTTTATCATTCTCTCTGATAAACATTCTGACTCTCAAGTATGTTTTCTCAATCCCTACAACTGAATCTTCATTCAGTTAAGATGTTTTTCAAAATATAAACTTTAATCACTGAAACTTTCTTCAAATGATTAAAAGATTTTTGAAAAATAAATTTATCACTGATATTTCTAGTCAGTGATCCTTTTAAAAGAAAATCTATCCCTGTCTTTACCATCAGGGATACTTTCAAAAAGAAAAATCTATCGTTGACTTTTCATCAGCGATAATTTCAAACGAACAAATGAACAGTCTCTCTCTTCTATGACGTCATTTGAACCGACAATCCACGACATGCCTTTTTCTGACACGTTCGTCCGTTGCTCTTCTATCAAATCAACTTCATGGGACGTGTCCATGTCATGATGAGCATTTGCTTTCCCGCCTCTCACATTCCCTCTCCTCTCTCACATGTATAAAAGGAATGTTTTTCCATTCTCATCATTTTACGCTTTCTGGCAATACTTTCAAAGCAAGAATACTCTCTCAAGCATTCTAGCATTCTCAAGCATTTGCATCATCCTCTTCAAAGATCAACAGGTTATTCTTGATCTTTTTCTAATTCTTTTCTTAATTCTTTTTACATAAACCTCCATTTATGGGTTTATAAGATAATAATGACATAAAATCATTTTCATTTTTGATTTTATTCTTTAAAAACCATTTTATTTTGATTATTCTTCATTCAAAATCCTTGGTTTTTCTTCTAGTTCTTGTATCTTATATTAAGAACACCTTTTTAATCTTCAAATTTGTTGATTTTCTATGTTTCTTTCCTCAAATAGAAACTAGAAAATCTTCTTTATTTTTAGACTAAAATCTTTTCTTATACTCTTTTATCTACTCATATTCAGAATGGCTCAATCTGCACTTGTCGCCTCTAAGAATGTCAAGTTCGCCATCACTGACTCGGAGCTTCCAAAGAACAATCATCTCACTCGCCTCGATTTTGACGGTGTTAAGTATCCACATCTGAAGGAAGCTGCAATTTTTCTAAAGCAATCCTGCATTGCTTTTGCTATCACTGTGGATCCCACACCCTCCAAAGCTCTTCTCCAGCAATTATGGTTTACTACTGACGAAACCTCTATCACCAACAAAAAGGGTGAACAGGTTCCTGCTATCTCCTTCAGCACTCAACTTGGCTCAGGGATGATGACTGCCCTAGGTGTCACACCCCGCTAAGGCGGAAACACGGAACATGACAGTTCGATAGACATAGCTTTAGGATACAGAAAGAAATACCACCATACATTCAACAATTGTTTACAACAAGTTCCAAAAGTTTACATTCCTATTACATCTTCAAAAGTTGAAGTACAAAAATCTCTAATATAAAAGTATTGCATGCGGTTTACACAAGAGATAAACTTTAATCGTTTCCATGTACCTTCTTGTTCCCTGAAAAGCATGTTCAAAATATGGTCAACTACGAGAGTTGGTGAGTTCACAGGTTTTTAAATATGCACAAGTCAAGTTTATATGCAAGCTGTCTTTGAAAATCATACGCATAATCCAAACTTCAATTCATTGATTCATGAGTATCATAATTTAGCTTATATGACAAGAGGTATGCATTGATACAACCACATTGAGCCACTACTAAACCTTTCCGGACCAAATCAACGCCCCATGATCTACCTCAGAGGTGGGCTTTAACCACATGTGTAGTCATATTTCTCTAGTACAGTGCACCCCTACTCGTCAGTATAAGGTGGGCTTGTCAGACCAAATAGCGCTATCCACTAATACTATAGGCCCATTTCTGGGTTAACTAGTAGTGTACCCGGGGACTTAACTATTTTTAAAACTCAACATATCATTGGCATACATGTCATATAACTTCTACACCAACCGCTTTACAACAAAGCCTCATAAATTTCAATACATAACGCTTTATATCAAAGTCTCATGAATCTTTAAATATTCCATTTTTAACATGCTTTTCACCCCAAGTTCAATCAAAACAATAAAAGTGGGGCTGTGAAAACTCACCTCGAATAATGACGCAAGATAAGCAATAGCAATTTTCCCCTAGCTCAGAGCTTCTAAATTCCTATAGAGGAAGAGGCACAAAGAGTGCTAAATGTCAAATCCAGCCCTTAAGCCTAACTAACCAATCCCACGTCTTATAAAATGCCAATGTATGTACTTTTATTGTCAAAATAAGAATTGATGATCATTATAACATTCTTATACCATAATACATAAATTTGAGGTTTTTAGAACCATCTTTCTGGATTTCAGCACTTGCTGTCCAGAAATTGTAACCACATATTGGCTTTCAAAATACAACCTCCCAATTGACAATCCTAACCATTTTTTTATAAGAGCTAAAATACTGAGTTAAGAACTCTAAGGTAAAATTTTATGAATTTTGGAAGTGTTTTGATGCCCCAAATAATTTCTACAAAACAGTAGGTTACTGATTTTTGAATCAGTTGCGCACTTCTGTTGTGGCATGCTTTTGGAGGATCAAAACTCAACATAATTCAGTGATATATATATGGATACAAATATAACTCAAAAATATACTATATGAAAAAGAATTCACCTCATTTAGATGATTTATGAGGGAGTTATGGTCGTTAGAAGTCGGGTGTACTAATCTGTCAGCTTGGGACAGATTGCACAATTTTCTTCTAAAATACATTTGAATGACCAAAACCTCATAATTTTTAGTGATTATTGATTCATTTGAAAACTAACTCATCAAATTAGTGTATGAAAGCAAAAAGCCCAAATTTTATGTAGTAAATATTGAGATACACAGCTTGGAAGTGGAAGTTCCATTCTTGACAGCAAGCTGTGTAGAACAAAGTTTTTGTATTAAGCAATAAGAGGTCCATTTTCCATAGTTTCTTGTGAAACCATTTGGATTTAAACCCTTTTTTTTACTAAATAATGATCTAAGAATGAAAACATACACCTTGGACACATTTGTAACTACAAAATTTCATCCAAAGTGAGTTGCATGTGACAAAGAACACTAAATAAGTGATTTTTCATCACTTATCAATTTTCAAGACTCTTAATCACACAAGATTGAATAATCTTATCATAAGAGTTTGTTTAAACTTGAAATTACTACTAAAATGTTGAATATAAACCAACTAAAGCATCAAAATTTTCGTACACAAAGTTGCACCCATGATAAAATTGACATAATCAACAAGAGACTCAAATATTTCACTTTTTAACTTGGTTTTTCATGGAAGATCATCTTATGGCATCATTTTATGAATGTTTTATTCATAAATGATGTCCATTTCACTTCTAAAACCATAAATGAAATATTTCTACACATGCATGAGGATTTTTATAAAGTTCAAAACAATAAACTTGAACAAAACTTGAAGAAATGAAGAAATAGGGTTTGTACCTTGTGTAGATGATGAAGTAAACTTGGAAATCCTCAACAATCTTGATGATTTGATCTTAAAAATCTTTAATTTGCTGGAAACTTTTGTGTTCTTGATCCGAACCGGTTATTTTTATTTTAAAACAATACAACATAAACTCTCAAATAAAACAGATAAATTGAGAACCGACATATTATAAATTCTCAATTCTCTCTAAATTGAGTGAATTTTTACAAATAAATATATTTTTACCTAAATAATATAAACCTCATTATTTTATGTATTTTAGACATGTGACATAATATTTGGCATTTTATGGGGCGTTTTAGTCAGTTACTGATCCGAACCGGGCTTTCTAAACGACTACTGAAATATTTCGGGAAAAAAATTATAATCTAACCAATCTAATTAGATTCTAGAGAAGTAAATTCTATGAACTATTCTCTAATATCTAAAAGGATTCTAACCTTGAAGATTTTGATTTCTGACGGATGTCACACTAGGCCTGAGGAAAGCTCTGCGTTTTCCTGACAAACCAAGGAATGGATTCGACGCCTTGCCAACTGACGCTGAACTCATCCAATTCCTGGATGCCATGGAATACGCTTGGGAACCCAAACCAAGGACAATGATTCCAAACAAGAAGTTGACTCTTGTGAAGAAGGCACCGATGCCTTCCTAGCTAAACTACATCTTCTCACACTTCATTCAGTGCATGAGTGGGAAGAGTAGGTCATTGGACCAAGCCAGCAAGGTTCAGGTCCAGATGGCTTACTCAGTGATCGCTAGACGAAACTTCGACTATGCAACAGCTATCTTTGACGACCTGAAGTCAAAAATAGAGAAGACCGAGAGGGATCCCAAAGTTCCCTACGTACGCTTAATCTACGCGTACCTGAAGTTTCTCTACCCTACGACTTACCCCACCAACTCGGATGCATCTTTTTTCGAAAGTAGGTCAGCGCTCCTTGGAAGTCAAGCCGCTCCCCAACGAGGTAAGAATCTCTGAACTTCGCTCCCGACTCTCTCTCCTCACTTCTTCTACTTCAGCGGCCACGCAGGAGGTTCCTTCTTCTGCTATCCCTGTCGCTACCCCTTCCAAACGACCATCAACTGGCTCCCTTGGTCCTTCGAAGAAGGCCAAGGTGACCAAGGAGAAAGATACTTCTAGCTATATACCTAAGGATGTTTCTCTACAAACTTCCTTGGATGCTTTCGTGGGTCTCTCCTCCACATCCTCAGCGACAACCACTTCAACCGTGCCAGCGATCTCGGTCGCTGTCACAACAACAGTGACGCAACCTACAATCTCAGTTCAACAACCTGAGGTAACTACCCCTATCCCTACATCTTCTATCCCCATCTCTAGTCCTTCTATTTCTTTGATCTCTAACCCTCCATCTATCTCTACTCCACAGTTTGCACCCATAGGACCTGAACATCAATCTGTTGAGAAATCTTTACAATTTTACAAAATGTTTGATAATTCAGGTATCCCTATACCCTTAAACACTTCTCCAAACTCACCATATAAGCCTGTGTCTCAAAAACTAACTTATATTTCAGGTCCTAGTTTGGCGACTATTGACACCAATGTCAACAATCTGAGTGCAAAGGTGGAATCTATGACTGCCTCTCTCAACAACACCACCAACGCTGTTCAATCAGCTGGTGAAGAACTGAAGACGATGACTGCCACCTGCGCCTCCAAAACTGACGTTTCTCACATCGCTACTCTCCAAGAAGCGATTGACAAAGTCACGGACGACTCACAACATCAGTTTGCAGCCCTGTCTACAAAGGTTAATGCTTGTGAAGTCCTTCTTCAGCAAATCCTGACTCACATGAAGGCACCAACTCCGACTCCTACTCCCTCATTCACAGAGAACGATCGAACATCACTGAATATTGTAGTGGAATTTATTCATCAGGCAACGTCTGATCTTCCTGCGTTTGAAGGCCGTTTGGATTGTTTGGAGGCTGAAGTTCAGGTGTTGGCAGCTGCAAAAGCTTCATCTCCTTCCAAAGAACTCTCTCTCAATGATAATGACAAAGAGGGGGAGAAAGCAGCTGAAGAAAATACGGAGTTTGAAGTCGCTGCTGAGGTCCAACAGAAAGAAAATCCCTCTCAGGTTGAGGGGGATATAGCTGCTGACAAAGCCCCTCCTACCATCGTTGATCTAGTCGATGATGATGAAGACCTTGATCTTGAAGATTAAGAGGAAGATTCTCATCAAGATGATGATGATGATGACGATGAAGATCAATCTCTATGGTGTTCTTCAGCCGTCACTTCATCAGCGATAGCTTCGAAAGAAGTTATCAAAGCAGGGGGAGTCAAGAGACACCTTCAGGAACCCCTTCCCAAAGCAAAGGTGCAACTGCTGAGGGAGCCCTGAAGATGATTTCATTACCTGAGGAGAATCCTTCTCAGGTATGCCTTACTCTTGTTCCTTTATCCTTCTATAAAAATCCCACCCTGTTTCTTTCTAGCCTTTATCTCTCTCCTTCCCTAAAAATAAATCTAACCATTTTCTTTTTCTGACCAGACAATTCTCTCCCCTGCTTGTGGCCCATGATTTACTAGCATAAACACATACAAATTAACACAAAACACTTTGTTTATTAATCACAAGAATTACATCAAGTCATAGATATATAGTGATTAACCTTTCAAGATAGATTGTGTTTGTGTGTGTACTCAATGTGTGCAACTATGTGTTTCTCTCAACTACCACCAATATTACACCTTCACTTTCACACACTTAATCTCTTGCTTACACAAGTCTAATAGAAACAATACAAGGACTTGCTTATATATAGGTCAACATAACCAAGCAAGGTCAAACCATCTAAGCTCTCTTACAACACACACAAACAACTATTAAAACAATTACAATAATGACCCTCATTTAATCTTGAATACAATTATAGTTTAACAATCTCCCCCTTTGGATTCAAGATTAAATTTTTTTTGGCAATAATCTTCAGGTCTTCTTATCTTCAGAATTGATCTTCAACTTTGAATCTTTTCTGGCTTTGACATCTTGAAAACTTTGACAATTCTTCAAACTTGTCTCCCTTTGAATTAGCTTTTGACTAAACTTTGACTTTCTTCCACTTTTTCGTTGACAAGCTTTCTTTAATCTTTGACTTCAATCAACTGAAAACTTTATCTCCTCTGAAATCTTTAAAACTTCAATCTGATCTTGAACTTTGATTATTCTCCCCCTTTTTAATGATTTGTAAGAATCAAAATCATTAAAACACTTCAAGGTCAGATCCGTCATAGAATGAACTTCCCACCATCTGATAAGCACAATCTTCATGAACTTTCATCTCCTCCTTTGGATAATTGACAATCTCCCCCATATATGAAAATTATGAATCTCCTTAAAGCATAATGTGAAAAAATATGTCATCTGATCTGAAAGAGCCGTTGAACCATGAATGTATTCATCTGAATCTTTTCAAATTCAAACGAAATAAGAGTTGTAACCCTGAATCAACATATGAAACAGTTAGAAGTGACAGTCAGTAACACGAAGTTACTGTGTACAACGAATGTACAATATAAGGAGCTTGTTTGATGTTGACTCCCCAGGACTTCCATTCAATCATTGAAAAACAAACGGTAATTCTATGAATGTTTTGACAGAAAAACATATTCTCTGTGTGCTCGTGCTTGTGTTTTGAAAGAATTTTCACAATGATTGTGTTCCATAAGGCTCAAAGTATGTAAATCACTGAGACATAAATGATTATACATGGACTCAACGTGCATGAGAAAGGGTCGAAGGTGGGGCAACTTTCCTTCTTTTTCAATATCAGCATCTTCCAAGTGAAGATCCGATAGATTATGTGTTGCTTCCCCAAAAAATGTGAAACATTCTCTTTTTAAGAAAAGAATGAGTAGCTTGTGGGGTTGTTTACAAGGGATGGCATGGTCTATTTACCTATTTCAATGATGGTCACCAAAGAAATGTGAACCAATCTGTAATGTGGCTACCCGGCTCAGAAAGATGTTTGGTGCAGAGTTCTGATATTCTTTTAACTCTGTTCTCACACCCTCTTTCTTTTAAACATTTAAGCTCACATCTAACCAATCTCTCATTTTCATTTTACCTCAGCTCACTCTCACACTCAATTCTTTTAGACCCCTCTCCTCTCAATCACTCAAAGGATTTCTTCCGGGGTAGGAAACACTGGTTATCGTGAATCCATGTAAGATCTAATAAGCACTCACACTGAATCCCATGTTCCTAAAAGTACATGTTGTTCAATAATTTTCTTGACATGTAAAGCACAATAAATCATATGTCAGTGTATATATGCTCTCTGAGTTTTGATGAGCATTTTAAGCATTTAAAATTTCTCAAAACTTTATATGAATGAAAAGAATAGAAATGTTTTGAGAATCTGACAATGATTAAGATCAGATCAAATTATCATGAAGATAAATATTTGGAAATTCAAAGACGTATGTTGTTTATATGAACAATATATAAACATATTATCAATGAAAGCATACTAAAATGAAATGACGTTTGATTCAAACAACAGTGAATACCAAACGACGAGAGTATTACCATAGAAAGATATATCATTTGATACATGGTAATAACAAAGTCAATTTGAAAATACTGAACCAGTGTGTGTAGGAATACTTGACAAAGTATACAGGAAAGAAAATACACAAGTATTATTCTTTAAATAACACACTGCCAGATAAACAATAACTTTCACAAATATCCAAAAATCATTTAAAATTCACACTTCTCAAATCAGAAAAACATTTTAAGATCGTGAAGTGGTTTGAACATTTGAAAAACAATTTTCACAAATGAAAGTTGTTCTTCTTTCACAAGTGTTAGAGTATAAGGATTAGAATATTATACCTGTGAATCAGAATCCTTAACTCCCCCTGGAATGAATATAGCAATTAAAGTATCCGTAAATAGATATCCTCCCCCTTGATATCTGTAAAACATCAATCTTTAAACTTCCTGAAAAGATGTAATATTGAAAGCATCCTTCAGAAGAAAACATTTGAATACGGGTTTTGAACTGAATTGTCCAAAAGCCATTGTCACACAAAATATCCTGCAAGAAAAAGATTTTGGTAATCATTATACAAATGATTCCGCTTTAGTCAGACAACATATGATGAAATATCCAAAATATATTCAAATAAAGTACAAGTTTAGAAAACTCCCCCCTAGAATCATGAAGTAGCATTTAACATACCAAGTTTGCTAACTAAAAAGGTAAACCTCTTTTCATCCAACGGCTTGGTGAAAAGGTCAGCCAACTGGTAGTCTGTAGTCACAAAGTGCATCTCAATATCGCCCTTTTCAACATGATCCTTTATAAAATGATAACACACATCGATGTGTTTCGTCTTGGAATGCTGTACTGAATTAGCTGTTATCGCAATCGCACTCTTAGAATCACAGTAGACAAGGACTCGTTGGCAAGTATATCCGAAATCTTTTAACTGTGTTTTCATCCAGAGGACTTGTGAACAGCATCTTGCGGCAGCTACGTATTCAGCCTCGGCGGTGGATGTAGAAACACAATTTTGTTTCTTAGAAGTCCAACTAACCAACTTATCACCTAAGAACTGACAAGAACCAGAGGTGCTCTTTCTATCCAGTTTGCAACCTGCATGATCAGCATCGGTATAGGCAGTTAAATCAAAAGACGAACCCTTAGGATACCAAAGGCCTAACTCAGTAGTTCCTTTAAGATACCTAAGAATCCGTTTACAGCGACCAGGTGTGATTCCTTCGGATTAGCTTGATATCTCGCACAGAAACATGTAGCAAACATAATATCTGGTCTACTGGCAGTTAAGTACAATAATGAACCAATCATGCTACGGTACACTTTTTGATCTACTGATTTGCCAGAAAGATCTGCATCTAAAAGTGTGCCCGTTGCCATCAGTGTTTTCATCACTGAACTGTCAGTCATGTTAAATTTCTTTAAAATATCTCGAATATATTTTGACCGATTAATGAAAATGCCTTCAGGTAACTGTTTTACTTGAAGACCAAGGAAAAAATTCCGTTCGCCCATCATTGACATTTCAAAACGAGATTCCATGATTCTTCAAAAGTTTTTACAAAACCTTGGATTTGTAGAACCGAAAATTATATCATCTACATAAATCTGGATTAGAATTAAATCATCACCTTGCTTTTTCAAAAAGAGAGTAGTATCAATTGTACCTTTCTTGAATCCTGAAGCGAGTAAGAATTGAGTTAGAGTTTCATACCAAGCTCTTGGTGCCTGTTTGAGTCCATACAAGGCTTTGTCTAAGACATAGACATGATCAGGGTTCTTTGGATCAACGAATCCTTCTGGTTGAGCAACATATGCTTCTTCATGCAATATCCCATTTAAAAATGCTGATTTTACGTCCATTTGGAAGACCGTAAAATTTTTATGCGCTGCATAGGATAAGAAGATATGTATGGCTTCCAGTCGTGCCACAGGAGCAAATGTTTCTTCATAATCAATCCCCTCTTGTTGACAATAACCCTTTGCAACAAGGAGAGATTCATTTCGAACTACAACTCCAGATTCATCTCTCTTATTTCTAAAAACCCACTTTGTTCCAATAACAGATTTTCCTTCTGGAAGTGGTATAAGTCACCAAACCTTGTTCCTCTCAAATTGCAAAAGTTCATCTTGCATCGCCAATATCCAATCTGGATCGCGCAAGGCTTCTGAAGCTTTATTTGGCTCGATGGAACTTAAAAAACATGAATATAACCAAAAATTAGCTGATGCTGCGCGCGTTTGTACACCCGACTGTGCATCACCAATGATATTATGAAGTGGGTGATCTCTTGTCCATTTCATTGTACTTGGAATCGGATGAATTTCAGCTTGAGTATTATCTTCCTCATATTCATCATATACTGCAGGTAAGTCTTTATCAACCTCAGATGTGCTCGGGACATCTTGTACAGCCTCTTCTGAAGTAAATATTTTCGGAGCAATAGAAGAATCACTCAGAATTTCTGTTGTAGAATTTGGATCTGCATGCACAGAATCAACATTAGTATCTTCAGAATGTATATGTGTAGATGTACCTGATGTGGTTGAAATTGTGACATTTTCAAAAGGTCCTGAAATATCTGCTATTATAATTGGAACCTCTGAAGTTGATGCGGATATGCTTGATTTTTCAAAATCTGCACAAATATCCATAAAGCATCAAAAAATAACAAGTCTAATTCAGCTGTAATTTTATTTGAATTAGAAGACTTATTCTGTTTGACTTCAAGTTCTATTCCGTCTTTAATAGAAACTTTCTGTTTAAGCTTGAGTTCTGAACTGTTGTGTTCATAAGTCAACGTTGATGATTCATCGAATGACACATTAATGCTCTCCATGATCGTCTTGGTTCGTCTATTGTAAATCCGATAGGCTTTAGATGTTAACGAATAACCAATGAAATAGCCTTCGTCAGCCTTCTTGTCAAACTTACCAAGATTGTCTCGATCATTGAGAATGTAACACCTGCAACCAAAAGTACGAAAAAATTTAATAGTCGGTTTTCGATGATTAATAAGTTCTTACGCTGTCTTTTTATGTCTTTTGATGACAATCGTGCGGTTTTGTGTGAAACACGCAGTGGCTACGACTTCAGCCCACAGAAACATTGGCAATTCGGAATAAGCTAACATTGTTCTTGCAGCTTCCACCAGTGTTCGATTTTTCCTTTCAACTACACCATTTTGCTGAGGAGTGTAGGCAGTAGAAAAGTTGTGAGGGATCTCAACATATATGAGATAACTCTGAAGCTTTTTATTCTTGAATTCCGTGCCATTGTCACTTCTCAAAGATATAATCGGTAGTTGTAGTCGAACCTGAATCTTCTTTAAAAACTCAATGATCAGCTCTGTTGCATCTGATTTGTTCCTTAAGAATTCCAGCCAAGTATATCTAGAGTACTCATCTATCATGACCAAAATATATTTCCTACCATTGATAGACTGAGTCCTCATCGGGCCGCAAAGGTCCATATGTATCAATTCAAGAGGTGTTGAAGAAGAGAATTATGTCTTTGCTTTATGAGATATTCGCTTCATCTTTCCCATTTCACAAGCGGGACAAAGAGAATTCTTCTCAAACCTTAGTTCTGGTAGACCTTTGACAATGCCTTGTCTCACCAACTGATTAATCACATCAAAGTTTTGATGAGACAGACGCCGATGCCATATCCAACTTTCAGCTCGTGAAGCTTTTGCAATCAGACAAACAGATCTTGATGCAGAAAGTGTTGGAAAATTCAAAGAATAAAGATTTGCATTCCGCTTAGCTTTAAAAACTGCACGACCATCTTTATCTTCAATGTAACAGCATTTATCCGTAAACCGAACTTGAAATTTACTATCGCAGAATTGACTTGTACTGAAAAGATTATGATCAAGTCCTTTTACGTATAGTACTCTTTTGATAGTCACGATGCCATTTGTTAACGATCCGTGTCCTCGAATGTATCCAGTAACCTCAGAATTTGCATAACTTACAGTACCGGCAGGTTCCTCAACATAATTATGAAGTAGATGCTTAAATCCTGTCATATGGCGCGAGCATCCTGAATCGATATACCATGTATGTGAGGCCTGCAAAAAGAACAAATTACTTCTACTTAGGTACCCATATCCATATGGATCCTTCCTTGTTAGCTTTTCGCAATTCATCAACATCATTTACCTTAGCCTTGATTCTCCATTCATAGCGAGGCTTAGGTACCCATTTCCATATCATTTTAACATTAAGCTCATGAAATGTTTTCTTTTTAGAAAAATGATCAATCTTATCATGAAAAATTTTAGCCTGATGAGTTAAGTATTTAGAAACTGATTTGACATGTGATGTTTTCTTGACAACTTTAGATTTAGGATGAATAGAAGGAGTGATAAATGCATTATCATGACAGTGTTTGCAAATAAAATTCTTACGTGCAAATGTCAAAAGCTTTGATTTATCCAATGAAGTACAATCATTCATACAACTTTGACATTTGGAAACGTTTGAATTTTTACACATCAAACTACCACTATCACTGATTTTACATTTATTTATAGCAACTTTATTTTCCTTCACATTCTTCACCCTTTCTCCTTTACCATTCTGCCTTTTTACATCTGAAATAGGAAACAGAATCTTGTTAGTATTCTTTGAAGAAGATGATTTTGCATTTGAATTACAAGATGTTTCTCCTTTTTCAAAAATACTCGGAGGATATTCAGGAGTAGAAGTATAAACAACTGAAGATTTAGAATTAACAGTATCAAACTCTGGATTAGAATGAACATTCCAGTTTGTAGAGACAAACATCTTTTTCTCCTTTAGATTTTATTGAAACAAATCATTTTTTAAAATATTTAACTCTTTAGAGAGTTCTTTGTTTTCTTCAGAAGACTTGTCAAGTTTGAATTTGAGATCAACATTCTCATCTTCTAACTCTTCAATTGTCTTTTGAAGATCTGTGATTTGCTTCTCAAAATTATATGTTTGATTTACCTCAGAGTTTGATTCCATTTTCTCTATAATAGGAACATGATCTGAAGCATTCATCATTCTTGTAAAAATCTCCTCAGTCATAGTTTTTGAAAAATCAGAAGTAAGGTTTTGATTGATGATATTTTCACTTTCTGAACCATTTGAGGAATTTGACGTGAATAAATCAGATGATAACACTTGATTCTCAACATCAGTTTCTAAATCAGATTCATCAAACTGACACTGAGATTCAATATTGTTTTCTTCAACCTTGGCTGATTCTGTTGGTAAACAAGGAGAAAATAGAGAAGTAAATTCACTAAGTTCTATCTTTCTTGTTTTGTAACTGTGACATCTGTCCATTAAACAGAATTTTAAGGTTAACAATCTCTGGTCTAATAGAATCTATTTATAAAGTTAAATTCTTTAGTAATTAACTTGATAGATTAAATTGGAATTTTACCTGAAAATTTTCGGAAGTCGCGTAAAATACCCGGTTCGGACTAATAACTGACCATTACATCTCAAGAAATGCCAAAAATTATGTTGGAAGTCTAAAATACATAAAATAATAGGATTTTATTATTTTTCAAAATAAAATATATTTATTAATTTATAATATTCATTTTTAGCATAAACTGAGAATTGAGGGTTACGATTCTCAAATTTATATGATTATTTAACTAGGTTTATATCCCAATTACATTTTAATTTAATTTAATATGTATTTTGGTGAGTCATTAGGACACTTGGCTGATTTTTATGACACCTCTCTTTTAATTCAATTTAAAACCAAATAAAATTAGGATTAATTATCTCATTTTCAAATTTTCAAGAAAACCTCTCATCTCCTTCTCCTCTCTCTTCCTCACGCCGGCCACCACACACCACCACCACCATCATCGATTTTCAGAAAAATTCCAAGGAGAAATCAAGAATTAAACATCATTTTACTTCAAGAAATCAAGTTTGCATCTTCAATTGAGAAAGTAATCACTTTATATCTTCATTTCTCAAGTTTTTCTTTCAAAAATGTGAATGTTTCACATCATTGCATGTAGAAATTTTATAATCCTATTCTTGGAAGTGAAATGGGATGCATTTGGTGAAATAAACATTTGCAAAGTAAACCATTGAATGATCTTCCAATAAAATTTGGATTTTAAGTGTGATTTTTGAGATTTTTATCAAAATATCAATTATATGAATTATGGTTTTATGGTCCACGAAATTTTGATGGTTTTGAGATTGAAAATTATGTATTTGACATTGTTGGTGTGTAAAAGAAACTTTTGAGATAAGATTTCTTAAATCTTAAGTGATTAAAAGTTTCTAAATGGTATAAAATCACTAATTTAGTGATTATATTGTCTTGCATGTGATTGGATGAACCCTTGTTGTTGTTATGACTCCATGATGCAAAAATTGTTTTATTAGAATCATTGAATAATGATTTAAGATGTGTGGCCATGTGTTATTTGGGCTTTTTGTTTCAAAACTTTAATTTAATGTGTTAGTGATTTATAGCATCAAGAATCACTCAAAATTATGGAGGTTTGGTCACTCATTTGCATTTTAGAAGAAAGTGGTGTAATCTGTCTAGAATTGGCAGATTCATACACCCAACTTTCAAAGGCCATAACTCCCTCAATTCTTGTCCAAATTGAGTGAATCATTTTCCACATGTTAGATTTTTCAGTTAATTTTACAACCATATATGTCTCATTGCATAATTCTGAGCTTTGGTATCCCAAATGTAAGCTGCAAGTGAAGTGTGTCACTGACCTGAAAATCAGTGACAATCTGTTTTGTGGAATTTATTTGGGGCACCAAAACACCTCTTTAAAGCATAAAATTTCTCAGATTAATACATAACTCAATATATTAATTTCTGTAAAAATTTGGTTATTTTTGGTATTTGGGAAATGTCTTTTTGAAACTCATTTTGAGATCACAAATTTTGGACAGTAAGTGCTGAATTCAGAAAGTTGATCTTAAAGCTTTAAAAGCTTATGTTTTGGTGATTAGTTTGGTATTGTAATTCTAAAATCTTATTTTAGACAATAAGTTAAACATAATGGCATATATATATATATATATATATATATATATATTGAGATGTAAGAATGGTCGAGATAGGATTGAGGATGGGTATTAACATTCGGTATCTTTTGGTGCAAATTACTCTATAGGGATTAAAGATCCGGGCTAGAGAATTGTGTTGTTTTATTTTTGCATCATCATACAATGTGAGTATTCACAACCCCTCTTTTACTGTTTTATATGTTTTGGGGTGAAAAGCATGTTATTTATTTCAATAATTCACGAAGTTTGTTTATGATTATCATGGATGATTTTGGTCGCTTTGGTGATAAAGCGGTTGTTTTGGATATTATATGACATATATGCGAAAATTAGTATGTTGGATTGTTTCTTTAAGTCCCCGACTCTACTAGTTAACTCCTGTGGGAGCCTATAGTCTTAGTGGATAGCGCTATTTGGTGTGACAAGCCCACCTTATACTGACGAGTAAGGGTGCACTAATTCTAGAGAAATAGGGGCTATCTATGTGATTCATGACCACAGCGGTAGTTCTTTTTGGGGCATAATTGTTTGGTCAGCGGACGGTCTAGTAGAGGTTCAACATACGAAAGGTTATTAAGGCATATTTTCTGTCATATAATTTAAATTTAATAATCGTGAATTATGGTTCAAAGGGTTGCTTTGATATTATGTTTTCAATTGATCAATTCTGCATAAAAATTGTTTTTGTGCATCTTTAAAACTTGTGAACTCACCAACTCTTTGTAGTTGACCTTGTTTTATACATGCTTTTCAGGGAACAAGAAGGTAGTCGAAAATGATTGAGATCTAGATTTCGCATTTTAACGTCTAATAGTATCTTGTAATTAAGATTTGGGTTATGTAAAGTAAGTTGATTTTAGAACATGATGTAATCTTTGGTTGAAATGTATGGAGGTATTTTATTATTTCCTAATGTTATGTTTATCGAAGTGTCATATTCCGTGTTTCCGCTTTAGCGGGTTGTGACAGACTTGGTATCAGAGCCATAGGTTATAGAGAATACCGTTTTTTACTATAAAACCATACACTATAACCACTATTTTTTTTAAATTATTTTCACAAACAAATCTTGAGTTTGAGCATACTACTAGTATAACTAAGACGGGTGTCGGCTTAGCATATTACACTTAGGCAAAGCTTGATCACCTATGTCTAATTTAGTATGCATAAGAAGGGACTTGAAATTGTTATATTATGAGTTGCTAAAAATAGAAACTTTTTGTTCCAAAAATAAAAAGCATGGTTAATATGTGAGTTCACATAAAAATTTAGTGATTCCAACATCTATTTTTTTTTTTTGCATTCTAATAATTAAAAGTTTGTTTCTTTTGGGGGCATGTAGCCCATGAATTTGAAAATATTTTCTGCTTAATGGTAAACTTATGAAATTGGTGGTTGATATTTTGGAATTATAAAGTTTGGTAGTTATGATGAAATTTTAGTTGCAATTACTAATATTTCGTATAATTAAAATGTATGTTATCATTGTATGATATGTCGAATGCATAATTAATTATTAGATGAGTATTATTGATGTGCGATGCCTAGATAGAATGCCGGTTTAGGCAAATAATTAGCTTCCGATTTGGAATTTTATAATAATATTATGCCTCCTAGAAGAGAAGACCCCAATCTAGCGCATCTTGTGTCCGAGCAATTCATAGCGACACTTCCAAACATCGTTAGCCAAGTCGCGGCAGGTTTAAATGTTAATCGTGATAACAATTTAAGACCAACTGAAGAATGGGAATGCACTTATAAAACATTCAGAGCTTGTAATCCAAAGGAATTCTATGGAACCGAAGGGGCGGTTGGATTATTAACATGGATTGAAAGCATGGAATCAGTGCTCCACATTAGTAAATGCATTGAAAGAAATAACGTGGAGTTTGCAGTTTGTCAATTGCAAGGACGAGCTCTAACTTGGTGGAATACTTTAGTCCAAACCCGTGGACGGGAAGCAGTGAATAGACTAACATGGAATGAATTTAAAGAAATGCTCAAGGAAGAGTATTATCTAAGAAGCGAAATTCAGAAGCTCCAAGTGAAATTATGGAACCACGAAATGAAGGGGAATGATGTAGATTCTTATACAGCTCGATTTCACGAGTTAGCAAAGTTAGTCCCTCATTTGGTAACGCCAGAAGAAAACAGGATCGATAGATATATTTGGGGATTAGCTCCTGAGATAAGAGGAGATGTGACTTCGGGAAGACCGAAAGCAATGCAGGAAGCGGTAAGTTTAGCAGCCAAACGACGGATAACGCAACTCGTTTAGGATTGTTTTCGAATGAAAGAGCCAAAGGTAAGAGAAGAATGGAGGAGCCCAGAAGGAAGCAGTTTGATGGAAGTAAAAGTATGGAGCAAAGAGTAAGAGGAAATTTTGGAATTCAGGCACAGGCAGCTGATAAAGAAAAGGGGATGGTTTCAAAATGTGATAAGTGTCACTATTACCATCAAGGGCGCTGTATAGTATGTCATAGATGCAACAAAGTGGGTCAATTTGCGAAGGATTGTAAGAGCACGCAAAAGAGGGTATGTTTTGAATGTGGGAGTTTGGATCATTTAAGGAATGCTTGTCCCAAATAATCAAGGGATTCATCAGACCAAGTTCTTCACCATGGGGAGCCCCGGTGCTCTTTGTCAAAAAGAAAGATGGAACCTTTCGAATGTGTATCGATTATAGAAAGCTTAATAAACTAACTCTCAAGAATCAATAGCCACTTCCTCGAATCGATGACTTGTTTGACCAGTTGCAAGGAGCTAAGTATTTCTCAAAAATCGATCTCAGATCCACTTATCATCAGATGAGAGTTCACGAAGAAGATATTCCCAAAACAGCGTTCAGAACTCGATATGGACATTACGAGTTGTTAGTCATGCCTTTTGGACTGACCAACGCACCAATAATTTTTATGGACCTGATGAACAAAGTTTGCAGACCGTTCTTGGACAAGTTTGTAATCTTGTTCATTGACGACATACTCATCTACTCCCGAAGCAAAGAGGATCATGAGCAACATCTGAAGCTGATGCTCGAATTGCTCAAGAACCAGAAACTGTATGCCAAATTTTCCAAATGCGAATTTTGGATTCGTGAAGTACAATTTCTTGGTCATATAGTCAATCAGAAGGGAATCCAAGTCGACCCAGCAAAGGTGGAAGCCATCAAGAAGTGGGAGATTTAGAAAACACCCATGGAAATTCGACAATTTCTTGGTTTAGGAGGATATTATCGGCGATTTATTTCTAACTTTTCCAAGATTGCGCAACCTTTAACAGCTTTAACTCGAAAGGATGAGAAGTTTATCTAGGGAGATAAACAAGAAGATGCTTTTCAGACACTCAAGCAAAATCTTTGCAATGCTCCAGTCTTAGCATTGCCTGAGAGTACTGACAATTTCGTGGTTTATTGCGATGCATCACGACAAGGATTGGGGTGCGTTCTAATGCAAAAGGATAAGGTTATTGCGTATGCGTCTAGACAGTTAAAAGTGCATGAGAGAAATTATACTACCCATGATTTGGAGCTGGGAGCTGTAATTTTTGCACTAAAGATTTGGAGACATTATCTTTATGGGACAAAATGTACCATTTTTACTGATCATAAGAGTCTTCAACACATCTTTGATCAGAAAATGCTTAATATGAGACAACGAAGATGGGTGGAATTGCTCAGTGACTATGACTGTGAAATAAAATATCATCCAGGAAAAGCTAATGTTGTAGCAGATGCGTTAAGTAGAAAGGAGAGAGAGTAAAGCCCTTAAGAACGCGAGCTCTGGGAATAATCGTTCAGACAAATCTTAAGGCGCAAATTCTTGAAGCTCAGGAGGAAGCATTAAAGTCAGATAATTTAAGCAATGAATCTCTTCATCACCTGGAGAAGGATTTTGAAACGAGATCGGATGAAGTACGTTATTTTAAGGATAAAGTTTGGATACCAAAGGCTAACAACTTGCGGTCCAGAATTTTGGAAGAAGCACATAAATCAAGATATTTGATTCATCCAAGAGCAGACAAGATGTATCAGGATCTGAGAAAGTACTATTGGTGGTCAGGAATAAAACGAGATGTTGCCTTGTATGTAAGTAAGTGTTTGACTTGTGCAAAAGTGAAAGCAGAGCACCAAAAACCTTCGGGTCTTCTTCAACACCCCGAAATACCTCAATGGAAATGGGATCAGATTTCAATGGACTTTGTAACCAAATTACCCAGAACTAAGAAAGGTCATGACGTTATTTGGGTAATAGTAGATCGACTTACGAAGTCTTCCCATTTTCTACCAATTCGAGAAGATTTCAAAATGGAAAAGCTAGCGCAACTGTACATTGATGAGATCATTTCTCGTCACGGAGTACCCATTTCTATCATTTCCGATAGAGATAGTCGCTTTACCTCCAGATTTTGGCAGATATTTCAAAAGGTGTTGGGTACTAGATTGGATCTAAGTACAACTTATCATCCACAAACAGATGGGCAGACGGAGAGAACTATTCAAACATTGGAGGATATGTTCCGCGCTTGCACGATAGACTTTGGCGGTAGTTGGGATCAACACTTACCGTTAGTCGAATTTTCTTACAACAATAGCTATCACGCCAGTATTCGATGTGCTCCATACGAAGCTTTATATGGACGTAAGTATAGGTCACCACTTGGATGGATAGAAGTCGGAGATAAACAATTCAACGGGCCGGACATCGTTCAGGAGACCACGGATAAGATATCAACCATTCGGGATAGACTTAAGACAGCAAGAGATCGTCAGAAGTGTTATGCTGATAATCGAAGGAAGTCGTTAGAATTTCAAGTGGGTGACAAGGTACTTTTAAAAGTATCACCCTGGAAGGGAATAATACGTTTTGGGAAGCAAGACAAACTGAGTCCAAGGTATATTGGTCCATTTGAAGTGTTGGAAAGAATTGGACCAGTCGCATAAAACTCAAGTTACCACAGGAGTTGAGTGTTATCCACGACACCTTCCACGTGTCGAATTTGAAGAAGTGTCTGACCAATGAATTACTAGTCATATCACCGGAAGAAGTCAAAGTTGATGAACGTTTGTGTTTCAGGGAAGAACCGATCGAAATACTCGATCGAGACGTTAAACGATTAAGGCACAGCAAAATTCCAATCATAAAAGTTCGGTGGAACTCAAAGCACGGACCGGAATATTCTTGGGAAAGAGAAGACTTTATGAAGACCAAATATCCCCAGTTGTTTGAAAAGTTTAGATCGAAAGGAATTAAAGTGTGAATTTCGGGACGAAATTCCTTTAACAGGGGGAATCTGTGACATCTGTCCATTAACCAGAATTTGAAGGTTAGCAATCTCTGGTCTAATAGAATCTATTTATAAAGTTAAATTCTTTAGTAATTAACTTGATAGATTAAATTGGAATTTTACCCGAAAAATTTCGGAAGTTGCGTAAAATACCCGGTTCGGACTAATAACTGACCATTACATCTCAAGAAATGCCAAAAATTATGTTGGAAGTCTAAAATACATAAAATAATAGGATTTTATTATTTTTCAAAATAAAATATAATTATTAATTTATAATATTCATTTTTAGCATAAACTGAGAATTGAGGGTTACGATTCTCAAATTTATCTGATTATTTAACTAGGTTTATATCACAATTACATTTTAATTTAATTTAATATGTATTTTGGTGAGTCATTAGGACACTTGGCTGATTTTTATGACACCTCTCTTTTAATTCAATTTAAAACCAAATAAAATTAGGATTAATTATCTCATTTTCAAATTTTCAAGAAAACCTCTCATCTCCTTCTCCTCTCTCTTCCTCACGCCGGCCACCACACACCACCACCACCATAATCGATTTTCAGAAAAATTCCAAGGAGAAATCAAGAATTAAACATCATTTTACTTCAAGAAATCAAGTTTGCATCTTCAATTGAGAAGGTAATCACTTTATATCTTCATTTCTCAAGTTTTTCTTTCAAAAATGTGAATGTTTCACATCATTGCATGTATAAATTTTATAATCCTATTCTTGAAAGTGAAATGGGATGCATTTGGTGAAATAAACATTTGCAAAGTAAACCATTGAATGATCTTCCAATAAAATTTGGATTTTAAGTGTGATTTTTGAGATTTTTATCAAAATATCAATTATATGAATTATGGTTTTATGGTCCACGAAATTTTGATGGTTTTGAGATTGAAAATTATGTATTTGACATTGTTGGTGTGTAAAAGAAACTTTTGAGATAAGATTTCTTAAATCTTAAGTGATTAAAAGTTTCTAAATGGTATAAAATCACTAATTTAGTGATTATATTGTCTTGCATGTGATTGGATGAACACTTCTTGTTGTTATGACTCCATGATGAAAAAATTGTTTTATTAGAATCATTGAATAATGATTTAAGATGTGAGGCCATGTGTTATTAGCAAAAACCATGCCAAATGATCATCATTTCATGTTAATATAAACCTCATCTTACCAACAGCTTGTTGTCATGGATTATGTATCCACTTTCAAGCTGTATAAGTCAGCTTATACTTCTTAAAAATTTGGGCTTTTTGTTTCAAAACTTTAATCTAAGGTGTTAGTGATTTATATCATCAAGAATCACTCAAAATTATGGAGGTTTGGTCCCTCATTTGCATTTTAGAAGAAAGTGGTGTAATCTGTCTAGAATTGGCAGATTCATACACCCAACTTTCAAAGGCCATAACTCCCTCAATTCTTGTCCAAATTGAGTGAATCATTTTCCACATGTTAGATTTTTCAGTTAGTTTTGCAACCATATATGACTCATTGCATAATTCTGAGCTTTGGTATCCCAAATGTAAGCTGCAAGTTAAGTGTGTCACTGACCTGAAAATCAGTGACAATCTGTTTTGTGGAATTTATTTGGGGCACCAAAACACCTCTTTAAATCATAAATTTTTTCAGAATAATACATAACTCAGTATATTAATTTCTGTAAAATTTTGGTTATTTTTGGTTTTTGGGAAATGTCATTTTGAAACTCATTTTGAGATCACAAATTTTGGACAGCAAGTGCTGAATTCAGAAAGTTGATCTTAAAGCTTTAAAAGCTTATGTTTTGGTGATTAGTTTGGTATTGTAATTCTAAAATCTTATTTTAGACAATAAGTTAAAAATAATGGCATATATATATATATATATATATATATATATATTGAGATGTAAGAATGGTAGAGATAGGATTGAGGATGGGTATTAACATTCGGTATCTTTTGGTGCAAATTACTCTATAGGGATTAAAGATCCGGGCTTGAGAATTGTGTTGTTTTATTTTTGCATCATCATACAAGGTGAGTATTCACAACCCCTCTTTTACTGTTTTATATGTTTTGGGGTGAAAAGCATATTATTTATTTCAATAATTCACGAAGTTTGTTTATGATTATCATGGATGATTTTGGTCGCTTTGGTGATAAAGCGGTTGTTTTGGATATTATATGACATATATGTGAAAATTAGTATGTTGGATTGTTTCTTTAAGTCCCCGACTCTACTAGTTAACTCCTGCGTGAGCCTATAGTCTTAGTGGATAGCGCTATTTGGTGTGACAAGCCCACCTTATACTGACGAGTAAGGGTGCACTAATTCTAGAGAAATAGGGGCTATCTATGTGATTCATGACCACAGCGGTAGTTCTTTTTGGGGCATAATTGTTTGGTCAGTGGACGGTCTAGTAGAGGTTCAACATACGAAAGGTTATTGTGGCATATTTTCTGTCATATAATTTAAATTTAATAATCGTGAATTATGGTTCAAAGGGTTGCTTTGATATTATGTTTTCAATTGATCAATTCTGCATAAAAATTGTTTTTGTGCATCTTTAAAACTTGTGAACTCACCAACTCTTTGTAGTTGACCTTGTTTTATACATGCTTTTCAGGGAACAAGAAGGTATTCGGAAATGATTGAGATCTAGATTTCGCATTTTAACGTCTAATAGTATCTTGTAATTAAGATTTGGGTTATGTAAAGTAAGTTGATTTTGGAACATGATGTAATCTTTGGTTGAAATTTATGGAGGTATTTTATTATTTCCTAATGCTATGTTTATCGAACTGTCATATTCCGTGTTTCCGCGGGGTGTGACAGTAACTTTCATTTAAATCTTTATAAGCAAAACCAACAGATTTTAAACTTGAAATGGAATCAGCGCAAGATGAAATGTCATCATCATTCACAACTTTACCTTTTACAAAAGTATCATGAATATCAGCTTTTGTAGAAGTAGAGCCCATTTTATCAAAATTATACAAATTTTCTGGTGCTCTTTTCAAAACAGTATTTGGTTCAAAACCTAAACCTTTTTTAACATTATAAAATCTGACATCTTGGATTTTGTTTGTTAAAAGATTTAATGTTTGATCAGTCTGTCCTCTTTTCAGATTTAAATCCTCCAGTTGCTTGATTTTACAATATGCCTCATTTCTTTCTTGAAAACATGCTTCAAATTTTAGTTGAAAATCACCTTTTTCAGCATTTAAGTTTACAAGATCTTTTTTAAGCTCAGATATCTTTGAATTTAAAACATCTTTGTCCTTTTTCAAACAATCTTTTTCAGATTCCTTTTCCTTAACCACATCTTTTAACATTGAATTTTCATCACGAAAATTCAACATTGTTTGTCTTTCATGACTAAGTTTGCCTTTTAAAGATTTAAATTCTTCTTTCATGAACTTAACTTGAGCCTTTAAGGATTGAATACGTACCTCGGAACCACAGTTAGAATGATCAGAAGATGATCCAATGTCCTCATCCACTTTGGTCATCATACACACCTGAGTAAAGTGTGCAGATTCGTCATCAGAACTCTTGTACAACCAATTCTCTTCTTCCGCCATTAAGTTCAGACCTTCTTCCACCTTCTTTTCTAACAGTGTTTTCCGAGCATAATATTCAGAATTCTTTGTACGCTTGAACTTGCAATCCTTGGAAAAATGACCTGCTTTTCCACAGTTATAGCATCTTCCATATTTCGGCTTAGTCTCTTCTTTCTTTCCTTCTCTCTTCTCTTCTCACTTTTCATCTCTTTTCTCTCCTCTTTTCTCATACTTCTTTTCAGATCTCGGTTTGTACTTGTCTTTCTAGTAACTCTCATATTTCAGCTTGTACTTACTTTTAAATTGCTTTGTGAGAAGAGCCAGATTTTCAGCGAATCGTTGCATATCCTCATCTGAATATTCTTCACTTTCAGTAGAAGAGTGATCAGTGCTTGAATCAGTAACTTCAGTTAGAAGAGCTTTGGATTTCCTTGACTTTGACTTGTAAGAAGAACTGGACTTGGAACTTGACCCTTTCTTACGTTCAGACATTAAGGCTATATAATCTTTGACCATCTTCTTTTCAGCACCAAGATGCTTTACTTCATCCTCATGCTGAGATAAAGTTGTGAAGATATCATTGACGTCTTCTTGTGCCATGTCCTTGGTCATCTGAATGTTGATAGCATAACTTTTCCATTCTGGGTTCAAGTTCTTGATGAACTTATAATTGATCTTTGATTCTGACTTGTTCATCCCATTTCTCCTTAGATCATTCAGTATCACATTGAAACGATTGTATGTTTCCAACAAAGTCTCTCCTTCTTTCGCATGGAAACCTTCATATGCATTTATACTCTGATTCAACTTTGTCTGAATTGACTTCTTTGATCCTTGAAACTGTCTCTCCAATTCATCCCATAAATCTTTTGCAGATTCCCTACTATCTACGCGATTGTAGATGTCATTAGGAATTGCCATAGTAAGATAGATAAGTGCCTCTTCATCTATCTTGTGTCTTGCCTTTTCCACATCAGTAAAGAATTGATATGGTTTTGACACGTATCGATCTGCGATTGCTGGAGATGTAGCTGTGGCTGCTTGTCCAGGTACAAATGATTGTGGATTTCCCGGACCATCTATGATAGATGTCATATAATCGCTGTTCTTTAGATTTAAGAACTGAATTATTCTTTTCTTCCATTGTGAATAATCTCCAACAGATAAGACCGGAGGCTTTATATGAGATCCCATAGAGAGAAATTAATTTGCCATGATTGAAAGATGTATGTACCTTCAAGATGAAAAATATTAGCTAGTAAAGATCTTTAAATCCAATCAAATCAAGAAAATTACAGAAATCTTAAAAAAAAATTCAGAGATTTTGATCATAGAAAGAACTTTTGTCCCCCTCCGCAGACTTAGCGGGTGGGTTCAAGGGGCAACGCCCTTGCGGGGGTATGGGGGCAGCGCCCCTAGAAATTTTTTTTTTGCCATTTAAAGGGCGTGTTACAGTTTTGAAAATTATTTAGAAAAAAAATTCTAAGTATGCCAAGCTTTGCGTGTCAAGTGTGGAACGCAAACCAGACTTTGCGTTTGTAGTGTGAACCGCAAACCTTAGTTTTGCGTTTGTGCTGTGAATCGCAAGACTCAGTGTGCGTTTGTGCCGTGAAACGCATGACTCAATGTGCGTTTGTGCCGTGAAACACAAGACTCAATGTGCGTTTGTGCCGTGAAACGCAAGATACAAATCAAGCACAAAGAAACATTCGATATGAAAACCAATATGAATCACACGCAAACCAAGATGAACACCCGCAAACTCTTATGATCACATGCAAACCTGGATGAATCAAACGCAAACCTCAGATGAATGAAACGCACATCTGATGAATGAAACGCAAACCTATAAAATCAACAAATTTGCACCAAAAACTTATCTAGACCTCGAATTTCGATCTGAAAGTTTACAATTCATTCACAAACACATTTCGAACCCAATCATAACAAGAAATTTCGATTAACAACACACAAATCATCACATTTAATTCAAGAACAGTACGTGAAACTCAAGAACTCGAAAAACACCAAATCTTCAAATTGATGATCAAATCACATGAATTTCAAGAATTAAAAGATACTAACTCGATCAATTTCACAAAACGAACATAACCTAATCGATTTCAACTCAGAATTTTCACTAAAACTCAAAATCGATTTGAACCTTTATGGACAGTGACGTGAACATTTCGACTCAAAACATTTTCTTGATTTTCAAACGGATTTGGCTCTGATACCAATTGTGGCCCAAGATTTACTAGCATAAACACATACAAATTAACACAAAACACTTTGTTTATTAATCACAAGAATTACATCAAGTCATAGATCTATAGTGATTAACCTTTCAAGATAGATTTTGTTTGTGTGTGTACTCAATGTGTGCAACTATGTGTTTCTCTCAACTACCACCAATATTACACCTTCACTTTCACACACTTAATCTCTTGCTTACACAAGTCTACTAGAAACAATACAAGGACTTGCTTATATATAGGTCAACATGACCAAGCAAGGTCAAACCATCTAAGCTCTCTTACAACACACACAAACAACTATTACAACAATTACAATAATGACCCTCATTTAATCTTGAATACAATTATAGTCCCTGCAACATCATGGAAGGCCCTCTAGACCATCTCACTGGTCAGAGGAAGAGAGAAAGAAAAGAACAGAGATGATCTCTCATCTGGAGAGTCAACGACGACGAAAGGTCCCCTCTCAATCATCAGATCTGGAGTTCCTGACTGAAGCTGAAATTGAAGAATCCGTCAGGGCTGAGAAGTTGATTGCTGACTGTCAAAGAGATGCCTCTCTGGCTCTCAAAATTCAGTCTTCTCAAGTCAAAGACAAGAAGCTGAAAAGCAAGCCAGTGGAAGTCCAGGCAGCTCTTTTGAATGAGATTGAAGAGGAACGCTCCAAAGAAAAAGCGGTTAGCGATAATTCTATCGATTGGTGCAAGCACAAAATTGACTATCGCACTGACCCAATGAAGATCGTAGTTGTTGCTATCGCTGGAAGAAAGAAGAAGGATAAACTCTCTGTCACCATGGATATTACCAGAGAGGATGGAAGCTACAAGGCTATGTTCATTTCAAAGCTGGAAGATCTTGGCTACATGGAGTGGCTTGAGTTCAAAGATGCGCTGAAGAAATCAAAGTCTACATACAGAGGCTATGTTGAAAGGGTAAATGATGCCCTCATCAACAGAGTTGCTACTATACTAAAGGTGCCATCTAATCTTCCTCCAAAGTCCAAGCAAATCAAGAGAAACCCCATCTCCTCCTCATCTGATAATGTCGCAGGGATCAGGAATGAAACCTCCATCAAATTCTCAAGAGAAGCTCTGTTCGGTCCTCCTCCTGATCTTTCAGTTCTGGATCTATCTCTGCCTCCTGGCGGACCATATGTTGTGGGACAAGTACTCGAAGAACCTTTTGGAATCTTCTTCAGAGATGACGAGGAACAACTCAGATTTCAAAGGGTCTCTGAAATCCCTATCTGTCCCCTCTCTTTTCTCAAGGATCTTATGTGCCTATGGTGTACTCTCTCTCCTGCTACTGAGCCAATCATAGCGATCATCTGCAAAGAATCTTTAGAGCGAAGGCAAAAAGGAGAAGAAATACCTGAGTACTTGATCAATCCTCCTAAACCCTCTTTAGATAGCTGATAGATTAGTTTCTTTTCTTGTAATCTATTAGTTTAACTTACAGTAGTTAGTACATCACTTGTAATTGTAATTTTCATTCCTTGTAATTCTTTTCTTGGATTAATGAGAATTTCAGTGAAGTACTTAACTCTATCAGTACTGTAAAAGATCCCTCAAAATAGTAATTGGGACATGTATGTTATGAGTCCTGATTATTCCATCATTTTGAATTATAAAGTAATTTTCTTCAGTTACTTTGTCATTATCAAATAGGGGGAGATTGTTGATCCAAACTCTCTCAGTGATTTGATAACGACCCTTTTCTATACTTAGTGAAAATTATGTTTTAATATGTATTAGTGTTTCACCATCAGCGATCAGACTGAGTCTGTTCAGTTATCGCTGATAGTCTTCTTATAAACATCTAGTATGTATTAGTGTTTCACTATCAGTGATCCAACTGATCCTGTTCAGTATCGTTGATAGTTTCTGATGTAAACAGTAACGTAATCCCTGAAGACAAGTCTCGCGTCAACAGATGTTCAATGTTGAATCGAAGACGAAGTTGCTGAACAAAGACAAGTCTACTAGTGACCTAATGCGGATATCAATGAAGCAAAGACGAATCTACATATACGCGAAGGAACATGAGGAAAAGCTTCAGCGATTGCTGAACTCTTGATATCTCTGAAGAAAGAGATACTCAACGATCGAATGATCACTTAGCTTATGTCTCAAGTTTCCTTTTGTCTCTCCTTGCATAACTTAGTACGATATGTCAGAACGGACATGTCTCTGCCACAATTCGTACAACACCTCTGTCATCTACACTGTTCATTGTCCGGCCGAAAGCATGTCTCCCAAAAGTCAGACTCCCAAAGCCAATCAGTGAACGCCACGTGTAAAGTTCCCTGCCATGCATTTAATGCATAGGGTATAAATAGGAAGATCACCCCCTTCATCTGAACTGTGCTCAATCCTTGAACCCCAAATATAAACCCTTGTTTTCTATATCTCTTAATCCCCCATTCTCTGAATTTCTTGCGCAACCATCTTAGTGTTTCTTAAATTTGTTTAGATTGAGTCTGTCTTAATCTTATTCCACAACAAACTTGTAAATTGCATTTGATTTATCAATAAACAATTTATTAAACTTTAATTCTTGTGTTTGTATTCAACCCCCCCCCCCTTCTACAAACTTGTTAAGCACCTTACGGACCAAGAGCTTCCCCTTGAAAATATCTTTTATCCTTTGAAGTTTCAACTTTAATACCAGATCCAATGTACACAATAACCTCTTCTGAGTGCACAAAAGATAGCTTTTATCTCTAGTAAATTCAACACATTCGTTATGCCCACAAGAAAGAAATGTGTGAATTATGACATGACAACCAAAGTGCATCTTCAGTTTATAATACCGAATATGTCTTTGACCGTGAGTTGAATAGGAATTCAACTTAAGAACTTAATCTAATCAACTTGTAGGGGTAAGCATATTGTAGAAAATACTATGAGGCAAGGGTTAGAAGAAAATTCTGATATCTGTTTAACAATTGATGAAAGACGCTAATTTTCTAACTGCTTTCCAGAACACTGAACGAATGAAGTCAGAACTCCTTTCTTCACGAATTAGATGGATGATTATAAGCACTCAAAATTCTAGATTACACTCAAAGCACCAGAACAATGATTGCAGTCACTCATATTTCTAATTGATCAGGTCAGAAGAATGATTAAGAGCACTCAAAGGTCTAACATCATAAAGAAAAACTCCAAACTGATGATTGCAGATACTCAAGCTGCTAACCCAATCCAATCAGAGACTAAATCCCAACCCCGTATCTGAAAATCTTGACTGGCGTGAGCACTCGTGAAATTTTGATCAGTTGCTAAAAATATGTGACCAACAAAATATAGGAATGATGTCACATATGCATTACGCGAAAAATCTCGTGAACAGGGCAAACTTGTGGCAAAATGGGTTGAATAGTCACTTTTCGCATACCACCTGAACAAGCTTTTCGTATAACAACTATTCGCAGACCATTAAACATTTAAGGTCACAATTCGCAAGAGGAATAAACCGAAATCTCACTTTTCGCATAGGCTTGCATGCAAAATCTAGCTTTTCGCATAAGCCTACATGCGAATTCCTCGCTTTTCGTAGGGTGCATCATGCGAATTCTGGTTTTTCGCATACCCTTTCATGCGAAATCTATACTTAGAATAATTTCATCATCAAAACTTTTCGTATCGATGCGAATTTTATACTTATAAAATATTTTCATCCTGGACACCACTTTTCGCATACTACATCGTGCGAATTTCTGACTTTTCGCATGAAGTGGCTTGTAAATTCTATCTTTTCGCACACAACTAAGGACAGTAGCATGCAAAATTTTCACTTTTCGCACCCAACCACTTGCAAAATCCTGACTTAGAAAAAATTTGTTGTGTCCAAGATGAGTCATGCAAATTCCTCGATACTGAGCCATTCGAGTTCTTCATAATCATGTGAATTCTGTAGATCTAGCGAATGTTGTCGATTGAAAATCCAAAAAAATCATCAAATTCTCCTACAATACTTCAAATTTCTAGGCCTAACTTTGCATACATGTTTGAAAATAAATTTAAAGTACATTTGTAGTTGATGATCTTCAACAATAAGCACTCTAAGACAAAATTCGATCATCAAACAGTGAAAGTTGATTTTCGAACCAAAAATCTGAAAATCGATCAATTCTTCCAATCTGCTTGAAATTAAACATTTTAATTGATTCATAATGATTCGACTTTGATCTCTGAATCAATTTAACATCATAGCTCGAACATATCATCATCCAAATGATGAAATCAAAAAATTGATAGTACTATTCATGTGTAAGTGTAATTTTCCTATTAAGTCAGATTTTATTGTAATCATTGTATTTATTGTCTTGTGATAATACTATGTTCTTAGTGCTTTTATATATGGTATTGGCCAAGGGTATTTAAGTCCCTTGTGGCCTTTGTGTTTGTAAGTCTTGAACGCATACTTTGAATATACACATACTTTGGCGCATATTCTTTCTCTCTCTCTACTTTCTCTCTCTAAGATTTAGAGTGATATTGGTTTAACAATTGGTATCAGAGCCTAATCTGAATCTGAGAGGATTGAGAGAAACAAGATTTGTTTCTGAATTTGTGTTTAAATCAGAAAATTTGATTGATTTTCTTGATTTTTTCAAGAAAATCTCATTTTTTTGATTTTTCATCAAATGTAGATTGTGTTTTAATCGAATTTTCTTGTAGCTTGGTTCGCTGGATCCGATTTCAGTAGCAGAATATTTTTGATTCACATCGATTTGCAAGAAAAACGGTTTTTGGATGTCAATTTAAGGGATTTCGAGTTTTTCAGTTTGTTCGTAATCAGTTACTATTCATTTGATGAGTTCTTAATTTTTACGATTTCTGATTGTAATTGATTGTAAATTTGAATTAGCAAAGTATAATTGATCATATCAGAGTAGTTAAAATCAGCAGATTTGAGTTTGTATTCAGATTTGGAAGAATTCTCAAGTTTTCTCGCCAGATCTCGACTATGCGCCAAATTCAAACTTTGTGCGAGTTCATCCAGTTCATCTGGGTTGATCCAAACTCTCTCAGTGATTTGATAACGACCCTCTTCTATACTTAGTGAAAATTACGTTTTAGTATGTATTAGTGTTTCACCATCAGCAATCAGACTGAGTCTGTTCAGTTATCGCTGATAGTCTTTCTTATAAACATTTCTATGTATTAGTGTTTCACTATCAGTGATCAAACTGAGTCTGTTCAGTTATCACTGTTAGTTCCTAAAGTAAACAGCCAACGTAATCCCTGAAGACAAGTCTCGCGTCAACATATGTTCATAGCTGAATCGAAGACAATGCAGCTGAACAAATAGAAGTCTACTAGTGACCTGACGCGGATATCAGTGAAGCAAAGACAACTCTACTTATACGCGAAGGAACATGAGAAAAAGCTTCAACGATAGCTGAACCTCTCTATCTCTGAATGTAGAGATACTCAGCGATCAATCGATCACAAAGCTTATGCCTCAAGGTTCCTTTTGTCTATCCTTGCACAACCTAGTACGATGTGTCAGAACGGACAAGTCTCTGCAACCATTCGTACAACAACTCTGTCAACTACACTGTTCATGACCCGGCCGAAAGCATGTCTCCCAAAAGTCAGACTCCCAAAGCAAATCAGTGAACGCCACGTGTAAAGTATCCTGCCATGCATTTAATGCATAGGGTATAAATAGGAAGTTCTCCCCTTCATCTGAAGGTGTGCTTCATCCTTGAACTCAATATAGAAACCCTTGTTTTCTATATCTCTTAATTCCCCATTCTCTGAATTTCTTGTGCAATTATCTTAGTGTTTCTTAAGTTTGTTTAGATTGAGTCTGTCTTAATCTTATTCCGCAACAAACTTGTAAATTGTATTTTGATTTATCAATAAACAATTTATTAAACTTTAAATTATGTGTTTGTATTCAACCCCCCTTCTACAAACTTGTTTAGCACCTTCGGGACCAACAAGTGGTATCAGAGCAGTTTGTTTAAATCTAATAAACAAGATCTTACTGTATACTCTTCCTTGCTATTCTAAAATGGCATTAAACACAAACACAAACTACTATGATAATGGTTCACTTTCTAAACCTCCTCGATTTAGCAGAGATAACTTTCCTCTATGGAAAAATCGAATGATGCTATTTCTTGAAGGTGCGGATCCTACTATACCTGAATATATAGAAAACGGACCCTATGAACCTGTTAGAATTATAGCTGCGGTTCCCGCTACTGCCACCACTGAAGCTGTCCATGAACGATATGTAGTTAAGGAAATAAGACAGTGGAGTGGTGAAGATAAAAAGAAGGTAGGCATAGATGCAAAGGCAAAGACCATTATATCAATGGCTCTGCCTGATGAAGTTTTCCATTCCATCATGCATCTGAAAACTTCTAAAGAAATGTGGGAAACCATATGTGTTCAATATGAGGGCACCACTGAAATCCAAGAGACTCGAAAGATTAACTTGGTAAGACAGTATGAAAGTTTTATCGCTGGTAAGAATGAATCTCTTTCTGACGTCCATCAGTGGTTTAACTGCCTAATCATTGACCTAAGAACTGTTGGTAGGACCTATTCTAATTCTGAGGTCCTAACAAAATTCTTGGAATGTCTTCCTGAAAGCTGGGACAGTTATTCAATATGTCTTAAGCTGACAAAAGACTTACATACTCTCTCTCTAAGCACTCTATATGGAATACTGCTCAACTATGAGCAATCTAATCTCCTGAAGAAGAATCTTGTAAAAGATTCTAAAGACTCTAAAAGCACTCCTGTTGCTTTAGTCTCTTCAGAGATAATTCCATCTCAGCGATCTACTCTCACTATCACTGAGTTAGATTCTGAATCTGAGGATCTATCAGACCCTGATCTTTCAGAGTTTGATGAGTCCTTAGCACTCTTGACAAACTCTTTTAAGAGATTTGCAAGAAAGAGCAACTTCCGAAGAAGTAAACCTCTCTCTCTTACTGAAAAGCCAAAATCAACTCCGGTTGATAAGGCTACTTCCACTTGCTATAACTGCGAAAAGATTGGACATTTTGCTAGTGAGTGCAGGTCGAAAAAGGTCTTCAAACCTTCTACCTCAAGAAGATCCAGTGATGACAAATACCAAAAGCTGAAGAACAAATATCAAAAGCTGAAAAGCTATCAGCGAAAAGGTAAAGGTCTCATCGCTGAAGAACACGACTGGGCTGAATCAGAAAAATCATCTTCTGATGAAGAAGAAGTCGCTAATCTTTGCCTCATGGCTGAGATTAAAGAAGAAGTGGAAGAACCATCTGAACCTTCTATGAGCTACATATCATCTCAGGTATCTATCTCTACAAATCCCTCTCTGCCTGAAGCTGAGAGAAGTCGCGCTGTTGATGTGCTGACGATTGACCTTTATAATGCCCTAAACGACAAAACTCAAGCTGAGAATAAAAATGTTCATTTAACTCAAGAGCTAGAGAAATGTCATGAAAAGATCAAAGAACTAAATCTTTTAGAAGAAAAGTTGAAGGATCAAGTCATTATAAATGAAATCATCAGCATTGAACGTGAACAAGCCATTGCTGCTCTAAAAGCAGAAAAGGCTCATGTTGAAAAATGGTGCAAATCATCAACAAAGATCTCTGAGATAATAAATGCTCAAACTCCTGATAGTGATAAAACTGGTCTTGGTTTTTGGACACCTCAGGACGATCCTAAGGAAGAAAGTTCCTCGCTTAAGTTTGGAACTTATTGTCACCTCTTTCTTTGACACTTCTTATAATCAATTCTATCCCTGTTCTTCTTCAAATCCCATCCCTGAGGCAAAATCCAAAGACACTAAGTCCACAGATAAAGGAAAGTCCATTCTCCATCCTCAGAAGGCAACCAGGAAAGCAAAGCTGAAAGTTCCTTCTAAACCTTCAGCTAAGCAATCCTCTAGCTCTGTGATAGAAATCTTTGATCTCTGTCCTCCAAAGCTGAAGATTGACCTTAAACCTTCGAGATCTGAAGAAATGAAAATTCCTCCCAGATCTCAAGAGAAAAGTCTTCTTGGACCTGGCCCTGCTCATCTTAAACTTGCAAAACCTTCTATTTCTGATCCTAAAACCATTTTCAGATACAGAAAATGTTATCACTGTGGTTTTACTGATCATATTGCAAGTAAATGTCCAACTGCCACTGAAGCTGATAAAATAGCTAAAGTGAAGAAAAATGCCTCTAAAGCTAAGAAGGTCACGAAGGCTGAAAAATCAACCAAAGTGAAAAATACCACTAAGGTTAAGAAATTAACCAAAGTGAAGATTACCACTGAAGCTGAATCTTCATCTGCTAAGAAGACAGCTGATCCTTTCTTATCCACTAACTCTGAAGGACCCATTGAAAAGTGGGTACCAAACAACGTTTAATCTTCCTTATGTGTGCAGGGATCAAAGGGCATCTGGTATCTTGATAGTGGATGTTCTCGTCATATGACTGGACAAAGAGACCTGCTCACTGAATACAAGGAAGAGAAAGGTCCCTCTGTGACTTTTGGTGGAAATGGAAAAGGATATACCCAAGGGTTTGGTGTTCTCAGCAATGGGACAACTACCTTTAGAAGAGTCGCTTATGTAGATGGACTGAAGCACAATCTTCTAAGCATCAGTCAGCTATGTGATAAAGACTATGAAGTACGCTTTACTAAGAAAGCATGTTCAGTGGTAAATGAGAAAGGAAAACTTGCTCTCAGTGGTTATCGAAGAGAAAATGTCTATGTAATAGATATGGACTCTACTATCACTGATAACTTATGTTTTCTCTCTAAAGCCTCTTCTGATGTCAACTGGCTATGGCATAAAAGTCTCTCTCATCTAAACTTCAAAACCCTGAATTCTCTCTCATCTAAGGAACTGGTTTCTGGTCTTCCTCAGCACTCATATGCTAAAGAATCTCTCTGCTCAGCATGTGAAAAAGGAAAACAAACAAAAGCAAGTTTCAAGTCGAAACAAGTTTCCTCAGTGACAAGTCCTCTTCAGCTCTTGCATATGGATCTGTTTGGCCCTGTCAACATCCAATCAATAGCTGGAAAGAAATATACACTTGTCATTGTAGATGAATATTCTCCCTACACCTGGGTTATCTTTCTTCGCTGTAAGAGTGATACTCCAGAAGAACTAATATCTTTTGTGAAAAAGATGGAAGTGCTGAACAATCTTACTGTTCGTTCAATAAGAAGTGATCATGGAACTGAATTGAAAAATAGTTCCCTGAACAATTTCTTTGAAGACAAGGGAATCTCTCACAACTTCTCTTCAGTAAGAACACCTCAGCAAAATGGAGTCGCTGAAAGAAGAAACAGAACGATCATTGAATATGCTAGATCAATGCTCAGCGATTCTCATCTCCCTACTCAATTTTGGGCAGAAGCTATAAACACTGCATGTTTTACTCAAAACAGATCGCTGATAATAAAGCGATTTGGGAAGACAGCTTATGAACTTTTTGTTGGAAGAAAGCCTTCTATCAGCTTTCTTCATATCTTTGGTTGTCAATGCTTTATCTTAAACAACAGAGATCAACTTGGAAAGTTCGACCCAAAAGCTGATGACGGAATATTTCTAGGATATTCCTCCATCTCCAAATCCTACAGAGTCTTCAACAAGAGAAGACAAACCGTAGAAGAAACAATTCACGTTACTTTTGATGAAACTCGCTCAGCGAACTCCAAACCAATCGCTGACAATGAAGAGTTAAATGCTTGGATGCTTTCTCACTACAGAGAAACTAAACCTTTCTTCTCAAACCATCAACATTCAGATCCTCCAGTCGTTGATGATGATCCAAACATTATACATCCTACCGCTGAATCCAACTCATGGGTTTCAGCTGAACCTCTAAACACACTCCTACCATCAAATCTGCCTTCGTCTGAAAACCTCTCCAGTGAATCTACTCAACAGTTAATCGCTGATGAACCTCAATCGTCCTCATCAGTAAACATTCAAATTCTTGATCCAACCTCTGAGTTAAGCAATAATGCTCCTGCTCAGCGATGGACCAAAGATCACCCAATAGATCAAATTCTTGGTGATCCAGATGCAGGTATTCAGACACGACGAAGCTCAGGTAATATCTGTCTCTTTGTAAACTTTCTCTCTTTAATAGAACCAAAGAAGACTGATGATGCCCTCAGAGATCCAAACTAGGTCAGCGCTATGCAAGAAGAGCTGACTAAATTTTCTCGAAACAAAGTTTGGAATCTCATTCCTAGACCATCTGATAAAACTGTAATAGGCACCAAATGGGTGTTTAGAAACAAGTTAGATGAACATGGAACTGTAACCCGCAACAAGGCTCGACTTGTTGCTCAGGGATACAGACAAGAGGAAGGCATAGACTATGATGAAACCTTTGCCCCTGTGGCCAGGCTCGAAGCAATTCGATTATTCTTAGCTTATGCAGTCTATAAAGACTTCATCGTGTATCAAATGGACGTAAAATCAGTGTTTCTAAATGGAAAGCTGAATGAAGAAGTCTATGTAGAACAACCACCAGGGTTCTATGACCCTAAGGATCTAAATTATGTTTATAAATTGGATAAGGCTCTCTATGGTCTAAAACAAGCCCCTCGTGCTTGGTATGACACTCTATCATCTTTTCTTATCTCTGAAAATTTTGAACGTGGCAAGATTGATAATACGTTATTTTTCAGAAAGATAAAAGGTCATATAATTCTTGTACAAATATATGTCGATGACATAATATTTGGTTCTACTAACCCATCTCTGTGTACTCGCTTCGCTGAAAGAATGAAGAAAGAATATAAAATGAGTATGATGGGTGAGCTGACATATTTTCTTGGTCTTCAGATTAAACAATCTGACAAAGGTACTTTTATCAGCCAAGGTAAATATGTTAAAGATATGCTGAAAAAGTTTGATCTTACTCAAACTTCAGCGATGAAAACTCCTATGGCACCACCCCTGACACTTAACAAAGATCCTTCTGGAAAACCTGTTAATGTCACTGCCTACAGAGGAATGATAGGCTCCCTGCTGTATCTCACAGCAAGCCGACCTGACATCATGTATTCTACTTGTTTATGTGCACGCTATCAATCTGAACCCAAGGAATCCCATCTGATCGCTGTAAAGCAAATTTTCAGATATCTGAAAGGAACTCCTAACCTCAGTCTTTGGTATCCCAAAGACTCAGGGTTCGATCTAACTGGTTATTCTGATAGTGATTTTGCAGGTTGTAAACTTGACAGAAAGAGTACCACTGGTGGATGTCAACTCTTGGGAGGAAAGCTGGTAAGTTGGACAAGCAAGAAGCAAAATTCTGTGTCCACTTCCACAGCTGAAGCTGAATACGTAGCCGCTGGAAGCTGTTGTTCTCAAATCTTATGGATGAGAAATCAACTATTAGATTATGACCTTCAGTTATCAAAGATTCCTATCTATTGCGACAGCACTAGTGCTATCGCTATAGCAAATAATCCAGTGCTACATTGAAAGACAAAACACATAGAGATCAGATATCACTTTATCAGAGACCATGTGATGAATGGTGATATTGAACTTCACTTTATCCCTACTGACTTTCATCTTGCTGATATATTCACCAAACCTCTTGATGAGACAAGGTTCAACTTTCTCATCAGTGAGCTTGGAATGCTGAACCTTGATGAATAATTCTTCAACGTTCATGTATTGTGTCAGTAATCAAAAGTTCCCCTTTCATCATTCTCTCTGATAAATATTCTGACTCTCAGGTATGTTTTCTCAATCCCTACAACTGAATCTTCATTCAGTTGAGATTTTTTAAAATATAAATCTTAATCACTGAATCTTTCTTCAAATGATTAAAAGCTTTTTGAAATTAAATTTATCACTGATATTTATATTCAGTGATCCTTTTAAAAGAAAATCTATCCCTATCTTTTCATCTGGGATACTTTCAAAAAGAAAATTCTATTGCTGATAATTTCTCTTCAGTGATAAATTCAAAACGGAGAAATGAACAGTCTCCTTCTTAACTATGACATCATTTGAACCGACAATCCACGACACGCCTTTTTCTGACACGTTCGTCCATTGCTCTTCTATCCAATCACCTTCGTGGGATGTTTCCATGTCATGATGTGCATTTGTTTTCCCGCTTCTCTCACACTCTCTCTCCTCCTTCTCACATATAAAAGGAATGTTTTTTCCATTCTATCAATTTACGTTTTCTGGAAATACTTTCTAAGCAAGAATACTCTCTCAAGCATTCTAGCATTCTCAAGCTTTCTGCATCATCCTCTTCAAGATCAACAGGTTATTCTTGATTTCTTATCTTAAATCTTTTCACATAAACCCCCATTTATGGGTTTATAAGACTCAAATCTCATAAAATCATTTTTTTTGATTTTATTCTTTAAAAACCATTTTATTCTTTATTCAAAATCAATGGTTTTTCTTCTTATTCTTGAATCTTGTTCTAAGATAAACTGTTTTTCTCTAAAAATATGTTGATTTCCTATGTTTCTTTCCCCAAATAGAAACTAGCAAATCTTCTTTATTTTACGACTAAACCTGTTTTCTACTCGTTTATCTACTCAATCAGAATGACTCAATCTGCACTTATCGCCTCAAAGAATGTCAAGTTCGCCATTTCTGACTCAGAGCTCCCAAAGAACAATCATCTTGCTCGCCTCGAGTTTGATGGTATCAAATACCCTCATCTAAAGGAAGTTGCATCATTCCTAAAGCAATCTTGCAATGCCTATGCTATCACTGTGGATCCCACACCCTCCAAAGCTCTTCTCCAGCAATTCTGGTTTAGTGCTGATGAAACATCAATCACCAACAAAAAGGGTGAACAGGTCCTGCTATCTCCTTCAGCACTCAACTTGGCTCAGGGATGATGACTGCCCTAGGACTAAGGAAAGCTCTGCGTTTTCCCGACAAACCCAGGAATGGATTCGACGCCTTGCCAACTGACGCTGAACTCATCCAATTCCTGGATGCCATGGAATATGCTTGGGAACCCAAACCAAGGACGACTATTCCAAACAAGAAGCTGACTCTTGTGAAGAAGGCACTGATGCCTTCCCAGCTAAACTACTTCTTCTCACACATCATTCAGTGTATGAGTGGAAAGAATGGGTCACTGGACCAAGCCAGCAAGGTTCTGGTCCAGATGGCTTACTCAGTGATCGCTGGGAAAACTTCGACTACGCAACAGCTATCTTTGACGACCTGAAGTCAAAGATAGAGAAGACCGAGAGGGATCCCAAGGTTCCCTACGTACGCTTCATCTGCACGTACCTGAAGTTCCTCTATCCTTCTACTTACCCCACTAATGCGGATGCATCCTTTCCGAAAGTGGGTCAGCGATCACTGGAGGTCAAGACGCTCCCCAATGAGGTAAGTATCTCTGAACTTTGCTCTCGTCTCTCTCTCCTCACTTCTTCGTCTTCAGCGGCCACGCAGGAGGTTCCTTCTTCTGCTATCCCTGCCGCTACCCCTTCCAAACGACCATCAACTGGCTCCCTTGGTCCTTCGAAGAAGGCCAAGGTGACCAAGGAGAAAGCTACTTCTATCTCTATACCTAAGGATGTTTCTCTACAAACTTCCTTAGATGCTTTCGTGGGTCTCTCCTCCACATCCTCAGCTCCAACCACTTCAACCGTGCCAGCGATCTCGGTCGCTGTCACAACAACAGTGACACAACCTGAGGTAACTACCCCTATCCCTACATCTTTATCCCCATCTCTAGTCCTCCTATTCCTTTGGTCTCTAACCCTCCCTCTATCCCTACTCCTCAGTTTGGACCCATAGGACCTGAACATCATTCTTTTGAGGAATCTCTGCAATTCTACAAAATGTTTGATAATTCAGGTAATCCTATAACCTTATACACTACTCCCAACTCACCATATAAGCCTGTTTCTGAAAAATTAACTTATCTTTCAGGTCCTAGTATGGCGACTGTTGACACCAATGTCAACAGTTTAAGTTCAAAGGTGGATTCTCTTTCTGCTTCTCTCAACAACACCACCAGCGCTGTTCAAACAGCTGGTGATGCATTGAAGACGCTGACTGCCACCTGCGCCTCCAAAGCTGATCTGTCTCACATCGCTACTCTTCAGGCAGCGACTGTCAAAGTCAGGGAAGAATCCAAGCAGCAGTATGATGACCTGTCTGCCAAGATCGATGCCTGCACTGCGACTTTCCAGCAAGTCCTCGACAAGCTGAATGCACCAGCTCCAGTTCCTGCTCCATCATTTACAGAAGATGATCGCTCAACCCTGACCATAGCTTTGGAATTCATTCACCTAGCTACGTCCGACATCCCTGCACTTGAAGGACGACTCACAGGTCTGGAGGCTGAAGTCCAGAAGCTGGCTACTGCATCAACTTCATCTCCTTCAAAAGATCTCTCCCTTGTTGATAATGGCAAAGAGGGGGAGAAGACAACTGAAGAAAACACGGATGCTGAAGTTATTGCTGAACCACTGAAGGAAACTCCCTCTCAGGTTGAGGGGGAGATAGCTGCTGATAAAGCCCCTCCCACCATCGCTGAAATTGTCGATGATGAAGAGGAGGATGAAGACGATGATGAAGACCTTGATGTTGAAGATCAAGCGGATGATTCTCATCAAAATGATGATGATGACGATGAGGAAGATCCATCTCTCTGGTGTTCTTCAGCCGCCACATCATCAGCGATAGCTTCGAAAGAAGTTATCCAAGCAGGGGGGAGACAAGGATCATCTATAGGAACCCCTTCCCAAAGCAAAGGTGTATCTGCTAAGGAAACCCTGAAGATGATCTCACTACCTGAGGAGAATCCTTCTCAGGTATGCCTTACTCTTGTTCCCTTATCTTTCTATAAAAATCCTACCCCTGTTTCTTTCTATCCTTTATCTCTCTTCTTTACTTAAAAATAATCTAACTTCTTTTTCATTTTCTGACCAGACAGTTCTCTACCCTGCTTAAGGGATCTGAACTACAAATAATTCCAGCTACTATTGCTGAAGACATAATCCCAATCTCTATCGCTGAGATTGATGATGAAGAAGAAGAAGATTCCCTGGTCCATCCAGGAAGGCCTTCTCAACCATATCAATGGTCAGAGAAAGTGATGAAGAAAAGAGTTGAAATGATCGCTCAACTAGAAAGTCAACGGCTGAAAATTCCTCTTCAAACATCCTTCTCAGAGCTCGACTTCCTCACTGAAGCTGAACGAGAAGAATCTGCCAAAGCTAAGAAACTGTTCGCTGAATGCAGACGAGATGCCCAACTCGCTTTAAAGATTCAATCTTCTCAAGTCAAGGACAAGAAGCTGAAAAAAAGCCTGTGGAAGTTCAAGCTGCACTGCTGAAAGAAATTGAAGAGGAACGCTCCAAAGAACAAGAGATCAACGATAAGTCTATCGAATGGTGTAAACAGAAGATGGATTATCGCTCTGATCTTCTTCCAATAACAGCCGTGACTATCTCTGGTCGCAAGAAGAAGGATCAACTCTCAGTGACCATGGAGATTACCAGAGAGGATGGAACTCAAAAAGCTATGTACGTTTCCAAACTTGAAGGCTTCAGGTTTACAGAGTGGATAGAATTATGGGATACGCTGAAGAAATCGAAATCTACATACAGAGGCTACGTTGAAGGACTTCTTAAAGCTCTCATCAATAGAGTCACTTCTGTACTGAATCTGCCATCTCCTATCCCTCCCAATCCCAAGAAACTCAAGAGAAGAATTGGGTCCTCCTCCTCTGAAGACGTCGCCATCATCAGGAATGAAACTTCTATCAAATTTTCAAGAGATGCACTGTTTAGTCCTCCTCCTGATCTTTCAGTTCTGGATTTATCTCTGCCTCCTGGTGGTCCTTTCCAAGCTGGTCAAGTAATTGACAATCCTTATGGAATATTCTTCAGAGATGATGATGAGGAACTCAGATTTCAAAGAGTCTCTGAGATTCCTATCTGTCCTCTGAATCATCTCAAGGATCTCTTATGCTTATGGTGTGACTTCTTCCCTGCTGCTGAGAAAATCAAAGAAATTATCAGCCAAGAATCCTTGGAACGAAGACAGAAAGGAGAAGAAATAACTGAGTATATGATAAATCCTCCTCAGTCTTCTTATAGCTGATAGATTAGTTTTCTTTTCTGTAATCTATTAGTTGTACTTACAGTAGTTAGTTATTTACTTGTAATTTTCATTCCTTGTAATTCTCTTATTGAATTAATGAAATTTCAGTAAAGTACTTAACTTCATCAGTGCTGTAAAAGATCCCTCAAAATAGTAATTGGGACATGTATGTTACGAAACCTGATTATTCCATCATTTTGAATCATAAAGTAATTTTCTTCAGTTACTTTGTCATTATCAAATAGGGGGAGATTGTTGATCCAAACTCTCTCAGTGATTTGATAACGACCCTCTTCTATACTTAGTGAAAATTACGTTTTAGTATGTATTAGTGTTTCACCATCAGCGATCAGACTGAGTCTGTTCAGTTATCGCTGATAGTCTTTCTTATAAACATTTCTATGTATTAGTGTTTCACTATCAGTGATCAAACTGAGTCTGTTCAGTTATCACTGTTAGTTCCTAAAGTAAACAGCCAACGTAATCCCTGAAGACAAGTCTCGCGTCAACATATGTTCATAGCTGAATCGAAGACAATGTTGCTGAACAAATAGAAGTCTACTAGTGACCTGACGCGGATATCAGTGAAGCAAAGACAACTCTACTTATACGCGAAGGAACATGAAAAAAAGCTTCAGCGATAGCTGAACCTCTCTATCTCTGAATGTAGAGATACTCAGCGATCAATCGATCACAAAGCTTATGCCTCAAGTTTCCTTTTGTCTATCCTTGCACAACCTAGTACGATGTGTCAGAACGGACAAGTCTCTGCAACCATTCGTACAACAACTCTGTCAACTACACTGTTCATGACCCGGCCGAAAGCATGTCTCCCAAAAGTCAGACTCCCAAAGCAAATCAGTGAACGCCACGTGTAAAGTATCTTGCCATGCATTTAATGCATAGGGTATAAATAGTAAGTTCTCCCCTTCATCTGAAGGTGTGCTTCATCCTTGAAGTCAATATAGAAACCCTTGTTTTCTATATCTCTTAATTCCCCATTCTCTGAATTTCTTGTGCAATTATCTTATTGTTTCTTAAGTTTGTTTAGATTGAGTCTGTCTTAATCTTATTCCGCAACAAACTTGTAAATTGTATTTTGATTTATCATTAAACAATTTATTAAACTTTAATTTCTGTGTTTGTATTCAACCCCCCCCTTCTACAAACTTGTTTAGCACCTTCGGGACCAACAATCTGCACTTTGCGCCAGTTCATCAGGGGTTCAGTTACTGGAGTAAAAGTCAGATTTTCACCAGTCACTGGTAGCGCAAATCTCAACTTTGCGCCATAGGTCAATCTTGGACATCGGTCCATATAGACACCGGTCCATATCGGTCAATCACACCGGTCGCCGCACTTACACCGGTTGATCAAGACATCGGTCAAGACACCGTTCGATCAAGACACCGGTCGTTCTAGACACCGGTCGTGACAAATTTTGCGTCAGTTACTTATCACGTAAAGCTCAAGTTTGCGCCACCTTCTTCTCGCGCAAAACCTACTTTGTGCCACCTATGTCTCGCGCAAAACAAGTTTGCGCCAGTTACTGTTCATGCAAAGTTCCAGTTTGCGCCATTCTTTGTTCGCCCAAAGATCCTGTTTGCGCCAAATTCTCCTTGCATGAAGACTTGGCATTTTTTTTCTCAGATTTTCTGAAGTTATGGATATGTCAAAATTCTCTTTTCAAGCTCAGTTTTACAAGAACGATATTATGATGTCGCTGGGAACGGATACTCGTCATCCGGTTTTGATCAATGAGAATGAGTTCACTCAATGGCAAGATCGGTTCATTAACTTCATTGAGCGTCAATCAAACGGTGAAAACATGATTAAGTCACTCACCGAAGGACCATTTGTCAAGACTATGAAAGAGATTCCTTACACGGACGAAGAGCTTTCACGAGAAAAAGCCGACCGCGAAGCAAAGTCTAACATGATGCTAGCATTGCCTAATTCCATCTACAATCGAATTGATTGTTTCAAGAAAATTCCGATGATGATGTGGACTCAGTTAGAAAAGATAATGCTTGAGTCAACGGTTGCAACACAACTCCGACAAACGCGCTACATGAACAATTTTGAGGAGTTCAAAGCAAAGGATGGTGAGACTTTGAAGAGTGTTTTTGACAGGTTCTCAGTAGTGTTGAATGATCTGCAAAAGATAAAAGTGCAAAAGACTGAGTTAGAGACTAATCTGAAGTTCCTCAACGCTCTTCAACCAGAATGGAACAAATATTGTCATAGATTGAGGAATGATGTTCGGGTCTCTAACATGCAAATACAAGAGGTTTATGAGATTTTGATGACAAATGAGATCATTGTCAAGGAAAAGAAAGCCAAGCTTGATAAAAAGAACAAGCCAAAGACTATGGACCCAGTTGCACTCCTCACCAGCCAATTGGTTGAACAAGCGTTGTCTGAAAATGCTTATGACGGGGCCACTGATGATGATGGTGAAGCGCTACAAAAAGCAATGATTCTTCTTTCTCAACACTACAACAAAAAGTTCGAACATTGTTCGGGTTCAAACAACCTTCGCTTCACTTTAGAGTCTAAGAAGAACGAGTCTGCCAAAGTGCCTGAGACTATAAAAGCTACTGCGTACTTCAATTGTGGAAAGACGGGTCACATTGCCAAGGAATGTCGAGTGAAGGTGGTTCGGGATTCAGCGTATTATCGGAAGAAAATGGAACTAGCTGAGAAAAGAGAGAAAGGAATCGAATTGTTAGCTGAAGCTGAATACTGGCTAGATCATTCTGACAATGAAGCTGATAATGAGGAAACTGCTACTATGTGCTTCATAGGAGATGATATAAGCGATGATGATGATGAATATTCTTCCTCTGATGAATCTGAGGTACCTTATGAGTTTGATTACAAATTTATTTCATCTCAAATGAACTTTATAATAACTGCTTTACATGATTTACGTTCAATATTTTTATCTGAAAACATATTAATCAAGAAAAGTCAAATTTGATTGAAAAATTGCAAATTTCTTTGAAAGATGAAAAATCCATTTTGATTCATACAAAAGAGAACTTTCAAAAGAAATTGGCTGACTTGGAAATTTCAAATCAGAATTATCTTGATTCTTTGATAGAAATGACCAAATTAAAAGATAATTTTTCTGATAAAATAAATGAGTTGGAAGAAAAATTATATTTGAGAGATCAAACAATATTTATGCATAAACCGAGGAGTTATAAGTCTATAAAGGAAAGATGGGGACTTGGTTTTGAAAATCCACATTGTTTAGACAATGCTATAGAAAAATCCCCTACTTTATATAAATTCGATTATCTAAATCTTGCTAGATATGCTCCTCAAATCAAAATTGATTGGATGAATGAAAAGCAAGTTTTAGAACTTGAAAATGAGAAAAGGATGAACAACAAGAAAATGGAACTACCGTTTGTTTATACTAGCGAAAATGCAAAATATTTTCCTGAAAAATCAAAGAAGTCCAGAAGATCTCAAAATGATTTAAATGTCACATCTTCTATTAATACTTCATTACCAAACGATTATTTCAATATATATGCTATTAATACTAATAAGGAAAATATATGTCCAGTTTCTTATGATTCTAAGAGATATATTCCCCCATTAGTGTTAGAGGGCAAAATCGTTGATCTTGAAGTTAAAATGAAAGATCAAAGTCTTCAAAACGAACTTGAAAACGATTTATTTCTTTTTATTATGAAATCAAGTTTTGAAGAAAGTTTAATTTCTCAAAAGAAAGATTTTAATGACAAAATTACTTGTGGATTTTCTACTGATTCTATGGAAAATACGCATGAAGATCCAAATACTGATAGTTTGCGCCAACAACTGGTAGAGAAAACTGATAGTTTGCGCCAACAGCTGGTAGCGCAAAGTACAGTTTGCGCCACTAGTGGGTCGCGCAAAGGTCATCCAGACTTGTGTTTTTTCGAAAAATATAACTCTAAGGCTAGTTCAAATTCGATGAATGATCAGTTTGGTTTCTTTGATAAAATTTCTTCTTCACATTCAAATTTTAAATCAAATTTTCTTGATGAATCTTTTACGCTAAATGATGAGTATTATAAACCAAAACGTAAAAGAAGAAGGTTAAAGCAGTCAAAGAAGAAAGAGTCAGTCATTTCTGAAAATTCTAATTCTTCTTATTTTAATGTTTCAGATAGGACTTTGAGGATGTATTCAAGGCAAATATGGAGGGTCAAGCAGAAATCTGATGACTCCGTGACTATTGAGGATCAATGTCGAGATAATCTTTGTCAAAGTGATTCATTTGCTATTTGTAATAAAATTGCAAAATACTCAATAAAGCAAATGATTCGAATTGCAAAAGATGACTCATATTCTTCCTCTGTTTCTAGTTCAGATGATTATGCTTCATCCTCTACAGATGATTATGTTCATTACTCTGATAATCTTTCTCATGCTTTGTTTGTCAATTCTAACAAATTTTCTCACATTAGAACTGCAACTAACAAATATGGACCCAAATTCAAGTGGGTACCAAAACAAAAGATTGATTCTGAGTTGCAGGCACATAATGTCAAGGGGGAGTAAGAGAAAGAAGGATTCTAAGTAAATCAGCTTAGAACTCGTATTTCAAACATATCTGTTTAGGACGCGTTCTTCGATGTGTTTATCGTTATTGTGCTTATGAGAAATCGTGAGCGCATCTACTTCAAATTTCGCTGCATATATCTCTAACAGTGATGCTGTTCCAGTTACATCAAGATATTCAAGAATCTGAGTTCGTTTGATCAGACCCTGAATTAGTGCAAATCAATCACATTGATATGCGGTACCACTTTATTAAACATCATGCCGAAGAAATTATTATTGAATTATATTTTGTTCCAACTGAATATCAACTTGGCAATTTTTTTTTACAAAAGCCTTAAAAGAAAATTGATTTATTTTTCTGCTTTCAAAACTCGGCTTGTTGAATTTAAAAGTTTAAACCTACACAATTTTTATTCTATAAAGTAAAGTTTTTACAAGTTCATCTTTCTTTTGAATAAAATGTGTGTCTAGGATAAATTTTCAAGTTGCTTTGTTTATATCTAAGTTTTATATGTTCAACTTTCAAGTCTAACAAAAATCGAAAAGTCAACAACATGTTTGAAACTTTTGATACTGCTTTAAAGTTGTGTTATTCGGAATATTTATAGTTTACAATGCTTAGAAAACCTAAAAAGTCAGAATTATGGATTGTAATGAAAATATGGACTAAGCACTTAGATGTAAAACTTAGCGATTAAGATGAATTATATATATAAAATTCAAAAATCTCTAAGTTTAAAAGTTTGTACCTGTGAACTTTCTGGTTTGGGAAAGTAAGTTCCGTGGGATGCTTGTCATCTGGTCCCCTAAGGTCAATTGGTATGGGAGTGATCGAACCCAAATGCTTCTATAGAATCAGATCGAAAGTCATGTTCTACTGGTATGAATGGGTTTAGGATGTGTCGATGTAGCCTTTCTGATCTGGGAGAGTAAGTTCCAAGGGGTGCTTGACACCTAGTCCCCTAAGGCCAACTGGTCTGGGAGCGGTTGACCCAAATCCTGCAATAGGATCAGATAGAAAGTTACATTTACGACATTTTTTTTACTTACAAGAGTTTTTGATTAAAAGATGCCAATGTGCACAAGCTTAAAAGATGCCAAAGAGCACAATCATGTCAAGATGCCAATGTGCACAATGCTAAAAAGATGCCAATGAGCACACATCTCATGATACTTGGTGATATGTTTGAGTTGCGATAAATCTATAAATTTGTGAAAGTCTTAATTCTTGACGGCTTGGTGTGAGTAAATGCAAAGTTTTCTATTCTATTTTTAGAATTGCATTTACTTGAAGCAAATCAGAGTTTGCATGCTAGCACACTGAATAGATTGATGAAAGTTTTTGAAACTAAACATGTATTAACTTGATATGCAATGAAACTTGTATCTGTATCCAAAAACACACACTTGATTTCAATTGATTGATTAATCTGTGATATTTTACTAAGTAGAATTTAATTTGTTTGGTGTTTAAAATTTTATTTATTTAGTTGTTTCATAATACATATTCAGTATATTTTTCTTTCTACAATTGATGATTCGCTACTGGTATTCTCAAATCTGTGTAAGTGGGTATGTTCATATTTCGAGGGGGAGTGAGAAAGTTCTGAAAGAATATCTAATAAGTCTCATTTCGAGGGGGAGTACTTAAAGTGAATACTTTGGATAGTACATTTGTATAGGGGGAGTAAAAGAGCTCAACAGGTGGATAATTTCAAGTAAGATTTGCCCCTACTAGATTCTTCGACTCAATCTTGCAGATCTGAAGATGTCTCTTCTCCAGCACAGACATGACCAAGTTGATCCAGATCATCAAGGTCATGAGGGGGAGAAGTTAAAGAGAAGGAGACAAAGAGTTCAAAATTTATCTGCTCAAGATTCTAATTTCTTCAGCTATACTAGTCTTTTTGCTGTTTCAGCTCCGACCACCACAGCTTCTACAAAGTACATTTAAAAGAGGTGTGTCGTTTAGATCACAAGCTTATGTTCCTTTTTCTGAATCGATTGTTTCTACAAGATTATTACTAGTCCAGTCTTGTCAAGGCAGCAAAGGCAACATAGATTGAAAGTTGTTGAGAAGAAATTTGTTTTAGTAAAAAAAAGCTACGCTAAGACGCTTAGAAGGTCTGTGTTGATTTCGAAGATGGGTGTAACAACCTACATTGAAGACCGGAGTGCCAATGATTACTATGGGGGAGATTGTTAAGTCAGATTTTATAGTAATCATTGTATTTATAGTCTTGTGCTAATACTGTGTTCTTAGTGCATTTATATCTGGTATTGGCCAAGGGTATTTAAGTCCCTTGTGGCCTTTGTGTTTGTAAGTCTTTAACGCATACTTTGAATATACCCATACTTTGGCGCATATTCTTTCTCTCTCTACTTTCTCTCTCTAAGATTTAGAGTGATCTTGGTTTAATAGTTCCATTGATAAAATCATGATCTCAATCGTATCGATGAATTAAACTTCGATTTAGGCTCTGATACCACTTGTTAGGTCCATTGATCACAATTAAATCAATGTAAGTTGATAAACAATGATCAATTGGGGAGGAATTGATTGTTTTATTCACCACTCTAGAGAGAAGAAAATGTTTCTTCCTCTAGAAACTACAAGAACATGTATGGCTACAATTTCAAAGTGAATTGCTATACAAACTACAATAGAACTCCCTATATATACCCTCATCACCCTTGTTAACAACTAAGCCCAAACCCAATGCTATTACAAGAACCAAAATACAATTAAACGATGACTTTACAAAACTTCTAATACTTAGAACAATTTATGTTCAACCATTCTCCTACAAAAATAAGTCCAAACTTTGGGTGATCAAAAATCTTAAGTGTCTTTCCTTTTTTAGAAATTTTTGGTCAAAGAGCCTCTGCGAGATGCATCAAAACCTCTGTGTCTCACAAAGACACTTCCTGACCTCTAACTTCTTTCTGGAAAAAGACCAAATCGATCATCTCATCAATCTATTATGTTTTTAGGAAGAAAAGGTGTGTTCATGTGGAAATACATGCCTACCCCCAGACCACGGACGCTCTAAATTCAATAGAGCCTCTGTAATGCTCAACACTTGCAATATTTTTTCGAATGCATTCTAGGGTGCGGGTTATTTTTGAGAATGATAGGCATTTGGGTATAGAAAATGCCACATGCGTGAGAATAGTAGGAGGCGCACGTACTCCATCGTGCACCACCCTTAATGATGTCGGAAAATGTGATTGGTCCGTGCATTGTACCGTCGTTTTTTGAGGATCTCTAGACAACTAGGCACTTATTAAAGATTTCAAACGTTTATCTTTTACGGCCTAATTTTTTACCCCTCTCACACCATAAATACCAAAACCCATTTCATTTTTTACTTTTTACCTGCAATCTCTCTCTCAAGAATTCTAAGCAAACAAACCTGCAACTTCCTTCTTCTCCATTTCGATTCCATGGCTTCTCACTCAGAATGCAGCGAAAACTACCAACACTTAGTCGTTCACAACATGAACAACTTTGAGCACTATTTTGATCAACAAGAACAACTGTCTAGCATAATGATTTCCTTCACCCGCCATAACTATCACCTGAATGATCTTCCTTTGAAGCCAAACAACCACTACGTGGTTCTTGACCCCAAAGGTTACCCTAAGGAAGCTGAACCTCTTAATCTTCTTGATAATCCAAGAATCTTTAAATCCTAGAGAGAGAAAGTAGAGAGAGAGAGTAGAGAGAGAGATGAGTTCTTGTATTGAATATGTGTGAAGTGTTACAAAGACACAAGACCAAAGGGACTTAAATACCCTTGGCTTATACACAGATAAAACCTATCTAAGTACAGTATAAGACCAAGCCTATAAATACAACGATTACTATAAAATCAGACTTAACAATCTCCCCCTTAGTAATCATTGGCGTTGTGGTCTTCAAAAACAATCTTCTAAAACAGCACAGACCATCCAATCGACTTTTTGAAGAAGCTTTCTGACTTAAAAAAAAGTTCTTCACAGCATTGTTTAGTTTGTGATGCCTTTGCTGCTTTGACAAGACTGGACCAGTTTGTAATAATCTTGAAAGAACAATTGGTTCATCATCTTGTGCTCTAGACGATTCACCTCTTTCAAATAGTCTTGAATGAACTGTGGTGATCGGAGCTGGAACAGCAAAAGACTAGTATGGCTGAGAAAAATAGAATCTTGAGCAAATCTTGATCAATAGATAAACTCTGAAGTTTTTGTCTCTTTAACATCTCCTTGACTTCTCCCCCTCATGACCTTGATGATCTGGATCAACTTGCTCATGCAAATGTTGGAGACGAGACAGCTTCAGATCTGCAAAATCAAAGTAAAGGAGAAAATAGGGAAGGTTTGCGCGACACATTGGTGGCGCAAAGGGAAGTTTGTGCTAGCCGAAGGTGTCGCAAAATGTGGTTTGTGCGACCAACTGTTGGTGCAAATCTGACTTAAACACAAAAAATTTTACCTTTTTAAGCTCTATGACTCCCCCTACACAAATGCACTAGATATGACAATTCAAGTTAACATTCATATAGAGAACCAGATACTCCCCCTCAAAAACAGATATGATACAAAAATGTAAACATCAATGTAGAAAGAAAAAATATACTGAATATGTATTTTAAAACGACTAAATATATAAAAATTTAAACAAAAACAAATAAAATTCTACTTAGTAAAATATCACAATAAAATTCGTCAGATGAAATTAAATTTGTATGTTTGGATACAAAAACAAGTTTTATTGCATATCAAGTTAAAACATGTTAAGTTTCAAAAAATTCCATCAATCTATTTAGTGTGCTCGCATGTGAACTTCGATTAGTTTCAAGAAAATGCATTTCTAAAAATATAATAGAGAACTTTGCAAATAATCACACTAAGCCATCAAGAATTCAGACTTTCACAAAGTTATAGGTTTATTACAACTCAAACATACACCAAGTATCATGAGATGTGTGCTCATAGGCATCTTTTTAGCATTGTGCTCTATGGCATCTTTACATGAGTGTGCTCTTTGACATCTTTTAAGCTTGTACACATTGGCATCTTTTAATCAGAAAGTTTGGTAAGTAAATAACATGCCGTAAACGTAACTTTCTATCTGACCCTATTGCAGGATTTGGGTCAGTCGCTCCCAGACCAGTTGGCCTTAGGGGACTTGGTGTCAAGCACCCCTTGGAACTTACTCTCCCAGATCAGAAAGGCTACATAGACATATCCTAAACCCATTCATACCAGTAGAACATGACTTTCGATCTGATTCTATAGAAGGATTTGGGTTCGATCACTCCCAGATCAATTGACCTTAGGGGACAAAAATGACAAGCATCCCACATAACTTACTTTCCCAAACCAGAAAGGTCACATGTACAAACTGTTAAACTTAGAGATTTCTGTTTTATAAGAATTTAATAATCATCTGAATCACAAAGTTTTATGTATAAGTGCTTAGCCCATATTTTCATTACGGTCCAAAATTTCGACTTTTTAGGTTTTCTAAGCATTGTAAACTATAAATATTCCGAATTACACAACTTTAAAGCAATATCAAAAGTTACCAACATGCTGCTGACTTTTCGACTTTTGTTAGACTTGAAAGATGAACATGTAAAAACTTTAATATAAACAAATCAACTTGAAAATTTATCCTAGACACACATTTTATTCAAAAGAAAGAAAAATTATAAAACTTTTACTCTATAGAATAAAATTTGTGAAGGTTTAAACTTTTAAATTCAACATGCCGAGATTTGAAAATAGAAACATTTGATCGGCAAGTCTATATTCAGTTCAAACAAAATATAATTCAATAAGATTATCTTTCACACAATGTATAAAGAATATGTGTCTCATTTAAAAAAATTTGGGTTGAACAAATTCAGGAGTTGAAATTGAAATGCTCAGATTTTTTTTAAAAACATTTGAGAAAACTGGAACAACATCATAATCAGAGATATATGCAGCGGAATAAAATTGATGTAGTCATAGTTTCTCATTAGTCAGAGGCTTAAAAACATTGAAGAACGAGTCTTAAACTGACATGTTTAGAAGTCGAAGTCTTTGAAGCACGGGTTCTGAGTTGAATTACTCAGAAGTCAAAATGTTGACAATGAAGTCCGGGTCTTGAGCTGATTTACTCAAGAGCTATATTTCTCTTACTCCCCCTTGACATGAGGTGCCTGCAACTTTGAGTCAGATTGAGATTTTGGTACCCACTTGAATTTGGGCCCATGTTTGTTAGTTGCAGTTCTCATGGGAAAATATTTGTAAGATTTAACATTGAAAGCACGAGAAAAATTATCAGAATTATAAGCACAAGAATGAACAGAAGAATCAGAAGAAGAGAAAGCATAATCATCTGAACTCGAATCATAAGAAGAATATGAGACATTTTTGGAAATTTGAATCATTTGCTTTATAGAATATTTGGAAATTTTATTACACACAGCAAATGAATCACTTTTATAATGTTTGTTTACATATAAATCCTCATCAGTCGCAGAGTCATCTGATGTCCGCTTCACCCTCCATTTCTGCAATGAACGCGCGCTCAAAGTCCTATCTGAAAGATTAGAACCAGAAGAATTAGAATTATCAGAAATGATTTTATCTTGTTTATTTGACTTCTTTGACCTTCTTCGTTTACACTTTGGTTTATAATAATGATCAATTAGCGTAAAAGAGTCATCAAGAATTTGGGATTTAATATTTAAATCAGAAGAAATAATTTATCTAAGCAACCAATCTGATCAGACAATAAATCAAAACATACATCGGAGTCAGAATTATTTTGAGAAAATATATCAAATTTAGAAACTTCCATTTTGTTTACTTGACAATCAGAAGAAAGACTAGAAATAGAATCTTGTTTTTGAGAAAATAATTTTTTCTTCAAGACTAGACGTCATGAAAGAAAGGATAATATCAGATTCAATTTCTTTTAAAATATTTTGATCTTCCATCTTATCTTCAAGATCAATGATTTTGCCTTCTAAAATTAAAGAAGGAGTATATTTCTTAGAATCATAAATGATTGGAGAAATATTTTCCTTATCAGAAATTTTAGCATAAACATCAACAAAATCATCAGATATTGAAGATTTGACAAGAGATATATCATTTAAAGCTTTTCTGCCTTTCCTTGATTTATCAGGTAAATATTTTGCATTTTCACAAGTGTAAACAAAAGGAATTACCTTTTTCTTGTTATTCGTTCTTTTCTCATTTTTGATTTCTAACACTTGCTTCTCATTCATCCAATCAATTTTAAATTGAGGAGCATATTGAGCAAGAGTTCGATAATCGTATTCATATAAAGTCGGGGATTTTTCGATCGCATTGTTTAAACAACGTGGATTTTCAAAACCAAGTCCCCAATTTTCTTTTAAGGCTTCATCACTCCTTGATTTATTCATAAAAATTGTTTGCTCAAATTGGTTTTTCTTCGATATAACTTTTCTTCTAATTTATTTATTTTATCCGAAAAACTGTCTTTTAAAGTGGTCATAGCAGTCAAAGATTCAACGTAAGTCTTATTTGATTTTTTCCAAATCATCTAATTTCTTTTGAAAGATGTCTTTTGTATTTTCCAAAAGAGAATTTTCATCTTTCAATGAAATCTTCAATTTGTCAATCAAATCTGACTTTTCTGAATTTAAGTTATTTTCAGATAATAACTTTAAGCGAAGATCATGTAAAGCAGATATGATGATATTCATTTGTGAGGCAATGAAAGTGAAATCAAATTCAGAAATTACCTCATCAGCATCGGTTGGGTGAAAAGTTGAGTGAGACCCAAAGTTCAAGGGGGTTAAATAAAACTTTGGTTTTATCTATCTATCTATCTATCTCTCTCTCTCTCTCTCTCTCTCTCTCTATATATATATATATATATATAACTTTAACTCTAAGTTAAAGTTATCAGATATCAGATGTTAAAAGTTTTGTAGACGCCGATTTAGAAAGAAAGAGAGCAGATCTTGAGCAGAAGAGAAAACAGAGAAAAGTTGTGAAGGAATCGATCTGTTTTGGTCAAATAGAGGTATGATTCTAGCTTAATACTTCTATCTGCATGTTATAATCGGTCAATAGTTGTGATATTTAATCTTTTATCCGTCTTTTCAATCGATTCATGGATTTGAGTTTACTGTAAACCGACTTAGTATGAACTCGACCGGTATAGGACCTAAACGATGATATTGACCGGAAGTAGGGTCGACCGGAATATTGTGAAGGAACGGTATGTTGTGTCGACCGGTAAAAGCATTCGATCGATAAGAGTACTCGACCGGTATAATCGACCGATAAAGTGTAATGGACCGGGACCAAGGTCGACCGGTATGTTGTTTGACCGATAGGTTGTAAGGACCAGTAAAGGTATCGGTCGACCGGTGAAATATAGGCGACCGATGTTTACCGGTGTATGTATTCGACCGGTATTTTGTTAAATGGTCCAAGAGGTATTGATCATAGTGGTTTCGATCGAGATTATAGCAGTATATTGTATTTAATGAGTTTATAGAAAGAAAGAGTGTTAGTTGCAAGTTAGCTTATCTTTGTTTTTAATACCATCGTAGGTGGTGTTAATCAGTAGAAGTCAGAGTTTAATCAAGAAGAATTAGAGGTGAGTCTTTTAAACTAAATCTTTTATGATTTTAACAGTTATTTGATAAATGTGGGTTTTATAAACTACGCATCTATAGTATTGAAAGTTATACAGAATTATTGAAAAAGATTGATTTAATCAGTTTTGCATGTTTATGCTCAGTTTATATAAACTTGTTTTATATATAGTCAGGACTAAGTGTATGCATACATTTGAGTCAGAAGTCTTACCTAAGTCGGGAAGTGTGACCCGCCTGCTCATACCGGGGAGTGTGGCCTGTTTATGCCATTAGGGTGTGTCCCTAAAATAAGGCAGTGCAAGACAGACATACCGTCTTTGACGGAAATTTTGGTCAGTAGCTTAAGGTACGCTTGCGAAGCGTAAAAAGTGGTCAGTAATGGCCAGTAGATTGAGGTATGCCTGCGAAGTATAAAATATATTAACTTTTGATTAAGAGAGCAGGTTATGATTTTGACTTATAAAGCTTTGTTTAAATGTTTTAATTAATATTTGAACTGTTGCAGTAGTTATTGGAGGGGAATCACTAGACCATTGGTCTAACCCTCGCTATTTCAAAATTATAATCCTCTTTCAGGTTATTGCAAGATAGCAGGTACAGATAACGGTAAGGAGAAGATGTGAGCTATAAGCAGGAGATAGAAGACTTCCTGCAATAGTTTTCTTTTTGAACTCAGTTGTGTAATAAGAAATAGTTGTAAACCTTGTACCATGAAATGTAAGCATGGGGCAATATTTAGATAGAATGTTATTTTATTGTATGTATAAATGTTCTGGTTGTTAGAATTGGTATCAGAGCATTAGTTTAAGGGATCTAGGTGACCAGATGGGCCTAGACTTAAACTGAGATAGTAGAAGCACAACTGAGTAGTAGGAAGACCGTAGGAAGATAACATTAAGGTAGTAAGGACTAGCATGTAAGGTAAATTTGGAATTCCATCTGACCAGTGTAATTGTGAATTTACAAATACATGCTTGTGCTTAAACTACCGTAATGTGTAGCATGTTAGATTGAATATCTTATGTTTCTTCTTATCAGAAGTATGTCTGAGCGAGTGACAAGGAGTAGGTCTATGTTGAATCCTGAAATAGAGCCAGATAATGAAGTCATTGCCGAAGAGTGAATGACTGTTGTCAACCCGACTGCTATACAAGGAAAGAGTCGTGGTCGACCTAGAGGTAAAACAGTTCAGATAGCAACAACCCCAGGCAAGGGTTTCCAATGTGGGAACTCGAGGCGGGAAGATGAGTCGTGGTATTCGTCAAGATGAAAGTGTAGAGGTAAGAGTTGAGCAAGAAACTTTTAATCAAGAAAGTTTCGCTTCTGTGAGGGGTCGAAAGTAGACAGGAAACCGTGGTGGAGGTAGAACCCAAGGTTTTGTTACTCAAGAAACCTTCACTGCAGAAATGGGAAAATTACAAGAAACGTTGAATGCTTTATTGGCTCAGCGTACTAATGAGGTTTCGTCAAGTAAAGAGAAGAGTGAAGATAAAGTAGTGACTGAGGCAGCAGAATCACCAGTAACTGGAGTAGGTAGTCACCTTCAGTCAAACCCCATTGTGTCAGTTAAAGTTGTAGCTGGGAAAGGATGTAGTTTTAAGGAGTTTTCTGCTTGCAAGCCTCCTACTTATAAAGGGGAATGTGATCCTGTGATAGCGTTAAGATGGGTAAAAGGTATGGAGCTAGCATTTGATAAGAGTAAGTGTGCTGAAGAAGATAAAGTAGTCTATGCTTTGTCAATGCTGAAAGATGAAGCAGTAATCTGGTGGGATGTAGAATCAGGAGGACAAAGTTCAACAGTAGCTAAAGAAATGTCTTGGGATGAGTTTGTGAAAAGATTTAAAGCACAGTTCTGCCCTCTGGCGGCAGTTAAAAAGTTGGAAGAAGAATTTCTGAGTTTTGAATAGAAGCGGATGTCAGTTAGAGAATATACCACAAAGGTTATTGAAAAGTCTCGATTTGTAGGAATTTATGTGCCTAATGAAGAAAGACGAGTAGAACGTTTCTTATTTGGATTGAGAAGTGATATTCGAGAATTTGTCTCGAGTAAGGAACCGTCTACCTTTCAAGTGGAAGTAAATGCAGCTGAAATGAGAGAGAAAGAAAAGGATGGGCAAGCTACAGAAAGAAGTGGAGATAAAAGAAAATGGGAAGGAACAGTTCATGACTCCAAACCGTTTAAGTCTGCGAAGTTTGATCAGCGTTCTGTTAATAAGTTTGAAAGTAAGCCTTGTAGCAAGTGTAATCGACGACATAAAGGAGAATGTAAGATTGATCAAGAGGTCTGTTATAAATGTGGGAAGATTGGGCATTTGGCTCAGGATTGCCAGAATTTGAGGTCTTGTTATCAGTGTGGATTTCCTGATCATATCAGGACCAATTGTCCACAGTTGAAAAAGGGATCGGTCGGAGGATATGTAGAAAAGGGAGGTGAGAAAAAGGTGGAGCCAGCTAAAGCGAGGGCTAGAGTTTTCAATATGTTAGCAGAAGAAGCGGTAGAGATACCTGATGTAGTGACAGGTACTTTCTTTATAGATTCGAATTATGCAAAAGTATTATTTGATTCAGGAGAAAAGCGTTCGTTTGTGTCTCCAAATTTTGTGCATAAATTGAATGAGAAAACTAAGAAGCTTAGGCATGAATTGAAAGTAGAAGTGGCTGATAATAGTCAATTCTTAGTGGAGGAGGTGTATGATGGGAGTAGTATTGTCATCGATGGGAATTCATTTCCACTTCGACTGTACTCGATGGCTATGGGAGAATTTGATGTTATTGTGGGAATGGACTGGTTGGCGTTTAATGATGCTCATATAGTATGCAATAAGAAATTGATTTAGTACCCAAAGCAGCGCTGATTGCAAGAGCACCGTATAGACAGGCACCGGCAGAGATGAAAGAAATGATGACTCAACTGCAAGAGTTGTTAGACAAGGGGTTTATTCGTCCTAGTACCTCACCATGGGGAGCGCCAGTATTGTTTGTTAAGAAGAAAGACGGGTCTATAAGAATGTGCATAGATTACCGTGAGCTCAATAAGTTGACTGTCAAAAATAAGTATCCGCTTCTCAGGAATGACGATCTTTTTGATCAACTTCAAGGAGCGAGTTACTTTTCGAAAATAGATCTACGATCTGGGTATCACCAGTTGAAGGTGAGGGAAGAGGATGTACCTAAGACTGCATTTCGTACGAGGTACGAATATTATGAGTTTCTAGTTATGCCATTTGGTTTGACCAATGCGCCAGCAGCTTTCATGGATCTGATGAATAGAGTGTGTAGTCTGTTTTTAGATAAGTATGTCATAGTCTTTATAGATGATATACTGATCTATTCACGTTCCAAAAAAGATCATGAAACTCATTTGAGAGCGATTTTTAGAATTGCTTAAACGAGAGAAATTGTATGCCAAGTTTTCAAAATGTGAATTTTGGCTGAAAGAAGTTCAGTTTCTAGGTCACGTGGTGTCGAAAGATGGGATTAAGGTTGATCCAGCTAAGATTGAATCCATTAAAGGGTGGGAAGCACCGAAAACACCATTAGAAGTAAGAAGTTTTCTAGGATTGGCGGGTTATTATAGAAAGTTCATCCAGGACTTTTCAAGGATAGCTACGCCACTAACAGCGTTAACTAGAAAGAATGTCAAATTTGTATGGGCGGAGGCTCAGAAAGAAGCGTTCGGTAAATTGAAAGAGAGTCTAAGTAGTGCTCCTGTCTTGTCTCTACCCAACGGAACGGAAGGATTTGTAATTTATAGTGATGCTTCAAAGTTGGGTCTGGGATGTGTGTTAATGCAAGAAGGAAAGGTGATTGCTTATGCATCTCGTCAGTTGAAAAAACATGAAAAGAATTACCCAACTCATAATTTAATGTTGACAGCGGTAGTCTTTGCTTTGAAAATCTGGAGGCATTACCTGTATGGGATCAAGTGTCATATTTACACAGATCACAAGAGCCTTCAATATCTTTTCAATCAGAAGGAGCTTAATATGAGGCAGCGTAGGTGGATGGAGCTGTTAAGCGATTATGACTGTGATATTCTGTATCATCCAGGCAAGGCCAATGTGGTAGCAGATGCTCTAAGTCGTAAGGAGCATGGAGAAATAACAGAAGTTGTGGCTTATCACGTTGATGTTGTTTCTAGTTTCTTAGAAGAAGTTATAAAGTATCAAGAAGAAGCAGCGTCAAAGGAAAATTTGAAAAATGAAAGAATAGTTGGAATTGTTAACTCTTTAGTTGTTGACAATCGCGGAGTAAAGTTTTTCAATAAGAGAGTATGGATTCCAAAAGCAGGAGATCTGTGGCAGAAAGTGTTGGAAGAAGCGCATAGATCCCGTTACTCTGTACATCCAGGAACCAACAAAATGTATAGAGATCTGAAGCAAAGCTATTGGTGGCCAGGTTTAAAGAAAGATATTGCTCATTTCGTTGAACGATGTCTAACATGTTTGAAAGTTAAAGATAAGATCATAGACCTTATGGGGAGCTTCAGTCGTTAGAAATTCCAGTTTGGAAGTGGACGAGATTACGATGGATCTTGTTACTGGGTTACCGCGATCACCTAAGGGGCATGATGCTATTTGGGTGATACTGGATCGACTCATAAAATCAACTCACTTCCTACCGATCAAGGAGACGTATTCACTAGAGAAATTGGATCGATTGTATATCGATGAAATAGTAACCAGACATGGAGTACCGTCGTCAATTGTGTCAGACAGGGATGCTCGTTTTACATCAGCTTTCTGGAATTAGGCTCTCAACTTAAGCTGAGTACGGCCTATCATCCGCAAATTGATGGCCAGAGTGAGAGAACTATTCAGACGTTGCAAGATATGCTTCGTGCATGTGTTTTTGATTTCAAAGGTTCATGGGAAATTCATTCGCCGTTGATTGAATTTTCCTACAATAATAGTTATCATGCTAGCATATAAGCGGCCCCGTTCGAAGCTTTGTATGGTCGTAAATGTATAACACCTTTATGTTGGAATGAGGTGGGTGAAAGACAGCTAGCGGGACCATAAATTGTACAGGTGACAGCTGATAAAGTCGACCAGATTCGAGCAAGATTAAAGATTGCTAAAGATCGTCAGAAAATGTATGCTGATAAGCGAAGGAAACCAATAGAGTTTCAGATAGGAGACAAGGTAATGTTGAAAGTTTCGCCCTGGAAAGGGGTAGTCAGGTTTGGAAAAAAAGGAAAGTTGAGACCCAGGTTTATTGGACCATTCATCATCACGGGACGTGTTGGTGAAGTGGCCTACGAACTTGATTTACCAAAAAGTTTGAGTGGGATTCATCCCACATTTCATGTGTCAAACTTAAAGAAATGTTTGGCAGAAGCAGATGTGGTCGTTCTTTTAGAAGATATTCAAGTAGATGAAAATGAAGTTATATTAAAGAACCCGTAGCAATTACGGACCTCAAAATAAACAAGTTGAGAAACAAAGAGATTCGCTTAGTGAAAATTCAGTGGAAATTTCACCAAGGACAAGAGTCCACGTGAGAAGTAGAGGCAGATATGAAATTTCAGTATCCCCATTTGTTTAGCGATGGAATTCTGGGGACAAAATTCTTTTAAGGGGGGAAGATTGTAATATCCGGACCCAAATTTTTTAATTATTTTGGAAGTTGGGTGAAAAGTTGAATGAGACCCAAAGTTCAGGGGGGTTAAATTAAACTTTGGATTAATATGTATATTACTTTAACTCTAAGTTAAAGTTATCAGATATCAGATATTAAGAGTTTTGTAGAAGCCGTCATAGAAAGAAAGAGAGCAGAGCTTGAGCAGAAGAGAAAACAGAGAAAAGTTGTGAAGGAATTGATCTGTTTTGTTCAAATCGAGGTATGATTCTAACTTAATACTTCTATCTGCATGTTATAATCGGTCAATAGTTGTGTTATTTAAGCTTTTATTCGTGTTTTCAATCGATTCATGGATTTGAGTTTACTGTAAACCGATTTAGTATGAACTCGACCGGTATAGGACCTAAACGATGATATTGACCGGAAGTACGGTCGACCGATATATTGTGAAGGACCGTAATGTTTTGTCGACCGGTAAAAGCATTCGACCGATAAGAGTAGTTGACCGGTATAATCGACCGATAAAGTGTAATGGACCGGGACCAAGGTCGACCGGTATGTTGTTTGACGGATAGGTTATAAGGACCGGTAAAGGTATCGGTCGACCGGTAAAATGTAGGCGAACGATGTTTACCACTGTATGTATTCGACCGGTATTTTGTTAATCGGTCCAAGAGGTATTGATCAGAGTGGTTTCGACCGAGATTATAGCAGTAGATTGTATTTAATGAGTTTATAGAAAGAAAGAGTGTTAGTTGCAAGTTAGCTTATCTTTGTTTTTAATACCATCGTAGGTGGTGTTAATCAATATAAGTCAGAGTTTAATCAAGAAGAATCAGAGGTGAGTCTTTTAAACTAAATCTTTTATGATTTTAGCAGTTATTTGATAAATGTGGGTTTTATAAACTACACATTTATAGTATTGAAAGTTATGCAGAATTATTGAAAAAGATTGATTTAATCAGTTTTGCATGTTTATGCTCAGTTTATATAAACTTATTTATATATAGTCAGTACTAAGTGTATGCATACATTTGAGTCAGAAGTCTGACCTAAGTCGGGAAGTGTGACCCGCCTGTTCGTACCGGGGAGTGTGGCCTGTTTATGCCATTAGGGTGTGTCCCTAAAATAAGGCAGTGCGAGACAGACATACCGTCTTTGACGGAAATGTTGGTCAGTAGCTTAAGGTATGCTTGCAAAGCGTAAGTAATGGCCAGTTGATGGAGATATGCCTGCGAATTATAAAGTATTTTAACTTTTGATTAAGAGAGCAGGTTATGATTTTGAGCTATAAAGCTTTGTTTAAATGTTTTAATTAATATTTGAACTGTTGCAGTAATGATTGGAGGGGAATCACTAGACCATTGGTCTAACCCTCGCTAATTCAAAATTATAATCCTCTTTCAGGTTATCGCAAGATAGCAGGTACAGATAAGGTTAAGGAGAAGATGTGAGTAATAAGCAGGAGATAGAAGACTTCCAGCAATAGTTTTCTTTTTAAACTCAGTTGTGTGATAAGAAATAGTTGTAAACCTTGTACCATGAAATGTAAGCTTGGGGCAGTATTTAGATAGAATGTTATTTTATTGTATGTATAAATGTTCAGGTTGTTGCAATCAGATTGATCATTTCCAACAAAGCATAAAGTAGCAGTTTCAATGTTGTCAGTTTCATTGTCGGAGTGATCCCGCCAATACTCCTCTTCAGCAAGTAGAGCAGTTCCATTCTCTCTCTTTTCGGCTAGCTCCAATTTCTTTCTGTAGTATGTCGAATCCCGGACCACCTTTGCTTGACACTCCTTTGAAATGTGCCCCGACTTTCCACAGTTAAAACATGCAACAGCTTTCTTAGCCTCGGGCACTTTGACTCTTGAACCGGAAGTGAAGCGAAGATTGTTTGAACCCGACGGATGATGGAATTTTTTCTGATAATGCTGAGAGAGAAGGATCATTGCTTTCTCGAGCGCCTCGCCATCATCATCAGTGACCCCATTGTAAGCGTTATCAGACAACGCTTGTTCAGCCGGTTGGCTCGTGAGGAGTGCAACCGGGTCCACTGACTTTTTGTTTTTCTTTTCAAGCTTAGACTTTTTCTCTAGTACAATGCTCGCATCAGTCATCAAGATATCGTATAGTTCTAGAATATGCATTGTGGAGATTCGAACATCGTTTCTCAGTATGTGACAAGATTTGTTTCATTCAGGCTTAAGAGCATTGAGAAATTTCAGATTTGTCTCAAGCTCTGTCTTGTTCACATTTATCTTTCGTAGATCAATCAGCACTATACAGAATTTGTCGAAAACACTATTTAGAGACTCACTTTCTTTGGCCTTGCACTCCTCAAAGTTGTTCATGAAACGTGTATGTCAAAGTTGAGTCGCAACTGAAGATCCAAGCATGATCTTTTCTAACTGTTCCCACATCTGATTTGGATAATTTTTATAATGATCAACACGGTTATAGACAGAGTTTGGCAAAGCTAGCATCAGATTAGCACTTAATTCTCGATCAGCTTTTATTCGTAAAACTTCGTCAGGTGTTGCGCGAATTTCTTTGTTAGGCTTTATGAAAGGTCCTTCAGTTAGAGACTTCATCATGTTTTCTACATTAGTTTGACATTCAATGAAGTTGAGGAACCGATCTTTCCACTGAGTGAATTCGTTTTCATCTATCAGTACTGGAGGACGAGTATCTGTACCCAATGACATAATGAGGTCATTCTTGTAGAACTGAGCTTGAAAGGCTAACTTGGCAGAATCCATAGCAGAAATCCAGAAAAATTCTAAAAGTTGACTGAGCTGGCGCAAAATTGAGGTTTGCGTGAGATGCCGCTAGTGCAAACTGAGCGTTGCGTGAGTAACCAAAGGCGCAAACTTTGATTTGCGTGAGCAGTATGAGACGCAAATGAGATTTGTGTGAACGGACGCAAACGAGGTTTGCGTGAGCCGAGTAAGATGCAAACTTTGCTTTGCGTGATCAGCTAAAGACGTGAATCTAAATTTGCGTAATACACAAGTGACGCGAACTGAACTTCGCGTGAACTGAAGGCAATAACGCAAACTAGGTTTGCGTGAAGCATTAATGGCGCAAACTTAAGTTTGCGTGAGTCTTTGATGGCGGAAAGCTGGATTTGCGTGAGTCTAAGATCTGTACTAGATGAGAATCTGAAACAAAATGAGACAAAATTAGGAAGATCTAAGGCAAAATAGAAGAACCCGCGCAAATAAATTGATGAACTCGCGCAAAGTTCAAATCTGGCGCAAATCGATAGAAAACGAAGAAATCTTCCAAAAAATCGATTTCAAAATAGAATTAGACGAAATTTTCTTATACTTACACGTTCAAAAACAACTTTCTAAAAGTTTTCAATCAAACTTTTTGATTAAAAATCACAAAATCAAGAACTCGACAATAGCACAGTACGTAAAAATTAATTTTACAGAATCTCAATAAAATCCAAAATCGATCAATAAAACTTCATTTTCTTGAAATTTGATGTGAAACAAAAGTATTCTCCAAGAAGAAATGAATTCAAAAAAAAAACAAATTTCAACAAAAATCGAACACAAAAACAGTCCGAATTTGATGAAAAATTCAAAAACGAGATTTTCTTGAAAAAATTCAAGAAAATCAATCAAAATTTCTAATTAATGCACAAATTCAGATACGAAAATCAATTCTCTCAATCCTCTCAAGATCTAGATTGGCTCTAATACCAATTGATAATCCAAGAATATCTAAATCCTAGAGAGAGAAAGTAGAGAGAGAGAGTAAAGCGCAAGATGAGTTCTTGTATTGAATATGCGTGAAGTGCTACAAAGACACAAGACCAAAGGGACTTAAATAGCCTTGGCTTATACACAGATAAAACCTATCTAAGTACAGTATAAGACCAATCCTATAAATACAATGATTACTATAAAATCAGACTTCACACTTCTACTCCAAAACCACTTCAAAACAAAAGCCCTAACTATGACCGTGATTCCGGATTCAAGCATTTAAAATTTAAAGATTAAGAATTGATAACAATAATCTAGAGAGAGAAAATAGTCACAAGTCTTTAGTCATATATCTCAGAAAGACAAAGTTATAAGACTTGGAATGTGCGTGCTTACAAGTTACTTACAACCACCACCCACTAGAAAGAAACAAAGACAACAATGTATTTATATGGGTCAAACAAGCCTTGACCTCATACAATACTTACAACTCAAAAAGTCAAACAACTATTACAAATTGATTCAAACAAACTCTAACAATCTCCCCCTGTGAATCCCAGATTGCTCAAGTAACAATGAATAATTGAAAGATTAATTGCATTAAATGACTGAGAGAGTTACAAACATTGGATTGAAAAGCAAACACTCTCTAAATCCTGATAAGCGCACAATATAGTTTCTCTAAGTCTAATGCTTAACCCTAAAGAAAAGAAAACAAACATTAAATACTCAGGACATTCAACCCTAATGAAATAAGGCTTTTACAAACGCTTAAATAAACAATTAACAATTAAACTATATAAATGCTTTATATAACTTTCCACGCACTAGGACATTCAACCCTAACAATCTCCCCCTAAAGTTGTATAAAGGATTTATTGTGAACCCAATACAAACACAAGTTTCATATCTCAAATCTTGAATTTCATTGAATCTTCACTTTCTCTCTCTAAAATCTCTCTCTCTACGTATATGACATTGTTAAAGCTCTTAACCTAATATTACAAGACACAAAGCTATTTATACTCTAATCTAACAAAGCAATCTAATCTAAACTAAACTTTGACTATTACAAGACTTTTAACACACTTGACTTTTGTTGACTTTTGACCTCTTTGACTTTACAACACAATTACAAACAATTACATTTTGACCTTCTAATCTTGAATACAATTCTTAGTCTAACATTCCCCCCCTTTGGATTCAAGATTAAATTTTTTTTGACTATAATCTTCAGGTCTTCTTATCTTCACAAATATCTTCAGCTTTGAATCTTTTTCATCTTTGACATCATGAAAGCTTTGATATCTTCAACAATTTTTGTCACTTTGATCAAGTTATCTCCTCCATTTTCTTCTTTTCATGACTTTACTTTCTCTTCAAAATATATCTTCTTGTCTTGAACTCTAAAACTTTAAACTCGTGAAACCTTTGACAGCTTTAGCACAATCTTCATTTCCTCCCCCTTTTTTTTACAACAATACCATTTTCTTTACAACAATCTTTGCTATAATCTTCTCAATCTTTTAAGTCTTCAAACTTTGACTAACTTCCAAACTTTCAAACTTTGTCTTCACCTTTCATTACATTTTCTGAAATCTGACTTTGAAAATCATCTTTCCCCCTTTCTAGATACAAACATTAATCATCTAAACTTGAACTCTGATTTATCTCCCCCTTTTTAATGATTTGTAAGAATCAAAATCATTAAAAATTGTTCAAGGTTAGCTCGGTCTTTGAATGATCTCCCCTAAATATTCAAATAAGCATAATCTTCATGATCTTCACATTATGATGAAATTTGAACAATCTCTCCCTTTGACAATAAATGATCAATGTCCCCCAGATAGGAAAATTATCAATCTCCGCTAATGAATGATATGAGAAAATCGTTCATCTGATCTGAATGAGCCATCAATTCATAAATGTATTAATTTGAATCTTTTCAAATTCAAACAAATTAGGAGTTGTAACCCTGAATCAACATATGAAATAGTTAGGAATGCCTGTCAGTAGCACAAAGCCACTGTGTACAACGAATGTACAAATTAAGGAGCTTGAAGTGATGTTCACTCCCCAGGACTTCCATTCAATCATTGAAAAACACAAGGTATTTTCTATGAATGTTCTGACAGAAAAACAAATTTTCTGTGTGCTCGTGCTTGTGTTAAGAAAGAATTAGCACAATGATTGTGTTTCATAAGGCTCAAAGTATGTAAACCATTGAGACAACAATGATTATACATAGACTCAATCGTGCATGATGAAGGGTCAAAGGTGGGGCAACTTTCCTTCTTTTTCAATATCAGTATCTTCCAAGTGAAGATCCGATAGATTATGTGCTGCTTCCCCAGAAAATATGAAACATTAAAGCTCACTTCTAACCAATCTCTCATTTCCATTTTACCTTTTCATACACCAACACTCAAATCTTTTGACCCGTCTCCCCTCAACCACTCAGGGAATACTTCCTGGGTAGAAAACACTGGTTATCGTGAATCCATGGAAGTTCTGTTAAGATCTCACACTGAATCCCATGTATTTGTCCTAAAAACATTGTATTGCCTCAATGATTTTCTTGACATTAAAGCACAAGAAAACAATTGTCAGTATATGTATGCTCAACAAAAATCAGAATGAAGTTTGAGCATTTTAAGCATTTAAGATTTCTCAAAACTTTGTATGAATGAATAATCATGAAAGAATAGAAATGTTTTGAGAATCTGACAATGATTAAGATCAGATCAAAATTCATGAAGGAGTAGAATTTGGGAAATCAAAGACGAAAGTTGTTTATACGAACAAAATATAAACATGTTATCAATGAAAGCACATAAAATGATGAAATAACGTTTGATTCAAACAACATTGAATAGCAAACAGGAGTATTACTATAGAAAGATTTATCATTTGATACATGGTAATAACAAAGTCAAGAAAAATGCACTGAACCGATGTGTGTATGAATACGTGACAAAGTATATGAAAAGAAAATACACAAGTATTTTTCTTTATGAACACACGGTCTGATAAGCATCAAAGTATCCATATGAAAATCATTTAAAATCGCACTTTGAAATTCATAAAACATTTGATAACGCGAAGTGGTTTGAACATTTAAGAAACCATTTTTCACAAGTGAAAATTGTTCTTCTTTTAACAAGTGATAGAGTATAAGGATTAGAAATATATACCTATAAATCAAAATCATGTACTCCCCCTGGAATGAATATATTCTTTTAAGTATCCATGACAAAAACATCAGATATCCTCCATCTTGATATCTGTAAAAATTCTAGTTATTAGAAAAATATAACAATGAAAGTATAACCAACTATTATCTCCTCCCCCTAAAAGATATAACAGTTAACTCTCCCTCAAATCAAAAACTTCTAGAAAAGATATTTTCATTTAAGCATCCATCAGAAGAAAAACATTTGAGTACGGGTTCTGAACTAAGTATTCAGAAGCCATGATTACATATTCTCCGGTGAGAATAGTAATATGCAATTTTACCAATGAAGCACGGGTTCTGATCTGATATAACCAGAAGCCAATGTCACATGAAAAATAACCTGCAAAAGTAAAAGATTTTGGTAATCATTTTTTTAAAAATGATTCCGCCTTCGTCAGTAAATGATGATTAAGATACACTGTTCATAATTTCCAAGACATAAACAATTTAAGCACAAAGTAAGATATACTCCCCTTTGAATCATGTAGTGGCGTTTAACATACCTAGCTTGCTGACTAGAAAGATAAACCTTTTTTCATCCAACGGCTTGGTGAAAAGGTCAGCCAACTGGTAGTCCGTTTGCACGAAATGCATCTCTATGTCTCCCTTTTCCACATGATCCTTGATGAAATAATATCGCACATCAATATGTTTTGTCTTTGAGTGTTGCACCGAATTAGCTGTTATGGCTATCGCGCTCTTTGACTCGTAGGAAATAGGAACTCGTTTGTATGAATAACCAAATTCCTTTAATTGTATCCGCATCCAAAGGACTTGTGAATAGCAGCTTGCAGCGGCTACATATTCAGCCTCGGTGGTAGATGTGGATACACAATTCTGCTTCTTTGATGTTCAGCTTACCAACTTGTCTCCTAAAAACTAACACAATCCAGAGGTGCTCTTACGATCCAGCTTACACCCTGTATGGTCAGCATATGTGTATGCAGTTACATCAAAACTCGAACCCTTAGGATACCAAAGGCCTAACTCAGGAGTGCCTTTGAGGTACCTAAGTATTCGTTTCACAGCGACTAGGTGTGATTCCTTCGGGTTAGCTTGATACCTAGCGCAGAAATATGTGGCAAACATAATATCCGGTCTACTTGTTGTTAAGTATAGTAATGAACCAATTATGCTACGGTACATCTTTTGATCTACTGATTTACCATATAAATCAACATCTAATAGTGTACCTATTGCCATTGGTGTTTTCATCACTGAACTTTCAGTCATGTTAAACTTTTTCAAGATATCTCTGATATATTTTGATTGATTAATGAAAATGCCTTCGGGTAACTGTTTTACTTGAAGACCAAGAAAGAATTTCAGTTCACCCATCATTGACATTTCAAATCGAGATTCCATGATTTTTGAAAAGTTTTTACAAAATTTAGGATTTGTAGAACCAAAAATAATGTCATCCACATTGATCTAAATTAGGATCATATCTTCAACTTGTTTCTTCAGAAAGAGACTAGTATTGATAGTACCTTTTTTAAATCCGGAAGCAAGTAGAAATTGGGTTAACGTTTCGTACCAAGCTCTCGGTGACTGTTTGAGTCCATATAAAGCCTTGTCTAGTACGTAGACAAAATCTGGGTGTTTTGGATCAATGAAGCCTTCGAGTTGAGCAACGTAAACTTCTTCATGCAGAATCCCATTCAAGAAAGTAGATTTTACGTCCATCTGATATACCGTAAAATTCTTGTGGGCTGCGTACGAAAAAAATATCCGAATAGCTTCAATCCTTGCAAGAGGAGAAAATGTCTCATCATAATCAATCCCCTCCTGTTGACAATACCCTTTTGCAACTAGACGAGCTTTATTTCGAACCATAACTCCTGCTTCATCTCTCTTATTTCTGAAGACCCACTTTGTTCCAATAACCGATTTTCCTTCTGGTAGTTGGATAAGTCGCCATACCATATTACGTTCAAATTGTAGAAGCTTATCTTGCATAGCTAAAATCCAATCTGGATTGCGCAAGGCTTCTGATGCTGTCTTTGGCTCAAGGGAACTAAGAAAACTCGAGTAAAGACACAAATTACAGATGTCGCCCGCGTTTTCACTTCACTGTGGACATCATCTATTATATTGTGTAGGGGATGATCTCGTGTCCATCTTGTAGTACTTGGAAGTGGTTGAATAGAAATCTGTGTGTTATCTTCATCATATTCATCATATATTGCAGGCTCAACCTCAGATGTACTCGGGACATCTTGTACATTTATTTCTGACTGATGTAATTCTGGAACAACAGAAGAAGTACTCGGGGCTTCTTTTCAAGAAACTGTATCTGCAGAAGCAGAAGTCAAATTAGTATCATCAGAAAGAACAGTTGTAGTTGTACCTGATGAGGTTGATGTAGTGACAATCTCAGAAGGTCCTGAAATATCTTCAGTTGTAACTTGCACCTCTGAAGTTGATGCGGATATGTTTGATTTGTCAAAATCTGCACATATATCCAAAAATGCATCAAATAATAGTAAATCTAACTCAGATGTTATATGATGTGAGTCAGAAAACTTAGTCTGTGACTATTCGAGTTCTATTCCGTCTTGAATAGAAGCCTTCTATTTCAGCTTGAGTTTTGAACTGCAGTGTTCAGAAGTCATTGTGGATGATTCATCAAAAGACACATTCATGCTCTCCATGATAGTCTTGGTTCGTCTATTGTAGACCCGATAGGATTTTGACGTCAAGGAATATATGATAAAGTAGCCTTCATCCGCCTTCTTGTCGAATTTACCAAGATTATCACGATCATTGAGGATGTAACACCTACAACCAAAAACACGAAGAAATTTAATTCACGCCTTCTTATGTCTTTTTATCACAGTAGTGTGGTTTTGAATGAAACATGCAGTAGCTTCGGCTTCAGTCCACAGACACAATGGAAGACCAGAATAAGCTAGCATCGTTCTTGCCGCTTCAACCGGGGTTCGATTTTTTCTTTCGACCACACCGTCTTGTTGAAGAGTATAGGATGCAGAAAAATTGTGTGAGATCCCGACTGATACAAGATAACTCTGAAGAGTAGAATTCTTAAATTCTGTGCCATTATCACTTCTCAAAGTCTTTACCGGCAGTTGAAGTCGAACCTGGATTTTCTTGATGAAAGCAATTATTAATTCTGGTGCGTCTGATTTGGTTCGCAGAAATTCCAACCATGTGTATCTGGAGTACTCATCAATCATCACTAGAATATACTTCTTCCCATTGATTGACTAAGTTCTCGTAGGGCCGCAAAGGTCGATGTGAATTAGCTCGAGAGGTGATGAACAAGAGAATTTTGTCTTTGCTTTATGTGAACTGCATTTCATTTTTCCCATATCATAGGCGGGGCAAAGTGAATTCTTCTCAAACTTCAGTTCTGGAAGACCTTTGACTATTCCATGTCTCGCCAATTGATTTATCGCTTGAAAATTTTGGTGAGACAGGCGCCGATGCCAAATCCAACTTTCAGCTTTTGAAGCTTTAGAAATTAGACAAACAGATCTATTTGCAGAAAGTGTTGGAAAATGCACTGCATATAAATTTCCATGTCGCTCTACATTGAAAATCTCACAACCGTCCTTATCTTCAATAAAACAACTATCTACAGTGAACCGAACTTGAAATTTACTATCGCATAATTGACTAGTGCTGAAAAGATTATGATCAAGACCATCTACGAACAGTACTTTCTTGATTGTTACAATGTCGTTTGTTAATGAACCGTATCCTCTAATGAAACCGGTAAGCTCAGAATTTGCAAAACTCACTGTTCCAGCAGTTTCCTGAACATAGTTGTGTAGAAGATGCTTACATCCATTCATGTGGCGCGAGCATCCTGAATCTATGTACCATAGATGTGAGGCCTGCAAAAGAACAAATCACTTCTTCTTTGGTACCCATATCCAGATGGGGCCTTTTTGGTTAGCCTTTTGCAATTTAGTTAAATCATCTACCATAACCTTGATTCGCCATTCATAGCGAGGCTTCGGTATCCACTTCCAAACCATTTTTACATTAAGCTCATTAAACTTATGTTTTCTAGAAAGATAATCATTCTTAACATGAAAGTCTTTCGCATGTTGTGTCGAGGATTTAAAGACAGATTTAGCCCAAGATTCTTTTCTAGAAACTTTAGATTTAGGAAGAATGGTGTGAAGTTTGAAAGAATTGTCATGATAGTGTTTGCAAACAAAGTTCTTACGAGAAAATGTCAATAACTTTGATTGATCACTATGAATACAAACCTTCATACACTTTTGACATTGCAAATCATTTGAACTTGTACATTTCAAACTAACACTATCAATGACATTACATTTATTTTCAGCAACTTTATTTTCACACTTCTTCTTCACCCATTCTCCTTTATCATTCTGCTTTTTCAAATCTGAAACAAGAAATGAAATCTTGTCAGTTTTCTTCTTAGAAGATGATTTTGACTTTGAAGTACCAGAAGCTTCATCTTTTTCAAAGATACTTGGAGGATATTCAGGAGTATCAGTATAAACAACAAAGGTTTTAGAAGTGATAGTCTCAAACTCTGGGTTTGAATGAACATTCCATGTCTTAGAATCAAACATCTTTTTCTCATTCAAATTGTTTTTAAACAAATCAACTTTTAAAGCATTTAACTCTTTAGAGAGTTCTTTATTTTTTTCAGAAGACTTGTCAAGTTTGAATCTAAGATCATTGTTATCATCTTCCAACTCTTCAATAGTCTTTAGAATATCTTTAATTTGTTTTTCAAAAATAGATGTTTGATGCAACTCAGAGTTTGATTCTAACTTCTCTATGATAGGAACAGGATCTGAAGCATTCATCATGTTTGTAAAAATCTCCTAAGTCATCTTGTTTGAAAAATCAGTTTTAATGCTTTGATTCATGACATTTATGCACTCATCAGTCTTAACCTCTTTTGAAGATTCAGAAATAATTGATTCAGTTATTGAAGCCTGATTTTCAACATCAGTTTCTGATTCATATTCATCATACTAACAATGAGTTTCAGGAATGTCTGTTTCAGTGTTGGCTGATTCTGTTGGTGAACATGTAGAAAACAGTGATTGAAATTCAACAAATTCAGGTTTTCTAGTTTTATAACTTTTGTTCAATTCTTTATAAGAAAATCCAACAGATTTAAAACTTGAAACTGAATCAGCACAACTTGATGTATCATCATCAATCATTTCTTTATCTTTAGAAGAGATATTAGACATGAGAGTTTAAGCTTTAACAAAAGTATCATGAATGCTTGGGATTTTCTTAGGTGTTGAGCCCAGTTTATCAAAATTATACAAATTCTCAGGTGCTCGTTTCAAAACATCATTTTATTCAAAACCTAATCCCGTTTTGGCATTGTAAAACGGACATCTTGGAGTTTATTCGTTAATAAGTTCAATGTATGCTTAGTCTGTCCTGTCTTAAGATTTAAATCCTCTAGCTGCTTAATCTTGCAATAAGCCTCATTTCACTCCTGAAAACAAGCTTCAAACATGATTTTAAAACCACCTTTTTCAGAATTTAAATTAACAAGATCTTTTTCAAGCTCAACAATTTTTGATTTTCAAATCTTCTTTTTGTTTCTTTAAAACATCTTTTTCAGATTCTTTTTCCTCAACAACAACTTTCAATAATCCATTTTCATCACAAAAATTCATCATTGATTGTCTTTCATTGTTAAGTTTGACTTTTAAAGTTTCAAACTCTTTTTCCATATTTTTAATCTGAGCCATCAGAGATTGAACAAGTTCAGAATTTGAAAGAGTACTTACCTCGGAATCACAATCAGACTGGTCAGAAGATGTTTAACTTCATCATTCACCTTGGCCATCATACACACTTGAGTAAAATGTGCTGATTCTTCATATGAGATTTGGAAGAACCATTTCTCTTTGTCAACCATAAGATCTTTCCCATCTTCTACCTTCTTTGCAATCAGTGATTTCTTTGCATAGTACTCTGAATTCTTTATCCGCTTGAACTTGCATTCTTTTGAAAAATGGTCAGGTTTACCACAGTTGTAACACCAACCGTACTTTGGCTCAACATTCTCTTCTTTCTTTCCTTCTCTCTTCTCATCTCTTTTCTCTTCTCTCTTCTCATCTTTCTTTCCTTCCTTCTTCTCAAACGTCGGCTTGTACTTGTCTGATCTATCTATCTTATATCCCTCATACTTTGACTTTGAATATTTTTTCTTGCCAAAGCTTTTTTGAAACTGCTTTGTGATGACGACAATATTATCAGCAAATCATTGAACATCTTCATCAGAATGTTTCTCAACTTCAGAGGAAGAATAGTCAGAACTAGAGTCAGTCAGTTCTGTTAGAAAAGCTCTGGATTTCCTTGACCTGTATTTGGATTAAGAAACAGTCTTTGAAATTGATCCTTTCTTCTATTCAGACAACAAGGCCAGTGAATCTTTAACAATCTTTTTCTCTTCACTAAGTTGCTTTACCTCATCTTCATGTTGAGATAAAGTTGTAAAGATATCATTCACATCTTCTTGAGCCATGTCTTTTGTCATCTGAATATTGATAGCATAGCTTTTCCACTCAGGATTCAAGTTCTTAATGAACTTGTTATTGATTTCATACACTGTCTTATTCATTCCATTTCTTCGCAAGTCATTCAGAATCACATTAATCCTTGTATATGTGTCCAGAAGTGCTTCTCCTTCTTTAGCCCGAAATCCTTCATAAGCATTAATGATTTGCTTTAACTTGGCTTGAATGGATTTCTTAGTACTCTGGAATTGTCTTTCCAACTCATCCCACATAGCTTTAGCAGATTCCCTACTATCTACACGGTTATAGATGTCATTTGAGATAGCCATGGTGAGATAGATCAGGGCCTCTTCATCTATCTTATGAAGTTCCTTCTCCCTTTCACTATAATACAGATATGGTCTTGGCACATATCTAACTGTAATTTTAGGAGAAGTCTCAGTGGCAGCTTGTCCAGGTACTGTAACCACTGGTGGAACTGGACCATCAATTATAGACTTCATATAATCTCTGTTCTTGTGATTCAAGAACTGAATCATTCTCCTCTTCCACTGTGAATATTCCCCGATAGACAAGACCGGAGGTTTCGATGGAGAACCCATAGAAAGAAACTCTTTAGACATGATGAGAGATTTGATTTATCTGCACACAACAAGAAATGTAAGCTAGTAATGATCTTTAAATCCAACAATTTGAGAAACACTTGAAAATTTTTCAGGAAGAGAAATTTCTAAAAACTCCAAGTTCAGAATTCGCAAGCAACAGGAAACAAGAACAATTCGCAAAACAATGTGTACTAGAATTCGTAAACCCTTTAAAATTCGTAAGACAAAGCTTAGAAATTCGCAAAGTCAAGAATTCGTAAGCTAGAGAGAACACAAGACAATCAATTCGCAAAAATCTTTATGCGAAAAGTTTACAATTCACAGATCTCTCCTCTGCAAATTCTATCCTTAAACAAATTTTGAAAAACCACAATTCTCAAATCAATCAAGAATTCGTAACAGAAATTCATAAGATACAAAAACACGAATCCTTTACTTAAGAATTTTTTTTGCAATTGTTACAAAAACTTTTCGTAACACATACAAATTCTTGACTTGGAAGAATTATTGAAAAAGATTTACGAAATCTTAAGAATTCGTAAACTAGAGTAATGCGAATTCTAGCTTTTCGCTTAAGACACAATAGCGAAAACCTCAGAATTCGTAGCAGACTCAATTACGAAATCCTCACTTGAAACGTATTAAAACAACACTTTTCGCAAAACTGACTTTTATGAATTCTAGCTTTTAGTAACAGAGAGATACACGAATTCTGTACTTTAACGAATTTTCAAAGAATTGTGCGAATTCTTCTGGATTTCGTTATATACACTGATGTGAATTCTTTACTTGATGAATTCAGAAATGATATCTAGCGAAATCTGATTGCGAAAACTATCAAACTAGCGAGTTCTTCATACGAATCCTTTAGATCTTGCGAGTTCTTGGTTACTTAGTCCAAAAATTCGATTTTTGTCCAGAAATCGATCCAGAATTCCAAATTCAAAGCTGTAATCTTCACATAATCAACAAGATTAGTCCAAAGTACAATCCAATTTAATATATCAATCTAATTCACACAAATGAACATTCAATTCAATCAAACAGAGACCGATAACTCGTTCGACTAAAAACTAACCAAAATCTCAAATTCTCGATTAGAAAATATTTTTCTGTGAAAATCAATACGATAGAAACTTTTTATAACACTAATCGATCACTAAACAATCACCAATTTCATTAAACAAATACTTTTTGTGCAAAAATCGATCAAGAACTCTTCGACAGAAAAGGACTTTTCGTAAAACTAAAATTGTTAGATTTCTGTGCTCTGATACCAATTGTGAACCCAATACAAACACAGATTTCATATCTCAAATCTTGAATTTCATTGAATCTTCACTTTCTCTCTCTACAGTTTCTCTCTCTAAAATCTCTCTCTCTACGTATATGACATTGTTAAAGCTCTTAACCTAATGTTACAAGACACAAAGCTATTTATACTCTAATCTAACAAAGCAATCTAATCTAAACTAAACTTTGACTATTACAAGACTTTTAACACACTTGACTTTTGTTGACTTTTGACCTCTTTGACTTTACAACACAATTACATTTTGACTTTTAATCTTGAATACAATTCTTAGTCTAACATATATCTCCTTGAAATATTCACTTCTTGATCTTCTCTCTCTCTCTTGAATCTCTGAAACACTTTGGTGTTGCTTTTCTTCATGTCATTCCCAGCTGCCCCTTTAACAAAGCTCTTGGTTTTCATAGATTCAACTTTGTAACCAGATTCAATGTACCATAGTCTCAATTGAATGAACTACTTAGCAGCTTTCAACTATAGAAACTCAACACATCAGATTAGCACATAAGAAAGATAATGTGCGAGTTACGTGACATTCCACAGTGCATCTTCAGTTTAAAAACAAAGAATCTATCTCTGAACCAGAAGTTGAATTGACTTTCAGCTTAATAACTTGTAGAACCAATATGCTCGTAGGAGGAATCAACTTGTAGCAAACACCACTTGATAAAGGATAGAAGAACCAATGCAATCTTTTAAATCCATCACTTTCCAACCTCAGATTTAAGAAAAATAAGATAATGTTGCTCCCCCTCAGAAAAGGAACATGGATTTCAAATACAAAGACAATGTTGACTTTTACATCTTTGACTTTCCTATTAAATCTTGGAAACAATATTTAGACTTAACACCCTTCCTTGCGACTTATCAATTCCAGACTTGTGTTCTTCGCAATTCTTCAAATCAAAGGTGTTCATTTGTTTTCATTATGATTTGTTATTGTTTGTTTGTGTTTGTTCTTGATTTTGCAGGTATACCCTTACTGGATTTTAGGATTTGTTCTTCGATTCGACTTTGGACTGTTCATGAACTTCAAACTGGAACAATGACTTATTCGAAACATAAATCTTGAAATTATTCTTTGTTGATTTAAATGGAACCTAAGTAATATTCACATGACAAAATCGAACTAGGAACATATAAGCTTTTGGACTAAATCGAATAATTTTTGGGTTTGTAATTGGATTTTTCATTTTCGAACGTTCGTCTGAAAGTATGATGTTCATACTGTTCTTGAGCAAAATCATAAATTGATGGTTAAAATGGATTTCAAATCATAATCGAACTTATCTTTGTTCTATAACCATAATCGAACTTATCTGTGAACAAATTTTGGGTTTTGTCTTCAAAATAAAAAAATTTCAAATCTGGGTTCATATAGTGTTCTTATGGTTTTGATGATGTTGATATAAATTTCTTAGTGTTCTTGTTTAACACTTAGAACATTTTTAAGATTTCCATGCGAAAAGTTGTAATGGATTAATTCCATGCGAATTGTTGGAATTCTGAGTTTCAATGTCAAATTTTTTCAATGTTAAGAATTCACATACTCTTACATGCAAATTCTGAGTGTTTTCATTTAATTCCAAGTAAGGAATTCGTATACTTGTTCATGCGAATTCTATAGTTAGTGATTTTTAGGCAAAAATTTTCAAAGTTAAAATTTTTGTGTTTTAACTGACACGTTGGATACCTGTTGTTAGATCCCAATACAGACAAACAATTGAAGATACTCCATAGAAAAGTAGAGATAAGGTAGAAATTAACAACAATGATAAACAAGAACTTATCTCATATGCTTGGATTGATAGATGGAGGGGATATTGGGAAGAACACCACAGTAAACTAGTAAACGACTCTCATTAGTCTATTTGTATGAAAATTGTTCTCCCAAAATCTAATGATACAATGAGCCATGGGAACCTTTATATAAGGCCCATTTACAATGAAAAGGCTCAAGCCCATAAAACTAATTTAAAAAGCCCAAAATACAATTCTTTATAAAACATTCAATTAATTGGGGACTAATTTAAGCTAACAATCTCCCCCTAATGTTTTATAAAGAAAGCATCATCTTCTAGTCTTCCCCTTGCTTTCTTTAGAAACTTTGGTGTGTCATTCTTCGAGTCTTCAAAGCATCACAAGCTCCCCCTCAAATGTAGGCTCATATTCTTGAAAGACTTAGACGAATTATCCCAATTTGTCCAACTTTCATGTCTCAACCTTACCACTGTTTTTGACCATCAAGGAGTCTTATTGAGAGAAAACATAAAGCATGCACATTGAACTCCAGCCTCATTGCTTTTCAACAAGCTTTGATTCATCGATTTTGGATGAAAACTGAGTGAGTTGTGCAAGATTTTCCTCAGCTACGCAAAATGGTTGTCAAAACAGAAAATTTGACTCTTCGAACCTCGTTGAGTAAACGTTAAGCATCGAGCCTTTGTAACACCCCGAATTTCGTTTGGTTTTGCGAAGAAGAGTTAAGTTAAAGAAGTTTCTGTTTCTGTCTACAGGGCGCATGAGTCGTGCGCCCTCCTTCAGGAAAAACGCACGGGTCGTGCGCATGAATCAGAGTGCGAGGCAGTGATATTCGCACGGGCCGTGCGCCCTCCCTCTTTGGAAAACGCACGGGCCGTGCGCTGTGTTGGGAAGCGTGAGATGCCTTGTCTAAATATCTCATTTTGTTGATTTTCTTTGTTAATCTCAGATTTCTTTCTCTCTCTTTTCCTTTTCTCTCTTTTTCTCTTTCAATCTTCATAGGCTCGTTTGGTTGCTAGTTTTCGGTGTTTCTAGTGAGGGGTCGGTGTTTTAAGCTTCACCTCTACGTCGTGATCGTTATCTGGTTTTCCGGGTTTTATTCTGAAAACCTATCGGTGAGTTCCTACTACCATTTTACAAACTTTATACATGTCAAAACTCTTATTTGCCAAATCTGAAGTATTTCTACGGTATGATTTTATGTTATCTACATTTTGATATAAATGAAGTTTTTGGTGATTTTCGGGGTTCCCGATCAGTTTTGATTAAAATGACGGGTTTCGCCTTATCAAAAGTAAAGTGATGTTTTACTTGCCCATGTGGTTGGCTTATTGAAAGAATGTATATAAACTGATTTTATGATTATCTTTCTTACCAGCAGTTGGTCTGGAAAATGGCATTTTGAAATATAAATTTGTTGATAGCTATTTATCTAGCTTTGTTGGTCACATAAAATATTGTGACAAGTCTTGACTGTACTAGTGGATCCCTAGGTATCGAGTCGACTTACGACTGGGAAGGATATGCCCCTTCCGTTGTTATGGCTGGGAAGAATATGCCCCTTCCGTTGTAGTTAGCTAGATTTGATCCTCGGGGGCAACTTAGGTACGGTTATGTGAGACCCGATCCTAGCCATGGTTCAGATGTAGTCTAATGAACGAGTATGACATGGTTCCTTGGGGGCCCTCCCTCACATCGTAGTACGGACTGAAGAGTTCGTGGCCATGGTTCCATGTATTTAGCTCATAACTCGGATTTGGTGGTCTACTTTGTGTTACACCACAATCCTTGGTAAAATGGTCCTTTTGTCATCGTTTAACGAGTTTTGGACCGAAAAGGCCCGGTTGTGGCGAAATGTTATCTTTATAAACTAAACCTTTATGAAAAGATTTTCTTATGATACTGATGTTTATATCTTTTGAGCTTTATAACTGTATGTTCTCACCAGGCTTTAAGTCTGACACTTTTTCTCAAATGATGTGTATAACAGGTTTCCCTTAGCGGTGGGTTGCCCAGGGTCTTTGAGAGTCGAGCATGGACTCGAGGCATATTTTGAGATGTCTAGTATTTTGGTGTTGGGCATTGTTTAAGTCCCATATTTTAGTGAATTTTGGTTCGTCAAGTGTTGTAGTCTAGACGGTTATGTTTAGATTGGTATTGTTGATAAATTCTATATCCGTATGAGTTTTTGTATAGTCTTAAGGACCGATCCCCTTTATGGGAAGTTTATATCATCACGGATGTTTCCAGGTTTTAATTTACTCTGAAAATCTAGAGTGTTACAAGTTGGTATCAGAGCTCTAGTTTAAGCGAACTAGGCATGAATGTAAGATGTCTCGACTTAGACTGAGTTTGATAGGCATTGATTGTGAGATTTGGGTAGAACTTCTAAGATGGGTTAGTCTTAGAATCGACGGAGGTTATGTTAATCAAGCGTTGTGATGATGGTAACAAGAACCCTTATGTGTTATATGTTGATAATCTCACTTAGCTAATGTGATTATGAGGATATTTTACGAGTGTAATTGGTTTGCTAATGTTGTGACATTTGGTAGACGTAGCGGTACGTTTCTTTCGTGCGTGTTCCAGTTAAACTCTTCCTTACCCTTTCTCGTGCTTGTGTTTACCTGCTCTACCTTGGTATGTTGACTGTTAGAGTAGTGCGAAAGTTTCTAAGCGAGTAAGCTAAGGAATGATTGTTATTTATAGCATTGTCTCTTTGGGATAATAGTAAGTGCGTTGAACGCATTAAGTTAATCATCTTGAGCCAGATTCGTTGGTGGAATTAGAATTATATCTTGTTAGATCGATTCTATTTCAACGAGTTTTGTAAGTTAATTAATGGGATGGTTGCCCTAAGATGCCTGAGGCATCTGGTTGATTATAGTACGTCGGGATGTTGGGAAGCGTAGTGTTAAGATGCGAGTGCCGACCGAATTCATGCATTAAATTTATTTCTAAAATAACGTTGCATAGATTGCTTTTCATGATCGCCAATCATAAAGTAAATTACATTATAACGTTTTGGCAAGACATTTAACACTCATCATATTTTAAACTATGAGCATAAGCATGCTTAAAATGGTTTGTTGCACCTGATTTCAAATTGTTATCAAAACTCTCTTTATTCAAGTCTCGTGTTTAAATGTTATTTTTTGGATGTCGAAATATTTGTGTTTTAACGCTTTTTGAGTTAATGGGCAAGTAGCTGTGGAATTTTGACCTTGACACTGGATCTCTTCCACGTATGTCAATGGTTTTAAAAGAAAAGTTATTCCCATGCTTTTGAGTAGAAGTTTCTTAGGAATTTTTAGTTGTGTGAGTTTTGTTGAATTCTTGGAGTTTTGTTTGACGGATTCTTTTGTCGCATGTGTATATTTTGTGATGTGTGAGTTTCATTTCATTGCGTGCAAGTTATGAGTTCTTTGGGCGTCGTATCTCAAAAAAAAAAAAAAAAAATCTTGTCAAAATGGTCGCCTTACCTTATGTTGAAAAATAGAAATTTGGACACCACTTGATTTTAGCGTTAATGAGTTTTATGAAAATCCAGTGGGATTATGGTGTCTCATCTTACGATTTTTGCGTCGCGTAAATAATTTTGAGAGGCATGTGCGTGTGCATCATTATGTGTGTTAATTTCGGGGTCTTATTATCAAGTGTCATCTGTCATGTACTATGTGCATTGGATTTAAGTATATAACGTTGGTGTGAATGATTGCATAAACGATTTACGTTATTTTTTTTTAAACAGGACTTTCGTTCTGATCGTATTCGATCATTAATTCTTACTGTTAAAATTTCCGCAAAGCATTTAGCGAGTTAGCGGTATTTTGTCGTTGTAGTTTTTATTTTGGTCAAATGTGTTTATCTTTACAACGTGAAACTTTAAACTCGATTTGAAATTTTAATTGCATCCCCGTTATTTTACCGCCCTTTGGGGAACATATTGTTGCATATGGGGTGAGTTGAAAATTCTTTTGCTGCAACGCCTCTTGGTTATAGAGGAGGAATTTTAAAGATAAAATTGTGATTTTCCCTTTGGAGTTGTACAAACAATTGTTGGATATGTTAAAGTGCAAGAATCTATTTTCACGTTTATAGTATAAACTATTGTGTACGTTTACTCGGTAATTCTCAAAGTTGCGAGTATTTTGTTAAGTTTTCGTATTCGGTAACTTGGATTGTTTTAACATCATAAATTGCTCATGTCGAGCTTGAATATTTCAACAAGTAAATAGTGTGATTTACATGTTCTGGGTGATTTTGTACACGTAAAATCTACATTATGATTTATGCATCTTTGATGATTTTGTGCATCTTAGTATATTTGCATTCATAAACTTTTGGAAAATCTTTGGTCTCAATACGTGTTGAGTTTTGAGAAATCATGTCCTGGTGGTGTGTGTGTTTTCATAAACATGGTTTAAAAACATTGCATTATTTGGGAAAACCGTTAAATGTCGGTTAAATTGTGTTTTAAGGTATACGAGGCTTTCATTGGAAATTTACGTGAAGTGTCGGGCCTTTGGCTCGGGTTTTGACTGAATGAGTCGCGTGGACATTTATCCGGATTTATAACCACAATGAAAGATTTTCGTATGATGGAGTTTATTTGTGTGTTTGGTGAGTTAAAGTTGATTTGTGAAAAAGGAGTTCATGCCAAAATGTTTATTTTAAAGTGTTTGTGTTTTACATTAAATTGCTAACTGCTGATAAGTTTCGGTTATTTTAAAATGTTTAGTTTTATGAACATGTGAGACACCCATTTTGGGATCTTTGGTTATTTTGGTAAATAAATCATGTTGAAGTGTTTCTTTGATGATTTTACATATATAATTGGAGTTCAATTGACGTAAGTGTCATTTGGTGTATTTGATCTTATAAACCTTTTCAGAAAATGCATATTATTGTGTTATGAGGCCTTTTGAAAACATAAGGGTATGAGTTCATTTGGAAAACTATTTGTTTCAACCAACGATGAAATTTGAGTTAATTATACTTTTGGTCGTGTTTGCATAATAGTTGGTCAAACGTGTTTCAATATTTATATCGGCTTTCATTTGGGTATTTACGTAAACCGTTGGGTCGTTGGCTCAATTTTGACTAAATGGAGTCTTGAGGACATTTGTACGGTTTAAAAACAGTTGTGGAATTTTGGAGTATGATGGCGATTATTCTATGCCATTAGGAGTCACATGTTTTGGGAGCTTTGGTTTTTAAGTTGGAGTCATGTAATGTTAGACAGTCTGTCTGTTTTGTAAAGCCTGAGGTTTTGGGTTGCACTTAGTGACCGCTCGGGTTGGCTAGCGAGTAGACAATACGTGGCACGAGCTGCTGAGTTGGAACTCGTCTGGATTGGATAGGCACCCGTGTCCGTAAGCCCTTGGAGTGGAACTCGACGGAGTATGGCTAGAGGCAATAAACGGTTTGAAGTTGTGATGTCTGGTATGGCATGGGAACTAAGATTGGGATACGTGGTGAAATCCAATAACATCACGGGTGGCCCCATTCATTTGTTCTCGCTACCCAAGATGGAAACGTTTAGAGGTCATGTGAGGAAGTTGTATGGGCGGCCTACTTGCGTGTCCTTCTATTCTTTTGTGTACGGATCTATCCGTCGTAGACCCGGGGTATTTTAAACACCAATGTCATATTTTTACCAGCTTTGGTTATGTGGAGTCGACGGTAAATGATGGCTTTAATATTGGGTTTACCCCACGTATATTAAGGTTTGAATGAAATGTGTTATTCGTGCATGTTGATATTTAGTTTTCTTTTGTTTTTGGTCGTGTGAGTATTGGGCCTAGTGTCCATGTTTTCGGACGTTCGATATGGATAGTGTTACTAATATTTCATACATCGAGTTATACAAATTGTGTCAATTTATAAAACGTATTTGCAATGAAGTATCCGTCTTTGAAAGTGCATGACTTTGAAAAGGAGTTGTTTCTATGTTTTAAGGTTCATTATTTTGAAAGGTTCTGATTTAAAGAGAAGTTCATCAATTTAAATGCTTTTACTTATGTAAAACTCTTGAGCTCTCTAGGCGTTAAGCTTAAACTTTTATTTATTTATTTATCTTCATGTGCATCATTTCCTGTTGGGAGTTCGGTTCTAGCAGTGCTTTGAGGAGTCGGGCCTTAGCCTTGAGCTAGAGTAGGTGGTTGGTGAAGTCTTCCACAGGTTGGAGTTAGTGGCTACGCATGAGTTTCTGTAGCGCCCGTCCTTTATAAGTCCGAATGTATAAATTGGTGTTAAGTTTAGAGGTTAATCTTTATAAAAGTGGTTGTATACGAAGTATTTATGGAAGTATTAAGAACTTGAATAAGAGCTATTTCCAGATTTGGAGTCAGATCAGAGTTGAGTGATAAGAGAATCTGTGTTAACCGTTTACCGGGAAGACGCATTAGTGCGCCTTGTAAGAGTATCTTTATCATTATTAGGAATGGATCAGTGAAATCTGAGAGTTTTGAGAAGATTAGTGTCGACCGTTAGCTTTGAGTTCGGAACCGTGCAGTTCGAATGAAAATTTGTAGGTGGAAGGTTAAGGTCGCTAATTTCATGGAGGTAGTAATAGTCACCTAAGGTTGGGAGGCAACCGTAACCTTAGGAGTAAAGGTTACCTTGAAGTGCCGAGTGTTCGCTCGGTTTGGAGTAATTGGTGCCCAAGAAGGGTAGCTAGTGTGGATGTAGGTATTAGGATCTCGTTAATGTTTCTGGTATTTAGGTTTGAGATGATCTCCTCTGCGGACAGTGTTCCATTGAGAAGAGTAGATTTCGAGGACGAAATCATTCTAAGGTTGGGAGTATTGTAACACCCCGAATTTCGTTTGGTTTTGCGAAGAAGAGTTAAGTTAAAGAAATGCTCCCTCCTTAAGGAAAAAACGCACGGGTCGTGCGCATGAATCAGAGTGCGAGGCAGTGATATTCGCACGGGCCGTGCGCCCTCCCTCTTTGGAAAACGCACGGGCCGTGCGCTGTGTTGGGACGCGTGAGATGCCTTGTCTAAATATCACATTTTGTTTATTTTCTTTGTTAATCTCAGATTTCTTTCTCTCTCTCTTCCTTTTCTCTCTTTTTCTCTTTCAATCTTCATAGGCTCGTTTGGTTGCTAGTTTTCGGTGTTTCTAGCGAGGGGTCGGTGTTTTAAGCTTTACCTCTACGTCGTGATCGTTATCTGGTTTCCCGGGTTTTATTCTGAAAACCTATCGGTGAGTTCCTACTACCATTTTACAAACATATTACATGTTAAAACTCTTATTTGCGAAATCTGAAGTATTTCTACGGTATGATTTTATGTTCTCTACATTTTGATATAAATGAAGTTTTTGGTGATTTTCGGGGTTCCCGATCAGTTTTGATTAAAATGACGGGTTCCGCCTTATCAAAAGTAAAGTGATGTTTTACTTGCCCATGTGGTTGGCTTATTGAAAGAATGTATAAAAACTGATTTTATGATTATCTTTCTTACCAGCAGTTGGTCTGGAAAATGGCATTTTGAAATATAAATGTGTTGTTAGCTATTTATCTAGCTTTGTTGGTCACATGAAATATTGTGACAAGTCCTGACTGTACTAGCGGATCCCTAGGTATCGAGTCGACTTATGGCTGGGAAGGATATGCCCCTTCCGTTGTAGTTAGCTACATTTGATCCTCAGGGGCCACTTAGGTACGGTTATGTGAGACCCGATCCTAGCCATGGTTCAGATGTAGTCTAATGAACGAGTATGACATGGTTCCTTGGGGGCCCTCCCTCACATCGTAGTACGGACTGAAGAGTTCGTGGCCATGGTTCCATGTATTTAGCTCATAACTCGGATTTGGTGGTCTACTTTGTGTTACACCACAGTTCTTGGTAAAATGGTCCTTTTCTCATCGTTTAACGAGTTTTGGACCGAAAAGGCCCGGTTGTGGCGAAATGTTATCTTTATAAACTAAACCTTTATGAAAAAATTTCCTTATGATACTGATGTTTATATCTTTTGAGCTTTATAACTGTATGTTCTCACCAGGCTTTAAGTCTGACACTTTTTCTCAAATGATGTGTATAACAGGTTTCCCTTAGCGGTGGGCTGCACAGGGTCTTTGAGAGTCGAGCGTGGACTCGAGGCATATTTTGAGATGTCTAGTATTTTGGTGTTGGGCATTGTTTAAGTCCCATATTTTAGTGAATTTTTGTTCGTCAAGTGTTGTAGTCTAGACGGTTATGTTTAGATTGGTCACTGCTCTGGTGGTTTTGGTCCACAGAGGCTCTGTGGACAACTTAAGAGCTTCTTTAGATAGCTTCACAGCGGCTCTGTGCATGCCTCTGGACAACCTCTGGTTCTTAACTTTGAAGTTAAGCTCTGCACGTTTGAACTTCTGCACGTGCACAGAGGTTTAATAAGAGCATCTTTGCGTTTAACTCTGCACATCTTTACTTCTGGAAAGGCTTATAGAGGCTCAACACATTAGCTTCTGTGACCTGGACATAATAAACCTGAACAATCTGTTCTTGGAAACTCTGATTAAGTTCTAGATAGCTTCTGGTGGAAATCTATTTGAACTATGCACATATTCTGCTTCACTTCAAATTGACAGCATCAATTTTGATTGAAATTAAATCATTTTCACACTCTTTTGACAGCTTGAACAATGTGTAGGATGCACATTCTGTTTATTATTTTTGCAGGTCAGCATACTTCGGAATTCGCTTCACATTTTCTGGAACAGCAATACACAACACTGTTTGAACAACAACTATTTTTCTGCTTTGAAAGAAACTTGTTGTTTTGAACAATAGGGACAGTAACAAATCTCTTTTACTTCCTGTTTTTGCTTGAGTTTGGACAGAGACAATAACAACATCTTAGATTTGCACGAATCTTAGAACTTGCTGCCACAACTCTGCACAAATTTGAGTTGTCCAAACTCTGCATAGGCTGATTGAACATGATCTTAATTCAGGAATAACATGAATTTCTGAAATCTTGATAGCCTTGATTTAAATCTCGAGTCTTTAAACAAAATCTTATTGAATTCTGCACAAAAGAAATATGGACAGCTGATTCCTCAATTTTTTAAGCCTCTGAAAGTACGATCTGTTGCCAATCTGTTTGACATTAACTCTGGAATCGATCACGGTAAGCATATCAACAACAACCAATGGAAAAATCAAATCCATGTGGACCATTGTTTTAACTTCCATAGTTCCTCTGCATTGATATGCTCTTCTCGAATCACTCGAGTTTGTTGATCTGTGACAGCCACAGAGGTTCTGTGATTTGTCACAGAGGCTCTGTGAACTACATCAGAGGATCTTATGCAATATGGTGCAACCTCTGTAACTCTACTAAATTCATTCTGCACCCTTTGTGTTTCTGTGGTCAGCTTCTGTATTTATCACAGAGGCTCTGGACAGCATCACAGAGGCTCTGCAATCAGCCTCTGTACATCTTTTATCAACCTTTGTTGCAGTTTCTGATCAAGCTCTGGACAGCTTCTGCAGAGCTCTGAACAACCCACAGAAGCTCTTTAAACATGCACAGATCTGTTGGCTTTTGTTGTCATGAGCCAAAACTCTTCTTGACAGCCTCTACGCATAGTGAACTGCATAGAAACAACTCTGATCCAGCCTCTGCGTAGCATCTATGTTCTGCCCCATATCAGAGGCTTTATCTTCTGTCAATGACCTCAGAAAAGCCTTAGCAGTCTCTGATCAAGACTCTAATCTGCACTTGCTCGAAAGCTTTTAATCACAACAAAATTCTGCTATTTCCCAACCAACTCAGACATTCATTATATGATATTTCTTTAAGGTCTGCTATTTAGAAGTTCAATCATGACAACAGATCCTTTTCCACTGGACTTAAGTGATCAACAAGTTTTGTTCCCATATCTCTGCACATATCTCTCTATCAAACATATAAGGTGCATAGTTAACTGAATGGGCCAAAGTTTGCATTAATTAAACATTGAACAACAACAAACTTTGTTTGGACCACAACAAACCGCAACAAATAGCACCTTTCTGTTTTGAACTGAGCAACTACATTTCTGATTAACAACAACAATCTGTTTTGCAATATCTCTACGCATATCTGTTCCATATACCAACAACTCTGTTGCAATTACTTCTGAAGTTCGGATCACAATAAGCATATTGACAGATCTGCGTTTTTCCAACATCCTTAACTTGGACAGATTCTTGAATCTATTTCTGATGCACATTTTTTAACACAACGACTTCGAAATCTGTCTATTTCTGCACAGTTTGAGCAAAACAACAGTAAAATATGTTGCATATTTCGACTAGACAGCAACAACGAGAATCTGGAATCTCAAAAAAAATCTGCAGGATAACAGCAGCAGCAGCTTAACTGCAGCAGCAGCTTTCTGTTTTTTTTTTTTGCAGCTTAACGACAGCTTTCTTTGATCTCATCTCAAACACAGTAGTAAGTACTTTTTGTTTCGCTCGAATTCAATCATGACCAACAGCATCTTCTGCAATCTCTATATATTATGCGATACCCTTCCAGCATTTTGTGAATTGCAGATTCTCGTTGTTGCTGTCTATTCGAAATATGCAACATATTTTACTGTTGTTTTGCTCAAACTGTGCAGAAATAGACAGATTTCGAAAAATAGAAGTATTGAAAAAATAGAAGTATTGAAAAATAGGCTAAGTATGTGAATTGCAGAAGCCTGCCGCTGAACACTCAAAGTACACCACAGAAGGTGCAAAGCTCAGAGGTTACTCCGCAGAAGATCTACCAGAAGGCAAACCTGAATAATTCTTGGATCACAGAGCCTCTGTGAAGGCTAACCTCTGGAGATCAATGTTGAATCTTTTCTAAGAGTTCAAGACAAGACCACGTGCAGAACACGTGAGACCTGCTGTACGAAGATCCTCAAGATCAAAGTAATGGGCGTCCCACGATGTTTACTTTCCAGGTGGCATTCATGGAATGTCAGTTTTTGTCTTGTACTAAGGGGTACATCCCTCTTGTATATTAAGGGAGCACAACCTTAGAGCAAAAAGAGCGAGCACACATAAAAATAGCAGTCTGTATAATCCTTGAGCACATTTTGCACATACCAGTGCGTGTTCTTGGTGTTCTTGAGTAATCAATGAAACAGTTCTTTGAGTAACTTTCTTGTGTCTTTACTTCCTGTTCATTAATTACTTGTGTGTTTACTACCTTGCATGTTCAATCTTTTCTACACGTATTAAACGCTTCCGCACTCTATTTATTTAATCTGTGTAGTAAAAGGTTAAATCAAGTTAAAGAACATCACAACTGGGATCAACAATTGGTATCAGAGCAAGCTTCGATTTTCAATATCAAAGGATCCTGTTCTATACTTGTTTCCAGTACTCAAGGTAGTAGTTTGAATCTGTTCTCCATTTAAAGACAGATTCAAAGCTAGGTGGTTGGTCATCTGTTATTACCAATTCATATTCTCATCATCTCAAGAAAAAAAAGCATCACTGTTATACTCTTTCTGATTCGTGCCTTACTCTGTTTTCCTTCTAAACCAAAATGGCAAACACTGTCAACTACTTCAGTGTTGGATCTCAGTCCAAACCTCCCACTCTTCTAAGGGATGAATATCCTCAGTGGAAGATCAGGATGGTGCACTTCCTTGAAGGTGTGGATCCTGGTCTGGTTGAGTTTCTTCACCATCCTCCTTTCATTCCAATGACAATTGTTCCTCGTGTTCCTTCCATTGCCAATACTCCTGAAATTTCTGAATATCAACACCCCAAACCTGTCCTTGAATGGAGTGAAGAAGAAAAGGCACAACATGAACTTGCAAAGAAAGCCAAAAGACTAATCATAATGGCTATCCCAAATGATATCTTTCAATCTCTTGATTCATGTGAAACTTCAAAGGACCTATGGTTAGAGATGGAGAAACAACTTGAGGGTGGTGCCAAAACCCTCAAGAACAACAGAGCCTTATGCATAAATGAGTATTTTGCATTCAAAGCTCTGTCGGATGAATCCATTCAAAGCACTTACAATAGATACAACTCTTTGATAAACAAGTGCAAGAGGTATGAGATCCACAGAACCTCCGAAGAAAACAATGTCAGATTTCTACAGAGCCTAAATGATGAATGGATCCATTTAACCATGTCCATGCAAGCCACATTGGATCTTGATGTTTGGTCCATATCTGATCTCTTTGGAACACTGATTAGCCAAGAGAACAGAATTTCCAAACTATCAACCTCTGTCGGAGGTCCTCTGGCTCTTGTGGGAAGTGCCTCAGAAGGCAAAGACAGGGGAAAGAAGGATAAGGCAGCTGAGGAGGCACTTAAGAAGAAGAAGAAGAAGAAGAAGGTACTTGTAGCAGAGAGTGAAAGTGAAGAAGACTCTGAGGAGGAGATTGACATGGCTGCTCTGGCCAAAACTCTTGCACTAATGACCCGACAGTTCAATCGTGGTCTCAAGAAGAAGCCGGAGTACAGAGGAAGAGAAGAAAGAGATAACAGAAGCAGAGGATATGGTGAGGCAAAGAGAAAGGAGTGGTCTGAAGAACCAAGGCAAGAAGAGAGAAATGGACAGAAGTCAGACGGCAGAGCTGGTGACAAATTCCTGAAACAAACTGAAGGCTGCTTCAAATGCGGGAAACCAGGCCACTATGCAGCAGAGTGCAGGTCCTCTACCAACACAGGGAAACCCACAAGGGACGCTGCCTTCTATAAAAAGAAAGCAGAGTACTACACTCAGAAATCCCTAATGGCAGAACAAGAGAACCTTGTAACCGATGAATCATCTGATGAAGAAAATAACGCTATGTTTAGCGTGAATTTTGGATTTTATTAGATTTCAGTTCGAGTTTTTGAAACTCACTATAATTAGGTCGAATTTGTAAGTTTGGTGTTTTATCTTGAAATTCATCAATTGTAATTGGTTCGAGATATGTACTAGAAGAATTCTTTAAAGTTTCAGACTGATTGGTGGAGTTTTGGATCAAAATCAGTTGAAAAGTTGGATTTTTGTTCGAACAACGGAAGAACTCGCAAGATCTGGAAAACGCGCAAATGAAGAACACGCACAACAAAGAACTCGCTAAAAGTGTGAAGAACTCGCAAGACGTGACTTGCGAGAAGTAGAAACACTCAAGCTTCTCTGTGCGCGAAGTGGATTCTATTAGAAGTGCATTGTGCGAGAAGTTTTTGTGTGCGCGAACAAAAAGAGTGGATATTTTTTTCTAAGTCTCAAACGCGCAGAGTATTGTGTGCGTGAAGTAGGAACTTGCAAGACCTTGTGTGCAAGTTCTTGTGTTTAATTTCTTTGTTTTGTGAGTTTCTCATTCTGCGTGAATTCTTTTTGCAAGTTTATATTTAGCGCGAAGTTAAAATTGAATTTTTTTTTCTAAGTCTTAAACACGCAACGTGATTGCGTGAAGTGTATTTCAAGGAACTCACAAGACTTGGTTTGAGAGAACCTAAAACGCGCATAGCTTGATCTGTGCGAACTAAGAACGCGCAAGCTTTATCCTGCACGAACTTAGAACACACAGACTTCTTGTGCACGAAGTTTGTGATTTCTTTGGTATGCGAGTTCTGACACTTGTATTTTTTTTTTGTGATTTTTCAGCGTTGACTAAATTTTATTTTTACAGATCAACCTCACTTCTGAATTTTTGAAGATCATTTCAAACAGTGTAAAGATCAAGATGACTTCTAAAGATGAACTTGTCATTGGTACAGATGTCAAACCACCGGTTCTCTTCAAAGAAGAGTATAAATAGTGAAAAGACTGGTTCCTGGACTTCGTTGATAGACATGCCAACGGAGAAAATATTATGTTATCCATCAAAGAAGGTCCAATGGTTCCTATAACCATGGAAATCCCAGATGATGAATCCTCGGATAGTGAAGATGGGAATATGGACAGAGAGCAGAAAACAAAGATAGTTCGGAAGGATATCTCTAAGTATACAGAAGAGCAGAAAAACAGATATAAGGCCAACAAGCAAGCTAGATCTCTACTGTTGCAAAGCATACCAAATGAGATCTACATCAAAATAGACATCTACAAGGAAAATGCTAAGAAGATGTGGGATTAACTGCAGAAAATGTTGATGGGATCCAAGGTTGGTAACCAGATGAAGGTCGCCAATTGTATTAACAGTTATGAGGAGTTCAAGGATATGGAAATTGAGAGTTTAGAAGATACTTATGAGAGATTTGTTCTGTTGCTGAATGAGCTTGAGAAAAATAAGGTGAAGAAGAAGAAGATAGAAAATAATGTCAAATTCCTCAGCATCCTTCAGCCCGAGTGGAAGAAACATACTAGAAGGATGAAACAAATGAAGGATCTCAGTGACATTCCTCTGCATGAAGTGTACGAAACACCGAGGCAGAACGAAGAGGATGTGGAAGAGAAAAGAGGAGAGAAGAAAAAGGCTGAGAAAGCTACATATCCCATAGCCTTGGTAGTAGCTAACAAACAGAAAGAGAAGAAGGATAAGAAGAAGAAGAAGAAGAAAGTAATAATTCCAAGTTCTGATGATTCTGATGATGCTGATTCTGACTCTGATGACAGGGAAAACTTGAAACAAGCCATGTTATTGCTAACCCTTGCATTGCATAAGAAATTCTACAAGAAGCCGGGATCAAATAGCCAGAGAAATTCGTTAGGGTCGAGAAACTTTTATCATAAAGAAAAGATGGAAGGAAGAAGGTATGAGGAGAAAAAGTTTATAGAAAGGAAGCCTGAGGAAAAGAAAAAGTATGTGAATGATTATGGTGAGAAAAAGTCTAATGAGCTAATCAAGTGTTACAATTGCGGAAAAGTGGGTCACTATGCTAAAGACTGCCGGAAGCCTACAGTAAGAAACTCAGACTACTACAAGAACAAAATGCTTCTGGAAAAACAGAAAGAAGCTGGAAAGGCTTTGATGGTAGAAGATGAATTTTGGCTAGACCACTCAGATGATGAAGATAAAGATGAGACAACTTACATGTGCCTTATGGAAAGGAAGTGATGTACGATGAATCAGACGAGGAGACTTCCGATGAGGTACAATTTGATTACGAATTTGATTTTCTAAAATAGATTGAAGCTATGATGGTTGAGCTTCAAGACCTTCAAACAAAACTCAAAAAAGGAGAAAAACAGGGTTGCAAAGAAGCGTCAAACAAATTTTGATCTCAACAAGGAACTTGTTGGGAACAAAAACTTGATTGACTCTTTGAACAAGTTAGCTACTGTTTTTAAACAACAAAAAGATTGTTTTGAAAATAAGATTTCAGAAGCTGTTTCAAAACTTACAAAATCTGATCTTGAGAAACAAGAATTTATACTAAAAGTTCATAAATTATAGGTTGAAAATAAGAATTTGGAGAAAAAGGTCAATGGTTTGGAAGAAAAATTGTACACTAGAGGTCAAACAGATCAAACCATCTTTCTAAACACACCAAATGAGGATAATGATTTTAAAGAAAAGTGGGGTCTCAGTTACGATAACCCACACTATTTGAAGAAAGCAATCAGAAAACAGCCAGCTTTATATAATTTTAATTTCTACAAGCGGCTATCAAACATCCTCATTTCAAACCCATGTTTGTTACCAAATCTTCTGATGAGGTTGAAGCCAAAGAAGACGAGAACAGAAAGAAAACAACGAAAATGCAACTACCATTCTGCTATCAAAAGTTGAATGATAGTTATCTTTCTGAAGAATCGAAGTTTCTTTCGAATGATTATTTTGAAAGCTATTCTACTAAAGAGTTGGAGGCAAAACCTATTAAAAGCAAAATCTATGTTCCTCCGCTTGTGTTAGAAAGCAAAATAATTGATCTTGAAAACACTTTATCAGACGAAAGAATTTTGGTTGATATTGAAAAGGTTGTTTTTCTACAGTAATGAAGAACACTGCTTTTAAATCTGAATCTAAAATGTGTTCAAATTCTTCCAAGGCACCTCAAATTTCTGAGGATGATACTGATGACTTATTTGTGTGTGCAAATGATTTTTTAAATTTTGATGATGGTTGTGTTGATGAAAGTATTGATATGTTTGACTTCAATGCAAAACTTCCAGATAATTCTGATTTTATTATAAATTCCGATGCTTTACCTAATGTGTTTGAAATAGGTGAATCATCAACTAAGGTTGATGAGTCAGTTTTTGTGAGTACCGATTATTATGAAAATGGTAAAAAGTAAAAGAAAAGGCACTCACATAAACGGACCAACATAGGTAAGCAAAAAAAAAAAGAAAGAGAAACTCAGAAATCTCATTTTTCTAACAATTCTAAATCTTTTGTTTCAGATCTGAGCAAGAAAAGATCTGAAGTGCGTACTAATGGGCGACAAAAGCAGAAAGTTGATGAGATTGCAAAATCATCTTCTGATTCTAATTGTAATAAAAAGACTAATAGTAAAACTGATGTAGTTGGCAATGTTGCTTTTAATAAACCAAAAATTGGAACTTCTTACAAGCGATATTCAATAAAGCAATTTATCCAATTATCTCCGTTTGCTAATAGGACTTCTACTTATCGTAGAAATGGTTTTGTGTCTCAGCAATATTCTGATGATTGGTTTAGATCATATCATGTCTATTCTTATAATTCATTTGCTTCAAAAGTTTTCAAAAGATCAAAGGGTCCATATACAAATGGATGACAAAATCATGCGCTAACACTGTAGGACCCATCTATAAATGGGTACCTATACCGATTGTTTCCTGATTTCTCTTGTGCAGACCCGTCATATGTGGTACTTGGATTCTGGTTGCTCCAAGCATATGTCTGGGAGGAAAGATTTATTGTCTAATTATACAGAGAAATATTGCGGAAACGTACGCTTCAGAAATGACTAGTTTTCACCTATTCTTGGATATGGTGATGTTATTCAAGAGAACGTAACGATTAAGAAAGTGAGCTATGTAGAAGGACTAGGACATAACCTATTCAGCATTGGTCAGTTATGTGACAAAGACTTAGAGGTGAATTTCAAATCCAAAAGGTGTTGTGTACGAACTGAAGATGGAAAAGAACTTTTGGTCGGGACGAGAAATTCAAACCTCTACACGATTAACTTGTCAAAAGTCCAAACTGATAATGTGGTGTGTCTACTTTTAAAAGCCTCTATGCAACAAAGTTGGTTATGGCATAGAAGGCTATCTCATCTAAACTTTCGATACATCAACAAGCTGGTCACGGGAAATTTAGTGAAAGGACTTCTAGAACTCAAATATGTCAAAGAACATCTATGTCCAGCGTGTGAGAAGGACAAGATGAAAAGAGCCTCTCATAAGTCGAACCTGAGCTGAGTACAAGTTCTTCCTTGGAACTGTTGCATATGGATCTCTGTGGTCCAATGCGAACATAAAGCATAAATGGCAAGAAATATGTGCTAGTGATTGTGGACGATTATTCACGATACACTTGGGTTAAATTTCTGAGATCAAAGGATGAGACGCCCGATGTCCTCATCACATATCTAAAGACCACTCAAGTGAATCTACATATGACAATAAAGCTTCTTAGAATGAACAATGGCCCATAATTCAAGAACAGAATTGTTGATGGTTATCTCGAATCGGTCAGAATAACACACCAGTTTTTTGCTGCCAGAACGTCTGAACATAATGGAGTCGTAGAGAGACGAAATAGAACACTAGTCGAGGCCGCTCGAACTATGTTGAGTCAATTAGATCTACCTCTATTTCTATGGGCTGAAGCTGTGTCGACTGCCTGCTATACGTAAAATTGCTCCATTATCCATCGCCGGTTCGGTAAAACACCGTATGCTTTATTAAATAATAGAATACCTAGCATTAAACATTTCCATATTTTTAGATGTAGGTGTTTTGTACTAAATGACAAGGAGAACTTGCACAAATTCAGTCCAAAAGCTGAAGAAGGCATTTTTATCGGCTATTCACAAACGTCTATTTCTTACAGAGTTTACTTGAAGAGTCGAAAACTGTAGTCGTAAGCATCAATGTACATTCGATGAAGAGATGGCCTCTGTTCAAAACAGTTCAGAACCCGTTTGTTAGAGCATAAATATGTTGGATGCAAGATCATAGAAGACAAAAGGTCAAAGTTCAAGAAAGTCAAAGTTGAAAGTCAACTCTTGTGTGGAAGTCAAAGTCATTGTCATAAATGTCAAAATCAAAGTCTTAGTTAGTTGTTGTTTACTTCTTGTATGCGCATGTGTTTTTCCTTTATTAGACTTGTGGCTAGTGGTTTTACATTAGATGTAACAAGAACTTCATTTGTAAGAGATCATTTTTCATAGAGCTTTAGAGAGAGAAAGCTAGAGAGAGAAAGGATTTGTACGAATTGTGAATTGAAATCAAGATAACAGGTTGATCATTTAATCTGATTAATTCATCTTGTTTGTTTGTAATTGAATCAATAAGAACTTGTTAATCAGGGACATTATCAATTTGTATTAAAGTAGATCCAAAGTGAAATCGATTGAAAATAAAGTTCGACACTGTTTCATCGAGTTCAGATTCAATTTTGAGTTTTTGTTGGTAATTTGAGTTGTAATTGATTGTTTTGTGTTCGAATTGAGTATTAGATTGAGTTTGTATAGGATAACTCCAATTGTGCACTGTATTTGATTGTCAAATGTTGAATTTTAGAGTTTCGAGTTTCACGAGTTCAGTCGCACTGTATTGGATCGAATTTGTATTCTTGAATGTTTTTAGTTGAATTTCTTTGATAGATTTCGATTCTATATGTGTTAGAGATCGAATTGTCAAAGTCTCAGTTCATAGAATTCACATTTGTGTGTTTTTTTTAGAAAAGCTAAGGATTCGCGGATTTGATTTGTGCGAATTTTCAGATTTCACATAAGTGTTGTCTACAAAAAGTAATTTTAGAAAATCTTCAAGGACAGAATTCGTAGATCTCTTGTTTACGAAAAGTTAGAATTCGCAGGTGTCTTTGGGCAAATTTAGTGGATTTTACGAATTTTGTAGATACGAATTCTGATTTCTTATTGTAACAACCTGAACTTTTATACATACAATAAAATAACATTTATATCTGAATACTGCCCAGGTTTACATTTCAGAGTACAAAAGTTACAACTATCTCTATTACACAACTGACTTCAAAAAGTATAAACTATTTAAGGAAGTCTTCTATCTCCTGGAAATAGCTTACATCTTCTCCTTACCCTTATCTGTACCTGCTACCTTTCGATAACCTGAAACAGGATTAAAATTTTGAAATAGCGAGGGTTAGACCAATGGTCTAGTGAGTCCCCTCCAATCACTACTGCAACACTTCAAATATTAATTAAAACCTTTAAACAAAACTTTATATCTCAAAAACATAACTTGTTCTTTTAATCAAACTTTAAAATAATTTATGCTTCCCAGGCATAACTCAATTTACTGGCCATCACTGACCACTTTTTACGATTCGCAAGCGTACCTTAAGCTACTGACCAACATTTCCGTCAAAGACGGTATGTCTGTCTCGCACTGCCTTATTTTAGGGACACACCCTAATGGCATAAACGGACCACACTCGTTGGTACGAGCAGGCGGGTCACACTTCCCGACTTAGGTCAGACTTCTGACTCAAATGTATGCATACACCTAGTCCTGACTGTATATAAAACAAGTTTATATAAACCGAGCATAAACATGCGAAACTGATTAAATCAATACTATAAATGCACAGTATATAAAACCCACATTTATCAAATAACTACTAAAATCATAAAAGATTTAGTTTGAAAGACTCACCTCTGATTCTTCTTGATTAACTCTGACTTCTACTGATTAACACCACCTACGATGGTATTAAAACAATGGTAAGCTAGCTTGCAACTAATACTCTTTCTTTTTAAAAACTCATCAAATACAATCTACTGCTATTATCCCGGTCGAAACCACTATGATCAATACCTCTTAGGACCGATTAACAAAATACCAGTCGAATATATACACTGGTAAACACCGGTCGGTTCACTACACCGGTCGAGCCTTAATACCGGTCGAGCAATGATACCGGTCTACAACAACATACCGGCCAACAGCTTTATCGGTCGACAACTTTATACCGGTCAACTGATACCTTTACCGGTCCTTACAACCTATGGGTCAAACAACATACCGGTCGACCATGGTCCCGGCCCATTACACTTTATCGGTCGAATGCTTTTACCGGTCGACACAACATACCGGTCCTTCACAATATATCGGTCGACCCTACTTCCAGTCAATATCATCGTTTAGGTCCTATACCGGTCGATTTTATACTAAGTCGGTTTACAGTAAACTCAAATCCATGAATCTATTGAAAACACAGATAAAAGCTTAAATAACACAACTATTGACCGATTATAACATGTAGATAGAAGTATTAAGCTAGAATCATACCTTTATATGACAAAAACGGATCGATTGATAAAGACCTCTTTCTCTTTTTCTCTCTGCCTTCTTGGTCTGTTTTCTCTCTTTCTAAGTCGGTTTCTTGAAATATCAGAATGATATGAAATCAATTATCTGAGGTTTAGATTATATATAACCAATGTTTCAATAAACCCCCTGAACTTTGGGTCTCGTTTAAATTTTCACCCAACTTCCAAAATTTAATAAAATTTCGGATCCGGATATTACACTTATAGACTGCGAATTCAGAAGTTGTTGTTTGCGAATTCTTGTTAACATTGAAGAGTAACCTGCGAATTCTTATTGCATTTCTCTTGGTTACGAATTCTGAAGTCTTAATTTGTGCGAATTTTAGTTGATTTGTACTTGTTTGCGAAATCCTAGTGGTTCATTCTAGCTTGCGAATTCCTTACTTAGAGAAATTTTGAAATTTCATTTATGAATTTTATTTCTAAGTTTTCTTTAGATTGCCTGATTTCACTTGGACTAACGATCATTTTCAAGTTTCTTATTGAATATTTCTTATAACAGGATGACTTCTAAAGACGCTCTTTCTATTGGTATAGACGTAAAGCCTCATGTTCTATTCAAGGGTGAATATGAACAGTGGAAGGATCGTTTTCTTGACTTCATTGACCGACATGTAAATGGGGAAAATATTCTGCTGTCCATTACTGAAGATCCAATGATTCCTCCTACCATTGAGATACCAGATGAAGATTCTTCTGATAGTGAGGATGGAGATGAGGACAGGGTCGGAAAAACGAAGACTGTTGCTAAGGACTTTGCCCAGTACACAGATGAACAAAAGAGCATATTTAAAGCTGATAAACAAGCCAGATCTCTTCTACTTCAGAGTATCTGTTAATCATAAAATCCCAATCTATCAAGCTAATTACACAAGATTTATCTAATATGCTCAAGAACTAGAGAGAGAGTCTAGAGAGAGAAAGTAGATCTTGAATTACACCTTCTAGAATTACAATATGCAAAAGCTCTAGTTCGTTACTACATGATTACACAAACCAAAACTATATAAACCATCTAACTATTACAAAGCCTTAATGGCTAAGGAAACTAAACTAGCTTTGACTTTAACAACACAAAGACTATGTTGACTTTTACAACTTTGACTTTCTATATTAAATCTTGGATACAATATTTAGACTTAACAATCTCCACCTTTGTATTCAAGATTTAATAAAAATTTGATGCAGATCTTCAGCTCTTGATTCTTCATCTTTCATCTCTTGAAGCTTTCACAAACTTTGCTCTTTTGGAGCTTTTGAAGAATCTTGGAAAGTCTTTTTAATCTTTGAAGCTTTCTTGATCACTAAACAAAAAAATGAAGCTTTGACTTTAAACTTTGAAACAAATTTGAGAAACCTTGTAAACAGCTTTGAAAACTTTATCTCTGAATTATCTCTGAAAATTCTTTCGACTTTGAACAAACTTGTATCTTCATCACTTTGATCTCTTGACAGTCTTCAGACAAACAAACTTTCTCGAATCATCTATCTTCAGAGTCTTTTAAACTTTCTATCAGTGGAAGCATTTTGAAATTCTGTCAAGAAATTTAAACTTGGACTCTTGAAATTGATCTATCTGCAGATACAATCGAAAGCACAAGAAGATCCAACCTACAAAGAAATCCCAAATGAGATTTACATAAAGATAGACAACTACAAAGCAAATGCGAAGAAGATGTGGGATCAACTGCAGAAAATGATGATGGGATCTAAGGTCGGGAATCAGATGAAAGTGGCTAACTGCATCAACTCCTACGAGGAATTCAAGGCAAAAGAAAATGAAAGCCTTGAGGAAACATACGAGAGATTTATTCTTCTTCTGAACGAGCTGTCAAAGAACAAAGTAAAGAAGAAGCAAATCGAGAACAATGTAAAGTTCCTCAGCATTCTCCATCCTGAATGGAAAAAGCATACGCGGAGATTGAAGCAGATGAAAGACTTTAGCGATATCCCACTTCATGAGGTTTATGAAACTCTAAGGCAGAATGAAGAGGAGGTTGAAGAGAAAAGAGATGAGAAGAAGAAATCTGAGAAACCAGCTGACCCCATTGCCCTGGTAGCTGGTAAGAAAGAGAAACAGAAGAAAAAGAAGAAGAAGATTGTGATCCCTAGCTCAGATGATTCTGATTCTGAGTCTGATAGTGATGATGGGGAGAACCTCAAGCAAGCTATGTTGCTACTAATCCGAGCTTTTCAGAAAAAGTTCTACAAGAAACCAGGGTCAAATTCACAGAGGTATTCTTCTTCGGGTCAAAGAATCATGAGCATCGGGAAAGAGTTGAAAGACAGAGGTCTGAGGAGAAGAAGTATGTAGAAAGAAAGTCGGATGAGAAGAAGAAATATCTGAATGATTATGGTGCTGAAAAGAAGAATGATGACATGATCAAATGCTACAACTGGGGCAAGACTGGTCATTACGCTAAAGATTGTAGAAAGTCCAATGTCAGAAACTCAGAATATTATAAGAACAAGATGCTCTTGGCTAAACAGCAAGAGGCTGGCCAGGCATTGATGGCTGAAGATGAGTTCTGGCTGGATTATTCAGATGAAGAAGAAAGAGAGGAGACAACACACATGTGCTTGATGGGCAACATAGTGAAATATGATGATTATGATGAGGAGACAGCTGATGAGGTACTAAATCTATCTGGATCTGATTTTATGAGTAAAATGGAAGCTATGATGATCGAACTTCAAGATCTTCAGTGTAAACTGAAAAAGGAAAAGAACAGAGTTGCTAACAAAAGTCAAAAGATCTTTGAACATAACAAGGAACTTGTTGGGAACAAAGATTTGATTGACTCTCTGAACAAATTTGTTTCTATTTTTAAACAAGAAAATGATTGTTTTGAAAGTAAGATTTCTGATTTTGAAAGGCATGAATGTGTTCTAAAAGTTCATATTTTGCAGGTAGAAAACAAGACGTTAGAGAAAAAGGTAAATGGTTTGGAAGTCAAACTTTATGCATGAGGCCAAACAGATCAAACTATTTTTCTAAACACACCTAATGAAGAGGCTGATTTTAAAGAGAAATGGGGACATGGTTATGAAAACCCCCATTACTTAAAGAAAGCCATCAAAAAACAACCAGCATTGTATAATTTTGATTTTATTTTTGCTGCTGGTAAATATCATCATTTAAAACCCAAATTTTTACCAAGTCATTGGATGAGGTAGAGGCTAAAGAAGATGAAAAGAGAAAGGATTTAAAGAAAACGGAACTAGCATTCTGCTATCAAAAGCTGAATGATAGTTATCTTTCTGAAAAACCAAAATTTCTTTCAAACGATTATTTTGCTAGCTATTCTACTACTGAGATGGAGGCAAAACCAGTTAAAGCTAAGATTTACACTTCTCCACTTGTATTGGAAAGCAAAATAATTCAACTTGAAAATATTTTAACTGATGAAAGAATTTTGAGTGATTTAGAACAAAATATGTTTTCTACTGTATTAAAGAACACTGTTTTTTAAAACTGAATCTATTAAGTGTTCAACATCTTCTAAGGAACCTCAAACCTCTTAACCTGATTTTTATAACTTATTTGCGTCTGCAAATGATTTTTTTAAATTCTGATGAAGGGTGTGTTTATGAGATTGAAATGTTTGACTTTAATGTTAAACTTCCAGATCATTTTACTTTTGTTATAAATGGTCAAGCTTTACCAAGTGTGCATGAAATAGGTGAATCATCAACTAAGGTTGGTGAATCAGTTTATGTGAATGCTGATTACTATGCAAAATGTAAGAAGCAAAAGAAACGACGCTCACAGAAATAGACTAACGCCGGTAAGCTAAAGAAAAGACAATCTCAAAAATCTTATTTTCCTAAAAAATCTAAATCTTTTTTTTCAGATTTAAGAAAGAAAAGGTCGGAAGGTCGAACTGAATGGCGACCAAAACAGAAGATAGATGAGAGTTCAGAATTAATTCCTGATATGGATTGTATTAGATCTACTAGTAGTATTTCTGATGTAATTGGTTCAGTTGCTTTGAATAAACAAAACCTTGTAAATTCTTACAAGAGATATACAATAAAGCAATTATTCCAATTATCTCGGTTTGCTACTAAGTCATCTACTTATAGACGGAATGATTTTGTCTCTCACCAATATTCTGATGATTGGTTTGGTACTTATCATGTTTCTTCTTATAAGCCATATTCAACAAAAGTTTTTCAGAAGTTCAGAGGATCAATATACAAATGGATACCAAAATCTTGTGTTAATCTGTTAGGACCCACTTTTAAATGGGTACCTAAAGTTGTTCTTCCCTGATTTCTCTTATGCAGACCCATCATATGTGGTACTTGGATAGCGGGTGATCCAAGCATATGACCAGGCAAAAGGATTTATTGTCTAATTATACAGAGAAATTCTACGGGAATGTACGTTTTGGCAACGATCAGTTTTTACCGATTCTAGGCTACAGTGACGTAATACAAGATAATGTAACGATTACGAAGGTGAGTTACGTGAAAGGTTTAGGACATAACCTATTCAGTATTGGCCAGTTCTGCGACAAAGATCTAGAGGTAAATTTCAAGGCCAAGAGGTGTTCTTTACGCACTGAAGATGGTAAAGAACCCTTGGTCGGCATGCGAAAGTCCTACCTCTACACCATTAATCTGTCAAAAGTCCAGACTGACAATCAGGTTTGTCTACTATCAAAAGCCTCGCTACAACAAAGCTGGTTATGGCACCAAAGGCTTTCTCACCTGAATTTTCTTTATATCAATAAACTGGTCACGGGTAAGCTAGTTAAAGGACTTCCTGAGCTTAAGTACGAGAAAAAACACCTATACGCAGCATGTGAGAAAGGAAAGATGAAGAAAGCTGCTCACAAGCCAAAGCCTGAACAAAGTACAAGTTCTCTACTGGAATTGGTTCATATGGATTTCTGTGGTCCAATGAGAACGCAAAACATAAGCGGCAAGAAATATGTCTTAGTTTTTGTGGACGATTATTCGCGATATACATGGGTCAAATTTCTGAGATCAAAGAATGAGACGCCCAAAGTCATCATCAGTTTGTTAAAGACTACCCAAATAATTCTACAAAAGCCAGTCAAGCGTCTAAGAACAGACAACGGCACAGAGTTTAAGAACAAAACTGTGGAAGATTATCTCGAATCGGTCGGGATAACACATCAATTCTCTGCTGCTAGAATGCCAGAACAGAACCGAGTAGTAGAAAGACGTGATCCAATGCTAGTCAAGGCCGCTCGTACTATGCTGAGTCAATCCGATCTACCTCTGTTTCCGTAGGCAGAAGCTGTTTCGACTGCATGCTACACACATAATCGGTCCATAATACATCGTCGGTTTGGTAAAACACCTTATGCATTGACAAACAATCGTACACATAGCATTAAACACTTTCATGTTTTTGGTTCCAAATGCTTTGTACTAAATGATAGAGAGAACCTGAACAATTTCGGACGGAAGGCTGATGAAGGCATCTTCATTGGTTACTCTAAAATATCTGTTGCATATCGAGTGTACTTGAATAAGTCCAAGATTGTGATAGAGAGCGTCAATGTCACATTTGATGAGGAAGTAGCTTCTGAACAGAACTGTTCAGAACCCATCCTTACAGGAGGTTTAGCTTTTGGATAAATCAATCAAGAACCTGCGGTTAATGAGATTAATTCGGATAAAGCATCTACTTCTACATCTCATTTATCTGAATTAGATTTATTGTTTGAATTTTTCTATGATGAGTTTCTTGGATCTAAACTGCCTAAATCTGTTGTGGTTGACAGGTCAGAAGATTCAATGACTAATCATCCAACCATTTCAGAGGTATCAACTGAACTTGTTCCCCTGGTTCAGAAAGAAATTCAGTTCAAACAAATACTCCTACGGTTGAAGATGTACAAGAGAATGTTGAACCAGAAGTTACTACTTCAGTTGATTGCACTGTGATGGATAATCAACAGACTGAACAAGTTGTTCCAACTGAAACTTCTGTACAAGAAACTTCAACTGTACCCCTAACAAATGCTGAACAACAAGAAGAAGACAGTGGATATTTAGATGATTTGTATGATCAGTCTACATCGAATCCGCTCCCTCACGATCTTAAGTGGACCATAGAGCACCCGATAAGCCAAATAATTGGAGATCCAACTTTATCGGTGCAAACTAGGTCTGCTACTTTGAACATGTGTATGCATGACTCATTCCTGAGTAAGATAGATCCCACTCGCGTATCAGAAGCTCTAGCTGACTCGGATTCAGTGACTGTCATGCAAGAGGAGCTGAACCAGTTCGAGGCTTTAAAAGTCTGAAGACTTGTACGAAGACATGAAGGTAAATCTGTAATCGGTACAAAATGGGTATTCAAAAACAATAAGGATGAAGATGGTATCGCAATTAGAAACAAAGCACGACTTGTTGCAAAAGGCTACCGACAAGAGGAAGGCATTGATTATAATGAGACTTACGCTCTAGTGGCACACATTGAAGTGATCTGAATGTTTCTTGCATATGCTGCTCATAAAAACTTCACAGTCTACCAGATGGACGTGAAAACTGCCTTTCAAAACTGGAGGTTTCGATTGAGAACCCATAGAAAGCAACTCTTTAGACATGATGAGACATTTATGTAATCTGCACAAACAAGGAAAAATTAGCTAGTAATGATCTTTAAATCCAAAAATTTGAGAAACACTTGAAAAAATTTCAGAAAATGAAATTTCTAAAAACTCCAAGTTCAGAATTCGCAAGCAACACAAAACAAGAACAATTCGCAAAACAAATTGTACTAGAATTCGTAAACCCTTTGAAATTCGCAAGACAAATCTTTAAAATTCGCAAAGTCAGGAATTCGCAATCTAGAGAGATCACAAGACAATCAATTCGCAAAAAGCTTTATGCGAAAAGTTTACAATTCGCAGATCACTCTTCTGCGAAGTCTATCCTTGGACAAATTTTGAAAACACAATTCTCAAATCAATCAAGAATTCGTAACAGAAATTCGTAAGATACTGAAACACGAATCCTTTGCTTAAGAATTTTTTTTGCAATTGTCTCAAAAACTTTTCGTAACACATACGAGTTCTTGACTTGGAAGAATTATTGAAAAAGCTTTGCGAAAACTTAAGAATTCGTAAACTAGAGTAATGCGAATTCTAGCTTTTCGCTTAAGACACAATAGCGAAAACGTCAGAATTCGTAACAGACTCAATTACGAAATCCTCACTTGAAACATATTAAATCAACACTTTTCGCAAAACTGACTTTTACAAATTCTAGCTTTTCGTAACAGAGAGATAAACGAATTTTGTACTTTAACAAATTTTCAAAGAATTATGTGAATTCTTCTAGATTTCGTTATATACACTGATGAGAATTCTTTACTTGATGAATTGAAAAATGATATCTTGCGAAATCTGATTGCGAAAACTATCAAAATAGCGAGTTCTTATTCGATTTTTGTCCAGAAATCGATCCAGACTCCAAATTCAAAGTTGTAATCTTCACATAATCAACAAGATTAGTCCAAAGTACAATCCAATTCAATATATCAAACTAATTCCCACAAATGAACATTCAATTCAATCAAACAGAGACCGATAACTCGTTCGACTAAAAACTAACCAAAATCTCAAATTTTCGATTAGAAAATGTTTTCCTGTGAAAATCAATCCGATAGAAACTTTTTAAAACACTAATCGATCACTAAACAATCACCAATTTCATTAAACAAATACTTTTTGTACAAAAATCGATCAAGAACTATTCGACAGAAAACTACTTTTCGTAAAACTCAAATTGTTAGATTTTTGTGCTCTGATACCAATTGTGACCCAGTATACTAGCAATTAATCCACACACAATCTTACAAAATTAGATTTATTGATAAAATCACAAGTATTACAATTAATCACAGATCTAATACGAAGTTACATATCTCACGTATGTGTGTGTATACAGTGTGCGAGTTCTTACCAATCTAGCATGTGTTTGTAACTACAAATCTAAGAAAGACCAAACTATTTATACTAAGTCAACTTGTGTCGACTTTACAACCAAACCCTCAAACTATTACACAATGATAATACAGACCCTCACATTTAATCTTGAATACAATATTAATCTAACACTATGTCTCACAACCTGAAGGCTTTGTGAATCCAGATAAACCGGATCATGTTTACATTCTGGATAAAGCACTTTATGGTCTAAAACAAGCGCCTCGAGCCTATTACGAGGTATTATCATAGTTTTTGGTCAAGTCTGGCTTCACGAAAGGTAAAATCGATACTACTTTGTTTATTAAAAAGGAAAAAGCCGATATCATTCTTATTCAGATATATGTGGATGATATCATATTTGGCTCAACAAATCCTAAATACTGTAAGACTTTTTTAAACCTCATGGTGTCACGTTTTCAGATGAGTATGATGGGAGAGATGAACTTCATTCTCGGATTACAAGTCAAGCAATTTTCAACGGGGATTTTTATAAATCAATCCAAGTACATTTTCGATATTCTGTGATAATTCAAAATGGAAAATTGTACAACAATTGGAACCCCGATGGCACCGGAAACTAAAATCGACATGGATCCTTCGGGAAAACCTGTTGATGTTAGAATATATAGAGGAATGATTGGTTCTTTGAGGTATTTGACTTCAAGTAAGCCAGATATTATGTTCTCTACATGTCAATGTGCATGATATCAGGCTAATCCAAAAGAATCCCATATGTCTGCAATTAAGCGCATATTTAGATATCTGAAGGGCACTGCAGATCTTGGTCCATGGTATCCTAAAGATACTAGTTTTGAACTGACAACCCACTCAGATGCAGATCATGCAGGTTGCATGTTGGACAGGAAGAGTACATTGGGTCATATATAGTTTCTTGGAGATAAACTCGTAAGTTGGGCATCAAAGAAACAACTGTGTTTCCACATCCACTGCTGAGGCAGAGTATGTTGTTGCTGTGAGCTGCTGCTCTCAGGTGTTGTGGATGAGGACGCAACTACGAGATTATGGCTTCAAATTGGACAAGATTTCAATATACTGTGACTCTAAGAGCACCATTGCAATATCAACAAATCTTGTTCAGCAAACAAAGACCAAACACATGGACGTACGATATCATTTTATCAAAGACAATGTCAAAAAAGGTACAATAGAATTTATTTTGTAAACACTGATTATCAGCTTGTTGAATTGTTTACCAGCCTCTCGACCAAAAGTGATTTAATTTTCTTATCTCGAAACTTGGTATGCTAAATCTCAAGACATAATATGTGATTACCTACTAAAGTTTTTCTTATTGCTATTTTTCTTTACTCTGAAAAGATATCTGCACTTTAAAGTTTGTTCATGATCTCATGGGGAGTAAGAGAAGATGAAAAGATGATCTATATATATTTGAGGGGGGGTTTATAAATTCTGCTTATGATTATCACTGATAAATTTTTCATAGAGCTTTAGAGGGAGAAAGTTAGAGAGAGAAAGGATTTGTACGAATTGTGAATTGAAATCAAGATAACAGGTTGAGCATTTAATCTGATTAATTCATCTTGTTTGTTTGTAATTGAATCAACAAGAACTTGTTAATCAGGGACATTGTCACCGTTCTTACCAGAGGGTTTAGCTTTTGGACAGATCAGTCCAGAACCTGTGGTTAATGAAACTACTTCTGATAAACCATCAACTACTACATCTCACTTAACAGAATTAGATTTATTGTTTGAATTTTTCTATGATGAGTTTCTTGGTTCTAAATTTTCTAAACCTGTTACGATTGATAGACCTGAAGATTCAAGCAATCATCATCCAATCACTTCAGATGTGTCAAGTGAATCTCTTCCCACGGTTCAGCAAAAAACTCCAATTCAAACGCCTACTTCATCAATTGAAGATGAAAATATAAATGAAGAGCCAGAAGTAACTCAATTAGTTGGGTGTACTACAACATCTAATCAATAGACATCCAGTGTCCAACCAACTAAAACTTCTTCACCGTCTACTTCAACTGAACCTTTAACAGAACAAAACAAAGAATATATTGGATTTTTATATGAACATCATGCTCAATCTACATCTAATCCACTCCCTCACGAACACAAGTGGACCAAAGATCACCCAATACATCAAATCATTTGAAATCCGTCCAAACCAGTGTAGACTAGGTGTGCTACACTAAAACAGTGCATGCTTGATTCATTCCTGAGCAAGATAGAGCCAACTCGAGTATCTGAAGCTCTAGCTGACTCAGACTGGGTGACTGCGATGCAAGAAGAGTTGAATCAATTCGATGCGTTTAAGGTTTGGAGACTAGTGCCTAAACCTGAAGGTAAGACAATAATCGACACGAAATAGGTTTTCAAGAACAAGAAAGATGAAGATGATATTGTCATAAGAAACAAAGTGAGACTTGTGGCTAAAGGATATAGGCAAGAGGAAGGTATAGATTACTAGAGGCAATCTGCATGTTTCTTGCATATGCCGCACACAAGAACTTCACTGTCTACCAGATGGATGTGAAGACTGCCTTTCGAAACATCATCTTAAAAGAGGAAGTCTACGTCTCTCAACCTGAAGCTTTTGTCAATCCAGATAAGCCAAATCATGTATAAATTCTGGACAAAGCTCTTTATGGTCTGAAACAAGCCCCTCGCGCCTAGTATGAAGTTCTGTCCATATTTTTAGTCAAGTCAGGCTTTTCAAAAGGTAAAATCGATACTACTCTTTTCATTAAAAAGGATAAAGCTGATATCATATTAATTCAGATATATGTGGATGACATCATATTTGGCTCAACTAATCCAAAGTACTGTAAGATTTTTTCTAACCTTATGGTGTCAAGATTTCAAATGAGTATGATGGGAGAGATGAATTTCTTTCTCGGATTACAAGTCAAACAATTTTCTACAGGGATTTTCATTAATCAAGAAAAGTACATTTTCGATATTCTTCGAAAATTTAAAATGAAAAATTGTACTCCTATTGGTACCCCGATGGCACTTGGAACTAAGATCGGTGTTGACTCTTCGGGAAAAGCTGTCGATGTTAGAACCTGCAGAGGTATGATTGGTTCCTTAATGAACTTGACATCTAGTCGGCCAGATATAATGTTTTCTACATGCTTACGTGCTAGATATCAGGCTTCACCTAAAGAATCCCATCTGTCTGTAGTAAAGCGTATTTTTAGATATCTGAAGGGGATTGCAGATCTTGGTATGTGGTATCCTAAAGATACAGGTTTTGAACTCACGGCATATTCAGATGCAGATCATGCAGGTTGTATGCTTGACAGGAAGAGTACGTCAGGACATATATAGTAGGGGTGTTCATCCAAACCGCCAAACCGCACCGCACCGCACCGCAAAAAGCGGTTTAGGATTTTTGCGGTGCGGTTTGCGGTTTTGAGTTTTCAAACCGCGATTCAAACCGCACCGCACCTTTTATATTACTTTTAATTTTAAATATATATAAATATATAATAATTTAATTTAATATTTATATAATTGGGCTTGTGTTTTTAAATTTTAATTATGAACTTTAAGTATTTACAAGCCTTCTTAAAAGTTTAAGGCCCAACAAATGAAAAAAATTGGGCTTTGGCAATTGGGAGTCAAGATGAAGACGAAAGAAAAAGTTGGAGACGTCACTTTATCCATTTATCGTATCGAAACGAATTATTTTTTAGACTATTTTTAATTATGCATTTTAGAGTTGGATATATTCAAACTCTTTATTTTTTGGACTACGGTCACTAAATCATTGATTTTCTAATGTATTTTAAACTTATAATTTTTTGGATGGTAGCATAAAGTGCGATAGGGACAAACCGCATAAACCACACCGCGCCGCATTCCGCAGTGCGATTTGATGCGGTTTGAGGTATATGCGGTGCGGTTTGCGGTTTAGGAAAATGCTCAAACCGAACATGCGGTGCGGTTTGTGGTTTTGCCCCAAACCGCACCGCTAACACCCCTAATATATAGTTTATTGGTGATAAACTCGTGAGTTGGGCTTCAAAGAAACAACTCTATGTATCTACTTCAATAGCTAAGGCAGAGTATGTAGCTGCGACCAGCTGCTGTTCTCAAGTGTTGTGGATGCGGACACAACTCCGAGATTATGGCTTCAAGTTCGACAAAATCCCAATCTACTGTGATTCAAAGAGCGTTATTGCAATATCTGCAAACCCTGTTCAAGATACGATGATCGAGTACATCGACGTGAGATATCATTTTATAAAAGATAATGTTGAAAAAGGTACAATCGAACTTTACTTTGTAAACACAGATTATCAACTTGCGGACTTGTTCACCAAGCCACTTGATGAAAAGAGATTTAATTTTCTCATTTCAAAACTTGACATGCTAAATCTCAAGACTTAATCTGTTGTTACCTAGTACAGTTTAGGTTTGTCATTTTCTTCATTTCTTTATTTTTAATCTGAAAGATATCTGCACTTAAGTTTGTTCATGTTTTCAGGGGGAGTGTGAGACAAGATAAGATAAAATCTACATTTTAGGGGGAGTTCATCAATTTTGCATATCTTAAATGAAATTCTTATGATGCATAATTTCAGGGGGAGTACGGACAATGATTTATGATTAAATCTAATCATAACTTGTTCTTTAAAAGTTGTATTGTTTTTATGTTTTTAATTTTCAATAAATTTTGTGAATAAAACTTTGTACTTTGACGATTTTTGACTAAATGCAAATTTTGAGGGGGAGCCTACATGATCATATTCAATATGACTTTCGAGCTGACTTCATGAGATTTAAGATGAGCGTAAGGTTCATTCTAAACATAATCTCATACATGTCTAAAAGAAGAACGACTTTCAGATTTGAAAACATTTTCTTAAATGTTCAAACCAGTTCTTATTTTCAAAACGATTTCATGAATTTAGAAGTGTGATTTTAAATGTTTTAATTTTACATGGTGTTAAACCCAGATTGTCAAGTTCTAATCACACAAACTAACAAGATGAAACTTTCATAAATCATATGTCATTGAATTCAATACCAAAGATTACAAACATTCTCTCTCTACTTACAGTTTCTCTCTCTAGAATATGCAATAATGAATTCTTCTCTCATATGCTCCGTTCACTTACTTACATAATACAAAGACAACCAGCCTATTTATACCTACTAACAATAACAAGGAAACAAAATACAACTACCTTGACTTTGACTTTATTACAAAGACTTTGACTTTCATGCTTGAGAGTTGACTTTGTGCTCTTTGACTTGGCTGACTTTCAGCTTCAGTGATCATGATCTTGTATCCAACAAATATGTGCACTAGCAATCTCCCCCTTTGGATCAAGATCATCTCTAAAAGATTTTGCATACAATCTCTCCCTTAAGCACAAAATTACAATCTCCTCCTTTGTTGCACTGAAGAACTTTATCTCCTCCTTTTGTAGATCTTTAGCAAAATAGACATTGAAGTGTAAACTCCCCTTTTTTATGCTCAGAAATTACAATCTCCTATTTTTACATAGCAATCTTAAAACTTCCTGTCTTCAAGAATAATAGCATTCTCCCCCATGGTTATAAAATCTCTTTCAGACACATAAAAGAAATTATCATCAAATTCAACTTAAGATTACTTCAGCAAATATTTTTCAAAGAAAATTTCAGTAAAATCTGCTCATATTCTGAAATCTTTGACTTTTTCTCTTTTCAACTTCCAACAATGTTTCTCCAAAAACACTGCGTTGACAACTTTCTTGATCCTCTCCTGTATCTATAACATTTCTTGATTCGCTCTCCCCGTTTTTGATGAATGAAGCATGAAATCATCAAAACTTGACAAGAAATGTCACTGAAATTCTGTTCTGAACACTGATCTTTTATACTGAGACACTGAACATCTATCGATCCAAAGAGATATTCATCCGAATCTTTGCAAATTCGGACAAAAATATCAATGTGACACCTGAATCAACAAATGAAACAGTTAGAAGTGTCTGTCGGTAACACGAAGTCATTGTGTATAACGAATACACATTGGAAAGGAGCTTTTGTGATGTTCACTCCCCCCGGTCTTCCAATCAATCATCAAATAACACAAATATATTTTATGAACGTTTAGACAGAAAAACAAATTTCCTGTGTGTACGTGCTTGTGTTTGAAAGAATTAAGCATAGATGATTGCTTTTTATAGGCTCAAAATTGTATAAACCATTGAGACTAAAACAGTTAAACAAAGACTCGATTATGCATGATCGAAGTGCGAAGGTGGGGTAGACATCCTTCTTTTTTAATATCCAGATTTTCCAAATGAAAACTAGACAGATTATATGTTGCGTCCCCTTGAAATATGAAACATTTTTTTGTTGAGAAGAAAATGAGTAGCTGGTGGGGTTTTTATCAAGAGTTGGCATGGGCTAGTTTCTTTTTTCAATAATGTTTACGAAAAATTGTGAAACACTAGTAATGTGGCTGCCCGACTCAGAAAAATTTGGTGGAGAGTTGGATATTCTATTACTCTGATCTCACACCCTCTTTCTTTTAAATATTGAGCTCACATCTAAGCAAACTCTCATTTGCATTTTACCTCATCACCCAACCCACACTCAGTATTTGACTCCTCACTCTTCAATCACTCAAGGATTAACTTCTTGGGTAGGGAACACTGGTTAATGTGAATCTATATAAGTTTCATTTAAGCTCACACAATAAACCCATGTAATCTTATAAGTATATGTTGCTCAACTGGTTTAACTTTGCAGTTAAAACACGAATATATACAAGTCAGATGTTTTTATGCTCAATGAAATAATCATGAAGATTTGAGCATTTTTAACATTGTTGATATTTCAAACAAGTATACTAAATAAATGAAATGAATACAAGAAACTTGTTTGAAAATCTAACATTGTATGAAAAAGATCAAAATAACTGAATGATTTTACAATTAAGGCTTAGATCAGCAAAAACTGGATTTTGTCTATACGAAACAATATATAGACATTCTTAAAAGAATGTTTAGAAATGAAATCACGCTCAAAATTATTTGAAGTTCAATCGGGGTGTCTTACCATCGAAAATTTGTTTCAATTATGAGACATGGTAAGAACATTTTCAACCAAAAAAAAAAATTAAACCGGTGTGTGTGAATACTTGAAAGTATATGGAAAAGATAATACGCAAGTATTAATCTTTGGAAACACACGGTTTATAATCATTTAAGCACAAATAAAATGAAAATATTTAAAATCACACTCCTAAAATTCATGAAATCGTTTTAAGAATCATAAGTGGTTTGAACATTTAAGAACATGTTTTCATATCTGAAATTTGTCCTTCTTTCAGACACATTATGAGATTAAGATTAGAAATAAACTTTTTCGCTCAGTCTTAAATCTCATCAAGTCAGCTCTAATTCATATTTGATCTTTTCAATACAATGTCAAATTTTCAAACAAGTTTCTTGTATTCATTTTATTCATTCAGTATACTTGTGTTGAAAATCTTCCATGATCAAATGCTCAACTCTTCATGATTATCTTCATAAGTATACATTCATCTGACATGTATTTCACATTATGGTTTAACTGAAAAGTTAAACCACTTGAGCAACATGCTTTTAGGACAACATAGGTTCATTGTGTGAGGACTTAACAGAACTTCTATGGATTCACGTTAACCAGTGTTTTCTACCCAAGAAGTTAATCTTTGGGTGATCGAGAGGCGAGGAGTCAAAATATATGAGTGTGGGTATGTGTGATGAGGTAAAATGGAAAGAAAGTTTGGTTAGAAGTAAGCTTAAATGATAAAAAGAAAGAGGGTGTTAGATTAGAGTAAAAGAATATCAAACTCTTCAACAAACTTTTTTTGAGTTGGGCAACCAAATTACTGTTGTTTCACAATTATTTGGTGAACACCATTGAAACAGGTAACTAGCCCATGCCAAATCTTGATTTAAACCCCACCAGCTACTCATTTATTTTTCAACAGAGAAATGTTTCAATTATTTTTGGAGATGCAACACATAATCTATCTAGTTTTCATTTGGAAAATCTGGATATTGAAAAAGAAGGAAGTCTGCCCCACCTTTGCACTTCGATCATGCACAATTGAGTATGTGTATTACTGTTGTTGTCTTAATGGTTTACACATTTTGAGCCTGATAAATCAATTATTCTGATTAAATTCTTTCATACACAAGCACGAACACACAGGAAATTCATTTTTTCTGTCTAAACGTTCATAGTTTAACCTTGTGTTATTCGATGATTGAATGGAAGACCTGGGGGAGTGAACATCAAAAAGCTCCTTTCCAATGTGTATTAGTTACACATAGTGACTTCGTGTTACTGACAGGCATCTTAACTGATTCATTTGTTGATTCAGGTGTTACACTCTATTTTGTCTGAATTTGATAACATTCGGATGAATACTTGATGAATTAACGAATAATCAGAGGCTCATGTGATGAAAGATAAATGGTCAGAGAAGGGGTTAATGACATTTCTTGGAACAGTTTTGATGATTTCTTTGCTACGATCATCAAAAAGGGGGAGAAGTTTTGTTCAAGAAATGTTTGTTGAAGAAAAGTTTGTATCAGTTATGGGAGAAGTTAAAGAGATGTTGGAGGTTTTGGAGAAATTATTTCAAGAAAGCTGATTTGGTGAAAGTTTATTGCAAGATTTTTTCAAAGAATGCAAGTAATGGGAAGTTTGGACATATTTGATAGAGAAATTTCAAAGATTTCAGAGTGTTCGTTGAAATTTACTGAAAATTTCGTTGAAGATTGATTTAGTGAAACAAAGCGAGCTAAATCTGAAGATAATTTATGTCTGAAGTCTGAAAAATATTTTATTATCTTGGGGAAGATTGTTTAAGATTTTTGAAGATCTCTATCACAGACTTTGGGGACATTACTGAAAGATTGAAGACAGTTTTTGAGCATAACGGGGAGATTGTGCTTCAATGCTTATTTTTCTGGAGATGATCTTTGCTGAAAGAAATCTACGAAGGGGATATTAAAATTGTTAAAGATCAGTCAAAGAGGAGATTGCATAATTTCTACTAAAGGGGGAGATTGTATTGCATATCTTTTTAGAGATGATCTTTAATCCAAAGGGTGAGATTGTTAGTGCATAAATATTTTGGATACCAGATCATAAAAGACTGAAGATTGAAAGTCAAAGTTAAAGCTCAAGTCAAACTCTCATGCTAAAGTCAAAGTCTTTGTAATAAAGTCAAAGTGTAATGTGTTCTAAGTGTTTTAGTTGTGTGAGTGTTTAAATAAAGTGTTTCTAAATAGGTATATGACTAGTTGTATCAAGTGAGAATTGTAAGAATTGTACGCATATTGGTTAGAGAGAAAGTTTGAGAGAGTCTGTACTGTTCATAATCTGTAATTGAAATAGAGTTGATCAATTGGAAATCGTTTGTCATCTAATTGATTTACCCTGATTGTAGGACTCACAGTGTCCCATGCCATCATCAAGACCTGACTAGCAACTTGTATCTGGTGTCAATCTTGACCTCATTCTCATTTCTCCATCTGAGATGAAACCTGAGCAGCCAAACAACCATCACATGGAGTTTACTATCAAGATTGATCCTCTTGTACTCGATATTTTGAGAAACCATCCTTTTAGATGTGCTTTAACTGCTCAAGGCAGTGTTCCAGAGCTCTATGTTCAACAAGCTTGGAAAACAATCAGAGTCACTACAGTCAAAGTTGGCAATGAGAGATTTCCTGTTTTCAAACTGGAGATTGATTACTATACTTCTATTTTGGACTACCAGAGATTAAGATTCATCTTGAGGGTACCTGTTGTTGATCCTAGGGAAGGGAGAACTTCCTATGATGATTTTCCTAGTGATGCTAAAGTATTTCAAGGCATCAGAAACATGGGTTATGTTGGGCAGCTAACTCAAGTGAACCATTTCAAGAAGAATAATTTGCCACCGTTATACTACACTTTGTTTTCAGTGTTCAACCGGTGTCTAACGGCCAAAGTGCATGGTACAGACAATGCCAGCATCAACATACTCAGACTGTTTCATGCAGTAGTCTATGATCTACATGTAGACTATGCAATCATTTTCTGGACAGAGCTTTATTAGAAAGTCGTTTCAAAGGAGACTTCAAAAGCACCTAACTATATTCCATACCATAGATTCATGACCTTGATTGTGAGAAGCATGTAGAGGAGCAACATGAACATCCCTCAGAGAATTGATTATCCTTCTGCACCTGTTAGTGAAATGAGATTTCTGATGAAGCAAAAGAAGGGGTTCAGTTTTTCCATGCCAGTACCCAAAGCTCTTTTAGAGTATGTTGATCTGCAATCTGAATCTATTATAGCCTATAGATAGTCTATGGGACAACCAGGACCGGTTGCCCCTACCCAGGCTCAACCCATAGGAAAGGGGAGTCAGTGAGGGTTTATGTTACTCAGGGAGTACAGGAACGGGGAGTGAAGAGAAAAAATTAATAGAGTGGACTTCATGGTCACGGGCTAATGCCCTACATCTTGTGACACCTTCAGTCAATAAAAGTCAAGTCTATGAAAGTGAGTCAGATACGGATGCAACACATGAGGTTAGTGAGGGTATACCATCATAAACTAATGACAATGTAGTTGATGAAACTGTTGATGATGTTAGTGATGGAAATAACAATGTTGAACCTGCTAATGATTCAAATGATGATACTGATGATGATTATAATGATGATAACCAAGGTAATGTTGAGATTCATACTGATGTACAAGCTGATGTACAAGAAGAGGAACAAGTTGATGTATTTGCATAATTATATGAGCATGATGCTATGGAACTGGATGTTGATAACACTGTTAATGCAGTTGTGGGAGATAAAAGGAGAACTGAGGGAGATTTAGTTGAAAATACAGAAGAGAGGTTGGGAGAAAGGAAAGAAAAATAACATGGTGAGAGAGTGTGTACCCAATCCTACCAATCCAGACGGGCAGCCACATCTACCACTTCGTCGCATGTGTTGCGAGTAATTGTTGAAAAAGACATAAGTAGCCCACTTATGCACCTGCACACCCAATCTAACCGCCACCCTGTCTCCTCTCAAAAGGAGTTAGTTTCATTTTCTCATGGGGAATTAGCACAAATTCTACCTGTCTCCCACTCGGAGACTACAGGTATTGAAAATAGAGAACAACCACCCTCGTTCTCAATTTCTTTCTCTGCACATGTAAGTCTAGAGCCCATTTTTACATCTTTGTCAATTCCTAGGACACATATACAAACTGCTACCATCGGAAGTCTTTGTGACCTGATCGGAACATCAATAGTAGATTCGCAATCCGGACTATGAGAATTGGATGGAATTTATGTCATTGCTAACATTCCGCCAGCTTTGAACACATGCCACACAGTTGTTTTGTGTACTGTTATAAGAAGAGAGAGTCTAAGTAACCCCGGTGTTACTTTACCTAACTTTGTGTCAAAGGAGTTTTATGATGCCGCCTTAAAGACTGTTGAGACCAGGATGTATGAGAAGTTTGAGTAGGAAATGATAAGTGTTAAAAGGTTGTTGAAAAGGGAAAAATACAGCTGAACCTGAGCCAATTCAACCAGTTCAACTACCACCACAAATTACCCAGCCTGTTGATTTTTCTATTGATGATCTTAAATACTTGTTGTTTGCTAAACTCTTATCTTAAGCTCCGGAAAATCAACAAAATGCATATCTTTTTTCACTTCTGCAATCCCACCATCAATGACAACCACCACAATTTGTGCAACCAACAGATTTGGTTAGGGCTTCATATTTTAATTCCTTTAAAGCTAATATTTTGCATGCCATTTATGATCTTAAACAGGTAGTGCAAACATCATGCAAAGCCCAAGCATCTGTTCCAAGGCATGATCATGATTCTGATCATGACCATTAGGGGGAGAAAAGGGAGAAACAGAATTCTAGTGTGTCTGATGCTGCTAGATTGGGTGAGCAAGCTCAGAATGTTGAAAATGTTGGTGGAGACAAAGCTGATAATGTTGATGATCATGGTACTAAGCCGAGTGATCAAGCTGAGGAAGCTACATAAATGTAGCTAGTTTTGTATGTTGATTCAGATATAGAACCAAGGGTTGAAAAGCCTATGGTTGCTTCAAGTTGACTGGATTACGGAATGTAAATATCATTGTTCTTTCTGACAATGATGATGATGAGGATATTGATGCTAAGTATGACATGTTTTAGAAGATAAAGGAGGAGGAAATAGAAGACTTCATGAAAATGGCTTCTGATGATGATGATGATGTTGAGAAAGTGTGGGTTATAGAAAAAGAAGTTGAAGTTGTTGCTGAAAATGCATAAAGTGTACTTGATGGAGTCTTTGAAGATAAAGATTCTGATGCATTGAATGTGTTATTTGCTCAGAACTCTCCAGAAGATATTCATATAAGCCAAGTTCATAATGATGCACCTGAACCAAGTACTTCTGCTATTCCATCTGTCCCTACCTTCAAAGAATTTGATTTTCCTGTGTTTAGTGAGATTCCAGCTGATACCTTTGTGGAGCAAAATGTCAATCAGAGCACTGAAATGAATATAGAGGAGGATTTGCCTTATATTCCAGAGCAAAATAGCCCTGAAAAGCATCCAGAAGTTCCTAAAGAAACACCTTATGCACCTGTTATTCCAGACCAACAGGTCCTTCAGGTACTGCTGTAGTTGGATCAACACCTTACACTGGCTATGATGAATTTGGTCCTAATTTGGAAGAGATCAAAAGAATTCGTCGTGCTTTAAGAGTTCCATATCTTGAAGTGTCAAGATCTTTGTGAGTTACATCAGGCAGCTTGACCAATATCAGATTTTGGGGATTCAAGATAAGTCTCCAGAATATAAATATCAGAATGTCAGAATGCTTGATGCTATTTGTAGAAGTTTTTACGATGTCAAGTCTAGAGCAAAAATTGTTGTTGTAAAAGAGGTGAAGCTGAAGAGATATATTAACATCTGGTATCCTGAGTTTGTTGTTCAAAGAAAAGACATGAAGACCCATATCATCAATCAAGTTGACTTCATCAATCTAAGCTTTGATGATCTTGACTTTTTGTATCATGAATTCAGAGGGATGACCATTAGATTTCCAGATGTGATATATGCCTTACATATAATCAAAAGGTTTATTAAAAGGCATATCTTTTACACATACTGCTATGATTTCCATCTTGTTATTGAAACAAATCAGAGGAGAGTGAATATGCTTGCACCTGATATGACTCATCCATTACTTGAAGAAACTCCACTTTACACTGTGCTCAAAGAACAGGAGTTGGGAGTTGTTTATGAAAATGGAGAGAAGGTTAAGAGATTCATGAGAGCCTCAGAAATTGCTAAATATTCTGATGACACTTTGAAATTAGTCATGAAGGAAATCCAAACCAGATATGATGAAAGTGAGAAGAAAAGACTTGAATTGAATGATCGTATGCCAAGGTCGGAGAGAATCATCATAGGTCATGTGATTCTTGCTATTCAAGACATGATTCGTTTAAGAGAAGGTATCTGAAGGTTTGAATCATTTTTGGGCATCAGGAGAACAAGTATGAGATGGTGGACAAGTTGAAGACATGCAAATTGATCTAAAAGGGGGAGATTGTTAGATATTAGTTTGAATCAATTTGTTATGTAAGTTTGTCTTTTTGTAAGTTGTTATTTGACTTTCTACATTGTGTATTCTATGAGGTTATGACTTGTGTAATCCATATAAATACCGTTTGTCTTTGTAAGTCTTGTAAGTTTTCTAACGTCATGTTTGTAAGTCTTGTAGTATTGTAACGCAATGTGAGATATATGACAATACGAATTGTGACATATTTCTTTCTCTAGATTCAATCTTTACTCTTTGTTCTTTAATTGTCAATATGCTTGAAATCTGGGATCACATTTCCCTTTAACAATCTCTTAAGTCCACCAATTTCCTCCTCAATCTTATCTATCAATTTGGTTTCAACAGCCTTTAAAGACGTCGTCGAGAGATTCCTGTGACTGGTAATATAACACCGAAGTCACTTAGACTTTCCATTGTCATGACAGTTGTCGACGCAACTGCATGGCCTGTGTTCATAGTTGGAATGACGTTAACTATGACAGGACTTTCACCCTGTCCTTGTAGTTCAGCAATAGAAGCTATTCGGGGTGTTCCGGTCAGGTCACTAAGATTTCTGACAAAAGTAGATGTATCAATATGTGACCTAGGAATAACAATAGGAAATTCAAGAGGTTCTAAACTCAATTGTACACAGAAAGAAAGTGAGAATTGGGGCTATTGTTCTCTAGTTTCAATACATGTGGTCTCCGAATGAGAACCAAGTAGATTATGTGATATAACCCCGTGATTTAATGAAACTAATTCCTGTTGAGAGGAGATAGAGTGGGTGGTTGGGGTGTGCATATTCATAAGTGGGCTACTTATGTCTTTTTCAACATTTTCTCGCAACACATGCAGCGAAATCGTAGATGCGACTGCCCTTTTGGAACTGTAGGTTTTGCTGCACACACTCTCTCCATGTTCTTCTCTTTCCATTTCACTCATCTTCTCATTTTGGTTTTAAACTAAAGCTCCCTCATTACCCCTTATCTCTCCAACAACATTTCTGATAGTTGTATCTATATCCATTTCCATATTAGCATCATAAAATTCAGCAAAAACATCAACTTGATCAATATTTTCATCAACTTGTGTATCAACACCACCTTGATCATTGTGATAAGTATCATCTCCATCACTATCACTTTCATCATTAGCACCATCATTATTATCATCACTGGCATCATCATTTACTGTCTCATCATTTTTACTTGTAGCAGAAGGAATTTCTTCACTATCAGCAGCTTTAGCTGCTGGATCCGACTCATTTTCAAAGCCTTGACTTTCATTGACAGGAGGTGTCACAAGATGTTAGGCATTGGACCGTGACCCTGAAGTCTCTAGTCTAGGTCTCCGACCCCCACCAGTACTCTTCTCAGAATTTTTCTCTTCACTCCCCGTTCTTGTACCCCCTGGTTAACAGGAACCTCACCGACTCCACTCTCCTAGGGATTGATCCTGGGGTAGGGGAAACTGGTCCTGGTTGTCCCATAGATCCCTATAAGACATCACACAGTCAGATTATGGATGAGGATAATGAAGTAATCCTTCAAGAATGGGCATAGAATAGATGAATTCCTTCTTTTGCATCATCAAAAATCGCATGACATTCACTGGTGCAACTGGATGATTTTGCCTCCTTGGAATGTCCTTGTTGCTTCGGAGCATGCTTTTGACAATGATTGTAAAGAATCTCTGATAAAGCACATAGTTTGGTGCTTTAGAAGTCTTCTTAGAAAGCACTTTCTCATACAATTCAATCCAAAAGATCACAACATAGTCAACATGGATATCATACACTATGGCATGAAACAACTTCAGAATGTGTATGATGGCATTATCAGATCCATGAACTTTGGCAGTAAGACACCGGTTGATCACTGAGAAGAGCGTGTAGTAGAACGGTGGAAGATTGTTCTTCTTGAAGTGGTTAACTTGGGTAAGTTGACCAACATAGCCCATGTTCCTGATTCCTTCAAATACTTTAGTATCAGTAGGAAAGTCATCATATGTAACTCTTCCCTCTCTGGCATAAGCTTCAGGCAGGTTCATAATGTATCTGAATCTTTGATAATCCATAATAGATGTAAAGTGATCAATTTGAAATTCAAATTGAGAAACTCTTTCAATGGAAACTCTCTTTGTTGTGACCTTGATAGTTTTCCATGCTTGCTGGACATAGAGTTATGGAACTGTACCAAAGATTGTCAGTGTATATCTCAGTGGGTGATTCTGTAGTATGCTCAAAACAAGTGGATCTACCTTCAACAACTTGAATTCCACATAATGATTGTTGGGTGCTTCTGGTTTCATATCTGATGGAGTGATTAGAATCAGATCAGGATTGACACCAGGCTCAGGTTGGTAGTCAGATCTTGGTGAGGGCATGGGATGTTCCCTGGATGCCTCAGGTGGTAAGTTCTCATCCATCTGTACTTGTTGATCAACAGATCGATTCTCAGCCATGGAAAATACCTGAAAAAGATAAAGTACGGACTGATGTCCAATATGTCAGTTAAAAACTAAACTTTTATTTTTGAAAATCTTTTCTCAAAAATCCACTAAGTATGGAATTCTCATGAAAGAGGATGCGAATTCCTCACTTGGAATGAATAAAGAATGACTCAGAATTCGCAGGAAGACTTATGTGAATTCCTAACTTGAAAAATATGACAATTACAAACAAAATTCGCATGAAACATAGATATTCCAAAAATTTCAAATCTTGAAATTTTCTAAGTATTGAACTTTAGAACACCAAGAACACGCATGTTGTTCATCAAACTTTCATGAACATTCATCTAAAACCCATATTCCAAACTTTGGATTTTGAAGTTAAAATCCAAAATTCTTGAAAAGATTGGTTCGATTTCAACATTAAACCAAGATTAATCCATAGATTTTAACATTCCAGATTATTGTCATCATCAAATGATGAATTTGGTCAAGAATCTCAAGAACTTCTAGTCGAAAAGTCGCCATTCAAAAATCATCAAAAACCCAAATTTTAATCGATTAAAGTTCAAATTAATACTTTTTCAGAGTTCGATTATCACACACAAATGTAACTTTGGTTCCAATTTTAACAATCAGAGAACAATTTCGAGATTTAAGATTTCAAAAAATTTCAAGTTCCAGTCCGAAGAAGATGAACAGTCCAACCAAAAATTTGAAATCCTAAAACCCTAATCCAGTTGGGGTAAACCTGCAAGAATCAAAACACAACAACAAGAATACAAATACAAATAAAAAATAAAACAAGAATAACCTTTGAATCAAAGAACACAAAGAATCAAAGTTTGAAAATTGAAGAAGTCGCATGAGAGGGTTTAAGGTTCTAAGTTCTCAACAACGTACGAAAAGCCAATACTTCGAAAAGTGATTAAGTTTGAGAAGACTTCGAATATTTATACTCAATAATAGACATGACACGTGGCACGAGTTGATTGGTTGATCAACTTTTCGTATGGCTTAAGAGATACGGATTTTCTTGAAAAATAAGACAATGTGTGTGAGAATTCGCATGGCACAATATGCGAATTATGTGCCTAAGAAAGAATTTGCATGGCAAAAGATGCGAGTTTCAACTTTTCGCATGACATTGGATGCAAGTTTCAACTTTTCACATGACCATTGGATGTGAGTTTCAACTTATCGTATGACATTGGATGCAAGAAGTGACAATTCATATGCCAAAGGATGAGAAATCCACAAATTCACATGCAATAGGGTGCGAAATCCTAGAATTCGTATATCACTGTGTGCGAATTATGGACTTAGCAAAATTTCCAAAGTTTTCAAAAACATTCTAAATAAGGAAATTTGCCAAATATAGAAACCTTTTTCAAAATTTCCAAAAATAGAAACTTTCCTAAAAAGGAAATATTACAAAAAATGAACATTTTATGCTCATTTTATTTCCAAAAACATTTACACACACACACACACACACACTTACTCCCTTTTTGAATATTCTCCCTTAGAACTTTGATTTTGGTATAACTCCCCCTTGATTTGATCTAGCTCCCCCTTGATTTGATCTCTTGTTGCTCCCCCTTGACTTGAGATGGATTTTCAGGATTGGTACAGATATGCTCCCCCTTCATACATGCATTTACTTAACACATTCAGTGTTCTTGAAATAAGACTTTTATAACATCCACAAAACATGATTTATCAAAGATATAACAATCTCCACAATTATTCAAAAACAAGAAATACTCCCTTTGAAATGATTGACAATCAAACATTCCCTTCAAAAGAAATCATTGAAGTATGAGTCCTAATCTGAATTGATTAGAAGTCAACTTTGACTTTAAAGACCGAGTCCTGAACTGTTGTGCTCAGAAATCATTACACCTTTACTCCTTTTTTAGTGTTGATTCCGGCATCACAGGTTTAACAGGTTGTTGGTCCCGAAGGTTCTTAACAAGTTTGTAGAAGGGGGGAGGGTTGAATTCAAACACACAGAGTTTTAAAGTTTAATAAATTTGTGATCCCAGGTTTCAAGCAATCATAATAATCACAATCAAACAATTAACAATTATCAAAGATTAATAAATTTGAGTCACAAGTCTGTCGTATTCATATGTCTAACAAGTAAAGGTTATAATGACTCAATGAATGAAAGAGTACCAAAAGCCTACACAAAACAAGACAAAAGAAGGCTTTATATAGGCTCAAACAAGCCTTGACCACTCTACAAGCATACATTGAAAAGTCAACAAAATAAAATTAAACACACTAACAAATTGACTCAAAACTACGATCTAACATTCTCCCCCTTTTTGAGCAATTTGAAGGTCTTCAACTTGTCCATTTCTTCATACAAGTTCTCCTTAGTCCCATGTACCCTTCAAACCTTTTGATTGCTTGCCTGAATCTGATTCTCTCCTTGATAGCATCAATAACATTCTCAGTAAAGATCCTCTCCAATCTTGGCATATGATCATTCTCAGCTAATCTCTGCTTTTCACTTTCATCATACTTGGCTAGCAACTTTTTAAGAACATCTTCTAAAGTATCATCAGAATACTTTGGAATTTCAGCAACTTTCATGAATCTTTTCTCCTTTTTGTCAACATTCTCATACACAACTCCAAGTTAGGGTTCTCTTAGAACTGTGTAGAGTGGAGTATCTACCAGCAGAGGATGAGTCATGTCTGGCTTAAGTAAATTGATTCTCTTCTGGTTTGTCTCTATGCCCAACTGAAAATCATATATATATGTTGAGTAGATGTGCCTTTTGATAAATCTCTTAATAGTATCTAGAGCAAATACTATCTCAGGGTGCCTGATAGTTCTGTCTCTGAAATCGTGGTACATGAATTCAATATCTCTAAAGTTTATATTGGCAAAAACAGCTTCATTGAAAGTATACATCTCCAAATTCTTTCTCCGAACAATAAACTCCGGATACCAAATCTTCTTGTATTGCTTCATAGTCACCTTGGTAACTTCCAGAATTTCATACTTGCTTCTAACATCCTTGCATGTTCTCCCCATAATCTACAGCATTCTGATGTAATCTTTCTGATACTCTGGAGACTTTTCTTGAATCCCCAGAAGTTGAGATTGATCTATCTGTCTAATATAACTCACAAAGATCTTGACTCCCTCCTCAAGATATGGAACACGTAGAGCTCGTCTGATTCTTTTTATCTCTTTAATAGTAGGACCAAATTCATCATAGCCAGTAAAAGGAGTAGAACCCACTACAGGAGTACCTGAAGGACCTGCTTCAGTTTCTGGAAACTCTGGCACAAGCAGCGGTTCTCAAACAAACTCCGTTTGATGTTTAGGACTTCCAGGATTTTTCTGATATGGCAACTCTTCTTTAGCATGGACATCATAATGAAGATTAACAGTTGCATCAGCATTCAGATTGACATTTTGATCAGCATCATCAGGTTGAAGAACATTGGGATTAGGAAACACAAACTCGCTAAAAGACGGAACAGTATGAACAACACTTGATTCAGGCAATTGAACATGAATAGGACTTAGATGTAGTTCCTCAGGAGTGCTCTGAGAAAACGTAGCATTCAAAACTTCTATGTCTCTGTCCTCAAACAAGTCATCAAGAACACTAGCCTCATGAGCTGGTATCCCCTCAGCTTTCCTTACTATCTCAGATACTTCCACCACTTCATCGTCAGATGGAATTTCAACAAAATCACTTTTTTCCCTTCTTCTTTGATCTTCCAATACATCTCATACTTGGCATTAACTTTAGCAAATGAATCATCTACAAGAGCAATGATATTAGGATTTGGCAAACCTGTTATCTCCAAAATTTATTGCCTTGTTGCAATTTTAGGCTTTTCAACCCTTGATTCAACACTTTCTCCAACATACAAAACCAACTCCAATTGATCATTTAGCTCAGAACCATGATCAGCTTCCCTTTCCACACTTTCAACATTTTCAGCTCTTTCTTCCACCAAAACTATTTCACCAGAACCACCAGCAGTCTGTTTCTCCCTTATCTCCCCCTCATGATCATTATTTGGACCCTGATCGTGCTATTCAGTAGAAACAGCTATCTGGGATTTGCAAGATGTTTGAACTACCTATTTAAGATCATATTGAGAAAACAAAATGTCAGATTTAAAAGAATTAAACTCTGAGGCACTGAACAAATCTGTTGGTTGCACAGATTATGGCGGTTGAATTTGATGGTGGGATTGCAGAAGGGTTAAAAGATCTGCATCTTGCTGAGTACCCGGAGCTTGGGATAGAAGTTTTGCAAACAACAAAGACTTAAGCTCATCTATTGATAGGTCAGCAGGTTGAGTGTATGGAGTTTGCTGGCTTTGTTGGGTAGGCTCAGGTTGAGATACTGGGTCTTTCACTTTCAATAAACTTTTAATTCCTCCAATCTCCTCGTCCATCTTCTAAAAAATATGGGATTCAACAACCTTTAAGGCGTTGTCGAGAGTTCCTTTAGACACGAAGTCTGGGTTAGTAACTTCGGTATCACTAAGATTAACCGTTTGCATGTCAGTTATGGAAACAACTGCATGGCCTGTGTTCATTGTTGGCATGGACGTGGAAATGACAGGACTTCCATCTGATACTCGTAGTCCAAATTGCGAAGATACTACAGGTGTTCCGATCGGGTCACTAAGACTTCCGATGGTAGATGTAGCAAATAGTATCATAGGAATAACAATCGGTAAACGATATGGCACTAGAATCAATTATGCAGGATGTAGATCCCAGTTTCAGTGCAATCAACAGATATAAGAACAATGATGAATAAAATATTGGCCACAGCAACTAGTCATATGATTGATATAAACTTCAAAGGGCTAAGGTTTACAGAGAGAATTTCTGATAATAATATGTAAACCTAACGACTAGTAAACTGAATAATAATTTCTATTTTTCAACCTATTCAATTGTTCAACCCTAATTATGAACTAATAAAGCCTTTATATACTTAGGCTTACAGGCCTAATGGGCTAATGGGCTTGGGCCCATCTAACTATTAAACTATCACTTAATTACAAATCAAACCCTTATAAATACTTTATTCCACTTTCAACACATAGGACTTTTAGTCCTAACACAGGAACTGAAGTTGAGAACTGGGTTGCGGTTCTCTTGTTTCAATACATTGATCCTCTGAATGAGAATCCGGTAGATTATGTACAATATCCCCGTTAGAAGTTGAAACTATTTCTTGGTGAGAAGAAATAGAGTGGATGGCCTGGGTGTACGATTGCATAAGTGAGCTACTTATATCTTCACTTGCATGCAACACATGCGGCAGAGTGGTTGATGTGGTTTCCCTTTTGGAAATGTAAGTTTGGGTAATCACACGCTCACCATGTTCTTTTCCTTCAATATCACTTATTCTCTCCAAGTTTTCAACTAATTCTCCCTCGTTCTTCCGTATTTCTCCAACAACTTTAGTAATAACAACATCAACATTAGTCTGATCATCCACTTCCATGGCTTCAGTACCATAGAATGGTTTAAACAAATCAGCTTGATCATCAACTTGAGCATCAGAATGAACATCATCAACTTGTTCATCAGATAGAATATTCACATATACTTCAAAATAAACTTGAACATCATCACCATCTGATCCACCATTGTTAGCTGTTTTTGTATCTGTTTCCTCATCGTCTTTAGAGCTTGATGCAGAAGGAATTTCACTTGTATCAGATCCATTACCTGCCTGTTCTGCACGATCATGTTCATTATCGGAACCATGATTGTCATCAATAGGTGTCACTGAATGTGGGGTAACAACCCGTGACCCTGATGCCTCTAGCTGTGGTCTCCGACCCCTCCAGAGCCCCTCTTGGTGTTTTTCCTCTTCTATCCTCATTTATATACCCCCGTGGTATCAGAAACCCTCATCGACTCTGATCGCCTAGGGATTGAGCCTTGGGTAGGGATAACCGATTCTGGTTGTCCCGTAGACTCTCTATAATCTACTACACTATCGCACTCTGGATCTGCATAGTCCAATAAGCTCTCAGGCACATGCATGGTGTATGGAAAAGTCCTTTTCTGCTTCATTAAGTATCTCATTTCCCTGAATGGAGCATGAGGATGATTTCCCTCTTTTGTATTTGTATGTTGCTTCTCAACATACTTCTGACAATGAGAGCCATGAACCTCTGATATGATACGTAGTTCGGTGCCTTTGAAGTTTTCTTTGAAACCACCTTTTCATATAGCTCAGTCTAGAAGATCTGTGCATAATCTATATGTAGGTCATGAACAATGGAGTAGAATAACTTCAGTATGTGAATGTTGGCATTATCTGTTCCTTAGATCTTTGCAGTAAGGCATTCATTGATCACAGAGAATAGGGTATAATAGAATGGTGGCAGATTGTTCTTCTTGAAGTGACTGACTTGAGTCATCTGGCCCAGATACCCCATATCTCTTATGCCGTTGAACACTTCATCATCTGATGGTAGTTCATCATATGAAGTTCTCCCCTCTCTTGATGTTTCAGAAGGAAGACTCAAGATGAATCTAAGTCTTTCTTGGGTCAGAACAGATGTTAAATGATCTATCTCCAGCTTGAACACAAGTATTCTTTTCTCCTTGCTCCTTCATATGAGTAAACCTGATAGTCTTCCAGGCTTGTTACAAAAGCAGTTAGTTGATCTTGAAAATACAAATTAGACTTATCATGATTCATTAACTGAACTGACTTCTTCGAATAAAATTCTTTCTGCAAAGATAATTGTTTTAGAAAAGAAATTGTATAAAAGAGAACAGTCTGAGCAAACAATTTTCATGAATAAACCAAGGAGTGAAGAAGTTATAAAGGAAAAGTGGGGACTTGGTTTTGAAAATCCGCATTTTTTAAATAATGCTAAAAATGAAGTTCCTACTTTATACGAATATGATTATTTCACTCTTGCAAGATATGCTCCTCAGTTTAAATTCTTTTGGACAACTGAGAAACAAATTTTGGAAGAAGAAAATGTGAAAAGAATAAAAAATAAGAGGATGGAAATGCCATTTGTTTACACCTCTGAAAATGCAAAATATTTTCCTGATCAATCTAAGAAATCCAGAAATTTTCAAAATTCTTTAAATATCAATTCTTCCACTAAATCTTCATTATCAACAGATGTTGATAATATATTTGCTAACAATGAGAAGGAAACTGTATCTCAGGTATCTTATGATACTAAGAAATACATTCCTCCATTAGTTTTAGAAGGTAAGATTGTTGATCTTGAAGATAGATTGGAAGAACAAAATCTTCAAACTTGTTTACAAAACGATTTATTCATCTTTATAATGAAAACAAGTTTTGAAGATAAAATCTCTTCTGGATTGTCAAAAGAATTTAAGGAAAATTCTAAAGTTTTGAAAAACAATGGTCATTTGCGTTCCACACTGGAAACGCAAACTGAGAGTTTGCGCATGCAGTGGGAAGCGCAAAGCTCAGTCTGCGCCTCCAATGAGAAACGCAAACCTCATCCTAACTTGCAAAATGTTGAAAAATTTCACTCCAAGGTTAATTCTTTAATGCCTATAGCTAGGACTGACTTCTTTGATAAAGTTTCTCCTTCTAATTCAATTATTGATAATTCTTTACTGTTAAATGCTCAATTTTATAAAAAGAAGCGTAAAAGAAGGAGATCAAAGAAGTTGAAGAAACATGATACTGTTTTCTCTGAAAATTCTAATGTTTCTGATTTTTCTTATTCAGATTGGACTGTGAGGAAATCAACAAGGCAGATATGGAGGATGAAACAACAAAGATTAGAATCAGAACTGTTAGGAGTAAATTGTGTAGAAAATCTTTGTGATTCTGATACATTTGCTTCTTGTAATAAAAACCCAAAAATACTCTTTTAAGCAAATGTTTGATATATCAAAGAATATCTCATATGCTTCTTCTAGTTCTGATTCTGATAATTGTGTTTTATCATCTATTGATTATAACTTTCATTCGTGCATGAAATATAATTCTATGAGAAATAAACGGCATAAATCTAACAAGGGACCCATAAGCATATGGGTACCTAAAAAGGTGTAGTTTCTTTGTGTGCAGCCAAGTCAATTATGGTATCTGGACTCGGGATGTTCAAAACATATGACAGGCAACAAATCACTTCTTTCTAATTTTAAAGATAAATGTTGCGGTCGTGTGAAATTTGGTAATTGTGAGACAGCTCCAATTCTTGGTTATGGCGATCTAGTTCAAGGAAACATAACTGTCAAAAGAGTGAGTTATGTTGAGGGTCTAAGTCACAACTTGTTCAGCATCGGCCAATTCTGTGATAAAGATCTTGAAGTAAGCTTCAAATCAAAAAGGGTTGCTGTAAAGAATGATAGTGGCAAAGACTTAATGGTTGGAAAGAGAAGATCTAATTTGTATACAATTGATCTTTCCAAAGTTAAGACATCATCAGATTTGTGTTTACTATCCAAAGCTTCTATCAGTGAAAGTTGGATTTGGCATCGTCGATTGGCTCATCTTAACTTCAAGTATATGGATCCTCTGGTCAAGAATGATTCTGTAAGAGGTCTTCCAGTTCTCCGTTTCCAGAAAGACCATCTATGCCAAGATTGTGAGAAAGGAAAAATGAAGAAAGCCCCTTACAAGCCTAAACCTGAACACTGTACATCAGCTATTCTTGATATTTTACATGTTGATCTGTGTGGTCCAATGAAGACGAAGAGTTTAGGAAATAAGAAATATGTTCTGGTGATTGTTGATGACTATTCCAGATATACATGGGTAAAATTTCTGAAGAAAAAAGACGAGACTCCTGAAGTTCTCATCAATCTTATCAAGTCAACTCAGACAAATAAGCAGTTGCAAGTGAAAGTGGTAAGATCTGACAATGGCACTGAATTCAGAAACAGTACTCTTCAGGCATTCTATGAGTCTCAAGGAATACAACAACAATTTTCTGTTGCACGTACTCCGCAACAGAACGGTGTTGTCGAAAGAAGAAACAGAACGCTTGTTGAGTCCGCCAGATCAATGCTCGCTTATTTAGGTCTACCTTTGTCTTACTGGGATGAAGCAGTGTCAACTGCCTGTCATACACAGAATAGATCAATTTTGCATCGTCGCTTCAACAAAAGACCGTATGAACTCATGAACAGGATCAAACCGAACATCAAGTATTTCAAGTCATTCGGGTGTAAATGCTACGTTTTGAATGACAGAGAGAATCTCAACAAGTTTAGTCCAAAGGCAGACGAAGGAGTATTCGTGGGTTATTCTTCAAACTCTACTGCTTATAGAGTTTTTCTGATCTCTGCAAGAAAGGTCATAGAGAGTGTCAATGTAAAGTTTGACGAAGCTGCTGATATGGTTTCTGGTCAATCAGATTCAGAACCCGCACGTACTGGAAATTCAGTTTCTGAACAAATCAGTTCAGAACCTGCTCTTTCACTGAATAACCAGGATTCTTCTACTCCCTCTACTAATATTTCTGATCTTGATCTTTTATTTGAAAATTTTTATGATGATGTGCCTAGAACTAATTCTGATAATGTTTCTAATGTTTTGAATCAGGAAACTGAGAGCTCATCTATTCCAAATTCCGCTGCATCAATCTCTGACAATGATGTTTCTCCAATTCCTCTTGTTCAACAAGAACCGGCACAACAAGAGATAGATCAACCAGAGAATGTTCAATCAGTAACTGAGCCAATTCTTGAAGATTCTATTCAAGAAGAATCTATTCAAGATCATTCTGTTCAAGAGGAATCAGTTCAGGAGGAAGCACAAAATGATGATATTCAACAAATTGTTCCTGAATCTGATTCAGAGATTCTTGAGATATCTCCTCCTCAAGTTGAAACTATTTCTATTTCATCTTCTGATGTAGAAGTTTCTGAACCTCCCTCTCATCAATTTCAAGTGGTTCAAGAAGTAATTGATCCTCTCCCTCATACAACAAAATGGACAAGATCTCATCCAATCCATCAAATTATTGGGGATCCTCAAGCAAGTGTTTCTACTCGTTCCAGAACAGCTTCTTCCAACGAATGTTTGTATACTTGCTTCCTAAGCAAGATTGAACCTACTAAAGTATCTGAAGCATTGGAAGATCCGGACTGGATTTTAGCAATGCAAGAGGAGCTCAATCAGTTTGACGCGCTTAAAGTATGGAGAGTTGTACCAAGGCCAAAGGGTAAAAGCATAATTGGTACCAAGTGGATATTCAAGAACAAAAAGTACAAAGATGGTATCGTTGTTCGCAATAAAGCCAGATTGGTAGCCAAAGGATATCGACAAGAAGAAGGTATTGACTATGACGAAACATTTGCACCTGTCGCCAGATTGGAAGCTATTCAAATGTTTCTTGCCTTCGCTGCTTATCGTAACTTCACAGTATATCAAATGGATGTCAAGACGGAATTTCTCAATGGCAAGTTGAAAGAAGAAGTATATGTATCTCAGCCAGAGGGATTTTGTTGACAAAGATCGTCCTGATTACGTTTATTTTCTCGATAAAGCTTTGTATGGTCTGAAACAAGCTCCACGGGCTTGGTATGACGAGTTGTCAACCTTTCTAGTCAAATCCGGCTTCACCAAAGGCTCCATAGATACCACACTTTTCATTTATAGATCTAATATTGATATCTGCTTAGTACAAATATACGTAAATGATATTATTTTCGGAGCGACTAACAAATCTTTGTGTAATTGGTTTTCTGATTTAATGACCTCTAGATTTCAGATGAGCATGATGGGAGAAATCAATTTCTTCCTCGGCTTACAAGTGAAGCAGCTTCCAGATGGAATCTTCATCAATCAGTCCAAGTACATATTTGATATTTTGAAGAAATTGAAAATGGACAAGTCTACATCAATCGGCACGCCTATGGCTCACGGTGCCAAACTCGGACTGGATCCAGATGGAAAAGCTGTGGATCAAAAGACATACAGAGGGATGATCGGATCACTGATGTATCTTACTGCAAGTCGTCCGGACATAATGTTTTCAACGTGTCTGTGTGCCCGTTTTCAAGCTAAACCAAAAGAATCTCATCTTTTAGCAGTCAAACGTATCTTTAGATATATTAAAGGAACTCCTTATTTAGGATTATGGTAGCCTAAAAGTTCTGACTATAATTTGATTGCTTATTCAGATGCAGATTTTGGAGGTAATCAATTGGACAGGAAGAGCACTTCTGGTCATCTCCAGTTTTTGAGAGACAGACTGATAAGTTGGGCGTCGAAAAAGCAAAATTGTGTGTCAATATCAACTGCCGAAGTTGAATACGTTGCTGCAGCTAGTTGCTGTGCTCAAGTGCTCTGGATGAAAACGCAACTTCGTGATTATGGGATGCTATACAAGACTGTGCCCATTTATTGTGACAGCAAGTCCGCGATTGCAATATCGGTCAATCCTGTCCAGCACACCAAGACCAAGCACATTGACATGCGATATCATTTTATAAAGCATCACGTGGAAGAAGGTACTATTGAATTATATTCTGTACCAACTGAATATCAACTTGCTGATATTTTTACAAAAGCTTTAGATGAAAACCGATTTAATTTTCTGCTTTCAAAACATGGCATGTTAAATTTAAAAGTTTAAATCTTTACAAATTTTATTCTATAAAGTTTAATATTTCAGATTTTCTTTCAGTTGAATAAAATGTGTGTCTAGGATCTTTGACAAGTTGCCTTGTTTATATTTAAAGTTTCATATGTTCAATGTTCAAATCTTTCAAACATCGAAAAGTCAGCAACATGTTTGATGCTTTAGATACTACTTTAAAGATATGTGAGTCGGGCATATTTATGGTTTTCTTTGCTTGAACAACCTAAGTAATCAAAATTGTAGATCGTAATGAAAATATGGGCTAAGCTTTTCGATATAGATCTGAGTTATTGAGATGATTTTATTTTTTTAAGCATTTAAAATACAGAAATCCTTGAGTTTAAAAGTTTGTACCTGTGACCTTTCTGCTTTGGGAAAGTAAGTTCCGAGGGATGCTCGACATCTGGTCCCCTAAGGTCATTTGATCTGGGAGTGATCGAACATAAATCCTGCAATAGAATCAGATCGAAATTCATGTTCTACTGGTATAAATGGGTTTAGGATATGTCGATGTATCCTTTCTGATCTGGGAGAGTAAGTTCCAAGGGGTGCTTGACACCTAGTCCCCTAAGGCCAACTGGTCTAGGAGCGGCTGACCCAAATCCTGCAATAGGGTGAGATAGAAAATTATGTTTACGTCATGTTCTTTACTTAATAAACTTCTTGATTAAAAAGATGCCAAAGTGCACAAGATTAAAAGATGCCAAAGAGCACATTCATGTGAAGATGCCAATGTGCACACAGCTAAAAGATGCCAATGAGCACACATCTCTTGATACTTAGTGATATATTTTGAGCTGCGATAAACCTGTAAATTTGTGAAAATCTTAATTCTTGATGACTTAGTGTGTGTACATGCAAAGTTCTTCATTTTATGTTTAGAATTGCATTTTTTTCTTGAAGCTAATCAAAGATCGCATGCTAGCACACTGAATAGATATCTGCAAGTGTTTAACTCTGAACATGTCTTAACTTGATATGCAATGAAACATGTTTCTGTATTCAACAACTCCCGTTTGATTTCAACTGACTGATAAATCTGGAATATTCTACTGAGTAGACTTTAATTTGTTTACTGTTTAAAAGTTTATATATTCAGTTGTTACAAAATTTATATTCAATATGATCATCTTTAATATTGATGTCTTTATGTTTGCTGTCTGTGTTTGTCATATGGTATGTGCCTTTTTCGAGGGGGAGTGTATATCTGTGTTCTTTATCTGAGATTATTCTATTTTTGAGGGGGAGTGAATGATGCTGCTAAATGTCACACCCCGCTAAAGCGGAAACACAAGGCGTAACAGCTCCGATGCCATAACACAAGATTATACACATACCAACATTTACTTATCATTCAAAATACATTACATTTTTAAGAACATAATATCGTCATCGTTTACAAATTCCAAATATTTTTAAACATAAGATACGCTTAAAGCAAAAATAGTCTTGCTTCAAAATATGAGTATGCTGATAAAGCATCATGGAATTACCTTCTCGATTCCTGAAAAGCATGAATAAAAACCAAGGTCAACTACAAAGAGTTGGTGAGTTCACAGGTTTTAAATATGCACAAATCATTTTTATATGCAAGTTAACATTCGTAGAACATACGTAAAAACCAGCTTCAATTCTTTGATTCATGAGTACCACAACTTAAATTCCTTTAGGATAAGTGTATGCAAAGACAATATTACGTTGAGCCACTACTAAGCCGTCCCTGACCAATTTCAACGCCCCCGATGAACTAACTCAGCGGTGGTTCATGCCACATGTTTAGTCATCCTCTCTAGTATAGTGCACTCCTGCTCGTCAGCATTAAGGTGGGATTGTCACACCAAATAGCGCTACCCACTAATACTATAGGCCCGATTTTCTTTGAGTTAATAGTAGTGTCATGGGGTCTTAACATTAAAAACTCAACACATCAATTGCATACTTATCATATAGCTTATAATTCCAAATGCTTTTAACAAAGCCTTATAAATTGCCAATTCGCAATATTTTCAAACAATTCTCATGAATCTTTAAATACGCAATTTAAACATGTTTTTCACCCCAAAATCAATTAAAACGATAAAAGTGGGGCTGTGAATACTCACCTTGATGAAAGCAACGAGTGAAGCTCTACTTTAAACTTAATGAATTTTGTCACGCGTTAAATTTCCCTATATAAGAGTTGCCATAAGAAACACATTAATACCCTATTCCGATGTCCAACCAATATGTCCAATTGTCCCATGAAATGCCATCAAATAAGTTTCTTAGTCCATAATCATTTTGTCTATACAAAGTTCCAAAATATAATAAGACATAAATTAAACTTGAAAAAATTACCTTTCTGGATTCAGCACATGCTGTCCAGAAAGTTATCCGGTAATTTCAACACGGAAACTTAATTTCTCAAGAGAATTATTTAATCACAAATTTTGTGATGATACTATGATATGTTTAGATTAAATATGCATTTTTTTATAATTTTTGAATAACTTTTGATACATCAAATAGTTGTTATAAAATAAAGTGTCACTGATTTTCGGATCAGTGACATACCTCACTTGTAACAGGTTTTTGAGGTATCAATTCTTGGAATTAGACAGTTATCCATATATGGATGCAAACCTAACTCAAAATCCTAATATTAGGAAAAAGATTCACTTAATTCGGATGAGTAATAAGGGTGTTATGGCCTCTACAAGATAGGTGTATGAATCTGTCTTTACTGGACAGATTGCACCATTTTCTTGTAAAATCCATTAAAGTGCCCAAATCAACTCCAAATTCAATGTTTTTGGACTTTTTAGAAAGCTAACACTCTAAATTAAAGTTTAGAAGCAAAAACCCCAAATTTTGACAAGTGGATTGTGAGTTGAGCAAGCTAGAAGTGGAGTCCATTTTCTGGACAGATTCTAAAATGAAATGAATACCATTTTATGCTACCAAATATTGATCATTAGACATGGTTTTTAGATATAAACCATGTCTTCACTCCTCAACAAAATAAACTAACTTATGCATGCATGAACATAACATATTATAAAATGACATTAACACTATTGATAAGTTCTTAATCATCTGGAACTTGGAAAATTTCTTCATAAGAACATTTTTATACTAACACTTCATTGTAACAAGAGTCAAAAACTCATATTATATAAATATCAAAGGTAATCCTTCTCATTATCAAAATTTCAATCACATGCAAGATAACATAAACACTATCTTAGTGGTTTAACACTATTTAGAACTCTTTAATCATATGAGATTGAACAATCTCATCCTAAGAGTTTATTTATACACAAAATTGATATAAATGCATAAATTTCAACCCATCATTATTAAGATTTTGTGGACCAAAAACCATATTTCATAAAATTATCATTTCTTGACAAAATTTCCAAAATAACACACTTGGAAACCCTAGTTTCATTGGAAGATCATTAAATGGTTCATTAGCAAATATATTTATACTAATGTATCCCATTTCATTTCTAAAACTTGGATTGTACAACATTTACATAAAAAGATATGAAATACACAACTTTTTGATTATAAACTTGAAAAATGGAAGTGTTAAGTGATTACCTTCACAAAAGGAAATGAAGACTTGGATTCTAACTTCAAAATGGTGATGGATTCTTGGTTGGATTTTTGATTCTTAGCAATGAGAAGAAAAGAAAAAAAAATGGTGATGGTGGTGGTGGGTTTTCGGCCGAAGAAGAGAGAGGAGAGGGAGAGGAGGTGAGGAGTTGATCTTGAAAATGAGGAGTGTAAATTGGTTTTAATTTGGTTTTTAATTAAAGAAAAAAAAATAATTAAAATAGGTAGACTTAGGACAAGTGTCTAGTGACTCACCAACACATAAAAAAAAATTTAATTTAATACCATTAATTGAATTACTAGTTTTAAACTATAAAATATCAGATATATTTGAGAACCGAAATACCCGATTCTCAATTTTTGCTAAACAAATGACAAATTTGAAAATTTTGCAATGCAAGAGAAATTAATATTCTGATTTTTATAATTTAAGAATTTTGGACTTTATTCACTTATTTGGCATTTCTGGACAGTGACGGTCAGATGCGGAACTGTTCCAGGTTTTTAACGCAACTTCTAAATTTTTCGGGGAAACTTTTTATCTTAAAGGCTTTTAATAAAATTTAAAAAGTGACAAAATTTATAAATTAATCTGAGGGTGCTAACCTCATTATTCAGAATTTGACAGTTGTCACAGTAAAATACTTCTTGTCCTGATCAGAAATTTTTCAGGTAAGTATTTCTGAAAATTACTATGCAAATGCTAAACTAATTTGATAAAATTTGTGCATTTGTATAGGGGGAGTAATGAAGGCTTATCAGGTATTTTTTTTTTATCATAGTTATTTTTTTTGTGTTTTTTCAATATATAGAAGTAAAAGAGTGTATTTTCTTTTCTTTATTCCATTTGAAATTTGTTTGACTTTTCCTCTTCCCTCTTCTCTCTTTCTCTGCGTGTTCATCTTCCCATCTGATAATTTTTTTTTCAGACTGCTAGTTTGGAAATTCAGGTATGTTTATGTTTTTAATTCTATGCTTCTCGTTTGATAGTATAAATATTTCTTTGTTTTGTTTTTCATTCCCTGTTAGTGTTTTTTATCTGACTTTGCGTTTATCTTTCTCTTCATCGATCTCAAATACTCCAGATTCGTGTCGTTTTTGATCGATTTTCCTATTGGGTTTTGTTTAGACCTGTTAATCGACACTCAGGTATGTTTTTCTTGGTTTAATTTCGTGTTTTTTGCTTTAATTTCTTGTGTTTTTATGTTTTCGGGTTCGGTCAGTCGCGAACTAGGGTTTTTGCAAGGATGATAGACCCGCAAAGTATACTTTGCGTGTCTAGTTAGAACCGCAAAGTTAACTTTGCGGGTCTAACTAGAAACGCAAAGTGAACTTTGCAGGTCTAGTTAGAACCGCAAAGTAGACTTTGCGGGTCTAACTAGAAACGCAAAGTTTACTTTGCGATTCTATCTTGTGTTTTTCTTTTTGTTTTTGTTCTATAGGTTTTTGTATCATGTTGACCCGCAAAGTGATCTATGCGAGTCTAGTTAGAAACGTGAAGTGTACTTTGCGTGTCTAACTAGAAACGCAAAGTGAACTTTGCGAGTCTAGTTAGAACCGCAAAGTGTACTTTGCGCGTCTAACTAGAAACGCAAAGTGTACTTTGCGATTCTAACTTGATACGCAAACCTTCGTGTTTAGTGTTTGTTTTCTTTTGAATTTCCAAGTATAGTATTCAGATCATGTGAGACCCGCAAAGTATACTTTGCGTGTCTAACTAGAAACGCAAAGTGTACTTTGCGCGTCTAGTTAGCAACGCAAAGTCTACTTTGTGCTCCTAACGTGACCCGCAAACTATACTTAGAATTTTTTTTTATTTTTTTTGTTTTTGTTTGTTTGTTTTGTTTCTTTCTTCTTTTTCTATAATTCTTTTTCATTTTGTTTTCCAGGTTTCTTATGGCTTCCAAAACTAATTCTGATCCCATGATTCAAGATGAGAATGCCATTCTCGACGATCCATCTGATCGATCTTCTCATGATACTCCAATGCCATCACATCCTTCTGTAGGAGCTGATCTTTCTGCCTCTAGACATACACCTAATGATGTATTTCCAACCATCTTGTACATGCCATACAAGCCAAACAACTATCACGTGGATTTTGACAGAATCAAGATTCATCCTGTGATACGAGAAATTCTCAAAGGACATCCGCTTGCCCCTGCTCTTTCATATTGTGCCGATGTTCCTGAAGTTTATCTACAACAGGCTTGGAATACTATAACAAAGAATGAACTGACTCGTCCGCATCGCTTTGAGCTTCAAGTGGATCAGTTTGAATCTTTTCTTTCCTACAAAAGACTGAGATTGATATTGGAGCTTCCTGAGCCGAACTCCAGACCAGGCAGAAATACATATGATACTTTTCCATCTGAAGAGGAAGTCTATGAAGGGATTCGAAATCTTGGCTATGTGGGTACTTTGAACAAACCTACAGATTTTGACAAGTCAACTTTACCTCCAGTTTGGTACGCACTGTTCTCTGTTCTCATCAGGTGCCCGACATCGAAGCATTCTGGCACTGACAGTGCGAGTCTACTGTATCTCCGGTTGTTCTATGCTGTAGTCTATGACTTGCATGTCAATTATACGTTTATCTTTTGGACAGAACTCTCGGAGGTAGTACATGACAAATCCACCAACAGGAAAAGAAAGTTTATTCCGTTTGTCAGATTTATGAAGCTTATTGTTCGAAGCATGCTCCGTAGCAATCAGTCTATTCCTCGCAGATTTTCTTGGCCACAAGTTCCAGACTCGGAAATGCAATACATTCAGAAGCAAAAGAAGACGTTCAACTATTCTATGACTATCCCATACGCTCTTATTGCAACCTATGCTGATGTTGCAAATGAGGATATCATAAAATATTGTATGGAAAATGATTTCATGGAAGATGTACAAGAAGAGCCTTCTCATGATAATCAAGTTGCTGAACAAGATATTGAAGTTGAAGCAATTGTTTATGAAAAAGAGCCTGAAGTTGAAAAAGAGGATGAAGTTGAACAAGAAGTTGAAGATGTTCAAGAAGTTGCGGTTTTTGTTGAAACAGAAGTAGTTCAGGAGGATGCTGCTTCTCACGAACTTGAGAATGTTATTGCTGATATTGAAACTATAGCTTCTGATGCTATTGTTTTTTATTTTGAAAATGTAGATGATAATGCTGCTGATATTAGTGAAAATGCTAATCCTGATGATTCTAATTTTTCTGATGATGGTGAAAATACATCAAGTGCTTCAGATGATGGTGATGATGGTACTGATCAACCCAGCATGAAGATATATGCAAGGAAGTCCAAGACACCGGAAGTCGTTGTATCAACAGAAGTTATCTCTGATGATGATTCAGTTCCAGTTAATTCCTCAGTTGCTCATCTTCAAGTAGATGAATTGGATACAGCTTTTGCTCAAGCCATAGTATCAGTTCAAAGTCAAGCTCCAGCTACTACAATTGCATTTATTCAGTCTACTTCATCAGCTGTTGAGCTTACTTCGGATCAAGCTCGAGTTTCAACTGACAAATTTTCTGCTTTAAATGATGTTATTCATCAGTTATCAGAGAGAATGAATGCTGAAAAGGAAGCACAGATTCTGAAGTTAAAAGCTTTATTTAAAGGGAAGATGCCTGAGATAGATACTTCAGTAATTCCTTCAGAGATTCCGTTCAGACGCCCATCTGGGGTTGTTCTAAGAGAGCCGTCTTCTGCTGTTCAATCTTCTGCTCCAGCGATCATGTCTATCCTTATACCCCCGTTGTTTACACAGTCCGCTGGTATCTCTTCATCTTCTAGTATACCTGTGTCTTCTAGCACTCCAGTATCAGATCTTCCCATTTCAGAGTTGAAAGATTTGCTCTATGATCGTATTATTTCTATATCGCCACCAGAACATCAGGATCAAGATCTTATATCTCTGCTTCGGAATTTCCAAAATACGCCGCCTCCAGTTTCTTCGTCTGAATCTGACAGGATCTATGTTTCATCTACTGAGTTTCAAGCATTCAGATCGGAAGTTCATTCAAGATTTGCTGATCTCAAATCGTTTATATCTCAAACTTTCTCTGAGTTTTCTTCCAGGCTTGATATTCACGAACAAAGCTGCAGAACTGAGGCCGGTCCGTCTCTTAAACGAAGACATGACCAAGATGATCCGGATCATCAAGGCCATGAGGGGGAGATGGCAAAGAGACCAAGAGTTGAAGGATCGTCTGAAGCAAGAGAGGATATTCAGGAAGAAATGACTGGTGATAGAGGAAAAAGTGGAGGATCTGTTGAAGATTGCAATGTTCAGGACTTAGTGAATATAATGATTGAGAATGTTGATTTGTCTTCTTTGCAGAATGAATTGAATTTGTCTGAAAGCAACATTAAGGATAATATGCAAATTGTTGTATACATGGATCCAGATGTTTCTCCAAGTGTTCATGCAGTGGAAGACTCTGAAGCAGCAAATGACATGAGATCATTCTTTGCTAACTTCATCGAAATTAATTCTGATGATGATGAAGATGTCAGATTGGAAAAAAATATGTCAAGTTAATGAAGAAGATTGTGATGACATTGTAGTCATATCAGATACAGAAGATAACTTAGTATTCATGGATGCTAAGGATGAAGAGATAACGGATATGTTGTATAGAGATCTTCCTTCAAAAGATGTCTTTCCTGAAGTTTCTACTGTTCCTGAAGAGACTTTTGTTCCTGAAAATTCTACTGTTCCTGAAGCTACTACTGTTTATTCATCTCTTGTTGCTGCTAATGCTCCGACTACCTCTGCTCCTTCAGGTACATTTGAAGTAGGTCAGTCGTCTAGAGCACAAGCTGTTGATCCTCCTGCTGAACCTGTAATTTCTCCAAGTATTCTAGAAGAAGGACCAGCTTTGTCAAGACGGGAGAGACGAAGAAATTTACAACAACGTTATATGGCTTCACGACAAAGATCTGCCTTTCTTGAAGATTCTCAGAGCAATATTTTTGTTTCAAGAAGAAGACCAATTAACATCCATGCCATTCTTGGTGTAGAAAAGGAATCAGATGCTTTCAAATATGAGTATGTAATGCTTATCAGATGTCAACGTCGTGGAAGGAATTTGGTCTCTTCTCCTAATTTGATAGTTCGAATTATCAAAATTGAAATTCAGAGGTTGGTTAATATCTGGTATCCAGTTTTCGAGGTTGAAAGAAGAGATTGTAATCGTTATATCTTCTCAGAGGCTGATTTTAATGATCTATCCATAGATGACGTTGAGTTTATGTACAATGATCTCAGGAATCAGTACTACCGATCAAATGACATCTCTCAAGCTTTGTATGTGCTCAAAAGGTTTATAAGGCGTCAGATCAGGTTCTTCAGGGTTTTCGATTTTCAAATGGCAGCCGAAAGCTTTCAGCCAGTGGTGAATTTGCTAAGACCTAACCGTAGCTTTCTAGACATTGATTCTTATTCGTTATTCACTATTCTTCAGGATCCTCATGGAGTTATTTACAGGAATGCATCAGGTAAAAAATGCTTCCTCAGATTTGAAGAGATAAGTCATTACTCTGAAGGAACTTTGAAAGTGATCAGGATTCAATTAGATCAAAGATTGAAAGATGCTGTTAGAAGATTCATGGAGACACGAACCAACAGAGCTGTGATAACAAATGATGAGATTCAACTTTTACGGAATGCATTGGATAAAATAAATGAGAGGTTGAATTTCTGTTCTACTTTGCGACGATTAGAAGTGTTACTCGGATTGAATAGATTGCGTCAAAGAGAAGAACGTTAGTAATTCTTCAAAGTCGTCTGGATGGTCTATGCTGTTTTTGAAGATTTCTTTTTAGACCTCGGCGCCAATGATTACTAAGGGGGAGATTGTTAAGTCCAAATTATGTAGTAATCATTGTATTTATTCTAATGCTTTTACTGCTTTTAGTAGTTTTATCTGTTTGTAAGGGCTTGGGGTATTTAAGTCCCCTTTGCTCCTTTGTTTTGTAACTAACACACGCACTATCAATAGAAATCTGATCTTGCGCTCCTTATTACTCTCTCTCTACTTTCTCTCTCTTAAAAGAATCAGAGATCTTAGGACTTACACTTACTGATGACTTTTTGATACAATTCCGTCCAGAAAACCACTGTTTAGTCAACGTGTAGATCGTACACGACAGCATGAAAGAGCCTCAGTATGTGCATATTCGTATTATCAAGACCGGAATTTCTGGAAGTTAAACATCGGTGGATCATGGAGAACATCTGGTAGTAAAATGGTGGAAGATTGGTCTTCTTAAACTCACTAATCTTTGTTGGTGAACCAACATAACCCAAGGCGCGAATGCCTTCAAATACTTCTGAGTCGACTGGGTATGAATCAAAGTTGGTTCTGCCTTCCCGTGAGTTAGCTTCAGGTAAATCCAATATCCATCTAAGTCTCTGATATGTTAGAACAGAAGTGAAGTTATCAATTCTGAGCTGGAAGTATTTATTTGTGTTGCTCTCAACTAGTTATTCTATCGTCTTCCAGGCTTGTTGTAGATAGATCCAGGGAATTGAAGCAGTGTCTATCAAAGCCTGATGAAGTGGATGACCCTTCAGAATTTCCACATGATGATTGTTGGGGTAGAGCAATAGATACTCAAACGGACTGATCAGGGCAAGATCAAGATCTATACCAACTTCAGACTGGAAATGGGATCTGGAAGAAGGCATAGGAGTTGCCTTAGAGACATTTGGATCATGTTCTTCCATATGGACACTTGGATCATGTGAGATTTCTTCCGCCATTGTTTACCTGAAAAAGATAGAAAGTATTGGATAAAATCCAATATGTTAGTCAATAAGCTCAAAACCTGTTTTCAGAAAACATTTTGATACACACAGTATCATGTACAGAATGATTGTACTTTAAAGCTCAAAATGATAAGCACAAAAAGTTACATGAAGCAAGATGTAACTAAACACAAAATACAGAAAGAAAATGACTCAATTATGACCAAAATACTTGAAGTTTTGATTTTGTTCTCAAAAATGCAGTAGTAGTGTATAAACGCACAAGCATCTGAAATGTTTCTTTTTTAAATTTGAATTTTTTTTTTGCTAAGGACATAACTCTCATGGCATTGAGAGAACTCAAAACTCGCATGACACTGAGTTTAGTCAAGAACTCGAAAGTCATAAGAAACTCGCAGAACTGGAACAAGGACTAAAACTCGCATGAAGTATGGACTGAAACATACACTCGCAAGACCATATGTTCTAAGTCAAGAACACACAAGAACAGTGCTCTTCAAAAATTCAAAATTTTGAACTTAGAGTCCAAAACTTTATGTGTTAATATGAAATTTTATGCAAGTTCTAATCATTACGATTGATGTTCAGATTGATTATAGATGAAAATTGTAGTTTATTACAATGATTCAGTCCAAGTTCATATGCAACAGTTTGAAAGTAAAAAAATCGAATTCATATCTTCAAATCTATATCCAGTGTTAAGGAATCCCTGCAAAACAAATGAAACCCAAATGCTATATGTTTCGAACAACATACATACTTAACATTTTTTAATCCAAAATCAAAAATCAAGAAGTTCGGTCAGAACATGAACCGACACTAAAAAAAATAAACTTGAAACCCTAAAAAATGAAAATGATAAGTCCAATTCAAGCCATATGCAATCAATTCAAGAACAATCAAACATATAATTCTAGAGAGAGAGTATAGAGAGAGAAAGTCATATGTATTAAGCAAAGTCACAAGGTTACAATGAACACGCACGTCTCTCATTTACAAGGTTCACTCACAAAGCTAAACTATTTATACTATCTACTTCTCTCAAGACATAAAACTCTCAAAGCTTTAGTTCTCTCAAATCAAGTAAAGTACAAATACAAAACAGTCAAAGACATTACCAAAGTCAAACCAACTTGATCTAAACAATGCATTAGCAATCTCCCCCTTTTACATCAAGTTTGAATATTCGGTCTTCCCCAACGAGATAGTCTTCCTTGACAAATACCGAGCAACGACTCAAAATTTCTGATCCCATGGCTGAAGTTGAAACGATTATAGATAGCATCTACAATTCTTTCAGTATGGATCTTGACAACCTTGTTCATCCCTTATTCTCCTTGCTTCAATTTTCCCTTTGTTTTCCTTAAGCTTTCTCTCCAATTCCATTTTGATCACTTTTAAGGTTCCATCTGAAAACTTGGCAATTTTGGATAATCTGAAGAACCACTTTTTGTTCTCAGAGGTCTTGTATACTACACCAAGTTCAGCCTTGTCTAGCACAATAAATAGACTATAATCATCAATACCATCCAGACTAAGATCAGAGTTCTTCATATTGACTTTTCTCTGATTCGTCTCTATACCGAGTTGGAAGTCATAGCAGTACGTGTAGTTTACCTGTCTTCTCATAAATCTATTCACAACATCTAAGGCAACAAGAATATTATCTTTCCTAATAGTCATATTTCTGAAAATATGGTACATGTACTCGATATCATCCACATTCAGAAAGCAAAAGTCAGCTTCAGAAAATACACATTTTCTCTTGTCTCTCCTTTGCACATGGAAAACTGGATACCAAATATGTACAAACTGCACAAGTCTTACTAGCTTCACTGTCACTATTCCTGACTTGTTTTTAACAGTTTTCTCTGGTAGCCTTACCCAGGTCATCATCCGAGCATACTCCTCCTGATATTCCAAGGATTGATCTGAGACACCCATGACTTTGAATTTATCCATTTCTCTGATCCTGTGTACAAATATGTTCTTCATCTCCTCTTCCAAAAACGGTTGCCTCAACGTATTCCTCATTTGCCTGATTTGAGCTTCAGTACGGGCAAGAGGTACTTGAGGTTGGTTTGAGGGACCGGTTTGGATTTCGGCTGGGTTGGAAGGAAAGAAAGGTTCAGGTTCAGTTTCAGTGTTTATGTTGGGTAAGTTTTCAAAGCTAGGTTGTTCATCATGATTTGGGCTTGGAAATCTGTGTGGGCTAGGTAAATTGGTTTGAGTAAGTAGAATAGGTTGGCTAGTTGGAATTGGTTGAGTAGTTTGGATAGTTTGGCTAGGTTTAGCAGTTTGGGTAGTTTGGGTAGGTTGTTTTTCTGGGATTGATGGAGGTTGGTTTACTAGGCTAGGTAGGTTGGTTGGTTGGTTGGAAGGTCTAATAATGATCATCTCTTTGAATGATGGTATATCCGGTTGTTCACAGATGGTTTCTGGAAGTTCTACGTTCACAGGACTCAGCTGGATGTCTTCTTGTGAGCACGCAAGGATATCCAGAATACTCTCTGCTCCTCCTATCACATCTCTTTCTTCCTCCATGATCTTCCAGAAGTTGTCATACTTTTCAACTGATGTTTCTTAATCATCGGAAGACAAGTCTATTGCATATATCTCCTCCAATCCAGTAAGTCTGATGATCTCTTCTCTAGTAGCAACCACATGCATTTCAACCAATGGTTCTACATCTTCGTTTACGTACAAGATCAACTCCATTCCCTGCCCTTCACCCATATTTCCTTGCTCTTCACTAGCAAAATCAACCATTTCAGTATCCTGTCCTCTATCTGATCCACCAATAGTATGTTCAGACTCTATAGCAGTTCTTTGACGTTTGTTCATCTCCCCCTCATGGTCATGATCCAATTCAAGCCATATGCAATCAATTCAAGAACAATCAAACACAGAATTCTAGAGAGAGAGTATAGAGAGAGAAAGTCATATGTATTAAGCAAAGTCACAAGGTTACAATGAACACGCATGTCTCTCATTTACAAGGTTCACTCATAAAGCTAAACTATTTACACTATCTACTTCTCTCAAGACATAAAACTCTCAAAGCATTAGTTATCTCAAAGCAAGTAAAGTAAAAATACAAAAGAGTCAAAGACATTACAAAAGTCAAACCAACTTGATCTAAACAATGCATTAACAATAGTAGAACCAAATATAATGTCATCAACATATATTTGCATAAGAATAATGTGACCTGTTATCTTTATGAAAAACAGGGTATTATCAATTTTAGCGCATTCAAAAATTTCAAAGATAAGAAAAGAGGAGAGTGTCATACCAAGCACGAGGGGCTTGTTTTAGACCATAGTGAGAAATATCCAATGTATATACATAATTTAGATGCTTAGGATCGAAGAACCCTAGGGGTTGTTCAACATAGACTTCCTCATTCAACTTTCCATTTAGGAATGTTGATTTTACATCCATTTGATATACTTTGAAGTCTTTGTAAACTGCATAAGCTAAGAACAGTCGAATTGCTTCCAGCCTAGACACAGGGGCAAAGGTTTCATCATAGTCTATGCCATACTCTTGCTTGTATCCCTGAGCAACAACTCTAGCCTTGTTTCGGGTTACAATCCCATGTTCATCTAATTTGTTTCTAAACACCTATTTAGTGCCTATAACAGTCTTATCATAGGGTCTGGGAACGAGATTCTAAACTTTGTTTCAAGCAAACTCAATCAGCTCTTCTTGTATAGCGCTGAACCAGTTTGGATATCTGAGGGCATCATCAGTCTTCTTAGGCTCTAATAAAGAAAGAAAGTTGACAAAGGGACATATATTACTTGAACTACGTCGAGTCTGAATACCTGCATCGGGATCACCAATGATTTGATCTATGGGGTGATCTTTGGACCATCGTTGAGCAGGAGCATGATCGATCACTTTAGGAGTTTGATCGACAATAGGAATGTTCACTGATGAAGAAATTGTGGTTCATCAGCTATTAATTGTTGAGTTTCAGACAGACCATTGTTCACTAAAAGGTTTTCAGACGTGGGAAGATCTGATGGAGGGAGTGTGTTTAGAGACTCAGCTGAAACCCATGAGGTGGATTCAGCATTAGGTGGTATGATGTTTGGATCATCATCGGCGACTGAATGATCTGTGTGCTGATGGTTTGAGAAGAAGGGTTCTGTTTCTCTATAATGGGAGAACATCGGGCCGAGGGCTGCCCCCTCTTCCCCTCACTCTCCTTTCCCTAATATGAACCAAACATTTAGTTCTTCATTGTCAGAAGTAGGTTTAGAATTCGTTGAACGGGATTCGTCAATGGTGACATGAATTGTTTCTTCTATAATTTGTCTTCTCTTATTGAAGACTCTGTAGGCCTTAGAGATAGAGGAATATCCAAGAAATATTCCATCATCAGCTTTTGGGTCGAACTTTCCTAGATAATCTTTGTTGGTTAGGATGAAACATTGACAACCAAAGATATGAAGAAAACTGATAGAGGGTTTTCTTTAATGAAATAGTTCATAAGTTGTCTTTCCAAATCGCTTTACTATCAGAGATCTATTTTGAGTAAAGCATGCGGTGCTTACAACTTCAGCCCAGAACTGAGTAGGGAGATGAGAATCATTGAGCATTGATCTGGCAGCTTCAAAGATCGTTCTATTTCTTCTTTCAGCGACACCGTTCTACTAAGGAGTTCTTACAGAGGAGAAATTGTGAGAAATTCCCTTACTCTCAAAGAAATTATTCAGGGAACTATTTTTCAATTCAGTTCCATGATCACTTCTTATTGAGCGAATAGTAAGATTATTCAACACTTCCATCTTTCTAACAAAAGATATCGGTTCTTCTAGAGTGTCACTTTCGGAACGAAGAAAGATAACCCAGGTGTAGCGAGAGTATTCATCTACAATGACAAGTGTATATTTCTTTCCAGCTATGGATTGGATATTGATAGGGCCAAACAAATCCATATGCAAGAGTTGAAGAGGACTTGTCACTGAGGAAAGTTGTTTAGAGTTGAAACTAGCTTTAGTTTGTTTTCCTTTCTCACATGCTGAACATAGAGATTCCTTGGCATATGAGTGATGAGGAAGACAAGAGACCAGTTCCTTACTAGAAAGAGAATTCAGGGTTTTGAAATTTAGATGAGAGAGCCTTTTATGCCATAACCAGTTGACATTAGAGGAGGCTTTAGAGAGAAAACAAACATTTTTAGTGGTAGTAGAGTCCATGTCTATTACATAGACATTTACGTTATGGTAACCACTTAGAGCAAGTTTTCCATTTTCAGTCATCAATGAACATGCTTTCTTATAAAACAGAACTTCGTAGTCTTTGTCACATAGCTGACTGATGCTTAGAAGATTGTTCTTCAGTCCATATACGTAAGCGTCTCTTCTGAAGGTAGTTGTCCCATTGTTGAGGACACCAAACCCACGGGTATATCCTTTTCTATTTCCACCAAAGGTCACTGAGGGACCTTTCTCTTCCTTGTATTCAGTAAGCAGGTCTTTTTGTCCAGTTAAGTGTCGACAGCATTCGCTATCAAGATACCAGAAACACTTCGATCCCTGTAAACATAAGTAAGATTTAGTTTTGATTGGTACCCATTTTTAAATGGGTCCAGTAGGGTTAGTGGAGATAGAAGGTTCAACAATCTTCACGGCAATTGAAGATTCAGCTTCAGTGGTAACCTTCACTTTGGTTAATTGTTTAACTTTAGTGGTATTCTTCACCTTGGTTGATTTATCAACTTTGGTGACCTTCTCAGCCTTGGGGGCATTCATCTTCACTTTAGCTATCTTTTCAGCTTTTGTGGCATTATGACATTTACTGGCAATATGGTTAGTGAGTCCACAATGATAGCATTTTCTATATTTAATGGTGGCTTTAGGACCATGAACAGTAAGATTACAGAACATGAGATAAGCAGGGCCAACTCCAAGAATACCTTTAGCATAAGATCTAGGAGGAACTTTCAGTTCTTCAGATTTCTTAGGCTTGAGATCAATTTTCAGCCTTGGAGGACAGATATCAGATATTTCTTTTTCAGAGCTAGAAAATCGATTCATTGAATGTTTGAGAGGAACTTTCAGTTTTGTTTTCTTGGTAGCCTTGTGAGGACGATGAGAAACGGATTTCCCTTTATTAGCGGACTTAGAGTCTTTTGATAAGTCCTCAGGAATAGGATTAGAGGAAGAAGAGCAATGAGTAGAAGAGGTGTTAGGGATAGAGGAGACAAATATTCCAAACTTAAGTATGGAACTGTCTTCTTTAGGTTCATCATGTTCTTTACAAAATCTAAGACTGATTTTATCACTGGCAAGGATTTGAGACCTGATGATTTCAGTGATTTTGGTAGAAGAGTTACACCATCCCTCAATAGTTGCCTTTTCTTCTTTTAAAGCAGTTATGGCTTGTTCGCGTTTAATGCTGATAATTTCATTTACAATGACTTGATCTTTTAAACTTTCCTCTAGAAGAGTTAGTTCTTGGATCCTTTCTTGACATTTTTCTAGTTGTTTGGTTAAATCAATATTTTTGTTTTCAGCTAGAGTTTTGCCATTTAGTGCATTGTTCAGATCAATTGTCAGCACATCTACAGCGTGAATTCTCTCAGCTTTAGAAAGAGAGGGATTAATAGAGATAGATACCTGAGAGGAGATATAGCTCATGGAAGTTCCTGTTTGTTCTTCCACTTCTTCTTTAATCTCAGCCATCAGACAGAGATTAGCAACTTCTTCTTCATCAGAACTAGATTCATCTGATTCAGCCCAGTCATGCACTTCAGCGATAAGACCTTTACCTTTTCTTTTAAAGTTTTCAGTTTTTGGTATTTTTTTTAAGCTTGAGGTATTTGTTATCGCTGGACTTTCTGGAAGTAGAGGGTTTGAACACTTTCTTTGATCTACATTCACTAGCAAAGTATCCAATCTTTTCACAGTTATAGCATGTAGCAGTAACCTTATCAACAGGGGTTGATTTTCGCTTGTCAGATATAGAGAGTGGTTTATTTCTTCTGAAATTGCTCTTTTTCGCAAGCCTTTTGAAATAGTTTGTCAAGAGTGCTACGGATTCATCAAACTCTAAAAGATCAGTATCTGATAATTCCTCAGAGTCAGAATCTAACTCAGTAACAGTGAGAGTAGATCACTGAGATGGAATGATCTCTGAAGAGACTAAAGCAACAGAAGTGCTTTTGGAGTCTTTAGAATCTTTTACAATATTCTTTTTTAGGATATTTATTAACTAATAGTTAAGCAATATTCCATATAAGGTGCTAAGAGAGAGAGAATTTAAGTCTTTTGTCAGCTTAAGACACATTGAGTAACTGTCCCGACTTTCAGGAAGACATTTTAAGAATTTAGTTAAGACCTTAGAGTTAGAATAGGTCCTACCAGCAGTACTTAGATCAATAGTTAGATAGTTAAATCTCTGGTGAACATCAGATAAGGATTCATTCTTACCAGTGATAAACCTTCATATTGTCTTACCAAGTTAATCTTTCGGGTTTCTTGGACTTCAATAGTACCTTCATATTGAACACATATAGTGTCCCTCATTTCTTTGGATGTTATAAGATGCCAGATGGAATGGAAAGCTTCATCCGGCAGAGCCATATAGATAATGGTCTTTGCCTTTGCATCTAAGCCAACCTTCTTTTTATCTTCATCACTTCATTGTCTTATTTCTTTAATAGCATAATGTTCAGGGACAGCAGGAGTGGTGGCAGTAGCTGGAACGACAACTATGATTGTGAAAGGTTCATAAGGGACATTTGCTACATATGCTGGTATAGTGTGGGATCTACCCCTTCTAGAAATAGCAACATTCGATTTTCTAGAGAGCATAGTTATCTCTGCTAAATCAAGGAGGTTTTGAGAGTGAACCATTATCATAGTAGTTTGTGTTTGTGTTTAGTGCCATATTAAGAATAGCAAGGATGGGAAAAAAAGCAAGATATTGTTTATGATATTAAACAATTTGCTTTGATACCACTTGTTGGTCTGGAAGGTGTTTAACACGTTTGTAGAAGGGGGGGGGGTTGAATACAAACACACAGAATTGTAAAGTTTAATAAATTGTTTATTGATAAATCAAATCACAATTTACTGGTTTGTTAAAGAATAAGATTAAGTAAAACCTAATCTAAACAAACTTAAGGAATGTTTTTGGGCCTTCTGAATACTTCAGTTCAGAACCCGACCCTCAATGTTATACACTGAAGATTACTATTCTCACCGAAGAATATGTAATAATGGCTTCTGAATACTTCAGTTCAGAACCCGACCCTCAATGTTTTATTTGAAGGATGCTTAGTAGATAACATCTTTTCAAGGAGTTTTTTTTAATTTTTTGGGGAGTTACTGAGATTTACACGGTCATATCTTTTATAATATGTTTATTAGACTTTAATTGTCGTATTTTTTTGATGAATTGACTTTTTACAGATATTGAGGGGAAGAATATCTAAAGTTTTATCAACGGTGCATAAATGATGATATTCATCTAAGGGGAGTTGAGAATTTCAGCGCTAAAAAGGTATATTTTTCTGAATCTCAATCTCTATCATACTTTGAAAGACGGACAACTTTCAAGTGTGAAAATTGGTTTTTTAAATGTTCAAACCACTTCACATTCTTAAAATGTTTTCATGAATTGAGAAGTGTGATTTTAAATGTTTTTTCTTTGGATACTTTGATGACTAACTGACCGTGTGTTTCCAAAAGATTAATACTTGTGTATTATCTGGTCTATATACTGTCAAGTATATTCTTACACACATCGGTTCAGTATTTTTCTTATTGACTTTGTTATTACCATGTCTCAAAAAGATAAATCTTTCAATGGTAATACTCCCGTTTGCTATTCAAAGTTGTTTGAAATCAGACGTCATTTCTTTTTATGTGATTTCATTGATAATATGTTTATATCTTGTTCATATAAACATCTTACGTCTTTAACACTCCAAATTATTATTTTTCATGATATTTTGATCTGATTAAATCATTGTTAGATTATCAAAACATTTTTATTAATTTCATGATATTCATTCATTCAAATTGTTTTGAGAAATCTTAAATGTTCAATTGCTCAAATTTCATTCTTATCTTTTATGAGCATACTTACACTGACTATGATTTCTTGTGCTTAATTGTCAAGATAATCATTGAGCAACATATTCTTTTAAGACAAAATTACATGGGACATAGTGTGAGTCCTTAATTGGCTTCCATGGATTCACGTTAAACAGTGTTTCCTACCCAGGAAGTAATCCTAGGAGTAATTGAGAGGAGCTGATGTTGGAGCTGAAAAGAGAATGATTACTTTACAAAACTTAGGGGGAGAATGTTAGAACATAAATATGTTATATTTTAGAAGTTTAGTAAAGTAATCCTTTATAGTTGTATTGGGCCTTGTACATGGGTTAGGGCATAAATGTAACAAGGGTGTTAGGCCGTATAAATTGGAATCTTGTAGTTAGTGTTTTGTAACTTTCATTTTGTAACCATGTAGTCTGTACGAAATATGTGCTCTCTGTAGTTTAGATTTATGTTCAAAAAAATCTACAGATTCCAATCCCAATTATTCTTGTTTATCCTTATCAATCAATCAATCATGATCTCTTGGACCTCATAAGCGGTATCAGAGCTTAACGACGAATCATTCATCGCACGATCAAGATCATATTGTTTTGATAGAACAGTCGCTGAATTTTTTTTGAATTCTGGAATTTGTTTTGAATTTGGATGTTCTTTGATCTTAATTTGATTCTGAGGATATAGACGAACTTCATGGTATCAATAATTATATTTAATTCCAACAATTCCGGACAAATTGATCGATTTTGAGGATTTTATGTTCGAAAATGTATGTTATTGTGATGTAATCGAAGTGTGCTAAAGAGTTGTATTTAGACTAGAACATCAACTTCAAATGTGCTCCAAAGTCATTTTCGAACCTGCTCTCAAAGTTTCAACTCAAAATTCTTACTTTTGAGGTTCAATTCGATGAAAGTTGGAAAAACATTCGAGATCCACATAATTTGCATGATCAATGAAGAACTCGCATGGATATGGAAGAATTCGCAAAGAATAATTCGCATAGTGAAATTGTGGAAGAACTCGCATGATCAGAATACGCACAATGAAAGACTTTGAAGATGAAAATTTTGAAGTATGGATTTTGCATGACAGAATGTTGTGAAAAGTGTTGAATTCGCATGTCAGTCTTATGCGAAAAGATTGATACGAATTCCTATGGTCAAAGAGATTTCTAAGTGAAGAATTCAAAGGTAGTCGTGTGCGAGATGTTGAGAATCTGCATCCTACTGTATGCGAATTGTGAGGAATTCTCATGTGAGAAGCGAGGAATTCGCATATAGGCGCGTGCGAGAAGCAAGAATTCGCGCTCATGCTTATGCGAATTCTGGAGTTTTCGGCTAATGTCATCATGCGAATTGTGCTAAATTGGAATAGTGATCTGCGAATTGTGGTGTTTATGCAAAAAGTTTTTGATGTCTTGAGAAAAGTGACTGTTCTGAACCCAATTTGATACATGTTTGCCATGTTCCCTAGCTTTTTACGCGTAATGCATATGTGACATAACTCTTATCATATGTTGGTCGAATATCCTTAGCAACTGATCTAATCTTTCACGAGTGCTCATGCTTATCAAGATTTTCATATTCTTGATGTTTGGATTTAGTCTCCGATTGGATTGAGTTAGCTGCCTGAGTATCTATAATCATCAGTCTGGAGTGCTTCTTTTGTTCTTAGACCGTTGAGTGCTCTTTATCATTCTTCTGACCAGATCAATCAGTAGTGTGAGTGACTGCAATCATTGTTCTGATGCTTTGGTGGTGTTTCAAAATTCTGAGTGCTTATAATCATCTAGCTGATTCATGAAGAAAGAAGTTATGAGTTCTTTCGTTCGGTGATCTGGAAAGCAGTCAGAAAATGAGCGTCTTTCATCAGTCGTTGAACAATAGTTTCCGTCTAACCCTTGCCTTGTAGTGTTTGCTACCGTTGCTACATCCTGTAAGCTTATCATAATAAGTTCTTAAGCTGAATTCTTACTTCAACTCGTGGTTCAAAGACATATCAGATGTTATACACTGAAGATGCACTTGGTTGTCATTCCATAATTCAACACATATCATTCTTGTGGGCGTAAGGAATGTGTTGGGTTTACAAGAGTCAAAAGTTGTCTTTATGTGCACTCAGTCGAGGTTATGGTCTACATCATATCTAGTATGATAGTTGAAACTTCAAGGACAAGAGCTACTTTCAAAGGGGAGCTAGAGGAGATTTGAAGTTTATTCAACACTAAGTTTTATAAAGAAATCAAGGGGGAGAGCAACTGAAGCTGAAGCTTAAAAGAGAATGATTACTTTACAAAACTTAGGGGGGGGGGAATGTTAGAACATAAATATGTTCTATTTTTTAGAAGTTTAGTAAAGTAATCCTTTATAGTTTGTATTGGGCATTGTACTTGGGTTTGGGGTTAAATGTAACAAGGGTGTTGGCTGTATAAATAGGAGTTTGTTAGTTTGTGTTTTGTAACTTTTCATTGTAACCATGTAGTCTTTACGAAGTCCTTGTGCTTTGTAGTTAGTTTACTTTCTGTGAATAATAAAACTACAGATTCCTCCCAATAATCCTTGTTTATCTTTATCAATCATTCAATCTTGATCTCAACGGACCTCACACATAAGCTAAGTGATCCAATCACTGAATATCTCTTCCTTCAGAGATATAAAGAAGTTCAGCTATCGCTAAAGCTTTTCCTCAAGTTTCTTCGCGTGTTTTCACTTGTCTTGGCTTCACTGATATCCGCATTAGGTCATGAGTAGACTTGTCTTTGTTTAGCAGCTTTGTCTTCGATTCAGCAGTGAACATCTTTTGTCAAGAAACTTGTCTTCAGGGATTACGTCTTACTGTTTACAAGAGAAATCATCAGCGATAATGAACATACTCAGTATTTGATCGTTGATGGTGAAACACAAATACATATGAATGTTTACAAGAGAGATCATCAGTGATAACTGAACAAACTCAAAATGATCGCTAATGATGAAACACTAATACATAATTTTAGACGTAATTTTCACTAAGTATAGAAAAGAGTCATTATCAAATCACTGAGAGAGTTGGATCAACACAGGTTTTGGTACCCAGATCAATTTGGGTCCTTCTTTGCTAGTATTTGAAAACTTCTTTGATTGGTTTCCATCTTTGTAAAGTGTTGTTAGATCATAGATTTATTGGATTCAAGATCATCAAGATTGAAGATGAAAGTTTCAAGAAGTCAAGGTTGAAAAGTCACTCTCAATAAAAGTCTAGGTCCTTTGTAATAAATAGTGAAAGTTATTTTTTATTTGTATTTTTTTTATTTTAGTGTTTTTCCTAAAATAGGTATATGACCTATTCCTTGCTAGGGTTGTGTAAGGAGTGTGTGTGCATATTGAGAAAATTCAGCCGCTAACTCCATAGAGAGAGAAAGAGAGTGAGCTTAGTGAGAGAAACACACTCAAGAGAAAACTTGTAATCTTTGTTTAAGAAATCCATATCAGGTTTGCTAATCTCTTGTTTGTGAATATATATATATATATATATATATATATATATATCCTATATGTGATAAGAAACTGAATTATAGGGACAATCAATTGGTATCAGATCTATATCTAGATTAAATCAAATTTTTCAGAAAATATTTTTCTGTCGGCATTGTTCATCATCTTCCAGAACTGATTTTTGAGTTTTTATGTGTCTTTCGATTAGAAATCATTTGGGTTATGATCGAAATCAGTATTAGATTGGTTTAGTATTGGTTTATTTCAGTTTTGCACTGTAATCGATTCATATTCTGGTGATTTTTAGTGTTTTTGGTTTTTCACGAGTCGTACACTGTTCCATCAATCGATTCTCACTTAGAGTGTGTGTTTTTAAAATTAGTTGTTTGTAATCAGTCCTAGATGTGTTTGTGAGATTATTTTCAAAGTTTGGGACTGTTAATCGAAGATTAGATAGGTTTTTGGGATTAACAGAGTCGCTTTTTGAAGCTAAAGTGATGAACAACAAATTTGCGCCAGTTCATCGTGTGCTTCTCGCCAGATTCAAAGGGACTTTTGCGCCAACTCACCATAGCGCAAAGTTCATTTTTGCGCCAACAGTTCCTCGCGCAAAAGACTGTTTGCGCCACAGACTCTTCGCGCAAAGGATTACTCACCAATTTCTCTCCATCAGTTCATCAAGCAAAGTCCATTTTTGCGCGACCTGCTTCTCGCGCAAAACTCATCAAGGATCGTTACTTCGCGCAAAGTTTCTTTTGCGCCAGTTTCTTCTAGCGCGAACTAGTTTTTGCACCTACTTCTCTTCGCGCAAAGTTTTGGTTCGCGCCTCCTGCTGTTAGCGCAAGACTCCATTTTGCGCCAAACTCCTTTAGCGCAAAATTCCTTTTTGCGCCACAGCCCTTTGGCGCATTTCTGCCTTCGTGCTCCAACTTCTCATTTTCATTTTTAATCTGCATTTACTTGATTTTATCTGGACTAACGATCATTTTATGTTTCTTATTGCATATCTTTTATATCAGGATGACTTCCAGAGAAGCTCTCGCCATCGGGACCGATGTAAAGCCACCAGTTCTCTTCAAAGGAGAGTACGAGCAATGGAAGGACAGATTCTTGGACTTCATCGACAGACATGACTTGGGAGACTATATCCGAATATCCGTAAAGGAAGAAATTATGACACCTCCTACCAAGGTTCTAACTGTAGCTGGAGAGAACGGAGAAGAAGAATAGAGAGAGTATCCATTAGCACTTGATGAATACTCTGATATGCAAAAGAGAAGACACAAGGGCGACAAATTGGAAAAGTCTTTCATTTTTCAAGGCATACCAAACAAGATATATGTCAAGATTGACAGCTACAATGCCACTGGGAAACAAATGTGGGATCAGCTGGAGAAAATAATGCTAGGATCAAAAGTTGGGAACCAACTCAAAATATCCAATTGTCTCAATATCTATGAAGACTTCAAGGCTAAGAAAGGTGAATCACTGGAGGCTACTTATGACCGATTTGTAACTTTGTTGAATGAACTCAGCAAGAACAAAGTGAATAAGTCCCAAGTTGAGCTTAATGTCAAGTTCCTTAGTATCTTGCTAGGCAAATGAAGCAAATGAAGGACTTGAATGACATACCACTCCATGAAGTTTATGAAACTCTTAGACAGAATGAAGAAAAGGTTGATGAGATTTTGGATGAGAAGAGAAAGTCTAAGAAGGCAGTTGTAGATCCAGTTGCTTTGGTTGTGAAACAAAAGAATGTAAGCCTTAAGAAGAAGAAGAAGATGATGATAGTTTCTGAATCAGAAGAGGATGAAGGTGTAATTGACTCTGACTCTAAGGACTGCGATAACCTAAAGTAGGCTATGCTTATGTTAACTAAGGCTTTTCAAAAGAAGGTCTACAAGAAGCCTAGTTCAAACAGTCAGAGGTACTCATCTGGTTCAAGAAACTACAACCACAAAGAGAAAGTTGAAGGAAAGAGGATAGAGGATAGGAGATCAGATGAGAAGAAGTTCAGAGCTGAAGAGGTCAAAGAGGCAGAACCTACAAAATGCTACAACTGTGGCAAATTCGGTCACTTTGCTAAGGATTGCCGTAAGCCCAAAGTCAGAAACTCTGAGTACTACAAGAACAAGTTGCTTCTAGCCAAACAACCAGAGGCAGGAAAAGCATTGATGGCAGAGGATGAATTTTGGCTTGATCATTCTGAAAGTGAGGAAGAAGAGAAGGACGAAACAACACACTTGTGCTTGATGGGTCATACGGAAGTTGAAGTTGATTCAGATGAAGAAGATAACGATGAGGTATGTGATTTAACCGAATCAGATTTCCTGAAACAAATGCATGCCATGATGACTAAACTCTAAGAATTAGAGTCTAAACTTAAGCGTGAAAAAGGTGTCATTAATGATAAAAATCAATCTATACATAAACTTAGCAACGATCTTGCTGAGAAAAATGTACTGCTTGAAACTTTGCACAAAAGCATTGACACCAGCGCGAAAGAGAAGACTATAATTCATAAAGAGTTATCTGAAACTGTTTCAAAATATAGAGAGTGTAAGTTTAAGTCTAAAGAGCTTTCTAAAATGTATTCTTCGACTTCAAAAGAAAACAAATCTTTAATTGAAAAGGTGAATGCTTTGGAAGGAAAATTACATACTTTGGGTCAAACTGAACAAACCATTCATCTAAACAAACCTAAAGAGAAACCTGACTGTTGGGGACTTAGTTACAAGAACCCACACCATCTCAAAAAGAGTATTTCTGAAGTGCCTGCTCTTTACGACTTTGGATTTATGAAACTGGCACCTCAATACCCTGAACTCAAAGTTTTCTGGACTAGTCTGTCTGAAGAGGATAAAGCCAAGGAATATGCTAAAAGAAAGAACACAACTAAAATTCAACTCCTGTTTCGTTATGAGAAGTTGAATAATAGTTATAGTTCCGACAAATCACAATCTCTTTCAAATGATTACTTTGAGAGCTATTCTGTAAAAGAAATGGAGGCTAAGCCCATCGAAGGTAAGCTTTATGTTCCTCCTCTCCTTTTGGAAACTAAAATTTCTGAACTCGAGAATACTCTCAAAGAAGAAAGGATCTTGATGGACTTAGAACAAACTGTATTTTCTACTGTGCTCGAATATACTGAGTTTTCTAAATTATCCAAGGCTTTAAAAGCTGATGATAGGTCTGGTTCACTTGATAATGAGTTTGATTTTCTAAACTCTGATGGTGGTTTAGATGATTGTGTTGGTGATTTTGACTTTAATGCTAAATTTCCTAATCATTCCTCCTTTGTTGTTAATTCTTTTGGATTACCAAGTGTGTTTGATAAAGGTGAAACTTCAACGATAGTTGATAAATCAGTTTATGTGAAATCCAAAGTTGCAAAGGTATGAAGAAGAAATCCGGGAATTCACAGAAACAGATCACCACTGGTAAGTCAAAGAAGAAGCATTTGGTTAATTCTCACCTTTCTAACTCTAAAGTTTCAAATGTTTCAGATTTGAGAAAGAAAAAGCTTGGAGTTAAGTCGGAATGGCTACCGAAACAGAAGATAGACGAAAATGCTAAATCATTTTCTAGTTTTGATTGTAATAGAAAGACTGCTAGTAAAGATGATTTGATTGTGCATGTTGCTAATTTTAAACCAAAACTTGTTGATTCTCGCAAGAAATATTCCATACGACAATTATTCCAGTTATCTCTGTCTCCTAGAAAGTTTTCAAATTATGATAGATATGATTATGCTTCTCGTAAATATTCTGATGTTTGGTTTGGAAATTATCATGAAAATTCTTATCATTCCAATTCTTCATATAGTTTTCAAAAGAAAAGCGGACCCAAATTTCAATGGGTACTAAAATCTTATGCTAACACAGTTGGACCCAAATACATATGGGTACCAAAGAAAAAGACTGAATCTTTGTTAAAGGAATGTCAAGTAAAGGTTGAGTGAAAGAAATGATGGCTCTTGAATACTACAGTTCAAGACCCGCACTTCAATGCTCAAAAGTCTTTACTCCCAGTTTTTATATGGATATCTAAACCACGTGTTTTTTAATTTCTATTGTGCAGACACGTCATATGTGGTACTTGGATAACGGATGTTCCAAGCATATGACCGGGCAGAAAAGTCTGTTGACTAACTTTACAGAGAAATACTGCAGCACAGTTCGATTTGGTAACGATCAGTTTTCACCAATTCTGGGTTATGGTGATGTGGTACACGAAAATGTCACAATTAAGAAGGTGAGCTATGTTGAAGGCTTAGGACACAACCTTTTTATTATTGGGCAGTTCTGTGACAAAGACTTAGAGGTTAATTTCAAGGCCAAGAAGTGTTCAGTACGCACTGAGGACGGGAATGAACTCTTGGTCAGCACTCGCAAGTCAAACCTCTACACCATCAACTTGTCAAAGGTCCAGACTGACAATCAGGTGTGTCTACTCTCAAAAGCCTCGATGCAACAAAGTTGGCTATGGCATCGACGACTCTCTCACCTCAACTTTCGGTACATCAATAAACTGGTCAGTAGAAAGCAAGTGAAAGGACTTCTTGAGCTCAAGTATGAAAAAGAACACTTGTGTACAACGTGTGAAAAAGGGAAGATGAAGAGAGCTCCACACAAACCAAAGCCTGAACCGAGTACCAACTCTCCTTTAGAGTTGTTGCATATGGATCTTTGTGGTCCTATGCGAACGCAAAGCTTAGGCGGAAACAAATACGTGTTAGTTATTGTGGACGATTATTCGCAGTACACGTGGGTCAAATTTCTATGGTCTAAAGATGAGACGCCCGAAGTTCTCATTACATTTCTAAAGACGATCTAGGTGAATCTACAAAAACCAGTCAAGCTTCTTCGACTGACAACGACACATAGTTTAAGAACAAGACAGTTGAAGAGTATCTCGAATTAGTCGGGATAAAACATCAATACTCTGTTGCACGTACGCTTGAACAAAATGCAGTAGTCGAAAGGAAAAACCGTACGCTAGTCGAGGCCAATCGTACTATGCTTAGTCAATCCGACTTACCTCTATTTCTATGGGCTGAAGTTGTGTCGACTGCGTGTTACACTCAAAATCGATCCATGATACACCGCAGATTTCAAAAGACTCCGTATGCATTGATCAATAACCGAACACCAACCATTAAATATTTTCATGTTTTTGGTTGTAAGTGTTTTGTGCTTAATGACAGAGAGAGTCTGAATAAGTTCAGTGCTAAGGCGGATGAGGGCATATTTATCGGCTATTCTTCTACATCTGTTGCATATCGTGTATACCTGAAGAAGTCAAAGACTGTGGTTGAGAGTGTAAATGTTTCATTCGATGAAAAGATGGCTTCTGACCACTTCAGTTCAGAACCCGTGATAACAGGAGTATTAGCTTCTGGACAAATCAGTCCAGAATCTGTGTCTCAAGCGAACAACTCAGATGAAGCATAAACATCTTCTAATCATTTCTCTGATTTAGATATTTTATTTGAACTGTTTTATGATGAATATCTTGGATCTAATGTGAATAAACCTGTTGTGGTTGATAGGATTGAAGATTCAACGATTAATCAATCAACCACTTCAGATGTTTCTACTGAACCAAATTCCCCGATTCAACAAGATATTCCAGTTCAAATGCCTACTCCAATAGTTGAAGTTGTATCTACTAATGATGAGTCAGAAGTTGTTGAGTCAGTAGGATGTGATGTAAGGACAGATCAACAGACTGAACAAGCTGTACCTACTGAAGCTTCTGCACCAATTACTTCAACGGAATCCCTCCCTCATGATGTTCAAACTGAAGAACCTGAAAGTGGATTTTTAGATGACAAACATGATCAATCTTCATCTACTCCACTCCCTCATGAACATCGCTGGACCCAAGAGCACCCTATTCACCAAGTAATTGGAGATCTTAACAAGCCGGTGCAAATTAGGTCAGCAACTTTGAATCAATGTATGCATGACTCATTTCTCAACAAAATAGAGCCTACTCGAGTATCAGAAGCTCTTACTGATTCGGATTGGGTGTCTGCTATGCAAGAAGAGTTAAACCAGTTTGAAGCCCTGAAGGTTTGGAGGCTAGTGCCATAACCAGAAGGAAAGACCGTGATTGGAACTAAATGGTATTCAAAAACAAGAAGGACGAAGATGGTATTGTTATAAGGAACAAAGTCAGACTTGTTGCCCAGGGATATAGGCACGATGAAGGCATTGACTATGACGATACGTATGCTCCAGTAGCGCGTATAGAGGCAACCCGCATGTTTCTAGCCTACGCAGCTCACAAGAACTTCACTGTCTACCAGATGGACGTGAAGACTACCTTTCTAAATTGCATTCTTAAGGAGGAAGTCTACGTCTCTCAGCCAGAAGGGTTTGTAAATCCAGATAAACCTAATCACGTCTCCATCTTGGATAAAGCCTTGTATGGTCTGAAACAAGCACCCCGCTCTTGGTATGATGCTTTATCTCAATCCTTGGTCAAGTCAGGTTTTTCAAAAGGTAAAGTCGATACCACTTTGTTTATTAAAAAGGAGAAAGCTGATATCATTCTTATTCAGATATATGTAGATGATATTATATTTGGTTCTACAAATCCCAAATACTGTAAGAACTTTTCAAATCTCATGGTGTCACGATTTCAAATGAGTATGATGGGAGAGATGAATTTTTTTTTCGGATTACAAATAAAACAGTTTTCAACGGGGATTTTCATTAATCAGTCTAAGTACGTTTTTTATATTCTTCGGAGAATCAAAATGGAAAATTGTAAACCTATAGGAAGCCCAATGGCACCAGGTACTAAGATTAACACTGACTCTTCAGGAAACAGTGTTGATGTTAGGACTTATAGAGGTATGATAGGGTCTTTAATGTATCTTACTTCAAGTAGACCAGATATAATGTTTTCAACATGCTTGTGTGCAAGATATCAGGCTGACCCTAAAGAATCCCATTTAGCTGCTGTCAAACGGATTTTTAGATATCTAAAGGGGACTGCAGATCTTGGTCTGTGGTATCCTAAGGATACAGGGTTTGAACTAACTGCTTATTCAGACGCAGATCATTCAAGGTGCATGTTGGACATGAAGAGCACTTCAGGTGACATTCAATTTCTTGGAGACAAGCTCGTTACTGGGCGTCAAAGAAACAATTATGTGTTTCCACATCGACTGCTGAAGCAGAGTATGTAGTTGCTGCCAGTTGCTGCTCTCAAGTTTTGTGGATGCGAACACAGCTTCGAGATTTTGGATTCAAGATTGATAAAATACCGATCTATTGTGACTCGAATAGCGCTATCGCCATATCAGCTAATCCTGTGCATCACACTAAAACAAAGCACATTTGATGTCAGGTATCATTTTATAAAAGAAAATATAGAAAAAGTTACAATAGAACTTTACTTTGTAAAAACTTATTACCAACTTGCAGATTTGTTCACAAACCTTTAGATGAAAAGAGATTCACTTTTCTTGTATCTAAGCTTGGTATGTTAAATCTCAAGGTCTAATTAGTAATTACCTATTAAAGTTTCTTTTATTGTAATTTTTCATCATTTCTTTATCATTAATTCTGAAAGATATCCGCACTTTAATAGTTTGTTCATGATCTCAGGGGGAGTGTGAAAAGTACTTCATACATGATCATTGTTATCTTGAGGGGGAGCATATCTAATTTATGCATTTACTTATTTGTCAAATCTTTTGTAATGCATGATTTTAGGGGGAGCATTTACAAGTCAAAGGAGTATGGCTATGTCTTCTGATTATTTCTGATCAGAACTCGTACTTTAATTGTTTTACTGATTTATGTCATTTTAATTTATGTGAATAAAGTTGCTTGGACTATGACCTTAAGACTTTTGCAGTTTGAGAGATGCTTACAGGATCATATCTTTATGACTTTAAGCTTGACTTCATGAGATGTAAGACTGCACGCAAAAGGTATAATTATTTATCTTCATCTCATCTATGTTTGAAAGAAGGACAACTTTCAATCGTAAGAAAACATATTCTTAAATGTTCAAACCACTTCCCGATTCTCAAACAGATTTCATGAATTGGAAGTGTGCTTTTAAATGTTTTCATGATCTATTTTGCGCTTTAACTGATAAATTTAAATCATCTGAGCAACACATGCTTTATAGGAAAACATGGGATTTCTTTGTGCTAGGACATAAATGAACTTCTATGGATTCACTTTAACCAGTGTTTCCTACCCAATAAGTTAATCCTTTATTGATTAAGTGTGAAGAGTCCAAAAAAATGAGTGTGGGATGTGTGTTGAGGTAACATGAAAAGAGAGTTTGGTTAGATGTGAGCTTAATGATAAAAAGAAAGAGGGTGTATGAACAGAGTAAAAGAATATCAGACTCTGCACCAACTACTTTCTGAGCCGGGCATCCACATTACTAATGCTTCACAATTCTTGGTGAACATTATGGAAATAGGAAACTAGCCCATGCCAACTCTTGACATTAACCCCACCAGCCACTCATTTTCTTCTTAACAAGAAAATGTTTCATTTTTCAAAGGGGACGCAACACATTTACTATCTGATTTTCACTTGAAAATCTGGATATTGAAAAGAAGGAAGTCTGCCCCACCTTCACACTTCAATCATGCACATTGAGTCTGTGTTTATCTACTGTTGTCTCAGTGGTTTACACAATGTTGAGCCTTTATAAACAATCATCCATGATTAATTCTTTCTATCACTTGCTCGAACACACAAAAAATTTGTTTCTTTGTCATAACGTTCATAGAAATTACCTTTGTGGTGTTTTGATGATTGAATGGAATCCCTGGGGGAGTGATCATCAAAAATCTCCTTTTCAATGTGTATTTGTTACACACTGTGACTTCGTGTTACTGACAGGCCTTGTTAACTGATTCATTTGTTGATTCAGGGGTTACATTCCCAATTTGTCTAGATTTGAAAAGATCGAGATGGATATCTTTGCAGGTTGACAGTGAATCAGAGGCTCAGTTAAATGGATCAGTATGGTCAACGACATTTCTTGTGATGAAGTTTTGATGATATCGATGCTCAATTCATCAAAAAGGGGGAGAACTAATCAAGAAATGGGAGAACTCAAGTTTAAAGAAATGTCCAAGTCAGAAAGTTTCAAAGTTTTTGAGAATTTTTCTTTGAAGATATTTTGTTAAAGCATTCTGAGCTAAATCGAGAGATAATTTCTTTCCATCATATGAAAGAGATTTTATCTACCTCCTTTGGGAGATTGCTACTTTTTGAAGACAAAGAGGGAGATTCTTTCTGAGCTTAAAGAGAAGAATTGGATTACTAAATATTTTTAGTAATGATCTTGATCCAAACGGGGAGATTGTTAGATCATAGATTTATTGAATTCAAGATCATCAAGATTGAAGATGAAAGTTTCAAGAAGTCAAGGTTGAAAAGTCACTCTCAATAAAAGTCTAGGTCCTTTGTAATAAATAGTGAAAGTTATTTTTTATTTGTATTTTTATTTATTTTAGTGTTTTTCCTAAAATAGGTATATGACCTATTCCTTGCTAGGGTTGTGTAAGGAGTGTGTGTGCATATTAAGAAAATTCAGCCGCCAACTCCATAGAAAGAGAAAGAGAGAGAGAGAGAGAGATCTTAGTGAGAGAAACACACTCAAGAGAAAACTTGTAATCTTTGTTTGAGAAATCCATATCAGGTTTGCTAATCTCTTGTTTGTTAATATATATATCTCTTATATGTGATAAGAAACTGAATTACAGGGACAATCAAGTGCAGTAATGTAATTTGTAAGAACCATACCAGTTGATATGTGCTTTATAAACAAAATTATCAGTGCAGAAGTAAGAACAACATAATTTTCTTTTAGCTAACCTGATTAAGTGATTTGTAGACTTGATGTAATCAGGCTTAGGAAAAGAATTACCTTTAGATGCTCTAATCTTGTTTACCTAAAAAGCTTGTGCACTTAATTTCTGATACTTGTCAGCTTCTGGAGATCCCTTAACAACCCATATCATCTTATCTTTCTCAGATGCTTTCTTTTCAGATTTTGAAAAGTAAGTAGCTTGTTTATCAATAGATTTGTCATAGAAAGAACTTGGAGATTTAATCTGATCTGGTTTCAAGACTTTTGATTTAACATCCTTTTTCTTGAAAACCATTTTATGAAATAGACTGGAAACAGATTGAAAAGAACAAACTGATTCAACTGAGTCATCATAATAAGAAGATAAGTCAGTCGTATAAGCTGTTTTTTTATCAGACAAACTAGCATTTGCTATTTCCAACTGTTTGATCTTATCAGTTAATTTTGATTTTTCATTACAAAGCTTATCAAACTTGCTTTGCAGATCAGATTTGCTCTTTTGTCCTTTTAGAATATCTGAAGATAAACCAGCCAACTTTTTGGTTAGTTTTGAAATCTCATTTTCAAACACTTTTCTATCTAATTCAAAATCCATTTTCAAGCTTTGATTCTTTTCTAAAACCACTTTGAAAAGAACAATATTTTTCTCTTCTTTTTCAAAGATATCTGTTTTAGTGATTAAGATCTTTTCAAATTCAGTAACCTGCTTAGAAAGTTTTACACAACTGATTTCTAAATCTTTCTTTTCTTTTTCAGCTTTCTTTGAAAGATCAGATAATCTCAGATTGAAATTTTCTCTATATCAGTTTTTTCATTCTTGCTTCTCTCTTCAAACTTCTTAATCCATCCAGCTCCTTTTGTCTGGTATGTAGATACCTGTTTTTCAGCTTTCTGCAGTTTGACATTTAGATCAGCATTCTCAGCTTTTAACTCTGCATTCTGAAGTTTAAGCTTCTCATTGTCAGCTTCAATCTTTGGTATCTCAGGCATGTATGCCACAACACAGTCTCTGTTTCTGAGAACACTGTTTCCCTTTTCATCAATGTAAGGCATTGTGAAAATTTATCTTAAATAATGCTTGAAATGATCGTTAGTCAGATAACCAGAAAGATCAACTCTGAAAAATACTCAGAAGAATACACAGAAATATTCTAAGTAGAGAATTCGCATACCATAGTGAAAACAATTCGCAAATACAAACAATTCGCACACCGAGGGATGAGAAATCTTCACTTTTTGCACGAAGTTAGATGCGAGTTCTAACTTTTTACACGTAGTAGGATGCGAATTCCTACTTTTCGCATAGTGACTGATGCGAATTCTGGACTTAGTTGAATTTTCAACTTCCAAAAATTTGAACTTTTCGCACAACTCTCAGTGTGATGTGAATTCTTCCCTTAGTCGATTTTTCCACTTCCATCTTTTCGTATCGATGCGGATTCTGGAATTAGAAAAATTTTCGACTTCTTGATGCGAATTCTTCAACTTTTGGCATATAAAGAGATGCGAATTTTAGCAACTCGTACACAACACTATGCGAATTCCATCTTTTCGCATGTAGTATGATACGAATTTCTGACTTGACAATTTTCACACTTCAGAGAGATGCGAGTTCTTCATATTATGCGAGTTCTTTAGATCTTGAACTTTTTCAACATGATTTTCACTGAATTCCACCAAATCCTTCGAATTGGCTCACGAAACTTTGTGAATTTGTTCAATAGATCATCGTGAACAACCCTTGAAAATCAATTCCACCAAGAAGCGACATGATCATCATGATTCGACAAGATTTCATTGCGTAAAAATATCACTAAAACTCAAAATCGATCAATGAAATAGTAACTTCCGAGTTCTTGAAAAAATGAAAAGTGAATTTCTTGATCTTAGGATCAAATCCTTCTTGATTGTTGATTGTAGATCTTCCCAATTAATCTGATTCGGCTCTGATACCAATTGTGATTCCAGATTCAAGCATTTAACATTCAAAGATTAAGAATTTATAACAAGAATCTAGACAGAGAATGTAGTCACAAGTCTTTAGTCATATATCTCACAAAGACAAAGTTATAAGACTTGGAATGTATGTTCTTACAAGTTACTTACAACCACCACCCACTAGAAAAGAACAAAGACAACAATGTATTTATATGGGTCGAACAAACCTTGACCTCATACAATACTTACAACTCAAAAAGTCAAACAACAATTACAAATTGATTCAAACAAGCTCTAACAATGACTAGAACAGATGTACCTGAAACCTATGTTCAACAATTCTGGCAGTCTTGCCGTTATGAAAAGCCGACAGAACCTTCCACCTCTGTGGAATGTCCTCTTCTCCATTCTGAACAGGGCTATGACAGGGAAAGTGGGTAGTGCAGATAAGTCAAGCCACAACATATTGGCTATAATGTACGGAGTTTACTATGACCTACCCCTGGACTACACCAAACTAATACTTAGAGAGATGATCAACTTTATGATCACCAAACATGAGGAGCAGAAGAGGGAAAAGGCTCCTAAGGCTCTGGTATACAGTAGGTTCATTGCCGTTCTATTAGGCAGTGAGATGATCGGCCCCCAGAAGCTACCTGCAGTGGGCAAGACTGTAAGGCTCTATGAGATGAAATCGTATAAACCAACGGTACTTGCCTTTGGATACCCCTTTACACGACCTTTGCCAGCCAAAATCTTTACTTATCTTGGTACTGAAGATGCTAGGTTGGGATATATATATATATATATATATATATATATGGAAACATGAATCCATAACCGAGTTCTGCAACCCCTCCATGCATAGGTTTACAAGTGGGTGAGAAAGTGATCTATCTTAGGCCTAGTATAGACGAGGGAGCACAAGGGCTGGAGAACGTGAGCATAGAGTAGAAGAGAGGGAAAACCAAGAGAGTGGGGCTGGAGGTGAGCGACCACAGAAGAAAAAGAAAACCCAAAAGAGGACCTAAGAAGTAGAGGTACTAATCCCTATAGAACTTTATATACCAGAGGTTCAAACACCTTAGAAGGTTGTTTCAGAAGAAGAAAATGCTAACACAACCTCTGTACCATCTCCCAAAGTATATGCTACAGAAGAGCCTTCCAAAAGGAAGAAAAAAAGGAAATTGGTAAAGTTGGCTGACAAATCCGCTACTGAGATTGCCTCTGTGTCCATTGAAATGACACAAGCAAATGAGATCACTAAGGAACCTGCAGAGGTTAAGGAAGCACCTCTACAGAGGAGAAGGCGCAGAAGAGTAATCATCGATGAAGCCTAGAACACTTAGGACGAGATAAAAGATGAGGTTAGGCCAATCAATCCTCTGGAAGTCGCAGTTGAAATCGCCCATGAAATGATAGAGAGACTAAGTCCTCCTGTCACAGAGGCACCTAGAGTCTACATTGTAGAGGAGCTCGCACAAATGACATAAATGGACTATGCGTTTGAAATGTCCTCTCCCAGAATCGAAGCCACAGAAGTCCCTTATCAAAAGGTTCTAGTAGAGGATGTCACTGGCAAAGAATCCAGTGCAGAAGAGGAAGAAGAGGGTGAGGAGAAAAAAGAAAAGAAGGAGGAGAACGTGGGAGAAAAAGATTCCATAGTGTAGCAAGATGTTAAAGAAGGAGTGCACACTCCAATCCTTGCCATAACTATCCGAACAGAAGAGCCTTTTTCTTCCTATGTGCCATCTCTACCCAGGGAAAACAAAACAACCCCATCACACCAAAAGGATGGTGGTGCAACTATAATTTTTCCATTGCCCCAGAACAAGCTACTTACCTCTGCAGAGGCATTCGTTGCTTCTAATGCACACAAGAGAGATATCCCAAGCAATTCAGAGCTGCTAGTGAGGCCACAAGCTGATTCTGCGGGTCTAGATCACCCACATAATCCACTCATTGATACTAAGGTTATTGACTCTGAATCATCACTTGAGAAAATCGATGACAGAACATCAGGAGATGATTCCCCCTCAAAAGGACATCGAGGATCTGATGGAAATCCTGAGGATCCCAACCTAAAAACAAGCTCCCTAGGTTCCAAAGACTCATTGGATAAATCTGGATCATGTGTTGATCCAGAGGTCACACCTGGTGCATATATCACGAAGAGTGAGTTTCAAGTCTTCACTGAAAATTTGTACCAAAGAATGCATGAGTTGCAAAGCTTTATCCCCTCATTTTCACCAATGGCACTTGGTGAAATCCAAGAGACAGTAACCACTCTGAAGAATATCTCAATGACTAAGGCCGTGGATCTTAAAAAGCTAGCTTTGGCCGCCGACAACTCTGTTACCACATAAGACATCAACAAACTTACCAAGGTTGTGGTAGACAAATACAATTAGTATAGAGAATCTGCAGAAGACTACAACGCAATGTTCCTTGAAACTTCAGAAGATTGTTCATGCCTCTACAGCCAGTGTTACCAAAGAAGATGTCGACATATTGGTCAAGGCTGTAGACATACATAAAGAGGCTTTGAAGGTCCTTGGCAAAATTGTTATGGAAGAAGGACCTAAATCTACACCCCGAGACTCAACCTGTGAAGCAAAAAATATGGTGGCTCAAAGAAACGAGATAAAAGACATGGTCCGCAGTACCATGGTCCCTCTGCCACCATCCATTTCTCAACCGCAACCAACTGCAGGGGTTAGCTATCCATCAACTCTAGCCACCAGAGCTGAATTACACAAGATGGGGGGAAATGTTGATGTAAGAAGTCTACAAAATTGGAGAAGGTGTGATTTCAAAGGGCGAAAGTGTCTCCAAAGAACTTAAATGAACTGTTGTGCTTATGAAATTTTACATGGACTACGAGGTCAACAAAGCCACAATGGCCGCACACGATGTTGTTATGGTCATTGACCATCATACGAGGACCAACCTCCGCAGGAAAAGAATGTCCAAGAAGGAACTGTTAGGTCTAGTTTTATAGTAACCATTGTATTTATTTTGTGTGGCCTAAACAGTGTCTTGTTAGTTTATCTGTGTTGTTTAGGCCTGCAGTATTTAAGTCCCTTGGGTCTTTGGTGTTTGAAACATATTCATGCATACATCTAATACATTCATACTTTGCGCTTAAACTCTCTCTCTCTACTTTCTCTCTCTAGAGATTTAGTGATTCTTGGTCTATCAGGAACCCTCTTCATGCCAGGCAGAGGCATATCAAAAGATAAGGAGGCATTGTTAGAGCATATATTTGTTGGATACAAGATCATGAAGAATGAAGACAGAAAGTCAACCAAGTCAAAGCCAAAGTCAACTTTCAAAGCAAGAATGTCAAAGTCAAATTGTAAAACTGAGTGATTGAGATGAACATTTATATTTCTAAAATACAGTAATCTCTAAGTTTAAAAGTTTGTACCTGTGACCTTTCTGGTTTGGGAAAGTAAGTTCTGTGGGATGTTTGTCATCTGGTCCCCTAAGTTCAATTGATCTGGGAGTGATCGAACCCAAATCCTTCTATAGAACCAGATCGAAAGTCATGTTCTACTGTTATGAATGGGTTTAGGATGTGTTGATGTAGCCTTTCTGATCTGGGAGAGTAAGTTCCAAGGGGTGCTTGACACCTAGTCCCCTAAGGCCAAATGGTCTGGGAGCGGCTGACCCAAATCCTGCAATAGGGTCAGATAGAAAGTTACGTTTACGACATGTTTTTTACTTACCAAACTTTTTGATTAAAAAATGCCAAAGTTCACAAGTTTAAAAGATGCCAAAGAGCACACTCATGTGATGATGCATGTGCACAATGCTAAAAGATGCCAATGTGCACAATGCTAAAAGATGCCAATGAGGACACATCTCATGATACTTGGCGATATGTTTGAGTTGCGATAAACATGTAAATTTTTTAAAGTCTTAATTTTTGATGGCTTAGTGTTAGTACATGCAAAGTTCTCTATTATATTTTTAGAATTGCATTTTCTTGAAGCTAATTGAAGTTCACATGCTAGCATACTGAATAGATTGATGAAAGTTTTTGAAACTGAACATGTCTTAACTTGATATGCAATGAAACTTGTATATGTATCCAATATCATACATTTGATTTCAACTGATTGATAAATCTGTGATATTTTACTAAGTAGAATTTAATTTGTTTAGTGTTTAAATTTTTATATATTTAGTTGTTTCAAAATACATATTCAGTATATTTTTTTTCTATATTAATGTTTTAATTCTTATGTTTTCATACATCTGTTTTAAATGGGTCTGTGCATTATTCAAGGAGGAGTGAATAAGGAGAATATTCTGATTAGATAATATCTGTTTTCGAGGGGGAGTATTTGATTCTCTATAAGAATGCTAACTTGAATTGTCAAATTTAGTGCATTTGTGTAGGGGGAGTCAAAGAGCTTCATAAGTGATTTTTTTTTTTCAGATTTAAAGTCATTTTTGTGCCAACAGTTGGTAGAGCAAAAATTAGATTTGCGCCAACAGTTTCAAGCGCAAACCAAGTTTTGCGCATCCTTCAGCTAGCGCAAAACTAACTTCGCGCTTCCTTCTGCTAGCGTAAACCTAAGATTGCGCCACAAACTGTTAGCGCAAACCTCTCCTATCTTTCCTTTACTCTGATTTTGCAAATCTTAAGTTGTCTCGTCTCCAACATTTGCATGACCAAGTTGATCCAGATCATCAAGGTCATGAGGGGGAGAAGTTAAGGAGATGATAAAGAGACAAAGAGTTCAAACGTTTATCTGCTGATCAAGATTCGCTAAAGATTCTATATTCTCTCAGCTATATCAATTATTTTGCTGTTCTAGCTCCGACCACTATAGTTCATTCAAGTTCATTTAAAAGAGGTGTGTCGTCTAGAGCACAAGTTGATGCACCGATTGTTCTTTCAAGATAATTACAAACAGGTCCAGTCTTGTCAAGGCAACAAAGACAAATCATTCTGAAAGATGCTGAGAAGAATTTTTTTTTAGTCAAACAAGCTTCTTAGTTAAGTCGCTTAGATGGTTCGTGTTGATTTAGGAGATGGATATTGAAGACCACATCGCCAATGGTTACTAAGGGGGAGATTGTTAGGTCTAGTTTTATAGTAACCATTGTATTTATTCTGTGTGGCCTAAACAATGTCTTGTTAGTTTATCTGTGTTGTTTAGACCCGTAGTATTTAAGTCCCTTGGGTCTTTGGTGTTTGAAACATATTCACGCATACATCTAATACATTCATACTTTGCACTTAAAGTCTCTCTCTCTCTACTTTCTCTCTCTAGAGATTTAGTGATTCTTGGTCTATCAGGAACCTTCTTCATGCCAGGCAGAGGCATATCAAAAGAAGAGGAGGCATTGTTAGAGCATATATTTGTTGGATACAAGATCATGAAGAATGAAGACAGAAAGTCAACCAAGTCAAAGCCAAAGTCAACTTTCAAAGCAAGAAAGTCAAAGTCAAATTGTAATAAAGTCAAAGTCTTTGTATTTGTACTTTGTTTTTAATTGTTGTTTTGTAAGTGTGTCCTTTAATAGACTTGTGACTAGAGGTTTGTGGTTAGTAGTTGCAAGTTAGAGATTGTACGCAAACTGTGATTCTAGAGAGAGAAAGTGATAAAGTGAATTGTATACGAATTCATTAATTGAAATTGAATCAGGTTGTTTGTTAATTTGAATTCTTATCATCTTGATTAATAGAATTTCAATTAGAACTTCATTTTCAGGGACATAATAATTGGTATAAGAGCATATTCAAGTTGAAATCAATCAAGAAAAACGGAGTTGATACTGAGTTTTTGAATTTAGATTGAATTTTGAATTTTTCTGAGTTTTTGGAGTTGTAATTAGTTCTATTGTGTTCATAGAGATTATTAGAACGATCTTGTAATAGTTTGTGATATAATTGCACTATAATTCTCAATTAATTTTGAGATTTTGTCATTCGAAAGTTCACGAGTACAGTCGCACTGTATTTGGATCGATTTGTACTTTTGAGTGATTCTTGTTGAAATTCATTGGTCGAAATTGTTTCTTAATGTATTAGCGAGTAAATTGTCGAAGTTGCAGATTAGAAATCAAAGGATTGATGGGTTTCTCAAGAAATCATAGCGTATTTTCATTGAGATCTCAAGAACTCGCATATCCAGAAGAACTCGCATAAAGTTTCAAGATTTCGCATCTAGAATTCGTAGATCTCTTGTTTTCGCATATTTTGATATCTGAAAAATCTCACAAGTATAGAATTCGCCTATGTGTGATATACGAATTTTCTAGAATTCGCATATGTGTGTAGTGCGAAAACCACATAATTCGTACAAGCTTATTTGCGAAAAGTTAGAATTTGCGTAGCATTTTATACGAAAAAATTTTCTTGAAAAATCTCAAGGACAGAATTCGCATCTGTGTCTCCTGCGGAAAGTTAAGAATTCGCATCAGTGTGTGATACGAATTCTTTAGAACTCGCATAAAAAGTTTTTAAGTTTTCTTCAAGTCCATAATTAGTATAATCCCTTTGTGCGAAAAGTTTTATACGAAAAGTTGTAGGCGAATTCTGAAGTTTTTTGCATGCGAATTCTGAAATTTGTCTTGTGTACGAATTCTGAAGATTGAATGTCTAGTGTGCGAATTCTTGTTTAATTGTGCTTGTGTGCAAATTGTGCATGCTAATTCCTTGTATTTCACAGTGATGTGCAAATTCCATATTTGTGATTTTTGGAAATTTTAATTTCTAAATTTCTTTTTATGTTTTTCTGTATTTTTCTGATTTCATTTGAACTAACGATAATTATCAAGTTCTTATTGTATAATTTTGAACTGATGTAAAACCTCTGGTCTTATTCAAATGAGAGTACGAGAAGTGGAAGGATTGCTTTTTAGACTTTATTGATCGCAATGATTTGGGAGATTACATCAGACTATCTCTAAAGGTAGGTATCATGAAACCTCCCACAAAGATATTGTCTATACTGAGGAAGAGAATGAGGAAGAGATTGTGAACAAGGAATACCATTGTCTTAGGATGAGTATACTGATGAACAGAGGAAAAGGGTAAAAGCTGAAAGACTAGCTTAATCTTTCATTCTACAAGGCATTCCTAAGGAGATCTACGTCAAGATTGAAAGTTACAATGCCACGGGCAAGGAAATGTGGGATCAGTTAGATAAGATGATGCTTGGATCCAAGATTGTCAACCAACTCAAAGTCTCCAACTGCCTCAACTACTACGAAGAGTTCAAGGCCAAGGAGTGTGAAAGTCTGGAGGCTACTTACGATAGATTTGTGACTTTGTTAAACGAACTTAGCAAGAATAAAGTAAGGAAGTCACAGATTGAACTCAATGTCAAGTTCCTCAGCATTTTCCAGCCTGAGTGGAAGAGATTTACTAGACAAATGAAATAGATGAAAGACCTGAACGATATTCCACTTTATGAGTTGTACGAGACTCTTAGGCAAAATGAAGAAGTGGTGGAGATGATCAAAGATGAAAAGAAGAAAGTCGAGAAAGTGGTTGTTGGTCCGATTGCCCTGGTTGTTAAGAAGAAGTAAGGGAGTCTCAAGAAGAAAGAGAAAGTAGTAGTTTCTGGGTCCGAGGAAGTGGACAATGATGATAACTCAGACTCCAATGACTGCGAAAATCTGAACCAAGCTATGTTATTGCTGACAAAAACCTTTCAAAGAAAATTTTACAAAAATCTTGGCTCAAACAGTCAGAGGTATTCTTCGGGTTCACGAAACTATGAACACAAGGAGAGAATAGAAGGAAAGAGGACAGAAGAGAAGAGGCCTGAGGAAAAAAGGTATAGAACGGAAGAAAAGAAAGAGCCAACGAGTTTGGAAAACGCACATGGTAAAGCTAGCGAGTTTGCTTTAAACGCGCTGATAGAGGCGTGCGAGTTTCAGAAACGCGCAGGGCGTTACTTGCGAGTTTAGGCGAAAAAGTTCCTTCAGTCTGCGAGTTTCATCATTCTTATTTCTTAGGCTTGCGAGTTTCACAAAATTTTCACTTAAATTGTTTCTTAAGTGAAAATCACACACCTATTTGTCGATTTTTGAGACAAATACCTTGTTTTTGTTGATATGAGAGAAGAAAAACTCAAATCGTGCGTTGTGTGCGAATTTTTTTTCAAATGAACAGTATCTTGCAAGTTCTTTGAATTAACAGTAGCTAGCGAGTTATGTGACTAGCGAGTTCTATGAATGAACAGTAGCTAGCGAGTTCTTTGACTTGCGAGTTCTGTGAATGAATAGTGACTTGCGAGTTATTTGACTAGCGAGTTTTGTCGAGTATATATATATGTGTTCAGCTTCATTCTCTCTCATTTTCAACTTGCGGGTTTGAGCACTTAGCGATTTTTCTCTCTGATTTTCTTGCGATTTTCGACTTTTCAGTTCTTTTCTTCGAAGATTCAAGTGCAGGTGGTTATTTTTATCATCATTTGATTGTTTGTTCCTAGTTTTATCGATTCTAGGGTTTGATTTTTTCAGTATTGTCGATTCATATTCTTGACTGTTCATCTTCAGTTTCTAAAAATTGACAGAACACTAAAATGTTGGATTTGTTCTTTCAAATTAATGTTAGTATTGAAAATCATACTTGATAGAATCTGGGTTTGCTATATATATTGATTTTTGCAGGTTTCCATAACTATTGGATTTGTTTGAACCGAACTGATTTTGGACTGAACAGAACCATTGTTCATATTGGACTGAAAAGAACTCAACCCATACTCTGGAATCGACCTGATATTCTGATAAACTCAAATCTGGACTTAAAAGATGAACGCATAAATTCATAATCCTTATTCATCTTGTTCAAGATTAAAAGAAGCTTAAAAGTTTTTTTTAATAATAAGGTGAAAAGTTTGAATTTTGAAAGTCAAATTTAAATTTGAATTTCAAAATTTTCAAATAAAAAGTTGGCAATGTTTGGGTGATTGTTGAAATTTAAAAAAAAATTCAAATAAAGAGTTGAAAGTTTTGGTTACTTTTGCAAAATCAGCATGATTTTTTTTAAATACAACATTAATTTGACAGAACAAATTCAAAATATAAAGTGTTAGTGTCAATTTTTTTTAAGTTTTTTTTTGTGTGTTGTTGTGTAAGTTTGTTCATTCAAAGTTGCAATTTGTTTTCTGCAACTTACTGTGCTTTCTTTGCAAGATATCAAGTACATTGTTATGTACTTCATTTTTTTTTTAAAACAGGTTTTTGGAGCTATACTAACATATTGGATTTTATCCAATACATTTTTATGATTTTGCAGGAAATCAATGGCGGAGGAAAATTTTCATGACCAAAGTGTTCAGATGGATGAACATGATCCAAATGTTTCACGGGAAATGTCCATGCCTTCTTCCCGATCTCATTTTTCTGAAGTTGATGCTAATCCTGATCTTCAATTGATCAATCCTCAAGAATATCTTTCTTTGTCACCAAATAATCATCATGTAATATTTGAAAATCTCATGGTCAAGCCAGTGATAAAGGAGATACTGAAAAACCATCCAATCTGTACTGCTTTAACTACAACTGCTACTGTGCCAATGATCTATTTACAACAATCATGGAGAACCATTGAGCATGTAGTGCAAGGCAACAGAAAGTATTTCACCATTCGCATTGACAACTTCACATCCATCCTGACCTTTCAAAGACTTCGTCTGTTTCTTGATCTACCTTTGCCAGATTCCAGAGAAGGAAAGACAACTTTTGATCCTTATCCGTCTGATCATGAAATGTTTGTTGGTATTCGTGCTCTTGGTTATGTTGGAAATCTTACAAAGATGAGTGAATTTCGGAAGTCAAACTTGCCACCATTCTACTATCAGTTTTTCTCAGTGATCAACAAGTGCTTGACTTCACGACACTCTGGGCACGACAATACAAATATTCATACTCTAAGACTGTTCCATGCCATCATTTATGATCTGCATGTTGATTATGATGTGGCCATCTGGACTGAACTGTATGAGAAAGTTCTGAGCAAGAGACATACAAAGAAGCCAAAATATGTCCCTTATCAGAGATTTTTACAAATTATTATCCGAGGCATTTTGAGATCCACCCGAGATGTTCCAAAGAGATCACATCATGAAACTGCCCCATAAAATGAAATGACTCATCTTCAAAAGCAGAAGCAATCCTTCCCTTTTGAGATGCCAGTCCCTGTTGCACTACTTGCTTATGCCGATCAGAATGCTCCGAGTGTTAGGCAATATAGGGAGTCCATGGGATTGCCAGAGCCGGAGATCCCTACCCAGGACTCAGAACCTGTTAGTCGAGCGGAGTCAGTTAGTGTTCAACATACTACGAGAGTAGTTGAACGGGAAAATGAGCAGAGAGAAAATATAGAAAGGGGATCAGGAGTGGGTCGGACTTCTGTACTGGAGGGTGTGGGAACGCAGGCACAATCTGCCACGCATTTAGTGATTCCTACATCTCAACCTGAGATTGCCATCATTTCTCAATTGGGCACTCAGGAAGAGAATCCCAATGAAAGTAAGAACTCTGAGAAAACAATATCGGTTGGACAAGCAAGTTCTTCTAGTACTTCGGTACCTTCAGCAACATCAGCACAGGATGCAGCAGATCAAGGAAATGATCAAAATGTTAATACTGATGATAACTTGGGTCATAGTTTTAGATTTTTGGAAAATGTTTCTTTACACCACAGTCTTGGTTCTACTGCAAGAGATCCTGACTTGGAAGGTGTTGATTCAATAATCAGGAACATTGTTTCTGACTCTGGTGTTATAAGGCAGGAAGAGGGAGTAATAGTTGAAAGTCCAGAAAATGTGAGGACTAGTGTGAATGTAGAAAAAGAACATAGTGAGAGTGTGTGTATCCGAACTTACCATTCTAGAAGGGTAGCCAAATCCACTACCTCGCCGCATGTGTTGCGAGCAAGAGGTATTGAAACAGACATTAGTCGCCCACTAATGCATATGCACACCTCAGCCAACCATTCTATTGCCTCTCAACAGGCTATAGTCTCAACTTTTCACGGGGACTTAGCACATACTCTATCTTCCTTTCACTCGGAAATGGCAGGTATTGAAACAAGAACTCAGTTGCCCCCGGGTTTGACTTCTTTCAGTGCACCATTGAGTCTAGAGACAATTGTTACATCTATTTTTCTTCCTAGGACACAACCAATTCTATCTGCTATCACCGGTCGTCTTAGTGACCTGATCGGAACATCTGTAGTAGATCCGCAATCCGGACTACGAGGATCAGGTGGAAGTCCTTTCATTGCTAACATCATGCCAGCTTTGAGCACAGGCCACACTGTTGTATCTTCAATAGCTGTGTTAACGGGAAGCTTAAGTAGCCCCAGTGTTACGTTACCCGAATTGGTTTCAAGGGAATTTCTCAATGACGCCCTAAAGGTCGTTGAAACCTCTTTATCGCAGAAATTTGAGTCAGAGATGAGTAAGGCATCTAAAAAGTTTGAGGAAGAGATTGGAAAGGTGATGAGGATGTTGAAAGGAAAAAATCCAGTTGTTGATGAGCCTGAGCAAACAGTTCCACTACCATCTGTTACACAACCACCACCAGTTCAATCAATTTATGAGTTGAAATCTCTACATCTAGCCCAACTGTTATCAGAAGCTCCAACGGATCAAGCCGAAGCAGATCTTATTGGTTTACTGAGGCAACAATCCCAACCAATTGTTCCTCAGGTTCTAGTAGATTATGTTACACAATCTCAGTTCAATCAGTTCAAAGATTCGGTAGAAAAGCACTTACAATATCTAACCACAACAGTTCAACTTTCTTGCAAGGCTCAATCTGATGCAGTTTTGAAGAAAAGACATGATCGTGATTCTGATCAAGATCATGAGGGGGAGATGAACAAGAGATTGAAAACTGCGGAAGACACTGTTATTATTACTGTTGAGGAACAGGGAACTGAAGTAGCTGAAACTATTCATGGAGAACAATCAGAAAATGAACAAATGGAAGAGAATGTTCCAGAGGCTGAAGTTGAATTGATGATTTATGACAATACAGAATCAAGGGTTGAAAAGCCTGTGATTGCCACTGTTGAGGAAGTAATGCAGATGTTAGGAGTTAATGTTGATAACTTTGTCAACCTAGACGACTATGAAAGTGATGATGATGAACAGGCTGCTGCTAGGTATGACAGTTACTGGAAAGTTAAGGAGGAAGGAATGAACGTTATTGAGCATAATATTGAAAGTGATGGACCTGATCCAGAGAATTCAGTTACTGTTGAAGAATTTGTACAGAATTCTATTGCACAAGGAAATCTGAGTCAAGGAGAGAATGTATTGGATGATTAATTTGGAGAAACTTTAGATGAAAATTTTGATGATCTTGAAGATGAAGAGTTTGTAGATCTTGATCAAATGTTTCCAGTTCAACAAGCCAAAGTTGTGGAGGTTGCACAGTTTGCTGGTACCATTGATTATACTCCACCATCTTACAGACTATTTGATGAAGACGAGATCTTGACAGCTATTCCGATAGTCTCTCCCACAAGAAACTTCTCTGTCCCTGAAACTATTGATGATTCTGAACCAAGAGTTGCTCTTCCTTTACCTAAAGATTTTGATTCTGAACAACCAGCTGATCAACCCAAGCAAAAACCAAAAGCTGACAAACCCAAAAAGTCAAAAAGATCAAGAATTCCTACCCCAAAGCCCAAACCAAAAGATCTTGAAGAAGAAAGGCCAATCATTATTGATATCCAAGACTTCAGGAATAAGCTGTACAAAGAAAGAAAACAAAGAGAAAAGGAGGAAAGGTAGATAATCAGAAAAGCTAAAGCTGAGTTAAGAAAAGAAGAAGAAGAAGCAACCAGAGCAAAAGAAAGTGCACTTCCTTACATTCGAAACCCAGATAGTCCAAAGATTTTAAGTGCAGCTGAAACCTCTATATAGTTAAAGCCAAACCCTGTTTTTGTTACTCCTATGGAAGTGGAAGAATTCTCTAAAGCTCACGGTCCAAAACTTGAAACAATGCAAGCAGAAGAGCTCTTCACTTATGAAATCAGCAATTTGGGAAAGGTGACGTTCAAAAAAGATGTAAGAGTTGGTGCTGTTCCATATACTGGATATGATGTTGAAGGAGACTCTTTAAAGTTCATTGAGATCATTAGAAAGTCACTTAAAGTACCATTTCTGGAAGAGTCAACGAAAATCTTTGTTTCTTCTCTACAGTCTGTTGATGAAGCCTGTTTTTATGGTGTTGGAGATAGAGAAAAGGTTTATCAGGCCAACTATATCAGATTTATGAAGACTCAGAGCAGAATGTCTCCATTTTATAAAATACAAGAGATTTTGCAGATTCAAAATGTTCACATTTGCAAGGTTCTTAATGTTTACTATCCAAAGTTCACAGTTCAAAGGAATGACATGAAGATTAGTACTTTTTCTGAAGTTGATTTTGACAACTTGAACATCTCAGACATTATGTTCATTGTGAAGGAGGTCACAAGCTGTTGCTTATGCTTTGGATGTTATTAAAAGATTTATGACAAGGAGTGTCTACGATGCTTATTCATTTGACTTTCAGCTTGGCATTGAAACCAATCAGAACAGAGTAAACCTAATGACACCAAACTTCAACCATCCTAAGATCAGAATTCTAGAGCCTTTTCAGGTATCCAAATATCCAGAGTTGGGTGTGATGTATGTTAACACCAAGACTCACAAGAAGCAGTTCATGCAAGCATCAGAATTGGCTAAGTATTCAGATGGTACTTTGAAGTATGTGCGGAAAGTGCTCGAAGATAAACTGTTTCTGTCTGAGCAGAAAAGATTTAGAAAGAACGAAGCTGTCAGAATTGTTGAGTCTCTTAACATGGAAGCTATGTTAGAAGAGATCAACAAGAAGATTGATTTCAGAGAATACATCAGAAGGTTTGAAGCATATCTTGGGATCAGAAGAATCTGTTTTAGAAGATGGGACCCGAGCAAAATTGTCAAATGATCTAAAAGGGGGAGATTGTTACTATATTTTAGTTTAGATCATTTGTGTTGATTTTTGTTAGCTTTTCTTTATTTCTTGTTTGACCTATAAATAGGTCTTCCTTGCTTTTGTTTAGAAAGTAACTAGTCATTTTTGTAATCTGAGAGAAAATCCTTTGAGAGAAACCTTGTAACCCTTTCACTTGTGATATCAATACACTTGTGATTTCCTCTTGATTTTCATTGTTCTTGATTGTGTTCTTATAATGATTTTATTGGACTTTATCAGCTGTTAAGTGATTATGACTGTGATATTCTGTACCATCCAAGCAAGGATAATGTGGTAGCAGATGCTCTAAGTCGTAAGGAGCATGGAGAAATAACAGAAGTTGTGGCATATCGAGTTGATGTTGTTTCTAATTTCTTAGAAGAACTTATAAAGTATCAAGAAGAAGAAGCGTCAAAGGAGATTTTGAAAAGTGAAAGAATAGTAGGAATTGTTAACTCGTTAGTAGTTGACAATCGCGGAGTAAAGTGTTTTAATAAGAGAGTATGGATTCTAAAAGCAGGAGATGTGCGGCAGAAAGTGTTGGAAGAAGCGCATAGATCCCGTTACTCAGTACATCCGAGAACTAACAAGATGTATAGAGATCTGAAACAAAGCTATTGGTGGCCAGGTTTAAAGAAATATATTGCTCACTTCATTGAACGATGTCTGACATGTTTGAAAGTTAAAGCTGAGCATCAGAGACCTTATGGGGAGCTTCAGTCGTTAGAAATTCCAGTTTGGAAGTGGGACGAGATTACAATGGATCTAGTTACTGGGTTACCGCGATCACCTAAGGGGCATGATGCCATTTGGGTGATAGTGGATAGACTCACAAAGTCAGCTCACTTCCTACTGATCAAGGAGACGTACTCACTAGAGAAATTGGATCGATTGTATATCGACGAGATAGTAACCAGACATGGAGTACCGTCGTCAATTGTGTCAGACAGGGATGCTCGTTTTACATCAGCTTTCTGGAGAAGTTTGCAAAGGGAATTAGGCTCTCAACTTAAGCTAAGTACGGCCTATCATCCGCAAACTGATGGCCAGAGTGAGAGAACTATTCAGACATTGGAAGATATGCTTCGTGCATGTGTTATTGATTTCAATGGTTCGTGGGAAATTCATTTGCCGTTGATTGAATTTTCCTACAACAATAGTTATCATGCTAGCATACAGGCGACTCCGTTTGAAGCTTTATACGGTCGTAAATGTAGAACACCTTTATGTTGGAATGAGGTGGGTGAAAGACAGCTAGCGGGACCAGAAATAGTACAGGTGACAGCTGATAAAGTCGACCAGATTCGAGCAAGATTAAAGATTGCTCAAGATCGTCAGAAAATGTATGCTGATAAGCGAAGGAAATTGATAGAGTTTCAGATAGGAGACAAGGTAATGTTGAAAGTTTCGCCCTGGAAAAGGGGTAGTCAGATTTGGAAAGAAAGGAAAGTTGAGACCAAGATTTGTTGGAGCGTTTATCATCACGGGACGTGTTGGTGAAGTGGCTTACGAACTTGATCTACCAAAAGTTTGCGTGGGATTCATCCCACATTTCATGTGTCAAATTTGAAGAAGTGTTTGGCAGAAACAGATGTAGTAGTTCCCTTAGAAGATATTCAGGCAGATGAAAAACTAAGTTATATTGAGAAGCCCGTAGCAATTACGGACCTCAAAGTAAAGAAGTTGAGAAACAAGGAGATTCGATTAGTGAAAGTTCAGTGGAATTTTCATCAAGGACAAGAGTCCACTTGGGAAGTAGAGGCAGACATAAAATCTCAGTATCCCCATTTGTTTAACAATAGAATTTCGGGGACGAAATTCTCTTAAAGGGGGAAGATTGTAATATTCGGATCCGAAATTTTTATTAATTTTGGAGGTTTGGTGAAAAGTTATGCGAGACCCAAAGTTTAGGGGGTTTATTGAAACATTGGTTATATATAAACACAATTTCAGATGTTTGTATTCATATCACAAAATATGATATTTGAGAACCGACTTAGAGTGAGATAACGCAGAGCAAGAAGCAGAGAGAAAGAGAAAGAGATCTTGAGGAATTGATCCGTTTTGGTCAAATAGAGGTATGATTCTAGCTTAATACTTCTATCTCCATGTTATAGTCGGTAAATAGTTGTGTTATTTAAGCTTTTCTCTGTGTTTTCAATCGATTCATGGATTTAAGTTTACTGTAAACCAACTTAGTATGAACTCGACCAGTATAAGGACCGGAACGATGATATTAACCAGAACTAGGGTCGACCAGTATATTGTGATGGACTGGTATCTTAGTCGACCGGTAAGAGTAGTCGACCGGTAAGAGTAATCGACCAATAAAGTTGTTGATCGGTATATTGTTGTCGAATGGTATTTTGTTGTTGACCGGTATAGTGGCTCGACCGGTATAGTGGCTCGACCGATGTAGTGAACCGACCGGTATTTTGTTAATCGGTCCTAAGAGGTATAGATCAGAGTCGTTTCGACCGGGATAATAGCAGCAGATTGTATTTGATGAGTTGTAGAAAGAAAGAGTGTTAGTTGCAAGTTAGCTTACCTTTCAAACTAAATCTTTTATGATTTTAGCAGTTATTTGATGAATGTGGGTTTTACATACTGCGCATTTATAGTATTGAAAGTTATGCAGATTTATTGAAAAAGGTTGATTTAATCAGTTTGGCATGTTTATGATTAGTTTATATAAACTTGTTTTATATATAGTCAGGACTAGGTGTATGCATACATTTGAGTCAAAAGTCTGACCTAAGTCAGAAAGTGTGACCCACCTGCTCGTACCGGGTAGTGTGGCCCGTTTATGCCATTAGGGTGTGTCCCTAAAATAAGGCAGTGCGAGACAGACATACCGTCTTTGACGAAAATGTTGGTCAGTAGCTTAAGGTACGCTTGCGAAGCGTAAAATGTGGTTAGTGATGGCCAGTAGATTGACTTATGTTTGCGAAGCATAAAGTATTTTAACTTTTGATTAAAAGAGCAAATTATGTTTTTGAGATATAAAGCTTTGTTTAAATGTTTTAATTAATATTTGAACTATTGCAGTAGTGATTGGAGGGGACTCACTAGACCATTGGTCTAACCCTCGCTCTTTCAAAATTATAATCCTCTTTCAGGTTATCGCAAGATAGCAGGTACAGATAAGGGTAAGGAGAAGATGTGAGCTATTTCCTGGAGATAGAAGACTTCTTGCAATAGTTTACTTTTTGAACTCAGTTGTGTAATAAAAGATAGTGGTAAAACTTGTACTCTGAAATGTAAGCCTGGGGCAGTATTTAGATAGAAATGTTATTTTATTGTACATATAAATGTTCAGGTTGTTACATGTATGCTCACAAATATAATCATGAAGATTTGAGCATTTGAAACATTGAAGACTTTTCAAACAAGATAATTTAATGAATGAAATGAATACAAGAAATTTGTTTGAAAAATCTGACATTGTATTAAAAAGATCAAAATATCTGAATGATTTACCGATTAAGGCTTAGGTTAGCAAAAATTGGAAATTTGTCTATACGAATCAAGATATTGGCACTTTTGAACGAACGTTTCAAAATGAAATCAATGCTCAAACTTTGAAGTTCAATCAGGGTGTCTTACCATCGAAAATTGGTTTCAATTATGAGACATGATAAGAACATATTCAACAAAATATTAAACCGGTGTGTGTGAATACTTGAAAGTATATGGAAAAGATAATACGCAAGTATTAATCTTTGAAAACACACGGTTTGTTAATCAATGAAGCATATATAATCATAAAAACATTTAAAATCACACTTCTATATTCATGAAATCTTTTACGAATCAGAAGTGGTTTGAAATTTATGAATATGTTTTCATATCTAAAAGTTGTCCATCTTTCAAAAACGTATGAGATTAAGATTAGGATTAAACCTTTTTCGCTTAGTTTTAAATCTCATCAAGTCAGCTCTAAGTCATATATGATATGAACGTGTAAGCTCTCTCTCAATTCTGCAAAAATCATAAGTCGTCAAAGTGCAAAGTTTTATTCACAACATTTTTTGAAAAGTAAATGACATAAAGCAGTAAAACTTTGAATGTACGAGTTCTGATCAGATGTAATCAAAAATCATATTCCTTACTCCTTATTCTTACTCTTACTGCCCCTGCATTTATACATCAGAAATATTTATCAGTAACAATCATATGCAGAAATATGAACTCCCCCTCAAATGAATGTAGATCATCTTGAATTCTCCTCTCACTCCCCCCGAAATCATAATGTTAGAGCACATATTTGTTGGATTCAAGATCATCAAGATTGAAGATGAAAGATTCAAGATGTCAAAGCTGGAAAGTCAACTCTCATGGAAAGTCAAAGTCAATTTGTAATAAAAAGTCAAAATCAATTGTATTCTGTTTTATTTCCTTTGTATTTGTTGATAGGTATAAAGAGGTTGAGTTGTTCTTTAATAGATTGGTGGTAAGAAATTTGGTTTTACATATCAAAGAGAGATTTGTAGAGAGAGAGAATCATCTAGAGAGAGAGTGTGAGAAAACGGATTGTAATCGTTTTGTATTTGGAATTGAATCAAAACAGGTAGATTTGTCATATTGTTTGATTGATTGTTTTGTGATTTAGAAACTTGATTTCAGGGATTAACAATTGGTATCACAGCCTAACAGAAACATCTTTTCTGATCGATCACGAGTTCTGCTTGTGTTTTGATAAGAACAGTTTGTGAAAATTTTGATTTCAGGTTTTATTGTGAAATTAGTTGTTCTTTGATGCTTAATTGATTTAGTAGTTAGAGTTTATTTTTTTGAATCATTGGCTTGTATTAATTTCACTCCAGTAAGTCGAATCTGTCGATTTCTGAGTTTATTTGTTCGAAAATACGTATCACTGTGGTTGAATCGTTTTTGGGATTAGAGTCGAAATTAGACTTGAAGATCAACTACAAATGTTCTTATTAGCATATTTCGAACCTGTGGATAAAGTATCAACTCAAGAATCGAAGAATTGAAGGCTGAATTGAAGAAAATCAGAAAACATGTTCGAGAAGTACAGGATTCACATGATTTGTGAAGAACTCGCAGGTATTGAAGGTTTCGCAGAGTAAAGAATTCATAGAGAGAAGAATTTGCATAACATTTTTGACACAACAAAATTTACAAGTATGGAATTCGCAAGTAACCATATTGTGAAAGTCAAAGGATTCGCAGGTCACTGTGCACATGTTGTGTGCGAATTCTAAAGGAATTTGCAGGCCACTAGTTGCTTAATGTCTAAGTTTCGCACGTAGTAGATTGCGAAAAGTGGCTTCCAAAATCTTGAAAAATGTTCTAAGGTAAGAATTCGCAGGATGGTACATTGCGAATTCTGAAGTTTCGTGATAATGAGGACTGCAAAATGCGAGAATTCGTGATCATAAGGCTTGCGAATGTTGAAGAACTCGCAAGGCAAGCCTCTACGAATATTGAGGTTAAGCTGAATGCATCTTGCGAATTGTGCTTACATGTTTATAAGGATCTGCGAATTTTAGTTCGTTACGAATTTTGGTGATTATTTTTTAAAATTCTGACTGTTCTGAACCCTATTTCATACAAGTTTGCCCTGTTCCTGTGCTTTTTACGCTGAATGCATATGTGATAGTTGGTTAGTCACATATCCTTAGCAACTGATCTATATTTCACGAGTGCTCATGATCTGCAAAGATTTTTCAGATTATGGATTTCATGATTTGGTCTATGCTTGGATTGAGTTAGCTGCCTGAGCATCTGAAATCATCAGTCTGGAAAGATTCTTCAGTTTTTTGACCGTTGAGAGCACTTTACCATTCTTCTGACTTGATCACTTAGTAGTGTGAGCGACTGTAATCAATGTTCTGCACTTTGGTTATGATTCAGAATCCTGAAACCCGATAATCATCCAGCTGATTTGTGAAGAAAGGAGTTCCGGATTTGATGACTCAGTATTCTGGAAACCAGTCAGAAAATGAGTACCTTTCATCAGTTGTTGAACAAGTGCTTGCCTTCTAACCCTTTCCTTGTAGTGTTGCTACCGGATGCTACCGCCCGTATGCTTATCAGATGAAGTTCTTAAGCTGAATTTTTATTTCAACTCATGGTTAACAGACTGATTAGATTTTATATACTGAAGATGCACTTGGGTGTCACTCCATCATCCACACATATCATTCTTGTGGGTGTTAAGGAATGTGTTGGGTTTACTAGAGGAAAAAGTTGTCTTTATGTGCACTCAGTCGAGGTTATTGTCTACATCATATATGATATTTCAGTTGATACTTCGAGGATAAGAGCTACATTCTAGGGGAGCTGAAGGATGCTTTGAAGTTTATGCAACACTATGTTTTATAAAGAAATCTAGGGGGAGAGGAGCTGAAGCTGGAGCTGATCAGATAATGACTACTTTACAAAACTTAAGGGGGGGAGTGTTAGAACATATTTTATGTTCTTATTAGAGGTTTTATAAAGTAATCTATATTAAATGTATTGGGCCTTGTACTGGGTTTGGGCTTATAGTGTTTACAAGGGACAAAGGGGGTATAAATAGAAATCATGTAATAGTTTTAGGTTAACTTTTCAATTGATCAATTTCAAGCCTTCACAATGTAGCCACATAGTGTTTTGTGTTCTTAGAATAGTTTTATTTTCTTGTTCAATAATCTACTGATTTCTACCCTATAATCTCTTGTTCTTCATATAAATCAAACCAATCATTGATCTCAATTGGACTCACAATACTATCAAAAAGTATTGTTCATAGAAGTTGCCTTTGTGGTGTTTCGATGATTGAATGGAAGCCATGGGGGAGTGAACATAACAAAAGCTCCTTTCCAATGTGTATTCGTTACACACAGTAACTTTATGTTACTGACAGACATATTAACTGATTCATTTGTTGATTCAGGTGTTACATTCCTATTTTGTCTAGATTTGAAAAGATTTGGATGAATACATTGTTCGAATTGGCAAAGAATCAGAGGCTCTTGAACAGATCAGAATGGTCAAAGACATTTCTTGGAGACTGTTAAGTCTAAATATTGTATCCAAGATTTAATAGGAAAGTCAAATGTATAAAAGTCAACATTGACCTTGTAATAGTTAGTTTTAGCATGTTTAGTTTCCTTAGCCTTTAAGGCTTTGTATTTGTTGTATGGTATAAATAGGTTTGTCTAGTAATCATGTAATAACGAACTAGTCTAAGCATTCATTGTAATATCCAGAGTGGGTGTAATTCAAGATCTACTTTCTCTCTCTAGTTTCTCACTCTAGTTCTTGAGCTTAATTCATGATATCTTGAGCAATTAGCTTGATGTGATTGGGATTTATGATTAACAATTGGTATCAGAGCTATACCAAACTTTTCAGAAAAGATTTTATCATGATTTGAATTGAAATTTGGTGTTTTTGGAACGAAAATTTGAAATTTTCAAAAGTTTTTCAAGAAAATGAGTTGTTACTGTTTCATACGATTTTTTTGTGAAAAATCGTTTTTGATGCAAGAATTTGGAATCATTGTGTTCGATTTGTTGTAGTGATTGATTCTTGTTTAAATTCCATTTCGAAATTCATTCAAAATCAATTCCAAATTTTTTATTTTTGAAGTTTTCTTGAAAACGTGTTCTGTTAATGTTCTAGATCGAAAATGTACGATTTGATGTTTTGAATCGAAATTTGTTTGTAAATTTGTGATTAGTACTGTTTTTCGATGTTGATGACAAATTTTTGAGATCAATTTTGCAGGTTTGAATCGTTTTGAGATAGAATCAGAAAAGAACACGGTTTGCGTGTCTTTCATAAGAAATGCGGGTTATTCATCCTGTTATGCGAGTCATTCATCTTGTTGTGCGTGTCTTACTAGACCCACAAAGCATCAAATGCGTGTCTTACTAGACCCGCAAAGTCTTCTATGCATTTCCTCAAGGACCCGCATTCCACATAAATGCGTTTCCTGAAGGACCCGCATTCCTCATAAATGCGTTTCCTGAAGGACCCGCATTTCTCTTATGCGTTCCCTTCAGGACCCGCATTTCTTGAAACTTTGTGACCCGAATTTCTTCTGTGACCCGAATATCTTCTGTGCCCCAATTTCTTGAAATTTCATGACCCGTCCCACGTATTTTTTTGGTCATCTTTGGAAATATTTTTTTCTAAATTGCGAAATATCAAGTATTGTTCAAATTTCAATTTTCACGAAATATTTTTGTAAGATTTCAATTTGATCTGTTTGTTGTTTTTCTGATATACAGTTTGGGAACGATCATTCTCATCAAGCTATTTCTAAGATAGAGATGAGTTCACCAATTTTGCTTAGAGGAAGATACGAGAAGTGGAAAGCTATTTTTTTTCAAATTTGTAGATACAAATGAGTTGAGTTGTTATATCAGATTGTCATTGGCTGAAGGAAAGATGACACCTCATACTCCAACAGAAGACTGTACTGAGGGTCGAGAGAAAAGAAAGAATGCTGATTATATGGCTCGAACTTTTTTGTTGAATAGTATTCGTCATGAGATTAAAGATCACATAGATACATATCAGTTGACAGGAAAAGATTTGTACAAATCAACAGGAAAGGAGATATGGGACTATCTTGAATAGACGATGATAGGGCCAACAGTTGTGTCAGATCTAAAAGGAAAGATTTCTGAGTTGGAAGCTAAAATTCAGCAGACAGTCTCTGTTGAGAGCAATGAGCTGAAAGTTAAGAAATTGGAATCTGAGAACTTTGAGCTTAAACAGAATTTATCTGATTTGGAAAAACAGATTGTTGCAAATAAAGCTGATTTTGACAGTGAAAAGAAAAAAATTTCAAAGAATTTCTCGATTTTTTCCAGGAAATGCTATGAAGAAAAGAAGTTGTTGGAGCTTAAAGGCTTAAAACTTTCTCAACAAATCTCCGATTTTGAGAAAGTACTGATTTTAGAAAGAGAGAAGTTTGAAAAAGAGAAGAAGGCCATAGAAAAGAAGAATGTAGGGTTTTTTAAATAATTTTCTGGCCAGAGAACTGAGTCAGAAAAAGGATTTGAGGAAGAAAGATCCATTTTTGAATCTGAAATCAAGAAGCTAACTTCAAAATTGTCTGAACTGTCTGCAGATGCGCTGAAAGAGCAAAAGACGAAGTCTGAATTTAAGTCAAAGATTGACAAGCTTGTGAAAGAAAGAGATGATTTCGCCTCAAAGATCAAAGAGCTTGAAAAATCTGTTTTGAAGTTCAAATCATAAATCTGTCTCTTCAAAAAGGTCAGTCAAATCATTTAATCAGATTCGTCGCACTAACCTTTTCTATGATGAATTTTTAGATGGTTCAGATACTTATCCAAGAAGAAGTTTCAAGAAAGAGAAACTGGTTTGGCAAAAGAAACCAGTCCAAGATGATAAGGAAAATGAGCTGAAAGAGAAGAAATCATGTGTATCTATACACAAAGCAAAGAAGAACAAAGCACCTAATGGTAAGAAATTTTATTGTTCTATTTGTTGTACACATGATCTTTTTCACAAAATAAATGATCATTTCTGGTATGGTTCTTACTCTATTTCCCCCACACGCACTGCAACTAACATTTCTGTATCCAAATACCAGTGGGTACCAAAGAAGAAAATTGATATTGTGTTGCAGGCACCTCAATCCAAGGGGGGAGTGAGAGATCAATGGTTCTTGAGTAAATCAGCTCAAGACCCGGACTTCAATGTCAAAATGGTTTTTGAACACAACAGTTCAAAACCTGCATCTCAATGTCAAGAATTTGGCTTCTAAGCACATCAGCTTAGGACCCGGTCTTTAACGGAGTTTGACTTCTAAACACAACAGTTTAGGACTCGGACCTCAGTGATCAAAAAGACCTTACTCCTGTATGCTTGCATCCGATGGATATTGATGGTCTTCATCCCGAGTGAATTGATCTGATCTCTATCCTAAATTTTTTCTTTGCTAAATTTTTCTGATATTGATGGTCTAACAATTCAAAGGGAGTGTTTGATCTCTATCCTGTTTTAACTGACATATTTCAGATGCTTAATTTAAGGGGGAGTAAAGGTGATGACTTCTGATTATTTCAGATTTGAACTCATTCTATAACTGTTTTACTGCTTTATGTTCTTTCTTTTTTAAATAAATAATATGAATAAAGTGGCTATTGATCAAATGACAGATCAGGACCCGTTTTTCAACGATCAAAGAAGAATATTATGCTAATATCCAGGGGGAGCTCAAAAGAAATAAATCATTTGATCATGATTTGAGGGGGAGCCGAAAAGGTAAAAATCTTCTGATCCTAGATCTCGGATTGTTGGAAAGAAGGACAACTTTCGAACATGAAAAACAATTTATGAAATGTTCAAACCACTTCTTATTCTCAAAAGATTTCATGAATTTAGAAGTGTGCTTTTAAATGTTTTTCTAAAATTTTTGCACTTTAATGTTTAACTGACCGTGTGTTTCCAAAGATCAATACTTATGTATTATCTTGTCCATATATTGTTAAGTATTCACACACACCGGTTCAGTATTTTCTTTGAAATTGTTATTACCATGTCTCAAATTCGAACCAATTTTTCGATGGTAATACCCCCGTTTGAAGTTCAAAATTGTTGAGTATCATTCATCTTTTTCATATTTGTACTTTCATTGATAAATTGTTTATATTTGTTCATATAAACAAATATCCAATTCTTTGATACCCTAACCATTTGATTTGATCTGATTGTTTCATTGTCAGATTCTCAAAACAGTTCTCTTGACTTCATATTCATTCATTCAATATTCTTGTTTTGAGAAATCTTCAAAGATCAAATGCTCAAATCTCATTTATATTTTTCAATGAGCATACATACACTGACATATGATTTCTTGTGCTTTACATGTGGCTGACCATCATGTACTTTTAGGAACATGGGATTCAGTGTGAGTGCTTAATAGATCTTCCATGGATTCACGATAACCAGTTTTTCCTACCCCGGAAGAAATCCTTTGAGTGATTGAGGGGAAAGGGTCTAAAAGAATTGAGTGTGGGAATGAGCAGAGGTAAAATGGAAATGAGAGATTGGTTAGATGTGAGTATAATGATAAAAAGAAAGAGGGTGTGAGATCAGAGTTAAAAGAATATCAGAACTCTGCACCTACCACTTTCTGAGTCGGGCAACCACATTACTGATTGGTTCACATTTCTTTGGTGACCATCATTGAAATAGGCAAATAGCCCATGCCATCTTTTGCAAACAACCCCACTAGCTACTCATTATTTTCTTAAAAAGAGAATGTTTCACATTTTCTGGGGAAGCAGCACATAATCTATCGGATCTTCACTTGGAAGATACTGATATTGAAAAAGAAGGAAAGTTGCCCCACCTTCGATCCTTTATCATGCACATTGAGTCCATGTACAATCATTGTTGTCTCAGTGATTTACATATTTTGAGCCTTTATGAAACACAATCATTGTGCTAATTCTTTCAAAACACAAGCACGAGCACACAGAGAATATGTTTTTCTGTCAGAACATTCATAGAATTACCTTGTGTCTTTCAATGATTGAATGGAAGTCCTGGGGAGTCAACATCAAACCAACTCCTTATATTGTACATCCGTTGTACACAGTAACTTCGTGTTACTGACAGGCATTTCTAACTGTTTCATTTGTTGAATCAGGGTTACACGCTCACTATGTCTGAATTTGCAAAGATTTGGATATAAACAGTTCATGATTCGGATCTTCAGATGAAAGTACAACTTCTATCAAAGGGGAGATTGTTTAAAAGAAGTTATCAAAGTCTGAGATTGAAATTGAAGAAATTTTGATGATCTGATGCTCACATCATCAAAAAGGGGGAGAATTATACAAAGATCAATTTCAAGAGTCCAAGTTTAAATTTCTTGACAGAATTTCAAAATGCTTCCGCTGATACAAAGTTTAAAAGACTCTGAAGATAGATGATTCGAGAAAGTTTGTTTGTCTGAAGACTGTCAAGAGATCAAAGTGATGAAGATACAAGTTTGTTCAAAGTCGAAAGAATTTTTAGAGATAATTCAGAGATAAAGTTTTCAAAGCTGTTTACAAGGTTTCTCAAAGTTGTTTCAAAGTTTAAAGTCAAAGCTTCATTTTTTTGTTTAGTGATCAAGAAAGCTTCAAAGATTAAAAAGACTTTCCAAGATTCTTCAAAGGCCAAAAGAGTAAAGATTGTGAAAGCTTCTATGAGACAAAAGATGAAGAATCAAGAGCTGAAGATCTGCATCAAATTTTTATTAAATCTTGAATACAAAGGGGGAGATTGTTAAGTCTAAATATTGTATCCAAGATTTAATAGGAAAGTCAAATGTATAAAAGTCAACATTGACCTTGTAATAGTTAGTTTTAGCATGTTTAGTTTCCTTAGCCTTTAAGGCTTTGTATTTGTTGTATGGTATAAATAGGTTTGTCTAGTAATCATGTAATAACGAACTAGTCTAAGCATTCATTGTAATATCTAGAGTGGGTGTAATTCAAGATCTACTTTCTCTCTCTAGTTTCTCACTCTAGTTCTCGAGCTTAATTGATGATATCTTGAGCAATTAGCTTGATGTGATTGGGATTTATGATTAACAGAGATAGTCTTGATGATATTGATGCACTATTCATCAAAAAGGGGGAGAACATAATGTTTGAAGAAATATCCTAAGGTCAAGAAATGAGTAAGAAGTTAAAGATGGGAGAAGTATTCATGAAATGCAAAGTTTTGAAGATTGTGCTTATCAAAGAGGGGAGAATGTTCTATGCAAAAAGGGGGAGAATGAATTTTCTGATCTGGATTAACAAAGTGATTACAAGAGAAGATTATGGTTGATCAAAAGGAGAGTTTATTCAAAATGAATATTAAAGAGAGAAGATTGAATTGCTAAATATTTTTAGTAATGATCTTGATCCAAAGGGATAGAATGTTAGAGCACAGATTTGTTGGATTCAAGATCATCAAGATTGAAGATGAAAGATTCAAGAAGTCAAAGCTAGAAAGTCAACTCTCATGGAAAGTCAAAGTCAATTTGTAATAAAAAGTCAAAATCAGTTGTATTTTGTTTTATTTCCTTTGTATTTGTTGATAGGTATAAATAGGTTGAGTTGTTCTTTAATAGATAGGTGGTAAGAAATTCGGTTTTACATATCAGAGAGAGATTTGTAGAGAGAGAGAGAGAGAATCGTCTAGAGAGAGAGAGTGAGAAAACGGATTGTAATCGTTTTGTATTTGGAATTGAATCAAAACAGGTAGATGTGTCATATTGTTTGATTGATTGTTTTGTGATTTAGAAACTTGATTTCAGGGATTAACACAAGAACATACCTTAAGTGCAGATATCTTTTCAGATTAAAAATAAAGAAATGAGGAAAAATAACAATAACAAAACTTTAGCTGGTAAACACAAATTATGTCTTGAGATTTAACATACAAAGTTTTGAAACGAGAAAATTAAATCTTTTTTCGTCGAGAGGCTTGGTAAATAAATCTGCAAGTTGGTAATCAGTGTTTACAAAATAAAGTTCGATTGTACCTTTTTTGACATTATCCTTAATAAAGTGTTATCGGACATCGATGTGTTTTGTGTTTGTATGTTGAACAGGATTCGCAGATATGGTAATCGCGCTCTTTGAATCACAGTATATCGGGATCTTGTTGTATTGAAAGCCATAATCTCGGAGTTGTGTTCTCATTCACAAGACTTGAGAACAGACACTCGTAGCAGCGACATACTCTGCCTCAGCCGTTGATGTGGATACACAAAGTTGTTTCTTTGAAGCCCAACTCCGGAGTTTATCGCCCAGAAATTGTATGTGACCCGACGTACTTTTCCTGTCAAGCATACAACTTGCATGGTCTGCATCTGAATATGCTGTTAGTTCAAAACCTGTATCTTTTGGATACCCCAGACCAAGATCTGTAGTGCCCTTCAGATATCTAAAAATCATTTTGACCGCAAACAAATGGGATTCTTTTGGATTAGCCTGATATCGAGCACATAGACATATAGAGAACATTATATCTGGCCTACTAGAAGTTAAATACATCAAATAACCAATCATCCCTCTTTAGGTTCTAACATCGACAGCTTTTCCCGAAGGATCAGTGCCAATTTTAGTTCAAGGTGCCATCGGGGTTTCAATAGGTGTACAATTTTTCCATTTTGAATTTTCTAAGAATATCGAAAATGTACTTTGATTGATTAATAAAAAATCCCCGTTGAAAATTGTTTGACTTGTAATCCGAGAAAGAAGTTCATCTATCCCATCATACTCATCTGAAAACGTGCAACCATGAGGTTAGAAATTTTTTTACAGTATTTTGAATTTGTCGAGCCAAATATGATGTCATCCACATATATTTGAATTAATATGATATCGGCTTTTACTTTTTAATAAACAAATTAGTATCGATCTTACCTTTAGAGAAGCCCGACTTGACTAGGAATTTAGATAATACTTCGTACCAGGCTCGAGGTGCTTGTTTCAGACCATAAAGTGCTTTGTCGAGAATGTAGACATGATTCGGTTTATCTTGATTGACAAAGCCTTCAGGCTGTGAGACGTAGACTTCCTCCTTTAGAATACCGTTGAGAAAGGCAGTCTTCACGTCCATCTAGTAGACGGTGAAGTTTTTGTGAGCAACATATGCAAGAAACATTCTGATCACTTCGATGCGTGCCACTGGAGCGTAAGTCTCGTCATAATCAATACATTTCTCTTGCCTATATCCCTTAGCGACAAGTCTTGTTTTGTTTCTGATCACGATACCATCTTCATCCTTTTTGTTCTTGAATACCCATTTTGTACCTATTATTGATTTACCTTCCGGTCTTGGCACAAGTCTCTACACTTTTAATGCTTCGAACTGATTTAGCTCTTCTTGCATCACAGTTACCAAATCCAAGTCAGCTAGAGCTTCAGATACGCGTGTTGGCTCTATCTTGCTCATAAATGAGTTATGCATAAACATGTTTAATGTAGCAGACCTAGTTTGTACTGGTTTTGATGGATCTCCAATGATTTGGCCTATCGGGTGATCTTTGGTCCACTTATGTTCAGGAGGGAGTGGATTTGATGTAGATTGATCATGATTCTCATCTAAATATCCACTTTCAGTCTCTTCTTGTTCAGGGAGTGATTTAGTTGAAGTATTTGGTGCAGAAGTTTTAGTTGGTACAACAGTATCTGGTTGTTGAGTAGACATTACCATACAACCAACTGAATCAGCAACTTCCGTCTCAACATTTTCAGTCACAGATTCAACTGAAGGAGTAGTTGTTTGAACTGGAGTTTCTTTCTGAATTAGGGGAACTAATTCAGTAGATACATCCGAAGTGATTGGATGATTAGTCGTTGAATCTTTTGACCTGTCAACCATAACAGATTTAGGCAGTTTAGATCCAAGAAACTCATCATAAATGAATTCAAACAATAAATCTAATTCTGATAAATGAGATGTAGATGTAGAGGGTTTATCAGAATCAGTCAAATTAACCATAGGTTCTGGACTGGTTTGTCCAAAAGTTAGAACTCCTGTAAGTATGGGTTATTAACTGCTTTGTTCAGAATCCAACTACTCATCAAATGTAACATTAACTCTTTCTATTACAGTCTTTGATTTCTTCAGATAGACTATGTAGGCAACAGATGTGTGAGAGTATCCAATGAAGATTCCTTAGTCAGCCTTAGGACTGAACTTATTCAAGTTCTCTTTATCGTTCAACACGAAGCACCTGCATCTAAAAATATTGAAGTGTTTAATGCTAGGTGTACGATTATTTATCAAAGCATATGGAGTTTTACCAAATCGCCGGTGTATTATAGAGCGATTTTGTGTATAGCATGCAGTCGATTCAGCTTTAGCCCAAAGAAACAAAGGTAGATCCGATTGGCTTAGCATAGTTCGAGCGGCCTCGACTAGCGTTCGATTTCATCTTTCTACTACTCCGTTCTGTTCTGGCGTTTTGGAAGCAGAATCTAGTTGTGTTATCCTAACCGATTCGAGATAATCTTCAACAATGCTCTTCTTGAATTCTGTGTCATTATCCGTTCGAAGAAGCTTGACGGGTTTTTGCAGATTTACTTGGGTAGTCTTTAAGAAACTGATGATGACTTCAGGTATCTCATCCTTTGATCTTAGAAATTTGACCCATGTGTATCGCGAATAATCGTCCACAATAACTAAGACATATTTCTTGCCGTTAATGCTTTGGTTACGCATAGGACCGCAGAGATCCATTTGCAACAACTCAAGTGGAGAACTTGTACTTGGTTCAGGCTTCGGATTGTGAACGGCTCTCTTCATTTTACCTTTCTCGCATGTTGCGCACAGATGTTCTTTCTCGTATTTTAGCTCAGGAATCCCTTTGACTAATTTGCCCGTGACCAATTTGTTGATGTAACGAAAATTATGGTGAGAAAGTCTTCGGTGCCATAACCAGCTTTGTTGCAGCGAGGCTTTTGACAGTAGACAAACGTCATTGTCAGTCTGTACTTTTGACAAATTAATCGTGTAGAGGTTAGACTTTCTCGTGTCGACCAAGAGTTCCTTACCGTCTTCAACTTACAGAACATTTCTTGGCCTTGAAATTTACCTCTAGATCTTTGTCGTAGAACTGTCCAACGTTAAACAGGTTATGTCCTAAACCTTCCACATAACTCACCTTTGTAATCGTCACATTGTCTGGAATCACGTCACCGTATCCCAAAATCGGTAAAAACTGATCATTGTCGAATCATACGTTCCCGCGGTATTTCTTTGTATAATTAGACAATAAATCCTTTTACCCGGTCATATGCTTGGACCAACCAGAATCCAAGTACCTCATATGACGGGTCTGCACAGGAGAAATCAGGGAACGATAACTTTAGGTACCATTTAAAAGTGGGTCCTATCGGATTAACACAAGATTTTGGTATTCATTTGTATATGGATCCTCTGAACTTTTGAAAAATCTTTAAAACATATGGCTTATAAAAATAGACATGATAAGTACCAAACCAATCATCAGAATATCGGTGAGAAACAAAATCAGTCTATCTATATGTAGAAGACTTAGTAGCATACCGAGATAATTGGAGTAATTGGTTTATTGTATATTTCTTGTAAGTAATTATAAGTTTTTCTTTATTCGAAGCAATAGAACCAACTACATCATAACTACTATCAGTCGATCTATTACAAGTATCAGGACATGATTCTGAACTCTTATCAATCTTCCGTTTTGGTCGCCATTCTGTTCTTTCTTTCGACCTTTTCTTTTTCAAATCTGAAACAAAAGATTTAGATTTGTTATGAAAATCATATTTCTGAGATTGTCTTTTCTTGAGCTTACCAGTGTTGTTCCATTTCTGTGAGCTCCGTTTCTTTTGCTTCTTACCTTTCTGATAATAATCAGTACTTACAGAAACTGATTCACCAACCTTAGTCGATGATTCAGCAACTTCATACATACTTGGTAAAGCTTCAGAGTTTATTATAAAAGCAGAATGATCTGCAAGTTTAGCGTTAAAGTCAAACATATCAATTCATTCTTCAACACACCCATCATCAGAATTTAAAAAATCATTTGCAGACGTAAATAAGTCATCAAAATCAGTTTCAGAGGTTTGAGGTGCCTTAGAAAAGTTAGAACACTTTTGAGATTCAGCTTTGAAAACAATGTTCTTAATTACAATTGAAAACATAACTTGTTCTATATCAACCAAAATTCTTTCATCTGATAAAGCATTTTCAAGATTGTTAGAGCATAAAATATATGTTAGATGTAAGATCATAATATCTGAAGACTGAATGTCAAAGTACAATAAGTCAAAATCTGGAAAGTCAACTCTCAATAACGTCAAAGTCAAAGTGTAAAAAAATGTCAAAGTCATTTGTAATAGTTTTTGTTTCCTTTGTATTTGTAGCTAGGTATAAATAAGGGTTGTTTTGTTTTAATAGATAGATGACTAGAAGATTTTGTACGCGTATTCAGAGAGAATTGTAGAGAGAGAAAGACACGTGTAGAGTGAGAAAGAGAGAAACAGTTTGTAATCTTTCAAATTTGGAACTGAAATCAAACTGGTACTTCAATCATATTGTTTGTGTTGATTTTTTTGTGATTAGAAACTTCAAACAGGGACACACAATTGGTATCAGAGCAGATTCAATAGAAATCAAATCAAGAAAATCGAAGTTGACACTGTAATTTTCACGAATTTTTGGATTTTATCGAGATTTGGAGTCATGAGTTATGTACACTGTTCTTTGAATAACATTGTATTAGAATGTGTTTTAGATGGAAATTAATTGGTAGATTTTGGTTCTAGGAGTGTTAGTGGTCTACTTGTCGAAGTCTCAGATCGAAATTCGAAGTCTGGGTGTGGTTTGGAGTAAATCAGAGACGTTTCTTGAAAGAGATCTGAAGAACTCGCAAGAATCATGAAGAACTCGCAAAGCTCTAAATTTTCGCAGATATCTTGAAGAATTCGTAGAAAGCTTCATAATTCGTTGATTTAATCAGATTTCGCATAGTTATTTTTTTTTTAAAATCCATAAGGACATAATTCGCAGATGTCTGTATTACGAAAAGTCGAGAATTAGTAATTGAGTCTATTGCGAATTTCGTAGGATTCGCAGAGGATTATTTCAAAAAGTTTAAGTATATATTTCGTAATTGTGTCCATTGCGAATTGTTCAGAATTCGCATTACTGAGTGTTGAGAATTCTAAGAATTCACATTACTTTGTGTTGCGAATAGCTCAGAATTCGCAGAAGTTCAAGAAATTTTCTCAAGTACATAATTCGTATCAAGAATTCGCATTAGACTTGTCTACGAATTCTTTGGAATTAACAGAAGAGTAGTCTACGAATTCTTTGAGTTTTTACGAAATTTTTTTGAAATTTTCCATGTGTAGGTTTCGTAAGCCTCTGTCTTGCGAATTATATTCTACTTTCTTGTCTTACAAATTTTGTTTGCTCTTTTAAGATTGTGAATTCTAAATTCTATCTTGTGAATTCCTTGTGTTTTATGTGTTCATTGCGAATTCTTTATACTTCTACTGTATTCTGCAAATTTTAGACTTAGTGGATTTCAGAAATTCCTTTGTCTAGTTCATTCCAGTGTTATTCTATATTCTTGTGATTTCTATTGGACTAACGGTCAGTTCAAGTTTCTTTTTGCATATTTTTCAAACAGGATGACTTCCAGAGACGCTCTCTCAATTGGAACTGATGTCATGCCCCCGGTTCTGTTTAAAGGGGAATATGAGCAATGGAAAGACAAATTTCTGGATTTTGTTGACCGACATGCAAATGGGGAAAACATTCTGCTATCAATTACAGAAGGTCCCATGATTCCACCTAATGTTGAAATTCCTGATGATGACTCTTCAGACAGTGAAGATGGAGATGAGGACAGAGTGCATAAGATGAAAACTGTTCCAAAGGACTTTGCACAATATTCTGATGAGCAAAAGAACAGATTCAAAGTGGACAAACAAGCCAGATCTCTTTTACTCCAAAGTATTCCGAATGAGATACACATCAAGATAGATAGCTACAAGGCGAATGCCAAGAAGATGTGGGATCAGCTACAGAAAATGATGATGGGTTCCAAAGAAGGCAATCAACTGAAAGTGGCTAAATGCATAAATAGCTACGAGGAGTTTATAACGAAAGAGAATGAGAGCCTAGAGGAAACTTATGAGAGGTTTGTACTTCTTCTGAATGAACTCTCAAAGAACAAAGTGAAAAAGAAGCAGATAGAAAACAATGTCAAGTTCTTAAGCATTCTGCAACCAGAATGGAAGAAGCACACTCGCCGAATGAAGCAGATGAAACATTTGAGTGAGATTCCACTACATGAGGTCTACGAGACGTTGAGACAGAATGAGGAAGAAGTGGAAGAGAAAAGAACTGAAAAGAAAAAGTCAGAGAAAGTTTCTGATCCAATAGCCTTGGTAGCTGGAGAGAAGGAGAAAGAAAAGAAAGAGAAGAAGAAGATAGTTATTTCTAGTTCTGAGACTGATTCTGATTCTGATGGTGATGATGGGGAGAACCTCAAGCAGGCAATGCTTTTACTGACCAGAGCTTTCCAGAAAAAGTTCTACAAGAAACCAGGGTCAAACTCAGAGAGGTATTCTTCTACGGGATCAAGGAATCATGAGCATAGAAAAAGAGTTGAGGGTAGAAGGTTTGAAGAGACAAGAGCTGTTGAGAAAAAGCCAAAAGACACGAAGAATAAGTATGTGAATGATTATACTGGTGCTGAGAAGAAAGTTGGTGATCTAATCGAAGTCTACAACTTTGGCAAAGTCGGATATTATCCAAAAGATTGTCGGAAGCTGAAGGTTCGGAACTCTGAATACTACAAGAACAAAATGTTATTGGCCAAGCAACAGGAAGCTGGCAAGGCATTAATGGCTGAAGATGAATATTGGTTAGAACATTCAGATGTTGAGGAAGAGAATGAAGAGACTGCTCATTTATGCTTAATGGGTAAAGAAGTTAAGTATGGTGATTCAAAAGATGAGGCATCTGATGAGGTAATGAACTTAACTGAACATGATTTCATAAATAAAATGGAAGCCATGATGGTTGAACTTCAAGACCTACAATGAAAATTACAAAAAGAAAAGAGCAGAGTTGCAAAGAAGAATCAAAAGATTTTTGAACTTAACAAAGTTGTTGTTGGGAACAAAGATCTCATTGATTCTCTGAACAAATCTGTTTCTAATCTTCAACAAGAAAATGATTGTTTTGAAAATAAGATTTATGATTTTAAGTCTAAAATTTCTAAGTCTTATTTGGAAAGACAAGAGTCTGTGCTAAATTCTTATAAATTGCAGGTGGAAAATAAGAGCATACTGAAAAAGGTAAATGGTTTGGAAGCAAAATTGTATGCTAGAGGCCAAACAGATCAAACCATTTTTCTAAATACTCCAAATGAGGAAGTTGATGTTAAAGAGAAGTGGGGTCTTGGTTATGAAAACCCACACTATCTTAAGAAAGCCATCATAAAACTACCAGCATTGTGTAATTTTTATTTTCTTGTTGTTGCTGGTAAATATCATCATTTAAAACCCAAATTTGTTACCAAATTACCAGATGAAGTTGAGGCCAAAGAAAATGCAAATAGAAAGAATGTGAAGAAAATGCAACTACCATTTTGCTATGATAAGCTGAATGATAGTTACCTTTCTAAAACATCAAAAGTTCTTTCAACTGATTATTTTTCGAGCTATTATGTTTCAGAGATGGAGGCAAAACCTACAATTGCAAAAGTTTATGTTCCTCCACTTATTCTAGAAAGTAAAATAATTGAGCTTGAAAACGTTTTATCTGAAGAAAGACTTTTGGTACATATAGAACAAAGTGTATTTTCAACTGTGTTAAAGAACACTGTTTTTCAAAATAAATCTACAAAGTGTTCTAATTTTTCTAAAGCCCCTCAAACTTCAACTAATAATTTTGATGACTTATTTGCGTCTACAAGTGATTTTCTTAATTCTGATGATGGGTGTATAGAGGAAATTGATAAGTTTGACTTCAATGCTCCACTTCCAGATCATTCTACTTTTATTATTAATGGAGAAGTTTTACCTAGTGTTCATGAAAAAGGTGAATCATCAACTAAGGTTGATGAATCAGTTTCTGTAAATGCTGATTACTATGCTAAGGGTAAGAAACATAAGAAACAGCGCTCACAGAAACAGAACAACACTGGTAAACACAAGAAACATCAATCTCAAAAATCTGATTTTCCAAATAAATCCAAATTCTTTGTTTCAGATATAAGAAAGAAAAGGTCAGAAGCGAGAACTGAATGGCAACCTAAAAGGAAGAGTGATGACAAGGCAAAATCAATTCCTGATAATTCTTGTAATAGATCAAATAGTAGTATGTATGATGTAGTTGGTTCTGTTGCTATTACTAATAAAAACCTTGTAACTTCTTACAAGAGATATTCTATAAAGCAATTGTTCCAATTATCTCCTACTACTACTAAATCTTACTCTTATCGGTGGAGTGATTTTGCTTATCATCATTATTCTAATGATTGGTTTGGATCATATCATGTTTATTCTTCTAAACAAAATGTTTCAAAGAGTTTTCAAAAGAAAAAAGGATCCATATTCAAATGGATGCCAAAATCTTGTACTAATCTGTTAGGACCCGTTTTTAAATCGGTACCTAAAATTGTTATTCTCTGATTTCTCTTGCAGACCCATCATATGTGGTACTTGGATAGCGGTTGTTCCAAGCATATAACCAGGCAAAAGAATTTATTGACTAATTATACAGAGAAGTTTTGCGGGAATGTAAGATTTTGAAACGACCAGTTCTCACCGATCTTAGGATTTGGTGATGTTATTCATCACAACATAACGATTACGAAGGTGAGCTATGTTGAAGGATTAGGACACAACCTCTTTAGTATTGGCCAGTTCTGCGACAAAGGATTAGAGGTAAATTTCAAAGCTAAGAGTTGCTCGGTGCGTACTGAAGATGGCAAAGAACTCTTAGTTGGTACTCGCAAGTCAAATCTCTACACTATCAATTTGTCAAAGGTCCAGACTAAAAATCAGGTGTGTCTACTTTCAAAAACCTCAATGTAACAAAGCTAGCTATGGCATCGATGGCTATTTCATCTGAATTTTCGCTACATAAACAAATTGATCAGTGGAAAGTTAGTGAATGAACTTCCTGAGCTCAAGTATGTGAAAGAACACTTGTGTTCAACGTGTGAAAAAGGGAAGATGAAGAGAGCTCCACATAAACCGAAGCCTGAACCTAGTACCAGTTCTCCATTAGAGTTGTTGCATATGGATCTCTATGGTCCGATGCGAATAGAAAGCTTAGGCGGAAAGAAATATGTTCTAGTTATCGTAGACGACTATTCGCGATACACGTGGGTCAAATTTCTTCGATCAAAAGATGAGACGCCCGAAGTACTCATCACATTTCTGAAGACGATGCAGGTGAATCTGCAGAAACCATTCAAGCTTCTCATAACTGATAACGACACAGAGTTCAAAAATAGAACTGTTGAAGAGTATCTCGCATCGATCGGGATATCACATCAATACTCTGCTGCTCGTACACCAGAACAGAATGGAGTAGCCGAAACGCGAAATCGAACGCTAGTCGAGGCCGCTCGTACCACTCGTATTATGTAGGCTGAAGCTATTCCGACTGCGTGTTATACTCAGAACCGTTCCATGATACATCGCAGATTTCAAAAGACTTCGTATGCTTTGATCAACAACCGAACACCGTCTATCAAATATTTTCATATATTTGGGTGTAAGTGTTTTGTGCTAAATGACAGAGAGAGTCTAAACAAGTTTAGTGCTAAGGCAAATGAGGGCATCTTCATTGGATATTCTTCTATATCTGCTGCATATCGAGTATACTTAAAGAAGTCGAAGACTGTTATCAAAAGCGTAAACGTCACATTCGATGAGGAGATGACTTCTAAACAAGTCAATTTAGAACCCGTGTTAACCGGAGTGTTAGCTTCTGTGCAAATCAGTCCATAACCTGTACCTACAGTGAATAAATTAGATGTTGCATCATTGTCTACTACTCATTTATTTGATTTAGATATTTTATTTGAACTGTTTTATGATGAATTTCTTGGACATAACTTGACTAAACCTGTTGTGGTTGATAGGATCGAAGATTCAACGACTAATCATCCAACCACTTCAGATGTTTCTACTGAATCCAATTCCCTGATTCAGCAAGAAATTCCAGTTCAAATGCCTACTCAGATAGTTGAAATTGTATCTACTAACGAAGAGCCAGAAGTTGCTGAATCAGTAGGGTGTACTATAAGGATGGATCAACAGACTGAACAAGTTATACGTATTGAAACTTCTGCACAAATTACTTCGACTGAACCAATCCCTCATAATGTACAAACTGAAGAAGCTGATAGTGAATTCTTAGATGATAACCATGATTAATCTTCATCTAATCCACTCCCTCATGAACATCGCTGGACCAAAGAGCACCCTCTTCACCAAATCATTGGAGATCTAGACAAACCGGTGCAAACTAGGTCAACAACTCTAAATCAATGTCTACATGACTCATTCCTGAGTAAGATAGATCCCACTCGCGTATAAGAGGCTCTAGCTGACTCAGATTGGGTGTCTACTATGCAAGAAGAGTTAAACAAGTTCGAAGCCCTAAAGGTTTGGAGACTAGTGCCAAAACCGGAAGGAAAGACCGTTATCGGCACTAAATGGGTTTTCAAAAACAAGAAGGATGAAGATGGTATTGTCATTCAAAACAAAGCAATACTTGTTGCCAAAGGTTACCGGCAAGAGGAAGGCATAGATTATGACGAGACTTATGCTCCAGTGGCACGTATAGAGGCAATTAACATGTTTCTAGCCTACGCAGCCCACAAGAACTTCACTGTTTATCAAATGGACATGAAGACTACCTTTCTGAATGGCATTCTTAAGGAGGAAGTCTATGTATCTCAGCCTGAAGGGTTTTAAATCCAGATAAGCCAAATCACATCTACATCTTGGATAAAGATCTGTATGGTTTGAAACAAGCACCTCGCACCTGGTATGATGTTTTATCTCAATTCTTGGTCAAGTCAGGTTTTTCAAAAGGTAAAGTCGATACCACTTTTTTCATTAAAAAGGAAAAGGCCGATATCATTCTTATTCAAATATATGTAGATGATATTATATTTGGCTTTACAAATCCAAAATACTGTAAGAACTTTTCTAACCTCATGGTGTCACGTTTTCAAATGAGTATGATGGGAGAGATTAATTTGTTCTCGGATTACAAGTAAAACAGTTTTCAACAGAGATTTTTATAAACCAAGCAAAGTACATTTTTGATATTCTTCGGAAATTCAAAATGGAAAATTTCAAACCTATTGGAACCCCAATGGCACCAGGTACTAAGATTGGCACTGATCCTTCGGGAAAAAAGCTGTTGATGTTAGGACTTATAGAGGTATGATAGGTTCTTTATTGTATCTTACTTCAAGTAGGCCAGATACAATGTTTTCAACATGTTTATGTGCTAGATATCAGGATGATCCTAAAGAATCACATTTGCCTGCTGTCCAACATATATTTAGATATCTGAAGGGGACTGCAGATCTTGGTCTATGGTATCCTAATGATACAGGGTTTGAACTGACTACTTATTCAGACGCGGATCATGCTGGATGTATGTTGGACAGGAAGAGCACTTCAGTTCATATTCAATTTCTTGGAGACAAGCTCGTTAGCAGGGCATCAAAGAAATAACTTTGTGTTTCCACATCAACTGCTGAAGTAGAGTATGTAGCTGCTACCAGTTGCTGCTCTCAGGTCTTGTGGATTAGGACACAACTTCTAGACTATGGATTCAAGTTTGACAAAATACCGATCTATTATGACTCAAAGAGCGTTATCGCCATATCCGTTAATCCTGTGAAGCACACTAAAACAAAGCACATTGATGTCAGGTATCATTTTATCAAAGATAATGTCGAAAAAGGTACAATAGAACTTTACTTTGTAAAAACTGATTATCAACTTGCAGATTTGTTTACCAAACCTTTAGATGAAAAGAGATTCAATTTTCTTGTATCTAAGCTTGGTATGCTAAATCTCAGGACCTAATCAGTAATTACCTATTAAAGTTTCTTTTATTGTCATTTTTCATCATTTCTTTATCTTTTATTCTGAAAGGATATCTGCACTTTAACATTTTGTTCATGATCTCAGAGGGAGTGAGACAAGACTTTTAAGATGATCAACATTATTCTGAGGGGGAGTTTATAAAGTTTTTTCATTTACTTAATTGTCAAATTTTTGTGATGCATGATTTTAGGGGGAGTATATGCGTACAACAAAAGGAGTAAGGACATGATTTCTGATTACTTCATATCAGAACTCGTTCAATCAATGTTTTACTGCTTTATGTTATTTTATTTTTCAATAAATTTTGTGAATAAAGTTGCTTTGACATGACTTTGAGACTTTTGCAGATTGAGAGAAGCTTACAAGATCATATTCTTATGATTTTCAGCTTGGCTCATGAGATTTAAGACTGAACGATAAAGGTTAAATTTCTCATCTTAATCTCATATATGGTTGAAAGAAGGACGACTTTCAATCATAGAAAACATGTTCTTAAATGTTCAAACCACTTCCCGATTCTTAAATAGATTTCATGAATTGGAAGTGAGATTTTAAATGTTTTCATTTTTACTTGTGTTTAAACGATTAACAAACCGTGTGTTTCCAAAGATAATTACTTGTGTATTTTCTTTTCTATATACTTTCAAGTATTCACACACACTGGTTTGATTTATTGTTAAAATTGTTCTTACCATGTCTCTAAATTGTAACCAATTTTTCGATGGTAAGACACCCCGCTTGAATTCCAAAGAATTTTGAGCGTTAATTCATTTCTAAAACGTCATTTCAAGAATGTCTACATTTTATTTCATATAGACAATATCCATTTTTCTTGACCATAAGCTTTACATGCTATATCATATCATTTCTTATCATTTCATACAATGTCAGATTTTCAAACAAGTCTCTTGCATTCATAATCATTCATTTAATTTACTTGTTTGAAATATCTTCATTGTTTAAAATTCTCATATCTTCATGATTATATTTTGAGCATATATACATTTGACCTGTATTTGAGTTTTAACTGTTCTAGTTAAACCAATTTTGCGCAACATTGTGCTTTTATAGGAAAATATGGGTTCTTTGTGCAAGGACTTAAATGACACTTCTATGGATTCACGTTATCCATTGTTTCTTACCCAAGAAGTTAATCCATAGTGATTAAGTGTGAGAAGGCAAAAGAAATGAGTGTGGGTTGTGTGAAGAGGTAAAATATAAAGGAGAGTTTGGTTAGATGTGAGCTTAATGATAAAAAGAAAGAGGGTGTGAGATCAGAGTAAAAGAATATCAGACTCTGCACCAACTATTTTCTGAGTCGGGCAACCACATTACTAGTGTTTCACATTTCTTTGGTGAACATTATTGAAATAGGCAAATAGCCCATGCCAACTCTTGATTATAACCCCACCAACCACTCATTTTCTCCTCAAAAAGAAAATGTTTCATATTTTTCTGGGGACGCAGCATATAATCTATCTGGTTTTCATTTGGAAAATCTAGATATTGAAACAGAAGGAAGTCTGCCCCACCTTCGCACTTCAATCATGCACATTGAATTTGTGTTTATCTACTGTTGTCTCAGTGGTTTACACAATGTTGAGCCTTTATAAGCAATCATCATATGCTTAATTCTTTCTATCACTTGCACGAACACACAAGGATTTTGTTTTCTTGTCATAACATTCATAGAAATTGCCTTTGTGGTGTTTCGATGATTGGATGGAAGCCTTGGGGGAGTGATCATAACAAAAGCTCCTTTCCAATGTGTATCTGTTACACACAGTGACTTTGTGTTACTGACAAGCATTTTTAACTGATTCATTTGTTGATTCAGGTGTTACATGAATATTTTGTTTGGATTTGAAAAGATCTAGATGAATACTTTGTTCCAATTGGCAATGACTCAGAGGCTCCGTTTGTAAGATCAGAATGGTCAAAGACATTTCTTGGTGAAAGTTTTGATGCTATAGAAGCTTTATTCATCAAAAAGGGGAGATGAATTAAAGAAATGTCAGATTCATAAATTTCAAAGTTAAAGAGTTGAAGAAGATAAAGTTATAAGTTTAAAAGATTGTACATGCAAAGTCAAAGATTCCTGAAGATGTGCTGCTTTTACAGAAATTTTCTTTAACGGTCAGTTGCTAAAGCAAATAGAGCTGAAAATGAAGATAATTTATTTCCGAAGTCTGAAAGAGTTTTGTGATAGTTATGGAGTGATTTTTGAAGATCATATCCATCATATTTGGGGACATTGTTAATATTCTTTCAAAGACAGACTTGGGAAGAATGCAGTCAAAGATAGGGGAGATTGCATTGTTTGTACTTAAAGAAGAAATTTGATAAAAAGGGGAGATTGTACTGTTGAGCATAAAAGAGAAGACTGAGTTGCAAAAATTTTCAAAAATGATCTTGAATCCAAAGGGGGAGATTGTTAAAGAATAAAATATATGTTGGATGCAAGATCATAATATCTAAAGACTGAATGTCAAAGTACAAGAAGTCAAAAACTGGAAAGTCAACTATCAGCAAAGTCAAAGTCAAAGTGTAATAAAATGTCAAAGCCATTTGTATTAGTTTTTGTTTCCTTTGTATTTGTAGCTAGGTATAAATAAGTGTTGTTTTGTTTTAACATATAGATGACTAGAAGATTTTGTACGCGTATTCAGAGAGAATTGTAGAGAGAGAAAGAGACGTGTAGAGTAAGAAAGAGAGAAACAGTTTGTAATCTTTCCAATTTGGAATTGAAATCAAACAGGTAGTTCAATCATATTGTTTGTGTTGATTTGTTTGTGATTAGAAACTTGAAACAGGGACACACAAAGATCAACTATTTTGCTTTCTAAATAAGTGAAGGGACATAAATTTTAGCTTTAATCCGTTTTGCCTCCATCTTAGTAGTAGAATAGCTAGCAAAATAATCATTTGAAAGAAACTTTGGTTTTTCTAAAAGGTAACTATCATTCAGCTTTTTATTACAGAATGGTAGTTGCATTTTTTTGTATTCTTTCTATTTACATCTTTTTTAGCCTCTACCTCTTCAGGTGACTTGGTAACAAATTTGGGTTTTAAATGATGATATTTACCAGCCGCAAATAGAAAATCAAAGTTATATAAAGCTGGTTGTTTTCTGATGGCTTTCTTTAAGTAGTGGGGGTTATCGTAACCGAGTCCCCACTTCTCTTTCACATTAGCTTCTTCATTGGGTGTATTTAAGAAAATGGTTTGATCTGTTTGGCCCTAGCATATAACTTGGCTTCCAAACCATTTACCTTTTTCTCTAAAGTTTTGTTCTCAACCTGCAATTTTTAAGCTTTTAGAACACATTCTTACCTTTCAAGATCAGACTTAGACAATTTAGACACAAAATCAGAAATCTTACTTTCAAAACAATCTTTTTGCAGTTTAAAATCAGAAGAAGATTTGTTTAGAGAATCAATCAGATATTTGTTCCCAACAAGTTCCTTATTAAGTTCAAAAATCTTTTGACGTTTCTTTGCAACTCTGTTCTTTTCCTTTTTCAGTTTAGATTGTAGGTCTTGAAGCTCGGTCATCATGGCTTCCATTTTGGTTAAAGAATCATTTTCAGAAAAATTAAGTACCTGTTATGACTGAAAGTCCTGTGTGTTGAAAGTGGCATAAAGCATTTATAAGGGGTTGATTTGTAATTAATTGATAGTTTATTTAATTGTTGGGCCCAAAGCCTATAAAGCCCATTAAGCTTGTAAGGGCCATATATAAGGCGTGTTTTAGTTCATATTTCACGTTAGACAGATTGTTATTAGATTACTAGTCATTAGGTTTACTTTCTCTGATAAGATATTCTCTCTGTAAACCTAAACCCTTGATTGTTACATTTAATCATATGACTAGTAGTTGTGGTTTAGATATTGTTCTACATTGATTAATTATTGTTGATTTGTTCGTGATTGCACTATACTAGGATCTACGGTACCTCATCAGATTTCTCTTCCTCCGAATCATCATATTTCACAGTATTTCTCATTAGACACATACTTGCTATCTCTTCCTTTTCCTCTTCGTCGGAGTGGTCTAGCCAGAACTCGTCTTCCGCCATTAGGACTTTCCCCGCTTTCTTTTGCTTAGCAAGTAGCATTTTCTGCTTGTAGTATTCAGAATTGACGGTAGCCTTTCGATAGTCCTTAGCGTAGTGACCAACCTTTCCGCAATTGTAGCACTTGATTAATTCATTTGTCTTCTCGTCAGATCCACCATAGTCATTCACATACCTCTTTTTCTCTTCGGGCTTTCTTTCTCCAAATCTCTTCTCCTCAAATTTTCTTCCTTCCACTATCTCCCTATGTTCATGATTCTTTGATCCAGACGGGTACCTTTTGTGAGTTTGACCCCGACTTCTTATAGAATTTCTTTTGAAATGCACGGGTCAGTAGTAGCATCGCTTGCTTGAGGTTTTCCCCGTCATCACTATCAGAATCAGTATTTGCATAATCATCAGAACTGGGAAGTACTATCTTCTTTTTCTTCTTCTTCTTCTTTTCCTTTTTCTCCTTCTCCTTTTGACCAGCTACCAAAGAAATTGGATCAGCTACCTTTTTAGCTTTCTTCTTCTCACTCCTTTTCTCTTCAACCTCCTCATTTTGTCTCAACGTCTCATAGACTTCATGGAGTGGTATGTCACTTAAATCTTTCATCTGTTTCATTCAACGAGTGTGCTTCTTCGACTCGGGCTGGAGAATACTGAGAAATTTTACGTTGTTCTCGATTTGGTTCTTTTTCACTTTGTTCTTTGAAAGCTCGTTCAGAAGAAGAACAAATCTCTCGTATGTATCCTCAAGGCTTTCATTCTCTTTAGACTTAAACTCCTTGTAGCTGTTGATGCAGTTTGCTACTTTCATCTGGTTGCCAACCTTCGAACCCATCATCATCTTCTGGAGTTGATCCCACATCTTTTTGGCATTGGCTTTGTATTTGTCAATCTTGATATAAATCTCGTTTGGAATACTCTGTAAGAGTAGAGATCTGGCTTACTTGTCTGCCTTGTATCTACTCTTCTGCTGATTAGTATACTGTAAAAAATCCTTTGGAACAGTCTTTGTGTTACTAACTCTGTCCTCATCTCCATCTTCACTGTCTGAGGACTCTTCATTAGGTATCTCCATGATGGGAGGTACCATAGGACCTTCCATGATAGATAGTAGAATATTCTCTCCATTAGCATGTCGGTCAATGAAGTCAAGGAATCTATCCTTCCGTTGCTCATACTCCCCTTTGAATAAGATTGGGGGCTTTACATCAGTACCGATTATTGGAAGTCATCCTGTTTCAAGAATGTACAATAAAAACTTCACAAAAGATCGTTAGTCCAATAGAAATCAAGCAATACAGAAATACTTAGATAGAAATTCAGAAAATGAAATTTCCAAAAATTCTCTAAGTGTGGAATTCGCACACTAGAGTGAAGTATATGGAAATCGCATGTACAATTTGCACAAATTGCAGAATTCGCACACTACACACACCAATCAACAGAATTCACATACAAGAACAACTTTAGAATTCGCATGCAAGAAGAATTCACATGAATTGTTATGCGAGTTCTAGGAATTCGCATACAACTCCATGCGAGTTCTAGACTTTGGAAAAAATTTGAAAACAAACTTTTTGTGTAAACCTTTCGCGTAAATGGGTTATGCGAATTCTATCCTTTGAAGTAATTTGAAAAACTTTTATGCGAAATCTTTAACAATTCGTATAAGGTGATATGCGAGTTCTTGCCTTGGAAAAAATTTCTGAAAACTTTTCGGATCAAACAATTATGCGAATTCAATCTTCTCGCATATTAGACTCGTGCAAATTCTGAATAAATCTTCACACAAACATATGCGAATTCTATGCGATTCGCACAACACTCATCTTCGAAATATATACTTAAGAAATTTTCAGAATCAAACATATGGGAAAACTAAAGATTATGCGAAATCTTCGTGCGAGTTCTTGAAGGCTATGCAAGTTCTTCAAGAATTTATACGTATGCTTGAGATCTCATCGAAAAAATCCTTTGATTGGCTCCAAACCCATCAATTCTTCAATTTCTCGTTTGAAACTTTCACAAATTAATCACTAACACTCCTAGAACCGATTTCGACCAAAGAATTTCGTCAAGATTCACTTAGAAGTACAAATTGATCCAATTTACAGTGCGTACAGACTCGTGTTTCTAAAAATGACAAAAATTATCAAATTAAAGAAAATTACAGTGCCATGAACTCACAAACCTATACAAGATTCATCTACTATACTATACGCACACAATCTGACCAATTACAACTCCAAAAACTCAAAAAGATTCAAAATTCAATCTAAAACTCAAGAACAAAGTCCGACAACCATAACTTTTCTTGATTTCGACTTGGATTTGCTCTGATATCTATTATTATGTCCCAATTATCAAGTTCTAATTCACAAAAGATTAACAAGATGACAAGAATTCAGATTAACAATCAACCTGTTTTGATTCCAATTAATGAATTCGTATACAAGCTCTCCGATAACTTTCTCACTCTAGAAACTGTTTTGCGTACAAACTAACTTCTCAATTCACTAACTCTAGTCATATGTCTCTTAAAGACAAAACAACACACGCTTACAACACAACACAAAACAAGATACAATTGACTTTGACTTTTACTTTATTACAAAGTTGACTTTGACTTTACTTGAGAGTTGACTTTGAGCTTTGACTTGTCTTTACTTTCAGCTTCAGTCTTCATGATCATGTATCCAACAAAGATGCTCTAACATTCCTCATCTAAAAACCTCTCAGTAAATAATGGTCTATCTGACACTCAACATCTGATAGCTGAAGAACCTCAAGTTTCTTCATCAGTAATCATTCCTATTGATGATCCAACTCCTGAAATAATAGATCATGCTCTATCTCAGTGATGGACCAGAGATCACCCCATAGATATAATCCTTGGTGATCCTGAAGCACGTATTCAGACACGAAGAAGTTCAGGTAACATCAGTCTCTTTGTTAATTTTCTTTCTCTTGCAGAACCAAAGAAGACTGATGATGACCTCAGAGATCCAAACTGGGTCAGCGCCATGCAAGAAGAGCTGACTGAGTTTGCACGCAACAAAGTTTGGAATCTCGTTCCTCGACCATCTGATAAATCTGTTATAGGCACTAAATGGGTGATTAGAAACAAATTAAATGAACATGGGACTATAACCCGCAACAAGATTAGACTAGTTGCTCAAGGATACAGACAAGAGGAAGACATAGACTATAATGAAACCTTTTCCCCTGTGTCTAGGCTCGAAGCAATTCGACTCTTCTTCGCTTATGCATTTTACAAAGACTTCAAAGTATATCAAATGGATGTCAAATCAACATTCCTAAATGGAAAGTTGAATGAAGAAGTCTATGTTGAACAACCCCCAGGGTTCTCTTACCCTAAGCATCCACTTTATGTATATAAGTTGGATAAGGCTCTCTATGGGTTAAAACAAGCTCCCCATGCTTGTATGATACTATCTCTTCTTTTCTTATCACTGAAAAATTTGAACGTGGCAAAACTGATAACACTTTATTTTTCAGAAAGATAAAAGGTCATATTATTCATGTACAAATATATGTTGATGACATTATATTTGGTTCTACTAACCCATCTATGTGTACTAGCTTCGCTGAAAGAATGAAGAAATAATATAAAATGAGTATGATGGGTGAACTAACTTACTTCCTTGGACTTCAGATCAAGCAAACTGACAAAGGTACATTTATTAACCAAGGTAAATATGTTAAAGATATGCTGAAGAAGTTTGATCTCACTCAAACATCAGCGAGGAAAACTCCTATGGCACCTCCTCTGACATTAAACAAGGATCCAACTGGAAACCTGTAAATGTTACTGCCTATAGAGGAATGATAGGCTCCCTGCTGTATCTTACAGCGAGCCGACATGACATCATGTACTCTATATGTCTTTGTGCACGCTATCAATCAGAACCCAAGGAATCCCATCTGATTGCTGTAAAGCGGATCTTCAGATATCTTAAAGGAACTCCTAACCTCGGTCTTTGGTATCCCAAAGATTCAGGGTTCGATCTCACTGGTTATTTAGATAGTGATTTTGCAGGTTGCAAACTTGATAGAAAAAGCACCACTGGAGGATGTCAACTTCTAGGAGGAAAAGTGGTAAGTTGGAAAAGTAAAAAGCAAAACTTAGTGTCCACTTCCGCAGTTGAAGTTGAGTACGTAGCAGCTGGAAGTTATTGTGCTCAGGTCTTATGGATGAGAAATCACCCATTAGATTATGACCATCAGCTATCCAAGATTCCAATCTATTGCGATAGCACTAGTGCTATCGCTATAGCAAACAATCCAGTGCTACACTCAAAGACGAAACACATAGAGATCGAATACCATTTTATCATAGATCATGTGATGAATGGTGATATAGAACTCCACTTTATCCCTACTGACTATCAACTCGCTGATCTTTTAACAAAACCTCTTGATGAGACAAGATTTAACTTTCTCATTAGTGAGCTTGGAATGCTGAATCTTGAAGATTAACTTTTCAGCTTTCATGCATTATGTCAGTGATAATACGTTCTACTTCATCATAGAATATGTGACTAAATATTTCTAACTCTCAGATATGTTTTCTTTTTCTCTCACTGAATTCTATTCAGTAAGACGTTTTCAAAAATCAAACTGTAATCACTAAATTTCTTCAAGTGGTTAAAAGCATTTTGAAAAACAAATCTTATCACTGATATTTCTCACCAGTGATCATTTTTAAACAAATCTCATCATTCATATTTCTTGTCAGTGATTTTCTTTGAAAAGAAAAATTATCTCTGAATTTCTATCAGCGATACTTTCTAAAAACGAAACGTTTTCTCTCTCCTATGACGTCATTTGAACCGATAATACATGGCATGAATTTTTCTGACATGTTCGTCCGTTGCGTTTCTTGTCCAATCAATTTCATGGGATGTGTCTGTGTCATGATGACCTCCTTTTCCCGATTCAAATTCTTTCTCTCTGATATAAAAGGAATGTCATTCATCTTTTTCCCTTTTACGCTGTCAAAACTTCCAAGGCAAGAAAAGTACTCTCGGCATTCAAGCAAACAAAACAACCACCTCAATCTCCAAACCTTCAAGATTTGCAGGTTTTTGTTCTTCATCTTTTTCTCCAAAACACACTTATTTGATCCTAAACTTCCTTTATTTTTAGGATTTAAAGTGTTTTTCATTCTTAAAATCATTTTCTTTATGATTTTATTGTATACAAAAACCTTTGGTTTTTAAGACTGTTGTTCTTACTTCTTTTCATTGGAATACTGTTTTACTCTAAAAATAAACTTATTCTTCAAGTTTCTTTCCATAAAAGGGAAAGTAGTAAAATATTTCATAATGATTTTAGATTCTAAACCTTCTATTCTATTCTACTTATTTCTATTCCAGAAATGGCCCAATCGACTCTTATTGCCTCAAAAACGTCAAGTTCGCCATTGCTGATTCTGAAATTCCCAAAAACAACCATCTGGCACGATTGGCTTTCGACGCTGAAAAGTTCCCTCATCTCGTGGAAGCAACTAACTTTCTGGAACAATCATGCCTATCATATGCTCTGCAAGTTGATCCAAAGCCAAGCAAGGCTCTTCTTTAGCAATTCTGGTTCACTGTTGACAAGGGTTCAATGACCAACCAGAAAGGTGAATCCATCCCTGCCACCACCATCACAACTCAACATGGCCCAGGAAACATCACTGCCCTTGCCATCCGCACAACTTTGCGGTTCCCCTCCAAGACTAATCAAGGCATCGACCCTCTACCCACTGACGCTGAACTTATTCAGTTTCGGGATCAGATGGAATACCAATGGGATAACAAGCCTCGTATAACCATTCCCAACAAGAAGTTGATGAAGACCCTGAAGGCAAACATACCTTCAGAGCTGAACTACGTCTTCACTCATATCATCCAAATTATGAGTGGAAAGATTGGATCGTTGGACCAAGCCATCAAAATTCAACTTCATATGGGATACTCGTTGCTCGCTGGCAAACACTTCGACTATGCCGGCGCAATCTTTGACGATCTCATGTTCAAGATTAAGAAGCCTGAACGGGACATGAAGATTCCTTATGTCAGGTTCCTCTCGATAATCCTCCACTTTTTCCTCAGAGAGAAGTACCCCACCGAAAGTGACTGCAACTTCTCTAAAGTTGGTCCACGAGTCCTTCAAGTGAAGCTCGTTGACAACAAGGTAAGTCTTCAGACCTTACGCTTTCGCCTCTCTCAAACTTCTTCTACTTCAGTGGCCACGTAGATGGTTTCTTCATCTGTTTTCCCTGCCACTACCACCCCTCACAAAAGACAATCATCAGCTCTTCCTGGTCCTTCTAAAAAGGCCAAGAAGACTAAGGAGTCAACCCCCTCGATCACGGAACCTGAGGTAGTCTCTCAACAGACTACCTTGGATGGTTTTGTGGCTCGTTCCTCCACATCAGCAACCACAATAACCGTACCAGTGACTTCAAATGCTGATACACCACCGGTGATCAACCCAACTCCTCCAGTCTCTCAACCAGCTGAGGTAATTATTATAATCACTAGTGCTTCTCCTTCTATCACCATTGCTTCTTCTAACTCTTTGGTCCCTAACCCTCCCTTTTTACAGCAACCCGCTTCTGTCGCTACAAATGTAGGACCTGTTGTGGTTCAAACATCTCAGCCCTTCTCTCAATTTGAAAGGTGACTTGAACTTTTTCAACATGTTTGACACTACAGGTCCTACTTTGGGAACTGTTGACGCTAACATCAACTAACACGCAGAGAAGGTGGAGAATCTCGCTGCCTCTCTCAACACCAACACCACTGTCGTGAATCAGGCAGGTGAAGAGCTGAAGAACTTATCCTCAGCAACTGCCACCAAAGCAGAGGCTTCTCATCTTAGCTCCCTTCAAGCTGAGGTCACTACACTGAAGGACAACATTGCCCGAAATACAACTCAACTTCAATTCCTCACTGGCCATATTGATCATCTGACCGGTGAAGTCAAGAACCTAAACAGTAAGCTGGAGAATGCCAATCAGGTGCCACTCAGATTCAGTCAGTCGTGAATGCACCAGCTCCTACTTCCACTCCCTCATTCACTGAGAATAACAAAGTGTCTCTGAATGTTGTTGTTGAATTCATTCATGAGGCCACTTATGTTATTCCAAAGATAGAGGGACGATTGAATAAGCTAGAGGTTTATGCCTGTAAAGTCCATGTCGCTGATGTTGCTGCTGCTACAAGCCCTGACCTCCCCCTTAATGATGATAAAGATGGGGAGAAGACTACAGAAGAAGAAAATACAGTTGTAGAGGCTCAGGTAGCTGTGGAAGAATCTCTCTCCCATGTGGAGAGGGAGAAGATAGCTGAGGTATCAGCTACTAAAGATCAAGTCCCTCCTTCTTCTCTAGTTTTAGAAGAAGAAGAGGATGAAGAAGAAGACAAGGAAGACCTTAATCTTCAAGATCAAGATGATGTTGACACTGATGATGATGATGATTATGATGAGGACCTTTCTCTTTGGTTCTCAGCAATAAATGCATCATCAACGCCTTCGACAAAAGGCATTGTCATTGCTGAAGCAGGGGGGAGAAAGAAAGTTAGTGCTCCAGATTCCTCCTCTCAAGGCAAGCAGAAGGGGATCGATGCCGAAGGGAATCTAAAGCTACTATCACCATCTGAAGGGGAGCAACCTTCTCATGTATGCCTCTCCATTGTCCCTCTCTCCTTCTATTCCTACCAAAAACCCTTGACTTTCTAAACCTTTATCTTTCTCTTCCAAAAAATATACATTAACTCCCTATTCTTTTTGCTCAGACAGTTCTCTCCCCTGCTTAAGGGAACTCGGTCTCTGTAAATAATCCCAACTATCATAGTTGATGAACAAATAATCCCAACCTCCTTCATTGAGGTTGACAAACAAGAGGAAGAAGAAGATGACTCCCTGGAACATCCAAGAAGGCCCTCTCGACCACCCAAATGGTCAGAGGATGAAATAAAAAGAAAAACTGAGATTATCTCTCACATAGAAATTCAACGAATAAAGATCCCTCCTCAGTCTCTACTAGAAGAACTCAACTTTCTCTCTAAAGCTGAATATGAAGAATCTGTCAGAACTGAAAGACTACTCGTTGACTGTCGAAGAGATGCTGACTTAGCTCTCAAGGTACATGCGTCCATGTTTAAAGACGACAAGATGAAGGAGAATGCAGTTGTAGTTCAAGATGCAATATTGAAAGAGATTGAAGAGGAGCGCTCAAAAGAAAAAGAGGTCAGCAATAAAAGTCTAGAATGGTGTAGAAAAAATATAGACTATCGCTCTGATCCAATGAAGATCATCGTTGTTACTATCTCTGGGAGAAATAATAAGGACCGAACATCAGTCACTATAGAGATAATGTTATTCCCATAATCTAGTTTCTAATCACAATCATTCAAACAATCAAACAAATAAGATTGAATTACTACCTGTTTGATTGAACTTTTATCCAAACAATTACAAACAGTGTTCTTGACTTTCTCTCTCTATATATCTCTCTCTCTCTACAATTCTCTCTCAAGATACGTACTCTCAGATTTTCAACTAGACAACTAAAACAGAAATACAAGATACAAGGTATTTATACCTACAACTAAAATACAAGAAAAACAAATACAAATACAATACTTTGACTTTTTATTACAAAAGACTTTGACTTTGATGAAAGTTAACTTTCTCAGCTTTGACTTTCTTGAACTTTGACCTTCAGTCTTCTTGATCTTGTATCCAACAGATTTATGCTCTAACAATCTCCCCCTTTGGTCAGTTCGAAGAAACTTGACTTGTCTATGCATATTCACCTGGGTCGTCTTTAAGAAAGTAATGAGAACTTCGGGCGTCTCATCTTTTGATCGAAGAAACTTGACCCACGTGTATCTTGAATAATCGTCCACAATAACCAACATGTATTTCGTTCCTCCTAAGCTTTGTGTTCTCATTAGACCATGGAGATCCATATGTAACAACTCTAGTGGAGAATTGGTGCTTGGTTCAGGATTTGGTTTATGTGCGGCTCTCTTCATCTTACCCTTTTCACAAGCTGCGCATAAGTGTTCTTTTTGATATCTCAGTTCAGGAAGTCCTTTTACCAACTTATCTTTGACCAACTTGTTGATATAATAAAAGTTCAGATGTGATTGTGTTCGGTGCCAGAGCCAACTTTGCTGCATCGAAGCTTTTGTCATTAAGCATACTTGATTGTCAATCTGAACTTTTGATAGATTGATGGTATAAAGGTTTGTCCTTCGATTTCCAGCTAAGAGTTCTGTGTCGTCTTCAGTACAAACCGAGCAACTCTTAGATTTGAAGTTGACCTCTTACCCTTTATCGCAGAATTGACCGATACTAAACAAGTTGTGCCCTAAACCTTCGACATAGCTCACCTTACTGATTGTTATGTTGTCTTGAATAATGTCACCATATCCTAAGATTGGTGAAAGTTGATCGTTCCCAAATCTGACATTTCCACTGAATTTCTCTATATAATTAGACAATAAAGCTTTATGCCCGGTCATATGCTTGGAACAACCGCTATCCAAGTACCACATATGCCGGATCTGCAAGAGAAATCAGGAAACAATATATTTAGGTACCCATTTAAAAACGGGTCCTAACAAATTAGCACATGATTTTGGTATCCATTTGAATATGGATCCTCTTTTCTTTTGAAAACTTTTAAAAACACTTGATCGTGAAGAATACACATGATAAGATCCAAACCAATCAGTAGAATTATGAGAATAAGCAAAATCATTTCTCCGATAATGATAAGATTTAGTACTAATAGGAGATAATTGAATCAATTACTTTATTGAATAACACTTGTAAGAAGTTACAAGGTTTTGTTTATGAGAAGCAAGTTGACCAACTACATCAGTATCACTACTATCAGATCTATTACATGAGTTATCAGAAACTGATTCAGCTATCTCATCATTCTTCCTTTTTGGTCTCCATTCAGATCTCACTTTTGACCTTTTCTTCCTTAAATCTGAAACATAAGATTTAAAATTATTAGGAAAATCAGATTTCTGAGATTGATTTTTCTTTTGTGTACCAGTGTATTTATGTTTCTGTAATCGCTGTTTCTTATGTTTCTTACCTTGAGCATAATAATCAGCAGTTACAGAAACTGATTCACCAACCTTAGCTGATGATTCACAAATATTAAAATCACTTGGTAACACTTTTGCATTTATAAGACAAGTAGAATTATCAGGAAGAAAAGCATTGAAGTCAAACATATCAATTTCTTCTATGCACCTATCATCAGAATTAAGAAAGTCATTTTGCAGACTCAAATAAGTCATCAAAGTTATCTGTCGAAGTTTGAGGTGCCTTAGAAACTTTAGAACAGGTTGTAGATTTAGTTTGAAAAACAATGTTCTTTAAAACTGTAGAAAACACACTTTGTTCAATATCTACCAAAAGTTTTTCATCAGATAAAGCATTTCCAAGCTCAACTATTTTGCTTTTAAGAATGAGTGGAGGAACATAAACCTTTGCAATAGATGGTTTTGCCTTCATCTCAAAAACAGAATAACTAGCAAAATAGTTATTTGAAAGAACTTTTGGTGTGTCTGAAAGATAACTATCATTTAACTTTGAATAGTTAAATGGTAGATGCATTTTCTTTACATTCTTTCTATTTTCACTTTCTTTGGCCTCAACTTCTTCTGGTAATTTGGTAACAAATTTGGGTTTTAAATGAGTATGTTTACCAGCACAAGCAAAAAAATCAAAATTATATAATGCTGGTTGTTTTCTGATGGTTTTCTTTAAGAAATGGGGGTTTTGAAAACCAAGTCCCCATTTTTCCTTAACATCAGCCTCTTCGCTAGGTGCATTGAGAAAAATGGTTTGATCTGTTTGGCCTCTTGCATAGAATTTGGCTTCCAGACCATTTACCTTCTTATTCAAAAGCTTGTTCTCAACCTGCAATTTATGAATAGTTAGTGCAGATTCTTTTTTCTCAAACTCAGCCTTAGAAATTTTAACTTCAAAATCAGAAATCTTCTTTTCAAAACAATCTACTTGAAGTTTAGAATCAGAAGCAGACTTGCGTAAAGAATCAATTAGATCTTTGTTCCCAATAACAGACTTATTAAGCTCAAAGATCTTATTGTTTCTTTTAGCAACTCTGTCTTTTTCCTTTTTCAGTTTTGTTTGAAGGTCATTAAGCTCAACCATCATGGCTTCCATTTTGGTTATGTAATCTTTTTCAGTTAAGTTCATTATCTCATCAGCCGCTTCATCATCTGACTCATCATATTTCACCACCTTGCCCATTAAGCATAAATGAGCAGTTTCTTCTTTCTCTTCCTCTGCACCATCTGAATGATCCAGCCAAATTCGTCTTTAGTCATTAATGATATGCCCGCTTCTTGTTGTTTGCCCGCTTCTTGTTGTTCTGATAGTACTTTTGGCTTTCGACATTCTTTAGCAAAATGTCCAATCTTGCCACAGTTGTAGCATTTGATTGGATCATTTGCTGGCTTTTCAGCAACGGAATAGTCATTCACAAACTTCTTTCTTTCTTCGGGTTTCTTCTCAACAAATCGGTTTCCTTCTATCCGTTCCCTGTGCTCATGGTTCTTGGAGCTAGATGAAGAGTACCTCTGAGAATTGGATCCCGACTTTTTGTAGAATTTCTTTTGAAATACACGGGTCAGTAATAGCATAGCTTGTTTGAGACTTTCTCCATCATCACCATCTGATTCAGATTCGGATTCAGAACTAGTAATGACTTTCTTCTTTTTCTTCTTCTCTGTCTTTTCTTTCTTCTTCTCTCCGGCTACTAATGCAATAGGATCGGGAACTTTTTCTGCCTTCTTTTTCTCAACTCTTTTCTCTTCCACTTCTTCTTCATTTTGCCTCAGAGTCTCGTAAACCTCATGTAACGAAATGTCATTCAGATCCCTCATTTGTTTCATCCTACGCGTATGCTTCTTCCATTCAGGTTGTAGGATACTCAGGAATTTGACATTATTCTCCAGCTGCTTCTTTTTCATTTTGTTCTTTGTCAGTTCATTCAGAAGCAATACAAACCGTTCATAGGTGTCTTCCAAGCTTTCATTCTCTTTGGCTTTGAATTCTTCATAGCTATTGATGCAGTTAGCCACTTTCATCTGATTCCAGACCTTGGATCCCATCATCATCTTTTGCAATTGATCCCACATCTTCTTAGCATTTGCCTTGTAACTATCAATCTTGATGTAGATCTCATTCGGAATGCTCTGAAAAAGTAAGGATCTTGCTTGTTTATCTGCTTTATATCGGATTTTCTGTTCATCAGAATACTGAGAAATATCCACTGGAACTGTTTTCATCTTTTGATCTCTTTCCTCAGTACCATCTTCACTATCAAATGAGTCATCATCAGGTATTTGAACTGTGATTGGTACCATAGGACCTTCTGTAATTGATAGCAGAATGTTTTCCCCATTTTCATGTCAGTCTACAAAATCTAGAAATCTGTCTTTCCACTATTCATATTCTCCTTTGAACAGTACTAGAGGCTTGACATCAGTGCCAATAGAAAGAGCATCTTTAGAAGTCATCTTGAATGAACCTGTTTGAAAAATATATGCAATAAGAAACTAGAAAATGATCGTTAGTCCAAATGAAACAATCAAGAAAATACAGAAAACTTGAAATATAAAATCAGAAATTTTGATCACAATAATAAATATGTCCCCCTTCGCAGACTTAGCACGGGGGTCCCACAAATCCCTATTAAGGCTTAAAACTCGCAGGCGCTGAAACTCGCAAACCACTATTCAAAGTGAAACTCGCAGGCTTAAGCTTGCGTGTTTGTGAAACTCGGACGCAAAGGGTTGCATGTTTTAATAAACTCGCTAATTGCTAAAACTCGCTAGTCGTTGAAACTCGCAAGATAGTGTTCTCGATGAAACTCGCTAATGCCTAAACATGCAAGAAACTATTCACGTTCAAACGCGCTAATAGAGACGTGCGCGTTTCCAAAACTCGCTAGACACTACTTGCGCGTTTGAGCAAACTCGCCAGCCACTGCTTGCGCGTTCCAACACTTAGACAATTTTCTGAGTTTTTCAAACTCGTACGATGTATGAACTCGTAGAACCCTGTTCCTGATGAAACTCGCACACTTACACTAGCGCGTTTGTAGAACTCGCTAACCACTACGTGCTCGCAGACTTCAACCAGCGAGTTTATAGAACTCGCTAATAATGCCTTGCGCGTTTTGTCCAAAAATGAGATTCTTCAGCTTGCGTGTTCTAACGAAAAACTTGCGCGTTTCACGAATCTAGCGCGTTCTTCATATTCCTTGCATGTTCTTCATCTGATTCACCAAAAATTCAATCTAAACTTTGAATTTCAGCACCAAACTTTGAGAATTTACTCACCTAGTCATCGAGAACCCATTACTAACAACTAAATTCGATCTACAACACAAAAATATACAAATTGATTCAAATACAATGCGTAGAACTCGTGACTTACAAACTCAACAAAATCCAAGAATTCGAGAAAAATACAGTGCAATTGATGAATTAATCTATACAAACTCGATCGATTATGCTTTTCTAACACAATCTAATCAAAATCTATTCCAAAAACACACTGAAACTCGAAATCAGATATGGACATGAAGAACAAAGTGTCGACTTTATTTTCTTGATTTGATTTCTAATTGGATCTGCCCTGATATCAATTGTTATTCCCAGAATCTAGTTTCTAACCACAATCATTCAAACAATCAAACAAATACGATTGAATTACTACCTGTTTAATTCAACTTTAATCCAAACAATTACAAACAGTGTTCTTGACTTTCTCTCTCTATATATCTCTCTCTCTCTACAATTCTCTCTCAAGATACGTACTCTCAGATTTTCAACTAGACAACTCTTCTAGACAACTAAAACAGAAATACAAGATACAAGGTATTTATACCTACAACTAAAATACAAGAAAAACAAATACAAATACAATATTTTGACTTTTTATTACAAAAGACTTTGACTTTGATGAAAGTTGACTTTCTCAGCTTTGATTTTCTTGGACTTTGACCTTCAGTCTTCTTGATCTTGTATCCAACAGATTTATGCTCTAACAGATACTTTGAGAGGGTGGAAGCTCAAAAGCTATATTCGTGTCAAGGCTTGAACACTTTGGTTACGTTGAGTGGTTAGAGTTCAAGGAAGCACTAAAGAAATCGAAATTGTGTGTCCCACAATACGTGCAATCAATCAAGATGACAAACAATTATGTTAAATCCCAGTTATGTCAAGTTCTAATATATTTCAATTAACAACAACAACAAGATGATCATAATCAATCTCAACCAAATTACCTGTTTTAATTAATCACAAATTTCGTATACACTTTCTCTCTATTACTTTCTTTCTCTAAACATAATGCGTACAATACTTCTAACTTGCAATTGACTTCTAACACTACTACTAACTAGCATACTAGTCATATATCTATTAAGCAAAACAACACACGTGCTTTAAACAACAATACAAAACACAAAGACTTTGACTTTTATTATAAGGAACTTTGACTTTGACTTGGAGAGTTGACTTGGCTTGACTTTCACCTTAAGTTTCCATGATCTTGTATCCAACAAATATGTGCACAAACAATCTCCCCCTTTGGATTCAAGATCATCTCTAAAAGATTTTGCAATGCAATCTCCCCCTTTGTTGCAATGAAGAACTTTATCAATTTGTCTCCCTCTTTGTAGACTTCTTATCAACTCAGAACAGTTTTCATAAATAATCATAAGCAATGGTATGCAATCTTCCCTTTTTATACCTAGAACAATCTCCCCAAGGTTATAAAACCTCTTTCAGATACAGTAAAGAAATTATCTTCAGGTTTCGCTCAATCTGCTTCAGCAAAATATCTTCAAAAAAAAATTCAGTAATCTTTTCTCGCTTTTCATAAATCTTTGAAATATCTCTTTCAGCTTTGAACAAACTTCAACAATCTTTCTTCAAATTGACAATTCTTGATCACTTCACAAACATTTCTTGATTCTGTCTCCCATCTATAACATTTCTTGAACCTCTCTCACTTTTTGATGAATGGAGCATTGACATCATCAAAACCTTCACAAGAAATGTCTTTGATCTGTTCTGACCACTGATCTTTTATCACTGAACCTCTGATTATCGATTGATCCAAAAAGATATTCATCTGAATCTTTGCAAATTCAGACAAATTGTGAGTGTAACACCTGAATCAACAAATGAATCAGTTAAAGTGCCTGTCAGTAACACGAAGTCACTTTGTGTAACGAATACACAATGGAAAGGACCTTTTGTTATGTTCACTCCCCCAGGTCTTCCATTCAATCATCGAATAACATAAGTTTATTCTATGAACGTTTTGACAGAAAAACAAATTCTCTGTGTGTACGTGCTTGTGTTTGAAAGAATTAAGCACAGATGATTGCTTTTATAGGCTTAAAATTGTGTAAATCATTAAGACAACAATAGTTAAACACAGACTCAATTGTGCATGATCGAAGTGCAAAGGTGGGGCAGACTTCCTTCTTTTTCAATATACAGATTTTCCAAATGAAAACTAGATAGTATATGTTTTGCGTCCCCTTGAAAATATGAAACATCTTCTTTTTTTAGAAGAAAATGAGTAGCTGGTGGGGTTTTTATCAAGAGTTGGCATTGGCTAGTTGCCTGTTTGAATGATGTTCACGAAGAATTATGAAACAACAACAATATGGCAGCCCGACTCAGAAAAGGTTGGTGCAAAGTTTGATATTCTTTTACTTTGATCTCTCACCCTCTTTCTTTTAATCTTTGAGAGCACTTCTAACCAAACTCTCATTTCCATTTTACCTCATCACTCAACCCACACTCAGTTGTTTTTACTTTTCACTCTTCGATCACTCAAGGATAAACTTCTTAGGTAAGAAACACTAGTTAATGTGAATCCATAAAAGTTTCAGTTAACCCCTCACACAATGAACCCATGTAATCCTAAAAGTATAATGTCGCTCAAAATGGTTTAACTTTACAGTTAAAACACATAATACTTGTCAAATGTCTGTATGCTCAATGAAATAATCATGAAGATTTGAGCATTTTAAACATTGAAACTATTTCAAAACAAGTAAATTGAATAAATGAAATGAATACAAGAAACTTGTTTGAAAATCTGACAGTGTAAGAAAAATATCAAAATCGGAATGATTTACCAATTAAGGCTTAGGTCAGCAAAAATTAGATATTGTCTATACGAATCAAAATATAGACGTTCTTGAAAGAAACGTTTAGGAATGAAATCAAAGCTCAAAATTCATTGAAGTTCATTCGGGGTGTATCACCATCGAAAAATTTGTTCAATTTGAGACATGGTGATAACATTGTCAACAAAAGTTAAACCGGTGTGTGTGAATACTTGAAAGTATATAGAAAAGATAGTACGCAAGTATTAATCTTTGGAAACACATGGTTTATTAATCATGAAAGCACATAAAAATGAAAACATTTAAAAATCACACTTTTATATTCATGAAATCGTTTTAAGAATCAGAAGTGGTTTGAACATTTAAGAACATGTTTTCATATATGAAAGTTGTCCTTCTTTCAAATACATATGTTATTAAGATTAGAAATGAACCTTTTGCTCAGTCTTAAATCTCATAAAGTCAGCTCAAAATCATATTTGATATGATCGTATAAACTCTCTCTCAATTTTGTGAAAATCACAAGTCTGTCAAAGTACAAAGCTTTATTCACAAAATTCATATTCATTACTTCTTATCTCTTACCCCCCCCCCCCCTGCAATTATGCATCAGAAAATTTTATCAGTGATAATCGTATGTAGAAATATGAACTCCCCCTCAAATGCATATAGATCATCTTTTCATCTTCTCTCACCCCCCCTGAGATCATGAACAAACCTTAAGTGCAAATATCGTTCAGATTAAAAATAAAGAAGTGAAGAAAAATAACAATAACGAAAACTTTAGTAGGTAATCACAGATTAAGTCTTGAGATTTAACATACCAAGTTTTGAAACGAAAAAATTAAATCTCTTTTCATCGAGCGGCTTGGTAAATAAATCAGCAAGTTGTTAATCGGTGGTTACAAAATAAAGTTCTATTGTACCTTTTTCGACATTATCTTTGATAAAGTGATATCGTACATCGATGTGTTTGATCTTCGTATGTTGAACAGGATTCGCAGATATAGCAATGTCACTCTTCAAATCACAGTATATCGGGATCTTGTTGTATTGAAAGCCATAATCTCGAAGTTGTGTTCTCATCCACAACACTTGAGAACAGCAGCTCACCACAGCGACATACTCTGCCTCAGCTGTTGATGTGGAAACACAGAGTTGTTTCTTTGAAGCCCAACTCACGAGTTTATCTCCTAGAAATTGTATGTGTCTCGGCATACTTTTCCTGTCAAGCATATAACCTGCATGGTCTGCATCTGAATATGCTGTCAGTTAAAAACCTGTATCCTTAGGATACCACAGACCAAGATCTACAGTGCTCTTCAGATATCTAAAAATCCTTTTGACCGCAGACAAATGGGATTCTTTCAGATTAGCCTGATATCGAGCACATAGACATGTAGAAAACATTATATCTGGACCACTAGAAGTTAAATACATCAAAGAACCAATTATCCCTTTGTTGGTTCTAACATCGACAACTTTTCCCGAAGGATCAGTGCCAATCTTAGTTCCTGGTGCCATCGGGGTTCCGATAGGTGTACAATTTTCCAATTTGAATTTTCTAAGAATATCGAAAATGTACTTTGATTGATTAATAAAATCCCCATTGTAAATTGTTTGACTTGTAATCCGAAAAAGAAATTCATCTCTCCCATCATACTCATCTAAAATATGGACACCATGAGGTTAGAAAAATTCTTATAGTATTTTGGATTTGTTGAGCCAACTAGGATATCATCCATATATATCTGAATAAAAATGATATCGGCCTTTTCCTTTTTAATAAACAAAGTAGTATCGATCTTATCTTTAGACAATCCAGACTTGACTAGAAATTTAGATAAGACTTCATACCAGGCTCGAGGTGCTTGCTTCAGTCGGTAAAGAGCTTTGTCCAGAATATACATGTGATCCGGTTTTTCTGGATTGACAAAGCCTTCAGGCTGAGAGACGTAGTTTTAATGTAATGTTTAGATCTAGTTGTGTTAGTGGTTATTTTGGTGAAATTTCATATAGAAATTCGAAGATTAGATGGAGTTTTGAGTGAATCAGTGTGTTTTCATCGAGATCTCAAGAATTCGCAGGATATCCAAGTACTCGCATCCTTCATCAAGAACTTGCATCCTGAACTCGCAAAACCACTGTATTTTACATCTTATTAGAATTCCTATCTTAGATTTTGCATAAATCGATTCTGAATTTTTACAAGTGTTGATTTCGCAGATTAGTATGGTGCGAATTACATAGAATTCACATATGTGTGTGTGAAGAGCTATTCAGAATTCACACAAGTCTAATATGCGAAAAGCTTGAATTCACATATTTGTTTGATACGAAAAGTTTTTAGAAAATTCTTTCAAGGCAAGAATTCGCATATTACCTTATACGAATTTTTTGAATTCGCATAAGACTGAGTTACGAATTCCTCAGAATTCGTAGTAGAATATTGTACAAATTGTTAAAGAATTCGTATTAAAGCTTTTCAAAATTTCTTCAAGGATAAAATTCGCATGATTCTGATGTGCGAAAAGTGTTATGCGAATTGTGTTATGCGAAAAGTTTTATCTTAAAATTTTTCTATATTTAGAACTCGCATAGTGTTATATGCGAATTCTGTATATGAGAATTCTGAATTTCTTTTGCATGCGAATTCTGAATTGTGTGTAGTGTATGAATTCTATTGTTGTGCAATTTGTGCATACAAATTTTCTGTATTTCCTCTTGCGTGCGAATTCCACACTAAAGAAAATATGGAAATTTCATTTCTGAATTTTCTTTCTAGTTTTTTTGTGTTTTTGTGATTTCTATTGGACTAACGATCATTTGTCAAGTTCTTATTGAATACTTTCAAAAACAGGATGACTTCTCAGGACGCTCTCTTGATTGGAATAGATGTCAAGCCCCCTGTTCTATTCAAAGGGGAATACGAGCAATGGAAAGATAGGCTCCTGGACTTCGTTGACCGTCACACAAATGGAGAGAACATACTACTATTTATTATTGAAGGTCCAATGGTACCACCCACCATGGAGATACCTGATGAAGAGTCATCGGAAAGTGAAGACGAAGATGAGGACAAAATTAGAAAGACAAAGACTTTTCCGAAAGACTTTGCCCAATACATTGATGAACAAAAGAGTCGGTACAAAACTGATAATCAAGCCAGATCTCTACTACTACTACAGAGTATTCCGAATGAGATCTATATCAAGATCGACAACTACAAAGCCAATGCCAAAAAGATGTGGGATAAGCTAAAGAAAATGATGATGGGTTCAAAAGTTGGCAACCAGATGAAAGTAGCGAACTGCATCATTACCTACGATGAGTTTAAGGAGAAAAAAAATGAAAGCCTTGAGGACACCTATGAGAGATTTGTACTTCTTCTAAATGAACTGTCAAAGAACAAGGTTAAGAAGAAGAAAATCGAGAACAACGTCAAGTTCCTCAGCTTACTGCAGCCCGAGTGGAAAAAGTACAATCGCAGGATGAAGCAAATGAAAGACCTAAGTGACATACCCCTCCACGAAGTTTATGAGACATTGAGGCAAAACGAGGAGGAGGTTGAAGAGAAAAGAAGTGAGAAGAAGAAAGGTGAAAAGGTTGTGTTATTCCTAGATTCAAGTTCTAATTGCTACAAACAATCAAGATGAGAATCTAAATCACATGTCATTGATGAAATTCAAATTACAAACTTTCTCACTTTCTCTCACTACATTCACTCTCTCTCTCTTAGAATGATATTCTAATCTCCTCTTTTCTGATTCGTGTACATCTTATTACAAAGACAAGGACACAAGGTATTTATACTCTCTATGAAATACAAAGAAATAAACAAATAAAAAATATTGACTTTGACTTTAACTCAGAGTTGACTTTCAGACTTTGACCTCTTGAACTTTCATCTTCAATCTTTATAATCTTGAATCCAACAATTCTATGCTCTAACAATCTCCCCCTTTGGATCAAGATCATTACTAAAAGATTTAGCAATGCGATCTTCTCTGTTTAAGCTCGAATGAAATAACTCCCCCTTTAATCAACCTTTATCATTTCTTGTAATCTCCTTCTCTTCTCAAGTAATTAACATGCTCCCCCTATTAACATGAAATATTTACATTATCTCCGTCTCTGATAAACACAGTATCTTCAAAAAACTTTCAGCAATCTTTCTCAAAATATGATCTTCAAGAATATTAACATTCTCCCCCAAGGTTATAACCAAACCTCTTTCAGACATAACACACTTTGCTCCAGCAAAATTATCTTCAACAATTTTGTTGCTTTCATCTTTCAACAATCTTGAATATTTTCACCCAGCTTTAACACAAACTCTTGATTCGGACATTTCTTTTTTCATTCAAACTCTTTCAAACATTTCTTGAACTCTTCTCCCCCTTTTTGATGATTTGAGCATCGATATCATCAAAACATTCTCCAAGAAATGTCTTTGAGCAATCTGATCTTACGAACTGATCCTCTGATTCACTGTCAAGTCACTAAGATATTCATCTAGATCTTTTCAAATCCAGACAAATTATGAGTGTAACACCTGAATCAACAAATGAATCTGTTAATATGCCTCTCAGTAACACTAAGTCACTGTGTGTAACGGATACACATAGGAAAGGAGCTTTTTGATGTTCACTCCCCCAGGGCTTCCATTCAATCATCGAAACACCACAAAGGAAATTTCTATGAATGTTATGACAAGAAAACAAATTCCTTGTGTGTTCGTGCTTGTGTAGAAAGAATTAAGCATATGATAATTGCTCTTAACAAGGCTCAACATTGTGTAAACCACTGAGACAACAGTAGCATAAACACAGACTCAATGTTCATGATTGAAGTGCGAAGATGGGGTAGACTTCCTTCTTTTTCAATATCCAGATTTTCAAAATGAAAACCAGATAGATTATATGCTGCGTCCCCAAAAAAATATGAAACATTTTCTTTTTGAGAAGAAAATGAGTGGCTGGTGGGGTATAGCAAGAGTTGGCATGGGCTATTTGACTGTTTCAATAATGTTCACCAAGAAATGTGAAGCATTAGTAATGTGGTTGCCTGGCTCAGAAAGTAGTTGGTGCAGAGTTTGATATTTTTATACTATGATCTCACACTCTCTTTCTTTTAGTCATTAAGCTCACATCTAACCAAACTCTCATTTCCCTTTTACCTCAACGCACATCCCACACTCATTTCTTTTAGACACCTTACACTCAATCACTAAAGGTTTAACTTCTTGGGTAGAAATCACTAGTTAACATGATTCCATAGAAGTTCAATTAAGTCCTAGCAAAAAAACCCATATTTCCTATAAAGCATAGATTGCTCAAAATGGTTTAACTTTATCAGTTAAAGCTCAAAATACAAGTCAGATGTTGATATGCTCAAAATATAATCATGAAGATATGAGCATTTTGAAACATTGAAGTATTTTCAATCAAGTAAATTGAATGAATAAACATGAATGCAAAAGACTTTTTTGAAAATCTGACATTGTATGAAAATGATCAGAAATGATATGATATATCAATCAAGGCTTATGGTCAAGAATAATGGATATTGTCTATATGAATAAAAAATACAGATATTCTTGAAATGAAACGCTTCGAAATGAAATGACACTCAAAAATCATTGAAGTACAAGCGGAGTGTCTTACCATCGAAAATATGTTTCAATATGAGACATGGTAAGAACAATTTGATCAAAAATGAAACCGATGTGTGTGAATACTTGAAAGTATGTAGAAAAGACAATACGCGAGTATTTATCTTTGGAAACACACGGTTTATTAATCATTGAAGCTCAAAATAAAAATGAAAACATTTAAAATCACACTTCCAATTCATGAAATCTTTTTAAGAATTAGGAAGTAGTTTGAACATTTAAGAACATGTTTTCTATGATTGAAAGTTGTCCTTCTTTCAACCATATATGAGATTAAGATAAGAAATTTAACCTTTCTATGCAGTCTTAAATCTCATGAAGTCAGCTGTAGTCATAAAGATATGATCTTGTAAGCTTCTCTCAATCTGCACAAGTCTCAAGGTCATCTCAAAGCAACTTTTATTCACAAAATTTATTCAAATGTAAAAGACATAAAGCAGTAAAATGATTAAAGTACGAGTTCTGATCTGAATTAATCAGAAATCATCACCTTTACTCCCCCTGAAAATATGCATCTGAAATTTGTCTGTAAAAGGCACATGATAGATCTACAACTCCTACTGAAGTGTAGTTCGTCATATCTTCCGAATGCATATTTCCAGAAACATATGTACTCCCCCTTGAAGGTAGATTTCCTCATTGGAGTATCGGAGTACATCTTCATATCAGCCCGGGAGTAACATCTCTTTTTCATCATTGAAGTACGAGTCCTAAACTTTTGTGTTTAGAAGTCAAACTCCGTTGAAGTACGGGTTCTAAGCTGATTTACTTAGAGGCCTTCATTCTCTTACTCCCCCTTAACAGTAGGTGCCTGCAACACATATTCCTTTTTCGGCTTTGGTACCTACTGTTATTTGGGTTCATATGTGTTAGTTGTAGTTCGAATGGGAGTAATCGAGTAAGAACCATACCAGTAATGATCACTGGATTTATGAACAAAATCATAAGTACGACAATAAGAACAATACCTTTTTTTAGATAACCTGATCAATTGATCTCTCGAATAAGCAAGATCAGGTTTACCTTTCAGCACTTTGTTCTTCTTTGCATTCGAGGCAGATACAAATGATTTGTTACCTGTCTTCTCTTCCTTCTTTCCTATCTTTTCTTCCTTCTTCTCATCATTCTTCTGATCTTCAACTGGTTTTATCTTCCAAACCAGCTTCTCTTTTTCATATCTTTTTCTTCTCCTTCTATGTGTACCTGAACCATCTATTTTCCAATCATAGAAAATGTTAGTTGTACGAATCTGATCAGAAGATTTAACTGACCTGTTTGTAGAAACAATTTGCTGATGTGAACTTGATGCTGGCTTGTTAGAACCAACTGAACTATTTCTAGGTGAGTGGATTTTTGACTCTGGAGTCGTTTGCTCAGTCACCACCACCTTGGAAACAATCTTTTCAAGCTCTTTAACTTTTGACGAATAACTGTCTCTTTCTTTAAGAAGCAGGTCAATCTTCATCTCGAATTCAGACTTCGTTTTCTGCTCTTTAAGCTTACTTTCTGCTAGTTCAGATAACTTGTCAGTCAGCTTCGTTATTTCTACTTCAAACAAACTTCTTTCTTCATCAAAGCCCTTTTCAGCATTTGTTCTCTAACCAGATATCTCTTTGAAGATTCCAACATTCTTCTGTTCTATGGTCTTTCTTTCCTTTGCAAACTTTTCTCTTTCCAGAATAATTACTTTCTCAAACTCAGAAATCTGTTGAGAAAGCTTTAAACATTTCAACTCAGCTGTCTTCTTTTCGTCAGCACATTTTCTGGAAAACTCGGAGAATTTCTGTAATACCCAGTTTTATTTTAGTTGTAAATATCTTAAATCTTTACAATGAATACTATGCATTTTAATTTCAAATACGTCAAATATAAAGATATTTACAGACACATGTTGAAATTCTTAGCATCAAGTTACTGGCAACATTAAAAAAAGGGGATAATTCGAAAAGCCGGAAAATATCTTTGTTAAAAACAAAGAATTTATATTGATACGAGTAAACAATTAGAAAAAGTTTATATATATATATATATATATATTATATTTTTATTATTAATATTTTATTATTAGTTCTATTTTAACAGTTTTGTTGTTTTACTCAAAATAGCAAGTCGTATGGATTTTTATGAAATGCGACTAATATGTTTTTGTGACCAGTGATTTATGATGATCATGATGAAACTTTCAGATTCAAAAACCGACAAAGTTTAAATTATAGGACCGTTTCAATATTAAATATATCGTTTTTATTAATTTTAAGCTCAAACGGAGTTAAAACTTATACAACGCATATATTTTTGGACTCAGCGATTTATATAGATCGTAATGATGGTAAAAAGAATAAAGTTTTTAATTTAGGGTCACTTGAGCAAAATGATAAAAATGGGTCATTTATGAACAATAGAAATATCATATTTATACCAAATTTCATATTTATAAACGTTGAAAAGTCTAGATTCCGAAAATGTCAAAAAGATAAAATTATGAATTCAAAAATTTGAACAACTCAGAAAAATATATAACAATAGCCTGTCTATGAGTAGGTATTACCGAGTAGGTCCTAAATGTACGTTAATATTAGAGCTTAATATTTCTTATAACAAATGGAATTAAGATGAATTCTATTGTTAAGCCACGTTGTAGTTTTCTTATATATACACTTTTATTTACTGAAAGAATCTTTTTTAAACTTTTAACTATGGATAATGTATAAGCATGAGGTGGCTTCACCTTAGTAAATCTTATCATTTTTAATTCTTATTGAGGAAGTAAAAGAGGATGTGGGTGAGATTTAACAATGGCGGTAAAATCAATCAAGCCGCGTTGGAACCACTATATATACAAACCTTTCTATTATAAGTTGTATTAACTTGAGGGAAAAACATAATAAAAGGCAAAGGAATGGAATATACACTTAGCGGGTATTAATCAAAATCAAAGTGAGTTTATTATTCTTTTTACTGGATACATATGTGTTATATTATCGTATTTACCGCATTTTTCGTTACCTTTAATAATATCATTAAATATTTTTAGTCGTTAATTAAAATGTATTATTAAACATTTTATAATCGTTACTCTGCACAAATTAAAATGTATTATTAAACATTTTATAGTCGTTACTTTGCACAAATTAAAATGTTATTATTAAACATTTTAAAGTCGTTACTTTGCACAAATTAAAATGTTATTATTTGTTTTTATGATTGTTACTCTGCTCAAAATGTGGCTTATAATTTGGAACGAAATAAAAGCACGTGTTCTACATGTGATCTAAAAAAGCTTTGTGCATGTGAAAGTATGTCCATAGTAAATACCCGACGGGGTATAATGATGGAGGACGTCTTGCAAACGGACTCAGGGGGAAGATCCTTCTTGGAACCCCATGGATCTAGGATCCTGTTGAAAGAAATGGGCATACTTACACATATGAGATCTCGCACTAATTTTATGCAGGCTATGGATTTCATTCTAAAACCATAATTGCTCACAAAGCTTAAAAGCTTATATATCTCATGTATGTATGTCAGGCAAGGCGACGTAAAGAGGAATGGCAACGTACTAGTGTTTTTATTATAATCATGTATAATAAACTGCGTGACTTTTATTTCGAACGCTTCCGCTTGTGTAATAAATCTTACGATGTGATAAAGTTTACTATGTAATAGTTTTGGTTATTGTAATACATATAAAATGAAAAGAAAAAAAATCCAGGGTGTTACAATTTCTTAGCAAACCCTTTCTTTTCTTTATCAAAAACTGATCTTTCTTCAACAATTTGCAATTCTAATTCAAAGATCTTCTTTTCATTAGCACACTCTGTTTGCTTAAACTTGACAATGAGATCTTTTAATTCTGAGATCTTGTTCTTTAACTCAGTGTTTTCAGCTTCCAAAAACAAGACCTTTTCTTCATTAAGCCCAAAAGTCTGTTTCAGAAGATCTTCATTAATAGTCTTTAAAGCACTAACTTCTTCTCTCAGTATCTTCCTTTCATCATTGTATTTCTTTGATCTCTTTGAGTAGTAGTCAACTGAGGAAGCAAGATTTTTATTTTCGAATTTGAGTTTGGCAATCTTCTTTTCATCATCATCAGAAAAATATCCATCTTGAATGTCTGCTACAAAAAGAAACTTGAAATGATCGTTAGAAATTCAGAAATTTTGATCACAATAAGAACTTTGTTCCCCCTCCGCAGACTTAGCACGGGGGTCCCATATTACAGTTTTGAAAATTTCACTATTAAAATCCATATTACAGTTTTGAAAATTTCACTGAAAATTTCTAAGTATGGAAACTCGCAGATGCCTAAACTCGCAAACCGCTATTCAAAGAGAACTCGCAGGCTTAAGCGTGCGTGTTTGTGAAACTCGCAGATGCCTAAACTCGCAAGTAACTGTTCACTAATAAACTCGCAGGCTGAGGTGTGCGCGTTTGAGAAACTCGCAAACAAAAGGTTGCGTGTTTTGAGAACTCGTAGACCGAATGAACTCGCAGACTACTATTCTGCTGAAACTCGCAAGCTTAGTCTTGCACGTTTTGAGAACTCGCAAAGGTCTTTTTGCGCGTTTCAACACTTAGAAAATTTTTCCCAATTTTCAAACTCGCAGACTGAAGAGCTAAATTCGTAGGCTTCGATCTACGCGTTTCTAGAACTCGCTAACCACACTTTGCGCGTTTTCGTCCAGAAACAAAATTCTTCGGCTTGTGCGTTCTTCCAGATGAAACTTGCGCGTTTCACAGATCTTGCGTGTTCTTGGGCTCTTCAAACAAAAAATCAAACTTTCACACTGAAATCCATCGAAACCTTCGAATTTGATCTCGAAGCTTTGTTAATTTGCTCTATTCCATATCTCAATCAGGTTACAATACAAGAATTACAAAAACAAACATGAATCGATAGATTTTGATCCTATAACAGTGAATACAGACTTCGAATATGAATTTAAGAAAAATCCAAAATTCGGACAATCTATTGTGAATTAAGAAGAACAAATCAAATAAAAAACAATCTAAACAACAAATCTAATCTAATACAACCAATTTCAGCTTCAAAACAACACTGAATCAAGAAATTCGAATGCTACAATACGTTTGACGATGAACGGTTCAAAATCTTCAATTTCGATCCGATTTTCTGAATTTCTATCTGCTCTGATACCAATTGTTATTCCTAGATTCAAGTTCTAATTGCTTCAAACAATCAAGATGAGAATCTAAATCACATGTCATTGATGAAATTCAAATTACAAACTTTCTCACTTTCACTCACTACATTCACTCTCTCTCTCTCTCTCTCTCTAGAATGATATTCTAATCTCCTTTTCTCGGATTCGTGTACATCTAATTACAAAGACAAGGACACAAGGTATTTATACCCTCTATCAAATACAAAGAAATAAACAAATACAAATGTTGACTTTGACTTTTATTAACAAATGATTTTGACTTTAACTGAGAGTTGACTTTCAGACTTTGACCTCTTGAACTTTCATCTTCAATCTTTATGATCTTGAATCCAACAATTCTGTGCTCTAACAGGTTGCAGATCCTATAGCTTTGGTAGCTGGTCAAAAGGAGAAGGGGGACAAAGAAAAGAAGAAGAAGAAGAAGAAGAAGAAGAAGATAGTACTTCCAAGCTCAGATGATTCTGCAGACTCAGACTCTGACAGTGATGACGGCGAAAACCTGAAGCAAGCTATGTTGTTAATGACCCGTGCTTTTCAGAAGAAATTCTACAAGAAACCGGGTTCAAACTCTCATAGGTACTCGTCCAGGTCAAAGAATCATGAACACCGAGAAAGAGTGGAAGGAAGTGTTAGAGCACAGTTTTATTGGATTGAAGATCATCAATTTCTGAAGTTGGAAATTTGAAGTCAAAGCTGGAAAAGTCGACTCTCAACAAATAGTCTAAGTCCTTTGTAATAAATAGTCAAAGTTTATTTTGTATTTTCGTTTTTAGTCCTTTTCCTTAAAAATAGGTTTTTGGTTTAATTAGGTTTTTTGTTTTTGTTTTGAGTGGTGTGCGTATCTGAGTTGGTAGGGGTGTGCGTCGTACATTGATAGAGAGAAAACACAGAGAGTTGCGGCGGCTAGAGAGAAAAGAAGAGAGAGCTTGATCGTATTTTGAAATTCAACCTTGTATCCATTTGAATCGATTGCTAATTCAATATCAGGTTTGCTTATTCATTATTGTTTGTTTGTTTTGCTTGATTGGATTGTGAATCACAGGGACACACAATTGGTATCAAAACCTAACAGATTGAAATCAAAAAGATTTTTTTTTCTTTTCGGTACTGTTTCATCTGTCAAGATTTAATTTTTATTGTGTGATTGTTCTTTCAAGCTGTTTATGATTGGGTTTTAGTCGATTTGCTTATACTATTGAATTGGGATTGGTATATTTGAGTATTGCACATTAATCGATTGTCTATTTGATGATTTGTGTTGTTTTTGGTTTCACGAGTTTATGCACTAGTTCTTAGATCAAAATCTTTTTTAGAGTGTTTATTTGTGAAATTACTTTCTTGTAATCTGCTATAGATGATTAGGCGAGTTAATTGACAAAGTTTCGTGGTGTAAATCAAAGTCTAGATTGGTATTTAGATTTTTCAGAGTCGTTTTTCGAAGTACAGGGAAGAACAACGAATTTGCGCCATTTCATATACTTTGCGCCAGTTCATAATGCATTTCTCGCCAGATTCAAGAACTTCAAGTGTTTAGCGCAAAGTTGATTTTGCACCATTTCCTACTAGCGCGAAGTTTTTTTTGCGCGACCTTCATCACGCGCAAAGATCAGTTTGCGCCACAGACTTTTCGTGCAAAGTCACTCACCAGTTTCTCGCCATGAGTTACTCGCTCAAAGCTTCACTTCTCGCGATCTTCCTCTCGCACAAGTCTTTGATTTGCGTGACCCTCTTCTCGTACAAAGATCAGTTTGCGCCACAGGTTCTTCACGCAAAATGATTTCTCATCAGATTCTCGCTAACAATTCTTCGTGCAAAACTCCAACTCTCGCGACCTTCTTCTCGCGCAAAATGCGGTTTGCGCCATCCGTTACTCGCGCAAAAGTTTCTCAAGGGTCACTTAGCGCAAAGTTTCTTTTACGCCAACTTATCTTCGCGCAAAGTGTTGGTTCGCGCCACCTGCTGCTAACGCAAAACTCCATTTTGCGCCAGACACTATTTGCGCAAAACCTTCTTTTTGCGCCACTGCCTTTTGGTGCATTTCTGCCTTTTGCTCCAGATTCACTTTTTCATTATTAATCTGAATTTACTTGATTTTATCTGGACTAATGATCATTTTTTTTTGAAGTTTCTTATTGCATAATTTAAATCAATATCAGTAAGGATGTCATCTCGGGAAGCTCTTGCTATCGGAACCGATGAGAAGCCACCAGTACTCTTCAAGGGAGAGTACGAGCAATGGAAGGACAGATTCTTGGATTTCATTGATCGAAATGATTTGGGAGATTACATCAGAAAATCCCTAAAAGAAGGAATAATGACACCTCCAACTAAGGTACGCATTGTAGCTGGAGAGAATGGTGAAGAAACAGAGAGAGAGTATCCACTACCACTTGATGAATACTCTGATGAGCAAAAGAGAAGACACAAGGGTGACAAATTGGCAAAATCATTCATTCTCCAAGGCATACCTAATGAAATTTATGTCAAGATTGATAGCTACAACGCTACCGGCAAGCAAATGTGGGATCAATTGGAGAAGATGATGATCAGATCTAGAGTCGGCAACCAACTCAAAGTATCCAACTGCTTGAACAACTATGAAGAATTCAAAGCCAAAGTTGGAGAATCACTAGAAGCCACCTATGATAGATTTGTGACATTGTTGAACGAGCTAAGCAAGAACAAGATCAACAAATCTCAAGTTAAGCTGAATGTGAAATTTCTCAGCAACCTCCAGCCTGAGTGGAAGAGATTCACTAGACAGATCAGGCCATTGAAAGATCTGAACAATATTCCACTTCATGAAGTCTATGAAATCCTCAAACAGAATGAGGAAGAGGTGGATGAGATCAAGGCTGAGATGAAAAAGGCTGACAAAGCAGTTGTTGATCCAGTTGCACTTGTGGTCAAGAAGATGTCTAAGAAGAAGAAGATGATAACATCTGAATCAGAAGAGGCTGATAGTGAGGCGAATTCTGACTCTGACGATTTTGAAAATCTGAAGGAAGCTATGCTAATGCTAACCAATGCCTTCCAAAAGAAGTTCTATAAAAACCCTAGATCCAACAGTCAGAGGTACTCGTCTGGTCTGAATAACTACAAACACAAGGAGAAAGTTGAAGAAAAGAGACCAGAAGAGAAGAAGAAGTATAGAGCCGAAGAGCCTAAGCACGAAGAACCAACAAAATGCTAAAACTGTGGCAAACTCGGTCACTTTGCCAAGGACTGCCGAAAACCTAAAGTCCAGAACTCCGACTACTACAAGAATAAGATGCTTCTAGCCAAGCAACAGGAGGTTGGAAAGGTATTAATGGCCGAGGATGAATACTGGCTCGACCATTCGGAACAAGAATCTAAAGAAGGAGAGAAAGACGAGACAACACATATGTCCTTGATGGGTAAGCAACAATCAGAAACTAGAGCTAATTCTGATGAAGGAGATAATGAAGAGGTATGTGACTTAACTGAATCTGATTTTCTGAATCAAATGCATGCTATGATGCCTAAGCTCCAAGAGTTAGAGTCTAAACTTAAGCGTGAGAGATGTGTCATTAATGAGAAAAATAAATCTATACATAAACTTAGCAATGATATTGCTGAGAAAAATGTATTGATTCAAACTTTACACAAAAACATTGACACCAGCGCGAAAGAGAAGACTATAATTAATAAAGAGTTATCTGAAACTGTTTCAAAATATAGAGAGTGTGAGTTTAAGTCTAAAGAGCTTTCTAAAATGTACTCTTCGACTTCAAAAGAAAAGAAATCTTTAATTGAGAAGGTGAATGCTTTGGAAGAGAAATTACTTATTATGGGTCAAACTGAACAAACCATTCATCTAAACAAACCTAAAGAGAAACCTGACTGTTGGGGACTTGGTTACAAAAACCCACATCTCCTCAAAAAGGGTATATCTAAAGTTCCCGCTCTTTATGATTTTGGATTTATGAAATTGGCACCTCAATACCCTGAACTCAAAGTTTTCTGGACTAGTCTGTCTGAAGAGGATAAAGCCAAGGAATATGCTAAAAGAAAGAACACAACTAAAGTTCAACTTCCTTTTCGTTATGAGAGGTTGAATAATAGTTATAGTTCTGATAAATCAAAATTTCTTTCAAATGACTATTTTGATAGTTACTCTGTAAAAGAAATGGAGGCTATGCCCATCGAAGGTAAGCTTTACGTCCCTCCTCTAGTTTTGGAAAGTAAAATTTCTGAACTCGAGAATACTCTTACAGAAGAAAGAATTTTGATGGACTTAGAACAAATTGTATTTTCTACAGTGTTCAAAAATACTGAGATTCTAAATTCTCCAAGGCTTTAAAATCTGATGATAGATCTGGTTTACTTGATAATAAGCTTAATTTCTTAAACTCTGATGTTGTTTTAGATGAATGTGTTGCTCAATTTGACTTTACTACCAAACTTCCTGATCATTCATCTTGTGTTGTTAATTCTTTCGGTTTACCCAGTGTGTTTGAAAAAGGTGAAACATCAACGAAAGTTGATAAATCAGTTTATGTGAAATCGAAGAATGCAAAAGGTAAGAAAAGGAAATCTCAGTATTCACAGAAACCGATCACCACTGGTAAGTCAAAGAAGAAGCATTCTTTTGAATCTCACAATTCTAACCTAAAAGTTTCAAATTTTTCAGATGTGAGAAAGCAAAGGCATGAAGTTAAGTTGGTATGGCGACCAAAACAGGAGATTGACGAGACGACTAAATCTAGTTCTAGTTTTAATTTGAATAAAAAGACTTCTAGTACAGATGAATTGATTGTGAATGTTGCTACTTCTAAATCTAATCTTGTTGATTCTCGCAAGGAATATTCCATAAAGCAATTATTCCAGTTAGCTCCATCTAATAAAAAGTTTTCAAATTTTGGTGGATATGATTATGCTTCTCATAAATATTCTGATGTTTGGTATGGCTCAAATAATGTTTCCACTTATCGTTATCATTCTTCTTATCATTCATATGGTTTTCAAAGACAAAGTGGGGCCAAATTTAAATGGGTGCCAAAATCATTTACTGACGTTGTAGGTCCCATTTATAAATGGGTACCTAAACCTCTTATTTCCTGATTTGTTTTGTGCAGACCCATCATATGTGGTACTTGGATAGCGGGTGTTCCAAGCATATGACCGGGCAGAAGAGTATGTTGTCTAATTATACAGACTAATATTGTGGCACAGTTCATTTTGGAAATAATCTGTTTTCACCAATTCTGGGATATGGTGATGTTGTACATGAAAATGTCACGATTAAGAAGGTGAGCTACATTGAAGGCTTAGGACACAACCTATTCAGTATTGTCCAGTTCTGCGACAAAGACTTAGAGGTGAATTTCAAGGCCAAGACATGTTCGGTACGCACTTAAGACAGCAAAGAACTCTTGGTCGGCACTCGCAAGTCAAACCTCTACACCATCAACTTGTCAAAGGTCCAGGCTGACAACCAGATATGACTATTATTAAAGGCCTCGATGCAACAAAGCTGGTTATGGCATCGATGGCTCTCTCACCTCAACTTTCGGTACATCAACAAACTGGTCAGTGGAAAGCTAGTGAAAGGACTTCCTGAGCTGAAGTATGAAAAAAATCAATTGTGTGCAGCGTGTGAAAAAGGAAAGATGAAGAGAGCTTCACACAAACTAAAGCCTGAACCAAGTACCAGCTCTCCATTAGAGTTATTGCATATGGATTTATGCGGTCCTATGCTAACCCAAAGCTTAGGCGGAAAGAAGTTTGTGTTAGTTATCGTGGATGATTTTTCGCGATACACTTGGGTCAAGTTTCTACGGTCTAAAGATGAGACACCCGAAGTTCTCATTACATTTCTGAAGACGACCCAAGTCAATCTGTAGAAACAAGGAAAGATTCTCATAACTGACAACGGCATAGAGTTCAAGAACAAAATAGTTGAAGAATATCTCGAATCGGTCGGGATATCACATCAATACTCTGCTGCACGTACGCCTCAATAGAATGGAGTAGTCGAAAGGAGAAATCGTACACTAGTCGAGTCCGCTCGAACTATGCTCAGTCAATCTGACTTACCTCTATTTCTGTGGGCTGAACCTGTCTCAACTACGTGTCACACTCATAATCGCTCCATGATACACCGCAGATTTCAGAAGACTCTGTATGCGTTAATCAACAACCGGACACCTACAATCAAATATTTACATATATTTGGGTGTAAGTGTTATGTTCTAAACGACAGATAGAATCTGAACAAGTTCAGCGCTAAGGCGGATGAGGGCATCTTCGTTGGCTATTCCTCTACATCTACTGCATACCGTGTTTACTTGAAGAAGTCGAAGACTGTGATCGAGAGCGTCAACGTTACATTCGACGAGGAAATGGATTCTCAGCACATCAGTTCAGAACTCGTGATAACCGGAGTACTAGCTTCTGGGCCAACCAGTCCAGGACCTACACCTCAAGAGAACAAATCAGATGGTGCTTCATCGTCTGCTTCTACATTAACTGATTTGGATTTATTATTTGAACTGTTTTATGATAAATTTCTTGGATCTAATGTACCTAAATTTGTTGTGGTTGATAGTATGGAAGACTCGATGACTACTCATCCAACTATTTCAGATATCTCTACTGAATCCAACTCCCCGATTCGACAAGAAGTTCCAGTTCAAATGCCTACTCCGACAGTTGAAGTTGTGACCAACACCGAAGAGACAGAAGTAGCTGACTCAGTAGGATGTACTATATAGACTGATCAACAGACCGACCAAGTTGTACCTACTGCAACTTCTGCAACTACTACTTAAACTGAAACCCCCATTCATTCTGAACCATCTGAAAGAGATAACAGTGGATTCCTAGATGCTGAATATGATCAATCTACATCTAATCCACTCCCTCATGAACACAAGTGGACCAAAGAGCACCCGATAAGCCAAGTTATTGGAGATCCATCCAAACCGGTGTAAACTAGGTCTGCCACTTTGAATCTATGTATGCATGACTCATTTCTGAGCAAGATCGAGCCTACTCGCGTATCTGAGGCCCTTGCCGATTCAGATTGGGTAACTGCGATGCAAGATGAGCTGAATCAGTTTGAAGCACAAATCTACTTCTAATTTTAAACTGCAAAAAGATTGTTTTGAAAGTAAGATTTCTGATTTTATGTCTAAATTGTCTAAGTCTGATCTTGAAAGGAAATAATGTGTTCTAAAAGCTCATATTTTGCAGGTAGAAAACAAGAACTTAGAGAAAAAGGTAAATGGTTTAGAAGCCAAACTGTATGCACGAGGACAAACAGATCAAACCATTTTCGTAAACAAACCTAATAAGGAGACTGATTTTAAAGAGAAGTGGCGACTCGGTTATGATAACCCCACTACTTAAAGAAACCATCAGAAAACAACCAACACTCTATAATTTTGATTTTCTTTTTGCTGCTGGTAAATATCCTCATTTGAAACCCAAATTTGTTACCAAGTCACCTCATGAGGTTGAGGCCAAAGAAGATGAGAAAAGAAAAATTTAAAGAAAATGCAACTACCATTCTGCTATCAAAAGCTGAATGATAGTTATCTTTCTGAAAAAACCAAAGTTTCTTTCAAACAATTATTTTGCTAGCTATTCTTCTACTGAGATGGAGGCAAAACCAATTAAAGCTAAGATTTACATTCCTCCACTTGTATTAGAAAGCAAAATAATTGAACTTGAAAATGTTTTATCTGATAAAGAATTATGGTTGATATAGAACAAAATGTGTTTTCTACTGTATTAAAGAACACTGTTTTTAAAACTGAATCCAATGAGTGTTCAACGTCTTCTAAGGCACTTCAAACTTCATAAGCTGATTTTGTTGAATTATTTGCGTCTCCAAATGATTTTTTAAATTATGATGAAGGGTGAGTTGATGAAATTGATATGTTTGACTTTAATGCTCAACTTCCAGATCATTCTACTTTTATTCTTAATGGTGAAGCTTTACCAAGTGTGTATGAAATTGGTGAATTATCGACTAAGGTTGGTGAACCAATTTCTATGAGTACTAATTACTATCAGAAAGGTAAGAAGCAAAGGAAACGACGTTCACAGAAACCGAACACCACTGGTAAACTTAAGAAAAGACAATCTCAGAAATCTGATTTTCCTTACAAATCTAAATCTTGTGTTTCAGATTTGAAAAAGAAAAGGTCGGAAGGTCAATCTGAATGGAGACCAAAATGGAAGATTGATGAGACTTTAGAATCATTTCCTGATGTTGATTGTAATAGACAGACTAGTAGTGTTTCTGATGTAGTTGGTACGGTTGCTTCTGAAAAACAAAAACTTTTAACTCATTACAAGAAATATACAATAAAGCAATTACTCCAATTATCTCGGTCTACTACTAAGTCATCTACTTATAGACGGAATGATTTTGTTTCTCACCGATATTCTGATGATTGGTTTGGTACTTATCATGTTTATTCTTATAAGACATATGCTTCAAAGATTTTTCAAAAGTTCAGAGGATCCATATACAAATGGATACCAAAATCTTGTGCTAATCAGATAGGAGCCACTTTTAAATGGGTACCTAAAGTTGTTATTCCTTGATTTCTCTTATGAAGACCCGTCATATGTGGTACTTGGATTCTGGTTGCTCCAAGTATATGACCGGGCAAAAGGATTTATTGTCTAATTATACATAGAAATTTTGCGGGAATGTAAGATTCGGCAACGACCAGTTTTCACCGATTTTGGGCTACGGTGACGCGATTAATGACAACGTGACAATTACAAAGGTGAGCTACGTGGAAGGTTTAGGACATAACCTGTTCAGCATTTGACAGTTATGTGACAAAGATCTAGAGGTAAAATTCAAAGCCAAGAGATGTTTTGTACGTACTGAAGATGGTAAGGAACTCTTGGTCGGAACGAGAAAGTCTAACCTCTACACTATTAATCTGTCAAAAGTCTATACTGATAATGAGGTTTTTCTACTGTCAAAAGCCTTGCTGCAACAAAGATGCTTATGGCAGTGAAGGCTTTTTCACCTGAATTTTCGTTACATCAACGAATTGGTCACGGGCAAATTAGTGAAAGGACTTCCTGAGCTAAAATACGAGAAAGAACATTTGTGTGCAGCGTGCGAGAAAAGTAAAATGAAAAGAGCTACTCACAAGACGAAGCCTGAACCTAGTACAAGTTCTCCACTTGAACTGCTGCATATGGATCTCTACGGTCCTATGTGTACACAAAGCATTAACGACAAGAAATATGTCTTAGTTATTGTGAACGATTATTCGCGATATACTTGGGTCAAATTTCTAAGATCAAAGGATGAGAATCCCGAAGTCATCATCAGTTTCTTAAAGACTGTAACACCCCGAATTTCGTTTGGCCGTTTTGCGAAGATGTTTAGAGGAAAAGGGGGGTTTCTGTCCCTGTCTACAAGGCGCACGGGTCGTGCGCCCTCCTTCAGAGAAAACGCACGGGTCGTGAACATGAATCAGTGTGCGAGGCAGTGGCTTGCGCATGGGCCGTGCGCATTTCCTTCTTTAAGGGCGCACGGTTCGTACGCCCTGTCAGGCCACTTTTTGGTGTTGTCTTAAATATCTCTTTTGAGAGATATTTCTTAAAATATCTCAAAACTCAGATTTCTCTCTCTCTCTCTCTTCCTTTTTTCTCTTTTTCTCTTTCGATCTTCAAGGTATCGTTTGGTTGCTAGTTTTCGGTGTTTCTAGCAAGGGGTCGGTGTTTTAAGCTTCACCTCTACGTCGTGATCGTTATCTGGTTTTCCGGGTTTTATTCTGAAAACCTACCGGTGAGTTCCTACTACCATTTTACAAACTTTATACATGTCAAAACTTTTATTTGCGAAATCCGAAGTATTTCTACGGTATGATTTCATGTTCTCTACATTTTGATATATATGAAGTTTTTGGTGATTTTCGGGGTTCCCGATCAGTTTTGACTAAAATGACTGGTTCCGCCTTATTAAAGTAAAATGATGTTTCACTTGCACATTATGTGAATATCTGAAAAGAATGTTTTAGAACTCATTTAATGATTTTCATTCTTACCAGAAGTTGAACTGGAAATGATATCTTGTTTATAAAATGTGTTTATACCATATGTTTATTTATGGTTGGTCACATATGTTGTTGTGACGAGTCTGTACCATTACTAGTGGATCCTTAGGTTTTGAGTCGACTGTATTATTGGGAGGTCATATTCCCCATTTTGTAACTATGGATGCATATGTTCCTAGAGGGCAACTTTGTACGGTTATGTGGGGCCGGATACTAGCCATGGTTCATAGTGATCCTAGTGAAAGAGTATGCATTGGTTTTGCTTGGGGATAGATCTCACATTTTAGCACGGACTTATGTGTTCGTATCCTCGGATTCCAATTGTTTAGCTCATAACTTGGATTTTGGCCTACTTAGTGTTACGCCACCATCCTTGGTAAAATGGTCCTTTTGTCATCGTTTAACGAGTTTTGGACCGAAAAGGCCCGTTTATGGCGAAATGTTATCTTTATGAACTAAACCTTTATGAAAAGATTTCCTTATGATACTGATGTTTATATCTTTTGAGCTTTATAAACTGTATGTTCTCACCAGGCTTTAAGTCTGACACTTTTTCTCAAATGATGTGTATAACAAGTTTCCTTTAGCGGTGGGTTGTCGGGGTTTTGAGAGACGGGTTTGGTCTCGAGGCATTTTGAGATGACTAGTATTGTGTCAGGGCATTTGTTAAGTCCCATTCTTTTGGTACATTATGGATTGTCAACTGATGTAATCTTGGTATAGGTGTCTAGATTAGTTTATTGACAAACTTTATATCGATACAGGTTTTTGTAAAGTCTTAAGGACTGATCCCCTTTTTGGGAGATTATTATCAATACGAATGTCATGATGCCAAGTGTAACATCCCGCCTGCCTCGACAACAATATTGTCCGCTTTGCCCCTGGATTTAACCAACATGTAGCGCACGGATTTGTTTCTGGCGACCTGGTGAGAAACTTCCCAGGGGGTCACCCATCCTGGGACTACTCCCACCCAAGCACGCTTAACCTCAGAGTTCCCAGAACCTGACGTGCTTGTGGCCCCAAAACGCGTTTTTGTTAGGAAGGCCAAGATATTACTTATAACACCCAGCATCACTTTTGTCCACGGCCGATATGGGATATGCATAAGCTGTTACAAACACCCCCCCTTGGGACTCATCGTCCTCGATGAGGTTGGCCCCATATCCCGAACGGCACAGGAGTGGCTCTGATACTATCTGTAACATCCCGCCTGCCTCGACAACAATATTGTCCGCTTTGCTCCTTGATTTAACCAACGTGTAGCGCACGGATTTGTTTCTGGCGACCTGGTGAGAAACTTCCCAGGGGGTCACCCATCCTGGGACTACTCCCACCCAAGCACGCTTAACCTCAGAGTTCCCAGAACCTGACGTGCTTGTGGCCCCAAAACGCGTTGTTGTTAGGAAGGCCAAGATATTACTTATAACACCCAGCATCACTCCTGTCCACGGCCGATATGGGATATGCCTAAGCTGTTACAAACACCCCCCCTTGGGACTCATCGTCCTCGATGAGGTTGGCCCCATATCCCGAACGGCACAGGAGTGGCTCTGATACTATCTGTAACATCCCGCCTGCCTCGACAACAATATTGTCCGCTTTGCTCCTGGATTTAACCAACGTGTAGCGCACGGATTTGTTTCTGGCGACCTGGTTAGAAACTTCCCAGGGGGTCACCCATCCTGGGACTACTCCCACCCAAGCACGCTTAACCTCAGAGTTCCCAGAACCTGACGTGCTTGTGGCCCCAAAACGCGTTGTTGTTAGGAAGGCCAAGATATTACTTATAACACCCAGCATCACTCATGTCCACGGCCGATATGGGATATGCCTAAGGTGTTACACCAAGTTTTCCAACTTTTAATTTACTCTGATTTTTAGGGTGTTACAGGTTGGTATCAGAGCTCTAATTTAAGCGAACTAGGCATGAATGTAAGATGTTTAGACTTAGACTGAGTATGCTAAGAATTGATCTGCGAGATTTGGGTAGAGCTTCTAAGAAGGGTTAGTCTTAGAGTCAACGGAAAATACGTTTATCAGGTGTTGTGGTGATCGTGACGAAAACTTTTATGTGTTATATGTTCATAATCTCACTTAGCTAATGTTATTATGAAGATATCGTACGTAAGCGTGCTTGAATTTCTATTGCTATAACGATTGGTAATGTGGTAGTACGTTTCCTTTGTGTTTTTTCAATCTCTCTCTTATCTCTGTCTCTGTTCTGTGAAGCAGTTCAGTATGGTGAATACGCGTGGTAGACCGCGTACACGTGTTGATGGTCTGGAAGCGACAGCCTCCACCGCTGACCTGCCGGAAGGGGTTGAGGTTGTCGTGCGTCCACCTATTCCACAAATACTAGGTGGGGGGCCAGAGGTCATTCCGCGTGTGGACCTGGCTTCGTCCCACCCAGTAATCAGGGATGCTAGTTCCCCGTCTGAGTTGATGGCCAGCATGATGCTGAAAGTGAATGAGGACCGCGATGTGAATAATCGTAGAAGTGAGACGGTTGTGGAAAACATCGTAGCAGGTTCTGGAGGCGCTGGTGCAGGGGTCAGGGCTGAGGAAAACAGGATTGTTGGTGCTCCGGGAAATAAGAAGAGTTGCTCCTACAAATCCTTCTTGGGCTGCGGACCGCCAGAATTCTTTGGTTCTGATGACCCGGCCGTGTGTGTAAAGTGGATCCGAGTGGTTGAGCAAGCTTTTGGCTCTTCCGAGTGCGAGGATGATCATAGGGTGTAGTTCGGTACCCAACTGCTGAGGGATACTGCACTCATTTGGTGGAATGTCATCCAATCCACCCTAACTCCTGCAGTGTTGGCTCAGTTGTCTTGGGCCGAGTTCAAGAAGAAGTTGTTAGAAGAATTCTGCAACGAAAGAACAATGGACCGAATTGAGAAAGAATTCTGGTCTCTGGAAAAGGGAAGCCTGACGGTGAGGGAGTACACCCGTCAGTTCATGGAGAAGCTAGATCTGGTGGGGCACGCTGCCACAACAGAAAAGGATAAGATGAAGGCCTATCTGAATGGCCTACCTGCGGACATGCAACCTATGGTCCACAATTCTAAAGCTTTTAACCTCCATGAGATGATTGAAGAAGCTCAGTACATGGAAGAGATGTTCGCAAGGAACAAAGTTGAGAAAGCCGTAGTGGTGACTGATAAGCGAAAGTGGGAGAGCAATTCTGCTCACCCCAAGAGATCACGACCTTTTGGCGGAAACCGAAACCTCAACAATCAGCAGGAAGCTAGGTGGTGCCACAAGTGTCGAACTAAACACCACGGTGACTGTAATACCACTTCTCAAACTTGTTATAAGTGTGGGAAGCCTGGTCACACTTTCAGAGATTGCCCGGTCAGAGGACTCGTCTGTTATGAGTGCAAGGCACTGGGGCATGCGAGAAGAGATTGCCCGAAGCTTGTGTCGGGTAGCATGCCAGCAAGGAAGAAGAACCCTCCGAAGGTTCTGGGTCGAGCATTTCAGATGACGGCCGAAGAGGCCAGGGCATCCGCTGACGTGGTATCGGGTACTTTCCTTATAAACGCTGTACCTGTTCGTATTTTGTTCGATAAGGGTGCTAGTTTCTATTTCGTATCTGAATTATTCCATCAGAAAATTTCTATGCCCACTACTAGTCTTGAGGATACATTAGTGGTAGAAATAGCCGATGGTAGTCAAGTTCTGATCCACGAGGTCCTGAAGCAGTGTACACTTAGTATCGAGGGGAGAGAATTCTCAATCGATCTATTGCCGATGTTAATCGGGGGTTTCAATGTTGTGGTCGGCATGAATTGGTTGTCAAACAATCATGCCTAGATCGATGTTCCAAGAAGTTGATTCGACTTCCCAACCCCTCTGGTAAAGTCGTTGTCATATATGGTGAAAAGAGAAAGGGTGAAGTGGCAATAATCACAATGGCAAAGGCACGCAAGTGCTTGGTAAAAGGTTGTTCGTCTTTCCTAGCCTATGTGATCGATGTCAAGTTAAAGAAATCAAAGCTGGAAGATGTGAAGATCGTGCGTGGGTTTCCAGACGTCTTTCCGGACGACTTGCCCGGGTTACCACTCGATCGCCAGGTAGAGTTTCGGATTGATCTTGTGCCTGGAGCAGCACCAATTGCTAAAGCTCCTTACCGTTTAGCGCCGTCAGAGATGCAAGAAATGATGGCACAACTCCAAGAGCTTTTGGAGAAGGGCTTTATAAGACCGAGTTCGTCACCCTGGGAACTACGGTCTTGTTTGTAAAGAAGAAAGATGGCACAATGAGAATGTGCATCGACTATCGTGAGTTGAACAAAGCTACAGTAAAGAACAGATATCTGCTTCCGAGAATAGACGACTTGTTCGATCAACTTCAAGGAGCGGGTTGTTTTTCTAAAATCGACTTACGTTCAGGTTATCACCAAGTGAAGGTAAGAGAAGATGATGTTCCGAAGACAGCTTTCAGAACGTGTTATGGCCATTACGAGTTTCTTGTAATGCCTTTTGGTCTAACGAACGCACCAGCTGTGTTTATGGACTTAATGAATAGAGTGTGCCGACCATTCCTCGACAAGTCGGTCATTGGGTTCATTGATGACATACTCGTGTACTCCAAGAGTGAGTCAGAGCACTAGAAACATTTGCGTGAAGTTTTGGAGGTATTGAGAAAAGAAAGGTTGTACGCCAAGTTTTCCAAGTTCGACTTTTGGCTTAATGAAGTACAATTTCTGGGTCACGTAGTCACTCGGGTCGGAGTGAAAGTAGACCCCTCCAAGATTGAAGCTATGATGAATTGGGAGCCTCCTAAGAGTCCGTCCGAGATCCGAAGTTTCTTGGGTCTGGCGGGATACTACAGGAGATTTATCCAAGACTTTTCAAAGATCGCTTCTTTCTTGACAGTTCTAACTCGGAAGAACGTGAAGTTTGAATGGACTGAAGCCCAAGAGAAGGTGTTTCGGATCCTTCAAAAGAAGTTGTGTGAAGCTCCGATCTTGACGTTACCTGAAGGGTCGGAAGATTTCGTGGTATACAGCGACGCTTCAAAGATGGGACTGGGATGTGTGTTGATGCAACGAGGCAAGGTGATCGCTTACGCCTCGAGGCAGCTTAAGATACACGAGCAGAATTATCCAACCCATGATCTGGAGTTAGCGGCGGTGGTGTTCGCTTTGAAGCTTTGGCGACATTACCTCTACGGCACGAAATGCACTCTATACACGGATCATAAGAGCCTAAAGTATGTCTTTGATCAGAAAGAGCTGAACATGAGGCAAAGGCGGTGGCTCGACTTGCTTAAAGATTATGACTGTGAATTACTTTACCATCCCGGTAAGGCGAACGTGGTGGCCGATGCGTTAAGTCGAAAGGCCTATAGCGGAAGTATTAGAGCTACCCATTCGAGGATCGAGCTAGTGTCTAGTCTTGTTGAGAAGATCAAGACATCACAAGTGGAAGAACACTTAGAAGAGAATCTAAAAGATGAAGTCATGACGAAGCAGCGTTTACTCTTAACGGAAGATAGTCGTGGAGTAAAACTGTTCAGCGGTCGTGTGTGGGTACCCAAGATTGGGGGTAACCATGATCTGTTGCTAGAGGATGCTCACAAGTCCAAGTATTCCATTCATTCGAGGAGTACAAAGATGTACAGGGACTTGAAGCTTCACTATTGGTGGTCGGTAATGAAACTTGATGTGGCGCGTTACGTTGAGCGTTGTGTGACGTGTTCGCAAGTTAAGGCCGAACATCAGCGACCATATGGGAGTCTACGGTCTTTAGAGATTCCCGAATGGAAGTGGGAGCATATCACCATGGACTTCGTGACGAAGTTTCCTAAAACTCTTCGAGGTCACGATACCGTTTGGGTGATAGTTGACAGATTGACAAAGAGCGCTCACTTCTTGGCTATGCGTGAGACTCTACCGATGGATAAGTTAGCTAAGCTTTATATCGATGAGGTGGTCTCGAGGCATGGCTTACCTTTGTCGATCGTATCGGATTGCAACAGTCGGTTCACTTCGAACTTCTTGGATGGGTTTCAGAAAGAACTTGGTACTCGAGTGAAGTTGAGTACGGATTACCATCCACAAACCGACGGGCAGAGCGAGCGAACGATCCAAACTTTGGAAGACATGTTGAGGTCTTGTGTCGTCGATTTCGGGGGTAGTTGGGACTCTCACCTGCCTTTGGTGGAGTTTGCTTACCACAATAGCTACCACTCGAGTATTGGGATGGCACCTTTTGAAGCATTGTATGGGCGAAAGTGTCGGACTCCCGTGTGTTGGCTTGAAGCGGGAGAGAAGCAGTTCGTCGGACCTGAAATCGTGCAAGAGACTATCGATAAGGTCAAGTGCATTCGTGAAAGAATGAAAGCGGCTCAGGATCGTCAGAAAAGCTATGCCGATAAGAAGAGGCGACCGATGGAATTCCAAGTGGGCGAACGCGTTATGCTTAAGGTGTCGCCGTGGAAATGCATTATACAGTTCGGAAAGTGTGGGAAGTTGAGTCCCCGTTTCCTCGGACCTTTCAAAGTGCCTAAACGGGTGGGTTTGCAAGCCTACCAGTTGGAACTGCCACAGGAGTTGAGCAGAATACATAACACGTTTCATGTTTGCTACCTCCGGAAATGTTTGGCGGTAGACGACAGCGTCATTCCCCTCTCAGAGTTAAGGGTAGACGAAGGTAACTGTTGTGTGGAAAACCCGACGCCATCTTAGAGAGAAAGTCTAAGAAGTTGCGTCACAAAGAAGTCACTTTGGTCAAGGTGAAGTGGAAGCATCACCGGGAAGCAAATGTGACGTGGGAAGCCGAGGAGGATATGAAGCGAAGATATCCTCATCTTTTCGAGTAGTTAGGATTTCGGGGACGAAATCATTCCCAAGTTGGGGAGGATTGTAACACCCCGAATTTCGTTTGGCCGTTTTACGAAGATGTTTAGAGGAAAAGGGGGGTTTCTGTCCCTGTCTACAGGGCGCACGGGTCGTGCGTCCTCCTTCAGAGAAAACGCACGGGTCGTGCGCATGAATCAGTGTGCAAGGCAGTGGCTTGCGCACGGGCCGTGCGCATTTCCTTCTTTAAGGGTGCACGGGTCGTGCGCCCTGTCAGGCCACTTTTTGGTGTTGTCTTAAATATCTCTTTTGAGAGATATTTTTTAAAATATCTCAAAACTCAGATTTCTCTCTCTCTCTTCCTTTTTTCTCTTTTTCTCTTTCGATCTTCAAGGTATCGTTTGGTTGCTAGTTTTCGGTGTTTCTAGCAAGGGGTCGGTGTTTTTAAGCTTCACCTCTACGTCGTGATCGTTATCTGGTTTTCCGGGTTTTATTCTGAAAACCTACCGGTGAGTTCCTACTACCATTTTACAAACTTTATACATGTCAAAACTTTTATTTGCAAAATCCGAAGTATTTCTACGGTATGATTTCTTGTTCTCTACATTTTGATATAAATGAAGTTTTTGGTGATTTTCGGGGTTCCCGGTCAGTTTGGACTAAAATGACTGGTTCCGCCTTATTAAAGTAAAATGATGTTTCACTTGCACATTATGTGAATATGTGAAAAGAATTTTTTAGAACTCATTTAATGATTTTCATTCTTACCAGAAGTTGAACTGGAAATGATATCTTGTTTATAAAATGTGTTTATACCATATGTTTATTTATGGTTGGTCACATATGTTGTTGTGACGAGTCTGTACCATTACTAGTGGATCCCTAGGTTTTGAGTCGACTGTATTATTGGGAGGTCATATTCCCCATTTTGTAACTATGGATGCATATGTTCCTTGAGGGCAACTTGGTACGGTTATGTAAGGCCGGATACTAGCCATGGTTCATAGTGATCCTAGTGAAAGTGTATGCATTTGTTTTGCTTGGGGCTAGATCTCACATTTTAGCACGGACATATGTGTTCGTATCCTCGGATTCCAATTGTTTAGCTCATAACTCGGATTTTGGCCTACTTAGTGTTACGTCACCATCCTTGGTAAAATGGTCCTTTTGTCATCGTTTAACGAGTTTTGGACCGAAAAGGCCCGTTTGTGGCGAAATGTTATCTTTATGAACTAAACCTTTATGAAAAGATTTTCTTATGATACTGATGTTTATATCTTTTGAGCTTTATAAACTGTATGTTCTCACCAGGCTTTAAGTCTGACACTTTTTTCTCAAATGATGTGTATAACAGGTTTCCCTTAGCGGTGGGTTGCCGGGGTTTTGAGAGACGGGTTTGGTCTCGAGGCATTTTGAGATGACTAGTATTGTGTCAGGGCATTTGTTAAAGTCCCATTCTTTTGGTACATTATGGATTGTCAACTGATGTAATCTTGGTATAGGTGTCTAGATTAGTTTGTTGACAAACTTTATATCGATACAGGTTTTTGTAAAGTCTTAAGGACTGATCCCCTTTTTGGGAGATTATTATCAATATGAATGTCATGTTGCCAAGTTTTCTAGGTTTTTATTTACTCTGATTTTTAGGGTGTTACTACACAAGTTAATCTGCAAAAGCCAGTCAAGCTTCTTCGTATAGATAATGGCACAGAATTCAAGAATAGCACTGTTGAAGATTATCTCGAATCGGTCGGGATAACACATCAATATTCTGCTGCAAGAATAGAATGGAGTTGTCGAAAGACATAACCGAACGCTAGTCGAGGCCGCTTGAACTATGCTTGGTCAATCGGATCTACCTCTGTTTCTATGGGCTGAAGTTGTATTGACTGCGTGCTATACTCAGAATCGTTCCATAATACACCGTCGGTTTGGTAAACCACCTTATTCTTTGATAAATAATCGTACACCTAGCATTAAACACTTCCATATTTTTGGATGCAGGTGCTTTGTACTAAATGACAGAGAGAGCTGGAATAAGTTCAGACCAGAGGTTGATGAAGGCATCTTCATTGGATATTCTCAAACATCTGCTGCCTACCGAGTGTATCTGAACAAGTCCAAGATAGTAATTGAAAGCGTTAATGTCACATTTGATGGAGAGTTGGCTTCTGAACAAAGCGGTTCAGAACCCGTAGTTACAGGAGTTTTAGCTTCTGGACAAATCAGTCCAGAACATGTGGTTAAAGACAATAATTCTGCTAAACCCTCCACTTCGACATCTCATTTATCAGAATTAGATTTATTGTTTGAATTCTTTTATGATGAGTTTCTTGGATCTAAATTGCCTAAATCTGTTGTGGTTGACAGGTCAGAAGATTCAACGACTAATCATCCAACCACTTCGGATGTATCTACTGAATTAGTTCCCCCGATTCAGAAAGAAACTCCAGTTCAAACAACTACTCCTTCAGTTAAAGTTGTACCTGAACATGTTGAGACAGAGGTTGTTGATTCAGTTGGTGGTATTGTAACGTCTACTCAACAACCATAAATTTTTGTCCCAACTGAAACTTCTGCACCAAATACTTCAACTGAACTACTCCCTGAACAAGAAGAAGAAAGTGGATACTTAGATGAGAATCATGATCAATCTACATCAATTCCACTCCCTCTTGAACATAAGTGGACCAAAGAGTACCCGATAAGCCAGATCATTGGTGATCCATCCAAACCGATGCAAACTAGGTCTACTACATTAAATATGTGTATGCATGACTCATTTCTGAGTAAGATAGAGCCAAGATACGTATCTGAAGCTCTAGTTGTCTTGGATTGGGTAACTGCAACGCAAGAGGAGCTGAACAAATTCGAAGCATTAAAAGTCTGGAGACTTGTTCCAAGACCAGAAGGTAAATCAATAATCAGTACAAAATAGGTATTCAAGAATAAAAAGGACGAAGATGGCATCGTGATCAGGAATAAAGCAAGACTTGTTGCTAAGGGATATAGGCAAGAAGAAGGTATTGATTATGACGAGACTTACGCTCCAGTGGCACGGATCGAAGCGATCAAAATGTTTCTTGCATATGTTGCCCACACGAACTTCACCGTCTACAAAATGGAGGTGAAGACTGCTTTTCTCAACGACATTCTAAAGAAGGAAGTCTACGTCTTACAACCTGAAGGCTTTTTCAATCAAGAGAAATCGAATCACGTCTACATTCTCTACAAAGCACTTTATGGTCTGAAACAAGCACCTCGAGCCTGGTACGAAGTGTTATCTAAATTCTTAGTCAAGTTAGGCTTCACAAAAGGTAAGATCGATACTATTTTGTTTATTAAAAAGGAAAAAACCCATATCATATTAATTCTAAAATATGTGGATGACATCATATTTGGCTCAACAAATCCAAAATACTGTAAGAATTTTTCAAACCTCATGGTGTCAAGATTTCAGATGAGTATGATGGGAGAGATGAATTTCTATCTCGAATTACAAGTCAAATAATTTTCAACGGGGATTTTTATATCAATCAAAGTACATTTTCGATATTCTTAGCAAACTCAAAATGGAAAATTGTACACCTATAGGAACCCCGATGGCACCTAGAACTAAGATTGGCACTGATCCTTTGGGAAAAGTTGTCGATGTTAGAACCTATATAGGGATGATTGGTTTTTCATGTATTTAACTTCTACTAGGCCAGATATAATGTTCTCTACATGTCTATGTGGGCTATATCAGGCTAATCCAAAAGAATCCCATTTGTCTATGGTCAATAGGATCTTTAGATATCTTAAGGGCACATCAGATCTTGGTTTGTGGTATCCTAAGGATACTAGTTTTGAACTGATAGCTTACTCATATGCAGATCATGCAAGCTGTATGTTGGATAGGAAAAGTACATCGGGGCACATACAATTCCTAGGCGATAGACTCGTAAGTTTGGCATCAAAGAAACAACTATGTGTTTCCACATCAACAGTTGAGGCAGAATACGTCGCTACGGCGAGTTGTTGTTCTTAAGTGTTGTGGATGAGGACGCAACTATGAGATTATGGCTTCAAAATTGATAAGATCCCGATATACAGTGACTCTAAGAGCGTTATTGCAATATCTGCGAATCCTGTGCAGCATATAAAGACCAAAGAAATAGATATACGATATCACTTAATTAAAGACAATGTTGAAAAAGGTACAATAGAACTTTATTTTGTAAACACTGATTACCAACTTGCAAATTTATTTACCAAACCTCTCGACTAAAAGAGATTTAATTTTCTCGTTTCTAAACTTGGTATGTTAAATCTCAAGACATAATCAGTGACTACCTACTAAAGTTTTCGTTATTGTTGTTTTTCTTCATTTCTTTATTTTTAATCTGAAAGATATCTGCACTTTAAGTCTGTTCATGTTTTCAGGGGGAGTGTGAGATGATGATAAGTTGATCTACATACATTTGAGGAGGAGTTCATAATTTCTGCATTTGTTTATCATTGATAAATTTTCTGATGCATAATTGCAGGCGGAGTAAGAGAAATGGAGTATGGTATATGACTTCTGATTACATCTGATCAGAACTCGTACAATCAATGTTTTACTGTTTATGTCATTTATTTTTCAATAAATTGTTGTGAATAAAGCTTTGCACTTTGACGACTTTGTGACTTTTTTACAGAATTGAGAGGGAACTTAAATGATCATATCAATATGACTTTTGAGTTGACTTGCTGACATTTAAGACTGAGCGAAAAGGTTTATTTCTAATCGTAATCTCATATGTATCTATCTGAAAGACGGACAACTTTTAGATATGAAACATATAAACTGAAACAAATTTTCGATGGTAGGACACCCCGATTGAATTTCAAAGACTTTTTGAGCGTGATTTCATTTCGAAACGTTCTTTCAAGAATGTCTGTATATTGTTTCGTATAGAAAAATTCCAGTTTTTGCTGACCTAAGTCTTAATTGATAAATAATTTTCGATTCTAGTCTTTTTCATACAATGTCAGATTTTCAAACAAGTTTCTTGTATTCATTTAATTCATTCAATTATCTTGTTTGAAAAATCTTCAATGTTTACATATGCTCAAATCTTCATGATTATATCTATGTGCATACATATATTTGACTTGTATTTTTATGTGCTTTAACCGCAAAGTTAAACCAACTGAGCAACATATACTTATAGGATTACATGGGTTCATTGTGTGAGATTAAATGAAACTTCTATGGATTCATGTTAACTAGTGTTTCCTACCCAAGAAAGTTAATCCTTGAATGATTAAATGTGTGAGGAGTCAAAATACTGAGTGTGGGTTGAGTGATGAGGTAAAATAAAAATGAGAGTTTGGTTAGATGTGAGCTCAATATTTAAAAGAAAGAAGGTGAGAGAATAGAGTAAAAGAATATCAAACTCTACACCAACTTTTTCTGAGTCGGGCAGCCACATTACTAGTGTTTCACAACTCTTCACGAACATTATTGAAACAGGCAACAAGCCCATGCCAACTCTTGATAAAAAAAACCCCACCAGCTACTCATTTTCTTCTCAAAAATAAAATGTTTCAATTTTTAAAGGGGACGCAGCACATAATCTATCTGGTTTTCATTTGGAAAATCAGGATATTGAAAAAAAAGGAAATTTGCCCTACCTTCGCACTTCGATCATGCACAATCGAGTCTGTGTTTAACTGTTCTTGTCTCAATGGTTTACACAATTTTAAGCCTTATAAAAAGCAATCATCTGTGCTTAATTATTTCAAACACATGCACAAGCACACAAGGAATATGTTTTCTTGTCATAACGTTCATAGAAATTCCTTTGTGGTGTTACGATGATTGAATGGAAGACATAGGGGAGTGAACATCATAAAAGTTCCTTTCCAATGTGTATTTGTTACACACAGTGACTTCGTGTTACTGACATGCATCTTAACTGATTCATTTGTTACATTCATAATTTCTCTGAATTTGCAAAGATTCGGATGAATATCTTTTTCGATCGATAGATGTTCAGAGGCTTGTTTAAAAGATCATTGGTCTTATTGAAACTGTAAAAGACATTTCTTGTAAAGAGTTTTGATTATTTCTATGTTTCAATCATCAAAAAGGGGCAGACAGTATCAAGAAATGTTAAAGAAGGGAGAGATATTCAAGAAATGTGGTCTGATAAAGAAAGTTTAGAGCTTAAAGGAGAAATTTATGTCAAGTTGAAGAAAGATTGTTAAAGAATGTTCAGAGGTGAAACAGAAAGTTCAAAGATTTCAGATTATGAGCAGATTTTACTAAAATTTCCTTTGAAGATACTTTTGCTGAAGCAAAACCGAGCTAAACCTGAAGATAATTTCTTTCCTATGTCTGAAAGAGGTTTTACAACTATGGGGAGATTACAAACGTTTGTGAAGACGGTTTTATCAAAGAAAGGGAAGAATATTTTGTGCATAAAGAGGAGACTGAGCTTCAATGTTTATTTTGCTAATGTTCTACAAACGGAGAGATAAAATTGATCAAAGGGGGAGATTGTAACTTTTGTGATAAGATTGTATTGCAAAATCTTTTAGAGATGATCTTGAATCCAAAGGGGGAGATTGTTAGTCCACATATTTGTTGGATACAAGATCATGTTTACTGAAGATGAAATTCAAGAAAGTCAAAGCCCAAAGTCAACTCTCAAGTGAAAGTCAAAGTCAAAGTTATAATAAGTCAAAGTGTCTTTGTAATGTGTTTTAGTGTGTGTTTGTTTTTGTTTTTGTTTTAATAGATATGTAGTTAGGAGTTGTTGTTGGAAGTAAGCATGTAACTAGAAACTATTCTATTCGCAGACTGATATTGTAGAGAGAGAAAGCTAGAGAGAGAAAGCTTTGTATACGAATCAAGATTTAAAATACAAAAACAGGTTGAATATTAATCTATGTTGTCATCTTATTTGTTTGTAATAATGATTAGAACTTGATAGATTGGGACATTATCATAGTTGTTTTCTGATGACTTTCTTTAAATAGTGGGGGTTATCATAACCGAGTCCCCACTTTTCTTTAAAATCAACTTCCTCATTAGGTGTGTTTAAGAAAATGGTTTGATCTGTTTGTCCTCTAGCATATAATTTTGCTTCCAAGCCATTTACCTTTTTCTATAAGCTCTTGTTTTCAACCTGCAATTTATGAGCTTTTAGTACACATTCTTGCATTTCAAAATCAGATTTAGAAGAGTTTAGAAATAAATTCAGAAATCTTATTTTCAAAACCATCTTTTTGCATTTTAAAATCAGAAGCAGATTTGTGTAGAGAGTCTATCAAACTTTGGTTCCTAACAAGTTCCTTGTTGAGTTTTAAAATATGTTGGCGTTTCTTTGCAACTCTGCTCTTTTCCTTTTTCAGTTTAGATTGAAGGTCTTGAAGCTCGATCATCATGGCTTCCATTTTGGTTACAAAATCAGATTCAGTAAAGTTAAGTACCTCATCAGATGTCCCTTCATCAGATTCATCAAACTTCTCCTCCTTTCCCATCAAGCACATGTGTGTTATCTCTTCTTTTTCTTCCTCGTCGGAATGGTCTAGCCAGAACTCATCCTCAGCCATTAGTGCTTTTCCAACTTCTTTCTTTTTGGCTAGGAGCATCTTCTGTTTGTAGTAATCAGAATTTCTGACTGTAGGCTTCCGACAGTCCATGGCATATTGACCAACTTTCCCGCTGTTGTAGCACTTAATCAACTCATCTGTCTTCTTCTTAGCTCCATAATCATTCACATATCTCTTCTTCTCTTTTGTCTTTCTTTCACCAAACCTCTTATCCTCAAATCTCTTTCCTTCCACCCGTTTTCAAAGCTCGTGATTCTTTGATCCAGACGAATATCTCTGAAAATTTGAACTCGATTTCTTGTAGAACTTCTTTTGAAATGCACGGGTCAATAGCAACATGGCTTGCTTTAGGTTTTCGCCATCATCACTGTCAGAGTCTGAATCTGCATGGAATAACAATTTTCTTCTTCTTCTTCTTTTCTTTCTTCGCCTTCTCCTTCTGACCAGCCACCAAAGCAATCGGGTCAACAACTTTCTCAGTCTTCTTCTTCTTCTCACTTCTTTTCTCTTCAATCTCTTCCTCGTTCTGCCTTAACGTTTCATAAACCTCATGGAGTGGGATATCACTTAGGTCTTTCATTTGCTTCATTCTTCTCGTGTGCTTTTTCCATTCAGGTTGGAGAATGCTGAGGAATTTCACGTTGTTCTCGATTTGCTTGTTTTTGACTTCGTTCTTTGAATGCTCATTCAGAAGAAGAACAAATTGCTCATATGTATCCTCTAGGCTCTCATTCTCTTTAGCCTTAAACTCTTCGTAGTTGTTTATACAGTTGCCAACTTTCATCTGATTTTCGACTTTTGACCCCATCATCATCTTCTGGAGTTGATCCCACATCTTTTTAGCATTGGCTTTGTAGCTATCGATCTTGATGTATATCTCATTTGGAATACTTTGTAAGAGAAGAGATCTGGCTAATTTATCGGCTTTGTGTCTGTTTTTCAGTTCCTCGGTGTATTGTGAAGGTTCTTTCGGAACAGTCTTTGTTTTCTGAATTCTGTCAACATTCCCATCTTCACTGTTCGATGACTCTTCATCAGGTATTTCCATAGTAGGTGGAACTATCGGACCCTCCACGATAGATAATAAAATGTTCTCTCCATTTGCATACCGGTCAACAAAATCAAGGAATCGATCCTTCCATTGCTCATACTCCCCTTTGAAAAGAACTGGGGATTTCGCATCAGTACCAATGGAAAGTGTGTCCTTTGAAGTCATCATGTATTAAAAAATTTACAATAAGAACTTGACAAAGATCGTTAGTCCAATAGAAATCAAGCAATACAGAAAACTTAGAAAGAAATTCAGAAAAATAACTTTCCAAAAATATCACAAGTATGGAATTCATATAATACAGTGAATCACAAAGAATTCATATGCAGAATTTGCACACAATACTCTTTTAGAATTCGCACACAAGAAGGACAACACAAAATTCGCACACTTAGAATTAGCACAACTACAGAATTCGCACATAATCAAAATAACTAGGAATTCGCACAAATACAAACTTCAGAATTCGCATATAAAACAATTCAGAATTCGCATACCAAGAATTTGCATGAAGAGTTATATAAGTTTTAGGAATTCACATACAACTCTATGCGAGTTCTAGACTTAGAAACATTTTTGAGAACCAAACTTTTCGCATACAACTTTTCGTATATAACTTTTCGCACAAAAAGATTATACGAATTCTGAACTTGGAAGAAACTTTAAAACTTTTATACGAAATCTGAAGAATTCGTATCACACACTGATGCGAATTCTTAGCTTTTCGCACGAGACACAGGTGCAAAATCTATTCTTAATATTTTTCAAAAACACTTTTCGCACAAAGACTTATGCGAATTATATCCTTGACATTTTTCACAAAACACACACATGTGAATTCTATGCAATTCTCACAACACCCATCTGCGAATTCTATACTTGAGAATTTTCAGAATAAAAATTATGCGAAAATTAAGGAATTTGCGAAATCCAATGAGTCTGCGAGTTCATGATGCGAGTTCTTGAATATTCTGCAAGTTCTTCAGATCGTTGATACAAAAACACGTTGATTCAATCAAAAATCCATCTAATCTTCGAAATTCGATGTGTAACTTCACCAAAATGACCACTAACACATCTAGAGATGATTTCGATCAATGAATTACTACAGAATACACTCAAACTTACAAATTCAATCCAATACAGTGCGAAGAACTCGTGAACTTCAAATGAACAGAAACTTAAAATTCATGAAAATTACAGTGCAATTCTGAATCAAACCTATACAAGATTCATCTAGAACATAAAATAAACTCAATGAGACCAATTACAACTCCAAATTCGCACAAAGACTCAAAATTCAATCTACGACTCAAAACACAGTGTCAACTCCATATTTTTCTTGATTTCTAATTTCGATTTGCTCTGATACCAATTGTTAAATCCCATTTATGTCAAGTTCAAATCTATTTCAATTAACAACAACAACAAGATGATCACAATCAATCTCAATCAAATTACCTGTTTTAATTAATCACAAATTTCGTATACACTTTCTCTCTGTTACTTTGTCTCTCTAAACAGAATGCTTACAATACTTCTAACTTGCAACTGACTTCTAACACTACTACTACCTAGCACACTAGTCATATATCTATTAAACAAAACAACACACGCGCTTTAAACAACAATACAAAACACAAAGACTTTGACTTTGACTTTTATTATAATGAACTTTGACTTTGAGAGTTGACTTTGAGACTTTGACTTGGCTTGACTTTGACCTTCAATTTCCATGATCTTGTATCCAACAAATATGTGCACTAACAAATTATGATCAAATAATTTTTATTTCAATCACAATTCGTATACAGGAAGCTTTCTTGAATAATTCTCTCTCTAGACACGAACTCTCTTAGTCTCATATAAGTCTACAAACAAAAACAAGCTATTTATACTCTAACACTAATTACAAGACAAAACAACACTTTGACTTTTAACTAAGACTTATTACAAAAGACTTTAACTTTTGCTTGAGAGACTTTGACTTGAGCTTTTGACTTTGACTATCATGTAACATCCCAAAAAAAATTTAAAAAATTGAACTTTTAAAAATAACCATTCAATTTCATAAGACACCATTAATAATCCAAATAACCGTTTCGTTTGCAAACTTAAATAATAAACCTTCACATTTAAACTAAGCAGCGGAATTAAATTGTTTTTAAGTATAAATTAAATCTCATGACTGCAAAGAGCCCTTCGTACGCGCCAGTGTGTACCTTCACGCCTTGGAGCCACTAGTACCTGAAACCACATGTGGCCCAAGAATTACTAGAATAAACACATACAGATTATCACAAAACACTTTGTTTATTAATCACATGAATTACATCAAGTCATAGATCTATTAGTGATTAACCTTTCAAGATAGAATGTGTTTGTATGTGTACTCAATGTGTGCAACTATGTGTTCTTACTCTCTCTCAACTACCACCAAGATTACACCTTCACTTTCACACACTTACTTACACGTCTTAAAGAAACAATACAAAGACTTGATTATAAATAGGTCAACATGACCAAGCAAGGTCAAACCTCATAGAAACAATTACACCTCACACACAAACACTAATTACAATAATGACCCTCATTTAATCTTGAAAACAATTTCAGTCTAACAATCTCCCCCTTTGGATTCAAGATTAAAAAAAAAATTGGCAATAATCTTCAGGTCTTCTTATCTTCAGAATTGATCTTCATCTTCGAATCTTTTTGGCTTTGACATCTTGAAACCTTTGACAAAACTTCAAACTTATCTCTCCCTTTGAATTAACTTTTGCATAAAATCTGACTTTCTTTCAAACTCTGACTTTCTCTTTGACAAGCTTTCTTTAACCTTTGACTTTAATCATCTGACAACTTTATCTCCTCTGAAATCTTTAAAACCTCAATTTGATCTTGAACTTTGATAAGTCTCCCCCTTTTTAATGATTTGTACGAATCAAAAATCATTAAAACACTTCAAGGTCAGATCCGTCATTAAATGAACTTCCCATCATCTGATAAGCACATTCTTTATGAACTTTCATCTCCCCTTTATGATAAGAGATAATTTCCCCCAAAACATGATGTGATAAAATCTGTCATCTGATCTGAAAGAGTCGTTGAACCATGAATGTATTCATCTGAATCTTTTCAAATTCAAACAAAATAAAAGTTGTAACCCTGAATCAACATATGAAACAGTTAGTAATGCCTGTCAGTAACACGGAGTTACTGTGTACAACAAATGTACAATATAAGGAGCTTGTTTGATGTTGACTCCCCAGGACTTCCATTCAATCATTGAATAACACAAGGTAATTCTATGAATGTTCTGACAGAAAAACATATTCTCTGTGTGCTCGTGCTTGTGTTTTGAAAGAATTAGCACAAATGATTGTGTTTCATAAGGCTCAAAGTATGTAAATCACGGAGACAACAATGATTGTACATGGACTCAATGTGCATGAGAAAGGGTCGAAGGTGGGGCAATTTTCCTTCTCTTTCAATATCAGCATCTTCCAAGTAAAGATCCGATAGATTATATGTTGCTTCCCCAGAAAATGTGAAACATTCTTTTTTTAAGAAAAGAATGAGTAGATAGGAAGGTTGTATGCAAGAGATGGCATGGGCTATTTGCCTATCTCAATGATGGTCACGAAAGAAATGTGAACCAATCAGTAATGTGGCTGCCCGACTCAGAAAGATGTTTGGTGTAGAGTTCTGATATTCTTTTAACTCTGTTCTCACACCCTCTTTCTTTTAAACATTTAAGCTCACATCTAACCAATCTCTCATTTCCATTTTACCTCAGCTCACTCCCACACTCAATTCTTTTAGACCTCTCTCCCTTCGATCACTCAAAGGATTTCTTCCGGGGTAGGAAACACTGGTTATCGTGAATCCATGGAAGAGCTATTAAGCACTCACACCGAATCCCATGTTCCTAAAAGTACATGATGTTCAATGATTTTCTTGACATGTAAAGCACAAGAAATCATATGTCAATGTTTGTATGCTCATTCAAAAATCAGAAATAAAATTTGAGCATTTTGAACATTTAAGATATCTCAAAACTTTATATGAATGAAAAGAATAGAAATGTTTTGAGAATATGACAATGATTAAGATCAGATCAAATTATCATGAAGAAAAAAAAATTGGGAATTCAAAGACGTTTGTTGTTTATATGAACAATATATAAACATATTATCAATGAAAGCTTATTTAAAAATGAAATGACGTTTGATTCAAACACATGTGAATATCAAACGGGAGTATTACCATACAAAGATATATATCATTTGATACATGGTAATAACATAATCAATTTGAAAATACTGAACCAGTGTGTGTATGAATACTTGAAAAAGTATATAGAAAAGAAAATACACAAGTATTATTCTTTAAAGAACATACGGCCAGATAAACAATAACATTCACAAGTAACCAAAAATCATTTAAAATTCACACTTCTCAAATCAGAAAAACATTTTAAGATCGTGAAGTGGTTTGAACATTTTAAAAACAATTTTCACAAGTGAAAGTTGTTCTTCTTTCACAAGTGTTAGAGTATAAGGATTAGAATGTTATATCTGTTGATCAGAATCCTTAACTCCCCCTGGAATGAATATAACAATTGAAGTATCCTTGAATAGATATCCTCCCCCTTGATATCTGTAAAACATCAATCTTTTTAGAAATATTTTTATAAAAGATATAACAGTATAATTTCTAAACTTCCTTTCAAACGAAAAACTTCCTGAAAAGATGTAATCTTGAAAGCATCCTTCAGAAGAAAACATTTGTATACGGGTTTTGAACTGAATTGTCCAAAAGCCATTATTCTTTGAAGCACTGGTTCTGAACTGATTTGTTCAGAAGCCTTCCTTCTTTCTCCCCCTTAAACCTTGAGTGCCTGCAACACAGATTTAGCTTTTGGTATCCACTGGTATTTGGATCCAGATTTGTTAGTTGCAGTTTTAGTAGAAGAGATGTAGTAAGAACCATACCAGTAATTTTCAAAAAATTTATTTACAAAATCATTTGAACCACAGTAAGAACAACTAATTTTCTTTTGAGCTAACCTGATCAATTGATTAACAGTGTAAATCAGACCATGTTTGCCAAAAGTTTTACCTTTCGGTGTAGTATTCCATTGATCTTTAGATATATGCCCAAATGATTTCTCTTTCTTCTTCTCTTCAGAAGATCCTTTCACTCTCCAATACCAATTCTATTTATCTTTCTCATCTTTCTTTCTCCATGTCATTTTCTTCTGAGATTCTTTCTTCTGGATGTTACCTGAACCATCAACATTTTTGTCATAAAACAAGTTAGAACAAATATTATCTTTAAGTGTAGAAGTATGACTATCATCTGAATCAAATAAAGGATTATAAGAAACATTCATAAAATTTGAACTAGAAGCTGTTTTGAATGAGCATTCTGAACCAGCTTGATCATCTCTTAGTGATTGAGCAATAGATTCTGGCGTTTTGTGCTCAGTCAGCTTCACCTTGAACATGATATCCTCAAGTTCTTTAATCTTTGAAGTCAAACAGTTTCTCTCCTTTGACAATATGTCAAACTTCTTATGCAACTCAGCTTTTGCATTCTTCTCCTTCAGTATAGTTGATGACAGTTCAGATAGCTTCTTTGTAAGCTTAGCAATCTCAGTCTCAAACACAATCTTCTCTTCAGTAAAATCTCTCTTTACAGTCTTTGTTTCAACTATCTTCTTCTGTTCTTTCTCAAATTTATCTCTTTCCAGTATGATTACTTTCTCAAAGTCTGAAACTTGTTGAGAAAGCTTCATGCATTTAAGCTCCATTAAATTCTTCTCATCAAAAGCTTTTCTTGAAAAATCAGAAAACTTTTTAGCATAAGCTTTTCTTTCTTTTTCAAACTCTTCTCTTTTCTTTTCATAACTTTCCCTTTCTTTCTTCTCTTTTTCAATTTGAGCTTCTAATTCAAGTTTGTTCTTCTTCAGCTCAGCATTTTCATTCTCTAAATCTTTTCTTTTCTTCTCAGCCTTCTTCATGTCCTCTTTGTCTTTTGGGTTGTCTTTTTTTTTCAACATATTTAACTCAACCTCAAGACTAAAAACTTGATTTTTCAGCTTATCTCTTTCCGCAAAAATTTGAGAATTTATCTATTTAAGTCCATCAACTATCTCACTGGCAATATTTACTCGTCTTCTACAATCATCAAGCTCTCGTATCATCTCGTCAAGATCATAAATGCTATCCTGATACATCTTGAAATCTATAAAAATATGCTAGAAATGATCGTTAGTCCAAACAAAATCACAAAAAAAAAACTTGAAATAAGAATTCAGAAATTTTGATCATAATCAGAACTCTTACAGTTTTGAAATTTTGATCACAATCAGAACTCATACAGTTTTGCATGTCAAGTGCAGTACGCAAACTAGACTTTGCGGTTGTAGTGTGGAACGCAAACCTTACTTTGCGTTTGCAGTGTGAAGCGCAAACACTACTTTGCGTTTGTGCTGTGGTACCCAAACCTTAGTTTGCGTTTGTGCTGTGAAGAGCAAATCTTACTTTGCGTGTGTGTTGCTTTGCGTTTGTAGTGTGAAGCGCAAATTCTGCTTTACGTTTGTAGTGAGGAACGCAAACTCTACTTTGCGTTTGTGCTAAGGAACGCAAAATCTTACTTTGCGTTTGTACTGAGAAACGCAAAAGATACTTTGCGTTTGTGCTATGTAGCGCAAGACTCACTTTGCGTGTGTGCTAAGGAACGCAAATTTTACTTTGCGTTTGTGATGTGGAACGCAAAACTCAGTTTGCGTTTGTGATTTGAAGCGCAAACCTTAACTTGCGTTTGTGCCGTGATGCGCAAACCTTGTGAGATATTCTCATGAGTGAAACGCAAACAACACTTTGCGTTTGTGGAATGATACGCAAAATACACTGAAACTATTGAAACCACACTTTGCGATTCAAGTAGAACCCGCAAAGTTCAGATCAAATTGTAAGAAAATCACGATGAATGAAACACAAACCAGGATGAACACGCGCAAACCAATATGAACACCCGCAAACTCTGATGAAGACACGCAAACCTCTAAACTCGATCAAAATCACACCAAAAATTCATCTAGACTTTGAATTTCGATCTGAAAGTTTGACAATTCACTCACCTAAACATCTCGAATCTAATTCTGACAATGAATTTCGATTAAAAACACTCAAAATGACAATTTGATTCAAGAACAGTACGTGAAACTCGTGAACTCGAAAAACAACAAATCTTCAAAATTAATGATCAATTCACATGCAATTCAAAAACAAAAGATACAGACTCGATCGATTTCACAATATGATCATAACCTGATTAATTTCAACTCGAAAATTCCACTAAAAATCAAAATAGATTTTGACTTCGTGAACAGTAGCGTGAACAGTACGACTCAAAACATTTTCTTGATTTTCAAACGGATTTGGCTCTGATACCAATTGTGGCCCAAGAATTACTAGCATAAACACATACAGATTATCACAAAACACTTTGTTTATTAATCACATGAATTACATCAAGTCATAGATCTATTAGTGATTAACCTTTCAAGATAGAATGTGTTTCTGTGTGTACTCAATGTGTGCAACTATGTGTTCTTACTCTTTCTCAACTACCACCAAGACTACACCTTCACTTTCACACACTTACTAACACGTCTTAAAGAAACAATACAAAGACTTGCTTATATATAGGTCAACATGACCAAGCAAGGTCAAACCTTCTAGAAACAATTACAACTCACACACAAACACTAATTACAACAATGACCCTCATTTAATCTTGAATACAATTTCATTCTAACACCACAATTTATAGGGAAAGGGTAAGCACAAAGCTTAGTGAATTCAACACCACATACAACACAATTATATAACATTACCCCTAAATAGGTAGATACACATAACCAAGTATACATGTCAAAGAATGCATCCTTAACAAACATACTCACACCAACCCACCTAACCAAGCAACCATCGGTCTCCCCGATGACACACGATAACCGTACACGTATCCCTCGGTCCCACCGAGTTCCTACGCCACTCGTGTACACAATCCTCGGTCCCACCGAGTCCTCAGTCCCACTGAGTTTACATGACACCCAACGTCCATACTAGACACAGCCCTATCTAGTACCACACAACAAGTAATACCACATAGCACAATTTGAACTACAGTAATGTAAATATAACCATAGTTCTACGTAGTGAGTGAACTCACCTCAAAAGCGATGTAGAAATCTCGAACGATCACACGAGCTAGCCAACTCCAAAATCACTTCTCAACACCTAAATAAGAGCTATATGGTGTCATTTTGAAACCGGGACCCTTCATTATAAGCATAAAATTAAACGGGTGATATTTCTTCTTTTTGGCCTAAACTGCAGGTCTGTTCGAGACCTGTTTAGCCCCTTCTATACCCACAAATCTATAGATAAATTTTTACAACCAGATATTTCTAGGTCTTATCCTTCCAGGGACATATTATTAGCGTTCTAACGATTTTCCTACGATTTTATATGATTTTTCTAAAACTGAAGCGTCAATCTGTCAGATTCGAACCTGCTGTAAAAATGGCTATTTTGTACCTAGCTAGAAGCTTAATCAGGTTTTCGCTAAAACATGAAAAATGTGCCCGACTCAGAAGGTGAACCGTGGGCATCAGTTTCGCCTCAAACCGAGCTACAACGGAAGAGTTATGGCTGACGCAAAACAGTGGGAGATTGCACATTTTCACATAAACTGATAACTTTTTAAAACGGATAAGGGTTTTCGGGTTTGCAACGAGTCCGGGTTTTAGAGTTTGCAAGGGTTGTACAAGACCACGCACCACCCTCTGCCACAAACAAGTGGTGGTGGTCGGCGGCGGCGGCCACCGGCAGTGATGGCGTTTTTCTTGGGTTTTCGACGCCGAAACGAAAAGAAGAGAAGAGAAAGAGAAAAGAAGAAACCTTACCTCTCGAGAAAACGCAGCAGCAACGCGACAAATCGACGGCTCTTATCCCTCTCATTATTCTCGCTCTCGCCGGCGGCAAGCAACGGCGGCGGCGCTGGTGGTTTGGGTGGTTCACGACGCAAGGGAGAGAAGGGAAGAGAGAAAAGAAAAGAAAGATTGCTAGCCAAGTAGGGTTTCCTTGCTTTTTCGTTTAAAAAATATCAAGGCCATGACGAAATAAAAGGGAATCGATCCTCATGGACCGACCCATGCAACCTTCACCAAGTGACAACTCTAGTCCCTCACTATAAAGCTTTGCCAAATTTTAACCCACCAAAATTTGGATTTTTATTACTTAACCCCTAAGGACCAAAATGTTAACAAACACATTAATTAAATAAAGTCATAAAAAAAATAAAACCGTACCGGGACACGGGCTTTACAACTCTCCCCCGCTTGGCTTAGACTTCGTCCTCGAAGTCTCGGTCGGCGAATAACTCGGGATAGTTCTCGCGTATCTCCGCTTCGGGCTCCCACGTCCATTCTGAACCCTTCCGATGTTGCCACTGGACTTTCACTGACAATATCGAAATTCTAAACAAGAATTTAATTAAACACTCAGAAGCTATGTTAAAGAAGTTTGCGGAATAACACTTTAACAGTAAATCAATGAAACAGTATATGGATCAAATCACAAGTTATATTTAATTAACTTAATGATTACAACCACAGCCTCAATCTGTTGAACAGGCTCAATAGACGTTCAATACTTCTCTATTGAAAGGACTACAAAGAACCTTGAGGCTAATTCTTTCTAGAACACAAACAATACGTATTCTCTGTATATTCTATCAAAAATTATATCTTTATGCTAAGACTTCTAGACTATATATATACAAATCAGATTACAAAATAAATATGAAAATAATATTGATCTTCAACATCCATTCCATAATTATCTTCATCTTTATCTTCAGCTCCTAGTCTTTCGCTTTAAGCAATCAATCCATCTTTATCTTCATAAGCAGCATTAACTTCATCCTCAGCAATACTAACCATGCTTGCAGTAGTAATTATTCAAGCAGTACTAACTACTAGCAGTATTAACTTTTAAGCAGTATTAATACCTCTAGCAGTAGTAATCCTACAAGCAGTAGTAATACCTTTGAATAGCAGTACTAAAGTCTTCAATAGTAGTAACCAATAAGGCTTAGCAGTAATATCCATCCTTAGCACATTTCAGACCCAACAATCTCCCCCTAACTTAACTTTTCAAATTGAGAAGTTAAGTTTTTCAAAATATGGTCTTCATGATGCTTTCAAAACTCCAGCTCAATTTCCAAGATTAGGATCCAGACCTAGACTTTAATTGATAGTTCTTCTGATCACTATTCTAGCCATTTCTGAACCTTTGGGGCAGACCAACTTAGCTCTTAACATCCCTTGCAGCTTTGCTTTGTTGTGGTCATACACCTTATCCACCAAGTAATACTCATGAAAGCTTTTTTCAATGGTTATGGAATAGACTCCACATCTTTCAAAGAGCATCCAATGATCAATTCTTTTAAATACATTTTCATGATGCAAGTCTTTGATAAGATACTTCACTCTATTTGGATCAAACATCATGCACAAGAACTCCATAACCATCTTTATTATGCTCATTCCTGCTCCTTTCAGCAAATCATCATACAATCTCAGACCAACCTTATACATCTCTTCCAAATCTGTTCTGGAACAACTTTTGATTATCTTTCCCCAAGTTGAATAAACCTCAAACTGATCACTCATTCTCTTAATTCTGATGTATTCTGTTCTTTTATCCACCAAAGTATCCCAATGAATGATTTTTGGAGCATTCACTGAGATAGGGTCATCTTTCACTGGTTCTTCATCTATTATTGTCATGTATAACTCAAGCTGTTCCTCAGGTTGTCTTGGTTGTTCTGATTGTTGAGTTGTTGGCTCTTGATTCTACTCATGCTCTATAGGAGGTGCAACAGTAGGTTCAACTTCCTTTCTTTCCTTTTCTTTCTCAATTTCTTCAGTTCTTGGCCTCTTTGCCTATTTATTTGAAGCAATAGACTTCATTCTCTTAACAGCTCTGATCTTCTGGGCTAGTGTTTCTTCTTTCTTGACTTCTGCCCTTTGTTTTGTAGGAGTACCTTCTTCACTGTCAGGGAAAGGTTGTTGAATATTCAGATCATGCCTTTCTTTCATCTTTCTTTCAAACTCAACCCTCTGACTGAAGACTCCTTGAAGCTTGGCCATCTCTTTCTTGTACAACTCTTCTATTCTACCAAAAGGCATTTTGGTAAACATCCCTTCAGGGACTCCAATAGACCCTTTCAGGAAGTTTATCATCTTTCTCCTTTCCTGTGCAACCAGAAAGGTCTTATAAGGCTGTCTTTGTCTTGTCTTTGATGGCTGCCTTTGCCTAGATGCTTTCACGGTAACTTTCTTAGCAGCATTTCTGATATTCTTCATTGAGCTTTGTAGCCAAATCTAATGCAATCTTTCTATCTTTGGTAGTTTGGGTCTCTTCCTCCTTTTCAAGCTCTTCTTGCAACTTCTTAGCAAACTCTTCATCCAGTTCTATTTATGAGGATTTCTTTGATGGTTTCACAGGTTCAACCACTTTTTCTTTCCCTTTCTTTTTGACCTCTTCCTCACTGATTATCTTCTTTTTCTGTTTTGAGCCTCCTTCATTGATCACCACTCCCTTAGCCTTTTGAGTGGCCTTAGGAGTGTCGTTCTTTGCTTTGACCAAGGTTTCAGCAATTTGTAGTTCTTTTACTGTCAGTTCAGTTTCTGCTGCTGGTTTTTCTGTTTCTACTGCTGCTGTAGTTTCTACTTCTTTCTCAGTTTCTACTGCTTTTGCTATTTCTGCCGCTTGTTCAGTTTCTGCTTCATTCATTGTTTCTGTTGCTAGCTTATTTTCTGCTTCACTACTCATCTCCCCCTCAAACTGAGATTCCATACCAACTGGGCTTTGCTTTTCAACTTCAGCTTGACTCTCCCTCTTTTTAGAAGCATCATGTACACTTCTATTTTTCTTCAATACAAACTGTTTTTGCTTCTTTTTGTGCATCAACCTGATTACCATCTTCTTTAGTTTGGCTATTTGCACTTGTTGGGAAGTGATCACCTTATACATCTCATTTATCTCCAATCCCTGATTTATTACATCCAAGTTGACATTTACAATGGTTTCCATCAATTCATCATAAGTGTATTTGTCCTCACCTCCTTTAGGTATTTTTACCACCCTTGAAGGATCCTTGGGTCTTTTAGTAGAGGCCTTCTGCCTAGCAGAAGCACTTGGGACCTTTAGATGATTTATAATCTAAAGTTGTCGTGGGGAAGGTCTTAGAGATGTTCACACTGTCCTGATCCACACCTTGTGCAGAATCAGTAGTGTGAGCCTTACTGCCTACATGCTCTTCCTTCTCCTTAGAGAGCACCTTCTTGGGGTTGGGAGACACCCCTATGGTTTCCCTTTAGATATTCTCTAATGAAGAATGCTCCATTAGAGGGCTTGCAGGCTGTTGGGGGTGAAGATACAGGAAGGAAAGAAGGAACCTTCTCTACCTTTTTCCTTATATATATTTGTGTGATGGGGAATTTTGGCTTGACAACAGGGATCTGAGGAGTATTAATTGAAATGAATGGTGTGGGTAGGTCATCAATTGGGTGGTCAGATGTGGGTTGTGACCCTGATGCCTAACCATGGGAATGAGACACAACCATCATTGTAGAGAACAATGGTGTGTTTGTTCTAGAGAAGTCCTTACTAGGCCTTCTCATGTTGGAAAACACCTTCCCTTTGGGAGGTTTTGGTACATACACCTCTTGAAAATAGGGTAAATCCGTCAATTCATTTAAAAGGTATCTTGAAAATAGGGTACTTCTTGTACAAACCTTGGATACATATAAAATATCTTTGTTTTGGTTTTGGTATCCAGGTTTGATAGTAAATCATTTAAAAGGATTTGTGAAAAATTAAACTTTTTGGAGGTTGCTAAGCAGACCAGAGCATAAGCTATGGTACTGCTGAACTCACTCCATCCAGTTGTTTTGCGGGAAATACAATGCTGAAGGGTTTGAACAAAAAATCGCCATTGAGGTGAAATTTTGCTTTTAAAGAACTTATACACCTCAGTGGGACCTTCATACCCCATTCGACCAATTTCAAGAAATAAGTCTTCCTTTGGGAAAGAAGATATACCTGTGGCATCATCTAGACGTAGATGAGTGCGAATGCAGCCTTCTGTGATTGTGATGGATTTATCACAGACCCTGGATTGGATGACCTAATTGCCATTGATAGTCTGAACGGAGGCATTAGTCCAGAATTGACGCAGATGTTCCACATAGATTGTCAGATTGACTGTGAGTGCATAGGCAATGTGGGATGCTTTCAGGATATCCACAATTTCTTCAAAACCCTCAGCTTGTTTGGGTTTCTGCAGCATTGCGAGTTCATTGTGATCGTCCACAAATTCCAATCCTGCCATCGTTCTTGGGATCGAATCAACTCTAGGGTTTATGCACTGGGATGCAAGAATGAGAGAGAGAGAGAGAGAGAGAGAGAGAGAACACTCGTAGGAAATTCAAAGAGTCGTTTGGATTTTGGCGGTCAGAGATGGTATTTATAGGTGTAGGGTTTCAGTTAGAAGCAGTACTAAATACCCTAGCATCATTAACAAGCCCGCAGTACTAACCCATATAAGCAGTAGTAACACATACCAGCAGCATTAACACAGACTAGCAGTATTAACACAGACTAACAGTAGTAACACACACCAGCAGCATTAACACAGACTAGCAGTATTAACACATACCAGCAGTATTAACACTGTCTGACAGTAGAAATAAGGTAAGCAGTAGTAACTTTGCACTGGCAGTATAAACAACCAAGCAGTATTAACCACACTTAACCATATTTGAACTGTCAGTAGGATTAATAGTGAGAGCAGTTTTAACTTAACAAGAGGTACTAAGTTTCTAATCAGTAAGGTAATCTGAAACACTTAAAAACACATAGTTAGCAGCACCATGCACAATACAATATGAGAAAGTAAGCAGGAAGGAATATATACAGAAATGGTACATAAAGAAAATCAAATGAGGCCTATGCAGTGTTTATCATGCCTACACATGTGACCAATAATGTGAATCTTCCCACATCAAAAGCTTTGGTGAATAGATCAGCAAATTGGTTACTTGTGTGTACTTTCAAAACCTGAATTAACTTCTTTTCATTGCAATCTCTTATAAAATGGTACCTGATTTCTATATGCTTGGTTTTAGAGTGCTTGACTGGATTGTTAACAATGCTTATAGCACTGTTGTTATCAATGAAGATTGGATTGTGAAGAAAAGTAACACCATAGTCCAACATCTGATTATGAATCCATGGCACCTGTGAGCAGCAGCTTGCAGCAGCTATATACTCTACTTCTATTGTAGAGGTAGACACTGTGGTTTGCTTTTTACACTGCCATGAAACTAGTCTTGCACCAAAAAACTAACATCCTCCTTATGTAGACTTTCTATCTAAGTTTACACCACCTAAATCACTATCAGAATATGCAAGTAGATCAAATGGTGGGTCATGAGGATACCAAAGAGCCAACCTAGGTTGTCCTTTGAGATATCTGAAGATCCTCTTGACTGTTTGAAAATGAGATTGCTTAGGTCTTACTTGAAATCTGGCACACACATAGACAACAAACATAATATCTGGCCTTGAAGCTATTAGTTACATGTGGGAGCCTATCATAGATCTATAATGATGAACATCTACATCCTCCCCCTCAAGATCTGCAGTGATCTGTTTGTATGTTTCCATAGGTGTGCTTGCAGGCTTTGAATCTGAAAATTCAAACTTTGTAAGTATATCCTGCACATACTTGGATTGGCTGATGAAGATACCATCTTTCTTCTATTTAACCTGTAGCCCAAGGAAGAATGTAAGTTCACCCATAGAACTCATCTTGAATCTTTTGTGCATCAGCTCCTCAAACTCCTTGCACATATAATCTTTTGTGGATCCAAAGATGATGCCATCCACATAGATTTTCACAAGCAGGATGTCCTTCTTCTTCTTTTTGATGAACAGAGTCTTGTCAATTATTCCCCTTTCAAAACCATTTTCCAAGAGATAGGTAGACAGAGTGTCATACCATGCCCTTGGTGCTTGATGTAGCCCATAGAGTGCCTTCTTTAGTTTGTATACTTTATCAGGAAAGGTAGGATTCTCAAACCCTGGAGGCTAACAAACATACACTTCTTCATCAATTTTCCCATATAGAAACTCACTCTTGACATCCATCTGAAATACTCTGAACTGCATTAAAGAAGCATAGGCTAGAAACAGCCTAATTGCCTCCATTCTGGCTACTAGTGCAAATACTTCTTCATAATCTATCCCCTCTTCTTGTGTATACCCTTGTGCCACAAGCCTGGCCTTATTCTTTATCACAATTCCTCTCTCATCTTTCTTATTCCTGAAAACCTATTTAGTACCAATTGCCCTTTGTCCTTGTGGAAGATCAACCAGATCCCACACATTTTGCAGCTCAAACTACAACAACTCCTCTTCCATTGCTTCTATCCAGCTTGGTTCTTTCATAGCATCATAGGCCTTGTTGGGTTCAATCTGAGATAGAAAACAAGATAACAACCCCGACTGCAAGTCTTTCAATCCTTCTATCTTACTTTGATGCCTTGTGATCCTAGGAGAATTGATGTCACCAATCACCAACTGAGGAGGATGATTTTTCTGAGTTCTTGTTTGATGTGCAGCCTCCTCATTGATATTTGCATCCAGATTAGAGTCATTCTTCTCAAGAGTGCTTCCACCAAATACTGAAGAATTTTCTTCAGCAGTATCATCTTCTGACAGTATGGGCATCTCAGGACCTGTGTTTCCTGAAGGATGAGCATCCTCTTTATCACTCTTATTCTCTTCTTCACCTTTATCCTCTTCAATCTGTTCTGGTTCAGACTCCTCTTTTTCTGAATCATCCTTCTGTTCTTGTTGACAAAACTCAACAGGATCAACTATAGGTATAGGAAACAACACAAACTCTGTTTTTTGTGTTTGTTTCTCTTCTGAACTTGTTCCTGCAATTTGTACATCACTAAAACCCAAAGAGTTAGTTAGTGAATCAATGTCAAACATCCAATCAGGACCTGCACCAATTGGATTTGGTGTGTTCTCATTGCATTTGACATCGTCACTTTCTTCTATACTCTGAGAGGAGTATCCAACAAGGAATCCATCCTCAGCTTTGCTTTCAAACTTGCCTAAATGAGATTTGGTATTGAGGATTGTACAAGGAGACCCAAAAGGTTTGAAACATCCAATAAATGGTTTCTTCTTTTTTAAAAGTTCATAAGGTGTTTTTCCTTGGGATTTGACTACTAGAACTCTGTTTTGGGCCTAACAAGCAGTATTAACTGCTTCTGACCAAAAAGTAATTGGTAATTTTGAATCTGCCAACAAAGATCTAGCAGCCTCAATCAATGTCCTATTTCTGCTCTCAGCAACACCATTCTGTTGAGGAGTTCTAGGAGCACTGAATTGTCTCTCAATACCTTTAGTCTCACAAAAGTTATTTAAGTCACTGTTTTTAAATTCAGTTCCATTATCAGATCTGATGACTTTAACTCTTAGATTTGTTTGGTTTTCAACCCTAAGAACAAAGGATTTGATCAGTCCACTTGTCTCATCCTTAGTCCTTAGAAAATATACCCAAGTGAATCTAGAGAAGTCATCAACAATGACTAAGCAGTAGGATTTCTTACCAATACTCATCACATTTGTAGGACCAAAGAGATCCATATGCAATACCTGAAGAGGTGAAGAGATTGAGTTTATTTCTTTGGACTTATGAGAAGTTTTGTGTTGCTTGCCTTTAAGACATGCAACACAATGATCATCACATGAAAATACTTTTTGAGGCAAACCTCTTACAAGGTTGTTTTTCACAAGATTGTTCATAGTTTTAAAGTTCATGTGACACATCCTTCTGTGCCAAAGAGATGATTCATCTAAAGAAGCTTTTGAAAACAGACAGTTTAGTGATGAATCAGATGAAACACTCTCTAGGTCCAAACAATAAACATTGTCCTTTCTAGGAGTTCTAAGTAGTATCATATTTTCATCAACTACCTTGAATCCTGGAGCAAGGATAATACATTCAGTATCATTAAATAATATACTATGTTTCTTGTCACAGACCTGTGATACACTTCACAGGTTGTATCTCAATTGCTCAACATAGTACACATCTTCAAAGGTCATCTTACCTTTTGAAACCATACCTTTGCCACTTATCTTACCTCCTGTTGGATTATCACCAAAAGCAAAACGTCCTACATCAAACTTTTTGAAATTTTGAAGGCAGGCCATGTTACCTGTCATGTGCCTAGAACAACCACTATCTACAAGCCAAATGCTCTTCTTCTTGAGCTGTTGGTTGCCCTGCACATAAGATAAAACGGTTAGTTTCTTGAGGGAACCCAAGCCAAAGTGGTCTTGGGTTGCCCTTTCTCATCAACATACTCATATTCATTAAGCTTAGTCTTGATAAGTTGATCAGAGTCAGGAATTTCATGGCTGGAATACTTTGTCTTAATTATAGGCTTGGCAGTATTAACACTGGTAGCAGTACTATCCTTGTTAGCAGTATTAACTTGGTCAACATCACTAACTTTGTTAGCAGTACTAACCTCATTTGCAGTACTAATTTGGTCAGCAGTACTAACTCTGGTAGCAGTACTAACTTTATTAACAGTACTAACAGGTTTAATTTCTTTTGGGGCCTAAATTAAGACACATTTGTTTGCTTTCTTATTCTTTGTGTTACTCCTTGATTTGCTTGGAGTATTTTCTTTTGCTTTAACAAACTTATTCTGAATATGAGATTTTGCAGTACCAGTTTTCACTGGTGTTGTTCTCACATTCTCAGCCATGTGGTTCCTTGATCTTCTTGATTGCTTCCTATAACCAACAGAATTTTGATGTTGTCTTTGAAAACTAAATCTTTGGTTAATAGGATTGAAATAACCGTGTTTGGCTAGATGATTCAACTTGCCACAAATAAAACAAGGCTTTGGTCTATTGACTTTGCTTAGATCAATTCCCTGTTTTTGAGCCCACTGGTTATTTCTGTTTCTCTGATTTCCCCTTATTTTATCATGTGGATGGGGCATGATCTGTTGACAAGTACAGGGATTTACAACAGTAGTTTGCATATAGTTATCTCCCTGTACCTTTTCCTTTCCTTTCCTAGAGGTCTCAGCTTTCTCACTCTTTGATACATGATAATAACAAGTTCAAGAAATGTACTGAACCGATGTGTGTATGAATAGTTGACAGTATAAATACATGACAATTACACAAGTATTTGTCATTGGAAACACACGGTCAGATAGTTATCAAAGTATCCAAAATCATTTAAAATCACACTTCAAAATTCATAAAACATTTTGAGAACGCGAAGTGGTTTGAACATTTAAAAATCTGATTTTTTCATAGTGAAAGATGATATTTTGATCAAGGATCAGTTTGAATCAAACCTTGATCGATTTGGTGAAGAAACGAAGAGTTTTCGAGATTTTTTCGATTTTTCGAAAATTTTCGGTTTCAAATATCAAGAGTTTCGAAGATTGTGTTTGGGTTTTACAATTGGTATCAGAGCTTGGGAGAAAGGATGTGTTTGGGTTTGATACCACTTTTGAAGTCCATTGAGATCAAGATTGATTGATTAACCAAGATTGGGGTAAATGTGTACAAGGGTATTGGGGTATAAATAGGATCTGATAGTTAGTTTGTTTGTAACTTTTCTATTCACAATGTAGACATATGAATTCTACGCTCTCTATAGTTTAGTTTTAATCTTGTGAATAAAACTACAGATTCCTCTCAATAATCTTTGTCAATCTTGTTTAATCAATCAATCTTGATCTCAATGGATCTCAAAACCTGTTTCTGAACTTTCTTAAGTTTGGTCTGAAGCTCAGCATTCTCAGCTTTTAGCTATGAGTTATGTAGTTGAAGTTTCTCATTCTCAGCATCTAATGCAGGTATCTCTGGGATACAAGCTATTGCATAGTCTCTCTTGGTCAACATTGTATTACCCTTCTCATCAGTGTAAGGAATCTTGAATAAATTCTAAAAGTATGCTTGAAATGATCGTTCCGAAAAATTCAGATGAACTTTGACTTGAAAAGTCAACCTTGATCAAAACTTGAAAATCTTGAAAAAAAAATTCTAAGTCAAGAATTCGCAGAACAATAGAATTCGCAGGCTGAAGAATTTGAATCTGCAGGCAAGAATTCGCAGAGCAAAGGAATTCGCAGAAGATTTTACGAAATCTATACTTAGTCTCAAAATATTCCAAGAACAATTCGTTGTCCAAGAATTAGCAGGCAATACGATGCGAAATCCTACAATTCGCAGGCCAAGGTTGCGAAATCTTCACTTTTCGCAAATAGCTTTATGCGAATACTGAACTTTTCGCACACTGAGATGTACGAAATCTGAGCTTTTTGTATGGTTTGTCGTGTGAAATCTAAGAAATTCGCTGGCTTCCTTATGTGAAACCTGTACTTAGAAAATCAAAACATGGAGCATGTGAAATTCATATGAATCTTGCGAAATCTTCAAATCTTGAGAGTTCTTCATCTACACTTGATCAAATCTGCCAAAATCTTTAATACTGCAAATTTGATTATGAGAATCCACAATATTGCTAGATTTGCAATCGTGAACAAACCTTTAACATACAATTTTGTCCAACAATCACTACAAATGTGATTTTGATCCAAAGTCAGTGAGTTGAACCTTCGAACCAAAAATCCAAAGATTCCAAAATTCACTAATATTGAGTGTGAATTAGATCAAGTAACATGAATAAAAAATTATCTCTATCCAATTTCGATCCTAATCCAACAAATCTTGATTCCCAATTTCCATGATTCGTGAAAAAATTTTATGGAATAGAGAACTATCCAGAAATGGTCTGCAAGTTCTTTAGATCTTTCCAAGTTCGATCAATTCCTTGCAATTCAATGAATCTGAATTTGTCATGAGGCTCTAATACCAAAAGTTGTTCCAGAATTCAAGCATATAAGATCAAAACATATCAAGAATCAAACGAGAACAATCAAATTAGAGAGAAAATGCAGAGAGAGAAAATGTTGTAGTCATTGTTAGTCCTATAGATCACAATCTAATGAATGATGAAAGAATAACAAGATGAATTGGGAGAGAAATTACTGTTTATTCACACAATCTAAAGAGAGGAAATGTTTCTCTCTCTAGAAACACACATATCTCATACGGCTACAGTTTGAATGAATACTTCTACTCACAATTACAAATCATTTCTTTATTTATACCCTAACACATTTGTTTACACATTAAGCCAAAACCCAAAGCTATTCCAAGGCCCAAATAAGAAATTATGAGGCCTTTACAAAACTTCTAAACTTAGAACATTTTATGTTCTAACATTCTCCCCCTAAGTTTTGTAAAGGAATCATCCTCTTCAGCTTCACCTCTTCTCCCCCTTGATTTCTTTAGAAACTTAGAGTTTCTTAAACTTCAAAATAGCTCCAGTTCCCCCTTGAAAATATCTCTTATCCTTTCGAGTTCCAACTTTAATACCAGATCCGATGTAGACACTAACCTCGATTGAGTGCACAAAAGATAACTTTTATCTCATGTAAATTCAACACATTCGTTATGCCCACAAGAAAGAAATGTGTGAATTATGACGTGACAACCAAAGTGCGTCTTAAGTTTATAACACCAAATTTGTCTTTAACCGCGAGTTGAATAAGAATTCAACTTAAGAACTTAATCTGACCTCTTCATAGGAGGAAGCAATTGGTAGCAAACACTACTAGGCAAGGGTTAGAAGAAATATCTGTTCAACAACTGATGAAAGAGACTCATTTTCTAACTGCTTTCTAGAACACTAAACGAATAAACTCACACCTCCTTTCTTCACGAATCAACTGGACGATTATAAGCACTCAAAATTCTAGATCATAACCAAAACACCAGAACAATGATTGCAGTCACTCACACTTCTAATTAAATCAGGTCAGAAGAATGATTAAGAGCACTCAAAGGTCTAGCATCGTAGAGAAAAACTCCAGATTGATGATTGCAGATACTCAAGATGCTAATCTAATCTAATCAGAGACTAAATCCAAACACCCAGTATCTGAAAATCTTGACTGGCATGAGCACTCGTGAAATTTTGATTAGTTGCTAAAAATATGTGACCAACAAAAGATAGGAATGATGTCACATATGCATTACGTGGAAAATCTCGGGAACAGGGAAAACTTGTAGCAAATTGGGTTCTGAATAGTAACTTTTCACATACCACATGAATATACTTTTCGCAGACCATTAAATAGTAAAGATCACAATTTGCATGTGGCATGAGCCAAAATATCAGTTTTCGCATAGACTTGTGTGCAAATTCCAACTTTTTCGCATAGGCCTTCATGCGAATTCCTCGCTTTTCGCATGAGCTTTTCTGCGAATTGTGTACTTTTTGTTGGGTACTTCATACGAATTTTTACTTTTCGCATACCCTTTCATGCGAAATCTACACTTAGACATATTTCATCATCAAGGCTTTTCGCAACATAATATTGTGTGAAATCTACACTTAGTTTTTCATCATCCTGGAAGCCACTTTTCGCATAAAACATTGTGCGAATTCCTACTTTTCGCATACAACTGAGCACAATAGCATGCGAATTCTATACTTTTCGCATCCAGCTACTTGTGAAATCCTAACTTAGCAAAAATGTGTTGTATCCAGGTATGAGTCATGCGAATTCTTCAATGATGAGTCATGCGAGTTCTTCAAGAAACCTACGAATTCTATAGATCTTGCGAATTCTATTGTCTGGAAATTCAAAAAATCTTCAAATTCTTCTTCAATTCTTCGAGTTCTAAGTTCAAACTTTATACACATGTTCAAAATTTACATTAGAACACTTTTGTAGTTGATGATCTTCAACAATAACACCTCTAAGATGGAATTTGATCATTAAACAGTGAAAATTGGTTTTCAAACCAAACAACCTCAAAATCGATCAATTCTTCCTCATTTGATGAAAATGAATCTTGTAAATGATTCCAATAGTTCGACAATATACTATGAATCATTTTTACTTCAAAGCTCAATCAAATTAGCATCTAAATGAACAAATTGAAAAATCCAAAACACTGTTCATGCATAGAATGTTACTGTTCCGTCAATCAGATTATCATCTTGATCGTATCGATGAGATAATCTGTGACATCCGTCAGAAATTAAAATCTTCAAGGTTAGAATCCTTTAATACATTAGAGAATAGTTCATAGAATTTACTTCTCTAGAATCTAATTAGATTGGTTAGATTATAAATTTTCCCGAAATATTTCAATAGTCATTTAGAAAGCCCGGTTCGGATAACTGACTAAAACGTCCCATAAAATGCCAAATATTATGTCACATGTCTAAAATACCTAAAATAATGAGGTTTATATTATTTAGGTAAAAATATATCTATTTGTAAAAATTTACTAAATTTAGAGAAATTTGAGAATTTATAAATTGTCGGTTCTCAATTTATCTGTTTTATTTGAGAAATTATGTTGTAATTCATTTTTTTTTTAAATATATTTTTTAGGCTTGGAGGAGGCCAAGGCCGGCCCTCCTCCCTCTCCCTCTTACTCTCTTAAATTTTTTTTAAAAACACTAAACTTAAATTTGAATTCTCATAATCTCACTTCGAAGAAAAACCCCTCATCTCCTCTCTCTCTCTCTTTGAATTCGGCCACACACACACACACCTACATTCCAAAAAAATTCAGAAAACTGAAGAGTTTAGCAAGATCAAAATCATCTCCATTACAAGATTATCAAGTTTCCATCATCAACTATTCAAGGTACAAATCCATTTCTCTAATTTTTTTTACATTTTTGGCAAGATTGAAGTTATAATTTCATGAAATAACTCATGCATATATGGAGATACTCCATATTTGGTTTTAGAAGTGAATGGACATCATTAATGGTTAAATCATCCAAAGAAATGATGTCATATGATGATCTTCTATGATAAACCACTAGTAAGAGACAAAAATTTTGAGTTTTCATGTTAAAACAAGTGTTTATAGCATGATACACTTTGTTGTAGGAATATTTTGATGTTTTTGGATTGAAAACTTTGTATTTACAACAATTTTGAGTGTAAAGAAACTCTTAGGATGAGATTGTTCAAATCTCATATGATTAAGAGCATCTAAAGTAGTGTAATATCACTTATTTAGTGATTTTGATGTCATGCATGGGATTGGATGAGCACTTTAGTTGCTATGAATTCATGATGCATATTTGTGTTATTAGAAATCTTTGCATAGTGACTTAGGATGAGAGGCCATGAGTTATAAATGAAAACCATGGTAAATGATCATCATTTCATGTTAAATATAAACCTCCTCTTACCAACAGCTTGCTGTCATGGACTTTGTATCCACTTTCAAGCTGTATAAGTCGGTTTATATTCCTTAAAAATTTGGGATTTTTGCTTCAAAACTTCAATTTAAGGTGTTAGTGACTTATAGCATCAAGAATCACTCAAAATTATGGAGTTTTGGTCACTCATTTGTATTTTAGAAGAAGGTAGTGTAATCTGTCCAGAAATGACAGATTGGTACACTCAACTTCCAAAGGCCATAACTCTTTCATTATTCTTCCAAATTGAGTGAATACTTTTCCACATGTTAAGTTTTTGAGTTATCTTTGCAACCATATATGCCTCATTTCGTAGTTTTTAGTTTTGATATCCCAAATGCATGATACAAAAGAAGTGTGTAACTGATGCAAAACTCAGTGACCTTCTGATTTGTGGAAATTCTTTGGAACATCAAAACATCTCCAAAATTTATGAAATTTTGACTAAATGTTCTTAACTCAGTATATTAGTTCCTATAAAAATTTGGTTATTTTTTATATTTGGGAAGTATTATTTTGAAGCACATTATGTGATCACAAATTCTGGACAGCAAGTGCTAAATCCAGAAGATTGATCTTAAAAATAAAAAGGATATGTTTTAGTGATTATTATTGATATTTTAATCCTATATTCTATTTTAGACAAGAAATTAAACATAAAGGCATATGTTGAGATGTAGGAATGGTTAAGTTAGGATTATTGATGGATGTTGACTTTTGGTGTTCATTGGTGCAAATAACTCTAGGGAAGTAAAGACTCCGGTCGAGAGATTCGCGTTGTTGCGTTATTTAGCATTATCATCATTTGAGGTGAGTATTCACAATCCCACTTTTATTGTTTTGATTGAACTTGGGGTGATAAGCATGTTAAAATTGAATATTTAAAGATTCATGAGACTTTGATATAAAGCATTATGTATTGAAGATTATGAGGCTTTGTTGTAAAGCGTTTGGTGTAGAAGTTATATGACATGTATGCCAATGAAATGTTGAGTTTTAAAAATAGTTAAGTCCCCGGGTACACTACTAGTTAACCCAGAAATGGGCCTATAGTATTAGTGGATAGCGTTATTTGGTCTGACAAGCCCACCTTATACTGACGAGTAGGGGTGCACTGTACTAGAGAAATATGACTACACATGTGGTTAAAGCCCACCTCTGAGGTAGATCATGGGGCGTTGATTTGGTCCGGAAAGGTTTAGTAGTGGCTCAACGTGGTTATATCAATGCATACCTTTTGTCATATAAGCTAAATTATGATACTCATGAATCAATGGATTGAAGTTTGGATTATGCGTATGATTTTCAAAGACATCTTGCATATAAACTTGACTTGTGCATATTTTAAAACCTGTGAACTCACCAACTCTCGTAGTTGACCATATTTTGAACATGCTTTTCAGGGAACAAGAAGGTACATGGAAATGATTAAAGTTTATCTCTTGTGTAAACCGCATGCAATATTTTTATAATAGAGATCTTTGTACTTCAACTTTTGATGATGTAATAGGATTGTAAACTTTTGGGAACATATTGTAAACAATGGTTGAATATATGGTGGTATTTCTTTCTGTATCCTAAAGCTATGTCTATCGAACTGTCATGTTCCGTGTTTCCGCTTTAGCGGGGTGTGACATAATCTTCGATTTAAGCTCTGATACCACTTGTTAGTCCTATAGATCACAATTTAATCAATGATGAAAGAATGACAAGATGAATTGGGAGAGAAATGATTGTTTATTCACACAATCTAGAGAGAGGAAATGTTTCTCTCTCTAGAATCACACAGATCTCATACGTCTACATTTTGAATGAATACTTCTACTCACAGTTACAAAGCATTTCCCTATTTAAACCCTAACACCTTTATTCATTAAGCCCAAACCTAAAGCTATTACAAGGCCCAAATAACAAATTATGAGGCCTTTACAAAACTTCTAAACTTAGAACATTTTATGTTCTAACAGTCATATATCTCTTAGTTACAAGTACATGAATTGAGTTACAAGTCTTACAAGAAAACAAAGGAAACAAAGCTTATATATGAGTCAAACAAGCCTTGACCTCATACAAAGCTTAAAATGACTTTAAAGCAAAATACAAGGAAACAAATTGATTCAAACCCATATTTAACACAAATTCATCTTAATATTCGGGAAATATATCGAGCAACAGTAGCTTCCAAGATATAGATTCAATATAAAGTCCTCACAACCAAAATTTAACAATCACGACCATTTGCAAGAATTGCAATCAAAATTCTTGAGTCTTTTAATTTGGAAACATAACTTGATCATGTTCACATTGAAATTTTCCAATCAAATCCAATGCTCATAAAACCGATTCGATGTAGAAAGATAAGCCAATCTCATATGTAATGGCCAAAGGCCAAATTACATAGGATATTAATGATGCACAGGGCTGTAAAATAGGAACTACATCATTATTGTGTGTCCCTGATTTATGACAAGTTCTTATCAACACAAACAACAACAATGATTTACCAACCTGATTGATAAATAAACGCGGATTACAGATTGATGTTTGTGATTTACACTTTGAAGCTCTCTAAGTTTTACACCGTTGAAATGTGTTATGTGTGTGTTCTACCAACTTGCAAACACATAATATCTAATTAAGATATTATCTAACAAACAAAATAATATCCTAAATAATATCTAACAAATAGATATTTAGGACTTATAACTAAAACACTAAAATACAATAAACTAACTTTGACGATTTATTACAAACTGACATTAGACCTATATCGAGAGTGGCTTTTCAGCTTTAGCTTCAGATTGCAAACTTCAGATTGGATGATCTTGAATCCAATAGATCCGTGCGCTAACAATCTCCCCCTTTGGATCAAGATCATTACTAAAATGATTTAGCAATTTAGTCTTCTCTTTCAGCTCAGAAGATGCAATCTTCTTCTTTTTCTTCAATATGTAATAATCTCCAGTTTTTAGCTCAGAATGCTTTAGCAAAGTATCTTCAAAGAAAATTTATCTCAAATCAGCATGTCTTCAGAATACTTTGATCTCTCGCATTTCTTGGTTAGCTCTTCTCCCATTTCTTTAGATTAGTTTGAAGAATTCTCTAAACTTTTGATCTTTCACATTTCTTGGTTGGCTCTTCTCCCCCTTTTTGATGAAAAGAGCAACGAATTCATCAAAACATTTAGCAAGAGATGTCTTTCATCAGGAGCTTCTGATCCGTCAATTCAAAAGATATTTATCCAGATCTTTGCAAATCTAGACAAAATAATCGTGTAACACTTGAATCAACAAATGAATCAGTTAACATGCCTGTCAGTAACACTAAGTCACTGTGTGTAACGAATACACATTGGAAAGGAGCTTTTTGATGTTCACTCCCCCAGGTCTTCCATTCAATCATCGAAACACCACAAAGGTAATTTCTATAAACGTTATGACAAAGAAACAAATTCCTTGTGTGTTCGTGCAAGTGATAGAAAGAATTTTAGCACGGATGATTGCTTATAGGCTCAAAAATTGTGTAAACCACTGAGACAACAGTAAGTATAAACACAGACTCAATGTGCTTGATCGAAGTGCGAAGGTGGGGCAGACTTCCTTCTTTCCAATATCCAGATTTTCCAAATGAAAATCAGATAGTAAATGTGTTGCTTCCCCTTTGAAAATGAAACATTTTCCTGTTAAGAAGAAAATGAGTAGCTGGTGGGGTAAATCAAGAGTTGGCATGGGCTAGTTGCGTGTTTCAATAATGTTCACCAAAGAAATGTGAAACACTAGAAATGAAAGTAGTTGGTGCAGAGTTCTGATATTCTTTTAACTCTGTTCTCACACCCTCTTTCTTTTAAACATTCAGTTTACTTCTAACCGAACTCTCTTTTGCATTATATCTCATCACACAACCCACACTCATTTCTTTTTTATTTCTCACACTCAATCACTATGGATTAACCTGTTGGGTAGGAAACACTGGTTAACGTGTATCCATAGAAGTTGTGTTAAGTCCTAGCACATTGATCCCATGTTTTCCTATGAAGCATATGATGCTCAAAATGGTTTAACTTATCATTTAAAGCTCAAAGATTAATAAGAAAACATTGAAAATTAAACTTTCAAATTATAAAATTTGGTGAAGAATCGGAAAGTGATTTGAACATTTAAGAACATGTTTTCATTGAATGAAAGTTATCCTTCTTTCAACCATATATGAGATTAAGATAAAGGATTATACCTTTACGTGCGATCTTATATCTCATGAAGCTAAGCTTAAAATCATAAAGATATGATCTTATAAGCACTTCTCAAACTGCAAAAAGTCTTAAAGTCAAGTCAAAGTAACGTTATTCATATTGAATTAAAATACAAAAAGCAGTAAAACAATGAAAGTACGAGTTCTGATCTGAAATAATCAGAAGCCATATCCTAACTCCTTTGACTTGTAAAACTCCCCCTAAAATCATGCATCACAAAAAATTGACATTAAAAAGGTAAATGTAGAAATTAGTGAGTCTTCTCCTCAAATTAATATTGACCATCTGTCAATTTCTTCTCATACTCCCCCTTGGATCATGAACAGAATATTTGAAGTGCAGATATCATTCAGAAATAAGAATGAAGAAATGATGAAAAAGTATACAATTAGAAAACTTTGATAGGTAACTACTGATTATGTCTTAAGATTTAGCATACCAAGCTTAGAGACAAGAAAGGTGAACCTCTTTTCGTCTAAAGGTTTGGTAAACAAATCTGCAAGCTGATAATCAGTTTTTACAAAGAAAAGTTCAATTGTTCCTTTTTCGACATTATCTTTGATAAAATGATACCTGACATCTCTGTGTTTGGTCTTGGTGTGCTGAACAGGATTCGCTGTTATCACGATGGCCCTCTTTGAGTCACAGTAGATCGGGATTTTGTTGAAGTGAAAATCGTAGTCGTGCAGTTGTATTCTTATCCACAAGACCTGAGAACAGCAGCTAGCAGCAGCTACATATTCTGCTTCGGCCCTTGAAGTTGATACATAATGTTGCTTCTTCGATGCCCAACTTACGAATTTATCACCGAGGAACTATATATGACCTGACGTGCTCTTCCTGTCTAGCATACAACCAGCATGATTTGCATTTGTATATGCTGTTAGTTCAAAGCTAGTATCTTTAGGATACCACAGACCAAGATCTGCAGTCCCCTTCAGATACCTAAAAATGCGCTTAACTGCAGACAAATGGGATTCTTTGGGATTGGCCTGATATCTAGCACATAAGCATGTAGAGAACATTATATTTGGCCTACTAGAAGTAAGATACATCAAAGAACCTATCATCCCTCTGTAAGTCCTAACATCGGCAGCCTTTCTAGAAGGATCGGTGCCAATCTTAGTACCTGGTGCCATTGGGGTACCAATCGGTTTAGAATTTTCCATTTTGAACTTCCGAAGAATATCAAGAATGTATTTTGATTGATTGATAAAAATCCCCGATGAAAATTGTTTGACTTGTAATCCGAGAAAGAAATTCATCTCTCCCATCATATTCATCTGAAATCTTGACGCCATATGGTTTGAAAAATTCTTACAGTACTTAGGATTTGTAGAGTCAAAAATAATATCATCCACATAGATTTGAATAAGAATGATATCGGATTTCTCCTTTTTAATAAACAAAGTGGTATCTACCGTACCTTTTGTAAAACCAGACTTGACTAAAAATTGAGATAGGACATCATACCAGGCGCGAGGAGCTTGTTTCAGTCCATAGAGTGCTTTGTCGAGAATGTAGACATGATTCGGTTTCTCTTGATTGACAAAGCCTTCTGGCTGCGAGACGTATACTTCTTCCTTTAGAATGCCATTCAGAAAGGCGGTCTTCACGTCCATTTGAAAGACAGTGAAGTTCTTGTGAGCTGCGTAGGCCAAAAACATTCGAATTGCCTCTAAACGCGCCACAAAAACATAAGTCTCATCGTAGTCTATTCCTTCCTCTTGCCTGTATCCCTTGGCAACAAGTCTTGCTTTGTTTCTGATAACGGTACCATCTTCATCTTTCTTGATTTTGAAAACTCATTTCGTACCTATAATGGTTTTACCTTAAGGTTTGGGTACGAGTCTCCAGACTTTAAGTGCGTCGAACTGATTCAGCTCTTCTTGCATTACAGTCACCCAGTCTGAATCGGCAAGAGCCTCGGATACGCGAGATGGCTCGATCTTACTCATAAAGGATTCATGCATACACATGTTCATTGAAGCTGACCTAGTTTGCACCGCTTTGGTTGGATCGCCAATGATCTGGCTTATCGGGTGCTCTTTCGTCCATTTATGTTCATATGGGAGTGGATTATATGAATATATATCAATATTATCATCTAAGAATCCACTGGTACCTTCTTCAGGTTGTTTAGGAGGAATGATGGTTGCAGTTGAAGTAGTAGGTGCAGAAGGCTCAGCAAGTACATCTTGGTCCGTCTGTAGATCAGTCTGTACAGAACATCCTACTGATATAGCAACTTCTGTCTCTTCATTATTTGTCACAGCTTCAACTGTTAGAGTCGGCATTTGAACTATAATTTCTTGCTGAATCGGGGAGTTGGATTCAGTAGAGATATCTGAACTGGTTGGATGAGTAGTCGTTGAGTCTTCCATCCTATCAACCACAACAAATTTCTTCACATTAGATCCAAGAAATTCATCATAAAATAGTTCAAATAATAAATCTAAATCAGATAAATGTTTAGTAGATGTTGATGCTTCATCTGATTTGATCGCTTGAGACGCAGGTTCTGGACTGTTTTGCCTAGAAGCTAGTACTCTGGTTATCATGGGTTCTGAACTGTGTTGTTCAGAAGCCATCTCTTCATCAAAGGTGACGTTTACGCTTTCAACAATTGTTTTTGACTTCTTCAGATATACACGAAATGCAGTAGATGTAGAGGAATAACCAATGAAGATGCCTTCATCCGCCTTGGCACTGAACTTGTTCAGACTCTCTCTGTCGTTTAGAACATAACACTTACACCCAAATATATGGAAATATCTGATTGTCGATGTTCGGTTGTTGATTAACGCATAAGGGGTCTTCTTGAATCTGTGGTGTATCATGGATCGATTCTGAGTGTAGCAGGCAGTCAATACAGCTTCAGCCCACAAAAATAGAGGTAAGTCAGATTGACTTAGCATAGTACGAGCAGCCTCGACTAGCGTACGATTTCTTCTTTCGACCACTCCATTCTGTTGAGGCGTACGAGCAGCAGAGTATTGATGTGATATCCCGACCGATTCGAGATATTCTTGAACTGTTTTGTTCTTGAACTCTGTGTCGTTGTCTGTTCTTAGAAGCTTGACCGGTTTCTGTAGATTTACCTGGGTCGTCTTCAGGAATGTAATGAGAACATCAGGTGTCTCATCTTTTGAACGTAGAAATTTGACCCAAGTATATCGCGAGTAATCATCCACGATAACTAGTATGTATTTCTTTATGCCTAGACTTTGCGTTCACATCGGACCGCATAAATCCATATGCAACAACTCTAACGGAGAGCTTTTACTTGGTTCGGTCTTTGGTTTATGTGGAGCTATCTTTATCTTTCCCTTTTCACATGTTGTACACAGGTGTTCTTTTTCATACTTCAGCTCTAGAAGTCCTTTAACTAGCTTTTCACTGACCAGCTTGTTTATGTACCTAAAGTTGAGGTTAGAGAGTCGTCGATGCCATAGCCATCTTTGCTGCATCAAGGCTTTAGAGAGTAGACACACCTGCTTGTCAGTCTGGACGTTTGACAAATTAATCGTCCAGAGGTCGGACTTTCGAGTGCCGACCAAGAGTTCCTTGCCTTCTTCAGTGCGAACAGAACACCTCTTCGCCTTGAAATTTACCTCTAAGCCTTTGTCACAGAACTGGCCTATACTGAATAGGTTGTGTCCTAAGCCTTCTACATAGCTTACCTTCTTAATCATGACGTTTTCGTGTACCATATCACCATACCCCAGAATTGGTGAAAACTGATCATTACCAAATCGAACTGTTCCGCAATACTTCTCTGTAAAGTTGGTCAACATACCTTTCTGCCCTGTCATATGCTTGGAACACCCGCTATCCAAGTACCACATATGATGGGTCTACACAAGAGAATTACGAAACAAGAGATTTAGGTACCCACTTATAAATGGGTCCTACAGTGTTAGTACAGGATTTTGGTACCCATTGAAATTTGGGTCCTCTTTGTTTTTGAGAATCAAATGAAGAATTAGTATGATAAGAGTGAACATGATATGTGCCAAACCAAACATCAGAATCTTGACAAGAAGTAGAAACATGTTTATCATAATATGAAGACTTTCTAGCAGATAAAGATAACTGGAATAATTGCTTCATTGAGTATTTCTTGCGAGAAACGACAACTTTTGGTTTCAAAATAGCAACATCAGCAATCAAAACATCTTTACTAGTCGTAGTCTTATTACAATCAACACTAGAAAAAGATTTATCAGTCTCGTCAATCTCCTGTTTTGGTTGCCATTGAGATTTAACTCCTAGCCCTTTCTTGCTCAGATCTGAAACATTTGAAACTCTTGAGTCAGATTTTTGAGAAACAGGCGAATGCTTCTTCTTTGGCTTACCAGTAGTGATCGGTTTCTGTGAATGCTGAGATTTATTCTTCTTACCTTTAGCATTCTTAGATTTCACAAAAACTGTTTCATCAACTTTCGTTGATGATTTACCTTTCTCAAACATACTGGATAATCCAAAGGAATTCACAACAAAAGACGAATGGTTAAGAAGTTTGGCACTAAAATCAAATTGATCAAAACAATCATCTAAAACACCATCAGATTTTAAAAAATCATACCCTTCATCAAGTAGACCAAACATATCTTTAGATTTTGAAGGCTTGGTTGATTTAGAAAGAACAGAATACTTAAGCACAGTTGAAAACACATTTTGTTCAACTTCAATCAAAAGTCTTTCATCTGCTAAAGATTCCTCAAGTTCAGAAATTTTACTTTCCAAAATGAGAGGAGGGACATAAAGTTTGCCTTTAATAGGTTTCGCCTCCATTTCTTTTACAGAATAACTCTCAAAGAAATCATTTGAAAGAGATTTTGATTGAACAGAATCATAACTTTGATTCAACTTCCCATAAAGAAATGGAAGTCGAAATTTGGATTTTATCTTTCGTTTTTCGGTTTCCTTGGCTTCATCTTCTTTAGACAGTCCACTCCAGAAAACTTTAAGGTCATGGTATCGTTGAAAGAGTCTTAAGAATGTAAAATCATAAAGTGCAGGCACTTCAGATATACCGTTTTTAAGGTAATGAGGATTCTCATAACCCAGTCCCCAGTTCTCTCTATTCCTTTTGGGTTTGTTTAGATGGATGGTTTGTTCAGTTTGACCCAGTGAGTATAACTTCCCTTCCAAAGCATTTAATTTTGCAACTAAAGATTTGTTTTCTTCAGAACACGAAGAATACATTTTCGTAAGCTCTTTGAAATCAAACTCACTCTTTCTCAATTTAGTCTTTGTTTCAGCAACCTCTTTAAGAATTATGGTTTGTTCTTTTGCGCTGGTATCAATGTTTTTATGTAAAGTCTCAACCAATACTTTCTTTTCAGCAATATTCTCGCTAAGTTTCTGTATTGATTGGTTTTGTTCATGAATAACATCATTTTCTCGCTTAAGCTTCGACTCTAACTCTTCGAGTTTAGTCAACATGGCATGCATTTGATTTAAGAAATCTGATTGAGTTAAATCACATACCTCATTTTCCTCATCATCGGAATCAGCTTCAGCTTCTGTTTCCTGCTTGCCCATTAAGCACATGTGTGTTGTCTGTTAGTGTATTAATTGTATCCAATATTTAATAGTAAAAGTCAAAGTCTTAGTAAAAATGTAGAATGTCAAAATAGTCTTATGGGAGTTCCTTTACTTAGTGTGTTTTAGCATGTGGTATAAATAGGTTTAATTCTTGTATTTCTTGTAAGAAGCATATTGTACACATTCTGTATTAGAGAAATACGATTGTTACTTTCTCTCTCTACTCTCTCTTTAAGATCTTGATATTGTCAAACATAGATTGAGATTGTAGAATTGCTTGATTTAGATCTAGGAATTACATTTTCAATTGGTATCAGAGCAAACCAAACAAATTCAGAAGGATCAGATCATCAGATTGAATCAAGTTTGAGAAATTTTGATTTTACGAACTCGCTTTCTTGAAATTCACTGTTTGATCAATTATTTTAAAAATCGTTTTTAGATCAAGAAAATGGATTCATTGCATTCGATTTAGGTTTTTAAACGTTTCTTATATTGATTGTATCAAGTAATTCGAACTAAATCGATATAAATTTGTGAAATCTTGATTTTCTTGAAAAATAGTTCTCGAACACTGTTTGAATTGAATTTGTATGATTTGTTGTTTCTAATCTGAAATTGACATTACAATTGTGTTTCAAATGATTAATCGACAAAACCTATGCAATTTCATGTTCTAATTTGCAGGTTTTAATCGATTTGGATCGATTTCGTGGTAATATCTGTCAAAACGCGCAAGGAAAACCCAAGAACGCGCAAGATCCGTAGAACGCGCAAGGTTCAAGTGAAGAACGCGCAAGTGTCTAAAACACGCAAGATCTGTTAAACACGCAAGTTTCATCAACTGAAGAACACGCAAAGACTCTGAAGAACGTACAAACTTCATTCTGCGAGTTCTTGACAAACGCGCTAACAGAGGCAAGCGAGTTTCAGAAATTCGTTAACAGAGGCAAGCGAGTTTTAGAAACGCGCTAAGCAAAGCTTGCGAGTTCTCGAAACGCGCACACAGTGGCCTGCGAGTTTTTGAAACACGCACATAACGTCTAGCGAGTTTCTCAGTGAACAGTACTTTGCGAGTTCACTTGGTCTGCGAGTTTAGTGCTTTGCGAGTTCCAGAGATAGAAAATTTTTGAAAAAAAAAATTCAAGTAGTGATCCAAGTTTGACTTTCAGTCAACTTTTCTGAATTGGTTTGGGAACGATCATTTTATTCAAGCATTTCTTTCAAAAGGAAATTATGTCAGAAAAATTGGCCCCCATGCTAAGTCTGCGGAGGGGGACATATTTTGATAGTGGTCATAATTTTCTGATTTTTGACGATCATTTTTTTAAGCTAACTTTTTCTTTCAAGATGCCAAAGACTGATGAGAGAGGAAATACAGTACTTTCAGCTAGAGACATGGTTGTATTATACATGCCTGAGATACCTGGCATAGAGGCTGAACGAGACAAACTGAGAATTCAGAATGCAACCTTTATCAAACAGATTCAGGAGTTGAAATTTAATTTGTCAAACTCTGATAAAACTCCTGACTGTATAAAGTGTACTAATATTGTTAAATTTAATTATGCAGGTATCATCAGTGTAAAAGAGAACGAGATAAGAGAGAAAGAGAAAGAGAAAGAAATAAAAGAGAAAGAAAAAATCATTGCTTTAAAAGAAAACTTAATTGTTACATGTGAAAAGGAATTAAAGCGGAAAGAGAGAAAGATTGAAAATCTTCAAAGCCAACTGAAGACAACTGAACAAACGTCATCTGCACTACAAGTTGAATGAGTTGTGCTTCAACACAAGTTTAAGGCTTTTGAAGACAAGATCTCTGCGTTGGAAGCTAAGAATGTTGAATTACTAAAAAGCATCCAAACAGAGAAAGAAAAATCAAAACTAGAGACATCTTCAATTCAAAAGATGTCTGATTTTTCAAAGAAAACACTACAAGAGAAAAAGGATTTAGAGCTTAGATGCATAAAACTTTCTAAACAAGTGTCGGAATTCGAAAAGATAATAATCACTGAAAGAGACACTTTCGTGAAAGAAAGATAAGTTCTTGAAAACAAAATAACTGAATTTCCCAATCAGATTTCTACTTTACAAGACTTGCTTGAAAAAGAAAGACAGTTTTTCAAAGAAAAGAAACAGTCTTATGAGCTTGAAAAGAAAAATACTGGGATTTTCAAGGAAATTTCTGATAAAACCAAGAACTTACAAAAAGATTTTGAACAAGAACGCTTACATTTTGAATCTGAAATATCAAAGCTCTTATCTAAAATCTCTGTTCTATCATCAGATGTTCAAAATGAAAAGAAGGCCAGATCTGATTTGAAACAGAAGTTTGATACACTTACTTCTGAAAGAAACCTTTTATCTGAAAAGATAAAAGACTTAGAAGCTGCAAACGTTGATTTGTCAAAAAAGTAACAGCTGATGTGATTAGTCAATCACCTGTTGATAATTCAACAGAATCAGTCTATTCTTTCAAAACAGCTTCAAGCTCTATTCTTGAGAAAAATGTTTTGAAAAAGAAAAGTGTCAAACCAAACATTGTTAACTCAAATTAGATTAGACTATCTAATCTATTCTATGACAAATCTGTTGATGGTTCAACAAATTTCTACGTTAAATCTCTTGGAAAGAATTCTTAGAAAAATCAGATGGTCTGGAGAGTGAAGAGTTCTTCAGATGAAGAGAAGAAGAATGATAAAGCATATGCTTCCACAACCAATGCCAAAAAGAATAGAGCACACAAAGGTAAATCTTTTGATAATCCTGATATGTATTATTCTACTAACCATTTGATCACGGTTGCTCAGAAGAAGATTTGTTGTTCTTACTGTGGAGCACATGACTTTGTAAGTAATAATTTTGTTAATTACTGGTATGGTTCATATTATTTAACCCCCACAAGAACTGCAACTAACACATCAGGACCCAAATACCAGTGGGTACCAAAAGCTAAAACTGTGTTGCAGGCACCCAAAGTTTAAGGGGGAGCATGATGTATGACTTCTAGACAAATCAGTCTAGGACTCGTACTTCAAAGTACAAGTATTGGCTTTTGAACAAAACAGTTCAAAACCCGGACTTAAGTGTCAAGACTGTGGCTTCTGATCACATGACAGATCAGGACCCGTTCTTAATGATTAGACCTAAATCATTCTATAATGATTTGAGGGGGAGCCTTAAAGGTAAATATCTTTTGATCCTAGATCTCTGATTGTTTGAAAGAAGAACAACTTTCAAGCATGAAAAACGTTTTCTTAAATGTTCAAACCACTTCTCTATTCTCAAAAGATTTCATGAATTAAGAAGTGTGATTTTCAAAAGTTTTTCATATTGAGCTTTAATGTTTAAACTGGCCGTGTATTTCTAAAGATCAATACTCGTGTATTATCTTTCCTATATACTATAAAGTATTCACACACATCGGTTAAGTACTTCATTTTAATCTGTTATTACCATGTCTCTAAACGAACAAATTTTTCAATGGTAATACTCCTGTTTGCAATTCACTGTTGCTGAGCATCAATCATCATTTCTAATATTGTGCTTTCATTGCAAAATTGTTTATATTTGTTCATTTAAACAAAATATCCAATTCTTTGATACCCTAACCATTTTATTTGATCTGATTGACACATTGTCAGATTCTCATTTCATTCATTCAATATCTTTGTTTTGAGAAATCTTCAAAGTTCAATTGCTCAAATCTCATGAGCATACATTTTGACAATGTTATCATACATTTTTGTGCTTAACTGTTCAAGTTAAACTGTTGAACAACTATTCTTTATAGGACTTACATGGGATTCATGTGTGATCTTAAACAGAACTTCCATGGATTCACGTTAACCAGTGTTTCCTACCCAGGAAGTTATCCTAGAGTGATTGAGGGGTGAGGGGTCATAAATCAAAGAGTGGGGGAGATAACTCATCCGGTTGAGTTTTTCTCATTGTGCTGAGTGGAAAAACGTAAATGAGAGTTTAGTTAGAAGTGAGAAAAATGTTAAAAAGAAAGAGGGTGTGAGAACAGAGTTAAAAGAATATTAGAACTCTGCACCAACTACTTTCTGAGCCGGGCAGCCACATCTACTGATTGGTTCACATTCTTTGGTGACCATCATTGAAAAAGGCAGTGAGTCCATGCCAACTCTTGCATTAACCCCACCAACCACTCGTTTCTTTCTTAACAAAGAAATGTTTCATTTTCTTTGGGGATGCAGCACATATGCTATCTGATCTTCACTCGAAAGATTTAGATATTGAAAAAGAAGGAAAGTTTCCCCACCTTCGCACCTCTTTCATGCACATTGAGTCCGTGTAATACCTGTTGCTGTCTCAACAGTTTACACAATTTGAGCCTTATGAAACACAATCATTGTGCTAAATTCTTTCATACACAAGCACGAGCACACATAAAATTTGTTTTTCTGTCAGAACATTCATAGATAAACCTTGTGTTTTTCAATGATTGAATGGAATTCCTGGGGAGTCATCATCAAACCAGCTCCTTAAATTGTACATTCGTTGTACACAGTAACTTTGGGTTACTGACAGGCATTCCTAACTGTTTTATTTGTTGAAACAGGGTTACAACGTTCATTATATCTGGATTTGAAAAGATTCGGGTATGTACAATTCATGATTCAACTATTCAGATCAAAGGACAGAGAATGTCAAATGTATCTCAAAGGGGGAGAATATTTGTAAAAGAGGGAGATTCAAAGAAAGTGCTGAAATTGAGAAAGTTTTGATGATAATGATGCTCACAATCATCAAAAAGGGGGAGAAATCTACAAAGATCAATTTCAAAGATGAGATGTCAAAAAGGGGGAGAAATCTACAGAGATCAATTTCAAAGAATTTCAGAGTTATAAAGTCAAGACATGTGGAGAATTTCTGAAAGTTCAAATCAGATGAAAGTTTTAAAAGATTCTGAAGAAGATTCGTGAAAGTTTGTTTTTCCGAAGACGGTCCAGAAATCACAAGAGATGAAGATACAAAGTTCAAAGATTCCTCAAGTTTCTCGAAGTTTTTAAAAGTTTCAAAGATGAAGTTTTTCAAAGAAGATTAAAGAAGTTTTTCAAAGTATTGTTTCAAGACTTTAAATGATTCGTATTTGTGTTCAAGACTTGTTGACCATTCAAAGATGCTAATCGTGAATGACTTTTCAAGATTCTTCAATAACTTCAGAAAGAGCTTCAAAGTTCAAAGTCGTCAAAGTTAAAGATTGAAGAATCAAGGGCTGAAGACTAGTGTCAAATTTTTTTTAAATCTTGAATACAAAGGGGGAGATTGTTAGTGTATTAATTGTATCCTAGATTTAATAGTAAAAGTCAAAGTCAAAGTCTGTAAAGTCAAAGTCTTAGTAAAAATGTAGAATGTCAAAATAGTCTTATGGGAGTTCCTTTACTTAGTGTGTTTTAGCATATGGTATAAATAGGTTTAATTCTTGTATTTCTTGTAAGAAGCATATTGTACACATTCTGTATTGGAGAAATACGATTGTTACTTTCTCTCTCTACTCTCTCTCTAAGATCTTGATATTGTCAAACATAGATTGAGATTGTAGAATTGCTTGATTTAGATCTGGGAATTACATTTTCACTGTCTTGTCCTTTTCTTCATTCTCATCTTCCTGGTCTGAATGATCTAGCCAGTACTCATCTTCTGCCATCAATGCCTTTCCAGCCTCCTTTTGCTTGGCTAGAAGCATTTTATTTTTGTAGTAGTCTGAGTTTCTGACTTTGGGTCTTCGGCAGTCTTTGGCAAAGTGACCTATTTTGCCACAGTTGTAGCACTTTGGAGGTTCTGACTAACTAGTTTCTTTAGCTTTATACCTTCTCTCTTTCGGCCTCCTTTCCTCTACTCTCTTACCTTCAATCCTCTCTTTGTGAACATACTTGCTTGGACCAGAAGAATACCTCTGACTGTTAGAACTTGGCTTCTTGTGGAACTTCTTCTGAAAAGCCTTAGTCAGCATAAGCATAGCCTGCTTCAGTTTTTCACAGTCATCCGAGTCAGAGTTTGCTTCACTTTCAATTTCTTCTGATTCAGACACAATCATCTTGTTCTTCTTGTTTTTCACAACAAGAGCAATTGAGTCAGCACTTGTCTCTTCAGCCTGTTTCTTTTCATCCATGATTTCATCCACCTCTTATTCATTCTATTTGAGGGTTTCATACACCTCATGAAGTCGAATCTCATTTAGATCCTTGATTTGCTTCATTTGTCTGGCAAACCTCTTCCATTCAGGCTGGAGAATGCTTAGGAATTTGACATTCAGCTCTATTTGCGATTTGTTGACCTTGTTCTTGCTTAGATCATTTAGCAAGGTCACAAATTTGTCGTATGTTACTGCTAGTGACTCTCCAACTCTGCCTTTGAATTCTTCATAGTTGTTTAGGCAGTTGGATATCTTCAGCTGGTTTCCAACTTTTCAACCTAGCATCATCTTCTCTAGTTGATCCCACATCTCTTTGCCAGAGGCCTTGTAGCTGTCTATCTTCACATATATTTATTTGGAATGCCTTGAAGAATGTAAGACTTTGCTAATCTATCACCTCTTGCTCTCTTTAGGTTATCACCATCGAGCTCATCATACCTAAGTGGATAATCTATCTCCTGAGTACCCTCCATACGAGTCTTCATAACAGGTGCCATAATTCCTTCTTCTAAAGATTTCCTGATGAATACTCCCAAATCATGTCTTTCAATGAAGTCCATGAACCGATCTTTCCACTGTTCATACTCTCCCCTGAAGAGTATTGGTGGCTTTGTGTCAGTTCCAATCGCTAGAGCTTCTCTTGAAGTCGTTGATTCAGAAAGACTAAGTCACTGGCGTAAAAAGCACAATTTGCGCTTAAGCGCAAAAGAGTTTTGCGCGAGGTGTAGGTGGCGCAAAATACAATTTGCGCTAGAAGAGGTTGGCGCAAAAGAGTTTTGCGTGAAGTGAAGGTGGCGCAAAACTTTAGTTAGTCTGGAAGATGGAGTTTTGCGCTAGACGTTGGTGGCGCAAACTTGAACTTTGCGCGATAAGCTGATGGCGCAAACTTTGAAGATGGAGATTTGCGCGAGATGGTGATGGCGCAAAAGCAACTTTGCGCAAGTAACTGATAGCGCAAAAGTACCTTTGCGCGAGGAACTTTGAAGTACTTTTGAATCTGGCGCAAACCTTGCTATTAACTGGCGCAAACTTGAACTTTGCACGAGTTCATCCCTGCAGCTTCGAAAATCGACTTTGAACCACAAATTAACCTATCTAGACTTCGATTAGTATACCCAAATTTTACCAAATTGACCACTAACACTTCTAGAACAGATTACAAGCTTTTGATTTCAAAAATAAACTATTTTCGAAGATTTGATCTATGGAACAGTGTCGATGAACTCGTGAACAGTTTTGCAACTAAATCACAAAATTTGAATCGATTGAAGATCTATACTGATATTAAACAATACCAACTCGATCTAGACCACAAATCGATCACAACTTGATCGATTTCAACTCCAATAAACCACTAAAAGTCAAAAATGATTTTGAAATGAAGAACACAGAGTCGATGTTTTTAAAACTTGATTTGAATCTGATTTAGGCTCTAATACCAATTGTTGTCCCTGATTTATGACAAGTTCTTATCAACACAAACAACAACAATGATTTACCAACCTGATTGATAAATAAACGCGGATTACAGATTGATGTTTGTGATTTACACTTTGAAGCTCTCTAAGTTTTACACCGTTGAAATGTGTTATGTGTGTGTTCTACCAACTTGCAAACACATAATATCTAACTAAGATATTATCTAACAAACAAAATAATATCCTAAATAATATCTAACAAATAGATATTTAGGACTTATAACTAAAACACTAAAATACAATAAACTAACTTTGACGATTTATTACAAACTGACATTAAACCTATATCGAGAGTGGCTTTTCAGCTTTAGCTTCAGATTGCAAACTTCAGATTGGATGATCTTGAATCCAATAGATCTGTGCGCTAAAAATTATCACTCTAATTTAACAAAAATTCATAATATGATCCAATTGAACTGTGATAAACCCTTTATGACAACTAAATTGATTTGATCGTAGATCAAAAACCAATAAGTTACAAAATCAATAAAATAAAGGGATTGATGATCATTAAACAACACAAAAGAGAGTCTTATCTTGGAGAACATAAAAGTCAGATCAAAGATCAACCACCTTTCAACCAAGATGCATAAAATGGAAAGGACAAAAGCACGCATAAGGATGGGATCATAGATCAACCATCTACTTAGTGCAAAAATGTTAGACCAATAAATGAGAAAGGATCAAAACACACACATGTCGTAAAACTTATCAGAATTAATACAAATAGAATCAAATATTCATAGACACATTTCATCAAACATGTGGTGTGCAGAATTCAAATTTGTAAGAAATCAAAAAAATCTAGATCAAAGTTCTTCTAGAACTCATTTAAATTACAAAATGGATCTCAAATAAGCACAAAACAGTGACTAAATAACATAAATGATATTTGTGTTAAGGCTCATGTGATTGAATAAGTTTAAGCACCAAAACAACAAAATAATCATCTAATCTTCAATTGTTTCCATAGATGACCGAATTGAAGAAAAGTTTCTTTAATTGGCTCTCATACCAATTGTTAGATCCCATTACTAGCAAAAAATTGAAGAACTCCATAAAATATACATATAAGAGAGAAATAGAGAAGAAGAATCATCATAAACTCAACTCATATGTTTTGATTGATAATCAATGCAGGTGAAATTGGAAGAACACCACACTAATAATTTAGTCGACTCTCATGGACTCACATAGTCTGTGTATAGAGTGTGTTCTCTCCAAAAACCTAATGAGAAAATAAACCATGGGCACCTATTTATATGGCCCATTTACAAAATAATTTGCCTAAGCCCATAAACCTCTAATAAAGCCTAAAATACAATTCTTTATTAAACATTCAATTAAATTAGGGCTAATTTAAGCCAACACGGATTTACCTTCTGCTTTAATATCATACTTTGAGTCAGTGTTTAGTAAAACCGTTGAAAATACAATTTCTTCTAAGTCAACCAAAATTATTTATTCTTCTAAAATTTTCTCAAGTTGAGAAATTTTGCTTTCTAAGATGAGTGGAGGAACATAAATCTTTCCTTCAACAGTCTTCGCCTCCATCTCCTCGGTAGTATATCTTTGAAAATAATCATTTGAAAGAAACTTTGGTTGATCGGGTATGTAACTAGCATTCAGTTTATCATAACAGAATGGTAGTTGCATTTTAACTGTATTTTTCCTTTTTAAATCTACTTGTGCCTCTACATCATCAGATGACTTAGTTCATCTGATTATAAGCTCTAAGTGTTTCTTGGCCAGTTGTATAAAATCAAAATCATATAAATCAGGCCTTTTTGAAATACCCTTTTTCAAATAGTGTGGGTTATCATAACCGATACCCCAAAATGGGTTGAAATACTTAAACTCTTTTTGTTTGTTAAGAAGAATGGTTTGGTCGGTCTGACCCCTAGCATAAAGCTTCTCCTCCAAACCATTTATCGTTGCAACCAATGTTTTGTTCACTAATTTTGAAGATGCACATTTTCTAACAACCTCTTTCATCTCAAGCTCACACAAGTTAAATTTAGAAGTTGTTTTAGATAATTGATTTTGGAAAACAGTCTTTTGTTTAGCAAAAGTGTCAATGTTCTTATTCAAGGATTCGATCAATACAGTCTTCTCAACAATGTCCTTGTTGAGTTTAAGTATTGTTTGATTCTTCTTTTTAATGACACGTTTTTCACGTTTAAGTTTAGACTGTAAATCTTGAAGTTCAACCATCATGGACTGCATTTGTTTTAGAAAATCAATTTCAATCATATCATTTACCTCATCTGAAGTCTCTTTATCATCAGAATCCTCATCAGCAACCTTCTATCCCACTAAACACATATGAGCGTATTCATCTTTCTCACTCTCTGAATCAGTCTGATCGAGCCAATGGTCATCTTCAACCATTAATGCCTTTCCAACCTCTTTCTACTTTGCTAGTAGCATCTTCTTCTTATAATAATCGGAATTGCGTACTTTTAGCTTTCTACAGTCTTTGGCATAATGACCAACCTTTCCGTAATTGTAGCACTTGACCGACTCATCAGTTTTCTTTTCCTTATATATGTTCACAAACTTCTTCTCTTCCGAATTCTTGTCATCAAACTTCTTATCCTCAAACCTCTTCTTTCCTTCCACTCTTTCTATATGTTCATAGTTCATTGATCCAGACGAATATCTCTGACTATTTGACCCTGGCTTTTTATAGAACTTCTTCTGAAATGCCCTGGTCAGTAAAACCATAGCTTGCTTTAGATTTTCCCCATCATCTTAATCAGTATCAGCACTGTCCTCTTCACTAGTCTCAGACAAAATCACCTTCTTTTTCTTCAAACTCATAGACTTCTTTTCCTTTCTCTTTACCACCAAAGCAACTGGATCAACAATGGTTTCTCAGCTTTCTTTTTCTCGGTCCTTATCTCCTCGACCTCTTCTTCATTCTGTCGTAGAGTCTCATAAACCTCATGTAAAGGAATCTCATTGAGATCCTTAAGTTATTTCATCTATTGAGTAAATCTCTTCCACTCTGGCTGTAATATGTTAAGAAACTTGACAATGTTCTCTATTTGTGTCTTTCTCACCTTATTCTTGCTTTGCTCATTCAGTAGAAAACAAATATGTCATACGTTGTCTCCAAACTCTTACCTTCTTAGGCTTTAAACTCTTCATAATTTTTTATACAACTACACACTTTCAACTGATTTCCTATCATCGAACCCATTATCATCTTTTCAAGTTGATCTCACATCTCTTTGTCAGTAGCTTTATAGCTGTCTATCTTCACATAAATCTCATTCGGAATACCTTGAAGTATAAGAAAGATCTTGCAAGTTTATCTGCTTTGTGTCTATCCTTTTTTTTCAATAGTATACTCCTTTGGGTCAGTAGGATACTCCTTAGTCACAACTTCTTCTCCATCTGAACTAGTATGGTTCTAATCGTTGTGGGTGGTTTCATGAGTCCTTCTTCCAGAGACTATCTGATATAATGAACAATTTCATGTCTGTCAATAAAATCGAGAAGCCTATCTTTCCACTGTTCATATTTGCCTTTGAAAGGAACTGGTGGTTTGACATCAATACCAATCGCGAGAGCATCTCTTGAAGTCATATTGATAAACACTTGCTTGAACGTTTACAAAAATCAGAAAAAAAATTCAAAATAGAAACTTGTCGCAAATAACAGGAAACACTTGTCGCAGACTGAAGGTTGAACTTGCCGCAAACTACAGATCAAACTTGTCGCAAACAACTGAGAGTCAACTTGTCGCAAATAACAGGAAACACTTGTCACAAACTGAAGGTTGAACTTGCCACAGACTACAGATCAAACTTGTCGCAAACAACTGAGAGTGAACTTGTCGCAAGACATTAGAGCCAAGAAGTGATTTGTCGCAACTGCCGTGACACGAGAAGTAACTAGTCGCAACCCAAAAGACATGAGTTCTAGCTTGTTGTAAGTCGAAGAATGCGAGAAGAGAACTATTCGTAGACAATAGGATTTGAGTTCTAAGCTTGTCGCAGGTCGTGTAATCCGAGAATCTTACTTGTCGTAAGTCGAAGAACCCGAGAAATAACACTTGTCGTATCCCAAACAACTCGAACAGTAACTTAGTGAGTCTTGCGTCAAGTTATTTTTCGTAAGAAACGTGATACGAATTCTTCACTTGTCGTAAGAGTCTAGTTGCGAGTTCCACGTTTAGAAATTTTTACCAAAAATACAAACACTTTGAAGCTTGTGACAACTGTTAGCTTAAATTAGCCCCCAATTTAATTGAATGTTTTATAAAGAAATTTTATTTGGGTTTTATAATTATTTGTATGGGCTTGAGCCTTTTCTTTGTAAATGGGCCCTAATTATTGGTTCCTATGGCTCACTTTGCTCTTAGGTCTTTGGAGAAAACACATATTACACACACTGACTAAGTGAGCCTCTCATGAGAGTCGATTAAATTCTAGTGTGGTGTTCTCTACAATTTCCCTCCATATTATCAATCTAAGCATATGAGATGAGTTCTTGATTATCATTGTTGTTAATTTCTATCTTATCTCTACATTTATGGAGTTCTTCATTTGTTGTCTGTATTGGGATCTAAAAATTGGTATCAGAGCCAATTGAAGAAACTTTTCTTCAATTCGGTCATCTATGGCAACAATTGAAAATTATATGATTATTTTGTGGTTTTGGTGCTTAGATTGATTCAATCACATGAGATTTAACCCAAATATCATTTTTGTGTTTTATTCACTGTTTTGTGCTTATTTATATCCATTTTTTTTATTTAGATGTGATTTGGATGATCTTTGATGGAAGATTTTATTGATTTCTCATCAAATATGATTTCTACACACCACATGTTTGATGAAATGTCTATGAGAAGATTTAATTTCATTTTGGTTAAATCTGATCAGTTTTTATTACATTTGTGTGTCTTTGATCTCTCTCATTTATTGGTCTAATATTTGATAGCATTAAGTAGATGGTCGATCTATGATCCCATCCTTGTGTGTACTTTAGTCCTGTGCTTTCTTAGCAACTTGGAGGAATGGATGTTGATCTATGATTTGGCTGTTTATTTAACCTAATAGGACTATTTTTTCATTTGGGTTTGATTAATAAAGAATCAATAATCTAGATTTAGTGATGTGTTACATATTCAAAGTCATATCTGAAATGATTTTTTGATCTTTGATTGCTTAAATTTAACTTTCTGAAGTGATCAATCAGAAACTTAACTTTCCGCAATCTTTGTTCTAAGAAGATTTATGGAGATCGATTCATTCTTATACATCAAATCAAGTTTGCGAGCATTTGATATGAATTGGAGGATTTGTGATAGATTAAGATTCTGGAAAGTTAACTTGACATTGGGACAGCAAGATTTCAAATTTGTCCATGATCTGCAACAGGCTGTTAAATTAGTTCATGTTCAAATTCAAAACAGTTGTTGGTTTAAGACAGAAAGGGACTGTCATGTTCTTGTTGTGTGTGTTTATGGCTAGATAGATATTGAAAGATGCAGGGTTGAATGTTTAGATTTTGAAGAGTGCCTACTGTTGTGATCAATGAGTTTGAAGATGACCAAATCTGTAAATCAAAGTGCAGTTGTATATGTTATATGTCCAAAATCTGCATATGCTATGATAAGCTGCTGTGTATGATGCAACAAAGAACAGAAAATGGAATCATTCCACACTTGCTGCGTTTTATCATGTCAAATTCTCCACTTGACAATATGCATTGCCATTGTTATGTGATATGGACCATGCATCACAAAATTCACGGGAGTAGTTAAGTGCTCATGGTGGGATGGATGTACACTTAAGTTTACTTGAAGACCAGCTTTGGTCTGTAACAACATTAGATTGAATTGTTGTTTGCTTGGTACATGACAATGACAGGAATGTCGAGCATGCTTTGCTAAGAATGGATGCAATGCAATTTAATTTGGTGCTCTGCTGAACTCTGAGCAAAGCCTTTCAATCTGTTCATGTGCAGATTTATGATTAAAGCATACAGCATCCAAAATTCGAAACAGAGTTGGATCTTTGTTTATTTAGAAATCTGATTATTATGATCCAGAATTCTGATGTTGATCCATATGTTTCTGACTTTGATCAAGACAATCAGAGTTTGATCTACTCACAGCATCATGGAACAAATAATTCTTCAAAATTCTGAAATTCCAAAGCTTCAAATCTGGAAATCTTGAAAAGTTATTCGAACATATGCAACTTCGTGCTCGTGAGAGTGGTTTCCAGCAATCACGTATTTTAAAAGCTGCTATCCATTCGAATGAACAGCAGAAAGTTTATGTCGTTCGATCTTTAAAAAGTGCAAGATCAGAATTATGACAGCAGGACATGGGAGGATTAGGTGATACAATTCTTCGACTGAAGATTATGAACCTGCAGTATGTGCAGAACTTGGAAATCAAAGCAGAAACAGTTCCAGTTGCTGCTGTTCGAAAAGTACAGATGGTGATCAAGCCTGCTCTAATGTGCAAATTTTGTTTTTGTTAACTGTGTGATCGAAAAGTGCAACAACCAATGGATCCATCAGCAAAGGAACAATTAAGCATTTGTGGAGCGCACTGGAAGATTTCAAATATAATAGCATGATATGATTTTTTGAGCTCACTGTGTACACTGTTTCTGTCCAAGACATAACAGTTGAGAAAACGACAAACAAACGGCTGAAGTGCCTGACTACAACCTTGAATAACAGAAACAGCAAGCAAAAAAGAAGCAGGAGATGCATCCTTTGCATCCTTTAAATTTTTTTACAAAATAACTTCGAAAAGTGCAGGTCTACAACAGGTTGTTGAATCTATTTATGTGCAGATTCGTATATGTAAAATCTGTCGTTTGATGTTTGTTGCTGGAAATGGGTTGTTTGCTGCTATCAACATCGATTTGTGTTGGTTAGTTTTAGCAATGGTTGCTTCTTATTTTCCATATGTGTCTCCGTTACGTTGCCTAACAGTTTAGCTAGAGATAAGAGCAGCAAGGGAGACATCGTCCATCAAGGTCAACGACACTGATTCTCAAATATCTAGTACTGTTGCAGCAGCTGTGGAGACTAACAATTACTTGCCGGTGAATGCTAGAGCTGAAACACTTCACCACAACCGTATGAATCCCAAGCGTAGGCGGCTTATGGAGTCTGTCTCCTTTTTGGTGAGGGATGCACCTGTTGAGCAGCTTGAAACACAAACAATGAACAACATTGTTATAGCATCCGTGGACCTACTGTTGAGTTTAAAGCAGAAAGTTGATGTCCATACGAATGCGCAGTAAAAAGTTGCCGTTGTTCGACTTCAATTTGAAGTGCAGCTGCAGATTTGATTCGAAAAGCCAGCAGAAAAGGGCTGTGATATTCGAGAATACATACAGAGATGCTCTACAGAGCTGAAAAACTTTGTTGTTGCTGTATAAATCAATTTTGCTGCTGTCCAGAAGGTTATGTGCTAAAAAAGTGTAGCAATAGAAAGATTTTGAAGTTGTGTTCAAAAATTTGTGCAGCAGATTGTTGCTGCTAGTTCAAATATGCAACAATGAAAACAGAAAGTTGTTGTTATGATGATGCAGAAGTTGTTAAGTGCAGCACAGATCATAACAGCAGATTGAATATGTTCCTGTTGTTCAGAGCTCGAACTGTCCATGTCATTCAGATTTCTATCATAAGCTATCCAAAACCTTATCAGACATATGACAGTTTGCTCGAAAGACTCAATATGCACAGATTCAAAATAGTGTTGCAGAAATTGAATCAAGAGTTATTCATTCAACATATTCGAAGTTGTGATATCCTGTGATAAATGCAGAAGCTATCCAGACCGTGCAGAGGCTCTGGCCAGAAGGTCCAGAGGCGCTCTGGTCGTACACAGGTTCTTTCCATTCGAGAATCCACAAGTTGTGCTTAGAGGTGCTAGACATATGGTTGCTGTTGAGATTAGCTGACCCATTTGTCAAGAAATATGTTCGTAAAATCTTTATGGGTAATGCAACAGTATCCACAAGTCCCACTACTGATGGAAACGTGGACATAGATTCACATCATAAATTTGCAGAGATCAAGTGGTTGAGGTACAAACCTCTGACAAAATTTTGAGGATGCAGAATGGGCAGAAGATCATATTCGAAACAGTTACGGGTCATATTGTATTTGTTTTACAACAAAAGGAGCACCCTAAGTCTATGCGAAAGGGTGATGACGTATTTGTTGAACACACATTGAGCTTAACAGAGGCTGCTGTCCAAAAGCTCTGGTTGTATGATTCAGAGGCTCTGGTCATTGACATCTTGATCAGAGGCAGATGTCCAGAGACATGTACAGACCCTCTCTGAAGATGTCCGTAAGCTGTCCAAACACGCACAGAAGTTTAGAGGCTGAAAATGCACAGCAGAAGACGTGTAGAGCCTCTGTAGGCTGTCCAGAGCGTGCAGAAGCTGATATTCCGATATGCTCTGTGAAATGTACTGAGTTGTGATCACAGAAGTGTGCAGAGCTTGATCAAAGATTCGGAGATGTTCTTAAGAGGCACAAAGGCTCTTAAGTTGTCCACAGAGCCTCGGTGGACCAAAACCACAGAAGAGTAGCGACCAGAGGGGAGGACCAGAGGTAGACCAGAGGATGCGTATCAGATGTCGATGGTCCAGAGGTCGCAATGATCCAAGAGCCCAAAGCCCGAATTTTTCGAATTTTCTGACAGCATTGCGCTGTTTCAGAAACACATGCACAACTTTTTACTCGAAGCTCCAAATGACATGAGTCCAGTTGCATTGGATTGATAAAACACAGACGTGTGACTTTTATGTTTTGAGTTTTTTCAAGTTTCTTGAGCTGATCTTCCAGAATCAGTGTCAAAGTATGCGTTAGGGTGTTGGACCGAAAGCATTGCATTTCACTCGTGCTCTTTCCGCTTTCAAGAATGGTGTTCTCTCGTCGGCTCTTCATGGTTTCAAGATACATATGTGACACATTGTTTGTCACTACCTCCTCTGTTATTCAAGTTTAAGGCTCGGTGTTGAACGCTTACTCAACGGGATCTTAAGAGTCAAATTTTCTGTTTTGACGACCGTTCTGCTTAGCTGAGGGAAAACTTGCACAACTCACTCATTTTCCATCCAAAATGGATGAATCAAAACTCGTTGGAAATCTAAGAGGTTGGAGTTCAATGTCCATGCGTTATGTTTTCTCTCAATCAGGCTCCTTGATGGTCAAAAACAGTTGTGAAGTTGAGACATGAAAGATGGACAAAAATGGGGTAATTTGTCTAAATCTTTCAAGAAGATGGGCCTACATTTGAGGGGGAGCTTGTGATGCTTTGAAGACTCAAAGAATGGCATACCAAAGCTTATAAAGAATGAAAGGGGGAGACTATATGATGTTGCTTTCTTTATAAAACATTAGGGGGAGATTGTTAGCTTAAATTAGCCCCCAATTTAATAGAATGTTTTATAAAGAAATTTTATTTAGGCTTCATAATTAGTTGTATGGCTTGAGCATTTTCTTTGCAAATGGGCCCTATTTATTGGTTCCCAGGTCACTTTGCTCTTAGGTTTTTGGAGAAAACACATATTACACATACTGACTAAGTGAGCCTCTCATGAGAGTCGATTAAATTCTAGTGTGGTGTTCTCTACAACTTCCCCGCCATATTATCAATCCAAGCATATGAGATGAGTTCTTGATTATCATTATTGTTAATTTCTATCTTATCTCTACATTTCTATGGAGTTCTTCATTTGTTGTCTGTATTGGGATCTAACAACAACCACGAAGAACTTGCGAGTTATTTGGATCTTGCGAGAAGTCGAGTCTGAATCACTATATCGGCAAAAAATCCTTCAATTCTTCGAATTAGGTCACCAAACTTTGTAGATTTAACCTCAATATGAATCTAAACACTTCTTTAGTTGATCATTTCAACTAGAAACAACAATACAATGAAATTTCGAACAGAATCTTACAAAAATTCCAAATTCACACAAATTTGTTGTGAATTGAACAATACAACTCAAACTAAACTTGTTCTAGTACATAAATCAAACACAATTCTATCAAATTCAGACTCAATTACACACGAATAACAAGAATTCGAATTTACACAGTGATGAACTTGCGACTTTCTGAAAATAGCAGCAAATCTTCAAATTTTGATCCAATTTCTGATTCTTGTCTGATCTGATACCAATTATTAGTCCCAAATATGCTAGTGTTAATCAATCTCAATGTAACATCCCATACTATCTATACTCGCTTAGAAGCATACAGAGCAACTAAATAAACTTTATAACAAAATAGTAAGAGTTATAGACAACCAGACGTTAAGGTACATATATATATATACAATCCTAAAACTAACTATACAAAAGTGAGGTTTTCCGGTACGTTAGTCTTCACAATATTCACTCCTGGCCCTCAACCCAAATAATCCCCCAGTCTGTCTCTAGAACATACCACGGAATAGCAAATGTGGTTGAGCAATAACTCAGTGAATAGATCAACAAAATCAACAATAAACAATATATGGTAAGTACAAGTTATCCCTATAATCATGAAAGGATAAAATAAATCAATCGAATATCACAAATATATAACAAAGGGGTCACGTAATCACCCGTTCCGTGTTTCGTGTTATTCAAGTTCACATAAATCACCCGAATACACTAAACACGTTGTTCCCAAAGAATATACGGTTCTATGGGCATAATTGAGAACTAGCAGTGTGGGCACGACACCCACTAGCCCTCGACTACTATTAAACCAGTCCTAGTTTTGTTTTGTTCCTAGGATATCCCTTCACCCCCTTGGCCGGATCAGGGACAGTGCACTCTCTACGCATACATGAGGACACCATAGTGATTATAGCCACAATGGAAGCATCACAAGGTCGGTGCCCACGACTAAGTGTCTTGGTAAAGGATCACAACGAATGTGATCTAACCGAATCACAAAAATAGACCAAAAAACCATGAACAAGTCAATATGGCTTGACTCTATCTCGTCGTGCCATTCTGAATACGATAATATCACGGTCATTGGACCGAGTCAACAAATCATATTTATCACATCCCATTCGCGCCTCAGCATTTAGAGTAAAACTCAAGAATCGGACCAACGGTCCCTATTAGGGGCAGTAGACTTTGGAATACCCTTCAGTCGTGCTCAACTAATGGGACACCAAATCGAATTCAACAAATGAATGAAAACGATGAAAATCCAAGAATCAACATTATTGAGGTATTTTCGTACCTCAAGTTCACTATTCGGTGAATTAAATTTGCATGGACTGACTCTCAACAAATAGGTCAATATCGTTCCAAGATAATAAGAGATCCATACCTTTATATATTCGAGATAATCAAAACACGATGCCCAAATGCCAAAGTTTCCAAAATCCTTGCTAGTCGGATTTCCTATCACAAGTAATATACACTTAGAATTATACCATGATTACCTATATTTATTTGATCTCTTTAGCCTATTGGCACCCTTATTAGCATAATTTAACTTTATTTCCATCCATATAGCCTTATAGTTCAATTCTAGTGTTTATGAAAGGGTGCAAAATGAATTGAACAAAACAACCAAAATATTGCAGAGGAAAATTCCCCTGCACATTTCAGCTTCTGTCCATCTCTGTGTTGGACATATTACTCATATTTAGAAGCTTAATTTGATGTTATAGTCTAAATGAAAGTTGTAACTATGCCTCCTAGGATTCCAATCGCACTGGATTAATGTTGTTTGAAACTATTATCGATTTTGTCTGAATTTAATACTAACAGTGTGTAATTCCCGAGTTTGCACAGACCCGCTACTGTAATTTGGTATTTTGGCACACTTAAACTAAAAATTAGCTTTGGTCTCTTCATAACAATTGTACTAGACACACTAAGGTTTACAACGGTATATCATACACATCAATTGGATGAATTGTTAATTTTATACATATTTTTAAACCCTCAACAACTTTCTGCTTCCTTCCAACAACACCAAATTTAACTATTTTTAATATATCAACACTACCACTTGATTTGGTAACCATTCTAAACCATCTATGAACCAATTTGAAGTATTGTCATTTTGGTTTTACAACCTTGAACATCACATTATCAAAAACTAACTAGAATTTTAGGTTACGAAACATCTAATCAAAGATTTCCTAATTTCTTACCTTAAGATGATTAGAACATGTTCAAGATGTGGATTCCTTCAAACCCTTACAAACTCCGACCCCTAACAAAAAGAATACACACAAACTTAATATGTATTTCAACCAAATAACATAAATTTCAAGATTATAATCTTACCCAATGATTTTCCTTAATGATTTCGCTCCAAATCTTTAAAATCTCATAATTTCATCAAGTCTTGAAGCTTAATTTCATGGAGGAAGGTTTGGTCTAGGGTTTTTGAAGAGAAACGTGAAGAAGAAAGAGACCAAATCTAATGATGATTTTTTATTAATTTCAGAATTTGTTTTATATTTTTCAATTTTTTACTTTTAGTCCCTCAAGTTTCATAAATTGCATATTTATCATGTTTAGAGAATTTTTTCACATTTTGTTTTAGTTATAGTTTCACTTATCCATGTTTAACCCATCTAATGGTTATGTTTGACAAAGTTAGTTCGTTTAAGTCCATATGCTATGTGTACAAGCATATAAAGCAATGACTAACTCTAAACACCAACTTTTCACTTAAAGTTCGATGTAAAACTCCGATTATTATATTCCTCCCCCCCCCCCTTAAATTAGATTTCGTCCTCGAAATCTAAGATAGGGTTAGAGGACTTACATTTTTGTAGAAATTTGGATAATCATTTTGAACGATTCCTCTTGTTCCCATGCCGCTTCCCGGTAATCCTGGTTCTTCCAAAGGACTTTGATGTATGGAATCGATCGGTTTTGTAGCTTCTTCTTCATTCGTCGTATTATCCGTTCAGGTTCTTCTTTGTATGAAAGGTATGACTCAATTTGATCTAGAGGGTAGTTGATTTCATGTAGGGGATGATAATTATACCCGTGTAACAAAAAAACATGGAAGACATTGTTAATGTGAGACATTTGTGGAGGTAAGGTAAGATGATAAGCAAGTTCGCCCACTCTTTCTAAAATTTCAAACGGACCAACATATCGAGGGCTCAGTTTGCCTTTAATACCGAAACTTCGTGTTGATCCAAATTCTCTTAGTGATTTGATAATGACCCACTGTAATACTTAGTGAAAATTACGTTTAACATCGGTATGTATTAGTGTTTCACTATCAGCGATTAAGAATTGAGTTTGTTCAGTATCACTAATGATCTCTCTTGTAACAGTTAGACGTAATCCTTGAAGACAAGTTTCGCGACAAAGATGTTCATCACTGAGTCGAAGACAAAGCTGCTGAAAAACGAACAAGTCTACTCATGATTTGATGCGGATATCAGTGAAACCAAGACAAGTCTACCTACACGTGAAGAAACCTGAAGAAAATCTTCAACGATCACTGAACCTCCTTCTATCTCTGTGAAGGAAGATATATTCAGCGATTGAAGATCACATAGCCTATGCTCCAAGTTTCTTTTGTCTTATCCTTGCACACATAGTACAAATGTCAGAAGAGACATACCTCTGTGACAGATCGTACAACAACTCTGAAGACTACACTGCTCACCATTCGGCCAAAAGCATGTCTCCAAAAGTCAGAGGCATGCAACCAACCATTGAAGGACACGTGTAAAGTACCCTGCCATGCATTTAATGCATAGGGTATAAATAGAAAGATCAAGACTCTATCTGAGGGTTGCCTTCTATCTTTCTTATCATACAGAAACCCTTGCTTTCTATATTCTCTCAATCTCTATTCTCTAATTCTTGTGCAACAATCTGTGTGATTCTTAACTTTGTTTAGATTAGGTTTTACTTAATCTTATTCCGCAACAAACTGTAAATTGTGATTTGATTTATCAATATACAATTTACTAACCCATTAAATTTTGTGTTTGTATTCAACCCCCCCTTTTCTACAAACTTGTTAAGCACCTTCGGGACCAACACTTCGCGTGCCACGGATCGGAGACACTTTAACACAGACACGGTCACTTGGATGGAATTCTAAAGGTCTTCGGTGTTTGTCGGCGTAAGTTTTATGTCGAGATTGGGCCTCTCGCATTTTCTGTTTTGCCAACTCGACCTTTTCTCTAGTGATATGAAGTAATTCGGGACCCTCAATCTTCCTTTTGCCCACTTCATTCCAATATATTGGAGCTCTACACTTTCGGCCATATAGAGCTTCAAACAGGGTCATTCCGATTGAAGATTGTTAACTGTTGTTATCCGCAAATTCAACCAAAAACAAATATTCGTCCCAATTTCCAGACCACTCCAAAGTACATGCACGTAACATATCTTCCAAAGTTTGAATAGTTATTTCGGACTGGCCGTCAGTCTGTGGATGATATGCGGTGCTTATATTCAGTCAGGTTCCCCAAGCATTTTGAAGTTCAGTCCAAAATCGTGAAGTGAATCTTGGATCTCTGTCAGAAACAATAGAAGCTGGAGCACCCATGTAGTCGAACAATTTCACGATTAAAGAGATCGGCGAGTTTGCCGATAGAATCGGTTTCTTTAATAGGGAGAAAATGTGCCGATTTTGTAAGTCGATCGACAACAACCCATATTGCATTATTCTTACGGGATGTTCTCGGTAAACCGGTTAATAAATTCATCTTGATATTCTCCCATTTCCACACGGGAATATCCAACGGATGTAACAATCCCCTAACTCGTTGATGTTCAATTTTGAATTTCTGACAAGTTAGGCAGTTAGCAACAAACTCGGCTACATCTCTTTTCATCCCGTCCCACCAAAAATGTTGTTTTAAATCGTGATACATCTTTGTGGAACCTGAGAGAATAGAAAACGGAGAATTATGAGCCTCAGCCAAGATTTCTTCCTTTAGTTTCGGAACACATAATTTTTCCCCAAACCACAACACACCTTTATCATCAACATGAAAATTAGTTTCAGAATCACCTTGGATCTTTTGTTGTATTTCCCAAAGCTCCCCATCAGATTGTTGTGTTTCTTTAATTTTGGAAATGAGGGTCGGTTCGACAGTAAGATTAGTTAACACTCCGTCTCCAACACGACAACATAGTTTAACTCCCATTCTTTCCAAATCTGGTGCTATTTGGGGTTGAACAGAAAAACATGATACAGATCTGACACCTTTCTGACTAAGAATGTCGGCCACAAGATTCGCTCTTCCAGGGTGATATTGTATTCGGACGTCATACTCCTTCAACAATTCAAGCCATCAACGTTGCCTCATGTTGAGTTCTTTTTGTGTAAAAATATATTTTAGGCTTTTATGGTCGGTAAATATGTCACATGTTTCACCGTACAAGTAATGCCGCCAAATCTTTAAAGCGAAGATAATTACAGCTAGCTATAAATCATGTGAGATATAGTTAACTTCATACGACTTGAGTTGACGTGAAGCATAAGCTATAACTCGTCCATTTTTTCATTAATACACATTTCAATCCGGATTTGGAAGCATCGCTGTAAACTTGATACCCCCTGACCCAGATGGCAAGGCAAGTACTGGTACAGTTACGAGTTGTCGCTTTAATTCTTCAAAACTTTTATCCTGTTCGTCACCTCATACAAGCTTTGCTTCTTTTCGTAGGAGTTGAGTCAACGGAAGTGCGATCTTGGAAAAGTTTCCAACAAAATGCCGATAATAACCATTTAATCCCAGAAATGCACGTACCTCACCAACATTAATTGGTTTTGGCTAAGTAGTAACGATTTCAACCTTAGCGGGATAAACTTGAATGCATTTGCTGAAATAATGTGGCCTAAGACGCCACTCGATCGAACCAGAACTCACGCTTCGATAGCTTGGCGTCTAGCTTTTTCTTTCGGAGTGTATCCAAATCTAATCGGAGATGTGTTTCATGTTCAGGATTTGACTTTGAATAAACAAGAATGTCATCAATAAATACAATCACAAAGTCGTCTAGATAACTCTTGAATACTCTATTCATCATATCTATGAAGATTGTTGGAACATTTGTCAATCCAAATGGCATAACTATAAACTCATAGTGATCGTATCGAGTTTGGAATGCAGTCTTCGGTATATCTGAATCCTTGATTCTGAGCTGATAATAACCGGATCTCAAATCAATCTTTGAGAAATAACTGGCACCCTGTAACTGATCGAACAAATCATCGATCCTAGGAAAAAGGTATTTGTTCCGAATAGTGAGACAATTCAACTAACGATAGTCAATACACAGTCTCGTGGTCTTTCTTCTTTACAAAGAGTACAGGTGCGTCCCACGGAGACATACTGGGTCGAATGTACCTTTTGTTTAATAGATCTTGCAGTTGCTCCTTCAGGTCTTTCAGCTCAAATGGGGTCATACGATATGGATCTTTTGAAATTAGGCCAGCTCCAAGATATATTGAGAGTTCAACCTCCCGTTCAGGCGGTTACCCAGGAAGTTCATCTGGGAAGACATCAGGGAATTCTTTTACAATTAGAATATCTTCCAATTTAGGACTTGCTTTAGAAACATCCTGGACCGCGGCTAGAAACACTTCACACCCACGATATATTAGTTTGTGATCTTTTAAAGCAGAGATAACACATAAAGATTTTCGGGGTGGAATACCCTAAAGTTCATGTTCAGGCTCAGTGACGTCCCCAAATGTAACTTTTTTTTGGCTTCCCAGTCAATTGTGACTCGATGTTTAGCCAGTCAGTTCATACAAAGTATGAGATCGAAATATCTCATTCTCATAGGAAGTAAGGTGGTTATCTAATATGACATAATAAACTATTTCTATCCCATCCTAAGTCTACCCATTTCTCACAGGTCAAACTTAGATTTATTCTACAAGTCGCAACCTATGCTCTGATACCATAAATGTAACATCCCATACTATCTATACTTGCTTAAAAGCATACATAGCAACTAAATAAACTTTATAACAAAATAGTAATAGTTATAGACAACCGGACGATAAGGTACATATATATATATATATACAATCCTAAAAGTAACTATACAAAAGTGAGGTTGTCCGGTAAGTTAGTCTTCAAAATATTCACTCATGGCTCTCAACCAGATAATCCCCCACTCTGTCTCTAGAACCTGCCACAGAATAATAAATGTGGCTGAGAAATAACTCAGTGAACAAATCAACAAAATCAACGATAAACAATATAGGGTAAGTACAAGTTATCCCTATAATTATGAAAGGATAAAATCAATCAATCGAATATCACAAAGATGTAACAAAGGGGTTCACGTAATCACATATTCCGTGTTTCGTGTTATTCAAGTTCACATAAATCACCCAAATACACTAAACCTATTATTCCCAAAGAATGTACGGTTCTATGGGCATAAGTGAGAACTAGCAGTATGGGCATGACACCCACTAGCCCTCGACTACTATTAAAGCAGTGCTAGTTCTGTTTTGTTCCTAGGATAACCATTCACCCCCTTGGCCGGATCAGGGCTAGCGCACTCTCCACGCATACATGAGGACGCCATAGTGATTATAGCCACCATGGAAGCATCACAAGGTCGGTGCCACCTACTAAGTGTTTGGGTAAAGGATCACAACAAATGTGATCTAACCTAATGACAAAAATAGACCAACAATCAATGAACAAGTCAATATGGTTTGACTCTAGTTAGTCGTGCCATTCTCAATCCGATAATATCACGGTTATTTAGACCGAATCAACAATCATATTTATCACATCCCATTTGCACCTCAGCATTTAGAGTAAAACTCAAGAACCGGGCCAGCAGTCCCTATTAGGGGAAACAGACTTTGGGATACTCTTAAGTCGTGCTCAACTAATGGGACACAAAATGGAATTCAACAAAGGGATGAAAGCGATGAAAATCCAAGAATCAACATCATTGAGGTATTTTCGTACCTCAAGTTCACTATTCGTTGAATTAAATTTGAAGGGACTGACCCTCAACAAATAGGTCAATCCCGTTCCAAGATAATAAGAGATCCATGCCTTTATATATTCGAGATAATCAAAACACGATTCCCAAATGCTGAAGTTTCCAAAATCCTTGTTAGTCGGATTTCCTATCACAAGTAATATACAACTAGAATTATACCCTGATTACCTATATTTATTTGATCTCTTTAGCCTATTGACACCCTTATATTAGCTTAATTTAACTTTATTTTCATCCTTATAGGCTTATAGTTCAATGCTAGGGTTTATGAAAGGTGCAAAATGAATTGAACAAAACAACCAAAATATTGCAGAGGAAAATTCTCCTGCACATTTCAGCTTATGTCCATCTCTGTGTTGGACATATTACTCATACTTAGGAGCTTAATTTGATGTTATTGTCTAAATGAAAGTTGTAACTATGCCTCCTAGGATTCTATTAGCACTGGATTAATGTTGTTTGATGCTATTATAGATTTTATATGAGTTTTATACTAACAGTGTGTAATTCCCATGTTTGCACAGACCAACTACTGTAATTTGGTATTTTGACACACTTAAGCTAAAAATTAGCTTTTAGTCTCTTCATAACAATTGTACTAGACACACTAAGGTTTCCAACGGTATATCATACACCTCAATTGGATGAACGGCTAATTTTATACATATTTTTAAACCATCAACAACTTTCTGCTTCATTACAACAACACCAAATTTAACTATTTTTAATATATCAACACTACCACTTGATTTGGTAACCATTCTAAACCATCTATGAACCAATTTGAAGTATTCTCATTTTGGTTTTACAGCCTTGAACATCACATAATCAAAAAGTAACTAGAATTTTAGGTTACCAAATATCTAATCAAAGATTTCCTAATTTCTTACCTTAAGGATGATTAGAACATCTTCAAGATGTGGATTCCTTTAAACCCTTACAAACTCCGGCCCCTAACAACAAAATACACACAAACATAATATGTATTTCAACCAAATAACCTAAATTTCAAGATTATAATCTTACCCAATGATTTAACTCCAAATCTTCAAAATCTCATCATTTCCTCAAGTCTTGAAGCTTAATTTCATGGAGGAAGGTTTGTTCTAGGGTTTTTGAAGAGAAACGTGAAGAAGAAAAAGACCAAATCTGATGATGAATTTTTATTAGTTTCTGAATTTGTTTTATATTTTTCAATTTTACAAATACATCTTTGACTTTGACTTTCTTCATTTTGTATGTGATGTTGACTTCACTCTTTGAGGCTTTGTCTTGAGGCTTTCAATCTTCAATCTTGATGATCTCGGATACAACAAGTTGTTGATCCATCTACCACTCCTACACCTGCTACACTAGTGTCTTCAGCCCTACCTACATATGAGATAAATGTCTAGAGAACTGAATTTGACAATCTCAACTCAAGGTTTGATACCATGGAGGATCATATTTCTAAAGTTGACAAGTCTATAAGAGTTTTGCATAACAGTGCAAGGTTCAAGATGAGAAAAAGAGAAATTTTGATGATGATGATCATCATCATAATCATCAAAAAGGGGATGACAAGGCAAAGAACTGAGTCTGCCGAACCTTCTTGCCTGTTATCTGATATGAGTGAATCTGCTCAAGGGGATCAGAATGTTCAGAACAATGATGGTAATGTTCAGAGTAGCGTGGTGGAAGTCATCATAGGAGGTGTGAAATTTCTTGCAGGGGATTACTCTTATTCAATCTAGAAGTTGTTTCTCAAATATCTGAAAGATTATATGGTTATCTGGGTTATTTCAAAGAAATCTATCTTTAATTGTTAAAACTCTACAAACCAACCTCAAATTATTTTAAGTGTAATTTTTGGCATAAACAGTAGCAGCACCGGAAAATCATCCGTTACTGGATAGGCCACGGAAGTATGTTGGTTATATTGTTAGAGCATCTCCAACATCTTTGCTAAAATAAAAAAAAAATTGGGTTTTTGTTCTCTAAACCTCTCCAGCAGTTTTGCTATCTTGTTTGCTAAAATAGAGAAAACTTGAAAATTTTCTAAGTTTAGAGAAATTCTCTAAAACTTGATGGTTGGAGAGAGAAATGATTATTTTATTCAATCCCACCAATAGGATTCAATTTTTATCATTTTATATTAAGTTTTTAAAAAAAAATGTATTGGGATGATAAATTAGAGAATATTATAATAATATAAGTTGTTTTAAAATTTTCTAAAATAACAAATCTGTTGGAGTTGAATATAATATTTTTTAGAGATTTTCACTTTTGATTCTCTATTATATCAAACAAGATAGCAATGTTGTTGGAGATGCTCTTATGTTTTATGTCATTACTTTTTCATTGTCAACAAATTACTGATTTGTATGCAGCAGTTTGGATACACTCCCCCTCCCCTAGTTAGATTATTACGTACATTTGAATTGTGTGAATTTTATATTTTGAATTGTATGAATTGGTTATTTTTAATTTGTTGAGCATTTTTTATACAAGATGTATTGGAAATCCGTTGCCAAAGGTCCCTCGCTAATCCGTCCCTGATTAGGACCCTCGCTAATCGGTCGCTGATGCGGCCCTCGCTAATATTTTCCGTAGTTAATCCCTCACTGATATATTCCGTCGCTAACCCGTCGTTATATATTTTGTCGTTAATCTGTCGTTGATGGCATTGCCCGCCATTATTTGACATACGGACTATCATTGGCGGATTAATGAAGGAATTTAGCTATTCCGACGAATTAGCAACGGAATTTTCGTTCGCTAATAGCCTTCATTTTTGTAGTGATACATAAGCAATACACACTTTGTAGGCAAAGTCATGTGCCAACAAAACTGCGAGGTTATTGTTAATTTAAATATTTTCTCGGAAAAATTGAAGTATTTATAAATTTTTTGCCAACTAAGATACCCCTTTTAATGTCAATTTCTCTACTTGATATTGATGTGTTTGCCCTACTTTCTTGCAATACTTCTTGATCATATTCTCCTATGCACCAATGAATGGCACTCCTGATAAGAAATGACACAACACACTGGAAAGATTGCACAAATATTCTATGGAAAATAAGAAGTCTCACATGATACACTTAATTGTCCTTGTGTAAGAGGGCTACTCATTTGTCTTTTGTTGTGGAATTACCCAACACAAGCAAACAAATATGATATATATCTCATATTAGTTTGGAATGATGGAATGATGTGTAGCAATCAATCATAGAGTAAAACAAAATCAATTACATTAATTATATGAGTTATTTTGTCTTAATTAAAAGGAGATTCATGCAGATCACTTCACAAATGGACAAGTGAATGGCCGGCTAAGACACCACTTTGGCTTACTCTTTACCCTTTTCACTTATTGCTCGTTGTTGTTGCTAATGCTATGATTTACTTTCATTTTGAGTTTGTTTGACAATATTCTTTCATCTTTTTTTGTTAAGAATTATCATTTAGATATATGTTATTATTAATTACACATTTTAGTAGACTAATTAACAACTATAAGAAACATTGTGTGTATCCGATCCGTTCCATAAAAAATTGCAATATTTTGGTGTCATAAAATTCACTTTTGAATAGTTTTTAAGTTAAATGACATAGTTGGATTTACCATTGTTAAAAATATATTGACATATACTACATGTTCTACTTTTCCAAAACCCTTCAAACATTATCAAGTATATCTCAAGCACTAATTATATATTAAGCTTCATGGCAAAAGTTTTTGCCTAAAATGTTTTCATAGGCCATATGTTTTCATGAAACCATGCATGCAACCCATTTACCCCTCAAGATAGATCAATACCTTATTTTTTTAGTGTGATATACTGAATAAGTTTAAATTTAATTATACTTTATAGATTTGAATCCACATAATTTATTTATATGATACTTTAGTTAGTTATATAAAGAAAAACATCTATAACATCAATAGTTACAAATCTATACTATATTATAAAACATGGATAAAAAAACTCTTAAATACAAATTATTAAGCAAAAGGTACTATCATTTTATGCAAGATTTTAAAAATCTCTTAATTTACAAGTATCAAAGAATAATATACATATTACTACTGCATGCTTCTAACACCCACCAATTTGGTATGTGCAAGACCTTCCTTTTACGCAGACATTTTCATGTATCACTATTAATTAATATATTATATTACTATAAATTTGTTTTAATTATATCTATACTATATTATAAAGAAGATATAAAAAACTCTTAAAAACAAGTCTTAAAGCTTAATATACCGCCATTTAATGTTAATTCTTTAAAAAACAACCATTAAAGCTATATGTACTACATTTAATGTTATTTATTAATTTTCAATCATTATCTTTAACCATTTTAACTTCTCTAAAATCATTTACCACTTTAACTTTTACTAAAATAACTCTCAACATAATTAAATATAGAATAAAATTCAAAATTTAAATATAAAAAATATAAAATATAATTAAAAAATCTAACATAATATTTTATAAAAAAAATTATATTATGAAACCAAAATAAATTACATTATATTATTAATCTAAATTAAACAAATTTATATAAAAAAACACTATCACTTTCTTAGAACCATCCAAAATCGTAATGTAAATCGACAAAAAACAGAAAATAAAATGAAACATTAAAATCGTGATGTATCTAGCTGTATTGCGCGAATACATTTCTAGTTACTATTAAATATGTAATTAGTTATTTTTTCTAGATGTCATTAAAATATATAAGATAATCATTGAATTCTAACAAAATACTTAATATTTTTTATATAAAAAAAATTATATTATTAAGCTTAAATTAAACAATTTATATAAAAAAAACATTATCGCTTTTCTCAAAATCATCCAAAATCGTACTGTAAATCGACAAAAAATAAAATAAAACATTAAAATCATGATATATCTCGCTGGATTGCACGAGTACACTTTTAGTCATTATTAGTAGTTAATGAATAAGAACACTTTGTTATATTCAAGAGCTTTTTGACCTCTTTTGTTTTTTTCTTTTCTTCATATTTAAACTAATTTATGCTTGATTTTTAATTAATTTTTTGTTTCCTGCTTTTGCAAAGCCACAAGAAAGAACACATGACGACTGCTGCCTCAGGACACATAATTAACAGTGAAAGTATATATCAAGAAAAATATTATCAGTCATAAAATCTATTTTTCATATGATCATATCAATCTTTAATATAACTTTTTTTTTTTGTCTAATTCAATTATGTGTCCTTTGTTGTGGCTTTGCAAAAGCAAGAAGGCAAAAAATTAATTAAAAAAAATAATTAAAAATTAATATGAAGAAAAGAAAATTAAAAGAGGTCAAAAAGCTCTTGAATCTAACAAAGCGTTTGGTATTCATTAATTACTAATGATGATTAATGTTATAGATGATAAGTTGTTAAGTTCTGTTATATATAATTGTTGAATACGTGAAAAATAATAAATGAAAATCCACTAATACTATATAGGCTAAAAACCTATTTATAGAATAATATATAAGTTTGTTAGAACAATTAAGAAAAACTAAATTTATCGTTATATATAAACAAAAATAAACTTCTTGTTGTAGGATAAGTGTGCCATCGTCTAAAGGATGACGATAGAGATAGAGATAGAGATAAATATATCAGAGTTAGATTAGAACTGAAATATCTCCTAACTATCTACTTGTAACTCCTCCCTATTTAAAGGGCTTATGATTAATGAGAAATATAGATTTCTTCTCTCTGTCTTATTGTTATTCTCTTCTTATTGTTGTTTCATTTGTTTTTTCCTTTAACACGTTATCAACACGAAAATCAACCACAAGAAAATACCTAAAGTCCATCAACTCCCCATTGACTCTAAAATCAACCTCTTGAAAAGGTACAAACAAATACCCTCATGTTTTGAGACGACATATAAATCCTAAGTTTCATAGGATACCTTTACTAGAAACCCTCAAAGAAATGTGGGATGTTCCGAAAGGGATAATCAGGAGTACTGATGAATATGTACTTCCCAAACTAATCGTACAGTGGAATGAAACCCACTTACTTGATTACAAAAAGGTAACTGATTTCAACAAAGAAATGTTATATCCAAAACGCGTCTCAATCTCTGTGGCAAGGAGCTCACAGAAGATGACATGATTCCTAATATCATTTCCACATTTCATATATAAGTAAATATTAATGAACCAATATAAGTTGGAATATAACATTTAGACAAACTCATCAACCTACTGCAAGTGGTTGAGAGACACAACAAGGTTCTTTCGAATAACACCACATATGTCGGGATAAAGAAAATTCCTGATATCAATAATGAAAGTGTTAGAAGTGGAAACAACTCCAAATAATTGTGAGTTAAAAACCATTTCACACATATGACATTTCTGCACCATGTGGACGAGACCCTAGAAAGGGTCAGGGTATTGGTAAGAGTCAGGAAGTTTTTTTTCAACACCTGGAGTATGATACAACTACTACCCAGGTGATAATGGACAATCAAATAAGATATGCACTAAAAAGTGCTTCTATAAAAAAAAAGGGAACACGATGAAAATGAAATATAACATATTTGTTTTAATATTTAATATTGATTATGCATATGTTTCTTTGAAATTAATTTTAAAAAATTAATTTCTTTGCTAAAGTAAAATCGAATATGTAACCATTATAGATGTAAAGAAATACATCAAAACAAATACAAAAAAAAATTCAATATTCTTCGTTCCGTGTAGAAATGTATCGAGGAGAATTATTTTTTTTTACTTATCACACCCTTGAAAAAAAGATAGACTAATACTTGTTTTATAATACATCCAACCAAATTACTTAGACGATGGACTGTCACTCTCTTGTTGGTACAAAATTAATAGGAACCTTGTAAAGATATTCGTATCAAATGGAAATGGAAATGAACATATATACATAAGTTCTAATGAATATATGAAAGTAAACATATATCATGGAAACTAATGTGTCAAACTAGTAGATTATTGGGTCATCGGCACATATTTTGTCACCAATAAAGAACTTTTGGGGGCAATAACACATATATGTTTTGGCATGACCATGCGGGACACCGTGGTTATGACATAGTGATCCGTGTATTGCAAAATACACATAGACACATTCTCTTTCGAGTGAAAGGCAGAATGAGGAAAATTGCAACTGTTGACTTCTGTAGCATAAGAAACAACATTGTTATATGCCCTCTCGAATACCTAAAACTTTTGTATATAACCTACTCCTTAGCCAAGACATGATTGAGACCATCCTAAAGCTAAGGACATAATACAAAAATATTCCATTGTTACAACGAATACAAGGTGATATTTATGGACATAAACATCCAGAATGCGGGCCATTAAAGTACTTTATGGTTCTGGTTTCGATACGATGAACACATGTCGTATTATTGTCCACATGAAATACTGCACTCCTAGCACTAACTATACGTTTAAGGTCTCACCACCCTGATTATTTCATCAAGTCTACATGACTTTGAATGCTGGATAATTTACATCATAAGGATTTGATGTTAATTGCATATGTATTAGGATCAATGTAAAGTTTCCTATACCCCATGTGTATATATAAAATGGTCTCATAGAAGTTGTTATCAAAAGAATATGATGACATCTAGGGTATTAGTAATGCGCACCAATTTACCCACATCTACCTGGGGTTATGCAATTATTATATGCAATTTTTTTTCGTTTTTAGACCCACTACTTGCTCATGCGTACCAGTTGGTAACTGGATATAAGCCTGATACTTTACATCTACGCATGTTTGATTATATGTGCCAATTGCGCCCCCACAGCGCATCAAAATGGGTCCTTAAAGACGATTTGGTATATGTTGGATATGAATCCCCAACAATTATCCGCTAATTATAATATTTGACTAGTGATCTCTTTACCGCTAGATTTATGGGTTGTCACTTTCATGAGACAGTCTTCCCGTCGTTAGGGGGAGATAGGAAAAAGGATTTTCCATGGGAACGACAGGAAGTGTCATTGAATATTCCCACTCTGTCTCATTTCGATCCCCAAAACTTCACAATGTAATGTTGAAGTCAAACGAATCAGACTCGATACCTGATACGTTTAATATTCCAAAAGTGACAAGATCACATATACGAGCTGCAAATATACTTGCAAGGTTAAAAAGTCCCCAACAGGGGCACAACGCCATTGGAAAGTGCGTTGCAATCACACATAGTGGAGGTGTGGTTGAGGTCGTAGCTCCCAAACGGAAATGGGGGAAGCTACTTGGTTCGGTAGATACTCATCTAAAGGAAGAGAAGAGTAAGGCACAACTATTTGTCATCAATACATAAACCTCTCATGAGATTGTCTCTGATTAAACTATGTCTATGAATCATCACTGGAGGACGCTCCGAAGTTAATATTGATTCTAGAGATGAATATTAATCTCAAATGAACTATGAGAGCACATATGAGTCGATGGACAGATCATATATAATTATTGATGATATATTTCGCATATATTATTGTTTATGAGGTGATAGAGCACATTGACATCGAACCATGCTCAGTTGGAAAATATCAACAAAGAGCAAACTGACCTAAATAAGCAATCCAGGAGAATCATATTATTTGACAAATGAACAGGTATTTGGTATGGTAGTGCTAACCCACCAAGTGTAAAGCCTGTAAGACATAAATAAATCATTTGTCCTAAAGCGTAATGAGAATAATTAAGTCATAATGTATGAGACTCTCCTTTGGCGCAAGGTTTCTCACAACGCCCTGGATTGACCACGAGGAGACTTACTCTCTCATGATGGATGTTATGACATCCGTATAATTTACTAGCCTAGTAGTTTCCGAAGGACTGGAAATGCAGCTCATGAATGTGGTTACCACATATCTCTACGGGAATCTAGATTTAGAGATATATAAAAGTGCTTGATGATATTACATTACCAAAATCAAGCAACTCTAAACCACGAAATGCGTTTGCAATAAATTGAAACGCCCACTTTATAGATTAAAACAATATAAGTGAATGTGGTATACCCGCCTAATGGAATATTGATTGGGAAAGGATATATAAGAACGATGAAATGTTCTCTTGCTTATTTATTATGGAAAACAAGTTCCAGATTTTCAAAGTAGCTCTATATGTCAATGTTATGAACATAATAGGCACTCTTGATGAAATGAGAGGAACCACAAGCTACTTGAAATCTGATTTTGAGAGGAAAGATCTTGGGAAAACTTGGTTTTGTCTAGATATTTGAGCTAGGACACCGAGTTTGTGAAATATTAATTCACCGATCGCATATGTCCAGAAAATAATCAGGCAATTTAATATGGACAAAGCGCATACGGTTAGCACTCCCATGATCGGTCGAAGTGTCGGATATAAGGAAAGATCCATTTCGTCTAAAGGATGATGACGAAAGATGCTGGGAGATGGAATTCCCTATCTAAGTACAATATGCGCATTATCGTACTTAACATAATACACTTGACCATATATTGTATTTCTCAGTGAACTTGTTAGCTAGATTTAGCTCAACGCCAACGCAAAATCATTGGAATGATATTAAATTAATCTTTTGGAACCATTGACATGGTTTATACTTTCCCTATAGAAAGAAAAATGGGATTGATAATGGAACTTCAATACCTACTTAGAATGTAAGCAGCAAAAGTACTAGCTAGCTCTTATAGAAAAACACCAAATAATGTCTTGGTATGTGTTTGCTGATATTAGGTATTTGTTTGACCCATACAAATGATGTTCCCAAACTGAATAAAGAATTACCACAAGGAACACGTCGATTGCATGGAAGTAAACTAAGCGATCATTTGTAACTACCTCCTTGAATTAATCCAAGAATATTACTCTCCATGAGATAATAAAATAATGTATATGATTAAGGACTATCATTACATATATTATAGGAGTTAGTAATTTTGGGTTCAACCAGTATCCTACTTGCATATATGGAAATAATGTATCATGTATCGAAGAAATGAACATAAGATACATCAGGGGTAATAACACAAAGCATATTCTGCTTAAGTTTCTATACAATCAGCAATAAAAGACTCTCCTTTAGATTCAAGTGAATCAAGTAAGGTGTCAAAAGAATGTGACATATTTTACCAAGTCATTACCTAAAACCATATATTGAGAAACGTGTAGAAAGTAAATGAAAATGTTTTCCAAATTTCCTTGGTTAATGCACGAATCAGGGGGAGTAGTAGACAAAAGGGGGAGTCTACTATATTTGTGATATTGGTATGTTGTGCTCTTTCCTTCAACCAAGGTTTTATTTTTCCCATTGGGTTTTGTTCCTTGGTGTAAGGTTTTAGTGAGGCAACTGTTTATATACCATCATGTTTTCTTAACTCTCAAGATTAAAGTATGAATCTAAGAGAAAACTAGACTGAAGGATAAGTCTATGTATTGCAAATAAGCTGGTGCGTTGTACTCTTTCCTTCGTCATATTTTTATTTTTTCCCACTGGGTTTTATTTTGGCGTAAGGTTTTAACGAGACAACAACTGTGCACCACCACTCCTTTAACTCGGCACAAGGGGGAGTGTTGTAGGATAAGTGTGCCATCGTCTAAAGGATGACGATAGAGATAGAGATAGAGATAAATATATCAGAGTTAGATTAGATCTGAAATATCTTCTAACTATCTACTTGTAACTCCTCCCTATTTAAAAGGCTTATGATTAATGAGAAATATAGATTTCTTCTCTCTGTCTTATTGTTATTCTCTTCTTATTGTTGTTTCATTTGTTTTTCCCTTTAACACTTCTTCATATTTTGATGTATTTTACTTCTTGAGGATATCAAATCTTGTTTTATTATCAAGCATATATATATATATATATATATAAGCCTCTCAAAAAATAAAATTACAAAATAGATAGAATATTTTTTAAAAATATCATATTTTTCGTAATAAATTAAAATATTTCTCAAAATATTTCTCAAAATATCTTATTAGTAATTATTTCGATCACCATGTCTCTATAAGAAAACTGATTTCAACGACGGTAATCATCAAGAGCTAAAATTCTTCGAAAATTTTCGACGGTACAATGACGGGATGTCCCACCACTCACAACTTTTCCGACAAAAACAAAATCCGTCAGTAAATCTTAATATTTTCGATGAATCACCGATGAACAGAAAATATTTTATTTGTTGAATAAATTTCCACATGGTCGTCGGTGATGAAGTCCATCAATGATCCGTCGGTAACTGTCAGTTGTCGGTGATCAGTCGATGAAGGTGTCCGTCGGTGATATCCCACGTCATTTCTTCCGGCAGACTTTCACAGAGGGATCAGGATCACTGCCGGATCGATCCGATTTTTAGCAACAAATTACCGACGGATTTTTTCGTCGGTGAAAATCTTTTAGTTTTGAAGTGTGTCTTCACGGATCCGCATCATATGTTGCTACACAGTACAAGAAGATAAATATCTTAAACTTGTATACAAGAATGTATCAATGATTCCATAGTTCTTCTAATAGTATTTTAATTTTTGTTGCAGATAATCCCAGAAACACAAAAATTGCAAGGTCCAATAGATAATTGACATGACATGCATTATAGGCCAAGTGGTAGATGGGTAAACGATTTTGCTAAAACCGATCATGTAAGTAACTGTTTTGACAAGTTCATTCATTACCATTAAGTCATTGTTTCCATTTTTGGTCCAAGTATCTTCTTTTGGAAGAGCATGTCTTTGCTTTTATTAGAAGATGAGACTTGTACCAAAAAATATTGTAATTACAAATTTAATAGATATATAGACTCAAATCAACAAAACAAAGGCATTCTAGACAAAACAAATCAAAAGTTAATTAAGGAAAAGAAGAGAAGGAAGTAGTTATTTGATTACTCATTGCTTCAAATGTCGCTGGATCATTGTCTGCATACTATCCCATTTCTTCCTGAAATTTAGATTATCAGTTGTATTCATATCCCTAATATTGTCTGGTGATTAAAAAGATGAAAACGAGTTGTGACCCTACTTTCAGTTTGTTATACTTCTCTTCAATGACTTTGAGCTCGCTTAAAGCCTCTTCTCGTGCATCCTGTTAAATGTTAGAAGTGAAAGAGATAAGTCACAGAAGATGCCCTAGCTATAAGTTGTTATTATGTGTTTGAAAGTCATTTCATCGACTTACTGAATTCTCTCAGCCTTTTTTAAGGACTCACATTACTCCACATGCTCTACATGCCACTTCTTGCTGCTTTGAAGCTCTAACTCAAGTTTCTTGGACACATTCATTAGTTGTTAAACAAAAAAGCATTTATTAAAAAAGCAAAGATCTATTATGATGATTGGATAATATGATTTTAATTCTATATACACATAATCATTTGTATTGCAACCTTTTTCTGAAGTAAAACCTTACTCTACCTGATTTCTAGCACAACTAGGAAGACTCCAAAAGTAGACCTGCAATTTTTACTTGGACTAAGAAGCAAGAACAAAAATTATGCAAAGATATATTATGATGACCGCCTTCTGTTTGCTTCTAAGTTTAGTTTTTTTTTTTTTTTTTTATGTTTTACAAATTATAAAATTAGAATTGAAAAAAAAAAACACATAACATACATCAATTACATTGTATACTATATCGTGGTTGTATATAGGTTTCTGTTGGTACATGGGTTTCAGTGTTATGGTTATGATATCAACCACCATAGATCAATTCCCATTAATGTACTTTTAATTTTCATTTTTTGTGATTTAGTGTTTTATTTATATACACTACAAAACAGAGGCTTATCACCGACGGACGAATCCGTCGGTAAAATCGTAATCCGTTGGTGATCCGTCGGTAAATGTCCGTCGGTATAAAGGTGGTCGGCATTCAGATCACCGACGGATATTACCGACGGATCACCGACGGCTTACTTTTCCGACGGATCTCCGACGGTCACGTGGGTTATTTCCGACGGATCACCAACGGTCTATTTTTAGCGACGGATTACCGACGGCTATTCACCGACGGATTAATTCCGATGGATTTCTGACGGATTTTTATTAAATAAAAATTTGTTATTCCCTGTTTCTAGTTTCTAATCACAAACAATTAATCAACAAACAAATTTCAATCAAATTACCGGTTTTGATTTCAATTCTCAATTTCAAATACAACTTTCTCTCTCTATAACTCTCTCTCTCTCTCTCTCTACAATTCTCTCTATAAGATACATATTCTTCTAATCACACTCTAACCAAGAACAACTAACAAAAACTATTTATACCCTACAAGTTACAAGGAAACAAAACAAAATACAAATACAATATACTTTGACTTTTATTACAAAAGACTTTGATTTTAATGAAAGTTGACTTTCTCAGCTTTGATTTTCTTGAACTTTGACCTTCAGTCTTCTTGATCTTGTATCCAACAGATTTATGCTCTAACAATCTCCCCCTTTGGATTCAAGATCACTGTTGAAAGATCTAGCAATTCAGTCTTCACTTTTTAAGCTCTGTCAGTACAATCTCCCCTTTTTCTTTGATGGTATTCTTTCCAAAACTGTCTTCAAACAATTAACAATCTCCCCAAAACTTTCCCATGATACTTTCACTTTGGAAAGAAATTATCTTCAGAATCAGCTCGAATTGCTTTAGCAAACAATCTTCAAAGAAAATTTACTCAAAATCAGCACATCTTCAGAAATTCTTTGATCTTCTTCAAATCTTTACTTTGAATCTTCTGACTTGGACATCTCTATAAAAATCATATCTCAAAACTTTATCATTTCTTGATACCATCTCCCCCTTTTTGATGATCTGAGCATTTATACCATCAAAACTTTTCTTCCAAGAAATGTCTTTGACCATTCTGATCTGTCAAACTGAGCCTCTGATTTTGTGATCCGTAATCATGTATTTATCTAGATCTTTGCAAATCCAGACAAAATAAGAACATGTAACTCCTGAATCAACAAATGAATCAGTTAAAATGCCTGTCAGTAACACGAAGTCACTATGTGTAACGAATACACAATATAAAGGAGCTTTTGTGATGTTCACTCCCCCAGGGCTTCCATCCAATCATCGAAACACCACAAAGGCAATTTCTATGAATGTTATGACAAAGAAACAAATTCTTTGTGTGTTCGTGCAAGTGTAGAAAGAATTAAGCACGAATAATTGCTTTTTAAGGCTCAACATAGTGTAAACCACTGAGACAACAGTAGATAAACACAGACTCAATGTGCATGATTGAAGTGCGAAGGTGGGGCAGACTTCCTTCTTTTTCAATATCCAGATTTTCCAAATGAAAACTAGATAGATTATATGCTGCGTCCCCTTGAAAATGTGAAACATTTTCTTTTTGAGAAGAAAATGAGTGGCTGGTGGGGTTTTTAACAAGAGTTGGCATGGGTTAGTTGCCTGTTTCAATAATGTTCACCAAGAATTGTGAAACATTAGTAATATGGCTACCCGGCTCAGAAAGTAGTTGGTGCAGAGTTTGATATTCTTTTACTCTGATTTCACACCCTCTTTCTTTTAATTCAATAAGCTCACTACTAACCAATATCTCATTTCCATTTTACCTCGTCACACCCACACTCATTTCTTTTAGAATCCCCACACTCAATCACTAAGAATTAACTTCTTGGGTAGAAATCACTGGTTAACGTGATTTCATAGAAGTTCAGTTAATTCCTAGCACAAAGAACCCATGTATGATCCTAAAAGAACATGTTGCTCATAATGATTTACCTTTATCAGTTAAAGCTCATATACAAATGTCAGACAAATGTATGCTCATAAAATATAATCATGAAGATTTGAGCATTTTTAGACATTGAAGTATTTTCAAACAAGTATACTGAATGAATGAACATGAATGCAAAAGACTTGTTTGAAAATCTGACATTGTATGAAAAATGATCAGAAATGAAATGATATAGCAATTAAGGCTTATGGTCAAGAATAACAGATATTGTCCATATAAAACAAAAATATAGACTTCCTTGAAATGAACGCTTCAAAATGAAATGACGCTCAAGATACAGTGAAGTACAAGTGGAGTGTCTTACCATCGAAAATATGTTACAATATGAGACATGGTAAGAACTATTTGATCAAAAAAATGAAACCGGTGTGTGTGAATACTTGAAAGTATGTAGAAAAGTCAATACGCAAGTATTTATCTTTGGAAACACACGGTTTATTAATCATTGAAGCTTAAAATGAAAAATGAAAACATTTAAAATCACACTTCCAATTCATGAAATCTGTTTAAGAATCGGGAAATGGTTTGAACATTTAAGAATATGTTTTCTTATGATTGAAAGTCGTCCTTCTTTCAACCATATATGAGATTAAGATAAGAATTTTAAACCTTTTCGCTTCGTCTTGAATCTCATGAAGTCAGCTGAAGTCATAAAGATATGATCTTGATAGCTTCCTCTCATACTGCACAAGTCTCAAAGTCTAGTCAAAGCAACTTTATTCACAAAGTATATTCAAATGTAAAAGACATAAAGCAGTAAAACGATTAAAGTACGAGTTCTGATCAGAAATAATCAGAAATCATAGTCTTACTCCTTTTGATGTGATTTATATGCTCCCCCTAAAATCATGCATCACAAAAATTTGTCAGTTAAGCAAAATGCAGAAATTAGATATGCTCCCCCTCAAAAGAATGTAGATCATCTTAAAGTGCATCTCATTCCCCCCTTGAGATCATGAGCAAACTATTAAAGTGCAGATATCTTTCAGAAATAATGATAAAGAAAATGATAAAAATAACAATACTTAACTTTATTAGGTAACAACCGATTATGTCTTAAGATTTAACATATCAAGCTTAGAGATAAGAAAATTAAATCTCTTTTCATCTAAGGGTTTGGTGAATAAATCTGCAAGCTGATAATCTGTTTTTACAAAATAAAGTTCAATTGTTCCTTTTTCTACATTATCTTTTATAAAATGATACCTGACGTCAATGTGTTTGGTTTTCGTATGTTGGACAGGATTAGCAGATATCGCGATTGCACTCTTCGAGTCACAATATATAGGTATTTTGTCGAACTTGAATCCATAGTCTCTTAGCTGTGTTCGCATCCACAGGACTTGAGAGCAGCAACTGGCAGCAGCTACATACTCTGCTTCAGCAGTCGATATGGAAACGCATAATTGTTTCTTTGATGCCCAACTAACGAGCTTATCTCCAAGAAATTGAATGTGACCTGAAGTGCTCTTTCTGTCCAACATGCAACCTGCATGATCTGCATTTGAATAAGCAGTCAGTTGAAATCCAATATCCTTAGGATACCACATACCAAGATCTGCAGTCCCCTTACGATACCTAAAAATCCTTTTGACAACAGCCAAATGGGATTCTTTAGGAACAACTTGATATCTAGAACATAAGCATGTTGAAAACATAATATCTGGCCTACTTGAAGTAAGATACATTAATGATCCTATGATACCTCTATAAGTTCTAACATCAACACTTTTACCCGAAGGATCAGTGCTGATCTTAGTACCTAGTACCATTGGGGTTCCAATTGGTTTGCAATTTTCCATTTTAAACTTACGAAGAATATCCAAAATGTACTTAGATTGATTAATGAAAATCCCCATTGAAAACTGTTTAACTTGTAATCCGAGAAAGAAATTCATCTCTCCCATCATACTCATTTGAAAACGTGACACCATGAGGTTAGAAAAGTTTTTGCAATATTTAGGATTAGTAGAGCCAAATATTATATCATCAACATATATTTGAATAAGGATGATATCAGCTTTTTCCTTTTTGATGAACAAAGTGGTATCAACTTTACCTTTGGAAAAACCTGACTTGACCAAGAATTTAGATAGAACATCATACCATGCTCGAGGGGCTTGTTTCAAACCATACAGGGCTTTGTCCAAGATGTAGACATGATCTGGCTTATCTGGATTGACGAACCCTTCTGGTTGAGACACATATACTTCCTCCTTAAGAATGCCATTCAGAAAGGCCGTTTTCACGTCCATCTGATAGACTGTGAAATTCTTATGAGCTGCTGAAAGACCAAGATCACTAGAACTTCTAGAGAGAGAAAGTAGAGAGAGAGAGACTAGGGAGCGCAAAGTAGTAATTCTCAATATTGTGCGTGTAACTCTTACAACCAACAAGACCAAAGGGACTTAAATACCCTTGGTCAGATACAAGACATATAAGCCTCTAAACACAGTATTGACCAAGTCCTATAAATACAATGATTACTATAAAATCAGACCTAACAATCTCCCCCATAGTATTCATTGGCGCTTTGGTCTTCAAAAATGATCTTCTATAACAACACGGACCAACAAAGCGACTTTCAGAAGCTTTCTGACTTTTAAGAAAAAATTTCTTCTCAGCATCTTGAATAATGAAATTTTCTTTGCTGCTTAAGCTCAAGACGATACACCTCTTTTGAATGATCTTGAATGAACTGTAGTGTTCGGAGCAGGAACAACAAAAGATTTTGTTGTAGCTGAGAGAATAGAATCTTTGAGCGAATCTTGATCAGCAGATAAACATTTAAGCTCTTTGTCTCTTTAACTTCTCCTTGACTTCTCCCCCTCATGACCTTGATGATCTTGATCAACTTGGTCATGCGAATGTTGGAGACGAGACAACGAAAGATCTGCAAAATCAAAGAAACAGAGAAAACAGGGGGGGTTTGTGTTCCATGCAGGAAGCGCAAACTAAGGTTTGCGTTTTACATGGGAGACGCAAAGCAAGGTTTGCGTGCCATGCTTGATACGCAAAGCAAGGTTTGCGTGCCATGCTTGATGCGCAAAACAAGCTTTGCGGGCCATGTGTGAAGCGCAAAGCTGCCTTAGAAAAAATTTACCTTTGAAAGCTCTTTGACTCCCCCTACACAAATGCATTAGATAAGACAATTCGAGATAACATTCATGTAAAGAAAATCAGACACTCCCCCTCAAAAACAGATATAATCTTTGAAATACATCTCTTTGTTCACTCCCCCTTGAATAATGCATAAACCCATTAAAATATATTTATGAGAACACAGTGATCAGAAATTAATTTAGAAAGAAAAATATACTGAATGTAAATTTTGAAACAACTAAACATATAAAATTTTAAACACTAAACAAATTAAATTCTACAGAGTAAAATATCACAAATTTATCAATCATTTGAAATCAAACATATGTTGTAAGATAAAAGAACGAGTTTAATTGCATATCAAGTTAAAACATGTTCAGTTTCAAAACTTGCAGCAATCTATTTAGTGTGCTCACATGCGAATCTTCGATTAGCTTCAAGAAAATGTAATTCTAAAAATATTATAGAGAACTTTGCATGTACTAACACGAAGCCATCAAAAATTAAGACTTTCACAAATTTACAGGTTTATCACAACTCAAACATTTTACCAAGTATCATGAGATGTGTGCTCATTGGCATCTTTTAGCATTGTGCTCATTGGCATCTTAACATGAGTGTGCTCTTTGGCATCTTTTAAGCGAGTGCACTTTGGCATCTTTTGATCAAAAAGTTTATTAAGTAAAGAACATGCCGTAAACGTAACTTTCTATCTGACCCTATTGCAGGATTTGGGTCAGCCGCTCCCAGACCAGTTGACCTTAGGGGACTAGGTGTCAAGCACCCCTTGGAACTTACTCTCCCAGATCAGAAAGGCTACATCAACATATCCTAAACCCATTCATATCAGTAGAACATGACTTTCGATCTGATTCTATAGAAGAATTTCTGTTCGATCACTCCCAGACCAATTGACCTTAGGGGACCAGATGACAAGCATCCCGAGGAACTTACTTTCCCAAACCAGAAAGGTCACAGGTACAAAATTTTAAACTTAGAGATTTCTGTATTTTAAGATTTTAATATTCATCTCAATCACTCAGATCAACGTCTAAATGCTTAGCCCATATTTTCATTCCGATCTATAATTATGATCATTTAGGTAGTCTAAGCAAAGTAAACTATAAAAATTCCGACTCACATATCTTTAAAGCAGAAATAAAAGTTTCAAACATGTTGCTGACTTTTCGACTTTTGTAACACTTGAAATTTGACCATATAAAAACTTTAATATAAACAAAAGAACTTGAAAATTTATCCTAGACACATATTTTATTCAAAGGAAAGAAAAAATGTAAAACTCTACTTTATAGAATAAAATTTGTAAAGATTTAAACTTTTAATTAATATTTAGTTGGAACAAAATAAAATTCAACTATTTCATCTTTTACATAGAAGAAAATAAATTTGTGTCTCATATTAGAAGAAAAAAAATGGGTAATACAAATTCAAAAGAAAGATAAACAAGCTCAGATTCAAGAAACATTGAGAAAAACTAGAATAACATCATTATCAGAGATAAATGCAGCGGAATTAAAATTGATGTACTCACAGTATCTCATTAAGTCAGAAGCTTAATCATTGAAGAACGAGTTCTAAACTGTTGTGTTTAGAAGTCGATGTCTATGAAGTGCGGGTCCTGAGCTGAATTACTCAGAAGCCAATATTCTCTTACTCCCCCTTAACATGTGATGCCTGCAACTTTGAATCAGATAAAGATTTGGGTACCCACTTGAATTTGGGCCCATGTTTGTTACTTGCAGTTCTTATGGGGAAACAATATTTGACAGAATTGACATTAGAAGCACGAGGAATATTATCAGAAAAATAATCACAACCATCAGAAGAGAAAGCATGATCATCTGAACTAGAATCAGAAGACGAATGTGAGACATTTTTGGAAATTTGAAACATTTGCTTTATAGAATATTTTGAAACTTTATTTCAAATAGCAAATGAATCACTATGATAAAGTTTGTCTACATATCGATCTCCCTCAAACATAGAATAAGTAGATTTCGGCTTTGCTCTCCAGATTTGCTTCTTGGATTGAGCGCTCAAAGCCCTATCTGTAAGAATTGTATCAGAAGAATTAGAACAGTCAGAAAGAACTGTATTTCGTTTCTTCGACTTCTTTGACCGTCTTCTTTTACGCTTAGGTTTATAATATTGATCATTGAGCGTAAAAGAATTATCAAGAATTTTAGACGAAATATTTAAATCAGAAGAAATAAATTTATCCAAGCAACCAATCTGATCAACTAATAAATTTGAATTCACCTCGGAGTCTGAACTATTTTGAGAAAGGATTTTAAAATTTGAAACTTCCTTTTTATTTTCCTTAGAATCAGAAGATAAGCAAAAAATAGAATCTGATTTTTGAGAAAATAAATTTTCTTCAAGACTAGAAGTCATAAAAGAAAGAATAATGTCAGATTCAATTTTCTTCAAAATATTTTGATCTTCTATCTGATCTTCAAGATCTATGATTTTTCCTTCTAATATTAACGGAGGAGTATATTTCTTCGAATCATAAATGATTGGAGAAATATTTTCCTTATCAAAATCAGGGGCATAAGAAGGAATAAAATCATTAGACACTGAAGATTTAACAGAAGATATATCATTTAAAACTCTTTTTCCTCTTCTTGATTTGTCAGAAAAATATTTTGCATTTTCAGACGTATAAACAAAAGGAATTTCATTTTTCTTATTATTTATCCTTTTATCATTTTCGATTTCTAACACTTGCTTCTCATTCATCCAATCAATTTTAAATTGAGAAGCATAATGAGCAAGAGTCAGATAATCGTATTTATATAAAGTTGGGGATTTTTCAATTGCATTGTTTAAACAATCAGGATTTTCAAAACCAAGTCCCCACCTTTGTTTTAAAGCCTCTTCACTCCTCGGCTTGTTCATATAAATTGTTTGTTCAGATTGGTCTCTTCGATAAAGCTTTTCTTCTAAATTAATTATTTTATCAGAAAACTCATCTTTTAATTTGGTCATGTCAGTCAAAGATTCAAGATAAGTTTTGATTGAATTTTCCAAAGCATCCAATTTCTTTTGAAAGATGTCTTTAGTATTTTCTAAAATAGATTTTTCATCCTTCAAAGAAATTTTCAGCTTTTCAATTAAATCTGACTTTTCAGAATTTAAAACTCTTTCAGATAAAAATTTAGAGCGCAAATCAGACAAAGCATTAATCATGATATGAAACTGGGAGGTAATAAAGTTGTAGTCAAATTCAGAATATACCTCATCCTCATCAGTGTCAGAATCGTCTGACTGATCATCTCCGACTAAGCACAAATGGGCGATCTCGATGTTCGATGCTTCATCATCGGAATAATCCAGTCAGAATTCTTCTTCTGCCAGCAAAGCTGTTCCATTCTCTCTTTTCTCAGCCAGCTCCAATTTCCTTCTGTAATAAGCTGAGTCCTTAACTTTCTTTGCTCTACACTCCTTTGAGATGTGACCCGACTTTCCGCAGTTGTAGCAAGCAGCAGTCTTTGGCTCGGGTACTTTTGCTTTACGCACATGAGTGAAGCGAGAAGAGTTGGAACCTGTAGATCCCAGTGTAGTAGGTGCCTGCAACACAGAATCAGTTTTCGGTTTTGGTACCCACTGGTATTTGGGTCCTCGAATGTTAGTTGCAGTTCTTGTAGGGGATATAGAATAAGAATCATACCAGAAATGATCACTGGTTTTGTGAATGTGATCATGTGTATGACAATAAGAACAGTGGTATTTCTTACCTGATAACCTGAGTAATTGATCTCTCGAGTAGATATGATCAGGTTTACCTTTATGCACATTGTTCTTCTTGGCTTTGACCGCATGTACACATGATTCTTTTTCTTTCAGCTCATCTTCAACTGGTTTCTTCTTCCAGACCAGTTCCTCATCTTTGTATCTCCTTCTTCTTTGATGTATACCTGAACCATCTATATTGCTATCATAGAAAATGTTAGTTTTACGAATTCGATCAAAAGATTTAACTGACCTTTGTGGAGAGACAGATTTATGATTTGTACTTGATACAGACTTTTCAAGCACTTTAATCGTCGAAGCAAAGTTGTCTCTTTCTTTAACAAGCAGGTCAATCTTCTTCGTGAATTCAGACTTCGTTCTCTGCTCTTTTAGTGCCTTCTCAGATAGTTCAGACAACTTGGCAGTAAGCCTTTTGATCTCCGTCTCAAACATGCTTCGTTCTTCTTCAAATCCCTTCTCAACATTGTTTCTTTGGCCGGATATTTCTTTGAAGACGCTAACATTCTTTTGTTCAATGGCCTTCTTTTCTCTTGCAAACTTCTCTCTTTCAAGAATGATTACTTTCTGAAAATCAGAAACTTGCTGAGAAAGTTTTATGCATTTCAGCTCAAACTTCTTTCTTCTCATCAGCACATTTTCTCGAGAATTCTGAGAACTTCTTTGCGAATGATTTCTCAAACTCGGATTTATCTTGAGCATGCTTTTGCTCCAAATCAGATATTTGCTTTTGAAGCTCAGAATTTGTATCTTTCTGATGCTCAATCTGCTCCTCAGAACTTTCAACAGATGTTGTTTGTTGGATTTGGACAATTCGAACTTCCAGATCAGAAATCTGTCTTTTTAGTTCAGAGTTCTCAGTTTCCAATAACTTTACTCTTGAAGACATCTTTGTTCCTGTCATTATCTTTTCAAGATGTTCCCACAGCTGTTTTCCTGTAGCCTTTTTACTGTCTAAACTTACAGAAATCTCTTTTGAAATCTCCTCGGAAATTCCTTGCAAGATAAAAGCTTTAGATAACTTATCAGCTTCAAATCTCTTTCTTTGCTCATCTGTGTAATCCTTAAATGGTATTGTGTACACTAAGTGTTTCGTTCTTCCATTTTCTCCCATATAATAACAAATATCTGTCGGAGTTTCCATTTTTCCTTCCCTCAGAGATAATCTGATATAATCACCCAAGTCATGTTTATCAATGAAGTCTAAGAACTGAATCCTCCATTTGTCATATTCTCCTCTGTAAAGAATCGGTGGCATCTCATCCATACTTATTGAAAGAGCTTCGCTTGAAGGCATTCCTTTTGATATACAGGGACTGAACTTTTCAAAGAGATGGTACGCTAAAGTGCAAGGACCAAAAGTGACAACTTGTGAAACTTGAAATTTTAGGGTCACAAATGACACGCTGAATCCTTGAAGTACGGGGACTAAAATAAATGCATTGCAAAATGATCGTGAGCCAAAAATTTTGACCTTTTTTACTCTTTTTTTTTTTTTTTTTTGAAACCCGGTCGAACTGTTAAGACCGGAGTAACAAGTACCCGGTCGAATGGTAAGACCGGAGTAACAAGTACCCGGTCGAATGGTAAGACCGGAGTAACAAGTACCCGGTCGAAGGGCGAAGACCGAAATAAGCCGAGTATCGGTCGAATGCTAGACCGAAAACCACTAAGGTCCGGTCGAAGCACCTACCCGGTTGAAGAAAAGACCGGAGTAAGCAAGTACTCGGTCGAAGGTGCAAGACCGGGGAAAGCTAAGGTCCGGTCGAAGGAATGACCGGAGATCACAACTACCCGGTCGAAGATAGGACCGGTGTTTACAAACACTCGGCCGAAGGCTCAGGTCTAATGACTATAAATACGATAAACACAAATATCAGATAAGATCGATTAATCACAAACGACCGAAGAACACGAAGAATCTACCGAAGAACCCGATGAATTTCTGGGATTCGACCGAAGCCAAACCCAGAACCTTCGATCTTCGATCGAATAAAGCCCAAAAAATCAACCAAAAAATTCGACCGGATGCGATATAATCATAAAGATCGATAAAAACAATAGGCTAACCCTAAGACCGATAGCAAACAAAGAAAATATTTTTTCTCGGATTCGATCGAAAAAAAACTTTTAATATACCAGAAAAAATCGATCGAACATAAAAAACTTTAACTTTGCAGAATCAGACTAATCAAATAAACATATAACGCAAACACTAACAATCAATTCAAGCAAATAAAGCAATTATCACAAGTAATTGATTTTAGGGTTTTAGACAAACCTTTTTACTGGATCAAACCTTTTTGCCTTTCTGCTCTGATACCAATTGTAGATCCCAGTGCAGTACAATCACAAGTAAATATGAACAAATTATAGATCACAACAACTAGTCATATGATTGATAATACTTTAAAGGGTTAAGGTTTACAGAGAGAATTTCTGATAAGGATATGTAAACCTAATGACTAGAAAACTGAATAATGAATTTCTGACCTTTCTAAACTGTTCAACCCTAATTATGAGATAAATAAGCCTTTATATACTTAGGCTTTACAAGCAATTGGGCTTATGGGCTTGGGCCCATCTTAATAAAATAACTTTCAAATAATTACAAATCAAACCCTTATAAATACTTTATTCCACTTTCAACACATAGGACTTTCAGTCCTAACACATTCATGGCTTCTAAGTAAATCAACTTAGAACCTGGACTTCAACGAAGTTTGGCTTCTGATCACATGACAGATCAGGACCCGTTCTTCAACGTTCAGACCTGGATATTTTGCAACTATCCAGGGGAGCTTAAAAGACCTAAATCATTATATCATGATTTGAGGGGGAGCTTAAATGTAAGTATATTCTAATCTAGATCTCTGATTGTTTGAAAGAAGAACAACTTTCGAACATGAAAAACAGTTTCTGAAACGTTCAAACCACTTCTGATTCTCAAAAGGTTTCATGAATCTAGAAGTGTGAATTTAAATGTTTTTCAATTCTTGAGCTTTAATGTTTAACTGACTATGTGTTTCTAAAGATCAATACTTGCGTATTATCTTATCCTTATACTGTAACGTATTCACACACACAGGTTCAGTACTTCATTTGTATTTGTTATTACCATGTCTCATAATGAACCAATTTTTCGATGGTAATACCCCCGTTTGAAATTCAATATTGTTGATCTTCAATCATAATTTCTAATATTGTGCTTTCATTGCAAAAGTGTTTATATTTGTTCATATAAACAAAATATCCACTTCTTTGATACCCTAACCATTTCAGTTGATCTGATTGATACCTTGTCGGATTTTCAAAGTTCAATTGCTCAAATCTCTTGAGCATACTTTTTGATAGTGGTATCTTATTTGAGCCTAAATGTTCAAGTTAAACTGTTGAGTAACTATTCCTTTTAGGACTTACATGGGATTTGTGTGAGAACTTAAACAGAACTTCCATGAATTCACGTTAACCAGTGTTTCCTACCCCGGAAGTTATCCTCGAGTGATTGAGGGGTGAGGGGTCTTAAATCAAAGAGTGGGGGAGATAACTCATCGGGTTGAGTTTTTCTCATTGTGCTGAGCGGAAAAATGAAAAAGAGAGTTTGGTTAGAAGTGAGCTTTAATGATAAAAAGAAAGAGGCTGTAAGAACAGAGTTAAAAGAATATGAAAACTCTGCACCAAACACTTTCTGAGCCGGGCAGCCACATATTCTGATTGGTTCACATTCTTTGGTGACCATCATTGAAACAGGCAGTGAGCCCATGCCAACTCTTGCTATAACCCCACCAGCCACTCGTTTCTTTCTTAACAAAGAAATGTTTCATTTTCTTTGGGGATGCAACATATCTGCTATCTAGTCTTCACTCGGAAGATTTAGATATTGAAAAAGAAGGAAAGTTGCCCCACCTTCGCACCTCTTTCATGCACATTGAGTCCGTGTAATATCTGTTGCTGTCTCAATAGTTTACACATTTTTGAGCCTGATTAAGCTAAGTAGCTTCAATCATTTCTACACTTGCACGAGCACACAAGAAATGAGTTTTCTTGTCATAACATTCATAGAAAATTACTTTATGGTTTTTTCGATGATTGAATGGAAGCCCTGGAGGAGTGAACATTACAAAAGCTCCTTTCCAAAGTACATCCGTTGTACAAAGTGGCTCCGTGCTACTTACAGGCATACTAACTGTTTCATCTGTTGAATCAGGGTTACATTGTTCATTATGTCTGAATTTGAAAAGATTCGGATATATACATTTCATGAATTGACGGATAATCAGATCAACGGGCGGAGAATGCCAAATTTTCAGAGGGGAGATCAAAGAAAGTGCTGAAATTGAATAAGTTTTGATGATCATGATGTTCAAAATCATCAAAAAAGGGGGAGAAATGTTTACAATGTTCAATTTCCAAGTATTAAAGAAAGAAAGTCAGTTCTGAAGACAGTCTAGAGATCAAGGAGATGAATATATGATTTTAATGCTAAATTTGTTTGTCTGAAGACAGTGAAGATTTCAAAGTCTGTATTGATTCTTTCCCGTATCATGTGGTGTCTGCTACAAATTTGTTTATCATTCCTCCTACGAGCTGATTGAAACAAGTTCTTAAGCTGAAAGTCTATTCAACTCGCGGTTCAAAGACAGATTTTGTGTTTTAAACTGAAGAAGCGTCGTGGAATGTCAAGTAACTCTCACATTATCTTTCTTGTGTGCTGATCCGATGTGATTGAGTTTCTACAGTTAAAAGCTGCTTGATAGTGCGTTCAGTCGAGGCTACTGTACATTGAGTCTGGTTACACAGTTGAAACTATGAAGACCAAGAGCTTTATTCAAGGGGGAGCTTGGAAAGATATGAAGATATGCAACACCAAAGTTCTTCAAAGACTCAAGAGGGAAAGAAGATCAAGGCATGAAGTATTCAAGAAGATAAATGCTTTATTCAACTTTAGGGGGAGATTGTTAGGACTGAAAGTCCTATGTGTTGAAAGTGGAATAAAGTATTTATAAGGGTTTGATTTGTAATTATTTGAAAGTTATTTTATTAAGATGGGCCCAAGCCCATAAGCCCAATTGCTTGTAAAGCCTAAATATATAAAGGCTTATTTATCTCATAATTAGGGTTGAACAGTTTAGAAAGGTCAGAAATTCGTTATTCAGTTTTCTAGTCATTAGGTTTACATATCCTTATTAGAAATTCTCTCTGTAAACCTTAACCCTTTGAAGTATTATCAATCATATGACTATTTGCTGTGATCTATAATTTGTTCATATTTACTTGTGATTGCACTGCACTGGGATCTACAGAACCCGATCTCGGTTGGAACTTCTTCTGGTAATGTTGAGAGAGAAGAATCATAGCTTTCTGTAAGGCCTCTCCATCGTCATCAGTTGACCCTATGTAAGCGTTATCAGACAACGCTTGTTCATTCAGTTGCTTCGTGAGAACAACAACCGGATCTACTGATTTCTTCTTTTTATCCAGCTTGGCCTTTTTCTCTAACACCAAGCTCTCATCAGTTAGCATAATCTCATACAGCTCTTGAATCTGCATCGTGGAAATTCTGACATCGTTCCTCAATTTGTGGCATGATTTATTCCATTCTGGTTGCAATATGTTGAGGAACTTCAGATTTGTCTCAAGCTCAGACTTGTCAACTTTTATCTTCCGAAGATCATTGATGACGGCACAAAAACGGTCAAACACAGCTTTTAGTGACTCCCCGTCCTTGGCTTTGAATTCCTCAAAATTATTCATGTATCGAGTATGCCTAAGTTGAGTAGCTACTGAAGAACCAAGCATAATCTTCTCAAGCTGTTGCCACATCAGGTTAGGATGAGTTTTGAAACAGTCAACCTTGTTGTATACGGAGTTTGGCAAGGCCAACATTAGATTTGCTTTAATATCCCGATCAGCTTGATAAGCAGTCAACTCTTCATTAGTGTACTCTTTAGTAGACTTGTAAAATCCAGAAGCCAATTTGGGTTTGTCGAATGGTCCTTCAGATAAAATGATCATCATATCATTTCCATTCTTTTGTCGTTCAATAAAGTTCAAGAACCGATCTTGCCACTGTGTAAACTCGTTTTCATCGATCAGTACTGGTGGACGAGTTTCTGTGCCCAATGACATCATGTGGTCACTCGTGTAGAACTGAGCTTGAAAAGCAAATTTTGCAGAATTCATTGCTGATGAATCTGAAAAACAAAAATCAGATTGAATTGAAAATTTTCGAAAATATATTAAAAATTGACAATTTGAAAAACACTTGAAATGACACAAAGTTTAAAAAGAAAAAAAAAATTTAGATGACACACAAAAAAAATTTCCAGACTTTTTTTTTTAACTAAGACAGGAAACAAGAGCTTTGTGGGTCTAGAAGGAAACGCAAAGTTGAGCTTTGCGGGTGTGGAAGGAAACGCAAAGTGAGGTTTGCGGGTGAAGAAGGAAACGCAAAGTTGGACTTTGCGTGTTAGGCTAGAAACGCAAACTGAGATTTTGCGTTTGAGGCTTGAAGCGAAAACCTGAAAAACAAGATCAAAATTAGTAGAACACGCACAAACAATGATGAATGAAACGCAAAGTGTTTTGAATGAAACGCAAAGTGTTTTGAATGAAACGCAAACTTTAGAAAATCAAAAATAACAAGTAAAATCGATTCTAACAAAGAAATTAAAGCAAGAAATCACACACAAATGCTCGAAAACAACAATCTAACAACTTTTGATTATCAAATTCGATTAAAAACCACTAAATCTCAAACTCGTGAATGAAACAGTACGTTGAACACTTGTTTTCCAGAAAATTCAAAATTGCAAAATCGAATATCTAAACTTGAACTTTATTCAAAACAATATGAATCAAACATGATCGATTATCAAAAACGCAACTAATGATATCAAATTCAACCAAAAACGATCACAAACAAATCCAAATTTTATGAGAAATCAAGAAAACGATATTTTCTTGAAAAAATTCAAGAAAATCGATCAAATTTTCGATTTCGATCACAAATTCAGATTAAGAAAATCAATCTCTCAATTCTCTCAAGATCTAGCTTGCTCTGATACCAATTGAAAGACTAAGATCACTAGAACTTCTAGAGAGAGAAAGTAGAGAGAGAGAGACTAGGGAACGCAAAGTAGTAATTCTCAATATTGTGCGTGTAACTCTTACAACCAACAAGACCAAAGGGACTTAAATACCCTTGGTTAGATACAAGACATATAAGCCTCTAAACACAGTATTGACCAAGTCCTATAAATACAATGATTACTATAAAATCAGACCTAACAACTGCGAAGGCTAGAAACATGCGGATTGCCTTTATACGCGCTACTGGAGCATACGTCTCATCGTAGTCTATGCCTTCCTCTTGCCGGTAACCTTTGGCAACAAGTCTAGCTTTGTTCCTTATGATGATACCATCTTCATCCTTTTTATTCTTGAATACCCATTTAGTGCCAATTACGGATTTTACTTCCGGTTTTGGAACTAATCTCTAGACCTTCAGGGCTTCAAACTGATTTAACTCGTCTTGCATGGCATACACCCAATCCGAATTAGCTAAAGCCTCTGATACTCGCGTGGGCTCTATCTTGCTGAGGAATGAGTCATGCATACATTGATTAAGAGTCACTGACCAAGTTTGTACAGGCTTGTTAAGATCTCCAATTACTTGATGTAAAGGATGCTCTTTGGTCCAGCGATGCTCATGAGGGAGTGGAGTAGATGAAGTTTGAACATGATCATCATCTAAAAATCCACTATCAAGCTCTTCAGTTTGAATAATAGAAGGGGGTTTGTAGTTGAAGTTTCAGGTGCAGAAGCATCACTTGGAACAACAGACTCTGGCTGTTGAGTAGATAATATATCATATCCAACTGAAACAGTTACTTCTGGCTCAACAGTTACTTGTATATCTTCAATTGTAGAAGTATTCAATGGAATATGAGTTTCTGACTGAACGGGGGATACAAGTTCAGTTATAACTTCTGAAGTGACTGGATGATTACAACTTGTGTCTTCAGACCTGTCAGTCACAGCAGATTTAGGCAAATTAGATCCTAGAAACTCATCTTAAAATAATTCAAATAACAAATCTGAATCAGATAAATGTGAAAGTGAAGTAGAAGCGTTATCCAAATTGTTCTCTGTAGAAACAGGTTCTGGACTGATCTGCCCAGAAGCTATTACTCCAGTGATCACGGGTTCTGAACTGAGTTGTTAAGAAGCCATATCTTCATCGAATGTTACATTGACGCTCTCGACAACTGTCTTAGTCTTCTTCAGATAAACACGGTATGTTGCAGATGTGGAAGAGTAACCAATGAAGATGCCTTCGTCCGCCTTAGCACTGAATTTATTCAGACTCTCTCTGTCGTTAAGCATGAAACACTTACACCAAAATATATGAAAATACTTGATTGTCGGTGTTCTGTTGTTGATCAGCTCATATGGAGTCTTTTGAAAACAGCGGTGTACCATGGATCGATTTTGAGTATGACATGCAGTTGACACATCTTCTGCCCACAAGAATAGAGGTAAGTCAGATTGGCTAAGCATAGTACGAGCGACCTCAACTAGCGTCCGATTTCGCCTTTCGACTACTCCATTCTGTTCAGGTGTACGTGCAACAGAGTATTGATGTGATATCCCGACCGATTCGAGATATTCTTCAATTGTTTTGTTTTTGAACTCTGTGCCGTTGTCAGTTCGAAGAAGCTTGACTTGTCTCTGCATATTCACCTGGGTCGTGTTTAAGAAAGTAATGAGAACTTCAGGCGTCTCATCTTTTGATCGTAGAAATTTGACCCACGTGTATCTTGAATAATCGTCCACAATAACCAACACGTATTTCTTTCCTCCTAAGCTTTGTGTTCTCATCGGACCGTAGAGATCCATATGTAACAACTCTAGTGGAGAATTGGTGCTTTGTTCAGGCTTCGGTTTATGTGCGACTCTCTTCATCTTACCCTTTTCACATGCAACACACAAGTGTTCTTTCTCATATCTCAGCTCAGGAAGTCCTTTTACCAACTTTTCTTTGACCAACTTGTTGATATAACGAAAATTCAGGTGCGATAATTGTCTGTGCCAAAGCCAACTTTGCTGCATCGACGCTTTTGTCATTAAGCATACTTGATTGTCAATCTGAACTTTTGACTGATTGATGGTATAAAGGTTTGTCTTTCGATTTCCAGCTAAGAGTTCTGTGCCGTCTTCAGTACGAAACGAGCAACTCTTAGATTTGAAGTTGACCTCTAACCCTTTATTGCAGAATTGACCGATGCTAAACAAGTTGTGCCTAAACCTTCGACATAGTTCACCTTACTGATTGTTATGTTGTCTTGAATAATGTCACCATATCCTAAGATTGGTGAAAGCTGATCGTTCCCAAATCTGACATTTCCACTGAATTTCTCTGTATAATTAGACAATAAAGCTTTCTGCCCGGTCATATGCTTGGAATAGCCGCTATCCAAGTACCACATATGCAGGGTCTGCAAGAGAAATCAGGAAACAATAATTTTAGGTACCCATTTAAAAATGGATCCTAACAGATTAACACAAGATTTTGGTATCCATTTAAATATGGATCCTCCTTTTCTTTGAAAACTTTTGAAAAATTTTGATCTTGAAGAATACACATGATAAGATCCAAACCAATTATTAGAATTATGACGATAAGCAAAATCATTTCTCCGATAATGAAAAGATTTAGTAGTAGTAGAAGATAATTGAATCAATTGCTTTATTGAATAACGCTTGTAAGAAGTTACAAGGTTTTGTTTATGAGAAGCAAGTTGACCAACTACATCAATATCACTACTATCAGATCTATAACACAAGTTATCAGAAACTGATTCAGCTATCTCATCATTCTTCCTTTTTGGTCTCCATTCAGATCTCGCTTTCGACCTTTTCTTCCTTAAATCTGAAACATAAGATTTAGAATTATTAGGAAAAGAAGATTTATGAGATTGATTTTTCTTTTGTGTACCAGTGTATTTCTATTTCTGTAATCGCTGTCTCTTATGTTTCTTACCTTGAGCATAGTAATCAGCAGTTACAGAAATTGATTCACCAACCTTAGCTGATGATTCACCAATATTAAAACCACTTGGTAATACTTTTTCATTTATAAGACAAGTAGAATGATCAGGAAGAGGAGCATTGAAGTCAAACATATCAATTTCTTCTATGCACCCATCATCAGAATTAAGAAAGTCATTTGCAGCCTCAAATAAGTCATCAAAGTTATCAGACGAAGTTTGAGGTGTCTTTGAAACTGTAGAACACTTTGTAGATTTAGATTGAAAAAAGTGTTCTTTTAAAACTGTAGAAAACACACTTTGTTCAATATCTACCAAAAGTCTTTCATCAGAAACAACATTTTCAAGTTCAACTATTTTGCTTTCAAGAATGAGTGGAGGAACATAAACCGTTGCAATTGCAGGTTTTGCCTTCATCTCAGAAACAGAATAACTAGCAAAATAGTCGTTTGAAAGAACTTTTGGTGTGTCTGAAAGATAACTATCATTTAACTTTGCATAGTTAAATGGTAGTTGCATTTTCTTTACATTCTTTCTATTTTCAGTTTCTTTGGCCTCAACTTCTTCTGGTAATTTGGTAACAAATTTGGGTTTTAAATGAGTATGTTTACCAGCACAAGCAAGAAAATCAAAATTATAAAGTGCTGGTTGTTTTCTGATAGCTTTCTTAAGATAATGGGGGTTTTCAAAACCAAGTCCCCATTTTTCCTTAACATCAGCCTCTTCGTTAGGTGCATTGAGAAAAATGGTTTGATCTGTTTGGCCTCTTGCATAGAGTTTGGCTTCCAGACCATTTACCTTCTTATTCAAAAGTTTGTTCTCAACCTGCAATTTATGAATAGTTAGTGCAGATTCTTTCTTCTCAAACTCAGACTTAGAAATTTTAACTTCAAAATCAGAAATCTTCTTTTCAAAACAATCTACTTGAATTTTAGAATCAGAAGCAGACTTGCGTAAAGAATCAATTAGATCTTTGTTTCCAATAACGGACTTATTAAGCTCAAAGATCTTGTTGTTTCTTTTAGCAACTCTGTCTTTTTCCTTTTTCAGTTTTTCTTGAAGGTCATTAAGCTCAACCATCATGCCTTCCATTTTGGTTATGAAATCTTTTTCGGTTAAGTGCATTACCTCATCAGCAGCTTCATCTTCTGACTCATCATATTTCACCGCTTTGCCCATTAAGCAGATATGAGCAGCTTCTTCTTTCTCTTCCTCTTCACCATCTGAATGATCCAGCCAAAATTCGTCTTCAGCCATTAATGCTATGCCCGCTTCTTGCTGTTTGGCCAATAGCAATTTGTTCTGATAGTACTGGGAGTTGCAAACCTTTGGCTTTCGACATTCTTTAGCAAAATGTCCAATCTTGCCACAGTTGTAACATTTGATTGGATCATTTGCTGGCTTTTCAACAACGGTGTAATCATTCACACACTTCTTCTTTTCTTCCGGCTTCCTTTCCATATATCGGTTATCTTCATGTCGCTTTCCTTCAACTCTTTCTCAGTGCTCATGGTTCTTAGAGTTGGATGAAGAATATCTTTGTGAATTTGATCCCGGCTTCTTGTAGAATTTCTTTTGGAAAGCTCGGGTCAGTAATAACATAGTCTGTTTGAGGCTTTCTCCATCATCGCCTTCTGATTCTGATTCTGATTCAGAATTGGTAAGCACTTTCTTCTTCTTCTTCTTCTTCTTCTTCTTCTTCTTCTACATTTCTTTCTTCTTCTCTCCAGCCACTAGAGCAATAGGGTCTGGAACTTTCTCAACCTTCTTTTTCTCAGATCTTTTCTCTTCCACTTCTTCTTCGTTCTGCCTTAGTGTCTCATATACCTCATGGAGTGGGATATCACTCAAATCTTTCATTTGCTTCATCCGACGGGTATGCTTTTTCCATTAAGGTTGTAAGACACTGAGAAACTTGACATTGTTTTCAATCTGCTTCTTCTTCACTTTGTTCTTTGACAACTCATTCAGAAGCAAGACAAAACGTTCATAAGTATCTTTCAAGCTTTCATTCTCTTTGGCTTTAAATTTTTCATAACTGTTAATGCAGTTAGCCACTTTCATTTGATTCCCGACCTTGGAACCCATCATCATCTTTTGCAACTGATCCCACATCTTTTTAGCATTTGCCTTGTAGCTGTCTAACTTGACGTAGATGTCATTCGGGATACTTTGAAGAAGAAGGGATCTTGCTTGCTTGTCTGCTTTGAAACGACTCTTTTGCTCTTCAGAATACTGAGCATATTCAACTAGAACTGTTTTCATTTTCTGTTCTCTTTCCTCAGTACCATCTTCACTATCAGATGAGTCATCATCAGGTATTTGAACTGTGATTGGTACCATAGGACCCTCCATGATTGACAGAAGAATATTTTCTCCAATTGTGTCGGTCCACGAAATCAAGAAATCGATCCTTCCATTGTTCGTACTCTCCTTTAAAAAGAACTGGAGGCTTAACATCCGTGCCAATAGAAAGAGAGTCTTTGGAAGTCATCTTGAATATACCTGTTTGCAATAAAAGCAATAAGAAACTAGAAACTGATCGTTAGTCAAATTATGAAATCACAAGAATATAGAAAAATCAGAATTTTTGAATTTTTTTTAACTAAGTGACAAAACTCACAAGTTACTGTAGAACTCGCAAGTCACTATTACTGAAAAACCCGTAGACTAAAGCTAGCGCGTTTGTGAAACTCGCACGCAAAGACTTGCGTGTTTTGGCAAACTCGCTAATTGCTGAAACTCGCTAGTCGCTGAAACTCGCTAGTCGCTGAAACTCGCTAGACGTTGAAACTCGCAAAAGACTGTTCTCGAAGAAACTCGCTAATGCCTGAACATGCAGATCACTATTCACTGATAAACACGCAGGCTGAGGCGTGCGTGTTTGAGAAACTCGCAGACAAAGGGTTGCGTGTTTTTGAGAACTCGCAGACCGAAGAAACTCGCAGATTACTGTTCCTATGGAACTCGCAGATAGAGGCTTGCGCGTTTGTAGAACTCGCAAAGGTCTTCTTGCGCGTTTTATAGAACTCGCAGAAGGAAACTCACAATGCTTGCGTGTTTCAACACTTAGAAAATTTTCTTAGATTTTCAAACTCGCACGATGAACAAACTCGTAGAACCCTGTTCCTGATGAAACTCGCACACTTAGACTAGCACATTTGTAAAACTCGCTAATCACTACGTGCGTGTTTTGGTACTTAGAAAATTTTTCCCAACTTTCAAAACTCGTAGACTTCAACCAGCGAGTTTCTAGAACTCGCTAATAACGCCTTGCACGTTTGAGACCTAAATTTTCAGCTTGCGCGTTCTTGCGGATGAACTTGCGCGTTTTGCCGATCTAGCGCGTTCTTCAGTCTGTCGGCCCAAAACTTGAATTTTCCATCTGTTTTCGACTCAAATCTTCTTCAATTGTTTCGAAACTTTGCAGAAATCCTCAAATTCAACTCTAGAACAGATTACAATTCAAGAATTTCAAAAACAAACACAAAATGATACACTTTGACTCGATTTACAGTGAATTTGAAACTCGTGAAATCAAAACATACAAAATCACCAAATCAAGATCAAATACAGTGCAATTTCCAAATTAAACTATACAGACTCGATCGAATTCACTTAACATACAAATTCTAATCGTTTACAACTCAAAAATGCACAAAAACTCCGAAATCGATCTGGATATTCAAGAACACAGTGTCGAACATTTTCTTGAATTGATTTCACTTTTGGATCTGCTCTGATACCAATTGTTATTCCCTGTTTCTAGTTTCTAATCATAAACAATTAATCAACAAACAAATTTCAATCAAATTACCTGTTTTGATTTCAATTCTCAATTTCAAATACAACTTTCTCTCTCTCTCTCTCTCTCTACAATTCTCTCTATAAGATACGTATTCTTCTAATCACACTCTAACCAAGAACAACTAACAAAAACCATTTATACCCTACAAGTTACAAGGAAACAAAACAAAATACAAATACAATATACTTTGACTTTTATTACAAAAGACTTTGACTTTAATGAAAGTTGACTTTCTCAACTTTGACTTTCTTGAACTTTGACCTTCAGTCTTCTTGATCTTGTATCCAACAGATTTATGCTCTAACAAAATTAAATTACAACATATGTTATGACGGATTACCGACGGATAATCCGTCGGTAATTTTTTTTAAATAATTAAAAATTAAAAATTTCCAGTTTTTAACCTGCACAAAACCTGTCAATTTTTAAATATTACTAAGTCTTAAAATGTACAAAATATCTACAAATTGTTTGAACGATACTTGTTTGCAATGGAATGAAGTCTTCTAAGTGTAACACCCTTGAGTAGATTACACGAAAGAATGTGCATAACTCCGTTATTGCATCCCATATGGGAGTCGGTATCATCCCTCATAACGCAATAGGAAGCAATCGTTGCATAAACACATGACAATCATGACTCTTGGAGCTATAAAAGTTGTAATCTGTCATGTTTACACAACCCCCAATATTCGATGCATACCCGTCCAGAAGCTTCAGTCTCTTCAACGATTCACATACTTTTTTACTTGTTGTTTCGTCAAAGTGTACGACGACTTCGACTTCACTACTTTATTGCCAGACGTGGCAATGTGCAACTGCGGTTGGTTCCAATAAATCGCTATATCCCTCCTTGCTTTTATATTGTCTTTCATTTTTTATGTGTCCATGACAGTGTTAAAGAGATTCTCAAAGACGTTCTTCTCAATGTGCATAACATCCAGGTTGTGTCGGATTGACAACGTCTTCCAATATGGCAGCTCCCAAAAGATGCTTCTCTTCACCCAATTATGAGTGATTCCGAAACCGGTAATTTTTCTATTGGTTGGTCGAAATAAGGAGCCATCGTAAACAGTTGGAAGATGACGGACCTGTTCCCATACTTCTTCATCGGTTAACTCGGGTGGTGGACCGGCTAACACCCTAGATCCATCCAGAAACCCTGTTCGATCACGTCGGAAGGGGTGTTCCGTAGGTAACCATCTCCGATGACAGTCAAACCAACAAGATTTACCTCCATTTCTTAACTGAAACGAATTGAATGTACCCATGCAGTACGGGCAGGCTATCTTGTCGTGCGTGCTCCATCCCGACAACATTGCGTAGGCAAGGAAGTCACTGACGGTCCATAGAAGTATAGCCCTCATCTCAAAATTATTCTTACGATAAGCATCATACGTAAGAGCGCCCACTGTATACAACATCTTGAGATCATCTATTAGCGGCCTAAGAAAGACATCCAAATTCTGACCGGGGCTCTTTCTACCTGGAATGACCAATGCAAGTTTCACGTATGAATCTTTCAAACTCAACCAAGGAGGTAAATTGTAGATGGTAAGAAACACTGGCTAAAGTGAATACGGATTCGAATTTGAATTATTCGGGTTGAAACCGTCGGTGCATAAGCCAAGACGCACATTCCGGACCTCAGAAGAGAAGTCAGGATGTACCATGTCGAAATGCTTTCAAGCCGCACCATCACTTGGATGTACCATCACACCCGGTTCTGTCTGATGATCCTTGTGCCAAGTCATCTCTTTAGACGTCTTCTTTGACATATACAATCTTTGAATTCTAGGAACAATCGACAAGTACGTCATCACCAAGTTAGGGACCTTGCTTCGACCACTTGTCTTGAAACGATATTCATTACACACTCGGCAGTGGGTCAACTCAAAATCATCCTTATAAAATAACATGCAATGGTTTTTGCAAGCGTCAATATTTTGTTTTGGCAGAGCAAGCTTTTTCAAACTCTTTTTCGTCTCATAGAAGTTACCGGGTAGTTTATCACCCTCGGGTAACATCTCTTTAATTATAGCAACATTGTTGTTATAAGTTGTCTCGGGTACATTCCATTCTGCCTTCCAATTCAACAATCTCGTCGCAGCTCCTAATTTCGAGTAATTTGGACACCCGTCCCATAGTGGCTCGTCAGCAGCTTGTAACATGTCATAAAATCCTTGGGCAGAAGGATTAGGGGTTTCTTCTTCCCATGTCATGCCATCATGTATCATGTGATCGTTCACCATTTCAACATAACCTTCATTATGATCTACTACCAGAGTAGAATATTGACCCACGTCTTGATGCCCTTCATTATGGTAATAAGTTTCACCATGTGCCCACCATGTGGTATAATCAGGCATGAAACCGTGCTTCATCAGATGCAACCTCACGTCAGTCCTTTCTTTATAGCGTAAGTTTTGACACTTCTTACAAGGGCATCTAATACGAAGCACTGTTGGATCCCAGATCTAATCTCGTAACAATGATATAAACAATAAGAGTAATGACAGCGGAAGTAATATAGTTTAATATCAAAGGAGATTCAAATATCACAGTTCATAAAGCAGATAAAGATAAACAAGATATTCTTGGAATAAAGTATTCAACTTATATTATCAGATATATAACTTGTCAAGCACACTTGAACAATAAGGTGATGGTCCTATTTATAGGACCATAAAGTAAGCAGTGTACTTGTATGACGAAAGGAAGCATGCTGAACAGTGACCTATTCTAGAAAGTAAATCTTATCACAAGGTGACGTGTCATCTGTTCTTCTGTTTACTAGTAGATAATTTTAGAGTGAACATCTTCAGAGAGAATGTCTTCAGAGCTCTGACGTTGTCTTCAGAGCCTCTGATGAAGCTATCTCTGATGTCTTCTCTGAAAGTTGCAATCTCTGATAAGTACTTCAGAGGCATGTTTGTCCTCTGAAGTCTTCGTCCTCTGAAGTCTGTCTCTGGAAGTCCTCTGAAGTAGGACTTGGGTATTTTAAACACTTTAAAGAATGAAGAATTGGAGCTAACAATCTCCCCTTAAGTGTTGAAAATAAAAGATGCAAGAATAGCAGAGAACAGAACTTAAACTAGAAAGCATAGAGGAGAAAATCATCCTCTTAAATATTACTAACACAGTTGGAAATACATTATAGAAAAAGTAATATTCAAGAACAAGAAATCATGCTAAAATTTGTCACTTGAACAGATTCCATGGAACTTCATGATCAGAGCTCTGAAGTTGATCATCGAGTCATATCTATGTCATGTTTTGCCAGTAAATCTGCTCTGTGCCTTTCTTCTTTTACATGGATCATTTTCTTTATACCTCTCAAGGTTTCATCAGAGTACTTCGACACTTCCGAAGCTAGAAAGATCTTCTTTACTTGATTTACTCTGTAGACGAAACCCAGAGGTTCTGCAACGATTGATCCAGTCTCTTGTTCTTCAAGTTTGTCGAATGACTCCACAGGTTCAGTTACCTCCAGCTTTTCTTCCCCTAGGTTCAGAGCAATTTGAAAGTCACGTTTTGCTCTGTGTTTGACATAGGCCTCCATTGCTCGTCTGACTTCAACCATGCCCATCCTTATTTCCCTTCTTCCGTGATCATATCTAGCAGAGCAATAGGCATATATAAATGTGGTAAATCATAAGGATTTAGATTTACGAGATCATTATCATTGAACTCGTAAATCTTCTGATCAGCTCGAGTTACCACATAGTGCCTATAGATGATCTTGTTGTAAGCAAAGGTCTTTTCTGAGATTTTGTTGATCTTGGTGATTGGATCATCAAAGAGGACCTCTGCTCTTGGTCTGGTTTTATCTCTGACAAATCTTCGCTCATAGTCCGGCATGTCTTCTCTTATCCTTGGATTCAGAGGAATGACTAGAGTGTCTGCCATATTGAAGTCACAGTAGATGTATCTGAAGTGGTCTTCTATGGAAGCTTCGGGATTTGATTCAAGGAATGTAGGAGGTTTATTGAACACTTTGGCTGGAAGACCGATGCTTGCCTTCTGAACAGGATTTTCTGAAGGAGCCTGTTCATCAGCAACCATGGTTTCTGGTTCCTTCGCCTGTGGAGGATTATCTGTTGTGAGTTCAGAGATGTAGCAATCTATCTCTGGTGATTCCCTCAGCTCTGTTGCTGTTGAAGTATGATGTGGTTGAGCATTCTTGAATACATACTCTTCGACATCAATTACTTCAATTTCTTCTTCAGCAACTTCTTTTCCAGAATCTGATTTTTCTTCTTTTTCAGATTCTGATTCTGCTCTTTCAGCCTCTGATTCGTAAGCATCTCTCATCACATAAGTTGGTCTTTCTGGTGATGAGAATGCATCTTCTGACGTAGAGAAGTCTACTAATTGCTCTTCATCTTCTTCCAGAGCTCCAATAGTTTCTGGAGTTGCAGCTGTTATTGGAACTATTGGAGCACTCGATGTGGATGGTGCTAGAAAGATGACAGGTACTGGCAACTTTAAAGTGGCCTGAAGATCTTCAGCAGAGGTGGAGGTTGAACGTCTCTCTTTTCCTTTCTCCTTGCTTTGGTTTGATTCAGAGGGAGTGGACTCCTTTTGTGTTTCAACAGGTTTTGGTGTAGGAGTTTTCTCCCCCTTATGAAGATCGGATGACCCCTGAGGTTGGTCATCTGCGTCATCAGAATCTTCATACCTTGCCTTCTTCCTTGCTTCCTCAGAGCATGCGACCTCTGGTTCCTTTCTCTTCAATACTCCCTCTGAAGATTTGACATTCTTCAGAAGATCTTCAATCTTTTTGTTCTGTTGAGTGGTCTTGGAGACGAACTTGCTGGAGATATTCATTACATTGCTGGTGATTTTCTTGGAGAAGTTGGTGAGGTCAGCCTTTGTAACGAATTCTGTTGTAGCAGGAGCAGCAGTAGAGGAGGTAGGGATCTTTGCAATTACCTCTGCCAAAGAGCGCAATACTTCCTCTTTAAATTGAGAAAAGTCTACAAGTGTTGGAGTGGGGGCAGAGGTAGGTGGAATTGCCTTGAGGAGCTCTGTGGTGGAGTTCAAAATTTCTCTGGATAAAACCGAGTCATTTTTTATGACCAGGCTTTCCAGAGCATCCAGTTTGGCGTTCTGAGAGAGAACGGTCATGCGCAGCTCAGAGACCTCTGAAGTGAGCTTTGCAACTTCAGAGTTTGAGTCAGAGGCCTCTGAGGTCTTCTCCATTTGAAGTTTAATCTCCTTCAGAGATTCTCTGATTTCATCACCAAAGATTCTGAACTCTTCTTTGGTAACGTAATCAGAGGGGGTGACCTTAGGATCAACACATGATTCTAAGTTTCCCTCGAGTTCAGAGGGGCCTTCTTTCGGAGTTGGCTTGATATTGACTCCGGAAGGACTTTCCATTAATCCTTGGGGACCCTTTTTCAAGGATTTCCCTATAATGGTTCCGATTGGTCTCTGATCATCAGAGTCAGAATCTGATGATGAGAAACGAATGTGGGTGGAAATCTTGCTGTCCAGGCTAAGGAGTCCATGTGCAAGAAGGTCGTGCCATTCTTTTTCTAACAGGCAATCCTTACGATCTAAGGGACGGTCCAACTTTTGATGAGCCACAAAGGCATCATGTGTGTGTGGATGTGACATACTCTGGGGTGAATGAGTATTTTTATCGTGGTCCAAGTCCTGTTGAGAGGACTTAGCCGCATCAGAGGTTTCCCCTGTGGTGCGTGATTCAGAGGCAGAAGTAGATGCCTCTGAGCGGTTAGGATGGGTAGGGTTCGAGGTGTGCACCTCTGTTTCAATGTCCATTGATGCTGGACCACCTTGGACAGTAAATGTGTTTGCACGGGGATTTGGGCTTTGGAATCTCTCATGTGTGTCATCAAGGACATCTTTTTCTACCTCACAACCCTCAGATTCTAGGTTTAGAAACTCACCCTCTGGAATTCTCTCTTCCTCACCTTCCTCTGCTCTGACAGGGTTATTCTCTTCGTCAGAGGGAGGGTTCTCATGTTCTCTCTTTCTCACTCTCTCAGAGCCACCCTCTGGTTGCGCTCTGTTAATGTTTTGAGCAGTATCAGAGATATCACTCTCTGATTCAGGCTCAGGCTCAGGCTCAGAACCTAAGTGTGTTGGGGATCCCATCATCGGTTCTGATGATTGGGCAACACGACTAAGTAGGAGATGGGTAGGAGAGTCAGCAGGAATTACCTCAATCATGGTGTGTGGGAATCGTCGGTCATGTGGATAAGGAGGAACCTCTGTTGCTTTGAATGAGTTCATCATAAACAGAGGTGTCATTGGGCCCTCCTCAGTGATGGAGAATTTCTCCATTGCTCGTTGAATGACCACAGACATGAATCTGGGAAACAGTACCGATATTGGTTGTTTTCCTTTGGCCAAGTCCTTGTTCTTCTTGTCCACCGCCGTCAGCATCTCACATAAGAGAATGTGAGCCATATTTATGCTTCTGTTGAAGAAGAGAGCATACATTATGGCTATGATCGCTGTATGAGTCTGATCCTGACTTCCAATCTTGCAGGTAATTGTTTTGTTGAGAACACTAAACATAAAGTTCCATTTGGGAGGCAGGTACTGACGTCTAAATTGACTTTGGCGTGTTATTTCTTTATTGTAGCCTAAGTGGTGGAGGAACTGAAGAAGGACTTCTTGACTTGGTAGTTTCTCAAAATTTTCTATTTAAAGATCAGTTTTCGTGAGGAGGTTGAATCGGGGAGTTAGGGTTTGTGGGGTGATTCTTATGTTCAGGCTTTGTTCTCCTAAGTCAATGTGCCCAACCAGTCCTTCCTTTTCATCGTCGTATTCACTTGAATACCACCACTGTTGGACAAAGCGAAGGGGAATATCTGAGGCATGTTTGGTTAGAACATCATTGAGTTCGCAGTTGGTGAAAAAGTCGAGGATTGGGCGAAACTGTTCATCGTATTTGGATTGGGTGACGTCCAGAAAGTAGTTGTTACCTTTTACTGGAACATCGAATTGTGCCATATTCAAGCTTGGAACAAGTTTGCTCGAGTTATCTGAAGTTTGGGAATAAGCCGCCATTGTTGCAGGTTGAGAAAGATGAAAGCTTAGAAAGAGAGATTTTGGATTTTGGATTTTGAGAGCGTAAAGGATAAAGAAAAGTGAAACAGGGTTTTTATAGACACAAAGGGTAGAGGGAGAGGTGTTTGAAACGGCGAATGGTAGTCCCAATGTTAGAAAGGACGTTCCATCATCCCTTAATTAATAGGTGACATGTTTAGATGAGTAGGGGAGAGCCGCTTTGTGTCAAAAAACCGCCAGTTGGGTTTTTTGAAAAGAAACGAATGGTTATCCAAAAAGATTTATTATTAAAGGAATTTCCTGGAATATTCGTTTAATGAGAAAAGATCAGAAACTCTGATATAAATATCAGAGACAAGATCAGAGGCTCTGATATAAATATCAGAGACCACTTTCTCCCCCTTGAAAGATGAAAGTCTTTGTCTCCCCCCTTGACCAAAGAATGAAGTATTTTATGTTCTCCCCCTTTACACATGCTTGGAGATACAAAAGAATGATTTTTACCATTTGTGAAAAAGTCCAGAGGCTCTGATGAATGGATCAGAGACTCTGATGTTTTCTTTTGTTGAGCAGTCATATGCTACTTGGGTCAGAGGCTCTGATAATCGATCAGAGACTCTGAGTTTCTTCTTGGTTAGGTAGACATATTCAACATTCCCAACTTGCTAATTAAAAAGTTGAACCTTCGTTCATCTAAAGCTTTTGTGAAAATATCAGCAAGTTGTAGTTTAGTTGGTACAAAATACATCTCTATTGTTCCCTTTTCAACATGATCTTTCAGAAAGTGGTACCTTACATCGATGTGCTTAGTTTTGGAGTGTTGTACTGGATTGGCAGAGATGGCTATGGCACTTTTTGAATCACAGAGAATTGGAATTCTTTCAATTTGTTGGCCATAATATTTGAGCTGAGTTTTCATCCATATTACTTGTGAGCAGCAACATATTCTGCCTCTGCAGTTGAAGTTGAAACACAGTTTTGCTTCTTGGATGACCAACTTACCAGCTTATTGCCCAATAACTAACAGCATCCTGAGGTACTTTTTCTGTCAAGCTTACATCCGGCATGATCTGCATCAGTGTAAGCTGTTAGATCAAAACTAGAAAGTTTTGGATACCAGAGGCCTAATGAGTGTGACCCTCTGAGGTATCTGAAAATTCTCTTGACAGCAGATAAATGAGATTCTTTTGGATTTGCTTGATATCTAGCACAAAGACATGTTGCAAACATTATGTCAGGCCTACTTGTAGTTAAGTATAATAGTGAACCTATCATGCCTCTATAGGTTTTTATATCCACAGATTCTCCTGAAGGATCAGAGTCAAGTTTGACTCCGGTGGATAGAGGTGTTCTCATCGAAGTTGAATCATTGAGTTTATACTTTTGCAAAATTTCAGAGACATACTTAGATTGACTTATGAATGTACCTTCTGAAGTTTGTTTTACTTGTAAGCCCAGAAAGAAAGTTAATTCTCCCATTAGGCTCATCTCAAATTCACTCTTCATCAACTCTGAGAACTTGTCACAATACTTTTGATTTGTAGAGCCAAATATAATGTCATCAACATAAATTTGTACTAAAAGCATCTCATTTTTGTACCTTTTGATGAATAAGGTAGTATCAATTGTGCCTTTTTCAAATCCATTTTGAATTAGAAAGGTGGACAGAGTTTCATACCAAGCTCTTGGGGCTTGTTTAAGTCCATACAGAGCTTTATCTAAATAATAAACATGATTAGGATACTCTGTACTTTCAAATCCAGGTGGTTGCTGGACATAAACTTCTTCATTTAATTTACCATGAAGAAAGTCAGATTTAACATCCATTTGATAAACTTTGAATCCTTTGTGTGCAACATAGGCTAAGAAGATTCTGATTGCTTCTAGCCTAGCTACAGGTGCAAAGGTTTCATCAAAATCAATGCCTTCTTCCTGACAATATCCTTTTGCAACCAACCTGGCTTTGTTTCTGATTATTATTCCATCCTCATCCTTTTTGTTTCTGAAAACCCATTTCGTTCCAATTGCAAATTTTCCTTTGGGAAGAGGAACTAGGGTCCAGACTTTGTTTCTTACAAACTCTTGAAGTTCATCCTGCATTGCAAAGATCCAATGAGGATCTTCAAGAGCTTCTTTTACCTTCTTTGGTTCAATAATGCTCAAAAATTTTACGTAGAAGCATTCATTGATGGTGGCAGATCTTGTTTTAACTCCTGCGGATGAGGATCCAATGATTTGATCAATTGGATGATCTTTTGTCCATCTGGTAATTGGAGCATAAATTTGGGGTGGAGTTTGAGCTTCAGAGGCTCTGACAGTTGGTGACACCTCTGTTGTTTTGTTCAGAGGCTCTGTAGGTGATACCTCTGTTGTACTGTTCAGAGGCTCTGTTGGTGACACTTCTGTTGTACTGTTCAGAGGCTCTGTTGGTGACACCTCTGTTGTACTGTTCAGAGGCTCTGAGTTTTGTTCCAGAGCTGGTGAAGCAGATTCTTGTTCTTCACCATTTGCTTCTGGAGTTACTTCGGATACTTCTTGATCTTCTTCTGATTCACTTTGCTTATCTGCATTTGGTGAAATAGAATGTGTTAATCCAGAGGGCCCTGAAAGGGTTGTACATGTTTCATGAGGTTCTTCTGAATTCACTCTCGGTCTATCTCTGAAGATAACTTCAGAGTTTTCATCATCAAAGAAATCTTCAAATATTCTGTTTAATTCAGATTCCCTTGATGATTCAAAGATAGGTGACGAGGAACTCTCTTGTTGTTCAGAGCTTTTATTGTCGTCAAAAGAGATATTGATGCTCTCTTGGATAGTCCTTGTTCTAAGATTGAACACTCTAAAAGCTTTTGAGGCTAATGAATATCCAATGAATTTGCCCTCATCAGCTTTCTTGTCAAACTTTCCAAGATATTCTCTATCTTTCAGAATGTAACACCTGCATCCAAAAACATGAAAATATTTAACATTAGGTTTCCTATTGTTAATGAGCTCATAGGATGTTTTCTGAAATCTCTTGACAATTGTAGCTCTATTCTGAGTAAAGCAGGCTGTTGCTACTGCTTCTACCCAAAAATTTGTTGAAAGATCAGATCCAGCAAGCATTGTTCTTGCAGCTTCAACAAGTGTTCTGTTTTTCCTTTCAACTACTCCATTTTGTTGAGGAGTTCTTGCTGCAGAAAAGTTAGGAGTAATGCCTTCTTCTGATAGATAAGAATTGATTTTGGCATTTCTGAACTCTGTTCCATTGTCACTTCTTAGTTTCTGAACTTTGCTGCTGAACAGAACCTGTAATCTTTTCAACAACCTTATTAATATGTCAGGTACATCAGATTTAGCTCTGATGAATTCTATCCATGTGTATCTGGAAAATTCATCAATCAGAACCAGAATGTATTTCTTACCTGCTAGACTCTGTACATAGATAGGACCACAGAGGTACACATGAAGCATGTGCAGAGGTCTAGGACAGTTGTTTTCACTTTTGGTTTTATGGGAAGATCTTTTCATTTTTCCCATCTCACAAGCAGAACAAAGATGATCTTTGTTAAACTTTAGAGTTGGTAATCCCTTAACCAAATTAAGTTTAACTAACTTATCAAGTGAGGAAAAGTTTAGATGTGAAAACTTTTTATGCCAGAGCCAGATTTCTTCACTATTCAGAGATACAAGACAAAGTTTCTCTGAATCAGTGTCTGTGATTTTGGTAAAGTTCATTCTGTAGAGATTACCTTTTCTGTCTGCTCTTAGCATTTCTTGACCTGATTCTGAGTGAAGAAGTGAACAATATTTTCTTTGAAATTTCACATCAAAACCATGATCACAAAGTTGACTTATGCTTATCAGATTGTGTTTTAATCCATCCACATAAGCAACCTTTGATACTGAAACATTTCCTCTTGATAACTCACCATATCCTTTAATATGTCCTTGCTTGTTGTCTCCAAAAGTAACTGCTCCTCCAGATTTTGCTTTAAATGAGGATAGCAGTTCTTTATCTCCAGTCATATGCCTTGAACATCCAGAATCTAGGTACCAGATTGGCATTGACTGTTTCTGCAAGACAGATTATTGTTTCTTAGGTACCCACCTCATTATGGGTCCTTTTGTGTTAGACTTTGGTGGATTTGGATGACTTTTTGGCATCTCATCTTTTGATGTCTTGCCTTTACGTGTCTTCTTTTGAAATTTTGTCTCTGAGATATTTTTCAGAGATTGATTCAAAAGGCAGTGTGATCCTTTAAAATGATTCTTCAGTTTCATCAAGAGATAAATGCAGTTACAATTAATAGAACAAGAAGAAGTAGAAGCAAAGTTTTTCTTTTTATTAAAAGCATTTGTTACATTTTGACTTCTTCTGAAACTAGCACTAGGAATATTACATTTATTCCTAACTACTTCTTTTCTTTTTGCTTGAAAGACAGTCTTCTTTTCAAGTTGCTTTTTCTTGTTCAAAAACATTTTCTTTTCTTTGCTGCTTACTGCACAGACAGGATCAATATGGTTAGTTTTTGTCCATTTTCCCTTTTGTTCAGGAGAGAATTTTATTGTTTTATAGGTGTAAGAACCAGAAGTGTTTGTTTTGTTCTTTGCCTTTTCTTGCAACTCTTTTTCAACTTCCAAAGATGTTTTTGCTTGTAAACACATATTTGCAAAATCAGGACTTATTGGTATTCTGGTTTTGGTTTTCAATACTGAAATTTGAGCATTCAAAATACCAGAGCCAACAGTTTCTATCTTTTTGTGAATTACATTCCCTGGTTTACAAAAAATCTGTTCATCAATCTCTAAATCAGATTCTGAATCAGAGTCAAGAAAGTCCCTCTTAGATTTAATAAAGATATCTACCTCTATTGGTTTTTTAATTTCTTTTGATCTAGAGACTTTTATGATCCGTTTCATGCTTTCTTTTCTTTTCAAGTCCTCCATGACATTTTCTTTCCAAATCTTTTGAACATCATCTTCAAACGTAGTTCTGATGTTTTCATATGACTTTGGTGAATACAGAGGAGCATTCGGATTAAGTGAACTCTGAGATCCATTTTCAGAAGTACTTGTATCAGAGGTACTTGGTTCAAGTGTCTCTGATTCACTTGAGATGAAAGCATCAAATCTGAAAATTTCTTGGGGATCATAGCTCTGAGGTTTTGTAAAGAGTACCTCTGAAGTTTCTTCTTTTATCTGTAGCACAGACTCTTGAATGTTTTTTACTTCAGAGTACGTAGTATTTTTGAAATTCAAGGCTCTTGCTTTTGATCCCTCTGATGTTTTCATTCTTTTGAAATTATTCAGAGATGGACCTTCAAAGCTTTGGACCTTTCCCATACAGAAAGTGAAAGAAAGTGAAGTTTTCTCCAATCCATTGAATGAATTCAACTCATTGAATCCTAGCCCTTGAGAGTCCATTTGAGATTTTATTTTGTCGAAGACACTTTGTGCATTAACATACTTTTGATTCGAAGATTTTTTCTATCTAGAGATTGATGTAAGATTTCTCTTTCCTTTTGAAAAAAATTGGTTAAGGCAATAGAATTGAGCCTTTCATACTCAGATTTCTTTACTTCTTCTTCTTTTCCTTTTAAAACTTTCTCAATTTCTCTTATTTCTTCTGAAAAATATTTTTGTTTTTGCTTGTAGGTTTCTTCAAGTTTGGTCTTTTCAAGAAAAATTTCTTTCTTTTCTGATTCCAGAAGATTCTTTTCTCTTTTGTAAAAAATGAGCTCTTTTGTTACTTGCTCTCTTTTCTGTTTTTCTTCAACAAACTTTTGCTCTAAATCCTGAAGTTCATTAATTAGTTTAAATGCATCTATTTCAGGATCACTGTCAGAGGTGTAAACAGAGTTTACCTTCTCAGAGTTGTCTTCAGATGCTTCATCAGTTTGATCTCCATCTGAAAAAGCCATACCACAGAGATTTGTTGGCTCTTCCTCGCCGTCGCTTGTCGAGTCTGATAGGCCAGTCTTCCATTTCTGCTACAAGAACTCTTTCTTTTACATTGTATTTGTATTTGTTCTTGTAGTAATCTTGATCTTTGACAAGTTTTCCTCTGCAGTTTGCAGAGAAGTGGCCTGGTTTTCCACATCTGAAGCATCTTCCATCATTTTGATTTGTTGGAAGACTGGCAGTACTTGTTTCTGGCTTCTGTTCTTGAGGTTTGAAGTATCTCTGTGGTTGTGGATACCTTGGTTGGAATGGTTGTTGTGGTCTTGTTTGTTGTGTTGCATCATCATGGTTAAAGTTTGCACCCTTTTGATCACTATATGGAGTGAATCTGGGTTCTTGTTGAAATCTTCTTTCCGGATTTCTTCTTTCTTCATTCTCTCTCCTTCCTTCAAATACCTTCTTACCAAATTTCTTGTTAAATTGATGAGTGATTAATGCAATAGATTTGGCGAAGGCATTGATATCTTCATCTGAGTCTGAATTTGTATGAGTTTCTTCTACCATCAAGACCCTTTTGGATCTTCTTTTTGTTTCCAAACATTTTTGTGACTCTTCACAGTTGTTTTCTTTCGATATTTGTTTAGAAACAAGTGCAAGGGGTCCACCCAAAGAGGTTTTTGATTTTTGCTTCATAACTTCTTTTTCATGTGCAACAAGAGTACCATAAATGTCAATTAATGACCATGACTCAAGATCTTGATTAGCCTGTATAGACATGGACAGTTGTGACCATTCTTCATTCAAGCTTTTCAAAAAAAGAACGTTGTTTTCCTCTTTTGTTCTTATCACTCCAAACTTTCTGCATTTGTTTATTAGAATGTTGAATCTTGAGTAAGTTTGGTGTAATGTTTCTTCTGGTAGAGCATGAAAATCATGATATTCATTGATGCATAGATTTCTTCTATTTTTCTGGGTTTGTAGGCCACCTTCAAGTTGATTTAACAACTGATCCCATATCTCTTTTGCAGTTTTACAAGAATCAAGTTCTTGAAAGATATCATTGGGAATGGCCATTATGAGTAATCTAACAGCTTTTGAGTCATTATCCATCATATTATTTTCTTCATCAGTGAAGTTTGTGGTTTTCTTTTCATAATATGCAGGTATTTCGGCAGTATCTGCTGTTGCAGGAACTCTTGGTACCAACACCATTGGAATGTGAGGTCCAATGTTCACATATCTAAAAAGATCCCTGTCCATACCTTCTAGGAAATTTACCATCCTTATCTTCCATTGGGGATATTCATCCCTTAAAAGTGTAGGAGGTTTTGTTAATGACCCAGCTGTATAAATGGCACTTATGCTTGAGTTTGCCATTTAAAAAAAATGCTTTTTGTAATGAACTGAGATTTACTATCAAATTTAGAGCATATGATGTTCTTTAATAAACTGGGTTTATATGAACATGCACAGATAATGAAAGTATAGAATCAATGAGATGTAAATCTATCCGAGTATGCAGATATTTGTTTAGAGCACAAATATGTTGGATTCAAGATCATAAATATTGAAGATAAAAGATCAAGAAGTCAAAGCTGCAAAAGTCAACTTTCATCAAAAGTCAAAGTCTTTTGTTAATAAAGTCAAAGTCAATATATTTGTATTTTGTTTTCCTTGTAATTGTTATGAGGTATAAATATCTTGAATCTTTGTCTTTGTAACCAGGAGTAGTACACGAATTAGAAAGAGAGAGCAGATTAGAGAAGAGCATATAGTTTCATCATTCTAGTGAGAGAGTAGAGAGAGAAAGTTGTGAGATTGTAATCTTGATGAATGATTCAATGACATGTGATTACGAGATTCATCTTGTTTGTTTGTTACTGAATTAGAACTTGATATCTAGGGAATAACAATTGGTATCAGAGCAGATCCAAAGTGAAATTGAATCAAGAAAATCAAAGTTTTTTGTTTTTCGTCACTATTCATGGAAGAAATTTCGAAGTTTGGATTTTTGAGTGTTTTTGAAGCAGATTTGTGTTAGGATTTGGTCGAAATGTGTAATAGATTGAGTCTTTGTAATCAATTGCAAGTTTTAACACTGTAATTCATTCGATTTTGTTGATTTTGTTAAGTTTTTCTTCGAAGTTGTAAAGTTACTGTTTCATCGAGTTTTGAGTTGTAAAAGTTGTTGTTTGTAAATTTCTTTGATTGTAATTCGTTCTAGAGTTGTAATCGAGCATCAATCCAGAGTTTCAGAGCTATTGGACCAAGAAAAGATCGATTTCAGATGAAAAAGATGGTTTTTGAGTCGACAGGAGGAAGAACGCGCTAGATCCCTCAAACGCACAAGTTCTTCGTGAAACGCGCTAGTTCATAGTGAAACGCGCAAGGTTCATCAGGGTAGAACGCACAAGTCGAAAGAAGGGTTTTATTCTGAAACGCGCAAGGCTATCTGCGAGTTCAAGGAAACACGCTAATAGTGGCTAGCGAGTTCTACAAACTCGCTAATCGAAGCTAGCGAGTTTCAGAAGGAATAGTGTTTTGCGAGTTCTTCAGCTAGCGAGTTTGAGGAGAAACAGTGATCAGCGAATTCATCGACCTGCGAGTTTGAAGGTTTCAGAAATAATTCTAAGTGTTGAAACGCGCAAGAGTGACTAGCGAGTTTAGTTCAAACGAGCAAGCTTTGATCTGCGAGTTTGGGAAACGCGCACATCATAGTTAGCGAGTTTCGTCGATCTGCGTGTTTCTTCTGCGAGTTTGATCTGCGTGTTTGCTTATGAGTTTCTCAAAACGCGCAAATATCTGCGAGTTTACTTGCGAGTTTGCTTGCGAGTTTGCCTGCGCGTTTGGTTGAGAATTTATAGAACGCGCAAGTCTTAGTCTGCGAGTTCTTCAGTCTGCGAGTTTTAGGGTTTGCGAGTTCAATTGTGACTTGCGAGTTCTGACACTTAGTCAAATTTTTCGAATTTTCTGATTTTTCTAGATTTCAAAATTTTTCTTGTGATTTCATAATTTGGATTAACGATCATTTTTCAAGTTCTAAATTTTTTTTATTGAAACAAGATGTCTTCTCAAGGAAAAATATCATCAAAAGAAGAGATTGCTAAACTTAAAGCAGAGATTCTTCATCTTGAAGGCCGATTTGCACAAAGTTGTAAAAAGTTGAAAGATTTAAATATGAATGTTGCTGTATCTAAAAGTCATTTGGAATATTATAAGAAGAAACATGATGATCAAGTTGACAGTTATAACAAGTTTAATGAGTGGATGCATGCACATATAGATTACCTGAAGAAGACAACAGGTTCAGGTCGATATTCAGAATTTTTTGCCAAATACAAGGAATATTTTCAACAACTTGAAAAAGAAGTTATTCAAGTCTTGAAAGATGATAAATGGTTGGAAGCTGAGAAATTAAAGACTGAGAATTTTGATTTTCTGCAAAAGATTTCTGATTTGGAATCTCAAATAATCCAGATTCAGCAAGTAGATTCTGTTGATAGTTATGAGATGAAGATTAAGAATCTAGTGGATGCTAATGCTGAGCTTCAAAAGAAAATATCTGATCTGGAGAAAAATATGGTTGAAGAAAGATCAGATTTTGAGACTAAAAAGAAAGGATTTGCAAAGAAGTTCTCAGATTTTTCTAGAAAATGTGCTGACGAGAAGAAGACGGTTGAGCTTAAATGCGTTAAACTTTCTCAACAAATCTCTGATTTTGAGAAAGTAATCATTATTGAAAGAGAAAAGTTTGCAAAGGATAAAAAGGAGATTGAGCAGAAGAATGTTGGATTTTTTAAAGAGATATCTGATGGAAGAAAGAATGTGGAAAAGGATTTTGAAGAAGAAAGAATTATTTTTGAGACTGAGATAAGGAAATTAACTGCAAAGTTATCTGAACTATCTGAGAATGCGCTTATAGAGCAACAAACGAAGTCTGAATTCAAGACAAAGATTGATCTTCTTGTAAAAGAAAGAGACAGTTTCGCTTCAAAGATTAAAGAGTTTGAAAAGATTGTTTCAAAGGTGGTGGTGACTGAGCAGACGACTCCAGAGTCACAAATCCACACACCTCGAAATAATTCAGCTGTTTTTAAAAAGACAGCCTCAAGCTCACACATGAAACATGTTTCTTCAAGAAGGTTAGTCAATTCATTCAATCAGATTCGTACTTCTAATATTTTCTATGATCAACATGTAGATGGTTCGGGTACACAAAGAAGAAGAAGAAAATATCAAGAAGAGAAACTGGTGTGGAAAGTAAAACCAGTGGATGAGAAGAATGATGAGAATAAGGAAGAAAAGCAAGGAAAGAAGGAAAAGAAGAAAGATAACAAATCATTTGTACATGCTTCAACAGCCAAGAAGAACAAAGTGCTGAAAGGTAAACCTGATCATGCTTACTCGAGAGATTAAATGTTCAGGTTATCTAAGAAAAGGTATTGTTCTTACTGTAATACATATGATTTTGTTCATAAAGCAAGTGATCATTACTGGTATGGTTCTTATTCAGTTACTCCCATTCGAACTGCAACTAATATACATGGACCCAAATATCAGTGGGTACCAAAATCGAAGATTGATTCTATGTTGCAGGCACCACAAGTCAAGGGGGAGTAAGAGAACGATGGCTCTTGAATAACACAGTTCAAGACCCGTATCTCAATGTCAAGAACAAGGCTTCTAAGTACAACAGCTTAGAACCCGTACCTCAATGATAAGGAGTGTGGCTTCTGAATACTACAATTCAGGACCCGGACTTCAATGCTGAAAGAGAAAAATACTCCCGGGCTGATATAAGAGATTGTACTCCGATACTCAAATGAGGAAATCAACCTTCAAGGGGGAGTACATAATTTTCTGAAATTTATGCATTGGATAGATATGACGAACTACATTCCCAAAGGAGTTGTAGATCTCTATCATGTGCTTTTTCACTGACATATTTTAGATGTATAATTTCAGGGGGAGTAAAAGGATTTTGATTTCTGATTATTTCAGATCAGAACTCGTACTTTAATCGTTTTACTGATTTATGTCTTTTATTTTTTGTGAATAAAGTTGATTTTGACTAGACTTTGAGACTTATACAGGATGAGAGAAGCTGACACGATCATTTATTAATGACGATAGCTTGACTTTCTGAGAATTAAGATTGAGCGCAAAGGTAAATTTCTTATCTTAATCTCAAAAGTATCTGAAAGAAGGACAACTTTCAGGTATATAAAACATGTTCTTAAATGTTTAAATCACTTCCCGATTCTTAAACAGATTTTATAATTTGGAAGTGTGATTTTAAATGTTTTCATTTTTATTTTGTGCTTACATTGATAAACAAACCGTGTGTTTCCAAAGATAAATACTTGCGTATTGTCTTTTCTATATACTTTCAAGTATTCATATACACCGGTTTGAATTTTTGTTCAACATGTTCTTACCATGTCTCTAAATTGAAACAATTTTTCTTCGATAGTAAGACACTCCGCTTGTATTCAAAGAATTTTGAGCGATATTTCATTTCGAAGCGGTCATTTCAAGAATGTCTATATCTTATTTCATATAGACAAATATCCATTATTCTTGACCATAAGCCTTAATTGTTATATCATTCATTTCTGATCATTTTATACAATGTCAGATTTTCAAACAAGTCTTTTGTATTCATATTCATTCATTCAATATACTTGTTTGAAAATACTTCAATGTTTAAAAATGCTCATATCTTCATGATTATATCATCTGAGCATACATTCATCTGACATTTGTATATGAGCTTTAACTGATAAAGTTAAACCATTTGAGCATCTCATGCTTTATAGGACTGGGTTCTTTGTGCTAGGACTTAAATGAAACTTCTATGGATTCATGTTAACCAGTGTTTCCTACCCATGAAGTTAATCCCTTAGTGATTGAGTGTGAGGAGTCAAAAGAAATGAGTGTGGGTGTGATGAGGTAAAATGGAAAAGAGAGTTTGGTTAGTTGTGAGCTTAATGATTAAAAAGAAAGAGGGTGTGAGATCAGAGTAAAAGAATATCAAACTCTGCATCAACTACTTTCTGAGCCGGGCAGCCACATTACTAGCATTTCACAAATTTTTGGTGAATGTTATTGAAACAGGCAATTAGCCCATGCCAACTCTTGCTTAAACCTCACCAACCACTCATTTTCTTCTCAAAAAGAAAATGTTTCACATTTTCAAGGGGACGCAACATATTATCTATCTGGTTTTCATTTGGAAAATCTGGATATTGAAAAAGAAGGAAGTCTGCCCCACCTTCGCACTTCAATCATGCACTTAGAGTCTGTGTTTATCTACTGTTGTCTCAGTGGTTTACACAATGTTGAGCCTTATTATAAAAGCAATTATTTGTGCTTAATTCTTTCTACACGTGCACGAACACACAAAGAATTCGTTTCTTTGTCGTAACATTCATAGAAATTGCCTTTGTGGTATTTCGATGATTGGATGGAAGCCCTGGGGGAGTGAACATCACAAAAGCTCCTTTATATTGTGTATTTGTTACACACAGTGACTTTGTGTTACTGACAGGCATTTTAACTGATTCATTTGTTGATTCAGGAGTTACACGTTTCTATTTTGTCTAGATTTGAAAAGATCTGGATGAATACATTGTTCGAATTGGCAATTAATCAGAGGCTCTTGGACAGATCAGATTGGTCAAAGACATTTCTTGGAGAGAAAGTTTTGATGATATTAATGCTCAAATCATCAAAAAGGGGGAGAAGAGTTCAAGAAATGTTTGAGAAAGCAAAGAAGAATACAAGAAATGTTTGAAAGTTTTTGAATGAAAAAGAATAGAAGTGTTGAAGATTATTTGCTGAAGCAAAGTGTGTTTTGTCTGAAAGAGGTTTAGTTACAACCTTGGGAGATTGTTAATATTCTTGAAGATCAGTTTTTGAAGAAGATTGCTGAAAGTTTTTAAAGATACTGTGCTTATAAGAGAAGGGGATATTGTAAAGATTTCATACAAATAGGGGGAGTATGAAAGTTGGTTGAGAAAGTTATGTTTGTATCAAAAGGGGAGATTTTAAGAGAAGATGCAGATTGATCCAAGGGGGAGTTTACTTCAATCGAGCTTAATCAAAGATAAGATCGCATTGCTAAATCTTTTAGTAATGATCTTGATCCAAAGGGGGAGATTGTTAGAGCACAAATATGTTGGATTCAAGATCATAAATATTGAAGATAAAAGATCAAGAAGTCAAAGCTGCAAAAGTCAACTTTCATCAAAAGTCAAAGTCTTTTGTTAATAAAGTCAAAGTCAATATATTTGTATTTTGTTTTCCTTGTAATTGCTATGAGGTATAAATACCTTGTATCTTTGTCTTTGTAATCAGGAGTAGTACACGAATTAGAAAGAGAGAGCAGATTAGAGAAGAGTATATAGTTTCATCATTCTAGTGAGAGAGTAGAGAGAGAAAGTTGTGAGATTGTAATCTTGATGAATGATTCAATGACATGTGATTACGAGATTCATCTTGTTTGTTTGTTACTGAATTAGAACTTGATATCTAGGGAATAACAGGAAGCTCTGATACCAATTGTTGGATCCCAGATCTAATCTCGTAACAATGATATAAACAATAAGAGTAATGACAGCGGAAGTAATACAGTTTAATATCAAAGGAGATTCAAATATCACAGTTCATAAAGCAGATAAAGATAAACAAGATATTCTTGGAATAAAGTATTCAACTTATATTATCAGATATATAACTTCTCAAGCACACTTGAACAATAGTGATGGTCCTATTTATAGGACCATAAAGTAAGCAGTGTACTTGTATGACGAAAGCAAGCATGCTGAACAGTGACCTATTCTAGAAAGTAAATCTTATCACAAGGTGACGTGTCATCTGTTCTTCTGTTCACTCGTAGATAATTTTAGTGAATATCTTCATAGAGAATGTCTTCAGAGCTCTGACGTTGTCTTCAGAGCCTCTGATGAAGCTATCTCTGATGTCTTCTCTGAAAGTTGCAATCTCTGATAAGTACTTCAGAGGCAGGTTTGTCCTCTGAAGTCTGTCTCTGGAAGTCCTCTGAAGTAGGACTTGGGTATTTTAAACACTTTAAAGAAGAAACTATTGGAGCTAACAAAAAGCTTCAAAGTTTTAAAGATGTCAGAGATAAAAGTTGAAGAATCAAGCGTTGAAGACAAGTGTCAAAAAAATTTTAAATCTTGAATACAAAGGGGGAGAATGTTAGTGCATTAATTGTATACAAGGTTTAATTAGGAAAGTCTTGTAAAAAGCCTTTATATTTGAGTAGTCAATGGAAGTCAATGAAAGTCAAATAGTGGAAGTCAACATTAGTTTTAGAGGGTGCTTAAGTACTTGAGAGTTTAAGTACCTGAGAGTTTGAATGGATAGTTATTCAACTTACTTGAGAGTTTTACCCTTGGTATAAATAGGTTTTTTTACTTGTAATTGTTGTAAGAGCTCATTTGTAATATTTGATTTTAGAGATAATCTGATTGAAGACTTTCTCTCTCTACTCTCTCTCTAGGAATTAACATTGTCAGATCTTAATCTTGAATTGTGTTTGCTTGATTTGAATCTGGATTTTACTTTTTCAGGTAATCTCCTCTCTCTCTCTCTCTCTCTCTCTCTCAATGTTAAGTTAGGGTTTGATGATTTCATCCTTTTTCCTTTCATCCTTCATCTTGGGTTTAATTTTAATGACTTGTGTGGTGAAGGTGATCTTATAGATGTGTTGGATCTAAGATCTAGGGAGGTTTCTTGGTGGTTCAAGCCTTCATCAATGGTGATTCAAGTTTTAGAGGTAAAACCTAGATTTAGCCTAAATCTAGCAAGGTGAGTTCAAGTTGATTTGTGAAAACGTTGTACATGCCAAAATGTCTATTTTAAAGCATTTATGTGGGTTACCTGAAATTATCAACTATCGGATTTTGGTAACTTTTGATTATTGAAATGTTTAGCTTATTAAACTTGTAAATCACCCATATTTGGGATTTTTGGGCATTTTGATAAAAGATCACAAATGAATGGGTTTTTGATGATTTATTGCATAAATGGGTCTTTGGTCGAAAATACACTTTTAAGTGTTTGTCGGGTTTATGCATCATTCATGAGAGGGGATGTTTTATGAAGTATTACTTGCACATTTATGTGAGGTACTTGAAAGAATGTGTATAGTCTCATTTTATGATTTCCATTCTTATCAGCAGTTAAACTTGGAAATGCATATTTGAAAATAAATGAGTCTTGAGGACATTTGTCCGGTTTAATAGCCCGTTGTGAAATACCGAGTATGATGGCGGTTAATGCGCATCATTTGAGAATTACATGTTTTGAGTGCGTTGGTCATTCAATTGGAGTCATGTACTGTTTACATTGTAATGCAGTGGATTCATAGGCATATGAGTCGGTCATTATTATTTGAAAAAGGAAAAAGGGCTATTATTTATATGTTGGTGTTAGAATTAGTCTTGGGATTTTGAGGACTTGTCGGTGAGGGCTCTTGGAGTCCAATAACCGGACCTGCATCCGCGAGTTAATTTCTAAGCCTGTTTTTATGGGATAGTCACTTCCCATTTGTAGCTAGTCGAGACATTGGGTCCTCGGGGGCCTTTGTTACGGTTATGTGGGACCGGTTACTAGCCATGGACCGTAAATGTAATCTTAGTGAATGAGCATGATTAGGAATCCTCGGGGGCCCTCCCCCACATCTTAGTACGAGTCGGCGAGCTCGTGGTCATGGGTTCCTTGTATGGTGAGCTCAGTAACTTGGAATGTGGCCTACTTTTGTGTTCCGCCACTGGCCTTGGAATTCGGGATTCCCCCGTCGCCGAGAGGTGTTGTTTTGAGGTATTTAGTTTTATCCTCGTTTTCAGTGACGCTTTGAGTTTGAGTTATCTCTCTTATGCTTTTATTTTGGAGACTTGAGTTTACTCATATTTTGGTCGTTTGTTTTATAAAGTTACTCAAATTTCATTATTCGAGCATTACCATTATTCTCGTTTTGAGTAAGTGTTGGATTTCATTATTTCATGAAAAAATGTTTTGGCATTTCCCATCTATAAAATGCGTTTATTTGGTAAATGAGTTGTTCTATCATTTTAAAGTAAATCATTTTAAAGGGTCATGATTATAAGTTACAATATTTCCATTTTACGTTTTCCTTTATAATCATGATATAAAACTCTTGAACTCAGTAGGTGTTAGCCTAACCTTTTTATTTGTCGACATGTGCAACAGGTTCCGGTTGGGAATAGTTCTAGTGACACTGTGAAGAGAAGAGTGCTAGTCGTGTGCTCGAGAAATGTTTAGCTTGATGAAGTTTTCCGCACTTATATTGGAGATATCGATTGGTATTGGGTTATAGTAACACCCGACTTTAGTTAGCCTTTATGTAAGACTTTATTTAGTCATTGATGGTTCAATCTAGAAATGTCTTGCATTTGCGGATTTGTAGTAAGAGATTTTATCCCTCTTTGAGGTGTTATTGAAAGTTTTAATTTAGTCGCTCTTTCCAAGTTTTGAGGGTGTTACACTGGAAGAAGAAGATGAAGTATCTGAAACTGCACAAAAAGCATCTGCAACAACATCGATACTGCCCACCAAACCACCCACTTCCACTTCACTAGAGAAACTGCAAGTTTTTTTTATGCAAAACTCCATTAAAGAGGGAGGGTGGGACGGTGAGGGGCTTATCGGGGAAGATGAGGTTTCACCGGCGACTTCCTTTATTACATGGGTTTCTTATATTCAGATAACAATAAAGATGAAGTCATGGGAGAGTTGTGGCGGTGAGGGTGTGGTCGTGGAAGATGAAGTCATGGTTTCCAATATTCAGATAACAATAAAGAGTAAATTACATGTTTTGTCCCTGTGGTTTTTAATAGAAAATTAGAAAAAAGAGAAAAATGACTAATATACCCCTGTAATTAACTTATTTAACAGATATTCTTAACGAAGTTAAAAATAGGGACCCAAGACGTTATAAAATGCAAACCACGATGATGCAATCCATAGATAATTCATTTTAGGGACTCAAACTCAGGGGCGGCCCTGGGATGTGCCGAGAGTGCGACCGCACGGGGCCTCCAACCCCTAGGGGCCTCCGATAAATTTTCTTTTAATGTTATATATAAGTTACAAGCATAATATATAATAAAAACAAATACAATCTTTTAAAGCAAAATGAAGTGTAGCTTAGTTAGCTAACATGCTTAGCATCTAAACCTTAGCACTTGGGTTCGATCCCTATTGCCATTATTTCAACTTGTAAAATAAAGATTACTTTTTTTCCTTAATAATTTAATTTACAAGATTATATTTTATTATTATAATTTAATCTATTTCCTACATTTTAGGTACACCCCTTTTTTTCCCTAATTCTTGTTACATTTTATTTATTCATAATTCGAATTCACATTCTTTATATATATTAAAGGAGAAATCAACCACCATGAGGTGGCACATTGTTAGAGTAGAATTGCTTATAGAAAATTTTCTCAATTTTCTCTTTTTTTAATTATTTAATTTGTTAAAGACTTTTTTGTCCCTATATGAAAAGTGTAAGTTTTGTTATGAGTCGGGTTTTCTTGATAATTTTATGTTACTCCAACCTACCCATCTCCTATCTATAATTGATCCTTTAGTCTTTCATTATTCCTCTCTATTCGATTATAAACTTTCATCTTCTCCTCATGGTAAACCTCTCTAATAATATCTCTCTTAATCTCTCAATTCTTCCTCTCTATTCGGTTATAATTTTATGGAGGCGATTTGCATTTTTGTTGATTCGAGGCGTCATTCAAGAAGACAAACCATGGTATGTGTCATCAATGCATATCATTCAAGAAGACAAATCATAGTACAGGTTTTTTGCTAATTTAAGTGTAATATTTCGTCTTTTGATTCATTTCTAGACAATGTGTCATCCCTTCTTATATAATCAAAAAGAAATTTTAATTGGAGGCACTCATACGAAAGTTGGAATTATGAAAGTGACGGTCCACAATAATATCAAGTTCTTATCAAAACAACGACACAAAAGATTACCAACCTGTTTGATTAATAACAAACGATTACAGGATTGATGTTCAGTTTGAGCTCTCGATGTTTTCTCTCTTTTACACCGTGAGTGTGTGTGTGTGTATGAATGTGATATGATTGTTGTCTAACTTGTCAAACACACTAACAATATAATATCTAAACATAGATATTATATCTAAACTAATATCTAACTTAATATCTAATATCTAGATATTTAATCTAATAATAAAATACTAAAAACAATACTTTGATATTTTATTACAAACAACATTAGACTAATATTTAATAGTCGACTTTCCAGCTTTAGCTTCAGATTGAATCTTCAAATTGGATGATCTTGAATCCAATAGATTTGTGCGCTAACAATCTCCCCCTTTGGATCAAGATCGTTACTAAAAAGATTTTAGCAATTCAGTCTTCATTTTCAGCTCAGAAGATGCAATCTCCCTCTTACTCTTCCATATGTAATAATCTCCAGGCTTTAGCTCAGAATGCTTTAGCAAAGTATCTTCAAATAAAATTTCTCTAAAATCAGCATGTCTTCAGAATACTTTGATCTCTCGCATTTCTTGGTTAGCTTTTCTCTTCTTTAATCTTGTAATGGAATGGACTTTTCTTCTTTAGGTTCTCCCCTTTTTTGACGAATAGAGAAACGATTTCATCAAAACTCTGAGTAAGAAATGTCCTTCATTTGGAGCCTCTGATCCGTCAATTCAAAAAGATATTCATCCAGATCTTTGCAAATCCATACAAAATTATCGTGTAACACCTGAATCAACAAATGAATCAGTTAAAATGCCTGTCAGTAACACTAAGTCACTGTGTGTAACGAATACACATTGGTAAGGAGCTTTTTGATGGTCACTCCCCTAGGGCTTCCATTCAATCATCGAAACACCACAAAGGTAATTTCTATGAACATTAGGACAAAGAAACAAATTCCTTGTGTGTTTGTGCTTGTGATAGAAAGAATTAAGCACAGATGATTACTTATAAACTCAAAATTGTGTAAACCACTAAGACAACAGTAAGTTAAACACATACTCAATGTGCATGATTGAAGTGCGAAGGTGGGGCAGACTTCCTTCTTTTCAATATCAAGATTTTCCAAATGAAAATCAGATAGCAAATGTGTTGCTTCCCCTTTGAAAATGTGAAACACTTTCCTGTTAAGAAGAAAATGAGTAGTTGGTGAGGTTTGATCAAGAGTTGGTATGGGCTAGTTCCCTGTTTCAATAATGTTCATGAACAATTGTGAAACACTAGTAATGTGGTTGCCCGGCTTAGAAAAAGTTGGTGCAGAGTTCTGATATTCTTTTAACTCTGTTCTCACACCCTCTTTCTTTTAAACATTTAGCTTACTCTAGCCAAACTCTCTTTTTCTGTTTGACACACTCATTTCTTTTCGACTTCTCACACTCAATCACTATGGATTAACTTCTTGGGTAGAAATCACTGGTTAAGGTGATTCCATAGAAGTTGTGTTAAGTCCTAGCACAATGAAATCATGTTTTCCTAGAAAGCATGTGATGCTCAAAATGGTTTAACTATATTAGTTAAAGCACATTATAGATCTTGAAAACATTTAAAAGCACACTTCCAATTCATGAAATCGGTTTAAGATTTAGGAAGTGGTTTGAACATTTAAGAACAATGTTTTCTATGATTGAAAGTTGTCCACTTTTCAACCATATTTGAGATGAAGATAAAGGATTATACCTTTATGTGCGATCTTACATCCCATGAAGCTAACCTTAAATTCATAAAGATATGATCTTGTAAACATCTCTAAAAAACTACAAAAGTCTTATGTCATAGTCAAAGTAAATTTATTCACTTAAATTAAAATGACAAAAAGCAGAAAAACAATTTAAAGTACGAGTTCTGATCAGAAGTAATCAGAAGTCATATCCAAACTCCTTTGATTTGACGAGCTCCCCCTAAAATCATGCATTACAAAAATTTGGCATAAAAGGTAAATGCAAAAATTAGTGAGCTCCCCCTCAAAATAATATTGACCATTTGTCAATTTCTTCTCATACTCCCCTTGGATTATGAACAGAATATTTGTAGAGTAGATATCATTCAGAAATAAGAATGAAGAAAAGATGAAAAAGTATACAATTAGAAAACTTTTATAGGTAACTACTGATTATGTCTTAAGATTTAGCATACCAAGCTTAGAGACAAGAAAATGGAATCTCTTTTCGTCTAAGGGTTCCGTAAACAAATCTGCAAGCTGATAATCAGTTTTTACAAAGAAAAGTTCAATTGTGCCTTTTTCGACATGATCTTTAATAAAATGATACCTGACATCTATATGTTTTCTCTTGGTGTGCTGAACAGGATTCGCTGTTATCGCGATGGCGCTCTTTGAGTCACAGTATATCGGGATTTTGTTGAAGTGAAAACCGTAGTCACGTAGTTGTGTTCTCATCCATAAGACCTGAGAACAGCAGCTAGCAGCAGCTATATATTCTGCTTCGGCCGTTGAAGTTGAAACACAAAGTTGCTTCTTCGATGCCCAACTTACGAGTTTATCACCGAGGAACTGTATATGACCTGACGTGCTCTTCCTGTCTAACATACAACCAGCATGATCTGCATCTGTATATGTTGTTAGTTCAAAGCTAGTATCTTTAGGATACCACAGACCAAGATTTGCAGTCCCCTTCAGATACCTAAAAATGCGCTTAACTGCAGACACATGGGATTCTTTAGGATTGGTCTGATATCAAGCACATAAGCATGTTGAAAACATTATATTTGGCCTACTAGAAGTAAGATACATCAAAGAACCTATCATCCCTCTATAAGTCCTAACATCAACAGCCTTTCCAGAAGGATCGGTGCCAATCTTATTACCCGGTGCCATTGGGGTACCAATCGGTTTTGAATTTTCCATTTTGAACTTCCGAAGAATATCAAAAATGTATTTTGATTGATTGATAAAAATACCCGATGAAAATTGTTTGACTTGTAATCCGAGAAAGAAATTCATCTCTCCCATCATATTCATCTGAAATCTTGACACCATAAGGTTTGAAAAATTCTTACAGTACTTAGGATTTGTAGAGCCAAAAATAATATCATCCACATAGATTTGAATTAGAATGATATCGGCTTTTTCCTTTTTAATAAACAAAGCGGTATCTACCGTACCTTTTGTAAAACCAGACTTGACTAAAAATTGAGATAGGACATCATACCAGGCGCGAGGAGCTTGTTTCAGTCCATAGAGTGCTTTGTCGAGAATGTAGACATGATTCGGTTTCTCTTGATTGACAAAGCTTTCTGGATGCGAGACGTAGACTTCTTCCTTGAGAATTCCATTCAGAAATGTTGTTTTCACGTCCATTTTAAAGACCGTGAAGTTCTTGTGGGCAGCGTAGGCTAGAAACATTCGAATTGCCTCTAAACGCGCCACATGAGCATAAGTCTCATCATAGTCTATATCTTCCTCTTGTCTGTATCCTTTGGCTACAAGTCTTGCTTTGTTTCAGATAACGGTACCATCTTCGTCTTTCTTGATTTTGAAAACCCATTTTGTACCTATAATGGTTTTACCTTGAGGTTTGGGTACGAGTCTCCAGACTTTAAGTGTATCGAACTGATTCAACTCTTCTTGCATTGAAGTCACCCAGTCTGAATCGGCAAGAGCCTCTGATACGCGAGTAGGCTCGATCTTGCTCAGAAAGGATTCATGCATGCACATATTCATTGAAGCTGACCTAGTTTGCACTGGTTTGGTTGGATCACCAATGATTTGGCTTATCGGGTGCTCTTTGGTCCATTTATGTTCGTGAGGTAGTGGATTATATGAATATATATCAATATTATCATCTATGAATCCACTTGTACCTTCTTCTGGTAGTTCAGGAGGAATAATGGTTGCAGTTGACGTAGTAGGTGCAGAAGTCTCAGCAGGTTCAGCTTGTTCAGCAACTTCTGTCTCTTCATTATTGACCACAGCTTCAACTGTTGGAGTCGGCATTTGAACTGGAATTTCAATAGAGATATCTGAACTGGTTGGATGAGTAGTCGTTGAGTCTTCCATCCTGTCAACCACAACAGATTTCTTTACATTAGATCCAAGAAATTCATCATAAAACAGTTCAAATAATAAATCTAAATCAGATAAATGATTAGTAGACATTGATGCGTCATCTGATTTGTTCGCTGGAGACGCAGGTTCTGGACTGATTTGCCCAGAAGCTAGTACTCCAGTTATCACGGGTTTTGAACAGACGTGTTAAGAAGCCATATCTTCATCAAATGTGACGTTGACGCTCTCTACTACTGACTTTGACTTCTTCAGATATACACGGAATGCAGTAGATGTAAAGGAATAACCAATGAAGATGCCTTCGTCCGCCTTGGCACTGAACTTCTTCAGACTCTATCTATCGTTTAGAACAAAACACTTACACCCAAATATATGGAAATATTTGATTGTCGGTGTTCGGTTGTTGATTAACCCATAAGGAGTCTTCTTGAATCTGCGGTGTATCATGGATAGATTCTGAGTGTAGCACGCAGTCGATACAGCTTCAGCCCACATAAATAGAGGTAAGCCAGATTGACTTAGCATAGTACGAGCAGCCTCGACTAGCGTACGATTTCTTCTTTCGACCACTCCATTTTGTTGAGGCGTACGTTCAGCAGAGTATTGATGTGAAATCCCGACAGATTCGAGATATTCTTCAACCTTTTTGTTCTTGAACTCTGTGTCGTTGTCAGTTCTGAGAAGCTTGACCGGTTTCTGCAGATTCACCTGGGTCGTCTTCAGGAATGTAATGAGAACATCAGGTGTCTCATCTTTTAAACGTAGAAATTTGACCCAAGTACGTGTATCGCGAATAGTCGTCCAAGATAACTAGTATGTACTTCTTTCCGCCTAGAATTTGCGTTCGCATCGGACCACAGAGATCCATATGCAACAACTCTAATGGAGAGCTTGTACTCGGTTCAGGCTTTGGTTTATGTGGAGCTCTCTTCATCTTTTCATATTCACATGTTGCACAAAGATGTTCTTTTTCATACTTCAGCTCTGGAAGTCCTTTTACTAACTTTCCACTTACGCTGTTGATGTACCTAAAGTTGAGGTGAGAGAGTCGTCGATGCCATAGCCAGCTTTGCTGCATCGAGGCTTTAGAGAGTAGACAAACCTGCTTGTCAGTCTGGACGTTTGACAAATTGATTGTGTAGAGGTCGGACTTTCTCGTGCCGACCAAGAGTTCCATATATTTGGGTGAGTTCAAGAGGGAGGGTTTGAGAGAGAAGAATTGGGAGATAGAAAATGAGAAGTGAAGGAAATTTGGGGAAAAATCTCATTTAACCCGTGTTGTTACTTCTGATGCTAAGCACGACCCGTGTCAAATTTGTGAAGCAAAGAGCACGACCCGTGCCAAAATATTGAAGAACGGCGCACGGGTCGTGCGCCCTGCGTCTATCGAAAATATCATATTTTTCTTCCTTTATTCTTCTTCCTCGATTCCTCTCAAAGAACCTTAATCCCCACCATATAAATATAGAGATAGATACGAGGGGTTTTTCATAAGATTGAAAATTCAAGGTGTTACATGTAATGGTTTGACTATTGGAAAGTCAAAATCGTAGGTTACAATCAAAGAAAGGTGTTTTGGAAAGTTTAAAACCCTACGTATAATGGTTTGACTATTGAAAAGTCAAACCGTAGGTGTCAAACAAGTTAGAAGTCTATTGAACATTACATGTAATGGTTTGCCTTCTTGAAAGTCAGACCATAGGTGTAGAGGAGATTTTGATGACTCTAAAACTCTAAGTGTAATGGTTTGACTATTGAACACTACATGTTTTTTAAAATATCAGCGGTATAACGGCTATAAAATGAATATTTTCGTATATCAACCTAATGTTTGCCCAACAATTGGCAACCCAACTAAAATAAATAAACAAAATCAAGTATAATCAACTCCTAAATCATACCCCAAATGTTTTCATTTAACAACCTAATGTTTGTCCAATAATTGACAACCCAACTAATTAATATCACGATTTATCAAACCAAATCGTACCAAAACATTTTCACAAAAATCAAATCATAAGTTAAACTCATACAAAAACATGATCACAAGGAACCAAAGTCACATGATTTGTATTTCCACAAGTCCCACGATATCAATGGTATATATACATTACTCAAGGATTTGTGTAATTAGAGCATAAAATGCTCACGTACAAGAAATAATAGATCATAACTTGGGTAAGATCACAATTAACCTTTTATATATTTTTCAAAATGATAAAATCACCATAACTCACATGTTTTATAGCGGAATGTCAAATAATCCAACCATTATTCATTTCCAAAAATGTATGCAAATATATTTTACCAAAATGTAAATAAATCATCACAAGGCCACAAATCATGTGATTTGCATTTCAAAATGTTCAACAACTCAATAATAGCCATATCCCCCCCCCACAAATTTATACACACAAATTTTCGTATCTAAGAAAATACATGAGTTAGGGCTCAAATTAATACCTGAAGACGGACTGTGGAGAGAGATCGAGAGGGACTGTGGAGAGAGATCGAGAGGGAGAGGGACTGTAGAGAGAAGGAGAGGTGGTCGTTCGAGAGAGAGAGGTTGTCGCCTGTGAGAGTCGTCGCCGGTGAGAGTCGTTGCCGGTGAGAGAGGGACTGTGGAGAGTGAGAGGTCGTCGAGAGAGAGAGAGAGAGAGAGAGAGAGGGAGAGAGGGAGAGGTCGCCGAGAGAGAGAGAGGGAGAGATTAAGAGATTGAGAGGGAGAGATTGAGGGAGTATCGAGAGGGAGAGACAAAGATCGATTGGGAGGGAGATCGAGTTAGGGCTTTAAGCCCGCTTATTTTTTTTAGAAATTTCGGAAATTCACCGACGAATTTCCGACGGAATATCCGTCGATATTTACCGACGGAAAATATCCGTCGGTGATTACCGACGGATTTTATTTTTATTTTTTATTAAATAAATTACTTTTAAATTAATAAATTATATTTAATTTATCAAATTTATTAAATAAATTATTAATTAATTTATCAAATTATATTTAAAATTATTAATTAATTTATCAAATTATATTTAACTTGACTAAAATACCCCTGAAGTAACTGGACTTAATGGAAACAATTAACGGTCGTTATCTTTTCCCATTAATTCCAGTTAGATCAGGGACCAAACGTGTTATACACACACATACATACATATATATACATACATACATACATACATACATACATACATACATACATACATACATACATACATACATACATACATACATACATACATATATACATATATACATACATATATATACATATATATATATATATATACCTATGAAGTAACTGGAATTAACGGAAACAGTTAACGACCGTTATCTTTTCCCGTTATTTTCAGTTAGATTAGGGACCAAAAGTGTTATACACACATACATACATCTATACATACATATATATACACCTAAAGTAACTAGACATACATACATACATATGTATACAATACATCTACAAACATACATACACATATACATACAAGCAATACATATGTGTACAATACATCTATAGACATACATACACACATACATAGGCATGCATGATATAGATGTATATATGTGCTATATACATACATGATCACATACGTACATGTACATACATACATATTACATGCATGATCACATACATACTATAGATGATGTAAATACATTCATGATCACATACATACATGTGTACATACATACATATTACATACATGATCACATACGTACATGCAATGTATATACATACATGCATATTACATACATGATCACATACGTACTATACATGCATGATGTACATACATACATGATCACATACGTACTATATACATGATGTACATACATACATGATCACATACTTGTAACAATGGACTTATTACAAGCAATACATATGTATATAATAAATCTACAGACATACATACACATATACATACAAACAATACATATTACATACATGATCACATACGTACATGTACATACATACATATTACATACATGATCACATACGTACTATACATGATGTAAAGACATACATATTACATACATGATCACATACGTACTATACATGATGTAAATACATACATATTACATACATGATCACATACGTACTATACATGATGTACATACATACATGATCACATACATACATACATACATGATCACATACATACATACATACATAAATATATGCATACATAAATACATACAATAATTTAATATCACGTTTATCGACGGATTACCGACGGAATTCTAAATTCCGTCGGTAATCCGTCGGTAATTTTCGACAGATCACCGACGGACATCAGAAAATAATTAATATTTATTACATTATTAAATTTACAGGCGGATTTTCGACGGATTTAAATATTAAAAAAATAAAATAAAATAATTTATGATCCGTCGGGATATCCGTCGGTGAAATTACTTTCCGTCGGTAATTACCGACGGATATTATCCGTCGGAAATGATTGGTCGGTAATAAGCTTTTTTCTAGTAGTGATAGGACCCATTTGATTCTACTTTAGACTAGTACAAAAATGACTTTTTGTGACGGTTTTGAAAAATAGGTTTGTAACGGTTTAATAAAAAACCGTTACAAAAAGTCACAAAAAAGTTAGAGAATTGTTTTAGTAATGGTTTTTATAAAGAAATGTTACTATTACAAAAAAAGTAGAAACATAAAGCAACGTTTTAGATAAAACGTCAATTAAAGGTTCCCTAAGGTAACGGTTTAGGGCGGTTTTGATAAACCGTTGCTTTTTCTTGTGACGGTTTTTAAAAACCGTTGCCATATAATACCTTTTAGTAACAGTTTTTGTCTAAATCGTTGCTTTATGTCGTAACGGTTTTAAAAAAACATTACTGAAAACTAATATATGTATAACAACGCTTATTTGAAAACCGTATCCAAAAGTCACCAAGTTTTATGGCAACGGTTTTGCAAAATTTGCATCACCAAAAGTTAGTGTATGGCAATGGTTTCTGAAAAAATTGCATCACTATATGTCATGCTTTGGTAACGGCATTAAAACATTTACATCACAATAGCTCAAACTATATTGACGGTTTCTAATAATTATGTCACCATATGTCATGTTATGGTGACGGATTTGAGTTCGTTATGATTTGTCATTCTACGGTAACGATTTTGAAAAGTAAATGTCACCGTATGTTATGTTATGGTGACGGTTTTAAAAAACTATATATCACAATGATGAAGGTTTTGTATAATAAATGTCATTATATATCATGTCATAGTGACGGTTAAAATAATAAACGTCCACGTAAGTCATGCTACGATGACGGCTTTGTATAAAAAGCGTGACCATATGTAATGTCATGGTGATAATTTTAAATAATAAACATCAGTGTACGTCATCCTACAGTGACGGTTTTAACAATAAATGTCATCGTACATCATGTTACAATGACAATTATAAAAGATAAACGTCAAGGTACCTCATGCTATGGTGACGGTTTTGAAAAATAAACGTCACCGCATATGATGTTAAAATGATGGTTTTGAAAAATTTACGTCACCTAATGTCATGCTACTGTAACGGTTTAGAAAAATAAATGTCACCGCACATCATGCTATTTGACGGTTTTGAAACTAAATGTAATCGTACGTTAAGCAAGGGTGACGGTTTTGACGAAAAACGAGTCTCCCTGTGTCATGTTATTGTGACGTTTTCAAATAATAAACGTCGATGTATGTCATGTTAAAATGATGTTTTTAAATAATGAACGCCATCTTATGTTATCCAATGGTGATGGTTTTGAAAAGTAAACGTCACCCTATGTCATTTTACAGTGATGGTTGTGACATCTAAATGTTACGGAATGTCATGTTACGGTAACAGTATTGAATGGAAAACATCACAATATGTAATGTTACAATGACAGTTTTGAATGATGAACTTCAGCATATGTCATTTATTGTGACAATTTTGATAAAGTTATGTCACCATACATCATAATGTACATGTAGTGATGGTTTTGATAAATTTATGTCACTATATGTTAGATTATAATGATGCTTCTGAATAATAAACGCCACTATATGTCATGCTCAGATGACAACTTTGAATACTAAACATCACTATATGTCATATTACTGTGAAGGTTTTGAAAAATAAACGTCACCATTTGTCATACTAGGCACTAGGGTGAGAGTGTGGAAAGATACAACGACGGTTTTGATTGATAAACGTCACCGTATGTCATGTTAAACATAATAAATTATAAGAAATATAATTTTTTACATTTATGTGTTTAGAAATATCCTTTTTTAAATTTAGTAATTACTCTATTCTAAACCATAAATCACACGTATTTAATTTATTTATTTTAACACAACATAACATATATATAAATCAAATATTTTGTATATTTTTGGACAATATTTTAAAATATATTTGTAAGAAAATTATATAATAATTTATTACATTTGTATTTGTATTTATATTTATTATGTTTCAACAACTTATTATGATAAAAATATATTTTATATATTAAAAGTGTTTATGATATATATATATATATATATATATATATATATATATATGTTTAATGGATATAGATGGGTATATCTATGTTTATGTATAAAAAGTATGTAATTCTCTTAAAAGTTCAAATTATTCAAAATCCACTAAAATTTTCATTCGTATAAAAATTATGAACTTTCAAAGTATCTAGTCAATTTGCAAATACCTAAAACATGGTGCATCCATAATTATTGGCTCCTCTAAGTTGTTAGAGAGGACGTGTTTGAATATACGATAACGATAAAAGTTTTTTTTTTCAATCAAAAATTCTTATAATAACCTTGGTATGTATTTAAGAACTTGGGTCATTGTCTTGTTATCGTATTTTTATATTATTACTAGAAGCGTACTCGCGCAATGCAGCGAGATACATCACGATTTTAATGTTTCATTTTATTTTGTATTAAATATTTTGTTAGATTTTTTTAATTATATTTTAGATTTTTCATATTTAAAATTTAATTTTTATCCTGTATTTAATTATGTAGGGAGTCATTTTAGGGTAGTTGAAGTAATGAGTGATTTTAGGAAAGTTAAACTTGTTAGAGATAAAGATTAAATAGGAAAATATTTTAAGTTTTAACAATTGTTTTTAAGAGTTTTTTATCTGTACTTTATAATATAGTATAGATAATATGAGAGTATTTAATTTTAATAAATATTATGTATATATATATAAATATATATATATATATATATATATATATAAGTCTGGGTTCTTATGAGAAATCAAAATAAAAATAATAAATACTTGGGTTTTAATGAATCCACTTGAACTTTAATGGACCCATTTTGGCTTCAATGGATTCATTTCATCTTTAATGGATCGATTGAGCTTTAATGGACCCATTTGGGTTTCAATTGATCCACTTGGGCTTTAATGAATCCAATCGGACTTTAATGGATCCAATCGAGCTTTAATGGATCGATTGGGTTTTAATGGACCCATTTGGGCTTCAAATGGATCCAATTGGGGCTTTAATGGATCTAATTGGGCTTTAATGCACCCATTTGGCTTTAATAGATCCAAATGGTTCAATAGGGTTTTAATGGATACAATCAGATTTTAATGAAACTAATCAGGCTTTAATAGATCCTAATTAGTTTTTTTATTATTTATAATAATATATCTACTATTTAAAATTCACAAAAATATTAGATTTTAAAAATCTTAAAGTTTGAACTATTTAATATTTTAAATAAAATTTAAACAAAAACTTTAATCCAACATTGTTATTAAAAAACTTGTCTCCGTGATTGCAACGTTTAGTCCATGATTGTACGCAGTCGTCCATGGTGTTGGGTTTTATGTTTTAATTATTCCTGGCCCATAAGGAATAGTTAAAATAGCCCAACAAGAGTGACCAGATACAAGCTATATGTAATACCCAGTTTCGAAATTTTGTTAATTTTGGAAGTTGGGGAAAAAAGTGAAGCGAGATCCAAAGTTCAGGGGGGTAAAGTGGAAATTTGGTTTTATATAATCAAAACTATCAGATATTTGAGATTCATATCTCAAATATCAGTCGACCTAAGTTCTAAGAAAGAAAGAGTGAAAGCAAAGAGAAAGCAAGAACAGAGAGAAAAGAGAAAGATATCGTGAAGGAATCGATCATTTTGTCAAATAGAGGTATGTTTTTAGTTTCATACTTCTATCTGCATGTTATAGTCGGTAAATAGACTTGTTAATCAAGCTTTTAACCGTGTATTTGATTGATTTAATCGATCAAAAGAGTTCTGGATTTAGAACTGTGTAAACCGACTTTGTTCTTGATTAGACCGGAAGATGATGTATCGGTCATATGCATTAGACCGATATAGAGTAAGACCGGATGTATGTTAAGACCGGTGGTCTGTTAGACCGGTGGTGTGTTCGACTGGTAGTGTTGTTCGACCGGTAAGTTGTAAAGGACCGATAGTGTATTCGACCGGTATGTTGTAAAGGACCGGAAGGGTGTTCGACCGGAAGTATTGTTTGACCGGAATAGTGGTTTGACCGATAGTTTTATATTTGGTCAAAAGGTTTTTAATCAGTTTGGTTTTTGATCGGGTTAAAAACAGTAAATTTCAATTGATGAGTCTTTTGAAAGAAAGAGAGTTAGTTGCAAGTTAGCTTACCTTTGTTTTAATATCATCGTAGGTGGTGTTAATTGGTAAGAAGTCAGAGTTAATTCGGAAGAATTAAAGGTGAGTCTTTTAACTAAATCTTTTATGATTTGAGCAGTTAATTTATAAATGTGAGTTTTGATATACTGCGCATTTATAGATTAAAAGTTAGTAGAATTATTTCAAATGATTTGATTTAATTAGTTGGGCATGTTTATGCTCAGGGTATATAAACTTGTTTTATATACTGGCAGGACCAAATGTATGCGTACATTTGAGTCAGAAGTTTGACCTAAGTCGGGAAGTGTGACCCGCCTGCTCGCACCGGGGAGTGTGGCTCGTTTATGCTATTAGGGTGTGTCCCTAAAATAAAGCAGTGCGAGACAGACACACCGTCTTTGACGGGAATGTTGGTCAATAGTTTAAAGCACGCTTGCGAGCGTAGAAAGTGGTCAGTGATGGCCAGTAGAATTATTTATGTCTGCTAAGCATAAAGTGTTTTAAAGTGTGATTTAAAGAGGAGGCATGTATTGAAATATATGCAGTTATGTTTAAATGTTTTAATTAATATTTAAACTGTATAGTAGTGATTTGAGGGGACTCACTAGACCTTTTGGTCTAACCCTCGTTGTTCCAAAACTTTAATTCTATTTCAGGTTATCGCAAGATAGCAGATAAAGGAAAAGAGAAGGTGTGAGCTTTAAGCAAGAGATAGAAGACTTCCTGCCATAGCTATTCTTTTGAGAAACTCAGTTGTGTAATAGTTGATAGTAAAGACATTGTAAGCTTGGGACAGTATTTAGTAATAAATGTTATTTTATTATGTAAATAATTGTTCAGGTTGTTACACTATATATTGCCTTGTATCCTAGGGTTTTACAACAAGAGAAAAGAAAGTCCATCAAATACCAAAGTGAGAGAAAAGAGAGAATTTTCGTCTACAATTTTCAGCAAAGCGCAGCCGCGCTGTCTTGCCTATGTACGGAGTTTGAATCGTCGGATCGTCGTGATTTTTGGATAGTAGCTTCATGACATCTCTATCTACATTATGAACGGTGAAGATCGGTTTTGGAGATCTGGAGGTCACCATTTTGCTGTTCGACAGTCTGCTGTTTTCTGAGTGATATTTCTTCCTCTTTTCTTTTGGTTTTGATTCCATACTTCTTGATGATTTGTTCCAAGAGTATGATGATTATGGTGTACCTCTAGTTTTATCTAGCGAAGATTTTTTTGTATTGTTTATTGGTGGTAGTGGATTTTTTTGTATTGTTTATTATGGTGTGTCTCTAGTTATATTTATTTGGATTTATCTTGTTGTAGGTACCACAAATGATTTCTAATCCTAATGACGAGAAGTATAAACATAAGAACCGAAACAACAGTTATACAATGATCAGCGGGATGGAGAAGAGATCGAAGCAAACAAGGAGTATAACTTAGATAAGAAAAAGTTGTTTATGATATTTATAACTTTTGTTATTGGTATTTTCATACATTATTCATATAATGTATAATAATACTTTAAATTTCTTATATGCAATGTTAATCATTTGATTCATATTGAGTTTTTAAATTCATTCTCATGTCATCATTATATAAATGATAAAAACCATCAATAAAAGATGACTAGAGGCAATGGTTTTGATAATTTAATGTCACAATGTCATTCTATACTGATAATTTTGAATAATAAACGTCACTGTATGTCATGATACAGTGACGTTTTTGAAAAATAATCGTCATTGTACATTTGTTATAGTGACTATTTTGAATAATAAACGTCACAATATGTAATGTTATGGTGGTGGTTTTCAATAATAAACGTCATTATACGGCATGCTACAGCGACGATTTTGCATAATAAATGTTACCGCACGTCATGTTATAGAGCGATGGTTTTGAAAAATGAATGTCAATATACGTCATGTTAGGGTTACGATTTTGAAAAATAAACGTTGTCGTACGTTATGATACGATGATGATTTTGAAAAATAAATGTCACCGTAAGTCATGTTATGGTAACGGTTTTGAAAATAAACATTATCGTAAGTCATGCTATTGTGACGGTTTTGAATAATAAATGTCATGGTACATTATATTTCGATTACGATTTTGAATAATAAACGTCATGGTACATTATACTTCGGCGACACTATTTAATAATAAACGTAATCGTATGTTATGCTATGATGACGGTTTTAAAAAATAAACGTCACCATATATCATGTTATAGTGATGATTATGAAAAATAAACGTCACCATATATTACGGTGATGATTCTGAAAAATAAACGTCAAGATATGTCGTTTTAGGGTGTCGGTTTTGAAAACTAAACATCACAGTATGTCGTGCTATATGACGGTTTTGAAAAATAAATGTCAATGTATGTCGTGCTATGGTGATGGTGTGGAAAATAAACGTCACCGTATGTCGTCCTACGGTGATGCTTTTGAAAAACAAACATTACGGTACTCATTTTAGGGTGACGGTTTGGAAAAATAAATGTCTTCGTACATCATGATATGGTGATGGTTTTGAAGAACAAACGTCGCCGTACTTCATGCTACAGTGACACTTTTGACACATAAACGTCACTGTATGTAATCCTACAGTGATAGTTTTGACAAATAAACATCACCTTATGTCATGCTACGGTGACGGTTCTAAAAAAAGGGTCACATTATGTCATGCTATGGTAACGTTTTTAGGAAAAAAACAACTTTTTTATACACCTAAAGTGACGGTTTTAGCCTATGGCAACGATTTTTTTATGTGATTTGGTAACATTTTTTAAACGTAACCAAAAGTGTATCAAAAGTGACGGCAAGATAGGTAACATTTTTTTATGTCCACGAAAACCATTACCGTATACCTACGGTAACGGTTTTTAACCGTCACAAAAGATCCTTTTTGTACTAGTGATAGTTTGCTTAAACTAAAGATATTGGTGAGATTGATTGTGATCCACTACTTATATATCTTAAAAAATATAGAGGGAAACAATGCTCGCAGAGCAAGCTGCACAAACACAAGAACATGGAGCGAGCTCCTCGTCTTTAGTAAAGGAGAAAGAAATCATCACCAAAGTACTTGGGCAACGTCGCGGTTATAACCGAGGGATTGAACGAAAGTTGAAGGGTTACGCTTATTCGTCCTTTTTTGAACTGCCCTCGCCACCACCCCAACCACTTAGTAATGATGGGATGAAGTGTGTCTTTGATGTATTAAATGCTTGTAGCTAGCTAGTACATGCATACATTGTATACCTGGCAGCTAGTTCCCCCTCCACCTGTTATAGACACACAGGCAATGTTTGCATTATAACAGGCACCACAACACGATGAGGATAATGATGATGAGGACACGGAGAGTGACTCGTTCCATGATTAGATATCCATGTGTTAATATATTTGAGACATTAGCGTTTATTTTATGTTATTAATTTTGCATCAATACTTTCAAAATTATTGTATTACGGTTTAAAAATCTTTGTATTACGGTTTTCAAATTATTGTATTATGGTTTCCAAAATTATTGTCTAGTTATTTGAATAAATATACTTTATAACAAATTAAATTATTGACTCAAAATATATTTATCTATAGCGACGACAAGTCGTTGTTATAGGTGAAAAAGCAAATATTCAGATTCTAACTATTGTGTCGACATGTAGTCGCTGTAGGTGAAAATTTAATTTCTATTTTTTACCCATAGCAACGAAACGTTGTCTTTGTAGTTAAAAAAAATTTAAATTCTTACTTTTTACCTATAGCAACGACATGTCGTCGCTGTAGGTAAAAGATTAACTTTTATTTATTTGTATATAGCAACGAGTAGTCGTTGCAGAAGATATATAAATGTAATTTTTATTTTTTAGTCTCTAGCTACGATATGTCATCACAATAGAAACCTACAGTCACGGAAGTACACGGACGAAGTGAAGACAGTCGTCAGAAAACCTATAGCGACGATTTTATGATCATAAACATTCGGACATATCTTTTCGATTGTTAGCAGGAAGAGAAAGCAGACTAGATTGATAGAGGAGATGGCTATCTACGCAAGCAAAACTTTGATGAGGCAAGAAGCATCGGAAATCGCTAGTTGGCTTGGTCCGACCAAGAAAGGCATGGTACTCTTTGGACATTGCTTAGTGGCACGCAAGCGATAGGATGTTTGCAGGTAGCGACGACTTTTGTCGTCACAATAGGTCACATTTGTTGTAACGATTTATTTCTGTAATGTAATATTTTTCAAAAAAATTATATATTGTTTAAGTTATGTTATTTTAATGGTTTTGGTTTGGATCTTTAATAAAAATTTATATTTATATCGGTAAATTTGTTCGATTTCGTTAAATGTATAAATTTGTTTATTCAGAAAAACATACTTTGAGTTAATCACTTAAAACATGAAAAGATATATTGTTTTTTTTTTTTTTCGGGATTGTAAATAATGATTTACCATATTAATCAGTTGGCTGTCACTTTTATAGTTTAGAAAAACCAAAGCAATAAAAATTAAAAAACTATGCTTAATTTATTTTGTTAATAATTGTCGAAAAATTTAATCGTTTAAAATCAAGTTTTTCGGATTTCTTCCTTCAAAAGAAATATATTGATTACAAATTAATTAATATAACTTTTCTTTAATAGAAAACAACAACGTTTTGTGGTTAATTTTTCTAAAAATAAATACAACTCGATCTTTGACATATTTTCATTTCAATTTGTATTTATATTTATTAACAGTTATAGTTTTTATAATAATGTCATTATCAAATGACATTTCAGATATTTAATATTACCCAAATTTTGTGCCAAAAACGCAATCAAATTTTGATACGTGCAAGCTATTTTGGCGTAATCCGCTTCTTACCTTAAGAGTATGTGTTTATATATGTGGTCCACTCTTTACTTCTGTAAACAAGAAAGGAGACCTTAAACCCCTCTCTCCCAAACTTTAATATTATCCTTCATCCCAATATAACCCTGAAAGCATCAATTCCATGCTTAACCATGAAAGCTTAACAATAACTTGATCTAAATTCTACATGTATAGATCTCAAGTCCTCTCTAAAACCGACATGAAAGCCGAACTTCGATCAAATACCACTTCAATTTCCTTATCAAACCCGAGTCCAACCCTCTTCAACTCACACCAAAACCCTCTCTCTGGCGCACTCAATGGTTGCCTAGGTAACCTTGATGGAGCATGTATCGAAAAGCTTCTCTTACACTGCGCAAACGCACTCGAAAACAGTGACATCAATTCTGCTCAACAAGTCATGTGGGTGCTCAACAACGTTGCTTCTACCTCTGGAGACCCTAACCAAAGGCTTGCATCATGGTTCTTAAGGGCACTCATCTCTAGGTCTTCCAGGGTTTGCCCTACACCGATGAACTTCAATGGAGGAAGGAGTGCCTTTCATAGGAGACTAATGACTGTGACGGAGTTAGCTGGGTATGTTGATCTCATCCCTTGGCACAGGTTTGGATTTTGTGCATCAAATAGTGCCATTTTTAAGGCTATCCAAGGGTGTCCTAAAGTTCATATTTTGGACTTCAGCATCACTCACTGTATGCAATGGCCAACGCTAATAGATGCACTTGCTAAGAGGTCAGAAGGGCCTCCTAGTCTGCGCATCTCTGTCCCTTCTTGGAGGCCATCGGTGCCTCCATTTCTTAATGTATTACCAGAAGAAGTAGGCCTGCGTTTAACAAATTTCGCCAACTTTAGAAATGTTCCATTCGAATTCAACGTGATTGAAGCTTCCCCTTCCATAGAAGAATCTTCCATCAACTTTAACTACGAGTTTCTTCTAACCCAAACAAATCTTTTCCAAGACGATGAAGCGTTGGTGATTAATTGTCAAAACTGGCTACGTTACATGCCTGATATAGCTTCATCAAAAGATTCATTCCTCGAGATAATTAAAAGCTTGAATCCTCATATACTAACAATTGTTGACGAAGATTCCGATTTGGGATCAACAAGTTTAGCATCAAGAATCACCACTTGTTTTAATTTCTTGTGGATCCCCTTTGATGCATTGGAAACTTTCTTGCCAAAAGATAGTCGTCAAAGGATGGAGTATGAAGCCGATATTGGCCACAAGATTGAAAACATTATAGGATTCGAAGGGAGACAAAGGATAGAAAGACTAGAACCAGGAGCCAAATTCTCAGAAAGAATGAGAAATTTAGGGTTTTACAGTGTGCCGTATGGTGAAGATACAATTACGGAAGTGAAGTTCTTGCTAGATGAACATGCAAGTGGTTGGGGAATGAAGACCGAAGAGGATATGATTGTGCTCACATGGAAGGGTCATAACTCGGTCTATGCCACTGCATGGTTCCCGTAAGGGTTTGAAGATTAATTAACGGACCACGCAGATGCCAATAACACAGCATTACTTGGAACACATCAGAACACCATATATATTGAAAAATATATAGAATCCAGTTCTGTGAATGGAGAATTCAATAATGGAACTTGAGAGGTGATGGAGAAATGTACAGAGGTAGCTTCGTTAACCTGCAGGGAAGTAGGGTTGAGAAGAAAGTGACAAAGTTAGTGTCTTTTTTTTTTTTAATCATCAAAAAGCTGCAAAATGAGCAGAAACGTACGTGGATGAAGTCATTGTGATCATTCTTTGTTTTCTCATGTTTGTAGCCTTTTGTTTCTTGATGTTTGGAGTCAAGTAGCTTTTGACATGCCTATGTCTTATTTGTCTCCATTGGTATACTCATTTACTTTTCTTCTAAATTATTTTTACTACTATATGGCATGCATGCATGCATGAACATCTGTAATATTTTTAATCCATATATAGCTTCCAAATGCATGTATTTGAATCAGGCAAAATTTCCTCTTCTAAGGGCGGAAATGACTTAAGTACGTGGTTTTAAATCTGAGTCTCTGTACCACGCACGAGGTGGTAGACTAGGTTTATTCATTTAATTACTTCTCTTGACTTTCTAATTCACTTTATATATGTGATGTTGGACCTTTAATTTTGTATGACAAAGTTTAAGTTTAACTGCACATAAATTTTAATTCCTCTTACAAAGTTATTGTTAGAGTGTGATTTAAATCATTATACATGCATGCACGACTTGCATGTCACTTGGGAAGTCGCATCTCAAGTCACGTTCAACTTGATCAGACTTTTGTGAGTTACGCATACTTCTGAGTACTCAAGTTCAATTAATGACACTTAGCATAGATAATAGCATATAAAGAGCTCAAAGTTAATATATATATATATATATATATATATATATATATATATATATATAATTATAGAGACATAATCAAATGAGAACTATATACTCATGATAACTGTGAGATCCAATAATAACAATCATTTAATTTTATTGATTTTATTTAATAATTAAATATGAAAGGTTATATTGGTAATTTAATTATCTAACAACTAATCTCTAAAATCATGGCTCCATCCTTAAGGGCGCGTTTGGTTTGCGGGATTGGAATGAAATAGATTGGATTTCAAGGAGGGATTTGGATTTGGGGGGATTTGAAATCCCTTCATGTGTTTGGTTTGTAGGATTTTGAATGAATTTCAAATCCATTCCTTTACAAGTCTTGTTTGGTTTGTAGGATTTTAATTTGGATTGAGTTTTTTTTTAATTATTTTTTTGTTTTATAAATAATTTATTTTTATTGGTAAACGTTATATTTGGATCGATACAATTTGACGTATGGATCAATGTTTTAAAAACCGGGTCGACCCGGCCAGTCGAACCGGTGAAGAGACCGGGTTTATGCCATTTTATAACCCGGATTGAACCGACCGGTTCTATTAAAAAACATGTTGAACCGGTCATAAGAAACCGGTATCGAACCGGTTGACCCGGTAACAAAAGTTAAAAACAAATATTCCAATAGGCAATACATATTAGCGTTAAAAACCAACACTACTCCAATGTCTCAAGATCCATGATTAGGTTTGATCGTTATATTTCGTTTGGATGTATTTGAATTGATGAAAAACTTATGCTTATGTATGTTTATTTAATGTTTTTGGATTGATGTAAAACTTGTTGTTATGTGTTTTTTTAATGTTTTAACTTGTGAACATCAATATTTTGGTTATATATATATATATATATATATATATATATATATATATATATATGCATGAAAATGAAAAATACAAATAAATTCTTGAAACCGGGTTGAACCGGTTGAACCGTGACCCAGTTACCTCAACGGGTCAATAAAAAACCGGTTTTTAAAACATTGGTCTGGATCACGCTTTAGAATCCGTTGGATTTGGATTTCAAATCCAGACCCAAAGCCAAGGATTTCCAAATCCATCATATGAGAGATTTTAAAATGGTCAACGGATTTGAAATTCGGTCAACGAAATCCTTTCCTGCAAACCAAACGCAGGATTGGAATGGATTTGAAATCCAAATCCCTCCAAATCCATTCCAATCTCTCAAACCAAACACGCCCTAAGATCATGGCTTGCAGTTTCTATTATCACCCACGGCCACCAAGCCAAAACCCACATCATCACCACATCCACCATCAAATTCTCCAACCACTTCATCCCATCCTTCAAATCCACCATGCATCTCTGGCAACGCTTCGTCGATCTCCTCTTATCCCTCTTGCCGACGGCCAGATGCGTCATCATCATTCACGACTATTTCATTAGCATAGTCGTTCAAAATGGTGTTTCCTATACTAACATGTAACACCCTCAAATATGGAAATAACAACTTATTTAAAATTTTCTAAATACATCGATAAATGAATCATCTACAACCACGAATTCAGATTTAGCTACAATACACATATACCATCTTATATATATAAAGACTATAAGGGACGGGTGCTACTAATACCATGCATAGTCACTATCTCCATAATGCGGAAGACTTCACCGAATACTTACTTTCGGATCTAGCTAAGACTTTACTCTTCATAGGATTGCTAGAACCAACTCTCAACCTTGAAACCTGATGCACATGCCGACAAATAAAAAGGTTAGGTTTAACGCCTAGTGAGCCCAAGAGTTTTAACATAAGTATATATCTTTAAAAGAAAAAAATTCAATTTAATGCAAGGTCCTTCAAAATATTACGCTTAAAAATGGAAACGACACATTTTCCCATAATATGCACTTTTAAAGGCAAAGCTCCCAAAACACACATTTCTTATATAACGCGCAACGCATAACTCACCCAAACGGGATCATAGTTCGACACTTATTTGGTAAAAACATGAATAACCATTTATAACCCAAAGCACCCAAAACGCGGGCGGGACAGAATGTTCGACCCATGAATCGTATCAAAACCACATATACCGTACGTCCGAAAACATGGACACTTGGTCCAATACTCACGCGACCGTAAGGAACCAATGACAATAAAATAAGACGTTCTTATATTTAACATACTGATAGCCAACAACGGGGGAAACTCGTATCCGTTGAGGGTGGAGGGAACACAAAAGTAAACCACCCAAACAACGTTAATCGCATGACACCTCCCGACATCCTAGCCCGATGTCCCTACGAATTCTTTACAAGTGTCACCCCAAGTCAGTTGACCTTGATGGATCATTCCGAAGAACTCCATCCCGAAGGCCTGGCACACTTAAAGACTACCTCCCAGGCATTACTTCAAGCGGCGGAGGTCCTAGCGCCTACTATTCCGGTAGCACTAGCCGACTCAACCCTCCTAGCGATCACTTGTAAAGTTTTCGGTCATAAAACATAGATACCGAAGTTCAACCCCGCAATACCCAATTGACCATCCAAGACAGACTGACTTACGTGCCTATGGATCCATTACACACTGTCTAACGTTACATGACTCCAATTGAAAGACCAAAGCTCCCAAAACATGTAACTCACCAATGACACAAATTTAGTGTCATCATATCCAAAACCCACGACGGTTAAAAATTCGGACAAATGTCCACAGAACTCGTTTAAGCCAATACCGAACTAAAGAGCTCAAAATCCGTTTGACCAATAATTATCGGTCTCCAAAATAGTGAAATGTTTTTAAATAACGTTTATGAAGACACGTACTTCAAAAACTAGATTTACCCAAAACTCCATACGAGATGGGACTCAAGATTTCCAAAGTGTTTATGAATGAAAATACATCAAATGCATATAACATGAATTAGACTTTACTTGTAGAAAATCGTCAAAGACGTATAACTCATAAAATAGACCTTACTTGTACAAAATCACCAAGAATACGTAATTCATGTTATTTAGTTGTTGGAAACGTTCAAAACCCAATAGAAGCAATTTAAGAGGTTAACACAACCCAAGTTTACTAAGTAAGAAAACTTATCAAAATACTCACACTTTGACAAATAACTAAGTAAAACATATTTTACTTCTAAATACTCAAAACTTATCAGCAGTTAACCATTTCATGTAAAACACTTTAAAATACACATTTTGGCATGTACACCGTTTTCACAAATCAACTTGAACTCACCTTGCTAGATTTAGGCTAAATCTAGATTTCACCCAACAAGCTCTTTTGAAGGCCGCTTGAATCCTCAAGCCGAGGACTTCCAAAACCATTTTGAGTGATGAGACTTTCTGAGGACACCCATTACAAATCTTCAACCCAAGCTTCCAAAACCTAGATCCACATATTTCAACCGTAAATAATCATAATCAACCACAAAGAATCGTTTCCCAAACCTTATACATGAATACACTAGTACAAAAAAGGTCTTTAGTGACGGTTAAAAACCGTTACCATAGGTGTTCGGTAACGGTTTTCATGGACATAAAAATAGTCACCGTACCTGCCGTCACTTTTGGTACACTTTTGGTTACGTTTAAAAAATGTTACCAAATCATATAAAAAATCGTTACCATACGCTAAAAAACGTCATCTTAAATATACAAAAGAAAGTTGTTTTTTTTCTAACACCGTTACCATAGCATAACATACAATGACATTAATTATCAAAAACCGTCACCATAGTGTAATATACGGTGACACTATTTTATTAAAATTGTCATCGTAGCATGACATGCTTTAACGTTTATATTAAAAACCGTCATCGTAGCAGTACATATGGTGACGTTTATTTTTTCAAAATCGTGACCGTAGCATGACATACAGTGACAGTTATTTGTCATAAACGTTACCATAGCATGACATATAATGACCTTCATTATTTAAAATCGTCACCATAACATAACGTAAGATGACGTTAAATTCTCGAAATAGTCACCGTAACATGAAATACGTTGAGGTTTCTATTTAAAAACCGTAACTCTAACATGATGTACAGTGACGTTTATTTTTTAAAATAGTCACTATAGCATGACCTACGTTGACGTTTACATTTAAGAAACATGACTATAGGATGACATAAGGTGACGTTTATTTTTAAAAATCGTCAATGTAACACGAGATATGGTGACGTTTATTATTTAAAATCGTCACAGTAACAAACATATGATGCATTTATTTATTCAAACCGTTACCCTAGCATGACATACAATGATGTTTAATTTTCAAAATCGTCACCATAGCATGACATAGGGTGATCTTTATTATTCAAAATCGTTACTATAATATGACATACGGTGACTTTTATTATTCAAAACCATCACTGTAACATGACATACGGTGATGTTTAGTTTTCAAAATTGTCACCGTAGAATTATATACAATGACATTTATTAGTTAAACCCGTCACTTAAGCATGATATACAGTGACATTTATTTATCAAAGCTGTCATTGTAGCATGACATACGGTGACGTTTACTACCAAAAATGTCACTGTAGCATGACATATGAAGACGTTTTTATTTTTAAAACCGTCAACTTTTCATGACTTGGTGATGTTAATATTTTAAAAAACGTCATTGTAGAATGTCATACGATGACGTTTATTTTCCAAAAGCATCACTGTAGAAGTTCATATGGTGACGTTTATTTGTTGCCATAAACTATCTTTTAGTAATGGTTTTAATCATTTTAAGGTAAAATGAATATAAATTTAAAAACTCAAAATTTGAATCAAACGATTAACAAGACATATAAGAATATTGAAATAATAATATACATTATATAATTAATGTATGAGAACGACAACAACAAAAAGTACTAAATATCTTAAATAGATTTTTTCTTATGTAAACTACAATCCTCATTTGCCAATATCTCTTCATCATCTCGGATGTTTTTTTTCGCTTCGTATGTTTTTACTTCACGCAATTATTTTTACAAGTTCGTGATACCTGCAAAAAGATATATCCCGTTAGGTTGGAAAACTACAATCGATGAATACAACAAATCACGAAAAATAACAGAGTTTTAACATATGACCAATGAAAACAACAAAACAAGTTCAAACTTATATAAGAGCATCTCCAACGCATATGCTATATTTTTTTTTCTAAAATAGAGTATCAAAAGTCAAAAAAAAAAACTTCCACCTCGAATAGTTATTCTATTTTTGGAGATTGTAGTATTGATTATATTATTAAAATAATCAATACATTTATAAAATATTATCTCTATTCTAAACATATAACTTCAGTGTTACCGATGGAAATAATAAAATATTATCTCTTTCTTAAATAGTGAGTTTTAGAGATTTCTCCAAAGTTGTTAAAATCTCACTTTTTCTCCATTATAACATAGTTGTTGGAGATGCTCTAAACATCTAATCCAAAACTATAGGGAAGATCAATAATTTGTACGTAACAATCCCACTAAATTGGTTCTAAAAGTCATTCACCCCAATCTAATCCACAAGAACCGATAACAAGTCGATCAAAATTAAAACCCAAATATTAACCCAATCAGATTAAGCATTCTATTGAGTATAAACTTAAGAAGATGAAATCAACTAATTAACATACCTTATTCGATTAACAACCAAATTAGCATAGATTACCCAAGCAACTATTATCCCACCCTGCTAAACGATATGGGAATGAAGGAAAAGGGTGGTGAGTAGGCCCTTTTTACCCTAAATCCTGATTTCGCAAAACCACCTTTTGAGAAATATAGAAAAACTTACAAGCCCTTGAACAAGAATTCGATTAAAGAAATTCGTACCGGTTATTACACTTTTGCTGCTAAGCGGGAAGTGGTGGTTGCTCGTTTGTGGTCACGGCTCCTTTTGGTGATGCTTTGTCGGCGACAAATGGTGGTGATGGTGAAAGTAATGGTGAGGGGTTGCCGATCGATGAAGTTGAAAGTGGGGGAGGCGTGAAACCACTACAAGAAACAGAGACAACAACAACGGACATATCGGTAGCAAATCCGTAGCTGAAAGTCAATTCCCTAGAAAATCCATTGCAAACAAGTCAATCTAATCAGTTGGTCATAAAAATATTTTGCTACGGATTTACCAACGGATACATTACCAGTAATCAATTAAATTTGAAATCAAGTTCTAAACAATTAACTTTCAAATATATCAACTATTATTCATGTAAGGCTAAACAAGAGACACACGTAGATAGATATATAACATAAGTGTTATCCCTAAAAATAAACAAATTATACCCTATAGAGTTAGCCCCAAAAAACTAACCGTAAACAAATAACCCTAAAGTCTAAAAAGACTTATACACAAATTAGCCGTATAGAGTTAGCATAAAATAACATGTTATTATAGTAACATCAATATAAACAAATTAACATGATTATATAAACAATTAACCCTAAAGAGTTAGCCCCATATATAATCAAGTTAAACTTAACGAAAAATATTCAATTCAACAAGAAATGTTTATGCATGGTTGTACCATTAAGTGGCTTAAAATTTTACACGCCTTACCATAAAGTTAGATGTTTCATGGGAACCAACTAACCAATATGTAGGTTCATCCGTAAACCTTGGGTATACATCTACATTTTAGCAATGTATTATTTTGATTAACTAAAGATAAAACATGCATAAATGACATAAATGAGAAGTGTAAACTACGATGGTAGTGGAGAGCTACAGTAATGTGGCAAACAATTCTCATTTTCCAAAAAAAATGTTACATTAATAAGTCAAACAAGCTAACCAAGAAGAGTAAATAATTTGATAAAGGGAACACCATTCAAATACATAAAAATATGACAATCAACAAGTCAAAAGACTAAACCATATCATAAAGGAAGGGAGTTAGATAAGCTAGAGATATTGAATTAAATGCAAGTATTAAATTGAATTTTGTCATCAATTTGGTTAACAAAAGCAAGTATTTCAAAGGTTGTTAACAGAAGCAATTATGTTATGAAGTTCATTTAGAAATAGTAAACTAATATATGAAACTTGCATAACCACACAAAGATGTAGATCAAAAGAATAGTAGCGGAAGAAATCAAATTAAAGAAAAAGATAAGCAAGAAGTTGCACAATTGTTACATACGCTTATTAAGATAGCAATGTACCAATATATTTACAAAATTCATCTGTTGCCTATATTTTCATGGCCTTCTCGATTTTCCTTTGGTGATAAGCATCAAGGCTATGATATCTGCAGCCAAAAGACAATAAAGTGCACCTTACTTGATATAGCCAGAAAGATCACATTTTCTTCGATTAACTTTTTGTTTAGACAAATACCCACAAAGATTATAATCAAATCAACTAAAGAGATTTTGTTACACAACCCGAGGTTTCAACATAAAAAAGAATCAAGTTTATGATATATATATATATATATACACACATACATACACACGTACAATTATTACTTAAACCTATTAGATCATAATAGATTTCACCAAGACGTTTGCAGAGAGCATCTTCAAAACATTAAAAAGAGCAAATGGACTAAAGCAAAAGAAATGATCACCATCTACCAACACTTTCCTGAAAATTCATAAAGCACTAAAGCTAGATTCATAAAGCACTCACTAAAGCAAAAGAAATGATCACCATGTACCAACACCTAAAAAGAGCAAATGGACTAAAGCTAGATTCATAAAGCACCCACAATAAATTATACAACCAACACCTTCCTGAAAATTAAACTTAAACGAACACTTTGCATATTAATTAACGAAAACCTGGAAAAACCCTTAACATCTTGGATTAAACGAAAACCCGGAAAAACCTAGAGCTAATAACAACTGAAATACACATTTCACAGTAAGATAGGCAATCATAGTGTGCCTAAGACCATAAGAGAAACCATTATATTTTGAGATCATAGGCTATCTCATGTTCATATTTTGAGAGCCATCCATGTGATTCTTTTAAGCATCGACTTGAACATAACTTGGATTTAAAAACACTCGTTTTTTTTTGCACTGTTTGTTGTATAAGACTGTACACACACAAAATAAAACAATTATATTTTAAAAATCTCCATTCAAAAACACCAAAAAAGGCGACCAAATAAATTAAAACACACAATCTATATATACATATAATTGTGTATATACTAACCTGAACATAAGAACAGTCCATTAATTTCTCAGCATCTCCAAGTCTAATAACATCATGATACATATACCTCCTTATCTACAACAAACAAATGTTGATAAACATTAAATTATGAAGAATTAAAACTAATTAATGAATTATATAAATAATAATTATATAGACCTGTAGAGATATGATTTCAAAAACATTAGACCGACTTGATGAATTATATTTTGTTCATCAAATTTTCCAGAGAAACTTAATTAATTAAACCCACCATGTTTTGTTGAAGAAAGAGAGGGTGGTATTCGGTGGGTCTTTTATGAAGATGAATAACAGAGAAACTTAATTAATTAAGAACAACAAACACTAGATCGACAAATGAGAAGATGGAGACTTTTCTCCATCTCACACCCTAACATTTCAATATAAGCTTAAAATCACATTCAGATATCTTACTTGATGTAGATCGATTTGAAGACCGGTGGTAGTCATTCAGTCATCAAATCGGGAGGAGGCGTATGCAGCAACACGGAGGGTGCGACGGAGATGTGGTGGCCTGTGACGGACGCCGACGGCGAGAGAGAGGAGGCGAGATGGGGAGGAGGCTGACGGCGAGAGGCTGAGTTAGGGCTTCTTTTGAAATATTTGGGGAGAGGTACTACTGATGAGAGCATTGGTTTTGGGGGGAATGGAAATATTTTAGGGGGGAAGGGAAATGTTTGGGGAGAGGTACTACTTTTTTTCCTAAAATATCTAAGTTTAAATCCCTTCTTAAAACTAAATACAGTTATAATTCTTTTCATTAAGTATATTATATCTTTAACTTCTAAATATAAAATAGTTTAAATATAATTATCATTCAAATTAAATGATCTCTAACAAAATGCTATATGATTATTTAAAAATCATAATTAACTAAAATAAGATACATTTTTATTATAAATCTAAATTATAATAAAAGTTAAATAACATAAATTAAATAAATTAAACTAGAAAAATGAAATTTTATAATCTTTAGTTTGAAACCCATATGGTTATATTTTTAAGATAAAATAATATCTAACCCATCTCTTAATGAACTGTAATGGCCTTTATGGGTCATATTTGACTCACTGACACTTAAACCTCGATAGATACATTAAGGTCCAATGAAACCCTTTCAGGCCTAATAGAACCCTTTAAAGCCCCATAAATCCATTAAGGCCTAATAGAACCCTTTAAAGCCCCATAAATCCATTAAGGTCCAATAGAACCTTTTAAAGCCCCATAGATCCATTAAGACCTAATGAAACCCTTTAATGCCCAATATAACTTTTTAAGGCCCAATAGATCCATTAAGGCCCAATGAAACTCTTTAAAGCCCAATAGAACCATTTAAAGCCCAATAGATCCATTAAAACCCAATAGATCCATTAAAGCTCAAATGGATCAACTAAAGCCCAACAGGAACCATTAAAGTCCAAGTGGATCCATTAAAGCCCAACCAATCCATAAACACCCATGTGGATTCATCAAAGCCCAAGTTGATCAATTAAACCCCAAACGTTCCACTTAAAGCCCAAATGGATCCCTTAAAGCCCAAATGAATCCCTTACAACCCAAATGAATCCATTAAAGCCCAATTGGATCTATTACAGTGCAAGCGTATCCATTACAGTGCAAGTGAAACCATTAATGCCCAACATGAACCATTAAAGCCCATGTGGGTCCATTAAAGCCCAAAGGGATCCATTAAAGCCCAAGTAGATCCATTAAAGAGCAACCGATCCATAAACACCCATGTGGATTCATTAAAGTCCAAGTGGATCAATTAAAGCCCAAACGATCCATTAAAGCCCAAATGGATCCCTTAAAGCTCAAATAGGTCCATTAAAGCCCAAATGGAAACATTAAAGGCCAATCGATCCATTACAACACAAGTGGATCAATTAAAGCACAACTAGATCCATTAAAGCCCAAATGGATCCATTAAATCCCAAGTAGATCCATTAAAGCCCAGATAGATCCATTACAGTGCAAGTGGAACCATTAAAGCCCAAATGGATCCATTAAAGCCCAAATGGACACATTAAAGCCTAACAAAAACCATTAAAGCCCATGTGGGTCATTAAAGCCCAAATGGATCCACTAAAGCCCAAGTGTATACATTAAATCCCAACCGATTCAAAACACCCATATGGATCCATTAAAGCCCAAGTTAATCAATTAAAACCCAAACGATCCATTAAAGCCCAAATGGATCCATTACAGCCCAATCGATCCATTATAGCACAAGTGGATCCATTATGGACCAGATTTGATAATAAGTGGCAAACATAAGAACTAAAAATGTAATTTACTATATATTTTATTATAATTTTTAGAGTAAATTGTAATTTTGGTCCCTGTGGTTTGTTATTTTTCCCACTTTTGGTCCCTATAAAATTTTTATTACAAGAAAAACCTTGTGGTATACAAAAGTGCTCGGTTTTGGTCCCTGGGGAGTTACACCGTTAGGTTGTCTCCATTAAAACCAACCATGTGACTTTCACACGAGAGCATATTGGTCTTTTTACAAACCACAAACCACAAGGACCAAAATTGCAAATTACACTTTTATTACTATACCATTTATTTAAAACATAATTATTATATTATATATTTAATAAATAAGTGTCATTTGATTTAAAAATAACTTATTTAATAAAATGACAAAATTTTAATTAATTAATAATTTGTTTTCATTTTGTCGACCAAATGGGTCCATTAAAGCCCAACCGACCCATTAAAGCCCAATTAGATCCATTAAAGCCCAATTAATCCATTAAAGCCCAAATGAGTCCATTAAAGCCTAAATAGATCAATTAAAGCCCAATTAATCTATTAAAGCCCAAGTGATCCATTAAAGCCCAACCGATCCATTACAACCCAAATGGGTCCATTAAAGCCCAATTGGTCCGTTAATGCCCAAGTGGATCCATTAAAGTCCAAATGTGTGTGTTGTGAACCACTACATGCCCAATCTATCCGTTAAAGGCGAACTTGATCCATTAAATCTCAATTGATCCATTAAAACCCAACCGATCCATAAACGTCCATGTGGATCCATTAAAGCCAACAGATCCATTAAAGTCCCCATTTGGATCCACTAAATCTCAATCGATCCATTAAAGCCCAATTTAATTCATTAAATCCCAATTTGATCCGTTAAAGCCCGATTGGATCATTTATTGCCCAAGTAGATCCATTTTAATATATTTTTTAAATTAATTTTTTTCGTAGAAAATTTCAATAAAAAAATAATTTTAAAATTTTGCGGATTTCGGCGGATTTAAAATTTTTATTATTTTTTAGATAAAAAATAAATCAGCCGGAAATCCGCTGGAAAATTTTAAAATATTTCCAACGGATTTCCGACGGATTTTAATATATTTTTTCTTAGAAAATTAAAAAAAAATTAATTTATAATTTTTCCGTCGAATTTATGGCGGATTTTAGTTAATTATTTTATTTAATTAAAATCCGTCGAAAATCATAATTATTTATTTTTAATTTTTTATAATATTAAATAATTAATAAAAGAGTAAACTACGATTTTCGTCCCTGTGGTTTGATGTTTATAACGATTTTCGTCCCTGGTCTTTAAAAACTGCTTTTTTGGTCCATGTGGTTTCCATTTTACTTCCATTTTCGTCCTTCCATCAAATTCTGTTAAAAGTTACCATTAAAAATCCAAAAGTTGTTTTGAGAAGTTACATATTTAGTCCTTGTGATATATGAAGTTTTAAATATTCATCCCTAATAATTGATTTATTACTTTTTCTTTCTTTATTATATTTTAATACTATATATATACACACATATATGTTATTAATTTAAATATTAATGTTTTTGATTAATTAATTAAAAAACAAAGTTTAAATGAAAATATGGAATAGTGAGAGTAACTTTTTTAAATGGTAACTTAAAATAAATAAAAACTATTAATTTTAGGAAATTTCAACTTAAAACTTTAAAAAAATTATATTGTTTACTGATCAATAATTTTACTGAAGTCATTGATTTTTTTATAGTCATAATACTTTTAAAAACCTACAGTTTGATTAATAAAATAAATAAATTTTTTAATATTTTTATTTATTATTTTATCGAAATTTTATTATTTTTAAAGAAATGGTTGGTTTTTAATATATTTAAAAAAAATTAAAATCGTTATAAACATCAAACCCCAGATCCATTTTAATATATTTTTTTAAATTTATTTTTTTCTTAGAAAATTTCAATAAAAAATTAATTTTAAAATTTTGCGGATTTCGGCGAATTTAATTTTTTTTTTTATCTTTTATATAAAAAATAAATCAGCTGGAAAATTTTAAAATATTTCCAACAGATTTCCGACGGATTTTAATACATTTTTTTAGAAAATTTAAAAAAATTAATTTATAAATTTTCCGTCGAATTTACGGCGGATTTTAATTAAATATTTTATTTAATTAAAATCCGTCGAAAATCATAATTATTTATTTTTATTTTTTTATAATATTAAATAATTAATAAAAATTAAAAACCACCTGAAATCCGCCAGAAATTATTATAGTTTTTTTTTAATTAGATCAAATGTTTTCAATCTTAAGACCACACACACCGAGAACCATGGTCGCCACTTATTGCGATGGTCGTAAGTTTCTCACCGATCTTATTGCGATGGTCACCACTTATTGTGATGGTCGTAAGTTTCTCATCGATCTTAAGTTATCAATTTGGTGATTTTTGGCATTAACAACTGTCACCATAGTATGACAAATGGTGAAGTTTATTTTTCAAAACCTTCACAGTAGTATGACATATGGTGATGTTTATTATTCAAAATTGCCACCTAAGCATAACATATAGTGGTGTTTATTATTCAGAAGTATCACTGTAACCTAACATATGGTGACATAAATTTATCAAAATCATCACTACATGTACATTATGATGTACGGTGACATAACTTTATCAAAATTGTCACTATAAAATGACATATGGTGAAGTTCATCATTCAAAACTGTCATCATAACATTACATAATGTGATGTTTTCCATTCAACACCGTTACCGTAACATGACATACAATAACATTTAGATGTCAAAACCATCATTGTAAAATGACATAGAGTGATGTTTATTTTTCAAAACCATCACCATTGGATAACATAAGATGACATTCATTATTTAAAAATGTCATTTTAACATGACATATTTCGACGTTTATTATTTGAAAACGTCACAATAGCATGACACATGTGACTCGTTTTTTTTGTCAAAATCGTCACCTACCCTTGCTTAACGTGCGATTACGTTTATGTTTCAAAACCGTCATATAGCATGACGTACGATGACATTTATTGTTCTAAACCGTCATAGTAGCATGACATTAGGTGACATAAATTTTTCAAAACCGTCATTTTAACATCACATGCGGTGACGTTTATTTCTCAAAACCGTCACCATAGCATGAGGTAATTTGACGTTTATCTTTTATAACCGTCATTGTAACATGACTTACGATGACGTTTATTGTTCAAAATCATCATTGTAGGATGACGTACACTGATGTTTATTATTTAAAATTATCACCATAACATTACATATGGTCACGTTTATTATACAAAATCGTCATCGTAGCATGACTTACGTGGACGTTTATTATATATTCTAACCGTCACCGTAGCATTATAAATAATAACATTTATTATACAAAACCTTCACAATTGTGACATATAGTTTTTTAAAACCGTCACCATAACATACGGGGACATTTACTTTTCAAAATAGTTAACGTAGATTGACATATCGTAACGTACTAAAAACCGTCACTATAACATGACATATGGTGACATAATTATTAGAAAACGTCAATATAGCTTGAGATATTGTGATGTAAATGTTTTAATGCTGTTACCAAAGCATGACATATAGTGACGTAAATTTTTCAAAAACCATTGCCATACACTAACTTTTGGTGACGCAAATTTTGCAGAACCGTTGCCATAAAACTTGGTGACTTTTAGAAACGGTTTTCAAATAAGCGTTGCTATACATATATTAGTTTTCAGTAACTTTTTTTAAAACCGTTACAACATAAAGCAACGATTTAGACAAAAACCGTTACTAAAATGTCTTATATGGCAACGGTTTTTAAAAACCGTCACAAGATAAAGCAACGATTTTTCAAAACCGTCCTAAACCGTTACCTTAGGGAACTTTTTATTGACGTTTTTATCTAAAACGCTGCTTTATGTTTCTACGTTTTTTGTAATAGTAACGTTTCTTTATAAAATTTGTTACTAAATCAAATCTCCAGCTTTTTATGTGACCTTTTGTAACGGTTTTTTGTCAAACCGTTACAAACCTATTTTTCAAAACCGCCACAAAAAGTTATTTTTGTACTAGTGATACCTCAACTGATACCGAAACTCTAACTTCCATAAATGAAGAGAATAGAAGATTACCTTAACCCAAGCTTGAATCCACCAATCAAAACACCTCTAGTTCACCAAAATGGTTACAAACCTCCAATCTACGAAAGGAAGAACAAAGGGTGGATGAAACCCTAGAAAACTTTGGTGAAGAAGATGAAGTGGGTGACATGAGGAGCTTACCACAACAAAATATTCTTGTATACTCCAATAGACTTCCAATATCTTGCTAGATCCTTGAAGAACTCTCAAAAACGAAACCGTAGCAACTTGAGTCACCCAAATCGGAGTTGTGGATCAAAAGATATGAAGAAATGAAGTTCTAGGGCTGAAAATCGGGTTTTAAGCTCGAACAGGGCTCCGCGCGGGTTACCGGGTGGGTTAGGTCGCGCCACAAGTCGCCCGAATGGGTTAACAGGGCTCCGGGCGGGTTACGGGGTGGCCTAAGTCGCACCACAAGTCGCCCCGTGCACTGTTCGTCCGGTTTCTCCTCGTTCACTGTTTTGGTCATAACTTCTTCGTTATAGCTCCGTTTTTGCTCCAGAAGGAACCGTTGGACTCGTAATTGAATCCTTTATACATCAAGACTATAAAATCTAGGATTCAAGTCCAAATTCAAATATCTTATTTTTCCTTAATATATCGGTTTCTGTATTAACTTGAATTGATACCTTTCGAAAATCGGGGTGTTACAATCCTCCCAACCTTAAAAGAGATTTCGTCCTCGAAATCTGGAACCACCAAGCACCCAACATCACACTTGGAAAGATCGATTGATTCCCTATCCCAAAGGAATGCCTTCATGAAACCTCACCTCATATACGGACCGATTACATTCCGGTTGAGGTTGTCGCTGCGTCTCTCATAACGTGCCGTTACAAACTAAATCTCAACGTTCAATATACTTCACCGACGTCAGGATGAACGTTGCGTCGTTGATTAATCATTTTCTTAATCGATAAATCTCGGTTGCCTCCCAACCTTAGATTTCTCATATTACCCCGAAAGCAACTTATGACCTTATCTAGTCATTTCCATCAAGAATACCCCAATCCGAACTATTACCTTAGATACTTCTGATTACGACGCATCAAGGTCTCCTCAAAAATTCATTTGTACTTAAAGTCCACCTCGACATTCCCACCAAATGTCTCCAAAAATCATCATCAATAAAGAGTTATTGCCCTTTGACGAAATTTCCTAACGACTAGTTTGGTCTGAACCATCGCAACCATTAAATCCGTTCCTCAAAGCTGACCCGGACACAATGTCTGCAAGGGCTCCGACACTTCCATAGACCCAAGCATTGTGTTTCCACCAGAAACATACCATTACGCTCTACAGATAGTCGATTCCCAAATCCCATGAATCCTCGGATTCCCATTGATCCATTCCTAATATTGAACAAGATGTCCTTCCAAGGTGCCCCAATGCGTCCTTCAGGTAACTGGTTAACCCAGATCCGGTTAACACTCAACTCCATTCCAACACCAACCTCAGAACATTCCTATAATGAAATCTTTATCACCACGGGAATTCTTATACACATCGGTACTTAATCATCACCATCTAACCTTCTTTTAAAATCCATCACCGAAATGTCAATATTTCCCATGATCCAACCGGGATACCTCCCAAACATTCCTAGATCCATTGACTCCAAGAAAACAAGTCGACGCCTAGGACGAAACGGTGACTTCGAAAATGTGGACATCTCGCCCAAGATTTCATTCTAGATGGATGGTCGCACTAGGGTTGACACCTAACAGAGTGCTAAAATCCAATTCCTACATTTCTAACAAACGAACCATAAAAATTTCCTTTGACCGCGGAATCCACTAAGACGATACACTATCAACATATATCATGATGTCGCACCGATGAGCAACCCACCAAATTGAACTTCATGAAAGCGCAGATAATCACATAAGACCTTATCCCGCATGATTACCGAAGTATAAAATCACTCCTTAATTACCCGGAGAGACTCAAATCTACTATTTCCATTATACATATACGTACCAATTCAAAGCTGAACCTACAATTCAAGACTGACCGCAAGTCGGATCATCCGACGCTTCAAATCCCAAGGATTCCATTAGTCCCTAATTACAACTTCTCCCACAACAGGAGTTTAAATCTATAGGCCTAATGAGTTCAAGGTTTTTCAACCAGCATGCCAATTTGCAATTTATAAAACTCTCAAATACATAAGCTTTTTAAAGATTAAACGTGCGGTAAAAAAATGCACTACCGTTCATTCGATAGGTTTCAAAGTTGATTGTTAACACAGCTCATGTGAAACCATTTCCAAAACTCCTTTGCTTAATGCTTATGTTAATAAAGACAATAATAAAAAATGCGCCACAAATTACACTATAAACGTTAAAACAGGTTCTTGCACCCCAACACGGGAAATAATGTTTGTACAACTTCAACAGAGAAATTCACAACTTTTAACTTTACACCTTTCCTCCTTTAACCAGAAACGTTGTGGCATAAAATTTCTGAACTATCCCCTTTTGTATCAGTTTATTCCCCAAAACTTTGTAAAATGATTGGAAAGCAAATAAATTTTCAAATCGAGTTTAAAGCCTTGAGCCGCCTCGATAAAACACATTTGACCAAGATGGTAACTACAACGATATGCAATCCGAAAATTCATTTCATGCCTTGCAGAAAATTTATAACAGCAAAGTCCACAATCGAAGCACGTTTAGATTAGAAGTTTAATCATGAGATAACATAAATATTTCACATATTTACTCACGCGAGTGAAAATCAGATCCAACCCAAAAGTATGCACATATACCCGCGTGAAACTCAAGATGCAATCATGTGACATTAAGGTTTTCAAGGTGCCTTTTACGGTTGCAAAAATGTAGGTGCAAGACTCGCATGAGACAAAGTATTAAACAAAACTCGTAAATTAACGCACACAATAATGCAAGTCTACCCGTTCCAAAATTTCTTTTTATTACGCGGTTCTAAGGGTCATAAAATAAAACGCCATAAACCCAACAAAACTTTCATAAACTCATTGATGGTAAAATCAAGCGGTGTCAAAATCTATGTTTCTCAACATAAAAAAAACGTAAAACGACAATAAGTCTAAAATGTCAAAACTCTAAAACCACCACGTAGGATAAAGTGACCATTTTCCACAAAACTCACATTAGATACATCACCCAAAAGCTCGTAATTTATATGCCATAAAAATTAAAACTCACGCATCTCAAAATATACCCACAAAGTCAAAAGGTTGTAGGACTATACCCCATAAAATTAAACACGACTCGTACAGACTGAAATTCTCTAGAAATTCCGACTCGAGAACAGTGGGACAACTCTTCCTTTAAAACCTTAACATACGTGGAGGAGATCCAATGTGAAGGTTAAAAATTCTACAGTCACTTGCCCAATACTACATGTGGCATTAAAACACGGATCTTAAGATGTCCAAAAATAGCGTTAAACACAAAACAGGGACAGGGAGATTTTTTTTTCCATATAAATTGTAACAACTTGCAACAAACAATTCCATGCATGCTTAAGCTCACAGTTTAAAAATCTGATGAGTGCTAAATGTTTTACCAAGACTTCAAAGTATAACACACTTTATGCTTCAAATACATGAGAAACAATTGATGCAAACTTATTTTAGAAATAAATTTCGTGCATAAACTTGGTCGGCACTCAGCATCTCAGGACTACACTCATTCATTTTTCCGACGTACTATTGTCATCCGGATACATCAAGCATCTTAGAGTCACGAACCCACTAATTGGGTTAACTTACAATTTCTCCTCGAAATAAAATTGGTCTAACGAACTTATAGTTCTAATCCAACCAATAATTCTTACTCAAGATGATCAACTTAATGCACTCAACGCATTTAACTATCACTTCAACGTCACATCGCTATAGACATCAACCTTTCCTTAGATTACTCGCTTAGAAACTTTCTCACTACCCCAACGGTCATCATACTAAGGTAGTTCAAGTATACACATGTGATATGTAGGTTCACCATAACACTGGCCAGGTGCCATTATGAACGTACCATACATGATTATCCTTGCGACCATTGACGATTTCCCGTTTCTAGCGACCCGATCAACTCCAAGATATCTTATCTTAAGGCGCCTAATGTGCAACTTCACTTTCAATCACTTATAAGAATGCTAGTTTGAGTCTAGGCATCCAAAAATCAATACCTAAATCTCTCAAACTTAAGCTCTGATACCAACTTGTAACACCCTCAAATCTAGAAATAGCAACTTATTTAAAACTTTCTAAATACATTGATAAATGAATCAACCACGAATTCAGATTTAGCTACAATACACATATACCTTCTTATATATATATATATATATATATATATATATATACAGACTATAAGGGACGGGTGCTACTAATACCCATGCATAGTTACTAACTCCATAATGCGGAAGACTTCACCGAATACTTACTTTCGGATCTAGCTAAGGCTTTACTCTTCACAGGATTGCTAGAACCAACTCTCAACCTTGAAACCAGCACATGCCGACAAATAAAAAGGTTAGGCTTAACGCCTAGTGAGCTCAAGAGTTTTAACATAAGTATATATCTTTAAAAGAAAAGAATTCAATTTAAAGTAAGGACCTTCGAAATATTACGCTTAAAAATGGAAACGACACATTTTCCCATAATATGCACTTTTAAAGGCAAAGCTCCCAAAACACACATTTCTTATATAACGCGCAACGCATAACTCACCCAAACGGGATCATAGTTCGACACTTATTTGGTAAAAACATGAATAACCATTTATAACCCAAAGCACCCAAAATGCGGGCGGGACAGAATGCTCGACCCATGAATCGTATCAAAACCACATATGCCGTACGTCTGAAAACATGGACACTTGGTCCAATACTCACGCGACCGTAAGGAACCAATGACAATAAAATAAGACGTTCTTATATTTAACATACTGATAGCCAACAACGGGGGAAACCCGTATCCATTGAGGGTGGAGGGAACACAAAAGTAAACCACCCAAACAACGTTAATCGCATGACACCTCCCGACATCCCAGCCCGGTGTCCCTACGACTTCTTTACAAGTGTCACCCCAAGTCAGTTGACCTTGATGGATCATTCCGAAGAACTCCATCCCGAAGGCTTGGCATACTTAAAGACTACCTCCCAGGCATTACTTCAAGCGGCAGAGGTCCTAGCGCCTACTATTCCGGTAGCACTAGCCGACTCAACCCTCCTAGCGATCACTTGTAAAGTTTCCGGTCATAAAAAATAGGTACCGAAGTTCAACCCCGCAATACCGAATTAACCATCCAAGACAGACTGACTCACGTGCCTATGGATCCATTACACACTATCTAACGTTACATGACTCCAATTGAAAGACCAAAGCTCCCAAAACATGTAACTCACCAATGACACAAATTTAGTGTCATCATATCCAAAACCCACGACGGTTAAAAATCCGGACAAATGTCCACACGACTCGTTTAAGCCAATACCGAACTAAGGATCTCAAAATCCGTTTGACCAATAATTACCGGTCTCCAAAATAGTGAAATGTTTTTAAATAACGTTTATGAAGACACGTACTTCAAAGACTAGATTTACCCAAAACTCCATACGAGATGGGACTCAAGATTTCCAAAGTGTTTATGAATGCAAATACACCAAATGCATATAACATGAATTAGACTTTACTTGTAGAAAATCGTCAAAGGCGTATAACTCATAAAATAGACCTTACTTGTACAAAATCACCAAGAATACGTAATTCATATTATTTAGTTGTTGGAAACGTTCAAAACCCAATAGAAGCATTTTAAGAGGTTAACACAACCCAAGTTTACTAAGTAAGAAAACTTATCAAAATACTCACATTTTGACAAATAACTAAGTAAAACATATTTTACTTCTAAATACTCAAAACTTATCAGCAGTTAACCATTTCATGTAAAACACTTTAAAATACACATTTTGGCATGTACACTGTTTTCACAAATCAACTTGAACTCACCTTGCTAGATTTAGGCTAAATCTAGATTTCACCCAGCAAGCTCTTTTGAAGGCCGCTTGAATCCTCAAGCCGAGGACTTCCAAAACCATTTTGAGTGATGAGACTTTCTGAGGACACCCATTACAAATCTTCAACCCAAGCTTCCAAAACCTAGATCCACATATTTCAACCGTAAATAATCATAATCAACCACAAAGAATCGTTTCCCAAACCTTATACATGAATACCTCAACTGATACCGAAACCCTAACTTCCATAAATGAAGAGAATAGAAGATTACCTTAACCCAAGATTGAATCCACCAATCAAAACACCTCTAGTTCACCAAAATGGTTACAAACCTCTAATCTACGAAAGGGAGAACAAAGGGTGGATGAAACCCTAGAAAACTTTGGGGAAAAAGATGAAGTGGGAGACATGAGAAGCTTACCACCACAAAATACTCTTGTTTACTCCAATAGACTTCCAATCTCTTGCTAGATCCTTGAATAGCTCTCAAAAACAAAACCGTAGCAACTTGAATCACCCAAATCGGAGTTGTGGATCATAAGATATGAAGAAATGAAGTTCTAGGGCTGAAAATCGGGTTTTAAGCTCGAACAGGGCTCCGCGCGGGTTACCGGGCGGGTTAGTGTGAGTCCTTGATCGTTACCAGATAATCAAACAACAAACATATATATGATAAATCAACCTGATTCGATAACAAACGATGATTACAGTGTTGATATTCTTCAAGTTTAAGCCCTCTCTCTCTTTTACACCTTTTGTGTGTGTGTTGTATGTGTTTTTGTGAGATTATAATAGTAATCTGATAGATCGATCTCTATTATCTTCTCAAACACACAACCCAAAACCACTTGCAAGCCCACTTGCAAGATTAAACAAATATAAAACTAAAACTAAATATCTAACTAATATAATAACTTAAACTAATATCTAAATAATATCTAAATATCTATTTATAAGATATTTAGACAAAACATAAAATACATTAAACAACTTTGACATTTATTACAAACTGACATTAGACTTATATTAACGAGGGCGACTTTTCGGCTTTAGCTTTAGATTAGATCTTCAGATTGGATGATCTTGAATCCAATAGATTTGTGCGCTAACAATCTCCCCTTTTGGATCAAGATCATTACTAAAAAGATTTAGCATTTCAGTCTTCTTTTTCAGCTCAGAAGATGCAATCTCTTTCTCTAGCTCAGAATACTTTAGCAAAGTATCTTCAAAGAAAATTTCTCTGAAATCTGCATGTCTTCAGAATACCTTTATCTCGCATTTCTTGGTTAGGTTTTCTCTTCTCCAATGTCTCTTGAGACACAACTTGTAATGGACATTTCTTCAATCTTTAGGTTCTCCCCCTTTTTGATGAAAAGAGCAACGCTTTCATCAAAATTGGCAGCAAGAAATGTCTGTTATTTGGAGCTTTTGATCCGTCAATTCAAAAGATATTCATCCAGATCTTTGCAAATCCAGACAAAATAATCGTGTAACCCCTGAATCAACAAATGAATCAGTTAAAATGCCTGTCAGTAACACTAAGTCACTGTGTGTAACGAATACACATCGTAAAGGAGCTTTTTGATGTTCGCTCCCCCAGGGCTTCCATTCAATCATCGAAACACCACAAAGGTAATTTCTATAAACGTTATGACAAAGAAATAGATTCCTTGTGTGTTCGTGCAAGTGTTAGAAAGAATTTAGCACTTGATGATTGCTTATAAGGCTCAATATTGTGTAAACCACTGAGACAACAGTAAGTTAAACACAGACTCAATGTGCATGATTGAAGTGGGAAGGTGTGGCAGACTTCCTTCTTCTCAATATCTATGATTTTCCAAATGAAAATCAGATAGCAAATGTGCTGCTTCCCCTTTGAAAATGTGAAACACTTTCTTTTTGAGAAGAAAATGAGTAGCTGGTGGGGTAATGACAAGAGTTGGCATGGGCTAGTTGCCTGTTTCAATAATGTTCACCAAAGAAATGTGAAACACTAGAAATGTGGCTGCCCGACTCAGAAAGTAGTTGGTGCAGAGTTCTGATATTCTTTTAACTCTGTTCTCACACCCTCTTTCTTTTAAACATTTATCTAACCAAACTCTCTTTTTCTATATACCTCAGCACACAATCTACACTCATTTCTTTTGACTTCTCACACTTAATCACTATGGATTAACTTCTTGGGTAGAAATCACTGATTAACGTGATTCCATAGAAGTTCAAGTAACTCCTAACACAATGAAATCCCTTGTTTTCCTATGATGCATATGATGCTCAATTTGGTTTAACTATTCAGTTAAAGCACAAAGTAAATCTTGAAAACATTTAAAGTCACACTTCCAATTCATGAATTCGGTTTAAGAATCGGGAAGTGGTTTGAACATTTAAGAACATGTTTTCTATGATTGAAAGTTGTCCACTTTTCAACCATATTTGAGATGAAGATAAGGAATGATACCTTTATGTGCGATCTTACATCTCATGAAGCCAAGCTTAAAGTCATAAAGATATGATCATGTAAGCATCTCTCAAAAACTGCAAAACTCTTATGTCTAAGTCAAAGCAAAATTTATTCACTTAAATTGAAAAAACAAAAAGCAGTAAAACTATGAAAGTACGAGTTCTGATAAAAAATAATCAGAAGTCATATCCATACTCCTTTGACTTGACGAGCTCCCCCTAAAATCATGCATTACAAAAAATTTGACATAAAAGGTAAATGCATAATTTATGAGCTCCCCCTCAAAATAATATTGACCATCTGTCAATCTCTTCTCACACTCCCCCTTTGATCATGAACAGATTGTTAATGTGCAGATATCTTGCGAAAAATGAAGAAAATGATGAAAAAAATTACAATAAGAAACTTTAATAGGTAACCACCGATTAGGTCTTAAGACTTAGAATACCAAGCTTAGAGACAAGAAAATTGAATCTGTTTTCGTCTAAGGGTTTGGTAAACAAATCTGCAAGATGATAATCAGTTTTTACAAAGTAAAGTTCAATTGTTCTTTTTTCGACATGATCTTTTATAAAATGATACCTGACATCGATGTGTTTGGTCTTTGTATGCTGAACAGGATTAGCAGTTATCGCAATGGCGCTCTTCGAGTCACATTATATCGGGATATGGTTGAAGTAAAAACCATAGTCTCGTAGTTGAGTTCTCATCCACAAGACCTGAGAACAGCAGCTACATATTCTGCTTCGGCCATTGAAGTTGAGACACATAATTGTTTCTTCGATGCCCAACTGATGAGTTTATCTCCGATGAACTGTACATGACCTGACGTGCTCTTCCTGTCTAACATGCAACCAGTATGATCTTCATCTGTATATGCTGTTAGTTCAAAACTAGTATCTTTAGGATACCACAGACCAAGATCTGCAGTCCCCTTCAGATACCTAAAAATGCGCTTAACGGCAGACACATGGGATTCTTTAGGATTAGCCTGATATCTTGCACATAAATATGTTGAAAACATTATATTTGGCCTACTGGAAGTAAGATACATCAAAGAACCTATCATCCCTCCATAAGTCCTAGCATCAACAGCCTTTCCCGAAGGATCGGTGCTAATTTTAGTACCAGGTGCCATTGGGGTACCAATCGGTTTAGAATTTTCCATTTTGAACTTCCGAAGAATATCCATAATGTACTTAGATTGATTGATAAAAATCCCCGTTGAAAACTGTTTGACTTGTAATCCGAGAAAGAAATTCATCTCTCCCATTATATTCATCTGAAAATGTGACACCATAAGGTTTGAAAAATTCTTACAATATTTAGGATTAATAGATCCAAAAATAACATCATCTATATATATTTGAATTAGAATGATATCGGCTTTGTCCTTTTTCAGGAATAAAGTGGTAACAACTGTACCTTTTGTAAAACCAGACTTGACCAGAAATTTAGATAAAACCTCATACCAGGCGCAAGGAGCTTGTTTCAGTCCATAAAGAGCTTTGTCGAGAACGTACACATGATTCGGTTTATCTTGATTGACAAAACCTTCTGGCTACGAGACGTAGACTTCTTTGAGAACGCCATACAGAAATGCTGTCTTCACGTCCATTTGAAAGAACGTGAAGTTCTTTTGGGCTGCGTAGGCTAGAAACATTTGAATTGCCTCTAAACGCGCCACAGGAGCATATGTCTCATCATAATATATTCCTTCCTCTTTCCTATATCCTTTGGCAACAAGTCGTGCTTTATTTTTGATAACAGTACCATCTTCATCTTTCTTGACTTTGAAAACCCATTTCGTACCTATAATGGTTTTACCTTGAGGTATGGGTACGAGTCTCCATACTTTAAGTGCTTCAAACTGATTCAGCTCTTCTTGCATTGCAGTCACCCAGTCTGAATCGGCTAGAGCCTCGGATACGTGAGATGGCTCGATCTTGCTTAGAAAGGATTCATGCATACACATATTCATGGAAGCTGACCTAGTTTTCACCGGTTTTGATGGATCACCAATGACTTGGCTTATCGGGTGCTCTTTGGTCCATTTTTGTTCATGAGGGAGTGGATTATATGTAGATAGATCAATATAAAAAGGAATGGGGGGTTTAGTTGAAGTAGATGGTACAGAAGGCTCAGTAGGTACAACTTGGATAGGCTTTAGATCAGTCCGTATAGAACAACCTACTGATTCAGCAACTTTTGTAGCTTCGTTATTGATCACAGCTTCAACTGTCGGAGTTGACATTTGAACTGGAATTTCTTGTTGAATCTGAGAGTTAGATTCAATAGGGATATCTGAACTGGTTGGATGAGTATTCGTTAAGTCTTCCCACCATAACAAATTTCTTCACATTAGATCCAAAAAATTCATCATAGAACAGTTCAAATAATAAATCTAAATCAGATAAATGGTTAGAAGATGTTGATGATTCATCTGATTTATTCTTTTGAGACGCAGGTTCTGGACTGTGTTGCCCAGAAGCTAGTACGCCTGTTATCACGGGTTCTGAACGAACGTGCTCAGAAGCCATATCTTCATCAAATGTGACGTTGATGCTCTCTGCAACTGTCTTGGACTTCTTTAAGTATACAAGGTATGTAGTTGATGTAGAGGAATAACCAATGAAGATGCTTTCGTCCGCCTTCGCACTGAACTTGTTCATACTCTCTCTATCGTCTAGAACAAAACACTTACACCCAAATATATGGAAATATTTGATTGTCGGTGTTCGGTTGTTGATTAACGCATAAGGAGTCTTCTTGAATCTGCGGTGTATCATGGATCGATTCTGAGTGTAGCACGCAGTCGATATAGCTTCAGCCCACATAAATAGAGGTAAGTCAGATTGACTTAGCATAGTACGAGCAGCCTCGACTAGCGTACAATTTCTTCTTTCGACCACTCTATTCTATTGAGGCGTACGAGCAACAGAGTATTGATGTGAAATCCCGACAGATTCAAGATATTATTCAACCTTCTTGTTCTTGAACTCTGTGCCGTTGTCTGTTCTTAGAAGCTTGACAGGTTTCTGCAGATTCACCTGGGTCGTCTTCAGAAATGTAATGAGAACATCAGGTGTCTCATCTTTTGAACGTAGAAACTTGACCCAAGTGTATCGCGAGTAGTCGTCCACGATAACTAGTATGTACTTCTTTTCGCCTAGACTTTGCGTTCGCATTGGACCACAGATATCCATATGCAACAACTCTATCGGAGAACTTGTACTCGGTTCAGGATTTGGTTTATGTGGATCCCTCTTCATCTTTCCCTTTTCACATGCTGCACAAAGGTGTTCTTTTTCATACTTCAGCTCTAGAAGTCCTTTGACTAGTTTTCCACTGACCAACTTGTTGATGTACCGAAACTTGAGGTGAGAGAGCCGTCGATGCCATAGCCAACTTTGCTGCATCGAGGCTTTAGATAGTAGACAAACCTGCTTGTCAGTCTGGATGTTTGATAAATTGATTGTGTAAAGGTCGGACTTTCTCGTACCGACCAAGAGTTCCTCGCATTCTTCAGTGCGAACAAAACACCTCTTGGCTTTGAAATTGACCTCTAAGCCTTTGTCACAGAACTGGCCTATACTGAACAGATTGTGTCTTAAGCCTTCAACATAGCTCACCTTCTTGATCGTGACTTTGTCATGTACCATATCACCATAACCCAGTATTGGTGAAAACTGATGATTGCTGAATCTAACTGTTCCGCAATACTTCTCTGTAAAGTTGGTCAACATACCTTTTTTGTCCAGTCATATGCTTGGAACATCCGCTATCCACGTACCACATATGATGGATCTGCACAAGAGAAATTACAAAACAAGAGATTTATATATCCATAAAACAAAAATTTTAATAAACACTTTTGAACATTGAAGCGCCGGTCTTGAAATGTTGTATTCAAGAGCCATTGTTCTTTGAGGTACGAGTCCTAGACTGTTTTGTCTAGAATTCATATCCAAGCTCCCCCTTAAACGTTTGGTGCCTGCAACACAGATTTAGCTTTTGGTACCCATTGGAATTTGGGTCCAACTGTGTTAGCACAAGATTTTGGTACCCATTTGAAATTGGGTCCGCTTTTCATTTGAAGATCAATGGAAGCATTAGATTGATAAGAGTACACATGATAAGTTCCACACCAAACATTAGAGTCTTCACAAGAAGCATAAACATGTTTATCATAATATGAAGACTTTCTAGAAGATAAAGATAACTGGGATAATTGCTTCATAGAGTATTTCTTGCGATAAACGACAAGTTTTGGTTTCAAAATAGCAACATCAGCAATTAAAACATATTTACTAGGCGAAGTCTTATTACAATCAACAGAACAAAAAGATTTATCAGTCTTGTCAGTCTCCTGTTTTGGTTTCCATTGAGATTTAACTCCTGGCAATTTCTTGCTCAGATTTGAAATAGTTGAAACTTGTGAGTTAGACTTGCGAGCAACAACTGAATGCTTCTTCTTTGGGATACCAATAGTGATCGGTTTATGTGAATGCTGAGATTTATTCTTGCCTTTAGCATTCTTAGATTTCACAGAGACTGATTCATCAACTTTCGTTGATTTTGCACTTTTTACAAGCATACTGATTTTTCTCAATGATTTTACAACAAAAGATGAATGGTTAGGAAGTTTCGCATTAAAGTCAAATTGATCAAAACAACCATCCAAACCACCGTCAGAGTTTAGAAAATCAAACCCTCCATCAGTTAGACCAAAACTATCATTAGATTTTGAAGCCTTAGAAAGAACAACATTTTTAAACACAGTTGAAAAAACTTTTTGTTCAATATTAATCAAAAGTCTTTCATCTGTTAAAGAATTCTCAAGTTCAGAAATTTTACTTTCCAAAACGAGAGGATGGACATATAGTTTACCTTGAATAGGCTTTGCCTCCATTTCTTTGACAGAATAACTCTGAAAGAAGTAATTTGAAAGAGTTTTCTTTTGATATATTGGATTATCATTATAACTATTATTCAACTTCGCCTAACGAAATAGAAGTTGAACTTTAGTTGTGTTATTTCGTTTTTCCGTTTCCTTGGCTTCATCCTCTTTTGATAATCTAGTCCAGAAAACTTGAAGCTCAGGGATTCTTCGAGCTAGTATTAAAAATGTAAGATCATAAAGTGCAGGCACTTCAGATTTACCCTTTTTAAGGTAGTGAGGATTCTCATTCCCGAGTCCCCATTTCTCTATTTCCTTTTTGGGTTTGTTCAGATGAATAGTTTGTTCAGTTTGACCCAATTTGTATAACTTCTCTTCCAAACTTTTTAATTTAGCAAGTAAAGAAACATTTTCTTTGGAAGTTGAAGATTGCAATTTAGTAAGCACGATGAAATCAAACTCACTTTTTCTCAATTTAGTCTTTGTTTCAGTAACTTCTTGAAGAATTATGGTCTGTTCTTTAGCGCTGGTGTCAATGTTTTTGTGTAAAGTCTCAATCAATACTTTCTTTTCAGTAAGGTCATTGCTAAATTTCTGTATTGACTGGTTTTGTTCAAGAATAATACCTTTTTCGCACTTTAGCTTTGACTCTAATTCTTCGAGTTTTGACATCATTGCATGCATTTGATTTAAGAAATCTAATTGAGTCAAATCACATACCTCATCGTTGTCATCGTCATCGGAGTCAGCTTTAGCTTCTGCTTCGATGTTGCCCATTAAACACATGTTTGCTTTCTCGTCATTCTCTTCATCGTCATCTTCGTGGTCTGAATGATCAAGCCAGTACTCATCTTCTGTCATTAATGCCTTTCCAACCTCTTGTTGCTTGGCCAGAAGCATTTTGTTTTTGTAATAGTCTGAGTTTCTGACTTTGGGTTGTCGGTAGTCTCTTGCAAAATGTCCAAGTCTACCACAGTTGTAGCACTTTGGAGGTTCTGATTGACTAGATCCTTCAGCTTGATATCTTCTCTCTTCCGGCTTCCTTTCCTCTATTTTCTTTCCTTCAAACCTTTTTCCTTCAACCCTCTCCTTGTGAACATAGTTGCTTGGTCCAGAAGAATATCTCTGACTGTTAGAACTTGGCTTCTTGTAGAACTTCTTCTGAAAATCCTTTGTCATCATAAGCATTGCCTGCTTCAGTTGTTCACAGTCATCCGAGTCAGAGTTTGCTTCAACTTCAATCTCTTCTGGTTCAGACATAATCATCTTCTTCTTCTTTTTCACAACAAGAGCAACTGTATCGTCAATTGTCTTCCCAGTCTGCCTCTTTTCATCCAGTATTTCATCCACCTCTTCTTCATTCCGTTTGAGGGTTTCATACACCTCATGAAGTGGAATCTCGTTTAAGTCTTTGATTTGCTTCATCTGCCTGGCAAATCTCTTCCATTTAGGCTGTAGAATGCTTAAGAATTTAACATTCAGCTCTATTTGCGATTTGGTGACCTTGTTCTTGCTTAGTTCATTCAGCAAGGTCACGAACCTGTCGTATGTTTCTGCTAGTGACTCTCCAACTTTGCCTTTGAATTCTTCATAATTGTTTAGGCAATTGGATATCTTCAGCTAGTTCCCAACTTTTGAACCTAGCATCATTTTCTCTAGCTGATCCCACATCTGTTTGACAGAGGCTTTATAGCTGTCTATCTTCACATAAATTTCATTTGGAATGCCTTGAAGAATATAAGACTTTGCTAATCTATCACCTTTCGCTCTTTTTAGGTTATCACCATCGAGATCATGATACTTAAGTTCAAACTCTATTTCTACAGTTCCCTCCGTACGAGTCTCATAAACTGGTTTCATAACCCCTTCTTTAATCGATTTCCTGATGAATTCACCCAACTCATGTCTTTCAATAAAGTCCATGAATCGATCCTTCCACTGTTCATACTCTCCCCTGAAGAGTAATGGTGGTTTAGAGTCAGTTCCGATAGCTAGGGCTTCTCTGGAATTCATTCTTTTCGATGAAATGAAAACCTGATTCGAATTTTTAGTTCAGATAAAATGAATACAAATTGAGACAATTCAGAAATGACCAAGTCAGGTACTGGCACAAAATTAGACTTTGCGCGAGAGGCGGGTCGCGCTAACTGGAGGTTTGCACTAGACTTGAGTGGCGTGAACTGGAAGTTTGCGCGAGTGAAGGTTGGCGCGAAATAGAGTTTGCGCTAGATGTGGTTGGCGCAAAACAGGAATTTGCACTTGTAGTGGGTCGTACAAGATGAGATTTGCACTAGACGAAGGTTGCGCAAACTAAAGTTTGCGTGAGACGTGTATGGCGCAAAGTGAGTCGACCGGTAAGATGTTGCGATCGGAGAGATGTTCGACCGGAGTCCTGCTTGACCGGGGTAATGTTAACCGGAAAGATGTTCGACCGGTATGATGTAGAGGACCGAACTTATGATCTCGACCGATATTGAGTGTGAGTGTGACTGGTAAGGTGATCGGTGATCGATTGGTGTGAATAGTTAAGACCGGTATTTTGATGAACAAATGAACAGTATGACCGGTTCCTTGTAAGGACCGATATTGAAGTATAACCGGTGAGGTGATGATTGGACCGATAAGAAACTTCGACCGGGGTTTACACTTGATATCACTCAATATTGGGTGATGATGTTTCCTTCGACCGGAGCTGTGTGTTGTTGTCAACCGGTGTTATGAGGACCGGTAATGAGGTCGACCGGTGACTTTGTTGAGAGTTTCGACCGGATATGCAACCGGTATGAGGACTGATGCTATGTCGACCGGTAAGAGGAATTGACCGGTACACTGCTTGGACCGATACAATGTTTGGACCGATACAATGCTTGGACCGGTAGTAAAACAGTGAGATCGATATGAGATGGGTCGACCGGTACACTGCTTAGCTCGACCGAGGTGGTAGTATTGATGACCGGATATGTTGTAGCAATCGACAATTAGATAGTTAGAGGTGAACAGCGATCGGACCGGTATTATGTAAGGTAGGTAGACTGGTACCTTGTAGAATAGTGGACCGGTACCTTTGTTATGACTTCAAGAGATGGGTCGACCGGTACCTGCAATTGTGATCGATCAGTATGAAAGTAATGACCGGTATGGAAGAGAAGGTAGTCGACCGGTATTTTGAAGTAATGACCGGTATTTTGCAATTTCTTCTTGAGGAGTTCCACCAGTAGTGATTTTTGACTTCGACCGGTAGTGATCTTTGAAAAATCCTTCGACCGGTACCTTGGCCTTGCTTTTTCCTCGGGTGATCGACCGGTACCTGGTTTGAGACCGGTATTGCTCTTGACCGGTTTGTTGCTAGGAGGTATTCGACCGATATATAGATGACCGGTATTGTCTTTTCTCGACCGGTACTCTGTAGGACCGGTATTAAGAGTATGATGTTTGGACCGATATAGATGTTTGGACCGGTACAAAACTTCGCCCGGTATCGTTTCTTCTTCGATTTATCGGCCCTGTTAATCCCAAATTGACCTGCTTGGAATTCGATTTACAGTTCTATATTTTGACCAAGTGATCGACTAACCAACTACAACAACACACAACCTTTTGATTTCGAAAACAACAACTGTTTTAATGATTTTGATCGATAGCACAGTGTTAGAAAAATGAAGAACTCAGAGAGTTGAACAAATTTGATTTTGATCTACTATGGGCTCTGATACCAATTGTGAGTCCTTGATTGTTACCAGATAATCAAACAACAAACATATAGATGATAAACCAACCTGATTCGATAAAAAACGATGATTACAGGGTTGATATTCTTCAAGTTTAAGCTCTCTCTCTTTTACACCTTTTGTGTGTGTGTTGTATGTGTTCTTGTGAGATTGCAATAGTAATCTGATAGATCGATCTCTCTTAGCTTCTCAAACACACAACCCAAAACCACTTGCAAGATTAAACAAATATAAAACTAAAACTAAATATCTAACTAATATAATAACTTAAACTAATATCTAAATAATATCTAAATATCTATTTATAAGATATTTAGAAAAAACATAAAATACAATAAACAACTTTGACGTTTATTACAAACTAACATTAGACTTATATTAACGAGAGCGACTTTTCAACTTTAGCTTTAGATTGGATCTTCAGATTGGATGATCTTGAATCCAATTGATTTGTGCGCTAACAGTTAGGTCGTGCCACAAGTCGCCCAAATGGGTTAACAGGGCTCCGGGCGGGTTACGGGGCGGCCTAAGTCGCGCCACAAGTCGCCCCGTGCACTGTTCGTCCGATTTCTCCTCGTTCACTGTTTTGGTCATAACTTTTTCGTTATAGCTCCGTTTTTGCTCCAGAAAGAACCGTTGGACTCGTAATTGAATACTTTATCCATAAAGACTATAAAATCTAGGATTCAACTCCGAATTCAAATATCTTATTTTTCCTTAATATATCGGTTTATGGATTTACTTGAATTGATATCTTTTGAAAATTGGGGTGTTACATAACATTGAAACCTATATGTTCAATTGTTGCTCCTCCTTTGCTTCGTTTTGGTATAACTGGGAGACCACCGGCCGACAAATTCTCGATGGCGAACACTAATGGATACTAAAAGAACTCCCTTCTAATTAATGAAGATTTTATGTCAATAGTGTATTTATAGGTATCACAATCGGTATCACAGTAGTACCACAATCGGTGTCACATTGGTATCACAGTTGTTATCCCACTGGTATCCTAGTGGGTATAACAGTTGGTATCATAATCGGTATCACAGCGGTATCACATGAGTGGGTATCACAACCGGTATCACAATAAGTATCACAGTTGGAATCACTTTGGTTATCACGGTGGTGTCATAGTGGTATCAAAGTGGTTGTTGTATGTGTTTTGGGTATCACACTGGGTCTTGTATGTATTTTATGTATGACATTGCATTTTGTATCACAGTGTAGTTTGTATCACATTGGATATCATAGTCTATTTTGTATCAAAAAGGGTATCACAGTGTATTTCGTCCGATTTAGTTTCACTAGATGTCGAAGAGAGGAGAGAGAAGATTTTTAAAAATACCTAAAATGTCCTTTAGTTATAATTTTAAATCAAAGTTACCAAATTTATTTATTTCCTAAATTATTCTTTGATTTGTGGTTGAGATTGAATATCACAGTTATCACAAAATGATCAGTTCTCCCATGAAGGGCTCCCTATAATTATATATATATATATATATATGGGGTCAGGTTCAGGGAAAACCTCAAAAAAATGAAAAAACTGAGGAACACCATGGTAGCCTTCATCCGATGATATACACTTGTACATACAAGTAATTTGTAACATATACCATAGTGTTCTTCAGTTTTCCATTTTTTTTGAGGTTTTCCTTTGAACCTCTCTCTCTCTCTCTCTCTCTCTATATATATATATATATATATATATATATATATATATATGTTGGTTGCGACTTGTATATATGCGACGTCATCATGTTGCATTTAAGATGTGTTTGGCAAATATGAAAGAATCGGGTGAGAAGTACGCAACATGGCATGTTGCTAGTAAGTGACATACGAGCATTAATCGGTTTCTGTTACTTGATTTATGTCATTTTGTTTCAAATATTTTACTTCTCAACATACACATATACCACACGCATCATATATAGTTGTTGTAATGCTACTTCTTCAAGTTTGTAGTCACTCAGATCAATATAGTCGATAAGTTATCGGCATCCTCAGCATGTGGTATTGATTAGACCTGGTAAAAACTGACACGACACGCTAACCCGACACGAAATAAACGGGTTTGTCTAATACATTTCAACCCATTTAAGTAAACGGGTTGACACGACACGAAAATTAAACGGGTAAGGTCAGGGTCAAAAATTTCAACTAAAAATAACCCGAATAACCCGTTTATATATATAAACGCACCCTATATATATTATAAGTTTTCTTTTTAATGCTTTGGATTTTTAATGTTTTAGATTTGTTTAGAATTTATAAGTTTGAACTATAAAATTTGGATTTCTAATGCTTTCATTTGAATTTTGTATTTGTTTTTTTTTTGTGAATTTTCGATATTTAATTTTAGTTTTATAAATGTTAAACGGGTTAGGCAGGTCGTGTCAGGTTAGGCGAGTTGGGTTAGGGTTGGGATTTTCTGACCCGTTTAATGTTAGACACTTTCAACCCGTTTAACTTTGAACCCAACATATAATAACTAGACTTTTATATCGAAGTTTAAGTGAAAAAAATAGTGTTTGGAGTTAGTCATTGCTTTGTATGCTTGTACACATAGCATATGGACTTAAACCGAACTAACTTTGTCAAACATAACCATTAGAGGGGTTAAACATGGATAAGTGAAACTAAAACTAAATCAAAATGTGAAGAAATTCTCCAAACATGGTAAGGATGCAATTTATGAAACTTGAGGGACTAAAAGTGAAAAATCTGAAATTATATAAACAAAACTTGAGATTAATAATCTCAAAATCAGATTTTATTTCATCTTCTTTTTCACGTCTCTTATCAAAAACCCTAGACCAAACCTTTCTCCATGAAATTAGACCTCAAAACCTTGATGAAATGATGAGAAATTGATGATTTTGAAGTTAAATCTTGAAGGTAACCATTGGGTAAGCTTGTAATTTTGAAATCTAGGTTATTTGAGGAAGATACATACTAAGTTTGTGTGTGTTCTTGTTGATTAGGGGCTGGAGTTTATAAGGGTTTGGAGGAATCAACACCTTGAAGAGGTGTAATATCATCTTTGAGGTAAGAGTTTTTTAAAACCTTAGAGTTAGACACTTGGTAAGTTAAGATTCAATTATGTTTTGATTTATATGATGTTAAGTGTTGTTAAACCAAAACAAAATACTCTAATTTTGTCAATAGATAAGTTTAGAATGGTTATCAAATCAAATGGTAGTGTTTGGTATGTTAAACTTGTTAAATATGATACTGTTGGAACAAACCAAAATCTGCAGGATTATTTTAAAAATATGTATAAAATTAACCATTGATCCAATTGAGGTGTATGATATATAGTTGGAAACCTTAGTGTGTGTAGTACAACTGTTATGCAGAGTCCGAAGGCTAATTTTGAGTTTAAGTGTGCCAAAATACCAAATTACAGTAGTTGGTCTCTGTAAACTCGGGATTTGCACACTGTTAGCATAAAACTCATATAAAATCTGTCATAACTTCAATCAACATGAATCCAGTGCGATTAGAATCCTAAGAGGCATAGTTACAACTTCCGTTTAAAGAATATCACTAAATTCAGCTTCTAGTATGAGTAATATGTTCAACACAGAGATGGACAGAAGCTGAAATGTGCAGGGGAGTTTTTCTTTGCAATATTTTTATTGTTTTGTTCGATTCATTTAGCATCCTTTCATAACACTAGCATTGAACTATAAGATTATAAAGATGGAAATAAGGTTAAGTTAATCTAATAGAATGGTGTCAATAGGCTAAGTAGATCACATAAATATAGGTAATCATGGTATAATTCTAAGTGTATATTACTTGTGATAGGAAATCCGATTAACAAGGATTGGAAACATTGGCATTCGAGCATCTTGTGTGATTATCTCGACTATATAAAGGTACGGATCTCTTCTTTTCTTGTAACGGAAGTGACCTATTGTTGAGTGTCATTCCATTCAAATTTGATTTACCGAAAAGTAAACTTGAGGTTCGAAAAGATCTCAATGATGTTGTTTCTTGCATTTTCATTGTGTCATTCCTTTGTTGAATTCTATTTGCTGTCCCATTAGTTGAGCACGAATTAGGGGTGTTCCAGAGTCTGTTGCCCCTAATAGGGACCGTTGGCCCGGTTCTTGAGATTTACTCTGAATGCTGAGGCGCGAATGGAATGTGATGAATATGATTTGTTGATTCGGTCCAATGACCGTGATATTATCGGATTGAGAATGGCACGACTAGATAGTGTCAAGCCATATTGACTTGTTCATTGGTTGTTGTTATATCTTTGTGATCCGGTTAGATCACATTAGTTGTGATCCTTTACCCAGACACTTAGTCGGGGGCACCGACTTTGTGATGCTTCCATGGTGGCTATAATCACTATGGCGTCCTCGTGTATGCATGGAGAGTGCGTTGGCCCTGATCAGGCCATGAGGGCGAATGGATATCCTAGGAACAGAACATAACTAGAACTGCTTTAATTGTAGTCGAGGGCTAGTGGGTGTCGTGCCCACACTGCTAGTTCTCACTTATGCCCATAGAACCGTACATTCTTTGGGAACAACGAGTTTAGTGTATTCTGGGGATTTATGTGAACTTGAAATAACACGAAACACGGAATGGGTGATTACGTGAACCCCTTTATTATATCTTTGTGATATTCAATTGATTTATTTTATTATTTCATGATTATAGGGATAATTTGTACTTACCCTATAATGTTTATTGTTGATTTCATTGATCTGTTCACTGAGTTATTGCTCAACCACGTTTGTTATTCCGTGGCAGGTTCTAGAGACAAACTGGGGGATTATCCGGGTTGAGAGACCAAGAGTGAACCTTTTTAAGACAATCTTACCGGAAAACCTTACTTTGTGAATAGTTACTTTTGGGATTATATATATATATATGTACCTTAACGTCCGGTTGTCTATAACTATTACTATTTTGTTATAAAGTTTACTTAGTTGCTCTGTATGCGTTTAAGAGACTATAGCTAGTATGGGATGTTATATTTATGGTATCAGAGCATAGGTTGCGACCTGTAGAATAAATCTAAGTTTGACCTGTGAGAAATGGCTAGACTTAGGATGGGATAGAAATAGTTTATTATGTCATATTATATTATATGTTATTTAACTAAATTTCATTTAGATGAATATGTTGATTGTCCATTAATGATTGGGAAGAAAGTCTAGATAGCCACCTTACCTCCAATGAGAATGAGAGATTTCAATCTCATACTCTGTAAGAACGGGAACATGTACTTCATTCCACCCCGAAAATCTATGTGTTATCTTTGCTTTAAAAGCTCACAAACTAATAGATCGTGGGTGTGAAGTGTTTCTAGACGCGGTCCAAGATGTTTCTAAAGCAAATCCTAAATGGGAAGATATTTCAATTGTAAAAGAATTCTCTAATGTATTCCCAGATGAACTTCGTGGGTTACTACCTGAACAAGAGGTTGAATTCTCAATATATCTTATTCCAGGAGTTGACCCAGTTTCAATAGCTCCATATCGTATGGCACCGTCTGAGCTGAAAGAACTAAAGGAGAAACTGCAAGATCTATTAAACAAAGGGTACATTCGACCCAGTGTGTCTCCTTGGGGCGCACCTGTACTCTTTGTAAAGAAGAAGGATGGTTTCGTAAGACTGTGTATTGACTACCATGAGTTGAATCGTCTCACTATTCGGAACAAATACCCTTTACCTAGGATCAATGATCTGTTCGATCAGTTACAGGGTGCCAGTTGTTTCTCAAAGATTGATTTAAGATCTGGTTATTATCATCTCAGAATCAAGAAATAAGATATACCGAAGACTACATTCCGAACTCGATACAGCTACTCTAAGTTATGCCATTCGGATTGACAAATGCTCCAGCAATCTTCATAGATATGATGAATAGAGTATTCAAGAATTATCTGGACGACTTTGTGATTGTATTTATTGATGACATTCTTGTTTATTAAAAGTCAAAGCCTGAACATGAAACACATCTCCGATTAGCTTTGGATACACTCCGAAAGAAAAAGCTAGACGCCAGGTTATGGAAGTGTGAGTTCTAGTTAGATCAAGTGGTGTTCTTAGGCTACATTATTTCAGCGGATGACATTCAAGTTGATTCCGCTAAGGTTGAAGCCGTTACTAATTGTGTTAGATCTCAGATTTATTGGATTTAAGATCATCCAATCTGAAGACTGGAATCTGAAGCTAAAGCTGAAAAGACACTCTCAATATTAGTCTAAAGTTAATTTGTAATAAATGTCAAAGTTAATTATTGTGTTAATTATAATATTTAATATTATTCCTAAATATCTATTTATTAGATATTTAGGATAATATCTTAGTTTAGATATTATGTTAGCTTTAGTTATTAGGTGAGATTTAGAATATATCTAATAACTTATCATAATCAACATCGATCAAACACTGTTCATCAGAGAGAAAACATATAGAGCTTTCAAAGAGAAAAACATCAATCCTGTAATCCGTCGTTTGTAATCGAACAGGTTGGTTAATCTTTTATGTTTGTGATTGTTTGATTGTTTGGTAAGATCGTGTTCAAATATACAGGACTGACAATTGGTATCAGAGCATTGACCAAATTCAAAACAAATTTTTAGAAATCTCTGTGTTCTTCATCTTCAACACACTGTACCATCGATCAAAACTTCAAAAAGTGATTGTTTTTGAAATTACTTGGTTGTAAGTTGTTGTAGTTATTAGGTGATCACTGTGTCAAATTTTAGAGCTGAAAAACGATTTCCAGATTGGTGTATTTGGGTGTTACAGATCCGATTTATCAAAGAAGAAACACACACTGGTCGACACCGGTTATACGCACATCGGTCCATACCGGTCCGAGCACACCGGTCGCAATACCGGTCGCACCAACTCTACTCTGGTCACTCCAATCCGGTCGAACAACCCCGGTCGAAAACACCATACCGATCGTAGACACCAGTCGAAGGTAACACCGGTCACCACATCGCCCCGGTCTCAAGACACCGGTTGATGCATCACCTCGGTCAAGCAATTCTCCGGTCGAGCAAATCTCTGGTCGAAGGTAGGACACCGGTCGAACGCAACACTCCGGTCGAAGGTAACACACCGGTCAACATCATACCGGTCGAGCACCTCATTTCGCGCCATCAACGTCTCGCGCAAAACTTTGTTTTGCGCCACCCACTACTCGCGCAAAGTCCTATTCGCGCGACCTTCTTCTCGCGCAAAGTATGTTTTGCGCCAATCACTTCTCGCGCAAACCTCCAGTTCGCGCGAACCATTCCTTGCGCAAAACCCCTTTTGCGCTAGCCTCTTCTAGCGCAAAGTTGACTTTTGCGCCACCTTCTTTTAGCGCAAATTTGTGCTTTTGTGCCAGTTCTTGACTTAATCTTTATGAATCGTATTATTCAGTATTTATCTGATTTTATCTGGACTAACGATCAAGTACAAGTTCTTATTGTTCATTAATCAAACAGGATGATTTCCAACGAAGCTCCTTCAATCAGTATGGATGAGAATACACCAGTACTTTACAAAGGAAAGATTTCTGCCTTGGAAGCTAAAATCCATAAACAAGATTCTGTTGAGAAAGAAAAGAAGAAAGAAACAACACATTTGTGCTTGATGGGTCAGATGCAAATAAAAACCGAAGCTGATTCTGACGAAGAGGTATCTGATTTAACTAAATCCGATTTCTTAAATCAAATGCATGCCATGATATTAAAACTCCAAGAATTAGAGTCGAAACTTAAGAGTGAAAAGGGTGTTATTCATGACCAAAACCAATCAATACAGAAACTTAGCGATGATATTGCTGGGAAGAAAGTATTGATTGAGGTTTTACATAAAAACATTGACACCGGCGCAAAAGAACAGACCATAATTCTTAAAGAGATTGCTGAAACAAATTCTAAATTGAGAAAAATTGAGTTTGATTTCAAAGAGCTTACGAAAATGTATTCTTCGCGTTCCGAAGAAAACAAATCTTTACTTGCAAAATCAAAAGCTTTGGAAAAGAAGTTATACTCATTGGGTCAATCTGAGCAAACCATTCATCTAAACAAACCCAAAGAGAATAAAGAGAGTTGGGGAATTGGTTATGAGAATCCTAAATACCTTAAAAAGGGTATATCTGAAGTGCCAGCACTTTATGATTTAACATTCTTAAAACTTTCTCGACGATTCCCTGAACTTAAAGTTTTCTGGACTGGACTGTCTAAAGAGGATGAAGCCAAGGAAACAGAAAAACGAAAGAACAAATCCAAATTTCAACTTCCATTTCTTTATGGGAAGTTGAATCAAAGTTATGATTCTGTTCAATCAAAATCTCTTTCAAATGACTTTTTTGAGAGTTATTCTGTAAAAGAAATGGAGGCGAAGCCTATTGAAGGTAAACTTTATGTCCCTCCTCTCATTTTGGAAAGTAAAATTTCTGAACTTGAGAAATCTTTAGCAGATGAAAGACTTTTGATTGAAGTTGAACAAAAAGTCTTTTCAACTGTGCCTAAGAATTGAATTCTTTCTAAATCATCTAAGGATTCAAAATATGATGATATGTTAGGTCTAACTGATGGAGGGTTTGATTTTCTAAACTCCGATGGTGTTTTAGATGATTGTATTGATCAATTTGATTTTAGTGCCAAACTTCCTAATCATTCGTCTTTTGTTGTGAATTACTTTGGATTATCCATTATGTTTAAGAAAGCTGAATCATCAACGAAAGTTGATAAATCAGTTTTTGTGAAAACTAAGAATGCAAAAGGTAAGAAGAATAAATCTCAGCATTCACAAAAACCGATAACTACTGGTAAGCCAAAGAAGAAGCATTCGTTTGATTCTCACAATTCTAACTCAAAAGTTTCAAATGTTTCATAAATGAGCAAGAAAAAGCTTGGAGTTAAGTCTGAGTGGCAACCTAAGAAGAAGATAGATGAGAAGGATAGATCATGTTCTAGTGCTACTTGTAATAAGATTACTACTAGTAAAGATGATATAATTGTGGATGTTGCTTTTTCTAAACCAAAACTTGTTGTTTCTCGCAAGAAATATTCAAGACAACAATTATTCCAGTTATCTTTATCTGCTAGAAAGTTTTCAAATTATGATAGACATGATTATGCTTCTTGTAAAGATTCTGATGTTTAGTTTGGCACATATCATGTTAACTCTCATAATTCTAATTCTTCATTTGATTCTCAAAAGCAAAGAGGACCCAAATTTCAATGGGTGCCAAAATCAAGTGCTAACACAGTTGGATCCAAATGGAAATGGATACCAAAGAAAAAGGATGAATTTGTGTTGCAGGTATCTACTGTCAAGGGGGAGTAGGAGAACTTAGGGTTTTGAACTGTTCAAAACCCGGACTTAAATGTCAAATCAGAGTCTTCTAAGCAAATCAGCTTAGAACTCGTACTTCAACGAAGATTGACTTCTAAACACAATAGTTTAGGACACGTACTGAAGAGATCAAAAGACCTTACTCCTGTGCTGATAAGAGATTGCACTCTAATACTCCAATGAAGAAATAAACCATCAAGGGGGAGTACATAATTTTCTGAAATTTTAAATGCATATCTCTTACAATGATAATTTTTTTGATGCGTATTTTGAGGGCGAGCTTATATAATTTCTGCATTTACCTTTTATGTCAAATTTTTGTAATGCATGCTTTTAGGGGGAGCTCTTCAAGTCAAAGGAGTATGGATATGACTTCTGATTATTTCTGATCAGAACTCGTACTTTCACTGTTTCACTGCTTTTTGTCTTTTTAATTTCAGTGAATAAATTTGCTTTGACTATGACTTAAGACTTTTGCAGTTTGAGAGATGCTTAGAAGATCATATCTTTATGACTTTAAGCTTGACTTCATGAGATGTAAGATTGCACTCAAAAGGTATAATTCTTTATCTTAATCTCATATATGTTCTCAAATGTTCAAATCACATCCCGATTCTTCATCAGATTTTATAATTTGGAAGTGTAATTTTCAATGTTTTCTTAATTCTACTTTGTGCTTTAATTGATATAGTTAAACCATATTGAGCATCACATGCTTTCTAGGAAAACATGATTTCATTGTGCTAGGACTTAACACAACTTCTACAGAATCACGTTAACCAGTGTTTCCTACCCAAGAGGTTAATCCATAGTGATTGAGTGTGAGGAGTCGAAAAGAAATGAGTGTGGATTATGTAATGAGGTATATACAGAAAAAGAAAGTTTGGTTAGATAAATGTTTAAAAGAAAGAGGGTGTGAGAACAGAGTTAAAAGAATATCAGAACTCTGCACCAACTTTTTCTGAGTCGGGCAACCACAATTATAATGTTTCACAACTCTTTGGTGAAATTATTGAAACAGGCAACTAGCCCATGCCAACTCTTGATCAAACCTCACCAGCCACTCATTTTCTACTCAAATAGAAAGTGTTTTACATTTTCAAAGGGGAAGCAACACATTTGCTATCTGATTTTCATTTGGAAAATCTGTATATTGAAAAGAAGGAAGTCTGCCCCACCTTCGCACTTCAATCATGCACATTGAGTCTGTGTTTATACTTACTGTTATCTCAGTGGTTTACACAATTTTGAGCCTATAAGCAATCATCCGTGCTTGATTGTTTCTATCACATGCACGAACACACAAGGAATTTGTTTCTTTGTCATAACGTTCATAGATTTTACCGTTGTGGTGTTTCGATGATTGAATGGAAGGCCTGGGGGAGTGAACATCAAAAAGCTCCTTTCCAATGTGTATTCGTTACACATGGTGACTTAGTGTTACTGACAGACATTTTAACTGATTCACTTGTTGATTCAGGTGTTACACGATTAATTTGTCTGGATTTGCAAAGATTTGGATGAATATCTTTTGAATTGATGAATCAGAGGCTCCTTATGAAAGACATTTCTTACTCAAAGTTTTGATGAAATCGTTGCTCTTTTCATCAAAAAGGGGGAGAAGAGGTAATCAAGAAATAGGAGAAGAAATGGGAGAGAACAAAAGATTAGAGAAATGTCCAAGATCGAATTCTTCAAAGACAAAGTATTCTGAAGACAATTCTTCAAAGACAAAGTATTCTGAAGACATGCTGATTTTAGAGAAATTTTCTTTGAAGATACTTTGCTAAAGCATTCTGAGCTAAAACTGGAGATTGTTATATATTGAAGACAAAGAAGGAGATTGCATCTTCTGAGCTGAAAGAGAAAACTGAATTGCTAAATCCTTTTAGTAATGATCTTGATCCAAAGGGGAAGATTGTTAGATCTCAGATTTATTGGATTCAAGATCATCCAATCTGAAGACTGGAATCTGAAGCTAAAGCTGAAAAGTCACTCTCAATATTAGTCTAATGTTAATATGTAATAAATGTCAAAGTTAATTATTGTGTTAATTATAATATTTAATATTATTCCTAAATATCTATTTATTAGATATTTAGGATAATATCTTAGTTTAGATATTATGTTAGCTTTAGTTATTAGGTGAGATATTAGAATATATCTAATAACTCATCATCATCAACATCGATCAAACACTGCTCATCAGAGAGAAAACATAGAGAGCTTTCAAAGAGAAAAAAACATCAATCCTGTAATCCGTCGTTTGTAATCGAACAGGTTGGTTAATCTTATATGATTGTGATTGTTTGATTGTCTGGTAAGATCGTTTTCAAATATACAAGACCGACAAATTGGCCAAAACCAATAAATGTTGCTGAGGTGCGTGCATTTCTGGGATTAGCTGGTTATTATCGGTGTTTTGTTGGAAACTTTTCCAGGATTGCACTAGCGTTGATTCAACTCCTACGAAAAGGAGTAAAGTTTGTATGGGGTGACGATCAGGATAAAAGTTTTGAAGAATTAAAGCGACGACTCGTTACTGCATCGATACTTGACTTTTCAACTGGGTCAGCCGGGTATCAGGTTTACAGTGACGCTTCCAAATCCGGATTGGGGTGTGTATTAATGCAAAATGAACGTGTTATAGCTTATGGTCCGTGTCAACTCAAGCCGTATGAAGTTAACTATCCGACACATGATTTGGAGCTAGCTGCAGTTATCTTTGCTTTAAAGATTTGGCGGCATTACTTGTACGGTGAAACATGTGACATATTCACCGACCACAAAAGCCTGAAATATATTATCACACAAAAAGAAATCAACATGAGGCAACATCGAAGGCTTGAATTGTTGAAGGACTATGACGTCCGAATACAATATCACCCTGGAAGAGCGAATCTTGTGGCCAACGCTCTTAGTCGGAAAGGTGTCAGATATGTATCATGCTTTTCTGTTCAACCCCAAATAGCAACATATTTGGAAATAATGGGAGTTGAATTATATTGTCGAGTTGGAGATGGGGTGTTAACTAATCTTATTGTCGAACCGACCCTCATTTCCAAAATTGAAGAAGCTCAACAATCTGGTGGGGAGCTTTGGGGAATACAACAAAAGATCCAAGGTGATTCTGAAACTAATTTTCATGTTGATGATTAAGGCGTGTTGTGGCTTTGGGAAAGATTGTGTGTTCCGAAAGTTTAGAAAGTGAAGGAAGAAATCTTGGTCGAGGCTCATAATTCTCCGTTTCTATTCACCCAGGTTCCACAAAGATGTATCATGATTTAAAACAACATTTTTGGTGGAACGGGATGAAAAAATACGTAGTTGAGTTTGTTGCTAAATGCCTAACTTGTTAGAAAGTCAAAATTGAACATCAACGAGTCGGGGGATTGTTACATCCGTTGGATATTCCAGTGTGGAAATGAGAGAAGATCACGATGGATTTATTAACCGCTTTGCCGAGAACATACCGGAAGAATAATGCAATATGGGTTGTTGTGGATCGACTTACAAAATCGGCACATTTTCTCCCTATTAAAGATACGGATTCTATCGGTAAACTTGCCGATATTTTTAACCGTGAAATTGTTCGATTACATGGTGATCCTGTTTCTGACAGAGACCCAAGATTCACTTCACAATTTTGGATGGGACAAAGTGTTTGGGGAACGCGGTTGAATATAAGCACCGCATATCATTCACAGACTGACGGCCAGTCCGAAGAACTATTCAAACTTTGGAAGATATGCTACATGCATGTACTTTGGAGTGGTTTGGAAATTTGGACGAGTATTTGTTTTTGGTTGAATTTGCGTATAACAACAGTTACCAATCTTCGATCGGAATGGCCCCGTTTGAAGCTCTATATGGCCAAAAGTGTAGAGCTCTAATATGTTGGAATGAAATGGGCAAAAGGAAGATTGAGGGTCCCGAATTAATTTAGATTACTACAAAAAAGGTTGAGTTGGCAAAACAGAAAATGCGAGAGGCCCAGTCTTGACATAAAAGTTACGCCAACAAACATCGACGACCTTTAGAGTTCCATCCAAGTGACCATGCCTTTGTTAAAGTGTCTCTGATCCATAGTACGTGAAGGTTCGGTATTAAAGGCAAACTGAGCCCTCGATATGTTGGTCCGTTTAAAATTCTGGGAAGAGTGGGCGAAGTTGCTTATCGTCTTGCCTTACCTCCATAGATGTCTTACATTCACAATGTCTTCCATGTTTCTTTGTTACGCAGGTATAATTCATGTAATCAACTACCTGCTAGATCAAATTGAGTCAGATCCTTCATACAAATAAGAACTTGAACGGATAATCAGATGGATGACGAAGAAGCAACGAAACCGATCGATTCCATATATAAAAGTCTTTTGGAAGAATCAAGATTATCGGGAAGGAACGTGGGAACAAGAAGAATCGTTCAAAAACGATTATCCAAATTTCTACAAAAATTGTAAATCCTCTAACCCTATTCCAAATTTCGAGGACGAAATCTTATTTTAAGGGGGGAGGAATATAATAACCAGACTTTTATATCGAAGTTTAAGTGAAAAAAATAGTGTTTGGAGTTAGTCATTGCTTTGTATGTTTGTACACATAACATATGGACTTAAACCGAACTAACTTTGTCAAACATAACCATTAGAGGGGTTAAACATGGATAAGTGAAACTAAAATTAAATCAAAATGTGAAGAAATTCTCCAAACATGGTAAGGATGCAATTTATGAAACTTGAGGGACAAAGTGAAAAATCTGAAAATATATAAACAAAATTTGAGATTAATAATCTCAAAATCAGATTTTATTTCATCTTCTTCTTCACGTCTCTTATCAAAAACCCTAGACCAAACCTTTCTCCATGAAATTAGACCTCAAAACCTTGATGAAATGATGAGAAATTGATGATTTTGAAGTTAAATCTTGAAGGTAACCATTGGGTAAACTTGTAATATTGAAATCTAGGTTATTTGAGGATGATACATACTAAGTTTGTGTGTGTTCTTGTTGATTAGGTTCTGGAGTTTATAAGGGTTTGGAGGAATCAACACCTTGAAGAGGTGTAATCATCTTTGAGGTAATAATTTTTTAAAACCTTAGAGTTAGACACTTGGTAAGTTAAGATTCAATTATGTTTTGATTTATATGATGTCAAGTGTTATTAAACCAAAACAAAATAGTCTAATATTGTCAATAGATAGGTTTAGAATGGTTATGAAATCAAATGGTAGTGTTAGGTATGTTAAACATGTTAAATATGATGCTGTTGGAACAAACCAGAATCTGCAGGATTACTTTAAAAATATGTATAAAATTAACCATTGATCCAATTGAGGTGTATGATATATAGTTGGAAACTTTAGTGTGTCTAGTACAACTGTTATGAAGAGTCCGAAGGCTAATTTTGAGTTTAAGTGTGCCAAAATACCAAATTACAGTATTTGGTATCTGTAAACTCGGGATTTGCACACTGTTAGCATAAAATTCATATAAAATATATCATAACTTCAATCAACATGAATCTAGTGCGATTAGAGTCCTAAGAGGCGTAGTTACAACTTTCGTTTAAACAATATCACTAAATTCAACTCCTAAGTATGAGTAATATGCAGGCCCGTTCCTGACATTCTATGGGCCCTGGGCGTATATTAAATCAGGGGCCCTCCAAGAAAATTCGATAGATATTTTTCATTAGTAAAAAAACCGAATATAAGAAATGCTAATAATTCAAGGAGGAAACAAAATATTATTCTTCTTTAGTATAGATAAGGGAGTACTTCAGATTTATATACTCATTATTAGTGTTAAGACACAGTCTCATTGGATTCAAGATCATCCAAACTGAAGATCGCAATCTGAAGCTAATGTCGGAAAGTCGACTCTCGATATTAAAGTCTATGTCGTTTGTAATAAATGTCAATGTAATCAATGTAATTGTATTTTATGTTTAATCTAAATATCTTATAAATAGATATTTAGATATTATCTTTTAGTTTAGTTAGGTTAGTTTAGTTTGTTAGATATTATATTAGTTAGTTAGTTTATATTAGTTTTCTATTTGCAAGTTGTTTGATTGTGTGTCTAGGAAGCTAGAGATAATATCTTTGTGATATCTCTCTCACGATCAAATTAGATCAGATATAGAAGAGAAGACACACAAACACACACTAAAAGGTGAAAAAGAGAGAAAAACATAGAGAACACGTCAAGAACTTAATCGATCAACCTTGTAATCGTTTGATATATTCATAACAGGTTGGTAATCGTTATTGTGTTGTTGTTTCTATAAAACTTGATAGTAGTAGTATTGTTAAAGGACCGACAATTGGTATCAGAGCCTGATTAAGATCAAAACAAGTTTTATAAAAGAAAAACGTCTCTGTGTTCTTCAAGAAAATTTGAGTTTGTGATTTAAACTGTTTTAGGTGTTAGAATCGATCAGAGTGTGATCGTACTACATGCTAGATCGAGTTGTTGCTATTTAATTTCACTTTTAAGCTTAAATTGAGTTCCAATTTGTGGATTTTGAGTGAAAACAGTCGAAGTGGGTAAGTCACTGTGCGATCAGATTAAATTCTAAAAAGAGTGTTTTAGTGAGATCGAGTGCTTACATTCAGTTATAGAAGTGATTCTAGACATATTGGTAGAGTTTGGTATTGCTAAATCGTTTCAGGAACAAGATTCAGTTGATTTTCAGAAGTACAGGACGAACACCCGCACAACAGAGGAAGAATAACCCGCATACCTTACTGTGCGCGTCTCAAAGGAAACGCATAGTCTATTGTGCGCGTCCCAAAGGAAACGCATTCCTTACTTCTCGGGTTCCAAAGCACACACATACCTCAGACACGCATACCTCAAGACATCGAGTTCATCTCTTAAAAAGAACAAGTCAACATTGCGTGTCCCATTTGAATCACATATCTCAATTGTGCGGTTCCCTCTTGAAACGCACAACTCCATTGTGCGCGTCCAACTAGACTCGCACACCTCAATTGTGCGCTCCTAACCAGACCCGTACACCTCCATTGTGCGCGTCCAACTAGACCCGCACACCTCATTTGTGCGCTTCTCACAAGACCCGCACACCTCATTGTGCGCTCCTCACTTGAAACGCAAAGCTCCAATTTCCAGACTTAGAATATTTTTTCTGAGAATTTTTCAAAACTGTAATAGGGTCTTTAATTGTCATAAATTTTTTCTCTAGGGGCGCTGCCACCATACCCCCGCAAGGGCGTTGCCCCTTGACCCTAACCGCTAACCGGGTAGCGGGACCCCCGTGCTAAGTCTGCGAAGGGGGACAAAATTCTGATTGTGATCAAATTTTCTGAATTTTGAATTTGATTTTATTAGGATTAACGATCATATCTGTCAAGTTCTCTTGTTACAGGAATCATGGATCTTGATGATTTCTTTGCTCCACCTAGAGAGAAAAGTCTAACAGAGAAAGTTTCAGATCTTAAAACCCAATATCAATTAGACCAGTTGTCTATCTCGGAAGATTTTTTATCATCTGGAACTGATATGAAACCTCCTGTTTTAGAAAGAGGAAAATATGAGCAATGGAAAATCCGTTTCTTAGACTTTATTGACAAACATGAGTTGAATACTTATATCAGATTATCTTTGCAGGAAGGGATGATGATAATTCCAACTAAGTTCAATCATTTTAAAGGAGCTTATGGATGGTTGGAAATGAAAGAGGTTCCAGTATACCTTAATGAATACACAGATGAGCAGAAAAGGAGACATGAAGCTGATAAATTTGCCAAAATTCTTATCTTGAAAGGAATTTCAGAAGAGATTACTATTCAAATAAATAGCAGTCTTAGCAAATGGGCTTCAGCAAAACAATCATGGGATCAACTTGAAGGTATATCCAGATTGTCTTCAATAGAAAAGGTTAAGGTATTGGAAGCTGAGAACTCTGAGCTAAAAGAAAAAATTTCTGATCTCAAAGCTCAAAAACAGAAGCTAGATCTTGTTGAGAGCAATGAGAAGAAATTTAAGGATTTGGAGAGTACAAACACTGAGTTACAAAAGAAAATATCTGAGTTTGAAAAGAAGTTCTCAAATCTGTCAAAGAAGGGTGTGGAGGAGAAGAAGGTGATTGAGCTTCAAAGTTTAAAGCTTTCTCAACAAGTTGAAGACTTTGAGAAAGTAATCATATTGGAAGGAGATCAGTTTGCCAAGGAGAGGAAGGCAACTGAACAAAAGATTGCAGGATACTTAAAAGAGTTATCAGATGGATGAAAGGGTGCTAAGAAAGGATTTGAAGAAGAGACTAGCACCTTTGAAGCTGCAATTAGGAAGCTTAATGCAAAGCTATCTGAACTTTCTAAGAATGCACAGAAAGAGAAGAAAAAGAAGTGTGAGCTTCAGACGAAGATTGACCTTCTCGTCAAAGAAAGAAACAGTTATTCTTCAAAAGTAAAAGAGCTTCAAGATATTATTTCAAAGACGGTGGTGGTGACTGAGCGAACGACTCCAGAGTCAAAAATCCACTCACCTAGAAATAATTCAGTTGGTTCTAACAAACCAGCCACAAGCTCACATCCGAAAACTGCTCTTTTCAAAAGGTCAGTTAAATCTTCTAATCAGATTCATTCTACTAATCTTTTCTTTGATAGAAATATAGATTGTTCAGGTACACATCAAAGAAGGAGAAGAAGCTTCCAGGAAGAAGCTGAACTGGTCTGGAACAGGAAACCAGTTAAAGAAGAGCTGAAATGTAAAAACTCATGTGTACATACATATAATGCCAAGAAGAACATTGCGCGTAAAGGTAAACCTGATTTCGTCTACACGAGAGATCAATTAATCAGGTTGTCAGGTAAGAAAGTTTATTGTTCTTATTGTCGTACACATGATCATGTTCACAAGACAAGTGACCATTACTGGTATGGTTCTTACTCAGTTATCCCCATACGAACTGCAACTAACACTTATGGACCCAAATACCAGTGGGTACCAAAGAAAAATAAACCTATGTTACAAGCACCTACTGTCAAGGGGGAGTAGGAAGAATAATGGCTTCTAAGTACATCAACTTAGAACCCGTACTTCATCGAAGTATGACTTCTAAACACAACAGTTTAGGACTCACACTTCAAAGATCAAAAGACCTTACTCTGTGCTGAAAATGAAATTGTACTACAATACTCGAATGAGGAAATCAACCATCAAGGGGGAGTACATACTTTTCTGAAATTTTAAATGCATATCTTTTTCAATGATAAGTTTCAAATGCATAATTTCAGGGGGAGTATAAAAAGGTGATGACTTCTGATTATTTCTGATCAGAACTCGTATTTTTAAAAGTTTTACTGCTTTTTGTCTTTTTAATTGAAGTGAATAAATTTTACTTTGACTTGACATTAGACTTTTGCAGAATTTTTGAGAGAAGCTTACAAGTTCATATTTCTATGACTTAAAGCTTAGCTTCATGAGATGGAAGATCGTACGTAAAGGTATAATTCCAAATCTTCATCTCATATATGGTTGAAAGAAGGACAACTTTCAATCATCGAAAACATTGTTTTTAATGTTCAAACCACTTCCCGATTTTTCAACAGATTTTATATTTTGGGAGTGTATTTTAACTGTTTTTCATGATCTAAATTGTGCTTTAACTGAAATAGTTAAACCAATCTGAGCATCACGTGCATCTAGGAAAACAAAGAATCATTGTGCTAGGAATTAACACAACTTCAATGGAATCACCTTAACCAGTGATTTCTACCCAAGAAGTTAATCCTTAGTGATTGAATGTGCAAATAGAAAAGAAATGAGTGTGATTAGAGAAAGCAAAAAGTTTAAAAGAAAGAGCGTGTGAGAACAGAGTTAAAAGAATATCACAACTCTGCACCAACTTTTTCTGAGCCGGGTAGCCACAATTCTAGTGCTTCACAATTCTTTGGTGATCATTATTGAAACAGGCAACTAACCCATGCCAACTCTTGATCAAACCTCACCATCTACTCATTTTCTTCTCAAAAAGAAAATGTTTCATTTTCAAAGGGGATGCAGCACATTTGCTATCTGATTTTCATTTGGAAAATCTGGATATTGAAAAGAAGGAAGTCTGCCCCACCTTCGCACTTCACTCATGCACATTGAGTCTGTGTTTAACTTACTGTTGTCTTAGTGGTTTACACAAATTTTGAGCCAAATAAGCAATCATTCGTGCTTAATTCTTTCAAACACAAGCACGGACACACAAGGAACTAGTTTCTTTGTCATAACGTTTATAGAAATTACCTTTGTTGTGTTTCGATGATTAAATGGAAGCCCTGGGGGAGTCAACATCAAACATATCCTTTCCAATGTGTATTTGTTACACACAATGACTTAGTGTTACTGACAGGCATGTTAACTGATTCATTAGTTGATTCAGGTGTTACACGACTACTTTGTCTGGATTTGCAAAGATCTGGATGAATATCAATTGACGAATCAGGGGCTCTAACCGCAGGATTGACATTTCTTACCACTAATTTTGATGAAGTCGTTGCACTTAACATCAAAAAGGGGGAGAATGACTACAATAAGAAATGGCAAAGATCACATGTTTCAAGAATCACGTCCACTCTTCAAAATTAGATTGAAGACATGCTGATTTCAGAGCTAGAGAAAGAGATTGCATCTTCTTCTGTGCTGAAAGAGAAGATTGTATTGCTAAATGACTTTCGTAATGATCTTGATCCAAAGGGGGATATTGTTAAGACACAGTCTCATTGGATTCAAGATCATCCAAACTGAAGATCGCAATCTGAAGCTAAAGCCGGAAAGTCGACTCTCGATATTAAAGTCTATGTCGTTTGTAATAAATGTCAATGTAATAAATGTAATTGTATTTTATGTTTAATCTAAATATCTTATAAATAGATATTTAGATATTATCTATTAGTTTAGTTAGGTTAGTTTAGTTTGTTAGATATTATATTAGTTAGTTAGTTTATATTAGTTTTCTATTTGCAAGTTATTTGATTGTGTGTCTAAGAAGCTAGAGATAATATCTTTGTGATATCTCTCTCACGATCAGATTAGATCAGATATAGAATAGAAGACACACAAACACACACTAAAAGGTGAAAAAGAGTTAAAAACATAGAGAACACATCAAGAACTTAATCGATCAACCTTGTAATCGTTTGATATATTCAATACAAGTTGGTAATCGTTATTGTGTTGTTGTTTCTATAAAACTTCATAGTAGTAGTATTGTTAAAGGACCGACACTTAGGTATTTAGCAACCAAATAGTATAATGTACTAAAAATAAGGATAGTTATGAAGTCCTAATATATAGATACGAGTTTGACAATCTACTATGGTTGGTAAGTTTTTAAAAGGTAAGATTTTTCTTAGTTCATAATAAGAAATATGTGTCATTTTGATACAAAAAGAGAACTTATGTAGAGGAAGTAATTGAGAGAGTCAATGAGAGATCAATGATAGAGAAGATTATCAAAGTTTTCTAGACGTATAGATAAATGATAATCAATAAGATTATGGAAGAAAAATTGATTCATTAAGATCCAATAAGAATAAATAATGAATGAAACCTATAATATGCAAGATCAATGAGTTGTTGCTTGAGCACTTAAATATAATATTGTGTGATGTAGTGGAATCTCAATGAAAGCTTGAAGAAGTCAAACGATTGATGAAAATATTTGAATTTTCTTTTCCTTCTTTTATTGCTCCATTAAATAAGATGTTAGAATTAAAACTTTATAGAACATGCCATATATAAGAGACAAGACTGAATACGTTAAGTAAGGAAAATTTATTTATTAATCACAAAACCATGTAACACGTCATAACTCATAAGAACAATAGATAGGTCGTCAAACAATACTAGAAGATCATCTGGAGAAGCAAAGATATATAGCAATAGCCAAAAAAAGCAACTACGCAAACTACATAAGAAAATAACAATAGTCATTATAAGCAGAAATAGATAAAAATATCCAACAAAAACATATAGCAACAACAAGCACATGAGCTTAAAGTTGTTATTCGTTGAATTGTTGAAGCACGAAAACAGTCAAGCAGATAGAGATAGGAATAGGTAATAGCATTGAACCTTGGAAAATTAAAGAGACAAAAGCAATAGGATATAACGAATGGCCAATTATTTTTTTATTTAGTTATTCAATGTAATTATTTGATATATTTTTGGGTCCTTGTTATCTACTAAATTTTTTTGACTCTTATTATAGGCTACAACTTTTTGGGTCTCTTCAATATATTAACTTTTTAGACCACTACTATATACTGATGAAAAATTTTGGGCCCTTAATATTTTTGGCCCCGTGCATGCGCCCGTGCTGCCCTCCCCCAGGAACGGCCCTGGTAATATGTCCAACACAGAGATGGACAGAAGCTGAAATGTGCAGGGGAGTTTTGCAATATTTTGATTGTTTTGTTCGATTCATTTAGCATCCTTTCATAATACTAGCATTGAACTATAAGATTATAAAGATGGAAATAAGGTTAAATTAAGCTAATAGAAGGGTGTCAATAGGCTAAGTAAATCAAATAAATATAGGTAATCATGGTATAATTCTAAGTGTATATTACTTGTGATAGGAAATCCGATTAACAAGGATTGCAAACATTGGCATTCGAGCATCTTGTGTGATTATCTCGACTATATAAAGGTACGGATCTTTTATTTTATTGTAACAGAAGTGACCTATTGTTGAGGGTCATTCCATTCAAATTTGATTTACCGAAAAGTAAACTTGAGGTTCGAAAAGATCTCAATGATGTTGTTTCTTGCATTTTCATTGTGCCATTCCTTTGTTGAATTCCATTGGGTGTCCCATTAGTTGAGCACGACTTAGGGGTGTTCCAAAGTCTGTTCCAAAGGTAATTGGTGATTGTTACAATTTGCAAAATAGGAACAACACAAATGTTGTGAAGATCGTTTGCCTTCAATCACTTTGTGGGAGACGAGTTTTCTAACAGGCCCATATGGCCCAACTCGTTTTTGTGCATACAAGGGTTTTAGACCCAACAAGCAACAATTTCTTTTTTTTCTTTTAATCTTGTAAGTTAGAGTTGCTGATTTTAAATTTATTAGACAAGACATGAATAAAAACCCTAGTACTCTCTACTCTCTCACTCAAAATCTTACTCTCTAAACCTCAAGAACCCTAACTTGTTTCTCCATTATTGTAAGCTATAATTCTCAAGTGTAAAGTGATAGTGGATCAGTTTCGGCGTCCTCCCCCCGTGGTTTTTTCCTTTCCGAGTTTCCATGTAAAAATCTCGGTGTCTCTCTTACTTATGCTTTATTTGGCATTTATTGGGTTTGATCATCCTTTACATTTCTTAGTGGTTGATTATCTTACGTTGTTAATCGTATTTCTGCTTTAAATCTCGATAAAGAACTTTAGTTCATTTGTTCTTGGGTAATTTTTGTTTTTATCGGGACCCAACCATCGAGCTTTTAGCTACTTTGGTCTTGGTAATTTCACAACAATTGGTATCAGAGCTCAAGGATTAATATTGAGATTTTTTGATCGATTGAAGATTGTAGGATTATTGATTTGCTAGGGTTTCATTTTTGTCGGCAATGAAATTCGATTTGCCTTTGTTGGAACGAGTTACCCGATATCCATTATGGAAGATAAAGATGAGAGATGTCCTAGTCCAACAAAATTTACAGAAATGTATTTTAGGACGGGATTTTATGCCTGGTGCTTGGACGAAAGAGGAAAAGGAAGTAAATGACTTGAGAGCCTCATCGTTGATAAGGTTACATTTGTCTAACGATATTTTATAGGATGTTGCGAAAGAGGAAACGACTTATCGAATATGGTGTAAGCTAGATAAAATGCTTATGACCAAGAGCTTGCCTAATAAGCTCCATATGAAGCTTAAATTGTATGCCCATCGTTTATCTGAAGGTGGTTCAATTATTGCACATCTATCGAAATTCAAAGACATAGTTGGTGACTTGAAGAATCTTGAGGTGAAATATGACGATGAGGATTTGTGTCTCATTTTGCTATGCTCTTTGCCGCCATCATTCACGACTTTTATGGATACAATCATTTATAGTAGGGATTCCCTTGCTCTTAAGGAAGTGTATACCGCTTTGAGTTCAAAAGAGAAGATGATGGAGATAATTCCCGGTCATGAACTAAGGGCCGAGGGATTAAATGCAAGGGGAACACCTTTTGAAAAATGCTCGAGCTCTTCAAGCAAATCAAGATCAAAATCTCGTGGAAAGAAGAAGTTTTGTAACTTTTGTAAACGGAGGGGTCACATCATTGATAATGTTTTAAGCTTCAAAACAAAAAGAAAGACAAGAACAAGACAATAGGTTCCTCCGGGGAAGCCGATATTGTTGAGCACGATGAAGGTGGAGATAGTGAAGGATAAGGAATGACGGTCTCCGATGGTAATGCAATGTCCACGGAAGAGTGGATTCTAGACTCGGGCTGCACATTTCATATGTGTCCCAACCGTAGTTGGTTTCATACATATGAGCAAGTTTCCGAAGGTGTTGTAATGATGGGGAACAATGCTACATGCCCTATTGTTGGTAAAGGCACAATTAGAATCTGTATGCATGATGGAGTCACCCGAACAGTTGGGAATGTGAAACATTTTCCCGAGCTTCGAAGAAATCTCATCTCTCTTAATTCCATTGATGAAAAGGGTTATGAGGTCTTGGGTAAAGGTGGAGATATTAAAGTTAAGCATGGATCACTAGTTGAAATGAAAGCCCAAAGAAAGTCACTAACCTTTATATTTTGCAGGGTCAAACCGTTACGGGTAACGTTGCGGTAGCTTCCAAGTCAATGTCCGATGGTGATCTATCCAAGTTGTGGCATCTTAGTCTCGGTTGCATGAGCCTTGGTGGCATGATCGAGCTAAGTCAACGCGGTTTGTTGAATGGCCACAAAGTTACCAATTTGCAATTTTACGAGCATTGTGTGTACAACAAGAAAAAGAGGGTCAAGTTCTCAAGTGGCATTCACTCGACTAAAGGGCCACTTGACTATATTCATTCCGACCTTTGGGGTCCGGCTCATGTTACTTCTTATGGTGGAGCTTCTTACATGCTTACTATTATTGACGATTTCTCTCGTCGAGTGTGGACTTTCTTCTTTAGACACAAGAATTATGTTTTCGAGATTTTTAAAGATTGGAGGACGATGATCGAGAAGCAATCCGGTAAAGAGGTGAAATATCTCTGAACGGATAATGGCTTAGAACTTTGCTCCGAGGAGTTCAATTCCTATTATCGGAAGGAAGGCATAACAAGGCACCGTACCGTTGCCCATACTCCTCAACAGAAGGGTGTAACCGAAAGGATGAACCACACTATTCTCGAGAAAGTTTGATGTATGCTTTCAAATTCAAAAATCCCTAAGTCTTTTTAGGCGAAAGCGACTTCTATCGCTTGTTATATTATCAATCGTTCTCCCTCCGTTGCTATTGAGAAGAAGACTCTCATGGAAGTTTGGAACGAATCACCAACCGATTACACCAATTTAAAAATATTTGGTTGCTCGGCTTATGCACGTGTTGATAATGGGAAGTTGGAACTGAGAGTTTTGGAATGCAAATTCCTTGGATACAAAGATGGGGTGAAATGATTTAGGCTATGGTGCCCGGAAACAAAGAAGATCATTATAAGCCGAGATGTGACTTTTGATGAATCTTCCATGTTGCATGATTCGCCGTCTCCTACATCCAAGAACATTTCTGAAGCTCCTAAGGAGAAACCTCCGGTGGAGGTGGAGCTACCTATGGCTCAAACATCGATCCCATATGTATCTTCTTCTTCCTCCTCCTCCTCTTCCTCCTCCTCTTCTTCTTCCTTTTCTTCTTCCTCTTCCTCTTCCTCTTCCTCTTCTTCTTCCTCTTCCTCTTCCTCCTCTTCCTCTTCCTCCTCTTCTTCTTCTTCTTCCTCTTCCTCCCCCTCTTCTTCCTCTTCTTCCTCCTCCTCCTCCTCCTCCTCCTCCTCTTCCTCTTGCTCCTCCTCCTTCTCTTCTTCCTCTTCCTCCTCCTCTTCTTCTTCCTCCTCTTCTTCCTCTTCTTCCTCCTCTTCTTCTTCCTCTTCTTTCTCTTCTTCCTCTTCTTCCTCTTCTTCTTCTTCTTCTTCTTCCTCCTCCACCACTACAGGTGTTCAAGTGGTAGGTGATTATCCATCACAACCTTCGCCATAAGAGCCTGAACCGTGTATTGTGCGTGATAGGGGAAGGAGACAAATTATACGCCCCGTACGGTATACTCAAGAAGCAGATTTAGTAGCATATGCTTTGAGTATAGCGGAAGAAATAGAATGCACCATTGAGGCTACTTCTTATAGTGAGGCTATGAAATTAAAAGATGTGGATAAATGGATGATGGCAATGCACACGAAGATGGAATCTTTGAAAAAGAACGTAACTTGGGAGCTTGTGCCGACTCCCAAAGGTAAAAATCCGTTTAGATGAAAGTGGGTTTATAAATTGAAGGAAGGGACCACTCCAAATGAAAAACCAAGGTATAAAGCTTGGTTAGTCGCGAAAGGTTATAGTTAAATTCCTGGCATTGACTATAATGACATTTTCTCACCGGTGGTGAAACATACTACTATACGTGCATTGCTCGGGATGGTTGCTTCCAATGATTTTGAGCTTGAGCAACTGGATGTAACAACCGCTTTTCTGAATAGTAAACTTGAGGAAGAGATTTTTATGCAACAACCAGAAGGTTTTGAGATTCCGGGTAAAGAAGGTCACGTCTGCAAGCTTATAAAATATCTCTATGGCCTAAAACTGTCTCCTAGGCAATGGTATAAGAGATTCGACACATTTGTGACCGCACACGGCTTGTCAAATTCTTCGTACGACAGCTGCGTTTATTTCAAGAAGTGTGAAGATGGGTCAATGTTATATTTGCTCTTGTACATGGATGACATGCTCTTAGCAGCTAAAGATATGGGAGAAGTTCATAAAGTGAAAAATCAGTTGAATTCAGGATTTGATATGAAGGATTTGGGAGCCGCAAAGAGAATTTTTTGGTATGGAGATTATTCATGACAGAAAGGCGAGAAAATTATACCTTAGTCAAAAGGGGCATGTTCAGAAAGTTCTTCGCCGGTTCAACATGTCTAAAGCAAAGTCTGTCAACACTCCATTTGCGCCTCATTTCAAGTTATCATCCTCTTTAAGTCCTTCAACTCAAGTTGATGTTGCCTATATGGAAAGAGTGTCTTATTCTAGTGCGGTGGGATCTTTGATGTATGCCTTGATTTGTACTCGACATGACCTTGCCTATGCAGTTTCTATGGTGAGCAGATATATGGCCAACCCGGGTAAAGAACATTGGAGAGTCGTCCAATGGATCTTTCGTTATTTGAGCGACACGACACTATGTCTTTGCATTTTGGGAAGAATTCTTTGGGGGTGCTTGGCTATGTGGATTCTGATCATGCCAAGGATCTTGATAATAGAAGATCTATCACTGGATATGTTTTTACTCCTGATGGGTGTGCCATTAGTTAGAAGGCACATTTACAACCTACCATCGCTTTGTCCACAACGGAAGCAGAATATATGGCGGTTAATGAAGCTATGAAAGAAGCTGTCTGGCTCAATGGATTTTTTGGTGAATTAAGTGATCATATGCAGGTCGAAGAAGTTTTCTGTGATAATAAATGTGCGGTTCTCTTGAACAAAGATCGTATGTTTCACGATAGGACGAAGCACATCGATATTCGTCATCACTATGTCAGTGGGGTAGTAGCTAAAGGTGATGTTAAAGTGGTCAAGATTATCACTCATGATAACGCAGCAGATATGTTGACTAAGCCACTTCTGGTATCCAAGTTCAATTTGTGTTTGGACTTGGTTGGTGTTGCAAGACGGGGTTGATGCCCTTAGGGGAGAATTGGTGGAGGATATTGCTTTTCGAGAACTTTGATTACTTTGGTATTGCTTTGTTTATGGGTGATTGTTTTTGGCTTGAGATGAAGATTGGTGGAGATTGTGTTCTTGGTGTATTTACTTGGTTTGAAGACGAGGCGGAGTTTTGCTCTTTGCATGGTTATTTGGATTGAATGAAAGGTGGAGATTTGTGAAGATTGTTTGCCTTCAATCACTTTGTGGGAGGCGAGTTTTCTAACAGGCTCATATGGCCCAACTCGTTTTTGTACGTAGAAGGGTTTTAGACCCAACAAGCTGTAGTTTCTTTTTTTTTTCTTTTAAGTTAGAGCTGCTGATTTTAAGCTTATTAGACAAGACAAGAATAGAAACCCTAGTACTCTCTACCCTCGTACTCAAAACCTTACTCTCTAAACCTCAAGAATCCTAACTTGTTTCTCCATTATTGTAAACTGAAATTTCTCAAGTTTATCATCATCAAAGTGATGGTGGATCAGTTCTCGACGTCCTCCGCCCGTGGCTTTTCCCTTTTCGGGTTTCCACGTAAAAATCTCGGTGTCTCTCTTACTTATGCTTTATTTTGCATTTATTGGGTTTGATCATTGTTTACATTTCTTAGTGGTTGATTATCTTACATTGTTAATCGTATTTCCTCTTTGAATCTAGATATAGAACTTTAGGTCATTAGTTCTTGGGTAATTTGTGTTTTTATCGGGAACCAACCATCATGCTTTTAGCTACTTAGGTTTTGGTAATTTCACAAGAAATGCAAATTAAGGAAATAAAAACTTGTCCTTCCGGTGAATTGAAGACAAAATTATTGAGCAAGGGAGTGATGGGGAACTCTTATCTTCTTCCAGAAGGCAAAGCTAACCTTACGATAAGAAAAAAACGGATTCTAGTTGTGCAAGATTTCCATATGTGTCACAACCATGGTTAGTTTTCCATGCATGAGAAGGTTGTGGGAGATGTTCTGAGGATGGACAAAATATAATACTACATGTATGATTGAAGGAGTTGGCACTCTGTATGAGAATTTGTGTGCAATGTGCATGATTGGAATTACCTAGACTTTGGGGAATTTCAAGCATGTTCCAGAGTTAAGAAGGAACTTGATCCCTATTAGCTCCCATGAACAAAAATGATATGAATTTTTTTTGGTAAAGGTGGAGTTGTAAAGTTTGATAAAATTTACCACACCTTGAGGATGCTATATCATTGACTATTTATAATCCAAAGATACACAAAATTAGGAAAATATATTTACAATCAATGACTATCCTAATTTATAGCCTAGAGAATATATTTACGGTTAATTATGAGATATATCCTTAATACCACCCCCCGGTCAAGCGACTTGGCGGAGGTCCAACTCGTAACTTCGTACGAAAATGCTCGAAAAGTGGTCGAGAAAGACTTTTGGTTAAGATATCCACCAGTTGAAGCTTGGTTGGAACAAAACGAGTATATTATTTCCTAGATGAGACAAGCTCGTGAACGATGTGATAATCAATATCAATATGCTTCCCCCATTTATGAGATATAGGATTCTGACTGAGAAAGATACCACTCTGGTTATCACAAAGGAGAGTAGGCCGGTCTGGAGGCAAGACATGAAGCTCACGAAGTAGATGAGTGACTCAGATAATTTCTACTGCAGTGTTGGCCATGGAAAGATATTCGGATTCACATCTAGAGCGAGAGACAGTCGGTTGTTTCTTGGCACTCCAAGAAATAAGATTTCCACCAAGAAAGTTGGAGTATTCATAAGTGGACCGTCGAGTCTCAAGACAGCGAGCCCAATCTGTGTCCGAGTAACCAAGTACAGAGGGTGTTGGTGTATGGGAAAACGAGAGTCCAAAAGAAATTGTCCCTTTGACATAACAGAGTATTCGTTTGACAGCTTAAAAGTGATCAAGTGTGGGAGCATGTAGAAATTGACTTACTTGGTTGACAACATAGGATAAATTGAGACGTGTAATGGTAAGATATTGGAGTGCACCAATAAGGGATCGGTAGGTGTTAGGATCCGTGAAGGGTGTACCGAACTCGTATGGTAATCGGTGGTGGGGAGGGGAGTAGCCACAGGTTTGGCAACCAGCAAACCAGCCTAAGCACGCACGTCATGGGCATATTTGGCTTGACTTAAGAATAAACCACCACTATCATAAGTAACCTCAAGACCAAGAAAGTAACTGAGAGGCCCCAAATCTTCAATTGCAAACTCTTGGTTGAGACGGGCGATGAATCGTTTTATCATATCAGGATGATTGTCGGCAAGAATGAAATCATTGACATAGACCAAGAGATACAAAGTACACGAGCTCAAATGATACACAAAAAGAGAGGTATCGATAAGACTACATACGAAATCCAATTTTGTGAGAAAGGAGCTGGGGCGTTAAAACCATGCTCGCGGGGCTTGCTTGAGAGCATATAATGCCTTATTGAGTTGACAAAAGTGGCTAGGAAAGCGTTGGTCAATGAAACCTGGTGGTTGCTCCATAAACACGATTTCAATGAGACGACCGTTGAGGAAGGCGTTCCTAATATCTAGCTGATGGTGAGGCCATTTATGAAGACAACTAGTGAAAGAACAATTCGACAGTGGAAGCCTTTACAACGGGACGAAGGTGAGGGAGTAATCCAAGCCCGAAATTTGAGTGAACCCTTGAGCAACTAAGTGAGCCTTTAATCGATTGATAGTACCATCAGAGTGGTACTTTGTGTGAAAGACCCATTTAGATCCAACAACATTGGATGACTGCAGGCAGGGAACGAGAGTCCAAGTGTTGTTGTGCCGAAGAGCTGACATTTCTTCTTTCATAGCAGCAAACCATTTTGGGTCTTTAGCGGCTGTTTTAAAGCCACGTGGTTCTTTGTTAGCGAACAGGGCTAAATGAAGGGCATTATGTTCGAGTTGATCAAGATCGGTTATATGACGCTTTTTGAAAATACCGGCACGGGCCCGAGTGGTCATAGAAGCATGCAGGTGGTTGGCGCCATAGATGGAGGCACAGATACGGTTTCGGTAACTGCGGCAATAGGTAGTGGGTGAGGGTGGTGGCATAGAGGCAACCGGGTTTTTGGACTGATGTGTAGTGGACTGGACAACGGTGTGTTTCTCCATGATTCAGAGCAAAGCGGATAATGGATTGGGGCAACAGATGTGGGATGCGCAGTGAGAGTAGATAGGTCATCAGTAGGAGGCAGGTGGCTTTGTTGAGCCAGATTCGGGCTAGTAGGTGAGAGCTCGTTGAAACTAGAAAATACCAAGGAGGCAAGATCAACATTTGGCAAATTTCCTGCAAATGGAAAATTAATCTCATCAAATTAAGCATGTTGAGATGTGTAAATCCATAAGGTGGTCTAAGCTAAACACTGATATCCCTTGTATTGGGTGTTGTTGTCAATAAAGACACATGATAAGCTCTGCGGATCTAACTTGTGTGGAGAGTAACCACGTAGGTACGGAAATACCCGACAACCAAACACACGAAGAGTGTCATTGTAATAACCGGGCTAAAAATCAAGGAATTTAAATTTTGGGTAAGAGAGAGAGAGAGAGGTCCATAATTGAAGGGTCTAGAGTGAAAATGGAGAAAAGAGAGATTTTAACTCTAGGTGCAAGGGTTTTTGCATTCAGCGGCTGTTTTTGGAGAGGAGTGCAGTTGGGGCGATTTTGGGGGAGACCGAGAAGGAAGGTGATTCTTCAAGAATTCCAAGTTTGGATTTGATTTCATTTTAAGGTAAATTTCTTGTGGCTAGAATCTCAACCTTTTCTTGATGCGGTTAATCATAACAGTATTGGTTGGGGTGATTTTTATGAATCTGAGGATTGAGTAGTTTTGGGGTTTTGTTAATCTGGACATTTGGAATTTTTGACATTGGAGTTTAAGTTATTTTTGTGGTAATCGGATTTCTAGAGAAGATTGGAAATCCATATCATTTAAGTGAATATGTGGTTCCCTGTGTTTAGTCGCCGTGAATCAACCAGGTTGAAGGATCGAATGACCCCGGACACCGTGGTGCCGAGCGACCTCGGTCGTTGAGGCCCCGGTCGATCCCATGCCACGATCGATCTCCTATACCGGTCGGCCAAAGGGGTAGACACCAGTCGAGGTTGGGTCCGGTGGGCCCATGGAAGTAGACACCGGTCACCGGGGGGTGTGAGACCCCGGTCGATGATCACACCGGGCGGCCATATGGCCCCGGTCCCCGGTTTTGGCAAGTGGGCCGAAGCCCATTGTGAACTTAGTTATTAATTTTAAATGTTGGGCTTTGTTTTATTTGGATAGCTGGCCTATTTTATTTCATTGCTTGGACCCAAGGTACCTTGTCTCTAGTGGAGGTTTGGGTAGGCTAAATTGCTAAAGAGGATAGATGTCGTTGGGAGTTTGGGTTAAGGTCAAACTCATATAAAAAAATATAATATTAGAAAGAACCGCGAGTTCACCAGCCAATGTATTGTTTTATAGGTTTCGGATCGAACTTTAAAAGTAAGTGTGGGATTTAAGCTAAGGACGTCAGGTGAGTTTTTCTGAACTAAACCTTTTTGGTAACAAAAGAGTGTAAAGTTTAAATCTTTTTTAAACTTTGATTTATTTACGATGGCATGTTTATTTTGAGATTAATTAAGTGTGTTTTAAATCGTTGATGTTTAAATGTATGCATACATTATATGTGGAGATTGTGACCTAAGTCGGGGAGTGTGGCCAGCCTACTCGTACCGGGGAGTGTGGCCCGTTTTTGCCATTGGGGGTTTGTCCCAAAATTAAGGCAGTGCGAGTTAGACACATTGTATTTGACGGTCGTGTGGTCAGAAATGTGTTTATCTTTATGTGCTTATAAATCTGTTGATTTAAATTTGATAGAAAGTTATTTTATTGCTTATCTGTTAGAGGGAACTCACTAGACCTATGGTCTAACCTTGATTATCGAGAGTCGTGATAACGATAGTGAGGATTCTCATGAGGTAAATTCAAAATTGCATCTGGCCAATGCCATTATGAATTTACAGGTGCATGGGTATACTCGATTTCTATTGTTGAGACAATCGATGGGTGTAGTTTTGGGTACTGAGGCGTATCTTTGAATGATATGTTGGTTTGGATTGTTGTGTGAGTTCGCTTATGGTGGTAAGGTTAATACCGTTTAGGATGAATATCGTGCGGGATGTAGATATTTTGTTGAGAAAGGACCTCCTGAGTCCATAAGGAAAAGAATGATGATAGGAGGTGAGCTTTTCGCTCCAAGGGAGTCTTCGGTTTGGTAAAGTGGTATGTCGATTAGTGAGAAGCAGGAAAGTGATAATCCAAGAATCGAAGGATAGAAATGAGGCTTCTAAAGTTGTAGTTAATTGAAGGGTGGTGGAGAGACGATATCAGTGTTGACTGATAATATGTAGTCAGGATCGGATGGAAATGAGCTATTGTTGGTGAGTTTGTTTGGGGCCAGAGTGGGGACGCTTGATTTGCGAATCAATAGTCACGGTGGTGACAGTTTTTGGGCTTCCAAGGTTGTTAGAGGACGTTGGTGCCGGAGGTTGTGGCACAGTAGAGGACTCCTACTGGTTGGTCGGAAGCAAGGAGTCAGGATAAATTATAGTGAATGTAAACAGTTGACCTTGTTAGAGTAAATAGCCTTCAATGACATTGAGTCCCATGCATTGTGTGTCAAATAAACTGCTAGAGATTTTCATATCATTCACCTCAGATATTTTAGGCGTGTGTGTGCCTTACGAGGTATTTGTTTTAAAAACGTGTTGACGCGTGCAAATGTGTATTGGATTGAAAAGACAAGTTTATGGCATTGGGTGATAAGTTTCGATTTTTGGTGTGGGGAAATATTATGTATCTTTTCGTAAATGAGTTAACTTTTGGTTATGAAAATCAAAACAACATTTGATCTCATGATTTTATAAGTGAGTTTGGTACAAACATGTGTTGTCATAACAATGAGGGTGAGAGTCGTTTGACATGCTCAGTGTAAGCAATTTTGTAGTATTTTATAAATCGTGTGTGTAAAGTTCATCGGGAATATTTTCAAATGTGCCAACACCATTATTGGGGTGTGGTGAAGAGAAATTTGTCGTGGAGTTGAGGTTGAACGATACTTGAAATCGTTTTGCATGGCTAAATTAGTGATGGGTCGTGTACACTCAAGTTTGCTCCATAATGTAAGTATCTTCTAAATTTTTAAACGTATCAAGAGTTTAAATAATTGTGTGTCATGCATGAAGGCTATGAACTCTCTAGGTCGTGGGGAAGGGTTGCAATTAAGAATGATGAAAGTTTTGAGAGTGGAAGTGTATCGCTCGATCAGAGGGTAGTAAATACTTGATATTGGTATTCTTCTAAGTAAGAGTGGTAGAGCGGAGGTGGTTAATGGAGGCATTGACCTATGACGTTAAGGACGATTGTACTCTAATGGCTTACCGTTGGCTCCATGACTTGAGATGTGGATGTCAGCAAACGGTTGTGTCTGGAGTGGAATTTGAAGTTGTAAAGATATTTTGGCAATTAGTTGTTGCAGTAGAAGATGTAGGTTTCATTGGGGATCCTTTTTGGATGGAGGCATAGTGGAAGTATCTCAATGCCGATTGTTTTTGTGGAAGTCAGAAACCATTTTTGTGATGAATAGCGAGACGCTGAAAATGAAGTAGTAGTTATGGATAGTTTTGAGGAGTTTTGCGAGGATACGAAGAGTTATTCAGAAAAGGTGTGTACCTAATGTGATGTTGGACAACCTTGTGTGGATCTTACAAAAATGGAAGATCGCTAGTTTGGTTAGGTGGTCTCTATCGATGAGGTTTTGTTGGTTATGTGGGAGTGAAGTTTATATAAAGCACGACTGGGAGGGGTTGCACTTTGAGCATTTAAGTCTTCGAGGTAGTACGCTTAATCTTTCGGGCTACTAGAATTTGATTCCCGCAGGTTTTGTTGTGCCGTCAAGGAGTGATATCTTGTTGGATGGTTTTGGGGATAATAGTTTTGCGATTTATTCAGGTTCGAGAAAGACAAGATCGTGAAATGCCTTGAAGTACGATTTTAGTATTGCAATCAGTGTGAGTAGGACGACGTATGTATGGTTGCCAAGGGATCGTGGACATTTGTAGTTGTTCTGGGATGAGGTAGTAGAGTGATGGTTGTAACCATGTGTTGGTGATGTCTTTATGACATATCGGGGAGTGCAAATTATTAAAGGGGTAAGGAGCTTCCTTGAGGATATGTATAAGGTTGGAGTTATTGTTATAGGAGGAACGTCCTCGTCCGAAAATCTATGGGGAATGAGTTGTAAGTGGTAAGAATGTGGTTGGGATGCTAAGTTGAAAATAATTTTGTCAAATGATGGTTGGCGGTTATCTAAGAGAGGAACCGTATGTTTTGGGCAGGATTATCTTATATCCCTAGAATGATTGTTGAAAGTGTTGAACTGCTTAATTCAGGAGGTTGTGTAGTAGATAGGAAATCCGTGGGCATGTTAAAGTATTCTTTGGGAGTTAAAGGAATTCTAGCAGATTGGGCAATCCTGTTTGGCGTGCGTGAATTGTGCGGGGCTTTCGAATAGTGGGTAATGTTTTGGAAGAGTTGGGTTGACTATCTCGCGTGAGAATTGGGGATAGTTGGTTGATGAAGCAAGTAATGTAAATGTGAGTCGATACGTTTGGGAATCATCAAGGAATAAAGTAAGCAATGTTGGGTGAGCAGTGTATCTTGCAGCGAGGAGAGAGTGAAGATATCATGTCGGAAAGGTGAGAAATCTGAGGGTAAGAAGTTTGGAAAGTGACACAAAATGTGGAGGTACGTTTTCAGACTCTGTTGTTAGCAAGTTTATAAATCCCTAGCGTGGGTATGAGAGAGAGAAGATGGCGTTTCGGTACGGTGTGAGTGTTGATAAATAAAAATCGTGTGGCTGGCCCAAAAGTTCACGCTTCTAATCAGTGAGTCGACTGTTAGAAGTAGGTTTGAAGTCTTCAAGGAGGAAGGTAGAGGTGGTGGAATATATTGCTTGAAACGAATGACCATAATGTCAGTTTTGGTAATGCATGAAAAGGGGATTCCAAGTGAGACAGTTGTCCAATGTTAAACTATTTGGAATAGTTTGTATGAGCTTGGCTGCTCTGTGTTGAGCGGATGAAGCTGGGTTTTATTGCGTTTTTGGTTGAGTGATTGTTGATGCAATGATAAAGGGAGGTATGCGCCGTATTATTTGGCCAGTTGGAACCGGTGGATTACGAAGGTTTTGAATTGTGGAAGTTTCTATCAATATGTGAAAAGTTGAAGAGATGACGTTGGGGTGATGTATATTCAGCGTGTAAGAATTGGATAATGCCGAGGAGTTGAGATCAATGTGGTTCGAAAAAGAAAGTGTTGCTACGTTTGACTTATGCCATGCTAAGAGGGGTTGCTTGCAAGGGCAAGTTACATGATGAAGGAACTCGTGACTGTGAGTTGTTGGTGATGTCTACAATTGACGATGTGTTATGTTGGAGAGTTGGGTGAGTACTTAGTGATGCATGTTGTCGTGGTGTGACTCCAGCAAAATTCCATCGGTTAAGGAAGTTGATGTAATTGAGGGGTAAATCTGATGGTTACGTACGACTATGTATTGATTAGAATGGCTTGGATAATCGAATGGTACTATTTTGGTTAGATTGAGAATTATGAGTCATTAGTCCCAAGCGGTGACAAATGTAAAGTTACCAGTCTTCCATTGGAAGAGTGTGACCCGATTCAGAAGGAAATGGAAGTTAAGACCTAGATTTGTTGGACCGTTTTCTATCGTGGAGTGTGTTGGGGAGGTAGCATACAAACTGGAGCTACCCATGGATCTACGAGGGGTTCACCCCGTTTTCCATGTGTCGAATCTAAAGAAATGTTTAGCAGAAAGTGATGTCGTTATACCCTTGGAGGATATCCAAATAGATGAGAAGTTAAGCTATGTAGAGGAACCGGTAGCTATTCTGGATCGTAAAGTGAAGAAGTTAAGGAGCAAGGAATTCCCTTGGTGAAAGTTCAGTGGCAATTCCATAAAGGTCAGGAGGCGACTTGGGAATTGGAGTCAGTTATGAGGAATCAGTATCCCAGTTTGTTCGACGGAGGAATTCTGGGGACAGAATTCTTTTGAGGAGGGGATATTGTAATAACCGGGCTAAAAATCAAGCAATTTAAATTTTGGGTAAGAGAGAGAAAGAGGTCCATAATTGAAGGGTCTAGAGTGAAAATGGGGAAAAGAGAGATTTTAACTCTAGGTGCAAGGGTTTTGGCATTCAGCGACTGTTTTTGGAGAGGAGTGCAGTTGGGGCGATTTTGGGAAAGATAGATAAGGAAGGCGATTCTTCAAGAATTCCAAGTTTGGCTTTGATTTCATTTTAAGGTAAATTTTCTTGTGGCTAGAATCTCAACCTTTTCTTGATGCGGTTAATCATAACAGTATTGGTTGGGGTGATTTTTATGAATCTGAGGATTGAGTAGTTTTGGGGTTTTGTTAATATGGATATTTGGAATTTTTGACATTGGAGTTTAAGTTATTTCTTGTGGCAATCGGATTTCTGGAGAAGATTGGAATTCCATATCGTTTAAGTGAATATGTGGTTCCCTGTGTTTAGTCACCGTGAATCAACCAGGTTGAAGGACCGAATGACTCCGGACACCGTGGTGCCGAGCGACCTCGGTTGTTGAGGCCCTGGTCGATCCCGTGCCCCGATCGATCTCGTATACCGGTCGGCCAAAGGGGTAGACACCGGTCGAGGTTGGGTCCGGTCGGCCCATGGAAGTAGACACCGGTCACCGGGGGGTGTGAGACCCCGGTCGATGATCACACCGAGCGGCCATATGGCCCCGGTCCCCGGTTTTGGCAAGTGGGCCAAAGCCCATTGTGAACTTAGTTATAAATTTTAAATGTTGGGCTTTGTTTTCTTTGGATAGCTGACCCATTTTATTTCATTGCTTGGACCCAGCCAATGTTGGGAGTTTGGGTTAAGGTCAAACTCGTATAAAAAAATATAATATTAGAAAGAACCACGAGTTCACCAGCCAATGTATTGTTTTATAGGTTTCGGATCGAACTTTAAAAGTAAGTGCGGTATTTAAGCTAAGGACGTCAGGTGAGTTTTTCTGAATTAAACCTTTTTGGTAACAAAAGAGTGTAAAGTTTAAATCTTTTTTAAACTTTGATTTATTTACGATGGCATGTTTATTATGAGATTAATTAAGTGTGTTTTAAATCGTTGATGTTTAAATGTATGCATACATTATATGTGGAGATTGTGACCTAAGTCGGGGAGTGTGGCCTGCCTACTCGTACCGGGGAGTGTGGCACGTTTATGCCATTGGGGGTGTATCCCAAAATTAAGGCAGTGCGAGTTAGACACATCGTATTTGACGGTCGTGTGGTCAGTAGCGTGTTTATCTTTATGTACTTATAAATCTGTTGATTTAAATTTGCTGGAAAGTTATTTTATTGTTTATCTGTTAGAGGGAACTCACTAGACCTATGGTCTAACCCTCGCTCTTTCAAAACTAAATATATATAGTGGGAAGATATAGCGGGAAGAGATAGAAGACCGTCATCTTAGATATTTTTTTTTATTATCTCAGTTGTGTAGGTTGACTTTAAAAACCCTGAAATTTTATTGGAAGCTTGGGGCCGTTTCGGAATGAATTTTTATTCTATTATTAAGATTTAAATTGCCCTATTGTTGTTTCTGGTTGGGTTGTTACAGTCATAATTTGGCACCGATCCAAATAGTAATTCGAATGGATTTTTCTGTTGGAGGACTTTGGATGGTAACCTGTTAATGATGTATGTCGCTGATAAAAATGCATCCATCTAAAGAGGTACTGGAGCATGAGCATTAAAGAGCGTGGCAAGCCCGCTTTTCGTAATATGACGATCCTTTCGCTCGGCCCATTTTGTTAGGGTGTATAAGGACAGGAGATTTGATGATGTGTGCCATTCGAACCCGGTGATTAAGGAATTTCGTACCACAATCACTCTAAAAGATTTGGAGTTTACAACCAAACTAAGTTTGAACAAAAGTCAAGAAGGCTGAAAACTCCAAACACATCAAATTGTGAACATCAGGGATAAAACCACGTGAATCGCAAAAAATCATCAACAAAGATAATATAGTAAAGATTGCCATCTGTAGATGTGTGTCCTGAAATCAAGTTTCTAATTGCAATTAATCAAACAAACAAGAATGAATTAACTACCTGTTTGATTCAATTCCAAATTCACAAGATTACAAACAGTGTTCTTGACTTTCTCTCTCTAGACAACTTTCTCTCTCTAAGAACTCTCTCTGAAAAGTTACAATACAAATTCAAGTCATCTATCTATTAAATAGAAAAACAAAGCTATTTATACCTACAAGTTACAAGGGAACAAAACAAATACAATAACAAAGACTTTGACTTTATTACACTTAGACTTTGACTCTTAATGAGATTTGACTTTCTCAGCTTTGACTTTCTTGAACTTTGACCTTCAGTCTTCTTGATCTTGTATCCAACATATTTATGCTCTAACAATCTCCCCCTTTGGATTCAAGATCACTATTGAAAGATCTAGCAATTCAGTATTCTCTTTTAAGCTCTGTCAGTACAATCTCCCCTTTTTCTTTTACGGTATTCTTTCCAAAACTGTCTTCAAACGATTAACAATTTCCCCAAAACTTTCACAAAATACCTTCAAACTTTGAAAAGAAATTATCTTCAGAATCAACTCAAATTGCTTTAGCAAAATAATCTTCAAAGAAAATTTCCTCAAAATCAATACATCTTCAGAAATTCTTTGATCTTCTTCAAATCTTTACTCTGAATCTTATGATATGGACATTTCTTTATAAAATCATCTCCCCCTTTTTGATGAAATGAGCATCGATATCATCAAAACTTTCAGTAATAAATGTCTGTATCCAATCTGAACACTCTGATTCTTTTGCCACTACAAACAGTATATTTATCCAGATCTTTTCAAATCTAGACAAAATAGGAATGTAACACCTGAATCAACAAATGAATCAGTTAAAATGTCTGTTAGTAACACAAAGTCACTGTGTGTAACGAATACACATTGTAAAGGAGCTTTTTGATGTTCACTCCCCCAGGGCTTCCATTCAATCATCGAAAACACCACAAAGGCAATTTCTATTAATGTTATAACAAAGAAACAAATTCCTTGTGTGTTCGTGCTTGTGATAGAAAGAATTAAGCACGAATAGTTGCGTTTATAAAGGCTCAACATAGTGTAAACCACTGAGACAACAGTAGATAAACACAGACTCAATGTGCATGACTGAAGTGCGAAGGTGGGGCAGACTTCCTTCTTTTTCAATATCCAGATTTTCCAAATGAAAATCAGATAGCATATGTGTTGCGTCCCCAGAAAAATATGAAACATTTTCTTGTTAAGAAGAAAATGAGTGGCTGGTGGGGTTTAAGTCAAGAGTTGGCATGGGCTAGTTGCCTGTTTCAATAATGATCACCAAGAATTGTGAAACATTAGTAATGTGGTTGCCTGACTCAGAAAGTAGTTGTTGCAGAGTTTGATATTTTTTTACTCTGATCTCACACCCTCTTTCTTTTTATCATTAAGCTCACATCTAACCAAACTCTCATTTCCATTTTACCTCAACGCACGTCCCACACTCATTTCTTTTAGACTCCTCACACTCAATCACTATGGAGTAACTTCTTGGGTAGGAGACACTGGTAATCGTGAATCCATAGAAGTTTCATTTAAGTCCTAGCACAAAGAACCCATATTTCCTATAAAAGCATATGTTGCTCAATATGGTTTAACTTCATCAGTTAAAGCTCAAATACAAGTCAGATATGTGTATGCTCAGAATATAATCATGAAGAAATGAGCATTTTTAAACATTGAAATATTTTCAAACAAGTATATTGAATGAATAAACAAGAATGCAAGAGACTTGTTTGAAAATCTGACATTGTATGAAAAATGATCAGATAAGAAATGATATATCAATCAAAGTTTATGGTCAAGAATAATGGATATTGTCTATACGAACCAAGATATAGACATTCTTGAAATAACGTTTCAAAATGAAATATCGCTCAAAATTCATTGAAATACAAGCGGGGTGTCTTACCATCGAAAAATATGTTTCAAATTTGAGACATGGTAAGAACATTTTGAATAAAAAATTAAACCGATGTGTGTGAATACTTGAAAAGTATATAGAAAAGATAATACACAAGTATTTATCTTTGGAAACACACGGTTTATTAATCATTTCAGCACATTTAACAATGAAAACATTTAAAATCACACTTCCAATTCATGAAATCTGTTTAAGAATCAGGAAGTGGTTTAAATATTTAAGAAAATGTTTTCTTATGACTGAAAGTTGCCCTTCTTTCAACCATATCTGAGATTAAGATAAGAAATTAACCTGTATGCTCAATCTTAATTCTCATAAAGTCAGCTGAAGTCATAAAGATATGATCTTGATAGCTTCTCTCATTCTGCATAAGTCTAAAAGTCATGTCAAAGCAACTTTTATTCACAAAATTTATTCAAAAGTAAAAAACATAAAGCAGTAAAACAATTAAAGTACGAGTTCTGATCTGAAATAATCAGAAATCATAGTCTTACTCCTTTTGATATGACATATATGCTCCCCCTAAAATCATGCATCACAAAAATTTGTCAGTTAAGTAAAATGCAGAAATTAAATATGCTCCCCCTCAAAAGAATAATGATCATATTAAATCTTCTCTTACTCCCCCTGAGATCATGAACAACATGTTAAAGTGCAGATATCCTTTCAGAAATAATGATAAAGAAATGATGAAAAATTACAATAACATAAACTTTAATAGGTAATTACTGATTAGACTTTGAGATTTAGCATACCAAGCTTAGATACAAGAAAATTAAATCTCTTTTCATCTAAAGCTTTATTAGATACAAGAAAATTAAATCTCTTTTCATCTAAAGCTTTAGTAAACAAATCCGCAAGTTGATAATCAGTCTTTACAAAATAAAGTTCTATTCTACCTTTTTCTACATTATCTTCGATAAAATGATACCTGACATCAATGTGTTTGGTTTCCGTATGTTGAACAGGATTAGTAGATATCGCGATTGCACTCTTCGAGTCACAATATATTGGAATTTTATCAAACTTGAATCCATAGTCTCCCAGCTGTGTTCGCATCCACATGACTTGAGAGCAGCAACTTGCAGCAGCTACATACTCTGCTTCAGCAGTCGATGTGGAAACGCATAATTTTTTCTTTGACGCCCAGCTAACGAGCTTGTCTCCAAGATATTGAATGTGACCTGAAGTACTCTTCCTGTCCAACATGCAACCTGCATGATCTGCATCTGAGTAGGCAGTCAGTTGAAACCCAGTATCCTTAGGATACCACAGAACAAGATCTGTAGTCCCCTTCAGATACCTAAAAATCCTTTTGACAACAGCCAAATGGGATTCTTTAGGAGCAGCTTGATATATAGAGCATAAGCATGTTGAAAACATAATATCTTGCCTACTTAAAGTAAGATACATTAACGATCCTATCATACCTCTATAAGTCCTAACATCAACACTTTTACCCGAAGGATCAGTGCTAATCTTAGTACCTGGTGCCATCGAGGTTCCAACTGGTTTGCAATTTTCCATTTTAAACTTCCGAAGAATATCCAAAATGTACTTAGATTGGTTAATGAAAATCCCCGTTGAAAACTATTTTACTTGTAATCCGAGAAAGAAATTCATCTCTCCCATCATACTCATTTGAAAACGTGACACCATGAGGTTAGAAAAGTTTTTTGCAGTATTTAGGATTTGTAGAGCCAAATATCATATCATCAACATATATTTGAATAAGGATGATATCGGCTTTTTCCTTTTTGATGAACAAAGTGGTGTCAACTATACCTTTGGAAAAACCTGACTTGACCAAGAATTTAGATAGAACATCATACCATGCGCGAGGGGCTGGTTTCAAACCATACAGGGCTGTATCCAAAATATAGACGTGATCTGGCTTATCTTGATTTACAAACCCTTCTGGTTGAGACACATATACTTCCTCCTTAAGAATGCCATTAAGAAAGGCCGTTTTCACGTCCATCTGGTAGACTGGGAAATTATTGTGAGCTGCGTAGGCTAGAAACATACGGATTGCCACTATACGCGCTATTGGAGCATATGTCTCATCGTAGTCTATGCCTTCCTCTTGCCGGTAACCTTTGGCAACAAGTCTTTCTTTATTCCTTATGACAATACCATTTTCATCCTTTTTGTTCTTGAATACCCATTTAGTGCCAATCACGGATTTTCCTTCCGGTTTTACAACTAATCTCCAGACCTTCAGGGCTTTAAACTGATTTAATTCTTCTTGCATAGCAGATACCCAATCCGAATCAGCTAAAGCCTATGATACACGCGTGGGCTCTATCTTGCTGAGGAATGAGTCATGCATATATTGATTCAAAGTTGCTGACCTAGTTTGCACCAACTTGTTTAGATCTCAAATTACTTGGTGTAAAGGATGCTCTTTGGTCCAGTGATGCTCATGAGGGAGTGGATTAGATACTGATTGATCATGATTATCATCTTGACATCCACTATCAGGATCTTCAGTTTGAATAGGTGGGGGGGGTTTGCAATTGAAATTTTAGGTGCAGAAGCATCAGTTGGAACAACAGACTCTGGTTGTTGAGTAGATAGTGTAACACACCCAACTGATACAGTTACTTCTGGCTCAGCAGTTACTTGTGTATCATCAACTGTAGGAGTAGATGTTGGAATATGGGTTTCTGACTGAACGGGGGATACAATTATAGTTATAACTTCTGAAGTGACTGGATGATTGCAACTTGTGTCATCAGACCTGTCAGTCACAGCAGATTTAGGCAAATTAGATCCTAGAAACACATCATAAAAGAATTCAAATAACAAATCTAAATCAGATAAATATGAAAGTAAAGTAGAAGCGTTATCCGAATTGTTCTATGTAGAAACAGGTTCTGGACTGATCTGCCCAGAAGCTAATACGCCAGTTATCACGGGTTCTGAACTGAGTTGTTTAGAAGACATATCTTCATCAAATGTTACATTGACGCTTTCAACTACAGTCTTTGAATTCTTCAGATAAACACGGTATGCTGCAGATGTTGAAGAGTAGCCAATGAAGATTCCTTCGTCCGCCTTAGCACTAAATTTGTTCAGATTCTCTCTGTCATTTAGCACAAAACACTTACACCCAAATATATGGTAATATTTGATTGTCGGTGTTCGGTTGTTGATCAACTCATATGGAGTCTTTTGAAAACGACGGTGTATCATGGATCAATTCTGAGTATGACATGCAGTTGACACAGCTTCTGCCCATAGAAACAGAGGTAAGTCCGATTGGCTAAGCATAGTACGAGCGGCCTCGACTAGCGTCCTATTTCTCCTTTCGACTACTCTATTCTGTTCAGGTGTACGTGCAGCAGAGTATTGATGTGATATCCCGACTGATTCAAGATATTCTTCAACTGTTTTGTTTTTGAACTCTGTGCCGTTGTCAATTTGAAGAAACTTGACTTGTCTCTGCATATTCACCTAGGTCGTCTTTAGAAAGGTAATGAGAACTTCGGGCGTCTCATGTTTTGATCGTAGAAATTTGACCCACGTGTATCTTGAATAATCATCCACAATAACCAACACATATCTCTTTCCGCCTAAGCTTTGTGTTCTCATTAGACCGCAGAGATCCATATGTAACAACTCTAGTGGAGAACTGGTGCTTGGTTCAGGCTTCAGTTTATGTGAGGCTCTCTTCATATTACCCTTTTCACATGCAGCACACAAGTGTTCTTTCTCATATCTCAACTCAGGAAGTCCTTTTTCCAACTTATCTTTGACCAACTTGTTGATATAATGAAAATTCAGGTGCGATAATCGTCTGTGCCAAAGCCAACTTTGCAGCATCAAAGCTTTTGTCAATAAGCAAACGTGACTGTCATTCTGAACCTTTCAAAGATTGATGGTGTAGAGATTTGTCTTTCGATTGCCAACTAAGAGTTCATTTCCGTCTTCAGTACGAACCGAACATCTCTTAGCTATGAAGTTGACCGCTAACCCTTTATCGCAAAATTGACCGATGCTAAACAAGTTGTGCCCTAAGCCTTTGACATAACTCACCTTCCTAATCGTTATGTTGTCTTGAATGATATCACCATATCCTAAGATTGGTGAAACTTGGTCGTTCCCAAATCGAACATTGCCGTTGAATTTCTCTGTATAATTAGACAATAAAGCTTTCTGCCCGGTCATATGCTTGGAACAACCGCTATCCAGTACTACATATGTCGGGTCTGTACGAGAAATCAGGAAATAACAATTTTAGGCACCCATTTAAAAATGGGTCCTAACAGATTAGCACAAGATTTTGGTATCCATTTGAATATGGATCCTCCGTTTCTTTCAAACCTTTTGAAAAAAATTGATCTTGAAGAATAAACATGATAAGATCCAAACCAATCATTAGAATTATGACGATAAGCAAAATCATTTCTCCGATAATGAAAAGATTTAGTAGTAGTAGGAGATAATTGAATCAATTGCTTTATTGAATAACGCTTGTAAGAATTTACATGGTTTTGTTTAGGAGAAGCAAGTTGACCAACTACATCAATATCACTACTATTAGATCTATTACATGAATTATCAGAAATTGATTCAGCTGTCTCATCATTCTTCCTTTTTGGTCGCCATTCAGATCTTGCTTTCGGCCTTTTCTTTCTTACATCTGAAACAAAAGATTTAGATTGATTAGGAAAATCAGATTTCTGAGATTAATTTTTCTTTTGTTTACCAGTGTTGATCCGTTTTGTGATTGCTGTTTCTTATATTGCTTACCCTTAGAATAATATTCAGCAGTCACAGAAACTGGATCACCAACCTTAGTTGATGATTCATCAGTCTTAAGAACACTTGGTAACACTTTTCCATTTATAAGACAAGTAGAATGATCAGGAAGAGGAGCATTGAAGTCAAACATATCAATTTCTTCTATGCACCCATCATCAGAATTAAGAAAGTCATTTGTAGACGCAAATAAGTCATCAAAATTATCAGACGAAGTTTGAGGTGTCTTTGAAACTGTAGAACACTTTGTACATTTAGATTGAAGAACAGTGTTCTTTAAAACTGTAGAAAACACACTTTGTTTAATATCTACCAAAAGTCTTTCATCAGAAACAACATTTTCATGTTCAACTATTTTGCTTTCAAGAATGAGTGGAGGAACATAAACCTTTGCAATAGCAGGTTTTGCCTTCATCTCAGAAACATAATAACTAGCAAAATAGTCGTTTGAAAGAACTTTTGGTGTCTCTGATAGATAACTATCATTTAACTTTGCATAGTTAAATGGTAGTTGCTTTTGTTAACATTCTTTCTATTTTCAGTTTCCTTGGCCTCAACTTCTTTTGGTAATTTGGTAACAAATTTGGGTTTTAAATGAGTATGTTTGCCAGCAACAGCAAGAAAATCAAAACTATATAGTGTTGGTTTTTTTCTAATGGCTTTCTTTAAGTATGGGGGTTTTCAAAACCAAGTCCCCATTTTTCCTTAACATCAGCCTCTTCGTTTGGTGCATTAAGAAAAATAGTTTGATCTGTTTGGCCTCTTGCATAGAGTTTGGCTTCCAGGCCATTACCTTCTTATTCAAAAGTTTGTTCTCAACCTGCAATTTATGAACAGTTAGTGCAGATTCTTTCTTCTCAAACTCAGACTTAGAGATTTTAACTTCAAAATCAGAAATCTTCTTTTCAAAACAATCTACTTGAATTTTAGAATCAGAAGCAGACTTGCGTAAAGAATCAATTAGATCTTTGTTCCCAATAACGGACTTATTAAGCTCAAAGATCTTGTTGTTTCTTTTTGCAACTCTGTCTTTTTCCTTTTTCAGTTTAGTTTGTAAGTCTTGAAGCTCAATCATCATGGCGTCCATTTTGGTTATGAAATCTTTTTCATTTAAGTGCATTACCTCATCAACAGTTTCTTCTTCATCTGACTCATCATATTTCACTTCTTTACCCATTAAGCAAAGATGAACAGTCTCTTCTTTTTCTTCCTCATCATCAGAATGATCTAACCAGTATTCATCTTCAGCCATTAAAGCTCTGCCAGCTTCTTGTTGCTTAACCAAGAGTAATTTGTTCTGATAATATTCCGAGTTGCGAACTTTTGGCTTCCGAGATTCTTTTGCATAATGTCCGATCTTGCCACAGTTGTAGCATTTGATTAGATCATTAGCAGTCTTCTTATCAGTACTGGTGTAGTCATTCACAAACTTCTTCTTTTCTTCCGGTTTCCTTTCCACATACCGGTTCTCTTCATGTCTCTTTCCTTCAAATCTTTCTCTGTGCTCATGATTCTTAGAACCGGATGAAGAGTATCTCTGAGAATTTGATCCCGGCTTTTTGTAGAATTTCTTTTGAAATGCGCGGGTCAGTAATAGCATGGCTTGCTTGAGACTTTCTCCGTCATCTCCATCGGATTCAGATTTAGATTCAGAACTAGTAATGACTTTCTTCTTTTTCTTCTTCTCTGTATTATCTTTCTTCTTCTCTCCGGCTACTAATGTTATGGGATCAGGAACTTTCTCTGCCTTCTTTTTCTCATCTATTTTCTCTTCCACCTCCTCTTCATTCTGACGCAGAGTCTCGTATACCTCATGTAACGGAATGTCACTTAGATCCTTCATTTGTTTCATCCTACGCATATGCTTTTTCCATTCTGGTTGTAGGATGCTCAGAAATTTGACATTGTTCTCAAGTTGCTTCTTTTTCACCTTATTCTTTGACAACTCATTCAGAAGCAAGACAAAACGTTCATAAGTATCTTCCAAGATTTCATTCTCTTTGTCTTTAAACTCTTCATAACTGTTAATGCAGTTAGCCACTTTCATTTGATTGCCAACCTTGGATCCCATCATCATCTTTTGCAGTTGATCCCACATCTTCTTAGCATTTGCCTTGTAACTATCAATTTTGATGTATATCTCGTTCGTAATGCTTTGAAGAAGTAAGGACCGTGCTTGTTTATCTGCTTTAAATCGGCTTTTCTGCTCTTCAGAATACTGGGCAAAATCCATTGGAACTGTTCTCATCTTCCGTACTCTATCCTCATCTCCATCCTCGCTGTCTGAGGATTCATCATCAGGGATTTGAAAAATAGGTGGAATCATCGGACCTTCTGTAATTGACAGTAGTATGTTCTCACCATTCGCATCTTTATCCACAAAATCCAGAAATCTGTCTTTCCACTGTTCATATTCTCCTTTGAACAGTACTGGAGGCTTGACATCAGTGCCAATAGAAAGAGCATCTTTAGAAGTCATCCTGTTTGAAAAATATATGCAATAAGAAACTAGAACTGATCGTTAGTCCAAATATGAAATCACAAAAAAAATCTTGAAATATAGAAAAATCAGGAATTCAGAAAAATTTGACTAAGTGACAAAACTCTCAAGTCACTGTAGAACTCGCAACTCACTATTGCTGAAAAACCCGCAGACTAAAGCTTGCGCGTTTGTGAGACTCGCACGCAAAGACTTGCGTGTTCTGATAAACTCGCAGATAGCTGAAATTCGCTGATTGTTGAAACTCGCAAGTGATTATTCTCTTTGAAACTCGCTAATGCTTAAACATGCAAGTAACTATTCACTTTGAAACTCGCTAATAGAGACGTGCGCGTTCCCAAAACTCACTAGGCACTACTTGCGCGTTCCAACACTTAGAAAATATTATGAGTTTTTCAAACTCGCATGATGAACAAACTCGCAGAACCCTGTTCCTGATGAAACTCGCACACTTAGACTAGCGCGTTTGTAGAACTCGCTAATCACTACGTGCGTGTTTTGGTACTTAGAAAATTTTCCCAACTTTCAAAACTCGCAGATAACACCTTGCGTGTTCTAAGAACTCGCTAATAATGCTTTGCGCGTTTTGGCCAAAAATGAAATTCTTCAGCTTGCGCATTCTATCGAAGAACTTGCACGTTTCGCTGAACTAGCGCGTTCTTCAGACTTCCTTGCGTGTTCTTAACCTTTTTTTTCGAGTATTTTGTCTTGAATTCGATCAAATTCTTCAAATTTGTTCTTGAAACTTTGTAATTATTCTCGATTTCAACACAAGAACAGGTTACAATACTTGAAATTTACAATCAAATACACATTGAACCAAATTGATTCAATTTACAGTGCTCAAAAACTCGTGAACTCGAACTTCTTCAAAATCAAAATTAACAATTGATTACAGTGCATTTCACGAATCAAACTATACAGACTCGAACGATTATGCTTTTTCTAACAAGACCTAATCAATTTCAACTCGAAATACACCATAAAATTCAGAACTCGATGAACACAGTTTCGAACAACTCTTTCCACTTTCTTGATCAAATTTCAACAATTTGGATCTGCTCTGATACCAATTAAATTAACTACCTGTTTGATTCAATTCCAAATTCACAAGATTACAAACAGTGTTCTTGACTTTCTCTCTCTAGACAACTTTCTCTCTCTAAGAACTCTCTCTGAAAAATTACAATACAAATTCAAGTCATCTATCTATTAAAGAGAAAAACAAAGCTATTTATACCTACAAGTTAAAAGGGAACAAAACAAATACAATAACAAAGACTTTGACTTTATTACACTTAGACTTTGACTTTTAATGAGAGTTGACTTTCTCAACTTTGACTTTCTTGAACGTTGACCTTCAGTATTCTTGATCTTGTATCCAACATATTTATGCTCTAACAGTAGAGTTAAGAGGAGAAGTACCCCATAAGTCACAATGAATTAAGTCTAAAAGATGCAAAGAGCGTTTTGAATTAATATCAAATGGTAAACGTTTACTCTTAGAGAGTTGACAAGAAGAACAAAGTTGTGGCTTAGGTAATAAAGAAGTAACAGACAAACGATCGATTTTTACTAAAAAGGAATTACATCAAAAGAGACATGCACCAAACGATTGTGCCAAACTTCAAAGGAAGCTTTCAGTTGATTTGAAAAAGGGTCGCTAAAAATGCCTGTTGGCCGTGCTCAAGAATCTATAGACCACGGTTAACTCTCCCCCAAGCTAGAATTTCCTTGGAGAGACGATGCTGAATAATAAAGAAAGTGTCAGAAAAGAAGACGTCTACTGGTTGATCTCGTGTTAATTTACTAATAGAGAGTAAATTTTTTGTAACAACAAAGACGTCAAAAAGATCGATATTTTTATGAAGGCACGAATTACCGATGTGAGAGATATGAAGAGTATTACCATTGCTAAAGGTGACATGATCCTTGCTGGAATAGGGTTTGGATATGTCAAGAGTGGATGGAGATGGTGTCATGTAGGTCGTTGCTCCGGTATCAACATACCAATCCGAAGAGTTGTCAGTGACATGACACTGGGAATGGAAGGTAGTAGCAAGGTTGGCATCGATGGCAGGAGATCGTGTAGCAAAGAAGGCAAGATTGGGACACTAAGATGCATAGTGACCATCCATGGGACATAATTGGCAATGGGTGGTCGACGAACACGACCACATCCAACAGAATAGCCACGACTGTTTGAAGAGCGACCACGACCATTCGTATAAGAACCGTGCCGAGAAGCATAGGTAGGTGCACGACTTTGATCGGAAGGAAAGGCAACTTGAGGTATAGTTGGACCATGCATGGATTTGAGAAAAAGATCGTGTGCTTCTGCTTGAGAGAGTAAGTCATGGAAGGAGGGACGAGGCTTATTGCACGCTGAGCCATAGAGAAGTTCTCAAAAGAGGGGCCAAGTCCACACAAGAATCAGTGGGATTTATCGATGTCTTCAACCGGATGACCAATCGCAGCTAGTTGATCATAGAAGGATTTAAATTTGCGGCCATAGTCGGAGACGGATAGATTACCTTTTTGAAGATGTCGCAAGGAGTCTCGTAGGGTCTGCATGCGTTCAATAGAATTGTGACTGTAGGCGTTTTCAAGAGCAAGCCAAACATAATGAGCGGTCTTGAGACCGAGGGCTTCGACCATGGCTCTTCCAAAAGAGAGGATTGAAGAAGGATAAGGGCTCATTGATCGTTTTCATGCCAGGAAGGATAAACGAGATTCAGGACAACTTTTGCCTCGACTTCAATGGTAGAGGGCGGTGGTAGGGAGGTGCCATCAATGTGTCCGGTAAGCTTCTGATAGGAAAGAAGTGGTATGATCTAATTTCGCCATAGGATGTAATTGGAAGATGAAAGCTTAATAGTTAACATGTGTAAAAGAGTAGAGAGAGAGGGAGGGAAGGAGAGATCATCACCGACAACCATAGGGAGAGGAGGAATGCGGCGAGACTAGGGTTTTAGGATCAAATTAGACTGATACCATTTAAAGTTTGATAAAATTTACCACACCTTGAGGAGGCTATATCATTGAGTATTTATAATATAACGATACACAAAATTAGGAAAAGATATTTACAATCAATGACTATCCTAATTTATAGCCTAGAGAATATATTTATGGTTTCTTATGAGGTATTCTGTGTCCCTGATTTATGACAAGTTCTTATCAACACAAACAACAACAATGATTTACCAACCTGATTGATAAATAAACGCGGATTACAGATTGATGTTTGTGATTTACTGTTTGAAGCTCTCTTAGTTTTACACCGTTGAAATGTGTTATGTGTTTGTTCTAATAATATCTAACACACCTAATAACTAACATAATATCTAACAAAGATATTATCTAATAAATATCTAAGTAATAGATATTTAGGATTAACTAACTTAAAAACACTAAAACACAATAAATAAATAACTTTGACATTTTATTACAAACTGACTTTTAAACTAAAATTAAGAGTCGACTTTCCAGCTTTAGCTTCAGATTGCGATTTTCAGATTGGATGATCTTGAATCCAATAGATCTGTGTGGTAACAATCTCCCCCTTTGGATCAAGATAATTACTAAAAAGATTTAGCAATTCAGTCTTCTCTTTCAACTCAGAAGAGGCAATCTCCCTCTTAGTCTTCAACAAGTAGCAATCTCCCCAAAAGACGTAGATAAACTCTCTTTCAGATGATGGGAAGAAATTATCTTCAGATTTAGCTCAGAATGATGTAGCAAAGTATCTTCAAAGAAAATTTCTCTCAAATCAGAATGCCTTCAGAATACTTGCTCTAAATTTGTGTTGTTCCCCATTTCTTGTGTAGCTCTTCTCCCCCTTTTTGATGAAAAGAGCAACGAGTTCATCAAAACTTTTATGTGAAGAAATGTCTTTCTTACAGAGCCTCTGATTCGTCAATTCAAAAGATATTCATCCAGGTCTTTGCAAATCCAGACAAAATAGTCGTGTAACACCTGAATCAATAAATGAATCAGTTAAAATGTCTGTCAGTAACACTAAGTCACTATGTGTAACGAATACACATCGTAAAGGATCTTTGTGATGTTCACTCCCCCAGGTCTTCCATTCAATCATCGAAACACCACAAAGGTAATTTCTATAAACGTTATGACAAAGAAACAAATTCCTTGTGTGTTTGTGCAAGTGATAGAAAGAATTAAGCACTTGATGATTGCTTATAAGGCTCAATATTGTGTAAACCACTTAGACAACAGTAAGTTAAACATAGACTCAATGTGCATGAGTGAAGTGCGAAGGTGGGGCAGACTTCCTTCTTTTAAATATCCAGATTTTCCAAATGAAAATCAGATAGTAAATGTGTTGCTTCCCCTTTGAAAATGAAACATTTTCCTTTTAAGAAGAAAATGAGTAGCTGGTGGGGTTAATCAAGAGTTGGCATGGGCTAGTTGCCTGTTTCAATAATGTGCACCAAAGAAATGTGAAACACTAGAAATGTGGATGCCCGACTCAGAAAGTAGTTGGTGCAGAGTTCTGATATTCTTTTAACTCTGTTCTCACACCCTCTCTCTTGTAGACATTAAGCTTACTGCTAACCAAACTCTCTTTTTCATTATTGCCCATCACACAACCCACCTTATTTCTTATAAATCCTCACACTCTATCACTATGGATTAACCTCTTGGGTAGGAAACACTGGTTAACGTGTATCCGTAGAAGTTGTGTTAAGTCCTAGAACAATGATCCCATGTTTTCCTATGAAGCATATGATGCTCAAAATGGTTTAACTTATCAGTTAAAGCTCAAAGATTAATAAGAAAACATTGAAAATTACACTTCCAAATTATAAAATCTGATGAAGGATCGGGAAGTGATTTGAACATTTAAGAACATGTTTTCAATGAATGAAAGTTATCCTTCTTTCAACCATATATGAGATTAAGATAAAGGATTATACCTTTACGTGCGATCTTACATCTCATGAAGCTAAGCTTAAAGTCATAAACATATGAACATGTAAGCGTCTCTCAAACTGCAAAAGTCTTAAAGTCAAGTCAAAGTAACGTTATTGACATTGAATTAAAAGACAAAAAGCAGTAAAACAATGAAAGTACGAGTTCTGATCTGAAATAATCAGAAGTCATATCCTAACTCCTTTGACTTGTAAAACTCCCCCTAAAATCATGCATCACAAAAATTTGACATTAAAAAGGTAAATGCAAAAATTGTAGTTGTGGAGTTCAAAAATTTAACATTAAAAAAGGGTGATCTTCCTATTTATACCTTATGCATTAAATGCATGGCAGGGCACTTTACACGTGGCGTTCACTGATTGGCTTTGGGAGTCTCACTTTTGGGAGACATGCTTTCGGTCGGGCAATGAACAGTGTAGTTGACAGAGGTGTTGTACGAATTGTGGCAGAGACATGTCCGTTCTGACATATCGTACTAAGTTGTGCAAGGAGAGACAAAAGGAAAATTGAGACATAAGCTAAGTGATCATTCAATCACTGAGTATCTCTTTCTTCAGAGATATCAAGAGTTCAGCGATCGTTGAAGCTTTTCCTTATGTTCCTTCGCGTATAAGTAGATTCGTCTTTGCTTCACTGATATCCGCATCAGGTCACCAGTAGACTTGTCTTTGTTCAGCAGCTTCGTCTTCGATTCAGCTATGAACATCTGTTGACGCAATACTTGTCTTCAGGGATTACGTTACTGTTTACATCAGAAACTATCAGCGACACTGAACAGACTCAATTTGATCACTGATAGTGAAACACTAATACATACTAGATGTTTATAAGAAGACTATCAGCGATACTGAACAGACTCAGTCTGATCGCTGATGATGAAACACTAATACATATTAAAACGTAATTTTCACTAAGTATAGAAAAGGGTCGTTATCAAATCACTGAGAGAGTTTGGATCAACAATCTCCCCCTATTTGATAATGACAAAGTAACTGAAGAAAAATTCTTTATAATTCAAAATGATGGAATAATCAGGACTCATAACATACATGTCCCAATTACTATTTTGAGGGATCTTTTACAGTACTGATAGAGTTAAGTACTTCACTGAAATTCTCATTAATCCAAGAAAAGAATTATAAGGAATGAAAATTACAAGTACAAGTGATGTACTAACTACTGTAAGTTAAACTAATAGATTACAAGAAAAGAAACTAATCTATCAGCTATGTAAAGAGGATTTAGGAGGATTGATCAAATACTCAGGTATTTCTTCTCCTTTTTGCCTTCGCTCTAAAGATTCTTTGCAGATGATCGCTATGATTGGCTCAGCAGCAGGAGAGAGAGTACACCATAGGCACATGAGATCCTTGAGAAGAGCGAGAGGACAAATAGGGATTTCAGAGACCCTTTGAAATCTGAGTTGTTCCTCATCATCTCTGAAGAAGATTCCAAAAGGTTCTTCAAGAACTTGTCCCGCAGCATATGGTCCGCCAGGAGGCAGAGAGAGATCCAGAACTGAAAGATCAGGAGGAGGACCGAACAGAGCTTCTCTTGGGAATTTGATGGAGGTTTCATTCCTGATCACTGCGACATTATCAGATGAGGAGGAGATAGGATTTCTCTTGATTTGCTTGGACTTTGGAGGAAGAGTAGATGGCACCTTTAGTATAGCAGCGACTCTGTTGATGAAAGCATCATTTACCCTTTCAACATAGCCTGTGTATGTAGACTTTGATTTCTTCAGCGCATCTTTGAACTCAAGCCACTCCATATAGCCAAGGTCTTCCAGCTTTGAAATGAACATAGCTTTGAAGCTTCCATCCTCTCTGGTAATCTCCATGGTGACAGAGAGTTTATCCTTCTTCTTTCTTCCAGAGATAGCAACCGCTACGATCTTCATTGGGTCAGAGCGATAGTCAATTTTGTGCTTGCACCAATCGACAGAATTATCGCTGACCGCTTTTTCTTTGGAGCGTTCCTCTTTGTAGCTGTGAGTTTATTCATCAAGCTACGTCCAACATCCCTGTACTTGAAGATCGTCTCAAAGGACTGGAAGCTGAAGTCCAGAAGTTGTCCACCGCTGAGACCTCTACTCCTTCCCAAGGTCTCTCCCTTCGTGATAATTTCAAAGAGGGGGAGAAAGCATCTGAAGAAAATAAGGAGAAAGAAGCTGATGCTGCTGAACAACTGAAGGAAACTCCCTCTCAGGTTGAGGGCGAGATAGCTGCTGACAAAGCCCCTCCCACCATCGCTGATCTAGTAGATGATGAAGAGGAGGAAGAAGACGATGATGAAGACCTTGATCTTGAAGATCAAGAGGTTGATTCTCATCAAGATGATGATGATGACGATGAAGATCAATCTCTATGGTGTTCTTCAGCCATCACTTCTTCAGCGATAGCTTCGAAAGAAGTTATCAAAGCAGGGGGGAGTCAAGAAACACCTTCAGGAACCCCTTCCCAAAGCAAAGGTGAAACTGCGGAACCCTGAAGATGATTTCACTACCTAAGGAGAATCCTTCTCAAGTATGCCTTACTCTTGTTCCTTTTTCCTTCTATAAAAATCCCACCCCTGTTTCTTTCTAGCCTTTATCTCTCTCCTTCCCTAAATTTAAATCTAACATTTTTCTTTTTCTGACCAGACAGTTCTCTCCCCTGCTTAAGGGTAAAGAGCTCCAAATAATCCCAGCTGCTGAAGCTGATGACCAAATAATCCTAATTTTAGTCAGAGAGATTGATGAAGAAGATGAAGAAGAAGAAGAGTCCCTGCAACATCATGGAAGGCCCTCTAGACCATCTCACTGGTCAGAGGAGGAGAGAAAGAAAAGAACAGAGATGATCTCTCATCTGGAGGGTCAACAAAGAAAGATCCCCTCTCAATCATCAGATCTGGAGTTCCTGACTGAAGCTGAAATTGAAGAATCCGCCAGGGCTGAGAAGCTGATCGCTGACTATCAAAGAGATGCCTCTCTAGCTCTCAAAATTTAGTCTTCTCATGTCAAAGACAAGAAGCTAAAAAGCAAACCAACCAATCAGTGAACGCCACGTGTAAAGTGCCCTGCCATGCATTTAATGCATAGGGTATAAATAGGAAGATCACCCCTTCATCTAAAGGGTGCTTAATTCTTTAACCCCATATAGAAACCCTTGTTTTCTATATCTCTTAATCCCCCATTCCCTGAATTTCTTGTGCAACCATCTTAGTGTTTCTTAAGTTTGTTTAGATTGAGTCTGTCTTAATCTTATTCCGCAACAAACTTGTAAATTGTATTTGATTTATCAATAAACAATTTATTAAACTTTAAATTTTGTGTTTGTATTCAACCCCCCCCTTCTACAAACTTGTTAAGCACCATAGGGACCAACAAAGATAACTGGAATAATTGCTTCATAGAGTATTTCTTGCAAGGAACGATAAGTTTTGGTTTCAAAATAGCAACATCAGCAATCAAAACATCTTTACTAGTCGTAGTCTTATTACAATCAACACTAGAAATATATTTATCAGTCTCGTCAATCTCTTGTTTTGGTTGCCATTGAGATTTAACTCATAGCCTTTTCTTGCTCAGATCTGAAACATTTGAAACTTTTGAGTTAGACTGTTGAGCAACAAATGAATGCTTCGCCTTTGGCTTACCAGTAGTGATCGGTTTCTGTGAATGCTGAGATTTCTTCTTATCTTTCGCATTCTTAGTTTTCACAGAAACTGTTTCATCAACTTTCGTTGGTGATTTACCTTTCACACACTTACTGGATAGTCCAAAGGAATTCACAACAAAAGACGAATGGTTAGGAAGTTTGGCACTAAAATCAAATTGATCAAAACAATCATTTAAAACACCATCAGAGTTTAAAAAATTATACCCTTCATCAAGTAGACCAAACATATCTTTAGATTTTGAAGCCTTGGTCGATTTAGAAAGAACAGAATACTTAAGCATAGTTGAAAACACATTTTGTTCAACTTCAATCAAAAGTCTTTCATCTACTAAAGATTCCTCAAGTTCAGAAATTTTACTGTCCAAAATGAGATGAGGGACGTAAAGTTTACCATTGATAGGCTTCACCTCCATTTATTTTACAGAATAACTCTCAAAGAAATCATTTGAAAGAGATTTTGATTGAACATAATCATAACTTTGATTCAACTTCCCATAAAGAAATGGAAGTTGAAATTTGGATTTGATCTTTCGTTTTTCGGTTTCCTTGGCTTCATCCTCTTTAGACAGTCCAGTCCAAAAAACTTTAAGGTCAGGGTATCGTTGAGAGAGTCTTAAGAATCTAAAATCATAAAGTGCAGACACTTCAGATATACCGTTTTTAAGGTAATGAGGATTCTCATAACCCAGTCCCCAATTCTCTCTATTCTCTTTGGGTTTGTTTAGATGAATGGTTTGTTCAGTTTGACCCAGTGAGTATAACTTCCCTTCCAAAGCATTTAATTTTGCAAGTAAAAATTTGTTTTCTTCAGAACACGAAGAATACATTCTAGTTAGCTCTTTAAAATCAAACTCACTCTTTCTCAATTTAGAATTTGTTTCAGTTATCTCTTTGAGAATTATAGTCTTTTCTTTAGCGCAGTTATCAAAGTTTTTATGCATTGTCTCAATCAATACTTTCTTCTCAGCAATATCCTCGCTATGTTTCTGTATTGATTGTTTTTTGTCATTGATAACACCCTTTTCGCACTTAAGCTTCGACTCTAACTCTTCGAGTTTAGTCAACATGGCATGCATTTGATTTAAGAAATCTGATTGAGTTAAATCACATACCTCATTTTCCTCGTCATCGGAATCAACTTCAGCTTCTGTTTCCTGCTTGCCCATTAAGCATATGTGTGTTATCTCGTCCTTCTCTTCATTCTCATCTTCCTGGTCTGAATGATCTAGACAGTACTCATCTTCTGCCATCAATGCCTTTCCAGCCTCATGTTGCTTGGCTAGAAGCATTTTATTCTTGTAGTAGTCTGAGTTTCTAACTTTTGGTCTTCGACAGTCTTTGGCAAAGTGACCAATTTTGCCATAGTTGTAGCACTTAGGAGGTTCTGACTGACTGGACTCTTCAGCTTTATACCTTTTCTCTTCCGGCCTCCTTTCCTCTATTTCTCTTACCTTCAATCCTCTCTTTGTGAACATAGTTGCTTGGACCAGAAGAATACCTCTGACTGTTTGAGCTTGGCTTTTTGTAGAACTTTCTTTGAAAAGCCTTAGTCAGCATAAGCATTTCCTGCTTCAGTTTTTCACAGTCATCCAAGTCAGAGTTTGCTTCACTTTCAATTTCTTCTGATTCAGACACAATCATCTTGTTCTTCTTCTTTTTCACAACAAGAGCAATTGAGTCAGCACTTGTCTTTTCAGCCTGTTTCTTTTCATCCACCTCTTCTTCATTCTGTTTGAGGGTTTCATACACCTCATGAAGTGGAATCTCGTTTAGATCGTTGATTTGCTTCATTTGTCTGGCAAACCTCTTCCATTAAGGCTGGAGAATGCTTAGGAATTTGACATTCAGCTCTATTTACGATTTGTTGACCTTGTTCTTGCTTAGATCATTTAGCAAGGTCACAAATCTGTCGAATGTTACTGCTAGTGACTCTCCAACTCTGCCTTTGAATTCTTCATAGTTGTTTAGGCAGTTGGATATCTTCAGCTGGTTTCCAACTTTTGAACCTAGCATCATCTTCTCTAGCTGATCCCACATCTCTTTGCTTGAAGTTTTGTAGCTGTCTATCTTCACATATACTTCATTTGGGATGCCTTGAAGAATGTAAGACTTTGCTAATGTATCACCTCTTGCTCTCTTTAGGTTATCACCAACGAGCTCATCAAACCTAAGTGGATAATCTATCTTCTGAGTACCCTCCATACGAGTCTTCATAACAGGTGCCATAATTCTTTCTTCTAAAGATTTCTTGATGAATACTTCCAAATCATGTCTTTCAATGAAGTCCATGAACCGATATTTCCACTGCTCATACTCTCCCCTGAAGAGTACTGGTGGCTTTATGTCAGTTCCGATAGCTAGAGCTTCTCTTGAAGTCATTGATTCAGAAAGACTAAGTCACTGGCGTAAAAGCACAATTTGCGCTTAAGGTGGCTGGCGCAAAAGAGTTTTGCGCGAGGTGTTGGTGGCGCAAAAGAAAATTTGCGCTAGAAGAGGTTGGCGCAAAAGAGTTTTGTGTGAAGTGAAGGTGGCGCAAAACTTTAGTTAGACTGGAAGATGGAGTTTTGTGCTATACGTTAGTGGCGCAAACTTGAACTTTGCGCGATAAGCTGATGGCGCAAACTTTGAAGATGGAGATTTGCGCGAGATGAGGGTTGGCGCAAACTGGAAGTTGAATCTGGCGCAACCCTTGCTATGAACTGGCGCAAACTTGAACTTTGCGCGAGTTCGTCCCTGCAGCTTCGAAAATCGACTTTGAACCACAAATTAACCTATCTAGACTTCGATTAGTAGTCCCAATTTTTAACAAATTGACCACTAACACTTCTAGAACAGATTACAAGCTTTTGATTTCAAAAATAAACTCTTTTCGAAGATTTGATCTATGGAACAGTGTCGATGAACTCGTGAACAGTTTTGCAACAAAATCACAAAATTTGAATCGATTGAAGATCAATACTGAAATTAAACAACACCAACTCGATCTAGACCACAAATCGATCACAACTTGATCGATTTCAACTCCAATAAACCACTAAAACTCAAAAATGATTTTGAAATGAAGAACACAGAGTCGATGTTCTTAAAACTTTATTTGAATCTGGTTTAGGCTCTGATACCAATTGTGTGTCCCTGATTTATGACAAGTTCTTATCAACACAAACAACAACAATGATTTACCAACCTGATTGATAAATAAACGCGGATTACAGATTGATGTTTGTGATTTACTCTTTAAAGCTCTCTTAGTTTTACACCGTTGAAATGTGTTGTGTGTGTGTTCTAATAATATCTAACACACGTAATAACTAACATAATATCTAACAAAGATATTATCTAATAAATATCTAAGTAATAGATATTTAGGATTAACTAACTTAAAAACACTTAAACACAATAAATAAATAACTTTGACATTTTATTACAAACTGACTTTTAAACTAATATTAAGAGTCGACTTTCCATCTTTAGCTTCAGATTGCGATCTTCAGATTGGATGATCTTGAATCCAATAGATCAGTGCGCTAACAGGTATATCCTTAATAAAGTTGAAGGGTGCATGCTATAGTTAGAACTAGATTACGAGACTTCAAAGGAAGGCATATCTAACCTAAATTTTGCAAGGGCACACTGCCATAGGAGATGTAACTATAGCATCAGTTAATGTCAATTAATTTTTTATTCAAATCTCACCAACTATGGAATCATTGCATTAGCTATATGAGCTACAATGGAATATGAGTGAATCTTGTCGAAGGGTTTACTTGATGGTCACAAGGTGACTTGCAATTTTGTCAACATGGTGTGTTCAACAAGCATATTATAGGGTAAAGTTCTCAACTCGAAATCACATGAAAAATTGCACACATAGTTGACTATCTACACTCAGATTTATGCGGACCAACTAGAGTTACTTCCATTGGTGGTACTTTTCATACATATTGAAAATTATATATGATTTTTTGAGAAAAATGTTTTGAAGATAAGAAACATATTTTATCTACATTCAAATAATGGAAGATTATGATTGAGAGTATTATCACCATTTATGATAGTAGAGTCCATATCTATTACATAGACATTTTCCTTACTATAACCACTGAGAGCAAGTTTTCCATTCTCATTTACCACTGGAACATGCTTTCTTGGTAAAGCGTACTTCATAGTCTTTGTCACATAGCTGACTGATGCTTAGAAGATTGTGCTTCAGTTCGTCTACATAAGCGACTCTTCTGAATGTAGTTGTCCCATTGTTGAGGACACCAAACCCTCGGGTATATCCTTTTCCATTTCCACCAAAGGTCACTGAGGGACCTTTCTCTTCCTTGTATTCAGTGAGCAGGTCTTTTTGTCCTGTCATGTGACGAGAGCATCCACTATCAAGATAACAGATGCCCTTTGATCCCTGCAAGAATAAGGAAGATTAAGCCTTGTTTGGTACCCACTTCTCAATGGGTCATTTAGGGTTAGTGGAGATGGATGGTTCAACAATCTTCACATCAAATGAAGATTCAGCTTCAGTGGTAACCTTCACTTTGGTTAATTTCTTAACCTAAGTGGTATTCTTCACCTTGGTCGATTTCTCAGCTTTGGTGACCTTCTCAGCCTTGGAGGCATTCATCTTCACTTTAGTTGTTTTATCAGCTTTAGTGGCAGTTGGACATTTACTAGCAATATGGTCAGTAAATCCACAATGATAGCATTTTCTATATTTGAAGGTTGTTTTAGGACCATGAGTAGTAGAATTTGAGAATTTGAGATGAGCAGGGCCAACTCCAAGAATGCCTTTAGCATGAGATCTAGAAGGAACTTTCATTTCTTCAGATCTGTTAGGCTTAAGATCAATCTTCAGCTTTGGAGGACAAATATCAAAGATTTCTGTCACAAAGCTAGAAGATCGGTTTACTGAAAGTTTAGAAGGAACTTTCAGCTTTGCTTTCTTGGAAGCCTTATGAGGATGGGAAATGGATTTTCCTTTATCTGCAGGCTTAGATTCATTAGATATTTCCTCAGTGATGGGATTAGAAGAAGATGAAGAAGAGCACTGAGCATAAGAAGTGTCAGGGATAGAAGAGACAAACATTCCAAACTTAAACATGGAGATGTCTTCTTTAGGCTCATCCTATGGTTTCCAAAAACCAAGACCAGTTCTATCACTGGCAGGGATATGAGCACTTATAATCTCAATGATCTTTGTTGAGGATTTGCACCATCCATCAACAGTGGTCTTTTATGTTTTTAAAGAAGCGATGGCTTGCTCGCGTTCTATGCTGATGATTTCTGTTAGCTCCACTCACTTTGTATAGAAGTATTGAAAAATAGGCTAAGTATGGAAATCGCAGAAGCCTGTCGCTGAACACTCAAATACACCACATAAGGTGCAAAGCTTGGAGGTTACCCCGCAGAAGATCTATCAGAATAGAACCTGAATGATACTTGGATTATAGAGCCTCTGTGATCACTCACAGAGCCTCTGTGAAGGCCAACCTCTGGAGATCAGCTGTTGAAGTTTTTTTTAGAGTTCAAGACAAGACCACATGCAGAACACGTGAGACCTGCTGTACGAAGATCCTCAAGATCAAAGTAATGGGCGTCCCACGATGTTTACTTTACAGGTGGCATTCCGTTTATGGAATGTCAGTTCTTGTCCTGTACTAAGGGGTGCATCCTTCTGCTATATTAAGGAGCACCACCTTAGAGATCTGAGTACGAAAGAGCACACACAAAAACAGAAGTCTGTATAATCCTTGAGCACCTTTTTGCACATACCAGTGCATGTTCTTGGTGTTTTTGGGTAATTAATGAAACAATTCTTTGAGTAACTTTCATGTAATACTTTACTTCCTGTTCATTAATTACCCATGTTTTACTACCTTGCATGTTCAATCTCTTCTACACATCTTAAACGCTTCCGCACTCTAGTTATATAATCTATGTGTAGTAAAAGGTTAAATCAAGCTAAAAACATTTAAACTGGACTCAACAATTGGTATCAGAGCAAACTTTGATTTTCAATATCAAAGGATCCTGTTCTATACTTGTTTCCAGTACTCAAGATAGTAATCTGAGTCCGTTCTTCGTTCCAAACTCCACTCACAGTCACACCCTTTTGTTTTTTGAAGCTATATCAACCTGTTTGATATAGTAATAGGTTCAAGTGTGTTCTTCACTTAAAGACAGATTCAAAGCTAGTTGGTTGATCATTTGTTCTTACCAATTCATATTTTCATCTTCACAAATCATCACTGTAATACTCTTTCTGATTCGTGCCATACTCTGTTTTACTCTCTGAATCCAAAATGGCAAACACTGTCAACTACTTCAGTGCGGGATCTCAATCCAAACCTCCCACTCTTCTAAGAGATGAATATCCTCAGTGGAAGATCAGGATGGTGCACTTCTTTGAAGGTGTGGATCCTGGTCTGGTTGAGTTTCTTCACAATCCTCCTTTCATTCCAATGACAACAGTTCCTCGTGTTCCTGCCACTGCCAATACTCCTGAAATTTCTGAATATCAACACCCCAAACCTGTCCTTGAATGGAGTGAAGAAGAAAAGGCACAACATGAGCTTGCAAAGAAAGCCAAAAGACTAATCATAATGGCTATTCCAAATGATATCTTTCAATCTCTTGACTCATGTGAAACTTCAAAGGACCTATGGTTAGAGCTGGAGAAACAACTTGAGGGTGGTGCCAAAACCCTCAAGAACAACAGAGCCTTATGCATAAATGAATATTTTGCATTCAAAGCTCTGCCAGGTGAATCCATTCAAAGCACTTACAATAGATACAACTCTTTGATAAACAAGTGCAAGAGATATGGGATCCACAGAACCTCCGAAGAAAACAATGTCAGATTTCTACAGAGCCTGAATGATGAATGGCTTCATTTAACCATGTCCATGCAAGCCACATTGGATCTTGATGTTTGGTCCATATCTGATCTCTTCGGAACACTAATTAGCCAAGAAAACAGATTTTCCAAACTATCAACCTCTGTCGGAGGTCCTCTGGCTCTTGTAGGATGTGCCTCAGAATGCAAAGACAAGGGAAAGAAGGATAAGGCAGCTGAGGAGGCTCAGAAGAAGAAAAAGAAGAAGGTACTTGTAGCAGAGAGTGAAAGTGAAGAAGACTCTGAGGAGGAGATTGACATGTCTGCTCTGGCCAAAACTCTTGCACTAATGACCCGACAGTTCAATCGCGGTCTCAAGAAGAAGCCAGAGTACAGAGGAAGAGAAGAAAGAGATGATAGAAGCAGAGGATATAGTGAGGCTAAGAGAAAGGAGTGGTCTGTAGAACCTAGGCAAGAAGAGAAAAATGGACAAAAGTCAGACGGCAGAGCTGGTGACAAATTCCCGAAGCAAACTGAAGGATGCTTCAAATGCGGGAAACCAGGCCACTATGCAGCAGAGTGCAGGTCCTCTGCCAACACAGGGAAACCCACAAGGGACGTTGCCTTCTACAAAAAGAAAGCAGAATACTACACTCAGAAATCCCTAATGGCAGAACAAGAGAACCTTGTGACCGATGAATCATCTGATGAAGAAAATAACGCACTCTTCTGTGGAATGGAAGAAGTCCACTCTTCTGACAACGAAAGTGAGGTATCTACTTCTAACTCTTGCAACTCAGACTTTGAAAGCAAGCTTCTTGAAATACAAAATGATCTTCTAGTTTACAAAAATACATGCTCAGATCTTGAGAAAAAGTTTGCCTTCTTTGAAAGAGAAACTAGACTTCTCACAGAGGAGAAGGATAAGCTTTACATTCAAAACAAAACTCTCATCTCTGAGCATATTTCAACAAAAAGGGATTTCAAGGACAAAATCACAAATCTCGACAGAACTTTGAAAGAAAAGGTCAAAGAGCTTAAGAAATGTGAGAGTGATCGTCTAAATGCCATTTCTTTGAAAAACTTCTTTCAAAAGGAAAGAGAAGCTCTTTATCGAGATCTGTTCGATAGAGATCTCAAAATCAAAAGGTATCAGGATGCTCAAAAAGTCACTGAAAAGGTCAACACCCAAATTGGCAGAAGAGGTATAGGGTTCGATGATATCGATCCCTATACTGGAAATAAAAGAAACAAATCTTTAGCAAATATCTTCTGCGTTGGAAAATCATTAAATCCAAGTCTTCCAAACCTTCTATCCACATTTAAAAGGCGAAAAACATCCGAAGAACCACATCTGAGGAATCCTCTGTTGATGATAGATACATTGTATGAAAACAATAATCTACCTTCTTCTCTCTCATCAAAGAGAAATTCTATTCCAAGGAAATATCTGTCTCAAAAACAGATAGGAATCTTCAGATTCGGTCATCCAGAAACACAAACTCAAATGGCTTTTGTATGCTTGATGACTCCTGAAAAGGAATTGTCCTCTGAAGCTCCAGAGTTTGTTCCGGCCTCTGTGGAAGAAAATCTTTTTAAAAGATTTCTGGAAAATGACTTGAGAAAGACCTATGAAAACCATTTTCTTAATCATCCTGATATTATCTCTGATGTAAGAGAAATCTTTGAGCAAGATCTACAAAACTGTCTTAACGTTCCTATGGTCATTCCGTGTATCTCAAAAATTCTAAATACTTCAGAGGACACCAATGGACAAAGCAAGGCACTTGCAGAAGGTCAAGATTTCATTCACAGAAACTTCCTCGCTTCAGACTGTGAGTCAGAATCAGAGTTCTCTGTTGGAAATGAGACAAGTTCTGTGGAACTTGAGATACTCCCCTGTGGTCCAGAGAAGAGTAAAATTACCTCTGGCATTCTCAATAAAACTGTTCTTCCCAAAAGAAAAACCACAGGTGTATCTATCTGTCCTGATTTCCTGGACATGTGCTTGCAAGCAAAGACTTCTCTTGAGCTTGAAAGATCTAAAAGGAACAAGATCCCTCATGATTCAAAAGCTCCAAGACCATTAAAACCTTTTCAAGAAAAACTCACTTGGCAACAGAAGAATAAATGGCCTAAAATTGATAAACTTGATGCTTCTGTTACAGTGAAAGCAAGGAAAGAAGATCAAGGGAGAGTACAACCAAAGAGTCACTCAAGAAGAGTTTTTGAAAAAACTCAACCTAGATTAGACAAAGCTTTCTGTAAAAAGAAACCCAAATCTAAAATGGGTTGTAGTAAAATTTGCTCTGTACCCTCCTTTGACAAATTTAATGAAATTTTCAAGAAATTTGCTTCAAATGTTCCTTATTGTAAATGCTTTGATCTCATGCATTCTTTGAATCAACATTTCTCAAGGCCCTCCTGTCTTATATCTGACCCCAAGCCCAAGAATGCAAAATTCAAGGGTGAGAAGAGACAAACTGGTACCTCTACAAATGAGGATAAACCCAAAACCAAAGATGTTAAGGCATCTTCAAAGTCTACTAACAAAAATGGACCCATTTGGAAATGGGTACCTAAAACTCTCTAATCTGTCCACAGAAGAAACAGCATGTGCCTATCTGGTACCTAGACTCCGGGTGCTCAAGACACATGACTGGCGACAGAGGATTGCTTTCCTCCTACAAAGAAAAACATGGAGGAGGATCTGTAACTTTTGGAGATAATAAAAAGGGTCAAATAAAAGGATATGGAATCATTGCCAAAGGAGACATCGATGTCAACAAAGTTGCCTATGTGGATGGCCTCAAGCACAACCTTCTGAGTGTAAGTCAACTCTATGACAATGGACTCGATGTGATGTTCAAAAGACAGTACTGCTCTCTGCTGAAGGAAGACACAACCACAGAGCTTCTGCGAGCCAAAAGACGAGGTGATCTATACCTCATGGACTTTAAATCAACTAACAGAAAAGAAAAGCTCTGCTTAGTCTCAAGTAAGAATGAAGAAGCTTGGCTCTGGCACAACAGGTTTTGTCATCTAAACTTTCACACACTTAACAAACTTGTGAAACTAGATCTAGTAAGTGGTCTACCAAGTATTAAATTCGACAAGGATCATCTATGCTCAGCTTGTGAGATGGGCAAACTCAAAAGGGCTGCTCACAAAACCAAGTCTGACATATCTTGCACCAGACCTCTGCAGATGCTTCATGTTGACCTCTGTGGTCCTATATCTGTGCAAAGTCTTGGTGGCAAGAAGTACATCCTTGTACTCATAGATGAATTATGTAGATATACTTGGGTTGAATTTGTTCGAAAGAAATCAGATGTTCCTGAAGTACTAATCAATCTTATCAAGAGAATACAAGTCCTTTATGACTGCAGGGTACAGAGAATCCGAAGTGACAATGGGACAGAGTTTACGAATTCAACCATTGAAGCCTATCTGTCGACAGAAGGAATTTCACAGAACTTCTCTGCTGCAAGGACTCCACAACAAAACGGTGTTGTTGAACGAAAGAACAGAACACTAGTGGAAGCCGCAAGGACTATGCTCACTGCTTCAGGGCTCTCTATTTCTTTCTGGGCAGAAGCAATTTCAACTGCATGCTTCACCCAAAATCGATCCTTCATCGTAAAGAGACATGCGAAGACACCATATCACTTACTACACCAGAGGAAGCCAAACATTAAATACTTCCATGTTTTTGGGTGCAGATGTTTCATACTAAACGACAGAGACCAGATAGGGAAATTCAGTCCCAAAGCCGATGAAGCCAAATTTGTTGGCTATTCATCAAACTCCAAGGCATACAGAATCTATGTACTCAAATCCAAGCATATACTCGAAAGTATTAATGTTTCATTTGATGATTCTTTTCACATGACTTCTGAGCAAATCAGCTCAGGACTCAAACTTCAGGATGAAGATTCTAGTGGATCATCACGAACAAATGATCTTCATCATCTGTTTGAAGAGATGTTCAATGATGATGAACCTTCTGAAGGTGACCGCAGAGCCTCTGAAGCCGAACCCTCTGAGGACCAAACAGGTACTTCTCTAACTGATCCTAGTAATGCTTCTCCCTCCTCCAGTAATGCTGCAGGTGCAACCATCGAGGGGGAGCACTCTGAGGACAATACAACTCAAGGACCCAAGATCAATCAAGATGATGGTCATCTTCAAAACCTCTCAGAAGGGTCAACATCAGATAAAGGCTCTCCAGAACTCTCTACCTCCACTCATGGTAAACAACCAAGTCCTGTGGAAAGTACAAATGATCAATTTCTTTCAACAAAAGATGATCTACATCAAAACGAATGTGCTCCTGAACTAACCACATAAGTTTCCAATGATCACCTACCCCGCATGATAAAATGGACCAAAAGTCACCCACAGAGCCAAATCATCGGTGACGCTTCTGACAAGGTCCAAACTTGATCGAGTACTGCAAACTTTTGTTACTATACAAATTTTGTGAGTATCATCGAACCCAAAAAGATATCTGAAGCACTTGAAGATCCAAACTGGGTAGAAGCTATGCAAGAAGAGCTTCTGCAGTTTGAAAGAAACGAAGTGTGGACCCTAGTGCCTCTGCCGAAAGGCAAAACCGCAATAGGAACCAAATGGGTCTTCAGGAACAAAAAGGACGAGGATGGTGTGGTGATCAGGAACAAAGCAAGACTGGTGGCCAAGGATATTGCCAGGAAGAAGGCATCGACTACGAAGAAACCTTTGCCCCTGTGGCAAGACTCGAAGCAATAAGAATCTTTCTTGCCTTCGCAGCCCACAGAGGTTTCAAAGTATATCAAATGGATGTCAAGTCAGCCTTTCTGAATGGATAGATTCAAGAAGAAGTATATGTCCAACAACCACCAGGGTTTGAGAACTCCAAGTACCCAAATCATGTCTACTTCTTGGACAAGGCTCTGTATGGACTGAAACAAGCTCCTAGAGCCTGGTACGACAGACTTTCAAACTTCCTCCTTGCAAATGGTTTCGAAAGAGGTACAACTGATACTACTTTATTCTTTAAGAAGAGAAAAGGTGAGATTCTACTTGTATAGATCTATGTTGATGACATTATTTTTGGGTCTACAAATGATTTATACTGCAAAAAATTTGAATCATTGATGAAGAGTGAGTTTGAGATGAGCATGATGGGAGAACTCACATTCTTCTTAGGATTGCAAGTCAAACAAACCACAGAGGGAATTTTCATAAACCAATCAAAATATGTCTCTGACATACTCGAAAAGTACAAGCTCTCTGACTCCTCACTAATGAACACTCCTATGTCTACTGGATCCAAACTTCATGCAGATCTAGAAGGCAAGCCTGTGGAGTGTAAACTCTACAGAGGCATGATAGGGTCTCTGCTCTATTTAACCGCAAGTAGACCCGATATAATGTTCGCCACATGTCTCTGTGCAAGATTTCAAGCTAACCCCAAAGAATCTCATCTTTATGCTGTCAAGAGGATCTTCAGATACCTAAAAGGGACCAAAAATCTTGGTCTCTGGTATCCGGAGAACTCTGGCTTTGATATCATGGCTTATACAGATTCCGATTACGGAGGATGCAAGCTCGATAGGAAAAGTACCTCTGGGAGTTGCCAATTCCTAGGAGGGAAACTATTAAGTTGGACTTCCAAGAAACAGAACTGTGTCTCGACCTCTACGGCAGAAGCAGAATATGTTGCTGTTGCAAGTTGCTGTTCCCAAGTTCTGTGGATGAGGACCCAACTTAGAGAGTATGGATTCGATATCGAAAAAATTCCATCCTCTGTGACTCCAAAAGTGCCATTGCGATCTCTGCTAATCCAGTACAACACTCTAAGACCAAGCATATCGATATCAGGTATCACTTTCTGAAACATCATGTGGAGCAGCGCACAATAGAGATGTATTTTGTGCCCACAGACTACCAACTTGCCGACCTTTTCACAAAGGCATTGGATGAGAAAAGATTAACTTTTCTAGTTGGTAAGATTGGTATGCTCAACATGGGTTGACCACAGAGCCTCTATACCCCTGCACAGAGCCTTTGTTGCACATTTTTGTATATAACTTATTCCTTGCTTGTAAATAATCTCTTTAACTTTCTTTATATTACATTATTTTTGCAAATTCTATGTCTTGTGCAAATCTTATCTTTATATGATCCAAGCATAGTTGAAGGGGGAGCAGATCTAACCATCACCAATCGCGACTTTTCAAGGGGGAGCAAGACTGTTCTTCGCAACAGACTACAGAGTGAGGTTAGTCCATCCGGACCAAGGGTTAAAATTCTTTCTCGAGCACTATGCCCTCAGAAAGATCCCTCTCTGTACTAATTTCACAATCAAAACTTTGAAATGATCAAATCTTTGAAAATCTTTCCTAAAAAGGAAATTTCTGATCTCAGAACCTCTGAGGTCGACCACAGAGCCTCTGTGATCTATCACAGTCTCTGCACCTCTAAACTGGGTGCTTGAGCAAATGCACTTTAAAAGGAACTCGATCATTTCATCGCACTTTTCTTCCTCTTAAACTTGCCTATGACCTCAGAAGCCTCTTATTCACAGAGCTTCTGTCATTCTCATCTCTTGAGAAACTCAGGTCATGTGATGCGGGTTATTTTTGAAACTCACTGTCACGTGAGAATAGAAAATGCCAGGCGCGTGAGAATAGGGTGGCGCACGTCCTAGATCGTGCACCGCCATCATCTGACATGGAAATATTTGATTGGATCGTAATCTATACCGTCGTTTTTATGAAACGGCTTCTTATCCTTTTTCACTCATCACGGATTTGAAAACCTAGTTTTTTACCGCTCATTCTTTTTAGCTTCCATGAATAAAATCCCTTTTGCCCCTTCTTTTCCTTTTTTACCTGCACCTTTTTCACTCAAGAACGTCAAGCAAAAAGCCTTTCCTCTTCTCCTCTGTTCTTTCAATAGCTTCTCCCTCATCTTCCTCCAAGAACTCTAATGGATCCAAGAAATCCAACAACTCTCATCACTCAATGGTTCAAAAGGCTGATTCAGACTCCGTCGACCAAGAACATGTGCTCACGAGCAGGATGTTGTCCTTCACCAGACATGACTATCACTTGACCCAACTGAATAACAAGCCAAATAACCACTTTGTCACCCTAAATCCCTCTGGTTTTCCCACTGAAGCAGCACCATTGATTCAACTCCTCAAGAATCATTTCCTAGTTAGAGCCCTAACGATGAAACGAGATGACATCCCGGAATCTTACATCCAACAGTTCTGGCTAAGTGCCCGCCATGTCAAAATGGACAAATATGGTCATTGCATCATTGGATATGCAACCCATCCCTCAACTGAAAAAATTCTGGACTTAGGGATCAATCGTAGGAAACTATCCGATGTCTTTGGACTTCCCACCAAAACAGATCTCAACCTGCAAAAATTCTCAGAAGAGCCCACAGAGGAAGAGATACTAGAATTTCTGAGGTTCATTGGCTACGCAGTTCCAATCACCAAAAGAACGAACTTCAGGCGACAGAATCTACCCCCTCTGTGGAATGTCCTTTTCTCGATTTTGAACCGATGCCTAACATCGAAGGTTGGAAGCCTTGATCAATCAAGCCATACAATTTTGGCAATAATGTATGGGATTTACTACGATCTCCCACTAGACTACGCTGGACTTATCTTTAGGGAGATCCAAAATGCCGTGATTACCAAACAACAGGACCAAGACAGAGGGACAAAACCAAAGAACATCGTGTTTGGACGTTTCCTAGGACTGCTACTCAGCGATGACTTGATCGGAGAAGGAAAACTACCAGCAGAGGATAAAACAATCAAATTATATGAGATGAAGTCTCATAAACCCACCACCATCAAAACCGGATATCCAGAAGCCAGACCTCTGTCAACAAAGATGTTAACTTACTTGGGTAGCGAAGAAGAGGCTAGGGAATACATACGAGGGAACAGGACACCAGAACCGCGTCCTGTAACCCCCCCTCGCGTAGGATTCAAAGTAGGAGACATTGTAGTGTACCTGAGAGAAGAGGAAGTGCGAACAGAAGTTCAAGCCGCAGAGGCTAAAAAGAGTGAAAAAGAGAACCCATTAGTTAGAGGGGAGGGGAGTGAGAGAAAGAAGAAAAAGAAAAACAAGAAAAACAAGAAAAAGAGAGTTGCAGAGGCAGAGGGTCAGACAATGCCCCTGCAGAAGGCAAGAAGAGCCCTAGTCCTTGCAGAGTCCCCTAAGGATGGACCTCAGAGCCCAACTCAAATATCCTCTGCAATAGCACGCGAGGTCTCTCTTCAATACTCTGTAGGATTAGGGGAAACCGTGGCAATGGAATTAGATGATGTGACAGGAAGGTCACAGAGCGATAATGAAGAAGTGGAACCAAGTAAAACATCGTTGGAGGAGAGGGACATAAAAGATGCCTTTGGCGCACCACCAAAACCATCTCCCAGTGCAACCCACACTTCTACCCCTGCAGTTCTAGTGCAGATGGGTATTGAAATAGGACCGCACAGTTCGAACCCCGCCCAAACCATCCGGACAGAGGATATTCCTTCATCCTCTGTGCCACCATCCGGGGACACTAAAACCACCTCACCCTCTCAAAAGGGTATTTGTTACACAGAGGATATTCCTTCATCTCTTTCTCACACAGAGGTATTTGTTACCTTTGTCACACACAAGAGTGACATCCAAACCATCTCAGAGTTGATGGTGCGAGAACACGATGATTCTGTGGTTCTAGAACAACCACATAATCCATTCAACATCGATCTTAAGGGAGTCTCTGAACCCTCCCTCAAAGAACGTGTTGACAGAACTTCCATAGGTGCTTCCTCTGTGGAACATCGAGGATTGGAAGGAAATCCTCCAGAGCTCATCATAAAAACAGGATCTGAAGGTGCCAAAGACTCGTTGGCTAAATCTGGAACATGTGTTGTTCCAGAGGTTACCTCTGACACCTTCGTCACAAAGGACGAGTTTAAAGCCTTTGCTGACATGGTGCTCAAAAAACTTGACGAGTTGCAAAGCTCGATCTCCAGAGAGTCCAAAGCCAACTCTCAAATCCTTGCAGAGGCCCTGAAAGCTAATACTGAAGCTCTGCAAGCACTCAGTACTAACTGCGTAAAAAGGGATGATCTTCAAGCTTGTGGACAAGCCATCATCGCCCACTCCCATCAAATTCAAGTTCTGGGCGATCTTTGCACAGAGGAGTTCCCCAAATATGCTTCGACCGGAGTGATTGAAATGGGCAGGCTCAGAAAGGAAATAAAGGACATAACTCGCAGTGTTATGGTCTCGGCTCACACACAGGCATCAACCTCTGGCCCAGACTCCTCTATGTTTGCAACAAAAGCTGACTTGGAAGCAATGGGCAATCTGTTTCTGCAAGACCAAAAACTCCTTCGATCCAACTTCAAAGACCAAGGAGAGAAGCTATCAGCTGACTTAAAGCGCTCTATAGCCACTTTTCGTTTCAAGTCAGATATAGAAATCAACGCTCTGTCATTGCCTGCAGAGGACGTAATCAAGAAGATCACAGATCATGTCGACAACAACCTCTGTACGCCAAAGAAGAGGAAGGAACCTGTCTCCTGCCAAACCCAGGCAGGACAGAAGAGGGCAAGACATGAAGACCAAGATCCTGATGCCTCCGGCCATGGTCCTCATGAGGGGGAGAATCTGCAATCCACAAAGGAAGCACCAATATCAGTGTCTCCCCTAAACCAAGTCCCTATGAGCTCAGAACCTGAACCACAAAGATCATCTAAACAAAAGGTCTCTGCAGCCCCCTCTCCCCCCATAATCCAAATCACTGAATCCCCACCAACTGCAAAAGACAAAGGCAAGGCAATAGCTACAGAACCTCTGAAGAAAGTCAAATCTCCTCCTCCCACCTCTGAGAAACTACTAAAAAGCTCTTTTGATGCTTTCAAAAGAGTGAAACCTGAAGAAGAAGACTGGGCCTTTGATCTACAACCTCTGTCAGAACTCCCCATCCTACAACCACTTGTCACACCATCAGAGGATAGAGTTGCAGAGGTTATCCAAGGCTTTGAGAGCCTAAGAAGACCCTTCCCTGTTCCTCCAAAGAAGGACATCGAAGAAAAAGTATACAAATACCTCTATAGCCGCGGAGCTCAAGATCTTCCAACAGTCAGACTCTCAGAGGAAGCTATATCAGAGGAGCGAATGAGATTCTACAAAGATAAAGCCAATCCAAAATCCAAAGTCTTCAGCATGGCCAAGATCACAGAGGTCGTGGCAATCAAGCTTGGACACACAAAGTGTAAGAACTTCTGGTTCAGTGAATACGCTGTAAAAAGGGAAGATACGAAGATATGGACTTTCACAGACGCAGATCTACCCAATCTTCATCCTCATGATCTTCCAGAGCTATTCAAATGGACAGAGGATAAGTTCGGCTGGAAGAAGGAACACCAAGAACCACATCTCACAATCAAGAGGGTCATGAGAGAAAAGCTGCTGTTCTACAGTATAGCTGACTTTCAAGTGGCACTTGACCTGGGAGTCAAAAAGGTCAACTTTCCTCCACCAGAAGACAGCTTACCATCCTCTGCCAATATTTTGCCAAACTCCATCACCATTTCACCTTCTTTTGGCTTTGTGTACTTAAATCTCAAAGGAGAAAAGAAATTGTTCATAGGGATGGAAAGCCAAAAGTACTCAACCGAATCTCTGCTACTCATTCAAGATCTACTTATCAAACACAGAGGCACCTCACTCGTACCTACAGAAGCCGCAGACACCCTTATGACAAACATAGGTGCAACCTTAAACTTTAGAGACCTATGCGTATGCTACTACAGAGAACTGAAGAAAGAAGGTGGGTTTGGAAAGAAGATCAATGATTTTCCAGACGCCAAAGTATAGGCTCTGATGACCTGTAATTTTTTCATTTTTACAAATGTAATTGCCTTCTGGCATTATCCTATTTTAAATGAAAATCAAGTTTCAGAGGTTGAGTTCCTTTCACCTCGTTTTGCTTCTAGATTAGCCATCGCTCTAAATTCCAAATTTTTATTTTTCAATACTTAGGGGGAGATTTTAGCTCCACTCACTTTGTATAGAAGTATTGAAAAATAGGCTAAGTATGGAAATCGCAGAAGCCTGCCGCTGAACACTCAAATACACCACAGAAGGTGCAAAGCTTGGAGGTTACCCCGCAGAAGATCTATCAGAATAGAACCTGAATGATACTTGGATTACAGAGCCTCTGTGATCACTCACAGAGCCTCTGTGAAGGCCAACCTCTGGAGATCAGCTGTTGAAGTTTTTCTTAGAGTTCAAGACAAGACAACGTGCAGAACACGTGAGACCTGCTGTAGGAAGATCCTCAAGATCAAAGTAATGGGCGTCCCACGATGTTTACTTTACAGGTGCCATTCCGTTTATGGAATGTCAGTTCTTGTCCTGTACTAAGGGGTGCATCCTTCTGCTATATTAAGGAGCACCACTTTAGAGCTCTGAGTACGAAAGAGCACACACAAAAACAGAAGTCTGTATAATCCTTGAGCACCTTTTTGCACATACCAGTGCGTGTTCTTGGTGTTTTTGGGTAATTAATGAAACAATTCTTTGAGTAACTTTCGTGTAATACTTTACTTCCTGTTCATTAATTACCTATGTGTTTACTACCTTGCATGTTCAATCTCTTCTACACATCTTAAACGCTTCCGCACTCTAGTTATAATATAATCTGTGTGTAGTAAAAGGTTAAATCAAGTTAAAGAACATCTAAACTGGACTCAACAATTTCATTAACAATGACTTGATCTTTCAAACTTTCCTCTAAAAGAGTCAGTTCTCTGATCTTTTTATGACATTTTTCTAGTTGTTCAGTTAAATAAATGTTTTTGTTCTCAGCTAGAGTTTTGCCATTTAGAGCATTGTATAGAGCAATCGTCAGCACATCAACAACGTGACTTCTCTCTGCTTTAGATAGAGGGATTAGTAGAGATAGATACCTGAGATGATATATAGCTCATGGAAGTTTCTAGAGATTCTTCCACTTCTTCTTTAATCTCGGCCATGAGACAGAGATTTGCGACTTCTCTTCATCAGAACTTGATTCTTCTGATTCAGCCCAGTCATGTTCTTCAGCGATGAGACCTTTACCTTTTCGCTTAAAGTTTTTCAACTTTTGATATTTTTCTTTTAGTTTAAGGTATTTGTCATCGCTGGATCTTCTGGAGGTAGAAGGTTTGAAGACTTTCTTCGACATGCACTCACTTGCAAAGTGTCCAATCTTTTCGCAGTTAAAACAAGTAAAAGTAGCCTTATCAACATGGGTTGATTTTGGCTTGTCAGTGAGAGAGAGAGAGAGGACTATTTCTTTTGAAATTGCTCTTTCTTGCAAATCTCTTAAAAGAGTTTGTCAAGAGTGCTAAGGACTCATCAAACTCGGAAAGATCAGTGTCTGATAGTTCCTCAGATTCAGAATCTAACTCAGTGATAGTGAGAGAGAGAGAGAGAGATAGGACTATTTCTTTACATGAACTGGATACAAGAGATCGAACAGGCTTTCGGCTACAGCGAGTGTGGAGAAGAACAGAAAGTAAGGTTTGCCTCACAGATGCTTAGAGGCCCAACACTTCGACGGTGGAATGTCACCAAGTCCACCCTTGATACCGCCATTCTTGCCCAATTGACTTGGGACACATTCAAGAGGAATGTTATGGAGAAGTATTGCAATGAAAGAGCTGTTGATTGGATTGTGGACGATTTCTGAGCCCTAAAGAAACACAACCTGTCTGTAAGGGATTACACTCGGATGTTCGTGGAGAAGCTTGATCTTGTCGGGCATGTAGCCCCAAATGAAAAAGATAAGGTGATGGCGTATCTGAAAGGGTTGCCGACAGACATGATGGCTATGGTTCACAATGCCATGGCCTCCAGTCTCCATGAGGAAATCGAGGAGGCCTAAATCATGGAAGACGTCTATACCCATGGTCAGGAGGAGAGAGTCGGGGCAACCGAGAAGACAAGATGGGAAGGCAACTCTTTGCCCTCCACGAAGCCAAGATTGTTCAACAACAACCGGGGGACCGAGCCTAGACGGGAAGCTAGGTGGTGCCACAAATGTAGAAGCAAGCACATCGGTCCATGTAACTATAGCACGATGAGCTGCTTCAAGTACGGAAAAGCTGGGCATGTCCGTGATAATTGCCCGGTGTGAGGGGTCACGTGCTACGAATGCAAGGAGTCGGGCCACATCTGAAGCGAATGCCCAAAGCTGAAGGCGGGAGGACTGGAAGAAAAGAAAGAGAACCCTCCGAGGGTGCCGGGTAGGGCGTTTTAGATGACCGCCAAGGAGGCGAATGCTTCACCGGATGTTGTTTCGGGTACGTTCTCCGTTAACTCAGTACCCACTCATATATTGTTTGACTACGGCGCCAATTTTTTGTTTGTGTCAGATGCATTTTGTCACAACCTCTCGGTAGCCACTAGCACACTAGACACTAGACACTGCCTAAGTTGTAGAGATAGCTAAGGGTAGACACGTAGTGGTTCGTGGGTTGCTTAAGAATTGTACCATGGACATTAGAGGAAAGATATTTCCGATCAACCTTATAGCAATGACCATTGGGGGATTCGACATGGTAGTTGGGATGGATTGGTTGGCGGAGAAACAAGTGGAGATTTTGTATGCAAATAAGTTGATCGAATCCCAATGTCAGAGGGTGATGATGTGATCGTCTATGGTGAAAGAAGGAAGGGCGACGTACCCATCATTACCATGGCTAAAGCACATAGGTGTTTGGTTAAAGGGTGTTCCTCTTTCCTAGACTATGTGTTGGAAGCCAAGATAAAGTGGTTCAGACAGTTCCTGACGTCTTCCTGGACGACTTACCCGGTTTGCCATCGGAACGACATGTTGAGTTTTGGATCAACCTAGTTCCGGGAGCTGCTCCAATTGCTAGAGCTCCTTACCGGTTGGATCCATCCGAGATGCAAGAAATGTTGTCGCAACTCGAGGACCTACATGAGAATGGTTTTGTAAGACCAAGTTCCTCGTCGTGGGGAGCACTGGTCTTGCTCATCAGGAAGAAAGATGGCACGATGAGGATGTGCATCGATTTCCGGGAGTTGGACAAGGCAATAGGGGAGAACAAATATCCGCTTTCGAGAATTGGCGATCCATTTGATCAACTTCAAGGAGTGAGATTGTTAGCTTAAATTACCCCCAATTTAATTTAATGTTTTATAAAGAATTGTATTTTCGGCTTTATTAAAGGTTTATGGGCTTGGGCAATATATCTTGTAAATGGGTCCTAAAAATAGGTTCCTATGGTTCATTTTCTCATTAGGTTTTTGGAGAGAACAAACATATCACACAGACTAAGTGAGCCTCTCATGAGAGCTGATTAAATTACTAGTATGGTGTTCTCTACAATTTCCCCTCCATTGATCATCAATCAAAGCATATGAGATGAGTTCTTGATGATTATTGTTGTTAATTTCTCTCTTATATCTTCTTTTATATGGAGTTCTTCTTTTGTTGTCTAAAATGGGATCTAACAATTGGTATCAGAGCCTATTGAAGGAACTTTTCTTCAATTCGGTCATATATGGCAACAATTGAAGATTATAAGATTATTTTGTGGTTTTGGTGCTTAGATTGATTCAATCACATGAGCTGTAACCACTTTTTTGTGCTTATTTGATATCTGTTTTTTTGATTTAGATGTGATTTGGATGATCTTTGATGGAAGATTTTATTGATTTCTCACCAAATCTTGTTTCTGCACACCAGATGTTTGATGAAATGTCTGTGAAGATTTGATTCTATTTGGATTAAATCTGATTAGATATATTACATGTGTGTGTTCTTTGATCTCTCCCATTTATTGGTCTGATATTTGATAGCACTAAGTAGATGGTTGATCTATGATCCCATCCTTGTGTGCTTTTGTCCTTTGCATTTTATGCATCTTGGTAGTAAGGTTGTCGATCTTTGATCTGGACTTTATAATTTCCAGGATAGGACTTCCTCTTTGTGTTGATTGTTGATCTAGCCTTTGCTTTAACCAAGATTTGACTTTATCATTATTTTGGTTTTGATCATCAACACCCTTATTTACTCATTTTTGAGGTTTTATGTCATCATGGCAATTATATGCTTATATGCTGTTGGCTTATCCTTTCTGATTTGTGCTTATGTTTAAAGTTTAGCAACATCTCATAGAATGATTTCAATCCGGTTGATCTTCAATTTTGGTTGTTGTGATTCTATGAAATATGGGTTGCTGTTTACTCCTTATGACAAATCAGTTATGTCTTAGATAAAAGATTCTAGAATGTTGATTGTGATTATTTCTGTTGAATCTGTTTAAGGTTACAAGATTCTGAAAAGTGAAATGTGCACAACAAGCCATGAACTGTAATTTCAAGATGAATTGAAATTTATTTGGGAAGTTGTGAAAATAGATTTTGTTTGTAAACAAGATTTCAGATCTGTCCATGATCTGCAACAGGCAGTTAAATCAGTTCATGAGCAAATTAAAAAAAATGTTGTTGGGTTTAAAACAGAATATTGATGATGTGTTAAAGTGGAAATTGATCTACATCATGGTTTAGAATCTGCAGTGGTTGTTTGAGCCTGAAAGAATGATGGCAAGCTGTGTTTCTAGGCATTGAAAGAATATGGCATAGAGTTCGATCATCTTGAACAATCATAATTATTATCGAACAGATTTTGAAGAGTGCTGAAATGTTTGTTGATGAAATTGTGTTGGAAAAAGCTGAAACTTATTCTTGTTGCTGTTTGTTGCTCCTGTCAACCAGTTCAGATTTAAGCAACATATTTGGTACATCTGAATAAATAGGATCCAACATTTCAATCATATTAGAATTCAGAATTTTATGGTGTTACAGCTGCCAATCGACAGTCTAATAGCTAGTTTGTTTGCTAAATGGAAATGGTGGGTTAAAATGCTAAAAGATCGTGAGGAGGATAAGTCCAATTCTGTTCAAAAGCAGACATAGATCTCTCTATGATAATCCAGAGTTATGATGTTTGTTTTTGAGAAGCTGTCCATATTTCTAACTCTATAGAATTATGTATGTGAGAAGCCAGATTTATGCTCATAAGGATACATAGCTGATTGTTGTTGTAGTTTATGAAGTTGTGTATTCAATATGTGCAGCATAATTCGATCAGAGTATCCAGATTTCGGTCATTGTCCAAAATTCGGAAATTGTTTCAAGTTTTTGTTTAAAGACTGTTCATTTAAAAACGTGCAGCAAGTTATTCTAGATTTTGATTCAAAACAAAATCTGCATATGTTAACTCGATAATCTGTTGTTCAGAATCCGAGAAATGCAAATCTGTCCATATGTTGTGTTTTTGTGATTTTATAGTTATGGAAGTTTGCAAATTCAACAGCCTGCAATTATCACAAAGAGAGAAGATTAGCAGCAGATCAATACAGATTATTGATTGTTCTTGCTGTCCATGGGAAGTGTATTAGGTTGTTGCTGTTATGTTCATATTCGGCTTTGATCTAGTGCCCACATTCTCAACTGTAGATCACGGATGGTCTATTTCAGATTGTACCACAGAATGGATAAAAAGTGTACTCGTGCATTCATAATTGCCATAAAAAATTGTTGACGAGCCCTTGGATGTAAAGTGTGCAGCTGAGATCTTGAACGATCTTGGTTTTGACAAGAAGATGAAAATGCAACTGATTGCTACTGCATGTTCAAGATTCTGTAGTTTATTAAAATATGCAGATTCAAGTTTGTAGAAGGGGCTGCAGTTTTTCTTTGATTCCAGGTTTTAGAGTTTTGCTGTTGTTAATTCAAAGTATACAGATATGTCCATGTTATTACAGAGTTTTCAAACAATTTCCAGATTTGAAGCTTTGCAATTTCAGAATTTTGAAGAATTTATATGGTCTTTCCAGATTTCTGTTTCAATGCAACCAGAGTTATGTGCAGATAGAGAGACCTGTGTATTCAGATGTTGATCTATCGTTCCTTCAAAGTAATCTTAATCAGCAGTACCAAACTGCATTGGCCGCAGGTTTGCAAAATTTAGGAAGTGGAGATGCTTTGAAACAGCAATTGATGTAGTTCCAGCAGCAACAACAGCTGCCAGAGAATTCGATCAGAGTTAAATCTTCGTTTATGCAGAGCTCGACTATTCTTGTGCAAATTATGCGAATAGACAGTAACCTTCCATGAAAAAAGTTGAGGTCACAACAGAAAGCTGTTGTCCATTCAAAAGAATAGCAGAGACTTGTTGTTGTTCGACTTGCAGATCAAGTGCAGATCAGAGTTTTGATCAGAGACTGTTCTAACACTTTTCAGAGTTTGAATTTTGTTTGTCCAGAACATGAACTAAGGCAGTCCAAAGATTGTGTATTTCCAGAGGTGTGATCAAACAATGAAAGTCACAGATCCAAACTCATATTATCAAACAGTAGATTGTAAGAATCGATCTTTTATTGATATCACACATATTACATCAACTCATATACCTATTTGTTACAATTCTCTCTTAAGCTATCTGTATATATATTCTCTCTGATTATGCGTGTTTGTAAGTGTGTTAGGTGTTCTCGTGTGTATGATATGTATCTTTTAATTACAAAGACACAACCTATTTATATGGTCAACACAATTGACCTTACAACTCAATCTACAAAACAACTCCTTACACTTTTACAACATTTACACATTGACCCCTCATTTAATCTTGAATACAATATTTGACTCAACAATCTCCCCCTTTGGATTCAAGATTAATTTTTTTTTTGACAATAATCTTCAGGTCATCATCTTGTTGCAAAATCATCAAGAAATCTTTAACAACTCCAAATCTTAAGTAATCTTTCTATTTCTTTAGCAAACATTGAAATCTTCAAAACCTTATCATCTTCAACAATCTCCCCCACTTGTTACAAAATGCAACAAGCTTTCATAAAGTCTCTTCAACACAGTAATCAGTCTTTACTCTGATTTGAAATTTGAATTCTTTCAGCTTTACGACTTTTCTCTTGACTTTGCTTTGTTCTGAAATTAAACAATGAAAACTTTTCTCCTTTATGATAAACTCTGACTTTGAAATCTAGAAATATCTCCCCCTTTTTTATGAATGATGAGAAATCAGAATCATCAAAACATTTCAACGTCAGGACTGTATTTGAATTATCTCCCCCAAATATCACGATAAGCACAGTCTTCATGAGATAGATACAATCTCCCTCTTTCAAGAATATACAATCTCCCCCAAAGAGATTTGATCTCCTTCTGATCTGATTTTAAACTCTGTCGTCAATTCGTAAGATGTATTCGTCCGAATCTTTTCAAATTCAGACAAATTAGGAATGTTAAACCTGAATCAACTGATGAATCAGTTATCATGCCTGCCAGTAGCACAGAGCCACTGTGAACAATGAATGTACATTGGAAAGGAGCATTTTGATGATCACTCCCTAGGGCTTCCATTCAATCATTGAAAAACCACAAAGGAATTTTCTATGAATGTTATGACGAGAAAACTTATTCCTTGTGTGCTCGTGCAAGTGTAGCAATGATTGAAGCAATTAAAGCTTAAACAGGCTCAAAATATGTAAACCGTTGAGACAACAACAATATTACATGGACTCAAAGTGCATGAATGAGGTTCGAAGGTGGGGAACTTTCCTTCTTTTTCAATATCAACATCTTCCAAACGAAGATTGAATAGATTATGTGCTGCTTCCCCTTTAAAATATAAAACATCCTTTTCTTGAGAAAAAAATGAGGAACTAGTGGGGTTTTATGCAAGAGTTGGCATGGGCTAGTTGCCTTTTTCAATTAAGTTCACGAAAAATTGTAAAACAACAGATAATATGGTTGCCCGACTCAGAAAAAGTTGGTGCACAGTTTAACACTCTTTTACTCTGATCTCTATCACCTTCTTTCTTTTAATCATTTGAGCTCACTTCTAACCAATCTCTCTTTTCACATTTTATCTCAGCACACACCCACTCTCTATTCTTTTGACCTCTCTCCCCTCAATCACTCATGAATTCTTCCGGGGTAGGAAAGACTAGTTAACGTGAATCCATGGAAGTCTTTCAAGCGCACACACTGAATCCCATGTAATTTGTCCTAAAAATAATATGTTGCTCAACAGTTTATTTTGACAGTTAAGCACAAGATATCATTATCAGAAAATGTATGCTCATTAAAAATAAGAATGAAATTTGAGCATTTTGAACATTTAAGATATCTCAAAATAATGAAATTGAATGAATGAAACAAATTCAAGTGAAATGTTTTGAGAATCTGACAATGATTTGATGAGATCAAATATCATGAAGAAAAATATTTTGGGATATCAAAGAACGAATATTGTTTTTTGAACGGAAAACCAGGCAATTTATTAAAAACAAAACGGCAAAACACCGAAACAAAACGTCAACAAGCAAACAAAAGCCACCGAAAGCAATAGAACGCCGACACAACACCAAACCACATCACAAGGAGCCAAAATACACATAAAGAAACACACCTAAACCAGCTCCAAAAATGAATAGTAAACCAAGTGACCCACCATAACGCCCAAAAGCAATCGAGAAGCTTTCCCCAATCACACATGAGACAAATCATCATTAAAACGGGTAGTGTGGCGAACAAGGTTCTTCCACGCCATACGAAGAAGGATGACATGTTTAACATCCTTAATCAAAGTCTCCACCGGTTTAGACTTGTTATCAAAGATCCTGGAATTTCGCCCCCACCAAATGGAATAAATCGAAGCAGCAAAAGCGACTTTTTGCATAAGACTCCACTGGATGCCATTTACAAACAACGCCAAAATATCGTCCCATCTTTGAGGAATGCCATGCAAGCCCACCTACATTTGTATAGTACGCCAAAGCTTCTTTGAGTACCCACAAAGGAAGAAAAGATGGTTATGAGAATCTACACATAAACCACATAAAGAACACTTCATGTCAGGCGAATCATGTCTCCAAGAGGAGACACGATCCTGAGTTGGTAAACGGTGAAGGCAAGCTAGCCAAGTACAGAAAGCATGCTTCGGGATTGCCGCACGGTGCCAAACAATCTTACTCCACGGCAAAGTATGCACAAAACCCTCCAGCGATCTCGTCGCCCCTCTGACCGAGAAATCCTGAAGATTGTTTTGTATGTCTAACCAAAAAACACGATCATCATTCTCCGAGAGTGTAGGAATATTAATATTAGAGAGGGGATGTCATCGATCAATCCAAGCTTGAGGGCAAGCCGTTCCCACTCGCTCCACAAGATCGCGCACGGAGCTATCAACCGTAAGGGCTTACGTACTAAACATACGGAAATAGATATGGTGTGACAACGGACCATCCACAAACCATTTATCATCCCACGCCCTTGTGACTTGGCCATTTCCAATCTGCATAAAAAAGAAAGGTTTAACATGCAACCTTAAATCCATGATTTTCCGCAACACCCATGACCAAGAATTCCGTTTGCGCACCGTCCACACACACTCCTGCTTGATATAATGAATCCTAACCCAACGGACCCACACGGAGTTTCTATTACGGATCAAGTCCCAAATATGCTTAGCAATCAACACTCTATTCCACAAAACGAGTTTTTTGATACCAAGACCACTACTTTTGATCGGTTTACAAACTTCATCCCACGCTAGTCTGCATTTACCCCGAGATGATTCCCCTTGTGCCCACCGAAAATCACGAAAAAGGGCCTCCAATTGATGAACCGTTCCCGATGGAAGAATGAAAACAGACATCTAATACAGTTGTAGAGATTGCAAAACAGAGCATATGAGCTATCGCCTACCCCCATAAGAGAGGAATTTCGTCTTCCAATTATGGATTCGTCCTTGAACCCTCGTGACAAGGGCACCAAAATCCTCGACTTTTAGCCGAATTGGGGAAAGCGGAACCCCAAGGTAGCGGATCGGAAACACCCCCTCACGAAACGATAAACAATTTAAAATAGCTTGCCTTTCATTAAGAGGCAACTTCCCGAAAAATACTTCACTTTTCTCCAAACTAGGGGATAGGCCAGATTTTATTTGAAAACTATGAAGAGCCTGTTTCAAAACTTCAACCGACAGAACATCACCTCTCGTAAAGACAAAAAACTCATCAACGAAACAAAGATGGGTGATGCCCGAATCCGAACATCCCAAATGAAATCCAAAACCCTCCTCCTCCTCAATATAATGGCGAAGAAGCATTGAGAACCCCTCCATGACGATCGTAAAAAGGTATGGAGATAGAGGGTCTCCTTGACGAATACCCCTTTCCCCCTTAACAAAACCTTGCGTTTCACCATTAATAGCAAGAGAATAGAAAGCCATTTTCAGCATTTCATCAACCCACTTTATCAAAGCCTGATGAAAGCCCAACCCTCGAAGCATAGTGATCACAAATCCCCAACTTACCGTATCATAGGCCTTTTTGATGTCAATCTTAAACGCACACCGAGGAGCACTTACATCCCGCTGGTATCCCACCACCAACTCATGGGCCATTAAGATATTATCAGCTATACGTCGGCCCAGAATGAACGCAGATTGTGACGAGCTAATAAGGGAATCCAACGAGTTTTTCATACGATCAGACACAAATTTTCTAATGCACTTATAAAGCACGGTGCAACAAGAGATAGGACGAAAATCGGTTACCTTTACCGCATTCGAAACCTTCAGGATTAAACAAAGAAGAGTATGATTTAATTCCTTATCAAGGTGCCCCCGAAAGAAAAAATTATGAATAGAGATCTCCACATCTTTCCCCACGAAACTCCAAGCATCTTTGAAGAATTTGGAAGAAAAGCCATCCGAACCCGGAGCTTTATCGTTTCTAATGATAAACATGGCAGATAGAATCTCCTCATTAGATATTGGCCGAATCATATCAAGAGCGTCATGAAGAGAGAGTGTGCGAGAAAATAAATTCAAAGGCATTGATGGCTCAACATTTGCGTCCTCCACCCCCATAATCGACTTAAAATGCTTTAAGAAGACCATTCCAACATCATCACCATACCAAAAGTTACCCTCCACATTGCAAACAGACGTGATAAGTTGTGCATGGCGCTTCTCCTTCACGGTTTGGTGAAAGAATTTCGTGTTTCCATCCCCCTCATTAAGCCACCGGAACTTTGCATGTTGCCTCATATACGATTCTTCATCGAGTCAAGCTTGTTGATATGCAAGGAGGATATGGGCTAAGTCCTCCCACAACTCACAATTCATCGGATCCAAATCATACGCCACTTGGATGCCATCAAGTTCCTTTTTTTAAAAATTCAGCATGTTGGGTAATATTCCCATAAGAAGATCGAAGCCTACGTAGGTGCTTTTTAAGAGCTTTCAACTTGGAAGTAACCTGAAACATAAAGGAACCCGCAACAGGTGTGTCCCAAACATTCTTGACCACCTGCACAAAATCAGGATGAGCAGATATCATATTATCATACTTAAAACCAATAACCTTTTTCCAAAATCCCCCTCTAAACGAAAGGAATCCCGCAGCATGATCAGAGATACCGCAAGGAAGAAACGCCGCCTCACTATCCGGAAACCTAGTCGTGAACTCGACATTGGCAAGGATACGATCTAGTTTCCTCATAATGCCTCCATCCCCCCGAGGTTTTTGGGACCAAGTATGTTGGATGCCCGTGTACCTCACATCAAAGATCTCCACATCCTAAACACACAAAGCAAAATCCTCCATATCCGAATTACGTCTAGAAGATCCACCCAAACCGTCATGAGGGAACAATAACGCATTAAAATCCCCCGCAACAACCCACTGTTTTACCCCCAAAAGGACTTTAAACTTACGGATGGCCGACCAAAGTTGGCGACGCAAGAGACCGTTGTTTTCACCATACACCACCGTTAGAAAGAAAGGGACAGGATTGCCATGCAACCGAACTTCACAATGAATATATTGGTGGTGTGAGTCCACAACCATTACATCCATAGCACGCACATCCCATGCACAAACAAGTCTCGTACCCCGGTCCGAATAACGAACATTAGAACTCCAAGACCAACGGCCAAAGATTTTTCCACAAGTCTATTTAAGATTATCCCCCTGCACATGTGTTTCAATAAAAGCACAAAACGACAAACCATGAATATGGATAAAGTTCTTTACCTCCCGTTGTTTAAGCGGAGAATTCAAATCCCGCACGCTCCAAAATCCAAGCTTAATCATTGGTCCACGTTGGAGTCACCACCCTCATGTTCCATACTTCTCTCCGTATCACCCCCTTGAACCCTAGTTAAAGGTTCACCATTTTCATGCACGTCCACACCATCCAGACCAGTTTGTAACAATTCAAACCTGTTTGAAGACTCAACGCCAACACACCGACGGGGTTTGTAGGTGCGAAAGGAATTCACCACAGACGCCACCAAAGGAGGATGTGGGAGACCCTCTTCGGTGTTCATATTGTTTTTTCCCACATTCCCTTTATCCACCCTCGGATTAACATCTTTTCCCGGCATTTCAGTAAACAACCCCTTCGATTTGTTGGGTCCTTCAGTCACCCTGTCCACCCCTTTGTTTTTCTCCCGCTACTTTAGTCCCATAATCCCCCCACACAATCCTCACCTTCTCCATTCGCGTTTTACGTCCCATTAGACACATGTTCGAGCTGCACTTGTCTAGACCCCTCGTTTTCCATGTCTTTCCCTTTGTTTTCCTCAATCTCATTATGAACATTAGTTCCTTCCACATGATCCCCACCTTCCCTATACCCTTTGTCACCCATAGGTTTTTCACCTTCCCATCTGGTTTGGGAGGTGTTAGATGTAACACTCTAAATTTTCAGTGTAAATTAAAACCTGAAAATAAGGCAACGAGACATCCGTGATGATATTAACTTCCCATAAAGGGGATCAGTCCTTAAGACTATACAAAACTCATACGGATATATAATTTATCAACAATACCAATCTAAACATAACCGTCTAGACTACAACACTTGACGAACCAGAATTCACTAAAGGATGGGACTTAAACAATGCCGAACACCAAAATACTAGACATCTCAAAATATGCCTCGAGTCCACGCTCGACTCTCAAAGACCCCGTGCAACCCACCGCTAAGGGAAACCTGTTATACATATCATTTGAGAAAAAGTGTTAGGCTTAAAGCCTAGTGAGAACATACAGTTTATTCAAAATCAGAGATATAAACATCAGTATCATAAAGAAATCTTTTCATAAAGGTTTAGTTTATAAAAGATAACATTTCGCCACAACCGGGCCTCTTCGGTCCAAAACTCGTTAAACGATGACAAACGGACCATTTTACCAAGGATTGTGGTGTAACACAAAGTAGACCACCAAATCCGAGTTATGAGCTAAATACATGGAACCATGGCCACGAACTCTTCAGTCCGTACTACGATGTGAGGGAGGGCCCCCAAGGAACCATGTCATACTCGTTCATTAGACTACATCTGAACCATGGCTAGGATCGGGTCTCACATAACCGTACCTAAGTTGCCTCCGAGGATCAAATGTAGCTAACTACAACGGAAGGGGCATATCCTTCCCAGCCATAACAACGGAAGGGGCATATCCTTCCCAGCCAAAACAACGGAAGGGGCATATCCTTCCCAGCCACAAGTCGACTCGATACCTAGGGATCCACTAGTATAGTCAGGACTTGTCACAATATTTCATGTGACCAACAAAGCTAGATAAATAGCTATCAACACATTTATATTTCAAAATGCCATTTTCCAGACCAACTGCTGGTAAGAAAGAAAATCATAAAATCAGTTTATATACATTCTTTCAATAAGCCACCAACATGGGCAAGTAAAACAACCTTTTACTTCTGATAAGGCGGAACCCGTCATTTTAGTCAAAACTGATCGGGAACCCCGAAAATCACCAAAAACTTCATTTATATCAAAATGTAGAGAACATGAAATCATACCGTAGAAATACTTCAGATTTCGCAAATAAGAGTTTTGACATGTATAAAATTTGTAAAATGATAGTAGGAACTCACCAAACAGGTTTATACGAAAACCCGAAAACCAGATATCGACCACGACAAAGAGGTGAAGCTTTATACACCGAAACCCCGAGCAATGCTCTTAATACTAGCGATTAACGAACCCTTGAATATCCAAATAAACTTCAGAGAGAGAGAAACTTGAAGAGAGAGAGAGAGAGAAACGATTTAGAGAGAGAGAAATATGAGAGAAGTGAAAGATATTTAGACTGAAAAGGGTATAAGTCGGCCAGGCCATCTCGCGGGTTATGCTGCGACTTCCACTCGCGGCATAACTCGCCCGTGTCCCTAAAAACCAATACATCCAGAGGGTTTCGCGGGTTATGCCGCGACCTCAACCCGCGGCATAACTCGCGTAGTTCACTGTGGTTTGTCCAAAACCACCAAAGGCCAAACTCAAACTTGGTAACAAACGTGGTGCTAACGACAAAAGCTTAACACTAGAATACCAAGGTTACATAACGAAATTCGGGGTGTTACATTAGAGCACAAATATGTTGGATTCAAGATCATAAAGTTTGAAGACCAAAAGATCAAGAAGTCATAGCTAGAAAGTCAACTCTTATCAAAAGTCAAAGTCTTTTGTTAATAAATGTCAAAGTCAATGTATGTGTAATTTGTTTCCTTGTATTTGATAGAGGGTATAAATACTTTTGTTTGTTTTTGTAATCAAATGTACACACGCATATTAGAGAAGAGCATATTGGTATATCATTCTAGTGAGAGAAAGTAGAGAGAGAAAGTTGTAAATTTGTAATCTTGTGATTGAGATTAATTCATATGAGTTTGGAATTATCATCTTGAGTATTTGTTATTGATTAGAACTTGATGAAATAGGGAATAACAATTGGTATCAGAGCAGATCCAAAGTGAAATTGAATCAAGAAAATCAAATTTTTTTGGGTTGTTCGTCACTGTTCATTCAAAATAATTCAAGTTCTGAATTTCAGAGTGTTTTTGGAGCAGATTTGTGTTAGGAAGTGGTCGAAAAGTGTAATAGATCGAGTTCTTGTAATCAATTTTTAGATTTGCACTGTAAATCACAAGAATTTCATAATTTTTGTTGAGTTTTGTTCACGAGTATAAGTTCACTGTTTCATCGATTTTTTTTTGTAAGTAGTTGTTTGTAAATTTCTTGAGTTGTAATTCGTTCTAGTATTGTAATCGAGAAACAATCCAGAGTTTCAGATCATTTGGACCACGTTTGGATCGAAATCAGATGGAAAAGTTAGTTTTTGGGTCGACAGAAGGAAGAACGCGCTAGATCCCTCAAACACGCAAGTTCTTCGTGAAACGCGCTAGTTCTTCGTGAAACGCGCAAGGTTCATCTGTTAGAACGAGCAAGTCGAAAGAAGAGTTTTGGTCTAAAATGCGCAAGGACTATCTGCGAGTTCTAAGAAACGCGCTAGTAGTGGCCAGCGAGTTCTACAAACTCGCTAATCGAAGCTAGCGAGTTTCGGGAGGAATAGTGATTTGCAAGTTCTTCGATGTGCGAGTTTGACGAGGAATAGTAATTAGCGAGTTCATCGACCTGCGAGTTTGAAACTTCATGAAATAATTCGAAGTGTTGAAACGCGCAAGTAAAGCTAGCGAGTTTTGTTCAAATGCGCAAGATTCGACGTGCGAGTTTGGGAAACGCGCACATCTCTGTTAGCGAGTTTCAGTGTGAACAGTTTTTAGCGAGTTTAGGCGCTTGCGAGTTTCATCTGCGAGTTCTATCTGCGAGTTTGATCTGCGAGTTTGCTTGCGGGTTTGTCTGCGAGTTTGCTTGCGAGTTTCTCAATCGCGCAAATTTTTGCGAGTTTTATCAGTCTAATAGTGAAATTTTTTTCTCTAGGGGCGCTGCCCCTCGACCCCGCAAGGGCGTTGCCCCTTTGACCCCACCCGCTAACCGGGTAGCGGGACCCCCGTGCTAAGTCTGCGGAGGGGGACAAAATTCTGATTGTTTTCAAAATCTCTGAATTTTTTATTTCAAGTTTTTCTGTATTTCTTGAGATTTCATATTTTGGATTAACGATCATTTTTGTCAAGTTCTTTTTGTTTACAGGTATTCAAGATGGGATATCTTTCTGATGGTGATGACAAGAAGATTAAAGATCTCAAAATGGAGAACCAAAATCTTACTTCCTTAGTTCATTATAACACAAAGAGGTCAAAGAGACACAAAGATGAAAGAAAGCTACTGAGAGAAGAAGTTAATGTCTTGAAGAAGATAAATGAAGATCTTCTGAAACAAACTTCTGGACTGAATGATGAGAAAATACTGAGTCTGGAAACTGAGAATACTGAGCTGAAAAATAAAATCTTTGACTTGGAATATCAGATTATCCAAATCCAGCAGCAAGCATCTGTTGAAAGCTATGAGGAGACGATTGAGAATCTGGAGGATGCTAATGCTGAGCTTCAAAAGAAAATATCTGATCTGGAGAAAATGATGGTCAAAGAAAGATCTGATTTTGAGACTGAAAAGACATCATTTGCAAAAAATTCTCCGAGTTTTCCAGAAAATGTGCTGACGAGAAGAAGACGGTTGAGCTTAAATGCATTAAGCTTTCTCAACAAATTTCTGAGTTTGAGAAAGTAATTATTCTGGAAAGAGAAGAAGACGGTTGAACTTAAATGCATTAAGCTTTCTCAACAAATTTCTGAGTCAGAGGACAAATGCTGAAAATGGTTTTGAAGAAGAAAGGAATATTTTTGAGTCAGAGATAAAGAAGCTAAATGCAAAGCTATCTGAGCTATCTACAATTGCATTGAAAGATCAACAAGCGAAGTCTGAAATCAAGAAAGAGATTGACCTGCATATCAAAGAGAAGAACAGTCTATCTTTAAAGATTAAAGAGCTTGAAAAGATTGTTTCTAAGGTGGTGGTGACTGAGCAAACTCCTCCAGAGTCACAAATCCACACACCTAGAAATAATTCAGCTGACTTTAAAAAGACAGCCTCAAGCTCACACATGAAACCTGTTTCTTCAAGAAGGTTAGTCAATTCATTCAATCAGATTCGTACTTCTAATATTTTCTATGATCAAAATGTAGATGGTTCGGGTACACAAAGAAGACGAAGAAGATATAATGAAGAGAAGTTGATATGGAAAGTCAAACCAGTCGATGAGAAGAATGATGAGAAGAAGGAAGAAAAGAAAGGAAAGAAGAAAGAAAACAAATCATTTGTACATGCATCAACAGCCAAGAAGAACAAAGTTCTGAAACGTAAACCTGATCTTGCTTATTCGAGAGATCAAATGTTCAGGTTATCTAAGAAAAGGTATTGTTCTTACTGTAATACATATGATTTTGTTCATAAAGCTAGTGATCATTACTGGTATGGTTCTTATTCAGTTACTCCCATTCGAACTGCAACTAACACACATGGTCCCAAATACCAGTGGGTACCAAAACCGAAAGCTGATTTTGTGTTGCAGGCACCTCAAGTCAAGGGGGAGTAAGAGAACCAAGGCTTCTAAGTACCTCAGCTTAGGACCCGTACTTCAACGAAGATTGACTTCTAAACACAACAGTTTAGGACTCGCTCTTCAAAGAGATGCTACTCCCGGGCTGATAAGAGATTGTACTCAGAGACTCCAACGAGGTTATCTTCCTTCAAAGGGGAGTACATATTTTTCTGAAATTTTTGCATCCGATCGATATGACGAACTACATTCCAAAAGGAGTTGTAGATCTCTATCATGTATTTTATAACTGACATATTTTTAGATGCATAATTTAATGGGGAGTAAAAGATTATGATTTCTGATTATTTCAGATCAGAACTCGTACTTTAATCGTTTTACTGCTGTCAGGATCGATTTCTTAACAACAATAAATTCTCAGAAACAATATCAAAGAAGTTGCGGAATAACACTTTGATATTCTATGGAACAGTAAACAAAACAGTATATGATCAACAACTTATAAACTTGTATTGAATTGTAACACTCTAAAATTCAGAGTAAAATTAAAACCTGGAAATATGGCAACAAGACATCCGTATTGATATAAACTTCCCATAAAGGGAATCAGTCCTTAAGACTATACAAAATCTGAACGGATATAGAATTCATCAACCAACTAATCTAAACATATACTATCTAGATTACAAAAGTTGTTGATCCAGAATTATCAAAAAAAATGTGGGACTTAACAACGCCCAACAAACCAATACTACACAATCTCAAAAACCCTCGAGATCAATCCCGACACTCAAGCCCTTAGCAACCCGCCGCTAACGAGAACCTGATATACATATCATTTGAGAAAAGTGTTAGGCTTAAAAGCCTAGTGAGAACATACAGTTTATAAATTTCAAGGGATATAACATTTATATCCAAAAAGGAAACCTTTCAAACAAGCATTTCCAAGTTAACTGATGTTAGGAATAAAATCCATTAAAATAAGGTCATAAACCTTCTTTCCAGAACCTCACAATTTAATGCACATGTAGTTCTTCGTTTTGATTACCTTATGGAACCTCACAATTTAATGCACATGTAGTTCCATAATTTATTAACGGCCAGGACCTCACAATTTAATGCACATGTAGTTCTATATTTGTTAACGGCCAGAGCCTCACAGTTTAATGCACATGTAGCTCTATCTTTACATTACTTGGTAACCTCAAATAATGAAATATAAGTCGACTCAAAACCTAGGGATCCGCTAGTAATGGTACAAACTTGTCACAACAATTTATGTGACCAACCATAGATAGTCATATGGTATAAACTTGTCACAACAATTTATGTGACCAACCATAGATAGTCATATGGTATAAACTTGTCACAACAATTTATGTGACCAACCATAGATAGTCATATGGTATAAAACATTTTCTAAACAAAATGCCTTTTCTTTGATGGGGAATAGACATCCCAATAACTTTGTAAAACAACCATATGTAGTCATATGGTATAAAACATTTTATAAACAAAATGCCTTTTCTTTGATGGGGAATAAACATCCCAATAACTTTGTAAACAACCATAGGTAGTCATATGGTATAAAACATTTTATAAACAAAATGGCTTTTCAAGTTCAACTTCCGGTAAGAATGAAAATCATCAAAATGAGTCCATAAACCTTCTTTCACATGTCCACATAATGTGTAAGTAAAACATCATTTTACTTCAAATACTATAGAATCCATCATAAAATGATCGGAACCCTAAAATCTCCCAAAAGTTAACTTATATCCAAAATGTATAAATCTTAAATCTGAAATCATGGAGATACATAGGAGTTCAAAATGTAACCCTTTGACATGTATAAAGTTTTAGAAAGGTAGTAGGAACTCACCCAATAGGTTTATACGAAAACCTGAAGAACCAGATATCAACCCTCTTGATAAGACGAAGCTTTCCACACCGAAACCTTGGATCATAAACTAGATTCTAGCCACCAAAAGTTACCAAACAACTCTTAGAGAGAGAGAGAGAGATTTCTTGAGAGAGAATGGGATTTGAAGAGAGAGAGAGATAAGAGAAAAATGAGAGATTTTTAGACTGAAAAGGGGTATAAGTCGGCCAGGCCATCTCGCAGGTTATGCCGCGACTTCCACTCGCGGCATAACTCGCCCGCTTACACAAAACCAAACCCATCCAGAGGGTTTCGCGGGTTATGTCGCGACCTCAACCCGCGACATAACTCGCGTAGCTTACTGAGGTTTGTCCAAAACCAACAAAAGCCAAACTCAAACTTGGTAACAACCGTGGTGCTAACGACAAAAGCTTAACACTAGAATACCAAGGTTACATAACGAAATTCGGGGTGTTACAATACTCCCAACCTTAGAATGATTTCGTCCTCGAAATCTACTCTTCTCTATGGAACACTTTTCGCAGAGAATATCATCTCAAACCCAAAAGCTAGAAACATTAACGAGATCCTAATACCGACATCCACACTAGCTACCCTTCTTGAGCACAATTCACTCCTAACCGAGCGAACACTCAACACTTCAAAGTAAGTTTTACTCCTAAGGTTACGGTTGCCTCCCAACCTTTGGTGACAATTACTACTTCCAGGAAATTAGCGACCTCAACTTTCCATCTACCAAATTCTTTCAAACTGCACGGTTCCGAACTCAAGGCCAACGGTCGACGCTAATCTTCCCACAACTCTCAGATTTCACTGATCCATTCCTAATAGTGATAAAGATATTCTTACAAGGCACACTAAGGCGTTTTTCCGGTAAACGGTTAACACAGATTCTGTTATCGCTTAACTCCGATCTGACCCCAAATCTGGAAATATCTCTTATTCAACTTCTTAATACTTCCATAAATACTTCGTCTACAAACATATTATAAAGATTAACCTCTAAACATACCACCAATCTATACATCGGACTATAAAGGACGGGCGCTACAGAAACTCATGCGTAGCCACTAACTCCAACCTGTGGAAGATTTCACCAATCACTTACTCTAGCTCAAGGCTAAGGCCCGACTCCTCAAAGCACTGCTAGAACCGAACTCCCAACAGGAATGATGCACATGAAGATAAATAAATAAATAAAAGTTCAAGCTTAACGCCTAGAGAGCTCAAGAGTTTTACATAAGTAAAAGCATTTAATTTGATGAACTTCTCTTTAAAACAGAACCTTTCAAATAATGAACCTTAAAACATAGGACAACTCCTTTTCAAAGTCATCCACTTTCAAAGACGGATACTTCATTGCAAATACGTTTTATAAATTGACACAATTTGTATAACTCGAAGTATGAAATATTAGTAACACTATCCATATCGTACGTCCGAAAACATGGACACTAGGCCCAATACTCACATGACCAAAAACAAAAGAAAACTAAATATCAACATGCATGAATAACACATTTCATTCAAACCTTAATATACGTGGGGTAAACCCAATATTAAAGTTATCAAGTACCGTCGACCACACATAAACGAAGCTGGTAAAAATATGACATTAGCGTTTAAAATACCCCGGGTCTACGACGGAGAGACCCGCACACAAAGAGAATAGAAGGACACGCAAGTAGGCCGCCCATACAACTTCCTCGCATGACCTCTAAACGTTCCCATCTTGGGTGGCGAGAACAAATGAATGGGGCCACCCGTGATGTTATTGGATTTCACCACGTATCCCGATCTTAGTTCTCATGTCGTACCAGACATCACAACTTCAAACCGTTTACTGCCTCTAGTCATACTCCGTCGAGTTCCACCCCAAGGGCTTACGGACACGGGTGCCTATCCAATCCAGACGAGTTCCAACTCAGTAGCTCGTGCCACCTATTGTCTACTCGCTAGCAAACCTGAGCGGTCACTAAGTGTAACCCAAAACCTCAGGCTTTACAACACAGACAGACTGTTTGACATTACATGATTCCAACTGAAAAAAAAGAAAACCAAAGCTCCCAAAACATGTAACTCCCAATGACATGAAATAATCGCCATCATACTCCAAAAATTCCACAACTCTTTTTAAACCGTACAAACGTCCTCATGACTCCATTTAATCAAAACTGAGCCAACGACCCAACAGTTTACTTACATACCCAAATGAAAACCGATATAAATATTGAAACACGTTTGACCAACTATTATGCAAACACGACCCAAAAGTATGATTAACTCAAATCTCATCGTTGGTTGAAACAAACCGTTTTCCAAATGAACTCATACCCTTATGTTTTCAAAAGACCTCATTACACAATAATATGCATTTTCTGAAAAGGTTTATAAGATAAAATACACCAAATGACACTTACATCAATTGAACTCCAATTTTATATGTAAAATCATCAAAGAAACACTTCAACATGATTTATGTACCAAAATAACCATAGATCCCAAAATGGGTGTCTCACATGTTCATAAAACTAATCATTTTGGCATGTACACTGTTTTCACAAATCAACTTTAACTTACCAAAACACGAATAAATTCCATCATGCTAAAATCCTTCATTGCGGTTATAAATCCGGACAAATGTCCACACGACTCATTCAGTCAAAACCCGAGCCAAAGGCCCGACACTTTACGTAAATTTCCAATGAAAGTCTCGTAAACCTTAAAACATATTTAACCGACATTTAACGTTTCTCCAAATAATGAAATGTCTTTAAACAATGTTTATGAAAACACACACCACTAGGACATGATTTCTCAAAACTCAACACGTATTGAGACAAAAGATTTTCCAAAAGTTTATGAATGCAATTATACTAAGATGCACAAAATCATCCAAGATGCATAAATCATAATGTAGATTTTACGTGTACAAAATCACCCAGAATATGTAAATCACACTATTTACTTGTTGAAAAATTCAAGCTTGACATGAGCAATTTATGCTGTTAAAACAATCCAAATTACCGAATACGAAACTTAACAAAATACTCACACAAAGATGCATATGCACATGTTCCTGAAATTATTTACGCGACACAAAAGTCGTAAGACGAGACACCATAATCCAACTGGATTTTTATAAAACTCATTAACGCTAAAATCAAGTGGTGTCCAAATTTCTATTTTTCAATATAAGGTAAGGTGACCATTCGGACAATATTCTGATGAGACACGTCTCCCAAAGAACTCATAAATTGCACACAATTTAAAATTAACGTACGCATCTCAAAATATACGCATGCGTTAAAAGAATTCGTAAAGCAAAGCTCCAAGAATTCAACAAAACTCACACAACTAAAATTCTCAAGAAACTTCGACTCAAAAGCATGGGAATAACTTTTCCTTTAAAACCATTGACATACGTGGAAGAGATCCAATGTCAAGGTCAAAATTCCACAGCCACTGCCCATTAACTCAAAAAGCGTTAAAACACAGATATTACGATATCCAAAAATAGCATTTAATCACAAGACCTGAATAAAGAGAGTTTTGATAATAATTTGAAATCAGGTGCAACCATCCTATTAAATTAACTTACAATTCTCCTCTATATGGAATCGATCTAACAAGATATAATCCTAACTCCACCAACGAATCTGGCTTAGGATGATTAACTTAATGCGTCCCACGCACTTACTATAATTCCAAAGAGACATTGCTATAAACAACAATCATTCCTTGGCTTACTCGTTTAGAAACTTTCGCACCACTCTAACGGTCAACATACTAAGGCAGAGCAGATAAACACAAACACGAGAAAGGGTAAGGAAGAGTTTAACTGAAACACGCACGAAAGAAACGTACCGTTACGTCTACCAATTGTCATAATATTAGCAACCCAATTACACTGACGTAAAATATGCTCATAATCACATTAGCTAAGTGAGATTATGAACATATAACACATAAGGGTTCTTGTTACCGTCATCACAACGCCTGATACACATAACTTCCGTCGACTCTAAGACTAACCCATCTTAGAAATTCTACCCAAATCTCACAATCAATGCCTATCAAACTCAGTCTAAGTCTAGACATCTTACATTCATGCCTAGTTCGCTTAAACTAGAGCTCTGATACCAACTTGTAACACTCTAAAATTCAGAGTAAAATTAAAACCTGGAAATATGGCAACAAGACATCCGTATTGATATAAACTTCCCATAAAGGGAATCAGTCCTTAAGACTATACAAAATCTGAACGGATAAAGAATTCATCAACCAACTAATCTAAACATATACTATCTAGATTACAAAAGTTGTTGATCCAGAATTATCAAAAAAAATGTGGGACTTAACAACGCCCAACAAACCAATACTACACAATCTCAAAAACCCTCGAGATCAATCCCGACACTCAAGCCCTTAGCAACCCGCCGCTAACGAGAACCTGATATACATATCATTTGAGAAAAGTGTTAGGCTTAAAAGCCTAGTGAGAACATACAGTTTATAAATTTCAAGGGATATAACATTTATATCCAAAAAGGAAACCTTTCAAACAAGCATTTCCAAGTTAACTGATGTTAGGAATAAAATCCATTAAAATAAGGTCATAAACCTTCTTTCCAGAACCTCACAATTTAATGCACATGTAGTTCTTCGTTTTGATTACCTTATGGAACCTCACAATTTAATGCACATGTAGTTCCATAATTTATTAACGGCCAGAACCTCACAATTTAATGCACATGTAGTTCTATATTTGTTAACGGCCAGAGCCTCACAATTTAATGCACATGTAGCTCTATCTTTACATTACTTGGTAACCTCAAATAATGAAATATAAGTCGACTCAAAACCTAGGGATCCGCTAGTAATGGTACAAACTTGTCACAACAATTTATGTGACCAACCATAGATAGTCATATGGTATAAACTTGTCACAACAATTTATGTGACCAACCATAGATAGTCATATGGTATAAACTTGTCACAACAATTTATGTGACCAACCATAGATAGTCATATGGTATAAAACATTTTCTAAACAAAATGCCTTTTCTTTGATGGGGAATAGACATCCCAATAACTTTGTAAAACAACCATAGGTAGTCATATGGTATAAAACATTTTATAAACAAAATGCCTTTTCTTTGATGGGGAATAAACATCCCAATAACTTTGTAAACAACCATAGGTAGTCATATGGTATAAAACATTTTATAAACAAAATGCCTTTTCAAGTTCAACTTCCGGTAAGAATGAAAATCATCAAAATGAGTCCATAAACCTTCTTTCACATGTCCACATAATGTGTAAGTAAAACATCATTTTACTTCAAATACTATAGAATCCATCATAAAATGATCGGAACCCTAAAATCTCCCAAAAGTTAACTTATATCCAAAATGTATAAATCTTAAATCTGAAATCATGGAGATACATAGGAGTTCAAAATGTAACCCTTTGACATGTATAAAGTTTTAGAAAGGTAGTAGGAACTCACCCAATAGGTTTATACGAAAACCTGAAGAACCAGATATCAACCCTCTTGATAAGACGAAACTTTCCACACCGAAACCTTGGATCATAAACTAGATTCTAGCCACCAAAAGTTACCAACCAACTCTTAGAGAGAGAGAGAGAGATTTCTAGAGAGAGAATGGGATTTGAAGAGAGAGAGAGATAAGAGAAAAATGAGAGATTTTTAGACTGAAAAGGGGTATAAGTCGGCAGGCCATCTCGCGGGTTATGCCGCGACTTCCACTCGCGGAATAACTCGCCCGCTTACACAAAACCAAACCCATCCAAGGGGTTTCGCGGGTTATGTCGCGACCTCAACCCGCGGCATAACTCGCGTAGCTCACTGAGGTTTGTCCAAAACCAACAAAAGCCAAACTCAAACTTGGTAACAACCGCGGTGCTAACGACAAAAGCTTAACACTAGAATACCAAGGTTACATAACGAAATTCGGGGTGTTACATGAATGCTTGAAGTTACAAGATTAGACACACAACCTCAATATTGATGAACAGGCTCACCAATACGAATTCTACTTCTCTAGAATTAGGATCTATGCCTTGAGGTTGATTCTCTCTAAAACTTAAAATGAATAATTATCAATCTCTAAACTATTCTATCAATTCTATACATATACTGAACAAAAAGATAATTACAATAAATACAATATCTTCAGTATATCTTCCATCATTATCTTCAAGCCTTCCATGAATATCTTGATTTTTTCCAGCTGTCATCCTTTCCATCCGAATCTTCAATTCATAAGCAGTACTAATCATAAGCATTACTAACTATGCTCAGCAGTATTAATTTCTTCAAGCAGCATTAACTTGGTCTTAGCAGCATTAACTACTAAGCAGCACTAACCACTAGCAGTACTAAGTAGCTAAGTAATACTAACTTTGTTCAAGCAGCACTAACTTTGACTAGCAGTATTAATTCTACTAGCAGTAGTAATACTCAGCAGTATTAACTTTGAAGTCTTCTAGCAGTAGTAATTCTGTACAAGCAGCATTAACCATACTTGATCTTTTCTTCAGTTCCCAACAATCTCCCCCTAACTTGACTTTTAGGAAAAGAAGTCAAGTTCTTCAGATTTGATCTTCAAGATGCTTTCAACACTTCAGATTCAATTTCCCAAATTTGGATCTAAGCCCAAACTTTTATTGACAGTTCTTCTCACCATAATCTTGGCCATCTCTGAATCCTTTGTGCATACTAGTGTAGCCTTAAGCATCCCTTCTAGCTTCACTTTGCTATGCTCATAAATTCTGTCTACCAGGTAGTATTCATGATAACAATTGTCAATAGTAATCATGTATACCCCACAGTTTTCAAAAAGTATCCATTTATCAATCTTCTTGAATATAAACTCATGCTGATGATCTTTAATCCTATAAGCCACTCTTTCTGGATCAAACATCATGCACAAGTATTCCATTGCTATCTTGAGAAGATTCTCTTCAGTACCATTCAACACAGGCTCATAGAGTTTTATCCCCACTTTGTATAATTCTTCTATATCAGCTCTTGAACAACTTCTGACAACTCTCCCCCATGTTGAGTATGCTCCAAATGAACCATCAACTCTTTTGATTCTGAAGAAATCCTTTCCATTATCTCTTAGAATGTCCCAGAAGGTAATCTCAGGAGCTTTCATGGAGATTGGAACAACCTTCATCGGTTCTACTATGGTCATATACAAATCCATACTCTCAATTGTTTGCTTATTGGACTGCTCTGGACTTTGCACAGGTTCTGTTGGAGGTGTGACTGAAGGTTCTGCTTCCTTTTCAGTTTCTTCCACCCTTGGCCTTTTCAACTGCCTTTTTGAAGCAATTGACTTCACTCTCTTTCCAGACTTGGCTTCTATACCAACACCCTCATGTTCTTCCTTTTTCTCTTCAACTTTGTCTTTTGAGGGTGTGGTCTCCTCAGGGAATGGTTGTTGGATGTTGAGATCATGTCTCTCTTTCATCCTTCTTTCTGCTTCTTCCCTTTGAGAGGAATCCCCTTGGAGCTTTGCCATTTCCTTCCTGTAGAGCTCCTCAACTTGACTGTATGCCATGTTGGTGAACATCTCCCCTTGACTCCAATTGCACCTTTCAGGAAATTTATCATCTTTCTTCTTTCCTGATTGGCCAAAAAGGTCTTGGAGGGTTGTCTTTTCTGCTTCATTACTGGCATTCTCTGCTTAGACACTTTCACAGAGCTTTTCTTGGCTTCAGTTTCTGCTTTTAAACTTTCTTGATACTCAGCATTTAGTTTTCTGGCCATTATCTTTGCAAGCTCTCTATCTGTTTCTGTTTGAATTTGTTCCTCCTTTTCCATTTGCTCTTGAAGCTGCTTTGCCATCTCCTCATCCATTTCAATCTGACTCCTCTTCTTTGAAGGTTGTTCAGGTTCAACCATCTTTCCTTTTCCTTTTGTATCCTTCAAACCTGCCTCTCTTCTTTCTTTTCTCTTCTTTTGAAGTCCTTCTTCATTGATGACCACTCCCTTGGCCTTTTGAGTAGCCTTAGGAGTGTCATTCTTTGCTTTTACCAGAGTTTCTGCTATCTCCAATTCTTCTACAGAAAGCCCTGTTACTTCTGCTCTTTTAACCTCAGCAGCATTAACAGTTTCTGCTGCTTGGGCAAATTCTGTTTCTCTCTCTATTTCAGCTTCTATCTCCCCCTCAACATCAAATCCCATCTCAGATTTGCTTTCCTTCTCTGTTTCATTCTCTTGATTCTCCCCCTTGTTGGAAGCATCTTGAGCTCTTGCCCTTTTCTTTAACACAAATTGCTTTCTTCTCCTTTTCTGTACCAATCTTGTCACCAATTTCTTCAGTTTGGTGATCTGTACTTGTTGAGACAGAATGACCAGTTTCAGCTCTTCAATGTCTTTCCCCTGCTTGATGACATCCATGTTTATGTTGCCCATTGTTTCCATCAATTCATTGTAGTCATATCTGTCCTCACCTTCTCCAGGAGTGTTACCCCCTTTTGAAGGATCATGGGATCTTTTAGTAGTGGAAGCCTTCTGCCTAGCAGAAGCACTATCCAACCCCTTGGTTTCTTGGCACCGGGGACCTTTGAATGATTGCTCATTCAAAGTTGCCATGGGGAAGGTCTTAGAGATGTTACTACTATCCTTCTCTGTGCTAGCAGAAGTAGTGGCAGCCTTCTCACCCATATGCTCTTCCATCTCCTTAGAGAGCACCTCCTCAGGGTTGGGAGACACCCTAGTGGGTTCCCTTTGGATATTCTCTACTGGAGAGTGCTCCAATAGAGGGCTTTGAGGCTCTTGGTTAATAGTAGGTACACCAAGGGAAGGAGCCTTGTGTACCTTTCTCTTGACATACGTCTTGGATATTCTGGGAGTGGGTTTAGCAGCAAAGGACTAAGGGAAAATTTGAGAGAGGGAAGGTTGGAATTGGCTAGCAGTGGGTTGGTCTAATGGGGGCCATGACCCTGCAACCATACCTTCATCAGTTTGGGACACCACCATCATTGTAGAGAACAATGGGGTGTCTACTCCTTCCGAGTCCCCAGCAAATCTTCTCATATTTGAGAAAACCTTGCCTTTAGGGGGTTTTGGTACATATATCCCATCAGAGTGAGGAATATCCGTCAATTCGTGGGTGATAACTGCTTGAACAAACCTGGGATACATATAAAAGCTCTTTTTGTTTCCCAAGTTTGAGACAAGATCATTGAAAATCATTTGGGAAAAATTATACTTTCTGGCAGTGGCTAAGCATACCAGAGCATAAGCAATGGTGCTACTGAACTCACTCCATCCAGTAGTCTTTTTAGATATACAATGCATAAGGGTATGGACAAAGAAACGCCATTGAGGTGAAAATTTTTCTTTTAAGAACTTGAACACACCCAATGGGCCTCCATACCCCATTCTTGAAAGAATAGAAAACAGTTCATCATTAGAGATAGAAGTTATACCAGAGGCATCGTTTAGACGTAGACTGATGCGAATTACCTCTTCAGTAACTGTCAATGGCTTGCCACACACTGTCGTCTTGATCATTTGCACACCATCCTCAGTAACAATGGTGGCATGTGCCCAGAATTGCCTTTGATGCTCAATATAGATTGATGGAGACACTGTCAGTGCATAGGTGATATGACTACCTTTCAGAAAATCCACTATCTGATGAAATCCTGCAGCTTGCTTTGGCTTTTGGAGCATCGCGATTTCATTGTGCTCGTCAATGAATGCCATTGATGCCATTGATCTTTGAAAGTTCTTGCCTGAAAACTTGATACTTGGGAGAGAGAGGGTTTAGAGCGCAAGAGAATAGTATGCAAAGAGTCGTTATGAACTTTTAGGCGGGCAAAGAGTATTTATAGTATTCGGGACATAAGCAGTATTAACCTAGAGCAATATTAACTACTAGCAGTATTAACTGTGAGCAGTATTAACTACTAGCAGTATTAACTAACTAGCAGTATTAACTACTAGCAGTATTAACTGAGAGCAGTATTAACTACTAGCAGTATTAACTGTGCACTGGCAGTATTAACTATACTTACTCTTTTAAGCTTGTGATACACTGAGTACTTCTATACATATTCTGAAAAAGAAGATTAGTAACACCAAGAATAAACAATATACAGATATAGAACCACTTTTTGAGAAGGGCATATTCAGAGTTGATCATTCCCACACTTGTTACCAAGAAAGTGAATCTACCCACATCAAAAGCTTTAGTGAATAGATCAGCAAACTGGTTATCAGTGTGAACTTTTACAACTTGAATAAGTTTCTTTTCATTGCAGTCTTTTATGAAGTGATGCCTGATCTCAATGTGCTTTGTCTTTGAGTGCTTGACAGGATTATTCACAATGCTAATAGCACTCCTATTATCAATAAAAATTGGAGTGTGTAGAAAGGTTACCCCATAGTCCAGCATTTGATTCTGAATCCATAAGACTTGAGAACAGCAACTTGCAGCTGCTATGTACTCTGCCTCTGTTGTAAATGTGGACACTGTGGTTTGTTTCTTGCACTGCCATGACACTAGTCTTGCACCCAAAAACTGACATCCTCCAGAAGTAGATTTTCTGTCCAAGTTTGCTCCACCTAGATCACTATCTGAGTATGCAAGTAGGTCAAAGGATGAGTCATGAGGATACCAAAGTCCCAATCTGGGTTGCCCTTTGAGATATCTGAATATCCTCTTAACAGCTTGATAGTGAGATTGCTTTGGCCTAACTTGGAATCTTGCACATACACAGACTGGAAACATTATATCTGGCCTAGAGGCTGTAAGATGCATGAGAGAGCCAATCATGGATCTATAATGATGAACATCCATATCCTCCCCCTCAAGATCTGCTGTTATCTGCTTGTGTGTCTCCATAGGTGTGCTGGCAGGTTTTGAATCTGAGAAACCAAACTAGGTTAGAATGTCCTGCACATACTTGGACTGACAGATGAAGATTCCATCTGACTTCTGTTGAACTTGGAGTCCAAGGAAGAAAGTAAGTTCCCCCATGGAACTCATCTTGAACCTTTGCTGCATTAGTTCCTCAAACTCCTTGCACATGTTGTCTCTTGTTGATCCAAAGATAATATCATCAACATAGATTTGGACTAGCAAGATATCCTTCTTCTTTCTCTTGATGAATAGAGTCTTATCAATGACTCCTCTTTCAAAGCCATTTCCAAGAGATAGGATGACAGAGTGTCATACCATGCTCTTGGAGCTTGATGTAGTCCATAAAGTGCTTTCTTCAATTTGTATACCCTGTCTGGATAGTTTGGGTTCTCAAACCCTGGTGGTTGACAGACATATACTTCTTCTTCAATTGAGCCATAAAGAAATGCACTTTTCACATCCATTTGATAGACTTTGAGTTTCATATAGGAAGCATAAGCCAGGAATAATCTAATTGCTTCTATCCTAGCCACAGGTGCAAATACTTCATCATAGTCTATTCCCTCTTCTTGTGTATACCCTTGAGCCACCAACCTTGCTTTATTCCTTATCACTATACCTCTTTCATCTCTCTTATTCCTGAAGACCCATTTTGTTCCTATTGCTCTTTGGCCTTTAGGAAGGTCTACCAGATCCCAAACATCTTGCAGCTTGAATTGCAGTGGCTCTTCTTGCATTGCTTCTATCCAACTGGACTCTTTCATAGCATCATGTGCCTTTTTAGGCTCAAGCTGGGATAAAAAGCAAGATAGCACTCTATGCTGTTGGTCTTGCATTTCTTGAAGCCTACTTTGATTTCTAGTCATCATAGGAGAAGATATATCTCCTATTACCAGCTGTGGAGAATGATTCTTTTGTATTCTGGTGTGATGACTAGGTTCTTCATTAAGTCCCACCTCTAGATTAGAGTCATTCAACTCAACTGAAGTGTTTTCAGTAGCTACTTCTGGTTCTTTATTTTCTTGAGTCTCCTCATCTCTACTTTCTTCTTCACTTTGACTTGGTTCAGTAGATGGTTCCTTTTCACAGTCTTCAACAGGATTCACTGTGGGTATGGGAAAGATCACAGATTGAGATATACTTTCTTGAACTTGTGTAGTCCCTGATCCTCCATTCCCTGAACCTGCATAATCATCACTACTGAACCCAAAAGAGTTAGTTAGTGAGTCAATGTCAAATAGCCACTGAGGACCAGACCCAATTGGATTTGGTGTGTTCTCATTGCATTTGACATTGTCACTTTCTTCAATTATTCTAGAAGAAGAGTTAAAGACTCTGTAAGCCTTACTCTGAGATGAGTAACCAACAAGAAATCCATCATGTGCTTTGCTATCAAACTTACCTAAGTGAGATTTGGTATTGAGAATAGTACAAGGACACCCAAAAGGTTTGAAAAATCCAATGAAAGGTTTTCTTTTATTTAAAAGCTCATAAGGGGTCTTGTTCTTTGACTTGACCACTAGAACTCTGTTATGGACATAACAAGCAGTATTAACTGCTTCAGCCCAGAAGGTAATTGGCAGTTTTGAATCAGCCAACAGAGATCTAGCAGCCTCTATTAGTGTCCTATTTCTCCTCTCAGCAACTCCATTCTGTTGAGGAGTCCTAGGAGCACTATATTGTCTCTCAATGCCTTTTTCTTCACAAAAGTTGTTTAGATCAAGATTTTTAAACTCAGTCCCATTATCTGATCTAATGACTTTTACTTTTTGATTAGTTTGGTTTTCAACTCTTAGGATAAAGGATTTGATCAGTCCACTTGTCTCATCCTTAGTCCTTAGAAAATATACCCAGGTAAATCTAGAGTAATCATCAACAATAACCAAGCAGTAAGATTTCTTGCCTATACTCAGAACATTTGTAGGACCAAACAGATCCATATGCAGTAATTGGAGACAAGAAGAAACAGAGTTTATCTCTTTGGTCTTATGAGAAGTTTTGTGCTGCTTGCCTTTAAGACATGCTACACAATGATCATCACATGAAAATACTTTTGAAGGTAAACCTCTTACAAGGTTGTTTTTAACAAGTTTGTTCATTGTCTTGATATTCATGTGACACATCCTTCTGTGCCATAGAGAGGATTCATCCACAAAAGCTTTTGAAACAAGACAGTTCAGGGATGAATCACTATCAACATTGTCCATATCTAGACAATACACATTGTCCTTTCTTGGAGTTCTAAGTAGTATCATGCTTTCATCAACTACCTTGAACCGTGGAGCAAGGATCATACACTCAGTATTTGTAAATAATATGCTATGTTGTTTGTCACAAACCTGTGATACACTTAACAGGTTGTATTTCAATTGATCAACATAGTAGACATCCTCAAATGTCATCTTACCTTTGGTAACATTACCTTTTCCACTTATTTTACCACCAGTAAGATTATCTCCAAATGCAACATGTCCTCCGTTGATATGCTTGAAATCCTGAAGGCATGACATGTTGCCTGTCATGTGCCTAGAGCAACCACTATCAACATGCCATATGCTCTTCCTCTTGAGCTGTTGGTTGCCCTGCACATAATATAAATCAGTTAGTATGAATTAGGAACCCAAGCCAAAGTGGTCTTGGGTACCCCTTTCTCATCAAAATACTTGCATTCTTTCTTGACAAGTTTTTTAAACTTTGACTCCACATTTTTGGAGTACTTTGTCACAATGATAGGCTTGGAAACATTTTTGCTAGAAGCAGTACTGGTTTTAGAAGTACTAACTGCCTTAGCAGCACTTGCATGCTTAGCAGTACTAACCTTGTTAGAAGTAGTAACTGTGTTAGTAGTAGTAACTGTGTTAGCAGTATTAATATTTTCAGCAGTACTAACACTGGTAGCAGCAGTAATGCTTCCAGCAGCACTATCCCTGTCAGCAGTAGTAACAGTTTTAGTGCTTCTAGGCACCCACATTTTAATGCTTTCTTTTAAAACCTTTTTCCCTATGGGGCCTTTGGTTTCAACAGATTTCTTCATCACATGTTTCTTTCCAGCCTTCCTATAACCAACAGGTTTTTGCACAAAGCTTTGAAAGTTCATTTGTTGGTTAATAGGGTTAAAGAAACAATACTTAGCCAAATGGTTTAACTTTCCACAAATAAAACAAGGCTTTGGTCTATTGATTTTACTCAGATCAATGCCTTGCTTTTGTGCCCATTTATTGTTCCAGTTTCTCTGATTTCCCCTTGGTTTATCATGTTTTTGGGGCTCAGATTTATTGCATGCACACTGCTTGCAAGGGATAGAGTTCACAACAGTGGTCTGCTTATAGTGGACCTTCTTGTTCTTTCCCTCAGTCTTCTCTATCTCATTGGACTTGATCCAATGCTTTCCACATCCCTCATTGGTGATTATGTGGTTTTCTATAGGAATCTCACCACTTACAGTGTTGTCATTATCTTTGACAACTTCTTTCTCACTTTTATCCTTAACAACTACTTCATCTAAGGGATCTATCTCAGTAGCTCCCTTAGGTAGGTCCTTCCTATCCTTTGTTTCTAACAAATCTGAGCTAGGAGGGATGTAGTTGTTGTTATAGGGTGGTGGTGTGGTATTGTACCCTATTCCTCTTCTCAGTTTATCATGAATCTGAGTTTGTAGTAAAGAATCCATTGCTTTGGAAGCATTGGAAAACTTTTCTACATCTAGTTTGACTTTAGCTAGCTCTCCTCTTAGCTTTTCACTCTCTTCTTTGGATCTGGTCAGTTGAAGATCTAAGTCATTTTTCTCCCACTTCCAGTAGTTTGTGTCATAAGAGTGTTGAAGCTCATTATCTTGAAAACCCTTAATCTGCTCTTCAAATCTCTCAACAATCCTAACATAATCTTTTATGTCCTTTTCTAATCTCTTCAGGTCATCACTCATGGTCTGATTGTGATCCCTGTACCTTTTAACAGTATTAATGCAATTTTGAGAACAAAGATTGGAAGTTACCTCTGTTGGGAGATCTGACACCTCTGCCATTAGAGCTTGGTTCTGGATGGCCTCTTCAGCTTGATCACTCCAATCAAACCCCATGCCTTGTTGAGAGACAAGGGCTTGTGCAGAGTTTCTGTTATTATTGAAGCTTCCAGATTGAGCTTGTTGGTGGTTATTGTTTTGAGGCATTCCACTTCTGCATTATCTAGCAAAGTGTCCCTTATGATGGCATTTATAGCATTCCACCTTTGACTTGTCAAAACCTGCTCCATCTTCTCTTCTTTGAGAGAAGTTATTTTTTCAAGTTCTTTTGATGAACTTCTTAACTCTCATAGAGAGCATGGCCATCTGCCATTTAATGTCCATCTCTTCAAGATCATCTGGATGGAGTTGTTCCAAGTCATCATTAATGAGAGAAGAGTTTCCATGACTTGCAAGAAAGGCTTCAAATACAGTTTCATTGCCTTTCTCTTGATTTGCTCCATTGGCAGCACTAACTAATTCAGGGTTGGAAATAGAATCAGTTGATGCTGAAAGGAGAGCAGCATTGTGAACATACCCAGAAGGCCTCTTCTTAGCCTCTACTTCAGATTCAAAAACTCTTAGATCATTATATAGATCATCAAGTTCCTTTTCATGCAGTTGATCATTCTGTCTGAAAGACACAGTATACATGGTCCATTCATCACTCAGGGACCTTAGAAACTTTCTGTTCAGATCATCTTGATCAATTTGTACTCCCACTGTAGCAAGTTCACCAATAAGCTTGTTGAACCTGTCAAAAGTTTGAGTCATAGACTCATTCTTGGTTGACATAAAGTTCTCATATTGTTGCTTCAGAATGGCTTTCTGATTTCTCTTGGTACTTTTGGTACCTGAGAATCTCTTCTCTAGAGCATTCCAGAGCATCTCTGCATCAGTGCAGTTGCAGAACTGATGTTGATATTCATTGGGAATAGCCAAGAGCAAGGTGCTCAAAGCTTTCATCTCTGTTTGTCTAATATTTCTTTCAGCATCAGTTTTTGGTGGAGTTCTCTTTCCATCTGCACCAATCTTTCCTGCTTCAGAAGGACCATTCTCTATGATATCCCACATAGAATAGTCAGTGAGGAGTATGTACTGCTTGATTCTCATCTTCCACATATCGAATTCATTGGGTCTGAGCATTGGAACCTTTGAGACCAGAGTACTGTTTGATTCTGCAAAGTTTTCCATGATGAGTGAATAGTTGTCTCTGAGAGAACAGGCTCTGATACCACTTGTCAGGATCGATTTCTTAACAAGAATAAATTCTCAGAAACAATATCAAAGAAGTTGCGGAATAACACTTTGATATTCTATGGAACAGTAAACAAAACAGTATATGATCAACAACTTATAAACTTGTATTGAATGCTTGAAGTTACAAGATTAAACACACAACCTCAATATTGATGAACAGGCTCACCAATACGAATTCTACTTCTCTAGAATTAGGATCTATGCCTTGAGGTTGATTCTCTCTAAAACTTAAAATGAATAATTATCAATCTTTAAACTATTCTATTAATTCTATACATATACTGAACAAAAAGATAATTACAATAAATACAATATCTTCAGTATATCTTCCATCATTATCTTCAAGCCTTCCATGAATATCTTGATTCTTTCCAGCTGTCATCCTTTCCATCCGAATCTTCAATTCATAAGCAGTACTAATCATAAGCAGTACTAACTATGCTCAGCAGTATTAATTTCTTCAAGCAACATTAACTTGGTCTTAGCAGCATTAACTACTAAGCAGCACTAACCATTAGCAGTACTAACTAGCTAAGCAGTACTAACTTTGTTTAAGCAGCACTAACTTTGACTAGCAGTATTAATTCTACTAGCAGTAGTAACACTCAGCAGTATTAACTTTGAAGTCTTCTAGCAGTAGTAATTCTGTACTAGCAGCATTAACCATACTTGAGCTTTTCTTCAGTTCCCAACAACTGCTTTATGTCTTTTAATTTTTGTGAATAAATTTGATTTGACTAGACTTTGAGACTTATGTAGGATGAGAGAAGCTGAAATGATCTTATCTTGATGACTACAACTTGATTTTCTGAGAATTAAGATTGAGCGAAAAGGTAAATTTCTTATCTTAATCTCAAATATATCTGAAAGAAGGACAACTTTCAGATATAGAAAACATTTTCTTAAATGTTCAAACCACTTCCCGATTCTTAATCTATATTTTATAATTTGGAAGTGTGATTTTAAATGTTTTCATTTTTTTTTGTCATTAATCGATAACCAAACTGTGTGTATCCAAAGATAAATACTTGCGTATTGTCTTTTCTATATACTTTTAAGTATTCACCCACACCGGTTTGAATTTTTATTCAACATGTTCTTACCACATCTCAAAATTGAAACAATTTTTCTTCGATGGTAAGACACTCCGCTTGTATTCAATGAATTTTGAGCGATATTTCATTTCGAAACGGTCATTTCAAGAATGTCTATATTTTGTTTCGTATAGACAAATATCAATTATTCTTGACCATAAGCCTTAATTGATATATCATTCAATTCTGATAATTTTTCATACAATGTCAGATTTTCAAAACAAGTTTCTTGCATTCATATTCATTCATTCAATATACTTGTTTGAAAATATTTCAATGTTTAAAAATGCTCAAATCTTCATGATTATATTTTATGAGCACATATTCATCTGATATTTGTATATGAGCTTTAACTGCTATAGTTAAATCATTTGAGCAACACATGTTTTATAGGAAAAATGGGTTCTTTGTGCTAGGAATTATCTGAACTTCTATGGAATCACGTTAACCAGTGATTTCTACCCAAGAAGTTAATCTATAGAGATTGAGTGTGAGGAGTCAAAAAGAAATGATTGTGGGTTGTGTGATGAGGTAAAATGGAAAAGAGAGTTTGGTTAGTTGTGCGCTTAATGATTAAAAGAAAGAGGGTGTGAGATCAGAGTAAAAGAATATCAAACTCTGCACCAACTACTTTTTGAGCCGGGCAGCCACATTACTAATGTTTCACATTTCTTCGTGAACGTTATTGAAACAGGCAACTAGACCATGCCAACTCTTGACTAAACCCCACAAGCTACTCATTTTCTTCTCAAAAAGAAAATGTTTCATATTTTTCTAGGGATGCAGCATATAATCAATCTGGTTTTCATTTGGAAAATCTGGATATTGAACAAGAAGAAAGTCTGCCCCACCTTCGCACTTCAATCATGCACAATTGAGTCTGTGTTTATCTACTGTTGTCTCAGTGGTTTACACAACTTTGAGCCTTATTAAAAAGCAATCATCGTGCTTAATTCTTTCTACACTTGCACGAACACACAAGGAATTCGTTTCTTTGTCATAACATTCATAGAAATTGCCTTTGTGGTATTTCGATGATTGGATGGAAGCCCTGGGTGAGTGAACATCAAAAAGCTCCTTTATATTGTGTATTCGTTACACACAGTGACTTTGTGTTACTGACAGGCATTTTAACTGATTCATCTGTTGATTCAGGAGTTACATGTTCTTAGTTTGTCTGGATTTGAAAAGATCTAGATGAATATCTGGTTATGGATCACAGAATCAGAGGCTCAGTTGGAAAGATCAGAATGGTCAAATGACATTTCTTGGTGAAAGTTTTGATGATATCGATGCTCTAATCATCAAAAAGGGGGAGAAGAGTTCAAGAAATGTTTGAAAGAGTTTGAATGAAAAAGAATTGTCCGAATGAAGAGTTTGAGTTAAAGCTGGGAGAAAATTTTCAAGATTATTGAAAGATGAAAGCAACAGAATTGTTGAAGATTATTTGCAGAAGCAAAGTGTGCTAAATCTGAAGATATTTTCTTTTCATGTCTGAAAAAGGTTTGTGTACAACCTTGGGGGAGATTGTTATTATTTTTGAAGATCAGACGTTGGGAAGATTGTTGAAAGCTTTTGAATACAAAGCTAAAGAAGAATTTCATCGTGTTAAAGAGGAGTTTGTATATCATGTTTGTTTCAAAAGGGGAGATTTCAAGAGAAGATACAGATTGTTCAAAGGGGGAGTTTATTCAATCGAGCTTAATCAAAGAGAAGATCGCATTGCTAAATCTTTTAGTAATGATCTTGATCCAAAGGGGGAGATTGTTAGAGCACAAATATGTTGGATTCAAGATCATAAAGTTTGAAGACCAAAAGATCAAGAAGTCAAAGCTAGAAAGTCAACTCTTATCAAAAGTCAAAGTCTTTTGTTAATAAATGTCAAAGTCAATGTATGTGTAATTTGTTTCCTTGTATTTGATAGAGGGTATAAATACTTTTGTTTGTTTTTGTAATCAAATGTACACACACATATTAGAGAAGAGCATATTGGTATATCATTCTAGTGAGAGAAAGTAGAGAGAGAAAGTTGTAAATTTGTAAACTTGTGATTGAGATTAATTCATATGAGGTTGGAATTATCATCTTGAGTATTTGTTATTGATTAGAACTTGATGAAATAGGGAATAACAGGAGGCTTCGACATCCACTGTATCTTCCCAACCCTAGTGAAACAATGCTCATCAACATGTTTACCCTTACCTTGTGATTTAGCTGCCACCACCCCTTTAACACAAGAGGACGATTTGTGACCAAACACACAACAGTGAGAACATTGAAGAGGTTCCCAAAGATATTCTACCCGGACCATAACCACCTCGTCCCGCCAACCGTTCACACTAAGGATTATCACTTCAATCTCTCGCTTGAGTTCACCAACGGCCCAAGTTTCCACCAAAACCTTAGCGAACCCCGGTCTTCCCCATTGCTTATCACACATGGCCGTTGTACAACTATCCATCTGCTTCGGTACTCTCAGTGCACTTGCAATTCTCCCAACCCCTCTCGATTGAAGGCAACCAGCGGGATGTTATGTAAGTTGATCCACAACGGACATTCCGTATGCATTGGCCGATGAAGACCCTTTGTGGGGTCCCATGGGAAAACAAACAAAGGTACCCCCCGAACCATGAGGGGCCCCTGTTCAATGACCTGCATGGCACCCCCTCATCATTGAAACGGAAAAAGAAGAAACCATTCGCATTCATCATAGTGTCATGATGTCCAAACTTATTCCAAGCATTTGACACACTCCTCTCTACCAAAGGAAAAGGAATACGGGGACCAGAAAATACCCAAAAATAGTCGATTTAAAAGTTTTGCATACCTATTTGGCTAAATAAATGAGTATTGAGACCACATTTTTCTTTTTATCTTCCAACGGAAAGAACTTCAAAGCAGTCGGTGTGGAACCACCAACAGCTTCCGCAAAATTCTTCGACAAAATTTTAACATTCCCATATTCCAACCTTTCAGCAGGCGTAGCATTAACCACCGGAACTCCTTCAGACAAAACCTCTCCCAAAACCCTAGTGAAATTTTTTGGGTTTGCATGCATGGTCTCCATTGAAGAAACCCCATTACCATGCAGAACCTCGTTTGGCTCCTTTCTAGAGTTTAGCACATCCCCCGGTGGGATCCCTATCACTTCAGCAAGCATGGGGTCATCCCCCTCCCTCAACATCGAACCAGAACCAATTACGTTTACAGATCCCAACATACCGTGAAGCTAGTGTGCGGAAAATCGTAAATGGTATATCCCTAGTGAAACTAAGAAGATCTCAGAAACCCTCGATGTTGCAACTATACTAAGGAGTCCAAATACGATCTACGAAGACACTAGAACCACACAGTGGAGTAGAAACTATAAACGCAATCGAAAACGAACCTGCAAAAAAACCCAGCCGCAAGAAACCCTAGCAGTCGCTGCACACAAACCCTAGTCTGCGAGGCCTGTGTGTGATTCTTCCGACGAAACATGGAAAACTCAAACTCAATTACTGCACCGTGCACCGACCCACGATCAGGAAAAATAGCAGCCACAACAAATTAAGAACTCCACCGTCCCACGATTGAAGAAAATGGAAACAGTCGGCCGCCACTCTCTTGCGTTTGAAAATTAGTCGAAAAACAAAACCAACACCGACCCACTATGAAAATTCTCGAAAGAAATAAACTACAACCAATTAAATCAAAAAGATTTAATTCGTGTAGCCAATCCACGAACGAGCAAAGCCTTATTCCACCGTCCCACTATCTTGGATTCGATAACATCATAACCGCCGATCTCTCTCTTCTCTCAAAAACACCCACCACCACTAGGATCCACTAACAAGAAAATCAGTCACAAAAAAGCACTAATCATCAACCAAGAAAGCTTGATCTTTGATTAAAAAATACGCATCATTGTTAAGAAACCCTAAACGCCAACCATCGAGAGAGAGAGAGAGGATCAACGAATATTTGTTTATATGAACAAGATATAAACAATTTGACCATGAAAGCACAATGAATAAGAAATGACGTCTGATTTCAAACAATTTAAAGTTCAATCGGGAGTATTACCATCAAAAGATTAATTATTTGAAACATGGTAATAACAAAGTCAATAAGAATGTACTGAACCAATGTGTGTAAGAATACTTGACAGTATATGAAAAGATAATACACAAGTATTTATCTTTGTGAAACACATGGTCAGATAAACATGATAGTATCGATATGAAAAACATTTAAAATCACACTTTGAAATTCATAAAACTTTTGAGAACACGAAGTGGTTTGAACATTTAAGAAAATGTTTTTCACATCCGAAAGTCGTTCTTCTTTCATCATGTGTAAGATAAAGAATCAAAAATACGTACATTCAGCATAGGATTCTCCCCCGTTAATGAATATTTTATCGTTTAAGCTTCCTTTGAAAAAAAATCAGATACTCCTTTACTGTATATGTAAAAAGTCAAATTATTAGCAGAGAACAATATGAATATAACAATTAATCCCATTTCTATTTTCTACTATCTCCCCCATAAAAAATATGGCAGTGAAATGTTAAACAAACTCCCCCTCAAACAAACAGTAAAAAAAACTTCCTGATAAAGATGTATCATTTCAGCATCCTTAAGAAGAATAACATTTATGTCCGGGTTCTGAACAGATTATCCAGAAGCCAACGTCACATTTTGATAACCTACAAAACAAGAATGATTTTGGTAATCATATAGAATGATTCCGCTTTCGTCAGTTAATTAGAATAATATAAGAAAATAATCGAACTCCCCCTAGACATGTAAACATCAAGATTTACTCCCCCTAGAATCATGCAAGAGATATTCATAGACTTTAAGAAGACATGTTGAGCATACCTAGTTTGCGGATTAGAAACTTAAAGCGTTTTTCATCTAAAGGCTTGGTAAACAAATCATCTAACTGGTGGTCAGTCTGTACAAAATGCGTTTCAATATCACCTTTCTCCACATGATCCTTGATGAAGTGGTAACGCACATCTATATCCTTTGTCTTGGAGTGCTGAACCAGATTAGCAATTATGGCAATCGTTCTCTTGGAATCACAATAGATAGGGACTCTCTTGTAGGTGTATCCAAAATCTTTTAGTTTGTTGATCCAAACTCTCTTAGTGATTTGATAACGACCCTCTTCTATACTTAGTGAAAATTACGTTTTAATATGTATTAGTGTTTCACCATCAGCGATCAGACTGAGTCTGTTCAGTTATCGCTGATAGTCTTCTTATAAGCATCTACTATGTATTAGTGTTTCACTATCAGTGATCAAACTGATCCTGTTCAGTATCGCTGATAGTTTCTGATGTAAACAGTAACGTAATCCCTGAAGACAAGTTTCGCGTCAACAGATGTTCATAGCTGAATCGAAGACGAAGCTGCTGAATCGAAGACGAAGTTGCTGAACAAAGACAAGTCTACTAGTACCTGATGCGGATATCAGTGAAGCAAAGACGAATCTACTTATACGTGAAGGAACATGAGGAAAAGCTTTAGCGATCGTTGAACTCTTGATATCTCTGATGAAAGAGATACTCAGCGATCGAATGATCACTTAGATTATGTCTCAAGTTTCCTTTTGTCTCTCCTTGCACAACTTAGTACGATATGTCAGAACGGACATGTCTCTGCCACAATTCGTACAACATCTCTATCATCTACACTGTTCACTATCCGGCCGAAAGCATGTCTCCCAAAAGTCAGACTCCCAAAGCCAATCAGTGAACGCCACGTGTAAAGTGCCCTGCCATGCATTTAATGCATAGGGTATAAATAGGAAGATCACCCCCTTCATCTGAAGGGTGCTCAATCCTTGAACCCCATATAGAAACCCTTGTTTTCTATATTTCTTAATCCCACATTCTTTGAATTTCTTGTGCAACCATCTTAGTGTTTCTTAAGTTTGTTTAGATTGAGTCTGTCTTAATCTTATTCCACAACAAACTTGTAAATTGTATTTGATTTATCAATAAACAATTTATTAAACTTTAATTTATGTGTTTATATTCAACCCCCCCCCCCTTCTACAAACTTGTTAAGCACCTTAGGGAGCAACAAGTGGTATCAGAGCAGTTTGTTTAATCTAATAAACAAGATCTTGCTTTATTCTCTTCTCTGCTGTTCTAAATGACACTTAACACAAACACAAACTACTATGATAATGGTTCACTTTCTAAACCTCCTCGATTTAGCAGAGATAACTTTTCTCTATGGAAAAATCGAATGATGCTATTTCTTGAAGGTGCGGATCCTACTATATTTGAATATATAGAAAATGGACCCTATGAACCTGTTAGAATTATAGTTGTTGTTTCTGCTACTGCCACCACTGAAGCTGTCCCTGAACGATATGTCGTTAAGAAAATAAGACAGTGGAGTGATGAAGATAAAAAGAAGGTAGGAATAGATGCAAGAGCAAAGACCATTATTTCAATGGCTCTGCCTGATGAAGTTTTTCATTCCATCATGCATCTGAAAACTTCTAAAGAAATGTGGAAATCATATGTGTTCAATATGAGGGCACCACTGAAATCCAAGAAACTCGTAAGATTAACTTGGTAAGACAGTATGAAAGTTTCATCGCTGGTAAGAATGAATCTCTCTCTGACGTTCATCAGCGGTTTAACTGCTTAATCATTGACCTAAGAACTGTTGGTAGGACCTATTCTAATTCTAAGGTCCTAACGAAATTCTTAGAATGTCTTCCTGAAAGCTGGGACAGTTATTCAATATGTCTTAAGCTTACAAAAGACTTAAACTCTCTTTCTCTCAGCACTCTGTATGGAACATTGCTCAACTATGAGCAATCGAATCTCCTAAAGAAGAATCTTGTAAAAGATTCTAAAGACTCCAAAAGCACTCATGTTGCTTTAATCTCTTCAGAGATAATTCCATCTCAGCGATCTACTCTCACCATCACTAAGTTAGATTCTGAATTTGTGGATCTATCAGACCCTGATCCTTCCGAGTTTGATGAGTCCTTAGCACTCTTGACAAACTTCTTTAAGAAATTTGCAAGAAAGAGCAACTTCCGAAGAAGTAAGCCTCTTTCTCTTACTGAAAAGCCAAAATCAACACCTGTTGATAAGGCTACTGCCACTTACTATAACTGTGAAAAGATTGGACACTTTGCTAGTGAGTGCAGGTCGAAAAAGGTCTTCAAACCTTCTACCTCAAGAAGATCCAGTGATGACAAATATCTAAAGCTGAAGAACAAATATCAAAAGCTGAAAAGCTACAAGCGAAAAGGTAAAGGTCTCATCGCTGAAGAACATGACTGGGCTAAATCAGAAGAATCATGTTCTGATGAAGAAGAAGTCACTAATCTTTGCCTCATGGCTGAGATTAAAGAAGAAGTAGAAGAACCATCTGAACCTTCTATAAGCTACATATCATCTCAGGTATCTATCTCTACAAATCCCTCTCTGCCTGAAGCTGAGAGAAGTCGCGCTGTTGATGTGCTGAAGATTGACCTTTATAATTCTCTAAACGACAAAACTCAAGGTGAGAATAAAAATGTTCATTTAACTCAAGAGCTAGAGAAATGTCATGAAAAGATCAGAGAACTAAATCTTTTAGAAGAAAAGTTGAAAGATCAAGTCATTATAAATGAAATCATCAGCATTAAACGCGAACAAGTCATCGCTGCTCTAAAAGCAGAAAAGGCTCATGTTGAAAAATGGTGCAAATCATCAACAAAGATCTCTGAGATAATAAATGCTCAAACTTCTGAAAGTGATAAAACTGGTCTTGGTTTTTGGACACCACAGGATGAACCTAAAGAAGAAAGTTCCTCGCTTAAGTTTGGAACGTTTGTCACCTCTTTCTTTGACACTTCTTATAATCAATTCTATCCCTGTTCTTCTTCTAATTCTATCCCTGAGGAAAAATCCAAAGACACTAAGTCTGCGGATAAAGGAAAGTCCATTCTCCTTCCTCAGAAGGCTACTAGGAAAGCAAAGCTGAAAGTTCCTTCTAAACGTTAAGCTAATCAAATCCTCTATCTCTATGATAGAAATCTTTGATCTCTGTGCTCCAAAGCTAAAGATTGATCTTAAATCCACGAGATCTGAAGAAATGAAAATTCCTCCCAGATCTCATGAGAAAAGCCTTCTCGGACCTGGCCCTGCTCATCTTAAACTTGCAAAACCTTCTACTAGTCCTAAAACCGTTTTCAAATACAGAAAATGTTATCACTGTGGTTTTACTGATCATATTGCAAGCAAATGTCCAACTGCCACTAAAGCTGACAAAACAACTAAAGTGAAGAAAAATGCCTCTAAAGCTGAGAAGGTCACCAAAGTTGAAAAATCTACCAAGGTGAAGAAAAAACCACTAAGGTTAAGAAATTAACCAAAGTGAAGATCACCACTGAAGCTGAATCTTCATCTGCTGAGAAGACTGCTGAAATTTCCTTATCCACTGACTCTAAAGGACCCATTGAAAAGTGGGTACCAAACAACGCTTAATCTTTCTTATGTGTGCAGGGATCAAAGGGCATCTGGTATCTCGATAGTGGATGTTCTCGTCATATGACTGGACAAAAAAACCTGCTCACTGAATACAAGGAAGAGAAAGGTCCCTCTGTGACCTTCGGTGGAAATGGAAAAGGATATACCCGAGGGTTTGGTGTCCTCAGCAATGGGACAACTACCTTTCGAAGAGTCGCTTATGTAGATGGACTGAAGCACAACCTTCTGAGCATCAGTTAGCTATGTGACAAAGACTACGAAGTTCGCTTTTCTAAGAAAGCATGTTAAGTGGTGGATGAGAAAGGAAAACTTGCTCTCAGTGGTTATCGCAGAGAAAATGTCTATGTAATAGATATGGACTCTACTATCACTGAAAACTTATGTTTTCTCTCTAAGGCCTCTTCTGATGTCAACTGTCTATGGCATAAAAGGCTCTCTCATCTAAACTTCAAAACCCTGAATTCTCTCTCATCTAAGGAACTGGTTTCTGGTCTTCCTCAGCACTCATATGCTAAAGAATCTCTCTGCTCAGCATGTGAAAAAGGAAAACAAACAAAAGCTAGTTTCAAGTCTAAACATGTTTCCTCAGTGACAAGTCCTCTTCAGCTCTTGCATATGGATCTGTTTGGTCCTGTCAACATCCAATCAATAGCTGGAAAGAAATATACACTTGTCATTGTAGATGAATTCTCTCGTTATACCTGGGTTATCTTTCTTCGCTCTAAGAGTGATACTCTAGAAGAACTAATATCTTTTGTTAAAAAGATGGAAGTGCTGAATAATCTTACTGTTCATTCAATAAGAAGTGATCATGGAACTGAATTCAAAAACAGTTCGCTGAACAATTTCTTTGAGAACAAGGGAATTTCTCATAACTTCTCTTTAGTAAGAACACCTCAGCAAAACGGAGTCGCTGAAAGAAGAAACAGAACGATCATTGAAGCTGCTAGATTAATGCTCAACGATTCTCACCTCCCTACTCAATTTTGGGCAGAAGCTGTAAACACTGCATGCTTTACTGAAAACAGATCGCTGATAGTAAAGCGATATGGGAAGACAGCTTATGAACTTTTTCATTGAAGAAAGCCTTCTATCAGTTTTCTTCATATCTTTGGTTGTTAGTGCTTTATCTTAAACAATAGAGATCAACTTGGGAAGTTCGACCCAAAAGTTGATGATGGAATATTTCTAGGTTATTCATCCATCTCCAAAGCCTACAGAGTTTTCAACAAAAGAAGACAATCTGTGGAAGAAACAATTCATGTCACATTTGATGAAACTCGCTCTGCGAACTCTAAACCAATCACTGACAATGAAGAGTTAAATGCTTGGATGTTCTCTCACTACAGAGAAACTGAACCCGTCTTCTCAAACCATCAGCATTTCGATCCTCCAGCCACTGATGATGATCCAAACATTATACCTCCTATCGCTGAATCCAACTCATGGGTTTCAGCTGAACCTCTAAACACTTTGCTACCAACAGATCTACCTCTGTCTGAAAACCTCTCTGATAAAAACGTCTGTCCACTTCTCAACAGTTAATTGCTGATAAACCTCAAACGTCCTCATCAGTAAACATCCCTATTGTTGATTCAACCTCTAAGTTGAGCGATCATGCTCCTGCTCAGCGATGGACCAGAGATCATCCAATAGATCAAGTTCTTGGTGATCCAGATGAAGGTATTCAGACACGACGAAGTTCAGGTAATATATGTCTCTTTAATAGAACCAAAGAAGACTGACGATGCCCTCAGAGATCCAAACTGGGTCAGCGCTATGCAAGAAGTGCTGACTGAATTCTATCGAAACAAAGTTTGGAATCTCGTTCCTAGACCATCTGATAAAACTTTTATAGGCACCAAATAGGTGTTTAGAAACAAGTTAGATGAACATGGAACTGTAACTCGCAACAAGGCTCGACTTGTTGCTCAGGGATACAGACAAGAGGAAGGTATAGACTATGATGAAACCTTTGCCCTGTGGCCTGGCTCGAAGCAATTCGACTCTTCTTAGCTTATGCAGTCTATAAAGATTTCATCGTCTATCAAATTGATGTAAAATCAGCTTTCCTAAATGGAAAGCTGAATGAAGAAGTCTATGTAGAACAACCTCCCGGGTTCTATGACCCTAAGTATCCAAATTATGTTTATAAATTGGATAAGTCTTTCTATGGTCTTAAACAAGCCCCTCGCTCTTGGTATGACACTCTCTCATCATTTCTTATCTCTGAAAATTTTGAACGTGGCAAGATTGATAATACGTTATTTTTCAGAAAGATAAAAGGTCATATAATTCTTGTACAAATATATGTTGATGACATAATATTTGGTTCTACTAACCCATCTTTATGTACTCGCTTCGCTGAAAGAATGAAGAAAGAATACAAAATGAGTATGATGGGTGAGCTGACATATTTTCTTGGTCTTCAGATTAAACAATCTGACAAAGATACTTTTATCAACGAAGGTGAGTATGTTAAAGATATGCTGAAGAAGTTTGATCTTACTCAAACTTCAGCGATGGAAACTCCTATGGCACCACCCCTGACACTTAACAAAGATCCTTCTAGAAAACCTGTTAATGTCACTGCCTATAGAGGAATGATAGGCTCCCTGCTGTATCTTACAGCGAGCCGACCTGACATTATGTACTCTACTTGTTTATGTGTACGCTATCAATCTGAACCCAAGGAATCCCATCTGATCGCTGTTAAGTGAATCTTCAGATATCTGAAGGGAACTCCTAACCTCGGTCTTTGGTACCCCAAAGACTCAGGGTTCGATCTAACTAGTTATTATGATAGTGATTTTGCAGGCTGTAAACTTGACAGAAAGAGTACCACTGGTGGATGTCAACTCTTGGGAGGAAAGTTGGTAAGTTGGACAAGCAAAAAGCAAAATTCAATGTCCACTTCCACAGCTGAAGCTGAATATGTAGCCGCTGGAAGCTGTTGTTCTCAGATCTTATGGATGAGAAATCAACTATTAGATTATCACCTCCATCTATCAAAGATTCCTATCTATTGCGACAGCACTAGTGCTATCGCTATAGCAAATAATCCAGTGCTACATTCAAAGACGAAACACATAGAGATCAGATATCATTTTATCAGAGATCATGTGATGAATGGTGATATTGAACTTCACTTTATCCCTACTGACTTTCAGCTTGATGACTTATTCACCAAATCTCTTGATGAGACAAGGTTCAACTTTCTCATCAGTGAGCTTGGAATGCTGAATCTCGAAGAATAAATCTCCAACGTTCATACATTGTGTCAGTAATCATAAGTTCCCCTTTTATCATTCTCTCTGATAAACATTCTGACTCTCAGGTATGTTTTCTCAATCCCTAAAACTGAATCTTCATTCAGTTAAGATGATTTTCAAAATATAAACTTTAATCACTGAAACCTTCTTCAAATGATTAAAAGCTTTTTTGAAAAATAAATCAATCACTGATATTTCTAGTCTGTGATCCTTTTAAAAGAAAATATATCCCTATCTTTACCATCAGGGATACATTCAAAAAGAAAAATCTATCGTTGACTTTTCTTCAGTGATAATTTCAAAACGGACAAATGAACAGTCTCTCTCTTCTATGACGTCATTTGAACCGATAATCCACGACATGCCTTTTTTCTGACACGTTCGTCCGTTGCTCTTCTATCCAATCAACATCGTGAGACGTGTCCATGTCATGATGAGCATTTGCTTTCCCACCTCTCACATTCTCTCTCCTCTCTCACACGTATAAAAGGAATGTTTTTCCATTCTTATCTTTTTACGCTTTCTAGAAATACTTTCAAAGCAAGAATACTCTTTCAAGCATTCTAGCATTCTCAAGCATTTGCATCATCTTCTTCAAAGATCAACAGGTTATTCTTGATCTGGTTCTTTTTCTTATCTTAAATCTTTTTACATAAACCTTCATTTATGGGTTTATAAGATTCTAATCAAATAAAATCATTTTCATTTTTATTTTATTCTTAAAAACCATTGTATTTTGATTATTCTTCATTCAAAATCCTGGTTTTTCTTCTTGGTCTTGTATCTTATATTAAGAACACCTTTTTAATCTTAAAATTTGTTGGTTTCTCTATGTTTCTTTCCCAAAATAGAAACTAGACAAATCTTCTTTATTTTTATACTAAAACCTTTTCTTCTACTCTTTTATCTACTCATATTCAGAATGGCTCAATTTGCACTTGTCGCCTCTAAGAATGTCAAGTTCGCCATCACTGAATCAGAGCTTCCGAAGAACAATCATTTCGCTCGTCTCGATTTTGACGGTGTTAAGTATCCACATCTGAAGGAAGCTGCAATGTTCCTAAAGCAATCCTGCATTGCTTATGCTATCACTGTGGATCCCACACCCTCCAAAGCTATTCTCCAACAATTCTGGTTTACTACTGATGAAACCTCTATCACCAACAAAAAGGGTGAACAGGCTCCTGATATCTCTTTCAGCACTCAACTTGGCTCAAGGATGATGACTGCCCTAGGCCTGAGGAAAGCTCTGCGTTTTCCTGACAAACCCAGGAATGAATTTGACGCCTTGCCAACTGACGCTGAACTCATCCAATTCCTAGATGCCATGGAATATGCTTGGGAACCCAAACCAAGGACAACTATTCCAAACAAGAAGCTAACTCTTGTGAAGAAGGAACTTATGCCTTCCCAGCTAAACTACATCTTCTCATACTTCATCCAGTGTATGAATGGGAAGAGTGGGTCACTGGACCAAGCCAACAAGGTTCAGGTCCAGATGGCTAACTCAGTGATAGTGGGACGCAACTTCGACTACGTAACAGCTATCTTTGACGACCTGAAGTCAATGATAAATAAGACCGAGAGGGATCCCAAAGTTCCCTACGTACACTTTATCTGTACGTACCTAAAGTTCCTCTACCCTACCACTTACCCCACCAACTCGGATACATCTTTTCCGAAAGTGGGTCAGCGCTCCCTAGAAGTCAAGACGCTCCCTAACGAGGTAAGTATCTCTGAACTTCACTCCCGACTCTCTCTCCTCACTTCTTTTACTTCAGCGGCCAAGCAGGAGGTTCCTTCTTCTGCTATCCCTGCCGCTACCCCTTCCAAACGACCATCAACTGGCTCCCTTGGTCTTTCGAAGAAGGCCAAGGTGACCAAGGAGAAATCTACCTCTAGCTCTATCCCTAAGGATGTTTCTCTACAAACTTCCTTGGATGCTTTCGTGGGCCTCTCCTCCACATCCTCAGCGACAACCACTTCAACCGTGCCAGCGATCTCGGTCGCTGTCACAACAACAGTGACGCAACCTACAATCTCAGTTCAACAACCTGAGGTAACTACCCCTATCCCTACATCTTCTATCCCCATCTCTTGTCCTTCTATTTCTTTGACCTCTAACCCTCCATCTATCTCTACTCCACAGTTTGGACCCATAGGACCTGAACATCAATATTTTGAGGAATCTTTACAATTCTACAAAATGTTTGATAATTCAGGTATCCCTATAACCTTAAACACTTCTCCCAACTCACCATATAAGCCTGTTTCTCAAAAACTAACTTATATTTCAGGTCCTAGTTTGGCGACTGTTGACACCAATGTCAACAATCTGAGTGCAAAGGTGGACTCTATGACTGCTTCTCTCAACAACACCACCAACGATGTTCAATCAGCTGGTGAAGCACTAAAGACGCTGACTGCCACCTGTGCCTCCAAAGATGACGTTTCTCACATTGCTACTCTCCAAGAAGCGATTGACAAAGCCAGGGAAGACTCACAGCAACAGTTTGCAGCTCTGACTACAAAGGTTGATGCCTGTGAGGTCCTTCTTCAGCAAATCCTGTCCCACCTGAAGGAACCAGCTCCAACTCCTGCTCCTTCATTTACAGAAGACGATCGCACCGCTTTAGACGTAGTTGTGGAATTTATTCATCAAGCTACGTCCGATATCCCTGTACTTGAAGACCGGCTCAAAGGAAGTTGTCCACTGCTGAGACCTCTACTCCTTCCCAAGATCTCTCCCTTCGTGTTAATGACAAAGAGGGGGAGAAAGCATCTGAAGAAAATAAGGAGAAAGAAGCTGATGCTGCTGAACAACTGAAGGAAACTCCCTGTCAGGTTGAGGGGTAGATAGCTACTGACAAAGCCCCTCCTACCAACGCTGATCTATTCGATGATGAAGAGGAGGAAGAAGACGATGATGAAGACCTTGATCTTGAAGATCAAGAGTATGATTCTCATCAAGATGATGATGATGACGATGAAGATCAATCTCTATGGTGTTCTTCAGTCGTCACTTCATCAGCGATAGCTTCGAAAGAAGTTATCAAAGCAGGGGGGAGTCAAGACACACCTTCAGGAACCCCTTCCCAAAGCAAAGGCACAACTGCTGAGGGAACCCTGAAGATGATTTCACTACCTGAGGAGAATCCTTCTCAGGTATGCCTTACTCTTGTTCCTTTTTCCTTCTATAAAAATCCCACCCCTGTTTCTTTCTAGCCTTTATCTCTATCCTTCCCTAAAATAAATCTAACCTTTTTCTTTTTCTGACCAGACAGTTCTCTCCCCTGCTTAAGGGTAAAGAGCTTCAAATAATACCAGCTGCTGAAGCTGATGACCAAATAATTCCAATCTCTGTCAGAGAGATTGATGAAGAGGATGAAGAAGAAGAAGAAGAAGAAGAAGAGTCCATGCAACATCATGGAAGGCCCTCTAGACCATCTCACTGTTTAGAGGAAGAGAGAAAGAAAAGAACAGAGATGATCTCTCATCTGGAGAGTCAACGACGAAAGATCCCCTCTCAATCATCAGATCTGGAGTTCCTGACTGAAGCTGAAATTGAAGAATCCGTCAGGGCTGAGAAGCTGATCGCTGACTGTCAAAGAGATGCCTCTCTGGCTCTCAAAATTCAGTCTTCTCAAGTCAAAGACAAGAAGCTGAAAAGCAAACTAGTGGAAGTCCAGGCATCTCTGTTGAAAGAGATTGAAGAGGAACGCTCCAAAGATAAAGCGGTCAGCGATAATTCTGTCGATTGGTGCAAGCAAAAAATTGACTATCGCTCTGACCCAATGAAGATCGTAGCGGTCGCTATCTCTGGAAGAAAGAAGAAGGATAAACTCCTTTTCACCATGGAGATTACTAGAGAGGATGGAAGCTGCAAGGCTATGTTCATTTCAAAGCTGGAAGATCTTGGCTACATGGAGTGGCTTGAGTTCAAAGATGCGCTGAAGAAATCAAAGTCTACATACATAGGTTATGTTGAAAGGGTAAATGATGCCCTCATCAACAGAGTCGCTGCTATACTAAAGGTGCCATCTACTCTTCCTCCAAAGTCCAAGCAAATCAAGAAGAAGCCTATCTCCTCCTCATCTGAAAATGTCGCAGTGATCAGGAATGAAACCTCCATCAAATTCTCAAGAGAAGCTCTGTTCGGTCCTCCTCATGATCTTTCAGTTCTTGATCTATCTCTGCCTCCTGGCGGACCATATGCTGCGGGACAAGTTCTTGAAGAACCTTTTGGAATCTTCTTCAGAGATGACGAGGAACAACTCAGATTTCAAAGGGTCTCTGAAATCCCTATATGTCCCCTCGCTCTTCTCAAGGATCTCATGTGCCTATGGTGTACTCTCTCTCCTGCTGCTGAGCCAATCATAGCGACCATATGTAAAGAATCTTTAGAGCGAAGTCAAAAAGGAGAAGAAATACCTGAGTATTTGATCAATCCTCCTAAACCCTCTTTAGATAGCTGATAGATTAGTTTATTTTCTTGTAATTTATTAGTTTAACTTACAGTAGTTAGTACATCACTTGTACTTGTAATTTTCATTCCTTGTAATTCTTTTCTTGGATTAATGAGAATTTCAGTGAAGTACTTAACTCTATCAGTACTGTAAAAGATCCCTCAAAATAGTAATTGGGACATGTATGATATGAGTCCTGATTATTCCATCATTTTGAATTATAAAGTAATTTTCTTCAGTTACTTTGTCATTATCAAATAGGGGGAGATTGTTGATCCAAACTCTCTTAGTGATTTGATAACGACCCTCTTCTATACTTAGTGAAAATTATGTTTTAATATGTATTAGTGTTTCACCATCAGCGATCAGACTGAGTCTGTTCAGTTATCGCTGATAGTCTTCTTATAAGCATCTAGTATGTATTAGTGTTTCACTATCAGTGATCAAACTGATCCTGTTCAGTATCGCTGATAGTTTCTGATGTAAACAGTAACGTAATCCCTGAAGATAAGTTTCGCGTCAACAGATGTTCATAGCTAAATCGAAGACGAAGTTGCTGAACAAAGACAAGTCTACTAGTGACCTGATGCAGATATCAGTGAAGCAAAGACGAATCTACTTATACGCGAAGGAACATGATTGCTGGACTCTTGATATCTCTGATGAAAGAGATACTCAGCGATCGAATGATCACTTAGCTTATGTCTCAAGTTTCCTTTTGTCTCTCCTTGCACGACTTAGTACGATATGTCAGAACGGACATGTCTCTGCCACAATTCGTACAACACCTCTGTCATCTACACTGTTCACTATCCGACCGAAATCATGTCTCCCAAAAGTCAGACTGCCAAAGCCAATCAGTGAACGCCACGTGTAAAGTGCCCTGCCATGCATTTAATGCATAGGGTATAAATAGGAAGATCACCCCCTTCATCTGAAGGGTGCTCAATCCTTGAACCCCATATAGAAACCCTTGTTTTCTATATTTCTTAATCCCTCATTCTCTGAATTTCTTGTGCAACCATCTTAGTATTTCTTAAGTTTGTTTAGATTGAGTCTGTCTTAATCTTATTCCGCAACAAACTTGTAAATTGTATTTGATTTATCAATAAACAATTTATTAAACTTTAATTTCTGTGTTTGTATTCAACCCCCCCCCCCTTCTACAAACTTGTTAAGCACCTTAGGGACCAACATAGTTGCGTCTTCATCCACAAGACTTGAGAACAGCAACTTGCGGCAGCAACGTACTCAGCCTCAACAATGGATGTGGACACAAAGTTTTTCTTTTTTGATGTCCAACTTACAAGTTTATCACCTAAAAATTGACATGATCCAGAACTGCTCTTTCAATCAAGCTTACAACCTGCGTGATCAGGATATGTGAAAGCAGTTAAGTCAAATCCGGATTCCTTTGGATACGAAAGGTCTAATTCAGGAGTGCCTTTCAATTATCTAAGGATCCTTTTCACGGCTACAAGATGAGATTCCTTCGGATTAGCTTAATATCTCGCACAGAAACAAGTAGCAAACATAATATCAGGTCTACGTCCAGAAGTGTGCCAGTAACCATGGGCGTTTTCATTACTGCACTATCGGTCATATTAAACTTTTTCAAAATATCACGAATATATTTGGACTGGTTGATAAAAATGCCATCAGGGGACTTTTCACTTGAAGACCAAGGAAAAATGTCAGTTCACCCACCATGCTCATCTCAAACCCTAGTCTCCATAATTTTTTAATTGTTTTTACGAAATTTAGGATTTGTAGACCCAATCATTATATCATCTACATATATCTGGATTAAGATCAAGTCCTCACCTTGTTTCTTTAGGAATAAGGTAGTATCGATCATACCTTTCTTAAATCCAGAGGCAAGAAGGACTTGAGTTAAAGTTTCGTACCATGCTCTTGGGGCTTGTTTAAGACCATATAACGCTTTATCAAGAACATAGATGTAATCAGGGTGTTGTGGATCTATGAAGCCTTCGAGTTATGCAACGTACACTAGTTCATGTAATATGCCATTTAAAAATGCTGATTTCACATCCATTTGATAGACTGCGAAATTCTTATGTGCTACATAAGAAAGAAAAATCCGAATAGCCTCAATCCTTGCAACAGGGGAAAATGTTTCATCATAGTCTATGCCTTCCTTCTGACAGTAACCCTTAGTGACCAATCTTGCTTTGTTTCGCACAACAATTCCAGCCTCATCTTTCTTATTCCTAAATACCCACTTTGTGCCAATCACATATTTATATTTTGGTCATGGGATCAGCCGCCAGACGTTATTCCTCTCAAATTGGAGTAGCTCTTCTTGCATTGCAAGTATCCAATCAGGATCTTGAAGAGCCTCCGAAACCTTTTTTGGTTCAATGTGTTAGATCATAGTTTTGACTCAATTTGTAAAGTATGTTTGTTTAGTTGTGTTGAATTTTTCCTTGTATGCTTGTATAGAGGTCAAGGTCTGTTTGACCCTATATATAGCTTTGCTTTAGTCTTGTTTTGAGTCTAACTCTACGCATGTCATTTTGTGTCATTCATTCATGTAATGCCTTTGTGAGACATATCAATACGACAAACCTTATGACCAAATTCTCTCTACATATCATCTTTGATCTTTGATTGTTATTGATTTGTGCATGTTTTCTTGAAACATGGGATCACAATTGGTATCAGAGCTAGATCAGATTATTCAAAAAAGATTAACATCATGATTGGAGGCAGAAAGATACGAATTTTTCAAGTTTAGAAAGTTACTGTTCCATTGAAATCAAGATTTTGATTGAAGGATGATTTGGATGTAAAATTGAGTTCACAGTGATCGTCTATTGCAGTAGAACATTTCTTGTTTGGGTTTATTAATCAATTGACCAACAGATTGATAGAATTTGATCAATCTTTCCATTTTCAGAAAGTTTTCATTCGCGGACTGTCAAGATTCAAATCCCACGATCATGGTTGTTTTTAGAAAAATTCATTCCAAGGGATTGTTCTCGAGGGTATAGTAGTGAATTCTGCAAATTTTCAGAGTCAAACATCAAGGTTTGAGTGGAAATCAGTGGAATTTTGTGAAAATATATTCAAGATCTAAAGAATTCGCATACTGGATGAAGAACTCCCACAAAGAACTCACAAGGCTAAGGAATTCGCAGATTAGTTCATCTTTGTTAGTCCCAAAGAAGTAAACAAGTATTGTAGAAGGGAGGGGGGTTGAATACAATAACACAAAATTACTTAATTTTAATTCTTTTATTGATAATGAATATCAAGAATTACACAAAGAGAAAATAAAGATTGTTGCGGAAAAAGAATAGTTAAGAACTACTCTAAACAATCTAACACTTAGAAGATATTAAGAACACAAAGACTTAAACCTTAAGGAAATAAAAGACAACTATCAACCTGCTTGAAATCTTGTGAATGCCAAAGCTTGAGCTGAAAGCGTGAGTAGCAAGGTGCTACTTCCATCCTTTATATACTATCCAATGTAATGAGTGCAAAGGACAAGTAGGAGTAAAGGCTTTGGTGGTTGAGAGGTTGACAATAAATTATAAGATATTTGATGTGACTTGTCACAATACAAAAGGTAACTTTTGTACTATGAAAGTACAATATCTAAATAAAATATTCTTGGGAAAATCTTTTTGAGATCTATTAGAAAATAAACATCTAATCAAATTAAGACTAAATGTAAATCTTCTAAAGGAAGAGAGAAGCTTCCATTTCCATTGTTAGAAGATCATTGGGAAAGAGGAAGTATGTCAAATCATGAGGATTTAACATAAATGCTCGTACTAGATAAAGAAGCAATCTGTACGAGGAAAGTTACCGAAGAAGGAATTCGGTAACTTAGGTATGTGTCGAAAGAGGAACTCGGCACAGAAGGAATGAATGCCGAACAGGTGAAGGTTCGACAGAAGAGAGTTCTGCCGAACATGAGAAGATTCGGCACAGGGGTAAGTTGCCGAATTGGAATCGGCAGGAATATGATCGGCCGAATTGGAATCGGCAGATTATGCTTAGTTCACTCTTGAAGTCCATCTCAATCCGCATTGTAGACTTCCTTCATGTTGGATTCGGTTTATCTTCGACTCACCGATCTGTTAAACTAACTAAGCTATTTAAAGAACCATAAAACAAAATACAAGGTTCAATCATCAATAAAGACTAAGGAGAGGTTATCTTTAAATCTTAGATGACCCAACAATCTCCCCCTATTTGATGATAACATCTCATACAACATAGAAGTTAATGAATAATGCATTTTGACCCTTATTCATATTCTTTTGGGTTCTTTTTCACATAGACCATTCTTTTTGTTTATATTTGGATTTTCTAGAGTATCCGACATTTACAAATATAGAAGAATGAAATAAATATTTGTACAAAATTTACGATAAGACATAAAAGCTCAATGTATTAATCTTTTTAAGAAGATTACAATACAGAGGAAAACAAAATAAACATAAAACTACACCGAGTTTATTCAAAAGAAAAAAGTGGTTCAGCATCCCTCTTCTTTAGTTCGTCGGTAGTAGCCACATAGAAATCCTTAGCCGACATTGGAATTATTTGAATAATCCCGTGGAGAAAGGTTGTGTCGGCAATAGGGATTTGGCTTGATCTGAAGAAGGAGATCTGCCCAAGCGCGTCGTTGAAGAAAATACCATGAGTAGGCTCAGAAATCACAGTGGTTGAAGGATGAGGAACCGGAGTCGGTAAGGATAGATCCAGATTTGAGGTTTTCGGAACCTTTCCTTCTTTAGCCATTTTAGCAAACACATCTTCCTTTCTGGATTTTGGCTTGGATTTGGGAGGAGGACGATCAAACCTAAGACTTTCGATGAGCTTCTCTTCAGTCGGAGAGTGAACAATGTTATACGTCTTTCGGTACGTCCTGAACTTCGTTTGGAGATCTGTAAGAAATTTATCAACCTCAGGTTTGAGAGCATTTCGGATTTTATTCAAACAGATACCAATTTCCATCCATTCGGCAACTCCGAACCGAACAAGAGAATCCAATTTGTCCATAGAACTTGAAGCATCCTCCCTTATAATCCTTAGCCGAATGACATTGCAGCTAGAAGACGGTTTGATAATTTTGACATCTGGGATTTTTGCAGAGGATCGGCGTCTAGAGAGAGCTTTGTGGTACCAATCGATACACAAAGACTTTATTTCTTCATTTTTCTTCGTCGATTCCTCCAGAGAACTCACCTGAGCTTTGATTGTGTCGGTAGGATTTTCTTCGGCAGCAAGTTTAAAAGCCAAGTCGGTATCTCTGTCACGAGCAATCTGGGCAAACTTTGCAGCTTTCAGTTCCTCTTCGGATAAGCCCAAAACAGAAGAGGTAGTCTTTAGGGGAGGAAGGTGAAGACCAGTACCATCTGCAGCTTTCTTTATTAAAGCATCTTTTCGACGCTTTTCTTCAGCAGCTACTTCATTTGGTGACATAACAGCTTTGCCCTTTTCCTTTTTGGGCTTTTTCTCCCCTCAGACTCTTCGACCACCAAGGGGTGATCGGTGCCCTTCTCTTCAGTAGCAGAAGGTTCGGCAGCAGCAACGGCAGTGGGTTCGGTAGCAGCAGAGACTTCGGCAGAAGCAGAGGGTTTTCCCTGACTTGTACTGACTATATGAACCCGAGGGAGTTGCTCCCCCTGAATTTGTTGCTCCCCCTCAGAACGAGCCGAGGAAGAAACACCAGCTCTAGCCGACACACGGCCAAGACGGCGATCAACACGCTCCAACACTGTGCGATCATCAGGAGTGAAAGCGGACTCGGTGATGTCGATGTCCAGAGATTGAGCACAGTATTGAGCAACATTGGAAGGCATAGAATCAAGACGACGATTTATATTCTAAAGAGCAGTGAGAATTTGAGAGCTGACAGATTCTTGTGCCAGGGCCTGCTTCCGAAGATTGATGAGATCCTGATCCCGTGCATCAGAGGCTGCCTTTAGAGCGGCCACTGACAAAGTCAAGGAGGTATTTTGATCATTGAGTCTGACCACCTCCTTGAGAATAGATTCCATAGCGGCAGAGAGAGGGGCACGAAGACCATTAATTTGGTTATGCACGACATCCAAACACCGAAAGATGTCGCGATTGAGACCGATAACTTCAGAATTTTGCTCTTTGACGAGCTGCAGAAGTTCGGCAAGAGAAATATTATTGACATCCACAGAATGAAGGAGCGCCGGTTCACGCAAGGACTTGCGGAGCTGTTCAAACTGAGCACCTAGCATCCGTACATGCCGATTGGAGTCAACAATTTTGGCAACAAACTCGGCAGGCATGGTGATCGGTACTTGTGTAGAAGCCCCACCCTTTTCGGTAGAGGAGGGTTTTGGTGAGGGGGATTTTTGTGGTGAAGGTTGTGGGGAGGGAGTCTTCTTCGGTGAGGGTTTTGGAGAAGGGGATTTCATCGGTGAGGAAGTAGGAGAGAAGAGCCGTTGGTACATATCCTGGGATGAAACCCCAGTTTGTGCAATATCATCGGGATTGACCCCGGGTGATAGGCTGTGCGGTGAGGAAGCAGAATGTCGGTCCGGAGAGAAAACCAACTCATCTTCAACCTCCACATAAAAAGGAGGAGAAGGAATTTTTGGGGACTCCTTTTGTACATCCAAATATTGTTGAGAAGGTTTGGAGGAGGTGGGAGAGGGTTTAAAAGATCCCCGTGGCCCTGGAGGGGAAAGTTCAACATCTACCGATTGTTGAGAATCGGTAGATGGAGAGTGAGGCTCGGCCGAAGGTTTCCTAAGTTTCTTAGAACGAGACTTAGGAGGGGATTTGGAGCTCCGTCGCTTAATAGAAATAGAAGGGGTTATGACAGGGGTAGCCACTGAAGGTTTCGTCGGTGGCATAGTCATGAAAGCAAGTGCGATGTTTCTGGTGGCCTTTTTCTTTTTAATAGCCACCGTCTTAGCTCGGGAAGGTTTTGGGGGAGAGGGGACCACTGATTTGGATGGCTTGGGAGAAGATGAAGACCTTGCGAATTCACCTTCGGCAAGCGTTCCCCAAATCAGATTGGGAGAAGAGAGAAAAGAAAGCATACCTGAGGTGAGCGGAGAGTCGGTAGGCTTGATAGACTTAAATATCGTTTGCTTGCTGATTTGAGAAATGGGCAAGTCAAACTTGATCGTCGGTTCAGTCAAAGCAGCATCAGCACGCAGTTGTGCGGATAGCTTGTGGTTGATGATCAGAGAAATGAACCGTGGGAGAGCCAGATTGTGAGTTCTTGGAGGTGTGATGGCAGTGACTAAGGAATCGAAAAATACCTTAGCAAAGTCTATACACCTCATAAAAATGAGAGCATGAGCCAGTCGGGTAATAGCTGCTGGAGATTGATCCCACCCCGACGTCTTGTGGGAAAGACAATAAAGAAGATAAGAGAAGAAGTAGTTCCAGAGAGCACCCATATTCTTTCTTAGAAGAGTGCCGGAACCCTTAGTCTTTCCTTCGTGTACATGTTGGAGAGCAGGAACGACCTCATCATGCTCGTGATGAGTAGGAAATGGAGCATAGACATTGAATTCTGGAATTTGAAGAACCGAGCGAATATCATCCACCCCAAAAGAGAGATCGGGGTGCTCTTCAGAGGACAGAACAGAAGCAGACACCTGGTGAGTAGTAGAATCATACTTACAGGTTAACCAAAAGTTACCAAGGAGCATTTTGCTCATCTTGGTGGAGGCAGTGAGAGCATGGCAGATTGGAGATCGTTGGAGAAAAATGGAAACTTGGTTGAACTCTGGGTGGTCAGCATCCGCCGAGAGACGAGCAACCTGGTTGCAAGAATGAAAGATGAGAGATTCTCGAGAGAGAGAAGTATCCTTGGAAGCCTTTGACGATTTGGCGGATGCCATTGATGAAGAAAAGAGTTGCAAGTTGTAGTAGTTTTGAAAGAGAAAGATGATAGAAAGAGGTAAAGAGGAAAAAGGAAAATAGAAGAGGTATTTATAGGTTTGAAAAAGAAGAGGGAAAGGTGAGAATTCAAAAGCCAAAAAAAATAATGGTAATGATGGTACGACGCAAACGTGCGTTATTGAGAAGTGGAAGGGCCGAAAAACGGCTAAGTGTCAGGTCGTGGACGTCCCATCAACTGACACACGAACCCTGTAGTGCCACGTGGCATAAGCCCATAGAGTATAGAGAAGTTGCCGAAGATATTCGGTATGAGAGAAGTGGATAAGGATGATACATCATACACTATACCGAAAAGAGAGAGATGCCGAAATATGAGAGATATTTCGGTAAGAAGTATTCGGTATATAGAGATACCGAATAGAGAAGATACGATCTTTCGGTAAGCTCAATGGTACCGAAGTTTTAGAGAAATTTCGGCAAGAAGTAGAGAAGTACCGAAGTATGTGAGATACTTCGGTAGAAAGGGATACCGAAATATGAGAGTGATTATTTCAGTGGAAAGAGTTACCGAAGGTAATAGGTACCGAAATATGAAAGATATTTCGGTAAATGAAATCGGTATGTAGAGATACCGAAATTTGACGATTGGTTCGGTATATAATGATACCGATGATTAGAAGGAAGAAATATCGGCAGGAAGAGAGAGTATGTACCGACGTTAGTTGCCGAAAGGTAATCTTCGGTAAGGAGGTACCTTCAACTTTTTTGGATTTTTTTTTTACGATAAATTTAACATACCTAAGGATCCCACAAGGAAGTTGAAACGTGCCTCATCCAGTGGTTTTGTAAAGAGGTCTGCAAGTTGAAGATCTGTAGGAATGAAGTGAAGTTCAATATCACCTTTAGAGATATGATCTCTTATAAAGTGATACCGTATATCAATGTGTTTAGATCTGGAATGCAGCACTGGATTGTTGGCAATGGCTATGGCACTAGAATTGTCACATAGAATCGGTACATGAGAATAAACTTTGGCATAATCTTGTAGTTGGTTTTTCATCTACAAGATTTGGGCACAGCAACTTCCAGCTGCAACATATTCGGCTTTGGCAGTGGAGGTGGATACCGAATTTTGCTTCTTACTGGACCAACTGACTAAGTTTCCACCTAGTAATTGACAACTACCAGTTGTACTTTTTCTGTCAACCTTAGACCCTGCAAAGTCAGAATCTGAATAGCCAATTAGATCAAAACCTGAGTCCTTGGGATACCAAAGACCCAGATTCATGGTACCTTTTAGGTACCGAAAAATACGTTTCACAGCCGCCAAGTGAGATTCCTTGGGATTGGCTTGATAACGTGCATACAGAGACGTAGCATACATGATGTCAGGTCTACTGGCAGTAAGATAAAGAAGAGGCCCTATCATTCCTCTATAATTCGTGATATCTACCAACTTGCCGGTGGAATCTGCATGAATTTTTAGAGGTGATGCCATTGGAGTTTTCATGGGAGAACAATTTTCAAAATCAAACTTTTTCAAAAGATCACGAATATATTTATTCTGACAAATGAAAATACCTTCAGAGGATTGTTTAATTTGAAGACCAAGAAAAAAAGTAAGTTCACCCATCATACTCATCTCATATTTACTTTTCATGAGAGAGGCAAACTCTTGACAAAGATTTTCATCAGTGGCACCGAAAATGATATCATCCACATAGATTTGAACAAGAATGATATTACCGTTTGTTTTCTTGAGAAAAAGAGTATTATCAATTTTACCTCTGGTATATCGGTTGGATAGAAGAAAATCAGACAAGGTGTCATACCAAGCACTAGGAGCTTGTTTCAGACCATAGAGAGCTTTGTCAAGTCTGAACACATGGTACGGATGAGCTGAATCTTCAAAGCCAGGTGGTTGTTTCACATAGACTTCTTCAGCAAGTTCTCCATTGAGAAATGCACTCTTAACATCCATTTGAAAGACCCGGAAGTTTTTGTGATCAGCATGAGCAAGAAAGATTCTTATTGCCTCAAGTCTAGCAACAGGAGCAAAGGTTTCATCATAATCAATACCTTCCTCCTGCCTATATCCTTGAGCGACAAGTCTGGCTTTATTCCGGATTACAGTACCGACTTCGTCCATTTTGTTTCGGAAAACCCACTTAGTACCTATAATGGTTTTACCGAAAGGTCTTGGCACAAGTCTCCAGACTTTGTTTCTCTCAAATTGAGACAACTCTTCTTGCATGGCAGTGACCCAACAAGAATCTGCTAGAGCTTCTTCAATTTTCTTGGGTTCGATAACGGATAGAAAATTCACATAGAGACAGATGTTTCCAATACCTCTTCTAGTTTGGACACCTGCTAGCTGATCTCCTATAATTTGATTTATCGGATGATCTTTGGTCCATTTTAAAGCTGGGGGAAGAGGTGCAGGAACTGTGTTTGGAAAGTATGAAGGTGAAGGATCGGTAGATATAGGATGAACATGATGAAGAGGAGAAGTATGTAAGGTGGTTTCGGTAGGAGCTATGGATTCGGTAGTAGCTGTGAGTTCGGTAGGAGCTGTGGGTTCGGCAGTTGGAAAAGGTTCTGTCGAATCATGATGGAGAGAAGTAGAGGGTACTGAAAATGGGACATATGGAGGTCCTGAAGATAGAATATTTGGAGACTCTTCTCCAACACAGGAAATAATCCATTCATGAAGTTCAGTGTCATCACAAGATAGAGAGGATGTCTTGTGATCATCAAACTTCACATGTATTGACTCATCAATACATTTTCTTCTTAGATTATATACTCTGTAGGCTTTAGAGGAGAGAGAATAACCCACAAATATACCTTCATCAGCTTTGGGATCAAATTTCCCAAGCTGCTCGCGATCATTCAAGATGAAGCAAAGGCAACCGAAAACATGAAGAAAACCAATGTTCGGTTTTCGGCCATAGAAGACTTCATAGGAAGTCTTGTTGTGCCTTTTCACAATGATAGATCGATTTTGAGTGAAACATGCTGTATTGACAGCTTCAGCCCAAAAATAGGTTGGAAGATTTGATTCACTTAGCATGGATCTTGCAGCCTCACATAGCGTACGATTCTTTCTTTCCACAACACCATTTTGTTGTGGAGATCTTACTGCTGCAAAGTTTTGAGAAATACCTTTGTCACAAAGAAAGGCATCTAAAGTAGCATTTCTGAATTCGGTTCCATTGTCACTTCTGATAGATCTAACTAATTGACCGTTGAGAACTTCAGATTTCTTGATAAAGTTGATGATTTCTTCAGGTGTATCACTTTTGTACCTGAGAAAGAATACCCAAGTGTAACGTGTGTATTCATCAATAATTACAAGAATTTACCTTTTTCCACCTAGGCTAGGTGTGCTGACAGGCCCACAAAGATCCATATGCAACATCTGTAGAGGAGTAGAAATAGAGAAACACTGTTTTGATTTGAAAGAAGATTTTGTCAGTTTGCCTTTCTCACAAGCTGCACAAAGCTTCACTTTTGAGAAAGAAATTTTTCGGCAAGCCAACAACAAGCTCTTTGTTGGAGAGAGCATTTAACGTCTTGAAGTTGAGATGAGAAAGACGTTTATGCCAGAGCCAGTTTTTCTTTTCAGAGTCTTCAGAAATGAAGCAGATGCTTTCCTTTTCAGTTGATTTGTCATTCATATTGATGACGTACACATTATCCTTTCTAAAAGCAGATAGGACTGTGTGAAACTGTTTATCAGTGATGAGACAATCAATTTCTCTGAAAATTACATAGAAACCTAAATCACATAGCTGACTAATGCTTAAAAGATTATGCATCAGTCCCTCCACATAGGCAACTTTGTTAAAAGTAATGGAACCGTTAGAAAGAGTTCTATAACCTTTAGTGGAACCGCGAGAGTTATCACCAAAAGTTACAGTTGGTCCCTTTTCTTTCACAAAGTTTAGAAGAAGAGATTTGTTCCCAGTCATATGTCGTGAGCATCCGCTATCAAGATACCATGTTTGATGATGCTCATAGACCTGCAGATAAGAACAAATTAGTCTTTTGGAACCCGTTTTGAGGTGGGTCCTTTAGGGTTAGAAGAGGAAGAAGAAGGATTGGTCGGACGATATCTTTCAATACGGTCCTTTGGACAGTCTTTGGCCAAGTGAAATGTATCACCACAGTTGTAACACTTTCGGTAAATAAATTTCTTCGTTGGATCAAGAGAAGCAGCTTTTACCTTTCCTTGAGGTTTAGATTTAGGAGGTTTGGAAAGGTGAGAGGGAATGGGATAGCTGTACGGAACATGAGGGTTATGGGGAGCCGGTACAAGGATTCCTTTGTAAATGGAAGATGAAGAAATGTTTGAAATTCCTTTGGACTTCTTTATTTTTAGGGCTCTAGAGATGAAGTCCGTTGTGTTCATGGGAGATTTACCTTTTGAAGAAGGTGTAATCTTTCTTTTGTTAGGAGTATTAACGACAACGGATTTTCCTTTAGAGAGGAAAGGGGCCTTTTTCGAAGAATGGGAAGATGAAGAAGACGAAGAGTCGTTGTTTAGATTTAATGACATAAGAAGATCATTTACAGGTTTGACCAACTCATTTGAGTCTTGATCTTCTGTTAGAATAGGTTTAGAAGATTTAGCAGACACAAAGTAGCCAAGTTTTCTTGAATCGCGAAGATCCATTGAATATACAGAATTAGAGTCTTCTGACATAGAATCATTCCAGTCAGTAGAATAAGAAGGTAGTTTAGAAGACAGAGGAATATCATGAGTAGGAGAGGATATGTTTTCAGAAGGGAGGCACACAACATTTTCTTTCCAGTACCCTAGACCATAAGATTCACCAACAACTTGATCTTGAAAAATTTTCTCAAGATTTTTGGAAGAGGTGTTCCATTTATTTAGGGTTTCTTGTTCCTTCTGAAGCTTCTTTAGAAGCTTGTTCTTTTCCTTGGCAAGCACATAGTTTATAGTCTTTAAGTCATCTAACTCAGCTTTTAGTTTGTTAAACTTTCTAGCTGGGATAGAGAATCATGCAGTTGAGAGGAGAGAGACTTGACTTGAGCATTTGCTCCTTTCTTTGCATCCTTTTCATTGTGAAAGAGTACAGTTAAAGAGTTAAAAGCCTTAATCTTTTCTTCATTAGTGAGAGAGAGGAAGGGATGTACCTGAGAAGAAGAATAAGAGCACTCAGCAGTGAAGTCCATCCTAGAGCTCTTTGGGTTCTTCATCGAGTTTGGCCATAAGACATTTACTCGACACTTCTTTCTCACTATCGGAAGTGGATTCGTCTACCCAGTCTAGAGTTTCTGCCATCAAGCCTTTGCCTTTTCGTTGAGAGTTGAAATTTCTTTCTTTCTCTCTTTTGTACTTGGCTTTGTATTTGTCGGCTTTGTCGGAAAGCTCTTTGAAGGAAGAAGATGGAGAAGGTTTTCTGGGATGCGATGTACCTGTAGAATTAGATCGAATATGTCTTCTTTTAGAAGAGTTAGAAGAATTAGATATGGAAATCCTAGAAGGATTGCTTCTACATTCGGATGCAAAATGGCCTTTCTTTCCACATGCATAACAGTCCTCCTTGGATTTGTTCAAGGAGTTTCTAGAAGAAGAAAATTTTCTGTTTCTTTGAAATTTATTAGAAGAATTCTTTTGAAATTTAGAGAAATTTGCAAGCATACCCATTTCCTCTGTCAATAGATTGACAGAGGGATTTTCTTCTTCATCATCAGCTTCACTTAGATAAGCTTCCGAGGAGTGATTCAGATTTTCATGACTTTCTCTATCTGAATCATCAGAAGGGTAGGTTATACGAGGAATACACACAGATTTCTTGGAGCCATCACTGATAAGAGCCATAGTGGGGGCTCTTATTTCTTTATAGATGGTTTTCCTTTGAAGTTGAGTTTGTTCGTGATTAAGAAACATACCATAGAGAGAAGTGAGAGGAAGGCTTTCCAAGTCCCTGGAAGTCTTAATGCAAGTAGAAAGGGTATTCCAGAAATCTGGAAGACCATCCATGAATTTGCATATGATTTCCTCATTGTCATAAAGTTTTCCAACAAGTTTTAACTCATTTAAAAGACTGTTAAAACGGTTGTAATATGAGGGAAGAGATTCTCCTTTTTCATGAGAGAAAAATTTGTATCTACGTAAGAGAGAGATCTTTTTAGATTTCTTTACTTCACTTGTACCTTCGTACAAAACACATAGAGTTGACCACATATCTTTTGCCGTTTTAAGGCTGACAAGAGATTGGTAAACTTCATCAGGAAGGGATTGAGCAATGATGGTTCGCACTTTGGAATCAAGTCCAACAATGCGCCTATCCTCATCATTGTATTCTTTGGTCGTTTTTAAGACATATCGACCAGTTGCAGAAGTTCCTTCCTCCTCTGAAGAGTCATCGGAAACTTGAAAGAGATTGTCTTTTTTCTTTTCTTTATCCTTAGGGGTTTTGACAAATCTATCCCAGACTTTTGGGATAAGAGGACCGTCACTAAGAATGGTAAGATACCGACTGTCAGCTCCTTCAAAGAAGAGCATCATCCTACTTTTCCATAAGGAGAAGTTGTTCGAGTTGAACTTAGGAGGTTTGACAGTAGATCCATTTTCAGAGTAAAAGGAATTTTGAGAAGAAGACTCAGGTTTTGTAGAAGGAGAAGTCATTACGGATCTGGTTTATTAGACTAAACCAACCGCTCTGATACCACTTGTTAGTCCCAAAGAAGTAAACAAGTATTGTAGAAGGGGGGGGGGTTGAATACAATAACACAAAATTACTTAATTTTAATTCTTTTATTGATAACGAATATCAAGAATTACACAAAGAGAAAATAAAGATTGTTGCGGAAAAAGAATAGTTAAGAACTACTCTAAACAATCTAACACTTAGAAGATATTAAGAACACAAAGACTTAAACCTTAAGGAAATAAAAGACAACTATCAACCTGCTTGAAATCTTGTGAATGCCAAAGCTTGAGCTGAAAGCATGAGTAGCAAGGTGCTACTTCTATCCTTTATATACTATCCAATGTAATGAGTGCAAAGGACAAGTAGGAGTAAAGGCTTTGGTGGTTGAGAGGTTGACAATAAATTATAAGATATTTGATGTGACTTGTCACAATACAAAAGGTAACTTTTGTACTATGAAAGTACAATATCTAAATAAAATATTCTTGGGAAAATCTTTTTGAGATCTATTAGAAAATAAACATCTAATCAAATTAAGACTAAATGTAAATCTTCTAAAGGAAGAGAGAAACTTCCATTTCCATTGTTAGAAGATCATTGGGAAAGAGGAAGTATGTCAAATCATGAGGATTTAACATAAATGCTCGTACTAGATAAAGAAGCAATCTGTACGAGGAAAGTTACCGAAGAAGGAATTCGGTAACTTAGGTATGTGTCGAAAGAGGAACTCGACACAGAAGGAATGAATGTCGAACAGGTGAAGGTTCGGCAGAAGAGAGTTCTGCCGAACATGAGAAGATTCGGCACAGGGGTAAGTTGCCGAATTGGAATCGGCAGGAATATGATCTGCCGAATTGGAATCGGCAGATTATGCTTAGTTCACTCTTGAAGTCCATCACAATCCGCATTGTAGACTTCCTTCATGTTGGATTCGGTTTATCTTCGACTCACCGACCTGTTAAACTAACTAAGCTATTACAAAGAACCATAAAACAAAATACAAGGTTCAATCATCAATAAAGACTAAGGAGAGGTTATCTTTAAATCTTAGATGACCCAACAATCTTGTTGATGCTAAGGATAGAATTCGCAGAGTTGAAGAATTCGCACAAGAGTATATATGAAAAGCAAAGGATTCGCACAAGATCTATACGAGAAGTATTGAATTCGCACAAGAGACACATACGAATTGTGTGGAACTCGCGTCTGAGTCTTACATGAATTTCAAAGAATTCGCATAATCCTTTATGCGAGAAGTAAGAATTCGTACATAAGTTCATGCAAAAAGTAAAGACTTCGTATCCTTTTCTAATGCGAATTATGTTGTTATGCGAATTGTTGTAAATTTCATACGAATTCTTGCTTGCGAGTGTCATGCGAATTGTTTAATAAGAATGCCTGCATGCGAATTGTGGTTGTGAGTATCATACGAATTCTAGACTTGTAATCATTTTTGAGTGATTTTTCTGTATTTTTACTATTAATTTTTATGATTTTCTGACTAATGATCTTTTCAAGCTATATTTTTCAGAGAAATATTCATCATCCCTTACACAAACGAGAAGGGAAATTTGTTTCTCACCAACAGAGACTGTGCATTGTCATACAAGCCAGAGATACCAAAGATTGAGGCTGAGAATGAAAAGATCAAAGTTCAAAATTCAAAACTGAAAGCAGAAATTGATACTTTGAATGTCAAACTGACAAAGGTTGAGACACAAGTATTAACATATCAAGAAAAAGGCAAAGAATGGCTGAAGAAAGTAGATGAGAGACACAAGAATGATAAAGTTGAACTTGATAAATCTTTCAACCGGAAGTTATCTGAACTTTCAAAGAAAGCTGAGTCAGAGAAGAAAGAGTTAGAAGTCAATTGTGCCAAACTTTTTAAACAAGTTTCTGAATTTGAGAAAATTCTCATTACTGAAAGAGATGTCTTTGATAAAGAAAGAAAAAGTACTGAAAAGAAAAATAATTTATTGTTCAAAGAGATTTATGAGAAAAATCAGAACTTGGAAAAGGAGTTTGAGACTGAAAGAAAACATTTTGAGAATGAGATTTCTAAACTTACTAAAAATTTGGTTGTTTTATCTTCAGATATACAGAAGAGACAGAAAAGTAAATCTGATCTGCAAAGTAAATTTGATAAACTTTGTAATGAAAAATCCAAGTTGAATGACAAGATCAATCAACTTGAGAAAACTAATGTTGATCTATCTGACAAGTTAGCATCTGAAACACTTGTATTATCTTCTTATGATGATGATGCATGTGAATCAGTTTGTTCATTTCAATCCGTAACTAGCTTATTTCAAAATATGGTTTTCGAGAAAAAAGACTGTTAAACCTGAAATCTTGAAACCAGATCAGATTAAATCTTCTAGTTCATTTTATGTTAAATCTGCTGATAAATCTGCTGCTTATTCTGGACTCGGAGCTTCTAATAAAGAGAAGATGATTTGGGTTGTAAAGGGATCTCCCGAGTCTGTAAAATACAAGAAATCAACTGTGTAACATCCTAAAATTCAGAGTAAATTAAAACTTCAAAAATAAGGCAATATGACATCCCAACAATACAGTCGACTCAAAACCTAGGGATCCGCTAGTAATGGTACAGACTTGTCACAACAACATATGTGACCAACCATAAATAAACATATGGTATAAACACATTTTATAAACAAAATGTCATTTCCAGTTCAACTTCTGGTAAGAATGAAAATGATTAAAACGAGTTCTTAAACATTCTTTTCACAAATCCACATAATGTGCAAGTAAAACATCATTTTACTTCAATAAGATAAGATTCATCATTTTAGTCAAAACTGATCGGGAACGCCGAAAATCACCAAAAACTTCATTTATATCAAAATGTATAGAACATGAAATCATACCGTAGAAATACTTCGGATTTCGCAAATAAGAGTTTTGACATGTATAAATTTTGTAAAATGGTAGTAGGAACTCACCAGTAGGTTTTTAGAATAAAACCCGGAAAACCAGATAACGATCACGACGAAGAGGTGAAGCTTAAAACACCGACCCCTTCCTAGAAACACCGAAAACTAGCTACCAACGAAGCCTTGAAGATCAAAAGAAGAAAAGAAAAAGAAAAAGAAGAGAGAGAGAGAGAGACAACTGATATTGAGATATATGAAATATCTCTCGAATCAAGATATTAAAGGAAACTCAAAAAGCATCCTGACAGGGCGCACGAACCGTGCGCCCTCAAAGAAGGAAATGCGCACGACCCGTGCGCAAGCACAATGCGTCGGCCCTGGATCATACGCACGACCCATGCGTTTTCTCTGAAGGAGGGCGCACGACCCATGCGTCCTGTAGACAGCCACATTAACCTTTTTTTTTCCTCCAAGCATATTCGCAAAAAACCAAATTTGGGGTGTTACAATCCTCCCCAACTTGGGAATGATTTCGTCCCCGAAATCCCAACTACTCAAAAAATGTGAGGATATCTTCGCTTCATATTCTCCTCGGCTTCCCACGTCACATTTGCTCCCCGGTGATGCTTCCACTGCACCTTGACCAAAGTGACCTCTTTGTGACGCAACTTCTTAGACTTTCTCTCTAAGATGGCGTCGGGTTCCTCCACACAACGGTTACCTTCGTCTACCCTTAACTCTGAAAGGGGAATGCCGTTGTCTTCTACCGCCAAACATTTCCAGAGGTAGCAAACATGAAACGTGTTGTGTATTCTGCTCAACTCCGGTGGCAGTTCCAACTGTTAGGCTTGCAAACCCACCCGCTTAAGCACTTTGAAAGGTCCGAGGAAACGGGGACTCAGCTTCCCACGTTTTCTGAATCAAATAATGCCCTTCCACAGCGACACCTTAAGCATAACGCGGTCGCCTACTTGGAATTCCATCGGTCGCCTCTTCTTATCGGCATAGCTTTTCTGCCGATCCTGAGCCGATTTCATTCTTTCACGAATGCACTTGACCTTATCGGCAGTCTCTTGCACGATTTCAGGTCCGACAAACTGCTTTTCTCCCGCTTCTAGCCAGCACACGGGAGTCCGACACTTTCGCCCATACAATGCCTCAAAAGGTGTCATTCCAATACTCGAGTAGTAGCTATTGTTGTAAGAAAACTCCACCAAAGGCAGGTGAGAGTCCCAACTACCCCCGAAATCGATGACACAAGACCTCAACATGTCTTCCAAAGTTTGGATCGTTCGCTCCCTCTGCCCGTCGGTTTGCGGATGGTAAGCCGTACTCAACTTCACTCGAGTACCAAGTTCTTTCTGAAACCAATCCCAGAAGTTCGAAGTGAACCGACTGTCGCGATCCGACATGATCGACAATGGTATTTCGTGCCTCGAGAACACCTCATCGATATAAAGCTTTTCTAACTTATCCATCGGTAGAGTCTCGCGCATAGCCAAGAAGTGAGCGCTCTTTGTCAATCTATCAACTATCACCCAAATGGTATCGTGACCTCGAAGAGTTTTAGGTAACTTTGTCACGAAGTCCATAGTGATATGCTCCCAATTCCACTCAGGAATCTCTAGAGATTGAAGACTCCCATACAGTCGCTGATGTTCAGCCTTAACTTGCGAACACGTCACACAACGCTCAACGTAACGCGCTACGTCAAGTTTCATTACCGGCCACCAATAGAGTAGCTTTAAGTCCCTGTACATCTTTGTACTCCCCGAATGAATGGAATACTTGGACTTGTGTGCATCTTCAAGCAACAGATCACGGTTACCCCCAAGCTTGGGTACCCACACACGTCCGCTGAACAGTTTCACTCCACGGCTATCTTCCGTTAAGAGTAAACGCTGCTTTTTCATGACTTCTTCTTTGAGATTCTCTTCTAACAATGCTTCAACTTGCGATGCTTTGATCTTTTCAACAAGACTAGACACCAACTCGATCCTCGAATGAGTAGCCCGAATGCTTCCGCTGTAGTCCTTCCGACTTAGCGCATCGGCCACCACGTTCGCCTTACCCGGATGGTAAAGCAATTCACAATCATATTCTTTAAGAAACTCGAGCCACCGACTTTGCCTCATATTCAACTCTTTTTGATCAAAGACATACTTCAGGCTCTTATGATCTGTGAAAAGTGTACATTTCGTGTCGTAGAGGTAGTGTCGCCAAAGTTTCAAAGCGAACACCACCGCCGCTAACTCCAGATCATGGGTTAGATAATTCTTCTCGTGTATTTTAAGCTTCCTCGAGGCATAAGCGATTACCTTGCCCCGTTGCATCAACACACAACCTAAACCCATTTTCGAAGCGTCGCTATAAACCATGAAGTCTTCTGACCCTTCAGGTAACGACAAGATCGGAGCTTCACATAACTTCTTTTGAAGTATCCGGAACGCCTTCTCTTGCGTTTCGGTCCATTCAAACTTCACATTCTTCCGAGTCAAAACTGTCAAAGAAGAAGCGATTTTTGAAAAGTCTTGGATAAATCTCCGGTAGTACCCTGCCAGACCCAAGAAACTTCGGATCTCTGACGGACTCTTGATAGATTCCCAATTCATCATAGCTTCAATCTTGGAGGGATCCACTTTCACTCCGTCTCGAATGACAATGTGACCCGGAAATTGTACCTCTTTAAGCCAAAAGTCACACTTGGAAAATTTGGCATACAATCTTTCCTTTCTCAACACTTCAAGCACTTCTCGAAGATGTTGTTTGTGTTCTGACTCGCTCTTGGAGTACACGAGTATGTCATCAATGAATACAATGACCGACTGGTCGAGGATTGGTCGGCACACTCTATTCATCAAGTCCATAAATATCGCCGGTGCGTTCGTTAGACCAAAAGGCATTACAAGAAACTCGTAATGGCCGTAACGCGTTCTGAAAGTCGTCTTCGGAACATCTTCTTCTCTTACCTTCACTTGGTGATAACCCGAACGTAAGTCGATTTTGGAAAAACAACTCGCTCCTTGAAGTTGATTGAACAAGTCGTCTATTCTAGGAAGCGGATATCTGTTCTTTACTGTAGCTTTATTCAACTCACGGTAGTCAATGCACATTCTCATTGTGCCATCCTTATTTTTGACGAATAAGACCGAAGCTCCCCAAGGTGACGAACTCGGTCTTATGAAGCCTTTCTCCAATAGCTCTTGGAGTTGTGCCAACATCTCTTGCATCTCCGACGCTGCTAAACGGTAAGGTGCTTTAGCGATTGGTGTTGCTCCAGGCACAAGATCAATCTGAAACTCTACCTGACGATCGGGTGGTAACCCGGTCAAGTCGTCCGGAAAGACGTCTGGAAACTCACGCACGACCTTCACATCTTCCAGCTTTGATTTCTTTAACTTGGCATCGATCACATAGGCTAGGAAAGACGAACATCCTTTTACTAAGCACTTGCGTGCCTTTGCCATTGTGATTATTGCCACTTCACCCTTTCTCTTTTCGCCATAGATGACAACGACTTCGCCAGAGGGGTTGGGAAGTCGAATCAACTTCTTGAAACATACGATCTCGGCATGATTGTTTGACAACCAATCCATGCCGACCACAACATCGAAACCCCCGATTAACATCGGCAATAGATCGATTGAGAATTCTATCCCTTCGATACTAAGAGTACACTGCTTCAGAACATCGCGGATCAGAACTTGACTACCATCGGCTATTTCTACTACTAATGCATCCTCAAGACTAGTAGTGGGCATAGCAATCTTTTGACGGAACAACTCAGATATGAATGAGAAACTGGCACCCGTATCGAATAAAATACGAGCAGGTACAGAGTTCATAAAAAATGTACCCGATACCACATCAGTGGATGCCTTGGCCTCATCGGTCATCATCTGAAATGCTCGACCCGGAACCCTAGGAGGGTTCTCCTTCTTTGCTGGCGTGCTACCCGACACAAGCTTCGGGCAATCTCTTCTCACATGCATCGGTGCCTTGCACTCATAACAGACGAGTCCTCTGACCGGGCAATCTCTGATAGTGTGACCAGGCTTCCCACACTTATAACAAGTTTGAGAAGTGGTAAAACAGTCACCGTGGTGTTTTGTTCGACACTTGTGGCACCACCTAGCTTTCTGCTGGTTGCTGAAGTTTCGGTTTCCGCCAAAAGGTCGTGATCTTTTGGGGTGAGCAGAATTGCTCTCCCACTTTCTTTTATCAGTCACCACTACGGCTTTCTCAACTTTGTTCCTTGCGAACATCTCTTCCATGTACTGAGCTTCTTCTATCATCTCGCGGAGGTTGAAAGCTTTAGAATTGTGGACCATAGATTGCATGTCCACAGGTAGACCATTCAGATAGGCCTTCATCTTATCCTTCTCTGTTGTGGCAGCGTGCCCCACCAGATCAAACTTCTCCATGAACTGACGGGTGTACTCCCTCACCGTCAGGCTTACCTTTACCAGAGACCGGAATTCTTTCTCGATTCGGTCCATTGTTCTTTCATTGCAGAATTCTTCCAACAGCTTTTTCTTGAATTCGGCCCAAGACAACTGAGCCAACACAGCAGGAGTTAGGGTGGATTGGATGACATTCCACCAAATGAGTGCAGTATCCCTCAGCAGTTGGGTACCGAACCGCACTCTTTGATCATCCCCGCATTCGGAAGAGACAAAAGCTTGCTCGACCGCTCGAATCCACTTCACACACAAGACTGGGTCGTCGGAACCAGAGAACTCTGGCGGTCCGCAACCCAGAAAGGACTTGTAGGAACAACTTTTCCTGTTTCCCGGAGCACCGACAATCCTGTTTTCCTTAGCCCTGACCCCTGTACCAACGCCTCCAGAACCTGCTACAATGTTTTCCACAACCGTTTCACTTCTCCGATTGTTCACATCGCGGTCCTCAATCACTTTCAGCAGAAACTCTTGTTGTTTTGCCATCTCTTCCCTCATTGCCAACATCAAGCTGACCATCAACTCAGACGGGGAACTAGCATCCCTGATTACTGGGTGGGACGAAGCCAGGTCCACACGCGGAATGACCTCTGGCCCCCCACCTAGTATTTGCTGAAATGGTGGACGCACGACAACCTCAACTCCTTCCGGCTGATCAGCGGTGGAGGCTGTCGCTACCAGACCATCAACACGCGTACGCGGTCTACCACGCGTATTCACCATACTTAACTGCTTCACAGAACAGAGAAAGAGATGAGAGAGAGATTAAATAAACACAAAGGAAACGTACTACCACATTACCAATCATCATAGCAATAGAAATTCAAGCACGCTTATGTACGATATCCTCATAATAACATTAGCTAAGTGAGATTATGAACATATAACACATAAAGGTTCTCGTCACGATCACCACAACGCCTGATAAACGTACTTTCCGTTGACTCTAAGATTAACCCATCTTAGAAGCTCTACCCAATCTCACAGACCAATTCTTATCATACACGGTCTAAGTCTAGACATCTTAAATTCATGCCTAGTTCGCTTAAACTAGAGCTCTGATACCAACCTGTAACATCCTAAAATTCAGAGTAAATTAAAACTTCAAAAATAAGGCAATATGACATCCCAACAATACAATCGACTCAAAACCTAGGGATCTGCTAGTAATGGTACAGACTCGTCACAACAATATATGTGACCAACCATAAATAAACATATGGTATAAACACACTTTATAAACAAAATATCATTTCCAGTTCAACTTCTGGTAAGAATGAAAATCATTAAAACGAGTTCTTAAACATTCTTTTCACAAATCCACATAATGTGCAAGTAAAACATCATTTTACTTCAATAAGATAACATTCATCATTTTAGTTAAAACTGATCGGGAACCCCGAAAATCACCAAAAACTTCATTTATATCAAAATGTATAGAACATGAAATAATACCGTAGAAATACTTCGGATTTCGTAAATAAGAGTTTTGACATGTATAAAGTTTGTAAAATGGTAGTAGGAACTCACCAGTAAGTTTTTAGAATAAAACCCGAAAAACCAGATAATGATCACGACGAAGAGGTGAAGCTTAAAACACCGACCCTTTGCTAGAAACACTGAAAACTAGCTACTAACGAAGCCTTGAAGATCAAAAGAAGAAAAAAAAAGAAAAAGAAGAGAGAGAGAACTGAGATTGAGATATATGAAATATCTCTCAAATCAAGATATTAAAGCAAACTCAAAAAGCATCCTGACAGTCGTGCGCCCTCAAAGAAGGAAATGCGCACGACCCGTGTGCAAGCACAATGCCTCGGCCCTGGATCATACGCACGACCCGTGCATTTTCTCTGAAGGAGGGCGCACGACCCGTGCGTCCTGTAGACAACCACATTAACATTTTTTTTCCTCCAAACATCTTCGCAAAACAACGAAATTCGGGGTGTTACAATCTGCACAAGCGGAACAGAAAAAGAAGAACAGAGCTCAAAAAGGTAAAGCTTTTACACCTGATGCTGTCAAGTCTACCAAACATCTGATCAGGTTAGCTAGAAGCAAACTTTGTTGTTCTTATTGTTGCAATGATGATTTTGTTCACAAAGCAAATATTCACAAAAAGGTATTATTCTCATAAGAACTTTAATGATACTGCATATCACAGAGGTGGAAACCGCTCAAAGAAGTTTTCACATACTAACCAGACTGGACCCAAATACATCTGGGTACCACAACCTGTTCAACCTGTGATGCAGGAGCCAGTATTGAAGAAAGAGTGAAGGGATATGGCTTCTAAACACTACAGTTTAGGACCCAAACTTCAATGTTCAAATGATGATCCTTGAATGTCAAATCATAACAGGGAGTTTTTCTTAAAATTGTCATCAATTGAAGTTGAGAGAATATCAATTGTTATATCTTATATAGGGGGAAATTGTTTTTAGAAAAGAGAGAAATTGATCTAAATTGTTATAACATTTTACCTGTATACAGATATGAAAGGGGTTGTTAGTTCTAGTTTTATAGTAACCATTGTAATTATTTTGTGTGGCCTAAATAGTGTCTTGTTAGTTTATCTGTGTTGTTTAGGCTCGGGGTATTTAAGTCCTTTGGGTCTTTGGTGTTTGTAAGACATTAACGCATACATCTAATACATTCATACTTTGCGCTTAAACTCTCTCTTTCTCTACTTTCTCTCTCTAGAGATTTAGTGATTCTTGGACTTTCAATTGGTATCAGAGCTATTCTGAATCTGAGAGGATTGAGAGAATCAATTTTTCGTTTCAGAATTTGTGTTTGAATCAGAATATTTGATCGATTTTCTTGAATTTTTCAAGAAAATCTCATATTTTGATTTTTCATCAAATTTGGACTGATTTGTGATCGAATTTTGTTGTAAATTGATTCGTTGGATCCGTTTTTTATTGTAGAACTCTTTTGATTCACATATTTTTGCAAGAAAATCGTGTTTTAAAGATCAATTTTGTGATTTTTTTGAGTTTTTGGATATCTGTTTTTTTACGTACTGTTCATTTCTTGATTTCTTTATTTTGGGTTTTTGATCGAAATATTTGATTAAAAAGTGTTAGAAAGTTCTTTTCGAACTTGTTTGTATAAGAAAATTTCATCAAATTCAGTTCTGTAATCGAATTTTGGAAGATTTCTGAGTTTTATCATCGTTTTGCTCCAGATCTTAAGTTTGCGCCAGTTCATATATGTTTGCGCCAGTTCATACTAGTTTGCGCTAGTTCATACTTATTTTAATTGTTGATCTAATCTTTGTGCCATTGTCTCAGGTTTTCATCCAGATTTATTTTCGTGAAAAGTTGAAGTTTACTTCTTCAGCACATCGCGCAAAGTGCAAGTTCTCTTCATCAGTCTCTTGTGCAAAGTCACATTTGCGTCATAAACATCTCACGCGAAGTTCGCTTTGCGTCATCCTCAGTTCAAGAGTTCATTTGCGCCATATACAACTCGCGCAAAGTGACATTTGCGCCACTAGCATCTCACGGATAACAGTTTTTGCGCCATTAACCTCTCACGCAAAGAGTGGTTCTCGCTACCCTCTGCTAAAGTAAAAGTGCAAGTTCTCGCCAACAACAGCTCACGCAAATCCTAGTTTGCTTCTTCCACGGCTCACGCAAATCAAGTTTGCGTCATCTTCATTTCACGAGTTATGTCATGTACTGACCTTTGGGCCATCATCTAAAGCAAAGTTCAGTTTGCGTCTTCTTCGTATCACGCAAAAGAAAGTTTGTGTTATCAATAAGTCACGCAAATCTATGTTTGTGCGACCTTCAGCTCACGCAAATCTTGTTTGCATCATCTGCTTCTCACGCAAACTTTCAGTTTGCGTCAACTCTTCTGTGTTCGAGACTTAGCTTTTTCTGACGATATGGATTCTGCAAAGTTTGCATTTCAAGCTCAGTTCTACAAGAATGATCTTATGATGCAATTGGGCACAGAAAATTGTCCTTCGGTTCTGATTGACGAAAACGAATTCACTCAATGGCAATATTGGTTCCTGAACTTCATCGAACGTCAAGTTCATGGAGATAACATGATGAAGTCTCTCACTGAAGGACCTTTCGTAAAGCCTAACAAAGAGACTCTCGTAACAACTTAAGAGGCTTAGCGTATGAAAGCTGATCGAGAATTAAAAGCTAACCTGATGCTAGCTTTACCAAATTCTGTATACAACCGGGTTGATCATTGCAAGGATTATCCAAATCTGTTGTGGGCACAATTGGAAAAGATTATGCTTGGTTCATCGGTCGCAACTCAACTCCGACATACACGTTATATGAATAATTTTGAGGAGTTTAAAGCCAAAGAAACTGAGACTTTAAAGAATGTTTTCGACAGATTTTGCACAGTACTGAATGATATGCGTAAGATAAATGTGAACAACACAGAGCTCGAGAGAAACCTGAAATTCCTCAACGCTCTTCAGCCATAATGGAACAAGTCTTGTCACAGATTGAGAAATGATGTTCGGGTTTCTTCAATGCAAATCCAAGAGATGTACGAGATCTTGATGACTGATTAGAGCATAGTACTTGAGAAGAAAGCAAAACTGGACAAGAAGAACAAGAAGTCAGTGGACCCAATTGCTCTTTTAGTAAATCAGCTGGCAGAACAAGCTTTATCAAAAAATGCATACGATGGGTCGACTGATGATGATGGCGAGGCACTCGAGAAAGCTATGATCCTTCTCTCCCAACACTATCAGAAGAAGTTCCAACCTTATTCGGGTTCCAACAATCTTCGCTTCGCTTCTGGGTCAAAAGTCAAAATGCCCGAGCCAAAGACAGCTGCTGACTGTTACAACTGTGGTAAGTCGAGACACAACACTAAGGAGTGTAGAGTTAAGAAGTTCAGGATTCGGCATACTATCGGAAAAAAATAGAACTTGCCGAGAAAAGAGAGAACGGAAGAGATTTGCTCGTAGAAGAGGAGTACTGGCTGGATCACTCCGATGATGAAGCTAGTAATGTAGAGATTGCTCAAATGTGCTTAATCGGAGATGATCAGTCTGATGATAATGATGATGAAACTGATGAAGATGAGGTAAATTCTGATTTTGATTACACTTTCATTTCCTTACAAATGAACATTATCATAACTGCTTTATCTGATCTTAGCTCGAAATTAATATCTGAGAAGAATTTAAATTCAAAAAAGTCAAATTTGATTGATAAATTACAAATTTCTTTGAAAGATGAAAAATCTATTTTAGCTCATACAAAAGACATCTTTCAAAAGAAATTAGATGACTTAGAAAAATCAAATATGACTTATCTTGAATCTTTGACTGAAATGACCAAATTAAAAGATATTTTTTCTGATAAAATAAATGAGTTGGAAGAAAAATTATATCGAAGGAATCAGTCTGAGCAAACTATTTATTTGAACAAACAAAGGAGTTATGATTCAATAAAATAAAAATGGGGACTTGGTTTTGAAAATCCACATTGTTTAAACAATGCGATAGAAATATAAATACGATTATCTCACACTTGCTAATTATGCTCCTCAATTTAAAATTGATTGGATGAATGAAAAGCAAGTGTTAGAAATCGAAAATGAGAAAAGGATGAATAATAAGAAAAAGGAAATTTCTTTTGTTTATACGCGCGAAAATGCCAAATATTTTTCTGATAAATCAAAGAAAGGCAGAAAAGGTTTAAATGACATATCTCCCATTAAGTCTTCAGTGTCTGATGATTTTGTTGATATATATGCTACTAAATCTGATAAGGAAAATATCTCTCCAATCTTTTATGATTCTAAGAGATATACTCCTCCATTAGTATTAGAAAGCAAAATCATTGACCTTGAAGATAAAATGGAAGATCTAAATATTGAAAAAGAAATTGAAAAAGTTGTAATTTTTACTTTCTTGACATCAAGTCTTGAAAAAAAATTAATTTCTCAAAAACAAGATTTACTTTCTGTTTCTGGCCTTTATTCTGATTTTAATAAAAACAAAAAGGAAGTTTCCAATTCTAACATCTTTTCTCAAAATAATTCTGACTCCGAGGTAAGTTCAGATTTTTTGTCTGATCAGTTGGGTTTCTTAGGTAAAATTGCTTCTTCTGATTCAAATATTAAATCGAAAATTCTTGATGATTTTTTTACGCTCAATGATGATTTTTTAAACCAAAGCGTAAAAGAAGAAGGTGAAAGAAGTCAAAGAAGAAAGATATTGTTATTTTTGAAAATTCTAATTCTTCTGATTTAATTTTTTCAGATAGGACTTTGAGCACACCTTCAAAGCAGATATGGAGGGTGAAGCGGACATCGGATGAATCTCAGACTGATGAGGATAGATATGTAGACAAACATTATAAAAGTGATTCATTTGCTTCTTGTAATAAAATTTCAAAATTCTCAATAAAGCAAATGATTCAAATTTCTAAAAATGTCTCATATTCTTCTTCTGATTCTAGTTCAGATGATTATGCTTTCTCTTTTACTGATTCTTGTGTTCATTTGTCTGATCATATTTCTTGTGCTTCTCATGTCAAATCTTACAAGTTTTTCCCTACAAGAACTGCAACTAACTTTAATGGACCCAAATTCAAATGGGTACCAAAATCTCATATTGATTCTAAGTTGCAGGCATCTAATGTCAAGGGGGAGTAAGAAAAAGTTGGCTTCTAAGTATATCAGCTTAGAACCCGTACTTCAATGGACTACGATTTCTAAACATGTCAGTTTAGGACTCGTTCTTCAAAGCCTTTAGCTTCTGACTAATGAGAAACTGTAAGTACATCTACTTAATTCCGCTGCATTTATCTCTGATCATGATGTTGTTCCAGTTTTCTCATGTGTTTTTCTTGAATCTGAGCAAGTTCAACTAACTCTTGAATTTGTATAACCCAAATTTTTTGAGACACAAATTCATTTTACGTTATGTGGAAGATAATATTATTGAATTTTATTTTGTTTCGACTAAATATCATTTTGCTGAATTCTTTACATTTGTCTTAAATTTTTCAAACTCGGCATTTGAATTTAAAAGTTTAAATCTTTACAAATTTAATTTTATAAAGTAAAAGATTTACAGGTTTTCTTTCTTTTGAATAAAATGTGTGTCAAGGATAAATTTTCAAGTTGCTTTGTTTATATTGAAGTTTTATATGTTCAACTTTCAAGTCTTTTACAAGTCGAAAAGTCAGCAACATGTTTGTAGCTTTTGCATTCTGTTTTAAAGATATGTGATTTGGAATATTTATAGTTTACAATGCTTGGAAAATCTAAAAAGTCTGAATTTTTGATCATAATAAAAATATGGGCTAAGCTCTTAGATGTAAAATTGAGTGATTGAGATGAAAATTTATATTTCTAAAATACAGAAATCTCTAAGTTTAAAAGTTTGTACCTGTGACCTTTCTGGTTTGGGAAAGTAAGTTCCATGGTATGCTTGTCATCTGTTCCCCTAAGGTCAATTGGTCTGGGAGTGATCGAACCCAAATCCTTCTATAGAACCAGATCGAAAGTCATGTTCTACTGGTGTGAATGGGTTTAGGATGTGTCGATGTAGCCTTTCTGATCTGGGAGAGTAAGTTCGAAGGGGTGCTTGACACCTAGTCCCCTAAGGCCAACTGGTTTGGGAGCGGCTGACCCAAATCCTGCAATAGGGTGAGATAGAAAGTTACGTTTACGGCATATTCTTTACTTACCGAACTTTTTGATTAAAAGATGCCATAGTGCACAAGCTTAAAAGATGCCAAAAAGCACACTCATGTGAAGATGCCAATGTGCACAATGCTAAAAGATGCCAATGAGCACACATCTCATGATACTTATACTTTTAGAATTGCATTTTCTTGAAGCTAATCAAAGTGCGCATGCTAGCACACTAAATAGATTGATGAAAATTTTTGAAACTGAATATGTTTTAACTTGATATGCAATGAAACTTGTATCTGTATCCAACAACATATATTTGATTTCATTTGATGGATAAATCTGTGATATTTTACTCAGTAGAATTTAATTTGTTTAGTGTTTAAATTTTTATATATTTAGTTGTTTCAAAATACATATTCAGTATATTTTTCTTTCTTCTATGATATTTCAATTCTTGTGTTCTCACATATTTTTTTAAATGGGTTTGTGCATTATTCAAGGGGGAGTGAATAAGGATATTTTTCTGAAAGATAATATCTGTTTTCGAGGGTGAGTATCTGATTTTCTATATGAATGCTAACTTGATTTGTCATATTTAGTGCATTTGTGTAGGGTGAGTCAAAAAGCTAATCAGGTGAAATTTTTCCAAGTATAAGTCATTTTTGTGCCAACAGTTGGTAGAGCAAAACTTAGCTTTGCGCCAACAGCTTCTAGCGCAAAACAATCTTATGCGCATCCTTCAGCTAGCGTAAACCTAACTTTGCGCTTCCTTCTGCTAGCGCAAAACTAAGTTTGTGCCACCAACAATTAGCGCAAACCTCCTTTTTCTCCTTAAATCTGATTTTGCAGATCTTAAGATGTCTCGTCTCCAACATTTGCATGACCAAGTTGATTCAGATCATCATGGTCATGAGGGGGAGAAGTTAAAGAGACAAACAGTTCAAATAGTTATCTGTTGATCAAGATTCGCTCAAGATTCTATATTTTCTCAGCAATTAATTCTTTTTCTGTTCTTGCTCTGATCACCATAGTTCATTAAGTACATTTAAAAGAGGTGTGTCGTCTAGAGCACAAGCTGATGAACCGACTATTCTTTCAAGATTATTATATATTGGTCCAGTCTTGTCAAAGCAACAAAGGCAACTCAAATTAAAAGATGCTGAGAAGAAATTTTCTTTTAGTCAAAAAAAGCTTCTTCGCTAAGTCGCTTAGATGGTTTGTGCTGATTTAGAAGATGGATATTGAAGACCACAGCGCCAATGGTTACTAAGGGGGATATTGTTAGGTCTAGTTTTATAGTAACCATTGTATTTATTCTGTGTGGCCTAAACAGTGTCTTGTTAGTTTATCTGTGTTGTTTAGGCCCGGGGTATTTAAGTCCTTTGGGTCTTTGGTGTTTGTAAGACATTAACGCATACATCTAATACATTCATACTTTGCGCTTAAACTCTCTCTCTCTACTTTCTCTCTCTAGAGATTTAGTGATTCCTGGACTTTCAAGGGCGCATATCCATACAGTGATGACAAGATCCACAACATGTCAAGGGGGAGCTAGCAAAGAAAAGACGAACATATACATCAAGAAAGAACAAATTCAAGACAAGAGTCAGAAGAAACAAACATCAAGTCAAGTGGGAGCTCAACAGATCAAATCTGAAAAAGGGTTGTAAGTGTGAAGTGTGTGTAATGTTTTTGGAACTTAAAAATAGTTGAAAATGTCATTTTTTGAAAATTTCCATTTATGAAAAGTTTCTATTTTTGGAAAGGTTTGAAAAAGTTTCCAAAAATAGCAAATTTCCATGTTTAGAATGTTTTTCAAACGATGGAAACGTTGCTAAGTCCTGAATTCGTATAACACTATCATGCGAAATCTTCAGAATTCGCATGTGTGTGTTACACGAATTCTATGGAATTCGCATGTGTGTCTCATACGAATTCTAACTTTTCGCATGAGCCTTTATGCGAGAAGTGAAGAATTCGCATCACACCATCATACGAATTCTTGTTTTCACACAGAATTCGCATATTGAGCCGTGCGAATTCTCACACACTCATTGTCTATTCTTCTAGATAATTCGTATACATGTGTCATCTGCGAAAAGTGAGTGATCCAGTAAACTCGTGCCACGTGTCTTATTCAATTCTGAGTATAAATAGGAGTGTTTTCATATGAAACCCTCACTTTTCATATTTTCTTGAGTATACGAGTTCTTTCAGTGCACGAAATCCTTAAACCCTTCCTTGCGACTTTCTTCTGTTCTTCAATTTCTTCTCGATTTCTTTGATCAAAAGGTGTTGATTTGTTCTTGTTATTTGTATTTTGTTTGTTTATATTGTTTGTATTGTTTACTTTCTTTGCAGGATTACCCCATCTGGATTAGTCTTAGGGTTTGAATTTGTGGACTGTTCATCTTCAAGAACTCGTATAGACGTTGAATTTTTTGAACTAATTTTTGACCTTGATTAATTTCTGAATGTTAACTTGAACTGAAAAAGGATGTTAACATAATCAAATCGAACCCTAATAATCAAAATTTCTAACCTAAATCTATATTGTTGGGATTGAATATTTGAATCTGACTTTTCGACTTTTAAACTGTTCTTGGTGTTCTTGGTTAAAATCAAGATTAAGGGTCGATTGGTTGTTTTATCTCGGATTTGTTTTTGGATAAAAAGGGTTTCTAATCAAAATCGATCCTAACAGAATAAAAATATTAGGTTAAAATTCAAAATTAAATATTTCATAATCTGGGTTTGGTTTGAATATTTGAATATGTTCAGAAAATATTCTTGATGTTCATGTAAACACTTAGAAAATTTCAAGACTTTTAAAGTTCATGCGAATTCTTGATATAACAGTTCATACGAATTATGTACTCCAGTGTCATATTTTTGAAGTGTACAATTCGTATATCCTTCATACGAATTCTTGAGACTGTGTTTGTTAAATTCTAAGTGAGGAATCCGTATAAGGCTTCATACGAATTCTATGGTTGATTTTCATGTCCTAAGTGCAGAATTCGCTTACCCCTGTCATGCGAATTCTACACTTATATTTTTTCAAAATTGATTTTTCAAGTGTCAAAACTTATTTTTCACTAACCCATTTGGACCCTGTCCAACATTGTTCATCTTTTTCTGGTACTAATGGCAGAACCATCAGTAGACCAAAATGTTCAGACTGGTGAGAATTCACCACATGAAACTTCTAAGCAATTTCCAATGCCATCATCTAGATCTGGTTTTCAAGTGCCACAAGATGCCAATCCAGATCTTTTTCTGAAACCACCAGCTGAGATGAAACCCCAGCAACCTAACAATCATCATTTTCAATTCAGTATAAAGATTGATCCCCTTGTACTGGACATTGGTAGTAGTTCTTGAATTTTATGTACAGCAAGCCTGGAAGACCATCCGGTTTAGTCATATGAAGGAGCAAGGAGAGAGAATACCAATTTTCAAGCTGGAGATATGTTAGATCATAGTTTTGAGTCAATTTGTAAGTGTGTTTACTTTGTAATGTTGACTTTTCATGTATGCTTGTGTAGAGGTCAAGTCTATGTTTGACCCTATATAAAGCCTTGTTTTGTCTTTTTTATAAGCTTTCAGTGTGTGAGTCATTCATGTAATTGCTTTGTGAGACATGTGAATACGACAAGACTTGTGACCATTTCTCTCTAAATCTCATCTTAGATCTTTGATTTTTATTGTGTTTTGATATGATTGCTTGAAACCTGGGATCACAATTAGTATCAGAGCTAGATCAGAAAATTCAGAAAGATTTGTAATCATGATTTGAAGACAGAAAGATCTGAATTTCAAAGTTTGGAATGTCACTGTTGCATTGAAATCAATATTTTGATTTCATGGTGTTTTTGATGTGAAATTTGTACCACAGTAATCGCCTAGTGAAGAGGAACAATTCTTATTTGAAGTGGAAATCAAATTGAACAACAGATTGATGGAATTTGATCAATCTTTCTTGTTTTAGAAAGTTTCTGTTCGCGAACTGTTCAGAATCTATTCCCACATCTATGTTTGTTCTTAATGAAATTCACTTCACAGGGTTGCTCACGATGGTAAAGTGATCCATTCTGCATATTTTCAGAGTCAAACATCAAGAATTGGGTGGATTTCCAGTGAAAAATTGGAAATATTTTCAAGATCTAAAGAATTCGCACGAGTAATGAAGAACTCGCACGAAGAACTCGCACAAAGAACTCGTAGAGCCATGGAATTCACAGATTAGTTGTTTCTAGTGTTCTTAAGGGAAGAATTCGCACATCACAGAGAACAAAAGTTGTTAAGGGAAGAATCCGCACAAGGATGTGTACGAAAAGCTAAGGATTCACACAAGTACATATACGAGAAGTATTGAACTCGCATAAGACACATGTATGAATTGTGCAGAATTTGCATATAAGAGTCATACGAATTTCAAAGATTTCGCATAGTCCTTTATGCGAGAAGCTTAAAATTCGCACACACTTATATGCGAAAAGTTCATATTTCGTATCTTTTAAGTATCCTTTTCATGTGAATTCTAGTCCATACGAATTGTTGATTGTGAGTGTTATGCAAATTGTGCTATACGAATTGTTGCATGCGAAAGAGAAGATGATCTGGGTTGTCAAAGGTTCTCCAGAGTCAGTAAAATACCAGAAATCATCTGCAGAAGCTGAACTGAAAAATAAGAACAAAGCTCAAAAAGGTAAATCTTTTGCACCTGATGCTGTCAAGTCTACCAAACATCTGATCAGGTTAGCAAAAAGAAAACTCTGTTGTTCTTATTGCTGTAATGATGATTTTGTACACAAAGCACATATCCACAAAAGGTATTTTTCTAATAAGAATTTTACTGATACTGCTTATCACAGAGGTGGAAACCGCTCAAAGAAGTTTTTTCATACTAACCAGACTGTACCCACATACATCTGGGTACCAAAACCAGTTAAACCTGTGATGCAGGAACCATAACTCAAGAAAGATTGAGAAGGATTATGACTTCTAGACACAACAGTCTAGGACTCAGATTTCAATGTCAAGGATTGTGACTTCTAAGTACAACAGCTTAGGAATCAATCTTCAATGTTCAAATGTTGATCCTTTAATGTCATATCATTACAAGGAGTTTTCATTGATAAAATATCAAATGTGTGAATTGAAGTTGAGAAAAGCTTAATTGTTATATATTATAAAGAGGGAGGATGTTTTAAAAATAGGAAGATATTAATTGTTATATCATTTTACCTGTATGCAGATATGAAGGGGGAGCATATCCATACAGTGAAGAAAGATCCACAACATGTCAAGGGGGAGCCAACAAGAAAAGACAAACGATACATCAAGAAAGAACAAAGTCATTTCAAGTATCAGAAGAAACATATATCAAGTCAAGGGGGAGCTCAAAAGTCAAATCTGAGAAAGGGTTGTAAGTGTGAAGTGTGTGAAATGTTTTTGAAACTTAAAATAAGTGCAAAATGTCATTTTTGGAAAATTTTCATTTATGGAAAGTTTCTATTTTTGGCAAGTTTTGAGAAAGTGTCCAAAAATAGCAAATTTCCAAGTTTAGAATGTTTTTCAAAAGATGGAAATGTTGCTAAGTCCAGAATTCGCATAACACTAGCATGCGAAATCTTCAAAATTCGAATGTGTGTGTTACACGAATTCTTGGAATTCGCATGTGTGTCTCATACGAATTCTAGCATTTCTCATAAGCCTTTATGCGAGAAGTGAAGAATTCGTATCACTGTCATACGAATTCTTATTGATGCACACAGAATTTTCATATTGAGTCATGCGAATTCTCACACACATTGTCTAATTTTTTCTTAGACAATTCGCATAAGTGTTCTCTGCAAAAAGTGAGTGACCAATGAAATCGCGCCACGTGTCATAGTCAATCTTGGGTATAAATAGAAGTTTCCTTATGAAATCCTCACTTTTCCAGAATTCTCGAGTTTACGAATCTTTCAATGCACGAAATCCTCAAAAACCCTAGCTTGCGACTTCTCATTTTCCTCTTCGATTTCTTCTGATTTCATTGATCAAAGGTGTTTGTTTGTTCTTGTAGTATTTTTCTTTCTTTGTATTGTTTGTTGTATGATTTGTTTTTTGCTGGAATACCCCATCTGGATTAAATTTAGGGTTTAATTCGTGGATTGTTCATCTTCCAAGAACTCGTATACGACTTTGAATATTTTGCCAGATTCTAATCTTGATAAAGTTTCTAAGTGTTAATCTGAACTAAAAGAATATTAACTTGATGAAATCGAACTCTTTCATTTCAAAATTTTGACCTAAAATCGATTTTTGTTGGGTTTGATCCTTGAATATGGATTTCGAATGTTCTTGATGTTCTTGATGAAAAATCAAGATTAAGGGATGTCAAATTGATTAATCTTAGATTTCTTGGACAAAAAGTAGTTTTAAGCATATATAGATCCTAACAGAAGTTAAATCTAGGGCTAAAAATTAAAATTTAAGATTTCAAGATCTGGGTTTGTTTTGATGTTCTGAAGGTGTTCTTGAAGTTCGTTCACGTAGAATTTTTTTCAAGAAATTCAACTTTATGTGAATTCTTGATTTTAACATCCATACGAATTCTTGTACCTCAGAGTCAAATTTTTTTAAGTGTTCAATTCGTATATTGTTCATACGAATTCTTGAATCTGTGTTTGAAAAATTCCAAGTGTGGAATTCGTATAAGCTTTCATACAAATTCTTCATGTGAATTCTTGATGGTTTTCAATTCCTAAGTGCAAAATTCGCATACCCCTGTCATGCGAATTCTACACTTGTCATTTTTTTTTTCAAAAAGTGGTTTTCAAGTGTTAAAACTCAATTTTTCACTAACCCATTTGGACCCTGTCCATTATTGTTCATTCTTTCAGGTACCAATGGCAGAACAATCTGTAAACCAGCATGTTCAGACTGATGAAAATTCACCACATCAGGACGCTTCAGAACTATATGTGCAACAAGCCTGGAAGACTATCAGGTTTACTCATGTCAAGGAGCAAGGAGAGAGGATACCTGTATACAAGCTAGAGATAGTGTTCACATCTGTTCTGACCCAAGAAAGATTAAGATTCATCTTGAGCCTTCCTTCTGAAACAACAAGAGAGGGGAGAACTTCATATGATGAACTACCATCAGATGCTGATGTTTTCAAGGGCATAAGAGATATGGGGTATCTGGGCCAGATGACTCAAGTCAGTCACTTCAAGAAGAACAATCTATCACCATTCTATTATACCCTATTCTCAGTGGTTAACCGATGCCTTATTGCAAAGATCTATGGAACAAATAATGCCAGGATTCATATCCTGAAGCTCTTCTACTCTATTTTTCATGACCTGAACATAGATTATGAAAAGGTGGTTTCAAAGAAGACTTCAAAGGCACTGAACTATGTACCATATCAGAGGTTTATGGCTATCATTGTCAGAAGTATGCTGAGGAGTAATCCACAGATACCAAAGAGGGGAAATCATCCTCATGCTCCATTTAGTGAGATGAGATACTTGATAAAGCAAAAGAGGACTTTTCCATACACCATGCATGTGCCTGAGAGCTTATTGGACTTCGCAGATCCAGAGTGCGATAGTGTAGTAGAATATAGAGAGTGTACGGGACGACCAAAACCGGCTATCCCTACCCAAGGCTTAATCCCTAGGCAAACGGAGTCGGTGAGGGTTTCTGATACCACGGGGGTACAAAAACGGGGAGAGAAGAGGAAAAACACCGAGAGGGGCTCTGAAAGTGGTCGGAGACCATGAATTGAGGCATCTGGGTCACGGGTTGTTACCCTACGTTCCGTGACACCTCCTGCCGATGAAGGTCATGGCTCTGATAATCAACTAGATCAGCACAAGAACAGGCAGGCAGTGGTAGTGAGACAAGTGCAGTACCTTCAGTTACTAGTTCCAAAGATGATGAGGAAACAGATACTGAGACAGTTGATAATGGTGGATCAGATGGTAATGATAATGATGATGATGATAATGATGTTCAAGCTCATTCTGAAGTACATGTGAATATTCCATCTGATAAACAAGATGTTAATGTTCATTCTGATGATCAAGCTGATTTGTTTGCACCATTCTATGGTACTGAAGCCATGGAAGTGGATGATCAGACTCATGCTGATGTTGTTATTACTAAAGTTGTTGGAGAAATAAGGATGAACGAGGGAGAATTAGTTGAAAAACTAGATGAGAGAATGAGTGAGAGTGAAGGAAAAGAACATGGTGAGCGTGTGATTACCCAAACTTACATTTCCAAAAGGGCAACCACATCAACCACTTCGCCGCATGTGTTGCGTGCAAGTGAAGACATAAGTAGACCACTTATGCAATTACACACCGAAGCCAGCCACTCTATTGCCTCTCCACTGGATTTAGTTTCAGCTTCTCATGGGGATATTGCACATAATCTACCGGGTTCTCATTTGGAGGATCAAGGTATTGAAACAAGAGAACAACAACTCCCGTTCTCGTCTTTATTCTCTGCACAATTGAATCTAGTGCCATATCGTTTACCAATTGTTATTCCAAGGACATTATTTTCTACATCTACCATCAGAAGTCTTAGTGACCCGATCGGAACACCTCTTAGTAGCTTCGCAATCCGGACTACAAGGATCAGGTGGAAGTCCTGTCATTGCCACGTCCATGCCAACAATGAACACAGGCCATGCAGTTGTTTCTACAACTGACATGCAAACGGTTAATCTAAGTGATACCGGAGTTACTAACCCAGGCTTCGTGTCTAAGGATTTCTTCGACGGCACCTTAAAGGCTGTTGAATCCCATATTTTTTTGAAGGTAGTGGAGGAGATAGGAGCTTTAAAACATCTATTGAAAGGGAAAGACCCAATATATCAACCTGAGCCTACCCAACAAAGCCAGCAAACTTCATACACTCAACCTGCTGACCTATCCATCGATGAGCTTAAGTCTTTGTTGCTTTTAAAACTTCTATCTCAAGCTCCGGATACTCAGCAAGATGCAGATCTTCTAACTCTTCTACAATCCCACCATCAAAGTCAACCGCCACAATCTATGCAACCAACATATTTGGTCAGTGCCTCAGAGTTTCATTCTTTTAAATCTGACATTTTGTTTGCTCAATCTGATCTTAAACAGGTAGTTCAAACATCTTGCAAAGCCCAGGTAGTTGTTTCTACTAAAGAGCATGATCATGATCCAGATAATGATCACGAGGGGGAGATAAGGGAGAAACAGACAACTGTTGGTGGTTCTGGTGAAACAGTATTGGTAGAAGAAAGAGCTGCAAATGTTGATAGTGTGGGAAGGGGAGATGATCAAGGTACTGAGAAAAATGATCAGTTGGTGTTGTATGCTAGATAAAGTGTTGAATCAAGGGTTGAAAATCCTAAGATTGCAACAAGGCAAGAAATTTTGGAGATAAAAGGTTTGCCAAATCCTGATATCATTGCTCTTGAAGATGATTCTTTTGCTGAAGTTAATCCAAAGTTTGAGATGTGTTGGAAGATCAAGGAGGAAGGACAGAAAAGTGATTTTGTTGAAATTCCATCTGCTGATGAAGTTGTAGAAGTTACTGAAATTGTGAAGAGAAATGAGGAGATACCAACTCATGAGGCTAGTGTTCTAGATGATTTGTTTGAGGTCAGAGATATAGATGCTTTAAATGCAATGTTTTCTCAGAGCACTCCTGAAGAACTTCATCTAAGTCTTGTTCATGTTCAATTGCTTGAACCAAGTGTTGTTCCAACTGTGCTATCCTTCAAAGAGTTTGAATTTCTTGATCCCAATGTTCTTCAACCTGATGATGCTGATGAAAATGTCAATATGAATGTTGATGCAAATGTTAATCTTGATTCTGATGTCCATGTTGATGAAGAGTTGACATACCAGAGAAAGCCTGGAAGCCTAGAGAATCAAACGGAGTTTGTCAGAGAATCACCACTTGTGCCAGAGTTTCCACAAGCTGAAGCAGGTCCTTCAGGTATTCCTGTGGTGGGTTCTACTCCTTTCACTGGCTATGATGAATTTGGTCCTACCATTGAAGAGATTAAAAGAATCAGACAAGCTCTACGTGTTCCATAGCTTAAGGAGGGAGTTAAGATTTTTGTGAGCTACATTAGACAGATTGATCAAGATCAACTTCTGGGGATTCAAGATAAGTCTCCAGAATATCAGAAATATTATATTATAATGCTTTAAATTATGGGGATAATATGCAAGGATGTTAGAAGCAAGTCTGAAATTCTGGAAGTTACCAGGGTGACTATGAAGCAATACAAGAAGATTTGGTATCCTGAGTTTATTATTCAGAGAAAGAATTTGGAGATGTATACTTTCAATGAAGCTGATTTTGCCAATATAAACTTCAGAGATATTGAATTCATGTACCATGATTTCAGAGACAGAACCATCAGGCCTCCTGAGATAGTATTTGCTCTAGATACTATCAAGAGATTTATCAAAAGGCATATCTACTCAACTTATCTCTATGATTTCCAGTTGGGCATAGAGACAAATCAGAAGAGGATCAACTTGCTTAAGCCTGACATGACTCATCCTTTGCTTGAAGACACTCCACTCTACACAGTTCTAAGAGAACCAAAACTTGGAGTTGTGTATGAGAATGTAGACAAAAAGGAGAAAAGATTTATGAAAGATGCTGAGGTTCCAAAGTACTTTGATGGTACTTTAGAAGATGTTCTTAAAAAGGTGGAAGCCAAGTATGAAGAGAGTGAAAAGAAGAGATTAGCTGAGAATGATCATATGCCAAGATTGGAGAGGATCTTTACTAAGAATGTTATTGATGCTATAAAAGACAGAATCAGATTCAGGCAAGCAATCAGAAGGTTTGAAGCGTATATGGGAATAAGGAGAACTTGCATGAGGAAATGGACAAGTTAAAGACTTTCAAATTGCTAAAAAAGGGGGAGACTGTTAGATCATAGTTTTGAGTCAATTTGTAAGTGTGTTTACTTTGTAATGTTGAATTTTCATGTATGATTGGGTAGAGGTCAAGTCTATGTTTGACCCTATATAAAGCCTTGTTTTGTCTTGTTCTTGTAAGCTTTCAGTGTGTTAGTCATTCATGTAATTGCTTTGTGAGACATATGAATACGATAAGACTTGTGTTTCTCTCTAAATCTCGTCTTAGATCATTGATTGTTATTGTGTATTGATATGATTGCTTGAAACCTGGGATCACAAGATAGATCATTTCACTGCAGTTCTTAGTCTTCAAAGATTAAGATTCATCCTTAGTCTACCTTCTGAAACAGCGAGAAGGAAGAACTTCTTATGATGAGCTTCCATCAGACAATGAAGTGTTCAAAGGACTCAGAGATATGGGGTATCTTGGCCAGATGACTCAAGTCAGTCACTTTAAGAAGAATAATTTGCTACCGTTCTACTATACCTTATTCTCTGTCATCAACAAATGTCTGACATCAAAGATCTATGGAACAGATAATGCCAACATTCATATCCTCAAGTTATTCTACTCCATTATTCATGACTTGCACATTGACTATGCCAGTATCTTCTAGACTGAGCTCTTTGAAAAGGTGGTTTCAAAGAAAACTTCAAAGGCACCAAACTACAAACTGTACCAGAGATTCATGACTCTTATTGTTAGAAGTATGTTGCGATGCAACTCACAGATACCAAAAAGGGGCAATCATCCTCATGCTCCATTTAGTGAGATGAGATACCTCATGAAGCAGAAGAGGACTTTTACATACACCACGCTTGTGCCTAAAAGTTTGTTAGATTATGAAGATCCAGAGTGTGATAGCATAGTAGAATATAGAATGTCTATGGGACAACCAGAACCGGTTATCCCTACCCAAGGCTCAATCCCTAGGAGAGCGGAGTCAGTAAGGGTTTTTGATACCACGAGGGTACAGAAATGGGGAGACAAGAGAAAAAATACTGAGAGGGGCTCTGAAGGGGGTCAGAGACCACAACTAGAGTCATCAGGGTCACGGGAAAATATCCCACGTTCAGTGACACCTCCTGCCGATGAAGGTCATGGATCTGACAATGAACTAGATCTTGCAGAACAGGCAGGCAATGAATCTGAAACAAGTGAAGTTCCTTCTGCATCAAGCTCTAAAGATGATGAGGAAACAGATACTGAGGAAGATGGAAATGGTGGATCAGATGATGATAATGATAATGATGATGATGGTGGTGCTGATGATTCTACTATTCATTCTGATACTCATGTTGATGTTAATTCTGATGATCAAGTTGATTTATTTGCACCATTCTATGGCACTGAAGCCATGGAAGTGGATGATCAGACTCATGTTGATAATGTTCTTACTGCAGTTGTTGGAGAGATAAGGAGGAACGAGGGAGAATTAGTTGAAAACTTGGAGAGAATGAGTGAAATTGAAGGAAAAGAACATGGTGAGCGTGTGATTACCCAAACCTACATTTCCAAAAGGGAAACCACATCTAATACTCCATTGCATGTGTTGTGCTTGTATATTCAAGACATAAGTAGACTACTTATGCAATCGCACACCCAAGCCATCCACTCTATTTCTTCTCAACAAGAAATAGTTTCAACTTCTCACGGGGATATAACACAAAATCTACCGGGTTCTCATTTGGAGGAACTAGGTATTGAAACAAGAGAACAACAACCCCAATTCTCGACTTCACTTCTTGCACAATTGAGTCTAGTTCCATTTGAATTGGAAATTTTTGTTTCTAGGACACTCATTGAATCGGCTACCATCGGTTGTCTAAGTGACCCGATCAGAACAACCCGAGTAGATCCGCAATCCGGACTACGAGGACAGGATGGATGTCCTGTCATTGCCACATATATGCCAACAATGAACACAGACCATGCAGTTGTTTCTACAGCTGACATGCAAACGGTTAATCTAAGTGATACAGGAGTTACTCACCCAGACTTCGTGTCTAAGGAAATCTTCGACGGCGCCTTAAAGGCTGTTGAATCTCGGATGTTTGAAAAGATAAAGGAGGAGATAGGAGCTGTAAAACATTTATTGAAAGGGAAAGACCCAATATCTCAACCTGAGCCTACCCAACAAAGCCAGCAAATTCCAAACACTCAACCTGTTGACCTATACATTGATGAGCTTATGTCTTTGTTGTTTGCAAAACTTCTATCCCATGCTCCGGATAATCAGCAAGATGCAGATCTTCTAACCCTTCTGCAATCCCACCATGATAATCAACCGCCACAATCTGTGAAGCCAACATATTTAGTTTGTGCCTCAGAGTTCAATTCTTTCAAATCTGACATTTTGTTTGTTATATCTGATCTTAAACAGGTAGTTCAAACTTCTTGTAAAGCCCAGGCAGTTGTTTCTATTAAGGAGCATGATCATGATCCAGATAATGATCATGAGGGGGAGATAAGTGAGAAACAAGCAACTGGTGGTGGTTCTGGTGAAACAGTGCTGTTGGAAGAAAGAGCTGAAAATGTTGAAAGTGTGGGAAGGGGAGCTAATCAAGGTTCTGAGCAAAATGATCATTTGGAGTTTGTGTTGTATGTTGGAGAAAGTGTTGAATCAAGGGTTGAAAAGCCTAAGATTGCAACAAGGCAGGAGATTTTGGAGACAACTAGTTTTCCTAATCCTGATATCATTGCTCTTGAAGATGATACTTTTGCTGAAGTGAATGCCAAGTATGAGCTTTATTGGAAAATCAAGGAGGTGGAGCAGAAAGTTCACTCTGTTGAAATTGACTCTGATGATGAAGTAGTGCAGGTATCTGAGATTGTAAGAAGAACTGAGGAAGTTCCAGCTTATGGTGAAAGTGTACCGGATAATATTTTTTAGGACAGAGACACAGTAGCTTTGAATACAATGTTTTCTCAAAGTACTCCTGAGGAACTACATCTAAGTCCTGTTGATGTTCAATTGCCTGAACCCAATACTGTTCCAACTGTGCCATCATTCAGCGAGTTTGAATTTCCTGAAGCCCATGCAAGTCAACAACCTGATGATGCTGATCTTACTGTTAATCTGGATTCTGATGCCAATGTTGAAGAGGAGCTACCATATCAGAAGAAGCATGGTAGTCCTGCTCATCAAGAAAAGTTTGTGAGAGAACCTCTACTTATGCCAATCATTCCAGAACCAAAAGCAGGTCCTTTTGGTACTACTATAGAGGGATCTACTCCTTTTACTGGTTATGATGAGTTTGGTCCAACAGAAGCAGAGATAAAAAGGATCAGAAATGCGTTAAGGGTTCCATATCTTGAAGAAGGAGTAAAGATCTTTGTGAGCTACATAAGACAGATTGATCAAGCTCAACTCTTGGGGATTCAAGACAAGTCTCCAGAGTATTAGAAAGATTATATCAGAATGCTGCAAGTTATGGGAAGAACTTGTAAAGATGTCAGGAGCAGAGCATAAATTTTGGAAGTTAACAAGGTGACTATGAAGCAATACAAGAAGATTTGGTATCCTGAGTTCATTGTTCAGAGGAAGTATTTGAAGATTTATACTTTCAATGAAGCTGATTTTGCCAATGTGAACTTCAGAGATATTGAATTCATGTACCATGATTTCAGAGATAGAACCATCAGACACCTTGAAATAGTGTTGGCTCTACACACTATTAAAAGATTTATCAAGAGGCATAACTACTCAACATATCTTTATGACTTCAGTTGGGCATAGAGACAAATCAGAAGAGAATCAACTTGCTGAAGCCAGACATGACTCATACTCTGCTTGAAGAAACTACACTCTACACAGTTCTAAGGGAGCCAAAACTTGGGGTTGTGTATGAGAATGTGGATAAAAAGGATAAAAGATTTATAAGAGCTGCAGAGATTCCAAAGTATTCCTGATGGAACTTTGAAAGATATTGTGGAAAAGATGCAAGCCAAGCATGAGGAGAGTGAAAAGTAGAGATTAGTTGAAAATGATCAATGCCAACGTTGGAAAGAATTTGGATAGAACATGTCATTGATGCTATCAAAGACAAAATCAGATTCAGACTAGCCATCAGAAGGTTTGAGGGCTATATGGGGATAAGGAGAACTTGCATGAAGAAATGGACAAGTTGAAGACTTTCAAATTGCTCAAAAAGGGGGAGATTGTTAGATCATAGTTTTGAGTCAATTTGTAAAGTATGTTTTGTTAGTTGTGTTGTGTTGACTTTTTCCTTGTATGCTTGTATAAGGTCAAGGCATATTTGACCCTATATATAGCTTTGCTTTAGTCTTGTTTTGAGTCTAACTCTACGCATGTCATTTTGTGTCATTCATTCATGTAATGCCTTTGTGAGACATATGAATACGACAAACCTTACGGCCAAACTCTCTCCACATCTCATCTTTGATCTTTGATTGTTATTGATTTGTGCATGTTTGCTTGAAACATGGGATCACACAATGGAACTTAGAAAACTGGTATATAAACAATAATTCGCAGACGTTGCACGAGTCTTTACTCCACTATTTACATCACAAATTATATTGTGTAGGGGGTGATCTCTAGTCCATCTTGTGGTACTAAGAAGTGGTTGAACATTAACTCTCATGTTTTGTTCATTGTACTCGTCCATTATTGCAGGAACAACATCATTCACTGGTGATTCTGACTGTTGTATTTATGGTGCAACCGAAGAAGTACTCGAGACTTCTTGACCAGAGTTGGTATCTGCGGCAACAGAACCTTGATTAGTTTGTTCAGAATCATTAGGCGTTGTCATACCTGATGAAATTGTTGTTGTGAGGGGTTCAGATGGTCCAAAAATATTCTCAGTTACTGTAGGGACCTCTGATGTTGATGAGGACGCGCTTGATTTATCAAAATCTGCACATATGTCCATGAATGCATCAAAAAATAAAAGATCTAACTCAGGTGTAGAAATTGATGAGTTAGAAGACTTATTCTCTGTAGATACGGGTTCTATTCTGTCATAAATAGAAGCCTTTCCTTTCAGTTTGAGTCCAAAACTGAGTTGTTCAGAAGTCAATGTCAAATGTTCATCAAATGAAACGTTAATGCTTTCCATGATAGTCTTGGTTCGGCGATTGTAGATACGATAGGCCTTTGACGTCAAGGAATATCCGAGAAAATAGCCTTCGTCTGCTTTCTTATCAAATTTGCCAAGGTTGTCACAGTCATTTAACATAAATCACCTGCAACCAAAAACACGAAGGAATTTAACATTAGGTTTTATTTTATTTATGATCTCATAGGCTGTCTTATTTAATCTCTTATTGATTATCGTCCGATTCTGAGTGAAACATGCGGAACAACTTCAGCCCATAGATATAATGGAAGACCAGACTATGCCAACATAGTCCTTGCAGCTTCAACTAAAGTTTTGTTCTTGCGTTCAATAACTCCATTATGTCGCAACATCTTAATTGGCAATTGCAACAGAACTTGCACTTTCTTGATGATGGCAATTATCAATCCTAGCGCATCTGATTTGACTCTTAGAAACTCCAACCATCTATATCTGGAATACTCATCAATCATAACCAAGATATACTTTTTACCATTGATTGATTGAGTATGCATCGGGCCACAAAGGTCTATGTGAATCATCTCAAGCAGCGATTATAGCCTTCTCGAATCGTAACTCTTGTAGACCTTTGACCATACCTTTACTCGCCATTGTATTTATAGCCTTAAAGTTCTGGTGAGAAAGGCGACGATGCCAAATCCAACTTTCTTCCTTTGAAGCTTTAGCAATCAAACAAGCTGATCTAGTGGCAGAAAGTGTTGGAAAGTTACCCGCATACATATTTCCATATCTTTCTGCTTTGAATACCTCAGAACCGTCCGAATCTTCAATGTGATAGTGTGTCATGGTAAACCTAACTTGGTAGTGGCTGTCACAAAACTGACTTGTACTGAACAAGTTGTGATCTAGCGCTTCCACATAGAGTACCTTCTGAATGGTCACAGAACTATTTTTCAGCATACCGTATCCTTTGATGTATCCTTTAATCTCAGAATTTGCGATTCCAACCATATATATCTGGCCTGCAACAGAAACATAATCAATGCAATAAGTACCAGCAGGTTGTTCAACATAATCATGCAATAATTCCTTGAACCCCGTCATGTGCCTTAAGCATCCATAATCAATGAACCATAGATGACGGGCCTGCAACAGAAACAGACTTACTTTTGTTTAGGTACCCATATCCAGATGGGCCCTTTCTTGTTAGCATCTTTAACCTTTTGAAAATCGTCTACCTTGCCTTTGACTCTCCACTCAAATCGAGGCTTAGGTAACCATTTTCAAACCATATTTTTACAATTAAATCATGAAAACTTTTCTTCTTTGAATTTTCTTTTTGAACAACAAGTTAATGCACACACACGTTCCAGCGGTATCGGGCCTCCATTACGGACAATCCCACTAATCAGCATTATTTTTTGAAAAATTATTTTTCTTAGCCTGAAAGATATGAATTTTTTGCTTTGAGGCCTTAGAAAAGAATTTAATTAGGAAAGCTTTTAACATTCTGACTTAGGAGGAATGGAGTGCAATGAAAAAGAATTGCTACCACAGTGATTAGAAGCAAATGTCATCATTTTTTATTTATCAAAAGTTTTACAATCCTTGACACAAAATTGACATTTATTGATCGTAGAACTGTTACATGAAGAACTAACATCACTAGTAGAAACAGTACAATCTTTTTCACATTTTTCAGAAACACTTTCACACTCTTTCTTTTCAGAAACTTTCTTCCTCCATTCTCCTTTAACCTTTCCACTCAGATCTGAAAATCCAAAAGAAACTTTGTTAGTCGATTTCTTAGAGAGTGAATTCTTTGATTTAATTCCAGAAGTTTCTCCTTTTTCAAAAATACTTAGCAAGGGTGAATCCTTTTTCAAAACATGAAGAATAAACAACTGTTGGCTTAGCAAGGGTCACAAACTGTGGGTTTAATCTAACATTCCACTTTTTGTCACCTGTTAATGCTTTGTTTAGATCAAATAGTTTCATTAATTATGTTGACTTTTCTATTGTTCCTTGTATAGAGGTCAAGGCTTGTTTGACCCTATATAAAGGTTTGTTCCTTTGCTAAGCGTGTAAGAGTTTGTAAGAGCTTGTAACCACTAGACTTTTGTGAGATATATGACAAACTCTCTCTAGTTCATATTTGATCTTGTGCTTAGCTGTTGTTTTGCTTGAATCTGGAACTCACGTTTGGTATCAGAGCAAACCATTTTATTGAGATTATGGATTAAACACACTTTGTTTTGATCGATTTTCACTCTTTCATTCAATCTTTGAATAACACGCAAAACGGTTTATGGAAAATCACTGTTTGATTCAAAATTTTCGTGAAAATTGATTTTAATGCAAGAAAATGGCACCTAAGTGATCGATTTGTGTTACTGATTCATTCTTGTTTTGATAACATCATCTAATTGGCACTTAATCACATCCAATTTTGGATTTTTATGGTTTCGGTTTTAAACCTTTTCGAACACTGTATTGGATCGATTCACTGTAATTTTTTTGTTTTTAGATAAAATCATGTATTAGAAAAGTGTTCCATTTGACATTGCGATCAACCCTATAGAATTTCAAGCCTTGATTGCAGGTTTTGCAGTTTTTGATCGATTTACTTGTGTGTTTTTGAAGAACACGCAAGATCCATTTTTCGCGCAAACTGAAGAACACGTGAAGGCTGAAGAACATGCAGGCTGAAAGATTTATATGATTTTAAGTTCTCTGGGAGTTCTTGTGAAGAATGCGCAAAGTGACCTTTTTGATCTCGAATATTTTCTAAGGACATAACTCGCAAGGTATCGTTTCCGAGAAGTAAGAACGCACACAAGCTTCTCTGCGAGTTCTTGGATCTTTTTCACAGTGATCTGCGAGTTCATTTTCTGCGTGAAGTGGTTTTTGCGAGATCTTGTGCTTAGTTGTTGTTTTGCTTGAATTTGGAACTCACATTATCAAACTCTTTTCGTTTAGATAAATTTTTCTTAAACAAATCATTTTTCAAATCACTAATTTGTTTACAAAACTCTTTATTTTCTTCCAAAGATTTATCAAGTTTCGAAGATCAGAATTTTCATCTTCAACCTCTTCAAGAGCCTTTGTAGATTAAAGATTTGTTTTTCAAAATCATATGTTTGATGAACCACAGAGTCAGACTCAAGCTTGTTTAAAATTGGGACATGGTCTGAAGAATTCATCATATCTTCAAAAACTTCTTCAGTCATGTTCTCCACAAACTCAGATTGATTATCAGAATTTGTGACATTTGAAGACTCTTCTACCTTTGCTCCATTTGGAGATTCAGAATCAATAGATTCAGAAAAGATAGTCTGATCATAAACATCAGTATCAAATTCATACTCATCATACTAACATTTGGTCTCAGGCATGATTTTATCCTCGTTGACTGATTCATTTGAAGAAGGTGGGGAAAATAAATATTCAAACTCTACAAATTCCAACTTTTTATTTTTGTAACTTTTATTTAAATCATTATATTTAAATCCCACCGATTTAAAACTAGACTGTGAATCAGTGCAACTTGATTGATCATCTTTCATCACATCATTTAAAATCGCACTTCGAAATTCAGAAAACATTTAAGAACACGAAGTGGTTTGAACAATTCGAAACATGATTTTCACAAGTGAAAGTTGTTCATCTTTCAGCAAGTGATAAAGATTAAGATATAGAAAAATATACCTGTAATCTCCCCTAAAATGAATATTATCGTTTAAGTATGCTTGACAAAAACTTCAGATATTCTCCCCCTTAATATCTGTAAAAAGTCAATTTATTAGAAAAATATAACAATGAAAGTATAAAGCAATTATATCTCCTCCCCCTAAAAGATATAGCAATTAACTCCCCCTCAAATCAAAAACCTTCTAGAAAAGATGTTATCAATTAAGCATCCATCAGAACAAAAACTTTTGAGTACAGGTTCTGAACTAAAATATTCAGAAGTCACGATTACTTATTCTCTGGTGAGAATAATAATGTTCAATTTACCAATGAAGAATGGGTCCTGATCTGATGTAATCAGAAACCACAGTTCTGAAACATTAAGGAACGGGTCTTAAACTGTTTTATCCAAGAGCCATGGTTCTTTTTCCCCCTTAAACCTTGGGTAACTGCAACACAGATTCAGCTTTTTGTATCCACTGGTATTTGGATCCTGGTTTGTTAGTTGCAGTTTTAGTAGGAGAAATATAGTAAGAACCATACCAGTAATTCACATAAATTTTACTAACAAAATCATTTGAACCGCAGTAAGAACAATTAATTTTCTTTTGAGCTAACCTGATCAGTTGATTGAGAGTGTAAACCAACTTAGGTTTGCCAAAAGTTTTACCGTTTGGAATATTGTTCTTCTTTTCAATCGGTGTATGCACAAATGATTTTTCTTCCTTCTTCTCATTTGAGGAACATTTCACTCTCCAAATCCACTTTTATTTGTTATTTGTCTTTTTAGATTTACCTGAACCATCAACATTTCGAACATAGAAAAGATTAGAAGGAAAAATTTGATCGTTATGTTCAGAAGTATGATTATCATCTGAATCAAATAAAGGATTAATAGAAACACGTGTGAAAATTGAACTTGCTGCTGATTTGAATGAGCATTCGGATGTAGCTAGATCATCTCTTAGTGATTGAGCTATTGATTCAGGCGTCTTGTGCTCAATCAGCTTCACCTTGAACATGATTTCCTCAAGTTCTTTTATATTTGTAGACAAACATTTTCTTTCCTTTGACAATATATCAAACTTCTTATGCAACTCATATTTTGCATTCTTCTCCTTCTAAATGTTTGTTACAGCTCAGATAGTTTCTTGTTAAGCTTTGCAATCTCAATCTCAAATACTTTCCTTTCTTCTTCAAAATCTTTTTCAACATTGTTTCCCTGTTCAGATATCTCCTTGAATACACCAACAGTCTTCTGTTCAATTTTCTTCTTCTCCTTTTCAAACTTATCTCTCTTCATGATGATTACGTTCTCGAAGTCTGAAACTTGTTGAGAAAGTTTTATGCACTTTAGCTCCATGGATTTCTTCTCTTCAAAAGCTTTTCTAGAGAATTCAGAAAACTTCTTGGCAAAATCCTTTATTTCTTTTTCAAAATCAACTTTATCTTTTTTTTCTTTATTCACTTGATCTTCTAATTCATATATTTTCTTCTTCAGCTCAACATTATTTCTCTCAATTTCTTTTCTCTTCTTCTCAGTCTTCTTCACTTCATCTTTATCTGTTGAAATTTTCTTTTCTTTAATCGCCTTTTCTTTTAGCATGTTTATTTCAACTTCCAAATTGAACACTCTATCTTTCAACTTATCTCTTTCAGTATAGAGTAAAGAATTTGACTTTCTAAGTGCATCAGATGTCTCACTAGCAATGTTAGTTTTTCTTATGTGATCATCAAGCTCTCTTTGCATTTGTTCCTTTTTAGACCAAGTAGAGCTTGAATTAAGACTTTCAGATCTTTTCAGCTTTTCTTGAAGACTTAAGATCTCTTTCTCTTTAGATTCAATCATTCCTGTAAAATTAATCTTTTAGTTAGATATGTATTCTGAACAAACAAAATATTTATTATCTTTCAAATTATTAATTTGTTCATGAAGAGATGCATTCTGAATCTTCAGATCCTTGATTTCAGCTTCCATATCAGGAATTTCTGGCATATATGCTAAAGCACAATCTCTTTTCGTTAGCACAGTATTTCCTCTCTCGTCAATATATGGCATTTTGAAATCTGTAAAAATAGATGACCGTCAAAATAAAACTTCGATTAGAAGTTGAATATTGTGCACACTCTTGAAAAACTTAATACAACAATTAAAATCAGAAAATTAAAATCTGAGAAACAAATTAAATTTGTTTTCCAAAAATTAATTTCGAAAAATCAGCGCGAAAATATTTTGAACTTGAGGTCTTGAAACCTACAAAAATATGAAATATATATCAGTTAAGCTCAGAAACAATTAAAACAACCAAAAATGACATAAAACGGACTAAAAATGAAAAGAAAAAGAAAAACAGAGACTAAACACGACACATAAGAAAAATTTACAAAAAAAACTAAAATCAAGCAAAAACGACTAAAATATAAAGAAAATGCGAAAATAGGGACTAAAACCGACAAAATACTAAACTAATACAAAAAATGAGGAATAAAAGTGAAAAATACCAAGACACGACAAAAAAACGAGAATTAAAACGGCAAAAACACAAAAATATAAAGACTAGAGACTAAAAATGTAAAAACATGAAACTTAGAAACTAGAGGAACTCAAAATGACAAAAGAACAAACTAAAAACTAAAGACACTGAAATTGTAAAAACCTAAAAGATAAAACTACAGGGGCTAAAAGTGACAAATCGAAAGATAATACTTGAGGGACCAAATCTGCCAACTTCTAAACCACTTAACGAATCTAACAAAGTTAACAGAATTAGGACCAAAAAAGAAAGAAAAATAAACAAAATCTAACAATACTAACAACAGGGACCAAAAGTGACAATTCTACAAACAATCTAATTGACTTAAGAACACTTAACGGAAAATGGACAGAAATTGTAACAAAATTAATAGATTTAATGGCAGGGACCAAGTTTGTTACAAATTTAACAGAACTAACGGAGAACAGTTAAAACACTGTTCATCATCATCTCCAATTGATCTGTACACTTTAAGCTTCAATATCTCTTTCAATTCTCAACCGAAATGAGTAAAACTTGTTGCGTTGTGATCCTTGATCACTCCTTAATCGAACCCAACAAAAGAAATTCTCGAACATGCAATGAAATGAGATCAGTATATCGATGTGAAGAAATTCCGGTGAGTTGTGTTTTCCTGTGACTTTCTTTTGGTCCGTTAAAGCTTGTAGACACCTGAAAAAATATGTAAATCGAGTAAGGAACACAACTAAGGAGTTACAACATTGAAAACAATAGCTAAAACGGAAGTCCGGCGATTCCCGTTTTTCCGGATGACTCCGGCGAATCTTCAATCAAGGATATCTCACTCGTTTCTGGACCAAAATCGATTCTGAAAAGAATTCTGAAATCTATATCAACAGAGGAACAAGTTATGAGCAATAAAATCGATCTAAAACAACTCCATCGTAGACCCACTTCATGAACTCGACTGAAAAATTTTCTGAAAATAACTAAGTAAGGAATTCGTATAATCTTTCAATCACGTTAAAGGAATTCGTATCGATGAGAGGAATTGGTATGACTTTATGATAAAATAACTAAGTAAGGAATTCGTATAATCTTTCACTGTCATGCGAAATCTGCCATAAGAAAAGTTGAAATTATACGAAATATGTTCTTGCGAATTCCTTCTGTACTATAGTCTGCGAATTCTGTGGATTATAAGGTCCCATTTGGTTTGCGGGATTGGAATGGATTTGGAGAGATTTGGATTTCAAATACATTCCAATCCTACGTTTGGTTTGCAGGAATGGATTTCGTTGACCGAATTTGAAATCCGTTGACCATTTGAAAATCCCTTACATGATGGATTTCAAAATCCGTTGCAATGAGCCTGGATTTGAAATCCAAATCCGATGGATTCTAAAGTCTGATGAATTTCAAATTCTTATCCAAACACATGAATGAATTTCAAATCTCCCCAAATCCAAATCCCTCCAAATCCAAATCCTTACTTGAAATCCAATCCATTCCAATCCATTCCCGCAAACCAAACGCACAGAGTTCTTCATGCGAAATCCTCAATCACGTTGTATGTGAATTCTTCAACAAATATCATGCGAAATATTCAATCACGTTACATGCAAATTCTTTAGTTTTCTCATGAAGCATCTTGCGAAAACCTTGAACAGAGTAACCTGCGAATTCCTTTAACATGCTCCCTGCGAATTCTAAAAAAAATCTCAACTGCGAATTCCTTGATCAACAATATCGTGTGAATTGTTATTATCATCATACGAATTTCTTAAACACTCATGCGAATTCTTCATGGGTAGATGCGAAATCCTTCAACAACAAGCATCATACGAGTTCTTCCAGGTTGTATGAGAGTTCTTGATGCTTGCAGCTGAGTTCTAAAAAATATATGCAATAAATTTTGACTTTAATCTTCCTGCTGAAAATTTTGTACACAAGCATGAATTTTTCAAATTCTTAACTATCAAATCTCTTCAAATTTGGATTGATCTTGCAGACAATGTGAAGATTACGAGTTCTTCATTTTCCAGATGCTTTGAGATTCTGCAAAACAATCAAACCAAAATTTTCAAAAATGAAATCTAGACTTTAAAACTTGAAATCTTTGAGCAAATCATGTCTAAAATCACTTTTTACACTCAAGTCCACAACAAATTTGATCAAATCGATACAAAATCTCTGAATCAATATTAAAAAAAAATTGATAGTAAACATTCAAGAACACGACATTTTCGAAAATCATCAAATTGATTCAAAAATCGTTTAAATCTTTGATATACAATCAACAAATTTGTTTCTAATCTTAAAACCGAAATCAAAACATACACACTTTTATCAAACCAACATGAAATCAACAATCTAGGAAAAAATTTCAAGAAAACTCCCAGATTTTCAGATCTGAACGAATCTGATGTTGAATTGGTGCACAAATTCTTTCTCCCAAGCTCTGATACCAATTGTAAAACCTAAAACAAACACAGATTTCAATCACAACTCTTGAACTTCATTGATCTTAACTTTCTCTCTCTACAGTTTCTCTCTCTAGAATATCTCATACGTATTTTCTCAAGGATATGACATTATCAAAGTCCTTACCACATATTACAAAAGCAAACCTATTTATACCTCTAATATTATAAAGCAACTAAACTAAACTAAACTTAGACTTTTGTTGACTTTGACACATTTTACAATTACATTGACTTTACAAACAAGACCTTTTAAATTTTTAATCTTGAATACAATTCTTGATCTAGCATATACTTCTCGTATGAAGTGCTATCGAATTCCATCTTTTTGCACACAAGCACATGCGAATTCTACACTTCTCGTATCTTGTGTCCTGCGAATTTCTTACTCGAACATTTCAACAGATCAAATGAGATGCGAATTAAACATCATAATGCAAGAAATCTGGATCTTGTGAGTTCTTGATGCGAGTTCTTCCTAGTTCGACAAAAACGCTTCAAATTCGATCAAAAATCATCAAGACATCGAATTAGCTTATGTAAATCCACCTATTTTCTCACGTATAATCCTATAGTCGATTTCAAGCAATGAATTTCACACTAATCAACTCAAGAACACAACAATTTGATCATCATACAACACGTAGACTTCGACTTCTCAAAAAGTCACAAAAAATTCAAATTGAGTAAAAATTACAGTGCAACAGTGATCAAAATCTATACAAATTGCATCTAGAACATCAATCGATCATCAAACACACAAGTTGACAATCAATTACACTCCAGAAATCAAAAATCGATCAAGATCAGAAAAACAGGGTGCGAGTTCTCCATATTTGTTGATTTCTTCGAATTAGCTCTGATACCAAATGAAAGTCACAGATCCAAGCTCATATTCTCAAACACTAGATTGTAAGAATCGATCTTTTATTGATATCACACATATTACATCAACTTATATACCTATTTGTTGCAATTCTCTCTTAAGCTCTCTGTATATGTTCTCTCTGATTATGCGTGTGTGTTCTGTGCTCTCGCATGTATGATAAGTGTCTTTTAATTACAAAGACACAACCTATTTATATGGTCAACAAAATTGTGTGTCCCACAATAAGTGCAACTGATCTAGATGACAACAAGATTGAACAAAAATTTTAATTTCAAATCTCAATTCAAATACAGAGAGTTCTCTCAATATTTCTCTCTCTAAACCATGCTCAATACTTCTAGCCTAATAAGTCTACGAACAAAAAAATCAATTTATACTAGGCTACTTTACAACACTAAACACCAACAATACATTGACTTTGATTTTGACTTTATTACAAATGACTTTGACTTAGCATGAGGGTTTGACTTGATCTCTTTGACTTTGACCTTTAGTCTTCAGTTTTCATGATCTTGTATCCAAAATATATTTGCACTAACAATCTCACCCTTTGGATTCAAGATCATCTTTTTCAAAAGATTTGCAATACAATCTCCCCCTTGTTAAAATTTCTTTCAACTAGAATAATCTTCAGCAAGATCAACATTAAAGCACAATCTCCCTCTTTGTCTAATCAGTTTTCAAACTTTCTGTAAACTCTCCAAAGTCTGTGATAATGATCTTCAATAATCTTGAACAATCTCCCCCAAGTTAATACAATCTTTTTCAGACATCAAAAAGAAATTATCTTCAGATTTAGCTCGGTTTGTTTCAGCAAATCAATCTTAAAAGAAAATTTCAGTAATTTCCCACAAATGTTCTGAAACCTTTGAACTTTCTCTTTCAAAACTGAACATTCTTCCCATAACTTGCATTCTTTGACAAATTCTTTCAGCAAACTTTCTTCAAATCGTCTTTCTTGAAATGATTTCTCCTTTAAATTCCAGCATTTCTGTTGGTGCAAGTGTACTACATCTCTATAATTATTTAGATGATTACAAACAAACCGTATTATATTGTTTATCTAGCATTTTACTTGATGTGCATATATATAATTTACGGAAATACACTTTGTCGTCTCCGGAATCGTGCCAACCTCAAATTAATGATCAAATCCGAGAAGACACAACGGAACGAGAATATTCAAGCGACATGTGGGAATACGATTGTTTCATGCTTGGTATTCCAACTCCGATCGGTTTACCGATTATTTTTATAAAACTTATTTTTATAAAAATTGAGAGTGATTTTTTATAAAATGCTTTTCGGAAAATCATATTTTTATAAAATGATAAGTTTGTAAGAATATTCTTTTTAACTTTTTGATTTAAACCAAAATTATTTGAATTGGTTTTAATTGGTGTTTTATAAACTTTTATACTTGTAGTATACAAGTATTTATATATTCTTTGTTTTATGTATTTACAAATCCAAGTTTTTGAATTTTATTTTATAAAATATTTTTTATAAAATCTCTTGAAAGACTTTTTATTAAATTTGTTGGAGTGTAAATCTTGCACTCTTGATTGATATCTAGGCATTGAGTACCTATTGAGACAATATATTTTGATTTGAGAAAACAAAGCAATTCAAATCTATTTGGTTTGTTAAATAAAAAAAAACAATTAAAATTACTTTTATTTGAAATGAATCCGTTGGATTCATCCAACATTTTTTTAGATTTTTTTTTATTTTTCTAATATATATATACACACACACTTTCTAATATATATATATATATATATATATATATATATATATATATATATATATATATATATCATGTCTTCACAAGTAAAAATATAGCAAAGTGTTAAGATCTCTCATTTTCTCAAACACTCTCAATTCTTTTAGCACTTCACTCGCAACTCTCAAATTTCAACTTTCTAATACTTCATTTTTTTTGCTTTCAAGATCAAAGAAAGTTTGTGATACCAAGCATAAAACACAAGTATTCTCCACACTCTAGTAAGTGTGTGAGATAGATCCAACTAGTTTCCATATTGTAGTGTGGAATAATAGCTAGAACATGAGTTCATTTTTCAAGTATTCAAATCTTGTGTAATCAAGTGTTCATACGGTGTGTTTCTACCTTAAAAGAACAATATAGTGGATCGTCTCGTTGAGTTCACTCAACAAAGAGGATTAGCCCGGTTTTGGGTGAACCTCTCTAAATTTGTTTGAATCTCTTTTCCCTATCTCTTTATATTTTGTTTGTTTGCTTGTTGTGTTGAATTCTAACAAAAAGAATTCATCTTGTGTATTGCTATATATATTTTCTTAAAAAATATTTTAAGAACGATTTTTAGACGTAAACAACCTTTCCCCCCAAGGTTGTCCTAACAATTTCTTTAACTTCTCCCATAACTGATACAAACTCTTCTTCATCCATCTTGAAAATAACTTCTCCCAACATTTCTTAAAGATATCTTCTCCCCTTTTTTGATGATGTATAGCACATAAATCATCAAAACTTCACCAAGAAATGTCATTAATCTTTTCTGACCATTGATCTTTATCACTGAGCCTCTGATCATCCGTCAATTCATAAAGTATTCATCCGAATCTTTTCAAATTCAGACAAATTAGAGTGTAACACCTGAATCAACAAATGAATCAGGTAAGATGCATGTCAGTAGCACATAGCCAATGTGTGTAACAAATACACAATGGAATGGAGATTTTTGATGTTCACTCCCCCAGGTCTTCCATTCAATCATCGAATAACACAAGGTTTTTGATGTGCACATGAAGATTGCTTTTAATAATAGTGTAACACCTCAAAAATCAGAGTAAAGTAAAACTTGGAATCCTAGCAACAAGACGGGAGTATTGCAATTAACTTCCCATAAATGGGATCAGTCCTTAAGACTTTACAAAACCTTTATAGACAAAGGGTTTGTTGGATCCCAGATCTAATCTCGTAACAATGATATAAATAATAAGAGTAATGACAGCGGAAGTAATACAGTTTAATATCAAAGGAGATTCAAATATCACAGTTCATAAAGCAGATAAAGATAAACAAGATATTCTTAGAATAAAGTATCCAACTTATATTATCAGATATATAACTTCTTAAGCACACTTTGAACAATAAGGTGATGGTCCTATTTATAGGACCATAAAGTAAGCAGTGTACTTGTATGACGAGAAAGAGCATGCTGAACAGTGACCTACTCTAGAAAGTAAATCTTATCACTAAGTGACGTGTCATCTGTTCTTCTGTTCATTCTCTCAACTTCAGAGTATCTTCAGAGAGAATGTCTTCAGAGCCTCTGACATTGTCTTCAGAGCCTCTGATGAAGCCATCTATGATGTCTTCATTCTCACGAACATCCAGAGAGAATGTCTTCAGAGCTCTGACGTTGTCTTCAGAGCCTCTGATGAAGCCATCTCTGATGTCTTAGTTGCTGAAAAGTACTTCAGAGGCAGGTGTGTCCTCTGAAGTCTTCATCCTCTGAAGTCTTCTTCCTCTGAAGTCTTCGTCTTCTTAAGTGTATCTTCTTGAAAGTCCTCTGAAATAGGACTGGTATTTTCAACACTTTAACAGATGATTTGGAGCTAACAATCTCCCCCTAAGTGTCGAAAATAGAAGATACAAAAAAAATAACAGAGAATTGAATTTTAAACTAGAAAGCATAGAGGAGAAAATTATCCTCTTAAGTATTACTTCTTAAACATTTGGAAGTTTAATACAAATAAAGTAATAATAAAAGAAATAAAGAAACAGACTACTATTTGTCACTTGAACAGATTCCATGGAATTTCATGATCAGAGCTCTGAAGTTGATCATCGAGTCGATCTCTAAGTCAAGCTTTGCCAGTAAATCTGCTCTGTGCCTTTCCTCCTTTGCATGGATCAATTTCTTTATACCTCTCAAGGTTTCATCAGAGTACTTCGACACTTCTGAAGCTAGAAAGATCTTCTTTTCTTGATTTATTCTGAAGACGAAACCCAGAGGTTCTGCAACGATTGATCCAGTCTTCTGTTCTTTAAGTTTATCGAATGACTCCATAGGTTCAGTTACTTCCAGCTTTTCTTCCCCTAGGTTCAGAGCAATTTGAAAGTCACGTTTTGCTCGGTGTTTGACATAGGCCTCCATTGCTCGTCGGACTTCAACCATGCCCATCCTGATTTCCCTTCTTCCATGATCATACCTGGCAGAGCAATAGGCATATAAATGTGGTAAGTCATATGGATTTAGATTTACGAGATCATTGTCATTGAACTCGTAAATCTTCTGATCAGATCGAGTTACCACATAATTCCTATAGATAATCTTGTTGTAAGCAAAGGTCTTTTCTGAGATTTTGTTGATTTTGATGATTGGATCATCAGAGAGGACCTGTGCTCTTGGTTTGGTTTTATCTCTGATAAATCTTCGCTCATAGTCTGGCATGTCCTCTCTGCTTCTTGGATTCAGAGGAATGACCAGTGTATCTGCCATGTTGAACTCACAGTAAATGTATCTGAAGTGGTCTTCTATCGAAGCTTCTGGATTTGATTCGAGGAATGTGGGAGGTTTATGGAACACTTTTGCTGGAATACCGATGCTTGCTTTCTGAACAGGATTCTCTGAAGGAGCCTGTTCATCAGCAACCATGGTTTCTGGTTCCATTGTTTGTGGAGGATCTTCTTTTGAGGGTTCAGAGATGTAGCCATCTATCTCTGGTGATTCCCTCAGCTCTGACGTTGTTGAAGTATGATGTGGTTGAGCATTTTTGAAGACATATTCTTCGACATCAACTACTTCAACTTCTTTTTCAGAATCTGATTTTTCTTCTTTTTCAGATTCTGATTTTTCTTCTTGTTCAGATTCTGATTCGTAGGCATCTCTCATCACATAAGTTGGTCTTTCTGGTGATGAGAATGCATCTTCTGATGTTGAGAAGTCTACGAGCTGTTCAGCTTCGTCTTCGTCCAGAGCTCCAATAGTTTCTTGATTTGCAGTTGTCATTTCAGCTGTGATTGGAACTATTGGAGCACCTGCAGTGGATGGCCCTAGAAAAATAATCGGGACTGGCGACTTTAGGGTGGCCTGAGTATCTTCAGCAGAGGTAGAGGTCGAGTGTTTCTCTGTTCCTTTCTCCTTGTGTGTTTCAACAGGTTTAGGAGTAGGAGTCTTCTCCCCCTTAAGAAGATCGGATGTCCCCTGAGGCTGGTCATCCCCGTCATCAGAATCTTCATATCTAGCCTTCTTTCTCGCTTCTTCAGAGCATGTGACCTCTGGTTCTTTTCTCTTCAATACTCCCTCTGAAGATTTGATATTCTTCAGAAGGTCTTCAATCTTCTTGTTCTGCTTAGAGGTCTTGGAGACGAACTTGCTGGAGATGTTCATTACATTGCTGGTGATCTTCTTCGAGAAGTTGGTCAGGTCAGCCTTTGTAATAAATTCTGTTGTAGCAGGAGCATCAGCAGAGGTGGTAGGGATCTTTGCAATTACCTCTGTCAAAGAACGCAAGATTTCCTCTTTGAATTGAGAGAAGTCTGCATGTGTTGGAGTGGGGGCAGAGGTAGGTGAAATTCCCTGGAGGATCTCTGTTGTGGAGTTCTGAATTTCTCTGGACAATACGGAGTCATTCTTTATGACCAAGCTTTCCAGAGCATCCAGTTTTTCTGTCTGATTGAGAATCGTGGTGCGCAGCTCAGAGACCTCTGAAGTGAGCTTTTCAACTTCAGAGTTAGAGGCAGAGGCCTCTGAGGTCTTCTCCATTTGAAGTTTTATCTCCTTCAGAGATTCTCTGATTTCATCACCAAAGATTTTGAACTCCTCTTTGGTAACGTAATCAGAGGGGGTAACCTTAGGATCAACACATGATTCTAAGTTTCCCTCGAGTTCAGAGGGGCCTTCTGTCGGAGGTGGTTTGAGATTGTCTCCGGAAGGACTTCCCATTAATCCTTGGGGACCCTTTTTCAAGGATCTCCCTATAATGGTTCCGATTGGTCTCTGATCATCAGAGTCAGAATCTGATGATGAGAACCGAATGTGTTTGGAAACCTTGCTGTCCAGGCTAAGGATTCCTTGTGCAATAAGGTCGTGCCATTCTTTTTCTGACAGGCAATCCTTACGTTCTAAGGGACGGTCCAAGTTAGTTTGAGCCACAAAGGCATCATGTGTGGGTGGAGGTGACATACTCTGGGGTAAGTGAGTATTTTTATCTTGGTCCAAGTCCTTTTGGGAGGACTTAGCCGTATCACAGGTTTCCCCTCTGGTGCATGCGTCAGAGGCAGAATCAGATGCCTCTGAGCGGTTAGGATGGGAAGGGTTCGAGGTGTGCACCTCTGTTTCAATGTCCATTGATGCTGGACCATCTTGGACAGTAAATTTGTTTGCACTGGGATTTGGGCTTTGGATTCTCTCATTTGTGTCATCAAGGACATCTTTTTCTACCTCACCGCCCTCAGATTCTATGTTTAGAAACTCACCCTCTGGAAATCTCTCGTGCTCACCTTCCTCTGCTCTGACAGAGTTATTCTCTTCGTCAGAGGGAGGGTCCTCATGTTTTCTCTTCCTCACTCTCTCAGAGCCACCCTCTGGTTGCGCTATGTTAATGTTTTGAGCAGTATCAGAGATATCACTCTCTGATTCATGCTCAGGCTCAGATCCTAAATGTGTTGGGGATCCCATCATCGGTTCTGATGATTGGGCAACACGTCTAAGTAGGAGATGGGTAGGAGAGTCAGCAGGAATAATTTCAATCATGGTGTGTGGGAAACGTCGGTCATGTGGATACGGAGGAACCTCTGTGGCTTTGAATGAGTTCATCATAAACAGAGGTGTCATTGGGCCCTCCTCAGTGATGGAGAATTTCTCCATTGCTCGTTGAATGACCACTGAGATAAATCGTGGAAACAGTACCGATATTGGTTGTTTTCCTTTGGCCAAGTCCTTGTTCTTCTTGTCCACCGCTGTCAGCATCTCACAGAAGAGAATGTGGGCCATATTGATGCTTCTGTTGAAAAAGAGAGCATACATTATGGCTATTATCGCTGGATGAGTCTTATCCTGACTTCCAATTTTGCAGGTTATTGTTCGGTTGAGAACACTGAACATAAAGTTCCATTTGGGAGGCAGGTACTGACGTCTGAATTGACTGAGGCGTGTTATTTCTTTGTTGTAGCCTAAGTGTTGGAGGAACTGAAGAAGAACTTCTTGAGTTGGGGGTTTCTCAAAGGTTTCTATTTGAAGATCAGTTGTGGTGAGGAGGTTGAATCGACGAGTTAGGGTTTGTGGGGTTATTCTTATGCTTAAGCTTTGTTCACCTAGGTCAATGTGCCCAACTAGTCCTTCCTTTTCATCGTCGTATTCACTTGAATACCACCATTGTTGGACAAAGCGAAGGGGAATATCTGACGCATGTTTGGTTAGAACATCATTGAGTTCGCAGTTGGTGAAAAAGTCGAGGATTGGGCGAAACTGTTCATCATATTTTGATGGGGTTACGTCCAGAAAGTAGTTGTTTCCTTTGACTGGAACGTCGAACTGTACCAAATTCAAGCTTGGAACAAGTTTGCTTGAGTTATCTGAAGTTTGGGAATTAGCCGCCATTGTTGCAGGTTGAGAAAGATGAAAGCTTAGAAAGAGAGAATCGGCTTTTGGATTTTGAGAGCGTAAAGAGTAATGGGAAGTGAACAAGGGTATTTTATAGCTACAAAAGGAAGGTAGAGGGAGAGGTTATTGAAGCGGCGAATGAGAGTCTTAATTGCAGAAATGACGTTCCATCATCCCCGAATTGATGGGTGACACGTTTAGGCGTGTAGGGGAGAACCGCTTTGTGTCAGAAAACCGTCAGAAAAGAAACGAGTGGTTATCCAAAAAGATTTATTATTTAAAAGAATTTCCTTGAGGCTCTGATATAAATATCAGAGACAAGATCAGAGGCTCTGATATAAACATCAGAGACAAGCCTTGAGGCTCTGATATAAACATCAGAGATAAGATCAGAGGCTCTGATATAAATATCAGAAGATGATATAAACATCAGAGACAAGCCTTGAGGCTCTGATATAAACATCAGAGACAAGATCAGAGGCTCTGATATAAATATCAGAGACAAGATCAGAGGCTCTGATATAAACATCAGAGATAAGATCAGCGGCTCTGATATAAATATCAGAGACAGATGATATAAACATCAGAGACAAGCCTTGAGGCTCTGATATAAACATCAGAGACAAGATCAGAGGCTATGATATAAATATCAGAGACTCTTTTCTCCCCCTTGAAAGATGAAAGGGTCGTTGTCTCCCCCTTGACACATGCTTGGAGATTCATAAGAGTAATTTTTACCATATTTGAAAGTCTAGAGGCTCTGATAAAAGGATCAGAGACTCTACTCGATTCAGAGACTCTGCTCTTTTGTTAGGTAGACATATTCAACATTCCCAACTTGCTAATTAAAAAATTGAACCTTCGTTCATCTAAAGCTTTTGTGAAAATATCAGCAAGTTGAAGTTCAGTTGGTAGAAAATACATCTCTATTGTTCCTTTTTCAACATGATCTTTCAGAAAGTGGTACCTTACATCGATGTGCTTGGTTTTGGAGTGCTGTACTGGATTGGTAGAGATGGCTATGGCACTTTTTGAATCACAGAGAATTGGAATTCTGTCAAATTGGTGGCCATAATCTCTGAGCTGAGTTTTCATCCATAATACTTGTGAGCAACAACTAGCAGTAGCAACATATTCTGCCTCTGAAGTTGAAGTGGAAACACAGTTTTGTTTCTTGGATGACCAACTTACCAGCTTATTGCCCAATAACTGACAACATCCAGAGGTACTTTTTCTGTCAAGCTTACATCCGGCATGATCTGCATCAGTGTAAGCTGTTAGATCAAAATTTGAAAGTTTTGGATACCAGAGGCCTAATGTTTGTGTCCCTCTGAGGTATCTGAAAATTCTTTTCACAGCAGTTAAATGAGATACCTTTGGATTTGCTTGATATCTAGCACAAAGGCATGTTGCAAACATTATGTCAGGCCTACTTGCAGTTAAGTATAATAGTGAACCTATCATCCCTCTGTAGATTTTTATATCCACATTCTCTCCTGATGGATCAGAGTCAAGTTTGACTCCGGTGGATAAAGGTGTTCTCATTGAAGTTGAATCATTGAGTTTGTATTTTTGCAAAATTTCAGAGACATACTTAGATTGACTTATGAATGTACCTTCTGAAGTTTGTTTTACTTGTAAGCCTAGAAAGAAAGTTAATTCTCCCATGAGGCTCATCTCAAATTCACTCTTCATCAACTCTGAGAACTTGTCACAATACTTTTGATTGGTAGATCCAAATATAATGTCATCAACATAAATTTGTACTAAAAGCATCTCATTCTTGTACCTTTTGATGAATAAGGTAGTATCAATTGTGCCCTTTTCAAATCCATTGTTAATCAGAAAACTGGACAGAGTTTCATACCAAGCTCTTGGGGCTTGTTTGAGTCCATACAGAGCTTTATCCAAATAATACACATGATTAGGATACTCTGTACTTTCAAATCCAGGTGGTTGTTGGACATAGACTTCTTCATTTAATTTACCATGAAGAAATGCAGATTTAACATCCATTTGATAAACTTTGAATCCTTTGTGTGCAACATAGGCTAAGAAGATTCTGATTGCTTCTAGCCTAGCTACAGGTGCAAAGGTTTCATCATAATCAATGCCTTCTTCCTGGCAATATCCTTTTGCAACCAACCGGGCTTTGTTTCTGATTATTATGCCATCCTCATCCTTTTTGTTTCTGAAAACCCATTTTGTTCCAATTGCAAATTTTCCTTTAGGAAGGGGAACTAGGGTCCAGACTTTGTCAACTGAGCCAACACTTCAGGAGAAAGAGTGGATTGGATGATATTCCACCAGATGAGTGCAGTGTCCCTCAGCAGTTGGGTACCGAATCGCACCCTCTGATCATCCCCTCATTCGGAAGAGCCAAAAGCTTGCTCAACCGCTCGGATCCACTTTACGCACACTGCTGGGTCATCAGAACAGAAGAATTCTGGCGGTCCGTAACCCAGAAAGGACTTATAGGAACAACTCTTCCTATTCCCTGGAGCACCAGGAATCCTGCGGTCTTCCGCCGTGACCCTTATACCATCGCCTCCAGAACCTGCTACGACGTTCTCCACAACCGTCTCACTTCTCCGATTGTTTACTTCGCGGTCCTCCATCGCTTTCAGCAGAAACTCTTGCTGCTTTGCCATCTCTTCCCTCATTGCCAACATCACGCTGGCCAACAACTCGGACTGGGGATTAGCATCCCCGATGACTGGGTGAGACGAAGGCAGGTCTACTCGCTGAATGACCTCTGGCCCCCCACCTAGCCTTTGCTGAACGGTGGTCGTACAACCACCTCAACTCCTTCCGGCTGACCCGCTGTAGAGGTTGTCGCTTCAAGGCCATCAACACGAGTACGCGGTCTTCCGCTCGTACCTACCATACTGAACTGCTACACAGAGCAGAGGAAGAGATAAGAGAGAGATAGGAAAACGCGAAAGGAAAACGTACTACCACATTACCAATTGTCATATTAACAGTAAATCAAGCACTCTTACGTACAATATCCTCATAATAACATTAGCTAAGTGAAATTATGAACATATAACACATAATGGTTCTTGTCACCACCACTACAACGCTTGGTAAACGTACTTTCCGTCGACTCTAAGAGTAACCCAACTTAGAAGCTCTACCCAAATCTCGCGGATCAATTCTTAGTATACACAGTCTAAGTCTAGACATCATACAATCATGCCTAGTTCGCTTAAACTAGAGCACTGATACCAACTTGTAACACCTCAAAAATCAGAGTAAAATAAAACTTGGAATCCTGGCAACAAGACGGGAGTATTGCAATTAACTTCCCATAAATGGGATCAGTCCTTAAGACTTTACAAAACCTTTACAAACAAAGGGTTCATCAACGAACTAATCTAGATCCCTATATCAAGATTTCATCAGTTGACAGACCACAATTCGTCAAAAGAATGGGACTTAACAAACGCTCAGATGCAATACAAGATATCTCCAAAAAACCTCGAGACTCAAAACTCGTCTCTCCAAAAACCCTGGCAACCCACCGCTAAAAGAAACCTGTTACACATACCATTTGAGAAAAAGTGTTAGACTTAAAGCCTGGTGAGAACATACAGTTTATAAAGCTCAAAAGATATAAACATCAGTATCATAAAGAAATCTTTTCATAAAGGTTTATTTCATAAAGATAACATTTCGCCACAACCGGGCCTTTTCGGTCCAAAACTCATTATATAATGACAAGAGGACCATTTTGCCAAGGATGGTGGCGTAACACAAAGTAGGCCAACAATCCGAGTTACGAGCTAAACCATTGGAGTGCGCGGATACGAACACAAAAGTTCGTGCTTCAACGTGAGATCAAGCCCCAAGCGCAAAACCAATGTATACTCCTTCGCTAGGATCACTATGAACCATGGCTAGTATCCGGCCTCACATAACCGTACCAAGTTGCCCCCGAGGAACATGTGATCCATAGCTACAAATTTGGGGAATGCAACATCCCAATAATACAGTCGACTCAAAACCTAGGGATCCGCTAGTAATGGTACAGACTCGTCACAACAACATATGTGACCAACCATAAATAACATTTGGTATAAATACATTTTATAAACAAAATGTTATTTCCAGTTCAACTTCTGGTAATAATGAAAATCATTAAAAGAAGCTCTTAAATATTCTTTTCGCATAATCGCATAACGTGTAAGTAAAACATCATGTTACTTTAACAGGATAAGATCGAAAAGGTAACTTTTGATATGTGTAAAGTTTAAAATGATGGTAGGAACTCACCTCTGTTTCCTTCTTCTTAAATAATGCTACCTATGACAACACCGAAAGAATCGGTAAGTCGAGGCATAGATAACACTCTCTCTACCTGACTAAAGCAACGACAACAGAAGCTAACAGACGGAGCAAAGAAGACTTGAGCGCGTACAGAAGGGTACGTAGACCACACTATGCGTTTCCCATAGGTAACGCAAGGTACACTATGCGTGTCCCACAGGGAACGCATGGCACACTATGCGTGTCCCACAGGGAACGCATGGCTCACTATGCGTGTCCCACAGGGAACGCATGGCTCACTATGCGTGTCCCAAAGGGACGCATAGTCTACTATGCGCTTCCCAAAGGGAACGCATAGTTCCCTCCAGCCTTCTCTTTTTCCGGTCGAACTGTTCAACCAGAACTCGCCGGAGCACCAGTCCGGATTCCGGATAAACTCAAAATGGAAAAACAGAAATTCTAATCGGATGGAAAGCTTCCTAATACAAATCTATACGGCTAAAACATAACGAAACCGAAGATTAAACAAGAAACATACCTTAAAGAGCCAAAGAAAGAAAACCCACAACAAAAGCTTTTCTCAAGCTTTTTCTCTTCCAAACATCAACTCACTGGATCAAAACAAGATTATGAGATATTTGCAAAATATCTCAAAATTTTGTATTTAAATAAATCCAAGTTACATTTTTACCCCCCGAACTTTGGGAAATAAAAAAAAACTTTTTACCCGAAGATAAAAATGTGGGTGTTACAAATAGGCTCCAAATTGTGTAAACCATTGAGACAACAACAGTAATACACGGACTCAATTGTGCATGATCGAAGTGCGAAAGTGGGGCAAACTTCCTTCTTTTTCAATATCCAGATCTTCCGAATGAAAACCAGATAGATTATGTGCTGCATCCCCAAGAAAAATTGAAACATCTTCTTTTTAAGAAAAGATGAGTAGCTGGTTGGGTTTAAAACAAGAGTTGGCATGGGTTAGTTGGCTGTTTCAATGATGTTCACGAAGAATTGTGAAACAACAGTAATGTGGCCGCCCGACTCAGAAAAAGTTGGTGCAGAGTTTGATATTCTTTTACTCTGATCTCTTACCCTCTTTCTTTGTAACATTGAGCTCGCGTCTAACCAAATCTTTTTTTTTATTTGACCTCATCACACATACCCACACTCAGATATTTTGACTCCTCGCCTCTCGATCACTCAAGGATTAACTTCTTGGGTAGGAAACACTGGTTAACGTGAATCCATAAAAGTTCTATTAAGTTCTCATACAATAAAACCATGTTATCCTATAAGCACAATGTTGCTCAAACGATTTAACTCTTCAGTTAAAGTACATAATGAAATACATGTCAGATATATATATTCTCATGAAGATTGTTAGAGCATAAATATATATTGGATGCAAGATCATAATATCTGAAGACAATAAGTCAAAAACTGGAAAGTCAACTCTCAGTAAAGGTCAAAGTCACAGTGTAATAATAGTCAAAGTTAATTTCAATTGTATTTGTTTTGTTCCTTTGTATTTGTATTGCTTGGTATAAGTAGCTTGTTTTTGTGTTTAATAGACATATGACTAGAGGATTTTATACGCATCCTGAGAGAGAGTTTTTAGAGAGAGATAGAGACGTGTAGAGAGAGAAAGAGAGAAACATATTGTAATCATTTGAATTTGAGAATTGAATTGAAACAGGTAGTTTGTTATTCTTGTTTTTTGTTTGATTAATTGTGATTAGAAACTTGAATCAGGGACATACAATTGGTATCAGAGCAGATCTAATTGAAGTCAAATCAAGAAAATTGTGATCGACACTGTTTCATCGACTTACAGATTCGATTATGAGTTTTTTAGTGTATTTTTCGAGTTGTAATTGATCAAATGATGATTGAATCATGTTTTAGAATGAGTTTGTATAAGTAAAATCATGAATTGCACTGTAATTTTTCATTAATTTGAGAATTTGTTGGTTTTAGTTTTTCACGAGTTTAAACACTGTGTTCAGAATCGATGTCGATGATTAAGTGAATTTTGTTGTAATTCGTTGGTAGAAATAGATTCTAGAAGTGTTGTTGATTGAATTGTCAAAGTTTCGAGTTGTAATTCAAGGTCTAGATAAAATTTCAGGCAGATCAGATCGAATTTTTCATCTCATATTGAAGAACTCGCAAACAGATCTAAAGAACTCGCAAGTTTATCAAAGAACTCAAATATTGAGCAGATTTCGAAGAAAATATTGAAGGATTTGTAGATTGTTGGAACTTTCGCAGAATTTATCATCAGTTTTCGCAAAGTTGAATTTTCTGAAAACCATAAGTACAGGATTCGCATAACAGTGTGTTACGAAAATCAGAGAATTCGTTTTTGTGTCACTTACGAATTTCATAGATTTCGCAAAGAGTTTATCCTGAAAAATTTTAAGTATAGAATTCGTATTTCAGGATTCGCATTACTCTGTGTTACGAATTGCTTAGGATTCGTAGTCTTTCGAGAAAATTTTACTAAGGAAAGGATTCGCATCTGAGAATTAGCAGAAGACTATTTTACGAATTCTTTGGAATTCGCAGAACTGTAGTCTACGAATTCTTGTTGTTTTACGAAAAGTGTGAAAAGTTTTCTAAGTAAAGGATTCGTAAGTCTCTATCTTACGAATTCTAACTTGTTCTTACTTACGAATTCTGAAGGTTTTTCTTTAAGCTTGCGAATTATGTGTTTGTTTCTTTTAGTTTGCGAATTCTACTTTCAAACTTGCGAATTTCTTGTGTTTTAAGTGATTCCTACGAATTCTTTGGGATTCTAGTGTGTGTTGCGAATTCTTTGTACTTTTAAGTGTATCCTGCGAATTTAAGACTTAGGGTTTTTTAGAAATTTCTTTGTCTAGTTCATTTCAGTGTTACTCGATATTCTTGTGAATTCTATTGGACTAACGGTCAGTTTCAAGTTTCTTATTGCATAATTTTGAATCAGGATGTCTTCAAGGGAAGCACTTGCTAGTAGGTCTGGTGTCAAGCCTCCTATTCTATTCCGAGGTGAATACGAACAGTGGAAGGATCGTTTCCTTGATTTTGTGGACCGACACGAAAATGCAGAAAATATTCATTTGTCTATCACAAAAGGTCCTTTCAAGACTCCTACTACTGAATTTCCTGCTCCAAATACTGGATCAGATGATGATGAAGTTCAGAAAAAGCGGTCAGAAGCTGATAGACAAGCCAAATCTTTTTTGCTTCAGCGTATACCTAATGAGATTTATATCAAGATTGACAGTTATAAAGATAATGACAAATCTATGTGGGGTCAGCTAGAGAAAATGATGTTGGGTTCAAAAGTAGGAAACCAGTTGAAGGTAGCTAACTATATAAACAGCTACGAAGAGTTCAAAGCAAAGGATAATGAGAGCTTGGAGGACACGTATGAACGGTTTGTTCTTCTTTTGAATGAGCTATCAAAGAATAAGGTTACGAAGAAGCCGATTGAGAACAACGTGAAGTTCCTTAGCATATTGCAACCCGAGTGGAAAAAGCACACTCGTCGAATGAAGTAGATGAAAGATTTGAGTGAGATTCCATTACATGAGGTCTACGAGACATTGAGACAGAATGAAGAAGAGGTGGAAGAGAAAAGAGCTGAGAAAAAGAAGTCTAAAAAAGTGCCCGGTCCCATTGCACTTGTAGCTGGAGAGAAGAAGAAAGAAAAGAAAGGGAAGAAGAAAAAGAAGAAGATAGTCATTTCTAGTTCTGAGTCTGATTCTGAATCCGATGGTGATGATGGGGAGAACCTCAAGTAGCCAATGCTTCTACTGACCAGAGCTTTCCAGAAAAAAAATCAACAAGAAACCAGGGTCAAACTCATAGAGGTGTTCTTCTACGGGATCAAAGAATCATGAACACAGAGAAAGAGTTAATGGTAGAAGGTTTGAAGAGACTAGATTTCTTGAGAAGAAGCCAGAAGAAAAGAAGAAGTATGAGAATGACTACACCAGTACTGAAAAGAAAGCTGATGATTTGATCAAATGCTACAACTGTGGCAAGGTCGGATATTACGCAAAAGATTGTTGGAAGCTGAAGGTTCGGAATTCGGAATACTACAAGAACAAAATGCTCTTGGCCAAGCAACAGGAAGCTGGTAAGGCATTAATGGCTGAAGACGAATATTGGTTAGATCATCCGGACGTCGAGGAAGAGCAAGAAGAGACTGCTTATTTATGCTTAATGGGTAAAGAAGATAAGAATGATGATTCTGAAGATTAGACAGCTGATGAGGTAATGCACTTAACTGAAAATGATTTCATGACCAAAATGGAAGCCATGATGGTCGAACTTTAAGACCTTCAATCTAAACTGATAAAGGAAAAAGACAGGGTTGTTAGGAGAAATCAAAAGATCTTTGAGCTTAATAAATCAGTCATTGGGAACAAAGATTTAATTAATTCTCTACGTAAATCTGCTTCTGATTTTAAAATTGAAAAAGATTGTTTTGAAAATAAGATTTTTGATTTTGAATCTAAACTTTCTAAGCCTGGTTTAGAAAATAAAGAGTCTGTACTAAAAGCTCTTAAATTGCAGGCTGAAAACAAGAGCTTGACTAAGAAGGTAAATGGTTTGGAAGTTAAACTTCATGCTATAGGCCAAACAAATCAAACTAAATTTCTAAATGCACCCAATGAAGAGGCTGATATTAAAGAGAAATGGGGACGCGGTTACGATAACCCTCATTACTTAAAGAAAGCCATCAGAAAACAACCAGCAATATATAACTTTGATTTTCTTGTTGCTGCTGGTAAATATTCTCATTTAAAACCCAAATTTGTTACCAAATTACCAGATGAAGTTGAGGCTAAAGAAACTGAAAATAGAAAGAATATTAAGAAAATGCAACTACCATTTTGCTATGATAAGCTGAATGATAGTTATATTTTTGAAACACCAAAAGTTCTTTCAAATGATTATTTTGCTAGCTATTCTGTTTCAGAGATGGAGGCAAAACTTGCAACTGCAAAAATTTATGTTCCTCCACTTATTCTAGAAAGCAAAATAATTGAGGTTGAAAACGTTTTATCTGAAGAAAGAATTTTGGTAGATATAGAACAAAGTGTATTTTCAACTGTGTTAAAGAACACTGTTTTTCAAAATAAATCTTCAAAGTGTTCTAATTTTTCTAAAGCCCCTCAAACTTCAACTGATAATTTTGATGACTTATTTGCGTCTGCAAATGATTTTCTTAATTCTGATGATGGGTGTATAGAGGAAATTGATATGTTTGACTTTAATGCTCCACTTTCAGATCATTCTACTTTTGTTATTAATGGAGAAGCTTTACCAAGTGTTCATGAAAAAGGTAAATAATCAACTAAGGTTGGTGAATGAGTTTCTGTGAATGCTGATTACTATGCTAAGGGTAAGAAACATAAGAAACAGCGCTCACAGAAACGGAACAACACTGATAAACACAAGAAAAATCAATCTCAGAAATCTGATTTTCCTAATAAATCTAAATTTTTTGTTTCAGATCTAAGAAAGAAAAGGTCGGAAGAGCGAACTGAATGGCGACCTAAAAGGAAAATTGATGACAAGGCGGAATCAATTCCATATAATTCTTATAATAGATCAAATAGTAGTGTGTCTAATGTAGTTGGTTCTGTTGCTTCTACTAATAAAAACCTTGTAAATTCTTACAAGAGATATTCCATAAAGCAATTGTTCCAATTATCCCCTACTACTACTAAATCTTATACTTATCGGTGGAATGATTTTGCTTCTCATCATTATTTTAATGATTGGTTTGGATCATATCATGTTTATTCTTCTAAATCAAATGTTTTTAAGAGTTTTCAAAAGAAAAGAGGATCCATATTCAAATGGATACCAAAATCATGCGCTAATCCTTTAGGACCCGTTTTTAAATGGGAACCTAAAATTGTTATTCCCTGATTTCTCTTGCAGACCCGTCATATGTGGTACTTGGATAGCGGCTGTTCCAAGCATATGACCGTGCAAAAGGATTTATTGACTAATTATACATAGAAGTTTTGCGGGAATGTAATATTTGGATACGACCAGTTTTCACTGATCTTAGGATTTGGTGATGTTATTCATGACAACATAACGATTACGAAGGTGAGCTATGTTGAAGGATTAGGACACAACCTATTCAGTATTGGCCAATTCTGTGACAAAGGATTAGAGGTAAATTTCAAAGCTAAGAGTTGTTCGGTGCGTACTGAAGATGGCAAAGAACTCTTAGTTGGCTTTCGAAAATCCAACCTCTACACAATCAATTTGTCAAAGGTTCATACTGACAATCAGGTGTGTCTACTTTCAAAAGCCTCGATGCCATAAAGCTGGCTATGGCATCGACGACTCTCTCATCTGAATTTTCGCTACATAAACAAACTGGTCAGTGGAAAGTTAGTGAATGGACTTCCTGAGCTCAAGTACGTGAAAGAACACTTGTGTGCACCGTGTGAAAAAAGAAAGATGAAGAGAGCTCCACATAAACCGAAGCCTGAACCTAGTACCAGTTCTCCACTTGAATTGTTGCATATGGATCTCTGTGGTCCTATGCGAACGCAAAGCTTAAGTAGAAAGAAATATGTTATAGTTATCGTGGACTTCTATTCGCGCTACACGTGGGTCAAATTTCTACGATCAAAAGATGAGACGCCCGAAGTACTTATCACATTTCTTAAGACGATCCAGGTAAATCTACAGAAAGTCGTCAAGTTTCTCCGAACTGATAATGGCACAGAGTTCAAAAATAGAACCGTTGAAGAGTATCTCGAATCGGTCGGGATATCACATCAATACTCTACTGCTCGTACGCCAGAACAAAATGGAGTAGTCGAAAGGCGAAATCGAAGGCTAGTCGAGGCCGCTCGCACTATGCTCAGCTAATCTGACCTACCTCTATTTCTGTGGGCAGAAGCTATTTCGACTGCGTGTTATACTCAAAATCGTTCCATGATACATCGCAGATTTCAAAAGACTCCGTATGCTTTAATCAATAACCGAACACCAACCATCAAATATTTTCATATTTTTTGTTGTAAGTGTTTTGTCCTAAACGACAGAGAGAGTCTGAACAAGTTCAGTGCTAACGCAGATGAGGGAATCTTCATTGGATATTCTTCTACATCTGTTACATACAGAGTGTATTTGAAGAAGTCAAAGACTATTATCGAGAGCGTAAATGTCACATTCGATGAGGAAATGGCTTCTGAACAAGTCAGTTCAGAACCCGTGATAACCGGAGTGCTAGCTTCTGGGCAAATCAGTCCAGAACCTATACCTACAGTGAATAAATCAGATGTTGCATCATCGTCTACTACTCATTTATCTGATTTAGATCTTTTATTTGAACTGTTTTATGATGAATTTCTTGGATCTAATGTGACTAAACCTGTTGTGGTTGACCGGATGGAAGATTCAACGACTAATCATCCAATCACTTCAGATGTTTCCACTAAATCAAATTCTCCGATTCAGCAAGAAATTCCAGTTCATATGCCTACTCCGACAGTTGAAGTTGTATCTACTAACGAAGAGCCAGAAGTTGCTAAATCAGTAAGGTGTACTGTAAGAACCGATAAACAGATTCAACAAGTTGTACCCACTGATACTTCTGCTCCAATTACTTCAACTGAACCCCTCCCTCATAAATTACAAACTGAAGAAGCTGATAGTGGATTCTTAGATGACAACCATGATCAATCTTCATCTAATCTACTCCCTCATGAACATCGCTGGACCAAAGAGCACCCTCTTCACCAAATCATTGGAGATCTAAACAAACCGGTGTAAACTCGGCCAATAACTTTAAATCAATGTCTGCATGACTCATTCCTCATCAAGATAGAGCCTACTCGAGTATAAGAAGTTCTAGCTGATTCGGATTGGGTGTCTGCTATGCAAGAGGAGTTAAATCAGTTCGATGCCCTAAATGTTTGGAGACTAGTGCCAAAACCGGAAGGAAAGATCATTATCGACACTAAATGGGTATTCAAAAATAAAAAGGACTAAGATGGTGTTGTCATAAGAAAAAAAGAACGACTTGTTGCCAAGGGATATAGGCAAAAGAAAGGCATCGATTACGACGAGACTTATGCTCCAGTGGCACGTATAGAGGCAATCCGCATGTTTCTAGCCTACGCAGCCCACAAGAACTTCACTGTCTATCAAATGGACATGAAAACTGTCTTTCTAAATGGCATTCTTAAAGAGGAAGTCTACGAATCTCAGCCAGAAGGGTTTGTAAATCCAGATAAGCCAAATCACGTCTACATCTTGGATAAAGCTCAGTATGGTCTGAAACAAGCACCTCACGCCTGGTATGATGTTTTATCTCAATTCTTGGTCAAGTCAGTTTTTTCAAAAGGTAAAGTCGATACCACTTTGTTCATTATAAAGGAAAAAGCCGATATCATTCTTATTCAGATATATGTGAATGATATTATATTTGGCTCAACTAATCCCAAATACTGTAAGAATTTTCAAATAGTAGTGTGTCTAATGTAGTTGGTTCTGTTGCTTCTACTAATAAAAACCTTGTAAATTCTTACAAGAGATATTCCATAAAGCAATTGTTCCAATTATCTCCTACTACTACTAAATCTTATACTTATCGGTGGAATGATTTTGCTTCTCATCATTATTCTAATGATTGGTTTGGATCATATCATGTTTATTCTTCTAAATCAAATGTTTTTAAGAGTTTTCAAAAGAAAAGAGGATCCATATTCGAATGGATACCAAAATCTTGCGCTAATCCTTTAGGACCCGTTTTTAAATGGGTACCTAAAATTGTTATTCCCTGATTTCTCTTGCAGACCCGTCATATGTGGTACTTGGATAGCGGCTGTTCCAAGCATATGACCGGGCAAAATGATTTATTGACTAATTATACAGAGAAGTTTTGCGGGAATGTAAGATTTGGATACGACCAATTTTCACCGATCTTAGGATTTGGTGATGTTATTCATGACAACATAACGATTACGAAGGTGAGCTATGTTGAAGGATTAGGACACAACCTATTCAGTATTGGCCAATTCTGTGACAAAGGATTAGAGGTAAATTTCAATGCTAAGAGTTGTTCGGTGCGTACTGAAGATGGCAAAGAACTCTTAGTTGGCTTTCGAAAATCCAACCTCTACACAATCAATTTGTCAAAGGTCCATACTGACAATCAGGTGTGTCTACTTTCAAAAGCCTCGATGCCATAAAGCTGGCTATGACATCGACGACTCTCTCATCTGAATTTTCGCTACATAAACAAACTGGTCAGTGGAAAGTTAGTGAATGGACTTCCTGAGCTCAAGTACGTGAAAGAACACTTGTGTGCACCGTGTGAAAAAAGAAAGATGAAGAGAGCTCCACATAAACCGAAGCCTGAACCTAGTACCAGTTCTCCACTTGAATTGTTGCATATGAATCTCTATGGTCCTATGCGAACGTAAAGCTTAAGTAGAAAGAAATATGTTCTAGTTATCGTGGACTTCTATTCGCGCTACACGTGGGTCAAATTTCTAAGATCAAAAGATGAGACGCCCGAAGTACTTATCACATTTCTGAAGACGATCCAGGTGAATCTGCAGAACCTAGTCAAGTTTCTCAGAACTGATAATGGCACAGAGTTCAAAAATAGAACTGTTGAAGAGTATCTCGAATCGGTCGGGATATCACATCAATACTCTATTGCTTGTACGCCAGAACAGAATGGAGGAGTCGAAAGGCAAAATCGAACGCTAGTCGAGGCCGCTCGCACTATGCTCAGCCAATCTGACCTACCTCTATTTCTGTGGGCAGAAGCTATTTCGACTGCGTGTTATACTCAAAAACGTTCCATGATACATCGCAGATTTCAAAAGACTCCGTATGCTTTGATCAACAACCGAACACCAACCATCAAATATTTTCATATTTTTTGTTGTAAGCGTTTTGTCCTAAACGACAGAGAGAGTCTGAACAAGTTCAGTGCTAACGCAGATGAGGGCATCTTCATTGGATATTCTTCTACATCTGTTACATACAGAGTGTATTTGAAGAAGTCAAAGACTATTATCGAGAGCGTAAATGTCACATTCGATGAGGAAATGGCTTCTGAACAAGTCAGTTCAGAACCCGTGATAACCGGAGTGCTAGCTTCTGGGCAAATCAGTCTAGAACCTGTACCTACAGTGAATAAATCAGATGTTGCATCATCGTCTACTACTCATTTATCTGATTTAGATCTTTTATTTGAACTGTTTTATGATGAATTTCTTGGATCTAATGTGACTAAACCTGTTGTGGTTGACCGGATGGAAGATTCAACGACTAATCATCCAATCACTTCAGATGTTTCCACTGAATCAAATTCCCCGATTCAGCAAGAAATTCCAGTTCATATGCCTACTCCGACAGTTGAAGTTGTATCTACTAACGAAGAGCCAGAAGTTGCTAAATCAGTAAGGTGTACTGTAAGAACTGATCAACAGATTCAACAAGTTGTACCCACTGATACTTCTGCTCCAATTACTTCAACTGAACCCCTCCCTCATAATGTACAAATAAAAGAAGCTGATAGTGGATTCTTAGATGACAACCATGATCAATCTTCATCTAATCCACTCCCTCATGAACATCGCTGGACCAAAGAGCACCCTCTTCACTAAATCATTGGAGATCTAAACAAACCGGTGCAAACTAGGCCAACAACTTTAAATCAATGTCTGCATGACTCATTCCTCAGCAAGATAGAGCCTACTCGAGTATAAGAAGCTCTAGCTGATTCGGATTGGGTGTCTGCTATGCAAGAAGAGTTAAATCAGTTCGAAGCCCTAAATGTTTGGAGACTAGTGCCAAAACCGGAAGGAAAGATCATTATCGACACTAAATGGGTATTAAAAATAAAAAGGACTAAGATGGTGTTGTCATAAGAAACAAAGAACGACTTGTTGCCAAGGGATATAGGCAAAAGGAAGGCATCGATTATGACGAGACTTATGCTCCAGTGGCACGTATAGAGGCAATCCGCATGTTTCTAGCCTACGCATCCCACAAGAACTTCACTGTCTATCAAATGGACCTGAACACTGTCTTTCTAAATGGCTTTCTTAAGGAGGAAGTCTACGTATCTTAGCCAGAAGGGTTTGTAAATCCAGATAAGCCAAATCACGTCTACATCTTGGATAAAGCTCAGTATGGTCTGAAACAAGCACCTCACGCCTGGTATGATGTTTTATCTCAATTCTTGGTCAAGTCAGGTTTTTCAAAAGGTAAAGTCGATACCACTTTGTTCATTAAAAAGGAAAAATCCGATATCATTCTTATTCAGATATATGTGGATGATATTATATTTGGCTCAACTAATCCCAAATACTGTAAGAATTTTTCAAACCTAATGGTGTTTAGATTTGAAATGAGAATGATGGGAGAGATGAATTTTTTTCTCGGATTACAAGTAAAACAGTTTTCAACGGGGATTTTTATAAACCAAGCAAAGTACATTTTTGATATTCTTCGGAAGTTCAAAATGGGAAATTGCAAACCAATTGGAACCCCAATGGCACCAAGTACTAAGATTGGCACTGATCCTTCGGTAAAAGCTGTTGATGTTAGGACTTTTTTTAATGTATCTTACTTCAAGTAGGTCAAATATAATGTTTTCAACATGTTTGTGTGCAAGATATCAGGCTGATCCTAAACAATCCCATTTATCTGCTGTAAAATGGATTTTTAGATATCTGAAGGGGACTGCAGATCTTTGTCTGTGGTATCTTTGATACAGGGTTTGAACTGACTGCTTATTCAGACGTAGATCATGCTGGGTGTATGTTAGACAGGAAGAGCACGTCAGGTCATATTCAATTCCTTGGAGACAAGATCGTTAGTTGGGTGTTAAAGAAACAACTTTGTGTTTCCACATCGACTGCTGAAGCAGAGTATGTAGTTGCTGCCAGTTGCTGCTCTCAGGTCTTGTGGATGAGGACACAACTTTGATACTATGGATTCAAGTTTGACAAAATACCGATTTATTATGACTCGAAGAGCGCTATCGCCATATCATCTAATCCTGTGCAGCATACTAAAACAAAGCACATTGATGTCAGGTATCCTTTTATCAAAGATAATGAAGAAAAAGGTACAATAGAACTTTACTTTGTAAAAACTGATTATCAACTTGCAGATTTTTTTACCAAACCTTTAGATGAAAGGAGATTTAATTTTCTTGTATCTAAGCTTGGTATGCTAAATCTCAAGACCTAATCAGCGATTACCTATTAAAGTTTATTTTATTGTAATTTTTCTTCATTTCTTTATCATTAATTCTGAAAGGATATCTGCACTTTAACATTTTTGTTCATGATCTCAGGGGGACTGAGACAAGACTTTAAGACGATCAACAGTATTTTGAGGGGGAGTTTATAGAATTTTTGCATTTAATTAACTTCTAAATTTTTGTGATGCATATTTTTAGGGGGAATATATGAGTACAACAAAAGGAGTAAGGATTATGATTTCTGATTACTTCAGATCAGAAGTCGTTCACTCAATGTTTTACTACTTTATGTCATTTACTTTTCAATAAATTTGTGAATAAAGTTGCTTTGACATGACTTTGAGACTTTTGCAGATTGAGAGAAGCTATCAAGATCATATCATTATGATTTTCAGCTTGACTTGATGAGATTTAAGACTGAACAACAAAGGTTAAATTTCTTATCTTAATCTCATATATGGTTGAAAGAAGGACGACTTACAATCATAGAAAACATATTATTAAATGTTCATACCACTTCCCGATTCTTAAATAGATTTCATGAATTGGAAGTGAGATTTTAAATGTTTTCATTTTTACTTGTGCTTAAACGTTTAACAAATCGTGTGTTTCCAAAGATAAATACTTGTGTATTGTCTTTTCCATATACTTTCAAGTATTCACACACACCGGTTTAATTTTTGTTAATTTTGTTCTTACCATGTCTCTAAATTGTAATCAAATTTTCGATGGTAAGACACCCCGCTTGTTATTCAGAATTTGAGCGTGATTTCATTTCTGAACATCATTTCAAGAATGTATATATATTGGTTCGTATAGATAACATTCCATTATTCTTGACCCAAGCTTTAATAGATATATCATTTGATTCTGATCATTTCATAAAATGTCAGATTTTCAAACAAGTCTCTTGCATTCATGTTCATTCATTCAATTTACTTGTTTGAAATATCTTCAATGTTTAAAATGCTCATATATTCATGATTATATTCTGAGCATACAAACATCTGACTTGTAATTGAGCTTTAACTGTTCAAGTTAAACCATTTTGAGCAACATAGGAAAATATGGGTTCTTTGTTGATTGTCCCTGTAAATTCAAGTTCTTATCGCAATAAACAAATAATCACAAACAAAAGATTAGCAAACCTGATATTGATTTCTCAAACAAAGATTACCAATCTCTCTTGAATGGATTCTCTCTCTAAGCTCTCTCTCTCTCTCTCTCTAGAACTTGGCGGCTGATGTATTCTAATTTTGCACACCTTGCATCACCAACAACCGTAGAACCTAAAAGTCTATATACCTATTTAGAGAAAACAAACAAAACACAAAATACAAGGAAATAACTTTAACTATTTATTACAAAGGACCTAGACTTTTATTGAGATCGACTTTTCAGCTTATACTTCTTTCATCTTTCATCTTCAATCTTGATGATCTTGAATCCAATAAATCTGTGATCTAACAATCTCCCCCTTTGGATCAAGATCATTACTAAAAATATTTAGCAATCCAATCTTCTCTTTAAGTTCAGAAAGAATGCAATCCCTCTATTTTTCTTTAACACATCTTGTAATCTTCCCAAGAGACGTAGAAAAATTCTTTTTTAGATGATGGAAAGAAGTTATCTCCAGTTTCAGCTAAGAATGCTTTAGCAAAGTATCTTTAAAGAAAATTTCTCTCAATTAAGCATATCTTTAGAAAAACTTTCTCTAGACTTGTGTTCTCCCCCACTTCTTGGTTAACACTTCTTCTCTTTTCAAATGTCTCTTGAAATAAAACTTGTAATGGACATTTCTTCAAACTTTATGTTCTCCCCCTTTTTGATGAATAGAGCATCGACATCATAAAAACTTTTTCCAAGAAATGTCTTTGACCATGCTGATCTTTTGAACTGAGCCTCTGATTCATCGTCAATCTGCCAAGATATTCATCTAGATCTTTTCAAATCCAGACAAATTAAAAAAATGTAACACCTGAAGCAACAAATGAATTAGTTAATATGCCTGTCAGTTACACAAAGTTACTGTGTGTAACAAATACACATTGGAAAGGAGCTTTTTGATGTTCACTCCCCCAGGGCTTCCATTCAATCATCGAAACACCACAAAGGCAATTTCTATGAACGTTATGACAAGAAAACGAATTCCTTGTGTGTTCGTGCAAGTGATAGAAAGAATTAATCACGGATGATTGCTTATAAAGGCTTAACATTATGTAAACCACTGAGACAACAGTAGATAAACACAGACTCAATGTGCATGAATGAAGTGCGAAGGTTGGGCAGACTTCCTTCTTTTCAACATCTAGATTTTCCAAATGAAAATCAGATAGTAAATGTGCTGCTTCCCCTTTGAAAAATGAAACATTTTCTTGTTAAGAAGAAAATGAGTGGCTGGTAGGGTTAATGTCAAAAGTTGGCATGGGCTAGTTGCCTGTTTCAATAATGTTCACCAAAGAATTGTGAAACATTAGTAATGTGGCTGCCCGACTCCGAAAGTAGTTGATGCAGAGTTTAATATTCTTTTACTCTGTTCTCACACCCTCTTTCTTTTTATCATTAAGCTCACATCTAACCAAACTCTCATTTACATTTTACCTCATCACACATCCCACACTCATTTATTTTGGACTCCTCACACTCAATCACTAAGGATTAACTTCTTGGGTAAGAAACACTGGTTAACGTGAATCCATAGAAGTTTCAATTATGTCCTAGCACAAAGATCCCGTATTTTCCTTGAAAGCATGTGTTGCTTAGAAGATTTAACTTTATCAGTTAAAGCTCACACACAAGTCAGATGTTTGTAGGCTCAGAATATAATCATGAAGATTTGAGCATTTTGAAACATTGAAGTATTTTCAAACAAGTAAATTGAATGAATGAACAAGAATGCAAGAGACTTGTTTGAAAATCTGACATTGTATGAAAATGATCAGAAATGATATGGCAATCAAGGCTTATGGTCAAGAATAATGGATATTGTCTATACGAAACAAAAATATAGACATTCTTGAAATGAACGTTTCGAAACGAAATGACGCTAAAAAACTCTTTTAAATACAAGCGGGGTGTATCACCATCAAAAAATTGGTCATTATGAGACATGGTGATAACTTATTCAACAAAAGAATTACACCAGTGTGTGTGAATACTTGAAAGTATATAGACAAGATAATACGCAAATATTTATCTTTAGAAACACACGGTTTGTTAATCATTGAAGCACAAAATAGATCTTGAAAACATTTAAAATCACACTCCAATTCATGAAATCTGTTTGAGAATCGGGAAGTGGTTTGAACATTTAAGAATAATATTTTCTATGATTGAAAGTTGTCCTTCTTTCAACCATATATGAGATGAAGATAAAGAATTATACCTTTTGCGTGCAATCATACATCTCTTGAAGTCAAGATTAAAGTCATAAAGATATGATCTTGTAAGCATCTCTCAAACTGCAAAAGTCTAAAGGTCATAGTCAAAGCAACTTTATTCACAGAAATGAAAATGACATAAAGCAGTAAAACAATTAAAGTACGAGTTCTGATCTGAAATAATCAGAAGTCATAGCCATACTCCTTTAACTTGAAACGCTCCACCTAAAATCATGCATCACAAAAATTTGACAGATAATGTTAAGTTATATTTTATAGTAATCATTGTATTTATAGGCTTGGTCTAATACTGTGTTTTAGAAAGCTTGTATGTCGTGTATTGACCAAGGGTATTTAAGTCCCATGTGGCCTTAGCTTTGTAGAATTTTGGATTGCATATTTTTGAAAAGAAAAGACTTTGGCGCATAACTCTCTCTCTCTCTACTTTCTCTCTCTAAGATTTAGAGTGATCTTGGATTATCAGATAAGTATATGTAGAAATTAGATATGCTCCCCCTCAAAATAACATTGATCATCTATGAAGTACTTCTCACAATCTCTCTGACATCATGAACAAAATATTAAAGTGTAGATATCTTTCAGAAATAATGATAAAGAAATGATGAAAAATTTACAAAAAGAAAACTTTAATAGGTAACCACTGATTATGTCTTAAGATTTAGCATACTAAGCCTAGAGACAAGAAAATTGAATCTCTTTTCGTCTAAGGGTTTGGTAAACAAATCTGCAAGCTGATAATCAGTTTTTACAAAGTAAAGTTCAATTGTTCCTTTTTCGACATTATCTTTTATAAAATGATACCTGACATCAATGTGTTTGGTTTTCATATGCTGAACAGGATTAGCTGATATCGCGATAGCAATTTTTGAGTCACAATAGATCGGGATTTTATTGTATTAATAACCAGTTAAGTCAAAATATTGTATCCAAGATTTAATAGGAAAGTCAAAGTTCTAAAGTCAACATAGTCAAAGTCTAGAATAGTGAAAGTTGTTTAAGTTTCCTTTTGTTGGATCATAAATTGTATTCAAGATTAAAGTTAAAGTTCAGGGTTTAAATTGTATTTATTTGATAGTTAATTTGGGTTAAGTTGTAAATGGGCCTCAAGCTTATCAAGCCTATTAGGAAGTCCATTAAGCTTAAAGCCCATATGGCCTAGGTACTTAATGTTTTATTATTTAGTTTTTAGAAGATGCCACATAATCATAATTAGCCGTACGTATTTTCTCTGTATTCAAGGTATCAAGAACACACAAGGTTTTCATTGATTATTCAAAGGATTGGTATGTTATTCTAATCTTATTATCTCTTGATCTATATTGTGTTCTGTGTTAGTTTATCAACTAAATTAAACTGGGTTAACAAGTGGTATCAAAGCCAAAAGAATAAAGTTTTTTTTTGGATTTTACTATTCATCGATATTACTGTGTTCATCGATATTCATCTGGGCGATAAGTGATCTATTGAATTAATGAGTTTTTATGCACAAAATTGGTATGATTAGATGTGTTTCATGCTATTAAATGTTATCTGATTAGTTAATTGCATTTAAATTCATCAATTTTGATTTTTATGATTTCTCAAATCTGGGTTCATATAACTGTCGACGCCTGTGTTCATCAAATTGAAGTTTAAAAGTTGTTCTTTAATCTTTAATTTTGATTGCTTTGTGATCGATATTTGTTTTGGGGTACAAAAGTCTGATTTATTGCATTGAATTCGAACTCTCGTGTGTTTTCTGGGTCGTCGAACTGTGAAGAACATACCGGTCGAGACCATCAAGAACGTATCGGTCGCTATATATACCGGTCCATATCAAACACTATACCGGTCACCCTGTAACGGTTGTCCTATATCGGTCTTCTCACATCCCGGTCACAAAATACAATCCCAATACTGGTCATTAAATATTACCGGTCGACCTCAACATACCGGTCGACCGCATCAAAATCTGATACCGGTCAAATTCATACTGGTAAACAGCATATCGGTCGGGGCACCCCTGTCAATAGACCAGTCCGGTCGAAGGAACCTACTGGTCGAATATACTATACCGGTCGCCCCTCCATATCTGTCACACTTAATCCCTGTCAACTCTCGATACCGGTCGCCCGGACAATACCTGTCTATACCGGTCGACACTCTTTTCCGGTCAACATCTTACCGGTCAAGCACCTTACCGGTCGACTCTACCGATCGTGCAACATACCGGTCGACAAGTTCCCGGTCGAGCAAGTTACCGGTCCAAGCAAGACCCCGGTCGACCTCAGCTTTGCGCCATTTCCTACTCGCGAGAAACCATACTTTGCGCCACCTGCGGTTCGCGCAAACATTACTTTGCGCGACCCACATCTCACGCGAACCTCTATCTTGCGCCACCCGCGTCTAGCGCAAACCTCACTTTGTGCGACCTGTCTTTCGGGTGAACTGTCCTCTTTCGTCTAATTTTCCGTGGTTACTCTACTTGTGTATTTTTTACTGTGTGTGTACTGCATTTAATTATTTTTAGAAATTTATTTTTTCTGAAAATTTTGAGTGTAGTTTTTATTCAACTCTTGATTCTAACGATCTCATCTAGTTGATTGTCTTGGTACAGATTAGTTTGATTTCTAACCATACAGCTAAGATGTCGAATCAGCTTCTCTCAATGGGCTCTCAGTCCAAACCTCCTGTTCTCATGGCTGATGAGTATCAGCAATGGAAGAAGAGAATGATCCAGTTTCTGAATCACAAGAACAGAGAATACATGGAATTAATCATCAATGGTCCAGTAAATCCAATGATCAGAGTACCTGGTCAAGCAGAAACTGAAACCTCTCCAGAGATCCCTGATAGGTTTGTCCCAAAACCATACCAGTACTTCAGTGAAAAGGAGAATGATCTTTAAAAGATAGATGAAGAGGCTCTCATTTATCTGACAATGGCAATACCAAATGACATCTACAACCGCGTAGACAGTCGGAGCTCTGCTAAAGAAGTCTGAGATGAACTATCAAGACAGTTTGAAGAAAGTGAAGCCTCCATCTAAGCCAAGAAGAATCTATGCATAAATGCCAATGAGGGGTTTCACGCAAAGGAAGGAGAGATGCTGCTAGAGACCTACAACAGAAATAATATCATTCTCAATGACGTGCGGAGGAACAATATCTCTAAATCAACTTCATAGATAAATTATAAGTTCATCAAGAATCTGAATCCTGAATGGAAGAAATTTGCCATCAACCTTTAGATGTCAAAGAATATGGCTCAAGAAAATGTCACTGATATCTTCTCAACTCTTTCTCAACATGAGGATGAGGTGAGAACCATCAATAATGAGTCCAATAAACTGAAGAATTCTGTGGCTCTCATAGCTGGCAAAGGAAAGAGTTCAATTCCTATATCCTCTGCAAGGTCAAAGAAAAAGGTTTCTAAAGCTCTTGTTACGGATTTTACCGAGTCTGATTCTACTTCGAGTGATAAAGAACTGGAGATTGATTCTGATCCGGATATACAGAAGTTCTCTGAGGACTTGGCTCTAATTACTCAACGATTCAAAAAGAGCTTTGGCAAGAAAAAGTACTATTCAAAGCCAAAGTATGATGGTTACAAGAAAGAGAAGTCTGAGATGCGATACAAGCAAAGGCATGGAAAAAGAGAGGAAGGACGAGAAGACAGGAAGGAAGATAGAAGAGAAGGAAAGAGAGAGGAGAAGAAAGAAGAAAGAAAGGATGAACCAGGAAGATGCTACAACTGTGGCAAATTTGGGCACTTCTCCAGAGATTGCAAGTTCAAGAAGGTAAAGAACTCCGAATACTACGCGAGGAAGTCACTCATTGCCAAGAAAGTTGAAGAAGGAAAGGTGCTCATGGCTGAGGAAGAAAACTCGCTGTTCCAAAGTTCTGATGACGAGGAGCAAACACACTTCACCCAAGTTTCCTACATGGCAAAACTGGATGGTGACGATGAAGATTCTGAGGCACGTTCTGAAGATGCAAACTCTGAGGTAAGTGATAATTCTGACCTTATTCAATCTCTAATGGCGCAAATACATAGTATAAAAGATGAATTTGCTTTATTGAAAGGTAAACTTAGCTCTTCACATCAATCAATTTTAAGTTTTCGTGATGAAAACGCATTGTTAAAAGTTGTTGTGGAAGACAAAGAAAAAGAAAATGATGGTTGAAAAGCTGGAAAAGAATCTTTAAAAAGAAAAATATCTGGCTTAGAAAAGGATCTTGTAAATCTGAATGCTAAAAAGGGTGAGTATAAAATCAAATTCGAAGTCTGTTTTCAAGAAAGAAATGAAGCTTATACAAAGATCAAGCAATTGGAGGATATTAATATGAAATGAGGTCAGACTGAGCAGACATTAAATCTGTTGACCAATAAACTCCAAGATGAAAGGTTTTATAAACTTAAACCAGGTTTGGGTGTGCCAACTAACGAGATTATGAAAAAGGCACCGGAGCACTTATATAATTTTGATAAATTTGGCTCCGCAATCAGACCCATTCCTAACATTCGTGCATCCTTTGTTGAAGCAAGTACTCCTAAACCTTCTAAAGAGACCAAAGGTCGAGAAGAAATGGGAAAGGACAAGTCCTGTGATACCGATTCTCAAAATTCTTTTAAATCAGTTGGTTTTAAATACAGTGATTTGAACAAAAGTTATGAGACTCGAAAGATCGAATTAACTGAGTTTGATTCACTGTTTACCACATCTTCAAAAGAATCAGTCAGCAATGACACGGTTCCACCTGAGACTGCATGCAAATATGATGAGTATGAATCGGATGTTGATCCATCTACTATACCATCAGTCTCAAATACCATTGCTTCTAAACCTTTACTTGTTGAAGAGGTTGAAGAAGAAACCGTCATCACGAATGAATCTGGTTCTAAAATTGAAAAAAAATGGAGTTTATTGAGTCCATGACTGAAGAAAGGTTTTCTGAAATGATGAATGCCTCAGATTCTGATCCTGTTTCTACTACAGGAGTCAAATTCTGTGAGTGATCATACATCTGAATTGATGAAGTAAATTGATATGTTGCAAGAAGATGAAAACTTTGATCTCAAATTTAAACTTGAAAAATCTTTGAAAGAAAATCAAGAGCTTTGCACAGAGATCAATGATTTGAAAATTACTTTATTTAAAAATGCTTCAAACGATAAACAGATGTTCAATGATCCAAGCTGGAAGGTAAGAACTAATCTAGAATATGATGCTCCTGCAAAACCTTCAGTTGTTTACTCTGATTGTTCTGAATATCCACCTAGTATTTTTGAGAAGGGTGAGACTTCAAGTAGCTCTAGAAAAGAACCACCCACTAAGATAGAGACTAACAAGGTTCCTATTTTTGTTTCAGATATAAAAGGAAATGGAGTTGGGAGGAGTAAGAAAAATAAAGATACTAGTTTGAATAAAAATGATAGTTTGACTTCTAGTGAATCTTTTGTTACGGATAGTTGTATTTCAGACAGTGTTATTTTGAAAAGTAATTCTTTTGCTGGACATGAATGTAAGATTTGTTCCGATAAATCTAAGTTTATGAATTTTGCTCGAAAGAATCTATATTGTAAACACTGCTGGGATAATTCATTCAAATACTACTCCCCTCATAAGTCTAAAAAGAGTAAAAGAAAAGCGAAGCTGAACCTTTAGTCTAATTCTAATTCTTCCACACAACCCAAAGTTTTTCGAGCTAAGGTTGCCAATCCTACATCTAAAAAGCATTTTCAGGAATTAAATGTTAAGATGATTTGGAAATGGGTTCCAAAACCCCGTTATGAATGGAGGGTTAAAGTTAAACCTGCTGATATTCCTGAATTGCGTGAAGCTAACCGCGAAGGACCCATCTTGATATGGGTACCTAAGCAAAACTAATTGTCTCTCTTGCAGGCCTGTCGATTGTGGGTGATAGATTTCGGATGTTCACGCAACATGACAGGAGGAGCCTGCTGGAGCAGTTCGTTTTACAAATTATGAAGTAGAAGGACACGTCAGAGGACATGGAATGCTGGATAATGGAGTTGTGAAGATTCAAAGAGTGTTATATGTAGAAGGGCTTGATCATAATTTGTTTAGCACTAGTCACTTCTATGACATGAAATATCAACTCCGCTTCACAACAACTCATTGCTATCTTGAGGATCCCGATGGTTACGAAGTCTTCAAAGCTGAGCACCATGGAATTCTATACTATGTAGATTTTCCTACACTGTCTGTCACACGTCCAGTATGCCTACTAGCCAAAGCTTCTAAAGCACAATCCTGGACGTGGCATCGCTGCTTATCTCATCAGAATTTCCGATCCATAGCTAAGCTACAGAGACAAGGTCTGGTCAAAGGTCTACCATAAATGAGGTTCGAGAAAGACTCATTATGCTCTGCATGTGAGATGGGCAAAGTGAAGTGAAGCTCTTCAAGTCCAAAGCTCAATCATCAACCTCATCTGCACTAGAACTTCTTCATATGGACCTTTGTGGCCCAATGCGAATGGCGTCTATCAATGGCAAGAAGTACGTTTTAGTAATGATAGATGACTATTTGAGATATACATGGCTCGAGTTTCTTCGCAACAAGTCAGATGCACCATAATTGATTATCGCTTTCATCAAGCGCATTAAAGTACGTCTTCAATTGCCAGTCAGAACTATTCACAACGATAATGGCACGGAGTTCAAGAATGACACCCTGTAGAGTTAGCTTATCTCTATGGGCATTTCACATAACTTCTCCGCAGCATACACTCCACAGAAAAACGGCATTGTTGAACGGAAGAACCGCACTCTTGTTGAAGCTGCTCGTACGATGCTCGCATATTCTGATCTACCCATGTATCTTTGGGCCGAGGCAGTCGCTACAACATGTTTTACTCAGAATCGTACCATTGTGGTCAAGCGCTTTAATAAAACAACATATGAGTTAATCAAAAATCGTAAACCTAACATCAAATTCCTTCGTGTTTTTGGTTGCAGGTGTTACATTCAACGAGAACAACAAGGATTATCAAAATTTGATAAGAAAGCGGATGAAGGATATCTTGTTGGATACTCTCTGACATCCAAAGCTTATCGAATTTACATTATTCGAACCAAAACGGTTGTTGAGAGTATGAATGTCTCCTTTGATGAGAATTCTACAAGGACTTCTGGACACAACAGTTCAGAACTTGGAATTACGAACAAAGCTTCTATTCACTCAAGAATAGAACATGCGTCTAAAGAATCTTCTTCTAACTCAAACTCTACTTCATCTGAGTTAGATTTACTGTTTATTGATGCCTTCGATGATATTTGTGCAAATTTTGACAAAGGCATATCTACAACAACAACAAGCTTGGAGGTCCTTGCTATTTCTAAAGATATGTCTGGACCTTCCGAAGATGTCACTGCTATTGCATATCCATCAGGTACAACTAAACCGTTAGTTTCTGAATCTACTAATGCTAAATCTGTCTCTGCAGGTAGTCCTTCTGGAAATGAAGTCACGAGTACTTCAACTGCTACTCCAGAAATCTCAGTATCAGAAAGTCCAGTACAAGATGTCCCGAGTACATCTATGGAGCTACCTACCGTGCATGATGAGAATAATGCGTCAAATACGCAACAAATAGTTGAATCCTTACCAAGCACACATTGTTGGACTAAGGATCATCCTCTGCATAACGTGATAGGTGACGTACAATCTGGTGTCACGACACGGTCTGCATCAGCAAATTTCTGCATGTTTTGAAGCTTCCTTAGTTCCTTAGAACCAAAGAAAGCATCAGAAGCTCTACGTGATCCTTTTTGGATTTCTGCTATGTAAGACGAGCTTCTGAAATTCGAACGGAACAAGGTTTGGCGCTTGATCCCACTACCTAAAGGTAAAACTGTTATTGGAACTAAGTGGGTATTCAGAAACAAGAAAGACGAGGCTGGAATAGTTGTGAGAAACAAAGCTCGCTTGGTTGCAAAAGGGTACTGTCAATAGGAGGGCATTGTCTATGACCAAACATTCGCCTCTATTGCAAGGATCGAAGCCATCAGAATTTTCTTGGCATATGCAGCGCACAAGAACTTTACAGTCTATCAAATGGACGTAAAGTCGGCTTTCCTAAACGGCGCTCTGAATGAAGAGGTCTATGTGGCTCAACCTGAAGGTTTCATTGATCCTCATCACCCTGATCATGTCTATGTGTTAGACAAAGCGCTTTATGGTCTTAAACAAGCACCACGAGCCTGGTATGGAACTCTCACTAAATTTCTCTTAGCTTTTGGTTTCAAGAAAGGTACGGTTGATACTACCTTATTTCTTAAAAGGCAAGGTGAGGACTTGATTTTCATTCAGATTTATGTTGACGACATTATAATTGGGTCGACAAATCAGATATTTTGCAAGAACTTTCTAAAATCATGGAAACAAAGTTTGAAATGTCGATGATGGATGAATTAAATTTCTTTCTTGGTCTACAAGTAAAGCAATTACCCGAAGGCATTTTCATTAATCAAGCTAAATATATAAAAGACATGTTAAGAAAGTTCAATATGTCAGACAGTTCAATCATGAAAACACCAATGGCTACTAGTACACTCTGAGATACAAATCCCTCGGGTAAACCTGTTGATCAAAAGGTGTATCGTATCATGATTGGTTCCTTACTTTATCTAACTACCAGTCGCCCAGATATAATGTTTGCAACATGTTTTTGTGTGAGATATCAGTCTAATCCTAAAAAGTCGCACTATCATGCTGTTAAGAGAATCCTTAGATATCTCAAAGGCACTCCTAATTTAGGCCATTGGTATCCAAAGGATTCTCGTTTTGAACTAACTGCCTTTACAGATGCTGATCATGCAGGATGTAAGCTAGACCGGAAAAGCACCTCTGAATCATGTCAATTAATAGGTCATAAACTTGTAAGTTGGACCTCAAAGAAACAAAATTGTGTTTCAACATCCACTGCTGAGGCTGAATATGTAGTTGCTGCTAGCTGTTGTTCACAAGTCCTCTGGATGAAGACATGGTTACGGGACTTTAGGTACAACTACAAGCGCATCCCTATTTATTGTGATTCCAATAGTGCAATCTCCATAACTGCTAACCCGGTTCAGCATTCAAAGACCAAACATATAGATGTACGCTATCACTTCATCAAGGATCATGTAGAAAAAGGTGATATCGAAATGCACTTTGTTTAGACTGACTTCCAGTTAGCTGGTCTTTTCACCAAGCCGTTGGATGAAAAGAGGTTCCTATTTGTAATCAGCAAACTTGGTATGTTGAACATGTCTTCTTTACCTTACTCATGATTCTAGGGGAGTATTCTAAGTTTTGCTCTTATGTTTTATTCTACAACTGTTGGTAACAATAGAGGAATCATTTTCACAAATGATTACCATGATTTCTTCTATGTGCAGGTTTGTTCAAGTGACAATGGCTTCTAATCACATCGGATTAGAACCCGCACTTCAGTGCTTTACTTTTCTGCTTTCTGTTTGTTAAAAAAAATCTTTCTTAAGTTGAGGGGAGCTTAATCGTCTATGAGCTTAATTGTTAACGGGGGGGGGGGGGGGGGGAATTGCCTTGTCAAACACACTTATGTTTTGACTTCTCCAAATTTTATTCTTCATGTGTGTATTCCTTTGTGCTTACATGTACAAAAGACTGTTGAACAATAGGTTCTTTTAGGAAAATACAAGGGATTCAGTGTGTGAGCTTAGCAGAACTTCCATGGATTCACGATAACCAGTGTTTCCTACCCAGGAAGTATTCCCTGAGTAATTAAGGGGAGAGGGGTCAAAAGAATTGAGTGTTGGTGTGTGAAGAGGTAAAATGGAAAAGAGAGATTGGTTAGAAGTAAGCATTAAAAGAAAGAGGGTGAGAGAACAGAGAAAAAGAATATTAAACTCTGCACCAAACTTCTTTTTGAACTGGGCAGCCACATAATCTGATTGGTTCACATTCTTTGGTGACCATCATTGAAAAAGGCACCTAAGCCCATGCCATCTCTTGCATAAAACCCCACCAGCTACTCATTCTTTTCTCAAAAAGAGAATGTTTCACATTTTCTGGGGAAGCAGCACACACGCTATTGGTTCTTCATTTGGAAGATACAAATATTATTGAACAAGAAGGAAAGTTTCCCCACATTCAAATCCTTTCTCATGCACATTGAGTCTTTGTATAATTTGTTGCTGTCTCAACAAGTTTACATATTTTGAGCCTATATTGAAAAGCAATCATCTATGCTTAATTCTTTCATACACATGCAAAAGCACACAGAAATTTGTTTTCTGTCAGAACGTTCATAGATAACCATGTGTTATTCGATGATTGAATGGAAGTCCTGGGGAGCTAACATCAAAACCATCTCTTTATATAGTAACTTTGTGTTACTCAGTGACTCTGTGTCACTGACAGACATTCTAACTGAGTCATTTGTTGATTCAGGGTTACACCTATTAAACTGTTTGAATTTGAAAAGATTCGAATGGTTACTACTTTTTATTTGAATCTGCATAGATTGAAATAATCACTTTCTCCTTTTGGAGAGACTGCTCTTATTTCCACACAGGGATCTGTACATGAAGACAGTGCTTAACTGAATTCTATAAAGACAAGGGGGAGATTGTTTTGATATGTTTTCATGATGTTGATTCTCACCACTAATCAAAAAGGGGGAGAATATACAAAGGGGGAGAATAATCAACAAGGGAGGATACAAGAACTTTTGAAGTCTTGATGTAAAGATTGCTGAAGTTTTCAAAGATGTCAAAGTGTTGGAATTTATTTGATCTATTAAAAGCCTGACTGAAGATGATCGTCAGAAGGACACTTCAAGTAAGAGAAAGTTGAAGACTGTGTAAAGCTACAAGATTTGAAGCTGTCAAAGTCATATCTACTACAGTTTTCAAGAAAAGTGAAGACACGAAGACTATTGCCAATTATTTTTTTATATTGAATCCAAAGGGGGAGATTGTTGGATCATAAATTGTATTCAAGATTAAAGTTAAAGTTCAGTGTTTAAATTGTATTTATTTGATAGTTAATTTCGGTTAAGTTGTAAATGGGCCTCAAGTCTATCAAGCCCATTAGGAAGTCCATTAAGCTTAAAGCCTATATGGCCTAGGTATTTAATGTTTTATTATTTAGTTTTTAGAAGATACCTCATAATCATAATTAGCCATATGTATTTTGTCTGTATTCAAGGTATCAAGAACACACAAAGTTTTCATTGATTATTCAAGGGATTTGTATGTTATTCTAATCTTATTATCTCTTGATCTATATTGTGTTATGTGTTAGTTTATCAACTAGATTAAACTGGGTTAACACCTTTGTTGTTATGTCTTGTAATAGATTAGTGGGTATAAATAGGGTATGCTTTGTAAGATTTGGTAAGAACTTCATTGTAAAATTTCAGAGACGTATGATATGAAGATTCAAGATCTACTTTCTCTCTCTACTCTCTCTCTAGTTCTTGAGATTGTCACATCTTTTATGAGAATTAGCTTGATTGTTTGGGATTTTATCATTCACAATTGGTATCATAGCCGTACCAAACATTTTCAGAAATGATTTGAACAAAGAATTGGATTGAAATTCTGGAATTTTGGATCAAAAATTGAATTTTGTTGAAAATTTCAAGAACTAGACTGTTTTTCTTTTGGTTCTTACTGATTAAATCGAATTCGAATTTGTTTGTTGTTCTTTGATTGTAAAAATGACCAAGTTGTGATAGATTTAAGTTTAGAAACACAAAATATTCACAAAGTTTTCTGAATCAACCACAAGATCAGTTTGAATTTTTAGATTTTCTTGGATCTTATTGTCGAAATGTCGATCACTGTATATCGTTCAAATGCACTATAATTTGATGTTTTTAGACATGTTTGATGCTTAGAAAAGTGTTACAGGTTGTATTTCGATCATTGTGGATAAATTGGAAAATGAATTTTTAGGTTTTGATCGATTTGGTTTGAATCCGTGAACTCAATTTGATTTGGTTTCTTAGTTTGTTTTGTGTAGATTTCGGTCAAAGGAAGGACCCCGGTCAAGTTCCACACACACACACCGGTCGGACATAGTTACACACACCGGTCGTACATAGTTACACACACCGGTCGCACATAGTTACACATACCGGTCAATTCAGACGTCAGTACCTGCCTCCCAAATGGAACTTTATGTTCAGTGTTCTCAACCGAACAATAACCTGCAAGATTGGAAGTCAGGATCAGACTCATCCAGCGATAATAGCCATAATGTATGCTCTCTTTTTCAACAGAAGCATCAATATGGCTCACATTCTCTTCTGTGAGATGCTGACGGCGGTGGACAAGAAGAACAAGGACTTGGCCAAAGGAAAACAACCAATATCGGTATTGTTTCCCCGATTCATCTCTCTGGTCATTCAACGAGCAATGGAGAAATTCTCCATCACTGAGGAGGGCCCAATGACACCTCTGTTTATGATGAACTCATTCAAAGCCACAGAGGTTCCTCCTTATCCACATGACCGACGTTTCCCACACACCATGATTGAGATAATTCCTGCTGACTCTCCTACCCATCTCCTACTTAGTCGTGTTGCCCAATCATTAGAACCGATAATGGGATCCCCAACACAATTAGGTTCTGAACCTGAGCCTGAATCAGAGAGTGATATCTCTGATACTGCTCAAAACATTAACAGAGCGCAACCAGAGGGTGGCTCTGAGAGAGTGAGGAAGAGAGAACATGAGAACCCTCCCTCTGACGAAGAGAATAACTCTGTCAGAGCAGAGGAAGGTGAGGAAGAGAGATTTCCAGAGGGTGAGTTTCTAAACTTAGAATCTGAGGGCGGCGAGGTAGAAAAAGATGTCCTTGATGACACAAATGAGAGAATCCAAAGCCCAAATCCCAGTGCAAACAAATTTACTGTCCAAGGTGGTCCAGCATCAATGGACATTGAAACAGAGGTGCACACCTCGAACCCTTCCCATCCTAACCGCTCAGAGGCATCTGTTTCTGCCTCTGACGCATGCACCAGAGGGAAAAACTCTGATACGGCTAAGTCCTTCCAAAAGGACTTAGACCAAGATAAAAATACTCAATCACCCCAGAGTATGTCACCTCCACCCACACATGATGCCTTTGTGGCTCAAACTAAGTTGGACCGTCCCTTAGAACGTAAGGATTGCCTGTTAGAAAAAGAATGGCATGACCTTCTTGCACAAGGAATCCTTAGCCTGGACAGCAAGGTTTCCAAACACATTCGGTTCTCATCATCAGATTCTGACTCTGATGATCAGAGACCAATCGGAACCATTATAGGGAAATCCTTGAAAAAGGGTCCCCAAGGATTAATGGGAAGTCCTTCCGGAGAAAACATCAAACCACCTCCGAAAAGAAGGCCCCTCTGAACTCGAGGGAAACTTAGAATCATGTGTTGATCCTAAGGTTACCCCCTCTGATTACGTTACCAAATAGGAGTTCAAAATCTTTGGTGATGAAATCAGAGAATCTCTGAAGGAGATAAAACTTCAAATGGAGAAGACCTCAGAGGCCTCTGCCTCTAACTCTGAAGTTGAAAAGCTCACTTCAGAGGTCTCTGAGCTGCGCACGACGGTTCTCAATCAGAACGAAAAAATGGATGCTCTGGAAAGCTTGGTCATAAAGAATGACTCCGTATTGTCTAGAGAAATTCAGAACTCGAAAACAGAGCTCCTCCAGGCAATTCCACCTACCTCTGCCCCCACTCCAACACAAGCAGACTTCTCTCAATTCAAAGAGGAAGTCTTGCGTTCTTTGACAGAGGTAATTGCAAAGATCCCTACCTCCTCTGCTGCTGCTCCTGCTACAACAGAATTCATTACAAAGGCTGACCTGACCAACTTCTCCAAGAAGATCACCAGCAATGTAATGAATATCTCCAGCAAGTTCGTCTCCAAGACCACTCAGCAGAACAAGAAGATTGAAGACCTTCTGAAGAATGTCAAATCTTCAGAGGGAGTATTGAAGAGAAAGGAACCAGAGGTCGCATGCTCTGAGGAAGCGCGAAAGAAGGCTAGATATGAAGATTCTGATGACGAAGATGACCAACCTCAGGGGTCATCCGATCTTCATAAGGGGGAGAAGACTCCTACTCCTAAACCTGTTGAAACACAAAAGGAGTCCACTCCCTCTGAATCAAACCAACACGAGAAAAGAACAGAGAGACATTCAACCTCCACCTCTGCTGAAGATATTCAGACCACTCTAAAGTCGCCAGTACCGATCATATTTTTAGGACCATCAACTTCAGGTGCTCCAATAGTTCCAATCACAGCTGAACAAATCACAGTTGCATCTCAAGAAACTATTGGAGCTCTGGACGAAGAAGAAGATGAACAGCTCGTAGACTTCTCAACATCATAAGATGCATTCTCATCACCAGAAAGACCAACTAATGTGATGAGAGATGCTTACGAATCAGAATCTGAAAAAGAAGAAAAATCAGATTCTGGAAAAGAGGTTGTAGAAGAAGTTGAAGTAGTTGATGTCGAAGAGTATGTCTTCAAGAATGCTCAACCACATCATACTTCAACAATGTCAGAGCTGAGGGAATCACCAGAGATAGATGGCTACATCTCTGAACCCTCAAAAGAAGATCCTCCACAAACGATGGAACCAGAAACCATGGTTGTTGATGAACAAGCTCCTTCAGAGAATCCTGTTCAGAAAACAAGCATCGGTCTTCCAGCAAAAGTGTTCAATAAACCTCCCATATTCCTCGAATCAAATCCTGAAGCTTCCATAGAAGACCACTTCAGATACATCTACTGTGAGTTCAACATGGCAGACACTAGTCATTCCTCTAAATCCAAGAATCAGAGAGGACATGCCAGACTATGAGCGAAGATTTATCAGAGATAAAACCAAACCAAGAGCACAGGTCCTCTCTGATGATCCAATCATCAAAATCAACAATATCTCATAAAAGACCTTTGCTTACAACAAGATTATCTATAGGAATTATGTGGTAACTTGATCTGATCAGAAGATTTACGAGTTCAATGACAATGATCTCGTAAATCTAAATCCATATGATTTACCACATTTATATGCCTATTGCTCTACCAGGTATGATCATGGAAGAAGGGAAATCAGGATGGGCATGGTTGAAGTCCGACGGGCAATGGAGGCCTATGTCAAACACCGAGCAAAACGTGACTTTCAAATAGCTCTGAACCTAAGGGAAGAGAAGCTGGAGGTAACTGAACCTGTGGAGTCATTCGACAAACTTAAAGAACAGAAGACTGGATCAATCGTTGCAGAACCTCTGGGTTTCGTCTTCAGAGTAAATCAAGAAAAGAAGATCTTTCTAGCTTTGGAAGTGTCGAAGTACTCTGATGAAACCTTGAGAGGTATAAAGAAATTGATCCATGCAAAGGAAGAAAGCCACAGAGCAGATTTACTGGCAAAGCTTGACTTAGAGATTGACTCGATGATCAACTTCAGAGCTCTGATCATGAAATTCCATGGAATCTGTTCAAGTGACAAATTGTAGTCTGTTTCTTTATTTTTTTTTTTATATTACTTTCTTTGTATTAAACTTCCAAATGTTTAAGAAGTAATACTTAAGAGGATGATTTTCTCCTCTATGCTTTCTAGTTTAAAATTCAATTCTCTGTTATTTTTGTATCTTTTATTTTCGACACTTAGGGGGAGATTGTTAGCTCCAAATCATCTGTTTGTTAAAGTGTTGAAAATACCAGTCCTATTTCAGAGGACTTCCAAAAGATACACTTCAGAGGACGAAGACGTCAGAGGACGAAGACGTCAGAGGACGAAGACTTCAGAGGACAAACCTGCCTCTGAAGTACTTATCAGAGATTGCAACTTTCAGAGAAGACATCAGAGATGGCTTCATCAGAGGCTCTGAAGACAACGTCAGAGCTCTGAAGACATTCTCTCTGAAGATGTTCACACTGAAGTTTTCTACGAATGAACAGAAGAACAAATGACACGTCACTTAGTGATAAGATTTACTTTCTAGATTAGGTCACTGTTCAGCATGCTCTTTTTCGTCATGCAAGTACACTGCTTACTTTATGGTCCTATAAATAGGACCATCACCTTATTGTTCAAAGTGTGCTTAAGAAGTTATATATCTGATAATATAAGTTGAATATTTTATTCTAAGAATATCTTGTTTATCTTTATCTGCTTTATGAACTGTGATATTTGAATCTCCATTGATATTAAACTGTATTACTTCCGTTGTCATTACTCTTATTGTTTATATCATTGTTACGAGATTAGATCTGGGATCCAACAGACTCAGTAGGATGTACTGTAAGGATTGATCAACAGATTAACCAAGCTATACCTACTGCAACTTCTGCAACGACTACTTCAACTGACACCCTCGTTAATTCTGAACCATCTGAAAGTGATAATAGTGGATTCCTAGATGCTGACAATGATAAACATGCATCTAATCCACTCCCTCATGAACATAACTGGACCAAAGAGCACCCGGTACATCAAATTATTGGAGATCCTTCTGCACCGGTGCAAACTAGGTCTGCAACTTCAAATCTATGTATGTATGAATCCTTTCTAATCAAGATCGAGCCTACTCGCGTATCTGAGGCTCTTGCCGATTCAGATTGGGTAACTGCGATGCAAGATGAGCTGAATCAGTTTGAAGCACTGAAAGTCTGGAGACTCGTACCCAAACCGCAAGGTAAAACTATCATTGGTACGAAATGGGTGTTCAAAAACAAGAAAGATGAAGATAGTACCGTTATCCGAAACAAAGTACGACTTGTCGCCAAGGGATATAGGCAAGAGGAAGGGATAGACTACGATGAGACTTATGCTCCAGTGGCACGTATAGAGACGATTCGTATGTTCTTAGCCTACGCAGCCCACAAGAACTTCACCGTCTATCAAATGGACGTGAAGACAACTTTTCTGAATGGAGTACTCAAATAAGAAGTCTAATTTTCTCAGCCAGAAGGGTTTGTAAATCCAGATAAGCCGAATCACGTCTACATCCTGGATAAAGCTCTTTATGGACTGAAACAAGCTTCTCGTGCCTGGTATGATATTCTATCTCAGTTCTTGGTAAAGTCAGGTATTACAAAAGGTACGGTTGATACCACTCTTTTTATTAAAAAGGATAAAGGCGATATCATTCTTATTTAAATATATGTGGATGATATTATATTTGGTTCTACAAATCCTAAGTACTGTAAGAACTTTGCAAACCTCATGATGTCACGTTTTCAGATGAGCATGATGGGAGAGATGAACTTCTTTCTCGGATTGCAAGTCAAACAATTTTCAACGAGGATTTTTATCAATCAATCTAAACATTCTGGATATTCTTCGGAAGTTTAAAATGGAAAATTGTAAACCGATTGGTACCCCAATGGCACCTGGTACTAAGATTGGCACCGATCTTTCGGGAAAGGCTGTTGATGTTAGGACTTATAGACGGATGATAGGTTCCATAATGTATCTTACTTCTAGTAGGTCGGATATAATGTTTTCTACATGCTTATGTGCTAGATATCAGGCCAATCCTAAAGAATCCCATTTGTCTGTTGTAAAGCGGATTTTCAGGTATCTGAAGGGGACCGCAAATCTTGGGAGACCGCAGATCTTAGTCTGTGGTATCCTAAGGATACAAGCTTTGAACTAACATCTTTTTCAGACGCGGATCATGCTGGTTGCATGTTATACAGGAAGAGCACCTCGGGTCATATTCAATTTCTCGGAGATAAACTCGTCAGTTGGGCTTCGAAGAAGCAATTATGTGTCTCCACATCAACGGCCAAAGCGGAATATGTAGCTGCTGCTAGCTGTTGTTCTCAGGTCTTGTGGATGAGAACACAACTGTGAGACTATGGATTTCATTTCAATAGAATCCCGATCTATTGTGATTCGAAGAGCGCTATTGAGATTACCGCTAACCCTGTTCAACATACTAAGACCAAACACATAGATGTCCGGTATCATTTTATAAAAGATAATGTAGAAAAGGGGACAATTGAACTTTACTTTGTAAAAACCGATTATCAGCTTGCAGATTTGTTTACCAAACCTTTAGACGAAAAGAGATTTAATTTTCTTGTCTCAAGACTTGGTAAGCTAAACCTTAAGACCTAATCGGTGGTTACCTATTAAAGTTTCTTATTATATCTCTTTATCATTTCTTTCTTATTATTTCCGCATGATACCTGCTCGTTACTAGTTTGTTCATGATCTCAGGGGGGTGTGAGAAGTATCTTATAGATGGTCAATGTTATTTTGAGGGGGAGCAAAACTGAATGCATTGTACTTACTGATAATTTGTTAGTAATGCATGATTTTAGAGGGATCATACAAGTAAAGAGTATGGCTATGACTTTTGATTATTTCAGATCAGATCAGAACTCGTACATTCAATCATAAGAAAACATGTTCTTAAATATTTATTCAAACCATTTCCCGATTCTCAAACAAATTTCTTGAATTGGAAGTGTGATTTTAAATGTTTTATGCTTCATCTATGCACTTTAACTGGTAAAGTTAAACCATCTGATCATCATATGCTTCATAGGATAACATGGGATCAGTGTGCTAGGATTTAAAAGAAACTTCTATGGATTCACGTTAACCAATGTTTCCTACCCAAGAAGTTAATCCTTTAGTGATTGCATGTGAGGAGTCAAAATAAATGAGTGTGGGATGTATGATGAGAGAATATGTCAAACAAGAGTTTGGTTAGCTGTGAGCTTAATGATAAAAGAAAGAGGGTGTGAGATCAGAGTAAAAGAATTTTCAAACTCTACACCAACTACTTTCTGAGTCGGGCAGCCACATTTCTAATGCTTCACAATTCTTGGTGAACATTATTGAAACAGGCACCTAGCCCATGCCAACTCTTGACATTACCCCAACAGCTACTCATTTTTTTCTCAACAAGAAAATGTTTCATTTTCAAAAGGGGACGCAACACATCTGCTATCTGATTTTCATTTGAAAAATCTGGATATTGAAAAGAAGGAAGTCTGCCCCACCTTCACACTTCACTAATGCAAATTGAGTCTGTGTTTAACTACTTGTCTCAGTGGTTTACACTTTTTGAGCCTTATAAGCAATCATCATATGCTTATTTATTCCATCACTTGCACGAACACACAAAGAATTTGTTTCTTTGTCATAACGTTCTTAGAAATTGCCTTTGTGGTATTTCGATGATTCAATGGAAGCCCTGGGGAAAACCGATTATCAGCTTGCAGATTTGTTTACCAAACCTTTAGACGAAAAGAGATTTAATTTTCTTGTCTCAAGACTTGGTAAGCTAAACCTTAAGACCTAATTGGTGGTTACCTATTAAAGTTTCTTATTATATCTCTTTATCATTTCTTTCTTATTATTTCCGCATGATACCTGCTCGTTACTAGTTTGTTCATGATCTCAGGGGGGTGTGAGAAGTATCTTATAGATGGTCAATGTTATTTTGAGGGGGAGCAAAACTGAATGCATTGTACTTACTGATAATTTGTTAGTAATGCATGATTTTAGAGGGATCATACAAGTAAAGAGTATGGCTATGACTTTTGATTATTTCAGATCAGAACTCGTACATTAATTGTTTTACTGCTTTATGCCATTTCAATTTCAGTGAATAAAGTTACTTTGACTAGACATTTAGACTTTTGCAGGTTGAGAGATGCTTCAAAGATCATATCTTTATGACTTTAAGCTTGACTTCGTGAGATGTAAGACTGTACTCAAAAGGTATAATTCTTAATATTCATATCTTTTATGGTTGAAAGAAGGACAACTTTCAATCATAAGAAAACATGTTCTTAAATATTTATTCAAACCACTTCCCGATTCTCAAACAAATTTCTTGAATTGGAAGTGTGATTTTAAATGTTTTATGCTTCATCTATGCACTTTAACTGGTAAAGTTAAACCATCTGAGCATCATATGCTTCATAGGATAACATGGGATCAGTGTGCTAGGATTTAAAAGAAACTTCTATGGATTCACGTTAACCAATGTTTCCTACCCAAGAAGTTAATCCTTTAGTGATTGCATGTGAGGAGTCAAAATAAATGAGTGTGGGATGTATGATGAGAGAATATGTCAAACAAGAGTTTGGTTAGCTGTGAGCTTAATGATAAAAGAAAGAGGGTGTGAGATCAGAGTAAAAGAATTTTCAAACTCTACACCAACTACTTTCTGAGTCGGGCAGCCACATTTCTAATGCTTCACAATTCTTGGTGAACATTATTGAAACAGGCACCTAGCCCATGCCAAATCTTGACATTACCCCAACAGCTACTCATTTTTTTCTCAACAAGAAAATGTTTCATTTTCAATAGGGGACGCAACACATCTGCTATCTGATTTTCATTTGAAAAATCTGGATATTGAAAAGAAGGAAGTCTGCCCCACCTTCACACTTCACTAATGCAAATTGAGTCTGTGTTTAACTACTTGTCTCAGTGGTTTACACTTTTTGAGCTTTATAAGCAATCATCATATGCTTATTTATTCCATCACTTGCACGAGCACACAAAGAATTTGTTTCTTTGTCATAACGTTCTTAGAAATTGCCTTTGTGGTATTTCGATGATTTAATGGAAGCCCTGGGGGAGTGAACATCATAAAAGTTCCTTTATATTGTGTATTCGTTACACAAAGTGACTTTGTGTTACTGACAGGCAATTTTAACTGTTTCATTTGTTGATTCAGGTGTTACACTTCATTTTCTAAATTGTCTAGATTTGCAAAGATCTGGATGAACATCTTAATGAATTGACGGATACTCAGTGGTTCTGTTTGCAAGATCAATGGTGGAAGAAATTTCTTGAAGACACGTTTTGATGAACTCTTTGCTCTTTTCATCAAAAAGGCGGAGAAACGTCAACCAAGAAATGGAAGATATTCTGAAGATATGCTGAAATGAAGAAATTTTCTTTGAAGACGATTTGCTGAAGCATTCTGAGCTGAATCTGGAGATAGCTTCTTTCCAAAAGATATTCTCATCGATTGGGGAGATTGCTACATTCTGAAGACAAAGAGGAAGATTACATTATCTGAGCTTAAAGAATGATTTTGATCCAAAGGGGGAGATTGTTAAAGCACATATTTATTGGATTCAAGGTCATAATTATCTGAAGATGGAAAACTGAAGTCAAAGCTGATAAAGTCCTCTCAATAAATAGTCTAGGGTCCTTTTGTAATAAATAGTCAAAGTCTGTTTACATATTTTATTTATTAGTTTTATATTTAGTTAAATAAGTTTAGTTTTTTTTTGGGCCAAGCCTTGCCAAGCCCATTAGACTTTGTTAGCCTAAATATAAATAAGATTAGTTTAGGCTTAAGAGAGGTTAAGGAAGCTAATTTGCAAAATTAATTATTGAGAGAATTAGTGTGGTGGTGTGGGGCGCCGTGAACAAGAGAGAAGCAGAAAGAGATTTAGTTTTTCTTCAAGCTTGTAACCTGTTGGATCAATTGAATAATCATATCAAGTTTGCATTATTGTTATTGCTTATTGATTACTTGATTGAATGATTACTTATTGGGACACACAACGATAATGACACCCAACCTTGATCTAGGCTTAGTATAGCTTAGATTAGTAGGTTGTTATCTATCGCCTTCATTCTTTTGTTTGTAAACGCTCATACTATATCTCCATTTTGGGTGTTTTCTTTTATATAGAATGTTATCATTATGTCATTATTCATGTTTAAATTTACCTCTATTTTTAGGGGGTTTACACAATACATTCGAAATGAGCCCAATATTGAATATTTTTGGATTTAATCTTATTATTAAATAACATAAATACGTAGTAAATTTTTTTTAAAACATACACTTTATATTTCTTAATTTTTTTTATTTTCATTTTCCGTTTTACACCCTTATTTATGCAGTACATGTTAAACTTTTAAAAGGTACAAGTATATTTGATTAATGTACAATATCTTGAAGTTGTATGAACTATCCCATGATCCTTTACCTTCCGACTTCCCAAGCCACTCCCCTCCTAAACTCTCCCAATGCCATTCGCTTCAAGATAACCCTAATTTCTCTCCCCCACTCCACTGACCTCATCGTGTCCCTCTCACTTTGATTAATTCTTTAATTCCCTCTGTTGATATTCATATGCCCACCCATCAAAAATCATATCTTGTATCAAAACCATACCTACACACTCCCTCGGAATCTATGTCGAGAAAACAAAGAGGTTATGGTTTCAATTGCATGGCCAACAGATGCAGTGATAGCGAGCAAGTAGACACATAACCAACCTGTCATGTATGTTCTATGTTCTTCCCTTTATAAAATCATAAATCTAAGCAAATTCAATGAAGAAAATCGTTCTTGCTATCTCTTTATTGCCAGTTGTTAATGGATATTTGATAAAACTCTATTTGGCTCTCTAAATTATGTTCGTGATTTTAGTGAAATCATCGGTCATTTTGTGTAAATTGGATTCACAAGATAATAATGGGGTTCGTAGCTAAGCTACAACACGAGTTAGGAGGTGTGGAGTGCACACTCGTGTAAGCTAACTATGACCCGGGATTGTTGATCGGTCATTTAGTGTTTGTGGGACGAAACAGTAGCTCACGCGGGTTGTGCCGCGGGTTAACCCGCACGGCTACCCGTGTGGTGCACTGTTTCGTATGGGAGACAGTGGCTCACGCGAGTTGTGTGCGGGTTAACCCACGCGGCTACCCACGTGATGCACTGGAATATTGGGACGGAACAGAGGCTCACGCGGGTTGTGTCGCAGGTTAATCCGTACGGCTACCCGCGTGACGCACTGTTGCAGGTTCGTTTTGTAACCCCCAAAATCCTTTATAACTCTCAAATCTTTTTGTAACCTACACCGTTATGACTAACAATCAATACCATTAATTGGTTGATTATTATCATTAATATTATAGCATCGGTTACAATTCTCTTGGTGTTTAAATAGGATCTTTTTCTGCCTAAAACGATCCTGGGGAATTTGAGATTATCCTCGAGTGAATTTCGTGATACCCAGGCAGAAAAGGGTCGAAATATCACTTAATGAAAGTGTTGAACCCAGATTATAGTTGATAAACAATCACCACACAATAATAACAAGAGATAAATAAATCAAAATAACATACCATAGATCTCTTGATTAATCAAATAAAAACGTGTGTGTGTTCTTGGTGTATACAGATACCTCGTGATGCGTGTACAATACAGAGAAAATACGACTCCTCTATTCTCTGTTCAACTGAGCTTATTCTTAACCTAAATCTAGAAAATAAAACCTTATATACTTAGGTCAACATGACCTAATTAATATTAACTATTTGCTAAAATACCCCCTAAGGTATTAAACACTATTACAAACTAGACCCCTTATTCAATTTAATCTTGAATATAATTTACTGATCCAACAATCTCCCCCTTTGGATTCAAGATTAAAAAAAAAAATCCAATTATCTTCGGGTCTTCACTTGTCTTGAAAATTGTATCTGATATGACGTTGACAGCCTCAAAGCTTGTAGCTTTACATAGTCTTCATCTTCCTCTTTCTTTAAATGAAGTGTCCTTCTGACGATCAAATAAGCTCAGACACTTTGATATCTTTGAATTCTTCAGCAGTCTTCAGTTCAAAAATTATTGTATTCTCCTCCTTTGTATATTCTCCCCCTTTTTGATGAGTGGTGAGAATCAGCATCATCAAAACATAGCAAAATAAATTAGGAATTTTCTCCCCCAGATCAACAATTAAGCGCAGTCTTCATGTATAGATCCCTGTGTGGAAATAAGAGCAGTCTCCCCATATAGAGAGAGTGATTATTTCAATCTTTGCAATCATCCCAAGGTATGTGCTCGGTACTGCAAGCGAGGAGATAATTGTTCTTTTGTAAAAATGCATGTGTAGGTGCATGATGAAAGGAACTACCTATATGAGTTCGAAGTGTGGCCGCTTCAAGAAGCTTGGACTTAGCTGTGATGCACTCACGAATGGATAAGGACACATGGCCTGTATAGTGTCAAGTTTAAACTTTTGAGAATCTTTTAAATTCATGTGTATGTTATTTTTTGGTACTCAAATGGGTTGAAGGGTTCAATCCATAGGACACACGGATTCTCGAGTATTTGAAATGTGTAATGTACTAACTATATATAGAATTTTTGAAACAATCAATCCATTATATAGAATTATTTTTGAAATGTGTTGTATATAATTCCATTATAGGAATTATATATAGAATTATAGGAATTATATATAATTCCATTATAGGAATTATATATAGAATCCTGTTGTATATAGAATTTGGCAAGGCTAGATTAGATTAGCCTTTATATCACGATCGGCTTGATATTGTGCTAACTCATCGGGTGTATATTCTTTGGTAGGCTTTAATAATCCAGAAGCCAGAGTGGGTTTTACAAAAGGTCCGTCAGTGAGAATCTTCATCATGTCACCTCCGTTCTTTTGTCGTTCGATGAAATTGAAAAATCGATCTTGCCAATGAGTGAATTCATTTTCATCGACTAGAACCGGAGGACGAGTTTTTGTGCCCAATGACATCATGATATCACTCTTGTAGAACTGAGCTTGAAATGCAAACTTTGCAGAATCCATATAAAAATCGTTAGAAAAATGCTAAGTCTTGAAACAGAAGAGCTGGCGCAAACTGAAGGTTTTCGTGAGAAGCAGATGGAGCAAACGAAGATTTGCGTGAGCAGTAAGTCGCACAAAAGAGATTTGCGTGACTCGTTGATGACGAGAACCTCTCTTTGCGTGAGAGGTAAATGGCGCAAAATGAACTTGACTTAGTTTTGCGTGAAGAACTATTGGCGAGAAACAAAACTTCGCGTGTTGAACTTATGACGCAAACTTTGACTTTGCGTTAGAAGAGGAGGCAAAAATCTGTGATGAACAATTGGTTTGCGCTATACACAGATGGCGCAAACTGATCTTTGCGTGAGATAACTGTAACGCAAACTTAGCTTTTGCGTTAAACAAAGGTAGCGAGAACCTGACTTTGCTTGATGAACCTTGAACTTGGCAATATGAACTGACGCAAAACACAATGAACTCGCGCAAAGATGATGAACTGGCGCAAAGTTCCGATCTGACGCAAAGACGATGAAAAACTCAGATTTCTCCAAAAATCAACCTAAAACCACAAATTCAATACAAATTCTCACACAAATAAGTTCGAAAAACAGATTCTAATCATTTTCAAACAATTAGATTGATCAAAAAACCACAAACTCGTGAATTCGTGATATGAATAGTGCGTAAACCGAACTTTTCAGAAACTCGATGATTCTCAAAATTGACAATTAAAACTTGCTTCTCTTGCAAATTGATGTGAATTAAAAGTATTCCACTGCCAAAAATGAATCCAACGAATCAATTTACAACAAAAATCAACCAGAAAACAGACTGAATTTGATGAAAAATCAAGAAAACGAGATTTTCTTGAAAAAATCAAGAAAATCGATCAAATTTTCTGATTTAACTACAAATTCAGAAACGAAATCAGTTCCTCACAATTCTCTTAGATTTAGATTGGCTCTGATACCAATTGATAATCCCAAAATCACTAAATCACTTAGAGAGAGAAAGTAGAGAGAGAGAGAATGAAAGCATAAAGTAGTTCTTGATTAGAATATGCGTGAGATCCTTTTCAACACCCAAAGCCACAAGGGACTTAAATGCCCTTGGCTTATACAACAGATAAAAGCTAACAAAACACAGTATAAGACCAAGCCTATAAATACAATGATTACTATAAAATCAGACTTACCAAGATGGAAATTCAATCTTTTAGATATTTTCATTTATGCATGAGTTTGTTTGTTATATTAATTTTGTTTGTGAATCAAGGATTGCACTAAAATGGGGGAGGAATGTTAGTGATTTTAGTGAAATCATCGGTCAGTTTGTGTAAATTGGATTCACAAGATAATAATGGGGTTTGTAGCTAAACTACAACACGAGTTAGGAGGTGTGGAGTGCACACTCGTATATGCTAACTATGACCCGGGATTGTTGATCAGTCATTTAGTGTTTGTGGGACGAAACAGTGGCTCACGCGGGTTGTGCCGCGGGTTAACCCGCACGGCTACCCGTGTGACGCACTGTTGCAGGTTCGTTTTGTCACCCCCAAAATCCCTTTGTAACTCCCAAATCTTTTTGTAACCTACACCTTTATGACTAACAATCAATACCATTAATTGATTGATTATTATCATTAATATTATAGCATCGGTTACAATTATCTTGGTGTTTAAATAGGATCGTTTTCTGCCTAAAACGATCCCGGTGAATTTGAGATTATCCTCGAGTGAATTTCGTGATACCCCGGCAGAAAAAGGTCGAAATATCACTTAAGGAAAGCGAGCTCTCACGCAATCTCAGATTCATATCCAAGTTCCGAATACTCTCCTCTCTCTCTCTACCCCTCGATTTTCTGGATAAAAATCCCCTGTCCACCAATTTCCTGTCACAAGCATGTCCATCCAATGAAAAACTGTCAAATCAGAAATTATTTAATATTTATTTAATTGTGAAAAAAGGTTTGACGACGTCTCTCTCCGTCTAATAATATTTTCTCTATATAATATTTTAAAAAGTAAAAAAAGAATCACCCCTACTTTTTCTCTCACATATTTTTTCCATTTTTCAACCAATAAAGATTATTTTACTTATAATTTTATTAAAACCTTAAATAGACTCAAATCTTTATTTTATTAAAGAAAATAAAGATTCAAATCTTTATTTTTTTTTAAATCTTTATTTTATTTTTAAACAATCTTTAAAAAAAATAAAGATTCAAATCTTTATTTTATTTTATTACAATCTTTATTTTATTACCACCTTAAATAGACTCAAATCTCTATTGAGATAAATCTAATGTTTTTAAACAATTAAAAGGTTAAATAAATTTACGTCTTTATTTTTTTTATATAAATTTTTTCTATTTCTTTCTTTAACTTATTTTTTAAACCGATTTATGAGCTAAATTTGAATTAAAGTTGTATTTTTTATCATAAAATTAATCTAGTGTTTATAAATAAGTTGTACCTACATAATCAATGATGATTTTTTTTATAAAAGCTAAAATTCAGAAGTACTAGTATTTGACATAATAATTAGATTCAAACATGTCAACCAACTTAACAGTACAAAGTAGACAATATATAATAAGAAAACTTCAAACATGTCAAATAAATTAGCAATACAAATATAACCAATATTTGACATAATAATTAAATCCAAAAAATGCCAACCAGTTTTAGCCTTCAGAAATAGCTAAGTTCACAAAACTAATGTTTATACATATTCTTGAAGAATTGACTATCTTCATATCTAGTGGATGCAAACTCGACTTGTAAGAGTAATTCAGTCATACTTGTTCTGATGATTGGATTTTCAGGTGTCATATCAATCTGTAACAAAAAAAAATTATATCATCCATTTATAAACATAACTGTTGGGTCTAAAATGTGCTAAGTCCAATTAGTGTTGTTACTTCAAGGAGTTACTACTGCTGAAAGAATTAATACTGCTACTTGAAGAATACTACTGCTAGAAGTATTACTACTGCTAGTAGTTAGTACTGCTAACAGAGATACTACTGCAAGATGGTTAGTACTGCTAAGGATGAAGATTAATACTGCTTATGTAGAAAAAGATGGATTGATTGCTTGATGCGAAAGACTAGGAGATTGAAGATAATCATGGACTGGATGCTGAAGATCAATATTATTTTTGTAATTATCTTGTAATCTGATTTGTATATATAGTCTAGAAGTCTTAGCATAGAGATATAGTTTTTGATAGAATATACAGAGAATACGTATTGTTTTTGTTCTAGAGAGAATTAGCCTCAAGGTTCTTTGTAGTCCTTTCAATAGAGAAGTATTGAACGTCTGTTGAGCCTGTTCAATAGATTGAGGTTGTGGTTGTAATCATTAAGTTAATTCAATATAACTTGTGATTTGATCCATATAATGTTTCATTGATTTACTGTTAAAGTGTTATTCCGCAAACTTCTTTAACATAGCTTCTGAGTGTTTAATTAAATTCTTGTTTAGAATTTCGATTTTGACAAGTGGTATCAGAGCTTAGGAACTCAGAAAGCTATAATCATCATGGACGGATCACATGACAGTGTTCTTGTTTCAAAGGTTCCCATTCTCAAACCCAATGAGTTTGACATGTGGAAAATCAAGATCAGGCAATATATCCTTCTTACAAATTACTCAATGTGGGATATTATTGAGAATGGTCCCTCCAATGAAGGAGAGATGGGAGCAAATGGAAAAAGACATCCACCAAAGACTGATGGAGAAAGAAAGATGAGGCAAATTGAGATGAAAGCCTTGAGCACTCTGCTCTTGGCTATTCCTAATGAATACCAACATCAGTTTTGCAACTGTACTGATGCCAGAATCTTGTGGAATGCGTTGGAGAAGATATTTTCAGGTACTAAAAGCACTAAGAGAAATCAAAAAGCTATTCTCAAGCAACAATATGAAAACTTTATGTCTACAAAGAATGAGTCTATGACTCAAACTTTTGATAGATTCCACAAGTTGATTGGAGAATTGGCCACTGTTGGTGTCAAGATGGACCAGGATGATGTCAACAGAAAGTTTCTAAGATCTCTTGGTGAAGAATGGGTGATGTATACTGTATCATTCACACAGAATGATAATTTGGAGGACAAGGAACTTGATGATCTCTGCAATGATCTCAGGGTGTTTGAAGCAGTGGTTGAATCTAAGAAGAAGCCATATGGATACTCTGATAATGTTGCTCTCTTATCATCTACTACTGATTCTTCTGCTAATACAGAATCAGTTAGTACTGCTTATGGCTCAAAACAGGATGGACCCAATGATTCTGTTTTGGAAGCCTTCCTTGCTAGTCATGCAAAATCTTCTCTTATTAATGATGATCTGAAGCAAATTAATGTTGATGATCTTGAAGAGATGGACATCAAGTGGCAAATGGCAATGCTCACCATGAGAATCAAAAGATTCATTAAAAGGACTGGAAGAAACAATTTTGCCATGAAAAGAGAAGATGGAGCTGGATTTGACAAATCCAAAGTGGAATGCTACAAGTGTCATAAATTGGGGCACTTTGCAAGAGAATGCAGAGGGGGAATCTCTCAACAGCATGTGAGCAACAATCAACAATCAAAGTCCACCAACAACTGGAACCCATCTCAAGCCCTTGTCTCACAAGATGGAATGGGATTTGATTGGAGTGATCAAGCTGATGGTGCAATTCAGAATCAAGCATTGATGGCTGAGGTTTCAGAGTCTTCAAGCACTGAAATTCCAACAGAGGTAAAATCTAAACTTTGCTCTAAAGCCTGTCTTGAAACTGTTAAGAAGTACAGGGATCACAATCAGAGCATGTGTGATGATCTTAAAAGACTGGAGAAACATAGGAGAGAATCTAATTTGATCATTGTGAATTTTGAAGAACAAATTAAAGCATATCAGGCCAATGAACTTCAACATTCATAAGATCAAAATTATTGGAAGTGGGAGAAGAAGGAATTAGAGATTAAGCTAGAGAAGGCTAGAGAAGAATGTGAGAAAGTCAGAAGTGAATTTGAGAAGGCAAAACTAGACATTGAGAAATTTTCCAATGCCTCTAAAGCAATGGACACTTTACTCAAATCTCAAGTTCATGACAAACTGAAGAGAGGTATAGGATATAATAACACCCTTCCACCTTACAACAACAACTATATTCCACCCACTTCAGACCTCTTAGAAAGGCAGGATAAGAATGACTTACCTGAAGGAGCCACAGAAGTAGATCCTTTAAACACTGTAGTGGTTGAGGCAGAATCTGAAGAAGAGAACAAGGTAGACCAGAAAGAAATTCCCCTAGAAAACCATATTCTGAAAAATGAGAGGGGAGGTAAACCATTTGTCAAAAGTGAGAAAGTAGAGAAGTTTAAGACTGGGGAAGAGACTGTTAAGAGTGATAAAGCTTAGACCTCTAGGAAAGGGAAGGAAAAGGTACAGGGAGATCACTATATGCAAACTACTGTTGTAAATCCCTGTACTTGTCAACAGATCAAGCCCCATCAACATGATAAAATAAGGGGAAATCAGAGAAACAGAAATAACCAGTGGGCTCAAAAACAGGGAATTGATCTAAGCAAAGTCAATAGACCAAAGCCTTGTTTTATTTATGGCAAGTTGAATCATCTAGCCAAACACTGTTATTTCAATCCTATTAACCAAAGATTTACTTTTTAAAAAAACACAAAATTCTGTTGGTTATAGGAAGCAATCAAGAAACCACATGGCTGCTAATATGAGAACAGTACCAATGAAAACTGGGACTGCAAAACCTCATATTCAGAATAAGTTTGCTAAAACAAAAGAAAATACTCCAAGCAAATCAAGGAGTAACTCACAGAATAAGAAAGCAAACAAATTTGTCAAAATTTGGGTTCCAAAAGCCAAGAAACCTGTTAGTACTGCTAACCAAGTTAGTACTGCTAACCAAATTAGTACTGCTAACAAGGATAGTACTGCTAACCAAGTTAGTACTGCTAACCAAGTTAGTAATGCTAACCAAGTTAGTACTGCTAACAAGGATAGTACTGCTACCAGTGTTAATACTGCCAAGCCCATAATTATGACAAAGTATTCCAGCCATGAGATTCCTGACTCTGATCAACTCATCAAGACTAAGCTTAATGAATATGAGTATGTTGATGAGAAAGGGCAACCCAAGACCACTTTGGCTTGGGTTCCCTCAAGAAACTAACTGTTTTATCTTATGTGCAGGGTAACCAATAGCTCAGGGGGAAGAGCATTTGGCATGTAGACAGTGGTTGCTCTAGGCACATGACAGGTAACATGTCCTGCCTTCAAAATTTCAAAAGGTTTGATGGAGGACGTGTTGCTTTTGGTGACAATCCAGCAGGAGGTAAGATAAGTGGTAAAGGTACTGTATCAAAAGGTAAGATGACTTTTGAGGATGTGTACTATGTTGAGCAATTGAGATACAACCTGTTAAGTGTATCACAGGTTTGTGACAAGAAACATAGTATATTATTTACTGAGACTGAATGTATTATCCTTGCTCCAAGATTTAAGGTAGTTGATGAAAATATGATACTACTTAGAACTCCTAGAAAGGACAATGTTTATTGTTTGGACCTAGAGAGTGTTTCATCTTATTCATCACTAAACTGTCTATTTTCAAAAGCTTCTTTAGATGAATAAGCTCTTTGGCACAGAAGGATGTATCACATGAACTTTAAAACTATGAACAATCTTGTGAAAAACAACCTTGTAAGAGGTTTGCCACAAAAAGCATTTTAATGTGATGATCATTGTGTTGCATGTCTTAAAGGCAAGCAGCACAAAACTTCTCATAAGTCCAAATAAATAAACTCAATCTCTTCACCTCTTCAGTTATTGCATATGGATCTCTTTGGTCCTACAAATGTGATGAGTATTGATAAGAAATCATATTGCTTAGTCATTGTTGATGACTTCTCTAGATTCACTTGGGTATATTTTCTAAGGACTAAGGATGAGACAAGTGGACTGATCAAATCCTTTGTCCTTAGGATTGAAAACCAATCAGATCTAAGAGTTAAAGTCATCAGATCTGATAATGGAACTGAATTTAAAAATAGTGACTTAAACAGCTTTTGTGAGACTAAAGGTATTGAGAAACAATTTAGTGCTCCTAGAACTCCTCAACAGAATGGTGTTGCTGAGAGGAGAAATAGGACATTGATTGAGGCTGCTAGATCTCTGTTGGCATATTCAAAATTACCTATTACTTTCTGGGCAGAAGCAGTTAATACTGCCTGTTATGTCCAAAACAGAGTTCTAGTAGTCAAATCCCAAGGAAAAACACCTTATGAACTTTTCAAAAAGAAGAAACCTTTTATTGGATTTTTCAAACCTTTTGGGTGTCCTTGTACAATCCTCAATACCAAATCTCATTTAGGAAAGTTTAAAAGCAAAGCTGAGGATGGATTCCTTGTTGGATACTCCTCTCAGAGTAAGGCATATAGAGTTTTCAATAGTTCTTCAAGGATTATAGAGGAAAGTGACTATGTCAAATGCAATGAGAACACACCAAATCCAATTAGTGCAGGTCCTGATTGGTTGTTTGACATTGATTCACTAACTAACTCTTTGGGTTTTAGTGATGTACAAATTGCAGGAACAAGTTCAGAAGAGAAACAAGCACAGAAACCAGAGTTTGTGATGTTTCCTATACCTACAGTTGATCTTGTTGAATTTGTCAAAAAGAACAGAAGAATGATTCAAAAAAAGAGAAGTTTGAAGAAGAACAGAATGAAGATGACAAAGGTAATGAGTAGAATAAGGGTGATAAAGAGGATGCTCATCCTTCAGGAAACACAGGTCCTGAGATGCCCATACTGTCAGAAGATGATACTAATGAAGAAAATTCATCAGTATTTGGTGGAAGCACTCTTGAGAAGAATGACTCTAATCTGGATGCAAATATCAATGAGGAGGCTGCACATCAAACAAGAACTCAGAAAAATCATCCTCCTCAGTTGGTGATTGGTGACATCAATTTTCCTAGGATCACAAGGCATAAAAGTAAGATAGGAGGATTGAAAGACTTGCAGCCAGGGTTGTTATCTTGTTTTCTATCTCAGATTGAACCCAAGAAGGCCTATGATGCAACGAAAGAACCAAGATGGATAGAAGCAATGCAAGAGGAGCTACTGCAGTTTGACCTGCAAAATGTATGGGATCTGGTTGATCTTCCACAAGGACAAAGGGCAATTGGTACTAAATGGGTTTTCAGGAATAAGAAAGATGAGAGAGGAATTGTGATAAAGAATAAGGCTAGGTTTGTAGCACAAGGGTATACACAAGAAGAGGGGATAGATTATGAAGAAGTATTTGCACCAGTAGCCAGAATTGAGGCAATTAGGATGTTTCTAGCCTATGCTTCTTTCATACAGTTCAGAGTATTTCAGATGGATGTCAAGAGTGCATTTCTATATGGGAAAATTGATGAAGAAGTGTATGTTTGTCAGCCTCCAGGGTTTGAGAATCCTACCTTTCTTGATAAAGTATACAAACTAAAGAAGGCACTCTATGGGCTACATCAAGCACCAAGAGCATGGTATGACACTTTGTCTACCTATCTCTTGGAAAATGGTTTTGAAAGGGGAATAATTGACAAGACTCTGTTCATCAAAAGGAAGAAGAAGGACATCCTGCTTGTGCAAATCTATGTAGATGACATCATCTTTGGATCCATAAAAGATTATATGTGCAAGGAGTTCGAGGAGCTGATGCACAAAAGATTCATGATGAGCTCTATGGGTGAACTTACATTCTTCCTTAGGCTACAGGTTAAACAGAAGAAAGATGGTATCTTCATCAGCCAATCCAAGTATGTGCAGGATATACTTACAAAGTTTGGATTTTCATATTCAAAGCCTGCAAGCACACCTATGGAAACACACAAACAGATCACTGCAGATCTTGAGGGGGAGGATGTAGATATTCATCATTATAGATCTATGATAGGCTCCCTTATGTATCTAACAGCTTCAAGGCTAGATATTATGTTTGTTGTCTGTGTGTGTGCCATATTTCAAGTAAGACCTAAGCAATCTCATTTTCAAGCAGTCAAGAGGATCTTCAGATATCTCAAAGGACAACCTAGGTTGGGTCTTTGGTATCCTCATGACTCACCATTTGATCTACTTTCATATTCTAATAGTGATTTGGGTGGTGCAAACTTGGATAGAAAGTCTACATCAGGATGATGTCAGTTTTTGGGTGCAAGATTAGTTTCATGGCAGTGTAAAAAGCAAACCACAGTGTCCACCTCTACAACAGAAGCAGAGTATATAGCTGCTGCAAGTTGCTGCTCACAAGTGTTATGGATTCAGAATCAAATGTTGGACTATGGTGTTACTTTTCTTCACACTCCAATCTTCATTGATAACAACAGTGCTATAAGCATTGTTAACAATCCAGTCAAGCACTCTAAAACCAAACATATAGAAATCAGGTACCATTTTATTAGAGATTGCAATGAAAAGAAGCTAATTCAGGTTTTAAAGGTACACACAAGTAACCAATTTGCTAATCTATTCACCAAAGCCTTTGATGTGGGTAGATTCACATTCTTGGTCACAAGTGTAGGCATGATAAACACTGAATAAGCCTCTTTTAATTTTCTTTATGTACCATTTCTGTATAGATTCCTTCATGCTTACTTTCTCATAATGTATTGTGCATGGTGCTACTAACTATGTCTGTTTAAGTGTTTCAGATTACCTTACTGATTAGAAACTTAGTACCTCTGGTTATGTTAATATTGCTCTCACTGTTAATCCTACTGACAGTTCAAATATGGTTAAGTGTAGTTAATACTGCTTGGTGGTTTATACTGCCAGTGCAACATTACTACTGCTTACCTGATTTCTACTGCCAGATAGTGTTAATACTGCTAGTATGTGTTAATACTGCTAGTCTTTGTTAATGTTGTTGGTGTGTGTTACTACTGCTAGTATGTGTTAATAATGCCAGTCTGTGGTAATGCTGTTGGTATGTGTTACTACTGCTTATATGGGTTAGTACTATGGGCTTGTTAATGCTGCTAGGGTACTTAGTGTTGCTTCTAACTGAAACCCTCCACCTATAAATACCCTATCTGACCGCTAAAATCCAAACGGCTCTTTGAATTTCCTACGAGTGTTCTTCTCTCTCTCTCGAATTCTTGCTTTCCAGTGCATAAACCCTAGTATTGCTTCGATCCCAAGAACGATGGCAAGACTGGAATTCGTGGACGATCACAATGAACTCGCGATGCTGCAGAAACCCAAACAAGCGGAGGGTTTTGAAGAAATTGTAGATTTCCTGAAAGCATCCCACATTGCCTATGCGTTAATTGTCAATCCCACAATCTATGTGGAGCACATGCGACAGTTCTGGACCAATGCCTCCATTCAGACTGCCAATGGCAATCAGGTCATCCAATCCAGGGTCTGTGATAAATCCATCACAATCACAGAAGGCTGCATTTGCACTCATCTACGTCTAGATGATGCCACAGGTATATATTCTCTCCCAAAGGAAGACCTATTTCTTGAAATTGGTCGAATGGGGTATGAAGGTCCCACTGAGGTCTTTAAGTTCTTCAAGAGCAAATTTTCACCTCAGTGGAGATTTTTTGTTCATACTCTGCAACATTGTATTTCTCGCAAAACAACTGGATTGAGTGAGTTTAGCAGTACCATAGCTTATGCTCTTGTCTGCTTAGCAACCTCCAGAAAGTTTAATTTTTCACAAATGTTTTTGAATGATCTGATGTCAAACATGGATACCAAAACAAAAAGATTTTACATGTATCCAAAGTTTGTACAAGAAGTACTAAACAAAGAATTGACGGATTTACCCTCTTTTCAAGAGGTGTATGTACCTAAACCTCCCAAAGGGAAGGTGTTCTCTAACATGAAAAGGCCTAGTAAGGACTTTTCTGGACAAAACACTTCATTGTTCTCTACAATGATGGGTGTGTCTCATTCCCATGGTGAGGCATCAGGGTCAAAGCCCACAACTGACCAACCCACTGATGACCTACCCACACCATTCATTTCAGTTAATCCTACTCAGATCCCTATTGTGAAGCCAATTTCCCCCATCACTAAAACATATGTAAGGAAAAAGGTACAGAAGGTTCCTTCCCTTCCTGTATCTTCACCCCATAAGACTGCAAGCCCTCTGATGGAGCATTCTCCATTAGAGAATATCCAAAGGGAAACCACAAGGGAGTCTCCCAACCCTAAGAAGGTGCTCTCTAAGGAGAAGGAAGAGCATGTGGGCAGTAAGGCTCACACTACTGATTCTGCACAAGGTGTGGATCATGACAGTGTGAACATCTCTAAGACCTTCCCCATGGCAACTTTAGATGAGAAATCATCTAAAGGTCCCAGGTGCCAAGAAACCACGGGGATAGAAGGTGCTTCTTCTAGGCAGAAGGCCTTTACTAAAAGATCCAAGGATCTATCAAGGGTGGTAAAAACACCTAAAGGAGGTGAGGACAGATATAACTACGATGAATTGATGGAAACTATTGGAAATGTGAACCTGGATGTCATCAAGCAGGGTTTAGAAATAGAGGAGCTGAAAAAGGTGATCACTTCTCAACAAGTGCAGATTACCAAACTCAAGAAGATGGTACTCACATTGGTGCATAAAAAGAAGAAAAAGCAATATGTCTTGAAGAGAAGGGGAAGTTCACATGATGCTTCCAAAAAGGGGGAGAAGCAAAGCTCTGTTGGTATGGAATCTCAGTTTGAGGGGGAGATGGTTGGTGAAGCAGAAAAGAAGGAAGCAGCAGAAACTTTGAAAGAAGCAGTAACTAAACCATCAGCAGAAACAGTAGCAGAAAATGTAAAGGCAGCAGTAATCACTGAACCTGCAGTAGAAACAGCTACAGCAGTAAAAACAAAGCAAGCAGCAACAGAAACTGGTATGTCTGTGGAAGAGATTGAGATTGTTGAAACTTTGGTCAAAGCAAAGAATGACACTCCTAAGGCCACTCAAAAGGCTAAGGGAGTGGTGATCAATGAAGGAGGCTCAGAACAGAAAAAGAAGAAGATCAGTGAGGCAGAGGTCAAAAAGAAAGGAAAAGAAAAAGTGGTTGAACCTGTGAAACCATCAAAGAAATCCTCACAAATAGAATTGGATGAAGAGTTAGCTAAGAAGTTGCAAGAAGAGCTTGAAAAGGAGGAAGAGACCCAAACTGCCAAAGATAGAAAGATTGCATTAGATTTGGCAAAAAGGCTAAATGAAGAGTATCAGAAAAGCTTGAAAACTACTGTGAAGAGGGTTACAATGAAAGCTCCACAGAAAAGACAGCCCTCAAAAACCTTCCTAGCCAATCAAGAAAGAAGAAAGATGATCAACTTCCTGAAAGGATCCATTGGAGTTCCTGAAGGAATGTTTACAAATATGTCCTTCAGCAGAATAGAAGAATTGTACATGAAGGAGATGGCCAAGCTTCAAGGGGACTTCAGCTAGAGGATTGAGTTTGAAAGGAAAATGATAGAAAGACATGATCTGAACATTCAACAACCCTTCCCTGACAGTGAAGAAGGTACTCCTACAAAAGAAAGGGCAGAAGTCAAGAAAGAAGAAACACTAGCCCATAAGATCAGAGCTATTAAGAGAATGAAGTCTATTGCTTCAAAGAAACAGTCAAAAAGTCTAAGGATTAAGGAAGTTGAGAAAGATAAGGAAAGTGAAAGCATGGAAGCCAAATCATCAAAATCCACTGCTGCACCTCATGTAGAGCAGCAGAAACAAGCTGAGCAGGTTGAAAATCAAGAGAAGAGTCCAGCACAACCAAGACAACCTGAGCAGTTTGATTTGTACACGATAGTGACAGATGAAGAACCTCTGAAGGTTGATCCTATTTCAGTGAATGCTCCTGAAATCATTCATTGGGATACACTCTTGGATAAAAGAACAGAATACTTCAGAATAAAGAGAATGGGTGACAAATATGAAGTATATTCAACTTGGGGAAAGATAATCAGAAGTTGTACCAGAGCTGATCTAGAAGAAATGTACAAAGTTGGGTTGAGCTTACATGGTGAAGTATTGAAAGGAGCTGCGATGAGTCTAATAAAGATGGCCATGGAGTACTTTTTCATGATGTTTGACCCTGTTAAGGTTGAACATATTATCAAAGATGTGCATCATGATAATGGTTTTAAAAGTATTGACAACTGGATGCTCTTTGAAAGATCTGGAGTCTATGTCATTACAATTGACAAAAGCTTCCATGAATACTACTTGGTTGATAAGGTGTATGACCACAACAAAGTGAAGTTAGAAAGGATGCTGAAAGCAAAGTTGGTCTGCCCTAAAGTTTCAGAAATGGCAAGAATAGTGATCAAAAGAACAATCAATAAAAGCCTAGGTTTGAATCCTGGTCTAGTAATCTGAGCAGATGTTTTTGAAAGCATCATGAAGACCACATTCTGAAGAACTTAACTTCTTGTTTTGAAAAGTTAAGTTAGGGGGAGATTGTTGGGTCTAAAATGTGCTAAGTCCAATTAGTGCTGCTACTTCAAGGAGTTACTACTGCTGAAAGAATTAATACTGCTACTTGAAGAATACTACTGCTAAAGGTATTACTACTGCTAGAAGTATTACTACTGCTAGTAGTTAGTACTGCTGAAGAGTTAGTACTGCTAACAGGATACTACTGCAAGATGGTTAGTACTGCTGAGGATGAAGATTAATACTGCTTATGTAGAAAAAGATGGATTGAGTGCTTGATGCGAAAGACTATGAGATTGAAGATAATCATGGACTGGATGTTGAAGATCAATATTATTTTTGTAATTATCTTCTAATCTGATTTGTATATATAGTCTAAAATTCTTAGCATAGAGATACAGTTTTTTATAGAATATACAGAGAATACGTATTGTTTTTGTTCTAGAGAGAATTAGCCTCAAGGTTCTTTGTAGTCCGTTCAATAGAGAAGTATTGAACGTCTGTTGAGCCTGTTCAATAGATTGAGGTTGTGGTTGTAATCATTAAGTTAATTCAATATAACTTGTGATTTGATCCATATATTGTTTCATTGATTTACTGTTAAAGTGTTATTCCGCAAACTTCTTTAACATAGCTTCTAAGTGTTTAATTAAATTCTTGTATAGAATTTCGATCTTGACAATAACTCTTAATAAAAACAATTTAATAAAAAAAATATATTACATGGTTTATATTAAATGGTGTTGTGGAATGTGACCAATCTGATTGAGAAAATGACATATAATTATTGACTTGATCATTGTCGCCATTAAAGTCTTGTGAAACCTACAAGATTATATATAAAATTACAATACTTCAAAAATCTAGATCATTAAGAACATAAAGTTAAAAGGTAAGAGAAAAAAAAAAGTCGAACCTCTTGTGTAGACAATTTTTTTTTTTTTGTAAACTTTGCTTTTCTTACGAGTCTTCTCAAGAGCATTCTTTGGAAGTGAAGAGCAACTACGAATTCTCGTGTTATTTGTCTTTATACCTTTTATTGTTGTATTGGTTTCACAGCTAGCATTAGTCTTCCCGTTGCTTTCTACTCTCTCTTCCCTCAAACATGCATCAACTTTGTCCCACACTCTTTTTAAGCCATCTCTAGCAATTTTATAGGCCTTTCAGTTTCCGATGCTCATGTTACAATCTGAGTGTAAGATCTGGAAAAATCTTGATAACGTAGTGCCAAACATGCTTTAGGATCATCTCCTTGTTTAATCTCATATGTACTACTCGTAACTCCCATCTTAGCATGCTTTGTCCACCTCTTCAAAATGTATTGTGAAGGTATTTTCACAACATTACGAAAGGAAAAGACCTTAAGAATATGTGAGCACAATATTCCTGCAAACTCAAACTTTTTGCAACTACATATCAATGTATTGACTGACGAGTCATATTTAACTTTGTGGTGAAAATTCTTACCATTAGGATTAAGATTATACTCTTCCACTGCTCCTACCCCTGTACAAAGTTCCATAGCACAATTATAAGCATGTGAAAATTCAACTTCAAACATTCACAATGTTATCCCAGATTTAATCTAGTTGGTAAATAATCAATCAAGTAATCAAGCAACACAATAATAATCAAGAGATATATAAATCAGAGTAACATACCAATCCCTTGAATAAACAATGAAACCCTTGAGTGTTCTTGATACCCTTTGAATACAGAGAAAACTTCACCTCACTCTATTATGATTATGAAAGTAATTGTGAAGATTAAACCTAAAACTAATTAAACAAAACTTTAAATACCTAAGTCATATGGGCTTTAAGCTTAATGGGCTTTCTAATGGGCTTGGGCCCAATAGCTTAATAACTATTGACTTATTACATAATAAACCCTCTAATTAACTTTAGCACAATTGCAGTTTAAACCATTAACTTTAACTTTAATCTTGAATACAATTATTTGATCCAACAATCTCCCCCTTTGGATTCAAGATTAAAAAAAAATTGCAATTGTCTTCGGGTCTTTCACTTATCTTCACTTTTCTTCAGATATGTCATTGATCGCTTCAAAACTTCAAAACTTGATATCTTTAAACAATCTTCAAATCTTTAAAATCTTCGAAAATTTGAATATCTTCAGATCTTCAGATTGTATTCTCCCTTTTTGTATCTTCTCCCCCTTTTTATATCTTCTCCCCCTTTTTGATGAGTGGTGAGAATCAACATCATCAAAACTTGGCAAAACAATCTCCCTCTTTTCAAGACAATTTCCTCCATTGTGTATGATCACGTAAGCACAGTCTTCATCATGTAACGAGCCCTGTATGGAAATAAGAGCAGTCTTCCCAGATGGAAAGAGTGATTATTTCAATCTTTTCAGATTAAAATAGAAAGTAGTAACCATTTAAATCTTTTCAAATTCAAACAGTTTAATAAGTGTAACCCTGAATCAACAAATGACTCAGTTAGAATGTCTGTCAGTAACACAAAGTTACTGAGTAACACAAAGTTACTGTATAAGGAGCTGGTTTGATGTAGACTCCCCAGGTCTTCCAGTCAATCATCGAATAACACATGGTTATCTATGAACGTTCTGACAGAAAACAAATTTCTGTGTGTTCGTGCATGTGTATGAAAGAAATTAAGCATAGATGATTGCTTTTTCATATGTAGGCTCAAAGTATGTAAACTTGTTGAGACAACAACAAATTATACAAAGACTCAATGTGCATGAGAAAGGGTTCGAAGGTGGGGCAACTTTCCTTCTTTTTCAATATTAGTATCTTCCAAATGAAGAACCAATAGCGTATGTGCTGCTTCCCCAGAAAATGTGAAACATTCTCTTTTTAAGAAAGGAATGAGTAGCTGGTGGGGTTGTATGCAAGAGATGGCATGGGCTAGTTGCCTATTTCAATGATGGTCACCAAAGAATGTGAACCAATCAGATTATGTGGCTGCCCGGCTCAGAAAGAAGTTTGGTGCAGAGTTTAATATTCTTTTACTCTGATCTCTCACCCTCTTTCTTTTAATACTCACTTCTAACCAATCTCTCTTTTCCATTTTACCTCTTTTCACACACCATCACTCAAATCTTTTGACCCTTCTCCCCTCAATCACTCAAGGAATACTTCCTGGGTAGGAAACACTGGTTATCGTGAATCCATGGAAGTTCTGTTAAGTTCTCACACTGAATCCTATGTATTTTCCTAAAAAAAATATGTTGTTCAACAGGCGTTTTGTACATGTAAGCACAAATACCACTTGTTACATGAAGCAAAAGACTTTCGGAGATGTCAAAACAGTTATGTTTGACGATGCAATTCTCCCCCTCAAACTAAAAGAGTTTGACGATTTAAGCTCTTAAGGAGTTTTCAATTAAGCTTATAGACGATTTGTCATGAAGAATACTATGCTGGAGAATCAAAAACGAATGTTGTTTATATGAACAATATATAAACATATGTTCAATGAAAGCACATGAAATGACGTTTGATTCAATCAACAGTGAATACAAATAACGTGAGTATTACCATAGAAAGATTTAACTTTTGATACATGGTAATAACAAAGTCAAAATAGAATGTTCTGAACCGTTATGTGTATGAATACTTGACAAAGTATATTGACAAGATAAAACGCAAGTATTTATCTTTAAGAACACACGGTCAGATAAGCATTTAAGTATCCAAAAATCTGTTAATATCACAGATATTCTCCCCCCTTAAATTAACATAAGGTTTTTTTTTTAAACAAATAAAGCATATAAAAATAGATAAAGCACTGAAGTGCGGGTTCTAATCCGATGTGATTAGAAGCCATAGTCACTTGAACCAACCTACATAAGTGAAAGAAACAATGGTAATCATTTATGAAAATGATTCCTTTCTCGTTAACAACAGTTGGAAAATAACACACGAGATAAAAACGTAGAATACTCCCCCTAGAATCATGAGAAAGGTTTAAGACATGTTCAACATACCAAGTTTGCTGATTAGAAATTGAAAACGCTTTTCATCCAATGGCTTGGTGAAAAGATCAGCTAACTGGAAGTCAGTTTGAACAAAGTGCATTTCAATATTACCTTTTTCTACATGATCCTTGATGAAATGATAGCGTACATAGATATGCTTAGTCTTCGAGTGCTGTACCGGATTAGCAGTTATAGATATTGCACTCTTGGAATCACAATAAATCGGAACGTGCTTGTAGTTGTATCCAAAGTCCCTCAACTGTGTCGTCATCCAGAGGACTTGAGAACAGCAGCTAGCAGCAGCTACATACTCAGCCTCGGCAGTGGATGTTGAAACACAGTTTTGTTTCTTTGAAGTCCAACTCACAAGTTTGTCACCTATGAATTGACATGACCCAGAGGTGCTCTTCCGGTCTAACTTACATCCTGCATGATCAGCATCTGTAAAGGCAGTTAGTTCAAAACGAGAATCCTTTGGATACCAAAGGCCTAGATTAGGAGAACCTTTGAGATATCTAAGAATTCGCTTAACAGCAGTTAAGTGCGACTCTTTAGGATTAGACTGATATCTCGCACAAAAACATGTGGCAAACATTATATCCGGGCGACTGGCAGTCAGATAAAGTAAAGATCCAATCATGCTACGATACACCTTTTGATCAACAGGCTTCCCGGAGGGATCCGCGTCTAAGAGTGTACCAGTAGCCATTGGTGTTTTCATGACTGAACTATCTGACATATTGAACTTTTTCAAAATATCTTTTATATATTTAGCTTGATAAATAAATATGCCTTCGGGTAATTGCTTTACTTGTAGACCAAGAAATAAATTTAATTCACCCATCATCGACATCTCAAACTTTGTTTCCATTATCTTTGAAAAGTTCTGACAAAATTTCGGATTTGTCGACCCAAATATTATGTCGTCAACATAAATCTGAATAAGAATCAAGTCCTCACCTTGCCTTTTAAGAAATAAGGTTGTATCAACAGTACCTTTCTTGAAACTAGAAGCAAGTAGAAATTTAGTGAGAGTTTCATACCAGGCTCGCGGTGCTTGTTTAAGACTATAAAGCGCTTTGTCTAAAACATAGACATGATCAGGGTGATGAGTATCAACGAAACCTTCAGGTTGAGCCACGTAGACCTCCTCATGCAGAACGCCGTTCAGGAAAGCCGACTTTACATCCATTTGATAGACTGTAAAGTTTTTGTGCGCTGCATAGGCTAGAAAGATTCTGATGGCTTCGATCCTTGCAACCGGGGCGAATGTTTCATCATAGTCAATGCCCTCTTGTTGACAATACCCTTTTGCGACCAATCGAGCTTTGTTTCTTACGACTACTCCGGCTTCGTCTTTCTTATTTCTGAAAACCCACTTTGTTCCTATAACGGATTTACCTTTAGGTAGTGGGATCAAGCGCCATACCTTGTTCCTTTCAAATTGTAGAAGCTCGTCTTGCATAGCAGAAATCCAGAATGGATCATGTAGAGCTTCAACCGCTTTCTTTGGCTCTAAGGAACTGAGGAAGCTTGAAAACATGCAGAAGTTAGCTGTTGCAGATCTTGTTGTGACACCAGATTGTACGTCACCTATCACATTGTCCAAAGGATGATCCTTAGTCCAACGATGTGTGCTTGGTAGTGCATCAACTGTTTGTTGCGTATTGGACGCATCGTTGTCATCTTGCACGGCAGGTTGCTCCATAGATGTACTCGGGACATCTTGTACTGGTGTTTTTGATACTGAGGCTTCCGGACTAGCAGTTGAAGTACTCGGGACTTCGTTTCTGGAAGAACTATCTGTAGAGACAAATTCAGCGTTAGTAGAGTCAGAAACTAACGGTGTATTAGTACCTGATGGAGTTGAAGTGTCAGTGACTTCGTCGGAAGGTCCAGGCATGTCTTCAGAGATAGTAGGGACCTCCGAGCTTGTACCACTTGTTATTGATGTTGATATGCCTTTTTCAAAATCTGCACATATATCATCAAAGGCATCAATAAACAATAAATCTAACTCAGATGAAGTAGAGTTAGAGTTAGAAGTATTAGATCCTTTAGAAGTTGGTTCTATTCTTAATTGAATAGAAGCTTTGTTCTTAATTGCGAGTTCTGAACTGTTGTGTCCAGAAGTCCTTGTAGAATTCTCATCAAAGGAGACATTCATGCTCTCAACAACCGTCTTAGTTCGGATAATGTAAATTCGATAAGCTTTGGATGTTAGAGAGTATCCAACGAGATATCCTTCATCCGCTTTCTTATCAAATTTTGATAATCCTTGACGCTCTTTAAGAATATAGCACCTGCAACCAAAGACACGAAGAAATTTGATATTAGGTGTACGATTGTTGATTAACTCATATGTTGTTTTATTAAATCGCTTGACCACAATGGTACGGTTCTGTGTAAAACATGTTGTAGCGACAGCCTCGGCCCAAAGGTACATGGGTAGATCTGAGTAAGCAAGCATAGTACGAGCTGCTTCAACCAGAGTGCGATTCTTCCGTTCAACAATGCCGTTTTGCTGCGGAGTGTAGGCGGCGGAGAAATTATGTGAAATACCCGCGGAAGTAAGATAACTCTTCAGGGTGTCATTCTTGAACTCCGTGCCATTATCACTGTGAATGGTTCTGACTGGAAGTTGAAGGCGTACTTGAATGCGCTTGATGAAAGCGATAATCAACTCTGGCGCATCTGACTTGTTGCGAAGAAACTCGAGCCATGTATACCTTGAGTAGTCATCTATTATTACCAACACATATTTCTTTCCGTTGATAGATGTTGTGCGCATTGGGCCACAAAGGTCCATATGAAGAAGTTCCAGTGCTGATGAGGTCGATGATTCAGCTTTGGACTTGAAGGAGCTACGCTTCATTTTGCCCAACTCACATGCGGAACAGAGTGAGTCTTTTTCGATCCTCATTTCTGGTAGACCTTTGACCAGACCTTGTCTTTGTAGCTTCGCTATAGATCGGAAATTCTGATGAGACAAGCGTCGATGCCACGTCCATGATTGTGCTTTAGAAGCTTTGGCTAGTAGACATACTAGACGTGTGGCAGACAGTGTAGGGAAATCTACATAGTATAGATTTCCATGGCGCTCAGCTTTGAAGACTTCGTAACCATCGTGATATTCTAGATAGCAATGAGTGGTTGTGAAGCGGACTTGATATTGCATGTCACAGAAGTGACTGGTACTTAACAGATTGTGATCAAGTCCTTCAACATATAGCACTTTTTGAATCTTCACAACACCGTTATCGAGCATTCCATATCCTCTGACGTGGCTTTCGGCTTCAGAATTGGCAAATCTAACTGCTCCGGCAGGCTTCTCTACATAGTTATGCAAGAGGTGCTTGAATCCTGTCATGTGGCGTGAACATCCGGAATCTATTACCCACAATCGACAGGCCTGCAGAAGAGACAATTAGTTTTGCTTAGGCACCCATATCAAGATGGGTCCTTCGCGGTTAGCATCAAGCAATTCAGGAATATCCTCAGGTTTGACTTTTACTCGCCATTCATAACGCGGTTTTGGAACCCATTTCCAAACCATCTTAACGTCTAATTCCTGAAAGTGCTTTTTGGAAGTAGGATTAGCAACCTTAGCACGATACACTTTTGGTTGTGTAGAAGAATCAGAATTAGAATTAGACTTAGAGTTCAGCTTAACTTTGCTTTTATTCTTTTTGGACTTAGGAGGGGAGTAGTATTTGAATGAATTATCCCAACAGTGTTTGCAATAAAGATTCTTTCGAGCAAAATTCATAAACTTAGATTTATCGGAACAAATCTTACATTCATGTTTATCAAAAAAAGTACTATTCAAAATAACACTGTATGTAGGACAACTACAAGAATTCAAACTATTCTTTTTATTCAAACTAAGATCTTTATTCTTCTTACTCCTCCCAACTCCATTTCCTTTTATATCTGAAACAGAAATAGGAACCTTGTTAGTCTCTAACTTAGAAGGTGGTTCTTTTGTAGTACTCTTTGAAGTCTCACCCTTTTCAAAAATACTCGACGTATATTCAGGACAATCAGAGTAAACAACTGTAGGTTTTGCAGGAGCATCAAATTCTGGATTGGTTCTTACCTTCCAGTTTGGATCATTGAACATCTGTTTATCACTTGAAGCATTTTTAAACATAGTAACTTTCAAATCATTGATCTCTATGCAAAGCTCTTGATTTAATTTTAAAGACTTTTCAAGTTTATGTTTGAGATCAAAGTTTTCATATTCAACCTCATCAAGAGACTGTTGCAACAAGTCAATTTGCTTCATCAATTCAGATGTATTATTATTCACAGAATTTGACCCCTTTAAATCAGAAACCGGATCAGAGTCTGAAGCATTCATCATTTCAGAGAATATCTCTTCAGTCATTGACTCAATAAACTCCGTTTTATCATTTTTAGAACAAGATTCATTCGTGTTAGTAGTTTCTTCTTCAACCTCTTCAACAAGTAAAGGTTTAGAAGCAATGGGATTTGAGACTGATGGTATAGTAGATGGATCAACATCCGATTCATACTCATCATATTTGCATGCAGTCTCAGGTAGAACTGTGTTGGTGCTAACTGATTCTTTGGAAGGTGTGGTAAATAGTGATTCATACTCAGTAAACTCGATCTTTCGAGTCGCATAGCTTTTGTTTAAATCACCATATTGAAAACCAACTGATTTAAAAAGATTTTGAGAATCAGTGTCACCAGACTTGTTCTTTCCCATTTCTTCTTGACCTTTGGTCTCAGATAAAGGTGTAGGAGTACTTGCTTCAACAAAAGTTGCACGAATGTCAGGAATGGGTTTTATTGCGGATCCAAATTTATCAAAATTATATAGGTGCTCCGGTGCCTTTTTCAAAATTTCATTAATTGGCACACCCAAACCTGGTTTAAGTTTGTAAAACCTTTCGTCTTGGAGTTTATTGGTCAACATATTTAATGTCTGTTCAGTCTGACCGCGTTTCATGTTAATGTCCTCCAGTTGCTTTATTTTGGTGTAAGCTTCATTTCTTTCTTTATAACAAACTTCAAATTTGATTTGAAACTCACCCTTTTCAGCAATAAGATTCACAAGATCTGTTTCTAAACCAAATATTTTTTCTTTTAAAGACTCTTTTTCAGATTTTAAATCATCTTTTTCCTTTTCCTTTTCTTCCACAACAACTTTTAAAATAGCATTTTCATCACGAAAGCTTAAAACAGATTGATGTGCAGAGCTAAGTTTGCCTTTTAGTAAAGCAAATTCATCTTTCATGCCATGTATTTGGGCCATTAAAGATTCAATAAGTTCAGAATTTTCACTAACCTCAGAGTTTGCTTCTTCGGATTGTGTCTCAGAGTCTTCATCGTCACCTTCCAGCTTTGCCATGTAAGAAACTTGGGTGAAGTGTGCTTGCTCCTCGTCATCAGAACTTTGGAACAACCAATTCTCTTCTTCAGCCATTAGTACTTTTCCTTCTTCAGCTTTCTTGGCAATTAGTGACTTTCTTGAGTAGTACTCTGAGTTCTTCACTTTCTTGAATTTGCAGTCCCTTGAGAAGTGACCAAATTTGCCACAGTTGTAGCATCTTCCCGGTTCATCCTTTTGCTCTTCTCGCTTCTCCTCTCTCTTTCCTTCTCTTCTATCTTCCTTCCGATCTTCTCGTCCTTCCTCTCTTCTTCCATGCCTCGGCTTGTATCGCATCTCAGACTTCTCTTTCTTATATCCATCATACTTTGGCTTTGAGTAAAATCTTTTCTTGCCAAAGCTCTTCTTGAATCGTCGCGTAATGAGAGCCAAGTCTTCAGAGAACTTTTGAATATCCGGATCAGAATCAACTTCCATTTCTTCATCGCTTGAATCAGAGTCAGAGTCAGTAACTTCAGTAACTAGAGCTTTAGATGCCTTTTTCTTCGACCTTGCAGAGGATACAGAACCTTTGCCGGCTATGAGGGCCACAGAATCCTTCAGATGATTAGACTCATTTATTCATAGATCTCACCTCATCCTCATGTTGAGCAAGAGTAGAGAAGATATCGGTGACATTTTCTCGAGCCATATTCTTCGACATCTGGAGGTTGATAGCAAAGTTCTTCCATTCTGGATTCAGATTCTTGATGAACTTGTAGTTTATCTCAGAAGCAGATTTGGCGATTTTGTTCCTCCGCAAGTCATTGAGAATAATATTGTACCTACTGTAGGTATCTAAAAGCAGCTCTCCTTCTTTTGCATGAAATCCCTCGTAAGCATTTATGCACAGATTCTGCTTAGCTTGAATAGAAGCTTCACTTCCTTCAAACTGCCTTGCTAGTTCATCCCAGATTCCTTTAGCAGTGCTCTGGCTGTCGACACGATTGTAGATGTCATTTGGAATTGCCATCGTCAGATAGATTAGAGCCTCTTCTTCTAACTTGAGCTGGTCTTTCTGCTTTTCAGTGAAGAACTGAACAGGTTTAGGAATCTCTCTGTCGGGGATTTCAGGAGAGGAATCTGTAGCAGGTTGACCCTTTACTGTGATCATTGGAGTTTTGGGACCTTCAATGATTATTGTCATGAACTCTCTGTTCTTGTGATTCAGAAACTGAATCATTCTTGTCTTCCACTGCTGATACTCATTTGCCACGAGGACAGGAGGTTTGACTTGAGAACCCATCGAGAGAAGTTGATTCGACATCTTAGCTGTACGGTTAGTAAATAGACTTTTCTGTACCAAGACAACCAACTAGATGAGATCTTTAGAATCAAAAGTAAAGACTACACTCAAAAAATTTCAGAAAAAATAAATTTCCAAAAATAATCAAATGCAGTCCTCGCAGACAGTATAAAGCACTAATATCTATGAATAAAATACTGAAAAATTAAGAAGATTTTGATCAAGAGCAAATCTTTGTCCCCCTTCGCAGACTTAGCACGGGGGTCCCGCTACCCGGTTAGCGGGTGGGGTCAAGGGGCAACGCCCTTGCGGGGGTATGGGGGCAGTGCCCCTAGAGAAAAAAAAAATTTGACAATTAGATACCCTATCACAGTTTGCAAAAATCGACCGGGGAATGAACTGTACCGGTCGAAGCAAAGACCGGAATATGCAAGGCACCGGTCGAATGGCAAGACCGGGAATACGAGTATCCGGTCGAATGGCAAGACCGGATTAACAAGGTATCCGGTCGAAAGGCGAAGACCGAAGTAACAAAGTATCGGTCGAATACTAGACCGGAAACACTAAGGTCCGGTCGATACTCCTATCCGGTCGAAGGAAAGACCGGGGAATACTATGGTCCGGTCGAAGGAATGACCGGAGATCACAACTATTCGGTCGAAGGTGTAAGACCGGTAGAGAGCTAAGACCGATAATATGCAAGACCGGAGTGGACAGTGAGTGTACCGGTCGAATGCTATAGACCGATAAAGGTATTCGACCGGAAGTGAACTTAGACCGATAGAAACAAAGACCGATATGTTCGACCGGAATGTTCTTAATTTACCCAGAACGATGAACAACCTAGAAAGATCAACCCAGAAATCACTCAAATTGAAAGCAAAAATCAGACTTTTGTACCCAGAAACATGTATCGAACAGTATTCAATCAAAATCAAAGATTAATTTCAACTTTCATGCATCGATTATGAAGAACACAGTGTTAACTTTTCACGAACCCAGAAAACTCAAAATCACAGATTCAATCACTTGTTAATCCACAATGCAATTAATCAATCAGATATTGTTCACTAGCATATATCGCATCTATTCATATCGATTTTAACCATAAAAGCATGTTAATTCACGAAATCAATTTTCACTCGATGAACAGTAAAAAAAAATCGATGAACAGTAACTTCGCATGAATATTGATTTTCGATGAATAGTAAAAAATTTGATTCTTCTGGCTCTGATACCAATTGTTATCCCAGATTTAATCTAGTTGGTAAATAATCAATCAAGTAATCAAGCAACACAATAATAATCAAGAGATATATAAATCAGAGTAACATACCAATCCCTTGAATAAACAATGAAACCCTTGAGTGTTCTTGATACCCTTTGAATACAAAGAAAACTTCACCTCACTCTATTATGATTATGAAAGTAATTGTGAGGATTAAACCTAAAACTAATTAAACAAAACTTTAAATACCTAAGTCATATGGACTTTAAGCTTAATGGGCTTTCTAATGGGCTTGGGCCCAATAGCTTAATAACTATTGACTTATTACATAATAAACCCTCTAATTAACTTTAGCACAATTGCAGTTTAAACCCTTAACTTTAACTTTAATCTTGAATACAATTTTTGATCCAACACACAACACTGCAGGGGTATACAAAGTTGCTGCATGGTTCAAAATTTCAATGGGGAGGGATGGTGCTAAATTACGCTGGCTTACTCTAAAGTCTGCCTTTAGCTCTTCATAACGACGATCCACAATCAACCTCTCAAAATGTTCAAAAAAACGTACCATTGAATGTTGGTAGCTAACATACTTTTTAAGATAATTATTCATGCTTTCACTTCGTTGAGTAGTAGTCATGTTTGCACAAAAAGTTTCTCTTCCATATACCAGAGCCCATTTCTCCTTCAACTTAAACTGTTGCGCCAACCCATCATTACTTTCAAGACTATATTTTCTAAGCATGTTCCCCCATGCCTCGATGAATTCACGTTCTTCATCATATTCATATATGCAATTTCCAAAATCAGTTGCAAATTCACGAAATCTTTCAAAAACACTACTCAAATGTTTTGCTGCATTTTGATACATATGCCTAATACATAACCGATGATAAGTTTCTGGCCATTGGGATCTTAATGCTTTTGCCATTGCTGCATCTTGATCAGTTAGAATGGTTTTTGGTTTTTTCCCTGACATTGCTGCAACAAATGTGTCAAATAACCACATAAATGTCTCATTAGTTTCATCATATAACAATGCAGCCCCGAATACGATGGTTTTCTTATGATGATTTACCCCAACAAACATTGCAAAAGGTCGACAATCATTATTTTTCCGGTAGGTTGTATCAAAGCAAACAACATCACCAAAGTAAGAATATGATGCTTTCATTTGAGCATCTGCCTAGAAAATATTTGTTATCAGATGATCTTTATCGACTTGTAAAGCATAAAAAAAATTAGGATCGTTTGACTTCTTTCCTTGAAGATATTCAAGAACACCTGTATCCCCTACGCACATTTGAATTGTTCTTTTCGTGCGCAAATAATTTTGACAGTCATCCAAAATAAAACCAAGATTTGCATGTCCACCGGCTCGTCTAATCATTACTTCTATACTAGCTTTAGGAGCAATTCCTGAATTCTCAACCAACACAATTTCAGATGCTTGAGCATGGTTTATTCTCCGTTGTGACCTATGCAAGTGGCTCATATGGGGAGTTGCTGTCACAAGTGTATGGTCTGCTATAAATTCAACAACTTTATATTTTCCACAGTCATGAAGTTTTATCTTCATCCTTGCCAAACAACCAAACCTTGTTTCAACACGATGACATTTCACATTATCATGCCGTTTATCTTTTTCACGGAAGCCTTCACATGAGCAACAAAAAATCCTACTTTTGATTTTTCCATCTTTATTATCTTTATGCCCTTTGCTTCTTCGTATGCTAAATCCAACTTTATACGCATAAAGATTATAGAAAATGTAAGCTTTTTTTTCAGTTTCAAATTCCATACTAACCTTTCGTATGTCTTCATCAAGAATGTTGGAATGAATTTGTTGTATTTTCACTGCATCATCAATTAGAGTTTCTTGGTCTTCAATAAACATGTTGTTGGATTCTCCTTCCAAGCCACTTGTATCAATATTCATCATCTCTAATAAAAGAAACGTTAATTTTATGCAATTAGTTGTTTTGATTCACTATTTAATTGAAAAACATAACATAATCAAATATATACTTACATGATAATGATGTCTTCTAAAAGAAAATAGGGACAAAAATATATAGGAGAAACTAGAAGAAAGAAATAACTTCGATATTGTTCAGGGAAGTAAGGAAGAGGAGCAAAAGTGGGAAATAAAATTAAGATGTAACATTATATTTATCTCAAATAAAAAAAATCTTAATTTATAGAAAATATGCAAAAAGATTTCATAAATTGAAAAAAGGAAAAAATAATTTGGATAAAATATTGTGAGAAAAAGAAGGAAATGCACCAAAATTAATAAAATTGGCTTAAAAATAAGTGACGAATAAAATTGAATTTTTTTAATAAAATAAAGATTTGAGTCTATTTAAGGTTTTAATAAAATTATAAGTAAAAAAATCTTTATTGGTTGAAAAAAGGAAAAAAATATGTGAGAGAAAAAGTAGGGGTGATTCTTTTTTTACTTTTTAAAATACTAGAAATGTACCATCGCAATGCAGCGGGGATATGAAATCTAGAACTCGAACCCTCGATCATTATTCATACTTTTTGTTAGTCTTTTTTTATTTTATTTTACAATTTTGAGAAACCTAGATTTAAAACAAAAATATATTTTAGTTTAGTTTAATTATGGTTTTTTATAAAAAAAATAATAATAAAAATTTTTGTTACGGGTCAAAAAATGTTTAATTTAAATGATAACTATATTTAAGATATTTTATATTTAAAATTAAAAAGATAACATACTACAATAAAAAATAAAAATAAGGTGCTTTATCTCGAATTTTCTTATATTTATTGTTAGTTATATCAATAATTAAAAAATTTAGATATTTTAGAAAATAAAAATAAGTGTTTATCTGCAGTTAGTTACACGAATTCAAACATTGAGCTTTTATAAGTTGTACTTATTTTTATCAATTTGTACTTTTGGATTTTAAGTAATATGCATTAATAAGTGGTACCTAATGCATAAAAATTAGTTTTTAAGAGTTTAGCTTAAATGCTTTATGTTGGGTCACCTGAAGATTTGAAGATGACCTCCTGATCTTCCATCCTATATCATCCTACTTAGAATATGTTTGAGGTTCTTTTAGCAGCTTGGTCTCTATACAAATGTTCGGTGAAGTCGAAGATCAACCGAAGAAAACAAAGAAGGAGTACATCTCTCAAAGCAGATTGAAGATAGTCTCCTCATCCTAAAGCCAAGCATGCCCAAGTGATCAACACCATCGGCCAGGATGGTGTCAATCTCATATCTTCAGGAGTATGAAGGTGTTCTCACATCTTCAGGAGCCAAAGATCTCTCAAGTCTTCGGCAGCCGATGATCTCTCCTTAGAAGCTGAAGATGTTCTCACATCTTCAGGAGCAGAAGATCTCTCAAGTCTTTGGCAGCCGATGATCTCTCCTTAGAAGCTGAAGATGTTCTCACATCTTCAGGAGCCGAAGATGCCTGAAGATTTCTTTCAAACACATTATACTTTTCTGACAAAGTATATTTGTGATATCTTGCATTGACGTGGACCTCATCCCAAGATCAAAAAAGGTAAGTTTGTCTCTTACACTCTTTTAAGGAAAGGTCCACACCATCCCTGCAGGTCAACACTTCAAGACAAAGTCACTCCAAGACAAAAGGTACATCATGTACCCTGCAGAAGTCCTGTGTCCATCCCTTGCTCAACAGGTGTCTCATGCATTAAATGCATGAGGCACTATAAATATGATGGATGTTCAACATGCAAGATCAACCAGCTCTACTACCTTCAAGTTCTCTAAGTGACTGGCAACTTTCTCTCTACGAAGATCTTATTGTTTTCTAAGTGTTTTACAATTGTTCTTCATTCTCTATGTGTAAGATTGTTTGAACATATCTCATTTGTTCTCTTCCACAACAATCAAAAGTTTCTATGTGTAATTCTTGATTTCAAATCAATAAGAATTAAATTAAGTGAAAATTGTGTGTATTGTATTCAACCCCCCCTTCTAAAATACTTTTCTTATTTACTTACTGCTATTTGGGACCAACAAGTGGTATCAGAGCGGTTCAGTTTAACTCAATAAACTAGATCCGCAATGGCAGTCTCTTCTTCTTCTTCTTCTTTGAAAAATGATTCTTCTCAAAACACCACTCCTGTATCATACAACAATGGCTCTATAGCCAAACCACCAAAGCTTAACCCCAATAACTTATTCCTGTGGAAAAGTCGTATGATACTCTTCTTAGAAGGAGTTGACAGGAGATATCCTACTATCTTACATGAAGGTCATTTTCTTCCTAGGGTTTGGGACCGGTACAATGCCAAAAAGGCAGATAAGGGAAATGCTGATGAGGACTCTTCTGAGGAAGAAAGAACTCCATTTGGGCTGAAGCTGTAAACACTGCATGTTTTACTCAAAACAGATCGCTGATAATAAAGCGATTTGGGAAGACAGCTTATGAACTTTTTGTTGGAAGGAAGCCTTCTATCAGCTTTCTTCATATCTTTGGTTGTCAGTGCTTTATCTTAAACAACAGAGATCAACTTGGAAAGTTCGACCCAAAAGCTGATGATGGAATATTTCTAGGATATTCCTCCATCTCCAAAGCCTACAGAGTTTTCAACAAGAGAAGACAAACCGTAGAAGAAACAATTCACGTCACTTTTGATGAAACTCGCTCAGCGAACTCCAAACCAATCGCTGACAATGAAGAGTTAAATGCTTGGATTCTTTCCCACTACAGAGAAACTGAACCTTTCTTCTCAAACCATCAGCATTCAGATCCCCCAGTCGCTGATGATGATCCAAACATTATACATCCTACCGCTGAATCCAAATCATGGGTTTCAGCTGAACCTCTAAACACACTCCTACCATCAAATCTGCCTTCATCTGAAAACCTCTCAAGTGAATCTACTCAACAGTTAATCGCTGATGAACCTCAATCGTCCTCATCAGTAAACATTCAAATTGTTGATCCAACCTCTGAGTTAAGCAATAATGCTCCTGCTCAGCGATGGACCAAAGATCACCCAATAGATCAAATTCTTGGTGATCCAGATGCAGGTATTCAGACACGACGAAGCTCAGGTAATATCTGTCTCTTTGTAAACTTTCTCTCCTTAATAGAACCAAAGAAGACTGATGATGCCCTCAGAGATCGAAACTGGGTCAGCGCTATGCAAGAAGAGCTGACTGAATTTTCTCGAAACAAAGTTTGGAATCTCATTCCTAGACCATCTGATAAAACTGTAATAGGCACCAAATGGGTGTTTAGAAACAAGTTAGATGAACATGGAACTGTAACCCGCAACAAGGCTCGACTTGTTGCTCAGGGATACAGACAAGAGGAAGGCATAGACTATGATGAAACCTTTGCCCCTGTGGCCAGGCTCGAAGCAATTCGACTATTCTTAGCTTATGCAGTCTATAAAGACTTCATCGTGTATCAAATGGATGTAAAATCAGCGTTTCTAAATGGAAAGCTGAATGAAGAAGTCTATGTAGAACAACCACCAGGGTTCTATGACCCTAAGCATCCAAATTATGTTTATAAATTGGATAAGGCTCTCTATGGTCTAAAACAAGCCCCTCGTGCTTGGTATGACACTCTCTCATCTTTTCTTATCTCTGAAAATTTTGAACGTGGCAAGATTGATAATACGTTATTTTTTAGAAAGATAAAAGGTCATATAATTCTTGTACAAATATATGTCGATGACATAATATTTGGTTCTACTAACCCATCTCTGTGTACTCGCTTCGCTGAAAGAATGAAGAAAGAATATAAAATGAGTATGATGGGTGAGCTGACATATTTTCTTGGTCTTCAGATTAAACAATCTGACAAAGGTACTTTTATCAGCCAAGGTAAATATGTTAAAGATATGCTGAAGAAGTTTGATCTTACTCAAACTTCAGCGATGAAAACTCCTATGGCACCACCCCTGACACTTAACAAAGATCCTTCTGGAAAACCTGTTAATGTCACTGCCTATAGAGGAATGATAGGCTCTCTGTTGTATCTCACAGCAAGCTGACCTGACATCATGTACTCTACTTGTTTATGTGCACGCTATCAATCTGAACCCAAGGAATCCCATCTGATCGCTGTAAAGCGAATTTTTAGATATCTGAAAGGAACTCCTAACCTCGGTCTTTGGTATCCCAAAGACTCAGGGTTCGATCTAATTGGTTATTCTGATAGTGATTTTGCAGGATGTAAACTTGACAAAAAGAGTACCACTGGTGGATGTCAACTCTTGGGAGGAAAGTTGGTAAGTTGGACAAGCAAGAAGCTAAATTCTGTGTCCACTTCCACAGCTGAAGCTGAATACGTAGCCGCTGGAAGCTGTTGTTCTCAAATCTTATGGATGAGAAATCAACTGTTAGATTATGACCTTCAGTTATCAAAGATTCCTATCTATTGCGACAGCACTAGTGCTATCGCTATAGCAAATAATCCTGTGCTACATTCAAAGACAAAACACATAGAGATCAGATATCACTTTATCAGAGATCATGTGATGAATGGTGATATTGAACTTCACTTTATTCCTACTGACTTTCAGCTTGCTGATATATTCACCAAACCTCTTGATGAAACAAGGTTCAACTTTCTCATCAGTGAGCTTGGAATGCTGAACCTTGAAGAATAATTCTTCAGCGTTCATGCATTGTGTCAGTAATCAAAAGTTCCCTTTCATCATTCTCTCTGATAAATATTCTGACTCTCAGGTATGGTTTCTCAATCCCTACAACTGAATCCTCATCCAGTTAAGATATTTTTTAAAATATAAATCTTAATCATTGAATCTTTCTTCAAATGATTAAAAGCTTTTTGAATTTAAATTTATCACTGATATTTATATTCAGTGATCCTTTTAAAAGAAAATCTATCCCTATCTTTTCATAAGGGATACTTTCAAAAAGAAAATTCTATTGCTGATATTTTTTCTTCAGTGAAAAATTCAAAACGGACAAATGAACAGTCTCTTTCTTAACTATGACGTCATTTGAACCGACAATCCACAACATGCCTTTTTCTGACACGTTCGTCCGTTGTTCTTCTATCCAATCACCTTCGTGGGACGTGTCCATGTCATGATGTGCATTTGTTTTCCCGCTTCTCTCACACTCTCTCTCCTCCTTCTCACATATAAAAGGAATGTTTTTTCCATTCTATCAATTTACGTTTTCTGGAAATACTTTCTAAGCAAGAACACTCTCTCAAGCATTCTAGCATTCTCAAGCTTTCTGCATCATCCTCTTCAAGATCAACAGGTTATTCTTGATTTCTTATCTTAAATCTTTTCACATAAACCCCATTTATGGGTTTATAAGACTCAAATCTCATAAAATCATTTTTTTTATTTTATTCTTTAAAAACCATTCTATTCTTTATTCAAAATTAATGGTTTTTCTTCTTATTCTTGAATCTTGTTCTAAGATAAACTGTTTTTCTCTAAAAATATGTTGATTTCCTATGTTTCTTTCCCCAAATAGAAACTAGCAAATCTTCTTTATTTTACGACTAAACCTTTCTTCTACTCGTTTATCTACTCAAACAAAATGACTCAATCTGCACTTATCGCCTCTAAGAACGTCAAGTTCGCCATCACTGATTCTGAACTTCCAAAGAACAACCATCTTGCTCGCCTTGAATTTGATGGTGTCAAATACCCACATCTGGTGGAAGCTGCAACATTTCTAAGACAATCCTGCATTGCCTATGCTATCACGGTGGATCCCACACCTTCGAAAGCTCTACTCCAGCAATTCTGGTTTACCGCTGAAGAAACCTCTCTCACCAACAAGAAGGGTGAACAGGTTCCTGCTATATCCTTCAGCACTCAACTAGGCTCAGGGATGATGACTGCCCTAGGCCTGAGGAAAGCCCTGCGTTTCCCCGACAAATCCAGGAATGGATTTGACGCCCTGCCAACTGACGCTGAACTCATCCAATTCCTGGATGCCATGGAATATGCTTGGGAACCCAAACCAAGGACTACAATTCCCAACAAGAAGCTGACTCTTGTGAAGAAGGCACTGATGCCCTCCCAGCTCAACTACGTCTTCTCACACATCATTCAGTGTATGAGTGGGAAGAGTGGGTCACTGGACCAAGCCAGCAAGATTCAGGTCCAGATGGCTTACTCAGTGATCGCTGGGAAAAATTTCGACTACGCAACAGCTATCTTTGACGACCTGAAGTCAAAGATAGAGAAGACCGAGAGGGATCCCAAGATTCCCTACATACGCTTCATCTGCGCGTACCTGAAGTTTCTCTACCCTACCACTTACCCCACCAACTCGGATGCATCTTTTCCGAAAGTGGGTCAGAGATCACTGGAGGTCAAGACGCTCCCCAACGAGGTAAGTATTTCTCAACTTCGCTCTCGTCTCTCTCTTCTCACTTCTTCGTCTTCAGCGGCCACGCAGGAGGTTCCTTCTTCTGCTATCCCTGCCGCTACCCCTTCCAAACGACCATCAACTGGCTCCCTTGGTCCTTCGAAGAAGGCCAAGGTAACCAAGGAGAAAGCTACTTCTAGCTCAATACCTAAGGATGTTTCTCTACAAACTTCCTTAGATGATTTCGTGGGTCTCTCCTCCACATCCTCAGCTCAAACCACTTCAACCGTGCCAGCGATCTCGGTCGCTGTCACAACAACAGTGACAAAACCTGCGGTAACTACCCCTATACCTACATCTTCTATCCCCATCTCTAGTCCCCCTATTTCTTTGGTCTCTACCACTCCTCAGCTTGGACCAATAGGACCTGAACATCATTCTTTTGAGGAATCTTTACAATTCTACAAAATGTTTGATAATTCAGGTAATCCTATAACCTTATACACTTCTCCCAACTCACCATATAAGCCTGGTTCTGAAAAATTAACTTATCTTTCAGGTCCTAGTCTGGCGACTGTTGACACAAATGTCAACAGTTTGAGTTCAAAGGTGGATTCTCTCTCTGCTTCTCTCAACAACACCACCAGCGTTGTTCAAACAGCTGGTGATGCATTGAAGACGTTGACTGCCACCTGCGCCTCCAAAGCTGATCTTTCTCACATCGCTACTCTTCAGGCAGCGATTGTCAAAGTCAGGGAAGAATCCAAGCAGCAGTATGATGATCTGTCTGCAAAGATCGATGCCTGTACTACGACTCTTCAGCAAGTCCTCGACAAGCTGAATGCACCAGCTCCAGTTCCTGCTCCATCATTTACAGAAGATGATCGTTCAGCCCTGACCATAGCTGTGGAATTCATTCACCTAGCTACGTCCGACATCCCTGCACTTGAAGGACGACTCACAGGTCTGGAGGCTGAAGTCCAGAAGCTGGCTACTGCAACAACTTCATCTCCAAAAGATCTCTCCCTTGTTGATAATGACAAAGAGGGGGAGAAGACAGCTGAAGAAAACACAGATGCTGAAGTTTGTGCTGAACCACCGATGGAAACTCCCTCTCAGGCTGAGGGGGAGATAGTTGCTGATAAAGCCCCTCCCACCATCGCTGAAATAGTCGATGATGAAGAGGAGGATGAAGATGATGATGAAGAACTTGATCTTGAAGATCAAGTGGATGACTCTCATCAAGATGATGATGATGACGATGAGGAAGATCCATCTCTCTGGTGTTCTTCAGCCGTCACATCATCAGCGATAGCTTCGAAAGAAGTTATCCAAGCAGGGGGGAGACAAGGATCATCTTCAGGAACCCCTTCCCAAAGCAAAGGTGTATCTGCTAAGGAAACCCTGATGATGATCTCACTACCTGAGGAGAATCCTTCTCAGGTATGCCTTACTCTTGTTCCCTTATCTTTCTATAAAAATCCTACCCCTGTTTCTTTCTAGCCTTTATCTCTCTTCTTTCCTTAAAAATAATCTAACTTCTTTTTCATTTTCTGACCAGACAGTTCTCTCCCCTGCTTAAGGGTTCTGAACTACAAATAATTCCAGCTACTATCGCTGAAGAAATAATCCCAATCTCTATCGCTGAGATTGATGAAGAAGAAGAAGAAGATTCCCTGCTCCATCCAGGAAGGCCCTCTCGACCATCTCGTTGGTCAGAGGAAGTGATAAAGAAAAGAGGTGAAATGATCGCTCAACTAGAAAGTCAACGGCTGAAAATTCCTCTTCAAACATCCTTCTCAGAGCTCGACTTCCTCACTGATGCTGAACGAGAAGAATCTGCCAAAGCTGAGAAACTGTTCGCTGAATGCAGACGAGATGCTCAACTCGCTTTAAAGATTCAATCTTCTCAAGTCAAGGACAAGAAGCTGAAAAGAAAGTCTGTGGAAGTTCAAGCTGCACTGCTGAAAGAAATTGAAGAGGAACGCTTCAAAGAACAAGAGATCAACGATAAGTCTATCGAATGGTGCAAACAGAAGATGGATTATCGCTCTGATCTTCTTCCAATAACAGCCGTGACTATCTCTGGTCGCAAGAAGAAGGATCAACTCTCAGTGACCATGGAGATTACTAGAGAGGATGGAACTCAAAAAGCTATGTACGTTTCCAAACTTGAAGGTTTCGGGTTTACAGAGTGGATAGAATTCTGGGATGCGCTGAAGAAATCGAAATCTACATACAGAGGCTACGTTGAAGGACTTCTTAAAGCTCTCATCAACAGAGTCACTTCTGTATTGAATCTGCCATCTCCTATCCCTCCCAATCCCAAGAAACTCAAGAGAAGAATTGGATCCTCCTCCTCTGAAGACGTCGCCATCATCAGGAATGAAACTTCTATCAAATTTTCAAGAGATGCACTGTTTGGTCCTCCTCCTGATCTTTCAGTTCTGGATTTATCTCTGCCTCCTGGTGGTCCTTTCCAAGCTGGTCAAGTAATTGACAATCCTTATGGAATATTCTTCAGAGATGATGATGAGGAACTCAGATTTCAAAGAGTCTCTGAGATTCCTATCTGTCCTCTGAATCATCTCAAGGATCTCTTATGCTTATGGTGTGACTTCTTCCCTGCTGCTGAGAAAATCAAAGAAATTATCAGCCAAGAATCCTTGGAACGAAGACAGAAAGGAGAAGAAATACCTGAGTATATGATAAATCCTCCTAAATCTTCTTATAGCTGATAGATTAGTTTTCTCTTCTGAAATCTATTAGTTGTACTTACAGTAGTTAGTTATTTACTTGTAATTTTCATTCCTTGTAATTCTCTTCTTGAATTAAAGAAATTTCAGTAAAGTACTTAACTTCATCAGTGTTGTAAAAGATCCCTCAAAATAGTAATTGGGACATGTATGTTACGAGTCCTGATTATTCCATCATTTTGAATCATAAAGTAATTTTCTTCAGTTACTTTGTCATTATCAAATAGGGGGAGATTGTTGATCCAAACTCTCTCAGTGATTTGATAACGACCCTCTTCTATACTTAGTGAAAATTACGTTTTAATATGTATTAGTGTTTCACCATCAGCGATCAGACTGAGTCTGTTCAGTTATCGCTGATAGTCTTTCTTATAAACATTTATATGTATTAGTGTTTCACTATCAATGATCAAACTGAGTCTGTTCAGTTATCACTGATAGTTCCTAAAGTAAACAGCCAACGTAATCCCTAAAGACAAGTCTCGCGTCAACAGATGTTCATAGCTGAATCAAAGACGAAGCTGCTGAACAAAGAGAAGTCTACTAGTGATCTGATGCGGATATCAGTGAAGCAAAGACAACTCTACTTATACGTGAAGGAACATGAGAAAAAGCTTCAGCGATAGCTGAACCTCTTTGTCTCTGAACTTAGAGATACTCAGCGATCAATCGATCACAAAGCTTATGCCTCAAGTTTCCTTTTGTCTATCCTTGCACAACCTAGTACGATGTGTCAGAATGGACAAGTCTCTGCAACCATTCGTACAACAACTCTGTCAACTACACTGTTCATGACCCGGCCGAAAGCATGTCTCCCAAAAGTCAGACTCCCAAAGCCAATCAGTGAATGCCACGTGTAAAGTATCCTGCCATGCATTTAATGCATAGGGTATAAATAGTAAGTTCACCCCTTCATCTGAAGGTGTGCTTCATCCTTGAACTCAATATAGAAACCCTTGTTTTCTATATCTCTTAATCCCCTCTCTCTCTGAATTTCTTGTGCAATTATCTTAGTGTTTCTTAAGTTTGTTTAGATTGAGTCTGTCTTAATCTTATTCCGCAACAAACTTGTAAATTGTATTTTGATTTATCAATAAACAATTTATTAAACTTTAAATTCTGTGTTTGTATTCAACCCCCCCCCCCCTTCTACAAACTTGTTTAGCACCTTCGGGACCAACAGTTTTCAACATCTTCTGAAAACTTGTCTTCAAAGAATTCCACATCCCTAGATTCTACTATTACTCCTGATTCTTTATCCAACAATCTATAAGCCTTACTATTTCTAGCATATCCCACGAATATGCTTTTAATAGCACGGGCTCCCATCTTGGATCTTTTAGGATAAGGAGTTCGATAGTATGCAATGCAGCCCAGACTCTAAAATAGTTCAGGTTGTGTTTTCTTCCTTTCCACAGTTCATATGGACTAGTTGGGATCACACGACTAGTGATCCGGTTGTGAATATGACAAGCGGTCAATAGGGCTTCTCCCCACAAGTTGTTTGGCTTACCCGATTGGTTCAACATACAGTTGACCATCTCTACAAGGGTACAGTTCTTTCGTTCCGCCAAACCATTTTGTTGAGGAGTGAACGGTGAGGTGCGTTCATGTTTGATACCATTCTCTTCACAGAAAGTATCAAATTATCTCTTAAAGTATTCTCCACCTCTATCTGATCGAAGTATTTTGATACGTTTTTCAAGTTGATTTTCCACTTCAGATTTATAAAGTTTAAAGGCATCAAAAGCTTCGTCTTTTGAATGTAATAAGTAGACGTATAAATATCGACTGAAGTCATCACAGAATGTAATGAAATACCGTTTACTACCACGGGTAAGTATTCCATTCAATTCACAGATATTGGAATGAATCAACTCTAAAATAGTAGTCTCCCTTTTAACTGATGGAAAAGGTTTCTTTGTAAATTTCGATTTTACACATGTTTCGCATTTTCCAAAAACTTTGTTGTCAATTTAATTAATCCTTTGTTTTGCATTTTTTTCAATATTTTTAACATTTGTGTGTGCTAAACGATTATGCCATAAAGAAATTGAACAAGCAAAATACTCAAAGGCATTGACTTTATTAAAATCATCAGAAAGAGTTACATCAATAGTGGAAACATAAACTTCATCAGAAATAGCTGAAACATTACTAACCCCACTCTGCCCGGCCCCATCCTCATCATCACTCAAGTTCAATCGATACATACCCAACTGGTTGTATCCTTTTCCTATGAATGTCTTCCGTTTGTAGATCAATAGTTTCCTTGCCTCGATGTTGATACCAAACCCATGTTCATCGAATTTGTTCTCAAAAACGAGGCACTTATTGATGGAAGGAACGTGAAGAGCATTCCTCAAAGTGACAGTCTTTCCGGAAGTGAACTTGAGTAGCACCGTACCCATTCCCGCAACATCTGTCCTGCCGTTGTTCGCCACGATTACCTGTTTTCCTTCTCGAACAGGGCCATATTCAACAAACTTGGACCGGGAGTTACACACATGAACAGTAGCTCCCGTGTCCAAATACCAACCTCCTCTACTAGCAGTGATTCTAGTAGCTGCCTCCGAGATCATATCGATCTCCTCCATATGCAAGTTTGCAACAAGATTTCGGATTCCTTCAACAGAGTTGGCTACTGGCGGTCCGGATTTCCTTTCCTTGCATTCTCGGGCATAGTGTTCCGTCTCACCGTAGACGTGACATTTCCCGGTTCTTTTGAATTGTTGCGCAGGTTTGGATTGTTGTCCGGATCTTTTAAAGCTCTTCTTTTGTGGACCCAGATTCCACTTCTTAGAGCCTCCAACCTTTCCCTTTCCTTTGGTGTTGCCAGCCTTCACGCTGTTTGTACCACCCATCACAGACTTGCCTCTCTTTTCCCGATTTCTAGTCTCTTCTTCGATCCTTATTTGTTTTAGCAGGTCATCCAAAGAATAGTCTTCAGACTTGTGCATCATTCTTTTTGAGAAATCTTTCCAAGATGGGGGTAATTTATCAATCACTGCCCCCACTTGGAAAATTTATGGAAAAGAGTTATGTTAAGCGCTTTGAGTTTGTTTACTATAACCTGGTGCTCATGAATCTGTTCTAAAATTGGTTTTTCGTCATTCATTTGAAAACGTAAGAATTGAGACACAAGATATTTATTAGTTCCCTCTTCTTGTGCCTTATATTTAAACTCAAGCGCTTTCCACAACTCTATAGGATCGTTTATCGGAGAGTACAAGTCATAGAGTCTATCGGATAGGGTGTTTTTAATACGTCCGCAGGCCAAGGATTTTTCCTCCTTGCGGAGTAGCCTTAACTTTTCAAGCTCGGCTATTCTTGCCCTATCCGGATCTTTTCCCTTTTCGGGAATCGGATCATCTGGGATAGGAGGGAGGTTTGGGTCCAACACATGATAAAGCTTAATAAACATTAGTAAAAACTTGATCTTTTCGGCCCATCGGGTGTAGTGGCACCCGTCGAATCGGTCAAGTTTCACAAACTCTTGATTCACCATTCAAACGTTGGAAGAGTTTCCGAAGTCCATATTAAAACCTTTAAGATTGTTGAATTTTCCTTATTAGTAAAATTCAATTATAAATAAAACAACAATTTTTATATAAAATTAACAACTTTAATTATAAAGATTCAATCTTTATTTATAAAGTTAAAATCTTTATGATTAAAGTCCGACAATTATCAAATAACAAGATTCAGATTATAATGTGAACCTAATAACGTGTCTATTCTTCGCGATAGATACGTTAGAAGGAGTAGAATCGGACTGTCCACTCTAGTGGACGAAAGTAAGAACAATGCAGAAATCATAAAAGAAAAAAACCAACCTGTGTAGAAGATCTCCAACAACAACGAACCAAACTGTACGGTTTATTCTAAACATATCCTTAAAGATTTTAACAATTCTCTTTGAATGTTGTGAGACTACCACTCGCTAAACCCCCAGGATTTGATACAGTTTACTTAAGCACTAACAGCAATAGTGCTTAATTGTAACTCAAAGTTGAGACAGAAAATTGGCAGAGATCGTGAGAGAGTAAGGAAGCAGCGAGATCGAGAGAAAATAGCTGCGAGATTGAGAGAGATCACAAAAAGCTTCATTTTTTCAGTGTGTAGAAAACAATAGGTGGAGGCCTCAATTTATACTTGAGAAAATAGAGAATAATCTGATAATTATTCCTAAATTCCTCCCCAAGAAACGGTATTGGAGATAGAGTTGGAGACTAAGTCTCCAACTGATTTCCACCTCAATTGTCCACGTTTTTTAAATGGAAAAAAATGATATTTATCTGTAAAATTCGAAGCTTTATCTGTGAATAAAAGAACTGAACAATTATCTGCTGTAAATAATTAATTAACATCTTTATATCTCGATCTATAAAAAGAAAGCTCGTAGCTCAGGGCGAGGCTCCTCAGCTCCGATGCGAGCGTGCGAAGTGCGCGACTCTTCGCAAGAACCGCGCCCTCGCCCTCGCCCACGGCCACGCGCGTGCGTTGCACTTCTTTGAGATCCCCACCATAAGCCTACCAATTTACTCAACACTCACTTGAGATGATAGACTTATAAACTACAATTTCTTTTGTGACTCTACCAATGTGGGATGGAAATTTCCAACCTACACTCAATTTCCAACAATATGTTAATGTTAATTGATTTTAGTTGTATGTTTAATTGAATTCTACTTTTTGACTGATACTAATGGTTAATTGATGAATATTTGTGAATTATAGATATGTTAATGTCAATTGATTCAAGTAATTCTTTAGTAAATTATATATTCAAGTATGTAAATGCATGTTCACGATCTTACTAATTCTTTGTCATGTCCTGCCTTGTGCCCCATGCCTACGTTCCATCATGACAATTATCTAATCCTTCTATCTATTTGTTCCAAAATAAATGGCAACAATGAAAAAGGAACACAATTTTAAAAATGTGTAAATTACTACACTTTTCAATTAACTAAATTACAATTTTACCCTTTATAATAGTGGGAGTAATTAATTTTTCCATGTGATAATTATGGGTAAAATTTGAAAGTAGACACTTACTTTTGAAAGTGGACAGTTATATAGGGACAAACTATAATAGAAATATGGACACACTTATTTTGGGACGAAAGGAGTCATTTCTTAATCCTTAAACTTGTCAGCTTTGTTATCTTTGTAGGCTATATTCTTCGATGGTTCGGAAGATGAAGAGGGAGGTTTCAATGCCAACCAACCAGAAGATCCAACAAAGAAAATAGAAGCTGCAAATACAATTTTAAGTCCTTTAATGGCTGGCGACTTTCTGGAATCATTAGGAAAGGACACAAGTTTAATCACCAAAACAGACACAAGTTTTTGATTTATATTAACATAGAAGCGTAATGTCATTTTAATCTTGAACAATTGAGTTTTATATTACAAGCTATTTTAGGAGCAGGGTACCAAAATGTGTTTCAAAGAATTTCGAAAACAACCCTTTTGCTTTTTGGATTAGAAGTCAAGTTTCCATGCATATTACCTTCAAGTGGGATATTGTTACGCCTCATATACCTAACCTATTGCTAATCAAGTTAAAATCATGGTGACAATCTTTAGGTTTATAAGTAGCTTATTGATATAATATTTTATCGTTCTGGGACAGGTGGTATACATGGTTTGTTTAGTTTGGTTTGGTTGGTTTTAGTTCTGATGATGGGTAGTTTCCATTTTCAGTTTGACTAATCGATTGCAAGATTGATCGAGATCCTTTTGGATTCTTGTATTATAGTTTTGGCTTGCGATTAACCGATGTAATGAAATGTAGCATCATCGGTATTGGTATTAACTTAGAAATAGAATAATGGTTATTGTTTTTCGATTGTGTATGTGCCACTCGTCTTGTCGGTAGACCTGTAAACGAACCGAACGAACACGAACGGAGGTGTGTTCATGTTCGTTCGTTTAACTTAGCCGAACAAACGAACGAACACGAACTGTAAGCGAACAAAATTTTACGTGTTCATGTTTGTTCGTTTAAGAAATTGTTGTATTCGTGTTCGTTCGTTTATATGCTAAACGAACGTAAACGAACATAAACGAACGAACGTAAACGAACAGTCTTAAACGAACGAACATAAACGAACGACCTAAACGAACGAATAAAAACACAAAAACAACCATCATTACTTGTCATTTTGTTACCTAATACACACCAATTATCCAAATTTTAAAAGAAAATACGACAACCATTCATCAATTAACATCGTTTGAAGAAAAAAAACAAAAATACGACAACCATTCATCACCATCATGATTCTTCTAGCTTCATGCTCGTGGAAAACACATCTTCAAGACTTCAATCCTCATGGAAGATTAACATATATCATATCATCATTTTCCTATAACAAAATAATTATTAGTTATTGACCTATTGTAAATTGTAAGAAATCAAGTATTGGGATTGGAAATAATAAGAAGTTCATCTTGTTTTTCTTCTTGTGTAGTCCATAATAATGACGATACCAATCAGCTCCGTAAATGAGCATATCTACCATCTTCGTTCCTAAAGAGGAACGATGGGGATCAATAACTCTCTCACTGGCACTAAAAGTTGATTCTGAAGCAACGGTAGTGATCGGAATTGCCAAAACATCAGCAGCCATTTTAGACAAAATTCTGAACTTCATATTTTTCTCCTTCCACCACTCCAAGACAACAAAAAATACACCCGGCTCACCAAGGTACACTCCTTCTTCCAAATAAATGTCTAATTCTGACTTTGCACTTACAAAAGTATCAACACTTCTAATATGTTGATCATACTTTGCGGTGCCACTTTTGATACCCTTACCAACTCTAGAACTTAGATTGGTAAAACCACTCTTACCTCCACTTTCACTCTTGTCAAGTCCACCACTAGATGACACTACATTAGTCGCTTTATGTTGTTCAACATACTATTCAAACATTTTAGTAAGAGTATCATGAACAATTTTCATTTGTTTAGGAGCCTCATCCATCGAATATATGGAATTAAAAGAAAACTCAAGTATCTTCATCTTGTACCTAGGATCCAAAACATCGCCAATGGAAATCAACAAATTACAAGTACCCCAATACTTGTCAAATTTCTTCTTCATCTTAATAGCCATATCTCTCATGTATTTGCTCTCATCTAAAATCAAATCATCTAATGCTTCTTTTATCCCATACAACTCACTAAGAAATAAATTAGACGTAGGATACTCGGAGCCTATAAGGTAAAAAACGTAAATAAATAATGTATGAGAACTAGGTGATTAGATTATTAAAAATGATTTATAAAAAAACCATAAAAAAGAATGTATAATACCTGAAATTATTTTTGTAACCTCGTTGAAAATCCCCAAGAAAGAGCAAATCCCTTCAACCTTTTCCCAATCTTCCGCGGTCGGCAAATTCTTGTATGTTGACTCTCGTTCGGCATAATTCACAAACACTTCTTTAAACTCCAAGGTTGTAGACAACATAGCATATGTAGCATTCCATCAAGTACTAACATCTAAAATCAAATGTTTCTTTGACAAAGATAATTGCTTGGAAAGTTCACTAAATATATGCAATCGACCTGGAGAGGCATTCACGTGCTTCACACTCTCACGAACATTGTGAATTATGTCTTTTATTTCCGACAAACCATCTTGAATTAACAAGTTAAGAATGTGTGCACAACACCTCACATGAAATAAATTTCCACCAACAACTAGCTTTTTCTGAAGATTCAAATTTTCCAACAACTTTGTAGCAACCACATCATTAGTTGTAGCATTGTCAACCGTCAAAGTAGCAACCTTTGTCTCAATATTCCACTCTTTTAAACACTTGAAGAGGGAATCATAGATACATAATCCAGAATAAGGTGGTGGCACATCAACAAAACTCAATATACATTCGTTAAGCTTGAAATCAGAATCTACAAAGTGGCAAGTAACTACCATATAATGAATATTCTGACCTGATGTCCACATATCAGTTGTTATACTCACACGATTGACAACACTTAACATTTTCTTAATTCTTTTCTTCCCAATCTTATAACTAGCAATGCAATCTTGCCTAGTTGATGCACGTGAAATCCTGTTAAACCTGGGGTTAGCTTCTTTCATAACCACATTAAACAGTTCATACTCAACAAAATTAAATGGCAACTCATGAACCATAATCATGTGAGAAATAAGCTCTCTAATCCTATTATTGTCAAACTTCTAGTTTTGGACCACAGAAGAATCTGATTTCCCAGGAACAACCTTTAACTTTAACTGACCTGAATGAACGGTATTGACGACTCTTAACTTTGGGCAATAACTAATATGCCTATGCAATGGTGTGGTGGTTCCATCTTTAAGCTTCTTTGTCTTCTCATTACAGTGGATGCACTCACACACTTCTTCTCCACTAGGAAACTTTACCAAACGAAAATGTTCCCAAACTCCCGAAGTCTTCTTTCTTTTACTTTTAGCATATGGAGTAGATTCTTCGTTGTTGACTACATTGGCCTCTTTTGCACCGGTAACAGCGGCTGCTACAACTTCTTCTCCTTCATTCGATTCAATAACCACCACTTCCGGATTATTTTCCATTCTTGATGTGTTCGCACTTGATTCAACTTCAGTCGATTCAAATTCTTGAGCCGTTTGCAATTGATCTAAATAATGATCATCAAGAAAGAAATATGGTCCACTACAAGAGCCATCAGACATCTAAAATGCAAAACAAGTGTCAAAAAAATAGTTTTTTCTTAAAGTCAAGACTCAAGAAATGTCTAGGAGAATATAATTTTCTAATTTAACAACTAAAATATAACATAGTAACTAAAATATAACATATGTATACTGATTTAGTTCAACTGTAATTGAGCAACAAGTAACAGTAATAAATGCAATTCTTGTTTTTTTTCATTTATGTCCATTTGCTGAAAGTTGCAGAGCATAGTGTGTGCTTTGTAGTTTTGGAAGAATAATTAGTTTGCTGTTAAGTAAATTGGTTGAGGTTGCCAAAAATGGCATCTAGTCAAGCAATTCTCATTCAACTCAAGCGATAAGTGAATTCTTTTTTTTATAATTTTTTTAATTTTAATATAAATCAACTATGGGTCTGTATATATTTCTGTAGATCCCAATACAGTGCAATCACGAACAATAATCAACAATGAAGAACAATAATATAGCCACAATCTCAAGCCATATGATTAATATTCAAGAAATGGTTTAGGTTTACAGAGAGAATATCTGATCAGTAAATGTAAACCTATTGACTAGAGAATTATGAATAATGAGACTTCTAAACTTCTGAACTGAATAATTTCATCTAACAATTCATCTAACCTTACAAACTGAAAACTAAACGCCTTATAAATGAGGCACACAAGGCCTAATGGGCTTTGGGCCCATTAACAAATAAAACTATCAAAGAATTACAATTTACCCCCTTATAAATGCTTTAATCAACTTTCAACGCACAGGACTTTCAGTCCTAACAATCTCCCCCTAAAGTTGAATAATGCAGTTATCTTCTTGAAACTTCAGGCATTGATCTTCTTTCGCTCTTGAATCTTTGAAGAACTTTGGTGTTGCTTGTCTTCATATCTTTCCAAGCTCCCCCTTGAATAAAGCTCTTGGTCTTCATAGTTTCAACTTTGTGACCAGATTCAATGTACAATAACCTCGACTGAACGCACTATCAAGCAACTTTCAACTGTAGAAACTCAACACATCGGATCAGCACACAAGAAAGATAATGTGCGAGTTACTTGACATTCCACAGTGCAACTTCAGTTAAAAAACAAAGAATATGTCTTTGAACCGCGAGTTGAATAGACTTTCAGTCTTAAGCACTTGTTTCAATCAGCTCGTAGGAGGAACAAACACCATATGATACGGGATAGAAGAACCGATAAAATCTTTGAAATCTTCATCTTTTAATATTGAAACAGCATTGAACTCATATCTTCATCTCTTTGATCTCTAGACTGTCTTCAGAAAAGCAACTTTCTTTACTTTCTTTCTTTATAACTTTGACAAATCTTTTCACAGAACATTCTTTCTAGGCATGGAAATGGGGCGGGGATGGGGCGGGAACCTCAATCCCCATCCCCGTCCCCAATCCCTCATCTTCATCCCCGTCCCCATCCCCGTCCCCCCGGGGAATATGATCACATCCCCATCCCCATCCCCAACGGGGAAATGGAGATTTTTTTTTCTGTTTATGTAAGCTATTTAAATGAAATATATGAGACACCGTACATGTTTAAATATCACATATTTCCAATAAACCTAAAATCGAAAGAAATTTAATTTAGTATAAAAAATCACAACATCATATAATAATTAATAACTTAAAACCAAAAGAAATTCAACCGAATTCGGAAAAAAAAAAAAAAACTTAACTTCACACGTACAAAAAGATATCGAGTAATATTCAAAACCATATCGAGTAATTGTATTTTGATTGATATCCAAAATACATACTAACATCCAAAAAATAACAAATTTATATTATAAACCTAGTTAGGAAATAGGAAATTATGAATTGCCGATTTAGTTTAAATAAATAATATATATTAAATATTAATTAAAATATATAACGGGGACGGGGCGGGGAGTGCGATACCCGTCCCCGTCCCCATCCCCGGTTTGAGACAAACGGGGATCCCCATCCCTATCCCCATCCCCGGTTTAGCGGGGAATCCCCATCCCCGATAGGGGCGGGTGGACCGGGTTCCCCGACGGGTCGGGGCCCATTTCCATGCCTAATTCTTTCTCCCCCTTTTTGATGATTGTGAACATCATGATCATCAAAACTCCTCAATTTCAACACATGCTTTGATCTCCTCCTTTGTAAAGACGAACAATCTTCCCTTCATAATAATTTGACATTCTCCGCCCGTTGATCTGATTATCCGTCAATTCATGAAATGTATATATCCGAATCTTTTCAAATTCAGACATAATGAACAATGTAACCCTGATTCAATAGATGAAACAGTTAGTATGCCTGTAAGTAGCATGGAGCCACTTTGTACAACGGATGTACATTGGAGAGGAGATTTTGTGACGTTCACTCCCCCAGGGCTTCCATTCAATCATCGAAAAAACCACAAAGAAGTTTTCTATGAATGTTATGACAAGAAAACTCATTCCTTGTGTGCTCGTGAAAGTGTAGAAATGATTGAAGCTACTTAGCTTTCTCATGCTAAAAAATGTGTAAACTGTTGAGACAGCAACAGATATTACACGGACTCAATGTGCATGAAAGAGGTGCGAAGGTGGGGAAACTTTCCTTCTTTTTCAATATCTAAATCTTCCGATTGAAGACTAGATAGCATATATGCTACGTCTCCAAAGAAAATGAAACATTTCTTTGTTAAGAAAGAAACGAGTGGTTGGTGGGGTAATAACAAGAGTTGGCAGGGGCTCACTGCCTATTTCAATGATGGTCACTGTTTATGCCAAAAATCTCCCAAGGAAAATTTAAGGTAAACGTGAAGCTTAATCCAACCAAAGAAAGTAACGACAATAATCGTACGACTATAACAAAAATAAAGTAAATAAGACGAGAGAATTGGTGACGCGGAAAACCCCTAAAATGGGTAAAAAACGCGGACGAGTATGAGTCGTCGTGCACTATGGACGTCAATCAGGGACGTCGTCCTTGTTAACAAGTGTTACAAGTGAAATGTAATGTAAAACGGTATAATAAAGCAAAGTCGGTCGTGCATCTTGTGTAATTAAACTTCGGTTGTGCGTCGTACGACAAACAGTAGAATGATTTATGAACTTCGAGAGGGATTGAGCAAGCTTGAGAGTATAATCTGTGAGCTTCTGAGGTATGAACATCAGATGTCCGAATGTGGAGTTCAATCTTCATATTTATACTCCAATTGTCCATTAACAAGTCTTGAATGCATATCTTCAATAAAATAGTCGTTTTAACATTGATGATAGCGTCCGTTACGCTAATTGCTGTTGATGATGTCTTCCGTTACAATCTCTTGTCATGAATTCTTTGAATCCTGCGTTAAACATGATATAAAATATGTTGTAGTTTTAGTAACTGAAATCCTGTCGTACAACTAATTTCGTTGGATGAATATCTATTCAAGGTCGCCTTAAGGGAAGGGCGTCAATTGTCTCTGGTCGTACGACTGTAGTCTATTGGAATTTTTACCTAAACAGTTTGCCCCCAAATTTAAAATTCAAGCAGCAACTTTTTGAAATTTAAATTTTAAAATCATGACACGTGTTATAAAAGAAACGCGGGTAGTTCGAATAGAACCAAATCGGTTCGTTTCCAACTAGATACTGACGTCACTTACAATGGAATGTACAATTTGACAGCTAATGAAGGACATATGTCACGCTCTTGTTAAGTGCACTCAAGGGTTTTGCCTGACACGAACGATACGTGTCGATTGGCGATTTGATTTCCTGACGATTCAGTTTCCAAATTTCAGTATAAATAAAGATTACCCTTAATCTTTTCTTTTTTTTTACGCTTACCTTCTTTAAAGAACACATACCTTCGGCGAGATTCACTTTACGAGCGACCAGATTCCTTTCCATTCCAAGTTCGAGGTTTAGAACACTATTTAAGGTACGATTTTTCGTTCTTCCCTCTGTATCGATTTATGCATAAGAAATCCGTAGCTAGAAAACCTAGAAAAGCTTGGGATATTCTTAGCTACTGGCGTGCGACTTTAAATATCCCAGATTTCCAAATGTCGAGCGAGCCCGTGAGTTTGTATAGTGAGGAAGAACATAAAGATCACTTTAAGAGTTTGTCTAAGCTTCCAGATGAAATAAATCTGGTGTCACCGGAGGATTTAAAGTCGGACGAAGTTCCGATGGGATATTGCGTTTTATATGAATATCCTTTTAAGATAGGTTTCTCTTGGCCATTTAGCCCTTTGTTCAGGGCATTTTTAGATGCTTTTGACTTGACGCCTGGACAATTAATGCCTCAATTCTGGCGGATTGTCTAAGTGATCGATCGACTTACGGCTGAATGGGAGGTACCGTTCAATGTGAACGACCTCTTGATAGCCTATAGTGTACGACCGGATAATTATCACCGGTATAGTCTGTTTCTTCGTTCGAAGGGGGACAATGTACTAATACTTAACACCGCGGTGAACGATCGTGGGTGGAAACGTCAGTATGTTTTCCTCCAGGTGGCGTCTGTAAGTGATGAAGACAACCAATGGTTGTCGTCAGGCTGGAACGAATCGGGTAGGTTTACTGTTTTTGTCGTGTGTTTTTATCGTGCGTTTTTGTCGTGCGTTTTTTCTGACGTCTTTCTTTGTTTGACAATGATCGATTTCACCAGAGTAAAGCCAAGGAGAGATTCTCTCGACAAGGTTCAGAGAATCTTAAATAGAAGTATTATTGATCGCTCGTTTTCCCCTCGATCGAACGACGAAGGAGACGAAGCCGTTTTTGTAGCTGAAGTGACGCCTGTCGAAGGTTCTCCTAGAGAAGGAGATAATATAGAAGAGAAGGAGAGGGAAGAAGAGAAAGAAGAAGAGAGAGAAGAAATGACTGGTAAGTCGCTCGACAGTACCTTTCTCTTATACATCGTACGTTATTTTATTTTTAACTTGTTCTCTTGTTTCAGAAGACGCAGCTATAAAGTCGGCCGCTGCTAAGTGAGTCGAGCAACTGGAGCTCGCCCGTCAGGGAAGAGAAAAAGCGAGGAAAAGATCTGCCCCCTCCACGGGGGTAGATCTAAGACATGTTCGAGGCAAGCAGCCTCGGTATTCGCCCAAGAAGACGGGCGATGCCACTTTGTCGCCCCTTTCAGGAGCGACACCGGTGAAGGAAACCGCTGATGGGGTCAAGTTGGAAGGCTCGACCAAGGCGACGAAGGATGCCCCATCAACAGGGGTGTCGGGCGTTGAGAAGCCCTCTGTCGCACCTTCTTCTTCCTCTAAGGGTGAGGGGAAGAATAAGGAAAAAGTGGGAGAAATGATTTTCAAAGCCACTCTCCCGGCTGACTTTATGGCAAATGACGTTCTCGAAAGAGACGTCATTTTCCCCCACTTGGCAAAATTCCTTCTCCCGACTTTCTACGACCGGTACAAGGAATCTCGGGTTGAGGACACGGGAGCGCATGTCGCTGGTCTAACCTTCATGGTAAGTCTTATTTGTCTTTCTTATTCATTGCTCAGTTCTCACTACTAACGATTAGTCATGTAGGCTTTCCAAGCTTGTTTGAGCTTCTATGCTCAAACAGAAGGACTTAGGGCGTCTTTTCCTGACATCAAGAAAAGGGCCGACGAGGCTCTGGAAAAGGAAAAGGTCGCCCTGGAGGCGGTCGAAGATGAAAAAATGAAGGTCGAGGGCCTCAGGACCGAACTCGCTGATGTTCGGAGTCTACTAGAGATTTCGAATCGTGAAAAGGTCAAATTCAGGGACCAACTTCTTGAGCTGGAGGCTTTGTCGACCAAATTGGAAGTCGAAAAGATTAAGGCTACTACAACTGTTGCTGCTTCTGCTGACGAGATTGCGATTCTGAAGAAGAGGGTTGAAGATCTAGAGGACGATGTGAGGGATTTAGAGATGGAGAATAAGCAAATTGAGGCTTTCTCTCACTTCACGGCCCGAGCTGCTTTAATGCGGCGTCACTTGAAGGGGAAGGATCCTATGGCGTCGGCCTCTGAAGAACTCCAGGCTTACCTCGACAATGTCGGGACTGAGAAGGATTTGGACGAAGACGACGAATTGGAGGAAGGTGATGTCGTAGGAGAGGTGGCAGCAGAGGAGACCGTCGTTGTCCAGGAACAACCTGACGTTCCTCCTAGTTAGCTTCTTTTAAACCTTTCACTTGTAGGTCGGCCGTATGTGGTCGTCCTTTACATTTGTAATTTTGACATCCAATGAAAGAAGTCTTTTTTTTTATCGATGCTTATTCTTTGTTTTTACCATTAATCGTACGTCGAATAATTTAAATAAATGGACAATTATATTATATCAAGCATTCAACCATACCATCACTTAAAAAGAAATCAACTGAAACTTTCGATCACCCTTAGGTAATTTATAGTAATGGTTCTGGATTCTAAGTATTGAACATCAAGTACAGAATTTAACCTTTGAAACCCATTAAGATCGAACATATACGTGTGATCGCATGAGTTTTACTCGACATAAAGATTTCAAATAAGTCGTGCGTCCCAGCGAAAAACAACATTAGTGGGGTGGTCGTTGGTTTGACCAACGACCCTCCGATGCTTAAGTCAGTAATCTTTCTTAAAAAATAATCAAAGAAATTAATTTCACAGAATTAAAAGTAATACCTCTTTAGATGAACTGCATTCCAGCTTCGTGGGATATCTTGACTATCGAGGGTTTGGATTCTATAAGCTCCTTTACCCACGACACTAGAGATTTGATAAGGACCTTCCCACTTAGTGGAAAGTTTACCTGCATTAGGCTCTTGAGTGTTTTGAAACACTCGTCGTAGGACGTAGTCGCCTTCTTTAAAAACTTTGACCTGGACAATTTTGTTGAAATGTCGTTCGACAGTTTGTTTTTGCGACGCCATGCGAATGTGAGCAGCTTCTCGGATTTCCTCTAGGGCGTCGAGGTCATAACTTAAGTCGACTAAATTATGCTCAACGGACGTATGCCTTGAAGTCGGTAGACGTACCTCAATAGGTAACACAGCTTCACATCCATAGACTAAGGAAAAGGGAGTCTGTCCTATGGACGTACGAGGTGTCGTACGATTAGCCCATAGAACGGAAGGCAATTCTTCCACCCACTTCCCTTTGGCAACTTTGAGTCGTTTCTTGAGTGAATTAATGATAGTTTTATTACTCGACTCGGCTAAACCATTCGACTGTGGATATCGAGGTGTTGATGTTACCAACTTGATGTTCCTTTCTTCGCAAAATCTTCTCATTCGATCACTGATGAATTGTGTCCCGTTGTCGCACGTTATTTCAGATGGAACTCCAAACCTACAAATGATGTTAGTCTGGATAAAAGAAACGACCTCTTTATCTCGGACCTGAGAGAAAGCCGCTGCTTCGACCCATTTAGAGAAATAATCTGTTAAAACTAAAAGGAATACCTTTTGCCCGGGGGCAGGTGGTAATTTCCCAACAATATCCATCCCCCATTTCATAAAGGGCCATGGGATCAAAGTCGAGTGCAAAGGTTCAGAAGGTTTATGTGACATACCTGTGTGTCTTTGACACGCGTCGCATAACTGTACATACCTGGTCGCATCTTGTCTTAACGTTGGCCAATAGTAACCTTGTCGCGATATCCGGTTGGCTAAACTGCGGCTTCCGGAATGATTTCCACATTCACCGTCGTGCATATCCTGTAGGATTTTTTGTACTTGAGCCTTATTGGTGATACATCGCAGATTCAGACCAGTCGAAGACCTTCGATACAATTGTCCTCTGATCATAACATACCTTGATGCTTTAAATCTAATTTTTCTCGCTTCCATTCTGTCATCGGGCAATTGATCGTGCTCTAAATAATTTCTAATGTCGTCCGACCAAGAATTTTCTTCTTCAATTGGTGCGACCGAAATATTATCATCTTCCTTGATGGACGGGGTTGCAAGGTGAACCACCGGGATATTTTCGAATGTCGTTCGATTAAGTGCTGACCCCAAATTGGCTAGTGCATCGGCTTGAGTGTTCTGATCTCTTGGTATACGTTCAATTATAAAGCGACTGAACTTCTTCACTTCTTCTTTTACTATTTTATAGTAAGCAATCATCCTTGAATCTTTTGCCGCAAATTCTCCATTAACTTGGTTAACAACTAGGGACGAGTCGCTCCGGACGTGCAAATGTGTTGCCCCCAAGTCGTAAGCTATGTTGATTATTTGTTGCTTTGAAATCACATCGTATTTGTTGCTTTGAAATCACATCGTATGGAGTATACTATTTTGTCCCCTTGTGGAGACTGTAGGACGACACCCAGGCCCGTGCCGCGTATATTAGCCGAACCATCAACGTCGAGCGTCCAAGTAGTGTCGTGCAAAGTCTCCACAATTAACTGGTCGGATGTCATTGTGTTTTCCATTTCTGGACTGAAATCTAAGACGAAATCTGCCAGGACCTGTGACTTGATCGTCGTTTTGGGCTTGAAATCCAGATCAAAATTGCTGAGGTAAATACTCCATTTAGCTAGTCGTCCTGTTAGTTCAGGTTTCCTTAACACCGACTTTAATGAAAAGTTAGTTACCACAATTATAGGATTTGATTCAAAATAATGTCGTAGCTTTTTAGCAGTCTTGACTAACGAAAGTAAAAGTTTTTTTATAGACGAATACCTGGTTTCAGCGTCTAGTAGAGTTTTACTTACATAATAAATTGGCAATTGTCGTCCGTCGGTTTCTCGTATAAGAACTGCACTTATCGAATTAGTGCTGACGGCTAGGTAGAGTTGAAGGGCTTCACCTTTTTCAGGTTTAGAGAGGAAAGGAGGAGACATCATGTATTTTTTGAGTTGCTGTAACGCTTCTTCGTGCTTGTTAGTCGTGCACTATGGACGTCAATCAGGGACGTCGTCCTTGTTAACAAGTGTTACAAGTGAAATGTAATGTAAAACAGTACAATAAAGCAAAGTCGGTCCTGCGTCTTGTGTAATTAAACTTCGGTTGTGCGTCGTACGACAAACAGTAGAATGCTTTATGAACTTCGAGAGAGATTGAGCAAGCTTGAGAGTATAATCTGTGAGCTTCTGAGGTATGAGCATCAGATGTCCGAATGTGGAGTTCAATCTTCATATTTATACTCCAATTGTCCATTAACAAGTCTTGAATGCATATCTTCAATAAAATAGCCGTTTTAACATTGATGATAGCGTCCGTTACGCTAATTGCTGTTGATGATGTCTTCCGTTACAATCTCTTGTCATGAATGTCTTTGAATCCTGCGTTATATAAAATATGTTGTAGTTTTAGTAACTGAAATCCTGTCGTACGACTAATTTCGTTGGATGAATATCTATTCAAGGTCGCCTTAAGGGAAGGGCGTCAATTGTCTCTGGTCGTACGACTGTAGTCTATTGGAATTTTTACCTAAACAGTCACCAAAGAATGTGAACCAATCAGAAGATGTGGCTGCTCGGCTCAAAAAGTGGTTGGTGCAGAGTTCTGATATTCTTTTAACTCTGTTCTCACACCCCCTTTCTTTTTGTCATTAAAGCTCACTTCTAACCAAACTCTCACCAAACTCTCATTTACATTTTACCGCTCAGCACAATGAGAAAAACTCAACTGGATGACTTATCTCCCCCACTCTTTGATTTAAGACCCCTCACCCCTCAATCACTCAAGGATAAATTCTGAGGTAGGAAACATTGGTTAATGTGAATCCATGGAAGTTCTGTTTAAGTTCTCACACAAATCCCATGTAAGTCCTAAGAAGAATCGTTGCTCAACAATTTAACTTGAACAGTTAAGCTAAAAAAGATAACAGTGTCAGAATGTATGCTCATTTAAAAATATGAATGAAATTTGAGCATTTGAACTTTGAATATTTCTCAAAACAAGAATATTGAATGAATTAAATGAAATCAAGAGAATTGTTTTGAGAATCTGACAATGTATCAATCAGATCAAATCAAATGGTTAGGGTATCAAAGTATTGGATATTTTGTTTATATGACCAAATATAAACAATTTAGCAATGAAAGCACAAATTTGGAAATGACGATTGATGCCCAACAATATTTGAAAGCAAACAGGAGTATTACCATCGAAAAATTGTTTCGTTATGAGACATGGTAATAACAAATTCAAACGAAGTACTGAACCGGTGTGTGTGAATACTTGACAGAATATGGACAAGATAATACTCAAGTATTGATCTTTGGAAACACACGGTCAGTTAAATATTAAATCTCAAAATTGAAAAACATTTAAAATCACACTTCTAAATTCATAAAATCTTTTGAGAACCAGAAGTGGTTTGAACATTTCAGAAAACGTTTTTCATGTTCAAAAGTTATTCTTCTTTCAAACAATCAGAGATCTAGATCAGAAGATATTTACCTTTAAGCTCCCCCTCAAATCATGATAGAATGATAAAGATCAGATAAGCTCCCCCTGGATATTTGCAAAATATCCAAGTCTGAACATTGAAGAACAGGTCCTGATTTGTTGTAATCAGAAGCCATACTCCATTGAAGTACGGGTTCTAAGCTGATTTACTTAGAAGCCTTAGTTCTTCTACTCCCCCTTGACATTAAGAGCCTGCAACACAGAATCAATTTTAGGCTTTGGTACCCACTGGTATTTGGGTCCATGAATGTTAGTTGTAGTTCGAATGGGAGTAATGGAATAAGAACCATACCAGAAATGATCACTGGTTTTGTGAATAGAATCATGTGTACAGCAATAAGAACAATAGTATTTCTTACCTGACAACCTGATTAATTGATCTCTCGAGTAGATATGATCAGGTTTACCTTTACGTGCATTGTTCTTCTTGGTTTTGTGTGTATGTACACATGATTTCTTTCCTTTCAGCTCATCTTTCTTCTCATCTTCAACTGGTTTCTTCTTCCAGACCAGTTCCTCTTCTTTATATCTTCTTCTTCTCCTTCTTTGTGTACCTGAACCATCTACATTTTCATCAAAGAAAATGTTAGTACTGCGAATCTGATCATATGATTTAACTGACCTTTTTGATGAAACAGTTTTCAGATATGAGCTTGAGGCTGTCTTTTTGAAGTCAGCTGAATTATTTCTAGGTGTGTGGATTTGTGACTCTGGAGTCGTTTGCTCAGTCACCACTACCTTGGAAACAATCTTTTCAAGCTCTTTAATCTTTGAAGCAAAGTTGTCTCTTTCTTTAACAAGTAGGTCAATCTTCTCATTTAATTCGGACTTCGCTTTCTACTCTTTCAGTGCATTCTCAGATAGTTCAGATAACTTGACAGTCAGCTTTTTAATCTCAGTCTCAAACATGCTTCTTTCTTCTTCAAATCCCTTCTCAGCATTGTTTCTCTGGCTGGATATTTCTTTGAAGAATCCAACATTCTTTTGTTAAATGGTCTTCTTCTCTTTGACAAACTTCTCTCTTTCCAAGATAAGTACTTTCTCAAAAGCAGAAACTTTCTGAGAGAGATTGATACATTTCAGCTCGACTGCTTTCTTTTCTTCACAACTATTTCTGGAAAAATCTGAGAACTTCTTTGCAAAAGATTTCTCTTTAGTCTCAAAATCGGATTTGTCTTTTGCAATCTTTTGCTCCAAATCAGAGATCTTTCTTTTAAGCTCAGAGTTCTCAGATTCCAATTCTCTTCCTTTTAAAATCACATTTGGCCCTAACATCAACCATTCAGTACAATCCCACAGCTCTTTTCCTGTCATTTTGTAATAATTTATTTGACCAGAAATTTCACTAAAAATGTCACGAAAAGGTCACAAGAAATACTATTTGTCATAAAATACCGAACTATATTATTAGCCCTCTGTCTTTTCTCCTGTTCCTCAGAAGAAGCTTCTTTTGGAATTTGGGATTGCATCTCTCCTCCAGTCAATGATAATCTGATATAATGACCCACCTCATGTTCATCCATAAAATTCAACAAATGAACTTTTCACTCTTCATATTCTCTTTTGAGCAGCAGCCTTGGTGGGTTCATCCTTTTTGATTGAATAGAATTAATTCGATCCGTCTCTGAAAAGCTTGATATCCAGGGACTGAACTTGACAAGAGATGAAACTCTAAAGGGCAAGGACCAAAAGTGACAAAGTGTGAAACTTGAAAGTTTAGGGTCACAAATGACAAACGACTGAAACCTTGAAGTACGCGGGCTGAAAGCGACACAAACAGAAACTTAAAACTAGAAGGACTAAAAATGACACAAACTGAAACTTAAAACTAGATGGACTAAAAATGACATATACTAAAACTACTAACTAGAGGGATTAAAAGTGTAAAATTTAAAAATTCTAACGAACTTAACTGGACACTAACGAAAATGGACGAAAATTGAAATAAAACTTAACTAAATTAACAAACTAACTGACACTAACTGGACTAACGGAAAATGGACCAAAAAGTAAAGAACTTAACGGCAAACTAACGGAATTCGTTAGTTACTATTCATCATCTTCTTCAACGAGACATACCTGTAAAACTCGAAAACGGTTAGAAATTTTTAATGCAAAGCGATCGTTAAAGCTCCCTGATCAGTCCTCAACAGATTAAAACTCAATTGGTCGTGGGATCACAAACGAACCAACCGAAAACTTTTCGGAAAACGATCGAAAACTTAAAAAATCAGTATGGGATAAAACTTTTCGACCAAAAATGACCATTTAGGTTCTCTTAAGCTCCCTCAACTGATTAAATCTCGAATCAATCTCTCAAACTCTCGAACGAAGCAACCGAAGATTTTTCGGAAACCGAACGAGAATTTCAAAACTTGATATGGGTGAAAAATTTACGATAAAAAACGATCGTTTAAGCTTTGTGAACAACCCTTAATGATTTAAACACGAAAAAATTCGTCCACGATCTCTCCGGAATCAACCGAAAATATTTTCGAAAACTGACCGAAACTCTCGAAAACTTGATGAGATGTTGGTTCGTGGACACCGAGAGCCGCAAGGGACCGGTCAGGGAGACACCGGTCGATGGATACCCCGGGCGATAGAATAAGACCCCGGGCGATTGATGGTACCGGGCACGGGAGTTCACAAACCGAATCAAAGAGAAAAAGAAACCACCGACCCACTTTTTCTTTAGCACTCAAACACGATTAACAATTTAAAATTAAAGAATCAATGTAACCGTCGCATGATGTTTAACTCAATAAAAAAGAATGAAATTTGAAACCCACTAATATTGATGCAACCAATCACAATTAACCAAACAATATTATTAGCTGTTGTCGTTGATGATGAGTTGACACCACCAACCCACTATAAATTCCTCACCCAATCAGAATTTAAATTACAACACCCGGTCGGCAAAAGTACCCGGTCGTAGGAGCACCTCGGTACTGAAACACCCCGGTCAGTCTGGGAGAATGGACACCGGGCGACTAGACCCCGGTCAATAAGGTACCCGTCGCTGAGTACCGGTCAACTGGGTACCGGTAGCGTACCGGTCAACAAGGTACCGGTCGATAGGGTCCGGTCAAGCAGGGTACCGGTCGCGTACCGGTTGAACAATGTACCGGTCAATAATGGGTCCGGTCGATAGCGATAACAGATAACCACAAAACGATAACCGATAATTCGATTAACAGATAGACTCCCGATAAAATCGAAGAATTCTGAAACTCGATCGACCCAGAAGTTGTACCCAGAAATTCAATCGAAACACCAAGTAATCGATATCCAAAAAGCTTGATTTACTGGAAAAAATTTCAAAGATTATTTTGCAGTATGGCAAAAATCCAGAAACTCAAACCAAGATATTTGATTTTCAATAACACAGACGACCGAATCACTAAATTTCCAGAAAAATCGACTCTAAACACAGATTCTTAACTCAGATAAACAAATTAACCAGATTTAGCAGAAATTGATTCATGCAGAACTATCACTTGGTATTCCAGAAAAACAAAAATCAGACCAGAAAGTAATCGATCGCAGATAATCAGATCAATCAAACCAGAACACAAACTATAACAGATAAACAGAGGAATATGATTAAAACAAATAATCGATTAAAGGGTTTTATACAAACCTTTTTGATCGTATCGAATAAAATTAATTCGATTATGCTCTGATACCAATTGTTGATCCCAGTACAGTGCAATCACGAACAATAATCAACAATGATAATATAGCCACAATCTCTAGTCATATGATTAATATTCAAGAAATGACTTAGGTTTACAGAGAGAATATCTGATCAGTAAATGTAAACCTATTGACTAGAGAATTATGAATAATGAGACTTCTAAACTTCTGAACTGAATAATTTCATCTAACAATTCATCTAACCTTACAAACTGAAAACTAAACGCCTTATAAATGAGGTGCACAAGGCCAAAAACATACGTATAAACCAACTTTAATTCTTTGATTCATGAGTACCACAATTTAATTTCTTTATGATAAGTGTATGCAAAGACAATATTACGTTGAGCCACTACTAAGCCGTCCCTGACCAATTTCAACGCCCCCGATGAACTAACTCAGCGGTGGTTCAAGCCACATGTTTAGTCATCTTCTCTAGTATAGTGCACCCCTGCTCGTCAGCATTAAGGTGGGTTTGTCACACCAAATAACGATACCCACTAATACTATAGGCCCGATTTTCTTCGAGTTAATAGTAGTGTCACGGGGTCTTAACATTAAATACTCAACACATCAATTGCATACTTATCATATAGCTTATAATTCCAAATGCTTTTAACAAAGCCTTATAAATTGCCAATTCGCAATACTTTAAAACCATTCTCATGAATCTTTAATATACGCAAATTAAACATGCTTTCCACCCCAAAATCAATTAAAACGATAAAAGTGGGGCTGTGAATACTCACCTTAACGAATGTAACGGGTGAAGCTTTACTTTAATACTTATGGAATTTGTCACGCCCTTAATTTCCCTATACAAGAGTTGCCATAAAGAAACACATTAATGCCCTATTCCGATGTCCAACCAATATGTCCAATTGTCCCATGAAATGCCATCATATAAATTCCTTAGTCCATATCCATTTTTAACTATACAAAGTTCCAAAATACAATAAAACAAAAATTAAACTTAATAAAATTACCTTTCTGGATTCAGCATATGCTGTCCAAAAAGTTATCCGATAAATTCAACACGGAAGCTTAACTTCCCAAGAGAATTATTTAATAACAAATTTTGTGATGATACTATAATATGTTTAGAGTAAATCTGCATTTTTTTATAATTTTTGAATAACTTTTGATACTTCAAATAATTTTTACAAAATAGAGTGTCACTGATTTTCGGATCAGTGACATACCTCACTTGTAACAGACTTTTGAGGTATCAATTCTTGGAATTAGACAGTGATCCATATATGGATGCAAACCTAACTCAAAATCCTAATATTTGGAAAAAGATTCACTTAATTTGGATGAGTAATGAGGGAGTTATGGCCTCTACAATATAGGTGTATGAATCTGTCTTCACTGGACAGATTGCACCATTTTCTTGTAAAATCCATTTAAGTGCCCAAATCAACTCCAAATTCAGTGTTTTCAGACTTTTTAGAAAGCTAACACTCTAAATTAAAGTTTAGAAGCAAAAACCCCAAATTTGGACATGTGGTTTGTGAGTTGTGCAAGCTAGAAGTGAAGTCCATTTTCTGGACAGATTCTAAAACGAAGTAAATACTATTTTAAACCACAAAATAATGATCATTAGACATGGTTTTTGATTATAAACCATGTCTTCACTCCTCATTACATGATAAACTAACTTATGAATCATGGATTCATTGCAATCAAAATGCTCATCCAAATGCATGCATGAACACAACACCAAATAAATGACATTAACATTATTACTAAGTTCTTAATCATGTGAAACTTGGGAAATTCCTTCATAAGAACATTTTTATACTAACATTTCATTATGTTAACATAATCATAATTTCAATAATACCAATATTTTAGTGGTTTATGATACCAAAATTCAACATTTTCATCATAAACCCTAAACTTAATGATAAACAAGTTTTCTTTTGAAAAACAAGAATCAAAATCTCATTTTTGAATATATGAACATAAATTTGAAAGCTATTTTATCAACAAAACCTAATTTATACCACATTTTAGATGAATCTTTTGCTCTTCAAACCCAAAATTCAAAATATGAAAACATGCATAAGAAAAATGTAGTTTTTGAGGTTACCTTGAAGATTTGAGATGGAAACTTGATTCTAACTTCAAATTGTTGATGGATTCTTGCTTGGATTTTGATTTTTAACAAAGAAAAGAAAAATGGAGTGGTGGTGGTGGTGGTGGTGGTATTCGGCCGAACAAAGAGAGGAGAGGGAAGAGGAGATGAAAAGTTAATTTTGAAAATGAAGAGTAAATCTTGTTTTTAATTTGGTTTTTAATTGATAAAAATAATTAAAATAGAGTAGGATTAGGACAAGTGTCCTAATGACTCATCACACCATTATAGGTTAATTTAACTATTTTTATTTATTTATTAATATTAGCCTAAACCATAAAATATCAGATATATTTGAGAACCGAAATACCCGATTCTCAATATTTGCTAAATAAATGACAAATTTGAAAATTTTGCAATGCAAGAGAAATTAACATACTGATTTTTATAGTTTAAGGATTTTGGACTTTTATTCACTTATTTGGCATTTCTGGACAGTGACGGTCAGATGCGGAACTGTTCCGGGTTTTTAACGCAACTTCTAAACTTTTCGGGAAACTTTTATCTTAAAGGCTTTTAATAAAAATCTAAAAGTGACAAAACTTATAAATTAATCTAAGGGTGCTAACCTTAATATTCAGAATTTGACAGGTGTCACAGTCTCCCCTCCTTCAAAGAATTCCGTCCCGAAATTTATGACTGATATTTCTGGACAGGCTTTTCGTTAAACAATTTAGGATACTTGCGTTTCATGAAATCTTCTCTTTCCCGAGTATATTCAGGTCCATGACGTGAATTCCAACGGACCTTTAAAATTGGAATTTTGCTGCGCCTAAGACGTTTAGTTTCACGATCAAGAATCTCAATAGGTTCCTCTCTAAAACATAGGCGCCCATCAACTTTTACCTCATCTGGGGACACAATCATTGATTTGTCTATCAAACATTTCTTTAAATTTGACACATGAAAAGTGTCATGAATAGCACTTAACTCTTGAGGTAGACTCAGCTTATAGGCTACCGGTCCAATTCTCTCCAGTATCTCAAACGGGCCAATATATCTTGGACTTAGTTTACCTCTTTTCCCGAATCTGATCAATCCTTTCCATGGTGATACTTTCAAAAGAACCTTGTCACCTTTTTGGAATTCTAACGGTTTTCTGCGATTATCCGCATAACTTTTCTGACGATCTTTTGCAGCTTTGAGTCTGTCCTTGATGGTTGATATTTTATCGGTGGTTTCTTGTATAATGTCAGGCCCAATGAGTTGACTATCACCAATTTTCACCCAACTGAGTGGAGATCTACACTTACGTCCATAAAGAGCTTCGTATGGCGCACATTGAATGCTGGTGTGATAGCTGTTATTGTAAGAGAATTCAACTAACGGCAGATGCTTATCCCAGCTTCCTCCAAAATCTATAGCACACGCGCGTAGCATATCTTCCAAAGTTTGAATGGTCCTTTCCGTTTGTCCATCTGTCTGTGGATGATATGCAGTACTCAGATCCAACCTGGTACCCAGTGCTTTCTGAAATGCTTGCCAAAATCGGGAAGTAAAACGACTATCTCTATCAGAAATGATAGATAGGGGTACTCCATGCCGAGAGACAATTTCGTCTATGTACAACTGTGCCAATCTTTCTATTTTGAAGTCCTCTCTTATAGGAAGAAAATGCGCAGATTTCGTAAGTCGATCCACAATGACCCAAATTGCGTCGTTCCCTTTTCCAGTCCTGGGTAGTTTGGTGATAAAATCCATAGATACCTGATCCCATTTCCATTGTGGTATCTCAGGTTGTTGAAGAAGTCCAGAAGGTTTTTGATGCTCTGCTTTAACTTTCGCACATGTTAAACACTTGCTTACAAACTTAGCAATGTCCTTCTTCATTCCTGGCCACCAATAATATTCCTTCAATCCTTTGTACATTTTATCGGCTCCTGGGTGAACCGAATACCTTGATCGGTGAGCTTCTTCCAAAATAGTTGATCGCAGATCATCAACCTTTGGTACCCAAACTTTATTCTTGAAATATCGTACTCCATCTGATTGTGATTCAAACTCTTTTTCCAAATTATGCAAGGCTTCGCAACAAAGATTTTCTGCTTTCAATGCTTTCTCTTATATTGAGCTTCACGAACTTGTGTCTTAAGGCTTGATTGGACCAACATTCCCAAAGCTCGTGTACTTGTTGGTTTTACTCTTTCTTTCCTGCTTAATGCATCAGCTACCACATTAGCTTTACCAGGATGATACTTTATTTCGCATTCATAATCATTAAGCAGCTCAACCCATCTCCGCTGTCTCATGTTCAACATTTTCTGATCAAAAATATGCTGAAGACTTTTGTGATCAGTATAGATGGTACATTTAGTGCCATAAAGGTAATGCCTCCAGATTTTTAATGCAAATACTACTGCTCCCAATTCCAAGTCATGAGTGGTGTAGTTCTTTTCATGAACTTTGAGTAGTCTTGACGCATAAGCTATAATCTTATTCCTCTGCATTAATACACATCCCAAGCCTTGATGTGATGCGTCACAATATACCACAAAGTCATCTGTACCTTCCGGTAACGCAAGAATTGGTGCGTCACATAACTTGCGCTTAAGTATTTGAAATGCTTCCTCATGTTTCTCTTCCCAGACAAATTTCTTATCTTTCTGAGTCAGTGCTGTCAGCGGTTGAGCGATTTTTGAAAAATTCGCTATGAATCTTCGGTAGTAACCTGCCAGACCAAGAAATTGACGAATTTCTGTTGGTGTCCTTGGAGTTTCCCATTTCTTAATGGCTTCAACTTTTGCTAGGTCAACATGAATTCCTTTTTCATTAACCACATGACCTAGAAAATGTACCTCTCGAAGCCAAAATTCACATTTGGAAAACTTAGCATACAATTTCTGATCTTTGAGAAGTTCTAAGATCAACTCCAAATGTTTCTAATGATCTTCCTTACTTCGCGAATAAATCAAAATGTCGTCTATGAATACAATCACGAACTTGTCTAAATACGGCCGACAGACTCTATTCATTAAATCCATGAAAACTGCCGGTGCGTTCGTCAATCCAAAGGGCATAACTAGAAACTCATAATGTCCATAACGAGTTCTAAATGTCATCTTATCAATATCCTCTTCACGAACTCTCATTTGATGATATCCAGATCACAAGTCAATCTTTGAGAAGTACGTTGCGCCTTGCAGTTGGTCAAACAGATCATCAATTCGAGGAAGTGGGTATCGATTCTTGAGGGTTAGCTTATTGAGTTCTCTGTAATCGATACACATTCGGAATGTTCCATCTTTCTTCTTAACAAAAAGAACTGGAGCTCCCCATGGCGAAGAACTGGGTCTGATAAATCCTTTGTCAAGCAGCTCCTTGGAGTTGTTCGGACAATTCTTGCATTTCGGATGGCGCCAAACGGTATGGTGTCTTAGCCACTGGTGCAGCTCCCGGAATTAAATCAATGCGGAATTCGACTTGTCTCGGTGGAGGTAACCCAGGTAGATCTTCAGGAAATACTTCGGGAAAGTCTCGAACCACAGGAATATCTTGTAAGCACTTCTCCTTGGTCTCTTTATTGACTACATGAGCTAAAAACGCAATATATTCCTTCCTTAAATACTTCTGCATCTTCATGCAGGACACTATTCTTAACTTCCTTTTGGATTTTTCTCCATGTACTATAAGTACTTCTCCTTTAGGTAACGGAATTCGAAGAGTCTTTTCGGAGCAACATATTTCCGCTTGGTTATTAGATAACCAGTCCATGCCCACAACTATGTCAAAGCTTCCTAACCTTATTGGAATTAGATCTATCTTAAATTCCTTTTTAGCTAGACTTAGGGTACAATTCGAAAATACATCTCCAACCCTAATCTCTTGTCCGTTAGCGAACTCAATGAGATAAGTTTCTTTTAGCTTTTGGGGCATTTGATTAATTTTTGATCTAAAACTTAATGACACAAAGCTTCTATCTGCTCCGGAATCAAACAATACAGATGCACGATGATTATTTAAGAGAAACGTACCTGTGATCACATCCGGATCTTGTCTCGCTTCTTCCGCTCCAATTTCAAATACTCGGCCTCGTGCTTGACCTTTTTTATTCCTCTGATTGACCGGTCGAGTCTGATTTGCGTTCATCCTTCTGACAAATTTAGGACAGGCATTTCTGAAGTGATCCTGACTCCCACATTCAAAACAAGCTCGCTTTCCCCCATTCTTACAATCTTTCGCATAATGACCTCCTTTGTTACATTTGAGACAAATAACACAATTTCCGAAATGACGATTGTTGCACTTGCCGCATCTCGGATATACTTCCTTTCCTTTATCGGCTGTTTGAGTCTGAATCCCATAATTACCCACTGTTCTCTGTTCCTTCCCTCTTCTTCTGTCAAACGGTCTCCTTGAAGTTTCCTTGACCTTCCTTTTTCCTTTGACTTTATCGTGAATGAAAAGTCCCGATCGATTGGCATTATTGGTGAGTTTGGTTGCCAGATTTACCGCCTCCTGAATGGTTTTTGGATTACCCGAGGTCACATCCCCTCGGATTTCTGGAGCTAAACCCCAGACATACCTGTCTACCCGATTCTCTTCTGGTGTAACCAGATGTGGCACCATCTTCGCCAGCTCATGAAATCGTGCCGTGTACGTATCAATGTCGTTTCCTTTCATTTCATGCTCCCATAACTCTACTTGTAATTTCTGCATTTCGCTTCTTGAACAATATTCTTCCTTAAGCATTTCTTTAAACTCATCCCAAGTGAGTTTGTTAGCTGCTTCTCTTCCTCGAGTCTGCACTTGAGTGTTCCACCACGTCAGTGCTCTCCCTTGTAGTAAGCAAGCTGCGAATTCTACTTTGTTTGCTTCCGAGCATTTACTTATGTGAAGAACGGATTCCATTCCTTCAATCCAAGATAATAACCCAACCGCTCCTTCGGTACCGTGAAATTCTTTTGGATCACAAGACCTAAAAGTCTTATATGTACATTATTTTTCTATATTTGCACCGACTCCTGGTTGATTAGGTTGGTTAGCATTTAAACCTGCTGCTATCTGACTGACTATGTTAGGAAGTGTGGCTAAGATTTGCTCGGATACGAGTCGTGCAATCTCAGGATCTTCTCTTCTTGGCGGCATAATTCTAATTCAACAATTTATTTTAAAGCCACGTCAATATTTAATTCCATATTCTTATTTCCCTTATTTCTATCCTATAATCTTAATACAATATAAATTGCATTTGTTTATTCATACATCCAATATATCATAAATCAACCTCAAGGCATTGAAATTCACAATTTATAAGCAAACATAATCAATATATCATAAACATATCCAATGTCAATAAAATACTACATCAAATATTCAACATTCATCCAAAAGTAATAGCCATGCTATTTAATAATGTATTAATACGACGAGTTACATATCTCCAAAAAGAAAGTTAATTATCCAAATATCCATCAATAAACCACACTACTGATGCCTGAAAAACGACATCATCACCCATGCTATCACAATCACCAAAAGTCCCATCATCACAGATAAACAAGTGTGCAGCCATGCTACCATCGCCCTAGTTTCCACCAGTTCCCTCATAATCCCACTCATAGTTTGATCACCCGTACTTACCATTGATATAAGTCCATTTAAAATCTGATCACTTGAATTCATTATAATCATGAGTGCATCGATGGAATGCTCATGATGATCTATCTCCATTCTAACTCTCTCCACTTCTCGAGCTATACCCGAGACCCAGTAGTTTTCTAACGTTGTCATACCGGCTGGTTGAGACACTGGTATTCCAGCACATGGTGGTGGCGATACCCTCCGACCCCTAAGTCGAGAAGGCCCCGCCTCGTCCCTACGTGGGACAGGTGTACTCTCTCGCTCGAATGTGGCGGGTGGAGTCGGCTCCAAAGTAGGTGTGACCGATCTCTCCGGTGATCGATCGGAATCTGAATAACCATGCTCAGATGGGTCATAATCATCACTCGTCGGAGTATTTCTTCTAGGGATGTAGGTGAGGTAACCTGATTCGTCAGGCGACTGATCTTGGTGAGATGGTGATCGTGATATATTGACTGCGATAATTAATAAAGTTTAATTGTCAATCATGCTATAATTTTTATTAAAAATCAAAAGTACCATGCAAACTCACATAACAATCATGCTTTTCATTTTTGTATCAAAAAGTTTCTATTTTTAGTAATTCCTAGTATAACCAATCCATGTCCCCTTTATACACACTTAAATTAAACAAAGGTGATCAAGCTTTGTTTAACTTAAAATATGATAATGTGAAACACATCTTAGTTATACTACAACGCACCTTAATTTGAAAACTTTATTTGTAAAAGGTTATAGTGTGTGGTTTTAAAATAAAACCGGTATTCCCTATAACCTATGGCTTTGATACCAAATCTGTCACACCCCGCTAAAGCGGAAATACGAGGCATAACAGCTCTGATGTCATAGCACAAGATTATAACATACCAACATTTACTTAACTTTCAAAATACATTACATTTTTAAGAGCATAGTATCGTCATTGTTTACAATTCCCAAACTTAAAATCTAACGATACGCATAAAGTAAAATAATCTTGCTTCAAAATATGAAGTGCACTGCTAAAACATCATGGAATTACCTTCTCGATTCCTGAAAAACATGAATAAAAAACAAGGTCAACTACAAAGAGTTGGTGAGTTCACAGGTTTTAAATATGCACAAATTATTTTTATATGCAAGTTGTCATTTGTAAAACATACGTATAAACCAACTTCAATTCTTTGATTCATGAGTACCACAATTTAATTTCTTTATGATAAGTGTATGCAAAGACAATATTACGTTGAGCCACTACTAAGCCGTCCCTGACCAATTTCAACGCCCCCGATGAACTAACTCAGCGGTGGTTCAAGCCACATGTTTAGTCATCTTCTCTAGTATAGTGCACCTCTGCTCGTCAGCATTAAGGTGGGTTTGTCACACCAAATAGCGCTACCCACTAATACTATAGGCCCGATTTTCTTCGAGTTAATAGTAGTGTCACGGGGTCTTAACATTAAATACTCAACACATCAATTGCATACTTATCATATAGCTTATAATTCCAAATGCTTTTAACAAAGCCTTATAAATTGCCAATTCGCAATACTTTAAAACCATTCTCATGAATCTTTAATATACGCAAATTAAACATGCTTTCCACCCAAAAATCAATTAAAACGATAAAAGTGGGGCTGTGAATACTCACCTTAACGAATGTAACGGGTGAAGTTTTACTTTAATACTTATGGAATTTGTCACGCCCTTAATTTCCCTATACAAGAGTTGCCATAAAGAAACACATTAATGCCCTATTCCGATGTCCAACCAATATGTCCAATTGTCCCATGAAATGCCATCATATAAATTCCTTAGTCCATATCCATTTTTAACTATACAAAGTTCCAAAATACAATAAAACAAAAATTAAACTTAATAAAATTACCTTTCTGGATTCAGCATATGCTGTCCAAAAAGTTATCCGATAAATTCAACACGGAAGCTTAACTTCCCAAGAGAATTATTTAATAACAAATTTTGTGATGATACTATAATATGTTTAGAGTAAATCTGCATTTTTTTATAATTTTTGAATAACTTTTGATACTTCAAATAATTTTTACAAAATAGAGTGTCACTGATTTTCGGATCAGTGACATACCTCACTTGTAACAGACTTTTGAGGTATCAATTCTTGGAATTAGACAGTGATCCATATATGGATGCAAACCTAACTCAAAATCCTAATATTTGGAAAAAGATTCACTTAATTTGGATGAGTAATGAGGGAGTTATGGCCTCTACAATATAGGTGTATGAATCTGTCTTCACTGGACAGATTGCACCATTTTCTTGTAAAATCCATTTAAGTGCCCAAATCAACTCCAAATTCAGTGTTTTCAGACTTTTTAGAAAGCTAACACTCTAAATTAAAGTTTAGAAGCAAAAACCCCAAATTTGGACATGTGGTTTGTGAGTTGTGCAAGCTAGAAGTGAAGTCCATTTTCTGGACAGATTCTAAAACGAAGTAAATACTATTTTAAACCACAAAATAATGATCATTAGACATGGTTTTTGATTATAAACCATGTCTTCACTCCTCATTACATGATAAACTAACTTATGCATCATGGATTCATTGCAATCAAAATGCTCATCCAAATGCATGCATGAACACAACACCAAATAAATGACATTAACATTATTACTAAGTTCTTAATCATGTGGAACTTGGGAAATTCCTTCATAAGAACATTTTTATACTAACATTTCATTATGTTAACATAATCATAATTTCAATAATACCAATATTTTAGTGGTTTATGATACCAAAATTCAACATTTTCATCATAAACCCTAAACTTAATGATAAACAAGTTTTCTTTTGAAAAACAAGAATCAAAATCTCATTTTTGAATATATGAACATAAATTTGAAAGCTATTTTATCAACAAAACCTAATTTATACCACATTTTAGATGAATCTTTTGCTCCTCAAACCCAAAATTCAAAATATGAAAACATGCATAAGAAAAATGTAGTTTTTGAGGTTACCTTGAAGATTTGAGATGGAAACTTGATTCTAACTTCAAATTGTTGATGGATTCTTGCTTGGATTTTGATTTTTAACAAAGAAAAGAAAAATGGAGTGGTGGTGGTGGTGGTATTCGGCCGAACAAAGAGAAGAGAGGGAAGAGGAGATGAAAAGTTAATTTTGAAAATGAAGAGTAAATCTTGTTTTTAATTTGGTTTTTAATTGATAAAAATAATTAAAATAGAGTAGGATTAGGACAAGTGTCCTAATGACTCATCACACCATTATAGGTTAATTTAACTATTTTTATTTATTTATTAATATTAGCCTAAACCATAAAATATCAGATATATTTGAGAACCGAAATACCCGATTCTCAATATTTGCTAAATAAATGACAAATTTGAAAATTTTGCAATGCAAGAGAAATTAACATACTGATTTTTATAGTTTAAGGATTTTGGACTTTTATTCACTTATTTGGCATTTCTGGACAGTGACGGTCAGATGCGGAACTGTTCCGGGTTTTTAACACAACTTCTAAATTTTTCGGGAAACTTTTATCTTAAGTGAATAAATGCTAGGAGGTGTTATACTCTTGGTTGTTCGTGAACATTTTTATGTGGCAGAATTTGTTAAACAGAAAATACAAAACAAAATATGTTTTCCCTGTTATACCATGTATCATATTTACACTTCCGAAGTTGTTTGTCAGCTTATGCTCTTAAAGGTATCATATGTTGAATCTGATGGGGCCAATGATATTTCAACATGATCTTGCATTGTTATTGGCTTCTCTATTTTACTGGTAAGCTCTTTTGGCTTGCACTAAAGAGAGCTTTGTTATCATTTGATAGTTCTTGTAAGGCATATGATTCAACAGTAAGGGGCATATTGTGTACTTTGATTTTGATGGATATTACCTTTAAGTCAATATTAACCTTCACTAAATAAATGTAGCCTTTTTCATGTAGGATGCATATTGCGCTTATTAGGCAAGCAAGGCCATTGGAAAATGCCACATTAAAAAAAATGTCACTTGCCTACAGATAAACATAGGAAACATCCTCTTTTCATGTCACAGAAAAACAGCAGGTTGCATGTTGGACAGAAATAGTACTTCTGGTCACGTTCAATTTCTTGGAGACAAGCTCGTTAGTTGGGCATCAAAGAAACAATTATGCGTTTCCACATCGACTGCTGAAGCAGAGTACGTAGCTGCTGCCAGTTGCTGCTCTCAAGTCCTGTGGATGCGAACACAGCTGCGAGACTATGGTTTCAAGTTCGAAAAAATACCAATCTATTGTGACTCGAAGAGTGCAATTGCAGTATCTGCTAATCCTGTCCAGCATACGAAAACCAAACACATTGATGTAAGGTATCATTTTATTAAAGATAATGTAGAAAAAGGAACAATTGAACTTTATTTTGTAAAAACAGATTATCAACTTGCAGATTTATTTACCAAACCCTTAGATGAAAAGAGATTTAATTTTCTTGTCTCTAAGCTTGGTATGTTAAATCTTAAGACGTAATCGGTTGTTACCTAATAAAGTTATGTATTGTTATTTTTCATCATTTTCTTTATTTTTATGTCTGAAGGATATCTGCACTTTAATTGTTTGCTCATGATCTCAGGGGGAGTAAGAGAAGTTTTTAGATGATCTACATTCATTTGAGGGGGAGAAAAACTAATTTATGCATTATACTTAACTGACAAAATTTTTGTGATGCATGATTTTAGGGGGAGCCTATAAGTCAAAAGGAGTAAGACTATGATTTCTGATTATTTCTGATCAGAACTCGTTCTTTAATTGTTTTACTGCTTTATGTCATTTTAATTTTCGAATAAATTTTGTGAATAAAGTTTGACTAGACTTTGAGACTTATACAGGATGAGAGAAGTTGACACGATCATATCTTAAGGACTTCAGCTGACTGTATGAGAATTAAGATTGCGCGAAAAGGTAAATTTCTTATCTTAATCTCAAATATATCTGGAAGAAGGACAACTTTCAGGTATAGAAAACATGTTCTTAAATGTTCAAACCACTTCCCGATTTTTAACAGATTTTATAATTTGGAAGTGTGATTTTAAATGTTTTTTATTTTATTTTTGTGCTTAATTGATAACCAAACCGTGTGTATCAACAGATAAATACTTGCGTATTGTCTTTTCTATATACTTTCAAGTATTCACACACACCGGTTTGACTTTGTTCAACATGTTCTTATCATGTCTCTACATTGAAACAATTTTTCTTCGATGGTAAGACACTCCGCTTGTATTCAAAGAATTTTGAGCGATATTTCATTTCGAAACGGTCATTTCAAGAATGTCTATATTTTGTTTCGTATAGACAAATATCAATTTTTTCTTGACCTTAAGCTTTGATTGTTATATCATTCATTTCTGATCATTTTTCATACAATGTCAGATTTTCAAACAAGTCTTTTGTATTCATTTTCATTCATTCAATATACTTGTTTGAAAATACTTCAATGTTTTAAAAAAAATGCTCAAATCTTCATGATTATATCATCTGAGCATCCATTTATCTGACATTTGTATTTTGAGATTTAACTGATAAAGTTAAACCATATTGAGCAACACGTTCTTTTAAGAAATTATGGGTTCTTTGTGCTAGGAATTAACTAAACTTCTATGGATTCACGTTAACCAGTGTTTCCTACCCAAGAAGTTAATCCTTTAGTGATTGAGTGTGAGGAGTCTAAAAGAAATGAGTGTGGGTGTGATGAGGTAAAATGGAAAAGAGAGTTTGGTTAGTAGTGAGTTTAATGATTAAAAGAAAGAGGGTGTGAGATCAGAGTAAAAGAATATCAAACTCTGCACCAACTACTTTCTGAGTCGGGCAGCCACATTACTAGCGTTTCACAACTCTTTGGTGAACGTTATTAAAACAGGCAAATAGCCCATGTCAACTCTTGCTTAAACCCCACCAACCACTCATTTTCTTCTCAAAAAGAAAATGTTTCATATTTTTCTGGGGACGCAGCATATAATCTATCTGGTTTTCATTTGGAAAATCTGGATATTGAAAAAGAAGGAAGTTTGCCCCACCTTCGCACTTCAATCATGCACTTAGAGTCTGTGTTTATCTACTGTTGTCTCAGTGGTTTACACAATGTTGAGCCTTATAAAAGCAATCATCGTGCTTAATTCTTTCTACACATGCACGAGCACACAAAGAATTTGTTTCTTTGTCATAACATTCATAGAAATTGCCTTTGTGGTATTTCGATGATTGGATGGAAGACCTGGGGGAGTGAACATCAAAAAGCTCCTTTATATTGTGTATTTGTTACACATAGTGACTTTGTGTTACTGACAGGCATTTTAACTGATTCATCTGTTGATTCAGGAGTTACCTGTTCTTATTTTGTCTGGATTTGCAAAGATCTAGATGAATACTTGGTTATGGATCACTGAATCAGAGGCTCAGTTGTACAGATCAGAATGGTTAATAACATTTCTTGGAAGAAAAGTTTTGATGATCTAGATGCTCCATTCATCAAAAAGGGGGAGATGGTATGAAGAAATGTTAAAGTTTTTGAAGTTAAAGGGAGATGGTTTCAAAGAAATGATAAAGATTTGAAGATGATCAAAGAATTTCTGAAGTTTTGAGGAAATTTTCTTTGAAGATTATTTGCTGAAGCAATTCGAGCTGATTCTGAAGATAATTTCTTTCCACAAGTCTAAAAGCGTTCTATATGAAGTTTTGGAGAGATTGTTCATCATTTGAAGACAGTTTTGGAAAGAAGACTATCAATGAAAAAGGGGAGATTATTTTGACAAAGCTTAAAGTGAAGAACTGACTTGCTAGATCTTTCAACAATGATCTTGAATCCAAAGGGGGAGATTGTTAGAGCATAAATCTGTTGGATACAAGATCAAGAATACTGAAGGTCAAAGTTGAGAAAGTCAAAGCTGCTAAAGTCAAATCTCATTAAAAGTCAAAGTCTATTTGTAATAAGTCAAATGTATTTTGTATTTGTATTTTCTTTGTAATTAGTAGTTAGTATAAATAGTTTTTTTTTCCTTTGTATTTTATATATGAACTGAATTGAAAAATCATTCTGTTGTATTCTAGAGAGGGAAATATCAGAGAGAGAGAGAGAGAACGTTGGAGAGAGTTCTAGGGAGAGAGAGAGATTGTAATCTTGAATTGAGAAATTAATCAAACAGGTAATTGTTTCTTAATTCTTGTTTGTGTGATTAATCTTGTTTTAGAAACTAGATTCTGGAACAATCACCCAATTCATTCGTGCCACGTGTCAATGGGTTTTTCAGGGTATAAATTCTATGTTTTCTCAGTCTATGCTCACTTCTCTCAGACCCTCTTTAGCGAGTTTCTCACTTAGATATTTTTCTCTCAAACTTAAAACGTGCGACTTTCGATTTCATTGTCTTCAATCATCGAATCAGTGTAGGTTTTGTTCTTTTTAATGATTGTTTGTTATTTGTTCATCTTTGTTGTATGTTATTTTCAATTTTTGCAGGTTTGATTTTAATATTTCTAGGGTTTCAGTTTGTGTTTTTGTTTGCATCTTGAACCTTGCAACAGTTTGTGCTATCATTGTGTGCTTAAAAGTACAATCTTTCTGTACTTTGATACTATGTATCAAATCATTTTCTGAAAACAAGTTTTTGTGCTTATTGCCGCTAACATATTGGATTATATCCAATACTTTCTTTCTATTTCAGGTTCAATATGGCAGATGAACATACTCATGATCCCATTGTCCAAATGGATGAGTATGATCCGAATGTGTCCAAGGAAACACCGATGCCATCTTCCAGATCACGCACGTACAGTCAGCTATCGGTGTTGATCTTGATCTTGCCCTCATAATCCTACTGAGTATCTGCTTTTGTCTCCGAACAACCACCACGTGGATTTTGATGTTCTAAATGTCAATCCATTGGTCATAGATATTCTGAATGGTCATCCGTTGAATAAAGCTCTGACAGATACAGCAAATGTCCCATTGATATATCTGCAGCAAGCATGGAAGACCATAGAATATGTGGTGGAGAGCAACACTGTCAAGTACTTCAGAATAAGAATTGACAACTTCACTTCTATTCTGACATATCAGAGACTCAGCTGGATCTACCTGAAGCCGATGATAGAGAGGGAAGAACTTCTTTTGACCCATACCCTGTGGATTTTGCAGTTTTTGAAGGCATCCGAGCCTTAGGGTATGTGGGTCAGCTTACCAAGATCAGTGAATTCAAGAAGACGAATCTACCACCGTTCTATTACCAGATGTTCTCAGTGATCAACCGTTGTTTGACTTCAAGGCACTCAGGCATCTACAACACCAACATGCACACCTTGAGACTATTCCATGCTATCATGTACAATCTGCACGTAGACTACTCGGTGGCATTCTGGACGGAACTTTATGAAAAAGTCATCAGCAAGAGAACTTTCAAGAAACCTCTATATGTGCCCTATCAAAGATTCCTTCAGCTCATTGTCCGGAGTATGATCCGCTCAAACAGAGATATACCAAAGAGATCTCATCATGAGGTTGCTCCTGAATGTGAAATGCAATATCTCCAAAAGCAAAAGAAGACGTTCAACTTCTCTATGCCCATTCCAGTAGCTCTACTGGCCTATGCTAATCTGAACTCAGAGTGTGTTAGGGATTACAGAGAGTCTATGGGATTGCCAGAACCGGCTATCCCTACCCAAGACTCCAACCTTAGAAGAGTGGAGTCGGTGAGGGTTCCTGAGACTACGGGAGTCCAGGAACAGGAAGAGCAGAGAGAAAATGCTATGAGGGGTATTGGAGGGAGTTAGACTTCTGAACCTGAACCTGTGGAAACTCAGGCACTTGATGCCACACATCATGTAGTTTCCACATCTCAACCTGAGAGAGCTCCTATTCATCATTTGAGCCCTCAGGAAGGGATTGCTGATGATGGTCAGGATTCTGAAACAGAGTCGGATCATCATGCCAATTCTACAAATTCAGTTAGTTCTTCAACTCCAGGACCAAATGAAGGACAAGATAATGATGAGTTAGGACACAGTTTTGGTTTTCTGGATGATGTCTCCTTACATCACGAGGACATGGAAATAGACACAACTGAAACTAACATACGGAATGTTTTGGAAGAAATAAGGATGGATGAGGGAGTTCAAGTAGAAAATCCAGAAATTGTGAGGCAGAGAGAAATTGAAGAAAAAGAATATGGTGAGAGAGTGTGTACCGTAACCTACCGTTCCAAAAGGGCAACCACATCTAATACTCCATCGCATGTGTTGCGTGCGGGTATTCAAGACATAAGTAGCCCAGTTATGCACATGCACACCTCAGCCACCCATTCTATTGCCTCTCAATAGACCATAGTCTCAGTCTTTCAAGGGGATATAACACATACTCTATCCAGCTTTCATTCAGAAAGTATGGATATTGAAAATAGAGCTCAACTGCCCTAGAGCTCAATTCCATTTTGTGCACAGTCAAGTCTAAAGCCTCTTGAACTACCTACTTCTATTCTTAAGACACTTATCCAATCTGCTACCATCGGAAGTCCAAGTGACCCAATCGGAACATCTGTAGTAGCACCGTAATCCGGTCTACGAGGATCAGATGGAAGTCCTGTCATTGCTTACACTATGCCAGCTTTGAACACAGGCCACACGGTTGAATCTTCAACAGTTGTGTAAACGGAAAGTCTAAGTGACCCCGGTGTTAGCTTACCAGACTTCGTGTCGAAGGAATTTCTCAACGGCGCCTTAAAGGCTGTTGAAGACTGTATGTCTGCAAAGTTTGAGGAGGAGTTAGGGAAGGTGAAAAGCTTGTTGAACGGAAAAGGACCAGTTGTAGATATGCCTGTTCAGGAGGAGTTGAAATCCTTGTTGTATGCAAAGCTTCTATCCCAGGCTCCAGCTGATGATACAGATGTTGATTTAGTTGGGTTGTTAAGATCTCAAGTACCTTCAGAAACTGTTTCAATCTCAGAATTCAACGCGTTCAAGTCTGAAGTGGTACAACATCATCAAGATCTTACCAGAGCAGTTCAGGAATCTTGCAAAGTTTTGGCATTTACCAAGAGAAGACATGATCGTGATTCTGATCAAGATCATGAGGTGGAGATGACGAAGAGACAAAGAACTGCTATTGAATCTGAACTTGCTCAGGGTGGTACTCAAGAAGGAGAAGATGTAGATATGACTGATGTGAGAAGTGATGATCCAGTTGATGATGAGGAAAGGACTGAGATTGTGTTATATGTCAATGAGGAGGTAGAACCGAGGGTTGCAAAGCCTAAGGTTGCTACAAGGGAGGAGATATTGATGCTTACTGGGATGCAAAACATTGATATAGTTGATCGTTCATCTGATGAAGAAGAGACAACTAATGAGAAGTATGAGAATTTTTGGAGGTTGAAGGAGGAGGAAAGAGATAGGCCTGATGGGATCAGACGAAGAAGGAAATGAGAACATTCTGGATATCTTTACGTGCACTCCAGATAACATCCAGTTGAGTCATGTGCAATATGAACTTTCAGAAACTATCATAACCCCACCAGAAATACCATCCTTCAAAGAAATAAACCTCTCTGAACCTACTGAACAACCACTCAACATACCTAACCCAGTTAACCAACCTATCCCTAGCCCAATTAACCTATCTAGCCCAGAAAGACAACCTATCCTAGTTAACCAACCAATTCCTAGCCCTGTAAACCTTCCTAGCCTAAACAGAATACCAAGCCCAATACCTGATAACCAACTTGAAACTAATCCTAAAGTCGAACCTTAAACCCATTTTCCTTCTAACCCAATTGAAGCCCAAGCCGGCACCTCAGAACAACCTGAAACACATCTTATACCTTCTGAATCCCAAATCAGACAGATGAGGAATGCTCTGAGAGTACCTTTTCTGGAAGAGGAGAAAAAGAAAATTTTTGTGCAGGGATTGTAACTGTTAAGATGGGAGAGAAAAGCACAGAAGTATGTGAAGAACAAGTCAGGGATTGTAACTGTTAAACAAGTCAAAATGAGAAAGTTTCATAGAAAGGTTTGGTATCCAGTGTTTTATGTACAAAGAAGGGATCTTTCTCATTGTGAATTTACAGAAGCTAACTTTCAACATCTGGATGTAGATGATATTGAGTACCTCTACCACTTATTCAGCAACATGACAGTGCGTCCAGAGAACATTATCTTTGCTTTAGAAATCGTCAAAAGGTTCATGAGGAGACATGTCAATTGCACATACTGCTATGATTTCCACCTTGCTATTGAAACCAATCAGAAGATAGTGAATATGACAAAGCCTAACTTGGATTTAGAAGATTTGGAGAACTATGATCTTTTCACAGTCAATGATCAACCAGACCTTGGAGTGGTGTACAAAAATATGGAGAAAAAGAAAAGATTCTTGAGGATATCTGAAATTGCCAAGTTTTCAGATGGAACACTGTTGATCCAAACTCTCTCAGTGATTTGATAACGACCCTCTTCTATACTTAGTGAAAATTACGTTTTAATATGTATTAGTGTTTCACCATCAGCGATCAGACTGAGTCTGTTCAGTTATCGCTGATTGTCTTTCTTATAAACATTTATATGTATTAGTGTTTCACTATCAATGATCAGACTGAGTCTGTTCAGTTATCACTGATAGTTCCTAAAGTAAACAGCCAACGTAATCCCTGAAGACAAGTCTCGCGTCAACAGATGTTCATAGCTGAATCAAAGACGAAGCTGCTGAACAAAAAGAAGTCTACTAGTGACCTGATGCGGATATCAGTGAAGCAAAGACAACTCTACTTATACGCGAAGGAACATGAGAAAAAGCTTCAGCGATAGCTGAACCTCTTTATCTCTGAACTTAGAGACACTCAGCGATCAATCGATCACAAAGCTTATGCCTCAAGTTTCCTTTTGTCTATCCTTGCACAACCTAGTACGATGTGTCAGAACGGACAAGTCTCTGCAACCATTCGTACAACAACTCTGTCAACTACACTGTTCATGACCCGGCCGAAAGCATGTCTCCCAAATGTCAGACTCTCAAAGCCAATCAATGAACGCCACGTGTAAAGTATCCTGCCATGCATTTAATGCATAGGGTATAAATAGGAAGTTCACCCCTTCATCTGAAGGTGTGCTTCATCCTTGAACTCAATATAGAAACCCTTGTTTTCTATATCTCTTAATCCCCTCTCTCTGAATTTCTTGTGCAATTATCTTAGTGTTTCTTAAGTTTGTTTAGATTGAGTCTGTCTTAATCTTATTCCGCAACAAACTTGTAAATTGTATTTTGATTTATCAATAAACAATTTATTAAACTTTAAATTCTGTGTTTGTATTCAACCCCCCCCCTTCTACAAACTTGTTTAGCACCTTCGGGACCAACAAGTGGTATCAGAGCAGTTTGTTTAAATCTAATAAACAAGATCTTGCTGTATACTCTTCCTTGCTATTCTAAAATGGCATTAAACACAAACTACTATGATAATGGTTCACTTTCTAAACCTCCTCAATTTAGCAGAGATAACTTTTCTCTATGGAAAAATCGAATGATGCTATTTCTTGAAGGTGCGGATCCTACTATACCTGAATATATAGAAAACGGACCCTATGAACCTGTTAGAATTATAGCTGCGGTTCCCGCCACTGCCACCACTGAAGCTGTCCCTGAACGATATGTCGTTAAGGAAATAAGACAGTGGAGTGATGAAGATAAAAAGAAGGTAGGCATAGATGCAAAAGCAAAGACCATTATTTCAATGGCTCTGCCTGATGAAGTTTTCCATTCCATCATGCATCTGAAAACTTCTAAAGAAATGTGGGAAACCATATGTGTTCAATATCAGGGCACCACTGAAAATCCAAGAGACTCGAAAGATTAACTTGGTAAGACAGTATGAAAGTTTCATCGCTGGTAAAATTGAATCTCTTTCTGACGTCCATCAGCGGTTTAACTGCCTAATCATTGACCTAAGAACTGTTGGTAGGACCTATTCTAATTCTGAGGTCCTAACAAAATTCTTGGAATGTCTTCCTGAAAGCTGGGACAGTTATTCAATATGTCTTAAGCTGACAAAAGACTTACATACTCTCTCTTTAAGCACTATGTATAGAATATTGCTCAACTATGAGCAATCAAATCTTCTGAAGAAAAATCTTGTAAAAGATTCTAAAGATTCCAAAAGTACTCCTGTTGCTTTAGTCTCTTCAGAGATAATTCCATCTCAGCGATCTACTCTCACCATCACTGAGTTAGATTCTGAATCTGAGGATCTATCAGACCCTGATCTTTCAGAGTTTGATGAGTCCTTAGCACTCTTGACAAACTCTTTTAAGAGATTTGCAAGAAAGAGTAACTTCCGAAGAAGTAAACCTCTCTCTCTTACTGAAAAGCCAAAATCAACTCCGGTTGATAAGGCTACTGCCACTTGCTATAACTGTGAAAAGATTGGACATTTTGCTAGTGAGTGCAGGTTGAAAAAGGTCTTCAAACCTTCTACCTCAAGAAGATCCAGTGATGACAAATACCATAAGCTGAAGAACAAATATCAAAAGCTGAAAAGCTATCAGCGAAAAGGTAAAGGTCTCATCGCTGAAGAACACGACTGGGCTGAATCAGAAGAATCATCTTCTGATGAAGAAGAAGTCGCTAATCTTTGCCTCATGGATGAGATTAAAGAAGAAGTGGAAGAACCATCTGAATCTTTTATGAGCTACATATCATCTCAGGTATCTATCTCTACAAATCCCTCTCTACCTGAAGCTGAGAGAAGTCGCGCCGTTGATGTGCTGACGATTGACCTTTATAATGCCCTAAACGACAAAACTCAAGCTGAGAATAAAAATGTTCATTTAACTCAAGAGCTGGAGAAATGTCATGAAAAGATCAAAGAACTAAATCTTTTAGAAGAAAAGTTGAAAGATCAAGTCATTATAAATGAAATCATCAGTATTGAACGCGAACAAGCCATCGCTGCTCTAAAAACAGAAAAGGCTCATGTTGAAAAATGGTGCAAATCATCAACAAAGATCTCTGAGATAATAAATGCTCAAACTCCTGATAGTGATAAAACTGGTCTTGGTTTTTGGACACCTCAGGACGATCCTAAGGAAGAAAGTTCCTCGCTTAAGTTTGGAACTTTTGTCACCTCTTTCTTTGACACTTCTTACAATCAATTCTATCCCTGTTCTTCTTCAAATCCCATCCCTGAGGAAAAATCCAAAGACACTAAGTCTACGGATAAAGGAAAGTCCATTCTCCTCCCTCAGAAGACAACCAGGAAAGCAAAGCTGAAAGTTCCTTCTAAACCTTCAGCTAAGCAATCCTCTAGCTCTGTGATAGAAATCTTTGATCTCTGTCCTCCAAAGCTGAAGATTGATCTTAAAACCTCGAGATCTGAAGAAATGAAAATTCCTCCCAGATCTCAAGAGAAAAGTCTTCTTGGACCTGGCCCTGCTCATCTTAAACTTGCAAAACCTTCTACTTCTGATCCTAAAACCATTTTCAGATATAGAAAATGTTATCACTGTGGTTTTACTGATCATATTGCAAGTAAATGTCCAACTGCCACTGAAGCTGATAAAAAAGCTAAAGTGAAGAAAAATGTTTCTAAAGCTAAGAAGGTCACCAAGGCTGAAAAATCAACCAAGGTGAAAAATACCACTAAGGTTAAGAAATTAACCAAAGTGAAGATTACCACTGAAGCTGAATCTTCATCAGCTAAGAATACTACTGAACTTACCTTATCCACTAACTCTGAAGGACCCATTGAAAAGTGGGTACCAAACAACGTTTAATCTTCCTTATGTGTGCAGGGATCAAAGGGCATCTGGTATCTTGATAGTGGATGTTCTCGTCATATGACTGGACAAAGAGACCTGCTCACTGAATACAAGGAAGAAAAAGGTCCCTCTGTGACCTTTGGTGGAAATGGTAAAGGATTTACCCGAGGGTTTGGTGTCCTCAGCAATGGGACAACTACCTTTCGAAGAGTCGCTTATGTAGATGGACTGAAGCACAATCTTCTAAGCATCAGTCAGCTATGTGATAAAGACTATGAAGTACGCTTTACTAAGAAAGCATGTTCAGTGTTAAATGAGAAAGGAAAACTTGCTCTCAGTGGTCATCGCAGAGAAAATGTCTATGTAATAGATATGGACTCTACTATCACTGAAAACTTATGTTTTCTATCTAAAGCCTCTTCTGATGTCAACTGGCTATGGCATAAAAGACTCTTTCATCTAAATTTCAAAACCCTGAATTCTCTCTCATCTAAGGAACTAGTTTCTGGTCTTCCTCAGCACTCATATGATAAAGAATCTCTCTGCTCAGCATGTGAAAAAGGAAAACAAACAAAAGCAAGTTTCAAGTCGAAACAAGTTTCCTCAGTAACAAGTCCTCTTCAGCTCTTGCATATGGATCTGTTTCGCCCTGTCAACATCCAATCAATAGCTGGAAAGAAATATACACTTGTCATTGTAGATGAATATTCTCGCTACACCTGGGTTATCTTTCTTCGCTGTAAGAGTGATACTCCAGAAGAACTAATATCTTTTGTGAAAAAGATGGAAGTGTTGAACAATCTTACTGTTCGTTCAATAAGAAGTGATCATGGAACTGAATTCAAAAATAGTTCCCTGAACAATTTCTTTGAGAACAAGGGAATCTCTCACAACTTCTCTTCAGTAAGAACACCTCAGCAAAACGGAGTCGCTGAAAGAAGAAACAGAACGATCATAGAAGCTGCTAGATCAATGCTCAGCGATTCTCATCTCCCTACTCAATTTTGGGCTGAAGCTGTAAACACTGCATGTTTTACTCAAAACAGATCGCTGATAATAAAGCGATTTGGGAAGACAGCTTATGAACTTTTTGTTGGAAGGAAGCCTTCTATCAGCTTTCTTCATATCTTTGGTTGTCAGTGCTTTATCTTAAACAACAGAGATCAACTTGGAAAGTTCGACCCAAAAGCTGATGATGGAATATTTCTAGGATATTCCTCCATCTCCAAAGCCTACAGAGTCTTCAACAAGAGAAGACAAACCGTAGAAGAAACAATTCACGTCACTTTTGATGAAACTCGCTCAGCGAACTCCAAACCAATCGCTGACAATGAAGAGTTAAATGCTTGGATGCTTTCTCACTACAGAGAAACTGAACCTTTCTTCTCTAACCATCAGCATTCAGATCCTCCAGTCGCTGATGATAATCCAAACATTATACATCCTACCGCTGAATCCAACTCATGGGTTTCAGCTGAACCTTTAAACACACTCCTACCATCAAATCTGCCTTCGTCTGAAAACCTCTCCAGTGAATCTACTCAACAGTTAATCGCTGATGAACCTCAATCGTCATCATCAATAAACATTCAAATTGTTGATCCAACCTCTGAGTTAAGCAATAATGCTCCTGCTCAGCGATGGACCAAAGATCACCCAATAGATCAGATTCTTGGTGATCCAGATGCAGGTATTCAGACACGACGAAGCTCAGGTAATATCTGTCTCTTTGTAAACTTTCTCTCCTTAATAGAACCAAAGAAGACTGATGATGCCCTCAGAGATCCAAACTGGGTCAGTGCTATGCAAGAAGAGCTGACTGAATTTTCTCGAAACAAAGTTTGGAATCTTATTCCTAGACCATCTGATAAAACTGTAATAGGCACCAAATGGGTGTTTAGAAACAAGTTAGATGAACATGGAACTGTAACCCGCAACAAGGCTCGACTTGTTGCTCAGGGATACAGACAAGAGGAAGGCATAGACTATGATGAAACCTTTGCCCCTGTGGCCAGGCTCGAAGCAATTCGACTATTCTTAGCTTATGCAGTCTATAAAGACTTCATCGTGTATCAAATGGACGTAAAATCAGCGTTTCTAAATGGAAAGCTGAATGAAGAAGTCTATGTAGAACAACCACCAGGGTTCTATGACCCTAAGCATCCAAATTATGTTTATAAATTGGATAAGGCTCTCTATGGTCTAAAACAAGCCCCTCGTGCTTGGTATGACACTCTCTCATCTTTTCTTATCTCTGAAAATTTTGAGCGTGGCAAGATTGATAATACGCTATTTTTTAGAAAGATAAAAGGTCATATAATTCTTGTACAAATATATGTCGATGACATAATATTTGGTTCTACTAACCCATCTCTGTGTACTCGCTTCACTGAAAGAATGAAGAAAGAATATAAGATGAGTATGATGGGTGAGCTGACATATTTTCTTGGTCTTCAGATTAAACAATCTGACAAAGGTACTTTTATCAGCCAAGGTAAATATGTTAAAGATATGCTGAAGAAGTTTGATCTTACTCAAACTTCAGCGATGAAAACTCCTATGGCACCACCCCTGACACTTAACAAAGATCCTTCTGGAAAACCTGTTAATGTCACTGCCTATAGAGGAATGATAGGCTCTCTGTTGTATCTCACAGCAAGCCGACCTGACATCATGTACTCTACTTGTTTATGTGCACGCTATCAATCTGAACCCAAGGAATCCCATCTGATCGCTGTAAAGCGAATTTTCAGATATCTGAAAGGAACTCCTAACCTCGGTCTTTGGTATCCCAAAGACTCAGGGTTCGATCTAACTGGTTATTCTGATAGTGATTTTGCAGGATGTAAACTTGACAGAAAGAGTACCACTGGTGGGGGTCAACTCTTGGGAGGAAAGCTGGTAAGTTGGACAAGCAAGAAGCAAAATTCTGTGTCCACTTCCACAGCTGAAGCTGAATACGTAGCCGCTGGAAGCTGTTGTTCTCAAATCTTATGGATGAGAAATCAACTGTTAGATTATGACCTTCAGTTATCAAAGATTCCTATCTATTGCGACAGCACTAGTGCTATCGCTATAGCAAATAATCCTGTGCTACATTCAAAGACAAAACACATAGAGATCAGATATCACTTTATCAGAGATCATGTGATGAATGGTGATATTGAACTTCACTTTATTCCTACTGACTTTCAGCTCGCTGATATATTCACCAAACCTCTTGATGAGACAAGGTTCAACTTTCTCATCAGTAACTTTGGAATGCTGAACCTTGAAGAATAATTCTTCAGCGTTCATGTATTGCGTCAGTAATCAAAAGTTCCCCTTTCATCATTCTCTCTGATAAATATTCTGACTCTCAGGTATGTTTTCTCAATCCCTACTGAATCTTCATTCAGTTTTGAGATTTTTTAATCACTGAATCTTTCTTCAAATGATTAAAAGCTTTTTAATTAAATTTATCACTGATATTTATATTCAGTGATCCTTTTAAAAGAAAATCTATCCCTATCTTTTCATCAGGGATACTTTCAAAAAGAAAATTCTATTGCTGATATTTTCTTTTCAGTAATAAATTTCAAAACAGAAAAATGAAACGTCTCTCTCTCCTATGACGTCATTTGAGCGGATAATTCACGACACGCCTTTTTTCTGACACGTTCGTCCGTTGCTCTTCTATCCAATCAACTTTGTGGAACGTGTCAATGTCATGATGATTTTTTCCCGCTTCATTCCTTCTCTCTCCTCTATCTCTTTGTATAAAAGGAATTCTTCTCTCCTTTATACGGTTTACGCTTTCAAAACTTTCATAGCAAGAAACAATCTTTCTCAAGAACACTCAAGCAAGTAAACCCAGAATATTGAATCTGCAACTCTTCTTCTTCAGAATAAACAGGTTTATTTCATGTTTATATGCATTATTCGTCTGCTTTCTATTCTTTTTAAAATCCTACTCGTTCTTGTTCTTCATGGATTTTATAAAACGTTCTTATTTAAAAACTAAAAATCATTCTTTCTGATTTTATGTTTTTTTTAAATAAAAACCTTTTGGTTTTTAAAGTGTTCTTCATTCTTTCTACCCAGAACACTATTTTTCACTTCCTAAAAATAACTTGATATTTTTCCAGTTTCCCCTCATCTAAGAGAAACTGGTAATCATATTATTTTTAATCATAATCATTTCTTCTATTATGCTTCTTTCCATAACAGAAATGGCACAATCTTCGATCGTTGCTTCCAAGCATGTGCGATTCGCTATCACTGAAGTTGAGATTACTAAATGTAATCACTTGGGAAGACTCGACTTTAAAGCTGACAAATACCCACATCTGGTGGAAGCTGCTGATTTTCTCAAAAAATCATGCATAGCTTACGCGATCACTGTGGATCCTAAGCCTTCAAAGACTCTACTCCAGCAGTTCTGGTTCACTGCTGATGCCACTGAACTCACCAACAAAAAGGGTGAACGAGTCCCTGCTATCTCCTTCAGCACGGATTTGGGTCCAGGGAGCATGACCGCTCTTAGCCTCAGGAAATCTTTGAGATTTCCTGACAAACCAAAGAGTGGGTTCGACGCACTCCCCACTGATGCTGAGCTGATATCCTTTCTGGATGCAATGGGTTATTGTTGGGAAAACAAACCGAGATCTTCTATTCCCAACAAAAAGCTCACCAAGATTCTCAAAGCTCAGATGCCTTCACAACTGAACTTCATCTTCTCGCACATAGTTCAGTGCATGAGCGGGAAGAGTGGTTCGCTGGATCAAGCCAGCAAAACACAACTGCAAATGGCCTACTCAGTTATCGCTGGTCAAAACTTTGACTACGCCACTGCCATCTTTGAAGACCTGAGGTCGAGATTAGAGAAGCCTGAACGAGATCCCAAGATCTCGTACGTACGTTTCATATGTACGTACATCAAGTTCCTCTATCCCAACACCTATCCCACCAAAGATGATGGCACTTTTGCCAGGATAGGTCAACGATCACTGGAGGTAAAGCCACTCGCCAACGAGGTAAGTATCTCTCTCCTTCGCTCTCGCCTATCTCTCCATTCTTCTTCTTTTTCAGCGACCACGCAGACGGTTCCTTCGTCTGCTATCCCTGTCGCTACCACTACTTCCAAACGACCATCAGCTAGTTCGATTGGTCCTTCTAAGAAGGCCAAAAAGACTAAGGAAAGTACACCCTCTAGTACTATACCTGAGGAAGCTTCTCAACAAGCTACCTTAGATGCATTTGTGGGTCTTTCCTCCACAACTCCAGAAGTCACTCAACCTGCCGTGTCAGCGATTTCAATCGCTGTCACATCATCAGTGACCCCACCCACTATCTCATTCGCTGAGATTAACCCCAACCCTTCTTCTATCCCCATACATCTTCTCTCTCCTTCTTTGGTCTCTGAACCCGCTACCTCTTTACCTATAGGACCTGAACATCAAACGTTTGAGGAATCTTTACAGTTCTACAAAATGTTTGATACGTCAGGTAAACCTATTATCCTAAAAACTTCTTTCCCCACCTCTCCAAATAAGCCCGTATATGAACTCATATCATTTTCAGGTCCTAGTTTGGCGTCTGTTGACACGCATGTCAACAGTCTGGGAGAAAAGGTGGACGCTCTCACCAACACCATCAACAACACCACCAGCGCCGTAAATCAGGCTGGTGAGGAGCTGAAAAGGTTGACAGCCACCTGCTCATCCAAAGCTGAGAACTCCAAACTTTCAGCTGTGGAAGAACAAGTCGTCCAACTCAGAGAGTCCTCTCAACTCTTTCAGGGGCGATTTGAGTCTCTCACCACTGAAGTTCGAGATCTCTCTTCTAAGGTTGATCTCTGCACGTCCCTTCTACAGCAACTTCTCCAAAAGGTATCTGAAACAGCTCCAGCGCTGCCTCCCTCCTTCACTGAAGATGATCGGACAAATCTCAATATCGCTGTGGAATTCATCCATGATGCCACATGCGACATCCCTGCAGTTGAAGAACGGGTCACACGTCTGGAGGCTGACGTTCAACTGCTAAAAGCTTCAACAGCTACTCCAGCAGCTGATCAACCCCCTGTCGTTGATAATGACAAAGAGGGGGAGAAGGCAAAAGAACCCTCTTCTATTCATTCTCTTCTCTTTGAAGATGATGAAGAAGAAGAAGATGAAGAGGAAGATGATCTAGATCTTGTTGATCAAGAAAAGGATCAACCCTCCAATGATGACGACGACGATGAAGAAGACCAATCTATGTGGTTCTCCAAGCCGAACGTTTCATCAGGGACAACTTCGCAAGAGGTTGTCAAAGCAGGGGTGAGAGGTGATACATCTTCAAGCGCTCCTTCGCAGAGCAAAGACAAGCAACCAATCGCTGAAGAATGCTTGAGGACTGGATCACAATCTGAGGGGGAGCATCCTTCTCAGGTATGTCTTTCAATTGTACCACTCTCCTACTCTTTCCAAACCCCTATTTCCTTCTAGCCTTTCTCTTTCTTTTTCTAAAAATATACACTTATCCCTTCTTTCCTTCATTTTCTATCCAGACAGTTCTCACCCCTGCTTAAGGGTTCTGAACTACAAATAATACCATCTACTATCGCTGAAGACATAATCCCAATCTCTATCGCTGAGATTGATGAAGAAGAAGAAGAAGATTCCCTGGTCCATCCAGGAAGGCCTTCTCAACCATCTCAATGGTCAGAGAAAGTGATGAAGAAAAGAGTTGAAATGATCGCTCAACTAGAAAGTCAACGGCTGAAAATCCCTCTTCAAACATCCTTCTCAGAGCTCGACTTCCTCACTGAAGCTGAACGAGAAGAATCTGCCAAAGCTGAGAAACTGATCGCTGAATGCAGACGAGATGCCCAACTCGCTTTAAAGATTCAATCTTCTCAAGTCAAGGACAAGAAGCTGAAAAGAAAGCCTGTGGAAGTTCAAGTTGCACTGCTGAAAGAAATTGAAGAGGAACGCTCCAAAGAACAAGAGATCAACGATAAGTCCATCGAATGGTGCAAACAGAAGATGGATTATCGCTCTGATCTTCTTCCAATAACAGCCGTGACTATCTCTGGTCGCAAGAAGAAGGATCAACTCTCAGTGACCATGGAGATTACCAGAGAGGATAGAACTTAGAAATTATGTACGTTTCCAAACTTGAAGGTTTCGGGTTTACAGAGTGGATAGAATTCTGGGATGCGCTGAAAAATCGAAATCTACATGTAGAGGCTACGTTGAAGGACTTCTTAAAGCTCTCATCAACAGAGTCACTTCTGTACTGAATTTGCCATCTCCTATCCCTCCCAATCCCAAGAAACTCAAGAGAAGAATTGGGTCCTCCTCCTCTGAAGACGTCGCCATCATCAGGAATGAAACTTCTATCAAATTTTCAAGAGATGCACTGTTTGGTCCTCCTCCTAATCTTTCAGTTCTGGATTTATCTCTGCCTCCTGGTGGTCCTTTCTAAGCTGGTCAAGTAATTGACAATCCTCATGGAATATTCTTCAGAGATGATGATGAGGAACTCAGATTTCAAAGAGTCTCTGAGATTCCTATCTGTCCTCTGAATCATCTCAAGGATCTCTTATGCTTATGGTGTGACTTCTTCCCTGCTGCTGAAAAAATCGAAGAAATTATCAGCCAAGAATCCTTGGAACGAAGACAGAAAGGAGAAGAAATACCTGAGTATATGATAAATCCTCCTAAATCTTCTTATAGCTGATAGATTAGTTTTCTCTTCTATAATCTATTAGTTGTACTTACAGTAGTTAGTTATTTACTTGTAATTTTCATTCCTTGTAATTCTCTTCTTGAATTAATGAAATTTCAGTAAAGTACTTAACTTCATCAGTGCTGTAAAAGATCCCTCAAAATAGTAATTGGGACATGTATGTTACGAGTCCTGATTATTCCATCACTTTGAATCATAAAGTAATTTTCTTCAGTTACTTTGTCATTATCAAATAGGGGGAGATTGTTGATCCAAACTCTCTCAGTGATTTGATAACGACCCTCTTCTATACTTAGTGAAAATTACGTTTTAATATGTATTAGTGTTTCACCATCAGCGATCAGACTGAGTCTGTTCAGTTATCGCTGATAGTCTTTCTTATAAACATTTATATGTATTAGTGTTTCACTATCAATGATCAGACTGAGTCTGTTCAGTTATCACTGATAGTTCCTAAAGTAAACAGCCAACGTAATCCCTGAAGACAAGTCTCGCGTCAACAGATGTTCATAGCTGAATCAAAGACGAAGCTGCTGAACAAAGAGAAGTCTACTAGTGACCTGATGCGGATATCAGTGAAGCAAAGACAACTCTACTTATACGCGAAGGAACATGAGAAAAAGCTTCAGCGATAGCTGAACCTCTTTATCTCTGAACTTAGAGACACTCAGCGACCAATCGATCACAAAGCTTATGCCTCAAGTTTCCTTTTGTCTATCCTTGCACAACCTAGTACGATGTGTCAGAACGGACAAGTCTCTGCAACCATTCGTACAACAACTCTGTCAACTACACTGTTCATGACCCGGCCGAAAGCATGTCTCCCAAATGTCAGACTCTCAAAGCCAATCAATGAACGCCACGTGTAAAGTATCCTGCCATGCATTTAATGCATAGGGTATAAATAGGAAGTTCACCCCTTCATCTGAAGGTGTGCTTCATCCTTGAACTCAATATAGAAACCCTTGTTTTCTATATCTCTTAATCCCCTCTCTCTGAATTTCTTGTGCAATTATCTTAGTGTTTCTTAAGTTTGTTTAGATTGAGTCTGTCTTAATCTTATTCCGCAACAAACTTGTAAATTGTATTTTGATTTATCAATAAACAATTTATTAAACTTTAAATTCTGTGTTTGTATTCAACCCCCCCTTCTACAAACTTGTTTAGCACCTTCGGGACCAACAAACACTGAAGGTTGTCAGACTCCAGCTGAATCAGACATTTAAAGAAAATGAAAAGAAAGCGTAAAGAGGAGAGAAAGGCCTTGGTAAATTTGACAGACTTGCTTTGATCCGAGTATTGGATGCTTTAGATGATTCTATTCGTTTCAGACGGGGGATAAGAATTTTTGAGTCGCTACTCGGGATCAGACAAGGAAGCTACTCAAGATGGGGTAGATAGATTTCTTTTGCTCAATTGATCTAAAAAAGGGGGAGATTGTAAATGTATTTTGGTTTAGATCAATTGTTTGACTTTTGTATCTTTGACTTTGACCTTGTCAAGTCTTTGAGTGTTTTAAGTCTTAGAGAGTTTCTTTGTTGTGAGAGTTTTAGACCTTCATATATAAGCTTTGTAAGCTTGTGAGAGAAGTGAGACTTTAATGATTTAAGCGTTCATTGTAATCTTGTGACTACTGTGAGATATATGACTTCCACATTCTCTCTCTAGATTCTCTCTCTACATTTGTATTGATTTGATAGAATTAATCATCATGGCTTGATTTGAGAACTTAACAACCCCTTCAATTACCTGTCGTGAGGAAGAAAAAGGAAAAACACGGCTCAGCCAAACGCCCAGTGAACGGATATATAAACATATGACAGAAACAATACCATAAGCAAAATCAAATTGATCTCAAGATGTCGAACAATACAGTTACCAATTCATAGTAAATTTAATAGTCAACATAATCAAACGAAAATATATGAAGGGACATATCGAGCTCAAAAACGCATACACTTGCATATCCACCGACGTGACAAGTGTCAGACATATAGCCACACAGACCCGTACGTTGGACTGCAGATCCACACGTACTAAATGTGAGATACGACGTGGACACTACGCCGACACCCACCATACAAACGTATCACATATGCTAGGGCCGACCCATACGCCTCCTAAATCAAATCTCCGTCACACCAAATATATTTCTCATAAGAGCGCAAAAGAGGAGACGTCGGGGTCTGATCACACCACCACGGTTAGTGTCACGTCGTTGGTGCCACAATGACGTGCCTATGGTACCCCATAGGTGGTTAGTAGGTCTATTTGTATACAAAACTTACATTGTCACAACACATGCGTCGTAACAAAGTTATAATAAGCTTATTTAAACGGTGTCAATGCCAAGTTATAATAAGCTTATTTAAACGTTGGTGCCACAATGACGTGCATGTTTAAACTCACGGTTTAAATTTTGATGAATGCTAAATACTTTACCAAGATTTTGTAATATAGCTCACTTTATGCTTTGAAAACATGAGAAACAAATAATGCAAACTCATTTTAGAAATAATTGTCGTGCATGGATTTGGCCGGCACTCGATACCCCGAAATCATGTTCCTCCATTTTCCGTCACACCAATATCATCCGGATGTTCAAACATCTTAAGGCGATCATCGACGATTTCATCAGTCCTCCTTACAATTTCTTCTCGAAATAGAGCCAATTAACACGCCTATGGTTCTAATTCTACCAATAACTCCGACTCAAAGTGGTCAACTTAGTGCATTCAACGCACTTAACTATCACTCCAAAGTGACATTGCTATAAACATCAATCCTTCCTTAAATTACTCGCTTAGAAAATTTCTCACTACCCCAACGGTCATCATACCAAGGTAGTTCAAGTATACACATGTTGCATGTAGGTTCACCATAACACTGGCCAGATGTCATTATGAACGTACCGTACATGATCATCCTTGCAACCCTCGACAATTTTTCCGTTTCTAGCGACTCGATCAACCCCAAAATATCGTATCTTAATATACCTAATGCGCAAATCCACTTACAATTACTAATAAGAACGCTAGTTTGAGACTAGGCATCCAAAAATCAATACCTAATTCTCTCAAAATTAAGCTCTGATACCAACTTGTAACACCCTCGAAAATGAACAGAGCAACTAATTTAAAACTTTCAATTTATACAACAAAAAGAATATAATCTAATCTACAATCATCACTTGAGTCACCTAAAAAAGAATACTAGATCTAACTTCAACGAATAAAAGGCGAAGTCTCGCATAATGACAAATCAAAGTCGGGTGTTACTATAACCCAAAAGAAACAGTTGCTCTTATCAATGACTAACGCGGAAGACTTCATCAAGTCGATCACCCTTGCACAAACTCTTAGCACTCAACACTTCACCAAAACGCTAGAACCTCTTTCCCCCATCCGGAACCTGATGCACATGCCGACAAATAAAAAGGTTAGGCTAACGCCTAGTGAGTTCAAGAGTTTACAACATGAAATAAATATATTTGTTAAAGGGAAAGAAAGTAGTTTAAATCACAAACCTTCTGAAAGATTTACTTTAAATATCAAACGACACCATTTTCTAATAGTACATCTTTAGAACAAAGAATCCAATATGAACATTCTTTCATAAAAACCACTTTAATCCCAAACTCAACCAAAACGTGAATAGTAAGCAAAGCTCTCAATTTATAAGAATATGAAATAAAACTTTACTTCTCGACCTTCAAACATAGACGAGTCATAAAACACAACCCATAAATCTTGATTAAACAATTCCCATAAGTAAAACGTCACCGAAAACGTGAATAATAAAATGACACAATTAAATACCCAAATAGCACCTTCCGGTGACGGCGGATACCAAATTCCATTGTACGTGGCGGAACACAAAGTTAAGCCGCATAAGTATGTTGTCGAACTACACCTCAGATCGTGACCGTATTGCCTGCTCTGTCGAGCTACACCTCCAGTCATGACTATATTTCAAGTCCTCAAAACATCGCATCCCTTATTGCCTGCTCTGCCGAGCTACGCCTCAAGGATACGCGATCTTATTGCCTCTTCGATCTCTAGGGAGTTTCATCCTCGGGGTGCCCACTTGACCCTTAATGCCTACTCCCTAGCATTCAAGATAGGAGCCTCAACTTCTTACTTGATAACACGCGATGTCCAACCCTCGTGCACAAGAATTAGACATCTAAACACAAGACCCAAGGTCCCAAAGTACAACCCATGAGGGTTCCTCTTCGTCAAACAACCGGGACGACAACAATGCCAACACGGCATAATTTCCCAAAGTGAGGATCCCCAGAGTCCTCACCATTACATACGACTGACTTACATGCCTATGGATCCAATGCAATACAGTCTAAAATACATGACCCCAAATGAATGACACACACACCCAAAACATGTATTCTCCAAAATAAAATGCAATAAATGCAACTCACACCCAAAGCTCCACTCAGGCTATTAAACTAGACAAAAGCCCCCAAGACCCGACAAAGCCGAAAACCGAAATAAAGACCCAACAATTTACGTAAATCTCCCATGGAAGTCAGTATAAACATCGAAACACGTTTGACCAACAAGAATGTAAACACCACGACCCAAGGGTGATTAACCCAAAACTTCTCATTGGTTGAGACAAAATGTTTCCTAAATGGACTCATTCCCTTTATGTCTCCAAAATGACTCTTAACACAAAGATATGCATTTTCCAATGGATTATAAAATCGTATGCACCAAATGGATAATTATACAAAATGACCTTCATTTATATACTATCATCAAAGGAACGTCTCAAAATGATTTATTTGTCAAATACCCCAAAATCCCAAAGATATGGGTTATATAAGTTTATAAAGTTAAACATTTCCAAGTAACCAAAACTTATCAGCAGTTAACAATTTAGTGTAAACACAAACACTTTAAAAATCAACATTTTGGCATGTACATCATTTTCACAAATCAACTTGAACTCACCTTCCTAGATTTAGGCTAAATCTAGATTTTACCCCCAAAACATGAATAACCATTAATGACGGCTTGAATCTACAAGAAATTTATCTAGATCTTAGATCCGACACATCTACAAGGTTTCCTTCAACATACAAGTCACCAAAATCACACCCAAGTTGAAGGATGAAAGGAAAACGGGTGAAACCATCCAACCCTAGCTTAACATTGAGAGAGATGAGGAACTTACCATCACAAAATACACTTGGATCTTTCAATAGACTTCAAATATCTTGCTATACCCTTGAAGAGCTCTCAAAAACGAAACTATGGCAACTTGAATCATTGAAAACGGAGTTGTGATGAAGAAGATATGAAGAAATGAAGTTCTAGGGCAGAAAATCGGGTTTTAAGCTCGAACAGGGCTTCGCGTGGGTTACCGGGCGGCCTAAGTCGCCCCGTAAGTCGCGCGGATGGGTTTTATGCTCGAACAGGGCTCCGGGCGGGTTACCGGGCTGCCTAAGTCGCCCCGTGCATTGTTCGTCTGATTTCTTATCGTTCACTGTTTTGGCCATAACTTCTTCGTTATAACTCCGATTTTGCTCCGGAAAGAACCGTTGGACTCGTAATTGAATCCTTCATCCACCAAGATTATAAAATCTAGGAATCAATTCCAAATTCCTATATATTATTTTTCCCTTAAAATTACCGATTAATGAGTTGACTTGAAATGATACTTTTCGAAATTCGGGGCGTTACAATCCTCCCAACCTTAAAAGAGATTTCGTCCTCGAAATCTGGCACCGACCAACACCCAACATCGCCTTTAGCGAGATCGATGTGTCCTTTATCCGAAAGGGATACTTCCTCGGTGTCTTGTCTCTTATACGAAACCGATTACTTTCCGGTTAAGGTTGTGACCATACTCCTCTTAACGAGTCGTCACAACCCAATCCCAAGGTTCGACATAACCCACCGATGACGGGATGTACATTGAGTCCTCACCAAACCATCTTCCTATTTTTAAGATCTTGGTTGTCTCCCAACCTTAGGTTGTACCTATCATCTCACGTGTGGCTTACGACCTAAAAAAAACTTCCACCAAGGATACCCCAAAACGAACATTTCCCTTAGATACCTCTGATTAAGACACATCAAGGTCTCCCAATAAACATTTCCCACTTAAGGTCCACCTCGAAGTTCTCACTAATTGTCTCCAATAAACAAAACCATAACAGATTTCATCGTCCCTTCCTTGACAAAATTCTTAACACTAGTTTGGTCTGATCCAAATCAACGATAAATTTGTTTTCCTAAGGCGCAACATCTGTAAGGGTTCTCAAAATTCTCTTAATCAAAATATCGGTCTAACGTTTCACCCAGAAACGTACCACCCCGCACCACAGATAGTCGCTTATCCCAAACTCCAAAGTTACACGGCTCCCATTATGCTCTCAAGCATCGATCACCAAATCAGCAAAAGTCTTGTCAATAACAGAAACATCAAAGATCGATCCCCAAATACAAACACCCAATCTCCTTAAGGTTACCACTTAAATTGCGAACACACTTGATCCATCGGGAGTGCACCAAAGCACCACAACGATTATTGGCCTCAAATGGAGTGTCGACGCCCATTCTCAAAATGACTATACTGCAACGTGAGTGCACCGTCAAGTATTTCATTCCAGATTTGCATTGTCAATCAAAGTTGACACCTAACATGCCACTAAAATTTAAACCTTACGTCTCTAACAAGCGAACCACAATATTTTCTTTATTCGCGTAGGTTCTTTAAGATGGTACGCCACCAACACATAACATGATGTTCAACAACAACCCATTGATTCAAATCCAACCATATGCAGACAACTACAAGTGACTTTAACCCGAAGATTTACCGAAATAGTAAGATCACCACTTAAATAACTGGGAGAATACACAATTATACTACTTCAATCATCTAAGCGTGTACTGATTCATAAACTGAAATCCAAAATTCGAAACTGACCACGGATCGGTTAATCCGACGCTTCATTTTCCAAGGACTCCTCTAGTCCTGAGTACAACTCCTTTCATGGAAGGGGTCCAAATCTACAGCTCTAATGAGTTCAAGGTTTTTCAACTACTGTGCCAATTTAAACTTTTAAAAACTTTCAAATACCCACACTTTATAACAATTAATCGTGCGGTAAAATCCACTACCGATCACTCGATAGGTTGAAAATTGATCATCGGGGCTACACATATAAAACCGTTTCCAAAATTCGTTTGATCAGTATTTACGTTAATAAAACGGTAACAAAAGATGTGTAGAAAAATTTACTCTATAATCATGAAAATTAATTCCTGCACCACAACACGCGTAATAAATGTTTATATAACTCTAAAAGAGAACTTCACAATTTTATCTTTAAAATTTTCCTTCTCTAACCAAAAACGTTGTGGCATAAAATTCTCAACAACCCCATATGCATCAGTTTATTCCCCAAAGCTCGGTAGAACGATGAGAAAGCAAATAAATTTCAAATCGAGTTTAAAACTTTGAGTCGTACCGATGAACACATTTGACCAAAATAGTAACTACAACGGCATGAATACCGCTAACTCGTTTAATGCATTGCGGAAAATTTCTAACAGTAAAATCAATAACTGAAATAATATAAATCATTTATATGCTTACTTACACCAACAGTATAATTTAATCCAAATGCAAAAAGTGTACAACGATTAACAATTGTATAAAACCCGAAAGATAAAAACATAAGGTTTTGAAACTTCCCAAAAGAGCACATGGGATGACATTTGTTAACAAAACCTATAAATTAACGTACACAATAAAGCATGTATACATGTTCCAAAACTTATTTACGCGACGCAAAATGTCGTAAAATAAGACACCATAAAACCCAATTAAATTTTTGTAAAACTCATTAACGGTAAAATCAATCGGTGTCAAAATTTCCATTTTCCAACATAAAGAGCGTAAGACGACAATAGGTCTAAAATGTCAAAATTCTAAAACCACCACGTAAGATAAGGTGATCATTTTCAACAAAACTTTGATGAGTCACGACGCCCAATAAACGTGGAAATTTACATGCGATGAAATTAACGCCCACGCATCTCAAAGTACACTCACGCACCCCAAAACGCCGCAAAACTATACTCATAGAATTAAACACGACTCACACAAACCAAATCCTCCAAAAAATTCTGACTCAAGAACATGGTGACAACTCTTCCTCTAAAACCTTAACATACGTGGAGGAGTTCCAATGTCAAGGTTAAAAATTCTACCAATATCCAAAATGACATTAAAATAAGGATCTTATAATATCCAAAAATAGAGTTAGACACAAAACGAGGATGAAGAGATTTCCAATAAATAAAATTTTTGCAACCACGAACAACGAAACAATTTCGTGCATGTTTAAACTCACGGTTTAAAATTTGATTAATGCTAAATACTTTACCAAGATTTTGTAATATAGCTCACTTTATGCTTTGAAAACATGAAAAACAAATAATGCAAATTAACTCATTTTAGAAATAACTGTCGTGCATGGATTTGGCCGGCACTCGATACCCCGAAATCACGTTCCTCCATTTTCCGTCATACCAATATCATCCGGATGATCAAACATTTTAAGGCGATCATCGACGATTTCATCGGTCCTCCTTACAATTTCTTCTCGAAATAGAGCCAATTAACACGCCAATGGTTCTAATCCGACCAATAACTCCGACACAAAGTGGTCAACTTAGTGCATTCAACGCGCTTAACTATCACTCCAAAGTGACATTGCTATAAACATCAATCCTTCCTTAAATTACTCGCTTAGAAACTTTCTCACTACCCCAACGGTCATCATACCAAGGTAGTTCAAGTATACACATGTTGCATGTAGGTTCACCATAACACTGGCCAGATGTCATTATGAACGTACCGTACATGATCATCCTTGCGACCCTCGACAAGTTTTCCGTTTCTAGCGACTCGATCAACCCCAAAATATCGTATCTTAATATACCTAATGCGCAAATCCACTTATAATTACTTATAAGAACGCTAGTTTGAGACTAGGCATCCAAAAATCAATACCTAATTCTCTCAAACTTAAGCTCTGATACCAACTTGTAACACCCTCGAAAATGAACAGAGTAACTAATTAAAAACTTTCAATTTATACAACAAAAAGGATATAATCTAATCTACAATCATCACTTGAGTCACCTCAAAAAGAATACTAGATTTAACTTCAACGAATAAAAGGCCAAGTCTCGCATAATGACAAATCAAAGTCGGGTGTTACTAAAACTCAAAAGAAACAGTTGCTCTTATCAACGACTAACGCAGAAGACTTCATCAAGTCGCTCACCCTTGCACAAACTCTTAGCACTCAACACTTCACCAAAATGCTAGAACCTCTTTCCCCCATCCGGAACCTGATGCACATGCCAAAAAATAAAAAGGTTAGGCTAACGCCTAGTGAGTTCAAGAGTTTACAACATGAAATAAATATATTTGTTAAAGGGAAAGAAAGTAGTTTAAATCACAGACCTTCTGAAAGATTTACTTTAAATATCAAACGACACCATTTTCTAATAGTACATCTTTAGAACAAGGAATCCAATATGAACATTCTTTCATAAAAACCACTTTAATCCCAAACTCAACCAAAACGTGAATAGTAAGCAAAGCTCTCAATTTATAAGAATATGAAATAAAACTTTACTTCTCGAAACCCTTCAAACATAGACGGGTCATAAAACACGACCCATAAATCTTGATTAAACAATTCCCATAAGTAAAATGTCACCGAAAACGTGGATAATAAAATTACACAATTAAATACCCAAATAGCACCTTTCGGTGATGGGGGATACCCGATTCTATTGTACGTGGCGGAACACAAAGTTAAGCCACATAACTATGTTGTCGAACTATACCTCAGATCGTGACCGTATTGTCTGCTCTGTTGAGCTACACCTCCAATCATGACAATATTTCAAGTCCTCAAAACACCGCATCCCTTATTGCCTGTTCTGCCGAGCTACACCTCAAGGATACGCGATCTTATTGCATGTTCGGTCTCTAGGGAGTTTCATCCTCGGGGTGCCCACTTGACCCTTAGTGCCTACTCCCTAGCATTCAAGATAGGAGTCTCAGCTTCTTACTTGATAAAACTTGATGTCTAACCCTCGTGCACAAGAATTAGACATCTAAACACAAGACCCAAGGTCCCAATATACAACCCATGAGGGTTCCTCTTCGTCAAACAACCGGGACAACAATAATGCCAACACGGCATAATTTCGCAAAGTGAGGATCCCAGAGTCCTCACCATTACATACGACTGACTTACATGCCTATGGATCCAATTCAATACAGTCTAAAATACATGACCCCAAATGAATGGCACACACACCCAAAACATGTATTCTCCAAAATAAAATGCAATAAATGCAACTCACACCCAAAGCTCCACTCAGGCTATTAAACCGGACAAAAGTCCCCAAGACCCGACAAAGCCGAAAACCGAAATAAAGACCCAACAATTTACGTAAATCTCCCATGGAAGTCAGTATAAACATCGAAACACGTTTGACCAACAAGTATGTAAACACTACGACCCAAGGGTGATTAACCCAAAACTTATCATTGGTTGAGACAAAATGTTTCCCAAATTGACTCATTCCCTTTATGTTTCCAAAAGGACTCTTAACACAAAGATTTGCATTTTCCAATGGATTATAAAATCGTATGCACCAAATGGACAATTATACAAAATGACCTTCATTTATACTATCATCAAAGGAACGTATCAAAATGATTTATTTGTCAACATACCCAAAAATCCCAAAGATATGGGTTATATAAGTTTATAAAGTTAAACATTTCCAAGTAACCAAAACTTATCAGCAGTTAACAATTTAGTGTAAACACAAACACTTTAAAAATCAACATTTTGGCATGTACATCATTTTCACAAATCAACTTGAACTCACCTTGCTAGATTTAGGCTAAATCTAGATTTTACCCCCAAAACTTGAATCACCATTGATGGAAGGCTTGAATCTACAAGAAATTTCTCTAGATCTTATATCCGACACATCTACAAGGTTTCCTTCAACATACAAGTCACCAAAATCACACCCAAGTTGAAGGATGAAAGGAAAACGGGTGAAACCATCCAACCCTAGCTTAACCTTGAGAGAGATGAGGAACTTACCATCACAAAATACACTTGGATCTTTCAATATACTTCAAATCTCTTGCTATATCTTTGAAGAGCTCTCAAAAACGAAACTATGACAACTTGAATCACTGAAAACGGAGTTGGGATGAAGAAGATATGAAGAAATGAAGTTCTAGGGCTGAAAATCGGGTTTTAAAGCTCGAACAGGGCTCCGCGCGGGTTACCGGGCGGCCTAAGTCGCCCCGTGCACTGTTCGTCTGGTTTCTTATCGTTCACTGTTTTGGCCATAACTTCTTCGTTATAGCTCCGATTTTGCTCCGGAAAGAACCGTTGTACTCGTAATTGAATCCTTCATCCACCAAGATTATAAAATCTAGGATTCAAGTCCAAATTCCTATATCTTATTTTTCCCTTAAAATTGTCGATTCATGAATTGACTTGAAATAATATTTTTCGAAATTCGAGGCGTTACAGAACAATTATAGACATTCTTGAAAGAAACGTTTTTAATCAATCAATGCTCAAATAGCAAAGAATTTCAAACGGGGTGTCTTACCATCGAAAATTAGTTCCAAATTTGAGACATGGTAAGAACATAAACAATAAAAGTACTAAACCAGTGTGTGTGAATACTTGACAGTATATGAAAAAGATAATACACAAGTATTTATCTTTGGAAACACACGGCTAGTTAATCATGAAATTGTTGGAAAATTTTAGTAAAAATTATGATTTTTTACTAACTTTGGACACAAATAAATACATGTATATGTATTGTATATATCTAACTCTTCGTGGGTTTATGTTCTCCTATATGAGAGCTTAAAAACGATATATTATGTGTCCAAAACGGAATATGTGTGAATGAGATATCGATGCTTAAAGTTGAGTGTTTGGGATGAAAATTGGCAAAACCAAATGGGTGTGGGAACTTGTCCCACATAGGAAGGAGGACCAAAATTTTAGTAGTTTATAACTAAAAATGTGGGAGGGACTTTCAAGTCCTTAGTTTGGTTTTACTCCATCACCTACCCGCGCACAGGGGGGGGTGCCGATTGCGGCCTTCGTAGGCTAAATTCGGCGAACTTGTGCGTGGGCGCGACCTGCGGACACGAATGTAGCTCCGAAATCTTGTGCTCGCGCAGGTTGGTTTTTGCTAAAATTTTTGTTTTGAACCAGTGTATTTCGCGAGTAAGGTCGCAGGTCTTACTCGCGTAGTAAGTCGCGCGAAATTCACTGTTTGTAGACGAGACAGTGAGTTACGCGGGTTGTGCTGCGTGTGATAAGTCGCGACATTCACTGGTTTTGTAACTCCTTGATATACATTAATTGGAAATGATTAATAGGATTAATTCCCATTAATCCTTCAGTTTCCAATTTTCTAGTATAAATACAAGGGTCCGTATTCAGTCCAAACACTACAACAACCTTGAACACACAAAGAATTCTCTCGTGCATACGGTATTTCTCCGGCGACTTTTTCAGGCAAGTTGAATATCCGACAGTACTTCTGCTCTAGCTGTTGTACCCTGGGAACAGACGGCAAATCTGTTTAAGGGAATCGTGTTCAACACGAGCCTCATCATCGATTGTTTCGTTATACGGTTTATTCGTTTTACATTTTTCTCTCGATTCCCTTTATATATTGATTTGTTCTAATCATTCGTTGATTATATTCAATTATTTCGATATTTATAATTATATATATTTTTGAAATATATATCTGTGTACTAACAGAAATCACATGTAAAATGAAAACATTTAAAATTACACTTCTAAATTCATGAAATCATTTTGAGAATCGAGAAGTGGTTTGAACGTTTAAAAACATGTTTTCATATCTGAAAGTCATCCTTCTTTCAGACATGTATGAGATTAAGTTTAGAATAATTCTTACGCCCAACTTTAATCTCATGAAGTCAGCTCCAAAGTCATGTTGAATATGATCATATAAGCTCCCCCTCAAAATCTGCATCCAGTCAAGAATCGTCAAAGCACAAAGTCTTATTCACAAACTTTTTTGAAAATTAAAAACATGAAAGCAGTAAAACTTGTTAAGAACGAGTTCCGATCAGATGTAATCAGAAGTCATTTACTCCCCCTGAAATATTGCATTCCCAATATTTAACAGTCAGGAAAAAAATATGTACTCCCCCTTGAAGGTTGATCATTTCTTTTATGCATAGGAGTACAATCTCATATATGCACCGGAGTATCATTTCTTTTGATCATTGAAAAACAAGTTCTAAACTGTTGTGTTTAGAAGTCAAACTCCTTATCATTGAAGAACGGGTCTTGAACTGTATTATCCAAGAGACATGATTCAGTGAAGCACGGGTTCTGAATTGTTGTATTTAGAAGCCTAAGTTCTTTTACTCCACTTGACTTGAGGTGCCTGCAACACAGATGAATCTTTTGGCTTTGGTACCCACTGGTATTTGGGTCCATGTTTGTTAGTTGCAGTTCTATTAGGAGTAATATAATAAGAACCATACCAAAAATGATCAGATGCTTTATGAACAAAATCATTTGAGCCACAATAAGAACAATAACTCTTCTTTTGAGCTAACCTGATTAATTGATTTCTAGAATAAACAAAATCAGGTTTACCTTTTGGCACATTGTTCTTCTTAGCATTGAGTGTATGCTCAAATGATTTCTGCTCATTCTTCTCATCAGAATTTGCTTTCGCTCTCCATACAAACTTCTCATTTCCTTTTCTTCTTCTTCTTCTGTATGTACCTGAACCATCCACATTCCGATCATAGAAAAGGTTAGTAGTATGAATATGATCTTTTGAATTAACTGACCTTATTGTGGAAACAGTTGTATGATATGAACTTGATGTTGTCTTAAATGAGCATTCAGAATCAGCTGAATCATCTCTATGTGATTGAAGAATTGAATCTAGAGTCTTCTGCTCAGTCAAAACCATCTTAGAGACAATTTCTTCAAGTTCTGTGTTATCTTAGAAGATAAACTGTTCTTTTCCTTGATGAGCAGATCAATCTTTTCATGAAATTCAGACTTCGTGTTCTACTCATTCATTGCCTTTGTTGATAGTTCAGATAATGACATTGTAATCTTCTTAATCTCTGACTAAAAAATGTTTCTTTCTTCTTCAAAATCCTTCTCCACGTTCTTTCTTTGATCAGATAAATCTTTGAAAAATCCAACATTTTTCTGTTCAATTACCTTCTTCTCTTTTGCAAACTTGTCTCTTTCCATAATGATCACTTTCTCAAAATATGACACTTGTTGAGAAAGTTTGGCACATTTCTGATCTATTGCTTTCTTCTCTTCAAATGTCTTTCTAGAGAACTCAGAGAATTTATGTGCAAACTTCTTCTTTTCCTTTTCAAATTCAGTTCTTTCTTTGGCAATCTGATGTTCCAACTCTGAAACCTTCTTTCTCAGCTCTGCATTAGCTTTTTCTAAACCTTTTTCAGTTTCCTCATTCTTCTTGACATAGTCTTCTTCCTTGAGTTTATCAATCTGAGCTTCCAGATCTGAGATCTTACTTTTCAACTCAGTATTTTCAGTTTCCAAAGCCTCTGCTTTCTCTTCATTGCTCTTACCATCTTTTAATTGTTGAGAATCAGAAATCTGCGTCTGAAGATCTTCATTTATCTTCTTTAACTCATTTACTTCTTCACGTAGCAATTTCTTTTCAGCATGATATTTCTTTGATCTCTTTGAATAATAATCAACTGATGAAGTGAGATTTTTATTCTCTATTTTGAGTCTAATCATTTCTTCTTCATCATCAGAATATCCCATCTTGATAAGGCTTGCACAAAATGATCGTTCAAAAATTCAGAAACAAACTGGACTCTGAAAGTCAAACTTGGTCAACCCTAAAAAATCTCAGAAAATTCTCTAAGTACGGAAACTCGCAGGACAAAAGAATCAACTTCGCGCAAACCGAGTTATGCGTGTTTCTGGTTCGCGTACAACGAAGGATACGATCCTTTCTAAACTTTATACATGTCAAAACTCATATTTTGAACTCCTATAAACCTCCTTGATTTTGGAATTACAATAATCATATTTTGACCTAACTTGAGTTTTTAGGATATTTTAGGGTTCTTGTTAAGTTTTGTTAAAATGAATGATTTCTTTTGATATATGTTAAAATAATGTATTCTTACACATTTATGGTGAAGTACTTGAAAGATTATGTATAATCTCATTTTATGATTTTTATTCTTATCAGTAGTTAAATTTGGAAAATGCATTTTAGGAAGTAAATGTTGTTGGAAGCTACATGTTTAGCTTTGGTTAGTCACAAATGTAATTGCGACAAGTCTAGACTAGTACTAGTGGATCCCTAGGTATTGAGTCGGCTTATATATTTTGGGATGTTTTTCTCCATTGTAGCTATGGATGCATTTGATCCTCGGAGGCCTTTTGGTACGGTTATGTGGGACTGGTTACTAGCCATGGATCATAATGTAGTCCTAGTGAACGAGTATGACTTGGTTTCCTCGGGTGCCCTCCCCCACATCTTAGTACGGACCGACGTTGTTCGTGGCCATGGATTCCAAGTATTTAGCTCAAAACTCGGAATTGTAGCCTACTCGGTGTTCCGCTACACTCCTTGGTAAATCGGGTATCTCCCGTCATCGCAAGATGAATTTTCGGACCGAACGATCCTTATTTGACAAAGATTTAAATTATAAACTCAATTCTCTTGTAAAGATTTCCTTTTATTACAATTGATTGTAATTCTTTAAAATTATAAACTGTATGTTCTCACTAGGCTTTAAGCCTAACACTTTTTCTCAAATGATGTGTATAACAGGTTTCTTTAGCGGTGGGTTGTCAAGGGCTTGAGAGACGAGTATAGCCGTGAAACATTTTTGTGTTGGCTAGTATTTGGTGTTTGAGGCATTTGATTTAGTTCCATCTTTTGGTGATCTTTGGGTTGATAACCGATGTAATATCGATAGTTTATGTCTTGATTAGTTTGTTGTCAATTTTCATTTCGTTCACATGTTTTGTAAATGCCATATACATTTACCCATTTTGGGTGGTTTATTCCAAATACAAACGTTATATTGCCAAGTTTTCAAATTTTAAATTACTCTAAATTTTAGGGTGTTACACTTAAGAGTTTGGAAAGTTATGTAAACAATTCAAAGGGATGAAAAGATTAGGAATCCGTACCTTAAACTTCACAAAACTTATAAATTCACTGATCGCCTACTCCTTCAATCCCGACCTAAAAATACCCAAAAACTTAATATTAATCCTACTTAACGACCTTAAAACACAACAGCAAATCACGGCTATAATCGACTAATAAATGGCTAAAATACAACAACAATTCCCGGCTAAAATTGACTAATAAACGACCAAAACACAGCAGCAAAATCGACTAAAAACGACTAATAAATGGTTAAAAACGCAACAACGATTTCGACTAAAAACGACTAAAACGCAACAGCGATTTCGTCTAAAGACAACTTAAAACCGGCTAAAAACGCAGCAACAAAATTGACTAAAAATCAAATCGCTTTGCCCCGTTTTCCGGCGATTTACGCATCTCTTTTGCAATAACACAACAAAAATTTAACTACCAATAGTAGACATAATTACGACTATTTTCGAGATGAAGTAGAGTAGAATTTTGCGTTCTATAGACAAATATAATAGACACAAGTTGTTGTCATCGTTCTTGACAGAATTGGCAACTCTCGGGCCGCCGAGACAACTCGGTTTCTACCCGGAACAACCCCCAAAACTCCCATCCAAACACTAATCGCATAACTTCGGAACGAGGACAGAAGCTTACCTGAAAACGATGATGATTCGACGAACTTTGCTTGCCTTTGCCACCAATTTCCCCCTTACTCTCTATATCGATCCTTCCCAAGCTTATGGATTTTTTTTTCCTCTAGCGATTAAGGGGATATAGAGGTTAGGGCTGGAGTTATAAAAAAGGGGGAAAAGGTCTCAAAGGCCCAAAATCTGAAATTCAAACTTTTTCCCGAATTTTGCATAAATAACCCTTAAAACTTAAACAAATGGCAAGACTAACCCAACTACACCTCTTTTATTTATTTAAAAAAAACCCCACGTACCACATCTATAGGTTTCAATAAGCATATTCTCCCCCATTTTCCAAACTTCAACCAATATATAAATATATACATTACATATATATTAGGCATATACCCGTGTGATGCAGCGGAATGTAAGTAAAAAACGAACAACTAATGCTATTTTCTTTATATACATTTCATCAATAATCAACCATGACCTAAGAATCACAACTTACGAAACCTAAACCCATAAAAATATTCAATAATTAGTTTATATTACAATTATTGACGAAAAAAATTATAATGGTATTATTTATAATAAGAATGAAACGTATTTTACGATTATGTATTTTTAACGTGCTAACGGTGGAAAAAAAATAAAACGTATGGATAGAAAAACAAATTATTTCGTAAATATTCATGATATTTAATAGTACGGTTAAATTAAAAAATATTCAATATTGGGCTCGTTTCGAATATATTGAGGAGACGCTTATAAATTTTAATGATATAATTTGTAGAAAAATGAACGTATTTTTTCATTGCATTTTTGTTAATATATGATTATTTGTGTTAATATAATAACGGTGTAAAATGAAAAATGAAAAAATAAGGGATATAAAGTAAATTAAATAAGTAATTGTAAGAGTGATAAATGTAACATTGTAAGGGTGGTAAATGTTATTGTACAAAAGTTTGTACAATAACCGTTTTAGTTTTTTCATTATAAAGTATATATTGTAATATTTAATAGTACGGTTAAATTAAAAAATATTCAATATTGGGCTCGTTTTGATGGTATTGACGAGACGATTATAATGGTATAGTTTGTAAAAAAAGGAACGTATTTTTTCATTGCATTTTTGTTCATATATGATTATTTGTGTTAATATGATAACGGTGTAAAATGAAAAATGAAAAAAATAAGTGATATAAAGTAAATTAAATAAGTAATTGTAAGGGTGGTAAATGTAACATTGTAAGGGTAGTAAATGTTATTGTACAAAAGATTAAGGGTGGTAAATGTTATTGTACAAAAGATTGTACAATAACCGTATAACCGTTTTAGAAATTTCATTATATAGCTAGGCATATACCCGCGCAATGCAGCAGAATGTAAGTAAAGAACGAACAATTAATGCTACTCTCTTATAGATATGTCATCAACAATCAATCATAATCTAAGAATCACAATTTATAAAACCCTAAACCTATAAAGATATTCAATAATTAATTTATAGTACAATTATTGACGAAAAAAATTATAATTATATAATTTATAATAAGAATGAAACGTATTTTACGATTATGTATTTTAATGTGCTAATGGTGGAAAAATAAATAAAACGTATGGATATAAAACAAATTAATTCGTAGATATTTAATAGTACGGTTAAATTAGGCTCGTTTTGAAGGTCAGACGAGACGATTATAATGGTATAATTTGTAGAAAAATGAACGTATTTTTCATTGCATTTTTGTTAATATATGATTATTTTTGTTAATATGATAATGGTGTAAAATAAAAAATGAAAAAGTAAGGGATATAAAATAAATTAAATAAGTAATTGTAAGGGTGATAAATGTTATTGTACAAAAGATTGTACAATAACCGTTTTAGTAGTATAGATAATTCGTATATATTCTGATATTTAATAGTATGGTTAAATTAAAAAATATTCAATATTGGGCTCGTTTTGAAGGTATTGACGAGACGATTATAATGGTATAATTTGTATAAAAAGGAACGTATTTTTTCATTTCATTTTTTTTCATATACAATTATTTGTGTTAATATGATAACGGTGTAAAATGAAAAATGAAAAAGTAAGGAATATAAAATAAATTAAATAAGTAATTGTAAAGTGGTAAATGTAACATTATAAGGGTAGTAAATGTTATTGTACAAAAGATTAAGGGTGGTAAATGTTAACCGTTAACGGTTTTAAAATTTTCATTATATAGTATAGATATAGATTTACAGATACGAATTATGTAATTTATTAAAATTATAAGAAATAAATATTTTTTATAACAAAATATAGTATTAGAAAGTTTTCTTCAAGACAGATTAAAGTGATACCAAAATAAAAGGTTTATATAGTTTTCAATTATTTTAACCTTTTTTATATTTTTTATTATTAATATTTAATAATTTAAATAAATTAATCAAAACATAATAAGTATATAAAAATAATATTTGAGGACAATAAAGTGAAATTTAATAAGAACATAAAATAGAATGAATAAAATAATCAGATTTTATTTTGAGGTTATATTGATAAAACATAGGTCTGTTTTACTTGTTTGATGGAGGGGGATGGAACATGCATGTTCCAATCTATGTCTCTTCCATACCTGTTCTGTTTCAGTGTTACCAAAGGCACCCTTAGAATGGTTGACATAGTATGGAACACGGGTATATACCTAGTTTAGGGTAAAACAGGTAGTTTAAAATATAAAACAGGGAGAAGATAAGCGAATTTAGCTATACTCCTTCGATTATCAATCGCCTTTGCTATCTGCCACGTCTCGCTTCGAACCTAAGAAAAGTTTCTAAACAGCCAAAAATGTTCTAACGAACAGAAAAAACAACGGTTTCTTGTTTTCTTTTCAAATCTTCCAAGCAATTATACAATAATTTTACCTACATTCTGATTTTTAATTTGTGTGCACTCTCTGCTTCATCATTGAACAATTGAGGTTAGTTCTTTCTTCGAATTTGTTAAAAGAATTCATTTTCCCATTCTTGTTGGGTTAGTTAGATCAATTTTTTGTTGAGAATTTTATATAGTTTTCGAGTGTTCTGGGTTTTGGATTCGATAGTGCATTCCGATCTAAATTCACAAAGAAATCTATGGGAGATTGGTGAAGTTTTGAATATTGCATTGTGAAACCAACTTCACGAAAAAAAGCCCCCAATTTTTGTTTGGAAATTGAGGGTATTGATTGGAGATTGCAACTAAAACAATGTCATTTTCCTTTTGCAAATTCGGTGACGTTCTGATTCGTGTAAAGGCAAAAGGGATTGTTGGTTGAATCAGGGCTTGGATTATAGGACTTTTGGTTAACATGGGGTGATTTTATGCAAACAACATTGATGCAATGGGAAGGGTAGAATGATGGAACTGAAAAGTAGATTAAGAAGCCGATGGATGCAAGAAGCTTAGATTATTTAGGTGTTTTGGTAGTTTTTTTTCTTGTGTCAGTGCCAGGCTTTTGTGAAGGAAATCGCAGAATGCTAGATAAAGCTTTCTATGGCAATGGAGTCGGTTGGCCGGCTCATGATATGGACGGAAATACAGTATGATTCTTTATTGCCTCTCTTATACAAGTCTCTTGTTTGTGTTAATAATTGTGTTTTAACTTCGTTACATGAGTTTATTTTTGAATAGATGTTTCATGCTTGAAGGTTTTTTCATTCCATTCTATTTGGTTGGTAGAATGATGCTAGGAAAATCTTTTGTCTCATTCTTTAAACAGTTTCAAAGAATTTTGCTCTACATAAATGTTTTTGTGTCAGGATTTTGATCTCATAGAGCTTTAATAAGTGAAAACACTAAATAGTTGGAATGTTCTATTATTTGGCCTTCTCTTGCTCATTATTTGAGACTATTTTTGAAGAATTGATCTTGAATGCATTCTTTGTTAATGAAACATTAGATATTGATAATGTTGGATTCAAGAATCAAGAGAGAGTCTTAGCCCTCGAACCTGCCGTAGATGTGAGATTTACATTAAGCACTAAAGAGAGGTATGCCAAGGAAGTATGAGTGTAAATGCGGTCAAACACCTGTTGCGACCGAATTCATTCACCAATTTATAGGACATTAACAGGTGAATTTTAGATCAAATTCTATGAGGTATCGTGACGGTGAAGAGAACCCTTCAGATTTGGGTCCCTTCGAGTATGTTTAGCTATGTAGTGTATCCTAAAAGATAGAAATGTAGTTTTGTACAACTTCACTATTTGACAAACAATCATACATATCCTTTCTTAATGATGTTACAAAAGTCAAAATCTGAAATAGCAGTAAGGAACATGATTTGATATAGCAATTGTCATGATCATAAAAGAGTGGTATAGTTGTTCATGTAATACTTAGAATTATGTATATGTATATATACGTCTTTCACAACTTAAAATATTATATGTATTCAATAAAAATATACAGTTCAACATCAAAACATGAATTAGACAAGTCAAGTTTTACAAAGAAATAACAAGAGTTTGTAAATAGATAGTAATTGATAGAAGTGATTGGTAATGAAGCTAGAAAATATTACCATTTACCACATTCATATGATGAACCAAAGAGGCCAACTAAACTACAAAATCTGCGTACTAAAAACTATAGCTAAAAGATATTCAATCAATGGGACTTCTTATTGGCACTTTTCAAAGAGAAGGCCAAAACACGTGTTGAACTTGAACTCATAAGGGAATTGCAAAAAAAGAACAAAAAAAGTTCAATCAAAGTGAATACAACAATTAAGGCTGTTTGATCAGAAGCAGTTGCAACGATGAAGGTTGCACACTAGGAAGAGCAATCAAGGCTGAAATAAAATAGAACAAGGGTTGTAGATTTATGGAAGAAACCTAAATCTCCGATACCATGACAAGAAAGATGAGTTGAATAATAATTTGCTATACAAGAGTACAAGACCCCCATATATAGGGTATTTACAAGAGATAAAAGGAAACTAAATCAAGGAAATCAAGGAAAAGATAACGACTAAGAAGACAACTATATCCCATAATTATAGGAATGATTCCTCCTAATCTGCAGCCTGTACACTTCGACACACACTACCTTGAGATAAGCTCTAGGAATCATTTACTAAAATGATAACCATATTAGTTACATATTTAAAGCTCCAAAACTAGAAAAAAATATGAATAGTAACAAAAAAGACTTGAGTCATCCATTCAAGAATGTAGAACACAAGAGAAAAGTAAGGAAATTATGTTATATTATAAATATATAAATAATATTTATCACATAAGATGATACAAAGGTTGTTGGGTTCCATTTTTGCATGTGTGCTACCTGACCAAGTGACCACAGGTCTCCAGCGTAGGCTGCATATTCCCTTATCTCTCTAACACGAGATTGCTACCCACGTCGCATAAAATGTATCGCAACATATCCAAGTCACATAGCCCCCCAAAAAATGTTGAGTGTCCCCAAAATTTAACGCAATCTATTTGTTTGTTGATTGATTAAAGAAATTACAATGACTAAAATATGGGCTTTAGAACTTAAGACCCGAGATTACAATGACTAAAATATGGGCTTTAGAACTTAGATCCGAGATTACAATGACTGACAGTTATGATCATTATTGTTTTTTTGTTCATATTTTTTCTAGATCTAATGAAAGTTACGTTTTATTTCTACAGGTAGATAAGGATTCAGTATTGCATAAGAAGCATCTTGAAAAAATTATAGAAGCTATCAAGTATTTTAACCTTCATTTACCAGACCTCAAAAACTACAACAGGAATTCTGATGTAGCATTGTTAAGAAAAAAGATTGCACGTAAAGCCATCACAGTTCATCCTCCAAAACAGAAACAATCTCTTATACATTGCTTAAAGTCCAAAAGATCTTTGTCTAATGATACCGACAAAGAAAGATGGCTAGAGTTTCTTCGTAGATTGTCTGGTCATCATGGTCGAGTCCTCAAACAAAGGCGTCGACGGAGACGACGACGTCGAAGGCGAAGACGGCGCCAACCGCGTCCAAGACCATTGGGCCCTGCACCGGTGCCATCACCAGCTCCATCTCAGGCACCCGCTAGTGTACCATCTCCAACATCAACTCCCAGTGGGGCTCCATCTTCAACAGGGAATCCTAACGGGGCCCCATCACCAGCAGTCACTCCTATCGGGCCCCCATCTTCAACACGGGCTCCAAGTGGGGCCCCATCTCCGAAGCGTGAGCCTTCTCCCAAGCTTTCACCTAAACCTTTAACTGATGTGGATCCTCATCCGCGGGAAAAAATAGAAAAGCCACCGGTTTTGCCTCCAGAGGACAAAGACAATAGCAATGAGCGCAAGTTGCTAATAATTGCTGTAACTTCAAGTACAGTCGCAGCATTTGCTATTCTCTTGTTGTTTTTGGTTTGCTTTCTTAGACTAAAAAAACGAAGAAGAGAACCTAATAATGGAGGAAGGGATGTGAGGCTTTTTCCTACTGGTAAGTACTCAGCTGCATACTTTCTATTGTTCCAAAAAAAGAACTTTGACTACCTATCCCTAAGGTCAAAAATGATCATGATTTTCTTATTATCTAAGGTCAAAATATTTAATGGTTGGAGGTATTGAGGGGTTTGGAATGGGAATGGGAATGAAAAATGTTGTTTGGTTTGACATAATATAATGAGCCCATTATCCTAAACCCATTAATTTTCATTCCTGACCAAATTGGGGGGAAAGAAAATCTTATTCTCGCTCAGTCACCTTTTCTCATATGCCCTTCATCTCTCGATGTTTAATGAAACATATTTTTTATTTTCGTGTTGGACGGCACATATTTATATTAAAAAATATTATATAAAATATTTTTTTATTGATTATAATGGTTTAACCAAACAACATCAATGCAATGCTCATTCCTATTCCCATTCTACTTCATTCCCATTTTCATTTTCATTCCTATTCCTTAAAATGAACCAAACGCTTAAGAAAACTGATTATTGAGATAAATGTAAAATTGTCTACCTATCCCTAACATTAATCAAGCGTTTATCTGATTTTAATTCTTAAAGTCGTAATAATCACTCTCGAAACACAAATACAAACGCCTCCTTAATGATATTCAAATTAAATAAGAATTCAGAATTTTGTTTTCAGGTTCTTTGCAGAAATCCAAGAAAGTCGGAAGTACAAAAGATGTGATTCACAATTTGTCAACTGAAGGTGCTTCCATGCCAGGAGGTCAAGTATCAGGAGTTGGATCATTACCACTTCCACCAGGTAAAACTGCACCTCCACCACCATCACCATCACCATCACCACCGTCACCACCATTACCACCATCACAACCATCACAACCATCAGAACCATTACCATCATCACCACTGCCCCAATCACCACCACCACCACCTCCACTACCACCACCTCCACCAGTTCCTGTCCCTGAAGCACCCCCACCCCCACCACCCCTGAAGGCTGCTAATGTACCTAATCCACCCAAGAACAAACCACCCCCACCTACTGCCTTACATCACCGAGGGCACTCTGGAGATGAAAATAACCAAGGAGATGCTGATGCCAATAAAACCAAGTTAAAGCCATTTTTCTGGGACAAGGTCAACACTAGTCCTAACCGATCAATGGTTTGGCATGACATCAAAGCTGGATCATTCCAGTAAGGTTCTAAACCATTAACTACAATTCTTTAGAAATTTTAAGTGTTTTAAAACCAAAATTTTTATTTTTGTCATCTGTCATATTTGAGATGTTGCCTTCTGAACCATCATACATGGCTTTTCATTCCATCCAAATTATTGTTGTTGTGCAAAATGAATACCAACAAGAATAATGCCGATAGTGGCAGATTCAGAATTTCCAAGGAGGGTATGCACTACCGTAACATAACCCTAAAAATATTGATCACTTATTTCTCTTTTTGGATTTACATTTTCACTTCCAAAATTACTTGATCTTATAAACAATAGTTTTTTTTTTTTCTTTTTGTTGCCATTTTCGTGATAATGTTGAATAGTTTGTACGAAAAATCAAGTAGGATGGTTGAAAGGGCTAATCAGTGTATTGTATGTATACCAATCAAATTTTTGGATGAACAGGTTCAATGAGGAGATGATGGAAAATCTTTTCGGTTATGGTTCGACCAATCAAAATAAGAATGAGAGTGGAAAAATCACGCCAAACATACACTCTCAACCCAAGTTGATTCAGCTTATTGAGCCCAAGAAAGCACAGAATTTGGCAATTCTTCTGAAAGCATGGAATTTAACAACGGAAGAAGTCACAGATGCCCTCAAGGATGGTAATTATCTCTCTCTCTCTTTCTCTCTCTCTCTCTATATATATATACACACACACACACATATATATATAGGGGTGGTTTCAATTGGAAACCAAATTTCATTGGAAACTTTGGAAACCAAATTTCAATCATTGATCTTTTTAATCAATGGTCAAGATTCATTTGAATTATATATGGTAATAAATTAATTAATTTATTAATAAAAGTCAAAGATAATAATAATATGTCAAAAGGGTAAGTGTGTCTTTTTTTGTTTCAAATTTGGCAACAAAGATGAAATATGCTTAATATTGAAAAACGTATATTTCTTTAAAAAAAAAGAGCATATCAAGACTACCTTTTTATTACATGTTCATCAATATGCAGTATCTAAAAACCCAAATAAGTTTCATTAAGTTTCATTACCATTATTGTTTCATTACCTTTCCATTATGTTTCACTATATCAAATCTGTTTCATCAGGTTTCACTATATTAATATTTTGTTTTACTATATTAATATTTTGTTTCATTACTTTTCCATTATGTTTCACTATATCAAATATAAACCTCATCAGGTTTCACTATATTAACATTTTATGTTTCATCAGTTTTCAACTATATTAATATTTTGTTTCACTATATCAAATCCATTATGTTTCACTATATTAATATTTTGTGCCTGGAGATAATATTGAAGATTTCATATGAATATCAACTTTTATTCATTGGATGAATCAATCATTGATTCATAAGAATCAAAAAATAATAATTTGATTTGTAGCTTATGTATGAATCAATTTGTGTTTACGTAAATTAAATGTTTCATGTTTAAATTAATAAAGGATCAATATTACCATATATAAAATATATTAAAATTAAATGATTAATATTATAATAATAATAACACTTACCATATATATTATGAAATTATGTAAAAGACTAAAATAACCTTATCAATTAAAAATAAAAATAAAAAAAGGAAATTCAATGATTGGTTAATTTCGGTTTCCAAAGTTTCCAATGTAATATTGGTTTCCAATTGATCCCTCCCCTATATATATATATATATATATATATATATATATATATATATATATATATATATATATATATATATATATATATATAGGGTTGGGTTCCGGTGAGAAGTTGAACTAATGGTGAGAAGCATGAGAAATGGTTATCGACCGTTGGATGAGAAATGAATGCACATTAGGATGAGATGCACCAGATCAATTCCTTTCTAAGCCGCAATTAATGGGAGGGCTTGAGATTAAAAGAGATCAATGGTTCAGATCCACTTCTCAAGCTTCTCACCGTTAACTCAACTTCTCACACGATCTTTCGCCTATACACACGTAGGGGTCGTTTCATTTACAAACCATGTAATTCTAACAAACTATACAAACCATAATTAATGCTTATATTAGGAAACAATACATATATTTATGGACAATTATCATGACTCATTAATTATGATTGAGATATATATGGAAGATGACAAAGTTCATTCATTATGATCATGGTTGGAGATTAGGAAACATAATGAAATCAGATATTTATTAGACTAGATGGACGACTAAAATTGGTTAGATTGATTTGTATGGTTTGTTAGAATTGGATGGTTTGTACATGAAATGTCCCCTACACACACATATATATATATATGTGTGTGTGTGTGTGTATGTGTAGCTTCAGGTTCAAACGAGAAGTTAAACATTTTGCGAGAAGGCAGAGAAGTTTCAATATCATATATGATTACACGCATTTCACAAGTTTAATCATATATGATTAAACGCATGTTAGCATTGACAATACATAGACGATTAATCATATATGATTAAAACCAGAAGTGCAATCATAAATGATATACTTCTCGCCTTCTCGCAAAATGTTTAACTTCTCGCATGATCCTTCCTCTATATATATACATACATATATATAGGGTCCCCTTCTTTTGTTAACCATGACATTGGTATTAACCGTGTTAACCAATGTTCACCGTTGATTATTTACTGTTGTTTTATAGAATCTGATTTACGATCATAATTCTTTGATATGGTAGAACTCATTTGCAGTGAACAAAAAACTTACACACACTTACACACAATGAACTTTGAGAAAGAGAGCTTTTATTTAATGTTGAGAAAAACACACATACATTCAAGGCAACCATTATCATGTTTATAAGTATGATGAAACGGTGCAATCATAATCATCACGTCGGTTGGCATGGGATGCCATAACCGACCCCTAAAACTACATAATAACTACTTGGCAGTTTTTTTAATGAGGTGTCATATGACCCTCTATAATTTTAACATAATTGGATAATAAAAACTAATAATTAGAACATAAATATAATATTTTGACATTTAACTTTCCAACACTCCCCCTTAAATGTCAAAATTCTTTTAATTATCTTGGGTCTTCACAGCACGATCACAAAGTCATCACCTTCAGTCGAATTACAGCTTGGGTCCTTGTTTCCATCCGAATCGTAGACTTCAATGCTCGGATCTTCGTCTTCCGCCTCCTCACTTTCTGAAACTTTGCTGTCCTTGGGTTGATGTGGTGTATTGGTGGCGTTCCGGTCTTCCTGACCATTTCCCCTCTGGTGCATCTACCATCTGAGGTACCTACGCCAACGTCGACCTTACAACCTTTTTCATCTTAAGTCTTGTCGGGCACACTCCCGTATTTCTGACTCTCCATGCTCGAGTACTTTCCGTACCACTTCTGAGCAAAAATAAAATACTCATGTGGGTGCAGAAGATAATCAATGAACAATTTGTTGAACGCCTCGCCATAACATTCTGGAAACCCAAAGCTTTCTGCGATCTCGTTCCAAAGTCCCTTTACGGTGATGATCTTGTGTCCTCCATAACATGTGATACACTTTTCAACGTAACGGCAGATATCAACTTTCATTCCCAGCCACCAGTAATCGATACTCAAGTATGGTACATCTTCGTACTTCCCGGATGAACGGATAATCTTGACTTATGTGCCTCCGCCAAGATAGTCTCCCGTAAGCCTCCGAGTCTCGGTACCCATATTCGGGTCTTTAAGACTTTAAGTCCCCGGTTATCGTCAGTTAAAGAATCTAAATAACCCACCATGCGTTCAGACTTGACATGATCCAGCTTCAAAGCCTCAGTCTGCCATCTTTGTAAGTCATTGATAAGAGTAGACTCCACTGACGTATGAGTGATAGCGTAACACATAGATCCAATATACGCCTTCCTACTTAACGCATCCGCCACTACGTTGGCTTTACCCGGATGGTAGAGTATCTCACAGTCGTAATCTTTAATCAACTCCATGGCCCGTTGCTGACGCATATTCAAGGTTTGTTGGTCAAAAAGATATTTCAAACTCTTGTGATCAGTGTACAATTGGCATTTCGTGCCATACAGATAATGACGCCAGAGTTTCAAAGCAAAGACAACCGCTGCTAGCTCAAGATCATGGGTTGGGTAGTTTTTCTCATATTCTTTTAGCCGTCGTGAAGCATATGCGATTACCTTGCCCCGTTGCATCAATACACAACCCAATCCTAGCTTTGACGCGTCACTGTATACTATGAAATCATCGCTGCCTTCAGGTAAGGAAAGTATCGGTGCGTGCGTCAAACAGTCCTTCAAAGTCTGGAATGCGTTTTCCTGGTCCTCATTCCAAACAAATTTTACATCCTTGTGAGTGAGAAAAGTGAGGGGTACGGCGGTTTTCGAGAAATCCCGTATAAATCATCGATAGTAACCCGTCAAGCCGAGAAAACTACGTACTTCGGAGGCATTCTTAGGTTGTTCCCAATTCTGTATTGCCTCAACCTTAGATGGATCCACGAAAACACCATCGCAGGATATCGTATGCCCCAAGAATTGTACATGACGGAGCCAGAATTCACATTTCGAGAACTTGGCATATAATCGTTCATTTCTCAGCAACTCCAACATTTCTCTAAGGTGCACGACATGATCGGCCTCGGTCTTAGAATATGGTAAACCCCCAATACGTTTTACGTATAGCAGAAAGAACAAGTAACGGGGGTTAGTTGTCTGTTTGTTATTGTTACTTACTCTTGTCTAGTTGAATAATTGAATAAGGGGGTAGTTTGGGAATTGTCCTTTAGCTTTTGTTAGTGGAGTATATTAGTTTGAGCGGGAGAGTTTGTTGGGTATCTTTTGAATTCTTTCTCAATTTGTAAACTGGAGCCATAGCTCTCTAGAGAGTACCGACCTCTCGAATGTCAGTAAGATCTGTTCGAGCAATACAATCCAACCCACATTCAGCCCAATTGTAGATAGTGTATACCAAATTGGTATCAGAGCAGTTCGGTTCTGTGGAAATGACGACTCGAAGCAATGTAAGGGTGGAAGATTTGGAAAGCCGAGTGGGAACGATGGAGAATGTGATGCAGACAATTATGGAGCAAATGGATAAAATCATCAAAAATCAGGAAGAGGCAGCAAGTAAGGCGAGTTCTCAGTCTATGTCTGAAGGCGACGATACACCTGGTTCAGCGAGAAAGGGAAAAGGGAAAGGCGATGGCCACGATTCTAGTCGTTTTCTAGCGGTGAAAGGACGCAAGTTAGAGATACCTTCGTTCGATGGAAAGGATCCAGATGGGTGGATCCTGCGGGCGGAACGGTATTTCTCGTTGAATCGTTTAAGCCAAGAAGAGAAAATTGACGTATCATTCATCGCGTTCGAAGGTGATGCGCTGAAATGGTTTCAATGGGAGAACAAACGACATCCGATTACCAGATGGGAAGATTTGAAGCAATTGATTCTACGTCAATTTCGATCTCTGGCTACCGGTTCATTGTGCGAACATTTTCTCGCGGTCAGACAAGAAGGCACGATCGATGATTATCGGAGGAGATTTGTGGAATTAGCTGCACCACTAGACGGAATTCCAGAGGAAATTTTTTTAGGCCAATTCATCAATGGATTGGAGAGTTCGGTTAAGGCCGAATTGCATTTGATGAACCCGCTGACTTTGAGTCAAGCAATGGAGATGGCCTCTAAAATTGAAGTGAAGAACAGATTGCTTCATCGTGAACGAATATACCAAGATATCATCAATAAAGACAATAACAGACTTATCAAGCATCGGGCGACACACTCGATTCATTAAATCCATGAATGTTGCAGGTGTATTCGTAAGTCCAAACGGCATGACAAGGAATTCATAATGTCCATACCGTGTGCGAAAAGCTGTCTTAGGCACATCCTCTTCACGTACCTTAAGTTGATGATATCCTGATCTTAAATCAATCTTGGAAAAATAACTTGCACCATGTAATTGATCAAATGGATCATCAATTCATGGAGGAGGGTATTTATTCTTGATGGTTACCTTATTCAGATGCCGATAATCAATATACATTCGGAAGGGACCATCTTTCTTCTTTACGAACAATACCGGAGCACCCCAGGGTGAAGTGCTTGGTCGAATGAATCCCTTGTCCAACAACTCTTGTAATTGGCTCATCATTTCTTTCATTTCCGCCGGTGCGAGACGATAGGGTGTCTTAGCGATAGGAGCGACACCGGGTACTAAATCGATCCGAAACTCTACTTGTCTGTCCGGTGGCAACCCTGGCAAGTCATCGGGAAATACATCTGAAAACTCACATACGATTGGCACATCCTTCACCGTCTTCTTCCCCTCTTTGGATGAATCTAAAACATAGGCCAGAAAAGAGGAATATCCTTTCGTTAGATATCGTCGGGCCTTGAGCATAGAGATTACCTTTACATCTCCTACACGTCGTTCACCGTATACATATAGGTAATCTCCGTTGTCCTTCGGTATTCGAATCATTCGGTGAGAGCATATGATGTCAACACGGTTTCTAGCTAACCAATCCATCCCATTAACAATATCAAAGCCATGAATATCCATCGGGATCAGATCTATTGAGAACTCATAGTCGTTAAGAATTAACACACAATCTTTATATACTTTATCGGCAACTAGAACACCCCCGTTAGCCGTATCGACAATGAATGGTTTATCAAGCATAGAAGGCACAGAATCCAGAAATCGAGTATAATAATGCGATACGAAGGATTTAGTTGCTCCAGAATCAAATAAAATGCGCGCAGGTTGGGAATTCACAAGAAAAATACCAATAACAACGTCCGGTTCATTACAAGCTTCCTCTGCGGTAATCTGGAAAGCTCGAGCTCATGCTTTGGGTACCTCCTTTTGAACGGAAGACCCGGTTGTCGTCGGTCGCTGAACTGATGCTTTACTTTCTTCTCGTTTGACTCGAGGGCAATTTCTCTGTTTGTGCCCCAATACTCCACAAGAATAACATGCGTCCTCCCGTCGTGGACAACCAGTACGGATATGGCCCACATCGCCACAACAAAAGCATCTAAGACTCGTCGGTTCAGCGTTACATCGTCCCGAATGAATCTTACCACATTTCTGACAATTTCGTGGCGCATTCGACTATAATAAAGTTATGTTAAGTTCAACAGTTCATATTATTTAACTATAATATTTACGATTTATACCTGGAGTGTATAAGCCTGTGAAGGAGCACGGGAAGTGGTTTGAGTCTTTGCTCATCTCGGGGTGAAGAATCGAGGCGATTTGTGGGTCGATAACGAGAACGTTCTTTCATTTCTTTGTCGTTTCAACTGGAAATTTGGTTCATCAAGTATAGTTAAATCGTGTTCACGGCGACGAGCGTACTCCACAGCTTTATTGAAACTTGGAATGTCGCGGTTAGCAACAAACTCCCGGATTTCTCGTCTCAAACCATCGACATAATGCTCTATTCGTTCATGTTCGGAAGATAAAAATCGTAAGGCAAAACGTGCCTTTCGGTAAAATTGAGTCTCATACTCAATAGAATTCTTTCTCAAGCCTCCGTTGCAAGTCGATCGGGCAGAATTGCTCAAAGAAATGAGTCTTGAAAGACTCCCAAGTCAAGCTTTCACGTTCCTTTTCAGTAAGGGATTCAAAAGTTACATCCCACCATGTGAGTGCACGCTCTGTCAACATTGCACTGGCATAATTCACTTTATCTTCATTCAACACTCGGGAAATTCGGAACACCTTTTCGGTGTTTTGGATCCATTAAACTGCGATTACCGGATCAGACAGTCCGGTGAAATCTGTAGCGCCACTACTACGAAAGCTTTTAAACGAGACCCGTTCAGATTTGGGTTTTTGAGGGATCACCCATCTCTTTCTCTTTACCCTTTCTTGTGTCATGCTTATATTGTTCAAAAGTTTGTTGAACAAATGTCGTGAGTCGTTTCATTAATCGTTCACCACGGGGAGACAAGGGTGTATCATCCTCATTCATGCTAGGGTCGGGATCATTTTCTCTAACATTGGGGTTTGATGGAGTGTGGCTAGCAGCATCACCATCAGACATCGTCCTAAAAAGATGTACACATATGGAGAGTATCAAAACATATAGAGCATTAAACAACATCCTATTTATGGTCCCTTACCCAACTTGGGTCTCTCCTAATGGTCCATATCCCGTATCAATCATCGCTTAGTTACTATATAACATCAACGCCTAGTTTAAGTCTAGATACCGTTATAGATATCTAGATCACTTAAACTACTGCTCTGATACCATATTTGTAACACCCCGGTTACATAACAAACACTTACCGAACCACCGATAAATTAATTTAGTTTCAAAAACCTCAGATTACGGGATAACAATATACAACCCAAAATACATAATTTAAGGCTTAATAATTACATAACAAACCATAACATAACCATCGGGGACATATCTACCCGGAAATGTTCTAACTGTATATAATCCCAAAAGTTTAATGCATAAATACCTAAACCAAAAGTAAGCTTCACGCTTCAATCCCTACCGATCAACCGACCTTGTTCTTATCTTTGTCGACTTGCCCTTAAAAGTTAATAACCACAAAAAAGTAAGCTATAAAGCTTAGTGAATTTGTGTGGAAATATGTGGTTACAATGTAGTACACAAGCGTACATACTAGGAAACGAAGAAGGGCTCGAAAACAAGTTTACATAACAATAATGAAACAACTTAGTTATACCATATGAAATCATATACATAAAACGCACTTTCAACGAGGGAATCACAAAGAAAACATCAATGAAATTAACATTATTTTTCGAGATCATGTAAGTTCCATGCCAATTAACTTTTACACAAACATAAGACTTGACACCAAATCCGTCCTTCATCTCCCGGATTGTGCCAAAGTCCTATACTCACCCCCTGACTCCCACTGGGCAGTGAGTACGGCAGCCCCTCCGATTGTCTCACCGGACTCCATGGAATATCGACAATCGGCGCCCAAAACACATCACAAGATCAATACAAGCAATATGACAATTCAAGAGGATATCCAGGATCTAGCATGATTCATGGATGAACAATAAAGCACATAAGCATGTATAACCACAAAGTAACGCATATGTCCACATAAACTCATGGTGTTGTTCATTGAATTCGGTTAACCAAACCGAAAGCCAAACCGAAAGGTCGAATCCCAACTTCTGTTCAATGGTTGAGAGTCCCATTAGCAATGCACAATAATAACACAAACTTAACCCTTTTTAATTCAAGCATTCTACTTTGTTTTTACTATACAGCACCTACTTGCAGACCTGTTTTGCACATCTTAAACTCAAAATGATCAAATTACTTCTAAAGATGGATTGTACCCCTTTATCCTACCTTTCTAGAGCCTATTTATACATATTTTTAGGATTTTTCTACAATTTTCTACGAATTTTACAACACAACAGCACAAGGCTGTCAAAATTCAGCTTTACAGCACAGAATAAATGACACTTTTTACCCACCTTAAAGTTGGAATTAGATTTCGATGTCTGAATTCAAAACAAGGTAGACAATCCTAGCTTTCAAATGCCTCTGACCTCATATTTTTCTGATTTTTCTATGATTTTATACGATTTTTCTAAAATAGTGCTGTAACATGATTTCAAACTCGAAAAAAATCACACTTTTGTGCAATTAAGTATCCAATTCCATTCCAATACTAACCAAATTCAGATGTTAACTTTAACTTATCATTATCAAGGTAAAATCAACAAGAAACCATGGTTCATTCATCCATTTCTACCAATTTCATCTAAATCCAACTTTGTATAGGAAAGAGTTAATTTGTTCTTTGTGAAAATTCACTTTCCTTTCCATCTTCTTGCAAATCAACCAACATAAAACCTTAATCTTACAAAATTATCCACTAATCACAAACATGCAAACCCTAATCTTCTTAATTAACACTAATTATAATGATTAAACTTAGTATTAGGAGTATACCTTCAATAATCTTCACATATACATCAAGATTTCATCACTTTGAGCTTTGATTCTTCAAGGATTAGATGTGTTTGAGCTTAAGTGTGTGAAAATCGCACCTTAAGTGTGTGTGGAAGTTCTTGAACTGAAAATGGCATAAATTGGGCCTAAAATTCGTCTTTTGCAAGCTGAATCCGAGTTGGGTCGGGTCTGACCCGCCTGGGTACCCATTTTGACCACTCAACACTAAAAATGACATAACTTTTCGCTCGGAACTCCGTTTTCGATGAGGTTTTCGCCTATGCGTTCGTAACGAGATAATAAACAACTTCCAACAAAAATATTTCAAAAAAGACCTACCAATAAAAGCAGTTTTACATATTTGTGGACGTTATGCTTTCCTTTGCAATTTCGTCGTTTTTGATTTTAAGCTTGGAATCCCGTAAAAGTTTCCCGACACTTCCAACAACTCCTAATAGGTCCAAAACTTAGTTCCAAAGCTTAACATCTCATCAAACACCTCTCGTTTGAGTTTTGTGCATGTAGTTTACCGAAATAACAACGTATTTTGTAAAACTTGCATAAAATACAATCTACACGACCTTTTCGACTTCCGTCAGTTCTAGCACTTCATATTTACTTATTCAAAGGTGTTCCAACCTTTACATCACCATTTAGATCATCCGTTCCAGTTTTGGGTAAATTTTCCCATTTTGGCACTCTAGTGACCTACCCGATTTCCATTTGAGCAATGCACTTTGTATTTTGAACCTTCACATCATCTAATTATGTCTTTTGTGAGGTGTTAGTACCAATATTACCTCCTATATCTCATTCCAAAAATGGGCTCTAATTATAGCTCACTAGCACACTAAACATCTTAGCAAATTCTATTTTTACAATATTAACACATAAAACATGCTTTATCATATAATACATATTTAGACTCACTAGTGAAGCATATTTAGGAGAGTGGATGTTACACAAATGGAACTTGCAAACTTATGGATATGGATGGCATACTCCCGGGTGTAACTCCCGGATTAAGACTAACTGAGGTCTCCCGGGTTAATGCTAACTCCCGGGTTTCAAGCCCGACTCCCGGTATGCAAATTGTATACGATCCAGAAAACTCAAATAACACTAAATTGATGAAATTAATTCAAAATTGATGATCACAAATCGTTTCTAACAACAAATCACCTAATCCTTTTCAAACTAATTGATCAAAACATAAGAAAATTGAATGAATTTTCATGAAATTTCAAGAACACAGTGTCGAAAAAAAATTCCAGATCTGATCGATTTCTTTCAAAAAACTTGATCGAACTTTTCCAAATAAAAAACCAAGAATTATTGAATGAATTTTCATGAAATTTCAAGAACACAGTGTCGAAAAAAAATTCCAGATCTGATCGATTTCTTTCAAAAAACTTGATCGAACTTTTCCAAATAAAAAACCAAGAATTCAAGCCCAAAACTCAACACGAATTTAACACATTAATAACCAAAACTCAAACCAAAAACTTTTAATTTTTGAAGAACTTAGTGATGCACTGTATTAAACCAGAAGTCGATAAAAGTTAGGGATTTAGACAAACCTTTTGATCATATCGAATGAAAATTAATTCGATCCAGCTCTGATACCAATTGTAGATCCCAGAACAGTGCGATTTATCAGCAATAATAATCAATGATGAACAATGAATAAACCACAACAGCTAGTCATATGATTAGATTCAACAATAAAGGGTTTAGGTTTACAGAGAGAATTTCTGATAAGCTTATGTAAACCTTACGACTAACTTTTCTAACAAATAATCTCTTTAACCTAAAACTAGGTTTAGCAAACCTATAAATATGAAGCGTGTAAGGCCTAATGGGCCTAAAGCCCATTTACAAAAGACTTTAAAGCAATTACAATTCATACCCTAAAAATGCGTTATACAACTTTCAACGCACTAGGACTTTCAGTCCTAACCGTTGATGTTCAAATCCCTAATTTCTCTCCTGTTTATTTGGTATCTCGTGGACATTAATTGGATGGATATTTGTTATTTTACATATTTACCCCTGTGCTCATATGCATCTTTCTTCTCAAACCGTTTAATTTATTATTTCTAAAATAAAAATTCTAATTAAATGTGAACCATAGATGTAAATAATCAACGGTGAAGATTGGTTAACACGGTTAATACCAATGTCACGGTTAACAAAAGAAGGGGACCATATATATTATATATATATGTATATATATATATATATATAGGGTCAGGTTCAGGGGAAAACCTAAAAAAAACAGAAAACTGAAGAACACCCTGATAGCCCTTCATCTGGACGGTATGCACTTGTGCATACATGTAATTTGTAACATGCACAATTGCATAAAAACAAAAAAAACAACATAATTACCTGTATGCACAAGTGCATACCGTCCAGATGGAAGGCTACCAGGGTGTTCTTCAGTTTTCCGTTTTTTTGAGGTTTTCCCTTGAACCTCCGTGTGTATATATATATATATATCTTTCTCTGTCGCATGCATTTATTTGTTAATCTCTATTGTAATCAATTGTTATTGTGGATATGATCAGGTAATGAGCTTCCTGTAGAATTTATTTCAACTTTGTTGAAGATGGCACCAACCCAAGAAGAAGAGCTAAAACTTCGGTCATATAGTGGTGATGTTGCTCTTCTTGGCCCATCTGAACGCTTCCTTAAAGTATTGGTTGATATCCCATTTCCCTTCAAACGTCTTGAATCTTTGTTATTTTTGAGTTCCCTTCAGGAGGAATCCTCTTCTGTTAAAGACTCCTTTTCGGTTTTAGAGGTATAACTTCCCCTTCCTGTGGTAAATGACGATTTTATCCTTCTGGCATTATCTTTACAAGCATTTTGAACTCACCAGTTTTCCTAGAAAGTCCTTTTCGGCTATAGAGCCTGAACATCCTTGTGCATTCACTTCTTTTTGGTGGTGATTTGGGGGGAGTGGTAGCTTAAAATGATTATTTTTACCACTTTGGAATAATCTTTACAAGCATTCAGGACACAATAGTATGGTTTAAGAGAATAAGGATCCTTTTGGGGGGCTTTTTGCTCAAAATGACTATTTTACTCTTTTGGCATTTGTTTACAAGCACCGGATTCACTGGTTTAAATGTCCTTTTCGTCTTTGGATGTGTGACCTCCCTGCATACTCTCTTTTGGGATGGTTTTGAGCTCAAAACCTTTACAAACATTTGGGACTCGATTGCCAAGGTTAATTAAGAAATTTTGCATTAGTCAACTGTTCTCAGTACATCTCCGTTAGATTCTTCTGATTATTTTAAAACCGTTCCAAATTAATTCACAGGTTGCTTGCACGACCCTCAAAAACAGTAGACTCTTCCATAAACTTCTAGAAGCAGTTCTTAAGACTGGCAACCGTATGAACGTCGGTACGTACCGTGGTGGGGCCCAGGCATTCAAACTCGATACACTTTTGAAACTCTCCGATGTCAAAGGCACCGACGGCAAGACCACCCTCCTGTCTTTCGTGGTCCAAGAAATCATTCGGTCGGAAGGAACCAAAGTTGCCCGGAGAGCAATGGCAGCTAGCCAGAGTTCATCGGAAGACGTTCAACAACAACAAACCAAAGAACCCCCGGAATATTACCGGCAGCTCGGCCTTGAGGTTGTTTCCAAGTTAAGCGAGGAACTTGAGGATGTTAAAAAAGCTGCTGTCATAGATGGCGATGTCCTAACATCGACCGTTTTGAAGTTAGGACACATGTTACGTAAAATAACGGATTTCGTAAACAACGAGATGAAAACTGTGGACGAAGAAACCAGATTCCGGGCGTTCCTTGTGGATTCTATAGGTCATACGGAAGCCGAGATCAATTGGTTGTTGGAAGAGGAGAAGAGGATAATGGCGTTGGTGAAGAGCACAGGCGATTATTTCCACGGGAAGTCGAGAAAAGATGAGGGTTTGCACTTGTTCGTGGTTGTTCGTGATTTCTTGGTGCTTTTGGATAGTGTATGTAACGACATAAGAAAAATGACGACCATGCAAGCGAGGCATAATCAATCGAACTCGGCAGCAACGACTCCTGATGCATCACCGGGGCTAAAAGTTCCACGGGATAAGCTATTTCCGTGTAATGAAGATGGTCAATCGGGTTATTCGAGTTCGAGTGAAGACAGCTTTTCGCCTTAGTTCTTGCTTTTTGTTCAAACGAAAACGGGAAACCACATAAAACGAATATTCTAATGAAGGTTACAGTTTTGATCAAGAAGAAGAAACTTAAAATATCATAAAGTGGTTGAAGAGAAACAAATTCAAGAATATAGGGACTAAATGTGAATAAAAAGAAAGTTGGATGTTTTATGTTTTTTTATAATAGAAAGGATGTATCTATTTCTTCTTGGTTTTTGCTTCTATTCAAACAAGAAAAACGAAGAATTAAAGACGGGGACTAGATTGGAATATGATAAAAAGTTGAAGGTTTTGATTTGTAAATGTATAGAAGAGTGTATACTGTAAGTTATGATTTTCGAATGTTAATTTTAGTTAGGCTTATATAATTATTTTATTTCCTTTTCATATTACAAATTTCTTTCATACATTTTTTCTTTACCGTGTTCGATGACGAGTAAACGTGTTTGTTAACATGGTATTTGTGGATTAATTCAATATCTGTTATCGACTTATCGTTCCTGTTTTAGCTTTACGAAAGAAATCCACATCTTACTACTCCAATACTTGATTGGAATCAATGATCATGAAAAAACATATACTAGTAGAGAACTGTAGTTCAGAGAAACCTTGCTTCAATGTAAGTACGTTCTTGTGTAGAGATGTACCAAAAAACCCTAGCCGCCAGAAAACCGAGTCTAAGACAAGCCAAATAACCCGATCACAAGGCAGGTTTCAAACCCGGCTGAGAAAAATCCCGACTTGAAAAAACTTGGCCTAAAAAATCTTGATCGGGTCTATTTTCTTATCCAAAGCCCGGCCCCACCTTTTAAAGGTCTGAACCATCTTTTTGTTTAATATAAACAGTTTTGAAAAAACCCGAGCCTTGTACGTTTTTACTAGGGAAGATTTTTGTTTGGATTATTTTCACGATGATCCTTTAAATTAATTTGCAACGAAAATCGATTTTTGAATTTTTGTTAGCCATGTAGGCTGTAGCACGTGAATGCATTAAACTCGGTTGAATTTTTCCTGTTTTGTATGGTTGTATATATAATTGCAGAAGAATTAAGAAAACAGAGAGGAGAAGTTGAGATCGAGAGTTCAGAGAGTAGAGAGAGAAAGTTTAGAGAGAAGAATTTGAGTATTATTATTCATATCCAGACTTCGACTTCTATAACTGGTACATCCTATTTATAGTTCTATCATAGAAAGGAACTAACAATAACCACTCAAACAGATTTCAACATTTTGTTACATTCCTTCCTCCTTGACAACAATCTTGACCTCAAGATTGTAGCACACATAACCTATACTTTGAACTTTATCTTTCTTAGCCAAATCCCTTTGGAACAACTCCCTTCAGCACACAATGACAAGTTCCCAAATTATTGAGCCATTGAACCCCTAGGACCATGTCGTAATTTCATAATGGAATCAAGAACATGTCTGACTTGAACTTAAAGTCCTGCAGCCTCCAAGCAAATTTCTTACAAACAAATTGACACAAAATATTAGCCCCATTTGCTACTGTTACCTATGGAATCCAAATGCAAACCCAACCTTTTAGCCAAACCCAAATCGAAGAAATTGTGAGTACTACCCGAATCAACCAAAATGTAAAGAGGCTTATCGTCAAAATAACCGGTCATCCTCATTGTATGAAATTTATGGTTTTCACTTAAAGCTTCCATTGATATATTAACAAGCTCAAAGCAATTATCCTTTTCAAGTTTTTCCTCTTCGTCCTCATCTATGCCCGGAATCTCAATTGAAAACAATTGTGTTTGTTTCAACCTACATTTATGCCCCTTTTCATACGGTTGATCACAAAAATAACATAGACCTTTGATTTGTTTTTCCCTTCTTTCAGCAGCAGATAAAGTTTTCTTTACAGGATTTAATTTGAAGGCAGGAGGAGGAGTAGGTAGAAGAGCAGGCAAAGGTTTAGACACTGGTTCTGAATTTTTGGCCACAGAACACTCAAGATTATAGCATAGGAGAGAAGCTTCAAGGGACTCTTCTTGAAGTCTAGCATACTTCACTGCTTCAGCTAATGTTGAAGGCTTAAAGGCTCTAACAAAGGGCTTTAACGTTGATTTTAAACCACCAACAAAGTTATCAAGAAAATAAGAATCAGGCAGCAGTTGAAGCATAAGGGATCTCAGATTTTCAAATTCAGCAAGATAAGACTCGATGGTGCCTGTTTGTTGTAATTTGTTAAAATTTTCTACTACATTTACCCCAATCTCATCCTTGAATCTTGCAGACAGATCAACAATGAACTCAGACCAGTCAACATTACTTCCAACAGTTACCCAATTTTCAGCTTTATCCACCATGTTTAAAGAGGCCAAATCATCCTTTTGGTGTTCAAGAATTTTGCACAGATTGAAATACTTGTTACATTTCTTTATCCACATTCTTGAATTATTTCCATCAAATTTTGGAAAATCAAGTTTAGGCACGTACCCAAGAACCCTAGCCTGATTAGGTGCTGCCACAACAGGCCTGCATCGACTCTTTGGCCTTCATTCCTTCGATTGGCCTCTAATTCTTTCATTCGTTCATTCAACTTGGTAATAGCTTGCATCATCTTCAACATATTTTCATTTTGGGCTTCCAATTTCTTCTCCAAAAGTCAGATATGTTCTTCCATAACCGTTGATTTCCTGGTTGCAGGTGCCAGATTTAAAAGGATTTAACGATTGATTGGTGTTTGGATAAATGGATGAAGATCGTAGTGTTGTTTTGATCAGGAAATAGCTCTGATACCAATGTAACAGGAAGAAGAATTAAGAAAATAGAGAGAAGAAAAGTAGAGATCGAGAGATCAGATAGTAGAGAGAGAGAGTTTAGAGAGAAGAATTTGAGTATTATTATTCATATCTGGTACATCCTATTTATAGTTCTATCATAGAAAGGAACTAACAATAACCACTCAAACAGATTTCAACATTCTGTTACATTGCCTCAATGAAGTATTCAATAAACTCCAAGCTTTGAGCTACCAAATTAAGTACTATACTTTCATTCCTCTTTTTAACCCTATTCCAAATCCATAATCTTTGATAAGCTCCAAAGAACTTGTTCGATCTCGTCACTGTGAACCCGACCCTTTTTACCACAAACAAATTCCTTGACCCCACCATCAACCACCTCGATCACGCTCTTCCCACTCTCCTTCCTCATCCCTTTCTCCGATACCATCTTCCTCATCTTCGTTACACATTCCCACATTCCATTATCAGCATATATATTTGACATAACAACATAAACCCCACAATCATCGCCATCGAGTTTCTTAAGCTTATTCAAGACGAATTCACCTAAACCCACGTTTTTCTGTACCTGACACGCCAAGAGCACAGAACCCCACAAATCCGAATTCGGTTCCATTGGCATCGATGCTATAAAGCTTAGTGCTTGCCCCAATTTACCTGCTCGCCCAAGAAGATCGATCAAGCATCCATAGTGTTCAACTTTAGGTTTTGGTATTTTCCGAAAGATTTCAAGACCTTCGCTTATGAATCCTGCATGACTACAAACTGTAAGAACGCTCACATAAAACAGATTGTCCACTTGAATTCCTTCTTTCCCCATTTGATCAAAATAACTCAGAGCTTCATCCCCAAAACCATTGATACCAAGCCCAGAAATCATTACATTCCAACTAATAACGTTTCTTTCTGACATGCTTACGAAAACTGCACGAGCCTCTTCGGTGCTACCACATTTCATATACATGTCCACAAGGGCTGTGTTGACCACGTTATCAAGTGTGATTTTGTTCTTTCGGATGTAGATATGAATCCACCTTCCTTGATCGAGTGCACCCAATTGGCCACAAGCCGATATAGCACCAACAACACAGAATTTATCAGGTTTTATGTCATTAGAAAGCATTAGATTGAAGACATTCAATGCTTCTTTGGGATCTCGGTGCTGCGAATAGCCATCGATCATAATGTTCCAAGAAATTACATTCTTATGTTCCATTTCATCAAATAGTTCCCGAGCTGCCACCATATCACCTACCTTTGCGTATGAATCTATCATGGTATTCCATGAAACCAAGTCACGTTTATGCATTTGGTCAAAGAGCGAACGAGCACGACTAACGTCCCCTATTTTCTGGAAAGAACACAATAACGCACAAAAAAATTACATGTCAATCGGAACAGAATCATAATAAATCAAGATGACTACTTTTTAGTGTATGCTTAATGTTTGCAAACCTTGCCGTACCCATCAATCATAATGGACCAGGAGACAACATCTCTCTCAGGCATTTCATCAAACACCTTCCGTGCTTCTGCCATATCACCACACCCTGCATAACCACTCAACATCAAGTTCCATGATACCAAATCCTTCCCATGGAACCCATCAAATAAAACCCTGGAACAACTCATCTGGCGACACTTGCAATACATCCCAATCAACCCATTTATCACAAACACATTCGAATCAAAGAACCCAACTTTCACAACTTCTGCCTGAACTTGTCTGCCTTCCCACAGTCCGCATATCATCGTACATGCCTTCAACACAAATGGGTATGTATAATTATCACAATCAATACCTTCTCTTTTCATTTTAACATAAATCTCAAAAGCCACTTGTGGTATTGAATTTGAGTTCCAGAGATGGGATCTTATCATCGTGTTGTACGTGTAGGTGGTTTTATTGGTTTGTTGAAATTGGGGGAACATGCGGCTCGAGGAATTCATGGTTGGAAACTTTGAAATGGCATACACCCTCAATCGAGATTTAACATACAAGTAGAATCTATAGTTCGCTATAAAGGAATTTAACATACAAGTAGAATATCTACGGAAAATTTGATAAATCAACTATATAATTTTAGAAAAATATAAAAAAAATGAGTAAACTCTAATTTTGGTCCGTGAGGTTTAGTGCAATCTTTGAAAGTTGGACTTAAACCTTGACAAGTCTTGAAATCGTCCTTGTTGTTCTCATTTTGCTTTGAAAGTGGTCACTGATCACTAACTTCGTTAAAAATATCCGTTAAATAAAAGGCATTATGGTCCTTCTATATTTCCTTAATTTTCTTTTAAAATATAAAAAAATTATATATATTATGGTAAACTCCCCCTTGTTTGGAAACCACCCCAGCGTCAGTCCCTTCCGAGGACTATTCCCCTCCGACGACCTGCAAGCTACTTTCATCGGTCCTTTCATTGTGGACTAGTGGGGTTGATCTTGAAACTACTTGATGAGCTCGAAAACTTTTGATTCTGTTTCGGCTTGGCTTAAAACGGACTGAAGTCTCCTCATATGAATTCCGACCGGGAGAAATTTGATACTAAATGTTCGCCCGTAGTACTCCAAACTAATATAACCCCGTTTTGATTCATACGAAATTCCTAACATTCGACTACAACAAGATGGAAAATGGCGGGCATATTCGAAAGTACGGAAACCAATCAAATCCGAATTCGAAAGAGCTCTAAGAAGCTCCTCTCTAATGGGTAAATTAAGTCTTGTAAATCTCGGATGATGGGAACGGGTTATGCAAGAAAAACCCAAGCTTAACCCGATCGAATCTTTTCCTCAAGAACGTAGGGGAGCATGAAATGCAGAAATTACAAGCAGAGTTATGGGAGCATGAAATGAAAGGAAACGACATTGATACGTACACGGCACGATTTCATGAGCTGGCGAAGATGGTGCCACATCTGGTTACACCAGAAGAGAATCGGGTAGACAGGTATGTCTGGGGTTTAGATCCAGAAATCCGAGGGGATGTGACCTCGGGTAATCCAAAAACCATTCAGGAGGCGGTAAATCTGGCAACCAAGCTCACCAATAATGCCAATCGATCGGGACTTTTCATTCACGATAAAGTCAAAGGAAAAAGGAAGGTTGAGGAAACTTCAAGGAGACCGTTTGACAGAAGAAGAGGGAAGGAACAGAGAACAGTGGGTAATTATGGGATTCAGACTCAAACAGCCGATAAAGGAAAGGAAGTATATCCGCGATGCGGCAAGTGCAACAATCGTCATTTCGGAAATTGTGTTATTTGTCTCAAATGTAACAAAGGAGGTCATTATGCGAAAGATTGTAAGAATGGGGGAAAGCGAGCTTGTTTTGAGTGTGGGAGTCAGGATCACTTCAGAAATGCCTGTCCTAAATTTGTCAGAAGGATGAACGTAAATCAGACTCGACCGGTCAATCAGAGGAATCAAAAAGGTCAAGCACGAGGCCGAGTATTTGAAATTGGAGCGGAAGAAGCAAGACAAGATCCGGATGTGATCACAGGTACGTTTCTTTTAAATAATCATCGTGCATCTGTATTGTTTGATTCCGGAGCAGATAGAAGCTTTGTGTCATTAAATTTTAGATCAAAAATTAATCAAATGCCCCAAAAGCTAAAAGAAACTTATGTCATTGAGTTCGCTAACGGACAAGAGATTAGGGTTGAAGATGTATTTTCGAATTGTACCCTAAGTCTAGCTGAAAAGGAATTTAAGATAGACCTAATTTCAATAAAGTTAGGAAGCTTTGACATACTTGTGGGCATGGATTGGTTGTCTAATAACCAAACAGAAATATGTTGCTCCGAAAAGACTCTTCGAATTCCGTTACCTAAAGGAGAAGTACTTATAGTACATGGAGAAAAATCCAAAAGGAAGTTAAGAATAGTGTCCTGCATGAAGATGCAGAAGTATTTAAGGAAGGAATATATTGCGTTTTTAGCTCATGTAGTCAATAAAGAGACCAAGGAGAAGTGCTTACAAGATATTCCTGTGGTTCGAGACTTTCCCGAAGTATTTCCTGAAGATCTACCTGGGTTACCTCCACCGAGACAAGTCGAATTCCGCATTGATTTAATTCCGGGAGCTGCACCAGTGGCCAAGACACCATACCGTTTGGCGCCATCCGAAATGCAAGAACTGTCTGAACAACTCCAAGAGTTGCTTGACAAAGGATTTATCAGACCCAGTTCTTCGCCATGGGGAGCTCCAGTCCTTTTTGTTAAGAAGAAAGATGGAACATTCCGAATGTTTATCGATTACAGAGAACTCAATAAGCTAACCCTCAAGAATCGATACCCACTTCCTCGAATTGACGATCTGTTTGATCAACTGCAAGGCGCAACGTACTTCTCAAAGATTGACTTGCGATCTGGATATCATCAAATGAGAGTTCGTGAAGAGGATATTGATAAGACGACATTTAGAACTCGTTATGGACATTATGAGTTTCTAGTTATGCCCTTTGGATTGACGAACGCACCGACAGTTTTCATGGATTTAATGAATAGAGTCTGTCGGCCGTATTTAGACAAGTTCGTGATTGTATTCATAGACGACATTTTGATTTATTCGCGAAGTAAGGAAGATCATAAGAAACATTTGAAGTTGATCTTAGAACTTCTCAAAGATCAGAAGTTGTATGCTAAGTTTTCCAAATGTGAATTTTGGCTTCAAGAGGTACACTTTCTGGGTCATGTGGTTAATGAAAAAGGAATTCATGTTGACCCGGAAAAAGTTGAAGCCATTAAGAAATGGGAAACTCCAAGGACACCAACAGAAATTCGTCAATTTCTTGGTCTGGCAGGTTATTACCGAAGATTCATAGCGAATTTTTCAAAAATCGCTCAACCGCTGACATTACTGACTCAGAAAGATAAGAAATTTATCTGGGAGGAAAAACAGAAGGAAGCATTTCAAATGCTTAAACGCAAGTTATGTGACGCACCAATTCTTGCGTTACCGGAAGGAACGAATGACTTTGTGGTGTATTGTGACGCATCACATCAAGGCTTGGGATGTGTATTAATGCAAAGGAATAAGGTTATAGCTTATGCGTCAAGACAACTCAAAGTTCATGAAAAGAACTACACCACTCATGACTTGGAATTGGGAGCAGTAGTATTTGCATTAAAAATCTGGAGGCATTACCTTTATGACACTAAATGTACCATCTATACTGATCACAAAAGCCTTCAGCATATTTTTGATCAGAAAATGTTGAACATGAGACAGCGGAGATGGGTTGAGCTGCTTAATGATTATGATTGCGAAATAAAGTATCATCCTGGTAAAGCTAATGTGGTAGCAGATGCATTAAGCAGGAAAGAAAGAGTAAAACCAACAAGGACACGAGCTTTGGGAATGTTGGTTCAATCAAGTCTTGAGACACAAATTCGTGAAGCTCAAGAGAAAGCATTGAAAGCAGAAAATCTTTGTTGCGAAACCTTGCATAATTTGGAAAAAGAGTTCGAGTTACAATCAGATGGAGTACGATATTTCAAGAATAAAGTTTGGGTACCAAGGGTTGATGATCTGCGATCAACTATTTTGGAAGAAGCTCACCAATCGAGGTATTCGGTTCACCCAGGAGCCGATAAAATGTACAAAGGATTGAAGGAATATTATTGGTGGCCAGGAATGAAGAAGGACATTGCTAAGTTTGTAAGCAAGTGTTTAACATGTGCGAAAGTTAAAGCAGAACATCAAAAACCTTCTGTACTTCTTCAACAACCTGAGATACCACAATGGAAATGGGATCAGATATCTATGGATTTTATCACCAAACTACCCAGGACTGGAAAAGGGAATGACGCAATTTGGGTCATTGTGGACCGACTTACGAAATCTGCGCATTTTCTTCCTATAAGAGAGGACTTCAAAATAGAAAGATTGGCACAGTTGTACATAGAAGAAATTGTCTCTCGGCATGGAGTACCCCTATCTATCATTTCTGACAGAGATAGTCGTTTTACTTCCCGATTTTGGCAAGCATTTCAGAAAGCACTGGGTACCAGGTTGGATCTGAGTACTGCATATCATCCACAGACAGATGGACAAACGGAAAGGACCATTCAAACTTTGGAAGATATGCTACGCGCGTGTGCTATAGATTTTGGAGGAAGCTGGGATAAGCATCTGCCGTTAGTTGAATTCTCTTACAATAACAGCTATCACACCAGCATTCAATGTGCGCCATACGAAGCTCTCTATGGACGTAAGTGTACATCTCCACTTAGTTGGGTAGAAATTGGCGATAGTCAACTGATTGGGCCTGACATTATACAAGAAACCACTGATAAAATATCAACCATCAAGGACAGACTCAAAGCTGCAAGAGATCGTCAGAAAAGTTATGCAGATAATCGCAGAAAACCGTTAGAATTCCAAAAAGGTGACAAGGTTCTTTTGAAAGTATCACCATGGAAAGGATTGATCAGATTCGGGAAAAGAGGTAAACTAAGTCCAAGATATATTGGTCCGTTTGAGATACTGGAGAGAATTGGACCGGTAGCCTATAAGCTGAGTCTACCTCAAGAGTTAAGTGCTATTCATGACACTTTTCATGTGTCAAATTTAAAGAAATGTCTGATAGACAAATCAATGATTGTGTCCCCAGATGAACTAAAAGTTGTTGGGCGCCTGTGTTTTAGAGAGGAACCTATTGAGATTCTTGATCGTGAAACTAAACGTCTTAGGCGCAGCAAAATTCCAATTTTAAAGGTCCGTTGGAATTCACGTCATGGACCTGAATATACATGGGAAAGAGAAGATTTCATGAAACGCAAGTATCCTAAATTGTTTAATGAAAAGTCTGTCCAGAAATAACAGTCATAAATTTCGGGACGAAATTCTTCGAAGGAAGGCAGCTGTGACACCTGTCAAATTCTGAATATTAAGGTTAGCACCCTTAGATTATTTTATAAGTTTTGTCACTTTTAGATTTTATTAAAAGCCTTTAACATAAAAGTTCCCGAAAAATTTAGAAGTTGCGTTAAAAACCCGGAACAGTTCCGCATCTGACCGTCACTGTCTAGAAATGCCAAATTAGGGAATGAAAGTCCAAAATCCTTAAACTATAAAAACCAGTATGTTAATTTCTCTTGCATTGCAAAATTTTCAAATTTGACATTTTATTAGCAAATAATGAGAATCGGGTATTTCGGTTCTCAATTATATCTGATATTTTATAAATTAGACTAGTAATTTAATTAATAATATTAAATTAAATTTTTTTTATGATGGTGAGTCATTAAGGACACTTGTCTTGATTTTACATATATTATAATTAATCTATTAATTAAAAACAAATTTAAAAACAAGACTTACCTTCATTCTCAATTTTAACCTTTCACCTCCACTCCTTCTCCTCCCTCTTGTTCGGCCGAATACCACCACCACCACCATTTCCATTTTTGTTTTGTTGATTAAAAACCAAGTCATAATCAAGGTTTCCTTCTCAAATCTCCAAGGTAATCTCAAAAACTACCTTTATTTTTTATGCATGTTCTAATTTTCGAATTTTGGGTTTGAGGAGCAAAAGATTTCATCTAAATATAGTATAAATTAGGTTTTTGTTGATAAAATAGATTTCAAATTGATGTTTTGTATTCAAAAATGAGTTTTTGATTCTTGTTTTTCAAAGAAACCTTGTTTATCATCAAGTTTAGGGTTTATGATGAAAATGTTGAATTTTGGTATCATAAACCACTAAAATATTGGTATTATTGAAATTATGATTATGTTAACATAATGAAATGTTAGTATAAAAATGTTCTTATGAAGGAATTTCCCAAGTTCCACATGATTAAGAACTTAGTAATAATGTTAATGTCATTTATTTGGTGTTGTGTTCATGCATGCATTTGGATGAGCATTTTGATTGCAATGAATCCATGATGCATAAGTTAGTTTATCATGTAATGAGGAGTGAAGACATGGTTTATAATCAAAAACCATGTCTAATGATCATTATTTTGTGGTATAAAATAGTATTTACTTCATTTTAGAATCTGTCCAGAAAATGGACTTTACTTCTAGCTTGCACAACTCACAAACCACATGTCCAAATTTGGGGTTTTTGCTTCTAAACTTTAATTTAGAGTGTTAGCTTTCTAAAAAGTCTGAAAACACTGAATTTGGAGTTGATTTGGGCACTTAAATGGATTTTACAAGAAAATGGTGCAATCTGTCCAGTGAAGACAAATTCATACACCTATCTTGTAGAGGCCATAACTCCCTCATTACTCATCCAAAATAAATGAATCTTTTTCCAAATGTTAGGATTTTGAATTAGGTTTGCATACATATATGGATCACTATCTAATTCCAAGAATTGATACCTCAAAAGCCTGTTACAAGTGAGGTATATCACTGATCCGAAAATCAGTGACACTCTATTTTGTAAAAATTATTTGAAGTATCAAAAGTTATTCAAAAATTATAAAAAAATTCAGATTTACTCTAAACATATTATAGTATCATCACAAAATTTGTGATTAAATAATTCTCTTGGGAAGTTAAGCTTCCGTGTTAAATTTATCGGATAACTTTCTGGACAGCATATGCTGAATCCAGAAAGGTAATTTTATTAAGTTTAATTTTTGTTTTATTGTATTTTGGAACTTTGTATAGTTAAAAATGGATAAGGACTAAGGAATTTATATGATGGCATTTCATGGGACAATTGGACATATTGGTTGGACATCGGAATAGGGCATTAATGTGTTTCTTTATGGCAACTCTTGTATAGGGAAATTAAGGGCGTGACAAATTCAATAAGTATTAAAGTAAAGCTTCACCCGTTACATTCGTCAAGGTGAGTATTCACAGCCCCACTTTTATCGTTTTAATTGATTTTGGGGTGGAAAACATGTTTAATTTGCGTATATTAAAGATTCATGAGAATGGTTTTAAAGTATTGCGAATTGGCAATTTATAAGGCTTTGTTAAAAGCATTTGGAATTATAAGCTATATGATAAGTATGCAATTGATGTGTTGAGTATTTAATGTTAAGACCCCGTGACACTACTATTAACTCGAAGAAAATCGGGCCTATAGTATTAGTGGGTAGCGCTATTTGGTGTGACAAACCCACTTTAATGCTGACGAGCAGGGGTGCACTATACTAGAGAAGATGACTAAACATGTGGCTCGAACCACCGCAGAGTTAGTTCATCGGGGGCGTTGAAATTGGTCAGGGACGGCTTAGTAGTGGCTCAACGTAATATTGTCTTTGCATACACTTATCATAAAGAAATTAAATTATGGTGCTCATGAATCAAAGAATTGAAGTTGGTTTATACGTATGTTTTACAAATAACAACTTGCATATAAAAATGATTTGTGCATATTTAAAACCTGTGAACTCACCAACTCTTTGTAGTTGACCTTGGTTTTTATTCATGCTTTTCAGGAATCGAGAAGGTAATTCCATGATGTTTTAGCAGTGCACTTCATATTTTGAAGCAAGATTATTTTGCTTTATGCGTATCGTTATATTTTAAGTTTGGGAATTGTAAACAATGACGATACAATGTTCTTAAAAATGTAATGTATTTTGAAAGTTAAGTAAATGTTGGTATGTTATAATCTTGTGCAATGACATCGGAGCTGTTATGCCTCGTGTTTCCGCTTTAGCGGGGTGTGACAGCAGCCCCTCGAATCAAATCCAACCATACGCAAATAACCACACGAGATCTCATCCCTCAATTTTACCGAAGTAGAAAGATCACCCCTTAATTAACTGGGAGGAAGCATAAATCTAATACCTCAATTAGTCACGTATGTACCGACTCATGAACTGAAACCCAGAATACTAAAACTGACCACCAGTCGGATCATCCTATGCTCCAATTCTCAAGGACTTCTCTAGTCCATTATAACAACTTCTTTCACGATAGGGGTTTTAAATCTATAACCTTAATGAGTTCAAGGTTTTCAACTAATATGCCAACTTAAAATTTTATAACACTTTCAAATGCAAAAGCTCCATAACATTTAATCGTACATGTAAAAATCTACTACTGTTTATTCGGTAGGTGTGCAAAGTGATCACTAATGCTACACATATAAAAAAATTTCAAAATTCATTTGATCAATAATCACGTTAATAATGGCAATAACAATTGATGCACAACAATATTATCAAATGGACTACCATGGCCCTAGCATGCATCAATTTATAGTATGTACGTGAAAATAACTTTCTATACTAAAACATATGCAACAAATGTTTGTACAACTTCAAAAAGGGACCTACAAAATTTTACTTCAAAGTTCCTTCCTTTAAACCGCATATGTCGTGGAATAAAATTTTCCAACAAGGCACATTTACCTCAATTTAGTTTCCAAGACTTAGTAAAACAATGGGAGTGTGTGATTTGGTCAAACGCAAGTAAATTTTAAATCGAGTTCAAACCTTGGGCCGCACAGATGCACTTGTCCAAAAATAGAAGTTACAAGGACATGTATACCGATAACTCATTTAAGGCATTGCGGAAAATTTATGATAATAAAATCTACAATGGAAGCACGTTCAAAGCGAAATTTCAATATGAAACGACATAATTCTTTCATATGCTTACTCCCATCAACAGTTTAGAACAACTCTAAAACTATAAAGCATACAACGGATAACACTTGTGTAAAACCCAAAAGAGAGATCACCTAATAATGCAACTTCCCAAAATAACATATGGGATAACATCTATTAACAAACTCTCAAGACGTCTCTTACGGTTGCGAAAATACCGATGCAAAACTCGCATGAGACAGAATATTAAGCGAAAGTTTATAAGTTAACGCACCTTGATAGTCCCTGATTATCATGTTCTTATCGATTAAAACTAACAAACATAATGAATTAATCAGATTAACAATCAACCTGTTGTCTTTGATTTCAATTCAAACAATCCGTACAATCTTTCTCTCTCTAGATTTCTCTCTCTACAATCTGTGTACAAGACTTAGATCCAGTTACAAGTATTACACAAGCTACACGTCTAATAAACTAAAAACAAAACACACGCTTAAAGACAAAACTAACTAACTAAGACTTTGACTTTTACAAAGACTTTGACATTTACATGAAAGTTGACTTTCAACTTTGACTTTCTTGAATATTGACCTTAAGACTTCTATGATCTTGCATCCAACATATTTATGCTCTAACATTCTCCCCCTTTGGATTCAAGATCATCTTCAGAAAGATTTTGCAATTCATTCTCCCCTTTGTAGACTTCTTTAGCATTTAAAACATTGAAGCTCAGTCTCCTCTTTATATTCAAAACATTTTCCCCTTTCTTTGATAAACAGTATCTTTAAAACTTTTAGTAATATTCCCAAAGCCTGTTCTTAAAGTAATAACATTCTCCCTAAGGTTATAAAAACCTCTTTCCAGACTTCAGAAAGAAATTATCTTCAGAATTCGCTCAGAATACTTTAGCAAAATGTCTTCAAAGAAAATTTCTGTAAATTCAGCTCATCATCAGAAATCTTTGAACTTTCGCTTTCATCTATCAACAATCTTGAATATCTCTCCCCATATCTGATACAAACATTTCTTTCCGGACATTTCTTTAACTTTTCATCTCGCCCTTTTTGATGAATGCAACATGAAATCATCAAAACTTTAACAAGAAATGTCTATGAAAATCTGAACTGACCATTGATCTTTGAACACAAAAGCCTCTGATTCTCCATCGATCCAAAATAAGGTATGCATCTAGATCTTTTCAAATCCAGACAAATAAGAATGTAACACCTGAATCAACAAATGAATCAGTTAAGATGCCTGTCAGTAACACAAAGTCACTGTGTGTAACGAATACACATTGGAAGGGAGCTTTTGTGATGTTCACTCTCCCAGGGCTTCCATTCAATCATCGAAACACCACACAGATATTTCTATGAACGTTATGACAAGAAAAACAAATTTCCTTGTGTGTTCGTGCAAGTGTTAGAAAGAATTAAGCACATGACGATTGTTTTTTATATAAGGCTCAAAATTGTGTAAACAACTGAGACAACAGTAATTAAACACATACTTAATTGTGCATGATCGAAGTGCAAAGGTGGGGCAGACTTCTTTCTTTTTCAATATCCAAATTTCCCAAATGAAAATAAGATAGATTATGTGTTGCGTCCCCTTGAAATATTGAACATTTTCTTTTTAAGAAGAAAATGAGTGGCTGGTGGGGTTTTTATCAAGAGTTGGCATGGGCTAGTTGCCTGTTTCAATAATGTTCACGAAGAATTGTGAAACACTAGCAATGTAGTTGCCCGACTCAGAAAAAGTTGGTGCAGAGTTTGATATTCTTTTACTCTGGTCTCACACCCTCTTTCTTTTTAAACATTGAGTGCACTTCTAACCAAACTCTCTTTTTCATTTTACCTCATCACTCAACCCACACTCATTTCTGTTTGAATCCTCACACTCGATCACTAAAGATTAACTTATTGGGTAGGAAACACTGGTTAACATGAATCCATAGAAGTTTCATTTAAGTCCTACACAAATATTTTCCTATGTGATGTGATTATTGCGATCGTCTATTGGTTGCCCGAGATAGTAATGGTGAAACCGCGACCCGTTGTCTATAGTGAGACAAGAACCTTGGTATAAGATACGCCACAATCAACCCACCAAGTTGATTGATAAGTATTGAACGCCACAAGTAAGAAGACTTGATAAGTTCTATAGTTCACAAAGAACAAAAAGAGTTTAAAACTCACAATTTCATTCAAATCAAAAGTGTTTTCAAAAGATTACAAAGACAACCTATTTATAGGATACACAAGACAAATCAAAGGACTCAAATAAATTCTAGACAATAATTGAGGCAACCTTCTAATATCTTCTAAGTAAATGACTTCATAATGATAGGACCCTTCAAAATGCCTTCTAATTCAATGTTATGAGTTACTTGAACTTGGATCTATTGTTGGGCAGATTCATGGACGAAATTCCACCTTTATTTTGGGCTTGGATCCTTATTAAAATGTAGAAAAAGGAGTACTCTTTAAGTGGGCTTTGATTTGAGTCCATTCGGACTTGAAATGAATGATTTATGACCAAAACATGGGCCATGTGTAGACTTGGCCGAATTTTCTTGGACTGGGTGATATTTAGATGAAATAATCACAACTTGGGCTACCAAGCCTTGGGCTAATCTTGGCCTTCAATTCGGATCAAAATTCGAAGGTCTCCTTGGCTACTTGATGAATTGATGATTGATTCTTTCCGACAGGATTTTATCAAACCATTAAGAGCATCACTGAACATCTTAGCTTTTGACCTTGTGATTGGTCCAATATTCCATCTCAATGGATCTTCATCATCCGGGTCGTTGGATGGGTTCTCATCATTCCCCCTCTCTTGAATGCGATTTGTCCTCAAATCTTCACCTGCATTAAAGGGGCTCAAATCAGAAACATTGAAGACATCATGCACATTATACTCAACAGGTAAGTCAAGTTTGTAAGCATTGTCATTAATTTTCTGCATGATTTGGAATGGCCCATCTCCCCTTGGCATCAACTTTGACTTTCGTTTACTTGGGAATCGTTCTTTTCTCAAATGAAGCCACACCCAATCTCCTGGTTCAAATGTGATCTTTCTTCTACCCTTGTTTGCTTGTTGTTCATACTTCTTGGTGCGCTCTTCGATGTTGCTTTTCGCCTTCTCATGGATCTGTTTAACAAATTCAGCTTTCTTCTTGCCATCTAAATTCACTTGTTCACTTACAGGTAAAGGAGTTAAATCCATTGGAGTTAATGGCTTAAAACCATACACAATTTCAAAAGGTGAAAACTTTGTAGCTGAATGAACATGACGATTATATGCAAACTCAACATGAGGTAAGCATTGCTCCCAAGTTTTGACATTTCTTCCAATAATGGAACGCAACAAAGTACCAAGAGTGCGATTCACAACTTCTGTTTGCCCATCAGTTTGGGGGTGGCACGTTGTGGAAAACAAGAGTTTTGTTCCCAATTTCCCCCACAAGGTTTTCCAAAAGTAACTCAAAAATTTTGTGTCTCGATCTGAGACAATGGTTCTTGGCATTCCATGCAACCTCACTACTTCTTTGAAAAACAAATCAGAAATATGTGATGCATCATTAGTTCGGTTGCATGCAATGAAATGAGCCATTTTGGAGAACCTATCAACAACCACAAAGATTGAGTCTTTGCCGCCCTTGGTTTTTGGCAAACCCAACACAAAATCCATTGAAAGATCAACCCACGGTTCACTTGGTATAGGCAAAGGAGTATATAAACCATGAGGTTGAACTTTTGATTTTGCTTGTTTGCAAACAACACAATTTTCACATATTCGTCCTACATCAACTTTCATTTTTGGCCAATAAAAATGTTCTTGTAAAATTGCCAAAGTTTTTGCCACGCCAAAATGACCCATAAGGCCTCCACCATGCGCTTCCCTAACCAAAAGTTCTCGCAAGGAAGAGTTAGGGACGCAAAGCTTTGATTCCTTAAACAAAAACCCCTCATGTTTGAAAAACTTTTCAAAAGAACATTTTTCGCATGCTTGAAAAATTTGTCCAAAATCGGTATCATTGTGGTACAATTCTTTGATTTGTTCAAAACCAAGAATTTTACAGTCAAGAGAAGAGAGTAAAGAGTATCTTCGTGAAAGTGCATCAGCCACAATATTTTCCTTACCTTTCTTGTATCGGATGACATAAGGAAATGTCTCAAGAAACTCAATCCATCGAGCATGTCTTTTGTTTAACTTATGTTGTCCCTTTAAGTACTTCAAGGACTCATGGTCAGAATGTATCACAAACTCTTTGGCCCACAAATAGTGTTGCCATGTCTTTAATGCACGGACCAATGAATACAGTTCTTTGTCATAAGTGGGGTAGTTCAAGGTCGCCCCATTCAACTTCTCACTAAAATAGGCCAATGGTTTACCTTCTTGCATCAAAACTGCACCTATTCCAACACCTGATGCATCACACTCAATTTCAAAGGTTTTATCAAAGTTGGGCAAAGATAACAAAGGAGCATGGGTTAAATGAAATTTAAGTTGTTCAAAAGCTTGCTCTTGTTCTTTGCCCCATTTAAAACCGACGTTCTTTTTAATGACTTCTGTGAGTGGTGACGCCAAAGTGCTAAAGTTTTTAACAAATCTACGATAAAAACTTGCAAGACCATGAAAACTTCGCACTTCACTTACACTCTTTGGAGTTGGCCAATCTTGGATGGCCTTTACCTTTTCTTCATCAACAGAAATTCCTTGTGAACTTACCATGTATCCAAGGAAAATAACATGATTGGTACAAAAGGTGCACTTCTTCAAGTTTGCAAAAAGCTTTTCCTTCCTAAGCACACTCAAAACAGAAGTTAGATGTTCAAGATGATCGTCCAAACTTTTGGAGTAAATCAAAATATCATCAAAGTAAACAACCACAAACTTTCCAATGAAATCTCTCAAAACATGGTTCATTAGTCTCATGAATGTACTAGGAGTGTTAGTTAAACCAAAGGGCATCACTAACCATTCATATAAACCATGTTTTGTTTTGAAAGCGGTTTTCCACTCATCACCCTCTCTCATACGGATTTGGTGATAACCACTTTTCAAATCAATTTTTGAAAATAAGTTTGCACCATACAATTCATCAAGCATATCATCTAATCGAGGAATTGGATGACGATACTTTACCGTGATATTGTTGATGGCGCGACAATCCACACACATCCTCCATGAGCCGTCCTTCTTCGGTACTAACAAGACTGGAACGGCACAAGGACTCATGCTTTCTCGAACCAATCCTCTTGCAAGTAATTCTTTAACTTGTCTTTCCAACTCCTTGGTTTCTTCCGGACTTGTTCTATAGGCTGGTTTGTTTGGGATGGAAGCTCCGGGTACAAAGTCAATTTGGTGTTCAATTCCACGGATTGGTGGCAATCCATCGGGAACTTCTTCCGGAAACAAGTCTTCAAATTCCTGCAAGATAGACATAACATTGCTCGGAATGATACCGGCCAAGTTGTTAGTGGCTAATTGAGCTTCTTTGAACAAAAGAAGCACAAAAAGCATTCCAGAATTTAAAGCTTCTTTTATCTCACTCTTTTTTGCCAAAGCACAATATTGACTCTCTTTTTTTTCCACGGGTGTTTTTTAATCCTTTCCTTTTTCTTTTGAGCCTTGTTCATTATTTTCTTTTGGCTCATTTATTTTTTTTGCATCATTTTGAAGTTTAACTTGATCTTCAAAAACTTGACTAGGTGACATGGGTACAAGAGTTACGGGTTTGGCTTTGTGTACAAAAGTGTATTTGTTGGTAAAGCCGTCATGCTTTACATGTCGATCATACTGCCATGGCCTCCCAAGCAACATATGACTTGCTTGCATAGGTACAACATCACACAATACTTCATCTTCATATTTACCTATGCGAAAAGAAACCAACACTTGTTTTGAAACTCGTACCTCACCACTATCATTAAGCCATTGGAGTTTGTATGGCTTTTGATGCTTCGTAGTAGGTAGACCAAGCTTTTCAACCATAGTTGAACTTGCTACATTTGTACAACTCCCCCCGTCAATGATAACACTACATACCTTGCCTTGAACGTAGCATCGAGTGTGAAAGATGTTCTCCCTTTGTGCATCATCATCTTCTTTGGAATGGGCACTTAGGGCTCTTCTAGCCACCAACAAGTCTCCTTGGACAGCTACCTCTTCATCATCATCCAAACCATCCGGTGACTCTTCGGAATCTGATTTATCTGTCTCAATTTCCCCATTTTCTCGAATCACCATTGCAAGCTTGTTTGGACATTGACTTGCAATATAACCCCTGCCTTGACACTTAAAACACTTTATGTCACGATTCTTATGAGTAGAAGAATCAGTTTTTCCTTTTGAAGAGTTTATATCTTTAGAACCAGATTTGGAATTAGAAGAAGAAGAAGATGTGCTTTCAATTTTCTTTGAAGAACTTGTCTTCCAAGTACTATTTCGTGATCCTCCCCCTCTCTTAAGTTGTTTCTCAATTTTAACAGCCATATGAACCATATCCTCAATTTCAACATAATGATACATTTCAACACGATCACGTATTTCAAAATTTAAACCATGTAAGAACCTGGCCATTGTAGCTTCTCGATCCTCCTCAATGTTGGCCCTAATCAAGATAACCTCCATCTCTTTAAAATAATCTTCCACACACTTGTTCCCTTGCTTGAGATTTTGGAGCTTGTTGTGAAGGTCACGAAAGTAGTGACTAGGCACAAAACGTCTCCTCATGACCAACTTCATTTCTTCCCAACTCTCGATAGGCCTTTCTCCATTTCTTCGCTTGCTAATCAAAAGTTGATCCCACCATGTTAGTGCATAATCAGAAAACTCAATGACAGCAAGTTTTACCTTCTTTCGGTTGGAGTATTCATGACAATCAAATATGAACTCCATTTTCTTCTCCCAATCGAGGTATGCTTCCGGATCTGACTTTCCTTGAAATGAAGGGACTTTCATCTTTATGGAACTCAAATTATTGTCTATACGTCGCCTCCTCCTAGCCGATCTCCTTTCAGATTCCCTATCCCATTCGTCGCTTCTTTCTTCCTCATTCACAACGGAACCTTCACGAGATGGTGGTCTTCGTGCGTTTGCCTCTATTCGATCCATTCTTTCATGAACTTGGTTGAATTCATTGGTCATCATCCGCCGCATCTCATCCATTATGGCTTGAATTTGAAGATTCGGAAGGGGTTGATCATCCCCCATCTTAAAATTCTGCAAAAATAAAGTTTAGTTCCTCTCAACACTCCCTCACGTGTTTCTCTCAAGAAATGATATACTCAACCCTCGTGTATCTCACAAATGGCTTTTACCCTCGATTAATCTCACCACACAGCCTTTTACCACTCTTTTAAATCTCTTTAAGTTCTAAAAGAACAAAAGAAACAATTATCAAGTTTGGCTTGTGGCCTTGAGGGATTCAAACTTACCAAACAACTTGACTATGATATTGTCAAATAATCACAATGTAAGAAGAAGATATGAAACACGACTTTTTTTTTTTCGTGTTCTTTTTTCTTTCTATTGTTTCTTTTTTTATGCCTTTTTTTTTGCCCAAATTGTTTTTTTTTTCTTTTTTTTTTTGCTAGAAGCTATATATACCAACGAAATTGAAGAAACGAAAGATTGAAGTGGAGAATTCAATAGTCACTAGTAGGAACCGTGTCAACTTGTGACAAGACCCGCTACCAATACGTGATTATTGGATGTCAAGTAAAGGAAATTAACAAGAATGAAAGATAGAAAAGAAATGATATGCAAACCAATAGTGCTAGCTCTGATAACCTGGCTCTGATACCAAATGATGTGATTATTGCGATCGTCTATTGGTTGCCCGAGATAGTAATGGTGAAACCGCGACCCGTTGTCTATAGTGAGACAAGAACCTTGGTATAAGATACGCCACAATCAACCCACCAAGTTGATTGATAAGTATTGAACGCCACAAGTAAGAAGACTTGATAAGTTCTATAGTTCACAAAGAACAAAAAGAGTTTAAAACTCACAATTTCATTCAAATCAAAAGTGTTTTCAAAAGATTACAAAGACAACCTATTTATAGGATACACAAGACAAATCAAAGGACTCAAATAAATTCTAGACAATAATTGAGGCAACCTTCTAATATCTTCTAAGTAAATGACTTCATAATGATAGGACCCTTCAAAATGCCTTCTAATTCAATGTTATGAGTTACTTGAACTTGGATCTATTGTTGGGCAGATTCATGGACGAAATTCCACCTTTATTTTGGGCTTGGATCCTTATTAAAATGTAGAAAAAGGAGTACTCTTTAAGTGGGCTTTGATTTGAGTCCATTCGGACTTGAAATGAATGATTTATGACCAAAACATGGGCCATGTGTAGACTTGGCCGAATTTTCTTGGACTGGGTGATATTTAGATGAAATAATCACAACTTGGGCTACCAAGCCTTGGGCTAATCTTGGCCTTCAATTCGGATCAAAATTCGAAGGTCTCCTTGGCTACTTGATGAATTGATGATTGATTCTTTCCGACAGGATTTTATCAAACCATTAAGAGCATCACTGAACATCTTAGCTTTTGACCTTGTGATTGGTCCAATATTCCATCTCAATGGATCTTCATCATCCGGGTCGTTGGATGGGTTCTCATCACTATGAAAGTATAATGTTGCTCAAAAATGGTTTAACTTGGCAATGAAGCACAAAATATGATATACAAGTCAGATATCTACATCCTCGCTGATATAATCATGAATATTTGAGCATTAAAAACATTTGAAGATATTTCAAACAAGTATATTGAAAGAATATAATGAATACAAGAAACTTGTTTGAAAATCTGACATTGTATGATAAAGATCAAATAGAAATGATTTAGCAATTAAAGCTTAGGTCAGCAAAAATCGGATATTGTCTATACGAAACAAAATATAGACAATCTTGAAAGAACGTTTGAGAAATAAAATCACGCTCAAACTTTGAATAACAATCGGGGTGTCTTACCATCGAAAAATATTGTTTCAATTTAGAGACATGGTAAGAACGAATTCAACAAAAATTAAACCGGTGTGTATGAATACTTGAAAGTATATAGACAAGATAATACACAAGTATTAATCTTTGGAAATACACGGTTTGTTGATCATTGAAGCACAAGTAATATGTAACACCCTAAAATTTCGACAAATAATTTTTTTTTTAAAATTGGCAATAAAACGTCTAAAATACGAAGGTCCAAATACCCTGCAACAATAAAATTCCAACCATAAATTCCAAAATATGAACAACTAAAGACCCACGCAAAGATGGGTTGGTTTGCAACATAAAGTTTGCTAATGATGGGACAATAAAGTTACAACAACCTGCTTAATCTAGAGTAAATTCCAAACTAGATTAAAATGGGTGTTGCAATTTCTCTACAATCTCTCTTCACAAATTCCCCAAAAGACCGACACTTCAGGAACTCCTACGTGCCCGATTGACAAGCCCGACAGCCTAATTTCCACCACGAGGAGGATCTGTGAGGAAACAACAACCATAATAAGTGTTAGGACGAAGCCTAGTGAGATCTCATAAGTATATAAATCATGAACAAGATGTTATAAAACGATAATCGTGTTACCGAACTCCTTCACTTAACAAGTAAACAATTCCCGAAATCAGATTCCCTAAACCTGAATATAGACATACACGAGAAACCTTTTGAATTATGGGGGAGACCTGTTTCCATCGGAATGACGTTCACTCGAAAGTGGGTTCACCCGCGATGGTAATGGATTACACCTCATGCCCCGATCTTAGTTCCTATGCCATAACGACATCACAACCTCAGACCGTATTTACTGCCCTTATTGCCTACTCCGTCGAGTTACACCTCAATGTCTTATGGACATTATTGCCTATCCATATCTAGACGAGTTACACCTCAAGGATACAAGATCCCTTATTGCCTACTCGCTAGTAACACACCAGGATTATTACAAGGTCCATACATTAAGCTACTACCTCCTCGTGCACAAGGGGTGGTAATCACATTCTTATCAGGTGATCAACATTCGATAACAATTATAACATCACAAGCACTTCTTCTCTACATGCAAAATAATTATTTTCTTACTTCTCAAGATTTCACATTCTTCATAATTTCATACATGTCGGCACAACCATTTATCATCCTTACATCGCCTCTTCTTAAAGTTATCAGTAGTTGGATTAAAATCATGGTAATTGAAATTTCCTCTTGGACTCAACATATAAGCATGAAATCAAGAATATATAACCCATGTAGTTATCACGCAAGAGATTATTAAAATTTACTAGACATACTCATCCTATTTTCTTTAGGGTTCATAAAGTTGAGAATTTCCCCAAGTTAGGTCACAACACACCAAACAAATAACACATAGGAGTAATGTAGGTTAATCCATAGAAATAAATAGATACTAGAACATTTAAGGAAAGATAACTCACAAACCAGGGTTTGTAAGAAAACCCTAAAAATGGTGATGGAGTCTTGAGATTGAAGATGGGGAAAGGAAGATGGTAGATCCTTGAACACTAGTCTTCGAAATCCCAAAAGATTGACCCAAACTTGAAGATTTGAAGAGAGTTGAGTCTAAGATAGCCTTAGGTCGGAATTTATGAGGAGAGGGGAGAAGAGAGTGTTTTTGGGAGTGATGTTTGGAGTAAATGCGAATTTGGGGCCGAAATCCCCTATTTAATTCGGACAGAGGCCGCACGCGGGTGACCGCGCGTCTAGACCCGCCAAGCACTGGAGGTGTAAGATGACAGTGCCCCGCGCGGTTCGTGGCACGGTCCAAGCCACGTGGGAAGCCGCACAGAACACTGTTGTTCCCCATTCTCTAAGTTCAGCCCCCCAACGAAAACCCCTCAGATAAGACTATAATTCCAGACACGGATCAACTCCAATTCAAAATAACAACGAAGCATACAATTTGGGTAGTAAGTACTTACTCTGAAATCGGAGTGTTACAATCCTCCCCCACTAAGATTAGATTTCATCCCCGAAATCATAAACTACCCAAAAAGATGAGGATACCGACTCTTCATATCCTCCTCCGCTTCCCACGTCACGTTCGCTCCTCGATTGTGTTTCCATTGAACTTTCACCATCACAACCTCTTTATGGCGAAGCTTTTTCGTCTCTCTCTCTAAAATGGCCTCCGGCTCTTCGATGCAACGATTATTATCTACGCGAATCTCCGATAACGGTATAACATTCTCTTCTTCCACTAAGCACTTCCTCAGGTAGCAAATGTGAAATGTAGGATGAATTACACTCATATCGGGCGGTAGATCAAGCTTGTAGGCTTGAAGTCCCACACGTTCAATGATAGGAAAAGGCCCAAGGAAACGGGTGTAACAACCTGAACATTTATTTACATAATAAAATAACATTTATTACTAACAACTGTCCCAAGCTTACAATGTCTTTACAATCATATATTACACAACTGAGTTTCTCAAAAGAATAGCTATGGCAGGAAGTCTTCTATCTCCTGCTTAAAGCTCACACCTTATCTTTTCTTTTATCTGCTCCCTTTCGATAACCTGAAATAGAATTAAAGTTTCGAAACAGCGAGGGTTAGACCAAAAGGTCTAGTGAGTCCCCTCCTAACACTACTACACAGTTCAAATATTAATTAAAACATTTAAACACAACTGCATATCTCAATACATGCCTGCTCTTTAAATCATTTTAAAACATTTATGCTTTACAAACATAAATCAATCTAATAGCCATTTATGATCACTTTCTACGCTCGCAAGCGTACTTTCAACTACTGACCAACATTCCCGTCAAAGACGGTATGTCTGTCTCGCACTGCCTTATTTTAGGGACACACCCTAATGGCATAAACGGGCCACACTCCCCGGTACGAGCAGGCGGGTCACACTTCCCGACTTAGGTCAAACTTCTGACTCAAATGTACGCATACATTTGGTTCTGCCAGTATATAAAACAAGTTTATATACCCTGAACATAAACATGCCCAACTAATTAAATCAATCATTTGAAATCATTCTGTGTGTTCCAGATTCTAGTTCCTATACAAGTTTAATCAAACAAACAAGATTTAACACAATGATTACCTGTTTGATTTCTTTCAATTCTCAAAGTTTACACTTTCTCTCTCTAGAACTCTCTCTCTCTTTCTAAAACGTATTCTCTCTTAAAATTGTCAACTAACTTCTTACACTTGTAACTACTGAAAATACAAATAGAAAAACTATTTATACTACCCTCTAAAACAAGAAAAACAACAAATACAAATACATTGACTTTTATTAAAAGGCTTTGACTTTTAATGAGATTTGACTTTAGCAGCTTTGACTTTCTCAACTTTGACCTTCAGTATTCTTGATCTTGTATCCAACAGATTTATGCTTTAACAATCTCCCCCTTTGGATTCAAGATCATTGTTGAAAGATGTAGCATTAAGTCTTCACTTTAAGCTATATCTGAACAATCTCCCCTTTTACTTTGATGGTCTTCTTTCCAAAGCTTTCTTCAAACGAATAACAATCTTCTCAAAACTTTCACACAACACTTTTAGACTTTGGAAAGAAATTATCTTCAAAATCAGCTCGAATGCTTTAGCAAATAATCTTCAAAGAAAAATTCCTCAAAACTTCAGAAATTCTTTGATCGTCTTCAAAACTTTAAATCTTTGTCATTTCTTTGAAATCATCTCCCTTTATCTTCACAAACTTTAACATTTCTTCATACCATCTCCCCCTTTTTGATGATTTGAGCATTGATATCATCAAAACTTTGTCGTCCAAGAAATGTCTTTAACCATTCTGATCTGTCAAGAGCCTCTGATTCTGTGATCCATAACCAAGTTTCATCTAGATCTTTGCAAATCCAGACAAAATAAGAACATGTAACTCCTGAATCAACATATGAATCAGTTAAAATGCCTGTCAGTAACACAAAGTCACTGTGTGTAACGAATACACAATATAAAGGAGCTTTTGTGATGTTCACTCCCCCAGGGCTTCCATCCAATCATCGAAATACCACAAAGGCAATTTCTATGAATGTTATGACAAAGAAACAAATTCTTTGTGTGCTCGTGCAAGTGTAGAAAGAATTAAGCACGAATAATTGCTTTTATAATAAGGCTCAACATTGTGTAAACCACTGAAACAATAGTAGATAAACACAGACTCTATGTGCATGATAGAAGTGCGAAGGTGGGGCAGATTTCCTTCTTTTTCAATATCCAAATTTTTCAAATGAAAACCAGATAGATTATATGCTGCGTCCCCAGAAAATATGAAACATTTTCTCTTTGAGAAGAAAATGAGTGGTTGGTGGGGTTTAAGCAAGAGTTGGCATGGGCTATTTGCCTGTTTCAATAACGTTCACCAAAGAGTTGTGAAACGCTACTAATGTGGCTGCCCGTCTCAGAAAGTAGTTGGTGCAGAGTTTGATATTCTTTTACTCTGATCTCTCACCCTCTTTCTTTTTAATCAATAAGCTCACAACTAACCAAACTCACTTTTCCATTTTACCTCAGCACACCCACACTCATTTCTTTTGACTCCTCACACTCAATCACTAAGGGATTAACTTCATGGGTAGGAAACACTGGTTAACGTGAATCCATAGAAGTTTCAGATAAGTCCTAGCACAAAGAACCCAGTCCTATAAAGCATGAGTTGCTCAAATGGTTTAACTATATTAGTTAAAGCTCATATACAAATATCAGATATAAGTATGCTCGGTGATATAATCATGAAGATATGAGCATTTTAAACCATTGAAGTATTTTCAAACAAGGAAATTGAATGAATGAACATGAATGCAAGAAACTTGTTTGAAAATCTGACATTGTATAAAATGATCAAAAATGAATGATATATCAATTAAAGCTTAAGGTCAAGAAAAATTGATATTTGTCTATACGAAACAAGATATAGACATTTTTGAAATGACCGTTTCGAAATGAAATATCGCTCAAAATTCTTTGAATACAAGCGGAGTGTCTTACCATCGAAGAAAAATTGTTCCAATTTAGAGACATGGTAAGAACATATTGAACAAAAATTCAAACCAGTGTGTGTGAATACTTGAAAGTATATAGAAAAGACAATACGCAAGTATTTATCTTTGGAAACACACGGTTTGTTTATCAATGAAGCACAAAAATAAAAATGAAAACATTTAAAATCACACTTCCAAATTATAAAATCTGTTTAAGAATCGGGAAGTGGTTTGAACATTTAAGAACATGTTTTCTATATCTGAAAGTTGTCCTTCTTTCAGATACATTTGAGATTAAGATAAGAAATTTACCTTTTCGAACAATCTTAAATCTCAGAAAGTCAGCTGTAGTCATGTAGATATGATCATGTCAGCTTCTCTCATACTGTAAGTCTCAAAGTCTAGTCAAAAATTTATTCACAAAATTTATTCGAAAATAAACGACGGAAAAACAGTAAAACAATTATAGAACGAGTTCTGATCAGAAGTAATCAGAAATCATTGTCTTACTCCTTGTTACTTATAAGCTCCCCCTAAAATCATGCATTGCAAAAATTTTGTCAGTTAAGCAAAATGCAGAAATTAGTTAATACTCCCCCTCAAATGAATATAGATCATCTAACAATCTTCTCATACTCCCCCTGAGATCATGAGCAAACCATTAAAGTGCAGGTATCTTTCAGACATTAAGATAAATAAAAGGATGAAAAATAACAATTTTAACTTTAGTAGGTAATAACCGATTACGTCTTAAGATTTAACATACCAAGCTTAGAGATAAGAAAATTAAATCTCTTTTAATCTAAGGGTTTGGTAAATAAATCTGCAAGTTGATAATCTGTTTTTACAAAATAAAGTTCAATTGTTCCTTTTTCTACATTATCTTTTATAAAGTGATACCTTACATCAATGTGTTTGGTTTTGGTGTGTTGGACAGGATTAGCAGATATGGCAATCGCACTCTTCGAGTCACAGTATATCGGAATTTTGTCATATTTGAATCCAAATTCTCGTAGCTGTGTTCGCATCCACAAGACTTGAGAGCAGCAACTGGCAGCAACTACATATTCTGCTTCTGCAGTCGATGTGGAAACGCATAACTGTTTCTTTGAAGCCCAGCTAACGAGCTTGTCTCCAAGAAATTGAACGTGACCAGATGTACTCTTTCTGTCCAGCATACACCCTGCATGATCTGCATCTGAATATGCAGTCAGTTGAAACCCAGTATCTTTAGGATACCACAAACCAAGGTCTGCAGTCCCCTTCAAATATCTAAAAATCCGTTTGACAGCAGCCAAATGGGATTCTTTGGGAGCAGCTTGATATCTAGAACAAAGACATGTTGAGAACATAATATCTGGTATACTCGAAGTAAGATACATCAAAGAACCAATCATACCTCTATAAGTTCTAACATCAACACTTTTTCCCGAAGGATCAATGTGGATCTTAGTTCCTGGTGCCATCGGGGTGCCAATAGATTTGTGATTTTCCATTTTGTACTTCCGAAGAATGTCCAAAATGTACTTAGATTGATTTATAAAAATCCCCGTAGAAAGTTGTTTAACTTGTAATCCGAGAAAGAAATTCATCTCTCCCATCATACTCATTTGAAAACGTGACACCATGAGGTTAGAAAAGTTTTTAAAATATTTTGGATTAGTAGAACCAAATATTATATCATCAACATATATCTGAATAAGTATAATATCAGCTTTTTCTTTCTTGATGAATAAAGTAGTGTCGATCTTACCTTTTGAGAAACCAGACTTGACCAAGAATTTTGATAATACATCATACCAGGCTCGAGGTGCTTGCTTTAATCCATAAAGGGCTTTGTCCAAGATATAAACATGATCTGGCTTGTCTTGATTAACGAACCCTTCTGGTTGAGACACATACACTTCTTCCTTAAGAATGCCAAGATATAAAGGCTGTTTTCACATCCATCTGAAAGACTGTGAAGTTCTTATGAGCGGCGTAGGCGAGAAACATTCTGATTGCCTCTATGCGCGCTACTGGAGCATACGTCTCGTCATAATCGATGCCTTCCTCTTGCCGGTAGCCTTTGGCAACAAGTCTAGCTTTGTTTCTGATGACGACACCATCTTCATCCTTTTTATTCTTGAATACCCACTTAGTACCTATCACGGTCTTTCCTTCAGGCTTAGGAACTAATCTCCAAACCTTTAGGGCTTCAAACTGATTGAGCTCTTCTTGCATTGCAGATACCCAGTCTGAATCAGCAAGAACCTCGGATACTCGAGTTGGCTCAATCTTGCTTAGGAACGAGTCATGCATACACTGATTAATAGTCGCTGACCTTGTCTGAACAGGATTGTCAAAATCTCCAATTACTTGATGTAATGGATGGTCCTTGGTCCAACGATGCTCATGTGGAAGTGGAATAGATAAATTCTGAACATGATCATCATCTTGAAATCCACTTTCAAAATCTTCAGTTTGAATTACAGGAGGGGGGTTTTCAGTTGAAATATTAGTTGAAGAAGTATCAGTTGGGACAACAGATTCAGGCTGTTGAGTAGACAATGTAGTACACCCAACTGAAACAGTTACTTCTGACTCAGCATTTGTTTGAACATCTTCAACTGTAGGAGTAACAATAGGAATATGAGTTTCTGTCTGAACTGGGGATGCTTGTTCAGTAATAACATCTGAAGTGACTGGATGATAACAGCTTGTATCTTTAGACCTGTCAGTCACAGCAGATTTAGATATATTAGATCCTAGAAACTCATCATAAAAGAATTCAAATAACAAATCTAAATCAGTTAAATATGAAGTAGATGTAGAAGCGTTATCCGAATTTATCGCTGTAGACACAGGTTCTGGACTGATCTGCCCAGAAGCTAATACACCAGTGATAACGGGTTCTGAAATGATTTGATCAGAAGCCATTTCTTCATCAAATGTAACATTGACGCTCTCCACAACTGTCTTTAACTTCTTTATATAAACACGATATGCAACAGAAGTTGAAGAATAACCGATAAAGATGCCTTCGTCCGCTTTAGCACTGAATTTGTTCAGACTCTCTCTGTCGTTAAGCACAAAACATTTACACCCAAATATATGAAAATATTTGATAGTAGGTGTTCTGTTGTTGATCAGCTCATATGGAGTCTTTTGAAATCGGCGGTGTATCATGGAACGATTTTGCGTATGGCATGCAGTCGACACAGCTTCCGCCCACAAGAATAGAGGTAGATCCGATTGACTAATCATAGTCCGAGCGGCCTCGACTAGCGTTCGATTCCGTCTTTCTACTACTCCATTTTGTTGAGGCGTTCTAGCAGCAGAAAACTGATGTAAAATCCCAACTGAACCAAGATATTCATCAACAATCTTGTTCTTGAATTATGTGCCATTGTCAGTTCGAAGGAACTTGACTTTTCGCTGCAGTTTCACCTGGGTCGTCTTTAAGAATGAAATGAGAACTTCCGGTGTCTCATCTTTTGAACGAAGAAATTTGACCCACGTGTATCTTGAGTAATCGTCCACAATTACCAACACATATTTCTTACCACCCAAACTCTGAGTTCTCATTGGTCCACATAAATCCATGTGTATCAGTTCTAACGGAGAACTAGTGCTTGGTTCCGGCTTCGGTTTGTGAGCGGCTCTCTTCATCTTACCCTTCTCACAAGCTGCGCATAAGTGTTCTTTTTCGTATTTCAGCTCAGGAAGTCCCTTTACTAAATTCCCACGAACCAGCTTGTTGATGTAACGAAAGTTCAAGTGAGATAACCGTCTATGCCAGAGCCAACTTTGTTGCTGTGAAGCTTTTGTCAACAAGCATACCTGATTGTCAATCTAAACTTTGGACAAGTTGATGGTGTAGAGGTTTGTCTTTCTATGTCCACCCAAGAGTTCTGTTCCGTCTTCAGTACGAACTGAGCAACTTTTAGACTTGAAGTTGACCTCTAACCCTTTATCGCAGAATTGACCTATGCTGAATAAGTTGTGCCCCAAGCCTTCGACATAACTCACTTTACTGATCGTTATGTTGTCTTGAATGATATCACCATATCCTAAGATAGGTGAAAGCTGATCGTTTCCAAATCTGACATTTCCACTGAATTTCTTTGTATAGTTAGACAATAAAGCTTTTTGCCCAGTCATATGCTTGGAACATCCACTGTCCAAGTACCACATATGCCGGGTCTACAAGAGAAATCAGGCAATAACAATTTTAGGTACCCATTTAAGAACGGGCCCTAACGGATTAGCACAAGATTTTGGTATCCACTTGAAAATGGATCCTCTGTTCATTTGAAAACCTTTAAAATCATTTGATCTAGCAGAATATACATGATAAGATCCATACCAATCAGAAGAATCATGAGAATAAGCAAAGTCAATTTTCCGATAATTATGATGAAATTTAGTAGTAATAGGAGATAATTGAATCAACTGCTTTATTGAATAACACTTGTAAGAAGTTACAAGGTTTTGTTTACGAGAAGCACATTGATCAACTACATCAGAATCACTACTAACAGATTTAGTACAAGAATTATCAGTAACTGATTCAGCTATCTCAGCATCCTTCTGTTTTGGTCTCCATTTGGATTGAGCTTTCAGCTTTTTCTTCCTTAAATCTGAAACATAAGATGTAGATTTATTAGGAAAAATAGATTTCTGTGACTGAGGTTTCTTTTGTGTACCAGTGTATTTCTGTTTCTATAATCGCTGCTTCTTATGTTTCTTACCATGAGCATAGTAATCAGCAGTTACAGAAACTGAATCACCAACCTTAGTTGATGTTTCACCAATATGAACAGCACTTGGTAACACTTTGTCATTTTTAAGACAAGTAGAATGATCAGGAAGTTTAGAATGAATGTCAAACATATCAGGTTCTTCCATGCTCCCATCATCAGAATTAAAAGAATCATTTGCAGACTCAAATAAGTCATCAGAATTATCAGAGAAAATTTGAGGTTCCTTTGAAACTGTAGAACACTTTGTTGATTTTTCTTGTAAAACAGTGTTCTTTATAACTGTAGAAAACACATTTTGTTCTATATCAACCAAAAGTTTTTCATCAGATAAAACATTTTCAAGTTCAACTATTTTGCTTTCAAGAATAGATGTAGGAACATAAACCTTTGCAATCGCAGGTTTTGCCTTCATCTCAGATGCGGAATAACTAACAAAATAGTCTTTTGAAAGAACTTTCGGTGTTTCTGAAAGATAACTATCATTTAACTTGACATAGTTAAATGGTAGTTGCATTTTCTTTTTATTCTTTCTGTTTTCAGTTTCTTTTGCCTCATCTTCATCTGACAATTTGGTAACAAATTTGGGTTTCAAATGAGTATGTTTATCAGCACAGGCAAGAAAATCATAGTTATAAAGTGCCGGCTGTTTTCTGATAGCTTTCTTAAGATAATGGGGGTTGTTAAAACCAAGTCCCCATATTTGCTTAACATCTACCTCTTCATTAGGAGCATTAAGAAAGATGGTTTGATCTGTTTGATCTCTTTTATAAAGTTTAACTTCCAGTCCATTTACCTTCTTGTTCAAATTCTTGTTTTCAACCTGCAGTTTATAAATAGTTAGTGCAGATTCATTTTTCTCAAACTCATATCTATTTACTTTACCTTCAAACTCAGAAATCTTCTTTTCAAAATTATCTACTTTAGATTTAGAATCAGAATCAGATTTGCGTAAAGAATCAATTAGATCTTTGTTTGAAATAACAGAAGTATTAAGTTCAAAGATCTTCTTGTTCTTTTTAGCAACCTTTTCCTTTTCATTTTTCAGATTATTTTGTAAATTTTGTAGCTCAACCACCATGGTTTCCAATTTGGTAATAAGATCTTTTGGAGTTAAGCTTAATACCTCATTAACGGCCTCATCATCTGAATCATCATCTTTTTCTTCTTTGCCCATGAGACAGATATGAGCATTTTCTTCTTTCTCATCACTTTCATCCTCAGAATGATCTAACCAAAACTCATCCTCGGCCATCAAAACTACACCAGCTTCTTGTTGTCTTGCCAAAAGCAACTTGTTCTGATAATACTGAGAGTTGTGTACTTTTGGCTTCCGACAATCTTTGGCATAATGACCCAACTTGCCGCAGTTATAACATTTGATTGAATCAGTTGAAGGCTTTTCAGCAGAGTGTAGTCATTCACAAACATCTTCTTCTCATCTGGTTTCTTCTCACCATACCGTTTCTCTTCAAATCTCTTGCCTTCTACCCTCTCTCGGTGTTCGTGGTTCTTTGAACTTGATGACGAATAGCGTTGAGAATTAGATCCCGGCTTCTTATAAAATTTCTTCTGAAATGCACGGGTCAGCAATATCATGGCTTGTTTCAGACTTTCGCCATCATCACTATCTGACATAGAACCAGATTCTGAACTTGAGCTCACTTTCTTTTTCTTCTTCCTCTCAATCTTTTCTTTCTTTTCTTTCTTTGTTTCTCCAACCAAAGCAATCGGATCAGGAACCTTCTCTGTCTTTTTCTTTTCAGCTCTTTTCTCCTCGACCTCTTCCTCATTCTGACGTAATGTCTCATAAACTTCTTGAAGAGGGATTTCACTTAAATCTTTCATCTGCTTCATCCTACGTGTGTGTTTCTTCCATTCAGGACGTAGGATACTCAGAAATTTTACATTGTTTTCCAGCTGCTTCTTCTTAACTTTGTTCTTTGTGAGTTCATTCAGAAGCAAAGTGAATCTTTCATATGTGTCTTCTAGACTCTCATTCTCTTTTGCCTTGAATTCCTCATAGTTATTGATGCAATTGGCCACCTTTATCTGATTCCCTATCTTTGATCCCATCATCATCTTTTCCAATTGATCCCACATCTGTTTAGCATTATGTTTGAAGCTGTCAATCTTGATGTAGATATCATTTGGAATGCTTTGGAGTAAAAGAGATCTTGCTTGCTTATCAGCTTTAAATCTACTCTTTTGTTCTTCTAAGTACTGAGAGAAGTCAACTTTAACTGGTTTTGTCTTTATTTCCTTTTCTCCATCTCCATCATCACTTTCACCATCAATATTATTACCATCATGATCATCAACAGGTACATGAATTGTGATTGGTTTCATGGGACCTTCAGTGATAGATAGAAGTATGTTCTCTCCATTTGAATGTCTATCTATGAAATCCAGGAATCTGTCTTTCCATTGTTCGTATTCGCCTTTGAACAATACTGGAGGCTTGACATCTGTTCCGATTGAAAGTGCATCTTTGGAAGTCATCTTCTTTAAACCTGTTTGAAAAATATAACAAATAAGAAACTAGAACTGATCGTTAGTCCAAAATGTGAAATCACAATTTTTTTTTGAAAACTAGAAAAATCAGAAAATTTGAAAATTTTGACTAAGTAACAGAACTCGCAAGTCACTATTTAACTCGCAAGCCCTAAAACTCGCAGACTGAATAACTCGTAGACTGATTCTTGCGCGTTCTCTAAATTCTCAACCAAACGCGCAGACAAACTCGCAAGAAAACTCGCAGAAATTTGCGCGTTTTGAGAAACTCGTAAGCAAACACGCAGATAAAACTCGTAGATGAAACACGCAGATCGACTAAACTCGCAAGCGCCTGAACTCGCTAACCACTGTTCATACTAGAACTCGCTAACTGTGATGTGCGCGTTTCTCAAACTCGCAGATCGAAGCTTGCGCGTTTCCCTAACTCTCAGATCGAAGCTTGCGCGTTTCAACACTTAGAATTATTTCTGAAATCTTCAAACTCGCAGGTCGATGAATTCGCTGATCACTGTTTCTCCTCAAACTCGCAAGACTAAGAACTCGCAAGTCACTATTCCTTCTTAAACTCGCTAGCTTCAATTAGCGAGTTTGATGAACTCGCTGGCCACTACTAGCGCGTTCTGGTCCTTAGAAAATTTCTAACTTTTTCCAAACTCGTAGACTTCAACTAGCGCGTTTTTAAAACTCGCTAGTCGTTACTTGCGCGTTTTGACCAATATCTTTTCTTCGACTTGCGCGTTCTTGCGGATGAATCTTGCGCGTTCCACGAAGAACTTGCGCGTTCTAGCGATCTAGCGCGTTCTTCAGTTTTTCGACCCAAAAAATCATCTTTTTCACCTGCAATCGATCTTATCTTGGTCCAAATGCTTTGAAACTCTGGAATGATGCTCGATTACAACTCTAGAACGAATTACAATCAAAGAAATTTACAAACAATCACTTACAATACAAAAGGATCAATGAAACAGTGACTTACGACTCGAGAACAAAAACTCAACAAAAATTACAAAATTCATGTGATTTACAGTGCAATACTGAAATTAACATACAAAGAATCAATCTATTACACTATTCGAACATTTCTTGACCAAAAACTGCTCCAAAAACACTCTTAAACTCAGAATTCTATTTTGAACAGTGACGAACTCGTTTCTTGATTTTCTTGAATCGATTTCACCTTTTGGATCTGCTCTGATACCAATTGTGTGTTCCAGATTCTAGTTCCTATACAAGTTTAATCAGACAAACAAGATTTAACACAATGATTACCTGTTTGATTTCTTTCAATTCTCAAAGTTTACACTTTATCTCTCTAGAACTCTCTCTCTCTTTCTAAAACGTATTCTCTCTTAAAATTGTCAACTAACTTCTTACACTTGTAACTACTGAAAATACAAATAGAAAAACTATTTATACTACCCTCTAAAACAAGAAAAACAACAAATACAAATACATTGATTTTATTAAAAGGCTTTGACTTTTAATGAGATTTGACTTTAGCAGCTTTGACTTTCTCAACTTTGACCTTCAGTATTCTTGATCTTGTATCCAACAGATTTATGCTCTAACAAATTCTACTAACTTTTCATATTATAAATGCGCATTATATAAAAACTCACATTTATAAAATAACTGCTCAAATCATAGAAGATTTAGTTGAAAAACTCACCTTAATCCTTCCGAATTAACCTCTGACTTCTTACCGATTAACACCACCTACGATGGTATTAAAACAAAGGTAAGCTAACTTGCAACTAACACTCTTTCTTTCAAAAGACTCATCAATTGAAATCTACTGTTTTTAACCCCGTCAAAACCAAACTGATTAAAAACCTCTTGGACTAATTAACGAACTATCAGTCTAACAAATAGACCGAATACACTGTTCTAATCAACACATCGGTCGAATAACTCTTGGTCCTTTACAACCTTCGGTCGAACAGACCCCCCCGGTCAAACATACCTCCGGTCTAATCATACATCCGGTCTTACACATATATCCGGTCAAATGCATCGATCGGTCATACCTATCATCGGTCTTACTTATCTCCGGTTGAAGGCATCAATCGTTCTTACATAACAACGGTCGAATGCCTCAACCGGTCTAATAGCACATCGGTCTAATGCATAAAACCGATACTCATCTTCCGGTCTTACTCAAGAACAGAGTCGGTTACCCAGTTCTTAAACCCAGAAGCTATTTTGATCGATTAAATCGATCAAATACACGGTTAAAAGCTTGATTAACACGTCTATTTACCGACTATAACATGCAGATAGAAGCATGAAGCTAAAAACATACCTCTTTTTGACAAAGCCGGATCAATCCTTCAAGAACTCCTCTTCTTTCTCTCTGCGTTTTCTCTCTTTCACTTTTAGGTTTTTCCACAAACAAAACAGTATGAGATTGAAATCTCATACAATCTGTTATATATTTGATAAAAACCAAACTTTTCAATTAACCCCCTTGAACTTTGACTAACTTTACACTTTTTCCCCCAACTTCCAAAATTAACCAAATTTCGAAACTGGGTATTACAATCTTTCCCCCTTAAGAGAATTCCGTCCCCGAAATTCTATCGCTAAACAACTGGGGATACTGAGCTTTCATATCTGCCTCTACTTCCCACGTAGACTCTTGCCCTTGGTGAAATTTCCACTGAACTTTCACTAAGTGAATCTCTTTGTTCCTCAACTTCTTTATCTTGAGGTCTGTAATTGCTACAGGCTCTTCAATATAACTTAATTTCTCATCTACTTGAATATCTTCTAAGGGAACAACTATATCTGCTTTTGCCAAACACTTCTTCAGGTTTGACACATGAAATATAGGATGAATCCCAATCAAACTTGCTGGTAGATCAAGTTCGTAGGCCACTTCACCAACACAATTAGTGATGATAAATGGTCCAACAAACCTTGGTCTTAACTTTCCTTTCTTTCCAAATCTGATCACCCCTTTCCAAGGTGAAACCTTCAACATAACTGAATCTCCTATCTGAAACACTATCGGTTTCCTTCGTCTGTCAGCATACATTTTCTGACGATCTTGAGCAATCTTTAATCTTGCTCTAATCTGGTCAACTTTATCAGCTGTCACTTGCACAATCTCTGGTCCTGCTAACTGACGTTCTCCCACCTCATTCCAACATAGAGGTGTTCTACACTTACGACCATACAAAGCTTCAAAAGGAGCTGCTTGTATGCTAGCATGATAACTATTGTTGTAGGAAAATTCAATCAACGACAAATGAATCTCCCACGAACCTTTAAAATCTATAACACATGCACGAAGCATATCTTCCAATGTCTGTATAGTTCTTTCACTTTGACCATCTGTTTGCGGATGATAGGCCGTGCTCAGCTTAAGTTGAGAGCCTAATTCCCTTTGCAAACTTTTCCAGAACGCTGATGTAAATCGAGCATCCCTGTCTGATACAATGGACGACGGTACTCCATGTCTTGTCACTATTTCGTCGATATACAATCGAGCCAACTTTTCTAGTGAGTACGTCTCCTTGATTGGTAAGAAATGAGCTGACTTTGTGAGTCTATCCACTATCACCCAAATAGCATCATGCCCCTTTGGTGATATTGGTAACCCAGTAACAAGATCCATAGTAATCTCATCCCACTTCCACACTGGAATTTCTAACGGCTGAAGCTCCCCATAGGGTCTCTGATGCTCAGCTTTAACCTTTAAACATGTAAGACATCGTTCAACAAAATGAGCAATATCTTTCTTTAAACCTGGCCACCAATAACTCTGCTTCAAATCTCTATACATCTTATTACTTCCAGGATGAACTGAATACCGAGATCTATGAGCTTCTTCCAACACTTTCTGCCTCAGATCTCCTGCTTTTGGAATCCAAACCCGCTTATTAAAACACTTTATTCCTCGATTGTCAACTACTAACAAGTTAACAATCCCAACTATCCTTTCACTTTTCAAAATTTCTGCTGACACTGCTTCTTCTTGAAACTTTATAACTTCTTCCAAGAAATTGGAAACAACATCAACTCTAAACGCTACAACCTCTGCTATTTCTCCATGTTCCTTACAACTTAGAGCATCTGCTACCACATTGGCCTTTCCTGGATGGTACAAAATTTCACAGTCATAATCACTTAATAACTCCATCCATCTACGCTGCCTCATATTAAGCTCTTTCTGATTAAACAGATACTGAAGACTCTTATGATCTGTGTAAATCTGACACTTGATCCCATACAAGTAATGTCTCCAGATTTTCAAAGCAAATACTACAGCTGCCAACTCTAAATCATGCGTCGGATAATTCTTTTCATGCTCTTTTAACTGACGAGATGCATAGGCAATCACCTTGCCTTCTTGCATTAACACACATCCCAAACCCAACTTTGAAGCATCGCTATAAATAACAAATCCTTCCGACCCGTTGGGTAGAGACAAAACAGGAGCACTACTTAAACTTTCTTTCAACTTACCGAACGCTTCTTTCTGAGCTTCTGCCCAAATAAACTTAACATTCTTTCTGGTTAAAGCTGTTAATGGCGTAGCTATTCTAGAAAAGTCCTGAATGAACTTTCTATAATAACCATCCAAACCCAGAAAACTTCTTACTTCAGATGGTGATTTCGGTGCTTCCCACCCTTTTATGGCTTCAATCTTGGCTGGATCAACCTGAATCCCATCTTTCGACACCACGTGCCCTAGAAACTGCACTTCTTTCAGCCAAAATTCACATTTTGAAAACTTGGCATACAACTTTTCACGCTTAAGCAACTCCAAAATTTCCCTTAAATGAGTTTCATGATCTTCTTTAGAACGTGAATAGATCAATATATCATCTATAAAAACAATGACATATTTATCTAAAAACGAACTACACACTCTATTCATCAGATCCATGAAAGCTGCTGGCGCATTAGTCAAACCAAATGGCATAACTAAAAACTCATAATGTCCGTACCTCGTACGAAACGCAGTCTTAGACACATCCTCCTCTCTCACCTTCAACTGGTGATAACCAGAGCGCAGATCTATCTTCGAAAAGTAACTCGCTCCTTGCAGTTGATCAAAAAGATTGTCAGTCCTGGGAAGCGGATATTTATTCTTAACAGTCAGCTTATTGAGCTCACGGTAATCTATGCACATTCTCATAGACCCGTCTTTCTTCTTAACAAACAATACTGGCGCTCCCCAAGGTGAGGTACTAGGGCGAATAAACCCCTTGTCTAACAACTCCTGCAACTGAGTCATCATTTCTTTCATCTCTGCCGGTGCCAGTCTGTACGGTGCTCTTGCAATCGGAGCTGCTCCGGGAACTAAATCAATCCGAAACTCCACTTGCCGATCAGGAGGCAAAGTGATTAAATCTTCCGGAAATACTTCTGGAAACTCACTAACTACCGGAACTAACTCCAATTCTTTCTTCTCCTTCTTAGCATCTATCACATAAGCTAAGAATCCCACACACCCTTTCACTAAACATTTCTTAGCCTTTATCATAGAAATCAAACATGACTTTCTATCCCTTCGATCTCCAAATACTACTATCTCTTCCTTTCCTGGTTGCGCTATACGAATCAATTTCTTATTGCATACTATATAAGCATCATTAGACGCCACCCAGTCCATTCCCACAATAACATCAAATTCTCCCATACCCATTGGGTATAGTCGAAGTGGAAATGCTTGTCCATCAATGACAATACTACTCCCATCATACACTTCTTTTACCAAAATTTGACTATTATCAGCCACTTCTACTTTCAATTCACGCTTAAGTTTCTTAGGTTTCACATTCAATTTATGCACAAAATTAGGAGACACAAAAGAACGATTTGCTCCTGAATCAAACAATACTTTTGCATAATTTGAATCTATAAAGAAAGTACCTGTAACTACATCAGGTATCTCCGCCGCTTCTTCAGCTGACATGTTGAACACTCTGGCTCTGGCTTTAGCTGGCTCTCCCTTTTTCTCACTTCCCTTTTCTACACTTCCTCCAACTAATCCCTTTTTCAACTGTGGACAATTGTGCCTGATATGATCAGGAGATCCACACTGATAACAAGACCTCAAATTCTGACAGTCCCGAGCCAAATGCCCAACCTTTCCACACTTATAGCAGCCCTCTTGATTTATCTTGCATTCTCCCTTATGCATTCGATTACACTTACTGCAGGGTTTATTTTCAAACTTACTCACCGGACGCTGCTCAAACTTAGCAGACTTAACTGGTTTGAAATCACGAACTGTTCCTTCCCACTTTCTTTTCTCTCCACTTCGCTCAGTGGCTTGCCTGTTCTATTCTTTCTCTCTCATCTCCGCTGCATTAACAGCCATCTGAAAAGTCAACGGTTCTTTATTCGAGACAAATTCCCGAATATCACTTCTTAATCCAAAGAAGAAACGTTCTACTCGTCTTTCTTCATTCGAAACATAGATTCCTGCAAATCTAGACTTTTCAATAAACTTGGTTGTATACTCTCTAACCGACATTTCTTTCTGTTCTAAACCCAGGAATTCTTCTTCCAGCTTTTTAACTACTGCCAAAGGGCAGAACTGTGCTTTGAATACTTTTACAAAGTCATTCCAAACCATTTCTTTAGCTATCGCTGAACCTTGACCTCCAGATTCTACATCCCACCACATTACTGCTTCATCCTTCAACATTGACAGAGCGTATACTACTTTATCATCTTCCGCACATTTACTCGTGTCGAAAGCTAACTCCATACTCTTTATCCATCTTAATGCTACTACGGGATCACATTCCCCTTTATACGAAGGAGGCTTGCAAGCAGCAAACTCCTTAAAACTACATCCTCTTCCTGTTACAGCTTTAACTGATACAATGGGACCTGACTGAGGATGACTTCCCATTCCAGTTACTGGTGATTCTACTACTTCAGTCCCTACCTTATCTTCACTCTTTTCCTTACTTACTGAAACTTCATTAACACGATGAGCTAACAAAGCATTCAAAGTTTCTTGTAACTTTCCCATTTCTGCTGTAAAGGTTTCTTGTGTAACAAAACCTTGAGTTCTACCTCTACCACGGTTTCCTGTCTGCTTTTGACCCCTCACAGAAGCCGAACTTTCTTGATGAGACTCTTCTTGCTCATCTCTTATCTCTACACTTTCATTCTGACGAATACCACGACTCGTTTTCCCACCTCGAGTTCCCACATTAGAAACTCCTATCTGAGTAGCTGTTTTCTGAACTGCTTTACCTTTTGGTCGACCTCGACTCTTTCCTTGAATAGCAGTTGGATTGACATTAGCCATTTGCTCTCCGGCAATGACTTCATTTTCTGGATCCATCTCTGGATTTACTACAGATCTACTCCTGGTCACTCGCTCAGACATACTTCTGCTAAAAATAAACATAAAATATTCAATCTAACACTCTACACATTACGGCAGTTTAAGCAAAAGCATGTACTTGTAAATTCATAATTACACTGGCCAAATGGAATTCCAAATTTACCTTACATGCTAGTCCTTACTACCTTAATGTCATCTTCTTATGGTCTTCCAACTACTCAGTTGTGCTTCTACTATCTCAGTTTAAGTCTAGGCCCATCTGGTCACCTAGATCCCTTAAACTAGTGCTCTGATACCAATTGTAACAACCTGAACATTTATTTACATAATAAAATAACATTTATTACTAACAACTGTCCCAAGCTTACAATGTCTTTACTATCAGCTATTACACAACTGAGTTTCTCAAAAGAATAGCTATGGCAGGAAGTCTGCTATCTCCTGCTTAAAGCTCACACCTTATCTTTTCCTTTATCTGCTCCCTTTCGATAACCTGAAATAGAATTAAAGTTTCGAAACAGCGAGGGTTAGACCAAAAGGTCTAGTGAGTCCCCTCCTAACACTACTACACAGTTCAAATATTAATTAAAACATTTAAACGCAACTGCATATCTCAATACATGCCTGCTCTTTAAATCATTTTAAAACATTTATGCTTTACAAACATAAATCAATCTAATAGCCATTTATGATCACTTTCTACGCTCGCAAGCGTACTTTCAACTACTGACCAACATTCTCATCAAAGACGGTATGTCTGTCTCGCACTGCCTTATTTTAGGGACACACCCTAATGGCATAAACGGGCGACACTCCCCGGTACGAGCAGGCGGGTCACATTTCCCGACTTAGGTCAAACTTCTGACTCAAATGTACGCATACATTTGGTCCTGCCAGTATATAAAACAAGTTTATATACCCTGAGCATAAACATGCCCAACTAATTAAATCAATCATTTGAAATAATTCTACTAACTTTTCATATTATAAATGCGCATTATATAAAAACTCACATTTATAAAATAACTGCTCAAATCATAGAAGATTTAGTTGAAAGACTCACCTTAATCCTTCCGAATTAACCTCTGACTTCTTACCGATTAACACCACCTACGATGGTATTAAAACAAAGGTAAGCTAACTTGCAACTAACACTCTTTCTTTCAAAAGACTCATCAATTGAAATCTACTGTTTTTAACCCCGTCAAAACCAAACTGATTAAAAACCTCTTGGACCAATTAACAAACTATCAGTCTAACAAATAGACCGAATACACTGTTCTAATCAACACATCGGTCGAATAACTCTTGGTCCTTTACAACCTTCGGTCGAACAGACCCCCCCGGTCAAACATACCTCCGGTCTAATCATACATCCGGTCTTACACATATATCCGGTCAAATGCATCGATCGGTCATACCTATCACCGGTCTTACTTATCTCCGGTTGAAGGCATCAATCGTTCTTACATAACAACGGTCGAATGCCTCAACCAGTCTAATAGCACATCGGTCTAATGCATAAAACCGATACTCATCTTCCGGTCTTACTCAAGAACAGAGTCGGTTACCCAGTTCTTAAACCCAGAAGCTATTTTGATCGATTAAATCGATCAAATACACGGTTAAAAGCTTGATTAACACGTCTATTTACCGACTATAATATGCAGATAGAAGCATGAAGCTAAAAACATACCTCTTTTTGACAAAGCCGGATCAATCCTTCAAGAACTCCTCTTCTTTCTCTCTGCGTTTTCTCTCTTTCACTTTTAGGTTTTTCCACAAACAAAACAGTATGAGATTGAAATCTCATACAATCTGTTATATATTTGATAAAAACCAAACTTTTCAATAAACCCCCTTGAACTTTGACTAACTTTACACTTTTTCCCCCAACTTCCAAAATTAACCAAATTTCGAAACTGGGTATTACAACGGGTACTAAGCTTTCCTCGTTTTCCGAACCTTATAATCCCATTCCAAGGCGACACCTTTAACATTACTCAATCACCCACTTGAAATTCCATCGGTCGACGCTTTTTGTCCACGTTGCTCTTTTGGCGATCTTGTGCCGCCTTCAAACGCTCCCGTATCCCCATAACCTTGTCCGCTGTTTCTTGCACTACTTCTGGTCCAACGAACTGCTTCTCACCCGCTTCGAGCCAACAAGTTGGTGTTCTACATTTTCGTCTATATAATGCCTCGAATGGTGCCATACCCAAACTCGAGTGATAACTATTGTTATAGGCAAATTCCACTAGTGGGAGATGAGAGTCCCAATGTCCCCCAAAGTCAATTACACACGATCGCAACATATCTTCTAACGTTTGGATTGTCCGCACGCTTTGTCTATCCGTTTGAGGATGGTACGCCGTGCTCAATTTTACCTTTGTTCCCAATTCTCTTTGAAAGGCACTCCAAAAATGGGAAGTGAAACGACTGTCCCGATCGGACACAATGGACAACGGCACCCCATGTCTCGAAACCACTTCATTGATGTAGAGTCTCGCTAGCTTGTCCAATGGTAGCGTTTCTCTCATGGCCAGAAAGTGCGCACTCTTCGTCAACCGATCCACTATCACCCAAATGGTGTCCAGGTTTTTGAACGTCCTTGGTAATTTCGTCACGAAGTCCATTGTGATGTGATCCCACTTTCACTCAGGTACTTCCAAAGATTGCAAACTTCTATACGGTCGCTGGTGTTCGACCTTCACTAACGAGCAGGTATGGCATTTCTCCACATAGTTCGTCACATCCAACTTCATCACGGGCCACCAGAAGTTTAACTTTAGATCTCTATACATTTTGATGCTCCCGAGGTGAATAGAGTATCTTGATTTGTGCGCCTCTTCCAAGAGTAGTTTTCGGCATCCTCCCAACTTGGGTACTCAAACTCGTCCTTGGAAGAGTTTCAACCCTCTACCATCTTCCGTCAAGCTAAGGTGTTGCTTCGTCATCGCTTCATCTTTGAGATTCGTCTCAAGTAGTGCCTCGGCTTGAGCGACCTTTATCATATCCATAAGATTTGAGATAATCTCAATCCTTGCTAAAGAGGTTTTCACCGTCCCACTATACTCCTTCCGACTTAGCGCGTCAGCCACCACGTTTGCTTTGCCCGGATGATATTGAAGCTCACAGTCGTAATCCTTCAACAATTCCAGCCATCTTCTTTGAAGCATATTTAACTCTTTTTGATCAAAAACATACTTCAGGCTTTTGTGATCGGTGTAGAGTGTACACTTAGTACCATACAAGTAGTGTCACCACAACTTCAAGGCAAACACTACCGCCGCCAACTCGAGATCATGCATAGGGTAATTCTTCTCGTGCTCCTTCAATTGCCTCAACGCGTACTCTATCACCTTGCTTCTCTGCATGAGGACGCAACCCAACCCCATCTTGGATGCGTCGCTATAGACGACGAAGTCTTCCGTTCCCTTCGGTAGGGATAAAATTGGAGCTTCACACAATTTCCGTTGCAGGGTACGAAAAGATTTCTCTTGAGCCTCAGTCCAAGCAAACTTCACATTCTTTTGAGTCAAAGAGGTCAATGATGAGGCAATCTTGGAAAAATCTTGAATGAACCTTCTGTAGTAACCAGCGAGTCCCAAAAAGCTTCGGATCTCAGTTGGGCTTTTCGGGGGTTCCCAGTTCATCATTGCCTCAATCTTCGCGGGGTCTACCTTCACTCCTTCTCGAGTCACCACATGACCCAGAAAATGCACTTCCCGCAACTAGAACTCGTACTTAGAGAACTTAGCATAAAGCTTTTCTTTCCTTAACACCTCTAAGAGCTCTCTCAAGTGTTGTTCGTGCTCTCCTTCATCCTTGGAGTATACTAAAATGTCGTCTATAAATGCTATGACTGACCGGTCCAAAAATGGTCGACACACACGGTTAATCAAGTCCATGAATATTGCCGGTGCGTTCGTCAATCCGAAAGGCATGACTAAGAACTCGTAATGACCATAACGAGTCCTAAATGCCATTTTCGGGACATCCTCTTCTCGAACTTTCACTTGATGATATCCCGAACGGAGATCAATCTTGGAAAAACATCCGACCCCTTGTAGTTGGTCAAAGAGGTCATCTATCCGGGGTAGTGGATATTTATTCTTGATAGTCACCTTGTTCAACTCTTGGTAATCGATGCACATACGCATTGACCCGTCCTTCTTCTTAACAAAGAGTACCGGAGCTCCCCACGGAGACGAGCTCGGCCTCACGAACCCCTTCTCCAGCAATTCTTGGAGTTGGGACATCATTTCTTGAATTTCCATTGGCGCAAGGCGATACGGTGCACGTGCTATCGGTGTCGCCCCCAGAATTAAGTCAATTTGGAACTCCACCTGTCGGTCGGGTGGCAAGCCTGGTAGATCATCTGGGAACACGTCTAGAAATTCGTTGACAACTTTCACCTCTTCTACCTTCTTCTTCTCCACCTTGGCGTCCAACACAAACGCTAGGTACGAATGACATTTCTTCGTCAAATACTTCCTTGCTTTGATGGATGAGATGATGGCTACTTCACCTTTTAGTTTTTCCCCATACACAATAGTGTAGTTACCATCTCTGTTGGGAATCCGAATGAGTTTCTTGGAACACAAGATTTTCACTTGATGACGCGCTAACCAGTCCATCCCAATCTGTCAGGATCGAATTCTCAACAAGAATTATGAATACTCAGAAACAATATCAAAGAAGTTGCGGAATAACACTTTGATATTCAATGTAACAGTAATCAAACACAGTATATAATCAACAACTTGCAAACTTGTATTAAAATCACAAGATTACACACACAACCTCAATCTTGAAGAACAGACTCTTTCAAGACGAATTCTACTTCTCTAGAATTAGGATCTATGCCTTGAGGTTGATTCTCTCTTAAAACAAAAACTTAGAATTGAATTATCTATATTTTAAACTATTCTATACATTCTATATATATACTGAACAAAAAGATAATTACAATAAATAAAATATCTTCAGTATATCTTCCATGAATATCTTTAGAATATCCAGCTGCAGACTCTTTCAATTCGGATCTTCATCTAATAAACAGCACTAATCAGATTGGCAGTATTAACTGTAAGCAGCACTAACTACTAGCCGCACTAACTAGCTAAGCAGTACTAACTTTGACTAGCAGTATTAATTCTACTACCAGTAGTAATACTCAGCAGTATTAACTATTGAAGTCCTCTGGCAGTAGTAATCTTGTACTAGCAGCATTAATCATACTTGATAAATTCTTCAGTTCCCAACAATCTCCCCCTAACTTGACTTTTAGGAAGAAATGTCAAGTTCTTCAGATCTTCTTCAAGATGCTCCCAAAACTCCATCATGACTTAAATTCCAGTATTTGCATCCAACCCCAAACTCTAATTGATTGTTCTTTGGATCAAATATTTAGCCATTTCTGAATCTGGAACACATCCTAGCTTCTTCTTCAACATTGCATGAAGCTTTAGTCTGCTATGATTGTACACTCTATCCACTAGAAAGTATTCAGTGTGATTCAAATCCAAAGTCACTGCATATACTCCACTAGTTTCATATAGAGTCCAATTGTTGACAGATTTGAACACATTCCTGATCACATGCTCTACTTCATCAGGCTTGAACATCATACACAGATACTCCATTACCAGCTTTTTAATTGAAATCACTGGAGCTTTCAGTTCATCTGCATATAACTTCATCCCTATTTCAAACATTTCTTCAATATCAGACCTAGAGCATGTTCTTACAATCTTTTCTCAAGTATTGAACACCTCATACTTTTCATCCTTCCTTTTGAGCCTTATGTATTCCTTTCCATCCACTGTCAATGTGTCCCAGAGAATAACTTCAGGAGGTTTAACCCATACAGGTTCTGCTGAAATTGGTTCAGGCACTTTGTCCATCACTACCATGTACATTTTAACATCCTCAGTACTTACAGGTTCTTGCATTGTAGATGACTCAAGTGCCTCTTCTTCTTTAGTAACCTTTTCAGCCTCTTCTTCCACTATTCTAGGCTTCTTTGTAATCTTTCTCCTGACAATCATCTTTGTTCTTTTCAAAGATCTTAAACTTTCACCAATTGTTGCTTCCTTTTCTGGAGTTTCTTGCTCATCAGGGAATGGTTTTTGTAAGAAATCATTGCTCTCTTTCATTCTTTTCTCCATTTCAACCCTTGCAATATCATCCCCTTGAAGCTTTGTCATCTCAGCATCATACATCTTCTTGAGCTTCTCAAAAGACATTTTAGAAAACATTTCTACCTTGACACCTACTGCACCCTTGAGGAAAGTAATCATTTTCTTTCTCTCTTGAGCACCAAGGTATGTCTTTGAAGGTTGTCTTTTTCTTGCAGCCATTTTGATCTTGGTAGGCTTCTTCAAAAATGTGGCTTTCTGCTTGGCTTGCTCAGTTGCTAAACTCTGTTGGTAGGCTTTGTTTAACTCTGCAGCCATTGCTTTAGCTATTTCTCTATCCTTTGCTACTTGCACTGATTCTGCTTCTTCAAGTTCTAGCTAAATCTTCCTAGCTAGAGCTTCATCTGATTCAATTAACTTCTGCCTTTTCTTTGGTTGATCAGATTCAACTAGCTTTGCTTTGCCTTTCTCTTTACTCATTGCCTTCTTACTGCCATCTTTCTTGATCACATCCCCTTGTTCTTTGATGACTACTCCTTTGGTCTTTGAGGTGACCTTGGGAGTATCATGCTTGGCTTTAAGTAAGGTTTCTGCAATCTCCAGCTCTGTTAAAACTTCTTTCACTGTTTCTGCTGCTTTGCTTATTTCAGCAGTACTAACCATTTCTGTTGCTTTACTTGAACTAGCAGCATTAATGGTTTCTTTTGCTTGCTCTGTTACTGCTGCTTTCTCCCCCTTAACATCAAGTTCCTCTCCCTTTTATGGAGCATCTTTCCTGTTGACATCAACTTCTGACTCCCCCTTTTTGGGAGCATCAGTCACTGGTTCCCTTCTTTTAAGCACAAATTGCCTCCTCTTCTTTTTCTGGAGCAATCTATTTACCATATCCTTCAGTTTGGAAATCTGAGCTTGTTGAGACAGGACTATTAGTTTCAGCTCTTCGATGTCTTTTCCTTGGTTGATCACATCCCTGTTTATGTTGGCCATTGTGTCCATCAATTCAAGATAGTCATATCTGTCATCACCTTCTCCAGGAGTGTTACCCCCTTTTGAAGGATCATGGGATCTTTTAGTAGTGGAAGCCTTCTGCCTAGCAGAAGCACTTTCCACCCCCGTGGTTTCTTGGCACCTGGGACCTTTGAATGATTGCTCATTCAAAGTTGCCATGGGGAAGGTCTTAGAGATGTTACCACTGACCTTCTCTGTGCTAGCAGAAGTAGTGGCAGCCTTCTCACCCATATGCTCTTCCTCCTCCTCAGAGAGCACCTCCTTGGGGTTGGGAGACACCCCTTTGGTTTCCCTATTGATATTCTCTAAAGGAGAATTCTCCCTTAGAGGGCTTAAAGGTTGAGTGGGTGAAGGTACAAGAAGGGAAGGAGCCTTCTTTACCTGTTTCCTTTTGTATGTTTGGGTGATAGGTGAAGTTGGTTTATCAAGAAGAACTGGGGAATTGATTTAGAGTGGGAAGGTTGGGATTGGCTAGCAGTGGGATGGTCTAATGGGGGCCTTGACCCTGCTGCCATATCTTCATCAGTGTGGGACACCACCATCATTGTAGAGAACAATGGGGTGTCTACTCCTTCCGAGTCCCCAGCAGATCTTCTCATATTTGAGAAAACCTTGCCTTTAGGGGGTTTAGGTACATATACCCCATCAAAATGAGGCATATCCGTCAATTCGTGGGTGATAACTTCTTGGACAAACCTGGGGTACATATAAAAGCTCTTTTTGCTTCCCAAGTTTGAGACAAGATCACTGAAAATCATTCTAGAAAAATTGTACTTTCTGGCAGTGGCCAAGCACACCAAAGCATAAGCAATGGTGCTACTGAACTCACTCCATCCAGTAGTCTTTTTAGAGATACAGTGCATAAGGGTATGGACAAAGAAACGCCATTGGGGTGAAAATTTGGCTTTTGAGAACTTGAACACACCCAATGGGCCTCCATACCCCATCCTAGTAAGTGTAGAAAACAATTGATCATTAGGGATAGAAGTTATACCAGAGGCATCGTCTAGACGTAGACTAATGCGAATTACCGCTTCAGTAACTATCAAGGGTTTGTCACACACCCTTGTCTTGATCATTTGCACACCATTTTCAGTAACAATGGTGGCATTTGCCCATAATTGCCTTTGATGCTCGATATAGATTGATGGCGAAACAGTGAGAGCATGGGCAATATGGCTTGACTTGAGGAAATCCACAATCTGGTGAAACCCAGCAGCTTGTTTGGGCTTCTGTAGCATCGCGATTTCATTGTGCTCGTCTATGAATGCCATTGATGCCATTGTTCTTGAAAGTTCTTGCCTGAAAGACTTTGAACTTGAGAGAGAAAGGGTTTAGAGCGCAAGTGAACAATATGCAAAGAGTCGTTATGAACGTTTAGGCGGGCAAAGGGTATTTATAGGATTCGGGACATAAGCAGTATTAACTTAGAGCAGTATTAACGAACAAGCATTATTAACTGAGAGCAGTATTAACCACTAGCAGTATTAACTAACTAGCAGTATTAACTGAGAGCAGTATTAACCACTAGCAGTATTAACTAACTAGCAGTATTAACCACTAGCAGTATTAACTTAACTAGCAGTATTAACTGAGAGCAGTATTAACCACTAGCAGTATTAACTAACTAGCAGTATTAACTGAGAGCAGTATTAACCACTAGCAGTAGTAACTAACTAGGAGTATTAACAGAGAGCAGTATTAACGAACAAGCAGTAGTAACTGTGCACTGGCAGTATTAAAACTGTACTCACAGTATTAACCATACTTACTCTTTTAAGCTTGTGATGAACTGAGTACTGCTATGTATTCCCTGAAAAGGAAGATTAGTGACACCAAGAATAAATAATATACAGGTATGTAACCACTTTTTGAGAAGGGGTTTATTCAGAGTTGATCATTCCCACACTTGTTACCAAGAAAGTGAATCTACCCACATCAAAAGCTTTGGTGAATAGATCAGCAAACTAGTTATCAGTATGAACTTTTACAACTTGAATAAGTTTCTTTTCATTACAGTCTCTTATAAAGTGATACCTGATCTCAATGTGCTTTGTCTTTGAGTTCTTGACAGGATTATTAACAATGCTAATAGCACTGCTATTATCAATAAAGATTGGAGTGTGTAGAAAGGTTACCCCATAGTCCAACATTTGATTCTGAATCCATAAGACTTGAGAACAGCAACTTGCAGCTGCTATGTACTCTGCTTCTGTTGTAGATGTGGACACTGTGGTTTGTTTCTTGCACTGCCATGACACTAGTCTTGCACCCAAAAACTGACATCCTCCACAGGTAGATTTTCTGTCCAAGTTTGCTCCACCTAGATCACTGTCTGAGTATGCAAGTAGGTCAAATGATGAGTCATGAGGATACCAAAGTCCCAATCTTGGTTGCCCTTTGGGATATCTGAATATCCTCTTAACAGCTTGATAGTGAGATTGCTTTGGCCTAACTTGGAATCTTGCACATACACAGACTGGAAACATTATATCTGGCCTAGAGGCTGTAAGATACATGAGAGAGCCAATCATGGATCTATAATGATGAACATCCATATCCTCCCCCTCAAGATCTGCTGTTATTTGCTTGTGTGTCTCCATAGGTGTGCTGGCAGGTTTTGAATCTGAGAAACCAAACTTGGTTAGAATGGCCTGCACATACTTGGACTGACAGATAAATATTCCATCTGACTTCTGTTGAACTTGGAGGCCAAGGAAGAAAGTAAGTTCCCCCATGGAACTCATTTTGAACCTATGATGCATTAGTTCCTCAAACTCCTTGCACATGTTGTTTCTTGTAGATCCAAAGATGATATCATCAACATAGATTTGGACCATCAAGATATCCTTCTTCTTTCTCTTGATAAATAGAGTCTTATCAATGACTCCTCTTTCAAAGCCATTTTCCAAGAGATAGGATGACAGTGTCATACCATGCTCTTGGAGCTTGATGCAGTCCATAAAGTGCTTTCTTCAATTTGTATACCCTGTCTGGATAGCTTGGGTTTTCAAACCCTGGTGGTTGACAGACATATACCTCTTCTTCAATTGAGCCATAGAGAAATGCACTTTTTACATTCATTTGATAGACTTTGAATTTCATATAAGAAGCATAAGCCAGGAATAATCTAATTGCTTCTATCCTGGCTACAGGTGCAAATACTTCTTCATAATCTATTCCCTCTTCTTGTGTATACCCTTGAGCCACCAGCCTTGCTTTATTCCTTATCACTATGCCTCTTTCATCTCTCTTATTCCTGAAGACCCATTTTGTTCATATTGCTCTTTGGCCTTTAGGAAGGTCTACCAGATCCCAAACATCTTGCAGCTTGAATTGCAATAGTTCTTCTTGCATTGCTTCTATCCAACTGGACTCTTTCATTGCATCATGTGCCTTCTTAGGCTCAAGCTGGGATAAAAAGCAAGAAAGCACTGTATGCTGTTGGTCTTGCATTTCTTGTAGCCTGCTTTGATTTTTAGTCATCATAGGAGAGGATATATCTCCTATTACCAGCTGTGGAGGATGATTCTTTTGAATTATGGTGTGATGATTAGGTTCTTCATTGAGTCCCACCTCTGGGGTGTTTTCAGCAGCTACTTCTGATTCTTTATTGTCTTGAGTCTCCTCATCTCTACTTTCTTCTTCACTCTGACTTGGTCCAGTAGATGGTTCCTTTTCACAGTCTTCAACAAGATCCACTGTGGGTATGGGAAAGATCACAGATTCAGATATACTGTCTTGGACTTGGGTAGTTCCTGATCCTCCACTTCCTGAACCTGCAAAATCATCACTACTGAAACCAAAAGAGTTAGTTAGTGAATCAATGTCAAATAGCCACTTAGGACCAGACCCAATAGAATTTGGTGTGTTCTCATTGCATTTGACATTGTCACTTTCTTCAATTATTCTAGAAGAAGAGTTAAAAACTCTGTAGGCCTTACTCTGAGATGAATACCCAACAAGAAATCCATCATCTGCCTTGCTATCAAACTTACCTAAGTGAGTTTTGGTATTGAGAATTGTACAAGGACACCCAAAAGGTTTGAAAAATCCAATAAAGGGTTTTCTTTTATTTAAAAGCTCATATGGGGTCTTGTTCTTTGGCTTGACCACTAGAACTCTGTTTTGGACATAACAAGCAGTATTAACTGCTTCAGCCCAGAAGGTAATTGGCAGTTTTGAATCAGCTAACAGAGACCCAGCAGCCTCTATTAGTGTCCTATTTCTCCTTTCAGCAACTCCATTCTGTTGAGGAGTCCTAGGAACACTATATTGTCTCTCAATTCCTTTTTCTTCACAAAAGGTGTTTAGATCAAGATTTTTAAATTCAGTTCCATTGTCTGATCTAATGATTTTTACTTTTTGATTAGTTTGGTTTTCAATTCTTAGGATAAAAGATTTGATCAGTCCACTTGTCTCATCCTTAGTCCTTAAAAAATATACCCAAGTAAATCTGGAGTAATCATCAACAATAACCAAGCAGTAAGATTTCTTGCCTATACTCATAACATTTGTAGGACCAAACAGATCCATATGCAATAACTGGAGACAAGAAGAAATGGTATTTATCTCTTTGGTCTTATGAGAAATTTTATACTGTTTGCCTTTAAGACAAGCAACACAATGATCATCACATGAAAAGACTTTTGATGGTAAACCTCTTACAAGGTTGTTTTTAACAAGTTTGTTCATAGTCTTGAAATTCATGTGACACATCCTTCTGTGCCAAAGAGAGGATTCATCCACAGAAGCTTTTGAAGCAAGACAGTTCAGGGATGAATCACTATCAACATTGTCCATATCTAGACAATAAACATTGTCCTTTCTTGGAGTTCTAAGCAGTATCATGCTTTCATCAACTACCTTGAACTCTGGAGCAAGGATCATACACTCTGTAGTAGTAAATAATATGCTATGTTGTTTGTCACAAACCTGTGATACACTTAACAGGTTGTACTTCAATTGATCAACATAGTAGACATCCTCAAATGTCATCTTACCTTTGGTGACATTACCTTTTCCACTTATCTTACCACCAGTAAGATTATCTCCAAATGCAACATGTCCTCCATTGATATGCTTGAAATCCTGAAGGCATGACATGTTACCTGTCATGTGCCTAGAGCAACCACTATCCACATGCCATATGCTCCTTCCCTTGAGCTGTTGGTTGCCCTGCACATAAGATAAATCAGTTAGTGTGAATTAGGAACCCAAGCCAAAGTGGTCTTGGGTACCCCTTTCTCATCAAAATACTTGCACTCTTTCTTGACAAGATTTTTAAACTTTGACTCCTCATTTCTGGAGTACTTTGTTACAATGATAGGTTTAGAAACACATTTGCTAGGAACAGTACTGGTTTTAGAAGTACTAACTGCATTAGCAGCACTTGCATGTTTAGCAGTACTAACCTTGTTAGAAGTAGTAACTGTGTTAGCAGCATTAAAATTTTCAGCAGTACTAACACTGGTAGCAGCAGTAATGTTTCTAGCAGCACTATCTCTGTCAGCAGTACTAACAGTTTTAGTGCTTCTAGGCACCCATATTAAAACACTTTCTTTTAAAGCCTTATTCTTCATGGGGCCTTTGGTTTCAACAGATTTCTTCCCAACATGTTTCTTTCCAGCCTTCCTATAACCAATAGGTTTTTGCACAAATCGTTGAAAGTTCATCTGTTGGTTAATAGGGTTAAAGAAACAGTGCTTAGCCAAATGGTTTAACTTACCACATATGAAACAAGGTTTTGGTCTGATTATTTTATTCAGATCAACTCCTTGTTTCTGAGCCCATTGATTATTCCAATTTCTTTGGTTACCTCTTTTTATACCAGAATTTAGGCTCTTAGATTTATTGCAAGCACACTGTTTACAAGGTCCGGGATTCACAACAGTGGTTTGTTTGTAATGGACCTTGTTATCCTTTCCTTTGGTCTTCTCTATCTCCTTAGACTTTACCCAGATTTGTCCATATCCCTCATTGGTGATAATGTTGTTTTCTAATGGTATCTCTTTACTCACAACATTATTCCTATTCTCACTGGCTTCTTTCTCAGTCAAGTCTTTAACTACTACCTCATCCAAAGGATCTATCTTAAAAGCTTTCTCAGTCAAGTCCTTTTTCTCCTTGGTCTCTAACAAGTCTGAAGTAGGAGAGATATAGTTGTTGTTGTAAGGAGGGGGTGTATTGTTGTATCCAATACCAGGCTTCATCTTATCATGAATCTGAGCCTTTAGAAGAGAATCCATTGCTTTTGAAGCATATGAAAACTTTTCTATGTCAAGCTTAACCTTAGATAGTTCCTCTTTCAGCCTATCATTCTCTTCTAAGGACTTAGACAGTTTGGTCTCTAACTCATTCTTTTCCCACTTCCAATAGTTTGTGTCATAAGAGTGTTGAAGTTCATTAGCTTGAAAGCCTTTGATTTGTTCTTCAAATCTCTCTACTATCAACACATAGTCTCTTCTGTCCTTTTCTAATCTTTTGAGGTCATCACACATGCTTTGGTTATGATCCCTGTACCTTTTGATAATGTCTATGCTAGATTGAGTGCAAAGATTAGAAATTACCTCAGAGGGGAGATCAGACACTTCTGCCATAAGAGCTTGATTCTGAATGGCTTCCTCAGCTTGATCACTCCAGTCAAACCCCATTCCTTGTTGAGAAACAAGAGCTTGAGCAGGGTTCTTGTTTTGATTGTAGCCTCCATTCTGAGCCTGTTGGTGGTTGTTGTTTGGAACACCACTTCTGCACTCTCTAGCAAAGTGTCCTTTCATGTGGCACTTATAACATTCCACCTTTGTCTTGTCAAAACCAACTCCATATTCTCTTCTTTGAGAGAAGTTGTTCGTACCTGTTCTTTTGATAAACTTCTTCACCCTCATAGATAACATGGCCATCTGCCATTTAATGTCCATCTCCTCCAGGTCATCAGGGTGAAGTTGATCCAGATCATCATTAATCAATGAATTGTTGCTGTGACTGGACAAAAAGGCTTCAAAGACAGTTTCAGTGCCTTTTTCTGAATTCACTCCACTGGCAGCACTAACTGCTTCAGGGTTGGCAGTAGTATCAGTAGAGGCTGATAGAAGTGCAGCATTGTGGATATACCCAGTGGGCTTCTTCTTGGTTTCTACCTCAGTTTCAAAAACTCTTAGATCATTATATAGATCATCAAGTTCCTTCTCTTCTAGATTGTCACTCTGTCTATATGAGACAGTATACATAGTCCACTCATCCCCAAGAGATCTGAGAAACTTTCTGTTGATATCATCTTGCTCCATCTTCACTCCTACAGTAGCCAGTACACCAATGAGCTTGTTGAACCTATCAAAAGTTTGAGTCATAGACTCATTCCTTGAAGAAGTGAAGTTCTCATACTGCTGCTTTAGAACATCTCTTTGATTTCTTTTGATACTTTTAGTTCCAGCAAATCTTTTCTCTAGAGCATTCCAGAGAATCTGAGCATTAGTGCAGTTACAAAATTGATGCTGATATTCTTTGGGGATGGCTAAGAGCAGAGTGCTCAAGGCCTTCATCTCAGTCTGTCTGATCTTCCTCTCACCATCTGTTTTTGGTGGAGGTCTTTTCCCATCTGGTCCAATCTTTCCTGCTTCAGAAGGACCATTCTCAATGATATCCCACATTGAGTAGTCAGTGAGAAGAATGTATTGCCTAATTCTGATCTTCCACATGTCAAATTCACTGGGTTTGAGCATTGGAACCTTAGAGACCAGAGTATTGTTTGATTCTGCAAAGTTTTCCATGATGAATGAATAGATATTTCTGAGAGAACAAGCTCTGATACCACTTGTCAGGATCGAATTCTCAACAAGAATTATGAATACTCAGAAACAATATCAAAGAAGTTGCGGAATAACACTTTGATATTCAATGTAACAGTAATCAAACACAGTATATAATCAACAACTTGCAAACTTGTATTAAAATCACAAGATTACACACACAACCTCAATCTTGAAGAACAAACTCTTTCAAGATGAATTCTAATTCTCTAGAATTAGGATCTATGCCTTGAGGTTGATTCTCTCTTAAAACAAAAACTTAGAATTGAATTATCTATATTTTAAACTATTCTATACATTCTATATATATACTGAACAAAAAGATAATTACAATAAATAAAATATCTTCAGTATATCTTCCATGAATATCTTTAGAATAACCAGCTGCAGACTCTTTCAATTCGGATCTTCATCTAATAAACAACACTAATCAGATTGGCAGTATTAACTGTAAGCAACACTAACTAGCTAAGCAGTACCTACTTTGACTAGCAGTATTAATTCTACTAGCAGTAGTAATACTCAGCAGTATTAACTATTGAAGTCCTCTGGCAGTAGTAATGTTGTACTAGCAGCATTAATCATACTTGATAAATTTTTCAGTTCCCAACACAATCACCACATCAAAACTTCTCATAGACATAGGAAGTAAATCCACCATAAAAGTCTCGCCACTGATATCAAGTCGACAATCCCTTAGGACATCCCTTAGCACCACCCGTTCCCCGTTAGCTACTTCTGTGACTAAGGCATTATCTAGGGCACTAACCGACATGCTGAAAGACTTGTAAAACACATCGGACACAAAGGAGAAGCTTGCACCAGAATCAAATAATACTCTAGTAGGTGTGGAGTTGAGTAAAAACGTACCCGACACCACATCGGCGGTTTCCTTCGCTTCTTCCTTCGTCATTTGAAATTCCCTCCCTTGAGCCTTGGGAATGGCCTCTATTTTCGTTTAAATTCCCGAATTTCCCCCTCTCGCCCCACCTCTCAACTTGGGGCACTCTCTTTCGAACATGCCCAATCTCCTTGCATTCGAAACAAACTGTCCCCTGGATGGGACACAAGAAACTAGTGTGACCCGGTTGACTGCATTTGAAACATGAGATCGACCCTGGGTTTGGATTGGAGTTGGTCTTGCAAAACCCAAGGTGCTTACTTTTACACTTAGGGCACCATTTTGCTTCCCGTCGATTGTCGAAACTCTTATTCGTAGGTTGGAACCTCGGCTTCTTGTACGAATTTGGCGGGCTTTCCCACCTCCTCTTCTCCATAGTCATGGCATTCTCGGCCTTGTCTTGCGCAAAAAGTCTCTCCGTCACCTTAGCTTCTTCAATAGTTTCTCGGAGTTTGGAGGCCTTGGAATTGTGGACCATTTGGATCATGTCCGCGGGTAAGCCTTTCAGGTACGCTTTTATCTTATCCTTCTCAGTCGGGGCCACATGTCCCACCAAATCAAGCTTCTCCATAAAAAGTCGGGTATACTCTTTCACCGACAGATCACCCTTCTTAATTGATTGGAATTCTTCCTCTATTGCGTCCAACTCTCCTTCATTGCAGTATTCCTCTAGAATTTTCTTCTTGAACTCTGTCCACGACATTTTGGCCAACACCGATTCTTCAATGGTTGAGGTGATGACATTCAACCAAGTCAAGGCCGCGCCTCGGAGTAATTGAGACCCATACTTCACCTTTTAGTGTTCTTCACAGTCGCTCAATCGGAAAGCTTGCTCGATCTTTTTAAGCCAACTCATGCACTTCGCGGGCTCATCGGACTCGGCGAACTCCGGTGGTTTGCAGCAAAGGAACGACTTATAAGAACATCCTCTCTCTGGTTGCCTTGTTTCCAAAGTTACTAATCCATCTGTGCGGATCTCTCCCCCGGTACCCCCGGAACCTGCTATGACAATGTTTTCCTCAATTGTTTCGTGTCGACGTTGATTCACTTCACCGTCCTCTAATAGCTTCATGAATAACTCTTGTTGCTTTGCCATAGTCTCGTTCATGGCTCTCATCATGTCCATCATTTGAGTCTGAGGGGTTACCTCAGTCATGATCGGATCAACAGTGGCAATGACGGTCCTCAGAATCTGTTCCACCCTTCCGACGAGCATAGGTGGAATCGGAGGTCCATCTGTCACAGTAGCATTTGGTCTGTCGGCCGTGGATTCGTTTACCGCTTGACCCTCTGGCGATGACTGAAGATGACTCCGAGTATTTACCATCCTTGTCTGTCATCAAATCAAACGAGGGTGAGAGAGGGCTACACAAGATTATATACGCAAAACGTACTAATACAAGTTATTAGTCATCATAATCGTAGTAATTCAAGCATGTTCACGTAACCATATATTCATAATAGCAGTAGCTAATTGAAATTATGAACATATAATACATAAAAATTCTCGTTACCACTTTTATAACTCTCAACAAGGTGGTTTCCGTTGACTTCTAAGAATGTCCCATCTTAGAATTTCTACCCCAATCTCGCACTTAATTGCCTAAAAGTCTCAGTTTAAGTCTAAGCATCTAGATCCCATACCTAGTTCGCTTAAACTAGAGCTCTGATACCAACTAGTAACATCCTAAAATTTTGACGAATAAAAAAATTATAAAATTGGCAAAAAAACGTCTAAAATACGAAGGTCCAAATACCCTGCAGCAATAAACTTCCAACTAGAAAAATCCAAAATATGAACAACTAAAGACCCACGCAAAGATGGGTTGGTTTGCAACCTAAAGTTTGCTAATTATGAGACAATAAAGTTACAACAACCTGCTTAATCTAGAATAAATTCCAAACTAGATTAAAATGGGTGTTGCAATTTCTCTACAACCTCTCTTCACAAATTCCCCAAAAGACCGGCACTTCGGGAACTCGTACGTGCCCGTTTGACAAGCCCGACAGCCTAATTTTCACCACGAGGAAGATCTGTGAGGAAACAACAACCATAACAAGTCTTAGGACGAAGCCTAGTGAGATCTCATAAGTATATAAATCATGATCAAGATGTTATAAAACGATAATCGTGTTACCGAACTCCTTCGCTTCGCAAGTAAACAATTCCTGAAATCAGATTCCCAAAACCTGAATTTAGACATACACGAGAAACCTTTTGAATTACGGGGGAGACCCGTTTCCATCGAAATGACGTTCACTCGAACGTGGGGTCACCCGCGATGGTAATGGATTACACCTCATGCCCCGATCTTAGTTCCCATGCCATAACGACATCACAACCTCATACCGTATTTACTGCCCTTATTGCCTACTCCGTCGAGTTACACCTCAAGGTCTTACGGACATTATAGCCTATCCATATCTAGACGAGTTACACCTCAAGGATACAAGATCCCTTATTGCCTACTCGCTAGTAACACACCAGGATTATTACAAGGTCCATACATTAAGCTACTACCTCCTCGTGTACAAGGGGTAGTAATCACATTCTTATCAGGTGATCAACATTCGATAACAATTATAACATCACAAGCACTTCTTCTCTACATGAAAAATAATTATTTTCTTACTTCTCATGATTTCACATTCTTCATAATTCCATACATGTCGGCACAACCATTTATCATCCTTACATCGCCTCTTCTTAAAGATATCAGCAGTTGGATTAAAATCATGGTAATAGAAATTTCCTCTTGGACTCAACATATAAGCATGAAATCAATAATATATAACCCATGTAGTTACCACGCAAGAGATTATTAAAATTTACTAGACATACTCATCCTATTTCCTTTAGGGTTCATAAAGTTGAGAATTTCCCCAAGTTAGGTCACAACACACCAAACAAATAACACATAGGAGTAATGTAGGTTAATCCATAGAAATAAATAGATACTAGAGCATTTGAGGAAAGATAATTCACAAACTAGGGTTTGTAAGAAAACCCTAAAAATGGTGATGGAGTCTTGAGATTGAAGATGGGGAAAGGAAGATGGTAGATCCTTGAACACTAGTCTTCGAAATCCCAAAAGATTGACCCAAACGTGATGATTTGAAGAGAGTTGAGTGTAAGATAGCCTTAGGTCGGAATTTATGAGGGGAGGGGAGAAGAGAGTGTTTTTGGGAGTGATGTTTGGAGTAAATGCGAATTTGGGGCCGAAATCCCCTATTTAATTTGGACAGAGGTCGCGCACGAGTGACCTCGCGTCTAGACCCGCCAGGCACTGGAGGTGCAAGATGACAGTGCCCCCGCACGGTTTGTGGCGCGGTCCAAGCCACGCCGGAAGCCTTGTGGAACACTGTTGTTCCCCATTCTTTAAGTTCAGCCTAAACGAAAACCCCTCGGATAAGACTATAATTCCAGACACGGATCAACTCCAGTTCAAAATAACAACGAAACATACAATTTGGGTAATAAGCACTTACTCCGAAATTGGAGTTGTGTGTCCCAATATGCAATCATTCAATCAAGTAAACAAATAATCAACACAATATTGCAAACCTGATATTGATTAATCAAACGATTCAATGAGTTACAAGCTTTCTTGATGAAGAAAAACGAAATCTGCTTCTATCTCTCTGTATACGCACGGTGCACCAAGCAACAATAACACCCTCTCAATATTGATTTTCTAATTAGCTCTTCTAACCCTAATTAATCTAACCTAATCATATTTATACTTAGGCCATAAGCCTAATGGGCTTTGCAAGGCTTGGCCCAACATACAAAAACAAACTAATAACTAAAAATAAAAGACAAATAATTAAATTACGGAAACATACTTTGACTAATTATTACAAAAGGATCCTAGACTATTTGTTGAAACGACTTTATCAGCTTTAACTTCATATTTCCATCTTCAGATAATTCTGATCTTGAATCCAATAAATATGTGCATTAACAATCTCCCCCTTTGGATGAAGATAATTCTTTAAGCTCAGAAATTGTAATCTTCCTCTTTGTCTTCAGAATGTAGCAATCTCCCCAATCGATGAGACTATCTTTTGGAAAGAAATTGTCTCCAGTTTCAGCTCGGAATACTTCAACAAATCATCTTCAAAAAAAAAAATTCTTCAAAGCAGCAAAACTTCATAATATCTTCAGAAATTCTTTCAAAAACTTTTGATCTCCGCATGTCTTGATTGACGATTCTCCCCCTTTTTGATGAAAAGAGCAAAGAATTCATCAAAACGTGTCTTCAAGAAATTTCTTCCACCATTGATCTTGCAAACAGAACCACTGAGTATCCGTCAATTCATTAAGATGTTCATCCAGATCTTTGCAAATCTAGACAATATAGTAAATGAAGTGTAACACCTGAATCAACAAATGAATCAGTTAAAATTGCCTGTCAGTAACACAAAGTCACTGTGTGTAACGAATACACAATATAAAGGAGCTTTTATGATGTTCACTCCCCCAGGGCTTCCATTCAATCATCGAAACACCACAAAGGCAATTTCTATGAACGTTATGACAAAGAAACAAATTCTTTGTGTGTTCGTGCAAGTGATAGAATAAAATGAAGCATATGATGTTTGCTTATAAGGCTCAAAAAAGTGTAAACCACTGAGACAAGAGTTAGTTAAACACAGACACAATGTGCATGAATGAAGTGTGAAGGTGGGGCAGACTTCCTTCTGTTCAATATCCAGATTTTCCAAATGAAAATCAGATAGCATATGTGCTGCGTCCCCTTTGAAAATGAAACATTTTCTTGTTGAAAAGAAAATGAGTGGCTGGTGGGGTAAAGTCAAGAGTTGGCATGGGCTAGTTGCCTGTTTCAATAATGTTCACCAAGAATTGTGAAGCATTAGACATGTGGCTGCCTGGCTCAGAAAGTAGTTGGTGCAGAGTTTAAAAATTCTTTTACTCTGATCTCTCACCCTCTTTCTTTTAATCTTTAAGCTCACAGCTAACCGAACTCTCTTTTAATATTGTCCCTCATCACACATCCCACACTCTTTTCTTGTTGGACTCCTCACATTCTTTCACTACAGGATTAACTTCTTAGGTAGGAAACACTGGTTAACGTGAATCCATAGAAGTTCACTTAAGTCCTAGTACACTGATCCCATGTTTTCCTATGAAGCATAAGATGCTCAGGTGATTTAACTTTATCAGTTAAGGCTCAATGATGAAGCAGAAAACATTTAAAATCACACTTCCAAATCAAGAAATCTTTTTGAGAATTGGGAAGTGGTTTGAACAATTAAGAACATGTTTTCTTCTGATTGAAAGTTGTCCTTCTTTCAACCATGGAGGAGATGAAGATTAAGAATTATACCTTTTGAGTACAGTCTTACATCTCACGAAGTCAAGCTTAAAGTCATATAGATATGATCTTTGAAGCATCTCTCAACCTACAAAAGTCTAAAAGTCTAGTCAAAGTAACTTTATTCACTGAAATTGAAATGACATAAAGCAGTAAAACAATTAATGCACGAGTTCTGATCAGAAATAATCAGAAGTCATCGCCATACTCCTTTGACTTGATCGCTCCCCCTAAAATTATGCATTACTAACAAGTATCAGTAAACACGATGCATTTAAATATGCTCCCCCTCAAACTAACATTGACTATCAATGAAATACTTCCCACACTACCCCTCAGATCATGAACAAACTATTAAAGAGCAGGTATCATGCGGAAATAATAATAAAGAAATGATAAAGAGATACAATAAGAAACTTTAATAGGTAACTACCGATTAGGTCTTAAGATTTAGCATACCAAGTCTTGAGACAAGAAAATTAAATCTCTTTTCGTCTAAAGGTTTGGTAAAAAATCTGCAAGCTGATAATCGGTTTTTACAAAGTAAAGTTCAATTGTCCCCTTTTCTACATTATCTTTTATAAAATGATACCGGACATCTATGTGTTTGGTCTTAGTATGCTGAACAGGGTTAGCGGTAATCGCAATAGCGCTCTTCGAATCACAATAGATCGGGATTCTATTGAAATGAAATCCATAGTCTCGCAGTTGTGTTCTCATCCACAAGACCTGAGAACAGCAGCTATCAGCAGCTACATATTCCGCTTCGGCCGTTGATGTGGAGACACATAATTGCTTCTTCGAAGCCCAACTGACGAGTTTATCTCCGAGGAATTGTATATCCGAGGTTCTTTTCCTGTCTAACATGCAACCAGCATGATCTGCGTCTGAAAAAGATGTTAGTTCAAAGCTTGTATCCTTAGGATACCACAGACCAAGATCTGCAGTCCCCTTCAGATATCTGAAAATCCGCTTTACAGCAGACAAATGGGATTCTTTAGGATTGGCCTGATATCTAGCACATAAGCATGTAGAAAACATTATATCCGGCCTACTTGAAGTGAGATACATTAAAGAACCTATCATCCCTCTGTAAGTCCTAACATCAACAGCCTTTTCCCGAAAGATCGGTGCCAATCTTAGTACCAGGTGCCATTGGGGTACCAATCGGTTTACAATCTTCCATTTTGAACTTCCGAAGAATATCCAGAATGTATTTAGATTGATTGATAAAGATCCCCGTTGAAAATTGTTTGACTTGCAATCCGAGAAAGAAATTCATCTCTCCCATCATGCTCATTTGAAAACGAGACACCATGAGGTTTGCAAAGTTCCTACAGTACTTAGGATTTGTAGAACCAAAAATAATATCATCCACATATATTTGAATAAGAATGATATCGCCTTTATCCTTTTTAATAAAACGAGTGGTATCAACCGTACCTTTTGTGAAACCCGACTTAACCAAGAATTGAGATAGAATATCATACCAGGCGCGAGGAGCTTGTTTCAGTCCATAAAGTGCTTTATCCAAGATGTAGACATGGTTCGGCTTATCTGGATTTACAAACCCTTCTGGTTGTGAGACGTAGACTTCTTCCTTGAGTACTCCATTCAGAAAAGCTGTCTTCACGTCCATTTGATAGACGGTGAAGTTCTTGTGGGCTGCGTAGGCTAAGAACATCCGAACTGCCTCTATACGTGCCACTGGAGCATAAGTCTCATCGTAGTCTATCCCTTCCTCTTGCCTATATCCCTTGGCGACAAGTTGTGCTTTGTTTCGGATAACGGTGCCATCTTCATCTTTCTTGTTTTTGAACACCTATTTCGTACCAATGATGGTTTTACCTTGCGGTTTGGGTACGAGTCTCCAGACGTTCAGTGCTTCAAACTGATTCAGCTCATCTTGCATCGCAGTTACCCAATCTGAATCGGCAAGGCCCTCAGATACGCGTGTAGGCTCGATCTTGCTCAGAAAGGATTCATACATACATAGATTTGATGTTGCAGACCTAGTTTGCACCGGTGCAGAAGGATCTCCAATAATTTGATGTATTGGGTGCTCTTTGGTCCACTTATGTTCGTGAGGGAGTGGATTAGATGCATGTTGATCATTGTCCGCATCTAGGAATCCACTGGTATCTCCTTCAGATGATTCTGAATTAACGGGGGCTTCAGTTGAAGTAGTCGTTGCAGAAGTTGCAGTAGGTACAGCTTGGTCAATCTGTTGATTAGTCCTTACAGTACATCCTACGGAGTCAGCTACTTCTGTCTCGGCATTGTTGGTCACAACTTCAATTGTCGGAGTAGGCTTTTGAACTGGAACTTCTTGCTGAATAGGGGAACCAAATTCAGTAGAGATATCGGAAGTGGTCGGATGAGAAGTCATCGAGTCTTCTATTCTGTCAACCACAACAGAGTTAGGCAATTTAGAACCAAGAAATTCATCATAGAACAGTTCAAATAATAAATCCAAATCAGATAAATTAGAAGTAGACGACGAAGCGCCATCTGATTTGATCTCTTGAGGTGCAGGTCCTGGACTGGTTGGTCCAGAAGCTAATACTCCGGTAATGACGGGTTCTAAATTGATGTTCTCAGAAGCCATTTCCTCATCGAATGTAACATTAACGCTCTCGATCACAGTCTTCGACTTCTTCAAATAAACACGATATGCAGACGATGTAGATGAATAACCAACAAAGATGCCTTCATCCGCCTTAGCACTGAACTTGTTCAGATTCTCTCGATCGTTTAGAACATAACACGTACAACCAAAAACATGAAAATATTTAATGGTTGGTGTGCGGTTGTTGATCAACGCATACGGAGTCTTCTGAAATCGGCGGTGTATCATGGAGCGATTCTGAGTGTGACACGCAGTCGATATAGCTTCAGCCCACAAAAATAAAGGTAATTCAGATTGGCTGAGCATTGTTCGAGCGGCCTCAACAAGTGTACGATTTCGCCTTTCGACGACTCTGTTCTGTTGAGGCGTGCGAGCAGAAGAGTATTGATGTGATATCCCGACTGATTCGAGATATTCTTCGATTGTATTGTTCTTGAACTCTGTGCCGTTGTCAGTCCTGAGAATCTTGACCTGTTTTTGCAGATTGACTTGGGTCGTCTTCAGAAACGTAATGAGAACATCGGGAGTCTCATCTTTAGACCGTAGAAACTTAACCCAAGTGTATCGCGTATAGTCATCCACGATAACCAACACATACTTCTTTCCTCCTAAGCTTTGCGTTCGCATAGGACCGCATAGATCCATATGCAACAACTCTAATGGAGAGTTGGTACTAGGTTCAGGCTTTGGTTTGTGTGGGTCTTTCTTCATCTTTCCCTTTTCACACGCTGCACATAGATGTTCTTTCTCATACTTCAGCTCTGGAAGACCTTTCACTAGCTTACCACTGACCAGCTTGTTGATGTACCGAAAGTTGAGGTGTGAAAGTCGTCGATGCCATAACCAGCTTTGTTGCATCGAGGCCTTTGATAGTAGGCAAACCTGATTGTTAGCCTGGATCTTTGACAAATTGATGGTGTAGAGGTTTGACTTGCGAGATTCGACCAAGAGTTCTTTTCCTTCTTCAGTGCGTATTGAACATGTCTTGGCCTTGAAATTAACCTCTAAATCTTTGTCGCAGAACTGGCCAATGCTGAACAGGTTGTGCCCTAAGCCTTCAACGTAACTCACCTTCTTGATCGTAAGATTTTCATGTACAACATCACCATATCCCAGAATAGGTGAAAAATGATCATTCCCAAAACGAACTGTGCCACAATATTTGTCCTTATAATTAGACAACATACTCTTCTGCCCGGTCATATGGTTGAAACACCCACTATCCAAATACCACATATGACGGGTCTGCATAAAACAAATCAAGAAAGAAGAGGTTTAAGAACCCATTTAAAAATGGGACCTCCACTGTTAGTACTTGATTTTGGCACCCATTTAAATTTGGGTCCGCTTTTTCTTTGAAAACCAGAAGCATGATAAGACGTATGATAATGATAAGATGAAACATTATATGAACCATACCAAACATCAGAATATCTACCAGAAGCATAATCACGTTCACCATAATTTAAAAACTTTTTAGTACTAGATGGAGCTAACTGAAATAATTGCTTTATAGAATATTTCTTGCGAGAATCAACAAGATTATTTTTAAAAGTAGCAACATTCACACTCAAATCATCTTTACTAGAAGTCTTTTTATTCAAAATAAAACTAGAACTAGATTTAGATTTCTCGTCTATCTTCTGTTTCGGTATCCATGCAGTCTTAACTCCAACCCTTTGCTTTATCAAATCTGAAACATTTGAAACTTTAGAGTTAGAATGGTGAGAAATATGAGAATGCTTCTTCTTTGGCTTACCAGTGAGGATCGGTTTCTGTGAAAGATGAGATTTTTGTTTCTTACCCTTTGCTTTCTTAGATTTCACAGAGACTGATTTATCAACTTTCGTTGATGTTTCACCTTTTTCATGCACACTGGGTAATCCAAAGGAATTTACAACACAAGATGAATGATCAGGAAGTTCAGAAGAAAAATCAAACTGAGAAACACACTTATTTAAAACGCCTTTAGAGTTTAAGAAATTAAGCTCATTATTAAGTGAACCAGATCTGTCATCCAAGTTTAAAGCTTTGGAGAGTTTAGGAAAATTAGAATTTTTGAACACTGTTGAAAAAACAGTTTGTTCTAAGTTCATCAAAATTCTTTCATCTGTAAGAGTATTCTCAAGTTCAGAAATTTTACTTTCCAAAACGAGGGGAGGGACGTAAAGCTTACCTTCAATGGGTTTAGCCTCCAACTCTTTAACAGAATAACTCTCAAAATAATCATTTGAGAGAAATTTTGATTTATTAGAACGATAACTGTTATTCAACTTCTCATAGCGAAATGGAAGTTGAACTTTAGTTGCATTCTTTCTTTTATCATATTCCTTGGCTTTATCTTTTTCCGACAGACTAGTCCAAAAAGGTTTGAGTTCCTGATGTTGAGGAGCCAATAACATAAACCCAAAGTCATAAAGTGCAGGCACTTCAGATATCACCTTTTTGAGATGATGTGGGTTTTTGTAACCAAGTCCCCAAGTATCAGGTTTCTCTTTAGGTTTGTTCAAATGAATAGTGTGTTCAGTTTGTCCCAAAGAATGTAATTTTTCTTCCAAAGCATTCACCTTTTCTATTAAGGATTTATTCTCTTTTGAAGTAGAAAAGTACCTTTTAGCAATCTCTCTAGATTTGAACTCACATTCTTTAAACTTTGAATCAGTTTCAGATAACTCTTTATGAATTATAGTCTTTTCTTTAGCGCTGGTGTCTATATTTTTGTGTAAAGTTTCAATTAATACATTTTTCTCAGCAATATCATTACTAAGTTTGTGTATAGATTGATTTTTCTCATTTATGACACCTCTTTCACTCTTCAGTTTCGACTCTAATTCTTGGAGTTTAGACATCATGACATTCATTTGGTTCAGTAAATCAAATTCAGTTAAGTTACATACCTCATCATTATCTCCATCATCCGAATCAACTTCAGGTTCTGACTGGTTCTTCCCCATCAAGCACAGATGTGTTGTCTCGTCCTTCTCTCCTTCAGATTCTTCATCCGAATGGTCGAGCCAGTATTCATCCTCGGCCATTAATGCTTTTCCAGCCTCTTGTTGCTTGGCTAGAAACATTTTATTCTTGTAATAGTCTGAGTTTCGGACTTTTGATTTGCGGCAGTCCTTGGCAAAATGACCGAGTCTACCATAGTTGTAGCACTTAATCGGTTCTTCTTTCTTGGTCTCTTCAGCTCCATCCTTCTTCATTTCTTCTGATCTCCTTTCTTCAACTTTCTCTTTATGCTTGTAGTTGTTCGGACCAGACGAGTATCGCTGACTATTGGGGTTTGGCTTTTTATAGAACTTCTTTTGGAAAGCCTTGGTTAACATGAGCATGGTTTCCATCAGTTTTTCACAATCGTCAGTTTCATAATTTTCCTCACAATCAGCTTCTTCCGAATCAGATTCTATCACCTTCTTCTTCTTTGACTTCTTAACCACAAGAGCAACTGGATCAGCAACTGCTTTGTCAGCCTTTTTCATCTCAGCCTTGATCTCTTCTACCTCTTCCTCATTCTGTCTGAGGATCTCATAAACTTCATGAAGAGGAATGCCATGCAGATCCTTCAACTGCCTCATCTGGCGGGTAAATCTCTTCCATTCAGGCTGAAGATTGCTGAGAAATTTCACATTCAGCTCCACGTGAGATTTGCTGATCTTGTTCTTGCTGAGCTCGTTCAGCAAAGTGACAAATCTGTCATAAGTAGCTTCGAGAGACTCTCCAGATTTGGCTTTGAATTCTTCATAATTATTCAGGCATGTAGATACTTTGAGCTGATTGCCGACTTTGGATCCGATCATCATCTTCTCCAATTGATCCCACATTTGCTTACCGGTAGCGTTATAGCTGTCAATCTTGACATATATTTCATTTGGTATGCCTTGGAGAATAAATGATCTTGCCAGCTTATCACCCTTATGTCTCTTCAGCTGATCTTCAGAATATTCACTAATCGGTAATTTGTACTCTATCTCTTCTTCTTGACCATTTTCTCCAGCTACAGTGAGAACCTTGGTCGGAGGTGTCATGATCCCTTCTTTCAGAGATTTTCTGATTTCATCTCCCAAATCATGTCGATCAATGAAGTCCAAAAATCTGTCCTTCCATTGCTCGTACTCCCCCTTGAAGAGTACTGGTGGCTTCACATCTGTTCCAATAGCAAGAGCTTCCCGAGACATCTTTACTTATATGATTAGAAATCAAACTTATCTGATATTTAGACAATCAACTGAATGAGATCGTTAGAAGTCAAGATAAAATCACACAATACTGAAAAACTTAGAATGAAATTAAAAAAAAACTGATCACGAACAGAACTTTGTCCCCCCTTCGCAGACTTAGCACGGGGGTCCCGCAAAAAATCGACCGGAGACTTGTAAAAAATTGACCGAGGATGAGCTTCGACCGGAGACTTGTAAAGACCGGTCGAGAGTTCGACCGGGGGAGTGCAAAGACCGATATTGCCTTCGACCGGGAACTTGTAGAGTCCGGTCGAGTGATTTGACCGATATAGTGTTCGACCGGGTACTTGTAGAGTCCGGTCGAATGATTTGGCCGATAGAATGCAAGACCGATAGTGGTAAGACCGGATGTTGGTAAGACCGGATGATTGTTGGACCGATACTATGAAAGACCGGAAGTATTAAGACCGGATGTTACTAAGACCGATAGAAACAAAAGATTCGACCGGTATTGGTCTTCGACCGGAAGTAAGTCTTAGACCGGAATAGACTGAATTGAGTGTATCGGTCAAATGCAATAGACCGATAGAAAATACTTCGACCGGAAGAGCAAAGACCGATATGTTCTTCGAAAAAATCGACCCAGAAACACAGAATCAGCCTAGAAACTAATCAAAACTCAAAATTGAACACCCAAACTTTGAAAAAACGATCGATTAAACGATTAGAACAGATTGGTACCAATTAATTTCAGTAAAAACCACTTTATGATGGAATCGATTGAACACACAGTGCCGTCTCCAAACCGAACCCAGAAAACCAAATTCAACAAATTGATAATTAAAAAACAATGCAATTATCAAATCAAACAATACCCAATCACTATAATAGGTAAAACAAACACAATCCAACCAATAATAACTTGAAAGAACAATCACACAATAAAAATTATGAATCTTTGACAGAAAAAGCAGAACCGAAAAAAAAATTCAATTCAATCTGTCCTGCTCTGATACCAATTGTGTGTCCCAATATGCAACCATTCAATCAAGTAAACAAATAATCAACACAATAATGCAAACCTGATATTGATTAATCAAACGATTCAATGAGTTACAAGCTTTCTTGATGAAGAAAAACGAAATCTGCTTCTATCTCTCTGTATACGCACGGCGCACCAAGCAACAATAACACCCTCTCAATATTGATTTTCTAATTAGCTCTTCTAACCCTAATTAATCTAACCTAATCATATTTATACTTAGGCCATAAGCCTAATGGGCTTTGCAAGGCTTGGCCCAACATACAAAAACAAACTAATAACTAAAAATAAAAGAAAAATAATTAAATTACGGAAACATACTTTGACTAAATATTACAAAAGGACCCTAGACTATTTGTTGAAACGACTTTATCAGCTTTAACTTCAGATTTCCATCTTCAGATAATTATGATCTTGAATCCAATAAATATGTGCATTAACAGGAGTGTTACATAATAATGAAAACATTTAAAATCTCACTTCTATATTTATGATATCGTTTAAGAATCAGAAGTGGTTTGAACATTTAAGAACATGTTTTTTCTATGATTGAAAGTCGTCCTTCTTTCAACCATATATGAGATTAAGAATAGAAATAAACCTTTTTGACCTGTCTTAAATCTCATGAAGTCAGGTTAAAGTCATAATGATATGATCATTAAGTATCCTCTCAATCTGCATCAGTCAAAAAGTCCGTCAAAACAACTTTATTCACAACATTTATTGAAAAATAAAATGACATAAAGTAGTAAAACATTGAATGTACGAGTTCTGATCTGAAGTAATCAGAAATCATAATCTTTACTCCCCCTGAAAATATGCATCTAAAATATGACAGTGAAAAAAGCACATGATAAAGATCTACAACTCCCCCTGAAGTGTAGTTCATCATATCTTCCGAATGCATATTTCCAAAATAAAAATATGACTCCCCTTTGAAGGTTGATTTCCTCATTCATGTATTGAAGTACATTCTCTTATCAGCCCGGGAGTATCATTGCTTTTGATCATTGAAGAGCGAGTCCTAAACTATTGTGTTTAGAAGTCAAACTCCGTTGAAGTACAGGTCCTGAACTGATTTATTCAGAAGCCTTAGTTCATTGAAGCACGAGTTCTGAACTGATTTATTCAGAAGCCATGGTTTTCTTACTCCCCCTTTACTTGAGGTGCGTGCAACACAGAATCATCCTTTAGTTTTGGTACCCACTGGTATTTGAGTCCATGTTTGTGAGTTGCAGTTCTAATAGGAGTAATGGAATAAGAACCATACCAGTAATGATCACTAACTTTATGAACAAAACCGTAAATACAACAATAAGAACAATACCTTTTTCTAGACAACCTGAACAATTGATCTCTTGAGTAAGCATGATCAAGTTTACCTTTTAGCACTTTGTTCTTCTTGGCTTTTGATGCATGTACACATGACTTGTTTCCTTTCTTTTCTTCCTTCTTTCCTTTCTTTTCCTCCTACTTCTCATCTTCAATTGGTTTTACCTTCCAAACCAACTTTTCTTCTTCATATCTCCTACTTCTCCTTCTATGTGTACCTGAACCATCTATTTTCCAATCATAGAAAATGTTAGTAGTACGAATCTGATCAAATGATTTAACTGACCTTCTTGAAGAAACAATTTTCTGATTTGAGCTTGCAGCTGTCTTGAAAGAACATTCAGAATCAGCTGGACCATTTCTAGGTGTGTGGATTTGTGACTCTGGAGTCGTTTTCTCAGTCACTGCCACCTTTGAAATAATACCTTCAATCTCTTTTATCTTGGAAGTGAAAATGTCTCTTTCTTTGACAAGCAGATCAATCTCTTTCTTGAATTCAGACTTCCTTTCTGATCTTTTAATGCACTCGTGGATAGTTCAGATAACTTCTCTGTCAGTTTCTTTAATTCTGCTTCAAATATATTCCTGTCTTCTTTTCAAAGCCTTTTTCAGCATTTGTTCTCTGACCGGATATCTCTTTGAAGATTCCAATATTCCTCTGTTCTATGGTCTTCTTCTCCTTGTCAAACTTTTCTTTTTAATTATCACTTTCTCAAAATCAGATATTTGTTGAGATAGTTTTGCACATTTCAGCTCAACTGATTTCTTTTCTTCAAAACTCTTTCTTGAAAATTCTGAGAACTTCTTTGAAAATCCTTTCTTTTCACTCTCAAAATCATCTTTATCTTTAACCATCTTTTGTTCCAAATCAGATATTTTCTTTCGAAGCTCAGCATTATCATCTTCCAGACTCTTAATCTTCTCCTCATAACTTTAAACAGATGCTTGCTGGATTTGCATCATCTGATATTCCAAGTCAGAGATTTTCCTTTTCAGCTTAGTATTCTCGGCTTCCAAAAACTTTACTCTTGGTGACATCTTTGGTCCTACCATCATCTTCTCAAGTTGTTCCCACAACTGTTTCCTGTAGCTTTTTTACTCTCTAATTTGATAAAAATCTCTTTTGAAATCTCATCTGAAAAACTTTGCAATATAAAAGATTTGGCTAATTTGTCAACTTCATATCTCTTTTTCTGCTCATCTGTGTACTGATCACGTGATATTGGACACTCTCTTCATCCTGTTAATCCATTTCCTATTAGAAAAGTGCCAATCCTTGTTGGAGTTTTCATTTTTCCTTCCCTCAGAGATAATCGGATATAATCACCCAATTCATGTTGATCAATAAAGTCCAGGAAATGATTTTTCCATTGTTCATACTCTCCTCTAAAAAACACTGGTGGTTTCACATCCGTACCTATTGCAAGAGCTTCTCTGGAAGTCATCCTGTTACAAAAAGAACTTGAAATGATCGTCAGTCCAAAATGAAATCAAGTAAACCAGAAAATCTTAGAAAAATACAGAAAGGAAATTTTCAAAAATTCTCTAAGTAAAGAATTCACAGGTTACAATGAACCACTAAGAATTCGCATACAAGCACAATCAATCAAGAATTCGCACACTTCACAGTTAAACAAGAATTCGTAAGCTCTCAGAATTCGCAAGTAAAGAAACTAAGAATTCGCAAGCAAAAACAAATTAAAATTCTCATGAAAGACACTTACGAAACCAACACATAGAAAAATTTAAACACTTTTCGTAAGAACCATAAGAATTCGTAGAACACGCTTATGCGAAATCCAAGGAATTCGTAGAATAGCGTTATGCGAATTCTAATATTCTTAACAACTTATCGCAAGACTAAGATCTGCGAATTCTTTCTTGCGAATCCTTTCCTTAAGAAAATTTTCACACTAACTACAAATTCTGAGCAATTCGCAAGTAAAGCAATGCAAAGTCTTGAAGAATTCTCAACACTCAAAAATGTGAATTCTATGAAATTCGCATGAGACACATCTGCGAAATCTACGCTTGTGATTTTCAAAAACAACAAATATGCGAAGTAATATGAATCCTGCGAAATCTTCAATATTTCAGCGAATTCTATCAAATCTGCGAGTTCTTCAGGCGTTTTGCGAGTTCTTAAGCATATCTGCGAGTTCTTGGGATATCGAATGAAAAATGCCTCTGATCCACTCAAAAACCTATCAAAACACCAAATTTCAACCTGAAACTTTGACAATTCGATCTTCTACATTTCTAGAACCTAATTCTACCAACAAATTTCAATAGAATACACATAGAATTACAAATCGATATAGAACCGTGCTTTTAGAACTCGTGAAGACAAAACTCATAATATCATCAAATTGATGATCAAATATAGTGCAAGATTCGAATTAACCTATACAAAATCAATCTAAAACATAATTCAAACACAAAACAATCAATTACAACTCGAAAAACAAACACAAATTCAAAAAATGAATCTGAACTCAATGTAACAGTGTCGAACTTTCTTTTCAATCGATTTTCTTGATTTCTAATTGGATCTGCTCTGATACCAATTGATAGTCCCTGATTATCAAGTTCTTATCGATTAAAACTAACAAACAGAATGAATTAATCAAATTAACAATCAACCAGTTGTCTTTGATTTCAATTCAAACAATCCGTACAATCTTTCTCTCTCTAGCTTTCTCTCTCTACAATCTGTGTACAAGACTTAGATCCAGTTACAAGTATTACACAAGCTACAAGTCTAATAAACTAAAAACAAAACACACGCTTAAAGAAAAAACTAACTAACTAAGACTTTGACTTTTACAAAGACTTTGACATTTACATGAAAGTTGACTTTTAGCTTTGACTTTCTTGAATATTGACCTTCAGACTTCTATGATCTTGCATCCAACATATTTATGCTCTAACACACCCAATAATACAAATATACGCGCCCCAAAGTTTTATCTACGCGACTCAAAATGTCGAAAAATAAAACGCCATAAAACCCAACTCAAAAATTCCCATAAAACTCATCAACGCCAAAATCAAGCGATGCTAAAATTTTCATTTCCCGACATCAAAACATGAGGCGACAATATGTCTAAAAAAATTAAAATTCTAAGACCACAACGTAAAATAAAGTGACACTTTCCAACAAGACTTGCAGGGGACACGACGCCAAATAACTCGCAGATTTTCCCAAAGCAAAATTAAAACATACGCATTTCAAGGTTTACTCACACGCCGAGAAAACGTCTCAAAACAATACTCCATAAAATTCGACACAGCCCGAACATACTAAAATTCCCAAGGAAACTCCGACTCAAGAACATGGGAATAACTTTTCCTTTAAACCCTTAACATACGTGGAGGAGATCCAATGTCAAGGTTAAAATGTCATAGCTACTTGCCCAATGCCCCAAATAACATTAAAACACGGATATTACAATATCCGAAAATAGTGTTAGACACGAAACGGGGATAAAGCGATTTTCAATAAAAAAACGTTTGCAACCACGAGCTACAAAACAATTTCATGCATGTTTAAACTCACGGTTCAAAGTCTGATGTGTGCTAAATGCTTTACCAAGACTTCGTAACATAACTCACTTTATGCTTTGAAAACATGATAAACAATTGATGCAAACTTATTTTAGAAATATATTTCATGCATAGATTTGGTCGGCACTCAACATCTTAGGACCACGTTTCTCCATCTCTCCAGACCAACAATCCTCCATTTCCCAGTACACTATTGTCATCTGAATACTCTGTAACATCCTAAATTTCAGAGTAAATTAAAACTTCTCCAAATGGGCAACATGACATTCGTATTGATATAAACCTCCAAAAAGGGTATCAGTCTTTGAGACTTTACAACAAAACCTGTACTGATATAGGGTTTATCAACAAACTAATCTAAATATAACTATGTAGATTACATCAGTTGACGATTCAAAATTCATCAAACGGATGGGACTTAACAGATGCCCAACTATCAATACTTAGTCATCTTAAAATGCCTCGAGACCAAGTCCGTCTCTCAAACCCTTGGCAACCCACCGCTAAGGGAAACCTGTTATACATATCATTTGAGAAAAAGTGTTAGGCTTAAAGCCTAGTGAGAACATACAGTTTATCAATATCAAGAGACATAAATATGTTCATCCAAACGGAAACCTTTTCAAATGAGCGTTTCCAAAATAACGGTTGGTAAGAATAAAATTCATTAGAACAAGGTCATAAACCTTCTTTCCAGAACCTCACAATTTAATGCACATGTAGTTCTTCGTTTTGGTTACTATATAGAACCTCACAATTTAATGCACATGTAGTTCTATATTTTGTTAACGGCCAGAACCTCACAATTTAATGCATATGTAGTTCTATGATTTCTTAACGGCAATAACCTCACAATTTAATGCACATGTAGTTCCATATTTACATTACTTGGTAACCTCAAATAATGAAATATAAGTCGACTCAAAACCTAGGGATCCGCTAGTAATGGTACAAACTTGTCACAACAATTTATATGACCAACCATAGCTAATCATATGGTATAAATACATTTTATAATCAAAATGTCATTTCCAGTTCAACTTCTGGTAAGAATGAAAAATCATCAAAATGAGTTCATAAACATTCTTTCACATGTCCACATAATGTGTAAGTAAAACATCGTTTTACTTCAAATAATTTAGAATCCATCATAAAATGATCGGAACCCTAAAATCTCCCAAAAGTTAACTTATATCCAAAATGTATAAATCTTAAATCTAAAATCATGGAGATACATAGGAGTTCAAAATGTAACCCTTTGACATGTATAAAGTTTTAGAAAGGTAGTAGGAACTCACCCAATAGGTTTATACGAAAAACCCGAAGAACTAGATATCGACCCTTTAGACAAGACGAAGCTTTCTACACCGGAACCTCGGATCAAACACTTGATATATAATACCAACTCTTAGAGAGAGAGAAAGAGAATGATTTAAGAGAGAGAGAGAAGAGAGAGAATGTGAGATTTCAGAATGAATCTCAAAATGAGATATTTTGGGTTTTAAAACCTTAAGTCGGTCCAGGCACTGTCGCGGGTTATGCCGCGACTTCAAGTCGTGGTGCAACTCGCGAAATGCCCAATAACTCAACCCAACAGTGAACGTTGCGGGTTATGCCGCGACTACTACTCCTCATGCAACTCACGGCATACCAAAACCTATAATACAACAGTGAACATCGCGATTTATGCCGCGACTCTAAGTCGCGAGCAAGTCATGGAACTTACTGGAACTTCACAATTCACCGAAACCATAAACTCGTACGTTATACTAAATACGATGATAACGATTATGAGTTAAACACGAGATTAACAAAGATATAAATGTATGGAAAAATCCAGGGTGTTACAATCCTCCCCAACTTGGGAATGATTTCGTCCCCGAAATCTACACTTATACAAAAAGGTGAGGATATCTTCGCTTCATATCCTCTTCGGATTCCCACGTCACATTTCCTCCCCGGTGATGCTTCCACTACACCTTGACCAACGTGACTTCTTTGTGACGCAATTTCTTAGATTTACTCTCCAAGATAGCGTCGGGTTCTTCCACACAACGGTTACCCTCGTCAACTGTCAATTCAGAGAGAGGAAAAACGCTTTCCGCTTCCGCCAAACATTTTTGAAGGTAACAAATATGAAACGTGTTGTGGATTCTGCTTAACTCTGGAGGTAGTTCCAATTGGTAAGCTTGCAAACCTACCCGTTTGAGCATTTTGAAAGGTCCGAGGAAACGGGGACTCAGCTTCCCACGCTTTCCGAACCGTATAATACCCTTCCACGGCGATACCTTAAGCAACACACGATCGCTCACTTGGAATTTCATCGACCGCTTCTTCTTATCGGCATAACTCTTCTGCCGATCCTGCGCCGCTTTCAATCTTTCACGTATACATTTGACCTTATCAGCCGTCTCTTGCACGATTTCAGGTCCAACGAACTGCTTTTCTCCCGCTTCATGCCAACACACGGGAGTTCGGCACTTTCGTCCGTACAATGCTTCAAAAGGTGCCATTCCAATAGTCGAATGGTAACTATTGTTGTAAGCGAACTCTACTAAAGGTAGGTGAGAGTCCCAGTTACCCCCGAAGTCGATGACACAAGACCTCAACATGTCTTCCAACGTCTGGATCGTTCTCTCGCTTTGCCCATCAGTTTGTGGATGGTAAGCCGTACTCAACTTAACTCGAGTACCAAGCTCTTTTTGAAACCCCTCCCAAAAGTTCGAAGTAAATCGACTGTCGCGATACGACACGATCGACAATGGAATGCCGTGCCTTGAGACTACTTCATCGATGTACAATTTTGCTAGCTTATCCATCGGTAATGTCTCGCGCATGGCCAAGAAGTGAGCGCTTTTCGTCAACCTATCAACTATCACCCAAATGGTATCGTGACCTCGAAGTGTTTTTGGTAACTTTGTCACGAAGTCCATGGTGATATGCTCCCATTTCCACTCGGGAATCTCTAAAGACTGCAGACTCCCATACGGTCGTTGATGTTCGGCCTTAACTTGCGAGCACGTAACGCAACGCTCCACATAACGTGCCACGTCAAGTTTCATTATCGGCCACCAATAATGCAACTTCAAGTCCCTGTACATCTTCGTACTTCCCGGATAAATGGAATATTTGGACTTGTGAGCATCTTCAAGCAAAAGATCACGGTTACCCCCAACTTTGGGAACCCATACACGACCGTTGAACAGTTTTACCCCACGGCTGTCTTCCGTTAGGAGCAAACGCTGCTTCGTCATGACTTCCTCTTTAAGATTCTCTTCAACTTTCGACGTCTTGATCTTTTCAATAAGACTAGACACTAGCTCGATTGTCGAATGGGTAGCCCGAATACAACCGCTATAGTCTTTCCGACTTAACGCATCGGCTACCACGTTTGCCTTACCAGGATGGTAAAGCAACTCGCAATCGTAATCTTTAAGTAACTCGAGCCACCGTCGTTGTCTCATATTCAACTCCTTTTGATCAAAAACATACTTTAGACTCTTATGATCAGTATAGAGTGTACATTTGGTGCCATAGAGGTAATGTCGCCAAAGTTTCAGGGCGAACACCACCGCTGCTAACTCCAAATCGTGGGTAGGATAGTTCTTTTCGTGTATCTTAAGCTGCCTCGAGGCGTAAGCGATTACTTTGCCCCGCTGCATCAACACACAACCTAAACCCATCTTCGAAGCGTCGCTATAGACCACAAAGTCTTCTGACCCTTCAGGTAAAGATAAGATCGGAGCTTCACATAACTTCTTTTGAAGGACACGGAAAGCCTTCTCTTGCTTTTCAGTCCACACAAACTTCACGTTCTTTCGAGTCAAAACTGTCAATGATGATGCGATCTTTGAAAAGTCTTGAATGAATCTCCGGTAATAACCCGCCAGACCCAAGAAACTTCGGATCTCGAACGGACTCTTGGGAGGTTCCCAGTTCATCATAGCTTCAATCTTGGACAGATCCACTTTCACTCCGTCCCGAGTGACAACGTGACCCAGAAACTGTACTTCTTCAAGCCAGAATTCACATTTGGAAAACTTGGCGTACAATCTTTTTTTTCTCAACACCTCGAGAACTTCGCGAAGGTGTTGTTCGTGCTCCAACTTGCTTTTAGAGTACACGAGTATGTCATCGATGAATACTATAACCGACTAATCGAGAAACGGTCGGCACACCCTATTCATCAAGTCCATAAATATCGCCGGTGCGTTCGTTAGACCAAAAGGCATTACAAGAAACTCGTAATGGCCGTAACGCATTCTGAAAGCTGTCTTCGAAACATCTTCTTCTCTTACTTTTACTTGGTGATAACCTGAACGTAAGTCAATTTTGGAAAAACATCCCGCTCCTTGAAGTTGATCGAACAAGTCGTCTATTCTCGGAAGCGGATATTTGTTCTTCACGGTTGCTTTGTTCAACTCACGATAATCGATGCACATTCTCATCGTGCCATCTTTCTTCTTGACGAACAGGACCGGAGCTCCCCAAGGTGACGAGCTTGGTCTGATGAAACCCTTTTCCAAAAGTTCTTGGAGTTGTGCCATCATCTCTTGCATCTTTGATGGCGCTAGTTGATAAGGAGCTCTAGTGATAGGAGTTGCTCCTGGCACGAGATCAATCCGAAATTCTACTCGACGATCAAGTGGTAATCCAGGCAAGTTGTCAGGAAAGACGTATGGATACTCGCGCACAATCTTCACGTCGACCAACTTTGACTTTTCTAACTTGGTGTCGATCACGTAGGCTAGGAAAGATGAACATCCTTTTACTAAGCACTTGCGTGCCTTAGCCATCGTGATTATTGCCACATCACCTTTTCTTTTCTCCCCATAGATCATGACGACTTCGCCACAGGGATTGGGAAGTCGAATTAACTTTTTAGAACACATGATCTCGGCATGATTGTTCGCGAACCAATCCATACCGACTACCACATCGAAACCTCCGATTAACATTGGAAGTAAATCAATCGAGAATTCTCTCCCTTCGACTCCGAGAGTACACTTCCTCAGAATATTTCGGATCAGAACTTGACTACCATCAGCTATCTCTACTACTAATGCATCCTCAAGACTAGTAGTGGGCATAACAATCTTTTGACGGAACAACTCAGATATGAAAGAGAAACTGGCACCCGTATCGAATAGAAGATGAGCAGGTACAGAGTTTATAAGAAATGTACCCAATACCACATCAGCGGATGCCTTGGCCTCTTCAGCCGTCATCTAAAATGCTCGACCCGGAACTCTAGGAGGGTTCTCCCTTTTTGCCGTCGCGCTACTCGACACAAGCTTTGGGCAATCTCTTTTTACGTGCCCCGGTGTCTTGCACTCATAGCAGACAATTCCTCTGATCGGACAGTCACAGGTGACGTGATCAGGCTTTCCACACTTATAACAAGACTGAGAAGGGGTATTACAGTTACCGTGGTGCTTGGTTCGGCATTTTTGACACCATCTAGCTTCTTGTTGACTGGTGAAGCTTCGATTTACGACAAAAGGTCGGGATCTCCTGGGATGAGCAGAATTGCTCTCCCACTTTCTCTTTTCAGTAACTACCACCGCCTTCTCTGGTTTACTCTTCGCGTAAACCTCTTCCATAAACTGCGCTTCCTCAATGGTCTCCCGAAGGTTAGAGGCCTTCGAGTTTCGGACCATAGTCATCATGTCCGACGGTAAACCTTTCAGATAGGCCTTAATTTTCTCTTTCTCAGTGGATGCCACATGCCCCACTAACCCCAGCTTGTCCATGAATTGACGGGTATACTCCCTCACCGTCAAATTCCCTTTTACGAGAGTTCGAAATTCTGCCTCGATCGGATCCATAGCCATCTCATTACAATACTTCTCCAGCAGTTTCACCTTGAACTCGCCCCAAGTTAGTTGGGCCAGAACGGTAGGAGAGATAGTAGATTGGATTACATTCCACCATGTCAGTACGGTATCCCTGAGCAGTTGTGTACCGAATCTCACCCGCTGGTCATCACCACACTCAGATGAACCGAAAGTCTATTCGACCACTCGGATCCACTTGATACATGCAATCGGGTCTTCGGAACCCGAAAACTCTGGTGGTCTACAACCCAGAAAGGATTTGTAGGAACAACTCTTCCCATCCTTCGATGTACCAATGACCCTATGCTCTTCAGATCTGACTCTGTTCTCGACACCTCCAGAACCAACTACCACATTCTCTGCCACTGCCTCAGGCCTCTTGGAGCTTGGGTCTCGATCCTCTAACATCTTTAGGAAAGTCTCTTGTTGTTTCTCCATGGCCGACGTCACCATTTCCATGACACTGGCCATCATATCAGCTTGAGGATTTGCCACTGAAACAACGGGATTTGTGGACGCCAACTCCACTCTTGGCTCTGGCTCCACTCCCCCAGTGAATATTGGTGGCATGCCCGGAGGAACGACTGCAGACGTTCTTACCACTGGATTAGGCTCATGCGAACTAACATCGCGTAGATCTCCATCACCCAACGGACGACCACGAGTGTTCACCATACTAAAGGATGATTGCTACACAAGCATGAGAAAGAGTAAGAGGTTGATTCTCAGGATAACACAAAAACGTACTAACACGTTATCAATTGTCACAGTAACGGCATTTCAAGCACAGTTACATATAAATATTCTCATAAAAACATTAGCTAAGTGGAATTATGAACATACAATACATAAAAATTCTTGTCACCATTGCCACAACGTTTGACAACTACAATTTCCGTCGACTCCCAGACTAACTCATCTTAGAAGTTCTACCCAAACTCACAATTCAATACTTAACACACTCAGTCTAAGTCTAGACATCTTACATTCATGCCTAGATTACTTAACCTACCGCTTTGATACCAACTTGTAACATCCTAAATTTCAGAGTAAATTAAATTAAAACTTCTCCAAATGGGCAACATGACATTCGTATTGATATAAACCTCCAAAAAGGGTATCAGTCTTTGAGACTTTACAACAAAACCTGTACTGATATAGGGTTTATCAACAAACTAATCTAAATATAACTATCTAGATTACATCAGTTGACGATTCAAAATTCATCAAAAGGATGGGACTTAACAGATGCCCAACTATCAATACTTAGTCATCTCAAAATGCCTCGAGACCAAGTCCGTCTCTCAAACCCTTGGCAACCCACCGCTAAGGGAAACATGTTATACATATCATTTGAGAAAAAGTGTTAGGCTTAAAGCCTAGTGAGAACATACAGTTTATCAATATCAAGAGACATAAATATGTTCATCCAAACGGAAACCTTTTCAAATGAGCGTTTCCAAAATAACGGTTGGTAAGAATAAAATTCATTAAAACAAGGTCATAAACCTTCTTTCCAGAACCTCACAATTTAATGCACATGTAGTTCTTCGTTTTGGTTACTATATAGAACCTCACAATTTAATGCACATGTAGTTCTATATTTTGTTAACGGCCAGAACCTCACAATTTAGTGCACATGTAGTTCTATGATTTGTTAACGGCCAGAACCTCACAATTTAATGCACATGTAGTTCCATATTTACATTACTTGGTAACCTCAAATAATGAAATATAAGTCGACTCAAAACCTAGGGATCCACTAGTAATGGTACAAACTTGTCACAAACAATTTATGTGACCAACCATAGCTAATCATATGGTATAAATACATTTTATAATCAAAATGTCATTTCCAGTTCAACTTCTGGTAAGAATGAAAAATCATCAAAATGAGTTCATAAACATTCTTTCACATGTCCACATAATGTGTAAGTAAAACATCGTTTTACTTCAAATAATTTAGAATCCATCATAAAATGATCGGAACCCTAAAATCTCCCAAAAGTTAACTTATATCCAAAATGTATAAATCTTAAATCTGAAATCATGGAGATACATAGGAGTTCAAAATGTAACCCTTTGACATGTATAAAGTTTTAGAAAGGTAGTAGGAACTCACCCAATAGGTTTATACGAAAAACCCGAAGAACCAGATATCGACCCTTTAGACAAGACGAAGCTTTCTACACCGGAACCTCAGATCAAACACTTGATATATAATACCATCTCTTAGAGAGAGAGAGAGAATGATTTAAGAGAGAGAGAAGAGAGAGAATGAGATATTTCAGAATGAATCTCAAAATGAGATATTTTGGGTTTTAAAACCCTTAAGTCGGTCCAGGCACTGTCGCGGGTTATGCCGCGACTGTAAGTCGCGGTGCAACTCGCGAAATGCCCAATAACTCAACCCAACAGTGAACGTTGCGGGTTATGCCGCGACTACTACTCCTCATGCAACTCGCGGAATACCAAAACCTATAATACAACAGTGAACATCGCGACTTATGCCGCGACTCTAAGTCGCGAGCAAGTCGCGGAACTTACTGGAACTTCACAATTCACCGAAACCATAAACTCGTACGTTATACTGAATACGATGATAACGATTATGAGTTAAACACGAGATTAACAAAGATATAAATGTATGGAAAAATCCAGGGTGTTACATACTCAAACAACTTAGGACAATAATTCATTGGACCCATAGGTTAACCTTACAACTTCTCCTCGAACAATGTTGATTCCAAAAGTCTATGGTTCTAATCCAACAAATCATTCTGACCCGAAATGGTCCACTTAAGGCAGCCACCATACTTATTGTCACTCCAAGTGACAAACGCTAAAATCAACAGCCTCTCCTAACGACTACCCACTAAGAAATTTCTTCACTACCCCAACGGTTGTCACGTCAAAGTAATACAAGCATACACATGTGACTCATACGTTCACCACAACACTGGCCAGGTGTAATTATGAACGTATTGTACATGATCATCTTTGATCACTTAAAAGAACACTAGTTTGAGTCTAGGCATCCAAAATCAACACCTAAATCTCTCAAACTTAAGCTCTGATACCAACTTGTAACACCCTCGAATTTGGTAAGAGCAATTAATGAAAATTTTTGATATAACATCAAATAAAGACGACACATCTTCCTACAAGTCAAACTCAAATGCCTCAAATATAAAATTTAATAAATAACCTCAATATAATTTAACTCAAGGATTGAACAATGACTAAACCGAAGTCAGGTGCTACTTAACCCCAATACAAGCTGCTCTTCAAAAGAAAACCAAAGCGGAAGGCTTCACGAAGATACTCACCAACTCGACACCCTACTAGGACTTCTCTCTTCACAGTGTCTCTAGAACTATTCCTAACGAAACCTGTTGCACATGCCGACAAATAAAAAGGTTAGGCTAATGCCTAGTGAGTTCAAGAGTTTTTAATATGAATAAGTATATCTTTAAAAGAAAAGGATTCAGTTTAAATCAAGATCTTTGAAAATGATTTACTTTAGAAATGGAAACAACTCGTTTTTCCTGAAATATACCTCTTTAAGGACAACGCTCCAATACAACATTCTTTATAAACCGATGTAACCCAAAACTCACTCAAAACGTGAATATAAATCGACTACCAATTTATGATAATGTAAATAACACTTCATATCCCAAAACACCCAAAAACACGGGTGTGGCATAATACTCAACCCAGAAATCATGGATAAGATCCATATATACAAAACGTCACCGAAAACTTGAATACTAAAGTTCAATACCCAAAACAACACCTTTCGGTGACGGGGGAGACCCGAATTCCATCAAATGTGGCAGGCACACAAAGTTAGGCCACTAATCAATGTTATATGAGCATCAGTTAGGGATAAAACACTCGTTAACATCAACCTTTCCGGGTCTATAGCTAACAAACCAACAAGATCAACAACTCCATGTCTATTGCCTGGATAATCATCAAGTTCAACCCCTCCAGGTCTGTACCTTGGAAATCTTCGTGCACTCATCAAGTTCAACCCCTCCGGGTCTATACCTTGGAATTTCAAAACTTCCCAGTTAAGCTCGTTCACAAGAAAATTACAATTATCGGTCCGAAGAACCCATGCCTATTTCAAGTTACAATACGGGGATATTTATCCCACTTAGAATTGACTCTTATGCCTATAGATCCAATGCATTACAGTCTAAAACGTTACATGACTCAAACGAATGAACTAACGCATTCAAAACATGTAACTCTCAAATAAGATGCAACTAAGTACACCATACATTCAAGGTTCCTTAACGAGCTATCAAAACGGAACAAATGTTCCAAAGACCCATTTGAGTGTAAACCAATCCCCAAATGGCATAATGAACGATTGACTAAAATACGTGAGCCAAAAGGATTACAAAACTCTTAGAGCATAAATCTGTTGGATACAAGATCAAGAAGACTAAAGGTCAAAGTGTAAGAAGTCAAAGCTGAGAAAGTCAACTCTCGTCAAAGTCAAAGTATTTTGTAATAAAAGTCAAATTGTATTGTATTTGTATTTTGTTTAATTTCCTTGTATTTTAGATGTAGGTATAAATAGCTTTGCATTTCTGTTTTTAGTGGATGTAACTAACAGAAGGTGTTCTAGAGAGAGAATACATTTTAGAGAGAGAAAGAGAGTTCTAGAGGGAAGAGAGTTTGTAATTGTTGAGTTTGAATTTGAATTCAAACAGGTAATTGATTCATAAATCTTGTTTGTTGATTTGTTTGTGATTAGAATCTAGAAACAGGGAATAACAATTGGTATCAGAGCAGATCCAAATCGAAATCAAGAAGATATAGAAAGTCGACTCTGTGTTCGTAAAAAGTCAGAATCAATTTCGAGTTCTTGTGCGAATTAGAAGCTGTAATCGATCAGGGTTGTTCATATAGTGTTATCGATCGAGTCTGTTTGGATAGATTTGTTAATTGCACTGTAATTTTCTTGAATTTGTGATTTTTGTTGAGTTTGTATTTCACGAGTTCGTCACACTGTATTCGAATCATTTTGTATCTTTTTGTGTTTTTAATCGAAATTTGTTGCTAGAATTGTGTTCTAATTGATTAGGCGAGAAAATTGTTAAAGTTTCAATTTAGAATTCGAGGTCTAGATGAGTTTTTGATGAAGAATTGATCGATTTTAGAGGTTTGTGTGAGATTTAAAGTTTGCGCTAGTTCGTCAAGGTTTGCGCGAGTTCATCACAGTTTGCGTGAGTTCATCGAGAGAATTACCAAGTGATTATTCTAAGCTTTGCGTCATCAACCAGAAACGCAAAGTGATATTTTCGCAATCAACAAGAAGCGAAAACCTTAGTTTGTGCCAGAATCGATAAACGCAAAGTTGAAGTGATTGAGTTCAGAAAGTATACTTTGCGTCAACATCTTATAACGCAAAGTTGGTGTTTGCGTTATCGTTAGTTAACGAGAAGTTGTGATTTGCGTCAGCTTGGTGTAACGCAAAGTTAGTCTTGCGTCAGCTTGGTGTCACGCGAAGTGTATCTTGCGCCAGTAACTTGAAACGCAAAGTTTGTCTTGCGCCAGTAACTTGAAACGCGAAGTTTATCGTTTGCGCATTCTTCACGTCATGCAAAGTGTCGTTTGCGTCAGCCTTATGTCGCACAAAGTGTGGTTTGCGCCACCTACTCTTAGCGCATATCCAAGTTTGCGCTAGTCTCATTTTTTTTGTGATTTTTGCGTTTCAGTCCTTAAAGAATTTCTGTGTTTTACATATTTTTTCAAAATTTCTTTATTTTTTCTTGTTTTCATTTGGACTAACGATCAATTTCTAGTTTCTTATTGCATATATTTCTCAAACAGGTTCATACGAGATGACTTCAAAAGATGCTCTTTCTATTAGCACTGATGTCAAACCTCCAGTACTGTTCAAAGGAGAATATGAACAGTGGAAAGATAGATTTCTGGATTTTGTGGATAGACATGCGAATGGGGAGAACATACTACTGTCAATTACAGAAGGTCCAATGATTCCACCTACTGTTCAAATCCCTGATGATGAATCCTCAGACAGTGAGGATGGAGATGAGGATAGAGTACAGAAGATGAGAACAGTTCCATTGGATTTTGCCCAGTATTCTGAAGAGCAGAAAAACCGATTTAAAGTAGATAAACAAGCACGGTCTTTACTTATTCAAAGCATTCCGAACGAGATATACATCAAGATTGATAATTACAAGGCAAATGCTAAGAAGATGTGGGATCAATTGCAAAAGATGATGATGGGATCCAAGGTCGGGATCCAAATGAAAGTGGCTAACTGTATTAACAGTTATGAAGAGTTTAAAGCCAAATAAAATGAAAGCTTGGAAGATACATATGAACGTTTTGTATTGCTTCTGAATGAGTTGTCAAAGAATAAGGTGAAAAAGAAGCAACTTGAGAACAATGTCAAATTCCTGAGCATCCTACAACTAGAATGGAAAAAGTATACACGTAGGATGAAACAGATGAAGGATCTCAATGACATTCCGTTACATGAAGTTTATGAGACTCTGCGTCAGAATGAAGAGGAGGTGGAAGAGAAAAGAACTGAGAAAAAGAAGGCAGAGAAAGTTCCTGATCCCATAGCATTGGTAGCTGGAGAGAAGAAGAAAGAAAAGAAAGAGAAGAAGAAAAAGAAGAAAGTCATTACTAGTTCCGAATCTGAATCTGAATCAGATGGTGATGATGGAGAAAGCCTCAAACAAGTTATGCTATTATTGACCCGTGCATTTCAAAAGAAATTCTACAAAAAGCCGGGATCCAATTCTCAGAGGTACTCTTCATCTAGCTCCAAGAACCATGAGCACAGGGAACGGGTAGAAGGAAACCGTTTTGTTGAGAAGAAAGAAACCCGAAGAAAGAAAGAAAGAAGTTTGTGAATGACTATACCGTTTCTGAAAAGCCAGCAAATGATCCAATCAAATGCTACAACTGTGGCAAGATTGGACATTTTGATAAAGAATGTCGAAAGCCAAAGGTTTGCAACTCCCAGTATTATCAGAACAAACTGCTTTTGGCCAAACAACAAGAAGCATGCATAGCATTAATGGCTGAAGACGAATTTTGGCTGGATCATTCAAATGGTGAATAGAAAGAGAAAGAAGAAGTTGCTCACCTATGCTTAATGGGCAAAGAGGTGAAATATGATGAGTCAGATGATGAAGCGGCTGATGAGGTAACGCACTTAACTGAAAAGGATTTCATAACCAAAATGGAAGCCATGATGGTTGAGCTTAATGACCTTCAAACAAAACTGAAAAAGGAAAAAGACGGAGTTGCTAAAAGAAACAACAAGATCTTTGAACTTAATAAGTCCGTTATTGGGAACAAAGATCTAATTGATTCTTTACGCAAGTTTGCTTCTGATTCTAAAATTCAAGTAGATTGTTTTGAAAAGAAGATTTCTGATTTTGAAGTTAAAATTTCTAAGTCTGAGTTTGAGAAGAAAGAATCTGCACTAACTATTCATAAATTGCAGGTTGAGAACAAGCTTTTGAATAAGAAGATAAATGGTCTGGAAGCCAAACTCTATGCAAGAGGCCAAACAGATCAAACCATTTTTCTCAATGCACCTAATGAAGAGGCTGATGTTAAGGAAAAATGGGGACTTGGTTTTGAAAACCCCCATTACTTTAAGCCATCAGAAAACAACCAGCACTTTATAATTTTGATTTTCTTGCTTGTGCTGGTAAACATACTCATTTAAAACCCAAATTTGTTACCAAATTACCAGAAGAAGTTGAGGCCAAAGAAACTGAAAATAGAAAGAATATAAAGAAAATGCAACTACTATTTAACTATGCAAAGTTAAATGATAGTTCTCTTTCTGAGACACCAAAAGTTCTTTCAAATGACTATTTTGCTAGTTATTCTGTTTCTGAGATGAAGGCAAAACCTGCAACTGCAAAGGTTTATGTTCCTCCACTCATTCTTGAAAGCAAAATAGTTGAGCTTGAAAATATAGTTTCTGATGAAAGACTTTTGGTAGATATTGAACAAAGTGTGTTTTTTACAGTTTTAAAGAACAATGTTTTTCAATCTAAACCTACAAAGTGTTCTACAGTTTCAAAGGCACTTCAAACTTCGTCTGATAATTTTGATGACTTATTTGAGTCTGCAAATGACTTTCTTAATTCTGATGATGGGTGCATAGAAGAAATTGATATGTTTGACTTCAATGCTTCTCTTCCTGATCATTCTACTTGTCTTATAAATGAAAAAGTGTTACCAAGTGGTTTTAATATTGGTGAATCATCAGCTAAGGTTGGTGAATTAGTTTCTGTAACTATTGATTACTATGCTCAAGGTAAGAAACATAAGAAACAGCGATTACAGAAACATAAATACACTGGCACACAAAAGAAAAATCAATCTCAGAAATCTGATTTTCCTAATAATTCTAAATCTTATGTTTCAGATTTAACGAAGAAAAGGTCGAAGGCGAGATCTGAATGGAGACCAAAAAGGAAGAATGAGGAGATAGCTGAATCAGTTTCTGATAACTCGTGTAATAGATCTGATAGTAGTGATACTGATGTAGTTGGTCAACTTGCTTCTCATAAACAAAACCTTGTAACTTCTTACAAGCGTTATTCAATAAAGCAATTGATTCAATTATCTTCTACTACTACTAAATCTTATCATTATCGGAGAAATAATTTTGCTTATCATTATAATTCTACTGATTGGTTTGGATCTTATCATGTTTATTCTTCAAGATCAAATGTTTTTAGAGATTTTCAAAAGAAAAGAGGATCCATATTCAAATGGATATCAAAATCTTGTGCTAATCTGTTAGGACCCGTTTTTAAATGGGTACCTAAATCTATTGTTTCCTGATTTCTCTTGTAGACCCGTCATATGTGGTACTTGGATAGCGGCTGTTCCAAGCATATGACCGGGTAGAAAACTTTATTGTCTAATTATACAGAGAAATTCAGCGGCAATGTTCGATTTGGGAACGACCAAGTTTCACCAATCTTAGGATATAGTGATATCATTCAAGACAACATAACGATTAGGAAGGTGAGTTATGTCAAAGGTTTAGGGCACAACTTGTTTAGCATCGGTAAATTCTGCGACAAAGGGTTAGAGGTCAACTTCAAAGCTAAGAGATGTTCGGTTTGTACTGAAGACGACACAGAACTCTTAGTTGGCAATCGAATGACAAATCTCTACACCATCAAACTTTCAAAGGTTCAGAATGATAGTAATGTTTGCTTATTGACAAAAGCTTCGATGCAGCAAAGTTGGCTTTGGCACAGACGATTATCGCACCTGAATTTTCGTTATATCAACAAGTTGGTCAAAGATAAGTTGGTAAAAGGACTTACAGAACTGAGATATGAGAAAGAACACTTATGTGCAGCTTGGGAAAAGGGTAAGATGAAGGAAGCCGCACATAAACCGAAGCCTGAACCAAGCACCAGTTCTCCACTTGAGTTGTTGCATATGGATTTGTGTGGTCCAATGCGTACTCAGAGCTTGGGTGGAAAGAAATACGTGTTGGTTATTGTGGACGATTACTCAAGATACATGTGGGTCAAATTTCTTCGATCAAAATATGAGACACCCGAAGTTCTCATTACTTTCTTAAAGAGGACCCAGGTGAATATGCAGAGACAAGTCAAGCTTCTTCGGACTGACAACGACATAGAGTTCAAAAAACAAAACAGTCAAAGAATATCTCGAATCGGTCGGGATATCACATCAATACTCTGTTGCACGTACACCTAAACAGAATGGAGTAGTCGAAAGGCGAAATCGGACGCTAGTCGAGGCCGCTCGTACTATGCTTAGCCAATCAGACTTACCTCTATTTTTGTGGGCAGAAGTTGTGTCAACTGCTTATCATACTCAAAATCGATCCATGGTACACCGTCATTTTCAAAAGACTCCATATGAGCTGATCAACAACAGAACACCGACAATCAAGTATTTTCATATATTTGGGTGTAAGTGTTTCGTGCTTAACGATAGAGAGAATCTGAACAAATTCAGTGCTAAGGCGGACGAAGGCATCTTCATTGGCTACTCTTCAACATCTGCAGCATACCGTGTTTATCTTAAGAAGTCTAAGATAGTCTTCGAGAGCGTCAATGTAACATTCGATGAAGACATGGCTTCTAAACAACTCAGTTCAGAACCCGTGATCACTGGAGTATTAGTTTCTGGACAAATCAGTCCAGAACCTGTTTCTACAAAGAATAATTCGGATACGCTTCTACTTTACTTTCACATTTATCTGATTTAGATTTGTTATTTGAATTCTTTTATGATGAGTTTCTAGGATCAAATTTGCCTAAATCTGCTGTGACTGACAGGTCTGAAGACACGAGTTGCAATCATCCAGTCACTTCAGAAGTTATAACTGAACTTGTACCCCCGTTCAGTCAAAAACTCACATTCCAACATCTACTCCTACAGTTGAATATATACAAGTAATTGCTGAGCCAGAAGTAACTATATCAGTTGGGTGTGATACAATGTCTACTCAACGGCCAGAGTCTGCTGTTCCAACTGATGCTTCTGCACCTGAACCTTCAACTGCAAACCCCCCTCCAACTATTCAAACTGAAGAGCAAGATAGTGGATTTTTAGATGATGATCATGATCAATCTTCATCTACTCCACTCCCTCGTGAGCATCGCTGGACCAAAGAGCACCCTTTACACCAAGTAATTGGAGATCTTAACAAGCCTGTGCAAACTAGGTCAGCTACCTTAAACTAGTGTTTGCATGACTCATTCCTCAGCAAGATAGAGCCCACGCGTGTATCATAGGCTTTAGATGATTCGGATTGGGTATCTGTTATGCAAGAAGAATTAAATCAGTTTGAAGCCCTGAAGGTCTGGAGATTAGTTCCAAAACCGGAAGGAAAATCCGTAATTGGCACTAAATGGGTATTCAAGAATAAAAAGGATGAAGATGGTATTGTCATAAGGAATAAAGCAAGACTTGTTGCCAAAGGTTACCGACAAGAGGAAGGCATAGACTACGATGAGACGTATGCTCTAGTAGCGCGTATAGAGGCAATCCGCATGTTTCTAGCCTACGCAGCTCACAAAAATTTCACAGTCTATCAGATGGACGTGAAAACAACCTTTCTTAATGGAATTCTTAAGGAGGAAGTCTACGTGTCTCAACCAGAAGGGTTCGTTAATCCAGATAAGCCAGATCACGTCTACATTTTGGATAAAGCCCTGAATGGTTTAAAACAAGCCCCTCGAGCATGGTACGATGTTCTATCTAAATTCTTGGTCAAGTCAGGTTTTTCCAAAGGTAAAGTTGATACCACTTTGTTCATCAAAAAGGAAAAAGCCGATATCATCCTTATTCAAATATTTGTTGATGATATAATATTTGGCTCTACTAATCCTAAATATTGCAAAAACTTTTCTAACCTCATGGTGTCACGTTTTCAAATGAGTATGATGGGAGAGATGAATTTCTTTCCCGGATTACAAGTAAAACAATTTTCAACGGGGATTTTCATTAACCAATCAAAGTACATTTTGGATATTCTTCGGAAGTACAAAATGGAAAATTGCAAACCTATTGGAACCCCGATGGCACCAGGTACTAAAATTAGCACTGATCCTTCGGGAAAAAGTGTTGATGTTAGGGCTTTTAGAGGTATGATAGGATCGTTAATGTATCTTACATCTAGTAGACCAGATATTATGTTTTCAACATGCTTATGTTCTAGATATCAGGCTGCTCCTAAAGAATCCCATTTGGCTGCTGTCAAAAGGATTTTTAGATATCTGAAGGGCACCGCAGATCTTGGTCTGTGGTATCCTAAGGATACAAGGTTTCAACTGACTACTTATTCAGATGCAGATCATGCAGGTTGCATGTTGGACAGAAAGAGCACTTCAGGTCACATTCAATTTCTTGGAGGTAAGCTCGTTAGCTGGACATCAAAGAAACAATTATGCATTTCCACATCGACTGCTGAAGCAGAGTATGTAGCTGCTGCCAGTTGCTGCTCTCAAGTTCTGTGGATGCGAACACAACTGCGAGACTATGGATTCAAGTTTAAGAACATACCGATCTATTGTGACTCGAAGAGTGTAATCGCGATATCTGCTAATCCTGTCCAACATACGAAAACCAAACACATTGACGTCAGGTATCATTTTATCAAAGATAATGTCGAAAACGGAACAATTGAACTTTATTTTGTAAAAACAGACTATCAGCTTGCAGATTTATTTACCAAACCCTTAAATGAAAAGAGATTTAATTTTCTTGTCTCTAAGCTTGGTATGTTAAATCTTAAGACATAATCGGTTGTTACCTAATAAAGTTAAGTATTGTTATTTTTCATCATTTTTTTTATCATTATTTCTGAATGATATCTGCACTTTAATAGTTTGCTCATGATCTCAGAGGGAGAATGAGATTCACTTTAAGATGATCTACATTCTTTTGAAGGGGAGCATAACTAATTTCTGCATTTTGCTTAAATGAGAAATTTTTTATGATGCATGATTTTAGGGGGAGCTTATAAGTCATATCAAAGGAGTAAGACTATGATTTCTGATTATTTCATATCAGAACTCGTATTTTAATCGTTTTACTGCTTTATGTTTTTTACATTTCAATAAATTTTGTGAATAAAATTTGCTTTGACTAGACTTTGAGACTTATGCAGGATGAGAGAAGCTGACAAGATCATATCTTAATGACTTTAGCTTGACTTCATGAGATTTAAGATTGCGCGAAACGGTAAATTTCTTATCTTAATCTCAAATGTATCTGAAAGAAGGACAACTTTCAGATATAGAAAACATGTTTTGAAATGTTCAAATCACTTCCCGATTCTTAAACAGATTTCATGAATTGGAAGTGTGATTTTAAATGTTTTCATTTTTATTTTTGAGCTTCAATGTTTAACAAACCATGTGTTTCCAAAGATAAATACTTGCGTATTGTCTTTTCGTATACTTTCACGTATTCACACACACCGGTTTCATTTCTTGTTCAAATTGTTCTTACCATGTCTCATATTTGAAACATAATTTCGATGGTAAGGCACCCCGCTTGTACTTCAATGAATTTTGAGCGTCATTTCATTTCGAAGCATTCATTTCAAGAATGTCTATATTTTTGTTTCATATAGACTATATCCATTATTCTTGACCATAAGCCTTAATTGATATATCATTTTATTTCTGATCATTTTCATACAATGTCAAATTTTCAAACAACTCTTTTGCATTCATAACTATTCTTTCAATATACTTGTTTGAAAATACATCAATGTTTAAAAATGTTCAAATCTTCATGATTATATTCTATGAGCATACTTTCGTCTGACATTTGTATATGAGCTTTAACTGATAAAGTTAAATCATTATGAGCAACACGTTCTTTTAGGATCATACATGGGTTCTTTGTGCTAGGAATTAACTAAACTTCTATGAAATCATGTTAACCAGTGATTTCTACCCAAGAAGTTGATCCTTAGTGATTTAGTGTGAGGAGTCTATAAATAAATGAGTGTGGGTGTGACGAGGTAAAATGGAAATGAGAGATTGGTTAGTAGTGAGCTTAATGATCAAAAGAAAGAGGGTGTGAGAACAGAGTAAAAGAATATTAAACTCTGCACCAACTACTTTCTGAACCGGGCAACCACATTACTAGCGTTTCACAACTCTTTGGTGAACGTTATTGAAACAGGCAACTAGCCCATGCCAACTCTTGACTAAACCCCACCAGCTACTCATTTTCTTCTCAAAAAGAAAATGTTTCACATTTTCAAGGGGACGCAGCATATAATCTATTTGGTTTTCATTTGGAAAATCTGGATATTGAAAAAGAAGGAAGTCTGCCCCACCTTCGCACTTCAATCATGCACATTGAGTCTGTGTTTATCTACTGTTGTCTTAGTGGTTTATACTATGTTGAGCCTTTATAAAAAGCAATTATTCATGCTTAATTCTTTCTACATGTGCACGAACACACAAAGAATTTGTTTCTTTGTCATAACATTCATAGAAATTTTCTTTTGTGGTATTTCGATGATTGGATGGAAGCCCTGGGGGAGTGAACATCAAAAAGCTCCTTTATATTGTGTATTCGTTACACACAGTGACTTTGTGTTACTGACAGGCATTTTAACCGATTCATTTGTTGATTCAGAAGTTACATGTTCTTATTCTGTCTGGATTTGCAAAGATCTAGATGAATACTTGGTTATGGATCACAGAATCAGAGGCTCTTGGAAAGATCAGAATGGTCAAATGACATTTCTTGGAAGAACAGTTTTGATGATATAGATGTTCAAATCATCAAAAAGGGGGAGATGGTATCAAGAAATGATAAAGTTTTGAGAGATGATTTTATTGAAATGTCCAAGTCAGAAGATTGAAAGTAAAGATTTAAAGAAGATCAAAGAATTTCTGAAGATTTGAGGAAATTCTCTTTGAAGATTATTTGCTAAAGCAATCCGAGCTGATTCTGAAGATAATTTTGTTCAAAAGTCTGAAAGTATCTTGTGAAAGTTTTAGGGAGATTGTTAATCATTTGAAGACAGTTTTGGAAAGAATCCCGTCAAAGAAAAAAGGGGAGATTGTACTGATAGAGCTTAAAAGAGAAGACTGAATTGCTAGTTTTTTCAATAATGATCTTGAATCCAAAGGGGGAGATTGTTAGTGCATAAATCTGTTTGATACAAGATCAAGAAGAGTGAAGGTCAAAGTGTAAGAAGTCAAAGCTGAGAAAGTCAACTCTCGTCAAAGTCAAAGTATTTTGTAATAAAAGTCAAGTTGTATTGTATTTGTATTTTGTTTAATTTCCTTGTATTTTAGATGTAGGTATAAATAGCTTTGTATTTCTGTTTTTAGTGGATGTAACTAACAGAAGGTGTTCTAGAGAGAGAATACGTTTTAGAGAGAGAAATTTGTAGAGAGAGAAAGGGAGTTCTAGAGAGAAGAGAGCTTGTAATCGTTGAGTTTGAATTTGAAATCAAACAGGTAATTGATTCATAAATCTTGTTTGTTGATTTGTTTGTGATTAGAATCTAGAAATAGGGAATAACAAAAACCAAATTACGTCTTTTTCCAAAATCTTTGTCTCTCAAATCACAATTGGCCTTCGGCCCAAAACTAATAGGTTTACCAATTCTAAAATGTTCCCAAAGTCGGGAATAACCAAAATCAAAGGACTCACACATTCGTTCCTTCCAAACATCCCAGTACATAAATGATGCATATTTCCAACAAACACTAAAAGTGTATTTTGACCCAAATAATCTTTGTTTATGAATAAATTATTAAAATACCTTCATTCATGACTTATTTATCAAAATGTCCAAATATCCCAAATATGGGTGTTTTACACAGTTTAACAAGCTAAACACTTCAAATAGTCAAAAGTTACCAGATAACTCAACATTTGACAATTTTATGTAAAACACATAAATACTTTTAAATGGACATTTTGGCATGTACAACGTTTTCACAAAGCAACTTGAACTCACCTTACTAGATTTTGGCTAAATCTAGATTTTACCCAACTTGAGCTTCCTTGGAGCAAACTTGAATCCACGAGTAAATCCTTCCAAAAAACCTTAACCATAACTTGAATCCACCAACCACACACTTCTAGATCACCACAACGAGCCATTCATTCCAAGTCTTCAAGTTGATAAAAAATGGTTGGGTGAAAACCCTTGAAATTGATAAGGGTGATGAAGAAGATGAACACATTTTAGCCTTTGCTTCCAACCTTGCTAAAAGATGAGAAATCACTTGGATTCCTTAGTTTTGGTACCTCGAAAGCCCAAAACCGACAATATAAGCATAAGGGTTCGGTTCTTGAGAGAGAAGGATGAAAGTGGAGGATGGAAAAAGTGAAAAGGAGTTTAAAATCGGGTTTTAAAACAAGTTGGGGCCGACCGCGATTGTGCCCGACGATTGTGCCCAGGGCACTCTCGCTGAGAGTGTACCGCGGGTGGTACCACCCCCACGACTTTGACACGGCGACAGTGACACTTGTCACTATCGCGGGCACTATCGCCCAGCCTCTCCCGAGCTACGAAATTTGACTTTTATCAATGCCAAGACCTTGTACACTCTTGGGGTTTTGAATAATGTTTTCTCAATCGTGAATCCCACCACTTACAAGTTGTAAAGAGGTCTGGGTGATCCTTACTTACCAAAAATTACGGGGTTACATTATAACTCGTCTAGATTGGATAGGCACCCATGTCTGTAAGTCCTTGAGGTAGAACTCGACGGAGTATGGCAAGAGGCATAACGGTTCGAGGATTTTGATGTCGGTGGTGTCACAGGAACTAGGTTCGGGATATTTGGTGAAATCCAATAACATCACGGGTGGCCCCATTCACGTGTTCTTGCCACCCAAGATGGAAACGTTTAGATGACATGCGAGGAAGTTGTATGGGCGGCCTACTTACGTGTTTCTCTCTTCTCAATGTATATGGGTCTCTTCGTCCTAGATCCGTGGTATTTTTAAATGTTAATGTCGTATTTTACCAACTTTGGTTTGTGTGGTCGACGATAAATGATGGCCTTAATATTGGGTTTTCCCCACGTATATTAAGGTTTGAATGGAATGCGTCACTTCCACATTTCGGTATTTGATTTCGTCAATTTTATGGTCGTGTGAGTTTTGGGTGTAATGTCCGTGTTCACGACGATATTTAATTATACAAATTTTCATCTATGGTATATGAGTTGTGTATTATGTTCCACCCGTGTTGGGAATTTCGAGATATAATATTTTTACCCGCGTTTTATAAAATTGGGAGTTTTCTCTTTATTCTCATTTTGAGCAAGTTTTAGGTTAAATCTAAGTTTATGGAAGGACGTTTTATATTGGGATCTTAGTCTTTAAAACATTTTGGTTTGCTTAACGATTAAGTCGATGTCTCTTTCGTTTAAAATACAAATTTATTGGTAAACAATTCGTTTTCATAAGTGAAGTATATCGTTTTGAAAGATTATGATTTTAACTGCATTCTTTCTTTTTAAATGATTAATTTATATATGTTGCAAACTCTTGAGCTCACTAGGCGTTAAGCCTAACCTTTTTATTTGTCGTCATGTGCATCAGGTTCCTTTTGGGGTTTGGTTCTAGCAGCTATGAAGAGTTGAGCCTTAACTTTGTACAAGTGTAAGTAGTTGATGATGTCTTCCGCAGTTTGGAGATTGCGACTATTATTGAGTTTTAGTAGCACCCATCCTTGTTATAGACTGTATGTAGAGAATAAGTTATATGTGTTGAGGTTAAAACCTTATTTTGTGATTGTAGATGAATCAATTATCGACGTATTTAGAAAATTTTAAATTAGTTGCTATTTACATAATTGAGGGTGTTACAAGTTGGTATCATAGCTTAAGTTTGAGAGAATTAGGTATTGATTTTTGGATGTTTAGACTCAAACTAGCGTTCTTTAAGGTGATTTATGTTGTTTCAGATAGAACTTTTGCTCAGAACACGTTTCAGTTGCTGGTTTTACCGTTAGAAATTTTCCGCAATGCATTTAGTGAGTTATCGATGTTCATGTCATTGTAGTTACTATATTGGTTGAGTGTGTTTTATCTGTGCGATTCAGTTTTTAACTCGATTTGAAATTTATTTGCGTCCCTATCGTTTTACTGAGTTTTGCGGGAGTAAACTGATGCATATGGGACTTGTTGAAAATTTTATGCCACGACATTTGGCGATTAAAAAGAAAGAATTTAAAGTCGAAATTGTGAACTTCCCTTTTAGAGTCATACAAACGTTTATTGCACGTGTTTTGGTGCAGAAAAATTATTTTGACATATATGGTATAATTTGTTGTATCTTGGGGCTCTGGTAGTCCGTTTGAAAATTTTGTTGCGCTTCTTATGTTACCGTTTTTATTAACGTAAGTAGCGATCAAATGAGTTTTTGAAATTGTTTTATATGCGTAGTGTTGGTGATCAATTTTGAACGGTAGTGTATTTTTACCGCACGATTAATTGTTATAAAACTTATGTATTTGAAAGTTTATAAATTTCAAATTGGCATACTGGTTGAAAAACTTTGAAATCATTAGGGCTATAGATTTAAAACCCCTATCGTGAAAGGAGTTGCAATTAAGGGACTAGAGGAGTCATTGGGATTTGAAGCATCGGATGATCTGACTTGTGGTCAACCTTAAATTTGGGTTTCAGTTTTTTAATCGGGTCATGCATGAATTGTTTAATCGGGTCATGCATGAATAGTTGAGGCATTAGACTTTGTTCCGTAGTTAGTTAAGAGATGATCTTTATGCTTCGGTAAACCTGCAGATAAGGTCTTGTATGATTCTAGGTATGGTTAGATTGGATTTGTCGGGTCGATGGACCGTTAGACATCATGTTATACATTGCTAGTATATCATCTTGATGGGCTTGCATGATCAAGGGAAATATTGTGGTTCGTTGGTTAGAAATGTAAGATTAGGAATCTTAGCACCCTGTTAGGTGTCAACTTTACCGCGACAATACTTCGGGAATGAAATAATGGGCGGGATGTCCACGTTTTCGGTACTACCATTTGGTTTAGGCGTCAACTTGCCTTTTTGAAGTCAACAAATCGTTGGAAGGTTTGAAAGTATCCCCGTTGGATCAAGAGAATGTTGGCCTCTTGGTGGTGGAAATTAAAAGAAGGTTAAATGTTGGTAATTAAGTATCGAGGTGTATAGGTTCCTTGTTGAGGTAAAGATTTTAGTAAGGGAATGTTTTGAGGTTGAGAGTAGATCGGAGTGAGTGATAGTCGGATCTGCAATAGCCATCTACCTAGTGAGCGTATTTGTACGCCTCAAAAGGACGGCGCTGTCAATATCAAAAACCGATCATTAATAATTTTGGGAATTCTTTGGTGGTTGATGTCGAACTTTGGTTTGGGTTCAGAAGCATGTTCAACTAAAGTGATTTGGCCGGTGTGAAATTGAGGTACAAATTACCCTAGAGGTAGTACGTGTTGCCCAAGGTTGGGAGACAACCATAGTCTCATGGTTAAGGGCTATGTTAGTAAGATGACTAGTCATTTGGATATATCTGGGTTGTGCCCAAGGGGACACTTATCGAGAGAACCGACATAAGGTTATAAGGGTAGCTCCGGCAAGTGGAGTGGAGTCGATTTTTTATGCGAACATCGTTAATTGGGAAATTTAGATTTCGAGGACAAAATCTCTTTTATGGTTGGGAGGATTGTAATACCCGTAATTTTCGATAAGTAAAGGTCACCCGAATGTTTTTATGATTGGTAAATGACGAGATTTTGTTGGGAAACCTTTATGAAATGTCCCTAAGAGTGTAGAGGGACTTGGTATTGGAAAAGTCGGGTTTTGGGGCTCGGAACAGGCCCGGCGACTATGCCAAGCGACTATGACAGTGTCATTATCGCCTGGAAATGTCGCAGAAAGAGGGGCACGTGCGATACAGTCTATGCAACTATGCCATGCGACTTTGACATGGTCATTGTCGCATGGCAATGTCGCCGGCGGGGACTGAGAGGCTGTTTAAGTCCGAATTTTCACCCATTCTCCTCATTTCTCACTTCTAACCCCTTTCCACTCTCTCCCAAATCATTTCTTCCTTCCTCCTCTTGAACCCTAGCCGATTTTGAGGCTTTTCCATGAAGATCAAAGTATTTCCCTTCCATCTTATGATGATGACTTCACCTCTTGATGCAAGATTATGTTCCCACCTCCAATACTAGAGATTTTTGGGGTTTATTAGGTTTTGCTCAAAACCTATGTGGTAAGTTTATCCTCTCCATTTCTAAACCTTATTAGGTGACATATATGCTTCATTGATGATATCATAGTGTTTTATTACTTCAATTTCGATTTGGAAGATTTTGGAGAGATTTAGGTCAAAATTAGGGTTTTGACCAAAATGGAGATTTTGATGTAAAATGTTTGGGGAATGTTTCTATATGGTTGAATATGGTTATTTACGGTTGAAAATGTTTGGATCTAGGTTTTGGAGGTTTTGGCTTGGAGAACTCAAGTTTCGTCAAGGAAGCTCAAAGTGGGGTAAAATCTAGATTTAGCCTAAATCTAGCAAGGTGAGTTCAAGTTGATTTGTGAAAACGGTGTACATGCCAAAATGTTCATTTTAAAGTGTTTTGTGTTTTACATGAAATTGTTAACTACAGATCACCTGAAAAGTTTTGGTTATTTGGAAATGTTTAGTTTTATAAACATGGTGAGACACCCATTTTGGGATCTTTGGGAATTTTGGTAAATAAATCATGTTGAAAAGTTTCTTGGATGATTTTACATATAACTGGGGTTCAATTGACGTAAGTGTCATTTTGTGTATTTGATCTTATAAACGTTTTTGGAAATATAAGGGCATGAGTTCATTTGGAAAATGGTTTGCCTCAACCAATGATGAGATTTGAATTAATCATACTTTTGGTTGTTGTGTTTGCATGATAGTTGGTCAACCGTGTTTCAATGTTTATTACTAGTTTTCATTTGGGGTATACGTAAATTGTTGGGACTTTGGCTCGGTTTTGACTAAATGGAGTCTTGAGGACATTTGTCCAGTTTAAAAACAGTTGTTGAGTTATGAGTATGATGGCGTATATTTTGTGTCATTTGATAGTTACATTTTTTGGGGGCTTTGGTCTTTCAATTGGAGTAATGTAATGTTAGACAGTGTTGTAATGGATCCATAGGCACGTAAGTCTGTCTGTTTTGGTAAAGCGGGTAAGGTTGGTTATGACCGTTGACCGTTTGGGTTCGCTAGCGAGTAGGCAATAGGTGGCTAGAGCCTCTGAGTTGTAACTCGTCTAGATTGGATAGGCACCCATGTCTGTAAGTCCTTGAGGTGGAACTGAACGGTGTATGGCCAGAGGCATAACGGTCCGAGGATTGTGATGTCGGTGGTGGCATGGGAACTAGGTCCGGGATATGTACTATTTTTAAATGTTAATGTCGTATTTTACCAACTTTGGTTTGTGTGGTCGACGATAAATGATGGCCTTAATATTGGGTTTCCCCACGTATATTAAGGTTTGAATGGAATGCGTCACTTCCACATTTCGGTATTTGATTTCGTCCATTTTATGGTCGTGTGAGTTTTGGGTCTAATGTCTGTGTTCACAACGATATTTAATTATACAGATTTTCATCTATGGTATATGAGTTGTTTATCATGTTCCACCCGTGTTGGGTATTTTGAGATATTACATTTTTACCCGTGTTTTATAAAATTGGGAGTTTTCTCTCTATTCTCATTTGAGCAAGTTTTAGGTTAAATCTAAGTTTACGGAAGGACGTTTTATATTGGGATCTTAGTCTTTAAAACAATTTGGTTTGGTTAACGATTAACTCGGTGTCTCTTTCGTTTAAAATACATATTTATTGGTAAACGAGTCATTTTCATAAGTGAAGTATATCGTTTTGAAAGATTATGATTTTAACTGCATTCTTTCTTTTTAAACGATTAATTTATATATGTTGAAAACTCTTGAGCTCACTAGGCGTTAAGCCTAACCTTTTTATTTGTCGGCATGTGCATCATGTTCTTGTGGGGGTTTGGTTCTACCAGCTATGAAGAGTTGAGCCTTAGCTTTGTGCAAGTGTAAGTAGTTGATGATGTCTTCCGTAGTTTGGAGATAGCGACTATTATTGGGTTTTAGTGGCACCCGTCCTTGTTATAGGTTGTATGTAGAGAATAAATTATATGTGTTGAGGTTAAAACCTTATTTTGTGATTGTAGATAAATCAATTATCGACGTATTTAGAAAATTTTAAATTAGTTGCTATTTCCAGAATTGAGGATGTTACAAGTTGGTATCAGAGCTTAAGTTTGAGAGAATTAGGTATTGATTTTTGGATGTCTAGACTCAAACTAGCGTTCTTTTAGGTGATTGAAAATGAAATTGCACATTAGGTACCTTAAATAAGATATTTTGAGGATTGATCGAGTCACTAGAAACGGGAAACTTGTCGAGGGTTGCAAGGATGATTATGTATTGTACGTTCATAATGGCACGTAGCCAGTGTTATGGTGAACCTAAATGCTACATGTTTATGCTTGAACTACCTTGGTATGATGACCGTTGGGGGTAGTGAGAAAGTTTCTAAGAGAGTGATCTAAGGAAGGGTTGATGTTTATAGCTAAGTGCGATGAATGCATTAAGTTGACCATCTTGGGTCAGAATTATTGGTTGGATTAGAACTATCAGTTAGACAGACCGATTCTGCTTCGAGGAAAATTGTAAGTTAACCAAATTAGTGGGGTTGTGGCTCTAAGATGTTTGATGCACCTGGATGACAAAAGTATAACGGGAAATTGAGAGCGTAGTCTTAAGATGCTAAGTGCCGACCAAATTCATGCACAAAATTTATTTCTAAATAAGTTTGCATAAATTGTTTCTCATATTTTCAAAGCATAGAGTGAGTATGTTACGAAGTCTTGGTAGAGCATCTAACACTCATCAGATTTTAAACCGTGTGCTTAAACATGCATGATTGTTGCACGTGGTTACAAATATTTTATTGAAAATCTCTTTATCCCCGTTCTGTGTCTAACACTATTGACGGATCTTGTAATATCCGTGTTTTAATATTATTTGGAGTATTGGGCAAGTAACTGTGGAATTTTTGACCTTGACATTGGATCTCATCCATGTATGTTAAGGTTTGAAAGGAAGAGTTGTTCCCATGTTTTTGAGTCTGAATTTTCTTGGGAATTTTAGTCTGTACGAGACGTGTTGAATTTTATAGATTATTGTGTTGTGACGTTTTGGGCGCGTGAGTGTACTTTGAAATGCGTGAGTTTTAATTTTATTGCGCGTAAATTTGCAAGATTATTAGGCGTCGCGTCTCATGTTAGTGCTGTTGAAGAAGGGTTGTTTCATTTTGCGTTGTGGTCTTAAGATTTGAAAATTTTTAGACTTATTGTCATCTTATGCTCTTCATGTTGGGTTTTATGGTGTCTTATCGTACGAAATTTTGCGTCGCGTAGATAAATTTTGGAACATGTGTACACACTTTATTGGGTGAGTTAAATTATGTGTTTTGTTAATAGATGTCACCCCATATTTTATTTTGGAGAACTTTCAATATCATGCGATTTGTCTTTGGGTTTTATACATGTGTTAATCATGGTACACTATTCATATTTGGATTAAATTATAATGTTGGTGTGAGTAAAAGTATAAAAGATTTATGTTGTTTCAGATAGAACTTTTGCTCAGAACACGTTTCAGTTGCTGGTTTTACCGTTAGAAATTTTCCGCAATGCATTAAGTGAGTTATCGATGTTCATGTCATTGTAGTTACTATATTGGTTGAGTGTGTTTTATCTGTGCGGCTCAAAGTTTTAAACTCGATTTGAAATTTATTTACGTCCCTATCGTTGTATTGAGTTTTGGGGGAGTAAACTGATGCATATGGGACTTGTTGAAAATTTTATGCCACGACATCTGGCGATTAAAAAGAAAGAATTTAAAGTCGAAATTGTGAACTTCCCTTTTAGAGTCATACAAACGTTTATTGCACATGTTTTGGTGAAGAAAAATTATTTTGACATATATGGTATAATTTGTAGTATGTTGGAGATCTGGTAGTCCCTTTGAAAATTTTGTTGCGCATCTTATGTTACCGTTTTTATTAACGTAAGTAGCGATCAAATGAGTTTTGGAAATTGTTTTATATGCGTAGTGTTGGTGATCAATTTTGAACGGTAGTGTATTTTTACCGCACGATTAATTGTTATAAAACTTATGTATTTGAAAGTTTATAAGTTTCAAATTGGCATACTAGTTGAAAAACTTTGAACTCATTAGGGTTATAGATTTAAAACCCCTATCGTGAAAGGAGTTGCAATTAAGGGACTAGAGGAGTCCTTGGGATTTGAAGCATCGGATGATCCGACTTGTGGTCAACCTTGAATTTGGGTGCACAAAAGTTGGCCCGGAAACCCACGGTTACCAAAAAAAATACCAATATGTCCATACCATGCATATCTTAACCAAAAATATCATTCCCACATAATTCTTTACACATTTGCATAAATACTTGAGAACGTAAACCTTCCACATATTCAATGCCCGAATAATCCGTCGAAGAGTTTAGCTCGCCCTAAACACATAACTGAATACCACTAACCCATCTATAACCCATAACTTTCGTAGCTTTATACCGGTTTCACTTACCCTACCAGAGGAGCAATACTTTCTCACAATACCAGTTTAACTTGCCCAACGACAACTTAACGTTCACTCAAAAAGCTTATCACACTAATACTTACTTACATTCCTCGATCTATCCACTTCGAGCATCTCGATCAATCACTTTACATTGCTTCTAGGAAAACATAGACCACTACATTCAAAAAAAGGCTTACTAAAGGTTGCAAGATTTAGACCATACACACATGGATTAATAACAACCCATAACCATAACCGTAAACTTCCTCATAATTTTGCGTGACGTTCGAATGCTCGCAAGGATGACCCTCATAGGCATACTCCACATTCTTTTGTTTCACCGGGCGAACTTCTCAGTCTCAGCTTACTCTCTTATGGCAACATACTAGCCTCATTTTCTCAACAACCAGATGTCAACCTGAGAATTGGGATCTACTTATTTCATAAAACATTCCCATTAACGTTCCGTTGGAATCAGATGGACCCACCCAAAGTTCACCGCAACCGAGGAGAATACGAGTTCTTCTTCTAGGCAGTCACCATTTATCGCCCAACCCACTCATCACATTAGAAACCCTCTTCAAAATTTCCAACTGAGATTTATGCTTACCCTTGTCCAACATTATAACTCAAAATTTATCATCCCGTATAACGACAATCCATTATTACATCACTGACTTACACATCTAATCTGGCATAAAGTATAAACCACTTGATCATACCCGTAATACTTCATTTGCAATCCTTTTCATATAATCTAGTCACCCCTTGTTCTCACCACAAGACATAGTTACGCTTGAATTTTTTAGGAGGCGAGACCAAGTCCTCCCAATCATCTGTCCACATAACCAAACTTGCCTTCATAACTACTTATTCGCATGGAAGACCCAGTCCTAACCCCTGGCCTCATCTCTTCTCTCATCCGAATGTATCACACTCCCAATATCCCCATATAATCCATGCACTCCTTTTAATGGTACTAAACACTTCTCCCCTTCGAACTGTTAAAATCTTACAGGTAACAACCCCCTCAAGTAAACACCTTCCATTACTATAACATTCCGACATGTTACCTCACCTCTGACAATATCCACCTTCTCTAGATGTCTAACCTTCCAATCCTTCGGCAACATCCCAAACAGTTGCCAACCTTGATCTATGAAGAAAACGACATGATGATGCTTCTATAGTGACCCCCCAACCGCCAGATCTTCTAACGGAGCTTATCTTGCCTAATGGATTGCGCTCAGTTTAACACTTCACCAGCTCCACTTGAAAGAGGTTCACGGTTTACTTGGAGCGAGATCTAACTTACGAAATCATTCCAATAACTCAAAACTCAGGCTCAATCCCTTTTTAAATGTGCTTCAATTACGAGAAATATTGATAACCACTTGATGAATTTCTGAGCAAGGCTTCATCTGCTATAACATCATTGATGCCAAAATTCCCTTTTTCCCGACATTACTGATCTTCCCTCTTTGCCTTAATAAATATCAAAAGTATAAATCGCCCATCACTGGCTTGACCGACACATTCCCTTCTCTCGGGTTCTTTCTTTGTACTTCAAACCACTAACCCACCCGACCTTCTGAGTTCATAGCCTTCATGTATGACATTTTTTTATGGTTGAAAGTTATTTCTCATATTGAACGTTCAAAAGGCGTAATACTTGAAATCATTTTTAAGCACACATGATTCAACACCCTCATAACTCAAAGTTATGCACCACGATATCGAGCATAATTTTGCATGCAACTTTCGATAAAATAGCATCTTGACCCAAATAAAACGGTGTCGTGACAATCGTGCTATGAAAAGAAATCTTCCCTATACACTAAGGAAAGTTTTGAATGAAACCGCTTGCCCGAGTTCAAACAGTTGGTTCTCGCATGCGGTTATAATATCATGTGTCAAACCCATTTCGATTGCACAACTTGCAGTCAACTATTTTCGTGATTTTCGCAATGAAGTTTAACTCATCATGAAGAGAATGATAATTCACAAATCGATAAATTCAAAGTTTTAGAAGAAAAATATAGGTTTGCCTTTCTGATTTAAACACACACTTGCACTTGTCAATTTGTTCCCAAAAATATGAAATTGGATTTGTATGCATCCACTTTTAATCTTGAATAAGCTCTCGATATACCTTTATAGACGCCAATCATGAACTGACTTGCAATTGAAGGCTAATCACTCATTTGAGGTCAACTGTTACATTCACCCAATTATCCTGGCATCCAAACTTTGAATAACGATCATTTTCTCGTTCTGACAACAACTTGCAACTTTGGTGTTTCACACCCTATCTAACAGATCACCCCACCAAGTTCTCTCTTTGAGCTCTGGTGTATAATTCATACGATTTCAGGCTTTGATTCCCTACAGGTCGATAAACCAATCACATCTCCTCAATCAGTTCCAGCAAAAGTTTAATTCAATCACGATTGGGAGATCATGAGATTTCCACTTTTCTCCCAACCTTGAATTTAAACCTTTCAGAATCTTTTCCGCTTATTTGACACAGAAAGTTCCCTTTAATCAATCATTCACCCAATTCAACCACAAACCGCTCTACCTTGGTTGGTTTGTTATTGCCTTGACAATGCTCCTTCTAGAGTTTATCATCCAACTCACGCAAGCAATCTCACGCACCGCATCCAAACTATTGCCAACAACAAATGACTAGAAATTTATTCCATCCCATCACCCCTTCATAGGCTAACCCCACAAAATAACCTTCCAATCGCGGCGAAAGTTAAAATATCCCCGCATAACCAACGTTCTAATGACCTCTATGCTTAGAGTGGTACTTCGAGCACGTACATGCACCTGTAAATTCGCAATTACATTGGCCAGATGTAATTCAAAATTTACCTTACATGTCAGTCCCCACCTCTCAAGACATTCGTTCCTATAGTGGTACCCCTCGGGCATCCTAGTTTCTCGGTTGTGTCACATGTCCTACAATTTAAGCTTAGGCCCAAATAGGTCGCCTAAATCCCTTAAACTATGGCTCTGATACCAAATGTAACAACCCAAAAACAACAACAATAAAATAAGCATAACATTACCCATTCATGGGTCCCAATACAAAATTTTCGGGAAATAAAGGATTAACTTAGTTTAAACATCCGCATAACTCTTACAACCGAGAGACTAAAAAAATAGAAGTTCAGTCTACACTGCTACTAAGGCCTGCTCCATACCATTCTAGCTCCTAAAGCTTCTCCTTGCCTTAGACGATCCAGATGCAACCCTGTTACCTGAAAATGGGTTTTGATAAAAAGTGGAAACGAGGATTAGACCGGAAGGTCTAGTGAATTCCCAACCTCGTCCATTTTATAACAAAAGTACAATTAAATTCACAAGATTAGTTTCACCGTTTCATGTCACAGGAGATGCCAAATTTCATATCGAAGCCTTCGTCAAGATACAGGACTACTCATCCTCGGGGCCCCCCAGTAGATCCCCATACGACCCCCTCGTCGATGCCATTACCGATGTGTAAAGGAAACGAATTCCAGACACCCGGTTTCAACCATCCCCGATGATTGAAGATAAGCCACACGCTCAGTTCATAAAACAGTTCCAATTCTCATATAATAAACAGTGAGAAAGTACGCATGCATAATACTTGAAATAAACCCAATCATTCATAGTTCAAAGTTATAGTTGCCGGAATAAGCATCCTCAAGAAAAGCCATTTCCAGTTTTCAAAAGTTTTAGAATAAGGGAACTCACCAGTTGTTGGGATCTCGACACATACACGAACACTAATCTCGAGTAGATCGGCTCCTACATTCCAACATAATACAGTAGGGAATTATCATTATGAAAGAGCTTAAGATTCACTAAGAATTTCGATACTGAAATCTACAGCTGAAGGTGCCCCGGGAGCCACCGGTCACTAGACCCCGGGCGGTCCCGGTCGCCCCACCACCGAGTGGACCCGGTCGACCAAACACGGGGCGGCCCTGATAGCACAACACCGGGCGGACCCGATCAACTCAATACCGGGCGACCCCGGTCAACATCCCATCGGGCGGCCCTGGGCCCCAGATCATCCGACCCCGGTCGACCGGACCGAGTGAGGGCGATAACAGTGAGTACGGAAACCCTCGATCCCTTCCTAGATTACAGCCCGATTTTTCCTACTTAGTCGATATTTCCCTCAACAATCTCTCCCCTAATTTGATTAAGCCAACAACACAAGATTTAAACTAGTGTATCAAGTCCTTAATCCATTTTCCCTAACTCCCCAGACCTTCCTCCCATTCTCGACTCAGGCATCAATTATTCTCAATCTTTCAAACTAGTATACAAAAATCCCTTCACCAAAAAGAAGAATAAAGTTTCTAGATTTAAAGGTTTGATGCTTACCTCCTTGAAGACAAATCCCCCAAGATGCACTGATTTGATGCTTCAGTCGGTCCCTTCTCTTCCACATCGCCGCACACACACACACACACACACTGATGTTTCTTTCCAAGAGTGAGAAAGGGTTAGGGTTTGAGACCCTTTTATCACTACATTTGCAAAATAACCCTCCTAAACTTCCTTATTTTCACAATTGCACCATACTTCTTATAAATAACAAGTAATTCAATAAATTGATGGGTGTTACAACACTTATCCCATTAAAAGAATTATGTCCTCGAAATTTCCTCGGCAAAAAGGTGTGGGTATTTGGACATCTTCTCCTATTCTAACTTCCATGTCGCTTCCCGCCCCTTATGGAACTTCCATTGAACTTGAACTAGATTAAGGTCCTTTAACCTTACGATCCACTATAGACTCAGGTTCTTCAGCGAAGTTCAACTTCTCATCCACCCGTATATCTTGTAGAGTCACAACCCTATCAACATCTGCTAGACACTTTCTCAGGTTGGATACATGGAAAGTGTTGTGGATACCCTTCATCTCTTCGGGTAAATCCACTTATACGCCACTGCTCCGACACGTTCAATAATTTTAAACGACCCAATAAATCATGGGCTTAACTTTCCTTTCTTCCCAAAACGGATTACACCTTTCCAAGATGATACTTTCAACATTACTTTATTGCCAATTTGAAATTCTACGTCCTTTCTACATTTGCCCTTCATCCCTTTCTGAACACAAAAAAAAAAATTCTCCAAGATACTATCTTGACGATGGGCCACCCTTATACTTTAACTTCAAGGCTACAGGTATAGATTCCTTTCATTCAACAATACGATTCTTGGTAAAGCCATCTATGATTACACCCAACAGTAATGACACAACACCGATCACTAGATCTTTGATGGCCCACATTTTCACCGCGCAAAACAAACATTATTCGAAACATCATCCATACTTAATCCTTTGGATATCCATATCTTTATATCTAACCATGTACCATTCATCGTTCTTCTGCCCATTTATTCCCCCGTCAAGCTGAGTTAAACCCAAAGGCGCGAGGCAGAACACCACCGAATCCATCAATCTCCTAAATCTCATAATCACATCAGCGTCCATTTCTTTCCAACGTATGGCGAGACAACCCCATGTAAGAAAATCCCGATTTACACAAAATTAACATCAAAACATGCTAGCCATACACATTGCCTTAATACTTACTCCCATCCCCATCATCAATCATTACCACTTGATAATATCCATTTTACATATAACCATAAATACCAATATATAACCACTTGGGTTATGACGCACTGGTAAACCCTTTGGGTGATGTAGATGAAGATCTCATCTACCCTGGGTTCAAATCCAGGCGCTGCCAAAGCCCTTGTGACCATGGAGGTTCACCTGCGATGACTCCAGGCCATTCGTGGTCGCCCGGGGATTAGTCGGTGCGCGTAAGTTGGCCTGGAAATCCACGGTTACCAAACAAAATACCAATATGTCTATACCATGCATATCTCAACCGAAAATATCACTCTCACATAATTCTTTACACATTTGCATAGATATTTGAGAACATAAACCTTCCACATATTCAATGCCCGAATAATCCGTCGAAGAGTTTAGCTCGCCCCAAACACATAACCAAATACCACTAACCCATCTATAACCCATAACTTCCCTAGCTTTATTCCGGTTTCACTTGCCCTACCAGAGGAGCAAAACTTTCTCACAATACCAGTTTAACTTGCCCAACGACAACTTAACGCTCACTCAGAAAGCTTATCAGACTACTACTTACTTATATTCCTCGATCTATCCCCTTCGAGCATCTCGATCAATCACTTTACATTGCTTCTAGGAAAACATAGACCACTACATTCAAAAAAAGGCTTACTAAAGGTTGCAAGCTTTAGGCCATACACACATGGATTAATAACAACCCATAACCATAACCGTAAACTTCCTCATAATTTCGCGTGACGTTCGAATGCTCGCAAGGATGACCCTCATAGCCATACTCCACATTCTTCTGTTTCACCGGGCGAACTTCTCAGTCTCAACTTACTCTTTTATGGAGACATACTAGCCTCATTTTCTCAACAACCAGATGTCAACCTGAGAATTGGGATCTACTTATTTCATAAAACATTCCCATTAACGTTCCGTTGGAATCAGATGGACCCACCCAAAGTTCACCGCAACCGAGGAGAATACGAGTTCTTCTTCTAGGCAGTCACCATTTATCGCCCAACCCACTCATCACATTAGAATCCCTCTTCAAAATTTCCAGCCGAGATTTACGCTTACCCTTGTCCAACATTATGACTCAAAATTTATCATTCCATATAACAACAATCCATTATTACATCACTGACTTACACATCTAATCTGGCATAAAGTATCAACCACTTGATCATATCTGTAATACGTCATTTGCAATCCTTTTCATATAATTTAGTCACCCCTTGTTCTCACCACAAGACATAGTTACACTTGAATTTGTTAGGAGGCGAGACCAAGTCCTCCCAATCATCCGCCCACATAACCAAACTTGCCTTCATAACTACCTATTCGCATGCAAGACCCAGTCCCAACCCCTGGCCTCATCTCTTCTCTCATCCGAATGTATCACATCTCCTAGTATCCCCATATAATCCATGCACTCCATTTAATGGTACTAAACACTTCTCCCTTTCGAACTGTTAAAATCTTACAGGTAAGAACTCCCTCAAGTAAACACCTTCCATTACCATAAAATTCCGACATGTTACCTCACCTCCGACAATATCCACCTTCTCTAGATGTCTAACCTTCCAATCCTTCGGCAACATCCCAAACAGTTGCCAACCTTGATCTGTTAAGAAAACGATAAGATGATGCTCTCATAGTGACCCCCCCCCAACCGCTAGATCTTCTAACGGAGCTTATCTTGCTCAATGGATCGCGCTCAATTTAACACTTCGCCGCCTCCACTTGAAAGAGGTTCACGGTTTACTTGGAGCGAGATCTAGCATACGAAATCATTCTTATAACTCAAAACTCAGGCTCAACCCCTTTTTAAATGTGTTTCAATTACGACAAATACTGATACCCACTTGATGAACTTCTGAGCAAGGCTCCATCTGCCATAACATCATTGATGACAAAATTCCCTTTTTCCCGACATTGTCGATCTTCCCTCTTTGCCTTAATAAATATAAAAGTATAAATCGCCCATCACTGGCTTGACCGACACATTCCCTTCTCTCGGTTTCTTTCTTTGTACTTCAAACCACTAACCCACCCGACCTTCTGAGTTCATAGCCTTCATGCATGACATTTTTTTATAGTTGAAAGTTATTTCTCATATTGAACGTTCAAAAGGAGTAATACTTGAAATCATTTTTAAGCACACATGATTCAACACCCTCATAACTCAAAGTTATGCACCATGATCTCGAGCATAATTTTGCATGCAACTTTCGATAAAATACCATCTTGACCCAAATAAGACGGTGTCGTGACAATCGTGCTATGAAAAGAAATCTTCCCTATACACTAAGGAAAGTTTTGAATGAAACCGCTTGCCCGAGTTCAAACAGTTGGTTCTCGCAAGAGGTTATAATATCACGTGTCAAACCCATTTCGATTGCACAACTTGCAGTCAACTATTTTCGTGATTTTCGCAATGAAGTTTAACTCATCATGAAGAGAATGATATAATTCACAAATCGATAAATTCAAAATTTTATTATGCAATGAATAAAAATATAGGTTTGCCTTTCTGATTTAAACACACACTTGCGCTCGTCAATTTGTTCCCAAAAATATGAAATTCGATTTGTATGCATCCACTTTTAATCTTGAATAAGCTCTCAAGATACCTTTATAGACGCCAAGCATGAACTCACTTGCAATTGAAGGCTAATCACTCATTTGAGGTCAACTGTTACATTCACCCAATTATCCTAGCATCCAAACTTTGACTAACGATCATTTTCTCGTTCTGACAACAACTTGCAACTTTGGTGTTTCACACCCTATCTAACAAATCACCCCACCAAGTTCTCTCTTTGAGCCCTGATGTATAATTCATACGATTTCAGTCTTTGATTCCCTACAGGTCGATAAACCAATCACATTTTCTCTTCAATCAGTTCCAACAAAAGTTTAATTCAATCACGATTGGGAGATCATGAGATTTCCACTTTTCTCCCAACCTTGAATTTAAACCTTTCAGAATCTTTTCCGCTTATTTGACACAGAAAGTTCCCTTTAATCAATCCTTCACCCAATTCGAGCACAAACCGCTCTACCTTGGTTGGTTTGTTATTGCCTTGATAATGCTCCTTCTAGAGTTTATCATCCAACTCACGCAAGCAATCTCACGCACCGCATCAGACTATTGCCAACAACGCATGACTACAAATTTATTCCATCCCAACACCCCTTCATAGGCTAACCCCATAAAATAACCTTCTGATCGCGGTGAAAGCTAACTATACCCGCATAACCAACGTTCTAATGACCTATATGCATAGAGTGGTACTTCGAGCACGTACATGCACCTGTAAATTCGCAATTACATTGGCCAGATGTAATTCAAAATTTACCTTACATGTCAGTCCCCACCTCTCAAGACACTCGTTCCTATAGTGGTACCCCTAGGGCATCCTAGTTTCTCAATTGTGTCACATGTCCTACAATTTAAGTTTAGGCCCAATAGGTCGCCTAAATCCCTTAAACTATGGCTCTGATACCAAATGTAACAACCCAAAAACAACAACAATAAAACAAGCATAACCTTGCCCATACATGGGTCCCAATACAAAATTTCCGGAAGGTCTAGTGAATTCCCAGCCTCGTCCATTTTATAACAAAAGTACAATTAAATTCACAAGATTAGTTTCACCGTTTCATGTCATAGGAGATGACAAATTTCACATCGAAGCCTTCGTCAAGATACAGAACTACTCGTCCTCGGGGCCCCCTAGTAGATCCCCATACGACCCCCTTGTTGATGCCGTTACCGATGTGTAAGGAAACGAATTCTAGACACCCGGTTTCAACCATCCCCGATGATTGAAGATAAGCCACACGCTCAATTCATAAAACAGTTCTAATTCTCATATAATAAACAGTGAGAAAGTACGCATGCATAATACTTGAAATAAACCCAATCATTCATAGTTCAAAGTTATAGTTACCGGAAAGCGATAAACATAATAAGTATCCTCAAGAAAAGCCATTTCCAGTTTTCAAAAGTTTTAGAATAAGGGAACTCACCTGTTGGGAACTCGACACATACACGAACACTAATCTCGAGTAGATCGGCTCCTACATTCCAACATAATACAGTATGGAATTATCATTATGAAAGAGCTTAAGATTCACTAAGGATTTCGATACTGAAATCTACAGCCGAAGGTGCCCCGGGAGCCACCGGTCGCTAGACCCCGGGCGGTCCCGGTCGCCCCACCACCGGGTGGACCCGGTCGACCAAACACCGGGTGGCCCTGATAGCACAACACCGGGCGGACCCGATCGACTCAATACCGGGCGACCCCGGTCAACATCCCATCGGGCGGCCCTGGACCCCGGTTCATCCGACCCCGGTCAACCGGACCGAGTGAGGGCGATAACAGTGAGTACGGAAACCCTCGATCCCTTCCTAGATTACAACCTAATTTTTCCCACTGAGTCGATTTTACCCTCAACAATCTCTCCCCTAATTTGATTAAGCCAACAACACAAGATTTAAACTAGTGTATGAAGTCCTTAATCCATTTTCCCTAACTCCCTAGACCTTCCTCCCATTCTCGACTCAGGCATCAATTATTCTCAATCTTTCAAACTAGTATACAAAAATCCTTTCACCAAAAAGAAGAATAAAGTTTCTAGATTTAAAGGTTTTATGATTACCTCCTTGAAGACAAATCCCCCAAGATGCATTAGTTTGATGCTTCAGCCGGTCCCTTCTCTTCCACATCGCCGCACACACACACTGATATTTTTTTCCAAGAGTGAGAAAGGGTTAGGGTTTAAGACCCTTTTATCACTACATTTGCAAAATAGACCCCCTCAACTTCCTTATTTTCACAATTACACCATACTTCTTAGAAATAACAAGTAATTCAATAAATTGACGGGTGTTACAGGTTGATGTCGATCTTTGGTTTGGGTTCAGAAGCATGTTCGGATAAAGTAATTTGGACGGTGTGAAATTGAGGTACAAACTACCCTAGAGGTAGTACGTGTCGCCCAAGGTTGGGAGACAACCGCAGTCTCATGGTTAAGGGCTATGTTAGTAAGATGACTAGTCATTTGGATATATCTGGGTTGTGCCCAAGGGGACACTTATCGAGAGAACTGACATAAGGTTATAAGGGTAGCTCTGGCAAGTGGAGTGGAGTCGATCTTTATGCGAGCATCGTTAGTTGGGAAATTTAGATTTTGTGGACGAAATCTCTTTTTAGGTTGGGAGGATTGTAACACCCGTAATTTTTGGTAAGTAAAGGTCACCCGAATATTTTTATGACTGGTAAATGACGAGATTTTGTTGGGAAACCTTTATGAAATGTCCCTAAGAGTGTAGAGCGACTTGGTATTGGAAAAGTCAGGTTTTGGGGCTCGGAATAGGCCCGTCGACAATGCCAAGCTACTATGACAATGTCATTGTCGCCTGGCAATGTCGCAGGAAGAAGGGCACGTGCGGTACAATTTATGTGACAATGCCATGCGACTTTGACATGGTAATTGTCGCATGGCAATGTCGCCTGCGGGGGACTGAGAGGCTGTTTAAGTCCGAATTTTCACCCATTCTCCTCATTTCTCACTTCTAACCCCTTTCCACTCTTTCCCAAATCATTTCCTCCTTCCCACTTTTGAACCCTGACGATTTTGAGGCTTTTCCATGAAGATCAAAGTGTTTCCCTTCCATCTTATGATGATGACTTCACCTCTTGATGCAAGATTATGTTCCCACCTCAAATACTAGAGATTTTTGGGGTTTATTAGGTTTTCCTCAAAACCTATATGGTAAGTTTATCCTCTCCATTTCTAAACCTTATTAGGAGACATATATGCTTCATTGATGATATCCTAGTGTTTTAATACTTCAATTTCGGTTTGGAAGATTTTGGAGAGATTTAGGTCAAAATTAGGGTTTTGACCAAAATGGAGATTTTGATGTAAAATGTTTGGGGAATGTTTCTATATGGTTGAATATGGTTATTTACAATTGAAAATGCTTGGATCTAGGTTTTGGAGGTTTTGGCTTGGAGAACTCAAGTTTCGTCAAGGAAGCTCAAAGTGGGGTAAAATCTAGATTTAGCCTAAATCTAGCAAGGTGAGTTCAAGTTGATTTGTGAAAATGGTGTACATGCCAAAATGTTCATTTTAAAGTGTTTTGTGTTTTACATGAAATTGTTAACTGCTGATCACCTGATAAGTTTTGGTTATTTGGAAATGTTTAGTTTTATAAACATGGTGAAACACCCATTTTGGGATCTTTGGGAATTTTGGTAAATAAATCATGTTGAAAAGTTTCTTGGATGATTTTACATATAATTGGGGTTCAATTGACGTAAGTGTCATTTTGTGTATTTGATCTTATAAACCTTTTTGGAAAATGCGTATTATCGTGTTATGAGGCATTTTGGAAATATAAGGGTATGAGTTCATTTGGAAAATGGTTTGCCTCAACCAATGATGAGATTTGAATTAATCATACTTTTGGTCGTTGTGTTTGCATGATAGTTGGTCAATCGTGTTTCAATATTTATTATTGGTTTTCATTTGGGGTTTATGTAAATTGTTGGGCCTTTGGCTCGGTTTTGACTAAATGGAGTCTTGAGGACATTTGTCCGGTTTTAAAATAGTTGTGGAGTTTTTAGTATGATGGCGTATATTTCGTGTCATTTGATAGTTACATGTTTTGGGAGCTTTGGTCTTTCAATTGGAGTAATGTAATGTTATACAGTGTTGTAATGGATCCATAGGCACGTAAGTCTGCTTGTTTTGGTAAACCGGGTAAGGTTGGTTATGACCGTTGTCCGCTTGGGTTCGTTAGCAAGTAGGCAATAGGTGGCTCGAGCCTCGGAGTTGTAACTCGTCTAGATTGGATAGGCACTCATGTGTGTAAGTCCTTGAGGTGGAACTGAACGGTGTATGGCCAGAGGCATAACGGTCCGAGGATTGTGATGTCGGTGGTGGCATTGGAACTAGGTCCGGGATATGTGGTGAAATCCAATAACATCACGGGTGGCCCCATTCACGTGTTCTCGACGCCCAAGATGGAAACGTTTAGATGACATGCGAGGAAGTTGTATGGGCGGCCTACTTGCGTGTTCCTCTCTTCTCAATGTATACGGGTCTCTCCGTCGTAGATCCATGGAATTTTTAAATGTTAATGTCGTATTTTACCAACTTTGGTTTGTGTGGTCGACTATAAATAATGGCCTTAATATTTGGTTTTCCCCACGTATATTAAGGTTTGAATGGAATGCGCCACTTCCACGTTTCGGTATTTGATTTCGTCCATTTTATGGTCGTGTGAGTTTTGGGTCTAATGTTTGTGTTCAAGGCGATATTTAATTATACAGATTTTCATCTATGGTATATGAGTTGTGTATCATGTTCCACCCGTGTTGGGTATTTTGAGATATAACATTTTTACCCACGTTTTATAAAATAGGGAGTTTTCTCTCTATTCTCATTTTGAGCAAGTTTTAGGTTAAATCTAAGTTTACGGAAGGACATTTTATATTGGGATCTTAGCCTTTAAAATAGTTTGGTTTGGTTAACGATTAACTCGGTATCTCTTTCATTTAAAATACATATTAATTGGTAAACGAGTCGTTTTCATAAGTGAAGTATATTGTTTTGAAAGATTATGATTTTAACTGCATTCTTTCTTTTTAAACGATTAATTTATATATGTTGAAAACTTTTGAGCTCACTAGGCGTTAAGCCTAACCTTTTTATTTTTCGGCATGTGCATCAGGTTCCTATTGGGGTTTGGTTCTAGCAGCTATGAAGAGTTGAGCCTTAGCTTTGTGCAAGTGTAAGTAGTTGATGATGTCTTCCGCAGTTTGAAGATAACGACTATTATTAGGTTTTAGTAGTACCCGTCCTTGTTATAGACTGTATGTAGAGAATAAATTTTATGTGTTGAGGTTAAAACCTTATTTTGTGATTGTAGATGAATCAATTATCGATGTATTTAGGAAATTTCAAATTAGTTGCTATTTCCAGAATTGAGGGTGTTACAAGTTGGTATCAGAGCTTAAGTTTGAGAGAATTAGGTATTGATTTTTGGATGCCTAGACTCAAACTAGGGTTCTTTTAGGTGATTGAAAATGAAATTGCACATTAGGTACTATATGCTACATGTTTATGCTTGAACTACCTTGGTATGATGACCGTTGGGGGTAGTGAGAAAGTTTCTAAGCTAGTGATCTAAGGAAGGGTTGATGTTTATAGCAATGTAATTTTGGAATGATAGTTAAGTGCGATGAATGCATTAAGTTGACCATCTTGGGTCAGAATTATTGGTTGGATTAGAACTATCAGTTTGACAGACCGATTCTGTTTCGAGGAAAATTGTAAGTTAACCAAATTAGTGGGGTTGTGGCTCTAAAATGTTTGATGCACCTAGATGACAAAAGTATAACGGGAAATTGAGAAACATAGTCTTAAGATGTTGAGTGCCGACCAAATTCATGCACAAAATTTATTTCTAAATAAGTTTGCATCAATTGTTTCTCATATTTTCAACGCATAGAGTGAGTATGTTACGAAGTCTTGGTAGAGCATCTAACACTCATCAGATTTTAAACCGTGAGCTTAAACATGCATGATTGTTGCATATGGTTACAAATATTTTATTGAAAATCTCTTTATCCCCGTTCTGTGTCTAACACTATTGACGGATCTTGTAATATCCGTGTTTTAATATTATTTGGAGTATTGGGCAAGTAATTGTGGAATTTTTGACCTTGACATTGGATCTCCTCTACATATGTTAAGGTTTTAAAGGAAGAGTTGTTCCCATGTTTTTGAGTCTGAATTTTCTTGGGAATTTTAGTATGTACGAGACGTGTTGAATTTTTTAGAATATTGTGTTGCGATGTTTTGGGCGCGTGAGTGTATTTTGAAATGCGTGAGTTTTAATTTTATTGCGCGTAAATTTGCAAGATTATTAGGCGTCGCGTCTCATGTTAGTGTTGTTGAAGAAGGGTTATTTCATTTTGCGTTGTGGTCTTAAGATTTCAACATTTTTAGACTTATTGTCATCTTATGCTCTTTTTCTTGGGTTTTATGGTCTCTTATCATACGACATTTTGTGTCGCGTAGATAAATTTTGGAACATGTGTACACACTTTATTAGGTGCATTAAATTATGGGTTTTGTTAATAGATGTCACCCCATATGTTATTTTCGAGAAGTTTCAATATCATGCGATTTGTCTTTGGGTTTTATACATGTGTTAATCATGGTACACTATTCATATTTGGATTAAATTATAATGTTGGTGTGAGTAAAAGTATAAAAGATTTATGTTGTTTCAGATAGAACTTTTGCTCAGAACACGTTTCAGTTGCTGGTTTTACCGTTAGAAATTTTCCGCAATGCATTAAGTGAGTTATCGAAGTTCATGTCATTGTAGTTACTATATTGGTTGAGTGTGTTTTATCTGTGCGACTCAAAGTTTTAAACTCGATTTAAAATTTATTTACGTCCCTATCGTTTTACTGAGTTTTGGGGGAGTAAACTGATGCATATGGGACTTGTTGAAAATTTTATGCTACGACATTTGGCGATTAAAAAGAAAGAATTTAAAGTCGAAATTGTGAACTTCCCTTTTAGAGTCATACAAACGTTTATTGCACGTGTTTTGGTGTAGAAAAATTATTTTGACATATATGGTATAATTTGTTGTATGTTGGGGATCTGGTAGTCCGTTTGAAAATTTTGTTGCGCATCTTATGTTACCGTTTTTATTAACGTAAGTAGCGATCAAATGAGTTTTGGAAATTGTTTTATATGCATAGTGTTGGTGATCAATTTTGAACGGTAGTGTATTTTTACCGCACGATTAATTGTTATAAAACTTGTGTATTTGAAAGTTTATAAATTTCAAATTGGCATACTGGTTGAAAAACCTTGAACTCATTAAGGCTATAGATTTAAAACCCCTATCGTGAAAGGAGTTGCAATTAAGGGACTAGAGGAGTCTTTGGGATTTGAAGCATCGGTTGATCTGACTTGTGGTCAACCTTAAATTTTGGTTTCAGTTTTTGAATCGGGTCATGCATGAATAGTGGACGCATTAGACTTTGTTCCCCAGTTAGTTAAGAGATGATCTTTATGCTTCGGTAAACCAACATATAAAGTCTTGTATGATTCTAGGTATGGTTGGATTGGATTTGTCGGGTCGATCGACCGTTAGACATCATGTTATACGTTGCTAGTATATCGTCTTGATGAGCTTGCATGAGCAAGGGAAATATTGTGGTTCGTTGGTTAGAAATGTAAAATTGGGAATCCTAGCACCCTGTTAGGTGTCAACTTTACTGCGACAATACTTCGGGAATGAAATAACGGGCGAGATGTCTACGTTTTCGGTACTACCATAAGTGAAGATATATCGTTTTCATAAGTTAAGTATATCGTTTTGAAAGATTATGATTTTAACTCTATTCTTTCTTTTTAAACGATTAATTTATATATGTTGAAAACTCTTGAGCTCACTAGGCGTTAAGCCTAACATTTTTATTTGTCGGCATGTGCATCAGGTTTCTGTGGGGGTTTGGTTCTAGCAGCTATGAAAAGTTGAGCCTTAGCTTTGTGCAAGTGTAAGTAGTTGATGATGTCTTCCGCAGTTTGGAGATAGCGACTATTATTGGGTTTTAGTAGCACCCGTCCTTGTTATAGACTGTATGTAGAGAATAAATTATATGTGTTGGGGTTAAAACCTTATTTTGTGATTGTAGATGAATCAATTATCTAAGTATTTAGAAAATTTTAAATTAGTTGCTATTTCCAGAATTGAGGGTGTTACATTTTGGGATACAACATTTTATCAACATTTCTTAAATTGGGAGTCAATCTCCGCTCTCACTTCGAGTGAGTTTTGGGTTGCATCATTTTATAAAGAATGTTTTGTAATGAGGTGTTCATCTTTGAAAATGCATGATATTGGAAAAGAGTCATCTTCGGGTTTAAAGTAAATATTTTTAAAGGTTATGATTTAAGGAAAGTTTATTCCTTTTATAAATATGTGCATTCGTGTAAAACTCTTGGACTCACTAAACGTTAGCCTAACCTTTTTATTTGTCGGCATGTGCAACAGGCGTTGTTTAGGAATAGTTCTAGTGACACTATGGAGAGAGAAGTGCTAGTTGTGTGCTCGTGAAATGAGCAACTTGGTGAAGTCTTCCGTGTTAGTTTATAAAGAGCAACATGTATTGGGGTTTTGTAGCACCCGACTCCGGTCTAGTCCTTGTATCTTGTCGGAGTATGTATTTGTTGAGGTAATTATAGATTTTTAACCCGAGGCATTCTGAGTTCAGAATTGTAAGAGGAATTCTTGTCCCTATTTTGATGTTATATAGAAAATAAGTTTATTAGTTGCTCTTACCAATTTTGAGGGTGTTATAAGTTGCTATCATAGCTTCAGTTTGAGAGAATTAGGTGTTGATTTTGGATACCTAGACTCAAACTAGGGTACTTTTAAGTGACTGAAAGTGAAGTTGTGTAACACCCGGAAAATTTAAGGTAAGTAAATATAAATGTTAATGTGTTCTCGTTATATTTTTATGTGAAGATTTTGTCTTGGTTTGGTGATGATTGGTATGTTATGTTAAATGTTATGATTATAAGTTCCTTACAGGTTTAATTTTATCGAAATCATCGAAAAATGAGATTTTGGAGTGTGGCACGATAGTGACCGCGACTATGACATTGATCATAGTCGCGTGGCATAGTCGCGTTCCAGGGGGTGGTCTCGGTACACCCCCGGCGAGAGTGCCTCACGAGAGTGACAAGGGCACAATCGCCCTGTCACAATCGCGGGCATTGTACCGTAAGCGGGGGGACGGGCGTGAGATTGCCCCACGATAGTGCCATGGGCATAATCGCCGGGCACTGTCGCCGATGGGACCTGGGGAGTTTAAATCTAACTTTTGACCCTTTTTCCTTCACTTCTCACCTCATACGTTCTTGGAGCTGACTTGGAGAAACCCTAAGGCGATGTTCTACCATTCTTTCCTTCCTCTTCATCCACCAAGGGTCCTAGTTAGTATGGAGCATTTATTGTTAATCTCTAGTAGTTGGGAGAAACATTGAAGAGGGGCATTAAAGAAGTCTCAATCAAGTCTTCACTTCTCATTTCTCATCCAAGTTTTCTAGGGTTTTCTATAAAACCTAGTTTGTGAGTTTTCTTCTAATATTTTCAAATGAGATACATACCTTGTGTAATTACTTGCTTAACATCTCATGTTTATATAAAGGTTTGATCACCTGATAAGTTTGACCTAACTGCCATATTTGAGATTGTTGGGATTCTGGTGATGATAATGCATGTGTATATTGATAACATTATTATTGATGATTCTCACACTTGGTTATATGTATTATGATGAACCATGGAGAATATTTGAGTATTTGCATATTTTAGAGTTTTGTACCTAAACTATGCTTGGGATTGTTTGAAGTCTTATACATGTAACTTATATGCATGGAATTGTGTATAGAGACAAATAGTGTACGTACACAGAACACACCATGAGTAAGTGCTCGGAGGATGTAGTCTTAGGCGCCACCATGATGGTTTGCGCCTAGACCTCCGCCATTTGGAGTAATGCCTGGGAGGTAGTCTTCAAGTGTGACGGGCCTTTGGGATGTTGCTCAAGCGAGTGAACATCAAGGTACATTGACTTGAGGTAAAACTCATTGGTGTGATGGGTCTCCCCCATGGTTGTTCCCACATGGACCATAGTGATTGAAATGCTATAATTGTTCATAACATGTTTTATAACTGTATACCATGTTCTTGTTCAACTCACTAGACCCGTTTGGTCTAACACTTGATTGTTGGTATGTATCTTAGGTTCTAGTGGTGCGAGCACCAAGGAAGTTTAGCCGACTTGTAGTGGTGAGCTTGAGAGCATTTTTGGGATGCCATTCTTGAAGACAATTCTTTTGGAAATAGTTGACAACTGTTTGTAATCTTTTGTCTAGCGAGATTTAGATTAGAGAGTTGTCATCTAATATTGCTTCTTATTACAAACTTGTAATTAACATGCATTTATTGTTCCTTTTTGTATGAGCTCGTGCCTTGGCATTTTATGCATACCATATTTCTATTTTTAGGAAATTTTTGTTAGTCCCATTGTTGGGGTGTTACAAGTTGGTATCAGAGCTCTAGTTTAAGCGAACTAGGTATCGACTCTAGTATACCTAGACTTATACTGGTTGCGCTTATAGGATCACTGTCCATTTGGGTAGAGCATTCTTAGGTGGGGAGAGTATTAGGATTTCGGAATTGCATTAATTGAGACTTATGGTGATGATAACAAGGATTCTTGTGTAAAATACGTTCACAATCTCACTTGGCCAGTGTTGTTCTGAATTTATGATTACGTGAGCATGCTTGAAATTGTTATTATGATGATGGATCCTTGTAGTAGTACGTATTGAACCGGTTATCTTTTAAAGAATTAATCGGTATGACTCTTATCATGTATAACAGTTCATAATGGTAATCACGAGGAGTCGGGTCGGGGTGACCGAGGATGCAAATGAGGCAAGTGTAACCGCCCCGGGGGTTGCTCGGCAAACAAACCCAACGACAAATCAAGTCATTCCACCGATACCCCGTATGTTAGAGGGGATCATAGATGCGACCCCTCAAGTGGACTTGGAAACCGAGAACCCGGTTGTTCAGGAAGTGGACCCTCAATCGGTCCTATTGGCTAGCATAATGCAGATGATGAACTCTACGATGGACAAGCGGGATGAGAGACTCATGAAGGTCTTGGAGGACAAGTATGCAAGCAACAGGAGGCATGAGACAGTGGGGGACAACGTAGTGTTGGGATCTGGTGGTGCTGATAATGTAGTTGGGACAGAGGAGCATGCGACCAAAACTGAAAAGAAGAGAGAAGGAGGCTGCTCTTTCAAGACTTTCCTGTGCTGTCGGGCTCCGGAATTTTCTGGGACGCCCGACCCGCTGGCATGCATGAAATGGACCCAAGACGTGGAGATGGCGTTTGAGTCAAGTGAGTGTGCGGACTCGCAACGAGTCAAATTTGCATCCCAATTGCTAAGAGGGGATGCATTAAGCTGGTGGAATGTTACCCGAAGAGCACTTACCCCGGAAGTTTTGGCCAAGCTCACTTGGCTAACTTTCAAGAAGAAGATTATGGAGAAATACTGCAACGACCGGGCACTTGAAAAGACCGAAGACGATTTAAGAAATCTGAAGAAGGGCAGTCTAACTATTGCCGACTAGGCTAAGAAATTCATGGATAAACTTGGCCTAGTCGAGCATTTGGCGACCGATGAGGGGTCATAGATAAAGGCTTTCTTGAAAGGGTTGCGGGCAGAGATGAAGACGGGTGTGAGGAACGCTCAACGGTCTACCTTGCAAGAGGTGATCGAGGCTGCTTAGTTGGTGGAGGATGATATTCTACAAGAGAGGGAAGAGAGGAAGCAATAGGGAGAGAAGAGAAAGTGGGAGGGGCCAACCGGGCCCGTACGATCTTCCAAAACCTTTAACGGGGGGAGGAGCTTGGATCAACGTCGAGAGGCAAGATGGTGCCCCAAGTGCAAAAGTAAGCACTTTGGGCCTTGAAACCCGAAACCGTTTTCTGGGGCTTTGGAGTGTTTCAAGTATGGGCGAAAGGACCACATGAGCCGGGATTGCCCCTCGCGGGGAGTTTGCTACGAGTGTCGGGAACCGGGGCACATCAAGAGGGATTGCCCTAAGCTAGCCAAGGGTAATCAAGGGGCGTCGAGCGTGTCAGTGCCGAGGAAAGAAGTGTAACCGAAGGTGCCAAGTCGGGCCTTCAAGATGACTGCAGACGAGGTGAGAGAGACGGCGGACAAAGTGTCGAGTACGTTTCTAGTGAACTCTCTACCTACCCGTGTTTTATTCGATTCCGGTGCAAACCGATCCTTCGTATCCACCTCGTTTTGCAATAATTTCACTATTCCTTGTAGTTTGTTGAGTGATGCGCTAGTATTAGAGGTAGCCAATTGGGAACATATGGTATTTCGGGAATGTTATGTCGGGTGTACCCTAGAGTTGGATGGAGAACCCTTCACTATAGATTTGCTACCGGCCAATATTGGAGGGTTTGATGTAATAGTAGGGATGGATTGGTTAGCTAAGCACGACACTGGTATCTATTGCTCTAAGAAGTTGTTTTGAGTACCCTTGTCTAAGGGTGGGGAGGTGATGATCTACGGAGAGAAGAAGCGGGGAGACAATTTATTTATCTCATCACTCATGGCACGCAAGAGCATAGATAAAGGGTGTGCTTCGTATTTAGCCTATGTGATCGATGCGAAGCTAGAAAAAAAGAAATTGGAAGATGTGGAAGTGGTGTGCGACTACCTGGATGTTTTTCCGGAAGATCAACCGGGATTGCCACCGGAGCGACAAGTGAAGTTCCACATTGACCTTACGCCGGGAGCCACTCCGATCGCTCGTGATCCCTACCATTTAGATGCAAGAGATGATGACGCAACTTCAAGAACTCCTCGAGAAGGGATTCATTCGACCGAGTTCGTCGCCGTGGGGAGCCCCGCTGTTGTTCGTAAAGAAGAAAGATGGGTCTATGCGAATGTGTATAAGACTATCGTGAGCTCAACAAAGTTACCGTGAAGAATAAATATCCACTTCCTAGGATCGACGACCTCTTCGATCAACTTCAAGGACCAGGGTGTTTTTCCAAAGTAGATCTACGATCCGATTATCATCAAGTGCAGGTGAAGAAGAGCGATATTCCGAAGACGGCGTTTTGAACAAGGTACAACCACTACGAATTCCTAGTCATGTCTTTTGGATTGAATAATGCTTCGGCCGTCTTTATGGACTTGATGAACCGGGTATGCCGACCTTTCCTAGACAAATCAGTCATAGTCTTTATTGACGATATCTTGATCTACTCGCAGGACGAGGAGGAGCATCGACAACACTTGCGGGAAGTTCTAGAGATCCTTCGAAGGGAGAAATTATTCGCCAAATTCTCGAAGTGCGAATTTTGGTTACAAGAAGTGCAATTTTGGGGCACGTAGTGTCGAAGGATGGGGTGAAGGTGGACCCGGAAAAGATCGAGGCAATGATGAATTGGGAACCTCCAACGAGCCCAACGGAGATAAGGAGTTTCTTGGGCTTAGCCGATGACGGTTTATTCAAGATTTTTCGAAGATTGCATCTCCACTCACATCGTTGACCAAGAAGAATGTTAAGTTTTTGTGGATCGAGATTCAAGAGGAAGACTTCCGGACCCTTCAAATGAAGTTATGCGAGGCACCGATACTATCCTTACCCGAAGGATCCAAAGAATTAGTGGTTTATAGTGACGCCTCTAAGTTGGGGTTGGGGTGCGTTTTGATGCAAAGAGGGAAGGTGATCGCGTATGCATTGCGGCAACTCAAGGATCACGAAAAGAATTACCCTACGCATGATTTGGAGCTAGCGGTGGTGGTATTTGCCTTAAAGTTATGATGGCACTACCTTTACGGGACGAAGTGTACGTTATTCACCGATCATAAAAGTTTGAAGTACATTTTCGACCAAAAGGACCTCAACATGCGACAAAGGAGATGGTTGGAACTTTTGAAAGATTATGATTGTGAATTTCTTTACCACCCCGGTAAGGCCAATGTGGTAGCGGACGCCTTAAGCCGAAAGAGTTACGGAGGGGAAAGTAAAGTAACGTTTGCTAGAATCGAGGTGATGTCAAGTCTTGTGGAGAACATCAAGAGGAGTCAAGTCGAAGCACTTCGTGAGGAGAATCTCAAGACCGAGGTTATGGTGAAGCAAAGAGCGTTATTATCGGAGGATAGCCGCGGTCTTAAGCTATTTCAAGGGAGGATTTGGGTGCCGAAAATCGGGGGAAACCGCGAGTTGCTTTTAGCGGAGGCACACAAGTCAAAGTACTCCATCCATCCCGATAGCACCAAGATGTATAGATATTTGAAATTGTATTATTGGTGGTCGGTGATGAAGCTCGATGTAGCCAATTATGTGGAGCGGTGCGTCACTTGCCTTCAAGTCAAGGCGGAACATCAAAAGCCATATGGAAGCTTGCAGCCTTTGAACATCCCAGAGTGGAAATGGGTACACATCACTATGGACTTCGTCACTAAATTTCCGAAGACCTTAAAGGGGCATGACACTATTTGGGTGGTAGTGGACAGGCTTACCAAGAGTGCACATTTCTTGGCAATGCGGGAGACGTTACCGATGGACAAATTAGCTAAGCTTTATCTTGATGAAGTGGTGTCTCATCACGGTGTCCCATTATCCATAGTCTCCGATCGGGATAGTCGGTTCACTTCCAAGTTTTGGGATGGTTTGCAAAGGGAGTTGGGCCCGAAGGTTAAGTTGAGTACCGCGTATCACCCCCAAACCGAAGGACAAAGTGAGAGCACGATCCAAACTCTCGAGGACATGCTTCGATTGTGCGTCATAGACTTTGGAGGGACTTGGGATTCGCACTTGCCTTTGGTGGAGTTCGCCTATAATAATAGTTATCATTCAAGTATCGGGATGGCTCCATTCGAGGCACTCTACGGGCGGAAATGTAGGACACCGGTGTGTTGGCTCGAAGCGGGGGAAAAGTAGTTTGCGGGTCCAGAAATCATACAAGCAACGGCGGATAAGGTGAAGGGTATTCGAGAACGGTTGAAGGCGGGCCAAGACCGGCAAAAGAGTTACACGGACAAAAAGCGAAGACCAGTTGATTTCCAAGTGGGGGATCGGGTCATGTTGAAGGTGTCGCCTTGGAAGGGGATATCCGTTTCGGGAAGGACAAAAAACTTAGTCCTCATTTCCTTGGACCCTTCACCATTTTAGAGAAGGTCGGACTTCAACCTTATCGTTTGGACTTGCCACCGGAGATGGACGGAATCCACCCTACATTTCATGTTTGCTACCTACGTAAGTGTCTAGCCGAAGAGGAAAGCGTTATTCCTTTGACGGAAATTCGAGTGGACAACGGGAATCGATGTGTAGAATAACCGGAAGCCATTCTAGAGTCTAAGACAAAACAATTGAGGCATAAGGAAGTGACTATGTTGAAAGTCCAATGGAAGCACCATCGAGGTGCTAACGTGACGTGGGAATCGGAGGAAGACATGAGGAAGAGATATCCTCATTTATTTAGTGAATAAGATTTCGAGGACGAAATCCTCATTAGGCGGGAAGGATTGTAACACCCGAAAAATTTAAGGTAAGTAATTATAAATGTTAATGTGTTCTCGTTATATTTTTATTTGAAGATTTTGTCTTGGTTTGGTGATGATTGGTATGTTATTTTAAATGTTATGATTATAAGTTCCTTACGGGTTTAATTTTATCGAAATCATCGAAAAATGAGATTTTGGAGTGTGGCGCGATAGTGACTGCGACTATAACATTGATCATAGTCGCGTGCCATAGTCGCGGTTCGGGGGTGGTCTCGGTACACCCCCGACGAGAGTGCCTCGCGAGAGTGACAAGGGCATAATCGCCCTGTCACAATTGCGGGAGTTGTAGCGTAAGTGGGAGGACGGGAGCGAGATTGTCCTGCGACAGTGCCATGGGCACAATCCCCGGGCACTGTCGTCGACGGGCCCTGAGGAGTTTAAATCTAACTTTTGACCCTTTTTCCTTCACTTTTCACCTCATACGCTTTTGGAGCTGAATTGGAGAAACCCTAAGGCGATTTTCTACTATGTTTTCCTTCCACTTCATCCACCAAGGGTCCTAGTTAGTAAGGAGCATTTATTGTTAATCTCTAGTAGTCGGGAGAAACATTGAAGAGGGGCATTTAAGAAGTCTCAATCAAGTCTTCACTTCTCATTTCTCATCCAAATTTTCTAGGGTTTTCTATAAAACCTAGTTTGTGAGTTTTCTTCTAATATTTTCAAATGAGATATATACCTTGTGTAATTACTTTCTTAGCATCTCATGTTTATATAAAGGTTTGATCACCTGATAAGTTTGACCTAACTGCCATATTTGAGATTGTTGGCATTCTGGTGATGATAATGCATGTGGATATTAATAACATTATTATTGATGATTCTTACACTTGGTTATATGTATTGTGATGAACCACGGAGAATATTTGAGTATTTGCATATTTTAGAGTTTTGTACCTAAACTATGCTTGAGATTGTTTGAAGTCTTATACATGTAACTTATTGGCATGGAATTGTGTATAGAGACGAATAGTGTACGTACACAGAACGAACCATGAGTAAGTGCTAGGAGGATGTAGTCTTAGGCGCCACCATGACAGTATGCGCCTAGACCTCCGCCATTTGGAGTAGTGCTTAGGAGGTAGTCTTTGTTAGAGCATAAATATGTTGGATACAAGATCAAGCTTACTGAAGGTCAAAGTTGAGAAAGTCAAAGCTGCTAAAGTCAAACCTCATTAAAAGTCAAAGTCTATTAATAAAAGTCAATGTATTTGTATTTGTTGTTTCCTTGTTTTAGAAGGTAGTATAAATAGTTTTTCTTTTTGTATTTTCATTAAGTAGTTGAGTTACAAGAGATAGAAGTTAGAGAGAAAGAATACGTAGAGAGAGAGAGAGAGAGAGAGTTCTAGAGAGAGATCTTTGTAATTGTGATTTGAGAAAGTAATCAAACAGGTAATTGTTTGTTAATCTTGTTGTGTTTGTTTAATATTGATTAGAAACTAGATTTAGGGACACACAATTGGTATCAGAACAGATCCAAAAGGTGAAATCAGATCAAGAAAGTAGTCGACATTGTGTTCTTGACTGTGAAAATCGATTTCTGGAATTAGATGTGTTTTTGGAGCTGATTTTGGTTAGGAATCGTTACAAAAGTGTAATAGATTGAGTCTTTGTAATCAATTTCAAGTATTGCACTGTAATTTCATTCGAATTCGTGATTTTGGTTGAGTTTTTGTTAACGAGTCGTTTTTACTGTTTCATAGAATTTTTGAGTTGTAAGTGATTGTTTGTAAGTTTCTTTGATTGTAATTTGTTCTAGAGTTGTAATCGAGCAACAATCCAGAGTTTCAGATCATATAAACCAAGAAAAGATTGATTTCAGATGAAAAAGATGGTTTTTGGGTCGAAAAACGATAGAACGCGCTAGATCGCTAGAACGCGCAAGCTCATCGTTCAAACGTGCAAGGTTCATCCGCAAGAACGCGCAAGTCGAAGGAAAGTTTTTGGTTAAAATGCGCAAGCAACGACTAGCGAGTTCTAGAAACACGCTAGTTGGATTCTGCGAGTTTGGAAAAGTGAGAAAATTTTCTAAGGACCAGAACGCGCATGTAGTTATCTGCGAGTTCTACAAACGCGCTAATCAAAGGGTGCGAGTTTGAGCTGAAATAGTGTTTAGCGAGTTCTTCGACGTGCGAGTTTGGTGGTTTGCGAGTTTATCAACCCGCGAGTTTGAAAATTCAGAAAATAATTCTAAGTGTTGAAACGCGCAAGAGTAGCTAGCGAGTTTTGTTCAAACACGCAAGCTTCGACGTACGAGTTTGGGAAACGCGCACGCTTCAATCTCCGAGTTTCAGCGTGAATAGTCTTTAGCGAGTTTAGGCACTTGAGAGTTTCGTCGATCTGCGAGTTTTATCTGCGTGTTTGCTTACGAGTTTCTCAAAACGCGCAAATATCTGCGAGTTTACTTGCGAGTTTGCTTGCGAGTTTCCTGCGCGTTTGGTTGAGAATTTATAGAACGCGCAAGACTTAATCTGCGAGTTTTTCAGCCTGCGAGTTTTAGGACTTGCGAGTTCTGATACTTAGTCAAAAAAAAATTCGAATTTTCTGATTTTTCTAGATTTCAAGATTTTTCTTGTAATTTCATACTTTGGACTAACGATCAATTCTAGTTTCTTATTTGATATATTTTTCAAACAGGTTTAAACGAGATGACTTCCAAAGATGCACTCTCAATCGGAACAGATGTCAAGCCTCCAGTATTGTTCAAAGGCGAATATGAACAATGGAAGGACAAATTTTTAGACTTCATAGACAGACATTCAGATGGAGAGAATATACTTCTATCTATCACTGAAGGTCCCATGAAACCAATCACAATTCATGTACCTGTTGATGATCATGATGGTAATAATGTTGATGGTGAAAGTGATGATGGAGATGGAGAAAAGGAAATAAAGACAAAACCAGTTAAAGTTGACTTCTCTCAGTACTCAGAAGAACAAAAGAGTAGATTTAAAGCTGATTAGCAAGCAAGATCTCTTTTACTCCAAAGCATTCCAAATGATATCTACATCAAGATTGACAGCTTCAAACATGATGCTAAACAGATGTGGAATCAATTGGAAAAGATGATGATGGGATCAAAGATAGGGAATCAGATAAAGGTGGCCAATTGCATCAATAACTATGAGGAATTCAAGGCAAAAGAGAATGAGAGTCTTGAAGACACTTATGAAAGATTCACTTTGCTTCTTAATGAGCTGACAAAGAACAAAGTCAAGAAGAAGCAGCTGGAAAACAATGTAAAATTTCTGAGTATCTTACGTCCTGAATGGAAGAAACACACACGTCGGATGAAGCAGATGAAAGATTTAAGTGAAATCCCTCTTCACGAAGTTTATGAGACATTACGTCAGAATGAGGAAGAGGTCGAGGAGAAAAGAGCTGAAAAGAAAAAGGCTGAGAAGGTTCCTGATCCGATTGCTTTGGTTAGAGAGACAAAGAAAGAAAAGAAAGAGAAGATTGAGAAGAAGAAGAAAAAGAAAGTGAGTTCAAGTTCAGAGTCTGGTTCTGTGTCTGATAGTGATGATGGCGAAAGTCTGAAACAAGCCATGATATTGCTGACCCGTGCATTTCAGAAGAAATTTTATAAGAAGCCGGGATCAAATTCTCAACGCTATTCGTCATCAAGTTCAAAGAACCATGAACACCGAGAGAGGGTAGAAGGCAAAAGATTTGATGAGAATAGGTATGGTGAGAAGAAACCGGATGAGAAGAAGAAGTTTGTGAATGATTACACAGCTGTAGAGAAGCCTTCAACTGATTCAATCAAATGCTATAACTGCGGCAAGTTGGGTCATTATGCCAAAGATTGTCGGAAGCCAAAAGTACGCAACTCTCAGTATTATCAGAACAAGTTGCTTTTGGCAAGACAACAAGAAGCTGGTGTTGCTTTAATGGCCGAGGATGAGTTTTGGTTAGATCATTCTGAGGATGAAAGTGATGAGAAAGAAGAAAATGCTCATATCTGTCTCATGGGCAAAGAGGACAAGAATGACGAGTCAGATGATGAAGAAGTGAATGAGGTATTAAACTTAACAACAAAAGATTTCATTACCAAGTTGGAAACCATGGTGGTTGAGCTACAAAATTTACAAAATAATCTGAAAAATGAAAAGGAAAAGGTTGCTAAAAAGAACAAGAAGATCTTTGAACTTAATACTTCTGTTATTTCAAACAAAGATCTAATTGATTCTTTACGCAAATCTGATTCTGATTCTAAATCTAAAGTAGATAATTTTGAAAAGAAGATTTCTGAGTTTGAAGGTAAAGTAAATAGATATGAGTTTGAGAAAAATGAATCTGCACTAACTATTTATAAACTGCAGGTTGAAAACAAGAATTTGAACAAGAAGGTAAATGGTCTGGAAGTTAAACTTTATAAAAGAGATCAAACCATCTTTCTTAATGCTCCTAATGAAGAGGTAGATGTTAAGCAAAGATGGGGACTTGGTTTTAACAACCCCCATTATCTTAAGAAAGCTATCAGAAAACAGCCGGCACTTTATAACTATGATTTTCTTGCCTGTGCTGATAAACATACTCATTTAAAACCCAAATTTGTTAGCAAATTGTCAGATGAAGATGAGGCCAAAGAAACTGAAAACAGAAAGAATAAAAAGAAAATGCAACTACCATTTAACTATGTCAAGTTAAATGATAGTTATCTTTCAGAAACACCGAAAGTTCTTTCAAAAGACTATTTTGTTAGTTATTCCGCATCTGAGATGAAGGCAAAACCTGCGATTGCAAAGGTTTATGTTCCTACATCTATTCTTGAAAACAAAATAGTTGAACTTGAAAATGTTTTATCTGATGAAAAACTTTTGGTTGATATAGAACAAAATGTGTTTTCTACAGTTATAAAGAACACTGTTTTACAAGAAGAATCAACAAAGTGTTCTACAGTTTCAAAGGAACCTCAAATTTTCTCTGATAATTCTGATGACTTATTTGAGTCTGCAAATGATTATTTTAATTCTGATGATGGGAGCATGGAAGAATCTGATATGTTTGACATTCATTCTAAACTTCCTGATCATTCTACTTGTCTTGAAAATGACAAAGTGTTACCAAGTGCTATTAGTAATGACAAAGTTTCTGTAACTGCTGATTACTATGCTAATGGTAAGAAACATAAGAAGCAGCGATTACAGAAACAGAAATACACTGGTACACAAAAGAAACCTCAGTCACAGAAATCTATTTTTCCTAATAAATCTACATCTTATGTTTCAGATTTAAGGAAGAAAAAGCTGAAAGCTCAATCCAAATGGAGACCAAAACAGAAGGATGCTGAGATAGCTGAATCAGTTACTGATAATTCTTGTACTAAATCTGTTAGTAGTGATTCTGATGTAGTTGATCAATGTGCTTCTCATAAACAAAACCTTGTAACTTCTTAGAAGCGTTATTCAATAAAGCAGTTGATTCAATTATCTCCTATTACTACTAAATTTTATCATAATTATCGAAAAACTGACTTTGCTTATTCTCATGATTCTTCTGATTGGTATGGATCTTATCATGTATATTCTTCAAAGTCAAATGTTTTTCAAAGCTTTCAAAAGAACAGAGGGTCCATCTTTAAGTGGATGCCAAAATCTTGTACTAAACTGATAGGTCCCGTTTTTAAATGGGTACCTAAAACTATTATTGTCTGATTTCTCTTGCAGACCCGGCATATGTGGTACTTAGATAGTGGATGTTCCAAGCATATGACTGGGCAAAAAGCTTTATTATCTAACTATACAGAGAAATTAAGTGGTAATGTCAGATTTGGAAACGATCAGCTTTCACCTATTCTAGGATATGGTGATATCATTCAAGACAAGATAACGATCAGTAAAGTAAGCTATGTCGAAGGCTTGGGGCACAACTTATTCAGCATAGGTCAATTCTGCGATAAAGGGTTAGAGGTCAACTTCAAGTCTAAGAGTTGCTCAGTTCGTACTGAAGACGGAACAGAACTCTTGGGTGGACATAGAAAGACAAACCTGTACACCATCAACTTGTCCAAAGTTCAGATTGACAATCAGGTATGCTTGTTGACAAAAGCTACACAGCAACAAAGTTGGCTCTGGCATAGACGGTTATCTCACTTGAACTTTCGTTACATAAACAAGTTGGTTCATGGGAAATTAGTAAAGGGACTTCCTGAGCTGAAATACGAGAAAGAACACTTATGTGCAGCTTATGAGAAGGGTAAGATGAAGAGAGCCGCTCACAAACCGAAGCCTGAACCAAGCACTAGTTCTCCGTTAGAACTGATACAAATGGATTTATGTGGACCAATGAGAACTCAGAGTTTGGGTGGTAAGAAATATATGTTGGTAATTGTGGACGATTACTCAAGATACACGTGGGTCAAATTTCTTCGATCTAAAGATGAGACACCGGAAGTTCTCATTTCATTATTAAAGACGACCCAGGTGAAACTGCAGCGACAAGTCAAGTTCCTTCGAACTGACAATGGCACAGAATTCAAGAATAAGATTGTTGATGATTATCTCGAATCAGTTGGGATTTCACATCAGTTTTCTGCTGCTAGAACGCCTCAACAAAATGGAGTAGTAGAAAGACGGAATCGAACGCTAGTCGAGGCCGCTCGGACTATGCTTAGTCAATCGGATCTACCTCTATTCTTGTGGGCGGAAGCTATGTCGACTGCATGCCATACGCAAAATCGTTCCATAATACACCGCCGTTTTCAGAAGACTCCATATGAGCTAATCAACAACAGAACACCAACTATCAAATATTTTCACATATTTGGGTGTAAATGTTTTGTGCTTAACGGCAGAGAGAGTCTGAATAAATTCAGTGCTAAAGCGGACGAAGGCATCTTTATCGGTTATTCTTCAACTTCTGCAGCATATCGTGTTTATATAAAGAAGTCAAAGACAGTTGTGGAGAGCATCAATGTTACATTTGATGAAGAAATGGCTTCTGATCAAATCAATTCAGAACCCGTTATCACTGGTGTATTAGCTTCTGGGCAGATCAGTCCAGAACCTGTGTCTACAGCGACAAATTCGGATAACGCTTCTACATCTACTTCACATTTAACTGATTTAGATTTGTTATTTGAATTCTTTTATGATGAGTTTCTTGGAACTAATGTATCTAAATCTGTTGTGACTGACAGGTCTGAAGATACAAGTTGTTATCATCTAGTCACTTCAGATGTTATTACTGAACAAGCATCCCCAGTTCAGACAGAAACTCATATTTCTATTGTTACTCCTACAGTTGAAGATGTTCAAACAAATGCTGAGTCAGAAGTAACTGTTTCAGTTAGGTGTACTACATTGTCTAATCAACAGCCTGAATCTGATGTTCCCACTGATACTTCTGCATATGAAACTTCAACTGACAAACCCCCTCCTGTAATTCAAACTGAAGATTTTGAAAGTGGATTTCAAGATGATGATCATGTTCAGAATTCATCTATTCCACTCCCACATGAGCATCGCTGGACCAAGGACCATCCATTACATCAAGTAATTGGAGATGTTGACAAACCTGTTCAGACAAGGTCAGGGACTATTAATCAGTGTATGCATGACTCGTTCCTAAGCAAGATTGAGCCAACACGAGTATCCGAGGCTCTTGCTGATTCGGACTGGGTATCTGCAATGCAAGAAGAGCTCAATCAGTTTGAAGCCCTAAAGGTTTGGAGATTAGTTCCTAAGCCTAAAGGAAAGACCGTGATAGGCACTAAGTGGGTATTCAAGAATAAAAAGGATGAAGATGGTGTCGTCATCAGAAACAAAGCTAGACTTGTTGCCAAAGGCTACGGGCAAGAGGAAGGCATCGATTATGATGAGACATATGCTCCAGTAGCACGCATAGAGGCAATCAGAATGTTTCTCGCCTACGCCGCTCATAAGAACTTCACAGTCTTTCAGATGGATGTGAAAACAGCCTTTCTGAACGGCATTCTTAAAGAAGAAGTGTATGTGTCTCAACCAGAAGGGTTCGTTAATACAGATAAGCCAGATCATGTCTACATATTGGACAAATCCCTTTATGGATTAAAGCAAGCCCCTCGAGCCTGGTATGAGGTCTTATCAAAATTCTTGGTCAAGTCTGGTTTCTCTAAAGGTAAGATCGATACCACTTTATTCATAAAGAAGGAAAAAGTTGATATTATTCTTATTCAGATTTATGTTGATGATATAATATTTGGTTCTACTAATCCAAAATATTGCAAAAACTTTTCTAACCTCATGGTGTCACGTTTTCAAATGAGTATGATGGGAGAGATGAATTTCTTTCTCGGATTACAAGTTAAACAACTTTCTACGGGGATTTTTATCAATCAGTCTAAGTACATTTTGGACATTCTTCGAAAGTACAACATGGAAAATTGCAACTCTATTGGCACCCCGATGGCACCAGGAACTAAGATTCACGCTGATCCTTCGGGTACAAGTGTTGATCTTAGAACTTATAGAGGCATGATTGGTTCTTTGATGTATCTTACATCGAGTAGACCAGATATTATGTTCTCAACATATCTTTGTTCTAGATATCAAGCTGCTCCCAAAGAATCCCATTTGGCTGCTATCAAACGGATTTTTAGATATCTGAAGGGGACTGTAGACCTTGGTTTGTGGTATCTGAAAGATACTGGGTTTCAACTGACTGCATATTCAGATGCAGATCATGCAGGTTGTATGTTGGATAGAAAGAGTACTTCTGGTCACGCTCAATTTCTTGGAGATAAGCTCGTTAGTTGGGCTTCAAAAAAACAGTTATGCGTTTCCACATCGACTGCAGAAGCAGAATATGTAGCTGCTACCAGTTGCTGCTCTCAAGTCTTGTGGATGCGAACACAGCTACGAGACTTTGGATTCAAATATGACAAAACTCCGATATACTGTGACTCGAAGAGCACGATTGCCATATCTGCTAATCCTGTCCAACACACCAAAACCAAACACATTGATGTAAGGTATCACTTTATCAAAGATAATGTAGAAAAAGGAACAATTGAACTTTATTTTGTAAAAACAGATTATCAACTTGCAGATTTATTTACCAAACCCTTAGATGAAAAGAGATTTAATTTTCTTGTCTCTAAGCTTGGTATGTTAAATCTTAAGACATAATCGGTTGTTACCTACTAAAGTTACAAATTGTTATTTTTCATCCTTTTCTTTATCTTTATGTCTGAAAGATACCTGCACTTTAATGGTTTTGCTCATGATCTCAGGGGGAGTATGAGAAGATTGTTAGATGACTATATTCATTTGAGGGGGAGCAAAACTAATTTCTGCATTATACTTAACTGACAAAATTTTTGTGATGCATGATTTTAGGGGGAGCTTATAAGTAACAAGGAGTAAGACAATGATTTCTGATTACTTTTGATCAGAACTCGTTCTATAATTGTTTTACTGTTTTCCGTTGTTTATTTTTGAATAAATTTTGTGAATAATTTTTTGACTAGACTTTGAGACTTACAGGATGAGAGAAGCTGACACGATCATATCTACATGACTACAGCTGTTTTTCTGAGATTTAAGACTGAAACGAAAAAGTAAATTTCTTATCTTAATCTCAAATATATCTGAAAGAAGGACAACTTTCAGATATAGAAAACATGTTTTTAAATGTTCAAACCACTTCCCGATTTTTAAACTGATTTTATAATTTGGAAGTGTGATTTTAAATGTTTTCATTTTATTTTTGTGCGAAATTGATAAACAAACTGTGTGTTTCCAAAGTTATATACTTGTGTATTGTCTTTTCTATATACTTTCAAGTATTCACACACACTGGTTTGAATTTTTCTTCAAAATGTTCTTACCACGTCTCTAAATTGAAACTATTTTTCTTCGATGGTAAGACACCCCGTTTGTAGTTCAAAGAATTTTGAGTGATATTTCATTTCAAAGCGTTTCATTCAAGAATGTCTGTATATTGTTTCATATAGACACATATCCATTATTCTTGACCATAAGCCTTAATTGTTATATCATTCATTTCTGATCATTTTAATACAATGTCAGATTTTCAAACAAGTTTCTTGCATTCATGTTCATTCATTCAATTTCTTTGTTTGAAAATACTTTAATGGTTTAAAATGCTCATATCTTCATGATTATATCACTGAGCATACTTATATCTGATATTTGTATATGAGCTTTAAATGTTACAGTTAAACCATTTGAGCAACATGCTTTTTAGGATTATTGGGTTCTTTGTGCTAGGAATTAACTAAACTTCTATGGATTCACGTTAACCAGTGTTTCCTACCCATGAAGTTAATCTCTTAGTGATTGAGTGTGAGGTGTCAAAAGAAATGAGTGTGGGTGTGCTGAGGTAAAATGGAAAAGAGAGTTTGGTTAGTAGTGAGCTTATTGATTAAAAAGAAAGAGGGTAAGAGATCAGAGTAAAAGAATATCAAACTCTGCACCAACTACTTTCTGAGTCGGGCAGCCACATTACTATCATTTCACAATTCTTTGGTGAATGTTATTGAATCAGGCAAATAGCCCATGCCAACTCTTGCTTAAACCCCACCAACCACTCATTTTCTTCTCAAAAAGAAAATGTTTCACATTTTCAAGGGGACGCAGCATATAATCTATCTGATTTTCATTTGGAAAATCTGGATATTGAAAGAGAAGGAAGTCTGCCCCACCTTTGCACTTCAATCATGCACTTAGAGTCTGTGTTTATCTACTGTTGTCTCAGTGGTTTATACAATGTTGAGCCTTATAATAAAAGCAATTATTCGTGCTTAATTCTTTCTACACATGCACGAGCACACAAAGAATTCGTTTCTTTGTCATAACATTCATAGAAATTGCCTTTGTGGTATTTCGATGATTGGATGGAAGCCCTGGGGGAGTGAACATCAAAAAGCTCTTTTATATTGTGTATTCGTTACACACGGTGACTTTGTGTTACTGACAGGCATTTTAACTGATTCATTTGTTGATTCAAGTGTTACATTCTTATTTTGTCCGGATTTGAAAAGATCTGGATAAATATATTTTTCGAATTCGCAAAGAATCAGAGGCTCAGATCAAAATGGTCAAAAACATTTCTTGATGAAAGTTTTGATAATGTTGATGCTCAAATCATCAAAAAGGGGGAGATCATGATACAAGAAATGTTAAAGTTTTGGAGTTTGGGGAAGATGAAATGTCCAAGTCAGAAAAGTTCAAAGTAAAGATTTGAAAATTTGATAAAGTTCAAAGAATTTCTGAAGATTTTGAGGAAATTTTCTTTGAAGATTATTTGCTAAAGCATTCGAGCTGATTCTGAAGATAATTTCTTTCCAAAGTCTGAAAGTATTTTGTGAAAGCTTTGGGGAGATTGTTCATCATTTGAAGATAATCTTGGAAAGAATACTGACAATAAAAAAGGGGAGATTAATTTGACAGAGCTTAAAGTGAAGGCTGAATTGCTAGATCTTTCAATAATGATCTTGAATCCAAAGGGGGAGATTGTTAGAGCATAAATATGTTGGATACAATATCAAGTTTACTGAAGGTCAAAGTTGAGAAAGTCAAAGCTGCTAAAGTCAAACCTCATTAAAAGTCAAAGTCTATTAATAAAAGTCAATGTATTTGTATTTGTTGTTTCCTTGTTTTAGAAGGTTGTATAAATAGTTTTTCTTTTTGTATTTTCATTAAGTAGTTGAGTTACAAGAGATAGAAGTTAGAGAGAAAGAATACGTAGAGAGAGAGAGAGGGAGTTCTAGAGAGAGATCTTTGTAATTGTGATTTGAGAAAGTAATCAAACAGGTAATTGTTTGTTAATCTTGTTGTGTTTGTTTAATATTGATTAGAAACTAGATTTAGGGACACACAGTCTTCACGTGTGTCGGGCCTTTGGGATGTTGCTCAAGCGAGTGAACATCAAGGTACATTTACTTGAGGTAAAACTCATTGGTGTGATGGGTCTCCCCCATGGTTGTTCCCACATGGACCTTAGTGATTGAAATGTTATAATTGTTCATAACATGCTTTATAATTGTATGCCATGTTCTTGTTCAACTCACTAGACCCGTTTGGTCTAACACTTGATTGTTGGTATGTATCTCAGGTTCTAGTGGCGCGAGCACCAAGGAAGTTTAGCCGACTTATAGTGGTGAGCTTGGGAGCATTTTTGGGATGCCATTCTTGAAGATAATTCTTTTGGAAATAGTTGACAACTGTTTGTAATCTTATGTCTAGCGAGATTTAGATTAGAGAGTTGTCTTCTAATATTGCTTCTTGTTACAAACTTGTAATTAATAGGAATTTATTGTTCCTTTTTGTATGAGCTCGTGCCTTGGCATTTTATGCATACCATATTTCCATTTTCCGGAAATTTTTGTTAGTCCCATTTTTGAGGTTATTAGAGTCACTAGAAACGGGAAACTCGTTGAGGGTAGAAAGGATTATCATGTACGGTACATTCATAATGGCACCTGGCCAGTGTAATGGTGAACCTACATGTTACATGTGTACGCTTGAACTACCTTGATATGATGACCGTTAGGGTAGTAAGTTTCTAAGCGTGTAGTCGATAGAAGAGTTGATGTTTATAGTATTGTCATCTCGGAGGGATGGTTAAGCATGATGATTACATTAAGTTAACCACTTTGGGTCAGAATTAATGGTTGAATTAAAACCATGGGCTTATTAAATTGACTCTATTTCAGGAAGAAATTGTAAGTTAATCAAATTAGTGTGATTATTGCTTTAATATGTTTGATGCATTTGGATAACGATAGCGTGGTTAGGAAATGGAGAAGTGTGGTCTAAGATGTTGAGTGCCGACCAAATTCATGCACGAAATTTACTTCTATAACAAGTTTGCATCAATTTTTTCTCATGTTCTCAAAGCATAAAGTGAGTTATATTATGAAGTCTTGATAAAGCGTTTAGCACTCGCCAAATTTTAAACCGTGAGTTTAAACATGCATGAAATTGTTTTATTACACGTGGTTGCAAATTTTTATAAAAAAATTCTCTTAACCCCCGTTTCCTGTCTAACGCTATTATCGGATTTTGTAATATCCGTGTTTATTGATATTTGGGGTATTGGGCAAGTAACTGTTAAATTTTAACCTTGACATTGGATCTCCTCCACGTATGTTAAGGTTTTAAAGGAAAAGTTATTCTCATGTTCTTGCGTCGGAGTTTTCTTAGGAATCTTAGTTTGTACGAGTTTTGTTGAATTTTATGGAGTACTATTTTACGACGTTTTTCGGCGCCTGAGTGAACTTTGAGATGCGTAAGTTTTAATTTTGTTGCGCGTAAATTTATGAGTTTATTAGGTGTCGTGTCCCATGCAAGTTTTGTTGAAAATTGTCGTTTTATCTTACGTTGTGGTCTTAGAATTTTAATATTTTTAGACATATTGTCGTCTTATTTTTTAATTTGCAAAACAAAAATCTTGACACCGCTTGATTTTAGCGTTAGTGAGTTTTATGAAAATCTAGTTGGATTTTATGGTGTTTTATTTTACGACATTCTGTGTCGCATAGATAAAATTTTGGAACGCGTATACTTGCATTATTGTGTGTGTTAACTTATGAGTTTTGTTTAATATTTTTGCCTCATACGAGTCTTGCACCGGTATTTTCACAACCATAAGAGACGTCTTGAGAGTTTTGTGAGTATATATTACCCCATATGTTATTTTGGAAGCGTCAATGTCGTATGATTTCTCTTTTGGGTTTTATACACGTGTTATTAGTTGTATGCTATTTAGTATTTGAATTGATTTTATACTGTTGGCGTGAGTAAGTATATGAAAGATTTATGTTGTCTCGTATTGAACTTTTGCTCTAGACATGCTTCAGTTGTAGATTTCATTGTCATAAATTTTCCACAATGCATTAAATGAGTTATCGGTATACATGTCATTGTGGTTGCTATTTTTTTTTGGATAAGTGCATTTTATTTGAGCGGCCCAAGGCTTGAACTCGATTTAAATTTTTTTGCGTTTGACCAAATTCACACACACCTATCGTTTTACTAAGTTTGGGGAATAAACCGACGTATATGGGCGTTGTCAGGAATTTTACTCCACGATATTTTATGGCCTAATGGAATGAATTTTGGAGTTTGAAATTGTGAACTCCCTCCTTGAAGTTTGTACAAACATTGTTGCACAAGTTTTAGTGCAGAAAATTTATTTTCACGTACACGACATAAATTGATGCATGCTAGGACCTTAGTGGTCCATTTGAAATTTGTTGCACGTCCTCTGTTAATTACTATTATTAACGCCAGTAATGGTCAAATGAGTTTCTAAAATGGTTTTATAGGTGGGGGCATTGGTGATCACTTTGCACACCTACCTAGTAATCGGTACTGGATCTTTTTATATACACGTATGATTAATTGATATACAGACCATGTGTCTAAAAGTTTTATGAAGTTTCAGATTGACATATTAGTTTGGAAAACCTTGAACTCGTTAGGGCTATAGATTTAAAAACCCTATCTTGAAAAGGGTTGTGATTAGGGACTAGAGGAGTCCTTGGGAATTGAAGCGTCGGATGATCCGACTTGTGGTCGGTCTTGAATTTTGGGTTTCAGTTTTTGAATCTGTGCTCGCATGAATAATAGAGGTATTAGATTTATTCCTTCCCAGCTAATCAAAGGGTGGTCTTTCTGTTTCGATGAATCTACGGGATAAGGTCGCGTGTGTTTGTCTGCGCCTGGTTGGGTTCGATTTGATGGGTTGCTTGTCCGTTTGATATCACTTATATGTTGGCAGTGTATCGTCTTAATGGGTTTTCGTTGTAACACCCTGGATTTTCATTATATTTTCTTCGTGGTATTCTTATGTTAAGCTGTTGTCGTTAGCTCCGTGTTTGGTTTGAAGTTGATTTGGATTTTGTGAAGTTTGGGGACAAGCAGTGAACTACGCGAGTTACACCGCGACTAGAGGTCGCGGCACAACCCGCATAACCCTCTGTTTGATATGAGATTTTGGAACTACGAGAGTTGCACCGCGACTAGAGGTCGCGGCACAACCCTCGAAACCCATTGGATGATTTAGGGTTTTTGGACACGGGCGAGTTATGCCGCGAGTTGAAGTCACGGCATAACCCGCGTAGTTACCTGGCCGACTTAAGGGTTCAGTTTCCAAAAATATCTCATTGTCTCAAATCTCAAAATCTCTAATTTTCTCTCTCTCTAAATCGATTCTCTCTCTCTCTCTAGAGTTTGGTAGTGATAGTTGGTGTTCGATCCGAGATTTCGGTGTTTTAAGCTTCACCTCTACGTCGTGATCGTTATCTGGTTTTCCGGGTTTTATCCTAAAACCTACTAGTGAGTTCCTACTACCATTTTACAAACTTTATACATGTCGAAACTCTTATTTGCGAAATCCGAAGTATTTCTACGGTATGATTTCATGTTCTCTACATTTTGATATAAATGAAGTTTTTGGTGATTTTCGGGGTTCCCGATCAGTATTGACTAAAATGACGGGTTCCGCCTTATCAGAAGTAAAATGATGTTTTACTTGCCCATGTTTGTGGCTTATTGAAAGAATGTATATAAATTGGTTTTACGATTTCTTTCTTACCAACAGTTGATCTTGAAAGCGACATTTCAAAATATAAATGTGTTGATAGCTATTTATCTAGCTTTGATGGTCACATGAAATATTGTGACAAGTCATGACTTATGGCTGGGAAGGATATGCCCCTTCTGTTGTAGTTAGATACATTTGATCCTCGGGGGCAACTTGGTACGGTTATGTGAGACCGGTTACTAGCCATGGGTCAAATTGTAGCCTAACGAACGAGTATGACATGGTTCCTCGGGGGCCCTCCCTCACATCGTACTACGGACCGTAGAGTTCGTGGCCATGGTTCCATGTATTTAGCTCATAAGTCGGATTGGTGGCTTACTTTGTGTTCCGCTATAATCCTTGGTAAATCGGGTAATCCCCGTCATCGGAAGATGTGTTTTGGACCGGTTGTCCATTTATAATCAAAGGACTGTATTTTGCATAACTAAACTTCTGAAAAGATTTACTTTGATGCATTTGATTATATCTCTTGAGATTTATGAACTGTATGTTCTCACTAGGCTTTAAGTCTAACACTTTTTCTCAAATGATATGTATAACAGGTTTCCCTTAGCGGTGGGATGTACATGTTCCGGAGAGACGAGTTTGGTCTCGAGGCATTTTTGAGATGACTATAGTGTGTTGATAGTTGGGCATTTTTAAGTCCCATTCTTTTGATGAATATTGGATTGTCAACTGATGTAATCTAGATAGTTGTGTTTAGATTAGTTTGTTGATGAATTCTAAGTTCATTAAGGTTTTTGTAACGTCTTAAGGATTGATACACTTTTGAGAAGTTTGTATCAATTCAGTTGTCATATTGCCTTAATCATGAAGTTTTAAATTACTTTGATTTTTTGAGGATGTTACAAGTTGGTATCAGAGCTCTAGTTTAAGTGAACTAGGCATGAATGTAATATGTCTAGACTTAGACCGAGTATGATAAGAATTGATCCGTGAGATCGGGTAGAACTTCTAAGATGGGTTAGTCTTAGAATCAACGAAAAGTGCGTTTATCGGGCGTTGTGACAATCGTGACGAGAACCTTTATGTGTTATATGTTCATAATCTCACTTAGTTAATGTTATTATGAGGATATCGTACGTAAGTGTACTTGAATTTCTATTGCTATGACGACTGGTAATGTGGTAGTACATTTCCTTTGTGTTTATTCCAACTCTTTCTTATCTCTTTTCCTGTTCTGTGAAACTGTTTGGCATGGTGAATACGCGTGGTAGACTGCGTACAAGGGTTGATGGTTTGGAAGCGACAACCTCCACCACTTGTCAGCCAGAGGGAGTTGAGGTTGTTGTGCGACCACCTGTTCAACCAGGGCTAGGTCGGGGGCCAGAGGTCATTCCGCGAGTAGACCTGGCTTCGTCCCACCCAGTCATCAGGGATGCTAGTTCCCCGTCTGAGTTGATGGCCAGCATGATGTTGGCAATGAGGGAAGAGATGGCAAAGCAGCAAGAGTTTCTGCTAAAAGTGATTGAGGACCGCGATGTGAACAATCGTAGGAGTGAGACGGTTGGGGAAAATATTGCAGCGGGTCCTGGTGGCGCTGGTGCAGGAGTCAGGGCTGAGGAGCACGGGATTGTTGGTGCTCCGGGAAATAAGAAGAGTTGTTCCTACAAGTCTTTTCTGGGTTGCGGGCCGCCAAAGTTCTCTGGTTCCGACGACCCAGTCATGTGTATGAAGTGGATTCGAGCGGTCGAGCAAGCTTTTGGATCTTCCGAATGCGGAGATGAACAGAGAGTGCGGTTCGGTACCCAACTGCTGAGGGATACTGCACTCATTTGGTGGAATGTCATTCAATCCACCCTATCTCCTGTTGTGTTGGCCCAGTTGTCTTGGGACGAGTTCAAGAAAAAGCTGTTAGAAGAGTTCTGCAATGAAAGAACAATGGACCGAATCGAGAAAGAATTCCGGTCTTTGGTAAAGGGAAGCCTGACGGTGAGAGAGTACACCCGTCAATTCATGGAGAAGCTTGATCAAGTGGGGCACGCTGCCCCAACGGAGAAGGAAAGGATGAAGGCTTATCTGAATGGTCTACCTGCGGACATGCAATCTATGGTCCACAATTCTAAAGCTTCTAACCTCCGTGAGATGATTGAAGAAGCTCATTACATGGAAGAGATGTTCGCAAGAAACAAAGCTGAGAAAGCTGTGGTGGTGACTGATAAGAGAAAGTGGGAGAGCAGTTCTGTACCTCCCAGGAGGACCAGACCTTCTGTCGGAAACCGCAGTTTCGGCGGTTATCAAGAAGCTAAATGGTGCTCGAAGTGTCGAACCAAGCACCATGGTAGCTGTAACTCCACTTCTAGATTCTGCTTCAAGTGTGGTAAGAATGATCACACCGCCTGCGACTGTGCTGTCGTGGGGATGGTCTGTTTCGAGTGTAAGGCACCGGGGCATATGAAGAGAGATTGCCCGAAGCTCAAGTCTGGTAGCGTGGTGACAAAGAAGGAGAACCCTCCGAGGGTTTCGGGCCGAGCATTTCAGATGACGGCCGATGAGGCCAGGTCATCCGCTGATGTAGTATCGGGTACTTTTCTTATAAACTCTGTACCTGCTCGTATTTTATTCGATACAGGTGCCAGTTTCTCTTTCGTATCTGATTTGTTCTGTCAGAAGATTGCTATGCCCACTACTAGTCTTGAGGATGCATTAGTAGTAGAAATAGCCGATGGTAGTCAAGTTCTGATCCGCGATGTTATGAAGCAGTGTACTCTTAGTATCGAAGGGAAATAATTCCCGATCGATCTACTGCCGATGTTGATCGGGGGTTTTGATGTGGTGGTCGGCATGGATTGGTTGTCAAACAATCGCGCCGAGATCGTATGTTCCAAGAAGTTGATTCAACTTCCCAACCCTTCTGGCGAAGTCGTTGTCATCTATGGTGAAAAGAGAAAAGGTGAAGTGGCAATAATCACAACGGCAAAGGCACGTAAGTGCTTAGTAAAAGGATGTTCGTCTTTCCTAGCTTATGTGATCAATGCCAAGTTAGAGAAATCAAAGCTGGAAGATGTGAAGATTATGCGTGAGTTTCCAGATGTCTTTCCGGACGACTTGCCCGGGTTACCACCTGACCGCCAGTTAGAGTTTCGGATTGATCTTGTGCCTGGAGCAGCACCAATTGCTAAAGCTCCTTACTGTTTAGCGCCGTCAGATATGCAAGAAATAATGGCACAACTTCAAGAGCTTCTGGAGAAGGGCTTTATAAGACCGAGTTCATCACCTTGGGGAGCTCCGGTCTTGTTTGTAAAGAAGAAAGATGGCACGATGAGAATGTGCATTGACTATCGTGAGTTGAACAAAGCTATAGTGAAGAACAGATATCCGCTTCCGAGAATAGACGACTTGTTCGATCAACTTCAAGGGGCGGGTTGTTTTTCCAAAATCGACCTACGTTCGGGTTACCACCAAGTGAAGGTGAGTGAAGAAGATATTCCGAAGACAGCTGTCAGAACGCGTTACGGCCATTATGAATTTCTTGTAATGCCTTTTGGTCTAACGAACACACCGGCGATATTTATGGACTTGATGAATAGAGTGTGCCGACCATTCCTCGACCAGTCGGTCAATGTATTCATTGATGACATACTTGTGTACTCCAAGAGCGAGTCAGAACACGAACAACATCTTCGAGAAGTGCTTGAAGTGTTGAGAAAGGAAAGATTGTACGCCAAGTTTTCCAAGTGTGACTTTTGGCTTAAAGAGGTACAATTCCTGGGTCACGTTGTCACTCGAGACGGAGTGAAAGTGGATCCCTCAAAGATTGAAGCCATGATGAATTGGAAATCTCCCAAGAGTCCGTCAGAGATCCGAAATTTCTTGGGTCTGGCGGGGTACTACCGGAGATTTATCCAAGACTTTTCGAAAATCGCTTCTTCCTTGACAGTTTTGACTCGGAAGAATGTGAAGTTTGAATGGACCGGAACACAAGAGAAGGCGTTCCGAATACTTCAAAAAAAGTTGTGTGAAGCTCCGATTTTGTCGTTACTTGAAGGGTCAGAAGACTTTGTGGTCTATAGTGACGCTTCGAAGATGGGTTTAGGTTGTGTACTGATGCAGCGGGGCAAGGTAATCGCTTACGCCTCGAGACAACTTAAAATACACGAGGAGAACTATCCTACCCACGATTTGGATTTATCAGCGGTGGTGTTCGCCCTGAAGCTTTGGCGACACTATCTCTATGGCACGAAGTGCACACTCTACACAGATCATAAGAGCCTGAAGTATGTCTTTAATCAGAAAGAAATGAATATGAGACAACGGCGATGGCTCGAATTGCTTAAATATTACGATTGTGAATTGCTTTACCATCCCGGTAAGGCGAACGTGGTGGCCGATGCGTTAAGTCGAAAGGACTATAGCAGGAGTATCCGGGCTACCCATTCGAGAATCGAGCTAGTATCTAGTCTTGTTGAGAAGATCAAGACATCGCAGATGGAAACACTGTTAGAAGAGAATCTAAAGGATGAAGTCATGACAAAGCAGCGTTTACTTCTAACGGAAGATAGTCGTGGAGTAAAACTGGTCAGTGGTCGTGTGTGGGTACCCAAGATTGGGGGTAACCATGAGCTGTTGCTAGAAGATGCACACAAGTCCAAGTATTCCATTCATCCGGGGAGTACAAAGATGTACGGAGACTTGAAGCTGCACTATTGGTGGCTGATAATGAAACTTGACGTGGCGAGTTACGTCGAGCGTTGTGTGACATGTTCGCAAGATAAGGCCGAGCATCAGCGACCGTACGGGAGCCTTCAGTCTCTAGAGATTCCTGAGTGGAAGTGGGAGCATATCACTATGGAATTTGTTACAAAGTTACCTAAAACTCTTCGGGGTCACGATACCATTTGGGTAATAGTTGATAGATTGACAAAGAGCGCTCACTTCTTGGCCATGCGCGAGACATTACCGATGGACAAGCTAGCAAAACTGTACATCGATGAAGTGGTATCGAGGCACGGCATACCATTGTCGATCGTGTCGGATCGTGACAGTCGGTTCACTTCGAACTTTTGGGATGGGTTTCAGAAAGAGCTTGGTACACGAGTTAAGTTGAGTACGACTTACCATCCACAAACCGACGGACAAAGTGAAAGAACGATCCACACTTTGGAAGACATGTTGAGGTCTTGTGTCATTGATTTCGGGGGTAGCTGGGACTCTCATTTACCTTTGGTGGAGTTTGCTTACAACAATAGCTACCACTCGAGTATTGGAATGGCACCTTTTGAAGCATTGTACGGGCAAAAGTGCCGAACTCCTGTGTGTTGGATTGAAGCGGGAGAAAAGCAGTTCGCCAGACCTAAAATCGTGCAAGAGACGGCCGATAAGGTCAAGTGTATTCGTGAAAGATTGAAAGTGGCTCAGGATCGACAGAAGAGTTATGTCGATAAAAAGAGACGGCCGATGGAGTTCCAAGTGGGCGATCGTGTGTTGCTTAAAGTATCGCTGTGGAAGGGCATTATTCGGTTCGGAAAGCGAGGGAAGTTGAGTCCCCATTTCCTCGGACCTTTCAAAGTGCTCAAGAGGGTGGGTTTGCAAGCCTACCAATTGGAACTGCCGCCAGAGTTGAGCAGAATACACAACACGTTTCATATTTGTTACCTTCGGAAGTGTTTAGCGGAAGAGGAAAGCGTTATTCCTCTCTCCGAGTTGACAATAGACGAACGTAACCGTTGTATAGAAGAGCCTGAAGCCATCTTAGAGAGAAAGTCTAAGAAGTTGCATCACAAGAAGTTGAGAGTTTTGTGAGTATATATTACCCCATATGTTATTTTGGAAGCGTCAATGTCGTATGATTTCTCTTTTGGGTTTTATACACGTGTTATTAGTTGTATGCTATTTAGTATTTGAATTCATTTTATACTATTGGCGTGAGTAAGTATATGAAAGATTTATGTTGTCTCGTATAGAACTTTTGCTCTAGACATGCTTCAGTTGTTGATTTCACTATCATAAATTTTCCACAATGCATTAAATGAGTTATCGGTATACATGTCATTGTGGCTGCTATTTTTTTTGGACAAGTGTATATTATTTGAGCGGCCCAAGGCTTGAACTCGATTTAAATTTTTTTTGCGTTTGACCAAATTCACACACACCTATCGTTTTACTAAGTTTGGGGAATAAACCGACGTATATGGGCGTTGTCAGGAATTTTACTCCACGATGTTTTATGGCCTAAAGGAAAGAATTTTGGAGTTTGAAATTGTGAACTCCCTCCTTGAAGTTTGTACAAACATTGTTGCACAAGTTTTAGTGCAGAAAATTTATTTTCACGTACACGACATAAATTGATGCATGCTAGGACCTTAGTGGTCCATTTGAAATTTGTTGCACGTCCTCTGTTAATTACTATTATTAACGCCAGTAATGGTCAAATGAGTTTCTAAAATGGTTTTATAGGTGGGGGCATTGGTGATCACTTTGCACACCTACCTAGTAATCGGTACTGGATCTTTTTAAATACACGTATGATTAATTGATATACAGACCATGTGTCTAAAAGCTTTATGAAATTTCAGATTGACATATTAGTTTGGAAAACCTTGAACTCATTAGGGCTATAGATTTAAAAACCCTATCTTGAAAAGAGTTGTGATTAGGGACTAGAGGAGTCCTTGGGAATTGAAGCGCCGGATGATCCGACTTGTGGTCGGTCTTAAATTTTGGGTTTCAGTTTTTGAATCTGTGCTCGCATGAATAATAGAGGTATTAGATTTATTCCTTCCCAGCTAATCAAAGGGTGGTCTTTCTGCTTCGGTGAATTTACGGAATAAGGTCGCGTGTGTTTGTCTGCGCCTGGTTGGGTTCGATTTGACGGGTTGCTTGTCCGTTTGATATCACTTATATGTTGGAAGTGTATCGTCTTAATGGGTTTTCGTTGTAACACCCTGGATTTTCATTATATTTTCTTCGTGGTATTCTTGTGTTAAGCTGTTGTCGTTAGCTCCATGTTTGTTTTGAAGTTGATTTGGATTTTGTGAAGTTTGGGGACAAGCAGTGAACTATGCGAGTTACACCGCGACTAGAGGTCGCGGAACAACCCGTGTAACCCTCTGTTTGATATGAGATTTTGGAACTACGCGAGTTGCACCGCGACTAGAGGTCGCGGCACAACCCGCGAAACCCATTGGATGATTTAGGGTTTCTGGACATGGGCGAGTTATGCCGCGAGTTGAAGTCGCGGCATAACCCGCGTAGTTACATGGCCGACTTAAGGGTTCAGTTTCCAAAAATATCTCATTGTCTCAAATCTCAAAATCTCTAATTTTCTCTCTCTCTAAATCGATTCTCTCTCTCTCTAGAGTTTGGTAGTGATAGTTGGTGTTCGATCCGAGATTTCGGTGTTTTAAGCTTCACCTCTACGTCGTGATCGTTATCTGGTTTGTCGGGGTTTATCCTAAAACCTACTAGTGAGTTCCTACTACCATTTTACAAACTTTATACATGTCAAAACTCTTATTTGCGAAATTCGAAGTATTTCTACGGTATGATTTCATGTTCTCTACATTTTGATATAAATGAAGTTTTTGGTGATTTTCGAGGTTCCCGATCAGTATTGACTAAAATGACGGGTTTCGCCTTATCAGAAGTAAAATGATGTTTTACTGGCCCATATTTGTGGCTTATTGAAAGAATGTATATAAACTGGTTTTACGATTTTTTTCTTACCAACAGTTGATCTTGAAAGTGACATTTCGAAATTTAAATGTGTTGATAGCTATTTATCTAGCTTTGATGGTCACATGAAATATTGTGACAAGTCATGACTTATGGCTGGGAAGGATATGCCCCTTCGGTTGTAGTTAGATACATTTGATCCTCGGGGGCAACTTGGTATGGTTATGTGAGACCGGTTACTAGCCATGGGTCAAATTGTAGCCTAACGAACGAGTATGACATGGTTCCTCGGGGGCCCTCCCTCACATCGTACTACGGACCGTAGAGTTCGTGGCCATGGTTCCATGTATTTAGCTCATAACTCGGATTGGTGGCTTACTTTCTGTTCCACTATAATCCTTGGTAAATCGGGTAATCCCCATCATCGGAAGATGTGTTTTGGACCGGTTGTCCATTTATAATCAAAGGACTGTATTTTGCATAACTAAACTTCTGAAAAGATTTACTTTGATGCATTTGATTATATCTCTTGAGATTTATGAACTGTATGTTCTCACTAGGATTTAAGCCTAACACTTTTTCTCAAATGATATGTATAACAGGTTTCCCTTAGCGGTGGGATGTACAGGTTCCGGAGAGACAAGTTTGGTCTCGAGGCATTTTTGAGATGACTATAGTGTGTTGATAGTTGGGCATTGTTAAGTCCCATTCTTTTGATGAATATTGGATTGTCAACTAATGTAATCTAGATAGTTGTATTTAGATTAGTTTGTTGATGAATTCTAAGTCCATTAAGGTTTTTGTAAAGTCTTAAGGATTGATACACTTTTGAGAAGTTTGTATCAATTCAGTTGTCATATTGCCTTAATCATGAAGTTTTAAATTACTCTGATTTTTTGAGGATGTTACATTCGTGAGCAACGGGAATATTATAGTCCGCTTGTTAGAAATGTAAGATTGAGAATTTTAGTACCCTGTTAGGTGTCAACTTTAATACGACAATGCATCTGGCATGAAATACTAGGCAGGATGTCCACGTTTTCGGTCTTACTGTTTTTGTTTTAGGCGTCGACTAGTTTTTTAGAAGTCAATAAATCTTCGGAATGTTTGAAAGTATCCCCGTGGGGTCATGAGAAGTGTTAGCCTCGCGATAGTTGATCTTAAAGGGAGGTTAGATGTTGGTAGATAAGCATTGATGTGTATGATTTTCTGGATGAGGTAAGGATCTCATTGACGGAGTGTTTGAGGTGTGAGAATATGTCAAAGTGCGCGATAGCCTAATCCGAATTAACCAACTCCCCGGAAAGCGCATTGGTACGTCATTGGAGTTTTGGGAATTCATTGGGTTGGTGTTGACTGTTGGAATACGGATTCAAAATCGCGATGAGCTGAATGATCTATTCAGTGAGAAGTGAAGTCACAAACTACCCTTGAGTTAGTATGTGTCGCCTAAGGTTGGGAGGCGACCGGCATTGCATGGTTAGGAATCACTCCAATAAGGTTTGCCGTTCACTCTAGTATGAGTGGGCCGCATCCAAGTGGATATGGGGTGTGTGTCCTCACAGAAATTTAGCGTGGCAGTTTTGTCAGGAAGTTAATAGATTTTAGCTCAATGATGAGACGGATTAGAGACAACCCCACGGAAAGGGAAGCGGTCGTTTGAGAGAATGACATCATTGATGTCTATGATATGTCACTACCTTTGGGGTCAGAGGAAACCCAATAAGTGTTGAGGGTGGTAATGGAATGCCTTGGGTGAGAATTCGATTTCGAGGACGAAATCATTCTAAGGTTGGGAGGATTGTAACACCCGTAATTTTCTTCAGTCAGTAAAAGTGTGTTTGGGCCAAAGTAAAAGTTTATAAGGACAAACCTTGCGTACAGGAGGATTCGCCTTAGATCTCTAAAAACGTTGGAAACGTTTCGGGCGAGAAAAGTGGACTTTTGGGCTTCGGTGCAGGTTGGGCGATAGTTCTCCGCGATAGTGACAGGGTCACTATCGCTGTGTCACAATCGCCAAGGTCCAAAGCCCCTCGGTACATCTTCGGCTAGTGCCTTGCGATTGTGACATGGTCACTTTCGCTTGGCACAATCACGGAGAGCTGGGAGCTCTCGGTACATTACCAGCGAGAGTGCCTCGCGAGAGTGCCTCGCGAGAGTGCCTCGCGAGAGTGACCATGTCATTTTCGCTGGGCACAATCGCATTCGGGACCAGATTGCTTAAAATCAAGTTTTTATCCTTTTTTTCTCATTTGTTACTTCACCCATCTCATTCTTCTCTCCCAAGAACCGAACCCTTACCCCCCATTGTCGATTTTGAGCATTTGAGGCACCAAGACATGGGATTCCAAGTGATTCATTAGCCTCTAGCAAATCTTGGAAGCTAGAACTAGAATCCTCTCATCTTCATCTTCTTCATCACCTTCATCAATTTTCTAGGGTTTTCATCCCAACCCTTTTCATCACTTAAAGTTTGGAAGTTTATGGCTCATCTTGGTGACCAAGAAGTATCTTGGTTGGTGGATTGAAGTTATGGTTAAGGTAACCTCCTATTTTCTTCATTTATGGAAATTAGGGTTTTGGATATATGATGATATCTTTGTATAAAATGTTTGGGGAACAATTATATATGATGGAATATGTATATTTACGGTTGGAAACATGTTGATCTATGTTTTTGGAAGAATTTGCTTGTGGATTCAAGTTTCTCCAAGAAAATCTCAAGTTGGGGTAAAATTTAGATTTAGCCTAAATCTAGCAAAGTGAGTTGAAGTTGATTTGTGAAAACGTTGTACATGCCAAAAATTTCCATTTTAAAGTGTTTATGTGTTTTACTTGAAAATTTCCAAATGTTGGGATATTTGATGAGTCTTACTTATTTGAGATATTTTGTTTTATAAATCTTGTGAAACACCCACAATTGGGATTTTTGGGCATTTTGGTAAATAAATCATGTTGATATGTTTTTTTGATGATTTTACATAAATAAATGGAGTTCATTTGATGTAAATGCCATTTTTGTGTATTTGATCTTATAAACCAATTGAAAAATGCATATTATTGCGTTATGAGGCATTTTGGAAATATAAGGGTACGAGTACATTTGGAAAATGGTTTGTCTCAACCAATGATGAGTTTTGAGTTAATCATAATTTTGGTCGTTGTGGTTGCATAAAAGTAGGTCAAACGTGTTTTATTGTTTACACTAGCTTTCATTGGAGATTTAAGTAAATTGTTTAGCCTTTGGCTCGGTTTTGACTGAGACGAGTCTTGAGGACATTTGTCTGGTTAATAGTCATTGTGGAGTTTTGAGTATGATGGCATTTATTATGTGTCATTTGAGAGTTACATGTTTAGGGTGCTTTGGTCATTCAATTGGAGTCATGTAATGTTAGACTGTGTTGCATTGGATCCATAGGCACATAAGTCAGTCTGTTTTGGAGGGCAAGGGATATTTGGTTATAACTGTTGACCGTTTGGGTCACTAGCGAGTAGGAAATAGAGGGCACAAGCCTTTGAGGTGTAACTCGTCTAGATTGTATAAACACCCTTGTCAGTAAGACCTTGAGGTGTAACTCGACGGAGTAAGCACTAGAGGCATAAACGGTTTGAGGATTGTGATGTCTATTATGGCATGGGAACTAGAACTGGGATAGGTGGTGAAATCCAATAACATCACGGGTGGACCCATTCACGTGTTCTCATCACCCAAGATGGAAACGGATCTTCCCCGTCGTCGATCATTAGTATTATAAATGCTAATGTTGTATCTTACTATCGTTGGTTTTGTGTGGTCGACGGTAAATGATGGCCTTAATATTGGGTTTCCCCCGCGTATATTAAGGTTTGAATGAAATACGTCATTCCCAAGTTTTGGTATTTGGTTTTCTTCCATTTTATGGTTGCGTGAGCATTGGGCCTAGTGTCCATGTTTTTCGGTGACGTATCGTATTGATGAATTATTAACTATGATTTATGGGTTGAGTGTTTTACTGTAACACCCGTAATTTTGTGTAAATCTAGATTCCCAACTTTGTTTGTATTTGGTACCTTTATTCGTTGTAATTCCATTCCTATCTGCGTTATCTATTCTTGTGTTGTAGTCTCGTAAGTCGCGGGATCGAAACCTCAATTTTCAGCATCGGTACCATCGGCGCGACCTTGCCCGCGATAGTCACAGTGTCACTATCGCCGGGGCACTATCGCGGAAGGGCTTTTGAGCCGTGGTACATTTGGTGCGAGCTTGCCCCGCGATAGTGACAGTGTCACTATCGCGTGTCACTATCGCGAGCGGGCACTGTGCCATTAATTAGACCAGCTCCGAAATTATTTCATTTATCTGATATTTTGGTTGAGCTTGACCGATTTTCTCTCTTCTGTTTCGCAAGTCTTCAAACCCTAGTCTTCCCTTTACATTTATTACTCCACCCAACCTCCTCCTTCTCATTAATGGTGATTAGTTTAGGTGAATCTAAGGTATCCTTGTGAGGATCTCAAGCTCAATGCTAGTTCTCTCCAACTAGAACTTCTAGGGTTTTGGTATTTAACCCAATGTGAGTCATACTTCCTTTTATTAAACTTTATACACATCAAAATGCATATTTTGACTTCTAAACATCTCCTTGATTACATTTCATTGTTGTTGAGATTTTGACCTAACTTGGTGTTTTTGGGAGATTGTTAGGGTTCTTACCATTTTTGTAAAATGATGATATAATCTATGTTTTGAAACTACAAAGGGGTTATTGTTATATTATGTGTAGTAAATTATCAACTTATGGCTTTTAGCCAAGTTTATGATTTAACTTTTATAGATTTTGGTTGAAAGGAGTATTTCATGAAAAAGACAACAAATAGTTTATAACATGAGGAAATTTATGTTCAAATAAAAAGGTTCTTTTATGGAAGCGTTTATTTGGTAAGGTAACACTTTGGAAAATTGAGATGGGAGCCTTATGTTTTATATTCGGGCTCTGTATTTCTTATTAGTAGTTAACTACCAAAATGTGAATTGGGAGCTAAATGGTGTATTGAACTATATGGTTGATTATAGTTGGTCACATGTGTTATTGTGACAAGTCTAGACTATTACTAGTGGATCCCTAGATATTGAGTCGTCTTATATGTTGGGATGTTTTCCCTTTTGTAGCAATGGATGCATTTTTACCCCTTTTGGGCCTTTGGTACGGTTATGTGGGATCAGTTACTAGCCATGGGTTAAATGTAATTACAGTGAATGAGCATGACTAGGAATCATTGGGTGCCATCCCCTATATATTTATTCGAGCTGGCGTGCTCGCGGCCTTGATCCTAGTATGGTGAGCGCAAATCTCGGAAAGTGGCTTACTTTGTGTTTCGCCACAATCCTTGGAATTCGGGCTTACACCCGTCATCGCAAGATGAAGTCTGGACCGGAAGGTCATTATGTGTTTACCAAACCATTTACAAAGATGTTGATGAAAACAATTTATTTATATTGCAACTAATTCTTTTACTGTCTTTCATATAAATTGTATGTTCTCACTAGGCTTTAAGCCTAACACTTTTTCTCAAATGATGTGTATAACATGTTCCCTTAGCGTCGGGACGTCAAGGGGTTGAGAGGAGATCGTGGTCTCTTGAGGGCATTTTTGAATGATAGAACTTTTGGAAGCTTTAGCATTGAAACAATTATTCATTTTGGTATTGGGTTGCCAACCGATGTAATCTAGCTAGATGTAGTTTAGATTAGTTTGTTGTTGTTTCCCCATACATTATTACAGGATTTGTAAATGCTCACGCTTTGCCCTTATTTGGGTGGTTTGCCCTATTTATAAACGTTATATTGCCGAATTTTCAATTTTCAAAATTACCCGAATATTTAGGGTGTTACAAGTTGGTATCAGAGCTCTAGTTTAAGTGAACTAGGCATGAATGTAAGATGTCTAGACTTAGACTGAGTATGTTAGGCAATGATTTGTGAGTTGGGTAGAACTTCTAAGATGGGTTAGTCTTAGAGTCGACGGAAGTTATGTTCATCAAGCGTTGCGATGATGGTAACGAGAACCCTTATGTGTTATATGTTCATAATCTCACTCAGCTAATGTTATTATGAGGATATCTTACGTAAGTGTACTTGGTTTGCTAATTTTATGACAATTGGTAGATGTAGTAGTACGTCTCTTTCGTATTGGTTTCGGTTAACCTCTTTCTTACTCTTTCTCGTGCTTGTGTGGCAGCCATTATTCTAGTATGGTGAACACTCGTAGTCGACCATTAGTCGATGGAGATTTTCAAGAAGATGACTCGCCTGAGCGGAATCCAGTGGTTCGGGTAGCGATTGTCGTTCCTCCGGGTATGCCGCCTATATTTACGGGAGAGGTGGAACAAGTGCCAAGAGTGGAGTTGGCATCCACAAACCCGGTAGTTCAGGAGGCAAACCCTCAAGCCAACATGATGGCCATCATCATGCAAATGGTGTCGACAGCTATGGAGAAGCAACTAGAGGCGTTCAGGAAGTTGTTTGAGGATCGCGATGTTAGCCTCAAGAAAATGAGGCGGTCGCAGAGAATATTGTCGTTGGTTCGGGCGGTACAGATACTGGGTTCGAACGGAAGAGCATGGGATTGGGGGTGCTCAGAAGAGTGGAAAGAGTTGCTCTTACAAATGCTTTCTGGGATGCGGGCCGCCAGAATTCTCTGGTTGTGACGACCCTGTGTTGTGTGTGAAGTGGATTAGAGCTGTCGAGCAAGCTTTCGGCTCCGCTGAATGTGGAGACGACTAGAGAGTGTGGTTTGGTACACAGTTGCTGAGAGATTCGGCGCTCACCTGGTGGAATGTTACCCAATCCACTCTCTCTCCTACCGTTTTGGCTCAGCTGTCTTGGGCCGAGTTTAAGAGGAAGCTTATTGAAGAGTTCTGTAGCGAAAGATCTATGGACCGCATCGAAAAGGAGTTTCGATCTCTTGTAAAGGGGGAACTTAACTATGAGGGATTACACCCGTCAATTTATGGAGAAGCTTGATTTGGTGGGGCATGTGGCCCCAACGGAGAAAGAGAAGATAGAGGCCTATCTCAATGGCCTACCGGCGGACATGTTGTCCATGGTCCACAACTCCAAGGCTTCCAATATTCGCAAGACGATTAAGGAAGCTCAATTCATGGAAGAAATCTTTGCGAGAAGCAAGGCGGAGAAAACGGTAGTGGTTGGGGACAAAAGAAAGTGGGAGAACAATTCTGCACCTCCTAGGAGGAATCAACCTTTTATTGGGAATAGGAGTTTCAACAACCGCCCAGAGGCTAAATGGTGTCGGAGGTGCCATAGCAAACACTATGGCAATTGCAATCTCCCTCCTCAATCTTGAAACAAGTGTGGAAAGTCTGATCATGCCATCAAAGATTTCCCAATCTGGGGGCTTGTCTGCTTCGAATGCAAGACACCGGGGCATATGAAGAGAGATTGCCCAAAGCTAAAGTCGGGTAACGCGTCGGAGAAGAAGGAGAACCCGTCTAGGGTTTCGGGCCGAGCCTTCCAGATGACGGCTGATGAGGCCAAGGCATCCGCTGATATGGTATCGGGTACATTTCTCCTAAACTCCGTACCCGCTCGTGTGCTATTTGATTCGGGTGCCAGCTTCTCTTTCATATCTGTTGCGTTTCGTGAAAAACTTGCCATGTCCACTAATAGTCTAGAGAATGCTTTAGTGGTAGAGATAGCTAATGGCGATCAAGTGTTAATCCGTGACGTCTTGAAGGATTGTACTCTTAGCATTGAAGGAAAGAAGTTCCTAATCAATCATATCACATCTCAATTGGGCCTGTATATTTCTAGGAACACAACTTACAACTTTCATCGTACTGTGCTCTCCAAAGAGCAACTCTGGATTCGACGTGGTGGTCGGTATGGATTGGCTGGAGGACAATCATGCCGAAATATTATGCTCCAAGAAACTAATCCGACTCCCTATATAGGATAGTGACATGGTGGTAGTTTATGGTGAGAAAAGGAAAGGTGATGTGGCGGTTATCACCATGGCTAAGGCACGAAAGTGCTTGGTGAAAGGATGTTCGTCCTTTCTAGCTTATGTGAGAGACGCGAAACTCGAGAAGAAGAAGCTCGAGGACGTGAAGGTGGTGTGCGAATTTCCCGATGTCTTTCCGGATGATTTGCCCGATTTGCCACCCGATCGTCAAGTGGAGTTCCGGATTGATCTTATACCGGGGGCGGCTCCAATTGCATGAACTCCTTACCGGTTGGCGCCATCGGAGATGCAAGAAATGATGGCCCAACTCCAAGAACTCCTAGAGAAGGGATTTATAAGACCGAGCTCGTTGCCTTAGGGAGCTCTGGTTCTGTTCGTTAAGAAGAAAGATGGCACGATGAGAATGTGCATCGATTATCGTGAACTGAATAAGGCCACGATAAAGAATAAGTATCCACTCCTGAGGATCGACGACTTATTCGACCAACTCGAAGGAGCAGGTTGTTTCTTGAAGATCGATTTGCACTCAGGGTATCACCAATTGAAGGTGAGAGAAGAAGACGTTCCGAAGACGGCTTTTAGAACGCGTTACGGCCATTACGAATTCCTTATGATGTCGTTTGGTCTAACTAACGCACCGACGGTGTTTATGGATTTGATGAATAGAGTGTGCCGACCTTTCCTTGACAAGTCGGTCACTGTGTTCATTGATGACATACTTGTGTATTCCAAGAGCGAATCAAAACATGAGCAACACCTATGTTAAGTGTTAGAAGTGTTGAGAAAAGAAAGATTGTTTGCCAAGTTTTCTAAGTGCGACTTTTGTCTTGAAGAGGTTCAATTCTTGGGTCACGTTGTCACTCGAGACGGAGTGAAGGTGGACCCCTCCAAGATTGAAGCAATGATGAATTGGTAGCCTCCCAAGGGTCCGTCCGAAATCCGAAGTTTCTTGGGTTTGGCGGGTTAATATCGTAGATTCATACAAGACTTCTCCAAGATCGCTTCTTCCTTGACGGCTTTGACGAGGAAGAATGTGAAGTTTGTTTGGACCGAAACGCAAGAGAAGGCATTCCGAACATTGCAAAAGAAGTTGTGTGAAGCTCCAATCTTGTCGCTACCCGAAGGGTCGGAATATTTCGTGGTTTATAGCGACGCTTCGAAGATAGGTTTGGGTTGTGTGTTGATGCAAAGAGGCAAAGTAATCTCTTATGCATTGAGACAACTCAAGATTCACGAAAAGAATTATCCTACCCATGATCTATAGTTGGCGGCAGTGGTGTTCGCTTTGAAGCTTTGGCGACACTACCTCTACGGCACGAAATGTACTCTCTACACGGATCATAAGAGTTTGAAGTACGTCTTTGATCAAAAGGAGTTGAACATGAGGCAAAGGCGGTGGCTCGAGTTACTCAAGGACTACGATTGTGAGTTGCTTTACCATTCCGGTAAGGCAAATGTGGTGGCCGATGCTTTGAGTCGGAAGGAATATAGCGGGGGTATTCGGACTACCCTTTCGAGAATTGAGATAGTGTCAAGTCTTATTGAGAAGGTCAAGACATCTCAAGAGGAATCCTTGTTGGATGAGAATCTCAAGGAAGAATTCATGACGAAGCAACGTTTACTCTTGACGGAAGATAGTCGTGGAGTTAAATTGTTCAATGGCCGTGTGTGGGTGCCCAAGGTTGGGGGAAATCGAGAACTTCTCCTTGAGGATGCGCACAAGTCCAAATATTCCATTCACCCGGGAAGTACAAAGATGTACCGGGATTTGAAGCTACACTATTGGTGGTCGGTGATGAATCTTGACGTGGCACGATACGTAGAGCGTTGCGTGACATGTTTGCAAGTGAAGGCTGAACATCAACGACCGTACAGGAGTCTCCAATCCTTGGAGATCCCCGAGTGGAAATGGGAACATATTACCATGGACTTTGTGACTAAGTTACCGAAGACTCTTCGAGGTCACGATACCATATGGGTAATATTTGATCGGTTGACCAAGAGCGCTCATTTCCTGGCCATGTGCGAGACATTACCGATGGATAAGTTAGCGAAGCTTTACATCGATGAGGTGGTTTCGAGGCATAGGGTGCCCTTGTCTATTGTTTCAGATCGTGACAGTCGGTTCACTTCCAACTTTTGGGATGGCTTGCAGAAGAAGCTTGGTACGTGCATGAAGTTGAGTACGACATTAATGAAATTAGAGAAGAGAGTCGGATTACCTATCATGTGATCTGAAGCACCTAAATCAATGACCCATTTGGAGGCAGAAGATAATTTGTATGTACTATAGAGTTTCCTGTCTGAGCAAATGCAACAGTCGAAGTAGTCGAATTCTTTGTCCCTAAAAGTCGAGCATATTCTTTTGCAGGTTTAGTAATAGTACTATTTGAAGCAGAGGAAACTTGTGTTGATGAGCTCCTCAAATGTCTGGCTAAAAGCTTTTTACACGTATGCTTGGTGTGACCTAACTCATGATAGTAGTAACACTCAACATCATAAGAATCTGGAATAGTAGCCCATGAGTCAGTTGGCCAGTCACTGTGGCCACTTCTAGAGCCCCCTCTGTGACCCCCACAAAATCCTCCTCGGGATCCCCCACGGAATCCCCCACAACAAACAAATGCACTGTTGTGATCCAAAGTTTGAGAAGACTGAAGATTCTCATTCTGAAGAACACGGGTAAATGTTTCTTGAAGAGAAGGAATATCATATTCATTCAAGAACAGAGATATGATAGAATCTAATTCTGGTGGAAAGCCAGTTGTTGAGTCAAAATGTTGTATTCAAGATTAAAAGGGTCACTTGTGTAATTGTTGTAAATGTTATTAAAGTCAAGTGTGTTTGACTTTACTAATTTGAGTTGGTATAAATAGTTTTGGTTGTTGTAATCTTGTAACTACGCACGCAGATCTTGAGAGCACACACACATACAGATTGAGAGACTTGTGATTGTAGTGAGAGAATATTCTGTATGTATTGAGAGAATTCATTTGTAATTAATTCAAATATAATACAAAATGACTTGTGATTGAAAGTGTGTGTATAATCTGTGATTGAGCTTGAAACTGGAACTCATAATTGGTATCCGAGCAGATCAAAGTTATCAGAATTTGGTCGATTTTTGTTCAGAATTAAAGAACTCGCAGATCGACTGTGTTTAGAGTGTTTTTGTGGTTTTGAGTTATATTTGTCAAATTGTTGATTGTATTGTATTTGTTTTGATGTTTAGAATGATTTCTGTTTAGATTGTATTAGCAAAGTTGGTGTAATTTTCATTCAATTTTGTGGGATTGTAAGTTTTTGGTTCGAGAGGTTCAGTCAATTGTGCTTAGATCAAATTTGTTGATCTAGTGGTTTTTGATCAAAATCGTGTGTTACAATCTTGTTCAGAAAGTGTTCGAGAACAAATCCTCGAATTTTGGTGTCAATTGATCAAGGTTTGAAGAATCTATGGAGGATTTTTAAATTTTGGAGTCAAAGTCAAGAAGAACTCGCAAGATCCATAGATTTCGCAAGCTTCATCAAGAATTCGCAAGGCTCATACTTTTGGTTTTGGTGGAAGTGACAAGTCAGAAATTCGCATAGTCTTGTGTGCGAAAAGTTCAGATTTCTAAGATCTCAGCCTACGAAAAGTTGGAATTTAACAGGGCTCTTGTACGAAAAGCTTGGTGCTGAATTCTTTTTAAGTGTGCATTTCACAAGAAACTTCAAAAGAAAAGTACATAATTTGCACGCCAAAGTCTGTGAAAAGCTTCTGTTACTTTTCTTCAGTATGCGAAAATCTCAAGAATTCACAACCATTCTACGAAAAGTTGTTGATTTCAGGGTAAAGTTTTTCTAAGGACAGATTTAGCAAAATATTGTACGAAAAGTGATCATCTTTTGTGCTTAAATTTCTTAAGTCTAAAATCCTCAAGCCTTATTATGCGAAAAGTTCAAGTGGTACTTTGGATGTTTGTTTAAGGACATAATTCGCACACCTCTACTTACGAAAAGTGAGCAATCCTCACACTTAAGCCTGGGAGAAGCTAGATTTCGCATACCTTAGCCTGCGAAAAGCCAAGAATTCACATCCTACTCTCTGCGAATTGCTCATCTGCGAAAAGTGGTTCTTCATTCTACCATTAAGCCTAGAATTCGCAGAATATTCTGAGAATTCTATACTTTTAAAATTTTTGGATATTTTTCTGAGTATTTCAAATTTGACTTTTAAGTCCAAGTTCCTGATTTCTTTGATTAACGATCATTTCAAGCTCTTATTTTTACAGATATCAAGATGTCTCAAGGTTGCAGTTTTGAGTTTGGACAGATGAACATCACTGAAGCTAAATCAAATCTGAAGCATCTTGCTGGACAGTTATTACTCTACACCAAAATGGCTAATGACTGTTCAAGAGAAAATATAAAGATTAAAGCTGAGAAAGCGAAATTGGAAAATAAAGTCTCTATTCTTGAATATGAAATAAAAGATCTGAAAAGCAAATCTGAAAGCCCAGATCTTAAAGCTGAAAGAGACAGACTGAAAGAGAAAGTCTTTATTCTGGAAGTGGAAATAAATGTGTTGAAAGAAGAAGATACACAAGAGAAGGATAGCTCAAGTCAAAGATGATCTGAAAAAGCTCCAAGAAAGTTCAAAGGTATTGGAAAGTGAAAATACTGTTTTGAATAGAAAGATTTCTGAATTGGAAGCTAAGATTGTCAAGTTCAAGCATGAAGACTCTGTCAAGAAAAGTGAGGAGATGGCTAAAGGATTAGAATCTACAAATGCAAAGCTACAGAAGAAAATATCAGTCTTGGAAAAGCATATTTCTAAAGACAGAGTAGAATTTAAAAAAGAAAGAAAAACATTTGCTCAAAAGTTTTTTGATTTTTCCAGAAAATCACTTGAAGAGAAGAAAACAATTGAACTCAAATGTGTAAAACTTTCTCAACAAGTGACAGACTTTGAGAAAGTGATCATTATGGAAAGGGACAAATTTGAGAAAGAAAAGAAGAAAGTTGAACAGAAGAATGTTCGTGTTTTTAAAGAAATGTTTGATAAGAGAAAGAGTGTAGAGAAGGATTTTGAAGAAGAAAGAAAATTTTTTGAAACGGAGATTAAGAAGCTTACTAAGAAGCTATATGAGTTGTCAACTACCGCAATGAAGGAAAATAATGTGATGTTTGAACTACATAAGAAGTTTGAGTTGCCCTCAAAAGAAAGAAACAATTATTTATCTTCATTGATTAATGAACTTGAAGAAATCATTTTCAAGGTGAATTTGACTGAACAAAAGACGCCAGATTTGATTGTACAATCACCTAGAGATGACTTAGCTGATTCAGAATGCTCATTCAAAACAACTTCAAATTCTTATCATATATATGTTTCTTCAAAGAGGTCAGTAAATTCTAAAGATCAGATTCGTCCTTCTAACCTTTTCTATGATAAAAAATGTTGATGGTTCAGGTAAATTTAAAGATACAAATAGTAAAGAAAAGATGGTTTGGAGAAGAAAAGATATATCTTCAGATGAGAAGAAGGTTGAAAAATCATTTGTGCATACACCAAATGCCAAGAAGATCAATGCTCCTAATGGTAAATCATTTGGAAAACCTGATCTTGTTACTATGGTACAAATGATTTTGTTCATAAAGATTATGTTAATTACTGGTATGGATCATATTATATTACTCCTAAACGAACTGCAACTAACAAACCTGGACCCAAATACCAGTGGGTACCAAAAGCTCCATCTGTGTTGCAGGCACCAAAAGTCTAGGGGCAGTAAGATAATAGGCTTCTAAACACGACAGTTTAGAACCCATTCTTCAATGTTAAGAAGTTTGGATCTTGAATAATGTAGTTCAAGACCTGGTCTTCAATGATAAAGAGTTTGTGTACTCCAACGCATAAAAGATGATCAATTTTCAAGGGGGAGTACATATTATTTCTTCTGATAAATTAGTGAATGCAAGTTTTCAGGGGAAGTTTGACTTCTGAATGTACGTCAATCCTAGTAATTTAGTACTCGTTTTAATGATTAAGGATTATGCAACTGTTAAGGGGGGGCCTATATATTTTATATTTTCTAATGATATATTTTCTGATTTTTTAGGGGGGTTTATCTAAATTATCATAATTAAAGAACGAGATTGAAACTTAATTGATTAATATTTTTTTAGGGGAAGATAAAGAATTTATAATGATGATATTTTTTTTTACTTTTTGCAGATATAAAAGGGGAGCATATCTGAATTTTGTCACCTATTCTTAATTGAAAGGGGATATAAACAAATTTTACAATACTTCAAGGAGGAAATATTATTTTTAGGGGGAGTTAAGAATCTCAAGGTAAATGGAAGTATTTCTGATTCTTAAGTTCTACATATTTGGAAGAAGAACAACTTTCAGATATGAAAACGGTTTTTTAAATGTTCATTCCACTTCTTGTTCTCAAAAGATTTTATGAATCTAGAAGTGTGATTTTAAAGGTTTTTCATATTCGAGCTTTAATGTTTAACTGGTCGTGTGTTTCCAAAGATCAATACTTTTGTATTATCTTTTCTATATACTATCACGTATTCACACACACCGGTTCAGTATCTTCTATTGACTTTGTTATTACCATGTCTCTAAAAGAAACATATTTCGATGGTAATACCCTCGTTTGATTTCAATATTGTTGAGCATCAGTCATCACTTCAATATTTGAGGGTTTATTGCTAAATTGTTTATATTAATTCATATAAACAAACTATCAAGGTCTTTGATACCCCATCCATTACATGTACATATTCATGATATTTTGATCTAGAAGAAGTTTTTGAAGCATTTATCAAAAAAGGGGGAGAATATTTCAAAGTTCAATTTCAAAAGCAAGAGTGAAAGTTGAAAAGTTAGAAAGGTTGAATTATTCATCATCAGATGTTTGGGGGAGATAATTTCAAGTCAGAAAAGAAAAGATACAAAGTCGAATCAGAAGATAATTTCAAGATTTTATCAAAAAGGAGAGATTATTTGGAAAGAGTGAAAGAGTTACAAAGCTACAAATATGTATTTTTACAAAAGGGAGAGATAAATATAGATGTCAAGTTTTGAAGAAATGATGTTTGTAGAAATAGTTTGTTGAAAAGATGCAAAGGGAGAGATGTAAACAAGAAAAGAAGTTCAAGAAAGTTTTATTCACATGATGGAGATTTGAAAGCTTCAAAGATATAAAAGATACAAAGTTGAAGAATTTTCAAGAGAAAAAAGACCTGAAGATTCGTGTTACTTTTTTTTAATCTTGAATCCAAAAGGGGAGATTATTGAGTCAAAATGTTGTATTAAAGATTAAAAGGGTCACTTGTGTAATTGTTCTAAAGTGTTTTTAAAGTCAAGTGTGTTTGACATTACTTTGTGTCTTGAGTTGTGAAAGTCAACTAGTTTGACTTGGTATAAATAGTTTTGGTTATTGTAATCTTGTAACTACGCATGCAGATCTTGAGAGCACGCACACATACAGATTGAGAGACTTGTGATTGTAGTGAGAGAATATTCTCTACGTATTGAGAGAATTCATTTGTAAGTAATTCAAATATAATACAAATAACTTGTGATTGAAAGTGTGTGTATAATCTGTGATTGAGCTTGATACTGGAACTCATACCAGTCAAGAAACTGATAACAACCACTTGTTCCCTATAACTCCACATGGTTTTGACATCAACACTTAATGGAAGAAGAGAGTTAAGCTCCTCATATACTTTCTTGAACTCCATGACATAAGTAGTGAGTGATCACCTATGTTGTTATCCATGATGAAAGTACTTACATACACTATAAATTCGAGAGATGTTACTTTTTCCAAAATAAAAAATATCAAGATAATTCATAAGTTCCTTCACATATTCATAGTTACTAACCAAAGATGAAATAGAAGGTTTAGTAGCATTGATAATTTGCAAGTACAAACGAGCATCACTTGGTAACCATGAATCAGAATCGGAATCATTACCTTTAGAAGGATCACATATGAGATGAGAACCAATTCCCATACCTTGGAGATAGATACGAATGGTCTTGCTCCACTCAAAGAAGTAGGAGCCATTAAGCTTGTTGTTAGTGATTCTAACATTTACTGGAAGTATCTCGGGTACCCGTGGACCACTGTTGCTACCAGATGGTTGTCTTCTCCATTCATCTTACAATAAATCACGAACCAGAAACCGTCAAAGTTGGACAAAGAATGCACTCACAGGGTGCTAAAAAACCGACAAATAGAGACGAAAACGAACAGTGCACTCACAAGGTGCCAGAAAACCCGATGAACATAGATGAAAAACGAACATAAATTTTCTATCCATAAAAACGTACTAGTGTTTGTCACGAAACCGAGCTCTGATACCATGTAATCAGAGATTATATTATTGCTTGACTTATGTTTATAATAAAAGGGTACAAGGATATATATATATATATATATATATATATATATAGGAAAGAAACCTAGAAAAAAGGAAACCCTCAAAGAGAAAACCCTAAGGGCCCACGGGCTAAATGGGCCTAAGTAAATAAATATATCTTTTACATTCTAGCAGATAGAAACTTCATCAAGACTGAGGTAGAAAATGGCACCATTAGTCTTAACTTCATTACAACAAAACAGTAGGAAACACATATGTTAACTAAAGCACTGATGAAATCAGACTTCGAACGTAATGTGCCCAACTTGGGAATGTGGATATACATTGGCCAACTAGAGGGGGGTGTTGGAAAGATGGAAGGTTTTAAGAAAGGAAATCGTATCAATCATCCTCCAACTGTTTTGGAAGGAATGCTTTTTATTTAAAAAGTAGATATGTAATTTTCTCTAATTTTGCTAGTTTCCTTGTTATTTTTGTAATACAAATTTTGTATATATCTGTGAATGAAATCATAGTTCGAAATCCTTAGTTGTCTCGTTTTGTCTCAATAATTAGTTAGTTTTTTTAGTTAGTGCTTAGTAGGTTAGTGGCATCCTTATTTCCGGTTCTTTTCCGTTTAAGAGTACTGTAATTTGCATATTGGAAGTATCATAAAATTGTCCCAAAAGCTCTCTCTTCTACTTAATATCTTACCGGAGACCGACCATCTCGAGCATGTCGTAACCACCAATGCCTCTGACACTGGTATTGGCACGATTATGTCTCATTCCAATCATCCGGTGGCGTTCTTTAGCAAGAAACTTGGCCCTCATATGCGAGTAGCTTCCACGTATCTTCATGAACTCTATGTGATCACATAAGCTATCAAGAAATGGCGGCATATACTTACTCGGTCGACCGTTTTGCATCTTTACCGACTAAAATTTCATGCGAGTTTTGTTGAAAAGTGTCACTTTATATCATATCGCAATAAAAGGGAAACTTTTGGAATTATTAAGTTTTAGTCATAACTTTGTCTTATGCTATTTGATTATTCAGAACGAAATTTTTGGCACCATTTGATCGTTTGGGTGCCATTGAGTTTCATTGAGTTTTATGGAAGTCTTGTTAAGTTTTATAGAGTTTTATTTTTCGACATTTTTCACCACATGGATGAACTTTGCAATGCGTATACTCGAATTATTGTGTGTGTTAATTTATTAGTTTTATTGAACATTTTTGACTCATACGAGTGATGTTGAGAAAATGTTACCTTATGTCGTAATTGTTATTCCCAATATTCAAGTTCTAATTGCTAAAACATAATCAAGATGATGAATTGTAGTCATATGTCATTTATTTCAATCTCAAATATTACAAATCTCACAACTTTCTCTCACTACTTTCTCACTCTAGAATAATATGAATGATGCTCTTCTCTAATTGGCTCTATAATCTGAATTGTTACAAAATCACATACACACTTGTTACAAAGACTTACAAAGGTATTTATACCTCAAGATATACAAAGAAACAAAATACAAAATACAAATGCAATACACTTTGACTTTTTTATTACAAAAGACTTTGACTTCTTGAACTTTGAATTTTGTCTTCTTGATCTTGTATCCAACATATTTATGCTCTAACAATCTCCCCCTTTGGATTCAAGATCACTATTGAAAGATCTAGCAATTCAGTCTTCTCTTTTAAACTCTGTTAGTACAATCTCCCTTTTTTTTCTTTAACGACATTCTTTCCAAAACTGTCTTCAAACTATTAACAATCTCCCCAAAACTTTCACAAAATACTTTGGAAATAAAATATCTTCAGATTCAGCTCAAATTGCTTCAGCAAATAATCTCCAAAGAAAATTTCAGTGAAATCCACACATCTTCAGAAATTCTTTGATCTTCTTCAAATCTTTACTTTGAATCTTCAGACATGGACATTTCTATAAATTCATCTCCCCCTTTTTGATGAAATGAGCATCAATATCATCAAATTGTTATTCCCAATATTCAAGTTCTAATTGCTAAAACAGAATCAAGATGATGAATTGTAGTCATATGTCATTGATTTCAATCTCAAATATTACAAATCTCACAACTTTCTCTCATTACTTTCTCACTCTAGAATAATATGAATGATGCTCTTCTCTAATTCTCTCTCTAATCTGAATTGTTACAAAATGACATACACACTTGTTACACAGACTTACAAAGGTATTTATACCCCAAGATATACAAAGAAACAAAATACAAAATACAAATGCAATACACTTTTACTTTTTTATTACAAAAGACTTTAACTTTGAAGAGAGTTGACTTTCTCAGCTTTGACTTCTTGAACTTTGACTTTTGTCTTCTTGATCTTGTATCCAACATATTTATGCTCTAACAGTAATGCAACAGAAAAATGGTAGTTTTGGAATTGAAATGTTGCAAGATGTTATCTTTCGAGTTTTGTGTTAGTACGTTTCATGGCATACTATTTGGTGTAAGAATTGATTTGTACTCATAACGTGAGTAAACGTATAAGGGTACAATGATGGTTTATTCCAATGCTTTGTTTTATCCACTTTCGGTGGTTGGTACTTTTGTTATCATCTCATATGAGTGTATTATGTTGATTTATTGGTATGTCTGGCATTATAGCCACTATTTTCGAGCAATTATTCATGCCGTATGTAAGGCTTGAAAATTTAAGTTGATTTAAATTATTTTACGTATCAATCGAGTCACAGGTACTTATCGTTTTCTTAAGTTCTGAGAAAATACATTAATGTATGTGAGTACTGTCGGAAAATTTTATTCCATATCATAATATGTCTAATTGAGAAAATTTCGGAATTTGATTTAATGAATTTCCTCCTTTGAAATTTCGTATAGACCATCAATTGCATGCTGTTTTATTTCGGGAAAAATTTATGTGTGTGTGGAATAAATAAATCCATGCTAGGACCGTAGCGGTTCATTTTAAAAGTTTGTTGAGCATACTTTTCCGTTTCTTTAGTAACTCGAGTAGTGATCAATTGACTTTCAATTGATTTTCACATGTGGGACAAGTGTGCCCATTTTGCACAACTACTGGGTAAGAAGTAGTAGATTTTTACACGTACGATAAATAGCTATAAAAACCTTTGTGTTGAAAAATCTTATAAGAATTTTTTATTCACATATTTGTTGAGTCATTCACTTGAAAACCTTGAACTCATTAGTACCTTTGGAAGGTTAAGCAACCCCGGTTAAGAATAAGGACGTATAGAACCTCGACAGTGGAAGGTTGGATTTTCCAACACGTGATACTATCGTAAGCCGAGTAGTATCGTTTGCAAAGTCGATGTACTTTTTGTAAGTGAAGGGTGAGGCTCGTTGTATCTCTTGTTAATGCTTGTGGAAAATTGTTCGTTTTGAGAACCTTTGTTATGGGAATCGGTCAGTTATTGCATAAGAGATGTGTAGAACCCTTTAGACACCGTGCTGGTAACCTTGGTTTTATGGGTAGGCTCGACGAATGAAGTTCATGTGTGGAGTTCTGTAGTAGCTAAAATTTTGGTGAAGTTGTTAGGTGTCAACTTTTTGATTACGAGGCCAAGAAGCGTTGGCATATTTGGAGTGCGACTGTTAAATCCCGGGGTATGTAGTAATTTTAAGAAGTTCAGATTGTGATCAGTGGATGTAGATGAATAATTTTCCTTAGCTAGTAAGAGATTTTCCAATTGAATGTTTGGTGCTTGGGCGTATTCTGAGAGTTGTATAATCCTTGGGTCAAGGACGACCGTCCATTTTGGAATCTAATGGTACTCATTAAAACTAAATGACGGTTCAGTAGCAGGAACATTTGGATTTGGAATTTTGTTGGTTTCGGTATTGATCAAACCTTGGATTGGTTGGCAAAATAGTTTAAAAGCTTGTAAATCTGGACTGATTGGAAGTCGGGATCTACCGTTTGGGAAGTATGGATCACCTAAGGTTGGGAGACAACCAAAGTCTTGTGGTTAGAAGCTACTCTAGTATGTTAAGTGTTCGCTCGGATATAAGTTTAATGTACTTAAGGGGAAGTCGGTTTACATGATCTCCCGGATGCTTGGGGGGACATTCTGGCGTTTATTACAAGTGGTGTGCATTGGAATGTTATGCAAAAGCTTTCTTTTGCTGCTATAATTTATCATATTTGGCATAAGCGGAATTCCAGACTTTTTGATGATAAGAAGAAGACGGTGCTGATGTTGGCTAAGGAGATAAAGCAAATTATCCTTCTTATAATGGCTTGGAAAAATCGTGCTAGAAATTCTATCCGGGTCGATGGTGGCGCATGATGATTGTGGTGGCCTGTGTTTGGTGGATTGCTTTTGGTCTGTTTGGTGGTGTGCGTTTTTGGCCATTCCTTTTTGGAGCTGGTTGATTTATGTTACTCTTTGCCTGTTTTGGCTCCTTATTTTTGTTTGGTGTTGGTTTTTTGTCCCTCTTTGGGGCCTGGATTTGTTGTTTCTCTTGTAATGGCTTTTGCCTTTTTGCTTTTATAATATTTCCTGGTTTTCCCCTAAAAAAAGTTTAATGTACTTAAGGGGACATTTGTTGTGAGTATCAACACAAAGTTTATCGTAATTATTATGTCAAGTGTATTAGAGACAACTTATCGTAAACAGAGATAGTCAATTATGGGGGCAACATTACATAGGAATCTAGATTTCGAGGACGAAATCTCTTTTAAGGTTGGGAGGATTGTAACACCCTGAATTTTGTAAGTATAGTGTATCCCTAATAATCGCGTTTATTGTATTTAGGTATGCGGTCATTTTATAGATAAGCGTGTCTCCAATCGCGATTAGTTGATTTGTTAAAAAGAAAATCAAAATTAAATTTTGGACCTTTAGGGGCAAGTGAGTTGCATAGACCTCAACATCACATTAAACTAGCTTTGGGGACTGATTTGATTCTAATCCAAAATACTTTAGGGCGAGTTTCAAGTGAGTTTTTTTTTACCACAAACTAACTTCAAACTCATGTCGGTCACTATTTTGACGCTAAGCTCAAATACCTTCCAGGCGACTTTCAGGTGAGTTTCTTAACCCTAAACCAACTTCAAACTCACGTCGGCCGCTGTTTTGTAACTAAACCTAAATACCTTCCAGGCGACTTTCAAGTGAGTTGCTTGACCTTGAACTAACTTCAAACTCACTCGAACAAAAAAAATTGGGTTTAAAACCCTTTTTGACGGTTCTTTTCTCATTCACTCCCTTTCTAATTTACTCCATCATCTACCCATTCTCCTCTCTCTCATTTTTTGTCCAAACATTATTTACTCCTCCAAAATCAAAATCTTCAGGAGTTTTAAGAGATTCAAGCTAGAGATTCAAGCTTTGTGGATGGAAACTTAAGATCTTCATCTTCTACAACTATCTCTCACCATTGTTGACCAAGTTTTTAGGGCTTTTCCTAAAAAGGAATTGTAAGTCCATCTTAACCTTCTAAACCTTTATTCTTGATTAAAACATTTCATTTTTACTTCCTAGAGCATTTATTTTGATGTATCATTCTTGTTTTGTAGTTTTAACTAATTTTGGGTATTTTGGATGATTAAAGGATTTAACTAAGATTTGTTATGAATCTGAGTTTTAGATTACTTTTGGCTCATCTTTAGGCTTTGGTTGTGACCCAGATAAAGTTACTATTGATGGATGTTTGTGGATCTAAAGCCTTCACTAAAGGAAGCTCAAGATTTAGGGTAAAATCTAGATTTAGCCTACATCTAGCAAGTTGAGTTCAAGTTGATTTGCGAAAACGTTGTACATGCCAAAAATGTCCATTTCAGGGCGATTATGTGTTTACATGATTTTTATTAAAAGTTGGAATATTTGAAAAGTTTTACTCATTTGGGTTATTTTGTTTTATAAATCTTGTGAAACACCCACATTTGGGATTTTTGGACATTTTGATAAATAAATCATGTTGATATGTTTTCTTGATGATTTAATACATAAATGGAGGTCATTTGATGTAAATATCCTTTTAGTGTATTTGATCTTATAAACCGCTTGGAAAAGGCATATTATTGTGTTATGAGGCATTTTGGACATATAAGGGTATAAGTTAATTTGGAAAATTGTTTGTCTCAACCAATGATGAATTTTGGGTCAATCACACTTTTGGTCATTGTGTTTGCATAACCGTTGGTAAAATGCATTTTATTGTAAGATAAAGTAAATTGTTGAGCTTTTGACTCGGTTTTGATTAAGATAAGTCTTGGGGACATTTGTCTGGTTTTAATAGCCCGTTGTGGAGTTTGGAGTATGATTGCGTTTATTGTGTATTATTTGAAAATTACATGTTTTGAGTGATTTGGTCATTCAATTGGAGTCATGTAATGTTATAGGTTGTAATGTAATGGATCCATAGGAATATGAGTCGATCATTATTATTTTAAATGGGACGGTTTTTTCCATGTTGGGACCAGGATTAGTCGAGGGGTCATCGAGGGCCTTATGGTGCGGGTTCGTGGAGTCAAACATCAACCATTGTCCCCGTGATGTAATTTTTTAGTCTATTTTTATGGAATTGTTATTTCCCATTTGTAACTAGTTGAGACATTAGGCCCTCGGAAGGCAACTTGGTACAGTTATGTATACCGGATACTAGCCATGGACAGTAAATGTGATCCTAGTGAATGAGTATGACTAAGATCATTGGGTGTCCTACCCCACAACTTAGTACGAGTCACGCGATGCTCGTGGCCTTGATCCTAGTATGATGAGCTCAATAACTTGGAAAGTGGCCTACTTTTGTGTTCTTCCGCTAACCATGGAACTCGGGTTTCCCCCATCACCGGAAGGTGTTGTTTTGGGTATTTAGTTTTATCCATGTTTTCGGTGACGTTCGAGTATGGGTTATTCCCCATAAGTTATAATTTTGGGGCTTGAGACTTACTCATATTTCGGCAGTTTGGATAATAAAGTTTTATTCGGATTTCAATATTTGAGCATTTACCATTATTCACGTTTTGACTGAGCTTTAGATTGCACCATTTCATGAAAAAATGTTTTGCATTGAAGCGTTCATCTTTAAAAATGTGTGTTATTAGAAAATGGGTCGTTTTCATATTTAAAGTAAATCATTTTCTAATATATAAATTGGTTTACTTTTCCTGCTTGATGGTTCAACATTTTCTTCCTTGGTATAATCCATCATGACCTAAGGATTCTGATTCTCTCGTAGCAAGTAGAGATCAACTAAGAGGCTTAAAATACCAAGTATACATGTCTTACCTGTAGCCTATAATATCTAATTTTCAAGATAAGAAGATAAATACTTTCACCGATTATTTAACCGTAAATACATCCACCACAGTTACAATTCCTACTACATATGAAAAATGATGGCCTTTAATATTTAAAATCATATATAGGTTCTTTACATCATTTTCATTCGCTCTCCATCCTCATTTTTGTGGCTCTCATTTTCATTTCTTCTCGCATGAAGAAAATGTGACCCGTAGTTGCATCTTCAACTTATCATTGCGCCATATAAATGGAATCCATAATGGTAAACTTTATCATGAAGATTAGCCTTATCAAAATAATGGAATCAATTGTACATTAAAGTTTTCATTATTCTCATCTATTGTCTACCTCTTTGTTTCTGAATCACATAACCATGTTTTTAGAACTCCAAAAGGATGAAAAAAGTCTTCAATGAGAGAAAGCATCTTGTGCCATTAAAAGTCGGTAGAAATGGTGTTATCCTTTGCCAGAGTTTAGCTCGCATAATGTATTGAAACTGATATTGTATCTTAAAACGCATAAGATAATGTAATCATCCAGATACAGTTGGAGGGCTTAGCACTGCAATAATATAGTGACAATTTTCTCACATCCTTTTTGAACCATTTTATAGACCATTTTATAAGATAAGTTATTTTGGTTTTGTTTAGCATACACCAACTAGTTTGAGAAAAACAATCATCACAGTATACATCCTATATAATGATAGTTTTAGGAAGTTTTTATTTAATATCATAAGACTATGAAAATGTGTAATTTTCTCTTTCTTGCATCGAAAACCCTTGACCTATTGGTTTTCATTATAAGATCTTGTATAGAAACTGTAAGGTTGTATCAAAATTGTCCATTCTGTTGGTTTGATTTCTAAGAAACAAAATAATTGTTATGTTTATTTGTAATAATGCATTTTGAACATGCACTTAAAAGATTCCAAGTCAGGCCTTCATTTCCTAATAACTAGAATTATAGCTCATGCAGTTGACGAACTCGTGGATGTGGTTGAATTGGATTAAAAGTTTGAGGAAGAAGAAACTTATTATATGAGAGGGGAAAAGGGTCAACTCCCATTGCCGTCGCCACCGCCTCCACCTCCTTCTATTATGCAAAAGCCTTACTTACAGGTTAGTCAAATTTGGAGCAATGAGCTTTTCAGTAATGTTATCTATACTACTTTATAAAGCATTTGGCCTGCTTTTCTTAAAAACAACTTCCTAAGCATAATGTACTACCATCTAATGCCAAATTACTTAAATTTCAACTTTACAAGTAATCCATGCACCATGTACAACTTGTTAATGCTTAAAAAAAATAAGATGCTCCCTAAGATGTCGATTCCTTCTCCCAAGTAATCCATGCCAGTGTACCCTTCTCCCAAAGATTCCTTCTCCCAAGTAATTCCAGCTCCCAAAGATGTCGATTCCTTCTCCCAAGGCAACAATCCCGCTCCTTTTTTTCAATTTCAAATCTTGCGACTTCAGATTATATGTGTACATTTTGATTATACGTTGCATCGACCAGTTGGAGATTCAAGGTTAGGGATTTTATTAGTTCTACTAAATCGAATGCTTTTCTCCCAAAGATGCCTCTTTCTAGACCTGCAGATTTTGATTGGGTTTGTTTTCCTCATTCTCAATCGATTTCTTCTCTCAAGGTAATCTTTCTGTTCGATTTCTATAATCTTCTCAATCGATTTAGAAATCGCCAAAATCTTCTCAATCAATTTTGGTCTTCTAAACCCAAAACAGAAATCGACTTCTTCTCAATCGATTTCGGTCAGTTCGATTTCTCAATCGATTTCTGTTTTAGGTCTGGGAATCGATTTCTTCTAGGTCTGGGAATCGATTTCTTATTAAACTTCTCAATCGATTTCTGTTTTTGGGTAATCGATTTCTTATTAAAACCAAAAACAGATTTTGGCCATTTTTTCTGTTTTTGGGTAATCGATTTCTTCTTAAACCCAAAAACAGATTTTGGCGATTTTTTTTGTTTTTGGGTAATCTATTTCTTCTTAAACCCAAAAATACCTTCTATTTGCTATTGGACTATTGATGTTAAAAACATCAGTTCGATTTCTGTTTTTGTCTGCTCAAGGTAATCGATTTCTGAAGGTCTGTTTCTATTTGTCTACTTACATCTTATAATAGTGAATTTAGTTGGCAAGTTGGCTTAATGTATGTATATTATAATCTGGTATTTGAGCATGATTTGGTCACACTTATAATGTACCCTCGACTGGGTAATCGATTTCTGTTCGATTTTTTCTAAACCAGATTATAGGCATGTATGTATACTATAATATGGTATTTGAGCATGATGTTATAACCAGACTATAAGCTGATTTAGAAACTTTGTAATTTGTATAACTTAAACAAATATAAATGTTGTATCTTGGGGACATAGAATTAAGTTTCCTCAATTTTAGATGTACTTTTGTGCTTTAGGTGTACATTCATGGGTAGTGTTTCGTTTAATGCTGCCAATAACGAAACTGCGCCAAAGCTTGCATAAACGGGTGCAACACCAAAGTTTTTCATCAGCTCAAGGAAGAATAGGCCGACCAAGAAATTACACACCTGAATTAAAATGCAATACATAATTATAGTTTAATCTCAAATTCACTCTGTCCCAAAATAAATGCATTAGTTGTTTTCTGGCAAAAGATTCAATCCAAAATTATCTTTTTAATCCTAGAAAAACATTGACAGCATTGATCTTGGTGTATATAATTTTTCTATTTTGTTACAAGGGGTGTACTTTAGATATTGTGGTGTAAAGTTCTGCAAAAGTTTGACTTGTGCTTTACTAAATTTTATATTACTGATATCATCTTACTAATTTTCAGGTAGAGGTCGAATCTGCATACATCTTACCCCCACCCTAGACCCTATCTCCGGGTGAGATATACTGGGATTGTTTGGTTTGGTTTGGTTTTCTTGTGTGTGAGGGACCAGAACCATCAAATATTTCATCAGCCGACTGAAATTCAGATTCACTGATATCAGAGGTGAACTATATCTTTAGTTACCGAGTAATCTAGAGAATTTGTAAGATACGTACCCAGTGAACAGAAAAACTGAAACTCATGATCTTCCCACGTGTCCTGCTGCTGTTAAGCTCGGGTATAATAAGACCCGTTACTGGACCAGCTCCAATTGCATAAGTCAATATGTACCTTACATAATGTATAGCATCAGAGATGCCATAGTATTATTCCCAAATAGGAGCAGGTTCATTATAGAACTGTATATATTTTGAAAACAGTGAGAACGAAATATTCATGATGAATGAACATCCATGATATTCATGTACATTCATCATGAATATTTGGTTCCTTGGTTCTATTTACGATTCCTAAATGAACTTTCTCTTTCCCAAATGAACTGTAAATTAGGATAAGTATCTGAGGGGAAGGACCGATGATACACAAAATGTATAGGGCCCATGTGCAAATAAACTACAGATAGTTAGCAGCAGCCGAAGTCGTCAACTGATGAGATCACTAAGGCTATTATGAGCACAGAATTGGGAGAAATGAGTTGAAATTCGTGTATGGATAGTTGAATGCTTGACCAACGTACACAAGTAAATGATGACCTTAAGGATCAATGATTCAGATAAAGATGGTTAAGCTTACAGGATGGTCCCCGAGATAGACAAGTTATTCCGAAGCTCTTCATCTATAGGAAAATTGATAGCAGAGACAACAAGAAACAGACACTGCCTGTATGAATAAGTAGTAAATTCAATTTAGTAGGGATGGAATAAACATATATAAAGAATCTAATCCTAAAAGATGCCTGCCAGCATATAAACATCCATGCACGATTAGTTATTTATATCAAATTTCATGTGCATATGGTTTGATTTGTGGTTTGATTGTATGGACTAGACATTGTTCTAATTTGTAATTCATCTGGAATTGTTCAAAAAGTGGTTCTTTTCTTGCTTTAAATGTGTTTATTGTATACAGCTGTCACACAGAACAGGCCTATTCCTTTGTTTGAGTGTATAGACAGATTTGAACAATATTCCTTTATTTGAGTGTATAGACAGATTTGAACCAAAAAAACAGGAAGAATGAGGAACTAAGAAACATCAGGAATATAACCAAATGTAGGTGTCTGTTGTGTGTTCAACCACGTCCAGAAGATAGGCCAACCATGTATTCTGTGATTCTAATGCTTACATGTTTAGTTGTGGAAGAGAAAGAAATCTGGCTTCTGTTCTTAGTTCCATGTGTGATTTTTTTGTTCAGACAGTGTTGCTGATTTCCAAAATGGTTTATCAACAGTTGTTTCTTTCTCATCCTATTGGTCTTATTGATAACAAAATTTTGATAGGAATTTTCAGGTTCTACCTGTTCTTTTTTGGTGTTAAATTGCTTCTGAAGAGAGTTCCATTCCTAGCTCATAAAGATCCACATATGAATCAGAATCATATCCCTTTCTTTGTGAAAGTTACAAGGTGCTCTATATTGATCTTTTCATGCACGTGATCTTGATGTATGTCTTCTTATATGCAGCCAGAAACTATCATCAAAGATAGAAGAAGATGATGATTAGAACAAATCCTGAAAAGGTTAGACCCCAAGTTCATGAATTTTTATAAATGTTTTCTTGTAAACGTCCTTGAAGTAGATAGTATTAAAGCGTTTTTAGTTCCTGAAAAGGTTAGACCCCATGTCAGTCTTTTTTTTTCCTTGTTGGGTTTATGCTCCTCCTCATTTCCTTCTTATTTGTGTTCCAAAGGCATTCTACACATTTTGTTTCTTAATTTTATTTATTTATTTGGATTAACGAGAAAACTTATGAGATGGCAGGTGGTATGTCATTTATGTGTTTTATGCATCGCTTTTCTTCTCTATACTGCAGTACCCAATGTTTTAAAAACCGGTTTTTTGGTTGACCCGGTGTGGTGACCGGGTCACGGTTCAACCGGTTCAACCGGATGGTTGACTCGGTTTCAAGAAATTCTATGTATTTTTCATTTTCCTACATACATATATATATATATATATATATAATTAAGAATTTGATGTGGAATCGAGCGTGGACTGATGGAATCGAGCGTGGAGTCGATGATTTGTGAAATTGATTTTTTAACCCTAGCCGCTATCTTATAGTTATACGAAATTGATTTTTTAACCGGGTAAACCCGGGTTTTTACCGGTTCAACCAGTTCAATCAAAAAACCGGCGGTTCGATCCAGGCCATAATTTCCCAAAAAACCGGTCGTAATTGACCCGGTCTCTTCACCGGTTCAACCAGTTGAACCGTTCGGGTCAACCCGGGTTTTAAAAAAGTGGCAGTACCTCTACAACTTGAGTGGCAATATGTTCTCTATTTTGTTCTTCTACATTTCGTATTAAATTGTCTTGATTCCTTACTCATTTGTTTGATTTATTTGATTTTGTTTGTTAAATTGTCAGGATCTGGGTACTCGATTCAGATTTTGATTGCTATTTTGTTTCATGATTTGTAAGTGGGATTGTTCACAGAATGCTGAGTTGTTCGGTTTGAATTATGGAGTGAACGTCCGATAATTGCTTATGGATTTTGGAAGAGGTTGAGGAAGTCAATAAGCAACTCTCAGTCAAATGTTTGTATTAATTTTTTTGTTTTCAGTTTCATTTTACTATGTATGGCAGTGTGAGTATGAGGTATTGAAAATTGAAGTTCAATGTAAAGTTTGTTAAAGTGGGAGCGATTGTCTGACCCTTTCTTCTATATTCTGGGGTTGTAATATTGGAATGTCTAATTAAAGAGTTCCTTGCAATCCTTGCAAAGTGAAGTTTGTTAATGTGTTTCATTTGGGACATTATTGTGAGTGCTTGTGTTTACTTGGTTGATTTGAAATTCTCATGTATTTTTCCCATGACTTTGTTGAATATCTGACCACTCATGGTTTAGTACTGTTTATCTAACAATTACCCGTAGACGTCTAACGCTTATTCAATGATCTTCAAAATTTGCATCCCGCCGCATTGCGCGGGTACTCAACTAGTATTACAAATATGCGTTGATTAATCTTTTGCTTAAAATTGTTCTACACTATGTTTTGCCAATTTTCTTCTTTTCTCCATTTCAAATTGTGGGTCCTAGTGGGGGTGGAGAAAGATCGGCGAACAATGAAGATATTCCATAAGTTTTAGGCATAAGAAGAGTATAGGTGAAAACAGTCTTGTTGGGGATCTAGTTTGAAAATCTTCTAGATTAGAAAATGATGTAATAATCCCCCATCTCTAAATAGGTGCAACCAATTCCTTTTAGAGAAAAGAATGCAACGATCCCCTATTTGGCCAAGTATAAATCCAATGTTACCATTTTGCCAAAGAGTAAATTACTACAACATAGTAATAACATGGATTTTGGTCTATAAACTCCTTTCTTTTTGTTGGCATTATTAAAAGATGTTTAAATTTTTTGACTAATAAACAAATACTTGCATCAAGTTGCCTGCGTGAGTAAACATTACATTTAATTTTGGATTAGAGAGTATGAAAAGTTGGAAAGTTTGAAGTCATTCTACAATTGAAACCATATATATATATATATATATATATATATATCTGTTTATATATGTGTGTGTGTGAATATATATATATAGGGTCTAGTTCAAGGGAGAACTTCAAATAACCGGAAAACTAAAGAACACCCTTATAGACATAGATTCAACCTAATCTAAAGAATATTAATAATTAGCAATTAAAGGAATTTAAATTAAAAAAAGGTATTAAATGAACTTTAGCCACCTATTGAGATAAGGAAACGTAACAAACTAATCAACAAAATTGTCGCCTACAATTAAGCAACTCTGGTTGATGGTTTAGGAATACCAAGTCAGAAGATTTATCTCAGAAATTTCAGGACAATTCACATTCAACCAATCGATAAATTGATCGAAATGGAATCAGTGGTTGAAAACGTACATGGAGAATCCGCTTGTGGAGGAAATATGGGCAGAGATGGAGTCAATGATGAAGAACACGTTGATTGTGATTCAGAGGGTAACGATTTACAATAAGGTAATCAATCTATACCATTATTTAAATACAATAAACGATTTATAAACTTTTAGTATGATGATTGAATTCTGATTCAATCATCCGAAACTAATTTATGAGTTCCCTAATTGCCATGATCGAATTAAATGGTTGTAGGTCGATATGTATAAATGCAATATACGAGTTAAACTAAGAATGTATGCTCTTATGAGTTTGATTTTGTTATTGAACTATCGAAGATAATTGTCCATTGTTATTATGTATAATTTTATGAGTTTGAGTGACAAATTGATTGAAATGGATCATATTAGGAGTAATTTAAGATTCTGCATGTATGCATTTGTGAATGAAAGTACAAAACAGATGGAAAACATGCACAAGTATATGTTATGAATAGAACAACCTGTTATGTAACAGGTGCATGTTATGCATAAGTGCATATTATGAACAGAGTACCTCGTGATGCATAAGTGCATGTTATGCACAGAATAACATGTTATGCACAAGTCATGATTGAAATGAATGCATTTGTGATTCAATATGCATATAAGGTATAGTACTATTTACATTATGCACATATGTATGAATAGTTAGTGGAAGTATGAAATTGTGAATGAATACTTATTTTAATTAACTACCTCTCTAACTATGTAGGACGAGCAATTGAAATCAATACTCCAAGAGGATCAATGTTCTCGATACCAAGGGTGGAGGATTGTGGTATACCTAAAGTTGGGTGGGTGTATGAGTCAATTGATAAAGCTATTGAAGTGTATACAACTTATGCAGATATAGCGGGGTTCGAGGTGAGACGGGGAAAACAAAAAAACAAAAACCAACGACATAATCAAGTTGAAATATTTTTTGTGCAATATGTCAGGGTACCCAAGAGACATACTGAATAAGAATAAGCAAAACAGAAGTTTTAAAAAAATCGGGTGTACTACGTGCATAAAGTTTCAACTTGTTCCCGACACATCATCACATAGAGTATACGGATTTGAAGATAAGCACAACCACCCACTGATCCCTCCCGAACATATGTGTCTTACACGAAAGAGAAGACAATTACTATATTGTGACAGAGAAATAATCAAAATATGTGCAACACAAGTGCATCAAAGACTCATACCTTATTGTGTGGCCTAAAAGATGGACATGACATGAAGCTATGTGGAACTAAAGTGGATTTCAAGAATCATCAATGAGACTATAACAACTACATTGGAGGGAGATTCAAAAATGTGGATTAAGAAAATGAACAACTAGAAGGAACACGTACCAAAATTTGTATTTGAATACAAATGTGAATTCAGTGAAATGGTGGCTGCTTTCTGGGCATATGATACTGCATAATGTAAATAAGGAGCATTTGGGGATATTGTCTCATTTGATGATACCTACTGTACAAATAGTATCCATTATATATATATATATATTTTAAATTACCATTAATCACATGTGCATACTCACTAACAATAATAATAATTTTTATTCGTTTCAGGCACCAAATGATATTTGTACCATTTACAGGTATTGATAACCATAAGAAATGTGTCACATTAGGAGTTGGATTGGTAGAGCATGAGAATGCAAAATTATTTGAATGGATGCTTAGAGATTTCTTAAAAGTACATAAAAAAGGAACCAACCTTAGTAGTTACAAATCAATGTGCAGCTATGAAGATTGCAATAGACATTGTTTTCCAGACAACAAGACAGAGGTTGTGCATGTGGCACATATGTAACAAGTTGACATAAAGGGTATGAAAGTATGAACTTGAATATAACATGAACTTGTGCAATTTATGATAAGAGATTATTAGTGCATAGAATGCACATGTGCATAACATACACTTTAGATTAACATGCATTTGTGCATATCATGCACTAGTGCATAGCATGCACTTGTGTATAATATATAAATACTAATACACTACACTACACTTACTTCTACTTCTATATATTGCACTAAACAATATAATATAATGTATTTGTAGGTCAATTACAATGTTTGCCACTACACTGACTTCAAGGCAAGATTCAAAAAAATGGTTTTGAATAATAAGTGGACACCAGAAGAGTTCGAGAATAAATGGCTCTCATTAATTGATGAATTTGATCTACAAGGCAATACATGGTTCGATTTGATGTTTGATATGAGGGAAATGTAGATACCAACATATTTCAGAGAATTGCCCCTTTCAAGTTTGATGAGGACAACATCATGATCAGAAAGTGAGAATTATTTCTTCTCGCAATTTGCACATTTTGGTGTAACAATCCTTTCCTTTGGTGATTCATTTGATGCTGCAATAGATAAACAACGACACGATCAGTCCATCCTTGACCATAAGACAGCAACGACGTCACCTACCTTGAAGACCTCGCTAGCAATTGAGTGGAATGCAAGTAGTTGAACACCTCTGACATGTTCATCTTGGTTCAGAAACAAATACAAGATTCAATTTGGTCATGTTCAATAACAAATCAACATTCAAAAGACAGTACAGAGGTGTCTATTGTGATGGAAACAACTGATATTGAAGTGAACAAAAATCAAGATGATACAAATGCCACCTACGTTCCAAGAGAGTTCACATACAAGGTATTAGGTCTAACCCTGGTATCCACATTTCCCAGTGTGCAAGTGCAAGTGAACTAGTGCATGCTATGCACATATGCATGTTATTCCAGAGTGTATTTTATACACATGTGCATTCTATGCACAACTAATCTCTTATGCTTAAACTACATAAGCGCATGTTCTATTCAAGTTCATATTTTCATACCCTTGATGTCAATTTGTTACATATGTGCCACATGCACAACCTATGTCTTGTTGTCTGGAAAACAATGTCTATTGCGATATTCATAGTCGCATATTGATCTGTAACTACTAAGGTTGGTTCCTTTTTATGTGTTTTTAAGAAATCTCTAAGTAGCCATTCAAATAAGTTTGCATTCTCATCCACAACCAATCCAGTTCCAAATGTGACACATTTGTTATGGTTATCAGTACCTGTAAATGGTACAAATATCATTTGCTACCTGAAAGGAATAATATTGGTATTTTAGAATATAGATAATGGATACCTAATAGTATGGTAGGTACAATCAAACGAGACAATATCCCCAAATGCTCCGTAATTACACTGTGTAGTATCATCTGCCCAGAAAGCAGCCACCATTTCAATGTCTTTACATTTGTATTCAAATACAAATTTTGGTACGTGTTCCTTCCGGTTGTTCATTTTCTTAATCCACAATTTTGAATCCCCCCTCCAATGTAGTTCTTATAATCTCTTTGATGATTCTTGAAATCTACCTTAGTTCCACTTACAACTTCATGTCCACCTTTTAGGCCATACAATAAGGTATAAGTCTTTGACGCACTTGTGTTGCACATATTTTGATTACTTCTCTGTGACAATATAGTAATTGTCTTCTCTTCCGTGTAAGATGCATATGTTCGGGAGGGATCAATGGGTGGTTGTGCCTATCTTCAAATCCATATACTCTATATGATGATGTGCCAGGAACAAGTTTAAAGTTTATGCATGCAGTTCACCCGATTTTTTTAAAACATCAATTTCGGTTCTTTTTATCTAGTTTCTCTTTCATTGTGTCAACTTGTATGTCTCTTGGGTACCCTGACCTACTGAACAAAAGATATTTCAACTTGATTATGTTGTTGGTTTTTGTTTTTTGTGTTCCCCGTCTCACCTCGAACCCCCGTATATTTGCGTAAGTTGTGTACACTTCAATGGCTTTATCAATTAACTCATACACCCACCCAACTTTAGGTATAACACACTCCTCCAACCTTGGGATCGAGAACGTTGATCCTCTTAGAGTATTGATTTTAATTGCCCGTCCTGCATAGTTAGAGAGGTAGTGTTAGTGCACAAATATGTTGGATCCAAGATCATGGAGTTTGAAAGTCAATTGCTCAAGTCAAAGACTCATTGAATGGTCAAAGTCAAAGTGCTTAAAGTGGAAAGTCAAAGTCAAGCATGTCAAAGTCAAAATAGTTTAGTTGTTAGTTGGTTTTGTCTTTGTAAACATGTAGGTATAAATAGTATTTTCGTTTGTAGATTCATATGAGACTGACAGAGAGAACTTAGAGAGAGAAATATTTCTGTGAGAGAGGGAGAGAGCATTTGTATTCGTATTATTCAATATCAATAATATGGAAATTGTGATTGAGTTTGTTGTTCATCTTGATTGATACACACATATTGGGAACAATAATTGGTTTCAGAGCAAGCATCGAATTAGAAAATCGATCAAGAATCTGGATTTTGGTGATCTACTTCAAGAACTCGCACATCTTCACTGTTCCATAATCAATATCTTATTTTTGTGTTATTTTGACTGTAATTTTCGTTGATTTGTATTCGGTTTATGTAGTCGAACACATTTTATTTGTATTGCTTTGTCCAATTCACAATATGTTTGTGTGAATTTAGGATTTTTGATTGAATGTTGTTATAAAGTATGTACGCACTGTGTTTTCGATCGAGGTGTATTTTTGTTGTTCTTGTTCAGAATTGAACAATTGTAACCTATTCGAATAGTGTTGAAGATCAAATTGACAAAGTTTCTTGGTTTGATTTGGAGTATTGGATCAATTTTTGGTTGAAATTGAAGTTTTTGAGACGAGATCTAAGAAATTCGCATCTAGAACTGAAGAACTAGCATGATGAAGATGAACTCCTAGGAAAGTGAAATTTGAAATTTGTTAAGTACAGAACTCGCATTGTGCTGTATACGAGAAGTAGAGAAATTCGCATCGCACTGTAGTCAAAGAAAATCTAAGGACAAAATTTGCATCTCAAAGTGTGTGAATAGTGAAGAATTTGCATCTAAAAGTGTGCGAAAAGTGAGGAATTCGTATCATTTACCATACAAATTGTGAGAAATTCGCATCCCATTACTTGCGAATTCAGAAGAATTCGCATCTCAAATCTGGAATATTTTCTAAGGCAAGAATTCGCATCGATACAAAAAGTTTGGGTTTGAAAATTATTCCAAGTCCAGAATTCGCATCACAAGCTCATGCGAAAAGTTTTCAAGTTGGTGAAAAGTTTAAGTCCAAAATTCACATATCTCTATATACGAGAAGTCTGAAATTCGCATCGTTCTGCCTGCGAAAAGCTCAGAACTCGCATCCTTCAGCGTGCGAATTCTATCAATTTGTATCCTTCTTTGTGCGAATTTCTTCCTTGTGCGAAAATCTTGGTGGCTAAGCCTTTGGTGTGCGAATTTCATCATTGTGTGCGAGAAGCTCCTTCTTTGGCGTGAGGATTCTATACTAAGTCATTTTTCTGACTGAGATTTTCAGAGCTTTTGATATTTTCTGATTCTATGTGTAAAGATCTATGTTGTTGATCAAGATGACTTCAAAGGATGCTCTTTCAATCGGTACTGATGTAAAACCACCTGTTCTATTCAAGGGTGAGTACGAGCAATGGAAGGATAGATTTATGGATTTCATATACAGACATGAAAATGGAGAATTCATCAAACAGTCTATTGATGAGGGTCTGATGAAACAAGTAACTGCTATTGTGCCTGATGAGGATAATGAGAGTTCTGATAGTGAAGATGGTACTGAGAACCTGTTGGTCCCGAAGGCGCTAAACAGGTTTGTAGAAGGGGGGGGGTTGAATACAAACACAGAATTTAAAGTTTAATAAATTGTTTATTGATAAATCAAAATACAATTTACATGTTTGTTGCGGAATAAGATTAAGACAGACTCAATCTAAACAAACTTAGGAAACACTAAGATAATTGCACAAGAAATTCAGAGAGAGAGGGGATTAAGAGATATAGAAAACAAGGGTTTCTATATTGAGTTCAAGGATGAAGCACACATTCAGATGAAGGGGTGAACTTCCTATTTATACCCAATGCATTAAATGCATGGCAGGATACTTTACACGTGGCGTTCACTGATAGGCTTTGGGAGTCTGACTTTTGGGAGACATGCTTTCGGCCGGGTCATGAACAGTGTAGTTGACATAGTTGTTGTACGAATGGTTGCAGAGACTTGTCCGTTCTGACACATCGTACTAGGTTGTGCAAGGATAGACAAAAGGAAACTTGAGGCATAAGCTTTGTGATCGATTGATCGCTGAGTATCTCTAAGTTCAGAGATAAAGAGGTTCAGCTATCGCTGAAGCTTTTTCTCATGTTCCTTCACGTATAAGTAGAGTTGTCTTTGCTTTACTGATGTCCGCATCAGATCACTAGTAGACTTCTCTTTGTTCAGCAGCTTCGTCTTTGATTCAGCTATGAACATTTGATGACGCGAGACTTGTCTTCAAGGATTACGTTGGCTGTTTACTTTAGGAACTATCAGTGATAACTGAACAGACTCAGTTTGATCACTGATAGTGAAACACTAATACATAGAAATGTATAAGAAAGACTATCAGCGATAACTGAACAGACTCAGTCTGATCGCTGATGGTGAAACACTAATACATATTAAAACGTAATTTTCACTAAGTATAGAAGAGGGTCGTTATCAAATCACTGAGAGAGTTTGGATCAACAATCTCCCCCTATTTGATAATGACAAAGTAACTGAAGAAAATTACTTTATGATTCAAAATGATGGAATAATCAGGACTCGTAACATACATGTCCCAATTACTATTTTGAGGGATCTTTTACAACACTGATGAAGTTAAGTACTTTACTGAAATTTCATTAATTCAAGAAGAGAATTACAAGGAATGAAAATTACAAGTAAATAACTAACTACTGTAAGTACAACTAATAGATTACAGAAAAGAAAACTAATCTATCAGCTATAAGAAGACTTAGGAGGATTTATCATATACTCGGGTATTTCTTCTCCTTTTTGTCTTCGTTCCAAGGATTCTTGGCTGATAATTTCTTTGATTTTCTCAGCAGCAGGGAAGAAGTCACACCATAAGCATAAGAGATCCTTGAGATGATTTAGAGGACATATAGGAATCTCAGAGACTCTTTGAAATCTGAGTTCCTCATCATCATTTCTGAAGAATATTCCATAAGGATAGTCAATTACTTGACCAGCTTGGAAAGGACCACCTGGAGGCAGAGATAAATCCAGAACTGAAAGATCAGGAGGAGGACCAAACAGTTCATCTCTTGAAAATTTGATAGAAGTTTCATTTCTGATGATGGCGACGTCTTCAGAGGAGGAGGACCCAATTCTTCTCTTGAGTTTCTTGGGATTGGGAGGGATAGGAGATGGCAGATTCAGTACAGAAGTGACTCTGTTGATGAGAGCTTTAAGAAGTCCTTCAACGTAGCCTCTGTATGTAGATTTCGATTTCTTCAGCGCATCCCAGAATTCTATCCACTCTGTAAAACCCTAAACCTTCAAGTTTGGAAACGTACATAGCTTTCTGAGTTCCATCCTCTCTGGTAATCTCCATGGTCATTGAGAGTTGATCCTTCTTCTTGCGACCAGAGATAGTCACGGCTGTTATTGGAAGAAGATCAGAGCGATAATCCATCTTCTGTTTGCACCATTCGATGGACTTATCGTTGATCTCTTGTTCTTTGGAGCGTTCCTCTTCAATTTCTCTCAGCAGTGCAGCTTGAACTTCCACAGGCTTTCTTTTCAGCTTCTTGTCCTTGACTTGAGAAGATTGAATCTTTAAAGCTAGTTGAGCATCTCGTCTGCATTCACCGAACAGTTTCTCAGCTTTAGCAGATTCTTCTCGTTCAGCATCAGTGAGGAAGTCGAGCTCTGAGAAGGATGTTTGAAGAGGAATTTTCAGCCGTTGACTTTCTAGTTGAGCGATCATTTCACCTCTTTTCTTTATCACTTCCTCTGACCAACGAGATGGTCGAGAGGGCCTTCCTGGATGGAGCAGGGAATCTTCTTCTTCTTCTTCATCAATCTCAGCGATAGAGATTGGGATTATTTCTTCAGCGATAGTAGCTGGAATTATTTGTAGTTCAGAACCCTTAAGCAGGGGTGAGAACTGTCTGGATAGAAAATGAAGGAAAGAAGGGATAAGTGTATATTTTTAGAAAAAGAGAGAGAAAGGCTAGAAGGAAATAGGGGTTTGGAAAGAGTAGGAGAGTGGTACAATAGAAAGACATACCTGAGAAGGATGTTCCCCCTCAGATTGTGATCCAGTCCTCAAGCATTCTTCAGCGATTGGTTGCTTGTCTTTGCTCTGCGAAGGAGCGCTTGAAGATGTATCACCTCTCACCCCTGCTTTGACAACCTCTTGCGAAGTTGTCCCTGATACGTTCGGCTTGGAGAACCACATAGATTGGTCTTCTTCATCGTCGTCGTCATCATTGGAGGGTTGATCCTTTTCTTGATCAACAAGATCTAGATCATCTTCCTCTTCATCTTCTTCTTCCTCATCATCTTCAAAGAGAAGAGAATGAATAGAAGAGGGTTCTTTTGCCTTCTCCCCCTCTTTGTCATTATCAACGACAGGGGGTTGGTCAGCTGCTGGAGTAGCTGTTGAAGCTTTCAGCACTTGAACGTCAGCCTCCAGACGCTTGACCCGATCTTCAACTGCAGGGATGTCGCATGTGGCATCATGGATGAATTCTACAGCGATGTTGAGATTTGTCCGATCATCTTCAGTGAAGGAGGGGGGCAGCGCTGGAGCTGTTTCAGATACCTTTTGGAGAAGTTGCTGTAGAAGGGACGTGCAGAGATCAACCTTAGAAGAGAGATCTCGAACTTCAGTGGTAGGAGACTCAAATCGCCCCTGAAAGAGTTGAGAGGACTCTCTGAGTTGGACGACTTGTTCTTCCACAGCTGAAAGTTTGGAGTTCTCAGCTTTGGATGAGCAGGTGGCTGTCAACCTTTTCAGCTCCTCACCAGCCTGATTTACGGCGCTGGTGGTGGTGTTGATGGTGTTGGTGAGAGCGTCCACCTTTTCTCCCAGACTGTTGACATGCGTGTCAACAGACGCCAAACTAGGACCTGAAAATGATATCAGTTCAGATATGGGCTTATTTGGAGAGGTGGGGAAAGAAGTGTTTAGGATAATAGGTTTACCTGACGTATCAAACATTTTGTAGAACTGCAAAGATTCCTCAAACGTTTGATGTTCAGGTCCTATAGGTAAAGAGGCGGTAGCGGGTTTAGAGACCAAAGAAGGAGATGGAAGAGTTATGGAGATAGAAGTAGGGTTGGGGTTAATCTCAGCGGATGAGATAGTAGGTGGGGTCACTGATGGTGTGACATCGATTGAAATCGCTGACACGGTATGTTGAGTGACTGCTGGAGTTGTGGAGGAAAGACCCACAAATGCATCTAAGGTAGCTTGTTGAGAAGCTTCCTCGGGTATAGTAGTAGAGGGTGTACTTTCCTTAGTCTTTTTGGCCTTCTTAGAAGGACCAATCAGACTAGCTGATGGTCGTTTGGAAGTAGTGGTAGCGACAGGGATAGCAGACGAAGGAACCGTCTGCGTGGTCGCTGAAAAAGAAGAAGAATGGAGAGAGAGACGAGAACGAAGGAGAGAGATACTTACCTCATTGGCGAGTGGCTTTACCTCCAGTGATCGTTGACCTATCCTGGCAAAAGTGCCATCATCTTTGGTGGGATAGGTGTTGGGATAGAGGAACTTGATGTACGTACATATGAAACGTACGTACGAGATCTTGGGATCTCGTTCAGGCTTCTCTAATCTCGACCTCAGGTCTTCAAAAATGGCAGTGGCGTAGTCAAAGTTTTGACCAGCGATAACTGAGTAGGCCATTTGCAGTTGTGTTTTGCTGGCTTGATCTAGCGAACCACTCTTCCCGCTCATGCACTGAATTATGTGCGAGAAGATGAAGTTCAGTTGTGAAGGCATCTGAGCTTTGAGAATCTTGGTGAGCTTTTTGTTGGGAATAGAAGATCTCGGTTTGTTATCCCAACAATAACCCATTGCATCCAGAAAGGATATCAGCTCAGCATCAGTGGGGAGTGCGTCGAACCCACTCTTTGGTTTGTCAGGGAATCTCAAAGATTTCCTGAGGCTAAGAGCGGTCATGCTCCCTGGACCCAAATCCGTGCTGAAGGAAATAGCAGGGACTCGTTCACCTTTTTTGTTGGTGAGTTCAGTTGCATCAGCAGTGAACCAGAACTGCTGGAGTAGAGTCTTTGAAGGCTTAGGATCCACAGTGATCGCATAAGCTATGCATGATTGTTTGAGAAATTCAGCAGCTTCCACCAGATGTGGGTATTTGTCAGCTTTAAAGTCAAGTCTTCCCAAGTGATTACATTTAGTAATCTCAACTTCAGTGATAGCGAATCGTACATGCTTGGAAGCAACGATTGAAGATTGTGCCATTTCTGTTATGGAAAGAAGCATAATAGAAGAAATGATTATGATTAAAAAATAATATGATTACCAGTTTCCATAGAAGAAGGGAAACTGGAAAAAATATCAAGTTATTTTTAGGAAGAGAAAAATAGTGTTCTGGGTAGAAAGAATGAAGAACACTTTAAAAACCAAAAGGTTTTTATTTAAAAAAAAACATAAAATCAGAAAGAATGATTTTTAGTTTTTAAATAAGAACGTTTTATAAAATCTATGAAGAACAAGAACGAGTAGGATTTTAAAAAGAATAGAAAACATACGAACAATGCACATAAACATGAAATAAACCTGTTTATTTTGAAGAAGAAGAGTTGCAGATTCAATATTCTGGGTTTACTTGCTTGAGTGTTCTTGAGAAAGATTGTTTCTTGCTATGAAAGTTTTGAAAGCGTAAACCGTATAAAGGAGAGAAAAATTCCTTTTATACAAAGAGATAGAGGAGAGAGAAGGAATGAAGCGGGAAAAAATCATCATGACATTGACATGTTCCACAAAGTTGATTGGATAGAAGAGCAACGGACGAGCGTGTCGTGGATTATCCGCTCAAATGACGTCATAGGAAAGAGAGACGTTTCATTTTTCTGTTTTGAAATTTATCACTGAAGAGAAAATATCAGCAATAGAATTTTCTTTTTGAAAGTATCCCTGATGAAAAGATGGGGATAGATTTTCTTTTAAAAGGATCACTGAATATAAATATCAGTGATAAATTTAATTAAAAAGCTTTTAATCATTTGAAGAAAGATTCAGTGATTAAGATTTATATTTTAAAAAAAATCTCAACTGAATGAAGATTCAGTTGTAGGGATTGAGAAAACATACCTGAGAGTCAGAATATTTATCAGAGAATGATGAAAGGGGAACTTTTGATTACTGACGCAATACATGAACGCTGAAGAATTATTCTTCAAGGTTCAGCATTCCAAGCTCACTGATGAGAAAGTTGAACCTTGTCTCATCAAGAGGTTTGGTGAATATATCAGCAAGCTGAAAGTCAGTGGAAATAAAGTGAAGTTCAATATCACCATTCATCACATGATCTCTGATAAAGTGATATCTGATCTCTATGTGTTTTGTCTTTGAATGTAGCACAGGATTATTTGCTATAGCGATAGCACTAGTGCTGTCGCAATAGATAGGAATCTTTGATAGCTGAAGGTCATAATCTAACAGTTGATTTCTCATCCACAAGATTTGAGAACAACAGCTTCCAGCGGCTACGTATTCAGCTTCAGCTGTGGAAGTGGACACAGAATTTTGCTTCTTGCTTGTCCAACTTACCAGCTTTCCTCCCAAGAGTTGACATCCACCAGTGGTACTCTTTCTGTCAAGTTTACATCCTGCAAAATCACTATCAGAATAACCAGTTAGATCGAACCCTGAGTCTTTGGGATACCAAAGACCGAGGTTAGGAGTTCCTTTCAGATATCTAAAAATTCGCTTTACAGCGATCAGATGGGATTCTTTGGGTTCAGATTGATAGCGTGCACATAAACAAGTAGAGTACATGATGTCAGGTCGGCTTGTTGTGAGATACAACAGAGAGCCTATCATTCCTCTATAGGTAGTGACATTAACAGGTTTTCCAGAAGGATCTTTGTTAAGTGTCAGGGGTGGTGCCATAGGAGTTTTCATCGCTGAAGTTTTATTAAGATCAAACTTCTTCAGCATATCTTTAACATATTTACCTTGGCTGATAAAAGTACCTTTGTCAGATTGTTTAATCTGAAGACCAAGAAAATATGTCAGCTCACCCATCATACTCATTTTATATTCTTTCTTCATTCTTTCAGCGAAGCGAGTACACAGAGATGGGTTAGTAGAACCAAATATTATGTCATCGACATATATTTGTACAAGAATTATATGACCTTTTATCTTTCTGAAAAATAACGTATTATCAATCTTGCCACATTCAAAATTTTCAGAGATAAGAAAAGATGAGAGAGTGTCATACCAAGCACGAGGGGCTTGTTTTAGACCATAGAGAGCCTTATCCAATTTATAAACATAATTTGGATGTTTAGGGTCATAGAACCCTGGTGGTTGTTCTACATAGACTTCTTCATTCAGCTTTCCATTTAGAAACGCTGATTTTACATCCATTTGATACACGATGAAGTCTTTATAGACTGCATAAGCTAAGAATAGTCGAATTGCTTCGAGCCTGGCCACCGGGGCAAAGGTTTCATCATAGTCTATGCCTTCCTCTTGTCTGTATCCCTGAGCAACAAGTCGAGCCTTGTTGCGGGTTACAGTTCCATGTTCATCTAACTTGTTTCTAAACACCCATTTGGTGCCTATTACAGTTTTATCAGATGGTCTAGGAATGAGATTCCAAACTTTGTTTCGAGAAAATTCAGTCAGCTCTTTCTGCATAGCGTTGACCTAGTTTGGATCTCTGAGGGCATCATCAGTCTTCTTTGGTTCTATTAAGGAGAGAAAGTTTACAAAGAGACAGATATTACCTGAGCTTCGTCGTGTCTGAATACCTGCATCTGGATCACCAAGAATTTGATCTATTGGGTGATCTTTGGTCCATTGCTGAGCAGGAGCATTATTGCTTAACTCAGAGGTTGGATCAGCAATTTGAATGTTTACTGATGAGGACGATTGAGGTTCATCAGCGATTAACTGTTGAGTAGATTCACTGGAGAGGTTTTCAGACGAAGGCAAATTTGATGGTAGGAGTGTGTTTAGAGGTTCGGCTGAAACCCATGATTTGGATTCAGCGGTAGGATGTATAATGTTTGGATCATCATCAGCGACTGGGGGATCTGAATGCTGATGGTTTGAGAAGAAAGGTTCAGTTTCTCTGTAGTGAGAAAGCATCCAAGCATTTAACTCTTCATTGTCAGCGATTGGTTTGGAGTTCGCTGAGCGAGTTTCATCAAAAGTGACGTGAATTGTTTCTTCTACGGTTTGTCTTCTCTTGTTGAAGACTCTGTAGGCTTTGGAGATGGAGGAATATCCTAGAAATATTCCATCATCAGCTTTTGGGTCGAACTTTCCAAGTTGATCTCTGTTGTTTAAGATAAAGCACTGACAACCAAAGATATGAAGAAAGCTGATAGAAGGCTTCCTTCCAACAAAAAGTTCATAAGCTGTCTTCCCAAATCGCTTTATTATCAGCGATCTGTTTTGAGTAAAACATGCAGTGTTTACAGCTTCAGCCCAAAATTGAGTAGGGAGATGAGAATCGTTGAGCATTGATCTAGCAGCTTCTATGATCGTTCTGTTTCTTCTTTCAGCGACTCCGTTTTGCTGAGGTGTTCTTACTGAAGAGAAGTTGTGAGATATTCCCTTGTTCTCAAAGAAATTGTTCAGGGAACTATTTTTGAATTCAGTTCCATGATCACTTCTTATTGAACGAACAGTAAGATTGTTCAGCACTTCCATCTTTTTCACAAAAGATATTAGTTCTTCTGGAGTATCACTCTTACAGCGAAGAAAGATAACCCAGGTGTAGCGAGAATATTCATCTACAATGACAAGTGTATATTTCTTTCCAGCTATTGATTGGATGTTGACAGGGCCAAACAGATCCATATGCAAGAGCTGAAGAGGACTTGTCACTGAGGAAACTTGTTTCGATTTGAAACTTGCTTTTGTTTGTTTTCCTTTTTCACATGCTGAGCAGAGAGATTCTTTAGCATATAAGTGCTGAGGAAGACCAGAAACCAGTTCCTTAGATGAGAGAGAATTCAGGGTTTTGAAATTTAGATGAGAGATCCTTTTATGCCATAGCCAGTTGACATCAGAAGAGGCTTTAGATAGAAAACATAAGTTTTCAGTGATAGTAGAGTCCATATCTATTACATAGACATTTTCTCTGCGATGACCACTGAGAGCAAGTTTTCCTTTCTCATTTAACACTGAACATGCTTTCTTAGTAAAGCGTACTTCATAGTCTTTATCACATAGCTGACTGATGCTTAGAAGATTGTGCTTCAGTCCATCTACATAAGCGACTCTTCGAAAGGTAGTTGTCCCATTGTTGAGGACACCAAACCCTCGGGTAAATCCTTTACCATTCCCACCAAAGGTCACAGAGGGACCTTTCTCTTCCTTGTATTCAGTGAGCAGGTCTCTTTGTCCAGTCATATGACGAGAACATCCACTATCAAGATACCAGATGCCCTTTGATCCCTGCACACATAAGGTAGATTAAGCGTTGTTTGGTACCCACTTTTCAATGGGTCCTTCAGAGTTAGTGGATAAGGTAAGTTCAGTAGTATTTTCAGTTGATGAAGATTCAGCTTCAGTGGTGATCTTCACTTTGGTTAATTTCTTAACCTTAGTGGTATTTTTCACCTTGGTTGATTTTTCAGCCTTGGTGACCTTAGCTTTAGAAACATTTTTCTTCACTTTAGCTATTTTATCAGCTTCAGTGGCAGTTGGACATTTACTTGCAATATGATCAGTAAAACCACAGTGATAACATTTTCTATATCTGAAAATGGTTTTAGGATCAGAAGTAGAAGGTTTTGCAAGTTTAAGATGAGCAGGGCCAGGTCCAAGAAGACTTTTCTCTTGAGATCTGGGAGGAATTTTCATTTCTTCAGATCTCGAGGTTTTAAGATCAATCTTCAGCTTTGGAGGACAGAGATCAAAGATTTCTATCACAGAGCTAGAGGATTGCTTAGCTGAAGGTTTAGAAGGAACTTTCAGCTTTGCTTTCCTGGTTGCCTTCTGAGGAAGGAGAATGGACTTTCCTTTATTCGTAGACTTAGTATCTTTGGAATTTTCCTCAGGGATGTGATTTGAAGAAGAACAGGGATAGAATTGATTATAAGAAGTGTCAAAGAAAGAGGTGACAAAAGTTCCAAACTTAAGCGAGGAACTCTCTTTCTTAGGATCGTCCTGAGGTGTCCAAAAACCAAGACCAGTTTTATCACTATCAGGAGTTTGAGCATTAATTATCTCAGAGATCTTTGTTGATGATTTGCACCATTTTTCAACATGAGCCTTTTCTGTTTTTAGAGCAGCGATGGCTTGTTCGCGTTCAATACTGATGATTTCATTTATAATGACTTGATCTTTCAACTTTTCTTCTAAAAGATTTAGTTCTTTGATCTTTTCATGACATTTTTCCAGCTCTTGAGTTAAATGAACATTTTTATTCTCAGCTTGAGTTTTGTCGTTTAGGGCATTATAAAGGTCAATCGTCAGTACATCAACAGCGCGACTTCTCTCAGCTTCAGGTAGAGAGGGATTTGTAGAGATAGATACCTGAGATGATATGTAGCTCATAGAAGGTTCAGATGGTTCTTCCACTTCTTCTTTAATCTCAGCCATGAGGCAAAGATTAGCGACTTCTTCTTCATCAGAAGAAGATTCTTCTGATTCAGCCCAGTCGTGTTCTTCAGCGATGAGACCTTTACCTTTTCGCTGATAGCTTTTCAGCTTTTGATATTTGTTCTTCAGCTTATGGTATTTGTCATCACTGGATCTTCTTGAGGTAGAAGGTTTGAAGACCTTTTTCGACCTGCACTCACTAGCAAAATGTCCAATCTTTTCACAGTTATAGCAAGTGGCAGTAGCCTTATCAACCGGAGTTGATTTTGGCTTTTCAGTAAGAGAGAGAGGTTTACTTCTTCGGAAGTTACTCTTTCTTGAAAATCTCTTAAAAGAGTTTGTCAAGAGTGCTAAGGACTCGTCAAACTCTGAAAGATCAGGGTCTGATAGATCCTCAGATTCAGAATCTAACTCAGTGATGGTGAGAGTAGATCGCTGAGATGGAATTATCTCTGAAGAGACTAAAGCAACAGGAGTACTTTTGGAGTCTTTAGAATCTTTTACAAGATTTTTCTTCAGAAGATTTGATTGCTCATAGTTGAGCAATATTCCATACAGAGTGCTTAAAGAGAGAGTATGTAAGTCTTTTGTCAGCTTAAGACATATTGAATAACTGTCCCAGCTTTCAGGAAGACTTTCCAAGAATTTTGTTAGGACCTCAGAATTAGAATAGGTCCTTCCAACAGTTCTTAGGTCAATGATTAGGCAGTTAAACCGCTGATGAATGTCAGAAAGAGATTCATTCTTACCAGCGATGAAACTTTCATACTGTCTTACCAAGTTAATCTTTCGAGTCTCTTGGATTTCAGTGGTGCCCTCATATTGAACACATATGGTTTCCCACATTTCTTTAGAAGTTTTCAGATGCATGATGGAATGGAAAACTTCATCAGGCAGAGCCATTGAAATAATGGTCTTTGCTTTTGCATCTATGCCTACCTTCTTTTTATCTTCATCACTCCACTGTCTTATTTCCTTAACGACATATCGTTCAGGGACAGCTTCAGTGGTGGCAGTAGCGGGAACCGCAGCTATAATTCTAACAGGTTCATAGGGTCCGTTTTCTATATATTCAGGTATAGTAGGATCCGCACCTTCAAGAAATAGCATCATTCGATTTTTCCATAGAGAAAAGTTATCTCTGCTAAATCGAGGAGGTTTAGAAAGTGAACCATTATCATAGTAGTTTGTGTTTGTGTTTAATGCCATTTTAGAATAGCAAGGAAGAGTATACAGCAAGATCTTGTTTATTAGATTTAAACAAACTGCTCTGATACCACTTGTTGGTCCCGAAGGCGCTAAACAGGTTTGTAGAAGGGGGGGGGGTTGAATACAAACACAGAATTTAAAGTTTAATAAATTGTTTATTGATAAATCAAAATACAATTTACAAGTTTGTTGCGGAATAAGATTAAGACATACTCAATCTAAACAAACTTAGGAAACACTAAGATAATTGCACAAGAAATTCAGAGAGAGAGGGGATTAAGAGATATAGAAAACAAGGGTTTCAAGGATGAAGGACACCTTCAGATGAAGGGGTGAACTTCCTATTTATACCCAATGCATTAAATGCATGGCAGGATACTTTACACGTGGCGTTCACTGATAGGCTTTGGGAGTCTGACTTTTGGGAGACATGCTTTCGGTCGAGTCATGAACAGTGTAGTTGACAGAGTTGTTGTACGAATGGTTGCAGAGACTTGTCCGTTCTGACACATCGTACTAGGTTGTGCAAGGATAGACAAAAGGAAACTTGAGGCATAAGCTTTGTGATCGATTGATCGCTGAGTATCTCTAAGTTCAGAGATAAAGAGGTTCAGCTATCGCTGAAGCTTTTTCTCATGTCCCTTCACGTATAAGTAGAGTTGTCTTTGCTTCACTGATGTCCGCATCAGATCACTAGTAGACTTCTCTTTGTTCAGCAGCTTCGTCTTTGATTCAGCTATGAACATTTGATGACGCGAGACTTGTCTTCAGGGATTACGTTGGCTGTTTACTTTAGGAACTATCAGTGATAACTGAACAGACTCAGTTTGATCACTGATAGTGAAACACTAATACATAGAAATGTATAAGAAAGACTATCAGCGATAACTGAACAGACTTAGTCTGATCGCTGATGGTGAAACACTAATACATATTAAAACGTAATTTTCACTAAGTATAGAAGAGGGTCGTTATCAAATCACTGAGAGAGTTTGGATCAACAGAACCGAGGGATAAAGACCAAAGAGATTGAGGTCGACTTTTCTTATTATACACCTAAACAAAAGAAGAGGTATAAAGCTGATAAGCAAGCTAGATATCTACTTCTACAGAGCATACCAAATGAGATTTACATAAATATTGACAGCTACAAGGCTACTGCAAAAAAGATGTGGTATCAGCTAGAGAAAATGACGATGGGTTCACAGATTGGAAATCATATAAAGGTGGCTAACTGCATAAATAAGTATGAAGAGTTCAAGGCCAAATCTAGAGAAAGCCTAGAGGAGACATATGAAAGATTTGTCTCTCTACTGAATGAGCTTACCAAGAAGAAGGTGAAAAAGAAGCAAATTGAGAATAATGTTAAGTTTCTCAGTATCTTGCAGCCAGAGTGGAAGAAACATACAAGAAGGATGAAACATATGAAAGATCTGAGTGAGATCCCTCTACATGAGGTTTATGAAACTTTGAGACATAATGAAAAGGAGGTAGAAGAGGAGAGAGAAGAGAAGAGAAGAAGAAGAGTGAGAAGCCTATGAATGATCCAGTTGCTTTGGTAGTAGAGAAGAAGAAAGAAAAAAAGAAAAGAAAGATAAAACGAAGAAAAAGATGATTGTGGTTTCTAGTTCTGATGATTCTGACAGTGATGACTCCGATTCTGATGACGGTGAAAATCTTAAGCAAGCTATGTTGTCGCTTACCCGAGCCTTTCAAAAGAAATTCAATAAGAAGTCGGGTTCCAATAGTCAAAGATACTCTTCAGGATCAAAGAACTATGAACACAAGGAAAGGGTAGAAGGAAGAATGTTTGATGATAGAAGGTCTAAAGGAAAGAGTTACGTGGAAAGGAAGTCGGAAGAGAAAAGGTATGTGAATCAGTATGTAGAGAAGAAAGAAGAAGAGCCAGTGAAATGCTACAACTGTGGTAAGATAGGCCACTTTGCCAAGGACTGCCAGAAGCCAAAAGTCAGAAATTCAGAGTACTACAAGAACAAGATGCTTCTAGCCAAGCAAAAAGTGGCAGGCAAAGCTTTGATGGTCGAAGATGATTACCGGCTAGATCATACAGATTATGAGGATGACAAAGAGGAGACAACTCATATGTGCTTAATGGGCAAGGAGGTCAAATATGATAAATCTGATGAGGAGACTTTCGAAGAGGTAAATAATTTTTCTGAATCTGATTTCTTAAAGCAAATGGAAACCATGATGGTTGAGCTTCCGGACTTACAAGCTAAGCTCAAAAAGGAGAAAAGTAGTGTTGGGAAAAAGCGTCAAACAATTTTTTATCTCAACAAGGAAATTGTTGGGAACAAAAACTTGATTGACTCTTTGAACAAATCTGCTACTAATTTTGAAAAACAAAAAACTTGTTTTGAAACTCAAATTTCTGAAAAAATTTCTAAGTTCAATAAGTCTGAACTTGAGAAGCAAGAGTTTTTTGTGAATTATAATAAACTACAATTTGAAAAGAAATATTTACTGAAAAAGATTAATGGTTTGGAAGCAAAGCTTTATGCTCGAGGTCAAACTGATCAAACCATTTATCTAAACAAACCAAAGGAAGTTACTGATTTTAAAGATAATTGGGGTATTGGTTACGATAACCTACATTACTGATTTTGATTTTTTACAAGTTGTTGGCAAATGTCCTCATTTGAAACCCAAATTTGTTACAAAATCATCTGATGAGGTTGAGGCTATAAGGAAGATGAGAACAGAAAGAACACAACCAAAATGCAACTACCATTCAACTATAAAAAGCTGAATGATAGTTGCCTTTTTAAGCAACTAAAGTTTCTGTCAAACAATTATTTTGAATGCTATTCTACTAAGGAGTTGGAGGCAAAACCTGTTAAAGCCAAGATTTACGTTCCTCCACTCGTCTTGGAAAGTAAAATTTCTGAGCTTGAGAACACTTTAGTAAAAGAAAGAATCATGGTTGATCTTGAGAAAGTTATGTTTTCTACGGTTTTGATGAACACTAATTTCAAATCTAAAGTTACAAATGACGACTCCGAATTAGAAAGAGCTTGTGTAAACACCTCCACTGATTCAGATGCATCATCCTGTAAAGTTTTCATGGGAAACATTTTTACTAATCCTAAATCTTCAGATTGTGCTAAAATGTCTTACAAACAAAATTGTTCTAAAAAGACAAATGATTTCAAAATTTCAAATTCTTCCAAGGCACAACAATTTGATGATGATGTTGATGACTTATTTGTAGATGAAAATGATTTTTTAAATTCTGATGGTTGTTTGGATGAAAGTGTTGATAAATTTGATTTCAATGATACACTTCCAGATCATACTTCTTTTGTGATTAATAATGATGCTTTACCTAGTGTCCTTGAAAAAGGTGAAACATCAACTAAGATTGATGATTTAGTTCCTGTGAGTACCTATTACTCTAAAGGTAAGAAGAAAAAGAAAAGGCGCTCATAGAAACGGACCAACACAGGTAAGCACAAGAAAACACAAATTCTTAAATATCATGTTTCTAACAAATCTAAATCTTGTGTTTCAGAACTGAGAAGGAAAAAGTCTGAAGCGAGACTAGAATGGAGACCAAAAAGGAAGATTGAAGAGTCTACAAAATCATTTTCTGACATAGATTGTAATAGGACTACTACCAGTTTTCCTGATGTAATTGATCAATGTGTTTCTCATAAAACAAAACTTGTAACTTCTTACAAGGTTTATATAATAAAGCAGTTGATTCAATTATCTCATTTGCCTAGTCAGTGTTCTACATACGGTCGAAATGATTTTGTCACTCGACAATATTCTGATTGTTGGTTTGTTACTTATTATATACATCATTCTAATGTTTTTGAAATACAAAGAGGACCCAAATTCAAATGGGTGCCAAAATCTTATGCTAACACGAAAGGACCCATCTATAAATGGGTACCTAAACCTATTGTTGTCTGATTTCTCTTGTGCAAACCTGTCATATGTGGTACTTAGATTCAGGCTGTTCCAAGCATATGACAGGGCAGAAAGATATTTTATCTAATTATACTGAGAAATTATGCGGCAACGTGAGATTTGGAAATGACCAGCTTTCATCGATACTTGGTTATGGAGATGTAGTGCAAGAGAATGTAATGATAAAGAAGGTGAGTTATGTTGAAGGATTAGGAGACAATCTGTTCATAATTGGTCAGTTCTGCGACAAGGATTTAGAGGTGAACATTAAGGCCAAGAGATGTTATGTTAGGACTGAAGACGGTAAAGAACTCTTGGTCGGGATGCGAAAGTCAAACCTCTACACGATCAATCTGTCAAATGTCAAGACTGATAATGCGGTGTGTCTACTTTCTAAAGCCTTTATTCAACAAAGCTGGTTATGGCATAAAAGGCTATCTCATCTCAACTTTAGATATATTAACAAGTTGGTGACTGGAATTTGGTGAACATACTGGATATCTAGATGATCAACATGATCAGTATACATATAGCTATACCACTCCCTCATGTACATAAGTGGACCAAAGAGCACCTAGTTCATCAAATTATTGGAGATCCATCAAATTCGATGCAAACTAGGTCTGCAACTGCAAACGAGTGCATGTTTGATTCTCTTTTGAGCAAGATAGAGCCTACACGAGTATTAGAAGCTCTAAAAGATCCATATGGGATAACAGCTATGCAAGAAGAGCTCAATCAATTTGAATCGCTTAAAGTCGGGAGAATCGTACCTCGACCGGAAGGCAAAACAATTATAGGTATGAAATGGGTATTCAAAAATAAGAAAGATGAGGATGGTATTGTGGTAAGAAGTAAAGCTCGACTTGTTGCTAAAGGATATCGGCAAAAGGAAGGAATAGACTACGATGAGACATACGCTCCAGTTGCACGTATTGAGGCAATAAGAATGTTTCTAGCCTACATCCTTCATGTTGTAGCCCAGTGGTTTGGTAACATCCTGGGAGGGTCAGTGGATGGTATCCCTGATTACCCGGGTTCGAACCTTGTGGTGAGCATGTTGTGATATCCAGATCATGGGTCTGCCACATAGTGGTACCCTTAATTGGGTTGGGTCGTGGTCGATGGGGATTAGTCGGGTGGCACCCTTAAGTGGGAGCCTGGATACCCCGGGAACGTGTGTGTTTGTGTGTTAACTTTTCGTTCAAAAAAAGAATGTTTCTAGCCTACACTGTACACAAAAACTTTACTGTCTACCAAATGGACGTGAGACTGCCTTTCTAAATGTCAATCTAAAAGAGGAGGTATATGTCTAATAGCCAGAAGGATTTGTCAATGCTGAAAAACTGGATCATGTTTATATTTTTGACAAAGCACTCTATGGTTTAGAGAATGCTTCTCTAGCCTGGTATGATGTTTTATCCAAGTTTTTAGTCAAGTATGGCATCTCTAAAGGTAAAATCGGTACCACTCTCTTTATCATAAAGGAAAAAGATGATATCATTCTTACTCAAATATATGTGGATGATATAATATTTGGTTCAACTAATCCGAAGTGCTATAAGAACTTTTCTAATCTAATGGTGTCCAGATTTCAAATGAGTATAATGGGAGAGATGAATTTCTTTCTCGGATTACATGTTAGATAATTTTCAACAGGGATTTTTATTAATCAAGCGAAGTACATTTATGATATTTCGAGAAAATTTAAAATGGAAAATTGTACTCCAGTTGGTACCCCGATGGCACCAGGAACTAAGATTGGAGCTGATCTTTGGGGCAAAGTTGTTGATCTTAGAATCTATAGAGGAATGATTAGTTCATTAATGTACTTAACGGCAAGTAGACCAGATATTATGTTTCTACATGCTTATGCGCTAGATATCAAGCTTCGCCTAAAGAATCCCATCTTTCAGTTGTAAAGCGAATATTTAGGTATCTGATAGGGGACTGCAGATCATGGTTTTTGGTATCCTAACAATACAGGTTTTGAGCAAACAACCTATTCAGACACAGATCATGCAGGTTGTATGTTATATAAGAAGAGTACTTCGGGACATATACAATTTTTAGGTGATAAGCTCGTGAGTTGGACTTCTAAGAAACAACTTTATGTATATACTTCAACAACCGAGGCAGAGTACGTAGTTGCGGCTAGTTGCTGTTCTCAGGTGCTGTGGATGTGAACACAACTCCGAGATTATGGGTTTCAATACAACAAAATCCCAAATACTATGATTCCAAGAGCACTATTATTATATTTGTGAATCCTATTCAGCAACGAAAACCCAGCATATTGACGTGCGATATCATTTTATCAAAGATAATGTTGAAAAAGGTACAGTTGAACTTTACTTTATAAACACATATTATCAACTTGTTGATTTGTTTACCAAGCCGTTAGACTAAATAAGATTTAATTTTCTCATTTCGAAACTTGGCATGTTAAACCTCAAGACATAATCTGTAGTTACCTAGTATAGTTTATTTTTGTTCTTTTTCTTCATTTCTTTAATTTTAATCTGAACGATATCTGCACTGAAAGGTTTTATTCATGTTTACAGGGGGAGTGAGACAAAGTTTAGATGATCTAAATTCGAGGGGGAGTATGAGAAATTTTTGCATATGTTTTATACTGACAATTTTTTTTTCATGATGCATATTTTTAGGGGGAGTAAGGACTTTGATTTCTGATTATCTCTGATCAGAACTCGTTCTTAACAATTTTTATTGCTTTCATGTTTTAATTTTTCAATAATAGTTTTTGTTTTCAATAAGCCTTTGTTGCTTTGACGTCTTCTTGACTATTTGCAGATTTTGAGGGGGAGTTTACATGATCATATCAATCATGACTTTGGAGCTGACTTTATGAGATTAATGTTGAGCGTAAGGATTATTCTACTCTTAATCTCATTATGTTTGAAAGAATGACAACTTTCAAACATGAAAACATGTTTCTAAATGTTAAAACCGCTTTTTATTCTCAAAATGTTTTCATGAATTTAGAAGTGTGATTTAAATTTTTTTCATTTTATGCACGTCTTTATTAAACTAACCGTGTGTTTCCAAAGATAAATACTTGTGTATTATCTTTTCCATATACTGTCAAGTATTCACACACACCGGTTTAGTACTTTATTGACTATGTTCTTACCATGTCTCAACGTAAAACTATTTTTCGATGGTATGACACCCCGTTTGATATTCAAAGTTTGTTGATTGTTAATTTATTCAAAGTGTTTCTTTCAAGAATGTCTATATTTGATTCGTATAGACCTAAGCTTTTTATTTATATATCATTCATATTTGATCTTTTCAATACAATGTCAGATTTTCAAACAAGTCTTTTGTATTCATTTCATTCTTTCAATATATCTTGTTTTTTGAGAAAATCTTCCATGTTTAAAAAGCTCAAATATTTATGATTATCTTATTGAGCATATATACATCTGACATATATTATGTGATTTAACTGTTAAAGTTAAACTATTGAGAAACTTTGTACTTTTAGGACAAAATACATGGGATTATTGTGTGAGATTTTCAAAGAACTTCTATGGATTCACGATAACCAGTGTTTCTTACCCAGGAAGTTATCCTTGAGTGATCGAGAGGCGAGGGATCAATTTCTGAGTGTGGGTGTGTGATGAGGTAAAATGAAAAGAGAGATTGGTTAGAAGTTACCTCCATGTTAAAAAAAAGAGGGTGTGTGATCAAAGTAAAAGAATATCAAACTCTGCACCAAACTTTTTCTGAGTCGGACAACCACATTACTGTTGTTTCACAATTCTTTCGTTAACTTCATTGAAACAGGCACTAGCCCATGCCAACTATTTCTTTAAACCCCACCAGCTACTTATTTCTTTCTCAACAAAGAGATGTTTCAATTTTTCATGGGGACGCATCACATAATCTATCTCGTCTTCATTGGAAGACGTGGATATTGAAAAAGAAAGAAGTCTGCCCCACCTTCGCATTTCGATCATGCATAATTGAGTTTGTGTAATATTGTTGTTGTATCAATGGTTTACACATTTTGAGCCTATTTGAAAAGCCTAAGTAGCTTCATTCATTTCTACACTATGCACGAACACACAAGGAATACGTTTTCTTGTCTTAACATTCATAGAAAATTTCTTTGTGATTTTTCGATGATTGAATAGAAGCCCTGGCGAGTGAATATCAAAAAGCTCCTTTCCAATGTACATTTGTTGTACAAAGTGACATTGTGCTAATTACAGGCATCTTAACTGGTTCATTTGTTGATTCAGGATTACACTCTTATTTGTCAGAATTTGAAAAAATTCGGATGAATACATTATGAATTGACGGATGGTTCAGATTTTATTTTGAAAGATCAGTGGTCAGAAAAAGTTTCATGACATTTCTTGAACAAGTATTGATGATTTTTATGCTCTACATCATCAAAAAGGGGGAGAAATATTTTCAAGAAATGAGAAGATCAAGAAATGGATAAGAAGTTATGGGAGAAATATATTTCAAGAAATGGTGTCTAAAGAACAGACTGAAAAAATTACGGAGATAAAGTGATCAAGAGATAACAATTTTGAAGGTTATATTTCAGAAATATGGGGAGAATGTTCATAAAGTAAGAAAGTTCAGAAAGTTGGTTGAAAATTTGCTGAAAATTTTCTTTGAAGATTATTTGCTAAAGCAAAGTGAGATAAGTCTGAAGATAATTTCACTTATGAAGTCTTAAAGAGGTTTTTATTACCTTGGGAGAGATTGTTAAAATTCTTGAAGAAGATAATCACAGACTTTATGGGAGATTACTGAAAATTTGAAAACATTTCAAAGAAAGGGGAGATGAAATGCTTATCTTTGTGAAGATGATAAAGTGGGAGATTGAATTTGCCAAATATCAAACAAAGGAGAAGATTGTTCGTTATTGCAAAATTTCTTTACAAAGAAAGATCTTTACATGTTTCACAAAGGGGGAGATAATTAGCTTATTGTTTTGAAGATGATCTTTAATCCAATTGGGGACTTTGTTAGTGCACAAATATGTTGGATCCTAGATCATGGAGTTTGAAAGTCAATTGCTCAAGTCAAAGCCTCATTGCAAAGTCAAAGTCAAAGTGCTTAAAGTGGAAAGTCAAAGTCAAGCATGTAAAAGTCAAAATAGTTTAGTTGTTAGTTGGTTTTGTCTTTGTAAACATGTAGGTATAAATAGCCTTTTTCGTTTGTAGATTCATATGAGACTGACAGAGACAACTTAGAGAGAGAAATATTTCTGTGATAGAAAGCATTTGTATTCGTATTATTCAATATCAATAATATGGAACTTGTGATTGAGTTTGTTGTTGATCTTGATCGATACACACATTTTGGGAACAATAGGTAGTTAATTAAAATAAGTATTTGTTCACAATTTCATACTTTCACGAACTATTCATTCACATGTGCATAATTCAAATAGTACAATACCTTATATGCACATTGGAGGATCCTCCTTTGTCCTCTTGCCAATAAAATATTCACCAAATCATGAAGTGATGGGGACATTATCTGAAGAACCAGGAAAAGGATGTTTGTCTTTTTACACCTTTTTCAGGTATTGTCCACATCAAGGTCTAAGGTCAACTATGTTCCATGTTGTGACATAAAGGACACTTTATCTTTTTGAATGACAACTCTAACATTCAATCCCAGCGTGACAAGTGTCCCAAGAATTTAATGCACATGGCAGTATTTAAAGGTGAAGATCCCTCCCATGCAAGGTTATATTTTTTAAGAGATTTCTAAGTGCTCAAGCAAAACCGGCAGACTCTCTTTTTCTCTTAAACTTCATAGCTTTGACCTTTGTGTTTTCAAGTCGTGTTTAGTTTTCTTGTCTCTAAGTGAAAGATTGTTCGGATAGATTTATCTGTTTTTTCCCACACCAATCTTAAAAGTTTTCTATGTGTAATTTTTGATATTTATATTAATAAAGAATTAAATTAAAGTGAAAATTTATGAGTATTGTATTCAACGTCCCCTTCTACAATACTAGCTTACTATCACCATTACATTTTGGGACTAAAATTCGTATCAGAGCAAGTCAATTTAATTCAATAAACTTGATCTGAAATGGCATCATTTTCTTCTACCAACAATGGAACATCTCTTCAAAACCCCTTTGCTAGATCATACGACAATGGCTCAATATCCAAACCACTAAAGTTCAATCCCAATAACCTTGCCTTGGGGAAAAGTCGTATGATGCTCCTCATGGAATGAGTTGACAGCAGATATCCCACCATCCTTCTTGAAGGACCCATCATTCCTAGAGACTGGACTCGCTATGACATGCAGAAGACTAATGATGGTGAAATTTCTGATGATTCCTCAGATGAATAAAAATCAGCAGGCACTGGTCGCTATATCCTTAAAAACACAAAAAAAAATACAATGATGAAGACAATCATCTTGTCTCTCTTGACACTAAAGTCAGAACCATCATTGCTCTCTCACTCCCTGATGAAGTTTATCACTCCTTGGTAAACCTTTCTACTGCTAAGGAAATGTGGTCAACTTTATGCATTCTTTATGAGGGAACAAAAGAAGTCAGAAAGAGAAAAAATATTACTCTTATCAGAAGTATGAACTCTTTTCTCATGAAAAAGGGGAACCTCTTTCTGACTATTATAATTGTTTTAACAACCTTCATAATGACCTCAAGTTGTTGGGTTAGATATATGGCAATCAGGAAGTCCTATGCAAGTTCATGGATGGTCTTCCTGTAACACCCTAAACTTTAGACCAAGATTTATAACAAAAATTCGACATGACCCGTTCGTATATTCATGTTTTACCATTTTTATATAAAATGATTTCATATATCTCATTGGAGGATTCAACATTTTCTAACTTCTCATTTATTTTGTCTTATTGTGCTCCATTCGTTAATTATGTTTAACCCTAAGTCATTTCATGGCTTAATTTCTCATGTCCAAATTTAAGAGTTATTTCAAATGCCTAGTTTGCGTAATCACTACTTTTTTTAATCAACATTGATGTCTTCAATAATGTCATAATATCAAACACGCTAACCTTGAGTCATCTCATAACTTCTTTACATATATCTAGATTTAAGACTATGTTCACAAAAGCTAATTCACATAAACCACTTTCCTACCACAAGAAAGACTCATGTTACTATGAATCAACCTCAAGTGATACATTAATCTAGATCATCAATCTCACTTTCTCGGTTTAAGTCTAGGCTAACAATAACCTAGTTCACTTAAACTAGTGCTTTGATACCAAATTATAACACCCTAAACTTTACCAAGATTTCTGATAGTCCCACAGTGTGCAATATCAACAAGATGAACAAGAAGATTCAATGCAAATGTTGTTGCAGGTTCAAGCTACTCAATCACACTAAAATGTAGAAATCATCTTGTATTGATTTGATCTTTGAATTACAATGATTTCTTTAGTCACAGATCTAACAGAGTGCCATAAGTCTATTACTGTGTGTTTCTCTCTCTCTTTAGAATCTGAATGTCTACGTATTTTTTTTCTAGTTGTTACATGAAATACAAGGAACAAATCTATTTATATGGTCAAACATCTTGACCTTACAACTCAAGCACTTACGTCAAAGTCAAACACTTTGACTTACAACATAATTACAAAAACAACTTTACACAAATGACAATTTTGACCCTTTTTAATCTTGAATACAATATTTGACACAACAATCTCCCCCTTTGGATTCAAGATTAAAAAAAATTGACACTAAGCTTCAGGTCTTCTCTCTCTTGTAAATCTTCAACTTTATTGCTTTCACAACTTGAGACTTTAAGTAAATCTCCTATTTTGGAATTCTTTTCAACAATGTTACTCCATCTTTCTTCACAAACTTTGCCGTTTGAAAACCTTGAAATCTTTTTCAATTTCCCCCTTTGAACAAATGTGCACCAATCTTTCTGACTTCCCAAATAATCTTTTCTTCTTGAAAACCTTGAAATATTTTCTTCCCAAATAATTTTGACTTTGTTTTGACTTTGAACTTTTCAAACTTGAATTCTCTCCACCCCTCCTTTTTTTTATCAAAGAAATAGAAATCTAACTTTGTAAACCTTGAAATTTCTCCTCTTTATAACTTTCACTTGACTTTGCTTTATTCTGAAATTAAACTTTGAACTTACTCCCCCTTTTTGATGAATGATGAGACATTCAACACAGTCTTTGATACAATCTCCCCCAAATATCAAGATAAGCATAACGTGCATCATAAGCAAAAACAATCTCCCCCATTCAATATGATAAGAATCTCCTCCGATCTGATCTGAGAATGTAACCGTCAATTCATAAAAAATATTCATCCAAATCTTTTCAAATTCAGACAAAATAGGAATGGTAACCCTGAATCAACTAATGATACAGTTAATTTGCCTGTAAGTAACACGAAGTCACTTAGTACAACGGATGTTCTGTATAAGGAGCTTTAGTGATGTTCACTCCCCAAGTCTTTCATTCAATCATCGAATAACACAAGGTAATTCTATGAACGTTCTGACAGAAAAACGAATTTTTTGGGTGAATGTGATTGTGTATGAAAGAATTAAGCATAAAGATTGCTTTATCAGGCTAAAAAATATGTAAACCATTGAGACAACAACAGTATTATATGTACTCAACGTGCATGAAAGAAGGTCGAAGGTGGGGCAACTTTCCTTCTTTTTCAATATAAAAATCTTTCAAGTAAAGATCAGATAGTAGATGTGTTGCATCCCTAGAAAATATGAAACATCCTTTTGTTGAGAAAAAGATGAGTAGTTGGTGGGGTTTATGCAAGAGCCCATGGGCTAGTGCCTGATTCAATGATGGTCGCCAAAGAATATGAACCAACAGATTATGTGGATGCCCGACTCAGAAAAAGTTAGTGGAGAGTTTTCATATTCTTTTAACTCTGTTTTGACACCCTCTTTCTTTTAATCATTTAAGCTCGTTTCTAATCAATCTCTCTTTTACATTTTACCTCATCACATACCTACTCTCTGATTTTGACCCCTCTCCCCTCAATCACTCGAGGATAACTTCTTGGGTAGGAAACACCGGTTATTGTGAATCCATAGAAGTTCTGATAAGCTCTCACACTGATTCCCATGTATTTTGTCCTAAGAAAAATATGTTGCTCAACAATTTATCTTTAACAGTTAACCACATGATATAATTGTCATATAAATGTATGCTCATCAAAAATATGAATGAGATTTGAGCATTTGAACGTTGAAGATATCTCAATACAAAGAAATTGAATGAATAAAATGAATTCAAGTTAAGTGTTTTGAGAATATGACAATGTACCAACTGATCAGATATCATGAAATACGAATAACTTGGGGTATCAAAGAAATGAAAGTTGTTTATATGAACAAATATAAACAAATGAACAATGAACGCACAAAATTCAGAAATGATGTCTGATACTCAATCAACAGTGAAATGCAAACGGGAGTATTACCATCGAAATATTTGTCATTTAGAAACATAGTAATAACAAGGTCGAATAAAATACTGAACCAGTGTGTGTGAATACTTGACAGTATATAGAGAAGACCATACACAAGTATTAGCCTTTAGAAACACATGGTCAGTTAAACATTAAAGAACCAAAATGAAAATCATTTAAAATCACACTTCGAAATTCATAAAAATATTTTTGAGAACACGAAGTGGTTTGAACATTTCAGAAAACAATTTTGCATACGTGAAAGTTGTTCTTCTTTCAAAAATGTTAGAGATTATAAGAATTAGAAATGTATACCTTCATTGTGAAAGTCTTAACTTCCCCTGAAATGAATATTTTATCTCCCCCTTCAATTAAAAACAGGAAGACAAAATTTAAGCAATTAAGCTCCCTTTAGACAAAACATCAGATATTTTTCCCCTTAATATCTGAAAAAAGTCAAATCAACAGTAGAGAACAATATGAATATAACAATTAATCACATTTCTCTTTTTAACTTCTCCCCTAAAACAATCAAATAAATAAAAGCTTTCTGATTATGATTTAGCATTTAGTTTTCAGTAAAGTGGAAAAACTTTGAACAACGGGTTATGAACCGTAGTATTCATAAGCCATTGTCATAAATTTGTAACCTGCAAAATATGAAAAAAAATTGGTAATCATCTGTGATGATTCCGCCTTCGTCGGTAGTGAGTAGAATATGAACAGATATTCGAACTCCCCCTAGAAATATGAATAACCAAGATAAACTCCCCCTAGGTCCATGTGAGAAAATTCTAACAAACTCAAGATGACATATTAAGCATAACTAGATTACTGAATAGAAACTTGAAACGTTTTTCATCCAAGGGCTTGGTAAACAGATCAGGCAACTGGTAGTCAGTCTAAACAAAGTGCATTTCAACATCACCTTTCTCGACATGATCCTTGATAAAATGATAACGAACATCGATGTGCTTCGTTTTTGAATGTTGCACCGGATTAGCTGTTATCGCGATGGTGCTTTTCGAGTCACGGTAAATTGTAACACCCCGAATTTCGAAAAGTATCATTTCAAGCTAATGCGGAAATCAGTAGCCTTAAAGGGGAAAAATAAGATTATTGATCTTGGACTTGAATTCTATATTTTATAGTCTTAATGGATAAAGGATTCAATTACGAGTCTAACGGTTCCTTCCGGAGCGAAATCGGAGCTAAATCGAAGAAGTTATGGCCAAAACAGCGTTCGGTACCCTCTTGGCTATTGTGACAGCGATTGTGACAATGTCACTATAGCCAGAGCTGGCGATTGTGCCAGCGATTGTGCCACTGGCACTATAGCCAAAGCCAATAACCTCACGGTACAATCTCGGCGATTGTGCCATCGCCTGGCACTATAGCCTACGGGTACCAGAGTGTTAAAATCACGATTTTCAGCCATTTCTCTCACTTTCTCATTTCTAATCTCTTCCTTTCTCTCCCAAACCGATCCCTCACCCTTTCCCACGAACCCTAACTTATTTTGGCTCAAATCCTTGGATTTTGTGGAGGTGAAACATCATCAAGTGGTAGGATTGAAAGTTATGGTCAAGGATTCACCATCTTCATCTTCATCTTCAACCTCAAGTCATTTTTGAGTTTTCTAGGTTTTCATCAAAACCTAAGTGGTAAGTGTATCCCTTCCATTTCTAAACCTTGATATAAGTTATAAATGCTCCATTGATGGTTCCCTAGTGTTTGCTTTCTCTAATTTCGGTTTGGAAGTATTTTGGGAGTTTTGGGTTAAAATTAGGGTTTTACCCAAAGTGGAGATTTTGATGATATGTATTTGGGGAATGGTTTTATATGGTTGATTATAGTTATTTACAGTTGGATACTTGTGGATCTAGGTTATGGAAGTTTTGACCTTGAAGATTCAAGTCTCTTCAAAGGAGCTCAAAGCGGGGTAAAATCTAGATTTAGCCTAAATCTAGCAAGGTGATTTCAAGTTGATTTGTTAAAACGGTGTACATGCCAAAATGTGTATTTTGAAGTAAAAAGGTGTTTTACTTGGTATTTGTCAAAGTGTGAGTATTTTGATAAGTTTTCAAATTGGGTAAACTTGGGTTGTGTTAACATCATAAAATGCTCATATTTGGGTTCCTAGCAATTTTGCACAAATAGAGTCGGTTTCATGGGTTATGCATCTTTGATGATTTTTGTACGAATAAAGTTTATTTCACGTTATATGCATTTTGGGTATATTTACATTCATAAAACCGTTGGAAAATCTTTGGTCCCAATACGTGTTGAGTTTTGGGTTAACCACATCTTTGGGGTATGTGTCTTCATAAACGTTGTTTAAAGGCATTTCAGTATTCGGGGGACGTTAATTGTTAGTCAAAAGGCTTTTGAGCATTTTAGCTCGGTACTGGCATAAATGAGTATTGAGGACACCTGTCCGGTTTTAATGGCTCGACTTAGAGTCCAAAAATATGGTTTACATCTCAATGCCTTTTATTGTAAATTCATTATAAGTACAGGCTCGAGTGTTGTAGTCATTCATGAGTAGTCGTGTATTTTTAGACTGTGTTGCATTGGATCCATAGGCACGTCAGTCAGTCTTATTTGATGGTCAATTGGGTGGTACGGGGTTGGATTCCGGGACTCATGTTTTATGACCGAAACTTGACAAGGAGGGACTAGGAGGGTTGAGTCTGGATAGTGCTGCCTGGGCGGTGAGTACTGTGACCCCCCGTTATTTCATTGTTGGGGATTTTCCTTTGTTGTAGTCCCCGGGGCCTTTTTGGGGTGGAGTTCTTTGTAACGGCCACCAAGGTCAATGACCTCTATTGGTGAACTTGTTAAGAGGTTGTAGGGGCACTTGGGCCGCGGGTCGTGAAGTGTCATGCGATCAACGTTGTTGAGTGGCATACTTTGTGTTCCTCCGCTCTCAACGGATACGGGTACCCCCCGTTGTCGGCTCGTTGCATTTTGGATATTTAATTGTCCATACTTTAATAATCGGATTTCATCCTATTTTACGGTCGTGTGAGTAATAATTCGAGTTACAGGTTTTCAATGACGTACCATATTTTTACGAAATGTTTTCCTTTATTCAAGGGTCGAGTATCACTTCACGCACGTGTGTTGGGTGTTTTGGGATATGAAGTATTATTCACCTTTTCACAAACTGAGCGTCAAACTATGATCCCGTTTGGGTGAGTTATGCGTTGCATCATTTTATAAAGAAGGGGTGTCTGGGAGTATTGTCTTTAAAATGCATATTGTTAGTAAATGAGTTGTTCTCTTATTTCAAAGTAAATCATTTTAAAGGATCGCGATTATACGGTACAATGTTTCCATTTTACGCTTTCCTCTATAATCATGATATAAAACTCTTGAACTCACTAGGCGTTAGCCTAACCTTTTTATTTGTCGGCATGTGCATCAGGTTTCATCTCGGGATTAGTTCTAGCGACACCGTGAAGTGATGAGTGCTAATTGTGTGTTCGATGAAGTGATTTAGCTTGATGAAGTCTTCCGCATTATTATTGGAGATAGCGATTTGGTATGGGGTTATAGTAACACTCGAGTTTAGTTAGTCTTTATGTAAGATTTTAATTATCTGTTGATGGTTCAACCTAGAAATTTATTTAAATTATGGATTGGTAGTAATAGATTTATTATCCTTTAAGGTATTGTTGAAAGTTTTTAATTAGTCGCTCTTTCCAAATTTGAGGGTGTTACAAGTTGGTATCAGAGCTTAAGTTTGAGAGACTTAGGTATTGATTTTTGGATGCCTAGACTCAAACTAGCATTCTTATAAGTGATTGAAAATGAAGTTGCACACTAGGCACCTTAAGATAAAATATCTTGGAGTTGATCGAGTCGCTAGAAACGGGGAATTTGTCAAGGATCGCAAGGACGATCATGTATGGTACGTTCATAATGGCACCTGGCCAGTGTCATGGCGAACCTACATGTTACATGTGTATACTTGAACTACCTTGGTATGATGACCGTTGGGGTAGTGAGTAAGTTTCTAAGCGAGTAATTTAAGGAAAGGTTGATGTCTATAACAATGTCACGTTGAAGTGATAGTTAAGCGCGATGGATGCTACAAGTTGATCATTTCGAGTCAGAATTATTGGTTGAATTAGAACTATAAGTTTGTTTGACCGATTCTATTTCGAGGAGTTTTTGTAAGTTAACCAAATTAGTGGGTTGGTGACTCTAAGATGTGTGATGCATTCGTATGACAATGGTTTGTCGGGAAAATGGAGGAGTGTAGTCCTATGATGCCGAGTGCCGACCAAATTTCATGCACTAAATTTATTTCTAAAATAAGTTGCACAAAGTGTTTCTCATGTTCTCAAACAAAAAGTGAGCTAAATTATAAAGTCTCGACGAAGCATTTATTTCTCATTGGATTTTAAACCTCAAGTTTAAGCATGCATGAAATTGTTTTATTGCAACCATTGCATATTGTTGTTAAAAATCTCTTCGTCCATGTTTCGTGTCTTACGCCATCTTCAGAGATTGTAATATCTGTGTTTTAACGTTATTTGAGTTATTGGGCAAGTGACTGTGGAATTTTTGACCTTGACATTGGATCTCCTCCGCGTATGTTAAGGTTTTAAAGGAAGAGTTGTCCCATGATCGGGAGTCGGGATTTTCTATAGAATTTTAGTCTGTATGAGTCGTGTTCAATTTTACGAAATATAAGTTTTGCAACGTTTTGGGCGCGTGAGTGTACTTTGAGTTGCGTGTGTTTCAATTTTATTACGAGTAAATTTACGAACTTTTTGGGCATAGTGTCTCATGAAGGTTTTGTTGAAAATGGTCACTTTATCTTACGTTGCGATTTAGAGTTAGACATTTTGGAATTGTTGTCGTATTACGTTTTTATTTTATTTTATTTTTATTTATGTTGGGAAATGAAATTTTGACACCGTTTGATTTTAGTGTTATTGAGTTTTTATGAAAATTCAGTTGAGTTTTATGGTGTCTTATCTTACGACTTTTTACGTCGCGTAGATGAATTTTGGGACGTATATAAATACATTATTGTGTGCGTTGATTTATAAATTTTGGTAATAGACGTCATCCCACGCGTTGTTTGGGAAAGTTTCATTTTCACGTGATTTATCTCTGTGCTATATTCAAGTGTCACTCGTTGCATACAAATTGCATTTGGATTTAATTATAACGTCGGTGTGTGTAAACATGAAAAAAAAGGATCTTCGTTATTGCAAACAAGACTTTTGTTCTGATCGTAATTCAATCACCCACTTTTACTGATAGAAATTTCTGCAATGCATTTATCGAGTTAGCGGTATCCATATCGTTGTAGTTATTATCTTGGTCAAATGTGTTTATCTTTACGACTTAAAACTTCCAACTCGATTTGAAATTTTATCTACATTCGCATCGTTTTACTCGACTCTTGGGAAATGAACTGATGCATACGTAGTTATTGAAAATCTTATGCCGCAACGTTTTTGGTTAAAAAGGCAGAAATTTTAAAGTTAAAATTTTGAGTCCTCTTTTGAAGTGTACAAACCTTTATTTGCACGTGTTGTGGTGCAGGAGCCTATTTTTACATTTATGGTATAAACCGTTGCGTATGTTTTATTATTGTCTTTATTAACGTAGTGTATTTTTACCGCACGTCTAATCGCTTAACCGTTTATGTATTTGAAAGTTTTATAACTTCGAGTTGGCGTATTAGTTGAAAACCTTAAACTCATTAGGCCTATAGATTTAAACCCTGTTGTAAAAGGAGTTGTAATTAGGGACTGAGGGCGTCCCTGGGATTTGAAGCGCCGGATGATCTGACTTGGGGTCAGTTTTGGATTTTGGGTTTCAGTCTGGAATCTGTGCGCGTTTGTCTTAATGGTGGCAGTAGATTTAAGTCTTCCGAGATGATTAAGGGGTGATTTTTTTTATGCTTCGGTAATCATGCGAGGTAAAGTTTTAGGTAATTATTGGCGATTAGATTGGGTTTCGTTTTGGTGATTTGCTCGTCGGTGTCACACCATGGCTTATGCGGTTGGTGTACCGTCTTAGCGGGTCCGCGATCAAAGGAAATTTTGGTGATTTGTCTACTAGAGATGTAAGATTTGAAACTTTTAGCCCTCTATTAGGTGTCAACCTTAGTGCGACAATCCGTCTGGAATGGAATTTTAGGCAAGATGTCCACGTTTTCGAGGTCACCGTTTAGTCCTAGGCGTCGACTGTTTTTCTTGAGGTCAATGGATCTTGGAATGCCTGGAAGTGTCCCGGCTGGATTATGGAAAATACTGACCTTTTGGTGATGTATTTTGAAAGGAGTTTGGGTATTGGGGATTGAGTATCAATGTGCCCCAAGCACTCATGGGGTGATAAGGAGGTTACTTTAGGAATGTGGGGAGATTGGTGTTGGATCGGAGTTGAGTGACAGTCGAATCTGTGCTAACCGGTTACATGAAGGATGCATTGGTGCACCTTGGAAGAATGTCTCTATAGATATTAGGAATGGATCGGTAAGAATCTGAGGATTTATGGGGGTTGGTTGCTATCTTTGACGTTGGGTTCGGATCCGTGTAGGTTCGAAGGGAATTGGTCGGTAAAAAGTTGAGATCACAAACTACCTGGAGGTGGTAATTGTCACCCAAGGTTGGGAAACGACCGTAACCTCGTGGGTAAAGGTTACTTTGGAGAGTTAAGTGTTCGCTCGGTTATGAGTGTTATGTGCCCAAGAAGGGCAGCCGATGTGAGTATCAGTATAAGGGTCATGTTAGTGATTCTGAAAAAGGGGTTAAGGACAATTTTTTCTGCGGTTAACGCTTCATGGGAATCTTGATTTCGAGGACGAAATCATCCTAAGGTTGGGAGGATTGTAACACCCCGAATTTCGAAAAGTATCATTTCAAGCTAATGCGAAAATCAGTAGCCTTAAAGAGGAAAAATAAGATTATTGATCTTGGACTTGAATTCTATATTTTATATTCTTAATGGATAAAGGATTCAAATACGAGTCCAACGGTTCCTTCCGGAGCGAAATCAGAACTAAATCGAAGAAGTTATGGCCAAAACAGCGTTCGGTACCCTCTTCGCTATTGTGACAGCGATTGTGACAATGTCACTATAGCCGTCACAATAGCCAGAGCTGGCGACTGTGCCAGCGATTGTGCCACTGGCACAATAGCCTGGCACTATAGCCAAAGCCAATAACCTCACGGTACAATCTCGGCGATTGTGCCAGCGATTGTGCCACTGGCACAATCGCCTGGCACTATAGCCTACGGGTACCAGAGTGTTAAAATCACGATTTTCAGCCATTTCTCTCACTTTCTCATTTCTAATCTCTTCCTTTCTCTCCCAAACCGATCCCTCACCCTTTCCCACGAACCCTAACTTATTTTGGCTCAAATCCTTGGATTTTGTGGAGATGAAACATCATCAAGTGGTAGGATTGAAAGCTATGGTCAAGGATTCACCATCTTCATCTTCATCTTCAACCTCAAGTCATTTTTGGGTTTTCTAGGTTTTCATCAAAACCTAAGTGGTAAGTGTATCCCTTCCATTTCTAAACCTTGATATAACTTATAAATGTTTCATTGATGGTTCCCTAGTGTTTGCTTTCTCTAATTTCGGTTTGGAAGTATTTTGGGAGTTTTGGGTTAAAATTAGGGTTTTACCCAAAGTGGAGATTTTGATGATAAGTATTTGGGGAAAGGTTCTATATGGTTGATTATGGTTATTTACGGTTGGATACTTGTGGATCTAGGTTATGGAAGTTTTGACCTTGAAGATTCAAGTCTCTTCAAAGGAGCTCAAAGCGGGGTAAAATCTAGATTTAGCCTAAATCTAGCAAGGTGAGTTTAAGTTGATTTGTTAAAACGGTGTACATGCCAAAATGTGTATTTTGAAGTAAAAAGGTGTTTTACTTGGTATTTGTCAAAGTGTGAGTATTTTGATAAGTTTTCATATTGGGTAAACTTGCGTTGTGTTAACATCATAAAATGCTCATATTTGGGTTCCTAGCAATTTTGCACAAATAGAGTCAGTTTCATGGGTTATGCATCTTTGATGATTTTTGTACCAATAAAGTCTATTTCACGTTATATGCATTTTGGGTATATTTACATTCATAAAACCGTTGGAAAATCTTTGGTCCCAATACGTGTTGAGTTTTGGGTTAACCACATCTTCGGGGTATGTGTCTTCATAAACGTTGTTTAAAGGCATTTCCGTATTCGGGGGACGTTAATTGTTGGTCAAAAGGCTTTTGAGCATTTTAGCTCGGTACTGGCATAAATGAGTATTGAGGACACCTGTCCGGTTTTAATGACTCGATTTAGAGTCCAAAAATATGGTTTACATCTCAATGCCTTTTATTGTAAATTCATTATAAGTACAGGATCGAGTATTGTAGTCATTCATGAGTAGTCGTGTATTTTTAGACTGTGTTGCATTGGATCCATAGGCACGTCAGTCAGTCTTATTTGATGGTCAATTGGGTGGTACGGGGTTGGATTCCGGGACTCATGTTTTATGACCGAAACTTGACAAGGAGGGACTAGGAGGGTTGAGTCTGGATAGTGTTGCCTGGGCGGTGAGTACTGTGACCCCCCGTTTCATTGTTGGGGATTTTCCTTTGTTGTAGTCCCCGGGGCCTTTTTGGGGTGGAGTTCTTTGTAACGACCACCAAGGTCAATGACCTCTAATGGTGAACTTGTCAAGAGGTCGTAGGGGCACTTGGGCCACGGGTCGTGAAGTGTCATGCGATCAACGTTGTTGAGTGGCATACTTTGTGTTCCTCCGCTCTCAACGGATACGGGTACCCCCCGTTGTCGGCCCGTTGCATTTTGGATATTTAATTGTCCATGCTTTAATAATCGGATTTCATCCTATTTTACGGTCGTGTGAGTATTAATTCGAGTTACAGGTTTTCAATGACGTACCATATCTTTACGAAATGTTTTCCTTTATTCAAGGGTCGAGTATCACTTCACGCCCGTGTGTTGGGTGTTTTGGGATATGAAGTATTATTCAACTTTTCACAAACTGAGCGTCAAACTATGATCCCGTTTGGGTGAGTTATGCGTTGCATCATTTTATAAAGAAGGGGTGTCTGGGAGTATTGTCTTTAAAATGCATATTGTTAGTAAATGAGTTGTTCTCTTATTTCAAAGTAAATCATTTTAAAGGATCGCGATTATACGTTACAATGTTTCCATTTTACGCTTTCCTCTATAATCATGATATAAAACTCTTGAACTCACTAGGCGTTAGCCTAACCTTTTTATTTGTCGGCATGTACATCAGGTTTCATCTCGGGATTAGTTCTAGCGACACCGTGAAGTGATGAGTGCTAATTGTGTGCTCGATGAAGTGATTTAGCTTGATGAAGTCTTCCGCATTATTATTGGAGATATCGTTTTGGTATGGGGTTATAGTAACACTCGAGTTTAGTTAGTCTTTATGTAAAATTTTAATTATCTGTTGATTGTTCAACGTAGAAATTTATTTAATTTATGGACTGGTAGTAATAGATTTATTATCCTTTAAAGTATTGTTGAAAGTTTTTAATTAGTCGCTCTTTCCAAACTTGAGGGTGTAACATAAATAGGGATGCGCTTGTAAATGTAGCCGAAATATTTAAGTTGGCTCCTCATTCACAGCACTTGGGAGCAACAGCTTGCAGCAACAACATATTCAGCTACGGCTGTCGATGTTGACACATAATTCTATTATTTTGATGTCCTACTAACTAGCTTTTCCCTTTGAAACTGACAGGAACACGAAGTGCTTTTCCAGTCAAGTTTGCATCCCACATGGTCTACATCAGTAAATGCAGTAAGATCGAAACCGACTTCCTTCGGATACCAAAGGCCTAACTTAGGAGTGCCTTTGAGATATCGAATGATCCGTTTAACGGCGGCCATGTGGGATTCTTTTATGGATTTGCCTGATAATGAGCACAAAAACATGTAGCGAGCATAATATCGGGTCTACTAGTTGTTAAGTAAAGTAAAGAACAAATCATACTCCTGAAAATTCTTTTGTTCGACAGATTTTCCGGATAAATTTGCGCCAAGAAGAGTTCCAGTAGCCATTGGCTTTTTCATTGACGAACAGTCAGCCATATTGAACTTTTTCAAAACATATTTTATGTATTTTGACTGATTGATGAAAATGCCTTTAGGGGACTGCTTCACTTGTAAACCATGGAAGAAATTCAGTTCTCCCATCATGCTCATCTCAAATCGAGTCTCCATAATTTTTGAAATTGTAGAACCGAATATGATATCATCTACATAAATATGGATTAAAATTAAATTCTCACCTTGTTTCTTCAGAAACAGAGTAGTATGAATTGTACCTTTTTTTAAATTCAGACGCAAATAAGGATTGAGTTAAAGTCTCATACCACGTTCTCGGAGCTTGTTTTAAGCCATATAATGCTTTGTCGAGAACGTATACGTGGTCAGGATACTTAGGATCTACAAAGCCCTCGGTTGACTTACATTGTTGGGAATTACAGATTTGCTTAAGTACTGTTAATGCTGCTAGCACAACCTGGATACTACTTCTGAAGTTAATGCTGCTGATACAGGTTAATGTTGCTAGTCAAGATTAATGCTGCTAAGTGAAGTTACTACTGTTAAGCAATCTTAGTACTGCTAGTAGTTAGTACTGTTGGAGTTAGTACTGCCAGAACAAGTTAATAATGCTGAAGACTTAATACTGCTCATGACGACTTAATGCTGCTTATGAGATATTGAAGACTTCGGATGGAATGAAGACAGCTGGATTATTTGAAGATAAATATGGAAGACTATTTTGAAGATCTTTTAATATATGTAATTATCTTTTATCTTCAATATATATAGAATAGATTAGGGTTGATAGAGATTAATTTTAGAATTCTAAATTTTTGTTTTCATTGAGATAATCAACCTCAAGGTTTGTAATCCTAATTCTAGAGAAGTAGAATTCATATTGGTGAGTCAATATTTAGGTTGAGTGTTGAATCTTGTAACTTTATAATCATTTAATAAAGTTTGCAAGTTCTTATTCTGATTTACTGTTTTCCATTACTTATTGAATATCAAAGTGTTATTCCGCAAACTCCTTTGATATTGTTTCTGAGTGTTTATTCTTGTTTAGAATTAAGATCCTGACAAGTGGTATCAGAGCTAGTATTCTCAGAAATCTTATTGATCATGGAAAACACAACTGAATCAAATAGTACTCTGGTCTCAAAGGTTCCAATGCTCAGACCCAATGATATTGACATATGGAAGATCAGAATCAAGCAATACATTCTCCTCACAGATTACTCTATGTGGGACATCATTGAGAATGATCCATCTGATGCAGGAAATATTGGTGAAGATGGCAAAAGAACCCCTCCAAAGACAGATGTAGACAGAAAGACAAGGCAGACAGAGATGAAAGCCTTGAGCACATTGCTCTTGGCCATTCCAAATGAATATCAGCACCAATTCTACAATTGTACTAATGCACAGATGCTCTGGAATGCTCTAGAGAAGAGATTCTCTGGTACCAAAAGTACCAAAAGAAATCAAAAGGCAATCTTGAAGCAACAGTATGAAAACTTCATGTCAACTAAGAATGAGTCCATGAATCAAACTTTTGACAGGTTTAACAAACTGATTGGTGAACTAGCTACTATGGGGGTACAGATTGATCAAGATGATGTAAACAGAAAGTTCTTAAGTTCCCTTGGAGATGAATGGACCATGTACACTGTTTCATTCAGACAGAATGATCAGTTGGAAGAGAAAGAACTGGATGATCTGTACAATGATCTTAGAGTATTTGAAGCTGAGGTGGAGGTAAAGAAGAAGCCTTCTGGATATATTCATAATGTTGCACTCCTATCATCATCAATTGATTCTACTGCTAACCCTAAATCAGTTAATGTTGCTAATGGAGCAAATCAAGATAAAGGCACTGATTATGTGTTTGAAGCCTTTCTTGCCAGTCATGGAAATTCCTCCTTAATTAATGATGATCTGGAACAACTTCATCCTGATGATTTGGAAGAGATGGATATTAAATGGCAGATGGACATGCTTTCCATGAGGGTGAAAAAGTTTATAAATAGGACTGGGAGGAACAACTTCTCCCAAAGAAGAGAAGATGGAGCAGGGTTTGATAAATCAAAAGTGGAGGATACAAATGTCATCTGAAGGGACACTTTGCCAGGGAATGCAGAAGTTGAGTGTCTCACAGCAACAACCACCAACAAGCTTAATCTGGAAGCTTCAATAACAACAGAAACTCTGCTCAAGCCCTTGTTTCTCAACAAGGAATGGGGTTTGACTGGAGTGATCAAGCAGAAGAGGCTATCCAGAATCAAGCACTTATGGCTGAAGTATCTGATCTCCCATCTGAGGTAAATTCTAATCTCTGTTCTAAAACTTGCATAGACACTGTTAAAAGGTACAGGGATCACAACCAGAAGATGAGTGATGACCTTAAACGATTAGAAAAGGATATCAAAGATTATGTGAGAATTGTTGAGAGGTTTGAGGAACAGATTAAAGGTTTTCAAGCCAATGAACTCCAACACTCATATGACACAAATTACTGGAAGTGGGAGAAAAAGGATCTAGAGCTTAAACTGACCAAATCTAAAGAGGAGAGTGAGAAATTGAGAGATGAACTAACCAAGGTCAAGCTTGATGTAGAAAAGTTCTCCAATGCTTCTAAAGCAATGGACTCTTTACTACAAACTCAGATTCATGATAAGCTGAGAAGAGGAATTGGGTATAATGCCACACCTCCACCATATAACAACAATTACATTCCTCCTACTTCAGACCTGTTAGAAACCAAAGATAGGAAGGACTTACCTGAGGGAGCCACTGAGATAGATCCCTTAGATGAGGTAGTTGTTGAGGATAAGACTGACAAAAGAGGTTGACAAGAGTAAGGAGAACAAGGTGAGTGGTGAGATTCCTGTAGAGAATAACATTATCACCAATGAGGACTGTGGAAGGGCTTGGATCAAATCCAAGGACATAGAAAAGACAGAGGAAAAGTCTGGTAAGGTCCATTACAAACAGACCACAGTTGTGAATCCAGGTCCTTGCAAACAGTGTGCTTGTAAGAAGACTGATCCCCAAAAACATGATAAAAAGAGGGGAAATCAAAGAAACTGGAATAATCAGTGGGCACAAAAACAAGGGGTTGATTTGAGTAAAATCAATAGACCAAAACCTTGTTTTATCAGTGGAAAATTGAATCATATTGGCAAATTCTGTTATTTCAATCCTATGAACCAAATGATGAATTTTCAAAGATCCATGCAAAAACCCTTTGGTTATAGGAAGGTTGAAAAGAACCATGTGGCTAAGAAAACTGTTAAATCTAAAAGCCACATGAAGAAAAAGTCTGTTAAAGAAAGTGTCAATATGTGTGTTCCAAAAAGCACTAAAACAGTTAGTACTGCTACCACAAATAGTACTGCTGACAATGATAGTGCTGCTAGAAGTAATACTACTGCTAACAATGTTAGTGTTGCTGACATTGTTAGTACTTCTTCAAAAGTTAATACTGCTAACTCTGTTAGTGCTGCTAAACCTGTTAGTACTTCTAAGGTTTGTACTGCTTCTAGTGTTTGTGTTGCTAAGCCAATCATATTGACAAAGTACTCTAATAAAGAGTGCTCAGAGTTTAAAAACCTCATCAAAAAGGAATGTAAATACTTTGATGAGAAAGGGAGACCCAAGACCACTTTGGCTTGGGTCCCCAATCAATACTAATTGTTTAATCTTATGTGCAGGGCAACCAGCAGCTCAAGGGGAAGAGCATCTGACATGTTGATAGTGGTTGCTCTAGGCACATGACAGGGAACATGTCATGCCTCAAGAATTTCAAGAAAATTGATGGTGGACATGTTGCCTTTGGTAATACTCCAGATGGAGGTAAGATAAGTGGTAAGGGGGATGTAACCAAAGGTAAAATGACCTTTGAAGATGTATTCTATGTTGAGCAATTAAGGTACAACCTGTTAAGTGTATCACAGGTTTGTGACAAACAACATAGTATATTGTTTACAGATTCTGAATGTATTATCCTTGCTCCTGGATTCAAGGTAGTTGATGAAAAGATGATACTACTAAGAACTCCCAGAAAGGATAATGTTTATTGCTTAGATATCGAAAGTGTTTCAACTGATTCATCCCTAAACTGTCTTGTTTCAAAAGCTTCTTTGGATGAATCATCACTTTGGCACAGAAGGATGTGTCACATAAATTTTAAAACAGTGAATAAACTTGTTAAAAACAACCTTGTAAGAGATTTACCTTCCAAAGTTTTTTCATGTGATGATCATTGTGTTGCTTGTCTCAAAGGCAAACAACACAAAACTTCTCATAAGACCAAAGATTTGAACACAATCTCTAATTCTCTTCAGTTGTTGCATATGGATCTGTTTGGTCCTACAAATGTTATGAGTATTGGTAAGAAATCATACTGCCTAGTTATTGTTGATGATTACTCTAGATTTACTTGGGTATATTTTCTAAGGACTAAGGATGAGACATGTGGACTGATCAAATCCTTTATTCTAAGAATTGAAAACCAAACAAATCAAAAAGTAAAAGTCATTAGGTCAGACAATGGTACTGAATTTAAAAATCATGGCCTAAACACCTTTTGTGAGGAAAAAGGAATTGAGAGGCAATACAGTGCTCCTAGGACTCCACAACAAAATGGTGTTGCTGAGAGAAGGAATAGGACACTGATTGAGGCTGCTAGATCTCTGTTAGATGATTCAAAACTTCCAATTACTTTCTGGGCTGAAGCAGTTAATACTGCTTGCTATGTCCAAAACAGAGTTCTAGTAGTCAAGCCTAAAAACAAGACACCATATGAGTTTTTAAATAACAGAAAACCTTTTATAGTATTTTTCAAACCTTTTGGGTGTCCTTGTACCATTCTCAATACCAAAACTCACTTAGGAAAGTTTGATAGCAAGGCTGATGATGGTTTTCTTGTTGGTTACTCATCTCAGAGTAAGGCTTACAGAGTTTTTAATACTTCTTCTAGAATAATTGAGGAAAGTGACAATGTCAAATGCAATGAGAACACACCAAATCCTATTGGGTCTGGTCCTCAGTGGTTGTTTGACATTGATTCACTAACTAACTCCCTGGGTTTCAGTAGTGATGACAATGCAGGTTCAGGAAATGGAGGATCAGGGGATGCTCAAGTACAAGATACCATTCCTCAGTCTGTAATATTTCCCATTCCTACAATAGAGCCTGTTGAGTTCTGTGAAAAAGAGACTGCTGCTGAACCAAGTCAGAGTGAAGAAGAAAGAAGAGATGGGGAGAATCAAGTGAATGAACTACAAAAAGTAGCTGATGAGATCCCCTCAGTTGGCTTAAATGATTCCAATCTGGATGTGGGAATCAATGAAGAACATAGTCATCAGACTAGAACTCAAAAGAATCATCCTCCAGAACTGGTCATAGGAGACATCTCCTCTCCTATGATAACAAGGAATCAAAGCAGACTTCAAGAGCTGCAGGATCAACAACACACAGTACTCTTCTGCTTTCTATCTCAGATTGAGCCTAAGAAGGTTTTTGAAGTAATGAAAGATTCCAGTTGGATAGAAGCTATGCAAGAAGAGTTACTGCAGTTCAAGTTGCAAGAAGTTTGGGACTTGGTGGACCTTCCAAAAGGTCATAGAGCTATTGGCACCAAGTGGATTTTTAGGAATAAAAAGGATGAGAGAGGCATTGTCATAAGGAACAAAGCAAGGCTGGTGGCATAAGGGTACACTCAAGAAGAAGGCATTGACTATGAAGAAGTGTTTGCTCTAGTGGCAAGGGTAGAAGCAATTAGGCTATTTCTAGCCTATGCATCATACATGAAGTTCAACGTATACCAAATGGATGTGAAGAGTGCCTTTCTCTATGGTACAATTGATGAAGAAGTATATGGACGTCAGCCTCCTGGATTTGAAAACCCATCATATCAAGACAGAGTATACAAACTGAAGAAAGCACTGTATGGTCTTCATCAAGCCCCAGGAGCATGGTATGATACTCTGTCTACCTACCTCTTGGAGAATGGGTTTGAAAGAGGAATAATTGACAAGAACCTCTTCATTAAAAGAAGTAAGAAGGACATCCTATTGGCTCATATTTATGTGGATGATATCATCTTTGGATCCACAAAAGATCAAATGTGTAGAGACTTTGAAAAGTTGATGCACAAAAGCTTTAAAATGAGTTCAATGGGTGAACTTACCTTCTTCCTTGGGCTTCAAGTGAAACAGAAGAAAGATGGGATCTTCATAAGCCAATCAAAATATGTGAAAGACATCCTGGATAAGTATGGTCTAACAGACTCAAAGCCAGCAAGCAGACCTATGGAGACTCATAAACAGATCACTGCTGATCTTGAGGGGGAGGATGTTGATGTCCATCTATACAGATCAATGATTGGATCTCTCATGTATCTCACAGCCTCAAGACCAGACATCATGTTCCCAGTGTGTTTGTGTGCCAGATTCCAAGTCAAGCCAAAGCAATCACATCTGCAAGCTGTTAAAAGGATTTTCAGATACTTAAGAGGGCAACCTAGATTAGGTCTTTGGTATCCTTATGAATCCAACTTTGACTTGATTGCTTATTCAGATAGTGACTTGGGAGGTGCTATCATGGACACAAAGTGTACTTCAGGTGGATGTCAACTTTTGGGTGCAAGACTAGTATCTTGGCAGTGTAAGAAACAAACCACAGTGTCCTTATCAACAACAGAAGCTGAGTATATTGCTGCTGCAAGTTGCTGCTCTTTGGTTCTATGGATTCATAATCAGATGCTGGATTATGGGGTAACCTTTCTTCACACTCCAATCTTCATCGACAATAGCAGTGCTATAAGCATTGTTAACAATCTAGTCAAGCACTCCAAAACCATGCACATTGAGATCAGGTATCACTTTATTAGAGATTGTAATGAAAAGAAGCTAATTCAAGTTGCTAAGGTTCATACTGACAACCAGTTTGCTGATCTATTCACTAAAGCTTTTGATGTGGGTAGATCCACTCTCTTGGTCACTAGTGTAGGAATGATCAACTCTGAATGACCTCATGCTTTAAAAAGTGGCTTCCTACCTGTTATTGGTTTATTCTTTGGTGTTACTAACATCTTTTTCAGGAAGTTATTACCTTGCTCAGAGTACATCAAGCTTCAAAAAGTGTAAGTCTAGTTAATGCTGCCAGTGCAGTTTTAATACTGTCAGTGCACAGTTAATACTGCTAGTGGTTAATACTGCTCTCAGTTAATACTGCTAGTTAGTTAATACTGCTAGTTAGTTAATACTGCTAGTGGTTAATACTGCTCTCAGTTAATACTGGTAGTTAGTTAATACTGCTAGTTAGTTAATACTGCTAGGTGTTAATACTGCTTATGTCCCGAATCATATAAATACCCTGTTTGCCTGCCCAAACGTTCATAATGACTCTTTGATTCCTATTCATCTACTCTCTAACCCCTTTTCTCTCAAGAACAAGTGTTTCAGTCCAACATACTCAAGTTCAATGGCTTCCATGGCTTTCATTGATGAGCACAACGAGATTGCGATGCTACAGAAGCCAAAACAAGCTGCTGGATTTCACCAGATTGTGGATTTTCTCAAATCCAGCCACATTGCCCATGCTCTTACTGTGTCGCCAACAATATACATTGAGCATCAAAGGCAATTCTGGGCGAATGCCACCATAGTCACAGAGAATGGTGTGGAGATTCTGATAACAAGGGTGTGTGACAAACCCTTGTCTGTCTCTGAAGAGGTGATACGCATTTGTCTACGTCTAGACGATGCTGCAGGTATTACTTCTATTCCAAATGAGGACTTGTTCTCAAATTTGTCAAGAATGGGGTATGGAGGCCAATTGGGTGGTTTTAAATTCTCAAAGGCAAATTTTTATACCCAATGGCGTTTTCTTGTTCATACCCTGATGCACTGTATTTCCAAAAAGACTACAGGATGGAGTGACTTTAGCAGTACCATTGCTTATGCTTTGGTCTGCTTGGCCATTGCCAGAAAGTACAATTTTTCAAGAATGATTTTCAGTGATCTTGTATCAAACTTGGGAAGCAAAAAGAGTTTTTATATGTACCCAAGATTTGTACAGGCAGTAATAACTCATGAATTGACGGATATGCCTCACTTTGATGAGGTATATGTACCAAAAATCCCCAAAGGTAAGGTATTTTCAAACATGAAAAGATCTCCATTGGACTCGGAAGGAGTTGACACCCCATTGTTCTCTACAATGATGGTGGTGTCCCACAATGAAGAAGGTATGGCAGCAGGGTCAAGGCCCTCATTAGACCATCCCACTGCTAGCCAATCCCAACCTTCACCCTCCATATCTATACCTCAGTCCCTACTTCAAAAGCCAACTTCACCTATCACCCAAACTTATGCAAGGAAAAAGGTCAAGAAGGCTCCTTCCCTTCTTGTACCATCACCCACAGAGCCTTTAAGCCCTCCAATGGAGAATTTTCCATTAGAGAATATCTACAGGGAAACCACAGGGGTGTCTCCCAACCCCAAGGAGGTGCTCACTGAGGAGATGTTTGAGCATATGGGTGCTAAGGCTGCCACTACTCCTGCTAGCACAGAGGAGGTCAGCGGTAACATAAATAAGACCTTCCCCATGGCAACTTTGAATGCGCAATCATTCAAAGGTCCCAGGTGCCAAGAAACCAAGGGGGTGGGGAGTGCTTCTACTAGGCAGAAGACTCCCACTACTAAAAGATCCCATGATCCTTCAAAAGGGGGTAACACTCCTGGAGAAGGTGAGGACAAATATGACTACCAAGAATTGATGGATATAATGGGTAACATAAACCTGGATGTAATCAAGCAAGGAAAAGACATAGAAGAGATGAAAATGGTGATTCTGTCTCAACAAGTACAGATTGCCAAATTGAAGAAAATGGTGACAAGGTTGGTGCAAAAAAAGAGGAGAAAGCAGTTTGTTTTGAAGAAGAGGTCAAATGATAAAGATGCTTCCAACAAGGGGGAGAATGAGGCTGAAACAGAGAAAGAAAGTACAACTGAGAGGGCATTTGAGGTTGAGGGGGAGAAAGAGGCAGAAATAGAGAAAGTAACAGAATCAATAGCAGCAGAAAAGGAAACAGAATTTGCTCAAGCAGCAGAAACTGTTACTGCTGCTGAAGCAGCAGAAACAGTTAATACTGCTGAGATAAAAGAAGCAGCAGTAACAGGGATTTCTGTAGAAGAATTGGAGATTGCAGAGACATTGGTAAAAGCCAAGAATGACACTCCTAAGGCTTGTCAAAAGGCCAAGGGAGTGGTCATCAATGAAGGAGGACTCTCAAAGAAAAGAAAAGAAACAAGTAAGGCAAGTTTGAAGGATGCTAAGGGAAAAGCAAAGTTGGTTGAAACTGAACAACCCTTAAAGAAGAAAAGTCAGATTGAGCTAGATGAAGAGGTGGCAAAGCAGCTTCAAGAACAGATGGAAAAGGAGGAACATCTTCAAACTGAAACAGATAGAGAGCTTGCACTGAATATGGCCAGAAACTAAATGGAGAGTATTAGAAGAGCATGAAAGCAGCGGCTCAGGGAAAGAAATTACCAGTCAAAAGAATGCCACTCAAAAAGCAGAAAAGACAACCCTCCAAGACCTTTTTGGCCAATCAGGAAAGGAGAAAAAATGATAAATTTCCTGAAAGGTTCAATTGGTGTCAAAGGGGAAATGTTTACTAATATGGCATATAGTCAAGTGGAGGAGCTGTATAAGAAAGAAATGGCTAAGCTACAAGGGGACTCCTCACAAAGGGAAGAGGCTGAAAGAAGAATGAAAGAGGGGCATGATCTCAACATTCAACAACCATTTCCTGAGGAAGTCACACCTACAAAAGAAAAGAAGGAAGAGCCAGAAAATGTTGGTATCGAAGTTAAATCTGCAAAAAGGGTGAAGACTATAGCTTCCAAAAAGCAGTCCAAAATGCCAAGATTTGAATAAAGAGCAGAAATTGAAGCAGAACCTTCTGTGACACCATCAGCAGAACCAAATCAGAATCCAGAATCATCCAACAAGCAATCTAATGAGCAGGTTGAATTGTTCATGACATTAACAAATGATGATCCAATACAAGCAGATCCCATCTCTATCCAAGCTCCTGAAATCATCTTTTGGGATATCTTGGAAGATCAAAGAAAGAAATTCTTTAGGATTAAGAGACTAGGGGACATCTATGAGGTGTATCCTACTTGGGGAAGTTTCATCAGAAGTTGTACAAGATCAGATCTAGAAGAGATGTTTAGAGTTGGAATGAGATTGTATGAAAAGGAGCTGACAGGAGAAGAAAGGAACTTAACCAGATTAGCCATGGAGTACTTGTGCATGATGTTTGATCCTAGCAAATTTCAACATGTGATCAGGGATTTGCATCTGGAGAATAAATTTCTAAGGATAGAAAACTGGAAGATATTTGAAAGATGTGGAGTCTATGTCATCACTGTGAATGGAGCATATCATGAGTACTACTTGGTGGACAAGATATATAAGCACAGCAAGGGTAAACTACAAGCAATGCTGAATGCCAAGCTTATTTGTTCAAAAGATTCAGCAATGGCAAAGATTGTAGTTGGCAGGATTATAAATCAAAGCTTAGGTTTGGATCCTAATCTAGGGGTGTAAACTGAAGTGTTGAAAGCATCTTAGAAGACCATCTGAAGAACTTGACTTCTCTTCCTAAAAGTCAAGTTAGGGGGAGATTGTTAGGAATTACAAATTTGCTTAAGTACTGTTAATGCTGCTAGCACAACCTGGATACTACTTCTGAAGTTAATGCTGCTAGTCAAGATTAATGCTGCTAAGTGAAGTTACTACGGCTAAGCAATCTTAGTACTGCTAGTAGTTAGTACTGTTGGAGTTAGTGCTGCCAGAACAAGTTAATAATGCTGAAGACTTAATACTGCTCATGAAGACTTAATGCTGCTTATGAGATATTGAAGACTTCGGATGGAATGAAGACAGCTGGATTATTTGAAGATAAATATGGAAGACTATTTTGAAGATCTTTTAATATATGTAATTATCTTTTATCTTCAATATATATAGAATAGATTAGAGTTGATAGAGATTAATTTTAGAATTCTGAATTTTTGTTTTCTTTGAGAGAATCAACCTCAAGGTTTGTAATCCTAATTCTAGAGAAGTAGAATTCGTATTGGTGAGCCTGTTCATCAATATTGAGGTTGAGTGTTGAATCTTGTAACTTTATAATCATTCAATAAAGTTTGCAAGTTCTTATTCTGATTTACTGTTTTCCATTACTTATTGAATATCAAAGTGTTATTCCGCAAACTCCTTTGATATTGTTTCTGAGTGTTTATTCTTGTTTAGAATTAAGATCCTGACATACATGTACCTCCTCATGCAGAATGTCGTTGAAAAATGAAAACTTTACGTCCATTTAATAGACCTTAAAGTTCTTATGAGCTGCATAGGATAGAAAGATTCGGATAACTTCAATCCTGGCAACTGGTGTGAAAGTTTCATCGTAATCAATGCCTTCTTGTTGGCAGTATCCATCTGTTTCATCTTTCTTGTTTCTGAAGACCCACTATGTTCCAATAACAAATTTGTCTTTCGTTCGTGGGATAAGCCTCCATACCTTGTTCCTCTCGAACTGTAAAAGTTTATCTTGCATCGCCAAAATCCAGTTTGGATCTTGTAATTCCTCTGAAGCTTTCTTAGGCTCTAATGCACTGAGAAAACTAGAATAAAGACAAAAATTTGCTGATGCAGCACGAGTTTTGACACCACTTTCAATGTCGCCTATAATATTGTGTAGGGGATTAGCTTTTGTCCATCTTGTTGTACTGGGTAGGGGTTGAACGTTTATTCGGTTATGATGATCATTGTACTCATCAACGATAGAAGGTACAACTTCATTCACTGTAGGAACATCATCAACTAGTAATTATGATACCGTTAACTCTAGCATGACCGAAGAAGTACTCGGTTCTTCAACTTTAGAGTTTGTATCTGTAGGAATAGAAACACTATTAGATTGATCAGAATTATTTGGAGTTGCAGTACCTGAAGAAGTAGTTGTGACTGGGTCAGATGGTCCAGAAACATCTACACTTATAGCAGGGACCACTGAAGATGATGCGGATACAGTAGATTTGTCAAAATATGCACCGATATCCATAAATGCATCAAAGAAAAGTAAATCTAACTCAGATGTAGAAGTGGATGAGTTAGAGTTAGAAGACTTAGTCTCCTTAGAAATGGGTTCTACTCGATCTTGAATAGAAGCCTTTTCTTTAAGTTTGAGTCCTGAACTATTGTGTTCAGAAGTCGTTGTCGAATGCTCATCAAAAGACACGTTGATGCTCTCCATGACGGTCTTGGTTCGTTTGTTGTATATACGATAGGCTTTGGAAGTTCACGAGTAACCGAGAAAGTAGCCTTCATCCACTTTCTTATCGAACTTACCAAGATTATCACTGTCATTTAAGATGTAGCATATGCAACCAAACACACGACAAAACTTAACATTAGGTTTTCTATGATTGAAAATCTCATATGTCGTTTTCTTTAACTGTTTTGTAATAATCATGCGGTTCTGAGTAAAGCATGTTGTAGCAACGGCTTCAGCCCACAGATACAGAGGTAATCCTGAATAAGCCAACATTGTTCTCGCTGCTTCCACCAAAGATCTATTTTTGCGCTCTACATCACCGTTTTGTTGAGGCATACGAGTGGTAGAGAAATTATGAGATATGCCTACTGATGGGAGATAGCTTAGTAGGGTCTCATTTTTAAACTGTACCATTGTCGATTCGTAGCTTTTGAATCGGTAGTTGAAGCAATACTTGTACTTTCTTAATAAAAGAAATAATTAATTCAGGTGCTTCAGACTTAGTTCTCAGGATTTCTAATCACGTGTACCACGAGTACTCATCAACCATAACAAGTATGTACTTTTTTCCGTTGATCGATGTAATACGCATGGGGCCACATAGATCCATATGAATCATTTCGAGTGGTGACTTGCAGGAAGACTCCATATTTTCTTTGTGGGAACTTCTTTTCATCTTTCCCATCTTTCTCAAACTACATCTCTGGTACACCTCTGACCATAACTTTGCATGCATGAGTGTTTATCACTTTGAAGTTTTGGTGAGAGAGACGTCTATACCATATTCAACTTTCTTCCTTTAGTGCTTTTTCTATCACACAAACAGATCGTGTAGCAGATAGAGTTGGAAAGTTTACTGCACATAAGTTTCCCTATCTCTCAGCTTTGAAAATCTCAGAACTATCAAGATCTTCTATGTCGCAATGAGTAATGGTAAACCTAACTTGGTAGTGACTGTTGCAGAACTGGCTCGTACTAAAAAGTTTGTGATCCAGGCCTTTTACGTACAGTACTCTCTGAATGGTTATAGTGCCATTATTGAGTATTATGTATCCTCTGACATATCCTTTAAGCGCAAAGTTTGCAAAGCCAATGGTTCCTGCAGGTTGTTCTACATAGTTGTGCAGTATGTGCTTGAACCCTGTCATATGCCTTGAACCTCCAGAGTCAATAAACCACAAATGGCAGGCATGCAAAAGAAACAACTACTTGGCTTTAGGTACCCATATCCAGATGGGTCCTTTACTGTTAGCATTATTTAATTTATGAAAATCGCTAACCGTGCCTTTAATTTGCCATTCATAACGAGGCTTTGGCAACCATTTCCATATCATTTTGACATTTACATCTTTAAAGTCCTTTTTCTTTGACGAACTGTTTTGCTTAGCCTTGAATATTTGAATCCGTTAAGTCGAGGCTTTGGAAATTTTTTTGCATTAGAAAAGCTTTTAAATTTCTTTCTCTTACGAACAGTGGAGTGAAATGAGAATGAGTTACTGCCACAGTGATTGCATATAATATTCTTTTGAGCAAACGTCATAATCTTTGATTTGTCAAAAGACTTGCATTTATTCGGACAAAAATGACATTTTTTTGCATCAAAACTATTACAAGTAGCTTTACAATCACTTTTAGTAGAAACACTCTCTCCTTCCAGAACATAAGTACATTTTTCAAAAACATTTGAAATCTCCTTCTGTTCGGAAGTTTTCCTTCTCCACTTTCCTTTAACCTTCCCATTCACATCTGAAACACCAAAATAAACCGAATTAATTGAATTCTTTGAAGATGAGTTGACATTTTTAACACCAGAAATTTCACCTTTCTCAAACACACTTGGCTGTTTTTCAAATTCTTTAGCATAAACAGCTGTTGGTTTGGCTAAAGTCACAAACTCCGAATTAGATCGAACATTACATTTCTTGTTATCAAACTCCTTTTGATCTGATAAATTATTTTTAAACAAATCATCTTTTAACTCACTTATCTATTTGCTAAGCTCTCGGTTTTCTTCTAAAGATTTATCTAATATAAAACGAAGATCACAATTTTCATCTTCAATTTCCTTGAGAGTCTTTTTCAAATCAGATATTTGTTTTTGAAAATCAGAAGTTTGATTTAACTCGGAGTTGGACTCAATCTTTTCTAAAATGGGAACAGGATCTGAAGAGTTCATTAATTCATCAAAAATTTCTTTAGACATTTTATCAATGAACTCAAGCTTTTTTGCCGGAATTTGTGACATCAGATGACTCTTCTATTTTAACTCCCTTTGAGGGATCATAAATGGTATATTCAGACATAATATTCTGATCGCAAGTATCTGTATCTGACTCATATTCGTCATACTGACACTTGGTTTCAGGAACAATTTTATCCTCATTGACTGATTCATCATTTATAATTGGTATGGAAAACAATGATTCAAATTCTACAAATTCGATTTTTCTGCTTTTGTAGCTCGAATTTAAATCATTGTATTGAAAACCCACTGATTTAAAACTTGATGACTGTGAATAAGTGCAACTAGATTGGTCATCATCTACAACTTATTTACCTTTTAGAGGAGTGTCAGATATTAAAATCTCGGCTTTAACGAATGTGTAACATATATCCGGAATCTTCTAGCCATTAGGACCCATTTTGTCAAAATTATATAAATTTTCAGGAGCCCTTTTTAAAACATCTGTTTTAGACAATCCCAAACCCAATTTCGGATTATAAAATCTTACTTCTTGGAGTTTGTTTGTCAGAAGATTCAAAGTCTGCTAAGTTTGTCCACACTTTAAATTTAAGTCCTTCAGTCATTTAATCTTGCCAGGATCGAATTCTTAACAAGAATTAATTCTCAAAAACAATATCAAAGAAGTTTACGGAATAACACTTTGATATTCAATGAAACAGGAAATCAACTCACAGTAAGTATGAATAACAAACTATAAACTTGTATTGAATGCTTTGAATTTACAAGATTACACACTCAACCTCAATATTGATGAACAGGCTCACCAATACGAATTCTACTTCTCTAGAATTAGGATCTATGCCTTGAGGTTGTTTTCTCTCTTTCTTTTTAATGAATAATTATTTTTATCTATTCTATACATTCTATACATATACTAATCAAAAGATAATTACAATAAATAAACAAATCTTCAGTATATCTTCCATGTATATCTCTAAGCTTCCATGTATATCTTCAATCCATCCAGCTGTTATTCTTTCCATTCGGATCTCTTAAGCAGCACTAACTATGCTCAGCAGCATTAACTTCTTCTAGCAGCATTAACTATCAAGCAGTACTAACTACTAGCAGTACTAACTAGCTAAGCAGTACTAACTTTGTTCAAGCAGCACTAACTTTGACCAGCAGTATTAATTACTAGCAGTAGTAATACTCAGCAGTATTAACCTTGAAGTATTCTAGCAGTATTAACTCTGAACCAGCAGCATTAACCATACTTGTTAAATTCTTCAGTTCCCAACAATCTCCCCCTAACTTGACTTTTAGGAAAAGAAGTCAAGTTCTTCAGAATTAATCTTCCAGATGCTCTTTAAGATGCTTCCAAAACTTCATTGATCTACTCCAATATTAGGATCCAGTCCCATACTCTGATTTATAGTCCTCTGAATAAGATACGTTGCCATTTCTGAATTTGAAATACACCCTAGCTTTTTCTTCAGCATGGCATGAAGCTTCAATCTGCTATGATTGTACACTCTATCCACTAGGAAGTGCTCAGTGTGATTTAAATCCAAAGTCACTGCATATACTCCACTAGTTTCATATAGAGTCCAATTATTCACTGTTTGGAAAACATTTCTTATTACCTCATCTACTTCATCTGGTTTGAACATCATACACAGATACTCCATTACCAGCTTTTTAATTGAAATCACTGAAGCTTTCAGTTCATCTGCATATAACTTCATCCCTATTGCAAACATTTCTTCAATATCAGACCTTGAACAGGTTCTGACAATCTTACTCCAAGTGTTGTACACTTCATATTTCTCATCTTTTCTCTTCAGTCTGATGTACTCCTTGCCATCCACCTCCATGATATCCCAGTGAATGATTTCAGGAGGTTTAACCCCTACAGGTTCAGCTGAAATTGGTTCAGGCACTTTGTCCATCACTACCATGTACATTTTGACATTCTCAGTACTTGCAGGTTCTTGCATTGTAGATAACTCAGGTGCCTCTTCTTCTTCAGCAGCCTTTTCAGCCTCTTCTTCCACTAATCTAAGCTTCTTTGTAGGCTTTTTCCTTGCCATCATCTTGGTTCTTTTTAAAGTCCTTAGACTCTCACCAAGAGTAGCCTCTTTCTTTGGAGTTTCTTGCTCATCTGGAAAAGGCTTTTGTATTACAAGGTCATTGCTCTCCTTCATCCTTTTCTCCATTTCCACCCTTGCAGTATCATTTTCTTGAAGCTTTTTCATTTCTGTATCATATAGTCCTTTGATTTTCTCAAAAGACATCTTTGAAAACATTTCCTTTTTAACTCCTACAGCACCCTTGAGAAAAGTGATCATCTTGTTTCTCTCTTGGGTACCAAGAAATGTCTTTGATGGTTGTCTCTTCTTCTTCGCACCCATTTTGAATTCTCCAATCTTCCTTAGAGATGTTACTTTCTTTTTAGCCATTTCAGTTGCCAGACTCTGTTGATAGGCTTTATTCAGCTCTGCAGCCATTGATTTTGCTATCTCTCTGTCTTTTTCCACTTGAACATTTTCTGCTTGTTCCAATTCAGCTTGTATCTTTCTTGCCAAAGCTTCATCTGCCTCAATCAACTTTTGCCTTTTCATTGATTGGTCAGATTCTGAATCCACTAGCTTTGCTTTACCCTTTTCTTTGCTTATCACCTTCTCAGACCTGAATTTCCTTGCAACATCACCTCTTTCGTTTATGATGACTCCTTTGGCCTTTGAAGTGACCTTGGGAGTATCATGTTTTGCTTTGATTAGAGTTTCTGCAATTTCCAGCTCTGTTAGTACTTCCTTCACTGTTTCTGCTGCTTTGATCATGTCAGCAGTAGTAACCATTTGTGCTTCTCCACTTGTACTAGCAGCATTAATGGTTTCTGCTTTTTGTTCTGAATTTCTTTCAGTTTCTGCTTCTAGCTCCCCCTCAACACTGTGTTTCTCCCCATTGTTCTCCCCCTCAAATACAACTTCCTCTTTTTCTTCTTCCAAGTTATCTTCAGCCTCTGACTCCCCCTTTTTGGGAGCATCAGATACTGGTTCCCTTCTTTTGAGCACAAACTGCCTCCTCTTCTTTTTCTGTAGCAATCTCCTTACCATATTCTTCAGTTTGGAAATCTGAGCTTGTTGAGACAGAACTATTAGTTTCAGCTCTTCAATATCTTTTCCTTGGTTGATCACATCCCTGTTGATGTTTGCCATTGTGTCCATCAATTCAAGATAGTCATATCTGTCCTCACCTTCTCTAGAAGTATTACCCTCCTTTGAAGGATCATTGGATCTTTTAGTAGTGGAAGTCTTCTGCCTAGCAGAAGCACTATCCACCCCCGTGGTTTCTTGGCACCAGGGACCTTCAAATGATTGCTCATTCAAAGTTGCCATGGGGGAGGTCTTATTGATGTTACCACTTTCCTCCTCTGTGCTAGCAAGAGTAGTGGCAGCCTCATCACCCATATGCTCTTCCTCCTCCTCAGAGAGCACCTCCTTGGGGTTGGGAGACACCCCTTTGGTTTCCCTATGGATATTCTCTAAAGGAGAATTCTCCTTTAGAGGGCTTAAAGGCTTGGGGGATGTTGGTACAAGAAGGGAAGGAGCCTTCTTTACCTGTTTCCTCTTGTAAGTTTGGGTAATAGGAGAGGTTGGTTTTTCAAGAAGGGACTGGGGAATTGATTTAGAGTGGGAAGGTTGGGATTGGCTAGCAGTGGGTTGGTCTAATGGGGGCCTTGACCCTGCTGCCATACCTTCATTGTTTTGGGACACCACCATCATTGTAGAGAACAATGGGGTGTCAACTCCTTCCGAGTCCCCAGCAGATCTTCTCATATTTGAGAAAACCTTGCCTTTGGGGGGTTTAGGTACATATACCCCAACAGGTTGAGGTATATCCATCAATTCATGATTAATAACTTCTTGAACAAACCTGGGGTACATGAAGAAACTCTTTTTGTTTCCCATGTTTGATACAAGATCACTGAAAATCATTTGTGAAAAATTGTACCTTCTGGCAGTGGCCAAATAGACCAAAGCATAAGCAATGGGACTGCTGAACTCACTCCATCCAGTAGTCTTTTTAGAGATGCAATGCATCAAGGTATGAACAAAAAAACGCCATTGGGGTGAGAATTTAGCTTTTGAAAACTTAAACACACCCAACGGGCCTCCATACCCCATTCTTGCAAGGGAAGAGAACAGTTCATGATTTGGGATAGAAGTTATACCAGAGGCATCGTCTAGACGTAGACTGATGCGAATAACTTCTTTAGTAACTGTTAAGGGTTGGTCACACACCCTTGTCTTGATCATCTGCACACCATTCTCAGCAACAATGGTGGCATTAGCCCAGAACTGCCTTTGATGCTCGATATAGATTGTAGGAGCAACAGTAAGAGCATGAGCAATATGGCTTGTCTTGAGGAAATCCACAATCTGGTGAAATCCTGCAGCTTGCTTTGGCTTTTGTAGCATCGCGATCTCATTGTGCTCGTCGATGAATGCCATGGATGCCATTGAACAGGGATGTTCTTGCCTGAAAGACTTGGTACTTGAGAGAAAAAGGTTTAGAGCGCAAGTGAACAGTATGCAAAGAGTCGTTATGAACGTTTGGGCGGGCAAAGGGTATTTATAGTATTCGGGACATAAGCAGTATTAACCTAGAGCAGTATTAACGGACAAGCAGTATTAACCGCGAGCAGTATTAACTACTTAGCAGTATTAACTAACTAGCAGTATTAACTGCGAGCAGTATTAACTACGAGTAGTATTAACTACCTAGCAGTATTAACTGTGAGCAGTATTAACTATGACCAGTATTAACTGCGAGCAGTATTAACTACTAGCAGTATTAACCACTAGCAGTATTAACCAACTAGCAGTATTAACTGACGAGCAGTATTAACCACTAGCAGTATTAACTAAGTAGCAGTATTAACTAACCTAGCAGTATTAACCACTAGCAGTATTAACCATACTTACTCTTTGAAGCTTAGGCTGAATTGAGTACTGCTATGTATGCCCTGCAAAGGAGGATTAGTAACACCAAGAAACTATAATATTCAGATATTTAACCACTTTTTGAGAGAATGCTTATTCAGAGTTGATCATTCCCACACTTGTTACCAAGAAAGTGAATCTACCCACATCAAAAGCTTTGGTGAATAGATCAGCAAACTGGTTGTCAGTATGAACTTTTACAACTTGCACAAGTTTCTTTTCATTACAGTCTCTTATGAAGTGATACCTGATCTCAATGTGCTTTGTCTTAGAGTGCTTGATAGGATTATTTACAATGCTGATAGCACTGCTATTATCAATAAAGATGGGAGTGTGTAGAAAGGTTACCCCATAGTCCAACATTTGATTCTGAATCCATAAGACCTGAGCACAGCAACTTGCAGCTGCTATGTACTCTGCTTCTGTTGTAGATGTGGACACTGTGGTTTGTTTCTTGCACTGCCATGAAACTAGTCTAGCACCTAAAAACTGACATCCTCCAGAAGTAGATTTTCTGTCCAAGTTTGCCCCACCTAGATCACTGTCTGAGTATGCTATTAGGTCAAAGGGTGAGTCATGAGGATACCATAGTCCCAATCTGGGTTGCCCTCTGAGATATCTGAATATCCTCTTAACAGCTTGAAAGTGAGATTGCTTTGGCCTAACTTGGAATCTTGCACAAACACAGACTGGAAACATTATATCAGGCCTTGATGCTGTGAGATACATGAGAGAGCCAATCATGGATCTATAATGATGCACATCCATATCCTCCCCCTCAAGATCTGCTGTTATCTGCTTGTGTGTCTCCATAGGTGTGCTAGCAGGTTTTGAATCTGAGAAACCAAACTTGGTTAGAATGTCCTGCACATACTTGGATTGACAGATGAAGATGCCATCTGACTTCTGTTGAACTTGGAGTCCAAGAAAGAAAGTGAGTTCCCCCATGGAACTCATTTTGAATCTTTGATGCATTAGATCCTCAAACTCCTTGCACATGTTGTCTCTTGTAGATCCAAAGATAATGTCATCAACATAGATTTAGACCAGCAAGATATCCTTCTTCTTTCTCTTGATAAATAGAGTCTTATCAATGACTCCTCTTTCAAAGCCATTTTCCAAGAGATAGGATGACAGAGTGTCATACCATGCTCTTGGAGCTTGATGCAGTCCATAAAGAGCTTTCTTCAATTTGTATACCCTGTCTGGATAACTTGGGTTTTCAAACCCTGGTGGTTGACAGACATATACCTCTTCTTCAATTGAGCCATAGAGAAAAGCACTTTTTACATCCATTTGATAGACTTTGAAATTCATGTAAGAAGCATAGGCTAGGAATAATCTGATTGCTTCTATCCTAGCCACAGGTGCAAAAACTTCTTCATAATCTATACCCTCTTCTTGAGTATACCCTTGAGCCACTAGCCTTGCTTTGATTCTTATGACAATTCCTCTTTCATCTCTCTTGTTTCTAAAGATCCACTTTGTGCCAATTGCTCTGTGACCTTTAGGCAGGTCTACTAGATCCCATACATCTTGTAGCTTGAACTGTAACAGTTTTTCTTGCATTGCTTCTATCCAGCTGGATTCTTTCATTGCATCATGTGCCTTTTTAGGCTCAAGCTGGGATAGAAAGCAAGAAAGCACTGTATGTTGTTGATCATGCATTTCTTGAAGTCTGCTTTGATGTCTAGTCATCATAGGAGAGGATATATCTCCTATTACCAGCTGTGGAGGATGATTCTTTTGAACTCTGGTGTTAGGTTCTTCATTAAGTCCAGCCTCTAGATTAGAGTCATTCAACTCAACTGAAGTGTTTTCAGGATCCACTTCTGATTCTTTATTTTCTTGAGTATCCTCATCTCTACTTTCTTCTTCACTCTGACTTGGTCCAGTGGATGGTTCCTTTTCACAGTCTTCAAAGGAATTCACTGTGGGTATGGGAAAGATCACAGATCTAGATATACTTTCTTGAACTTGTGAAGTCCCTGATCCTCCACATCCTGAACCTGCATAATCATCACTACTGAAACCAAAGGAGTTAGTTAGTGAATCAATGTCAAATAGCCACTGAGGACCAGTTCCAATAGGATTTGGTGTGTTCTCATTGCATTTGACATTGTCACTTTCTTCAATTATTCTAGAAGATGTATTAAAAACTCTGTAGGCCTTACTTTGAGATGAATACCCAACAAGAAATCCATCATCTGCTTTGCTATCAAACTTACCTAAGTGAGATTTGGTATTGAGAATTGTACAAGGACACCCAAAGGGTTTGAAAAATCCAATGAAAGGTTTTCTTTTATTTAAAAGCTCATATGGTGTCTTGTTCTTTGGCTTAACTACTAGAACTCTGTTTTGGATATAACAGGCAGTATTAACTGCTTCAGCCCAGAAGGTAATTGGCAGTTTTGAATCAGCCAACAGAGATCTAGCAGCCTCTATTAGTGTCCTATTTCTCCTTTCAGCAACACCATTCTGTTGAGGAGTCCTAGGAGCACTATATTGTCTCTCAATGCCTTTTTCTTCACAAAAGGTGTTTAGATCCAGATTTTTGAATTCAGTCCCATTATCTGATCTCATGACTTTTACTTTTTGATTAGTTTGGTTTTCAATTCTTAGGATAAAGGATTTGATCAGTCCACTTGTCTCATCCTTAGTCCTTAGAAAATATACCCAGGTAAATCTAGAGTAATCATCAACAATAACCAAGCAGTAAGATTTCTTGCCTATACTCATAACATTTGTAGGACCAAACAGATCCATGTGCAATAACTGGAGACAAGAAGAAATTGAATTTATCTCTTTGGTCTTATGAGAAGTTTTATGCTGTTTGCCTTTAAGACAAGCAACACAATGATCATCACATGAAAAGACTTTAGATGGTAAACCTCTTACAAGGTTGTTTTTAACAAGTTTGTTCATAGTCTTAAAATTCATGTGACACATCCTTCTGTGCCAAAGAGAGGATTCATCTACAGAAGCTTTTGAAACAAGACAATTTAGATATGAATCACTATCAACATTGTCCATAACTAGACAGTAAACATTGTCCTTTCTTGGAGTTCTAAGTAGTATCATGCTTTCATCAACTACCTTGAACCCTGGAGCAAGGATCATACACTCAGTATTTGTAAATAATATACTATGTTGTTTGTCACATACCTGTGATACACTTAACAGGTTGTACTTCAATTGATCAACATAGTAGACATCCTCAAATGTCATCTTACCTTTGGTGACATTACCTTTTCCACTTATCTTACCACCAGTAAGATTATCTCCAAATGCAACATGTCCTCCATTGATATGCTTGAAATCCTGAAGGCATGACATGTTACCTGTCATGTGCCTAGAGCAACCACTATCCACATGCCATATGCTCCTTCCCTTGAGCTGTTGGTTGCCCTGCACATAAGATAGATCAGTTAGTATGAATTAGGAACCCAAGCCAAAGTGGTCTTGGGTACCCCTTTCTCATCAAAATACTTGCATTCTTTCTTGACAAGATTTTTGAATTTTAACTCCTCATTCTTGGAGTACTTTGTCACAATAATAGGCTTGGAAACATTTGTGCTAGAAACAGTACTGGTTTTATAGTTACTAACAGCCTTAGCAGCACTTGCATGTTTAGCAGTACTAACCTTGTTAGCAGTAGTAACTGTGTTGGTAGTATTAACCTTTGATGAGGTACTAACTATATTAGCAGCATTAATATTTTCAGCAGTACTAACACAGGTAGCAGCAGTAATACTTCCAGCAGCACTAACCCTGTCAGCAGTACTAACAGTTTTAGTGCTTTTGGGCACCCACATTTTAATACTTTCTTTTAAAATCTTTTTCTTCATGGGGCCTTTCTTTTCACCCTGTTTCTTTACAGCCTTCCTATTTCCAACAGGTTTTTGCACAAATCTTTGAAAGGTCATCTGTTGATTGATAGGGTTAAAGAAGCAGTATTTAGCCAAATGATTTAACTTGCCACATATGAAGCAAGGTTTTGGTCTATTGATTTTACTCAGATCAACTCCTTGCTTCTGAGCCCATTGATTATTCCAGTTTCTTTGATTTCCTCTTTTTAAACCAGAATTTAGGCTCTTGGCTTTACTGCACTCACACTGTTTACAAGATCCAGGATTCACAACTGTGGTTTGTTTGTAATGAACCTTGTTATCTTTTCCTTTGGTCTTCTCTATCTCCTTGGACTTGATCCAGATTTTCCCACATCCCTCATTGGTGATAATGTTGTTTTCTAATAGGATCTCTTTACTTACATCATTATCTCTATCCTCACTGGCTTCTTTCTCAGTTAAATCCTTAATTACTACTTCATCCAAAGGATCTATCTTAAAGGCTTTCTCAGATAAGTCCTTTTTCTCCTTGGTTTCTAACAAGTCTGAAGTAGGAGAGATATAATTGTTGTTGTAAGGAGGAGGTGTACTATTGTATCCAATACCAGGCTTCATCTAATCATGAATCTGAGCCTTTAGAAGAGAATCCATTGCTTTTGAAGCATATGAAAACTTTCCTATGTCATGTTTATCTTTAGACAGTTCCTCCTTCAGCCTATCACTCTCTTCTAAGGATTTAGACAATTTGGTTTCTAACTCATTCTTTTCCCACTTCCAATAGTTAGTGTCATAGGAGTGTTGAAGTTCATTAGCTTGAAAGCCTTTGATTTGTTCTTCAAATCTTTCTACTATTAACACATAATCTCTTCTATCCTTTTCTAATCTTTTGAGGTCATCACACATACTTTGATTGTGATCCCTGTATCTTTTGACAGTGTCAATGCAAGATTTAGTGCAAAGATTAGAAATTACCTCAGAGGGGAGATCTGACACTTCTGCCATAAGATCTTGATTCTGAATGGCTTCCTCAGCTTGATCGCTCCAGTCAAATCCCATTCCTTGTTGAGAAACAAGGGCTTGAGCAGGATTCTTGTTCTGAGTGTAGCCTCCATTCTGGGCTTGTTGGTGGTTGTTGTTTGGAACAGCACTCCTGCATTCTCTAGCAAAGTGTCCTTTCATGTGACACTTATAACATTCCACCTTGGTCTTGTCAAAACCAGCTCCATCTTCTCTTCTTTGAGAGAAGTTATTCCTTCCTGTTCTTTTAATGAACTTCTTCACCCTCATGGATAGCATGGCCATCTGCCATTTGATATCCATCTCCTCCAGGTCATCAGGGTGAAGTTGATCCAGATCATCATTGATCAATGAATTGTTACTATGACTAGACAAGAAGGCTTCAAAGATTATTTCAGTTCCTTTTTCTGAACTTGCTCCACTAGCAGTCCTAACTGCTTCAGGGATAGCAGTAGTATCAGTGGCTGCTGAAAGAAGTGCAGAATTGTGGACATAACCAGTAGGCTTCTTTTTGATCTCTACCTCAGTTTCAAAAACTCTTAGATCATTGTATAGATCATCAAGTTCTTTCTCTTCCAGATTGTCACTCTGCCTATATGAGACAGTGTACATAGTCCACTCATCCCCAAGAGATCTAAGGAACTTTCTGTTGATGTCATCTTGATCCATCTTCACTCCTACAGTAGCCAGTTCACCAATGAGCTTGTTGAACCTATCAAAAGTTTGAGTCATAGACTCATTCTTTGAGGAAGTAAAGTTCTCATATTGCTGCTTTAGAACATCTCTTTGATTTCTTTTGATGCTCTTAGTTCCAGCAAATCTTTTCTCTAGAGCATTCCAGAGAATTTGAGCATCAGTGCAGTTGCAAAATTGATGCTGATATTCATTGGGGATGGCCAAGAGCAAAGTGCTCAAGGCCTTCATCTCTGTCTGTCTGATCTTCCTTTCACCATCTGTCTTTGGTGGAGGTCTTTTCCCATCTGGTCCTATCCTTCCAGCTTCAGAAGGACCATTCTCAATGATATCCCACATTGAGTAGTCAGTGAGAAGAATATATTGTCTGATTCTGATCTTCCACATGTCAAACTCACTGGGTTTGAGCATTGGAACCTTGGAGACCAAAGTACTGCTTGATTCTGTAAGATTTTCCATGATAAATAGATGTTTCTGAGAGAGTTTAGCTCTGATACCACTTGTCAGGATCGAATTCTTAACAAGAATTAATTCTCAAAAACAATATCAAAGAAGTTTGCGGAATAACACTTTGATATTCAATGAAACAGGAAATCAACTCACAGTAAGTATGAATAACAAACTATAAACTTGTATTGAATGCTTTGAATTTACAAGATTACACACTCAACCTCAATATTGATGAACAGGCTCACCAATACGAATTCTACTTCTCTAGAATTAGGATCTATGCCTTGAGGTTGTTTTCTCTCTTTCTTTTTAATGAATAATTATTTTTATCTATTCTATACATTCTATACATATACTAATCAAAAGATAATTACAATAAATAAACAAATCTTCAGTATATCTTCCATGTATATCTCTAAGCTTCCATGTATATTTTCAATCCTTCCAACTGTTATTCTTTCCATTCGGATCTCTTAAGCAGCACTAACTATGCTCAGCAGCATTAACTTCTTCTAGCAGCATTAACTACCAAGCAGTACTAACTACTAGTAGTACTAACTAGCTAAGCAGTACTAACTTTGTTCAAGCAGCACTAACTTTGACCAGCAATATTAATTACTAGTAGTAGTAATACTCAACAGTATTAACCTTGAAGTCTTCTAGCAGTATTAACTCTGAACCAGCAGCATTAACCATACTTGTTAAATTCTTCAGTTCCCAACATCTTGCAATAAGCCTCATTGCGTTCTTGAAAGCAAACTTCAAATTTAATTTTATACTCACCTTTTTCCGAATTCAAGTTCACTAAGTCCTTTTGGAGATCAATGATCTTGGTAGACAAATCATCTTTTACTCTTTTAAAACATTTTTCTCTTTTTCCTTATCCTCGATGACAACATTTAATAATGCATTTTCATCACGAAAATTCATCATCGTTTGTATTTCAAGGCTAAGTTTTTCTTTAAGCACATTAAATTCATTTTCCATAAATTGAATTTGGGAGATTAGAGATTGAACTACCTCAGAGTTTTCTGATTTGCCGCTTACCTCAGAATGAACATCGGAATTGTCAGCAGCAGGTTGTGGATCTTCTTTCACCTTGGCCATCAAGCGTTGGATTTGAGTAAAGTGAGCTTCTTCTTCATCCGAAGTCTCACAATACCAATTTTCTTCTTCTGCCATTAACACCTTGCCTTCCTCCTGCTTATTTACTAACCAGGATTTCTTTGCATAGTATTCCAAGTTCTTCACTTTCTTGAACCGGCAGTCCTTGGAAAAATGCCCATGCTTACCACAATTGAAGCATCTTCCACTCTGAGGGTCTATATTTTCTTCCTTCTTTTCTTCCTTTCTCTTATCTATCTTCACATACACTTTCTCAAATATGGGCTTGAACTTCTTAGTCTTATCTTTCTTAAACCCATCAAACTTTAGCTTAGGATAAAATTTCTTCTTTTTGAAACGTTTGTTAAACTGCTTTGTGATCAATGCAAGATTTTCAGCAAACCTCCTTATGTCCTCATCTGAATCCATAACTTTCTCTTCAGCTGATGATTCTGAACTAGAACTCGGTAACTCAATCAAATAAGATTTGGAGATCTTTGACTTGGACTTTTGACTAGAACTGGAACTTGACTTTGCAGCTTTCATATCGGCGAGAAGTGCTAGAAATTCCTTCACCATCTTCTTCTCTTCACTAATCATCTTTACCTCATCTTCATGCTAAACAAGAGGCACAAAAATGTCATTCACATCCTCCAAATCCATGTCCTTTGACATTTGCAAGTTGATTGCATAGATTTTCCATTATGTATTGAGGTTCTTGATAAACTTATAGTTTATCTCAGAGACAGATTTGTTCATTCCATTCCTTCGAAGATCGTTCAATATAACATGGAACCGATTGTATGTGTCCACCAAAGATTCCCATTTCATTGCCTTAAATCCCTCATATACATTTATGCTTTGATTGAGCTTCACTTTGATTGACCAGTCTGTACCTTGCAACTGTCGCTCAAGTTCATCCCACATTGCTTTTGCAGATTCACGACTGTCTACACGGTTGTAAACATCGTTTGGGATGGCCATGGTTAGCAAGATAAGTGCCTCTTCATCAATATTGGTCTGAGCTTTCTCCGCTAAACTGTAGTACTGGTAAAGTTTCGGTACATATATCACTGGAATTTCAGGAGAGGTTGCAGTTGGTTCTTGTCCCGGTACAGTTACAACTGCACTTACTAGGCCTTTCAGAATAGACTTATTAAGTTCCCGTTTCTTGTGATTTAAAATTTAATCATCCTCCGATTTCATTGCGGGTATTCTCCAACAGATAGGACAATTGCTTAGACTGAGAGCCCACACCCAGAAGTTCTTTAGACATGATTAAATTCTGAAACAAAGTAGCTTGGAATGATCTTTAATCAGATAATTAGAAACCTCGACTTGAAAACCAACTTTGAAAAATTTTCAAAAAAGTTCAAAAAAAATTCTAAGTATAGAATTCTCACAGAACTGAGAAAATCCTACACTTTTCGCACCACAAAGACAAACTTTTCGCACAAACTATAAAATTTGCACACCAAGTATAAGAAATCCTTCCTTTTCGCATGTAACTAGATACGAATTTCCACTTTTCGCACGAAACTGGATGCGAATTCCAATATTTCGCACGCTTAGGGATGCGAGTTTCTCCTTTTCGCATGAAACGGGATGCGAATTCTGTACTTGTAGTTCTTCAAACTTGTGACCTTTTCGCAGAAGGAAATTATACGAATTCTAGACTTAACCAAATTCAAACTTCTCAACTTTTCGCAAAGGAATATTGTACGAATTTTAGTCTTAGAAAAAATTCAACTCAACATCATGCGAATTCTGCACTTTTCGCATGTAGTAAGATGCGATTTCTCACTTTTCGTATCAAGAGGTGTGCAGAATAGCTCCCATGTCAAATCAAAGAATCCACTTTTCGTATCTTGAACCGTGCAAAATTCTACTTATCGTACACTTCTCTATGCGAATTCCACTCTTTTCGTACAACACCTTATGCGAAATCTGTCCCTAACACTTTTCAATCACCAAGTGCCATGCGAAATTTCCTCAAGAACATGAGAAATTTTTTAATCTTGCGAATTCTTGATGATTTCGATTCCAATCACACAAATTCGAAACAAATCTTCGAATTAGACTTTGAAACTTTGTGAGTTTATCCATAAAGGTAAAAAAAACAACACCTCAACATCAATTTGAACTAAACATGATTGAATCCATGTTCTTGATCCAAACTCAGTTCGTGAAAGTCAAACACCAACAAAACACAAATTCAAGAATTTAACAACAAAATATAGTGAATTTGTGTTTACAACATGAACAAAATGTGTTATAAAACATCAATTGAATACAGTGCAACAAAAATTTGACAATTACAGTACCAAAAACACAAAAATCGATCTAGAAACAATCCAGGTGCGAGTTCTTCATTTTGTCGAACATAGAAATGATCTCTGATTGATCTGATTAGGCTCTGATACCAAATGTTGTTCTAGGTTCAAGCTACTCAATCACACTCAAATGTAGAAATCATGTTTTATTGATTTGATCTTTGAATTACAATGATTTATTTAGTCACAGATCTAACAGAGTGCCACAAGTCTATTATTGTGTGTTTCTCTCTCTCTAGAATTTGAAATGTCTACGCATCTTTTTTCTAGTTGTTACATGAATTACAAAGAACAAACCTATTTATATGGTCAAACATCTTGATCTTACAACTCAAGCACTTACGTCAAAGTCAAACAGTTTGACTTACAACACAATTACAAAAACAACTTTACACAAATGACGACTTTGACCCTTTTTAATCTTGAATACAGTATTTGACACAACAACAAATAGCTATATGTCATTGATGTAAAGTACAAATTACAACTCGTATGAAATTCTCTCTCACACAGATTTTCTCTCTCTCTATGATGTGAATTCTGTTAAAGTGCTACCTACTTAACAAAGAAGAAAAAACTATTTATACCTACATGATTACAAAGACAAAGCAACACAACCTAACAAAACTAACACTAACTAATACACTTTGACTTTTCCTTTGTGATTTGACTTTGACTATAGCATAGAGGGCTTTGACTTTACTTGTCAATGATCTTGGATCCAACATTTGTGCACTAACAATTTCTAACAAAAATTTGGCTTGACCCGTTCGTGTATTCATGTTTTACCATTTTTATAACCTGTATACGTTAATATAAAATGATTTCCCAAAAGATTATTAAAAAAATTAGGTTTAATGTTTTCACAGGAAGTATTAGAGTTTTTATACAAATGATTGAAGAAAGTAGATACTGTGCTGAAAAATATGGATCTAACTTTAAAAGAAGCTGAAAAAAACTATCCAGAGAGTGAGGAAATTGACAGATTGAAGGAAAAAGTCAAATCAATGATTGATAAGTATTCTAGAGGGAGAGAATTAGAAGCAATTGAATATGATGCTGAGTAAAGTAAGAAACGTGATGAAGATGATGACAGTAATAAAGGAGAGAAAAATAATGAAGAAGTTGAATATAGAGATGATGACAAGATAAAAAGAATGAAGGAAAAGAACAAGAGAGTGATTGTCAAACTGTGGTGGAGAGAAACAGTCCATATGGAATGAGGCACAGGAGGCAACAAATTTTATAGTTGAAAGTGTTGAAGAAAGCAGTCTTCAGGCAAAGGAGGTACTTTCATCTCCCCTTTTGAATGAATATAGGTAATCCATTCTTTGTAAAACAATCTCCCCTCTTTTGAAAATAACACTGATCATCTTCAATGTTTGTAACAATCTCTTCCTTTCTTTGAAAACTCTCCAGGTTTGCAGTATTCTCCTCCAAAATCTGTGAATATCTTCTTCAAAAACTTTTAACGATCTCCCCCAAGGTGTATAGCAACCTCTTTCAGACTTTGGAAAAGAAATTATCTTCAAATTCAACTCACTTTGCTTTAGCAGATAATCTTTAAATAAATTTTCAGTAAACTTCATCAATCTTTCAGAACTTTTTGAACCTTCTCTTTCATTCAGAACATTTCCCCACATATCTCTCAAATTGAACTTTCAACTTTCTGTCATTTCTTGTATCTCTCCAAAACTTCTTTGTCATTTTTTGAATGTCTCCCCCTTTTTGATGATGCAGAGCATAGAAATCATCAAAACTTTCTTCAAGAAATGTCATGTACCAGTATCTGACCACTTTCATTATCTGATCTTTCCACATAACTTTGAAATTGAACTTTCAACTTTCTGTCATTTCTTGTATCTCCTATTTTTTTTTTTGCATTTTTGTTGTGTTCTTCCTATTTTCATCTTCCTTAGCTTACACCTCATCAAATGTATTAGTTCATAAATATGTTGGATCCAAGATCATGTAAATGCTCAAGTCAAATGCTCAAGTCAAAGCCTCTCAAGCAAAAGTCAAAGTCTAAGCTTTTTTAAGTGAAAGGTCAAACAAAGTCAATGCGTTTAGTTGTTAGTTGTGTTTTGTCTTTGTAATTGTTCTTAGTATAAATAGTTTCCTTTCTTGTAATACGAGGTTAAGTTCTTCATTCTAATCTTTCTAGAGAGAGAAATACAATGTGAGAGAGAAAGCTTTATACGACTTGTAATATGTGATTTGAAGATCAATAATATGACAATTGGATTGTATCTTGTTATCATCTTGATTTGCACATAGATTGGGATACACAATTGGTATCAGAATAAGCACAATTACGGATTCATGATTATAATCTGAGATTTTTGTCCGATTTTCAAGAACACGCACATCTTACTGTTCTAGAATCAAAATCTTGATTTTGTGTTGTTTTGGCTGTAATTTTTGTTGATATGTAATCGTTTAATGTTCTAGAACAGGATTTGTAAGTCCAAGATTTCAAGCAATTACAATCAAGATCAAACAGTTTTGACAATTAGATCAAGTTCTAGAGAGAGTGTAGAGAGAGATAGTTCTAAAGTCGTATATCTAACAAACAATTTCACTTACAACACTGACGATTGATTCTAATGCCCTTGTTACAAACACTCACACTACTGAAGGTATTTATATTTTGACTGAGTTTGACTTTACAGACTTTGACTTTTCTACATTAAATCTTGGATACAACTATACACGAACAATCTCCCCTTTGTATTCAAGATTTAAAAAAAAATTGACAACAGTCTGCAGCTCTTGATTCTTCAAAACTTTAACTCTGACAACTTTAAACTTTGAAGCTCTAATCTTCAACCATTTGGCTTTTGAAGAATCTTCAGATAAACTTGAAAAGTCTTTCACTTTGTCTTTGAAAAGTCATCAAGTCTTGAACATGAATTTGAAAATTTTGATCTTTGTGGCTTTTTACTTTGAGAAATCTTTCAATGCTTGTATCTTCATCTTTGTGATCTCTGAACTGTCTTTGAACAAACAAACTTTGTTGAATCATCTTTGAAACATTTTCGTCAGAATCTTTTTGAATCTCCTCTTTTTGACGAGATTCTTGATCAAAACTTTCATCTGTCTTGAACTTATTCATTTGACTTGAAAATTCCAGTATATCTCCCCATTTTTGATAAACTTTCATCAGTCTTGATTATATCAACTTCAAATATTCAATTGACTTGAAAATTCCAAATTATCTCCCTCTTTTTGATGAATTATGAGCAGCAAAATCATCAAAACCTTTTCAAGTCATCACAGTCGTTGAATATTTATCTCCCCCTTTATGATAAAATGACAATCTCCGCCCTTTTGATATGAGTAGAGTCAATTCATAAAATGTATATACCCGAATCTTTTCAAATTCACATATAATAAGAATTGTAACCCTGAATCAACAAATGATACAGTTAGAATGTCTGTAAGTAGCACGGAGCCACTTTGTACAACGGATGTACTTTGGAAAAGACATTTTGTGATGTTCACTCCCCAGGGCTTCCATTCAATCATCGAAAAGCATAAAATAATTTCTATGAATGCTATGACAAGAAAACATATTCCTTGTGTGTACGTGCAAGTGTAGAAATGATTGAAGCTACTTAGGCTTTATCAGGCTCAAAATGTGTAAACTGTTGATACAGCAACACGTTTTCCACGGACTCAATGTGCATGAAAGAGGTGCGAAGGTGGGGAAACTTTCCTTTTTTTCAATATCTAAATCTTCCAAGTGAAGACTAGATAGCAGATATGTTGTGTCCCCAAATAAAATAAAACATTTCTTTGTCGAGAAAGAAACGAGTGCTTGGTGGGGTAATTGCAAGAGTTGGCATGGGCTAGTGCCTGTTTCAATGATGGTCACCAAAGAATGTGAACCAACAATTATGTGGCTGCCCGGCTCAGAAAAAGTTGGTGCAGAGTTCTCATATTCTTTTAACTCTGTTCTCACACCCTCTTTCTTTTTAACATTTATCTCACTTCTAACCAAACTCTCTTTTACATTTTACCTCAGCATAAAGAAAAAAACTCAACCAGATGAGTTTCCTCCCCCACTCTTTGATTTAAAACCCCTCACCCCTTAATCACTTGAGGATAACTTCTTGGGTAGGAAACACAGGTTAACATGAATCCATAGATTTTCTTTAAGCTTTCACACTTATCCCATGAAATTTTGTCCTAAAAAGATGTGGTGTTCAACAACTTAGCTTGAACAAATAAGAATCTCAGAATATAAAAACATTGTCAAATGAATGTATGCTCCGCAAAAATTGCATGAATATTTGAGCTTTTGAACTTTGAAGATTTTTCAAAACAAGGAAATTGAATGAACGAAGTGAATTCGAAAGACTTGTTTGAGAATCTGACAATGTTTCAATCAGATCAAATATCTTTGAATATATACATGAAGGTCTAGGGTAACAAAGAACATGATATTTGTTTATATGAATGAATATAAACAATGTTGCAATGAACGCACAAAGTTTGAAATGATGACTGATGCTCAACAACAGTGAAATCAAACGAGGGTATTACCATCGAAAAATTGTTTCGTTTAGAGACATGGTAATAACTAATTCAAATGAAGTATTGAACCGGTGTGTATGAATACTTGACAGTATATAGACAAGATAATACACAAGTATTGATCTTTGGAAACACACGGTCAGGTAAACATTAACGCTCAAATATGAAAAACATTTTTAAAAATCACACTTCTAAAATCATGAAATATTTTGAGAATCAAAATTGGTTTGAACATTTAAGAGAAGATTTTTCATGCTCGAAAGTTGTTCTTCTTTCAAACAAGCAGATATCTAGATCAGAAGATATTTACATTTAAGCTCCCCCTCTAATCATGATAAAATGAATTATATTCAGATAAGCTCCCCCTGGATATTTTCGTAATATCCTTATCCTTAAACATTGAAGACCGAGTCCTAAACTGATTTGTCTAGAAGTCATTCTCTATGACATGGAAGACCGGGTCTTGAACTGAAATATTCAAGAACCATACTTGATCTCTGAGGTACGATTCCTAGACTGCTTTGTCTATAAGTCATTATTCTTGCTCTCCCTAAACATGTGGTACCTGCAAAACAGTTTTAACAGGTTTTGGTACCCATTGATATTTGGGTCCTGTTTGGTTAGATTTAGGAATCCACTTCTCAATAGATTTAAATCTTTTAATTACATTTTTCTGAGAAGTAATTATGTAAGTTCCATACCAGTGATGAGCAGATTCTGTTTGAACAAAATCATTTTCACCACAGTAAGAACAACAAATCTTCTTTTAAGCAATCCTGATCAAATGATTAGCAGAATAAAACGTATCAGGTTTACCAAAAGATATACCATTATGTGCATTGTTCTTTTTAGCTTTTGATGTGGATGCTGATGATTTGTCAACTTTCTTTTCATCAGGAGAACCTTTCACTCTCCACACCATCTGTCCTTTCTTAGAAGAATTATTTTCAAGAGATTTTACATAAAAGTTTGCTGAACTATCAACAGATTTTTCATAAAACAAATTAGATGGACGAATCTGATTTGATTTGACAATGTTTGATTTGACACTGTTATTTTTGAAAACATTTTCATGAATAGAACTTGAAGCAGTTTTGAAAGAACAAACTGATTCAATTGAATTATCAAAAGGTGATTGACTAGTCACATCAGCTGAAATCTTATCAGATAATTCAACATTTACAACTTCAAGTTGTTTTATCTTTTTGGACAAAATGTTTCTTTCATCAAAAAGTGTGTCAAACTTCTTTTGTAAACCGGATCTTACCATCTGTTCTTTTTGACTGTCTGATGATATAACAGATATCTTTGATGTGAGATTAGATATTTCACTTTCAAAGATTTGACGTTCTTGCACAAAGTCTTTTTCTAAGTTCTTGTTCTTTTCAGAAATTTCTTTGAAAATTCCAACATTTCTCTATTCAACGTTTTTCTTTTCAGTATCAAAAGACTTCTTCTTTTCTGGAAAATATTTTCTTTCTTTATCAAGTAAGTCTTGCAATGTAGAGATTTGTTTGGGAAGTTCAATTGTTTTATCTTCAAGAACTTTTCTCTCTTTTGCAAAAGTATCTCTTTCAGTTATTACAATCTTTTCGAATTCTGATACTTGATTCGAGAGTTTTAAGCATCTTTGCTCCAAATCCTTTTCCTCTTGAAAAGCTTTCTTAGAAAAGTCATATATCTTTTGAGTGTAGATTTTCTCCAGATCACCTTTGATTGTATCTGCATTGAGATTTTTCATTAGATCAGCATTTTTAGCTTCTAATGCAGATATTTTCTCTTCAAAAGCCTTAAACTTGCTATGTAGATCAACTGATTCAGCTTTCAGCTCTGATGATTTCTTTTCAGTTGTCTTCAATTTGCTTTGAAGATTGGTTATTTCTCTCTCTTTCTCTTTAATTTATTTCTCTCTTGTTTTGATGATACCTGCAAGATCAGATTTAGAATTATTAATACATTTTGCACATTTAGAAGTTTTTTCAGAATTTAAAAATTTAGCTTTAAACTCCTGCATCTGATTTAGAAGTCTTGAATTCTGAATCTTCAATTTATCCCGTTCAACTACTATAGCATGTATCTCGGGCATGTACATTATATCACAATCTCTCCCTAATAATACAGTAGACATCTTGAATAGTATGCTTGAAATGATCGTCCAAAATATTCAGAAACAAACTTGACTTGATGAGTCAAACTTGGTCAACACGAGAAAACGTTAAAAAAAATTCTACGGCACAAAACTCGCAAAACATTGTAGAAGAACTTCACTTCGCGCAAATAGTGGCGTGCGCGTTCCTGGTTTCTCGCAAAATGTATCGTACGTGTTCTTTGTTCGCGCAAACTATAGCGTGTGCGTTCTGGCTTCTCGTAGAAGGAGTCATGCGTGTTTTAGCTTCGCATAATACAACGCATGCACGTTCAAGGTTCGGCTAAAAGGGTCGTGCGCGTTCTTGAGATGAACTTCTCACAGTGCGTTTGCGCGTTTCTATACTTAGAATATTTTTAAACCTTTAACTTCTCGTAGAACACAAACTCGCAGATTACAGAAGCCAAGAACAAACTCGCAAATAGCCACATGCGTGTTTCAACTTCTCGTAGATAGCACCATGCGAGTGTCAATCAAGAACTCGCAGAATAGATACAAACACCAAAACTCTTCTTTTTGCTCATTTTTTCTTTCTTGCGTGTTCTTCAATGTCCATGTTCTTCACTTGTGCGAAAAACGGATCGTGCGTGTTCTTCAGACTTAACCACGGATTTTGATCAAAACACTAACCACCTGCAATCAAAGCTTGAAATTGAACAGGGTTGGTCGCATGATCAATTTGAACACTTTTCTAATACAAAAATTTTGTTAAAAACAACAAAATTACATTGAATTTGATCAAAAATAGTGTTCGACTTTTTTAATCCTAAAATACTCAAAAATCCAAAATTAAGTGCGAATTATGTGATCAAAAACACTAATCGATCACTAATGATCCATTTTCTTGTTTTAAAATTGATTTTTCATGAAAAATTTGAATCAAACAGTTATTTTCCAAAAATGGTTCATGCGTGTTCTTCCAAGAAAATGAAATTTCGATCAAATCAATGCATTCTGAATAAATTGATCTGCTCTGATACCAAATGTAAGTCCAAGATTTCAAGCAATTACAATGAAGATCAAACAGAGTTGACAATTAGATCAAGTTCTAGATAGAGTGTTGAGAGAGAAAGTTCTAAAGTCGTATATCTCACAAACAATTTCACTTACAACTCTGACGATTGATTTTAATGCCCTTGTTACAAACACTCACACTATTGAAGGTATTTATATTTTGACTGAGTTTGACTTTACAGACTTTGACTTTTCTACATTAAATCTTGGATACAACTATACACTAACAGGATTGATTTGTATTGTTTCGTCCAATTCAAATACTATTTGTGTGAATTTGGATTTGATTGAGTTTTTGTTCGAATTGTAAAACTCACTGTATTCTTGATCGATTGTGTATTGTTTGTTATTTTGATTGAAATCGATCAATTGTAAAGTGTTCAGACCTTGATCGAGATCAAATTGACAAAGTTTCATAGAATAATTCAAGTTTTTGGATAGATTTATGGGTGAAAATTGAAGTTTTGGATCGAGATCTACAGAATTCGCATGGAAAATGAAGAACTCGAAAGTTTCTTGGTAGAATTTGCATAGCATTGTGGTTGATGAAAAGCTAAGGACATAATTTGTATCGTGTTATATGTGAAAAGTTTGGATTTCGCATCGTTCTGTATACGAAAAGTTAGAAATTCGCACGGTATTGTGTGTGAAAAGATAGAATTCGCATCAAGCGACATATGAGAAGTGAAGAATCCACATCGTGAAGCATACGGATTTTGAGGAATTCGCATCTCATATCATACGGATTCTGAGGATTTCGCATAAGGAAGCCGAATTTTTTCTAAGTATAGAATCCATATCGATACGGAAAGTTTGAGATTGAAAATTTGGCTAAGTATAGAATCCGCATAAATTAGAATTCGCATCGCCTTTGTTAGAGCATAAATTTGTTGGATACAATATCAAGAATACTGAAGGTCAAAGTTGAGAAAGTCAAAACTGAAGAAAGTCAAATCTCATTAAAAGTCAAAGTCTTTTATAATAAAAGTCAATTTATTTGTTTAGTTGTAGTTTTAGTTTCTTTGTAATTAGTTGTAGGTATAAATGGTTTTAGTTTTTCATTTTTAGAGTGTGTGACTAAGATTGTAATATCAGATTGTAGAGAGAGAGAGAGAAAGACTTTTAGAAAGAGAAAGTGTATTTCTTGAGAATTCAAGTAATCAAACAGGTAATCATTGGTTTGAATCTTGTTTGTTTGATTAATTTTGTATTAGAAACTAGAATCAGGGACACACAATTGGTATCAGAGCAGATCCAAAGGTGAAATCAGATCAAGAAAATCAAGAAACGAGTTACTGTTCATCGTCTCTGTGTTCGTCACTGTTCAAAGTCGAATTCTGAGTTTCAGAGTGTTTTTGGAGCAGATTTTGGATAGAAAGTGTTCGAATAGTGTTTTTGATTGAGTCTTTGTAATCAATTTCATGTATTGCACTGTAAAATCACACGAATTTTGTGATTTTTGTTAAGTTGTGTAAACAAGTCGTTTTTACTGTTACATCTATTATTTTGATTTGTAAGTGTTTGTTTGTAAAATTCTTGAGTTTCTAGAGTTGTAATCGAGCAACAATCCAGAGTTTCAGATCATTTGGACCAAGAAAAGATCGATTTCAGTTGAAAAAGATGGTTTTTGGGTCGTTTTTCGGAAGAACACGCTAGATCGCTAGAACGCGCAAGTTCTTCGTGGAACGCGCAAGTTCTTCGTGGAACGCGCAAGTTCATCAGGGTAAAACGCGCAAGTCGAAAGAAGGCTTTTGGTCTCAAACGCGCAAGGCTACTTGCGAGTCTCAAGAAACGCGCTAGTAGTGGCCAGCGAGTTCATCAAACTCGCTAATCAAAGCTAGCGAGTTTTAGAAGGAATAGTAGTTAGGATCTAATATACCTAAATCTGCTGTGACTGACAGGTCTGAAGATACAAGTTGTCATCATCCAGTCACTTCAGAAGTTATTACTGAACAAGCATCCCCAGTTCAGACAACTCATATTCCTATTGTTACTCCTACAGTTGAAGATGTTCAAACAAATGCTGAACCAGAAGTAACTGTTTCAGTTGGGTGTACTACATTGTCTAATCAACAGCTTGAATCTGCTGTCCCAACTGATACTTCTGCAAATGATATTTCAACTGCAAACCCCCCTCCTGTAATTCAAACTGAAGATTTTGAAAGTGGATTTCAAGATGATGATCATGTTCAGAATTTATCTATTCCACTTCCACATGAGCATCGCTGGACCAAGGACCATCCATTACATCAAGTAATTGGAGATTTTGACAAGCCTGTTCAGACAAGGTCAACGACTCTTAATCAGTGTATGCATGACTCATTCCTCAGCAAGATTGAGCCAACTCGAGTATCCGAGGCTCTTGCTGATTCGGACTGGGTATCTGCAATGCAAGAAGAGCTCAATCAGTTTGAAGCCCTAAAGGTCTAGAGATTAGTTCCTAAGCCTGAAGGAAAGACCGTGATAGGAACTAAGTGGGTATTCAAGAACAAAAAGGATGAAGATGGTGTCGTCATCAGAAACAAAGCTAGACTTGTTGCCAAAGGCTATCGGCAAGAGGAAGACATTGATTATGACGAGACATATGCTCCAGTAGCGCGCATAGAGGCAATCAGAATGTTTCTTTCTTACGCCGCTCATAAGAACTTCACAGTCTTTCAGATGGATGTGAAAATAGCCTTTCTGAATGGCATTCTTAAAGAAAAAGTGTATGTGTCTCAACCAGAAGGGTTCGTTAATCCAGATAAGCCAGATCATGTCTATATCTTGGACAAAGCCCTTTATGGATTAAAGCAAGCCCCTCGAGCCTGGTATGATGTATTATCAAAATTCTTGGTCAAGTCTGGTTTCTTAAAAGGTAAGATCGACACTACTTTATTCATCAAGAAGGAAAAAGCTGATATTATTCTTATTCAGATATATGTTGATGATATAATATTTGGTTCTACTAATCCAAAATATTGTAAAAACTTTTCTAACCTCATGGTGTCACGTTTTCAAATGAGTATGATGGGAGAGATGAATTTCTTTCTCGGATTACAAGTTAAACAACTTTCTACGGGGATTTTTATCAATCAGTCTAAGTACATTTTGGACATTCTTCGGAAGTACAAAATGGAAGATTGCAAATCTATTGGCACCCCAATGGCACCAGGAACTAAGATTCACGCTGATCTTTCGGGTACAAGTGTTGATCTTAGAACTTATAGAGGTATGATTGGTTCTTTGATGTATCTTACATCGAGTAGACCAGATATTATGTTTTCAACATGTCTATGTTCTAGATATCAAGCTGCTCCCAAAGAATCTCATTTGGCCGCTGTCAAACGGATCTTTAGATATCTGAAGGGGACTGCAGACCTTGGTTTGTGGTATCCTAAAGATACTGGGTTTCAACTGACTGCATATTCAGATGCAGATCATGCAGGTTGTATGTTGGATAGAAAGAGTACTTCTGGTCATGTTCAATTTCTTGGAGACAAGCTCGTTAGCTGGGCTTCAAAGAAACAGTTATGCGTTTCCACATCGACTGCAGAAGCAGAATATGTAGCTGCTGCCAGTTGCTGCTCTCAAGTCTTGTGGATGCGAACACAGCTACGAGATTTTGGATTCAAATATGACAAAATTCCGATATACTGTGACTCGAAGAGCGCGATTGCCATATCTGCTAATCCTGTCCAACACACCAAAACCAAACACATTGATGTAAGGTATCACTTTATCAAAGATAATGTAGAAAAAGAAACAATTGAACTTTATTTTGTAAAAACAGATTATCAACTTGCAGATTTATTTACCAAATCCTTAGATGAAAAGAGATTTAATTTTCTTATCTCTAAGCTTGGTATGTTAAATCTTAAGACGTAATCGGTTATTACCTACTAAAGTTATAAATTGTTATTTTTCATCCTTTTCTTTATCTTAATGTCTGAAAGATACCTGCACTTTAATGGTTTTCTCATGATCTTAGGGGGAGTAAGAGAAGATTGTTAGATGATCTATATTCATTTGAGGGGGAGCAAAACTAATTTCTGCATTATACTTAACTGACAAAATTTTTGTGATGCATGATTTTAGGGGGAGCTTATAAGTAACATGGAGTAAGACTATGATTTCTGATTACTTCTGATCAGAACTCGTTCTATAATTGTTTTACTATTTTCAGTCGTTTATTTTCGAATAAATTTTGTGAATAAATTTTTGACTAGATTTTGAGACTTATGAAGGATGAGAGAAGCTGACAAGATCATATCTTAATGACTTCAGCATGACTTCATGATATTTAAGACGAAACTAAAAGGTAAATTTCTTATCTTAATCTCAAATATATCTGAAAGAAGGACAACTTTCAGATATAGAAAACATGTTCTTAAATGTTCAAACCACTTCCCGATTCTTAAACAGATTTTATAATTTGGAAGTGTGATTTTAAATGTTTTCATTTTTATTTTGTGCTTACATTGATAAACAAACCGTGTGTTTCCAAAGATAAATACTTGCGTATTGTGTTTTCTATATACTTTCAAGTATTCACACACACCGGTTTGAATTCTTGTTCAACATGTTCTTGCCATGTCTCTAAATTGAAACAATTTTTATTCGATGGTAAGACACTCCGCTTGTATTCAAAGAATTTTGAGCGATATTTCATTTCGAAACGGTCATTTCAAGAATGTCTATATTTTGTTTCGTATAGACAAATATCTGTTATTCTTGACCATAAGCTTTAATTGCTATATCATTCATTTCTGATCATTTTCATACAATGTCAGACTTTCAAACAAGTCTTTTGCACTCATGTTTATTCATTCAATATACTTGTTTGAAAATACTTCAATGTTTAAAAATGCTCATATTTTCATGATTACTTTTTGAACATACATTCATCTGATATTTGTATATGAGCTTTAACTGTTACAGTTAAACCATTTGTGCAACTCATGCTTTATAGGAAATTGGGTTCTTTGTGCTAGGAATTAACTAAACTTCTATGGATTCACGTTAACCAGTGTTTCCTACCCATGAAGTTAATCCCTTAGTGATTGAGTGTGAGGAGTCAAAAGAAATGAGTGTGGGTGTGCTGAGGTAAAATGGAAAAGAGAGTTTGGTTAGTCGTGAGCTTAATGATAAAAAGAAAGAGGGTGTGAGATCAGAGTAAAAGAATATCAAACTCTGCACCAACTACTTTCTGAGCCGGGCAGCCACATTACTAGCGTTTCACAACTCTTTGGTTAACGTTATTGAAACAGGCAATTAGCCCATGCCAACTCTTGAATAAACCCCACAAACTACTCACTTTCTTCTCAAAAAGAAAATGTTTCACATTTTCACGGGGACGCAGCATATAATCTATCTGATTTTCATTTGGAAAATCAGGATATTGAAAAAGAAGGAAGTTTGCCCCACCTTCGCACTTCAATCATGCACTTAGAGTCTGTGTTTATCTACTGTTGTCTCAGTGGTTTACACTATGTTGAGCCTTATAAAAGCAATCATCGTGCTTAATTCTTTCTACACTTGCACGAGCACAAAAAAGAATTTGTTTCTTTGTCATAACATTCATAGAAATTGTCTTTGTGGTATTTCAATGATTGGATGGAAGCCCTGGGGGAGTGAACATCACAAAAGCTCCTTTATATTGTGTATTCGTTACACACAGTGACTTTGTGTTACTGATAGGCATATTAACTGATTCATCTGTTGATTCAGGAGTTACATATTCGTATTTTTGTCTGGATTTGCAAAGATCTAGATGAAACCTTGGTTATGGATCACAGAATCAGAGGCTCTTGACAGATCAGAATGGTTAAAGACATTTCTTGGACGACAAAGTTTTGATGATATCAATGCTCAAATCATCAAAAAGGGGGAGATGATATGAAGAAATGTATTGTGAAGATGGTGTGAAGAAATGTTAAAAAATTTTAAGATAAAGGGAGATGATTTCAAAGTTCAAAGTAAAGATTTGAAGATTTGATAAAGTTCAAAGAATTTCTGAAGATTTTGAGGAAATTTTCTTTGAAGATTATTTGCTAAAGCATTCGAGCTGATTCTGAAGATAATTTCTTTCCAAAGTCTGAAAGTGTTGTGTGAAAGTTTTGAGAAGATTGTTATTCATTTGAAGAAAGCTTTGGAAAGAAGACCATCAAAGTAAAAGGGGAGATTGTTCAGACATAGCTTAAAGTGAAGACTTAATGCTACATATTTCAACAATGATCTTGAATCCAAAGGGGGAGATTGTTAGAGCATAAATCTGTTGGATACAAGATCAAGAATACTGAAGGTCAAAGTTGAGAAAGTCAAAACTGAAGAAAGTCAAATCTCATTAAAAGTCAAAGTCTTTTATAATAAAAGTCAATTTATTTGTTTAGTTGTAGTTTTAGTTTCTTTGTAATTAGTTGTAGGTATAAATAGTTTTAGTTTTTCATTTTTAGAGTGTGTGACTAAGATTGTAATATCAGATTGTAGAGAGAGAGAGAGAAAGACTTTTAGAAAGAGAAAGTGTATTTCTTGAGAATTCAAGTAATCAAACAGGTAATCATTGGTTTGAATCTTGTTTGTTTGATTAATTTTGTATTAGAAACTAGAATCAGGGACACACAGCCTTACATGCGAAAAGTCAGAATTCACACCTTTCAGCGTGCGAAATCTAGGAACTCGTATCTCTCAGCGTACGGAAAGATGGAATTCGCACCCTTCAGTGTGCAGAAAGCGGGACCCCCGTGCTAATTCTGCGTAGGGGAACATATTTCTGTTTGTGATTAATCATTTTCTGTTTTTGTGTTTAAAGATCAGTGCTCAATTCAAGATGACTTCAAAGGATGCCTTTGCTATCGGTACAGATGTTAAACCACCAGTCCTATTCAAAAGAGAATATGAACAATGGAAGGACAGATTTCTAGATTTCATTGACACACATGCATATGGTGAAAACATTAAGAAGTCTATTGAGGAAGGTCCAATGATTCCTCTCACTATGGAAATTCCTGATGATGAATCATCTGACAGTGGAGATGGGAATCAACAAGAGAACAAAGAACAAAGAGGGTTCCAGTGGATATCTCTCAATATTCTGAAGAAGAAAAATAAAGGTACAAGGATGACAATCAGGCTAGATCTCTACTGTTACAGAGTATACCAAATGAGATCTAAATCAAGATTGATAGTTACAAGGCTACTGCGAATAAAATGTGGGATCAATTAGAGAAGATGATGATGGGTTCCAAGATTGGTAATCAGATGAAAGTGGCTAACTACATCAACAGTTATGAATAATTCAAAGCCAAGGAGAATAAAACTTAGAGGAAACCTATGAAAGATTTGTCTCTCTGTGGATGAACTGTCCAAGAATAAAGTTAAAAAGAAGCAGATTGAAAACAACGTCGAGTTCTTAAGCATTCTTCGGCCGGAATGGAAGAAACACACAAGGAGGATGAAACAAATGATGGATCTTAGTGACATTCCCTTACATGAAGTGTATGAGACACTAAGACGGAACGAGGAGGAAGTATAAGAGAAAAGAGAAGAGAAGAATAAGAGTGAAAAGCTAGTAGCTGGTCCCATTGCCTTAGTTGTTGACAAAAAGAAAGACAAAGAAAAGAAATATAAGAAGAAAAAGTAGAAGATTGTGGTATCTAGTTCTGATGGTACTAACAGTGATGATTATGATTCTGATGATGGAGAAAATCTGAAACAAGCCATGATATTGTTTACTCGAGCCTTCTAGAAGAAATTTTACAAGAAGTCGGGTTCCAACAGTCGGAGGTATTCATCAGGATCAAGGAACTATGAACACATGGAAAGAGTGGAAAGAAGAAGGTTTGATGATAGAAGATCTGAAAGCAAGAATTGTGTGGAAAGGAAGCCGGAAGACAAGAGAAGGTATGTGAATGAGCATGAAGAGAAGAAGACTGAGGAGCCATTCAAGTGCTACAACTGTGGCAAGATAGGCCATTTTTCCAAAGACTGTCAGAAGTTGATTGTTAGAATTTCTGAGTACTACAAGAATAAGATGCTTCTGGCCAAGCAAAAAGAGGCATGCAAAGCACTGATGGCAGAAGATGATTTCTGGTTGGATCATTAAGACTATGACGAGGATAAAGAAGAGACTTCTCACATGTGCCTAATGGGAAAGGAAGTCAAATATGATGAATCCGATGAAGAAACTTCCGAAAAGGTAAAAAACTTATCTAAATCTGATTTTTTGAAGCAAATGGAAACCATGATGGTCGAGCTTCAAGACATACAAGCTAAGCTCAAAAACGAGAAAAGCAGAGTTGTGAAAAAGCGTCAAACAATTTTTGATCTCAACAAGGAACTTGTTGGGAACAAAAACTTGATTGACTCTTTGAACAAATTTGTTCCTGTTTTTGAAAAACAAAAAGCTTGTTTTGAAACTCAAATTTCTAAAACAATTTCTAAGTTTAATAAGTTTGATCGTGAGAAAGAAGAGTTTATTTTAAAAGTTCACAACTTGCAGATTGATAATAAAAATTTGCAGAAAAAGATTAATGGTTTGGAAGAAAAGCTTTATACTCGAGGTCAAACGGATCAAACCATTTATCTAAACAAACCAAAGGAAGAAACACATTTTAAAGATAAGTGGGATATTGGTTACGATAACCCACATTATTTGAAGAAAGCTATTCGAAAACAAACAACTTTATATAATTTTAATTTCTTACAAGTGGCTGACAAAAATTCTCATTTGAAACCCAAATTTGTTACGAAGTTATCTGATGAGGTTGAGGCTAAGGAAGACGAGAACAGAAAGAACAAAACCAAAATGAAACTACCATTCTGCTATAAAAAGCTGAATGATAGTTATCTTTCTGAGCAACCAAAATTTTTGTCAAATGATTATTTTCAAAGCTATTCTACTGAGGTGATGGAGGCAAAACCTGTTAAAGCAAAGATTTTTATTCCTCCACTTGTCTTGGAAAGCAAAACTTCTGAACTTGAAAACATTTTAGTAGATGAAAGAATTTTGGTTGATCTTGAGAAAGTTGTGTTTTCTACTGTTATGAAGAACACTAATTTTAAATCTTAAGTTACAAATGACAACTCCGAATCGGAAAGAGTTTGTTTAAACAATTCCACTGATTCAGATGCGTCATCCTGTAAAGTTTTCATGGGAAATGTTTTTACTAATCCTAAATTTTCAGAGTGTGCTAAAATGTCTTATCAAACAAAGTGTTCTCAAAAGTCAAAAGATTTAAAATTTTCAAATTCTTCCAAGGCTCAACAATTTGATGATGATGTTGATAACTTCTTTGCGGTTGAAAATGATCTTTTAAATTTTGATGGTTGTTTGGATGAAAGTGTTGATAAATTTGATTTCAATGCTAAACTTCCAAGTCATACTTCTTTTGTAATCAATAATGTTGCTTTACCTAGTGTGTTTGAAAAAGGTTGATGATTCAGTTCTTGTGAGTACCTATTACTCTAAAGGTAAGAAGCAAAAGAAAAGGCGTTCACAGAAACAGATCAACACTGGTAAGCACGAGAAAACATAGACTCTTAAATCTCAGGTTTCTGATAAATCTAAATTTTGTGTTTCATAATTGAAATAGAAAAACTCTGAAGCAAGATTGGAATGGAGGCCAAAAAGGAAGATTGAAGAGGCTACAAAATCATTTTTTGATTCAAACTGTAATAGGACATCTGATAGTTTTTCTGATGTAATTGGTCAAGTTGCTACTCATAAAACAAAACTTGTAACTTCTTACAAGACTTATTCAATAAAGCAATTGATCCAATTATCTCGTTCTACTAGTCAGTACTCTACATATGATCGAAATGATTTTGTAACTCCCCAATATTCTAATTGTTGGTTTGGATCATATCATGTTTATTCTTCAAATGTTTTTCAAAAGAAAAGAGGACCCAAATTCAAATGGGTGCCAAAATCTTGTGCTAACATGAAAGGACCCATCTATAAATGGGTACCAAAACTGGTTGTTGTCTGATTTCTCTTGTGTAGACCTGTCATATGTGGTATTTATATTTAGGATGTTCCAAGCATATGACAGGGCAGAAAGATATTCTATCTAATTATATAGAGAAATTCTGCGGCAACATGAGATTCGAAAATGACCAGTTTTCACCAATCTTGGGATACAGAGACGTAGTGTAAGAGAACGTAACGATAAAGAAGGTGAGCTATGTTGAACGATTAGGACACAATCTGTTCAGCCTTGGTCAGTTCTGTGACAAGGATTTAGAGGTGAGTTTTAAGGCCAAGCGATGTTGTGTTAGAACGGAAGACGGTAAAGAACTCTTGGTCGGGACTCGAAAGTCAAACCTCTACACGATAAATATGTCAAATGTCAAGACTGATAATGCAGTATGTCTACTTTCTAAAGCCTCTATGTAGACCTGGAAAAAACTGACACGACACGCTAACCCGACACGAACTCGACACGAAATAAACGGGTTTGGGTAATACATTTCAACCCATTTAAGTAAACAGGTTGACACGACACGACACAAAAATTAAACGGGTAAGGCCAGGGTCAACATTTTCAACTTGAAAATGACCCGAGTTACCCGTTTATATATATATATATATAGAGAGAGAGAGAGAGAGGAAGGATCATGCGAGAAGTTAAACATTTTGCGAGAAGGCGAGAAGTGTGATATCATATATGATTACATGGCCTGCATGTGTGTTTAATCATATATGATTAAACGTCTATGTATTGCCATTATAACATATGTGTAATCATATATGATTAAACATTTCTTGCCTTCTCGCAAAATGTTTAGCTTCTCGTTTGAACCTGCCCCTATATATATATATATATATATATATATATATATATATATATTATAAGTTTTCTTTTTAATGCTTTGATTTTTAATGTTTTATAGAATTTATAAGTTTGAACTATAAAATTTGGATTTCTAATGCTTTAATTTGAGTTTTGTATTTGTATTTCTTTTGTGAATTTTCGATTTTTAAATTTTAGTTTTATAAATGTTAAACGGGTTAGACACTTTCAACCCATTTAACTTTGAACCCGACACAAACCTGACACGACCCGACACGTTAGCCAGGTCTACCTCTATGCAAAAAATCTGGTTATGGCATAGATGGCTATCTCATCTCAACTTCAGATTCATCAACAAGTTGGTGACTGGCAATTTGGTTAAGGGTTTACCTGAGCCGAAATACGTCAAAGAACATATGTGTGACGCGTGTGAGAAAGGTAATATGAAAAGTGCCTCTCATTAGCCTAAGCCTGAACCAAGCATAAGTACTCCTTTAGAACTGCTACATATGGATCTTTGTGGTCCAATGCGAACACAAAGCATAAACGACAAGAAATATGTCTTGGTGATTGTGGATGATTTTTCTAGATACACTTGGGTCAAATTTATAAGATCAAAAGATGAGACGCCCGATGTCATCATCTCATTCCTAAAGATCGTTCAAGTGAACTTACAGAAGACAGTTACGCTTCTTAGAACTGATAATGGCACATAATTCAAGAACATAATTGTTGACGATTATCTCGAATCAGTCGGGATAACTCATCATTTTTTTGCTGCCAGAACTCCGGAACAAAATGGGGTAGTTGAACGAAGAAATCGAACTCTTGTTGAGGCTACATGAACGATGTTGAGCCAATCCGATCTACCTTTATTTTTGTAGGCCAAAACTGTCTCAATTGCATGTTATACACAAAATCATTCAATCATTCATCGTCGGTTTGGTAAAACACCATATGTTTTGATAAATAATAGAATACCTAGCATTAAACATTTTCATATCTTTGGATGCAGGTGTTTTATGCTGAACGACAAAGAGAACTTGAACAAGTTCAGTCCGAAAGCTGATGAAGGCATTTTCATTGGATATTCTCAAATATCTACAACATATAGAGTTTATCTCAAGAATTCAAAGATCATGGTTGAGAGCGTCAATGTCAAATTTGATGAAGTAATGGTTTCTGATCAGATTAGTTCAGAACCCGTGATAACAAGAGTATTAGCTTCTGGGCAGATCAGTCCAGAACCTGCGGTTAAAGTTTCTAATTTTGATAAAGCATCAACGTCTACATCTCATTTAACATAATTAGATTTATTGTTTGAACATTTTTATGATGTGTGGTTAAAGTTTCTGATCTAAACCTGTTATGATTGACAGATCTGAATATTCAAGTAATTATCATCTTATCACTTCAGATGTCTTGATGGAATCAAATTCCCCGATTCAAGAAGAAACTCCAGTTCAAACACCTACTCAATCAGTTGAAGTTGCACATGACACTGCTGAGTTGCACATTCAATTGGATGTAGTGTCATGCCTACTCAACAGACATCAAATGTCCAATCCACTTAAACTTCTGCACCAGTTACTTCAACTGATCCCCAAAATGAAGAAAATACTAGATACTTAGATGATCAACATGATCAGTCTACATCTAATCCACTCCCTCATGTATACAAGTGGACCAAAGAGCACCTGGTGCATCAAATTATTGAAGATCCTTCAAAACTGGTGCAAACTAGGTCTCCAACTGCTAATGAGTGCATATTTGATTGTTTTCTGAGAAAGATAGAGCCTCCACGAGTATCTGAAGCTCTAAAAGATCCAGATTGGATAGCAGCTATGCAAGAAGAGCTTAATCAATTCGAATCGCTTAAAGTTTGGAGACTCGTACCGCGACCGGAAGGAAAAACTATTATAGGTACGAAATGGGTGTTCAAAAACAAGAAAGATGAAGATGGTATCATGGTCAGAAACAAAGCAAGACTCATTGCTAAAGGATAACGGCAAGAGGAAGGAATAGATTATGATGAGACATATGCTCCAATTACAAGTATAGAGGCAATCAGAATGTTTCTTGCCTACGCTGCACACAAAAACTTCAATGTCTACCAAATGGACGTGAAGACTGCCTTTCTAAATGGCAAATTGAAGAGGAAGTATACGTCTCAGAACCAGAAGGGTTTCTCAATGCTGAAAAACCGGATCATGTCTACATTCTTGACAAATCTCTTTATGGTTTAAAGCAAGCTCCTCGAGCCTAGTACGATGTTCTATCAAAGTTTTTAGTCAAGTCTAGGTTTTGAAAAGGTAAAATCGATACTACTCTTTTTATTAAAAAGGAAAAAGTTGATATCATTTTAATTCAAATATATGTGGACGATATAATATTTGGTTCAACTAATCCGAAGTATTGTAAGATTTTTTCTAACCTCATGGTGTCACGTTTTCAAATGAGTATGATAGGAGAGATGGATTTCTTTCTTGGATTACAAGTTAAACAATTTTCCACGGAGATTTTTATAAATCAATCAAAGTATATTGCTGACATTTTAAAGTAATTTAATATGTCAAATTGTACTCCAATTTCAACCCCGATGGCACCATGTACTAAAATCGGAGTTGAACTCTCAGGAAAAGCTAATGATCTTAAGACTTTTAGAGATATGATAGGTTCTTTAATGTACTTAACGGCAAGTAGACTGGATATTATGTTCTCTACATGCTTATGTGCTAGATATAAGCTTCACCTAGAGAATTCCATCTCTCAGTTTTAAAGCGAATATTTAGATATCTGAAGGGAACTGCAGATCTTGGTTTGTGGTATCCTAAAGATACAAGTTTTGAGCTAACAACGTATTTAGACGCAGATCATGTAGGTTGTATGTTTGACAGGAAAAGTACTTCGGGACATATACAGTTCTTGGGAGATAAGCTCGTGAGTTGGACATCGAAGAAACAACTGCGTGTATCTACTTCAACAGCCGAGGCAGAGTACGTAGTTGCGGCTAGATGCGGTTCTCAAGTGCCGTGGATGCGAACACAACTCCAAGATTATGGCTTCCATTACAACAAAATTCCGATTTACTGTGATTCAAAGAGCGCTATTACTATATCTGCGAACCTTGTCCAACACACGAAAACCAAGCATATTGACGTGAGATATCGCTTTATCAAAAGATAATGTTGAAAAAGGTACAATTGAACTTTACTTTGTAAACACAGATTATCAACTTGCTAATTTGTTTACCAAGCCGTTAGATGAAAAGAGATTTAATTTTCTCATTTCGAAACTTGGCATGTTAAACCTCAAGACATAATTTGTAGTTACCTAGTGCATTTTATTTTGTTATTTTTCTTCATTACTTTAGTATTAATCTGAATTATATCCGCACTTAAAGTTTGTTCATGATTTTAGGGGGAGTGAGACAATGATTAGATAATCTAAATTTGAGGGGAAGTATGAATAATTACATATATTTTTCACTGATATATTTTGTGATCCACATGTTCACGGGGAGTAAGGACAATGACTTCTGATTACATCTGATCAGAACTCGTTCTTCAATGTTTTACTGCTTTCATGTCTTTATTTTTCAATAAATTGTTGAATAAGACTTTGTTGCTTTGACGACTTTTTGACTACATGCAGATTTTGAGGGGCAGCTTACATGATCAAATGTATCATGATTTTTGAGTTGACTTCATGAGATTAAGGTTAAGCGTAAGAAATATTCTAATCTTAATCTCATTGTGTTTGAAAGAAGGACAACTTTCAGACATGAAAACATGTTTCTAAATGTTCAAACCACATCTTATTCTCATAACAAATTTCATGAATTTAGAAGTGTGATTTTAAATGTTTTCACTTATGATGAAAGCTCATACCTTGAAAATTCTTTATTGTTAACTAACCGTGTGTTTCCAAAGATTAATACTTGTGTATTATCTTTTTATATACTGTCAAGTATTCCCACACACCGGTTTAATATTTCTTTTGACTATGTTCTTACCATGTCTCATATTGAAACTGTTTTTAGATGGTAAGACACCCTGTTTGAAATTCAAAGTTTGGTGAGCGTTAATTTATTCAATGCGTTTCTTTCAAGAATGTCTATACTTTTTCGTAAAGCCAACATCCAATTTTTCATGACATAAGCTTTTAATGATAAATCATTCTTATTTGATCTTTTTCATACATTGTCAGATTCTCAAACAAGCAGTTTGTATTCACATCATTCTTTCAATATACTTGTTATGAGAAAATCTTCCATGATTTAAATGCTCAAATCTTCATGATTATCTTCATGAGCATACATATATATATCTAACATGATTTAATTGTTGAAGTTAAAACAATTGAGCAATACTTTGCTTATAGGACAATATACATGGTAATTGTGTGAGCTTAATTGAACTTCTATGGATTCACGATAATCAGTGTTTCCTACCCATGAAGTTATCCTTGAGTGATCGAGAGGTGAGGGGTCAATATCTGAGTGTGGGTGTGTGATAAGATAAAATGAAAAGAGAGTTTGGTTAGAAGTGAGATTAAATGATAAAAAGAAAGAGGGTGTGAGAACAGAGTTAAAAGAATGTCAAACTCTACACCAACTTTTTCTGAGTTGGGTAGCCACATTACTATTGTTTCACAATTTTTCGTTAACTTCATTGAAACAGGCAACTAGCCCATGCCAACTCTTGCTTTAAACCCCACCTGCCACTCATTTCTTTCTCAACAAAGAGATGTTTCAATTTTTCTTGGGAAAGCAACACATAATCTATCTCGTCTTCATTTGTAAGATGTGGATATTGAAACATAAGAAAGTCTGCCCCACCTTCGCACTTCGATCATGCACATTGAGTCTGTGTATTACAATTGTTGTCTCAATGGTTTACACATTTTGAGCCTATTTGAAAAATCTAAGTAGCTTCAATCATTCAACACTATGTACGACCACATAAGGAATTTGTTTTCTTGTCATAACGTTCATAGAAAATTCTTTATGATTTTTAATGATTGAATTGAAGCCCTGGGGGAGTGAACATCAAAAAGCTCCTTTCCAAAGTGCATTTGTTGTACAAAGTGGCTTCGTGCTGCTTACAGGCATTCTAACTGTTTCATGTGTTGATTCAGGGTTACATTCTTATTTTTCTGAATTTGAAAAGATTCGGATGAATACATTATGAATTGACGGATTCGGTTCAAAAGATCATGGTCATAGATTATGTACATGGCATTTCTTGATGAAGTTTTGATGATTTATATGCTCTACATCGTCAAAAAGGAGGACACAATATCAAGAAATGAAAGTTATGTGAATGATAAATTTCAAAACTGTGGAGAATATATAGTTCATGGTGGAGATATTTCAAGAAATGCATGACTATGTTGGAGAAAGTTCAAGATTTCTAGAAAGTTTGTTGAAGATTACCGAAATTTTCTTTCAAGATTATTTGCTAAAGCAAAGTGAGCTAAATCTGGAGATAATTTCTTTTCTTAAGTCTAAAAGAGGTTTTTATAACCTTGGGGGAGATTGTTAAAGTTCTTAAAGAGCATAATCACAAATTTTGAGGAAGATTGTAATTTCTGAAGACATTTCAAATTTAAGAGGAGTATGTCAAAGATTTTGATGAGATTCTTAAATCAGAAAAAAAGGGGGAGATTGATTTTAAAAAGAGGAGATTGTTTTGTCATAAACTTAAAGAGGGAAGATTGTTTTACATGGAAGAAGATTTTTAGTATTCATGCTAAAGAAGGAGACTGAATTTGGTAATGATTTGAGAAAGGAGGAGATTTCTCGTTAATGCTAAATTTCTTTTTGGAGATGATCTTGAATCCAAAGAAAGAGAATGTTAGTGCATAAATATGTTGGATCCAAGATCATGTAAATTGAAAGTCAAATTCTCAAGTCAAAGCTTCTTTAAGTGAAAAGTCAAACAAAGTCAATATGTTTAGTTGTTAGTTGTGTTTTGTCTTTGTAATTGTTCTTAGTATAAATAGTTTTCTTTCTTGTAATATGAGATTAAGTTCTTCATTCTAATCTTTCTAGAGAGAGAAATATTGTGTGAGAGAGAAAGCTTTATACGACTTGTAATATGTGATTTGAAGATCAATAATGTGACAATTGGATTGTATCTTGTTATCATCTTCATTTACACATAGATTGGGACACACAATATGATTTTGTAACAAATTTGGGTTTTAAATGAGGTCACTTGTCAGCCGCTTGTAAAAATTCAAAATTATATAAAGCTGGATGCTTTCGAATAGCATTCTTTAAAAAAAATTGGGTTGTCATACCCAATGCCCCAATTATCTTTACAAGCTTTAAATTCCTTTGGCTTGTTGAGATGAATGGTTTGATCTGTTTGGCATTTAGCATAAAGCTTGGCTTCCAAACTATTTATCTTTTTCAGCAAAGTTTTATTTTCAAACTGCAATTTTTTATGTTTAATAACAAACTCTTGCTTCTCTAGTTCACATGAATTGAACTTAGAAATTGCTTCAAAATTTTGATTTTCAAGACAAGCTTTTTTTTTCAAAAATATTTGCAGCTTTGTTCAAAGAATCAATCAAGTTTTTGTTCCCAACAATTTCTGTGTTGAGATCAAAAATTGTTTGACGCTTTTTAGCAACTCTGTCTTTTTCCTTTTTCAGTTTAGCTTGTAAGTCTTGAAGCTCAACCATCATGGTTTCCATTTTCTATAGAAAATCACATTTAGAAAGGTTGTTTACCTCCTCGGAACTCTCATAATCGGATTCATCATACTTCACTTATTTTCCCATCAGACACATGTGTGTTGTCTCCTCTTTCTCATCTTCCGAGTCGGTTCAATCCAGCCAGTGGTCATCCTCGGCCATTAATGCTTCCCCAACTTCTTTCTGTTTGGCTAGAAACATTTTGTTCTTGTAGTAATCAGAATTCATTACTTTGGGCTTCCGGTAATCCTTTGCAAAATGACCGAGCTTACCACAATTGTAACATTTAACTGGCTCTTCCAATTTCTTTGGCTCATAGCTGTTGACATATTTCTTCTCTTCAGGCTTTCTCTCCCCATACCTTCTACCTTCAGACCACCTTTGAATCTCTTTCCTTCTACCCATTCTTTGTGCTCAAAATTTATCGACCCTGATGAATATCGCTGGCTGTTAGAACCCGACTTCTTATAAAAGTTCTTCTGAAAGGCTCAGGTTAAGCAGTATCATTGCTTGCTTCAGACTCTCACGATCATCAGAATCACAATCAACATTGTCACTCTCCTTAGACTCAGTCACCACCACTTTCTTCTTTTTCTTCTTATCCTTCATCTCTTTCTCTTTCTTCTTGTCTACTACCAAGGCAACTGGATCAACTACCACCTTCTCATTCTTCTTCTTTTCTCCTCTTTTCTTCTCTACTTCCTCCTCATTTTGATGAAGAGTCTCATAAACTTCATGTAAGGGAATGTCACTCAGATCTTTCATTTGCTTCATTCTCCTTGTGTGCTTTTTCCATTCAAGCTGAAGAATGCTTAGAAACTTAACATTTCTTCTCTATTTGCTTCTTCTTTACCTTATTCTTAGCCAACTCATTGAGCAAAGACAAAAATATCTCATAAGTCTCTTCTAAGATTTCACCATCTTTAGCTTTGAACTCTTCGTAGTTGTTTATGCAGTTAGCTACTTTCATCTGATTGCCAACTTTAGACCCCATCGTCATCTTCTCCAACTGATCCCACATTTTCTTGGTTGTTGCCTTGTAGCTATCAGTTTTAATGTATATCTCATTCGGTATGCTTTGAAGAAGTAGAGACCTTGCCTATTTGCCATCTTTGTATCGGTTTTTATGTTCATCAGAGTATTTAGAGATATCAAGTGGAACAACTTTTGTCTTTTGTCTTTAGGTTCATTTCCATCTCCACTGTCGGATGATTCATCATCTGGAACTTCAGTAGTGATGGAATTCATCAATCCTTCTTCTACAGATAGCTTGATGTCTTCTCCATTGGCATGTCTATCTATAAAATCAATACTCTCCTTTGGACAAAACAGGAGGCTTTGCATCTGTTCCAATGGATAAGGCATATCTTGAAGTCATCATGAAAATATTTGCACAAATCTTTAAACATAAATAAAAAATATTTCTAAATTTCTGAAAATCAGTCAAAAATGACTAAGTATAGAATTCTCAGACCACTGAGATCACTTTTCGCACAACACTGAAATATCACAATCTGCAGACCAAAGAATCTCCATAACTCGCAGAAAACACCTTGCAAATTCCAACTTTTCGCAGGCTAAAGCATGCGAAATCTGCACTTTTTGCAGATAGGGGCTTACGAAATGCTGACTTAGAAGAAATTCCAAAATGATACTTAAGCTTTTAGCACACCAAAGCTTGAGGATTCTTGACATAGAAAATTTGAATCACAAACAAAAATCACTTTTTGCAAAATATTTTACGAATGTGGACTTAGAAAAATTTCAGATAATCTTCAATGTACAAATTCTTTAGCTTTTCACAGATCGAAAAACTTGAACAGTAGCTTTTCGCAACCTACAGCATGCGAATTCTGAGCTTTTCGCAGACAACAATCTGCGAATTCTGAACTTTTCGTATATTACACCTGCGAATTCCTCACTTAGAACTTTTCACCGAACAATAACAAACGCTATGCGTGTTCTTAGTCTATGAAGCTTGCGAAATCTGAAGATCTTGCGAGTTCTTCAGATGTCGACCAAAACATCATAGAAATCACCAATAAACGATCCAAATCTCAGAATTAGCCTTTGCAACTTCACAAATTTATCCTCGATCACTTTCTGGACAAATTACAAACACTCATTTACAACAAAAAATAACATAATCAATCAAGAATACAGTGCGTTCAGTGTTCGAACCAAAAACTTTCAAGAAATCCAAAATTCACATAAACAATTGTGAATTGGACAATGTTATACAAACAAAAGTTGTTCTAGATTACAAATTAAGAGAAATTTCGATCAAAATTACACAAAATCGAGGAAATCACTATGAACATGATCGATGAGCGAGTTCTTCAAAATCGGTCAAAAATTGATCAGATTCTTGAAAATTTTAGATTTATGTTTGCTTTGATACCAATTGATAGTCCCACAATTTGCAATATCAGCAAGATGAACAACAAGATTCAATGCAAGTATCCATATGTCATTGATGTAAACTACAAATTACAACTCGTATGAAATTCTCTTTCACACATATTTTCTCTCTCTAAGATGTGAATTTTGTTAAAGTGCTACTTACTTAATAAAGAAGAAAAATCTATTTATACCTACATGATTACAAAGACAAAACAACACAACCTAACAAAACTAACACTAACTAATACACTTTGACTTTTCCTTTGAGCTTTGACTTTGACTTTAGCATAAAGGGCTTTGACTTTCCTTGTCAATGATCTTGGATCCAACATTTGTGCACTAACAATTTCTAACAAAAATTCGGCATGACTCGTTTGTATATTCATGTTTTACCATTTTTATATCCTGTATACGTTTATATAAAATGATATCCCAAAAGATTATTAAAAAAATTAAGTTTAATGTTTTCACATGAAGTATTAGAGTTTGTAGACAAATGCTTGAAGAAAGTAGATCCTATGCTGAAAAATATGGATCTAACTTTAAAAGAAGTTGAAAAAAAAATATCCAGAGAGTGATGAGATTGAAAGATTGAAGGCAAAAGTTAAATCAATGTTTGAAAAGTATTCTAGAGGGAGAGAATTAGAAGCAATTGAATATAATGCTGAGTAAAGTAAGAAACGTGATGAAGATGATGACGGTAATAGAGAGAAAAATAATGAAGAAGTTGAATATAGAGATGATGACAAAGATAAAGAGAATGAAGGAAAAGGACAAGAAAGTGACTGTCAAACTACGGTGGAGAGAAACAGTCCATATGGAATAGAGGCAAAGGAGGCAATAGATTTGATAGTTGAAAGTGTTGAAGAAAGCAGTCTTCAAGCAAAGGAGGTACTTTCTTGTAAGAAAACAGTGAATCAAGAGCAAGAGAGAAACAAACAAAAATTAAAAATTAGATTAAAGAGAAAATATTTGGAATATAAGAAAAAGTCTTCAGAATTACAAGAAGAAGAGTAATGTGCCAATATGGTACCTAGACTCCAGGTGCTTAAGGCATATGACTGGCGACAGAGGGTTACTTTATAAAAACACAATTGACCTTTTCATTTCCTGTACTTTCCTTAAGTTCCAGAGCTCATGATCATGCCACAGGAATAATACCAATTACACAAAGAAAAACCAACCACACAACACCAAAACACTACCCAAAACTCCAAGTCACGTGCCATGATCATGAGCTCTTAAACGCGCACCGAGGAGGACCTGCATTTTTATGATAGCCCGCAACAAGCTCATGTGCCATAAGAATGTTATCATCTATCCGGCGACCTGGTATAAAAGCCGATTGAGAGGAATCCACCAATCCATCCAGAAACTCCTTCATGCGATCCACAATAACCTTACTAATACACTTGTATAATACAGAACAACAAGCTATTGGTCGAAAATCAGTAACCTTAGAGGCATTTGGCACCTTCGGAATAAGCGAAATGAGCGTATGGTTCACTTCTTTCAACAAATGGCTACTGTAGAAAAAATTGTGGACCGTAACTTCCACATCTTTACCCACCACCGGCCAAGCTTTTTTAAAGAATATAGACGTGTAACCATCTGAGTCAGGGCTTTATCACTCCCAATCTGAAATATATCCTTACGGATGTCCTCCGAAGAAATGGGCCTAACCATATGAAGAGAATCAACTAAAGAAAGCTTCTTGCTGAATAAGTCACTAGGCATGGCAAGAATCACTCCATCATCCTTTGAGCCAAAAAACTCTTTGAAATGTTCAACAAAAACGTGTGACACCTCATCCCCATAAACATACACCCCTGTCGAGATTGAGATTGTATGTATGTGTGTTGTATGTCGTTTCTCCTTTACAAAATGATGAAAAAATTTAGTATTGTGATCCCCATCCATAAGCCACCGAACTTTCGCCCTTTGTTGAGCTTCACTTTCTTCATCCCAACAAGCTTGTTGGTAAGCAAACCGAATATGGGAAATATCTTCCATAAGAGCCTTGTTATCCGGATCCCGATCACACATTAATTGGATTACATCCAATTCTTTTTTCAACGTAGTTACACGGTCCGAAAGGTTGCCATAAGAGTTTCTTAAACCTCGTAGAGGCCCTTTTAGAAGTTTTAAGCGACTGGTAAGCTTATACATAAAGGAACCATCAATTCGGGTGTTCCAATTATCACTAACAACCTGCATAAAGGAAGGATGCTCAACTAAAAAGTTATCAAGTTTGAAACCTCGAACCTTCTTGCGACTCCCTCCGGTAAATGAAAGAATTGCCGGTGAATGATCAGAAATTCCCCGGGGCAAGAAGCGGACAGAAGCATCATGAAAAAGCGATGTAAAATCAGTATTAGCGAGAACTCGATCCAATTTCCTTTTGATACCCCCCTTGTCACTTGGTTTTTGACACCAAGTGTATTGAATGCCAGTATAAGAAATATCAAACACCTCAATGTCCTCCAAACAAGAATAGAAATCCATCATATCTTTACTGCGCTAGAAGAACCACCCACACCATGATGAAGGAAAAGCATGGTGTTAAAGTCCCCCATAATAGTCCACGGTTTATTCCCGAAGAGAACTTTGAATTTACGTAATCCCGACCATAAATCCCGTCGAGCCATATCCGTGTTCGCACCATACACACACGTGATAAAAAACGACTTCTTCTCTCCATGTAATCGAGCTTCACAATGCATGAATTGTGCATGGTAATCCACCACCATAACATCAAGAATACGAGTATCCCAAGAAAGAAGAATACGTGTACCATTAATACAAACTCCATGATTAGTGATCCACGACCAACGCCCAAAAGTACTATTACAAACATCCGTAATCGCATTTTGCTGCAGATGCGATTCAATAATAACACAAAGACCCAAACTATTACAACGAATAAATTTTTTTACTTTCTTTTGTTTTAAAGGGGAATTTAGACCCCTTATGTTCCAAGAAGCGAGATTGATCATTACTAACCTTTCGAGGTAGCCGCACGACTTTGTTCCATACTTTGCTCCCCTCTACTTTGCTTGCATGGCGGTGTTTCCTCCACAAACTCTATCTCATCACCGCTCTCATCCACCTCCAACAGTTGTGCAAACTGGTTCGAACAATCCACCGGTCCCACATTACGAACTGGCATCCTGCATGTTCGAAAGGTACTTATGACCGATTTGACCGTTAGGATCCGCTCCAATAACGAAGTGCCTAATTTACCTTCCTGGTAGGACTAAGGGATCTCATTGCATGTAAGATCCGTAGGGTGTGTCTTAGGAACATTTTCTCCAGTAGGCATGCCATTCGACGATGTTCCCGCTTGCAAGGATTGATCTGTATTCTCATTCCCAACCGGATCCACAGCATCATGCATGGCTTGAGTTGGAGCCATAGTAGTCATGTCATTATCATCACTTCTTATCGCCACCTTTTCATTCTGTTTAGAGGAGGTTGCTCCAGTCCTAGCAGCATTCTTCCCCTCCTTTTTATCCTTTGGTTTTGGAACCCACACCTTTTTTTTTCTACTTTGGTAAACCCCTTCGCATCAATTATAGGCTGCTTCCCCTTATGGTTGCGGTTCACCACAGCTTTCACACACCTACTTGTTTTATGCTCGAAAACCAGGCAGTGGGAGCATTGCACCGGATCCCATAAATATTCAACCACAATCTTGACTCTCACCTCGTCTCCCCCATTCAGATTTGGAACAACAACTTCCAATTCCCTTTTCAGATCCCCTACTGCCCAGATATCAACTAGCAGCAAATCCAGGTCTACCCCATGCCTTATCGCACATTGAAGTTGTACACCAGTCCATTTGTTTAGGAATACCTAGGGCACTCGCGATTCGGCTAATACCCTCTCTTTTAAACGCAACCAAAGGAATGTTGTGAAGCTTAACCCACAATGGGCACGTTGTATGAACCGATTTAGTAATGCCTTTAGTCGGATCCCATGGTGATACAAACAATAGGACCCCTCGTATCATGAGAGGTCCAGCTTCCACAACCTGATTACTTCCTCCAACATCATTGAACTTAAAGAAATAAATGTCGTTATCATTCATCATAACATTGCAAAACCCAAATTTCCCCCAAGCCATTTTTACATATCTTTGCACCAAAGGAAAATGCATTCGTGGGCCTAGGAAATACACAAACAACATTGTGTGATACGATTTCACAGCCTCCCTAGCTAATTCAACTGGAATTTTAATTTGGGATTTTACCTTATCCTCTAGCGGGAAGAACGACAGAGAAGAAGAAACCAGCGAACCACCCACCACCTTAGAAAAGGCTGGTTTTTTCGGCACCTCAGTCGTAAGTCTGTCAAAAACATACTTTTAAGCTTCAATCGAGTTCCAATTTTGTGATTTTGTGAGTAAACAGTCGAGTGAAGAACGTACTGTGCCATCAAATTATTCTCGAAAAAGTGTGTTTTTGAGAGATCAAGTGCTTAAATTCTATACTAAAAGTGTTTCTAGACATATTGGTAGGGTTTGGTATTGCTAAATCGTTTCAGGATCAAATTTTAGATGAGTTTTAGAAGTTCAGGACGAACACACGCAAAGCAAAAGAAGAACACACGCAAAGTCCTACTTTGCACGTCCCAAGTGACCCGCAAACCTCAACTTTGCGGCTCCCATATCAAACGCAAAGCAATACTTCTCGGTCCTCAAGCAAATTGCATACCTCAGTGTGCGCTCCTCAATAGACCCGCATACCTTAGTGTGCGCTCCTCACTAGAATCGTATACCTCAATGTGCGCTCCTCACTAGACCCGCATACCTCAGTGTGCGCTCCTCACTAGACCCGCAAACCTTCTCAAACGCATAGCTTCAATCCCATACTTAGAATTTTCTTCAGAATGACATCCAGAGAAGCTCTCGCAATAGGAACTGACACCAAGCCACCAGTTCTCTTCAAAGGAGAGTACGAACAGTGGAATGATAGGTTTCTAAACTTCATTGACAGACACGAGCTGGGTGATTTTATCAGAACATCTATAGAAGAAGGAGTTATGAGACCACCAATGACGACTCGTGTAGTTAATAATGTGCCGACTCAGGTTGAACTTAAGTATCATGAACTACAAGATGATAACCTCAGAAGAGCAAAAGGCGACAGATTAGCTAAGTCATACATCTTACAAGGAATCCCAAATGAAATATACGTAAAGATTGACAGCTACAAGGCTTCAGGTAAAGAAATGTGGGATCAGCTCGAAAAGATGATGTTGGGTTCAAAAGTGGGAAATCAGCTGAAAATCTCCAACTGCCTAAATAATTATGAAGAATTTAGAGGCAGGGTGGGAGAAACCTTAGAAGAAACCTATGACAGGTTTGTGACGTTGCTGAATGAACTTAGCAAGAACAAAGTTCACAAATCTCAAATAGAGTTGAACGTCAAATTCCTTAGTATTCTTCAACCTGAATGGAAAAGATTTGCTCGGCAGATGAAGCAGATTAAAGACCTGAATGAGATTCCACTTGACGAGGTGTATGAAACCCTCCGTCAGAATGAAGAAGAGGTGGATGAAATTCTGGATGATAAAAGACAGAAAGGAAAGGTAGTTGAAGACACAATCGCACTTGTTGTCAGAAAGAAGAAGAACAAGGCGACTGTATATGAATCAGATGAAGAAGATGAAGGGTGTGCAAACTCAGAATCAGATGAAAATGATCAGCTGAAGCAAGCAATGCTCATGCTGACTAGTGCTTTTCAGAAAAGGTTCTACACAAAGCCAACATCAAATAATCAGAGATATTCATCTGGTCCGAACAACTACATCCACAAAGAAAGGATTGAAGGAAGCAGGTATGAAGGAAGAAGATTTGAAGGGAGAAGATCAGAGGAGAGGAAACCTGAAGAAAGAAGGTTTCAGTCGGAAGGAAAGAGGATTGAGGAGAGGAGACCAGAAGAAAGAAAATTCAAAGTTGAAGGATCAAGTCAGCCAGAACCGCCTACGTGCTACAACTGTGGCAAACCAGGTCACTTTGCCAAGGATTGCCGCAGATCAAAAGTCAGAAATTCAGACTACTACAAGAACAAGATGCTTCTTGCAAAACAACAAGAGGCAGGCAAGACATTGATGGTTGAGGACGAATACTGGCTAGATCACTCAGATGAGGAAGAAGAAGATGATGGAGATAGAGATGAAGCCGTCAACATGTGCTTGAAGGGCAAGATAGAATCAGATGCTGAAGGTGATTCAGACACTAAAGAAGAGGAGGTATGTAATTTATCATATTTAGAATTCATGAATAAAATGCATGCCATGAGTATGAAACAAAGAGAATTAGAATCTAATCTTAAGCAAGATAATGGTGTCATGACAGACAAAAACCAATTGATACAGAAACTTAGCAATGAAATTGCTGAGAAGAAAGTATTAATTGAGGTTTTACATAAAGATAATGACACCAATGCTAAGGAAAAGACAATAATTCTAAAAGAGAATTCTGATCTTAAGTCTCAAATGCTAAATTGTGAGATTGAAAAATATGAGCTTAAAAAGTTGCATGCTTCTTATACAAAAGAAAACTTTTCTTTGCTCGGAAAATTAAAAAGTTTGGAAGAGAAGTTGTATAAAATGGGTCAAATTGAACAGACTATTTTTCTGAACAAACCCAAAGAGGAAATAGAGAGATGGGGAATTGGTTATAAGAATCCTCATTGTCTACAAAAGGGGATGTCTGAAGTGCCAGGACTTTATGATCATCTTAATATGCAATTAGCTCGCAGACTCCCCGCATTTAAAACTTTTTGGACTAAACTGTCAAAAGAGGATGAAGCCAATGAAACGGAAAAACGGAGGAAATCAGCTAAAGTTCATCTTCCATTTTATTATGTGAAGTTGAATAATAGTTATGATGAAAACCCAATATATAAAAAGAAGGAAACTCTTTCAAGTGATTTCTTTCCAAGTTATTCTGAAAAGGAAATGGAGGCGAAGCCTATTAAAGGTAAACTATATGTCCCTCCTCTCGTTTTAGAACGCAAAATTTCTGAACTCGAGAATTCTTTATCAGATGCAAGACTTTTGATAAATATTGAGCAAAACGTTTTTTCAATCGTGTTTTCAAATTCTGTTCTTTCAAAAGCTTCAAACTCTGAGGATATGTTTGGTACATCAAATAAAGAATTTGAATTTTTGAACTCTGACGGTGGTTTAGATAATGGTTCTAATCTCTTTGACTTTAATGCAAAACTTCCCAACCATTCATCTTTTGTTAAGAAAACTTTAAGAAAAACCAGTAAGCCTGTGAACAGTGCAAAATCAACGAAAGCTTTCGTTGATAAATCAGTCTCTGTGAACGCTAAGAGTGCTAAAGGTAAGAATTTATCTCAGCATTCACAGAAACCGACCACTACTGGTAATTCCAAAAAGAAGCATTCGTTTGTTGCTCAGAAGTCTAACTCACCAGTTTCACATGTTACATATCTGAGCAAGCAAAGGCCATAAGTAAATTCTCAATGGCAACCGAAACGGAAGCTTGACAAGACCGTTTTATCGTTTAGTAGTGTTAATTGTAGCAAGACTTCGCTTAGTAAAGATGTCTTAATTGCTGATGTTGCTCTTTTGAACTCAAAACTTGTTGTTTCCCGTAAACAATATACAATGAAGCAATTATTTCAGTTATCTTTATCTGCTAGAAAGTCTTCTATATATGATAAACATGTTTCTATTCCTTGTTAAGATTCTGGAGATTGGTTTGGTAATTATCATGTGCATTCATCTTATACCAATTCTTCACATGCATTTCAAAAGAAAAGAGGAACCAATTTGAAATGGTTACCAAAATCTTGTGCTAACACAGAAGGACCCAAATTCAAATGGGCACCTAAAGCTAAATCTGTGTTGCAAGCATACAAAGCTTAGAGAGAAAGCGACTTCTGATTATGTATAGACCAGGACTCGTTCTTCGATGTCAAAATAGGTTTTTGGATAATGCAGTTCAAAACCCGAACATCAAAGTCAAAATTGGCTTTTGAACAAATCAGTTCAAGACCCGCACTTCGATAATCAAAGTGAATATTCCAAAGTTGTCATATAAATATCTAAATTTGCAATTTCTCTTATGCAGACTAGTCATACATGGTTCTTGGACAGCAGATGTTCCAAACACATGACAGGGCAAAAAGAGATACTGTCCAATTTCAAAGACAAATTTTGTGGAACAGTAAGATTTGGCAACGACCAGTTTTCTCCAATCATGGGATACGGTGATGTACAACATGACAATATCACTATCAAGAAGGTGAGCTATGTAGAAGGCTTAGGACACAACTTGTTCAGTATAGGCCAGTTCTGTGACAAAGACTTAGAGGTCAACTTCAAAGCCAAGAGATGTTCAGTTCGCAATGAAGAAGGCGAAGAACTCTTGGTCGGTACTCGAGAAACAGACCTCTACACCATAAACTTATCAAATGTCCAGACTGACAAGCAAGTTTGTCTACTGACGAAAGCATCGAGGCAACAAAGCTGGTTATGGCATCGAAGGCTCTCTCACCTCAACTTTCGGTACATCAACAATCTGGTCAGTGGAAAGCTCGTCAAAGGACTTCCAGAGCTGAAATATGAAAGAGAACATCTCTGTGCAGCTTGTGAAAAGGGGAAGATGAAGAGGGCACCTCATAAACCAAAGCCTGAACCAAGTACTAATGCTCCGTTAGAGTTGTTGCATATGGATCTATGTGGTCCGATGCGAACTCAGAGTCTAGGCGGAAAGAAGTACATACTTGTTATCATGGACGATTATTCACGATACACATGGGTCAAGTTTCTACGTTCAAAGGATGAGACACCAGATGTCATTATTACATTACTAAAGACGACCCAGGTGAATCTGCAGAAACCGGTCAAGTTTCTAAGAACAGATAACGACACAGAGTTCAAGAACAACAAAGTTCAAGAATATCTCGCATCTGTCTGGATTTCACATCAATACTCTGCTGCTCGAACGCCTCAACAAAATGGAGTGGTTGAAAGAAGAAATTGAACGCTAGTCGAGGCTGCTCGTACTATGCTAAGTCAATCAGACTTACCTCTATTTTTGTGGGCAGAAGTTGTTTCGACCGCATGCTACACACAGAATCGATCCATGGTACATCGAAGGTTCAAAAAGACTCCTTATGCGTTAATCAACAACCGAACACCGACAATCAAATATTTCCATATATTTGGGTGTAAGTGTTTCGTGCTAAACGATAGGGAGAATCTCAATAAGTTCAGTGCTAAGGCAGATGAAGGAATCGTCATTGGATATTCCTCGACATCAACTGCATTCCGTGTTTATCTGAAGAAGTCAAGAACGGTGATTGAAAGCATCAACGTCACCTTTGATGAAGAAATGGCTTCCGAACAACAACGTTCAGAACCCGTTATAACCGGAGTACTAGCTTCTGGGGAACTCGGTCCAGAACCTGCGTCTCAACAGAATAAATCAGATGAAGCATCAACTTCTACTAACCATTTATCTGATTAAGATTTATTATTTGAATTATTTTATGATGAATTTCTTGGATCTAATGTAAAGAAATTTGTTGTGGTTGACAGAATGGAAGACTTAACGACTACTCATTCAACTAGTTCAGATATTCCTATTGAATCAAATGCCCCGATTCAACAAGAGATTACAATTCAAATGCCGAATCCAACAGTTGAAGAAGTGACAACTGATAAAGAGACAGAAGTAGCTGAAACAGTAGGAGATACTATACAGATCAATCTACAGCCAGAACAAGTTGTACCTGCTGAGCCTTCTGAACCTGCCACTTCAACTGAAACCATCAATCCTCCTGAACAATCAGAAGAAGGTACAAGTGGATTTGTAGATGATACAACTGACATACAATCATCTAATCCACTGCCTCATGCACTTAAATGGACCAAAGAGCACCCGATAAGCCAGATCATTGGCGATCCATCAAAACCGGTGCAAACTAGGTCAGCATCAATGAACATGTGCTTGCATGACTCCTTTCTGAGCAAGTTCGAGCCAACGAGAGTATGAGAAGCACTTGTTGATCCAGAATGGGTGATCTCAATGCAAGAAGAGCTAAATCAGTTCGACGCACTTCAAGTCTGGAGACTCATACCAAAGCCTAAAGGTAAAACCATTATAGGTACGAAATGGGTTTTCAAGATAAAGAAAGACGAAGATGGTACCGTTATTCGAAACAAGGCAAGACTAGTAGCCAAAGGATACAGACAAGAGAAAGGAATAGACTATGACGAAACATATGCTCCTGTGGCGCGATTAGAGGCAATCAGAATGTTTCTAGCCTACGCAGCCCACAAGAACTTCACGGTCTTTCAAATGGACGTGAAGACAGCATTCCTCAATGGAATTCTGAAGGAGGAAGTCTACATCTCTCAGCCAGAAGGTTTTTTCAATCAAGAGAAGCCGAATCATGTTTACATTCTCGACAAAGCACTCTACGGTCTGAAACAAGCACCTCGATCCTGGTATGATGTCCTTTCCACTTTTCTAGTCAAGTCTGGGTTTTCAAAAGGTACGGTGGATACCACTTTGTTTATCAAAAAGGAAAAAGACGATATCATTTTAATTCAAATCTATGTAGATGATATTATCTTTGGTTCTACAAATACTAAGTACTGTAAGAATTTTGCAAACCTTATGGTGTCTAGATTTCAGATGAACTTGATGGGAGAGATGAATTTCTTTCTCGGTTTACAAGTAAAACAATTTTCATCGGGTATTTTTATCAATCAATCAAAATACATTAGGGATATTCTTCGGAAGTTCCAAATGGAAAATTCAAAACTGATTGGTACCCCAATGGCACCAGGTACTAAGATTGGCACTGATCCTTCGGGAAAGGCTGTTGATGTTAGGACTTATCGAGGAATGATAGGTTCTTTAATGTATCTTACGTCTAATAGGCCAGATATAATGTTTTCAACATGCTTATGTGCAAGATATCAGGCCAATCCTAAAGAAATCCATATGTCTGTTGTGAAGCGCATTTTTAGGTATCTAAAGGGCACTGCAGATCTTGGTCTGTGGTATCCTAAAGATACTAGTTTTGAACTAACAGCCTACACAGATGCAGATCATGCAGGTTGTATGTTAGACAGGAAGAGCACGTCAGGACACGTACAGTTCCTCGATGAAAACTCATAAGTTGGGCATCGAAGAAGCAACTTTGTGTTTCAACGTCAACGGCCGAAGCAGAATATGTAGCTGCTGCTAGCTGTTGTTCTCAGGTCTTATGGATGAGAACTCATTTGGGCGACTACGGTTTCCACTTCAACAAAATCCCGATATACTGTGACTCCAAGAGCGCCATCGCAATATCAGTGAATCCTGTTCAACACACTAAAACTAAGCACATAGATGTCAGGTATCACTTTATTAAAGATCATGTTGAAAAAGGAACAATTGAACTTTTCTTGGTAAAAACTGATTATCAGCTTGCCGATTTGTTCACCAAACCCTTAGACGAAAAGAGGTTTAACTTTCTTGTCTCTAAGCTTGGTATGTTAAATCTTAAGATATAATCAGTAGTTACCTATCAAAGTTGTCTAATTGTATACCTTTTCATCATTTCTTCATTCTTAACTTTGATTGATATCTGCACTTCTATATAATGTTCATAATCAAAGGGGGAGAATGAGAAGAAATTGACAAGTGGTCAATATTACTTCGAGGGGGAGCTCATAAAATTTTGCATGTACCTTTTAATGCCAATTTTTTTTTGTAATGCAAGAATTTAGGGGGAGATCTTCAAGTCAAAAGGGAGTACGAATATGACTTCTGATTATTTCTGATCAGAACTCGTACTTTAAAAAGTTTTACTGCTTTTTGTTTTTTTTTCATTTTAAGTGAATAAATTTTACTTTGACTTGACATAAGACTTTTGCAGAATTTTTGAGAGAAGCTTACAAGTTCATATGTTTATGACTTAAAGTTTAGCTTCATGAGATGGAAGATAGTACGTAAAGGTATAATTCTATATCTTCATCTCATACATGGTTGAAAGAAGGACAACTTTCAATCATAGAAAACATTGTTTTTAATGTTCAAACCACTTCCCGATTTTTCAACAGATTTTATATTTTGGAAGTGTATTTTAAATGTTTTCATGATCTAAATTGTGTTTTAACTGAAATAGTTAAACCAATCTGAGCATCTCATGCATCATAGGAAAACAAAGAATCATTGTTTGTGCTAGGAATTAACACAACTTCAATGGAATCACCTTAACCAGTGATTTCTACCCAAGAAGTTAATCCTTAGTGATTGAGTGTGCAAATAGAAAAGAAATGAGTGTGATTAGAGAAAGCAAAATGTTTAAAAGAAAGAGCGTGTGAGAACAGAGTTAAAAGAATATTACAACTCTGCACCAACTTTTTCTGAGTCGAGTAGCCACATTTCTAGTGATTCACAATTCTTTGGTGATCATTATTGAAACAGGCTACTAACCCATGCCAACTCTTGATCAAACCTCACCATCTACTCATTTTCTTCTCAACAAGAAAGTGTTTCACATTTTCAAAGGGGATGCAACACATATGCTATCTGATTTTCTTTCGAAAAATCTAGATATTGAAAAGAAGGAAGTCTGCCCCACCTTCGCACTTCACTCATGCACATTGAGTCTATGTTTAACTTACTGTTGTCTCAGTGGTTTACACATTTTAGAGCATCACAAGCACGAACACACAAGGAATTAGTTTCTTTGTCATAACGTTTATAGAAATTACCTTTGTGGTGTTTCGATGATTAAATGGAAGCCCTGGGGGAGTCAACATCAAACAACTCCTTTCCAAAGTGTATTAGTTACACACAGTGACTTAGTGTTACTGACAGGCATGTTAACTGATTCACTAGTTGATCCAGGTGTTACACGACTATTTTGTCAGGATTTGAAAAGATCTGGATGAATATCTTTTGAATTGACGGATCAGGGGCTCTAACCGCAAGATAGACATTTCTTACATCTAATTTTGATGAAGTCGTTGCACTTAACATCAAAAAGGGGGAGAATGACTACACAAGAAATGGCAAAGATCACATGATTCAAGAATCACGTCCACTCTTCAAAAGGAGGAGATTGTTAGAAAAAGACATGCTGATTTCAGAGCGAGAGAAAGAGATTGCATCTTCTGAGCTGAACAAGAAGACTGAATTGCTAAAATCATTTTCGTAATGATCTTGATCCAAAGGGGGAGATTGTTAAGACACAGTCTCATTGGATTGAAGATCATCCAATCTGAAGATCGCAATCTGAAGCTAAAACCGGAATGTCGACTCTCGATATAAAAGTCTATGTCTATTTGTAATAAATGTCAATGTAATTGTATTAGTTTACTTAGATTTAATATCTAAGTTATAATATTGTAATAGTTAGATAAAGTTAATTTAGTTAGTTTCTAGTAACTTAGTTTATATTAGATATAATATCTAGATCTAATATCTAGATATTATGTTAGATTGTGTGTTCAACACACTTGATTAGATTAAGTGTCTCTCAATATCTCTCTAGATCAGATCACAATTTTCATACACACAAACACACACTTAAAGGTGTATTAGAGAGAAAAACATAGAGAACACAATCAAAGCTTAATCGATCAACCTTGTAACCCATTTGTTATAATCAATACAGGTTGGTAATCGTATTGTGTTGTTGTTTCTATAAACTTGATAAGTATTGTTGGACCGACACAATCTACTAGCTTTGTGAAATAAATGATCGCATTCAAGTTTTGTTGTGAAATCTTATTTCGTGCCGCATTGTGACTAAAAGAGAGAAAACTTTAAGATTTCGATATTATGAGCATGTTGTCTCGGGTTTTGCAAACATTTCATTTAAACAGTTTGGAATTAAACTAAATTACTTTTGAAATTGCTCAAATCGCATGGATATGTCTTTAATAAATTTTGGGGAATAAACAGATGTATGTGAGTCACGATGGGAAGTTTTATTTCATGACATTTCATGGTTAATTGCAGAAATTTTGAGGTTCGATTTTGTGAGTCTCCCTTATATAATTTTGTATGAAAGTCTTGTTATACACTGTTTTAGTACGTAAAACTATTTCTCATTCGTTACATAAATTATACTGTTGGTGTGAGTAATCGTATGAAAGATTTTTGGTATTTCGGATAGAACTTTTGCCCGGAACATATTTCAGTTATTGATTTTACTGATAGGAGTTTTCCGCAATGCATGAGATGAAGTTCCGGTTTGCATGTCGTTGTATTTACAATTTTGGGTAAGTACGTTTTACCGGTGCGGCCCAAATTTGAACCGCGAAATATATATATATATTTATTTATTTATTTATTTTTATTTATTTATTTATTTTCCTATTGTGTTACTACATTTGGGAAATGATCGGACGTATATAGGTCTTGTTGGAAATTTTATCTTCCGATGTTTTGTGTCAAAGTAAAAGATTTTAAAGTTGAAGTTGTGAAATCCTCTTTTGGGAGTTGTACAAACTTTTATTGCACATGTTATGGAACGGAAAGTTATTTTCATACGCATAGCATAAATTGATGCATACTAAGACCCTAGTAGTCCGTTTTAAAATTTTGCTACGCATCTTTCGTTATCGTTGTATTATTGTAAGTAATGATCAAATGAGTTTTGAAAATGGTTTATATGTGTGGCATTGGTGATCAATTTTGAAACCTATCGAATGCACGATAGTATATTTTAACCGCACGTTTAATTGTTATAAAACTTATGTACTTGAGAGTTTTATAAATTTCAAATTGGCATAGTAGTGTGGAAAAAAAACTTTGAACTCATAGGGCTATAGGTGTAAGCCCCTCGTGTTAGAAGTCGATATTAAGGATTAAAGGAGTCCTCGGAGTATTGAGGTTAGACATGTGCTTTCTCCCAGTTAGTTAAGTGACGATCTTTATGCTTCGTTAAACCTACGGATTAAAATCGTGTTCGGTTGTTCGGGTATGGTTGGTTTTGGAATTGTGGGAACTTGGTACGACGACATGCTATGTGTCGGTGGTGTACTATATTGTTGGGTAATTGTGAATAATGATGATGTTATGGTTGGTAAGGATGTTGGATATGGGCGACTACTTCCAAGAGTAGGTGTCAGCTTTGAATCGACATTGCTAATCGGGAATGAAATATTGGTAGTATACTCACGTTTGCAGAATGGTGCCTCGAGGTTAGGTGTTGGCGCGTGATTTTGAGGACAATGACTGTTGGTGTGCTTCAATGTATTTCCGTTAGATCTGGTGCATCTGCAGGACGAGCAGTAAACTTAAGGAAATTAGATGTCGATAATTAAGAAATCAATCATTGGTATTTTGATAATTGTCAGGACTTTCGCTCATTTGGAAATCGATGCTTGAGTTCATGGTGGGAGTTTAGTGGTAATGTTTATTGGAGACATTTGGCGAGAATGTCGAGGTAGACTTTAAGTACAAATCTATTATTGAAGAGACCTTGGTGCGTCGTATTTAAAAGTAACTAAGGGAAATGTTTGCTTTGGAATAGTCTTGGTGGAAATGACTAAATAAGGTCGTAAGTTACTCTTGAGGTAATATGAACAACATAAGGTTGGGAGGCGACCGAGTTTTAAAGTTAAGAATGTGATTAAGCTAGAACTTAACGTTTATCCTGCTTTGGGTGAGTTATATGGAAAGTTGAGGTTGAGTTGGCGATGGTTCGTTGTAAGGAACGCAATGATAACCTCAACCGGGATGTAATCGGGTTCGTATATGAGGTAAGGTTTAGTGAAGGTATTCCTTTTGGACAGGGGATCATTTGACCTCGCCAAGGGCGATATTGGGTGATTGGTTGGAGCTAGATTTCGAGGACGAAATCTCTTTTAAGGTTGGGAGGATTGTAACACCCCGATTTTCGAAAGGTATCATTCCAAGTTAATACAGAAACCGAGATATTAAGAAAAAATAAGATTTTTAATTTTGGACTTGAATCCTTGATTTTATAGTCTAGATGGGTGAAGGATTCAATTACGAGTCCAACGGTTCTTTCCGGAGCAAAAACGGAGCTATAACAAAGAAGTTATGACCAAAACGGTTTTCGGGAAATCATGGGCGCGCTGGAGGGGGCGCATGGGCCGTGCGTGGGCCCTTCACAAAAACGCGCGGGCCGTGCGTTGGGGTCAGAGGCGTGGGTTAAAATCCTGGTTTAGCCTCATTTCACCCAAAAACTTCATTTCCTCATATCTTTTGATCCAGAGCTCCGATTTTGGTGATTCAAGTTGCTATAGTTTTGTTTTTGAGAGGTTTTCAAGTATATGGAAAGAGATTGGAAGTATATTGAAGTATACTAGAGTATTTTGTGGTGGTAAGCTTCTCATCTCTCCCTATTCATCTTCTTCCCCAAAATATTCTAGGGTTTCATCCACCCCTTGTTCTCCCTTTCATAGATTGAAGGTTTGTTATCATTTTGGTGAACTAGAAGTGTTTTGGTTGGTGAATTAAAGCTTGGGTTAAGGTAATCTTCTATTCTCTTCGGTTATGGAAGTTAGGGTTTCGGTATTAGTTGAGGTATCTATGTATATGGTTCGGGAAACGATTCTTTGTGGTTGATTATGTATATTTAGGGTTGGAACCTTGTGGATCTAGGTTTTTGGAAGATTTGGTTTGAAGAATCAATTTCTTCAAGGAAAGTTCTAAGTGGGTAAAATCTAGATTTAGTCTAAATCTAGCAAGGTGAGTTTACTAAACTTTTGTTAAAACTGGATACACATCATATTTGTTTATTTGTTGTTATTATCACATATTTGCTCAAAATGTTCATCTTTACGGGTTTAAGTATTTGATGGTGTTTTCATGAGATTATATGAGAAATATGTTTTAACAAGTATCATCTCATGATTTACTTTATTTTGTGAAAGTATTTGGGGTCTTCATTATGTACACCCACAATGGGTATTTTGGGTTATCTTTTATGAGTATTTGCCATGATTTGCTCTATTGGTCGAATATTTGGAACTTGCTCCATGAATGTACATTGTTGGCATTTTGTCATGATATGGATTATATGTGGTATAGCAGATGATAAATTCTACTTGGAATGCCTTCTTGGCGATTTAATTATTGAACATTGAATATGTTGGAATTTGAGTCTCACATTGGACTTATGTGAGGATGGTAGCATAGTACCCATGGTGGGTATCGAAATGCATTGGTAGATAAATATACCTAAAGACCTCCTATATAAATTATGTTGGACGAACCAAGGCAAGTTCACTAGGAGGATGTAGTCTCGGGGCGCCACTGTGATGGTATGTGCCCAGTAGACCTCCGCCACTCGGAAAGTTTCATGTACGGTCTAATCTCCGGGTGGGCCGGGCCTTTGGGGTGTTCCTTGTTAAGAGTATCAAGGTGCATCGACTCTTTGGAGTGGAATTGATTGGTGCTATGGGTCTCCCCCATTGACTCCATACATGTTGAAAACTGGTTAACTGCTGATAAGAATTGTATATGTTCTACCATGCTATTTATTGTTCAACTCACTAGGCTTTTTGGCCTAACACTTGTTTGGTGTCGATGTGTATCTCAGGTTTTAGTGGCACCGGTTCTAAGCAGGAATATTGCTTGGGTGAGAGATTTGGGAATATCGTAATTGGACTAACTTTTGGTAGTAGAACCTTTGGGTTTATAAATGACACCCTTATTTGCAATCTCTTTTCTAGTTATGGAAATTAGATTAGTTGTTTGTTATTTATTATCCGTTTAATTACGATTGTATTTAAACAGGTTTGTGTATTTTCCCCATTTTGGGGAGGCTCTTGCTTTGGCAAATTTATATACCACATGTCCGTTTTTCGGATTTTTGTTATCCCTATTTTTAGGGTGTTACAAGCCACTCTCAGACAAGCTGGCCTTAGGGGACTAGGTGTCAAGTACCCCTTAGAACTTACTTTCCCAGATCAGAAAGGTTACATCGACATATCCTAAACCCATTCATACCAGTAGAACATGACTTTCGATCTGGTTCTATTGAAGGATTTGGGTTCGATCACTCCTAGATCAAATGACCTTAGGGGACCAGATGACAAGCATCCCACAGAACTTACTTTACCAAACCAGAAAGGTCACAGGTACAAACTTTTAAACTTAGAGATTTCTGATTTATAATAGTCATCTCAAACACAAGGTTTTACGTCTAAGTGCTTAGCCCATATTTTCATTACAATCCAAAATTCCAACTTTTTAGGTTTTCTAAGCATTGTAAACTATAAATATTCCGAATCACACAACTTTAAAACAGTAACAAAAGTTACAAACATGTTGCTGACTTTTCGACTTTTGTTAGAACTGAAATTTGAACATATAAAAACTTTAATATAAACAAACAACTTGAAAATTTATCCTAAACACACATTTTATTCAAAAGAAAGAAAATTGTAAAACTTTTACTTTATAAAATAAAACTTGTAAAGATTTAAACTTTTAAAATTGAAAAGATTTTTTTTTAAACGAGTGTCTCAAAAGAAATATTGGGATAAACAAAATCCAAACGAGATTGAAAATGCTCAGATTCATGAAAAATAGTTGTGAGAAAACAAGAATATCATCATAAACAGAGATATATGCAGCGGAAAGAATTAGATGTACTCACTGATTCTCACTTGTCAGAAGCTTACCAATATTGAAGACCGAGTCTTAGACTGATATGTCTAGAAGTCGTAGTCCATGAAGTAAGGGTTTTGAGCTGAATTACTCAGAAACCAAAATGTTGACTTTTAAGTACGGGTTTTGAACTGTTGTGTTCAAAAGCCATTCTTTCTCTTACTCCCCCTTAACATGAGATGCTTGCAACTTTGAATCAGATTTAGACTTGGGTACCCACTTGAATTTGGGCCCGTGAAAGTTAGTTGCAGTTCTTATGGGGAAATATTTGTTAGATTTAACACGATAAGCACAAGAAATATTATCAGAAAAAAATCACAACCATCAGAAGAGAAAGCATAATCATCAGAACTAGAATCTGAGGAAGAACATGAGACATGTTTTGAAATTCGAATCATTTGTTTTATAGAGTACTTTGAAATTTTATTACAAGATACAAATGAATCGCTTTTATAGAATTTGTCTACACATTTATCCCCGTCAAAAGTAGATTCATCAGATGTCCGCTTTGTTCTCCAGATTTGCTTCTTTGACTTGCTCAAAGGTCTATCTGAAAAATTATAATCGGAAGAATTAGAATTGTCAGATATAACTTTATCTTGTTTCTTTGACTTCTTTGACCGTCTTCTTTTACGCTTAGGTTTATAATATTGATCATTGAGCGTAAAAGAATCATCAAGAATTTTAGACTTAATATTTAAATCAGAAGAAATAAATTTACCTAAGCAACCAATCTGATCAACTAATAAATCTGAATTTGCCTCGGAGTCTGAATTATTTTGAGAAAAGGTTTTAAAAATAGAAACTTCACTTTTGTTTACTTGAACATCAGAAAGAAAGAAAAATATCAGATTCAATTTTCTTTAAAATATTTTGATCTTCTATCTTATCTTCAAGATCGATGATTGTACTCTCTAATACTAATGGAGGAGTATATTTCTTAGAATCGTAAATGATTGGAGAAATATTTTCCTTATCAGAATTAGAAGCATAAGGATCAAAAATATCATCAGATATTGAAGATTTGACAGGAGATATATCATTTAAAACTCTTCTTCCTCTCCTTGATTTTTCAGGAAAATATTTTGCATTTTCAATTGTGTAAACAAAAGGAATTTCCTTTTTCTTGTTATTTGTTCTTTTCTCATTTTCGAGTTCTAACACTTGCTTCTCATTCATCCAATCAATTTTAAAGTGAGGAGCATAATGAGCAAGAGTCAGATAATCGTATTTATATAAAGTTGGGGATTTTTCAATCGCATTGTTTAAACAATGAGGATTTTCAAAACCAAGTCCCCACCTTTGTTTTAAAGCTTCTTCACTCCTCGGTTTGTTCATAAAAATTGTTTGTTCAGATTGGTTTCTTCGATAAAGCTTTTCTTCTAACTTATTTATTTTATCTGAAAATTCATCTTTTAAATTAGTCATAGCCGTCAAAGATTCAAGATAAGTCTTATTCAAATTTTTTAAATCATCCAATTTCTTTTGAAAGATGTCTTTTGTATTTTCTAAAATAGATTTTTTCATCTTTCAAAGAAATTTTCAGTTTGTCAATCAAATCTGACTTTTCAGAATTTAAATTCTTTTTAGATATTAACTTAGAACGCAAATCAGATAAAGCAGTAATTATGATTTTCATCTGAGAGGTAATAAAATTGTAATCAAAATCAGTATATACCTCATCTTCATCAGTAACAGAATCATCTGACTGATCAACTCCAACCAAGCACATTTGAGCGATCTCGACGTTTGCAGCTTCGTCGTCAGAGTGATCCAGCCAAAATTCTTCTTCGGCTAGCAAAGCTAATCCACTATCTCTTTTCTCGGCCAGTTCCATTTTCTGTCTATAATATGCCGAATTTCTGACCTTCTTCACTCGACACTCCTTTCAAATGTGACTCGGCTTTCCACAGTTGTAGCAAGCAGCAGTCTTTGGCTCGGGTACTTAGGCTCTAGACCCAGAAGTGAAGCGAGAAGAGTTGGAACCCGACTTTGGTTGGAACTTTTTCTGGTAATGCTGAGAGAGAAGGATCATCGCTTTCTGCAGAGCCTCACCATTATCATCAGTTGACTTGTTGTAAGCGTTATCAGACAACGCTTGTTCAGCCAGTTGGCTCGTGAGGAGTGCAACCGGGTCTACTGAGTTCTTGTTCCTTTTCTCCAGTTTGGCCTTCTTATCTAGCACCAAACTCTCATCAGTCATCAGAATCTCATATAATTCCTGGATTTGCATAGTGGAAATTCTGACATCGTTCCTCAGTCTATGACATGATTTATTCCATTCTGGTTGTAATGTGTTGAGGAACTTCAGATTTGTCTCAAGCTCGGTCTTTTCAACTTTAATCTTCCTCAGATCATTGATAATGGCACAAAAACGATCATACACAGTCTTTAGTGGCTCCCCGTCCTTGGCTTTGAATTCTTCAAAATTATTCATGTAACGAATGTGTCGAAGTTGAGTTGCAACAGAAGATCCAAGCATAATCTTTTCCAGCTGTTGCCACATTAGATTAGGATGAGTTTTAAAACAATCAATCCTGTTGTATACAGAGTTGGGCAAGGCCAGCATCAGATTTGCCTTAATGTCATGATCAGCTTGATATGCAGACAACTCATCATGTGCATACTCTTTAGTGGGCTTATATAATCCAGAAGCCAATTTGGGTTTTTCAAACGGTCCTTCAGATAGAATGATCAACATGTCATTACCATTCTTTTGACGTTCAATAAAGTTCAGGAACCGATCTTGCCACTGTGGAAATTCATTTTCATCAATTAGCACTGGTGGACGATTTTTTGTACCCAGTGACATCATAAGATCACTTTTGTAAAACTGAGCTTGATAATCAAACTTGTCAGAATCCATGTTTCAGAATAATCCAGAAAAATTCTAAGTCTGAGACTTGCGCAAAGTTGATGTTTGGGTGAGAGGCAGAAAGCGCAAACTGAGCTTTACGCAAGCAGCGGGAAACGCAAACTGGAGCTTTGCGTCAGAAGGCAATTGCGCAAACTAGGCTTTGCGTGAGAAGGCTGAAACGTAAAGTAAGTTTTGCGTGAGTCAGGTGTAACGCAAACTGAGCTTTGTGTTAGTTGATGATGACGCAAACTGGACTTTGTGTGTTATGTTAAATGCGCAAATTGAGATTTTGCGTGAGTCGAGAGATACGCAAAATGAGCTTTGCGTTAGAGGCTTGAAGTAGCTTTTCGGGATGCACTGGATACGCAAACTATGCTTTGCGTGAGAAGACCAATGCGAAAAGTTGAATTCCTTGATACGAAAACCTGAAATACATGAACAAAATTAGTAGAACTTGCGCAAATTAGGAAGAACTTGCGCAAAGTTGAGATCTAACGCAAACCACCTGAGAATCAATAAAAAAACCACAAAATCGATTATAGCCATGAACTTTCATATTAATTCTTTCACATATATGATCGAAAACAACATTATGACACTTTTCAAATAACAAACTCGATCAAAAACCATGAAATCAAAATTTCAAGAATGAAACAGTACGTTAACACGATTTTTCAGAAAAGCTTTAAAACTCAAAATTGATGATCAAAACTTGAATTTCTTGAAATTTGATGTGAATTAAAAGTATTCTACTTGTAAAATCGAATTCAACAAACCAAAATTCAACGAAAATCAATCACAAATAGGGCCGAATTTGATGAAAAATCTAAAAACGAGATTTTTTCTTGAAAAAAAATCAAGAAAATCGATCAAATTTTCAGATTTAAACTACAAATTCAGAAACGAAATCAGATCTCTCAATTCTCTCAAGATTCAGATTAACTCTGATACCAATTGTCAGTCCAAGATCAATGAATCCTAGAAAGAGAAAGTAGAGGGAGAGACTTGGAAGCGCAAAGTAATTGTATTGAATGAATGTACGTTCAAACCTTACAAAGACAAAGACCAAAGGGACTTAAATACCCTTGGTCAATACAACACAGAATATGACATTAGACACAGTATTTGACCAAGCCCTATAAATACAATGATTACTATAAAATCAGACCTAACACTTATGATTCACCACGTTTTAGATTCACCCCGATTGGAGCAACGACCAATTAGATATGAAGTATATAAAATAGTGTGCAGATCCCGTTTTTCACAGGACCAGCTTTGGAAATTCACTGTTTGGAGCTGCTTAGATTCATAATTTGGTTTCGGTGTAAACTAAAAAGTTGTACTAGACACATTGGGGTTTCCAACGACGTATTATACACCTCAATTGGACCTACAGTTGATTTTATACGAATTTTACAATATCTGGACAGAAAGCTTAACTCAACAGAAATTGAAAAATTCCTTTAAGACATTACATCAAACACCTTGTGGGCATTACTTCAAAGAGCTCATAACCATTTCAATGGTTCCTTCCTTTACCCATTTTTTGTACCAAAAACTAACCAATTTCCCAATTTAATAATCTTAACACAAAATCATAACCAAGACCTAATCAACAAAACATGCAAAAATAAAAATTTCAACATCAACTATGAAATTCTAGCTTACCTTGATTGGGTTGATGACATGAATTTCAAATCCCTAAGTAGATTAAACTATTTCTTCCATTTCATGAACCTATCCACAATTCACCACCAAAACTTGAACATGAACCCTAAATAACACAAAATTCTTAAGATTAGAGTAGAAAAACATACCTACTTTAGGATTATACAACTTCTCCCATGAGATTTGAGATTGATTTTAAGAATTGAAGGAGATGAAAAGTGTTCTATGAAGAAGCCGATTATTGAAGAATCTGGAGAAAGGAAAATGTGAATAAAAAGAGTTTTATTTTTTATTTTAATATTTTCCAGATTTACAAGACTATCCCCTCAAGTTTCACCTATTGCAATTCTAAACCATATTAGGGGATTTCTTCAAATTCTAAGTCCTAATCCATTATTTGTTTGTACATGTTTAACCCCCATTGTATCATTTTCATGACAAAAATAATCCGATACAATATTAAAAGCAACATGTACAAGCTTCTATTGCTTGAATAAGGACTTGAATATTTTAAGCTTTATACGAAACCAGTAATTTGAGGGATTCGGGTATTACATTAAGTAACCTTTGATGGGTTTTACAAAACCAGTCCCTTAAGATTGACTCATATTCTATTTTAACCCCAACCTTAAATTGAATTCTAAAAGAATAAACCCACCACACACATGACACACCTGATAATTCAAGAACCTTACAATTCTTATTACTATTACTAGTGTGGGAACCACACGTTGCGCGGTAGTGTAAGTTATTTTGTTAGTGACTCATAAATTGTCTATATAAATATATGTTAGTTCGTAAATAATATATGTAGTGAAATTGTCTATATTCAAATGGTTTGTAGAAGTTAGCCGAATCTAATTGCTTGGAATTTTAATATATATATATATATATATATATGTGTGTGTGTGTGTGTGTGTGTGTGTGTGTGTGTGTAAAAAGAGAAAGAGAGAGAGAGAGAGAGAGCGCTAGAGAGATTTGTTATGGAATAAAGTTATATAGTAAAATAAAATGAGTAACATTACATTGTTTGTATTAATTGATATTATTAATGATGTTTTTGGAGAACTCATGAGAAAGCAAAAGAGACCATTACCTTTAAAAAAGAAATGTAGGTTTATGATGTTTAGAAAAATTGATAAATTGACTTGAGAGATCGCTTTGATAAAGATGGAGAGAACCAGAATCTCATGAAAACAAACCGATGGGGGAGATGGGGAGGAGGTAGGAAAACAAAGAGGATGATGTTAAATGCAAACATAATTGAATAATCAATGTTGATAAGAAATTAGAAAGAAAAGGTTAAGAGGAAGAATAAAAGATAAAAAAAATAAGTGGTTTTCTTGGTTTTAGGAGAGTACCAAAAAACCCAATTTAATAATGAAACAAATAAACTCTCGATCTGATGAAGATGATGATGAATAGTAAATATCAAAATCGCACAGTAAGAAAACACTTAGAGGAATCAAAATCGAATAAGAACAAAACTACACTAAAATTAACCACAACTCAAAGATAAAACAAAATAAGAAACATACCCAATCGATGAAAAATCCTGAAATCAAAGAAATTGAAGATCGACAGAAAAGAGTCAGAGAAAAACCAGAGATTCAATAGACATAAAAGAAGCGGTAAAATGAAAAATAGAAAAAAAAAACACTATTTATACCAAACCAAAATAACACTAAAAAATAACACTTCTTAAAAAAATACATTTAAAAAACACATAAAATTGAAATTTTACTTGCCAATCTCTTTTACCCCCCCTACACAAATGCATAAGATATAACAAATCAGATTAACAATTGTATAGAAAAATCAGAAAACTTACGTGATGAACTACTGATCTGAACGATAATCACTGTATCAGAAATATACCAGACCACTTTATTCACTCCCCCTCAAAATCAGAAGATATCAGAATTCATTCAAATAGTCTCCCCCCCCCCCCTTGAAAAATGCACATACCAATTTACAAAAACATGGGTATTCAAACATAAAGACATCAGTATAAAAAGAAAATTATACTGAATATAAATTTTGAAACAACTGAACATATAAAATTTTAAACACTAAACAAATTAAATTCTACTCATTAAAATATCACAGATTTATCAATCAGTTGAAATCAAATGTGTGATGTTGGATACAGATACAAGTTTTATTGAATATCAAGTTAAGACATGTTCAGTTTCAAAAACTTCCAGCAATCTATTCAGTGTGCTCGCATGCGAACTTCGATTAGCTTCAAGAAAATGCAATTCTAAAAATATAATAGAGAACTTTGCAAGTACTCACACTAAGCCATAAAAAATTAAGACTTTCACAAATTTACATGTTTATCGCAACTCAAACATATCACCAAGTATCATGAGATGTGTGCTCATTGGCATCTTTTAGCAGTGTGCACATTGGCATCTTCACATGAGTGTGCTCTTTGGCATCATTTAAGCTTGTGCACTTTTGGCATCTTTTGAATCAAAAAGTTTGGTAAGTAAAGAACATGCCGTAAACGTAACTTTCTATCTGACCCTATTGCAGTATTTGGGTCAGCCGCTCCCAGACCAGTTGGTCTTAGGGGACTAGGTGTCAAGCACCCCTTGGAACTTACTCTCCCAGATCAGAAAGGCTACATCAACACATCCTAAACCCATTCATACCAGTAGAACATGACTTTCGATCTGGTTCTATAGAAGGATTTGGGTTCGATCACTCCCAGACCAATTAACCTTAGGGAACCAGATGACAAGCATCCCACGGAACTTACTTTCCCTAACCAGAAAGGTCATAGGTACAAACTTTTAAACTTAGAGATTTCTGTATTTTAGAAATAGATTTTTTTTATCTCAATCACTCAGTTTTACATCTAAGTGCTTAGCCCATATTTTTCATTACGATCCATAATTCAGACTTTTTAGGATTTCCAAGCATTGAAAATTATAAATATTCCGAATCACATATCTTTAAAGCAGAATGCAAAAGCTACAAACATGTTGCTGACTTTTCGACTTTTAAAAGACTTGAAAGTTGAACATATAAAACTTCAATATTAACAAAGCAACTTGAAAATTTATCCTTGACACACATTTTATTCAAAAAAAAAACCTGTAAATCTTTTACGTTATAGAATAAAATTTGTAAAGATTTAAACTTTTAAATTCAACAAGCCGAGTTTTGAAAGCAGAAAATTAAAACGTTTTCATCTAAAGCTTTTGTAAAAATATCAGCAAGTTGATATTCAGTTGGTACAAAATATAATTCAATAGTACATTCTTCCACATGATGCTTTATGAAATGGTACCGCATATCTATGTGTTTGGTCTTTGTGTGCTAGACCGGATTGACTGATATCGCGATTGCAGATTTGCTGTCACAATAGATAGAAACAGTTTTGTACAACATCCCGTAGTCACGAAGTTGTGTCTTCATCCATAGAACTTGAGCACAACAACTAGCTGCAACGACGTATTCTGCGTCTGCAGTTGAGATAGAAACACAGTTCTGCTTCTTCGACACCCAGCTTATCAGTGTATCACCAATAAGTTGAAGATGACCTGAAGTACTTTTTCGGTCCAATTGATTTCCACCAAAATCTGTATCAGAGTAAGCAATCAATTTATAATCAGAACTCTTAGGATACCACAAACCTAAGTACGGAGTTCCTTTGATGTATCGAAAGATTTTCTTGACTGCTAAGAGATGCGATTCCTTTGGCTTGGCTTGAAATCTGGCACATAAGCAAGTAGAGAACATGATATTCGGCCGACTTGCAGTTAGGTAGATTAGTGATCCGATCATTCCTCGATAAGTCTTGACGTCCACAACTTTTCCATCTGGATCGAGTCCAATTTTAGCACCATGAGCCATAGGCGTGCCAATTGAAGAAGATTTGTCCATCTTGAATTTCTTCAGGATGTCAAAAACGTACTTCGACTGGTTAATAAAGATTCCATCAAGAAGTTGTTTCACTTGTAAGCCGAGGAAGAAATTAATTTCTCCCATCATGCTCATTTGAAACCTGGAGGTCATAAGATCAGAAAACCAAGTTCATAAAGATTTATTAGTCGCACCAAATATAATATCATCTACATATATTTGAACTAAGCAGATATCCAAGTTAGAATGATAAATGAAAAGAGTGGTATCTATTGATCCTTTGGTAAACCCGGATTTGATCAAGAAGGCCGACAACTCATCATACCACGCCCTTGGTGCTTGTTTCAGGCCGTGCAGTGCTTTATCAAGAAAGTAGACATGATCAGGACGGTCTTTGTCAACAAACCCCTCTGGTTGAGAAACATAAACTTCTTCTTTCAGTTTCCCGTTGAGAAAGGCTGTTTTTACATCCATCTGATACACAGTAAAGTTGCGATAAGCAGCAAAAGCGAGAAACATTCGAATAGCTTCTAATCTTGCAACCGGCGTGAAAGTTTCATCGTAGTCGATTCCTTCTTTTTGTCGATGACCCTTGGCAACCAGTCTAGCTTTGTTATGAACAACTATACCATCTTTGTCTTTCTTGTTCTTGAATATCCACTTTGTGCCAATTGTGCTCTTTCCTTTTGGCCATGGTACAAGTCTCCAAACTTTTAATGCGTCAAATTTATTGAGCTCCTCTTTCATTGCTATTATCCAATCCGGATCCTCCAATGCTTCACAAACTTTGGTTGGTTCATTCTTGCTTAGAAAGCAAGTGAATAGACATTCATTTGGAGTTGCCGTCTTGGAACGTGCAGATACACTTGCTTGAGGATCACCAATAATCTGATGAATAGGATAAGATCTTGTCCATTTGGTGGTGTGAGGGAGAGGATCAATAACGTCTTGAACAACTTCTAATTGTTGAGATTGAGCTTCAGTTACGTTCATGTCAGATGAAGAGATAGAAACCGTTTCAACTGGAGGAGAAGGTAACTCAACAATATCTTAATCAGATTCTGTAATTGTTGGTTGTAAAGAAGCAGTTTGTTCTTCTTCTTGAACTGATTCTTCTTGAACAGATTCTTCATGAATAGGTTGTTCTTGAACAGATTTTTCTTGAATAGGCTCAGTTTCTGATTGTGCGGGATCAGGTTCATAAATATTGTTTTGAGTAACAGGAGATACTAGAATAGCATCAGTTTCAGAGATAGATGCAGCGGAATTAGAAGTAGATGCGCTCACAGTTTCCTGATTCAAAACATTTGAAACATTTTCAGAGTTAGATTTAGGCACATCATCATAAAAATGCTCAAATAAAAAATCAAGATCAGTAAGATTAAACAAAGAAGAAGAGGGATCCTGATTTGTCTGTTGTAGAGCAGGTTCTGAACTAGAGTGTCCAGAAGCTAAATTCCCTGTAAGAGCGAGTTCTGAGCCTGATTGACCATAAACCAAATCTGCAGCTTCGTCAATTTAACATTGACACTCTCTATCACTTTTCTTGCGGAAGTAATAAAAACTCGATAAGCCGCAGAATTAGAAGAATAACCCAAAAAGATACCCTCATCTGCCTTTGGACTGAACTTGTTGAGATTGTCGCGATCATTTAGAACATAGCACTTACACCCAAATGATTTGAAATATTTGACATTCGGTTTGATACCGTTCATAAGCTCATATGGTGTTTTGTTGAATCGACGATGTAGGATAGATTTGTTCTGAGTATGACATGCAGTAGAAACCGCTTCGGCCCAATGAGACAAAGGAAGACCAGAAAAAGCAAGCATCGATCTGGCATCCTCGACAAGCGTTCTATTTCTTCGTTCAACAACCCCATTCTGTTGCGGTGTTCGAGCAACAGAAAACTATTGTTGAATTCCTTGATCTTCATAGAATGCTTGAAGAGTACTGTTCTTGAATTTTGTACCATTGTTTGATCTGACAACTTTGACCGCTTTTTGCTTGTTGGTCTGAATTGTTTTGATAAGGTTGATGAGTATGTCTGGAGTTTCATCTTTAGACTTGAGAAACTTAACCCATGTATATCGTGAGTAATCATCAATAACCACCAAGACATATATTTTCTTTCCGATACTCTTTGTCTTCATTGGTCCACATAAATCAACATGTAACAAATCAAGTATGTCCGAAGTGCAGGCTTCAGGCTTCAGGCTTTGGCTTGTGCGATGCTTTTTTCATCTTTCCTTTCTCACAATCTTGACAGAGGTGGTCTTTCTGAAATCGGAGTACTGGGAGACCTCAAACTGAATCATTCTTGACAAGGAGATCCATGTATTTAAAGTTGAGATGAGCTAGTCGTCGGTGCCATATCCAGCTTTCATGAATAGAGGCTTTAGAAAGCAAACAGATATCTGATGGAATTTTAGCCTTGGAAAGATCAATAGTATATAAATTGGATCTTCCCTTTCCAACTAGTAAATCCCTGCCACTGTCATTCTTTACAGCAACTCTTTTGGATTTGAAACTAACTTCAAGATCTTTGTCGCAAAATTGCCCGATGCTGAATAGATTGTGGCTCAGACCTTCAACATAGCTGACTCGTTTGACGGTTATATTACCTTGAACAAGATCACCATAACATAGAATGGGAGTTGTCTCACAGTTTCCAAACTTAACACGACCGCAACATTTTTCTTTAAAATTTGAAAGCAGTGATTTGTTGCCCGTCATGTGTTTGGAACACCCCGAATCCAGATACCATATTTGACTAAGCTGCACATACAGAAATTACACAGATTTAGGTACCCATATGCTTATAGGTCCCTTCTTGTTAGTCCTTTGCCGTTTATTTTTCATAACTCTCTTTTTAGAAAAAAATATGATCATAATCATTCATGGAGGAAGAATCATAATCATCCAAATCAGAAGTAGAAGAAAAATATGAGACATTCTTTGCAATTTGAATCATTTGATTTATTGGATATTTTGTATTTTTATTACAAATTGCAAATGTATCCGTTTTACAAAAACGATCTACACATTTATCCTCTATAGCTGCGGATTCATTTGACTTCTGTTTGATCCTCCATATCTGCCTTGATGACTTCTTCAAAGTCCGATCTTAAACAATAGAATTAGAAGAATTAGAATTTTCAGACATGACATTATCTTGTTTCTTGGACTTCTTTGACCTTCTTCTTTTACGCTTTGGTTTATAATATTGATCATTTAGCATAAAAGAATCATCAACAATTGAATTAGAAGAAGAAATTTTATCTAACAAATCAAACTGAGCATTCGACATTTTTGACTTGCCTCGAAGTGAGAACTTTCAGAAAAACACAAGTCTGGAAGAGGTTTGCGCGACCCACTGGTGGCGCATACTGAACTTTGTGCTACCAACCTCTGGCACAATTCTTCAGTTTGCTCTACCTGTGGTTGGCGCAAACTTGCACTTGTTTGTACTTTTTTGAGTATTTTCCTTGGAATCGAGAGAAAATCCAGAATTTATTTTATCTTCAAAACTTGATTTCATGATAAAAAGAAATAAACTGTTTTCAAAATTAGTTTGAAGATTTTGTTCTTCCATTTTATCTTCAAAATCAATGATTTTACTTTATAATACTAATGGGGGAATATATCTCTTAGAATCATATGAAACCGGAGATATATTTTCCTTATTAGTATTATTAGCATATATATCAAAATAATCATTTGATACTGAAGATTTAATGGAAGAATTGACATTTAAAACATTTTGAGATTTTCTGGATTTCTTTGATTGTTCAGGAAAATATTTGGCATTTTCACTAGTATAAACAAATGGCATTTCCATTCTCTTGTTGTTCATTCTTTTCTGATTTTCGATTTCTAATTCTTGTTTCTCATTCATCTACTCAATTTTAAATTGAGGAACATATTTTGCAAGACTTAGATAATCAAAATTATATAAAGTGGGGGTTTTTTGTTATAACATTGTTTAGACAATGTGGATTTTCAAAACCAAGTCCCCATCTTTCTTTTATTGCCTCATCACTCCTTGGTTTATTCATATATATGGTCTGCTCAGTTTGTTCTCTCTTATATAATTTTTCTTCTAAAACAATTATTTTATCAGAAAAAGTTTTATTCAAATTGATCATTTCTGTCAAAGATTCAAGATTAGTCTTGTTCAAATTTTCTAATTCATCCAATTTCTTTTGAAACTTTTCTTTTGTTTATGTCAAAATAAAATTTTCATCTTTCAATGAAATTTGCAATTTTTCAATCATGACAGATTTTTCTTGATTTAAGTACTTTTCAGATAGAAACTTCGAACGTAAATCATGTAAAGCAATTATTATGACGTTCATTTGAGAAGAGATAAAGTTGTAATCAAACTCAGTAGAGGTACCTCAGATTCATCAGTGGAAGTATCCTCATCTTCATCATCACTCTTGTCATCCCCAATGAAACACATGGCTGCTGTTTCTTCGTTTTCAACTTCATTGTCGGAATGATCAAGCCAGTATTCCTCCTCAGCAAGCAGAATAGTTCCATTTTCTCTCTTTTCAGCCAATTCCAGCTTTTTTCTGTAGAAAGCAGAATCCTTGACAACCTTCACTCGACACTCTTTTGCAATATGCCCCGGTTTTCCACAGTTGAAGCAATTCATTGTCTTCTTATCTTCCTTTTTCGGCTCAGTCACTTTAGCAGGTTCATACTTTGGAACATATGGCTTTGAGGGAGCACCGGGTTCCACTTTCTTTGAACCAGAAGTGAAGCGAAGGTTGTTTGATCCTGATCTGTGCTGAAATTTCTTTTGATAATGCTGAGAGAGAAGGATCATGGATTTTTCAAGAGCTTCACCATCATCTTTAGTTGAACCATCATAGGCATTTTCAAATAAAGCTTGTTCTGCCAATTGACTAGCCAGGAGAGCAATCGGATCAACAGTCTTTGGCTTATTTTTCTTGTCAATCTTAGCTTTCTTTTCCATTACCATGTTCTCATCAGTCATCAAGATTTCATACAGTTCTTGAATTGGCATTGTGGAATTTCTGACATCATTCCTCATCCTATGACATGACTTGCTCCATTATGGTTGAAGAGCATTTAAGAACTTCATATTTGCTTCCAATTCAGTCTTTGTCACCTTTATCTTGTATAAATCATTGGTCACTGCCTAAAATATGTCAAACACACTCTTCAGACTCTCTCCATCTTTTGCCTTAAACTCCTCAAAGTTGTTCATGTAACGAGTCTGACGGAGTTGAGTGGCAACTGCTGATCCAAGCATTATATTTTCTAACTGAGTCCACATTAGCATCGGATTCTGTTTGAAACAATCAATTCGATTGTATATTGAATTGGATAGTGCAAGAATCAAATTAGATTTTGCTTGATTATCAGCTTGATATCTCAAAAGCTCTTTAGCATCATACTCTCTTATAGCCCTCTCAACTCTTGTAGCTTGAGTAGTTGCAGTAGCTGGTATTTCTTTCATAAGCCTTTCCATAGGACCTTCAGTTAGAGACTTCATCATATTGTCCCCATTTGGTTGTCTCTCTATGAAATTGATGAATCTGTCTTGACACTGCTGAAATTCGTTTTCATTTATCAGAACTGGAGGGCGAGTGTCTGATCCCAAAGACATCATTATGTCGTTCTTGTAAAACTGAGCTTGTAGAGACATCTTGACAGAATCACAAAGTCAGAAAGTTCTAAGTCTGAAATATGGTAAACTGGCGCAAACTGAAGGTTTACGTGAGCAGTATGTAGCGCAAATGAGATTTGCGTGAGCTGTGGATGACGCAAACTTGATTTGCGTGAGCCGTGGAAGACGCAAACTAGGATTTGCGTGAAGTGTTGATGACGCAAATCAAACTTTGCGTGAGATGTTGAAGGCGCAAATGTAACTTTGCGCGAGCTGTATATAGCGCAAACTAGAAGTTGCGCGAGGTAAAGATGACGCAAAAGAAACTACACACTGAACTGGAGTTCACGTGAACTGAGAATGACGCAAAGTTTACTTTGCGTGATATGTAATTGGCGAGAACTTGTACTGATTGAAAACTTGTACTTTTCTGAAGAAACATACGCAAAACACGATGAACTGGCGCAAAGCTCTATGAATTGGCGCAAAGTTCCAGATGAATCCTGATGAACTGGCGCAAACCTGAGATGAACTGGCGCAAAGTTCAGATCTGGCGCAAACTCTGAAAAAGCAATAAAAACTTCCAAATTTTGATTTACAAATACGAAATTGATGAAACTTTCTAAATCAGAAGTGATCGAAAACAGTTTTAAAACAACATTCAACCAATAAGATCGATCAAAAACCACAAAGTCGTGAATTCGTGTAAAGAACAGTTCGTAAAAACGACTTTTCCAGAAAATGAAAAAAAAACCTCAAAATCGATTATCAAAAACTCATTTTCTAGAAAAATGATGTGAATCAAAAGTGTTCTCCTATCAAAAACGAATTCAGCAAACCAAATTTCAAGAAAATTCGATCACAAACCAATTTGAATTTGATGAAAAATCAAAATATGAGATTTTCTTGAAAAAATCAAGAAAATTGATCAAATATCTTGATTCAAACACAAATTCAGAAACGAAAACTTGTTTCTCTCAATCCTCTCAGATTCAGAATAGCTCTGATACCAATTGAAAGTCCAAGATCACCAAATCTTAGAGAGAGAAAGTAGAGAGAGAGAGAATGCGCCAAATGTAAACGATATATTCAAATGAGTTCCAAAAAATACAAAACAAAGGCACGTATGGGACTCAAATACCCAGGGCCTAAACCTATACAGATAAGCATGCTAAACACAGTTAAGACCACAGATAATAAATACATTGATTACTATTCAAAATAGACTTAACAATTACTTTGGGTTCTTCTTTGCACGAAAGGTCATCATGAATTTTATCTAATGGGTATTGCACCATATGAAATGGATGATAATTGTAGCCTCGAAGTGCCGAAACGTGAAGCACATTGTGCACATGAGATAGTTGAGGTGGAAGAGCTAGCCGATAAGCAACCTCACCGACCCTTTCTAAAACCTCGAAGGGACCGATGTACCTTGGACTAAGTTTCCCTTTTAAGCCAAACCTTCTGACCCCTCGAAAAGGAGAAACCTTAAGAAACACGTGATCCCCTGTTTGAAATTCTAAAGCTCTACGGTGACGATCTATATAACTTTTTTGACTAGATTGAGCTTCTTTTAGTTTTTCTTTAGCCACTACCACCTTTTTTTAGAGGAAACCTAGACAATAATCTCCAGATATGTCGAGTAGAAACAACTCCAATAATCCTTGCAACAACTTGAGTAGTCGTATACTTTGAGTGCCGAATAATCTCTTATTCCTTTCTTGCCATACAAAATAGACCGAAGCCCCAAGGGCAAGCCTTTGAGCAAGCTTCTTTGGTCGTCGAATGTCATCGGAAATTGCACCAAGTATGTCATCCCACGAGTCTGGAAAGCCCAACCAACCCTCCTTATGCATGACAGCCCTCCAAACCTCATTAGAAAAACTACATTGAAAAAATAAGTGATTGTGAGAGTCAATGCATGTCTCACAAAGACTACAACGCATGTCCGACGGGTCATGCTTCCAAGCTCTTATATGATCATGCGTAAGAAGTCTTCCACGACATGCCACCCAAAGGCATAACGTGTGCTTCGGAATATGCCCAACAAACCAAACTGATTTTGCCCAAGTCACCACAAGATGGGCTCCATCAAGAGTCTTCCACGCATCATGAACTGTAAAGTCGACGAGGTCATTCTGAGGTCCCTTCTAACATACTTTATACATCATATTCGAATTCAAAACAGGAAAAGGATTGAGAGCAAGAACTGGGTAACGTGCCAACCAATTATTCGCCCAAGTTCCTCCCAACCAGAGAACAACACCTTGCACTGAAGAATTAGAAGTCAAGCCATTGGGCGTAAGTCCAACAGCTTAGAGAGTACCCAAGACCACCCCACTTTCCTCCTAGTCATCTAAAAGTGAAGTTGGCCCAAACAGTTATGATACACCCATCGGAATCCATAATGAGGGCCTATGACATAAAATATCCCACACATGCTTGAGAACTAGCGCTCTATTCCAAGTCGAAAGCCTTTTGATTCTCAAAGCACCACAAGCAAGAGGCCGACACACCTCACAAGCTCTAGCCCTTCAATAAATTCCTCACCAACCTCATTCCATCATACCGGTGCTCGACATCTCCGACCATACAGAGCCTCGAACAGAGCCATACCAATTCTTGTTTGCCAACTATTATTATAAGCAAACTCTACCAAACACATATATTCGTTTCAACTTCCGGACCATTCCATAGCACACGATCTCAACATATCCTCCAAAGTTTGAATTGTTCGCTTGAATTGTCCATCCATTTACGGATGAAAAGTCGTACTGAACTTAAGTCTAGTGCCCCAAGCATTCTGAAAACCTTCCAAAATGGTGAAGTAAAACGGGGATCTCAGTCAGATACTATAGATACAGGTGTGCCTTAAAGCCTGATAATCTCCTGCTGAAAGAGTTCTGATAACTTACCAACCGAATACCCTTCTTGAATAGGGAGAAAGTGAGTCAACTTAGTCAACCGGTCGACTACCCAAATAGCATTATTCTTCTTAAGCATCTTCGGTAACCCAGTTACAAAATCCATTGAGATATCCTCCCACTTCCATACTGGGATCTCTAATGGTTGCAGAAATCCACTAGCTCGCTGATGCTCGATCTTGACTTTCTAGCAAGTAAGACATCTCGCTACAAAGTTAGCCACGTCTTGCTTCATTCCATTCCACCAAAAATTCTGCTTCAGATCTCTATACATCTTTGTGGAACCTGGATGAATAGAGAACGGTGAATTGTGAGCCTCCTTCAATAGTGCTTCACAAATATTTGGGTCATCGAGAACACATAGCCTATTTCCAAACCATATTACATCATATGCATCAACCTGAAAATCAACTTTCTTACCATCGCCTATCTTTTGCAATATGGTCCATAATTCTTAGTCTTGCTTTTGGGATTCTTTCATTCGTAAAACTAGAGTGGGCTCAACCATAAAACTTGTCAGACACCCATTTTGATGTTTAGCATAAATCTCAACACCCATGCTTTCCAAATCCTGGAGGATATGGGACTGAGTAGTAATTAGACATGACAAAGTTTCCTGAATTCTTCCGGCTGAGGGCATCTGTGACTAGATTGGTTTTTTCGGGATGATACTGGATTCCTGCATCATAATCCTTAAGGAGCTCTAGCCAACGCCTCTGTCTCATAGTAAGTTCCTTCTAAGTGAAGATGTACTTGAGACTTGTGATCTGTAAAAATATCACAAGTTTCTCCATAAAGATAATGCCTCCATATTTTCAAAGCGAAGATAACAGCCGCCAACTCTAGATCGTGAGTGGGGTAGTTCACTTCATATAGCATGAGCTGTCTAGAGTCATAAGCAAAAACCTTTCCATGTTGCATTAGTACACAACCGAGACCATTTTTAGAAGCATCACTATAGATTTGGTATCCTCCCGTTCCCGATGGCAAAATGAGCACCGACGCAGAAACCAACCTCTTTTTTAACTCCTCAAAACTTTTCTCTTACTCGACTTCCCACATAAATTTCACACCCTTCCTTAGCAATCGATTCAAAGGCAGTGCTATAACAAACCTCCATAATAGCCCACAAGTCCCAAAATGCTTCGGACTTTGGTCACTGTAGTAGGTCTTGGCCAATTAGTCATGACCTCAACCTTTGCAGGATCCACTTAAATGCCCTTAGCTGACAAAACGTGGCCCAAGAATGTCACCTGTTCGAGCCAAAATTCACATTTAGAAAATTTGGCATACAACTGTTTATATCGTAAAGCTCCCAAAACAATGCGCAAGTGGTCCTCATGCTCCTCCATTGACTTTAAAAATATAAGTATGTCATTAATAAACATGATGACAAACTTGTCTAAGTATGCACTATATACCCGGTTCATCAGGTCCATAAAAATTGTTGGAGCGTTGGTCAGGCCGAAAGGCATCACCAAAAATTCATAATGGCCATATCGAGTGCGGAAAGCGGTCTTTGACACATCTTTGCTCTTTCACCCTCAACTGATGGTAGCCTAACCTTAGATCTATCTTCGAGAAGTACTTAGCTCCTTGAAGCTGGTCGAACAAATCAGCTAGACGAGGTAAAGGATATTTGTTTCTGATGATGACCCGATTCAATTCCCTGTAATCGATACATAGCCTCATCGTGACATCTGTTTTTTTCATGAAAAATATTGGGGCACCCCAAGGAGACACACTCGGCCTTATGAATCCACGCTCGAGAAGCTCTTGCAACTTCTCCTTAAGTTCCTGAAATTCTAGCGGTGCCATTTATACGGTGCTTTCGAGATGGGTTCCGCCGCTAGGATCAAATCTATGGTGAACTCTACCTCTCGAACTGGTGGTACGCCCGGAAATTCGTCCAGAAATACATCACTGAATTCTCTGACAACCGGTTGGCTTTGAAAGTCATAGATCCAAGCTCATATTATCAAACACTAGATTGTAAGAATCGATCTTTTATTGATATCACACAGATTACATCAACTCATATACCTATTTGTTGCAATTCTCTCTTAAGCTCTCTGTATTTGTTCTCTCTGATTATGCCTGTGTGTTCTGTGTTCTTGCGTGTATGTTATGTTTTCTAATTACAAAGACACAACCTATTTATATGGTCAACACAATTGACCTTACAACTCATTCTACAAAACAACTCCTTACACTTTTACAACATTTACACATTGACCCCTCATTTAATCTTGAATAAAATATATGACTCAACAATCTCCCCCTTTGGATTCAAGATTAGTTTTTTTTTTACAATAATCATCAGGTCATCTTCTTGTTGTAAAATCTTCAAGAATAGAATCTTTAACAACTCCAAATCTTGAGTAATCTTTCTCTTTCTTCAGCAAACTTTGAAATCTTCAAAACTTTATCATCTTCAACAATCTCTCCCACTTGTTACAAAATGCAACAAGCTTTCATAAAATCTCTTCAACACAGTAATCATAAGTCTTTACTCTGATTTGAAATTTGAATTCTTTCAGCTTTACGACTTTCTCTTGACTTTGATTTTTTCTGAAATTGAACTTTGACAATTTCTCCCTTTTCTGATAGAACTAACTTTAAACTGACTTTGAAATCTTAAAATATCTCCCCCTTTTTGATGAATGATGAGAAATCAGAATCATCAAAACATTTCAATGTCAGCTCTGTCTTTGAAATACCCCCCCCTTTTAGCAAAGTAAGCACAATCTTCATGAGATAAAGACAATATCCCTTTCAAAAATATATACAATCTCCCCCAAAGAGATTTGATCTCCTTCTGATCTGATTTAAACATTCTGCCGTCAATTCATAAAATGTATTCATCCAAATCTTTTCAAATTCAGATAAAATAAGATTGGTAACCTTGAATCAACAGATGATCAGTTAACATGCTTGTCAGTAGCACAAAGCCACTGTGTACAACAAATATACATTAGAAAGGAGCTTTTGTGATGTTCACTCCCCCAGGGCTTCCATTCAATCATTGAAAAACCACAAAGGAATTTTCTATGAATGTTAAGACAATAAACATATTCCTTGTGTGCTCGTGCAAGTATAACAATGATTGAAGCATTTAAAGCTTTATACAGGATCAAAATATGTAAACCGTTGAGACAACAACAATATTACATGGAATCAAAGTGCATGAATGAGGTTCGAAGGTGGGGCAACTTTCCTTCTTTTTCAATATCAACATCTTCCAAATGAAGATCTGATAGATGATATGCTGCTTCCCCTTTAAAATTTGAAACATCCTCTTGTTGAGAAAATAATGAGTAGCTGTTGGGGTTTTATGCAAGAGTTGGCATGGGCTAGTTGCCTTTTTCAATGAAGTTCACGAAGAATTGTGAAACAACAGATAATGTGGTTGCCCGACTCAGAAAAAGTTTGGTGCAGAGTTTGATATTCTTTTACTCTGATCTCTCACCCTCTTTCTTTTAAACATTTGAGATCACCTCTAACCAACCTCTCTTTTACATTTACCTCAGCACACAACCACTCTCAATTCTTTTGACCCCTCTCCTTTAATCACTCATGAATTACTTCCGAGGTAGGAAACACTGGTTAGCATGAATCAATGGAAGTCTTTGAAGCGTACACAGTGAATTCCATGTATTTTGTCCTAAAATGATGTGTTGCTCAACAGTTTATCTTGACATTTAAGCACAAGATATCATTATCAGAAAATGTATGCTCATTAAAGATAAGAATGAAATTTGAGCATGTTGAACATTTAAGATCTCTCAAAACAATGAAATTTAATGAATAAAATGAATTCAAGTGAAGTGTTTTAAGAATATGACAATGATTCGATCAGATCAAATATCATGAATAAAAATATATTGGGATATCAAAGACCGAATATTTGTTTATATGAACAAGATATATGTTAGAGTATAGTTTTGATTCAATTTGTAAGTGTTTGTGTTTAAGTTGTTTTGACTTTTCTTGTAGCTTGTGTAGAGGTCAAGACCTTGTTTGACCCTATATAAGCATTCCTTTGTTTTGTTTTGTGTAACCTTTTTGTAACTTTGAGTAACACTTTGAGTCATTGTAATTCTCTCTTGTTAGACATATGAATACGACTAATCTTGTGGCTCAATCTCTCTCTTCTTGATTCTTTACTTGTTAATTGTTTGTGCATGATTGCTTGAATCTGGGATCACAATTGGTATAAGAGCTTAATCAGAAAATTCAGAAAGAATTGAATCATGATTTGAAGACAGAAAGATCGAATTTCCAGAAAAAGAAAGTCACTGTTTCATGGAAATCGAATTTTTGATTTCATGGTGTTTTTAGTGTAAATTTTGTACCACAATGTTCGTTTATAGTAGGGGAACATTGTTTGTTTTGGTCAGAAATCCATTTGATCAATAGATTGTTGTAATTTGATCGATTTTGTATTTTTAGAAAGTGTTTAGTTGCGTACTGTCAAAGATCGATTCCCACTTCAATAGTTGTTCTTAATGAAATTCATTCGGAAGGGTTGTTCACGATGATATAAAGAGTGATTCTGCAAAGTTTCAGATTTAAACATCAAGATTTGGATAGGTTTCTGTTGAAATTTTCAGAAAAATGGCCAAGATCCAGAGAATTCGCAGATTTATTGAAGAACTCACACATAGAACTCGCAGAGCAATGGAATTCGCAGAATAGCTATTTCTATTGATATTAAGGGAAGAATTCGCAAACTGAAGAGAAGAAAAGTTGGTTAAGTAAGGGATTCACACAAGAACTTGGACGAAAAGCTCAGGATTTGCACAAGAGTTACATGCGAGAAGTCTAGAATTCGCACCTGAGAGATACACGAATTGAAAGGAATTCGCATCTGAGTCTTATACGAATTTTAAAGTATTCGCATAAGCCTTTATGCGAAAAGCATAGAACTCGCACATGCTTGTATGCGAAAAGCTCAAGTTTCATATCCTTTTTGATATCCTTTTATGCGAATTGCTTTATACGAATTGTTTTCTGTGTGTGCTATGCGAATTGTGACATACGAATTGTTGCATGTGAATTTTGTATTGTGTGTTGCATACGAATTCTTGTCTTGTATTTCATTTTAAGTTATTTTTCTGTATTTTTACTTCAAATTCTTCTGTTTTTATAGACTAAAGATCATTTCAAGCATTATTTTTCATAGATACTAATCATGCCTTACACAGATGCAAAGGGAAATCTGTTTCTTACAAAGAGGGACTGTGCATTGTCATATATGCCCGAAATTCCAAAGATGGAAGCTGATCTTGAAGAGTTCAAAGTTAATAATTAGAAGCTGAAAAGTCAAAACTCAAAGTTGAAAGCTGATATTGATACTCTGAATGTAAAACTCACTAAGGCTGAGACACAAGTATCAACTTATGAAGCTAAAGGAAAAGAGTGGATAAAGAAAGTTGATGAGAGGTTTAAGAAAGAGAAAGTTGAACTAGAGAAAACTTTCAACCTGAAGTTGTCTGAACTTTCAAGGAAAGCTGAGTCTGAGAAAAAGGAGTTAGAAATTAAATGCGCTAAATTGTTTAAACAAGGTTTCTGAGTTAGAAATTAAATGCGCTAAATTACTGAAAGAGGTATGTTTGAAAAAGAAAAGAAAAATGCTGAAAAGAAAAATACTTTGCTTTTCAAAGATATATCTCAGAAAAATCAGAACTTGGAAAAAGATTTTGAGGATGAAAGAAAACATTTTGAAGCTGTAATTTCTGAAGTCAATGACAAGTTAGATGTCTTATCTACAGATATTAAAAAGGGACAGAAATCTAAATCTGATTTGCAAAACAAGTTTGACAAAATTTATAATGAAAAAGACAAGTTGAATGACAAGATCAGTCAACTTGAGAAAGCTAATACTGATCTTTCTAATAAGATAACATCTGAAACACCTGTATTATCTTCTTATAATGGTGATGCAAGTGAATTAGTTTGCTCATTTCAATCAGTCAATAGCTTATTTCAGAAAATGGTTTTCAAGAAACAAACTGTTAAATCTGAAATCTTGAAACCAAATCAGATTAAACCTTCTAGTCCATTCTATGTTAAATCTGTTGATAGATATGCTGCTTATTCTGGACTTAGTATTTCCAAGAAAGAGAAGATGATCTGGGTTGTCAAAGGTTCTCAAGAATCAATAAAATACCAGAAATCATCTACAGAAGCTGAACTGAGAAAGAAGAACAGAGCTCAAAAAGGTAAATCTTTTGCACCTGATGTTATCAAGTCAAACAAGCATCTGATCAGGTTAGCAAAAAAAAACTCTGTTGTTCATATTGCTGTAATGATGATTTTGTTCACAAAGCACATATACACAAAAGGTATTATTCTCATAAGAAGTTTACTAATACTGCTTATCACAGAGGTGAAAACCACTCAATGAAGTTTTCACATACTAACCAGAATGGACCCAAACTCATCTGGGTACCAAAACCTGTTAAACCTGTGATGCAGGAACCTGAACTCAAAAGAAGGAGTGAAGGCCTATGGCTTCTAAACACTGCAGTTTAGGACCCAATCTTCAATGTTCAAGACTATGACTTCTAGACACAACAGTCTAGGACTCAGACTTCAATGTCAAAATTCTGATAAGATCTTTAATGTTACATCTTTACAGGGAGTTTTTCATTGACTAGATTTAATTTGTGTGAATTAAAGTTGAGATAAAAGCTTAATTGTTATATCTTATATAGGGGGAGCTTGAATTAGTAAATTTTTTCTGAATTGTTATATTTTTACCTGTATGCAGATATGAAGGGGGAGCATATCCATACAGAGAAAAAAGATCCACAACATGTCAAGAGGGAGCCAACAAGAAATGACAAACATTTGGTGTCAAGAAAGAACGAATCTAAAAAGAATCAGAAGAACCATATATCAAGTCAAGGGGGAGCTCAACAGATCACATCTGAAAAGGGTTGTAAGTGTGCAGTGTGTGTAACTTGTTTTTGGAATTAAAAATGAGTGAAATGTCATTTTTGGAAAGTTTCCATTTATGGAAAGTTTCTATTTTGACAAATTTTTGAAAAGTTTCCAAAATTAGCAAGTTTACTCATTTAGAATGTTTTTCAAAAAGTTGGAAATGTTGCTAAGTCAAGAATTCACATAACACTATTAAGCGAAATCCTCAGAATTCGCAGATGTGTGTTGCACGAATTCTTGAGAATTCGCACATAAGAGTGATACGAATTCTAACAATTCAGATATGTCTATCTGCGAAATGTGAAGAATTCGCATCTCACTGCTATACGAATTCTTAGGCTTACACAGAATTCACATACTTGCTTCATGCGAATTCTCACACACTTATTGTCTTATTCTTTCAAGACAATTCACATAAGTGTTTCTGCGAAAAGTGGGAGGTCCAGTGTAATTGTGCCACATGTACATATCATTCCAGGGTATATATATATATATATATTATCTTTCTACGAAACCCTCACTTTTCGTATCTTGTTTAAACTTACAATTTTGTTCAGAGCACAAACCCAAAACCCTACCTTGCGATTTCTGATCCATCTTCGATTTCTTCTTGATTTCGTTGATTCAAAGGTGTAATTTTGTTTCTTTGATTATGTTTGTGTTGTTTGTTTGTTCAATTTCTTTGCAGGTTTAACCCTAATCTGGATTAGATCTTAGGTTTTATTCGATGGACTGTTCATATTCCGAAGAACTCGTAGAACTTTGAATAATCTTTGATCAAATTATGAACTTGATAAAGTTTCCAAGTGAGAATTTGAACTAAAAGTACATTAGCATCATAAAATCGAACCCTCTTATTAAATGTTTTTTAACCTAAATCATTTGTTGTTGGGATTGAAATATGAAATTTGTTTTTCCGAACTTTTGAATGTTCTTAATGTTCTTGATAGAAAATCTTGATTAATATTTGTTTGTTGTTAAATTCTCAGATTTCTTGGCTAAAAAGTGTTTTTAAACACATAACGATTCCAACAGAGATAATATCTAGGGTTAAAATTTAATCTTTAAAATTTCAATATCTGGGTTTGCTTTGAATATTTGAAGGTGTTCTTGAAGTTTGTATGAATACTTTCAAGATTTTCAAAGTTATGCGAATTCTTGATATTAATGCCCATACGAATTCTTGTTCTGAATGTTAAATTCTTTTTGAAGTTCAGAATTCGTATATCTTTCATACGAATTCTAGGGTTTTTCAGTGTCAAATATTTCTTCAAGTATGGAATTCGTATATTGCATCATACGAATTCTAGTGTACTAATTCTTGTATACGAATTCTTGATTGTTTCCTTGAATTCCTAAGTTAAGAATTCGCAGATCCCATATCATGCGAATTCTGTACTTAGAGTTTTTTCAAACTGTGATTTTTAAATGTCAAAATTAATTTTTCACTAACCCATTTGGACCCTGTCCATTATTGTTTAATCTTTTTAGGTATCAATGGCAGATAAGACAGTAGATCAACATGTTCAGACCGGTGAAAATTCACCAGAAGCACATCAAGCTTCTGAACAGTGCCCAATGCCATCTTCCCGATCTGATTTCCAAGTTCCACAAGATGCAAATCCTGATTTATTCCTGATCTCACCAGCTGAGATGAAACCACAACAACCAAACAATCATCATCTCCAGTTCACTATCCGTATAGATCCTTTGGTACTGGATATCTTGAGGAATCACCCACTTAGAGATGCACTTACTGTTCAAGCTGCAGTTCCAGAACTTTATGTGCAACAAGCATGGAAGACCATCAGGGTTACCCATATGAAAGAGCAAGGAGTAAGAGTTCAGATTTTGAAGCTGGAAATTGATCACTTTACATCTGTTCTGACTCAAGAGAGGTTGAGTTAATTCTTAGTCTACCATCAGAAACTGCAAGAGAGGGCAGAACCACTTATGATGAATTGCCATCTGATGCTGAAGTGTTCAAAGGCATTAGAGACATGGGTTATGTTGGCAATCTTACTCAAGTCAGTCATTTCAAGAAAAACAACTTGCCTCCGTTTTATTACACCCTGTTGTCGGAAATCGGTGCTTGAATGCAAAGAACTTAGGTGATAATGCAAGTATCCACGTTCTGAAAGTCTTCTACTCAGTTGTTCATGACCTACATATAGATTATGCTCAGATTTTCTGGACTAAACTCTATGAGAAGGTGATTGCCAAGAAGACATCCAAAGCACCCAACTACATACCATATCAAAGGTTTATGGGCCTTATTGTTTGAAGTATGATGTGAAGTAATAGACAGATCCCGACCAGGATTAATCATCCACATGCTCCAGTCAGTGAAATGAGATATTTAATGAAGCAGAAAAAGGAGTTTCCTTACACCATGCCTGTGCCTGAAGCTCTATTAGATTATGCAGATCCAGAGTGTGATAGTGTTGTTGATTATAGAGAGTCTATGAGACAACCAGAACCGAATATCCCTACCCAAGGCTCAATCCCTAGGATAGAGGAGTCTGTGAGGGTTTTTGATACCTCGGGGGTACAGAAACAGGGAGCGAAGAGGAAAAATTCCGAGAGGGTCTCTGGAGGGGGTCAGAGACTAAGACTAGAGGCATCAGGGTCACGGTTTGTTACCCCACGTAAAGTGACACCTCTTGTCATAGCTCTGAACATGATCTGGATCTTGCACATGATGAACATGAAGGTAGTGGTAGTGATACTAGTGTTGTACCTTCTGCTTCCAGTTCCAAAGATGATGAATAAACTGACACATATACAGATATTGCTGAAGGTAAATCAGATGGTGATGATAATGATGATTAGGGTGATGGAAATGAGGATGATGATCAAAATGATAATGATAATGATGGAAACAATGTTGAAACTGCTGAGATTGTTGTAACTCACACAGATCAAGTTGTTATCTGTGATGATGATGAGACTAATGATGAATTTTCACCCTTTTATGGTACTGATACCATGGAAGTGGATGAGCAGCAACGTGTAGACTCAGTTCTTACTACGGTAGTTGGAGAAATAAGGCGGAACGAGGGAGATTCAGTTGAAAATTTTGAGAGAGAGAGAGAGTGAAATTGTAGAAAAAGAAGACGGTGAGCGTGTGATAACCCATACCTATATTTCCAAAATGGAAACCTCATCTAGCACTTCGTCGCATGTGTTGTAGTCGGATGCTCAAGTCATAAGCAACCCACTTATGCACTCACACACCCAAGCTAGCCACTCTATGTCTTCTCAAAAAGATATAGTTTCATGTTTTCATGGGGAAGTAGCACAAAATCTACCGGGTTCTCATTCAGAGAATCAAGGTATTGAAAATAGAGAACAACAACCCCCGTTCTCGACTTCTATTCCTTCACAATTGAGTCTAGTGCCATATCGTTTTCCTATTGTTATTCCTAGGACACATTTTGAGATTGCTACCATCGGAAGTCTTCGTGACCCGATCGGAACGCCTGTAGTAGCTTCGCAATCCGAACTACGAGGATCAGGTGGAAGTCTTGTCATCGATACGTCTTTGCCAACGATGAAAACAGGCCATGCAATTGATTCTTCAATTGTCATGAAAACGGTTAATCTAAGTGATACCGGAGTTACTAACCCTGCCTGACTTTGTGTCAAAGGAACTGCTCGACGGCGCCTTAAAGGCTGTTGAAACCCGTTTTTTTGAGAAGGTGGAGGAGGAAATTGGAGGTCTTAAATGTTTATTGAAGGGAAAAGACCCAGTTATTCAACCTGAGCCCATACACCAAAGCCAGCAAAATCCATACACTCAACCTGCTGATTTATCCATTAATGAGCTTAAATCTTAGTTGCTTGCAAAGTTGTTATCTCAAGCTCCGGATACTCAGCATGATGCAGATCTTCTTACCCTTTTGCAATCCCACCATCAAAATCAACCGCCATAATCTGTGCAACCAGCAGATGTGGTTAGTACTTTAGAGTTTAATTCTTTTAAAACTGACATCTTGTTTGCTCTATCTGATCTCAAACAGGTAGTTCAAACATCGTGCAAATCCCAAGTAGTTATTTCTACAAAAGAACATGATCATGATCCAGATAATGATCATGAGGGGGAGATAAGGGAGAAACAAGCAGCTGTTGGTAGTTCTGGTGGTACAGTATTGATGGAGGAAAGTGCTGTTAATGTTGAAGGTGTGGAAAGGGAAGCTGATCAAGCTAATATGCAAAAATGATCAGATAGAACTAGTGTTATATGTTAAAGATAGTGTTGAATCAAGGGTTGAAAAGCTTAAGATTGCAACAAGGAAGGAGATTTTAGAGATTACAGGTCTACCAAATCCTGATGTGATAGCCCTTGAAGATGATACTCTTGCTGAAGTTCATGCCAAATATGAGCTTTATTGGAAAATGAAAGAAGAAGGGAAGAAAGATGATTTTGTTGAACTTGATTCAGATGATGAGGTGGTAGATGTTACTGAGATTGTGAAGGGAACTGAAGAAATACCAGCTCATGAGGCAAGTGTTATGGATGACTTGTTTGAAGACAGAGACAGTGATGCACTGAATGATATGTTTGCTCAGAGTACACTTGAGGGGCTACATCTTAGTCCTGTTCATGTTCAATTGCCTGAACCTAGTACTATTCCAACTGTTCCATTTTTCAGTGAGTTTGTTCCTCATCCTAATGTTGTTCAACCTGATGTTGCTGATCAGAATGTTGATTTTCCTGTCAATCTTGATTTTGATGTTCATATGGAAGAAGAATTGCCATACCAGAAAAAGCCAGGAAGTCCAGAAATTCAAAAGGAGTTTGTTAGAGAACCACCGCTTGTTCTAAAGTTTCCACAAACTGAAGCAGGTCCTTCAGGCACTCCAGCAGTGGGTTCTATTCCTTTTACTGGCTATGATTAATTTGGTGTGACTCTTGAAGAGATTAAAAGAATTAGAAGAGCTTTACGTGTACCATATCTTGAAGAAGGAGTCAAAATGCTGCAGATTATGGGGAGAACACGTAAGGATGTTAAAGTCAGATCTGAAATACTTGAAGTTGTCAAGGTTACTATGAAGCAATACAAGAAGCTTTGGTTTCCAGAATTCACTGTTCAAAGAAAGAATTTGAGAACTTATTTCTTCAATGAAGCTGATTATGCTAATCTTCATATCAAAGACATTTAATTCATTTATCATGATTTCAGAGATAGAACAATCAAGCATCCTGAAATAGTATTTGCTTTGGATACTATTATGAGATTTATCCAAAGGCATATCTACCATACTTATTTGTATGATTTCCAGCTAGGCATTGAGACTAATCAAAGAAGGATTAATTTGCTAAAGCCTGACATGACACATCCTCTACTTGAAGAGAATCCACTCTACACAGTGCTAAGAAAGCCAGAACTTGATGTTGTGTATGAGAATGAGACTAAACAGGAGAAAAGATTTATGAGAGCAGCTGAGATTCATAAATATTCAGATGGTACTTTGGAAGATGTTGTCAAGAAGCTGCAGACCAAGTATGAGGAAAGTGAGAAGAAGAGATTAGAGGAGAATGATCACATGCCCAGATTGGAGAGAATCTTTACTGAGAATGCCATTGATGCAATTAAAGACAGAATCAGATTCAGACAAGCAATCAGAAGGTTTAAGGGATATTTGGGTTTGAAGAGATCTAGCATGAAGAGGTGGACTAGTTGAAGACTTCAAATTGCCCAAAAAGGGGGATATTGTTAGAGTATAGTTTTGAGTCAATTTGTAAGTGTTTGTATTTAAGTTGTGTTGACTTTTCTTGTAGCTTGTGTAGAGGTCAAGACCTTATTTGATCCTATATAAGCATTCCTTTGTTTTATTTTGTGTAACCTTTTTGTAACTTTGAGTTCTTTGAGTCATTGTAATTCTCTCTTGTTAGACATATGAATAAGACTAATCTTGTGGCTCAATCTCTCTCATCTTGATTCTTTAATTATTAATTGTTTGTGCATGATTGCTTGAATCTGGGATCACAATATAAATAATTTGACAATGAAATCACAATTATTAATAATTGACGTCTGATTTTAAAAAACAATGAATTTCAAACGGGAGTATTACCGTCGAAAGATTTATCTTTTTTGAGACATGGTAATAACAAAGTCAGTAAAAGTACTGAACCGATGTGTGTAAGAATACTTGATAGTATAAAGACAAGATAATACACAAGTATTGATCTTTTGGAAACACACGGTCAGATAAACATGAAAGTACCGATATGAAAAACATGTAAAACCTCACTTCGAAATTCGTAAAATATTTTTGAGAACTCGAAGTGGTTTGAACATTTAAGAAAATATTTTTCACATCCGAAAGATATTCTTATTTCATCATGTGATAGAGATTAAGATTTAGAATGATATACCTTCAGTATAGAAATCTTAACTCCCCCTAAAATGAATATTTAACATTTAGCATAGGATTCTCCCCCTTGGACAAAACATCAGATACTCCTCCACTGTATCTGCAATAAGTCAAATCATTAGTAGATAACAATATGAATATAACAATTAATTTCATTTCTCTTTTCTACTATCTCCCCCAGAAAAAATATGACAGTGAAAATTTAAACAAACTCCCCCTCAAACAAAGAGTAAACTTCCTAAAGAGATGTATCTCATCAGCATCCTTATGTAGAAAAACATTTAAGTGTGGGTTCTGAACAGAATTATTTAGAAGCCAATGTCACAGTTTGATAACCTGCAAAACAAGAAAGATTTTGGTAATCATTTAGAATGATTCCGGTTTCGTCAGTAAATTAGAATAATATAAGCAAATGTTCTAGCTTCCCCTAGATATGTAAACATCAAGATCTACTCCCCCTAGATTCATGCAAGAGATATTGACAGACTTTAAGAAGACATGTTAAGTGTTAAGTCTAAATATTGTATTCAAGATTTAATAGGAAAGTCAAATGTGTAAAAGTCAACATTGACCTTGTAATAGTTAGTCAAAGCATGTTTAGTTTACTTAGCCTTTAAGGATTTGTTTTAATTAGGTAGTATATATAGGTTTTGTTAGTAATCTTGTAGTAACGAACTAGAGTCTAATGCATATTGTAATATTCTAGAGTGTGTGTAATACAAGATCTACTTTCTCTCTCTAGATTCTCTCTCTAGTTCTTGAGCTTATTTGACATATATTGAGTAATTAGCTTGTTGTGATTGGGATTTTATGTTTAACAATTGGTATCAGAGCTGAACCAAACTTTTCAGAAAAGATTTGATCAAAATTTGAATTGAAATCTGTGTGATTTTGGATCGAAAATTTGAGTTTTTTCGAATTTGATTTTTCAAGAAAACGTGTTCTTTACTGTTTCATACGAATTTTTTGTGGAAAATCGTTTTTGATGCAAGAATTTGGAATCATTGTGTTCGATTTGTTGTAGTGATTGATTCTTGTTTTTATTTCATTTCGTAATTCATTCTTATTCGATGTCAATTTTCAATTTTTGAAGTTTTTCTTGAATACGTGTTCATATACTGTTCATGATCAAAAATATTCGATTTGATGTTTTTAATCGAAAATTGATTGTATTTGTGCCTTTAGAACTGTTTTTCGATGATGCTGACAGGTTCTTGAGTTCAATTGTGCAGGTTTCGATCGATTTAAGTTTGAATCTGTCAAGAACTCGACTTTGCGCCTCATTCATACGGTTTGCGCTTCATTCATACGGTCTTGAGAAGAAAGTCATACTTTGCGCTTCAAAGCTCAACCCGCAAAGTCTATCCTTGCGTATCTCTCAGTAAACGCAAAGTCTTACTTTGCGCGTCATGCATCACCTGAAAAGTTGAACTTTGCATTTCCTTCTACACCCGCAAAGCTTTCTTTGCGTTTCAAGGATGACCTGCAAACTTCATCTTGCGCTTCAAGGCACATAGGCAAAGTGTCATCTTGCGTTTCAGGCATCACACGCAAACCATAGCTTTGCGTTTCGGTCAACAAACACAAACCTCTGTTTAAAAAAAAAAAAAGTCTAGAAATTTTTTTTAGTGTGTCATTTTTTTTTGTTAATCTTTGTGTCATTTTAAGCGTTTTTCAAATTTTCATTTTTTTAATATTTTTTCGAAAAATTTTCAATTCAATCTGATTTTGTTTTTCTGATACATAATTTGGAACGATCATTCACTTCAAGTTGATTATGTTTTCAAGATGTCCATTCTCTACAAGCCTGATATATCTGTAATAGAAGCTGAACAAAGGACTCTGCAATTTAAAAATTCAGAGTATCTCAGAAGAATTCAGGAGTTGGAACTGAAACTGTATAACTGTGTTAAAACTCCTGAATGTATAAATTGTACTAAAAATAGTTCTAATTTTTCAGGTATCCTTGATGAGAGGGATAAAGAGATAAAGGAGAAAGAGAGAGAGATTATAACTCTTCAAAGCCAACTGAAGACAACTGAACAGAAATCACCTGAGCTACAAGCAGAACCAGTTGAGCTTCAAAACGAGTTGAAGGCTTTCAAAGAGAAGACGAAGGGATTAGAATCTGAGAACTTTGAGCTTAGAAAGAATTTATCTGATTTGGAAAAACAGCTTGTTGCAAATAAAGCTGATTTTGAAAGTGAAAAGAAAATTTTTTCAAAGAAGTTCTCAGATTTCTCAAAGAAGAGTTATAAAGAAAAGAAGTTAGTGGAGCTTAAATGCATCAAGCTTTCTCAACAAATCTCCGATTTTGAGAAAGTACTGATCATGAAAAGAGAGAAGTTTGATAAAGAAAAGAAGGCCATAGAACAGAAAAATTTAGGATTCTTTAAAGAATTATCTGGCCAGAGAAATGAATCAGAAAAAGGATTTGAGGAAGAAAGATCCATCTTTGAAAATGAAATTAAAAAGCTGACTTCTAAGTTGTCTGAACTGTCTGCAGCTGCGCTGAAAGAGCAAAGGACGAAGTCTGAATTCACAACAAAGATTGACCAGCTTGTGAAAGAAAAAGATAATTTTGCATCAATCAAAGAACTTGAAAAATCTGTTTCAAGTTCAAATCAGAAATTCATCTCTTCACAAAGGCCAGTCAAATCCTTTAATCAGATTCGTCGCACTAACCTTTTCTATGATGAATTTTTAGATGGTTCAGATACTTATCCGTTTGTTGATTATAAACTTAAAGCATTTTTTGTCTAACGACTTGGTAAAAAAAAATCAGCTAACTGGTGGTCAGTCTGTACAAAATGTATTTCAATATCACCTTTCTCCACATGATCCTTGATGAAGTGATAACACACATCTATATGCTTTGTCTAGGAGTGCTAAACCGGATTAGCAGTTATGGCAATGGCTCTCTTGGAATCACAATAGATAGGGACTCTCTTGTAGGTGTATCCAAAATCTTTGAGTTGCGTCTTCATCCATAGGACTTGAGAACATCAGCTTGCGGCAGCAACGTACTCAGCCTCAGAAGTGGATGTGGACACACAATTTTTCTTTTTGGATGTCCAGCTTACAAGTTTATCACCTAAAAATTGACAGGATCCAGATGTGCTCTTCCGATCAAGCTTACAACCTGCGTGATCAGCATCTGTGAAAGCAATTAAATCAAATCCGGATTCCTTTGGATACCAAAGGCCTAATTCAGGAGTGCCTTTAATATATCTAAGGATCCGTTTCACAGCTACAAGATGAGATTCCTTCGGATTAGCTTGATATCTCGCACAGAAACAAGTAGCAAACATAATATCAGGTCTACTTGCCGTAAGATACAATAATGATCCGATCATACTATAGTAAGTTTTCTGATCAACAGATTTACCAGTTAAATCTGCGTCTAGAAGCGTGATAGTAGCCATGGGCGTTTTCATTACTGCACTATCGGTCATATTAAACTTTTTCAAAATATCATGAATATATTTGGACTGGTTGATAAAAATACCATCAGGAGACTGTTTTACTTGAAGACCAAGGAAAAATGTTAGTTCACCCATCATGCTCATATCAAACCTAGTCTCCATAATTTTTGAAAGTTTTTACAAAGTTTAAGATTTGTAGACCCAAATATTATATCATCTACATATATTTGGATTAAGATCAAGTCCTCATCTTGTTTCTTTAGGAATAAGGTAGTGTCGATCGTACCTTTCTTAAATCCAGAGGCAAGAAGGAATTGAGTTAAAGTTTCGTACCATGCTGTTGGGGCTTGTTTAAGACCATATAACGCTTTAGCAAGAACATAGACATGGTCAGGGTGTTGTGGGTCTATGAATCCTTCGGGTTGTGAAACGTACACTTCTTCATGCAGTATGCCATTTAAAAATGCTGATTTCACGTCCATTTGATAGACTGTGAAATTCTTATGTGCTGCGTATGAAAGAAAAATCCGAATAGCCTCAATCCTTGCAACAGGGGCAAATGTTTCATCGTAGTCTATGCCTTTCTACTGACAGTAACCCTTAGCGACCAATCTTGCATTGTTTTGCACAACAATTCCAACCTCATCTTTCTTTTTCCTAAATACCCACTTTGTGCCAATAACAGATTTATCTTTTGGTCGTGGGATCAGCCGCCAGACCTTGTTCCTCTCAAATTGGAGTAGCTCATCTTACATTGCAAGTATCCAATCAGGATCTTGAAGAGCCTCCGAAACCTTTTTCGGTTCAATGGAACTTAGGAAACTGGTATATAAACAGTAATTCACAGACGCTGCACGGGTCTTTACTCCACTATTTGCGTCACCAATTAGGTTGTGTAGGGGGTGATCTCTAGTCCATCTTGTGGTACTAGGAAGTGGTTGAACATTAACTCTCGTTTGTTGCTCATTGTACTCGTCCACTATTGCAGGAACAACTTCATTCACTGGTGATTCCGAATGTTGTATTTCTGGTGCAACCGAAGAAGTACTCAGGACTTCTTGACCAGAGTTGGAATCTACAGAAATAGAACCTTGATTAGTTTGTTCAGAATCATTAAGCGTTGTCATACCTGATGAAGTTGTTGTTGTGACGGGTTCAGATGGTCCAGAAATATTCTCAGCTACTGTAGGGACTTCTGATGTTGATGTGGACGCGCTTGATTTATCAAAATCTAAACGTATGTCCATAAATGCATCAAAAAATAAAAGATCTAACTCAGATGTAGAAGTTGATGAGTTAGAAGACTTATTCTTTGTAGATACGGGTTCTATTCTGTCATGAATAGAAGCCTTTCCTTTGAGTTTGAGTCTTGAACTGAGTTGTTCAGAAGTCAATGTCGAATGTTCATCAAATGACACGTTAATGCTTTCCATGACAGTCTTGGTTCGGCGATTGTAGATACGATAGGCCTTTGATGTCAAAGAATATCCGAGAAAGTAGCCTTCGTCTGCTTTCTTATCAAAGTTGCCAAGATTGTCACGGTCATTCAAGATAAAGCACTTGTAACCAAAAACACGAAGGAATTTAACATTAGGTTTTCTTTTATTTATGATCTCATACGCTGTCGTAGTTAATCTCTTATTTATTATCGTCCAATTCTGAGTGAAACATGTGGTGGCAACAGCTTCAACCCACAAATATAATGGAAGACCAGAATATGCCAACATAGTCCTTGCAGCTTTGACTAAAGTTATGTTCTTGCGTTCAGCAACGCCGTTCTGTTGTAGTGTGTAAGCGGCCAAAAAATTATGAGAAATCCCAACTGATTGTAGATAACTTTGAAGAATCTCATTCTTAAATTCAGTGTCATTATCACTTTACAACTTCTTAATTGGCTATTGCAACAGAACTTGCACTTTCTTGATGAAGGCAATTATCAACTCTGGCGCATCTGATTGGGCCCTTAACCAAGATATACTTTTTACCATTGATTGATTGAGTACGCATCAGTCCACAAAGGTCCATGTGAATCATCTCAAGAGGCGATTTGCAAGAAGATTCTATCTTTGCCTTATGGGAACTTCTTTTCATTTTTCCCATTTCGAAAACAGAACATAGAGAATCCTTCTTGAATCGTAACTCAGGTAGACCTTTGACCATACCCTTACATGCTAATGTATTTATAGCCTTGAAGTTCTAAGGAGAAAGGCGGCGATGCCAAATCCAACTTTCTTCCTTTGATGCTTTAGCAATCAAACAAACTGATCTAGTTTCTGAAAGTGTTGGAAAATTAACCGCATACAGATTTCCGTATCTTTCTGCTTTGAATACCTCAGAACCATCTGAATCTTCAATGTGACAGTGTCATAGTAAACCTAACTTGGTAGTGGCTGTCACATAATTGACTTGTACTAAACAGATTGTGATCTAGCCCTTCCACATAGAGTACCTTCTGAATGGTCACAAAACTATTTTTCAGCATACCGTATCTTTTGATGCATCCTATAAGCTCAGAATTTGCGAATCCGACTGTTCCAGTTCAACATAATTATGCAATAAGTCCTTGAACCCCGTCATGTGCCTTGAGCATCCAGAATCAATAAACCATACATGACGGGCCTGCAACAGAAACAAACTTACTTTTGTTTAGGTACCCATATCCAGTGGATCTTTTCTTGTTAGCATCTTTAACCTTTTGAAAATCTTCTACCTTGTCTTTGACTCTCCATTCAAATCGAGGCTTAGGTAACCATTTCCAAACCATATTTACATTTAAATCATGAAAAATTTTCTTCTTTGAAAAATTATTTGCCTTAGCCTTAAAGATATGAATTTGTTGCGTTGAGGCCTTAGAAAAGGATTTGGCTTTAGTAAAGCTTTTAACATTTTTAGACTTATATGGAATGGAGTGCAATGAAAAAGAATTGCTACCACAGTGATTACATATAAAGCTCTTGCGAGCAAATGTCATCATTTTTTATTTATCAAAAGTTTTACAATCCTTGACACAAAATTGACATTTATTGATTGTGGAACTATTACATGAAGAACTAACATCACTAGTAGAAATAGCACAATCTTTTTCACATTTTTCAGAAACAATTTCACACTCTTTCTTTTCAGAAACTTTCTTCCTCCATTCTTCTTTAACCTTTCCACTCAGATCAGAAAATCCAAAATAAACTTTGTTAGTCGATTTCTTAGAGAGTGAATTCTTTGATTTAATTCCAGAAGTTTCTCCTTTCTAAAAAATACTGGCTGCTTTTCAAAACATGAAGAATAAACAACTGTTGGCTTAGCAAGTGTCACAAACTCTGGGCTTAATCTAACATTCCACTTTTTGTCATCAAACTCTTTTTGTTCAGATAAATTTTCTTAAACAAATCATTTTTCAAATCACTAATTTGTTTACAATGCTCTTTATTTTCTTCCAAAGATTTATCAAGTTTAAACCGAAGATCACAATTTTCATCTTCAACCTCTTCAAGAGCCTTTTGTAAATCATAGATTTGTTTTTCAAAATTAGATGTTTGATGACCACAGAGTCAAAATCAAGCTTGTTTAAAATCTGGACAGGGTCTGAAGAATTCATCATCTCTTCAAAAACTTCTTTAGTCATGTTCTCAACAAACTCAGATTGATTATCAGAATTCGTGACATTTGAAGACTCTTCTACCTTTGTTCCATTTAGATATTCAGAAGCAATGGATTCAGAAAAGATGGTTTGATCACAAACATCAGTATCAGATTCATACTCATCATACTGACATTTGGTTTCAGGTATGATTTTATCCTCGTTGACTGATTCATTTGAAGAAGATAGGGAAAATAATGATTCGAACTCTACAAATTCCAACTCTTTATTTTTGTAGCTTTTATTTAAATCATTATAAGCCCACCGATTTAAAACTAGACTGTGAATCAGTGCAACATGATTGATCATCATCCATCACTTCCTTACCTTATGATGGAGTTACAGATATCGGAGTTTCAACTTTTACAAATGTGTCTCGAATATCTGGAATCTTCTTTACAATATAACCTAATTTATTAAAGTTATACAAATTCTCAGAGGCTCTTTTTAAAACATCATTTTCTGACAAACCTAACCCTAGTTTTGGATTATAAAACCGAACATCCTGGAGTTTATTTGAAAGAAGATTCAGAGTTTATTCAGTTTGTCTTCTTTTCAAATTTATATCCTCTAGTTGCTTAATCTTGCATTAAGCCTCGTTTCATTCTTGAAAACAAACTTCAAATTTGATCTTGTATTCACCCTTTTCAGAATTCTAATTAACTAAGTTCTTTTCAAGTTCCGTGATCTTAGTTTTCAAATCAGCTTTTTCCTTTTTCAAATTATCCTTTTCCTTGTCCTCAATCACAACTTTCAATAATGCATTTTCATCGCAAAAATTCATCATTGATTGTCGTTCAAGGCTTAGCTTACTTTTCAGCACTTCAAATTCAGATTCCATGTTTTTAATTTGAGCAAGTAAAGAATTAACAATAGCAGCATCATTACTTACCTCAGAATCACCATCGTACGTCTCAGAAACAGGTTCAACATCTTCCTCAACCTTTGCCATCATGCAAACCTGGGAAAATTAGACTTCTTCTTCGTCAGAACTTTGACACAAACAGTTCTCTTCCTCAGCCATCAACACTTTCCCTTCTTCCTGTTTCTTTGCCAGCAGTGATTTCTTGGCGTAGTATTATGAGTTCTTTACCCACTTGAACTTACAATCCTTTGAAAAATGGCCAAACTTGCCACAATTAAAGCACCTTCCGCTTTGCGGATCAATTTTATCTTCTTTCTTCTCTTCCTTCCTTTCTTCTTTTCTCTCTTCTTTCTTCCTAAATCGGGTCGTATACTTCTCAGATTTATCCTTTTTGTATCCTTCATACTTTGGCTTTGAAAAATACTTCTTCTTACCAAAACTCTTCTTAAACTGCTTTGTGATGAAGGCCAAATTTTCAGCAAACCTCTGAATATCTTCATCAGAATCCACCTCAATTTCTTCTACCGATGACTCAGAACTTGAGTTTGGAAGCTCAGACAGATATGCTTTGGGCAACTTTGACTTAGATTTAGAACCAGAACTAGAAGCAGAACCTGACTTACCCTTTTTCTTTTCAGCTAACAGAGCTAACGACTCTTTCACCATCTTCTTCTCATCAGTTAACATCTTTACCTCATCTTCATGTTGTAACAAAGTGGTAAAGATGTCATTCACATCTTCAAGATCCATGTCTTTAGACATCTGAAGATTTATGGTGTAGCTCTTCCATTCTGGGTTAAGGTTCTTGATGAACTTATAATTGATCTCTGACACGGTCTTGTTCATCCTGTTCCTTCTCAAGTCATTTAGAATTACATTGAACCTTGTATAGGTGTCTTCCAATGATTCACCTTCCTTTGCCCAAAAGCCTTCATAAGCATTAATACTCTGATTAAGCTTAGCTTTAATAGATCTGTCAGTTCCCTGAAATTGCCTCTCCAGCTTATCCCACATTGCTTTTGCTGAGTCACGACTATCTACATGGTTGTAGATGTCATTTGGGACGACCATTGTCAGGTAAATAAGAGCTTCTTCATCAATCTTTGCAATCTCCTTCTCCCGTTCACTGAAGTATTGGTACATCTTTGGCACATACCTGATAGGAATTTCAGGTGAAGTCTCAGTAGCAGGCTGTCCAGGAACTGTTACCACTGGATTGACTGGACCTTCAATTATAGACTTCAAATACTCTCTGTTCTTATAGTTCAGGAACTGAGTCATTCAGCTCTTCCACTGAGGGTATTCTTCGATAGAAAGAACAGGAGGTTTGGACTGAGACCCCATAGAGAGTAATTCTTTAGACATCTTGACAATCTGTAGAATAAGAGCTTGGAGTGATCGTTAGTTCGAATAATCAACAGTTAACAATTCGGAAAAAAATTCAGAAAATATCTTCCAAAAATTTCTAAGGTAGAAACTCTCACACCACTGTAGCTAACAAAATTCGCACAACCTTCAAAATTCGCAGACCCCAAAGAATTCGCACACCAAGAGATCCAACAATTCGCACAACTCACAAATTCCCACGTAACGATATGCGAGTTCTTGCAATTCGGATACAACGAGATGTGAGTTCCTGAAATTCGCACTGTTAGAGCATAAATATGTTGGATACAAGATCATAGAAGACTGAAGATTGAAGTCAAAGCTGAAGTCAACTCTAGAGCATGAAAGTCAAAGTCTAGTGTAATAAAAGTCAAAGTCAAAGTCTTTTGTAATTGTATTTTGTGTTTTCATGTGTTGTACGCGTTTTAGTGGTGTAAGAGTTTAGTGTCATGTGTGTTTGTAGTGTGTGCATAAATAGGTATATGAGTTGAGTTGTGCGTGTAGCTTCATTAGAGTATCATACGTGTTTAAGAGTTAGAGAGAGAAAGTCCGTGAGAGCATATCTGTATTGAATTTGATTGTGAAATAAAAGTGAGATTGATTGAAATTGTTAATGTCATCTTAATGACATTGTTATCTGGGATAACAATTGGTATCAGAGCATACGAAATTCAGATTTTTCAAGGATCATATTCAAGATTTATTTGTCGTTTTTCAAGAACACTCAAACTGACCTGTTTCATCTTGATTTTTGGGAATTAATGTTGTTTTGGATTTGATTTTGGTGTCATTGTATTCGATTTTACACTTAGATCAATTTCTGTTTGTATCGTTTTGTCCAATTCACAAAAGATTCATGTGAATTTTGGATTTGTAGTAAAGTTCTTGTTCGAGTCTGTAATCGATCGAATTTGTAATCTTTAGTATTGTAATATGTAATTTGTTGATTGTAATCGTTTCGAATCATGTACAAAGAAGTTCTTGCAAATTTTCAAAGCAAATTGAAGAAGTATTGAATCGAATTAAGTGAGAAAATCAAGTTTTTTGGAAAAACAAGTCAAGAACTCGCTATATTCGAAGAACTCGCAGAGGAAGAGCACGCAAAGGGTAGAACTCGCAAGGTTGGAAGAACACGCACGAGATCAAGATTTCTGAAAATCATGAAGAAGTCGCAAGATGTGCTGTGCGATAAGTAGAAACTCGCAAGCCTCTTGGTGCGAGTTCTTACTGTTCACATTCTTCATCGTGCACGAAGAGTGAAGTATTTGTTTTACGCGTTTCCATATTGCAAGAAGTTCTTTCTCTAAAATTTTTCTAAGTTCAAAACTCGCAAGAGGTTCTACGAGAAGTGATTCTTGCGTGTTTCCATTTAGCGCGAACCTGATTTTGAAAAATTTTCTAAGTCCTGAACTCGTAAGCTTCTAAAACCTAGAACTCGCATAAAGCATCGTGAACGAACCTGAGTTCACGCATTCTTTGTTGTGCGCGAACCACAAACTTGCACAACCCTGTGTGCGAGAAGTGAGTTCACTTGGTTCTTCTTTGTGTGCGAAGCCTAAACGCACATAAAGTGTCTTGCACGAAGTGTTCTTTTCTGTGTTATGCGTTTTCTATACTTAGAAAATTTTCTGATATTTTTTTTCTGAAATCTGACTAAGTTTGATTTTTGTAGATCCAGTTTATTTTTTGAATTTTGATGATCATAACAAAGTAGTGTAACTCAAAGATGACTTCCAAGGATGTTCTCTCGATCGGTACAGATGTCAAGCCCCCTGTTTTGTTCAAAGGGGAGTATGAATAGTGGAAGGACAAATTCTTAAATTTTGTTGACCGACACGCAAATGGAGAAAACATCATCTTGTCTATTACTGAAGGTCCCATGATTCCTCCCACCATGGAAATACCTGATGAGGAGTCTTCTGATAGTGAGGATGGAGATGAAGACAGAGTCAGAAAAATAAAGATTGTTCCTAAAGATTTCTCTCAGTACTCGGACGAGAAAAAGAGCAGATTCAAGGCTGATAAACAAGCCATATCTCTTCTCCTTCAGAATATCCCAAATGAAATTTATATCAAGATCGACAACTACAAATCTAATGCCAAAAAGATGTGGGATCAACTGCAGAAAATGATGATGGTTTATAAGGTCGGTAATCAGATGAAAGTAGCAAATTGCATCAATAGCTATGAGGAATTCAAAGCAAAAGAAAATGAAAGCCTTGAGGAGACTTATGAGAGATTTGTAATTCTTTTGAATGTTGTCAAAGAACAAAGTAAAGAAGAAGCAAATCGAGAACAAAGTAAAATTCCTCAGCATTCTCCAGCCTGAATGGAAGAAGCATACCCGGAGAATGAAGCAGATGAAAGACCTTAGCGATATCCCACTTCATGAGGTCTATGAAACTCTAAGGCAAAATGAAGAGGAGGTCGAAGAGAAAAGAGCTGAGAAGAAGAAATCTGAGAAATAAGTGGACCCCATTGCACTGGTAGCTGGTAAGAAAGATACAGAGAAGAAAGAGAAGAAGAAAAAGAAGATTGTTCTCCTAAGCTCAGATGATTCCAGTTCTGATTCTGACAGTGACGACGGGGAGAATCTCAAACAAGCAATGTTACTACTGACCCGTGCATTTCAGAAAAAGTTTTACAAGAAACCAGGGTCTAACTCTCAGAGATTCTCGTCGGGCTTGAAGAACCATGAACACAGGGAGAAAATAGAAGGAAGGAAGTTTGAGGAGAAGAGATATGTAGAAAGAAAACCAGATGAGAAGAAGAAGTATCTGAATGATTATGGAGTTGAAAAGAAAACAGATGACCTGATTAAATGCTATAACTGTGGAAAGGCTGGTCATTACGCCAAGGACTGTCGAAAGCCCAAAGTTCGAAACTCAGGATACTATAAGAACAAGATGCTCTTGGCCAAGCAGAAGGAGGCTGGCAAGGCTCTTATGGCTGAAGACGAGTTCTGGCTGGATCATTCGGATGAAGAAGAAAGAGAAGAAACAACACATATGTGCTTGATGGGTGATACTGTTAATTTTGATGAAAGTGATGAAGAGACATTTGATGAGGTACTGAATCTATCTGAATATGATTTTATGAGCAAAATGGAAGCCATGATGATCGAACTTCAAGATCTTCAAACCAAACTGAAAAAGGAAAAGAGCATAGTTGCTAAGAAAAGTCAAAAGATTTTTTAACTTAATAAGGTAATTGTTGGGAACAAATATCTCATTGACTCTCTAAACAAATCTGCTTCTGATTTTAAACAGCAAAAAGATGGTTTTGAAAGTAAGATTTCTGAATTTGTTTCTAAGATATCTTAGTCTGATCTTGAAAAGCAAGAATGTGTTCTAAAAGCTCATATTTTGCAGGTAGAAAACAAGAACTTAGAGAAAAAGGTAAATGGTTTGGAAGCAAAATTATATGCTAGAGGCCAAATAGATCAAACCATTTTCTTAAATACACCCAATGAGGAGGCTGATTTTAAAGAGAAATGGGGACTCGGTTACGATAACCCCCATTACTTAAAGAAAGCAATCAGAAAACAACCATCATAGTTTAATTTTGATTTTCTTTTTGCTGCTGGTAAATATCATCATTTAAAACCCAAATTTGTTACCAAGTCACCGGATGAGGTTGAGGCTAAAGAAGATGAGCAAAGAAAGAATTTAAAGAAAATGCAACTACAATTCTGCTATGAAAAGCTGAATGATAGTTATCTTTCAGAAAAACTAAAAGTTCTTTGAAATGATTATTTTGCTAGTTATTCTACTACTGAGATGGAGGCAAAACTGGTTAAACCTAAAATTTATGTCCCTCCACTCATTCTAGAAAGCAAAATAATTGAACTTGAAAATATTTTATTTGATAAAAGAATTTTGGGTGATTTAGAACAAAATGTGTTTTCTACTGTTTTAAAGAACACTGTTTTTAAAACTGAATTTCAAAAGTGTTCTAACTCTTCTAAGGTACCTCAAACCTCTGAACCTGATTTTGATGACTTATTTGCGTCTGCAAATGATTTTTTAAATTCTGATGATGGGTGTGTTTATGAGATTGATATGTTTGACTTTAATGCTAACCTTTCAGATCATTCTACTTTTGTCATTAATGGTGAAGTTTTACCAAGTGTATATGAAATTGGTGAATCATCGACTAAGGTTGGTGAACCAGTTTTTGTGAACTCTGATTACTATCAGTCAGGTAAGAAGCAAAAGAAATAGCGCTCACAGAAATGGAAGAACACTGGTAAGCCTAAGAAAAGACATTCTCAGAAATCTGATTTTCCTAACAAATCTAAATCTTGTGTTTCAGATTTAAAAAATAGAAGGTCTGAAGAACGAAATGAATGGCGACCTAAACAGAAAGTTGATGAGAAAGTAGAATCCATTCCTGATATTCTTTGTAATAGATCTACTCGTAGTATGCTTGATGTAGTTGGTAATGTTGCTTCGAATAAACAAACCTTGTAACTTCTCACAAGAGATATACAATAAAACAATTACTCAAATTATCTCGGTCTGCTACTAAGTCATCTAATTATAGATGGAATGATTTTATTTCTCACCGATATTCTGATGATTGGTTTGGTACTTATCATTTCTATTCTCATAAATCATTTATTTCAAAAGTTTTTCAAAAGTTCAGAGGATCCATATACAAATGGATGCCAAAATCTTGTGCTAATCCGATAGGACCTACTTTTAAATGGGTACCTAAAGTTGTTATTCCATGATTTCTCTTATGCAAACCCGTCATATGTGATACTTGGATTCTGGTTGCTCCAAGCATATGACCGGGCAGAAAGCTTTATTGTCTAATTATACAGAGAAATTTTGCAGGAATGTACGATTCGACAACGACCAGTTCTCACCGATTTTAGGCTATGGTGATGTGGTTAATGACAACGTGACGATTACGAATGTGAGTTACGTGGAAGGTTTACGACATATCCTATTCAGTATTGTCCAGTTCTGCGACAAAGATTTAGAGGTAAATTTCAAGGCCAAGAGGTGTTCTGTACGCACTGAAGATGGTAAGGAACTCTTGGTTGGCACGCGAAAGTCAAATCTCTACACAATTAATCTGTCAAAAGTATAGACTGACAATCAGGTTTGTCTACTGTCAAAAGTCTCGCTGCAACAAAGCTGGTTATGGCACCGAAGGCTTTCTCACCTGAATTTTTGTTACATCAATAAACTGGTAACGGGTAAACTAGTCAAAGGACTTCCTGAGCTCAAATATGAGAAAGAACATCTATGCGCAACATGTGATAAAGGAAAGATGAAGAGAGTTGCTCACAAGCCAAAGCCTGAACAAAGTACAAGTTCTCCACTGGAATTGCAACACATGGATCTCTGTGGTCTAATGAGAACGCAAAGCATAAGCGGCAAGAAATATGTCTTAGTTATTGTGGACGATTATTCACGATATACTTGGGTCAAATTTCTGAGATCTAAGGATGAGACGCCCGAAGTCATCATCAGTTTATTAAAGACCACCCAAGTAAATCTGCAAAATACAGTCAAGCTTCTTAGAACAGACAACGGCACAGAGTTTAAGAACAAAACTGTGGAAGATTAACTCGAATCGGTCGGGATAACACATCAATTCTCTGCTACTAGAACGCAATAACAGAACGGAGTAGTAGAAAGACGTAATCGAATGCTAGTCGAGGCCGCTCGTACTATGCTAAGTCAATCTGATCTACCTCTATTTCTGTGGGCAGAAGTTGTTTTGACTGCGTGCTACACACAGAATCGGTCAATAATACATCGTCAGTTTGGTAAAACACCTTATGCTTTGATTAACAATCGTACACCTAGCATTAAACACTTTCATGTTTTTGGATGCAGGTGCATCGTATTAAACGATAGAGAGAACCTGAACAAGTTTGGACCGAAGGGTGACGAAGGCATCTTCATTGGATATTCTCAAACATCTGCTGCATATCGGGTGTATTTGAAGAAGTCTAAGACAGTAATCGAAAGAGTAAATGTTACATTTGATGAGGAGGTGGATTCTGAACAACACAGTTCAGAACCCGTACTTACAGGAGTTTTAGCTTCTGGACAAATCAGTCCAGAACCTATGATTAACACGACTGATTCTGATAAAGCTTCTACATCTACATCTCATTTATCAGAATTGGATTTATTGTTTGAATTTTTTTATGATGAGTTTCTTGGATCTAAATTGCTTAAGTCTGTTGTGGTTGACAGGTCAGAAGATTCAACGAATCATCATCCAACAATTTTAGATGTATCTACTGAAGTAGTTCCCTCGGTTCATCAAGAACCTCAGATTTAAACAACTACTCCTTCAGTTGAAGCTGTACCTGACAACGTCGAGACAGAAGTTGTTGATTCGGTTAGTTGTACTGTGACGTCTACTCAACAGCCAGAAATAGTTGTTCCAACTGAAACTACTGCACCAAATACTTCAACTAAGCCACTCCCTGAACAAGAAGAAGACAGTGGATATCTAGATGAGAATCATGATCAATCTACATCGAATTCACTCCCTCACGAACATAAGTGGACCAAAGAGCACCCGATAAGTCAAATCATTGGAGATCCAACTTTACCGGTGCAAACTAGGTTTGCTACTTTGAATATGTGTATGCATGACTCATTCCTGAGCAAGATAGAGACCACTCGTGTATCAGAAGCTCTAGCTGACTCGGATTGGGTAACTGCCATGCAAGAGGAGTTGAACCAGTTCGAAGCTTTTAAAGTCTGGAGACTTGTGCCAAGACCGGAAGGCAAATCAATAATCGGCACAAAATGGGTATTCAAGAATAAAAAAGATGAAGATGGTATCGTAATCAGAAACAAAGCACGACTTGTTGCAAAAGACTATAGGCAAGAGGAATGAATTGATTATGACAAGACTTACGCTCCAGTGGCACGCATCGAAGCGAACAGAATGTTTCTTACGTATTTTGCCCACAAGAACTTCACCGTCTATCAAATGGACGTAAATACAACCTTTCTCAATGGCATTCTAAAGAAGGAAGTTTACGTCTTACAACCAGAAGGCTTTATCAATCCAGAGAAACCAGATCACGTCTACATCCTAGATAAAGCACTTTATGGTCTGAAACAAGTGCCTAGAGCCTGGTACGAAGTCTTATCAAAGTTTTTGGTCAAGTCGGGCTTCACGAAAGGTAAAATGGATACTACTTTGTCTATTAAAAAGGAAAAAACCGATATCATCCTTAATCAGATATATGTGGATGACATCATATTTGGCTCAACAAATCCTAAATACTGTAAGAATTTTTCAAACCTTATGGTGTCAAGATTTCAGATGAGTATGATGGTAGAGATGAACTTCTTTCTCGGATTACAAGTGAAGCAATTTTCAACGGGGGTTTTTATAAATCAATCCAAGTACATTTTTGATATTCTTAGAAAATTTAAAATGGAAAATTGTACAACAATTGGAACCCCGATGGCACCGGGAACTAAGATCGGCATGGATCCTTCGGGAAAAGTTGTCGATGTTAGAACCTATAGAGGGATGATTGGTTCTTTGATGTATTTAACTTCTAGTAGGCCAAATATAATGTTCTCTACATGTTTATGTGCTCGATATCAGGCTAATCCCAAAGAATCCCATTTGTCTGCGGTCAAAAGGATCTTTAGATATCGGACGGGCACTGCAGATCTTGGTGTGTGGTATCCTAAAGATACTAGTTTTGAACTGACAGCCTACTCAGATGCAGATCATGCAGGTTGTATGTTAGACAGGAAAAGTACATCGGGGCACATACAATTCTTAGGAGATAAACTCGTAAGTTGGGCATCAAAGAAACAACTGTGTGTTTCCACATCAACGACTGAAGCTGAGTATGTTGCTACTGCAAGCTGCTGCTCTCAAGTCTTGTGGATGAGAACACAACTACGAGATTATGGCTTTAAATTCGACAAGATCCCGATATATTATGACTCTAAGAGTCTATTGTAATATCAGCGAATCCTGTACAACATACAAAGACCAAACACATAGACGTACGATATCATTTTATCAAAGATAATGTAGAAAAAGGTACAATAGAACTTTATTTTGTAAACACTAGTTATCAGCTTGCAGATTTATTTACCAAGCCTTTACACGAAAAAAGATTTAATTTTCTTGTCTCTAAACTTGGTATGTTAAATCTTAAGACATAATCTGTGTTTACCTACTAAAGTTTTCATTATTGTTATTTTTCTTCATTTCTTTATTTTTAATCTGAAAAGATATATGCATTTAAAGTTTGTGAATGATCTCAGGGGGAGTGAGAGAAGATGAAAAGTTGATCTACATCCATTTGAGGGGGAGTTCATATTTCTGCATATGTTTTATCACTGAAAATTTTTTCTGATGCATAAATGCAGGGGGAGTATGAGTAAGACTAAGGAGTACTGAATATGATTTCTGATTATATCAGATCAGAACTCGTACATTAAAAGTTTTACTGCTTTATGTCTTTTACTTTTCAATAAAGTTGTGAATAAATTTTGTACTTTGACAAGATTTTTGACTGATGCAGATTGAGAGGATGCTTACAAGATCATATCTTATATGACTTGAAGCTTGACTTCATGAGATTTACGACTGAGCGAAAAGGTATTATTTATAATCTTAATCTCAAATGTGTCTGAAAGACGGACAACTTTCAGATATGAAAACAATTTCTTAAATGTTCAAACCACTTCTGATTCTTAAACAATTTCTTGAATATAGAAGTGTGATTTTAAATGTTTTCATTTTACTTATGCTGAAATGCTTAACAAACCGTGTGTTTTCAAAGATATGTACTTGTGTATTATCTTTTCTATATACTTTCAGGGTATTCACACACACCGGTTTGACTTTTTGTTGAAAAAGTTCTTACCATGTCTCAAACTGAACTATTTTTCGATAGTAAGACACCCCACTTGAACTTCAAAGAAACTTGAGCGTTGATTTCATTTTGAAATATTTCTTTCAAGAATTGTCTGTATTTTGATTCGTATAGACATTATCTGTTATTCATGACCAAAATCTTTGATTGCTCTATCATTACATATTTGATTCATTTCATATAATGTCAGATTTTCAAACAAGTCTCTTGTATTCATTTCATTCTTTCAATATGCTTGTTTGAAAATACTTCAATGTTTAAAATGCTCAAATCTTCATGATTATATTTCTGAGCATATAAATATCTGACTTATATTTGTGCTTTAACTGACAAGATAAAATATCTGACTTATATTTGTGCTTTAACTGACAAGATAAACCATTTGAGCAACTTACATTTATAGGATTATATGGGTTCATTGTGTTAGGACTTAATTGAAACTTCTATGGATTCACGTTAACCAGTGTTTCCTACCCAAGAAGTTAATCCTTAGTGATCGAATGTGTGAGGAGTCAAATTCTGAGTGTGGGTTGAGTGATGAGGTAAAATGGAAAAGAGAGTTTGGTTAGAAGTGAGCTTAAAGATTAAAAAGAAAGAGGGTGTGAGATCAGAGTAAAAGAATATCAAACTCTACACAAACTTTTTCTGAGTCGGGCAACCACATTACTAGTGTTTCACAATTCTTCGTGAACATTATTGAACCAGAATCTTTTGGCTTTGAATTTCTTTATCAGACTTGAACTTTAAATCAGCAGAAGCAATTCGAATATCTGACTTGTCTTTGAAACAACAGAAGCATTTTTAACTTTCAGAAATTCTTCATCAGACTTTGAAATTGATCTTTGAATAATTCTCCCCCTTTGTTTATCTTTGTGAAATTGATATCTTTGTATACTTCTCCCCCTTTTTGATGATGTGAGCATCATAATCATCAAAATATCTTCAATTTCAGCAAAGACTTTGAACACCCCTTTTTGTAACCAAAAAACAATCTCCCCTTTTGACAAGAGGCGCACTTTGATCTGAAGAGCCGAATCATGAACAATATATATCCGAATCTTTTCAAATTCAGACATAATGAGCGTGTAACCCTGATTCAACAAATGAAACAGTTAGAAGTGCCTGTCAGTAACACAAAGTTACTGTGTACAACGAATGTACAATATAAGGAGTTGGTTTGATGTTGACTCCCCAGGTCTTCCATTCAATCATTGAAAAACTCAAGGTTTATCTATGAATGTTCTGACAGAAAAACAAATTTTCTGTGTGCTCGTGCTTGTGTTTTGAAAGAATTAGCACAATGATTGTATTTCATAAAGGCTCAAAGTATGTAAATCACTGAGACAACAATGATTGTACACGGACTCAATGTGCATGAGAAAGGGTCGAAAGTGGGGCAACTTTCCTTCTTTTTCAATATCAATATCTTCCAAGAGAAGAACTAATAGATTATGTGCTGCTTCCCCAGAAAATGTGAAACATTCTCTTTTTAAGAAAAGAATGAGTAGCTAGTGGGGTTGTATACAAGAGATGGCATGGGCTATTTGCCTATTTCAATGATGGTCACCAAAAAAATGTGAACCAATCAGTAATGTGGCTGCCCGACTCAGAAAGATGTTCGGTGCAGAGTTCTAGTATTCTTTTAACTCTGTTCTCACACCCTCTTTCTTTTAAACATATAAGCTCACATCTAACCAATCTCTCATTTTCATTTTACCTCAATTCACTCCCACACTCAATTCTTTTAGACCCCTCTCCCCTCAATCACTCAAAGGATTTCTTCCGGGGTAGGAAACACTGGTTATCGTGAATCCATGGAAGATCTATTAAGCACTCACACTGAATCCCATGTTCCTAAAAGTACATGTTGGTCAATGATTTTCTTGACATGTAAATCACAAGAAATCATATGTCAGTGTATGTATGCTCATCAAAAATCAGAAATAAAATTTGAGCATTTGAACTTTGAAGAATTCTCAAAACAAGAATATTGAATGAATGAAATGAAGTCAAGAGAATTGTTTTGAGAATCTGACAATGAATTAAACAGATCAAATCAAATGGTTAGGGTAATAAATATATATATATATATATATATATATATATAGATATATAAATAATTGGTTAAAGGTTGAAAAAAAATTATGTCATGGTTGTATTGTGCGTGGGTTTTTAAAAGAAAAATAATAACAATAATAATAAGAATTGTAAGGTTCTTGAAATATCAGGTGTGTGTGGTGGGTCTATTCTTTTAGAATTCAATTTAAGTTTGGGGTTAAAATAGAATATGAGTCAATCTTAAGGGACTGGTTTTGTAAAACCCATCAAAGGTTACTTGGGCTTCCAGTTACGTGAGATCAAATAAGAGAATTGGGTTTTGTTTGAGAGTAATCCTAATTAACCCTAATCTCCTTGGCATCGTTTAATTCATTAGAGAAAAATAAAAGAGACGAGAAGTTGGGAGAAACCGATTGAAAGACGGGAGAGATTAGGAGCAACGGTTCGTTCTGTCCCCATCTTGAGGATATGCAATTTGTATTTGGATTTGTTTTTCTTGAATCGTTTGAGGTAGATACGGAGTTGTTTCGATGACTAAAAAGTCACCGATTCGGTAAAAGAAAATAATGGTAGCAACGGGGTTCATTAAAATTGTCATTGGAACCCCATAATTCTGCTTGTTTCCCTCTCGTTTATAGTCCTAAAATATGCATAACATTAGTCGTTATAGTTGTCTTGTGTTATTGCATAAAGAGATGCATAAATCGCCGGAAAAACAGGCCAAAGCGGCTTGATTTTTAGTCGATTTTGCTGTTGCGTTTTGGCCGTTTATTATTCGTTTTTAGTCGATATTGCTGCTGTGTTTTGGCCGTTTATTAGTTGGTTTTAAGTCGTGTTTTGCTGCTGTATTTTGGGCCGTTTATTAGCCAATTTTAGCCGCGTTGTGCTGCTGTGTTTTTAAGGTTTTTAAGTAGGATTTAGGGGTGTAAATGATGCGAGTCGAGCTCGAGTATCATTATACTCAACTCGAACTCGAAAGCTAATACTCGAGCTCGAACTCGACTCGAAAACTCGCGAGTAGTGAAAACCCAAGCTCGACTCGAACTCGATAGCTAATACTCGAACTTGACTCGAACTCGTTTCAAGCTCGCTCAAGCTCAAACTCGTTTCAAGCTCGCTCAAACTCGAACTCGTTTCAAACTCGCTCAAGCTCAAACTTTTTTCAAGCTCAAACTCAAACTAATTTTAAGCTCAAACTCAAACCAGTGTTCGTATTCAATCATTTAAAAATTTAATGTGTTCATATTTGTTTAATAAAAATTGTAAACAAACTAGTTACACCCACTTCCATAGGTACCAACAATTTTTTTTGCCTAACTTCATACCAAAGGGCTCAAAGCCACTAGGCACAATAGAAAGGCTAAGCCACAAAGGCTATGGAATGGCAAGGGAAAAGAAGGGGATGAGTCATATTTATAGTTGAATGCAAAAGCCCTAGATGGATTGTCCCACCAATGTGGGATGAGTTTTTAAACAAAAGAAGGACCATCCTTATTTAAATAATGATACCCACAAGTCATATTATGTGTTATTACTTTATTTTTTTAAAATGCTAGTAATTATTTATTAATAAGAATTATAATTATATAATTATAATATATATATATATATATAAATATAATAATAATAATTATATTATTATTTTAATGTTTATTTCTTTAATATATGTTCTTTAGATTCTTTAGATTACTATTATAACTAAACGAACGTGTGTGTGTGTATATATATATATATATATATATATATATATATATATTCGAGTATCTCACGAGCTTATCGAGTCGAGTATCAGGTCGCTCGACTCGACTCGTTAGTATGTCGAGTCGAGCCTATTCAAGTCGAGTGTTGACCGAGTCGATCTCGAGTAGCTCGCGAGTTGTCTCGTCTCATCATTTACACCCCTAGTAGGATTAATAATAAGATTTTGGATATTTTTAGGCCGGGATTAAATGAGTAGACGATCGGCGAATTGATAAGTTTTAAGGTACGGATTCCTATCTTTTCGTTCATTTGATTCGTTTACATATGTCTTTGAACCCTTAAGCTTTCGTTATCTCGAATTACTTGACTCATAAATTTCTCACACTCGTTTATGTCATATAAATTTATGAAATCGTCTTGTCCTAAACAAGTATTCATGATTTTCGAGATTAGTAAAGATAAGCGTTTTACCCAAAAGATCTCGTATAATGGATCAGTAGCATTTTAGTGTGATTTCCATCTCTAATGTACACTTGTTCGTGCTTATGATTAATTATGAATTGTTCGATTGGAGCCTTTTGATTATTACAACTACTTGATCGTCTCACATATTGGCATTTTTTTATGTTGGACTATTCATTCGATTTCAACATGTTTTAAAAAATATTTTAGATTATATGTCGTCACATGTGTTGTGACGACTTAATTCTGGGTAAATCGAGCAACTAACCACCTATGGGGGTACCATAGGCATGCCATTGTGGCACCGATGACGTGACACTAACTGCGGAGGTGTGATCAGTCCACAACGTTCCTTTTTGTGCTCTTGTGAGAGCTATTTTGGTGTGATGGATATTGGTTTAGGAGGCGTATGGGTCGGCCCTAGCATATGTTATTTGTTGTAGGGTGAGTGTTGGTGTAGTGCCCAACACCGTATCTCACGTTAGTACGTGTGGATCTACAGTCCAGCGTATGGGCCTGTGTGGCCATATGTCTGACACTTGTCACGTCGGTTGATATGCAAGTGTATGCGTTTTTCGAGCTCGATTCATCCCATCACATGTTGTTGTTTGATTACAAAATTTTTGGTTCTTTACAATTTTCTCTCATCATATGTTATCCGTTTGAAGTTGTTAATTGTCGCCTTCACTAAAAATTTGAATCCGTTAATGTCTAATATCTTGAGATTAGTTCTTGAATTTTTGGCATTACTTTATTTTGTTATGATTATATATCCGTGCACTGAGCGTTTGGCTCAGCCGTGTTTTCTTTCTTTTCCTCACGACAGGTGATCAGGGGGGGTTGCTAAGGCTTCGTGAGAAGAGTAAATAAGGTTCTTGATCGCAAAAAGGTTACAAGGGATTTATTTCAATTATAGGCATTATTTAATTATTTAATTTGTTTTTAGACTAGCTCTTGTAAAGGGTTATGTTTTGGATTTGTTGATTATTGGGAGTTTTAGAATTGTTTTTTGAACGATGTTATTTCGTTATTAGAGACTCTTTATTTTGAAGATTTATATACCCGTTTTGTTGTGATTGATGTAACCTCCCTTCCTTTGGAATAGGAGAGGGGTGTTACAATTATGGTATCAGAGCCCTAGGTTGGATCTTGTAGAAAGCCAAATATGTTTGACCTGTGAGTGTTGGGTAGAAATGAGTTTAGAGTTTATTTCAATTAGCGTTATTGTTTTTCTTTTTATTCGTTATATGTGATATTTTTGTTCTTTTAATTTAGGATGGCTCGTCGATCGCAACGTGTAGCTAACAGGCGTGGTCGTACTTCAGGGGGAGACCCCATAAACCCTAACTCAGATGTTAATCAGAGTGATGTGGACCCATCAATTTTGGCAGCGGTGAATCAGACGGTTTCAAGTTTGTTGCCTACTATTGTGGCCCAAGCAGTTGGGGCAGCTCAACAGCATAACACCGGGGGAGTTAAGCCGAATCCATAAATGCCGAGGGGTGGTAATCTAAATCAAATCGGAGGTTCTAGTGGGGCAACACCAGATGGGGCTATCCATGTATGGCTTGAAAGATTTCAGAAACAAAAGCCTCAGTCCTTTAGCTCGACACCGACTCTAGTGGATGCGGAAAATTGGATTGCTCATATACAAAAGATCTTTGAAGTTCTTGGATGTCCAGAAGTGCACAAGGTTAAACCGATAGCTTAAAAACTTGAAGGTGATGCTCATAGATGGTGGTATGTGATCAAGCAAGCTAAAGGTAATGCGTATGTTGATGCTCTTTCTTGGATGGAGTTCCGTGAAGCATTCTATCAGTAGTATTTCTCAGTTGCTGATACGAATGTATTCCTGAGAGAATATGGAGCAATCTACCAAAAGGATTATGAGTCTATATCAGAGTATCTAGCAAGATTCTTGAGACTTGCAGGTTTTGCAGGGTCATTATGTAACATCCTGATTTTTATCCCAATTGAAGAAAAAAAATGTTGAACTGGGTGAATCCGTAAAGGAAGAACCACATATGGAGTATGGATATTGTGCCTTATGGTTGTGATACCTGTCACAATAGCACAAATGGTATTGTGCCTTATGGTTGTGAAACCTGTCACAATAGCACCAATGGTACTAAGAGTATGGTCGTCTTGGCTATAGTGCCATGTGCTTGTGACACTTGTCACAATAGCACCAATGGTACTAAGAGTATGGTCGTCTTCGCTATAGTGCCATGTGGTTGTGACACTTGTCACAATAGCACCAATGGTACTGAGAGTATGGTCGTCTCGGCTATAGTTCCATGTGGTTGTGACACTTGTCATAATAGCACCAATGGTACTGAGAGTATGGTCGTCTCGGCTATAGTGCCATGTGGTTGTGACACTTGTCATAATAGCACCAATGGTACTAAGAGTATGGTCGTCTCGGCAATAGTGACATGTGGTTGTGACATCTGTCACAATAGCACCAATGGTACTGAAAGTGTGGTAGTCCCGACTATAGTGCCATGTAGTTGTGACATATGTCACAATAGCACCGGCGTTACCGAGTGTTCGGTCGTCCTAACGAATGTTCCAAGAAATTATGACAATGGCATGATAACTGGCATAATAGCATCAAATGTTCCAATAGAACGATCGAGGAATGGCCGGGAGAACGGTCAAGGAACGGACGGGAGAACGGTCGGGAAAGTCGTCAAGAGAACGATCGAAAAACTCTCGGTACGAGTCTGGCTACAGTGCCCAGCGACAGTGCCATAGTGCACTATAGCATGGCAGGGTGGCAAGAGGCAATGGGCCCTCAATACATCTTGGGCGACAGTGCCCGTGACAGTGACAGAGGGCACAATCGCATGTCAGGGTCACGCCAGACCTGTAGTGCATAAAATTGGGATTTTCTTCATTTGGTCATATCTTGCTCATTTCTACTCCGTTTTGGGCGATTCAAAATGCTATGGTTTTGTTTTTGAGAGCTTTTCAAGGTTAGCTTGTTAGTTTTGAGAAGATTTAATAGTATTTGGTGGTGGATTGGTAGCAAAGGTCAAGAGCTCATCATTATCACCTCCATCTTCAAGGAATTTGAGGTTTTCTAGGTTTTCACCAAAAACTAAGTGGTGAGTTCATCCTCCTAGTTTCTAAACCTTATTATGAGTTATAAATTCTCCATTGATGACTCTTTAGTGTTTATGTGTGTCCCAGTTTATGTGTAAACATATTGTTAGTGCACAAATATATTGGATACAAGACCATGAAAGTCAAAGTCAAAGATCAAGTCAAACCTTCAAACAAAAGTCAAAGTCTTTGTAATAAGCCAAAGACAAAGTCAACTTGTTTTTAGTTTTTGTCTTTGTATTGTACCTTAGTATAAATAGATTTCCTTTTTGTATTAGCGGTGTAGTTCTAGTGCGTGTGTATCAAGTGTATCCAGAGAGACTTCACATCCTAGAGAGAGAAATTAGAGAGAGAAAGTTTTTCTGTGTTCGATTTGTAAACCATGGAATCTAATCAATGACATATGACGATTTGATCTGAGTTTCTTGTTGTTGATCTCGATTAGAACTTCTATTGTGGGACACACAATTGGTATTAGAGCAGAATTCAATCGAAATCATGAAAATATTCTTCGCACCTCTGTTCATTGACATTTGATCGATTTTAGTGTTATAGTGTGTAATTGTCAAAATTTTCAATTGTACGTTGATCGATTATTGTTTTAGAATTGAATTGTATCAATTTGAATTTCAATTGCACTATATTTGTAGTTTGATTTGGTGATTTTTGTAATCTTGAGTTCACAAGTCTATAAGCACTGTATTGATTCAAAATGTATGTTTGATTGAATTTCTTTGAAATTCATTGCTTGTAATCGATTCCTATAGTGTTCGTGGATAATCTTGTGAAGTTTCAGACTCAGAATCGAAGATTTGATCAAGTTTTGAATCGATTGAAGTGTTTTTGGACTGAAAATTGAAGAATTCGCATGGGATTTTGAAGAACTCGCAAGATCTATAGAATCCGTATCAAGAACTCGCATAGCGAAAGGAATTCGCAGAAGATTTCAATTGTCTGAAAAATTACAAGTATGGAATTCGCATAAGAGTGATATACGAATTTCACAGAATCCACATAAGTGTTTGTGAGAATTGATCAAAATTCGTATAAGGCTTTGTGAGAATTGATCAGAATTCGCATAGATTTGTATACGAAAAGTTGGTGGAAACATTTCTAAGGATAGAATTCTTATAGGTAATTATACGAAAAGTAGAAGAATTCGCATAAGGAAGCATACAAATTCCTTGAATTCGCATTGTGCTTCATGCGAATTGCTCAGATTTCACATAGAAAGTTGAATTTTTTTCTAAGTGTGGATTTCGCATCGATACGACTTCTTTAAGGTTCAAATAATTTCTAAGTATAGAATTCGTATCTCCCTGTTGTGTGAAAAGTTTCGTGTGAAAAGTTGGAAGCTCGAGAATATTCTAAGTCTAGAATTCGCCTATAGTTGTATGCAAAAAGCTCAGAATTCGCTTATAGCAGTGTGCGAATTTCTAAAATTCTCATCTCAAAGTGTGCGAATTGCTTTGGGTATGCGAATTGATTAAGGTGTGCGAATTGTTCAAGTTTTGCGAATTTCTAAGCTTCAGTGGTGTGAAGATAACTTACTTAGAAAATTTTTGGAAACTTATTTCTGAAATTTTTTTCTAAGATTTTCTGTATATTGATTATTTTGAACTAACGATCATTTTAAGTTATTTTTTTTGGAAGGAAGAATCCAAGCAATTTTATAAAGAGAAACAACAAACAAACGAGCAGGCAAAGCCCCTAAGTCCAAAGCCAAAAGGCCATACAAGAGGTTTGGTCACAACACTGAAACCAAACCACAAGCAACCAAAAGAAAATAAGAAAACATAAAGAAAAGCCTGCCAATAACTACGCCAGAAAAAATCTCAAAACCTGCAAGACCTCCACACACTAGACAACATTACAGGTTGCATTCTTCCTTTTAGTCTTCCAAGTCGCGCGAAGCAAGATGATTTCTTCAATCTCCTTAGCAAGCTGCAAAGTCGTACGAGAGGTAGAATTGAACAAACGTTTGTTTCTTTCCTACCAAATGAAATAAACAGAAGCTGATAGCGCCAACCGATACAAAAGTTTCTTCGGGGCTCTAGCCGAATCTCCAATTGCTAAGAGAATATCGGTCCAAACATCTGGGAAACCATTCCATCCAATCTTCAAACAAACCGAATTCCAAACGTCCTTTGAATAAGAACAACCAAAAAATAAATGATCATGCGAATCATTAATACGGATGACTTCATTAAGTTCTTATTTTATAGTTTATTTGTCAGGATGACTTCAAGGGATGCACTCTCTATCGGAACCGATGTCAAACCACCAGTGTTGTTTAAAGGAGAATACGAATAGTGGGAAGACAAATTTATGGACTTTATTGACAGAAATGAACTTGGTAACTACATCACATTATCTTTGAAAGAAGGAGTGATGAAACTTCCAACAAAGATTCATTCTACTGAAGCTGATGGAGTAGAGGTAGTAAACAACGAAAATCCAATGGATGTAGAGGAATATTCTGATGAACAGAAAAAGAGACTCAAAGTTGACATGCTAGCTAGATCTTTTCTACTCCAAGGTATTCCTGATGAGATCTATGTGAAGATAGAAAACTACAATGCCACTGGAAAACAAATGTGGGATCAACTGGAGAAGATGATGTTAGGATCAAAGATTGACAATCAACTGAAAGTTCCAAACTACCTCAACAACTATGAAGAGTATAAATCGAAGGAAGGTGAAAGTCTAGAGGCTACTTATGACATAATTGTTACTCTTCTGAATGAACTCAACAAAAACAGAGTAAAGAAATCTCAGATTGAGTTGAACGTGAAGTTTCTGAGTATCTTACAGCCCGAGTGGAAAAGATTTACTCGTCAGATGAAATAGATGAAATATCTTAATGAGATTCCTTTACATGAAGTTTACAAGACTTTACGTCAGAATGAGGAAGAGGTAGAGGAGATAAGAGATGAAAAGAACAAAGCTGAGAAACCGATAGCTGATCCAGTTGCCTTAGTGGTTAAAAGAAAGGAGAAAAAAATCAGTGAGTTTGAAGAAGAAGAAGGTGATGGTTTCTGAATCTGATGAAGAGATTAGTGATGATTCTGATTCTGATGACAGAGAGAACCTAAAGCAAGCAATGCTACTATTGACCAAGGCTTTCCAGAAAAAGTTTTACAAGAATCCAGGTTCAAACAGTCAACGATATTCATCAGGATCAAAGAATTTTGAGCACAAAGAGAGAGTAGAAGGTAGAAGATTTGAAGAAAAGTTGCCTGAAGCAAAGAAGTATGGGAATAGATATGAGGAGAAGAAAGAGGTTGAACCAGTCAAGTGCTACAACTGTGGCAAAGTAGGCCATTTTGCTAAAGATTGCCGGAAGCCAAAAGTTCGCAATTCTGAGTACTACAAGAATAAGATGCTTCTGGCCAAGCAGAAAGAAGCTGGAAAAACATTAATGGTTGAAGATGACTTTTGGTTGGATCACTCTGAGCCTGAAAGTGACAAGGAAGAAACTGCCCATATGTGCTTCATGGGTCAGAAAGTAACTGAAGAAGATTCTAATGAGGAGGATTCTGAAGAGGTATGTGATATGTCTGAATCTGATTTCTTAACTCAAATGCAATGCATGATGGTTGAACTTCAGGATTTGCAATCTAAACTTAAACGCGAAAAAGGTATCATTGAAAAGAAAAACCAAGCAATACTGAAACTCAACAATGATATTGCTGAGAAGAATGTATTGATTGAGACTTTACATAAAAATATTCATACCAGTGCTAGAGAAAATACTGTAATCCATAATCAATTATCTGAAACATCTTCAAAATTCAAACTGTGTGAACTTGAGATTAAAGAGGTTGCTAAAAAGTTCGTATCTTTAAAGAAAGAAAACAAGTCTTTGGTTGATAAAGTGAATGTTTTGGAAGAAAAACTTTACACTAGAGGTCAGACTGAACAAACCATTCATCTTAATAAACCAAAAGAGAATCCTGATTGTTGGGGTATTGGTTACAATAACCCACATTATTTGAAAAAGGGTATTTCCAAAGTGCCTGCTTTATATGATTTTGGTTTTCTAAAATTGGCACATAAATATCCTGAACTCAAAGTTAAATGGACAAAATCATCAGATGAGGAAGAAGCTAAGGAAGATGAGAAAAGGAAAAATAAAACTAAAATGCAACTTCCATTTCGTTATGAGAAGTTGAACTCTATTTACAGTTCCAAACAGTCAAAATTTCTTTCTAATGATTATTTTCAAAACTATTCTACAGAGGAAATGGAGGCAAAACCGATTGAAGGCAAAATTTATGTTTCTCCACTCATTTTAGAAAGTAAAATTTCTGAACTTGAGAACACTCTTGCAGAAGAGAAGAATTTTGACTGGACTAGAACAAATGATATTTTCAACTGTTTTTGTAAACACTGATTTCTCAAAGTCTTCCAAAGTTTTTAAATCAAATGATGTTAATGGTCTGTTAGATGAAGAGTTTGATTTTCTAAACCCTGATGATTGTTTTGATGAATGTGTTAATCAATTTGATTTTAATGCAAAACTTCCAGATCATTCTCAATTTATTGTGAATTCCAAAGGTTTACCAAGTGTATTTGAAAAGGGTGAATCATTAACGAAAGTTGATAAATCAGTTTCTGTGAGTACCAAACATGCCAAAGGTAAGAAGAAAAAGAATACACATTCACAGAAACAGATTAACACTGGTAAATCTAGGAAAAGATAATATTATAAATCTCATAGTTCTAATTTTCAAAATTCATATGTTTCAGATGTGAAAAAGAGAAAGCCTGAAGTGAAATCAGAATGGAGACCAAAATAGAAAGTTGATGAGACTGCAAAATCATATTCTGATATTGAATGTAATAGGATTGTTGTTAGTGATAATGATGTAATTGGTAATATTGCTTTTCATAAAACAAAACTTGTATCTTCTTACAAGACTTACTCAATAAAGCAATTGCTCTAATTATCTCCGTCTACTAATAAAAGTCTTCCATATATCGTAGAAATGATTTTGTATCTCGACAATATTCTGATAATTGGTTTGGATCATATCATGTCTATTCTAATAATACTGTTTCAAAAGTTTTTTAAAAATATCAAAGGGTCCAAATTCAAATGGATGCCAAAATCATGTGCTAACTTGCTAGGACCCATCTATAAATGGGTACCTAAACTTGTTGTTCCAAGATTTATCCTATGCAGATCCGTCATATGTGGTACTTGGATTCTGGTTGCTCCAAGCATATGACTGGGCAAAAAGATATTTTATCTAATTATACATAGAAATTCTGCAGAAACGTCAGATTTGGGAATGACCAGTTTTCACCAATCTTGGGATATGGAGATGTCATGCAAGAAAATGTAACGATTAAGAAGGTGAGTTACGTTGAAGGATTAGGACACAACCTATTCAGAATTGGTCAGTTCTATGACAAAGATTTAGAGGTTAATTTCAAGGCCAAACGATGTTGTTGTAGAACTGAAGACGGTAAAGAACTCTTGGTCGGGACGCGGAAGTCAAAACCTCTACACGATCAATCTGTCAAAAGTCAAGACTGATAATGCAGTTTCTCTACTTACTAAAGCCTCTATGTCATAGAAGGATATCTCATCTCAACTTCAGATACATCAACAAGTTGGTGACTGGTATTAAGTCGACCTGAGACGGTCCACTTAATGCAATCACCATGCTTATTGTCACTCTAAGTGACGAATGCTAAAATCATTAGCCTCTCCTAACGGCTACTCACCTAAAAACTTCTTTACTACCCCAACGGCCGTCACATCAAGGTAGTCCAGGCATATGCATGTAACTCGTAGGTTCACCATAACACTGGCCATGTGTAATTATGAACATACTGTACATGATCATCCTTGCTACTCTGGGTGTGATTCCCGTTCCTAGAGACTCCATCAATCTCAAAACCTCCAATCTTATTGTGCCTATTGGTGCAACTTCACTTTCAATCACTTAAATTAACACTAGTTTGAGTCTAGGCATCCAAAAATCAATACCTATGTAACACTCTAAAATTTAGGCGGAAATAAAATTCGAAAATTTGGCAATATGACGTTCGAAAATAGGATAATTCCATCACCCTATAATAGGGGATAATTTAAACCTGTGGAATGAGGTAAACCATTTCAGAAAAACCCAAGTGTGTCATCCCAAACGGGGTATAATGTACGGTAATTACAACCCAATAAATGAAGCATAAGACGACAACCTACTAATCTACAATAAGTAAATAGATTATGGTCGGGTGTCGCTATACTTCCAAAATGCGTATCTTCAAAACCATCTGTATGTTGGTCACTATGTATCCTCAAAAAGACCACTCACGACATCAAGGTCGTTCCCTCAATCCCGACGTGCCCCATCGCTATGAAAGCCTGCCAAACATGACAACAAGAACAAGTGTTAGGCTAAAGCCTAGCGAGAACAAGTCAAATAAGAATTTAAATACTAAAACCATTCGGAGTCTCGCGGAGTATGTAGCCATGAGCTAAAAACGAACAACCAAATAAACCATTAGTGATTAAATACGGTACAAATAACACCAATCACATATTGAGCTCAACTCCTCTAAGTCTATTGCTCGAAAACATCAAGTCAACCCCTCTAGGTCTATTCTTGAGAGTTCCAAAGCGGGGAACTCTAGCACAAGGGAATTACACCTTACTGCCCATGAGACGTTGCCCGACCGTATAGGTCCACACCTTACTTATCATGGTGACCCGATGCCTATTCCGTGCTAATGGTGAATCCCAATCTCCAAAGCGGGGACATAGGAACACCGTGCCTATGGATCCATTTGCACTAAGGCCAAATAATCAAAGCATACCAAAACATACCATACCCATAATAATCAAATACATAACTGAATCATGTACATAGCATGGTGACGTCATAAAATCTTAACTTGTATAATGTAAGGACTCAAGAGCATAACCCAGCAATAACATTTCGTATAGTTACATATGTTCCATTTAAAAACATAATTATTGCTAATTAAACCAATACTTGCATTTTCCCCAAAACGCTAATTTTTCATTATGGTTACTTATATTCCATGGTCTTAAGATTTACCAACAAAATAATGGAAAACATAAACACCATCAACCTTAAGCCAAAGGAACGTATTCCCATTAATACTTGGAATTTGCAACACCCTAGCTTTTTATAGTCATATTTATGTTAAGAGACTAAGATGATCAAAACCCCATGAATATGTATACACATACGACTATAGAGAGGGTTAGAAGATGAAGGAACTCACCTAACAAGGTTTATACCCAAACACTAGATTTTGGAGGAATAAGAAGATGATGAGAACCCTTGAAACTTGTATCCTTGAACTCCTTAGGAATAAACTTATCAAAACCTATAATAAAATGCACATAAGTCTTCAATGGTCCCAACTACAAGCAATCAATGAAGAGAGCTGATAAAACCCACCTCTTGCTAAGGAAAATCGCCCCAAAGACAACCCAAATCAGATAATGAATTTTAGGTCGTGAAGATGAGTTTTAAAGAGACTGCACCCCGACCGCGACCTTGCCTCGCGATTGTGATATGTGTCACACTCGCTTGGCACAGTCGCGCGCTACCCACCACCTTATGGTACAAATCTCGCGAGAGTGCCACGCGAGAGTGACAGTGTCACAATCGCGTGTCACAATCGCGCCCAACCTACGACTTACGGTACATTTCTCGCGAGAGTGCCCCGCGAGAGTGACCCCTGTCACAATCGCGGGCACTATCGCTCCCAATGTACCGAACCCAAAATTTCACCATTTTGACCCGAAAGCGCGCACGATTAAATGTACAGTCCAATATATGAATTGTAACTAAAATAGAGGCATACCAAAATCGAGGGTGTTACAACCTAATTCTCTCAAACTTAAGCTCTGATACCAACATGTAACACCCTCAACTCTGGAAATAGCAACCAATTAAAAATTTTCTAAATACATCGATAATTGCTTCATCTACAATCACAATTTAAGATTTAACCTCAATACATATATTCATTCTATACATACAGTCTACGATAAGGATGGGTACTACTAAAACCCAATTACAGTTACTATCTCCAACCTGTGGAAGACTTCACCAACTACTTATCCTTGTGTAAAGCTAAGGCTCAACTCTTCATAGAGCTGCTAGAATCCAAATCCCCAACTAGAACCTGATGCACATGCCGACAAATAAAAAGGTTAGGCTTAACGCCTAGTGAGCTCAAGAGTTTTAACATGAATGAATATATCTTTAAAAGAAAGGAATTCAATTCAAATCAAGATCTTTCAAAATGGTTTACTTTAGAAATGGAAATGACTCATTTCCCCCATAATATGATTCTTTAAAGACGACGCTCCCAGAACAAACGTTCTTTATAAACGATGCAACCCATAACTCACCCAAAACGGGATTATAATGCGACACCTAATTTGTGAAAACATGAATAACACTTCATATCCCAAAACACCCAAAACATCCAAAACACGAGTGGGGCATAATACTCGACCCTTAAATGACGGAAAAGAACCCATATAGATATGATACGTCATAGAAAACATGGAACTAAAACTTAATACTCACGCGACCATAAAATGGAATGAAATCCAAACATTAAAACATGGATAATTAAAATATCCAAAATACTGCTGGCCGACAACGGGGGAGATCCGTATCCGTTGAGGGTGAAGGAACACAAAAGTATGCCACCCTTACAACGTTAATCGCATGACACCTCATGACATAAAACGCCCAAGTGTCCCTACGACTTCTTGACAAGTTTCACCCAAAGACACAGTTTACCTTGGTGACCGTTACAAAGAACTCCACCCCGAAGGCCCGACACACTTAAAGACTACCTCTTAGGTATTATTTCAAGCGGCGGAGGTCCTAATGCCTACCTCCTAGGTAGCACCTCCAAACTCAACCCTCCTAGTGCCTACTTGTAAAGTTCCGGTCGTAAAACATGGGTATCGGAGTCCAACCCCGAAATACCCAATTGACCATCCAAAACAGACTGACTTACGTGCCTATAGATCCAATGCAACACAGTCTAATATTATATGACTACACATGAATGACCAACGCACCCGCATGTAAATATCATTAATATGCAATAAGATGCATTAAGATGTAAATCGTAGATGGGACTCTACATTGAGCCACTAAAACTTGGACAAATGTCCTTAAGACTCTTTTAAGTCAAAACCGAGCTAAAATGCTCTAAATACCGTTTGGCCAACAAATAACGATTCCCAAATAATAAAACACATTTAAATAGCGTTTATGCAGACGCATACCTCAAAGAGGTGATTAACCCAAAACTCGACCCGAATTGGGGCATATCATTTTCCGAATGGTTTATGAACTCAAATACTTCAAAATATCGTACGTCATAAATTAGACTTCACATGTACAAAAATCGTCGAAGATGCATAAATCATAGAATAGACTTTACTTGTACAAAATCACCAAGAATACGTAAATCATGCTATTTACTTGTTAAAATATTCAAAACCCAATATGAACATTTTATGAGATTAAAACAACCCAAGTTTACCAAATATGAAAACTTATCAAAATACTCACACTTTGACAATTACCAAGTAAAACATATTTTTACTTCAAAATACACATTTTGGCATTTACATAGTTTTCACAAAGCATCTTGAACTCACCTTTCTAGATTTAGGCTAAATCTAGATTTTACCCCACTTAGAGCTTCCTTGAAGAAACTTGAATCCACAAGCACAATCCTTCCAAAACCTAGATCCACACATTTCCAACCATAAATAATCATAATCAACCCTTTAGAATTGTTCCCCAAATATTTACATGAACATTTCATCTTATACCAAAAACCCTAATTTTCCATACTTGAAGAAGGAGAAGATTATCTCAACCAAGCTTGAATCCACCAAACCAAAACACTTATAGGTCACCAAAACGAACCATAAGCTTCCAATCTTCAAATGATGAAAATGGCTAGATGAAACCCCAATAACTTGGTGAGGAAGATGAAGATGAAGGTTTTGTGGTTCTTGATCCCAACTTGCTAGATGATGAAGAGTTATGTGATTTATGGAGGAAAAACATTCAAAATGGGTTAGGGTTCGATTTAGAGTTTGGGGGTCGGTTTGGGAGAGAAAAGGGGAAGAGATTTAGGGTTTATGTGAGAAATGAAGTTTGGAGGCTGATTTCCTCTTTTATCAGCGCACAGAGGCTCCGCGCGGTTGGCGGAACGGTCTGACCCGCGCGGAGAACCGCGCCGGGTTCTGGAGGGATGACCGCGCGGTTCCACCCACGTGGAGAGCCGCGCAGAACACTGTCGTGCTCTCCGTCAATCACTTAGCTACTTCGCTCAACCTCGGACTCCGATAAAACTCCTAGAATCCGGGGTGTTACACTTACGGTCTATCAGATGGATGTCAAGACAACCTTTCTGAATGGATTTTTAAAAGAAGAGGTGTACGTTTCTCAACCCGAAGGATTCGTAAGTGCGGACAAACCTGATCATGTCTATATTCTAGACAAAGCAATTTACGGACTCAAACAAGCCCCTCATGCCTGGTATGCCGTATTATCCAAATTCCTTGTCAAGTCTGGATTTTCAAAAGGTAAAATCGACACCACTTTATTCATAAAAAGGGAGAAAGCTGATATCATTTTAATTCAAATATATGTGGACGATATCATATTTGGTTCAACTAATCCAAAGTACTGTAAGAATTTTTTTAACCTCATGGTGTCATGTTTTTAAATGAGTATGATGGGAGAGATGAACCTCTTTCTCGGATTACAAGTTAAACAATTTTCAACGGGGATTTTCATAAATCAAGCGAAGTATATTGCTGACATTTTAAAGAAATTTAATATGTCAAATTGTACTCCAATTTCAACCCCGACGCACCAGGTACTAAAATCGGAGCTGATCTTTCGGGAAAAGTTGATGATGTTAGAATCTATAGAGGAATGATTGGTTCTTTAATGTACTTGACGGCTAGTCGGCCAGATATTATGTTCTCTACATGCTTATGTGCTAGATATCAAGCTTCGCCTAAAGAATCCCATATGTCGGCTGTAAATCGGATATTTAGATATCTGAAGGGAACTGCAGATCTTGGTTTGTGGTATCCTAAAGATACAGGTTTTGAGCTAACATCGTATTCAGACGCAGATCATGCAGGTTGTATGCTAGACAGGAAAAGCACATCGGGTCACATACAATTTCTTGGCTCGTAAGTTGGGCATCAAAGAAACAACTTTGTGTTTCCACTTCAACTACTGAAGTAGAGTATGTAGCTGCTGCCAGTTGCTGCTCTCAAGTGTTGTGGATGATAACACAACTTCGAGACTATGGATTCCAATTCAACAAAATTCCTATATATTGTGATTCGAAGAGCGCCATTGCAATATCAGCTAATCCTGTTCAGCCCACAAAGACTAAACAATATTGATGTGAGATATCATTTTATCAAAGATAATGTCGAAAAAGATACAATTAAACTTTACTTTGTAAACACAAATTATCAACTTGCAGATCAGTTTACCAAGCCGTTAGACGAAAAGAGATTTAACTTTCTCATTTCGAAACTTGGCATGTTAAACCTCAAGACATAATCTGTAGTTACCTAGTACAATTATTTTTTGTTATTTTTCTTCATTTCTTTATCTTTAATCTGAACAATCTCTGCACTGAAAGGTTCTGTTTATGTTTTCAGGGGGAGTGACATAAAGTGTATTTGATCTACATTCTAGGGGGAGTTATAAATTTTGTTGCATATAATTTTTACTGACATATCTTGTGATGCATATGTTTAGGGGGAGTAAGGAAATTGACTTCTGATTACATTTGATCAGAACTCGTTCTTACAAAGTTTTGTTGCTTTTATGTCTTTATTTTTCAATAAAGTTTGTTAATAAGACTTTGTACTTTGACGAATTTTTGACTAAATGCAGATTTTGAGGGGAGCTTACATGATCATATCAATCATGACTTTGGAGCTGACTTAATGAGATTTAAGTTGAGCGTAAGGATTATTCTACATATTTGAAAGATGGACGACTTTCAGATATGAAAACATAATCTTAAACGTTCAAACCACTTCTCGATTCTTAAAAAGATTTCATGAATTTAGAAGTGTGATTTTAAATGTTTTCTTTCATGAACTTGAATTTTAAACTAACCATGTGTTTTCAAAGATATATACTTGTGTATTATCTTTTCCATTAACTGTCAAGTGTTCATACACACGGATTTAGTACTTTTGTTTGATTATGTTTTTACTACGTCTCAAAATTGAACATAATTTTCGATGGTAAGACACCCCGTTTGAACTTCATTGATATTTGAGCGTGATTTCATTCAAAACGTTTCTTTCAAGAATGTCTATAATTGTTCTTATAGACAACATCCAATTTTTTATGACCTAAGTTTTTAGTGCTAAATCATTCATTTTTGATATTTTCATACATTGTCAGATTCTCAAACAAGTCTTTTATATTCATTTCATTCATTCAATATACTTGTTTTTTAGAGAATCTTTCATGATTAAAATTCTCAAATCTTCATGATTATCTTACTAAGCATACATATATCTGACATGTATTTTATATTGTGCTTTAACTGAAAAGTTAAACCAATTGAGCAACAATTTTCTTATAGGAAAATTACATGGGAATTGTGTGAGCTAAATAGAACTTCTATGGATTCACGTTAACCAGTGTTTCCTACCCAAGAAGTTATTCTTGAATGATCGAGAGGCGAGGAATCAATATCTGAGTGTGGGTGTGTGCTGAGATAAAATGAAAAGAGAGTTTGGTTAGCAGTGAGCTTAAATGTTAAAAAGAAAGAGGGTGAGAGATCAGAGTAAAAGAATATCAAACTCTGCACCAACTTTTTCTGAGTCGGGCAGCCACATTACTGTTGTTTCACAATTCTTTCGTGAACATCATTGAAATAGGCAACTAGCCCATGCCAACTCTTGAATTAAATCCCACCAGCTACTCATTTCTTTCTTAACAAAGAGATGTTTCATTTTTTTTTCTTGGGGACGCAACACATAATCTATCTCGTCTTCATTCGGAAGATATGGATATTGAAAAAGAAGGATGTTTGCCCCACCTTCGCACTTCAGTCATGCACAAATGAGTCCGTGTCATACTGTTGTTGTCTCAATGGTTTACACATTTTGAGCCTATTATAAAACATTCATGTTTTAATTCTTTCATACACAAGCACATTCACATAAAAAATTCGTTTTTCTGTCAGAACGTTCATAGTTTAACCTTGTGTTATTCGATGATTGAATGGAAGACCTGGGGAGTGAACATCAATAAAACTCCTTGTACAATACATTTGTTGTACTAAGTGACTTTGTGTTACTTACAGGCATCTTTACTGATTCATTTGTTGATTCAGGGTTACATTCATATTCGTCTGAATTTGAAAAGATTCAGATGAATACATTATGAATTGATGGATGATCAGAGGCTCATATGGAAAGATCATGGTCACAAAAAGATTTATGACATTTCTTGAAGAAGTTTTGATGATTTCTATGCTCTACATCATCAAAAAGGGGGAGAAATAATTTCAAGAAATGTTGTATGGTGAACAAGTTTGTAATAGTTTTGGGATACATGATCAAGAAATGTTTGGAATATGGGAGAAGTAATTTTTTTAAGAAATGATAACTAAAGTTCAGATGGTGAAAGTTTGAAAGATTTATTGTCTGAGTTATTGGGAGATTGTTCAAGATTTGAAAGAAAGTTCAAAGATTCGGAAAGTTTGTTGAAGATTTGCTGAAAGTTTCTTTGAAGATGAATTGCTGAAGCAAAGTGAGCTAAATCTAAAGACAATTTCTTTTCTGAAGTCTGAGAGAGGTTTTATTACCTTGGGGGAGATTGTTAAAGATTCTTGCAAAAATATTTTTACAGACTTTGGAGGAGATTACAGAAGGAACTTAAAGAGGGAGAATGATTTTGAAAAAGGGGAGAACATGCTTTAAAGATGAAATTCATTTGAAGAGAAGTACAAGTTTATCAGAAAGGGAGAAATTGCTTTTTTTTTGGAAGGAATAATCCAGACAATTTTATAAAGAGAAACAACAAACAAACGAGCAGGCAAAACCCCTAAGACCAAGGCCATAAGGCCATACAAGAGGTTTGGTCACAACACTTAAACCAAGCCACAAGCAACCAAAAGAAACATAAACTAGAGGAGCTATACAAAGAAAATAAGAAAATACAAAGAAAATAAGAAAATACAAAGAAAAGTCCACCAATAACAACGCCAAAAACAATCCCTAAGACAACAAGAACTCCACAAACTAGACAACATTATAGGCCGAATTCTTCCTTCTAGTCTTCCAAGTCGCGCGAAGCAAGATGATTTCTTCAATCTCCTTAGCAAGCTGCAAAGTCGTACGAGTGCCAGAGTTGAACAAACGGTTGTTTCTATCCTGCCAAATGAAATAAACAGAAGACGATAGCGCCAACCGATACAAAAGATTCTTCGGGGCTCTAGCCGAATCTCCTATTTCTAAGAGAATATCGATCCAAACATATGGGAAACCATTCCATCCAATCTTGAAACAAACCGAATTCCAAACGTCCTTGGAATAAGAGCAGCCAAAAAATAAATGATCATGTGAATCATTAATACGGAGGCATAAATGGCACTTCATATCCGACAGATCATCTTTCCACAAATGTATACGGTCCTACGTAGGATGGCGCCGCATACATGCTATCCACATGCAAAATGCATGTTTCGGTATATGGCCTTTAAACCATACGAACCCATGCCACGGAACCACCTCATGAGCACCGTCAAGCGACGCATAAGCACTCCCAACAGTGAATTCAACCAGATCATTATTCAAAGTTTTCCAACATAACTTATCCCTCGTACCTTCAACCAAAGGAGGCAAGTTAATATTAGAAATCGGAACAAACCTTTGTGGCCAATCCGGGGGCCACACACCCTGCACAGCTAGCAAGAAATCACAAGCTTTGGACCACACCGTGACTCCTACCAAGCTAGAAACTCGGTATGTTATGTTGGCTGATAAACTCCCGCATTCAAGCGAAGCATCCTCCCATGCGTTGATATTTCTACCATCCCCCACTTAGAAATACAAAAATCTCCGAAGGTAAGGCCGAAGGTCCATAATTTTAGCTAACACCGATGACCACATTTTGTTCCTCCTAACAAGCCAAAAAGGATATTCCCTTAGATCATGCAAGTACACCCATTGCACCTCACTCTTTTGTAAACTAGGAGACATGCCCGAGTGTTTTTTAAATAAATGCAAAGCCTTTTTAAGCACCTCCACCGTCGCAACATCTCCCCTCGTAAAAATGAACAAGTCATCAGCAAAACACAAATGCGTCAATCCAAGCTCATCACACCCTCTATGATAACCGAAAGATTCAGCCTCATGAATACATTGCTCAAATATCTTTGTAAACCCTTCCATCACAATCGTAAAAAGGTAAGGCCGAGAGTGGATCCCCATGTCAAAGTCCCCGTCATCCTTTGAAAAAACCCCAAACATCCCCATTTATGGAAATCGAAAAAGACGGTGTAGAAACCATCTATTTTATCCACCGAATCAGAGTTGGGTGAAAACCGAAACCTGTCAACATATTAATCAAGTACTCCCAATTAACGGTATCGTATGCTTTTTGAATGTCAATCTTAAACGCGCACCTCAGAGGACCCTTATCACTATTATAACCATTTACTAATTCGTGGGCCATTAGAATGTTGTCCGTAATCCGACGTCCCAGTATGAACGTCGATTGAGAAGCATTCACCAACTCATTCAACGAATCTTTCATCCTTTCCACAATGACCTTAGTTATACATTTATATATGTAAGTTATTATATGCCCACGACACGTGTCACACAGAGATACTGCTGAGGAGTATGTAAACCTGTAGGGTCGCACACAAAGAATACGTTTGTTTCCATTTGTAGAAACCCGGATTTAATGAAAATATGTGTTAAACTGTAATTATGATAAATACAGGATGAAAACATAATTATGTTAATTACGGGGAATTATCTGTAATTATATTTTAAAGTTTAAAAGGATAATTATATATACTTATATAATTATATTTTAAAGTTTAAAAGGATAATTATATATATATATATATATATATATATATATATTTGAATATGATTTGAATATTACAGATAATAATTAAACCTTATTTAATTATTAGTTGAATTATAGTCTAACTATAATTCTTCTGATATAAATAAAGGGTTAAGCTAAACCATTTGATAGACAATTGAGTTAGAATAACCTTTCACAAAATACAGAAAAGAAACCCTTTTCTTTTCTGTAAAACACATATAGATCTAGGGTTATTGGGCTAGCATCCGGTGGAATTTTGCGTGTTCGTGTGTGGATACCGCTAGAGGAAACCTAGATTGGTTTCTAAGTGCTCAACTAGTTCAACCACAACAAGATCTGAAAGGTACATCTCTAAACACCCTATGGTGTAGTTTTAAGTTTTAATTAAATACATCATTGGATCCGTTTGGGTTTTAATTGTTTAGAAAAGTTTTCTAGGTTGTAACCAAAATTATTTTTTTAATTTCTGCTGCGTATAACGGTTACAAATTGTTATTAAAACCCTACAGTGGTATCAGAGCCACTTTGATGTTATTTAATTAAAAGGGGAATAATGTTATTATAATGGCAAAATTAAAATATTGAGCCTAAATCCAATTGGACCAATTTTTTTTTGAACCAAGGAAAGTTAAAAGAAAAAAAAATTCCCAAAAGGCTTTAGCTGACAATTAAGAGAGTTTTTGTTTAAAAAAACCCTAAAAATCTATCTCCTCCCCTCTTTCTCTCCATATGGTCCCTCACGGTTTCCCTTCACCGGCTGCCGCCGGATTCCTGCGGTTTCTAAAAGTCGATCGCCGCCAGCCTTCATCGTCTCTTAAGTCCTTGGTCATCGATCTCGACTAGGTGCTTGGGAATATTCTCATGTTGTTGGTATGCCACAACAATTCCTAAACGATCGTGAAAAGGGGTGTCCAGGTCGCCGACTATCAGTCGTCGGCCTGTGCGGTTGATGTCGGTCTCTTGGCCATCGCCTCTCTTTCAAAAGAAGAACCGTCGGCCTTTGCCTCCATTCCGTCGGCCGCTGTCGGATGTCGCCGTTTTCGTCACAGTGACCACCTGAGGTCGATCGTGGTCTGTTGCCACCAATCTCCGGCGTTCGACCTCCTTGCGAGGTGCGACTCCTTTGTTGGTCATCGTCGGCCGACTTCGGCTAAGTGTCGTCGGCTGTCGTTCCTCGTTGCTGGGTTATTACCCTACTTGGCTGATCGAGACCCATCCCGTGATTGGTACTTGTCTCGTTTATTTTTCCATCTATGTATCCATTAAGGAAATTTGAGTCTCATCGCGATCCGCCTCACCACTGGTTTCGATCGTCTATGGTTGATGCCACTATCACCATGAACCACGACCATGGTCGTGGGTTTCTCGATAAACATCGATTGTTGAGTAACTAGTGGCTACTTTTTGAACACCATGGTTGATTTTATTGCAAACTAGAAGATTTCCAGTTAGGTTCAATGGCTGTTGCCGTTTTCTGGTTGAGTCCAACGGCTGCTGACGTATTTTTCCTTGTCCGCCACACCACCAGTCCAAGCGAGTGGAGTTTTTTTTTCTTTCTGATGCTAGCCAATGAGCCAAACAACGGTTTATGGTCAAGCGGCTGGATTCGTGCTAAGAGCGGAACAGAGATGCGACTAGGGCTATGGCCTAAAGTTGCCATTACCGTTGTTTCTATTATTCATTGGACCACAACTAAAGGGTTGTTGGTCGTCTGTGTCTTTCTTCCCCTCTTATCATGGATTACGACTTCGTTGTTGTTGCCATATGATAGGATCACGATATAAAACCATTTGGTTCATCGGCCTAATCCATGACTTGAATCGTCGATTTTGTTTAAATTAGTTTGTCCCCAAAATTCAACAGTTCCGTGACTAATGTTTTGGGCCAAATCTTTAGTTTGGGTGTTGGGCTCCGGCTAGTAGGCCCAAGTATCGTTTTTGGGTTTCACCCTAGCTTTCTTGTTGGACTTGTGTCCTAAACGACTTGATCGTAGGACGGCTCAAGGCCCGTTTTATTGGGTCAACTCTCTTTTGGGTTTGGTTTGTAAACCAACAATTAAATTAGGTCAATAATTTTAAATTTGTCATATAATAATTTGTTCCAATTAACTTGGCCCTTTTAATTATGTTAATTAAATTTTGGCCAAATTTGTATTTATTTTATGTTTAAAATAAATGTCTAATATATGGTTTGCCCCAAATACCCGTGGTTGATTTATATTTATCTTTTAGAAAATTAAAATGTATTAATTGCATGGGATGTAATTTTAATTTTCTAGATAGGTTCAAATGTAGAATAGATTAGGATATGCTATCTTTCTATTTTGTAATCATCTGAAGACGGAGTTTTCAAAATAATCAAAACGGAGTCCCTGGAGTTCACCAAGATGGCGAGGCCAGTGGGAGCTTGAAGACGTCCTTAAAATTGACCGTGGTTGTTGTGTTGGCTCACAACACCACATTAGGGGCAAATCCATATATTATTGTTGTGATTGTTTATTTTGTGCTTGCTTTTATTTATTGCTTTATTATTGTTATAATAATTGCAAACGTTTTAAAATAAAATCAAACGCAAAATAAATTTTAAATCGGTAAATAAAATATGATATTCTATATTTGATATGTTTATCAAATTTAAATCGATTTAATAACATAAACTTTTAAAACAAGATTTTAGAGATAAAGTCAAACGTTTTAAAAAAGGGAATTAGAATGTTTTCTAAAATTAAACCTTTTACAAAATGTAAATTTAACGCCACCCATTTAAGGTACTTGTCAAGCATACAGGATTCTAGGGTGGTCAGTGCTCAGCCAATCATGCCGGTTGAATGTAGTGTTAGACAAGGAGCCAAAATATTGAGATTTAAGTGGACAGTTGCTTGGGCATTCACTTAAATAGTCGTATTTTGGACGACCGATCCCAATAAACCCTAAGTCCAGTATTTAGGTGGGATCACGATACCTTAGTATGTTTTGTTTACTTGAGAATGTCATAAACAGTTGCTTGGCCATTTATGAGTACTTTCAAGGCTTTGAAGTGGGATTAAACGTGCCAATTTCAATATATGATATATTGAATAGGATACCACAATATCTAAGAGTTATGTTGAACATAATTGGATGATGCCTACCTAAATAGCCTAATTCCATAGACAGTTGCTTGGCCATTTATGGAAGTAGGTGAAATATGGATCTTAGCTCAAATCAAATGATTTTGAAAGGTTAATCCATTTATTTGAGATATTAAAGTTACTAAAATTAAATCATGTTTTTGTAGATGTCTACCTCAGATTCAAACTCAAACAATTTATCCCAATTTACACTACGGTCAATCCTGGATAAAGAAAAATTGGACGGAACGAACTTCATTGAATGGTTTCGCTCCCTAAGGGCAGTCCTTAGGTATGAAAAGAAGTTCTACGTTCTTGAAAACCCCCCTCCAAATACTCCTGTCAGAAATGCTCCAACTGAAGTCATAACTGCTTATGATAAGTACCAAGATGACTCTCTGATTGTTGGTTGCCTAATGTTAGCCACCATGACTCCTGAATTATTACGGGATCATGAAAACATGACTGCTTGGGATATGATATCTTCACTGAAGTCTATGTTTCGGTTACAAATAAAACGGGAGAGATTTGATACAATTAAAGCATTGTGTGCTTGTAAAATGACTGAGCGTTCGTCAGTTAGTACCCACATTTTGAAAATGAAAGGGTACTTTGACCAACTGACTCGTCTTGGTTTCCCACTAGGTCAAGAGTTGGAAATCGATATGGTTCTCAACTCTCTACCCAAAACATATAAACAGTTCATTAAGGGCTATAATATGAAAGGTTTGAATAAAACTCTCACAGAGCTTTACAACTTACTTAAAACTACTGAGAAGGATATGAAATCTAGGTTGGGTTCAATCAAACCAAAACAGGCTTTGATGATCAAAGCTGACAGTGGGATAATCAAGAAAAAAGGGGAGTTAACCAAGGGTAAAATACATGTTGGAAGATCCAGCATAGATAAGGGCAAAGGAGAAATTCCTGAGGTTGCAGTATGGTATAATTGTTTACACCATGGGCACCAAATGAGAACTTGTCCAGCCCGATTGGCAGAAATCAAAAAGCAAAAGGCTACCAGAGTCGTGCCTTCAGGTATGTTTACCATTTGATTTAATTCACTTCTAACTAAGTGTTACATATTGAGTATGATACTCATATTAGTACTACTTTTTCAGGAAATAAGAAGTGAAGAGAAGATGAAACCAGACCAAATGAAGCTAAGCTAGCTGTTGCTCAAAGGGACATATGATATGAACTTTCCGGATGGTCTTACATTAACACTTATCAAGTGTCATCATGTACCTAGTGCTACTAGGAATTTAGTTTCATTTTCTCAATTACAACGAACCAAATTTATGTTTTAGAAATAAATTTTCGTTTTATCTTAATAAATGTTTTATGAAATTAATAGTTGTAATTATAAATCATTATAAAGAATTAAGCGGGGCTTAAAACTGATCTATTTGTGACATTTAAACAAGAAACACATAGCCAAACTCCAGGCGGACGGAGAGTTGGAATCATATGATGATTCATATGATACATGTGTATCTTGTTAGTCAAAATGACAAAAGAGCCTTCAAAGGGTAACCCTTTAAGGGCCACAAGAACTATTAGGGGTTAACCATACTGATGTATGTGAGACTTATAGTTATGTCACAAGATACGGTCATCACTACTTCATTACATCCTACTGATAACTTCAGTATACATAGGTATGTTTGCCTAATAGAACAAATATAAAAGCTTTGAAATTTTCAAAGAGTTTTAGAAAGAAGTAGTGAGTATATTTGGCAAAGGATAAAGATGCTTCGGTTAGATCGAGGTCATGAATATCTAAGCCGATAGATCATCCTAGAGATTTTTGGGATTGTATCCCCGTTGACTCCTCACGGGACACCGCATCACAACGGTGTATCCAAGAAGAGAAATAGAGCCCTGTTGAACATGGTTCACTCTATGATGAATCTCACCACTCTACCTAAATGTTTCTAGGATTATACCCTAGAAATAGTTGCCCAAATATTAGTTTATCTAGCAACCAACAAGGACCAATAAAACCCACTCTCTTAAATGAACTAGGAAGATCCCAAAGTTATCATATTTGAGAATATGGGGTTATAATGCTTAAGCTAAGCATAAAGATTTTGGAAAGCATGATTCAAAGGTCCAAAAGGTACATCTTTATGTGATATCCAATTGGATATTGTTTCTACAGGTCTAGCGAGAACAAAAGTTTTGTTAACGCACCCTGGTGAGTTCTTAAGAAAAGATTTTCTGTCAAGAATCACAAATGGGGACACAGTAGATCTTGAAGAAATTCAAGAACCACAAAGATGGGACGATGGTTGACACTGACATTTAACAAGATATTGAGCTTCAACAAACTGTTGAAGATAATAAAATGAGATACAAGATAATCCGAAGATCGGATTACTGATAAATGGCAAGATGCCAAGAAGACTTATGTCAAAAGCCACATTCCTTAAAAGGAATATTGAGCGAGGACGTATACAAGGCTTTAAAACATCAAACCTAAAAGTGCAAGTTGCAAAAGTCCATTTATGGACTAGAACAATCATCTCGTAATTAAAATCTTGTATACAAGAAGGTCAGTGGGAGCATAACAATATTCTAGATCCTATATGACATCCCAATGCTTGAAGGTGTAAAATCATGGATTAAGATAGTACTTCGCGATGAAGGATCTAGAAGAGACAAAGTCCTTGGTAAAAAGATCTCTCTCGTAACAGATCAAAATGCTTAATTAGATTAAGCAAAAGTACATACATTGACAAGATTTTGAAACACTTCAAGATGAAGGGTTCCAAGAAAGGAAACTTGCCAATAGAACATAGTGTACATCTGAGTATAACTCAGAGTCCTAGCACTAAAGAGGACATGAACCGTATAAAGGGTGTTCCCGGTGTTTTCAGCCAACTGTTCAAACATGTATGCCATGTTAATGTACTAAGACCGGATGTCTCGTATACCCTGTGTATGACGAGCAGTGATGCTCACTGTATAACAATGAAGAACATTATGAGATATCTAAGGATAACTAAATATATGTTCTTATTATACAACGGATAGGAAAGAGATTTGTGTGTTTGAGGATGCATAGATGCTAGTTTCCAAACCAACCTTAATGACTTAAATTGTAATAGGGATATATGTATTGAACGGATGTACTATGAGCTATAAGAGATTACATACAAATCTACTTGTCAAGCCTATGTCTCAAAACAAACATGATGTTCATGTTATAGGCTTAAAGTTTTTTTATTGAATAATAATTTTAGTAAAACTTTAAACTTTTTGGAACATTAAAACAGTTATGTTTTTATCTGATATAGCATACTGGGTATGAGTATATACATTAAACATTCATGTGTTCTTTATTAGCATGTTTAAGTATCCTTAAATGAATATGATGATCATATTATTTAAAACTGTCATTGATCACTTATTACTAGGGGACTAGTAATAAATCAAGATCATTGTGAAGTCTGGTCATAGTCCAAGTTGGAAGTGCACTAGGTGCAACCAGAGTCACATGCGCTTGTGGGAGCACAAGGCATTGGACAAGACCCACGGTCAAGATCACCTCATAGATCGGCGTCATAAGGTGAGTCTTGAAATAGTACAACACTATTTATCCTCAGACCTGAGATGTGCATTGGATCTAATACACAAGGATTGTTATACTATGATATAGTCTAACGTTACCCTTGACCGGGTAATCATAAGGGCTATATTAGGTATAACATGAATTATATAGTTAATCGTGTACATGCAATATGGGATTTGCTTCTCTCAAGATGAGAGAGATATTTCTGGGCCCCTCGATTACATATTCTTATTTACATGCATGAACAAGTGGATTAGTTAGACTAATGACACTTGTATAATCAAATATGTTGGGATCGAGAAACACAATCTTTGAACTATAAATGATGAGATAGATCTATGCATTAAGTTCAAAATAAAATATCGTGAAGCAAAAGGATAATGAATGATTCTACTATATTATTGATTATATCAATCAAATTGCTCGAAGGTAAAAGCACATTTACATAGCCTTGGGGGCGGTGACGTGTTGCTAGACGCCTACCATCGTATGTGTTACTGTGTATCGTGTGCAAGTGGGAGAATGTAAGTTATTATATGCCCACGGCACGTGTCACACAGAGATACTGCTGAGGAGTATGTAAACCTATAGGGTCGCACACAAAGAATGCGTTTGTTTCCATTTGTAGAAACCCGGATTTAATGAAAATATGTGTTAAACTGTAATTATGATAATTACAGGATGAAAATGTAATTATGTTAATTACGGGGAATTATCTGTAATTATATTTTAAAGTTTAAAAGGATAATTATATATACTTATATAATTATATTTTAAAGTTTAAAAGGATAATTATATATATATACATATATATATATATATATATATATTTGAATATGATTTGAATATTACAGATAATAATTAAACCTTATTTAATTATTAGTTGAATTATAGTGTAACTATAATTCTTCTGATATAAATAAGAGGTTAAGCTAAACCATTTGATAGACAATTGAGTTAGAATAACCTTTCACAAAATACAGAAAACAAACCCTTTTCTTTTCTGTAAAACACATATAGATCTAGGGTTATTAGGCTAGCACCCGGTGGAATTTCGCATGTTCGTGTGTGGATACCGCTAGAGGAAACCTAGATTGGTTTCTAAGTGCTCAACTAGTTCAACCACAACAAGATCTGAAAGGTACATCTCTAAACACCCTATGGTGTGGTTTTAAGTTTTAATTAAATACATCATTGGATCCGTTTGGGTTTTAATTGTTTAGAAAAGTTTTCTAGGTTATAACCAAAATTATTTTTTTAATTTCCGCTGCGTATAACGGTTAGAAATTGTTATTAAAACCCTACAATATAGAACCGAACAGCAAGATATCGACCTATAATCAGTCACCTTAGTAGCATTAACCGATTTTGGAATAAAGCTTGAGTATGGTTAATTTCCTTCACTAAATGGCCTCTATAAAAGAAGTTATGAATCGCAACACACACATCTTGCCCCACCACATCCCAAGAAGCTTTAAAAAACTTCGAAGAGAAACCGTCAGAACCCAGTGCCTTGTCATTTCCATTTTGAAACATTGTCGATCGAATATCCACATCAGAAATAGGCCTAATCATGAAATTAGCCTGTGCCACCGTAAGCCTTTTCGAAAACCATACCAAAGGAACCTTCGGTTCAACCAATGGGTCCGTGTGTCCAAGAACCGATTGAAAGTGGTTCACAAAGACTGACAACACTTTATCCCCATGCACGTATACGCCATCCACGTCAGAAACAGAATAAATGTGTTAGAGCTAAATTGTATTCAAGATTAAAAGGAGACTCTAAATTGTAATTGTTGTAAAGTGTGTGGTAGTCTTTGTAATTGTTGTTTAAAGGTTGACTTTTGCTAAAGGTCATGTTGACCATATAAATAGCAAGTCTTAGTGTTGTTTAGTTATAACTCACACACGTGGATTCTGAGTAAGAACACCTTGGATTACACACACATAGAGCTTACTGTCTAATGCACTAAATAGGGATATGAGTCATTGTAATTAGTGTGTTTGATTAATAAACGATGTTTTGATAATCTGACTCGTTAATTGTTTGCTAAAATACTGGGATCACATTTGGTATCAAAGCAAAATCTGACTTTTTGAAAGAAATGAGTTCGTAAATTGTTTTCTTGGGTTCTTGATCGAATTTTGAATTTAAATGTGTTTTTGGTAAAAATCTTTGTTTGGAAAACAGTCGATTTATGTACTAGATTGATTATATGTGAGTGAATTTCATTGTTGAATTGAATTGAATCACAAATTTTCAATTTTTGAAGTGTTTGTTCGAACGAAGTCGTATTCACTGTTTGATCAAAGACTATGAATTTGTGTGAAGTTTTTGTGAAATTGATTGTGTTGGATTGTTTGTTATACTAACCTGATCATTTCTGTGAGTTTACAGCATCTAATTCGAAGATTTGAGTGATTTTTTGGACTAGAAATTGGATTTTAGGACCGAAATTTTAAGAACTCGCAAGATCTCATCTTTTCATATGAAGAACTCGCAGGACTAGATTTCGCATAAAGAATTCGCATAATCTATTTGTTATTTTGTTTAAGTGCAGAATTCACATACTCCTTTATACGAAAAGTGAGAATTCGCATATGTCCCTAATGCGAAAAGCTTGATTTTAAAATTCTAAGTACATAATTCGCACATGCCCTCATGTGAATTGTGTAGAACTCGCATATACAAGGATACGAATTGTGAGAAATTCGCTTATGTGCCTTGTACGAATTCTTGAGGATTTCGCTTAAGTTTTTGAAAAATTTTCTAAGTCCAAATTTCGTATCGATGCGAAAAGTTTTTGATTCTGAAAATTTTTCTAAGTGAAAAATTCGCATCATCCCGTGATACGAAATCCTTGTGAGAAAAGTTTGTGCGAAAAATTAATTCTCAAATTTTTTAAGGAAAGAATTCGCATAGGAGACTCATACGAATTGCAAAGAATTCGCATAAAAAGTTGAATTTTTTTCTAAGTTTGGATTTCGCATAGATACGATCTTTGAGGTTCAAATAATTTCTAAGTATAGAATTCGTATCTCCCTGTTGTGCGAAAAGTTTCATGCAAAAAGCTGGAAGCTCGAGAATATTCTAAGTCTAGAATTCACATATAGTTGTATGCAAAAATCTCAGAATTCGCTTATAGCAGTGTGCGAATTTCTGAAATTCGCATCTCAATGTGTGCGAATTGCTTAGGGTATGCGAATTACTTAAGGTGTGCGAATTGTTCAAGTTCTGCGAATTTCTAAGCTTCGGTAAACTTCAACAACCATCCAGAATTCCTTGAATTTTCTCTTTCTTTAATCTGACCATTCTCCCCATAATCCGAACAATAAATCTTTCAAACCTTGTCATTTCTTGATCATTTCCAAAAACTGTTACAAATTGTTCTTCAGACAACATTTCTTGAAATGAATTCTCCCCCTTTTTGATGACGTAGAACGAACAAATAATCAAAACTGCTTCAAGAAATGTCATGAACCATTCTCTGACCACCGATCTTTCCAAAATGAGCCATCGAACATCAATTAATTCATAATGTATTCATCCAAATCTTTTCAAATTCAGACAAATAAGAATGTAACCCCGAATCAACAAATGAATCAATTATGATGCCTGTAAGCAGCACGGAGCTACTTTGTACAACGAATGTACTATACGAGGAGTTTTATTGATGTTCACTCCCCAGGACTTCTATTCAATCATCGAATAACTCAAGATTATTCTATGAATGTTCTAACAGAAAAACGAATTCTCTGTGTGTTCGTGCTTGTCTATGAAACAACTTAAACATGAATGTTTATAATAGGCTCAAAATATGTAAACTATTGAGACAACAATAGTAGTACACATACTCAATTGTGCATGATCAAAGTGCGAAGGTGGGGTATACTTCCTTCTTTTTCAATATCCACATATTCCAAATGAAGACAAGATAGATTATGTGTTGCGTCCCCAAGAATAATTGAAACATCTCTTTATTGAGAAAGAAATGAGTAGCTGGTGGGGCTTAAACAAGAGTTGGCAGGGGCTAGTTGCTTGTTTCAATGATGTTCACGAAAGAATTGTGAAACAACAGTAATGTGGTTGCCCGACTCAGAAAAAGTTGGTGCAGAGTTATGATATTCTTTTAACTCTGTTCTGAGACCCTCTTTCTTTTTATCAATAGAGCTTACTTCTAACCAAACTCTCTTTTCATTTTATCTCAGCACACACCCACACTCAGATATTGACCCCTCGCATCTCGATCACTCAAGGATAACTTCATGGGTAGGAAATACTGGTTATCGTGAATCCATAGAAGTTCAATTAAGTTCACACAATTCCCATGTATCTAGTCCTATAAGCAAAGTGTTGCTCAATTGGTTTAACTTTAACAGTTAAATCACAGTATGAAATACATGTCAGATATATATATGCTCAGTAAGATAATCATGAAGATTTGAACATTTTAATCATGAAAGATTCTCCCAAAACAAAGAAATTGAATGAATGAAGTGAAATCAAATTGCTTGTTTGAGAATCTGACTATGTATGAAAAGATCAAATAGGAATGATTTATCATTAAAAGCTTAGGTCATGAAAAATTGGATGTTGTCTATAAGAACAATTATAGACATTTTTGAAAGAAATGCTTTGAATGAATCAACGCTCAACACATTTTGAATTTCAAACGGGGTTTATTAACATTGAAAATTTGTTTATTTTGAGACATGGTAATAATAGAATAAAAAAATAATAAACCGGTGTGTATGAATACTTGACAGTATATGGAAAAAATAATACACAAGTATTTATCATTGGAAACACACGGTTAGTTTAACAATAAAAGCTCATGTAAGAAAACATTTAAAATCACACTTTAAAATTCATAAAATCTGTTTTGGAATCGATAAGTTGTTTGAACATTTAAGAAAAATGTTTTCATGTTTGAAAGTTGTCCTTCTTTCAAAACAATGAGATTAAGATTAGAATATGCCTTACGCTCATCATTAATCTCATAAAATCAGCTCGAAAGTGATGATTGATATGATCATGTGAGCTCCCTCTAAAATTTTGCATTTAGTCAAAAAGTCGTCAAAGCAACAAAGTCTTATTGAAACAAAAACATTTATTGAAAAATGAAAGACATAAAAGCAGTAAAACGTTTAAAGAACGAATTTTGATCAGATGTAATCAGAATTCAATGTCCTTACTCCCCCTGAACATATGCATCACAAAATATGTCAATGAAAAATATATGCAAAATTCTACAACTCCCCCTATAATGTAGATCATCTAATCATTGGCTCACTCCCCCTGAAATCATTAACAAAATTTAAGTGCAGATATCATTCAGATTAATAATAAAGTAATGAAGAAAAATAACAAAAATAAATTGTACTAGGTAACTATAGATTATGTCTTGAGGTTTAACATGCCAAGTTTCGAAATGAAAAAATTAAATCTTTTTTCGTCTAACAGCATGGCAAACAAATCAACAAGTTGATAATCTGTGTTTACAAAGTAAAGTTCAACTGTACCTTTTTCAACATTATCTTTGATAAAGTGATATCTCACATCAATATGCTTCGTTTTCGTGTGTTGGACAGGGTTCGCTGATATAGCAATAGCGCTCTTGGAATCACACTAAATCGGGATTTTGTTGTATTGGAAGCCATAATCTCGGAGTTGTGTTCGCATCCACAGCACTTGAGAACAGCAGCTAGCCGCAGCTACGTACTCTGCCTCGACTGTGGAAGTAGATACACATAGTTGTTTCTTCGAAGTCCAACTCACGAGCTTATCTCCCAAGAATTGTATATGTCCCGAAATACTTTTCCTGTCTAACATACAACCTACATGATCTGCGTCTAAATACGATGTTAGCTCAAAACCTGTATATTTAGGATACCACAAACCAAGATCTGCAGTTCCTTTCAGATATCTAAATATTCGCTTTATAACTGAGAGATGGAATTCTCTAGGTGAAGCTTATATCTAGCACATAAGCATGTAGAGAACATAATATTTGGTCTACTTGCCGTTAAGTACATTAGAGAACCAATCATTCCTCTATAAGTCCTAAGATCAACAGCTTTTCGTGAGAGACCAGCTCCAATCTTAGTACCTGGTGCCATCGAGGTTGAAATTGGAGTACAATTTGACATATTAAATTTCTTTAAAATGTCAGCAGTATACTTCGCTTGATTTATAAAAATCCCCGTGGAAAATTGTTTAACTTGTAATCTGAGAAAGAAATTCATCTCTCCCATCATACTCATTTGAAAACGTGACACCATGAGGTTAGAAAAATTCTTACAATACTTCAGACTAGTTGAACCAAATATTATATAGTCCACATATATTTGAATTAAAATGATATCAACTTTTTCCTTTTTAATAAAAAGAGTAGTATCGATTTTCCCTTTTGAAAACCCAAACTTGAGTAAAAACTTTGATAGAACATCGTACCAGGCTTGAGGAGCTTGCTTTAAACCATAGAGAGCTTTGTCAAGAATATAAACATGATCTGGTTTTTCAGCATTGACAAATCCTTCTGGTTGTGAGACGTATACCTCATCTTTCAATATGCCATTTAGAAAGGCAGTCTTCAAGTCCATTTGGTAGACAGTGAAGTTTTTGTGTGTAGCGTAGGCTAGAAATATTCTGATTGCCTCTATACGTGCAACTGGAGCAGATGTCTCATCATAGTCTATTCCTTCCTCTTGGCGGTATCCTTTAGTAACAAGTCTTGCTTTGTTTCTAACCATGATACTGTTGGTCCCGAAGGTGCTTAACAAGTTTGTAAATGGGGGGGGGGGGGTTGAATACAAACACAATATTTAAAGTTTAATAAATTGTTTATTGAATAATCAAACACAATTTACAAGTTTGTTGCGGAATAAGATTAAGACAGACTCAATCTAAACAAACTTAAGAAACACAAAGAAGGTTGCACAAGACTATAGAGAAAGGGGGGTTTTAGAAGTATAGAAAACAAAGGTTTCTATCTTGGTTCAAGAATAGAGTACACTCTCAGATGGAGAGGTGATCTTTCTATTTATACCCTATGCATTAAATGCATGGCAGGGTACTTTACACGTGCCATTTAGTGATTGGCTTTGGTAGTCTGACTTTTGGGAGACATGTTTTCGGCCGTATCATGAACAGTGTAGTTGACAGAGTTGTTGTATGATTTGTGGCAGAGATATGTCCGTTCTGACACATCGTACTGGTCGTGCAAGGTAAGACAAAAGGAAACTTGAGGCATAAGCTTTGTGATCGATTGATCGCTGAATATCTCTTTCTTCAGAGATATAAAGAGGTTCAACTATCGCTGAAGCTTTTCCTCATGTTCCTTCACGTATAAGTAGAGCTGTCTTTGCTTCACTGATATCCGTATCAGGTCACTAGTAGACTTCTCTTTGTTCAATGGCTTCGTCTTCGATTCAGCTATGAATATATGTTGACGCGAGACTTGTCTTCAGGGATTACGTTACTGTTTACATCAAAACTATCAGCGATAACTAAACAGACTCAGTTTGATCACTGATAGTGAAACACTAATACATAGAAATGTTTATAAGAGATACTATCAGCGATAACTGAACAGACTCAGTCTGATTGCTGATGGTGAAACACTAATACATATTAAAACGTAATTTTCACTAAGTATAGAAGAGGGTCGTTATCAAATCACTGAGAGAGCTTGGATCAACAACCTCCCCCTATTTGATAATGACAAAGTAACTGAAGAAAATTACTTTTAAAGTTCAAAATAAGGAATAATCAGGACTCATAACATACACGTCCCAATTACTATTTTGAGGGATCTTTTACAGTACTGATGGAGTTAAGTACATCACTGAAATTTTCATTAATCCAAGAAAAGAATTACAAGGTATGAAAATTACAAGTACAAGTGAAGAACTAACTACTGTAAGTATAACTAATAGATTACAAGAAACAGGAAACTAATCTATCAGCTATCTAAAGAAGACTTGGGAGGATTGATCATATACTCAGGTATTTCTTCTCTTTTTTGCCTTCGATCAGAAGATTCTTGAGATATGATTGCCTTGATCGGTTCAGCAGAGGGAGAGAAGTCACACCATAAGCACAAGAGATCCTTGAGATGGCTGAGGGGACAGATAGGAATTTCAGAGACTCTCTGAAATTTGAGTTCTTCCTCATCATCTCTGAAGAAGATTCCAAAAGGTTCTTTAAGAACTTGTCCTGCAACATATGTTCCACCAGGGGGCAGAGATAGATCAAGAACTTAAAGATCAGGAGGAGGACCGAACAGAGCTTCTCTTGAGAACTTGATGGAGGTTTCATTTCTTATCACTGCGACATTTTCAGAGGAGGATGAGACAGGCTTCCTATAGAATTGCCTTGGTTTGGAAGGAAGAGCAGATGGTACTTTCAACACAGTGGAGACTCTATTGATGAGGGCTTCAAAGATGCCTTCGACATAGCCTCTGTTGGTTGATTTGGATTTCTTCAGCGCTTCTTTGAACTCTAGCCATTCCATATAACCGAAGGTTTCTAGCTTTGACACGAACATGGCCTTGCAGCTTCCATCCTCTCTGGTAATCTCCATAGTGACAGAAACTCGATCCTTCTTCTTTTTCCTGGAGATAGTAACAGCTATGATCTTCATTGGGTCAGAGCGATAGTCGATTTTGCTTTTACACCATTCGACTGAGCTATCGCTGACCCTTTGTTCTTTTGAGCGCTCCTCTTCAATCTCTTAATTACATTTTCATCCTGTAATTATCATAATTACAGTTTAACACATATTTTCATTAAATCCGGGTTTCTACAAATGGAAACAAACGCATTCTTTGTGTGCGACCCTATAGGTTTACATACTCCTCAGCAGTATCTCTGTGTGACACGTGCCGTGGGCATATAATAACTTACATTCTCCCACTTGCACACGATACACAGTAACACATACGATGGTAGGCGTCTAGCAACACGTCACCGCCCCCAAGGCTATGTAAATGTGCTTTTACCTTCGAGCAATTTGATTGATATAATCAATAATATAGTAGAATCATTCATTATCCTTTTGCTTCACGATATTTTATTTTGAACTTAATGCATAGATCTATCTCATCATTTATAGTTCAAAGATTGTGTTTCTCGATCCCAACATATTTGATTATACAAGTGTCATTAGTCTAACTAATGGAAAAGTTACACTCGAGTGCATAAGGTGAAACGACAGTGATTAGACCCTTTGGTTGAGGCCGTTTGACCTTTCACTCATCCCAGTGGTGACACGTGTTTTTGGTAACTATTGCACTTATGTGTGTAGTTGCCAAGAAAATAGGAAGGGGTGCCAGGTACCAAAATTTAAGTGGAATAGTTATTTTTTCTGACTAGACAAACCTTTCACCTTGTTATCTAAAAGAATAATTTGATTGTTAAGTAATCTAAAATATCATAAGTGTGAAAAAGTATTCAGAGAATCTGAATTTTCAATTTTAAATTATATTAAAGATTGCTGAACAAGTAAAAAGATTCAGAATCCCCCCCCTTGACTGAAGAATGTTTAGTGTGAACTCTATCTGCTCCCCCTTGAATAATGCATTGATATTTTAAGAAAACAATGGTAAATATCAGAAAAAAGATCAGAGACTCTGATGCTTCCATAGTTCTGAAGCTCCCCCTTAACAGATGAAAAGTATTTTTCTTTTGCTCCCCCTTGACCAAAGAATGTTTTCTTTTTATTTTCTCCCCCTTGACAGATGCTTAGAGACACAAAAGAATGATTTTAACCCTCGATTAAAAGGCCAGAGGCTTTGAAACTAGTTTCAGAGGCTCTAGGGTTAAACATGTTACTTATGTCAGAGGCTCTGATGAGTAGATCAGAGACTCTGATGTACTCCTTTGTGCTAGGTAGACATGTTCAACATTCCCAACTTGCTAATTAAGAAATTGAACCTTCGTTCATCTAAAGCTTTTGTGAAAATATCAGCAAGTTGGAGATTAGTTGGTACAAAATACATCTCTATTGTTCCCTTTTCAACATGATCTTTCAGAAAATGATACCTTACATCAATGTGCTTTGTTTTGGAATGTTGTATTGGATTGGCAGAGATGGCTATGGCACTTTCAGAATCACACAGAATGGGAATTCTGTCATAATGTAAGCCATAGTCTCTGAGCTGAGTTTTCATCCAAATAACTTGGGAGCAACAACTAGCAGCAGCAACATATTCTGCCTCTGCAGTAGAAGTTGAAACATAGTTCTGCTTCTTGGATGACCAACTCACTAGCTTGTTACCCAATAATTGACAGCATCCAGAGGTACTCTTTCTGTCCAGTTTGCACCTTGCATGATCTGCATCAGTGTATGCTGTTAAATCAAAACTAGAAAGTTTTGGATACCAGAGACCCAAAGAAGGTGTGCCTCTGAGGTATCTAAAAATTCTATTTACTGCAGATAAATGAGATTCTTTTGGATTTGCTTGATATCTAGCACAGAGACATGTTGCAAACATTATATCAGGCCTACTGGCATTTAAGTATATAAGTGATCCTATCATGCCTCTGTAAGTCTTGACATCTACAGATTTTCCTGAAAGATCAGAGTCAAGTTTGACTCTTGTGGCAATAGGTGTTTTCATAGAAGTTGAATCATTGAGCTTGTACTTTTTCAAAATGTCATAGACATACTTAGATTGACTTATAAAAGTACCCTCTAAAGTTTGTTTTACTGGTAAGCCCAAAAAGAATGTTAATTCTCCCATGAGACTCATCTCAAATTCACTCTTCATGAACTCTGAAAACCTGTCACAATACTTCTGATTTGTAGATCCAAAGATAATGTCATCAACATATATCTGTACTAAAAGCATCTTATTTTTGTACCTTTTGATGCACAAAGTTGTATCAATTGTACCTTTTTCAAAACCATTATTAATCAGAAATGTGGACAGAGTAGCATACCAAGCTCTTGGAGCTTGTTTAAGTCCGTACAGAGCTTTATCAATATAATAAACATGGTTAGGAAACTCTGCACTTTCAAATCCAGGTGGTTGTTGGACATAAACTTCTTCATTCAATTTACCATTTAAAAAGGCAGATTTAACATCCATTTGATATACTTTAAGAAGATTCTAATTGCTTCTAGCCTAGCCACAGGTGCAAAGGTTTCACCATAATCAATACCCTCTTCTTGGCAATATCCCTTAGCAACCAACCTAGCTTTGTTTTTTATTATAATGCCATCCTCATCCTTTTTATTTCTGAAGACCCATTTAGTTCCAATTGCAAATTTTCCTTTAGGAAGGGGAACTAGGGTCCAGTCTTTGTTTCTTTCAAACTCTTGAAGCTCATCCTGCATGGCAGAGATCCAATGAGAATCTTCAAGAGCTTCATTTACCTTCTTTGATTCAATGATGTTCAAAAAGTTTACAAAATAGCATTCATTGATTGTGGCAGATCTAGTTTTGACTCCATCTGTAGGTGTTCCAATGATCTGATCAAGGGGATGATCTTTTGTCCATCTTGTTATTGGAGCTTGAATTTGAGGTGGAGTTTGAGCTTCAGAGATGACAGTAGGTGACATATTTGTTGTACTGTTCAGAGGCTCTAAAGTTGGCTCTAGAGACAGTGAAGCAGGCTCTGAAGTCTCTTCAAGAGATGTCTCTGTAAATTCTTCAAATGTCTCTTGTTCATCTTCTTCTTCTGAAGATAATTGTCCTTTAGTTTGTCTGGATTCATTTCTTGGACCTGAATTCAAGGAAGTAGAAGTTGGGACTTCAGAGGGACCGGAGAGAGTTGTACCTGTATTTTGAGGTTCCTCTAAAGTTGCTCTGCGAATATCTCTGAAAAGAAACTCTGAGTTTTCATCATCAAAGAAATCTTCGAATATTTTGTTTAGTTCAGATTCTCTCATCTTTGATGATTCAGAGATATTTTTGGCAGTTGAATTGTTATCTTTGGTGGCAAGATTTATGTCATCATCAAAAGACACATTGATATTCTCTTGGATTGTTCTTGTTCTTAGATTGAACACTCTGAAGGCTTTTGAGGCTAATGAATATCCAATGAATTTGCCTTTATCTGCTTTCTTGTCAAACTTTCCAAGAGACTCTCTATCATTCAAAATATAACATCTGCATCCAAAAACATGAAAATATTTAACATTAGGTTTCCTATTGTTAATAAGTTCATAAGATGTTTTCTTGAATCTTTTGACAATGGTAGCTCTGTTTTGAGTGAAACAGGCTGTAGCTATTGCTTCTGCCTAAAAGTTTGTTGGAAGATCAGATCCTGCAAGCATTGTTCTTGCAGCTTCAACAAGTGTTCTATTTTTCCTCTCAACTACACCATTTTGTTGAGGGGTTTCTAGTTGCAGAGAAGTTGGGGGTTATGCCTTCTTTTGAAAGATATGAGTTGATTTTGGCATTTCTGAACTCTGTCCCATTATCACTTCTCAACTTCTGAACTTTGTTGTTGAACAGAACCTGCAATCTTTGCAACAACCTTGTTAAGATATCAGGTACATCAGACTTGGCTCTGATGAATTCTATCCAAGTATATCTGGAGTATTCATCAATCAGAACTATAATATACTTGTTACCTGATAAACTTTGCACAGAGATAAGACCACAGAGGTCCACATGCAGCATATGCAGAGGTCTTGGACAGTTATTATCACTTTTGGTCTTGTGGGAAGATCTTTTCATTTTTCCCATTTCACAAGCAGAACAAAGATGATCTTTGTTAAACTTCAGAGATGGTAATCCCTTAACCAGATTTAGTTTGACCAATTTATCAAGTGAAGAAAAGTTCAAATGAGAGAACTTTTTATGCCAGAGCCAAACATCTTCACTATTCAGAGATACTAGACAAAGTTTCTCTGAGTCAATTTTTATGTGTTTGGTAAAATTCATTTTATATAGGTTACCCTTTCTGTCTGCTCTGAGCATTTCTTGACATGTTTTTTAGTGAAGAAGTGAACAATGTTTTTCTTGAAAATTTACATCAAAACCATTGTCACAAAGTTGACTTATGCTGATTAAGTTGTGTTTTAACCCATCAACATAAGCAACCTTTGATACAGAAACATTACCTCTTGATAGTTCACCATAACCCTTAATCTGACCTTGCATATTGTCTCCAAAAGTTACTGATCCTCCTGATTTAGCTATGTAAGAAGATAGCAACTTCTTATCTCCAGTCATATGCCTTGAGCATCCAAAATCTAAGTACCAGATGGGCATAGACTGTTTCTGCAAGACAGATTAGAGTTTCTTAGGTACCCATCTCATTATGGGTCCTGTTTTGTTAGATTTCTTGGGATTTCTTTGAATATTTGCCTTTTCATCTTTTGATGTTTTGGCAGAGTTGTTCTTTTTCTTTTGAGGCTTTGTCTCTGAATTTTTGTTCAGAGAGTGATTCAGAAAGCAATGAGAACCTCTGAATGATTTTTCATTTTCATCAAGAGTTGAATGCAGTTGCAATTTACAGAACAAGAAGAAGTAGGAGCAAAGTTTTTCATTTCATTAAATGCATTTGATACATTTTGATTCTTTTTCAAAATTGTACTAGGAATATTACAAGTATTCCTAACTACTTCTTTCCTTCTAGCTTGAAAGACAACCTTCTTTTCAAGTTGTCTTTTCTTGTTCAAAAACATCTTCTTCTCTTTATTGCTCACTGCATAAACAGGATCAGAATGGTTAATTTCATGTCATTTTCCTTTTTGTTCAAGAGTAAACTTGATTGGCTTATAAGTGTAGAGTTGAGAAGTGTTAGTTTTATTCTTTGCCTTTTCTTTTAACTCTTTCTCAAGATCCAGAGAAGTTTTTGCCTGTAAACACATGTTTGCAAAATCAAGACATATTGGTAATCTGGGTTTATTTTTCAATATAGGAACAGGAACGTTCAAAATTCCAGAACCGACAGTCTTTGTGCTTTTATGAATTACTTCCTCTGGTCTATAGAATATATGCTCATCTTCCTCTGGATCAGATTCAGAATCAGAGTCAAGAAAGTCTCTTTTAGCCATGTAAGAAATAACTACCTCTGTAGTTTTCTTAATTTCCTTAGGTTTAGAGACTTTAATGATTCTTTTCATGCTTTCTTTCTTTTTCAAATCAACTATATGACATTTTCTTCATTGATTCTTTTAATGTCATCCTTGAATGTAGTTCTGATGCATTCATCTGAAATTGGTGAATACAGAGGTGCATTTGGATTAAGTGAACTCTGAGGTTCATCTTCAGAAGTACTTGTCTCAGAGGTACTTGTTTCAGATGTCTCTGATTCTTTTGTGATAAAAGCATCAAACTTGAAAATTTCTCTAGGATCATTGCTCTGAGGTTTTGTGAAGAGTACCTCTATAGTCTCTTTTTCTATCTTAAAGATAGGTTTTGGAAAGGTTTTTGCTTCAGAGTATGAGACTTTTTTAAAAATCAGAGCTCTTGCTTTTGATCCTTCTGAGGTTTTTGTTCTCTTGAAAATATTCAGAGATGGGCAGTCAGAGCTCTGGACCTTTCCTATGAAGAAAGTGGAAGATAGTGAAGTTTTCTTCAATCCAGTGAATGGATCCAATTCGTTGAATCCCAGCCCTTGAGTGTCCATTTGAGAATTTATCTTTATATGTACATCTTGAGCATCTAGATAGCTTTTGATTTGAAATTCTTTCCTTTCTAGAGATTGATGTAGAATTTCTCTTTCTTTTTGAAAAAAGATGGATAAGGCTACAGAATTGAGCCTTTCATACTCAGATCTTCTTACTTCTTCTTCTTTAACTTTTAAGACTTTCTCAAGTTCTTTGAATTTTTCTGAAAAAGATTTTTCCTTTTGCTTCTGAGCTTTTTCAAGTTCAGATTTTTCAATGAAAATATCTCTCTTTTCTGACTCAAGATTTTTTTCCCTTTTGTAAAAACTTAGATCTTTTGTTATTTGCTTTCTTTTTTCTTTTTCCTCAAAAAACTTTTTCTTTAAACTCTGAAACTCATTTGTTAGCTTAAGAACATCTATTTCAAGTTCACTTTCAGAGGTGGAAGGAGAATTTACCTTTTCAGAGCAGTACTCTGATGATTCATCAGTCTGATCATCTGCAAAGGCCATAACACAGAGATTAGTAGGTTCTTCCTCTCCATCACTTGTAGAGCCTGACAACCAATCTTCCATCTCTGCAACAAGTACTCTTTCTTTGACATTGTACTTGTATTTGTTCTTGTAGTAGTCTTGATCTTTGACAAGCCTACCTCTGTAATTTGCAGAGACATGGCCTGGCTTTCCACATCTAAAACATCTTCCATCATTTTGGTTTGGTGGAAGAGCAGCAGCAGTTTCTGTTTTCTGCTCTTGAGGTTGCGGCTGAAAGTATCTCTGAGGTTGAGGATACTTGGGTTTGAATGGTTGATGAGCCATTGATTCTTGTGCAGCATCATGATTGTTGAAATTTGTACCCATTTGATCACTATGAGGAGTGAATCTAGGTTCTTGTTGAAATCTTCTTTCTGGATTTCTTGTTTCTTCATTATCTCTTCTTCCTTCAAAAACTTTCTTGCCAAATTTCTTGTTAAATTGATGAATGATTAATGCAAGAGATTTGGCAAAGGCATTGATATCATCATCTGAGTCTGAGTCTGAATGTTCAACTTCTTCAGTCATTAAAACCTTTTTAGATTTTCTTTTTGGTTCCTTTTTCAAACAGTTCTTTGTTTCTGCACTTCTGCCTTCTTGAGATACACCTTTTTATTTTGAAATGAGTGCAAGTGGTCTACCTAAAGAAGTTTTTCATTTTTGTTTAACAACTTCTTTTTCCTGTGCTACAAGAGTGCCATAAATGTCAGTCAATGACCATGATTCAAGATTTTGATTGGCTTGTATTAACATGGACAGTTGTGACCATTCTTCATTTAAGCTTTTAAGGAAAAGAACATTGTTTTCTTCTTTTGTCCTCATAACTCCAATTTTTCTGCATTTATTGATGAGAATGTTGAACCTTGAGTACATTTGGTGCAAGGTTTCTTCAGGTAGTGCATGAAAGTCATGATACTCATTAATGCAAAGATTTCTTTTGTTTTTCTGAGTTTGTAGGCCACCTTCAAGTTGATTTAATAACTGATCCCATATCTCTTTTGCAGTTACACAAGAATTAAGTTCTTGGAAGATATCGTTCGGAATGGCCATAATAAGTAATCTAACAGCTTTTGAGTCATTTTCCATCATTTTAATTTCTTCTTTAGTGAAGTTTGAAGTTTTCTTTTCATATTATGTAGGTATTTTAGCAGTATCTGTTGTTGCTGGAACTCTTGGTACCAACACCATTGGTTGGTGAGGTCCATCGTTCACTGATCTTAAAAGATCCCTGTCGATACCTTCCAAGAAGTTTACCATCCTTATCTTCCATTGGGGATATTCATCCCGTAGGAGTGTAGGAGGTTTGGTTAATGAACCAGCTGTATAAATGGCACTTATACTTGAGTTTGCCATTTGTGAAGAAAAGATGAAGATTTGAAGAACTGATGCTTTTCTATGAAGATCTTTTATCAAGGAGAGAAATTGTGATTTACTTTCAAGTTTTGAGCATATGAAGTTCTTTTTAATAAACCAAGGTTTATATGAACATGCATATATATTGAAAGTTTGAATCAGTAAGATATAAATCTATCCGAGTATGCAGATATGATCTTTCTTTGTTTAGAAAACAAAGGAGGCTCTGATACCAATTGTTGGATCCCAAATTTAATCTTTTTTTTAAAGGAGAAAAACTCTAGGAAATATTATAAAGACAAGAAAAGAAAACAAAACAATCCAGAACAACAAACTAAGTAATCCAACCAGCAAGGCCAAAACAACTAAGCCAATCAACAAAAATCCAAAAAGAACAAAGAGAAATCGACACCATCTTCATGCAAAAGAGAATGCACAAAGAAACAAAACACCAAACACCACAAACAGCACCCCAACACGAACGATCAGCTACCATCATCACACATATGATTAGCCTTCAACCGATTCCTCCACGCCACACGGAGTATAATATAATCACAAATATCTTTTGTAAGTTGGGTCACAGATCTAGAATGATTAGAGAAAAGACGCCGGCTACGTTCATGCCAAATAACATAAACCGACGTCGAGATCGCCAACCTTTGCATGAAACTTTTCGGGAACGTTCCTACGGAAGACATCAAAGTCAAAATTTGATCCCAAGTGTCCAAAAGAGCCTCCATATTCACTTCCCTCTTCACGTTCTTCCAAACCTCCAAAGGGATAGTACATTCAAAAAACAAGTGATTATGAATATCCAAACAACTATTGCAAAACACACATCTTGGGTCCGGGGGGTCATGTTTCCAAATTATCAAACGATCTTGCGTTGGCAACCTTCGAAGACATGCAAGCCAAGTACAAAAAGCATGTTTTGGAATGTTGGATTTAAACCACATAGATTTCTGCCCCTTTGATAAGGCCCATCTAAAGACTTCCAAGTCTCACGAACCGAGAATGGAACCATCTCCCCATTCACACCCTCCCAAAGAACTTTGTCTTCCACATTGTCAACAATCTGTGGAAGCACACAATAATGTAATTGGGGAATGCGGTCAATCCAGGATTGTGGCCACGTACCATTCAACTTTTCTACCACATCCCTTACAGATGATATAGCTAAGAAGTCATTACAATGAATGAACCAGTACGAAATCCCCATCGCAAGGTGACCAATCGGAAGCCACCAATCTTCCCATGCATTAGTATCTCTACCATCACCTATTTTAATTCGAAAGAAACGCCTAAGATGAGGCCGAAGATCCATGACTTTATGAAGGACCCATGACCAAGTAGACTTCTTTCGAACACTCCAAAAAAGATCAGACTGAATATGGTGCTGATACATTCATTTGACCCAAAGAGAATCATGCCTTGCCACTAAATCATAAAGGATTTTAGCCAGAAGAGTACGGTTCCATAGGCTAAGCTTTTTAATACCAATACCCCCATAACTAACCGATTTACAAACAGAATCCGATGCAACACGACACTTCCCATGAGAGCTATCGCCTTGAGCCCAAATGAAATCACGAAAAAGGCCTTCAAGAGTATGCACCACACCAGAAGGAAAAGAGAAGACAGACATCCAAAACAATTGCATGGAATGTAAAACGAACTTCACAAGTTGCCTTCTACCACCAAAAGATAAAAACTTGGATTTCCAATTAAAAATATGTGCCTTCACTTTGTCAACCAAAACACCATAATCCACCACTTTTAATCTGGTCGGAGATAAAGGAACTCCTAAGTAGTGAATAGGAAAAGTACCTTGATGAAAAGGAAGGCATTCCAAAATTGCAGCCTTGGTTGACTCATCAACATTTCCAAAGAAAACCTCTGACTTCTCAAGGCTTGGTGAAAGGTCCGAACACTTCTTGAATAACTGAAGAGCTTTCTTAAGAATCCAAATAGAAGGAACATCCCCTTTAGTAAAAACAAAGAGATCATCTGCAAAACAAAGATGAGTTAGTTTAAGTGGTTCACACCCCTTATGAAAACCAAACTCATTCGCCTCATCATTACACCGAGCAAGGATCATGGAGAAACCCTCCATAACTATAGTGAATAAGTACAGTGAGATTGGATCTCCCTGACGAATACCCTGACCCCCTTTGAAAAATCCCTCCGTATCACCATTGATGGCAATAGAAAAAGAAACAGTAGAAATAAGCTCCTCAATCCAACGGACCAGAACGGGATGGAAACCAAATCCAACCAACATTGAAATCAAATATTTCCATTTCACCGTGTCATACGCCTTTTGGATGTCAATTTTAAACGCACATCGAGGCGGCCCTAATCCTCTTTGATAACCCGTGACAAGCTCATGAGCCAAAATAACAATATCCGATATGCGTCTACTCGGAATGAATGTCGATTGGTTAGGGATAATCAAGTCATGCAACGAATCTTTTATTCTATCAGAAATAATTTTGCTAATGCATTTGTACAACACATTACAACATGCAATAGGCCGATATTTAATAACTTTAGACGCGTTAACCACCTTCAGAATCAAACAAAGAAGAGTGTGATTAGGCTCTTTATCAAGCCGACCATTATAGAAAAAATTATGGATAGCAATTTCCATATCCCTTCCTACAATAGGCCACACCACCTTAAAGAATTTAGAAGAGTAACCATCCGATCTCAGCACTTTATCATTTCCAATTTGGAATAAAGACTTGCGAATTACCTCATCCGATATCGGCCTGATCATATGTAACGACTCCCTTAAAGACAACTTTTTGAAGAATATATCAGAGGGTAAGGTAGGATCAATATTCTCATCATGAACCCCAAGGATGGATTGGAAGTGATTAATGAAAACACGAGCCACATCATCCCCATTAGCAACAACCCCCATCGCATCACATACAACATGGATGTGTCGATTATGACTTTTCTCCTTCAGCACATTATGAAAGAATTTAGTATTTCCATCTCCCTCATTAAGCTATCTAACTTTCGCTCTTTGCCGATACGCCGTTTCCTCATCTATCCTAGCTTGTTTGATCTATAAAAAGATGATTTCTACATATCCATTGTGTGTTATATAGCTTGGATCTGGAACTCACATAGTTGCTCTTTCCAAATTTTGAGGGTGTTACACATTAGCTGGGACAACATCTGAGTAGACAGAAAAGTTTAAGTGGTCTATTCATCACAAGTATCGTTCTAAACTGATCAATGAAAAGTTTACTGATGTGGCAGAGGCAGCAAATGCTGCTAAGAATATTGAAATGGAGCGACAAGACTATCTGGCATCTAAATCAGATGGTTGTAAGAAAAGATGTCGAGATGGGCAACAGATTCAGTAGGCGGGGCAACAAAATCAACAACAAGGAGGTAATCGTTGGAATTAGTGGGGTCAAAGTAGTAACAAGCGTTAGGGATAGTGGCAAGGCCAAAATCAGGGTCAGAGACAGTCTTTTCATTAGCAGGGTTAACATGGGCAAGGGCATAACCAGACTCGTTCACAAAAGCCAGGCGACAAGGGGAATCATGATTCGGGTCTCTCAGTGTAATTCTTGTGGAAGGCGCCATCCTGGGAATGTTTGTTATAGGGCTTCGAAATGTTGCTTTTTGTGTGGTCAGTGGGACATTTGGCAAAGGATTGCAATAACTCTTGTACTACTGATAAGGGAAATGACTCAAAGACAACTAGTGGAGGCAGGGTGTTTGCTTTATTAGCTACTCAGGCAACAAATTCAGGTATGATTTCGGGAATTTTTTCGATTGACGCACACGATATTTATGTTTTATTTGATACGGGGGCAACACATGCTATGGTCTCTTTGATTTTTTCTAGCCATCTTAAAGTGCCTTGTACATTGTTAGAATCGCCTTTATCTATTGCTACTCCTTTGGGTAATTCAGTTATTATATCCTGATAAAACAAAGGGTAGGGGACCAAATTCGTGAGGCTGATTTAATTCCCATTAGTATGACTGACTTTGATGTTATTTTTGGTATGGACTGGTTGTCTAAGCATCGATCAACGATTGAATGTCACGCTAAGCTAGTGGTTTTCGGTGATAAAGAGAAGCCTGAATTTGTGTATCAAGGGTCCCAACCAAAAAGAGAAGTGAAGATTATATCTGCCTTGAAAGCTCAAAAGTTATTTTCTCACGGATGTCAAGGTTTTCTAGCATCAGTTAGAGATACGTCTGTGGAGGAGTGTTCCCCTGAAAGCCTGTTGAGTCAAATATTGTATTCAAGATTAAATTAGGGGTCAATGTGTAAATGTTGTAATAGTGTAAGGAGTTGTTTTGTAGAATGAGTTGTAAGGTCAATTGTGTTGACCATATAAATATGTTGTGTCTTTGTAATTAGAAAACAAAACATACACGCGAGAACATATAACACACACGCATAATCAGAGAAAACATATACAGAGAGCTTAAGAGAGAATTGCAACAAATAAGTATATGAGTTGATATAATCTATGTGATATCAATAAAAGATCGATTCTTACAATCTAGTGTTTGATAATATGAGCTTGGATCTGTGACTTTCATTTTGTATCAGAGCGAATTCGAAGAAATCCACAAATATGGAGAACTCGCACCCTGTTTTTCTGATCTTGATCGAATTTTGATTTATGGAGTGTAATTGATTGTCAATTTTTGTGTTTGATGATCTATTTATGTTCTAGATGCAATTTGTATAGATTTTGATCACTGTTGCACTGTAATTTTTACTCAATTTGAATTTTTTGTGAATTTTTGAGAAGTCGAAGTCTACGCACTGTATAATGATCAAATTGCGTACTTGAGTCGATTAGTGTGAAGTTCATTACTTGAAATCGATTCGAGTATTGTACGTGGGCAAATTGGTGGATTTACAGAAGCTAATTCGAAGTCTTGATGGATTTTTGATCGAATTTGAAGTGTTTTTGTCGAACTAGGAAGAACTCGCATCAAGAACTCGCCTCAAGAACTCGCCAGATCCAGATTTCTCGCATGATGATGTTTAATTTGCATCTCATTTGATCTGTTGAAAAGTTCAAGTAAGAAATTCGCAGGACACAAGATACGAGAAGTGTAGAATTTGCATCTGCTTGTGTGCGAAAAGATGGAATTCGCATAGCACTTCATACGAGAAGTACACAACTCGCATCAGCCTACGTGCGAGTAGTTGAAGAACTCGCATCACATTTGATACAAGAAGAACTAAGGAAAAAATTCGCATCTACTATCATACGAGAAGTTGGGAATTCACATTGAACGATATATGAAAAGATTGGATTCGCATCGAACTACATACGAATTCTGAGGGTTTTCGCATAGAAAGTTAGAAAATTTTCTAAGTCAGGAATTCGTATCGATATGAGAAGTTTGGGATTGATTTTTTGGTCAAGTATGGAATTCGCTTGAAGGTATTGTGCGAGAAGTTTGAAATTTGAAGATTTGTCCAAGTAAAGAACTCTCATCCCGAAGTGTGCGTGTTATCCCAGATAACAATGTAATTAAGATGACATTAACAATTTCAATCAATCTCACTTTTATTTCACAATCAAATTCAATACAGATATGCTCACACGGACTTTCTCTCTCTAACTCTTAAACACGTATGATACTCTAATGAAGCTACATGCACAACCCAACTCATATACCTATTTATACACACACTACAAACACACATGACACTAAACTCTTACACCACTAAAACGCGCACAACACATGAAAACACAAAATACAATTACAAAAGACTTTGACTTTGACTTTTATTACACTAGACTTTGACTTTCATGCTCTAGAGTTGACTTCATCTTTGACTTCAATCTTCAGTCTTCTATGATTTTGTATCCAACATATTTATGCTCTAACAGTGCGAATTTCAGGAACTCACATCTCGTTGTATGCGAATTGCAAGAACTCGCATATCGTTACGTGGGAATTTTTCTTTAAAAGATTCAAGATCATCTATAAAAGATTTTAGCAATACAATTTCCCTCTTTCCAGTTCACTTTATGTATTCTCCCTCTTTGTAACAATCTTTTTCTTTAATGCTCAAGACAATTTATACAATCTCTCCTTTTTGGTTGATCTTTAACAATCTGTAATCTTCCCAAAGTCTGTCTTCAAACATATAACAATCTCCCCCAAGGTTAACAAAAACCTCTTTTAGACTCCAGAAAGAAAATTATCTTCTGTTTTAGCTCGGTTTGCTTTAGCAAATTATCTTCAAAGAAAATTTCTGTAAAATTCAGCACATCTTCATAAATCTTTGAACTTGCTTGATCAAACTTGTACAGTCATTGTCAAAACTTTGCAATTATTCTTTGAACTTTTCTTTCACCTTCAACAATTCTTGAAATTTATCACACATTTCTTGATCATCTCCCATAACAAATACAAACTTTTGTTTTCAGACATTTCTTTAACTTTGCCTTCTCCCCCTTTTTGATGATTGCAGCATCGAGATCATCAAAACTTGAACAAGAAATGTTACTTGTCACACCACGCTAAAGCGGAAACACGGAACATGACAGTTCGATAGACATAGCTTTAGGATACAGAAAGAAATACCACCATACATTCAACCATTGTTTACAATATGTTCCCAAAAGTTTACAATCCTATTACATCATCAAAAGTTGAAGTACAAAGATCTCTATTATAAAAGTATTGCATGCGGTTTACACAAGAGATAAACTTTAATCATTTCCATGAACCTTCTTGTTCCCTGAAAAGCATGTTCAAAATATGGTCAACTACGAGAGTTGGTGAGTTCACAGGTTTTTAAATATGCACAAGTCAAGTTTATATGCAAGCTGTCTTTGAAAATCATACGCATAATCCAAACTTTAATCCATTGATTCATGAGTATCATAATTTAGCTTATATGACAAAAGGTATGCATTGATATAACCACGTTGAGCCACTACTAAACCTTTCCGGACCAAATCAACGCCCCATGATCTACCTCAGAGGTGGGCTTTAACCACATGTGTAGTCATATTTCTCTAGTACAGTGCACCCCTACTCGTCAGTATAAGGTGGGCTTGTCAGACCAAATAGCGCTATCCACTAATACTATAGGCCCATTTCTGGGTTAACTAGTAGTGTACCCGGGGACTTAACTATTTTTAAAACTCAACATATCATTGGCATACATGTCATATAACTTCTACACCAACCGCTTTACAACAAAGCCTCATAAATTTCAATACATAATGCTTTATATCAAAGTCTCATGAATCTTTAAATATTCCATTTTTAACATGCTTTTCACCCCAAGTTCAATCAAAACAATAAAAATGGGGCTGTGAATACTCACCTTAAATGATGATAATGCTAAATAACGCAACAACGCGAATCTCTCGACCGGAGTCTTTACTTCCCTAGAGTTATTTGCATCAATGAACACCAAAAGTCAACATCCATCAATAATCCTAACTTAACCATTCCTATATCTCAACATATGCCTTTATGTTTAATTATTGTCTAAAATAGAATATAGGACTAAAATACCAATAATAATCATTAAAACATACCCTTTTTAGTTTTAAAAATCAATCTTCTGGATTTAGCACTTGCTGTCCAGAATTTGTGATCACAAAATGTGCTCCAAAATAACACTTCCCAAATATAAAAAATAACCAAATTTTTATAGGAACTAATATACTGAGTTAAGAACATTTAGTCAAAATTTCATAATTTTTGGAGTTGTTTTGATGTTCTAAAGAATTTCCACAAACCAGAAGGTCACTGAGTTTTGCATCAGTTACACACTTCTTTTGTATCATGCATTTGGGATACCAAAACTAAAAACTACGAAATGAGACATATATGGTTGCAAATATAACTCAAAAACTTAACATGTGGAAAAAGATTCACTCAATTTGGAAGAATAATGAAAGAGTTATGGCCTTTGGAAGTTGAGTGTACCAATCTGTCATTTCTGGACAGATTACACTACCTTCTTCTAAATTACAAATGAGTGACCAAAACTCCATAATTTTGAGTGATTCTTGATGCTATAAGTCACTAACACCTTAAATTGAAGTTTTGAAGCAAAAAGCCCAAATTTTTAAGGATTATAAACCGACTTATAAAGCTTGAAAGTTGATATAAAGTCCATGACAACAAGCTGTTGGTAAGAGGAGGTTTATATTAACATGAAATGATGATCATTTGCCATGGTTTTCATTAATAATTCATGGCCTCTCATCCTAAGCCACTATGAAAAGGTTCTAATAACACAAATATGCATCATGAATTCATAGCAACTAAAGTGCTCATCCAATCCCATGCATGACATCAAAATCACTAAATAAGTGATATTACACTACTTTAGATGCTCTTAATCATATGAGATTTGAACAATCTCATCCTAAGAGTTTCTTTACACTCAAAATTGTTGTAAATGCAAAGTTTTCAATCCAATAACATCAAAATTTTCCTACAAAAAAGTGTATCATGCTATAAACACTTGGTTTAACATGAAAACTCAAAAATTTTGTCTCATACTAGTGGTTTATCATAGAAGATCATCATATGACATCATTTCTTTGGATGATTTAACCATTATTGATGTCCATTCACTTCTAAAACCAAATATGGAGTATCTCCATATATGCATGAGTTATTTCATGAAATTATAACTTCAATCTTGCCAAAAATGTAAAGAATTGGAGAAATGGATTTGTACCTTGAATAGTTGATGATGAAAACTTGATAATCTTGTAATGGAGATGATTTTAATCTTGCTAAATGCTTAGGTTTTCTGAATTTTTTTTGGAATGTAGGTGTGTGTGTGTGTGTATGGCCGAATTCAAAGAGAGAGAGAGAGGAGATGAGGGGTTTTTCTTGGAAGTGAGATTATGAAAATTCAAATTTGAGTTTAGTGTTTTAAAAAAAATTAAGAGAGTAAGAGGGAGAGGGAGGAGGGCCGGCCTTGGCCTCCTCCAAGCCCATTTCCAAAAATATATATTTTTTTTAAAGAATTACAACATAAGTTCTCAAATAAAACAGATAAATTTAAACCGACAATTATAAATTCTCAATTCTCTCTAAATTGAGTAAATTTTTACAAATGGATATATTTTTACCTAAATAATATAAACCTCATTATTTTAGGTATTTTAGACATGTGACATAATATTTGGCATTTTATGGGACGTTTTAGTCAGTTACTGATCCGAACCGGGCTTTCTAAACGACTATTGAAATATTTCGGGAAAATTATAATCTAACCAATCTAATTAGATTCTAGAAAAGTAAATTCTATGAACTATTCTCTAATAAATTAAAGGATTCTAACCTTGAAGATTTTAATTTCTGACGGATGTCACAGTTTCCCCCCGTTAAAGGAATTTCGTCCCGAAATTCACATTTTGCTTTCCTCAGATGAATTCTATACAAGCAGCTGAGGATACTTATTTCTCATATAATCCTCTCGCTCCCAAGTGTATTCTGGACCGTGCCTCGAGTTCCATCGGACTTTCACAATTGGAATTTTGCATCTTCTTAATTGTTTGACATCTCGATCGAGTATTTCGATCGGTTCTTCCCTGAAACACAAACGTTCATCAACTTTGACTTCTTCCGGTGATACGACTAGTGATTCATCGGTCAGACACTTCTTCAAATTCGACACATGGAAAGTGTCGTGGATAGCACTCAACTCCTGAGGTAACTTGAGTTTGTATGCGACTGATCCAATTCTTTCCAACACTTCAAATGGACCAATATATCTTGGACTCAGTTTGCCTTGCTTCCCAAAACGTATTATTCCCTTCCAGGGTGATACTTTTAAAAGTACCTTATCACCCACTTGAAATTCTAATGGCTTCCTTCGATTATCAGCATAACTCTTCTGACGATCTCTTGCTGTCTTGAGTCTATCCCGAATGGTTGATATCTTATCCGTGGTCTCCTGAACGATATCCGGCCCGATCAATTGATTATCTCCAACTTCTATCCATCCAAGTGGTGACCTATACTTACGTCCATATAAAGCTTCGTATGGAGCACATCGAATACTGGCGTGATAGCTATTGTTGTACGAAAATTCGACTAACGGTAAGTGTTGATCCCAACTACCGCCAAAGTCTATTGCGCATGCGCGCAACATATCTTCCAACGTTTGAATAGTTCTCTCCGTCTACCCATCTGTTTGTGGATGATAAGCTGTGCTCAAATCCAGCCTAGTGCCCAAAGCTTTCTGAAGTGACTGCCAAAATCTGGAGGTGAAACGGCTATCTCTATCGGAGATGATAGAAACAGGTACTCCGTGTCGGGAAATGATCTCATCAATATACATCTGTGCTAATCTTTCCATCTTATAATCTTCTCGAATTGGTAGGAAATGTGCGGACTTTGTGAGTCGATCTATAATTACCCAGATTGCATCATGACCTTTTCTAGTCCTGGGTAGCTTGGTTATAAAGTCCATTGATATTTGCTCCCATTTCCATTGGGGTATTTCAGGTTGTTGAAGAAGTCCTGAAGGTTTCTGATGCTCCGCTTTGACTTTTGCACAAGTCAAACACTTGCTTACGTACAAGGCAACGTCCCGCTTCATTCCTGGCCACCAATAATGCTCTTTTAAATCTTGATACATCTTGTATGCTCCTGGGTGAATCGAGTACCTTGATTTGTGCACTTCTTCCATAATTGTGGACCGCAGGTTGTCAACCTTTGGTATCCAAACCTTATTCTTAAAATAACACACTCCATCAGATCTTATTTCAAATTCCTTTTCCAGATGGTGTAAAGTTTCGCCAATCAAATTTTCCGCCTTTAGTGCTTCTTCTTGAGCTTTGAGGATTTGCGTCTTAAGGCTTGTCTGGACTATTACTCCCATAGCTCGTGTCCTTACGGGCTTTATTCTTTCTTTTCTGCTTAACGCATCCGCTACCACATTAGCTTTTCCTGGGTGGTACTTTATCTCACAGTCATAGTCGTTAAGCAACTCGACCCATCTTCGTTGCCTCATATTGAGCATTTTCTGATCAAGAATGTGCTGAAGACTTTTGTGATCGGTGAAGATTGTACATTTTGTGTCGTAAAGATAATGTCTCCAGATTTTTAGAGAAAAAATTACAGCTCCCAACTCCAAATCATGAGTGGTGTAATTTCTCTCGTGGGTTTTAAGTTGTCTGGACGCATATGCGATGACTTTATCCTTCTGCATTAATACGCATCCCAAGCCTTGACGTGATGCATCACAATAGACCACGAAGTTTTCAATTCCCTCTGGCAGAGCTAAAACTGGTGCATTACAAAGCTTATGCTTGAGTAACTGAAATGCTTCCTCCTGTTTCTCTCCCCAAGTGAACTTCTCATCTTTTCGTGTCAGAGTTGTTAGAGGTTGCGCAATCTTGGAAAAATTGGCGATAAATCGTCGATAATATCCTGCTAAGCCGAGAAATTGACGAATTTCAGTTGGTGTCTTCGGAGTTTCCCACTTTTTAATGGCCTCGACCTTCGCCGGGTCAACATGAATTCCCTCTCGTTGACCACATGACCAAGAAAATGTACTTCACGAATCCAAAATTCACATTTAGAAAATTTGGCGTACAATTTCTGGTCCTTGAGCAATTCTAGTATCAACTTTAGATGTTGCTCATGATCTTCTTTGTTTCGGGAGTATATCAATATATCATCGATGGATACGATTACAAACTTGTCCAAGTATGGTCTGCAAACTCTATTCATCAAATCCATGAAAACCGCTGGTGCATTTGTCAGTCCAAAGGGCATAACTAGAAACTCGTAGTGTCCATATCGAGTTCTAAATGCCGTTTTGTGAACATCTTCTTCAGAGACTCTCATCTGATGGTATCCGGATCGGAGATCGATCTTTGAAAAATACGTTGCTCCTTGTAATTGATCAAACAAATCATCAATTCGGGGTAGTGGATATCGATTCTTGAGAGTTAGCTTATTAAGCTCTCTATAATCGATACACATTCGAAAGGTTTCATCCTTCTTTTTGACAAAGAGAACTGGAGCTCCCCACGGCGATGAACTAGGTCTGATGAATCCCTTGTCGAGAAGTTCTTGAAGTTGTTCGGACAATTCCTGCATTTCCGACGGTGCTAAACGGTATGGTGCTTTAGCTACTGGTGCAGCTCCAGGAATTAAATCAATGTGGAATTCAACCTGCCTAGGTGGGGGTAATCCTGGTAAATCATCTGGGAATACTTCTGGAAAATCTCGAACTATTGGAATGTCCTGAATGCGCTTCCCTTTGATCTTCTTATTTACCACATGAGCCAGAAACGCAACACACTCCTTCCTCAAATATTTCCGCATTTTCATGCATGACACCATTTTTAAATTCCTCCTTGACTTTTCTCCTTGTACTAGAAGTATCCCTCCTTCCGGTAATGGAATTCGGAGAATTTTCTCGGAGCAACATATTTCTGCTCGGTTTACAGATAGCCAATCCATTCCCACTACTATATCAAAGCTTCCTAATCTGATTGGAATTAGATCTATATTGAATTCCCTTTCAGCCAATTCTAAAGTACAGTTTGAAATTACATCCTTGGCCCTAACCTCTTCCCCATTAGCAAATTGGACAACATAGTCTTCTTTTAGTTTTTGAGACTTTAAGCAAATTTTAGTCCTGAAGTCTAACGATATAAAACTCCTATCTGCTCCAGAATCAAACAATACAGATGCATAATGCTTGTTCAAGAGAAACGTACCTGTAATTACATCCGGGTTCTGTCTTGCCTCTTCTGCCCCGATCTCAAACACTCGCCCTCGTGCTGGTCTCCCTGGATTCCCCTGATTAACTGGTCGACCTTGATTAACATTCACCCTCTTATTAAATCTAGGACAAGAGCTCCTTACGTGATCCGGTCTTCCACATTCGTAACACACTCTTCTTGGTGCCTCCTTGCAATCCCTTGCAAAATGTCCTCCTTTGTTGCATTTATAACATATGACACATCGCCCCTGATGATAGTAGTTGCACTTGTCACATTTAGGGCGTACCTCCTTCCCTTTACCCACATTCTGTGCCTGGATTCCATAATTACCCGCCACTCTTTGCTCCTTACCCTTCCTCCCGTCAAAATGTCTTCTCCTGGGTTCCTCCATCCTTCTCTTGCCCTTGGATTTGTCATTTAAAAACAACCCTGAACGGTTTGCATTGTCAGTAAGTTTGGTTGCTAAACTCACTGCTTCCTGCATCGTTTTTGGATTTCCCGAAGTCACATCTCCCCGTATTTCGGAAGCTAAACCCCAAATGTACTTGTTAATTCTGTTTTCCCTCGGTGTCACTAAATGGGGGACTAACTTTGCCAACTCATGAAATCGAGCAGTGTAAGAATCTATATCATTTCACTTCATCTCATGATTCCACAATTCTGCTTGAAGTTTCTGAATCTCACTCCTCGGGCAGTACTCTTCCTTAAGCATCTCTTTGAACTCGTCCCACGTGAGTCTACTAACTGCTTCCCGTCCTCGCGTTTGTACTTGAGTATTCCACCATGTTAACGCTCACCCTTGCAGTAAACAGGCTGCAAACTCCACCTTGTTTGCTTCTGTACACTTACTAATATGCAGGACGGACTCCATTCCTTCTAACCAAGTCAATAACCCAACGGCTCCCTCGGTACCATGGAACTCCTTCGGGTTGCAAGATCTAAAAGTCTTATACGTACATTCTCTGTTCTCATTCACACCGACTCTAGGATTGTTAGTTTGGTTAGCATTCAGGCCTGCTGCTACCTGACTAACTATATTGGGGAGAGCAGCAAGAACTTACTCGGACACTAATCGTGCAATTTCTGGGTCTTCCCTTCTTGGAGGCATAACTCCACTACAAAATTTCCAAATCGGAATCTAATTATTTATCTGAACCCGCAATCTATTTATGCATCGCGCATCATACAATACTTATCTAATAATTAAACATACATTCAACATACCAAACAATGATAACATATTTTTCAATTATACGAAACATTAGATATTACAGTTAAAATTTTATCATAACATCCAAACTTTATAATTCAAAATATCAACCATTAATTTTATAAGTTTACCATCAAGCATAAAATACTTTCAAATTCATGGGCTATATGCCCCAAAAGAAACAAGTTTTAAAGTTCCCAAAATATCATCGGATAACCAACACCTAACGCATGAGGTACAAGATAAACCATCCCATAACAACTACCATCGCTCCCAACATCAAGGCTAAACCTATGTATAGCCTCTGAACCTCCCTTCTAGTGTTCGCAAGCATAGCCAAGACTCCGCTCATGGTCTGATTGTGTGTGCTCAGAATCCCCATCAACCCGTCGAGAGACTGACCAAAATGGTCTACTCTAACCCTAAACATCTCCGCATCATGGGACAAACCTGTGACCCATAAACTCTCAAGTGATGTCATACCAGTCGGCTGTCCTGCCGGCTCCTCAACCTGTGGTTGTGGCATAACTCGTCTAACCCTCAGTCGGGAGGGCCCCGCCGCATTCCTAGGTGGAATGATGAAGGTCTCCCTGACCGGCATCGGAACACTGATCCGCGCAGTCGCCCGGACTCTAGGTCGGGGCACCGACTGCAGTGAGGGCGCAGACATGGGAGTAAACGACCTAGCTGGTGAATGTCCGGACCCCGAGTAACTATGCTCGGATGGGTCGTAGTCTTCACTAACACGTGCCCTCCTAGGTCGGCCTGTGATATATCCGGACTCGTCTGGGGACGACTCAGAATGTGACGACGAATGAGACATGATATCTGCGGTAAATAATAAGTTTTTAAACATTAGTATGCTAGATAAACGTTGAAATCACAAAATACTTATGCGAACTCACATACTGACTCATGCTCTTCATTTTTGAACAAAAAGTTTCTATTTTTAGTAATTCTTAATATAACCATTTAGAGTCTCTTCTTATGCATACTAAATTAGACATAGGTGATCAGGCTTTGCCTAATTGTAATATGCTAAGCCGACACCCATCTTAGTTATACTATTAATATATCCAAACTCGAGACTTGTCTACAAAAGAAATTTTGAAATTAGTGGTTATAGTGTATGGTTTTATAATAAAACCAGTATTCTCTATAACCTATGGCTCTGATACCAAATCTGTCACACCACGCTAAAGCGGAAACATGGAACATGACAGTTCGATAGACATAGCTTTAGGATACAGAAAGAAATACCACCATACATTCAACCATTGTTTACAATATGTTCCCAAAAGTTTACAATCCTATTACATCATCAAAAGTTAAAGTACAAAGATCTCTATTATAAAAGTATTGCATGCGGTTTACACAAGAGATAAACTTTAATCATTTCCATGAACCTTCTTGTTCCCTGAAAAGCATGTTCAAAATATGGTCAACTACGAGAGTTGGTGAGTTCACAGGTTTTTAAATATGCACAAGTCAAGTTTATATGCAAGCTGTCTTTGAAAATCATACGCATAATCCAAACTTTAATCCATTGATTCATGAGTATCATAATTTAGCTTATATGACAAAAGGTATGCATTGATATAACCACGTTGAGCCACTACTAAACCTTTCCGGACCAAATCAACGCCCCATGATCTACCTCAGAGGTGGGCTTTAACCACATGTGTAGTCATATTTCTCTAGTACAGTGCACCCCTACTCGTCAGTATAAGGTGGGCTTGTCAGACCAAATAGCGCTATCCACTAATACTATAGGCCCATTTCTGGGTTAACTAGTAGTGTACCCGGGGACTTAACTATTTTTAAAACTCAACATATCATTGGCATACATGTCATATAACTTCTACACCAACCGCTTTACAACAAAGCCTCATAAATTTCAATACATAATGCTTTATATCAAAGTCTCATGAATCTTTAAATATTCCATTTTTAACATGCTTTTCACCCCAAGTTCAATCAAAACAATAAAAATGAGGTTGTGAATACTCACCTTAAATGATGATAATGCTAAATAACGCAACAACGCGAATCTCTCGACCGGAGTCTTTACTTCCCTAGAGTTATTTGCATCAATGAACACCAAAAGTCAACATCCATCAATAATTCTAACTTAACCATTCCTATATCTCAACATATGCCTTTATGTTTAATTTATTGTCTAAAATAGAATATAGGACTAAAATACCAATAATAATCATTAAAACATACCCTTTTTAGTTTTAAAAATCAATCTTCTGGATTTAGCACTTGCTGTCCAGAATTTGTGATCACAAAATGTGCTCCAAAATAACACTTCCCAAATATAAAAAATAACCAAATTTTTATAGGAACTAATATACTGAGTTAAGAACATTTAGTCAAAATTTCATAATTTTTGGAGTTGTTTTGATGTTCTAAAGAATTTCCACAAACCAGAAGGTCACTGAGTTTTGCATCAGTTACACACTTCTTTTGTATCATGCATTTGGGATACCAAAACTAAAAACTACGAAATGAGACATATATGGTTGCAAAGATAACTCAAAAACTTAACATGTGGAAAAAGATTCACTCAATTTGGAAGAATAATGAAAGAGTTATGGCCTTTGGAAGTTGAGTGTACCAATCTGTCATTTCTGGACAGATTACACTACCTTCTTCTAAATTACAAATGAGTGACCAAAACTCCATAATTTTGAGTGATTCTTGATGCTATAAGTCACTAACACCTTAAATTGAAGTTTTGAAGCAAAAAGCCCAAATTTTTAAGGACTATAAACCGACTTATAAAGCTTGAAAGTTGATATAAAGTCCTTGACAGCAAGCTGTTGGTAAGAGGAGGTTTATATTAACATGAAATGATGATCATTTGCCATGGTTTTCATTAATAATTCATGGCCTCTCATCCTAAGTCACTATGAAAAGGTTCTAATAACACAAATATGCATCATGAATTCATAGCAACTAAAGTGCTCATCCAATCCCATGCATGACATCAAAATCACTAAATAAGTGATATTACACTACTTTAGATGCTCTTAATCATATGAGATTTGAACAATCTCATCCTAAGAGTTTCTTTACACTCAAAATTGTTGTAAATGCAAAGTTTTCAATCCAATAACATCAAAATTTTCCTACAACAAAGTGTATCATGCTATAAACACTTGGTTTAACATGAAAACTCAAAAATTTTGTCTCATACTAGTGGTTTATCATAGAAGATCATCATATGACATCATTTCTTTGGATGATTTAACCATTATTGATGTCCATTCACTTATTGGAGAAATGGATTTGTACCTTGAATAGTTGATGATGAAAACTTGATAATCTTGTAATGGAGATGATTTTAATCTTGATAAATGCTTAGGTTTTCTGAATTTTTTTTGGAATGTAGGTGTGTGTGTGTGTATGGCCGAATTCAAAGAGAGAGAGAGAGGAGATGAGGGGTTTTTCTTGGAAGTGAGATTATGAAAATTCAAATTTGAGTTTAGTGTTTTAAAAAAAATTAAGAGAGTAAGAGGGAGAGGGAGGAGGGCCGGCCTTGGCCTCCTCCAAGCCCATTTCCAAAAAAAAAAAAAAATTTAAAGAATTACAACATAAGTTCTCAAATAAAACAGATAAATTGAGAACCGACAATTTATAAATTCTCAATTCTCTCTAAATTGAGTAAATTTTTACAAATGGATATATTTTTACCTAAATAATATAAACCTCATTATTTTAGGTATTTTAGACATGTGACATAATATTTGGCATTTTATGGGACGTTTTAGTCAGTTACTGATCCGAACCGGGCTTTCTAAACGACTATTGAAATATTTCGGGAAAAATTATAATCTAACCAATCTAATTAGATTCTAGAGAAGTAAATTCTATGAACTATTCTCTAATAAATTAAAGGATTCTAACCTTGAAGATTTTAATTTCTGACGGATGTCACAGTACTTTATTTGACCACTGATCTATCTCACTGAGCCTCCAATTCTTCGTCAATTCGTAACAATGTATTCATCTGAATCTTTTCAAACTCAGACAAAATATTAGTGTAACAACTGAATCAACAAATGAATCAGTTAATATGTCTGTCAATAACACAAAGTTACTGTGTGTAATGAATACACATTGGAAAGGATCTTTTTGATGTTCACTCCCCTAGGGCTTCCATTCAATCATCGAAACACCACAAAGGAATTTCTATGAACGTTATGACAAGAAAAACATATTCCTTGTGTGTTCGTGCAAGTGTTTGAACAAATTAAATCAGATGATTGATTAAAATAAGGCTCAAAATTGTGTAAACCACTGAGACAACAGTAGTGAAACACAGACTCTATTGTGCATGATCGAAGGAAGAATGTTCAAAGTTTAATCAAGATGGTTTGTGAAAGTTTGTTCTTTCAAAGATGATTCAGAGATCAAAGTGATGAAGATATAATTTTGTTTGAAGACAAAAGATTTTTTCAGTGTTAAAGTTTTACAAAGCTGTTATCAACGTTTCAAGAAAGTTTGTTTTGCGTTCAAGGCTTGTTGACTTTCAAAGCTATAAAGAGAAAAAGACTTTCCAAGATTCTTCAAGAGCTGAAAGAGTAAAGACTGTGAAAGCTTCAAAGAGACAAAAGCTGAAGAATCAAGAGCTGAAGTTCAGTATCAAATTTTTATTAAATCTTGAATACAGAGGGGGGGATTGTTAAGTCTAAATATTGTATCCAAGATTTAATATAGAAAGTCAAAGTTGTAAAAGTCAACATAGTCTTTGTGTTGTTAAAGTCAAAGCTAGTTTAGTTTACTTTGTCATTAAGTCTTGTATTAGTAGGTAGTATAAATAGTGTGTCCTTTGTAATCTTGTGATAACGTCTAGTGCATTGTATTGGTTATTCAGAGACATATGAATACGAGATCTACTTTCTCTCTCTAGACTTTCTCTCTCTAGTTCTTGAGCTTTATTGTCATATATTGAGTAATTGCTTGTTGTGATTGGGAATTTATGTTTATCAAATATATATATATATATATATATATATATATATATATATATATATATATATATCGATATATAGGGAAAGGTTCATTTGAGAAATTCTAAATATATGAGAAATAGAGAAGTAATCCTAGCCTTTCATTCGGTCAAGATCGCTTTGACACGTCAAATATTGCGTCTTTGACTGGTCAACAATTACGGTTTTGAGTGGTCAAAAGTTGCGGCTATTCCAAAAATAGAAGGACAGTTTCGTAATTTTTAAAAATACACGGGACGAGTTCATATATGTAGGGGTGTGCAAAACCCGCCCGACCCGAACTACCCGACCGACCCAAGACCCGAACTACCTGAATTTTCGTTACCCGATCACCCGACTCCCCCGAACCCGAACTATTTTGCAGGTAATACGGATCGGGGTGGGTATCCAAACCCCTCACCCGAACCCGTCCGAATATCCGAACTCTTTTTATATTTAAAAAAATTAATTAATTTAATAAATATAAATACATGTATTCCTAAATATTAATTTCTCATTTCTAATCAGACTAATCTGACTCTGCTCTCATTCTCTCAACCTCTCGTTCTCTTACTTTCCTCTCACCTCTCGTTCTCTCACAGTCTCACTTTGCTCTTGACGGCTCAGCCCCTTACGCCACCGACGGACACCGGCGAGACCACCAGTCTACCACCTCTCGTTCTGTCACCGCACCAGTCTACCACCGGCCACCGCCAACATCGACTGCCCAAACCAAATCATAATTGATAAGTTCCTAAATCTATTAGCCTAGTTTTTTTTTAGAGTTTGAGATGACGAGATCTGTTTGAGGCTTTGATTTGAGTTTGTAATTTGAATGAGTATGTAATCTTTGATTTAGAGTTTGAGATGATGACATTGATGAGATCTTATTTGAGTTTGAAATAAGTGGATATCCGAATATCCGGCCCTTGGATATCTGAATATCCAAAGATTTCGGTTTTACCCAATTTTCGGTCGGATTTCGGGGTACCCATCCTTCACCCGATATTCGATCGGGTTTATGGTTTTGGGCCCCGACCCGACCCGGCCGATGCACACCACTACATATATAAACCTGTATAATTCACATATGAACTATGTTCATATGTGAACTAGTGTAATTAACATATGAACTCTTTTAATTGATTCATATATGAACCTTTGTGATTCATATATGAACCAATTAACTGATTCACATATGAACTAATTAACTTATTCATATATATATAAATCACAAATGTTCATATATGAATCAGTTAAAAATGTTCATTATGTGAATTACACTGGTTCATATATGAACATATAATTCATATGTGAATCATACAGATTCATATATGAACTTTTCCCACCTATTTTACGAAACTACCCCTCTATCTTCTACAGACCACACAAGGAATTATCTGGTGCTTCACGGTCAAAGCCGCAAATGTTGACCAGATAAAGGGCTAGAATCATTTATTTATTTCTCATATTTTTAGCATTTCTCAAATGAACCTAATCCTAGATATATATATATAGGGAGAGGTTCATTTGAGAAATGGTAAATATATGAGAAATAGAGAAGTAATCTTAGCCATTCATCTGGTCAACATTTGCGGCTTTGACCGCGAAGCACCGGATAATTCCTTGTGTGGTCTATAGAAGGTAGAGGGGTAATTTCGTAAAATACACGGGATGAGTTCATATATGAATCTGTATGAATCACAAAGATTCATATATGAATCTGTTAATTAGTTCAACTGATTCATATATGAATCTTTGTGATTCATACAGATTCATATATGAATCTTTGTGATTCACAAAGGTTCATATATGAATCTTTGTGATTCATACATATTCATAAATGAATCTTTGTGATTCATACATATTTATATATGAATCACAAAGGTTCATATATGAATCTGTTAGTTAGTTCAACTTATTCATATATGAATCACAAAGGTTCATATATGAATCAGTTAAAAGAGTTCAGTTGTGAATTACACCGGTTCATATATGAACATATAGTTCATATGTGAATTATACATGTTCATATATGAACACAGCCCGTGTGTTTTGTAAAATTTACGAAATTGTCCTTCTATTTTTGGGATAGCCGTAACTTTTGACCAGTCAAAGCCGCAACTTTTGACCAGTCAAAGCCGCAATATTTGACTAGTCAAATCCGATCTTGACCATATGAATGGCTAGGATTACTTTTCTATTTCTCATATATTTACCATTTCTCAAATGAACCAAACACTATATATATATATATATATATATATATATATATATATATATATGTGGGGGGGGGGGGGGTTAAATCAAGTGAGAACCACCAAAATGTTGAGAACTATAAAAACCAATCTCAACCACAATTAAGATTAATCAATGGTGAGAGTTAGGAGGTAACAGTTTACATATATAGTGTCGTTTACATACAAACATAACTTTTAACATGGTATAAAAGTAAAGCTCTTCACTTTCTATCTCTTATTTCACTTATATAATTTAAATTAAACACCATCTCTTTTTTAAAACAAAATTATATTAATTACAATAACATTTTAAATCAAAAAATTTATATAAAAATCGAACATTTTATTTTCTTTAATTTGACATGGGTATCATTATATTTTTTTACATTTTCTTTAACAATTGCAATTTCTGTATGAAATAATAAAAATGATTTACTCGTATTTTGTTTCACCTTGTAAAACAACATTTTAGTATTCCACATCACATTTCACGTCATTTTGGTTTCTTTTCACATTGTGAAACAGTAGTACATTGTTTCACATTAACAACATTGTGTTGTTTCACAATATGAAACGACATTTTAGTGTTTCACATCACATTTCACGTCAACTTTTGTTTTGTTTTGTTTTCAAATATTGAAACAATACTAACAATTTATTGTTTCATTTTAGCGACATTATATTATTTCACAATATGAAAGAAAACTACATTGTTTCACCATGTGAAACAGAAGTACATTATTTCACCATGTGAAACAACACTACATTATTTCACATTAGCAACATTGTGTTGTTTCACAATATGAAACAGCCCATTGGTGTTTCACATTACATTTCATTTCAACTTTTGTTTTCAATATTGTGAAACAACACTACATTGTTTTACCTTGTGAAACAACATTTTATTGTTTCATTTTAGCGACATTATATTGTTTCATAATATAAAAGAACACTTCAGTGTTTCACTTTCACATCACATTTTACATTAACTATGTTTTGTTTTCACAATCTCATGCAACACTAAATTTGTTTAACTTTAACGACATTGTATTATTCATTGTGTGAACAAAAACTTTGGTGTTTGCAGAATTACAGGTGATATTTTAATTACAATATATATTTATTATATTTTATTTTCTCATGTGATGTTTTTATTATTTAAAATAGTCAAATATATTTTATAAAGATGTATGTTTTTCTATACGTTACCATAATATATATGTGAGAAAGTAAGCGAGAGAAAAATTAAATTAATAATACAATCAACTATTGAAATATAAAATATTATTATCAATTAATGAAAATTAAAATATCTTATTATTACATATAAATTACATCACATAAGATTGAAAAATAAAATAAAATAATAATTAATTCTAAATTTTGATATCTATAAAAAGGGAAGTGGAAAATAATTAAGAAAAAAAAATTACCTATCACGTCCTTCTTTAATTATAAATGGAACATTAATTAAGGTTGTTAGATTTGAGTGATTAGATGGTTGAGATTGGTTCTTAAGGTTCTCTACATTTTTTGGAGTTCTCATTTGATTACCGTCCTATATATATATATATACATATACATCATAAATATACATATGACGGATATCATAATTCTTCCCCCCAAAAGGAAAGATTTCGTTCCTAAAATCAAACTAAAAACATAAATATAGAAGTAATACTTACAGATTTTCAAAAAGATATGGATACTCTGAACGTAGAGATTCTTCCATCTCCCAAGTGGCCTCACGTTCCGGATGATTTTTCCACAACACCTTGACAAACGGTATAGATTTCTTTCTCATGACTCGCTCCTTCCTGTCTAATATTGCTTCGGGTTCTACTTTGCACGAAAGGTCATCATGAATTTTATTTAATGGGTATTGCACCACATGCAAGGGATGATAATTGTAGCCTCGAAGTGCCGAAACGTGAAACACGTTGTACACATGAGATAGCTGAGGTGGAAGAGCTAGCCGATAAGCAACCTCACCGACCCTTTCTAAAACCTCGAAGAGACCGATGTACCTTGTACTAAGTTTCCCTTTTAAGCCAAACCGTCTGACCCCTCGAAAAGGAGAAATCTTAATAAACATGTGATCCACTGTTTGAAATTCTAAAGCTCTACGTGACGGTTTGCATAACTTTTTTGATGGGATTGAGCTTCTTTTAGTTTTTCTTTAGCCACTGCCACCTTTTCATTAGTGACTCTCACAAGCTCCGGCCCTTTAATAACCGCCTCACCAACCTCATTCCAACATACCTGTGCTCTTCACCTCCGACCATACAGAGCCTCGAACGGAGCCATACCAATGCTTGCTTGCCAACTATTATTATAAGGAAACTCTACTAAACACATATATTCGTCCCAACTTCCGGACCATTCCAAAGCACACAATTTCAACATATCCTCCAAAGTTTGAATTGTTCTCTCGGATTATCCATCCGTTTACGGGTGAAAAGTCGTACTGAACTTAAGTCTAGTGCCCCAAGCATTCTAAAAACCTTTACAAAATGGCGAAGTAAAACGGGGATCTCGATCAGATACTATAGATACTGGTGTGCCGTGAACCCTAATAATCTCCCGCTGAAAGAGTTATGATAAATTACCGATTGAATACCCTTGTTGAATAGGGAGAAAGTGAGCTGACTTAGTCAACCGGTCGACTACCACCCAAATAGCATTATTCTTCTTAAGCGTTTGGTAACCCAGTTACAAAATCCATTGAGATATCCTCCCACTTCCATTCTCAGTCTTGCTTCTGGGATTCTTTGATTCGTAAAACTAGAGTGGGCTCAACCATAAAACTTGTCATACATCCATCTTGATGTTTAGCATAAATCTCAACACCAAATGCTTTCCAAATCCTGGAGGATATGTGACTGAGTAGTAATTAGACATGACAAGTTTCCTGAATTCTTCCGGCTCAGGGCATCTGCGACTAGATTGGCTTTTCCGGGATGATATTGGATTCTTCATCATAATCCTTAAGGAGCTCTAGCCAATGTCTCTGTCTCATATTAAGTTCCTTCTGAGTGAAGATGTACTTGAGACTCTTGTGATCTGTGAAAATATCACATGTAACACCCCGGATTTTCCGTTGTGTAACCTTGCTATTCTTATGTTAAGCTTTTGTCGTTAGCTCCGTGTTTGATTGGTTGTCGTTTTGGATTTTGTGAAGTTTGAGGAGAAACAGTGAATTATGCGAGTTACACCGCGACTAGAGGTCGCGGCACAACCCACGTAACCCTCTGTTGGATATGGGATTTTGAGAACAACGCGAGTTATACCGCGACTAGAGGTCGCGGCACAACCCGCGAAACCCACTGGATGATTAGGGTTTTTGGGACACGGGCGAGTTATGTCGCGGGTTGAAGTCGCGGCATAACCCGCGAAGTTGCATAGACCGTCTTAAAGAGGTTCAGTTTCCCAAATCTCATTATCACTTAATCTCAAATATCTTTCTCTCTCTTCCTTTTTCTCTCTTGTCATCTTTCGATCTTCGAAGTCTCGTTTGGTTGCTAGTTTTCGATATTTCTAGCAAGGGGTCGGTGTTTTAAGCTTCACCTCTTCGTCGTGATCGTTATCTGGTTTTCTGGGTTTTATTCCAAAAACCTATCGGTGAGTTCCTACTACCATTTTACAAACTTTATACATGTCAAAACTCTTATTTGCGAAATCTGAAGTATTTCTACGGTATGATTTTATGTTCTCAACATTTTGTTATAAATAAGTTTTTGGTGATTTTCGGGGTTCCCGGTCAGATTTGACTAAAATGACGGGTTCCGCCTTATTGAAGTGAAATGATGTTTTACTTGCACATTATGTGGTCATTTGAAAAGAATGTTTATGAACTCATTTTAATGATTTTCATTCTTACCAGAAGTTGAACTGGGAATAGCATTTTGTTTATAAAATGTACTTATACCATATATTTATTTATGGTTGGTCACATATGTTGTTGTGACGAGTCCTTACCATTACTAGTGGATCCCTAGGTTTTGAGTAGACTATATTGCTGGGATGATACATTCCCCAAATTTGTAGCTATGGATCACTTATTCCTATAGGGCAACTTAGTACGGTTATGTGAGGCACGATACTAGCCATGGTTCATAGTGATCCTCGCGAAGGAGTATACCTTGGTTTTGCGCTTGGGGCTTGATCTCACGTTGAAGCACGGACTTTGTGATTCGTATCCGCAGATTCCAATTGGTTTAGCTCGTAACTCGGATTGTTGGCCTAACTTTGTGTTACGCCACTATCCTTGGTAAAATGTTTTGTTTTCGGTCCTTTTATGGCATGTTTATAACGAAAAAGCCCGATTGTGGCAAGGACCTAAATTGTAAACTTAATCTCTTTGGAAATGTTATCTTGAAACTGATGTTTTATCTTTTGAGCTTATAAATTGTATGTTCTCACCAGGCTTTAAAGTCTGACACTTTTTCTCAAATGATGTGTATAACAGGTTTCCATTAGCGGTGGGTATCGGGGTTTTTGGAGAGACGAGTTTGAGTCTCGAGGTTTTTGGAGATGTTGTAATAGTGATTGATGGGCATTGTTAAGTCCCATTCTTTTGATGAAATCCTTTGTATAGGATTGTATAGTCTAAAGGACTGATCCCATTTATGGGAAGTTAATGGATTTACTTTCGTCATATTGTCAGGTTTTCCAAGTTTTAATTTACTCTGATTTTAGGGTGTTACAGGTTGGTATCAGAGCTCTAGTTTAAGCGAACTAGGCATGAATGTAAGATGTCTAGACTTAGACTGAGTATATTAAGAATTGATCCACGAGAATTGGGTAGAGCTCCTAAGTTCGGTTAGTCTTAGAGTCGACGGAAAGTACGTTTATCAGGCGTTGTAGTAGTGGTGACAAGAACCGTTATGTGTTTTATGTTCATAATTTCACTTTGCTAATGTTATTATGAGGATATTGTATGTAAGAGTGCTTGATTTGCTGTTAATATGACAATTGGTAATGTGGTAGTACGTTTTCCTTTCGTGTTTTTCTATCTCTCTCTTATCTCTTTCTTTGTTCTGTGAAGCTGTTCAGTATGGTGAATACGCGTGGTAGACCGCGTACTCGTGTTGATGGTCTGGAAGCGACAGCCTCCACCGCTGATCGACCGGAAGGAGTTGAGGTTGTCCGTGCGTCCGCCAGTTCAGCAGGTGCTAGGTGGGGGGCCAGAGGTCATTCCGCGAGTAGACCTGGCTTCGTCCCACCCAGTCATCGGGGATGCTAATCCCCAGTCAGAGTTGTTGGCCAGCGTGATGTTGGCGATGAGAGAAGAGATGGCTAAGCAGCAAGAGTTTCTGCTGAAAGCGATGGAGGACCGCGACATGAACCATCGGAGAAGTGAGACGGTGGTGGAGAACGCCGTAGTAGGTTCTGGTGATGATGGTGTAAGGGTCGTGTCGGTAGAGCGCGGGATTTCTGGTGCTCCGGGGAGTAGGAAGAGTTGTTCCTATAAGTCCTTTCTGAGTTGCGGACCGCCAGAATTCTTCGGTTCTGATGACCCGGCGGTGTGTGTAAAGTGGATCCGAGCGGTTGAGCAAGCTTTTGGCTCTTCTGAATGTGGTGATGATCAAAGGGTGCGGTTCGGTACCCAACTGCTGAGGGACACCGCACTCATCTGGTGGAATATCATCCAATCCACTCTATCTCCTGAGGTGTTGGCTCAGTTGTCTTGGGCCGAGTTCAAGAAGAAGTTGCTAGAGGAATTCTGCAATGAGAGGACCATGGACCGAATTGAGAAAGAATTCCGGTCTTTGGTGAAGGGAAGCCTGACGGTGAGGGAGTACACCCTTCAGTTTATGGAGAAGCTTGGTCTGGTGGGGCATGCTTCCCCAACAGAGAAAGACAAGATGAAAGCTTATCTCAATGGCTTGCCAGCGGACATGCAATCCATGGTCCATAATTTCAAACCTTCTAACCTCCGAGAGATGGTGGAGGAAGCTCAGTTCATGGAGGAAATGTTCGCGAAGAGCAAATCTGATAAGGCAGTGGTGGTGCCTGAAAAGAGAAAGTGGGAGAGCAGCTCAGTACCTCCCAAGCAGACCCGACCTTTTGTTGGAAACCGCAATTTCAGCAGTTATCAGGATGCGAAGTGGTGCCCGAAGTGTCGAACCAAGCATCACGGTAACTGTAACACCGCTTCTCCAACTTGTTATAAGTGTGGGAAGCCTGGTCACACTGTCAGAGATTGCCCGGTCAGAGGACCCATCTGTTATGAGTGCAAGGCACCGGGGCACGTGAGGAAGGATTGCCCGAAGTTGGTGTCGGGTAGCACGCCAGCAAGGAAGGAGAACCCTCCGAAGGTTTCGGGTCGAGCATTTCAGATGACGGCCGAAGAGGCCAGAGCATCCGTTGACGTGGTATCGGGTACTTTCCTTATAAACTATGTACCTGCTCGTATTTTATTCGACACGGGTGCTAGTTTCTCTTTCGTATCTGATTTGTTCCGTCAGAAAATTGTTATGCCCACTACTAGTCTTAAGGATGCGTTAGTAGTAGAAATAGCTAATGGTAGACGAGTTCTGATCCGCGAAGTTCTGAAGCAGTGTGCTCTCATTATCGAAGGGAGAGAATTCCCGATCGATCTGCTACCGATGTCAATCGGAGGTTTTGATGTGGTAATCGGTATGGATTGGTTGTCAAACAATCAGGCCGAGTTCGTGTGTTCCAAGAAGATGATTTGACTTCCCAACCCCTCTGGCGAAGTCGTGGTCATCTATGGCGAAAAGAGAAAGGGTGAAATGGCAATAATCACAATGGCAAAGGCACGCAAGTGCTTAGTAAAAGGATGTTCGTCTTTTCTAGCCTATGTGATTGATGCCAAGTTAAAGAAATCAAAGCTGGAAGATGTGAAGATCGTGCGTGAGTTTCCAGACGTCTTTTCGGACGACTTGCCCGGGTTACCACTCGATCGTCAGGTAGAGTTTCGGATTGATCTTGTGCCTGGCGCTGCACCGATCGCTAAAGCACCTTATCGTTTAGCGCCATCGGAGATGCAAGAGATGGTGGCACAACTCCAAGAGCTATTGGAGAAAGGTTTCATAAGACCGAGTTCGTCACCCTGGGGAGCTCCAGTCTTATTTGTCAAGAAGAAGGATGGCACAATGAGAATGTGCATTGATTATCGTGAGTTGAACAAAGCTACAGTAAAGAACAGATATCCGCTTCCGAGAATAGACGACTTGTTCGATCAACTTCAAGGAGCGGGTTGCTTTTCTAAAATCGACTTACGTTCGGGTTATCACCAAGTGAAGGTGATAGAAGAAGATGTTCCGAAGATAGCTTTCAGAACGCGTTACGGTCATTACGAATTTCTTGTAATGCCTTTTGGTTTAACGAACGCACCAGCTGTGTTTATGGACTTAATGAATAGAGTGTGTCGACCATTCCTCGACAAGTCGGTCATTGTATTCATTGATGACATACTCGTGTACTCCAAGAGTGAGTCAGGGCACGAGCAACATTTACGTCAAGTTCTGGAAGTTTTGAGAAAGGAAAGGTTGTACGCCAAGTTCTCCAAGTGCGACTTTTGGCTTAAAGAAGTACAGTTTCTGGGTCACGTAGTCACTCGGGTCGGAGTGAAGGTTGATCCCTCCAAGATTGAAGCTATGATGAATTGGGAGCCTCCTAAGAGTCCATCCGAGATCCGAAGTTTCTTGGGTCTGGCGGGATACTATAGGAGATTTATCCAAGACTTTTCAAAGATCGCTTCTTCCTTGACAGTTCTGAATCGGAAGAACGTGAAGTTTGAATGGACCGAAACCCAAGAGAAGGCGTTCCGGATCCTTCAAAAGAAGTTGTATGAAGCTTCGATCTTGACGTTACCTGAAGGGTCGGAAGATTTCGTGGTTTACAGCGACGCTTCAAAGATGGGATTGGGTTGTGTGTTGATGCAAAGAGGCAAGGTAATCGCTTATGCCTCGAGGCAGCTTAAGATACACGAGCAGAATTATCTAACTCATGATTTGGAGTTAGCGACAGTGGTGTTCGCTCTGAAGCTTTGGCGACACTACCTCTACGGCACGAAGTGTACTCTTTACATGGATCACAAGAGCCTGAAGTATGTCTTTGATCAGAAAGAGCTGAATATGAGGCAAAGGCGGTGGCTCGAGTTGCTGAAAGATTACGACTGTGAATTGCTTTACCATCCAGGTAAGGCGAACGTGGTGGCCGATGCGCTAAGTCGGAAGGACTATAGCGGGAGTATTCGGGCTACCCATTCAAGAATCGAGCTTGTGTCTAGTCTTGTTGAGAATATCAAGACATCTCAGATGGAAGCATTGTTGGAAGAGAATCTAAAAGATGAAGTCATGACTAAGCAGCGTTTGCTCTTAACGGAAGATAGCCGTGGAGTGAAACTGTTCAGCGGTCGTGTGTGGGTGCCCAAGATTGGGGGTAACCGTGATCTGTTGTTAGAAGATGCATACAAGTCTAAGTATTCCATACATCCGGGAAGCACAAAGATGTACAGGGACTTGAAGCTGCACTATTGGTGGCCGGTAATGAAACTTGATGTAGCGCGTTACGTTGAGCGTTGTGTGACGTGTTCGCAAGTTAAGGCCGAACATCAGAGACCATATGGGAGTCTTCAGTCTTTAGAGATTCCCGAGTGGAAGTGGGAGCATATCACCATGGACTTCGTGACGAAGCTACCTAAAACTCTTCGAGGTCACGATACCATTTGGGTGATAGTTGATAGATTGACAAAGAGCGCTCACTTCTTGGCTATGCGCGAGACTCTACCGATGGATAAGTTAGCAAAGCTTTATATCGATGAGGTGGTCTCGAGGCACGGCATACCATTGTCGATCGTGTCGGATCGCGACAGTCGGTTCACTTCGAACTTCTGGGATGGATTTTAGAAAGAGCTTGGTACTCGAGTGAAGTTGAGTACGGCTTACCATCCGCAAACCGACGGGCAGAGCGAGCGAACGATCCAAACTTTGGAAGACATGTTGAGGTCTTGTGTCATCGATTTCGGGGGTAGCTGGGACACTCACCTGCCTTTGGTGGAGTTTGCTTACAACAATAGCTACCACTCGAGTATTGGAATGGCACCCTTTGAGGCTTTGTATGGGCGAAAGTGTCGGACTCCCGTGTGCTGGCTTGAAGCGGGAGAAAAGCAGTTCGCCGGACCCGAAATCGTGCAAGAGACTGCCGATAACGTCAAGTGCATTCGTGAAAGAATGAAAGCGGCTCAGGATCGTCAGAGAAGCTATGCCGATAAGAAGAGGCGGCCGATGGAATTCCAAGTGGGCGACCGTGTTATGCTTAAGGTGTCGCCGTGGAAAGGCATTATACGGTTCAGAAAACGTGGGAAGTTGAGTCCCCGTTTCCTCGGACTTTTCAAAGTGCTTAAACAGGTGGGTTTGCAAGCCTACCAGTTGGAACTGCCACCGGAGTTGAGCAGAATACACAACACGTTTCATGTTTGCTACCTCCGGAAATGTTTGGCGGTGGGAGACAGCGTCATTCCCCTTTCAGAGTTAAGGGTAGACGAAGATAACCGTTGTGTGGAAGAACCCGACGCCATCTTAGAGAGAAAGTCTAAGAAGTTGCGTCATAAAGAAGTCACCTTGGTCAAGGTGTAGTGGAAGCATCACTGGGGAGCGAATGTGACGTGGGAAGCCGAGGAGGATATGAAGCGAAGATATCCTCATCTTTTCGAATAGTTTGGATTTCGGGGACGAAATCATTCCCAAGTTGGGGAGGATTGTAACACCCCGGATTTTCCGTTGTGTAACCTTGCTATTCTTATGTTAAGCTTTTGTCGTTAGCTCCGTGTTTGATTGGTTGTCGTTTTGGATTTTGTGAAGTTTGAGGAGAAACAGTGAATTATGCGAGTTACACCGCGACTAGAGGTCGTGGCACAACCCGCGTAACCCTCTGTTGGATATGGGATTTTGAGAACAACGCGAGTTATACCGCGACTAGAGGTCGCGGCACAACCCGCGAAACCCACTGGATGATTAGGGTTTTGGGGACACGGGCGAGTTATGCCGCGGGTTGAAGTCGCGGCATAACCCGCGAAGTTGCATAGACCGTCTTAAAGAGGTTCAGTTTCCCAAATCTCATTATCACTTAATCTCAAATATCTTTCTCTCTTTTCCTTTTTCTCTCTTGTCATCTTTCGATCTTCGAAGTCTCGTTTGGTTGCTAGTTTTCGATATTTCTAGCAAGGGGTCGGTGTTTTAAGTTTCACCTCTTCGTCGTGATCGTTATCTGGTTTTCTGGGTTTTATTCCAAAAACCTATCGGTGAGTTCCTACTACCATTTTACAAACTTTATACATGTCAAAACTCTTATTTGCGAAATCTGAAGTATTTCTACGGTATGATTTTATGTTCTCAACATTTTGTTATAAATAAGTTTTTGGTGATTTTCGGGGTTCCCGGTCAGATTTGACCAAAATGACGGGTTCCGCCTTATTGAAGTGAAATGATGTTTTACTTGCACATTATGTGATCATTTGAAAAGAATGTTTATGAACTCATTTTAATGATTTTCATTCTTACCAGAAGTTGAACTGGGAATAGCATTTTGTTTATAAAATGTACTTATACCATATATTTATTTATGGTTGGTCACATATGTTGTTGTGACAAGTCCTTACCATTACTAGTGGATCCCTAGGTTTTGAGTAGACTGTATTGCTGGGATGATACATTCCCCAAATTTGTAGCTATGGATCACTTGTTCCTAGAGGGCAACTTAGTACGGTTATGTGAGGCACGATACTAGCCATGGTTCATAGTGATCCTAGCGAAGGAGTATACCTTGGTTTTGCGCTTGGGGCTTGATCTCACGTTGAAGCACGGACTTTGTGATTCGTATCCGCGGATTCCAATTGGTTTAGCTCGTAACTCGGATTGTTGGCCTAACTTTGTGTTACGCCACTATCCTTGGTAAAATGTTTTGTTTTCGGTCCTTTTATGGCATGTTTATAACGAAAAAGCCCGATTGTGGCAAGGACCTAAATTGTAAACTTAATCTCTTTGGAAATGTTATCTTGAAACTGATGTTTTATCTTTTGAGCTTATAAATTGTATGTTCTCACCAGGCTTTAAAGTCTGACACTTTTTCTCAAATGATGTGTATAACAGGTTTCCATTAGCGATGGGTGCCGGGGTTTTTGGAGAGACGAGTTTGAGTCTCGAGGTTTTTGGAGATGTTGTAATAGTGATTGATGGGCATTGTTAAGTCCCATTCTTTTGATGAAATCCTTTGTATAGGATTGTATAGTCTAAAGGACTGATCCCATTTATGGGAAGTTAATGGATTTACTTTCGTCATATTGTCAGGTTTTCCAGGTTTTAATTTACTCTGATTTTAGGGTGTTACATCACAAGTTTCTCCATAAAGATAATGCCTCCATATTTTCAAAGCGAAGATCACGGCCGCCAACTCTAGATCGTGAGTGGGGTAGTTCACTTCATATGGCTTGAGCTGTCTAAAGGCATAAGCAACAACCTTTCCATGTTGCATTAGTACACAACCAAGACAGTTTTTAGAAACATCAATATAGTTTTAGTATCCTCCCGTTCCCGATGGAAAAATGAGCACCGGCGAAAAAACCAACCTCTTTTTTAACTCCTCAAAACTTTTCTATTGCTCGGCTTCCCAAATAAATTTCACACCCTTCCGTAGCAATCGATTCAAAGGCAGTGCTATAACAAACCTCCATAATAGCCTGCAAGTCCAAAAAAGCTTCGGACTTTGGTCACTATAGTAGGTCTTGGCCAATTAGTCACGACCTCAACCCTTGCAAGATCCACTGTAATGCCCTTAGCTGACACAACGTGGCCCAAGAATGCCACATGTTCGAGCCAAAATTTACATTTAGAAAATTTGGCATACAACTGTTTATATCGTAAAGTTCCCAAAACTCATGCTCCTCCTTAGACTTTGAAAATACAAGTATGTCATCAATAAATATGATGACAAACTTGTCTAAGTATGCACTATACACCCGGTTCATCAAGTCCATAAAAACGACTGGAGCATTGGTCAGGCCGAAAGGCATCACCAAAAATTCATAATGGCCATATCGAGTACGGAAAGCGGTCTTTGACATATCCTGCCCTTTCACCTTCAACTGATGGTTGCCTAACCTTAGATCTATCTTCGAGAAGTACTTAGCTCCTTGAAGCTGGTCGAACAAATCATCTATACGAGGCAACGAATATTGTTTCTAATGGTGACCCAATTCAATTCCCTGTAATCGATACATAGCCTCATCGAGCCATCTTTCTTTTTCACGAACAATACTGGGGCACCCTAAGGAGACACACTCGTCCTTATGAATCCATGCTCGAGAAGCTCTTGCAACTGCTCCTTAAGTTCCTGCAATTCTAGCGGTGCCATTCTATACGGTGCTTTTGAGATGGGTTCCACTGCAGGGATCAATTTTATGGTGAACTCTACCTCTCGAACTGGTGGTACCCCCGGAAGTTCGTCCGGAAATACATCACTGAATTCTCTGAAAACCGGTTGGCTTTCATGGGAACACTCCTCTACAAACGTATCTCTAACTGATGCTAGAAAACCTTGACATCCGTGAGAAATTTACTTTTGAGCTTTCAAGGCAGATATAATCTTCACTTCTCTTTTTGGTTGGGACCCTTGATAAACAAATTCAGGATTCTCTTTTTCACCGAAAACCACAAGCTTAGCTTGACATTCAATCGTAGCTCGATGCTTAGACAACCAGTCCATACCCAAAATAACATCAAAGTCGGTTATACTAATGGGAAGTAAATCAACCTCACGAATTTTGTCTCCTACCTTTAAAGGACGCCCTTTATATTATCGGGATATAATAACTGAATTACCCAAAGGAGTAGTAATAGATAAAGGCGATTCTAACAATGTACAAGGCACTTTAAGATGGCTAGCAAAAATCAAAGAGACCATAACATGGGTTGCCCCCGTATCAAATAAAACATAAATATCGTGTGCGTCAATCGAAAGAATTCCTGAAATCATACCTGAATTTGTTGCCTGAGTAGCTGATAAAGCAAACACCCTGCCTCCACCGGTTGTCTTTGAGTCATTTCCCTTATTGGTAGTACGAGAGTTCTTGCAATCCTTTGCCAAATGTCCTACTGACCACACAAAAAGCAAGCTCTCGAAGCCCTATAACAAACATTCCCAGGATGGCTTGGCTTTTGTGAACGAGTCTGATTATGCCCTTGCTCCTGTTGACCCTGCTGACGATAAGACTGTCTCTGACTATGGCCTTGCCACTGTCCCTGACGCTTGTTACTACTTTGACCCCACTAATTCCCACGATTACCTCCTTGCTGCTGATTTTGTTGCCCCACCTGATGAATCTGTTGCCCATTCCGACTTCTTTTCTTACTACCATCTGATTCGGATGCCAAATAGTCTTGCCGCTCCATTTCAATATTCTTGGCAGCATGTGTTGCCTCTGCCACATCAGTAAATTTGTCATTGATCAGTTTAGAACGATACCTGTGATGAATAGAGCACTTAAACTTTTCTGCCTGGAAAGATGTTGTCCCAGCTAATGTGTAACACCCTCAAAATTTGGAAAGAGCAGCTAAACAAAAACTTCAATAATTAACCAAATAAAGGATAAAATCCTTTCTACTAATCCATCCTTAGAAATACTTCAACTTTAAAAACATAAAATTAACACTAACATCTAGTAACTTAAGACACATACTAAGACTAAACAAGGTCGGGTGTTACTTAACCCAATTACAAGTTACTATTCAAAAGTAAAAGCGGAAGGCTTCACCAAGCTACTCTCTCTCTCTCTCTCTCGTGCATATAACTAGCACTTATCTCTTCACAATGCCGCTAGTACCATTCCCCAACCAGAACCTGATGCACATGCCAACAAATAAAAAGGTTAGGCTAACGCCTAGTGAGTTCAAGAGCTTTCATCGCAAATAAATACGTCGTTAAAAGAAAATGATGCAATTTAAATCGTAATCTATCAAAATGATTTACTTTAAATATGGACCCCGACTCATTTTCCAATAACACACATTTTTAAAGATAAACGCCTAATACAAAACCTTCTTCAAAGGTGATGCAAACCAAAGCTCACTCAAAACGTGAATAGAGATCGAACTCTCAATTTACAAAAAAAAACGTGGATAAAACTCTATATCACGAAACACCCAAAACACGGGTGGGGCATAATATTCAACCCATAAATCATTGATAAAAATCCATATATATATAAAACGTCACCGAAAACATGGATATTAAAACTCAATACCCAAAACAACACCTTTCGGTGACGGGGGAGACCCGATTCCATTGAATGTGGCGGGCACACAAAGTTAAGTCACTATCAACGTTCTCGAGATTCACATAGGGCCATGGATCCCTGTGTACGACTCCTCTGAGCTACCACCGCAAGATATCAAAATGATCCTAGTGTCTACTCGACCTCTAGATGAATGTCACCAAAAAAGTCACAAGTCCCCGTATCCAGCTTGTGTTTTAAAAAGGAGGTGGTGTTTAATAAGGAGATGGTTTATAATTTAAATTATATAAGGAGGTGGTGTTTAAGTTAAGTTATATAAGGAGGTGGTGTTTAATTTAAATTATATACGTGAAATCACACCGCCAACCACCACCGTTTTGAACCACCGTCGATCGGAACCACCATTCTAAACCACTGTCGACCACCGTTCTGAACCACCGCCGACCACCACCGATCGGAACCATCGCCAACCACCGTTCTGAACCACCGCCGACCACCATCGATCGGAGCCACCGCCGACAACCGTTCTGAACCACCGTCGACCACCATCGATCTGAACCACCGTCGACCACCATCGATCTGAACCACCGTCAACCACCACTGATCGGAACCACCGTCGACCACCGTTTTGAACCACCGTCGACCACCATCGATCTGAACCACCGCCGTCCACCATCGATCTGAACCACCGGCAACCACCACCGATCTAAACCACCGTTCTAAACTACTGCCAACCACCATCGATTTGAACCATTATATTAAACCACCACCGACCTGAACCACAATAGTTGGATTTTGGTTTCAAAATTTTCAAAAAGAGTATTTTGATCATTTACTAATATTTCATTCCAATTCAAAAGCTACATTATGTGAACCAAACAGACATATTCCAATTCCTTTAACAAATTCTATTACAATGTTTGTCAACCAAACAGGTGGTCAAACCTAATGACATTCCATTCCAATTCCTTCAAAGTCAAAGTCAAATTCCTTTGACAGGTTTCATTCCATCAAAAAACATTCTACGAACCAAACGCCCGTTGTCCATTAGATTTTACTGCTATTCTTGGTTTTGTACAATGTTTGTTCTTGATACGAAATTGGGCCATGTAGAATGCAAATTTTACATTCATCCAATTCCTCGAAACAGACGTAAAAACGAGAACAAAGCCCATTGAAGAAAGTAGACTCGGAGTCTCACCCTTCATCATCATGTCATTTTGAATTGAATATATATTTAACACTTTTTCCTTTCATTCAGATTCCAAAAGATCCAATGCATGATGCAACTAAAATTAGCAATATCAACAACAATAAGCATCAACATTGTTACACCACCCTATAGTATTAAAATTCTTGGTATGTGCAGAATCGTTACGTTTTCAGCTATAAAAGTAAGATCCCAACTCCCCATTCTATGTCCCAAAATAACACAAATATAAAAAACAATTAAGCGTCAAAATTGCTATAATATTAAAATAGTTATGTTTTCGGCTTTGAAGGTTCGTTAAATGGAGCAGCTATTGAATTTTGGCTTCTTCTTGAGTACATCTGGGGCATTTACACCTAAACCCATAATCTGCAAGCAATGCTTGTCTCTCTTCAAGTTGGAGGTCTTCATCAATGTATGATATTGTAACCTGAAATTTTCAAAAATTAAAAAATAAAAAACTAGTCATTTAATTCTCTCACATCTTTACTTGATGGAACTTATTGATAAACATTGATTCTGATTCACAAGGTTTTCTATATTAGATAAACCAAAACTTTTCCTTAAATTATATGGTTCTTGCATTTTTAGGAGACCAAAAAGTAAACTAAATCTAAAACTGATTGTTGCAATTTTTATAGGAGTAAAGAGAGAAATGATGACATCACCTCTTCTCCTTTCCTAATGGGTCTGCATGCAATTATGGTTGCTTGCCCATCTCTGTCCTGCAATTTAATATACAAGGATTATAAGAATTATACTTGATTTCATTTGTGAGAGTCTAGGCTAGGTTACATTTGGGCTATGTTTGGCAAAATAGCTTATAAGCTAGCTGGTAGCTGATAAGCTAGCTTTTCAAAACGCTACTATGAGTAGCTTTCAATAAGCTAGCTTATGGTCATCCAAACATGTAAAAAAAACACTAGCTTATAAGCTAGCTTTTTTTTGCCAAACAATGGCTTGGCATCTTTGTGAGATACATCAGACCTCTCGAAACTTGTATTTAATTAAATTAACGATAAAACAAAACCCAATCAATCATTTTCTGCCTACCTGTTCATTTGGAAAACCGAACCAAATTAAACGAGTTTAGTATATCCCACCAGGATTTACACAGACGGGCCTCTACCTCCAAAAAGTAGAACATTTGTTTTCGTGAACCCCCCCAACCCCCCCCCCCCCCCCCGGGCGACTCCTACTTGATGATTTGGTGAATTCCGCGAATAAACCATTTCCTTATTTAATTAAGACCGATTCTATTCATACCCCTCATGCATACTTTATCAGCAAAAGCCTAAGTTTACGCCAAGTCCAAACCCAATAAAAGTTTCCTTTTCTTATTACTGTTTTTTTTATGAATTTCCTAAATTAACGTAATATCTTTTTAAGAGGAAATCTCCAGGCAATATTATAAAGAGGAAAAAAACCGAACAAGAAAGCAAGGGCAAAAACCCCTACCAAAGAAACAAGCCAGTGGACAAGCCCACGGTCATACAAAACCAACAAGGAACAATCCAACTAAAAGGAAGGGAAAACCAATGTAACAAGCAAAAACTGCCAAGCACATACAAATTAACGTGATATCTTCTAGTTTTATATAACTGATTTGGAGGAATAGAGGGACGTGAATATTCCAGAATCAATCTTTTTCTCTGCTATTCTTCTCTATTAAATTTCCAACTCATAATCTCCTAGGGTTGTTCTTTAATCCAATTCTTCAAATTATTGAGGTGTTGCTCAGTCATTGATTCATCAATCATGAGCATTATTAGTCTCTGTCTAGAAGAGTACATTTCACCAGTGGTATCAGAGTGGTCTTCCTTGGATCAGCAATTGCAATAACAAGGTCGATGGCCCGGAAACATAGGGAACATGGTGGGACAGAAGAAGAAGGTGAAGTAGAGCAAAGCGGAACCACAGGCACTATGTCACAGATTGAGGTGCTTCTTAAATCCACTTTAAGCAAATTTGGGGATAGATTTGAAGCTATGGGGCATCAACATGCCATGTCCATTGCTGAGAATGCAAGAGCAATTTCTGAGATGAACGATTTGGTCGCCGGATTATCAATTCAGATGACCCAATTAATTCAAGACCAACAAAAAAATACGGATGCAAGTAAAGGAAATTCCACAGCAGCAGAGGAAATTCTGGAATTAGAGTTGAAAAAACAGAAGAGAATGGAGGTGGATTTAACTACTCGTCAAGGCTTACTTAAGATCGATTTTCCACGGTTTGGAGGGGATGATCTTAACTACTGGTTGTATAGAGTAGAGCAGTTTTTCCGGTTCAGAAAAAGCCCAAGTTTACGGCCGAGCCCAAACCCAATAAAAGTTTCCTTTTCTTATTACTGCCTTTTTTTATGAATTTCCTAAATTAACGTGATATCTTCTAGTTTTATATAACTGATTTGGAGGAGGAATAGAGGGACATGAATTTTCCAGAATCAATCTTTTTCTCTGCTATTCTTCTCTGTTAAATTTCCAACTCATAATTTCCGAGGGTTGTTCTTTAATCCAATTCTCCAAATTATTGAGGTGTTGCTCAGCCATTGATTCATCAATCCTGAGCATTATTAGTCTCTGTCTAGAAGAGTAAATGGCACCAACCCCATCCTATATGAGTGGTATGTGAGTGAGGAGGGGATATACAATGTTAGTGGTGTGAGTAAGGAAGGGCCGAGGGGGTATCAAGTATGAAATAAGAGTGGTATGTGAGTGAGGGGGTATGAATAGCAACCCCTTATTTAATCCCGATTACTATATAAACCATTTCCTTATTTATTAAATCCAATTAATATACAAACCATTTCCCTATTTATTAAACCCTGATTAATAAATTGGGCCAAGGCTCATGCACATGACTATAAATTAGAACGGTGTTATATTATGTCTTTCATCATTTCTCATTATTTGGCAGATAAACACCAAGTTGTGCAGATGAAGGATTTGCCGACATAAGTAACTTCCTAAAAACATACCTCATCTCGTTTAAAAGCTTTAGCACTGGGACAACAAGAATGGTTCATACAACTCTGGATGGGGAAAAATGCTGTGCCTGCAAATTTTAAAATGCAACCAAATGGTTTTCAGTTTCAGTGCTAAATTGGCGAACCCAGTGCAATACAAATCACTTGTAGCACGATTGCACTGGATTTGGTAACACTTACGCTGGAAGAAGGTCCCTCGAACAAGAATTTATGTCAATAATGTCAAAAGGAGATAAAAGTAACGACACTCATAATTAATGGAAGATGACTCGCAAATGCATAGTTTAGGCTCATAACTCATTCTACAATGGCAATAGATAAGGTTAAAATGAACTCAATTACTCAGAATACCCATTTTTCAAGTCCTGTAAAGAAACAACCTTTTATTAGATTTCTACACTTCCTAGACTTCACCTTCAAAAAGAACTGATAAAAGGGTTGTATGATTACTCAGATTACCTTGGCAACAAACTGAATAGTCCTCCCCAAGGGCATTAAGAAAAGGCCGCGTGATTTCATCAACTTCTTTCTGCCAATGACATATAAAGAGATGATACATTCATGCATACAGAACTTAATAGTAGGTAAACATCCAGTCATCTCGTTCTAACCTTTTCAGCTTCTGGTAGATCATCTATGTACAAAAAGTAATCCTCCACTGGAGATGCTACAACTAAATCACTGTCACATGCAAAAGGTTAGATTCGTGAAGGTTTATGTTAAGTAGGGAAATATGTACAAAAAGTAATCCTCCACTGGAGATGCTACAACTAAATCACTGTCACATGCAAAAGGTTAGATTCATGAAGGTTTATGTTAAGTAGGGAAATAATGTGGCCCACAAGTCCAGGTATGATTAGTTCTCTGTTTAGGAGCCAGTCTGCCCATGGCAAGCATCATCTTTTTTCCACATGCTCGGTCTACACAACACAACTAAATGGTGGAAGGAAATACGGTGAATGACATACTTACAGATTATTCAGCTCAAACATGCCAATAATATGCCCATATACCTCTAGCGAGAATACTTGAAAGGATTAAGGAGTATAATGTATAACATGTTGTGTGAAAAGTAAATTTATGGCAACCATTAAAGTTACCACCAAACTCGCCGTTTTTACCCTTTTCTGCGTGTCATCATGAGGAAGACAATGTGCATTAACTGACATGTTGATTGTTCTAAAAAGTAATTGGGGCGAGTTTGATGGTTGCATATGTTTGCCTGTACGTTGAAACAGAACATCCTGAAAAGAAAATATAGTAGATTAAGCATGTGTTGGATACATGGCGAACATTCCTCGTCAAATATTGCCGCCTTCAAGAGTTCCAGTGACTAGAAAATTCAAACTAATGATTAGAGTTTTAATAACAGAAGCAGCATTAAAACAACAAGAATACCAATCAAGCATGTTGCTAATCAATTAATCATGCACCCGAATACAAGGTTACAAACTTCTGATTATACTTGGTTATTGAATCTTCACAAACACAGCTTCTTTCTAAGGATGCAATATAAAATGTCTAAAAGATGAATATAATTCAGAATTTATGTTAGTGGAAAACATACTTTTGACAAATATATAACCTATATGATCAGCTAATTGGATTAAAAGGAGAAAACCATCACAGGGTCTAAGAACCGTAGATTGATGGTGTATAGATATTAGATATACATGTCTTAGAGAGACTGTACATCTGGTGGTTCTATAATCTTTGATGATTTAGTGTAGTTTTGTTATGTCATAATCAAATGGGACTTGCACGAGGATTATGGAACCACTTGATGTCCAGTCTCTCTAAGACATGTATATCTATAGATGTACTATTTAGTATGCTTGATTTGCAGTGATCTATTAACAAAATGCACATTATTAGCTGTTTATACCTCTAGCCAATGTTTTATGTTCTCCACAACATCAAAGATGACATGAAGGAAGACAAGTATTATGAATATGGACATGGTGTAACCTAGATGAAACAAGGATGAACTACAACGAAAAATTGTGATATTATTGCAGCAGGAGTATTGTTGCATAGAGATATTAGAATGCTTATACATGTGTTATAAAGGAGCACACAATTCAGAGTCCTACTTAACCTGTTGAACAGAAGTAAAGAAAGGAAGTTGACAAGATGATGCCCTAGGAGTCAGGCTATTACCTATATGGCGTGCGTGTGTATATACGTGTGTATGTGTGTATTATGTATGTATGTGTGTGTATATTAATATATTATGCCAAGGACTGACCTCGAATGCCAGCTGCCTTATTTGCATTCTAAATGCAGTTTCATCGGAAGTATCAACATCATCTGGCAAAGCAACGCAGTCCCACCACCTATAGACAATAGTATATGAAATAAACATCTATCCCAAGAACCATTTCAGAACACCTTTCTTCAAGGATGATACCTTTCCTAGTAAAATTTCACATTATACTAATTAAAAAAATTTACAATTTCAAAGTACTTAGATTTGAGACCTACGTTGCAGATTTATCTGCTTATTTTCCAAGAATGGAACACGAAACTCAAGGGAGTCTAAGAAAGTATCATTTGTAGAGACTTGGGTGTGTAGTGCACATTCAGCAGTATGCAAAAGACAAAAGTAGGACTGTTAGATATTAATTGAGTAAACCAATTAGAAAGAAAAAAGTTATTTGCATGGGACTCTATGCTTCGCTTTTGAGTTGCTTCGACACACCTGCAACATTTATAAGTTGTGATATAATGTGCAAATGATCCTGTAGCCATATCTTCACTTTGTAGAATAGGAGGGAGGTGGATAAAATTTATTCAAGGAAGACATAGAGAGAGCACAAATAAAGATAGTTTCTCAACAACGATTTGCATGCCTTCCCAAAACTAAAAGTACGATCTCCCGTACTTATTATAGCTTTGGGTAGAAATTCTAATTGTGAGTATAATCCTCAATTCTCTGAAGAATGGGAAAAGGTAATTGAATAAGGTAGTGATACAATGAGATTTCTACAAGATATTGCATATTTGCATGAGATAAAAAGGCATGCATCAGTGACTACACTAGTTTAAAGAGGTGTCTATTTCAGCTAGCCAAGACAGTTCCATATACATGTGGAAAGCAGTGATAGGTTTTTTGTCTTAAAAAACAGTTGAGTTGTTATGCGTAGGCAATCAAAAGAGCTGGAACTCAAAATTTTCATATACCTCCTCTTGTATCCCATTGATAAAGGCTTCCAAGCCTTCAAAAGAAGAGCAAAACTGTGGTTGCCAAAACCATTAGAAATGGGATTCTTCTCTTTCTCTTTACTGTATGCTGCTTTCAACTTCCTGTACTTTAAAATTGTACAGCAAACTGCCTGGAATTGGAAGACGAAGAAAAATATTTTGTTAATCATATATCAATGATAATCTCACTGAAGTGACTCACGTTGAGTTGGACAAGAATCAACATGCACTATGTCCATATTTCCTTTGTCTAAGTTAAGCCCCATGGGATGTGATTCATGTCATAGAGTGTTGATCTTTCACATTTACACCCTATTCGTGCTAAATGAAGATTTTTTATGTGTTCCAGATGTTGATACTACAGGCAATGTTTAGTATGACACTATAAAATTTTAAATTCTTTATTTCTATTATGGTTTCTTGTATTGGAGTTGGCTAAGCCAAACTACTTTTTTTGGAACACATCATGTTAAACAAGCATAACCGAGTATAATAGATGCATTGTGATGTTATTCAGAACTTGTTCATCCAAAAGAGAGACAAGTTCTTATGCTCAATAAGATAAAGCTCGCAGAAGAAACAAGTTCTGACTAATGTTGTCTCCTCATCATATGAAATTAAAATTTATATATGCAGTTAGATTGTCATAGTGGTTTTTCTGGTCGTACATATACACAGTGACACACATGTACATACACACACTCCTTGTAATGTAGAGAGATGGAGAAAGAGAGAAGGGAAGCAAAAGTGCTGTTGACCTTTAGAAGGAACTTACCTTAGCAGCAAGAAGGAAAATATCATTCGTCTCTGACAAGGAAAGATGACAGGAGAAAGAAACTTAGAAAATTGAGGGGGTAAAAAGAAAGCATGGGGGAAAGTTCGTGTGCAAATCGCTATTATGTTTGAGCCTTACCATTAGCATGTTCTATGAATTTTGAAAGTGCCTTCTTGGACAATGATTTTGAGTCTTCTCCGGTACATAGTAATGAATGGCATAAATCCCAATCAGCCTGTGCACAAGATTTGCTACAAATAATTGAAAATAAGTCATGTAAGTGATATTTAACACAATGTATGACCTAATACTGATTGAAGTATCAATCTTGGGGTTAGGGGCAATGGGGGTGTTTATGGAGAAGATGTTGAATTCTACTTGTAAGTTGTAACTATGCTTCCAACAAACAAAATTCTGTAATACAAGCTGGTGCCCACTGTTAAGCATTGGGTTGAAGGATAGGTTCTAGAGTTCAGATGTCAAAACCATTGCCTAACAGCGCTCTTGATTAGAAGGGTTGTACAACTCAATGACTTTCACTTTGTAGGTTGAATAAAACACAAGATGACATAGAACTGTAGTGTTTGGTCATGATTAGGAATTCTACAAAAGAGTAAATTACATAGAACTAGTTTACTGGTGTCGACACATACATGATCAAATTAAGTGCATGCAAAACATCATTCTAATTACTGAAATTTAATAATTTATACATAAAAATCGAGTTAACATACTGTTGTATTTCTTTTGTACATATCATTTTTTGTTTCTTTTGTACATAGTAGCTAAACACATGAGTTTTACTAATTTATGTTATATATATATATATATATATATATCAAGTTACCTATTATCATAGAAGTTTGTCGTCATGATATCATGTATAAAGGGTAAATAACTTCTTTTCACTTGATCTTTTTAGCTCGTTGAATATTTAATACAACGTCGTCATGATATCATGTAAGTGATATTTAACACAATGTATGACCTAATACTAATTGAAGTATCAATCTTGGGGTTAGGGGCAATGGGGGTGTTTATGGAGAAGATGTTGAATTCTACTTGTAAGTTGTAACTATGCTTCCAACAAACAAAATTCTGTAATACAAGCTGGTGCCCACTGTTAAGCATTGGGTTGAAGGATAGGTTCTAGAGTTCAGATGTCAAAACCATTGCCTAACAGCACTCTTGATTAGAAGGGTTGTACAACTCAATGACTTTCACTTTGTAGGTTGAATAAAACACAAGATGACATAGAACTGTAGAGTTTGGTCATGATTAGGAATTCTACAAAAGAGTAAATTACATAGAACTAGTTTACTGGTGTCGACACATACATGATCAAATTAAGTGCATGCAAAACATCATTCTAATTACTGAAATTTATACATAAAAATCGAGTTAACATACTGTTGTATTTCTTTTGTACATATCATTTTTTGTTTCTTTTGTACATAGTATCTAAACACATGAGTTTTACTAATTTATGTTATATATATATATATATATATATATATATATATATAGTGGAAGGATATTTTGCAACCCTGAAAAAGGTTGCAACCCTTGCAACCCACATCTTAACCGTTGGATTCATGATTGACGGTTATTTTATTTTTATTTTTCTGTTTTTTTTAATTAAAAATATTGGGCCCCATATCTATTGTAACCGCCGATCATGAATTCGACGGTTAAGATGTGGGTTGCAAAGTTTGCAACCTTTTTAAGGGTTGCAAATGAAACAACCCCTATATATATATATATATATATATATATATATGTCAAGTTACCTATTATCATAGAAGTTTGTCGTCATGATATCATGTATAAAGGGTAAATAACTTCTTTTCACTTGATCTTTTTAGCTCGTTGAATATGTCTCACTGGCTATTATCTAAACATTAGTGTGTGTAGCTTGTGTAAACGTGGGACTGTGGGTACCCAAATTGAACATCTTTTATTCTCCCAACTTTGGATCGTAACAATTAACCACCAGGAGATGTTAGTATCCCATATAAAAGAACCATTTGAATCTTTCCACTAGCTTTCAACGTCGCTAGGTAGACAATAATTGGTGAGAAGCGATCTTTTTCGTTTTCTCTTTAAGAATTTTCAGAAAGGCTAGAAACAAAAATTAAGTACTAAATACGGTGAGGAGTTGAGTTATGTTGGAAGGAAGAGAGAGAAACAGAATTATTGTTTCTTTCTTAGAGTCGAAGATTATGGGGCTGGGTTTTTTTTTTTTGGTAAAGGTGAGTATTTTACATTTTCATCAAGTAAAATTGGTGATTTTGAATTCAACATCAGTATTAATTTAGAGGTGATTGGAATCTGTTGTTGTGCTTTTAGCCTTGTGACAAAACCAATGAGATTTCTTATAAACTTATAGTTGTGGGTATGTCCCTTATCACATTGATCTATGTGTAAATTGTCTAACTTTCCCCAGTTACTCGGCATCTATGGTAAAATGAAGTGACATAGCTTACCCCTACACTTGCCTCTCCCCCAATAGGAAGCTTTGGTTGTACAACTCAATGACTTTCACTTTGTAGGTTGAATAAAACACAAGATGACATCAAATAAATTGAGAAATGAAGATGGATAACCAATCAAGAAATTTTTTTTAGAAAAAATTCCTGATACCAAGAAAAGCTATAAGGATTCTCACCTACAGTAGTAAACTTCTTTACATCCACCAGGGCAAATGATAGCCGAAGGCAATGGAAACTTCATCGAGCGTGGTAATGCTAATTTCTCGTGCATTAATGATTCCACACACTCGGTAGGAAGCTGAAATTTATTTCTGGAACTGGTAGAAGAACACTGCTGAAACTCTAGCTGATCTTCCTTGTCAGACCCATCTGAGGATGCCAAATCAAAACAATCTTTCGGGTTGCCTAAACCCTGCAGATAGAGCTTCCTCCCAATTTGAAGTTCTATTGAGCCAATAAAACGAAAGCAGAAACTGCAGACAAGACAATCAATCTGCAAGAAAAATACATATGAAAGCCAAGAGAAAGGATTAGTGACGCAAGATAAGTGTCCAAAAACCATAAATGGTTCGAGTAAAAAAAATGAAACAAACAAGCAGGGTTGAATATTCAAACTAAACCACCTTATTTGATGAATGTTGCACACCGAAAAGCATTTGGTCCTTCAAAACAAGATCCCCTTCTTCAAAGTCTAGGTCAGCATAAACACCTGTAAGTTTTTCAATTTCAAATGTCATGCTCATTACATTCCAAGTAATTAACAACGAAGAACATTAGAGCATCAAGGAGTAGCTTGACTACTATTGTAAGGAGAAAGAAAAGTCTACCAATAGTTTAAGATTAAATGACAGTGAACTAGTTAACATCCCAATTTATTAATAAGTAAATCTTTGGCTACCACCAACTTTCATTCTTTACTTTTTTTTTAGAAGAGTGTAATTACAAGAAGAGAGAATATGCATTGCATCACATTTGTTTTTCGGATTATTTGGAATTATGGTGAGTTTGGTGATAAATAAACTGGTGGTAGCAATGAAACTTTCCTCCATGTGTAGAAAGGGAGAAGAACATGACATCTATCTACACATAAACACAAAAAATGACGATTTAAATCTCTCATGCAACGTATCAAACAGGTGGTGTGCAAACGAATGAAATAACCCGATTGCTTGTTAATAGCATTAGATTTTAAGACAAACATCCATAGCACATACACAGCAAACAATAATAATATGGATTCCTCCTAAATCGTTTTAACGAGCAATAAAAAAAGTTATTTGATTGGCACCAAAAGTAAAAGGGAGAGTACCTTTTCCATAGTCGTTAGATGGTTTGACTTGAATCCCACAGCATTGTTTACTTGTTATAAGGCCATCGAAATGCTCCTGCAATATTACGCTCACAAATAACATTCTCATATGATAATTACAAAGAGAAAAGGAAGAGAAAGAGGATTACCTGAACTTGAAGAGATGAGGGTGGTTCGAGGAGAAGACATATTTGCTGAGAGAATTGGGAATCTATGGGGCAAACGACCTCCATTAGTAATGACTTCTCTAATGCGTTCTTTGGATTCTCAAGGCTCGACTGTAGATTGTGAGGAGAACGGCTATTGAGGCGAGTGTCTACCCTCCTTCAACCTCCATCACCAATGGGTCAAAACACCAATTGAAATGACAATGAATTACAAGAATAGTCCCTCTACTATTTTGTATTTTGCATATTTTTGTCCCTTGTTTAAATTTCACATGGATTTTCGTTATCAGTTTTATCACTTTGGTTAGGGACTTAAACGGGGAATGCACTCCCAAGTCCCAACCCCGCTTCTTGCCGCATCTACTTCTTGATGAGCTAACTTAATTAAAGGTGTCCGTGTTGCGACAGTGACCGAGCCAAGAATAGGGTTTAGGAGCATCATCAATTATAGCAATATGACACATTGAATCTTTATGAACATTTCCCAAATGTAGTGTAATGAAAATTATGGCTTCAAGGTTGACAAGGCCTTTTAAAACATATGCTCTACGAACATCATCTCAAATATTAGGATTGTCATAGAAAACCCTAATCCGTAACTCGAGTCAGCAGGAAGATCAGATAAATCGATTTTTATTCGACTTTGTTTCTTTTGGAAAGGATTTCTCCAGGCAATATTATAAAAGATAAATAAACAAAAAGTTTAGGCCAACCGCCACACCCAACGCCAAACGGCAAAACAAAAAAACTTGGTCACCAAACCGTATCAAGCAACAAGCAACCATATTAAAGACAAACAGACAGAGCTAAATAAGCTAACAAATAAGATCAAAGCCTGTGAAAGCCAAAACCGCATCCAAAACTCCATCTCATAATGATCCAAACGTATTGAATCACGATCCATTATCTCTAGTCTTCACACCCCTTTGAGCATTCTTCCATCTCTCCCGCATTCTAACAGCATCAAGGATCTCCATAGCAAGTTTAGACACCGTATGCTTTTGAGAATCAAACAGTCTCCTGTTTCTTTCTTGCCAAACAAAATAGATCGAAGCAGCTAAGGCGAGTTTGTGGAACAATTTCTTCGACCGACGAGCATCATCCGAAAGAGCACCAAAGATATCATTCCACGAATCAAGAAAGCCCATCTATACAACCTCATGCATTACATGGCTACACACCTGCTTAGAGAAAGTACACTCAAAAAATAAGTGTCTGTGAGAGCCCATATACACGTCTCACAAAGACTACAACATAAGTTCGGAGGAACATCTTTCCATGCTCGTATACGATCATATGTAGGAAGTCGACCACGGCAAACTAACCAAATGCAAAAATCATGTCTTGGGGTGTAGCCAGAAAACCAAACGGATTTAGCCCAAGTGACCTTCGGATAGGATCCCTCCAAAGTTGACCAAGCATCATGAACCGTGAAGTCAATGAGGGTATTTTGGGAGTCTCTCCAGCACACCTTGTCAATAAGATCATTCAAAGTTAGGATGGGGTTTAACGCAAGCAAAGGAAATCGGGCTAGCCAATCATCCCTCCACGCACCACCCATTTCAAGAACCACATCACGCACTGTAGAGGTCGAAGACAACCCATGAGCATGAAGAAACCGATATGAAATAAAAGAGGAAAGGTTACCACACGTAAGCCAAGTATCCTCCCATGCAAGAGAACCAACGCCATTCCCTATTTGAGTTACGAAGAATTGACATACATACGGTCGTAACTCCAAAAGTTTAGATAGGACCCAAGGCCAACGAGCATTTCTCCGAGTTATCCAAAAGTGAGCCGTTTCCAAACAGAAATGATGCACCAATCGAACCCAGAGAGATGGTCGATGGGTCAAGATATCCCATACATGTTTCAAAACTAAAGCTCTATTCCAATTCGCTAGCCTTTTTTAATGCTAAGACCTCCACACAAGAGCGGTTTGCAAACTTCCTCCCAAGCTACCCGACATTTCCCTTTTGAGCTCTCACCTTGATTCCACAAAAAATCACAGAAAAGCACTTCCATATCATGAACCACTCCCGAAGGGAGTAGAAAAATGGACATCCAATGCAGTTGAAGCGATTGAACGACCGAAATAATTAATTGTCTCCTACCCCCAAAGGAAAGAAATTTTACTTTCCAATTTTGAATTCGCGATCTCACCGTGGAAACTAGAACACCGAAGTCTGCAACTTTTAACCGAGTTGGTGATAAAGGCACACCCAAGTAACGGATAGGGAACGTACCTGACCGAAAAGGAAGACAAGTCAAGATAGCATTTTTGGTATCCTCCGAGACATTACCAAAAAGGACCTCGCTCTTTTCCAAACTAGGCGCCAAACCGGATCGAGATTGAAAAATATGCAAAGCTTTATTTAGAACCTCCACCGAAGCCACATCCCCTCTAGTGAAAACAAAGAGGTCGTCAACAAAGCACAAATGCATGATTTCCAGGTCAAGGCACCCACTATGGTACCCATAAGATTTGGCTTCAAGAATGCATTTTTTTTAAAAGCATGGTGAAGCCCTCCATAACCACCGTGAATAAGTAAGGTAACAAAGGGTCCCCTTGACGGATGGCCCTTGCTCCTTTAAAAAAATCCCGACGTATCGCCATTGACCACAACCGAGTAGGACAAAGTGGAAATCATTTCTTTTATCCATTTGACCAAAGTCGGATGAAAGCCAGACCCATTAAACATATTGATCAGATAAGTCCAATCCACCATGTCATAAGCCTTACGGATGTCAATTTTAAACGCACATCTCGGAGGGCCAACATCCCTCTGGTAACGAGAAACCAGTTTATGCGCCATTAGAATGTTGTCAATGATCCTCCTCCCCGGAATAAAAGCAGATTGGGCTGGGATAATCAACCCATCCAAGTACCCTTTCATTCTTGCCACAATGATTTTACTGATACATTTGTACAACACTGAACAACAAGCAATCGGTCTAAATTCAGTGACTCTAGAAGCATTGGGTATCTTAGGAATTAAACAAATTACCGTATGGTTTAACTCTTTAAAGAGAACACCATTATAGAAGAAATTGTGAATTGCCACCTTTACGTTCGTCCCAATGATATCCCAAGCAACTTTGAAAAACTTAGAAGTATACCCTGTTGGTGATTTTAGTGAAATCATCGGTTCATTTTGTGTAATTGGATTCACAAGATAATAATGGGGTTAGTAGCTAAGCTATAACACGAGTTAGGAGGTGTAGAGTGCACACTCGTGTAAGCTAACTATGACCTAGGATAGTTGGACGGTCTCGTTTGGGGATTTATCAGTTTTGCAACTGAGTCAATGACCCGGGCGGGTTGTGCCGCGGGGTAACCCGCGCGGCTACCCGCACCATACACTGGAATTTGGCGACAAGACAGTGACCCGGGCGGGTTGTGCCGCGGGTTAACCCGCACGGCTACCCGCGCCGTGCACTGGAACGTGGGTTGAAATAGTGACCCGGGCGGGTTGTGCCATGGGTTAACCCGCGCGGCTAACCGTGTCGTGGTCTGTAACTAATATCTTTTAAGATATCAAAATTTTGTAACCTACCAATCCTTTTGTAACCTCCCACCATTATGTCCAACAATCAATACCATTAAATGGGAAATTATTATCGGTTTTAATATAGCGTCGGTTATGATTCTCTAGGTATTTAAATAGGATCGATTTTTGCCAGAATCGATACCGGTGAATTTGAGATTATCCTCGAGTGAATTTCGTGATACCCAGGCAGAATAGGGTCGAAATATCACTTAAGGAAAGCGAGCTCTCACGTGATCTCACATTTTTATCCAAGATCCGATCACTCTCTTCTTCTTCTCCATCGATTTTTGCCCCCTCCCCAACATTCTTAAGTGATATTCCGTTCATTGTGAGAGAGATGGCGAGTGATTAATCCGTGAGAGACATGACGACCAAGTTCACTAAACTGGAGAAGTTTGAAGGCGTCGATTTTCGACGATGGCAAAAGAAGATGCACTTCTTGCTGCACAACATTGAAGGTCTTCTACGTGTTAAGCATTCCGATGTCGAAGGTGATGGAAGACGAGACATTGGAGATGATCCGGCGTCGCGACAAATGGGAGAACGACGACTACATCTGTCGTGGCCACATTTTAAATGGTATGTGTGACTCCCTCATTGACATTTATCAAAATGTCGAATCTGCCAAAGAGCTATGGGATTCTCTTTAGTCCAAATACATGGCAGCGGATGCTTCTAGTAAGAAGTTCCTCGTTAGTAATTTTAATAATTACAAAATGGTGGACTCGAGGCCTGTGATGGAGTAATATAATGATCTCCTACGCATTTTAGGCCAATATGCTCAACACAATATGAAGATGGACGAATCCATCTCCATATCGAGCATAATTGATAAATTGCCTCCCCCTTGGAAAGATTCAAACACGTATTGAAACACAAGAAGGAAGAGTTGTCCCATGTACAACTCGGTAGTTACTTGCGTATTGAGGAATCTCTTCGGGCACAAGAGGTTGATAAACCTAAGATAAAAGAGGCTTCTGCCTCTTCGGTGAACATGGTGGAAGAGGGAAAATCCAACATATTCAAGGGAAAACGTAAGTTCAATGAAGCCAAGAAAGGGCCTAACAAAAATGTTAAATTAACCTGTTGGACCTGTGGGATGACCGGTCATCTCAAGCGGGACTGTCGGGTTGTCAAGAATAAAAGTGGAGCAAGCACAAGTGGTGGTGGGCAAGGATCCAAGGATCAAAACCCACGGCAAGGTCAGTTTCTTGACTTTGGTTTTAATTCGAATTTGAATTATGTACCACTAATATCTGAATCATTTTACGTACAGGATAACGATGATGCTTGGTGGATTGACACGGGTGCCTCGAGTCATGTGTGCAAGGATCAACGTTGGTTCACCTCTTTGGAACCGGTTGAAGACGGATCCGTGCTACACATGGGGAACGAGTCAGATGCTCCCATTCTTAGACGCGGCTTATTTAGGCTAGATTTTAGTTCTAGTAAAATAATTGAACTTATTGATGTTTTGTTTGTACCACAAATTCGAAAGAATTTCGTTTCCGGTAGTGTCTTGAATAAGTTAGGATATAGGCAAGTGTTTGAGTCCGACAAGTTTATCTTGTTAAAAGGTAGCTCTTTTGTAGGATTTGGCTATTTGTTAAATGATATGTTTATGTTAAGTTTGAATAAAAATAATTTTGTTTCAAATTCTGTTTATGCTGCAAATGAGAATTGTGTTGATTCTGGTTTATGGCATGCAAGGCTTGGTCATGTTAATTTTAAAAGAATGATTGAAATGTCAAAAGACGGTCTTATTCCGACCTTTGATATTAAAACCGAAAAATGTAAAACTTGCATGTTGACAAAGATCACTAGGCAACCTTTTCCTAATGTGAAAAGGGATTCGTCGGTGCTTGAATTAATTAACAATGATCTTTGTGATTTGCATTCAACTCCGTCTGTTAGTAATAAAAAGTATGTCGTTACTTTTATTGACGACACTTCTCGGTTTTGCTATGTATTTTTATTGCACTCAACAAACGAAGCGTTATAAAATTTTAAAATTTATAAAACGGAGGTTGAATTGCAAATGAACGGTTTTATTAAATGTTTATGCACCGATCGTGGTGGGGAATATTACGACCCCAATGTTTTTCCAATACGTAGGAATTATTCATGAGACCACGGCGCCTTGTACACCACAACAAAATGGTGTGGCAGAACGGAAAAATTAAGTTCTCAAAGAAATGGTGAACTCTACGTTATCCTACTCGGGATTAAGTGATGGATTTTGGGGTGAAGCCATGTTAACGACTTGTTACCTGTTGAATCGAGTTCAATAAAAGGAACAAAATTACCCCATATGAACTTTGATTCAAGAAAATGCCTAACTTGAGTTATATTCGAGTTTAGGGTTGTTAGGCGGTTGTTCGATGTAACACCCTCAAATGTGGAAAGAGCGATTAATTAAAAACTTTCAAAAATACCTAAGATGGTAATAAAATCCCTTACTAATAATCCATAATTGAAAAACATTTATAGATTGAACCATCAACGAATAATTAAAGTCTTACATAAAGACTAACTAAAGTCGAGTGTTACTATAACCCAATACCAAATCGCTATCTCCAATAAAAATGCGGAAGACTTCATCAAGCTAATCACTTCTTCGAGCACACAACTAGCACTCATCACTTCACGGTGTAGCTAGAACTAATTCCCGAGATGGAACCTGATGCACATGCCGACAAATAAAAAGGTTAGGCTAACGCCTAGTGAGTTCAAGAGTTTATATCATGATTATAAAGAAAACGTAAAATGGAAATATTATAACTTATAATCATGATCCTTTAAAATGATTTACTTTAAAATGTTGGAACGACTCATTTTCCCATCATATACACTTTTAAAGACAATGTTCCCAAACATGCATTTCTTATAAAACGATGCAACCCGTAACTCACCCGAAACGGGGTCATAGTTCGACACTCACATTTGTAAAAATGTAAATAATACGTCTTATCCCAAAACACCCAAACTCGGGTGGGACATAATACTCGACCCTTAAATAACGGAAAACAATCCATATAAATATGATACGTCATTAGAACATGGAATTGAAACTTACTACTCATGCGACCATAAAATGGAATGAAATCCAAATATTAAAGCATGGACCATTAAATATCCAAAATACCGAGGGCCGACAACGGGGGATACCCGTATCCGTTGAGAGTGGAGGAACACAAAAGTATGCCACTCAAACAACGTTAATCGCATGACACCTCACGACATCTCAGCCCAAGTGTCCCTACGACTTCTTTACCAAGTGTCACCCCAAGTCAGTTGACCTTGATGGTAATAAAATCCCTTACTAATAATCCATAATTGAAATACATTTATAGATTGAACCATCAACGAATAATTAAAGTCTTACATAAAGACTAACTAAAGTCGAGTGTTACTATAACCCAATACCAAATCGCTATCTCCAATAAAAATGCGGAAGACTTCATCAAGCTAATCACTTCTTCGAGCACACAACTAGCACTCATCACTTCACGGTGTAGCTAGAACTAATTCCCGAGATGGAACCTGATGCACATGCCGACAAATAAAAAGGTTAGGCTAACGCCTAGTGAGTTCAAGAGTTTATATCATGATTATAAAGAAAACGTAAAATGGAAATATTATAACTTATAATCATGATCCTTTAAAATGATTTACTTTAAAATGTTGGAACGACTCATTTTCCCATCATATACACTTTTAAAGACAATGTTCCCAAACATGCATTTCTTATAAAACGATGCAACCCGTAACTCACCCGAAACGGGGTCATAGTTCGACACTCACATTTGTAAAAATGTAAATAATACGTCTTATCCCAAAACACCCAAACTCGGGTGGGACATAATACTCGACCCTTAAATAACGGAAAACAATCCATATAAATATGATACGCCATTAGAACATGGAATTGAAACTTACTACTCATGCGACCATAAAATGGAATGAAATCCAAATATTAAAGCATGGACCATTAAATATCCAAAATACCGAGGGCCGACAACGGGGGATACCCGTATCCGTTGAGAGTGGAGGAACACAAAAGTATGCCACTCAAACAACGTTAATCGCATGACACCTCACGACATCTCAGCCCAAGTGTCCCTACGACTTCTTTACCAAGTGTCACCCCAAGTCAGTTGACCTTGATGGATCATTCCGAAGAACTCCATCCCGAAGGCCCAGCACACTTAAAGACTACCTCTCAGGCATTACTTCAAGCGGCGGAGGTCCTAGCGCTCACTCCCCGATAGCACTACAGACTCAACCCTCCTAGCGATCACTTGTAAAGTTTCCGGTCATAAAACATGGGTACCGGAGTCCCACCCCGAAATACCCAATTGACCATCCCAAAACAGATTGACTGACGTGCCTATGGATCCATTACACACTGTCTAACGTTACCGGACTACACACGAATGACCAAAGCACCTGAGCCCGTAACCAAACTCAATACGCAACACAGCGCATTAGTACGTACGTCATGACTGGGCTCTACATTGAGCCATATAAAACCGGACAAGTGTCCTCAAGACTCTTTTAAGCCAATACCGAGCTAAAATGCTCGAAATCCATTTGATCAATAATTATCGGTCTCCCGACTAAAGAAATGTCTTTAAACAACGTTTATGAAGACCCATATCCCAAAGACGAGATTAACCCAGAATTCAACACATAATGGAACCAAATATTTTCCAAAGGGTTTATGAATGCAATTACACCAAAATGCATATAACATGAAATGGACTCTAATTGTACAAAATCCCCATAATGCATAAACCATGCGATTACTTATCAAAATGTCCAAATCCCAAATATGAGCATTTTATGAAATTAAGATAAACCAAATTTATCAAATATAAGAACTCGTTAAAATACTCACACTTTGCCAAAAACCAAGTAAAATACATTTTTACTTCAAAACACCCAAAACTAATCAGTAGTTAACCGTTTCATGTAAAACACTTTAAAATAACCATTTTGGCATGTACACCATTTTCACAAATTAACTTGAACTCACCTTGCTAGATTTGGGCTAAATCTAGATTTTCCCCCAACTAGAGCTCCTTTGAAGAACACTTGGATTCTCAAGACCAAACTTCCAAAACCTAAATCCATACATAATCAACCACAAATAAACATAATCAACCACAAAGAATCGTTTCCCAAACCATCTACATGAATACCTCCATTACTACCGAAACCCTAACTTCCATAACCGAAGAGAATAGAAGATTACCTTAACCCAAGCTTGAATCCACCAACCAAAACACTTCTAGTTCACCAAAATGGTTACAAAACTCCAATCTATGAAAGGGAGAACATAGGGTGGATGAAAACCAAGAAAACTTTGGGGAAGAAGATGAATAGTGAGAGATGAGAAGCTTACCACCACCAAATACTCTAGTATACTCCAATATACTTCCAATATCTTTCCATATCCTTGAAAATCTCTCAAAAACGAAACCGTAGCAACTTGAATCGCCCAAATCGGAGTTGAAATGAGAGAGTTATGAAGAAATGAAGTTTGGGGCTGAAAATCGCGATTTTAACACCCTGAAACACCCGGGCGATTGTGCCAGGCTATAGTGACCATGTCACAATCGCCGGGCACAATCGCTGAGATTGTACCGAGAGTTCTCGGGCTCCGGCGACCTTGACAGGCGATTGTGACAATGTCACAATCGCCGGGCACTATAGCCCAACGCGTACCGAAACTGTTTTGGCCATAACTTCTTCGTTATAGCTTCGTTTTCGCTCCGGAAAGAACCGTTGGACTCGTAATTGAATCCTTCATCCATCTAGACTATAAAATCCAGGATTTAAGTCCAAAATTAAATATCTTATTTTTCCTCGATATATCGGTTTCTGTATTAACTTGAAATGATATCTTTCAAGAATCGGGGTGTTACATTCGACTACCCGAACCCAAAAGGAAAACTTTAGGTAAGAAAGGCATTGATTGCATCTTTGTTGGATATGTCGAGCATTCCAAGGCCTATAGGTTATATGTTATTGAACCTAATGATTTTATAGCGATTCACACCATTATAGAATCGAGAGATGCATAATTTGATGAGACTAGATTCTCTTCAATACCTAGGCCGAAGGACCTTGTTCCAAGTACTAGTGTAACTAGTGAGGTTGAAGAACAATCAATTGTTCCAACCAAATCTCCGCTGCTTCGAAGGAGCAAAAGAGGAAGGATCGAAAAATCCTTTGGTCCCGATTTCCAAGTGTACTTGGTAGAGGGATCAAGAGATGAGATTGGGTCACAATTATCTTACTGTTATAGTATTGAGGAAGATCCAAAATCATTTGATGAGGCTATGAAGTCTCAAGATATTGCTTTCTAGAAAGAAGCAATAAATGATGAGATGGATTCCATCACGGGGAATAATACTTGGGTATTATAGTACTTGCCACTGGGTTGTAAACCGTTGGGATGCAAGTGGATCTTCAAAAGGAAGATGAAAGCCAATGGATCAATCGACAAGTTTAAAGCTCGATTAGTAATCCAAGGCTTTAGGCAACGGGAAGGCATCGATTATTTTGATATCTATGCCCCGGTTGCAAGAATCTCCACGATTAGATTGCTGATAGCCTTAGGAGCTATCCACAATTTAGTGATTCACCAAATGGATGTCAAAACGACATTCTTGAATGGTGACTTGGAGGAAGAAGTTTACATGAAACAACCGGAAGGTTTTGTCATGCCCGGGATGGAGCATAAGGTATGTAAACTTGTAAAATCATTGTATGGGCTTAAACAAGCACCCAAACAATGGCATAAAAAATTTGATGAGGTTATCTTGTCCAACGGTTTTATGTTAAACCAAGCGGACAAGTGTGTATATAGCAAATTTGACATATTCGGTAACGGAGTAATCATTTGCTTATACGTTGATGACATGTTTGATCTTTGGCACCGACCAAAATCAAGTTGATAAAACCAAAGAGCTTTTGTCATCAAGTTTCTCCATGAAAGATATAGGAGAGGCGAAGGTGATCCTTGGAATAAGGATCAAGCATGAGAACAAAGGGATTGCAATTACGCAATCTAATTACATTGAGAAAATATTAAAGAAATTTAATTGCTTTGATTGTTCTCTGGTGAGTACTCCATTTGATCCGAGTGTGAAGCTTATGCCCAATTCGGGTGAAGCGGTGTCACAACTCGAGTACCCAAAGGCTATTGGATGCTTGACGTATGACATGACAAGCACTAGGTCGGATATCGCTTTTGTCGTAGGCAAGTTGAGTAGGTATACAAGTAATCCTAGTATACATCATTGGCAAGCGATAAGACGAGTATTTAAATACTTGAAGAAAACCATTGATTATGATTTGCCATATGGCGGGTTTTCTTCGATATTAGAGGGATATTCAGATGCAAGTTGGATCACCAACTTAGAAAATCACTCATCTACGAGTGGGATCATCTAAACTCAGAGTGCGATGCCATTTTCTGTTGATTTTGATCGAATTAAGCTCTGATACCACTTGTTGTTCCAGTTTCTAACTCAAGATAATCACAAAATCAATGTTGGGAATGCAGTTTTATTGATTGATTCAATTATTACATCTCCATAAAGCCATATACCTATTTTGTGTGTATTCTATCTAAACTCTCTGTGTGTTTTGACAGTGTAAACTCTCTCTGTTATGCACGTTTATTCTATCTCAGTTACTAACAATTACAAAGATACAAGGTATTTATACCTAGTCAACACATGTTGACTTTAAAACTCAAACACTTAGAGTTTACAAACATTTACACAAAGACCCTCATTTAATCTTGAATACAATATAGCTCTCTAACACAAGGAAATTCACTCAAACATACAATTCCATGATTGAACAGTGCGTTGAACTCGTGAACTCAAAAACTTACAAAAAGATCAAAATCAATCAAAATTACAGTGTAATTGTGTTTCTAATCAATACAATTCAATTCTATGATACTAATCGATACTTATACAATCAAGAATTCACACAATTACAGTCTAAAACTGAAGAATTGATCAAAACTACAGTGAAACAGAGATACGATCCATTTTTGTCGAATTCAGCTCTGATACCACTTGTTGTTCCAGTTCCTAACTCAGTAAATCACACACTAAAACATGTAGGAATCAATCTTTATTGATATATCAAAAATTACAATGATTCCTTTGTGCCACATGTCTCACGGTGCCACAGATCTCACTTTGTACAATAATTCTCTCTATATACGAAATCTGTGTGTTCTTGTGTGTGTGTTTGATCCCAGTATTTTAGCAAACTAATGATACTCAGATTATCAAAACATCTTTTATTGAACAATCACACTAATTACAATGACTCATATCCCTATTTGTTGCATTTAACAATCAAGCTCTCTGTGTGTGTGTTTTTCACAGTGTATTCTTACTCTGTATCTGCATGTGAATTATATGACTAAACTAAACAATAACTTGCTATTTATATGGTCAACATGACCTAAATAGTCAACTCTTAATCAACTATTACAAAGACCACCACACACTTTACAAACTTTGCACTTTTGACCCTTCTTTTAATCTTGAATACAATTTAGCCTAACAATCTCCCCCTTTGGATTGAAGATTAAAAAAAATTGGCAATAATCTTCAGGTCTTCTTTTCTTCTTGAAAAATCTTTGACAATTAATCTTTCATAGCTTTGACATCTTCAAATCTTTGACACTTTGCTTGATCTTTGATAACTCTTTAAATGAATAGCCCTTTGGATTACTTTAACACTTTCTTCAATCTCTGACTTTGACCGCACTTTCAAATTAATCTCCTTCTTTGGATTCCTTTTAATCTTCCCCTTTGAGTAAAAATTACAATTTCAGATAAGCTCAACATTTTTGACTTTAATTTATCATTCTTGTATTTCACCCCTTTGTAACATCTCGCTTGACTTTCGCTTCGAATTTGAATTCTCTAATCATCTCCCCATTTCTGATGAGATCAAGTTTAATCTGACTTTGAAATCTTGATTTATCTCCCCCTTTTTGATGAATTTTGAGAATCAGAATCATCAAAACATTTCAAGGTCAGTTCTGTCTTTGAGAAGTATCTCCCCCAAATAACAATTTAAGCGCAGTCTTCATGAATAATCTCCTCCATGTAGGAAAATATTCAATCTCCCCCAATCTGATCTGATATTAAGTTTCTGCCGTCAATTCATAAATGTATTCATCCGAATCATTTCACAGACAAATTAGGAATGGTAACCCTAAATCAACGAATGAAACAGTTAAAGTGTTTGTCAGTAACACAAAGTTACTGAGTACAACGAATGTACTATATAAGGAGCTTGGGTGATGTTCACTCCCCAGGACTTCCATTCAATCATTGAATAACACAAGGTTAATCTATGAACGTTCTGACAGAAAAACGAATTTTATGTGTGTTCGTGCTTGTATATGAAAGAATTGAGCACAATGATTGCTTTTTAAGAAGGCTCAAAATAATGTAAACCATTGAGACAACAATTGTTATACATACACTCATTGTGCATGAGAAAAGGTCAAAGGTGGGTCAACTTTCCTTCTTATCAATATCATCATCTTCCGAATGAAGATCTGATAGAGTATGTGTTGCTTCCCCTTTATAATGAAACATTCTTTTGTTAAGAAAAGAATGAGTACTGGTGGGGTTTTATGCAAGAGTTGGCATGGGCTAGATGCCTATTTCAATGAAGGTCACGAAGAAGTGTGAACCAACAGATTATGTGGCTGCCCGACTCAGAAAAAGTTTTGTGCAGAGTTTAATATTTTTTTACTCTGTTCTCACACCCTCTTTCTTTTAAAAATTTGAGCTCGCTTCTAACCAAACTCTCATTTCTATTTTACCTCAATTCTTTTGACCCCTCTCCCCTCTCCCCACTCTCAATTCTTTTGACCCCTCTCCCCTCAATCACTCAAGGATTACTTCCGGGGTGAAACACTGGTTAACGTGAATCCATGGAAGTCTTTTAAGCACGCACACTGAATCTCATGTATTTTGTCCTAAAAAGAATGTGTTGCTCAACAATTTATGTTGACAGTTAAGCACAAGAACTCATTATCAGAATATGTATGCTCATGAATAATATGAATGAAATTTGAGCAATTTGAACATTTAAGATCTCTCAAAACTTTGAACATTTATGATCATTCAATTTCATTGTTTTGAGAATCTAACAATGATTTAATCAGATCAAATATCATGAAGAAAAATGTAATGGGGTATCAAAGAACGAACATTTGTTTATATGAACAAGATATAAACATTGTAACAATGAAAGCACATTTATAGTAAGAAATGACGTTTGATCTCAAACAAATTAGAATTTCAAACGGGGGTATTACCTGTTAGATCATGTTTTAGTTAGTTTGTCTTTGAATGTTTGACTTTTTTGTTGTAAACTTGTGTAGAGGTCAAGGCTTTGTTTGACTCTATATAAGTCTATCCTTGTCTTGTTTTGTGCATGTAAGTAACTAATGTCATTAAGTCATTTGTGCCTGTAATGTTTGTCTAAGAGATATATGAATACGCAGACTTGTGACTGTTTCTCTCTCTAGATTCTTATTGTGTTTGATATTTAAATGTCATGATTGCTTGAAATCTGGGATCACAATTGGTATCAGAGTCGTATCATATTCAATTGGGAAAATCAACGTTTTCAAGATTTCACAGAAAAAACACGATTTCCAGAAATAGAAAGTTCACTGTTGGATTGAATTCGAAATTGTGTAATCATGATGATTTGGGAATGGAGTTTGAGTTCACTGTGATCGCCCATTGATGTAGAACATTTCTTGTTTGGATTGGAAACTCAATTGTACAGATTAGACGAATTGGATCAATCTTTTCATTTTTGGAAGCTTTCCATTCTCGGACTATCCAAGAATCAATTCCCACAATCATGGTGATTCTTTGAAAAATCCATTCCACAGGGTTGTTCTCGATGCTACAATGATTGATTCTACAAAGTTTCAGAGTCAAATTTGAAGTTTTGGGTGGATTTCTGTTAAAATTTTCGAAAATATGTTCAAGATCCACAAAATTCACACAAGTGTTAAAGAACTCGCATGAAGAACTCGCAGGGCTGAAGAATTCGCAGAATAGTTGCTTTTATTGATATAAGGACATAATTCGCACAAGGGTTCATACGAGAAGTGAAGAATTCGCACAAGGGTTTATACGAGAAGTAAAGATTTCGCACAAGGGTTCATACAAAAAGTTTGGAATTCGCATCCGAGTCTGAGAAAATATTCCAAGGAAGGAATTCGCATATATATATATATATATATATATTCATTCGAAGAGTTCAAAATTCGCATCCTCCTTTATGTGAAATGTGCAGAATTCGCACATAACTACATGCGAAAAACTCAGAACTCGCACACAAGTACATGCGAAAAGCTCAGAACTCGCACATAGCTTTATGCGAAAAGTTCAGAATTCGCATATAATCTCATGCGAAAAGTGAAGTTTTCCTATTCTTCTTATACGAATTGTGTGTCCATGCGAATTGTAGGTGTATAAGAATTGTTGCATACGAATTGTTCTTTGTGAGTGCCATATTCTGTACTTGTGATATTTTTTTGTGATTTTTTTACAGTTGATTTTTCTGATTATCTGACTAACGATCTGTTTCAAGCAATATTTTTCAGATAAATACTAATCAAACAAAGCTGAAATACTGTCATATGCCTGAGATTCCCAAGATTGAAGCTAAAAATGAACAACTCAAACTTCAAAACTCAAAGCTAAAAGCTGAAATAGAGACTTTGAATGTCAAGCTGACAAAAGCTGAGATACAAATATCTACATATCAAACAAAAGGCAAAGAATGGCTGAAGAAAGTTGATGAGATAAGTAAGATGGAGAAAGATGAATATGAGAAAACTTTCAATCAAAAATTGTCTGATCTTTCTAAGAAAACTGAAATAGAAAAGAAAGAGTTAGAAATTAGATGTGCCAAACTTTCCAAACAAGTTTCTGAATTTGATAAAATTGTCATTTCCGAAAGAGATATCTTCGATAAAGAAAAGAACAATACTAAAAAAAATACTTTACTTTTCAAAGAGATTTATGAGAAAAATCAGAACTTGGAAAATGAGTTTGAATCTGAAAGAAATTTTTTTGAAAATGAGATTTCTAAACTCACTAACAAGTTGGCTACCTTATCTTCAGATATACATAAAGTACATAAGAGTAGATCTGATCTACAAAGCAAATTTGATAAACTTTGCAATGAGAAAACCAAGTTGAATGACAAGATCAAACAACTTGAGAAAGCCAATGTTATTTTATCTGACAAGATAACATCTGAAACACCTGTTTTATCTTTTTATGATGATGATTCAGTTGAATCAGTATGTTCATTTCAATCAGTATCTAGCTTATTTCAAAAGATGATTTTCAAGAAAAAGAATGTCAAACCAGAAATCTTGAAAACAGATCAGATTAAACCTTCTAGTTCATTTTATATGAAATCTGATAAATATGTTGCTTATTCTTTAAATTCTAGATTTAATGCTTGTAAGAAAGAAAAAATGATTTGGGTTGTAATGGGGTCTCCAGAATCAGTGAAATACCAGAAATCATCTACATAAGCTGCAAAGAGTTACAAGAACAGAGCGGCAAAAGCTAAAGCTTTTACTCCTTATGCTGTCAAGTCAACTAAGCATCTGATCAGGTTAGCTAAAAGTAAACTCTGTTGTTCTTATTGTTGCAATGATGATTTTGTTCATAAAGCACACATCAACAAAAGGTATTTCTGGGAAGACCCACTCAAAGCTTCCGAAGTTGCCCTCACCGAAAATTCTAAACACGCTTTCTACATGTGGACTGCATGCCTTCGGCGGTTACCTACTCAGGATCGTATGCTCTCATGGAACTCGGATAGTTTAAAAACCTTATTTGCCCTTTATGTGAGGTTTGTATGGATTCCCATAACCACTTGTTTTTTGAATGCCAATTTTCCAATGAAATTTGGACGCGGATAAAGTTTTTTGCGGATATTGAAGATTGGTCGGATCGTTGGGACGATGTTTTGATGGCTCTTTCGGATGGTAATCGGCTCCCCAATCGGCTTGGGCCGAAACTCCACATTGCGGCTGCGGTTTTCTTTATATGGCGAGAACGGAACAATCGTTTGTTCCGTAATGAAAAGCGTGATATGGAGGTGATCATTAAAGAGATACGGGACATGGTTCAATGTCGGCTTGCTTGGACTACTAGAAGATCTCGTCTTATATCTTATGAAGCGACCTAATCTTAGCTTTGGCCTTGCGGCTTTGGTGTTTGGAGCTCCGGTGGTTTTTAACATCCTTTTTTCGATGTTATTTGCGTCTATTATGTTGTGTTTATTTTGGTTGTTAGTTGCTTGGTATGGGGCTGTTTCCAAGTTTTTGTGTTTCTTCGTTTGGTTGTAGGCGGTGTGTCGTACTCTTTTGTTTTCGTTTTATATTATTGCCGGAGTTTTCCCTCCCCCCCAAAAAAACAAAAGGTATTTCTATTACAAGAAACATTATGATATTGCATTTCACAAAGGTGAAAACTACTCAAAGAAGTTTTCACATACTAACCAGAGTGGACCTAAATTCATCTGGGTACCAAAACCAGTTAAACCTGTGATGCAGGGAGCCAGTACTCAAGAGGAGTAAGAAGGGCTAGGACCTCTAGACAAATCAGTTTATGACTCATACATCAGAGATCAAGATGACTTCTAAGTACAACAACTTAGGACTCATTCTTCAATGTTCAAGTGATGATCTTTGAATGTTAAATCATTACAGGGAGTTTTTCTCACCTTTAATTGTTCATTTTTGTTAATTATGGGAGAATGGTTTTCAAAGAATAATTCTTTATAAGGGACAAACAGATCTTACTTGTTATATTTTTATATGATTGGGGGAGATTGTACTTTAAAGAATATTTTTTAAGAAACAAATATGAATTGTTATATTTGTATATGTAAGCATATATGAAGGGGGAGCATATCCATACATCAAGAAAGATCCATATCATGTCAAGGGGGAGCCAGCAAGGAAATACATCAATATACATCAAGAAAGAACAAATTCATGTCAAGATACAGAAGAAACAAATATCAAGTCAAGGGGAACTCAATACAGATTAATCTTCAAAAGGGTTGTAAGTATGATAGTGTATGTAAATATTTTTGAAACTTAAAATAAGTGAAAAATGTCATTTTTGGAAAATTTCCATTTAATGAAAGTTTCTATTTTTGGCAAAATTTTGAAAATTTTCCTAAAATAGCAACTTTCCATGTTTAAAATGTTTTTCAAAAAGTTGGACAGTTTGCTAACTCCAGAATTAGCCACTATCATGCGAAATCTCAAGAATTCGCATGTATGTGTTAGACGAATTTGTTGGAATTCGCATGTGAGTGTCATACGAAATCCAACTTTTCGCATGTGCCTATATACGAAAAGTGAGGAATTCGCATCACTCTGCCATACGAATTCTTCCTTTCACACAAAATTCGCATATTGTGTCATGCGAATTCTCACACACATTGTCTATTCTTTCTAGACAATTCGTATCCATGTCATATGCGAAAAGTGTGAGGTCCAATAGATTTGTGCCACGTGTCTTAATCATTCCAGAGTATATATACATGTCTTGTCTACGAAACCCTCACTTTTCATAAATTCTTGAGCATACGAGTTCTTTCAGAGCACATAAGCCTTAAACCCTAACCCGCGACTTTTACAGATTCTTCGATTTCTTCTTGATCTTTTTGATTCTAAGGTGTATATTTGTTCTTTCTATTTATATTTTGTTGGATTGTATCGTGTATTTCTTTGATTCTTTGCAGGTATACCCTTACTGGATAACATATCTTCAAGAACTCGACTGGACTTTGAAATTTTCGAACAAAATCTAATCTTGATTAATTTCTAGATGTTGATTTGAACTGAAAGGAATATTCATTTGATATAATTGAACTTCAGTAAACATAATTTTTAACACTTGTTTTGGAATTTGATTGGGAATTTGACTCTTCGACTGTTCTTGATGGAAAATCAAAATTTAAGGTCGATATGTTGTTTTAACCTCAAAATTTATTGGCTAAAATTGGTTTTAATCTCAAATCAATCATAAGGATTCAAGATTTTGGGTTAAAATTCAAAATTTGGTTATCTGGGTTTGTATGAATTTTTGAAGATATGAATATGATGTTCTTGATATTCATCTTTAAACATTTAGAAAATTTTCAAAATTTTTTTTAAGGCTCATACGAATTCTTGATGATATAGTTCCATACAAATTCTGATATTCAGTGTCAAATTTTTCTAAGTAAACAATTCGTATCCTTGTCCATACGAATTATTGGTTTGTCTTGTTAAATTCTTCTAAGTGAAGAATTCGTATATAGTTTCATACGAATTCTGCTTCCATACGAATTCTTGATTGTTTCTATGGTCTTCAAATTCCCTAAGTGAGGAATTCGCATACCCCTGTCATGCGAATTCTACACTTAGCAAATTTTAAAAGTGTTTTTTTAAGGCTAAAACTTCAGTTTTTCACTAACCATTTGGATCCTGTCCAAAACTGTTAATCTTTTTCAGGTACAAATGGCTGAACCATCTGTTGATCAGCATGTTCACACTGGAGAGAACTCACCACATGAGGCATCTAAACAATGTCCTATGCCATCATCCAGATCAGATTTCCAAGTTCCACCGAATGTCAATCCTGATCTTTTCCTCATATCACCATATCATCATCTGCAGTTTAGCATCAAAATTGATTCACTGGTACTGGAAATTCTGAGAAATCATCCTCTCAGGAATGCTCTAACAGCTTAAGCTGCAGTTCCTGAACTATATGTCCAGCAAGCCTGGAAGACTATAAAGATTCAGTCATGTGAAGGAGCAAGGAGAAAGAATTCCAATCTTTAAGCTGGAGATTGATCACTTCACTTCAGTATTAACTCTTGAAAGACTAAGATTCATTCTGAGTCTACCTTCTGAGACTGTAAGAGAAGGCATAACTTCTTATGATGAGCTACCATCAGACACTGAGGTCTTCAAAGGAATCAGAGACATGGGATGCATTGGCCAGCTGACACAGGTCAATCACTTTAAGAAGAACAATGTGTCACCGTTCTACTACACCCTGTTCTCTGTTATCAACAGGTGTCTGACTGCCAAGATCTATGGAACTGATAATGCCAACATCCACATCCTCAAGCTATTCTACTCCATAGTCCATCATCTTCACATTGACTATGCATCTATCTTCTGGACTAAGCTTTATGAGAAGGTTGTCGCAAAGAAGACTTCCAAAGCTCCAAACTACATTCCTTACCAGAGGTTCATGGCCTTAATTGTCAGAAGTATGCTGCGAAGGAACCGACAGATTCCCACAAGGATTAACCATCCACTTGCATCGGTAAGTAGGGGTGTAAATGATGCGAGTCGAGCTTTATACTCGACTCGAACTCGAAAGCAAATTCCAGAGCTCGAACTCGACTCGAAACTCGCGAGTAGCAAAATTCCAAACTCGAACTCGACTCGAAAGGCAATTCCTGAGCTCGAACTCGAACTCGAGCTCGACTCGAGCTCGAATCAAACTCGAACTCGAACTCGTTTCAAGCTCGAATCGAGCTCGTTTCAAGCTCGAATCGAGCTCGTTTCAAGCTCGAATTTCTTTAACGCATAACAATATTAAAACTTCGAAATAAATCTAAATTATCATCAAAGTAAATCCAGAAAATTAAAAGTTTACAACCGAATACAAAATCAAGCGGAAACTAATTGTAACTTACAATCAAAATCAAAGCGAAGTCGAAAAATTACAGTACTAAAACCAAGTACATTATAAATTAAACGCGTTCAATTGTCGCGTTCCTTCAACGGTACTTGAATGAAAATTTCTTTTGGTTGTTCTTCGCTCTCCTACAATAAATAAATACTCCTACAATAAATAAATAAAACAAATTACTATACTTATTAAAAGTGAAGATAATTAACTAAACATATCTATACATTTACTTTGTTCTTCCTTTTCACTCCATGGAGGGATCTACACCAATCACCCGTGCACATCAACATTTGCACTGTTTCCGGAGCAAGAGAAGCTCTATAAGGATCTATTACACGCGCACCAGCACTAAAGGTTGCCTCTAGGGCCACGGTAGTGATAGGAACCGCCAAGATATTTACAGCCATTCTAGACAAAATTCGAAACTTGTTTGATTGTTCCTTCCACCAAGCTAAGACATCAAACTTGTAGTCTTGACTAAAAGAAACATCCCTCTTCTAGATACATATCAAGCTCAGATTTCACACGATTTACTGATGTCTCCCCACTAAACACATCTAACAAAAGTTCAGATAAACCACTAGATTCTCACATATTCATCAAAAAGCTCATACATAACCTCTTTCACCTTATTAATATTTTCCCGCGCTACACTTGGAGAAAAGATTTTCGGCCATGCAATCTCTATAGCCCTCATTTTCAGTCTAGGGTCTAACACGGTCCCTATTGACATCAACATGTTACATTCCCCCCAATATTTAGCAAATCTCGCTTTCATGAATGTTACCATAGTTTTAACAAAATCATCACCCGACTCAGATTGTTTATCCAACATAACTTTAATCCTTTGTACTTCAGCAAGAAACAAGTTGGATGTTGGATATTCAGAACCGGATATAAATTTAGTGGCATCTTTAAACACTTTCAATATATCAAGCAATTTTCCAATTTTACCCCACTCCTCTTCATCAGGACAAGAAGTATAATTACGGTCATGCAAAGCATATCGAGGAAATACCTGTCTAAACTTGATGGCACAATCTAGCATGTCGTATGTTGAGTTCCAACGTGTCTTGCATTCAAGAACTAACTTTCGATGCTTCATGTTGTATTGGCTTACAAGTTCACCAAAACGCTTGAGACGTGCATCACTTGAGTTCAAGTAATCAACAGTATCATGAACTTTCTCGATAATGTCCTTCAATTGTTGAAGACCATGTTGAACCATAATGTTGAGAATGTGGGCGCAACATCGGACATGAAACAATATTCCACCACAAATAAGCCTCCCATTTGATTCAAAGTTGTCCTTCAAAATGGCAATGCAAGAATCATTTGCAGATGCATTGTCCACAGAAATTGTGAAAACCTAACACAAATACACAAATTTTAGCTTTATTAATGCACAAATTATAAATAAAATAAAACACATATATAGACTATATTAAGTAAATCAAAACTTACTTTGTCCTCAATTTCCCACTCCCTTAGACATGTTAAGATGCAATCAACTATATTTGTGCCTTTTCGTGGAGGAGGCAAATGAACAAAGTTAATCACCCTCTTTTGAAGCTTCCACTCAAGATCCACAAAATGGGCAGTAATCACCATGTATTAAATTTTTTGTGGTTTTGACTTCCACAAATCTGTAGTCAAACTTACTCTTTCCACCTTCTTGAACAAATCTTTTAGTTTTTTCTTCTCAAACTCATAGACTTTGAAAGTGTCTGCCCTAATAGTAACTCGAGATACACGGTTCCATTCAGGTATTCCCCTTTTCATCATCAAGTTGAAGCCTTCCTCCTCAACAAGATTGAAAGGATGCTCATGCATAGTAATCCAATGAGCTATCCCCTCTCGCATCTTTAACATGTCAAGTTTGCCATTATGTAAAGCACTAACAAATCCAGATTGATTTGTAGCGGTGCTTGAATCAGATGGTAAAAAATTAATCAATTTTTGTTGTCTCGTGTGTTTCGCTTTCATTGTACAAGATTCTAAGTGTCGGTGCATGTGGGTAATGCTCTTAGACTTCAAAAGAGAAACGGCAGTTTTACAATATTTGCACTTCACTTTCCATACATTTTTTATCATTTCAGGTTCAAGAAATTCGTCCCACACTTTTGATCTTCTTGGTCTTTTAGAGTTATGAAAAGGGTTTTCAGGTTCGACTTCTTTATTTGTGGTGTTAAGGGGGGATCACAAGGCTCTTCATTAACTTCCACGGAGACATCCTCATTTGATCCTTCATCAACATTAATGTGCAAATCTTCATTTGAAACACCAATTGGCGTGGAAGATAGTTGTGGTCCACTAGACATCTCTAAAATTTTAAATGCATATTTTAATAAATTTAAACTCCAAATATAAACAAATTAACAACATTCAAGTTCCAACTAAAACATACTCCAATTTAGTAAGTAAATTATAGATTTGCAGCTCAAATATTAGAAAATAGAATAAAATAGTCGACAAACAAGAAAATAGAATAAAATACTCTTAGGTATTCATGTTGGGACTTTAGACAAGAAGTGACTCCTAATTTCTCTTTATGGAAAAAAGTTTAAAAAGGTGCATACAACAGTTAAATGATTCTTGATTGTTTAATAACAATGATATGGGTGGCAGCATGTGCTAAATAACAATGATATGGGTGGTGGTCTTTTCTTTTAGATATGAAAGATTAGAAATCTTTAAACTAGTTTAATTTATTTTTCTCTTCTTTTTGGGGGAATTTTCTTCTCTATTTACAACACCCAACTGATTGTTTAATCAATCAAAATTAATTTAACTTGTGGAGGGTATTTGAATTTCTAACTTACAAATGCATCATCTTTTATGAAGATAAGATGCATTATTATGAAACTTCATAAATCATAGTGGGTAGATATTTTATTCAGCCACCACAATGGAAGTCCCCTTTATTTGTTAGTGGAATAAATATTAAAGAGACTAAAAGGAAATTTCCTAGATTCTTACTTGATTTCCTTCGTAATTTCTCCAAAAAAGGAGTAATTTTTTCTTTCAAGTCAAAGAGATTTAAACATTTCCACCCATAAACGTTGTCATCCAAAATTAAAAATTCATCAACTTCAATTTCAGGAACGAGAAACAATATAGAATCCAGTGAAGAGAGGTGCAACTTGGAAAAGGATCAACAAGTTAAAAGTTAGTCCCAATATAGTTTCATATAAATCAAATTGGCATGCATATACATATGCAAAATAGCTCAAACCCTAGCTTCAAAATACCTGCAGGTCGCCGACGTGGAGGTTGTCGGTCGGCGTGGAGACTGCAGGTCGCCGACGTGGAGGCTGCCGGTCGCTTCCAGGTCAAAACGAGAAACATCAGAAACATGTTGTCAGAATACCAAAAACATAAAACTTGAACTGACAGATGGAGGTACCTGTTTTGCGATGAATTCAGGGTAGTTATCTTGGAACAACTGAAGAACTTGCCGGAGTTCTTTCTTGAACGGCGCCGGAGTCGGAGTGAGAGAGAATAGAGATGGGGAATTGGGGATTGGGGTGTCTGCTGAGAAAGTGAGACTAGAGAGAGAATGAGAGATATTCATTAGGGTTTCTTTTTTATTTGTTTTATTGTTTTTTTTTAAATTTAAAAATCCCTCTTCTTTTGTTTTAGGTGGGTGAGTAAATTTTTTTAATTTTTTAATAATAATTAATGATATAAACTTTATTATATATAAAATTTATTCGAGTATCTCACGAGCTTATCGAGTCGAGTAGTAGGTAGCTCGGCTCGACTCGTTAGTATGTCGAGTCGAGTTCGAGTTCGAGTCGAGCTTATTCGAGTCGAGTGTTGATCGATCTTTGACCGAGTCGATCTCGAGTAGCTCGCGAGCTGTCTCGTCTCATTTACACCCCTATCGGTAAGTGAGATGAGGTATCTGATGAAGCAGAAGAGAGACTTCACATATTCTATGCCTTTGCTAGAGAGCTTACGTGATTATGCGGATCCAGAGTGTGATAGTATAGTTGAGTATAGAGAGAGTCTATGGGACAACCAGGACCTGTTGACCCTACCCAAGGCTCAAACCCTAGGAGAGCGGAGTCGGTAAGGGTTTCTGATACTAAGGGAGTACATAAACGGGGAGAGAAGAGGAAAAATACCGAGAGGGGCTCTGGAGGGGGTCGGAGACCTAGACTGGAGGCATCAGGGTCACGGGTACTTACCCCACATTCAGTGACACCTCCTGCTGATGAAGGTCAAAGATCTGACAAAGAACTGGATCAAGCAGAACTGGCAGGAAATGAAAGTGATTCTAGTGAAGTTCCATCAACTACAAGTGATTCTGAGATTGCTTCAAAAGATGATGAGGAGACAGAAACTAATGCTGCTGGTGATTCTCATGATGATGATAATGATGATAACAATGATGGTGGTGCTGATGTTCATGTTAATGAAGAAATTGATGTATTTGAACCATTCTATGGTACTGATGCCTTAGAAGTGGAAGATCAAGTTCATGTTGATACCATCCTTAGTGATGTTGTGGGAGACAATAAGGAGAACCGAGGGAGCTTTAGTTGAAAATATTGAGAGAGAGAGAGAGAGAGTGATAATGTAGAAAAAGAACATGGAGAGCGTGTGTACAAACGAACCTACTTATCCCAAAGGGCAGCCAAATCTACCACTTCGCCGCATTTGTTGTGTGCAAGGGTTGAAAAAGACATAAGTAGCCCACTTATGCATTTGCACACCTTAGCCACCCACTCTGTCTCTTCTCAACAAGAGATAGTTTCAACTTCTCACAGGGAAATAGCTCACAATCTACCGGTTTCTCGCTCGGAGATTCAAGGTATTGAACAAAGAGAACAACATCATCCCCCGTTCTCGACTTCTTTGAATGCACAGTTGAGTCTAGTGCCTATTGATATTCCAATTTTCATTCTAGGACACTTTTTGAATCGGCTACCATCGGCTGTCTTAGTGACCCGATCGGAACATCCAGAGTAGATCCGCAATCCGGACTACGAGGACCGGATGGAAGTCCTATCATTGACACGTCATTGCCAACAATGAACACAGGTCATGCAGTTGATTCTACAGCTATCATGCAAACGGATAATCTACGTGATTTCGGAGTTACTCACCCAGACTTTGTCTCTAAGGAAACTCTCGACGGCACCTTAAAGGCTGTTGAAACCAGGATTTTTCAGAAGTTTGAGGAGGTGTTAGTTGGTGTTAAACGTTTACTGAAAGGGAAGGATCCAATATCCGAACCTCAACCTACTCCACAATCCCAGTCACTTCCAAATACCCAGCCTGCTGACTTATCCATTTATGAGCTAAAGTCGTTGCTATATGCCAAAATCTTAGCACAAGCTCCGGATAACCAGCAAGATGCAGATCTTCTGACCCTTCTGCAATCCCACCTTGAACAACAACCACCACAATCTGTGAAACCAACATATTTGGTTAGTGCCACATAGTTTAATTCTTTTAAATATGACATTTTGTTTGCTATATCTGATCTTAAACAGGTTGTGCAAACTTCATGTAAAACCCAAGCAGTTGTTTCTACAGATAAGCATGATCATGATCGTGATAATGATCATGAGGGGGAGAATAGGGAGAAACAAACAGCTGCTGCATCTAGTGATGTTGTTCTAGTTGAGGAAAGAGCTGAAAGTGCTGAAAATGTTGAAGAAGGAGTTGATCATGGTAATGACCAGAATGATCAAATGGAGTTAGTGTTATACATTGATGAAAGAGTTGAATCAAGGGTTGAAAAACCTAAGATTGCAACTAGGCAGGAGATTATGGAGATTACAGGAATGTCAAATGCTGACATCATTATCCTTGAAAATGATGATGATGATGATGAAGTTGATGCAAAGTATGAGATGTACTAGAAGATAAAGGAGGAAGAAGAAATGAATGATTTTGTTGACATAGTTTCAGATGATGAAGTGTTGGATGTTACTGAAATTGTCAAAAGAGTTGAGGAGGTACCAGCTTATGGATAAAGTGTACTTGATGACTTATTTGAGGACAAAGATACTGAGGCTTTGAATGCTATGTTTACTCAGAGTACTCTAGATGATCTTCATCTTAGTCCTGTTCATGAGCAAGTGCTCGAGCCAAGTACCATTCCAACTGTTCCATCCTTTAGTACGTTTGAATTCCCTGAAGCTAATGTAAGTCAAGTTGATGATGCTGAGCCAAATGTCAATCTGAATTCTGATGCTAATGCTGAAGAAGAACTGCCTTATAAGAGAAAGCCTATAATAGTCCTGTAAATCAATCTGAGTTTGTGAGAGAGCCGCTACATAAGCCTATTGTTCCAGAACCAGAAGCAGGTCCTTCAGGTACTGCTGTAGTGGATTCTACTCCATATACAGGCTATGACGAATTTGGTCCTACTTTGGAAGAAATCAAAAGGATCAGAAATGCTTTAAGAGTTCCGTATCTTGAGGAAGGTGTTAAGATATTCGTGAGCTACATCAGGCAGATAGATCAAGTCCAAATCTTGGGGATTCAAGATAAATCTCCTGAGTTTCAGCAAGAATATGTCAGGATGCTTTCAAGCGATTGGAAGAGCCTGTAAGGATGTCAGAAGTAGAGAAGAAATTTTGCAAGTCGACAAAGTTATTTTCAAGAGATATGAAAAGATCTGGTATCCTGAATTTACTGTTCAAAGGAAGGATTTGAAGACTTATATCTTTAATGAAGTTGACTTTGAAAACCTGTACTTCAGAGATATTGAGTTTATGTATCATGAGTTCAGAGGAAGAACCAGAAGATATCCTGAAGTAGTGTATGCTCTTGACACAATCAAAAGGTTCATCAAAAGACATATCTATGCTACCTACAACTATGATTTTCAGCTAGGTATTGAGACCAACCAGAGGAGAATCAACCTGCTTGCACCTGATATGACTCATCCTTTGCTTGAAGAAACTATTCTCTACACAGTTCTCAGAAAGCCAGAACTAGGAGTTGTGTATGAGAATATTGACAAGAAGCAGAAAAGGTTCATGAGAGCAGCTAAAATTTCTAAGTATTCAGACGGTACTCTAAAAGATATTGTTGAGAAACTGCAAGCCAAGCATGAAGAAAGTGAAAAACAAAGACTTGATGAGAATGATCATATGCCCAGGATTCAAAGGATTTGGACAGAGAATGTTATTGATGTTATCAAAGACAGAATCAGATCTAGACTTGCCATCAGGAGGTTTGAAAGTTACATGGGAATAAGGAGGACTTGCATGAAGAAATGGACCAATTGAAGACTAGCAAATTGATCAAAAAGGGGGAGATTGTTAGATCATGTTTTTAGTCAATTTGCTTGGTTAGTTTGTCTTTGAATGTTTGACTTTTTGTTGTAAACTTGTATAGAGGTCATTGCTTTGTTTGATACTATATAAGTCTTTCCTTGTCTTGTTTTGTGCATGTAAGTAACTAATGTCATTAAGTCATTTGTGTCTGTAATGTTTGTCTAAGAGATATATGAATACGTAGACTTGTGACTGTTTCTCTCTCTAGATTCTTATTGTGTTTGATCCTTAATTGTCATGATTGTTTGAAATCTGGGATCACATTACCATCGAAAGATTAAACTTTTGAGACATGGTAATAATAAAGTCAATGAGAATGTACTAAACCGATGTGTGTATGAATACTTGACAATATATAACCACTTGGGTTGTGGCGCACTGATAAGCCTTTGGGGGATGTAGTGGAAGATCTCATCTATCCAGGGTTCAAATCCAGGCGTTGCCAAATCTCTTGTGGCATCCGTTTACCTGCGATAATACACAAGTATTGATCTTTTGAGAAACACACGGTCAGATAATCATCAAAGTATCCAAGTGAAAATCATTTAAAATCGCACTTCGAAATTTATAAAACATTTTGAGAACGCGAAGTGGTTTGAACATTTATGAAAACAATTTTCACAAGCAAAAGTTGTTCTTCTTTCAACAAGTGATAGAGTTTAAGAATATATAAATGTATACCTTTGGCATAGAAATTGTTAAATCCCTCTAAAATGAATATCATATTTTAAGCATCCTTGACAAAAACTTCATATATGTTCCTCCTCGATATCTGTAAAAAGTCAATTCATCAAAAAAATATTACATTTAAGGTGTAATGAACTTTTATCTTCTCCCCCTAAAAGATATAACAATGAAAATTTCATAAACTCCCCCTCAAAGTAAAAACTTCTTTAGAAAGATGTTATCTATGTAAGCATCATTTTGAAGAAAACTTTTGAGAACGGGTTCTGAACTGAATTATCCATAAGTTATTGTCACTTGAAATATCCTGCAAAAGAAAAGATATTGGTAATCATTATAGCAATGATTCCGCCTTAATCGGTATTTGATGAATATTAGCCACTGTTCATGATTTCCAAAACACATGCAATAGAAACAAAAATTAAGATGCACTCCCCCTCAGATCATGCACGAACCTTCAAGCAGACATATTCAACATACCTAATTTGTTGATTAAGAATTTGAAACGATTTTCATCTAACGGCTTAGTGAAAAGATTAGCTAATTGGCAGTCGGTTTGAACAAAATGCATTTCGATGTCACCCTTTTCCACATGATCTTTTATAAAATGGTAGCGTACATCAATGTGCTTTGTCTTCGAGTGTTGAACTGGATTAGCAGTTATTGCTATCGCGCTCTTGGAATCACAGTAAATAGGAACTCGCTTATATGAATAGCCAAAATATTTTAACTGAGTCTTCATCCAGAGGACTTGCGAACAGCAGCTAGCCGCAGCTACGTATTATGCCTCAACGGTAGATGTAGAAACACAGTTTAGTTTCTTTGAAGTCCAGCTAACCAGCTTATCTCCTAGAAACTGACATGATCCAGATGTGCTCTTTCGATCCAGTTTGCAACCTGCATGATCAACATCCGTATATCCAGTTAAATCAAAACCAAAATCCTTAGGATACCAAAGGCTTAGTATTTTTTTAACAGCGATCAGGGGAGATTCCTTAGGATTTGCTTGGTATCTAGCACAGAAGCATGTAACAAACATTATATCAGGTCTGCTAGCTGTTAGATACAGTAATGATCGAATCATACTTCGGTACACTTTCTGATCAACAGATTTTCCGGACAAATCTGCGTCTAAAATTATTCCGGTAGCCATCGACGTTTTCATTACTGAACTATCAGTCATATTGAACTTTTTCATGATGTCTCCTATGTACTTCGATTGGTTTATGAAAATGTCTTCGGGTGACTGTTTGACTTGAGGTCCTAGGAAAAATGTTAACTCACCCATCAAACCGAGACTCCATGATTTTAGAAAAGTTCTTGCAAAATTTTGGATTAGTAGACCCAAATATAATATCGTCCACATAAATTTGTATTAGAATTAAATCTTCACCTTGTTTTTTAAGGAACTGGGTTGTATTAATCGTACCCCTTTTTAAAACCGGAGGCGAGTAAGAATTGAGTAAGAGTTTCATACCAAGCTCGTGGTGCTTGTTTCAAACCATATAGCGCTTTGTCTAGAACGTAGACATGGTCAGGGTGTTTCGGATCAGTGAAACCTTCAGGTTGATCCACGTAAACTTCCTCATGCAGAATGCCATTAAGAAACGCCGACTTTACCTCCATTTGATAGACAATAAAGTTCTTATGGATTGCATAGAATAAGAAAATTCGGATGGCTTCGATCCAAGCAACAGGTGCAAAAGTTTCATCGTAATCTATGCCTTCCTGTTGACAATAACCCTTTGCTACCAGGCGAGCTTTGTTTCTTATAACTACTCCAGCCTCATCCCTTTTGTTCCTAAAACCCACTTTGTGCCTATCACGGATTTACCTTTCGGTAGTGGGATTAATCGCCATACCTTATTCCTTTCAAATTGTAGAAGCTCATCTTGCGTTGCAAGAATCCAATCGGGATCACTTAAAGCTTCTGAGACCTTTTTCGGCTCTAAGGAACTAAGGAAACTTGAGTATAAGCAAAAATTTGCGGATGTTGCATGCGTTTTGGCACCACTGTGTACATCTCCAATGATATTGTGTAGGGGGTGATCTTTTGTCCAACGTGTTGTGCTCGGAAGTGGTTGAACAATTTCTTGCGTATTTTGCTCATCATATTCATCAAGAACAGCAGGTACAACTTCAGATGTCGATGGAACATCTTGTTCAGGTGTTTCTGCTTCAAGTAATTCTAGAGCAACAGAGGAAGTACTCGTGACTTCTCGTCCAGAATTTGTATCTGCAGAAGCAGAATCAGTATTAATATTATTAGAAACAGTTGGTGTAGATGTACCTGAAGAAGTTGTAGTAGTGACTGGTTTAGATGGTCCAAATATGTCTTCAGTAATTATTGGGACCTCTAAAGTTGATAAGGACGCGCTGGATTTTTCAAAATCTGCACATATGTCCATGAAAGCATCAAGAAATAATAAATCTAACTCAGATGTAACAGTTGATGAGTTAGAAAGCTTAGTCTGTGTAGATTCGGGTTCGATTCTGCTTTGAACAGAAACCATTTCCTTAAGCTTGAGTTCTAAACTGTTTTGTTCAGAAGTTAATGTAGAATTTTCATCAAATGACACGTTCACGCTTTCCATGATGCACTTGGTCCGTCTGTTGTATACACTATCACATAAGCGAATATCCCACAAAGTAGCCTTCGTCAGCTTTCTTGTCAAACTTCCCAAGATTATCACGTTCATTCAATATATAGCACCTGCAACCAAAGACACGTAAAAATTTAATGTTCGGTTTTCGCTTATTAATCAGTTCATACGTTGTTTTATTAAATCTTTTGACCACGATCGTTCGGTTTTGAGGAAAACAATCGGTTGCAACGGCTTCAGCCTAGAGATACATTGGTAGACCAGAATAAGCCAACATTGTTCGTGCTACTTCAACCAAAGTTCGATTTTTTGTTGCGGGGTGTAGGTAGTAGAGAAATTGTGAGAAATCCCAACTGATGTGAGATAACTCTGAAGAGTATCGTTTTTGAACTCTATGTCGTTATCACTTCGTAATGTTTTAACTGGCAATTGAAGTAGAACTTAGATCTTCTTAATAAAGGCAATGATCATATCTGGTGCATCAGATTTGCTTCGCAGAAATTCTAACCAAGTATATCTTGAATACTTATCTATCATCACAAGAATGTACTTTTTGCCATTAATAGACTGAGTACGCATATGAATTAGTTCCAGAGGTGTTGAGCAAGATGATTCAGTCTTTGCTTTGTGTGAACTCCTTTTCATCTTCCCCATTTCACATGCGGGACAAAGTGAATCTTTCTCAAACCTCATTTCAGGTAGACCTTTGACAATTCCTTGTCTCGCTAACTTATCAATAGCTTTGAAGTTCTGATGAGACAAGCGTCGATGCCATGTCCAACTTTGAGCTTTCGATGCTTTTGCAAGTTAAGCATACAGGACGTGTAGCCATAAGCGTTGGAAAATTCAATGCGTAAAGATTTCCATAGCGTTCAGCTCGAAAAATCTCATAACCGTCCGAGTCTTGTATAAAATAACGATTGATTGTAAACCGAACTTGATACTGACTGTCGCAGAAATGACTAGTGATGAACAAGTTGTGATCAAGTCCTTCCACGTACAGTACTTTCTTTATGGTTACAATGTCGTTCTTTAGTGAACCGTATCCTCTGATGATTCCATGAAGCTCAGAATTAGCAAAGCTTACTGTTCCTGCAGGTTCTTCAACATAATCATGCAGTAAATGCTTAAATCATGTCAACAGCCATTTCTTCAACATAATCAAGCTTAAATCCTGTCATTTTCGTTCATCATTGCATCCTGAAATCCAAATTTCCCCCATTTGTGTTGAGGACTTGGATATAGTTTTAGCTTTAGATGCTCTTTTAACAACATTTGGCTTAGGAGGAATGGAGTACAGTGAAAAAGTATTGTCACCACAGTGTTTGCATATTAAGTTCTTACGAGCAAATGTCAATATTTTTGATCTATCAAAAGAAGTACATTTATTCAAACAACTTTGACATTTATTTTCGTTTGAACTGTTACATGACAAATCAGCACTATTAGCAACAATACATTCTTTTTCAACAACTATCTTGTCATTGTCTTTCTTTCTCCACTCTTCTTTACCACCATCTTTATTCAGATCTGAAACATGAAAAGAAACTTTATTAGTTTTCTTCTTCAAGGATGAATTCTTTTTCAAAATTCTTGAAGTCTCGCCTTTTTTCATAAATGCTTGGTAAGTATTCAGGACATTTATAGTAAACAACTGTAGGCTTTATTGAAGTCTCAAACTCTGGATTTGATCTGACATTCCATTTTTGATCATCAAACATCTTTTTTTTCATTTAAATTCTTTTTAAACAAATCGGTTTTCAAATCATTTAGCTCTTTGGAAAGCTCTTTGTTTTCTTCAGAAGATTTATCCAATTTAAATCTAAGATCAAAATTTCATCCTCTAATTCTTCAAGAGTTTTTGTAAACCTTTGATTTGTTTTTCAAAATCTGATGTTTGATCAGTCACAGGCTTGGATTCAAGCTTCTTTAAAAGTGGAACAGGATCTGAGGAATTAATCATGTCATCAAAAATCTCCTTAGTCATTTTGTTAACAAACTCCTTTTGAATGCTAGAATTCATGACATTTGAATTCTCTTCCATCGTAACTTCACTTGAAGATTCAGAATTATCAGATTCAGATATAGGAATTTGAGTACTAATATCAGTGTCCGAATCATACATATCGTACTGACATTCAGTCTCAGGAATAATTTTGTCTTCATTGGTTGATTCAGTTGAAGATGGTGTAAGAAAACAATGATTCAAACTCAACAAATTCAAGTTTTCTGTTTTTATAGCTCTTGTTTAAATCAGTGTATTTAAATCCAACCAATTTAAAACTGTTTTGTGAATCAGCACAACTAGACGTATCATCATCCATCACCTCTTTACCTTTGCCTGAAATGTCAGATTTAGGAGTTTCAGCTTTAATGAAAGTATCATGAATATCTGGGATTTTCTTTGTTTTTGAGCCCAATTTATCAAAATTATACAGGTTTTCCGGGGCTTTCTTCAAAACATCATTTTCAGATAAACCTAATCCCGTTTTAGCATTGTAAAATCTGACGTCTTGGAGTTTGTTTGTCAACAGATTTAATGTCTGCTCAGTCTGTCCTCTTTTCAGATTAAGATCCTCCACTTGTTTAATCTTACTATTGGCTTCATTTCTTTCCTGAAAACAAACTTCAAATTTAATTTTGAATTCACCCTTTTCAGAATTTAAATTAACTAAGTCTCTTTCAAGTTCCAAAATCTCTGCTTTTAAAACTTCTCTTTCTTTCTTTAGAGCTCTTTTTCAAGCTCCTTGTCCTCAACGACAACTTTCAATAATGCGTTCTCATCACGAAAACTCATCAATGTTTGTTGTTCATAGCTAAACTTGCCTTTTAAAGATTCAAACTCTTTTTCCATATTCTGGATTTGTGCCATTAATGATTCAACAAGTTCAGAGTTTTCAAAATTAGTACTTAGTCACCATCGGATTGGTCAGAAGAGGCTTCAACATGCTCATCTACATTTGCCATCATACAAACCTGTGTGAAATGAGCTTATTCATCATCCGAGCTTTGATAGAACCAGTTTTCCTCTTCAGCCATTAATTCTTTTCCTTCTTCTTGCTTTTTAGCAAGCAGTGACTTCTTAGCATAATACTCAGAATTCTTTACCCTCTTGAACTTGCAATCTTTTGAAAAGTGGCCAGGTTTACCACAGTTAAAGCACTACCAGATTTTGGGCCAATCTTTTCTTCTTTCTTCTCTTCCTTTTTTCTCTTCTCTTTTCTCTTCTCTATTTCCAAATCTGGGTTTGTATTTCTCTGACCTTTCCTTCCTATACCCTTCATACTTAGGCTTTGACGAATATCTCTTCTTCCCAAAACTTTTGTTGAACTGTTTGGTGATGAGGGCTAGGTTGCTAGCAAGTTTCTGAATATCATCAGAGTGTAACTCAGCTTCATCAGATGATGACTCAGAACTGGATTGACTCTGCTCAGTAACGAAAGCTTTAGACTTCTTTAACTTTGACTTTGAAGTAGAAACAAACTTAGAACTGGAATGATAATGTCCCAATTATCAAGTTCTTATCAAAATCAACAATCACAAACAAACAAGATAAGGAGAATTCAATTGCTTAACCTGATTTTATTCCAATTGATGAATTCGTATACAACAGTAAGTTTTCTCTCTCACAAACTTTCTCTCCCTAGATTCTACGAATACTTCAGTTACAAGTATTTCTCAAAAACTAACTCCCACAAACAACTAGCTACCTATCTATTAAAGGAAAACTAAACTACACGCTTACAAGACAAACACAAACTAACTAAGACTTTGACTTATTATATTGACTTTGACTTTCACTAGAGAAGTTGACTTTCAGCTTTGACTTTCTTGAATTTTGACCTTCAGTCTTCTATGATCTTGCATCCAATATATATGCTCTAACATTCTCCCCCTTTGGATTCAAGATCATCTCTAAAAAGATTTGACAATTCAATCTTCTCTGTTTAAGCTCAATATGTACAATCTCCCCTTTTATGCTTATAACATTCTCCCCTTTCTTTAACACAATCTTTGCAACTTTACTGTATTTTCTCCAAAGTCTTCGAACAACATCTTTTATAATCAACTTTAAAATTCTCCCCCAAAGTAATAAGAAACCTTTTTCCAGACTTCAGAAAAAAATTATCTTCAGAATTTGCTCAGAACAACAAGTGTTGGAATAAGATTTATGCGATTTCATGACTTAGAAGAAGCATCGTGCGAGTTTTTGACTTGGACTTTTCATTTTGAGTGTTCTAACCTGTTTTATAAGGATTTTCATGTGTTCTAAGAGCTCATGAGATACAACATCATTTTGAGAACAAAATCAAAACAACAAGTGTTTTTGCCATTTTTTTGTATCTTTTATGTATTTTTTTTGAAGTGTTGTTGCATTTTGTATCTTGCAACATAGTATGCTATCTTTGTGAGCTTCAAGTACATTCTGTATTTTCTGTATTCTCAACATAGTATGCTTTCTGCGAGTTCTTAACTTGAGTTCAGTATTATGCGAGTTCTTGATTTGAGAATTGTATTCTGCGAGTTCTAGAGTTGGAATAAGCTTTTTGCGAGTTCATGACTTAGAATAAGCATCATGCGAGTTTTTGACTTGGACTTTGCATTTTGAGTGTTCTAACCTGTTTTGAGAGGATTTTCAAGTGTTCTAAGAGTTTATGAGATTATCATTTTAAGAACAAAATCAAAACAACAAGTGTTTTGGTCTTTTTTTTTGTCTCTTTTCTGTATTTTTTTTGAAGTGTTTTGTATCTTGCAACATAGTATGTTATCTTTGTGAGCTTCAAGTACATTCTGTATTTTCTGTATTCTCAACATAGTATGCTTTCTGCGAGTTCTTAACTTGAGTTCAGTATTATGGGAGTTCTTGAATTGAGAATTGTATTTTGCGAGTTCTAGAGTTGGAATAAGCTTTTTGCGAGTTCATGACTTCGAATAAGCATCATGCAAGTTTTTGACTTGGACTTTGCATTTTGAGTGTTCTAACCTGTTTTAAGAGGATTTTCAAGTGTTCTAAGAGTTCATGAGATACAACATCATTTTGAGAACAAAATCAAAACAACAAGTGTTTTGGTCATTTTTTTGTATCTTTTATTTATTTATTTTTTGAAGTGTTGTTGCATTTTGTATCTTGCAACATATTATGCTATCTTTGTGAGCTTCAAGTACATTCTGTATTTTCTGTATTCTCAACATAGTATGCTTTATGCGAGTTCTTAACTTTAGTTCAGTATTATGCGAGTTCTTGAGTTGAGAATTGTATTCTGCGAGTTCTATGGTTGGAATAAGCTTTATGCGAGTTTATGACTTAGAATAAGCATCATGATAGTGTTTTTGACTTGGACTTTGCATTTTGAGTGTTCTAACCTGTTTTAAGAGGATTTTCATGTGTTCTGCGAGTTCATGAGATACAACATCATTTTGAGAACAAAATCAAAACAACACGTGTTTAGGTCATTTTTTTTTGTATCTTTTCTGTATTTTTTTTGAAGTGTTGTTTGCAGTTTGTATCTTGCAACATAGTATGCTATCTTTGTGAGCATCAAGTACATTCTGTATTTTATGTATTCTCAACATAGTATGCTTTCTGCGACTTCTTAACTTGAGTTCAGTATTATGGGAGTTCTTGAGTTGAGAATTATATTCTGCGAGTTCTAGAGTTGGAATAAGCTTTATGCGAGTTCAAGACTTAGAATAAGCATCATGCGAGTTTTTGACTTGGACTTTGTATTTTGAGTGTTCTAACCTGTTTTAAGAGGATTTTCATGTGTTTTGCGAGCTCATGAGATACAACATCATTTTGAGAACAAAATCAAAACAACAAGTGTTTTGGTCATTTTTTTTGTCTTTTTTCTGTATTTTTTTGAAGTGTTTTGTATCATGCAACATAGTATGTTATCTTTGTGAGCTTCAAGTACATTCTGTATTTTCTGTATTCTCAACATAGTATGCTTTCGCGAGTTCTTAACTTGAGTTCAGTATTATGGGAGTTCTTGAGTTGAGAATTGTATTATGCGAGTTCTAGAGTAGGAATAAGCTTTATGCGAGTCCAAAACTTATTCATGCGAGTTTTTGACTTGGACTTTGTATTTTGAGTGTTCTAACCTGTTTTAAGAGGATTTTCATGTGTTCTGCGAATTCATGAGATACAACATCATTTTGAGAACAAAATCAAAACAACAAGTGTTTTGGTTATTTTTTTTTATCTCTTTTCTGTATTTTTTTTGAAGTGTTTTGTATCTTGCAACATAGTATGCTATCTTTGTGAGCTTCAAGTACATTCTGTATTTTCTGTATTCTCAACATAGTATGCTTTATGCGAGTTCTTAACTTTAGTTCAGTATTATGCGAGTTCTTGAGTTGAGAATTGTATTCTGCGAGTTCTATGGTTGGAATAAGCTTTATGCGAGTTTATGACTTAGAATAAGCATCATGATAGTGGACTTGGACTTTGCATTTTGAGTGTTCTAACCTGTTTTAAGAGGATTTTCATGTGTTCTGTGAGTTCATGAGATACAAGATCATTTTGAGAACAAAATCAAAACAACAAGTGTTTTGGTCATTTTTTTTGAATCTTTTCTATATTTTTTTTTGAAGTGTTGTTGCATTTATTATCATGCAACATAGTTATCTTTGTGACCTTTAAGTACATTTCGTATTTTCTGTATTCTCAACATAGTATGCTTTCTGCGACTTCTTAACTTGAGTTCAGTATTATGGGAGTTCTTGAGTTGAGAATTGTATTCTGCGAGTTCTAGAGTTGGAATAAGCTTTATGCGAGTTCAAGACTTAGAATAAGCATCATGCGAGTTTTTGACTTGGACTTTGTATTTTGAGTGTTCTAACCTGTTTTAAGAGGATTTTCATGTGTTCTGCGAGTTCATGAGATACAAAATCATTTTGAGAACAAAATCAAAACAACAAGTGTTTTGGTCATTTTTTTTTGTCTCTTTTCTGTATTTTTTTGAAGTGTTTTGTATCTTGCAACATAGTATGTTATCTTTGTGAGCTTCAATTACATTCTGTATTTTCTGTATTCTCAACATAGTATGCTTAAGCGAGTTCTTAACTTGAGTTCAGTATTATGGGAGTTCTTGAGTTGAGAATTGTATTCTGCGAGTTCTAGAGTTGGAATAAGCTTTATGCGAGTCCAAAACTTATTCATGCGAGTTTTTGACTTGGAATTTGTATTTTGAGTGTTCTAACCTGTTTTAAGAGGATTTTCATGTGTTCTGCGAATTCATGAGATACAACATCATTATGAGAACAAAATCAAAACAACAAGTGTTTTGGTCATTTTTTTTTATCTCTTTTCTGTATTTTTTTTGAAGTGTTTTGTATCTTGCAACATAGTATGCTATCTTTGTGAGCTTCAAGTACATTCTGTATTCTCAACATAGTATGCTTTCTGCGAATTCTTAACTTGAGTTCACTATTATGGGTGTTGTTGAGTTGAGAATTGTATTCTGCGAGTTCTAGAGTTGGAATAAGATTTATGCGATTTCATGACTTAGTAGAAGCATCGTGCGAATTTTGACTTGGACTTTGCATTTTGAGTGTTCTAACCTGTTTTAAGAGAATTTTCATGTGTTCTACGAGTTCATCATATACAACATTATTTTGAAAACAAAACCAAAACAACAAGTGTTTTGGTCATTTTTTTGTCTCTTTTCTGTATTTTTTTTGAGGTGTTTTGTATCATGCAACAGAGTATTCTATCTTTGTGAGCTTCAAGTACATTTTGTATTTTCTGTATTCTCAACATAGTATGCTTTCTGCAAGTTCTTAACTTGAGTTCAGTATTATGCGAGTTCTTGAGTTGAAAATTGTATTCTGCGAGTTTTAGAATGAGAATAAGTTGTACGCGAGTTCATGACTTAGAATAAGCATCATGCGGGTTTTTGACTTGAACTTTGCATTTTGAGTGTTCTAACCTGTTTTAGAAGGATTTTCATGTGTTCTAAGAGTTCATGAGATACAACATCATTTTGAGAACAAAATCAAAACAACAAGTGTTTTTGTCCTTTTTTTTTGTATCTTTTATGTATTTATTTTGAAGTGCTGTTGCATTTTGTATCTTGCAACATAGTATGCTATCTTTGTGAGCTTCAAGTACATTCTGTATTTTCTCTATTCTCAACATAGTATGCTTTCTGCGGGTTCTTAACTTGAGTTCAGTATTATGGGAGTTCTTGAGTTGAGAATTGTATTCTGCGAGTTCTAGAGTTGGAATAAGCTTTATGCGAGTTCAAGAGTTAGAATAAGCATCATGCGAGTTTTTGACTTAGACTTTGTATTTTGATTGTTCTAACCTGTTTTAAGAGGATTTTCATGTGTTTTGCGAGTTCATGAGATACAACATCATTTTGAGAACAAAATCAAAACAACAAGTGTTTTGGTCTTCTTTTTTTGTCTCTTTTCTGTATTTTATTTGAAGTGTTTTGTATCTTGCAACATAGTATGCTATCTTTGTGAGCTTCAAGTACATTATGTATTTTCTGTATTCTCAACATAGTATGCTTTCTACGAGTTCTTAACTTGAGTTCAGTATTATGGGAGTTCTTGAGTTGAGAATTGTATTCTGCGAGTTCTAGAGTTGGAATAAGCTTTTTGCGAGTTCATGACTTCGAATAAGCATCATGCAAGTTTTTGACTTGGACTTTGCATTTTGAGTGTTCTAACCTGTTTTAAGAGGATTTTCAAGTGTTCTAAGAGTTCAGGAGATACAACATCATTTTGAGAACAAAATCAAAACAACAAGTGTTTTGGTCATTTTTTTGTATCTTTTTTTTTTTGAAGTGTTGTTGCATTTTGTATCTTGCAACATAGTATGTTATCTTTGTGAGCTTCAAGTACATTATGTATTTTCTGTATTCTCAACATAGTATGCTTTATGCGAGTTCTTAACTTTAGTTCAGTACTATGCGAGTCCTTGAGTTGAGAATTGTATTCTGCGAGTTCTATGGTTGGAATAAGCTTTATGCGAGTTTATGACTTAGAATAATCATCATGATAGTGTTTTTGACTTGGACTTTGCATTTTGAGTGTTCTAACCTGTTTTAAGAGGATTTTCATGTGTTCTGTGAGTTCATGAGATACAACTTCATTTTGAGAACAAAATCAAAACAACAAGTGTTTTGGTCATTTTTTTTGAATCTTTTCTATATTTTTTTTGAAGTGTTGTTGCATTTATTATCATGCAACATAGTTATCTTTGTGACCTTTAAGTACATTCCGTATTTTCTGTATTCTCAACATAGTATGCTTTCTGCGACTTCTTAACTTGAGTTCAGTATTATGGGAGTTCTTGAGTTGAGAATTGTATTCTGCGAGTTCTAGAGTTGGAATAAGCTTTATGCGAGTTCAAGACTTAGAATAAGCATCATGCGAGTTTTTGACTTGGACTTTGTATTTTGAGTGTTCTAACCTGTTTTAAGAGGATTTTCATGTGTTCTGCGAGTTCATGAGATACAACATCATTTTGAGAACAAAATCAAAACAACAAGTGTTTTGGTCATTTTTTTTTGTATCTTTTCTGTATTTTTTTGAAGTGTTGTTTGCAGTTTGTATCTTGCAACATAGTATGCTATCTTTGTGAGCATTAAGTACATTCTGTATTTTATGTATTCTCAACATAGTATGCTTTCTGCGACTTCTTAACTTGAGTTCAATATTATGGGAGTTCTTGAGTTGAGAATTGTATTCTGCGAGTTCTAGAGTTGGAATAAGCTTTATGCGAGTTCAAGACTTAGAATAAGCATCATGCTAGTTTTTGACTTGGACTTTGTATTTTGAGTGTTCTAACATGTTTTAAGAGGATTTTCATGTGTTTTGCGAGTTTATGAGATACAACATCATTTTGAGATCAAAATCAAAACAACAAGTGTTTTGGTCATTTTTTTTGTCTCTTTTCTGTATTTTTTTGAAGTGTTTTGTATCTTGCAACATAGTATGTTATCTTTGTGAGCTTCAAGTACATTCTGTATTCTCAACATAGTATGCTTTCACGAGTTCTTAACTTGATTTCAGTATTATGGGAGTTCTTGAGTTGAGAATTGTATTCTGCGAGTTCTAGAGTTGGAATAAGCTTTATGCGAGTCCAAAACTTATTCATGCGAGTTTTGGACTTGGACTTTGTATTTTGAGTGTTCTAACCTGTTTTAAAAGGATTTTCATGTGTTCTGCGAATTCATGAGATACAACATCATTTTGAGAACAAAATCAAAACAACAAGTGTTTTGGTCATTTTTTTATCTCTTTTCTGTATTTTTTTTGAAGTGTTTTGTATCTTGCAACATAGTATGCTATCTTTGTGAGCTTCAAATACATTCTGTATTTTCTGTATTCTCAACATAGTATGCTTTATGTGAATTCTTAACTTGAGTTCACTATTATGGGAGTTGTTGAGTTGAGAATTGTATTCTGCGAGTTCTAGAGTTGGAATAAGATTTATGCGATTTCATTACTTAGAAGAAGCATCGTGCGAATTTTGACTTGGACTTTGCATTTTGAGTGTTCTAACCTGTTTTAAGAGGATTTTCATGTGTTCTACGAGTTCATGATATACAACATTATTTTGAAAACAAAACCAAAACAACAAGTGTTTTGGTCATTTTTTTTGAATCTTTTCTATATTTTTTTTGAAGTGTTGTTGCATTTATTATCATGCAGCATAGTTATCTTTGTGACCTTTAAGTACATTCCGTATTTTCTGTATTCTCAACATAGTATGCTTTCTGCGACTTCTTAACTTGAGTTCAGTATTATGGGAGTTCTTGAGTTGAGAATTGTATTCTGCGAGTTCTAGAGTTGGAATAAGCTTTATGCGAGTTCAAGAGTTAGAATAAGCATCATGCGAGTTTTTGACTTAGACTTTGTATTTTGAGTGTTCTAACCTGTTTTAAGAGGATTTTCATGTGTTTTGCGAGTTCATGAGATACAACATCATTTTGAGAACAAAATCAAAACAACAAGTGTTTTGGTCATTTTTTTTCTCTCTTTTCTGTATTTTTTTGAAGTGTTTTGTATCTTGTAACATAGTATGTTATCTTTGTGAGCTTCAAGTACATTCTGTATTCTCAACATAGTATGCTTTTAATAACGAGCGATTACGGGGGATTACGTATTGGAAGACGAGGAGGAGATGGAGAAAAATGGCGATTAGGGTTTACTGTTCATCGGCGGCGGGTACTGTTCATCGACGACGGGTACTATTCATATGAGGTACTATTCATCATACGAGGTACTGTTCATACGAGGTACTATTCATCATACGAGGTACTGTTCATCGGCGGCTAGGGTTACTATTCATCGTACGAGGGTACTGTTCATTCGAGGTTACTATTCATCGTACGAGGTAATGTTTATTGTCTAGTTTTTCGATCGTGTTTTTGACGGGTTTTGGTGGCTTGGTTACTGTTCATTGGCGGCTAGGGTACTATTCATCGTACGAGGTACTGTTCATACGAGGTACTATTCATCGTACAAGGTACTGTTCATACGAGGTACTATTCATTATACGAGGTACTGTTCATACGAGGTACTATTCATTGTACGAGGTACTGTTCATCGACTGGTTTTCTGCTTTTTCGATCGATTTTTCGGCGATTTTTTTAAAGGCTCTTTCAAGTCTGGTCTTTCGTTTCTTAGAGGTAGCTCGTGTTTCTGAGGTCTTCGTCTCTTTTCGGGGGGATTTGTCTTGGGGTTTCAGCGTTCCAAGTTTCTTGGAACCTTCGTTATCCTGGGCGGGTTTCTTTGCGAGAGGCAGCACCTCGGCTTCGTGCGAACTCTAGGTTGCTGGAAGGCGTGGATTGTGTGGCCGAGTTTCCATGGATGCTATGGATGCTATACTAATCGAAGAGACGGTAGTTGTAGGTAAGTCCAGCTCAAACGCTAGCCTCTCGTCGGATGCATCTTCTAGGGCTGACGTCGTCAATGACGTCAGCGAACCCATGCAGCCGCATGGGATGGGAACTGGTGCAGAGGGGGCATCGGTGGACCGAATTTCTGTGTTCCAAAGGCTGGATTTCGGGGAGGCTTTGCGAAAGAAACCGATGGATTATGCGGGGGTAGTAGGTGATGCAAAGTCGAGTATGTTGGATTTTTTCCCTTTGGATGATAAGAAAGCTTCGGTGGTCTCAATTCCAATTGAGCTTGCAAAAGAGGTAAGTAAAACCTATCACACCACTTTGTTTGGTTATTTCTTAGGCCCTCGCCCACCGTTCCCCATTGTCGAACGGGGAGTAAAAGTGGCTTGGGGTAAGTATGGGTATAAAGATACTATGGTGAATGGGAATGGTGTGTTTTTTTTTCGATTTAATGATGTAGGAGGATGTTCTCAAGTGGTGGACCAAGGTCCGTTGATGATCCGCGGCATTCCCCTATTTGTGTCTCATTGGGACCCAACTAAAGGGAATAGCAAGCCGGTCCACACAGAATGCCCTCTATGGGTTAAGCTCCATAACATTCCTCTAGTTGCTTTCAATAAAGAGGGTGTTGGGCGGATTTCTAGCGCGTTGGGAGTTCCGAAATCAATGGATGCATGCACGACATCCATGTGTGATAAAAAGTGGGGAAGACCGGGGTTCGCGAAGGTCCTTGTGGATGTATGGGCTGTTGGAGAGCTTAAACGTGAAATTGAAGTTGTTATTCCAACCCTTTCTGGGGATAAGGTTGATAAGGTAAAAGTTCAAGTGGAGTATATGTGGGAGCCTAGCCAATGTACTTTATGTTGTGTTTTTGGTCACAAAGTTACCTCGTGCCCAAAAGCTAATACTCATCGCGCGGTAACGTCAAAACAGACTAACGTAGATAAAGATGGATTTACTAAAGTGGTGAACAAAAAGAAGAATTGGGTTCAAAAGCCACCGAAGGTTGCGACTAAGTCTGATGATTTGGCCGAAGATCAAGTTCCTAAGGACCATGTGGAGGTAGTGGAGGTTCAAACCGTGGAGGTGAATGGGAAGATGGATGACAATACCACATGCACAAGTGCATGTAAAGAGCCAACTGCATGCACAAGTGCATGTAATATGATGGAGAATGTGACTCAAGGGCCGGGAGGTGTGGTCAATAGTGTTGTTCAATGCGATAGTCGGAGTATGCATCAAAAGAATACTATTCCGGCGGACTTGGGAGTGTTTTTAGATGGGATTTCAGAGAAGGTTGGAAAACACCCACCTACGGCTAAGGTGGTTGAGGGTGAGGTGAGTAAGGGGACGCAACGACCGAATACCTCTTTTAGGCCAAGTGGTTCATCTTCTGGGGTGGTGAGCAAGCCGATAAAGGGAATTCTAAAGACCTCAGCACGGACGAATGTAGAGTCTTCGAATCGGTTCCAGGCTTTGGGGGAGAAGGGAGTTCAGGATAAAGTAGTGGGGAGTTCTGCTTCCCAGATGCCATCCTTTCCATGATTAAGTTTGCAGCTTGGAATGTACGGGGTCTTAATGCTCCGTTAAAGCAGCGAGAGGTAAAAGATTTTGTTCACTTAAATAATGTCTCTTTTTGCAGTATCATTGAGTCTCATGTTAAAGGGGAAGCGTTGGAAGAAGTGTGTAGGAAAACGTTTGGGCGATGGGAATGGAGGTCTAACCTTGTGGCCTCGCCAAATGGTACGCGTATAATTGTGGCTTGGGACGCTAGAGCTATGGACGTTATGGTTCTAGAAGCTCAATCTCAATTTATACATTGCCAACTTTGCATGTATGGGGAACCTTTGCCGTTTTTTGTTACTATTGTTTATGGTGCAAACACGTTAGTGGAACGACGTCAGTTATGGTCCGGATTGAGAAGGTTCAAGGTGTTGGGCAATGGGCAACCTTGGGTTATTTTTGGGGACTTTAATACTATGCTTTTTCCTCACGATGGGTTGGGGGGATCCTCGAGGAGAAATAATGAAATGCATGATTTCATGGCTTGCGTGGAAGATATTGAAGTCCTTGATATTAATTACTCAGGCATGCAGTATACGTGGTCTCAAAAACCGGTGGATGATAGCGGTATTAGACGAAAGCTGGATCGTGTAATGGCTAATGTCCACTTTCTTGATCGATTTGGGGACTCTACGGCCCGGTTCATGGCGAGGGGGATTTCTGATCATTCCCCCTCCGTTCTGTCTTTTTCGGCCGGAAAGAGAAAGGTGGTCACTGGGTTCAAATTTGATAATTTTCTTGTTGATCACCCTTCTTTTTTGCAAATTGTTCAACAGGGATGGATGATGTCGGTCCAGGGCTCTTTCATGTTTCAAGTTTTGACTAAGCTTAAAGGTTTGAAAGAGTGTTTGCGAAAGTTGAGGGCTACGTATGGTAGTCTCTTGGCTCGGTCTAGACTTTGTAAAGATGAACTCGAAAAGGCCCAATTGGCGAGCGATGGGGATCCGCACAACAGGTTGTTGCAAGAGGACTTGTCGGTTTGGAGATTAGCTTACCAACAGGCGTGTAATGATGAAGAAAGCTCGGCCCGCCAACGTGCAAAGATTAGGTGGCTTAATGAGGGGGATGCTAATACTAAATTCTTCCATAGTGTTATGAAAGAGAAAAGGCATTCACAACGGGTTCAGGAAGTATGTGATTCGAATGGTGTTTATCACTACGGTGATGATGCTGTAGATACTCTTCTATCCCACTTTCAGTCGTTTCTGGGAAATCGGGATCGAAGTGTGAATCCTTTGACGCAAGACTTGGCTTTCCGTAAGACCCTTTCCCTTGCTGAATCGCTCTCAATGGTTGTCCCAATCACGGATATGGAGATCAAGTTGGCCATTTTTAGCATTGGAAATGATAAGGCCCCGGGCTCGGATGGGTACTCGGCGAGGTTTTATAAAGGAGCGTGGAATATTGTTGGACCAGAGGTTACGCGTGCTATTCACAACTTTTTCTACACCGGAAAATTGGCAAAGGAATTGAACCATACTCTTCTCTGTTTAATTCCTAAGGTCCCTAATGCATCGCGTGTGTCGGACTTCCGACCTATATCTTGTTGGACGGTTTTGTACAAAGCTATTAGCAAGATTATTGTGGAGAGGATGAAAGGGTTGTTGGATGGATTGGTGAGCCCATTCCAGTCGGCTTTTATTCCGGGCCGTAATATTGCGGACAACATTCTAATGGCGCACGAGCTGGTTAGAGGTTATCAACGTAGCGAGGGCCCGGCCCGGTGTGCATTCAAGATTGACATCCGGAAGGCGTATGACACGGTGGATTGGCAATACTTGTTTGGTATGCTGGAGGGTATGGGGTTTCATTTGGCTATTGTTAAATGGATCAAAGAGATGGTCTCGTCAGCTTCCTTCTCGCTAGCAGTGAATGGAGAGACAAAGGGATTTTTTAAAGGTGGTCGGGGCCTTCGTCAAGGAGATCCCCTTTCGCCTTATCTCTTTACCATTGCTATGGAAGGATTCTCTCTCATTTTTAAACGTTGCATTGAAGAGGCGGCTTCCTTTGGTTATCATAAGGATTGTAGTGAGTTTCAACTCACCCATCTTTGCTTTGCAGATGATTTATTTGTTTTTACACATGGTGATGTGGATTCGGTGTTGGTGCTTAAGAAGGCTCTCCAATTGTTTCAAACTAAATCTGGCCTTTCGCCTAGTCTTGAAAAAAGCGAAGTCTTCTTTGGAAACGTCTCGGATCCCATTAGAAATGCTATCCGGGAGTGCTTACCATTCCGGAATGGTATCTTCCCAATCCGATACCTTGGAGTTCCGTTGTCCCCAATCAAGCTTAAAGCTAGGGATTATGATGCCCTCGTGACTAAGGTGATGGCGCGGGTGAACAATTGGAAAACAAAACACTTGTCTTTTGGAGGAAGATTACAACTCATAAAATCTGTGTTGGGTTCGCTACAAACTTATTGGATGTCGATCTTCACTATCCCCACGAGGGTGATCCATAAAATTGAATCGGTTTTCCGGGATTTTTTATGGGCCCAAGGGGAGAATTCGAGAGGGAGATGCAAAGTGGCTTGGGATCAAGTTTGTAAACCGTTGGAAGGGGGTGGTCTTGGTCTTAAGCGGCTAGCCTTATGGAACCGTGCCCTCTTGTCTAGACATGTGTGGAACCTTGTGACTCGGAAGAATACAATCTGGGTTAATTGGGTGTATCGTTATTGCATCGGGGACGCCCAATTTTGGATCGTTCGGAAGTCTACCCGGTGGTCGTCGGTTCTTTGCAAAATTCTAGACCTTCGACCTCACATTAGAAGATTCTTTATTTTCCGGGTTGGTAATGGTGTAGAGATTAATGCATGGGAAGATCGTTGGGGGACTAATAACCCGTTATCTACGTCCATAACGTATCGGTTCATACATGGGGAGGGATTTTCTATGCGCACTTCGTTAAAAGATTTGGTTGATCGGCTTGGGAGTGTTTGGCCGAATGCTTTGGATTCAAAGGTACCCGCATCTTGGTATGATGGAGTGGCCGATCATTGATAGTGACCGACGTGACCAAATTTGTTGGTCGGATGTTAATGGTAACTTAGTGGACTTTTCGGTTAAAGTCGCATCCACTTCTATTGGAGGCATACATACCGTATGCTCTTGGCATAAATGGGTTTGGTTTCCCGGTAACATTGCAAGACATGCCTTCTGTCTTTGGATTGCTTGTCACCGTAGACTCCCTACTCAAGATCGTATGAGCATTTGGGTTTCGGAAGATGAAGGTTTAGTTTGCCTGTTGTGCGAAGTTGAGCAGGACTCTCACCGGCATCTTTTCTTTCAATGTGTGTTTGCGCATGATGTATGGCAACGCATAAAATTTTTTGCCAATCTAGAGGAATGGCCGGGATGGATGGGACGATATAGTGGAATTGCTCTCGGATGATTCGTACGCGAGGAAACCGCTTGCCTCAAAACTTTTTGTTGCTGCTAGTGTGTACTACATTTGGAGGGAGCGGAACAATAGACTTTTCAGAAATGCGGCAATCTCAGTGGACCAAATTGTTCAAGATATAAGGAACATTGTCACTATGCGGCTTGATTGGAATACTCGGCGGACTAGGAATCAGATTAATGGCCCGACGTGATCTTTCTTTGGATAGGTTGTTTTGCTCCTCTGGTTGGGTGGTGGTGTTTTTTTGGCTTCTGTTTAGAGTTGGTAGTTGCTTGTTTTGGCTTTTTTTATGGCTTGGTGCTTTTTGTCCCTTGCTTGGGTCTTTTGTTGGATGCTTGATATAACTTTTTTTGTTTCTTTGTTTTAATATATTTGCCGGGTTTTCCTTCAAAAAAAAAAAAAAAAAACATAGTATGCTTTCGCGAGCTCTTAACTTGAGTTCAGTATTATGGTAGTTCTTGAGTTGAGAATTGTATTCTGCGAGTTCTAGAGTTGGAATAAGCTTTATGCGAGTCTAAAACTTATTCATGCGAGTTTTTGACTTGGACTTTGTATTTTGAGTGTTCTAACCTGTTTTAAGAGGATTTTCATGTGTTCTGCAAATTCATGAGATACAACATCATTTTGAGAACAAAATCAAAACAACAAGTGTTTTGGTCATTTTTTTATCTCTTTTCTGTATTTTTTTTGAAGTGTTTTGTATCTTGCAACATAGTATGTTATCTTTGTGAGCTTCAAGTACATTCTGTATTTTATGTATTCTCAACATAGTATGCTTTCTGCGAATTCTTAACTTGAGTTCAGTATTATGGGAGTTGTTGAGTTGAGAATTGTATTCTGCGAGTTCTAGAGTTGGAATAAGATTTATGCGATTTCATGACTTAGAAGAAGCATCGTGCGAATTTTTGACTTGGACTTTGCATTTTGAGTGTTCTAACCTGTTTTAAGAGGATTTTCATGTGTTCTACGAGTTCATGATATACAACATTATTTTGAAAACAAAACCAAAAGAACAAGTGTTTTGGTCATTTTTTTTGTCTCTTTTCTGTATTTTTTTTGAAGTGTTTTGTATCATGCAACAGAGTATGCTATCTTTGTGAGCTTCAAGTACATTTTGTATTTTCTGTATTCTCAACATAGTATGCTTTCTGCAAGTTCTTAACTTGAGTTCAGTATTATGCGAGTTCTTGAGTTGAAAATTGTATTCTGCAAGTTTTAGAATGAGAATAAGTTGTACGCGAGTTCATGACTTAGAATAAGCATCATGCGAGTTTTTGACTTGAACTTTGCATTTTGAGTGTTCTAACCTGTTTTATAAGGATTTTCATGTGTTCTAAGAGTTCATGAGATACAACATCATTTTGAGAACAAAATCAAAACAACAAGTGTTTTTGTCATTTTTTTTGTATCTTTTATGTATTTATTTTGAAGTGCTGTTGCATTTTGTATCTTGCAACATAGTATGCTATCTTTGTGAGCTTCAAGTACATTATGTATTTTCTCTATTCTCAACATAGTATGCTTTCTGCGGGTTCTTAACTTGAGTTCAGTATTATGCGAGTTCTTGATTTGAGAATTGTATTCTGCGAGTTCTAGAGTTGGAATAAGCTTTTTGCGAGTTCATGACTTAGAATAAGTATCATGCGAGTTTTTGACTTGGACCTTACATTTTTAGTGTTCTAACCTGTTTTAAGAGGATTTTCAGGTGTTCTGCGAGTTCATGATATACAACATCATTTTGAGAACAAAATCAAAACAATAAGTGTTTTGGTCATTTTTTTTGTCTCTTTTCTGTATTCTTTTTGAAGTGTTTAGTATCTTGCAACATAGTATGATATCTTTGTGAGCTTCAAGTACATTCTCTATTTTATGTATTCTCAACATAGTATGCTTTCTACGAGTTCTTAACTTGAGTTCAGTATTATGCGAGTTCTTGAGTTGAGAATTGTATTCTGCGAGTTTTAGAGTTGGAATAAGTTGTACGCGAGTTTATGACTTAGAATAAGCATCATGCAAGTTTTAGACTTGGACTTTGCATTTTGATTATTCTAACCTGTTTTAAGAGGATTTTCATGTGTTCTAAGAGTTCATGAGATACAACATTATTTCCACGGGTGTTTTTTTATCCTTTCCTTTTTCTTTTGAGCGTTGTTCATGATTTTCTTTTGGCTCCTTTATTTTTTTTGCATCCTTTTGAAGTTTAACTTGATCTTCAAAAACTTGACTAGGTGACATGGGTACAAGAGTTACGGGTTTGGCTTTGTGTACAAAAGTGTATTTGTTGGTGAAGCCGTCATGCTTTACATGTCGATCATACTGCCATGGCCTCCCAAGCAACAGATGACTTGCTTGCATAGGTACAACATCACACAATACTTCATCTTCATATTTACCTATGCGAAAAGAAACCAACACTTGTTTTGAAACTCGTACCTCACCACTATCATTAAGCCATTGGAGTTTGTATGGCTTTTGATGCTTCGTAGTAGGTAGACCAAGCTTTTCAACCATAGTTGAACTTGCTACATTTGTACAACTCCCCCTGTCAATGATAACACTACATACCTTGCCTTGAACGTAGCATCGAGTGTGAAAGATGTTCTCCCTTTGTGCATCATCATCTTCCTTGGAATGGGCACTTAGGGCTCTTCTAGCCACCAACAAGTCTCCTTGGACAGCGACCTCTTCATCATCATCCAAACCATCCGGTGAGTCTTCGGAATCTGATTTATCTGTCTCAATTTCCCCATCTTCTCGAATCACCATTGCAAGCTTGTTTGGACATTGACTTGCAATATGACCCCTGCCTTGACACTTAAAACACTTTATGTCACGATTCTTAGGAGTAGAAGAATCAATTTTTCCTTTTGAAGAGTTTATATCTTTAGAACCAGATTTGGGATTAGAAGAAGAAGATGTGCTTTCAATTTTCTTTGAAGAACTCGTCTTCCAAGTACTATTTCGTGATCCTCCCCCTCTCTTAAGTTGTTTCTCAATTTTAACAGCCATATGAACCATATCCTCAATTTCAACATAATGATACATTTCAACACGATCACGTATTTCAAAATTTAAACCATGTAAGAACCTGGCCATTGTTGCTTCTCGATCCTCCTCAATGTTGGCCCTAATCAAGATAACCTCCATCTCTTTAAAATAATCTTCCACACACTTGTTCCCTTGCTTGAGATTTTGGAGCTTGTTGTGAAGGTCACGAAAGTAGTGACTAGGCACAAAACGTCTCCTCATGACCAACTTCATTTCCTCCCAACTCTCGATAGGCCTTTCTCCATTTCTTCGCTTGCTAATCAAAAGTTGATCCCACCATGTTAGTGCATAATCAGAAAACTCAAGGACAACAAGTTTTACCTTCTTTCGGTTGGAGTATTCATGACAATCAAAGATGAACTCCATTTTCTTCTCCCAATCGAGGCATGCTTCCGAATCTGACTTTCCGTGAAATGAAGGGACTTTCATCTTTATGGAACTCAAATTATTGTCTACACGCCGCCTTCTCCTAACCGATCTCCTTTCAGATTCCCTATCCCATTCGTCGCTTCTTTCTTCCTCATTCACAACGGAACCTTCACGAGATGGTGGTCTTCGTGCGTTTGCCTCTATTCGATCCATTCTTTCATGAACTTGGTTGAATTCATTGGTCATCATCCGCCGCATCTCATCCATTATGGCTTGAATTTGAAGATTCGGAAGAGGTTGATCATCCCCCATCTTAAAATTCTGCAAAAATAAAGGTTAGTTCCTCTCAACACTCCCTCACGTGTTTATCTCAAGAAATGATTCACTCAACCCTCGTGTATCTCACAAATGGCTTTTACCCTCGATTAATCTCACCACACAGCCTTTTACCACTCTTTTAAATCTCTTTAAGTTCTAAAAGAACAAAAGAAGCAATTATCAAGTTTGGCTTGTGGCCTTGAGGGATTCAAACTTACCAAACAAATTGACTATGATATTGTCAAATAATCACAATGTAAGAAGAAGATATGAAACTCGACTTTTTTTTTCGTGCTCTTTTTCTTTCTATTGTTTCTTTTTTTATGCCTTTTTTTTGCCCATATAGTTTTTTTTTCTTTTTTTTTTGTTCGACCTCTTTTTTTTCTTTTTCTTTTTGCTAGAAGCTATATACCAACGAAATTGAAGAAACAAAAGATTGAAGTGGAGAATTCAACAGTCACTAGTAGGAACCGTGTCAACTTGTGACAAGACCCGCTACCAATACGTGATTATTGGATCTCAAGTAAAGGAAATTAACAAGAAGGAAAGATAGAAAAGAAATGATATGCAAACCAATAGTGCTAGCTCTGATACCAAATGATGTGATTTCCCGATCGTCTATTGGTTGCCCGAGATAGTAATGGTGAAACCGCGACCCGTTGTCTATAGTGAGACAAGAACCTTGGTAAAAGATACGCCACAATCAACCCACCAAGTTGATTGATAAGTATTGAACGCCACAAGCAGAAGACTTGATAAGTTCTATAGTTCACAAAGAACAAAAAGAGTTTAAAACTAACAATTTCATTCAAATCAAAAGTGTTTTCAAAAGATTACAAAGACAACCTATTTATAGGATACACAAGACAAATCAAAGGACTCAAATAAATTCTAGACAATAATTGAGGCAACCTTCTAATATCTTCTAAGTAGATGACTTCATAATGATAGGACCGTTCAAAATGCCTTCTAATTCAATGTTATGAGTTACTTGAACTTGGATCTATTGTTGGGCAGATTCATGGACGAAATTCCACCTTTATTTTGGGCTTGGATCCTTATTAAAATGTAGGAAAAGGAGTACTCTTTAAGTGGGCTTTGATTTGAGTTCATTTGGACTTGAAATGAATGATTTATGACCAAAACATGGGCCATGTGTAGACTTGGCCGAATTTTCTTGGACTTGGGTGATATTTAGATGAAATAATCACAACTTGGGCTACCAAGCCTTGGGCTAATCTTGGCCTTCATTTCGGATAAAAATTCGAAGGTCTCCTTGGCTACTTGATGAATTGATGATTGATTCTTTCCGACAGGATTTTATCAAACCGTTAAGAGCATCACTGAACATCTTAGCTTTTGACCTTGTGATTGGTCCAATCTTCCATCTCAATGGATCTTCATCATCTGGGTCGTTGGATGGGTTCTCATCAGTTCAGTATTATGCGAGTTCTAGAGTTAGAATAAGTTGTACGCGAGTTCATGACTTAGAAAAAAGCATCATGCATGTTTTTGACTTGGACTTTGCATTTTGAGTGTTCTTGTTAAGTCCAAATTCTGTAGTAATCATTGTATTTATTCTAATGCTTTTACTGCTTTTAGTAGTTTTATCTGTTTGTAAGAGCTTGGGGTATTTAAGTCCCCTTTGCTCCTTTGTTTTGAAAGTGACACGCATATCTTAATAGACATCAGATCTTGCGCTCCATATTACTCTCTCTCTACTTTCTCTCTCTTAAAAGAATCAGAGATCTTAGGACTTACAATTGGTATCAGAGCTTTCTGATTCATGAGAGATTGAGAGTTTAGTGTTTTCTTTTCTGGAATTATAAATTTAAGCAGAAAACTCGATCGATTTTCTTGATTTTTCAAGAAAATCTCGTTTTTTGCTTAATCATCAAATTTGGAGTGTTTGTTGATCTGTGTGTGTTATATTTGATCTTAATTGTTTCGTTTCTGTATTTCGATCATGTTTGTTTCTTTGTGCTGATCATAAAAAGTATGTTTAGATCTTCAATTTTACAATTTTATCATTTTTTCTGGAAAAACGACTTTCACGTTCTGTTCTTGTCAAATTTTCAGATTCTGTTGTTTTTAATTGAAATTGCTTGATAAAATGTGTAAGAATATAGTTTTCGATGTTGAATGAATGCTTTTATGGAACTAAATTTCGATATTATAGCTGATCTTGCATGATTAAGTGTTTTTAGAAGTTTGCGTTTCATTCTTGTGTGTTTGCGGGTCATTCATGAGAGTTTGCGGGTTATTCATGTAATTCTGTTATGTTCATTAAGTTTGCGTCTCATTCAAGGAAGTTTGTGTTCTATAATTTTTAGTTTGCGTGTCACTCAACCTTTTATGTGTATGATTCTTATACTTTGCGTTTCAAACTTTTATTCTTAGTTAAAATGATCTAACTCTGGTGTTAGAAAATTGTTTTCAGGTTTGCGGTTCTCTCTGGAAACGCAAAGAGTGTTTCTCGGTTCTGGTCTAACACGCAAACAATCTGTTTGCTTTTCTCAAGAAAAACAAGAGGTTTCTAACCCGCGAAGTTTCTCACCCGCAAAGAATCTCATTCAAGAGGTTCTCACTCGCAAAGTTCACTTTGCGTCTCAAGAAGCAACCGCAAAGCTCCATTTTGCGTTCTTATCATCAAACGCAAAGTTCATTTTTCGTCTCAAGAAGCAACAGCAAAGCTTCGTTTGCTTTCCACTCAACAAACGCAAAGTTAACTTTGCATCTCTCAAAGCAACCGTAAAGTTCCATTTGCGTTCCACTTTACAAACGCAAACCATCAGTTTGCGGGTCTCTCTCACTTGGAATTTTTTCTCTGAATTTTTCTGTCTTCTTCACAAGATGTCTTTGCAAGCTCAAATCTACAAGAATGACATCATGATGTCTTTGGGGTCCGATACTCGACCACCTGTTCTTATCAATGAAAATGAATTCGAACAGTGGCAGGACCGATTCATCAATTTTATAGAAAGACAGCCAAATGGGGAGAATATGATGAAATCACTGACTCAGGGTCCTATGGAAATTCCAAGAAAAGTGATCCCAGCTACTGCCACTACACTTGCTACCACTGTTGTGAAAGAAGTAAGGGAATATGATGTAGATGAGATGTTAAGACATCAAGCAGATAGTCAGGCCAAATCAAATCTGATTCTTGCTCTTCCCAACTCCATTTATAACAGAATCGATTGCTTCAAACAGAATCCTATGCTGATGTGGACTCAACTTGAAAAGATCATGCTTGGTACTGCAATGTCAACTTAGTTGCGTCAAACTAGATATATGAACAATTTTGAGAAGTTCAAGGCTAAGGAAGGAGAAAGCTTGAAGAGTGTATTTGATCGATTCTGGGCTGTTATCAACGATTTATACAAGATCAAAGTTACCAAGACTGAGTTAGAGGCAAACTTGAAGTTTTTGAATGCTTTGCAACCGGAGTGGAACAAGCCATGCCATCGAATGAGAAATGATGTAAGAATCTCAACCATGCCTATTCAAGAGTTATTCGAAATACTGATGACAGATGAGTCTATGGTTATGGAGAAGAAGGCGAAAATGGATAAGAAGAACAAGCCTTTATCAGTAGATCCCATTGCACTTTTGGCAAGTCAACTCGCTGAGCAAGCTTTGACAGAATCAGCCTATGATGGATCAACAGATGAAGATGGCGAAGCACTTGAAAAGGCCATGATACTTTTGACTCAGCACTATCAGAAAAGATTCAAGCACAAATCTGGTTCTAACAATCTGCGTTTTTCTTCTGGTTCTAAGAAGATAGAACCTGGTGCTCCTTCAAAGCAATACACTCCAAAGTATGAACCAGCTAAAATGGTTGAACAGAAGAAGGATGAGAAAAAGGTTATGAATTGCTTTAACTGTGGAAAGCCTGGTCATATTGCCAAAGAATGCAGAGTCAAAATGGTAAAAGATGCTGCTTTTTATCGAAAGAAGTTGGCTCTTGCTGAAAAGAAGGAAAGTGGAACTGTTCTGTTGGCAGAAGAAGAGTATTGGTTGGATCATTCGAATAATGAGTCTGAGAATGAAGAAACAGCTGCCATGTGCTTTATAGGTGATGATAATTCTGATGATGAGGAAGAGGATACATCTTCTGATGGCTCTGAGGTAATTTCTGAGTTTAACTATAATTTTTTCTTATCTCAAATGAATGTTTTTATCTCTGCTTTACATGATTTACGCTCAAAGTTCATTTCTGAAAAAGTTAAAAATCAAGAAAAGTCTGATTTAATTGATAAATTGCAAATTTCTTTATCTGATGAAAAGTCAATTTTAATTGACACAAAAGAGAAATTACAAAAGCAGTTAGTTGATCTTAAAAATACAAATCAGACTTATCAAGATTCATTAACTGAACTGACTTCTTTGAATAAAATTCTTTCTGCAAAGATAATTGTTTTAGAAAAGAAATTGTATAAAAGAGAACAGTCTGAGCAAACAATTTTCATGAATAAACCAAGGAGTGAAGAAGCTATAAAGGAAAAGTGGGGACTTGGTTTTGAAAATCCACATTTTTTAAATAATGCTAAAAATGAAGTTCCTACTTTATACGAATATGATTATTTCACTCTTGCAAGATATGCTCCTCAGTTTAAATTCTTTTGGACAATTGAGAAACAAATTTTGGAAGAAGAAAATGTGAAAAGAATGAAAAATAAAAGGATGGAAATGCCATTTGGTTTACACCTCTGAAAATGCAAAATATTTTCCTGATCAATCTAAGAAATCCAGAAAATTTCAAAATTCTTTAAATATCAATTCTTCCAATAAATCTTCATTATCAACAGATGTTGATCATATATTTGCTAACAATGAGAAGGAAACTGTATCTCAGGTATCTTATGATACTAAGAAATACATTCCTCCATTGGTTTTAGAAGGTAAGATTGTTGATCTTGAAGAAAGATTGGAAGAACAAAGTCTTCAAACTTGTTTATAAAATGATTTATTCATCTTTATAATGAAAACAAGTTTTGAAGATAAAATCTTTTCTGGATTGTCAAAAGAATTCAAGGAAAATTCTAAAGTTTTGAAAAACAAAGGTCATTTGCGTTCCACATTGGAAAAGCAAACTGAGAGTTTGCGCATGAAGGGGGAAGCGCAAAGCTCAGTCTGCGCTTCAAATGAGAAACGCAAATCTCATCCTAACTTGCAAAAAGTTGAAAATTTTCACTCCAAGGTTAATTCTTTAATGCCTATAGCAAAGACTGATTTTTTTGATAAAGTTTCTTCTTCTGATTCAATTATTGATAATTCTTTACTGTTAAATTCTCAATTTTATAAAAAGAAGCGTAAAAGAAGGAGATCAAAGAAGTCAAAGAAACATGATATTGTTTTCTCTGAAAATTCTAATGTTTCTGATTTTTCTTATTCAGATTGGACTGTGAGGAAATCAACAAGGCATATATGGAGGATGAAACAACAAAGATTACAATCTGAACTGTTAGGAGTAAATTGTGTAGAAAATCTTTGTGATTCTAATACATTTGCTTCTTGTAATAAAAACACAAAATACTCTTTTAAGCAAATGTTTGATATATCAAAGAATATCTCATATGCTTCTTCTAGTTCTGATTCTGATAATTGTGTTTTATCATCTATTGATGATAACTTTCATTCGTGCATGAAATATAATTCTATGAGAAATAAACGGCATAAATCTAACAAGGGACCCATAAGCATATGGGTACCTAAAAAGTTGTAGTTTCTTTGTGTGCAGCCAAGTCAATTATGGTATCTGGACTCGGGATGTTCAAAATATATGACAGGCAACAAATCACTTCTTTCTAATTTTAAAGATAAATGTTGCGGTCGTGTGAAATTTGGTAATTGTGAGACAGCTCCAATTCTTGGGTATGGCGATCTAGTTCAAGGAAACATAACTGTCAAAAGAGTGAGTTATGTTGAGGGTCTAAGTCACAACTTATTCAGCATCGGCCAATTCTGTGATAAAGATCTTGAAGTAAGCTTCAAATCAAAAAGGGTTGCTGTAAAGAATGATAGTGGCAAAGACTTAATGGTTGGAAAGAGAAGATCTAATTTGTATACCATTGATCTTTCCAAAGTTAAGACATCATCAGATTATTGTTTATTATCCAAAGCCTCTATCAGTGAAAGTTGGATTTGGCATCGTCGATTGGCTCATCTTAACTTCAAGTATATGGATCGTCTGGTCAAGAATGATTCTGTAAGAGGTCTTCCAGTTCTCCGTTTCCAGAAAGACCATCTATGCCAAGATTGTGCGAAAGGAAAAATGAAGAAAGCCCCTCACAAGCCTAAACCTGAACACTGTACATCAACTATTCTTGATATTTTGCATGTTGATCTGTGTGGTCCAATGAAGACGAAGAGTTTAGGAAATAAGAAATATGTTCTGGTGATTGTTGATGATTATTCAAGATATACATGGGTAAAATTTCTGAAGACAAAAGACGAGACTCCTGAAGTTCTCATCAATCTTATCAAGTTAACTCAGACAAATAAGCAGTTGCAAGTGAAAGTGGTAAGATCTGACAATGGTACAGAATTCAGAAACAGTACTCTCCAGGCATTCTATGAGTCTCAAGGAATACAACAACAATTTTCTGCTGCACGTACTCCGCAACAGAACGGTGTTGTCGAAAGAAGAAACAGAACGCTTGTTGAGTCCGCCAGATCAATGCTCGCTTATTCAGGTCTACCTTTGTCTTACTGGGCTGAAGCAGTGTCAACTGCCTGTCATACACAGAATAGATCAATTCTGCATCGTCGCTTCAACAAAACACCGTATGAACTCATGAACGGGATCAAACCGAACATCAATTATTTCAAGTCATTCAGGTGTAAATGCTACGTTCTGAATGACAGAGAGAATCTCAACAAGTTTAGTCCAAAGGCAGACGAAGGAGTATTCGTGGGTTATTCTTCAAACTCTACTGCTTATAGAGTTTTTCTGATCTCTGCAAGAAAGGTCATAGAGAGTGTCAATGTAAAGTTTGACGAAGCTGCTGAATTGGTTTCTGGTCAATCAGATTCAGAACCCGCACGTATTGGAAATTCAGTTTCTGAACAAATCAGTTCAGAACCTGCTCTTTCACTAAATAACCAGGATTCTTCTACTCCCTCTCTTAATCTTTCTGATCTTGATGTTCTATTTGAAAATTTTTAAGATGATGTGTCTAGAACTAATTCTGAAAATGTTTCTAATGTTTTGAATCAGGAAACTGAGAGCTCATCTATTCCAAATTTCGCTGCATCCATCTCTGACAATGATGCTGCTCCAATTCCTCCTGTTCAACAAGAACCGGCACAACAAGAAATAGATCAACCAGAGAATGTTCAATCAGTAACTGAGCCAATTCTTGAAGATCCTATTCAAGAAGAATCTATTCAAGATCATTCTGGTCAAGAGGAATCAGTTCAGGAGGAAGCACAAAATGATGATATTCAACAAATTGTTCCTGAATCTGATTCAGAGATTCTTGAGATATCTCCTCCTCAAGTTGAAACTATTTCTATTTCATCTTCTGATGTAGAAGTTTCTGAACCTCCTTCTCATCAATTTCAAGTGGTTCAAGAAGTAATTGATCCTCTCCCTCATACAACAAAATGGACAAGATCTCATCCAATCCATCAAGTTATTGGGGATCCTCAAGCAAGTGTGTCTACTCGTTCCAGAACAGCTTCTTCCAACGAATGTTTGTATACTTGCTTCCTAAGCAAGATTGAACCTACTAAAGTATCTGAAGCATTGGAAGATCCGGACTGGATTTTAGCAATGCAAGAGGAGCTCAATCAGTTTGACGCGCTTAAAGTATGGAGACTTGTACCAAGGCCAAAGGGTAAGAGCATAATTGGTACCAAGTGGATATTCAAGAACAAAAAGGACAAAGATGGTATCGTTGTTCGCAATAAAGCCAGATTGGTAGCCAAAGGATATCGACAAGAAGAAGGTATTGACTATGACGAAACATTTTCACCTGTCGCCAGATTGGAAGCTATTCGAATGTTTCTTGCCTTCGCTGCTTATCGCAACTTCACAGTATATCAAATGGATGTCAAGACGGCATTTCTCAATGGCAAGTTGAAAGAAGAAGTATATGTATCTCAGCCAGACGGATTTGTTGACAAAGATCGTCCTGATTACGTTTATTTTCTCGATAAAGCTTTGTATGGTTTGAAACAAGCTCCACGGGCTTGGTATGACGAGTTGTCAACCTTTCTAGTCAAATCCGGCTTCACCAAAGGCTCCATAGATACCACACTTTTCATTTATAGATCTAATATTGATATCTGCTTAGTACAAATATACGTAGATGATATTATTTTCGGAGCGACTAACAAATCTTTGTGTAATTGGTTTTCTGATCTAATGACCTCTAGATTTCAGATGAGCATGATGGGAGAAATCAATTTCTTCCTCGTCTTACAAGTGAAGCAGCTTCCAGATGGAATTTTCATCAATCAGTCCAAGTACATATTTGATATTTTGAAGAAATTCAAAATGGACAAGTCTACATCAATCGGCACGCCTATGGCTCACGGTGCCAAACTCGGACTGGATCCAGATGGAAAAGCTGTGGATCAAAAGACATATAGAGGGATGATCGGATCACTGATGTATCTTACTGCAAGTCGTCCGGATATAATGTTTTCAACGTGTCTGTGTGCCCGTTTTCAAGCTAAACCAAAAGAATCTCATCTTTTAGCAGTCAAACGTATCTTTAGATATATTAAAGGAACTCCTTATTTAGGATTATGGTATCCTAAAAGTTCTGACTATAATTTGATTGCTTATTCAGATGCAGATTTTGGAGGTAATCAATTGGACAGGAAGAGCACTTCTGGTCATCTCCAGTTTTTGGGAGACAGACTGATAAGCTGGGCGTCGAAAAAGCAAAATTGTGTGTCAATATCAACTGCCGAAGCTGAATACGTTGCTGCAGCTAGTTGCTGTGCTCAAGTGCTCTGGATGAAAACGCAACTTCGTGATTACGGAATGCTATACAAGACTGTGCCCATTTATTGTGACAGCAAGTCCGCGATTGCGATATCGGTCAATCCTGTCCAGCACACCAAGACCAAGCACATAGACATGCGATATCATTTTATAAAGCATCACGTGGAAGAAGGTACTATTGAATTATATTTTGTACCAACTGAATATCAACTTGCTGATATATTTACAAAAGCTTTAGATGAAAAACGATTTAATTTTCTGCTTTCAAAACTTGGCATGTTGAATTTAAAAGTTTAAATCTTTACAAATTTTATTCTATAAAGTTTAATATTTCAGATTTTCTTTCAGTTGCATAAAATGTGTGTCTAGGATCTTTGACAAGTTGCCTTGTTTATATTTAAAGTTTCATATGTTCAATGTTCAAATCTTTCAAACATCGAAAAGTCAGCAACATGTTTGACGCTTTAGATACTGCTTTAAAGATATGTGAGTCGGCATATTTATGGTTTACTTTGCTTGAACAACCTAAGTGATCAAAATTGTAGATTGTAATGAAAATATGGGCTAAGCTATTCAATATAGATCTGAGTTATTGAGATGATTTTATTTTTAAGCATTTAAAATACAGAAATCCTTGAGTTTAAAAGTTTGTACCTGTGACCTTTCTGGTTTGGGAAAGTAAGTTCCGAGGGATGCTCGACATCTGGTCCCCTAAGGTCAATTGATCTGGGAGTGATCGAACAGAAATCCTGCAATAGAATCAGATCGAAAGTCATGTTCTACTGGTATGAATGGGTTTAGGATATGTCGATGTAGCATTTTTGATCCGGGAAAGTAAGTTCTAAGGGGTGCTTGACACCTAGTCCCCTAAGGCCATCTGGTCTCGGAGCGGCTGACCCAAATCCTGCAATAGGATCAGATAGAAAGTTACGTTTACGGCATGTTCTTTACTTAATGAATTCTTTGATTAAAAAGATGCCAAAGTGCACAACGCTTAAAAGATGCCAAAGAGCACACTCAATGGAAGATGCCAATGAGCACACAGCTAAAAGATGCCAATGAGCACACATCTCTTGATACTTAGTGATATATTTTGAGCTGCGATAAACCTGTAAATTTGTGAAAATCTTAATTCTTGATGACTTAGTGTTTGTACATGCAAAGTTCTTCATTTTATGTTTACAATTGCATTTTTTTAAGCTAATCAAAGATCGCATGCTAGCACACTGAATAGATACCTGCATGTGTTTAACTCTGAACATGTCTTAACTTGAAATGCAATGAAACATGTTTCTGTATTCAACAACTCCCGTTTGATTTCAACTGATTGATAAATCTGAAATATTCTACTGAGTAGACTTTAATTTGTTTAGTGTTTAAAAGTTTATATATTCAATTGTTACAAAATTTATATTCAATATGATCATCTTTAATATTGATGTCTTTATGTTTGTTGTTTGTGTTTGTCATATGGTATGTGCATTTTTCGAGGGGGAGTGTATATATGTGTTCTTTATCTGAGATTATTCTATTTTTGAGGGGGAGTGAATGTTGCTGGTAAAATACTTCTTGTCCTGATCAGAAATTTATCAGGTAAGTATTTCTGAAAATTACTATGCAAATGCGAAACTAATTTGATAAACTTTGTGTATTTGTATAGGGGGAGTAATGAGAGCTTGTCAGGTATATTTTTTTATCATAGTTATTTTTTTTTATATGTTTTTTATTTTTTTAGAATATATAGAAGTAAGAGTGTGTATTTTCTTTTCTTTATTCCATTTGAACTTGTTTGACTTTTCCTCTTCCCTCCACTCTCTCTCTCTCTCTCTCTGCGTATTCATCTTCTTCACTTTCATCTGATTTTTTTTTTTCAGATTGCTATTTTGAAGTTTCAGGTATGTTTGTATTTTCCATTCTATGTTTCTCGTTTGATAGTATTCTATATCTTTGTTTTGTTTTCATTCTTTGTTCATTGCTTATCTGACTTGCATTTATGTTACTGTTCATCGTTCTCTAAATACTCCAGATTTGTGTCGTTTTTGATCGATTCTCCTTTTGGGTTTTGTTTAGAACTGTTAATCGACACTCAGGTATGTTCTTCTTGGTTTAATTTCGTATATTTTGCTTTAATTTTTGTGATTTTATGTTTTCGGGTCCGAAGAATCGTGAACTAGGGTTTTTTGTAAGGATGATAGACCCGCAAAGTATACTTTGCGAGTCTAGTTAGAACCGCAAAGTTAACTTTGCGGGCCTAACTAGAAAAGCAAAGTGAACTTTGCGTGTCTAGTTAGAACCGTAAAGTAGACTTTGCGGGTCTAACTAGTAACGCAAAGTTTACTTTGCGATTCTATCTTGTGTTTTTTCTTTTTGTTTTTGTTTTATAGGTTTTGTATCATGTTGAACCGCAAAGTATTCTATGCGATTCTAGTTAGAAACGTGAAGTGTACTTTGCGTGTCTAACTAGAAACGCAAAGTGAACTTTGCGCGTCTAGTTAGAAACGCAAAGTGTACTTTGCGATTCTAACTTGATACGCAAACCTTCGTGTTTAGTGTTTGTTTTCTTTTGAATTTCCAAGTATAGTATTCAGATCATGTTAGACCCGCAAAGTCTACTTTGCGTGTCTAACTAGAAACGCAAAGTGTACTTTGCGCGTCTAGTTAGCAACGCAAAGTCTACTTTGCGCTTCTAACGTGACCCGCAAACTATACTTAGAAATTTTTTATTTATTTTTTATTTTTTTTGTTTTTGTTTGTTTGTTTTGTTTCTTTCTTCTTTTTCTATAATTCTTTTTCATTTTGTTTTCCAGGTTTCTTATGGCTTCCAAAACTAATTCTGATCCCATGATTCAAGATGAGAATGCCATTCTCGACGATCCATCTGATCGAGCTTCTCATGATACTCCAATGCCATCACATCCTTCTGTAGGAGCCGATCTTTCTACCTCTAGACATTCACCTAATGATGTATTTCCAACCATCTTGTACATGCCATACAAGCCAAACAACTATCACGTGGATTTTGACAGAATCAAGATTCATCCTGTGATACGAGAAATTCTCAAAGGACATCCGCTTGCCCCTGCTCTTTCATATTGTGCCGATGTTCCTGAAGTTTATCTACAACAGGCTTGGAATACTATAACAAAGAATGAAATGACTCGTCCGCATCGCTTTGAGCTTCAAGTGGATCAGTTTGAATCTTTTCTTTCCTACAAAAGACTGAGGATGATTTTGGAGCTTCCTGAGCCGAACTCCAGACCAGGCAGAAATACATATGATACTTTTCCATCTGAAGAGGAAGTATATGAAGGGATTCGAAATCTTGGCTATGTGGGTACTTTGAACAAACCTTCAGATTTTGACAAGTCAAATTTACCTCCAGTTTGGTATGCACTGTTCTCTGTTCTTATCAGGTGCCTGACATCGAAGCATTCTGGCACTGACAGTGCGAGTCTACTGTATCTCCGATTGTTCCATGCTGTAGTTTATGACTTGCATGTCGATTATACGTTTATCTTTTGGACAGAACTCTCGGAGGTAGTACATGACAAATCCACCAACAAGAAAAGAAAGTTTATTCCGTTTATCAGATTTATGAAGCTTATTGTTCGAAGCATGCTTCGTAGCAATCAGTCTATTCCTCGCAGATTGTCTTGGCCACAAGTTCCAGACTCGGAAATGCAATACATTCAGAAGCAAAAGAAGACGTTCAACTATTCTATGACTATCCCATACCCTCTTATTGCAAACTACGCTGATGTTGCAAATGAGGATGTCATAGAATATTGTATGGAAAATGATTTCATGGAAGATGTACAAGAAGAGCCTTCTCATGATAATCAAGTTGCTGAACAAGATATTGAAGTTGAAGCAATTGTTTCTGAAAAAGAGCCTGAAGTTGAAAAAGAGGCTGAAGTTGAACAAGAAGTTGAAGATGTTCAAGAAGTTGCGGTTTTTGTTGAAACAGAAGTAGTTCAGGAGGATGATGCTTCTCATCAAATTGAGAATGTTATTGCTGATATTGGAACTATAGCTTCTGATGCTATTGTTTTTGATTTTGAAAATCTAGATGATAATTCTGCTGATATTAGTGAAAATGCTAATCCTGATGATACTAATTTTTCTGATGATGGTGAAGATACATCAAGTGCTTCAGATGATGGTGATGATGGTACTGATCAACCCAGCATGAAGATATATACACGGAAGTCCAAGACACCGGAAGTCATTGTATCAACGGAAGTTATCTCTGATGATGATTCAGTTCCAGTTAATTCCTCAGTTGCTCATCTTCAAGTAGATGAATTGGATACAGCTTTTGCTCAAGCCACAGTATCAGTTCAAAGTCAAGCTCCAGCTACTACAATTGCATTTATTCAGTCTACTTCATCAGCTGTTGAGCTTACTTCGGATCAAGCTCGAGTTTCAACTGACAAATTTTCTGCTTTAAATGATGTTATTCGTCAGTTATCAGAGAGAATGGATGCTGAAAAGGAAGCACAGATTCTGAAGTTAAAAGCTTTATTCAAAGGGAAGATGCCTGAGATAAATACTTCAGTTATTCCTTCAGAGATTCCGTTCAGACGCCCATCTGGGGTTGTTCTAAGAGAGCCGTCTTCTGCTGTTCAATCTTCTGCTCCAGCGATCATGTCTATCCCTATACCTCCGTTGTTTACACAGTCCGCTGGTATCTCTTCATCTTCTAGTATACCTGTGTCTTCTAGCACTCCAGTATCAGATCTTCCCATTTCAGAGTTGAAAGATTTGCTCTATGCTCGTCTTATTTCTGTATCGCCACCAGAAAATCAGGATCAAGATCTTATTTCTCTGCTTCGGAATTTCCAACATACGCCGCCTCCGCTTTCTTCGTCTGAATCTGACAGGATCTATGTTTCATCTACTGAGTTTCAAACATTCAGATCGGAAGTTCATTCAAGATTTGATGATCTCAAATCGTTTATATCTCAAACTTTTTCTGAGTTTTCTTCCAGGCTTGATATTCATGAACAAAGTTGCAGAACTGAGGCCGGTCCGTCTCTTAAACGACGACATGACCAAGATGATCCAGATCATCAAGGTCATGAGGGGGAGATGGCAAAGAGACCAAGAGTTGAAGGATCGTCTGAAGTAAGAGAAGATATTCAGGAAGAAATAACTGGTGATAGAGGAAAAAGTGGAGGATCTGTTGAAGATTGCAATGTTCAGGACTTAGTGAATATAATGATTGAGAATGTTGATTTGTCTTCTTTGCAGAATGAACTGAATTTGTCTGAAAGCAACATTAAGGATAATATGCAAATTGTTGTCTACATGGATCCAGATGTTTCTCCAAGTGTTCATGCAGTGGAAGATTCTGAAGCAGCAAATGACATGAGATCATTCTTTTCTAACTTCATCGAAATTAATTCTGATGATGATGAAGATGTCAGATTGGAAAAAAATATGTCAAGTTAATGAAGAAGATTGTGATGACATTGTTGTCATATCAGATACAGAAGATAACTTGGTATTCATGGATGCTAAGGATGAAGAGATAACAGATATGTTGTACAGAGATCTTCCTTCAAAAGATGTCTTTCCTGAAGTTTCTACTGTTCCTGTAGAGACTTCTGTTCCTGAAAATTCTACTGTTCCTGAAGCTACTCCTGTTTATTCATCTCCTGTTGCTGCTAATGCTCCGACTACCTCTGCTCCTTCAGGTACATTTGAAGTAGGTCAGTCGTCTAGAGCACAAGCTGTTGATCCTCCTGCTGAACCTGTAATTTCTCCAAGTATTCTAGAAGAAGGACCAACTTTGTCAAGACGGGAGAGACGAAGAAATTTACAACAACGTTATATGGCTTCACGACAAAGATCTGCCTTTCTTGAAGATTCTCAGAGCAATATTTTTGTTTCAAGAAGAAGACCAATTAACATCCATGCCATTCTTGGTGTAGAAAAGGAATCAGGTGCTTTCAAATATGAGTATGTAATGCTTATCAGATGTCAACGTCGTGGAAGGAATTTGGTCTCTTCTCCTCATCTGATAGTTCGAATTATCAAAATTGAAATTCAGAGGTTGGTTAATATCTGGTATCCAGTTTTCGAGGTTGAAAGAAGAGATTGTAATCGTTATATCTTCTCAGAGGCTGATTTTAATGATCTATCCATAGACGACATTGAGTTTATGTACAATGAGCTCAGGAATCAGTACTACCGGTCAAATGACATCTCTCAAGCTTTGTATGTGCTCAAAAGGTTTATAAGGCGTCAGATCAGGTTCTTCAGGGTTTTCGATTTTCAAATGGCAGCCGAAAGCTTTCAGCCAGTGGTGAATTTGCTAAGACCTAACCGTAGCTTGCCAGACATTGATTCTTATTCATTATTCACTATTCTTCAGGATCCTCATGGAGTTATTTACAGGAATGCATCAGGTCAAAAATGCTTCCTCAGATTTGAAGAGATAAGTCATTACTCTGTGGAACTTTGAAAGTGATCAGGCTTCAATTAGATCAAAGATTGAAAGATGCTGTTAGAAGATTCATGGAGACACGAACCAACAGAGCTGTGATAACAAATGATGAGATTCAACTTTTAAGGAATGCATTGGATAAAATCAATGAGAGGTTGAATTTCCGTTCTACTTTGCGACGATTAGAAGTGTTACTCGGATTGAATAGATAACGTCAAAGAGAAGAACGTTAGTAATTCTTCAAAGTCGTCTGGATGGTCTATGCTGTTTTTGAAGATTTCTTTTTAGACCTCGGCGCCAATGATTACTAAGGGGGAGATTGTTAAGTCCAAATTCTGTAGTAATCATTTATTTATTCTAATGCTTTTACTGCTTTTAGTAGCTTTATCTGTTTGTAAGAGCTTGGGGTATTTAAGTCCCCTTTGCTCCTTTGTTTTGAAAGTGACACGCATATCTTAATAGACATCAGATCTTGCGCTCCATATTACTCTCTCTCTACTTTCTCTCTCTTAAAAGAATCAGAGATCTTAGGACTTACAGTTCTAACCTGTTTTAAGAGGATTTTCATGTGTTCTAAGAGTTCATGAGATACAACATCATTTTGAGAACAAAATCAAAACAACAAGTGTTTTGGTCATTTTTTTTGTATTTTTTATGTATTTTTTTTGAAGTGTTGTTGCATTTTGTATCTTGCAACATAGTATGCTATCTTTGTAAGCTTCAAGTACATTCTATATTTTCTGTATTCTCAACATAGTATGCTTTCTGCGAGTTCTTATCTTGAGTTCAGTATTATGGGAGTTCTTGAGTTGAGAATTGTATTCTGCGAGTTCTAGAGTTGGAATAAGCTTTATGCGAGTTCATGACTTCGAATAAGCATCATGCGAGTTTTTGACTTGGACTTTGCATTTTGAGCGTTCTAGCCTGTTTTTTGAGGATTTTCATGTGTTCTGCGAGTCATGATATACAACATCATTTTGAGAACAAAATCAAAACAACAAGTGTTTTGGTCATTTTTTTGTCTCTTTTATGTATTTTCTTTGAAGTGTTTTGTATCTTGCAACATAGTATGCTATCTTTGTGAGCTTCAAGTACATTCTGTATTTTCTGTATTCTTAACATAGTATGCTTTCTGCAAGTTCTTAACTTGAGTTCAATTTTATGTTTTCTGCGAGTTCTTAACTTGATTTCAGTATTATGCGAGTTCTTGAGTTGAAAATTGTATTCTGCGAGTTCTAGAGTTAGAATAAGCTGTACGCGAGTTCATGACTTAGAATAAGCATCATGCGAGTTTTTGACTTGGACTTTCCATTTTGAGTGTTCTAACCTGTTTTAAGAGGATTTTCATGTGTTCTAAGAGTTCATGAGATACAACATCATTTTGAGAACAAAATCAAAACAACAAGTGTTTTGGTCATTTTTTTTGTATTTTTTATGTATTTTTTTTGAAGTGTTGTTGCATTTTGTATCTTGCAACATACATACTATCTTTGTAAGCTTCAAGTACATTCTATATTTTCTGTATTCTCAACATAGTATGCTTTCTGCGAGTTCTTAACTTGAGTTCAGTATTATGGGAGTTCTTGAGTTGAGAATTGTATTCTGCGAGTTCTAGAGATGGAATAAGCTTTATGCGAGTTCATGACTTCGAATAAGCATCATGCGAGTTTTTGACTTGGACTTTGCATTTTGAGCGTTCTAGCCTGTTTTTTGAGGATTTTCATGTGTTCTGCGAGTCATGATATACAACATCATTTTGAGAACAAAATCAAAACAACAAGTGTTTTGGTCATTTTTTTGTCTCTTTTATGTATTTTCTTTGAAGTGTTTTGTATCTTGCAACATAGTATGCTATCTTTGTGAGCTTCAAGTACATTCTGTATTTTCTGTATTCTTAACATAGTATGCTTTCTGCAAGTTCTTAACTTGAGTTCAGTATTATGTTTTCTGCGAGTTCTTAACTTGATTTCAGTATTATGCGAGTTCTTGAGTTGAGAATTGTATTCTACGAGTTCTATAGTTGAAATAAGTTGTACGCGAGTTCATGACTTAGAATAAGCATCATGCGAGTTTTTGACTTGGACTTTACATTTTGAGTGTTCTAACCTGTTTTAAGAGGATTTTCATGTGTTCTGCGAGTTCATGAGATACAACAGCATTTTGAGAACAAAATCAAAACAACAAGTGTTTTGGTCATTTTTTTGTATCTTTTCTGTATTTTTTTTGTAGTGTTGTTGCGTTTTGTATCTTGCAACATAGTATGCTATCTTTGTGAGCTTCAAGTACATTATGTATTTTTTATATTCTCAACATAGTATGCTTTCTGCGAGTTCTTAACTTGAGTTCAGTATTATGCGAGTTCTTTAGTTGAGAATTGTATTCTGCGAGTTTTAGAGTTGGAATAAGCTTTATGCAAGTTCATGACTTAAAATAAGCATCATGCGAGTTTTGACTTGGATTTGTCTTATGACTGTTCTAACAAGTTCTTAGAGGATTTTCATGTGTTCTGCGAGTTCATGAGATACAACATCATTTTGGGAACAACAAAATCAAAACAACAAGTGTTTTAGTCATTTTTTTTCCAACTTTTCTGTATTTATTTTGAAGTGTTTTGTATCTTGCAACATAGTATGCTATCTTTGTGAGCTTCAAGTACATTATGTATTTTCTGTATTCTCAACATAGTATGCTTTCTGCAAGTTCTTAACTTGAGTTCAGTATTATGCAAGTTCTAGAGTTGGAATAAGATTTATGCGATTTCATGACTTAGAAGAAGCATCATGCGAGTTTTTGACTTGGACTTTGCATTTTGAGTGTTCTAACCTGTTTTAAGAGGATTTTCATGTGTTCTAAGAGTTCATGAGATACAACATCATTTTGAGAACAAAGTCAAAACTACAAGTGTTTTGGTCAGTTTTTTGTATATTTTCTGTATTTTTTTGTAGTGTTGTTGCATTTTGTATCTTCCAACAAAGTATGCTATCTTTGTAATCTTCAAGTACATTCTATATTTTCTGTATTCTTAACATATCATGCTTTATGCGATTTCTTAACTTGAGTTCAATATTATGCGAGTTCTTGAGTTGAGAATTGTATTCTGCGAGTTCTAGAGTTGGAATAAGCTTTATGCGAGTTCATGACTTAGAATAACCATCATGCGAGTTTATTACTTGGACTTTGCATTTTGAGTGTTCTTACCTGTTTTTAGAGGATTTTCATGTGTTCTGCGAGTTCATGAGATACAACATCATTTTGAGAACAAAATCAAAACAACAAGTGTTTTGGTCATTTTTTTTTTGTCTCTTTTCTGTATTTTTTTTGAAGTGTTTTGTATCTTGCAATAGTATGCTATCTTTGTGAGCTTCAAGTACATTTTGTATTTTCTGTATTCTCAACATTAGTATGTTTTCTGCGAGTTCTTAACTTGAGTTCAGTATTATGGGAGTTCTTGAGTTGAGAATTGTATTCTGCGAGTTCTAGAGTTGGAATAAGCTTTATGCGAGTTCAAGACTTAGAATAAGCATCATGCGAGGTTTTGACTTGGACTTTGTATTTTGAGTGTTCTAACATGTTTTTAGAGGATTTTCATGTGTTTAGCGAGTTCATGAGATACAACATTATTTTGAGAACAAAATCAAAACAACAAGTGTTTTGGTCATTTTTTTTGAAGTGTTTTGTATCTTGCCACATAGTATGCTATCTTTGTGAGCTTCAAGTACATTCTGTATTTTCTGTATTCTCAACATAGTATGCTTTCTGCGAGTTCTTGATTTTAGAATTGTATTCTGCAAGTTCTAGAGTTGGAATAAGCTTTTTGCGAGTTCATGACTTAGCTTACATCATGCGAGTTTTTGACTTGGACTTTACATTCTGAATGTTCTAACCTGTTTTAAGAGGATTTTCATGTGTTCTTCGAGTTCATGATATACAACATTATTTTGAGAACAAAATCAAAACAACAAGTGTTTTAGTCTTCTTTTTTGTCTCTTTTCTATATTTTTTTGAAGTGTTTTGTATCTTGCAACCTAGTATGCTATCTTTGTGAGCTTCAAGTACATTCAGTATTTTCTGTATTCTCAACATTAGTATGTTTTCTGCGAGTTCTTAACTTGAGTTCAGTATTATGGGAGTTCTTGAGTTGAGAATTGTATTCTGCGAATTCTAGAGTTGGAATAAGCATTATGCGAGTTCAAGACTTAGAATAAGCATCATGCGAGTATTTGACTTGGACTTTGTATTTTGAGTGTTCTAACCTGTTTTTAGAGGATTTTCATGTGTTTAGCGAGTTCATGAGATACAACATTATTTTGAGAACAAAATCAAAACAACAAGTGTTTTGGTCATTTTTTTTTGAAGTGTTTTGTATCTTGCAACATAGTATGCTATCTTTGTGAGCTTCAAGTACATTCTGTATTTTCTGTATTCTCAACATAGTATGCTTTCTGCGAGTTCTTAACTTGAGTTCAGTATTATGTGAGTTCTTGATTTTAGAATTGTATTCTGCAAGTTCTAGAGTTGGAATAAGCTTTTGCGAGTTCATGACTTAGAATAAGCATCATGCGAGTTTTTGACTTGGACTTTACATTTTGAATGTTCTAACCTGTTTTAAGAGGATTTTCATGTGTTCTTCGAGTTCATCATATACAACATTATTTTGAGGACAAAATCAAAACAACAAGTGTTTTAGTCTTCTTTTTTGTCTCTTTTCTATATTTTTTTGAAGTGTTTTGTATCTTGCAACCTAGTATGCTATCTTTGTGAGCTTCAAGTACATTCAGTATTTTCTGTATTCTCAACATTGTATGCTTTCTGTGAGTTCTTAACTTGAGTTCAGTATTATGGGAGTTCTTGAGTTGAGAATTGTATTCTGCGAGTTCTAGAGTTGGAATAAGCTTTATGCGAGTTCATGACTTCGAATAAGCATCATGCGAGTTTTTGACTTGGACTTTGCATTTTGAGTGTTCTAACCAGTTTTTAGAGGATTTTCATGTGTTCTGCGAGTTAATGAGATACAACATCATTTTGAGAACAAAATCAAAACAACAAGTGTTTTGTTCATTTTTTTTGTCTATTTTCTGTATTTTTTTTTGAAGTGTTTTGTATCTTGCAACACAGTATGTTATCTTTGTGAGCTTCAAGTACATTCTGTATTTTCTGTATTCTCAACATAGTTTGCTTTCTACGAGTTCGTAACTTGAGTTCAGTATTATGGGAGTTCTTGAGTTGAGAATTGTATTGCGAGTTCATGACTTCGAATAAGCATCATGCGAGTTTTTGACTTGGACTTTGCATTTTGAGTGTTCTAACCTGTTTTTAGAGGATTTTCATGTGTTCTGCGAGTTCATGATAACATCATTTTGAGAACAAAATCAAAACAATGAGTGTTTTGGTCGTTTTTTTTGTCTCTTTTCTGTATTTTTTTGAAGTGTTTTGTATCATGCAACGGAGTATGCTATCTTTGTGAGCATCAAGTACATTCTGTATTTTCTGTATTCTCAACATAGTATGCCTTCTACGAGTTCTTAACTTGAGTACAGTATTATGGGAGTTCTTGAGTTGAGAATTATATTCTGCGAGTTCTAGAGTTGGAATAAGCTTTATGCGAGTTCATGACTTCGAATAAGCATCATGCGAGTTTTTGATTTGGACATTGCATTTTGAGTGTTCTAACCTGTTTTTAGAGGATTTTCATGTGTTCAGCGAGTTCATGAGATACAACATTATTTTTAGAACAAAATCAAAACAACAAGTGTTTTGGTCATTTTTTTGTCTCTTTTCTGTATTTTTTTTGAAGTGTTGATATGATTTTCCCGACCGTCTATTGGTTGCTCGAAATAGTATTGGTGAAACCGCGACCCGTTGTCTATAAAGAGACAAGAACCTTGGTATAAGATACGCCACAATCAACCCACCAAGTTGATTGATAAGTATTGAACGCCACAAGCAAGAAGACTTGATAAGTTCTAAAAGTTCACAAAGAACAATAAGAGTTTAAAACTCACAATTTCATTCAAATCAAAGGTGTTTTCAAAAGATTACAAAGACAACCTATTTATAGGATACACAAGACAAATCAAAGGACTAAAATAAATTCTAGATAATAATTGAGGCAACCTTCTAATATCTTCTAAGTAAATGACTTCATAATGATAGGACCCTTCAAAATGCCTTCTAATTCAATGCTATGAATTACTTGAACTTGGATCTATTGTTGGGCAGATTCATGGACGAAATTCCACCTTTATTTTGGGCTTGGATCCTTATTAAAATGTAGGAAAAGGAGTACTCTTTAAGTGGGCTTTGATTTGAGTTCATTTGGACTTGAAATGAATGATTTATGACTAAAACATGGGCCATGTGTAGACTTGGCCAAATTTTCTTGGACTTGGGTGATATTTAGATGAAATAATCACAACTTGGGCTACCAAGCCTTGGGCTAATCTTGGCCTTCAATTCGGATCAAAATTCGAAGGTTTCCTCGGCTACTTGATGAATTGATGATTGATTCTTTCCGACAGGATTTTATCAAACCGTTAAGAGGCATCATTGAACATCTTAGCTTTTGACCTTGTGATTGGTCCAATCTTCCTTCTCAATGGATCTTCATCATCCGGGTCGTTGGATGGGTTCTCATCAAGTGTTTTGTATCTTGCAACATAGTATGCTATCTTTGTGAGCTTCAAGTTAATTTTTTATTTTCTGTATTCTCAACATAGTATGCTTTATGCGAGTTCTTAACTTGAGTTCAGTATTATGCGAGTTCTTGAGTTGAAAATTGTATTCTGCGAGTTCTAGAGTTAGAATAAGCTGTACGCGAGTTCATGACTTCATAAGCATCATGCGAATTTTTGACTTGGACTTTCCATTTTGAGTGTTCTAACCTGTTTTAAGAGGATTTTCATGTGTTCTAAGAGTTCATGAGATACAACATCATTTTGAGAACAAAATCAAAACAACCAGTGTTTTGGTCATTTTTTTTTATTTTTTATGTATTTTCTTTGAAGTGTTTTTGTATCTTGCAACATAGTATGCTATCTTTGTAAGCTTCAAGTATATTCTGTATTTTCTGTATTCTCAACATTGTATGCTTTCTGCGAGTTCTTAACTTGAGTTCAGTATTATGGGAGTTCTTGAGTTGAGAATTGTATTCTGCGAGTTCTAGATTTGGAATAAGCTTATGCGAGTTCAAGACTAAGAATAAGCATCATGCGAGTTTTTGACTTAGACTTTGTATTTTGAGTGTTCTAACCAGTTTTAAGAGGATTTTCATGTGTTCTTCAAGTTCATGAGATAAAACATCATTTTGAGAACAAAATCAAAACAACAAGTGTTTTGGTCATTTTTTTTTGTCTCTTTTCTGTATTTTTTTTTGTATCTTGCAACATTGTATGTTATCTTTGTGAGTTTCAAGTACATTATTTATTTTCTGTATTCTCAACATAGTATGTTTTCTGCGAGTTCTAGAGTTCATGACTTCGAATAAGCATCATGCGAGTTTTTGACTTGGAATTTGCATTTTGAGTGTTCTAACCTGTTTTTAGAGGATTTTCATGTGTTCTGCGAGTTCATGAGATACAACATCATTTTGAGAACAAAATGAAAATAACAAGTGTTTTGGTCATTTTTTTTTGTCTCATTTCTGAAATTTTTTTTGAAGTGTTTTGTATCTTGCAACATAGTATGCTATCTTTGTGAGAGCTTGAAGTACATTTTGTATTTTCTGTATTCTCAACATAGTATGCTTTCTGCGAGTTCTTAACTCGAGTTCAGTATTATGGGAGTTCTTGAGTTGAGAATCGTATTCTGCGAGTTCTAGAGTTGGAATAAGATTTACGCGATTTCATGACATAGAAGAAGCATCGTGCGAGTTTTTGACTTGGACTTTGCATTTTGAGTGTTCTAACCAGTTTTAAGAGGAATTTCATGTGTTCTATGAGTTCATGAGATACAACATCATTTTGAGAACAAAATCAAAACAACAAGTGTTTTGGTCATTTTTTCGTATCTTTTATGTATTTTTTTTTGAAGTGTTGTTGCATTTTGTATCTTGCAACATAGTATGTTATATTTGTGAGCTTCAAGTACATTCTGTATTCTCAACATAGTATGCTTTCTGCGAGTTCTTAACTTGAGTTTAGTATTATGCGAGTTCTTGAGTTGAGAATTGTATTCTACGAGTTCTATGGTTGGAATAAGCTTTATGCGAGTTTATGATTTAGAATAAGCATCATGCGAGTTTTTGACTAGGACTTTGCATTTTAGTGTTCTAACCTGTTGTAAGAGGATTTTCATGTGTTCTGCGAGTTCACGAACAACATCATTTTGAGAACAAAATCAAAACAAGTGTTTTGGTCATTTTTAGTATCTTTTATGTACTTTTGTTTGAAGTGTTGCTGCATTTTGTATCTTGCAACATAGTATGCTATCATTGTGAGCATCAAGTACATTATGTATTCTCAACATAGTATGCTTCCTGCGACTTCTTAACTTGAGTTCAGTATTATGGGAGTTCTTGAGTTGAGAATTGTATTCTGCGAGTTCTAGATTTAGAATAAGCTTATGCGAGTTCAAGACTAAGAATAAGCATCATGCGAGTTTTTGACTTGGACTTTGTATTTTGAGTGTTCTAACCTGTTTTAAGAGGATTTTCATGTGTTCTTCAAGTTCATGAGATAAAACATCATTTTGAGAACAAAATCAAAACAACAAGTGTTTTGGTCATTTTTTTGTCTCTTTTCTGTATTTTTTTTTGTATCTTGCAACATTGTATGTTATCTTTGTGAGTTTCAAGTACATTATGTATTTTCTGTATTCTCAACATAGTATGTTTTCTGCGAGTTCTAGAGTTCATGACTTCGAATAAGCATCATGCGAGTTTTTGACTTGGAATTTGCATTTTGAGTGTTCTAACCTGTTTTTAGAGGATTTTCATGTGTTCTGCGAGTTCATGAGATACAACATCATTTTGAGAACAAAATGAAAACAACAAGTGTTTTGGTCTTTTTTTTTTGTCTCTTTTCTGAAATTTTTTTGGAAGTGTTTTGTATCTTGCAACATAGTATGCTATCTTTGTGAGAGCTTCAAGTACATTTTGTATTTTCTGTATTCTCAACATAGTATGCTTTCTGCGAGTTCTTAACTCGAGTTCAGTATTATGGGAGTTCTTGAGTTGAGAATCGTATTCTGCGAGTTCTAGAGTTGGAATAAGATTTACGCGATTTCATGACTTAGAAGAAGCATCGTGCGAGTTTTTGACTTGGACTTTGCATTTTGAGTGTTCTAACCAGTTTTAAGAGGAATTTCATGTGTTCTATGAGTTCATGAGATACAACATCATTTTGAGAACAAAATCAAAACAACAAGTGTTTTGGTCATTTTTTTTCGTATCTTTTATGTATTTTTTTTTGAAGTGTTGTTGCATTTTGTATCTTGCAACATAGTATGTTATATTTGTGAGCTTCAAGTACATTCTGTATTCTCAACATAGTATGCTTTCTGCGAGTTCTTAACTTGAGTTTAGTATTATGCGAGTTCTTGAGTTTAGTATTATGCGAGTTCTTGAGTTGAGAATTGTATTCTACGAGTTCTATGGTTGGAATAAGCTTTATGCGAGTTTATGATTTAGAATAAGCATCATGCGAGTTTATGACTTGGATTTTGCATTTTAGTGTTCTAACCTGTTGTAAGAGGATTTTCATGTGTTCCGCGAGTTCACGAACAACATCATTTTGAGAACAAAATCAAAACAACAAGTGTTTTAGTCATTTTTTGTATCTTTTATGTACTTTTGTTTGAAGTGTTGCTGCATTTTGTATCTTGCAACATAGTATGCTATCATTGTGAGCATCAAGTACATTATGTATTCTCAACATAGTATGCTTCCTGCGACTTCTTAACTTGAGTTCAGTATTTTGGGAGTTCTTGAGTTGAGAATTGTATTCTGCGAGTTCTAGATTTAGAATAAGCTTATGCGAGTTCAAGACTAAGAATAAGCATCATGCGAGTTTTTGACTTGGACTTTGTATTTTGAGTGTTCTAACCTGTTTTAAGAGGATTTTCATGTGTTCTTCAAGTTCATGAGATACAACATCATTTTGAGAACAAAATCAAAACAACAAGTGTTTTGGTCATTTTTTTGTCTCTTTTCTGTATTTTTTTTTGTATCTTGCAACATTGTATGTTATCTTTGTGAGTTTCAAGTACATTATGTATTTTCTGTATTCTCAACATAGTATGTTTTCTGCGAGTTCTAGAGTTCATGACTTCGAATAAGCATCATGCGAGTTTTTGACTTGGAATTTGCATTTTGAGTGTTCTAACCTGTTTTTAGAGGATTTTCATGTGTTCTGCGAGTTCATGAGATACAACATCATTTTGAGAACAAAATGAAAACAACAAGTGTTTTGGTCTTTTTTTTTGTCTCTTTTCTGAAATTTTTTTGGAAGTGTTTTGTATCTTGCAACATAGTATGCTATCTTTGTGAGAGCTTCAAGTACATTTTGTATTTTCTGTATTCTCAACATAGTATGCTTTCTGCGAGTTCTTAACTCGAGTTCAGTATTATGGGAGTTCTTGAGTTGAGAATCGTATTCTGCGAGTTCTAGAGTTGGAATAAGATTTACGCGATTTCATGACTTAGAAGAAGCATCGTGCGAGTTTTTGACTTGGACTTTGCATTTTGAGTGTTCTAACCAGTTTTAAGAGGAATTTCATGTGTTCTATGAGTTCATGAGATACAACATCATTTTGAGAACAAAATCAAAACAACAAGTGTTTTGGTCATTTTTTTTCGTATCTTTTATGTATTTTTTTTTGAAGTGTTGTTGCATTTTGTATCTTGCAACATAGTATGTTATATTTGTGAGCTTCAAGTACATTCTGTATTCTCAACATAGTATGCTTTCTGCGAGTTCTTAACTTGAGTTTAGTATTATGCGAGTTCTTGAGTTTAGTATTATGCGAGTTCTTGAGTTGAGAATTGTATTCTACGAGTTCTATGGTTGGAATAAGCTTTATGCGAGTTTATGATTTAGAATAAGCATCATGCGAGTTTATGACTTGGATTTTGCATTTTAGTGTTCTAACCTGTTGTAAGAGGATTTTCATGTGTTCCGCGAGTTCACGAACAACATCATTTTGAGAACAAAATCAAAACAACAAGTGTTTTAGTCATTTTTTGTATCTTTTATGTACTTTTGTTTGAAGTGTTGCTGCATTTTGTATCTTGCAACATAGTATGCTATCATTGTGAGCATCAAGTACATTATGTATTCTCAACATAGTATGCTTCCTGCGACTTCTTAACTTGAGTTCAGTATTTTGGGAGTTCTTGAGTTGAGAATTGTATTCTGCGAGTTCTAGATTTAGAATAAGCTTATGCGAGTTCAAGACTAAGAATAAGCATCATGCGAGTTTTTGACTTGGACTTTGTATTTTGAGTGTTCTAACCTGTTTTAAGAGGATTTTCATGTGTTCTTCAAGTTCATGAGATACAACATCATTTTGAGAACAAAATCAAAACAACAAGTGTTTTGGTCATTTTTTTGTCTCTTTTCTGTATTTTTTTTTGTATCTTGCAACATTGTATGTTATCTTTGTGAGTTTCAAGTACATTATGTATTTTCTGTATTCTCAACATAGTATGTTTTCTGCGAGTTCTAGAGTTCATGACTTCGAATAAGCATCATGCGAGTTTTTGACTTGGAATTTGCATTTTGAGTGTTCTAACCTGTTTTTAGAGGATTTTCATGTGTTCTGCGAGTTCATGAGATACAACATCATTTTGAGAACAAAATGAAAACAACAAGTGTTTTGGTCATTTTTTTTTTGTCTCTTTTCTGAAATTTTTTTTGAAGTGTTTTGTATCTTGCAACATAGTATGCTATCTTTGTGAGAGCTTCAAGTACATTTTGTATTTTCTGTATTCTCAACATAGTATGCTTTCTGCGAGTTCTTAACTCGAGTTCAGTATTATGGGAGTTCTTGAATTGAGAATCGTATTCTGCGAGTTCTAGAGTTGGAATAAGATTTACGCGATTTCATGACTTAGAAGAAGGATCGTGCAAGTTTTTGACTTGGACTTTGCATTTTGAGTGTTCTAACCAGTTTTAAGAGGAATTTCATGTGTTCTATGAGTTCATGAGATCCAACATCATTTTGAGAACAAAATCAATACAACAAGTGTTTTGGTCATTTTTTTCGTATCTTTTATGTATTTTTTTTTGAAGTGTTGTTGCATTTTGTATCTTGCAACATAGTATGTTATATTTGTGAGCTTCAAGTACATTCTGTATTCTCAACATAGTATGCTTTCTGCGAGTTCTTAACTTGAGTTTAGTATTATGCGAGTTCTTGAGTTGAGAATTGTATTCTACGAGTTCTATGGTTGGAATAAGCTTTATGCGAGTTTATGATTTAGAATAAGCATCATGCGAGTTTTTGACTAGGACTTTGCATTTTAGTGTTCTAACCTGTTGTAAGAGGATTTTCATGTGTTCTGCGAGTTCACGAACAACATCATTTTGAGAACAAAATCAAAAAAACAAGTGCTTTGGTCATTTTTTGTATCTTTTATGTACTTTTGTTTGAAGTGTTGCTGCATTTTGTATCTTGCAACATAGTATGCTATCATTGTGAGCATCAAGTACATTATGTATTCTCAACATAGTATGCTTCCTGCGACTTCTTAACTTGAGTTCAGTATTATGGGAGTTCTTGAGTTGAGAATTGTATTCTGCGAGTTCTAGATTTAGAATAAGCTTATGCGAGTTCAAGACTAAGAATAAGCATTATGCGAGTTTTTGACTTGGACTTTGTATTTTGAGTGTTCTAACCTGTTTTAAGAGGATTTTCATGTGTTCTTCAAGTTCATGAGATACAACATCATTTTGAGAACAAAATCAAAACAACAAGTGTTTTGGTCATTTTTTTGTCTCTTTTCTGTATTTTTTTTTGTATCTTGCAACATTGTATGTTATCTTTGTGAGTTTCAAGTACATTATGTATTTTCTGTATTCTCAATGTAACACCCCCGTCCCGCGTGGTTAAGGACGGAAGATGCCACAATAATGATTTAAACATATTCCACTAATTAAACAAAGTGATTACTATAAATCACCATAATTTGTACAAAACCACAAATGGAGATAACATGTTTCCAAAATACAGTTTCAAAAACACATGACTATATTACAAGCCATCAAAATATTAACAAAATAAAAACTCTTATGATTTAACTTCTGTCCTATTATCTCCATGCTCTCATCCCAAAGGTCCTGCTAATTCAAGTACCTGTCGAGGAAAAATAAAATCTCGGCTGAGCTTAATGCTCAGTGAACGGATAATAAAATACAATAATCATGAGATAACAAGTTTAATAGCAACAATTGATAGCAAGCTCCAATCGAAGTTCAAGAAAGGTTTTTGAATCAATTCAAGTCAATAAATATCCGAACGCAAGTCAAGGGTCCGAAGACCATATCGTATCATAATGACACGTTGTTCCCAAAAGATGACCAGTCTAATTGGGCGTAAGTGAGGAAAGGGGTGCGGACACAACACATCAATCCTCTCCGTGGATTTAGCCACGGCCATATTCTATCTCCGATAACGGTTCCTAGGATCGATCCATACGCCCTAACAATACCTCGTCAAGTATAATTCCATATAGGACGCCATGATCGTTATAGCCACCATGGAAGCATCTCAACACCGGTGTCCTCAATGTTGAGTCTATAGACAAGAGTTCCAATAGATACAATTTCACAAATCAAACCACTCATATTTCAAAACGAGAATCAAGATGATATATAAAACAAACGAAACAATTCCAAATATATAATATGAGTATGAACGAAATTTTGGAACCAATAGTCTATAATTCAACAATATTTATTCGGATTAGGAAGCCTTATGCAAGAGGCTATCCCCGTGTCAAGTAAAGTAGGATATCCGTACCTTAGTTGTATACGAAGGAATGTTACAACCGGATGCCGAAATGTTGACACGAATCACCCAAATCACCTTTATATATAAATAAATACCAATTAATAATTATATAGTAACCAACCTATTTACTTGAGTATACACGTATTATATCATCATTCCTAACTCATTTTATTCATGGAATAATCCTAACCACATATATGGCTGATTGGTATAAAGCTTTATCCTTACATAAGACGGAAGTGCTTAATGAATAAGCCACAATGCAATTCAAGTTACTGCACATTTCAGCTTTTGACCTTCAAAAGTTTGGGCTGTTTACACCGACTTAGAAACCAATCCAACCTTTGGAATATAAATGAAAAAGATACTTCTATCTCTTAGGAAACCAATGCCATCAGATTCACCTTATTTGGATCAATAACCAATTCTATATGAATTTTATAAAAACAGTGTGCAGAATCCCGAATCTGACATGATCTGCTATGGAAATCACTGTTTCGAGCCATTTTAGACTCAAAACCAGCTTTTCGAGTAAACTACAAAAATGTTCTACGTTGTTCAGGGATTCCAGAAACGTATTACTCATCTCATTTGGACAAACGGTTGATTTTACATGAATTTTATACTAACAGTGTGCAAAATCCCGAGTTGACAAATACTAGCTGCTGTATTTTGGGATTTTGACATATTTAATGTCCAAATTAGCTTTCGGATCCTTCTTAACAGTTGTTCTAAACTGAATGATCTTTCCAACCATGTATTATGCACCTCAATCAGATCAATGGTTGATTTTCTACATATTTTTAAAGTGGCAGAAACTTTCTGCTTCATTCCAACAACACCATACTTAATGTTTAACATACCAATCACTAACACTTGACTTTACAATCATTCTAAACCATATATTGACAAGATTAGAGTATTTTCCTTTTGATTTTACTGCCTTTAACACCATATTAACCAAAACTCACTAGAATCTTAAGCTATCAATATCAAACTCAAATATCTACAAAGTTCTTACCTTAAAGATAATTATAACTTCTTCAAGATGTTGATTCTTTTAATCCTTTGCAAAGTCCAGCCCCTAATCACACAAATACACACACACTTAACATATGTTTTCATCAATCAACAAAGATTTCAAGATCTTGAGCTTACCCAATGGTTTACCTTCAAAAATTACCTTCAAATCTTCAATATTTCATCATTTCTTCAAGGTTATGGAGTATAATTTGAAGAAGAATGGTTTGGCTAGGGTTCTTGGATTTTGGCGTGAGGAAGAAGAAGACCAAAACTGGAAATGGGTTTTACTTTCCATTAATTGTTGTTATATTTTTCAAATTTTCAATTTTAGTCCCTCGACTTTGATAAATTCCATATTTATCATTAGTAGTCAATTTCTTCACATTTTGAGTTTAATTCTAGTTTCACTTAACACAACTTGTACGAGTTAACGGAACACGGGTGTTACAATCCTCCCCTCCTAAAAAGAAAATTTCGTCCCCGAAATTGAGATATGATTAGAAGGACTTACAAGAATCGAAGAGATACGGGTACTCCTTTCGCATAAATTCTTCCGTTTCCCATGTGGCTTCCCGCTCGGAATGATTTCGCCATAGCACTTTCACGAACGGTATTGTCCTTCGTCGCATTTGTCTCTCTTCTCGACTAATTATTGCCTCTGGTTCTTCAATATAAGATAGATCTCTTTCGATTTTGTCTAACGGATAATCAATCACGTGAAGGGGGTGATAATGATATCCGCGGAGCGACGATATATGGAAAACGTTGTGGATATGCGATAGTTGAGGAGGTAATGCTAGGCGATACGCCACCTCTCCAACTCGTTCAAGTATTTCGAAGGGTCCGATATATCTCGGACTAAGTTTACCTTTGATTCCGAATCTGCGAATACCCCGTAAAGGTGAAACTTTTAAAAAGACATGATCACCCGTTTGGAATTCTAACTGTTTTCGATGCTTATCCACGTAACTTTTCTGCCGAGATTGAGCTTCTTTCATTTTCTGTCTCGCAATTTCGACTTGTTCAGTAGTAATTCGGACATCATTTTGAGAACAAAATCAAAACAACAAGTGTTTTGGTCATTTTTTGTATCTTTTATGTACTTTTGTTTGAAGTGTTGCTGCATTTTGTATCTTGCAACATAGTATGCTATCATTGTGAGCATCAAGTACATTCTGTATTCTCAACATAGTATGCTTCCTGCGACTTCTTAACTTGAGTTCAGTATTATGGGAGTTCTTGAGTTGAGAATTGTATTCTGCGAGTTCTAGATTTAGAATAAGCTTATGCGAGTTCAAGACTAAGAATAAGCATCATGCGAGTTTTTGACTTGGACTTTGTATTTTGAGTGTTCTAACCTGTTTTAAGAGGATTTTCATGTGTTCTTCAAGTTCATGAGATACAACATCATTTTGAGAACAAAATCAAAACAACAAGTGTTTTGGTCATTTTTTTGTCTCTTTTCTGTATTTTTTTTTGTATCTTGCAACATTGTATGTTATCTTTGTGAGTTTCAAGTACATTATGTATTTTCTGTATTCTCAACATAGTATGTTTTCTGCGAGTTCTAGAGTTCATGACTTCGAATAAGCATCATGCGAGTTTTTGACTTGGAATTTGCATTTTGAGTGTTCTAACCTTTTTTTAGAGGATTTTCATGTGTTCTGCGAGTTCATGAGATACAACATCATTTTGAGAACAAAATGAAAACAACAAGTGTTTTGGTCATTTTTTTTTGTCTCTTTTCTGAATTTTTTTTTGAAGTGTTTTGTATCTTGCAACATAGTATGCTATCTTTGTGAGAGCTTCAAGTACATTTTGTATTTTCTGTATTCTCAACATAGTATGCTTTCTGCGAGTTTTTGACTTGGACTTTGCATTTTGAGTGTTCTAACCAATTTTAAGAGGAATTTCATGTGATCTATGAGTTCATGAGATACAACATCATTTTGAGAACAAAATCAAAACAACAAGTGTTTTGGTCATTTTTTTTCGTATCTTTTATGTATTTTTTTTTGAAGTGTTGTTGCATTTTGTATCTTGCAACATAGTATGTTATATTTGTGAGCTTCAAGTACATTCTGTATTCTCAACATAGTATGCTTTCTGCGAGTTCTTAACTTGAGTTTAGTATTATGCGAGTTCTTGAGTTGAGAATTGTATTCTACGTGTTTTATGGTTGGAATAAGCTTTATGCGAGTTTATGATTTAGAATAAGCATCATGCGAGTTTTTGACTTGGACTTTGCATTTTAGTGTTCTAACCTGTTGTAAGAGGATTTTCATGTGTTCTGCGAGTTCACGAACAACATCATTTTGAGAACAAAATCAAAACAACAAGTGTTTTGGTCATTTTTTGTATCTTTTATGTACTTTTGTTTGAAGTGTTGCTGCATTTTGTATTTTGCAACATAGTATGCTATCATTGTGAGCATCAAGTACATTCTGTATTCTCAACACAGTATGCTTCCTGCGACTTCTTAACTTGAGTTCAGTATTATGGGAGTTCTTGAGTTGAGAATTGTATTCTGCGAGTTCTAGATTTAGAATAAGCTTATGCGAGTTCAAGACTAAGAATAAGCATCATGCGAGTTTTTGACTTGGACTTTGTATTTTGAGTGTTCTAACCTGTTTTAAGAGGATTTTCATGTGTTCTTCAAGTTCATGAGATACAACATCATTTTGAGAACAAAATCAAAACAACAAGTGTTTTGGTCATTTTTTTGTCTCTTTTCTGTATTTTTTTTTGTTTCTTGCAACATTGTATGTTATCTTTGTGAGTTTCAAGTACATTATGTATTTTCTGTATTCTCAACATAGTATGTTTTTTGCGAGTTCTAGAGTTCATGACTTCGAATAATCATCATGCGAGTTTTTGACTTGGAATTTGCATTTTGAGTGTTCTAACCTGTTTTTAGAGGATTTTCATGTGTTCTGCGAGTTCATGAGATCCAACATCATTTTGAGAACAAAATGAAAACAACAAGTGTTTTGGTCAATTTTTTTTTCTCTTTTCTGATTTTTTTTTTGAAGTGTTTTGTATCTTGCAACATAGTATGCTATCTTTGTGAGAGCTTCAAGTACATTTTGTATTTTCTGTATTCTCAACATAGTATGCTTTCTGCGAGTTCTTAACTCGAGTTCAGTATTATGGGAGTTCTTGAGTTGAGAATCGTATTCTGCGAGTTCTAGAGTTGGAATAAGATTTACGCGATTTCATGACTTAGAAGAAGCATCGTGCGAGTTTTTGACTTGGACTTTGCATTTTGAGTGTTCTAACCAGTTTTAAGAGGAATTTCATGTGTTCTATGAGTTCATGAGATACAACATCATTTTGAGAACAAAATCAAAACAACAAGTGTTTTGGTCATTTTTTTCGTATCTTTTATGTATTTTTTTTTGAAGTATTGTTGCATTTTGTATCTTGCAACATAGTATGTTATATTTGTGAGCTTCAAGTACATTCTGTATTCTCAACATAGTATGCTTTCTGCGAGTTCTTAACTTGAGTTTAGTATTATGCGAGTTCTTGAGTTGAGAATTGTATTCTACGAGTTCTATGGTTGGAATAAGCTTTATGCGAGTTTATGAATTAGAAAAAGCATCATGCGAGTTTTTGACTTGGGCTTTGCATTTTAGTGTTCTACCTGTTGTAAGAGGATTTTCATGTGTTCCGCGAGTTCACGAACAACATCATTTTGAGAACAAAATCAAAACAACAAGTGTTTTGGTCATTTTTTGTATCTTTTATGTACTTTTGTTTGAAGTGTTGCTGCATTTTGTATCTTGCAACATAGTATGCTATCATTGTGAGCATCAAGTACATTCTGTATTCTCAACATAGTATGCTTCCTGCGACTTCTTAACTTGAGTTCAGTATTATGGGAGTTCTTGAGTTGAGAATTGTATTATGCGAGTTCTAGATTTAGAATAAGCTTATGCGAGTTCAAGACTAAGAATAAGCATCATGCGAGTTTTTGACTTGGACTTTGTATTTTGAGTGTTCTAACCTGTTTTAAGAGGATTTTCATGTGTTCTTCAAGTTCATGAGATACAACATCATTTTGAGAACAAAATCAAAACAACAAGTGTTTTGGTCATTTTTTTGTCTCTTTTCTGTATTTTTTTTTGTTTCTTGCAACATTGTATGTTATCTTTGTGAGTTTCAAGTACATTATGTATTTTCTGTATTCTCAACATAGTATGTTTTCTGCGAGTTCTAGAGTTCATGACTTCGAATAATCATCATGCGAGTTTTTGACTTGGAATTTGCATTTTGAGTGTTCTAACCTGTTTTTAGAGGATTTTCATGTGTTCTGCGAGTTCATGAGATACAACATCATTTTGAGAACAAAATGAAAACAACAAGTGTTTTGGTCATTTTTTTTTCTCTTTTCTGAATTTTCTTTTGAAGTGTTTTGTATCTTGCAACATAGTATGCTATCTTTGTGAGAGCTTCAAGTACATTTTGTATTTTCTGTATTCTCAACATAGTATGCTTTCTGCGAGTTCTTAACTCGAGTTCAGTATTATGGGAGTTCTTGAGTTGAGAATCGTATTCTGCGAGTTCTAGAGTTGGAATAAGATTTACGCGATTTCATGACTTAGAAGAAGCATCGTGCGAGTTTTTGACTTGGACTTTGCATTTTGAGTGTTCTAACCAGTTTTAAGAGGAATTTCATGTGTTCTATGAGTTCATGAGATACAACATCATTTTGAGAACAAAATCAAAACAACAAGTGTTTTGGTCATTTTTTTTCGTATCTTTTATGTATTTTTTTTTGAAGTGTTGTTGCATTTTGTATCTTGCAACATAGTATGTTATATTTGTGAGCTTCAAGTACATTCTGTATTCTCAACATAGTATGCTTTCTGCGAGTTCTTAACTTGAGTTTAGTATTATGCGAGTTCTTGAGTTGAGAATTGTATTCTACGAGTTCTATGGTTGGAATAAGCTTTATGCGAGTTTATGATTTAGAATAAGCATCATGCGAGTTTTTGACTTGGACTTTGCATTTTAGTGTTCTAACCTGTTGTAAGAGGATTTCCATGTGTTCTGCGAGTTCACGAACAACATCATTTTGAGAACAAAATCAAAACAACAAGTGTTTTGGTCATTTTTTGTATCTTTTATGTACTTTTGTTTGAAGTGTTGCTGCATTTTGTATCTTGCAACATAGTATGCTATCATTGTGAGCATCAAGTACATTCTGTATTCTCAACATAGTATGCTTCCTGCGACTTCTTAACTTGAGTTCAGTATTATGGGAGTTCTTGAGTTGAGAATTGTATTCTGCGAGTTCTAGATTTAGAATAAGCTTATGCGAGTTCAAGACTAAGAATAAGCATCATGCGAGTTTTTGACTTGGACTTTGTATTTTGAGTGTTCTAACCTGTTTTAAGAGGATTTTCATGTGTTCTTCAAGTTCATGAGATACAACATCATTTTGAGAACAAAATCAAAACAACAAGTGTTTTGGTCATTTTTTTGTCTCTTTTCTGTATTTTTTTTGTATCTTGCAACATTGTATGTTATCTTTGTGAGTTTCAAGTACATTATGTATTTTCTGTATTCTCAACATAGTATGTTTTCTGCGAGTTCTAGAGTTCATGACTTCGAATAAGCATCATGCGAGTTTTTGACTTGGAATATGCATTTTGAGTGTTCTAACCTGTTTTTAGAGGATTTTCATGTGTTCTGCGAGTTCATGAGATCCAACATCATTTTGAGAACAAAATGAAAACAACAAGTGTTTTGGTCAATTTTTTTTGTCTCTTTTCTGAAATTTTTTTTGAAGTGTTTTGTATCTTGCAACATAGTATGCTATCTTTGTGAGAGCTTCAAGTACATTTTGTATTTTCTGTATTCTCAACATAGTATGCTTTCTGCGAGTTCTTAACTCGAGTTCAGTATTATGGGAGTTCTTGAGTTGAGAATCGTATTCTGCGAGTTCTAGAGTTGGAATAAGATTTACGCGATTTCATGACTTAGAAGAAGCATCGTGCGAGTTTTTGACTTGGACTTTGCATTTTGAGTGTTCTAACCAGTTTTAAGAGGAATTTCATGTGTTCTATGAGTTCATGAGATATAACATCATTTTGAGAACAAAATCAAAACAACAAGTGTTTTGCTCATTTTTTTTCGTATCTTTTATGTATTGTTTTTGAAGTGTTGTTGCATTTTGTATCTTGCAACATAGTATGTTATATTTGTGAGCTTCAAGTACATTCTGTATTCTCAACATAGTATGCTTTCTGCGAGTTCTTAACTTGAGTTTAGTATTATGCGAGTTCTTGAGTTGAGAATTGTATTCTACGAGTTCTATGGTTGGAATAAGCTTTATGCGAGTTTATGATTTAGAATAAGCATCATGCGAGTTTTTGACTTGGACTTTGCATTTTAGTGTTCTAACCTGTTGTAAGAGGATTTTCATGTGTTCTGCGAGTTCACGAACAACATCATTTTGAGAACAAAATCAAAACAACAAGTGTTTTGGTCATTTTTTGTATCTTTTATGTACTTTTGTTTGAAGTGTTGCTGCTTTTTGTATCTTGCAACATAGTATGCTATCATTGTGAGCATCAAGTACATTCTGTATTCTCAACATAGTATGCTTCCTGCGACTTCTTAACTTGAGTTCAGTATTATGGGAGTTCTTGAGTTGAGAATTGTATTATGCGAGTTCTAGATTTAGAATAAGCTTATGCGAGTTCAAGACTAAGAATAAGCATCACGCGAGTTTTTGACTTGGACTTTGTATTTTGAGTGTTCTAACCTGTTTTAAGAGGATTTTCATGTGTTCTTCAAGTTCATGAGATACAACATCATTTTGAGAACAAAATCGAAACAACAAGTGTTTTGGTCATTTTTTTGTCTCTTTTCTGTATTTTTTTTTTGTTTCTTGCAACATTGTATGTTATCTTTGTGAGTTTCAAGTACATTATGTATTTTCTGTATTCTCAACATAGTATGTTTTCTGCGAGTTCTAGAGTTCATGACTTCGAATAATCATCATGCGAGTTTTTGACTTGGAATTTGCATTTTGAGTGTTCTAACCTGTTTTTAGAGGATTTTCATGTGTTCTGCGAGTTCATGAGATACAACATCATTTTGAGAACAAAATGAAAACAACAAGTGTTTTGGTCATTTTTTTTTCTCTTTTCTGAATTTTTTTTTGAAGTGTTTTGTATCTTGCAACATTGTATGCTATCTTTGTGAGAGCTTCAAGTACATTTTGTATTTTCTGTATTCTCAACATAGTATGCTTTCTGCGAGTTCTTAACTCGAGTTCAGTATTATGGGAGTTCTTGAGTTGAGAATCGTATTCTGCGAGTTCTAGAGTTGGAATAAGATTTACGCGATTTCATGACTTAGAAGAAGCATCGTGCGAGTTTTTGACTTGGACTTTGCATTTTGAGTGTTCTAACCAGTTTTAAGAGGAATTTTTCATGTGTTCTATGAGTTCATGAAATACAACATCATTTTGAGAACAAAATCAAAACAACAAGTGTTTTGGTCATTTTTTTCGTATCTTTTATGTATTTTTTTTTGAAGTGTTGTTGCATTTTGTATCTTGCAACATAGAATGTTATATTTGTGAGCTTCAAGTACATTCTGTATTCTCAACATAGTATGCTTTATGCGAGTTCTTAACTTGAGTTCAGTATTATGCGAGTTCTTGAGTTGAGAATTGTATTATGTGAGTTCTAGAGTTGGAATAAGCTTTATGCGAGTTCATGACTTAGAATAAGCATCATGCGAGTTTTTGACTTAGACTTTGCATTTTGAGAGTTCTAACCTGTTTTTAGAGAATTTTAATGTGTTATGCGAGTTCATTAGATACAACATCTTTTTGAGAACAAAATCAAAACAACAAGTGTTTTGGTCATTTTTTTTTTGTCTCTTTTCTATATATTTTTTTTGATGTGTTTTGTATCTTGCAACATAGTATGCTATCTTTGTGACCTTCAAGTACATTATGTATTTTCTGTATTCTCAACATAGTATGCTTTCTGCGAGTTCTTAACTTGAGTTTAGTATTATGCGAGTTCTTGAGTTGAGAATTGTATTCTGCGAGTTCTAGAGTTGGAATAAGTTGTACGCGAGTTCAAGACTTAGAATAAGCATCATGCGAGTTTTTGACTTGGACTATGCATTTTGAGTGTTCTTAACCTGTTTTAAGAGGATTTTCATATGTTCTAAGAGTTCATTAGATACAACATCATTTTGAGAACAAAATCAAAACAACAAGTGTTTTGGTCATTTTTTTGAATTTTTTCTATATTTTTTTTGAAGTGTTGTTGCATTTATTATCATGCAACATAGTTATCTTTGTGACCTTTTTAAGTACATTCCGTATTTTATGTATTCTCAACATAGTATGCTTTCTGCGAGTTCTTGAGTTGAGAATTGTATTCTGCGAGTTCTAGAGTTGGAATAAGACTTATGCGAGTTCCTGACTTAGAAAAAGCATCGTGCGAGTTTTTGATCGTTCAGAGGGCGATCATGGGGTCACTGAATGATGTCCTCCGTTACTTTCGGAGGTGCTGACCCGCAGCGAGGCAGAGATGACTAAGTGACATATGGAATATGGCGACGACAACAGCATGTCGTAGAAGGAGATAACAAGTGGAGCCAACGACCCACTAAGACTAACGTATCTACAACTACATCCCCGAGCGGGACTTTGCATTTTGATTGTTCTAACCTATTTTAAAAGGATTTTCATGTGTTCTGCGGGTTCATGAGATACATCATCATTTTGAGAACAAAATCAAAACAACAAGTGTTTTGGTCATTTTTTTTGAATCTTTTAGGTATTTTTGTTTTGAAGTGTTGTTGCATTTTGTATCAAGGAACATAGTTATCTTTGTAACCTTCATGTACATTCTGTATTTTCTGTATTCTCAACATAGTATGCTTTCTGCGAGTTCTTAACTTGAGTTCAGTATTATGCGAGTTCTTGAATTGAGAATTGTATTCTGCGAGTTCTAGAGTTGGAATAAGTTGTACGCGAGTTCAAGACTTAGAATAAGCATCATGCGAGTTTTTGACTTGGACTTTGCATTTTGAGTGTTCTTAACCTGTTTTAAGAGGATTTTCATGTGTTCTAAGAGTTCATTAGATACAACATCATTTTGAGAACAAAATCAAAAGAACAAGTGTTTTGGTCATTTTTTTGTCTCTTTTCTATATTTTTTTGAAGTGTTTTGTATCTTGCAACATTGTATGCTATCATTGTGAGCTTCAAGTACATTCTGTAATTTCTGTATTCTCAACCTAGTATGCTTTATGCGAGTTCTTGAGTTGAGAATTGTATTCTGCGAGTTCTAAAGTTGGAATAAGCTTTATGCGAGTTCATGACTTCGAATAAGCATCATGCGAGTTTTTGACTTGGACTTTGCATTTTGAGTGTTCTAACCTGTTTTTAGAGGATTTTCATGTGTTCTGCAAGTTCATGAGATACAACATCATTTTGAGAGCAAAATCAAAACAACAAGTGTTTTCGTCATTTTTTTTTCTATTTTCTATATTTTTTTGAAGTGTTTTGTATCTAGCAACATTGTATGCTATCTTTGTGAGCTTCAAGTACATTCTGTATTTTATGTATTCTCAACATAGTATGCTTTCTGCGAGTTCTTGAGTTGAGAATTGTATTCTGCGAGTTCTTATAAGCTTTATGCGAGTTCTTGACTTAGAATAAGCATCATGCGAGTTTTTTACTTGGACTTTGCATTTTGATTGTTCTAACCTATTCTAAGAGGATTTTCATGTGTTCTGCGAGTTCATGAGATACATCATCGTTTTGAGAACAAAATCAAAACAACAAGTGTTTTGGTCATTTTTTTTAATATTTTCTGTATTTTTTTTGAAGTGTTGTTGCATTTTGTATCATGCAACATAGTTATCTTTGTGACCTTCAAGTACATCTGTATTTTCTGTATTCTCAACATAGTATGCTTTATGCGAGTTCTTAACTTGAGTTCAGTATTATGCGAGTTCTTGAGTTGATAATTGTCTTCTGTGAGTTCTAGAGTTGGAATAAGCTTTATGCGAGTTCAAGACTTAGAATAAGCATCATGCGAGTTTTTGACTTGGGCTTTGCATTTTGAGTGTTCTTAACCTGTTTTAAGAGGATTTTCATGTGTTCTAAGAGTTCATTATTTACAACATCATTTTGAGAACAAAATCAAAACAACAAGTGTTTTGGTCATTTTTTTGTCTCTTTTCTATATTTTTTTTGAAGTGTTTTGTATTTTGCAACATTGTATGCTATCTTTGTGAGCTTCAAGTACATTCTGTATTTTTAGTATTCTCAACATAGTATGCTTTATGCGAGTTCTAGAGTTGAGAATTGTATTCTGCGAGTTCTAAAGTTGGAATAAGCTTTATGCGAGTTCATGACTTAGAATAAGCATCATGCGAGTTTTTGACATGGACTTTGCATTTTGAGTGTTCTAACCTGTTTTTAGAGGATTTTTATGTTATCTACAAGTTGAAATACAACATCTTTTTTAGAACAAAATCAAAACAACAAGTGTTTTGGTCATTTTTTTCCGTCTCTTTTCTATATTTTTTTGAAGTGTTTTGTATCTTGCAACATAGTATGCTATCTTTGTGAGCTTCAAGTACATTCAGTATTTTCTGTATTCTCAACATAGTATGCTTTCTGCGAGTTCTTGAGTTGAGAATTCTATTTTGCGAGTTCTTATAAGCTTTATGCGAGTTCATGACTTAGAATAAGCATCATGCGAGTTTTTGAGTTGGACTTTGCATTTTGATTGTTCTAACCTATTCTAAGAGGATTTTCATGTGTTCTGCGAGTTCATGAGATACATCATCGTTTTGAGAACAAAATCAAAACATCAAGTGTTTTGGTCATTTTTTTGTATCTTTGCTGTATGTTTTTTGAAGTGTTGTTGCATTTTGTATCTTGCAACATAGTATGCTATTTTTATGAGCTTCAAGTACATTATGTATTTTATGTATTCTCAAAATAGTATGCTTTCTGCGAGTTCTTAACTTGAGTTCAGTATTATGCGAGTTCTTGAGGTTGAGAATAGTATTCTGCGAGTTCTAGAGATGGAATACGTTGTACGTGAGTTCAAGACTTAGAAAAAGCATCATGCGAGTTTTTGACTTGGACTTTGCATTTTGAGTGTTCTTAACCTGCTTTAAGAGGATTTTCTTGTGTTATAAGAGTTCATTAGATACAACATCATTTTGAGAACAAAATCAAAACAACAAGTGTTTTGGTCATTTTTTGTCTCTTTTCTATATTTTTTTGAAGTGTTTTGTATCTTGCAACATTGTATGCTATCATTGTGAGCTTCAAGTACATTCTGTATTTTCTGTATTCTCAACATAGTATGCTTTCTGCGAGTTCTTGAGTTGAGAATTTTATTATGTGAGTACTTATAAGCTTTATGCGAGTTCATGACTTAGAATAAGCATCATGCGAGTTTTTGACTTGGACTTTGCATTTTGATTGTTCTAACCTATTCTAAGAGGATTTTCATGTGTTATGCGAGTTCATGAGATACATCATCGTTTTGAGAACAAAATCAAAACAACAAGTGTTTTGGTCATTTTTTTTGAAGTGTTGTTGCATTTTGTATCATGCAACATAGTTATCTTTGTGACCTTCAAGTACATTCTGTATTTTCTGTATTCTCTGTATTCTCAACATAGTATGTTTTCTGCGAGTTCTTAACTTGAGTTCAGTATTATGCGAGTTCTTGAGTTGAGAATTGTATTCTGTGTGTTCTAGAGTTGGAATAAGCTTTATGCGAGTTTTTTTTTGAAAGGAGAAACTCCAGGCAATATTATAAGACAAAACAAAACAAAAACAAGAGTAGCGCTACAGCCAAGCCCAGAGGGCTAAAAACTAACACATCACCCCATACCACACAACAATCAACCAGAACAGACAACAAGCTCATCGACATAAACAGCGAGCAAAAGAAGAAACAAAAACAGAACACCACAACACAATCAGCCAAATCCCGAATATCTTCAGAAAAAGCATAGCGCTAGTCATCACCTATAAAATGCCTGGACTTCAACTTCCAAATGACCCTCATGTGAACCACAAGCTGATCAGCCGTACATTTAGCAGAACGAAAAAGGCGATCATTTCTCTCACGCCAAATAAAAAACACGGTTGCCGCAATGAATAAATTACGCTTAATGAACTTTGGCGTTGTCGATAAATCAGAAAGTCTTCCGACAATTTGGTCCCAAGAGTTCGGCCAAGTCTCTATGTGTCCCATAGCTTTGATCGCACTCCAAACCTGCGAAGAGTAAGAGCATTCGAAAAATAAGTGGTTACGAGAATCCATGTACGATTCACACAACGAGCACCGAAGATCCGCATTGGCGCTATCCCAAGACACCATACGGTCTTGTGTATTGAGCCGGCAATGACATGTCGTCCATAAGCAAAAGGCATGCTTGGGAATAAACCCCTTAAACCACACCGAATTGGCCCAAGGAGTAGTTTGAAGGACGCCCACAAACACTTCATACGCCACCTTAACTGAAAAATCCACCAGATTCCCATTCACATCTATCCACCTCCATTTATCCTCACGAGATTGGTCATGAACTGGCAAAGGAGAATTTTGAAGTGGACTATACCGATTTATCCACTCATTCGGCCAACCATTAGGGAAGCGATCAACCACATCTTCAAGAGTGTCAAGCTGTGAGAACCCATTATCACTTATAAACCGTTTGGAAATAATCGAAGATAACGTACCAATCGGCCCCCACCAATCCTCCCAGGCTCTCGTACGGGCACCATTACCAACTATTATCTTCATATGAGCTCTAACAAAAGGCCTCATATCCAGAATCTTACGAATCATCCAAGACCACCTGGAACTCTTTCGGACCAACCAAAAGTGCTCGTCACGCAGACAATACAAGTAAACCCACCTCACCCATAACGAGGATCGCCGAGTGAGGATATCCCAAGAGTGCTTAGCATGCATTGCCCGATTCCAAATCGTCAGCCGCCGAATACCTAAACCACCATTAGCAATCGGCCTACAAATCAAATCCCAAGCAACCTTGCATTCACCTCTAGAAGACTCACCTTGTGCCCATAGAAACTTTCTGAATAACGCCTCCAATTTATGAATAACCCTCGACGGAATCAACAAGGTAGACATCCAATATAATTGTAATGAAGCAAGAACCGAAAGAATCAACTGTCTTCTCCCAGCAAAGGACATAAATTTATTCTTCTAGTTATGGATGCGAGCATGCACTTTAGAAATAAGAACAGCAAAATCTGCCACTTTAAGCCGAACCCCGGAGAGAGGGACTCCCAGATATCTGATAGGAAAAATTCCATGGCGAAAAGGAAGACATTCAAGGATAGCCAAACGCGATTGCTCGGAGACATTCCCAAAAAAAACCTCACTTTTTTCAAGACTAGGCGAGAGGCCTGATTTGGTCTTAAAAATATCTAAGGCTTTTTTTAGAACAAGAACCGAATCCACATCACCTCTTGTGAATACAAACAAATCATCCACGAAACACAAGTGGGTAATTTGTAGAACATCACAATCCTTATGGTACCCAAATTCGGCCGCCTCTTGGATACACTTCTTAAATATCATGGAGAAGCCTTCCATTATTATCGTGAATACGTTATGGCGACAACGGGTCCCCTTGTCTTAGACCACGACCACCTTTAAAAAAACCCCACGACTCCCCATTAACAGACACCGAGAATGACGTAGATGTGACCATCTCCTTAATCCATCTAATAAGAGCCATATGGAATCCGAGGCCCTCCAACATAGCCATCAAAAAATTCCAATCCACCACCATGTCATAAGCTTTTTGGATATCAATTTTAAAGGCGCAACGAGGAGGGCCACTATCTCGTTGATACCCCGCAACAAGCTCATGCACCATAAGAATATTATCAGAAATATTTCGGCCCACTATAAAAGCCAATTGCGTCTGACTAATAATACCATCCAGAAAATCCTTCATTCGGTTAACAACCATCTTACTAATAATCTTGTAAATAACTGTACAACAAGATATGGGTCTAAACTCCGTCACCTTGAAAGCATTTGGGACTTTCGGAATTAAACAAAGCAAAGTATGGTTTAATTCCTTAGCAGGACATCCACGATAAAAGAAATTATGAATAGCAAGACTAACCTCATTACCGACAATGCTCCAAGTTGCTTTAAAGAATTTAGCAGAAAAGCCATCCGACCCCGGGGACTTATCATTACCGATTTGAGCAAGGGCCACTCTTATATCATCATTTGTGAACGGTCTAATCATCACATTTGCATCACCAACCGAGAGCTTGGGAACAAACACAAATTCTTCCATATTTGGGTGCACCATAGGATCCGCATGGCCCAAAATATTCATAAAAGTGGCCCACAAAAGCCGTAGAAACATCCTCCCCATAGTAAAAAATTCCATCACGATCACTCACAGAAGTAATCCGATTCCTATGTTTTTTTCTCCTTGATCACATTATGGAAGAATTTGGTATTAAAATCGCCTTCATTAAGCCACGTCACCTTCGCCCGTTGCCTAGCATTAATCTCTTCATCATGGCAAGCACTAATATAAGCCCTTTTAAGGTGGCAAAGGTCTTCATGAAGGGTATGGTTGCATGGATCAGCGTCACACATTGATTGTGCAACATCAAGCTCCTTTTTTAACAAAGCAACCTTATCCGAAAGATTCCTGTACGAATTCTCCAACTTACGCATTGGAGCCTTAATATTCTTTAGTTTCGACAAAACTTTGCCCATAAAAGAGCCCTGCCTCGGACCATCCCAAACCTCCTTAACAGTCTGCAAAAACAAAGGGTGAGCAACAAGATAATTATCAAACTTAAAGCCCCAAACCCTCTTCCGATTGCCCCCTTTAAAAGACAGCATGGCTGGTGAATGATCCGAAATCCCTCTCGGATGAAACATCACTTCAGCATCTTGAAAATGCACGGAAAATTCAACATTCGCCATAATCCGATCAAGCTTGCGTCTTATCCCCCCTTCTTCACTTGGCTTTTGACACCAAGAGTATTGGATACCCACATACTTGACATCAAAAACCTCTACATCTTCAACACAAGCTCCAAACTCCATCATATCTACGTTGCGGCGAGAGGAACCACCCAAACCATCATGGGGAAACAACATAGTGTTAAATATCCCCATGATACTCCAAGGCGTACTCCCAATAAGAACTTTAAATCTTCGAAGTCCCGACCACAGCTCTCTTCGAGCTACATACGTATTAGCACCATAAACAATAGACAAGAAAAACGGGTTGGCATCCCCACATAACCGAACTTGGCAATTCATGAATTGGGCATGAACCTCTAACACCATAATATCCATCAACCGAGAATCCCACACAAGGATAATGCGAGTTCCGAACTCAGACACTGATTGATTGGACCTCCACTCCCACCTTCCAAAAAAACGACCACGCACATCATCCAACGAATCTCTTTTCACATGAGATTCAATAATGGCACAACAACTAAATATTGTTCAAGTGAATAAACTCCCGCACCTCCTTTTGTTTCAACCGGGCATTTAAGCCCCTAATATTCCAAGAAGATAGCTTAATCATGAGGAATAGGATATTTTGCCCCCTATCACATCAATGCCCGCATTGGTTGAACCCACGTTACTACCTGTTGAGTCCCTCATATTCCCCTGATCCTCCCCCAAGACTTGAAATCTGTTAATCGTCTCCGTCGAACTTTTAGTTGGCACTTTTAAGATACCACGAATTGGTTTCGTTCCAGGCACAGGTTTAAAGGGTGTGCTAGGCCGATATATCTTACCCTCCTTATGGACATTGACAGTAAGCCCCTCAAGAAATGACCCCAGATCGGGAGGCATAGAGGTACCTATACTCCCCTCCCCATGAGCACCACCAACTTGAGCATTAACCTCCTCAACCTCCCCCGCATCTTGCTTTGATGAATCACTCACGTCCTTGGTCATCACCTCTGTTAGTGCCACCATTTCAGAATTTCCAACACACTTATCCGAACCATCCCCGCCCTCGCTTCGACTACTAGAACCACTCGTGCTTGTATTGTTCCCGTTACATGCACTTGTGCATGCAAAATTTTCCTTGCATGCACTTGTGCATGTAGTATCACCCATAATCTTTTCTTTATACTTCTCCCCTCCTTCGGGCTGGCCGCTACTAACTCCATTACCATTGTCCCCCCTCTTCGACTTTTGAGTGTAATAATTCACCTTATGACCCCTCTTCCGATGAACCACCGGCGTAAACCCATCAACATCCTTAGGCGTATTATTCTTTCTTCCCACGTTTCTACCCGGCGCTTTTGCACATGTTCCAAGAGTGTGTCCAAACACACAACAGTGAGAGCATTGACTAGGCTCCCATAAGTATTCCACAAGAACTTTTGTTTTCTCCACTTTTTCCCCATTTACATGAGGTATCACCACCTCTATCTCCTTTTTTAACTCCCCGACCGACCACACATCAATTAGGACTTTTGCAAACCCCGGTTTTCCCCATTTTTTATCACACATAGCAGCCGTACAAGCATCCATAGATCTTGGGACACCAATAACGGGCATTCTGTGTGTACGGGTTTATTAAGGGCCTTAGTAGGATCCCAGCAAGCCACGAAAAGTGGAACTCCATAAACCATAAGAGGCCCTTGGTCAATAACTTGCGTACACCCTCCAACATCATTGAAGCGAAAAAAGAAAATTCCATTCCCATTTAGCATGATATCATTTAGGCCAAATTTTCCCCATTGCGCCAAAGCCACACGTTTGACAACAGAAAACATCGGCCTTTTACCGAGAAAATACCCATAAAGCATGGTATTGTAAGAGATACTCACCTCCTTGGTGAGTTCGATCGGAATCGTAACCACACTAGTTTTCTTGTCCTCCAAAGGGAAAAAATCCAAAGTTCCAGCTTTCTCTCCACCCATGACATTCGAAAAAGTTAACCTTTTGAACATTGATTCCCTAGTCACTTGCACCTTAGGGTTTTCCGTGTCCGTACCCGTCTGAATAGCTGTTGCATGCATGGAAACGCTACCATCAGCGTCCCTAGATCCTCCTCCAGCACCATTAAACGTCGCGGAAATTTGTGAATCTGAACCCAATTGAGCCTCAAAAATCATAGCATCCATAATGAAAACGCAAGACACTAGGCGAGGTCGAAGCCTAGGAGCACGCACACACAGAACTCAGGAGTGAGTCTCACAATGGTGTACGAAGGACTAGGAAACACGAGTCGCACAAGTGCCAACATCTACAACTTCTGCAACTAGAGGCGTCAGCAAACCTACCCACCGACCCACGACTATCTGACTTGAATTTAGCTTCCACCAAAATTCAAAACAAACACTGGAACCAAAAGCATGCACCGTCCTAAACTCTAGAAGCACCCACCCACTAACCCACAAACATGGAAATATGGAAATTAAACAAACAAACCACAACAAAGGGCTTCCTAATCGTGAAACAACCACCGCCCCACTAACAATGCGAACCAATAATAAAAAAGGGAAAATCGATAAAATCCAGACCTTGCGCCGTCGAAGAACCACGATCTGGCTAAACACTCTCGCTGTGTATCAACCAACGATGATTTCCACACAATTGATTCGTCGTCAGATCTGGAGTAATCACGCAGAAACCACAAACGTAACAGGGATCTGCACAAGGAATAGTACCTCGACGATGAACAGTAAACCCTAGCCAATGAACAGTAAACTCAAGCCGATGAACAGTAAACCCAAGCCGATGAACAGTAACCCTAATCTCCATTTTTCTCCATCTCTCCCCCTTTCGTGCGAGTTCATGACTTAGAATAAGCATCATGCGAGTTTTTGACTTGGACTTTGCATTTAGAGAGTTCTAACCCGTTTTTAGAGAATTTTAATGTGTTCTGCGAGTTCATGAGATACAACATCTTTTTGAGAACAAAATTGATACAACAAGTGGTTTTGTCATTTTTTTTTGTCTCTTTTCTATATTTTTTTTGATGTGTTTTGTATCATGCAACATAGTATGCTATCTTTGTGAGCTTCAAGTACATTCTGTATTTTTTGTATTCTCAACATAGTATGCTTTCTGCGAGTTCTTAACTTGAGTTCAGTATTATGCGAGTTCTTGAGTTGAGAATTGTATTCTGCGAGTTCTAAAGTTGGAATAAGCTTTATGCGAGTTCATGACTTAGAATAAGCATCATGCGAGTTTTTGACTTGGACTTTACATTTTGAGTGTTCTGACCTGTTTTAAGAGGATTTTCATGTGTTCTGCGAGTTGATGAGATACATCATCATTTTGAGAACAAAATTAAAACAACAAGTGTTTTGGTCATTTTTTTTGAATCTTTTCTGTATTTTTTTTGAAGTGTTGTTGCATTTTGTATCACGCAACATAGTTATCTTTGTGACCTTCCAGTACATTCTGTATTTTCTGTATTCTCAACATAGTATGCTTTCTACGAGTTCTTGAGTTGAGAAATGTATTCTGCGAGTTCTAGAGTTGGAATAAGACTTATGCGAGTTCCTGACTTTGTAGAAGCATCGTGCGAGTTTTTGATCGTTCAGAGGGCGATCGTGGGGTCACTGAATGAAGACCTCTGTTACTTTCGGAGGTGCTGACCCGCAGCGAGGCAGAGATGACTAAGTGACATATGGAATATGGCGACGACAACAGCATGTCGTAGAAGGAGATAACAAGTGGAGCCAACGACCCCCTAAGACAAACGTATCTACAACTACATCCCCGAGGCGGGACTTTGCATTTTGATTGTTCTAACCTATTTTAAGAGGATTTTCATGTGTTCTGCGAGTTCATGAGATACATCCATCATTTTGTGAACAAAATCAAAACAACAAGTGTTTTGGTCATTTTTTTTGAATCTTTTATGTATTTTTGTTTTGAAGTGTTGTTGCATTTTGTATCATGCAACATAGTTATCTTTGTGACCTTCAAGTACATTCTGTATTTTCTGTATTCTCAACATAGTATGCTTTCTGCGAGTTCTTAACTTGAGTTCAGTATTATGCGAGTTCTTGAGTTGAGAATTGTATTATGCGAGTTCTAGAGTTGGAATAAGTTGTACGCGAGTTCAAGACTTAGAATAAGCATCATGCGAGTTTTTGACTTGCACTTTGCATTTTGAGTGTTCTTAACCTGTTTTAAGAGGATTTTCATGTGTTCTAAGAGTTCATTAGATACAACATCATCTTGAGAACAAAATCAAAACAACAAGTGTTTTGGTCATTTTTTTTAAATCTTTTCTATATATTTTTTTGAAGTGTTCTTGCATTTTGTATCATGCAACATAGTTATCTTTGTGACCTTCAAGTATATTCTGAGAACAACATAGTATGCTTTCTGCGAGTTCTTGAGTTAAGAATTGTATTCTGCGAGTTCTAGAGTTGGAATAAGATTTATGCAAGTTCCTGACTTAGAAGAAGCATCGTGCGAGTTTTTGATCGTTCAGAGGGCGATCGTGGGGTCACTGAATGAAGTCCTCCGTTTCTTTTGGAGGTGCTTACCCGCAGCGAGGCAGAGATGACTAAGTGACATATGGAATATGGCGACGACAACAGCATGTCGTAGAAGGAGATAACAAGTGGAGCCAACGACCCACTAAGACTAACGTATCTACAACTACATCCCCGAGCGGGACTTTGCATTTTGATTGTTCAAACCTATTTTAAGAGGATTTTCATGTGTTCTGCGAGTTCATGAGATACATCATCATTTTGAGAACAAAATCAAAACAACAAGTGTTTTGGTCATTTTTTTTGAATCTTTTATGTATTTTTGTTTTGAAGTGTTGTTGCATTTTGTATCATGCAACATAGTTATCTTTGTGACCTTCAAGTACATTCTGTATTTTCTGTATTCTCAACATAGTATGCTTTCAGAACCAATTACGGGGGGAGGAGGAGATGGAGAAAAATGGCGATTAGGGTTTACTATTCATCGGCGGCAAGGGTACTGTTCATACGAGGTACTATTCATCATACGAGGTATTGTTCATACGAGGTACTGTTCATCATACGAGGTACTGTTCATCGTCGGCTAGGGTTACTATTCATCGTACGAGGGTACTGTTCATACGAGGTTACTATTCATCGTACGAGGTAATGTTTATTGACTAGTTTTCTGATTTTCGATCGAGTTTTCGACGTTTTTTGGTGGCTGGGGTACTGTTCATCGGCGGCTAGGGTTACTATTCATCATACGAGGTACTGTTCATACGAGGTACTGTTCATACGAGGTATTATTCATTGTACAAGGTACTGTTCATCGACTGGTTTTCTGCTTTTTCGATCGATTTTTCGGCGATTTTTTTAAAGGCTCTTTCAAGTCTGGTCTTTCGTTTCTTAGAGGTAGCTCATGTTTCTGAGGTCTTCGTCTCTTTTCGGGGGGACTTGTCGGTTTCAGCGTTCCAAGTTTCTTGGAACCTTCGTTATCCCGGGCGGGTTTCTTTGCGAGAGGCAGCACCTCGGCTTCGTGCGAACTCTAGGTTGCTGGAAGGCGTGGATTGTGTGGCCGAGTTTCCATGGATGCTATGGATGCTATACTAATCGAAGAGACGGTAGTTGTAGGAAAGTCCAGCTTAAACGCAAGCCTCTCGTCGGATGCATCTTCTAGGGCTGACGTCGCCAATGAAGTCAGCGAACCCATGCAGCCGCATGGGATGGGAGCTGGTGCAGAGGGGGCATCGGTGGACCGAATTTCTGTGTTCCAAAGGCTGGATTTCGAGGAGGCTTTGCGAAAGAAACCGATGGATTATGCGGGGGTAGTAGGTGATGCAAAGTCGAGTATGTTGGATTTTTTCCCTTTGGATGATAAGAAAGCTTCGGTGGTCTCAATTCCAATTGAGCTTGCAAAAGAGGTAAGTAAAATCTATCACACCACTTTGTTTGGTTATTTCTTAGGCCCTCGCCCACCGTTCCCCATTGTCGAACGGGGAGTAAAAGTGGCTTGGGGTAAGTATGGGTTTATCAGATACTATGGTGAATGGGAATGGTGTTTTTTTTTTCCGATTTAATGATGAAGGAGGATGTTCTCAAGTGGTGGACCAAGGTCCGTTGATGATCCGCGGCATTCCCCTATTTGTGTCTCATTGGGACCCAACTAAAGGGAATAGCAAGTCGGTCCACACAGAATGCCCTCTATGGGTTAAGCTCCATAACATTCCTCTAGTTGCTTTCAATAAAGAGGGTGTTGGGCGGATTGCTAGCGCGTTGGGAGTTCCGAAATCAATAGATGCATGCACGACATCCATGTGTGATAAAAAGTGGGGAAGACCGGGGTTCGCGAAGGTCCTTGTGGATGTATGGGCTGTTGGAGAGCTTAAACGTGAAATTGAAGTTGTTATTCCAACCCTTTCTGGGGATAAGGTTGATAAGGTAAAAGTTCAAGTGGAGTATATGTGGGAGCCTAGCCAATGTACTTTCTGTTGCGTTTTTTGTCACAAAGTTACCTCGTGCCCAAAAGCTAATAGTCATCGCGCGGTAACGTCAAAACAGACTAACGTGGATAAAGATGGATTTACAAAAGTGGTGAACAAAAAGAAGAATTGGGTTCAAAAGCCACCGAAGGTTGCGACTAAGTCTGATGATTTGGCCGAAGATCAAGTTCCTAAGGACCATGTGGAGGTAGTGGAGGTTCAAACCGTGGAGGTGGATGGGAAGATGGATGACAATACCACATGCACAAGTGCATGTAAGGAGCCAACTGCTTGCACAAGTGCATGTAATATGATGGAGAATGTGACTCAAGGGCCGGGAGGTGTGGTCAATAGTGTTGTTCAAAGCGATAGTCAGAGTACGCATCAAAAGAATACTATTCCGACGGACTTGGGAGTGTTTTTAGATGTGGTTTCGGAGAAGGTTGGAAAACACCCACCTACGGCTAAGGTGGTTGAGGGTGAGGCGAGTAAGGGGACGCAACGACCGAATACCTCTTTTAGGCCAAGTGGTTCATCTTTTGGGGTGGAGAGCAAGCCAATAAAGGGAATTCTAAAGACCTCAACACGGACGAATGTCGAGTCTTCGAATCGGTTCCAGGCTTTGGAGGAGAAGGGAGTTCAGGATAAAGTAGTGGGGAGTTCTGCTTCCCAGATGCCATCCTTTCCATGATTAAGTTTGCTGCTTGGAATGTACGGGGTCTTAATGCTCCGTTAAAGCAGCGGGAGGTAAAAGATTTTGTTCACTTAAATAATGTCTCTTTTTGCAGTATCATTGAGTCTCATGTTAAAGGGCAAGCGTTGGAAGAAGTGTGTAGGAAAACGTTTGGGCGATGGGAATGGAGGTCTAACCTTGTGGCCTCGCCAAATGGTACGCGTATAATTGTGGCTTAGGACGCTAGAGCTATGGACGTTATGGTTCTAGAAGCTCAATCTCAATTTATACATTGCCAACTTTGCATGTATGGGGAACCTTTGCCGTTTTTTGTTACTATTGTTTATGGTGCGAACACGTTAGTGGAACGACGTCAGTTATGGTCCGGATTGAGAAGGTTCAAGGTGTTGGGCAATGGGCAACCTTGGGTTATTTTTGGGGACTTTAATACTATGCTTTTTCCTCACGATGGGTTGGGGGGATCCTCGAGGAGATATTATGAAATGCATGATTTCATGGCTTGCGTGGAAGATATTGAAGTCCTTGATATTAATTACTCAGGCATGCAGTATACGTGGTCTCAAAAACCGGTGGATGATAGCGGTATTAGACGAAAGCTGGATCGTGTAATGGCTAATGTCCACTTTCTTTATCGATTTGGGGACTCTACGGTCCGGTTCATGGCGAGGGGAATTTCTGATCATTCCCCCTCCGTTCTGTCTTTTTCGGCCGGAAAGAGAAAGGTGGTCACTGGGTTCAAATTTGATAATTTTCTTGTTGATCACCCTTCTTTTTTGCAAATTGTTCAATAGGGATGGATGATGTCGGTCCAGGGCTCTTTCATGTATCAAGTTTTGACTAAGCTTAAAGGTTTGAAGGGGTGTTTGCGGAAGTTGAGGGCTACGTATGGTAGTCTCTCGGCTCGGTCTAGACTTTGTAAAGATGAACTTGAAAAGGCCCAATTGGCGAGCGATGGGGATCCGCACAACAGGTTGTTGCAAGAGGACTTGTCGGTTTGGAGATTAGCTTACCAACAGGCGTGTAATGATGAAGAAAGCTCGGCCCGCCAACGTGCAAAGATTAGGTGGCTTAATGAGGGGGATGCTAATACTAAATTCTTCCATAGTGTTATGAAAGAGAAAAGGCATTCACAACGGGTTCAGGAAGTATGTGATTCGAATGGTGATGATGTTGTAGATACTCTTCTATCCCACTTTCAGTCGTTTCTAGGAAATCGGGATTGAAGTGTGAATCCTTTGACGCAAGACTTGGCTTTCCGTAAGACCCTTTCCCTTGCTGAATCGCTCTCAATGGTTGTCCCAATCACGGATATGGAGATCAAGTTGGCCATTTTTAGCATTGGAAATGATAAGGCCCCGGGCTCGGATGGGTACTCGGCGAGGTTTTATAAAGGAGCGTGGAATATTGTTGGACCAGAGGTTACGCGTGCTATTCACAACTTTTTCTACACGGGAAAATTGGCAAAGGAATTGAACCATACTCTTCTCTGTTTAATTCCTAAGGTCCCTAATGCATCGCGTGTGTCGGACTTCCGACCTATATCTTGTTGCATGGTTTTGTATAAAGCTATTAGCAAGATTATTGTGGAGAGGATGAAAGGGTTGTTGGATGGATTGGTGAGCCCATTCCAGTCGGCTTTTATTCCGAGCCGTAATATTGCGGACAACATTCTAATGGCGCACGAGCTGGTTAGAGGTTATCAACGTAGCGAGGGCCCGCCCCGGTGTGCCTTCAAGATTGACATCCGGAAGGCGTATGACACGGTGGATTGGCAATACTTATTTGGTATGCTGGAGGGTATGGGGTTTCATTTGGCTATTGTTAAATGGATCAAAGAGATGGTCTCGTCAGCTTCCTTCTCGCTAGCAGTGAATGGAGAGACAAAGGGATTTTTTAAAGGTGGTCGGGGCCTTCGTCAAGGAGATCCCCTTTCGCCTTATCTCTTTACCATTGTTATGGAAGGATTCTCTCTCATTTTTAAACGTTGCATTGAAGAGGCGGCTTCCTTTGGTTATCATAAGGATTGTAGTGAGTTTCAACTCACCCATCTTTGCTTTGCAGATGATTTATTTGTTTTTACACAGGGTGATGTGGATTCGGTGATGGTGCCTTAAGAAGGCTCTCCAATTGTTTCAAACAAAATCTGGCCTTTCACCAAGTCTTGAAAAAAGCGAAGTCTTCTTTGGAAACGTCTCGGATCCCATTAGAAATGCTATCCGGGAGTGCTTACCATTCCGGAATGGTATCTTCCCAATCCGATACCTTGGAGTTCCGCTGTCCCCAACCAAGCTTAAAGCTAGGGATTATGATGCCCTCGTGACTAAGGTGATGGTGCGGGTGAACAATTGGAAAACAAAACACTTGTCTTTTGGAGGAAGATTACAACTCATAAAATCTGTGTTGGGTTCGCTACAAACTTATTGGATGTCGATCTTCACTATCCCCACGAGGGTGATCCATAAAATTGAATCGGTTTTCCGGGATTTTTTATGGGCCCAAGGGGAGAATTCAAGAGGGAGATGCAAAGTGGCTTGGGATCAAGTTTGTAAACCGTTGGAAGGGGGTGGTCTTGGTCTTAAGCGGCTAGCCTTATGGGTTAATTGGGTGTATCTTTATTTCATCGGGGACGCCCAATTTTGGATCGTTCGGAAGTCTACCCGGTGGTCGTCGGTTCTTTGCAAAATTCTAGACCTTCGACCTCACATTAGAAGATTCTTTATTTTCCGGGTTGGTAATGGTGAAGAGATTAATGCTTGGGAAGATCGTTGGGGGACTAATAACCCGTTATCTACGTCCATAACGTATCGGTTCATACATGGGGAGGGATTTTCTATGCGCACTTCGTTAAAAGATTTGGTTGATCGGCTTGGGAGTGTTTGGCCGAATGCTTGGATTCAAAGGTACCCGCATCTTGGTTTGATGGAGTGGCCGATCATTGATAGTGATCGACGTGACCAAATTTGTTGGGCGGATGTTAATGGTAACTTGGTGGACTTTTCGGTTAAAGTCGCATCCACTTCTATTGGAGGCATACATACCGTATGCTCTTGGCATAAATGGGTATGGTTTCCCGGTAACATTGCGAGACATGCCTTCTGTCTTTGGGTTGCTTGTCACCGTAGACTCCCTACTCAAGATCGTATGAGCATTTGGGTTTCGGAAGATGAAGGTTTAGTTTGCCCGTTGTGCGAAGTTGAGCAGGACTCTCACCGGCATCTTTTCTTTCAATGTGTGTTTGCGCATGATGTATGGCAAAGCATAAATTTTTTTGCCAATCTAGAGGATTGGCCGGATGGATGGGACGGTATAGTGGAAATGCTCTCGGATGATTCGTACGCGAGTTCATGACTTAGAATAAGCATCATGCGAGTTTTTGACTTGGACTTTGCATTTTGAGTGTTCTAACCAGTTTTTAGAGAATTTTCATGTGTTCTGCGAGTTCATGAGATACAACATCATTTTGAGAACAAAATCAAAACAACAAGTGTTTTGGACATTTTTTTTGTATCTTTTATGTACTTTTTTTTTGAAGTGTTGTTGCATTTTGTATCTTGCAACATAGTATGCTATCTTTGTGAGCTTCAAGTACATTCTGTATTTTCTGTATTCTCAACATAGTATGCATTCTACCAGTTCTTAACTTGAGTTCAGTATTATGCGTGTTCTTGAGGTTGGGAAATGAATTCTGCGAGTTCTAGAGTTGCAATAAGTTGTTCGCAAGTTCATGACTTAGAATAAGCATCTTGCGAGTTTTTACTTGGATTTTGCATTTTGAGTGTTCTAACCTGTTTTAAGAGGTTTTTCATGTGTTATAAGAGTTCATGAGATACATCATTTTGGGAACAAAATCAAAACAACAAGTGCTTTGGTCATTTTTTTTGTATCTTTTATGTATTTTTTTTTTGAAGAGTTGTTGCATTTTGTATCTTGCTACATAGTATGCTATCTTTGTGAGCTTCAAGTACATTCTTTATTTTCTGTATTCTCAACATAGTATGCTTTCTACGAGTTCTTAACTTGAGTTCAGTATTATGCGAGTTCTTGAGGTTAGGAATTGTATTCTGCGAGTTCTAGAGTTGCAATAAGTTGCTCGCAAGTTCATGACTTTGAATAAGCATCATGCGAGTTTTTGGCTTGGATTTTGCATTTTGAGCTTGAAGTACATTCTGTATTTTCTGTATTCTCAACATAGTATGCTTTCTACGAGTTCTTAACTTGAGTTCAGTATTATGGGAGTTCATGAGTTGAGAATTGCATTCTGCGAGTTCTAGAGTTGGAATAAGATTTATGCGAGTTCATGACTTAGAATAAGCATCATGCGAGTTTTTGACTTGGATTTTGCATTTTGAGTGTTCTAACCTGTTTTAAGAGGATTTTCATGTGTTCTAAGAGTTCATGAGTTACAACATCTTTTTGAGAACTAAATCAAAACAACAAGCGTTTTGGTCATTTTTTTGTATCTTTTTTGTACTTTTTTTTGAAGAGTTGTTGCATTTTAAATCTTGCTACATAAGTATGCTATCTTTGTGAGCTTCAAGTACATTCTGTATTTTCTGTATTCTCAACATAGTATGCTTTCTGCGAGTTCTTTACTTGAGTGCAGTATTATGCGAGTTCTTGAGTTTAGAATTGTATTCTGGGAGTTCTAGAGTTGAAATAAGATTTATGCGAGTTAATTACTTAGAAGAAGCATCGAGCGAGTTTTTGTATTGGCCTTTGCATTTTGAGTGTTCTAACCTGTTTTAAGAGGATTTTCATGTGTTCTGCAAGTTCATGAGATACAACAACATTTTGAGAAGAAAATCGAAACAACAATTGTTTTGGTCATTTTTTGTATCTTTTCTGTATGTTTTTTGAAGTGTTGTTGCATTTTGTATCTTGCAACATAGTATGCTATCTTTGTGAGCTTCAAGTACATTCTGTATTTTCTGTATTCTCAACATAGTATGCTTTCTACGAGTTCTTAACTTGAGTTCAAGATTATGCATGTTCTTGAGGTTGAGGGTATTCTGCGAGTTTTAGAGTTGGAATAAGTTGTACGCGAGTTCATGACTTAGATAAAGCATCATGCGAGTTTTTGACTTGGACTTTGCATTTTGAGTGTTCTAACTTGTTATAAGAGGATTTTCATGTGTTTTTTTTTGGAGAGGGTATCCCAGACCACATTTGGACCCAGACTAATCTCTGGCAATATGGGCCAAAGCCCGACTGCTAAAGCATGCAGCCCGGGGTCGAAGTCCCCGTACCTCCAGGATGCGTCCCGCAGGGTTCGAACATGAGACCGCTACTAGCAAGTCCACATGCCTTACCACTAGGCTAACACCCTTTTGGTATGTGTTCTAAGAGTTCATGAGATACAACATCATTTTGAGAACTAAATCAAAACAACAAGTGTTTTGGTCATTTTTTTTGTATCTTTTTTGTACTTTTTTTAAGTGTTGTTGCATTTTGTATCTTGCAGTATGATATCTTTGTGAGCTTCTAGTACATTATGTATTTTCTGTATTCTCAACATAGTATCATTTCTGCGAGTTCTTAACTTGAGTTCAGTATTATGCGAGTTCAAGAAGTTGAGAATTGTATTGTTCGAGTTCTAGAAGCTTTACGCGAGTTCATGAGATACCACATCATTTTGAGAACAAAGTCAAAACAACAAGTGTCTTGGTCCTTTTTTTTTTGTATCTTTTACGTGTTTTTTTGAAGTGTTGTTGCATTTTGTATCATGCAACATAGTATGCTACCTTTGTGAGCTTAAAGTACATTCAGTATTTTCTGTATTCTCAACATAGTATGCTCTCTGCGAGTTCTTAACTTGAGTTCAGTATTATGGGAGTTCATGAGTTGAGAATTGTATTCCGCGAGTTCTAGAGTTGGAATAAGTTGTACCCGAGTTCATGACTTAGAATAAGCATCATGCGAGTTTTTGACTTGGATTTTGCATTTTGAGTGTTCTAACCTGTTTTAAGAGGATTTTCATGTGTTATAAGAGTTCATGAGGTACATCATTTTGGTAACAAAATCAAAAGAACAAGTGCTTTGGTCATTTTATTTTGTATCTTTTATGTACTTTTTTTAAGAGTTGTTGCATTTTGTATCTTGCTACATAGTATGCTATCTTTGTGAGCTTCAAGTACATTATGTATTTTCTGTATTCTCAACATAGTATGCTCTCTGCGAGTTCTTAACTTGAGTTCAGTATTATACGAGTTGTTGCATTTTATATCTTGCTACATAGTATGCTATCTTTGTGAGCTTCAAGTACATTCTGTATTTTCTGTATTTTGAACATAGTATGTTTTCTACGAGTTCTTAACTTGAGTGCAGTATTATGCGAGTTCTTGAGTTTAGAATTGTATTATGGGAGTTCTAGAGTTGAAATAAGATTTATGCGAGTTAATTACTTAGAAGAAGCATCGAGCGAGTTTTTGTATTGGACTTTGCATTTTGAGTGTTCTAACCTGTTTTAAGCGGATTTTCATGTGTTCTGCAAGTACATGAGATACAATATCATTTTGTGAACAAAATCAAAACAATAAGTGTTTTGGTCATTTTTTTTGTATCTTTTCTGTATGTTTTTTGAAGTGTTGTTGCATTTTGTATCTTGCAACATAGTTTGCTATCTTTGTGAGCTTCAAGTACATTCTGTATTTTCTGTATTCTCAACATAGTATGTTTTCTACGAGTTCTTAACTTGAGTTCAAGATTATGCATGTTCTTGAGGTTGAGAATTGTATTCTGCGAGTTTTAGAGTTGCAATAAGCTGTACGCGAGTTCATTACTTAGAATAAGCATCATGCGAGTTTTTGACTTGGACTTTGCATTTTGAGTGTTCGAACCTGTTTTAAGAGGATTTTCATGTGTTATAAGAGTTCATGAGGTACATCATTTTGGGAACAAAATCAAAAGAACAATTGCTTTGGTCATTTTTTTTGTAACTTTTATGTACTTTTTTTTTGAAGAGTTGTTGCATTTTGTATCTTGCTACATAGTATGCTATCTTTGTGAGCTTCAAGTACATTATGTATTTTCTGTATTTTCAATATAGTATGCTTTCTGCGAGTTCTTAAATAGAGTTCTGTTTTATGCGAGTTCTTGAAGTTGAGTTTGTATTCTTCGAGTTCTAGAAGCTTTACGCGAGTTCATGACTTAGAATAAGCATCATGCCAGTTTTTGACTTCGACTTTGCATTTTGAGTGTTCTAACCTGTTTTTAGAGTATTTTCATGTGTTCTGTGAGTTCATGAGATACTTTCATTTTGAGAACAAAGTCAAAACAACAAGTGTCTTGGTCCTTTTTTTTGTATCTTTTATGTATTTTTTTTGAAGTGTTGTTGCATTTTGTATCTTGCAACATAGTATTCTATCTTTGTGATCTTCATGTACATTCTGTATTTTCTGTATTCTTAAGGTATGCTTTCTGCGAGTTCTTAACTTGAGTTCAGTATTATGCGAGTTCTTGAGTTGAGAATTGTATTCTGCGAGTTCTAGAGTTGAAATAAGATTTATGCGAGTTCATGACTTAGAAGAAGCATCGAGAGAGTTTTTGACTTGGACTTTGCATTTTGAGTGTTCTAACCAGTTTTAAAAGAATTTTCATGTGTTCTGCGAGTTCATGAGTTACAACATCATTTTGAGAACAAAATCAAAACAACAAGTGTTTTTGGTCATTTTTTTTGTATCTTTTCTGTATGTTTTTTGAAGTGTTGTTGCATTTTGTATCTTGCAAACATAGTATGCTATCTTTGTGAGCTTCAAGTACATTCTGTATTTTCTGTATTCTCAACATAGTATGCTTTCTGTGAGTTCTTAACTTAATTTCAAGATTACGCATGTTCTTGAGGTTGAGAATTGTATTCTGCGAGTTCTAGAGTTGCAATAAGTTGTTCGCGAGTTCATGACTTAGAATAAGCATCATGCTAGTTTTTGACTTGGATTTTGCATTTTGAGTGTTCTAACCTATTTTAAGAGGATTTTCATGTGTTCTAAGAGTTCATGAGATACAACATTTTGGGAACAAAATCAAAACAAGTGCTTTGGTCATTTTTTTTTGTATCTTTTATGTACTTTTTTTTTTTGAAGAGTTGTTGCATTTTGTATCTTGCTACATAGTATGCTATCTTTGTGAGCTTCAAGTACATTCTGTATTTTCTATATTCTCAACATAGTATGCTTTCTGCAAGTTCTTAACTTGAGTTCAGTATTATGCAAGTTCTTGAGTTTAGAATTGTATTATGGGAGTTCTAGAGTTGAAATAAGATTTATGCGAGTTAATGACATAGAAGAAGCATCGAGCGAGTTTTGTATTGGACTTTGCATTTTGAGTGTTCTAACCTGTTTTAAGAGGATTTTCATGTGTTCTAAGAGTTCATGAGATATAACATCATTTTGGTCATTTTTTTGTATCTTTTATGTACTTTTTTTTGAAGTGTTGTTGCATTTTGTATCTTGCTACACTGTATGCTATCTTTGTGAGCTTCAAGTACATTATGTATTTTCTGTGTTCACAACATAGTATGTTTTCTGCGAGTTCTTAACTTGAGTTTGGTATTATGCGAGTTCTTGAAGTTGAGAGTAGTATTCTTTGAGTTCTAGAGTTGGAATAAGCTTTACGCGAGTTCATAACTTAGAATAAGCATCATGCCAGTTTTTGACTTGGACTTTGCATTTTGAGTGTTCTAACATGTTTTAGAGGATTTTCATGTGTTCTAAGAGTTCATGAGATACAACATCATTTTGAGAACAAAATCAAAACAACAAGTGTTTTGGTCATTTTTTTTGTATCTTTTATGTATGTTTTTTGAAGTGTTGTTGCATTTATTATCTTGCAACATAGTATGCTATCCTTTGTGACCCTCAAGTTCATTCAGTATTTTTTGTATTCTCAACATACTATGCTTTCTGTGAGTTCTTAACTTGAGTTCAAGATTATGCATGTTCTTGAGGTTGATAATTGTATTCTACGAGTTCTAGAGTTGCAATAAGTTGTACGCGTGTTCATGACTTAGAATAAGCATCATCCGAGTTTTTGACTTGGACTTTGCATTTTGAGTGTTTTAACCTGTTTTAAGAGGATTTTCATGTGTTCTAAGAGTTCATGAGATACAACATCCATTTGAGAACAAAATCAAAACAACAAGTGCTTTGGTCATTTTTTGTATCTTTTATGTACTTTTTTTTGAAGAGTTGTTGCATTTTGTATCTTACTGTATGCTATCTTTGTGAGCTTCATGTACATTCTGTATTTTCTTGTATTCTCAACATAGTATGCTTGTCTCTAGACTTTTAGAGCGTCGAACTGATTCAACTCTTCTTGCATTGCACTTACCTAGTCTGAATCGGCAAGAGCCTCTGATACGGATAGACGACGAGCCATTACGGAGATACCGTAGCAATGGCTTTCTCTCTCTCACTTTGGCGACTAGGGTTGGGAATGGCTATCATTAGAGTTTACTGTTCATCGTCGAATTTTTTTGCGAAGGCCATTGGATCAGCTTCTGTTTGTTCTAGCTTTTGTCTGTTTTTTGATTGGATATTTGAGTTTAGTGGGTTGGTGGAGCAATAGTGGCCTGCAATTTCTGAGTTCACATGCAAGTTGAATTGAATTAAATCAATCCGTGGTTTAATTTGCTTCTTCTCGATTGTGATTGGTCACTTTGCGATAGTGGGACGGTGGTAGTTTCTTTTCTCTTGTGTTTGGGTTTCGTCGATCGTGGGTCGGTGGTGGCTTTGCTTTGTTTTGGTTTTCGCACACACCATCATTCCAACGAGAGGGTGAGTTTGGCGGCGCTCCAATTTCGTGGGACGGTGGAGGCAGATTCAATTTTAGGGTTTGCAGCTACTGTTCACGATATTTTTCCGGGCGCATAACCTATCGCTAAACTTGAGTGACTCGTGTTTCCTAGTCCCTTGTACACCATTGTGAGGCTCGTTTATGAGTTTCTGGGTGTACGTGTTCCTAGGCTTCGACCTCGCTCGGGTTGACAGGTGATGCGTGTAGCGACTTGTTTTAAAAGTCGATATGGATGCAATGGTTTTCGAGGCTCAATTGGTATCTGATTCGCAAGGTTCCGCGATGGCAAATGGTTCGGGAGGAGAATCTAGGGCTGACATCAACGTTGACGCCAACGTTTCCTTTCATGCAGCGGCTGTTCCGACGAGTACGGATACGGAAAACCCTATGGTGACTAGGGAATCTGTGTTCAATAGGTTAACTTATTCGAATTTCGTGGGTAGAGAGAAAGCTGGGAACTTGGATTTTTTTCCCCTGGAGGACAAGAAAACTAGTGTGGTCATGATCCCCATCGAGCTTGCAAAGGAGGTAAGTGCGTCGTATCACACTACTCTATTTGGTTATTTCCTGGGGCCACGACCACAATATGTTGTTGTTAATCGGGTTGGTCGCTCGCAATGGGGTATGTTTGGATTGAACGATGTTATGCTCAATGGCAATGGTATGTTCTTTTTTCGTTTTAATGACTTGGGTGGGTGCAATCAAGTGATTGATAACGGACCTTTAATGATCCGTGAGGTACCATTGTTTCTTTCTTGGGATCCTACTAAGGCTCTCAATAAACCGGTTCACACGGAATGCCCGCTTTGGGTAAAACTTCACAATATTCCGTTTGTCGCGTTTAACAAGGAACCGTTGGGCGTATTGCTAGTGTATTGGGGGTCCCAAAAACCATGGATGCGTGCACATCATCCATGTGTGACAAGAAATGGGGAGGACCTGGGTTTGCCAAAGTGCTTGTTGACGTCCAATCGCTATACGGTCTTGAATATTGATGGGGGAATGGGTGACGTGAATGGAGGGGGCGGTGGAGTGGACACTAGTTCAAGTTCCCAATGAAGCTTCTCTCTTGGAATATTCGGGGGCTGAATGCTCCTAGTAAGCAACGGGAGGTTCGTGATATTTTACATTCGGGTAACTTTAACTTTGGTGCGGTTTTAGAAACTGTAAAAAGAGAGGCTTTGGAGGATGTTTGTAAGCGTACGTTTGGTCGGTGGGAATGGAGATCAAACCTGTCCTTGTCGGACTTTGGTACTCGTATTTTGGTTTCTTGGGATCCAAGGTGTATGGATGTCATGGTAATTGAAATGCGTGCGCAATTTATGCATTGTGAGATTCGGTTGCATGGTGATCCGAATCCCATTTATTGTACGGTGGTATATGGAGCGACGAACTACATTGACCGCAAGCAGTTATGGTCGGGTCTTCGGAAGTTTAAGGTGCTTATGGGAAACCATGCATGGGTCTTAATGGGGGACTTTAATGCAAAGCTGTTTCCTCATGATGGTTTGGGTGGATCTTTTCGCCGGGATAGGGAGATGCTTGATTTCATAGCGTGTGTGGATAATATCGAGGTCTTTGATGTTCGGTAGACTGGGGTCCAATACTCTTGGTCTCAAAAGCCCATGGATGATTCGGGTATCCGACGAAAATTGGATCGGGTTATGGCTAATGTTGCTTTCACTGATCGGTTCCTTGATACGGTTGCGGAATTCTTACCTAGGGGGGTTTCGGACCACTCTCCGGCGGTGATATCTTTTACGGGAGGTACTCGTTTGCACTCTCGCAACTTTCGTTTTGATAATTTCTTGGTGGACCACCCTCGTTTTATGCAGATTACGAATGATGGATGGGAGGCCCAAGTTCATGGGACTTTCATGTTTAAAGTCTTGGCTAAATTAAAGATTCTGAAGCTGGTTTCGAAGGCTAAGAAGTTCTTATGGAAATCTTTCGGAGCGGGTGGCCCTTTGCAAAAAAGAACTGGGTGTGGTCCAGTTGGCTAGTGATGTTGATCCTACTAATCGGCAGATTCAAGTGGATCTTGCAGTTTGGCGTATAGCTTACCAGCAAGCTTGTAAAGATGAGGAAAGTGCGGCTAGTCAAAGAGCGAAAGTCAAATGGCTAATTGAGGGAGACTCAAATAAGAAATTCTTTCATAGTGTTATGAAGGAGAAAAGCCATGGACATCATATATAGGTGGTGTCTGATCGAAATGGTGATTTTCACTATGGCCAAGATGTTGCGGCGATCTTCTTGAACCATTTTCAATCGTTTCTTGGCGCTAGGGATGGCACTGTTGACCATAATATTGATGATTTTGCCTTTCGTAGGGTTGTTACGATGGGAGAAGCAAATTTCATGATCCGACCGATCTCTAATGATGAAATAAAGGCGGCTATTTTCCAGATTGGGAATGCTAAAGCTCCGGGGTCGGATGGCTTTTCGGCAAAGTTTTTTAAAGCTGCATGGAGTGTGGTGGGTACGGAGGTTACTACGGCTATTCATAATTTTTTCTACTCGGCTAAGCTAGAGAAAGAGCTCAATCACACGCTCCTTTGTCTCATTCCGAAAGTGCCACATGCGACTAGAGTCACGGATTTCAGGCCTATATCCTGTTGTTCGGTCCTATACAAAGTCATCAGCAAGGTGATTGTGGATCGCATGAAGGGTAGTTTTGATTCTTTAGTGAGTCCCTCTCAGTCTGCTTTCATCCCGGGCCGGCAAATTACTGATAATATTTTGATGCCTCATGAGTTGGTTCGTGGGTACCAAAGAGGTGATGGGCCGCCTCGTTGTGCTTTCAAGATTAACATTCAGAAGGCTTATGACACTGTTGATTGGCATTATCTCTGTAATATGTTAGAGGGCATGGGATTTCATTGGGCTCTTGTTCGATGGATTAAAGAAATGGTTTCATCTCCTTCCTATTCGTTAGCCGTCATTGAGAGACTTGGGGCTTTTTCAAAGGTGGTAGAGGTCTTTGTCAGGGAGATCTCTTGTCTCCTTACCTTTTTACCATCGTGATGGAGGGTTTCTCAATTATTTTCAAACGATGCATAGAGGAGGCGGTTAATTTTGGCTATCATAAGGATTGCCAAGCTCTTGATTTAACCCATCTTTGTTTTGCAGATGATCTATTCGTTTTGCAGATGATCTATTCGGTGTTGGTGCTAAAGTGGGCCCTTACTCTCTTTAAGGTCAAATCGGGGTTAGCCCCAAATCTTGAAAAGAGTGAAGTCTTCTATGGCAATGTTCCGTTGGAAGCTCGAAATGCTATTCGGGAGTGTTTATCTTTTCGGAATGGGGTTTTTCCCATTCGGTATTTAGGGGTGCCGCTCTCCCCTATTCAGTTAAAAACCCGTGATTATGATGTGCTCTTGACGAAGTTGGTTTCGCGTATTACTAATTGGAAGGCCAAGTTTTTGTCATTTGGAGGTTGTCTTCAACTTCTTAAAATCAGTCCTTGGATCTTTACAGATTCATTGGATGTCTATATTCTGGTTCCCAACCACGGTGATAAAAAAAGATTGAATCTCTTTGTCGGGATTTTGTATGGGCTCAAGGTGAAAATTCAAGAGGAAAATGCAAAGTGGCTTGGGAACGAGTTTTGTAAGCCTTTCGACGGAGGAGGTTTGGGAATAAAACCTTTAGCTACGTGGAATAAAGCTTTGTTGTCGCGTCACCTTTGGAACATTCTAACCCAAAAACACTCTCTTTGGGTTCGTTGGATTGTACTCCATTGCTTGGGAGAAACGCACTTCTGGCTTGTTCACAAAAGCTCTCGTTGGTCGTGGGTCCTAAGGAAATTAGGGGATATTCGTTCGGTGTTGAGACCATTTATTATGATGCGTGTTGGCAATGGTTCGGCAAGAGGATCGTTGGGCTCCTGGTACGCCACTTTCCTCTTTTATTTCTTATCGTTTTGTTCATTCGAAAGGGTTCACACCGTAGTCGTCGTTAAGAGAGTTAAGCTCTCGGTTTGAGGGGGTTTGGCCGAACAGTTGGGTGGATCGGTTTCCACAACTTGCTACGATTCAGTTTCCGAGTCTAAATGAGCATGAAAGGGACGGGATTCGTTGGGATGATGGGAATAGGCATATGGACGACTTTTCGGTGAGGGCAACTTCGGAAGCTTTGAGTGGGTCTTCCCAGACTGTTCCGTGGACAAAAGGTGTTTGGTTTAAAGGGCACATTGCTAAACACGCTTTCTGCATGTGGACTGCATGCCTTCGGCGGTTACCTACTCAGGATCGTATGCTCTCATGGAACTCAGATGGTTTGAACCTTATTTGCCCTTTATGTGAGGTTTGTATGGATTCCCATAACCACTTGTTTTTTGAATGCCAATTTTCCAATGAAATTTGGACGCGGATAAAGTTTTTTGCGGATTTTGAAGATTGGCCGAATCGTTGGGATGATGTTTTGATGGATCTTTCGGATGGAAATCGGCTACATAATCGGCTTGGGCCGAACTCCACATTGCGGCTGCGGTTTTCTTTATATGGCGATAACGGAACAATCGTTTGTTCCATAATGAAAAGCGTGATATGGAGGTGATCATCAAAAAGATACGGACATGGTTCAATGTCGGCTGTCTTGGACTACTAGAAGATCTCGTCTTATGTCTTATGAAGCGACCTAATCTTTGCTTTGGCCTTGTGGCTTTGGTGTTTGGAGCTCCGGTGGTTTTTAGCATCTTTTTTTCGATGTTATTTGCGTCTATTATGATGTGTTTATTTTGGTTGTTAGTTGCTTGGTATGGGGTTGTTTCCAAGTTTTTGTGTTTCTTCGTTTGGTTGTAGGCGGTTTGCCGTACTCTTTTGTTTTCATTTTATAAAATTGCCGGAGTTTTCCCTCCAAAAAAAAAAACATAGTATGCTTTATGCGAGCTCTTAACTTGAGTTTAGTATTATGCGAGTTCTTGAAGTTGAGAATTGTATTCTTCGAGTTCTAGAGTTGGAATAAGCTTTCCGCGAGTTCATGACTTAGAATAAGCATCATGCGAGTTTTTGACTTGGACTTTGCATTTTGAGTGTTCTAACCTATTTTTATAGGATTTTCATGTGTTCTGCGAGTTCATGAGATACAACATCATTTTGAGAACAAAGTCAAAACAACAAGTGTCTTGGTCCTTTTTTTTGAATCTTTTTTTTTTTTGAAGTGTTGTTGGATTTTGTATCTTGCAACATAGTATGCTATATTTGTGAGCTTCAAGTACATTCTGTATTTTCTGTATTCTCAACACAGTTTGCTTTATGCGAGTTCTTAACTTGAGTTCAGTATTATGCGAATTCTTGAGTTTAGAATTGTATTCTGCGAGTTCTAGATTTGAAATAAGATTTATTCGAGTTGATGATTAGAAGAAGCATCGAGCGAGTTTTTGTCTTGGACTTTTGCATTTTGAGTGTTCTAACCTGTTTTTAGAGGATTTTCATGTGTTCTGCGAGTTCATGAGATACATCATCATTTTGAGAACAAAATCAAAACAACAAGTGTTTTGGTCATTTTTTTTGTATCTTTTTTGTATGTTTTTTGAAGTGTTGTTGCATTTTGTATCTTGCAACATAGTATGCTATCTTTGTGAGCTTCAAGTACATTCTGTATTTTTTGTATTCTCAACATAGTATGCTTTCTACGAGTTCTTAACTTGAGTTCAAGATTATGCATGTTCTTGAGGTTGAGAATTGTATTCTGCGAGTTTTAGAGTTGTAATAAGTTGTTGGTGCTAAAGAAGGCCATTGCTCTCTTTAAGGTCAAATCGGGGTTAGCCCCAAACCTTGAAAAGAGTGAAGTCTTCTATGGCAATGTTCCGTTGGAAGCTCGAAATGCTATTCGGGAGTGTTTATCTTTTCGGAATGAGGTTTTTCCCATTCGGTATTTAGGGGTGCCCCTCTCCCCTATTCGGTTGAAAACCCGTGATTATGATGTGCTCTTGACGAAGTTGGTTTCGCGTATTACTAATTGGAAGGCCAAGTTTTTTATCATTTGGAGGTTGTCTTCAACTTCTTAAATCAGTCCTTGGATCTTTTCAGATTCATTGGATGTCTATATTCTGGTTCCCAACCACGGTGAAAAAAAAGATTGAATCTCTTTATCGGGATTTTTTATGGGCTCAAGGTGAAAATTCAAGAGGAAAATGCAAAGTGGTTTGGGAACGAGTTTGTAAGCCTTTTGAAGGAGGAGGTTTGGGAATAAAACCTTTAGCTACGTGGAATAAAGCTTTGTTGTCGCGTCACCTTTGGAACATTCTAACCCGAAATCACTCTCTTTGGGGTCGTTGGATTGTACTCCATTGCTTGGGAGAAACACACTTCTGGCTTGTTCACAAAAGCTCTCGTTGGTCGTGGGTCCTATGGAAATTATGGGATATTCGTTCGGTGTTGATACCATTTATTATGATGCGTGTTGGCGATGGTTGGGCAATAAACGCTTGGGAGGATCGTTGGGCTCCTGGTACGCCACTTTCCTCTTTTATTTCTTATCGTTTTGTTCATTCGGAAGGGTTCACGCCGCAGTAGTCGTTAAGAGAGTTAAGCTCTCGGTTTAAGGGGGTTTGGCCGAACAGTTGGGTGGATCGGTTTCCACAACTTGCTACTATTTTGTTTCCGAGTCTAAATGAGCATGAAAGGGACGAGATTCGTTGGGAGGATGGGAATAGGCATATGGACGAATTTTCGGTGAGGGCAACTTCGGAAGCTTTGAGGGGGTCTTCCCAGAATGTTCTGTGGACAAAAGGTGTTTGGTTTAAAGGGCACATTGCTAAACACGCTTTCTGCATGTGGACTGCATGCCTTCGGCGGTTACCTACTCAGGATCGTCTGCTCTCATGGAACTCGGATAGTTTAAACCTTATTTGCCCTTTATGTGAGGTTTGTATGGATTCCCATAACCACTTGTTTTTTGAATGCCAATTTTCCAATGAAATTTGGACGCGGATAAAGTTTTTTCCGGATATTGAAGATTGGCCAGATCGTTGGGACGATGTTTTGATGGCTCTTTCGGATGGTAATCGGCTCCCCAATCGGCTTGGGCCGAAACTCCACATTGCGGCTGCGGTTTTCTTTATATGGCGAGAACGGAACAATCGTTTGTTCCGTAATGAAAAGTGTGATATGGAGGTGTTCATCAAAGAGATACGGGACATGGTTCAATGTCGGCTTGCTTGGACTACTAGAAGATCTCGTCTTATATCTTATGAAGCAACCTAATCTTAGCTTTGTCCTTGCGGCTTTGGTGTTTGGAGCTCCGGTGGTTTTTAGCATCTTTTTTCGATGTTATTAGCGTCTATAATGTTCTGTTTATTTTGGTTGTTAGTTGCTTGGTATGGGGTTGTTTCCAAGTTTTTGTGTTTCTTCGTTTGGTAGTAGGCGGTGTGGCGTACTCTTTTGTTTTCGTTTTATATTATTGCCGGAGTTTTCCCTAAAAAAACATAGTATGCTTTCTACGAGTTCTTAACTTGAGTTCAAGATTATGCATGTTCTTTGAGGTTGAGAATTGTAATCTGCGAATTTTAGAGTTGGAATAAGTTGTACGCGAGTTCATGACTTAGAATAATCATCATGCGAGTTTTTGACTTGGACTTTGCATTTTGAGTGTTCTAACCTGTTTTAAGAGGATTTTCATGTGTTCTGCGAGTTCATGAGATACATCATCATTTTGAGAACAAAATCAAAACAACAAGTGTTTTGGTCATTTTTTTTGTATCTTTTCTGTATGTTTTTTGAAGTGCTGTTGCATTTTGTATCTTGCAACATAGTATGCTATCTTTGCGAGATTCAAGTACATTCTGTATTTTCTGTTTTCTCAACATTGTATGCTTTCTACTAGTTCTTAACTTGAGTTCAAGATTATGCATGTTCTTGAGGTTGAGAATTGTATACTGCGAGTTCTAGAATTGGAATAAGTTGTACGCGAGTTCATGACTTAGAATAAGCATCATGCGAGTTTTTGACTTGGACTTTGCATTTTGAGTGTTCTAACCTGTTTTATGAGGATTTTCATGTGTTCTAAGAGTTTATGAGATACAACATCATTTTGAGAAAAAAATCAAAACAATAAGTGTTTTGGTCATTTTTTTTGTATCTTTTATGTACTTTTTTTTAAGAGTTGTTGCATTTTCTATCTTGCTACATAGTATGCTGCTATATTTGTGAGCTTCAAGTACATTATGTATTTTCTGTATTCTCAACACAGTTTGCTTTCTGCAAGTTCTTAACTTGAGTTCAGTATTATGCGAATTCTTGACTTTAGAATTATATTCTGCGAGTTCTAGATTTCAAATAAGATTTATTCGAGTTAATGACTTAGAAGAAGCATCGAGCGAGTTTTTGTCTTGGACTTTGCATTTTGAGTGTTCTAACCTGTTTTAAGAGGATTTTCATGTGTTCTAAGAGTTCATGAGATACAACATCATTTTGAGAACAAAATCAAAACAACAAGTGTTTTGCTCATTTTTTTTGTATATTTTCTGTATGTTTTTGAAGTGTTGTTGCATTTTGTATCTTGCTACAAAGTATGCTATCTTTGTAAGCTTCAATTACATTCTGTATTTTCTATATTCTCAACACAGTTTGCTTTCTGCAAGTTCTTAACTTGAGTTCAGTATTATGCGAGTTGTTGAAGTTGAGAATTGTATTCTTCGAGTTCTAGAGTTGGAATAAGCTTTACGCGAGTTCATGACTTAGAATAAGCATCATGCGAGTTTTTGACTTGGACTTTGCATTTTGAGTGTTCTAACCTATTTTAAGAGGATTTTCATGTGTTCTGCGAGTTCATGAGATACATCATTATTTTGAGAACAAAATCAAAACAACAAGTGTTTTGGTCATTTTTTTGTATATTTTCTGTATGTTTTTTGAAGTGTTGTTGCATTTTGTATCTTGCTACATAGTATGCTATCTTTGTGAGCTTCAAAGTACATTCTGTATTTCCTGTATTCTCAACATAGTATGCTTTCTGCGTGTTCTTAACTTGAACTCAGTATTATGCGAGTTCTTGTGTTGAGAATTGTATTCTACGAGTTCTAGAGTTGGAATAAGATTTATGCGAGTTCATGACTTAGAAGAAGCATCGAGCGAGTTTTTGAATTGGAGTTTGCATTTTGAGTGTTCTAACCTGTTTTAAGAGAATTTTCATGTTTTCTGCGAGTTCATTAGATACAACATCATTTTGAGAACAAAAACAAAACAACAAGTGTTTTGTTCAATCTTTTTGTATCTTTTATGTATGTTTTTTGAAGTGTTGTTGCATTTTTGAATCTTGCTACATAGTATGGTAATCTTTGTGAGCTTCAAGTTCATTCTGTATTTTCTATATTCTCAACATAGTATGCTTTCTGTGAGTTCTTAACTTGAGTTCAAGATTATGCATGGATGTTCTTGAGGTTGAGAATTGTATTCTACAAGTTCTAGAGTTGCAATTAGGTGTACGCGTGTTCATGACTTAGAATAAGCGTCATGCGAGTTTATGACTTGGACTTTGCATTTTGAGTGTTCTAACCTGTTTGAAGAGGATTTTCATGTGTTCTAAGAGTTCATGACATACAACATCATTTTGAGAACAAAATCAAAACAACAAGTGCTTTGGTCATTTTTTTTGTATCTTTTATGTACTTTTTTTTGAAGAGTTGTTGCATTTTGTATCTTGCTACATAGTATGGTAATCTTTGGGAGCTTCAAGTTAATTATGTATTTTCTATATTCTCAACATAGTATGCTTTCTGTGAGTTCTTAACTTGAGTTCAAGATTATGCATGGATGTTCTTGAGGTTGAGAATTGTATTCTACGAGTTCTAGAGTTGCAATAAGGTGTACGCGTGTTCATGACTTAGAATAAGCGTCATGCGAGTTTATGACTTGGACTTTGCATTTTGAGTGTTCTAACCTGTTTTAAGAGAATTTCATGTGTTCTAAGAGTTCATGAGATACAACATCATTTTGAGAACAAATTCAAAACTACAAGTGCTTTGGTCATTTTTTTGTATCTTTTATGTACTTTTTTTTTTAAGAGTTGTTGCATTTTGTATCTTGCTACATAGTATGCTATCTTTGTGAGCTTCAAGTACATTATGTATTTTCTGTATTCTCAACACAGTTTGCTTTCTGCGAGTTTTAACTTGAGTTCAGTATTATGCGAATTCTTGAGTTTAGAATTGTATTATGCGAGTTCTAGATTTGAAATAAGATTTATTCGAGTTAATGACTTTGAAGAAGCATCGAGCGAGTTTTTGTCTTGGACTTTGCATTTTGAGTGTTCTAACCTGTTTTAAGAGGATTTTCATGTGTTCTGCGAGTTCATGAGATACATCATTATTTTGAGAAAAAATCAAAACAACAAGTGTTTTGGTCATTTTTTTGTATCTTTTTTGTATGTTTTTTGAAGTATTGTTGCATTTTGTGTCTTGCAACATAGTATGCTATCTTTGTGAGCTTCAAGTACATTCTGTATTTTCTGTATTCTCAACATAGTATGCTTTCTGTGAGTTCTTAACTTGAGTTTGAGATTATGCATGTTCTTGAGGTTGAGAATTGTATTTTTCGAGTTCTAGAGTTGGAATAAGCTTTACGCGAGTTCATGACTTAGAATAAGCATCATGCGAGTTTTTGACTTGGACTTTGCATTTTGAGTGTTCTAACCTGTTTTAAGATGATTTTCATGTGTTCTGCGAGTTCATGAGATACATCATCATTTTGAGAACAAAATCAAAACAACAAGTGTTTTGGTCATTTTTTTGTATCTTTTCTGTATGTTTTTTGAAGTGCTGTTGCATTTTGTATCTTGAAACATAGTATGCTATCTTTGCGAGATTCAAGTACATTCTGTATTTTCTGTTTTCTCAACATTGTATGCTTTCTACTAGTTCTTAACTTGAGTTCAATATTATGCATGTTCTTGAGGTTGAGAATTGTATACTGCGAGTTCTAGAATTGGAATAAGTTGTACGCGAGTTCATGACTTAGAATAAGCATCATGCGAGTTTTTGACTTGGACTTTGCATTTTGAGTGTTCTAACCTGTTTTATGAGGATATTCATGTGTTCTAAGAGTGTATGAGATACAACATCATTTTGAGAACAAAATCAAAACAATACGTGTTTTGGTCATTTTTTTGTATCTTTTATGTATTTTTTTTGAAGAGTTGTTGCATTTTGTATCTTGCTACATAGTATGCTATCTTTGTGAGCTTCAAGTACATTCTGTATTTCCTGTATTCTCAACATAGTATGCTTTCTGCGTGTTCTTAACTTGAATTCAGTATTATGCGAGTTCTTGTGTTGAGAATTGTATTCTACGAGTTCTAGAGTTGGAATAAGATTTATGCGAGTTCATGACTTAGAAGAAGCATCGAGCGAGTTTTTGAATTGGACTTTGCATTTTGAGTGTTCTAACCTGTTTGAAGAGAATTTTCATGTTTTCTGCGAGTTCATGACATACAACATCATTTTGAGAACAAAAACAAAACAACAAGTGCTTTGGTCAATCTTTTTGTATCTTTTATGTATGTTTTTTGAAGTGTTGTTGCATTTTTGAATCTTGCTACATAGTATGGTAATCTTTGTGAGCTTCAAGTTCATTCTGTATTTTCTATATTCTCAACATAGTATGCTTTCTGTGAGTTCTTAACTTGAGTTCAAGATTATGCATGGATGTTCTTGAGGTTGAGAATTGTATTCTACAAGTTCTAGAGTTGCAATTAGGTGTACGCGTGTTCATGACTTAGAATAAGCGTCATGCGAGTTTATGACTTGGACTTTGCATTTTGAGTGTTCTAACCTGTTTGAAGAGGATTTTCATGTGTTCTAAGAGTTCATGACATACAACATCATTTTGAGAACAAAATCAAAACAACAAGTGCTTTGGTCATTTTTTTTGTATCTTTTATGTACTTTTTTTTGAAGAGTTGTTGCATTTTGTATCTTGCTACATAGTATGGTAATCTTTGGGAGCTTCAAGTTAATTATGTATTTTCTATATTCTCAACATAGTATGCTTTCTGTGAGTTCTTAACTTGAGTTCAAGATTATGCATGGATGTTCTTGAGGTTGAGAATTGTATTCTACGAGTTCTAGAGTTGCAATAAGGTGTACGCGTGTTCATGACTTAGAATAAGCGTCATGCGAGTTTATGACTTGGACTTTGCATTTTGAGTGTTCTAACCTGTTTTAAGAGAATTTCATGTGTTCTAAGAGTTCATGAGATACAACATCATTTTGAGAACAAATTCAAAACTACAAGTGCTTTGGTCATTTTTTTGTATCTTTTATGTACTTTTTTTTTTAAGAGTTGTTGCATTTTGTATCTTGCTACATAGTATGCTATCTTTGTGAGCTTCAAGTACATTATGTATTTTCTGTATTCTCAACACAGTTTGCTTTCTGCGAGTTTTAACTTGAGTTCAGTATTATGCGAATTCTTGAGTTTAGAATTGTATTATGCGAGTTCTAGATTTGAAATAAGATTTATTCGAGTTAATGACTTTGAAGAAGCATCGAGCGAGTTTTTGTCTTGGACTTTGCATTTTGAGTGTTCTAACCTGTTTTAAGAGGATTTTCATGTGTTCTGCGAGTTCATGAGATACATCATTATTTTGAGAAAAAATCAAAACAACAAGTGTTTTGGTCATTTTTTTGTATCTTTTTTGTATGTTTTTTGAAGTATTGTTGCATTTTGTGTCTTGCAACATAGTATGCTATCTTTGTGAGCTTCAAGTACATTCTGTATTTTCTGTATTCTCAACATAGTATGCTTTCTGTGAGTTCTTAACTTGAGTTTGAGATTATGCATGTTCTTGAGGTTGAGAATTGTATTTTTCGAGTTCTAGAGTTGGAATAAGCTTTACGCGAGTTCATGACTTAGAATAAGCATCATGCGAGTTTTTGACTTGGACTTTGCATTTTGAGTGTTCTAACCTGTTTTAAGATGATTTTCATGTGTTCTGCGAGTTCATGAGATACATCATCATTTTGAGAACAAAATCAAAACAACAAGTGTTTTGGTCATTTTTTTGTATCTTTTCTGTATGTTTTTTGAAGTGCTGTTGCATTTTGTATCTTGAAACATAGTATGCTATCTTTGCGAGATTCAAGTACATTCTGTATTTTCTGTTTTCTCAACATTGTATGCTTTCTACTAGTTCTTAACTTGAGTTCAATATTATGCATGTTCTTGAGGTTGAGAATTGTATACTGCGAGTTCTAGAATTGGAATAAGTTGTACGCGAGTTCATGACTTAGAATAAGCATCATGCGAGTTTTTGACTTGGACTTTGCATTTTGAGTGTTCTAACCTGTTTTATGAGGATATTCATGTGTTCTAAGAGTGTATGAGATACAACATCATTTTGAGAACAAAATCAAAACAATACGTGTTTTGGTCATTTTTTTGTATCTTTTATGTATTTTTTTTGAAGAGTTGTTGCATTTTGTATCTTGCTACATAGTATGCTATCTTTGTGAGCTTCAAGTACATTCTGTATTTCCTGTATTCTCAACATAGTATGCTTTCTGCGTGTTCTTAACTTGAATTCAGTATTATGCGAGTTCTTGTGTTGAGAATTGTATTCTACGAGTTCTAGAGTTGGAATAAGATTTATGCGAGTTCATGACTTAGAAGAAGCATCGAGCGAGTTTTTGAATTGGACTTTGCATTTTGAGTGTTCTAACCTGTTTGAAGAGAATTTTCATGTTTTCTGCGAGTTCATGACATACAACATCATTTTGAGAACAAAAACAAAACAACAAGTGCTTTGGTCAATCTTTTTGTATCTTTTATGTATGTTTTTTGAAGTGTTGTTGCATTTTTGAATCTTGCTACATAGTATGGTAATCTTTGTGAGCTTCAAGTTCATTCTGTATTTTCTATATTCTCAACATAGTATGCTTTCTGTGAGTTCTTAACTTGAGTTCAAGATTATGCATGGATGTTCTTGAGGTTGAGAATTGTATTCTACAAGTTCTAGAGTTGCAATTAGGTGTACGCGTGTTCATGACTTAGAATAAGCGTCATGCGAGTTTATGACTTGGACTTTGCATTTTGAGTGTTCTAACCTGTTTGAAGAGGATTTTCATGTGTTCTAAGAGTTTATGACATACAACATCATTTTGAGAACAAAATCAAAACAACAAGTGCTTTGGTCATTTTTTTTGTATCTTTTATGTACTTTTTTTTGAAGAGTTGTTGCATTTTGTATCTTGCTACATAGTATGGTAATCTTTGGGAGCTTCAAGTTAATTATGTATTTTCTATATTCTCAACATAGTATGCTTTCTGTGAGTTCTTAACTTGAGTTCAAGATTATGCATGGATGTTCTTGAGGTTGAGAATTGTATTCTACGAGTTCTAGAGTTGCAATAAGGTGTACGCGTGTTCATGACTTAGAATAAGCGTCATGCGAGTTTATGACTTGGACTTTGCATTTTGAGTGTTCTAACCTGTTTTAAGAGAATTTCATGTGTTCTAAGAGTTCATGAGATACAACATCATTTTGAGAACAAATTCAAAACTACAAGTGCTTTGGTCATTTTTTTGTATCTTTTATGTACTTTTTTTTTAAGAGTTGTTGCATTTTGTATCTTGCTACATAGTATGCTATCTTTGTGAGCTTCAAGTACATTATGTATTTTCTGTATTCTCAACACAGTTTGCTTTCTGCGAGTTTTAACTTGAGTTCAGTATTATGCGAATTCTTGAGTTTAGAATTGTATTATGCGAGTTCTAGATTTGAAATAAGATTTATTCGAGTTAATGACTTTGAAGAAGCATCGAGCGAGTTTTTGTCTTGGACTTTGCATTTTGAGTGTTCTAACCTGTTTTAAGAGGATTTTCATGTGTTCTGCGAGTTCATGAGATACATCATTATTTTGAGAAAAAATCAAAACAACAAGTGTTTTGGTCATTTTTTTGTATCTTTTTTGTATGTTTTTTGAAGTATTGTTGCATTTTGTGTCTTGCAACATAGTATGCTATCTTTGTGAGCTTCAAGTACATTCTGTATTTTCTGTATTTCTCAACATAGTATGCTTTCTGTGAGTTCTTAACTTGAGTTTGAGATTATGCATGTTCTTGAGGTTGAGAATTGTATTTTTCGAGTTCTAGAGTTGGAATAAGCTTTACGCGAGTTCATGACTTAGAATAAGCATCATGCGAGTTTTTGACTTGGACTTTGCATTTTGAGTGTTCTAACCTGTTTTAAGATGATTTTCATGTGTTCTGCGAGTTCATGAGATACATCATCATTTTGAGAACAAAATCAAAACAACAAGTGTTTTGGTCATTTTTTTGTATCTTTTCTGTATGTTTTTTGAAGTGCTGTTGCATTTTGTATCTTGAAACATAGTATGCTATCTTTGCGAGATTCAAGTACATTCTGTATTTTCTGTTTTCTCAACATTGTATGCTTTCTACTAGTTCTTAACTTGAGTTCAATATTATGCATGTTCTTGAGGTTGAGAATTGTATACTGCGAGTTCTAGAATTGGAATAAGTTGTACGCGAGTTCATGACTTAGAATAAGCATCATGCGAGTTTTTGACTTGGACTTTGCATTTTGAGTGTTCTAACCTGTTTTATGAGGATATTCATGTGTTCTAAGAGTGTATGAGATACAACATCATTTTGAGAACAAAATCAAAACAATACGTGTTTTGGTCATTTTTTTGTATCTTTTATGTATTTTTTTTGAAGAGTTGTTGCATTTTGTATCTTGCTACATAGTATGCTATCTTTGTGAGCTTCAAGTACATTCTGTATTTCCTGTATTCTCAACATAGTATGCTTTCTGCGTGTTCTTAACTTGAATTCAGTATTATGCGAGTTCTTGTGTTGAGAATTGTATTCTACGAGTTCTAGAGTTGGAATAAGATTTATGCGAGTTCATGACTTAGAAGAAGCATCGAGCGAGTTTTTGAATTGGACTTTGCATTTTGAGTGTTCTAACCTGTTTGAAGAGAATTTTCATGTTTTCTGCGAGTTCATGACATACAACATCATTTTGAGAACAAAAACAAAACAACAAGTGCTTTGGTCAATCTTTTTGTATCTTTTATGTATGTTTTTTGAAGTGTTGTTGCATTTTTGAATCTTGCTACATAGTATGGTAATCTTTGTGAGCTTCAAGTTCATTCTGTATTTTCTATATTCTCAACATAGTATGCTTTCTGTGAGTTCTTAACTTGAGTTCAAGATTATGCATGGATGTTCTTGAGGTTGAGAATTGTATTCTACAAGTTCTAGAGTTGCAATTAGGTGTACGCGTGTTCATGACTTAGAATAAGCGTCATGCGAGTTTATGACTTGGACTTTGCATTTTGAGTGTTCTAACCTGTTTGAAGAGGATTTTCATGTGTTCTAAGAGTTTATGACATACAACATCATTTTGAGAACAAAATCAAAACAACAAGTGCTTTGGTCATTTTTTTTGTATCTTTTATGTACTTTTTTTTGAAGAGTTGTTGCATTTTGTATCTTGCTACATAGTATGGTAATCTTTGGGAGCTTCAAGTTAATTATGTATTTTCTATATTCTCAACATAGTATGCTTTCTGTGAGTTCTTAACTTGAGTTCAAGATTATGCATGGATGTTCTTGAGGTTGAGAATTGTATTCTACGAGTTCTAGAGTTGCAATAAGGTGTACGCGTGTTCATGACTTAGAATAAGCGTCATGCGAGTTTATGACTTGGACTTTGCATTTTGAGTGTTCTAACCTGTTTTAAGAGAATTTCATGTGTTCTAAGAGTTCATGAGATACAACATCATTTTGAGAACAAATTCAAAACTACAAGTGCTTTGGTCATTTTTTTGTATCTTTTATGTACTTTTTTTTTAAGAGTTGTTGCATTTTGTATCTTGCTACATAGTATGCTATCTTTGTGAGCTTCAAGTACATTATGTATTTTCTGTATTCTCAACACAGTTTGCTTTCTGCGAGTTTTAACTTGAGTTCAGTATTATGCGAATTCTTGAGTTTAGAATTGTATTATGCGAGTTCTAGATTTGAAATAAGATTTATTCGAGTTAATGACTTTGAAGAAGCATCGAGCGAGTTTTTGTCTTGGACTTTGCATTTTGAGTGTTCTAACCTGTTTTAAGAGGATTTTCATGTGTTCTGCGAGTTCATGAGATACATCATTATTTTGAGAAAAAATCAAAACAACAAGTGTTTTGGTCATTTTTTTGTATCTTTTTTGTATGTTTTTTGAAGTATTGTTGCATTTTGTGTCTTGCAACATAGTATGCTATCTTTGTGAGCTTCAAGTACATTCTGTATTTTCTGTATTTCTCAACATAGTATGCTTTCTGTGAGTTCTTAACTTGAGTTTGAGATTATGCATGTTCTTGAGGTTGAGAATTGTATTTTTCGAGTTCTAGAGTTGGAATAAGCTTTACGCGAGTTCATGACTTAGAATAAGCATCATGCGAGTTTTTGACTTGGACTTTGCATTTTGAGTGTTCTAACCTGTTTTAAGATGATTTTCATGTGTTCTGCGAGTTCATGAGATACATCATCATTTTGAGAACAAAATCAAAACAACAAGTGTTTTGGTCATTTTTTTGTATCTTTTCTGTATGTTTTTTGAAGTGCTGTTGCATTTTGTATCTTGAAACATAGTATGCTATCTTTGCGAGATTCAAGTACATTCTGTATTTTCTGTTTTCTCAACATTGTATGCTTTCTACTAGTTCTTAACTTGAGTTCAATATTATGCATGTTCTTGAGGTTGAGAATTGTATACTGCGAGTTCTAGAATTGGAATAAGTTGTACGCGAGTTCATGACTTAGAATAAGCATCATGCGAGTTTTTGACTTGGACTTTGCATTTTGAGTGTTCTAACCTGTTTTATGAGGATATTCATGTGTTCTAAGAGTGTATGAGATACAACATCATTTTGAGAACAAAATCAAAACAATAAGTGTTTTGGTCATTTTTTTGTATCTTTTATGTATTTTTTTTGAAGAGTTGTTGCATTTTGTATCTTGCTACATAGTATGCTATCTTTGTGAGCTTCAAGTACATTATGTATTTCCTGTATTCTCAACATAGTATGCTTTCTGCGTGTTCTTAACTTGAATTCAGTATTATGCGAGTTCTTGTGTTCAGAATTGTATTCTACGAGTTCTAGAGTTGGAATAAGATTTATGCGAGTTCATGACGAAGAAGCATCGAGCGAGTTTTTGAATTGGACTTTGCATTTTGAGTGTTCTAACCTGTTTTAAGAGAATTTTCATGTTTTCTGCGAGTTCATTAGATACAACATCATTTTGAGAACAAAAACAAAACAACAAGTGTTTTGGTCAATCTTTTTGTATCTTTTATGTATGTTTTTTGAAGTGTTGTTGCATTTTTGTATCTTGCTACATAGTATGGTAATCTTTGGGAGCTTCAAGTTAATTATGTATTTTCTATATTCTCAACATAGTATGCTTTCTGTGAGTTCTTAACTTGAGTTCAACATTATGCATGGATGTTCTTGAGGTTGAGAATTGTATTCTACGAGTTCTAGAGTTGCAATAAGGTGTACGCGTGTTCATGACTTAGAATAATCATCATGTGAGTTTTTGACTTGGACTTTGCATTTTGAGTGTTCTAACCTGATTTAAGAGGATTTTCATGTCTTCTAAGAGTTCATGAGATACAACATCATTTTGAGAACAAAATCAAAACAACAAGTGTTTTGGTCATTTTTTTGTATCTTTTATGTACTTTTTTTTGAAGAGTTGTTGCATTTTGTATCTTGCTACACAGTATGCTATCTTTGTGAGCTTCAAGTACATTATGTATTTTCTGTATTCTCAACACAGTTTGCTTTCTGCGAGTTTTAACTTGAGTTCAGTATTATGCGAATTCTTGAGTTTAGAATTGTATTATGCGAGTTCTAGATTTGAAATAAGATTTATTCGAGTTAATGACTTTGAAGAAGCATCGAGCGAGTTTTTGTCTTGGACTTTGCATTTTGAGTGTTCTAACCTGTTTTAAGAGGATTTTCATGTGTTCTGCGAGTTCATGAGATACATCATTATTTTGAGAAAAAATCAAAACAACAAGTGTTTTGGTCATTTTTTTGTATCTTTTTTGTATGTTTTTTGAAGTATTGTTGCATTTTGTGTCTTGCAACATAGTATGCTATCTTTGTGAGCTTCAAGTACATTCTGTATTTTCTGTATTCTCAACATAGTATGCTTTCTGTGAGTTCTTAACTTGAGTTTGAGATTATGCATGTTCTTGAGGTTGAGAATTGTATTTTTCGAGTTCTAGAGTTGGAATAAGCTTTACGCGAGTTCATGACTTAGAATAAGCATCATGCAAGTTTTTGACTTGGACTTTGCATTTTGAGTGTTCTAACCTGTTTTAAGATGATTTTCATGTGTTCTGCGAGTTCATGAGATACATCATCATTTTGAGAACAAAATCAAAACAACAAGTGTTTTGGTCATTTTTTTGTATCTTTTCTGTATGTTTTTTGAAGTGCTGTTGCATTTTGTATCTTGAAACATAGTATGCTATCTTTGCGAGATTCAAGTACATTCTGTATTTTCTGTTTTCTCAACATTGTATGCGTTCTACTAGTTCTTAACTTGAGTTCAATATTATGCATGTTCTTGAGGTTGAGAATTGTATACTGCGGGTTCTAGAATTGGAATAAGTTGTACGCGAGTTCATGACTTAGAATAAGCATCATGCGAGTTTTTGACTTGGACTTTGCATTTTGAGTGTTCTAACCTGTTTTATGAGGATATTCATGTGTTCTAAGAGTGTATGAGATACAACATCATTTTGAGAACAAAATCAAAACAATAAGTGTTTTGGTCATTTTTTTGTATCTTTTATGTATTTTTTTTGAAGAGTTGTTGCATTTTGTATCTTGCTACATAGTATGCTATCTTTGTGAGCTTCAAGTACATTCTGTATTTCCTGTATTCTCAACATAGTATGCTTTCTGCGTGTTCTTAACTTGAATTCAGTATTATGCGAGTTCTTGTGTTGAGAATTGTATTCTACGAGTTCTAGAGTTGGAATAAGATTTATGCGAGTTCATGACTTAGAAGAAGCATCGAGCGAGTTTTTGAATTGGACTTTGCATTTTGAGTGTTCTAACCTGTTTTAAGAGAATTTTCATGTTTTCTGCGAGTTCATTAGATACAACATCATTTTGAGAACAAAAACAAAACAACAAGTGTTTTGGTCAATCTTTTTGTATCTTTTATGTATGTTTTTTGAAGTGTTGTTGCATTTTTGTATTTTGCTACATAGTATGGTAATCTTTGGGAGCTTCAAGTTAATTATGTATTTTCTATATTCTCAACATAGTATGCTTTCTGTGAGTTCTTAACTTGAGTTCAAGATTATGCATGGATGTTCTTGAGGTTGAGAATTGTATTCTATGAGTTCTAGAGTTGCAATAAGGTGTACGCGTGTTCATGACTTAGAATAAGCGTCATGCGAGTTTATGACTTGGACTTTGCATTTTGAGTGTTCTAACCTGTTTTAAGAGAATTTCATGTGTTCTAAGAGTTCATGAGATACAACATCATTTTGAGAACAAATTCAAAACTACAAGTGCTTTGGTCATTTTTTTGTATCTTTTATGTACTTTTTTTTAAGAGTTGTTGCATTTTGTATCTTGCTACATAGTATGCTATCTTTGTGAGCTTCAAGTACATTATGTATTTTCTGTATTCTCAACACAGTTTGCTTTCTGCGAGTTTTAACTTGAGTTCAGTATTATGCGAATTCTTGAGTTTAGAATTGTATTATGCGAGTTCTAGATTTGAAATAAGATTTATTCGAGTTAATGACTTTGAAGAAGCATCGAGCGAGTTTTTGACTTGGACTTTGCATTTTGAGTGTTTTAACCTGTTTTAAGAGGATTTTCAGGTTTTCTGCGAGTTCATTAGATACAACATCATTTTGAGAACAAAAACAAAACAACAAGTGTTTTGGTCAATCTTTTTGTATCTTTTATGTATGTTTTTTGAAGTGTTGTTGCATTTTTGTATATTGCTACATAGTATGGTAATCTTTGTGAGCTTCAAGTTAATTCTGTATTTTCTATATTCTCAACATAGTATGCTTTCTGTGAGTTCTTAACTTGAGTTCAAGATTATGCGTGGATGTTCTTGAGGTTGAGAATGGTATTCTACGAGTTCTAGAGTTGCAATAAGGTGTACGCGTGTTCATGACTTAGAATAAGCGTCATGCGAGTTTATGACTTGGACTTTGCATTTTGAGTGTTCTAACCTGTTTTAAGAGGATTTTCATGTGTTCTAAGAGTTCATGAGATACAACATCATTTTGATTACAAATTCAAAACAACAAGTGCTTTGGTCATTTTTTTGTATCTTTTATGTACTTTTTTTTGAAGAGTTGTTGCATTTTGTATCTTGCTACACAGTATGCTATCTTTGTGAGCTTCAAGTACATTATGTATTTTCTGTATTCTCAACATAGTATGCTTTCTGTGAGTTCTTAACTTGAGTTTGAGATTATGCATGTTCTTGAGGTTGAGAATTGTATTCTGCGAGTTCTAGAGTTGGAATAAGTTGTACGCGAGTTCACGACTTAGAATAAACATCATGCGAGTTTTTGACTTGGACTTTGCATTTTGAGTGTTCTAACCTGTTTTAAGAGGATTTTCATGTGTTCTAAGAGTTCATGAGATACAACATCATTTTGAGAACAAAATCAAAACAACAAGTGCTTTGGTCATTTTTTTGTATCTTTTATGTACTTTTTTTTGAAGAGTTGTTGCATTTTGTATCTTGCTACATAGTATGCTATCTTTGTGAGCTTCAAGTACATTCTGTATTTCCTGTATTCTCAACATAGTATGCTTTCTGCGTGTTCTTAACTTGAATTCAGTATTATGCGAGTTCTTGTGTTGAGAATTGTATTCTACGAGTTCTAGAGTTGGAATAAGATTTATGCGAGTTCATGACTTAGAAGAAGCATCGAGCGAGTTTTTGAATTGGACTTTGCATTTTGAGTGTTCTAACCTGTTTTAAGAGAATTTTCATGTTTTCTGCGAGTTCATTAGATACAACATCATTTTGAGAACAAAAACAAAACAACAAGTGTTTTGGTCAATCTTTTTGTATCTTTTATGTATGTTTTTTGAAGTGTTGTTGCATTTTTGTATCTTGCTACATAGTATGGTAATCTTTGGGAGCTTCAAGTTAATTATGTATTTTCTATATTCTCAACATAGTATGCTTTCTGTGAGTTCTTAACTTGAGTTCAAGATTATGCATGGATGTTCTTGAGGTTGAGAATTGTATTCTATGAGTTCTAGAGTTGCAATAAGGTGTACGCGTGTTCATGACTTAGAATAAGCGTCATGCGAGTTTATGACTTGGACTTTGCATTTTGAGTGTTCTAACCTGTTTTAAGAGAATTTCATGTGTTCTAAGAGTTCATGAGATACAACATCATTTTGAGAACAAATTCAAAACTACAAGTGCTTTGGTCATTTTTTTGTATCTTTTATGTACTTTTTTTTAAGAGTTGTTGCATTTTGTATCTTGCTACATAGTATGCTATCTTTGTGAGCTTCAAGTACATTATGTATTTTCTGTATTCTCAACACAGTTTGCTTTCTGCGAGTTTTAACTTGAGTTCAGTATTATGCGAATTCTTGAGTTTAGAATTGTATTATGCGAGTTCTAGATTTGAAATAAGATTTATTCGAGTTAATGACTTTGAAGAAGCATCGAGCGAGTTTTTGACTTGGACTTTGCATTTTGAGTGTTTTAACCTGTTTTAAGAGGATTTTCAGGTTTTCTGCGAGTTCATTAGATACAACATCATTTTGAGAACAAAAACAAAACAACAAGTGTTTTGGTCAATCTTTTTGTATCTTTTATGTATGTTTTTTGAAGTGTTGTTGCATTTTTGTATATTGCTACCTAGTATGGTAATCTTTGTGAGCTTCAAGTTAATTCTGTATTTTCTATATTCTCAACATAGTATGCTTTCTGTGAGTTCTTAACTTGAGTTCAAGATTATGCGTGGATGTTCTTGAGGTTGAGAATGGTATTCTACGAGTTCTAGAGTTGCAATAAGGTGTACGCGTGTTCATGACTTAGAATAAGCGTCATGCGAGTTTATGACTTGGACTTTGCATTTTGAGTGTTCTAACCTGTTTTAAGAGGATTTTCATGTGTTCTAAGAGTTCATGAGATACAACATCATTTTGATTACAAATTCAAAACAACAAGTGCTTTGGTCATTTTTTTGTATCTTTTATGTACTTTTTTTTGAAGAGTTGTTGCATTTTGTATCTTGCTACACAGTATGCTATCTTTGTGAGCTTCAAGTACATTATGTATTTTCTGTATTCTCAACATAGTATGCTTTCTGTGAGTTCTTAACTTGAGTTTGAGATTATGCATGTTCTTGAGGTTGAGAATTGTATTCTGCGAGTTCTAGAGTTGGAATAAGTTGTACGCGAGTTCATGACTTAGAATAAACATCATGCGAGTTTTTGACTTGGACTTTGCATTTTGAGTGTTCTAACCTGTTTTAAGAGGATTTTCATGTGTTCTAAGAGTTCATGAGATACAACATCATTTTGAGAACAAAATCAAAACAACAAGTGCTTTGGTCATTTTTTTGTATCTTTTATGTACTTTTTTTTGAAGAGTTGTTGCATTTTGTATCTTGCTACATAGTATGCTATCTTTGTGAGCTTCAAGTACATTATGTATTTTCTGTATTCTAAACACAGTTTGCTTTCTACGAGTTCTTAACTTGAGTTCAGTATTATGCGAGTTTCTTGATGTTGAGAATTGTATTCTTCGAGTTCTAAAGTTGGAATAAGCTTTACGCGAGTTCATGACTTAGAATAAGCATCATGCGAGTTTTTGACTTGGACTTTGCATTTTGAGTGTTTTAACCTGTTTTAAGAGGATTTTCAGGTTTTCTGCGAGTTCATTAGATACAACATCATTTTGAGAACAAAAACAAAACAACAAGTGTTTTGGTCAATCTTTTTGTATCTTTTATGTATGTTTTTTGAAGTGTTGTTGCATTTTTGTATATTGCTACATAGTATGGTAATCTTTGTGAGCTTCAAGTTAATTCTGTATTTTCTATATTCTCAACATAGTATGCTTTCTGTGAGTTCTTAACTTGAGTTCAAGATTATGCGTGGATGTTCTTGAGGTTGAGAATGGTATTCTACGAGTTCTAGAGTTGCAATAAGGTGTACGCGTGTTCATGACTTAGAATAAGCATCATGCGAGTTTATGACTTGGACTTTGCATTTTGAGTGTTCTAACCTGTTTTAAGAGGATTTTCATGTGTTCTAAGAGTTCATGAGATACAACATCATTTTGAGAACAAATTCAAAACAACAAGTGCTTTGGTCATTTTTTTGTATCTTTTATGTACTTTTTTTTGAAGAGTTGTTGCACTTTGTATCTTGCTACACAGTATGCTATCTTTGTGAGCTTCAAGTACATTATGTATTTTCCGTATTCTCAACATAGTATGCTTTCTGTGAGTTCTTAACTTGAGTTTGAGATTATGCATGTTCTTGAGGTTGAGAATTGTATTCTGCGAGTTCTAGAGTTGGAATAAGTTGTACGCGAGTTCATGACTTAGAATAAACATCATGCGAGTTTTTGACTTGGACTTTGCATTTTGAGTGTTCTAACCTGTTTTAAGAGGATTTTCATGTGTTCTAAGAGTTCATGAGATACAACATCATTTTGAGAACAAAATCAAAACAACAAGTGCTTTGGTCATTTTTTTGTATCTTTTATGTACTTTTTTTTGAAGAGTTGTTGCATTTTGTATCTTGCTACATAGTATGCTATCTTTGTGAGCTTCAAGTACATTATGTATTTTCTGTATTCTAAACACAGTTTGCTTTCTACGAGTTCTTAACTTGAGTTCAGTATTATGCGAGTTTCTTGATGTTGAGAATTGTATTCTTCGAGTTCTAAAGTTGGAATAAGCTTTACGCGAGTTCATGACTTAGAATAAGCATCATGCGAGTTTTTGACTTGGACTTTGCATTTTGAGTGTTTTAACCTGTTTTAAGAGGATTTTCAGGTTTTCTACGAGTTCATTAGATACAACATCATTTTGAGAACAAAAACAAAACAACAAGTGTTTTGGTCAATCTTTTTGTATCTTTTATGTATGTTTTTTGAAGTGTTGTTGCATTTTTGTATATTGCTACATAGTATGGTAATCTTTGTGAGCTTCAAGTTAATTCTGTATTTTCTATATTCTCAACATAGTATGCTTTCTGTGAGTTCTTAACTTGAGTTCAAGATCATGCGTGGATGTTCTTGAGGTTGAGAATGGTATTCTACGAGTTCTAGAGCTGCAATAAGGTGTACGCGTGTTCATGACTTAGAATAAGCGTCATGCGAGTTTATGACTTGGACTTTGCATTTTGAGTGTTCTAACCTGTTTTACGAGGATTTTCATGTGTTCTAAGAGTTCATGAGATACAACATCATTTTGAGAACAAATTCAAAACAACAAGTGCTTTGGTCATTTTTTTGTATCTTTTATGTACTTTTTTTTGAAGAGTTGTTGCATTTTGTATCTTGCTACACAGTATGCTATCTTTGTGAGCTTCAAGTACATTATGTATTTTCTGTATTCTCAACACAGTTTGCTTTCTGCGTGTTCTTAACTTGAATTAAGTATTATGCGAGTTCTTGTGTTTAGAATTGTATTATGCGAGTTCTAGAGTTGGAATAAGATTTATTCGAGTTAATGACTTTGAAGAAGCATCGAGCGAGTTTTTGTCTTGGACTTTGCATTTTGAGTGTTCTAACCTGTTTTAAGAGGATTTTCATGTGTTCTGCGAGTTCATGAGATACATCATTATTTTGAGAACAAAATCAAAACAACAAGTGTTTTGGTCATTTTTTTGTATCTTTTCTGTATGTTTTTTGAAGTATTGTTGCATTTTGTGTCTTGCAACATAGTATGCTACCTTTGTGAGCTTCAAGTACATTCTGTATTTTCTGTATTCTCAACATAGTATGCTTTCTGTGAGTTCTTAACTTGAGTTCAAGATTATGCATGTTCTTGAGGTTGAGAAATTGTATTATGCGAGTTCTAGAGTTGGAATAAGTTGTACGCGAGTTCATGACTTAGAATAATCATCATGCGAGTTTTTGACTTGGACTTTGCATTTTGAGTGTTCTAACCTGTTTTAAGAGGATTTTCATGTGTACTAATAGTTCATGAGATACAACATCATTTTGAGAACAAAATCAAAACAACAAGTGTTTTGGTCATTTTTTTGTATCTTTTATGTACTTTTTTTTTTGAAGAGTTGTTGCATTTTGTATCTTGCTACACATAGTATGCTATCTTTGTGAGCTTCAAGTACATTATGTATTTTCTGTTTTCTAAACACAGTTTGTTTTCTGCGAGTTCTTAACTTGAGTTCAGTATTATGCGAGTTCTTGATGTTGAGAATTGTATTCTTCGAGTTCTAGAGTTGGAATAAGCTTTATGCGAGTTCATGACTTAGAATAAGCATCATGCGAGTTTTTGACTTGGACTTTGCATTTTGAGTGTTCTAACCTGTTTTAAGAGGATTTTCATGTGTTCTAAGAGTTCATGAGATACAACATCATTTTGAGAACAAAATCAAAACAACAAGTGCTTTGGTCATTTTTTTGTATCTTTTATGTACTTTTTTTTGAAGAGTTGTTGCATTTTGTATCTTGCTACATAGTATGCTATCTTTGTGAGCTTCAAGTACATTATGTATTTTCTGTATTCTAAACACAGTTTGCTTTCTACGAGTTCTTAACTTGAGTTCAGTATTATGCGAGTTTCTTGATGTTGAGAATTGTATTCTTCGAGTTCTAAAGTTGGAATAAGCTTTACGCGAGTTCATGACTTAGAATAAGCATCATGCGAGTTTTTGACTTGGACTTTGCATTTTGAGTGTTTTAACCTGTTTTAAGAGGATTTTCAGGTTTTCTGCGAGTTCATTAGATACAACATCATTTTGAGAACAAAAACAAAACAACAAGTGTTTTGGTCAATCTTTTTGTATCTTTTATGTATGTTTTTTGAAGTGTTGTTGCATTTTTGTATATTGCTACATAGTATGGTAATCTTTGTGAGCTTCAAGTTAATTCTGTATTTTCTATATTCTCAACATAGTATGCTTTCTGTGAGTTCTTAACTTGAGTTCAAGATTATGCGTGGATGTTCTTGAGGTTGAGAATGGTATTCTACGAGTTCTAGAGTTGCAATAAGGTGTACGCGTGTTCATGACTTAGAATAAGCGTCATGCGAGTTTATGACTTGGACTTTGCATTTTGAGTGTTCTAACCTGTTTTACGAGGATTTTCATGTGTTCTAAGAGTTCATGAGATACAACATCATTTTGAGAACAAATTCAAAACAACAAGTGCTTTGGTCATTTTTTTGTATCTTTTATGTACTTTTTTTTGAAGAGTTGTTGCATTTTGTATCTTGCTACACAGTATGCTATCTTTGTGAGCTTCAAGTACATTATGTATTTTCTGTATTCTCAACACAGTTTGCTTTCTGCGTGTTCTTAACTTGAATTAAGTATTATGCGAGTTCTTGTGTTTAGAATTGTATTATGCGAGTTCTAGAGTTGGAATAAGATTTATTCGAGTTAATGACTTTGAAGAAGCATCGAGCGAGTTTTTGTCTTGGACTTTGCATTTTGAGTGTTCTAACCTGTTTTAAGAGGATTTTCATGTGTTCTGCGAGTTCATGAGATACATCATTATTTTGAGAACAAAATCAAAACAACAAGTGTTTTGGTCATTTTTTTGTATCTTTTCTGTATGTTTTTTGAAGTATTGTTGCATTTTGTGTCTTGCAACATAGTATGCTACCTTTGTGAGCTTCAAGTACATTCTGTATTTTCTGTATTCTCAACATAGTATGCTTTCTGTGAGTTCTTAACTTGAGTTCAAGATTATGCATGTTCTTGAGGTTGAGAAATTGTATTATGCGAGTTCTAGAGTTGGAATAAGTTGTACGCGAGTTCATGACTTAGAATAATCATCATGCGAGTTTTTGACTTGGACTTTGCATTTTGAGTGTTCTAACCTGTTTTAAGAGGATTTTCATGTGTACTAATAGTTCATGAGATACAACATCATTTTGAGAACAAAATCAAAACAACAAGTGTTTTGGTCATTTTTTTGTATCTTTTATGTACTTTTTTTTTTGAAGAGTTGTTGCATTTTGTATCTTGCTACACATAGTATGCTATCTTTGTGAGCTTCAAGTACATTATGTATTTTCTGTTTTCTAAACACAGTTTGTTTTCTGCGAGTTCTTAACTTGAGTTCAGTATTATGCGAGTTCTTGATGTTGAGAATTGTATTCTTCGAGTTCTAGAGTTGGAATAAGCTTTATGCGAGTTCATGACTTAGAATAAGCATCATGCGAGTTTTTGACTTGGACTTTGCATTTTGAGTGTTCTAACCTGTTTTAAGAGGATTTTCATGTGTTCTAAGAGTTCATGAGATACAACATCATTTTGAGAACAAAATCAAAACAACAAGTGCTTTGGTCATTTTTTTGTATCTTTTATGTACTTTTTTTTGAAGAGTTGTTGCATTTTGTATCTTGCTACATAGTATGCTATCTTTGTGAGCTTCAAGTACATTATGTATTTTCTGTATTCTAAACACAGTTTGCTTTCTACGAGTTCTTAACTTGAGTTCAGTATTATGCGAGTTTCTTGATGTTGAGAATTGTATTCTTCGAGTTCTAAAGTTGGAATAAGCTTTACGCGAGTTCATGACTTAGAATAAGCATCATGCGAGTTTTTGACTTGGACTTTGCATTTTGAGTGTTTTAACCTGTTTTAAGAGGATTTTCAGGTTTTCTGCGAGTTCATTAGATACAACATCATTTTGAGAACAAAAACAAAACAACAAGTGTTTTGGTCAATCTTTTTGTATCTTTTATGTATGTTTTTTGAAGTGTTGTTGCATTTTTGTATATTGCTACATAGTATGGTAATCTTTGTGAGCTTCAAGTTAATTCTGTATTTTCTATATTCTCAACATAGTATGCTTTCTGTGAGTTCTTAACTTGAGTTCAAGATTATGCGTGGATGTTCTTGAGGTTGAGAATGGTATTCTACGAGTTCTAGAGTTGCAATAAGGTGTACGCGTGTTCATGACTTAGAATAAGCGTCATGCGAGTTTATGACTTGGACTTTGCATTTTGAGTGTTCTAACCTGTTTTACGAGGATTTTCATGTGTTCTAAGAGTTCATGAGATACAACATCATTTTGAGAACAAATTCAAAACAACAAGTGCTTTGGTCATTTTTTTGTATCTTTTATGTACTTTTTTTTTGAAGAGTTGTTGCATTTTGTATCTTGCTACACAGTATGCTATCTTTGTGAGCTTCAAGTACATTATGTATTTTCTGTATTCTCAACACAGTTTGCTTTCTGCGTGTTCTTAACTTGAATTAAGTATTATGCGAGTTCTTGTGTTTAGAATTGTATTATGCGAGTTCTAGAGTTGGAATAAGATTTATTCGAGTTAATGACTTTGAAGAAGCATCGAGCGAGTTTTTGTCTTGGACTTTGCATTTTGAGTGTTCTAACCTGTTTTAAGAGGATTTTCATGTGTTCTGCGAGTTCATGAGATACATCATTATTTTGAGAACAAAATCAAAACAACAAGTGTTTTGGTCATTTTTTTGTATCTTTTCTGTATGTTTTTTGAAGTATTGTTGCATTTTGTGTCTTGCAACATAGTATGCTACCTTTGTGAGCTTCAAGTACATTCTGTATTTTCTGTATTCTCAACATAGTATGCTTTCTGTGAGTTCTTAACTTGAGTTCAAGATTATGCATGTTCTTGAGGTTGAGAAATTGTATTATGCGAGTTCTAGAGTTGGAATAAGTTGTACGCGAGTTCATGACTTAGAATAATCATCATGCGAGTTTTTGACTTGGACTTTGCATTTTGAGTGTTCTAACCTGTTTTAAGAGGATTTTCATGTGTACTAATAGTTCATGAGATACAACATCATTTTGAGAACAAAATCAAAACAACAAGTGTTTTGGTCATTTTTTTGTATCTTTTATGTACTTTTTTTTTGAAGAGTTGTTGCATTTTGTATCTTGCTACACATAGTATGCTATCTTTGTGAGCTTCAAGTACATTATGTATTTTCTGTTTTCTAAACACAGTTTGTTTTCTGCGAGTTCTTAACTTGAGTTCAGTATTATGCGAGTTCTTGATGTTGAGAATTGTATTCTTCGAGTTCTAGAGTTGGAATAAGCTTTATGCGAGTTCATGACTTAGAATAAGCATCATGCGAGTTTTTGACTTGGACTTTGCATTTTGAGTGTTCTAACCTGTTTTAAGAGGATTTTCATGTGTTCTAAGAGTTCATGAGATACAACATCATTTTGAGAACAAAATCAAAACAACAAGTGCTTTGGTCATTTTTTTGTATCTTTTATGTACTTTTTTTTGAAGAGTTGTTGCATTTTGTATCTTGCTACATAGTATGCTATCTTTGTGAGCTTCAAGTACATTATGTATTTTCTGTATTCTAAACACAGTTTGCTTTCTACGAGTTCTTAACTTGAGTTCAGTATTATGCGAGTTTCTTGATGTTGAGAATTGTATTCTTCGAGTTCTAAAGTTGGAATAAGCTTTACGCGAGTTCATGACTTAGAATAAGCATCATGCGAGTTTTTGACTTGGACTTTGCATTTTGAGTGTTTTAACCTGTTTTAAGAGGATTTTCAGGTTTTCTGCGAGTTCATTAGATACAACATCATTTTGAGAACAAAAACAAAACAACAAGTGTTTTGGTCAATCTTTTTGTATCTTTTATGTATGTTTTTTGAAGTGTTGTTGCATTTTTGTATATTGCTACATAGTATGGTAATCTTTGTGAGCTTCAAGTTAATTCTGTATTTTCTATATTCTCAACATAGTATGCTTTCTGTGAGTTCTTAACTTGAGTTCAAGATTATGCGTGGATGTTCTTGAGGTTGAGAATGGTATTCTACGAGTTCTAGAGTTGCAATAAGGTGTACGCGTGTTCATGACTTAGAATAAGCGTCATGCGAGTTTATGACTTGGACTTTGCATTTTGAGTGTTCTAACCTGTTTTACGAGGATTTTCATGTGTTCTAAGAGTTCATGAGATACAACATCATTTTGAGAACAAATTCAAAACAACAAGTGCTTTGGTCATTTTTTTGTATCTTTTATGTACTTTTTTTTTGAAGAGTTGTTGCATTTTGTATCTTGCTACACAGTATGCTATCTTTGTGAGCTTCAAGTACATTATGTATTTTCTGTATTCTCAACACAGTTTGCTTTCTGCGTGTTCTTAACTTGAATTAAGTATTATGCGAGTTCTTGTGTTTAGAATTGTATTATGCGAGTTCTAGAGTTGGAATAAGATTTATTCGAGTTAATGACTTTGAAGAAGCATCGAGCGAGTTTTTGTCTTGGACTTTGCATTTTGAGTGTTCTAACCTGTTTTAAGAGGATTTTCATGTGTTCTGCGAGTTCATGAGATACATCATTATTTTGAGAACAAAATCAAAACAACAAGTGTTTTGGTCATTTTTTTGTATCTTTTCTGTATGTTTTTTGAAGTATTGTTGCATTTTGTGTCTTGCAACATAGTATGCTACCTTTGTGAGCTTCAAGTACATTCTGTATTTTCTGTATTCTCAACATAGTATGCTTTCTGTGAGTTCTTAACTTGAGTTCAAGATTATGCATGTTCTTGAGGTTGAGAAATTGTATTATGCGAGTTCTAGAGTTGGAATAAGTTGTACGCGAGTTCATGACTTAGAATAATCATCATGCGAGTTTTTGACTTGGACTTTGCATTTTGAGTGTTCTAACCTGTTTTAAGAGGATTTTCATGTGTACTAATAGTTCATGAGATACAACATCATTTTGAGAACAAAATCAAAACAACAAGTGTTTTGGTCATTTTTTTGTATCTTTTATGTACTTTTTTTTTGAAGAGTTGTTGCATTTTGTATCTTGCTACACATAGTATGCTATCTTTGTGAGCTTCAAGTACATTATGTATTTTCTGTTTTCTAAACACAGTTTGTTTTCTGCGAGTTCTTAACTTGAGTTCAGTATTATGCGAGTTCTTGATGTTGAGAATTGTATTCTTCGAGTTCTAGAGTTGGAATAAGCTTTATGCGAGTTCATGACTTAGAATAAGCATCATGCGAGTTTTTGACTTGGACTTTGCATTTTGAGTGTTCTAACCTGTTTTAAGAGGATTTTCATGTGTTCTAAGAGTTCATGAGATACAACATCATTTTGAGAACAAAATCAAAACAACAAGTGCTTTGGTCATTTTTTTGTATCTTTTATGTACTTTTTTTTGAAGAGTTGTTGCATTTTGTATCTTGCTACATAGTATGCTATCTTTGTGAGCTTCAAGTACATTATGTATTTTCTGTATTCTAAACACAGTTTGCTTTCTACGAGTTCTTAACTTGAGTTCAGTATTATGCGAGTTTCTTGATGTTGAGAATTGTATTCTTCGAGTTCTAAAGTTGGAATAAGCTTTACGCGAGTTCATGACTTAGAATAAGCATCATGCGAGTTTTTGACTTGGACTTTGCATTTTGAGTGTTTTAACCTGTTTTAAGAGGATTTTCAGGTTTTCTGCGAGTTCATTAGATACAACATCATTTTGAGAACAAAAACAAAACAACAAGTGTTTTGGTCAATCTTTTTGTATCTTTTATGTATGTTTTTTGAAGTGTTGTTGCATTTTTGTATATTGCTACATAGTATGGTAATCTTTGTGAGCTTCAAGTTAATTCTGTATTTTCTATATTCTCAACATAGTATGCTTTCTGTGAGTTCTTAACTTGAGTTCAAGATTATGCGTGGATGTTCTTGAGGTTGAGAATGGTATTCTACGAGTTCTAGAGTTGCAATAAGGTGTACGCGTGTTCATGACTTAGAATAAGCGTCATGCGAGTTTATGACTTGGACTTTGCATTTTGAGTGTTCTAACCTGTTTTACGAGGATTTTCATGTGTTCTAAGAGTTCATGAGATACAACATCATTTTGAGAACAAATTCAAAACAACAAGTGCTTTGGTCATTTTTTTGTATCTTTTATGTACTTTTTTTTTGAAGAGTTGTTGCATTTTGTATCTTGCTACACAGTATGCTATCTTTGTGAGCTTCAAGTACATTATGTATTTTCTGTATTCTCAACACAGTTTGCTTTCTGCGTGTTCTTAACTTGAATTAAGTATTATGCGAGTTCTTGTGTTTAGAATTGTATTATGCGAGTTCTAGAGTTGGAATAAGATTTATTCGAGTTAATGACTTTGAAGAAGCATCGAGCGAGTTTTTGTCTTGGACTTTGCATTTTGAGTGTTCTAACCTGTTTTAAGAGGATTTTCATGTGTTCTGCGAGTTCATGAGATACATCATTATTTTGAGAACAAAATCAAAACAACAAGTGTTTTGGTCATTTTTTTGTATCTTTTCTGTATGTTTTTTGAAGTATTGTTGCATTTTGTGTCTTGCAACATAGTATGCTACCTTTGTGAGCTTCAAGTACATTCTGTATTTTCTGTATTCTCAACATAGTATGCTTTCTGTGAGTTCTTAACTTGAGTTCAAGATTATGCATGTTCTTGAGGTTGAGAAATTGTATTATGCGAGTTCTAGAGTTGGAATAAGTTGTACGCGAGTTCATGACTTAGAATAATCATCATGCGAGTTTTTGACTTGGACTTTGCATTTTGAGTGTTCTAACCTGTTTTAAGAGGATTTTCATGTGTACTAATAGTTCATGAGATACAACATCATTTTGAGAACAAAATCAAAACAACAAGTGTTTTGGTCATTTTTTTGTATCTTTTATGTACTTTTTTTTTGAAGAGTTGTTGCATTTTGTATCTTGCTACACATAGTATGCTATCTTTGTGAGCTTCAAGTACATTATGTATTTTCTGTTTTCTAAACACAGTTTGTTTTCTGCGAGTTCTTAACTTGAGTTCAGTATTATGCGAGTTCTTGATGTTGAGAATTGTATTCTTCGAGTTCTAGAGTTGGAATAAGCTTTATGCGAGTTCATGACTTAGAATAAGCATCATGCGAGTTTTTGACTTGGACTTTGCATTTTGAGTGTTCTAACCTGTTTTAAGAGGATTTTCATGTGTTCTAAGAGTTCATGAGATACAACATCATTTTGAGAACAAAATCAAAACAACAAGTGCTTTGGTCATTTTTTTGTATCTTTTATGTACTTTTTTTTGAAGAGTTGTTGCATTTTGTATCTTGCTACATAGTATGCTATCTTTGTGAGCTTCAAGTACATTATGTATTTTCTGTATTCTAAACACAGTTTGCTTTCTACGAGTTCTTAACTTGAGTTCAGTATTATGCGAGTTTCTTGATGTTGAGAATTGTATTCTTCGAGTTCTAAAGTTGGAATAAGCTTTACGCGAGTTCATGACTTAGAATAAGCATCATGCGAGTTTTTGACTTGGACTTTGCATTTTGAGTGTTTTAACCTGTTTTAAGAGGATTTTCAGGTTTTCTGCGAGTTCATTAGATACAACATCATTTTGAGAACAAAAACAAAACAACAAGTGTTTTGGTCAATCTTTTTGTATCTTTTATGTATGTTTTTTGAAGTGTTGTTGCATTTTTGTATATTGCTACATAGTATGGTAATCTTTGTGAGCTTCAAGTTAATTCTGTATTTTCTATATTCTCAACATAGTATGCTTTCTGTGAGTTCTTAACTTGAGTTCAAGATTATGCGTGGATGTTCTTGAGGTTGAGAATGGTATTCTACGAGTTCTAGAGTTGCAATAAGGTGTACGCGTGTTCATGACTTAGAATAAGCGTCATGCGAGTTTATGACTTGGACTTTGCATTTTGAGTGTTCTAACCTGTTTTACGAGGATTTTCATGTGTTCTAAGAGTTCATGAGATACAACATCATTTTGAGAACAAATTCAAAACAACAAGTGCTTTGGTCATTTTTTTGTATCTTTTATGTACTTTTTTTTGAAGAGTTGTTGCATTTTGTATCTTGCTACATAGTATGCTATCTTTGTGAGCTTCAAGTACATTATGTATTTTCTGTATTCTAAACACAGTTTGCTTTCTACGAGTTCTTAACTTGAGTTCAGTATTATGCGAGTTTCTTGATGTTGAGAATTGTATTCTTCGAGTTCTAAAGTTGGAATAAGCTTTACGCGAGTTCATGACTTAGAATAAGCATCATGCGAGTTTTTGACTTGGACTTTGCATTTTGAGTGTTTTAACCTGTTTTAAGAGGATTTTCAGGTTTTCTGCGAGTTCATTAGATACAACATCATTTTGAGAACAAAAACAAAACAACAAGTGTTTTGGTCAATCTTTTTGTATCTTTTATGTATGTTTTTTGAAGTGTTGTTGCATTTTTGTATATTGCTACATAGTATGGTAATCTTTGTGAGCTTCAAGTTAATTCTGTATTTTCTATATTCTCAACATAGTATGCTTTCTGTGAGTTCTTAACTTGAGTTCAAGATTATGCGTGGATGTTCTTGAGGTTGAGAATGGTATTCTACGAGTTCTAGAGTTGCAATAAGGTGTACGCGTGTTCATGACTTAGAATAAGCGTCATGCGAGTTTATGACTTGGACTTTGCATTTTGAGTGTTCTAACCTGTTTTACGAGGATTTTCATGTGTTCTAAGAGTTCATGAGATACAACATCATTTTGAGAACAAATTCAAAACAACAAGTGCTTTGGTCATTTTTTTGTATCTTTTATGTACTTTTTTTTTGAAGAGTTGTTGCATTTTGTATCTTGCTACACAGTATGCTATCTTTGTGAGCTTCAAGTACATTATGTATTTTCTGTATTCTCAACACAGTTTGCTTTCTGCGTGTTCTTAACTTGAATTAAGTATTATGCGAGTTCTTGTGTTTAGAATTGTATTATGCGAGTTCTAGAGTTGGAATAAGATTTATTCGAGTTAATGACTTTGAAGAAGCATCGAGCGAGTTTTTGTCTTGGACTTTGCATTTTGAGTGTTCTAACCTGTTTTAAGAGGATTTTCATGTGTTCTGCGAGTTCATGAGATACATCATTATTTTGAGAACAAAATCAAAACAACAAGTGTTTTGGTCATTTTTTTGTATCTTTTCTGTATGTTTTTTGAAGTATTGTTGCATTTTGTGTCTTGCAACATAGTATGCTACCTTTGTGAGCTTCAAGTACATTCTGTATTTTCTGTATTCTCAACATAGTATGCTTTCTGTGAGTTCTTAACTTGAGTTCAAGATTATGCATGTTCTTGAGGTTGAGAAATTGTATTATGCGAGTTCTAGAGTTGGAATAAGTTGTACGCGAGTTCATGACTTAGAATAATCATCATGCGAGTTTTTGACTTGGACTTTGCATTTTGAGTGTTCTAACCTGTTTTAAGAGGATTTTCATGTGTACTAATAGTTCATGAGATACAACATCATTTTGAGAACAAAATCAAAACAACAAGTGTTTTGGTCATTTTTTTGTATCTTTTATGTACTTTTTTTTTGAAGAGTTGTTGCATTTTGTATCTTGCTACACATAGTATGCTATCTTTGTGAGCTTCAAGTACATTATGTATTTTCTGTTTTCTAAACACAGTTTGTTTTCTGCGAGTTCTTAACTTGAGTTCAGTATTATGCGAGTTCTTGATGTTGAGAATTGTATTCTTCGAGTTCTAGAGTTGGAATAAGCTTTATGCGAGTTCATGACTTAGAATAAGCATCATGCGAGTTTTTGACTTGGACTTTGCATTTTGAGTGTTCTAACCTGTTTTAAGAGGATTTTCATGTGTTCTAAGAGTTCATGAGATACAACATCATTTTGAGAACAAAATCAAAACAACAAGTGCTTTGGTCATTTTTTTGTATCTTTTATGTACTTTTTTTTGAAGAGTTGTTGCATTTTGTATCTTGCTACATAGTATGCTATCTTTGTGAGCTTCAAGTACATTATGTATTTTCTGTATTCTAAACACAGTTTGCTTTCTACGAGTTCTTAACTTGAGTTCAGTATTATGCGAGTTTCTTGATGTTGAGAATTGTATTCTTCGAGTTCTAAAGTTGGAATAAGCTTTACGCGAGTTCATGACTTAGAATAAGCATCATGCGAGTTTTTGACTTGGACTTTGCATTTTGAGTGTTTTAACCTGTTTTAAGAGGATTTTCAGGTTTTCTGCGAGTTCATTAGATACAACATCATTTTGAGAACAAAAACAAAACAACAAGTGTTTTGGTCAATCTTTTTGTATCTTTTATGTATGTTTTTTGAAGTGTTGTTGCATTTTTGTATATTGCTACATAGTATGGTAATCTTTGTGAGCTTCAAGTTAATTCTGTATTTTCTATATTCTCAACATAGTATGCTTTCTGTGAGTTCTTAACTTGAGTTCAAGATTATGCGTGGATGTTCTTGAGGTTGAGAATGGTATTCTACGAGTTCTAGAGTTGCAATAAGGTGTACGCGTGTTCATGACTTAGAATAAGCGTCATGCGAGTTTATGACTTGGACTTTGCATTTTGAGTGTTCTAACCTGTTTTACGAGGATTTTCATGTGTTCTAAGAGTTCATGAGATACAACATCATTTTGAGAACAAATTCAAAACAACAAGTGCTTTGGTCATTTTTTTGTATCTTTTATGTACTTTTTTTTTGAAGAGTTGTTGCATTTTGTATCTTGCTACACAGTATGCTATCTTTGTGAGCTTCAAGTACATTATGTATTTTCTGTATTCTCAACACAGTTTGCTTTCTGCGTGTTCTTAACTTGAATTAAGTATTATGCGAGTTCTTGTGTTTAGAATTGTATTATGCGAGTTCTAGAGTTGGAATAAGATTTATTCGAGTTAATGACTTTGAAGAAGCATCGAGCGAGTTTTTGTCTTGGACTTTGCATTTTGAGTGTTCTAACCTGTTTTAAGAGGATTTTCATGTGTTCTGCGAGTTCATGAGATACATCATTATTTTGAGAACAAAATCAAAACAACAAGTGTTTTGGTCATTTTTTTGTATCTTTTCTGTATGTTTTTTGAAGTATTGTTGCATTTTGTGTCTTGCAACATAGTATGCTACCTTTGTGAGCTTCAAGTACATTCTGTATTTTCTGTATTCTCAACATAGTATGCTTTCTGTGAGTTCTTAACTTGAGTTCAAGATTATGCATGTTCTTGAGGTTGAGAAATTGTATTATGCGAGTTCTAGAGTTGGAATAAGTTGTACGCGAGTTCATGACTTAGAATAATCATCATGCGAGTTTTTGACTTGGACTTTGCATTTTGAGTGTTCTAACCTGTTTTAAGAGGATTTTCATGTGTACTAATAGTTCATGAGATACAACATCATTTTGAGAACAAAATCAAAACAACAAGTGTTTTGGTCATTTTTTTGTATCTTTTATGTACTTTTTTTTTGAAGAGTTGTTGCATTTTGTATCTTGCTACACATAGTATGCTATCTTTGTGAGCTTCAAGTACATTATGTATTTTCTGTTTTCTAAACACAGTTTGTTTTCTGCGAGTTCTTAACTTGAGTTCAGTATTATGCGAGTTCTTGATGTTGAGAATTGTATTCTTCGAGTTCTAGAGTTGGAATAAGCTTTATGCGAGTTCATGACTTAGAATAAGCATCATGCGAGTTTTTGACTTGGACTTTGCATTTTGAGTGTTCTAACCTGTTTTAAGAGGATTTTCATGTGTTCTAAGAGTTCATGAGATACAACATCATTTTGAGAACAAAATCAAAACAACAAGTGCTTTGGTCATTTTTTTGTATCTTTTATGTACTTTTTTTTGAAGAGTTGTTGCATTTTGTATCTTGCTACATAGTATGCTATCTTTGTGAGCTTCAAGTACATTATGTATTTTCTGTATTCTAAACACAGTTTGCTTTCTACGAGTTCTTAACTTGAGTTCAGTATTATGCGAGTTTCTTGATGTTGAGAATTGTATTCTTCGAGTTCTAAAGTTGGAATAAGCTTTACGCGAGTTCATGACTTAGAATAAGCATCATGCGAGTTTTTGACTTGGACTTTGCATTTTGAGTGTTTTAACCTGTTTTAAGAGGATTTTCAGGTTTTCTGCGAGTTCATTAGATACAACATCATTTTGAGAACAAAAACAAAACAACAAGTGTTTTGGTCAATCTTTTTGTATCTTTTATGTATGTTTTTTGAAGTGTTGTTGCATTTTTGTATATTGCTACATAGTATGGTAATCTTTGTGAGCTTCAAGTTAATTCTGTATTTTCTATATTCTCAACATAGTATGCTTTCTGTGAGTTCTTAACTTGAGTTCAAGATTATGCGTGGATGTTCTTGAGGTTGAGAATGGTATTCTACGAGTTCTAGAGTTGCAATAAGGTGTACGCGTGTTCATGACTTAGAATAAGCGTCATGCGAGTTTATGACTTGGACTTTGCATTTTGAGTGTTCTAACCTGTTTTACGAGGATTTTCATGTGTTCTAAGAGTTCATGAGATACAACATCATTTTGAGAACAAATTCAAAACAACAAGTGCTTTGGTCATTTTTTTGTATCTTTTATGTACTTTTTTTTTGAAGAGTTGTTGCATTTTGTATCTTGCTACACAGTATGCTATCTTTGTGAGCTTCAAGTACATTATGTATTTTCTGTATTCTCAACACAGTTTGCTTTCTGCGTGTTCTTAACTTGAATTAAGTATTATGCGAGTTCTTGTGTTTAGAATTGTATTATGCGAGTTCTAGAGTTGGAATAAGATTTATTCGAGTTAATGACTTTGAAGAAGCATCGAGCGAGTTTTTGTCTTGGACTTTGCATTTTGAGTGTTCTAACCTGTTTTAAGAGGATTTTCATGTGTTCTGAGAGTTCATGAGATACATCATTATTTTGAGAACAAAATCAAAACAACAAGTGTTTTGGTCATTTTTTTGTATCTTTTCTGTATGTTTTTTGAAGTATTGTTGCATTTTGTGTCTTGCAACATAGTATGCTACCTTTGTGAGCTTCAAGTACATTCTGTATTTTCTGTATTCTCAACATAGTATGCTTTCTGTGAGTTCTTAACTTGAGTTCAAGATTATGCATGTTCTTGAGGTTGAGAAATTGTATTATGCGAGTTCTAGAGTTGGAATAAGTTGTACGCGAGTTCATGACTTAGAATAATCATCATGCGAGTTTTTGACTTGGACTTTGCATTTTGAGTGTTCTAACCTGTTTTAAGAGGATTTTCATGTGTACTAATAGTTCATGAGATACAACATCATTTTGAGAACAAAATCAAAACAACAAGTGTTTTGGTCATTTTTTTGTATCTTTTATGTACTTTTTTTTTGAAGAGTTGTTGCATTTTGTATCTTGCTACACATAGTATGCTATCTTTGTGAGCTTCAAGTACATTATGTATTTTCTGTTTTCTAAACACAGTTTGTTTTCTGCGAGTTCTTAACTTGAGTTCAGTATTATGCGAGTTCTTGATGTTGAGAATTGTATTCTTCGAGTTCTAGAGTTGGAATAAGCTTTATGCGAGTTCATGACTTAGAATAAGCATCATGCGAGTTTTTGACTTGGACTTTGCATTTTGAGTGTTCTAACCTGTTTTAAGAGGATTTTCATGTGTTCTAAGAGTTCATGAGATACAACATCATTTTGAGAACAAAATCAAAACAACAAGTGCTTTGGTCATTTTTTTGTATCTTTTATGTACTTTTTTTTGAAGAGTTGTTGCATTTTGTATCTTGCTACATAGTATGCTATCTTTGTGAGCTTCAAGTACATTATGTATTTTCTGTATTCTAAACACAGTTTGCTTTCTACGAGTTCTTAACTTGAGTTCAGTATTATGCGAGTTTCTTGATGTTGAGAATTGTATTCTTCGAGTTCTAAAGTTGGAATAAGCTTTACGCGAGTTCATGACTTAGAATAAGCATCATGCGAGTTTTTGACTTGGACTTTGCATTTTGAGTGTTTTAACCTGTTTTAAGAGGATTTTCAGGTTTTCTGCGAGTTCATTAGATACAACATCATTTTGAGAACAAAAACAAAACAACAAGTGTTTTGGTCAATCTTTTTGTATCTTTTATGTATGTTTTTTGAAGTGTTGTTGCATTTTTGTATATTGCTACATAGTATGGTAATCTTTGTGAGCTTCAAGTTAATTCTGTATTTTCTATATTCTCAACATAGTATGCTTTCTGTGAGTTCTTAACTTGAGTTCAAGATTATGCGTGGATGTTCTTGAGGTTGAGAATGGTATTCTACGAGTTCTAGAGTTGCAATAAGGTGTACGCGTGTTCATGACTTAGAATAAGCGTCATGCGAGTTTATGACTTGGACTTTGCATTTTGAATGTTCTAACCTGTTTTACGAGGATTTTCATGTGTTCTAAGAGTTCATGAGATACAACATCATTTTGAGAACAAATTCAAAACAACAAGTGCTTTGGTCATTTTTTTGTATCTTTTATGTACTTTTTTTTTGAAGAGTTGTTGCATTTTGTATCTTGCTACACAGTATGCTATCTTTGTGAGCTTCAAGTACATTATGTATTTTCTGTATTCTCAACACAGTTTGCTTTCTGCGTGTTCTTAACTTGAATTAAGTATTATGCGAGTTCTTGTGTTTAGAATTGTATTATGCGAGTTCTAGAGTTGGAATAAGATTTATTCGAGTTAATGACTTTGAAGAAGCATCGAGCGAGTTTTTGTCTTGGACTTTGCATTTTGAGTGTTCTAACCTGTTTTAAGAGGATTTTCATGTGTTCTGCGAGTTCATGAGATACATCATTATTTTGAGAACAAAATCAAAACAACAAGTGTTTTGGTCATTTTTTTGTATCTTTTCTGTATGTTTTTTGAAGTATTGTTGCATTTTGTGTCTTGCAACATAGTATGCTACCTTTGTGAGCTTCAAGTACATTCTGTATTTTCTGTATTCTCAACATAGTATGCTTTCTGTGAGTTCTTAACTTGAGTTCAAGATTATGCATGTTCTTGAGGTTGAGAAATTGTATTATGCGAGTTCTAGAGTTGGAATAAGTTGTACGCGAGTTCATGACTTAGAATAATCATCATGCGAGTTTTTGACTTGGACTTTGCATTTTGAGTGTTCTAACCTGTTTTAAGAGGATTTTCATGTGTACTAATAGTTCATGAGATACAACATCATTTTGAGAACAAAATCAAAACAACAAGTGTTTTGGTCATTTTTTTGTATCTTTTATGTACTTTTTTTTTGAAGAGTTGTTGCATTTTGTATCTTGCTACACATAGTATGCTATCTTTGTGAGCTTCAAGTACATTATGTATTTTCTGTTTTCTAAACACAGTTTGTTTTCTGCGAGTTCTTAACTTGAGTTCAGTATTATGCGAGTTCTTGATGTTGAGAATTGTATTCTTCGAGTTCTAGAGTTGGAATAAGCTTTATGCGAGTTCATGACTTAGAATAAGCATCATGCGAGTTTTTGACTTGGACTTTGCATTTTGAGTGTTCTAACCTGTTTTAAGAGGATTTTCATGTGTTCTAAGAGTTCATGAGATACAACATCATTTTGAGAACAAAATCAAAACAACAAGTGCTTTGGTCATTTTTTTGTATCTTTTATGTACTTTTTTTTGAAGAGTTGTTGCATTTTGTATCTTGCTACATAGTATGCTATCTTTGTGAGCTTCAAGTACATTATGTATTTTCTGTATTCTAAACACAGTTTGCTTTCTACGAGTTCTTAACTTGAGTTCAGTATTATGCGAGTTTCTTGATGTTGAGAATTGTATTCTTCGAGTTCTAAAGTTGGAATAAGCTTTACGCGAGTTCATGACTTAGAATAAGCATCATGCGAGTTTTTGACTTGGACTTTGCATTTTGAGTGTTTTAACCTGTTTTAAGAGGATTTTCAGGTTTTCTGCGAGTTCATTAGATACAACATCATTTTGAGAACAAAAACAAAACAACAAGTGTTTTGGTCAATCTTTTTGTATCTTTTATGTATGTTTTTTGAAGTGTTGTTGCATTTTTGTATATTGCTACATAGTATGGTAATCTTTGTGAGCTTCAAGTTAATTCTGTATTTTCTATATTCTCAACATAGTATGCTTTCTGTGAGTTCTTAACTTGAGTTCAAGATTATGCGTGGATGTTCTTGAGGTTGAGAATGGTATTCTACGAGTTCTAGAGTTGCAATAAGGTGTACGCGTGTTCATGACTTAGAATAAGCGTCATGCGAGTTTATGACTTGGACTTTGCATTTTGAGTGTTCTAACCTGTTTTACGAGGATTTTCATGTGTTCTAAGAGTTCATGAGATACAACATCATTTTGAGAACAAATTCAAAACAACAAGTGCTTTGGTCATTTTTTTGTATCTTTTATGTACTTTTTTTTGAAGAGTTGTTGCATTTTGTATCTTGCTACACAGTATGCTATCTTTGTGAGCTTCAAGTACATTATGTATTTTCTGTATTCTCAACACAGTTTGCTTTCTGCGTGTTCTTAACTTGAATTAAGTATTATGCGAGTTCTTGTGTTTAGAATTGTATTATGCGAGTTCTAGAGTTGGAATAAGATTTATTCGAGTTAATGACTTTGAAGAAGCATCGAGCGAGTTTTTGTCTTGGACTTTGCATTTTGAGTGTTCTAACCTGTTTTAAGAGGATTTTCATGTGTTCTGCGAGTTCATGAGATACATCATTATTTTGAGAACAAAATCAAAACAACAAGTGTTTTGGTCATTTTTTTGTATCTTTTCTGTATGTTTTTTGAAGTATTGTTGCATTTTGTGTCTTGCAACATAGTATGCTACCTTTGTGAGCTTCAAGTACATTCTGTATTTTCCGTATTCTCAACATAGTATGCTTTCTGTGAGTTCTTAACTTGAGTTCAAGATTATGCATGTTCTTGAGGTTGAGAAATTGTATTATGCGAGTTCTAGAGTTGGAATAAGTTGTACGCGAGTTCATGACTTAGAATAAGCATCATGCGAGTTTTTTGACTTGGACTTTGCATTTTCAGTGTTCTAACCTGTTTTATGAGGATTTTCATGTGTTCTAAGAGTTTATGAGATACAACATCATTTTGAGAACAAAATCAAAACAATAAGTGTTTTGGTCATTTTTTTTGTATCTTTTATGTACTTTTTTTTGAAGAGTTGTTGCATTTTGTAACTTGGTACATAGAATGCTATCTTTGTGAGCTTCAAGTACATTCTGTATTTCCTGTATTCTCAACATAGTATGCTTTCTGCGTGTTCTTAACTTGAATTAAGTATTATGCGAGTTCTTGTGTTGAGAATTGTATTCTGCGAGTTCTAGAGTTGGAATAAGATTTATGCGAGTTCATGACTTAGAAGAAGCATCGATCGAGTTTTTGAATTGGACTTTGCATTTTGAGTGTTCTAACTTGTTTTAAGAGAATTTTCATGTTTTCTGCGAGTTCATTAGATACAACATCATTTTGAGAACAAAAACAAAACAACAAGTGTTTTGGTCAATCTTTTTGTATCTTTTATGTATGTTTCTTGAAGTGTTGTTGCATTTTTGTATCTTGCTACATAGTATGGTAATCTTTGTGAGCTTCAAGTTCATTCTGTATTTTCTATATTCTCAACATAGTATGCTTTCTGTGAGTTCTTAACTTGAGTTCAAGATTATGCATGGATGTTCTTGAGGTTGAGAATTGTATTCTACGAGTTCTAGAGTTGCAATAAGGTGTACGCGTGTTCATGACTTAGAATAAGCGTCATGCGAGTTTATGACTTGGACTTTGCATTTTGAGTGTTCTAACCTGTTTTAAGAGGATTTTCATGTGTTCTAAGAGTTCATGAGATACAACATCGTTTTGAGAACAAATTCAAAACAACAAGTGCTTTGGTCATTTTTTTGTATCTTTTATGTACTTTTTTTTGAAGAGTTGTTGCATTTTGTATCTTGCTACACATAGTATGCTATCTTTGTGAGCTTCAAGTACATTATGTATTTTCTGTTTTCTAAACACAGTTTGTTTTCTGCGAGTTCTTAACTTGAGTTCAGTATTATGCGAGTTCTTGATGTTGAGAATTGTATTCTTCGAGTTCTAGAGTTGGAATAAGCTTTATGCGAGTTCATGACTTAGAATAAGCATCATGCGAGTTTTTGACTTGGACTTTGCATTTTGAGTGTTCTAACCTGTTTTAAGAGGATTTTTATGTGTTCTGCGAGTTCATGAGATACATCATCATTTTGAGAACAAAATCAAAACAACAAGTGTTTTGGTCATTTTTTTTGTATCTTTTATGTATGTTTTTTGAAGTGTTGTTGCATTTTGTATCTTGCAACATAGTATGCTATCTTTGCGAGATTCAAGTACATTCTGTATTTTCTGTTTTCTCAACATTGTATGCTTTCTACTAGTTCTTAACTTGAGTTCAAGATTATGCATGTTCTTGAGGTTGAGAATTGTATACTGCAAGTTCTAGAATTGGAATAAGTTGTACGCGAGTTCATGACTTAGAATAAGCATCATGCGAGTTTTTTGACTTGGACTTTGCATTTTCAGTGTTCTAACCTGTTTTATGAGGATTTTCATGTGTTCTAAGAGTTTATGAGATACAACATCATTTTGAGAACAAAATCAAAACAATAAGTGTTTTGGTCATTTTTTTTGTATCTTTTATGTACTTTTTTTTGAAGAGTTGTTGCATTTTGTAACTTGCTACATAGAATGCTATCTTTGTGAGCTTCAAGTGCATTCTGTATTTCCTGTATTCTCAACATAGTATGCTTTCTGCGTGTTCTTAACTTGAATTAAGTATTATGCGAGTTCTTGTGTTGAGAATTGTATTCTGCGAGTTCTAGAGTTGGAATAAGATTTATGCGAGTTCATGACTTAGAAGAAGCATCGAGCGAGTTTTTGAATTGGACTTTGCATTTTGAGTGTTCTAACTTGTTTTAAGAGAATTTTCATGTTTTCTGCGAGTTCATTAGATACAACATCATTTTGAGAACAAAAACAAAACAACAAGTGTTTTGGTCAATCTTTTTGTATCTTTTATGTATGTTTCTTGAAGTGTTGTTGCATTTTTGTATCTTGCTACATAGTATGGTAATCTTTGTGAGCTTCAAGTTCATTCTGTATTTTCTATATTCTCAACATAGTATGCTTTCTGTGAGTTCTTAACTTGAGTTCAAGATTATGCATGGATGTTCTTGAGGTTGAGAATTGTATTCTACGAGTTCTAGAGTTGCAATAAGGTGTACGCGTGTTCATGACTTAGAATAAGCGTCATGCGAGTTTATGACTTGGACTTTGCATTTTGAGTGTTCTAACCTGTTTTAAGAGGATTTTCATGTGTTCTAAGAGTTCATGAGATACAACATCGTTTTGAGAACAAATTCAAAACAACAAGTGCTTTGGTCATTTTTTTGTATCTTTTATGTACTTTTTTTTGAAGAGTTGTTGCATTTTGTATCTTGCTACACATAGTATGCTATCTTTGTGAGCTTCAAGTACATTATGTATTTTCTGTTTTCTAAACACAGTTTGTTTTCTGCGAGTTCTTAACTTGAGTTCAGTATTATGCGAGTTCTTGATGTTGAGAATTGTATTCTTCGAGTTCTAGAGTTGGAATAAGCTTTATGCGAGTTCATGACTTAGAATAAGCATCATGCGAGTTTTTGACTTGGACTTTGCATTTTGAGTGTTCTAACCTGTTTTAAGAGGATTTTTATGTGTTCTGCGAGTTCATGAGATACATCATCATTTTGAGAACAAAATCAAAACAACAAGTGTTTTGGTCATTTTTTTTGTATCTTTTATGTATGTTTTTTGAAGTGTTGTTGCATTTTGTATCTTGCAACATAGTATGCTATCTTTGCGAGATTCAAGTACATTCTGTATTTTCTGTTTTCTCAACATTGTATGCTTTCTACTAGTTCTTAACTTGAGTTCAAGATTATGCATGTTCTTGAGGTTGAGAATTGTATACTGCGAGTTCTAGAATTGGAATAAGTTGTACGCGAGTTCATGACTTAGAATAAGCATCATGCGAGTTTTTTGACTTGGACTTTGCATTTTCAGTGTTCTAACCTGTTTTATGAGGATTTTCATGTGTTCTAAGAGTTTATGAGATACAACATCATTTTGAGAACAAAATCAAAACAATAAGTGTTTTGGTCATTTTTTTTGTATCTTTTATGTACTTTTTTTTGAAGAGTTGTTGCATTTTGTAACTTGCTACATAGAATGCTATCTTTGTGAGCTTCAAGTGCATTCTGTATTTCCTGTATTCTCAACATAGTATGCTTTCTGCGTGTTCTTAACTTGAATTAAGTATTATGCGAGTTCTTGTGTTGAGAATTGTATTCTGCGAGTTCTAGAGTTGGAATAAGATTTATGCGAGTTCATGACTTAGAAGAAGCATCGAGCGAGTTTTTGAATTGGACTTTGCATTTTGAGTGTTCTAACTTGTTTTAAGAGAATTTTCATGTTTTCTGCGAGTTCATTAGATACAACATCATTTTGAGAACAAAAACAAAACAACAAGTGTTTTGGTCAATCTTTTTGTATCTTTTATGTATGTTTCTTGAAGTGTTGTTGCATTTTTGTATCTTGCTACATAGTATGGTAATCTTTGTGAGCTTCAAGTTCATTCTGTATTTTCTATATTCTCAACATAGTATGCTTTCTGTGAGTTCTTAACTTGAGTTCAAGATTATGCATGGATGTTCTTGAGGTTGAGAATTGTATTCTACGAGTTCTAGAGTTGCAATAAGGTGTACGCGTGTTCATGACTTAGAATAAGCGTCATGCGAGTTTATGACTTGGACTTTGCATTTTGAGTGTTCTAACCTGTTTTAAGAGGATTTTCATGTGTTCTAAGAGTTCATGAGATACAACATCGTTTTGAGAACAAATTCAAAACAACAAGTGCTTTGGTCATTTTTTTGTATCTTTTATGTACTTTTTTTTGAAGAGTTGTTGCATTTTGTATCTTGCTACACATAGTATGCTATCTTTGTGAGCTTCAAGTACATTATGTATTTTCTGTTTTCTAAACACAGTTTGTTTTCTGCGAGTTCTTAACTTGAGTTCAGTATTATGCGAGTTCTTGATGTTGAGAATTGTATTCTTCGAGTTCTAGAGTTGGAATAAGCTTTATGCGAGTTCATGACTTAGAATAAGCATCATGCGAGTTTTTGACTTGGACTTTGCATTTTGAGTGTTCTAACCTGTTTTAAGAGGATTTTTATGTGTTCTGCGAGTTCATGAGATACATCATCATTTTGAGAACAAAATCAAAACAACAAGTGTTTTGGTCATTTTTTTTGTATCTTTTATGTATGTTTTTTGAAGTGTTGTTGCATTTTGTATCTTGCAACATAGTATGATATCTTTGCGAGATTCAAGTACATTCTGTATTTTCTGTTTTCTCAACATTGTATGCTTTCTACTAGTTCTTAACTTGAGTTCAAGATTATGCATGTTCTTGAGGTTGAGAATTGTATACTGCGAGTTCTAGAATTGGAATAAGTTGTACGCGAGTTCATGACTTAGAATAAGCATCATGCGAGTTTTTTGACTTGGACTTTGCATTTTCAGTGTTCTAACCTGTTTTATGAGGATTTTCATGTGTTCTAAGAGTTTATGAGATACAACATCATTTTGAGAACAAAATCAAAACAATAAGTGTTTTGGTCATTTTTTTTGTATCTTTTATGTACTTTTTTTTGAAGAGTTGTTGCATTTTGTAACTTGCTACATAGAATGCTATCTTTGTGAGCTTCAAGTGCATTCTGTATTTCCTGTATTCTCAACATAGTATGCTTTCTGCGTGTTCTTAACTTGAATTAAGTATTATGCGAGTTCTTGTGTTGAGAATTGTATTCTGCGAGTTCTAGAGTTGGAATAAGATTTATGCGAGTTCATGACTTAGAAGAAGCATCGAGCGAGTTTTTGAATTGGACTTTGCATTTTGAGTGTTCTAACTTGTTTTAAGAGAATTTTCATGTTTTCTGCGAGTTCATTAGATACAACATCATTTTGAGAACAAAAACAAAACAACAAGTGTTTTGGTCAATCTTTTTGTATCTTTTATGTATGTTTCTTGAAGTGTTGTTGCATTTTTGTATCTTGCTACATAGTATGGTAATCTTTGTGAGCTTCAAGTTCATTCTGTATTTTCTATATTCTCAACATAGTATGCTTTCTGTGAGTTCTTAACTTGAGTTCAAGATTATGCATGGATGTTCTTGAGGTTGAGAATTGTATTCTACGAGTTCTAGAGTTGCAATAAGGTGTACGCGTGTTCATGACTTAGAATAAGCGTCATGCGAGTTTATGACTTGGACTTTGCATTTTGAGTGTTCTAACCTGTTTTAAGAGGATTTTCATGTGTTCTAAGAGTTCATGAGATACAACATCGTTTTGAGAACAAATTCAAAACAACAAGTGCTTTGGTCATTTTTTTGTATCTTTTATGTACTTTTTTTTGAAGAGTTGTTGCATTTTGTATCTTGCTACACATAGTATGCTATCTTTGTGAGCTTCAAGTACATTATGTATTTTCTGTTTTCTAAACACAGTTTGTTTTCTGCGAGTTCTTAACTTGAGTTCAGTATTATGCGAGTTCTTGATGTTGAGAATTGTATTCTTCGAGTTCTAGAGTTGGAATAAGCTTTATGCGAGTTCATGACTTAGAATAAGCATCATGCGAGTTTTTGACTTGGACTTTGCATTTTGAGTGTTCTAACCTGTTTTAAGAGGATTTTTATGTGTTCTGCGAGTTCATGAGATACATCATCATTTTGAGAACAAAATCAAAACAACAAGTGTTTTGGTCATTTTTTTTGTATCTTTTATGTATGTTTTTTGAAGTGTTGTTGCATTTTGTATCTTGCAACATAGTATGCTATCTTTGCGAGATTCAAGTACATTCTGTATTTTCTGTTTTCTCAACATTGTATGCTTTCTACTAGTTCTTAACTTGAGTTCAAGATTATGCATGTTCTTGAGGTTGAGAATTGTATACTGCGAGTTCTAGAATTGGAATAAGTTGTACGCGAGTTCATGACTTAGAATAAGCATCATGCGAGTTTTTTGACTTGGACTTTGCATTTTCAGTGTTCTAACCTGTTTTATGAGGATTTTCATGTGTTCTAAGAGTTTATGAGATACAACATCATTTTGAGAACAAAATCAAAACAATAAGTGTTTTGGTCATTTTTTTTGTATCTTTTATGTACTTTTTTTTGAAGAGTTGTTGCATTTTGTAACTTGCTACATAGAATGCTATCTTTGTGAGCTTCAAGTGCATTCTGTATTTCCTGTATTCTCAACATAGTATGCTTTCTGCGTGTTCTTAACTTGAATTAAGTATTATGCGAGTTCTTGTGTTGAGAATTGTATTCTGCGAGTTCTAGAGTTGGAATAAGATTTATGCGAGTTCATGACTTAGAAGAAGCATCGAGCGAGTTTTTGAATTGGACTTTGCATTTTGAGTGTTCTAACTTGTTTTAAGAGAATTTTCATGTTTTCTGCGAGTTCATTAGATACAACATCATTTTGAGAACAAAAACAAAACAACAAGTGTTTTGGTCAATCTTTTTGTATCTTTTATGTATGTTTCTTGAAGTGTTGTTGCATTTTTGTATCTTGCTACATAGTATGGTAATCTTTGTGAGCTTCAAGTTCATTCTGTATTTTCTATATTCTCAACATAGTATGCTTTCTGTGAGTTCTTAACTTGAGTTCAAGATTATGCATGGATGTTCTTGAGGTTGAGAATTGTATTCTACGAGTTCTAGAGTTGCAATAAGGTGTACGCGTGTTCATGACTTAGAATAAGCGTCATGCGAGTTTATGACTTGGACTTTGCATTTTGAGTGTTCTAACCTGTTTTAAGAGGATTTTCATGTGTTCTAAGAGTTCATGAGATACAACATCGTTTTGAGAACAAATTCAAAACAACAAGTGCTTTGGTCATTTTTTTGTATCTTTTATGTACTTTTTTTTGAAGAGTTGTTGCATTTTGTATCTTGCTACACATAGTATGCTATCTTTGTGAGCTTCAAGTACATTATGTATTTTCTGTTTTCTAAACACAGTTTGTTTTCTGCGAGTTCTTAACTTGAGTTCAGTATTATGCGAGTTCTTGATGTTGAGAATTGTATTCTTCGAGTTCTAGAGTTGGAATAAGCTTTATGCGAGTTCATGACTTAGAATAAGCATCATGCGAGTTTTTGACTTGGACTTTGCATTTTGAGTGTTCTAACCTGTTTTAAGAGGATTTTTATGTGTTCTGCGAGTTCATGAGATACATCATCATTTTGAGAACAAAATCAAAACAACAAGTGTTTTGGTCATTTTTTTTGTATCTTTTATGTATGTTTTTTGAAGTGTTGTTGCATTTTGTATCTTGCAACATAGTATGCTATCTTTGCGAGATTCAAGTACATTCTGTATTTTCTGTTTTCTCAACATTGTATGCTTTCTACTAGTTCTTAACTTGAGTTCAAGATTATGCATGTTCTTGAGGTTGAGAATTGTATACTGCGAGTTCTAGAATTGGAATAAGTTGTACGCGAGTTCATGACTTAGAATAAGCATCATGCGAGTTTTTTGACTTGGACTTTGCATTTTCAGTGTTCTAACCTGTTTTATGAGGATTTTCATGTGTTCTAAGAGTTTATGAGATACAACATCATTTTGAGAACAAAATCAAAACAATAAGTGTTTTGGTCATTTTTTTTGTATCTTTTATGTACTTTTTTTTGAAGAGTTGTTGCATTTTGTAACTTGCTACATAGAATGCTATCTTTGTGAGCTTCAAGTGCATTCTGTATTTCCTGTATTCTCAACATAGTATGCTTTCTGCGTGTTCTTAACTTGAATTAAGTATTATGCGAGTTCTTGTGTTGAGAATTGTATTCTGCGAGTTCTAGAGTTGGAATAAGATTTATGCGAGTTCATGACTTAGAAGAAGCATCGAGCGAGTTTTTGAATTGGACTTTGCATTTTGAGTGTTCTAACTTGTTTTAAGAGAATTTTCATGTTTTCTGCGAGTTCATTAGATACAACATCATTTTGAGAACAAAAACAAAACAACAAGTGTTTTGGTCAATCTTTTTGTATCTTTTATGTATGTTTCTTGAAGTGTTGTTGCATTTTTGTATCTTGCTACATAGTATGGTAATCTTTGTGAGCTTCAAGTTCATTCTGTATTTTCTATATTCTCAACATAGTATGCTTTCTGTGAGTTCTTAACTTGAGTTCAAGATTATGCATGGATGTTCTTGAGGTTGAGAATTGTATTCTACGAGTTCTAGAGTTGCAATAAGGTGTACGCGTGTTCATGACTTAGAATAAGCGTCATGCGAGTTTATGACTTGGACTTTGCATTTTGAGTGTTCTAACCTGTTTTAAGAGGATTTTCATGTGTTATAAGAGTTCATGAGATACAACATCGTTTTGAGAACAAATTCAAAACAACAAGTGCTTTGGTCATTTTTTTGTATCTTTTATGTACTTTTTTTTGAAGAGTTGTTGCATTTTGTATCTTGCTACACATAGTATGCTATCTTTGTGAGCTTCAAGTACATTATGTATTTTCTGTTTTCTAAACACAGTTTGTTTTCTGCGAGTTCTTAACTTGAGTTCAGTATTATGCGAGTTCTTGATGTTGAGAATTGTATTCTTCGAGTTCTAGAGTTGGAATAAGCTTTATGCGAGTTCATGACTTAGAATAAGCATCATGCGAGTTTTTGACTTGGACTTTGCATTTTGAGTGTTCTAACCTGTTTTAAGAGGATTTTTATGTGTTCTGCGAGTTCATGAGATACATCATCATTTTGAGAACAAAATCAAAACAACAAGTGTTTTGGTCATTTTTTTTGTATCTTTTATGTATGTTTTTTGAAGTGTTGTTGCATTTTGTATCTTGCAACATAGTATGCTATCTTTGCGAGATTCAAGTACATTCTGTATTTTCTGTTTTCTCAACATTGTATGCTTTCTACTAGTTCTTAACTTGAGTTCAAGATTATGCATGTTCTTGAGGTTGAGAATTGTATACTGCGAGTTCTAGAATTGGAATAAGTTGTACGCGAGTTCAAGACTTAGAATAAGCATCATGCGAGTTTTTTGACTTGGACTTTGCATTTTCAGTGTTCTAACCTGTTTTATGAGGATTTTCATGTGTTCTAAGAGTTTATGAGATACAACATCATTTTGAGAACAAAATCAAAACAATAAGTGTTTTGGTCATTTTTTTTGTATCTTTTATGTACTTTTTTTTGAAGAGTTGTTGCATTTTGTAACTTGCTACATAGAATGCTATCTTTGTGAGCTTCAAGTGCATTCTGTATTTCCTGTATTCTCAACATAGTATGCTTTCTGCGTGTTCTTAACTTGAATTAAGTATTATGCGAGTTCTTGTGTTGAGAATTGTATTCTGCGAGTTCTAGAGTTGGAATAAGATTTATGCGAGTTCATGACTTAGAAGAAGCATCGAGCGAGTTTTTGAATTGGACTTTGCATTTTGAGTGTTCTAACTTGTTTTAAGAGAATTTTCATGTTTTCTGCGAGTTCATTAGATACAACATCATTTTGAGAACAAAAACAAAACAACAAGTGTTTTGGTCAATCTTTTTGTATCTTTTATGTATGTTTCTTGAAGTGTTGTTGCATTTTTGTATCTTGCTACATAGTATGGTAATCTTTGTGAGCTTCAAGTTCATTCTGTATTTTCTATATTCTCAACATAGTATGCTTTCTGTGAGTTCTTAACTTGAGTTCAAGATTATGCATGGATGTTCTTGAGGTTGAGAATTGTATTCTACGAGTTCTAGAGTTGCAATAAGGTGTACGCGTGTTCATGACTTAGAATAAGCGTCATGCGAGTTTATGACTTGGACTTTGCATTTTGAGTGTTCTAACCTGTTTTAAGAGGATTTTCATGTGTTCTAAGAGTTCATGAGATACAACATCGTTTTGAGAACAAATTCAAAACAACAAGTGCTTTGGTCATTTTTTTGTATCTTTTATGTACTTTTTTTTGAAGAGTTGTTGCATTTTGTATCTTGCTACACATAGTATGCTATCTTTGTGAGCTTCAAGTACATTATGTATTTTCTGTTTTCTAAACACAGTTTGTTTTCTGCGAGTTCTTAACTTGAGTTCAGTATTATGCGAGTTCTTGATGTTGAGAATTGTATTCTTCGAGTTCTAGAGTTGGAATAAGCTTTATGCGAGTTCATGACTTAGAATAAGCATCATGCGAGTTTTTGACTTGGACTTTGCATTTTGAGTGTTCTAACCTGTTTTAAGAGGATTTTTATGTGTTCTGCGAGTTCATGAGATACATCATCATTTTGAGAACAAAATCAAAACAACAAGTGTTTTGGTCATTTTTTTTGTATCTTTTATGTATGTTTTTTGAAGTGTTGTTGCATTTTGTATCTTGCAACATAGTATGCTATCTTTGCGAGATTCAAGTACATTCTGTATTTTCTGTTTTCTCAACATTGTATGCTTTCTACTAGTTCTTAACTTGAGTTCAAGATTATGCATGTTCTTGAGGTTGAGAATTGTATACTGCGAGTTCTAGAATTGGAATAAGTTGTACGCGAGTTCAAGACTTAGAATAAGCATCATGCGAGTTTTTTGACTTGGACTTTGCATTTTCAGTGTTCTAACCTGTTTTATGAGGATTTTCATGTGTTCTAAGAGTTTATGAGATACAACATCATTTTGAGAACAAAATCAAAACAATAAGTGTTTTGGTCATTTTTTTTGTATCTTTTATGTACTTTTTTTTGAAGAGTTGTTGCATTTTGTAACTTGCTACATAGAATGCTATCTTTGTGAGCTTCAAGTGCATTCTGTATTTCCTGTATTCTCAACATAGTATGCTTTCTGCGTGTTCTTAACTTGAATTAAGTATTATGCGAGTTCTTGTGTTGAGAATTGTATTCTGCGAGTTCTAGAGTTGGAATAAGATTTATGCGAGTTCATGACTTAGAAGAAGCATCGAGCGAGTTTTTGAATTGGACTTTGCATTTTGAGTGTTCTAACTTGTTTTAAGAGAATTTTCATGTTTTCTGCGAGTTCATTAGATACAACATCATTTTGAGAACAAAAACAAAACAACAAGTGTTTTGGTCAATCTTTTTGTATCTTTTATGTATGTTTCTTGAAGTGTTGTTGCATTTTTGTATCTTGCTACATAGTATGGTAATCTTTGTGAGCTTCAAGTTCATTCTGTATTTTCTATATTCTCAACATAGTATGCTTTCTGTGAGTTCTTAACTTGAGTTCAAGATTATGCATGGATGTTCTTGAGGTTGAGAATTGTATTCTACGAGTTCTAGAGTTGCAATAAGGTGTACGCGTGTTCATGACTTAGAATAAGCGTCATGCGAGTTTATGACTTGGACTTTGCATTTTGAGTGTTCTAACCTGTTTTAAGAGGATTTTCATGTGTTCTAAGAGTTCATGAGATACAACATCGTTTTGAGAACAAATTCAAAACAACAAGTGCTTTGGTCATTTTTTTGTATCTTTTATGTACTTTTTTTTGAAGAGTTGTTGCATTTTGTATCTTGCTACACATAGTATGCTATCTTTGTGAGCTTCAAGTACATTATGTATTTTCTGTTTTCTAAACACAGTTTGTTTTCTGCGAGTTCTTAACTTGAGTTCAGTATTATGCGAGTTCTTGATGTTGAGAATTGTATTCTTCGAGTTCTAGAGTTGGAATAAGCTTTATGCGAGTTCATGACTTAGAATAAGCATCATGCGAGTTTTTGACTTGGACTTTGCATTTTGAGTGTTCTAACCTGTTTTAAGAGGATTTTTATGTGTTCTGCGAGTTCATGAGATACATCATCATTTTGAGAACAAAATCAAAACAACAAGTGTTTTGGTCATTTTTTTTGTATCTTTTATGTATGTTTTTTGAAGTGTTGTTGCATTTTGTATCTTGCAACATAGTATGCTATCTTTGCGAGATTCAAGTACATTCTGTATTTTCTGTTTTCTCAACATTGTATGCTTTCTACTAGTTCTTAACTTGAGTTCAAGATTATGCATGTTCTTGAGGTTGAGAATTGTATACTGCGAGTTCTAGAATTGGAATAAGTTGTACACGAGTTCATGACTTAGAATAAGCATCATGCGAGTTTTTTGACTTGGACTTTGCATTTTCAGTGTTCTAACCTGTTTTATGAGGATTTTCATGTGTTCTAAGAGTTTATGAGATACAACATCATTTTGAGAACAAAATCAAAACAATAAGTGTTTTGGTCATTTTTTTTGTATCTTTTATGTACTTTTTTTTGAAGAGTTGTTGCATTTTGTAACTTGCTACATAGAATGCTATCTTTGTGAGCTTCAAGTACATTATGTATTTCCTGTATTCTCAACATAGTATGCTTTCTACGTGTTCTTAACTTGAATTAAGTATTATGCGAGTTCTTGTGTTGAGAATTGTATTCTGCGAGTTCTAGAGTTGGAATAAGATTTATGCGAGTTCATGACTTAGAAGAAGCATCGAGCGAGTTTTTGAATTGGACTTTGCATTTTGAGTGTTCTAACTTGTTTTAAGAGAATTTTCATGTTTTCTGCGAGTTCATTAGATACAACATCATTTTGAGAACAAAAACAAAACAACAAGTGTTTTGGTCAATCTTTTTGTATCTTTTATGTATGTTTCTTGAAGTGTTGTTGCATTTTTGTATCTTGCTACATAGTATGGTAATCTTTGTGAGCTTCAAGTTCATTCTGTATTTTCTATATTCTCAACATAGTATGCTTTCTGTGAGTTCTTAACTTGAGTTCAAGATTATGCATGGATGTTCTTGAGGTTGAGAATTGTATTCTACGAGTTCTAGAGTTGCAATAAGGTGTACGCGTGTTCATGACTTAGAATAAGCGTCATGCGAGTTTATGACTTGGACTTTGCATTTTGAGTGTTCTAACCTGTTTTAAGAGGATTTTCATGTGTTCTAAGAGTTCATGAGATACAACATCGTTTTGAGAACAAATTCAAAACAACAAGTGCTTTGGTCATTTTTTTGTATCTTTTATGTACTTTTTTTTGAAGAGTTGTTGCATTTTGTATCTTGCTACACATAGTATGCTATCTTTGTGAGCTTCAAGTACATTATGTATTTTCTGTTTTCTAAACACAGTTTGTTTTCTGCGAGTTCTTAACTTGAGTTCAGTATTATGCGAGTTCTTGATGTTGAGAATTGTATTCTTCGAGTTCTAGAGTTGGAATAAGCTTTATGCGAGTTCATGACTTAGAATAAGCATCATGCGAGTTTTTGACTTGGACTTTGCATTTTGAGTGTTCTAACCTGTTTTAAGAGGATTTTTATGTGTTCTGCGAGTTCATGAGATACATCATCATTTTGAGAACAAAATCAAAACAACAAGTGTTTTGGTCATTTTTTTTGTATCTTTTATGTATGTTTTTTGAAGTGTTGTTGCATTTTGTATCTTGCAACATAGTATGCTATCTTTGCGAGATTCAAGTACATTCTGTATTTTCTGTTTTCTCAACATTGTATGCTTTCTACTAGTTCTTAACTTGAGTTCAAGATTATGCATGTTCTTGAGGTTGAGAATTGTATACTGCGAGTTCTAGAATTGGAATAAGTTGTACGCGAGTTCATGACTTAGAATAAGCATCATGCGAGTTTTTTGACTTGGACTTTGCATTTTCAGTGTTCTAACCTGTTTTATGAGGATTTTCATGTGTTCTAAGAGTTTATGAGATACAACATCATTTTGAGAACAAAATCAAAACAATAAGTGTTTTGGTCATTTTTTTTGTATCTTTTATGTACTTTTTTTTGAAGAGTTGTTGCATTTTGTAACTTGCTACATAGAATGCTATCTTTGTGAGCTTCAAGTGCATTCTGTATTTCCTGTATTCTCAACATAGTATGCTTTCTGCGTGTTCTTAACTTGAATTAAGTATTATGAGAGTTCTTGTGTTGAGAATTGTATTCTGCGAGTTCTAGAGTTGGAATAAGATTTATGCGAGTTCATGACTTAGAAGAAGCATCGAGCGAGTTTTTGAATTGGACTTTGCATTTTGAGTGTTCTAACTTGTTTTAAGAGAATTTTCATGTTTTCTGCGAGTTCATTAGATACAACATCATTTTGAGAACAAAAACAAAACAACAAGTGTTTTGGTCAATCTTTTTGTATCTTTTATGTATGTTTCTTGAAGTGTTGTTGCATTTTTGTATCTTGCTACATAGTATGGTAATCTTTGTGAGCTTCAAGTTCATTCTGTATTTTCTATATTCTCAACATAGTATGCTTTCTGTGAGTTCTTAACTTGAGTTCAAGATTATGCATGGATGTTCTTGAGGTTGAGAATTGTATTCTACGAGTTCTAGAGTTGCAATAAGGTGTACGCGTGTTCATGACTTAGAATAAGCGTCATGCGAGTTTATGACTTGGACTTTGCATTTTGAGTGTTCTAACCTGTTTTAAGAGGATTTTCATGTGTTCTAAGAGTTCATGAGATACAACATCGTTTTGAGAACAAATTCAAAACAACAAGTGCTTTGGTCATTTTTTTGTATCTTTTATGTACTTTTTTTTGAAGAGTTGTTGCATTTTGTATCTTGCTACACATAGTATGCTATCTTTGTGAGCTTCAAGTACATTATGTATTTTCTGTTTTCTAAACACAGTTTGTTTTCTGCGAGTTCTTAACTTGAGTTCAGTATTATGCGAGTTCTTGATGTTGAGAATTGTATTCTTCGAGTTCTAGAGTTGGAATAAGCTTTATGCGAGTTCATGACTTAGAATAAGCATCATGCGAGTTTTTGACTTGGACTTTGCATTTTGAGTGTTCTAACCTGTTTTAAGAGGATTTTTATGTGTTCTGCGAGTTCATGAGATACATCATCATTTTGAGAACAAAATCAAAACAACAAGTGTTTTGGTCATTTTTTTTGTATCTTTTATGTATGTTTTTTGAAGTGTTGTTGCATTTTGTATCTTGCAACATAGTATGCTATCTTTGCGAGATTCAAGTACATTTTGTATTTTCTGTTTTCTCAACATTGTATGCTTTCTACTAGTTCTTAACTTGAGTTCAAGATTATGCATGTTCTTGAGGTTGAGAATTGTATACTGCGAGTTCTAGAATTGGAATAAGTTGTACGCGAGTTCATGACTTAGAATAAGCATCATGCGAGTTTTTTGACTTGGACTTTGCATTTTCAGTGTTCTAACCTGTTTTATGAGGATTTTCATGTGTTCTAAGAGTTTATGAGATACAACATCATTTTGAGAACAAAATCAAAACAATAAGTGTTTTGGTCATTTTTTTTGTATCTTTTATGTACTTTTTTTTGAAGAGTTGTTGCATTTTGTAACTTGCTACATAGAATGCTATCTTTGTGAGCTTCAAGTGCATTCTGTATTTCCTGTATTCTCAACATAGTATGCTTTCTGCGTGTTCTTAACTTGAATTAAGTATTATGCGAGTTCTTGTGTTGAGAATTGTATTCTGCGAGTTCTAGAGTTGGAATAAGATTTATGCGAGTTCATGACTTAGAAGAAGCATCGAGCGAGTTTTTGAATTGGACTTTGCATTTTGAGTGTTCTAACTTGTTTTAAGAGAATTTTCATGTTTTCTGCGAGTTCATTAGATACAACATCATTTTGAGAACAAAAACAAAACAACAAGTGTTTTGGTCAACCTTTTTGTATCTTTTATGTATGTTTCTTGAAGTGTTGTTGCATTTTTGTATCTTGCTACATAGTATGGTAATCTTTGTGAGCTTCAAGTTCATTCTGTATTTTCTATATTCTCAACATAGTATGCTTTCTGTGAGTTCTTAACTTGAGTTCAAGATTATGCATGGATGTTCTTGAGGTTGAGAATTGTATTCTACGAGTTCTAGAGTTGCAATAAGGTGTACGCGTGTTCATGACTTAGAATAAGCGTCATGCGAGTTTATGACTTGGACTTTGCATTTTGAGTGTTCTAACCTGTTTTAAGAGGATTTTCATGTGTTCTAAGAGTTCATGAGATACAACATCGTTTTGAGAACAAATTCAAAACAACAAGTGCTTTGGTCATTTTTTTGTATCTTTTATGTACTTTTTTTTGAAGAGTTGTTGCATTTTGTATCTTGCTACACATAGTATGCTATCTTTGTGAGCTTCAAGTACATTATGTATTTTCTGTTTTCTAAACACAGTTTGTTTTCTGCGAGTTCTTAACTTGAGTTCAGTATTATGCGAGTTCTTGATGTTGAGAATTGTATTCTTCGAGTTCTAGAGTTGGAATAAGCTTTATGCGAGTTCATGACTTAGAATAAGCATCATGCGAGTTTTTGACTTGGACTTTGCATTTTGAGTGTTCTAACCTGTTTTAAGAGGATTTTTATGTGTTCTGCGAGTTCATGAGATACATCATCATTTTGAGAACAAAATCAAAACAACAAGTGTTTTGGTCATTTTTTTTGTATCTTTTATGTATGTTTTTTGAAGTGTTGTTGCATTTTGTATCTTGCAACATAGTATGCTATCTTTGCGAGATTCAAGTACATTTTGTATTTTCTGTTTTCTCAACATTGTATGCTTTCTACTAGTTCTTAACTTGAGTTCAAGATTATGCATGTTCTTGAGGTTGAGAATTGTATACTGCGAGTTCTAGAATTGGAATAAGTTGTACGCGAGTTCATGACTTAGAATAAGCATCATGCGAGTTTTTTGACTTGGACTTTGCATTTTCAGTGTTCTAACCTGTTTTATGAGGATTTTCATGTGTTCTAAGAGTTTATGAGATACAACATCATTTTGAGAACAAAATCAAAACAATAAGTGTTTTGGTCATTTTTTTTGTATCTTTTATGTACTTTTTTTTGAAGAGTTGTTGCATTTTGTAACTTGCTACATAGAATGCTATCTTTGTGGGCTTCAAGTGCATTCTGTATTTCCTGTATTCTCAACATAGTATGCTTTCTGCGTGTTCTTAACTTGAATTAAGTATTATGCGAGTTCTTGTGTTGAGAATTGTATTCTGCGAGTTCTAGAGTTGGAATAAGATTTATGCGAGTTCATGACTTAGAAGAAGCATCGAGCGAGTTTTTGAATTGGACTTTGCATTTTGAGTGTTCTAACTTGTTTTAAGAGAATTTTCATGTTTTCTGCGAGTTCATTAGATACAACATCATTTTGAGAACAAAAACAAAACAACAAGTGTTTTGGTCAACCTTTTTGTATCTTTTATGTATGTTTCTTGAAGTGTTGTTGCATTTTTGTATCTTGCTACATAGTATGGTAATCTTTGTGAGCTTCAAGTTCATTCTGTATTTTCTATATTCTCAACATAGTATGCTTTCTGTGAGTTCTTAACTTGAGTTCAAGATTATGCATGGATGTTCTTGAGGTTGAGAATTGTATTCTACGAGTTCTAGAGTTGCAATAAGGTGTACGCGTGTTCATGACTTAGAATAAGCGTCATGCGAGTTTATGACTTGGACTTTGCATTTTGAGTGTTCTAACCTGTTTTAAGAGGATTTTCATGTGTTCTAAGAGTTCATGAGATACAACATCGTTTTGAGAACAAATTCAAAACAACAAGTGCTTTGGTCATTTTTTTGTATCTTTTATGTACTTTTTTTGAAGAGTTGTTGCATTTTGTATCTTGCTACACATAGTATGCTATCTTTATGAGCTTCAAGTACATTATGTATTTTCTGTTTTCTAAACACAGTTTGTTTTCTGCGAGTTCTTAACTTGAGTTCAGTATTATGCGAGTTCTTGATGTTGAGAATTGTATTCTTCGAGTTCTAGAGTTGGAATAAGCTTTATGCGAGTTCATGACTTAGAATAAGCATCATGCGAGTTTTTGACTTAGACTTTGCATTTTGAGTGTTCTAACCTGTTTTAAGAGGATTTTTATGTGTTCTGCGAGTTCATGAGATACATCATCATTTTGAGAACAAAATCAAAACAACAAGTGTTTTGGTCATTTTTTTTGTATCTTTTATGTATGTTTTTTGAAGTGTTGTTGCATTTTGTATCTTGCAACATAGTATGCTATCTTTGCGAGATTCAAGTACATTCTGTATTTTCTGTTTTCTCAACATTGTATGCTTTCTACTAGTTCTTAACTTGAGTTCAAGATTATGCATGTTCTTGAGGTTGAGAATTGTATACTGCGAGTTCTAGAATTGGAATAAGTTGTACGCGAGTTCATGACTTAGAATAAGCATCATGCGAGTTTTTTGACTTGGACTTTGCATTTTCAGTGTTCTAACCTGTTTTATGAGGATTTTCATGTGTTCTAAGAGTTTATGAGATACAACATCATTTTGAGAACAAAATCAAAACAATAAGTGTTTTGGTCATTTTTTTTGTATCTTTTATGTACTTTTTTTTGAAGAGTTGTTGCATTTTGTAACTTGCTACATAGAATGCTATCTTTGTGAGCTTCAAGTGCATTCTGTATTTCCTGTATTCTCAACATAGTATGCTTTCTGCGTGTTCTTAACTTGAATTAAGTATTATGCGAGTTCTTGTGTTGAGAATTGTATTCTGCGAGTTCTAGAGTTGGAATAAGATTTATGCGAGTTCATGACTTAGAAGAAGCATCGAGCGAGTTTTTGAATTGGACTTTGCATTTTGAGTGTTCTAACTTGTTTTAAGAGAATTTTCATGTTTTCTGCGAGTTCATTAGATACAACATCATTTTGAGAACAAAAACAAAACAACAAGTGTTTTGGTCAACCTTTTTGTATCTTTTATGTATGTTTCTTGAAGTGTTGTTGCATTTTTGTATCTTGCTACATAGTATGGTAATCTTTGTGAGCTTCAAGTTCATTCTGTATTTTCTATATTCTCAACATAGTATGCTTTCTGTGAGTTCTTAACTTGAGTTCAAGATTATGCATGGATGTTCTTGAGGTTGAGAATTGTATTCTACGAGTTCTAGAGTTGCAATAAGGTGTACGCGTGTTCATGACTTAGAATAAGCGTCATGCGAGTTTATGACTTGGACTTTGCATTTTGAGTGTTCTAACCTGTTTTAAGAGGATTTTCATGTGTTCTAAGAGTTCATGAGATACAACATCGTTTTGAGAACAAATTCAAAACAACAAGTGCTTTGGTCATTTTTTTGTATCTTTTATGTACTTTTTTTGAAGAGTTGTTGCATTTTGTATCTTGCTACACATAGTATGCTATCTTTGTGAGCTTCAAGTACATTATGTATTTTCTGTTTTCTAAACACAGTTTGTTTTCTGCGAGTTCTTAACTTGAGTTCAGTATTATGCGAGTTCTTGATGTTGAGAATTGTATTCTTCGAGTTCTAGAGTTGGAATAAGCTTTATGCGAGTTCATGACTTAGAATAAGCATCATGCGAGTTTTTGACTTGGACTTTGCATTTTGAGTGTTCTAACCTGTTTTAAGAGGATTTTTATGTGTTCTGCGAGTTCATGAGATACATCATCATTTTGAGAACAAAATCAAAACAACAAGTGTTTTGGTCATTTTTTTTGTATCTTTTATGTATGTTTTTTGAAGTGTTGTTGCATTTTGTATCTTGCAACATAGTATGCTATCTTTGCGAGATTCAAGTACATTCTGTATTTTCTGTTTTCTCAACATTGTATGCTTTCTACTAGTTCTTAACTTGAGTTCAAGATTATGCATGTTCTTGAGGTTGAGAATTGTATACTGCGAGTTCTAGAATTGGAATAAGTTGTACGCGAGTTCATGACTTAGAATAAGCATCATGCGAGTTTTTTGACTTGGACTTTGCATTTTCAGTGTTCTAACCTGTTTTATGAGGATTTTCATGTGTTCTAAGAGTTTATGAGATACAACATCATTTTGAGAACAAAATCAAAACAATAAGTGTTTTGGTCATTTTTTTTGTATCTTTTATGTACTTTTTTTTGAAGAGTTGTTGCATTTTGTAACTTGCTACATAGAATGCTATCTTTGTGAGCTTCAAGTACATTCTGTATTTCCTGTATTCTCAACATAGTATGCTTTCTGCGTGTTCTTAACTTGAATTAAGTATTATGCGAGTTCTTGTGTTGAGAATTGTATTCTGCGAGTTCTAGAGTTGGAATAAGATTTATGCGAGTTCATGACTTAGAAGAAGCATCGAGCGAGTTTTTGAATTGGACTTTGCATTTTGAGTGTTCTAACTTGTTTTAAGAGAATTTTCATGTTTTCTGCGAGTTCATTAGATACAACATCATTTTGAGAACAAAAACAAAACAACAAGTGTTTTGGTCAATCTTTTTGTATCTTTTATGTATGTTTCTTGAAGTGTTGTTGCATTTTTGTATCTTGCTACATAGTATGGTAATCTTTGTGAGCTTCAAGTTCATTCTGTATTTTCTATATTCTCAACATAGTATGCTTTCTGTGAGTTCTTAACTTGAGTTCAAGATTATGCATGGATGTTCTTGAGGTTGAGAATTGTATTCTACGAGTTCTAGAGTTGCAATAAGGTGTACGCGTGTTCATGACTTAGAATAAGCGTCATGCGAGTTTATGACTTGGACTTTGCATTTTGAGTGTTCTAACCTGTTTTAAGAGGATTTTCATGTGTTCTAAGAGTTCATGAGATACAACATCGTTTTGAGAACAAATTCAAAACAACAAGTGCTTTGGTCATTTTTTTGTATCTTTTATGTACTTTTTTTTGAAGAGTTGTTGCATTTTGTATCTTGCTACACATAGTATGCTATCTTTGTGAGCTTCAAGTACATTATGTATTTTCTGTTTTCTAAACACAGTTTGTTTTCTGCGAGTTCTTAACTTGAGTTCAGTATTATGCGAGTTCTTGATGTTGAGAATTGTATTCTTCGAGTTCTAGAGTTGGAATAAGCTTTATGCGAGTTCATGACTTAGAATAAGCATCATGCGAGTTTTTGACTTGGACTTTGCATTTTGAGTGTTCTAACCTGTTTTAAGAGGATTTTTATGTGTTCTGCGAGTTCATGAGATACATCATCATTTTGAGAACAAAATCAAAACAACAAGTGTTTTGGTCATTTTTTTTGTATCTTTTATGTATGTTTTTTGAAGTGTTGTTGCATTTTGTATCTTGCAACATAGTATGCTATCTTTGCGAGATTCAAGTACATTCTGTATTTTCTGTTTTCTCAACATTGTATGCTTTCTACTAGTTCTTAACTTGAGTTCAAGATTATGCATGTTCTTGAGGTTGAGAATTGTATACTGCGAGTTCTAGAATTGGAATAAGTTGTACGCGAGTTCATGACTTAGAATAAGCATCATGCGAGTTTTTTGACTTGGACTTTGCATTTTCAGTGTTCTAACCTGTTTTATGAGGATTTTCATGTGTTCTAAGAGTTTATGAGATACAACATCATTTTGAGAACAAAATCAAAACAATAAGTGTTTTGGTCATTTTTTTTGTATCTTTTATGTACTTTTTTTTGAAGAGTTGTTGCATTTTGTAACTTGCTACATAGAATGCTATCTTTGTGAGCTTCAAGTACATTCTGTATTTCCTGTATTCTCAACATAGTATGCTTTCTGCGTGTTCTTAACTTGAATTAAGTATTATGCGAGTTCTTGTGTTGAGAATTGTATTCTGCGAGTTCTAGAGTTGGAATAAGATTTATGCGAGTTCATGACTTAGAAGAAGCATCGAGCGAGTTTTTGAATTGGACTTTGCATTTTGAGTGTTCTAACTTGTTTTAAGAGAATTTTCATGTTTTCTGCGAGTTCATTAGATACAACATCATTTTGAGAACAAAAACAAAACAACAAGTGTTTTGGTCAATCTTTTTGTATCTTTTATGTATGTTTCTTGAAGTGTTGTTGCATTTTTGTATCTTGCTACATAGTATGGTAATCTTTGTGAGCTTCAAGTTCATTCTGTATTTTCTATATTCTCAACATAGTATGCTTTCTGTGAGTTCTTAACTTGAGTTCAAGATTATGCATGGATGTTCTTGAGGTTGAGAATTGTATTCTACGAGTTCTAGAGTTGCAATAAGGTGTACGCGTGTTCATGACTTAGAATAAGCGTCATGCGAGTTTATGACTTGGACTTTGCATTTTGAGTGTTCTAACCTGTTTTAAGAGGATTTTCATGTGTTCTAAGAGTTCATGAGATACAACATCGTTTTGAGAACAAATTCAAAACAACAAGTGCTTTGGTCATTTTTTTGTATCTTTTATGTACTTTTTTTTGAAGAGTTGTTGCATTTTGTATCTTGCTACACATAGTATGCTATCTTTGTGAGCTTCAAGTACATTATGTATTTTCTGTTTTCTAAACACAGTTTGTTTTCTGCGAGTTCTTAACTTGAGTTCAGTATTATGCGAGTTCTTGATGTTGAGAATTGTATTCTTCGAGTTCTAGAGTTGGAATAAGCTTTATGCGAGTTCATGACTTAGAATAAGCATCATGCGAGTTTTTGACTTGGACTTTGCATTTTGAGTGTTCTAACCTGTTTTAAGAGGATTTTTATGTGTTCTGCGAGTTCATGAGATACATCATCATTTTGAGAACAAAATCAAAACAACAAGTGTTTTGGTCATTTTTTTTGTATCTTTTATGTATGTTTTTTGAAGTGTTGTTGCATTTTGTATCTTGCAACATAGTATGCTATCTTTGCGAGATTCAAGTACATTCTGTATTTTCTGTTTTCTCAACATTGTATGCTTTCTACTAGTTCTTAACTTGAGTTCAAGATTATGCATGTTCTTGAGGTTGAGAATTGTATACTGCGAGTTCTAGAATTGGAATAAGTTGTACGCGAGTTCATGACTTAGAATAAGCATCATGCGAGTTTTTTGACTTGGACTTTGCATTTTCAGTGTTCTAACCTGTTTTATGAGGATTTTCATGTGTTCTAAGAGTTTATGAGATACAACATCATTTTGAGAACAAAATCAAAACAATAAGTGTTTTGGTCATTTTTTTTGTATCTTTTATGTACTTTTTTTTGAAGAGTTGTTGCATTTTGTAACTTGCTACATAGAATGCTATCTTTGTGAGCTTCAAGTGCATTCTGTATTTCCTGTATTCTCAACATAGTATGCTTTCTGCGTGTTCTTAACTTGAATTAAGTATTATGCGAGTTCTTGTGTTGAGAATTGTATTCTGCGAGTTCTAGAGTTGGAATAAGATTTATGCGAGTTCATGACTTAGAAGAAGCATCGAGCGAGTTTTTGAATTGGACTTTGCATTTTGAGTGTTCTAACTTGTTTTAAGAGAATTTTCATGTTTTCTGCGAGTTCATTAGATACAACATCATTTTGAGAACAAAAACAAAACAACAAGTGTTTTGGTCAACCTTTTTGTATCTTTTATGTATGTTTCTTGAAGTGTTGTTGCATTTTTGTATCTTGCTACATAGTATGGTAATCTTTGTGAGCTTCAAGTTCATTCTGTATTTTCTATATTCTCAACATAGTATGCTTTCTGTGAGTTCTTAACTTGAGTTCAAGATTATGCATGGATGTTCTTGAGGTTGAGAATTGTATTCTACGAGTTCTAGAGTTGCAATAAGGTGTACGCGTGTTCATGACTTAGAATAAGCGTCATGCGAGTTTATGACTTGGACTTTGCATTTTGAGTGTTCTAACCTGTTTTAAGAGGATTTTCATGTGTTCTAAGAGTTCATGAGATACAACATCGTTTTGAGAACAAATTCAAAACAACAAGTGCTTTGGTCATTTTTTTGTATCTTTTATGTACTTTTTTTGAAGAGTTGTTGCATTTTGTATCTTGCTACACATAGTATGCTATCTTTGTGAGCTTCAAGTACATTATGTATTTTCTGTTTTCTAAACACAGTTTGTTTTCTGCGAGTTCTTAACTTGAGTTCAGTATTATGCGAGTTCTTGATGTTGAGAATTGTATTCTTCGAGTTCTAGAGTTGGAATAAGCTTTATGCGAGTTCATGACTTAGAATAAGCATCATGCGAGTTTTTGACTTGGACTTTGCATTTTGAGTGTTCTAACCTGTTTTAAGAGGATTTTTATGTGTTCTGCGAGTTCATGAGATACATCATCATTTTGAGAACAAAATCAAAACAACAAGTGTTTTGGTCATTTTTTTTGTATCTTTTATGTATGTTTTTTGAAGTGTTGTTGCATTTTGTATCTTGCAACATAGTATGCTATCTTTGCGAGATTCAAGTACATTCTGTATTTTCTGTTTTCTCAACATTGTATGCTTTCTACTAGTTCTTAACTTGAGTTCAAGATTATGCATGTTCTTGAGGTTGAGAATTGTATACTGCGAGTTCTAGAATTGGAATAAGTTGTACGCGAGTTCATGACTTAGAATAAGCATCATGCGAGTTTTTTGACTTGGACTTTGCATTTTCAGTGTTCTAACCTGTTTTATGAGGATTTTCATGTGTTCTAAGAGTTTATGAGATACAACATCATTTTGAGAACAAAATCAAAACAATAAGTGTTTTGGTCATTTTTTTTGTATCTTTTATGTACTTTTTTTTGAAGAGTTGTTGCATTTTGTAACTTGCTACATAGAATGCTATCTTTGTGAGCTTCAAGTACATTCTGTATTTCCTGTATTCTCAACATAGTATGCTTTCTGCGTGTTCTTAACTTGAATTAAGTATTATGCGAGTTCTTGTGTTGAGAATTGTATTCTGCGAGTTCTAGAGTTGGAATAAGATTTATGCGAGTTCATGACTTAGAAGAAGCATCGAGCGAGTTTTTGAATTGGACTTTGCATTTTGAGTGTTCTAACTTGTTTTAAGAGAATTTTCATGTTTTCTGCGAGTTCATTAGATACAACATCATTTTGAGAACAAAAACAAAACAACAAGTGTTTTGGTCAATCTTTTTGTATCTTTTATGTATGTTTCTTGAAGTGTTGTTGCATTTTTGTATCTTGCTACATAGTATGGTAATCTTTGTGAGCTTCAAGTTCATTCTGTATTTTCTATATTCTCAACATAGTATGCTTTCTGTGAGTTCTTAACTTGAGTTCAAGATTATGCATGGATGTTCTTGAGGTTGAGAATTGTATTCTACGAGTTCTAGAGTTGCAATAAGGTGTACGCGTGTTCATGACTTAGAATAAGCGTCATGCGAGTTTATGACTTGGACTTTGCATTTTGAGTGTTCTAACCTGTTTTAAGAGGATTTTCATGTGTTCTAAGAGTTCATGAGATACAACATCGTTTTGAGAACAAATTCAAAACAACAAGTGCTTTGGTCATTTTTTTGTATCTTTTATGTACTTTTTTTTGAAGAGTTGTTGCATTTTGTATCTTGCTACACATAGTATGCTATCTTTGTGAGCTTCAAGTACATTATGTATTTTCTGTTTTCTAAACACAGTTTGTTTTCTGCGAGTTCTTAACTTGAGTTCAGTATTATGCGAGTTCTTGATGTTGAGAATTGTATTCTTCGAGTTCTAGAGTTGGAATAAGCTTTATGCGAGTTCATGACTTAGAATAAGCATCATGCGAGTTTTTGACTTGGACTTTGCATTTTGAGTGTTCTAACCTGTTTTAAGAGGATTTTTATGTGTTCTGCGAGTTCATGAGATACATCATCATTTTGAGAACAAAATCAAAACAACAAGTGTTTTGGTCATTTTTTTTGTATCTTTTATGTATGTTTTTTGAAGTGTTGTTGCATTTTGTATCTTGCAACATAGTATGCTATCTTTGCGAGATTCAAGTACATTCTGTATTTTCTGTTTTCTCAACATTGTATGCTTTCTACTAGTTCTTAACTTGAGTTCAAGATTATGCATGTTCTTGAGGTTGAGAATTGTATACTGCGAGTTCTAGAATTGGAATAAGTTGTACGCGAGTTCATGACTTAGAATAAGCATCATGCGAGTTTTTTGACTTGGACTTTGCATTTTCAGTGTTCTAACCTGTTTTATGAGGATTTTCATGTGTTCTAAGAGTTTATGAGATACAACATCATTTTGAGAACAAAATCAAAACAATAAGTGTTTTGGTCATTTTTTTTGTATCTTTTATGTACTTTTTTTTGAAGAGTTGTTGCATTTTGTAACTTGCTACATAGAATGCTATCTTTGTGAGCTTCAAGTGCATTCTGTATTTCCTGTATTCTCAACATAGTATGCTTTCTGCGTGTTCTTAACTTGAATTAAGTATTATGCGAGTTCTTGTGTTGAGAATTGTATTCTGCGAGTTCTAGAGTTGGAATAAGATTTATGCGAGTTCATGACTTAGAAGAAGCATCGAGCGAGTTTTTGAATTGGACTTTGCATTTTGAGTGTTCTAACTTGTTTTAAGAGAATTTTCATGTTTTCTGCGAGTTCATTAGATACAACATCATTTTGAGAACAAAAACAAAACAACAAGTGTTTTGGTCAACCTTTTTGTATCTTTTATGTATGTTTCTTGAAGTGTTGTTGCATTTTTGTATCTTGCTACATAGTATGGTAATCTTTGTGAGCTTCAAGTTCATTCTGTATTTTCTATATTCTCAACATAGTATGCTTTCTGTGAGTTCTTAACTTGAGTTCAAGATTATGCATGGATGTTCTTGAGGTTGAGAATTGTATTCTACGAGTTCTAGAGTTGCAATAAGGTGTACGCGTGTTCATGACTTAGAATAAGCGTCATGCGAGTTTATGACTTGGACTTTGCATTTTGAGTGTTCTAACCTGTTTTAAGAGGATTTTCATGTGTTCTAAGAGTTCATGAGATACAACATCGTTTTGAGAACAAATTCAAAACAACAAGTGCTTTGGTCATTTTTTTGTATCTTTTATGTACTTTTTTTGAAGAGTTGTTGCATTTTGTATCTTGCTACACATAGTATGCTATCTTTGTGAGCTTCAAGTACATTATGTATTTTCTGTTTTCTAAACACAGTTTGTTTTCTGCGAGTTCTTAACTTGAGTTCAGTATTATGCGAGTTCTTGATGTTGAGAATTGTATTCTTCGAGTTCTAGAGTTGGAATAAGCTTTATGCGAGTTCATGACTTAGAATAAGCATCATGCGAGTTTTTGACTTGGACTTTGCATTTTGAGTGTTCTAACCTGTTTTAAGAGGATTTTTATGTGTTCTGCGAGTTCATGAGATACATCATCATTTTGAGAACAAAATCAAAACAACAAGTGTTTTGGTCATTTTTTTTGTATCTTTTATGTATGTTTTTTGAAGTGTTGTTGCATTTTGTATCTTGCAACATAGTATGCTATCTTTGCGAGATTCAAGTACATTCTGTATTTTCTGTTTTCTCAACATTGTATGCTTTCTACTAGTTCTTAACTTGAGTTCAAGATTATGCATGTTCTTGAGGTTGAGAATTGTATACTGCGAGTTCTAGAATTGGAATAAGTTGTACGCGAGTTCATGACTTAGAATAAGCATCATGCGAGTTTTTTGACTTGGACTTTGCATTTTCAGTGTTCTAACCTGTTTTATGAGGATTTTCATGTGTTCTAAGAGTTTATGAGATACAACATCATTTTGAGAACAAAATCAAAACAATAAGTGTTTTGGTCATTTTTTTTGTATCTTTTATGTACTTTTTTTTGAAGAGTTGTTGCATTTTGTAACTTGCTACATAGAATGCTATCTTTGTGAGCTTCAAGTACATTCTGTATTTCCTGTATTCTCAACATAGTATGCTTTCTGCGTGTTCTTAACTTGAATTAAGTATTATGCGAGTTCTTGTGTTGAGAATTGTATTCTGCGAGTTCTAGAGTTGGAATAAGATTTATGCGAGTTCATGACTTAGAAGAAGCATCGAGCGAGTTTTTGAATTGGACTTTGCATTTTGAGTGTTCTAACTTGTTTTAAGAGAATTTTCATGTTTTCTGCGAGTTCATTAGATACAATATCATTTTGAGAACAAAAACAAAACAACAAGTGTTTTGGTCAATCTTTTTGTATCTTTTATGTATGTTTCTTGAAGTGTTGTTGCATTTTTGTATCTTGCTACATAGTATGGTAATCTTTGTGAGCTTCAAGTTCATTCTGTATTTTCTATATTCTCAACATAGTATGCTTTCTGTGAGTTCTTAACTTGAGTTCAAGATTATGCATGGATGTTCTTGAGGTTGAGAATTGTATTCTACGAGTTCTAGAGTTGCAATAAGGTGTACGCGTGTTCATGACTTAGAATAAGCGTCATGCGAGTTTATGACTTGGACTTTGCATTTTGAGTGTTCTAACCTGTTTTAAGAGGATTTTCATGTGTTCTAAGAGTTCATGAGATACAACATCGTTTTGAGAACAAATTCAAAACAACAAGTGCTTTGGTCATTTTTTTGTATCTTTTATGTACTTTTTTTGAAGAGTTGTTGCATTTTGTATCTTGCTACACATAGTATGCTATCTTTGTGAGCTTCAAGTACATTATGTATTTTCTGTTTTCTAAACACAGTTTGTTTTCTGCGAGTTCTTAACTTGAGTTCAGTATTATGCGAGTTCTTGATGTTGAGAATTGTATTCTTCGAGTTCTAGAGTTGGAATAAGCTTTATGCGAGTTCATGACTTAGAATAAGCATCATGCGAGTTTTTGACTTGGACTTTGCATTTTGAGTGTTCTAACCTGTTTTAAGAGGATTTTTATGTGTTCTGCGAGTTCATGAGATACATCATCATTTTGAGAACAAAATCAAAACAACAAGTGTTTTGGTCATTTTTTTTGTATCTTTTATGTATGTTTTTTGAAGTGTTGTTGCATTTTGTATCTTGCAACATAGTATGCTATCTTTGCGAGATTCAAGTACATTCTGTATTTTCTGTTTTCTCAACATTGTATGCTTTCTACTAGTTCTTAACTTGAGTTCAAGATTATGCATGTTCTTGAGGTTGAGAATTGTATACTGCGAGTTCTAGAATTGGAATAAGTTGTACGCGAGTTCATGACTTAGAATAAGCATCATGCGAGTTTTTTGACTTGGACTTTGCATTTTCAGTGTTCTAACCTGTTTTATGAGGATTTTCATGTGTTCTAAGAGTTTATGAGATACAACATCATTTTGAGAACAAAATCAAAACAATAAGTGTTTTGGTCATTTTTTTTGTATCTTTTATGTACTTTTTTTTGAAGAGTTGTTGCATTTTGTAACTTGCTACATAGAATGCTATCTTTGTGAGCTTCAAGTGCATTCTGTATTTCCTGTATTCTCAACATAGTATGCTTTCTGCGTGTTCTTAACTTGAATTAAGTATTATGCGAGTTCTTGTGTTGAGAATTGTATTCTGCGAGTTCTAGAGTTGGAATAAGATTTATGCGAGTTCATGACTTAGAAGAAGCATCGAGCGAGTTTTTGAATTGGACTTTGCATTTTGAGTGTTCTAACTTGTTTTAAGAGAATTTTCATGTTTTCTGCGAGTTCATTAGATACAACATCATTTTGAGAACAAAAACAAAACAACAAGTGTTTTGGTCAATCTTTTTGTATCTTTTATGTATGTTTCTTGAAGTGTTGTTGCATTTTTGTATCTTGCTACATAGTATGGTAATCTTTGTGAGCTTCAAGTTCATTCTGTATTTTCTATATTCTCAACATAGTATGCTTTCTGTGAGTTCTTAACTTGAGTTCAAGATTATGCATGGATGTTCTTGAGGTTGAGAATTGTATTCTACGAGTTCTAGAGTTGCAATAAGGTGTACGCGTGTTCATGACTTAGAATAAGCGTCATGCGAGTTTATGACTTGGACTTTGCATTTTTTGAGTGTTCTAACCTGTTTTAAGAGGATTTTCATGTGTTCTAAGAGTTCATGAGATACAACATCGTTTTGAGAACAAATTCAAAACAACAAGTGCTTTGGTCATTTTTTTGTATCTTTTATGTACTTTTTTTTGAAGAGTTGTTGCATTTTGTATCTTGCTACACATAGTATGCTATCTTTGTGAGCTTCAAGTACATTATGTATTTTCTGTTTTCTAAACACAGTTTGTTTTCTGCGAGTTCTTAACTTGAGTTCAGTATAAGCGAGTTCTTGATGTTGAGAATTGTATTCTCCGAGTTCTAGAGTTGGAATAAGCTTTATGCGAGTTCATGACTTAGAATAAGCATCATGCGAGTTTTTGACTTGGACTTTGCATTTTGAGTGTTCTAACCTGTTTTAAGAGGATTTTTATGTGTTCTGCGAGTTCATGAGATACATCATCATTTTGAGAACAAAATCAAAACAACAAGTGTTTTGGTCATTTTTTTTGTATCTTTTATGTATGTTTTTTGAAGTGTTGTTGCATTTTGTATCTTGCAACATAGTATGCTATCTTTGCGAGATTCAAGTACATTCTGTATTTTCTGTTTTCTCAACATTGTATGCTTTCTACTAGTTCTTAACTTGAGTTCAAGATTATGCATGTTCTTGAGGTTGAGAATTGTATACTGCGAGTTCTAGAATTGGAATAAGTTGTACGCGAGTTCATGACTTAGAATAAGCATCATGCGAGTTTTTTGACTTGGACTTTGCATTTTCAGTGTTCTAACCTGTTTTATGAGGATTTTCATGTGTTCTAAGAGTTTATGAGATACAACATCATTTTGAGAACAAAATCAAAACAATAAGTGTTTTGGTCATTTTTTTTGTATCTTTTATGTACTTTTTTTTGAAGAGTTGTTGCATTTTGTAACTTGCTACATAGAATGCTATCTTTGTGAGCTTCAAGTACATTCTGTATTTCCTGTATTCTCAACATAGTATGCTTTCTGCGTGTTCTTAACTTGAATTAAGTATTATGCGAGTTCTTGTGTTGAGAATTGTATTCTGCGAGTTCTAGAGTTGGAATAAGATTTATGCGAGTTCATGACTTAGAAGAAGCATCGAGCGAGTTTTTGAATTGGACTTTGCATTTTGAGTGTTCTAACTTGTTTTAAGAGAATTTTCGTGTTTTCTGCGAGTTCATTAGATACAACATCATTTTGAGAACAAAAACAAAACAACAAGTGTTTTGGTCAATCTTTTTGTATCTTTTATGTATGTTTCTTGAAGTGTTGTTGCATTTTTGTATCTTGCTACATAGTATGGTAATCTTTGTGAGCTTCAAGTTCATTCTGTATTTTCTATATTCTCAACATAGTATGCTTTCTGTGAGTTCTTAACTTGAGTTCAAGATTATGCATGGATGTTCTTGAGGTTGAGAATTGTATTCTACGAGTTCTAGAGTTGCAATAAGGTGTACGCGTGTTCATGACTTAGAATAAGCGTCATGCGAGTTTATGACTTGGACTTTGCATTTTGAGTGTTCTAACCTGTTTTAAGAGGATTTTCATGTGTTCTAAGAGTTCATGAGATACAACATCGTTTTGAGAACAAATTCAAAACAACAAGTGCTTTGGTCATTTTTTTGTATCTTTTATGTACTTTTTTTTGAAGAGTTGTTGCATTTTGTATCTTGCTACACATAGTATGCTATCTTTGTGAGCTTCAAGTACATTATGTATTTTCTGTTTTCTAAACACAGTTTGTTTTCTGCGAGTTCTTAACTTGAGTTCAGTATTATGCGAGTTCTTGATGTTGAGAATTGTATTCTTCGAGTTCTAGAGTTGGAATAAGCTTTATGCGAGTTCATGACTTAGAATAAGCATCATGCGAGTTTTTGACTTGGACTTGGCATTTTGAGTGTTCTAACCTGTTTTAAGAGGATTTTTATGTGTTCTGCGAGTTCATGAGATACATCATCATTTTGAGAACAAAATCAAAACAACAAGTGTTTTGGTCATTTTTTTTGTATCTTTTATGTATGTTTTTTGAAGTGTTGTTGCATTTTGTATCTTGCAACATAGTATGCTATCTTTGCGAGATTCAAGTACATTCTGTATTTTCTGTTTTCTCAACATTGTATGCTTTCTACTAGTTCTTAACTTGAGTTCAAGATTATGCATGTTCTTGAGGTTGAGAATTGTATACTGCGAGTTCTAGAATTGGAATAAGTTGTACGCGAGTTCATGACTTAGAATAAGCATCATGCGAGTTTTTTGACTTGGACTTTGCATTTTCAGTGTTCTAACCTGTTTTATGAGGATTTTCATGTGTTCTAAGAGTTTATGAGATACAACATCATTTTGAGAACAAAATCAAAACAATAAGTGTTTTGGTCATTTTTTTTGTATCTTTTATGTACTTTTTTTTGAAGAGTTGTTTCATTTTGTAACTTGCTACATAGAATGCTATCTTTGTGAGCTTCAAGTACATTCTGTATTTCCTGTATTCTCAACATAGTATGCTTTCTGCGTGTTCTTAACTTGAATTAAGTATTATGCGAGTTCTTGTGTTGAGAATTGTATTCTGCGAGTTCTAGAGTTGGAATAAGATTTATGCGAGTTCATGACTTAGAAGAAGCATCGAGCGAGTTTTTGAATTGGACTTTGCATTTTGAGTGTTCTAACTTGTTTTAAGAGAATTTTCATGTTTTCTGCGAGTTCATTAGATACAACATCATTTTGAGAACAAAAACAAAACAACAAGTGTTTTGGTCAATCTTTTTGTATCTTTTATGTATGTTTCTTGAAGTGTTGTTGCATTTTTGTATCTTGCTACATAGTATGGTAATCTTTGTGAGCTTCAAGTTCATTCTGTATTTTCTATATTCTCAACATAGTATGCTTTCTGTGAGTTCTTAACTTGAGTTCAAGATTATGCATGGATGTTCTTGAGGTTGAGAATTGTATTCTACGAGTTCTAGAGTTGCAATAAGGTGTACGCGTGTTCATGACTTAGAATAAGCGTCATGCGAGTTTATGACTTGGACTTTGCATTTTGAGTGTTCTAACCTGTTTTAAGAGGATTTTCATGTGTTCTAAGAGTTCATGAGATACAACATCGTTTTGAGAACAAATTCAAAACAACAAGTGCTTTGGTCATTTTTTTGTATCTTTTATGTACTTTTTTTTGAAGAGTTGTTGCATTTTGTATCTTGCTACACATAGTATGCTATCTTTGTGAGCTTCAAGTACATTATGTATTTTCTGTTTTCTAAACACAGTTTGTTTTCTGCGAGTTCTTAACTTGAGTTCAGTATAAGCGAGTTCTTGATGTTGAGAATTGTATTCTCCGAGTTCTAGAGTTGGAATAAGCTTTATGCGAGTTCATGACTTAGAATAAGCATCATGCGAGTTTTTGACTTGGACTTTGCATTTTGAGTGTTCTAACCTGTTTTAAGAGGATTTTTATGTGTTCTGCGAGTTCATGAGATACATCATCATTTTGAGAACAAAATCAAAACAACAAGTGTTTTGGTCATTTTTTTTGTATCTTTTATGTATGTTTTTTGAAGTGTTGTTGCATTTTGTATCTTGCAACATAGTATGCTATCTTTGCGAGATTCAAGTACATTCTGTATTTTCTGTTTTCTCAACATTGTATGCTTTCTACTAGTTCTTAACTTGAGTTCAAGATTATGCCTGTTCTTGAGGTTGAGAATTGTATACTGCGAGTTCTAGAATTGGAATAAGTTGTACGCGAGTTCATGACTTAGAATAAGCATCATGCGAGTTTTTTGACTTGGACTTTGCATTTTCAGTGTTCTAACCTGTTTTATGAGGATTTTCATGTGTTCTAAGAGTTTATGAGATACAACATCATTTTGAGAACAAAATCAAAACAATAAGTGTTTTGGTCATTTTTTTTGTATCTTTTATGTACTTTTTTTTGAAGAGTTGTTTCATTTTGTAACTTGCTACATAGAATGCTATCTTTGTGAGCTTCAAGTACATTCTGTATTTCCTGTATTCTCAACATAGTATGCTTTCTGCGTGTTCTTAACTTGAATTAAGTATTATGCGAGTTCTTGTGTTGAGAATTGTATTCTGCGAGTTCTAGAGTTGGAATAAGATTTATGCGAGTTCATGACTTAGAAGAAGCATCGAGCGAGTTTTTGAATTGGACTTTGCATTTTGAGTGTTCTAACTTGTTTTAAGAGAATTTTCATGTTTTCTGCGAGTTCATTAGATACAACATCATTTTGAGAACAAAAACAAAACAACAAGTGTTTTGGTCAATCTTTTTGTATCTTTTATGTATGTTTCTTGAAGTGTTGTTGCATTTTTGTATCTTGCTACATAGTATGGTAATCTTTGTGAGCTTCAAGTTCATTCTGTATTTTCTATATTCTCAACATAGTATGCTTTCTGTGAGTTCTTAACTTGAGTTCAAGATTATGCATGGATGTTCTTGAGGTTGAGAATTGTATTCTACGAGTTCTAGAGTTGCAATAAGGTGTACGCGTGTTCATGACTTAGAATAAGCGTCATGCGAGTTTATGACTTGGACTTTGCATTTTGAGTGTTCTAACCTGTTTTAAGAGGATTTTCATGTGTTCTAAGAGTTCATGAGATACAACATCGTTTTGAGAACAAATTCAAAACAACAAGTGCTTTGGTCATTTTTTTGTATCTTTTATGTACTTTTTTTTTAAGAGTTGTTGCATTTTGTATCTTGCTACACATAGTATGCTATCTTTGTGAGCTTCAAGTACATTATGTATTTTCTGTTTTCTAAACACAGTTTGTTTTCTGCGAGTTCTTAACTTGAGTTCAGTATAAGCGAGTTCTTGATGTTGAGAATTGTATTCTCCGAGTTCTAGAGTTGGAATAAGCTTTATGCGAGTTCATGACTTAGAATAAGCATCATGCGAGTTTTTGACTTGGACTTTGCATTTTGAGTGTTCTAACCTGTTTTAAGAGGATTTTTATGTGTTCTGCGAGTTCATGAAGATACATCATCATTTTGAGAACAAAATCAAAACAACAAGTGTTTTGGTCATTTTTTTTGTATCTTTTATGTATGTTTTTTGAAGTGTTGTTGCATTTTGTATCTTGCAACATAGTATGCTATCTTTGCGAGATTCAAGTACATTCTGTATTTTCTGTTTTCTCAACATTGTATGCTTTCTACTAGTGACTTGAGTTCAAGATTATGCCTGTTCTTGAGGTTGAGAATTGTATACTGCGAGTTCTAGAATTGGAATAAGTTGTACGCGAGTTCATGACTTAGAATAAGCATCATGCGAGTTTTTTGACTTGGACTTTGCATTTTCAGTGTTCTAACCTGTTTTATGAGGATTTTCATGTGTTCTAAGAGTTTATGAGATACAACATCATTTTGAGAACAAAATCAAAACAATAAGTGTTTTGGTCATTTTTTTTGTATCTTTTATGTACTTTTTTTTGAAGAGTTGTTGCATTTTGTAACTTGCTACATAGAATGCTATCTTTGTGAGCTTCAAGTACATTCTGTATTTCCTGTATTCTCAACATAGTATGCTTTCTGCGTGTTCTTAACTTGAATTAAGTATTATGCGAGTTCTTGTGTTGAGAATTGTATTCTGCGAGTTCTAGAGTTGGAATAAGATTTATGCGAGTTCATGACTTAGAAGAAGCATCGAGCGAGTTTTTGAATTGGACTTTGCATTTTGAGTGTTCTAACTTGTTTTAAGAGAATTTTCATGTTTTCTGCGAGTTCATTAGATACAACATCATTTTGAGAACAAAAACAAAACAACAAGTGTTTTGGTCAATCTTTTTGTATCTTTTATGTATGTTTCTTGAAGTGTTGTTGCATTTTTGTATCTTGCTACATAGTATGGTAATCTTTGTGAGCTTCAAAGTTCATTCTGTATTTTCTATATTCTCAACATAGTATGCTTTCTGTGAGTTCTTAACTTGAGTTCAAGATTATGCATGGATGTTCTTGAGGTTGAGAATTGTATTATACGAGTTCTAGAGTTGCAATAAGGTGTACGCGTGTTCATGACTTAGAATAAGCGTCATGCGAGTTTATGACTTGGACTTTGCATTTTGAGTGTTCTAACCTGTTTTAAGAGGATTTTCATGTGTTCTAAGAGTTCATGAGATACAACATCGTTTTGAGAACAAATTCAAAACAACAAGTGCTTTGGTCATTTTTTTGTATCTTTTATGTACTTTTTTTTGAAGAGTTGTTCCATTTTGTAACTTGCTACATAGAATGCTATCTTTGTGAGCTTCAAGTACATTCTGTATTTCCTGTATTCTCAACATAGTATGCTTTCTGCGTGTTCTTAACTTGAATTAAGTATTATGCGAGTTCTTGTGTTGAGAATTGTATTCTGCGAGTTCTAGAGTTGGAATAAGATTTATGCGAGTTCATGACTTAGAAGAAGCATCGAGCGAGTTTTTGAATTGGACTTTGCATTTTGAGTGTTCTAACTTGTTTTAAGAGAATTTTCATGTTTTCTGCGAGTTCATTAGATACAACATCATTTTGAGAACAAAAACAAAACAACAAGTGTTTTGGTCAATCTTTTTGTATCTTTTATGTATGTTTCTTGAAGTGTTGTTGCATTTTTGTATCTTGCTACATAGTATGGTAATCTTTGTGAGCTTCAAGTTCATTCTGTATTTTCTATATTCTCAACATAGTATGCTTTCTGTGAGTTCTTAACTTGAGTTCAAGATTATGCATGGATGTTCTTGAGGTTGAGAATTGTATTCTACGAGTTCTAGAGTTGCAATAAGGTGTACGCGTGTTCATGACTTAGAATAAGCGTCATGCGAGTTTATGACTTGGACTTTGCATTTTGAGTGTTCTAACCTGTTTTAAGAGGATTTTCATGTGTTCTAAGAGTTCATGAGATACAACATCGTTTTGAGAACAAATTCAAAACAACAAGTGCTTTGGTCATTTTTTTGTATCTTTTATGTACTTTTTTTTGAAGAGTTGTTGCATTTTGTATCTTGCTACACATAGTATGCTATCTTTGTGAGCTTCAAGTACATTATGTATTTTCTGTTTTCTAAACACAGTTTGTTTTCTGCGAGTTCTTAACTTGAGTTCAGTATTATGCAAGTTCTTGATGTTGAGAATTGTATTCTTCGAGTTCTAGAGTTGGAATAAGCTTTATGCGAGTTCATGACTTAGAATAAGCATCATGCGAGTTTTTGACTTGGACTTTGCATTTTGAGTGTTCTAACCTGTTTTAAGAGGATTTTTATGTGTTCTGCGAGTTCATGAGATACATCATCATTTTGAGAACAAAATCAAAACAACAAGTGTTTTGGTCATTTTTTTTGTATCTTTTATGTATGTTTTTTGAAGTGTTGTTGCATTTTGTATCTTGCAACATAGTATGCTATCTTTGCGAGATTCAAGTACATTCTGTATTTTCTGTTTTCTCAACATTGTATGCTTTCTACTAGTTCTTAACTTGAGTTCAAGATTATGCATGTTCTTGAGGTTGAGAATTGTATACTGCGAGTTCTAGAATTGGAATAAGTTGTACGCGAGTTCATGACTTAGAATAAGCATCATGCGAGTTTTTTGACTTGGACTTTGCATTTTCAGTGTTCTAACCTGTTTTATGAGGATTTTCATGTGTTCTAAGAGTTTATGAGATACAACATCATTTTGAGAACAAAATCAAAACAATAAGTGTTTTGGTCATTTTTTTGTATCTTTTATGTACTTTTTTTTGAAGAGTTGTTGCATTTTGTAACTTGCTACATAGAATGCTATCTTTGTGAGCTTCAAGTACATTCTGTATTTCCTGTATTCTCAACATAGTATGCTTTCTGCGTGTTCTTAACTTGAATTAAGTATTATGCGAGTTCTTGTGTCGAGAATTGTATTCTGCGAGTTCTAGAGTTGGAATAAGATTTATGCGAGTTCATGACTTAGAAGAAGCATCGAGCGAGTTTTTGAATTGGACTTTGCATTTTGAGTGTTCTAACTTGTTTTAAGAGAATTTTCATGTTTTCTGCGAGTTCATTAGATAGAACATCATTTTGAGAACAAAAACAAAACAACAAGTGTTTTGGTCAATCTTTTTGTATCTTTTATGTATGTTTCTTGAAGTGTTGTTGCATTTTTGTATCTTGCTACATAGTATGGTAATCTTTGTGAGCTTCAAGTTCATTCTGTATTTTCTATATTCTCAACATAGTATGCTTTCTGTGAGTTCTTAACTTGAGTTCAAGATTATGCATGGATGTTCTTGAGGTTGAGAATTGTATTATACGAGTTCTAGAGTTGCAATAAGGTGTACGCGTGTTCATGACTTAGAATAAGCGTCATGCGAGTTTATGACTTGGACTTTGCATTTTGAGTGTTCTAACTTGTTTTAAGAGGATTTTCATGTGTTCTAAGAGTTCATGAGATACAACATCGTTTTGAGAACAAATTCAAAACAACAAGTGCTTTGGTCATTTTTTTGTATCTTTTATGTACTTTTTTTTGAAGAGTTGTTGCATTTTGTATCTTGCTACACATAGTATGCTATCTTTGTGAGCTTCAAGTACATTATGTATTTTCTGTTTTCTAAACACAGTTTGTTTTCTGCGAGTTCTTAACTTGAGTTCAGTATTATGCGAGTTCTTGATGTTGAGAATTGTATTCTTCGAGTTCTAGAGTTGGAATAAGCTTTTATGCGAGTTCTTGATCTTGAATAAGCATCATGCGAGTTTTTGACTTGGACTTTGCATTTTGAGTGTTCTAACCTGTTTTAAGAGGATTTTTATGTGTTCTGCGAGTTCATGAGATACATCATCATTTTGAGAACAAAATCAAAACAACAAGTGTTTTGGTCATTTTTTTTGTATCTTTTATGTATGTTTTTTGAAGTGTTGTTGCATTTTGTATCTTGCAACATAGTATGCTATCTTTGCGAGATTCAAGTACATTCTGTATTTTCTGTTTTCTCAACATTGTATGCTTTCTACTAGTTCTTAACTTGAGTTCAAGATTATGCATGTTCTTGAGGTTGAGAATTGTATACTGCGAGTTCTAGAATTGGAATAAGTTGTACGCGAGTTCATGACTTAGAATAAGCATCATGCGAGTTTTTTGACTTGGACTTTGCATTTTCAGTGTTCTAACCTGTTTTATGAGGATTTTCATGTGTTCTAAGAGTTTAAGAGATACAACATCATTTTGAGAACAAAATCAAAACAATAAGTGTTTTGGTCATTTTTTTTGTATCTTTTATGTACTTTTTTTTGAAGAGTTGTTGCATTTTGTAACTTGCTACATAGAATGCTATCTTTGTGAGCTTCAAGTACATTATGTATTTCCTGTATTCTCAACATAGTATGCTTTCTGCGTGTTCTTAACTTGAATTAAGTATTATGCGAGTTCTTGTGTCGAGAATTGTATTCTGCGAGTTCTAGAGTTGGAATAAGATTTATGCGAGTTCATGACTTAGAAGAAGCATCGAGCGAGTTTTTGAATTGGACTTTGCATTTTGAGTGTTCTAACTTGTTTTAAGAGAATTTTCATGTTTTCTGCGAGTTCATTAGATACAACATCATTTTGAGAACAAAAACAAAACAACAAGTGTTTTGGTCAATCTTTTTGTATCTTTTATGTATGTTTCTTGAAGTGTTGTTGCATTTTTGTATCTTGCTACATAGTATGGTAATCTTTGTGAGCTTCAAGTTCATTCTGTATTTTCTATATTCTCAACATAGTATGCTTTCTGTGAGTTCTTAACTTGAGTTCAAGATTATGCATGGATGTTCTTGAGGTTGAGAATTGTATTATACGAGTTCTAGAGTTGCAATAAGGTGTACGCGTGTTCATGACTTAGAATAAGCGTCATGCGAGTTTATGACTTGGACTTTGCATTTTGAGTGTTCTAACTTGTTTTAAGAGGATTTTCATGTGTTCTAAGAGTTCATGAGATACAACATCGTTTTGAGAACAAATTCAAAACAACAAGTGCTTTGGTCATTTTTTTGTATCTTTTATGTACTTTTTTTTGAAGAGTTGTTGCATTTTGTATCTTGCTACACATAGTATGCTATCTTTGTGAGCTTCAAGTACATTATGTATTTTCTGTTTTCTAAACACAGTTTATTTTCTGCGAGTTCTTAACTTGAGTTCAGTATTATGCGAGTTCTTGATGTTGAGAATTGTATTCTTCGAGTTCTAGAGTTGGAATAAGCTTTTATGCGAGTTCTTGATGTTGAATAAGCATCATGCGAGTTTTTGACTTGGACTTTGCATTTTGAGTGTTCTAACCTGTTTTAAGAGGATTTTTATGTGTTCTGCGAGTTCATGAGATACATCATCATTTTGAGAACAAAATCAAAACAACAAGTGTTTTGGTCATTTTTTTTGTATCTTTTATGTATGTTTTTTGAAGTGTTGTTGCATTTTGTATCTTGCAACATAGTATGCTATCTTTGCGAGATTCAAGTACATTCTGTATTTTCTGTTTTCTCAACATTGTATGCTTTCTACTAGTTCTTAACTTGAGTTCAAGATTATGCATGTTCTTGAGGTTGAGAATTGTATACTGCGAGTTCTAGAATTGGAATAAGTTGTACGCGAGTTCATGACTTAGAATAAGCATCATGCGAGTTTTTTGACTTGGACTTTGCATTTTCAGTGTTCTAACCTGTTTTATGAGGATTTTCATGTGTTCTAAGAGTTTAAGAGATACAACATCATTTTGAGAACAAAATCAAAACAATAAGTGTTTTGGTCATTTTTTTTGTATCTTTTATGTACTTTTTTTTGAAGAGTTGTTGCATTTTGTAACTTGCTACATAGAATGCTATCTTTGTGAGCTTCAAGTACATTCTGTATTTCCTGTATTCTCAACATAGTATGCTTTCTGCGTGTTCTTAACTTGAATTAAGTATTATGCGAGTTCTTGTGTCGAGAATTGTATTCTGCGAGTTCTAGAGTTGGAATAAGATTTATGCGAGTTCATGACTTAGAAGAAGCATCGAGCGAGTTTTTGAATTGGACTTTGCATTTTGAGTGTTCTAACTTGTTTTAAGAGAATTTTCATGTTTTCTGCGAGTTCATTAGATACAACATCATTTTGAGAACAAAAACAAAACAACAAGTGTTTTGGTCAATCTTTTTGTATCTTTTATGTATGTTTCTTGAAGTGTTGTTGCATTTTTGTATCTTGCTACATAGTATGGTAATCTTTGTGAGCTTCAAGTTCATTCTGTATTTTCTATATTCTCAACATAGTATGCTTTCTGTGAGTTCTTAACTTGAGTTCAAGATTATGCATGGATGTTCTTGAGGTTGAGAATTGTATTCTACGAGTTCTAGAGTTGCAATAAGGTGTACGCGTGTTCATGACTTAGAATAAGCGTCATGCGAGTTTATGACTTGGACTTTGCATTTTGAGTGTTCTAACCTGTTTTAAGAGGATTTTCATGTGTTCTAAGAGTTCATGAGATACAACATCGTTTTGAGAACAAATTCAAAACAACAAGTGCTTTGGTCATTTTTTTGTATCTTTTATGTACTTTTTTTTGAAGAGTTGTTGCATTTTGTATCTTGCTACACATAGTATGCTATCTTTGTGAGCTTCAAGTACATTATGTATTTTCTGTTTTCTAAACACAGTTTGTTTTCTGCGAGTTCTTAACTTGAGTTCAGTATTATGCGAGTTCTTGATGTTGAGAATTGTATTCTTCGAGTTCTAGAGTTGGAATAAGCTTTATGCGAGTTCATGACTTAGAATAAGCATCATGCGAGTTTTTGACTTGGACTTTGCATTTTGAGTGTTCTAACCTGTTTTAAGAGGATTTTTATGTGTTCTGCGAGTTCATGAGATACATCATCATTTTGAGAACAAAATCAAAACAACAAGTGTTTTGGTCATTTTTTTTGTATCTTTTATGTATGTTTTTTGAAGTGTTGTTGCATTTTGTATCTTGCAACATAGTATGCTATCTTTGCGAGATTCAAGTACATTCTGTATTTTCTGTTTTCTCAACATTGTATGCTTTCTACTAGTTCTTAACTTGAGTTCAAGATTATGCATGTTCTTGAGGTTGAGAATTGTATACTGCGAGTTCTAGAATTGGAATAAGTTGTACGCGAGTTCATGACTTAGAATAAGCATCATGCGAGTTTTTTGACTTGGACTTTGCATTTTCAGTGTTCTAACCTGTTTTATGAGGATTTTCATGTGTTCTAAGAGTTTATGAGATACAACATCATTTTGAGAACAAAATCAAAACAATAAGTGTTTTGGTCATTTTTTTGTATCTTTTATGTACTTTTTTTTGAAGAGTTGTTGCATTTTGTAACTTGCTACATAGAATGCTATCTTTGTGAGCTTCAAGTACATTATGTATTTCCTGTATTCTCAACATAGTATGCTTTCTGCGTGTTCTTAACTTGAATTAAGTATTATGCGAGTTCTTGTGTCGAGAATTGTATTCTGCGAGTTCTAGAGTTGGAATAAGATTTATGCGAGTTCATGACTTAGAAGAAGCATCGAGCGAGTTTTTGAATTGGACTTTGCATTTTGAGTGTTCTAACTTGTTTTAAGAGAATTTTCATGTTTTCTGCGAGTTCATTAGATAGAACATCATTTTGAGAACAAAAACAAAACAACAAGTGTTTTGGTCAATCTTTTTGTATCTTTTATGTATGTTTCTTGAAGTGTTGTTGCATTTTTGTATCTTGCTACATAGTATGGTAATCTTTGTGAGCTTCAAGTTCATTCTGTATTTTCTATATTCTCAACATAGTATGCTTTCTGTGAGTTCTTAACTTGAGTTCAAGATTATGCATGGATGTTCTTGAGGTTGAGAATTGTATTATACGAGTTCTAGAGTTGCAATAAGGTGTACGCGTGTTCATGACTTAGAATAAGCGTCATGCGAGTTTATGACTTGGACTTTGCATTTTGAGTGTTCTAACTTGTTTTAAGAGGATTTTCATGTGTTCTAAGAGTTCATGAGATACAACATCGTTTTGAGAACAAATTCAAAACAACAAGTGCTTTGGTCATTTTTTTGTATCTTTTATGTACTTTTTTTTGAAGAGTTGTTGCATTTTGTATCTTGCTACACATAGTATGCTATCTTTGTGAGCTTCAAGTACATTATGTATTTTCTGTTTTCTAAACACAGTTTGTTTTCTGCGAGTTCTTAACTTGAGTTCAGTATTATGCGAGTTCTTGATGTTGAGAATTGTATTCTTCGAGTTCTAGAGTTGGAATAAGCTTTTATGCGAGTTCTTGATCTTGAATAAGCATCATGCGAGTTTTTGACTTGGACTTTGCATTTTGAGTGTTCTAACCTGTTTTAAGAGGATTTTTATGTGTTCTGCGAGTTCATGAGATACATCATCATTTTGAGAACAAAATCAAAACAACAAGTGTTTTGGTCATTTTTTTTGTATCTTTTATGTATGTTTTTTGAAGTGTTGTTGCATTTTGTATCTTGCAACATAGTATGCTATCTTTGCGAGATTCAAGTACATTCTGTATTTTCTGTTTTCTCAACATTGTATGCTTTCTACTAGTTCTTAACTTGAGTTCAAGATTATGCATGTTCTTGAGGTTGAGAATTGTATACTGCGAGTTCTAGAATTGGAATAAGTTGTACGCGAGTTCATGACTTAGAATAAGCATCATGCGAGTTTTTTGACTTGGACTTTGCATTTTCAGTGTTCTAACCTGTTTTATGAGGATTTTCATGTGTTCTAAGAGTTTAAGAGATACAACATCATTTTGAGAACAAAATCAAAACAATAAGTGTTTTGGTCATTTTTTTTGTATCTTTTATGTACTTTTTTTTGAAGAGTTGTTGCATTTTGTAACTTGCTACATAGAATGCTATCTTTGTGAGCTTCAAGTACATTATGTATTTCCTGTATTCTCAACATAGTATGCTTTCTGCGTGTTCTTAACTTGAATTAAGTATTATGCGAGTTCTTGTGTCGAGAATTGTATTCTGCGAGTTCTAGAGTTGGAATAAGATTTATGCGAGTTCATGACTTAGAAGAAGCATCGAGCGAGTTTTTGAATTGGACTTTGCATTTTGAGTGTTCTAACTTGTTTTAAGAGAATTTTCATGTTTTCTGCGAGTTCATTAGATACAACATCATTTTGAGAACAAAAACAAAACAACAAGTGTTTTGGTCAATCTTTTTGTATCTTTTATGTATGTTTCTTGAAGTGTTGTTGCATTTTTGTATCTTGCTACATAGTATGGTAATCTTTGTGAGCTTCAAGTTCATTCTGTATTTTCTATATTCTCAACATAGTATGCTTTCTGTGAGTTCTTAACTTGAGTTCAAGATTATGCATGGATGTTCTTGAGGTTGAGAATTGTATTATACGAGTTCTAGAGTTGCAATAAGGTGTACGCGTGTTCATGACTTAGAATAAGCGTCATGCGAGTTTATGACTTGGACTTTGCATTTTGAGTGTTCTAACTTGTTTTAAGAGGATTTTCATGTGTTCTAAGAGTTCATGAGATACAACATCGTTTTGAGAACAAATTCAAAACAACAAGTGCTTTGGTCATTTTTTTGTATCTTTTATGTACTTTTTTTTGAAGAGTTGTTGCATTTTGTATCTTGCTACACATAGTATGCTATCTTTGTGAGCTTCAAGTACATTATGTATTTTCTGTTTTCTAAACACAGTTTATTTTCTGCGAGTTCTTAACTTGAGTTCAGTATTATGCGAGTTCTTGATGTTGAGAATTGTATTCTTCGAGTTCTAGAGTTGGAATAAGCTTTTATGCGAGTTCTTGATGTTGAATAAGCATCATGCGAGTTTTTGACTTGGACTTTGCATTTTGAGTGTTCTAACCTGTTTTAAGAGGATTTTTATGTGTTCTGCGAGTTCATGAGATACATCATCATTTTGAGAACAAAATCAAAACAACAAGTGTTTTGGTCATTTTTTTTGTATCTTTTATGTATGTTTTTTGAAGTGTTGTTGCATTTTGTATCTTGCAACATAGTATGCTATCTTTGCGAGATTCAAGTACATTCTGTATTTTCTGTTTTCTCAACATTGTATGCTTTCTACTAGTTCTTAACTTGAGTTCAAGATTATGCATGTTCTTGAGGTTGAGAATTGTATACTGCGAGTTCTAGAATTGGAATAAGTTGTACGCGAGTTCATGACTTAGAATAAGCATCATGCGAGTTTTTTGACTTGGACTTTGCATTTTCAGTGTTCTAACCTGTTTTATGAGGATTTTCATGTGTTCTAAGAGTTTAAGAGATACAACATCATTTTGAGAACAAAATCAAAACAATAAGTGTTTTGGTCATTTTTTTTGTATCTTTTATGTACTTTTTTTTGAAGAGTTGTTGCATTTTGTAACTTGCTACATAGAATGCTATCTTTGTGAGCTTCAAGTACATTCTGTATTTCCTGTATTCTCAACATAGTATGCTTTCTGCGTGTTCTTAACTTGAATTAAGTATTATGCGAGTTCTTGTGTCGAGAATTGTATTCTGCGAGTTCTAGAGTTGGAATAAGATTTATGCGAGTTCATGACTTAGAAGAAGCATCGAGCGAGTTTTTGAATTGGACTTTGCATTTTGAGTGTTCTAACTTGTTTTAAGAGAATTTTCATGTTTTCTGCGAGTTCATTAGATACAACATCATTTTGAGAACAAAAACAAAACAACAAGTGTTTTGGTCAATCTTTTTGTATCTTTTATGTATGTTTCTTGAAGTGTTGTTGCATTTTTGTATCTTGCTACATAGTATGGTAATCTTTGTGAGCTTCAAGTTCATTCTGTATTTTCTATATTCTCAACATAGTATGCTTTCTGTGAGTTCTTAACTTGAGTTCAAGATTATGCATGGATGTTCTTGAGGTTGAGAATTGTATTCTACGAGTTCTAGAGTTGCAATAAGGTGTACGCGTGTTCATGACTTAGAATAAGCGTCATGCGAGTTTATGACTTGGACTTTGCATTTTGAGTGTTCTAACCTGTTTTAAGAGGATTTTCATGTGTTCTAAGAGTTCATGAGATACAACATCGTTTTGAGAACAAATTCAAAACAACAAGTGCTTTGGTCATTTTTTTGTATCTTTTATGTACTTTTTTTTGAAGAGTTGTTGCATTTTGTATCTTGCTACACATAGTATGCTATCTTTGTGAGCTTCAAGTACATTATGTATTTTCTGTTTTCTAAACACAGTTTGTTTTCTGCGAGTTCTTAACTTGAGTTCAGTATTATGCGAGTTCTTGATGTTGAGAATTGTATTCTTCGAGTTCTAGAGTTGGAATAAGCTTTATGCGAGTTCATGACTTAGAATAAGCATCATGCGAGTTTTTGACTTGGACTTTGCATTTTGAGTGTTCTAACCTGTTTTAAGAGGATTTTTATGTGTTCTGCGAGTTCATGAGATACATCATCATTTTGAGAACAAAATCAAAACAACAAGTGTTTTGGTCATTTTTTTTGTATCTTTTATGTATGTTTTTTGAAGTGTTGTTGCATTTTGTATCTTGCAACATAGTATGCTATCTTTGCGAGATTCAAGTACATTCTGTATTTTCTGTTTTCTCAACATTGTATGCTTTCTACTAGTTCTTAACTTGAGTTCAAGATTATGCATGTTCTTGAGGTTGAGAATTGTATACTGCGAGTTCTAGAATTGGAATAAGTTGTACGCGAGTTCATGACTTAGAATAAGCATCATGCGAGTTTTTTGACTTGGACTTTGCATTTTCAGTGTTCTAACCTGCTTTATGAGGATTTTCATGTGTTCTAAGAGTTTATGAGATACGACATCATTTTGAGAACAAAATCAAAACAATAAGTGTTTTGGTCATTTTTTTGTATCTTTTATGTACTTTTTTTTGAAGAGTTGTTTCATTTTGTAACTTGCTACATAGAATGCTATCTTTGTGAGCTTCAAGTACATTCTGTATTTCCTGTATTCTCAACATAGTATGCTTTCTGCGTGTTCTTAACTTGAATTAAGTATTATGCGAGTTCTTGTGTTGAGAATTGTATTCTGCGAGTTCTAGAGTTGGAATAAGATTTATGCGAGTTCATGACTTAGAAGAAGCATCGAGCGAGTTTTTGAATTGGACTTTGCATTTTGAGTGTTCTAACTTGTTTTAAGAGAATTTTCATGTTTTCTGCGAGTTCATTAGATACAACATCATTTTGAGAACAAAAACAAAACAACAAGTGTTGTGGTCATTTTTTTGTATCTTTTATGTATGTTTTTTGAAGTGCTGTTGCATTTTGTATCTTGCAACATAGTATGCTATCCCCACGAGGGTGATCCATAAAATTGAATCGGTTTTCTGGGATTTTTTATGGGCCCAAGGGGAGAATTCGAGAGGGAGATGCAAAGTGGCTTGGGATCAAGTTTGTAAACCGTTGGAAGGGGGTGGTCTTGGTCTTAAGCGGCTAGCCTTATGGAACCGTGCCCTCTTGTCTAGACATGTGTGGAACCTTGTGACTTGAAAGAATACAATCTGGGTTAATTGGGTGTATCATTATTGCATCGGGGACGCCCAATTTTGGATCGTTCGGAAGTCTACCCGGTGGTCGTCGGTTCTTTGCAAAATTCTAGACCTTCGACCTCACATTAGAAGATTCTTTATTTTCCGGGTTGGTAATGGTGAAGAGATTAATGCATGGGAAGATCGTTGGGGGACTAATAACCCGTTATCTACGTCCATAACGTATCGGTTCATACATGGGGAGGGATTTTCTATGCGCACTTCGTTAAAAGATTTGGTTGATCGGCTTGGGAGTGTTTGGCCGAATGCTTGGATTCAAAGGTACCCGAATCTTGGTATGATGGAGTGGCCGATCATTGATAGTGACCGACGTGACCAAATTTGTTGGTCAGATGTAAGGAACATTGTCACTATGGGGCTTACTTGGAATACTCGGCGGACTAGGAATCAGATTCATGGCCCGACGTGATCTTTCTTTGGATTGGTTGTTTTGCGCCTCTGGTTGGGTGGTGGTGTTTTTTTGCCTTCTGTTTAGAGTTGGTAGTTGCTTGTTTTGGCTTTTTTTATGGCTTGGTGCTTTTTGTCCCTTGCTTGGGTCTTTTGTTGGATACTTGATATAACTTTTTTTGTTTCTTTGTTTTAATATATTTGTCGGGTTTTCCTTCAAAAAAAAAACATAGTATGCTATCTTTGCGAGATTGAAGTACATTCTGTATTTTCTGTTTTCTCAACATTGTATGCTTTCTACTAGTTCTTAACTTGAGTTCAAGATTATGCATGTTCTTGAGGTTGAGAATTGTATACTGCGAGTTCTAGAATTGGAATAAGTTGTACGCGAGTTCATGACTTAGAATAAGCATCATGCGAGTTTTTGACTTGGACTTTGCATTTTGAGTGTTCTAACCTGTTTTATGAGGATTTTCATGTGTTCTAAGAGTTTATGAGATATAACATCATTCTGAGAACAAAATCAAAACAATAAGTGTTTTGGTCATTTTTTTTGTATCTTTTATGTACTTTTTTTTAAGAGTTGTTGCATTTTGTATCTTGCTACATAGTATGCTATCTTTGTGAGCTTCAAGTACATTATGTATTTTCTGTATTCTCAACACAGTTTGTATTCTGCGAGTTTTAACTTCAGTTCAGTATTATGCGAATTCTTGAGTTTAGAATTGTATTATGCGAGTTCTAGATTTGAAATAAGATTTATTCGAGTTAATGACTTTGAAGAAGCACCGAGCGAGTTTTTGTCTTGGACTTTGCATTTTGATTGTTCTAACCTGTTTTAAGAGGATTTTCATGTGTTCTGCGAGTTCATGAGCATTATTTTGAGAAAAAATCAAAACAACAAGTGTTTTGGTCATTTTTTTGTATCTTTTTTGTATGTTTTTTGAAGTATTGTTGCATTTTGTGTCTTGCAACATAGTATGCTATCTTTGTGAGCTTCAAGTACATTCTGTATTTTCTGTATTCTCAACATAATATGCTTTCTGTGAGTTCTTAACTTGAGTTTGAGATTATGCATGTTCTTGAGGTTGAGAATTGTATTTTTCGAGTTCTAGAGTTGGAATAAACTTTACGCGAGTTCATGACTTAGAATAAGCATCATTCGAGTTTTTGACTTGGACTTTGCATTTTGAGTGTTCTAACCTGTTTTAAGATGATTTTCATGTGTTCTGCGAGTTCATGAGATACATCATCATTTTGAGAACAAAATCAAAACAACAAGTGTTTTGGTCATTTTTTTGTATCTTTTCTGTATGTTTTTTGAAGTGCTGTTGCATTTTGTATCTTGAAACATAGTATGCTATCTTTGCGAGATTCAAGTACATTATGTATTTTCTGTTTTCTTTACATTGTATTCTTTCTACTAGTTCTTAACTTGAGTTCAATATTATGCATGTTCTTGAGGTTGAGAATTGTATATCACGAGTTCTAGAATTGGAATAAGTTGTACGCGAGTTATGACTTAGAATAAGCATCATGCGAGTTTTTGACTTGGACTTTGCATTTTGAGTGTTCTAACCTGTTTTATGAGGATATTCATGTGTTCTAAGAGTGTATGAGACACAACATCATTTTGAGAACAAAATCAAAACAATAAGTGTTTTGGTCATTTTTTTGTATCTTTTATGTATTTTTTTTTGAAGAGTTGTTGCATTTTGTATCTTGCTACATAGTATGCTATCTTTGTGAGCTTCAAGTACATTCTGTATTTCCTGTATTCTCAACATAGTATGCTTTCTGCGTGTTCTTAACTTGAATTCAGTATTATGCGAGTTCTTGTGTTGAGAATTGTATTCTACGAGTTCTAGAGTTGGAATAATATTTATGCGAGTTCATGACTTAGAAGAAGCATCGAGCGAGTTTTTGAATTGGACTTTGCATTTTGAGTGTTCTAACCTGTTTTAAGAGAATTTTCATGTTTTCTGCGAGTTCATTAGATACAACATCATTTTGAGAACAAAAACAAAACAACAAGTGTTTTGGTCAATCTTTTTGTATCTTTTATGTATGTTTTTTGAAGTGTTGTTGCATTTTTGTATTTTCTATATTCTCAACATAGTATGCTTTCTGTGAGTTCTTAACTTGAGTTCAAGATTATGCATGGATGTTCTTGAGGTTGAGAATTGTATTCTACGAGTTCTAGAGTTGCAATAAGGTGTACGCGTGTTCATGACTTAGAATAAGCGTCATGCGAGTTTATGACTTGGACTTTGCATTTTGAGTGTTCTAACCTGTTTTAAGAGAATTTCATGTGTTCTAAGAGTTCATGAGATACAACATCATTTTAAGAACAAATTCAAAACAACAAGTGCTTTGGTCATTTTTTTGTATCTTTTATGTACTTTTTTTTTAAGAGTTGTTGCATTTTGTATCTTGCTACATAGTATGCTATCTTTGTGAGCTTCAAGTACATTATGTATTTTCTGTATTCTCAACACAGTTTGCTTTCTGCGAGTTTTAACTTGAGTTCAGTATTATGCGAATTCTTGAGTTTAGAATTGTATTATGCGAGTTCTAGATTTGAAATAAGATTTATTCGAGTTAATGACTTTGAAGAAGCATCGTGCGAGTTTTTGTCTTGGACTTTGCATTTTGAGTGTTCTAACCTGTTTTAAGAGGATTTTCATGTGTTCTGCGAGTTCATGAGATACATCATTTTGTATTTTCTGTATTCTCAACACAGTTTGCTTTCTGCGAGTTTTAACTTCAGTTCAGTATTATGCGAATTCTTGAGTTTAGAATTGTATTATGCGAGTTCTAGATTTGAAATAAGATTTATTCGAGTTAATGACTTTGAAGAAGCATCGAGCGAGTTTTTGTCTTGGACTTTGCATTTTGAGTGTTCTAACCTGTTTTAAGAGGATTTTCATGTGTTCTGCGAGTTCATGAGATACATCATTTTTTTTAGAACAAAATCAAAATAACAAGTGTTTTGGTCATTTTTTTGTATCTTTTCTGTATGTTTTTTGAAGTACAGCATTTTGTGTCTTGCAACATAGTATGCTATCTTTGTGAGCTTCAAGTACCTTCTGTATTTTCTGTATTCTCAACATAGTATGCTTTCTGTGAGTTCTTAACTTGAGTTTGAGATTATGCATGTTCTTGAGGTTGAGAAATTGTATTATGCGAGTTCTAGAGTTGGAATAAGTTGTATGCGAGTTCATGACTTAGAATAATCATCATGCGAGTTTTTGACTTGGACTTTGCATTTTGAGTGTTCTAACCTGTTTTAAGAGGATTTTCATGTGTACTAATAGTTCATGAGATACAACATCATTTTGAGAACAAAATTAAAACAACAAGTGTTTTGGTCATTTTTTTGTATCTTTTATGTACTTTTTTTTGAAGAGTTGTTGCATTTTCTAACTTGCTACATAGAATGCTATCTTTGTGAGCTTCAAGTACATTCTGTATTTCCTGTATTCTCAACATAGTATGCTTTCTGCGTGTTCTTAACTTGAATTAAGTATTATGCGAGTTCTTGAGGTTGAGAATTGTATTCTGCAAGTTCTAGAGTTGGAATAAGTTGTACGCGAGTTCATGACTTAGAAAAATCATCATGCGAGTTTTTGACTTAGACTTTGCATTTTGAGTGTTCTAACCTGTTTTAAGAGGATTTTTATGTGTTCTGCGAGTTCATGAGATACATCATCATTTTGAGAACAAAATCAAAACAACAAGTGTTTTGTTCATTTTTTTTGTATCTTTTCTGTATGTTTTTTGAAGTGTTGTTGCATTTTGTATCTTGAAACATAGTATGCTATCTTTGCGAGATTCAAGTACATTCTGTATTTTCTGTTTTCTTTACATTGTATTCTTTCTACTAGTTCTTAACTTGAGTTCAATATTATGCATGTTCTTGAGGTTGAGAATTGTATATAACGAGTTCTAGAATTGGAATAAGTTGTACGCGAGTTATGACTTAGAATAAGCATCATGCGAGTTTTTGACTTGGACTTTGCATTTTGAGTGTTCTAACCTGTTTTATGAGGATATTCATGTGTTCTAAGAGTGTATGAGACACAACATCATTTTGAGAACAAAATCAAAACAATAAGTGTTTTGGTCATTTTTTTGTATCTTTTATGTATTTTTTTTGAAGAGTTGTTGCATTTTGTATCTTGCTACATAGTATGCTATCTTTGTGAGCTTCAAGTACATTCTGTATTTCCTGTATTCTCAACATAGTATGCTTTCTGCGTGTTCTTAACTTGAATTCAGTATTATGCGAGTTCTTGTGTTGAGAATTGTATTCTACGAGCTCTAGAGTTGGAATAAGATTTATGCGAGTTCATGACTTAGAGAAGAAGCATCGAGCGAGTTTTTGAATTGGACTTTGCATTTTGAGTGTTCTAACCTGTTTTAAGAGAATTTTCATGTTTTCTGCGAGTTCATTAGATACAACATCATTTTGAGAACAAAAACAAAACAACAAGTGTTTTGGTCAATCTTTTTGTATCTTTTATGTATGTTTTTTGAAGTGTTGTTGCATTTTTGTATCTTGCTACATAGTATGGTAATCTTTGTGAGCTTCAAGTTAATTCTGTATTTTCTATATTCTCAACATAGTATGCTTTCTGTGAGTTCTTAACTTGAGTTCAAGATTATGCATGGATGTTCTTGAGGTTAAGAATTGTATTCTACGAGTTCTAGAGTTGCAATAAGGTGTACGTTCATGACTTAGAATAAGCGTCATGCGAGTTTATGACTTGGACTTTGCATTTTGAGTGTTCTAACCTGTTTTAAGAGAATTTCATGTGTTCTAAGAGTTCATGAGATACAACATCATTTTAAGAACAAATTCAAAACAACAAGTGCTTTGGTCATTTTTTTGTATCTTTTATGTACTTTTTTTTAAGAGTTGTTGCATTTTGTATCTTGCTACATAGTATGCTATCTTTGTGAGCTTCAAGTACATTATGTATTTTCTGTATTCTCAACACAGTTTGCTTTCTGCGAGTTTTAACTTGAGTTCAGTATTATGCGAATTCTTGAGTTTAGAATTGTATTATGCGAGTTCTAGATTTGAAATAAGATTTATTCGAGTTAATGACTTTGAAGAAGCATCGTGCGAGTTTTTGTCTTGGACTTTGCATTTTGAGTGTTCTAACCTGTTTTAAGAGGATTTTCATGTGTTCTGCGAGTTCATGAGATACATCATTTTGTATTTTCTGTATTCTCAACACAGTTTGCTTTCTGCGAGTTTTAACTTGAGTTCAGTATTATGCGAATTCTTGAGTTTAGAATTGTATTATGCGAGTTCTAGATTTGAAATAAGATTTATTCGAGTTAATGACTTTGAAGAAGCATCGAGCGAGTTTTTGTCTTGGACTTTGCATTTTGAGTGTTCTAACCTGTTTTAAGAGGATTTTCATGTGTTCTGCGAGTTCATGATATACATCATTTTTTTGAGAACAAAATCAAAATAACAAGTGTTTTGGTCATTTTTTTGTATCTTTTCTGTATGTTTTTTGAAGTACAACATTTTGTGTCTTGCAACATAGTATGCTATCTTTGTGAGCTTCAAGTACCTTCTGTATTTTCTGTATTCTCAACATAGTATGCTTTCTGTGAGTTCTTAACTTGAGTTTGAGATTATGCATGTTCTTGAGGTTGAGAAATTGTATTATGCGAGTTCTAGAGTTGGAATAAGTTGTATGCGAGTTCATGACTTAGAATAATCATCATGCGAGTTTTTGACTTGGACTTTGCATTTTGAGTGTTCTAACCTGTTTTAAGAGGATTTTCATGTGTACTAATAGTTCATGAGATACAACATCATTTTGAGAACAAAATCAAAACAACAAGTGTTTTGGTCATTTTTTTTGTATCTTTTATGTACTTTTTTTTGAAGAGTTGTTGCATTTTGTAACTTGCTACATAGAATGCTATCTTTGTGAGCTTCAAGTACATTCTGTACTTCCTGTATTCTCAACATAGTATGCTTTCTGCGTGTTCTTAACTTGAATTAAGTATTATGCGAGTTCTTGAGGTTGAAGAATTGTACTCTGCAAGTTCTAGAGTTGGAATAAGTTGTACGCGAGTTCATGACTTAGAAAAATTATCATGCGAGTTTTTGACTTGGACTTTGCATTTTGAGTGTTCTAACCTGTTTTAAGAGGATTTTTATGTGTTCTGCGAGTTCATGAGATACATCATCATTTTGAGAACAAAATCAAAACAACAAGTGTTTTGGTCATTTTTTTTGTATCTTTTATGTATGTTTTTTGAAGTGCTGTTGCATTTTGTATCTTGCAACATAGTATGCTATCTTTGCGAGATTCAAGTACATTCTGTATTTTCTGTTTTCTCAACATTGTAGGCTTTCTACTAGTTCTTAACTTGAGTTCAAAGATTATGCATGTTCTTGAGGTTGAGAATTGTATACTGAGAGTTCTAGAATTGGAATAAGTTGTACGCGAGTTCATGACTTAGAATAAGCATCATGCGAGTTTTTGACTTGGACTTTGCATTTTGAGTGTTCTAACCTGTTTTATGAGGATTTTCATGTGTTCTAAGAGTTTATGAGATACAACATCATTTTGAGAACAAAATCAAAACAATAAGTGTTTTGGTCATTTTTTTTGTATCTTTTATGTACTGTTTTTTGAAGAGTTGTTGCATTTGGTAACTTGCTACATAGAATGCTATCTTTGTGAGCTTCAAGTACATTCTGTATTTCCTGTATTCTCAACATAGTATGCTTTCTGCGTGTTCTTAACTTGAATTAAGTATTATGCGAGTTCTTGTGTTGAGAATTGTATTCTGCGAGTTCTAGAGTTGGAATAAGATTTATGCGAGTTCATGACTTAGAAGAAGCATCGAGCGAGTTTTTGAATTGGACTTTGAATTTTGAGTGTTCGTCTGTTTTAAGAGAATTTTCATGTTTTCTGCGAGTTCATTAGATACAACATCATTTTGAGAACAAAAACAAAACAACAAGTGTTTTGGTCAATCTTTTTGTATCTTTTATGTATGTTTCTTGAAGTGTTGTTGCATTTTTGTATCTTGCTACATAGTATGGTAATCTTTGTGAGCTTCAAGTTCATTCTGTATTTTCTATATTCTCAACATAGTATGCTTTCTGTGAGTTCTTAACTTGAGTTCAAGATTATGCATGGATGTTCTTGAGGTTGAGAATTGTATTCTACGAGTTCTAGAGTTGCAATAAGGTGTACGCGTGTTCATGACTTAGAATAAGCGTCATGCGAGTTTATGACTTGGACTTTGCATTTTGAGTGTTCTAACCTGTTTTAAGAGGATTTTTATGTGTTCTAAGAGTTCAGGAGATACAACATCATTTTGAGAACAAATTCAAAACAACAAGTGCTTTGGTCATTTTTTTTTATCTTTTATGTACTTTTTTTGAAGAGTTGTTGCATTTTGTATCTTGCTACATAGTATGCTATCTTTGTGAGCTTCAAGTACATTATGTATTTTCTGTATTCTCAACACAGTTTGCTTTCTGCGAGTTTTAACTTCCGTTCAGTATTATGCGAATTCTTAAGTTTAGAATTGTTTTATGCGAGTTGTAGATTTGAAATAAGATTTATTCGAGTTAATGACTTTGAAGAAGCATCGAGCGAGTTTTTGTCTTGGACTTTGCATTTTGAGTGTTCTAACCTGTTTTAAGAGGATTTTCATGTGTTCTGCGAGTTCATGAGATACATCATTATTTTGAGAACAAAATCAAAACAACAAGTGTTTTGGTCATTTTTTTGTATCTTTTCTGTATGTTTTTTGAAGTATTGTTGCATTTTGTGTCTTGCAACATAGTATGCTATCTTTGTGAGCTTCAAGTACATTCTGTATTTTTTGTATTCTCAACATAGTATGCTTTCTGTGAGTTCTTAACTTGAGTTTGAGATTATGCATGTTCTTGAGGTTGAGAATTGTATTCTGCAAGTTCTAGAGTTGGAATAAGTTGTACGCGAGTTCATGACTTAGAAAAATCATCATGCGAGTTTTTGACTTGGACTTTGCATTTTGAGTGTTCTAACCAGTTTTAAGAGGATTTTCATGTGTTCTAAGAGTTCATGAGATACAACATCATTTTGAGAACAAAATCAAAACAACAAGTGTTTTGGTCATTTTTTTGTATCTTTTATGTACTTTTTTTTGAAGAGTTGTTGCATTTTGTATCTTGCTACATAGTATGCTATTTTTGTGAGCTTCAAGTACATTATGTATTTTCTGTATTCTAAACACAGTTTGCTTTCTGCGAGTTTTAACTTCAGTTCAGTATTATGCGAATTCTTAAGTTTAGAATTGTATTATGCGAGTTCTAGATTTGAAATAAGATTTATTCGAGTTAATGACTTTGAAGAAGCATCGAGCGAGTTTTTGTCTTGGACTTTGCATTTTGAGTGTTCTAACCTGTTTTAAGAGGATTTTCATGTGTTCTGCGAGTTTATGAGATACATCATTATTTTGAGAACAAAATCAAAACAACAAGTGTTTTGGTCATTTTTTTGTATCTTTTCTGTATGTTTTTTGAAGTATAGTTGCATTTTGTGTCTTGCAACATAGTATGCTATCTTTGTGAGCTTCAAGTACATTTTGTATTTTCTGTATTCTCAACATAGTATGCTTTCTGTGAGTTCTTAACTTGAGTTTGAGATTATGCATGTTCTTGAGGTTGGGAAATTGTATTATGCGAGTTCTAGAGTTGGAATAAGTTGTACGCGAGTTCATGACATAGAATAATCATCATGCAAGTTTTTGACTTGGACTTTGCATTTTGAGTGTTCTAACCTGTTTTAAGAGGATTTTTATGTGTTCTGCGAGTTCATGAGATACATCATCATTTTGAGAACAAAATCAAAACAACAAGTGTTTTGGTCATTTTTTTTGTATCTTTTATGTATGTTTTTTGAAGTGCTGTTGCATTTTGTATCTTGCAACATAGTATGCTATCTTTGCGAGATTCAAGTATATTATGTATTTTCTGTTTTCTCAACATTGTAGGCTTTCTACTAGTTCTTAACTTGAGTTCAAGATTATGCATGTTCTTGAGGTTGAGAATTGTATACTGCGAGTTCTAGAATTGGAATAAGTTGTACGCGAGTTCATGACTTAGAATAAGCATCATGCGAGTTTTTGACTTGGACTTTGCATTTTGAGTGTTCTAACCTGTTTTATGAGGATTTTCATGTGTTCTAAGAGTTTATGAGATACAACATCATTTTGAGAACAAAATCAAAACAATAAGTGTTTTGGTCATTTTTTTTGTATCTTTTATGTACTTTTTTTTGAAGAGTTGTTGCATTTTGTAACTTGCTACATAGAATGCTATCTTTGTGAGCTTCAAGTACATTCTGTATTTCCTGTATTCTCAACATAGTATGCTTTCTGCGTGTTCTTAACTTGAATTAAGTATTATGCGAGTTCTTGTGCTGAGAATTGTATTCTGCGAGTTCTAGAGTTGGAATAAGATTTATGCGAGTTCATGACTTAGAAGAAGCATCGAGCGAGTTTTTGAATTGGACTTTGCATTTAGAGTGTTCGTCTGTTTTAAGAGAATTTTCATGTTTTCTGCGAGTTCATTAGATACAACATCATTTTGAGAACAAAAACAAAACAACAAGTGTTTTGGTCAATCTTTTTGTATCTTTTATGTATGTTTCTTGAAGTGTTGTTGCATTTTTGTATCTTGCTACATAGTATGGTAATCTTTGTGAGCTTCAAGTTCATTCTGTATTTTCTATATTCTCAACATAGTATGCTTTCTGTAAGTTCTTAACTTGAGTTCAAGATTATGCATGGATGTTCTTGAGGTTGAGAATTGTATTCTACGAGTTCTAGAGTTGCAATAAGGTGTACGCGTGTTCATGACTTAGAATAAGCGTCATGCGAGTTTATGACTTGGACTTTGCATTTTGAGTGTTCTAACCTGTTTTAAGAGGATTTTCATGTGTTCTAAGAGTTCATGAGATACAACATCATTTTGAGAACAAAATCAAAACAACAAGTGCTTTGGTCATTTTTTTGTATCTTTTATGTACTTTTTTTTGAAGAGTTGTTGCATTTTGTATCTTGCTACATAGTATGCTATCTTTGTGAGCTTCAAGTACATTATGTATTTTCTGTATTCTAAACATAGTTTGCTTTCTGCGAGTTCTTAACTTGAGTTCAGTATTATGCGAGTTCTTGATGTTGAGAATTGTATTCTTCGAGTTCTGGAGTTGGAATAAGCTTTACGCGAGTTCATGACTTAGAATAAGAAGCATCATGCGAGTTTTTGACTTAGACTTTGCATTTTGAGTGTTCTAACCTGTTTTAAGAGGATTTTCATGTGTTCTGCGAGTTCATGAGATACATCATCATTTTGAGAACAAAATCAAAACAACAAGTGTTTTGGTCATTTTTTTTGTATCTTTTCTGTATGTTTTTTGAAGTGCTGTTGCATTTTGTATCTTGCAACATAGTATGCTATCTTTGCGAGATTTAAGTACATTCTGTATTTTCTGTTTTCTCAACATTGTATGCTTTCTACTAGTTCTTAACTTGAGTTCAAGATTATGCATGTTCTTGAGGTTGAGAATTGTATACTGCGAGTTCTAGAATTGGAATAAGTTGTACGCGAGTTCATGACTTAGAATAAGCATCATGCGAGTTTTTGACTTGGACTTTGCATTTTGAGTGTTCTAACCTGTTTTATGAGGATTTTCATGTGTTCTAAGAGTTTATGAGATACAACATCATTTTGAGAACAAAATCAAAACAATAAGTGTTTTGGTCATTTTTTTTGTATCTTTTATGTACTTTTTTTTGAAGAGTTGTTGCGTTTTATATCTTTGTACATAGTATGCTATCTTTGTGAGCTTCAAGTACATTCTGTATTTCCTGTATTCTCAACATAGTATGCTTTCTGCGTGTTCTTAACTTGAATTAAGTATTATGTGAGTTCTTGTGTTGAGAATTGTATTCTGCGAGTTCTAGAGTTGGAATAAGAGTTATGCGAGTTCATGACTTAGAAGAAGCATCGAGCGAGTTTTTGAATTGGACTTTGCATTTTGAGTGTTCTAACCTGTTTTAAGAGAATTTTCATGTTGTCTGGGAGTTCATTAGATACAACATCATTTTGAGAACAAAAACAAAACAACAAGTGTTTTGGTCAATATTTTTGTATCTTTTATGTATGTTTTTTGAAGTGTTGTTGCATTTTTGTATCTTGCTACATAGTATGGTAATCTTTGTGAGCTTCAAGTTCATTCTGTATTTTCTATATTCTCAACATAGTATGCTTTCTGTGAGTTCTTAACTTGAGTTCAAGATTATGCATGGATGTTCTTGAGGTTGAGAATTGTATTCTACGAGTTCTAGAGTTGCAATAAGGTGTACGCGTGTTCATGACTTAGAATAAGCGTCATGCGAGTTTATGACTTGGACTTTGCATTTTGAGTGTTCTAACCTGTTTTAAGAGGATTTTCATGTGTTCTAAGAGTTCATGAGATACAACATCATTTTGAGAACAAAATCAAAACAACAAGTGCTTTGGTCATTTTTTTGTATCTTTTATGTACTTTTTTTTGAAGAGTTGTTGCATTTTGTATCTTGCTACATAGTATGCTATCTTTGTGAGCTTCAAGTACATTATGTATTTTCTGTATTCTCAACACAGTTTGCTTTCTGCGAGTTTTAACTTCAGTTCAGTATTATGCGAATTCTTGAGTTTAGAATTGTATTATGCGAGTTCTAGATTTGAAATAAGATTTATTCGAGTTAATGACTTTGAAGAAGCATCGAGCGAGTTTTTGTCTTGGACTTTGCATTTTGAGTGTTCTAACCTGTTTTAAGAGGATTTTCATGTGTTCTGCGAGTTCATGAGATACATCATTATTTTGAGAACAAAATCAAAACAACAAGTGTTTTAGTCATTTTTTTGTATCTTTTCTGTATGTTTTTTGAAGTATTGTTGCATTTTGTGTCTTGCAACATAGTATGCTATCTTTGTGAGCTTCAAGTACATTCTGTATTTTCTGTATTCTCAACATAGTATGCTTTCTGTGAGTTCCTAACTTGAGTTTGAGATTATGCATGTTCTTGAGGTTGAGAATTGTATTCTGCGAGTTCTAGAGTTGGAATAAGTTGTACGCGAGTTCATGACTTAGAATAATCATCATGCGAGTTTTTGACTTGGACTTTGCATTTTGAGTGTTCTAACCTGTTTTAAGAGGATTTTCATGTGTTCTAAGAGTTCATGAGATACAACATCATTTTGAGAACAAAATCAAAACAACAAGTGTTTTGGTCATTTTTTTGTATCTTTTATGTACTTTTTTTTGAAGAGTTGTTGCATTTTGTATCTTGCTACATAGTATGCTATCTTTGTGAGCTTCAAGTACATTATGTATTTTCTGTATTCTAAACACAGTTTGCTTTCTGCGAGTTCTTAACTTGAGTTCAGTATTATGCGAGTTCTTGATGTTGAGAATTGTATTCTTCGAGTTCTGGAGTTGGAATAAGCTTTACGCGAGTTCATGACTTAGAATAAGAAGCATCATGCGAGTTTTTGACTTAGACTTTGCATTTTGAGTGTTCTAACCTGTTTTAAGAGGATTTTCATGTGTTCTGCGAGTTCATGAGATACATCATCATTTTGAGAACAAAATCAAAACAACAAGTGTTTTGGTCATTTTTTTTGTATCTTTTCTGTATGTTTTTTGAAGTGCTGTTGCATTTTGTATCTTGCAACATAGTATGCTATCTTTGCGAGATTCAAGTACATTCTGTATTTTCTGTTTTCTCAACATTGTATGCTTTCTACTAGTTCTTAACTTGAGTTCAAGATTATGCATGTTCTTGAGGTTGAGAATTGTATACTGCGAGTTCTAGAATTGGAATAAGTTGTACGCGAGTTCATGACTTAGAATAAGCATCATGCGAGTTTTTGACTTGGACTTTGCATTTTGAGTGTTCTAACCTGTTTTATGAGGATTTTCATGTGTTCTAAGAGTTTATGAGATACAACATCATTTTGAGAACAAAATCAAAACAATAAGTGTTTTGGTCATTTTTTTTGTATCTTTTATGTACTTTTTTTTGAAGAGTTGTTGCGTTTTATATCTTTGTACATAGTATGCTATCTTTGTACATGTTGCGTTTTTCAAGATTATGCATGTTCTTGAGGTTCAAGATTATGCATGTTCTTGAGGTTGAGAATTGTATACTGCGAGTTCTAGAATTGGAATAAGTTGTACGCGAGTTCATGACTTAGAATAAGCATCATGCGAGTTTTTGACTTGGACTTTGCATTTTGTGTGTTCTAACCTGTTTTATGAGGATTTTCATGTGTTCTGCGAGTTCATGAGATACATCATCATTTTGAGAACAAAATCAAAACAACAAGTGTTTTGGTCATTTTTTTGTATCTTTTATGTATGTTTTTTGAAGTGCTGTTGCATTTTGTATCTTGCAACATAGTATGCTATCTTTGCGAGATTCAAGTACATTCTGTATTTTCTGTTTTCTCAACATAGTATGCTTTCTGCGTGTTCTTAACTTGAATTCAGTATTATGTGAGTTCTTGTGTTGAGAATTGTATTCTGCGAGTTCTAGAGTTGGAATAAGATTTATGCGAGTTCATGACTTAGAAGAAGCATCGAGCGAGTTTTTGAATTGGACTTTGCATTTTGAGTGTTCTAACCTGTTTTAAGAGAATTTTCATGTTTTCTGCGAGTTCATTAGATACAACATCATTTTGAGAACAAAAACAAAACAACAAGTGTTTTGGTCAATCTTTTTGTATCTTTTATGTATGTTTTTTGAAGTGTTGTTGCATTTTTGTATCTTGCTACATAGTATGGTAATCTTTGTGAGCTTCAAGTTCATTCTGTATTTTCTATATTCTCAACATAGTATGCTTTCTGTGAGTTCTTAACTTGAATTCAAGATTATGCATGGATGTTCTTGAGGTTGAGAATTCTATTCTACGAATTCTAGAGTTGCAATAAGGTGTAAGCGTGTTCATGACTTAGAATAAGCGTCATGCGAGTTTATGACTTGGACTTTGCATTTTGAGTGTTCTAACCTGTTTTAAGAGGATTTTCATGTGTTCTAAGAGTTCATGAGATACAACATCATTTTGAGAACAAATTCAAAACAACAAGTGCTTTGGTCATTTTTTTGTATCTTTTATGTACTTTTTTTTGAAGAGTTGTTGCATTTTGTATCTTGCTACATAGTATGCTATCTTTGTGAGCTTCAAGTTCATTCTGTATTTTCTATATTCTCAACATAGTATGCTTTCTGTGAGTTCTTAACTTGAGTTCAAGATTATGCATGGATGTTCTTGAGGTTGAGAATTGTATTCTACGAGTTCTAGAGTTGCAATAAGATTTATTCGAGTTAATGACTTTGAAGAAGCATCGAGCGAGTTTTTGTCTTGGACTTTGCATTTTGAGTGTTCTAACCTGTTTTAAGAGGATTTTCATGTGTTCTGCGAGTTCATGAGATACATCATTATTTTGAGAACAAAATCAAAACAACAAGTGTTCTAGTCATTTTTGAAGAGTTGTTGCATTTGTATCTTGCTACATAGTATGCTATCTTTGTGAGCTTCAAGTACATTATGTATTTTCTGTATTCTCAACACAGTTTGCTTTCTGCGAGTTTTAACTTCAGTTCAGTATTATGCGAATTCTTGAGTTTAGAATTGTATTATGCGAGTTCTAGATTTGAAATAAGATTTATTCGAGTTAATGACTTTGAAGAAGCATCGAGCGAGTTTTTGTCTTGGACTTTGCATTTTGAGTGTTCTAACCTGTTTTAAGAGGATTTTCATGTGTTCTGCGAGTTCATGAGATACATCATTATTTTGAGAACAAAATCAAAAACAACAAGTGTTCTAGTCATTTTTTTGTATCTTTTCTGTATGTTTTTTGAAGTATTGTTGCATTTTGTGTCTTGCAACATAGTATGGTATCTTTGTGAGCTTCAAGTACATTCTGTATTTTCTGTATTCTCAACATAGTATGCTTTCTGTGAGTTCTTAACTTGAGTTTGAGATTATGCATGTTCTTAAGGTTGAGAATTGTATTCTGCGAGTTCTAGAGTTGGAATAAGTTGTACGCGAGTTCATGACTTAGAATAATCATCATGCGAGTTTTTGACTTGGACTTTGCATTTTGAGTGTTCTAACCTGTTTTAAGAGGATTTTCATGTGTTCTTAGAGTTCATGAGATACAACATCATTTTGAGAACAAAATCAAAACAACAAGTGTTTTGGTCATTTTTTTGTATCTTTTATGTACTTTTTTTTGAAGTTGTTGCATTTTGTATCTTGCTACATAGTATGCTATCTTTGTGAGCTTCAAGTACATTATGTATTTTCTGTATTCTAAACACAGTTTGCTTTCTGCGAGTTCTTAACTTGAGTTCAGTACTATGCGAGTTCTTGATGTTGAGAATTGTATTCTTCGAGTTCTAGAGTTGGAATAAGCTTTACGCGAGTTCATGACTTAGAATAAGCATCATGCGAGTTTTTGACTTGGGACTTTGCATTTTGAGTGTTCTAACCTGTTTTAAGAGGATTTTCATGTGTTCTGCGAGTTCATGAGATACATCATCATTTTGAGAACAAAATCAAAACAACAAGTGTTTTGGTCATTTTTTTTGTATCTTTTCTGTATGTTTTTTGAATTGCTGTTGCATTTTGTATCTTGCAACATAGTATGCTATCTTTGCGAGATTCAAGTACATTCTGTATTTTCTGTTTTCTCAACATTGTATGCTTTCTACTAGTTCTTAACTTGAGTTCAAGATTATGTTCTTGAGGTTGAGAATTGTATACTGCGAGTTCTAGAATTGTAATAAGTTGTACGCGAGTTCATGACTTAGAATAAGCATCATGCGAGTTTTTGACTTGGACTTTGCATTTTGAGTGTTCTAACCTGTTTTATGAGGATTTTCATGTGTTCTAAGAGTTTATGAGATACAACATCATTTTGAGAACAAAATCAAAACAATAAGTGTTTTGGTCATTTTTTTTGTATCTTTTATTTACTTTTTTTTTTGAAGAGTTGTTGCATATTGTATCTTGCTACATAGAATGCTATCTTTGTGAGCTTCAAGTACATTATGTATTTCCTGTATTCTCAACATAGTATGCTTTCTGCGTGTTCTTAACTTGAATTAAGTATTATGCGAGTTCTTGTGTTGAGAATTGTATTCTGCGAGTTCAAGAGTTGGAATAAGATTTTTGCGAGTTCATGACTTAGAAGATGCATCGAGCGAGTTTTTGAATTGGACTTTGCATTTTGAGAGTTCTAACTTGTTTTAAGAGAATTTTCATGTTTTCTACGAGTTCATTTGATACAACATCATTTTGAGAACAAAAACAAAACAACAAGTGTTTTGGTCAATCTTTTTGTATCTTTTATGTATGTTTTTTGAAGTGTTGTTGCATTTTTGTATCTTGCTACATAGTATGGTAATCTTTGTGAGCTTCAAGTTCATTCTGTATTTTCTATATTCTCAACATAGTATGCTTTCTGTGAGTTCTTAACTTGAGTTCAAGATTATGCATGGACGTTCTTGAGGTTGAGAATTGTATTCTACGAGTTCTAGAGTTGCAATAAGGTGTATGCGTGTTCATGACTTAGAATAAGTGTCATGCGAGTTTATGACTTGGACTTTGCATTTTGAGTGTTCTAACCTGTTTTAAGAGGATTTTCATGTGTTCTAAGAGTTCATGAGATACAACATCATTTTGAGAACAAATTCAAAACAACAAGTGCTTTGGTCATTTTTTTGTATCTTTTATGTACTTTTTTTGAAGAGTTGTTGCATTTTGTATCTTGCTACATAGTATGCTATCTTTGTGAGCTTCAAGTACATTATGTATTTTCTGTATTCACAACACAGTTTGCTTTCTGCGAGTTTTAACTTCAGTTCAGTATTATGCGAATTCTTAAGTTTAGAATTGTATTATGCGAGTTCTAGATTTGAAATAAGATTTATTCGAGTTAATGACTTTGAAGAAGCATCGAGCGAGTTTTTGTCTTGGACTTTGCATTTTGACTGTTCTAACCTGTTTTAAGAGGATTTTCATGTGTTCTGCGAGTTCATGAGATACATCATTATTTTGAGAACAAAATCAAAACAACAAGTGTTTTGGTCATTTTTTTGTATCTTTTCTGTATGTTTTTTGAAGTATTGTTGCATTTTGTGTCTTGCAACATAGTATGCTATCTTTGTGAGCTTCAAGTACATTCTGTATTTTCTGTATTCTCAACATAGTATGCTTTCTGAGAGTTCTTAACTTGAGTTTGAGATTATGCATGTTCTTGAGGTTGAGAATTGTATTCTGCGAGTTCTAGAGTTGGAATAAGTTGTACGCGAGTTCATGACTTAGAATAATCATCATGCGAGTTTTTGACTTGGACTTTGCATTTTGAGTGTTCTAACCTGTTTTAAGAGGATTTTCATGTGTTCTAAGAGTTCATGAGATACAACATCATTTTGAGAACAAAATCAAAACAACAAGTGTTTTGGTCATTTTTTTGTATCTTTTATGTACTTTTTTTTGAAGAGTTGTTGCATTTTGTATCTTGCTACATAGTATGCTATCTTTGTGAGTTTCAAGTACATTATGTATTTTCTGTATTCTAAACACAGTTTGCTTTCTGCGAGTTCTTAACTTGAGTTCAGTATTATGCGAGTTCTTGATGTTGAGAATTGTATTCTTCGAGTTCTAGAGTTGGAATAAGCTTTACGCGAGTTCATGACTTAGAATAAGCATCATGCGAGTTTTTGACTTGGACTTTGCATTTTGAGTGTTCTAACCTGTTTTAAGAGGATTTTCATGTGTTCTGTGAGTTCATGAGATACATCATCATTTTGAGAACAAAATCAAAACAACAAGTGTTTTGGTCATTTTTTTGTATCTTTTCTGTATGTTTTTTGAAGTATTGTTGCATTTTGTGTCTTGCAACATAGTATGCTATCTTTGTGAGCTTCAAGTACATTCTGTATTTTCTGTATTCTCAACATAGTATGCTTTCTATGAGTTCTTAACTTGAGTTTGAGATTATGCATGTTCTTGAGGTTGAGAATTGTATTCTGCGAGTTCTAGAGTTGGAATAAGTTGTACGCGAGTTCATGACTTAGAATAATCATCATGCGAGTTTTTGACTTGGACTTTGCATTTTGAGTGTTCTAACCTGTTTTAAGAGGATTTTCATGTGTTCTAAGAGTTCATGAGATACAACATCATTTTGATAACAAATTCAAAACAACAAGTGCTTTTGTCATTTTTTTGTATCTTTTATGTACTTTTTTATGAAGAGTTGTTGCATTTTGTATCTTGCTACATAGTATGCTATCTTTGTGAGCTTCAAGTACATTATGTATTTTCTGTATTCTCAACACAGTTTGCTTTCTGCGAGTTTTAACTTGAGTTCAGAATTATGCGAATTCTTGAGTCTAGAATTGTATTATGCGAGTTCTAGATTTGAAATAAGATTTATTCGAGTTAATGACTTTGAAGAAGCATCGAGCGAGTTTTTGTCTTGGACTTTGCATTTTGACTGTTCTAACCTGTTTTAAGAGGATTTTCATGTGTTCTGCGAGTTCATGAGATACATCATTATTTTGAGAACAAAATCAAAAACAACAAGTGTTTTGGTCATTTTTTTGTATCTTTTCTGTATGTTTTTTGAAGTATTGTTGCATTTTGTGTCTTGCAACATAGTATGCTATCTTTGTGAGCTTCAAGTACATTCTATATTTTCTGTATTCTCAACATAGTATGCTTTCTGTGAGTTCTTAACTTGAGTTTGAAATTATGCATGTTCTTGAGGTTGAGAATTGTATTCTGCGAGTTCTAGAGTTGGAATAAGTTGTACGCGAGTTCATGACTTAGAATAATCATAATGCGAGTTTTTGACTTGGACTTTGCATTTTGAGTGTTCTAACCTGTTTTAAGAGGATTTTCATGTGTTCTAAGAGTTCATGAGATACAACATCATTTTGATAACAAATTCAAAACAACAAGTGCTTTTGTCATTTTTTTGTATCTTTTATGTACTTTTTTATGAAGAGTTGTTGCATTTTGTATCTTGCTACATAGTATGCTATCTTTGTGAGCTTCAAGTACATTATGTATTTTCTGTATTCTCAACACAATTTGCTTTCTGCGAGTTTTAACTTGAGTTCAGAATTATGCGAATTCTTGAGTCTAGAATTGTATTATGCGAGTTCTAGATTTGAAATAAGATTTATTCGAGTTAATGACTTTGAAGAAGCATCGAGCGAGTTTTTGGACTTTGCATTTTGAGTGTTCTAACCTGTTTTAAGAGGATTTTCATGTGTTCTGCGAGTTCATGAGATACATCATTATTTTGAGAACAAAATCAAAAACAACAAGTGTTTTGGTCATTTTTTTGTATCTTTTCTGTATGTTTTTTGAAGTATTGTTGCATTTTGTGTCTTGCAACATAGTATGCTATCTTTGTGAGCTTCAAGTACATTCTGTATTTTCTGTATTCTCAACATAGTATGCTTTCTGAGAGTTCTTAACTTGAGTTTGAGATTATGCATGTTCTTGAGGTTGAGAATTGTATTCTGCGAGTTCTAGAGTTGGAATAAGTTGTACGCGAGTTCATGACTTAGAATAATCATCATACGAGTTTTTGACTTGGACTTTGCATTTTGAGTGTTCTAACCTGTTTTAAGAGGATTTTCATGTGTTCTAAGAGTTCATGAGATACAACATCATTTTGAGAACAAAATCAAAACAACAAGTGTTTTGGTCATTTTTTTGTATCTTTTATGTACTTTTTTTTGAAGAGTTGTTGCATTTTGTATCTTGCTACATAGTATGCTATCTTTGTGAGTTTCAAGTACATTATGTATTTTCTGTATTCTAAACACAGTTTGCTTTCTGCGAGTTCTTAACTTGAGTTCAGTATTATGCGAGTTCTTGATGTTGAGAATTGTATTCTTCGAGTTCTAGAGTTGGAATAAGCTTTACGCGAGTTCATGACTTAGAATAAGCATCATGCGAGTTTTTGACTTGGACTTTGCATTTTGAGTGTTCTAACCTGTTTTAAGAGGATTTTCATGTGTTCTGTGAGTTCATGAGATACATCATCATTTTGAGAACAAAATCAAAACAACAAGTGTTTTGGTCATTTTTTTGTATCTTTTCTGTATGTTTTTTGAAGTATTGTTGCATTTTGTGTCTTGCAACATAGTATGCTATCTTTGTGAGCTTCAAGTACATTCTGTATTTTCTGTATTCTCAACATAGTATGCTTTCTATGAGTTCTTAACTTGAGTTTGAGATTATGCATGTTCTTGAGGTTGAGAATTGTATTCTGCGAGTTCTAGAGTTGGAATAAGTTGTACGCGAGTTCATGACTTAGAATAATTATCATGCGAGTTTTTGACTTGGACTTTGCATTTTGAGTGTTCTAACCTGTTTTAAGAGGATTTTCATGTGTTCTAAGAGTTCATGAGATACAACATCATTTTGATAACAAATTCAAAACAACAAGTGCTTTTGTCATTTTTTTGTATCTTTTATGTACTTTTTTATGAAGAGTTGTTGCATTTTGTATCTTGCTACATAGTATGCTATCTTTGTGAGCTTCAAGTACATTATGTATTTTCTGTATTCTCAACACAGTTTGCTTTCTGCGAGTTTTAACTTGAGTTCAGAATTATGCGAATTCTTGAGTCTAGAATTGTATTATGCGAGTTCTAGATTTGAAATAAGATTTATTCGAGTTAATGACTTTGAAGAAGCATCGAGCGAGTTTTTGTCTTGGACTTTGCATTTTGACTGTTCTAACCTGTTTTAAGAGGATTTTCATGTGTTCTGCGAGTTCATGAGATACATCATTATTTTGAGAACAAAATCAAAAACAACAAGTGTTTTGGTCATTTTTTTGTATCTTTTCTGTATGTTTTTTGAAGTATTGTTGCATTTTGTGTCTTGCAACATAGTATGCTTTCTTTGTGAGCTTCAAGTACATTCTGTATTTTCTGTATTCTCAACATAGTATGCTTTTTTGTGAGTTCTTAACTTGAGTTTGAGATTATGCATGTTCTTGAGGTTGAGAATTGTATTCTGCGAGTTCTAGAGTTGGAATAAGTTGTACGCGAGTTCATGACTTAGAATAATCATCATGCGAGTTTTTGACTTGGACTTTGCATTTTGAGTGTTCTAACCTGTTTTAAGAGGATTTTCATGTGTTCTAAGAGTTCATGAGATACAACATCATTTTGATAACAAATTCAAAACAACAAGTGCTTTGGTCATTTTTTTGTATCTTTTATGTACTTTTTTATGAAGAGTAACAGCATTTTGTATCTTGCTACATAGTATGCTATCTTTGTGAGCTTCAAGTACATTATGTATTTTCTGTATTCTCAACACAGTTTGCTTTCTGCGAGTTTTAACTTGAGTTCAGTATTATGCGAATTCTTGAGTCTAGAATTGTATTATGCGAGTTCTAGATTTGAAATAAGATTTATTCGAGTTAATGACTTTGAAGAAGCATCGAGCGAGTTTTTGTCTTGGACTTTGCATTTTGAGTGTTCTAACCTGTTTTAAGAGGATTTTCATGTGTTCTGCGAGTTCATGAGATACATCATTATTTTGAGAACAAAATCAAAAACAACAAGTGTTTTGGTCATTTTTTTGTATCTTTTCTGTATGTTTTTTGAAGTATTGTTGCATTTTGTGTCTTGCAACATAGTATGCTTTCTTTGTGAGCTTCAAGTACATTCTGTATTTTCTGTATTCTCAACACAGTATGCTTTCTGTGAGTTCTTAACTTGAGTTTGAGATTATGCATGTTCTTGAGGTTGAGAATTGTATTCTGCGAGTTCTAGAGTTGGAATAAGTTGTACGCGAGTTCATGACTTAGAATAATCATCATGCGAGTTTTTGACTTGGACTTTGCATTTTGAGTGTTCTAACCTGTTTTAAGAGGATTTTCATGTGTTCTAAGAGTTCATGAGATACAACATCATTTTGATAACAAATTCAAAACAACAAGTGCTTTGGTCATTTTTTTGTATCTTTTATGTACTTTTTTATGAAGAGATGTTGCATTTTGTATCTTGCTACATAGTATGCTATCTTTGTGAGCTTCAAGTACATTATGTATTTTCTGTATTCTCAACACAGTTTGCTTTCTGCGAGTTTTAACTTGAGTTCAGTATTATGCGAATTCTTGAGTCTAGAATTGTATTATGCGAGTTCTAGATTTGAAATAAGATTTATTCGAGTTAATGACTTTGAAGAAGCATCGAGCGAGTTTTTGTCTTGGACTTTGCATTTTGAGTGTTCTAACCTGTTTTAAGAGGATTTTCATGTGTTCTGCGAGTTCATGAGATACATCATTATTTTGAGAACAAAATCAAAACAACAAGTGTTTTGGTCATTTTTTTGTATCTTTTCTGTATGTTTTTTGAAGTATTGTTGCATTTTGTGTCTTGCAACATAGTATGCTATCTTTGTGAGCTTCAAGTAGATTCTGTATTTTCTGTATTCTCAACATAGTATGCTTTCTGTGAGTTCTTAACTTGAGTTTGAGATTATGCATGTTCTTGAGGTTGAGAATTGTATTCTGCGAGTTCTAGAGTTGGAATAAGTTGTACGCGAGTTCATGACTTAGAATAATCATCATGCGAGTTTTTGACTTGGACTTTGCATTTTGAGTGTTCTAACCTGTTTTAAGAGGATTTTCATGTGTTCTAAGAGTTCATGAGATACAACATCATTTTGATAACAAATTCAAAACAACAAGTGCTTTGGTCATTTTTTTGTATCTTTTATGTACTTTTTTATGAAGAGTAACAGCATTTTGTATCTTGCTACATAGTATGCTATCTTTGTGAGCTTCAAGTACATTATGTATTTTCTGTATTCTCAACACAGTTTGCTTTCTGCGAGTTTTAACTTGAGTTCAGTATTATGCGAATTCTTGAGTCTAGAATTGTATTATGCGAGTTCTAGATTTGAAATAAGATTTATTCGAGTTAATGACTTTGAAGAAGCATCGAGCGAGTTTTTGTCTTGGACTTTGCATTTTGAGTGTTCTAACCTGTTTTAAGAGGATTTTCATGTGTTCTGCGAGTTCATGAGATACATCATTATTTTGAGAACAAAATCAAAAACAACAAGTGTTTTGGTCATTTTTTTGTATCTTTTCTGTATGTTTTTTGAAGTATTGTTGCATTTTGTGTCTTGCAACATAGTATGCTTTCTTTGTGAGCTTCAAGTACATTCTGTATTTTCTGTATTCTCAACACAGTATGCTTTCTGTGAGTTCTTAACTTGAGTTTGAGATTATGCATGTTCTTGAGGTTGAGAATTGTATTCTGCGAGTTCTAGAGTTGGAATAAGTTGTACGCGAGTTCATGACTTAGAATAATCATCATGCGAGTTTTTGACTTGGACTTTGCATTTTGAGTGTTCTAACCTGTTTTAAGAGGATTTTCATGTGTTCTAAGAGTTCATGAGATACAACATCATTTTGATAACAAATTCAAAACAACAAGTGCTTTGGTCATTTTTTTGTATCTTTTATGTACTTTTTTATGAAGAGTAACAGCATTTTGTATCTTGCTACATAGTATGCTATCTTTGTGAGCTTCAAGTACATTATGTATTTTCTGTATTCTCAACACAGTTTGCTTTCTGCGAGTTTTAACTTGAGTTCAGTATTATGCGAATTCTTGAGTCTAGAATTGTATTATGCGAGTTCTAGATTTGAAATAAGATTTATTCGAGTTAATGACTTTGAAGAAGCATCGAGCGAGTTTTTGTCTTGGACTTTGCATTTTGAGTGTTCTAACCTGTTTTAAGAGGATTTTCATGTGTTCTGCGAGTTCATGAGATACATCATTATTTTGAGAACAAAATCAAAAACAACAAGTGTTTTGGTCATTTTTTTGTATCTTTTCTGTATGTTTTTTGAAGTATTGTTGCATTTTGTGTCTTGCAACATAGTATGCTTTCTTTGTGAGCTTCAAGTACATTCTGTATTTTCTGTATTCTCAACACAGTATGCTTTCTGTGAGTTCTTAACTTGAGTTTGAGATTATGCATGTTCTTGAGGTTGAGAATTGTATTCTGCGAGTTCTAGAGTTGGAATAAGTTGTACGCGAGTTCATGACTTAGAATAATCATCATGCGAGTTTTTGACTTGGACTTTGCATTTTGAGTGTTCTAACCTGTTTTAAGAGGATTTTCATGTGTTCTAAGAGTTCATGAGATACAACATCATTTTGATAACAAATTCAAAACAACAAGTGCTTTGGTCATTTTTTTGTATCTTTTATGTACTTTTTTATGAAGAGTAACAGCATTTTGTATCTTGCTACATAGTATGCTATCTTTGTGAGCTTCAAGTACATTATGTATTTTCTGTATTCTCAACACAGTTTGCTTTCTGCGAGTTTTAACTTGAGTTCAGTATTATGCGAATTCTTGAGTCTAGAATTGTATTATGCGAGTTCTAGATTTGAAATAAGATTTATTCGAGTTAATGACTTTGAAGAAGCATCGAGCGAGTTTTTGTCTTGGACTTTGCATTTTGAGTGTTCTAACCTGTTTTAAGAGGATTTTCATGTGTTCTGCGAGTTCATGAGATACATCATTATTTTGAGAACAAAATCAAAAACAACAAGTGTTTTGGTCATTTTTTTGTATCTTTTCTGTATGTTTTTTGAAGTATTGTTGCATTTTGTGTCTTGCAACATAGTATGCTTTCTTTGTGAGCTTCAAGTACATTCTGTATTTTCTGTATTCTCAACACAGTATGCTTTCTGTGAGTTCTTAACTTGAGTTTGAGATTATGCATGTTCTTGAGGTTGAGAATTGTATTCTGCGAGTTCTAGAGTTGGAATAAGTTGTACGCGAGTTCATGACTTAGAATAATCATCATGCGAGTTTTTGACTTGGACTTTGCATTTTGAGTGTTCTAACCTGTTTTAAGAGGATTTTCATGTGTTCTAAGAGTTCATGAGATACAACATCATTTTGATAACAAATTCAAAACAACAAGTGCTTTGGTCATTTTTTTGTATCTTTTATGTACTTTTTTATGAAGAGTAACAGCATTTTGTATCTTGCTACATAGTATGCTATCTTTGTGAGCTTCAAGTACATTATGTATTTTCTGTATTCTCAACACAGTTTGCTTTCTGCGAGTTTTAACTTGAGTTCAGTATTATGCGAATTCTTGAGTCTAGAATTGTATTATGCGAGTTCTAGATTTGAAATAAGATTTATTCGAGTTAATGACTTTGAAGAAGCATCGAGCGAGTTTTTGTCTTGGACTTTGCATTTTGAGTGTTCTAACCTGTTTTAAGAGGATTTTCATGTGTTCTGCGAGTTCATGAGATACATCATTATTTTGAGAACAAAATCAAAAACAACAAGTGTTTTGGTCATTTTTTTGTATCTTTTCTGTATGTTTTTTGAAGTATTGTTGCATTTTGTGTCTTGCAACATAGTATGCTTTCTTTGTGAGCTTCAAGTACATTCTGTATTTTCTGTATTCTCAACACAGTATGCTTTCTGTGAGTTCTTAACTTGAGTTTGAGATTATGCATGTTCTTGAGGTTGAGAATTGTATTCTGCGAGTTCTAGAGTTGGAATAAGTTGTACGCGAGTTCATGACTTAGAATAATCATCATGCGAGTTTTTGACTTGGACTTTGCATTTTGAGTGTTCTAACCTGTTTTAAGAGGATTTTCATGTGTTCTAAGAGTTCATGAGATACAACATCATTTTGATAACAAATTCAAAACAACAAGTGCTTTGGTCATTTTTTTGTATCTTTTATGTACTTTTTTATGAAGAGATGTTGCATTTTGTATCTTGCTACATAGTATGCTATCTTTGTGAGCTTCAAGTACATTATGTATTTTCTGTATTCTCAACACAGTTTGCTTTCTGCGAGTTTTAACTTGAGTTCAGTATTATGCGAATTCTTGAGTCTAGAATTGTATTATGCGAGTTCTAGATTTGAAATAAGATTTATTCGAGTTAATGACTTTGAAGAAGCATCGAGCGAGTTTTTGTCTTGGACTTTGCATTTTGAGTGTTCTAACCTGTTTTAAGAGGATTTTCATGTGTTCTGCGAGTTCATGAGATACATCATTATTTTGAGAACAAAATCAAAACAACAAGTGTTTTGGTCATTTTTTTGTATCTTTTCTGTATGTTTTTTGAAGTATTGTTGCATTTTGTGTCTTGCAACATAGTATGCTATCTTTGTGAGCTTCAAGTAGATTCTGTATTTTCTGTATTCTCAACATAGTATGCTTTCTGTGAGTTCTTAACTTGAGTTTGAGATTATGCATGTTCTTGAGGTTGAGAATTGTATTCTGCGAGTTCTAGAGTTGGAATAAGTTGTACGCGAGTTCATGACTTAGAATAATCATCATGCGAGTTTTTGACTTGGACTTTGCATTTTGAGTGTTCTAACCTGTTTTAAGAGGATTTTCATGTGTTCTAAGAGTTCATGAGATACAACATCATTTTGATAACAAATTCAAAACAACAAGTGCTTTGGTCATTTTTTTGTATCTTTTATGTACTTTTTTATGAAGAGTAACAGCATTTTGTATCTTGCTACATAGTATGCTATCTTTGTGAGCTTCAAGTACATTATGTATTTTCTGTATTCTCAACACAGTTTGCTTTCTGCGAGTTTTAACTTGAGTTCAGTATTATGCGAATTCTTGAGTCTAGAATTGTATTATGCGAGTTCTAGATTTGAAATAAGATTTATTCGAGTTAATGACTTTGAAGAAGCATCGAGCGAGTTTTTGTCTTGGACTTTGCATTTTGAGTGTTCTAACCTGTTTTAAGAGGATTTTCATGTGTTCTGCGAGTTCATGAGATACATCATTATTTTGAGAACAAAATCAAAAACAACAAGTGTTTTGGTCATTTTTTTGTATCTTTTCTGTATGTTTTTTGAAGTATTGTTGCATTTTGTGTCTTGCAACATAGTATGCTTTCTTTGTGAGCTTCAAGTACATTCTGTATTTTCTGTATTCTCAACACAGTATGCTTTCTGTGAGTTCTTAACTTGAGTTTGAGATTATGCATGTTCTTGAGGTTGAGAATTGTATTCTGCGAGTTCTAGAGTTGGAATAAGTTGTACGCGAGTTCATGACTTAGAATAATCATCATGCGAGTTTTTGACTTGGACTTTGCATTTTGAGTGTTCTAACCTGTTTTAAGAGGATTTTCATGTGTTCTAAGAGTTCATGAGATACAACATCATTTTGATAACAAATTCAAAACAACAAGTGCTTTGGTCATTTTTTTGTATCTTTTATGTACTTTTTTATGAAGAGTAACAGCATTTTGTATCTTGCTACATAGTATGCTATCTTTGTGAGCTTCAAGTACATTATGTATTTTCTGTATTCTCAACACAGTTTGCTTTCTGCGAGTTTTAACTTGAGTTCAGTATTATGCGAATTCTTGAGTCTAGAATTGTATTATGCGAGTTCTAGATTTGAAATAAGATTTATTCGAGTTAATGACTTTGAAGAAGCATCGAGCGAGTTTTTGTCTTGGACTTTGCATTTTGAGTGTTCTAACCTGTTTTAAGAGGATTTTCATGTGTTCTGCGAGTTCATGAGATACATCATTATTTTGAGAACAAAATCAAAAACAACAAGTGTTTTGGTCATTTTTTTGTATCTTTTCTGTATGTTTTTTGAAGTATTGTTGCATTTTGTGTCTTGCAACATAGTATGCTTTCTTTGTGAGCTTCAAGTACATTCTGTATTTTCTGTATTCTCAACACAGTATGCTTTCTGTGAGTTCTTAACTTGAGTTTGAGATTATGCATGTTCTTGAGGTTGAGAATTGTATTCTGCGAGTTCTAGAGTTGGAATAAGTTGTACGCGAGTTCATGACTTAGAATAATCATCATGCGAGTTTTTGACTTGGACTTTGCATTTTGAGTGTTCTAACCTGTTTTAAGAGGATTTTCATGTGTTCTAAGAGTTCATGAGATACAACATCATTTTGATAACAAATTCAAAACAACAAGTGCTTTGGTCATTTTTTTGTATCTTTTATGTACTTTTTTATGAAGAGTAACAGCATTTTGTATCTTGCTACATAGTATGCTATCTTTGTGAGCTTCAAGTACATTATGTATTTTCTGTATTCTCAACACAGTTTGCTTTCTGCGAGTTTTAACTTGAGTTCAGTATTATGCGAATTCTTGAGTCTAGAATTGTATTATGCGAGTTCTAGATTTGAAATAAGATTTATTCGAGTTAATGACTTTGAAGAAGCATCGAGCGAGTTTTTGTCTTGGACTTTGCATTTTGAGTGTTCTAACCTGTTTTAAGAGGATTTTCATGTGTTCTGCGAGTTCATGAGATACATCATTATTTTGAGAACAAAATCAAAAACAACAAGTGTTTTGGTCATTTTTTTGTATCTTTTCTGTATGTTTTTTGAAGTATTGTTGCATTTTGTGTCTTGCAACATAGTATGCTTTCTTTGTGAGCTTCAAGTACATTCTGTATTTTCTGTATTCTCAACACAGTATGCTTTCTGTGAGTTCTTAACTTGAGTTTGAGATTATGCATGTTCTTGAGGTTGAGAATTGTATTCTGCGAGTTCTAGAGTTGGAATAAGTTGTACGCGAGTTCATGACTTAGAATAATCATCATGCGAGTTTTTGACTTGGACTTTGCATTTTGAGTGTTCTAACCTGTTTTAAGAGGATTTTCATGTGTTCTAAGAGTTCATGAGATACAACATCATTTTGATAACAAATTCAAAACAACAAGTGCTTTGGTCATTTTTTTGTATCTTTTATGTACTTTTTTATGAAGAGTAACAGCATTTTGTATCTTGCTACATAGTATGCTATCTTTGTGAGCTTCAAGTACATTATGTATTTTCTGTATTCTCAACACAGTTTGCTTTCTGCGAGTTTTAACTTGAGTTCAGTATTATGCGAATTCTTGAGTCTAGAATTGTATTATGCGAGTTCTAGATTTGAAATAAGATTTATTCGAGTTAATGACTTTGAAGAAGCATCGAGCGAGTTTTTGTCTTGGACTTTGCATTTTGAGTGTTCTAACCTGTTTTAAGAGGATTTTCATGTGTTCTGCGAGTTCATGAGATACATCATTATTTTGAGAACAAAATCAAAAACAACAAGTGTTTTGGTCATTTTTTTGTATCTTTTCTGTATGTTTTTTGAAGTATTGTTGCATTTTGTGTCTTGCAACATAGTATGCTTTCTTTGTGAGCTTCAAGTACATTCTGTATTTTCTGTATTCTCAACACAGTATGCTTTCTGTGAGTTCTTAACTTGAGTTTGAGATTATGCATGTTCTTGAGGTTGAGAATTGTATTCTGCGAGTTCTAGAGTTGGAATAAGTTGTACGCGAGTTCATGACTTAGAATAATCATCATGCGAGTTTTTGACTTGGACTTTGCATTTTGAGTGTTCTAACCTGTTTTAAGAGGATTTTCATGTGTTCTAAGAGTTCATGAGATACAACATCATTTTGATAACAAATTCAAAACAACAAGTGCTTTGGTCATTTTTTTGTATCTTTTATGTACTTTTTTATGAAGAGTAACAGCATTTTGTATCTTGCTACATAGTATGCTATCTTTGTGAGCTTCAAGTACATTATGTATTTTCTGTATTCTCAACACAGTTTGCTTTCTGCGAGTTTTAACTTGAGTTCAGTATTATGCGAATTCTTGAGTCTAGAATTGTATTATGCGAGTTCTAGATTTGAAATAAGATTTATTCGAGTTAATGACTTTGAAGAAGCATCGAGCGAGTTTTTGTCTTGGACTTTGCATTTTGAGTGTTCTAACCTGTTTTAAGAGGATTTTCATGTGTTCTGCGAGTTCATGAGATACATCATTATTTTGAGAACAAAATCAAAAACAACAAGTGTTTTGGTCATTTTTTTGTATCTTTTCTGTATGTTTTTTGAAGTATTGTTGCATTTTGTGTCTTGCAACATAGTATGCTATCTTTGTGAGCTTCAAGTAGATTCTGTATTTTCTGTATTCTCAACACAGTATGCTTTCTGTGAGTTCTTAACTTGAGTTTGAGATTATGCATGTTCTTGAGGTTGAGAATTGTATTCTGCGAGTTCTAGAGTTGGAATAAGTTGTACGCGAGTTCAAGACTTAGAATAATCATCATGCGAGTTTTTGACTTGGACTTTGCATTTTGAGTGTTCTAACCTGTTTTAAGAGGATTTTCATGTGTTCTAAGAGTTCATGAGATACAACATCATTTTGATAACAAATTCAAAACAACAAGTTCTTTGGTCATTTTTTTGTATCTTTTATGTACTTTTTTATGAAGAGTTGTTGCATTTTGTATCTTGCTACATAGTATGCTATCTTTGTGAGCTTCAAGTACATTATGTATTTTCTGTATTCTCAACACAGTTTGCTTTCTGCGAGTTTTAACTTGAGTTCAGTATTATGCGAATTCTTGAGTCTAGAATTGTATTATGCGAGTTCTAGATTTGAAATAAGATTTATTCGAGTTAATGACTTTGAAGAAGCATCGAGCGAGTTTTTGTCTTGGACTTTGCATTTTGAGTGTTCTAACCTGTTTTAAGAGGATTTTCATGTGTTCTAAGAGTTTATGAGATACAACATCATTTTGAGAACAAATTCAAAACAACAAGTGCTTTGGTCATTTTTTTGTATCTTTTATGTACTTTTTTATGAAGAGTTGTTGCATTTTGTGTCTTGCTACATAGTATGCTATCTTTGTGAGCTTCAAGTACATTATGTATTTTCTGTATTCTCAACACAGTTTGCTTTCTGCGAGTTTTAACTTGAGTTCAGTATTATGCGAATTCTTGAGTCTAGAATTGTATTATGCGAGTTCTAGATTTGAAATAAGATTTATTCGAGTTAATGACTTTGAAGAAGCATCGAGCGAGTTTTTGGACTTTGCATTTTGAGTGTTCTAACCTGTTTTAAGAGGATTTTCATGTGTTCTGCGACTTCATGAGATACATCATTATTTTGAGAACAAAATCAAAAACAACAAGTGTTTTGGTCATTTTTTTGTATCTTTTCTGTATGTTTTTTGAAGTATTGTTGCATTATGTGTCTTGCAACATAGTATGCTATCTTTGTGAGCTTCAAGTACATTATGTATTTTCTGTATTCTCAACATAGTATGCTTTCTGAGAGTTCTTAACTTGAGTTTGAGATTATGCATGTTCTTGAGGTTGAGAATTGTATTCTGCGAGTTCTAGAGTTGGAATAAGTTGTACGCGAGTTCATGACTTAGAATAATCATCATGCGAGTTTTTGACTTGGACTTTGCATTTTGAGTGTTCTAACCTGTTTTAAGAGGATTTTCATGTGTTCTAAGAGTTTATGAGATACAACATCATTTTGAGAACAAATTCAAAACAACAAGTGCTTTGGTCATTTTTTTGTATCTTTTATGTACTTTTTTTTGAAGAGTTGTTGCATTTTGTATCTTGCTACATAGTATGCTATCTTTGTGAGCTTCAAGTACATTATGTATTTTCTGTATTCTCAACACAGTTTGCTTTCTACGAGTTTTAACTTGAGTTCAGTATTATGCGAATTCTTGAGTCTAGAATTGTATTATGCGAGTTCTAGATTTGAAATAAGATTTATTCGAGTTAATGACTTTGAAGAAGCATCGAGCGAGTTTTTGTCTTGGACTTTGCATTTTGAGTGTTCTAACCTGTTTTAAGAGGATTTTCATGTGTTCTGCGAGTTCATGAGATACATCATTATTTTGAGAACAAAATCAAAACAACAAGTGTTTTGGTCATTTTTTTGTATCTTTTCTGTATGTTTTTTGAAGTATTGTTGCATTTTGTGTCTTGCAACATAGTATGCTATCTTTGTGAGCTTCAAGTAGATTCTGTATTTTCTGTATTCTCAACATAGTATGCTTTCTGTGAGTTCTTAACTTGAGTTTGAGATTATGCATGTTCTTGAGGTTGAGAATTGTATTCTGCGAGTTCTAGAGTTGGAATAAGTTGTACGCGAGTTCATGACTTAGAATAATCATCATGCGAGTTTTTGACTTGGACTTTGCATTTTGAGTGTTCTAACCTGTTTTAAGAGGATTTTCATGTGTTCTAAGAGTTCATGAGATACAACATCATTTTGATAACAAATTCAAAACAACAAGTGCTTTGGTCATTTTTTTGTATCTTTTATGTACTTTTTTATGAAGAGTTGTTGCATTTTGTATCTTGCTACATAGTATGATATCTTTGTGAGCTTCAAGTACATTATGTATTTTCTGTATTCTCAACACAGTTTGCTTTCTGCGAGTTTTAACTTGAGTTCAGTATTATGCGAATTCTTGAGTCTAGAATTGTATTATGCGAGTTGTAGATTTGAAATAAGATTTATTCAAGTTAATGACTTTGAAGAAGCATCGAGCGAGTTTTTGTCTTGGACTTTGCATTTTGAGTGTTCTAACCTGTTTTAAGAGGATTTTTAATGTGTTCTGCGAGTTCATGAGATACATCATTATTTTGAGAACAAAATCAAAACAACAAGTGTTTTGGTCATTTTTTTGTATCTTTTCTGTATTTTTTTTGAAGTATTGTTGCATTTTGTGTCTTGCAACATAGTATGCTATCTTTGTGAGCTTCAAGTACATTCCGTATTTTCTGTATTCTCAACATAGTATGCTTTTTTGTGAGTTCTTAACTTGAGTTTGAGATTATGCATGTTCTTGAGGTTGAGAATTGTATTCTGCGAGTTCTAGAGTTGGAATAAGTTGTACGCGAGTTCATGACTTAGAATAATCATCATGCGAGTTTTTGACTTGGACTTTGCATTTTGAGTGTTCTAACCTGTTTTAAGAGGATTTTCATGTGTTCTAAGAGTTCATGAGATACAACATCATTTTGATAACAAATTCAAAACAACAAGTGCTTTGGTCATTTTTTTGTATCTTTTATGTACTTTTTTATGAAGAGTTGTTGCATTTTGTATCTTGCTACATAGTATGCTATCTTTGTGAGCTTCAAGTACATTATGTATTTTCTGTATTCTCAACACAGTTTGCTTTCTGCGAGTTTTAACTTGAGTTCAGTATTATGCGAATTCTTGAGTCTAGAATTGTATTATGCGAGTTCTAGATTTGAAATAAGATTTATTCGAGTTAATGACTTTGAAGAAGCATCGAGCGAGTTTTTGTCTTGGACTTTGCATTTTGAGTGTTCTAACCTGTTTTAAGAGGATTTTCATGTGTTCTGCGAGTTCATGAGATACATCATTATTTTGAGAACAAAATCAAAACAACAAGTGTTTTGGTCATTTTTTTGTATCTTTTCTGTATGTTTTTTGAAGTATTGTTGCATTTTGTGTCTTGCAACATAGTATGCTATCTTTGTGAGCTTCAAGTACATTCTGTATTTTCTGTATTCTCAACATAGTATGCTTTCTGAGAGTTCTTAACTTGAGTTTGAGATTATGCATGTTCTTGAGGTTGAGAATTGTATTCTGCGAGTTCTAGAGTTGGAATAAGTTGTACGCGAGTTCATGACTTAGAATAATCATCATGCGAGTTTTTGACTTGGACTTTGCATTTTGAGTGTTCTAACCTGTTTTAAGAGGATTTTCATGTGTTCTAAGAGTTTATGAGATACAACATCATTTTGAGAACAAATTCAAAACAACAAGTGCTTTGGTCATTTTTTTGTATCTTTTATGTACTTTTTTATGAAGAGTTGTTGCATTTTGTGTCTTGCTACATAGTATGCTATCTTTGTGAGCTTCAAGTACATTATGTATTTTCTGTATTCTCAACACAGTTTGCTTTCTGCGAGTTTTAACTTGAGTTCAGTATTATGCGAATTCTTGAGTCTAGAATTGTATTATGCGAGTTCTAGATTTGAAATAAGATTTATTCGAGTTAATGACTTTGAAGAAGCATCGAGCGAGTTTTTGGACTTTGCATTTTGAGTGTTCTAACCTGTTTTAAGAGGATTTTCATGTGTTCTGCGACTTCATGAGATACATCATTATTTTGAGAACAAAATCAAAAACAACAAGTGTTTTGGTCATTTTTTTGTATCTTTTCTGTATGTTTTTTGAAGTATTGTTGCATTATGTGTCTTGCAACATAGTATGCTATCTTTGTGAGCTTCAAGTACATTCTGTATTTTCTGTATTCTCAACATAGTATGCTTTCTGAGAGTTCTTAACTTGAGTTTGAGATTATGCATGTTCTTGAGGTTGAGAATTGTATTCTGCGAGTTCTAGAGTTGGAATAAGTTGTACGCGAGTTCATGACTTAGAATAATCATCATGCGAGTTTTTGACTTGGACTTTGCATTTTGAGTGTTCTAACCTGTTTTAAGAGGATTTTCATGTGTTCTAAGAGTTTATGAGATACAACATCATTTTGAGAACAAATTCAAAACAACAAATGCTTTGGTCATTTTTTTGTATCTTTTATGTACTTTTTTTTGAAGAGTTGTTGCATTTTGTATCTTGCTACATAGTATGCTATCTTTGTGAGCTTCAAGTACATTATGTATTTTCTGTATTCTCAACACAGTTTGCTTTCTACGAGTTTTAACTTGAGTTCAGTATTATGCGAATTCTTGAGTCTAGAATTGTATTATGCGAGTTCTAAATTTGAAATAAGATTTATTCAAGTTAATGACTTTGAAGAAGCATCGAGCGAGTTTTTGTTTTGGACTTTGCATTTTGAGTGTTCTAACCTGTTTTAAGAGGATTTTCATGTGTTCTGCGAGTTCATGAGATACATCATTATTTTGAGAACAAAATCAAAACAACAAGTGTTTTGGTCATTTTTTTTTATCTTTTCTGTATGTTTTTTGAAGTATTGTTGCATTTTGTGTCTTGCAACATAGTATGCTATCTTTGTGAGCTTCAAGTAGATTCTGTATTTTCTGTATTCTCAACACAGTATGCTTTCTGTGAGTTCTTAACTTGAGTTTGAGATTATGCATGTTCTTGAGGTTGAGAATTGTATTCTGCGAGTTCTAGAGTTGGAATAAGTTGTACGCGAGTTCAAGACTTAGAATAATCATCATGCGAGTTTTTGACTTGGACTTTGCATTTTGAGTGTTCTAACCTGTTTTAAGAGGATTTTCATGTGTTCTAAGAGTTCATGAGATACAACATCATTTTGATAACAAATTCAAAACAACAAGTTCTTTGGTCATTTTTTTGTATCTTTTATGTACTTTTTTATGAAGAGTTGTTGCATTTTGTATCTTGCTACATAGTATGCTATCTTTGTGAGCTTCAAGTACATTATGTATTTTCTGTATTCTCAACACAGTTTGCTTTCTGCGAGTTTTAACTTGAGTTCAGTATTATGCGAATTCTTGAGTCTAGAATTGTATTATGCGAGTTCTAGATTTGAAATAAGATTTATTCGAGTTAATGACTTTGAAGAAGCATCGAGCGAGTTTTTGTCTTGGACTTTGCATTTTGAGTGTTCTAACCTGTTTTAAGAGGATTTTCATGTGTTCTGCGAGTTCATGAGATACATCATTATTTTGAGAACAAAATCAAAAACAACAAGTGTTTTGGTCATTTTTTTGTATCTTTTCTGTATGTTTTTTGAAGTATTGTTGCATTTTGTGTCTTGCAACATAGTATGCTTTCTTTGTGAGCTTCAAGTACATTCTGTATTTTCTGTATTCTCAACATAGTATGCTTTTTTGTGAGTTCTTAACTTGAGTTTGAGATTATGCATGTTCTTGAGGTTGAGAATTGTATTCTGCGAGTTCTAGAGTTGGAATAAGTTGTACGCGAGTTCATGACTTAGAATAATCATCATGCGAGTTTTTGACTTGGACTTTGCATTTTGAGTGTTCTAACCTGTTTTAAGAGGATTTTCATGTGTTCTAAGAGTTCATGAGATACAACATCATTTTGATAACAAATTCAAAACAACAAGTGCTTTGGTCATTTTTTTGTATCTTTTATGTACTTTTTTATGAAGAGTAACAGCATTTTGTATCTTGCTACATAGTATGCTATCTTTGTGAGCTTCAAGTACATTATGTATTTTCTGTATTCTCAACACAGTTTGCTTTCTGCGAGTTTTAACTTGAGTTCAGTATTATGCGAATTCTTGAGTCTAGAATTGTATTATGCGAGTTCTAGATTTGAAATAAGATTTATTCGAGTTAATGACTTTGAAGAAGCATCGAGCGAGTTTTTGTCTTGGACTTTGCATTTTGAGTGTTCTAACCTGTTTTAAGAGGATTTTCATGTGTTCTGCGAGTTCATGAGATACATCATTATTTTGAGAACAAAATCAAAAACAACAAGTGTTTTGGTCATTTTTTTGTATCTTTTCTGTATTTTTTTTGAAGTATTGTTGCATTTTGTGTCTTGCAACATAGTATGCTATCTTTGTGAGCTTCAAGTACATTCCGTATTTTCTGTATTCTCAACATAGTATGCTTTTTTGTGAGTTCTTAACTTGAGTTTGAGATTATGCATGTTCTTGAGGTTGAGAATTGTATTCTGCGAGTTCTAGAGTTGGAATAAGTTGTACGCGAGTTCATGACTTAGAATAATCATCATGCGAGTTTTTGACTTGGACTTTGCATTTTGAGTGTTCTAACCTGTTTTAAGAGGATTTTCATGTGTTCTAAGAGTTCATGAGATACAACATCATTTTGATAACAAATTCAAAACAACAAGTGCTTTGGTCATTTTTTTGTATCTTTTATGTACTTTTTTATGAAGAGTTGTTGCATTTTGTATCTTGCTACATAGTATGCTATCTTTGTGAGCTTCAAGTACATTATGTATTTTCTGTATTCTCAACACAGTTTGCTTTCTGCGAGTTTTAACTTGAGTTCAGTATTATGCGAATTCTTGAGTCTAGAATTGTATTATGCGAGTTCTAGATTTGAAATAAGATTTATTCGAGTTAATGACTTTGAAGAAGCATCGAGCGAGTTTTTGTCTTGGACTTTGCATTTTGAGTGTTCTAACCTGTTTTAAGAGGATTTTCATGTGTTCTGCGAGTTCATGAGATACATCATTATTTTGAGAACAAAATCAAAACAACAAGTGTTTTGGTCATTTTTTTGTATCTTTTCTGTATGTTTTTTGAAGTATTGTTGCATTTTGTGTCTTGCAACATAGTATGCTATCTTTGTGAGCTTCAAGTACATTCTGTATTTTCTGTATTCTCAACATAGTATGCTTTCTGTGAGTTCTTAACTTGAGTTTGAGATTATGCATGTTCTTGAGGTTGAGAATTGTATTCTGCGAGTTCTAGAGTTGGAATAAGTTGTACGCGAGTTCATGACTTAGAATAATCATCATGCGAGTTTTTGACTTGGACTTTGCATTTTGAGTGTTCTAACCTGTTTTAAGAGGATTTTCATGTGTTCTAAGAGTTTATGAGATACAACATCATTTTGAGAACAAATTCAAAACAACAAGTGCTTTGGTCATTTTTTTGTATCTTTTATGTACTTTTTTATGAAGAGTTGTTGCATTTTGTATCTTGCTACATAGTATGCTATCTTTGTGAGCTTCAAGTACATTATGTATTTTCTGTATTCTCAACACAGTTTGCTTTCTGCGAGTTTTAACTTGAGTTCAGTATTATGCGAATTCTTGAGTCTAGAATTGTATTATGCGAGTTCTAGATTTGAAATAAGATTTATTCGAGTTAATGACTTTGAAGAAGCATCGAGCGAGTTTTTGGACTTTGCATTTTGAGTGTTCTAACCTGTTTTAAGAGGATTTTCATGTGTTCTGCGAGTTCATGAGATACATCATTATTTTGAGAACAAAATCAAAAACAACAAGTGTTTTGGTCATTTTTTTGTATCTTTTCTGTATGTTTTTTGAAGTATTGTTGCATTTTGTGTCTTGCAACATAGTATGCTATCTTTGTGAGCTTCAAGTACATTCTGTATTTTCTGTATTCTCAACATAGTATGCTTTCTGAGAGTTCTTAACTTGAGTTTGAGATTATGCATGTTCTTGAGGTTGAGAATTGTATTCTGCGAGTTCTAGAGTTGGAATAAGTTGTACGCGAGTTCATGACTTAGAATAATCATCATGCGAGTTTTTGACTTGGACTTTGCATTTTGAGTGTTCTAACCTGTTTTAAGAGGATTTTCATGTGTTCTAAGAGTTTATGAGATACAACATCATTTTGAGAACAAATTCAAAACAACAAGTGCTTTGGTCATATTTTTGTATCTTTTATGTACTTTTTTTTGAAGAGTTGTTGCATTTTGTATCTTGCTACATAGTATGCTATCTTTGTGAGCTTCAAGTACATTATGTATTTTCTGTATTCTCAACACAGTTTGCTTTCTACGAGTTTTAACTTGAGTTCAGTATTATGCGAATTCTTGAGTCTAGAATTGTATTATGCGAGTTCTAGATTTGAAATAAGATTTATTCAAGTTAATGACTTTGAAGAAGCATCGAGCGAGTTTTTGTCTTGGACTTTGCATTTTGAGTGTTCTAACCTGTTTTAAGAGGATTTTCATGTGTTCTGCGAGTTCATGAGATACATCATTATTTTGAGAACAAAATCAAAACAACAAGTGTTTTGGTCATTTTTTTGTATCTTTTCTTTATGTTTTTTGAAGTATTGTTGCATTTTGAGTCTTGCAACATAGTATGCTATCTTTGTGAGCTTCAAGTAGATTCTGTATTTTCTGTATTCTCAACACAGTATGCTTTCTGTGAGTTCTTAACTTGAGTTTGAGATTATGCATGTTCTTGAGGTTGAGAATTGTATTCTGCGAGTTCTAGAGTTGGAATAAGTTGTACGCGAGTTCATGACTTAGAATAATCATCATGCGAGTTTTTGACTTGGACTTTGCATTTTGAGTGTTCTAACCTCTTTTAAGAGGATTTTGATGTGTTCTAAGAGTTTATGAGATACAACATCATTTTGAGAACAAATTCAAAACAACAAGTGCTTTGGTCATTTTTTTGTATCTTTTATGTACTTTTTTTTGAAGAGTTGTTGCATTTTGTATCTTGCTACATAGTATGCTATCTTTGTGAGCTTCAAGTACATTATGTATTTTCTGTATTCTCAACACAGTTTGCTTTCTACGAGTTTTAACTTGAGTTCAGTATTATGCGAATTCTTGAGTCTAGAATTGTATTATGCGAGTTCTAGATTTGAAATAAGATTTATTCAAGTTAATGACTTTGAAGAAGCATCGAGCGAGTTTTTGTCTTGGACTTTGCATTTTGAGTGTTCTAACCTGTTTTAAGAGGATTTTCATGTGTTCTGCGAGTTCATGAGATACATCATTATTTTGAGAACAAAATCAAAACAACAAGTGTTTTGGTCATTTTTTGTATCTTTTCTGTATGTTTTTTGAAGTATTGTTGCATTTTGTGTCTTGCAACATAGTATGCTATCTTTGTGAGCTTCAAGTAGATTCTGTATTTTCTGTATTCTCAACACAGTATGCTTTCTGTGAGTTCTTAACTTGAGTTTGAGATTATGCATGTTCTTGAGGTTGAGAATTGTATTCTGCGAGTTCTAGAGTTGGAATAAGTTGTACGCGAGTTCATGACTTAGAATAATCATCATGCGAGTTTTTGACTTGGACTTTGCATTTTCAGTGTTCTAACCTGTTTTAAGAGGATTTTCATGTGTTCTAAGAGTTTATGAGATACAACATCATTTTGAGAACAAATTCAAAACAACAAGTGCTTTGGTCATTTTTTTGTATCTTTTATGTACTTTTTTATGAAGAGTTGTTGCATTTTGTATCTTGCTACATAGTATGCTATCTTTGTGAGCTTCAAGTACATTATGTATTTTCTGTATTCTCAACACAGTTTGCTTTCTGCGAGTTTTAACTTGAGTTCAGTATTATGCGAATTCTTGAGTCTAGAATTGTATTATGCGAGTTCTAGATTTGAAATAAGATTTATTCGAGTTAATGACTTTGAAGAAGCATCGAGCGAGTTTTTGGACTTTGCATTTTGAGTGTTCTAACCTGTTTTAAGAGGATTTTCATGTGTTCTGCGAGTTCATGAGATACATCATTATTTTGAGAACAAAATCAAAAACAACAAGTGTTTTGGTCATTTTTTTGTATCTTTTCTGTATGTTTTTTGAAGTATTGTTGCATTTTGTGTCTTGCAACATAGTATGCTATCTTTGTGAGCTTCAAGTACATTCTGTATTTTCTGTATTCTCAACATAGTATGCTTTCTGAGAGTTCTTAACTTGAGTTTGAGATTATGCATGTTCTTGAGGTTGAGAATTGTATTCTGCGAGTTCTAGTGTTGGAATAAGTTGTACGCGAGTTCATGACTTAGAATAATCATCATGCGAGTTTTTGACTTGGACTTTGCATTTTGAGTGTTCTAACCTGTTTTAAGAGGATTTTCATGTGTTCTAAGAGTTTATGAGATACAACATCATTTTGAGAACAAATTCAAAACAACAAGTGCTTTGGTCATTTTTTTGTATCTTTTATGTACTTTTTTTTGAAGAGTTGTTGCATTTTGTATCTTGCTACATAGTATGCTATCTTTGTGAGCTTCAAGTACATTATGTATTTTCTGTATTCTCAACACAGTTTGCTTTCTACGAGTTTTAACTTGAGTTCAGTATTATGCGAAATCTTGAGTCTAGAATTGTATTATGCGAGTTCTAGATTTGAAATAAGATTTATTCAAGTTAATGACTTTGAAGAAGCATCGAGCGAGTTTTTGTCTTGGACTTTGCATTTTGAGTGTTCTAACCTGTTTTAAGAGGATTTTCATGTGTTCTGCGAGTTCATGAGATACATCATTATTTTGAGAACAAAATTAAAACAACAAGTGTTTTGGTCATTTTTTTGTATCTTTTCTGTATGTTTTTTGAAGTATTGTTGCATTTTGTGTCTTGCAACATAGTATGCTATCTTTGTGAGCTTCAAGTAGATTCTGTATTTTCTGTATTCTCAACACAGTATGCTTTCTGTGAGTTCTTAACTTGAGTTTGAGATTATGCATGTTCTTGAGGTTGAGAATTGTATTCTGCGAGTTCAAGACTTAGAATAATCATCATGCGAGTTTTTGACTTGGACTTTGCATTTTGAGTGTTCTAACCTGTTTTAAGAGGATTTTCATGTGTTCTAAGAGTTCATGAGATACAACATCATTTTGATAACAAATTCAAAACAACAAGTTCTTTGGTCATTTTTTTGTATCTTTTATGTACTTTTTTATGAAGAGTTGTTGCATTTTGTATCTTGCTACATAGTATGCTATCTTTGTGAGCTTCAAGTACATTATGTATTTTCTGTATTCTCAACACAGTTTGCTTTCTGCGAGTTTTAACTTGAGTTCAGTATTATGCGAATTCTTGAGTCTAGAATTGTATTATGCGAGTTCTAGATTTGAAATAAGATTTATTCGAGTTAATGACTTTGAAGAAGCATCGAGCGAGTTTTTGTCTTGGACTTTGCATTTTGAGTGTTCTAACCTGTTTTAAGAGGATTTTCATGTGTTCTGCGAGTTCATGAGATACATCATTATTTTGAGAACAAAATCAAAAACAACAAGTGTTTTGGTCATTTTTTTGTATCTTTTCTGTATGTTTTTTGAAGTATTGTTGCATTTTGTGTCTTGCAACATAGTATGCTTTCTTTGTGAGCTTCAAGTACATTCTGTATTTTCTGTATTCTCAACATAGTATGCTTTTTTGTGAGTTCTTAACTTGAGTTTGAGATTATGCATGTTCTTGAGGTTGAGAATTGTATTCTGCGAGTTCTAGAGTTGGAATAAGTTGTACGCGAGTTCATGACTTAGAATAATCATCATGCGAGTTTTTGACTTGGACTTTGCATTTTGAGTGTTCTAACCTGTTTTAAGAGGATTTTCATGTGTTCTAAGAGTTCATGAGATACAACATCATTTTGATAACAAATTCAAAACAACAAGTGCTTTGGTCATTTTTTTGTATCTTTTATGTACTTTTTTATGAAGAGTAACAGCATTTTGTATCTTGCTACATAGTATGCTATCTTTGTGAGCTTCAAGTACATTATGTATTTTCTGTATTCTCAACACAGTTTGCTTTCTGCGAGTTTTAACTTGAGTTCAGTATTATGCGAATTCTTGAGTCTAGAATTGTATTATGCGAGTTCTAGATTTGAAATAAGATTTATTCGAGTTAATGACTTTGAAGAAGCATCGAGCGAGTTTTTGTCTTGGACTTTGCATTTTGAGTGTTCTAACCTGTTTTAAGAGGATTTTCATGTGTTCTGCGAGTTCATGAGATACATCATTATTTTGAGAACAAAATCAAAAACAACAAGTGTTTTGGTCATTTTTTTGTATCTTTTCTGTATGTTTTTTGAAGTATTGTTGCATTTTGTGTCTTGCAACATAGTATGCTTTCTTTGTGAGCTTCAAGTACATTCTGTATTTTCTGTATTCTCAACATAGTATGCTTTTTTGTGAGTTCTTAACTTGAGTTTGAGATTATGCATGTTCTTGAGGTTGAGAATTGTATTCTACGAGTTCTAGAGTTGGAATAAGTTGTACGCGAGTTCATGACTTAGAATAATCATCATGCGAGTTTTTGACTTGGACTTTGCATTTTGAGTGTTCTAACCTGTTTTAAGAGGATTTTCATGTGTTCTAAGAGTTCATGAGATACAACATCATTTTGATAACAAATTCAAAACAACAAGTGCTTTGGTCATTTTTTTGTATCTTTTATGTACTTTTTTATGAAGAGTTGTTGCATTTTGTATCTTGCTACATAGTATGCTATCTTTGTGAGCTTCAAGTACATTATGTATTTTCTGTATTCTCAACACAGTTTGCTTTCTGCGAGTTTTAACTTGAGTTCAGTATTATGCGAATTCTTGAGTCTAGAATTGTATTATGCGAGTTCTAGATTTGAAATAAGATTTATTCGAGTTAATGACTTTGAAGAAGCATCGAGCGAGTTTTTGTCTTGGACTTTGCATTTTGAGTGTTCTAACCTGTTTTAAGAGGATTTTCATGTGTTCTGCGAGTTCATGAGATACATCATTATTTTGAGAACAAAATCAAAACAACAAGTGTTTTGGTCATTTTTTTGTATCTTTTCTGTATGTTTTTTGAAGTATTGTTGCATTTTGTGTCTTGCAACATAGTATGCTATCTTTGGAGCTTCAAGTAGATTCTGTATTTTCTGTATTCTCAACATAGTATGCTTTCTGTGAGTTCTTAACTTGAGTTTGAGATTATGCATGTTCTTGAGGTTGAGAATTGTATTCTGCGAGTTCTAGAGTTGGAATAAGTTGTACGCGAGTTCATGACTTAGAATAATCATCATGCGAGTTTTTGACTTGGACTTTGCATTTTGAGTGTTCTAACCTGTTTTAAGAGGATTTTCATGTGTTCTAAGAGTTCATGAGATACAACATCATTTTGATAACAAATTCAAAACAACAAGTGCTTTGGTCATTTTTTTGTATCTTTTATGTACTTTTTTATGAAGAGTAACAGCATTTTGTATCTTGCTACATAGTATGCTATCTTTGTGAGCTTCAAGTACATTATGTATTTTCTGTATTCTCAACACAGTTTGCTTTCTGCGAGTTTTAACTTGAGTTCAGTATTATGCGAATTCTTGAGTCTAGAATTGTATTATGCGAGTTCTAGATTTGAAATAAGATTTATTCGAGTTAATGACTTTGAAGAAGCATCGAGCGAGTTTTTGTCTTGGACTTTGCATTTTGAGTGTTCTAACCTGTTTTAAGAGGATTTTCATGTGTTCTGCGAGTTCATGAGATACATCATTATTTTGAGAACAAAATCAAAAACAACAAGTGTTTTGGTCATTTTTTTGTATCTTTTCTGTATGTTTTTTGAAGTATTGTTGCATTTTGTGTCTTGCAACATAGTATGCTTTCTTTGTGAGCTTCAAGTACATTCTGTATTTTCTGTATTCTCAACATAGTATGCTTTTTTGTGAGTTCTTAACTTGAGTTTGAGATTATGCATGTTCTTGAGGTTGAGAATTGTATTCTGCGAGTTCTAGAGTTGGAATAAGTTGTACGCGAGTTCATGACTTAGAATAATCATCATGCGAGTTTTTGACTTGGACTTTGCATTTTGAGTGTTCTAACCTGTTTTAAGAGGATTTTCATGTGTTCTAAGAGTTCATGAGATACAACATCATTTTGATAACAAATTCAAAACAACAAGTGCTTTGGTCATTTTTTTGTATCTTTTATGTACTTTTTTATGAAGAGTTGTTGCATTTTGTATCTTGCTACATAGTATGCTATCTTTGTGAGCTTCAAGTACATTATGTATTTTCTGTATTCTCAACACAGTTTGCTTTCTGCGAGTTTTAACTTGAGTTCAGTATTATGCGAATTCTTGAGTCTAGAATTGTATTATGCGAGTTCTAGATTTGAAATAAGATTTATTCGAGTTAATGACTTTGAAGAAGCATCGAGCGAGTTTTTGTCTTGGACTTTGCATTTTGAGTGTTCTAACCTGTTTTAAGAGGATTTTCATGTGTTCTGCGAGTTCATGAGATACATCATTATTTTGAGAACAAAATCAAAACAACAAGTGTTTTGGTCATTTTTTTGTATCTTTTCTGTATGTTTTTTGAAGTATTGTTGCATTTTGTGTCTTGCAACATAGTATGCTATCTTTGTGAGCTTCAAGTAGATTCTGTATTTTCTGTATTCTCAACATAGTATGCTTTCTGTGAGTTCTTAACTTGAGTTTGAGATTATGCATGTTCTTGAGGTTGAGAATTGTATTCTGCGAGTTCTAGAGTTGGAATAAGTTGTACGCGAGTTCATGACTTAGAATAATCATCATGCGAGTTTTTGACTTGGACTTTGCATTTTGAGTGTTCTAACCTGTTTTAAGAGGATTTTCATGTGTTCTAAGAGTTCATGAGATACAACATCATTTTGATAACAAATTCAAAACAACAAGTGCTTTGGTCATTTTTTTGTATCTTTTATGTACTTTTTTATGAAGAGTTGTTGCATTTTGTATCTTGCTACATAGTATGCTATCTTTGTGAGCTTCAAGTACATTATGTATTTTCTGTATTCTCAACACAGTTTGCTTTCTGCGAGTTTTAACTTGAGTTCAGTATTATGCGAATTCTTGAGTCTAGAATTGTATTATGCGAGTTGTAGATTTGAAATAAGATTTATTCAAGTTAATGACTTTGAAGAAGCATCGAGCGAGTTTTTGTCTTGGACTTTGCATTTTGAGTGTTCTAACCTGTTTTAAGAGGATTTTCATGTGTTCTGCGAGTTCATGAGATACATCATTATTTTGAGAACAAAATCAAAAACAACAAGTGTTTTGGTCATTTTTTTGTATCTTTTCTGTATGTTTTTTGAAGTATTGTTGCATTTTGTGTCTTGCAACATAGTATGCTTTCTTTGTGAGCTTCAAGTACATTCTGTATTTTCTGTATTCTCAACATAGTATGCTTTTTTGTGAGTTCTTAACTTGAGTTTGAGATTATGCATGTTCTTGAGGTTGAGAATTGTATTCTGCGAGTTCTAGAGTTGGAATAAGTTGTACGCGAGTTCATGACTTAGAATAATCATCATGCGAGTTTTTGACTTGGACTTTGCATTTTGAGTGTTCTAACCTGTTTTAAGAGGATTTTCATGTGTTCTAAGAGTTCATGAGATACAACATCATTTTGATAACAAATTCAAAACAACAAGTGCTTTGGTCATTTTTTTGTATCTTTTATGTACTTTTTTATGAAGAGTAACAGCATTTTGTATCTTGCTACATAGTATGCTATCTTTGTGAGCTTCAAGTACATTATGTATTTTCTGTATTCTCAACACAGTTTGCTTTCTGCGAGTTTTAACTTGAGTTCAGTATTATGCGAATTCTTGAGTCTAGAATTGTATTATGCGAGTTCTAGATTTGAAATAAGATTTATTCGAGTTAATGACTTTGAAGAAGCATCGAGCGAGTTTTTGTCTTGGACTTTGCATTTTGAGTGTTCTAACCTGTTTTAAGAGGATTTTCATGTGTTCTGCGAGTTCATGAGATACATCATTATTTTGAGAACAAAATCAAAAACAACAAGTGTTTTGGTCATTTTTTTGTATCTTTTCTGTATGTTTTTTGAAGTATTGTTGCATTTTGTGTCTTGCAACATAGTATGCTTTCTTTGTGAGCTTCAAGTACATTCTGTATTTTCTGTATTCTCAACATAGTATGCTTTTTTGTGAGTTCTTAACTTGAGTTTGAGATTATGCATGTTCTTGAGGTTGAGAATTGTATTCTACGAGTTCTAGAGTTGGAATAAGTTGTACGCGAGTTCATGACTTAGAATAATCATCATGCGAGTTTTTGACTTGGACTTTGCATTTTGAGTGTTCTAACCTGTTTTAAGAGGATTTTCATGTGTTCTAAGAGTTCATGAGATACAACATCATTTTGATAACAAATTCAAAACAACAAGTGCTTTGGTCATTTTTTTGTATCTTTTATGTACTTTTTTATGAAGAGTTGTTGCATTTTGTATCTTGCTACATAGTATGCTATCTTTGTGAGCTTCAAGTACATTATGTATTTTCTGTATTCTCAACACAGTTTGCTTTCTGCGAGTTTTAACTTGAGTTCAGTATTATGCGAATTCTTGAGTCTAGAATTGTATTATGCGAGTTCTAGATTTGAAATAAGATTTATTCGAGTTAATGACTTTGAAGAAGCATCGAGCGAGTTTTTGTCTTGGACTTTGCATTTTGAGTGTTCTAACCTGTTTTAAGAGGATTTTCATGTGTTCTGCGAGTTCATGAGATACATCATTATTTTGAGAACAAAATCAAAACAACAAGTGTTTTGGTCATTTTTTTGTATCTTTTCTGTATGTTTTTTGAAGTATTGTTGCATTTTGTGTCTTGCAACATAGTATGCTATCTTTGTGAGCTTCAAGTAGATTCTGTATTTTCTGTATTCTCAACATAGTATGCTTTCTGTGAGTTCTTAACTTGAGTTTGAGATTATGCATGTTCTTGAGGTTGAGAATTGTATTCTGCGAGTTCTAGAGTTGGAATAAGTTGTACGCGAGTTCATGACTTAGAATAATCATCATGCGAGTTTTTGACTTGGACTTTGCATTTTGAGTGTTCTAACCTGTTTTAAGAGGATTTTCATGTGTTCTAAGAGTTCATGAGATACAACATCATTTTGATAACAAATTCAAAACAACAAGTGCTTTGGTCATTTTTTTGTATCTTTTATGTACTTTTTTATGAAGAGTAACAGCATTTTGTATCTTGCTACATAGTATGCTATCTTTGTGAGCTTCAAGTACATTATGTATTTTCTGTATTCTCAACACAGTTTGCTTTCTGCGAGTTTTAACTTGAGTTCAGTATTATGCGAATTCTTGAGTCTAGAATTGTATTATGCGAGTTCTAGATTTGAAATAAGATTTATTCGAGTTAATGACTTTGAAGAAGCATCGAGCGAGTTTTTGTCTTGGACTTTGCATTTTGAGTGTTCTAACCTGTTTTAAGAGGATTTTCATGTGTTCTGCGAGTTCATGAGATACATCATTATTTTGAGAACAAAATCAAAAACAACAAGTGTTTTGGTCATTTTTTTGTATCTTTTCTGTATGTTTTTTGAAGTATTGTTGCATTTTGTGTCTTGCAACATAGTATGCTTTCTTTGTGAGCTTCAAGTACATTCTGTATTTTCTGTATTCTCAACATAGTATGCTTTTTTGTGAGTTCTTAACTTGAGTTTGAGATTATGCATGTTCTTGAGGTTGAGAATTGTATTCTGCGAGTTCTAGAGTTGGAATAAGTTGTACGCGAGTTCATGACTTAGAATAATCATCATGCGAGTTTTTGACTTGGACTTTGCATTTTGAGTGTTCTAACCTGTTTTAAGAGGATTTTCATGTGTTCTAAGAGTTCATGAGATACAACATCATTTTGATAACAAATTCAAAACAACAAGTGCTTTGGTCATTTTTTTGTATCTTTTATGTACTTTTTTATGAAGAGTTGTTGCATTTTGTATCTTGCTACATAGTATGCTATCTTTGTGAGCTTCAAGTACATTATGTATTTTCTGTATTCTCAACACAGTTTGCTTTCTGCGAGTTTTAACTTGAGTTCAGTATTATGCGAATTCTTGAGTCTAGAATTGTATTATGCGAGTTCTAGATTTGAAATAAGATTTATTCGAGTTAATGACTTTGAAGAAGCATCGAGCGAGTTTTTGTCTTGGACTTTGCATTTTGAGTGTTCTAACCTGTTTTAAGAGGATTTTCATGTGTTCTGCGAGTTCATGAGATACATCATTATTTTGAGAACAAAATCAAAACAACAAGTGTTTTGGTCATTTTTTTGTATCTTTTCTGTATGTTTTTTGAAGTATTGTTGCATTTTGTGTCTTGCAACATAGTATGCTATCTTTGTGAGCTTCAAGTAGATTCTGTATTTTCTGTATTCTCAACATAGTATGCTTTCTGTGAGTTCTTAACTTGAGTTTGAGATTATGCATGTTCTTGAGGTTGAGAATTGTATTCTGCGAGTTCTAGAGTTGGAATAAGTTGTACGCGAGTTCATGACTTAGAATAATCATCATGCGAGTTTTTGACTTGGACTTTGCATTTTGAGTGTTCTAACCTGTTTTAAGAGGATTTTCATGTGTTCTAAGAGTTCATGAGATACAACATCATTTTGATAACAAATTCAAAACAACAAGTGCTTTGGTCATTTTTTTGTATCTTTTATGTACTTTTTTATGAAGAGTTGTTGCATTTTGTATCTTGCTACATAGTATGCTATCTTTGTGAGCTTCAAGTACATTATGTATTTTCTGTATTCTCAACACAGTTTGCTTTCTGCGAGTTTTAACTTGAGTTCAGTATTATGCGAATTCTTGAGTCTAGAATTGTATTATGCGAGTTGTAGATTTGAAATAAGATTTATTCAAGTTAATGACTTTGAAGAAGCATCGAGCGAGTTTTTGTCTTGGACTTTGCATTTTGAGTGTTCTAACCTGTTTTAAGAGGATTTTCATGTGTTCTGCGAGTTCATGAGATACATCATTATTTTGAGAACAAAATCAAAACAACAAGTGTTTTGGTCATTTTTTTGTATCTTTTCTGTATGTTTTTTGAAGTATTGTTGCATTTTGTGTCTTGCAACATAGTATGCTATCTTTGTGAGCTTCAAGTAGATTCTGTATTTTCTGTATTCTCAACATAGTATGCTTTCTGTGAGTTCTTAACTTGAGTTTGAGATTATGCATGTTCTTGAGGTTGAGAAGTGTATTCTGCGAGTTCTAGAGTTGGAATAAGTTGTACGCGAGTTCATGACTTAGAATAATCATCATGCGAGTTTTTGACTTGGACTTTGCATTTTGAGTGTTCTAACCTGTTTTAAGAGGATTTTCATGTGTTCTAAGAGTTCATGAGATACAACATCATTTTGATAACAAATTCAAAACAACAAGTGCTTTGGTCATTTTTTTGTATCTTTTATGTACTTTTTTATGAAGAGTTGTTGCATTTTGTATCTTGCTACATAGTATGCTATCTTTGTGAGCTTCAAGTACATTATGTATTTTCTGTATTCTCAACACAGTTTGCTTTCTGCGAGTTTTAACTTGAGTTCAGTATTATGCGAATTCTTGAGTCTAGAATTGTATTATGCGAGTTCTAGATTTGAAATAAGATTTATTCGAGTTAATGACTTTGAAGAAGCATCGAGCGAGTTTTTGTCTTGGACTTTGCATTTTGAGTGTTCTAACCTGTTTTAAGAGGATTTTCATGTGTTCTGCGAGTTCATGAGATACATCATTATTTTGAGAACAAAATCAAAACAACAAGTGTTTTGGTCATTTTTTTGTATCTTTTCTGTATGTTTTTTGAAGTATTGTTGCATTTTGTGTCTTGCAACATAGTATGCTATCTTTGTGAGCTTCAAGTAGATTCTGTATTTTCTGTATTCTCAACATAGTATGCTTTCTGTGAGTTCTTAACTTGAGTTTGAGATTATGCATGTTCTTGAGGTTGAGAATTGTATTCTGCGAGTTCTAGAGTTGGAATAAGTTGTACGCGAGTTCATGACTTAGAATAATCATCATGCGAGTTTTTGACTTGGACTTTGCATTTTGAGTGTTCTAACCTGTTTTAAGAGGATTTTCATGTGTTCTAAGAGTTCATGAGATACAACATCATTTTGATAACAAATTCAAAACAACAAGTGCTTTGGTCATTTTTTTGTATCTTTTATGTACTTTTTTATGAAGAGTTGTTGCATTTTGTATCTTGCTACATAGTATGCTATCTTTGTGAGCTTCAAGTACATTATGTATTTTCTGTATTCTCAACACAGTTTGCTTTCTGCGAGTTTTAACTTGAGTTCAGTATTATGCGAATTCTTGAGTCTAGAATTGTATTATGCGAGTTGTAGATTTGAAATAAGATTTATTCAAGTTAATGACTTTGAAGAAGCATCGAGCGAGTTTTTGTCTTGGACTTTGCATTTTGAGTGTTCTAACCTGTTTTAAGAGGATTTTCATGTGTTCTGCGAGTTCATGAGATACATCATTATTTTGAGAACAAAATCAAAACAACAAGTGTTTTGGTCATTTTTTTGTATCTTTTCTGTATGTTTTTTGAAGTATTGTTGCATTTTGTGTCTTGCAACATAGTATGCTATCTTTGTGAGCTTCAAGTAGATTCTGTATTTTCTGTATTCTCAACATAGTATGCTTTCTGTGAGTTCTTAACTTGAGTTTGAGATTATGCATGTTCTTGAGGTTGAGAAGTGTATTCTACGAGTTCTAGAGTTGGAATAAGTTGTACGCGAGTTCATGACTTAGAATAATCATCATGCGAGTTTTTGACTTGGACTTTGCATTTTGAGTGTTCTAACCTGTTTTAAGAGGATTTTCATGTGTTCTAAGAGTTCATGAGATACAACATCATTTTGATAACAAATTCAAAACAACAAGTGCTTTGGTCATTTTTTTGTATCTTTTATGTACTTTTTTATGAAGAGTAACAGCATTTTGTATCTTGCTACATAGTATGCTATCTTTGTGAGCTTCAAGTACATTATGTATTTTCTGTATTCTCAACACAGTTTGCTTTCTGCGAGTTTTAACTTGAGTTCAGTATTATGCGAATTCTTGAGTCTAGAATTGTATTATGCGAGTTCTAGATTTGAAATAAGATTTATTCCAGTTAATGACTTTGAAGAAGCATCGAGCGAGTTTTTGTCTTGGACTTTGCATTTTGAGTGTTCTAACCTGTTTTAAGAGGATTTTCATGTGTTCTGCGAGTTCATGAGATACATCATTATTTTGAGAACAAAATCAAAAACAACAAGTGTTTTGGTCATTTTTTTGTATCTTTTCTGTATGTTTTTTGAAGTATTGTTGCATTTTGTGTCTTGCAACATAGTATGCTTTCTTTGTGAGCTTCAAGTACATTCTGTATTTTCTGTATTCTCAACATAGTATGCTTTTTTGTGAGTTCTTAACTTGAGTTTGAGATTATGCATGTTCTTGAGGTTGAGAATTGTATTCTGCGAGTTCTAGAGTTGGAATAAGTTGTACGCGAGTTCATGACTTAGAATAATCATCATGCGAGTTTTTGACTTGGACTTTGCATTTTGAGTGTTCTAACCTGTTTTAAGAGGATTTTCATGTGTTCTAAGAGTTCATGAGATACAAAATCATTTTGATAACAAATTCAAAACAACAAGTGCTTTGGTCATTTTTTTGTATCTTTTATGTACTTTTTTATGAAGAGTTGTTGCATTTTGTATCTTGCTACATAGTATGCTATCTTTGTGAGCTTCAAGTACATTATGTATTTTCTGTATTCTCAACACAGTTTGCTTTCTGCGAGTTTTAACTTGAGTTCAGTATTATGCGAATTCTTGAGTCTAGAATTGTATTATGCGAGTTCTAGATTTGAAATAAGATTTATTCGAGTTAATGACTTTGAAGAAGCATCGAGCGAGTTTTTGTCTTGGACTTTGCATTTTGAGTGTTCTAACCTGTTTTAAGAGGATTTTCATGTGTTCTGCGAGTTCATGAGATACATCATTATTTTGAGAACAAAATCAAAACAACAAGTGTTTTGGTCATTTTTTTGTATCTTTTCTGTATGTTTTTTGAAGTATTGTTGCATTTTGTGTCTTGCAACATAGTATGCTATCTTTGTGAGCTTCAAGTAGATTCTGTATTTTCTGTATTCTCAACATAGTATGCTTTCTGTGAGTTCTTAACTTGAGTTTGAGATTATGCATGTTCTTGAGGTTGAGAATTGTATTCTGCGAGTTCTAGAGTTGGAATAAGTTGTACGCGAGTTCATGACTTAGAATAATCATCATGCGAGTTTTTGACTTGGACAGTGTTCTAACCTGTTTTAAGAGGATTTTCATGTGTTCTAAGAGTTCATGAGATACAACATCATTTTGATAACAAATTCAAAACAACAAGTGCTTTGGTCATTTTTTTGTATCTTTTATGTACTTTTTTATGAAGAGTTGTTGCATTTTGTATCTTGCTACATAGTATGCTATCTTTGTGAGCTTCAAGTACATTATGTATTTTCTGTATTCTCAACACAGTTTGCTTTCTGCGAGTTTTAACTTGAGTTCAGTATTATGCGAATTCTTGAGTCTAGAATTGTATTATGCGAGTTGTAGATTTGAAATAAGATTTATTCAAGTTAATGACTTTGAAGAAGCATCGAGCGAGTTTTTGTCTTGGACTTTGCATTTTGAGTGTTCTAACCTGTTTTAAGAGGATTTTTAATGTGTTCTGCGAGTTCATGAGATACATCATTATTTTGAGAACAAAATCAAAACAACAAGTGTTTTGGTCATTTTTTTGTATCTTTTCTGTATTTTTTTTGAAGTATTGTTGCATTTTGTGTCTTGCAACATAGTATGCTATCTTTGTGAGCTTCAAGTACATTCCGTATTTTCTGTATTCTCAACATAGTATGCTTTTTTGTGAGTTCTTAACTTGAGTTTGAGATTATGCATGTTCTTGAGGTTGAGAAGTGTATTCTGCGAGTTCTAGAGTTGGAATAAGTTGTACGCGAGTTCATGACTTAGAATAATCATCATGCGAGTTTTTGACTTGGACTTTGCATTTTGAGTGTTCTAACCTGTTTTAAGAGGATTTTCATGTGTTCTAAGAGTTCATGAGATACAACATCATTTTGATAACAAATTCAAAACAACAAGTGCTTTGGTCATTTTTTTGTATCTTTTATGTACTTTTTTATGAAGAGTTGTTGCATTTTGTATCTTGCTACATAGTATGCTATCTTTGTGAGCTTCAAGTACATTATGTATTTTCTGTATTCTCAACACAGTTTGCTTTCTGCGAGTTTTAACTTGAGTTCAGTATTATGCGAATTCTTGAGTCTAGAATTGTATTATGCGAGTTCTAGATTTGAAATAAGATTTATTCGAGTTAATGACTTTGAAGAAGCATCGAGCGAGTTTTTGTCTTGGACTTTGCATTTTGAGTGTTCTAACCTGTTTTAAGAGGATTTTCATGTGTTCTGCGAGTTCATGAGATACATCATTATTTTGAGAACAAAATCAAAACAACAAGTGTTTTGGTCATTTTTTTGTATCTTTTCTGTATGTTTTTTGAAGTATTGTTGCATTTTGTGTCTTGCAACATAGTATGCTATCTTTGTGAGCTTCAAGTAGATTCTGTATTTTCTGTATTCTCAACATAGTATGCTTTCTGTGAGTTCTTAACTTGAGTTTGAGATTATGCATGTTCTTGAGGTTGAGAATTGTATTCTGCGAGTTCTAGAGTTGGAATAAGTTGTACGCGAGTTCATGACTTAGAATAATCATCATGCGAGTTTTTGACTTGGACTTTGCATTTTGAGTGTTCTAACCTGTTTTAAGAGGATTTTCATGTGTTCTAAGAGTTCATGAGATACAACATCATTTTGATAACAAATTCAAAACAACAAGTGCTTTGGTCATTTTTTTGTATCTTTTATGTACTTTTTTATGAAGAGTTGTTGCATTTTGTATCTTGCTACATAGTATGCTATCTTTGTGAGCTTCAAGTACATTATGTATTTTCTGTATTCTCAACACAGTTTGCTTTCTGCGAGTTTTAACTTGAGTTCAGTATTATGCGAATTCTTGAGTCTAGAATTGTATTATGCGAGTTGTAGATTTGAAATAAGATTTATTCAAGTTAATGACTTTGAAGAAGCATCGAGCGAGTTTTTGTCTTGGACTTTGCATTTTGAGTGTTCTAACCTGTTTTAAGAGGATTTTCATGTGTTCTGCGAGTTCATGAGATACATCATTATTTTGAGAACAAAATCAAAACAACAAGTGTTTTGGTCATTTTTTTGTATCTTTTCTGTATGTTTTTTGAAGTATTGTTGCATTTTGTGTCTTGCAACATAGTATGCTATCTTTGTGAGCTTCAAGTAGATTCTGTATTTTCTGTATTCTCAACATAGTATGCTTTCTGTGAGTTCTTAACTTGAGTTTGAGATTATGCATGTTCTTGAGGTTGAGAAGTGTATTCTGCGAGTTCTAGAGTTGGAATAAGTTGTACGCGAGTTCATGACTTAGAATAATCATCATGCGAGTTTTTGACTTGGACTTTGCATTTTGAGTGTTCTAACCTGTTTTAAGAGGATTTTCATGTGTTCTAAGAGTTCATGAGATACAACATCATTTTGATAACAAATTCAAAACAACAAGTGCTTTGGTCATTTTTTTGTATCTTTTATGTACTTTTTTATGAAGAGTAACAGCATTTTGTATCTTGCTACATAGTATGCTATCTTTGTGAGCTTCAAGTACATTATGTATTTTCTGTATTCTCAACACAGTTTGCTTTCTGCGAGTTTTAACTTGAGTTCAGTATTATGCGAATTCTTGAGGCTAGAATTGTATTATGCGAGTTGTAGATTTGAAATAAGATTTATTCAAGTTAATGACTTTGAAGAAGCATCGAGCGAGTTTTTGTCTTGGACTTTGCATTTTGAGTGTTCTAACCTGTTTTAAGAGGATTTTTAATGTGTTCTGCGAGTTCATGAGATACATCATTATTTTGAGAACAAAATCAAAACAACAAGTGTTTTGGTCATTTTTTTGTATCTTTTCTGTATTTTTTTTGAAGTATTGTTGCATTTTGTGTCTTGCAACATAGTATGCTATCTTTGTGAGCTTCAAGTACATTCCGTATTTTCTGTATTCTCAACATAGTATGCTTTTTTGTGAGTTCTTAACTTGAGTTTGAGATTATGCATGTTCTTGAGGTTGAGAAGTGTATTCTGCGAGTTCTAGAGTTGGAATAAGTTGTACGCGAGTTCATGACTTAGAATAATCATCATGCGAGTTTTTGACTTGGACTTTGCATTTTGAGTGTTCTAACCTGTTTTAAGAGGATTTTCATGTGTTCTAAGAGTTCATGAGATACAACATCATTTTGATAACAAATTCAAAACAACAAGTGCTTTGGTCATTTTTTTGTATCTTTTATGTACTTTTTTATGAAGAGTTGTTGCATTTTGTATCTTGCTACATAGTATGCTATCTTTGTGAGCTTCAAGTACATTATGTATTTTCTGTATTCTCAACACAGTTTGCTTTCTGCGAGTTTTAACTTGAGTTCAGTATTATGCGAATTCTTGAGTCTAGAATTGTATTATGCGAGTTCTAGATTTGAAATAAGATTTATTCGAGTTAATGACTTTGAAGAAGCATCGAGCGAGTTTTTGTCTTGGACTTTGCATTTTGAGTGTTCTAACCTGTTTTAAGAGGATTTTCATGTGTTCTGCGAGTTCATGAGATACATCATTATTTTGAGAACAAAATCAAAACAACAAGTGTTTTGGTCATTTTTTTGTATCTTTTCTGTATGTTTTTTGAAGTATTGTTGCATTTTGTGTCTTGCAACATAGTATGCTATCTTTGTGAGCTTCAACTAGATTCTGTATTTTCTGTATTCTCAACATAGTATGCTTTCTGTGAGTTCTTAACTTGAGTTTGAGATTATGCATGTTCTTGAGGTTGAGAATTGTATTCTGCGAGTTCTAGAGTTGGAATAAGTTGTACGCGAGTTCATGACTTAGAATAATCATCATGCGAGTTTTTGACTTGGACTTTGCATTTTGAGTGTTCTAACCTGTTTTAAGAGGATTTTCATGTGTTCTAAGAGTTCATGAGATACAACATCATTTTGATAACAAATTCAAAACAACAAGTGCTTTGGTCATTTTTTTGTATCTTTTATGTACTTTTTTATGAAGAGTTGTTGCATTTTGTATCTTGCTACATAGTATGCTATCTTTGTGAGCTTCAAGTACATTATGTATTTTCTGTATTCTCAACACAGTTTGCTTTCTGCGAGTTTTAACTTGAGTTCAGTATTATGCGAATTCTTGAGTCTAGAATTGTATTATGCGAGTTGTAGATTTGAAATAAGATTTATTCAAGTTAATGACTTTGAAGAAGCATCGAGCGAGTTTTTGTCTTGGACTTTGCATTTTGAGTGTTCTAACCTGTTTTAAGAGGATTTTCATGTGTTCTGCGAGTTCATGAGATACATCATTATTTTGAGAACAAAATCAAAACAACAAGTGTTTTGGTCATTTTTTTGTATCTTTTCTGTATGTTTTTTGAAGTATTGTTGCATTTTGTGTCTTGCAACATAGTATGCTATCTTTGTGAGCTTCAAGTAGATTCTGTATTTTCTGTATTCTCAACATAGTATGCTTTCTGTGAGTTCTTAACTTGAGTTTGAGATTATGCATGTTCTTGAGGTTGAGAAGTGTATTCTGCGAGTTCTAGAGTTGGAATAAGTTGTACGCGAGTTCATGACTTAGAATAATCATCATGCGAGTTTTTGACTTGGACTTTGCATTTTGAGTGTTCTAACCTGTTTTAAGAGGATTTTCATGTGTTCTAAGAGTTCATGAGATACAACATCATTTTGATAACAAATTCAAAACAACAAGTGCTTTGGTCATTTTTTTGTATCTTTTATGTACTTTTTTATGAAGAGTAACAGCATTTTGTATCTTGCTACATAGTATGCTATCTTTGTGAGCTTCAAGTACATTATGTATTTTCTGTATTCTCAACACAGTTTGCTTTCTGCGAGTTTTAACTTGAGTTCAGTATTATGCGAATTCTTGAGTCTAGAATTGTATTATGCGAGTTCTAGATTTGAAATAAGATTTATTCGAGTTAATGACTTTGAAGAAGCATCGAGCGAGTTTTTGTCTTGGACTTTGCATTTTGAGTGTTCTAACCTGTTTTAAGAGGATTTTCATGTGTTCTGCGAGTTCATGAGATACATCATTATTTTGAGAACAAAATCAAAACAACAAGTGTTTTGGTCATTTTTTTGTATCTTTTCTGTATGTTTTTTGAAGTATTGTTGCATTTTGTGTCTTGCAACATAGTATGCTATCTTTGTGAGCTTCAAGTAGATTCTGTATTTTCTGTATTCTCAACATAGTATGCTTTCTGTGAGTTCTTAACTTGAGTTTGAGATTATGCATGTTCTTGAGGTTGAGAATTGTATTCTGCGAGTTCTAGAGTTGGAATAAGTTGTACGCGAGTTCATGACTTAGAATAATCATCATGCGAGTTTTTGACTTGGACAGTGTTCTAACCTGTTTTAAGAGGATTTTCATGTGTTCTAAGAGTTCATGAGATACAACATCATTTTGATAACAAATTCAAAACAACAAGTGCTTTGGTCATTTTTTTGTATCTTTTATGTACTTTTTTATGAAGAGTTGTTGCATTTTGTATCTTGCTACATAGTATGCTATCTTTGTGAGCTTCAAGTACATTATGTATTTTCTGTATTCTCAACACAGTTTGCTTTCTGCGAGTTTTAACTTGAGTTCAGTATTATGCGAATTCTTGAGTCTAGAATTGTATTATGCGAGTTGTAGATTTGAAATAAGATTTATTCAAGTTAATGACTTTGAAGAAGCATCGAGCGAGTTTTTGTCTTGGACTTTGCATTTTGAGTGTTCTAACCTGTTTTAAGAGGATTTTTAATGTGTTCTGCGAGTTCATGAGATACATCATTATTTTGAGAACAAAATCAAAACAACAAGTGTTTTGGTCATTTTTTTGTATCTTTTCTGTATTTTTTTTGAAGTATTGTTGCATTTTGTGTCTTGCAACATAGTATGCTATCTTTGTGAGCTTCAAGTACATTCCGTATTTTCTGTATTCTCAACATAGTATGCTTTTTTGTGAGTTCTTAACTTGAGTTTGAGATTATGCATGTTCTTGAGGTTGAGAAGTGTATTCTGCGAGTTCTAGAGTTGGAATAAGTTGTACGCGAGTTCATGACTTAGAATAATCATCATGCGAGTTTTTGACTTGGACTTTGCATTTTGAGTGTTCTAACCTGTTTTAAGAGGATTTTCATGTGTTCTAAGAGTTCATGAGATACAACATCATTTTGATAACAAATTCAAAACAACAAGTGCTTTGGTCATTTTTTTGTATCTTTTATGTACTTTTTTATGAAGAGTTGTTGCATTTTGTATCTTGCTACATAGTATGCTATCTTTGTGAGCTTCAAGTACATTATGTATTTTCTGTATTCTCAACACAGTTTGCTTTCTGCGAGTTTTAACTTGAGTTCAGTATTATGCGAATTCTTGAGTCTAGAATTGTATTATGCGAGTTCTAGATTTGAAATAAGATTTATTCGAGTTAATGACTTTGAAGAAGCATCGAGCGAGTTTTTGTCTTGGACTTTGCATTTTGAGTGTTCTAACCTGTTTTAAGAGGATTTTCATGTGTTCTGCGAGTTCATGAGATACATCATTATTTTGAGAACAAAATCAAAACAACAAGTGTTTTGGTCATTTTTTTGTATCTTTTCTGTATGTTTTTTGAAGTATTGTTGCATTTTGTGTCTTGCAACATAGTATGCTATCTTTGTGAGCTTCAAGTAGATTCTGTATTTTCTGTATTCTCAACATAGTATGCTTTCTGTGAGTTCTTAACTTGAGTTTGAGATTATGCATGTTCTTGAGGTTGAGAATTGTATTCTGCGAGTTCTAGAGTTGGAATAAGTTGTACGCGAGTTCATGACTTAGAATAATCATCATGCGAGTTTTTGACTTGGACTTTGCATTTTGAGTGTTCTAACCTGTTTTAAGAGGATTTTCATGTGTTCTAAGAGTTCATGAGATACAACATCATTTTGATAACAAATTCAAAACAACAAGTGCTTTGGTCATTTTTTTGTATCTTTTATGTACTTTTTTATGAAGAGTTGTTGCATTTTGTATCTTGCTACATAGTATGCTATCTTTGTGAGCTTCAAGTACATTATGTATTTTCTGTATTCTCAACACAGTTTGCTTTCTGCGAGTTTTAACTTGAGTTCAGTATTATGCGAATTCTTGAGTCTAGAATTGTATTATGCGAGTTGTAGATTTGAAATAAGATTTATTCAAGTTAATGACTTTGAAGAAGCATCGAGCGAGTTTTTGTCTTGGACTTTGCATTTTGAGTGTTCTAACCTGTTTTAAGAGGATTTTCATGTGTTCTGCGAGTTCATGAGATACATCATTATTTTGAGAACAAAATCAAAACAACAAGTGTTTTGGTCATTTTTTTGTATCTTTTCTGTATGTTTTTTGAAGTATTGTTGCATTTTGTGTCTTGCAACATAGTATGCTATCTTTGTGAGCTTCAAGTAGATTCTGTATTTTCTGTATTCTCAACATAGTATGCTTTCTGTGAGTTCTTAACTTGAGTTTGAGATTATGCATGTTCTTGAGGTTGAGAAGTGTATTCTGCGAGTTCTAGAGTTGGAATAAGTTGTACGCGAGTTCATGACTTAGAATAATCATCATGCGAGTTTTTGACTTGGACTTTGCATTTTGAGTGTTCTAACCTGTTTTAAGAGGATTTTCATGTGTTCTAAGAGTTCATGAGATACAACATCATTTTGATAACAAATTCAAAACAACAAGTGCTTTGGTCATTTTTTTGTATCTTTTATGTACTTTTTTATGAAGAGTAACAGCATTTTGTATCTTGCTACATAGTATGCTATCTTTGTGAGCTTCAAGTACATTATGTATTTTCTGTATTCTCAACACAGTTTGCTTTCTGCGAGTTTTAACTTGAGTTCAGTATTATGCGAATTCTTGAGTCTAGAATTGTATTATGCGAGTTGTAGATTTGAAATAAGATTTATTCAAGTTAATGACTTTGAAGAAGCATCGAGCGAGTTTTTGTCTTGGACTTTGCATTTTGAGTGTTCTAACCTGTTTTAAGAGGATTTTCATGTGTTCTGCGAGTTCATGAGATACATCATTATTTTGAGAACAAAATCAAAACAACAAGTGTTTTGGTCATTTTTTTGTATCTTTTCTGTATGTTTTTTGAAGTATTGTTGCATTTTGTGTCTTGCAACATAGTATGCTATCTTTGTGAGCTTCAAGTAGATTCTGTATTTTCTGTATTCTCAACATAGTATGCTTTCTGTGAGTTCTTAACTTGAGTTTGAGATTATGCATGTTCTTGAGGTTGAGAATTGTATTCTGCGAGTGCTAGAGTTGGAATAAGTTGTACGCGAGTTCATGACTTAGAATAATCATCATGCGAGTTTTTGACTTGGACAGTGTTCTAACCTGTTTTAAGAGGATTTTCATGTGTTCTAAGAGTTCATGAGATACAACATCATTTTGATAACAAATTCAAAACAACAAGTGCTTTGGTCATTTTTTTGTATCTTTTATGTACTTTTTTATGAAGAGTTGTTGCATTTTGTATCTTGCTACATAGTATGCTATCTTTGTGAGCTTCAAGTACATTATGTATTTTCTGTATTCTCAACACAGTTTGCTTTCTGCGAGTTTTAACTTGAGTTCAGTATTATGCGAATTCTTGAGTCTAGAATTGTATTATGCGAGTTGTAGATTTGAAATAAGATTTATTCAAGTTAATGACTTTGAAGAAGCATCGAGCGAGTTTTTGTCTTGGACTTTGCATTTTGAGTGTTCTAACCTGTTTTAAGAGGATTTTTAATGTGTTCTGCGAGTTCATGAGATACATCATTATTTTGAGAACAAAATCAAAACAACAAGTGTTTTGGTCATTTTTTTGTATCTTTTCTGTATTTTTTTTGAAGTATTGTTGCATTTTGTGTCTTGCAACATAGTATGCTATCTTTGTGAGCTTCAAGTACATTCCGTATTTTCTGTATTCTCAACATAGTATGCTTTTTTGTGAGTTCTTAACTTGAGTTTGAGATTATGCATGTTCTTGAGGTTGAGAAGTGTATTCTGCGAGTTCTAGAGTTGGAATAAGTTGTACGCGAGTTCATGACTTAGAATAATCATCATGCGAGTTTTTGACTTGGACTTTGCATTTTGAGTGTTCTAACCTGTTTTAAGAGGATTTTCATGTGTTCTAAGAGTTCATGAGATACAACATCATTTTGATAACAAATTCAAAACAACAAGTGCTTTGGTCATTTTTTTGTATCTTTTATGTACTTTTTTATGAAGAGTTGTTGCATTTTGTATCTTGCTACATAGTATGCTATCTTTGTGAGCTTCAAGTACATTATGTATTTTCTGTATTCTCAACACAGTTTGCTTTCTGCGAGTTTTAACTTGAGTTCAGTATTATGCGAATTCTTGAGTCTAGAATTGTATTATGCGAGTTCTAGATTTGAAATAAGATTTATTCGAGTTAATGACTTTGAAGAAGCATCGAGCGAGTTTTTGTCTTGGACTTTGCATTTTGAGTGTTCTAACCTGTTTTAAGAGGATTTTCATGTGTTCTGCGAGTTCATGAGATACATCATTATTTTGAGAACAAAATCAAAACAACAAGTGTTTTGGTCATTTTTTTGTATCTTTTCTGTATGTTTTTTGAAGTATTGTTGCATTTTGTGTCTTGCAACATAGTATGCTATCTTTGTGAGCTTCAAGTAGATTCTGTATTTTCTGTATTCTCAACATAGTATGCTTTCTGTGAGTTCTTAACTTGAGTTTGAGATTATGCATGTTCTTGAGGTTGAGAATTGTATTCTGCGAGTTCTAGAGTTGGAATAAGTTGTACGCGAGTTCATGACTTAGAATAATCATCATGCGAGTTTTTGACTTGGACTTTGCATTTTGAGTGTTCTAACCTGTTTTAAGAGGATTTTCATGTGTTCTAAGAGTTCATGAGATACAACATCATTTTGATAACAAATTCAAAACAACAAGTGCTTTGGTCATTTTTTTGTATCTTTTATGTACTTTTTTATGAAGAGTAACAGCATTTTGTATCTTGCTACATAGTATGCTATCTTTGTGAGCTTCAAGTACATTATGTATTTTCTGTATTCTCAACACAGTTTGCTTTCTGCGAGTTTTAACTTGAGTTCAGTATTATGCGAATTCTTGAGTCTAGAATTGTATTATGCGAGTTCTAGATTTGAAATAAGATTTATTCGAGTTAATGACTTTGAAGAAGCATCGAGCGAGTTTTTGTCTTGGACTTTGCATTTTGAGTGTTCTAACCTGTTTTAAGAGGATTTTCATGTGTTCTGCGAGTTCATGAGATACATCATTATTTTGAGAACAAAATCAAAAACAACAAGTGTTTTGGTCATTTTTTTGTATCTTTTCTGTATGTTTTTTGAAGTATTGTTGCATTTTGTGTCTTGCAACATAGTATGCTTTCTTTGTGAGCTTCAAGTACATTCTGTATTTTCTGTATTCTCAACATAGTATGCTTTTTTGTGAGTTCTTAACTTGAGTTTGAGATTATGCATGTTCTTGAGGTTGAGAATTGTATTCTGCGAGTTCTAGAGTTGGAATAAGTTGTACGCGAGTTCATGACTTAGAATAATCATCATGCGAGTTTTTGACTTGGACTTTGCATTTTGAGTGTTCTAACCTGTTTTAAGAGGATTTTCATGTGTTCTAAGAGTTCATGAGATACAACATCATTTTGATAACAAATTCAAAACAACAAGTTCTTTGGTCATTTTTTTGTATCTTTTATGTACTTTTTTATGAAGAGTTGTTGCATTTTGTATCTTGCTACATAGTATGCTATCTTTGTGAGCTTCAAGTACATTATGTATTTTCTGTATTCTCAACACAGTTTGCTTTCTGCGAGTTTTAACTTGAGTTCAGTATTATGCGAATTCTTGAGTCTAGAATTGTATTATGCGAGTTCTAGATTTGAAATAAGATTTATTCGAGTTAATGACTTTGAAGAAGCATCGAGCGAGTTTTTGTCTTGGACTTTGCATTTTGAGTGTTCTAACCTGTTTTAAGAGGATTTTCATGTGTTCTAAGAGTTCATGAGATACAACATCATTTTGATAACAAATTCAAAACAACAAGTTCTTTGGTCATTTTTTTGTATCTTTTATGTACTTTTTTATGAAGAGTTGTTGCATTTTGTATCTTGCTACATAGTATGCTATCTTTGTGAGCTTCAAGTACATTATGTATTTTCTGTATTCTCAACACAGTTTGCTTTCTGCGAGTTTTAACTTGAGTTCAGTATTATGCGAATTCTTGAGTCTAGAATTGTATTATGCGAGTTCTAGATTTGAAATAAGATTTATTCGAGTTAATGACTTTGAAGAAGCATCGAGCGAGTTTTTGTCTTGGACTTTGCATTTTGAGTGTTCTAACCTGTTTTAAGAGGATTTTCATGTGTTCTGCGAGTTCATGAGATACATCATTATTTTGAGAACAAAATCAAAACAACAAGTGTTTTGGTCATTTTTTTGTATCTTTTCTGTATGTTTTTTGAAGTATTGTTGCATTTTGTGTCTTGCAACATAGTATGCTATCTTTGTGAGCTTCAAGTACATTCTGTATTTTCTGTATTCTCAACATAGTATGCTTTCTGTGAGTTCTTAACTTGAGTTTGAGATTATGCATGTTCTTGAGGTTGAGAATTGTATTCTGCGAGTTCTAGAGTTGGAATAAGTTGTACGCGAGTTCATGACTTAGAATAATCATCATGCGAGTTTTTGACTTGGACAGTGTTCTAACCTGTTTTAAGAGGATTTTCATGTGTTCTAAGAGTTCATGAGATACAACATCATTTTGATAACAAATTCAAAACAACAAGTGCTTTGGTCATTTTTTTGTATCTTTTATGTACTTTTTTATGAAGAGTTGTTGCATTTTGTATCTTGCTACATAGTATGCTATCTTTGTGAGCTTCAAGTACATTATGTATTTTCTGTATTCTCAACACAGTTTGCTTTCTGCGAGTTTTAACTTGAGTTCAGTATTATGCGAATTCTTGAGTCTAGAATTGTATTATGCGAGTTGTAGATTTGAAATAAGATTTATTCAAGTTAATGACTTTGAAGAAGCATCGAGCGAGTTTTTGTCTTGGACTTTGCATTTTGAGTGTTCTAACCTGTTTTAAGAGGATTTTTAATGTGTTCTGCGAGTTCATGAGATACATCATTATTTTGAGAACAAAATCAAAACAACAAGTGTTTTGGTCATTTTTTTGTATCTTTTCTGTATTTTTTTTGAAGTATTGTTGCATTTTGTGTCTTGCAACATAGTATGCTATCTTTGTGAGCTTCAAGTACATTCCGTATTTTCTGTATTCTCAACATAGTATGCTTTTTTGTGAGTTCTTAACTTGAGTTTGAGATTATGCATGTTCTTGAGGTTGAGAAGTGTATTCTGCGAGTTCTAGAGTTGGAATAAGTTGTACGCGAGTTCATGACTTAGAATAATCATCATGCGAGTTTTTGACTTGGACTTTGCATTTTGAGTGTTCTAACCTGTTTTAAGAGGATTTTCATGTGTTCTAAGAGTTCATGAGATACAACATCATTTTGATAACAAATTCAAAACAACAAGTGCTTTGGTCATTTTTTTGTATCTTTTATGTACTTTTTTATGAAGAGTTGTTGCATTTTGTATCTTGCTACATAGTATGCTATCTTTGTGAGCTTCAAGTACATTATGTATTTTCTGTATTCTCAACACAGTTTGCTTTCTGCGAGTTTTAACTTGAGTTCAGTATTATGCGAATTCTTGAGTCTAGAATTGTATTATGCGAGTTCTAGATTTGAAATAAGATTTATTCGAGTTAATGACTTTGAAGAAGCATCGAGCGAGTTTTTGTCTTGGACTTTGCATTTTGAGTGTTCTAACCTGTTTTAAGAGGATTTTCATGTGTTCTGCGAGTTCATGAGATACATCATTATTTTGAGAACAAAATCAAAACAACAAGTGTTTTGGTCATTTTTTTGTATCTTTTCTGTATGTTTTTTGAAGTATTGTTGCATTTTGTGTCTTGCAACATAGTATGCTATCTTTGTGAGCTTCAAGTACATTCTGTATTTTCTGTATTCTCAACATAGTATGCTTTCTGTGAGTTCTTAACTTGAGTTTGAGATTATGCATGTTCTTGAGGTTGAGAATTGTATTCTGCGAGTTCTAGAGTTGGAATAAGTTGTACGCGAGTTCATGACTTAGAATAATCATCATGCGAGTTTTTGACTTGGACTTTGCATTTTGAGTGTTCTAACCTGTTTTAAGAGGATTTTCATGTGTTCTAAGAGTTTATGAGATACAACATCATTTTGAGAACAAATTCAAAACAACAAGTGCTTTGGTCATTTTTTTGTATCTTTTATGTACTTTTTTATGAAGAGTTGTTGCATTTTGTATCTTGCTACATAGTATGCTATCTTTGTGAGCTTCAAGTACATTATGTATTTTCTGTATTCTCAACACAGTTTGCTTTCTGCGAGTTTTAACTTGAGTTCAGTATTATGCGAATTCTTTAGTCTAGAATTGTATTATGCGAGTTCTAGATTTGAAATAAGATTTATTCGAGTTAATGACTTTGAAGAAGCATCGAGCGAGTTTTTGGACTTTGCATTTTGAGTGTTCTAACCTGTTTTAAGAGGATTTTCATGTGTTCTGCGAGTTCATGAGATACATCATTATTTTGAGAACAAAATCAAAAACAACAAGTGTTTTGGTCATTTTTTTGTATCTTTTCTGTATGTTTTTTGAAGTATTGTTGCATTTTGTGTCTTGCAACATAGTATGCTATCTTTGTGAGCTTCAAGTACATTCTGTATTTTCTGTATTCTCAACATAGTATGCTTTCTGAGAGTTCTTAACTTGAGTTTGAGATTATGCATGTTCTTGAGGTTGAGAATTGTATTCTGCGAGTTCTAGAGTTGGAATAAGTTGTACGCGAGTTCATGACTTAGAATAATCATCATGCGAGTTTTTGACTTGGACTTTGCATTTTGAGTGTTCTAACCTGTTTTAAGAGGATTTTCATGTGTTCTAAGAGTTTATGAGATACAACATCATTTTGAGAACAAATTCAAAACAACAAGTGCTTTGGTCATATTTTTGTATCTTTTATGTACTTTTTTTTGAAGAGTTGTTGCATTTTGTATCTTGCTACATAGTATGCTATCTTTGTGAGCTTCAAGTACATTATGTATTTTCTGTATTCTCAACACAGTTTGCTTTCTACGAGTTTTAACTTGAGTTCAGTATTATGCGAATTCTTGAGTCTAGAATTGTATTATGCGAGTTCTAGATTTGAAATAAGATTTATTCAAGTTAATGACTTTGAAGAAGCATCGAGCGAGTTTTTGTCTTGGACTTTGCATTTTGAGTGTTCTAACCTGTTTTAAGAGGATTTTCATGTGTTCTGCGAGTTCATGAGATACATCATTATTTTGAGAACAAAATCAAAACAACAAGTGTTTTGGTCATTTTTTTGTATCTTTTCTGTATGTTTTTTGAAGTATTGTTGCATTTTGAGTCTTGCAACATAGTATGCTATCTTTGTGAGCTTCAAGTAGATTCTGTATTTTCTGTATTCTCAACACAGTATGCTTTCTGTGAGTTCTTAACTTGAGTTTGAGATTATGCATGTTCTTGAGGTTGAGAATTGTATTCTGCGAGTTCTAGAGTTGGAATAAGTTGTACGCGAGTTCATGACTTAGAATAATCATCATGCGAGTTTTTGACTTGGACTTTGCATTTTGAGTGTTCTAACCTGTTTTAAGAGGATTTTCATGTGTTCTAAGAGTTTATGAGATACAACATCATTTTGAGAACAAATTCAAAACAACAAGTGCTTTGGTCATTTTTTTGTATCTTTTATGTACTTTTTTTTGAAGAGTTGTTGCATTTTGTATCTTGCTACATAGTATGCTATCTTTGTGAGCTTCAAGTACATTATGTATTTTCTGTATTCTCAACACAGTTTGCTTTCTACGAGTTTTAACTTGAGTTCAGTATTATGCGAATTCTTGAGTCTAGAATTGTATTATGCGAGTTCTAGATTTGAAATAAGATTTATTCAAGTTAATGACTTTGAAGAAGCATCGAGCGAGTTTTTGTCTTGGACTTTGCATTTTGAGTGTTCTAACCTGTTTTAAGAGGATTTTCATGTGTTCTGCGAGTTCATGAGATACATCATTATTTTGAGAACAAAATCAAAACAACAAGTGTTTTGGTCATTTTTTTGTATCTTTTCTGTATGTTTTTTGAAGTATTGTTGCATTTTGTGTCTTGCAACATAGTATGCTATCTTTGTGAGCTTCAAGTAGATTCTGTATTTTCTGTATTCTCAACACAGTATGCTTTCTGTGAGTTCTTAACTTGAGTTTGAGATTATGAATGTTCTTGAGGTTGAGAATTGTATTCTGCGAGTTCTAGAGTTGGAATAAGTTGTACGCGAGTTCATGACTTAGAATAATCATCATGCGAGTTTTTGACTTGGACTTTGCATTTTCAGTGTTCTAACCTGTTTTAAGAGGATTTTCATGTGTTCTAAGAGTTTATGAGATACAACATCATTTTGAGAACAAATTCAAAACAACAAGTGCTTTGGTCATTTTTTTGTATCTTTTATGTACTTTTTTATGAAGAGTTGTTGCATTTTGTATCTTGCTACATAGTATGCTATCTTTGTGAGCTTCAAGTACATTATGTATTTTCTGTATTCTCAACACAGTTTGCTTTCTGCGAGTTTTAACTTGAGTTCAGTATTATGCGAATTCTTGAGTCTAGAATTGTATTATGCGAGTTCTAGATTTGAAATAAGATTTATTCGAGTTAATGACTTTGAAGAAGCATCGAGCGAGTTTTTGGACTTTGCATTTTGAGTGTTCTAACCTGTTTTAAGAGGATTTTCATGTGTTCTGCGAGTTCATGAGATACATCATTATTTTGAGAACAAAATCAAAAACAACAAGTGTTTTGGTCATTTTTTTTGTATCTTTTCTGTATGTTTTTTGAAGTATTGTTGCATTTTGTGTCTTGCAACATAGTATGCTATCTTTGTGAGCTTCAAGTACATTCTGTATTTTCTGTATTCTCAACATAGTATGCTTTCTGAGAGTTCTTAACTTGAGTTTGAGATTATGCATGTTCTTGAGGTTGAGAATTGTATTCTGCGAGTTCTAGAGTTGGAATAAGTTGTACGCGAGTTCATGACTTAGAATAATCATCATGCGAGTTTTTGACTTGGACTTTGCATTTTGAGTGTTCTAACCTGTTTTAAGAGGATTTTCATGTGTTCTAAGAGTTTATGAGATACAACATCATTTTGAGAACAAATTCAAAACAACAAGTGCTTTGGTCATTTTTTTGTATCTTTTATGTACTTTTTTTTGAAGAGTTGTTGCATTTTGTATCTTGCTACATAGTATGCTATCTTTGTGAGCTTCAAGTACATTTTGTATTTTCTGTATTCTCAACACAGTTTGCTTTCTACGAGTTTTAACTTGAGTTCAGTATTATGCGAAATCTTGAGTCTAGAATTGTATTATGCGAGTTCTAGATTTGAAATAAGATTTATTCAAGTTAATGACTTTGAAGAAGCATCGAGCGAGTTTTTGTCTTGGACTTTGCATTTTGAGTGTTCTAACCTGTTTTAATAGGATTTTCATGTGTTCTGCGAGTTCATGAGATACATCATTATTTTGAGAACAAAATCAAAACAACAAGTGTTTTGGTCATTTTTTTGTATCTTTTCTGTATGTTTTTTGAAGTATTGTTGCATTTTGTGTCTTGCAACATAGTATGCTATCTTTGTGAGCTTCAAGTAGATTCTGTATTTTCTGTATTCTCAACACAGTATGCTTTCTGTGAGTTCTTAACTTGAGTTTGAGATTATGCATGTTCTTGAGGTTGAGAATTGTATTCTGCGAGTTCTAGAGTTGGAATAAGTTGTACGCGAGTTCATGACTTAGAATAATCATCATGCGAGTTTTTGACTTGGACTTTGCATTTTGAGTGTTCTAACCTGTTTTAAGAGGATTTTCATGTGTTCTAAGAGTTTATGAGATACAACATCATTTTGAGAACAAATTCAAAACAACAAGTGCTTTGGTCATTTTTTTGTATCTTTTATGTACTTTTTTTTGAAGAGTTGTTGCATTTTGTATCTTGCTACATAGTATGCTATCTTTGTGAGCTTCAAGTACATTATGTATTTTCTGTATTCTCAACACAGTTTGCTTTCTACGAGTTTTAACTTGAGTTCAGTATTATGCGAATTCTTGAGTCTAGAATTGTATTATGCGAGTTCTAGAATTGAAATAAGATTTATTCAAGTTAATGACTTTGAAGAAGCATCGAGCGAGTTTTTGTCTTGGACTTTGCATTTTGAGTGTTCTAACCTGTTTTAAGAGGATTTCCATGTGTTCTGCGAGTTCATGAGATACATCATTATTTTGAGAACAAAATCAAAACAACAAGTGTTTTGGTCATTTTTTTGTATCTTTTCTGTATGTTTTTTGAAGTATTGTTGCATTTTGTGTCTTGCAACATAGTATGCTATCTTTGTGAGCTTCAAGTAGATTATGTATTTTCTGTATTCTCAACACAGTATGCTTTCTGTGAGTTCTTAACTTGAGTTTGAGATTATGAATGTTCTTGAGGTTGAGAATTGTATTCTGCGAGTTCTAGAGTTGGAATAAGTTGTACGCGAGTTCATGACTTAGAATAATCATCATGCGAGTTTTTGACTTGGACTTTGCATTTTCAGTGTTCTAACCTGTTTTAAGAGGATTTTCATGTGTTCTAAGAGTTTATGAGATACAACATCATTTTGAGAACAAATTCAAAACAACAAGTGCTTTGGTCATTTTTTTGTATCTTTTATGTACTTTTTATGAAGAGTTGTTGCATTTTGTATCTTGCTACATAGTATGCTATCTTTGTGAGCTTCAAGTACATTATGTATTTTCTGTATTCTCAACACAGTTTGCTTTCTGCGAGTTTTAACTTGAGTTCAGTATTATGCGAATTCTTGAGTCTAGAATTGTATTATGCGAGTTCTAGATTTGAAATAAGATTTATTCGAGTTAATGACTTTGAAGAAGCATCGAGCGAGTTTTTGGACTTTGCATTTTGAGTGTTCTAACCTGTTTTAAGAGGATTTTCATGTGTTCTGCGAGTTCATGAGATACATCATTATTTTGAGAACAAAATCAAAAACAACAAGTGTTTTGGTCATTTTTTTGTATCTTTTCTGTATGTTTTTTGAAGTATTGTTGCATTTTGTGTCTTGCAACATAGTATGCTATCTTTGTGAGCTTCAAGTACATTCTGTATTTTCTGTATTCTCAACATAGTATGCTTTCTGAGAGTTCTTAACTTGAGTTTGAGATTATGCATGTTCTTGAGGTTGAGAATTGTATTCTGCGAGTTCTAGAGTTGGAATAAGTTGTACGCGAGTTCATGACTTAGAATAATCATCATGCGAGTTTTTGACTTGGACTTTGCATTTTGAGTGTTCTAACCTGTTTTAAGAGGATTTTCATGTGTTCTAAGAGTTTATGAGATACAACATCATTTTGAGAACAAATTCAAAACAACAAGTGCTTTGGTCATTTTTTTGTATCTTTTATGTACTTTTTTTTGAAGAGTTGTTGCATTTTGTATCTTGCTACATAGTATGCTATCTTTGTGAGCTTCAAGTACATTTTGTATTTTCTGTATTCTCAACACAGTTTGCTTTCTACGAGTTTTAACTTGAGTTCAGTATTATGCGAAATCTTGAGTCTAGAATTGTATTATGCGAGTTCTAGATTTGAAATAAGATTTATTCAAGTTAATGACTTTGAAGAAGCATCGAGCGAGTTTTTGTCTTGGACTTTGCATTTTGAGTGTTCTAACCTGTTTTAATAGGATTTTCATGTGTTCTGCGAGTTCATGAGATACATCATTATTTTGAGAACAAAATCAAAACAACAAGTGTTTTGGTCATTTTTTTGTATCTTTTCTGTATGTTTTTTGAAGTATTGTTGCATTTTGTGTCTTGCAACATAGTATGCTATCTTTGTGAGCTTCAAGTAGATTCTGTATTTTCTGTATTCTCAACACAGTATGCTTTCTGTGAGTTCTTAACTTGAGTTTGAGATTATGCATGTTCTTGAGGTTGAGAATTGTATTCTGCGAGTTCTAGAGTTGGAATAAGTTGTACGCGAGTTCATGACTTAGAATAATCATCATGCGAGTTTTTGACTTGGACTTTGCATTTTGAGTGTTCTAACCTGTTTTAAGAGGATTTTCATGTGTTCTAAGAGTTTATGAGATACAACATCATTTTGAGAACAAATTCAAAACAACAAGTGCTTTGGTCATTTTTTTGTATCTTTTATGTACTTTTTTTTGAAGAGTTGTTGCATTTTGTATCTTGCTACATAGTATGCTATCTTTGTGAGCTTCAAGTACATTATGTATTTTCTGTATTCTCAACACAGTTTGCTTTCTACGAGTTTTAACTTGAGTTCAGTATTATGCGAATTCTTGAGTCTAGAATTGTATTATGCGAGTTCTAGAATTGAAATAAGATTTATTCAAGTTAATGACTTTGAAGAAGCATCGAGCGAGTTTTTGTCTTGGACTTTGCATTTTGAGTGTTCTAACCTGTTTTAAGAGGATTTCCATGTGTTCTGCGAGTTCATGAGATACATCATTATTTTGAGAACAAAATCAAAACAACAAGTGTTTTGGTCATTTTTTTGTATCTTTTCTGTATGTTTTTTGAAGTATTGTTGCATTTTGTGTCTTGCAACATAGTATGCTATCTTTGTGAGCTTCAAGTAGATTCTGTATTTTCTGTATTCTCAACACAGTATGCTTTCTGTGAGTTCTTAACTTGAGTTTGAGATTATGCATGTCCTTGAGGTTGAGAATTGTATTCTGCGAGTTCTAGAGTTGGAATAAGTTGTACGCGAGTTCATGACTTAGAATAATCATCATGCGAGTTTTTGACTTGGACTTTGCATTTTGAGTGTTCTAACCTGTTTTAAGAGGATTTTCATGTGTTCTAAGAGTTTATGAGATACAACATCATTTTGAGAACAAATTCAAAACAACAAGTGCTTTGGTCATATTTTTGTATCTTTTATGTACTTTTTTTTGAAGAGTTGTTGCATTTTGTATCTTGCTACATAGTATGCTATCTTTGTGAGCTTCAAGTACATTATGTATTTTCTGTATTCTCAACACAGTTTGCTTTCTACGAGTTTTAACTTGAGTTCAGTATTATGCGAATTCTTGAGTCTAGAATTGTATTATGCGAGTTCTAGATTTGAAATAAGATTTATTCAAGTTAATGACTTTGAAGAAGCATCGAGCGAGTTTTTGTCTTGGACTTTGCATTTTGAGTGTTCTAACCTGTTTTAAGAGGATTTTCATGTGTTCTGCGAGTTCATGAGATACATCATTATTTTGAGAACAAAATCAAAACAACAAGTGTTTTGGTCATTTTTTTGTATCTTTTCTGTATGTTTTTTGAAGTATTGTTGCATTTTGTGTCTTGCAACATAGTATGCTATCTTTGTGAGCTTCAAGTAGATTCTGTATTTTCTGTATTCTCAACACAGTATGCTTTCTGTGAGTTCTTAACTTGAGTTTGAGATTATGCATGTTCTTGAGGTTGAGAATTGTATTCTGCGAGTTCTAGAGTTGGAATAAGTTGTACGCGAGTTCATGACTTAGAATAATCATCATGCGAGTTTTTGACTTGGACTTTGCATTTTGAGTGTTCTAACCTGTTTTAAGAGGATTTTCATGTGTTCTAAGAGTTTATGAGATACAACATCATTTTGAGAACAAATTCAAAACAACAAGTGCTTTGGTCATTTTTTTGTATCTTTTATGTACTTTTTTTTGAAGAGTTGTTGCATTTTGTATCTTGCTACATAGTATGCTATCTTTGTGAGCTTCAAGTACATTATGTATTTTCTGTATTCTCAACACAGTTTGCTTTCTACGAGTTTTAACTTGAGTTCAGTATTATGCGAATTCTTGAGTCTAGAATTGTATTATGCGAGTTCTAGATTTGAAATAAGATTTATTCAAGTTAATGACTTTGAAGAAGCATCGAGCGAGTTTTTGTCTTGGACTTTGCATTTTGAGTGTTCTAACCTGTTTTAAGAGGATTTCCATGTGTTCTGCGAGTTCATGAGATACATCATTATTTTGAGAACAAAATCAAAACAACAAGTGTTTTGGTCATTTTTTTGTATCTTTTCTGTATGTTTTTTGAAGTATTGTTGCATTTTGTGTCTTGCAACATAGTATGCTATCTTTGTGAGCTTCAAGTAGATTCTGTATTTTCTGTATTCTCAACACAGTATGCTTTCTGTGAGTTCTTAACTTGAGTTTGAGATTATGCATGTCCTTGAGGTTGAGAATTGTATTCTGCGAGTTCTAGAGTTGGAATAAGTTGTACGCGAGTTCATGACTTAGAATAATCATCATGCGAGTTTTTGACTTGGACTTTGCATTTTGAGTGTTCTAACCTGTTTTAAGAGGATTTTCATGTGTTCTAAGAGTTTATGAGATACAACATCATTTTGAGAACAAATTCAAAACAACAAGTGCTTTGGTCATATTTTTGTATCTTTTATGTACTTTTTTTTGAAGAGTTGTTGCATTTTGTATCTTGCTACATAGTATGCTATCTTTGTGAGCTTCAAGTACATTATGTATTTTTTGTATTCTCAACACAGTTTGCTTTCTACGAGTTTTAACTTGAGTTCAGTATTATGCGAATTCTTGAGTCTAGAATTGTATTATGCGAGTTCTAGATTTGAAATAAGATTTATTCAAGTTAATGACTTTGAAGAAGCATCGAGCGAGTTTTTGTCTTGGACTTTGCATTTTGAGTGTTCTAACCTGTTTTAAGAGGATTTTCATGTGTTCTGCGAGTTCATGAGATACATCATTATTTTGAGAACAAAATCAAAACAACAAGTGTTTTGGTCATTTTTTTGTATCTTTTCTGTATGTTTTTTGAAGTATTGTTGCATTTTGTGTCTTGCAACATAGTATGCTATCTTTGTGAGCTTCAAGTAGATTCTGTATTTTCTGTATTCTCAACACAGTATGCTTTCTGTGAGTTCTTAACTTGAGTTTGAGATTATGCATGTTCTTGAGGTTGAGAATTGTATTCTGCGAGTTCTAGAGTTGGAATAAGTTGTACGCGAGTTCATGACTTAGAATAATCATCATGCGAGTTTTTGACTTGGACTTTGCATTTTGAGTGTTCTAACCTGTTTTAAGAGGATTTTCATGTGTTCTAAGAGTTTATGAGATACAACATCATTTTGAGAACAAATTCAAAACAACAAGTGCTTTGGTCATTTTTTTGTATCTTTTATGTACTTTTTTTTGAAGAGTTGTTGCATTTTGTATCTTGCTACATAGTATGCTATCTTTGTGAGCTTCAAGTACATTATGTATTTTCTGTATTCTCAACACAGTTTGCTTTCTACGAGTTTTAACTTGAGTTCAGTATTATGCGAATTCTTGAGTCTAGAATTGTATTATGCGAGTTCTAGATTTGAAATAAGATTTATTCAAGTTAATGACTTTGAAGAAGCATCGAGCGAGTTTTTGTCTTGGACTTTGCATTTTGAGTGTTCTAACCTGTTTTAAGAGGATTTTCATGTGTTCTGCGAGTTCATGAGATACATCATTATTTTGAGAACAAAATCAAAACAACAAGTGTTTTGGTCATTTTTTTGTATCTTTTCTGTATGTTTTTTGAAGTATTGTTGCATTTTGTGTCTTGCAACATAGTATGCTATCTTTGTGAGCTTCAAGTAGATTCTGTATTTTCTGTATTCTCAACACAGTATGCTTTCTGTGAGTTCTTAACTTGAGTTTGAGATTATGCATGTTCTTGAGGTTGAGAATTGTATTCTGCGAGTTCTAGAGTTGGAATAAGTTGTACGCGAGTTCATGACTTAGAATAATCATCATGCGAGTTTTTGACTTGGACTTTGCATTTTCAGTGTTCTAACCTGTTTTAAGAGGATTTTCATGTGTTCTAAGAGTTTATGAGATACAACATCATTTTGAGAACAAATTCAAAACAACAAGTGCTTTGGTCATTTTTTTGTATCTTTTATGTACTTTTTTATGAAGAGTTGTTGCATTTTGTATCTTGCTACATAGTATGCTATCTTTGTGAGCTTCAAGTACATTATGTATTTTCTGTATTCTCAACACAGTTTGCTTTCTGCGAGTTTTAACTTGAGTTCAGTATTATGCGAATTCTTGAGTCTAGAATTGTATTATGCGAGTTCTAGATTTGAAATAAGATTTATTCGAGTTAATGACTTTGAAGAAGCATCGAGCGAGTTTTTGGACTTTGCATTTTGAGTGTTCTAACCTGTTTTAAGAGGATTTTCATGTGTTCTGCGAGTTCATGAGATACATCATTATTTTGAGAACAAAATCAAAAACAACAAGTGTTTTGGTCATTTTTTTGTATCTTTTCTGTATGTTTTTTGAAGTATTGTTGCATTTTGTGTCTTGCAACATAGTATGCTATCTTTGTGAGCTTCAAGTACATTCTGTATTTTCTGTATTCTCAACATAGTATGCTTTCTGAGAGTTCTTAACTTGAGTTTGAGATTATGCATGTTCTTGAGGTTGAGAATTGTATTCTGCGAGTTCTAGAGTTGGAATAAGTTGTACGCGAGTTCATGACTTAGAATAATCATCATGCGAGTTTTTGACTTGGACTTTGCATTTTGAGTGTTCTAACCTGTTTTAAGAGGATTTTCATGTGTTCTAAGAGTTTATGAGATACAACATCATTTTGAGAACAAATTCAAAACAACAAGTGCTTTGGTCATTTTTTTGTATCTTTTATGTACTTTTTTTTGAAGAGTTGTTGCATTTTGTATCTTGCTACATAGTATGCTATCTTTGTGAGCTTCAAGTACATTTTGTATTTTCTGTATTCTCAACACAGTTTGCTTTCTACGAGTTTTAACTTGAGTTCAGTATTATGCGAAATCTTGAGTCTAGAATTGTATTATGCGAGTTCTAGATTTGAAATAAGATTTATTCAAGTTAATGACTTTGAAGAAGCATCGAGCGAGTTTTTGTCTTGGACTTTGCATTTTGAGTGTTCTAACCTGTTTTAATAGGATTTTCATGTGTTCTGCGAGTTCATGAGATACATCATTATTTTGAGAACAAAATCAAAACAACAAGTGTTTTGGTCATTTTTTTGTATCTTTTCTGTATGTTTTTTGAAGTATTGTTGCATTTTGTGTCTTGCAACATAGTATGCTATCTTTGTGAGCTTCAAGTAGATTCTGTATTTTCTGTATTCTCAACACAGTATGCTTTCTGTGAGTTCTTAACTTGAGTTTGAGATTATGCATGTTCTTGAGGTTGAGAATTGTATTCTGCGAGTTCTAGAGTTGGAATAAGTTGTACGCGAGTTCATGACTTAGAATAATCATCATGCGAGTTTTTGACTTGGACTTTGCATTTTGAGTGTTCTAACCTGTTTTAAGAGGATTTTCATGTGTTCTAAGAGTTTATGAGATACAACATCATTTTGAGAACAAATTCAAAACAACAAGTGCTTTGGTCATTTTTTTGTATCTTTTATGTACTTTTTTTTGAAGAGTTGTTGCATTTTGTATCTTGCTACATAGTATGCTATCTTTGTGAGCTTCAAGTACATTATGTATTTTCTGTATTCTCAACACAGTTTGCTTTCTACGAGTTTTAACTTGAGTTCAGTATTATGCGAATTCTTGAGTCTAGAATTGTATTATGCGAGTTCTAGAATTGAAATAAGATTTATTCAAGTTAATGACTTTGAAGAAGCATCGAGCGAGTTTTTGTCTTGGACTTTGCATTTTGAGTGTTCTAACCTGTTTTAAGAGGATTTCCATGTGTTCTGCGAGTTCATGAGATACATCATTATTTTGAGAACAAAATCAAAACAACAAGTGTTTTGGTCATTTTTTTGTATCTTTTCTGTATGTTTTTTGAAGTATTGTTGCATTTTGTGTCTTGCAACATAGTATGCTATCTTTGTGAGCTTCAAGTAGATTCTGTATTTTCTGTATTCTCAACACAGTATGCTTTCTGTGAGTTCTTAACTTGAGTTTGAGATTATGCATGTCCTTGAGGTTGAGAATTGTATTCTGCGAGTTCTAGAGTTGGAATAAGTTGTACGCGAGTTCATGACTTAGAATAATCATCATGCGAGTTTTTGACTTGGACTTTGCATTTTCAGTGTTCTAACCTGTTTTAAGAGGATTTTCATGTGTTCTAAGAGTTTATGAGATACAACATCATTTTGAGAACAAATTCAAAACAACAAGTGCTTTGGTCATATTTTTGTATCTTTTATGTACTTTTTTTTGAAGAGTTGTTGCATTTTGTATCTTGCTACATAGTATGCTATCTTTGTGAGCTTCAAGTACATTATGTATTTTCTGTATTCTCAACACAGTTTGCTTTCTACGAGTTTTAACTTGAGTTCAGTATTATGCGAATTCTTGAGTCTAGAATTGTATTATGCGAGTTCTAGATTTGAAATAAGATTTATTCAAGTTAATGACTTTGAAGAAGCATCGAGCGAGTTTTTGTCTTGGACTTTGCATTTTGAGTGTTCTAACCTGTTTTAAGAGGATTTTCATGTGTTCTGCGAGTTCATGAGATACATCATTATTTTGAGAACAAAATCAAAACAACAAGTGTTTTGGTCATTTTTTTGTATCTTTTCTGTATGTTTTTTGAAGTATTGTTGCATTTTGTGTCTTGCAACATAGTATGCTATCTTTGTGAGCTTCAAGTAGATTCTGTATTTTCTGTATTCTCAACACAGTATGCTTTCTGTGAGTTCTTAACTTGAGTTTGAGATTATGCATGTTCTTGAGGTTGAGAATTGTATTCTGCGAGTTCTAGAGTTGGAATAAGTTGTACGCGAGTTCATGACTTAGAATAATCATCATGCGAGTTTTTGACTTGGACTTTGCATTTTGAGTGTTCTAACCTGTTTTAAGAGGATTTTCATGTGTTCTAAGAGTTTATGAGATACAACATCATTTTGAGAACAAATTCAAAACAACAAGTGCTTTGGTCATTTTTTTGTATCTTTTATGTACTTTTTTTTGAAGAGTTGTTGCATTTTGTATCTTGCTACATAGTATGCTATCTTTGTGAGCTTCAAGTACATTATGTATTTTCTGTATTCTCAACACAGTTTGCTTTCTACGAGTTTTAACTTGAGTTCAGTATTATGCGAATTCTTGAGTCTAGAATTGTATTATGCGAGTTCTAGATTTGAAATAAGATTTATTCAAGTTAATGACTTTGAAGAAGCATCGAGCGAGTTTTTGTCTTGGACTTTGCATTTTGAGTGTTCTAACCTGTTTTAAGAGGATTTCCATGTGTTCTGCGAGTTCATGAGATACATCATTATTTTGAGAACAAAATCAAAACAACAAGTGTTTTGGTCATTTTTTTGTATCTTTTCTGTATGTTTTTTGAAGTATTGTTGCATTTTGTGTCTTGCAACATAGTATGCTATCTTTGTGAGCTTCAAGTAGATTCTGTATTTTCTGTATTCTCAACACAGTATGCTTTCTGTGAGTTCTTAACTTGAGTTTGAGATTATGCATGTCCTTGAGGTTGAGAATTGTATTCTGCGAGTTCTAGAGTTGGAATAAGTTGTACGCGAGTTCATGACTTAGAATAATCATCATGCGAGTTTTTGACTTGGACTTTGCATTTTGAGTGTTCTAACCTGTTTTAAGAGGATTTTCATGTGTTCTAAGAGTTTATGAGATACAACATCATTTTGAGAACAAATTCAAAACAACAAGTGCTTTGGTCATATTTTTGTATCTTTTATGTACTTTTTTTTGAAGAGTTGTTGCATTTTGTATCTTGCTACATAGTATGCTATCTTTGTGAGCTTCAAGTACATTATGTATTTTCTGTATTCTCAACACAGTTTGCTTTCTACGAGTTTTAACTTGAGTTCAGTATTATGCGAATTCTTGAGTCTAGAATTGTATTATGCGAGTTCTAGATTTGAAATAAGATTTATTCAAGTTAATGACTTTGAAGAAGCATCGAGCGAGTTTTTGTCTTGGACTTTGCATTTTGAGTGTTCTAACCTGTTTTAAGAGGATTTTCATGTGTTCTGCGAGTTCATGAGATACATCATTATTTTGAGAACAAAATCAAAACAACAAGTGTTTTGGTCATTTTTTTGTATCTTTTCTGTATGTTTTTTGAAGTATTGTTGCATTTTGTGTCTTGCAACATAGTATGCTATCTTTGTGAGCTTCAAGTAGATTCTGTATTTTCTGTATTCTCAACACAGTATGCTTTCTGTGAGTTCTTAACTTGAGTTTGAGATTATGCATGTTCTTGAGGTTGAGAATTGTATTCTGCGAGTTCTAGAGTTGGAATAAGTTGTACGCGAGTTCATGACTTAGAATAATCATCATGCGAGTTTTTGACTTGGACTTTGCATTTTGAGTGTTCTAACCTGTTTTAAGAGGATTTTCATGTGTTCTAAGAGTTTATGAGATACAACATCATTTTGAGAACAAATTCAAAACAACAAGTGCTTTGGTCATTTTTTTGTATCTTTTATGTACTTTTTTTTGAAGAGTTGTTGCATTTTGTATCTTGCTACATAGTATGCTATCTTTGTGAGCTTCAAGTACATTATGTATTTTCTGTATTCTCAACACAGTTTGCTTTCTACGAGTTTTAACTTGAGTTCAGTATTATGCGAATTCTTGAGTCTAGAATTGTATTATGCGAGTTCTAGATTTGAAATAAGATTTATTCAAGTTAATGACTTTGAAGAAGCATCGAGCGAGTTTTTGTCTTGGACTTTGCATTTTGAGTGTTCTAACCTGTTTTAAGAGGATTTTCATGTGTTCTGCGAGTTCATGAGATACATCATTATTTTGAGAACAAAATCAAAACAACAAGTGTTTTGGTCATTTTTTTGTATCTTTTCTGTATGTTTTTTGAAGTATTGTTGCATTTTGTGTCTTGCAACATAGTATGCTATCTTTGTGAGCTTCAAGTAGATTCTGTATTTTCTGTATTCTCAACACAGTATGCTTTCTGTGAGTTCTTAACTTGAGTTTGAGATTATGCATGTTCTTGAGGTTGAGAATTGTATTCTGCGAGTTCTAGAGTTGGAATAAGTTGTACGCGAGTTCATGACTTAGAATAATCATCATGCGAGTTTTTGACTTGGACTTTGCATTTTCAGTGTTCTAACCTGTTTTAAGAGGATTTTCATGTGTTCTAAGAGTTTATGAGATACAACATCATTTTGAGAACAAATTCAAAACAACAAGTGCTTTGGTCATTTTTTTGTATCTTTTATGTACTTTTTTATGAAGAGTTGTTGCATTTTGTATCTTGCTACATAGTATGCTATCTTTGTGAGCTTCAAGTACATTATGTATTTTCTGTATTCTCAACACAGTTTGCTTTCTGCGAGTTTTAACTTGAGTTCAGTATTATGCGAATTCTTGAGTCTAGAATTGTATTATGCGAGTTCTAGATTTGAAATAAGATTTATTCGAGTTAATGACTTTGAAGAAGCATCGAGCGAGTTTTTGGACTTTGCATTTTGAGTGTTCTAACCTGTTTTAAGAGGATTTTCATGTGTTCTGCGAGTTCATGAGATACATCATTATTTTGAGAACAAAATCAAAAACAACAAGTGTTTTGGTCATTTTTTTGTATCTTTTCTGTATGTTTTTTGAAGTATTGTTGCATTTTGTGTCTTGCAACATAGTATGCTATCTTTGTGAGCTTCAAGTACATTCTGTATTTTCTGTATTCTCAACATAGTATGCTTTCTGAGAGTTCTTAACTTGAGTTTGAGATTATGCATGTTCTTGAGGTTGAGAATTGTATTCTGCGAGTTCTAGAGTTGGAATAAGTTGTACGCGAGTTCATGACTTAGAATAATCATCATGCGAGTTTTTGACTTGGACTTTGCATTTTGAGTGTTCTAACCTGTTTTAAGAGGATTTTCATGTGTTCTAAGAGTTTATGAGATACAACATCATTTTGAGAACAAATTCAAAACAACAAGTGCTTTGGTCATTTTTTTGTATCTTTTATGTACTTTTTTTTGAAGAGTTGTTGCATTTTGTATCTTGCTACATAGTATGCTATCTTTGTGAGCTTCAAGTACATTATGTATTTTCTGTATTCTCAAAACAGTTTGCTTTCTACGAGTTTTAACTTGAGTTCAGTATTATGCGAAATCTTGAGTCTAGAATTGTATTATGCGAGTTCTAGATTTGAAATAAGATTTATTCAAGTTAATGACTTTGAAGAAGCATCGAGCGAGTTTTTGTCTTGGACTTTGCATTTTGAGTGTTCTAACCTGTTTTAAGAGGATTTTCATGTGTTCTGCGAGTTCATGAGATACATCATTATTTTGAGAACAAAATCAAAACAACAAGTGTTTTGGTCATTTTTTTGTATCTTTTCTGTATGTTTTTTGAAGTATTGTTGCATTTTGTGTCTTGCAACATAGTATGCTATCTTTGTGAGCTTCAAGTAGATTCTGTATTTTCTGTATTCTCAACACAGTATGCTTTCTGTGAGTTCTTAACTTGAGTTTGAGATTATGCATGTTCTTGAGGTTGAGAATTGTATTCTGCGAGTTCTAGAGTTGGAATAAGTTGTACGCGAGTTCATGACTTAGAATAATCATCATGCGAGTTTTTGACTTGGACTTTGCATTTTGAGTGTTCTAACCTGTTTTAAGAGGATTTTCATGTGTTCTAAGAGTTTATGAGATACAACATCATTTTGAGAACAAATTCAAAACAACAAGTGCTTTGGTCATATTTTTGTATCTTTTATGTACTTTTTTTTGAAGAGTTGTTGCATTTTGTATCTTGCTACATAGTATGCTATCTTTGTGAGCTTCAAGTACATTATGTATTTTCTGTATTCTCAACACAGTTTGCTTTCTACGAGTTTTAACTTGAGTTCAGTATTATGCGAATTCTTGAGTCTAGAATTGTATTATGCGAGTTCTAGATTTGAAATAAGATTTATTCAAGTTAATTACTTTGAAGAAGCATCGAGCGAGTTTTTGTCTTGGACTTTGCATTTTGAGTGTTCTAACCTGTTTTAAGAGGATTTTCATGTGTTCTGCGAGTTCATGAGATACATCATTATTTTGAGAACAAAATCAAAACAACAAGTGTTTTGGTCATTTTTTTGTATCTTTTCTGTATGTTTTTTGAAGTATTGTTGCATTTTGAGTCTTGCAACATAGTATGCTATCTTTGTGAGCTTCAAGTAGATTCTGTATTTTCTGTATTCTCAACACAGTATGCTTTCTGTGAGTTCTTAACTTGAGTTTGAGATTATGCATGTTCTTGAGGTTGAGAATTGTATTCTGCGAGTTCTAGAGTTGGAATAAGTTGTACGCGAGTTCATGACTTAGAATAATCATCATGCGAGTTTTTGACTTGGACTTTGCATTTTGAGTGTTCTAGGTGTTTTAAGAGGATTTTCATGTGTTCTAAGAGTTTATGAGATACAACATCATTTTGAGAACAAATTCAAAACAACAAGTGCTTTGGTCATTTTTTTGTATCTTTTATGTACTTTTTTTTGAAGAGTTGTTGCATTTTGTATCTTGCTACATAGTATGCTATCTTTGTGAGCTTCAAGTACATTATGTATTTTCTGTATTCTCAACACAGTTTGCTTTCTACGAGTTTTAACTTGAGTTCAGTATTATGCGAATTCTTGAGTCTAGAATTGTATTATGCGAGTTCTAGATTTGAAATAAGATTTATTCAAGTTAATGACTTTGAAGAAGCATCGAGCGAGTTTTTGTCTTGGACTTTGCATTTTGAGTGTTCTAACCTGTTTTAAGAGGATTTCATGTGTTCTGCGAGTTCATGAGATACATCATTATTTTGAGAACAAAATCAAAACAACAAGTGTTTTGGTCATTTTTTTGTATCTTTTCTGTATGTTTTTTGAAGTATTGTTGCATTTTGTGTCTTGCAACATAGTATGCTATCTTTGTGAGCTTCAAGTAGATTCTGTATTTTCTGTATTCTCAACACAGTATGCTTTCTGTGAGTTCTTAACTTGAGTTTGAGATTATGCATGTTCTTGAGGTTGAGAATTGTATTCTGCGAGTTCTAGAGTTGGAATAAGTTGTACGCGAGTTCATGACTTAGAATAATCATCATGCGAGTTTTTGACTTGGACTTTGCATTTTCAGTGTTCTAACCTGTTTTAAGAGGATTTTCATGTGTTCTAAGAGTTTATGAGATACAACATCATTTTGAGAACAAATTCAAAACAACAAGTGCTTTGGTCATTTTTTTGTATCTTTTATGTACTTTTTTATGAAGAGTTGTTGCATTTTGTATCTTGCTACATAGTATGCTATCTTTGTGAGCTTCAAGTACATTATGTATTTTCTGTATTCTCAACACAGTTTGCTTTCTGCGAGTTTTAACTTGAGTTCAGTATTATGCGAATTCTTGAGTCTAGAATTGTATTATGCGAGTTCTAGATTTGAAATAAGATTTATTCGAGTTAATGACTTTGAAGAAGCATCGAGCGAGTTTTTGGACTTTGCATTTTGAGTGTTCTAACCTGTTTTAAGAGGATTTTCATGTGTTCTGCGAGTTCATGAGATACATCATTATTTTGAGAACAAAATCAAAAACAACAAGTGTTTTGGTCATTTTTTTGTATCTTTTCTGTATGTTTTTTGAAGTATTGTTGCATTTTGTGTCTTGCAACATAGTATGCTATCTTTGTGAGCTTCAAGTACATTCTGTATTTTCTGTATTCTCAACATAGTATGCTTTCTGAGAGTTCTTAACTTGAGTTTGAGATTATGCATGTTCTTGAGGTTGAGAATTGTATTCTGCGAGTTCTAGAGTTGGAATAAGTTGTACGCGAGTTCATGACTTAGAATAATCATCATGCGAGTTTTTGACTTGGACTTTGCATTTTGAGTGTTCTAACCTGTTTTAAGAGGATTTTCATGTGTTCTAAGAGTTTATGAGATACAACATCATTTTGAGAACAAATTCAAAACAACAAGTGCTTTGGTCATTTTTTTGTATCTTTTATGTACTTTTTTTTGAAGAGTTGTTGCATTTTGTATCTTGCTACATAGTATGCTATCTTTGTGAGCTTCAAGTACATTATGTATTTTCTGTATTCTCAACACAGTTTGCTTTCTACGAGTTTTAACTTGAGTTCAGTATTATGCGAAATCTTGAGTCTAGAATTGTATTATGCGAGTTCTAGATTTGAAATAAGATTTATTCAAGTTAATGACTTTGAAGAAGCATCGAGCGAGTTTTTGTCTTGGACTTTGCATTTTGAGTGTTCTAACCTGTTTTAAGAGGATTTTCATGTGTTCTGCGAGTTCATGAGATACATCATTATTTTGAGAACAAAATCAAAACAACAAGTGTTTTGGTCATTTTTTTGTATCTTTTCTGTATGTTTTTTGAAGTATTGTTGCATTTTGTGTCTTGCAACATAGTATGCTATCTTTGTGAGCTTCAAGTAGATTCTGTATTTTCTGTATTCTCAACACAGTATGCTTTCTGTGAGTTCTTAACTTGAGTTTGAGATTATGCATGTTCTTGAGGTTGAGAATTGTATTCTGCGAGTTCTAGAGTTGGAATAAGTTGTACGCGAGTTCATGACTTAGAATAATCATCATGCGAGTTTTTGACTTGGACTTTGCATTTTGAGTGTTCTAACCTGTTTTAAGAGGATTTTCATGTGTTCTAAGAGTTTATGAGATACAACATCATTTTGAGAACAAATTCAAAACAACAAGTGCTTTGGTCATTTTTTTGTATCTTTTATGTACTTTTTTTTGAAGAGTTGTTGCATTTTGTATCTTGCTACATAGTATGCTATCTTTGTGAGCTTCAAGTACATTATGTATTTTTTGTATTCTCAACACAGTTTGCTTTCTACGAGTTTTAACTTGAGTTCAGTATTATGCGAATTCTTGAGTCTAGAATTGTATTATGCGAGTTCTAGATTTGAAAGAAGATTTATGAGTTAATGACTTTGAAGAAGCATCGAGCGAGTTTTTGTCTTGGACTTTGCATTTTGAGTGTTCTAACCTGTTTTAAGAGGATTTTCATGTGTTCTGCGAGTTCATGAGATACATCATTATTTTGAGAACAAAATCAAAACAACAAGTGTTTTGGTCATTTTTTTGTATCTTTTCTGTATGTTTTTTGAAGTATTGTTGCATTTTGTGTCTTGCAACATAGTATGCTATCTTTGTGAGCTTCAAGTAGATTCTGTATTTTCTGTATTCTCAACACAGTATGCTTTCTGTGAGTTCTTAACTTGAGTTTGAGATTATGCATGTTCTTGAGGTTGAGAATTGTATTCTGCGAGTTCTAGAGTTGGAATAAGTTGTACGCGAGTTCATGACTTAGAATAATCATCATGCGAGTTTTTGACTTGGACTTTGCATTTTCAGTGTTCTAACCTGTTTTAAGAGGATTTTCATGTGTTCTAAGAGTTTATGAGATACAACATCATTTTGAGAACAAATTCAAAACAACAAGTGCTTTGGTCATTTTTTTGTATCTTTTATGTACTTTTTTATGAAGAGTTGTTGCATTTTGTATCTTGCTACATAGTATGCTATCTTTGTGAGCTTCAAGTACATTATGTATTTTCTGTATTCTCAACACAGTTTGCTTTCTGCGAGTTTTAACTTGAGTTCAGTATTATGCGAATTCTTGAGTCTAGAATTGTATTATGCGAGTTCTAGATTTGAAATAAGATTTATTCGAGTTAATGACTTTGAAGAAGCATCGAGCGAGTTTTTGGACTTTGCATTTTGAGTGTTCTAACCTGTTTTAAGAGGATTTTCATGTGTTCTGCGAGTTCATGAGATACATCATTATTTTGAGAACAAAATCAAAAACAACAAGTGTTTTGGTCATTTTTTTGTATCTTTTCTGTATGTTTTTTGAAGTATTGTTGCATTTTGTGTCTTGCAACATAGTATGCTATCTTTGTGAGCTTCAAGTACATTCTGTATTTTCTGTATTCTCAACATAGTATGCTTTCTGAGAGTTCTTAACTTGAGTTTGAGATTATGCATGTTCTTGAGGTTGAGAATTGTATTCTGCGAGTTCTAGAGTTGGAATAAGTTGTACGCGAGTTCATGACTTAGAATAATCATCATGCGAGTTTTTGACTTGGACTTTGCATTTTGAGTGTTCTAACCTGTTTTAAGAGGATTTTCATGTGTTCTAAGAGTTTATGAGATACAACATCATTTTGAGAACAAATTCAAAACAACAAGTGCTTTGGTCATTTTTTTGTATCTTTTATGTACTTTTTTTTGAAGAGTTGTTGCATTTTGTATCTTGCTACATAGTATGCTATCTTTGTGAGCTTCAAGTACATTATGTATTTTCTGTATTCTCAACACAGTTTGCTTTCTACGAGTTTTAACTTGAGTTCAGTATTATGCGAAATCTTGAGTCTAGAATTGTATTATGCGAGTTCTAGATTTGAAATAAGATTTATTCAAGTTAATGACTTTGAAGAAGCATCGAGCGAGTTTTTGTCTTGGACTTTGCATTTTGAGTGTTCTAACCTGTTTTAAGAGGATTTTCATGTGTTCTGCGAGTTCATGAGATACATCATTATTTTGAGAACAAAATCAAAACAACAAGTGTTTTGGTCATTTTTTTGTATCTTTTCTGTATGTTTTTTGAAGTATTGTTGCATTTTGTGTCTTGCAACATAGTATGCTATCTTTGTGAGCTTCAAGTAGATTCTGTATTTTCTGTATTCTCAACACAGTATGCTTTCTGTGAGTTCTTAACTTGAGTTTGAGATTATGCATGTTCTTGAGGTTGAGAATTGTATTCTGCGAGTTCTAGAGTTGGAATAAGTTGTACGCGAGTTCATGACTTAGAATAATCATCATGCGAGTTTTTGACTTGGACTTTGCATTTTGAGTGTTCTAACCTGTTTTAAGAGGATTTTCATGTGTTCTAAGAGTTTATGAGATACAACATCATTTTGAGAACAAATTCAAAACAACAAGTGCTTTGGTCATTTTTTTGTATCTTTTATGTACTTTTTTTTGAAGAGTTGTTGCATTTTGTATCTTGCTACATAGTATGCTATCTTTGTGAGCTTCAAGTACATTATGTATTTTTTGTATTCTCAACACAGTTTGCTTTCTACGAGTTTTAACTTGAGTTCAGTATTATGCGAATTCTTGAGTCTAGAATTGTATTATGCGAGTTCTAGATTTGAAAGAAGATTTATTCAAGTTAATGACTTTGAAGAAGCATCGAGCGAGTTTTTGTCTTGGACTTTGCATTTTGAGTGTTCTAACCTGTTTTAAGAGGATTTTCATGTGTTCTGCGAGTTCATGAGATACATCATTATTTTGAGAACAAAATCAAAACAACAAGTGTTTTGGTCATTTTTTTGTATCTTTTCTGTATGTTTTTTGAAGTATTGTTGCATTTTGTGTCTTGCAACATAGTATGCTATCTTTGTGAGCTTCAAGTAGATTCTGTATTTTCTGTATTCTCAACACAGTATGCTTTCTATGAGTTCTTAACTTGAGTTTGAGATTATGCATGTTCTTGAGGTTGAGAATTGTATTCTGCGAGTTCTAGAGTTGGAATAAGTTGTACGCGAGTTCATGACTTAGAATAATCATCATGCGAGTTTTTGACTTGGACTTTGCATTTTCAGTGTTCTAACCTGTTTTAAGAGGATTTTCATGTGTTCTAAGAGTTTATGAGATACAACATCATTTTGAGAACAAATTCAAAACAACAAGTGCTTTGGTCATTTTTTTGTATCTTTTATGTACTTTTTTATGAAGAGTTGTTGCATTTTGTATCTTGCTACATAGTATGCTATCTTTGTGAGCTTCAAGTACATTATGTATTTTCTGTATTCTCAACACAGTTTGCTTTCTGCGAGTTTTAACTTGAGTTCAGTATTATGCGAATTCTTGAGTCTAGAATTGTATTATGCGAGTTCTAGATTTGAAATAAGATTTATTCGAGTTAATGACTTTGAAGAAGCATCGAGCGAGTTTTTGGACTTTGCATTTTGAGTGTTCTAACCTGTTTTAAGAGGATTTTCATGTGTTCTGCGAGTTCATGAGATACATCATTATTTTGAGAACAAAATCAAAAACAACAAGTGTTTTGGTCATTTTTTTGTATCTTTTCTGTATGTTTTTTGAAGTATTGTTGCATTTTGTGTCTTGCAACATAGTATGCTATCTTTGTGAGCTTCAAGTACATTCTGTATTTTCTGTATTCTCAACATAGTATGCTTTCTGAGAGTTCTTAACTTGAGTTTGAGATTATGCATGTTCTTGAGGTTGAGAATTGTATTCTGCGAGTTCTAGAGTTGGAATAAGTTGTACGCGAGTTCATGACTTAGAATAATCATCATGCGAGTTTTTGACTTGGACTTTGCATTTTGAGTGTTCTAACCTGTTTTAAGAGGATTTTCATGTGTTCTAAGAGTTTATGAGATACAACATCATTTTGAGAACAAATTCAAAACAACAAGTGCTTTGGTCATTTTTTTGTATCTTTTATGTACTTTTTTTTGAAGAGTTGTTGCATTTTGTATCTTGCTACATAGTATGCTATCTTTGTGAGCTTCAAGTACATTATGTATTTTCTGTATTCTCAAAACAGTTTGCTTTCTACGAGTTTTAACTTGAGTTCAGTATTATGCGAAATCTTGAGTCTAGAATTGTATTATGCGAGTTCTAGATTTGAAATAAGATTTATTCAAGTTAATGACTTTGAAGAAGCATCGAGCGAGTTTTTGTCTTGGACTTTGCATTTTGAGTGTTCTAACCTGTTTTAAGAGGATTTTCATGTGTTCTGCGAGTTCATGAGATACATCATTATTTTGAGAACAAAATCAAAACAACAAGTGTTTTGGTCATTTTTTTGTATCTTTTCTGTATGTTTTTTGAAGTATTGTTGCATTTTGTGTCTTGCAACATAGTATGCTATCTTTGTGAGCTTCAAGTAGATTCTGTATTTTCTGTATTCTCAACACAGTATGCTTTCTGTGAGTTCTTAACTTGAGTTTGAGATTATGCATGTTCTTGAGGTTGAGAATTGTATTCTGCGAGTTCTAGAGTTGGAATAAGTTGTACGCGAGTTCATGACTTAGAATAATCATCATGCGAGTTTTTGACTTGGACTTTGCATTTTGAGTGTTCTAACCTGTTTTAAGAGGATTTTCATGTGTTCTAAGAGTTTATGAGATACAACATCATTTTGAGAACAAATTCAAAACAACAAGTGCTTTGGTCATTTTTTTGTATCTTTTATGTACTTTTTTTTGAAGAGTTGTTGCATTTTGTATCTTGCTACATAGTATGCTATCTTTGTGAGCTTCAAGTACATTATGTATTTTCTGTATTCTCAACACAGTTTGCTTTCTACGAGTTTTAACTTGAGTTCAGTATTATGCGAATTCTTGAGTCTAGAATTGTATTATGCGAGTTCTAGATTTGAAATAAGATTTATTCAAGTTAATGACTTTGAAGAAGCATCGAGCGAGTTTTTGTCTTGGACTTTGCATTTTGAGTGTTCTAACCTGTTTTAAGAGGATTTTCATGTGTTCTGCGAGTTCATGAGATACATCATTATTTTGAGAACAAAATCAAAACAACAAGTGTTTTGGTCATTTTTTTGTATCTTTTCTGTATGTTTTTTGAAGTATTGTTGCATTTTGTGTCTTGCAACATAGTATGCTATCTTTGTGAGCTTCAAGTAGATTCTGTATTTTCTGTATTCTCAACACAGTATGCTTTCTGTGAGTTCTTAACTTGAGTTTGAGATTATGCATGTTCTTGAGGTTGAGAATTGTATTCTGCGAGTTCTAGAGTTGGAATAAGTTGTACGCGAGTTCATGACTTAGAATAATCATCATGCGAGTTTTTGACTTGGACTTTGCATTTTGAGTGTTCTAACCTGTTTTAAGAGGATTTTCATGTGTTCTAAGAGTTTATGAGATACAACATCATTTTGAGAACAAATTCAAAACAACAAGTGCTTTGGTCATTTTTTTGTATCTTTTATGTACTTTTTTTTGAAGAGTTGTTGCATTTTGTATCTTGCTACATAGTATGCTATCTTTGTGAGCTTCAAGTACATTATGTATTTTCTGTATTCTCAACACAGTTTGCTTTCTACGAGTTTTAACTTGAGTTCAGTATTATGCGAATTCTTGAGTCTAGAATTGTATTATGCGAGTTCTAGATTTGAAATAAGATTTATTCAAGTTAATGACTTTGAAGAAGCATCGAGCGAGTTTTTGTCTTGGACTTTGCATTTTGAGTGTTCTAACCTGTTTTAAGAGGATTTTCATGTGTTCTGCGAGTTCATGAGATACATCATTATTTTGAGAACAAAATCAAAACAACAAGTGTTTTGGTCATTTTTTTGTATCTTTTCTGTATGTTTTTTGAAGTATTGTTGCATTTTGTGTCTTGCAACATAGTATGCTATCTTTGTGAGCTTCAAGTACATTCCGTATTTTCTGTATTCTCAACATAGTATGCTTTTTTGTGAGTTCTTAACTTGAGTTTGAGATTATGCATGTTCTTGAGGTTGAGAATTGTATTCTGCGAGTTCTAGAGTTGGAATAAGTTGTACGCGAGTTCATGACTTAGAATAATCATCATGCGAGTTTTTGACTTGGACTTTGCATTTTGAGTGTTCTAACCTGTTTTAAGAGGATTTTCATGTGTTCTAAGAGTTCATGAGATACAACATCATTTTGATAACAAATTCAAAACAACAAGTGCTTTGGTCATTTTTTTGTATCTTTTATGTACTTTTTTATGAAGAGTTGTTGCATTTTGTATCTTGCTACATAGTATGCTATCTTTGTGAGCTTCAAGTACATTATGTATTTTCTGTATTCTCAACACAGTTTGCTTTCTGCGAGTTTTAACTTGAGTTCAGTATTATGCGAATTCTGGAGTTTAGAATTGTATTATGCGAGTTCTAGATTTGAAATAAGATTTATTCGAGTTAATGACTTTGAAGAAGCATCGAGCGAGTTTTTGTCTTGGACTTTGCATTTTGAGTGTTCTAACCTGTTTTAAGAGGATTTTCATGTGTTCTGCGAGTTCATGAGATACATCATTATTTTGAGAACAAAATCAAAACAACAAGTGTTTTGGTCATTTTTTTGTATCTTTTCTGTATTTTTTTTGAAGTATTGTTGCATTTTGTGTCTTGCAACATAGTATGCTATCTTTGTGAGCTTCAAGTACATTCCGTATTTTCTGTATTCTCAACATAGTATGCTTTTTTGTGAGTTCTTAACTTGAGTTTGAGATTATGCATGTTCTTGAGGTTGAGAATCGTATTCTGCGAGTTCTAGAGTTGGAATAAGTTGTACGCGAGTTCATGACTTAGAATAATCATCATGCGAGTTTTTGACTTGGACTTTGCATTTTGAGTGTTCTAACCTGTTTTAAGAGGATTTTCATGTGTTCTAAGAGTTCATGAGATACAACATCATTTTGATAACAAATTCAAAACAACAAGTGCTTTGGTCATTTTTTTGTATCTTTTATGTACTTTTTTATGAAGAGTTGTTGCATTTTGTATCTTGCTACATAGTATGCTATCTTTGTGAGCTTCAAGTACATTATGTATTTTCTGTATTCTCAACACAGTTTGCTTTCTGCGAGTTTTAACTTGAGTTCAGTATTATGCGAATTCTTGAGTCTAGAATTGTATTATGCGAGTTCTAGATTTGAAATAAGATTTATTCGAGTTAATGACTTTGAAGAAGCATCGAGCGAGTTTTTGTCTTGGACTTTGCATTTTGAGTGTTCTAACCTGTTTTAAGAGGATTTTCATGTGTTCTGCGAGTTCATGAGATACATCATTATTTTGAGAACAAAATCAAAACAACAAGTGTTTTGGTCATTTTTTTGTATCTTTTCTGTATGTTTTTTGAAGTATTGTTGCATTTTGTGTCTTGCAACATAGTATGCTATCTTTGTGAGCTTCAAGTAGATTCTGTATTTTCTGTATTCTCAACATAGTATGCTTTCTGTGAGTTCTTAACTTGAGTTTGAGATTATGCATGTTCTTGAGGTTGAGAATTGTATTCTGCGAGTTCTAGAGTTGGAATAAGTTGTACGCGAGTTCATGACTTAGAATAATCATCATGCGAGTTTTTGACTTGGACTTTGCATTTTGAGTGTTCTAACCTGTTTTAAGAGGATTTTCATGTGTTCTAAGAGTTCATGAGATACAACATCATTTTGATAACAAATTCAAAACAACAAGTGCTTTGGTCATTTTTTTGTATCTTTTATGTACTTTTTTATGAAGAGTTGTTGCATTTTGTATCTTGCTACATAGTATGCTATCTTTGTGAGCTTCAAGTACATTATGTATTTTCTGTATTCTCAACACAGTTTGCTTTCTGCGAGTTTTAACTTGAGTTCAGTATTATGCGAATTCTTGAGTCTAGAATTGTATTATGCGAGTTCTAGATTTGAAATAAGATTTATTCGAGTTAATGACTTTGAAGAAGCATCGAGCGAGTTTTTGTCTTGGACTTTGCATTTTGAGTGTTCTAACCTGTTTTAAGAGGATTTTCATGTGTTCTGCGAGTTCATGAGATACATCATTATTTTGAGAACAAAATCAAAACAACAAGTGTTTTGGTCATTTTTTTGTATCTTTTCTGTATGTTTTTTGAAGTATTGTTGCATTTTGTGTCTTGCAACATAGTATGCTATCTTTGTGAGCTTCAAGTAGATTCTGTATTTTCTGTATTCTCAACATAGTATGCTTTCTGTGAGTTCTTAACTTGAGTTTGAGATTATGCATGTTCTTGAGGTTGAGAATTGTATTCTGCGAGTTCTAGAGTTGGAATAAGTTGTACGCGAGTTCATGACTTAGAATAATCATCATGCGAGTTTTTGACTTGGACTTTGCATTTTGAGTGTTCTAACCTGTTTTAAGAGGATTTTCATGTGTTCTAAGAGTTCATGAGATACAACATCATTTTGATAACAAATTCAAAACAACAAGTGCTTTGGTCATTTTTTTGTATCTTTTATGTACTTTTTTATGAAGAGTTGTTGCATTTTGTATCTTGCTACATAGTATGCTATCTTTGTGAGCTTCAAGTACATTATGTATTTTCTGTATTCTCAACACAGTTTGCTTTCTGCGAGTTTTAACTTGAGTTCAGTATTATGCGAATTCTGGAGTTTAGAATTGTATTATGCGAGTTCTAGATTTGAAATAAGATTTATTCGAGTTAATGACTTTGAAGAAGCATCGAGCGAGTTTTTGTCTTGGACTTTGCATTTTGAGTGTTCTAACCTGTTTTAAGAGGATTTTCATGTGTTCTGCGAGTTCATGAGATACATCATTATTTTGAAAACAAAATCAAAACAACAAGTGTTTTGGTCATTTTTTTGTATCTTTTCTGTATGTTTTTTGAAGTATTGTTGACTTTTGTGTCTTGCAACATAGTATGCTATCTTTGTGAGCTTCAAGTACATTCTGTATTTTCTTTATTCTCAACATAGTATGCTTTCTGTGAGTTCTTAACTTGAGTTTGAGATTATGCATGTTCTTGAGGTTGAGAATTGTATTCTGCGAGTTCTAGAGTTGGAATAAGTTGTACGCGAGTTCATGACTTAGAATAATCATCATGCGAGTTTTTGACTTGGACTTTGCATTTTGAGTGTTCTAACCTGTTTTAAGAGGAATTTCATGTGTTCTAAGAGTTTATGAGATACAACATCATTTTGAGAACAAAATCAAAACAATAAGTGTTTTGGTCATTTTTTTTGTATCTTTTATGTACTTTTTTTTTGAAGAGTTGTTGCATTTTGTGTCTTGCAACATAGTATGCTATCTTTGTGAGCTTCAAGTACATTCTGTATTTTCTTTATTCTCAACGTAGTATGCTTTCTGTGAGTTCTTAACTTGAGTTTGAGATTATGCATGTTCTTGACGTTAAGAATTGTATTCTGCGAGTTCTAGAGTTGGAATAAGTTGTACGCGAGTTCATGACTTAGAATAATCATCATGCGAGCTTTTGACTTGGACTTTGCATTTTGAGTGTTCTAACCTGTTTTAAGAGGATTTTCATGTGTTCTAAGAGTTCATGAGATACAACATCATTTTGAGAACAAAATCAAAACAACAAGTGTTTTGGTCATTTTTTTGTATCATTTATGTACTTTTTTTTAAGAGTTGTTCCATTTTGTATCTTGCTACATAGTATGCTATCTTTGTGAGCTTCAAGTACATTCTGTATTTCCTGTATTCTCAACATAGTATGCTTTCTGCGAGTTCTTAACTTGAATTCAGTATTATACGAGTTCTTGTGTTGAGAATTGTATTCTGCGAGTTCTAGAGTTGGAATAAGATTTATGCGAGTTCATGACTTAGAAGAAGCATCGAGCGAGTTTTTGAATTGGACTTTGCATTTTGAGTGTTCTAACCTGTTTTAAGAGAATTTTCATGTTTTCTGCGAGTTCATTAGATACAACATCATTTTGAGAACAAAAACAAAACAACAAGTGTTTTGGTCAATCTTTTTGTATCTTTTATGTATGTTTTTTGAAGTGTTGTTGCATTTTTGTATCTTGCTTTGTGAGCTTCAAGTTCATTCTGTATTTTCTATATTCTCAACATAGTATGTTTTCTGTGAGTTCTTAACTTGAGTTCAAGATTATGCATGGATGTTCTTGAGGTTGAGAATTGTATTCTACGAGTTCTAGAGTTGCAATAAGGTGTACGCGTGTTCATGACTTAGAATAGGCGTCATGCGAGTTTATGACTTGGACTTTGAATTTTGAGTGTTCTAACATGTTTTAAGAGGATTTTCATGTGTTCTAAGAGTTCATGAGATACAACATCATTTTGAGAACAAATTCAAAACAACAAGTGCTTTGGTCATTTTTTTGTATCTTTTATGTACTTTTTTTTGAAGAGTTGTTGCATTTTGTATCTTGCTACATAGTATGCTATCTTTGTGAGCTTCAAGTACATTATGTATTTTCTGTATTCTCAACACAATTTGCTTTCTGCGAGTTTTAACTTGAGTTCAGTATTATGCGAATTCTTGAGTTTAGAATTGTATTATGCGAGTTCTAGATCTGAAATAAGATTTATTCGAGTTAATGACTTTGAAGAAGCATCGAGCGAGTTTTTGTCTTGGACTTTGCACTTTGAGTGTTCTAACCTGTTTTAAGAGGATTTTCATGTGTTCTGCGAGTTCATGAGATACATCATTATTTTGAGAACAAAATCAAAACAACAAGTGTTTTGGTCATTTTTTTTGTATCTTTTCTGTATGTTTTTTGAAGTATTGTTGCATTTTGTGTCTTGCAACATAGTATGCAATCTTTGTGAGCTTCAAGTACATTCTGTATTTTCTGTCAACATAGTATGCTTTCTGTGAGTTCTTAACTTGAGTTTGAGATTATGCATGTTCTTGAGGTTAAGAATTGTATTCTGCGAGTTCTAGAGTTGGAATAAGTTGTACGCGAGTTCATGACTTAGAATAATCATCATGTGAGTTTTTGACTTGGACTTTGCATTTTGAGTGTTCTAACCTGTTTTAAGAGGATTTTCATGTGTTCTAAGAGTTTATGAGATACAACATCATTTTGAGAACAAAATCAAAACAATAAGTGTTTTGGTCATTTTTTTGTATCTTTTCTGTATGTTTTTTGAAGTATTGTTGCATTTTGTGTCTTGCAACATAGTATGCTATCTTTGTGAGCTTCAAGTACATTCTGTATTTTCTTTATTCTCAACATAGTATGCTTTCTGTGAGTTCTTAACATGAGTTTGAGATTATGCATGTTCTTGAGGTTGAGAATTGTATTCTGCGAGTTCTAGAGTTGGAATAAGTTGTACGCGAGTTCATGACTTAGAATAATCATCATGCGAGTTTTTGACTTGGACTTTGCATTTTGAGTGTTCTAACCTGTTTTAAGAGGATTTTCATGAGTTCTAAGAGTTCATGAGATACAACATCATTTTTAGAACAAAATCAAAACAACAAGTGTTTTGGTCATTTTTTTGTATCTTTTATGTACTTTTTTTTGAAGAGTTGTTGCATTTTGTATCTTGCTACATAGTATGCTATCTTTGTGAGCTTCAAGTACATTCTGTATTTCCTGTATTCTCAACATAGTATGTTTTCTGCGAGTTCTTAACTTGAATTCAGTATTATGCGAGTTCTTGTGTTGAGAATTGTATTCTGCGAGTTCTAGAGTTGGAATAAGATTTATGCGAGTTCATGACTTAGAAGAAGCATCGAGCGAGTTTTTGAATTGGACTTTGCATTTTAAGTGTTCTAACCTGTTTTAAGAGAATTTTCATGTTTTCTGCGAGTTCATTAGATACAACATCATTTTGAGAACAAAAACAAAACAACAAGTGTTTTGGTCAATCTTTTTGTATCTTTTATGTATGTTTTTTGAAGTGTTGTTGCATTTTTGTATCTTGCAAATGAGCTTCAAGTTCATTCTGTATTTTCTATATTCTCAACATAGTATGATTTCTGTGAGTTCTTAACTTGAGTTCAAGATTATGCATGGATGTTCTTGAGGTTGAGAATTGTATTCTACTAGTTCTAGAGTTGCAATAAGGTGTACGCGTGTTCATGAAATAAGCGTCATGCGAGTTTATGACTTGGACTTTGCATTTTGAGTGTTCTAACATGTTTTAAGAGGATTTTCATGTGTTCTAAGAGTTCATGAGATACAACATCATTTTGAGAACAAATTCAAAACAACAAGTGCTTTGGTCATTTTTTTGTATCTTTTATGTACTTTTTTTTGAAGAGTTGTTGCATTTTGTATCTTGCTACATAGTATGCTATCTTTGTGAGCTTCAAGTACATTATGTATTTTCTGTATTCTCAACACAATTTGCTTTCTGCGAGTTTTAACTTGAAGTATTATCCGAATTCTTGAGTTTAGAATTGTATTATGCGAGTTCTAGATTTGAAATAAGATTTATTCGAGTTAATGACTTTGAAGAAGCATCGAGCGAGTTTTTGTCTTGGACTTTGCACTTTGAGTGTTCTAACCTGTTTTAAGAGGATTTTCATGTGTTCTGCGAGTTCATGAGATACATCATTATTTTGAGAACAAAATCAAAACAACAAGTGTTTTGGTCATTTTTTTTGTATCTTTTCTGTATGTTTTTTGAAGTATTGTTGCATTTTGTGTCTTGCAACATAGTATGCAATCTTTGTGAGCTTCAAGTACATTCTGTATTTTCTGTCAACATAGTATGCTTTCTGTGAGTTCTTAACTTGAGTTTGAGATTATGCATGTTCTTGAGGTTAAGAATTGTATTCTGCGAGTTCTAGAGTTGGAATAAGTTGTACGCGAGTTCATGACTTAGAATAATCATCATGTGAGTTTTTGACTTGGACTTTGCATTTTGAGTGTTCTAACCTGTTTTAAGAGGATTTTCATGTGTTCTGCGAGTTCATGAGATACATCATTATTTTGAGAACAAAATCAAAACAACAAGTGTTTTGGTCATTTTTTTTGTATCTTTTCTGTATGTTTTTTGAAGTATTGTTGCATTTTGTGTCTTGCAACATAGTATGCAATCTTTGTGAGCTTCAAGTACATTCTGTATTTTCTGTCAACATAGTATGCTTTCTGTGAGTTCTTAACTTGAGTTTGAGATTATGCATGTTCTTGAGGTTAAGAATTGTATTCTGCGAGTTCTAGAGTTGGAATAAGTTGTACGCGAGTTCATGACTTAGAATAATCATCATGTGAGTTTTTGACTTGGATTTTGCATTTTGAGTGTTCTAACCTGTTTTAAGAGGATTTTCATGTGTTCTAAGAGTTTATGAGATACAACATCATTTTGAGAACAAAATCAAAACAATAAGTGTTTTGGTCATTTTTTTGTATCTTTTCTGTATGTTTTTTGAAGTATTGTTGCATTTTGTGTCTTGCAACATAGTATGCTATCTTTGTGAGCTTCAAGTACATTCTGTATTTTCTTTATTCTCAACATAGTATGCTTTCTGTGAGTTCTTAACATGAGTTTGAGATTATGCATGTTCTTGAGGTTGAGAATTGTATTCTGCGAGTTCTAGAGTTGGAATAAGTTGTACGCGAGTTCATGACTTAGAATAATCATCATGCGAGTTTTTGACTTGGACTTTGCATTTTGAGTGTTCTAACCTGTTTTAAGAGGATTTTCATGAGTTCTAAGAGTTCATGAGATACAACATCATTTTTAGAACAAAATCAAAACAACAAGTGTTTTGGTCATTTTTTTGTATCTTTTATGTACTTTTTTTGAAGAGTTGTTGCATTTTGTATCTTGCTACATAATATGCTATCTTTGTGAGCTTCAAGTACATTCTGTATTTCCTGTATTCTCAACATAGTATGTTTTCTGCGAGTTCTTAACTTGAATTCAGTATTATGCGAGTTCTTGTGTTGAGAATTGTATTCTGCGAGTTCTAGAGTTGGAATAAGATTTATGCGAGTTCATGACTTAGAAGAAGCATCGAGCGAGTTTTTGAATTGGACTTTGCATTTTAAGTGTTCTAACCTGTTTTAAGAGAATTTTCATGTTTTCTGCGAGTTCATTAGATACAACATCATTTTGAGAACAAAAACAAAACAACAAGTGTTTTGGTCAATCTTTTTGTATCTTTTATGTATGTTTTTTGAAGTGTTCTTGCATTTTTGTATATTGCTTTGTGAGCTTCAAGTTCATTCTGTATTTTCTATATTCTCAACATAGTATGCTTTCTGTGAGTTCTTAACTTGAGTTCAAGATTATGCATGGATGTTCTTGAGGTTGAGAATTGTATTCTACGAGTTCTAGAGTTGCAATAAGTTGTACGCGAGTTCATGACTTAGAATAATCATCATGTGAGTTTTTGACTTGGACTTTGCATTTTGAGTGTTCTAACCTGTTTTAAGAGGATTTTCATGTGTTCTAAGAGTTTATGAGATACAACATCATTTTGAGAACAAAATCAAAACAATAAGTGTTTTGGTCATTTTTTTGTATCTTTTCTGTATGTTTTTTGAAGTATTGTTGCATTTTGTGTCTTGCAACATAGTATGCTATCTTTGTGAGCTTCAAGTACATTCTGTATTTTCTTTATTCTCAACATAGTATGCTTTCTGTGAGTTCTTAACATGAGTTTGAGATTATGCATGTTCTTGAGGTTGAGAATTGTATTCTGCGAGTTCTAGAGTTAGAATAAGTTGTACGCGAGTTCATGACTTAGAATAATCATCATGCGAGTTTTTGACTTGGACTTTGCATTTTGAGTGTTCTAACCTGTTTTAAGAGGATTTTCATGAGTTCTAAGAGTTCATGAGATACAACATCATTTTTAGAACAAAATCAAAACAACAAGTGTTTTGGTCATTTTTTTGTATCTTTTATGTACTTTTTTTTGAAGAGTTGTTGCATTTTGTATCTTGCTACATAGTATGCTATCTTTGTGAGATTCAAGTACATTCTGTATTTCCTGTATTCTCAACATAGTATGTTTTCTGCGAGTTCTTAACTTGAATTCAGTATTATGCGAGTTCTTGTGTTGAGAATTGTATTCTGCGAGTTCTAGAGTTGGAATAAGATTTATGCGAGTTCATGACTTAGAAGAAGCATCGAGCGAGTTTTTGAATTGGACTTTGCATTTTAAGTGTTCTAACCTGTTTTAAGAGAATTTTCATGTTTTCTGCGAGTTCATTAGATACAACATCATTTTGAGAACAAAAACAAAACAACAAGTGTTTTGGTCAATCTTTTTGTATCTTTTATGTATGTTTTTTGAAGTGTTCTTGCATTTTTGTATCTTGCTTTGTGAGCTTCAAGTTCATTCTGTATTTTCTATATTCTCAACATAGTATGCTTTCTGTGAGTTCTTAACTTGAGTTCAAGATTATGCATGGATGTTCTTGAGGTTGAGAATTGTATTCTACGAGTTCTAGAGTTGCAATAAGTTGTACGCGAGTTCATGACTTAGAATAATCATCATGTGAGTTTTTGACTTGGACTTTGCATTTTGAGTGTTCTAACCTGTTTTAAGAGGATTTTCATGTGTTCTAAGAGTTTATGAGATACAACATCATTTTGAGAACAAAATCAAAACAATAAGTGTTTTGGTCATTTTTTTGTATCTTTTCTGTATGTTTTTTGAAGTATTGTTGCATTTTGTGTCTTGCAACATAGTATGCTATCTTTGTGAGCTTCAAGTACATTCTGTATTTTCTTTATTCTCAACATAGTATGCTTTCTGTGAGTTCTTAACATGAGTTTGAGATTATGCATGTTCTTGAGGTTGAGAATTGTATTTTGCGAGTTCTAGAGTTGGAATAAGTTGTACGCGAGTTCATGACTTAGAATAATCATCATGCGAGTTTTTGACTTGGAATTTGCATTTTGAGTGTTCTAACCTGTTTTAAGAGGATTTTCATGAGTTCTAAGAGTTCATGAGATACAACATCATTTTTAGAACAAAATCAAAACAACAAGTGTTTTGGTCATTTTTTTGTATCTTTTATGTACTTTTTTTTGAAGAGTTGTTGCATTTTGTATCTTGCTACATAGTATGCTATCTTTGTGAGCTTCAAGTACATTCTGTATTTCCTGTATTCTCAACATAGTATGTTTTCTGCGAGTTCTTAACTTGAATTCAGTATTATGCGAGTTCTTGTGTTGAGAATTGTATTCTGCGAGTTCTAGAGTTGGAATAAGATTTATGCGAGTTCATGACTTAGAAGAAGCATCGAGCGAGTTTTTGAATTGGACTTTGCATTTTAAGTGTTCTAACCTGTTTTAAGAGAATTTTCATGTTTTCTGCGAGTTCATTAGATACAACATCATTTTGAGAACAAAAACAAAACAACAAGTGTTTTGGTCAATCTTTTTGTATCTTTTATGTATGTTTTTTGAAGTGTTCTTGCATTTTTGTATCTTGCTTTCTGAGCTTCAAGTTCATTCTGTATTTTCTATATTCTCAACATAGTATGCTTTCTTGAGTTCTTAACTTGAGTTCAAGATTATGCATGGATGTTCTTGAGGTTGAGAATTGTATTCTACGAGTTCTAGAGTTGCAATAAGGTGTACGCGTGTTCATGACTTAGAATAAGCGTCATGCGAGTTTATGACTTGGACTTTGCATTTTGAGAGTTCTAACCTGTTTTAAGAGGATTTTCATGTGTTCTAAGAGTTCATGAGATACAACATCATTTTGAGAACAAATTCAAAACAACAAGTGCTTTGGTCATTTTTTTGTATCTTTTATGTACTTTTTTTTGAAGAGTTGTTGCATTTTGTATCTTGCTACATAGTATGCTATCTTTGTGATCTTCAAGTACATTATGTATTTTCTGTATTCTCAACACAGTTTGCTTTCTGCGAGTTTTAACTTGAGTTCAGTATTATGCGAATTCTGGAGTTTAGAATTGTATTATGCGAGTTCTAGATTTGAAATAAGATTTATTCGAGTTAATGACTTTGAAGAAGCATCGAGCGAGTTTTTGTCTTGGACTTTGCATTTGGAGTGTTCTAACCTGTTTTAAGAGGATTTTCATGTGTTCTGCGAGTTCATGAGATACATCATTATTTTGAGAACAAAATCAAAACAACAAGTGTTTTGGTCATTTTTTTGTATCTTTTATGTACTTTTTTTTGAAGAGTTGTTGCATTTTGTATCTTGCTACATAGTATGCTATCTTTGTGAGCTTCAAGTACATTCTGTATTTCCTGTATTCTCAACATAGTATGTTTTCTGCGAGTTCTTAACTTGAATTCAGTATTATGCGAGTTCTTGTGTTGAGAATTGTATTCTGCGAGTTCTAGAGTTGGAATAAGATTTATGCGAGTTCATGACTTAGAAGAAGCATCGAGCGAGTTTTTGAATTGGACTTTGCTTTTTAAGTGTTCTAACCTGTTTTAAGAGAATTTTCATGTTTTCTGCGAGTTCATTAGATACAACAACATCATTTTGAGAACAAAAACAAAACAACAAGTGTTTTGGTCAATCTTTTTGTATCTTTTATGTATGTTTTTTGAAGTGTTCTTGCATTTTTGTATCTTGCTTTGTGAGCTTCAAGTTCATTCATTCTGTATTTTCTATATTCTCAACATAGTATGCTTTCTGTGAGTTCTTAACTTGAGTTCAAGATTATGCATGGATGTTCTTGAGGTTGAGAATTGTATTCTACGAGTTCTAGAGTTGCAATAAGGTGTACGCGTGTTCATGACTTAGAATAAGCGTCATGCGAGTTTATGACTTGGACTTTGCATTTTGAGTGTTCTAACCTGTTTTAAGAGGATTTTCATGTGTTCTAAGAGTTCATGAGATACAACATCATTTTGAGAACAAAATCAAAACAACAAGTGTTTTGGTCATTTTTTTGTATCTTTTATGTACTTTTTTTTGAAGAGTTGTTGCATTTTGTATCTTGCTACATAGTATGCTATCTTTGTGAGCTTCAAGTACATTATGTATTTTCTGTATTCTCAACACAGTTTGCTTTCTGCGAGTTTTAACTTGAGTTCAGTATTATGCGAATTCTGGAGTTTAGAATTGTATTATGCGAGTTCTAGATTTGAAATAAGATTTATTCGAGTTAATGACTTTGAAGAAGCATCGAGCGAGTTTTTGTCTTGGACTTTGCATTTTGAGTGTTCTAACCTGTTTTAAGAGGATTTTCATGTGTTCTGCGAGTTCATGAGATACATCATTATTTTGAGAACAAAATCAAAACAAGTGTTTTGGTCATTTTTTTGTATCTTTTCTGTATGTTTTTTGAAGTATTGTTGAATTTTGTGTCTTGCAACATAGTATGCTACCTTTGTGAGCTTCAAGTACATTCTGTATTTTCTTTATTCTCAACATAGTATGCTTTCTGTGAGTTCTTAACTTGAGTTCAAGATTATGCATGTTCTTGAGGTTGAGAATTGTATTCTGCGAGTTCTAGAGTTGGAATAAGTTGTACGCGAGTTCATGACTTAGAATAATCATCATGCGAGTTTTTGACTTGGACTTTGCATTTTGAGTGTTCTAACCTGTTTTAAGAGGAATTTCATGTGTTCTAAGAGTTTATGAGATACAACATCATTTTTAGAACAAAATCAAAACAATAAGTGTTTTGGTCATTTTTTTTGTATCTTTTTTGTACTTTTTTTTTGAAGAGTTGTTGCATTTTGTGTCTTGCAACATAGTATGCTATCTTTGTGAGCTTCAAGTACATTCTGTATTTTCTTTATTCTCAACGTAGTATGCTTTCTGTGAGTTCTGAACTTGAGTTTGAGATTATGCATGTTCTTGACGTTAAGAATTGTATTCTGCGAGTTCTAGAGTTGGAATAAGTTGTACGCGAGTTCATGACTTAGAATAATCATCATGCGAGCTTTTGACTTGGACTTTGCATTTTGAGTGTTCTAACCTGTTTTAAGAGGATTTTCATGAGTTCTAAGAGTTCATGAGATACAACATCATTTTTAGAACAAAATCAAAACAACAAGTGTTTTGGTCATTTTTTTGTATCTTTTATGTACTTTTTTTTGAAGAGTTGTTGCATTTTGTATCTTGCTACATAGTATGCTATCTTTGTGAGCTTCAAGTACATTATGTATTTTCTGTATTCTCAACACAGTTTGCTTTCTGCGAGTTTTAACTTGAGTTCAGTATTATGCGAATTCTGGAGTTTAGAATTGTATTATGCGAGTTCTAGATTTGAAATAAGATTTATTCGAGTTAATGACTTTGAAGAAGCATCGAGCGAGTTTTTGTCTTGGACTTTGCATTTTGAAGTGTTCTAACCTGTTTTAAGAGGATTTTCATGTGTTCTGCGAGTTCATGAGATACATCATTTTTTTGAGAACAAAATCAAAACAAGTGTTTTGGTCATTTTTTTGTATCTTTTCTGTATGTTTTTTGAAGTATTGTTGAATTTTGTGTCTTGCAACATAGTATGCTACCTTTGTGAGCTTCAAGTACATTCTGTATTTTCTTTATTCTCAACATAGTATGCTTTCTGTGAGTTCTTAACTTGAGTTTGAGATTATGCATGTTCTTGAGGTTGAGAATTGTATTCTGCGAGTTCTAGAGTTGGAATAAGTTGTACGCGAGTTCATGACTTAGAATAATCATCATGCGAGTTTTTGACTTGGACTTTGCATTTTGAGTGTTCTAACCTGTTTTAAGAGGAATTTCATGTGTTCTAAGAGTTTATGAGATACAACATCATTTTGAGAACAAAATCAAAACAATAAGTGTTTTGGTCATTTTTTTTGTATCTTTTATGTACTTTTTTTTTGAAGAGTTGTTGCATTTTGTGTCTTGCAACATAGTATGTTATCTTTGTGAGCTTCAAGTACATTCTGTATTTTCTTTATTCTCAACGTAGTATGCTTTCTGTGAGTTCTTAACTTGAGTTTGAGATTATGCATGTTCTTGACGTTAAGAATTGTATTCTGCGAGTTCTAGAGTTGGAATAAGTTGTACGCGAGTTCATGACTTAGAATAATCATCATGCGAGCTTTTGACTTGGACTTTGCATTTTGAGTGTTCTAATCTGTTTTAAGAGGATTTTCATGAGTTCTAAGAGTTCATGAGATACAACATCATTTTTAGAACAAAATCAAAACAACAAGTGTTTTGGTCATTTTTTTGTATCTTTTATGTACTTTTTTTTGAAGAGTTGTTGCATTTTGTATCTTGCTACATAGTATGCTATCTTTGTGAGCTTCAAGTACATTATGTATTTTCTGTATTCTCAACACAATTTGCTTTCTGCGAGTTTTAACTTGAGTTCAGTATTATGCGAATTCTTGAGTTTAGAATTGTATTATGCGAGTTCTAGATTTGAAATAAGATTTATTCGAGTTAATGACTTTGAAGAAGCATCGAGCGAGTTTTTGTCTTGGACTTTGCACTTTGAGTGTTCTAACCTGTTTTAAGAGGATTTTCATGTGTTCTGCGAGTTCATGAGATACATCATTATTTTGAGAACAAAATCAAAACAACAAGTGTTTTGGTCATTTTTTTTGTATCTTTTCTGTATGTTTTTTGAAGTATTGTTGCATTTTGTGTCTTGCAACATAGTATGCAATCTTTGTGAGCTTCAAGTACATTCTGTATTTTCTGTCAACATAGTATGCTTTCTGTGAGTTCTTAACTTGAGTTTGAGATTATGCATGTTCTTGAGGTTAAGAATTGTATTCTGCGAGTTCTAGAGTTGGAATAAGTTGTACGCGAGTTCATGACTTAGAATAATCATCATGTGAGTTTTTGACTTGGACTTTGCATTTTGAGTGTTCTAACCTGTTTTAAGAGGATTTTCATGTGTTCTAAGAGTTTAATGAGATACAACATCATTTTGAGAACAAAATCAAAACAATAAGTGTTTTGGTCATTTTTTTGTATCTTTTCTGTATGTTTTTTGAAGTATTGTTGCATTTTGTGTCTTGCAACATAGTATGCTATCTTTGTGAGCTTCAAGTACATTCTGTATTTTCTTTATTCTCAACATAGTATGCTTTATGTGAGTTCTTAACATGAGTTTGAGATTATGCATGTTCTTGAGGTTGAGAATTGTATTCTGCGAGTTCTAGAGTTGGAATAAGTTGTACGCGAGTTCATGACTTAGAATAATCATCATGCGAGTTTTTGACTTGGACTTTGCATTTTGAGTGTTCTAACCTGTTTTAAGAGGATTTTCATGAGTTCTAAGAGTTCATGAGATACAACATCATTTTTAGAACAAAATCAAAACAACAAGTGTTTTGGTCATTTTTTTGTATCTTTTATGTACTTTTTTTTGAAGAGTTGTTGCATTTTGTATCTTGCTACATAGTATGCTATCTTTGTGAGCTTCAAGTACATTCTGTATTTCCTGTATTCTCAACATAGTATGTTTTCTGCGAGTTCTTAACTTGAATTCAGTATTATGCGAGTTCTTGTGTTGAGAATTGTATTCTGCGAGTTCTAGAGTTGGAATAAGATTTATGCGAGTTCATGACTTAGAAGAAGCATCGAGCGAGTTTTTGAATTGAACTTTGCATTTTAAGTGTTCTAACCTGTTTTAAGAGAATTTTCATGTTTTCTGCGAGTTCATTAGATACAACATCATTTTGAGAACAAAAACAAAACAACAAGTGTTTTGGTCAATCTTTTTGTATCTTTTATGTATGTTTTTTGAAGTGTTCTTGCATTTTTGTATCTTGCTTTGTGAGCTTCAAGTTCATTCTGTATTTTCTATATTCTCAACATAGTATGCTTTCTGTGAGTTCTTAACTTGAGTTCAAGATTATGCATGGATGTTCTTGAGGTTGAGAATTGTATTCTACGAGTTCTAGAGTTGCAATAAGGTGTACGCCGTGTTCATGACTTAGAATAAGCGTCATGCGAGTTTATGACTTGGACTTTGCATTTTGAGTGTTCTAACCTGTTTTAAGAGGATTTTCATGTGTTCTAAGAGTTCATGAGTTACAACATCATTTTGAGAACAAATTCAAAACAACAAGTGCTTTGGTCATTTTTTTGTATCTTTTATGTACTTTTTTTTGAAGAGTTGTTGCATTTTGTATCTTGCTACATAGTATGCTATCTTTGTGAGCTTCAAGTACATTATGTATTTTCTGTATTCTCAACACAGTTTGCTTTCTGTGAGTTTTAACTTGAGTTCAGTATTATGCGAATTCTGGAGTTTAGAATTGTATTATGCGAGTTCTAGATTTGAAATAAGATTTATTCGAGTTAATGACTTTGAAGAAGCATCGAGCGAGTTTTTGTCTTGGACTTTGCATTTTGATTGTTCTATCCTGTTTTAAGAGGATTTTCATGTGTTCTGCGAGTTCATGAGATACATCATTATTTTGAGAACAAAATCAAAACAACAAGTGTTTTGGTCATTTTTTTGTATCTTTTCTGTATGTTTTTTGAAGTATTGTTGCATTTTGTGTCTTGCAACATAGTATGCTATCTTTGTGAGCTTCAAGTACATTCTGTATTTTCTGTATTCTCAACATTACTTTTCTGTGAGTTCTTAACTTGTGTTTGAGATTATGCATGTTCTTGAGGTTGAGAATTGTATTCTGCGAGTTCTAGAGTTGGAATAAGTTGTACGCGAGTTCATGACTTAGAATAATCATCATGCGAGTTTTTGACTTGGACTTTGCATTTTGAGTGTTCTAACCTGTTTTAAGAGGATTTTCATGTGTTCTAAGAGTTTATGAGATAAAACATCATTTTGAGAACAAAATCAAAACAATAAGTGTTTTGGTCATTTTTTTTGTATCTTTTATGTACTTTTTTTTTTGAAGAGTTGTTGCATTTTGTGTCTTGCAACATAGTATGCTATCTTTGTGAGCTTCAAGTACATTGTGTATTTTCTTTATTCTCAACATAGTATGCTTTCTGTGAGTTCTTAACTTGAGTTTGAGATTATGCATGTTCTTGAGGTTAAGAATTGTATTCTGCGAGTTCTAGAGTTGGAATAAGTTGTACGCGAGTTCATGACTTAGAATAATCATCATGCGAGTTTTTGACTTGGACTTTGCATTTTGAGTGTTCAAACCTGTTTTAAGAGGATTTTCATGTTTTCTGCGAGTTCATTAGATACAACATCATTTTGAGAACAAAAACAAAACAACAAGTGTTTTGGTCAATCTTTTTGTATCTTTTATGTATGTTTTTTAAAGTGTTGTTGCATTTTTGTATCTTGCTTTGTGAGCTTCAAGTTCATTCTGTATTTTCTATATTCTCAACATTGTATGCTTTCTGTGAGTTCTTAACTTGAGTTCAAGATTATGCATGGATGTTCTTGAGGTTGAGAATTGTATTCTACGAGTTCTAGAGTTGCAATAAGGTGTACGCGTGTTCATGACTTAGAATAAGCGTCATGCGAGTTTATGACTTGGACTTTGAATTTTGAGTGTTCTAACCTGTTTTAAGAGAATTTTCATGTGTTCTAAGAGTTCATGAGATACAACATCATTTTGAGAACAAATTCAAAACAACAAGTGCTTTGGTCATTTTTTTGTATCTTTTATGTACTTTTTTTTAAGAGTTGTTGCATTTTGTATCTTGCTACATAGTATGCTATCTTTGTGAGCTTCAAGTACATTATGTATTTTCTGTATTCTCAACACAGTTTGCTTTCTGCGAGTTTTAACTTAAGTTCAGTATTATGCGAATTCTTGAGTTTAGAATTGTATTATGCGAGTTCTAGATTTGAAATAAGATTTATTCGAGTTAATGACTTTGAAGAAGCATCGAGCGAGTTTTTGTCTTGGACTTTGCATTTTGAGTGTTCTAACCTCTTTTAAGAGGATTTTCATGTGTTCTGCGAGTTCATGAGATACATCATTATTTTGAGAACAAAATCAAAACAACAAGTGTTTTGGTCATTTTTTTGTATCTTTTCTGTATGTTTTTTGAAGTATTGTTGCATTTTGTGTCTTGCAACATAGTATGCTATCTTTGTGAGCTTCAAGTACATTCTGTATTTTCTGTATTCTCAACATAGTATGCTTTCTGTGAGTTCTTAACTTGAGTTTGAGATTATGCATGTTCTTGAGGTTGAGAATTGTATTCTGCGAGTTCTAGAGTTGGAATAAGTTGTACGCGAGTTCATGACTTAGAATAATCATCATGCGAGTTTTTGACTTGGACTTTGCATTTTGAGTGTTCTAACCTGTTTTAAGAGGATTTTCAAGTGTTCTAAGAGTTTATGAGATACAACATCATTTTGAGAACAAAATCAAAACAATAAGTGTTTTGGCCATTTTTTTGTATCTTTTCTGTATGTTTTTTGAAGTATTGTTGCATTTTGTGTCTTGCAACATAGTATGCTATCTTTGTGAGCTTCAAGTACATTCTGTATTTTCTGTATTCTCAACATAGTATGCTTTCTGTGAGTTCTTAACTTGAGTTTGAGATTATGCATGTTCTTGAGGTTGAGAATTGTATTCTGCGAGTTCTAGAGTTGGAATAAGTTGTACGCGAGTTCATGACTTAGAATAATCATCATGCGAGTTTTTGACTTGGACTTTGCATTTTGAGTGTTCTAACCTGTTTTAAGAGGAATTTCATGTGTTCTAAGAGTTTATGAGATACAACATCATTTTGAGAACAAAATCAAAACAATAAGTGTTTTGGTCATTTTTTTTGTATCTTTTATGTACTTTTTTTTTGAAGAGTTGTTGCATTTTGTGTCTTGCAACATAGTATGTTATCTTTGTGAGCTTCAAGTACATTCTGTATTTTCTTTATTCTCAACGTAGTATGCTTTCTGTGAGTTCTTAACTTGAGTTTGAGATTATGCATGTTCTTGACGTTAAGAATTGTATTCTGCGAGTTCTAGAGTTGGAATAAGTTGTACGCGAGTTCATGACTTAGAATAATCATCATGCGAGCTTTTGACTTGGACTTTGCATTTTGAGTGTTCTAATCTGTTTTAAGAGGATTTTCATGAGTTCTAAGAGTTCATGAGATACAACATCATTTTTAGAACAAAATCAAAACAACAAGTGTTTTGGTCATTTTTTTGTATCTTTTATGTACTTTTTTTTGAAGAGTTGTTGCATTTTGTATCTTGCTACATAGTATGCTATCTTTGTGAGCTTCAAGTACATTATGTATTTTCTGTATTCTCAACACAATTTGCTTTCTGCGAGTTTTAACTTGAGTTCAGTATTATGCGAATTCTTGAGTTTAGAATTGTATTATGCGAGTTCTAGATTTGAAATAAGATTTATTCGAGTTAATGACTTTGAAGAAGCATCGAGCGAGTTTTTGTCTTGGACTTTGCACTTTGAGTGTTCTAACCTGTTTTAAGAGGATTTTCATGTGTTCTGCGAGTTCATGAGATACATCATTATTTTGAGAACAAAATCAAAACAACAAGTGTTTTGGTCATTTTTTTTGTATCTTTTCTGTATGTTTTTTGAAGTATTGTTGCATTTTGTGTCTTGCAACATAGTATGCAATCTTTGTGAGCTTCAAGTACATTCTGTATTTTCTGTCAACATAGTATGCTTTCTGTGAGTTCTTAACTTGAGTTTGAGATTATGCATGTTCTTGAGGTTAAGAATTGTATTCTGCGAGTTCTAGAGTTGGAATAAGTTGTACGCGAGTTCATGACTTAGAATAATCATCATGTGAGTTTTTGACTTGGACTTTGCATTTTGAGTGTTCTAACCTGTTTTAAGAGGATTTTCATGTGTTCTAAGAGTTTAATGAGATACAACATCATTTTGAGAACAAAATCAAAACAATAAGTGTTTTGGTCATTTTTTTGTATCTTTTCTGTATGTTTTTTGAAGTATTGTTGCATTTTGTGTCTTGCAACATAGTATGCTATCTTTGTGAGCTTCAAGTACATTCTGTATTTTCTTTATTCTCAACATAGTATGCTTTATGTGAGTTCTTAACATGAGTTTGAGATTATGCATGTTCTTGAGGTTGAGAATTGTATTCTGCGAGTTCTAGAGTTGGAATAAGTTGTACGCGAGTTCATGACTTAGAATAATCATCATGCGAGTTTTTGACTTGGACTTTGCATTTTGAGTGTTCTAACCTGTTTTAAGAGGATTTTCATGAGTTCTAAGAGTTCATGAGATACAACATCATTTTTAGAACAAAATCAAAACAACAAGTGTTTTGGTCATTTTTTTGTATCTTTTATGTACTTTTTTTTGAAGAGTTGTTGCATTTTGTATCTTGCTACATAGTATGCTATCTTTGTGAGCTTCAAGTACATTCTGTATTTCCTGTATTCTCAACATAGTATGTTTTCTGCGAGTTCTTAACTTGAATTCAGTATTATGCGAGTTCTTGTGTTGAGAATTGTATTCTGCGAGTTCTAGAGTTGGAATAAGATTTATGCGAGTTCATGACTTAGAAGAAGCATCGAGCGAGTTTTTGAATTGAACTTTGCATTTTAAGTGTTCTAACCTGTTTTAAGAGAATTTTCATGTTTTCTGCGAGTTCATTAGATACAACATCATTTTGAGAACAAAAACAAAACAACAAGTGTTTTGGTCAATCTTTTTGTATCTTTTATGTATGTTTTTTGAAGTGTTCTTGCATTTTTGTATCTTGCTTTGTGAGCTTCAAGTTCATTCTGTATTTTCTATATTCTCAACATAGTATGCTTTCTGTGAGTTCTTAACTTGAGTTCAAGATTATGCATGGATGTTCTTGAGGTTGAGAATTGTATTCTACGAGTTCTAGAGTTGCAATAAGGTGTACGCCGTGTTCATGACTTAGAATAAGCGTCATGCGAGTTTATGACTTGGACTTTGCATTTTGAGTGTTCTAACCTGTTTTAAGAGGATTTTCATGTGTTCTAAGAGTTCATGAGTTACAACATCATTTTGAGAACAAATTCAAAACAACAAGTGCTTTGGTCATTTTTTTGTATCTTTTATGTACTTTTTTTTGAAGAGTTGTTGCATTTTGTATCTTGCTACATAGTATGCTATCTTTGTGAGCTTCAAGTACATTATGTATTTTCTGTATTCTCAACACAGTTTGCTTTCTGTGAGTTTTAACTTGAGTTCAGTATTATGCGAATTCTGGAGTTTAGAATTGTATTATGCGAGTTCTAGATTTGAAATAAGATTTATTCGAGTTAATGACTTTGAAGAAGCATCGAGCGAGTTTTTGTCTTGGACTTTGCATTTTGATTGTTCTATCCTGTTTTAAGAGGATTTTCATGTGTTCTGCGAGTTCATGAGATACATCATTATTTTGAGAACAAAATCAAAACAACAAGTGTTTTGGTCATTTTTTTGTATCTTTTCTGTATGTTTTTTGAAGTATTGTTGCATTTTGTGTCTTGCAACATAGTATGCTATCTTTGTGAGCTTCAAGTACATTCTGTATTTTCTGTATTCTCAACATTACTTTTCTGTGAGTTCTTAACTTGTGTTTGAGATTATGCATGTTCTTGAGGTTGAGAATTGTATTCTGCGAGTTCTAGAGTTGGAATAAGTTGTACGCGAGTTCATGACTTAGAATAATCATCATGCGAGTTTTTGACTTGGACTTTGCATTTTGAGTGTTCTAACCTGTTTTAAGAGGATTTTCATGTGTTCTAAGAGTTTATGAGATAAAACATCATTTTGAGAACAAAATCAAAACAATAAGTGTTTTGGTCATTTTTTTTGTATCTTTTATGTACTTTTTTTTTTGAAGAGTTGTTGCATTTTGTGTCTTGCAACATAGTATGCTATCTTTGTGAGCTTCAAGTACATTGTGTATTTTCTTTATTCTCAACATAGTATGCTTTCTGTGAGTTCTTAACTTGAGTTTGAGATTATGCATGTTCTTGAGGTTAAGAATTGTATTCTGCGAGTTCTAGAGTTGGAATAAGTTGTACGCGAGTTCATGACTTAGAATAATCATCATGCGAGTTTTTGACTTGGACTTTGCATTTTGAGTGTTCAAACCTGTTTTAAGAGGATTTTCATGTTTTCTGCGAGTTCATTAGATACAACATCATTTTGAGAACAAAAACAAAACAACAAGTGTTTTGGTCAATCTTTTTGTATCTTTTATGTATGTTTTTTAAAGTGTTGTTGCATTTTTGTATCTTGCTTTGTGAGCTTCAAGTTCATTCTGTATTTTCTATATTCTCAACATTGTATGCTTTCTGTGAGTTCTTAACTTGAGTTCAAGATTATGCATGGATGTTCTTGAGGTTGAGAATTGTATTCTACGAGTTCTAGAGTTGCAATAAGGTGTACGCGTGTTCATGACTTAGAATAAGCGTCATGCGAGTTTATGACTTGGACTTTGAATTTTGAGTGTTCTAACCTGTTTTAAGAGAATTTTCATGTGTTCTAAGAGTTCATGAGATACAACATCATTTTGAGAACAAATTCAAAACAACAAGTGCTTTGGTCATTTTTTTGTATCTTTTATGTACTTTTTTTTAAGAGTTGTTGCATTTTGTATCTTGCTACATAGTATGCTATCTTTGTGAGCTTCAAGTACATTATGTATTTTCTGTATTCTCAACACAGTTTGCTTTCTGCGAGTTTTAACTTAAGTTCAGTATTATGCGAATTCTTGAGTTTAGAATTGTATTATGCGAGTTCTAGATTTGAAATAAGATTTATTCGAGTTAATGACTTTGAAGAAGCATCGAGCGAGTTTTTGTCTTGGACTTTGCATTTTGAGTGTTCTAACCTCTTTTAAGAGGATTTTCATGTGTTCTGCGAGTTCATGAGATACATCATTATTTTGAGAACAAAATCAAAACAACAAGTGTTTTGGTCATTTTTTTGTATCTTTTCTGTATGTTTTTTGAAGTATTGTTGCATTTTGTGTCTTGCAACATAGTATGCTATCTTTGTGAGCTTCAAGTACATTCTGTATTTTCTGTATTCTCAACATAGTATGCTTTCTGTGAGTTCTTAACTTGAGTTTGAGATTATGCATGTTCTTGAGGTTGAGAATTGTATTCTGCGAGTTCTAGAGTTGGAATAAGTTGTACGCGAGTTCATGACTTAGAATAATCATCATGCGAGTTTTTGACTTGGACTTTGCATTTTGAGTGTTCTAACCTGTTTTAAGAGGATTTTCAAGTGTTCTAAGAGTTTATGAGATACAACATCATTTTGAGAACAAAATCAAAACAATAAGTGTTTTGGCCATTTTTTTGTATCTTTTCTGTATGTTTTTTGAAGTATTGTTGCATTTTGTGTCTTGCAACATAGTATGCTATCTTTGTGAGCTTCAAGTACATTCTGTATTTTCTGTATTCTCAACATAGTATGCTTTCTGTGAGTTCTTAACTTGAGTTTGAGATTATGCATGTTCTTGAGGTTGAGAATTGTATTCTGCGAGTTCTAGAGTTGGAATAAGTTGTACGCGAGTTCATGACTTAGAATAATCATCATGCGAGTTTTTGACTTGGACTTTGCATTTTGAGTGTTCTAACCTGTTTTAAGAGGATTTTCAAGTGTTCTAAGAGTTTATGAGATACAACATCATTTTGAGAACAAAATCAAAACAATAAGTGTTTTGGCCATTTTTTTGTATCTTTTCTATATGTTTTTTGAAGTATTGTTGCATTTTGTGTCTTGCAACATAGTATGCTATCTTTGTGAGCTTCAAGTACATTCTGTATTTTCTTTATTCTCAACATAGTATGCTTTCTGTGAGTTCTTAACTTGAGTTTGAGATTATGTATGTTCTTGAGGTTGAGAATTGTATTCTGCGAGTTCTAGAGTTGGAATAAGTTGTACGCGAGTTCATGACTTAGAATAATCATCTTGCGAGTTTTTGACTTGGACTTTGCATTTTGGGTGTTCTAACCTGTTTTAAGAGGATTTTCATGTGTTCTAAGAGTTTATGATACAACATCATTTTGAGAACAAAATCAAAACAATAAGTGTTTTGGTCATTTTTTTTGTATCTTTTATGTACTTTTTTTTTGAAGAGTTGTTGCATTTTGTGTCTTGCAACATAGTATGCTATCTTTGTGAGCTTCAAGTACATTCTGTATTTTCTTTATTCTCAACATAGTATGCTTTCTGTGAGTTTTTAACTTGAGTTTGAGATTATGCATGTTCTTGAGGTTAAGAATTGTATTCTGCGAGTTCTAGAGTTGGAATAAGTTGTACGCGAGTTCATGACTTAGAATAATCATCATGCGAGTTTTTGACTTGGACTTTGCATTTTGAGTGTTCTAACCTGTTTTAAAAGGATTTTCATGTGTTCTAAGAGTTCATGAGATACAACATCATTTTGAGAACAAAATCAAAACAACAAGTGTTTTGGTCTTTTTTTTGTATCTTTTATGTACTTTTTTTGAAGAGTTGTTGCATTTTGTATCTTGCTACATAGTATGCTATCTTTGTGAGCTTCAAGTACATTCTGTATTTCCTGTATTCTCAACATAGTATGCTTTCTGCGAGTTCTTAACTTGAATTCAGTATTATGCGAGTTCTTATGTTGAGAATTGTATTCTGCGAGTTCTAGAGTTGGAATAAGATTTATGCGAGTTCATGACTTAGAAGAAGCATCGAGCGAGTTTTTGAATTGGACTTTGCATTTTGAGTGTTCTAACCTGTTTTAAGAGAATTTTCATGTTTTCTGCGAGTTCATTAGATACAACATCATTTTGAGAACAAAAACAAAACAACAAGTGTTTTGGTCAATCTTTTTGTATCTTTTATGTATGTTTTTTGAAGTGTTCTTGCATTTTTGTATCTTGCTTTGTGAGCTTCAAGTTCATTCTGTATTTTCTATATTCTCAACATAGTATGCTTTCTGTGAGTTCTTAACTTGAGTTCAAGATTATGCATGGATGTTCTTGAGGTTGAGAATTGTATTCTACGAGTTCTAGAGTTGCAATAAGGTGTACGCCGTGTTCATGACTTAGAATAAGCGTCATGCGAGTTTATGACTTGGACTTTGCATTTTGAGTGTTCTAACCTGTTTTAAGAGGATTTTCATGTGTTCTAAGAGTTCATGAGTTACAACATCATTTTGAGAACAAATTCAAAACAACAAGTGCTTTGGTCATTTTTTTGTATCTTTTATGTACTTTTTTTTGAAGAGTTGTTGCATTTTGTATCTTGCTACATAGTATGCTATCTTTGTGAGCTTCAAGTACATTATGTATTTTCTGTATTCTCAACACAGTTTGCTTTCTGTGAGTTTTAACTTGAGTTCAGTATTATGCGAATTCTGGAGTTTAGAATTGTATTATGCGAGTTCTAGATTTGAAATAAGATTTATTCGAGTTAATGACTTTGAAGAAGCATCGAGCGAGTTTTTGTCTTGGACTTTGCATTTTGATTGTTCTATCCTGTTTTAAGAGGATTTTCATGTGTTCTGCGAGTTCATGAGATACATCATTATTTTGAGAACAAAATCAAAACAACAAGTGTTTTGGTCATTTTTTTGTATCTTTTCTGTATGTTTTTTGAAGTATTGTTGCATTTTGTGTCTTGCAACATAGTATGCTATCTTTGTGAGCTTCAAGTACATTCTGTATTTTCTGTATTCTCAACATTACTTTTCTGTGAGTTCTTAACTTGTGTTTGAGATTATGCATGTTCTTGAGGTTGAGAATTGTATTCTGCGAGTTCTAGAGTTGGAATAAGTTGTACGCGAGTTCATGACTTAGAATAATCATCATGCGAGTTTTTGACTTGGACTTTGCATTTTGAGTGTTCTAACCTGTTTTAAGAGGATTTTCATGTGTTCTAAGAGTTTATGAGATAAAACATCATTTTGAGAACAAAATCAAAACAATAAGTGTTTTGGTCATTTTTTTTGTATCTTTTATGTACTTTTTTTTTTGAAGAGTTGTTGCATTTTGTGTCTTGCAACATAGTATGCTATCTTTGTGAGCTTCAAGTACATTGTGTATTTTCTTTATTCTCAACATAGTATGCTTTCTGTGAGTTCTTAACTTGAGTTTGAGATTATGCATGTTCTTGAGGTTAAGAATTGTATTCTGCGAGTTCTAGAGTTGGAATAAGTTGTACGCGAGTTCATGACTTAGAATAATCATCATGCGAGTTTTTGACTTGGACTTTGCATTTTGAGTGTTCAAACCTGTTTTAAGAGGATTTTCATGTTTTCTGCGAGTTCATTAGATACAACATCATTTTGAGAACAAAAACAAAACAACAAGTGTTTTGGTCAATCTTTTTGTATCTTTTATGTATGTTTTTTAAAGTGTTGTTGCATTTTTGTATCTTGCTTTGTGAGCTTCAAGTTCATTCTGTATTTTCTATATTCTCAACATTGTATGCTTTCTGTGAGTTCTTAACTTGAGTTCAAGATTATGCATGGATGTTCTTGAGGTTGAGAATTGTATTCTACGAGTTCTAGAGTTGCAATAAGGTGTACGCGTGTTCATGACTTAGAATAAGCGTCATGCGAGTTTATGACTTGGACTTTGAATTTTGAGTGTTCTAACCTGTTTTAAGAGAATTTTCATGTGTTCTAAGAGTTCATGAGATACAACATCATTTTGAGAACAAATTCAAAACAACAAGTGCTTTGGTCATTTTTTTGTATCTTTTATGTACTTTTTTTTAAGAGTTGTTGCATTTTGTATCTTGCTACATAGTATGCTATCTTTGTGAGCTTCAAGTACATTATGTATTTTCTGTATTCTCAACACAGTTTGCTTTCTGCGAGTTTTAACTTAAGTTCAGTATTATGCGAATTCTTGAGTTTAGAATTGTATTATGCGAGTTCTAGATTTGAAATAAGATTTATTCGAGTTAATGACTTTGAAGAAGCATCGAGCGAGTTTTTGTCTTGGACTTTGCATTTTGAGTGTTCTAACCTGTTTTAAGAGGATTTTCATGTGTTCTGCGAGTTCATGAGATACATCATTATTTTGAGAACAAAATCAAAACAACAAGTGTTTTGGTCATTTTTTTGTATCTTTTCTGTATGTTTTTTGAAGTATTGTTGCATTTTGTGTCTTGCAACATAGTATGCTATCTTTGTGAGCTTCAAGTACATTCTGTATTTTCTGTATTCTCAACATAGTATGCTTTCTGTGAGTTCTTAACTTGAGTTTGAGATTATGCATGTTCTTGAGGTTGAGAATTGTATTCTGCGAGTTCTAGAGTTGGAATAAGTTGTACGCGAGTTCATGACTTAGAATAATCATCATGCGAGTTTTTGACTTGGACTTTGCATTTTGAGTGTTCTAACCTGTTTTAAGAGGATTTTCAAGTGTTCTAAGAGTTTATGAGATACAACATCATTTTGAGAACAAAATCAAAACAATAAGTGTTTTGGCCATTTTTTTGTATCTTTTCTGTATGTTTTTTGAAGTATTGTTGCATTTTGTGTCTTGCAACATAGTATGCTATCTTTGTGAGCTTCAAGTACATTCTGTATTTTCTGTATTCTCAACATAGTATGCTTTCTGTGAGTTCTTAACTTGAGTTTGAGATTATGCATGTTCTTGAGGTTGAGAATTGTATTCTGCGAGTTCTAGAGTTGGAATAAGTTGTACGCGAGTTCATGACTTAGAATAATCATCATGCGAGTTTTTGACTTGGACTTTGCATTTTGAGTGTTCTAACCTGTTTTAAGAGGATTTTCAAGTGTTCTAAGAGTTTATGAGATACAACATCATTTTGAGAACAAAATCAAAACAATAAGTGTTTTGGCCATTTTTTTGTATCTTTTCTATATGTTTTTTGAAGTATTGTTGCATTTTGTGTCTTGCAACATAGTATGCTATCTTTGTGAGCTTCAAGTACATTCTGTATTTTCTTTATTCTCAACATAGTATGCTTTCTGTGAGTTCTTAACTTGAGTTTGAGATTATGTATGTTCTTGAGGTTGAGAATTGTATTCTGCGAGTTCTAGAGTTGGAATAAGTTGTACGCGAGTTCATGACTTAGAATAATCATCTTGCGAGTTTTTGACTTGGACTTTGCATTTTGGGTGTTCTAACCTGTTTTAAGAGGATTTTCATGTGTTCTAAGAGTTTATGATACAACATCATTTTGAGAACAAAATCAAAACAATAAGTGTTTTGGTCATTTTTTTTGTATCTTTTATGTACTTTTTTTTGAAGAGTTGTTGCATTTTGTGTCTTGCAACATAGTATGCTATCTTTGTGAGCTTCAAGTACATTCTGTATTTTCTTTATTCTCAACATAGTATGCTTTCTGTGAGTTCTTAACTTGAGTTTGAGATTATGCATGTTCTTGAGGTTAAGAATTGTATTCTGCGAGTTCTAGAGTTGGAATAAGTTGTACGCGAGTTCATGACTTAGAATAATCATCATGCGAGTTTTTGACTTGGACTTTGCATTTTGAGTGTTCTAACCTGTTTTAAAAGGATTTTCATGTGTTCTAAGAGTTCATGAGATACAACATCATTTTGAGAACAAAATCAAAACAACAAGTGTTTTGGTCTTTTTTTTGTATCTTTTATGTACTTTTTTTGAAGAGTTGTTGCATTTTGTATCTTGCTACATAGTATGCTATCTTTGTGAGCTTCAAGTACATTCTGTATTTCCTGTATTCTCAACATAGTATGCTTTCTGCGAGTTCTTAACTTGAATTCAGTATTATGCGAGTTCTTATGTTGAGAATTGTATTCTGCGAGTTCTAGAGTTGGAATAAGATTTATGCGAGTTCATGACTTAGAAGAAGCATCGAGCGAGTTTTTGAATTGGACTTTGCATTTTGAGTGTTCTAACCTGTTTTAAGAGAATTTTCATGTTTTCTGCGAGTTCATTAGATACAACATCATTTTGAGAACAAAAACAAAACAACAAGTGTTTTGGTCAATCTTTTTGTATCTTTTATGTGTGTTTTTTGAAGTGTTGTTGCATTTTTGTATCTTGCTTTGTGAGCTTCAAGTTCATTCTGTATTTTCAATATTCTCAACATAGTATGCTTTCTGTGAGTTCTTAACTTGAGTTCAAGATTATGCATGGATGTTCTTCAGGTTGAGAATTGTATTCTACGAGTTCTAGAGTTGCAATAAGGTGTACGCGTGTTCATGACTTAGAATAAGCGTCATGCGAGTTTATGACTTGGACTTTGCATTTTGAGTGTTCTAACCTGTTTTAAGAGGATTTTCATGTGTTCTAAGAGTTCATGAGATACAACATCATTTTGAGAACAAATTCAAAACAACAAGTGCTTTGGTCATTTTTTTGTATCTTTTATGTACTTTTTTTTGAAGAGTTGTTGCATTTTGTATCTTGCTACATAGTATGCTATCTTTGTGAGCTTCAAGTACATTATGTATTTTCTGTATTCTCAACACAGTTTGCTTTCTGTGAGTTTTAACTTGAGTTCAGTATTATGCGAATTCTGGAGTTTAGAATTGTATTATGCGAGTTCTAGATTTGAAATAAGATTTATTCGAGTTAATGACTTTGAAGAAGCATCGAGCGAGTTTTTGTCTTGGACTTTGCATTTTGATTGTTCTATCCTGTTTTAAGAGGATTTTCATGTGTTTTGCGAGTTCATGAGATACATCATTATTTTGAGAACAAAATCAAAACCACAAGTGTTTTGGTCATTTTTTTGTATCTTTTCTGTATGTTTTTTGAAGTATTGTTGCATTTTGTGTCTTGCAACATAGTATGCTATCTTTGTGAGCTTCAAGTACATTCTGTATTTTCTGTATTCTCAACATTACTTTTCTGTGAGTTCTTAACTTGTGTTTGAGATTATGCATGTTCTTGAGGTTGAGAATTGTATTCTGCGAGTTCTAGAGTTGGAATAAGTTGTACGCGAGTTCATGACTTAGAATAATCATCATGCGAGTTTTTGACTTGGACTTTGCATTTTGAGTGTTCTAACCTGTTTTAAGAGGATTTTCATGTGTTCTAAGAGTTTATGAGATAAAACATCATTTTTAGAACAAAATCAAAACAATAAGTGTTTTGGTCATTTTTTTTGTATCTTTTATGTACTTTTTTTTTTGAAGAGTTGTTGCATTTTGTGTCTTGCAACATAGTATGCTATCTTTGTGAGCTTCAAGTACATTGTGTATTTTCTTTATTCTCAACATAGTATGCTTTCTGTGAGTTCTTAACTTGAGTTTGAGATTATGCATGTTCTTGAGGTTAAGAATTGTATTCTGCGAGTTCTAGAGTTGGAATAAGTTGTACGCGAGTTCATGACTTAGAATAATCATCATGCGAGTTTTTGACTTGGACTTTGCATTTTGAGTGTTCTAACCTGTTTTAAGAGGATTTTCATGTTTTCTGCGAGTTCATTAGATACAACATCATTTTGAGAACAAAAACAAAACAACAAGTGTTTTGGTCAATCTTTTTGTATCTTTTATGTATGTTTTTTAAAGTGTTGTTGCATTTTTGTATCTTGCTTTGTGAGCTTCAAGTTCATTCTGTATTTTCTATATTCTCAACATTGTATGCTTTCTGTGAGTTCTTAACTTGAGTTCAAGATTATGCATGGATGTTCTTGAGGTTGAGAATTGTATTCTACGAGTTCTAGAGTTGCAATAAGGTGTACGCGTGTTCATGACTTAGAATAAGCGTCATGCGAGTTTATGACTTGGACTTTGAATTTTGAGTGTTCTAACCTGTTTTAAGAGAATTTTCATGTGTTCTAAGAGTTCATGAGATACAACATCATTTTGAGAACAAATTCAAAACAACAAGTGCTTTGGTCATTTTTTTGTATCTTTTATGTACTTTTTTTTAAGAGTTGTTGCATTTTGTATCTTGCTACATAGTATGCTATCTTTGTGAGCTTCAAGTACATTATGTATTTTCTGTATTCTCAACACAGTTTGCTTTCTGCGAGTTTTAACTTAAGTTCAGTATTATGCGAATTCTTGAGTTTAGAATTGTATTATGCGAGTTCTAGATTTGAAATAAGATTTATTCGAGTTAATGACTTTGAAGAAGCATCGAGCGAGTTTTTGTCTTGGACTTTGCATTTTGAGTGTTCTAACCTGTTTTAAGAGGATTTTCATGTGTTCTGCGAGTTCATGAGATACATCATTATTTTGAGAACAAAATCAAAACAACAAGTGTTTTGGTCATTTTTTTGTATCTTTTCTGTATGTTTTTTGAAGTATTGTTGCATTTTGTGTCTTGCAACATAGTATGCTATCTTTGTGAGCTTCAAGTACATTCTGTATTTTCTGTATTCTCAACATAGTATGCTTTCTGTGAGTTCTTAACTTGAGTTTGAGATTATGCATGTTCTTGAGGTTGAGAATTGTATTCTGCGAGTTCTAGAGTTGGAATAAGTTGTACGCGAGTTCATGACTTAGAATAATCATCATGCGAGTTTTTGACTTGGACTTTGCATTTTGAGTGTTCTAACCTGTTTTAAGAGGATTTTCAAGTGTTCTAAGAGTTTATGAGATACAACATCATTTTGAGAACAAAATCAAAACAATAAGTGTTTTGGCCATTTTTTTGTATCTTTTCTGTATGTTTTTTGAAGTATTGTTGCATTTTGTGTCTTGCAACATAGTATGCTATCTTTGTGAGCTTCAAGTACATTCTGTATTTTCTGTATTCTCAACATAGTATGCTTTCTGTGAGTTCTTAACTTGAGTTTGAGATTATGCATGTTCTTGAGGTTGAGAATTGTATTCTGCGAGTTCTAGAGTTGGAATAAGTTGTACGCGAGTTCATGACTTAGAATAATCATCATGCGAGTTTTTGACTTGGACTTTGCATTTTGAGTGTTCTAACCTGTTTTAAAAGGATTTTCAAGTGTTCTAAGAGTTTATGAGATACAACATCATTTTGAGAACAAAATCAAAACAATAAGTGTTTTGGCCATTTTTTTGTATCTTTTCTATATGTTTTTTGAAGTATTGTTGCATTTTGTGTCTTGCAACATAGTATGCTATCTTTGTGAGCTTCAAGTTCATTCTGTATTTTCTATATTCTCAACATAGTATGCTTTCTGTGAGTTCTTAACTTGAGTTCAAGATTATGCATGGATGTTCTTGAGGTTGAGAATTGTATTCTACGAGTTCTAGAGTTGCAATAAGGTGTACGCGTGTTCATGACTTAGAATAAGCGTCATGCGAGTTTTTGAATTGGACTTTGCATTTTGAGTGTTCTAACCTGTTTTAAGAGGATTTTCATGTGTTCTGCGAATTCATGAGATACATCATTATTTTGAGAACAAAATCAAAACAACAAGTGTTTTGGTCATTTTTTTGTATCTTTTCTGTATGTTTTTTGAAGTATTGTTGCATTTTGTGTCTTGCAACATAGTATGCTATCTTTGTGAGCTTCAAGTACATTCTGTATTTTCTGTATTCTCAACATTACTTTTCTGTGAGTTCTTAACTTGTGTTTGAGATTATGCATGTTCTTGAGGTTGAGAATTGTATTCTGCGAGTTCTAGAGTTGGAATAAGTTGTACGCGAGTTCATGACTTAGAATAATCATCATGCGAGTTTTTGACTTGGACTTTGCATTTTGAGTGTTCTAACCTGTTTTAAGAGGATTTTCATGTGTTCTAAGAGTTTATGAGATAAAACATCATTTTGAGAACAAAATCAAAACAATAAGTGTTTTGGTCATTTTTTTTGTATCTTTTATGTACTTTTTTTTTGAAGAGTTGTTGCATTTTGTGTCTTGCAACATAGTATGCTATCTTTGTGAGCTTCAAGTACATTGTGTATTTTCTTTATTCTCAACATAGTATGCTTTCTGTGAGTTCTTAACTTGAGTTTGAGATTATGCATGTTCTTGAGGTTAAGAATTGTATTCTGCGAGTTCTAGAGTTGGAATAAGTTGTACGCGAGTTCATGACTTAGAATAATCATCATGCGAGTTTTTGACTTGGACTTTGCATTTTGAGTGTTCTAACCTGTTTTAAGAGGATTTTCATGTTTTCTGCGAGTTCATTAGATACAACATCATTTTGAGAACAAAAACAAAACAACAAGTGTTTTGGTCAATCTTTTTGTATCTTTTATGTATGTTTTTTAAAGTGTTGTTGCATTTTTGTATCTTGCTTTGTGAGCTTCAAGTTCATTCTGTATTTTCTATATTCTCAACATTGTATGCTTTCTGTGAGTTCTTAACTTGAGTTCAAGATTATGCATGGATGTTCTTGAGGTTGAGAATTGTATTCTACGAGTTCTAGAGTTGCAATAAGGTGTACGCGTGTTCATGACTTAGAATAAGCGTCATGCGAGTTTATGACTTGGACTTTGAATTTTGAGTGTTCTAACCTGTTTTAAGAGAATTTTCATGTGTTCTAAGAGTTCATGAGATACAACATCATTTTGAGAACAAATTCAAAACAACAAGTGCTTTGGTCATTTTTTTGTATCTTTTATGTACTTTTTTTTAAGAGTTGTTGCATTTTGTATCTTGCTACATAGTATGCTATCTTTGTGAGCTTCAAGTACATTATGTATTTTCTGTATTCTCAACACAGTTTGCTTTCTGCGAGTTTTAACTTAAGTTCAGTATTATGCGAATTCTTGAGTTTAGAATTGTATTATGCGAGTTCTAGATTTGAAATAAGATTTATTCGAGTTAATGACTTTGAAGAAGCATCGAGCGAGTTTTTGTCTTGGACTTTGCATTTTGAGTGTTCTAACCTGTTTTAAGAGGATTTTCATGTGTTCTGCGAGTTCATGAGATACATCATTATTTTGAGAACAAAATCAAAACAACAAGTGTTTTGGTCATTTTTTTGTATCTTTTCTGTATGTTTTTTGAAGTATTGTTGCATTTTGTGTCTTGCAACATAGTATGCTATCTTTGTGAGCTTCAAGTACATTCTGTATTTTCTGTATTCTCAACATAGTATGCTTTCTGTGAGTTCTTAACTTGAGTTTGAGATTATGCATGTTCTTGAGGTTGAGAATTGTATTCTGCGAGTTCTAGCGTGTTCATGACTTAGAATAAGCGTCATGCGAGTTTATGACTTGGACTTTGCATTTTGAGTGTTCTAACCTGTTTTAAGAGGATTTTCATGTGTTCTAAGAGTTCATGAGATACAACATCATTTTGAGAACAAATTCAAAACAACAAGTGCATTGGTCATTTTTTTGTATCTTTTATGTACTTTTTTTTGAAGAGTTGTTGCATTTTGTATCTTGCTACATAGTATGCTATCTTTGTGAGCTTCAAGTTCATTCTGTATTTTCTATATTCTCAACATAGTATGCTTTCTGTGAGTTCTTAACTTGAGTTCAAGATTATGCATGGATGTTCTTGAGGTTGAGAATTGTATTCTACGAGTTCTAGAGTTGCAATAAGGTGTACGCGTGTTCATGACTTAGAATAAGCGTCATGCGAGTTTTTGAATTGGACTTTGCATTTTGAGTGTTCTAACCTGTTTTAAGAGGATTTTCATGTGTTCTGCGAATTCATGAGATACATCATTATTTTGAGAACAAAATCAAAACAACAAGTGTTTTGGTCATTTTTTTGTATCTTTTCTGTATGTTTTTTGAAGTATTGTTGCATTTTGTGTCTTGCAACATAGTATGCTATCTTTGTGAGCTTCAAGTACATTCTGTATTTTCTGTATTCTCAACATAGTATGCTTTCTGTGAGTTCTTAACTTGAGTTTGAGATTATGCATGTTCTTGAGGTTGAGAATTGTATTCTGCGAGTTCTAGAGTTGAAATAAGTTGTACGCGAGTTCATGACTTAGAATAATCATCATGCGAGTTTTTGACTTGGACTTTGCATTTTGGGTGTTCTAACCTGTTTTAAGAGGATTTTCATGTGTTCTAAGAGTTTATGAGATACAACATCATTTTGAGAACAAAATCAAAACAATAAGTGTTTTGGCCATTTTTTTGTATCTTTTCTGTATGTTTTTTGAAGTATTGTTGCATTTTGTGTCTTGCAACATAGTATGCTATCTTTGTGAGCTTCAAGTACATTCTGTATTTTCTGTATTCTCAACATAGTATGCTTTCTGTGAGTTCTTAACTTGAGTTTGAGATTATGCATGTTCTTGAGGTTAAGAATTGTATTCTGCGAGTTCTAGAGTTGGAATAAGTTGTACGCGAGTTCATGACTTAGAATAATCATCATGCGAGTTTTTGACTTGGACTTTGCATTTTGAGTGTTCTAACCTGTTTTAAGAGGATTTTTATGTGTTCTAAGAGTTTATGAGATACAACATCATTTTGAGAACAAAATCAAAACAATAAGTGTTTTGGCCATTTTTTTGTATCTTTTCTATATGTTTTTTGAAGTATTGTTGCATTTTGTGTCTTGCAACATAGTATGCTATCTTTGTGAGCTCCAAGTACATTTCTGTATTTTCTTTATTCTCAACATAGTATGCTTTCTGTGAGTTCTTAACTTGAGTTTGAGATTATGTATGTTCTTGAGGTTGAGAATTGTATTCTGCGAGTTCTAGAGTTGGAATAAGTTGTACGCGAGTTCATGACTTAGAATAATCATCTTGCGAGTTTTTGACTTGGACTTTGCATTTTGGGTGTTCTAACCTGTTTTAAGAGGATTTTCATGTGTTCTAAGAGTTTATGATACAACATCATTTTGAGAACAAAATCAAAACAATAAGTGTTTTGGTCATTTTTTTTGTATCTTTTATGTACTTTTTTTTTGAAGAGTTGTTGCATTTTCTGTCTTGCAACATAGTATGCTATCTTTGTGAGCTTCAAGTACATTCTGTATTTTCTGTATTCTCAACATAGTATGCTTTCTGTGAGTTCTTAACTTGAGTTTGAGACATAAGTATGTTCTTGAGGTTGAGAATTGTATTCTGCGAGTTCTAGAGTTGGAATAAGTTGTACGCGAGTTCATGACTTAGAATAATCATCTTGCGAGTTTTTGACTTGGACTTTGCATTTTGGGTGTTCTAACCTGTTTTAAGAGGATTTTCATGTGTTCTAAGAGTTTATGATACAACATCATTTTGAGAACAAAATCAAAACAATAAGTGTTTTGGTCATTTTTTTTGTATCTTTTATGTACTTTTTTTTTGAAGAGTTGTTGCATTTTGTGTCTTGCAACATAGTATGCTATCTTTGTGAGCTTCAAGTACATTCTGTATTTTCTTTATTCTCAACATAGTATGCTTTCTGTGAGTTCTTAACTTGAGTTTGAGATTATGCATGTTCTTGAGGTTAAGAATTGTATTCTGCGAGTTCTAGAGTTGGAATAAGTTGTACGCGAGTTCATGACTTAGAATAATCATCATGCGAGTTTTTGACTTGGACTTTGCATTTTGAGTGTTCTAACCTGTTTTAAAAGGATTTTCATGTGTTCTAAGAGTTCATGAGATACAGCATCATTTTGAGAACAAAATCAAAACAACAAGTGTTTTGGTCATTTTTTTGTATCTTTTATGTACTTTTTTTGAAGAGTTGTTGCATTTTGTATCTTGCTACATAGTATGCTATCTTTGTGAGCTTCAAGTACATTCTGTATTTCCTGTATTCTCAACATAGTATGCTTTCTGCGAGTTCTTAACTTGAATTCAGTATTATGCGAGTTCTTATGTTGAGAATTGTATTCTGCGAGTTCTAGAATTGGAATAAGATTTATGCGAGTTCATGACTTAGAAGAAGCATCAAGCGAGTTTTTGAATTGGACTTTGCATTTTGAGTGTTCTAACCTGTTTTAAGAGAATTTTCATGTTTTCTGCGAGTTCATTAGATACAACATCATTTTGAGAACAAAAACAAAACAACAAGTGTTTTGGTCAATCTTTTTGTATCTTTTATGTGTGTTTTTTGAAGTGTTGTTGCATTTTTGTATCTTGCTTTGTGAGCTTCAAGTTCATTCTGTATTTTCTATATTCTCAACATAGTATGCTTTCTGTGAGTTCTTAACTTGAGTTCAAGATTATGCATGGATGTTCTTGAGGTTGAGAATTGTATTCTACGAGTTCTAGAGTTGCAATAAGGTGTACGCGTGTTCATGACTTAGAATAAGCGTCATGCGAGTTTTTGAATTGGACTTTACATTTTGAGTGTTCTAACCTGTTTTAAGAGGATTTTCATGTGTTCTGCGAGTTCATGAGATACATCATTATTTTGAGAACAAAATCAAAACAACAAGTGTTTTGGTCATTTTTTTGTATCTTTTCTGTATGTTTTTTGAAGTATTGTTGCATTTTGTGTCTTGCAACATAGTATGCTATCTTTGTGAGCTTCAAGTACATTCTGTATTTTCTGTATTCTCAACATAGTATGCTTTCTGTGAGTTCTTAACTTGAGTTTGAGATTATGCATGTTCTTGAGGTTGAGAATTGTATTCTGCGAGTTCTAGAGTTGAAATAAGTTGTACGCGAGTTCATGACTTAGAATAATCATCATGCGAGTTTTTGACTTGGACTTTGCATTTTGAGTGTTCTAACCTGTTTTAAGAGGATTTTCATGTGTTCTAAGAGTTTATGAGATACAACATCATTTTGAGAACAAAATCAAAACAATAAGTGTTTTGGCCATTTTTTTGTATCTTTTCTGTATGTTTTTTGAAGTATTGTTGCATTTTGTGTCTTGCAACATAGTATGCTATCTTTGTGAGCTTCAAGTACATTCTGTATTTTCTGTATTCTCAACATAGTATGCTTTCTGTGAGTTCTTAACTTGAGTTTGAGATTATGCATGTTCTTGAGGTTGAGAATTGTATTCTGCGAGTTCTAGAGTTGGAATAAGTTGTACGCGAGTTCATGACTTAGAATAATCATCATGCGAGTTTTTGACTTGGACTTTGCATTTTGAGTGTTCTAACCTGTTTTAAGAGGATTTTCATGTGTTCTAAGAGTTTATGAGATACAACATCATTTTGAGAACAAAATCAAAACAATAAGTGTTTTGGCCATTTTTTTGTATCTTTTCTATATGTTTTTTGAAGTATTGTTGCATTTTGTGTCTTGCAACATAGTATGCTATCTTTGTGAGCTTCAAGTACATTCTGTATTTTCTTTATTCTCAACATAGTATGATTTCTGTGAGTTCTTAACTTGAGTTTGAGACATAAGTATGTTCTTGAGGTTGAGAATTGTATTCTGCGAGTTCTAGAGTTGGAATAAGTTGTACGCGAGTTCATGACTTAGAATAATCATCTTGCGAGTTTTTGACTTGGACTTTGCATTTTGGGTGTTCTAACCTGTTTTAAGAGGATTTTCATGTGTTCTAAGAGTTTATGATACAACATCATTTTGAGAACAAAATCAAAACAATAAGTGTTTTGGTCATTTTTTTTGTATCTTTTATGTACTTTTTTTTTGAAGAGTTGTTGCATTTTGTGTCTTGCAACATAGTATGCTATCTTTGTGAGCTTCAAGTACATTCTGTATTTTCTTTATTCTCAACATAGTATGCTTTCTGTGAGTTCTTAACTTGAGTTTGAGATTATGCATGTTCTTGAGGTTAAGAATTGTATTCTGCGAGTTCTAGAGTTGGAATAAGTTGTACGCGAGTTCATGACTTAGAATAATCATCATGCGAGTTTTTGACTTGGACTTTGCATTTTGAGTGTTCTAACCTGTTTTAAAAGGATTTTCATGTGTTCTAAGAGTTCATGAGATACAGCATCATTTTGAGAACAAAATCAAAACAACAAGTGTTTTGGTCATTTTTTTGTATCTTTTATGTACTTTTTTTGAAGAGTTGTTGCATTTTGTATCTTGCTACATAGTATGCTATCTTTGTGAGCTTCAAGTACATTCTGTATTTCCTGTATTCTCAACATAGTATGCTTTCTGCGAGTTCTTAACTTGAATTCAGTATTATGCGAGTTCTTATGTTGAGAATTGTATTCTGCGAGTTCTAGAATTGGAATAAGATTTATGCGAGTTCATGACTTAGAAGAAGCATCAAGCGAGTTTTTGAATTGGACTTTGCATTTTGAGTGTTCTAACCTGTTTTAAGAGAATTTTCATGTTTTCTGCGAGTTCATTAGATACAACATCATTTTGAGAACAAAAACAAAACAACAAGTGTTTTGGTCAATCTTTTTGTATCTTTTATGTGTGTTTTTTGAAGTGTTGTTGCATTTTTGTATCTTGCTTTGTGAGCTTCAAGTTCATTCTGTATTTTCTATATTCTCAACATAGTATGCTTTCTGTGAGTTCTTAACTTGAGTTCAAGATTATGCATGGATGTTCTTGAGGTTGAGAATTGTATTCTACGAGTTCTAGAGTTGCAATAAGGTGTACGCGTGTTCATGACTTAGAATAAGCGTCATGCGAGTTTTTGAATTGGACTTTACATTTTGAGTGTTCTAACCTGTTTTAAGAGGATTTTCATGTGTTCTGCGAGTTCATGAGATACATCATTATTTTGAGAACAAAATCAAAACAACAAGTGTTTTGGTCATTTTTTTGTATCTTTTCTGTATGTTTTTTGAAGTATTGTTGCATTTTGTGTCTTGCAACATAGTATGCTATCTTTGTGAGCTTCAAGTACATTCTGTATTTTCTGTATTCTCAACATAGTATGCTTTCTGTGAGTTCTTAACTTGAGTTTGAGATTATGCATGTTCTTGAGGTTGAGAATTGTATTCTGCGAGTTCTAGAGTTGAAATAAGTTGTACGCGAGTTCATGACTTAGAATAATCATCATGCGAGTTTTTGACTTGGACTTTGCATTTTGAGTGTTCTAACCTGTTTTAAGAGGATTTTCATGTGTTCTAAGAGTTTATGAGATACAACATCATTTTGAGAACAAAATCAAAACAATAAGTGTTTTGGCCATTTTTTTGTATCTTTTCTGTATGTTTTTTGAAGTATTGTTGCATTTTGTGTCTTGCAACATAGTATGCTATCTTTGTGAGCTTCAAGTACATTCTGTATTTTCTGTATTCTCAACATAGTATGCTTTCTGTGAGTTCTTAACTTGAGTTTGAGATTATGCATGTTCTTGAGGTTGAGAATTGTATTCTGCGAGTTCTAGAGTTGGAATAAGTTGTACGCGAGTTCATGACTTAGAATAATCATCTTGCGAGTTTTTGACTTGGACTTTGCATTTTGGGTGTTCTAACCTGTTTTAAGAGGATTTTCATGTGTTCTAAGAGTTTATGATACAACATCATTTTGAGAACAAAATCAAAACAATAAGTGTTTTGGTCATTTTTTTTGTATCTTTTATGTACTTTTTTTTTGAAGAGTTGTTGCATTTTGTGTCTTGCAACATAGTATGCTATCTTTGTGAGCTTCAAGTACATTCTGTATTTTCTTTATTCTCAACATAGTATGCTTTCTGTGAGTTCTTAACTTGAGTTTGAGATTATGCATGTTCTTGAGGTTAAGAATTGTATTCTGCGAGTTCTAGAGTTGGAATAAGTTGTACGCGAGTTCATGACTTAGAATAATCATCATGCGAGTTTTTGACTTGGACTTTGCATTTTGAGTGTTCTAACCTGTTTTAAAAGGATTTTCATGTGTTCTAAGAGTTCATGATATACAACATCATTTTGAGAACAAAATCAAAACAACAAGTGTTTTGGTCATTTTTTTGTATCTTTTATGTACTTTTTTTGAAGAGTTGTTGCATTTTGTATCTTGCTACATAGTATGCTATCTTTGTGAGCTTCAAGTACATTCTGTATTTCCTGTATTCTCAACATAGTATGCTTTCTGCGAGTTCTTAACTTGAATTCAGTATTATGCGAGTTCTTATGTTGAGAATTGTATTCTGCGAGTTCTAGAGTTGGAATAAGATTTATGCGAGTTCATGACTTAGAAGAAGCATCGAGCGAGTTTTTGAATTGGACTTTGCATTTTGAGTGTTCTAACCTGTTTTAAGAGAATTTTCATGTTTTCTGCGAGTTCATTAGATACAACATCATTTTGAGAACAAAAACAAAACAACAAGTGTTTTGGTCAATCTTTTTGTATCTTTTATGTGTGTTTTTTGAAGTGTTGTTGCATTTTTGTATCTTGCTTTGTGAGCTTCAAGTTCATTCTGTATTTTCAATATTCTCAACATAGTATGCTTTCTGTGAGTTCTTAACTTGAGTTCAAGATTATGCATGGATGTTCTTGAGGTTGAGAATTGTATTCTACGAGTTCTAGAGTTGCAATAAGGTGTACGCGTGTTCATGACTTAGAATAAGCGTCATGCGAGTTTATGACTTGGACTTTGCATTTTGAGTGTTCTAACCTGTTTTAAGAGGATTTTCATGTGTTCTAAGAGTTCATGAGATACAACATCATTTTGAGAACAAATTCAAAACAACAAGTGCTTTGGTCATTTTTTTGTATCTTTTATGTACTTTTTTTTGAAGAGTTGTTGCATTTTGTATCTTGCTACATAGTATGCTATCTTTGTGAGCTTCAAGTTCATTCTGTATTTTCTATATTCTCAACATAGTATGCTTTCTGTGAGTTCTTAACTTGAGTTCAAGATTATGCATGGATGTTCTTGAGGTTGAGAATTGTATTCTACGAGTTCTAGAGTTGCAATAAGGTGTACGCGTGTTCATGACTTAGAATAAGCGTCATGCGAGTTTTTGAATTGGACTTTACATTTTGATTGTTCTAACCTGTTTTAAGAGGATTTTCATGTGTTCTGCGAGTTCATGAGATACATCATTATTTTGAGAACAAAATCAAAACAACAAGTGTTTTGGTCATTTTTTTGTATCTTTTCTGTATGTTTTTTGAAGTATTGTTGCATTTTGTGTCTTGCAACATAGTATGCTATCTTTGTGAGCTTCAAGTACATTCTGTATTTTCTGTATTCTCAACATAGTATGCTTTCTGTGAGTTCTTAACTTGAGTTTGAGATTATGCATGTTCTTGAGGTTGAGAATTGTATTCTGCGAGTTCTAGAGTTGAAATAAGTTGTACGCGAGTTCATGACTTAGAATAATCATCATGCGAGTTTTTGACTTGGACTTTGCATTTTGAGTGTTCTAACCTGTTTTAAGAGGATTTTCATGTGTTCTAAGAGTTTATGAGATACAACATCATTTTGAGAACAAAATCAAAACAATAAGTGTTTTGGCCATTTTTTTGTATCTTTTCTGTATGTTTTTTGAAGTATTGTTGCATTTTGTGTCTTGCAACATAGTATGCTATCTTTGTGAGCTTCAAGTACATTCTGTATTTTCTGTATTCTCAACATAGTATGCTTTCTGTGAGTTCTTAACTTGAGTTTGAGATTATGCATGTTCTTGAGGTTGAGAATTGTATTCTGCGAGTTCTAGAGTTGGAATAAGTTGTACGCGAGTTCATGACTTAGAATAATCATCATGCGAGTTTTTGACTTGGACTTTGCATTTTGAGTGTTCTAACCTGTTTTAAGAGGATTTTCATGTGTTCTAAGAGTTTATGAGATACAACATCATTTTGAGAACAAAATCAAAACAATAAGTGTTTTGGCCATTTTTTTGTATCTTTTCTATATGTTTTTTGAAGTATTGTTGCATTTTGTGTCTTGCAACATAGTATGCTATCTTTGTGAGCTTCAAGTACATTCTGTATTTTCTTTATTCTCAACATAGTATGATTTCTGTGAGTTCTTAACTTGAGTTTGAGACATAAGTATGTTCTTGAGGTTGATAATTGTATTCTGCGAGTTCTAGAGTTGGAATAAGTTGTACGCGAGTTCATGACTTAGAATAATCATCTTGCGAGTTTTTGACTTGGACTTTGCATTTTGGGTGTTCTAACCTGTTTTAAGAGGATTTTCATGTGTTCTAAGAGTTTATGATACAACATCATTTTGAGAACAAAATCAAAACAATAAGTGTTTTGGTCATTTTTTTTGTATCTTTTATGTACTTTTTTTTTGAAGAGTTGTTGCATTTTGTGTCTTGCAACATAGTATGCTATCTTTGTGAGCTTCAAGTACATTCTGTATTTTCTTTATTCTCAACATAGTATGCTTTCTGTGAGTTCTTAACTTGAGTTTGAGATTATGCATGTTCTTGAGGTTAAGAATTGTATTCTGCGAGTTCTAGAGTTGGAATAAGTTGTACGCGAGTTCATGACTTAGAATAATCATCATGCGAGTTTTTGACTTGGACTTTGCATTTTGAGTGTTCTAACCTGTTTTAAAAGGATTTTCATGTGTTCTAAGAGTTCATGATATACAACATCATTTTGAGAACAAAATCAAAACAACAAGTGTTTTGGTCATTTTTTTGTATCTTTTATGTACTTTTTTTGAAGAGTTGTTGCATTTTGTATCTTGCTACATAGTATGCTATCTTTGTGAGCTTCAAGTACATTCTGTATTTCCTGTATTCTCAACATAGTATGCTTTCTGCGAGTTCTTAACTTGAATTCAGTATTATGCGAGTTCTTATGTTGAGAATTGTATTCTGCGAGTTCTAGAGTTGGAATAAGATTTATGCGAGTTCATGACTTAGAAGAAGCATCGAGCGAGTTTTTGAATTGGACTTTGCATTTTGAGTGTTCTAACCTGTTTTAAGAGAATTTTCATGTTTTCTGCGAGTTCATTAGATACAACATCATTTTGAGAACAAAAACAAAACAACAAGTGTTTTGGTCAATCTTTTTGTATCTTTTATGTGTGTTTTTTGAAGTGTTGTTGCATTTTTGTATCTTGCTTTGTGAGCTTCAAGTTCATTCTGTATTTTCAATATTCTCAACATAGTATGCTTTCTGTGAGTTCTTAACTTGAGTTCAAGATTATGCATGGATGTTCTTGAGGTTGAGAATTGTATTCTACGAGTTCTAGAGTTGCAATAAGGTGTACGCGTGTTCATGACTTAGAATAAGCGTCATGCGAGTTTATGACTTGGACTTTGCATTTTGAGTGTTCTAACCTGTTTTAAGAGGATTTTCATGTGTTCTAAGAGTTCATGAGATACAACATCATTTTGAGAACAAATTCAAAACAACAAGTGCTTTGGTCATTTTTTTGTATCTTTTATGTACTTTTTTTTGAAGAGTTGTTGCATTTTGTATCTTGCTACATAGTATGCTATCTTTGTGAGCTTCAAGTTCATTCTGTATTTTCTATATTCTCAACATAGTATGCTTTCTGTGAGTTCTTAACTTGAGTTCAAGATTATGCATGGATGTTCTTGAGGTTGAGAATTGTATTCTACGAGTTCTAGAGTTGCAATAAGGTGTACGCGTGTTCATGACTTAGAATAAGCGTCATGCGAGTTTTTGAATTGGACTTTACATTTTGATTGTTCTAACCTGTTTTAAGAGGATTTTCATGTGTTCTGCGAGTTCATGAGATACATCATTATTTTGAGAACAAAATCAAAACAACAAGTGTTTTGGTCATTTTTTTGTATCTTTTCTGTATGTTTTTTGAAGTATTGTTGCATTTTGTGTCTTGCAACATAGTATGCTATCTTTGTGAGCTTCAAGTACATTCTGTATTTTCTGTATTCTCAACATAGTATGCTTTCTGTGAGTTCTTAACTTGAGTTTGAGATTATGCATGTTCTTGAGGTTGAGAATTGTATTCTGCGAGTTCTAGAGTTGAAATAAGTTGTACGCGAGTTCATGACTTAGAATAATCATCATGCGAGTTTTTGACTTGGACTTTGCATTTTGAGTGTTCTAACCTGTTTTAAGAGGATTTTCATGTGTTCTAAGAGTTTATGAGATACAACATCATTTTGAGAACAAAATCAAAACAATAAGTGTTTTGGCCATTTTTTTGTATCTTTTCTGTATGTTTTTTGAAGTATTGTTGCATTTTGTGTCTTGCAACATAGTATGCTATCTTTGTGAGCTTCAAGTACATTCTGTATTTTCTGTATTCTCAACATAGTATGCTTTCTGTGAGTTCTTAACTTGAGTTTGAGATTATGCATGTTCTTGAGGTTGAGAATTGTATTCTGCGAGTTCTAGAGTTGGAATAAGTTGTACGCGAGTTCATGACTTAGAATAATCATCATGCGAGTTTTTGACTTGGACTTTGCATTTTGAGTGTTCTAACCTGTTTTAAGAGGATTTTCATGTGTTCTAAGAGTTTATGAGATACAACATCATTTTGAGAACAAAATCAAAACAATAAGTGTTTTGGCCATTTTTTTGTATCTTTTCTATATGTTTTTTGAAGTATTGTTGCATTTTGTGTCTTGCAACATAGTATGCTATCTTTGTGAGCTTCAAGTACATTCTGTATTTTCTTTATTCTCAACATAGTATGATTTCTGTGAGTTCTTAACTTGAGTTTGAGACATAAGTATGTTCTTGAGGTTGAGAATTGTATTCTGCGAGTTCTAGAGTTGGAATAAGTTGTTCGCGAGTTCATGACTTAGAATAATCATCTTGCGAGTTTTTGACTTGGACTTTGCATTTTGGGTGTTCTAACCTGTTTTAAGAGGATTTTCATGTGTTCTAAGAGTTTATGATACAACATCATTTTGAGAACAAAATCAAAACAATAAGTGTTTTGGTCATTTTTTTTGTATCTTTTATGTACATTTTTTTTGAAGAGTTGTTGCATTTTGTGTCTTGCAACATAGTATGCTATCTTTGTGAGCTTCAAGTACATTCTGTATTTTCTTTATTCTCAACATAGTATGCTTTCTGTGAGTTCTTAACTTGAGTTTGAGATTATGCATGTTCTTGAGGTTAAGAATTGTATTCCGCGAGTTCTAGAGTTGGAATAAGTTGTACGCGAGTTCATGACTTAGAATAATCATCATGCGAGTTTTTGACTTGGACTTTGCATTTTGAGTGTTCTAACCTGTTTTAAAAGGATTTTCATGTGTTCTAAGAGTTCATGATATACAACATCATTTTGAGAACAAAATCAAAACAACAAGTGTTTTGGTCATTTTTTTGTATCTTTTATGTACTTTTTTTGAAGAGTTGTTGCATTTTGTATCTTGCTACATAGTATGCTATCTTTGTGAGCTTCAAGTACATTCTGTATTTCCTGTATTCTCAACATAGTATGCTTTCTGCGAGTTCTTAACTTGAATTCAGTATTATGCGAGTTCTTATGTTGAGAATTGTATTCTGCGAGTTCTAGAGTTGGAATAAGATTTATGCGAGTTCATGACTTAGAAGAAGCATCGAGCGAGTTTTTGAATTGGACTTTGCATTTTGAGTGTTCTAACCTGTTTTAAGAGAATTTTCATGTTTTCTGCGAGTTCATTAGATACAACATCATTTTGAGAACAAAAACAAAACAACAAGTGTTTTGGTCAATCTTTTTGTATCTTTTATGTGTGTTTTTTGAAGTGTTGTTGCATTTTTGTATCTTGCTTTGTGAGCTTCAAGTTCATTCTGTATTTTCAATATTCTCAACATAGTATGCTTTCTGTGAGTTCTTAACTTGAGTTCAAGATTATGCATGGATGTTCTTGAGGTTGAGAATTGTATTCTACGAGTTCTAGAGTTGCAATAAGGTGTACGCGTGTTCATGACTTAGAATAAGCGTCATGCGAGTTTATGACTTGGACTTTGCATTTTGAGTGTTCTAACCTGTTTTAAGAGGATTTTCATGTGTTCTAAGAGTTCATGAGATACAACATCATTTTGAGAACAAATTCAAAACAACAAGTGCTTTGGTCATTTTTTTGTATCTTTTATGAACTTTTTTTTGAAGAGTTGTTGCATTTTGTATCTTGCTACATAGTATGCTATCTTTGTGAGCTTCAAGTTCATTCTGTATTTTCTATATTCTCAACATAGTATGCTTTCTGTGAGTTCTTAACTTGAGTTCAAGATTATGCATGGATGTTCTTGAGGTTGAGAATTGTATTCTACGAGTTCTAGAGTTGCAATAAGGTGTACGCGTGTTCATGACTTAGAATAAGCGTCATGCGAGTTTTTGAATTGGACTTTACATTTTGATTGTTCTAACCTGTTTTAAGAGGATTTTCATGTGTTCTGCGAGTTCATGAGATACATCATTATTTTGAGAACAAAATCAAAACAACAAGTGTTTTGGTCATTTTTTTGTATCTTTTCTGTATGTTTTTTGAAGTATTGTTGCATTTTGTGTCTTGCAACATAGTATGCTATCTTTGTGAGCTTCAAGTACATTCTGTATTTTCTGTATTCTCAACATAGTATGCTTTCTGTGAGTTCTTAACTTGAGTTTGAGATTATGCATGTTCTTGAGGTTGAGAATTGTATTCTGCGAGTTCTAGAGTTGGAATAAGTTGTACGCGAGTTCATGACTTAGAATAATCATCATGCGAGTTTTTGACTTGGACTTTGCATTTTGAGTGTTCTAACCTGTTTTAAGAGGATTTTCATGTGTTCTAAGAGTTTATGAGATACAACATCATTTTGAGAACAAAATCAAAACAATAAGTGTTTTGGCCATTTTTTTGTATCTTTTCTATATGTTTTTTGAAGTATTGTTGCATTTTGTGTCTTGCAACATAGTATGCTATCTTTGTGAGCTTCAAGTACATTCTGTATTTTCTTTATTCTCAACATAGTATGATTTCTGTGAGTTCTTAACTTGAGTTTGAGACATAAGTATGTTCTTGAGGTTGAGAATTGTATTCTGCGAGTTCTAGAGTTGGAATAAGTTGTTCGCGAGTTCATGACTTAGAATAATCATCTTGCGAGTTTTTGACTTGGACTTTGCATTTTGGGTGTTCTAACCTGTTTTAAGAGGATTTTCATGTGTTCTAAGAGTTTATGATACAACATCATTTTGAGAACAAAATCAAAACAATAAGTGTTTTGGTCATTTTTTTTGTATCTTTTATGTACTTTTTTTTTGAAGAGTTGTTGCATTTTGTGTCTTGCAACATAGTATGCTATCTTTGTGAGCTTCAAGTACATTCTGTATTTTCTTTATTCTCAACATAGTATGCTTTCTGTGAGTTCTTAACTTGAGTTTGAGATTATGCATGTTCTTGAGGTTAAGAATTGTATTCTGCGAGTTCTAGAGTTGGAATAAGTTGTACGCGAGTTCATGACTTAGAATAATCATCATGCGAGTTTTTGACTTGGACTTTGCATTTTGAGTGTTCTAACCTGTTTTAAAAGGATTTTCATGTGTTCTTAGAGTTCATGATATACAACATCATTTTGAGAACAAAATCAAAACAACAAGTGTTTTGGTCATTTTTTTGTATCTTTTATGTACTTTTTTTGAAGAGTTGTTGCATTTTGTATCTTGCTACATAGTATGCTATCTTTGTGAGCTTCAAGTACATTCTGTATTTCCTGTATTCTCAACATAGTATGCTTTCTGCGAGTTCTTAACTTGAATTCAGTATTATGCGAGTTCTTATGTTGAGAATTGTATTCTGCGAGTTCTAGAGTTGGAATAAGATTTATGCGAGTTCATGACTTAGAAGAAGCATCGAGCGAGTTTTTGAATTGGACTTTGCATTTTGAGTGTTCTAACCTGTTTTAAGAGAATTTTCATGTTTTCTGCGAGTTCATTAGATACAACATCATTTTGAGAACAAAAACAAAACAACAAGTGTTTTGGTCAATCTTTTTGTATCTTTTATGTGTGTTTTTTGAAGTGTTGTTGTATCTTGCTTTGTGAGCTTCAAGTTCATTCTGTATTTTCAATATTCTCAACATAGTATGCTTTCTGTGAGTTCTTAACTTGAGTTCAAGATTATGCATGGATGTTCTTGAGGTTGAGATTTGTATTCTACGAGTTCTAGAGTTGCAATAAGGTGTACGCGAGTTCATGACTTAGAATAATCATCATGCGAGTTTTTGACTTGGACTTTGCATTTTGAGTGTTCTAACCTGTTTTAAGAGGATTTTCATGTGTTCTAAGAGTTTATGATACAACATCATTTTGAGAACAAAATGAAAACAATAAGTGTTTTGGCCATTTTTTTGTATCTTTTCTGTATGTTTTTTGAAGTATTGTTGCATTTTGTGTCTTGCAACATAGTATGCTATCTTTGTGAGCTTCAAGAAGTATTTTCTGTATTCTCAACATAGTATGCTTTCTGTGAGTTCTTAACTTGAGTTTGAGATTATGCATGTTCTGGTTAAGAATTGTATTCTGCGAGTTCTAGAGTTGGAATAAGTTGTACGCGAGTTCATGACTTAGAATAATCATCATGCGAGTTTTTGACTTGGACTTTGCATTTTGAGTGTTCTAACCTGTTTTAAAAGGATTTTCATGTGTTCTAAGAGTTCATGAGATACAACATCATTTTGAGAACAAAATCAAAACAATAAGTGTTTTGGTCATTTTTTTTGTATCTTTTATGTACTTTTTTTTTTGAAGAGTTGTTGCATTTTGTGTCTTGCAACATAGTATGCTATATTTGTGAGCTTCAAGTACATTCTGTATTTTCTTTATTCTCAACATAGTATGCTTTCTGTGAGTTCTTAACTTGAGTTTGAGATTATGCATGTTCTTGAGGTTAAGAATTGTATTCTGCGAGTTCTAGAGTTGGAATAAGTTGTACGCGAGTTCATGACTTAGAATAATCATCATGCGAGTTTTTGACTTGGACTTTTGCATTTTGAGTGTTCTAACCTGTTTTAAGAGGATTTTCATGTGTTCTAAGAGTTCATGAGATACAATAAGTGTTTTGGTCATTTTTTTGTATCTTTTATGTACTTTTTTTTGAACAGTTGTTGCATTTTGTATCTTGCTACATAGTATGCTATCTTTGAGATCTTCAAGTACATTATGTATTTTCTGTATTCTAAACACAGTTTGCTTTCTGCGAGTTCTTAACTTGAGGTATTATGCGAGTTCTTGATGTTGAGAATTGTATTCTTCGAGTTCTAGAGTTGGAATAAGCTTTACGCGAGTTCATGACTTAGAATAAGCATCATGCGAGTTTTTGACTTGGACTTTGCATTTTGAGTGTTCTTAACCTGTTTTAAGAGGATTTTCATGTGTTCTGCGAGTTCATGAGATACATCATCATTTTGAGAACAAAATCAAAACAACAAGTGTTTTGGTCATTTTTTTTGTATCTTTTCTGTATATTTTTTGAAGTGCAGTTGCATTTTGTATCTTGCAACATAGTATGCTATCTTTGCGAGAGTCAAGTACATTCTGTATTTTCTGTTTTCTCAACACAGTTTGCTTTCTGCGAGTTCTTAACTTGAGTTCAGTATTATGCGACTTCTTGAGTTTAGAATTGTATTATGCGAGTTCTAGATTTGAAATAAGATTTATTCGAGTTAATGACTTTGAAGAAGCATCGAGCGAGTTTTTGTCTTGGACTTTGCATTTTAAGTGTTCTAACCTGTTTTAAGAGGATTTTCATGTGTTCTGCGAGTTCATTAGATACATCATTATTTTGAGAACAAAATCAAAACTACAAGTGTTTTGGTCATTTTTTTTGGATCTTTTCTGTATGTTTTTTGAAGTGAACAGCATTTTTGTATCTTGCAACATAGTATGCTATCTTTGTGAGCTTCAAGTACATTCTGTATTTTCTGTATTCTCAACATAGTATGCTTTCTGCGAGTTCTTAACTTGAGTTTAGTATTTTGCGAGTTCTTGAAGTTGAGAATTGTATTATTCGAGTTCTAGAGTTGGAATAAGCTTTACGCGAGTTCATGACTCTAATAAGCATCATGCCAGTTTTTGACTTGGACTTTGCATTTTGAGTGTTCTAACATGTTTTAAGAGGATTTTCAAGTGTTCCAAGAGTTCATGAGATACAACATCATTTTGAGAACAAAATCAAAACAACAAGTGTTCTTGTCATATTTTTGTATCTTTTATGTACTTTTTTTTTGAAGTGTTGTTCCATTTTGTATCTTGCTACATAGTATGCTATCTTTATGAGCTTCAAGTACATTATGTAATTTTCTGTATTCTCAACACAGTTTGCTTTCTGCGAGTTCTTAACTTGAATTCAGTATTATGCGAATTCTTGAGTTTAGAATTGTATTCTGCGAGTTCTAGATTTGAAATAAGATTTATTCGAGTTAATAACTTAGAAGAAGCATCGAGCGGGTTTTTGTCTAGGACTTTGCATTTTGAGTGTTCTAACCTGTTTTAAGAGGATTTTCATGTGTTCTGCGAGTTCATGAGATACATCATCACTTTGAGAACAAAATCAAAACAACAAGTGTTTTGGTCATTTTTTTGTATCTTTTTTGAAGGGTTGTTGCATTTTGTGTCTTGTAACATAGTATGCTATCTTTGTGAGCTTCAAGTACATTATGTATTTTATGTATTCTCAACATAGTATGCTTTCTACGAGTTCTTAACTTGAATTCAGTATTATGCGAGTTCTTGAAGTTGAGAATTCTTCGAGTTCTAGAGTTGGAATAAGATTTACGCGAGTTCATGACTTAGAATAAGCATCAAGCCAGTTTTTGACTTGGATTTTGCATTTTGACTGTTCTAACCTGTTTTTAGAGGATTTTCATGTGTTCTAAGAGTTCATGAGATACAACATCATTTTGAGAACAAAATCAAAACAACAAGTTTTTTGTCATTTTTTTGAATCTTTTATGTACTTTTTTTTGAAGAGTTGTTACATTTTGTATCTTGCTACATAGTATGCTATCTTTGTGAGCTTCAAGTACATTATGTATTTCCTGTATTCTCAACATAGTATGCTTTCTACGAGTTCTTAACTTGAATTCAATATTATGCATGTTCTTGAGGTGGAGAATTGTAATCTTCGAGTTTTAGAGTTGAATAAGTTGTACGCGAGTTCATGACTTGGAATAAGCATCATGCGAGTTTTTGACTTGGACTTTGCATTTTGAGTGTTCGTTTAAGAGGATTTTCATGTGTTCTAAGAGTTCATGAGATACAACATCATTTTGAGAACAAAATCAAAACAACAAGTGTTTTGGTCATTTTTTTTGTATCTTTTCTGTACTTTTTTTTGAAGTGTTGTTACATTTTGTATCTTGCTACATAGTGTGCTATCTTTGTGAGCTTCAAGTACATTATGTATTTTCTGTATTCTCAACACAGTTTGCTTTCTGCGAGTTCTTAACTTGAGTTCAGTATTATGCGAATTCTTGAGTTAAGAATTATATTCTGCGAGTTCTAGATTTGAAATAAGATTTATTTGAGTTAATGACTTAGAGGAAGCATCGAGCGAGTTTTTGTCTTGGACTTTGCATTTTGAGTGTTCTATCCTGTTTTAAGAGGATTTTCATGTGTTCTGCGAGTTCATGAGATACATCATCATTTTGAGAACAAAATCAAAACAACAAGTAAGGTCATTTTTTTGTATCTTTTCTGTATGTTTTTTGAAGTGTTGTTACATTTTGTATCTTGAAGTTGATAATTCTTCGAGTTCTAGAGTTGGAATAAGATTTACGCGAGTTCATGACTTAGAATAAGCATCAAGCCAGTTTTTGACTTGGATTTTGCATTTTGACTGTTCTAACCTGTTTTTAGAGGATTTTCATGTGTTCTAAGAGTTCATGAGATACAACATCATTTTGAGAACAAAATCAAAACAACAAGTTTTTTGTCATTTTTTTGAATCTTTTATGTACTTTTTTTTGAAGAGTTGTTACATTTTGTATCTTGCTACATAGTATGCTATCTTTGTGAGCTTCAAGTACATTCTGTATTTTCTGTATTCTCAACATAGTATGCTTTCTACGAGTTCTTAACTTGAATTCAAGATTATGCATATTCTTGAGGTGGAGAATTGTAATCTGCGAGTTTTAGAGTTGGAATAAGTTGTACGCGAGTTCAAGACTTAGAATAAGCATCATGCGAGTTTTTGACTTGGACTTTGCATTTTGAGTGTTCTAACTTGTTTTAAGAGGATTTTCATTTGTTCTAAGAGTTCATGAGATACAACATCATTTTGAGAACAAAATCAAAACAACAAGTGTTTTGGTCATTTTTTTTGTATCTTTTATGTACTTTTTTTGAAGTGTTGTTGCGTTTTGTCTACATAGTATGCTATCTTTGTGAGCTTCAAGTACATTATGTATTTTCTGTATTCTCAACACAGTTTGCTTTCTGCGAGTTCTTAACTTGAGTTCAGTATTAAGCGAATTATTGAGTTTAGAATTGTATTCTGCGAGTTCTAGATTTGAAAGAAGATTTATTCGAGTTAATGACTTAGAAGAAGTATCGCGCGAGTTTTTGTCTTGGACTTTGCATTTTGAGTGTTCTAACCTGTTTTAAGAGGATTTTCATGTGTTCTGTGAGTTCATTGAGATACAATTATCATTTTGAGAACAAAATCAAAACAACAAGTGTTTTGGTCATTTTTTTGTATCTTTTTTGAAGGGTTGTTGCATTTTGTATCTAGTAATGCTATCTTTGTGAGCTTCAAGTACATTATGTATTTTTTGTATTCTCAACATAGTATGCTTTCTGCGAGTTCTTAACTTGAATTCATTATTATGCGAGTTTTTGAAGTTGAGAATTCTTCGAGTTCTAGAGTTGGAATAAGATTTACGCGAGTTCATGACTTAGAATAAGCATCATGCCAGTTTTTGACTTGGATTTTGCATTTTGACTGTTACTGTTTTTAGAGGATTTTCATGTGTTCTAAGAGTTCATGAGATACAACATCATTTTGAGAACAAAATCAAAACAACAAGTGTTTTGGTCATTTTTTTGTATCTTTTTTGAAGGGTTGTTGCATTTTGTATCTTGTAACATAGTATGCTATCTTTGTGAGTTTCAAGTACATTATGTATTTTCTGTATTCTCAACATAGTATGCTTTCTGCGAGTTCTTAACTTGAATTCAGTATTATGCGAGTTCTTGAAGTTGATAATTCTTCGAGTTCTAGAGTTGGAATAAGATTTACGCGAGTTCATGACTTAGAATAAGCATCATGCCAGTTTTTGACTTGGATTTTGCATTTTGACTGTTACTGTTTTTAGAGGATTTTCATGTGTTCTAAGAGTTCATGAGATACAACATCATTTTGAGAACAAAATCAAAACAACAAGTGTTTTGGTCATTTTTTTGAATCTTTTATGTACTTTTTTTTTGAAGAGTTGTTGCATTTTGTATCTTGCTACATAGTATGCTATCTTTGTGAGCTTCAAGTACATTCTGTATTTCCTGTATTCTCAACATAGTAGTATGCTTTCTACGAGTTCTTAACTTGAATTCAAGATTATGCATGTTCTTGAGGTGGAGAATTGTAATCTGCGAGTTTTAGAGTTGGAATAAGTTGTAGGCGAGTTCATGACTTAGAATAAGCATCATGCGAGTTTTTGACTTGGACTTTGCATTTTGAGTGTTCTAACTTGTTTTAAGAGGATTTTCATGTGTTCAAAGAGTTCATGAGATACAACATCATTTTGAGAACAAAATCAAAACAACAAGTGTTTTGGTCATTTTTTTTGTATCTTTTCTGTACTTTTTTTTGAAGTGTTGTTGCGTTTTGTATCTTGCTACATATAGTATGCTATCTTTGTCAGCTTCAAGTACATTATGTATTTTCTGTATTCTCAACATAGTATGCTTTCTGCGAGTTCTTAACTTGAATTCAGTATTATGCGAGTTCTTGAAGTTGATAATTCTTCGAGTTCTAGAGTTGGAATAAGATTTACGCGAGTTCATGACTTAGAATAAGCATCATGCCAGTTTTTGACTTGGATTTTGCATTTTGACTGTTACTGTTTTTAGAGGATTTTCATGTGTTCTAAGAGTTCATGAGATACAACATCATTTTGAGAACAAAATCAAAACAACAAGTAAGGTCATTTTTTTGTATCTTTTCTGTATGTTTTTTGAAGTGTTGTTGCATTTTGTATCTTGCAACATTGTATGCTATCTTTGTGAGCTTCAAGTACATTCTGTATTTTCTGTATTCTCAACATAGTATGCTTTCTACGAGTTCTTAACTTGAATTCAAGATTATGCATATTCTTGAGGTGGAGAATTGTAATCTGCGAGTTTTAGAGTTGGAATAAGTTGTACGCGAGTTCAAGACTTAGAATAAGCATCATGCGAGTTTTTGACTTGGACTTTGCATTTTGAGTGTTCTAACTTGTTTTAAGAGGATTTTCATTTGTTCTAAGAGTTCATGAGATACAACATCATTTTGAGAACAAAATCAAAACAACAAGTGTTTTGGTCATTTTTTTTGTATCTTTTATGTACTTTTTTTGAAGTGTTGTTGCGTTTTGTCTACATAGTATGCTATCTTTGTGAGCTTCAAGTACATTATGTATTTTCTGTATTCTCAACACAGTTTGCTTTCTGCGAGTTCTTAACTTGAGTTCAGTATTAAGCGAATTCTTGAGTTTAGAATTGTATTCTGCGAGTTCTAGATTTGAAAGAAGATTTATTCGAGTTAATGACTTAGAAGAAGTATCGCGCGAGTTTTTGTCTTGGACTTTGCATTTTGAGTGTTCTAACCTGTTTTAAGAGGATTTTCATGTGTTCTGTGAGTTCATTGAGATACAATTATCATTTTGAGAACAAAATCAAAACAACAAGTGTTTTGGTCATTTTTTTGTATCTTTTTTGAAGGGTTGTTGCATTTTGTATCTAGTAATGCTATCTTTGTGAGCTTCAAGTACATTATGTATTTTTTGTATTCTCAACATAGTATGCTTTCTGCGAGTTCTTAACTTGAATTCATTATTATGCGAGTTTTTGAAGTTGAGAATTCTTCGAGTTCTAGAGTTGGAATAAGATTTACGCGAGTTCATGACTTAGAATAAGCATCATGCCAGTTTTTGACTTGGATTTTGCATTTTGACTGTTACTGTTTTTAGAGGATTTTCATGTGTTCTAAGAGTTCATGAGATACAACATCATTTTGAGAACAAAATCAAAACAACAAGTGTTTTGGTCATTTTTTTGTATCTTTTTTGAAAGGTTGTTGCATTTTGTATCTTGTAACATAGTATGCTATCTTTGTGAGTTTCAAGTACATTATGTATTTTCTGTATTCTCAACATAGTATGCTTTCTGCGAGTTCTTAACTTGAATTCAGTATTATGCGAGTTCTTGAAGTTGATAATTCTTCGAGTTCTAGAGTTGGAATAAGATTTACGCGAGTTCATGACTTAGAATAAGCATCATGCCAGTTTTTGACTTGGATTTTGCATTTTGACTGTTACTGTTTTTAGAGGATTTTCATGTGTTCTAAGAGTTCATGAGATACAACATCATTTTGAGAACAAAATCAAAACAACAAGTGTTTTGGTCATTTTTTTGAATCTTTTATGTACTTTTTTTTTGAAGAGTTGTTGCATTTTGTATCTTGCTACATAGTATGCTATCTTTGTGAGCTTCAAGTACATTCTGTATTTCCTGTATTCTCAACATAGTAGTATGCTTTCTACGAGTTCTTAACTTGAATTCAAGATTATGCATGTTCTTGAGGTGGAGAATTGTAATCTGCGAGTTTTAGAGTTGGAATAAGTTGTAGGCGAGTTCATGACTTAGAATAAGCATCATGCGAGTTTTTGACTTGGACTTTGCATTTTGAGTGTTCTAACTTGTTTTAAGAGGATTTTCATGTGTTCAAAGAGTTCATGAGATACAACATCATTTTGAGAACAAAATCAAAACAACAAGTGTTTTGGTCATTTTTTTTGTATCTTTTCTGTACTTTTTTTTGAAGTGTTGTTGCGTTTTGTATCTTGCTACATATAGTATGCTATCTTTGTCAGCTTCAAGTACATTATGTATTTTCTGTATTCTCAACATAGTATGCTTTCTGCGAGTTCTTAACTTGAATTCAGTATTATGCGAGTTCTTGAAGTTGATAATTCTTCGAGTTCTAGAGTTGGAATAAGATTTACGCGAGTTCATGACTTAGAATAAGCATCATGCCAGTTTTTGACTTGGATTTTGCATTTTGACTGTTACTGTTTTTAGAGGATTTTCATGTGTTCTAAGAGTTCATGAGATACAACATCATTTTGAGAACAAAATCAAAACAACAAGTGTTTTGGTCATTTTTTTGAATATTTTATGTACTTTTTTTTTGAAGAGTTGTTGCATTTTGTATCTTGCTACATAGTATGCTATCTTTGTGAGCTTCAAGTACATTCTGTATTTCCTGTATTCTCAACATAGTATGCTTTCTACGAGTTCTTAACTTGAATTCAAGATTATGCATGTTCTTGAGGTGGAGAATTGTAATCTGCGAGTTTTAGAGTTGGAATAAGTTGTACGCGAGTTCATGACTTAGAATAAGCATCATGCGAGTTTTTGACTTGGACTTTGCATTTTGAGTGTTCTAACTTGTTTTAAGAGGATTTTCATGTGTTCTAAAGAGTTCATGAGATACAACATCATTTTGAGAACAAAATCAAAACAACAAGTGTTTTGGTCATTTTTTTTGTATCTTTTCTGTACTTTTTTTGAAGTGTTGTTGCGTTTTGTATCTTGCTAGTATGCTATCTTTGTCAGCTGAGTACATTATGTATTTTCTGTATTCTCAACACAGTTTGCTTTCTGCGAGTTCTTAATTTGAGTTCAGTATTATGCGAATTCTTGAGTTTAGAATTGTATTCTGCGAGTTCTAGATTTGAAATAAGATTTATTCGAGTTAATAACTTAGAAGAAGTATCGCGCGAGTTTTTGTCTTGGACTTTGCATTTTGAGTGTTCTAACCTGTTTTAAGAGGATTTTCATGTGTTCTGCGAGTTCATGAGATACATCATCATTTTGAGAACAAAATCAAAACAACAAGTGTTTTGGTCATTTTTTTGTATTTTTTTTGAAGGGTTGTTGCATTTTGTATCTTGTAACATAGTATGCTATCTTTGTGAGCTTCAAGTACATTATGTATTTTCTGTATTCTCAACATAGTATGCTTTCTGCGAGTTCTTAACTTGAATTCAAGATTATGCATATTCTTGAGGTGGAGAATTGTAATCTGCGAGTTTTAGAGTTGGAATAAGTTGTACGCGAGTTCAAGACTTAGAATAAGCATCATGCGAGTTTAGGACTTTGCATTTTGAGTGTTCTAACTTGTTTTAAGGGGATTTTCATGTGTTCTAAGAGTTCATGAGATACAACATCATTTTTGAGAACAAAATCAAAACAACAAGTGTTTTGGTCATTTTTTTTGTATCTTTTCTGTACTTTTTTTTGAAGTGTTGTTGCGTTTTGTATCTTGCTACATATAGTATGCTATCTTTGTCAGCTTCAAGTACATTATGTATTTTCTGTATTCTCAACACAGTTTGCTTTCTGCGAGTTCTTAACTTGAGTCCAGTATTATGCGAATTCTTGAGTTTAGAATTGTATTCTGCGAGTTCTAGATTTGAAATAAGATTTATTCGAGTTAATGACTTAGAAGAAGTATCGCGCGAGTTTTTGACTTGGACTTTGCATTTTGAGTGTTCTAACCTGTTTTAAGAGGATTTTCATGTGTTCTGCGAGTTCATGAGATACATCATCATTTTGAGAACAAAATCAAAACAACAAGTGTTTTGGTCATTTTTTTGTATTTTTTTTGAAGGGTTGTTGCATTTTGTAACATAGTATGCTATCTTTGTGAGCTTCAAGTACATTATGTATTTTCTGTATTCTCAACATAGTATGCTTTCTGCGAGTTCTTAACTTGAATTCAGTATTATGCGAGTTCTTGAAGTTGATAATTCTTCGAGTTCTAGAGTTGGAATAAGATTTACGCGAGTTCATGACTTAGAATAAGCATCATGCCAGTTTTTGACTTGGATTTTGCATTTTGACTGTTACTGTTTTTAGAGGATTTTCATGTGTTCTAAGAGTTCATGAGATACAACATCATTTTGAGAACAAAATCAAAACAACAAGTGTTTTGGTCATTTTTTTGAATATTTTATGTACTTTTTTTTTTGAAGAGTTGTTGCATTTTGTATCTTGCTACATAGTATGCTATCTTTGTGAGCTTCAAGTACATTCTGTATTTCCAGTATTCTCAACATAGTATGCTTTCTACGAGTTCTTAACTTGAATTCAAGATTATGCATGTTCTTGAGGTGGAGAATTGTAATCTGCGAGTTTTAGAGTTGGAATAAGTTGTACGCGAGTTCATGACTTAGAATAAGCATCATGCGAGTTTTTGACTTGGACTTTGCATTTTGAATGTTCTAACTTGTTTTAAGAGGATTTTCATGTGTTCTAAAGAGTTCATGAGATACAACATCATTTTGAGAACAAAATCAAAACAACAAGTGTTTTGGTCATTTTTTTTGTATCTTTTCTGTACTTTTTTTTGAAGTGTTGTTGCATTTTGTATCTTGCTACATAGTATGCTATCTTTGTGAGCTTCAAGTACATTATGTATTTTCTGTATTCTCAACACAGTTTGCTTTCTGCGAGTTCTTAACTTGAGTTCAGTATTATGCGAATTCTTGAGTTTAGAATTGTATTCTGTGAGTTCTAGATTTGAAATAAGATTTATTCGAGTTAATAACTTAGAAGAGGTATCGCGCGAGTTTTTGTCTTGGACTTTGCATTTTGAGTGTTCTAACCTGTTTTAAGAGGATTTTCATGAGTTCAGCGAGTTCAAGAGCTACATCATCATTTTGAGAACAAAATCAAAACAACAAGTGTTTTGGTCATTTTTTTGTATCTTTTCTGTATGTTTTTTGAAGTGTTGTTGCGTTTTGTATCTTGCAACATAGTATGCTATCTTTGTGAGCTTCAAGTACATTCTGTATTTTCTGTATTCTCAACATAGTATGCTTTCTACGAGTTCTTCACTTGAATTCAAGATTATGCATGTTCTTGAGGTGGAGAATTGTAATCTGCGAGTTTTAGAGTTGGAATAAGTTGTACGCGAGTTCATGACTTAGAATAAGCATCATGCGAGTTTTTGACTTGGACTTTGCATTTTGAGTGTTCTAACTTGTTTTAAGAGGATTTTCATGTGTTCTAATGAGTTCATGAGATACAACATCATTTTGAGAACAAAATCAAAACAACAAGTGTTTTGGTCATTTTTTTTGTATCTTTTCTGTACTTTTTTTTGAAGTGTTGTTGCGTTTTGTATCTTGCTACATAGTATGCTATCTTTGTCAGCTTCAAGTACATTATGTATTTTATGTATTCTCAACACAGTTTGCTTTCTGCGAGTTCTTAACTTGAGTCCAGTATTATGCGAATTCTTGAGTTTAGAATTGTATTCTGCGAGTTCTAGATTTGAAATAAGATTTATTCGAGTTAATGACTTAGAAGAAGTATCGCGCGAGTTTTTGTCTTGGACTTTGCATTTTGAGTGTTCTAACCTGTTTTAAGAGGATTTTCATGTGTTCTGCGAGTTCATGAGATACATCATCATTTTGAGAACAAAATCAAAACAACAAGTAAGGTCATTTTTTTGTATCTTTTCGGTATGTTTTTTGAAGTGTTGTTGCATTTTGTATCTTGCAAAATTGTATGCTATCTTTGTGAGCTTCAAGTACATTCTGTATTTTCTGTATTCTCAACATAGTATGCTTTTTACGAGTTCTTAACTTGAATTCAAGATTATGCATATTCTTGAGGTGGAGAATTGTAATCTGCGAGTTTTAGAGTTGGAATAAGTTGTACGCGAGTTCAAGACTTAGAATAAGCATCATGCGAGTTTTTGACTTGGACTTTGCATTTTGAGTGTTCTAACTTGTTTTAAGAGGATTTTCATGTGTTCTAAGAGTTCATGAGATACAACATCATTTTGAGAACAAAATCAAAACAACAAGTGTTTTGGTCATTTTTTTTGTATCTTTTATGTACTTTTTTTGAAGTGTTGTTGCGTTTTGTCTACATAGTATGCTATCTTTGTGAGCTTCAAGTATATTATGTATTTTTTGTATTCTCAACACAGTTTGCTTTCTGCGAGTTCTTAACTTGAGTTCAGTATTAAGCGAATTCTTGAGTTTAGAATTGTATTCTGCGAGTTCTAGATTTGAAATAAGATTTATTCGAGTTAATGACTTAGAAGAAGTATCGCGCGAGTTTTTGTCTTGGACTTTGCATTTTGAGTGTTCTAACCTGTTTTAAGAGGATTTTCATGTGTTCTGTGAGTTCATGAGATACAATCATCATTTTGAGAACAAAATCAAAACAACAAGTGTTTTGGTCATTTTTTTGTATCTTTTTTGAAGGGTTGTTGCATTTTGTATCTTGTAATGCTATCTTTGTGAGCTTCAAGTACATTATGTATTTTTTGTATTCTCAACATAGTTTGCTTTCTGCGAGTTCTTAACTTGAATTCAGTATTATGCGAGTTTTTGAAGTTGAGAATTCTTCGAGTTCTAGAGTTGGAATAAGATTTACGCGAGTTCATGACTTAGAATAAGCATCATGCCAGTTTTTGACTTGGATTTTGCATTTTGACTGTTACTGTTTTTAGAGGATTTTCATGTGTTCTAAGAGTTCATGAGATACAACATCATTTTGAGAACAAAATCAAAACAACAAGTGTTTTGGTCATTTTTTTGTATCTTTTTTGAAGGGTTGTTGCATTTTGTATCTTGTAACATAGTATGTTATCTTTGTGAGCTTCAAGTACATTATGTATTTTCTGTATTCTCAACATAGTATGCTTTCTGCGAGTTCTTAACTTGAATTCAGTATTATGCGAGTTCTTGAAGTTGATAATTCTTCGAGTTCTAGAGTTGGAATAAGATTTACGCGAGTTCATGACTTAGAATAAGCATCATGCCAGTTTTTGACTTGGATTTTGCATTTTGACTGTTACTGTTTTTAGAGGATTTTCATGTGTTCTAAGAGTTCATGAGATACAACATCATTTTGAGAACAAAATCAAAACAACAAGTGTTTTGGTCATTTTTTTGAAACTTTTATGTACTTTTTTTGTGAAGAGTTGTTGCATTTTGTATCTTGCTACATAGTATGCTATCTTTGTGAGCTTCAAGTACATTCTGTATTTCCTGTATTCTCAACATAGTATGCTTTCTACGAGTTCTTAACTTGAATTCAAGATTATGCATGTTCTTGAGGTGGAGAATTGTAATCTGCGAGTTTTAGAGTTGGAATAAGTTGTAGGCGAGTTCATGACTTAGAATAAGCATCATGCGAGTTTTTGACTTCGACTTTGCATTTTGAGTGTTCTAACTTGTTTTAAGAGGATTTTCATGTGTTCAAAGAGTTCATGAGATACAACATCATTTTGAGAACAAAATGAAAACAACAAGTGTTTTGGACATTTTTTTTGTATCTTTTCTGGACTTTTTTTTGAAGTGTTGTTGCATTTTGTATCTTGCTACATAGTATGCTATCTTTGTGAGCTTCAAGTACATTATGTATTTTCTGTATTCTCAACACAGTTTGCTTTCTGCGAGTTCTTAACTTGAGTTCAGTATTATGCGAATTCTTGAGTTTAGAATTGTATTCTGTGAGTTCTAGATCTGAAATAAGATTTATTCGAGTTAATAACTTAGAAGAAGTATCGCGCGAGTTTTTGTCTTAGACTTTGCATTTTGAGTGTTCTAACCTGTTTTAAGAGGATTTTCATGAGTTCTGCGAGTTCAAGAGCTACATCATCATTTTGAGAACAAAATCAAAACAACAAGTGTTTTTGGTCATTTTTTTGTATCTTTTCTGTATGTTTTTTGAAGTGTTGTTGCGTTTTGTATCTTGCAACATAGTATGCTATCTTTGTGAGTTTCAAGTACATTCTGTATTTTCTGTATTCTCAACATAGTATGCTTTCTACGAGTTCTTAACTTGAATTCAAGATTATGCATGTTCTTGAGGTGGAGAATTGTAATCTGCGAGTTTTAGAGTTGGAATAAGTTGTACGCGAGTTCATGACTTAGAATAAGCATCATGCGAGTTTTTGACTTGGACTTTGCATTTTGAGTGTTCTAACTTGTTTTAAGAGGATTTTCATGTGTTCTAAAGAGTTCATGAGATACAACATCATTTTGAGAACAAAATCAAAACAACAAGTGTTTTGGTCATTTTTTTTGTATCTTTTCTGTACTTTTTTTGAAGTGTTGTTGGGTTTTGTATCTTGCTACATAGTATGCTATCTTTGTCAGCTTCAAGTACATTATGTATTTTCTGTATTCTCAACAAGGTTTGCTTTCTGCGAGTTCTTAACTTGAGTTCAGTATTATGCAAATTCTTGAGTTTAGAATTGTATTCTGCGAGATCTAGATTTGAAATAAGATTTATTCGAGTTAATAACTTAGAAGAAGCATCGAGCGAGTTTTTGTCTTGGACTTTGCATTTTGAGTGTTCTAACCTGTTTTAAGAGGATTTTCATGTGTTCTGTGAGTTCATGAGATACAATCATCATTTTGAGAACAAAATCAAAACAACAAGTGTTTTGGTCATTTTTTTGTATCTTTTTTGAAGGGTTGTTGCATTTTGTATCTTGTAATGCTATCTTTGTGAGCTTCAAGTACATTATGTATTTTTTGTATTCTCAACATAGTTTGCTTTCTGCGAGTTCTTAACTTGAATTCAGTATTATGCGAGTTTTTGAAGTTGAGAATTCTTCGAGTTCTAGAGTTGGAATAAGATTTACGCGAGTTCATGACTTAGAATAAGCATCATGCCAGTTTTTGACTTGGATTTTGCATTTTGACTGTTACTGTTTTTAGAGGATTTTCATGTGTTCTAAGAGTTCATGAGATACAACATCATTTTGAGAACAAAATCAAAACAACAAGTGTTTTGGTCATTTTTTTGTATCTTTTTTGAAGGGTTGTTGCATTTTGTATCTTGTAACATAGTATGCTATCTTTGTGAGCTTCAAGTACATTATGTATTTTCTGTATTCTCAACATAGTATGCTTTCTGCGAGTTCTTAACTTGAATTCAGTATTATGCGAGTTCTTGAAGTTGATAATTCTTCGAGTTCTAGAGTTGGAATAAGATTTACGCGAGTTCATGACTTAGAATAAGCATCATGCCAGTTTTTGACTTGGATTTTGCATTTTGACTGTTACTGCTTTTAGAGGATTTTCATGTGTTCTAAGAGTTCATGAGATACAACATCATTTTGAGAACAAAATCAAAACAACAAGTGTTTTGGTCATTTTTTTGAAACTTTTATGTACTTTTTTTGTGAAGAGTTGTTGCATTTTGTATCTTGCTACATAGTATGCTATCTTTGTGAGCTTCAAGTACATTCTGTATTTCCTGTATTCTCAACATAGTATGCTTTCTACGAGTTCTTAACTTGAATTCAAGATTATGCATGTTCTTGAGGTGGAGAATTGTAATCTGCGAGTTTTAGAGTTGGAATAAGTTGTAGGCGAGTTCATGACTTAGAATAAGCATCATGCGAGTTTTTGACTTCGACTTTGCATTTTGAGTGTTCTAACTTGTTTTAAGAGGATTTTCATGTGTTCAAAGAGTTCATGAGATACAACATCATTTTGAGAACAAAATGAAAACAACAAGTGTTTTGGTCATTTTTTTTGTATCTTTTCTGGACTTTTTTTTGAAGTGTTGTTGCGTTTTGTATCTTGCTACATAGTATGCTATCTTTGTCAGCTGAGTACATTATGTATTTTCTGTATTCTCAACACAGTTTGCTTTCTGCGAGTTCTTAACTTGAGTTCAGTATTATGCGAATTCTTGAGTTTAGAATTGTATTCTGCGAGTTCTAGATTTGAAATAAGATTTATTCGAGTTAATAACTTAGAAGAAGTATCGCGCGAGTTTTTGTCTTGGACTTTGCATTTTGAGTGTTCTAACCTGTTTTAAGAGGATTTTCATGTGTTCTGCGAGTTCATGAGATACATCATCATTTTGAGAACAAAATCAAAACAACAAGTGTTTTGGTCATTTTTTTGTATTTTTTTTGAAGGGTTGTTGCATTTTGTATCTTGTAACATAGTATGCTATCTTTGTGAGCTTCAAGTACATTATGTATTTTCTGTATTCTCAACATAGTATGCTTTCTGCGAGTTCTTAACTTGAATTCAAGATTATGCATATTCTTGAGGTGGAGAATTGTAATCTGCGAGTTTTAGAGTTGGAATAAGTTGTACGCGAGTTCAAGACTTAGAATAAGCATCATGTGAGTTTTTGACTTGGACTTTGCATTTTGAGTGTTCTAACTTGTTTTAAGAGGATTTTCATGTGTTCTAAGAGTTCATGAGATACAACATCATTTTGAGAACAAAATCAAAACAACAAGTGTTTTGGTCATTTTTTTGTATCTTTTCTGTACTTTTTTTTGAAGTGTTGTTGCGTTTTGTATCTTGCTACATATAGTATGCTATCTTTGTCAGCTTCAAGTACATTATGTATTTTCTGTATTCTCAACACAGTTTGCTTTCTGCGAGTTCTTAACTTGAGTCCAGTATTATGCGAATTCTTGAGTTTAGAATTGTATTCTGCGAGTTCTAGATTTGAAATAAGATTTATTCGAGTTAATGACTTAGAAGAAGTATCGCGCGAGTTTTTGTCTTGGACTTTGCATTTTGAGTGTTCTAACCTGTTTTAAGAGGATTTTCATGTGTTCTGCGAGTTCATGAGATACATCATCATTTTGAGAACAAAATCAAAACAACAAGTGTTTTGGTCATTTTTTGTATTTTTTTTGAAGGGTTGTTGCATTTTGTAACATAGTATGCTATCTTTGTGAGCTTCAAGTACAATATGTATTTTCTGTATTCTCAACATAGTATGCTTTCTGCGAGTTCTTAACTTGAATTCAAGATTATGCATATTCTTGAGGTGGAGAATTGTAATCTGCGAGTTTTAGAGTTGGAATAAGTTGTACGCGAGTTCAAGACTTAGAATAAGCATCATGCGAGTTTTTGACTTGGACTTTGCATTTTGAGTGTTCTAACTTGTTTTAAGAGGATTTTCATGTGTTCTAAGAGTTCATGAGATACAACATCATTTTGAGAACAAAATCAAAACAACAAGTGTTTTGGTCATTTTTTTTGTATCTTTTATGTACTTTTTTTGAAGTATTGTTGTGTTTTGTCTACATAGTATGCTATCTTTGTGAGCTTCAAGTACATTATGTATTTTCTGTATTCTCAACACAGTTTGCTTTCTGCGAGTTCTTAACTTGAGTTCAGTATTAAGCGAATTTTTGAGTTTAGAATTGTATTCTGCGAGTTCTAGATTTGAAATAAGATTTATTCGAGTTAATGACTTAGAAGAAGTATCGCTCGAGTTTTTGTCTTGGACTTTGCATTTTGAGTGTTCTAACCTGTTTTAAGAGGATTTTCATGTGTTCTGTGAGTTCATGAGATACAATCATCATTTTGAGTACAAAATCAAAACAACAAGTGTTTTGGTCATTTTTTTGTATCTTTTTTGAAGGGTTGTTGCATTTTGTATCTTGTAATGCTATCTTTGTGAGCTTCAAGTACATTATGTATTTTTTGTATTCTCAACATAGTATGCTTTCTGCGAGTTCTTAACTTGAATTCAGTATTATGCGAGTTTTTGAAGTTGAGAATTCTTCGAGTTCTAGAGTTGGAATAAGATTTACGCGAGTTCATGACTTAGAATAAGCATCATGCCAGTTTTTGACTTGGATTTTGCATTTTGACTGTTACTGTTTTTAGAGGATTTTCATGTGTTCTAAGAGTTCTGAGATACAACATCATTTTGAGAACAAAATCAAAACAACAAGTGTTTTGGTCATTTTTTTGTATCTTTTTTGAAGGGTTGTTGCATTTTGTATCTTGTAACATAGTATGCTATCTTTGTGAGCTTCAAGTACATTATGTATTTTCTGTATTCTCAACATAGTATGCTTTCTGCGAGTTCTTAACTTGAATTCAGTATTATGCGAGTTCTTGAAGTTGATAATTCTTCGAGTTCTAGAGTTGGAATAAGATTTACGCGAGTTCATGACTTAGAATAAGCATCATGCCAGTTTTTGACTTGGATTTTGCATTTTGACTGTTACTGTTTTTAGAGGATTTTCATGTGTTCTAAGAGTTCATGAGATACAACATCATTTTGAGAACAAAATCAAAACAACAAGTGTTTTGGTCATTTTTTTGAATATTTTATGTACTTTTTTTTTGAAGAGTTGTTGCATTTTGTATCTTGCTACATAGTATGCTATCTTTGTGAGCTTCAAGTACATTCTGTATTTCCTGTATTCTCAACATAGTATGCTTTCTACGAGTTCTTAACTTGAATTCAAGATTATGCATGTTCTTGAGGTGGAGAATTGTAATCTGCGAGTTTTAGAGTTGGAATAAGTTGTACGCGAGTTCATGACTTAGAATAAGCATCATGCGAGTTTTTGACTTGGACTTTGCATTTTGAATGTTCTAACTTGTTTTAAGAGGATTTTCATGTGTTCTAAAGAGTTCATGAGATACAACATCATTTTGAGAACAAAATCAAAACAACAAGTGTTTTGGTCATTTTTTTTGTATCTTTTCTGTACTTTTTTTTGAAGTGTTGTTGCATTTTGTATCTTGCTACATAGTATGCTATCTTTGTGAGCTTCAAGTACATTATGTATTTTCTGTATTCTCAACACAGTTTGCTTTCTGCGAGTTCTTAACTTGAGTTCAGTATTATGCGAATTCTTGAGTTTAGAATTGTATTCTGTGAGTTCTAGATTTGAAATAAGATTTATTCGAGTTAATAACTTAGAAGAAGTATCGCGCGAGTTTTTGTCTTGGACTTTGCATTTTGAGTGTTCTAACCTGTTTTAAGAGGATTTTCATGAGTTCAGCGAGTTCAAGAGCTACATCATCATTTTGAGAACAAAATCAAAACAACAAGTGTTTTGGTCATTTTTTTGTATCTTTTCTGTATGTTTTTTGAAGTGTTGTTGCGTTTTGTATCTTGCAACATAGTATGCTATCTTTGTGAGCTTCAAGTACATTCTGTATTTTCTGTATTCTCAACATAGTATGCTTTCTACGAGTTCTTAACTTGAATTCAAGATTATGCATGTTCTTGAGGTGGAGAATTGTAATCTGCGAGTTTTAGAGTTGGAATAAGTTGTACGCGAGTTCATGACTTAGAATAAGCATCATGCGAGTTTTTGACTTGGACTTTGCATTTTGAGTGTTCTAACTTGTTTTAAGAGGATTTTCATGTGTTCTAATGAGTTCATGAGATACAACATCATTTTGAGAACAAAATCAAAACAACAAGTGTTTTGGTCATTTTTTTTGTATCTTTTCTGTACTTTTTTTTGAAGTGTTGTTGCGTTTTGTATCTTGCTACATAGTATGCTATCTTTGTCAGCTTCAAGTACATTATGTATTTTCTGTATTCTCAACACAGTTTGCTTTCTGCGAGTTCTTAACTTGAGTCCAGTATTATGCGAATTCTTGAGTTTAGAATTGTATTCTGCGAGTTCTAGATTTGAAATAAGATTTATTCAAGTTAATGACTTAGAAGAAGTATCGCGCGAGTTTTTGTCTTGGACTTTGCATTTTGAGTGTTCTAACCTGTTTTAAGAGGATTTTCATGTGTTCTGCGAGTTCATGAGATACATCATCATTTTGAGAACAAAATCAAAACAACAAGTAAGGTCATTTTTTTGTATCTTTTCGGTATGTTTTTTGAAGTGTTGTTGCATTTTGTATCTTGCAAAATTGTATGCTATCTTTGTGAGCTTCAAGTACATTCTGTATTTTCTGTATTCTCAACATAGTATGCTTTTTACGAGTTCTTAACTTGAATTCAAGATTATGCATATTCTTGAGGTGGAGAATTGTAATCTGCGAGTTTTAGAGTTGGAATAAGTTGTACGCGAGTTCAAGACTTAGAATAAGCATCATGCGAGTTTTTGACTTGGACTTTGCATTTTGAGTGTTCTAACTTGTTTTAAGAGGATTTTCATGTGTTCTAAGAGTTCATGAGATACAACATCATTTTGAGAACAAAATCAAAACAACAAGTGTTTTGGTCATTTTTTTTGTATCTTTTATGTACTTTTTTTGAAGTGTTGTTGCGTTTTGTCTACATAGTATGCTATCTTTGTGAGCTTCAAGTATATTATGTATTTTTTGTATTCTCAACACAGTTTGCTTTCTGCGAGTTCTTAACTTGAGTTCAGTATTAAGCGAATTCTTGAGTTTAGAATTGTATTCTGCGAGTTCTAGATTTGAAATAAGATTTATTCGAGTTAATGACTTAGAAGAAGTATCGCGCGAGTTTTTGTCTTGGACTTTGCATTTTGAGTGTTCTAACCTGTTTTAAGAGGATTTTCATGTGTTCTGTGAGTTCATGAGATACAATCATCATTTTGAGAACAAAATCAAAACAACAAGTGTTTTGGTCATTTTTTTGTATCTTTTTTGAAGGGTTGTTGCATTTTGTATCTTGTAATGCTATCTTTGTGAGCTTCAAGTACATTATGTATTTTTTGTATTCTCAACATAGTTTGCTTTCTGCGAGTTCTTAACTTGAATTCAGTATTATGCGAGTTTTTGAAGTTGAGAATTCTTCGAGTTCTAGAGTTGGAATAAGATTTACGCGAGTTCATGACTTAGAATAAGCATCATGCCAGTTTTTTGACTTGGATTTTGCATTTTGACTGTTACTGTTTTTAGAGGATTTTCATGTGTTCTAAGAGTTCATGAGATACAACATCATTTTGAGAACAAAATCAAAACAACAAGTGTTTTGGTCATTTTTTTGTATCTTTTTTGAAGGGTTGTTGCATTTTGTATCTTGTAACATAGTATGTTATCTTTGTGAGCTTCAAGTACATTATGTATTTTCTGTATTCTCAACATAGTATGCTTTCTGCGAGTTCTTAACTTGAATTCAGTATTATGCGAGTTCTTGAAGTTGATAATTCTTCGAGTTCTAGAGTTGGAATAAGATTTACGCGAGTTCATGACTTAGAATAAGCATCATGCCAGTTTTTGACTTGGATTTTGCATTTTGACTGTTACTGTTTTTAGAGGATTTTCATGTGTTCTAAGAGTTCATGAGATACAACATCATTTTGAGAACAAAATCAAAACAACAAGTGTTTTGGTCATTTTTTTGAAACTTTTATGTACTTTTTTTGTGAAGAGTTGTTGCATTTTGTATCTTGCTACATAGTATGCTATCTTTGTGAGCTTCAAGTACATTCTGTATTTCCTGTATTCTCAACATAGTATGCTTTCTACGAGTTCTTAACTTGAATTCAAGATTATGCATGTTCAAGGTGGAGAATTGTAATCTGCGAGTTTTAGAGTTGGAATAAGTTGTAGGCGAGTTCATGACTTAGAATAAGCATCATGCGAGTTTTTGACTTCGACTTTGCATTTTGAGTGTTCTAACTTGTTTTAAGAGGATTTTCATGTGTTCAAAGAGTTCATGAGATACAACATCATTTTGAGAACAAAATGAAAACAACAAGTGTTTTGGACATTTTTTTTGTATCTTTTCTGGACTTTTTTTTGAAGTGTTGTTGCATTTTGTATCTTGCTACATAGTATGCTATCTTTGTGAGCTTCAAGTACATTATGTATTTTCTGTATTCTCAACACAGTTTGCTTTCTACGAGTTCTTAACTTGAGTTCAGTATTATGCGAATTCTTGAGTTTAGAATTGTATTCTGTGAGTTCTAGATTTGAAATAAGATTTATTCGAGTTAATAACTTAGAAGAAGTATCGCGCGAGTTTTTGTCTTAGACTTTGCATTTTGAGTGTTCTAACCTGTTTTAAGAGTATTTTCATGAGTTCTGCGAGTTCAAGAGCTACATCATCATTTTGAGAACAAAATCAAAACAACAAGTGTTTTTGGTCATTTTTTTGTATCTTTTCTGTATGTTTTTTGAAGTGTTGTTGCGTTTTGTATCTTGCAACATAGTATGCTATCTTTGTGAGTTTCAAGTACATTCTGTATTTTCTGTATTCTCAACATAGTATGCTTTCTACGAGTTCTTAACTTGAATTCAAGATTATGCATGTTCTTGAGGTGGAGAATTGTAATCTGCGAGTTTTAGAGTTGGAATAAGTTGTACGCGAGTTCATGACTTAGAATAAGCATCATGCGAGTTTTTGACTTGGACTTTGCATTTTGAGTGTTCTAACTTGTTTTAAGAGGATTTTCATGTGTTCTAAAGAGTTCATGAGATACAACATCATTTTGAGAACAAAATCAAAACAACAAGTGTTTTGGTCATTTTTTTTGTATCTTTTCTGTACTTTTTTTGAAGTGTTGTTGGGTTTTGTATCTTGCTACATAGTATGCTATCTTTGTCAGCTTCAAGTACATTATGTATTTTCTGTATTCTCAACAAGGTTTGCTTTCTGCGAGTTCTTAACTTGAGTTCAGTATTATGCAAATTCTTGAGTTTAGAATTGTATTCTGCGAGTTCTAGATTTGAAATAAGATTTATTCGAGTTAATAACTTAGAAGAAGCATCGAGCGAGTTTTTGTCTTGGACTTTGCATTTTGAGTGTTCTAACCTGTTTTAAGAGGATTTTCATGTGTTCTGTGAGTTCATGAGATACAATCATCATTTTGAGAACAAAATCAAAACAACAAGTGTTTTGGTCATTTTTTTGTATCTTTTTTGAAGGGTTGTTGCATTTTGTATCTTGTAATGCTATCTTTGTGAGCTTCAAGTACATTATGTATTTTTTGTATTCTCAACATAGTTTGCTTTCTGCGAGTTCTTAACTTGAATTCAGTATTATGCGAGTTTTTGAAGTTGAGAATTCTTCGAGTTCTAGAGTTGGAATAAGATTTACGCGAGTTCATGACTTAGAATAAGCATCATGCCAGTTTTTGACTTGGATTTTGCATTTTGACTGTTACTGTTTTTAGAGGATTTTCATGTGTTCTAAGAGTTCATGAGATACAACATCATTTTGAGAACAAAATCAAAACAACAAGTGTTTTGGTCATTTTTTTGTATCTTTTTTGAAGGGTTGTTGCATTTTGTATCTTGTAACATAGTATGCTATCTTTGTGAGCTTCAAGTACATTATGTATTTTCTGTATTCTCAACATAGTATGCTTTCTGCGAGTTCTTAACTTGAATTCAGTATTATGCGAGTTCTTGAAGTTGATAATTCTTCGAGTTCTAGAGTTGGAATAAGATTTACGCGAGTTCATGACTTAGAATAAGCATCATGCCAGTTTTTGACTTGGATTTTGCATTTTGACTGTTACTGCTTTTAGAGGATTTTCATGTGTTCTAAGAGTTCATGAGATACAACATCATTTTGAGAACAAAATCAAAACAACAAGTGTTTTGGTCATTTTTTTGAAACTTTTATGTACTTTTTTTGTGAAGAGTTGTTGCATTTTGTATCTTGCTACATAGTATGCTATCTTTGTGAGCTTCAAGTACATTCTGTATTTCCTGTATTCTCAACATAGTATGCTTTCTACGAGTTCTTAACTTGAATTCAAGATTATGCATGTTCTTGAGGTGGAGAATTGTAATCTGCGAGTTTTAGAGTTGGAATAAGTTGTAGGCGAGTTCATGACTTAGAATAAGCATCATGCGAGTTTTTGACTTCGACTTTGCATTTTGAGTGTTCTAACTTGTTTTAAGAGGATTTTCATGTGTTCAAAGAGTTCATGAGATACAACATCATTTTGAGAACAAAATGAAAACAACAAGTGTTTTGGTCATTTTTTTTGTATCTTTTCTGGACTTTTTTTTGAAGTGTTGTTGCATTTTGTATCTTGCTACATAGTATGCTATCTTTGTGAGCTTCAAGTACATTATGTATTTTCTGTATTTTCAACACAGTTTGCTTTCTGCGAGTTCTTAACTTGAGTTCAGTATTATGCGAATTCTTGAGTTTAGAATTGTATTCTGTGAGTTCTAGATTTGAAATAAGATTTATTCGAGTTAATAACTTAGAAGAAGTATCGCGCGAGTTTTTGTCTTGGACTTTGCATTTTGAGTGTTCTAACCTGTTTTAAGAGGATTTTCATGAGTTCTGCGAGTTCAAGAGCTACATCATCATTTTGAGAACAAAATCAAAACAACAAGTGTTTTTGGTCATTTTTTTGTATCTTTTCTGTATGTTTTTTGAAGTGTTGTTGCGTTTTGTATCTTGCAACATAGTATGCTATCTTTGTGAGTTTCAAGTACATTCTGTATTTTCTGTATTCTCAACATAGTATGCTTTCTACGAGTTCTTAACTTGAATTCAAGATTATGCATGTTCTTGAGGTGGAGAATTGTAATCTGCGAGTTTTAGAGTTGGAATAAGTTGTACGCGAGTTCATGACTTAGAATAAGCATCATGCGAGTTTTTGACTTGGACTTTGCATTTTGAGTGTTCTAACTTGTTTTAAGAGTTCATGAGATACAACATCATTTTGAGAACAAAATCAAAACAACAAGTGTTTTGGTCATTTTTTTTGTATCTTTTCTGTACTTTTTTTGAAGTGTTGTTGGGTTTTGTATCTTGCTACATAGTATGCTATCTTTGTCAGCTTCAAGTACATTATGTATTTTCTGTATTCTCAACACGGTTTGCTTTCTGCGAGTTTTTAACTTGAGTTCAGTATTATGCAAATTCTTGAGTTTAGAATTGTATTCTGCGAGTTCTAGATTTGAAATAAGATTTATTCGAGTTAATAACTTAGAAGAAGTATCACGCGAGTTTTTGTCTTGGACTTTGCATTTTGAGTGTTCTAACCTGTTTTAAGAGGATTTTCATGTGTTCTGCGAGTTCATGAGATACATCATCATTTTGAGAACAAAATCAAAACAACAAGTGTTTTGGTCATTTTTTTGTATTTTTTTTGAAGGGTTGTTGCATTTTGTATCTTGTAACATAGTATGCTATCTTTGTGAGCTTCAAGTACATTATGTATTTTCTGTATTCTCAACATAGTATGCTTTCTGCGAGTTCTTAACTTGAATTCAAGATTATGCATATTCTTGAGGTGGAGAATTGTAATCTGCGAGTTTTAGAGTTGGAATAAGTTGTACGCGAGTTCAAGACTTGGAATAAGCATCATGCGAGTTTTTGACTTGGACTTTGCATTTTGAGTGTTCTAACTTGTTTTAAGAGGATTTTCATGTGTTCTAAGAGTTCATGAGATACAACATCATTTTGAGAACAAAATCAAAACAACAAGTGTTTTGGTCATTTTTTTTGTATCTTTTCTGTACTTTTTTTTGAAGTGTTGTTGCGTTTTGTATCTTGCTACATAGTATGCTATCTTTGTCAGCTTCTAGTACATTATGTATTTTCTGTATTCTCAACACAGTTTGCTTTCTGCGAGTTCTTAACTTGAGTCCAGTATTATGCGAATTCTTGAGTTTAGAATTGTATTCTGCGAGTTCTAGATTTGAAATAAGATCTATTCGAGTTAATGGCTTAGAAGAAGTATCGCGCGAGTTTTTGTCTTGGACTTTGCATTTTGAGTGTTCTAACCTGTTTTAAGAGGATTTTCATGTGTTCTGCGAGTTCATGAGATACATCATCATTTTGAGAACAAAATCAAAACAACAAGTAAGGTCATTGTTTTTTATCTTTTCTGTATGTTTTTTGAAGTGTTGTTGCATTTTGTATCTTGCAAAATTGTATGTTATCTTTGTGAGCTTCAAGTACATTCTGTATTTTCTGTATTCTCAACATAGTATGCTTTCTACGAGTTCTTAACTTGAATTCAAGATTATGCATATTCTTGAGGTGGAGAATTGTAATCTGCGAGTTTTAGAGTTGGAATAAGTTGTACGCGAGTTCAAGACTTAGAATAAGCATCATGCGAGTTTTTGACTTGGACTTTGCATTTTGAGTGTTCTAACTTGTTTTAAGAGGATTTTCATGTGTTCTAAGAGTTCATGAGATACAACATCATTTTGAGAACAAAATCAAAACAACAAGTGTTTTGGTCATTTTTTTTGTATCTTTTATGTACTTTTTTTGAAGTGTTGTTGCGTTTTGTCTACATAGTATGCTATCTTTGTGAGCTTCAAGTACATTATGTATTTTCTGTATTCTCAACACAGTTTGCTTTCTGCGAGTTCTTAACTTGAGTTCAGTATTAAGCGAATTCTTGAGTTTAGAATTGTATTCTGCGAGTTCTAGATTTGAAATAAGATTTATTCGAGTTAATGACTTAGAAGAAGTATCGCGCGAGTTTTTGACTTGGACTTTGCATTTTGAGTGTTCTAACTTGTTTTAAGAGGATTTTCATGTGTTCTAAGAGTTCATAAGATACAACATCATTTTGAGAACAAAATCAAAACAACAAGTGTTTTGGTCATTTTTTTGTATCTTTTCTGTACTTTTTTTTGAAGTGTTGTTGCGTTTTGTATCTTGCTACATAGTATGCTATCTTTGTCAGCTTCAAGTACATTATGTATTTTCTGTATTCTCAACACAGTTTGCTTTCTGCGAGTTCTTAACTTGAGTCCAGTATTATGCAAATTCTTGAGTTTAGAATTCTATCCTGCGAGTTCTAGATTTGAAATAAGATTTATTCGAGTTAATGACTTAGAAGAAGTATCGCGTGAGTTTTTGTCTTGGACTTTGCATTTTGAGTGTTCTAACCTATTTTAAGAGGATTTTCATGTGTTCTGCGAGTTCATGAGATTCATCATCATTTTGAGAACAAAATCAAAACAACAAGTGTTTTGCTCATTTTTTTGTATCTTTTTTGACGGGTTGTTGCATTTTGTATCTTATAATGCTATCTTTGTGAGCTTCAAGTACATTATGTATTTTCTGTATTCTCAACATAGTATGCTTTCTGCGAGTTCTTGAAGTTGAGAATTCTTCGAGTTCTAGAGTTGGAATAAGATTTACGCGAGTTCATGACTTAGAATAAGCATCATGCCAGTTTTTAATTTGGATTTTGCATTTTGACTGTTACTGTTTTTAGAGGATTTTCATGTGTTCTAAGAGTTCATGAGATACAACATCATTTTGAGAACAAAATCAAAACAACAAGTGTTTTGGTTATTTTTTTGTATCTTTTTTGAAGGGTTGTTGCATTTTGTATCTTGTAACATAGTATGCTATCTTTGAGAGCTTCAAGTACATTATGTATTTTCTGTATTCTCAACATAGTATGATTTCTGCGAGTTCTTAACTTGAATTCAGTATTATGCGAGTTCTTGAAGTTGAGAATTCTTCGAGTTCTAGAGTTGGAATAAGATTTACGCGAGTTCATGACTTAGAATAAGCATCATGCCAATTTTTGACTTGGATCGAGCAAGTTTTTGTCTTGGACTTTGCATTTTGAGTGTTCTAACCTGTTTTAAGAGGATTTTCATGAGTTCTGCGAGTTCATGAGCTACATCATCATTTTGAGAACAAAATCAAAACAACAAGTGTTTTGGTCATTTTTTTGTATCTTTTCTGTATGTTTTTTGAAGTGTTGTTGCGTTTTGTATCTTGCAACATAGTATGCTATCTTTGTGAGCTTCAAGTACATTCTGTATTTTCTGTATTCTCAACATTCTATGCTTTCTACGAGTACTTAACTTGAATTCAAGATTATGCATGTTCTTGAGGTGCAGAATTGTAATCTGCGAGTTTTAGAGTTGGAATAAGTTGTACGCGAGTTCATGACTTAGAATAAGCATCATGCGAGTTTTTGACTTGGACTTTGCATTTTGAGTGTTCTAACTTGTTTTAAGAGGATTTTCATGTGTTCTAAAGAGTTCATGAGATACAACATCATTTTGAGAACAAAATCAAAACAACAAGTGTTTTGGTCATTTTTTTTTGTATCTTTTCTGTACTTTTTTTTGAAGTGTTGTTGCGTTTTGTATCTTGCTACATAGTATGCTATCTTTGTCAGCTTCAAGTACATTATGTATTTTCTGTATTCTCAACACAGTTTGCTTTCTGCGAGTTCTTAACTTGAGTTCAGTATTATGCGAATTCTTGAGTTTAGAATTGTATTCTGCGAGTTCTAGATTTGAAATAAGATTTATTCGAGTTAATGACTTAGAAGAAGTATCGCGCGAGTTTTTGTCTTAGACTTTGCATTTTGAGTGTTCTAACCTGTTTTAAGAGGATTTTCATGTGTTCTGCGAGTTCATGAGATACATCATCATTTTGAGAACAAAATCAAAACAACAAGTGTTTTGGTCATTTTTTAGTATCTTTTTTGAAGGGTTGTTGCATTTTGTATCTTGTAACATAGTATGCTATCTTTGTGAGCTTCAAGTACATTATGTATTTTCTGTATTCTCAACAATAGTATGCTTTCTGCGAGTTCTTAACTTGAATTCAGTATCATACGAGTTCTTGAAGTTGAGAATTCTTCGAGTTCTAGAGTTGGAATAAGATTTACGCGAGTTCATGACTTAGAATAAGCATCATGCCAGTTTTTGACTTGGATTTTGTATTTTGACTGTTACTGTTTTTAGAGGATTTTCATGTGTTCTAAGAGTTCATGAGATACAACATCATTTTGAGAACAAAATCAAAACAACAAGTGTTTTGGTCATTTTTTTTGTATCTTTTCTGTACTTTTTTTTGAAGTGTTGTTGCGTTTTGTATCTTGCTACATAGTATGCTATCTTTGTCAACTTCAAGTACATTATGTATTTTCTGTATTCTCAACACAGTTTGCTTTCTGCGAGTTCTTAACTTGAGTCCAGTATTATGCGAATTCTTGAGTTTAGAATTGTATTCTGCGAGTTCTAGATTTGAAATAAATTTATTCGAGTTAATGACTTAGAAGAAGTATCGCGCGAGTTTTTGTCTTGGACTTTGCATTTTTAGTGTTCTAACCTGTTTTAAGAGGATTTTCTCATGTGTTCTGCGAGTTCATGAGATACATCATCATTTTGAGAACAAAATCAAAACAACAAGTGTTTTGGTCATTTTTTAGTATCTTTTTTGAAGGGTTGTTGCATTTTGTATCTTGTAACATAGTATGCTATCTTTGTGAGCTTCAAGTACATTATGTATTTTCTGTATTCTCAACATAGTATGCTTTCTGCGAGTTCTTAACATGAATTCAGTATTATTCGAGTTCTTGAAGTTGAGAATTCTTCGAGTTCTAGAGTTGGAATAAGATTTACGCGAGTTCATGACTTAGAATAAGCATCATGCCAGTTTTTGACTTGGATTTTGCATTTTGACTGTTACTGTTTTTAGAGGATTTTCATGTGTTGTAAAAGTTCATGAGATACAACATCATTTTTGAGAACAAAATCAAAACAACAAGTGTTTTGGTCATTTTTTTTGTATCTTTTCTGTACTTTTTTTTGAAGTGTTGTTGCGTTTTGTATCTTGCTACATAGTATGCTATCTTTGTCAACTTCAAGTACATCATGTATTTTCTGTATTCTCAACATGCTTTCTACGAGTTTTTAACTTGAATTCAAGATTATGCATGTTCTTGAGGTGGAGAATTGTAATCTGCGAGTTTTAGAGTTGGAATAAGTTGTACGCGAGTTCATGACATAGAATAAGCATCATGCGAGTTTTTGACTTGGACTTTGCATTTTGAGTGTTCTAACTTGTTTTAAGAGGATTTTCATGAGTTCTGCGATTTCATGAGATACATCATCATTTTGAGAACAAGATCAAAACAACAAGTGTTTTGGTCATTTTTTTGTATCTTTTCTGTGTGTTTTTTGAAGTGTTGTTGCGTTTTATATCTTGCAACATAGTATGCTATCTTTGTGAGCTTCAAGTACATAATTTCTGTATTCTCAACGAAGTTTGCTTTCTGCGAGTTCTTAACTTGAGTTCAGTATTATGCGAATTCTTGAGTTTAGAATTGTATTCTGCGAGTTCTAGATTTGAAATAAGATTTATTCGAGTTAATGACAGAGGAAGCATCGAGCGAGTTTTTGTCTTGGACTTTGCATTTAGAGTGTTCTAACCTGTTTTAAGAGGATTTTCATGTGTTTAGCGAGTTCATGAGATGTCATCATTTTGAGAACAAAATCAAAACAACAAGTGTTTTGGTCATTTTTTTTGTATCTTGCTACATAGTATGGCTATCTTTGTGAGCTTCAAGTACATTATGTATTTTCTGTATTCTCAACATAGTATGCTTTCTACGAGTTCTTAACTTGAATTCAATATTATGCATGTTCTTGAGGTGGAGAATTGTAATCTGCGAGTTTTAGAGTTGGAATAAGTTGTACGCGAGTTCATGACTTAGAATAAGCATCATGCGAGTTTGTGACTTGGATTTTGCATTTTGAGTGTTCGAACTTGTTTTAAGAGGATTTTCATGTGTTCTAAAAGTTCATGAGATACAACATCATTTTGAGAACAAAATCAAAACAACAAGTGTTTTGGTCATTTTTTTTGTATCTTTTCTGTACTTTTTTTTGAAGTGTTGTTGCATTTTGTATCTTGCACACAGTATGCTAACTTTGTGAGCTTCAAGTACATTCTGTATTTTCTGTATTCTCAACATGCTTTCTACGAGTTTTTAACTTGAATTCAAGATTATGCATGTTCTTGAGGTGGAGAATTGTAATCTGCGAGTTTTAGAGTTGGAATAAGTTGTACGCGAGTTCATGACATAGAATAAGCATCATGCGAGTTTTTACTTGGACTTTGCATTTTGAGTGTTCTAACTTGTTTTAAGAGGATTTTCATGAGTTCTGCGAGTTCATGAGATACATCATCATTTTGAGAACAAGATCAAAACAACAAGTGTTTTGGTCATTTTTTTGTATCTTTTCTGTGTGTTTTTTGAAGTGTTGTTGCGTTTTATATCTTGCAACATAGTATGTTATCTTTGTGAGCTTCAAAGTACATTATGTAATTTCTGTATTCTCAACACAGTTTGCTTTCTGCGAGTTCTTAACTTGAGTTCAGTATTATGCGAATTCTTGAGTTTAGAATTGTATTCTGCGAGTTCTAGATTTGAAATAAGATTTATTCGAGTTAATGACTTAGAAGAAGCATCGAGCGAGTTTTTGTCTTGGACTTTGCATTTTGAGTTTTCTAACCTGTTTTAAGAGGATTTTCATGAGTTCGCGAGTTCATGAGATACATCATCATTTTGAGAATAAAATCAAAACAACAAGTGTTTTGGGCATTTTTTTTGTATCTTTTCTGTATGTTTTTTGAAGTGTTGTTCCGTTTTGAATCTTGCAACATAGTATGCTATCTTTGTGAGCTTCAAGTACATTATGTAATTTCTGTATTCTCAACACAATTTGTTTTCTGCGAGTTCTTAACTTGAGTTCAGTATTATGCGAATTCTTGAGTTAAGAATTATATTCTGCGAGTTCTAGATTTGAAATAAGATTTATTCGAGTTAATGACTTAGAGGAAGCATCGAGCGAGTTTTTGTCTTGGACTTTGCATTTAGAGTGTTCTAACCTGTTTTAAGAGGATTTTCATTTGTCCTGCGAGTTCATGAGATGTCATCATTTTGAGAACAAAATCAAAACAACAAGTGTTTTGGTCATTTTTTTTTTGTATCTTGCAACATTTTATGCTATCTTTGTGAGCTTCAAGTACATTATGTATTTTCTGTATTCTCAACATAGTATGCTTTCTACGAGTTCTTAACTTGAATTCAAGATTATGCATGTTCTTGAGGTGGAGAATTGTAATCTGCGAGTTTTAGAGTTGGAATAAGTTGTACGCGAGTTCATGACTTAGAATAAGCATCATGCGAGTTTTTGACTTGGACTTTGCATTTTGAGTGTTCTAACTTGTTTTAAGAGGATTTTCATGTGTTCTAAGAGTTCATGAGATACAACATCATTTTGAGAACAAAATCAAAACAACAAGTGTTTTGGTCATTTTTTTGTATCTTTTCTGTACTTTTTTTGAAGTGTTGTTGCATTTTGTATCTTGCTACATTAGCAATCTTTGTGAGCTTCAAGTACATTATGTATTTTTTGTATTCTCAACATAGTTTGCTTTCTGCGAGTTCTTAACTTGAGTTCAGTATTATGCGAATTCTTGAGTTTAGAATTGTATTCTGCGAGTTCTAGATTTGAAATAAGATTTGTTCTAGTTAATGACTTAGAAGAAGTATCGCGCGAGTTTTTGTCTTGGACTTTGCATTTTGAGTCTTCTAACCTGTTTTAAGAGGATTTTCATGTGTTCTGCGAGTTAATGAGATACATCATCATTTTGAAAACAAAATCAAAACAACAAGTGTTTTGGTCATTTTTTTGTATCTTTTTTGAAGGGTTGTTGCATTTTGTATCTTGTAACATAGTATGCTATCTTTGTGAGCTTCAAGTACATTATGTATTTTATGTATTCTCAACATAGTATGCTTTCTGCGAGTTCTTAACTTGAATTCAGTATTATGCGAGTTCTTGAAGTTGAGAATTTTTCGAGTTCTAGAGTTGGAATAAGATTTACGCGAGTTCATGACTTAGAATAAGCATCATGCCAGTTTTTGACTTGGATTTTGCATTTTGACTGTTATTGTTTTTAGAGGATTTTCATGTGTTCTAAGAGTTCATGAGATACAACATCATTTTGAGAACAAAATCAAAACAACAAGTGTTTTGGTCATTTTTTTGAATCTTTTATGTACTTTTTTTTGAAGAGTTGTTGCATTTTGTATCTTGCTACATAGTATGCTATCTTTGTGAGCTTCAAGTACATTATGTATTTCCTGTATTCTCAACATAGTATGCTTTCTACGAGTTCTTAACTTGAATTCAAGATTATGCATGTTCTTGAGGTGGAGAATTGTAATCTACGAGTTTTAGAGTTGGAATAAGTTGTAGGCAAGTTCATGACTTAGAATAAGCATCATGCGAGTTTTTGACTTGGACTTTGCATTTTGAGTGTTCTAACTTGTTTTAAGAGGATTTTCATGTGTTCTAAAAGTTCATGAGATACAACATCATTTTGAGAACAAAATCAAAACAACAAGTGTTTTGGTCATTTTTTTGTATCTTTTCTGTACTTTTTTTGAAGTGTTGTTGCATTTTGTATATTGCTACATAGTATGCTATCTTTGTGAGCTTCAAGTACATTATGTATTTTCTGTATTCTCAACACAGTTTGCTTTCTGCGAGTTCTTAACCTGAGTTCAGTATTATGCGAATTCTTGAGTTTAGAATTGTATTCTGCGAGTTCTAGATTTGAAATAAGATTTATTCGAGTTAATGACTCTAGAAGCATCGAGCGAGTTTTTGTCTTGGACTTTGCATTTTGAGTGTTCTAACCTGTTTTAAGAGGATTTTCATGAGTTCTGCGAGTTCATGAGATACATCATCATTTTGAGAACAAAATCAAAACAACAAGTGTTTTGGTCATTTTTTTTGTATCTTGCTACATAGTATGCTATCTTTGTGAGCTTCAAGTACATTATGTATTTTCTGTATTCTCAACATAGTATGCTTTCTACGAGTTCTTAACTTGAATTCAATATTATGCATGTTCTTGAGGTGGAGAATTGTAATCTGCGAGTTTTAGAGTTGGAATAAGTTGTACGCGAGTTCATGACTTAGAATAAGCATCATGCGAGTTTTTGACTTGGACTTTGCATTTTGAGTGTCCTAACCTGTTTTAAGAGGATTTTCATGTGTTCTAAGAGTTCATGAGATACAACATCATTTTGAGAACAAAATCAAAACAACAAGTGTTTTGGTCATTTTTTTGTATCTTTTATGTACTTTTTTTTGAAGAGTTGTTGCATTTTCTATCTTGCTACATAGTATGCTATCTTTGTGAGCTTCCAGTACATTATGTAATTTTCTGTATTCTCAACACAGTTTGCTTTATGCGAGTTCTTAACTTTAGTTCAGTATTATGCGAATTCTTGAGTTTAGAATTGTATTCTGCGAGTTCTAGATTTGAAATAAGATTTATTCGAGTTAATAACTTAGAAGAAGCATCGAGTGGGTTTTTGTCTTGGACTTTGCATTTTCATGTGTTCTGCGAGTTCATGAGATACATCATCACTTTGAGAACAAAATCAAAACAACAAGTGTTTTGGTCATTTTTTGTATCTTTTTTGAAGGGTTGTTGCATTTTGCATCTTGTAACATAGAATGCTATCTTTGTGAGCTTCAAGTACATTATGTATTTTCTGTATTCTCAACATAGTATGTTTTCTACGAGTTCTTAACTTGAATATCATGCGAGTTCTTGAAGTTGAGAATTCTTCGAGTTCTAGAGTTGGAATTAGATTTACGCGAGTTCAGGACTTAGAATAAGCATCATGCCAGTTTTTGACTTGGATTTTGCATTTTGACTGTTCTAACCTATTTTTAGAGGATTTTCATGTGTTCTAAGAGTTCATGAGATACAACATCATTTTGAGAACAAAATCAAAACCACAAGTGTTCTGGTCATTTTTTTGTATCTTTTCTGAACTTTTTTTTGAAGTGTTGTTCCATTTTGTATCTTGCAACATTGTATGCTATCTTTGTGAGATTCAAGTACATTATGTATTTTCTGTATTCTCAACATAGTTTGCTTTCTACGAGTTCTTAACTTGAATTCAAGATTATGCATGTTCTTGAGGTGGAGAATTGTAATCTGCGAGTTTTAGAGTTGGAATAAGTTGTACGCGAGTTCATGACTTAGAATAAGCATCATGCGAGTTTTTGACTTGGACTTTGCATTTTGAGTGTTCTAACTTGTTTTAAGAGGATTTTCATGTGTTCTAAGAGTTCATGAGATACAACATCATTTTGAGAACAAAATCAAAACAACAAGTGTTTTGGTTTTTTTTTGTATCTTTTCTGTACTTTTTTTTGAAGTGTTGTTGCGTTTTGTATCTTGCTACATAGCAATCTTTGTGAGCTTCAAGTACATTATGTATTTTCTGTATTCTCAACATAGTATGCTTTCTGCGAGTTCTTAACTTGAATTCAGTATTATGCGAGTTCTTGAAGTTGAGAATTCTTCGAGTTCTAGAGTTGGAATAAGATTTACGCGAGTTCATGACTTAGAATAAGCATCATGCCAGTTTTTGACTTGGATTTTGCATTTTGATTGTTACTGTTTTTAGAGGATTTTCATGTGTTCTAAGAGTTCATGAGATACAACATCATTTTGAGAACAAAATCAAAACAACAAGTGTTTTGGTCATTTTTTTGTATCTTTTTTGAATGGTTGTTGCATTTTGTATCTTGTAACATAGTATGCTATCTTTGTGAGCTTCAAGTACATTATGTATTTTCTGTATTCTCAACATAGTATGCTTTTTGCGAGTTCTTGAAGTCGAGAATTCTTCGAGTTCTAGAGTTGGAATACGCTTTACGCGAGTTCATGACTTAGAATAAGCATCATGCCAGTTTTTGACTTGGACTTTGCATTTTGAGTGTTCTAACCTGTTTTTAGAGGATTTTCAAGTGTTCTAAGAGTTCATGAGATACAACATCATTTTGAGAACAAAATCAAAACAACAAGTGTTTTGGTCATTTTTTTTTGTATCTTTTCTATATGTTTTTTGATGTGTTGTTGCATTTTGTATCTTGCTACATAGTATGCTATCTTTTTGAGCTTCAAGTACATTCTGTATTTTCTGTATTCTCAACACAGTTTGCTTTCTGCAAGTTCTTAACTTGAATTCGAGATTATGCATGTTCTTGAGGTTCGTTACTGTTTTAAGAGGATTTTCATGTTTTCTGCGAGTTCATGAGATACAACTTCATTTTGAGAACAAAATCAAAACAACAAGTGTTTTAGTTATTTTTTTTGTATCTTTTCTGTACTTTTTTTTGAAGTGTTGTTGCATTTTGTATCTTGCTACATAGTATGCTATCTTTGTGAGCTTCAAGTACATTATGTATTTTCTGTATTCTCAACACAGTTTGCTTTCTGCGAGTTCTTAACTTGAGTTCAGTATTATGCGAATTCTTGAGTTTAGAATTGTATTCTGCGAGTTCTAGATTTGAAATAAGATTTATTCGAGTTAATAACTTAGAAGAAGCATCGAGCGGGTTTTTGTCTTGGACTTTGCATTTTGAGTGTTCTAACCTGTTTTAAGAGGATTTTCATGTGTTCTGCGAGTTCATGAGATACATCATCATTTTGAGAACAAAATCAAAACAACAAGTGTTTTGGTCATTTTTTTGTATCTTTTTTGAAGGGTTGTTGCATTTTGTATCTTGTAACACAGTATGCTATCTTTGTGAGCTTCAAGTACATTATGTATTTTCTGTATTCTCAACATAGTATGCTTTCTACGAGAAACTTGAATTCAATATTATGCATGTTCTTGAGGTGGAGAATTACAATCTGCGTGTTTTAGACTTGGAATAAGTTGTACGCGAGTTCATGACTTAGAATAAGCATCATGCGAGTTTTTGACTTGGACTTTGCATTTTGAGTGTTCTAACTTGTTTTAAGAGGATTTTCAAGTGTTCTAAGAGTTCATGAGATACAACATCATTTTGAGAACAAAATCAAAACAACAAGTGTTCTGGTCATTTTTTTGTATCTTTTCTGTACTTTTTTTTGAAGTGTTGTTCCATTTTGTATCTTGCTACATAGTATGCTATCTTTGTGAGCTTCAAGTACATTATGTAATTTTCTGTATTCTCAACACAGTTTGCTTTCTGCGAGTTAGAAACTTGAGTTCAGTATTATGCGAATTCTTGTGTTTAGAATTGTATTCTGCGAGTTCTAGATTTGAAATAAGATTTATTCGAGTTAATAACTTAGAAGAAGCATCGAGCGGGTTTTTGTCTTGGACTTTGCATTTTGAGTGTTCTAACTTGTTTTAAGAGGAATTTCATGTGTTCTGCGAGTTCATGAGATACATCATCATTTTGATAACAAAATCAAAACAACAAGTGTTTTGGTCATTTTTTTGTATCTTTTTTGAAGGGTTGTTGCATTTTGTATCTTGTAACATAGTATGCTATTTTTGTGAGCTTCAAGTACATTCTGTATTTTCTGTATTCTCAACATAGTATGCTTTCTACGAGAAACTTGAATTCAATATTATGCATGTTCTTGAGGTGGAGAATTACAATCTGCGAGTTTTAGACTTGGAATAAGTTGTACGCGAGTTCATGACTTAGAATAAGCATCATGCCAGTTTTTGACTTGGACTTTGCATTTTGAGTGTTCTAACCTGTTTTTAGAGGATTTTCAAGTGTTCTAAGAGTTCATGAGATACAACATCATTTTGAGAACAAAATCAAAACAACAAGTGTTTTGGTCATTTTTTTTTGTATCTTTTCTATATGTTTTTTGATGTGTTGTTGCATTTTGTATCTTGCTACATAGTATGCTATCTTTTTGAGCTTCAAGTACATTCTGTATTTTCTGTATTCTCAACACAGTTTGCTTTCTGCAAGTTCTTAACTTGAATTCGAGATTATGCATGTTCTTGAGGTTCGTTACTGTTTTAAGAGGATTTTCATGTTTTCTGCGAGTTCATGAGATACAACTTCATTTTGAGAACAAAATCAAAACAACAAGTGTTTTAGTTATTTTTTTTGTATCTTTTCTGTACTTTTTTTTGAAGTGTTGTTGCATTTTGTATCTTGCTACATAGTATGCTATCTTTGTGAGCTTCAAGTACATTATGTATTTTCTGTATTCTCAACACTGTTTGCTTTCTGCGAGTTCTTAACTTGAGTTCACTATTATGCGAATTCTTGAGTTTAGAATTGTATTATGCGAGTTCTAGATTTGAAATAAGATTTATTCGAGTTAATGACTTAGAAGAAGCATCGAGCGAGTTTTTGTCTTGGACTTTGCATTTTGAGTGTTCTAACCTGTTTTAAGAGGATTTTCATGTGTTCTGCGAGTTTATGAGATACATCATCATTTTGAGAACAAAATCAAAACAACAAGTGTTTTGGTCATTTTTTTTGTATCTTTTCTGTATGTTTTTTGAAGTGTTGTTGCATTTTGTATCTTGCAACATTGTATGCTATCTTTGTGAGCTTCAAGTACATTATGTATTTTCTGTGTTCTCAACATAGTATGCTTTCTACGAGTTCTTAACTTGAATTCAAGATTATGCATGTTCTTGAGGTGGAGAATTGTAATCTGCGAGTTTTAGAGTTGGAATAAGTTGTACGCGAGTTCATGACTTAGAATAAGCATCATGCGAGTTTTTGACTTGGACTTTGCATTTTGAGCGTTCTAACTTGTTTTAAGAGGATTTTCAAGTGTTATAAGAGTTCATGAGATAAAACATCATTTTGAGAACAAAATCAAAACAACAAGTGTTCTGGTCATTTTTTTGTATCTTTTCTGTACTTTTTTTGAAGTGTTGTTCCATTTTGTATCTTGCTACATAGTATGCTATCTTTGTGAGCTTCAAGTACATTATGTAATTTTCTGTATTCTCAACACAGTTTGCTTTCAGCGAGTTCTTAACTTGAGTTCAGTATTATGCGAATTCTTGAGTTTAGAATTGTATTCTGCGAGTTCTAGATTTGAAATAAGATTTATTCGAGTTAATAACTTAGAAGAAGCATCGAGCGGGTTTTTGTCTTGGACTTTGCATTTTGAGTGTTCTAACCTGTTTTAAGAGGATTTTCATGTGTTCTGTGAGTTCATGAGATACATCATCATTTTGAGAACAAAATCAAAACAACAAGTGTTTTGGTCATTTTTTTGTATCTTTTTTGAAGGGTTGTTGCATTTTGTATCTTGTAACATAGTATGCTATCTTTGTGAGCTTCAAGTACATTATGTATTTTCTGTATTCTCAACATAGTATGCTTTCTACGAGTTCTTAACTTGAATTCAGTATTTTGCGAGTTCTTGAAGTTGAGAATTCTTCGAGTTCTAGAGTTGAAATAAGATTTACGCGAGTTCATGACTTAGAATAAGCATCATGCCAGTTTTTGACTTGGATTTTGCATTTTGACTATTCTAACCTGTTTTTAGAGGATTTTCATGTGTTCTAAGAGTTCATGAGATACAACATCATTTTGAGAACAAAATCAAAACAACAAGTGTTCTGGTCATTTTTTTGTATCTTTTATGTACTTTTTTTTTGAAGTGTTGTTCCATTTTGTATCTTGCTACATAGTATGCTATCTTTGTGAGCTTCAAGTACATTATGTAATTTTCTGTATTCTCAACACAGTTTGCTTTCTGCGAGTTAGAAACTTGAGTTCAGTATTATGCGAATTCTTGTGTTTAGAATTGTATTCTGCGAGTTTTAGATTTGAAATAAGATTTATTCGAGTTAATAACTTAGAAGAAGCATCGAGCGGGTTTTTGTCTTGGACTTTGCATTTTGAGTGTTCTAACTTGTTTTAAGAGGATTTTCATGTGTTCTGCGAGTTCATGAGATACATCATCATTTTGAGAACAAAATCAAAACAACAAGTGTTTTGGTCATTTTTTTGTATCTTTTTTGAAGGGTTGTTGCATTTTGTATCTTGTAACATAGTATGCTATCTTTGTGAGCTTCAAGTACATTCTGTATTTTCTGTATTCTCAACATAGTATGCTTTCTACGAGTTCTTAACTTGAATTCAATATTATGCATGTTCTTGAGGTGGAGAATTACAATCTGCGAGTTTTAGAGTTGGAATAAGTTGTACGCGAGTTCATGACTTAGAATAAGCATCATGCGAGTTTTTGACTTGGACTTTGCATTTTGAGTGTTCTAACTTGTTTTAAGAGGATTTTCAAGTGTTCTAAGAGTTCATGAGATACAACATCATTTTGAGAACAAAATCAAAACAACAAGTGTTCTGGTCATTTTTTTGTATCTTTTCTGTACTTTTTTTTGAAGTGTTGGAAATTTTGTATCTTGCTACATAGTATGCTATCTTTGTGAGCTTCAAGTACATTATGTAATTTTCTGTATTCTCAACACAGTTTGCTTTCTGCGAGTTCTTAACTTTAGTTCAGTATTATGCGAATTCTTGAGTTTAGAATTGTATTCTGCGAGTTCTAGATTTGAAATAAGATTTATTCGAGTTAATAACTTACTTAGAAGAAGCATCGAGCGGGTTTTTGTCTTGGACTTTGCATTTTGAGTGTTCTAACCTGTTTTAATAGGATTTTCATGTGTTCTGCGAGTTCATGAGATACTCATCACTTTGAGAACAAAATCAAAACAACAAGTGTTTTGGTCATTTTTTTGTATCTTTTTTGAAGGGTTGTTGCATTTTGTATCTTGTAACATAGTATGCTATCTTTGTGAGCTTCAAGTACATTATGTATTTTCTGTATTCTCAACATAGTATGCTTTCTACGAGTTCTTAACTTGAATTCAGTATTTTGCGAGTTCTTGAAGTTGAGAATTCTTCGAGTTCTAGAGTTGGAATAAGATTTACGCGAGTTCATGACTTAGAATAAGCATCATGCCAGTTTTTGACTTGGATTTTGCATTTTGACTATTCTAACCTGTTTTTAGAGGATTTTCATGTGTTCTAAGAGTTCATGAGATACAACATCATTTTGAGAACAAAATCAAAACAACAAGTGTTCTGGTCATTTTTTGTATCTTTTATGTACTTTTTTTTTGAAGTGTTGTTCCATTTTGTATCTTGCTACATAGTATGCTATCTTTGTGAGCTTCAAGTACATTATGTAATTTTCTGTATTCTCAACACAGTTTGCTTTCTGCGAGTTAGAAACTTGAGTTCAGTATTAGGCGAATTCTTGTGTTTAGAATTGTATTCTGCGAGTTTTAGATTTGAAATAAGATTTATTCGAGTTAATAACTTAGAAGAAGCATCGAGCGGGTTTTTGTCTTGGACTTTGCATTTTGAGTGTTCTAACTTGTTTTAAGAGGATTTTCATGTGTTCTGCGAGTTCATGAGATACATCATCATTTTGAGAACAAAATCAAAACAACAAGTGTTTTGGTCATTTTTTTGTATCTTTTTTGAAGGGTTGTTGCATTTTGTATCTTGTAACATAGTATGCTATCTTTGTGAGCTTCAAGTACATTCTGTATTTTCTGTATTCTCAACATAGTATGCTTTCTACGAGTTCTTAACTTGAATTCAATATTATGCATGTTCTTGAGGTGGAGAATTACAATCTGCGAGTTTTAGAGTTGGAATAAGTTGTACGCGAGTTCATGACTTAGAATAAGCATCATGCGAGTTTTTGACTTGGACTTTGCATTTTGAGTGTTCTAACTTGTTTTAAGAGGATTTTCAAGTGTTCTAAGAGTTCATGAGATACAACATCATTTTGAGAACAAAATCAAAACAACAAGTGTTCTGGTCATTTTTTTGTATCTTTTCTGTACTTTTTTTTGAAGTGTTGGAAATTTTGTATCTTGCTACATAGTATGCTATCTTTGTGAGCTTCAAGTACATTATGTAATTTTCTGTATTCTCAACACAGTTTGCTTTCTGCGAGTTCTTAACTTTAGTTCAGTATTATGCGAATTCTTGAGTTTAGAATTGTATTCTGCGAGTTCTAGATTTGAAATAAGATTTATTCGAGTTAATAACTTACTTAGAAGAAGCATCGAGCGGGTTTTTGTCTTGGACTTTGCATTTTGAGTGTTCTAACCTGTTTTAATAGGATTTTCATGTGTTCTGCGAGTTCATGAGATACTCATCACTTTGAGAACAAAATCAAAACAACAAGTGTTTTGGTCATTTTTTTGTATCTTTTTTGAAGGGTTGTTGCATTTTGTATCTTGTAACATAGTATGCTATCTTTGTGAGCTTCAAGTACATTATGTATTTTCTGTATTCTCAACATAGTATGCTTTCTACGAGTTCTTAACTTGAATTCAGTATTTTGCGAGTTCTTGAAGTTGAGAATTCTTCGAGTTCTAGAGTTGGAATAAGATTTACGCGAGTTCATGACTTAGAATAAGCATCATGCCAGTTTTTGACTTGGATTTTGCATTTTGACTATTCTAACCTGTTTTTAGAGGATTTTCATGTGTTCTAAGAGTTCATGAGATACAACATCATTTTGAGAACAAAATCAAAACAACAAGTGTTCTGGTCATTTTTTGTATCTTTTATGTACTTTTTTTTTGAAGTGTTGTTCCATTTTGTATCTTGCTACATAGTATGCTATCTTTGTGAGCTTCAAGTACATTATGTAATTTTCTGTATTCTCAACACAGTTTGCTTTCTGCGAGTTAGAAACTTGAGTTCAGTATTAGGCGAATTCTTGTGTTTAGAATTGTATTCTGCGAGTTTTAGATTTGAAATAAGATTTATTCGAGTTAATAACTTAGAAGAAGCATCGAGCGGGTTTTTGTCTTGGACTTTGCATTTTGAGTGTTCTAACTTGTTTTAAGAGGATTTTCATGTGTTCTGCGAGTTCATGAGATACATCATCATTTTGAGAACAAAATCAAAACAACAAGTGTTTTGGTCATTTTTTTGTATCTTTTTTGAAGGGTTGTTGCATTTTGTATCTTGTAACATAGTATGCTATCTTTGTGAGCTTCAAGTACATTCTGTATTTTCTGTATTCTCAACATAGTATGCTTTCTACGAGTTCTTAACTTGAATTCAATATTATGCATGTTCTTGAGGTGGAGAATTACAATCTGCGAGTTTTAGAGTTGGAATAAGTTGTACGCGAGTTCATGACTTAGAATAAGCATCATGCGAGTTTTTGACTTGGACTTTGCATTTTGAGTGTTCTAACTTGTTTTAAGAGGATTTTCAAGTGTTCTAAGAGTTCATGAGATACAACATCATTTTGAGAACAAAATCAAAACAACAAGTGTTCTGGTCATTTTTTTGTATCTTTTCTGTACTTTTTTTTGAAGTGTTGTTCCATTTTGTATCTTGCTACATAGTATGCTATCTTTGTGAGCTTCAAGTACATTATGTAATTTTCTGTATTCTCAACACAGTTTGCTTTCTGCGAGTTCTTAACTTTAGTTCAGTATTATGCGAATTCTTGAGTTTAGAATTGTATTCTGCGAGTTCTAGATTTGAAATAAGATTTATTCGAGTTAATAACTTACTTAGAAGAAGCATCGAGCGGGTTTTTGTCTTGGACTTTGCATTTTGAGTGTTCTAACCTGTTTTAATAGGATTTTCATGTGTTCTGCGAGTTCATGAGATACATCATCACTTTGAGAACAAAATCAAAACAACAAGTGTTTTGGTCATTTTTTTGTATCTTTTTTGAAGGGTTGTTGCATTTTGTATCTTGTAACATAGTATGCTATCTTTGTGAGCTTCAAGTACATTATGTATTTTCTGTATTCTCAACATAGTATGCTTTCTACGAGTTCTTAACTTGAATTCAGTATTTTGCGAGTTCTTGAAGTTGAGAATTCTTCGAGTTCTAGAGTTGGAATAAGATTTACGCGAGTTCACGACTTAGAATAAGCATCATGCCAGTTTTTGACTTGGATTTTGCATTTTGACTATTCTAACCTGTTTTTAGAGGATTTTCATGTGTTCTAAGAGTTCATGAGATACAACATCATTTTGAGAACAAAATCAAAACAACAAGTGTTCTGGTCATTTTTTTGTATCTTTTCTGTACTTTTTTTTTGAAGTGTTGTTCCATTTTGTATCTTGCTACATAGTATGCTATCTTTGTGAGCTTCAAGTACATTATGTAATTTTCTGTATTCTCAACACAGTTTGCTTTCTGCGAGTTAGAAACTTGAGTTCAGTATTATGCGAATTCTTGTGTTTAGAATTGTATTCTGCGAGTTCTAGATTTGAAATAAGATTTATTCGAGTTAATAACTTAGAAGAAGCATCGAGCGGGTTTTTGTCTTGGACTTTGCATTTTGAGTGTTCTAACTTGTTTTAAGAGGATTTTCATGTGTTCTGTGAGTTCATGAGATACATCATCATTTTGAGAACAAAATCAAAACAACAAGTGTTTTGGTCATTTTTTTGTATCTTTTTTGAATGGTTGTTGCATTTTGTATCTTGTAACATAGTATGCTATCTTTGTGAGCTTCAAGTACATTATGTATTTTCTGTATTCTCAACATAGTATGCTTTTTGCGAGTTCTTGAAGTCGAGAATTCTTCGAGTTCTAGAGTTGGAATACGCTTTACGCGAGTTCATGACTTAGAATAAGCATCATGCCAGTTTTTGACTTGGACTTTGCATTTTGAGTGTTCTAACCTGTTTTTAGAGGATTTTCAAGTGTTCTAAGAGTTCATGAGATACAACATCATTTTGAGAACAAAATCAAAACAACAAGTGTTTTGGTCATTTTTTTTTGTATCTTTTCTATATGTTTTTTGATGTGTTGTTGCATTTTGTATCTTGCTACATAGTATGCTATCTTTTTGAGCTTCAAGTACATTCTGTATTTTCTGTATTCTCAACACAGTTTGCTTTCTGCAAGTTCTTAACTTGAATTCGAGATTATGCATGTTCTTGAGGTTCGTTACTGTTTTAAGAGGATTTTCATGTTTTCTGCGAGTTCATGAGATACAACTTCATTTTGAGAACAAAATCAAAACAACAAGTGTTTTAGTTATTTTTTTTGTATCTTTTCTGTACTTTTTTTTGAAGTGTTGTTGCATTTTGTATCTTGCTACATAGTATGCTATCTTTGTGAGCTTCAAGTACATTATGTATTTTCTGTATTCTCAACACAGTTTGCTTTCTGCGAGTTCTTAACTTGAGTTCAGTATTATGCGAATTCTTGAGTTTAGAATTGTATTCTGCGAGTTCTAGATTTGAAATAAGATTTATTCGAGTTAATAACTTAGAAGAAGCATCGAGCGGGTTTTTGTCTTGGACTTTGCATTTTGAGTGTTCTAACCTGTTTTAAGAGGATTTTCATGTGTTCTGCGAGTTCATGAGATACATCATCATTTTGAGAACAAAATCAAAACAACAAGTGTTTTGGTCATTTTTTTGTATCTTTTTTGAAGGGTTGTTGCATTTTGTATCTTGTAACACAGTATGCTATCTTTGTGAGCTTCAAGTACATTATGTATTTTCTGTATTCTCAACATAGTATGCTTTCTACGAGAAACTTGAATTCAATATTATGCATGTTCTTGAGGTGGAGAATTACAATCTGCGTGTTTTAGACTTGGAATAAGTTGTACGCGAGTTCATGACTTAGAATAAGCATCATGCGAGTTTTTGACTTGGACTTTGCATTTTGAGTGTTCTAACTTGTTTTAAGAGGATTTTCAAGTGTTCTAAGAGTTCATGAGATACAACATCATTTTGAGAACAAAATCAAAACAACAAGTGTTCTGGTCATTTTTTTGTATCTTTTCTGTACTTTTTTTTGAAGTGTTGTTCCATTTTGTATCTTGCTACATAGTATGCTATCTTTGTGAGCTTCAAGTACATTATGTAATTTTCTGTATTCTCAACACAGTTTGCTTTCTGCGAGTTAGAAACTTGAGTTCAGTATTATGCGAATTCTTGTGTTTAGAATTGTATTCTGCGAGTTCTAGATTTGAAATAAGATTTATTCGAGTTAATAACTTAGAAGAAGCATCGAGCGGGTTTTTGTCTTGGACTTTGCATTTTGAGTGTTCTAACTTGTTTTAAGAGGAATTTCATGTGTTCTGCGAGTTCATGAGATACATCATCATTTTGATAACAAAATCAAAACAACAAGTGTTTTGGTCATTTTTTTGTATCTTTTTTGAAGGGTTGTTGCATTTTGTATCTTGTAACATAGTATGCTATTTTTGTGAGCTTCAAGTACATTCTGTATTTTCTGTATTCTCAACATAGTATGCTTTCTACGAGAAACTTGAATTCAATATTATGCATGTTCTTGAGGTGGAGAATTACAATCTGCGAGTTTTAGACTTGGAATAAGTTGTACGCGAGTTCATGACTTAGAATAAGCATCATGCCAGTTTTTGACTTGGACTTTGCATTTTGAGTGTTCTAACCTGTTTTTAGAGGATTTTCAAGTGTTCTAAGAGTTCATGAGATACAACATCATTTTGAGAACAAAATCAAAACAACAAGTGTTTTGGTCATTTTTTTTTGTATCTTTTCTATATGTTTTTTGATGTGTTGTTGCATTTTGTATCTTGCTACATAGTATGCTATCTTTTTGAGCTTCAAGTACATTCTGTATTTTCTGTATTCTCAACACAGTTTGCTTTCTGCAAGTTCTTAACTTGAATTCGAGATTATGCATGTTCTTGAGGTTCGTTACTGTTTTAAGAGGATTTTCATGTTTTCTGCGAGTTCATGAGATACAACTTCATTTTGAGAACAAAATCAAAACAACAAGTGTTTTAGTTATTTTTTTGTATCTTTTCTGTACTTTTTTTTGAAGTGTTGTTGCATTTTGTATCTTGCTACATAGTATGCTATCTTTGTGAGCTTCAAGTACATTATGTATTTTCTGTATTCTCAACACTGTTTGCTTTCTGCGAGTTCTTAACTTGAGTTCACTATTATGCGAATTCTTGAGTTTAGAATTGTATTATGCGAGTTCTAGATTTGAAATAAGATTTATTCGAGTTAATGACTTAGAAGAAGCATCGAGCGAGTTTTTGTCTTGGACTTTGCATTTTGAGTGTTCTAACCTGTTTTAAGAGGATTTTCATGTGTTCTGCGAGTTTATGAGATACATCATCATTTTGAGAACAAAATCAAAACAACAAGTGTTTTGGTCATTTTTTTTGTATCTTTTCTGTATGTTTTTTGAAGTGTTGTTGCATTTTGTATCTTGCAACATTGTATGCTATCTTTGTGAGCTTCAAGTACATTATGTATTTTCTGTGTTCTCAACATAGTATGCTTTCTACGAGTTCTTAACTTGAATTCAAGATTATGCATGTTCTTGAGGTGGAGAATTGTAATCTGCGAGTTTTAGAGTTGGAATAAGTTGTACGCGAGTTCATGACTTAGAATAAGCATCATGCGAGTTTTTGACTTGGACTTTGCATTTTGAGCGTTCTAACTTGTTTTAAGAGGATTTTCAAGTGTTATAAGAGTTCATGAGATAAAACATCATTTTGAGAACAAAATCAAAACAACAAGTGTTCTGGTCATTTTTTTGTATCTTTTCTGTACTTTTTTTGAAGTGTTGTTCCATTTTGTATCTTGCTACATAGTATGCTATCTTTGTGAGCTTCAAGTACATTATGTAATTTTCTGTATTCTCAACACAGTTTGCTTTCAGCGAGTTCTTAACTTGAGTTCAGTATTATGCGAATTCTTGAGTTTAGAATTGTATTCTGCGAGTTCTAGATTTGAAATAAGATTTATTCGAGTTAATAACTTAGAAGAAGCATCGAGCGGGTTTTTGTCTTGGACTTTGCATTTTGAGTGTTCTAACCTGTTTTAAGAGGATTTTCATGTGTTCTGCGAGTTCATGAGATACATCATCATTTTGAGAACAAAATCAAAACAACAAGTGTTTTGGTCATTTTTTTGTATCTTTTTTGAAGGGTTGTTGCATTTTGTATCTTGTAACATAGTATGCTATCTTTGTGAGCTTCAAGTACATTATGTATTTTCTGTATTCTCAACATAGTATGCTTTCTACGAGTTCTTAACTTGAATTCAGTATTTTGCGAGTTCTTGAAGTTGAGAATTCTTCGAGTTCTAGAGTTGAAATAAGATTTACGCGAGTTCATGACTTAGAATAAGCATCATGCCAGTTTTTGACTTGGATTTTGCATTTTGACTATTCTAACCTGTTTTTAGAGGATTTTCATGTGTTCTAAGAGTTCATGAGATACAACATCATTTTGAGAACAAAATCAAAACAACAAGTGTTCTGGTCATTTTTTTGTATCTTTTATGTACTTTTTTTTTGAAGTGTTGTTCCATTTTGTATCTTGCTACATAGTATGCTATCTTTGTGAGCTTCAAGTACATTATGTAATTTTCTGTATTCTCAACACAGTTTGCTTTCTGCGAGTTAGAAACTTGAGTTCAGTATTATGCGAATTCTTGTGTTTAGAATTGTATTCTGCGAGTTTTAGATTTGAAATAAGATTTATTCGAGTTAATAACTTAGAAGAAGCATCGAGCGGGTTTTTGTCTTGGACTTTGCATTTTGAGTGTTCTAACTTGTTTTAAGAGGATTTTCATGTGTTCTGCGAGTTCATGAGATACATCATCATTTTGAGAACAAAATCAAAACAACAAGTGTTTTGGTCATTTTTTTGTATCTTTTTTGAAGGGTTGTTGCATTTTGTATCTTGTAACATAGTATGCTATCTTTGTGAGCTTCAAGTACATTCTGTATTTTCTGTATTCTCAACATAGTATGCTTTCTACGAGTTCTTAACTTGAATTCAATATTATGCATGTTCTTGAGGTGGAGAATTACAATCTGCGAGTTTTAGAGTTGGAATAAGTTGTACGCGAGTTCATGACTTAGAATAAGCATCATGCGAGTTTTTGACTTGGACTTTGCATTTTGAGTGTTCTAACTTGTTTTAAGAGGATTTTCAAGTGTTCTAAGAGTTCATGAGATACAACATCATTTTGAGAACAAAATCAAAACAACAAGTGTTCTGGTCATTTTTTTGTATCTTTTCTGTACTTTTTTTTGAAGTGTTGGAAATTTTGTATCTTGCTACATAGTATGCTATCTTTGTGAGCTTCAAGTACATTATGTAATTTTCTGTATTCTCAACACAGTTTGCTTTCTGCGAGTTCTTAACTTTAGTTCAGTATTATGCGAATTCTTGAGTTTAGAATTGTATTCTGCGAGTTCTAGATTTGAAATAAGATTTATTCGAGTTAATAACTTACTTAGAAGAAGCATCGAGCGGGTTTTTGTCTTGGACTTTGCATTTTGAGTGTTCTAACCTGTTTTAATAGGATTTTCATGTGTTCTGCGAGTTCATGAGATACTCATCACTTTGAGAACAAAATCAAAACAACAAGTGTTTTGGTCATTTTTTTGTATCTTTTTTGAAGGGTTGTTGCATTTTGTATCTTGTAACATAGTATGCTATCTTTGTGAGCTTCAAGTACATTATGTATTTTCTGTATTCTCAACATAGTATGCTTTCTACGAGTTCTTAACTTGAATTCAGTATTTTGCGAGTTCTTGAAGTTGAGAATTCTTCGAGTTCTAGAGTTGGAATAAGATTTACGCGAGTTCATGACTTAGAATAAGCATCATGCCAGTTTTTGACTTGGATTTTGCATTTTGACTATTCTAACCTGTTTTTAGAGGATTTTCATGTGTTCTAAGAGTTCATGAGATACAACATCATTTTGAGAACAAAATCAAAACAACAAGTGTTCTGGTCATTTTTTTGTATCTTTTATGTACTTTTTTTTTGAAGTGTTGTTCCATTTTGTATCTTGCTACATAGTATGCTATCTTTGTGAGCTTCAAGTACATTATGTAATTTTCTGTATTCTCAACACAGTTTGCTTTCTGCGAGTTAGAAACTTGAGTTCAGTATTAGGCGAATTCTTGTGTTTAGAATTGTATTCTGCGAGTTTTAGATTTGAAATAAGATTTATTCGAGTTAATAACTTAGAAGAAGCATCGAGCGGGTTTTTGTCTTGGACTTTGCATTTTGAGTGTTCTAACTTGTTTTAAGAGGATTTTCATGTGTTCTGCGAGTTCATGAGATACATCATCATTTTGAGAACAAAATCAAAACAACAAGTGTTTTGGTCATTTTTTTGTATCTTTTTTGAAGGGTTGTTGCATTTTGTATCTTGTAACATAGTATGCTATCTTTGTGAGCTTCAAGTACATTCTGTATTTTCTGTATTCTCAACATAGTATGCTTTCTACGAGTTCTTAACTTGAATTCAATATTATGCATGTTCTTGAGGTGGAGAATTACAATCTGCGAGTTTTAGAGTTGGAATAAGTTGTACGCGAGTTCATGACTTAGAATAAGCATCATGCGAGTTTTTGACTTGGACTTTGCATTTTGAGTGTTCTAACTTGTTTTAAGAGGATTTTCAAGTGTTCTAAGAGTTCATGAGATACAACATCATTTTGAGAACAAAATCAAAACAACAAGTGTTCTGGTCATTTTTTTGTATCTTTTCTGTACTTTTTTTTGAAGTGTTGTTCCATTTTGTATCTTGCTACATAGTATGCTATCTTTGTGAGCTTCAAGTACATTATGTAATTTTCTGTATTCTCAACACAGTTTGCTTTCTGCGAGTTCTTAACTTTAGTTCAGTATTATGCGAATTCTTGAGTTTAGAATTGTATTCTGCGAGTTCTAGATTTGAAATAAGATTTATTCGAGTTAATAACTTACTTAGAAGAAGCATCGAGCGGGTTTTTGTCTTGGACTTTGCATTTTGAGTGTTCTAACCTGTTTTAATAGGATTTTCATGTGTTCTGCGAGTTCATGAGATACATCATCACTTTGAGAACAAAATCAAAACAACAAGTGTTTTGGTCATTTTTTTGTATCTTTTTTGAAGGGTTGTTGCATTTTGTATCTTGTAACATAGTATGCTATCTTTGTGAGCTTCAAGTACATTATGTATTTTCTGTATTCTCAACATAGTATGCTTTCTACGAGTTCTTAACTTGAATTCAGTATTTTGCGAGTTCTTGAAGTTGAGAATTCTTCGAGTTCTAGAGTTGGAATAAGATTTACGCGAGTTCACGACTTAGAATAAGCATCATGCCAGTTTTTGACTTGGATTTTGCATTTTGACTATTCTAACCTGTTTTTAGAGGATTTTCATGTGTTCTAAGAGTTCATGAGATACAACATCATTTTGAGAACAAAATCAAAACAACAAGTGTTCTGGTCATTTTTTTGTATCTTTTCTGTACTTTTTTTTTGAAGTGTTGTTCCATTTTGTATCTTGCTACATAGTATGCTATCTTTGTGAGCTTCAAGTACATTATGTAATTTTCTGTATTCTCAACACAGTTTGCTTTCTGCGAGTTAGAAACTTGAGTTCAGTATTATGCGAATTCTTGTGTTTAGAATTGTATTCTGCGAGTTCTAGATTTGAAATAAGATTTATTCGAGTTAATAACTTAGAAGAAGCATCGAGCGGGTTTTTGTCTTGGACTTTGCATTTTGAGTGTTCTAACTTGTTTTAAGAGGATTTTCATGTGTTCTGTGAGTTCATGAGATACATCATCATTTTGAGAACAAAATCAAAACAACAAGTGTTTTGGTCATTTTTTTGTATCTTTTTTGAAGGGTTGTTGCATTTTGTATCTTGTAACATAGTATGCTATCTTTGTGAGCTTCAAGTACATTCTGTATTTTCTGTATTCTCAACATAGTATGCTTTCTACGAGAAACTTGAATTCAATATTATGCATGTTCTTGAGGTGGAGAATTACAATCTGCGAGTTTTAGACTTGGAATAAGTTGTACGCGAGTTCATGACTTAGAATAAGCATCATGCGAGTTTTTGACTTGGACTTTGCATTTTGAGTGTTCTAACTTGTTTTAAGAGGATTTTTCAAGTGTTCTAAGAGTTCATGAGATACAACATCATTTTGAGAACAAAATCAAAACAACAAGTGTTCTGGTCATTTTTTTGTATCTTTTCTGTACTTTTTTTTGAAGTGTTGTTCCATTTTGTATCTTGCTACATAGTATGCTATCTTTGTGAGCTTCAAGTACATTATGTAATTTTCTGTATTCTCAACACAGTTTGCTTTCTTCGAGTTCTTAACTTGAGTTCAGTATTATGCGAATTCTTGAGTTTAGAATTGTATTCTGCGAGTTCTAGATTTGAAATAAGATTTATTCGAGTTAATAACTTAGAAGAAGCATCGAGCGGGTTTTTGTCTTGGACTTTGCATTTTGAGTGTTCTAACTTGTTTTAAGAGGATTTTCATGTGTTCTGCGAGTTCATGAGATACATCATCATTTTGAGAACAAAATCAAAACAACAAGTGTTTTGGTCATTTTTTTGTATCTTTTTTGAAGGGTTGTTGCATTTTGTATCTTGTAACATAGTATGCTATCTTTGTGAGCTTCAAGTACATTATGTATTTTCTGTATTCTCAACATAGTATGCTTTCTGCGAGTTCTTAACTTGAATTCAGTATTATGCGAGTTCTTGAAGTTGAGAATTCTTCGAGTTCTAGAGTTGGAATAAGATTTACGCGAGTTCATGACTTAGAATAAGCATCATGCCAGTTTTTGACTTGGATTTTGCATTTTGACTATTCTAACCTGTTTTAAGAGGATTTTCATGTGTTCTAAGAGTTCATGAGATACAACATTATTTTGAGAACAAAATCAAAACAACAAGTGTTCTGGTCATTTTTTTGTATCTTTTATGTACTTTTTTTTGAAGTGTTGTTCCATTTTGTATCTTGCTACATAGTATGCTATCTTTGTGAGCTTCAAGTACATTATGTAATTTTCTATATTCTCAACACAGTTTGCTTTCTGCGAGTTCTTAACATGAGTTCAATATTATGCGAATTCTTGAGTTTAGAATTATATTCTGCGAGTTCTAGATTTGAAATAAGATTTATTCGAGTTAATAACTTAGAAGAAGCATCGAGCGGGTTTTTGTCCTGGACTTTGCATTTTGAGTGTTCTAACTTGTTTTAAGAGGATTTTCATGTGTTCTGCGACTTCATGAGATACATCATCATTTTGAGAACAAAATCAAAACAACAAGTGTTTTGGTCATTTTTTTGTATCTTTTTTGAAGGGTTGTTGCATTTTGTATCTTGTAACATAGTATGCTATCTTTGTGAGCTTCAAGTACATTCTGTATTTTCTGTATTCTCAACATAGTATGCTTTCTACGAGTTCTTAACTTGAATTCAATATTATGCATGTTCTTGAGGTGGAGAATTACAATCTGCGAGTTCTAGAGTTGGAATAAGTTGTACGCGAGTTCATGACTTAGAATAAGCATCATGCGAGTTTTTGACTTGGACTTTGCATTTTGAGTGTTCTAACCTGTTTTAAGAGGATTTTCAAGTGTTCTAAGAGTTCATGAGATACAACATCATTTTGAGAAATAAATCAAAACAAGTGTTCTGGTCATTTTTTTGTATCTTTTCTGTACTTTTTTTTGAAGTGTTGTTCCATTTTGTATCTTGCTACATAGTATGCTATCTTTGTGAGCTTCAAGTACATTATGTAATTTTCTGTATTCTCAACACAGTTTGCTTTCTGCGAGTTCTTAACTTGAGTTCAGTATTATGCGAATTCTTGAGTTTAGAATTGTATTCTGCGAGTTCTAGATTTGAAATAAGATTTATTCGAGTTAATAACTTAGAAGAAGCATCGAGCGGTTTTTGTCTTGGACTTTGCATTTTGAGTGTTCTAACTTGTTTTAAGAGGATTTTCATGTGTTCTGCGAGTTCATGAGATACATCATCATTTTGAGAACAAAATCAAAACAACAAGTGTTTTGGTCATTTTTTTGTATCTTTTTTGAAGGGTTGTTCCATTTTGTATCTTGCTACATAGTATGCTATCTTTGTGAGCTTCAAGTACATTATGTAATTTTCTGTATTCTCAACACAGTTTGCTTTCTGCGAGTTCTTAACTTGAGTTCAGTATTATGCGAATTCTTGAGTTTAGAATTGTATTCTGCGAGTTCTAGATTTGAAATAAGATTTTATTCGAGTTAATAACTTAGAAGAAGCATCGAGCGGGTTTTTGTCTTGGACTTTGCATTTTGAGTGTTCTAACTTGTTTTAAGAGGATTTTCATGTGTTCTGCGAGTTCATGAGATACATCATCATTTTGAGAACAAAATCAAAACATCAAGTGTTTTGGTCATTTTTTTGTATCTTTTTTGAAGGGTTGTTGCATTTTGTATCTTGTAACATAGTATGCTATCTTTGTGAGCTTCAAGTACATTATGTATTTTCTGTATTCTCAACATAGTATGCTTTCTGCGAGTTCTTAACTTGAATTCAGTATTATGCGAGTTCTTGAAGTTGAGAATTCTTCGAGTTCTAGAGTTGGAATAAGATTTACGCGAGTTCATGACTTAGAATAAGCATCATGCCAGTTTTTTACTTGGATTTTGCATTTTGACTATTCTAACCTGTTTTTAGAGGATTTTCATGTGTTCTAAGAGTTCATGAGATACAACATTATTTTGAGAACAAAATCAAAACAACAAGTGTTCTGGTCATTTTTTTGTATCTTTTATGTACTTTTTTTTGAAGTGTTGTTGCATTTTGTATCTTGCTACATAGTATATCTTTGTGAGCTTCAAGTACATTATGTAATTTTCTGTATTCTCAACACAGTTTGCTTTCTGCGAGTTCTTAACTTGAGTTCAGTATTATGCGAATTCTTGAGTTTAGAATTGTATTCTGCGAGTTCTAGATTTGAAATAAGATTTATTCGAGTTAATAACTTAGAAGAAGCATCGAGCGGGTTTTTGTCTTGGACTTTGCATTTTGAGTGTTCTAACTTGTTTTAAGAGGATTTTCATGTGTTCTGCGAGTTCATGAGATACATCATCATTTTGAGAACAAAATCAAAACAAACAAGTGTTTTGGTCATTTTTTTGTATCTTTTTTGAAGGGTTGTTGCATTTTGTATCTTGTAACATAGTATGCTATCTTTGTGAGCTTCAAGTACATTCTGTATTTTCTGTATTCTCAACATAGTATGCTTTCTACGAGTTCTTAACTTGAATTCAATATTATGCATGTTCTTGAGGTGGAGAATTACAATCTGCGAGTTTTAGAGTTGGAATAAGTTGTACGCGAGTTCATGACTTAGAATAAGCATCATGCGAGTTTTTGACTTGGACTTTGCATTTTGAGTGTTCTAACTTGTTTTAAGAGGATTTTCAAGTGTTCTAAGAGTTCATGAGATACAACATCATTTTGAGAACAAAATCAAAACAACAAGTGTTCTGGTCATTTTTTTGTATCTTTTCTGTACTTTTTTTTGAAGTGTTGTTCCATTTTGTATCTTGCTACATAGTATGCTATCTTTGTGAGCTTCAAGTACATTATGTAATTTTCTGTATTCTCAACACTGTTTGCTTTCTGCGAGTTCTTAACTTGAGTTCAGTATTATGCGAATTCTTGAGTTTAGAATTGTATTCTGCGAGTTCTAGATTTGAAATAAGATTTATTCGAGTTAATAACTTAGAAGAAGCATCGAGCGGGTTTTTGTCTTGGACTTTGCATTTTGAGTGTTCTAACTTGTTTTAAGAGGATTTTCATGTGTTCTGCGAGTTCATGAGATATATCATCATTTTGAGAACAAAATCAAAACAACAAGTGTTTTGGTCATTTTTTTGTATCTTTTTTGAAGGGTTGTTGCATTTTGTATCTTGTAACATAGTATGCTATCTTTGTGAGCTTCAAGTACATTATGTATTTTCTGTATTCTCAACATAGTATGCTTTCTGCGAGTTCTTAACTTGAATTCAGTATTATGCGAGTTCTTGAAGTTGAGAATTCTTCGAGTTCTAGAGTTGGAATAAGATTTACGCGAGTTCATGACTTAGAATAAGCATCATGCCAGTTTTTTACTTGGATTTTGCATTTTGACTATTCTAACCTGTTTTTAGAGGATTTTCATGTGTTCTAAGAGTTCATGAGATACAACATCATTTTGAGAACAAAATCAAAACAACAAGTGTTTTGGTCATTTTTTTGTATCTTTTCTGTACTTTTTTTTGAAGTGTTGTTCCATTTCGTATCTTGCTACATAGTATGCTATCTTTGTGAGCTTCAAGTACATTATGTAATTTTCTGTATTCTCAACACTGTTTGCTTTCTGCGAGTTCTTAACTTGAGTTCAGTATTATGCGAATTCTTGAGTTTAGAATTGTATTCTGCGAGTTCTAGATTTGAAATAAGATTTATTCGAGTTAATAACTTAGAAGAAGCATCGAGCGGGTTTTTGTCTTGGACTTTGCATTTTGAGTGTTCTAACTTGTTTTAAGAGGATTTTCATGTGTTCTGCGAGTTCATGAGATATATCATCATTTTGAGAACAAAATCAAAACAACAAGTGTTTTGGTCATTTTTTTGTATCTTTTTTGAAGGGTTGTTGCATTTTGTATCTTGTAACATAGTATGCTATCTTTGTGAGCTTCAAGTACATTATGTATTTTCTGTATTCTCAACATAGTATGCTTTCTGCGAGTTCTTAACTTGAATTCAGTATTATGCGAGTTCTTGAAGTTGAGAATTCTTCGAGTTCTAGAGTTGGAATAAGATTTACGCGAGTTCATGACTTAGAATAAGCATCATGCCAGTTTTTTACTTGGATTTTGCATTTTGACTATTCTAACCTGTTTTTAGAGGATTTTCATGTGTTCTAAGAGTTCATGAGATACAACATTATTTTGAGAACAAAATCAAAACAACAAGTGTTCTGGTCATTTTTTTGTATCTTTTATGTACTTTTTTTTGAAGTGTTGTTGCATTTTGTATCTTGCTACATAGTATATCTTTGTGAGCTTCAAGTACATTATGTAATTTTCTGTATTCTCAACACAGTTTGCTTTCTGCGAGTTCTTAACTTGAGTTCAGTATTATGCGAATTCTTGAGTTTAGAATTGTATTCTGCGAGTTCTAGATTTGAAATAAGATTTATTCGAGTTAATAACTTAGAAGAAGCATCGAGCGGGTTTTTGTCTTGGACTTTGCATTTTGAGTGTTCTAACTTGTTTTAAGAGGATTTTCATGTGTTCTGCGAGTTCATGAGATACATCATCATTTTGAGAACAAAATCAAAACAAACAAGTGTTTTGGTCATTTTTTTGTATCTTTTTTGAAGGGTTGTTGCATTTTGTATCTTGTAACATAGTATGCTATCTTTGTGAGCTTCAAGTACATTCTGTATTTTCTGTATTCTCAACATAGTATGCTTTCTACGAGTTCTTAACTTGAATTCAATATTATGCATGTTCTTGAGGTGGAGAATTACAATCTGCGAGTTTTAGAGTTGGAATAAGTTGTACGCGAGTTCATGACTTAGAATAAGCATCATGCGAGTTTTTGACTTGGACTTTGCATTTTGAGTGTTCTAACTTGTTTTAAGAGGATTTTCAAGTGTTCTAAGAGTTCATGAGATACAACATCATTTTGAGAACAAAATCAAAACAACAAGTGTTCTGGTCATTTTTTTGTATCTTTTCTGTACTTTTTTTTGAAGTGTTGTTCCATTTTGTATCTTGCTACATAGTATGCTATCTTTGTGAGCTTCAAGTACATTATGTAATTTTCTGTATTCTCAACACTGTTTGCTTTCTGCGAGTTCTTAACTTGAGTTCAGTATTATGCGAATTCTTGAGTTTAGAATTGTATTCTGCGAGTTCTAGATTTGAAATAAGATTTATTCGAGTTAATAACTTAGAAGAAGCATCGAGCGGGTTTTTGTCTTGGACTTTGCATTTTGAGTGTTCTAACTTGTTTTAAGAGGATTTTCATGTGTTCTGCGAGTTCATGAGATATATCATCATTTTGAGAACAAAATCAAAACAACAAGTGTTTTGGTCATTTTTTTGTATCTTTTTTGAAGGGTTGTTGCATTTTGTATCTTGTAACATAGTATGCTATCTTTGTGAGCTTCAAGTACATTATGTATTTTCTGTATTCTCAACATAGTATGCTTTCTGCGAGTTCTTAACTTGAATTCAGTATTATGCGAGTTCTTGAAGTTGAGAATTCTTCGAGTTCTAGAGTTGGAATAAGATTTACGCGAGTTCATGACTTAGAATAAGCATCATGCCAGTTTTTTACTTGGATTTTGCATTTTGACTATTCTAACCTGTTTTTAGAGGATTTTCATGTGTTCTAAGAGTTCATGAGATACAACATCATTTTGAGAACAAAATCAAAACAACAAGTGTTTTGGTCATTTTTTTGTATCTTTTCTGTACTTTTTTTTGAAGTGTTGTTCCATTTCGTATCTTGCTACATAGTATGCTATCTTTGTGAGCTTCAAGTACATTATGTAATTTTCTGTATTCTCAACACTGTTTGCTTTCTGCGAGTTCTTAACTTGAGTTCAGTATTATGCGAATTCTTGAGTTTAGAATTGTATTCTGCGAGTTCTAGATTTGAAATAAGATTTATTCGAGTTAATAACTTAGAAGAAGCATCGAGCGGGTTTTTGTCTTGGACTTTGCATTTTGAGTGTTCTAACTTGTTTTAAGAGGATTTTCATGTGTTCTGCGAGTTCATGAGATATATCATCATTTTGAGAACAAAATCAAAACAACAAGTGTTTTGGTCATTTTTTTGTATCTTTTTTGAAGGGTTGTTGCATTTTGTATCTTGTAACATAGTATGCTATCTTTGTGAGCTTCAAGTACATTATGTATTTTCTGTATTCTCAACATAGTATGCTTTCTGCGAGTTCTTAACTTGAATTCAGTATTATGCGAGTTCTTGAAGTTGAGAATTCTTCGAGTTCTAGAGTTGGAATAAGATTTACGCGAGTTCATGACTTAGAATAAGCATCATGCCAGTTTTTTACTTGGATTTTGCATTTTGACTATTCTAACCTGTTTTTAGAGGATTTTCATGTGTTCTAAGAGTTCATGAGATACATCATCATTTTGAGAACAAAATCAAAACAACAAGTGTTTTGGTCATTTTTTTGTATCTTTTTTGAAGGGTTGTTGCATTTTGTATCTTGTAACATAGTATGCTATCTTTGTGAGCTTCAAGTACATTCTGTATTTTCTGTATTCTCAACATAGTATGCTTTCTACGAGTTCTTAACTTGAATTCAATATTATGCATGTTCTTGAGGTGGAGAATTACAATCTGCGAGTTTTAGAGTTGGAATAAGTTGTACGCGAGTTCATGACTTCATAAGCATCATGCGAGTTTTTGACTTGGACTTTGCATTTTGAGTGTTCTAACTTGTTTTAAGAGGATTTTCAAGTGTTCTAAGAGTTCATGAGATACAACATCCTTTTGAGAACAAAATCAAAACAACAAGTGTTCTGGTCATTTTTTTGTATCTTTTCTGTACTTTTTTTTGAAGTGTTGTTCCATTTCGTATCTTGCTACATAGTATGCTATCTTTGTGAGCTTCAAGTACATTATGTAATTTTCTGTATTCTCAACACAGTTTGCTTTCTGCGAGTTCTTAACTTGAGTTCAGTATTATGCGAATTCTTGAGTTTAGAATTGTATTCTGCGAGTTCTAGATTTGAAATAAGATTTATTCGAGTTAATAACTTAGAAGAAGCATCGAGGGGGTTTTTGTCTTGGACTTTGCATTTTGAGTGTTCTAACTTGTTTTAAGAGGATTTTCATGTGTTCTGCGAGTTCATGAGATACATCATCATTTTGAGAACAAAATCAAAACAAACAAGTGTTTTGGTCATTTTTTTGTATCTTTTTTGAAGGGTTGTTGCATTTTGTATCTTGTAACATAGTATGCTATCTTTGTGACCTTCAAGTACATTCTGTATTTTCTGTATTCTCAACATAGTATGCTTTCTACGAGTTCTTAACTTGAATTCAATATTATGCATGTTCTTGAGGTGGAGAATTACAATCTGCGAGTTTTAGAGTTGGAATAAGTTGTACGCGAGTTCATGACTTCATAAGCATCATGCGAGTTTTTGACTTGGACTTTGCATTTTGAGTGTTCTAACTTGTTTTAAGAGGATTTTCAAGTGTTCTAAGAGTTCATGAGATACAACATCCTTTTGAGAACAAAATCAAAACAACAAGTGTTCTGGTCATTTTTTTGTATCTTTTCTGTACTTTTTTTTGAAGTGTTGTTCCATTTCGTATCTTGCTACATAGTATGCTATCTTTGTGAGCTTCAAGTACATTATGTAATTTTCTGTATTCTCAACACAGTTTGCTTTCTGCGAGTTCTTAACTTGAGTTCAGTATTATGCGAATTCTTGAGTTTAGAATTGTATTCTGCGAGTTCTAGATTTGAAATAAGATTTATTCGAGTTAATAACTTAGAAGAAGCATCGAGCGGGTTTTTGTCTTGGACTTTGCATTTTGAGTGCTCTAACTTGTTTTAAGAGGATTTTCATGTGTTCTGCGAGTTCATGAGATACATCATCATTTTGAGAACAAAACCAAAACAACAAGTGTTTTGGTCATTTTTTTGTATCTTTTTTGAAGGGTTGTTGCATTTTGTATCTTGTAACATAGTATGCTATCTTTGTGAGCTTCAAGTACATTATGTATTTTCTGTATTCTCAACATAGTATGCTTTCTGCGAGTTCTTAACTTGAATTCAGTATTATGCGAGTTCTTGAAGTTGAGAATTCTTCGAGTTCTAGAGTTGGAATAAGATTTACGCGAGTTCATGAAGCATCATGCCAGTTTTTGACTTGGATTTTGCATTTTGACTATTCTAACCTGTTTTTAGAGGATTTTCATGTGTTCTAAGAGTTCATGAGATACAACATCATTTTGAGAACAAAATCAAAACAACAAGTGTTCTGGTCATTTTTTTGTATCTTTTCTGTACTTTTTTTTGAAGTGTTGTTCCATTTTGTATCTTGCTACATAGTATGCTATCTTTGTGAGCTTCAAGTACATTATGTAATTTTCTGTATTCTCAACACAGTTTGCTTTCTGCGAGTTAGAAACTTGAGTTCAGTATTATGCGAATTCTTGAGTTTAGAATTGTATTCTGCGAGTTCTAGATTTGAAATAAGATTTATTCGAGTTAATAACTTAGAAGAAGCATCGAGCGGGTTTTTGTCTTGGACTTTGCATTTTGAGTGTTCTAACTTGTTTTAAGAGGATTTTCATGTGTTATGCGAGTTCATGAGATACATCATCATTTTGAGAACAAAATCAAAACAACAAGTGTTTTGGTCATTTTTTTGTATCTTTTTTGAAGGGTTGTTGCATTTTGTATCTTGTAACATAGTATGCTATCTTTGTGAGCTTCAAGTACATTCTGTATTTTCTGTATTCTCAACATAGTATGCTTTCTACGAGTTCTTAACTTGAATTCAATATTATGCATGTTCTTGAGGTGGAGAATTACAATCTGCGAGTTTTAGAGTTGGAATAAGTTGTACGCGAGTTCATGACTTCATAAGCATCATGCGAGTTTTTGACTTGGACTTTGCATTTTGAGTGTTCTAACTTGTTTTAAGAGGATTTTCAAGTGTTCTAAGAGTTCATGAGATACAACATCATTTTGAGAACAAAATCAAAACAACAAGTGTTCTGGTCATTTTTTTGTATCTTTTCTGTACTTTTTTTTGAAGTGTTGTTCCATTTCGTATCTTGCTACATAGTATGCTATCTTTGTGAGCTTCAAGTACATTATGTAATTTTCTGTATTCTCAACACAGTTTGCTTTCTGCGAGTTCTTAACTTGAGTTCAGTATTATGCGAATTCTTGAGTTTAGAATTGTATTCTGCGAGTTCTAGATTTGAAATAATATTTATTCGAGTTAATAACTTAGAAGAAGCATCGAGCGGGTTTTTGTCTTGGACTTTGCATTTTGAGTGCTCTAACTTGTTTTAAGAGGATTTTCTTGTGTTCTGCGAGTTCATGAGATACATCATCATTTTGAAAACAAAATCAAAACAACAAGTGTTTTGGTCATTTTTTTGTATCTTTTTTGAAGGGTTGTTGCATTTTGTATCTTGTAACATAGTATGCTATCTTTGTGAGCTTCAAGTACATTATGTATTTTCTGTATTCTCAACATAGTATGCTTTCTGCGAGTTCTTAACTTGAATTCAGTATTATGCGAGTTCTTGAAGTTGAGAATTCTTCGAGTTCTAGAGTTGGAATAAGATTTACGCGAGTTCATGACTTAGAATAAGCATCATGCCAGTTTTTGACTTGGATTTTGCATTTTGACTATTCTAACCTGTTTTTAGAGGATTTTCATGTGTTCTAAGAGTTCATGAGATACAACATCATTTTGAGAACAAAATCAAAACAACAAGTGTTCTGGTCATTTTTTTGTTTCTTTTCTGTACTTTTTTTTGAAGTGTTGTTCCATTTTGTATCATGCTACATAGTATGCTATCTTTGTGAGCTTCAAGTACATTATGTAATTTTCTGTATTCTCAACACAGTTTGCTTTCTGCGAGTTCTTAACTTGAGTTCAGTATTATGCGAATTCTTGAGTTTAGAATTGTATTCTGCGAGTTCTAGATTTGAAATAATATTTATTCGAGTTAATAACTTAGAAGAAGCATCGAGCGGGTTTTTGTCTTGGACTTTGCATTTTGAGTGCTCTAACTTGTTTTAAGAGGATTTTCATGTGTTCTGCGAGTTCATGAGATACATCATCATTTTGAGAACAAAATCAAAACAACAAGTGTTTTGGTCATTTTTTTGTATCTTTTTTGAAGGGTTGTTGCATTTTGTATCTTGTAACATAGTATGCTATCTTTGTGAGCTTCAAGTACATTATGTATTTTCTGTATTCTCAACATAGTATGCTTTCTGCGAGTTCTTAACTTGAATTCAGTATTATGCGAGTTCTTGAAGTTGAGAATTCTTCGAGTTCTAGAGTTGGAATAAGATTTACGCGAGTTCATGACTTAGAATAAGCATCATGCCAGTTTTTGACTTGGATTTTGCATTTTGACTATTCTAACCTGTTTTTAGAGGATTTTCATGTGTTCTAAGAGTTCATGAGATACAACATCATTTTGAGAACAAAATCAAAACAACAAGTGTTCTGGTCATTTTTTTGTATCTTTTCTGTACTTTTTTTTGAAGTGTTGTTCCATTTTGTATCTTGCTACATAGTATGCTATCTTTGTGAGCTTCAAGTACATTATGTAATTTTCTGTATTCTCAACACAGTTTGCTTTCTGCGAGTTAGAAACTTGAGTTCAGTATTATGCGAATTCTTGAGTTTAGAATTGTATTCTGCGAGTTCTAGATTTGAAATAAGATTTATTCGAGTTAATAACTTAGAAGAAGCATCGAGCGAGTTTTTGTCTTGGACTTTGCATTTTGAAGTGTTCTAACTTGTTTTAAGAGGATTTTCATGTGTTATGCGAGTTCATGAGATACATCATCATTTTGAGAACAAAATCAAAACAACAAGTGTTTTGGTCATTTTTTTGTATCTTTTTTGAAGGGTTGTTGCATTTTGTATCTTGTAACATAGGATGCTATCTTTGTGAGCTTCAAGTACGTTATGTATTTTCTGTATTCTCAACATAGTATGCTTTCTACGAGTTCTTAACTTGAATTCAATATTATGCATGTTCTTGAGGTGGAGAATTACAATCTGCGAGTTTTAGAGTTGGAATAAGTTGTACGCGAGTTCATGACTTCATAAGCATCATGCGAGTTTTTGACTTGGACTTTGCATTTTGAGTGTTCTAACTTGTTTTAAGAGGATTTTCAAGTGTTCTAAGAGTTCATGAGATACAACATCATTTTGAGAACAAAATCAAAACAACAAGTGTTCTGGTCATTTTTTTGTATCTTTTCTGTACTTGTTTTTGAAGTGTTGTTCCATTTTGTATCTTGCTACATAGTATGCTATCTTTGTGAGCTTCAAGTACATTATGTAATTTTCTGTATTCTCAACACTGTTTGCTTTCTGCGAGTTCTTAACTTGAGTTCAGTATTATGCGAATTCTTGAGTTTAGAATTGTATTCTGCGAGTTCTAGATTTGAAATAAGTTTTATTCGAGTTAATACTTAGATGAAGCATCGAGCGGGTTTTTGTCTTGGACTTTGCATTTTGAGTGTTCTAACTTGTTTTAAGAGGATTTTCATGTGTTCTGCGAGTTCAAGAGATACATCATCATTTTGAGAACAAAATCAAAACAACAAGTGTTTTGGTCATTTTTTTGTATCTTTTTTGAAGGATTGTTGCATTTTGTATCTTGTAACATAGTATGCTATCTTTGTGAGCTTCAAGTACATTATGTATTTTCTGTATTCTCAACATAGTATGCTTTCTGCGAGTTCTTAACTTGAATTCAGTATTATGCGAGTTCTTGAAGTTGAGAATTCTTCGAGTTCTAGAGTTGGAATAAGATTTACGCGAGTTCATGACCTAGAATAAGCATCATGCCAGTTTTTTACTTGGATTTTGCATTTTGACTATTCTAACCTGTTTTTAGAGGATTTTCATGTGTTCTAAGAGTTCATTAGATACAACATTATTTTGAGAACAAAATCAAAACAACAAGTGTTCTGGTCATTTTTTTGTATCTTTTATGTACTTTTTTTTGAAGTGTTGTTCCATTTTGTATCTTGCTACATAGTATGCTATCTTTGTGAGCTTCAAGTACATTATGTAATTTTCTGTATTCTCAACACAGTTTGCTTTCTGCGAGTTCTTAACTTGAGTTCAGTATTATGCGAATTCTTGAGTTTAGAATTGTATTCTGCGAGTTCTAGATTTGAAATAAGATTTATTCGAGTTAATAACTTAGAAGAAGCATCGAGCGGGTTTTTGTCTTGGACTTTGCATTTTGAGTGTTCTAACTTGTTTTAAGAGGATTTTCATGTGTTCTGCGAGTTCATGAGATACATCATAATTTTGAGAACAAAATCAAAACAACAAGTGTTTTGGTCATTTTTTTGTATCTTTTTTGAAGGGTTGTTGCATTTTGTATCTTGTAACATAGTATGCTATCTTTGTGAGCTTCAAGTACATTATGTATTTTCTGTATTCTCAACATAGTATGCTTTCTGCGAGTTCTTAACTTGAATTCAGTATTATGCGAGTTCTTGAAGTTGAGAATTCTTCGAGTTCTAGAGTTGGAATAAGATTTACGCGAGTTCATGACCTAGAATAAGCATCATGCCAGTTTTTTACTTGGATTTTGCATTTTGACTATTCTAACCTGTTTTTAGATGATTTTCATGTGTTCGTTCATGAGATACAATATTATTTTGAGAACAAAATCAAAACAACAAGTGTTCTGGTCATTTTTTTGTATCTTTTATGTACTTTTTTTTGAAGTGTTGTTCCATTTTGTATCTTGCTACATAGTATGCTATCTTTGTGAGCTTCAAGTACATTATGTAATTTTCTGTATTCTCAACACAGTTTGCTTTCTGCGAGTTCTTAACTTGAGTTCAGTATTATGCGAATTCTTGAGTTTAGAAATGTATTCTGCGAGTTCTAGATTTGAAATAAGATTTATTCGAGTTAATAACTTAGAAGAAGCATCGAGCGGGTTTTTGTCTTGGACTTTGCATTTTGAGTGTTCTAACTTGTTTTAAGAGGATTTTCATGTGTTATGCGAGTTCATGAGATACATCATCATTTTGAGAACAAAATCAAAACAACAAGTGTTTTGGTCATTTTTTTGTTTCTTTTTTGAAGGGTTGTTGCATTTTGTATCTTGTAACATACTATGCTATCTTTGTGAGCTTCAAGTACATTCTGTATTTTCTATATTCTCAACATAGTATGCTTTCTACGAGTTCTTAACTTGAATTCAATATTATTCATGATCTTGAGGTGGAGAATTACAATCTCCGAGTTTTAGAGTTGGAATAAGTTGTACGCGAGTTCATGACTTAGAATAAGCATCATGCGAGTTTTTGACTTGGACTTTGCATTTTGAGTGTTCTAACTTGTTTTAAGAGGATTTTCAAGTGTTCTAAGAGTTCATGAGATACAACATCATTTTGAGAACAAAATCAAAACAACAAGTGTTCTGGTCATTTTTTTGTATCTTTTCTGTACTTTTTTTTGAAGTGTTGTTCCATTTTGTATCTTGCTACATAGTATGCTATCTTTGTGAGCTTCAAGTACATTATGTAATTTTCTGTATTCTCAACACAGTTTGCTTTCTGCGAGTTCTTAACTTGAGTTCAGTATTATGCGAATTCTTGAGTTTAGAATTGTATTCTGCGAGTTCTAGATTTGAAATAAGTTTTATTCGAGTTAATACTTAGATGAAGCATCGAGCGGGTTTTTGTCTTGGACTTTGCATTTTGAGTGTTCTAACTTGTTTTAAGAGGATTTTCATGTGTTCTGCGAGTTCATGAGATACATCATCATTTTGAGAACAAAATCAAAACAACAAGTGTTTTGGTCATTTTTTTGTATCTTTTTTGAAGGGTTGTTGCATTTTGTATCTTGAAACATAGTATGCTATCTTTGTGAGCTTCAAGTACATTCTGTATTTCCTGTATTCTCAACATAGTATGCTTTCTACGAGTTGTTAACTTGAATTCGAGATTATGAATGTTCTTGAGGTGGAGAATTGTATTCTGCGAGTTTTAGAGTTGGAATAAGTTGTACGCGAGTTCATGAATTAGAATAAGCATCATGCGAGTTTTTGACTTGGACTTTGCATTTTGACTGTTCTAACTTGTTTTAAGAGGATTTTCATGTGTTCTAAGAGTTCATGAGATATAACATCATTTTGAGAACAAAATCAAAACAACAAGTGTTTTGGTCATTTTTTTGTATCTTTTCTGTACTTTTTTTTGAAGTGTTGTTGCATTTTGTATCTTGCTACATAGTATATCTTTGTGAGCTTCAAGTACATTCTGTATTTCCTGTATTCTCAACATAGTATGCTTTCTACGAGTTCTTAACTTGAATTCAAGATTATGAATGTTCTTGAGGTGGAGAATTGTATTCTGCGAGTTTTAGAGTTGGAATAAGTTGTACGCGAGTTCATGAATTAGAATAAGCATCATGCGAGTTTTTGACTTGGACTTTGCATTTTGACTGTTCTAACTTGTTTTAAGAGGATTTTCAAGTGTTCTAATAGTTCATGAGATACAACATCATTTTGAGAACAAAATCAAAACAACAAGTGTTCTGGTCATTTTTTTGTATCTTTTATGTACTTTTTTTTGAAGTGTTGTTCCATTTTGTATCTTGCTACATAGCAATCTTTGTGAGCTTCAAGTACATTATGTAATTTTCTGTATTCTCAACACAGTTTGCTTTCTGCGAGTTCTTAACTTGAGTTCAGTATTATGCGAATTCTTGAGTTTAGAATTGTATTCTGCGAGTTCTAGATTTGAAATAAGATTTATTCGAGTTAATAACTTAGAAGAAGCATCGAGCGGGTTTTTGTCTTGGACTTTGCATTTTGAGTGTTCTAACTTGTTTTAAGAGGATTTTCATGTGTTCTGCGAGTTCATGAGATACATCATCATTTTGAGAACAAAATCAAAACAACAAGTGTTTTGGTCATTTTTTTGTATCTTTTTTGAAGGGTTGTTGCATTTTGTATCTTGTAACATAGTATGCTATCTTTGTGAGCTTCAAGTACATTATGTATTTTCTGTATTCTCAACATAGTATGCTTTCTGCGAGTTCTTAACTTGAATTCAGTATTATGCGAGTTCTTGAAGTTGAGAATTGTTCGAGTTCTAGAGTTGGAATAAGATTTACGCGAGTTCATGACCTAGAATAAGCATCATGCCAGTTTTTTACTTGGATTTTGCATTTTGACTATTCTAACCTGTTTTTAGATGATTTTCATGTGTTCGTTCATGAGATACAATATTATTTTGAGAACAAAATCAAAACAACAAGTGTTCTGGTCATTTTTTTGTATCTTTTATGTACTTTTTTTTGAAGTGTTGTTCCATTTTGTATCTTGCTACATAGTATGCTATCTTTGTGAGCTTCAAGTACATTATGTAATTTTCTGTATTCTCAACACAGTTTGCTTTCTGCGAGTTCTTAACTTGAGTTCAGTATTATGCGAATTCTTGAGTTTAGAATTGTATTCTGCGAGTTCTAGATTTGAAATAAGATTTATTCGAGTTAATAACTTAGAAGAAGCATCGAGCGGGTTTTTGTCTTGGACTTTGCATTTTGAGTGTTCTAACTTGTTTTAAGAGGATTTTCATGTGTTATGCGAGTTCATGAGATACATCATCATTTTGAGAACAAAATCAAAACAACAAGTGTTTTGGTCATTTTTTTGTTTCTTTTTTGAAGGGTTGTTGCATTTTGTATCTTGTAACATAGTATGCTATCTTTGTGAGCTTCAAGTACATTCTGTATTTTCTGTATTCTCAACATAGTATGCTTTCTACGAGTTCTTAACTTGAATTCAATATTATTCATGATCTTGAGGTGGAGAATTACAATCTGCGAGTTTTAGAGTTGGAATAAGTTGTACGCGAGTTCATGACTTAGAATAAGCATCATGCGAGTTTTTGACTTGGACTTTGCATTTTGAGTGTTCTAACTTGTTTTAAGAGGATTTTCAAGTGTTCTAAGAGTTCATGAGATACAACATCATTTTGAGAACAAAATCAAAACAACAAGTGTTCTGGTCATTTTTTTGTATCTTTTCTGTACTTTTTTTTGAAGTGTTGTTCCATTTTGTATCTTGCTACATAGTATGCTATCTTTGTGAGCTTCAAGTACATTATGTAATTTTCTGTATTCTCAACACAGTTTGCTTTCTGCGAGTTCTTAACTTGAGTTCAGTATTATGCGAATTCTTGAGTTTAGAATTGTATTCTGCGAGTTCTAGATTTGAAATAAGATTTATTTCGAGTTAATACTTAGAAGAAGCATCGAGCGGGTTTTTGTCTTGGACTTTGCATTTTGAGTGTTCTAACTTGTTTTAAGAGGATTTTCATGTGTTCTGCGAGTTCATGAGATACATCATCATTTTGAGAACAAAATCAAAACAACAAGTGTTTTGGTCATTTTTTTGTATCTTTTTTGAAGGGTTGTTGCATTTTGTATCTTGAAACATAGTATGCTATCTTTGTGAGCTTCAAGTACATTCTGTATTTCCTGTATTCTCAACATAGTATGCTTTCTACGAGTTGTTAACTTGAATTCGAGATTATGAATGTTCTTGAGGTGGAGAATTGTATTCTGCGAGTTTTAGAGTTGGAATAAGTTGTACGCGAGTTCATGAATTAGAATAAGCATCATGCGAGTTTTTGACTTGGACTTTGCATTTTGACTGTTCTAACTTGTTTTAAGAGGATTTTCATGTGTTCTAAGAGTTCATGAGATATAACATCATTTTGAGAACAAAATCAAAACAACAAGTGTTTTGGTCATTTTTTTGTATCTTTTCTGTACTTTTTTTTGAAGTGTTGTTGCATTTTGTATCTTGCTACATAGTATATCTTTGTGAGCTTCAAGTACATTCTGTATTTCCTGTATTCTCAACATAGTATGCTTTCTACGAGTTCTTAACTTGAATTCAAGATTATGAATGTTCTTGAGGTGGAGAATTGTATTCTGCGAGTTTTAGAGTTGGAATAAGTTGTACGCGAGTTCATGAATTAGAATAAGCATCATGCGAGTTTTTGACTTGGACTTTGCATTTTGACTGTTCTAACTTGTTTTAAGAGGATTTTCAAGTGTTCTAATAGTTCATGAGATACAACATCATTTTGAGAACAAAATCAAAACAACAAGTGTTCTGGTCATTTTTTTGTATCTTTTATGTACTTTTTTTTGAAGTGTTGTTCCATTTTGTATCTTGCTACATAGTATGCTATCTTTGTGAGCTTCAAGTACATTATGTAATTTTCTGTATTCTCAACACAGTTTGCTTTCTGCGAGTTCTTAACTTGAGTTCAGTATTATGCGAATTCTTGAGTTTAGAATTGTATTCTGCGAGTTCTAGATTTGAAATAAGATTTATTCGAGTTAATAACTTAGAAGAAGCATCGAGCGGGTTTTTGTCTTGGACTTTGCATTTTGAGTGTTCTAACTTGTTTTAAGAGGATTTTCATGTGTTATGCGAGTTCATGAGATACATCATCATTTTGAGAACAAAATCAAAACAACAAGTGTTTTGGTCATTTTTTTGTTTCTTTTTTGAAGGGTTGTTGCATTTTGTATCTTGTAACATAGTATGCTATCTTTGTGAGCTTCAAGTACATTCTGTATTTTCTGTATTCTCAACATAGTATGCTTTCTACGAGTTCTTAACTTGAATTCAATATTATTCATGATCTTGAGGTGGAGAATTACAATCTGCGAGTTTTAGAGTTGGAATAAGTTGTACGCGAGTTCATGACTTAGAATAAGCATCATGCGAGTTTTTGACTTGGACTTTGCATTTTGAGTGTTCTAACTTGTTTTAAGAGGATTTTCAAGTGTTCTAAGAGTTCATGAGATACAACATCATTTTGAGAACAAAATCAAAACAACAAGTGTTCTGGTCATTTTTTTGTATCTTTTCTGTACTTTTTTTTGAAGTGTTGTTCCATTTTGTATCTTGCTACATAGTATGCTATCTTTGTGAGCTTCAAGTACATTATGTAATTTTCTGTATTCTCAACACAGTTTGCTTTCTGCGAGTTCTTAACTTGAGTTCAGTATTATGCGAATTCTTGAGTTTAGAATTGTATTCTGCGAGTTCTAGATTTGAAATAAGATTTATTTCGAGTTAATACTTAGAAGAAGCATCGAGCGGGTTTTTGTCTTGGACTTTGCATTTTGAGTGTTCTAACTTGTTTTAAGAGGATTTTCATGTGTTCTGCGAGTTCATGAGATACATCATCATTTTGAGAACAAAATCAAAACAACAAGTGTTTTGGTCATTTTTTTGTATCTTTTTTGAAGGGTTGTTGCATTTTGTATCTTGAAACATAGTATGCTATCTTTGTGAGCTTCAAGTACATTCTGTATTTCCTGTATTCTCAACATAGTATGCTTTCTACGAGTTGTTAACTTGAATTCGAGATTATGAATGTTCTTGAGGTGGAGAATTGTATTCTGCGAGTTTTAGAGTTGGAATAAGTTGTACGCGAGTTCATGAATTAGAATAAGCATCATGCGAGTTTTTGACTTGGACTTTGCATTTTGACTGTTCTAACTTGTTTTAAGAGGATTTTCATGTGTTCTAAGAGTTCATGAGATATAACATCATTTTGAGAACAAAATCAAAACAACAAGTGTTTTGGTCATTTTTTTGTATCTTTTCTGTACTTTTTTTTGAAGTGTTGTTGCATTTTGTATCTTGCTACATAGTATATCTTTGTGAGCTTCAAGTACATTCTGTATTTCCTGTATTCTCAACATAGTATGCTTTCTACGAGTTCTTAACTTGAATTCAAGATTATGAATGTTCTTGAGGTGGAGAATTGTATTCTGCGAGTTTTAGAGTTGGAATAAGTTGTACGCGAGTTCATGAATTAGAATAAGCATCATGCGAGTTTTTGACTTGGACTTTGCATTTTGACTGTTCTAACTTGTTTTAAGAGGATTTTCAAGTGTTCTAATAGTTCATGAGATACAACATCATTTTGAGAACAAAATCAAAACAACAAGTGTTCTGGTCATTTTTTTGTATCTTTTATGTACTTTTTTTTGAAGTGTTGTTCCATTTTGTATCTTGCTACATAGTATGCTATCTTTGTGAGCTTCAAGTACATTATGTAATTTTCTGTATTCTCAACACAGTTTGCTTTCTGCGAGTTCTTAACTTGAGTTCAGTATTATGCGAATTCTTGAGTTTAGAATTGTATTCTGCGAGTTCTAGATTTGAAATAAGATTTATTCGAGTTAATAACTTAGAAGAAGCATCGAGCGGGTTTTTGTCTTGGACTTTGCATTTTGAGTGTTCTAACTTGTTTTAAGAGGATTTTCATGTGTTATGCGAGTTCATGAGATACATCATCATTTTGAGAACAAAATCAAAACAACAAGTGTTTTGGTCATTTTTTTGTTTCTTTTTTGAAGGGTTGTTGCATTTTGTATCTTGTAACATAGTATGCTATCTTTGTGAGCTTCAAGTACATTCTGTATTTTCTGTATTCTCAACATAGTATGCTTTCTACGAGTTCTTAACTTGAATTCAATATTATTCATGATCTTGAGGTGGAGAATTACAATCTGCGAGTTTTAGAGTTGGAATAAGTTGTACGCGAGTTCATGACTTAGAATAAGCATCATGCGAGTTTTTGACTTGGACTTTGCATTTTGAGTGTTCTAACTTGTTTTAAGAGGATTTTCAAGTGTTCTAAGAGTTCATGAGATACAACATCATTTTGAGAACAAAATCAAAACAACAAGTGTTCTGGTCATTTTTTTGTATCTTTTCTGTACTTTTTTTTGAAGTGTTGTTCCATTTTGTATCTTGCTACATAGTATGCTATCTTTGTGAGCTTCAAGTACATTATGTAATTTTCTGTATTCTCAACACAGTTTGCTTTCTGCGAGTTCTTAACTTGAGTTCAGTATTATGCGAATTCTTGAGTTTAGAATTGTATTCTGCGAGTTCTAGATTTGAAATAAGATTTATTTCGAGTTAATACTTAGAAGAAGCATCGAGCGGGTTTTTGTCTTGGACTTTGCATTTTGAGTGTTCTAACTTGTTTTAAGAGGATTTTCATGTGTTCTGCGAGTTCATGAGATACATCATCATTTTGAGAACAAAATCAAAACAACAAGTGTTTTGGTCATTTTTTTGTATCTTTTTTGAAGGGTTATTGCATTTTGTATCTTGAAACATAGTATGCTATCTTTGTGAGCTTCAAGTACATTCTGTATTTCCTGTATTCTCAACATAGTATGCTTTCTACGAGTTGTTAACTTGAATTCGAGATTATGAATGTTCTTGAGGTGGAGAATTGTATTCTGCGAGTTTTAGAGTTGGAATAAGTTGTACGCGAGTTCATGAATTAGAATAAGCATCATGCGAGTTTTTGACTTGGACTTTGCATTTTGACTGTTCTAACTTGTTTTAAGAGGATTTTCATGTGTTCTAAGAGTTCATGAGATATAACATCATTTTGAGAACAAAATCAAAACAACAAGTGTTTTGGTCATTTTTTTGTATCTTTTCTGTACTTTTTTTTGAAGTGTTGTTGCATTTTGTATCTTGCTACATAGTATATCTTTGTGAGCTTCAAGTACATTCTGTATTTCCTGTATTCTCAACATAGTATGCTTTCTACGAGTTCTTAACTTGAATTCAAGATTATGAATGTTCTTGAGGTGGAGAATTGTATTCTGCGAGTTTTAGAGTTGGAATAAGTTGTACGCGAGTTCATGAATTAGAATAAGCATCATGCGAGTTTTTGACTTGGACTTTGCATTTTGACTGTTCTAACTTGTTTTAAGAGGATTTTCAAGTGTTCTAATAGTTCATGAGATACAACATCATTTTGAGAACAAAATCAAAACAACAAGTGTTCTGGTCATTTTTTTGTATCTTTTATGTACTTTTTTTTGAAGTGTTGTTCCATTTTGTATCTTGCTACATAGTATGCTATCTTTGTGAGCTTCAAGTACATTATGTAATTTTCTGTATTCTCAACACAGTTTGCTTTCTGCGAGTTCTTAACTTGAGTTCAGTATTATGCGAATTCTTGAGTTTAGAATTGTATTCTGCGAGTTCTAGATTTGAAATAAGATTTATTCGAGTTAATAACTTAGAAGAAGCATCGAGCGGGTTTTTGTCTTGGACTTTGCATTTTGAGTGTTCTAACTTGTTTTAAGAGGATTTTCATGTGTTCTGCGAGTTCATGAGATACATCATCATTTTGAGAACAAAATCAAAACAACAAGTGTTTTGGTCATTTTTTTGTATCTTTTTTGAAGGGTTGTTGCATTTTGTATTTTGTAACATAGTATGCTATCTTTGTGAGCTTCAAGTACATTATGTATTTTCTGTATTCTCAACATAGTATGCTTTCTGCGAGTTCTTAACTTGAATTCAGTATTATGCGAGTTCTTGAAGTTGAGAATTCTTCGAGTTCTAGAGTTGGAATAAGATTTACGCGAGTTCATGACCTAGAATAAGCATCATGCCAGTTTTTTACTTGGATTTTGCATTTTGACTATTCTAACCTGTTTTTAGATGATTTTCATGTGTTCGTTCATGAGATACAATATTATTTTGAGAACAAAATCAAAACAACAAGTGTTCTGGTCATTTTTTTGTATCTTTTATGTACTTTTTTTTGAAGTGTTGTTCCATTTTGTATCTTGCTACATAGTATGCTATCTTTGTGAGCTTCAAGTACATTATGTAATTTTCTGTATTCTCAACACAGTTTGCTTTCTGCGAGTTCTTAACTTGAGTTCAGTATTATGCGAATTCTTGAGTTTAGAATTGTATTCTGCGAGTTCTAGATTTGAAATAAGATTTATTCGAGTTAATAACTTAGAAGAAGCATCGAGCGGGTTTTTGTCTTGGACTTTGCATTTTGAGTGTTCTAACTTGTTTTAAGAGGATTTTCATGTGTTATGCGAGTTCATGAGATACATCATCATTTTGAGAACAAAATCAAAACAACAAGTGTTTTGGTCATTTTTTTGTTTCTTTTTTGAAGGGTTGTTGCATTTTGTATCATGTAACATAGTATGCTATCTTTGTGAGCTTCAAGTACATTCTGTATTTTCTGTATTCTCAACATAGTATGCTTTCTACGAGTTCTTAACTTGAATTCAATATTATTCATGATCTTGAGGTGGAGAATTACAATCTGCGAGTTTTAGAGTTGGAATAAGTTGTACGCGAGTTCATGACTTAGAATAAGCATCATGCGAGTTTTTGACTTGGACTTTGCATTTTGAGTGTTCTAACTTGTTTTAAGAGGATTTTCAAGTGTTCTAAGAGTTCATGAGATACAACATCATTTTGAGAACAAAATCAAAACAACAAGTGTTCTGGTCATTTTTTTGTATCTTTTCTGTACTTTTTTTTGAAGTGTTGTTCCATTTTGTATCTTGCTACATAGTATGCTATCTTTGTGAGCTTCAAGTACATTATGTAATTTTCTGTATTCTCAACACAGTTTGCTTTCTGCGAGTTCTTAACTTGAGTTCAGTATTATGCGAATTCTTGAGTTTAGAATTGTATTCTGCGAGTTCTAGATTTGAAATAAGATTTATTTCGAGTTAATACTTAGAAGAAGCATCGAGCGGGTTTTTGTCTTGGACTTTGCATTTTGAGTGTTCTAACTTGTTTTAAGAGGATTTTCATGTGTTCTGCGAGTTCATGAGATACATCATCATTTTGAGAACAAAATCAAAACAACAAGTGTTTTGGTCATTTTTTTGTATCTTTTTTGAAGGGTTGTTGCATTTTGTATCTTGAAACATAGTATGCTATCTTTGTGAGCTTCAAGTACATTCTGTATTTCCTGTATTCTCAACATAGTATGCTTTCTACGAGTTCTTAACTTGAATTCGAGATTATGAATGTTCTTGAGGTGGAGAATTGTATTCTGCGAGTTTTAGAGTTGGAATAAGTTGTACGCGAGTTCATGAATTAGAATAAGCATCATGCGAGTTTTTGACTTGGACTTTGCATTTTGACTGTTCTAACTTGTTTTAAGAGGATTTTCATGTGTTCTAAGAGTTCATGAGATATAACATCATTTTGAGAACAAAATCAAAACAACAAGTGTTTTGGTCATTTTTTTGTATCTTTTCTGTACTTTTTTTTGAAGTGTTGTTGCATTTTGTATCTTGCTACATAGTATATCTTTGTGAGCTTCAAGTACATTCTGTATTTCCTGTATTCTCAACATAGTATGCTTTCTACGAGTTCTTAACTTGAATTCAAGATTATGAATGTTCTTGAGGTGGAGAATTGTATTCTGCGAGTTTTAGAGTTGGAATAAGTTGTACGCGAGTTCATGAATTAGAATAAGCATCATGCGAGTTTTTGACTTCGACTTTGCATTTTGACTGTTCTAACTTGTTTTAAGAGGATTTTCATGTGTTCTAAGAGTTCATGAGATATAACATCATTTTGAGAACAAAATCAAAACAACAAGTGTTTTGGTCATTTTTTTGTATCTTTTCTGTACTTTTTTTTGAAGTGTTGTTGCATTTTGTATCTTGCTACATAGTATGCTATCTTTGTGAGCTTCAAGTACATTCTGTATTTTCTGTATTCTCAACATAGTATGCTTTCTACGAGTTCTTAACTTGAATTCAATTGTAATCTGCGAGTTTTAGAGTTGGAATAAGTTGTACGCGAGTTCATGACTTAGAATAAGCATCATGCGAGTTTTTGACTTGGACTTTGCATTTTGACTGTTCTAACTTGTTTTAAGAGGATTTTCATGTGTTCTAAGAGTTCATGAGATACATCATCATTTTGAGAACAAAATCAAAACAACAAGTGTTTTGGTCATTTTTTTGTATATTTTTTGAAGGGTTGTTGCATTTTGTATCTTGAAACATAGTATGCTATCTTTGTGAGCTTCAAGTACATTATGTATTTTCTGTATTCTCAACATAGTATGCTTTCTGCGAGTTCTTAACTTGAATTCAGTATTCTGCGAGTTCTTGAAGTTGAGAATTCTTCGAGTTCTAGAGTTGGAATAAGATTTACGCGAGTTCATGACTTAGAATAAGCATCATGCCAGTTTTTGACTTGGATTTTGCATTTTGACTATTCTAACCTGTTTTTAGAGGATTTTCATGTTTTCTAAGAGTTCATGAGATACAACATCATTTTGAGAACAAAATCAAAACAACAAGTGTTTTGGTCGTTTTTTTTAATCTTTTATGTACTTTTTTTTGAAGAGTTGTTGCATTTTGTATCTTGCTACATAATATGCTATCTTTGTGAGCTTCAAGTACATTCTGTATTTCCTGTATTCTCAACATAGTATGCTTTCTACGAGTTCTTAACTTGAATTCAAGATTATGCATGTTCTTGAGGTGGAGAATTGTATTCTGCGAGTTTTAGAGTTGGAATAAGTTGTACGCGAGTTCATGAATTAGAATAAGCACCATGCGAGTTTTTGACTTGGACTTTGCATTTTGACTGTTCTAACTTGTTTTAAAAGGATTTTCATGTGTTCTAAGAGTTCATGAGATATAACATCATTTTGAGAACAAAATCAAAACAACAAGTGTTTTGGTCATTTTTTTTGTATCTTTTCTGTACTTTTTTTTGAAGTGTTGTTGCATTTTGTATCTTGCTACATAGTGTATGCTATCTTTGTGAGCTTCAAGTACATTCTGTATTTTATGTATTCTCAACATAGTATGCTTTCTACGAGTTCTTAACTTGAATTCAATTGTAATCTGCGAGTTTTAGAGTTGGAATAAGTTGTACGCGAGTTCATGACTTAGAATAAGCATCATGCGAGTTTTTGACTTGGACTTTGCATTTTGAGTGTTCTAACTTGTTTTAAGAGGATTTTCATGTGTTCTATGAGTTCATGAGATACAACATCATTTTGAGAACAAAATCAAAACAACAAGTGTTCTGGTCATTTTTTTGTATCTTTTATGTACTTTTTTTTGAAGTGTTGTTCCATTTTGTATCTTGCTACATAGTATGCTATCTTTGTGAGCTTCAAGTACATTATGTAATTTTCTGTATTCTCAACACAGTTTGCTTTCTGCGAGTTCTTAACTTGAGTTCAGTATTATGCGAATTCTTGAGTTTAGAATTGTATTCTGCGAGTTCTAGATTTGAAATAAGATTTATTCGAGTTAATAACTTAGAAGAAGCATCGAGCGGGTTTTTGTCTTGGACTTTGCATTTTGAGTGTTCTAACTTGTTTTAAGAGGATTTTCATGTGTTATGCGAGTTCATGAGATACATCATCATTTTGAGAACAAAATCAAAACAACAAGTGTTTTGGTCATTTTTTTGTTTCTTTTTTGAAGGGTTGTTGCATTTTGTATCTTGTAACATAGTATGCTATCTTTGTGAGCTTCAAGTACATTCTGTATTTTCTGTATTCTCAACATAGTATGCTTTCTACGAGTTCTTAACTTGAATTCAATATTATTCATGATCTTGAGGTGGAGAATTACAATCTGCGAGTTTTAGAGTTGGAATAAGTTGTACGCGAGTTCATGACTTAGAATAAGCATCATGCGAGTTTTTGACTTGGACTTTGCATTTTGAGTGTTCTAACTTGTTTTAAGAGGATTTTCAAGTGTTCTAAGAGTTCATGAGATACAACATCATTTTGAGAACAAAATCAAAACAACAAGTGTTCTGGTCATTTTTTTGTATCTTTTCTGTACTTTTTTTTGAAGTGTTGTTCCATTTTGTATCTTGCTACATAGTATGCTATCTTTGTGAGCTTCAAGTACATTATGTAATTTTCTGTATTCTCAACACAGTTTGCTTTCTGCGAGTTCTTAACTTGAGTTCAGTATTATGCGAATTCTTGAGTTTAGAATTGTATTCTGCGAGTTCTAGATTTGAAATAAGATTTATTTCGAGTTAATACTTAGAAGAAGCATCGAGCGGGTTTTTGTCTTGGACTTTGCATTTTGAGTGTTCTAACTTGTTTTAAGAGGATTTTCATGTGTTCTGCGAGTTCATGAGATACATCATCATTTTGAGAACAAAATCAAAACAACAAGTGTTTTGGTCATTTTTTTGTATCTTTTTTGAAGGGTTGTTGCATTTTGTATCTTGAAACATAGTATGCTATCTTTGTGAGCTTCAAGTACATTCTGTATTTCCTGTATTCTCAACATAGTATGCTTTCTACGAGTTGTTAACTTGAATTCGAGATTATGAATGTTCTTGAGGTGGAGAATTGTATTCTGCGAGTTTTAGAGTTGGAATAAGTTGTACGCGAGTTCATGAATTAGAATAAGCATCATGCGAGTTTTTGACTTGGACTTTTGCATTTTGACTGTTCTAACTTGTTTTAAGAGGATTTTCATGTGTTCTAAGAGTTCATGAGATATAACATCATTTTGAGAACAAAATCAAAACAACAAGTGTTTTGGTCATTTTTTTGTATCTTTTCTGTACTTTTTTTTGAAGTGTTGTTGCATTTTGTATCTTGCTACATAGTATATCTTTGTGAGCTTCAAGTACATTCTGTATTTCCTGTATTCTCAACATAGTATGCTTTCTACGAGTTCTTAACTTGAATTCAAGATTATGAATGTTCTTGAGGTGGAGAATTGTATTCTGCGAGTTTTAGAGTTGGAATAAGTTGTACGCGAGTTCATGAATTAGAATAAGCATCATGCGAGTTTTTGACTTCGACTTTGCATTTTGACTGTTCTAACTTGTTTTAAGAGGATTTTCATGTGTTCTAAGAGTTCATGAGATATAACATCATTTTGAGAACAAAATCAAAACAACAAGTGTTTTGGTCATTTTTTTGTATCTTTTCTGTACTTTTTTTTGAAGTGTTGTTGCATTTTGTATCTTGCTACATAGTATGCTATCTTTGTGAGCTTCAAGTACATTCTGTATTTTCTGTATTCTCAACATAGTATGCTTTCTACGAGTTCTTAACTTGAATTCAATTGTAATCTGCGAGTTTTAGAGTTGGAATAAGTTGTACGCGAGTTCATGACTTAGAATAAGCATCATGCGAGTTTTTGACTTGGACTTTGCATTTTGACTGTTCTAACTTGTTTTAAGAGGATTTTCATGTGTTCTAAGAGTTCATGAGATACATCATCATTTTGAGAACAAAATCAAAACAACAAGTGTTTTGGTCATTTTTTTGTATATTTTTTGAAGGGTTGTTGCATTTTGTATCTTGAAACATAGTATGCTATCTTTGTGAGCTTCAAGTACATTATGTATTTTCTGTATTCTCAACATAGTATGCTTTCTGCGAGTTCTTAACTTGAATTCAGTATTCTGCGAGTTCTTGAAGTTGAGAATTCTTCGAGTTCTAGAGTTGGAATAAGATTTACGCGAGTTCATGACTTAGAATAAGCATCATGCCAGTTTTTGACTTGGATTTTGCATTTTGACTATTCTAACCTGTTTTTAGAGGATTTTCATGTTTTCTAAGAGTTCATGAGATACAACATCATTTTGAGAACAAAATCAAAACAACAAGTGTTTTGGTCGTTTTTTTTAATCTTTTATGTACTTTTTTTTGAAGAGTTGTTGCATTTTGTATCTTGCTACATAATATGCTATCTTTGTGAGCTTCAAGTACATTCTGTATTTCCTGTATTCTCAACATAGTATGCTTTCTACGAGTTCTTAACTTGAATTCAAGATTATGCATGTTCTTGAGGTGGAGAATTGTATTCTGCGAGTTTTAGAGTTGGAATAAGTTGTACGCGAGTTCATGAATTAGAATAAGCACCATGCGAGTTTTTGACTTGGACTTTGCATTTTGACTGTTCTAACTTGTTTTAAAAGGATTTTCATGTGTTCTAAGAGTTCATGAGATATAACATCATTTTGAGAACAAAATCAAAACAACAAGTGTTTTGGTCATTTTTTTTGTATCTTTTCTGTACTTTTTTTTGAAGTGTTGTTGCATTTTGTATCTTGCTACATAGTGTATGCTATCTTTGTGAGCTTCAAGTACATTCTGTATTTTCTGTATTCTCAACATAGTATGCTTTCTACGAGTTCTTAACTTGAATTCAATTGTAATCTGCGAGTTTTAGAGTTGGAATAAGTTGTACGCGAGTTCATGACTTAGAATAAGCATCATGCGAGTTTTTGACTTGGACTTTGCATTTTGAGTGTTCTAACTTGTTTTAAGAGGATTTTCATTTGTTCTATGAGTTCATGAGATACAACATCATTTTGAGAACAAAATCAAAACAACAAGTGTTCTGGTCATTTTTTTGTATCTTTTATGTACTTTTTTTTGAAGTGTTGTTCCATTTTGTATCTTGCTACATAGTATGCTATCTTTGTGAGCTTCAAGTACATTATGTAATTTTCTGTATTCTCAACACAGTTTGCTTTCTGCGAGTTCTTAACTTGAGTTCAGTATTATGCGAATTCTTGAGTTTAGAATTGTATTCTGCGAGTTCTAGATTTGAAATAAGATTTATTCGAGTTAATAACTTAGAAGAAGCATCGAGCGGGTTTTTGTCTTGGACTTTGCATTTTGAGTGTTCTAACTTGTTTTAAGAGGATTTTCATGTGTTCTGCGAGTTCATGAGATACATCATCATTTTGAGAACAAAATCAAAACAACAAGTGTTTTGGTCATTTTTTTGTATCTTTTTTGAATGGTTGTTGCATTTTGTATCTTGTAACATAGTATGCTATCTTTGTGAGCTTCAAGTACATTATGTATTTTCTGTATTCTCAACATAGTATGCTTTCTGCGAGTTCTTAACTTGAATTCAGTATTATGCGAGTTCTTGAAGTTGAGAATTCTTCGAGTTCTAGAGTTGGAATAAGATTTACGCGAGTTCATGACCTAGAATAAGCATCATGCCAGTTTTTTACTTGGATTTTGCATTTTGACTATTCTAACCTGTTTTTAGATGATTTTCATGTGTTCGTTCATGAGATACAATATTATTTTGAGAACAAAATCAAAACAACAAGTGTTCTGGTCATTTTTTTGTATCTTTTATGTACTTTTTTTTGAAGTGTTGTTCCATTTTGTATCTTGCTACATAGTATGCTATCTTTGTGAGCTTCAAGTACATTATGTAATTTTCTGTATTCTCAACACAGTTTGCTTTCTGCGAGTTCTTAACTTGAGTTCAGTATTATGCGAATTCTTGAGTTTAGAATTGTATTCTGCGAGTTCTAGATTTGAAATAAGATTTATTCGAGTTAATAACTTAGAAGAAGCATCGAGCGGGTTTTTGTCTTGGACTTTGCATTTTGAGTGTTCTAACTTGTTTTAAGAGGATTTTCATGTGTTATGCGAGTTCATGAGATACATCATCATTTTGAGAACAAAATCAAAACAACAAGTGTTTTGGTCATTTTTTTGTTTCTTTTTTGAAGGGTTGTTGCATTTTGTATCTTGTAACATAGTATGCTATCTTTGTGAGCTTCAAGTACATTCTGTATTTTCTGTATTCTCAACATAGTATGCTTTCTACGAGTTCTTAACTTGAATTCAATATTATTCATGATCTTGAGGTGGAGAATTACAATCTGCGAGTTTTAGAGTTGGAATAAGTTGTACGCGAGTTCATGACTTAGAATAAGCATCATGCGAGTTTTTGACTTGGACTTTGCATTTTGAGTGTTCTAACTTGTTTTAAGAGGATTTTCAAGTGTTCTAAGAGTTCATGAGATACAACATCATTTTGAGAACAAAATCAAAACAACAAGTGTTCTGGTCATTTTTTTGTATCTTTTCTGTACTTTTTTTTGAAGTGTTGTTCCATTTTGTATCTTGCTACATAGTATGCTATCTTTGTGAGCTTCAAGTACATTATGTAATTTTCTGTATTCTCAACACAGTTTGCTTTCTGCGAGTTCTTAACTTGAGTTCAGTATTATGCGAATTCTTGAGTTTAGAATTGTATTCTGCGAGTTCTAGATTTGAAATAAGATTTATTCGAGTTAATACTTAGATGAAGCATCGAGCGGGTTTTTGTCTTGGACTTTGCATTTTGAGTGTTCTAACTTGTTTTAAGAGGATTTTCATGTGTTCTGCGAGTTCATGAGATACATCATCATTTTGAGAACAAAATCAAAACAACAAGTGTTTTGGTCATTTTTTTGTATCTTTTTTGAAGGGTTGTTGCATTTTGTATCTTGAAACATAGTATGCTATCTTTGTGAGCTTCAAGTACATTCTGTATTTCCTGTATTCTCAACATAGTATGCTTTCTACGAGTTGTTAACTTGAATTCGAGATTATGAATGTTCTTGAGGTGGAGAATTGTATTCTGCGAGTTTTAGAGTTGGAATAAGTTGTACGCGAGTTCATGAATTAGAATAAGCATCATGCGAGTTTTTGACTTGGACTTTGCATTTTGACTGTTCTAACTTGTTTTAAGAGGATTTTCATGTGTTCTAAGAGTTCATGAGATATAACATCATTTTGAGAACAAAATCAAAACAACAAGTGTTTTGGTCATTTTTTTGTATCTTTTCTGTACTTTTTTTTGAAGTGTTGTTGCATTTTGTATCTTGCTACATAGTATATCTTTGTGAGCTTCAAGTACATTCTTCCTGTATTCTCAACATAGTATGCTTTCTACGAGTTCTTAACTTGAATTCAAGATTATGAATGTTCTTGAGGTGGAGAATTGTATTCTGCGAGTTTTAGAGTTGGAATAAGTTGTACGCGAGTTCATGAATTAGAATAAGCATCATGCGAGTTTTTGACTTGGACTTTGCATTTTGACTGTTCTAACTTGTTTTAAGAGGATTTTCAAGTGTTCTAATAGTTCATGAGATACAACATCATTTTGAGAACAAAATCAAAACAACAAGTGTTCTGGTCATTTTTTTGTATCTTTTATGTACTTTTTTTTGAAGTGTTGTTCCATTTTGTATCTTGCTACATAGTATGCTATCTTTGTGAGCTTCAAGTACATTATGTAATTTTCTGTATTCTCAACACAGTTTGCTTTCTGCGAGTTCTTAACTTGAGTTCAGTATTATGCGAATTCTTGAGTTTAGAATTGTATTCTGCGAGTTCTAGATTTGAAATAAGATTTATTCGAGTTAATAACTTAGAAGAAGCATCGAGCGGGTTTTTGTCTTGGACTTTGCATTTTGAGTGTTCTAACTTGTTTTAAGAGGATTTTCATGTGTTCTGCGAGTTCATGAGATACATCATCATTTTGAGAACAAAATCAAAACAACAAGTGTTTTGGTCATTTTTTTGTATCTTTTTTGAAGGGTTGTTGCATTTTGTATCTTGTAACATAGTATGCTATCTTTGTGAGCTTCAAGTACATTATGTATTTTCTATATTCTCAACATAGTATGCTTTCTGCGAGTTCTTAACTTGAATTCAGTATTATGCGAGTTCTTGAAGTTGAGAATTCTTCGAGTTCTAGAGTTGGAATAAGATTACGCGAGTTCATGACCTAGAATAAGCATCATGCCAGTTTTTTACTTGGATTTTGCATTTTGACTATTCTAACCTGTTTTTAGATGATTTTCATGTGTTCGTTCATGAGATACAATATTATTTTGAGAACAAAATCAAAACAACAAGTGTTCTGGTCATTTTTTTGTATCTTTTATGTACTTTTTTTTGAAGTGTTGTTCCATTTTGTATCTTGCTACATAGTATGCTATCTTTGTGAGCTTCAAGTACATTATGTAATTTTCTGTATTCTCAACACAGTTTGCTTTCTGCGAGTTCTTAACTTGAGTTCAGTATTATGCGAATTCTTGAGTTTAGAATTGTATTCTGCGAGTTCTAGATTTGAAATAAGATTTATTCGAGTTAATAACTTAGAAGAAGCATCGAGCGGGTTTTTGTCTTGGACTTTGCATTTTGAGTGTTCTAACTTGTTTTAAGAGGATTTTCATGTGTTATGCGAGTTCATGAGATACATCATCATTTTGAGAACAAAATCAAAACAACAAGTGTTTTGGTCATTTTTTTGTTTCTTTTTTGAAGGGTTGTTGCATTTTGTATCTTGTAACATAGTATGCTATCTTTGTGAGCTTCAAGTACATTCTGTATTTTCTGTATTCTCAACATAGTATGCTTTCTACGAGTTCTTAACTTGAATTCAATATTATTCATGATCTTGAGGTGGAGAATTACAATCTGCGAGTTTTAGAGTTGGAATAAGTTGTACGCGAGTTCATGACTTAGAATAAGCATCATGCGAGTTTTTGACTTGGACTTTGCATTTTGAGTGTTCTAACTTGTTTTAAGAGGATTTTCAAGTGTTCTAAGAGTTCATGAGATACAACATCATTTTGAGAACAAAATCAAAACAACAAGTGTTCTGGTCATTTTTTTGTATCTTTTCTGTACTTTTTTTTGAAGTGTTGTTCCATTTTGTATCTTGCTACATAGTATGCTATCTTTGTGAGCTTCAAGTACATTATGTAATTTTCTGTATTCTCAACACAGTTTGCTTTCTGCGAGTTCTTAACTTGAGTTCAGTATTATGCGAATTCTTGAGTTTAGAATTGTATTCTGCGAGTTCTAGATTTGAAATAAGATTTATTTCGAGTTAATACTTAGAAGAAGCATCGAGCGGGTTTTTGTTTTGGACTTTGCATTTTGAGTGTTCTAACTTGTTTTAAGAGGATTTTCATGTGTTCTGCGAGTTCATGAGATACATCATCATTTTGAGAACAAAATCAAAACAACAAGTGTTTTGGTCATTTTTTTGTATCTTTTTTGAAGGGTTGTTGCATTTTGTATCTTGAAACATAGTATGCTATCTTTGTGAGCTTCAAGTACATTCTGTATTTCCTGTATTCTCAACATAGTATGCTTTCTACGAGTTCTTAACTTGAATTCGAGATTATGAATGTTCTTGAGGTGGAGAATTGTATTCTGCGAGTTTTAGAGTTGGAATAAGTTGTACGCGAGTTCATGAATTAGAATAAGCATCATGCGAGTTTTTGACTTGGACTTTGCATTTTGACTGTTCTAACTTGTTTTAAGAGGATTTTCATGTGTTCTAAGAGTTCATGAGATATAACATCATTTTGAGAACAAAATCAAAACAACAAGTGTTTTGGTCATTTTTTTGTATCTTTTCTGTACTTTTTTTTGAAGTGTTGTTGCATTTTGTATCTTGCTACATAGTATATCTTTGTGAGCTTCAAGTACATTCTGTATTTCCTGTATTCTCAACATAGTATGCTTTCTACGAGTTCTTAACTTGAATTCAAGATTATGAATGTTCTTGAGGTGGAGAATTGTATTCTGCGAGTTTTAGAGTTGGAATAAGTTGTACGCGAGTTCATGAATTAGAATAAGCATCATGCGAGTTTTTGACTTGGACTTTGCATTTTGACTGTTCTAACTTGTTTTAAGAGGATTTTCAAGTGTTCTAATAGTTCATGAGATACAACATCATTTTGAGAACAAAATCAAAACAACAAGTGTTCTGGTCATTTTTTTGTATCTTTTATGTACTTTTTTTTGAAGTGTTGTTCCATTTTGTATCTTGCTACATAGTATGCTATCTTTGTGAGCTTCAAGTACATTATGTAATTTTCTGTATTCTCAACACAGTTTGCTTTCTGCGAGTTCTTAACTTGAGTTCAGTATTATGCGAATTCTTGAGTTTAGAATTGTATTCTGCGAGTTCTAGATTTGAAATAAGATTTATTCGAGTTAATAACTTAGAAGAAGCATCGAGCGGGTTTTTGTCTTGGACTTTGCATTTTGAGTGTTCTAACTTGTTTTAAGAGGATTTTCATGTGTTCTGCGAGTTCATGAGATACATCATCATTTTGAGAACAAAATCAAAACAACAAGTGTTTTGGTCATTTTTTTGTATCTTTTTTGAAGGGTTGTTGCATTTTGTATCTTGTAACATAGTATGCTATCTTTGTGAGCTTCAAGTACATTATGTATTTTCTATATTCTCAACATAGTATGCTTTCTGCGAGTTCTTAACTTGAATTCAGTATTATGCGAGTTCTTGAAGTTGAGAATTCTTCGAGTTCTAGAGTTGGAATAAGATTACGCGAGTTCATGACCTAGAATAAGCATCATGCCAGTTTTTTACTTGGATTTTGCATTTTGACTATTCTAACCTGTTTTTAGATGATTTTCATGTGTTCGTTCATGAGATACAATATTATTTTGAGAACAAAATCAAAACAACAAGTGTTCTGGTCATTTTTTTGTATCTTTTATGTACTTTTTTTTGAAGTGTTGTTCCATTTTGTATCTTGCTACATAGTATGCTATCTTTGTGAGCTTCAAGTACATTATGTAATTTTCTGTATTCTCAACACAGTTTGCTTTCTGCGAGTTCTTAACTTGAGTTCAGTATTATGCGAATTCTTGAGTTTAGAATTGTATTCTGCGAGTTCTAGATTTGAAATAAGATTTATTCGAGTTAATAACTTAGAAGAAGCATCGAGCGGGTTTTTGTCTTGGACTTTGCATTTTGAGTGTTCTAACTTGTTTTAAGAGGATTTTCATGTGTTATGCGAGTTCATGAGATACATCATCATTTTGAGAACAAAATCAAAACAACAAGTGTTTTGGTCATTTTTTTGTTTCTTTTTTGAAGGGTTGTTGCATTTTGTATCTTGTAACATAGTATGCTATCTTTGTGAGCTTCAAGTACATTCTGTATTTTCTGTATTCTCAACATAGTATGCTTTCTACGAGTTCTTAACTTGAATTCAATATTATTCATGATCTTGAGGTGGAGAATTACAATCTGCGAGTTTTAGAGTTGGAATAAGTTGTACGCGAGTTCATGACTTAGAATAAGCATCATGCGAGTTTTTGACTTGGACTTTGCATTTTGAGTGTTCTAACTTGTTTTAAGAGGATTTTCAAGTGTTCTAAGAGTTCATGAGATACAACATCATTTTGAGAACAAAATCAAAACAACAAGTGTTCTGGTCATTTTTTTGTATCTTTTCTGTACTTTTTTTTGAAGTGTTGTTCCATTTTGTATCTTGCTACATAGTATGCTATCTTTGTGAGCTTCAAGTACATTATGTAATTTTCTGTATTCTCAACACAGTTTGCTTTCTGCGAGTTCTTAACTTGAGTTCAGTATTATGCGAATTCTTGAGTTTAGAATTGTATTCTGCGAGTTCTAGATTTGAAATAAGATTTATTTCGAGTTAATACTTAGAAGAAGCATCGAGCGGGTTTTTGTTTTGGACTTTGCATTTTGAGTGTTCTAACTTGTTTTAAGAGGATTTTCATGTGTTCTGCGAGTTCATGAGATACATCATCATTTTGAGAACAAAATCAAAACAACAAGTGTTTTGGTCATTTTTTTGTATCTTTTTTGAAGGGTTGTTGCATTTTGTATCTTGAAACATAGTATGCTATCTTTGTGAGCTTCAAGTACATTCTGTATTTCCTGTATTCTCAACATAGTATGCTTTCTACGAGTTCTTAACTTGAATTCGAGATTATGAATGTTCTTGAGGTGGAGAATTGTATTCTGCGAGTTTTAGAGTTGGAATAAGTTGTACGCGAGTTCATGAATTAGAATAAGCATCATGCGAGTTTTTGACTTGGACTTTGCATTTTGACTGTTCTAACTTGTTTTAAGAGGATTTTCATGTGTTCTAAGAGTTCATGAGATATAACATCATTTTGAGAACAAAATCAAAACAACAAGTGTTTTGGTCATTTTTTTGTATCTTTTCTGTACTTTTTTTTGAAGTGTTGTTGCATTTTGTATCTTGCTACATAGTATATCTTTGTGAGCTTCAAGTACATTCTGTATTTCCTGTATTCTCAACATAGTATGCTTTCTACGAGTTCTTAACTTGAATTCAAGATTATGAATGTTCTTGAGGTGGAGAATTGTATTCTGCGAGTTTTAGAGTTGGAATAAGTTGTACGCGAGTTCATGAATTAGAATAAGCATCATGCGAGTTTTTGACTTGGACTTTGCATTTTGACTGTTCTAACTTGTTTTAAGAGGATTTTCAAGTGTTCTAATAGTTCATGAGATACAACATCATTTTGAGAACAAAATCAAAACAACAAGTGTTCTGGTCATTTTTTTGTATCTTTTATGTACTTTTTTTTGAAGTGTTGTTCCATTTTGTATCTTGCTACATAGTATGCTATCTTTGTGAGCTTCAAGTACATTATGTAATTTTCTGTATTCTCAACACAGTTTGCTTTCTGCGAGTTCTTAACTTGAGTTCAGTATTATGCGAATTCTTGAGTTTAGAATTGTATTCTGCGAGTTCTAGATTTGAAATAAGATTTATTCGAGTTAATAACTTAGAAGAAGCATCGAGCGGGTTTTTGTCTTGGACTTTGCATTTTGAGTGTTCTAACTTGTTTTAAGAGGATTTTCATGTGTTATGCGAGTTCATGAGATACATCATCATTTTGAGAACAAAATCAAAACAACAAGTGTTTTGGTCATTTTTTTGTTTCTTTTTTGAAGGGTTGTTGCATTTTGTATCTTGTAACATAGTATGCTATCTTTGTGAGCTTCAAGTACATTCTGTATTTTCTGTATTCTCAACATAGTATGCTTTCTACGAGTTCTTAACTTGAATTCAATATTATTCATGATCTTGAGGTGGAGAATTACAATCTGCGAGTTTTAGAGTTGGAATAAGTTGTACGCGAGTTCATGACTTAGAATAAGCATCATGCGAGTTTTTGACTTGGACTTTGCATTTTGAGTGTTCTAACTTGTTTTAAGAGGATTTTCAAGTGTTCTAAGAGTTCATGAGATACAACATCATTTTGAGAACAAAATCAAAACAACAAGTGTTCTGGTCATTTTTTTGTATCTTTTCTGTACTTTTTTTTGAAGTGTTGTTCCATTTTGTATCTTGCTACATAGTATGCTATCTTTGTGAGCTTCAAGTACATTATGTAATTTTCTGTATTCTCAACACAGTTTGCTTTCTGCGAGTTCTTAACTTGAGTTCAGTATTATGCGAATTCTTGAGTTTAGAATTGTATTCTGCGAGTTCTAGATTTGAAATAAGATTTATTTCGAGTTAATACTTAGAAGAAGCATCGAGCGGGTTTTTGTTTTGGACTTTGCATTTTGAGTGTTCTAACTTGTTTTAAGAGGATTTTCATGTGTTCTGCGAGTTCATGAGATACATCATCATTTTGAGAACAAAATCAAAACAACAAGTGTTTTGGTCATTTTTTTGTATCTTTTTTGAAGGGTTGTTGCATTTTGTATCTTGAAACATAGTATGCTATCTTTGTGAGCTTCAAGTACATTCTGTATTTCCTGTATTCTCAACATAGTATGCTTTCTACGAGTTCTTAACTTGAATTCGAGATTATGAATGTTCTTGAGGTGGAGAATTGTATTCTGCGAGTTTTAGAGTTGGAATAAGTTGTACGCGAGTTCATGAATTAGAATAAGCATCATGCGAGTTTTTGACTTGGACTTTGCATTTTGACTGTTCTAACTTGTTTTAAGAGGATTTTCATGTGTTCTAAGAGTTCATGAGATATAACATCATTTTGAGAACAAAATCAAAACAACAAGTGTTTTGGTCATTTTTTTGTATCTTTTCTGTACTTTTTTTTGAAGTGTTGTTGCATTTTGTATCTTGCTACATAGTATATCTTTGTGAGCTTCAAGTACATTCTGTATTTCCTGTATTCTCAACATAGTATGCTTTCTACGAGTTCTTAACTTGAATTCAAGATTATGAATGTTCTTGAGGTGGAGAATTGTATTCTGCGAGTTTTAGAGTTGGAATAAGTTGTACGCGAGTTCATGAATTAGAATAAGCATCATGCGAGTTTTTGACTTGGACTTTGCATTTTGACTGTTCTAACTTGTTTTAAGAGGATTTTCAAGTGTTCTAATAGTTCATGAGATACAACATCATTTTGAGAACAAAATCAAAACAACAAGTGTTCTGGTCATTTTTTTGTATCTTTTATGTACTTTTTTTTGAAGTGTTGTTCCATTTTGTATCTTGCTACATAGTATGCTATCTTTGTGAGCTTCAAGTACATTATGTAATTTTCTGTATTCTCAACACAGTTTGCTTTCTGCGAGTTCTTAACTTGAGTTCAGTATTATGCGAATTCTTGAGTTTAGAATTGTATTCTGCGAGTTCTAGATTTGAAATAAGATTTATTCGAGTTAATAACTTAGAAGAAGCATCGAGCGGGTTTTTGTCTTGGACTTTGCATTTTGAGTGTTCTAACTTGTTTTAAGAGGATTTTCATGTGTTATGCGAGTTCATGAGATACATCATCATTTTGAGAACAAAATCAAAACAACAAGTGTTTTGGTCATTTTTTTGTTTCTTTTTTGAAGGGTTGTTGCATTTTGTATCTTGTAACATAGTATGCTATCTTTGTGAGCTTCAAGTACATTCTGTATTTTCTGTATTCTCAACATAGTATGCTTTCTACGAGTTCTTAACTTGAATTCAATATTATTCATGATCTTGAGGTGGAGAATTACAATCTGCGAGTTTTAGAGTTGGAATAAGTTGTACGCGAGTTCATGACTTAGAATAAGCATCATGCGAGTTTTTGACTTGGACTTTGCATTTTGAGTGTTCTAACTTGTTTTAAGAGGATTTTCAAGTGTTCTAAGAGTTCATGAGATACAACATCATTTTGAGAACAAAATCAAAACAACAAGTGTTCTGGTCATTTTTTTGTATCTTTTCTGTACTTTTTTTTGAAGTGTTGTTCCATTTTGTATCTTGCTACATAGTATGCTATCTTTGTGAGCTTCAAGTACATTATGTAATTTTCTGTATTCTCAACACAGTTTGCTTTCTGCGAGTTCTTAACTTGAGTTCAGTATTATGCGAATTCTTGAGTTTAGAATTGTATTCTGCGAGTTCTAGATTTGAAATAAGATTTATTTCGAGTTAATACTTAGAAGAAGCATCGAGCGGGTTTTTGTCTTGGACTTTGCATTTTGAGTGTTCTAACTTGTTTTAAGAGGATTTTCATGTGTTCTGCGAGTTCATGAGATACATCATCATTTTGAGAACAAAATCAAAACAACAAGTGTTTTGGTCATTTTTTTGTATCTTTTTTGAAGGGTTGTTGCATTTTGTATCTTGAAACATAGTATGCTATCTTTGTGAGCTTCAAGTACATTCTGTATTTCCTGTATTCTCAACATAGTATGCTTTCTACGAGTTGTTAACTTGAATTCGAGATTATGAATGTTCTTGAGGTGGAGAATTGTATTCTGCGAGTTTTAGAGTTGGAATAAGTTGTACGCGAGTTCATGAATTAGAATAAGCATCATGCGAGTTTTTGACTTGGACTTTGCATTTTGACTGTTCTAACTTGTTTTAAGAGGATTTTCATGTGTTCTAAGAGTTCATGAGATATAACATCATTTTGAGAACAAAATCAAAACAACAAGTGTTTTGGTCATTTTTTTGTATCTTTTCTGTACTTTTTTTTGAAGTGTTGTTGCATTTTGTATCTTGCTACATAGTATATCTTTGTGAGCTTCAAGTACATTCTGTATTTCCTGTATTCTCAACATAGTATGCTTTCTACGAGTTCTTAACTTGAATTCAAGATTATGAATGTTCTTGAGGTGGAGAATTGTATTCTGCGAGTTTTAGAGTTGGAATAAGTTGTACGCGAGTTCATGAATTAGAATAAGCATCATGCGAGTTTTTGACTTGGACTTTGCATTTTGACTGTTCTAACTTGTTTTAAGAGGATTTTCAAGTGTTCTAATAGTTCATGAGATACAACATCATTTTGAGAACAAAATCAAAACAACAAGTGTTCTGGTCATTTTTTTGTATCTTTTATGTACTTTTTTTTGAAGTGTTGTTCCATTTTGTATCTTGCTACATAGTATGCTATCTTTGTGAGCTTCAAGTACATTATGTAATTTTCTGTATTCTCAACACAGTTTGCTTTCTGCGAGTTCTTAACTTGAGTTCAGTATTATGCGAATTCTTGAGTTTAGAATTGTATTCTGCGAGTTCTAGATTTGAAATAAGATTTATTCGAGTTAATAACTTAGAAGAAGCATCGAGCGGGTTTTTGTCTTGGACTTTGCATTTTGAGTGTTCTAACTTGTTTTAAGAGGATTTTCATGTGTTCTGCGAGTTCATGAGATACATCATCATTTTGAGAACAAAATCAAAACAACAAGTGTTTTGGTCATTTTTTTGTATCTTTTTTGAAGGGTTGTTGCATTTTGTATCTTGTAACATAGTATGCTATCTTTGTGAGCTTCAAGTACATTATGTATTTTCTGTATTCTCAACATAGTATGCTTTCTGCGAGTTCTTAACTTGAATTCAGTATTATGCGAGTTCTTGAAGTTGAGAATTCTTCGAGTTCTAGAGTTGGAATAAGATTTACGCGAGTTCATGACCTAGAATAAGCATCATGCCAGTTTTTTACTTGGATTTTGCATTTTGACTATTCTAACCTGTTTTTAGATGATTTTCATGTGTTCGTTCATGAGATACAATATTATTTTGAGAACAAAATCAAAACAACAAGTGTTCTGGTCATTTTTTTGTATCTTTTATGTACTTTTTTTTGAAGTGTTGTTCCATTTTGTATCTTGCTACATAGTATGCTATCTTTGTGAGCTTCAAGTACATTATGTAATTTTCTGTATTCTCAACACAGTTTGCTTTCTGCGAGTTCTTAACTTGAGTTCAGTATTATGCGAATTCTTGAGTTTAGAATTGTATTCTGCGAGTTCTAGATTTGAAATAAGATTTATTCGAGTTAATAACTTAGAAGAAGCATCGAGCGGGTTTTTGTCTTGGACTTTGCATTTTGAGTGTTCTAACTTGTTTTAAGAGGATTTTCATGTGTTATGCGAGTTCATGAGATACATCATCATTTTGAGAACAAAATCAAAACAACAAGTGTTTTGGTCATTTTTTTGTATCTTTTTTGAAGGGTTGTTGCATTTTGTATCTTGAAACATAGTATGCTATCTTTGTGAGCTTCAAGTACATTCTGTATTTCCTGTATTCTCAACATAGTATGCTTTCTACGAGTTGTTAACTTGAATTCGAGATTATGAATGTTCTTGAGGTGGAGAATTGTATTCTGCGAGTTTTAGAGTTGGAATAAGTTGTACGCGAGTTCATGAATTAGAATAAGCATCATGCGAGTTTTTGACTTGGACTTTGCATTTTGACTGTTCTAACTTGTTTTAAGAGGATTTTCATGTGTTCTAAGAGTTCATGAGATATAACATCATTTTGAGAACAAAATCAAAACAACAAGTGTTTTGGTCATTTTTTTGTATCTTTTCTGTACTTTTTTTTGAAGTGTTGTTGCATTTTGTATCTTGCTACATAGTATATCTTTGTGAGCTTCAAGTACATTCTGTATTTCCTGTATTCTCAACATAGTATGCTTTCTACGAGTTCTTAACTTGAATTCAAGATTATGAATGTTCTTGAGGTGGAGAATTGTATTCTGCGAGTTTTAGAGTTGGAATAAGTTGTACGCGAGTTCATGAATTAGAATAAGCATCATGCGAGTTTTTGACTTGGACTTTGCATTTTGACTGTTCTAACTTGTTTTAAGAGGATTTTCATGTGTTCTAAGAGTTCATGAGATATAACATCATTTTGAGAACAAAATCAAAACAACAAGTGTTTTGGTCATTTTTTTGTATCTTTTCTGTACTTTTTTTTGAAGTGTTGTTGCATTTTGTATCTTGCTACATAGTATGCTATCTTTGTGAGCTTCAAGTACATTCTGTATTTTCTGTATTCTCAACATAGTATGCTTTCTACGAGTTCTTAACTTGAATTCAATTGTAATCTGCGAGTTTTAGAGTTGGAATAAGTTGTACGCGAGTTCATGACTTAGAATAAGCATCATGCGAGTTTTTGACTTGGACTTTGCATTTTGACTGTTCTAACTTGTTTTAAGAGGATTTTCATGTGTTCTAAGAGTTCATGAGATACATCATCATTTTGAGAACAAAATCAAAACAACAAGTGTTTTGGTCATTTTTTTGTATATTTTTTGAAGGGTTGTTGCATTTTGTATCTTGAAACATAGTATGCTATCTTTGTGAGCTTCAAGTACATTATGTATTTTCTGTATTCTCAACATAGTATGCTTTCTGCGAGTTCTTAACTTGAATTCAGTATTCTGCGAGTTCTTGAAGTTGAGAATTCTTCGAGTTCTAGAGTTGGAATAAGATTTACGCGAGTTCATGACTTAGAATAAGCATCATGGCAGTTTTTGACTTGGATTTTGCATTTTGACTATTCTAACCTGTTTTTAGAGGATTTTCATGTTTTCTAAGAGTTCATGAGATACAACATCATTTTGAGAACAAAATCAAAACAACAAGTGTTTTGGTCGTTTTTTTTAATCTTTTATGTACTTTTTTTTGAAGAGTTGTTGCATTTTGTATCTTGCTACATAATATGCTATCTTTGTGAGCTTCAAGTACATTCTGTATTTCCTGTATTCTCAACATAGTATGCTTTCTACGAGTTCTTAATTTGAATTCAAGATTATGCATGTTCTTGAGGTGGAGAATTGTATTCTGCGAGTTTTAGAGTTGGAATAAGTTGTACGCGAGTTCATGAATTAGAATAAGCACCATGCGAGTTTTTGACTTGGACTTTGCATTTTGACTGTTCTAACTTGTTTTAAAAGGATTTTCATGTGTTCTAAGAGTTCATGAGATATAACATCATTTTGAGAACAAAATCAAAACAACAAGTGTTTTGGTCATTTTTTTTGTATCTTTTCTGTACTTTTTTTTGAAGTGTTGTTGCATTTTGTATCTTGCTACATAGTGTATGCTATCTTTGTGAGCTTCAAGTACATTCTGTATTTTCTGTATTCTCAACATAGTATGCTTTCTACGAGTTCTTAACTTGAATTCAATTGTAATCTGCGAGTTTTAGAGTTGGAATAAGTTGTACGCGAGTTCATGACTTAGAATAAGCATCATGCGAGTTTTTGACTTGGACTTTGCATTTTGACTGTTCTAACTTGTTTTAAGAGGATTTTCATGTGTTCTAAGAGTTCATGAGATATAACATCATTTTGAGAACAAAATCAAAACAACAAGTGTTTTGGTCATTTTTTTGTATCTTTTCTGTATGTTTTTTGAAGTGTTGTTGCATTTTGTATCTTGCAACATAGTATGCTATCTTTGTGAGCTTCAAGTACATTCTGTATTTTCTGTATTCTCAACATAGTATGCTTTCTACGAGTTCTTAACTTGAATTCAATTGTAATCTGCGAGTTTTAGAGTTGGAATAAGTTGTACGCGAGTTCATGAGTTAGAATAAGCATCATGCGAGTTTTTGACTTGGACTTTGCATTTTGAGTGTTCTAACTTGTTTTAAGAGGATTTTCATGTGTTCTAAGACTTTATGAGATACAACATCATTTTGAGAACAAAATCAAAACAACAAGTGTTTTGGTCATTTTTTTGTGTATCTTTTCTGTAAGTTTTTTGAAGTGTTGTTGCATTTTGTATCTTGCAACATAGTATGCTATCTTTGTGAGCTTCAAGTACATTCTGTATTTTCTGTATTCTCAACATAGTATGCTTTCTACGAGATCTTAACTTGAATTCAATTGTAATCTACGAGTTTTAGAGTTGGAATAAGTTGTACGCGAGTTCATGACTTAGAATAAGCATCATGCGAGTTTTTGACTTGGACTTTGCATTTTGACTTTCTAACTTGTTTTAAGAGGATTTTCATGTGTTCTAAGAGTTCATGAGATACAACATCATTTTGAGAACAAAATCAAAACAACAAGTGTTTTGGTCATTTTTTGTATCTTTTTTGAAGGGTTGTTGCATTTTGTATCTTGTAACATAGTATGCTATCTTTGTGAGCTGAGTACATTATGTATTTTCTGTATTCTCAACATAGTATGCTTTCGTAGTTCTTAACTTGAATTCAGTATTATGCGAGTTCTTGAAGTTGAGAATTCTTCGAGTTCTAGAGTTGGAATAAGATTTACGCGAGTTCATGACTTAGAAGAAGCATCATGCCAGTTTTTGACTTGGATTTTGCATTTTTACTATTCTAACCTGTTTTTAGAGGATTTTCATGTGTTCTTAAGAGTTCATGAGATACAACATCATTTTGAGAACAAAATTAAAACAACAAGTGTTTTGGTCATTTTTTTGAATCTTTTATGTACTTTTTTTTTGAAGAGTTGTTGCATTTTGTATCTTGCTACATAATATGCTATCTTTGTGAGCTTCAAGTACATTCTATATTTCCTGTATTCTCAACATAGTATGCTTTCTACGAGTTCTTAACTTGAATTCAAGATTATGCATGTTCTTGAGGTGGAGAATTGTATTCTGCGAGTTTTAGAGTTGGAATAAGTTGTACGCGAGTTCATGACTTAGAATAAGCATCATGCGAGTTTTTGACTTGGACTTTGCATTTTGAGTGTTCTAACTTGTTTTAAGAGGATTTTCATGTGTTCTATGAGTTCATGGGATACAACATCATTTTGAGAACAAAATCAAAACAACAAGTGTTTTGGTCATTTTTTTGTATCTTTTCTGTACTTTTTTTTGAAGTGTTGTTGCATTTTGTATCTTGCTACATAGCAATCTTTGTGAGTTTCAAATATATTATGTATTTTTTCTGTATTCTCAACACAGTTTGCTTTCTGCGAGTTCTTAACTTGAGTTCAGTATTATGCGAGTTCTTGAGTTTAGAATTGTATTCTGCGAGTTCTAGATTTGAAATAAGATTTATTAGAAGAAGCATCGAGCGAGTTTTTGTCTTGGACTTTGCATTTTGAGTGTTCTAACCTGTTTTAAGAGGATTTTCATGTGTTCTGCGAGTTCATGAGATACATCATCATTTTGAGAACAAAATCAAAACAACAAGTGTTTTGGTCATTTTTTTGTATCTTTTTTGAAGGGTTGTTGCATTTTGTATCTTGTTACATAGTATGCTATCTTTGTGAGCTTGAAGTACATTATGTATTTTCTGTATTCTCAACATAGTATGCTTTCTGCGAGTTCTTAACTTGAATTCAGTATTATGCGAGTTCTTGAAGTTGAGAATTCTTCGAGTTCTAGAGTTGGAATAAGATTTAAGCGAGTTCATGACTTAGAATAAGCATCATGCCAGTTTTTGACTTGGATTTTGCATTTTGACTATTCTAACCTGTTTTTAGAGGATTTTCATGTGTTCTAAGAGTTCATGAGATACAACATCATTTTGAGAACAAAATCAAAACAACAAGTGTTTTGGTCATTTTTTTGTATCTTTTTTGAAGAGTTGTTGCATTTTGTATCTTGTAACATAGTATACTATCTTTGTGAGCTTCAAGTACATTATGTATTTTCTGTATTCTCAACATAGTATGCTTTCTGCGAGTTCTTAACTTGAATTCAGTATTATGCGAGTTCTTGAAGTTGATAATTCTTCGGGTTCTAGAGTTGGAATAAGATTTACGCGAGTTCATGACTTAGAATAAGCATCATGCCTCTTTTTGACTTGGATTTTGCATTTTGACTATTACTGTTTTTAGAGGATTCTCATGTGTTCTAAGAGTTCATGAGATACAACATCATTTTGAGAACAAAATCAAAACAACAACTGTTTTGGTCATTTTTTTGTATCTTTTCTGTATGTTTTTTGAAGTATTGTTGCATTTTGTGTCTTGCAACATAGTATGCTATCTTTGTGAGCTTCAAGTACATTCTGTATTTTCTGTATTCTCAACATAGTATGCTTTCTGAGAGTTCTTAACTTGAGTTTGAGATTATGCATGTTCTTGAGGTTGAGAATTGTATTCTGCGAGTTCTAGAGTTGGAATAAGTTGTACGCGAGTTCATGACTTAGAATAAGCATCATGCGAGTTTTTTGACTTGGACTTTGCATTTTGAGTGTTCTACCCTGTTTTTAGAGGATTTTCAAGTGTTCTAAGAGTTCATGAGATACAACATCATTTTGAGAACAAAATCAAAACAACAAGTGTTTTGGTCATTTTTTTGTATCTTTTCTGTACTTTTTTTTAAAGTGTTGTTGCTTTTTGTATCTTGCTACATAGTATGCTATCTTTGTGAGCTTCAAGTACATGTTGTAATTTTCTGTATTCTCAACACAGTTTGCTTTCTGTGAGTTCTTAACTTGAGTTCAGTATTATGCGAATTCTTGAGTTTAGAATTGTATTCTGCGAGTTCTAGATTTGAAATAAGATTTATTCGAGTTAATGACTTAGAAAAAGCATCGAGCGAGTTTTTGTCTTGGACTTTGCATTTTGAGTCTTCTAACCTGTTTTAAGAGGATTTTCATGTGTTCTGCGAGTTCAAGAGATACATCATCATTTTGAGAACAAAATCAAAACAACAAGTGTTTTGGTCATTTTTTTTGTATCTTTTCTATATGTTTTTTGAAGTGCTGTTGCATTTTGTAACTTGCAACATAGTATGCTATCTTTGTGAGTTGAGTACATTCTGTATTTTCTGTATTCTCAACATAGTATGCTTTCTACGAGTTCTTAACTTGAATTCAATTGTAATCTGCGAGTTTTAGAGTTGGAATAAGTTGTACGCGAGTTCATGACTTAAAATAAGCATCATGCGAGTTTTTGACTTGGACTTTGCATTTTGAGTGTTCTAACTTGTTTTAAGAGGATTTTCATGTGTTCTGCGAGTTCATGAGATACATCATCATTTTGAGAACAAAATCAAAACAACAAGTGTTTTGGTCATTTTTTTGTATCTTTTTTGAAGGGTTGTTGCATTTTGTATCTTGTAACATAGTATGCTATCTTTGTGAGCTTCAAGTACATTATGTATTTTCTGTATTCTCAACATAGTATGCTTTCTGCGAGTTCTTAACTTGAATTCAGTATTATGCGAGTTCTTGAAGTTGAGAATTTTTCGAGTTCTAGAGTTGGAATTAGATTTACGCGAGTTCATGACTTAGAATAAGCATCATGCCAGTTTTTGACTTGGATTTTGCATTTTGACTATTCTAACCTGTTTTTAGAGGATTTTCATGTGTTCTAAGGGTTCATGAGATACAACATCATTTTGAGAACAAAATGAAAACAAAAAGTGTTTTGGTCATTTTTTTGAATCTTTTATGTACTTTTTTTGAAGAGTTGTTGCATTTTGTATCTTGCTACATAGTATGCTATCTTTGTGAGCTTCATGTACATTATGTATTTTCTGTATTCTCAACACAGTTTGCTTTCTGCGAGTTCTTAACTTGAGTTCAGTATTATGTGAATTCTTGAGTTTAGAATTGTATTCTGCGAGTTCTAGATTTGAAATAAGATTTATTCGAGTTAATGACTTAGAAAAAGCATCGAGCGAGTTTTTGTCTTGGACTTTGCATTTTGAGTCTTCTAACCTGTTTTAAGAGGATTTTCATGTGTTCTGCGAGTTCAAGAGATACATCATCATTTTGAGAACATAATCAAAACAACAAGTGTTTTGGTCATTTTTTTTGTATCTTTTCTGTATGTTTTTTGAAGTGTTGTTGCATTTTGTATCTTGCAACATAGTATGCTATCTTTGTGAGCTGAGTACATTCTGTATTTTCTGTATTCTCAACATAGTATGCTTTCTACGAGTTCTTAACTTGAATTCAATTGTAATCTGCGAGTTTTAGAGTTGGAATAAGTTGTACGCGAGTTCATGACTTAGAATAAGCATCATGCGAGTTTTTGACTTGGACTTTGCATTTTGAGTGTTCTAACTTGTTTTAAGAGGATTTTCATGTGTTCTGCGAGTTCATGAGATACATCATCATTTTGAGAACAAGAGGATTTTCATGTGTTTTGGTCATTTTTTTGTATCTTTTTTGAAGGGTTGTTGCATTTTGTATCTTGTAACATAGTATGCTATCTTTGTGAGCTACAAGTACATTATGTATTTTCTGTATTCTCAACATAGTATGCTTTCTGCGAGTTCTTAACTTGAATTCAGTATTATGCGAGTTCTTGAAGTCGAGAATTCTTCGAGTTGGAATAAGATTTACGCGAGTTCATGACTTAGAATAAGTATCATGCCAGTTTTTGACTTGGATTTTGCATTTTGACTGTTACTGTTTTTAGAGGATTTTCATGTGTTCTAAGAGTTCATGAGATACAACATCATTTTGAGAACAAAATCAAAACAACAAGTGTTTTGGTCATTTTTTTGAATCTTTTATGTATTTTTTTTTGAAGAGTTGTGGCATTTTGTATCTTGCTACATAGTATGCTATCTTTGTGAGTTTCAAATAAATTATGTATTTCCTGTATTCTCAACATAGTATGCTTTCTACGAGTTCTTAACTTGAATTCAAGATTATGCATGTTCTTGAGGTGGAGAATTGTAATCTGCGAGTTTTAGAGTTGGAATAAGTTGTAGGCGAGTTCATGACTTAGAATAAGCATCATGCGAGTTTTTGACTTGGACTTTGCATTTTGAGTGTTCTAACTTGTTTTAAGAGGATTTTCATGTGTTAGAAGAGTTCATGAGATACAACATCATTTTGAGAACAAAATCAAAACAACAAGTGTTTTGGTCATTTTTTTTGTATCTTTTCTGTACTTTTTTTTGAAGTGTTGTTGCATTTTGTATACATAGTATATTATCTTTGTGAGCTTCATGTACATTATATATTTTTTGTATTCTCAACACAGTTTGCTTTCTGCGAGTTCTTAACTTGAGTTCAGTATTATGCGAATTCTTGAGTTTAGAATTGTATTCTGCGAGTTCTAGATTTGAAATAAGATTTATTCGAGTTAATGACTTAGAAAAAGCATCGAGCGAGTTTTTGTCTTGGACTTTGCATTTTGAGTCTTCTAACCTATTTTAAGAGGATTTTCATGTGTTCTGCGAGTTCAAGAGATACATCATCATTTTGAGAACAAAATCAAAACAACAAAGGTCATTTTTTTTGTATCTTTTCTGTATGTTTTTTGAAGTGTTGTTGCATTTTGTATCTTGCAACATAGTATGCTATCTTTGTGAGCTGAGTACATTCTGTATTTTCTGTATTCTCAACATAGTATGCTTTCTACGAGTTCTTAACTTGAATTCAATTGTAATCTGCGAGTTTTAGAGTTGGAATAAGTTGTACGCGAGTTCATGACTTAGAATAAGCATCATGCGAGTTTTTGACTTGGAATTTGCATTTTGAGTGTTCTAACTTGTTTTAAGAGGATTTTCATGTGTTCTGCGAGTTCATGAGATACATCATCATTTTGAGAACAAAATCAAAACAACAAGTGTTTTGGTCATTTTTTTGTATCTTTTTTGAAGGGTTGTTGCATTTTGTATCTTGTAGGTATGCTATCTTTCTGAGCTTCAAGTACATTATGTATTTTCTGTATTCTCAACATAGTATGCTTTCTGCGAGTTCTTAACTTGAATTCAGTATTATGCGAGTTCTTGAAGTTGAGAATTTTTCGAGTTCTAGAGTTGGAATTAGATTTACGCGAGTTCATGAGTTCTTTGTGAGTTTCAAGTATATTATGTAATTTCTGTATTCTCAACACAGTTTGCTTTCTGTGAGTTCTTAACTTGAGTTCAGTATTATGCGAATTCTTGAGTTTAGAATTGTATTCTGCGAGTTCTAGATTTGAAATAAGATTTATTCGAGTTAATGTCTTAGAAGAAGCATCGAGCGAGTTCTTGTCTTGGACTTTGCATTTTGAGTGTTCTAACCTGTTTTAAGAGGATTTTCATGTGTTCTGCGAGTTCATGAGATACATCATCATTTTGAGAACAAAATCAAAACAACAAGTGTTTTGGTCATTTTTTTTATCTTTTCTGTATGTTTTAAAAGTGTTGTTGCATTTTGTTTCTTGCAACATAATATGCTATCTTTGTGAGCTTCAAGTACATTCTGTATTTTCTGTATTCTCATCATAGTATGCTTTCTACGAGTTCTTAACTTGAATTCAATTGTAATCTGCGAGTTTTAGAGTTGGAATAAGTTGTACGCGAGTTCATGACTTAGAATAAGCATCGTGCGAGTTTTTGACTTGGACTTTGCATTTTGAGTGTTCTAACTTGTTTTAAGAGGATTTTCATGTGTTCTAAGAGTTCATGAGATACAACATCATTTTGAGAACAAAATCAAAACAACAAGTGTTTTGGTCATTTTTTTGTATCTTTTCTGTATGTTTTAAAAGTGTTGTTGCATTTTGTATCTTGCAACATAATAGCAATCTTTGTGAACTTCAAGTACATTCTGTATTTTCTGTATTCTCAACATAGTATGCTTTCTACGAGTTCTTAACTTGAATTCAATTATAATCTGCGGAGTTTTAGAGTTGGAATAAGTTGTACGCGAGTTCATGACTTAGAATAAGCATCGTGCGAGTTTTTGACTTGGACTTTGCATTTTGAGTGTTCTAACTTGTTTTAAGAGGATTTTCATGTGTTCTAAGAGTTCATGAGATACAACATCATTTTGAGAATAAAATCAAAACAACAAGTGTTTTGGTCATTTTTTTGTATCTTTTCTGTACTTTTTTTTGAAGTGTTGTTGCATTTTGTATCTTGCTACATAGTATGCTATCTTTGTGCGTTTCAAGTATATTATGTATTTTCTGTATTCTCAACACAGTTTGCTTTCTCCGAGTTCTTAACTTGAGTTTAGTATTATGCGAATTCTTGAGTTTAGAATTGTATTCTGCGAGTTCTAGATTTGAAATAAGATTTATTCGAGTTAATGTCTTAGAAGAATCATCGACCGAGTTTTTGTCTTGGACTTTGCATTTTGAGTGTTCTAACCTGTTTTAAGAGGATTTTCTTGTGTTCTGCGAGTTCATGAGATACATCATCATTTTGAGAACAAAATCAAAACAACAAGTGTTTTGGTCATTTTTTTTTGTATCTTTTCTGTATGTTTTTGAAGTGTTGTTGCATTTTGTATCTTGCAACATAGTTTGCTATCTTTGTGAGCTTCTTACATTATGTATTTTCTGTATTCTCATCATAGTATGCTTTCTACGAGTTCTTAACTTGAATTCAAGATTATGCATGTTCTTGAGGTGGAGAATTGTAATCTGCGAGTTTTATAGTTGGAATAAGTTGTACGCGAGTTCATGACTTAGAATAAGCATCATGCGAGTTTTTGACTTGGACTTTGCATTTTGAGTGTTCTAACTTGTTTTAAGTGGATTTTCAAGTGTTCTAAGAGTTCATGAGATACAACATCATTTTGAGAACAAAATCAAAACAACAAGTGTTTTGGTCATTTTTTTGTATCTTTTCTGTACTTTTTTTTGAAGTGTTGTTGCATTTTGTATCTTGCTACATAGTATGCTATCTTTGTGAGTTTCAAGTATATTATGTAATTTCTGTATTCTCAACACAGTTTGCTTTCTGTGAGTTCTTAACTTGAGTTCAGTATTATGCGAATTCTTGAGTTTAGAATTGTATTCTGCGAGTTCTAGATTTGAAATAAGATTTATTCGAGTTAATGTCTTAGAAGAAGCATCGAGCGAGTTCTTGTCTTGGACTTTGCATTTTGAGTGTTCTAACCTGTTTTAAGAGGATTTTCATGTGTTCTGCGAGTTCATGAGATACATCATCATTTTGAGAACAAAATCAAAACAACAAGTGTTTTGGTCATTTTTTGTATCTTTTCTGTACTTTTTTTTGAAGTGTTGTTGCATTTTGTATCTTGCTACATAGCAATCTTTGTTGAGCTTCAAGTACATTATGTAATTTTCTGTATTCTCAACACTGTTTGCTTTCTGCGAGTTCTTAACTTGAGTTCAGTATTATGTGAATTCTTGAGTTTAGAATTGTATTCTGCGAGTTCTAGATTTGAAATAAGATTTATTCGAATTAATAACTTAGAAGAAGCATCGAGCGAGTTCTTGTCTTGGACTTTGCATTTTGAGTGTTCTAACCTGTTTTAAGAAGATTTTCATGTGTTCTGCGAGTTCATGAGATACATCATCATTTTGAGAACAAAATCAAAACAACAAGTGTTTTGGTCATTTTTTTGTATCTTTTTTGAAGGGTTTTTGCATTTTGTATCTTGTAATATAGTATGCTATCTTTGTGAGCTTCAAGTACAATATGTATTTTCTGTATTCTCAACATAGTATGCTTTCTGCGAGTTCTTAACTTGAATTCAGTATTATGCGAGTGCTTGAAGTTGAGAATTCTTCGTTGGAATAAGATTTACGCGAGTTCATGACTTAGAAATGCATCATGCCAGTTTTTGACTTGGATTTTGCATTTTGACTATTCTAACCTGTTTTTAAAGGATTTTCATGTGTTCTAAGAGTTCATGAGATACAACATCATTTTGAGAACAAAATCAAAACAACAAGTGTTTTGGTCATTTTTTTGTATCATTTCTGTACTTTTTTTTGAAGTGTTGTTGCATTTTGAATCTTGCTACATAGTATGCTATCTTTGTGAGTTTCAAGTATATTATGTATTTTCTGTATTCTCAAAACAGTTTGCTTTCTGCGAGTTCTTAACTTGAGTTCAGTATTATGCGAATTCTTGAGGTTAGAATTGTATTCTGGAGTTCTAGATTTGAAATAAGATTTATTCGAGTAGTGTTAGAAGAAGCATCGAGCGAGTTTTTGTCTTGGACTTTGCATTTTGAGTGTTCTAGCCTGTTTTAAGAGGATTTTCATGTGTTCTGCGAGTTCATGAGATACATCATCATTTTGAGAACAAAATCAAAACAACAAGTGTTTTGGTCATTTTTTTTTGTATCTTTTCTGTATGTTTTTGAAGTGTTGTTGCATTTTGTATCTTGCAACATAGTTTGCTATCTTTGTGAGCTTCTTACATTATGTATTTTCTGTATTCTCATCATAGTATGCTTTCTACGAGTTCTTAACTTGAATTCAAGATTATGCATGTTCTTGAGGTGGAGAATTGTAATCTGCGAGTTTTATAGTTGGAATAAGTTGTACGCGAGTTCATGACTTAGAATAAGCATCATGCGAGTTTTTGACTTGGACTTTGCATTTTGAGTGTTCTAACTTGTTTTAAGTGGATTTTCAAGTGTTCTAAGAGTTCATGAGATACAACATCATTTTGAGAACAAAATCAAAACAACAAGTGTTTTGGTCATTTTTTTGTATCTTTTCTGTACTTTTTTTTGAAGTGTTGTTGCATTTTGTATCTTGCTACATAGTATGCTATCTTTGTGAGTTTCAAGTATATTATGTAATTTCTGTATTCTCAACACAGTTTGCTTTCTGTGAGTTCTTAACTTGAGTTCAGTATTATGCGAATTCTTGAGTTTAGAATTGTATTCTGCGAGTTCTAGATTTGAAATAAGATTTATTCGAGTTAATGTCTTAGAAGAAGCATCGAGCGAGTTCTTGTCTTGGACTTTGCATTTTGAGTGTTCTAACCTGTTTTAAGAGGATTTTCATGTGTTCTGCGAGTTCATGAGATACATCATCATTTTGAGAACAAAATCAAAACAACAAGTGTTTTGGTCATTTTTTGTATCTTTTCTGTACTTTTTTTTGAAGTGTTGTTGCATTTTGTATCTTGCTACATAGCAATCTTTGTTGAGCTTCAAGTACATTATGTAATTTTCTGTATTCTCAACACAGTTTGCTTTCTGCGAGTTCTTAACTTGAGTTCAGTATTATGTGAATTCTTGAGTTTAGAATTGTATTCTGCGAGTTCTAGATTTGAAATAAGATTTATTCGAATTAATAACTTAGAAGAAGCATCGAGCGAGTTCTTGTCTTGGACTTTGCATTTTGAGTGTTCTAACCTGTTTTAAGAAGATTTTCATGTGTTCTGCGAGTTCATGAGATACATCATCATTTTGAGAACAAAATCAAAACAACAAGTGTTTTGGTCATTTTTTTGTATCTTTTTTGAAGGGTTTTTGCATTTTGTATCTTGTAATATAGTATGCTATCTTTGTGAGCTTCAAGTACAATATGTATTTTCTGTATTCTCAACATAGTATGCTTTCTGCGAGTTCTTAACTTGAATTCAGTATTATGCGAGTGCTTGAAGTTGAGAATTCTTCGTTGGAATAAGATTTACGCGAGTTCATGACTTAGAAATGCATCATGCCAGTTTTTGACTTGGATTTTGCATTTTGACTATTCTAACCTGTTTTTAAAGGATTTTCATGTGTTCTAAGAGTTCATGAGATACAACATCATTTTGAGAACAAAATCAAAACAACAAGTGTTTTGGTCATTTTTTTGTATCATTTCTGTACTTTTTTTTGAAGTGTTGTTGCATTTTGAATCTTGCTACATAGTATGCTATCTTTGTGAGTTTCAAGTATATTATGTATTTTCTGTATTCTCAAAACAGTTTGCTTTCTGCGAGTTCTTAACTTGAGTTCAGTATTATGCGAATTCTTGAGGTTAGAATTGTATTCTGGAGTTCTAGATTTGAAATAAGATTTATTCGAGTAGTGTTAGAAGAAGCATCGAGCGAGTTTTTGTCTTGGACTTTGCATTTTGAGTGTTCTAGCCTGTTTTAAGAGGATTTTCATGTGTTCTGCGAGTTCATGAGATACATCATCATTTTGAGAACAAAATCAAAACAACAAGTGTTTTGGTCATTTTTTGTATCATTTCTGTACTTTTTTTTGAAGTGTTGTTGCATTTTGTATCTTGCTACATAGTATGCTATCTTTGTGAGCTTCAAGTACATTATGTAATTTTCTGTATTCTCAACACAGTTTGCTTTCTGCGAGTTCTTAACTTGAGTTCAGTATTATGCGAATTCTTGAGTTAATTGTATTCTGCGAGTTCTAGATCTGAAATAAGATTTATTCGAGTTAATAACTTAGAAGAAGCATCGAGCGAGTTTTTGTCTTGGACTTTGCATTTTGAGTGTTCTAATCTGTTTTAAGAGGATTTTTTCATGTGTTCTGCGAGTTCATGAGATACATCATCATTTTGAGAACAAAATCAAAACAACAAGTGTTTTGGTCATTTTTTTGTATCTTTTTTGAAGGGTTGTTGCATTTTGTATCTTGTAACATAGTATGCTATCTTTGTGAGCTTCAAGTACATTATGTATTTTCTGTATTCTCAACATAGTATGCTTTCTGCGAGTCCTTAACTTGAATTCAGTGTTATGCGAGTTCTTGAAGTTGAGAATTCTTCGAGTTCTAGGGTTGGAATAAGATTTACGCGAGTTCATGACTTAGAATAAGCATCATGCCAGTTTTTGACTTGGATTTTGCATTTTGACTATTCTAACCTGTTTTTAGTGGATTTTCATGTGTTCTAAGAGTTCATGAGATACAACATCATTTTGAGGACAAAATCAAAACAACAAGTGTTTTGGTCATTTTTTTATTCTTTTCTGTACTTTTTTTTGAAGTGTTGTTGCATTTTGTATCTTGCTACATAGTATGCTATCTTTGTGAGTTTCAAGTATATTATGTATTTTCTGTATTCTCAAAACAGTTTGCTTTCTGCGAGTTCTTAACTTGAGTTCAGTATTATGCGAATTCTTGAGTTTAGAATTGTATTCTGGGAGTTCTAGATTTGAAATAAGATTTATTCGAGTAGTCTTAGAAGAAGCATCGAGCGAGTTTTTGTCTTGGACTTTGCATTTTGAGTGTTCTAACCTGTTTTAAGAGGATTTTCATGTGTTCTGCGAGTTCATGAGATACATCATCATTTTGAGAACAAAATCAAAACAACAAGTGTTTTGGTCATTTGTTTTTGTATCTTTTCTGTATGTTTTTTGAAGTGTTGTTGCATTTTGTAACTTGCAACATAGTTTGCTATCTTTGTGAGCTTCAAGTACATTCTGTATTTTCTGTATTCTCAACATAGTATGCTTTCTACGAGTTCTTAACTTGAATTCAAGATTATGCATGTTCTTGAGGTGGAGAATTGTAATCTGCGAGTTTTAGAGTTGGAATAAGTTGTACGCGAGTTCATGACTTAGAAGAAGTATCGAGCGAGTTTTTGTCTTGGACTTTGCATTTTGAGTGTTCTAACCTGTTTTAAGAGGATTTTCATGTGTTCTGCGAGTTCATGAGATACATCATCATTTTGAGAACAAAATCAAAACAACAAGTGTTTTGGTCATTTTTTTTGTATCTTTTCTGTATGTTTTTTGACGTGTTGTTGCATCTTGTATCTTGCAACATAGTATTCTATCTTTGTGAGCTTCAAGTACATTCTGTATTTTCTGTATTCTCAACATAGTATGCTTTCTACGAGTTCTTAACTTGAATTCAAGATTATGCATGTTCTTGAGGTGGAGAATTGTAATCTGCGAGTTTTAGAGTTGGAATAAGTTGTACGCGAGTTCATGACTTAGAATAAGCATCATGCGAGTTTTTGACTTGGACTTTGCATTTTGAGTGTTCTAACTTGTTTTAAGAGGATTTTCTTGTGTTCTAAGAGTTCATGAGATACAACATCATTTTCAGAACAAAATCAAAACAACAAGTGTTTTGGTCATTTTTTTTGTATCTTTTCTTTACTTTTTTTTGAAGTGTTGTTGCATTTTGTATCTTGCTACATAGTATGCTATCTTTGTGAGCTTCAAGTACATTATGTATTTTCTGTATTCTCAACACAGTTTCCTTTCTGCGAGTTCTTAACTTGAGTTCAGTATTATATGAATTCTTGAGTTTAGAGTTGTATTCTGCGAGTTCTAGATTTGAAATAAGATTTATTCGACTTAATGACTTTAGAAGAAGCATCGAGCGAGTTTTTGTCTTGGACTTTGCATTTTGAGTGTTCTAATCTGCTTTAAGAGGATTTTCATGTGTTCTGCGAGTTCATGAGATACATCATCATTTTGAGAACAAAATCAAAACAAGTGTTTTGGTCATTTTTTTTTTGTATCTTTTCTGTATGTTTTTTGAAGTGTTGTTGCATTTTGTATCTTGCAACATAGTATGCTATCTTTGTGAGCTTTCAAGTACATTCTGTATTTTCTGTATTCTCTACATAGTATGCTTTCTACGAGTTCTTAACTTGAATTCAAGATTATGCATGTTCTTGAGGTGGAGAATTGTAATCTGCGAGTTTTAGAGTTGGAATAAGTTGTACGCGAGTTCATGACTTAGAAGAAGCATCGAGCGAGTTTTTGTCTTGGACTTTGCATTTTGAGTGTTCTAACCTGTTTTAAGAGGATTTTCATGTGTTCTGCGAGTTAATGAGATACATCATCATTTTGAGAACAAAATCAAAACAACAAGTGTTTTGGTCATTTTTTTTGTATCTTTTTTGAAGGGTTGTTGCATTTTGTATCTTGTAACATAGTATGCTATCTTTGTGAGCTTCAAGTACATTATGTAATTTCTGTATTCTCAACATTGTATGCTTTCTGCAAGTTCTTAACTTGAACTCAGTATTATGCGAGTTCTTGAAGTTGAGAATTCTTCGAGTTCTAGAGTTGGAATAAGATTTACGCGAGTTCATGACTTAGAATAAGCATCATGCCAGTTTTTGACTTGGATTTTGCATTTTGACTATTCTAACCAGTTTTTAGAGGATTTTCATGTGTTCTAAGAGTTCATGAGATACAACATCATTTTGAGAACAAAATCAAAACAACTAGTGTTTTGGTCATTTTTTTGAATCTTTTATGTACTTTTTTTTGAAGAGTTGTTGCATTTTGTATCTTGCTACATAATATGCTATCTTTGTGAGCTTCAAGTACATTCTGTATTTCCTGTATTCTCAACATAGTATGCTTTCTACGAGTTCTTAGCTTGAATTCAAGATTATGCATGTTCTTGAGGTGGAGAATTGTAATCTGCGAGTTTTAGAGTTGGAATAAGTTGTACGCGAGTTCATGACTTAGAATAAGCATCATGCGAGTTTTTGACTTGGACTTTGCATTTTGAGTGTTCTAACTTGTTTTAAGAGGATTTTCATGTGTTCTAAGAGTTCATGAGATACAACATCATTTTGAGAACAAAATCAAAACAACAAGTGTTTTTGTCATTTTTTTTTGTATCTTTTCTGAAGAGTTGTTGCATTTTGTATCTTGTAACATAGTATGCTATCTTTGTGAGCTTCAAGTACATTATGTATTTTCTGTATTCTCAACATAGTATGCTTTCTGCGAGTTCTTAACTTGAATTCAGTATTATGCGAGTTCTTGAAGTTGAGAATTCTTCGAGTTCTAGAGTTGGAATAAGATTTACGCAAATTCATGACTTAGAATAAGCATCATGCCAGTTTTTGACATGGATTTTGCATTTTGACTATTCTAACCTGTTTTTAGAGGATTTTCATGTGTTCTAAGAGTTCATGAGATACAACATCATTTTGAGAACAAAATCAAAACAACAAAAGTTTTGGCCATTTTTTTTTGTATCTTTTCTGAAGGGTTGTTGCATTTTGTATCTTGTAACATAGTATGCTATCTTTGTGAGCTTCAAGTACATTATGTATTTTCTGTATTCTCAACATAGTATGCTTTCTGCGAGTTCTTAACTTGAACTCAGTATTATGCGAGTTCTTGAAGTTGAGAATTCTTCGTTGGAATAAGATTTACGCGAGTTCATGACTTAGAAATGCATCATGCCAGTTTTTGACTTGGATTTTGCATTTTGACTATTCTAACCTGTTTTTAAAGGATTTTCATGTGTTCTAAGAGTTCATGAGATACAACATCATTTTGAGAACAAAATCAAAACAACAAGTGTTTTGGTCATTTTTTTGTATCATTTCTGTACTTTTTTTTGAAGTGTTGTTGCATTTTGAATCTTGCTACATAGTATGCTATCTTTGTGAGTTTCAAGTATATTATGTATTTTCTGTATTCTCAAAACAGTTTGCTTTCTGCGAGTTCTTAACTTGAGTTCAGTATTATGCGAATTCTTGAGGTTAGAATTGTATTCTGGAGTTCTAGATTTGAAATAAGATTTATTCGAGTAGTGTTAGAAGAAGCATCGAGCGAGTTTTTGTCTTGGACTTTGCATTTTGAGTGTTCTAGCCTGTTTTAAGAGGATTTTCATGTGTTCTGCGAGTTCATGAGATACATCATCATTTTGAGAACAAAATCAAAACAACAAGTGTTTTGGTCATTTTTTGTATCATTTCTGTACTTTTTTTTGAAGTGTTGTTGCATTTTGTATCTTGCTACATAGTATGCTATCTTTGTGAGCTTCAAGTACATTATGTAATTTTCTGTATTCTCAACACAGTTTGCTTTCTGCGAGTTCTTAACTTGAGTTCAGTATTATGCGAATTCTTGAGTTAATTGTATTCTGCGAGTTCTAGATCTGAAATAAGATTTATTCGAGTTAATAACTTAGAAGAAGCATCGAGCGAGTTTTTGTCTTGGACTTTGCATTTTGAGTGTTCTAATCTGTTTTAAGAGGATTTTTTCATGTGTTCTGCGAGTTCATGAGATACATCATCATTTTGAGAACAAAATCAAAACAACAAGTGTTTTGGTCATTTTTTTGTATCTTTTTTGAAGGGTTGTTGCATTTTGTATCTTGTAACATAGTATGCTATCTTTGTGAGCTTCAAGTACATTATGTATTTTCTGTATTCTCAACATAGTATGCTTTCTGCGAGTCCTTAACTTGAATTCAGTGTTATGCGAGTTCTTGAAGTTGAGAATTCTTCGAGTTCTAGGGTTGGAATAAGATTTACGCGAGTTCATGACTTAGAATAAGCATCATGCCAGTTTTTGACTTGGATTTTGCATTTTGACTATTCTAACCTGTTTTTAGTGGATTTTCATGTGTTCTAAGAGTTCATGAGATACAACATCATTTTGAGGACAAAATCAAAACAACAAGTGTTTTGGTCATTTTTTTATTCTTTTCTGTACTTTTTTTTGAAGTGTTGTTGCATTTTGTATCTTGCTACATAGTATGCTATCTTTGTGAGTTTCAAGTATATTATGTATTTTCTGTATTCTCAAAACAGTTTGCTTTCTGCGAGTTCTTAACTTGAGTTCAGTATTATGCGAATTCTTGAGTTTAGAATTGTATTCTGGGAGTTCTAGATTTGAAATAAGATTTATTCGAGTAGTCTTAGAAGAAGCATCGAGCGAGTTTTTGTCTTGGACTTTGCATTTTGAGTGTTCTAACCTGTTTTAAGAGGATTTTCATGTGTTCTGCGAGTTCATGAGATACATCATCATTTTGAGAACAAAATCAAAACAACAAGTGTTTTGGTCATTTGTTTTTGTATCTTTTCTGTATGTTTTTTGAAGTGTTGTTGCATTTTGTAACTTGCAACATAGTTTGCTATCTTTGTGAGCTTCAAGTACATTCTGTATTTTCTGTATTCTCAACATAGTATGCTTTCTACGAGTTCTTAACTTGAATTCAAGATTATGCATGTTCTTGAGGTGGAGAATTGTAATCTGCGAGTTTTAGAGTTGGAATAAGTTGTACGCGAGTTCATGACTTAGAAGAAGTATCGAGCGAGTTTTTGTCTTGGACTTTGCATTTTGAGTGTTCTAACCTGTTTTAAGAGGATTTTCATGTGTTCTGCGAGTTCATGAGATACATCATCATTTTGAGAACAAAATCAAAACAACAAGTGTTTTGGTCATTTTTTTTGTATCTTTTCTGTATGTTTTTTGACGTGTTGTTGCATCTTGTATCTTGCAACATAGTATTCTATCTTTGTGAGCTTCAAGTACATTCTGTATTTTCTGTATTCTCAACATAGTATGCTTTCTACGAGTTCTTAACTTGAATTCAAGATTATGCATGTTCTTGAGGTGGAGAATTGTAATCTGCGAGTTTTAGAGTTGGAATAAGTTGTACGCGAGTTCATGACTTAGAATAAGCATCATGCGAGTTTTTGACTTGGACTTTGCATTTTGAGTGTTCTAACTTGTTTTAAGAGGATTTTCTTGTGTTCTAAGAGTTCATGAGATACAACATCATTTTCAGAACAAAATCAAAACAACAAGTGTTTTGGTCATTTTTTTTGTATCTTTTCTTTACTTTTTTTTGAAGTGTTGTTGCATTTTGTATCTTGCTACATAGTATGCTATCTTTGTGAGCTTCAAGTACATTATGTATTTTCTGTATTCTCAACACAGTTTCCTTTCTGCGAGTTCTTAACTTGAGTTCAGTATTATATGAATTCTTGAGTTTAGAGTTGTATTCTGCGAGTTCTAGATTTGAAATAAGATTTATTCGACTTAATGACTTTAGAAGAAGCATCGAGCGAGTTTTTGTCTTGGACTTTGCATTTTGAGTGTTCTAATCTGCTTTAAGAGGATTTTCATGTGTTCTGCGAGTTCATGAGATACATCATCATTTTGAGAACAAAATCAAAACAAGTGTTTTGGTCATTTTTTTTTTGTATCTTTTCTGTATGTTTTTTGAAGTGTTGTTGCATTTTGTATCTTGCAACATAGTATGCTATCTTTGTGAGCTTTCAAGTACATTCTGTATTTTCTGTATTCTCTACATAGTATGCTTTCTACGAGTTCTTAACTTGAATTCAAGATTATGCATGTTCTTGAGGTGGAGAATTGTAATCTGCGAGTTTTAGAGTTGGAATAAGTTGTACGCGAGTTCATGACTTAGAAGAAGCATCGAGCGAGTTTTTGTCTTGGACTTTGCATTTTGAGTGTTCTAACCTGTTTTAAGAGGATTTTCATGTGTTCTGCGAGTTAATGAGATACATCATCATTTTGAGAACAAAATCAAAACAACAAGTGTTTTGGTCATTTTTTTTGTATCTTTTTTGAAGGGTTGTTGCATTTTGTATCTTGTAACATAGTATGCTATCTTTGTGAGCTTCAAGTACATTATGTAATTTCTGTATTCTCAACATTGTATGCTTTCTGCAAGTTCTTAACTTGAACTCAGTATTATGCGAGTTCTTGAAGTTGAGAATTCTTCGAGTTCTAGAGTTGGAATAAGATTTACGCGAGTTCATGACTTAGAATAAGCATCATGCCAGTTTTTGACTTGGATTTTGCATTTTGACTATTCTAACCAGTTTTTAGAGGATTTTCATGTGTTCTAAGAGTTCATGAGATACAACATCATTTTGAGAACAAAATCAAAACAACTAGTGTTTTGGTCATTTTTTTGAATCTTTTATGTACTTTTTTTTGAAGAGTTGTTGCATTTTGTATCTTGCTACATAATATGCTATCTTTGTGAGCTTCAAGTACATTCTGTATTTCCTGTATTCTCAACATAGTATGCTTTCTACGAGTTCTTAGCTTGAATTCAAGATTATGCATGTTCTTGAGGTGGAGAATTGTAATCTGCGAGTTTTAGAGTTGGAATAAGTTGTACGCGAGTTCATGACTTAGAATAAGCATCATGCGAGTTTTTGACTTGGACTTTGCATTTTGAGTGTTCTAACTTGTTTTAAGAGGATTTTCATGTGTTCTAAGAGTTCATGAGATACAACATCATTTTGAGAACAAAATCAAAACAACAAGTGTTTTTGTCATTTTTTTTTGTATCTTTTCTGAAGAGTTGTTGCATTTTGTATCTTGTAACATAGTATGCTATCTTTGTGAGCTTCAAGTACATTATGTATTTTCTGTATTCTCAACATAGTATGCTTTCTGCGAGTTCTTAACTTGAATTCAGTATTATGCGAGTTCTTGAAGTTGAGAATTCTTCGAGTTCTAGAGTTGGAATAAGATTTACGCAAATTCATGACTTAGAATAAGCATCATGCCAGTTTTTGACATGGATTTTGCATTTTGACTATTCTAACCTGTTTTTAGAGGATTTTCATGTGTTCTAAGAGTTCATGAGATACAACATCATTTTGAGAACAAAATCAAAACAACAAAAGTTTTGGCCATTTTTTTTTGTATCTTTTCTGAAGGGTTGTTGCATTTTGTATCTTGTAACATAGTATGCTATCTTTGTGAGCTTCAAGTACATTATGTATTTTCTGTATTCTCAACATAGTATGCTTTCTGCGAGTTCTTAACTTGAACTCAGTATTATGCGAGTTCTTGAAGTTGAGAATTCTTCGTTGGAATAAGATTTACGCGAGTTCATGACTTAGAAATGCATCATGCCAGTTTTTGACTTGGATTTTGCATTTTGACTATTCTAACCTGTTTTTAAAGGATTTTCATGTGTTCTAAGAGTTCATGAGATACAACATCATTTTGAGAACAAAATCAAAACAACAAGTGTTTTGGTCATTTTTTTGTATCATTTCTGTACTTTTTTTTGAAGTGTTGTTGCATTTTGAATCTTGCTACATAGTATGCTATCTTTGTGAGTTTCAAGTATATTATGTATTTTCTGTATTCTCAAAACAGTTTGCTTTCTGCGAGTTCTTAACTTGAGTTCAGTATTATGCGAATTCTTGAGGTTAGAATTGTATTCTGGAGTTCTAGATTTGAAATAAGATTTATTCGAGTAGTGTTAGAAGAAGCATCGAGCGAGTTTTTGTCTTGGACTTTGCATTTTGAGTGTTCTAGCCTGTTTTAAGAGGATTTTCATGTGTTCTGCGAGTTCATGAGATACATCATCATTTTGAGAACAAAATCAAAACAACAAGTGTTTTGGTCATTTTTTGTATCATTTCTGTACTTTTTTTTGAAGTGTTGTTGCATTTTGTATCTTGCTACATAGTATGCTATCTTTGTGAGCTTCAAGTACATTATGTAATTTTCTGTATTCTCAACACAGTTTGCTTTCTGCGAGTTCTTAACTTGAGTTCAGTATTATGCGAATTCTTGAGTTAATTGTATTCTGCGAGTTCTAGATCTGAAATAAGATTTATTCGAGTTAATAACTTAGAAGAAGCATCGAGCGAGTTTTTGTCTTGGACTTTGCATTTTGAGTGTTCTAATCTGTTTTAAGAGGATTTTTTCATGTGTTCTGCGAGTTCATGAGATACATCATCATTTTGAGAACAAAATCAAAACAACAAGTGTTTTGGTCATTTTTTTGTATCTTTTTTGAAGGGTTGTTGCATTTTGTATCTTGTAACATAGTATGCTATCTTTGTGAGCTTCAAGTACATTATGTATTTTCTGTATTCTCAACATAGTATGCTTTCTGCGAGTCCTTAACTTGAATTCAGTGTTATGCGAGTTCTTGAAGTTGAGAATTCTTCGAGTTCTAGGGTTGGAATAAGATTTACGCGAGTTCATGACTTAGAATAAGCATCATGCCAGTTTTTGACTTGGATTTTGCATTTTGACTATTCTAACCTGTTTTTAGTGGATTTTCATGTGTTCTAAGAGTTCATGAGATACAACATCATTTTGAGGACAAAATCAAAACAACAAGTGTTTTGGTCATTTTTTTATTCTTTTCTGTACTTTTTTTTGAAGTGTTGTTGCATTTTGTATCTTGCTACATAGTATGCTATCTTTGTGAGTTTCAAGTATATTATGTATTTTCTGTATTCTCAAAACAGTTTGCTTTCTGCGAGTTCTTAACTTGAGTTCAGTATTATGCGAATTCTTGAGTTTAGAATTGTATTCTGGGAGTTCTAGATTTGAAATAAGATTTATTCGAGTAGTCTTAGAAGAAGCATCGAGCGAGTTTTTGTCTTGGACTTTGCATTTTGAGTGTTCTAACCTGTTTTAAGAGGATTTTCATGTGTTCTGCGAGTTCATGAGATACATCATCATTTTGAGAACAAAATCAAAACAACAAGTGTTTTGGTCATTTGTTTTTGTATCTTTTCTGTATGTTTTTTGAAGTGTTGTTGCATTTTGTAACTTGCAACATAGTTTGCTATCTTTGTGAGCTTCAAGTACATTCTGTATTTTCTGTATTCTCAACATAGTATGCTTTCTACGAGTTCTTAACTTGAATTCAAGATTATGCATGTTCTTGAGGTGGAGAATTGTAATCTGCGAGTTTTAGAGTTGGAATAAGTTGTACGCGAGTTCATGACTTAGAAGAAGTATCGAGCGAGTTTTTGTCTTGGACTTTGCATTTTGAGTGTTCTAACCTGTTTTAAGAGGATTTTCATGTGTTCTGCGAGTTCATGAGATACATCATCATTTTGAGAACAAAATCAAAACAACAAGTGTTTTGGTCATTTTTTTTGTATGTTTTTTGAAGTGTTGTTGCATTTTGTATCTTGTAACATAGTATGCTATCTTTGTGAGCTTCAAGTACATTATGTAATTTCTGTATTCTCAACATTGTATGCTTTCTGCAAGTTCTTAACTTGAATTCAGTATTATGCGAGTTCTTGAAGTTGAGAATTCTTCGAGTTCTAGAGTTGGAATAAGATTTACGCGAGTTCATGACTTAGAATAAGCATCATGCCAGTTTTTGACTTGGATTTTGCATTTTGACTATTCTAACCTGTTTTTAGAGGATTTTCATGTGTTCCAAGAGTTCATGAGATACAACATCATTTTGAGAACAAAATCAAAACAACAAGTGTTTTGGTCATTTTTTTGAATCTTTTTTGTACTTTTTTTTGAAGAGTTGTTGCATTTTGTATCTTGCTACATAATATGCTATCTTTGTGAGCTTCAAGTACATTCTGTATTTCCTGTATTCTCAACATAGTATGCTTTCTACGAGTTCTTAGCTTGAATTCAAGATTATGCATGTTCTTGAGGTGGAGAATTGTAATCTGCGAGTTTTAGAGTTGGAATAAGTTGTACGCGAGTTCATGACTTAGAATAAGCATCATGCGAGTTTTTGACTTGGACTTTGCATTTTGAGTGTTCTAACTTGTTTTAAGAGGATTTTCATGTGTTCTAAGAGTTCATGAGATACAACATCATTTTGAGAACAAAATCAAAACAACAAGTGTTTTGGTCATTTTTTTTTGTATCTTTTCTGAAGGGTTGTTGCATTTTGTATCTTGTAACATAGTATGCTATCTTTGTGAGCTTCAAGTACATTATGTATTTTCTGTATTCTCAACATAGTATGCTATCTGCGAGTTCTTAACTTGAATTCAGTATTATGCGAGTTCTTGAAGTTGAGAATTCTTCGAGTTCTAGAGTTGGAATAAGATTTACGCGAATTCATGACTTAGAATAAGCATCATGCCAGTTTTTGACATGGATTTTGCATTTTGACTATTCTAACCTGTTTTTAGAGGATTTTCATGTGTTCTAAGAGTTCATGAGATACAACATCATTTTGAGAACAAAATCAAAACAACAAATGTTTTGGTCATTTTTTTAAATCTTTTATGTACTTTTTTTTGAAGAGTTGTTGCATTTTGTATCTTGCTACATAATATGCTATCTTTGTTGCATTATGTATTATGCGAATTCTTGATTTTAGAATTGTATTCTGGGAGTTCTAGATTTGAAATAAGATTTATTCGAGTAGTCTTAGAAGAAGCATCGAGCGAGTTTTTGTCTTGGACTTTGCATTTTGAGTGTTCTAACCTGTTTTAAGAGGATTTTCATGTGTTCTGCGAGTTCATGAGATACATCATCATTTTGAGAACAAAATCAAAACAACAAGTGTTTTGGTCATTTTTTTTTGTATCTTTTCTGTATGTTTTTTGAAGTGTTGTTGCATTTTGTAACTTGCAACATAGTTTGCTATCTTTGTGAGCTTCAAGTACATTCTGTATTTTCTATATTCTCAACATAGTATGCTTTCTACGAGTTCTTAACTTGAATTCAAGATTATGCATGTTCTTGAGGTGGAGAATTGTAATCTGCGAGTTTTAGAGTTGGAATAAGTTGTACGCGAGTTCATGACTTAGAAGAAGTATCGAGCGAGTTTTTGTCTTGGACTTTGCATTTTGAGTGTTCTAACCTGTTTTAAGAGGATTTTCATGTGTTCTGCGAGTTCATGAGATACATCATCATTTTGAGAACAAAATCAAAACAACAAGTGTTTTGGTCATTTTTTTTGTATCTTTTCTGTATGTTTTTTGAAGTGTTGTTGCATTTTGTATCTTGCAACATAGTATGCTATCTTTGTGAGCTTCAAGTACATTCTGTATTTTCTGTATTCTCAACATAGTATGCTTTCTACGAGTTCTTAACTTGAATTCAAGATTATGCATGTTCTTGAGGTGGAGAATTGTAATCTGCGAGTTTTAGAGTTGGAATAAGTTGTACGCGAGTTCATGACTTAGAATAAGCATCATGCGAGTTTTTGACTTGGACTTTGCATTTTGAGTGTTCTAACTTGTTTTAAGAGGATTTTCATGTGTTCTAAGAGTTCATGAGATACAACATCATTTTCAGAACAAAATCAAAACAACAAGTGTTTTGGTCATTTTTTTTGTATCTTTTCTTTACTTTTTTTTGAAGTGTTGTTGCATTTTGTATCTTGCTACATAGTATGCTATCTTTGTGAGCTTCAAGTACATTATGTATTTTCTGTATTCTCAACACAGTTTGCTTTCTGCGAGTTCTTAACTTGAGTTCAGTATTATATGAATTCTTGAGTTTAGAGTTGTATTCTGCGAGTTCTAGATTTGAAATAAGATTTATTCGACTTAATGACTTTTAGAAGAAGCATCGAGCGAGTTTTTGTCTTGGACTTTGCATTTTGAGTGTTCTAACCTTTTTTAAGAGGATTTTCATGTGTTCTGCGAGTTCATGAGATACATCATCATTTTGAGAACAAAATCAAAACAAGTGTTTTGGTCATTTTTTTTTGTATCTTTTCTGTATGTTTTTTGAAGTGTTGTTGCATTTTGTATCTTGCAACATAGTATGCTATCTCTGTGAGCTTTCAAGTACATTCTGTATTTTCTGTATTCTCTACATAGTATGCTTTCTACGAGTTCTTAACTTGAATTCAAGATTATGCATGTTCTTGAGGTGGAGAATTGTAATCTGCGAGTTTTAGAGTTGGAATAAGTTGTACGCGAGTTCATAACTTAGAAGAAGCATCGAGCGAGTTTTTGTCTTGGACTTTGCATTTTGAGTGTTCTAACCTGTTTTAAGAGGATTTTCATGTGTTCTGCGAGTTAATGAGATACATCATCATTTTGAGAACAAAATCAAAACAACAAGTGTTTTGGTCATTTTTTTTGTATCTTTTTTGAAGGGTTGTTGCATTTTGTATCTTGTAACATAGTATGCTATCTTTGTGAGCTTCAAGTACATTATGTAATTTCTGTATTCTCAACATTGTATGCTTTCTGCAAGTTCTTAACTTGAATTCAGTATTATGCGAGTTCTTGAAGTTGAGAATTCTTCGAGTTCTAGAGTTGGAATAAGATTTACGCGAGTTCATGACTTAGAATAAGCATCATGCCAGTTTTTGACTTGGATTTTGCATTTTGACTATTCTAACCTGTTTTTAGAGGATTTTCATGTGTTCTAAGAGTTCATGAGATACAACATCATTTTGAGAACAAAATCAAAACAACAAATGTTTTGGTCATTTTTTTAAATCTTTTATGTACTTTTTTTTGAAGAGTTGTTGCATTTTGTATCTTGCTACATAATATGCTATCTTTGTGAGTTTCAAGTATATTATGTATTTTCTGTATTCTCAAAACAGTTTGCTTTCTGCAAGTTCTTAACTTGAGTTCAGTATTATGCGAATTCTTGATTTTAGAATTGTATTCTGGGAGTTCTAGATTTGAAATAAGATTTATTCGAGTAGTCTTAGAAGAAGCATCGAGCGAGTTTTTGTCTTGGACTTTGCATTTTGAGTGTTCTAACCTGTTTTAAGAGGATTTTCATATGTTCTGCGAGTTCATGAGATACATCATCATTTTGAGAACAAAATCAAAACAACAAGTGTTTTGGTCATTTTTTTTGTATCTTTTTTGAAGGGTTGTTGCATTTTGTATCTTGTAACATAGTATGCTATCTTTGTGAGCTTCAAGTACATTATGTAATTTCTGTATTCTCAACATTGTATGCTTTCTGCAAGTTCTTAACTTGAATTCAGTATTATGCGAGTTCTTGAAGTTGAGAATTCTTCGAGTTCTAGAGTTGGAATAAGATTTACGCGAGTTCATGACTTAGAATAAGCATCATGCGAGTTTTTGACTTGGACTTTGCATTTTGAGTGTTCTAACTTGTTTTAAGAGGATTTTCATGTGTTCTAAGAGTTCATGAGATACAACATCATTTTGAGAACAAAATCAAAACAACAAGTGTTTTGGTCATTTTTTTTTTGTATCTTTTCTGAAGGGTTGTTGCATTTTGTATCTTGTAACATAGTATGCTATCTTTGTGAGCTTCAAGTACATTATGTATTTTCTGTATTCTCAACATAGTATGCTTTCTGCGAGTTCTTAACTTGAATTCAGTATTATGCGAGTTCTTGAAGTTGAGAATTCTTCGAGTTCTAGAGTTGGAATAAGATTTACGCGAATTCATGACTTAGAATAAGCATCATGCCAGTTTTTGACATGGATTTTGCATTTTGACTATTCTAACCTGTTTTTAGAGGATTTTCATGTGTTCTAAGAGTTCATGAGATACAACATCATTTTGAGAACAAAATCAAAACAACAAAAGTTTTGGCCATTTTTTTTTGTATCTTTTCTGAAGGGTTGTTGCATTTTGTATCTTGTAACATAGTATGCTATCTTTGTGAGCTTCAAGTACATTATGTATTTTCTGTATTCTCAACATAGTATGCTTTCTGCGAGTTCTTAACTTGAATTCAGTATTATGTGAATTCTTGAGTTTAGAGTTGTATTCTGCGAGATTTAGAGTTGGAATAAGTTGTACGCGAGTTCATGACTTAGAATAAGCATCATGCGAGTTTTTGACTTGGACTTTGCATTTTGAGTGTTCTAACTTGTTTTAAGAGGATTTTCATGTGTTCTAAGAGTTCATGAGATACAACATCATTTTGAGAACAAAATCAAAACAACAAGTGTTTTGGTCATTTTTTTTGTATCTTTTCTGTACTTTTTTTTGAAGTGTTGTTGTATTTTGTATCTTGCTACATAGTATGCTATCTTTGTGAGCTTCAAGTACATTATGTATTTTCTGTATTCTCAACATAGTTTGCTTTCTGAGAGTTCTTAACTTGAGTTCAGTGTTATGTGAATTCTTGAGTTTAGAGTTGTATTCTGCGAGTTCTAGATTTGAAATAAGATTTATTCGAGTTAATGACTAAGAAGAAGCATCGAGCGAGTTTTTGTCTTGGACTTTGCATTTTGAGTGTTCTAACCTGTTTTAAGAGGATTTTCATGTGTTCTGCGAGTTCATAAGATACATCATCATTTTGAGAACAAAATCAAAACAACAAGTGTTTTGGTCATTTTTTTTGTATCTTTTCTATATGTTTTTTGAAGTGTTGCTGCATTTTGTATCTTGCAACATAGTATGCTATCTTTGTGAGCTTCAAGTACATTCTGTATTTTCTGTATTCTCAACATAGTATGCTTTCTACGAGTTCTTAACTTGAATTCAAGATTATGCATGTTCTTGAGGTGGAGAATTGTAATCTGCGAGTTTTAGAGTTGGAATAAGTTGTACGCGAGTTCATGACTTAGAATAAGCATCATGCGAGTTTTTGACTTGGACTTTGCATTTTGAGTGTTCTAAGAGTTCATTAGATACAACATCATTTTGAGAACAAAATAAAAACAAGTGTTTTGGTCATTTTTTTTGTATCTTTTCTATATACTTTTTTTTGAAGTGTTGTTGCATTTTGTATATAGTATGCTTATCTTTGTGAGCTTCAAGTACATTATTTATTTTATGTATTCTCAACACAGTTTGCTTTCTGCGAGTTCTTAACTTGAGTTCAGTATTATGTGAATTTTTGAGTTTAGAGTTGTATTCTGCGAGTTCTAGATTTGAAATAAGATTTATTCGAGTTAATGACTTTAGAAGAAGCATCGAGCGAGTTTTTGTCTTGGACTTTGCATTTTGAGTGTTCTAACCTGTTTTAAGAGGATTTTCATGTGTTCTGCGAGTTCATGAGATACATCATCATTTTGAGAACAAAATCAAAACAACAAGTGTTTTGGTCATTTTTTTGTATCTTTTCTGTATGTTTTTTGAAGTGTTGTTGCATTTTGTATCTTGAAACATAGTATGCTATCTTCATGAGCTTCAAGTACATTCTGTATTTTCTGTATTCTCAACATATTATGCTTTCTGCGAGTTCTTAACTTGAATTCAGTATTATGCGAGTTCTTGAAGTTGAGAATTCTTCGAGTTCTAGAGTTGGAATAAGATTTACGCGAGTTCATGACTTAGAATAAGCATCATGCCAGTTTTTGAATTGGATTTTGCATTTTGACTATTCTAACCTGTTTTTAGAGGATTTTCATGTGTTCTAAGATACAACATCATTTTGAGAACAAAATCAAAACAACAAGTGTTTTGGTCATTTTTTTGAATCTTTTATGTACTTTTTTTGAAGAGTTGTTGCATTTTGTATCTTGCTACATCATAATATGCTATCTTTGTGAGCTTCAAGTACATTCTGTATTTCCTGTATTCTCAACATAGTATGCTTTCTACGAGTTCTTAGCTTGAATTCAAGATTATGCATGTTCTTGAGATGGAGAATTGTAATCTGCGAGTTTTAGAGTTGGAATAAGTTGTACGCGAGTTCATGACTTAGAATAAGCATCAGGCGAGTTTTTGACTTGGACTTTGCATTTTGAGTGTTCTAACTTGTTTTAAGAGGATTATCATGTGTTCTAAGAGTTCATGAGATACAACATCATTTTGAGAACAAAATCAAAACAACAAGTGTTTTGGTCATTTTTTTGTATCTTTTCTGTACTTTTTTTTTGAAGTGTTGTTGCATTTTGTATCTTACTACATAGTATGCTATCTTTGTGAGCTTCAAGTACATTATGTATTTTCTGTATTCTCAACCCAGTTTGCTTTCTGAGAGTTCTTAACTTGAGTTCAGTATTATGTGAATTCTTGAGTTTGGAGTTGTATTCTGCGAGTTCTAGATTTGAAATAAGATTTATTCGAGTTAATGACTTTTAAGAAGCATCGAGCGAGTTTTTGTCTTGGACTTTGCATTTTGAGTGTTCTAACCTGTTTTAAGAGGATTTTCATGTGTTCTGCGAGTTCATGAGATACATCATCATTTTGAGAACAAAATCAAAACAACAAATGTTTTGGTCATTTTTTTTTGTATCTTTTCTGTATGTTTTTTGAAGTGTTGTTGCATTTTGTATCTTGCAACATAGTATGCTATCTTTGTGAGCTTCAAGTACATTCTGTATTTTCTGTATTCTCAACATAGTATGCTTTCTACGAGTTCTTAACTTGAATTCAAGATTATGCATGTTCTTGAGGTGGAGAATTGTAATCTGCGAGTTTTAGAGTTGGAATAAGTTGTACGCGAGTTCATGACTTAGAATAAGCATCATGCGAGTTTTTGACTTGGACTTTGCATTTTGAGTGTTCTAAGAGTTCATTAGATACAATATCATTTTGAGAACAAAATAAAAACAAGTGTTTTGGTCATTTTTTTTGTATCTTTTCTATACTTTTTTTTGAAGTGTTGTTGCATTTTGTATATAGTATGCTTATCTTTGTGAGCTTCAAGTACATTATTTATTTTCTGTATTCTCAACACAGTTTGCTTTCTGCGAGTTCTTAACTTGAGTTCAGTATTATGTGAATTTTTGAGTTTAGAGTTGTATTCTGCGAGTTCTAGATTTGAAATAAGATTTATTCGAGTTAATGACTTTAGAAGAAGCATCGAGCGAGTTTTTGTCTTGGACTTTGCATTTTGAGTGTTCTAACCTGTTTTAAGAGGATTTTCATGTGTTCTGCGAGTTCATGAGATACATCATCATTTTGAGAACAAAATCAAAACAACAAGTGTTTTGGTCATTTTTTTGTATCTTTTCTGTATGTTTTTTGAAGTGTTGTTGCATTTTGTATCTTGAAACATAGTATGCTATCTTCATGAGCTTCAAGTACATTCTGTATTTTCTGTATTCTCAACATATTATGCTTTCTGCGAGTTCTTAACTTGAATTCAGTATTATGCGAGTTCTTGAAGTTGAGAATTCTTCGAGTTCTAGAGTTGGAATAAGATTTACGCGAGTTCATGACTTAGAATAAGCATCATGCCAGTTTTTGAATTGGATTTTGCATTTTGACTATTCTAACCTGTTTTTAGAGGATTTTCATGTGTTCTAAGATACAACATCATTTTGAGAACAAAATCAAAACAACAAGTGTTTTGGTCATTTTTTTGAATCTTTTATGTACTTTTTTTTGAAGAGTTGTTGCATTTTGTATCTTGCTACATCATAATATGCTATCTTTGTGAGCTTCAAGTACATTCTGTATTTCCTGTATTCTCAACATAGTATGCTTTCTACGAGTTCTTAGCTTGAATTCAAGATTATGCATGTTCTTGAGGTGGAGAATTGTAATCTGCGAGTTTTAGAGTTGGAATAAGTTGTACGCGAGTTCATGACTTAGAATAAGCATCAGGCGAGTTTTTGACTTGGACTTTGCATTTTGAGTGTTCTAACTTGTTTTAAGAGGATTATCATGTGTTCTAAGAGTTCATGAGATACAACATCATTTTGAGAACAAAATCAAAACAACAAGTGTTTTGGTCATTTTTTTGTATCTTTTCTATACTTTTTTTTTGAAGTGTTGTTGCATTTTGTATCTTACTACATAGTATGCTATCTTTGTGAGCTTCAAGTACATTATGTATTTTCTGTATTCTCAACCCAGTTTGCTTTCTGAGAGTTCTTAACTTGAGTTCAGTATTATGTGAATTCTTGAGTTTGGAGTTGTATTCTGCGAGTTCTAGATTTGAAATAAGATTTATTCGAGTTAATGACTTTTAAGAAGCATCGAGCGAGTTTTTGTCTTGGACTTTGCATTTTGAGTGTTCTAACCTGTTTTAAGAGGATTTTCATGTGTTCTGCGAGTTCATGAGATACAACATCATTTTGAGAACAAAATCAAAACAACAACTGTTTTGGTCATTTTTTTTTGTATCTTTTCTATACTAATTTTTGAAGTGTTGTTGCATTTTGTATCTTGCAACATAGTATGCTATCTTTGTGAGCTTCAAATACATTATGTATTTTATGTATTCTCAACACAGTTTGCTTTCTGCGAGTTCTTACTTGAGTGAAGTATTATGTGAATTCTTGAGTTTAAAATTGTTTTCTGCGAGTTCTAGATTTGAAATAAGATTTATTCGAGTTAATAATAACTTAGAAGAAGCATCGTGCGAGTTTTTGTCTTGGACTTTGCATTTTGAGTGTTCTAACCTACTTTAAGAGGATTTTCATGTGTTCTGCGAGTTCATGAGATACATTATCATTTTGAGAACAAAATCAAAACAACAAGTGTTTTGGTCATTTTTTTTGTATATTTTCTGTATGTTTTATGAAGTGTTGTTGCATTTTATATCTTGCAACATAGTATGCTATCTTTGTGAGCTTCAAGTACATTATGTATTTTCTGTATTCTCAACACTGTTCGCTTTTTCTGCGAGTTCTTAACTTGAGTTCAGTATTATGCGAATTCTTGAGTTTAGAATTGTATTCTGCGAGTTCTAGATTTGAAATAAGATTTATTCGAGTTAATGACTTAGAAGAAGTATCGCGCGAGTTTTTGACTTGGACTTTGCATTTTGAGTGTTCTAACTTGTTTTAAGAGGATTTTCATGTGTTCTAAGGGTTCATGAGATACATCATCATTTTGAGAACAAAATCAAAACAACTGGTGTTTTTGTCATTTTTTTTTTGTATCTTTTCTGTACTTTTTTTTGAAGTGTTGTTGCATTTTGTATCTTGCTACATAGTATGCTATCTTTGTGAGCTTCAAGTACATTATGTATTTTCTGTATTCTCAAGACAGTTTGCTTTCTGCGAGTTCTTAACTTGAGTTCAATATTATGTGAATTCTTGAGTTTAGAGTTGTAATCTGCGAGTTTTAGAGTTGGAATAAGTTGTACGCGAGTTCATGACATAGAATAAGCATCATGCGAGTTTTTGACTTGGACTTTGCATTTTGAGTGTTCTAACTTGTTTTAAGAGGATTTTCATGTGTTCTAAGAGTTCATGAGATACAACATCATTTTGAGAACAAAATCAAAACAACAAGTGTTTTGGTCATTTTTTTTGTATCTTTTTTGAAGGGTTGTTGCATTTTGTATCTTGTAACATAGTATGCTATCTTTGTGAGCTTCAAGTACATTATGTAATTTCTGTATTCTCAACATTGTATGCTTTCTGCAAGTTCTTAACTTGAATTCAGTATTATGCGAGTTCTTGAAGTTGAGAATTCTTCGAGTTCTAGAGTTGGAATAAGATTTACGCGAGTTCATGACTTAGAATAAGCATCATGCCAGTTTTTGACTTGGATTTTGCATTTTGACTATTCTAACCTGTTTTTAGAGGATTTTCATGTGTTCTAAGAGTTCATGAGATACAACATCATTTTGAGAACAAAATCAAAACAACAAGTGTTTTGGTCATTTTTTTGAATCTTTTTTGTACTTTTTTTTGAAGAGTTGTTGCATTTTGTATCTTGCTACATAATATGCTATCTTTGTGAGCTTCAAGTACATTCTGTATTTCCTGTATTCTCAACATAGTATGCTTTCTACGAGTTCTTAGCTTGAATTCAAGATTATGCATGTTCTTGAGGTGGAGAATTGTAATCTGCGAGTTTTAGAGTTGGAATAAGTTGTACGCGAGTTCATGACTTAGAATAAGCATCATGCGAGTTTTTGACTTGGACTTTGCATTTTGAGTGTTCTAACTTGTTTTAAGAGGATTTTCATGTGTTCTAAGAGTTCATGAGATACAACATCATTTTGAGAACAAAATCAAAACAACAAGTGTTTTGGTCATTTTTTTTTGTATCTTTTCTGAAGGGTTGTTGCATTTTGTATCTTGTAACATAGTATGCTATCTTTGTGAGCTTCAAGTACATTATGTATTTTCTGTATTCTCAACATAGTATGCTATCTGCGAGTTCTTAACTTGAATTCAGTATTATGCGAGTTCTTGAAGTTGAGAATTATTCGAGTTCTAGAGTTGGAATAAGATTTACGCGAATTCATGACTTAGAATAAGCATCATGCCAGTTTTTGACATGGATTTTGCATTTTGACTATTCTAACCTGTTTTTAGAGGATTTTCATGTGTTCTAAGAGTTCATGAGATACAACATCATTTTGAGAACAAAATCAAAACAACAAAAGTTTTGGCCATTTTTTTTGTATCTTTTCTGAAGGGTTGTTGCATTTTGTATCTTGTAACATAGTATGCTATCTTTGTGAGCTTCAAGTACATTATGTATTTTCTGTATTCTCAACATAGTATGCTTTCTGCGAGTTCTTAACTTGAACTCAGTATTATGCGAGTTCTTGAAGTTGAGAATTCTTCGAGTTCTAGAGTTGGAATAAGATTTACGCGAGTTCATGACTTAGAATAAGCATCATGCCAGTTTTTGACTTGGATTTTGCATTTTGACTATTCTAACCTGTTTTTAGAGGATTTTCATGTGTTCTAAGAGTTCATGAGATACAACATCATTTTGAGAACAAAATCAAAACAACAAATGATTTGGCCATTTTTTTAAATCTTTTATGTACTTTTTTTTGAAGAGTTGTTGCATTTTGTATCTTGCTACATAATATGCTATCTTTGTGAGTTTCAAGTATATTATGTATTTTCTGTATTCTCAAAACAGTTTGCTTTCTGCGAGTTCTTAACTTGAGTTCAGTATTATGCGAATTCTTGATTTTAGAATTGTATTCTGGGAGTTCTAGATTTGAAATAAGATTTATTCGAGTAGTCTTAGAAGAAGCATCGAGCGAGTTTTTGTCTTGGACTTTGCATTTTGAGTGTTCTAACCTGTTTTAAGAGGATTTTCATGTGTTCTGCGAGTTCATGAGATACATCATCATTTTGAGAACAAAATCAAAACAACAAGTGTTTTGGTCATTTTTTTTTGTATCTTTTCTGTATGTTTTTTGAAGTGTTGTTGCATTTTGTAACTTGCAACATAGTTTGCTATCTTTGTGAGCTTCAAGTACATTCTGTATTTTCTATATTCTCAACATAGTATGCTTTCAACGAGTTCTTAACTTGAATTCAAGATTATGCATGTTCTTGAGGTGGAGAATTGTAATCTGCGAGTTTTAGAGTTGGAATAAGTTGTACGCGAGTTCATGACTTAGAAGAAGTATCGAGCGAGTTTTTGTCTTGGACTTTGCATTTTGAGTGTTCTAACCTGTTTTAAGAGGATTTTCATGTGTTCTGCGAGTTCATGAGATACATCATCATTTTGAGAACAAAATCAAAACAACAAGTGTTTTGGTCATTTTTTTTGTATCTTTTCTGTATGTTTTTTGAAGTGTTGTTGCATTTTGTATCTTGCAACATAGTATGCTATCTTTGTGAGCTTCAAGTACATTCTGTATTTTCTGTATTCTCAACATAGTATGCTTTCTACGAGTTCTTAACTTGAATTCAAGATTATGCATGTTCTTGAGGTGGAGAATTGTAATCTGCGAGTTTTAGAGTTGGAATAAGTTGTACGCGAGTTCATGACTTAGAATAAGCATCATGCGAGTTTTTGACTTGGACTTTGCATTTTGAGTGTTCTAACTTGTTTTAAGAGGATTTTCATGTGTTCTAAGAGTTCATGAGATACAACATCATTTTCAGAACAAAATCAAAACAACAAGTGTTTTGGTCATTTTTTTTGTATCTTTTCTTTACTTTTTTTTGAAGTGTTGTTGCATTTTGTATCTTGCTACATAGTATGCTATCTTTGTGAGCTTCAAGTACATTATGTATTTTCTGTATTCTCAACACAGTTTGCTTTCTGCGAGTTCTTAACTTGAGTTCAGTATTATATGAATTCTTGAGTTTAGAGTTGTATTCTGCGAGTTCTAGATTTGAAATAAGATTTATTCGACTTAATGACTTTAGAAGAAGCATCGAGCGAGTTTTTGTCTTGGACTTTGCATTTTGAGTGTTCTAACCTTTTTTAAGAGGATTTTCATGTGTTCTGCGAGTTCATGAGATACATCATCATTTTGAGAACAAAATCAAAACAAGTGTTTTGGTCATTTTTTTTTGTATCTTTTCTGTATGTTTTTTGAAGTGTTGTTGCATTTTGTATCTTGCAACATAGTATGCTATCTCTGTGAGCTTTCAAGTACATTCTGTATTTTCTGTATTCTCTACATAGTATGCTTTCTACGAGTTCTTAACTTGAATTCAAGATTATGCATGTTCTTGAGGTGGAGAATTGTAATCTGCGAGTTTTAGAGTTGGAATAAGTTGTACGCGAGTTCATAACTTAGAAGAAGCATCGAGCAAGTTTTTGTCTTGGACTTTGCATTTTGAGTGTTCTAACCTGTTTTAAGAGGATTTTCATGTGTTCTGCGAGTTAATGAGATACATCATCATTTTGAGAACAAAATCAAAACAACAAGTGTTTTGGTCATTTTTTTTGTATCTTTTTTGAAGGGTTGTTGCATTTTGTATCTTGTAACATAGTATGCTATCTTTGTGAGCTTCAAGTACATTATGTAATTTCTGTATTCTCAACATTGTATGCTTTCTGCAAGTTCTTAACTTGAATTCAGTATTATGCGAGTTCTTGAAGTTGAGAATTCTTCGAGTTCTAGAGTTGGAATAAGATTTACGCGAGTTCATGACTTAGAATAAGCATCATGCCAGTTTTTGACTTGGATTTTGCATTTTGACTATTCTAACCTGTTTTTAGAGGATTTTCATGTGTTCTAAGAGTTCATGAGATACAACATCATTTTGAGAACAAAATCAAAACAACAAGTGTTTTGGTCATTTTTTTGAATCTTTTATGTACTTTTTTTTGAAGAGTTGTTGCATTTTGTATCTTGCTACATAATATGCTATCTTTGTGAGCTTCAAGTACATTCTGTATTTCCTGTATTCTCAACATAGTATGCTTTCTACGAGTTCTTAGCTTGAATTCAAGATTATGCATGTTCTTGAGGTGGGGAATTGTAATCTGCGAGTTTTAGAGTTGGAATAAGTTGTACGCGAGTTCATGACTTAGAATAAGCATCATGCGAGTTTTTGACTTGGACTTTGCATTTTGAGTGTTCTAACTTGTTTTAAGAGGATTTTCATGTGTTCTAAGAGTTCATGAGATACAACATCATTTTGAGAACAAAATCAAAACAACAAGTGTTTTGGTCATTTTTTTTTGTATCTTTTCTGAAGGGTTGTTGCATTTTGTATCTTGTAACATAGTATGCTATCTTTGTGAGCTTCAAGTACATTATGTATTTTCTGTATTCTCAACATAGTATGCTTTCTGCGAGTTCTTAACTTGAATTCAGTATTATGCGAGTTCTTGAAGTTGAGAATTCTTCGAGTTCTAGAGTTGGAATAAGATTTACGCGAATTCATGACTTAGAATAAGCATCATGCCAGTTTTTGACATGGATTTTGCATTTTGACTATTCTAACCTGTTTTTAGAGGATTTTCATGTGTTCTAAGAGTTCATGAGATACAACATCATTTTGAGAACAAAATCAAAACAACAAAAGTTTTGGCCATTTTTTTTTGTATCTTTTCTGAAGGGTTGTTGCATTTTGTATCTTGTAACATAGTATGCTATCTTTGTGAGCTTCAAGTACATTATGTATTTTCTGTATTCTCAACATAGTATGCTTTCTGCGAGTTCTTAACTTGAATTCAGTATTATGTGAATTCTTGAGTTTAGAGTTGTATTCTGCGAGATTTAGAGTTGGAATAAGTTGTACGCGAGTTCATGACTTAGAATAAGCATCATGCGAGTTTTTGACTTGGACTTTGCATTTTGAGTGTTCTAACTTGTTTTAAGAGGATTTTCATGTGTTCTAAGAGTTCATGAGATACAACATCATTTTGAGAACAAAATCAAAACAACAAGTGTTTTGGTCATTTTTTTTGTATCTTTTCTGTACTTTTTTTTGAAGTGTTGTTGTATTTTGTATCTTGCTACATAGTATGCTATCTTTGTGAGCTTCAAGTACATTATGTATTTTCTGTATTCTCAACATAGTTTGCTTTCTGAGAGTTCTTAACTTGAGTTCAGTGTTATGTGAATTCTTGAGTTTAGAGTTGTATTCTGCGAGTTCTAGATTTGAAATAAGATTTATTCGAGTTAATGACTAAGAAGAAGCATCGAGCGAGTTTTTGTCTTGGACTTTGCATTTTGAGTGTTCTAACCTGTTTTAAGAGGATTTTCATGTGTTCTGCGAGTTCATGAGATACATCATCATTTTGAGAACAGAATCAAAACAACAAGTGTTTTGGTCATTTTTTTTGTATCTTTTCTATATGTTTTTTGAAGTGTTGCTGCATTTTGTATCTTGCAACATAGTATGCTATCTTTGTGAGCTTCAAGTACATTCTGTATTTTCTGTATTCTCAACATAGTATGCTTTCTACGAGTTCTTAACTTGAATTCAAGATTATGCATGTTCTTGAGGTGGAGAATTGTAATCTGCGAGTTTTAGAGTTGGAATAAGTTGTACGCGAGTTCATGACTTAGAATAAGCATCATGCGAGTTTTTGACTTGGACTTTGCATTTTGAGTGTTCTAAGAGTTCATGAGATACAACATCATTTTGAGAACAAAATAAAAACAAGTGTTTTGGTCATTTTTTTTGTATCTTTTCTATACTTTTTTTTGAAGTGTTGTTGCATTTTGTATATAGTATGCTATCTTTGTGAGCTTCAAGTACATTATTTATTTTCTGTATTCTCAACACAGTTTGCTTTCTGCGAGTTCTTAACTTGAGTTCAGTATTATGTGAATTTTTGAGTTTAGAGTTGTATTCTGCGAGTTCTAGATTTGAAATAAGATTTATTCGAGTTAATGACTTTAGAAGAAGCATCGAGCGAGTTTTTGTCTTGGACTTTGCATTTTGAGTGTTCTAACCTGTTTTAAGAGGATTTTCATGTGTTCTGCGAGTTCATGAGATACATCATCATTTTGAGAACAAAATCAAAACAACAAGTGTTTTGGTCATTTTTTTGTATCTTTTCTGTATGTTTTTTGAAGTGTTGTTGCATTTTGTATCTTGAAACATAGTATGCTATCTTCATGACCTTCAAGTACATTCTGTATTTTCTGTATTCTCAACATATTATGCTTTCTGCGAGTTCTTAACTTGAATTCAGTATTATGCGAGTTCTTGAAGTTGAGAATTCTTCGAGTTCTAGAGTTGGAATAAGATTTACGCGAGTTCATGACTTAGAATAAGCATCATGCCAGTTTTTGAATTGGATTTTGCATTTTGACTATTCTAACCTGTTTTTAGAGGATTTTCATGTGTTCTAAGATACAACATCATTTTGAGAACAAAATCAAAACAACAAGTGTTTTGGTCATTTTTTTGAATCTTTTATGTACTTTTTTTTGAAGAGTTGTTGCATTTTGTATCTTGCTACATCATAATATGCTATCTTTGTGAGCTTCAAGTACATTCTGTATTTCCTGTATTCTCAACATAGTATGCTTTCTACGAGTTCTTAGCTTGAATTCAAGATTATGCATGTTCTTGAGGTGGAGAATTGTAATCTGCGAGTTTTAGAGTTGGAATAAGTTGTACGCGAGTTCATGACTTAGAATAAGCATCATGCGAGTTTTTGACTTGGACTTTGCATTTTGAGTGTTCTAACTTGTTTTAAGAGGATTATCATGTGTTCTAAGAGTTCATGAGATACAACATCATTTTGAGAACAAAATCAAAACAACAAGTGTTTTGGTCATTTTTTTTGTATCTTTTCTATACTTTTTTTTTGAAGTGTTGTTGCATTTTGTATCTTACTACATAGTATGCTATCTTTGTGAGCTTCAAGTACATTATGTATTTTCTGTATTCTCAACCCAGTTTGCTTTCTGAGAGTTCTTAACTTGAGTTCAGTATTATGTGAATTCTTGAGTTTGGAGTTGTATTCTGCGAGTTCTAGATTTGAAATAAGATTTATTCGAGTTAATGACTTTTAAGAAGCATCGAGCGAGTTTTTGTCTTGGACTTTGCATTTTGAGTGTTCTAACCTGTTTTAAGAGGATTTTCATGTGTTCTGCGAGTTCATGAGATACATCATCATTTTGAGAACAAAATCAAAACAACAAATGTTTTGGTCATTTTTTTTTGTATCTTTTCTGTATGTTTTTTGAAGTGTTGTTGCATTTTGTATCTTGCAACATAGTATGCTATATTTGTGAGCTTCAAGTACATTCTGTATTTTCTGTATTCTCAACCTGCTTTCTACGAGTTCTTAACTTGAATTCAAGATTATGCATGTTCTTGAGGTGGAGAATTGTAATCTGCGAGTTTTAGAGTTGGAATAAGTTGTACGCGAGTTCATGAGATACAACATCATTTTGAGAACAAAATCAAAACAACAACTGTTTTGGTCATTTTTTTTTGTATCTTTTCTATACTAATTTTTGAAGTGTTGTTGCATTTTGTATCTTGCAACATAGTATGCTATCTTTGTGAGCTTCAAATACATTATGTATTTTATGTATTCTCAACACAGTTTGCTTTCTGCGAGTTCTTACTTGAGTGAAGTATTATGTGAATTCTTGAGTTTAAAATTGTTTTCTGCGAGTTCTAGATTTGAAATAAGATTTGTTCGAGTTAATAATAACTTAGAAGAAGCATCGTGCGAGTTTTTGTCTTGGACTTTGCATTTTGAGTGTTCTAACCTACTTTAAGAGGATTTTCATGTGTTCTACGAGTTCATGAGATACATTATCATTTTGAGAACAAAATCAAAACAACAAGTGTTTTGGTCATTTTTTTTGTATATTTTCTGTATGTTTTATGAAGTGTTGTTGCATTTTATATCTTGCAACATAGTATGCTATCTTTGTGAGCTTCAAGTACATTATGTATTTTCTGTATTCTCAACACTGTTCGCTTTTTCTGCGAGTTCTTAACTTGAGTTCAGTATTATGCGAATTCTTGAGTTTAGAATTGTATTCTGCGAGTTCTAGATTTGAAATAAGATTTATTCGAGTTAATGACTTAGAAGAAGTATCGCGCGAGTTTTTGACTTGGACTTTGCATTTTGAGTGTTCTAACTTGTTTTAAGAGGATTTTCATGTGTTCTAAGGGTTCATGAGATACATCATCATTTTGAGAACAAAATCAAAACAACTGGTGTTTTTGTCATTTTTTTTTTGTATCTTTTCTGTACTTTTTTTTGAAGTGTTGTTGCATTTTGTATCTTGCTACATAGTATGCTATCTTTGTGAGCTTCAAGTACATTATGTATTTTTTGTATTCTCAAGACAGTTTGCTTTCTGCGAGTTCTTAACTTGAGTTCAATATTATGTGAATTCTTGAGTTTAGAGTTGTAATCTGCGAGTTTTAGAGTTGGAATAAGTTGTACGCGAGTTCATGACATAGAATAAGCATCATGCGAGTTTTTGACTTGGACTTTGCATTTTGAGTGTTCTAACTTGTTTTAAGAGGATTTTCATGTGTTCTAAGAGTTCATGAGATACAACATCATTTTGAGAACAAAATCAAAACAACAAGTGTTTTTGTCATTTTTTTTTGTATCTTTTCTGTACTTTTTTTTGAAGTGTTGTTGCATTTTGTATCTTGCAACATAGTATGCTATCTTTGTGAGCTTCAAGTACATTCTGTATTTTCTGTATTCTCAACCTAGTATGCTTTCTACGAGTTCTTAACTTGAATTCAAGATTATGCATGTTCTTGAGGTGGAGAATTGTAATCTGCGAGTTTTAGAGTTGGAATAAGTTGTACGCGAGTTCATGACTTAGAATAAGCATCATGCGAGTTTTTGATTTGGACTTTGCATTTTGAGTGTTCTAACTTGTTTTAAGAGGATTTTCATGTGTTCTAAGAGTTCATGAGATACAACATCATTTTCAGAACAAAATCAAAACAACAAGTGTTTTGGTCATTTTTTTTGTATCTTTTCTTTACTTTTTTTTGAAGTGTTGTTGCATTTTGTATCTTGCTACATAGTATGCTATCTTTGTGAGCTTCAAGTACATTATGTATTTTATGTATTCTCAACATAGTTTGCTTTCTGCGAGTTCTTAACTTGAGTTCAGTATTATATGAATTCTTGAGTTTAGAGTTGTATTCTGCAAGTTCTAGATTTGAAATAAGATTTATTCGACTTAATGACTTTAGAAGAAGCATCGAGCGAGTTTTTGTCTTGGACTTTGCATTTTGAGTGTTCTAACCTTTTTTAAGAGGATTTTCATGTGTTCTGCGAGTTCATGAGATACATCATCATTTTGAGAACAAAATCAAAACAAGTGTTTTGGTCATTTTTTTTTTTGTATCTTTTCTGTATGTTTTTTGAAGTGTTGTTGCATTTTGTATCTTGCAACATAGTATGCTATCTCTGTGAGCTTTCAAGTACATTCTGTATTTTCTGTATTCTCTACATAGTATGCTTTCTACGAGTTCTTAACTTGAATTCAAGATTATGCATGTTCTTGAGGTGGAGAATTGTAATCTGCGAGTTTTAGAGTTGGAATAAGTTGTACGCGAGTTCATAACTTAGAAGAAGCATTGAGCGAGTTTTTGTCTTGGACTTTGCATTTTGAGTGTTCTAACCTGTTTTAAGAGGATTTTCATGTGTTCTGCGAGTTAATGAGATACATCATCATTTTGAGAACAAAATCAAAACAACAAGTGTTTTGGTCATTTTTTTTGTATCTTTTTTGAAGGGTTGTTGCATTTTGTATCTTGTAACATAGTATGCTATCTTTGTGAGCTTCAAGTACATTATGTAATTTCTGTATTCTCAACATTGTATGCTTTCTGCAAGTTCTTAACTTGAATTCAGTATTATGCGAGTTCTTGAAGTTGAGAATTCTTCGAGTTCTAAAGTTGGAATAAGATTTACGCGAGTTCATGACTTAGAATAAGCATCATGCCAGTTTTTGACTTGGATTTTGCATTTTGACTATTCTAACCTGTTTTTAGAGGATTTTCATGTGTTCTAAGAGTTCATGAGATACAACATCATTTTGAGAACAAAATCAAAACAACAAGTGTTTTGGTCATTTTTTTGAATCTTTTATGTACTTTTTTTTGAAGAGTTGTTGCATTTTGTATCTTGCTACATAATATGCTATCTTTGTGAGCTTCAAGTACATTCTGTATTTCCTGTATTCTCAACAATAGTATGCTTTCTACGAGTTCTTAGCTTGAATTCAAGATTATGCATGTTCTTGAGGTGGGGAATTGTAATCTGCGAGTTTTAGAGTTGGAATAAGTTGTACGCGAGTTCATGACTTAGAATAAGCATCATGCGAGTTTTTGACTTGGACTTTGCATTTTGAGTGTTCTAACTTGTTTTAAGAGGATTTTCATGTGTTCTAAGAGTTCATGAGATACAACATCATTTTGAGAACAAAATCAAAACAACAAGTGTTTTGGTCATTTTTTTTTGTATCTTTTCTGAAGGGTTGTTGCATTTTGTATCTTGTAACATAGTATGCTATCTTTGTGAGCTTCAAGTACATTATGTATTTTCTGTATTCTCAACATAGTATGCTTTCTGCGAGTTCTTGAAGTTGAGAATTCTTTGAGTTCTAGAGTTGGAATAAGATTTACGCGAATTCATGACTTAGAATAAGCATCATGCCAGTTTTTGACATGGATTTTGCATTTTGACTATTCTAACCTGTTTTTAGAGGATTTTCATGTGTTCTAAGAGTTCATGAGATACAACATCATTTTGAGAACAAAATCAAAACAACAAAAGTTTTGGCCATTTTTTTTTGTATCTTTTCTGAAGGGTTGTTGCATTTTGTATCTTGTAACATAGTATGCTATCTTTGTGAGCTTCAAGTACATTATGTATTTTCTGTATTCTCAACATAGTATGCTTTCTGCGAGTTCTTAACTTGAATTCAGTATTATGTGAATTCTTGAGTTTAGAGTTGTATTCTGCGAGATTTAGAGTTGGAATAAGTTGTACGCGAGTTCATGACTTAGAATAAGCATCATGCGAGTTTTTGACTTGGACTTTGCATTTTGAGTGTTCTAACTTGTTTTAAGAGGATTTTCATGTGTTCTAAGAGTTCATGAGATACAACATCATTTTGAGAACAAAATCAAAACAACAAGTGTTTTGGTCATTTTTTTTGTATCTTTTCTGTACTTTTTTTTGAAGTGTTGTTGTATTTTGTATCTTGCTACATAGTATGCTATCTTTGTGAGCTTCAAGTACATTATGTATTTTCTGTATTCTCAACATAGTTTGCTTTCTGAGAGTTCTTAACTTGAGTTCAGTGTTATGTGAATTCTTGAGTTTAGAGTTGTATTCTGCGAGTTCTAGATTTGAAATAAGATTTATTCGAGTTAATGACTTAGAAGAAGCATCGAGCGAGTTTTTGTCTTGGACTTTGCATTTTGAGTGTTCTAACCTGTTTTAAGAGGATTTTCATGTGTTCTGCGAGTTCATGAGATACATCATCATTTTGAGAACAAAATCAAAACAACAAGTGTTTTGGTCATTTTTTTTGTATCTTTTCTATATGTTTTTTGAAGTGTTGCTGCATTTTGTATCTTGCAACATAGAATGCTATCTTTGTGAGCTTCAAGTACATTCTGTATTTTCTGTATTCTCAACATAGTATGCTTTCTACAAGTTCTTAACTTGAATTCAAGATTATGCATGTTCTTGAGGTGGAGAATTGTAATCTGCGAGTTTTAGAGTTGGAATAAGTTGTACGCGAGTTCATGACTTAGAATAAGCATCATGCGAGTTTTTGACTTGGACTTTGCATTTTGAGTGTTCTAACTTGTTTTAAGAGGATTTTCATGTGTTCTAAGAGTTCATGAGATACAACATCATTTTGAGAACAAAATAAAAACAACAAGTGTTTTGGTCATTTTTTTTTGTATCTTTTCTATACTTTTTTTTGAAGTGTTGTTGCATTTTGTATATAGTATGCTATCTTTGTGAGCTTCAAGTACATTATTTATTTTCTGTATTCTCAACACAGTTTGCTTTCTGCGAGTTCTTAACTTGAGTTCAGTATTATGTGAATTTTTGAGTTTAGAGTTGTATTCTGCGAGTTCTAGATTTGAAATAAGATTTATTCGAGTTAATGACTTTAGAAGAAGCATCGAGCGAGTTTTTGTCTTGGACTTTGCATTTTGAGTGTTCTAACCTGTTTTAAGAGGATTTTCATGTGTTCTGCGAGTTCATGAGATACATCATCATTTTGAGAACAAAATCAAAACAACAAGTGTTTTGGTCATTTTTTTGTATCTTTTTTGAAGTGTTGTTGCATTTTGTATCTTGCAACATAGTATGCTATCTTCATGAGCTTCAAGTACATTCTGTATTTTCTGTATTCTCAACATATTATGCTTTCTGCGAGTTCTTAACTTGAATTCAGTATTATGCGAGTTCTTGAAGTTGAGAATTCTTCGAGTTCTAGAGTTGGAATAAGATTTACGCGAGTTCATGACTTAGAATAAGCATCATGCCAGTTTTTGAATTGGATTTTGCATTTTGACTATTCTAACCTGTTTTTAGAGGATTTTCATGTGTTCTAAGATACAACATCATTTTGAGAACAAAATCAAAACAACAAGTGTTTTGGTCATTTTTTTGAATCTTTTATGTACTTTTTTTTTGAAGAGTTGTTGCATTTTGTATCTTGCTACATCATAATATCCTATCTTTGTGAGCTTCAAGTACATTCTGTATTTCCTGTATTATGCTTTCTACGAGTTCTTAGCTTGAATTCAAGATTATGCATGTTCTTGAGGTGGAGAATTGTAATCTGCGAGTTTTAGAGTTGAAATAAGTTGTACGCGAGTTCATGACTTAGAATAAGCATCATGCGAGTTTTTGACTTGGACTTTGCATTTTGAGTGTTCTAACTTGTTTTAAGAGGATTATCATGTGTTCTAAGAGTTCATGAGATACAACATCATTTTGAGAACAAAATCAAAACAACAAGTGTTTTGGTCATTTTTTTTGTATCTTTTCTATACTTTTTTTTTGAAGTGTTGTTGCATTTTGTATCTTACTACATAGTATGCTATCTTTGTGAGCTTCAAGTACATTATGTATTTTCTGTATTCTCAACCCAGTTTGCTTTCTGAGAGTTCTTAACTTGAGTTCAGTATTATGTGAATTCTTGAGTTTGGAGTTGTATTCTGCGAGTTCTAGATTTGAAATAAGATTTATTCGAGTTAATGACTTTTAAGAAGCATCGAGCGAGTTTTTGTCTTGGACTTTGCATTTTGAGTGTTCTAACCTGTTTTAAGAGGATTTTCATGTGTTCTGCGAGTTCATGAGATACATCTTCATTTTGAGAACAAAATCAAAACAACAAATGTTTTGGTCATTTTTTTTGTATCTTTTCTGTATGTTTTTTGAAGTGTTGTTGCATTTTGTATCTTGCAACATAGTATGCTACATTTGTGAGCTTCAAGTACATTCTTTATTTTCTGTATTCTCAACATAGTATGCTTTCTACGAGTTCTTAACTTGAATTCAAGATTATGCATGTTCTTGAGGTGGAGAATTGTAATCTGCGAGTTTTAGAGTTGGAATAAGTTGTACGCGAGTTCATGAGATACAACATCATTTTGAGAACAAAATCAAAACAACAAGTGTTTTGGTCATTTTTTTTTTGTATCTTTTCTATACTAATTTTTGAAGTGTTGTTGCATTTTGTATCTTGCAACATAGTATGCTATCTTTGTGAGCTTCAAATACATTATGTATTTTATGTATTCTCAACACAGTTTGCTTTCTGCGAGTTCTTAACTTGAGTGAAGTATTATGTGAATTCTTGAGTTTAAAATTGTTTTCTGCGAGTTCTAGATTTGAAATAAGATTTATTCGAGTTAATAATAACTTAGAAGAAGCATCGTGCGAGTTTTTGTCTTGGACTTTGCATTTTGAGTGTTCTAACCTACTTTAAGAGGATTTTCATGTGTTCTGCGAGTTCATGAGATACATTATCATTTTGAGAACAAAATCAAAACAACAAGTGTTTTGGTCATTTTTTTGTATATTTTCTGTATGTTTTATGAAGTGTTGTTGCATTTTATATCTTGCAACATAGTATGCTATCTTTGTGAGCTTCAAGTACATTATGTATTTTCTGTATTCTCAACACAGTTTGCTTTCTGCGAGTTCTTAACTTGAGTTCAGTATTATGCGAATTCTTGAGTTTAGAATTGTATTCTGCGAGTTCTAGATTTGAAATAAGATTTATTCGAGTTAATGACTTAGAAGAAGTATCGCGCGAGTTTTTGACTTGGACTTTGCATTTTGAGTGTTCTAACTTGTTTTAAGAGGATTTTCATGTGTTCTAAGGGTTCATGAGATACATCATCATTTTGAGAACAAAATCAAAACAACAAGTGTTTTTGTCATTTTTTTTTGTATCTTTTCTGTACTTTTTTTTTGAAGTGTTGTTGCATTTTGTATCTTGCTACATAGTATGCTATCTTTGTGAGCTTCAAGTACATTATGTATTTTCTGTATTCTCAAGACAGTTTGCTTTCTGCGAGTTCTTAACTTGAGTTCAATATTATGTGAATTCTTGAGTTTAGAGTTGTAATCTGCGAGTTTTAGAGTTGGAATAAGTTGTACGCGAGTTCATGACATAGAATAAGCATCATGCGAGTTTTTGACTTGGACTTTGCATTTTGAGTGTTCTAACTTGTTTTAAGAGGATTTTCATGTGTTCTAAGAGTTCATGAGATACAACATCATTTTGAGAACAAAATCAAAACAACAAGTGTTTTGGTCATTTTTTTTTGTATCTTTTCTGTACTTTTTTTTTTGAAGTGTTGTTGCATGTTGTATCAAGCTATATAGTATGCTATCTTTGTGAGCTTCAAGTACATTATGTATTTTCTGTATTCTCAATACAGTTTGCTTTCTGAGAGTTCTTAACTTGAGTTCAGTATTATGTGAATTCTTGAGTTTAGAGTTGTATTCTGCGAGTTCTAGATTTGAAATAAGATTTATTCAAGTTAATGACTTAGAAGAAGCATCGAGCGAGTTTTTGTCTTGGACTTTGCATTTTGAGTGTTCTAACCTGTTTTAAGAGGATTTTCATGTGTTCTGCGAGTTCATGAGATACATCATCATTTTGAGAACAAAATCAAAACAACAAGTGTTTTGGTCATTTTTTTTGTATCTTTTCTGTATGTTTTTTGAAGTGTTGTTGCATCTTGTATCTTGCAACATAGTATTCTATCTTTGTGAGCTTCAAGTACATTCTGTATTTTCTGTATTCTCAACATAGTATGCTTTCTACGAGTTCTTAACTTGAATTCAAGATTATGCATGTTCTTGAGGTGGAGAATTGTAATCTGCGAGTTTTAGAGTTGGAATAAGTTGTACGCGAGTTAATGACTTAGAATAAGCATCATGCCAGTTTTTGACTTGGACTTTGCATTTTGAGTGTTCTAACTTGTTTTAAGAGGATTATCATGTGTTCTAAGAGTTCATGAGATACAACATCATTTTGAGAACAAAATCAAAACAACAAGTGTTTTGGTCAATTTTTTTGTATCTTTTCTATACTTTTTTTTTGAAGTGTTGTTGCATTTTGTATCTTACTACATAGTATGCTATCTTTGTGAGCTTCAAGTACATTATGTATTTTCTGTATTCTCAACCCAGTTTGCTTTCTGAGAGTTCTTAACTTGAGTTCAGTATTATGTGAATTCTTGAGTTTAGAGTTGTATTCTGCGAGTTCTAGATTTGAAATAAGATTTATTCGAGTTAATGACTTAGAAGAAGCATCGAGCGAGTTTTTGTCTTGGACTTTGCATTTTGAGTGTTCTAACCTGTTTTAAGAGGATTTTCATGTGTTCTGCGAGTTCATGAGATACATCATCATTTTGAGAACACAATCAAAACAACAAGTGTTTTGGTCATTTTTTTTGTATCTTTTCTGTTCTTTTTTTTGAAGTGTTGTTGCGTTTTGTATCTTGCTACATAGTATGCTATCTTTGTGAGCTTCAAGTACATTCTGTATTTTCTGTATTCTCAACATAGTATGCTTTCTACGAGTTCTTAACTTGAATTCAAGATTATGCATGTTCTTGAGGTGGAGAATTGTAATCTGCGAGTTTTAGATTTGAAATAAGATTTATTCGAGTTAATGACTTAGAAGAAGTAACGCGCGAGTTTTTGTCTTGACTCTGCATTTTGAGTGTTCTAACCTGTTTTAAGAGGATTTTCATGTGTTCTGCGAGTTCATGAGATACATCATCATTTTGAGAACAAAATCAAAACAACAAGTGTTTTGGTCATTTTTTTTTGTATCTTTTCTGTACTTTTTTTTTGAAGTGTTGTTGCATTTTGTATCATGCTATATAGTATGCTATCTTTGTGAGCTTCAAGTACATTATGTATTTTTTGTATTCTCAACACAGTTTGCTTTCTGAGAGTTCTTAACTTGAGTTCAGTATTATGTGAATTCTTGAGTTTAGAGTTGTATTCTGCGAGTTCTTGATTTGAAATAAGATTTATTCAAGTTAATGACTTAGAAGAAGCATCGAGCGCGTTTTTGTCTTGGACTTTGCATTTTGAGTGTTCTAACCTGTTTTAAGAGGATTTTCATGTGTTCTGCGAGTTCATGAGATACATCATCATTTTGAGAACAAAATCAAAACAACAAGTGTTTTGGTCATTTTTTTTGTATCTTTTCTGTATGTTTTTTGAAGTGTTGTTGCATCTTGTATCTTGCAACATAGTATTCTATCTTTGTGAGCTTCAAGTACATTCTGTATTTTCTGTATTCTCAACATAGTATGCTTTCTACGAGTTCTTAACTTGAATTCAAGATTATGCATGTTCTTGAGGTGGAGAATTGTAATCTGCGAGTTTTAGAGTTGGAATAAGTTGTACGCGAGTTCATGACTTAGAATAAGCATCATGCCAGTTTTTGACTTGGACTTTGCATTTTGAGTGTTCTAACTTGTTTTAAGAGGATTTTCATGTGTTCTAAGAGTTCATGAGATACAACATCATTTGGAGAACAAAATCAAAACAACAAGTGTTTTGGTCATTTTTTTTGTATCTTTTCTGTACTTTTTTTTGAAGTATTGTTGCATTTTGTATCTTGCTACATTGTATGCTATCTTTGTGAGCTTCAAGTACATTATGTATTTTCTGTATTCTCAACCCAGTTTGCTTTCTAAGAGTTCTTAACTTGAGTTCAGTATTATGTGAATTCTTGAGTTTAGAGTTGTATTCTGCGAGTTCTAGATTTGAAATAAGATTTATTCGAGTTAATGACTTAGAAGAAGCATCGAGCGAGTTTTTGTCTTGGACTTTGCATTTTGAGTGTTCTAACCAGTTTTAAGAGGATTTTCATGTGTTCTGCGAGTTCATGAGATACATCATCATTTTGAGAACACAATCAAAACAACAAGTGTTTTGGTCATTTTTTTTGTATCTTTTCTGTACTTTTTTTTGAAGTGTTGTTGCATTTTGTATCTTGCTACATAGTATGCTATCTTTGTGAGCTTCAAGTACATTATGTATTTTCTGTATTCTCAACCCAGTTTGCTTTCTGAGAGTTCTTAACTTGAGTTCAGTATTATGTGAATTCTTGAGTTTAGAGTTGTATTCTGCGAGTTCTAGATTTGAAATAAGATTTATTCGAGTTAATGACTTAGAAGAAGCATCGAGCGAGTTTTTGTCTTGGACTTTGCATTTTGAGTGTTCTAACCTGTTTTAAGAGGATTTTCATGTGTTCTGCGAGTTCATGAGATACATCATCATTTTGAGAACACAATCAAAACAACAAGTGTTTTGGTCATTTTTTTTTGTATCTTTTCTGTTCTTTTTTTTTGAAGTGTTGTTGCGTTTTGTATCTTGCTACATAGTATGCTATCTTTGTGAGCTTCAAGTACATTCTGTATTTTCTGTATTCTCAACATAGTATGCTTTCTACGAGTTCTTAACTTGAATTCAAGATTATGCATGTTCTTGAGGTGGAGAATTGTAATCTGCGAGTTTTAGATTTGAAATAAGATTTATTCGAGTTAATGACTTAGAAGAAGTAACGCGCGAGTTTTTGTCTTGACTCTGCATTTTGAGTGTTCTAACCTGTTTTAAGAGGATTTTCATGTGTTCTGCGAGTTCATGAGATACATCATCATTTTGAGAACAAAATCAAAACAACAATTGTTTTGGTCATTTTTTTTGTATCTTTTCTGTTCTTTTTTTTGAAGTGTTGTTGCGTTTTATATCTTGCTACATAGTATGCTATCTTTGTGAGCTTCAAGTACATTCTGTATTTTCTGTATTCTCAACATAGTATGCTTTCTACGAGTTCTTAACTTGAATTCAAGATTATGCATGTTCTTGAGGTGGAGAATTGTAATCTGCGAGTTTTAGATTTGAAACTTAATGTATTTTCTGTATTCTCAACCCAGTTTGCTTTCTGAGAGTTCTTAACTTGAGTTCAGTATTATGTGAATTCTTGAGTTTAGAGTTGTATTCTGCGAGTTCTAGATTTGAAATAAGATTTATTCGAGTTAATGACTTAGAAGAAGCATCGAGCGAGTTTTTGTCTTGTACTTTGCATTTTGAGTGTTCTAACCTGTTTTAAGAGGATTTTCATGTGTTCTGCGAGTTCATGAGATACATCATCATTTTGAGAACACAATCAAAACAACAAGTGTTTTGGTCATTTTTTTTGTATCTTTTCTGTTCTTTTTTTTGAAGTGTTGTTGCGTTTTGTATCTTGCTACATAGTATGTTATCTTTGTGAGCTTCAAGTACATTCTGTATTTTCTGTATTCTCAACATAGTATGCTTTCTACGAGTTCTTAACTTGAATTCAAGATTATGCATGTTCTTGAGGTGGAGAATTGTAATCTGCGAGTTTTAGATTTGAAATAAGATTTATTCGAGTTAATGACTTAGAAGAAGCATCGAGCGAGTTTTTGTCTTGACTCTGCATTTTGAGTGTTCTAACCTGTTTTAAGAGGATTTTCATGTGTTCTGCGAGTTCATGAGATACATCATCATTTTGAGAACAAAATCAAAACAACAAGTGTTTTGGTCATTTTTTTTTGTATCTTTTCTGTACTTTTTTTTTGAAGTGTTGTTGCATTTTGTATCATGCTATATAGTATGCTATCTTTGTGAGCTTCAAGTACATTATGTATTTTCTGTATTCTCAACACAGTTTGCTTTCTGAGAGTTCTTAACTTGAGTTCAGTATTATGTGAATTCTTGAGTTTAGAGTTGTATTCTGCGAGTTCTAGATTTGAAATAAGATTTATTCAAGTTAATGACTTAGAAGAAGCATCGAGCGAGTTTTTGTCTTGGACTTTGCATTTTGAGTGTTCTAACCTGTTTTAAGAGGATTTTCATGTGTTCTGCGAGTTCATGAGATACATCATCATTTTGAGAACAAAATCAAAACAACAAGTGTTTTGGTCATTTTTTTTGTATCTTTTCTGTATGTTTTTTGAAGTGTTGTTGCATCTTGTATCTTGCAACATAGTATTCTATCTTTGTGAGCTTCAAGTACATTCTGTATTTTCTGTATTCTCAACATAGTATGCTTTCTACGAGTTCTTAACTTGAATTCAAGATTATGCATGTTCTTGAGGTGGAGAATTGTAATCTGCGAGTTTTAGAGTTGGAATAAGTTGTACGCGAGTTCATGACTTAGAATAAGCATCATGCCAGTTTTTGACTTGGACTTTGCATTTTGAGTGTTCTAACTTGTTTTAAGAGGATTTTCATGTGTTCTAAGAGTTCATGAGATACAACATCATTTGGAGAACAAAATCAAAACAACAAGTGTTTTGGTCATTTTTTTTGTATCTTTTCTGTACTTTTTTTTGAAGTGTTGTTGCATTTTGTATCTTGCTACATTGTATGCTATCTTTGTGAGCTTCAAGTACATTATGTATTTTCTGTATTCTCAACCCAGTTTGCTTTCTGAGAGTTCTTAACTTGAGTTCAGTATTATGTGAATTCTTGAGTTTAGAGTTGTATTCTGCGAGTTCTAGATTTGAAATAAGATTTATTCGAGTTAATGACTTAGAAGAAGCATCGAGCGAGTTTTTGTCTTGGACTTTGCATTTTGAGTGTTCTAACCAGTTTTAAGAGGATTTTCATGTGTTCTGCGAGTTCATGAGATACATCATCATTTTGAGAACACAATCAAAACAACAAGTGTTTTGGTCATTTTTTTTGTATCTTTTCTGTACTTTTTTTTGAAGTGTTGTTGCATTTTGTATCTTGCTACATAGTATGCTATCTTTGTGAGCTTCAAGTACATTATGTATTTTCTGTATTCTCAACCCAGTTTGCTTTCTGAGAGTTCTTAACTTGAGTTCAGTATTATGTGAATTCTTGAGTTTAGAGTTGTATTCTGCGAGTTCTAGATTTGAAATAAGATTTATTCGAGTTAATGACTTAGAAGAAGCATCGAGCGAGTTTTTGTCTTGGACTTTGCATTTTGAGTGTTCTAACCTGTTTTAAGAGGATTTTCATGTGTTCTGCGAGTTCATGAGATACATCATCATTTTGAGAACACAATCAAAACAACAAGTGTTTTGGTCATTTTTTTTTGTATCTTTTCTGTTCTTTTTTTTGAAGTGTTGTTGCGTTTTGTATCTTGCTACATAGTATGCTATCTTTGTGAGCTTCAAGTACATTCTGTATTTTCCGTATTCTCAACATAGTATGCTTTCTACGAGTTCTTAACTTGAATTCAAGATTATGCATGTTCTTGAGGTGGAGAATTGTAATCTGCGAGTTTTAGATTTGAAATAAGATTTATTCGAGTTAATGACTTAGAAGAAGTAACGCGCGAGTTTTTGTCTTGACTCTGCATTTTGAGTGTTCTAACCTGTTTTAAGAGGATTTTCATGTGTTCTGCGAGTTCATGAGATACATCATCATTTTGAGAACAAAATCAAAACAACAATTGTTTTGGTCATTTTTTTTGTATCTTTTCTGTTCTTTTTTTTGAAGTGTTGTTGCGTTTTATATCTTGCTACATAGTATGCTATCTTTGTGAGCTTCAAGTACATTCTGTATTTTCTGTATTCTCAACATAGTATGCTTTCTACGAGTTCTTAACTTGAATTCAAGATTATGCATGTTCTTGAGGTGGAGAATTGTAATCTGCGAGTTTTAGATTTGAAATAAGATTTATTTGAGTACATTCTGTATTTTCTGTATTCTCAACCCAGTTTGCTTTCTGAGAGTTCTTAACTTGAGTTCAGTATTATGTGAATTCTTGAGTTTAGAGTTGTATTCTGCGAGTTCTAGATTTGAAATAAGATTTATTCGAGTTAATGACTTAGAAGAAGCATCGAGCGAGTTTTTGTCTTGTACTTTGCATTTTGAGTGTTCTAACCTGTTTTAAGAGGATTTTCATGTGTTCTGCGAGTTCATGAGATACATCATCATTTTGAGAACACAATCAAAACAACAAGTGTTTTGGTCATTTTTTTTGTATCTTTTCTGTTCTTTTTTTTGAAGTGTTGTTGCGTTTTGTATCTTGCTACATAGTATGCTATCTTTGTGAGCTTCAAGTACATTCTGTATTTTCTGTATTCTCAACATAGTATGCTTTCTACGAGTTCTTAACTTGAATTCAAGATTATGCATGTTCTTGAGGTGGAGAATTGTAATCTGCGAGTTTTAGATTTGAAATAAGATTTATTCGAGTTAATGACTTAGAAGAAGCATCGAGCGAGTTTTTGTCTTGACTCTGCATTTTGAGTGTTCTAACCTGTTTTAAGAGGATTTTCATGTGTTCTGCGAGTTCATGAGATACATCATCATTTTGAGAACAAAATCAAAACAACAAGTGTTTTGGTCATTTTTTTTTGTATCTTTTCTGTACTTTTTTTTTGAAGTGTTGTTGCATTTTGTATCATGCTATATAGTATGCTATCTTTGTGAGCTTCAAGTACATTATGTATTTTCTGTATTCTCAACACAGTTTGCTTTCTGAGAGTTCTTAACTTGAGTTCAGTATTATGTGAATTCTTGAGTTTAGAGTTGTATTCTGCGAGTTCTAGATTTGAAATAAGATTTATTCAAGTTAATGACTTAGAAGAAGCATCGAGCGAGTTTTTGTCTTGGACTTTGCATTTTGAGTGTTCTAACCTGTTTTAAGAGGATTTTCATGTGTTCTGCGAGTTCATGAGATACATCATCATTTTGAGAACAAAATCAAAACAACAAGTGTTTTGGTCATTTTTTTTGTATCTTTTCTGTATGTTTTTTGAAGTGTTGTTGCATCTTGTATCTTGCAACATAGTATTCTATCTTTGTGAGCTTCAAGTACATTCTGTATTTTCTGTATTCTCAACATAGTATGCTTTCTACGAGTTCTTAACTTGAATTCAAGATTATGCATGTTCTTGAGGTGGAGAATTGTAATCTGCGAGTTTTAGAGTTGGAATAAGTTGTACGCGAGTTCATGACTTAGAATAAGCATCATGCCAGTTTTTGACTTGGACTTTGCATTTTGAGTGTTCTAACTTGTTTTAAGAGGATTTTCATGTGTTCTAAGAGTTCATGAGATACAACATCATTTGGAGAACAAAATCAAAACAACAAGTGTTTTGGTCATTTTTTTTGTATCTTTTCTGTACTTTTTTTTGAAGTGTTGTTGCATTTTGTATCTTGCTACATTGTATGCTATCTTTGTGAGCTTCAAGTACATTATGTATTTTCTGTATTCTCAACCCAGTTTGCTTTCTGAGAGTTCTTAACTTGAGTTCAGTATTATGTGAATTCTTGAGTTTAGAGTTGTATTCTGCGAGTTCTAGATTTGAAATAAGATTTATTCGAGTTAATGACTTAGAAGAAGCATCGAGCGAGTTTTTGTCTTGGACTTTGCATTTTGAGTGTTCTAACCAGTTTTAAGAGGATTTTCATGTGTTCTGCGAGTTCATTAGATACATCATCATTTTGAGAACACAATCAAAACAACAAGTGTTTTGGTCATTTTTTTTGTATCTTTTCTGTACTTTTTTTTGAAGTGTTGTTGCATTTTGTATCTTGCTACATAGTATGCTATCTTTGTGAGCTTCAAGTACATTATGTATTTTCTGTATTCTCAACCCAGTTTGCTTTCTGAGAGTTCTTAACTTGAGTTCAGTATTATGTGAATTCTTGAGTTTAGAGTTGTATTCTGCGAGTTCTAGATTTGAAATAAGATTTATTCGAGTTAATGACTTAGAAGAAGCATCGAGCGAGTTTTTGTCTTGGACTTTGCATTTTGAGTGTTCTAACCTGTTTTAAGAGGATTTTCATGTGTTCTGCGAGTTCATGAGATACATCATCATTTTGAGAACACAATCAAAACAACAAGTGTTTTGGTCATTTTTTTTTGTATCTTTTCTGTTCTTTTTTTTGAAGTGTTGTTGCGTTTTGTATCTTGCTACATAGTATGCTATCTTTGTGAGCTTCAAGTACATTCTGTATTTTCCGTATTCTCAACATAGTATGCTTTCTACGAGTTCTTAACTTGAATTCAAGATTATGCATGTTCTTGAGGTGGAGAATTGTAATCTGCGAGTTTTAGATTTGAAATAAGATTTATTCGAGTTAATGACTTAGAAGAAGTAACGCGCGAGTTTTTGTCTTGACTCTGCATTTTGAGTGTTCTAACCTGTTTTAAGAGGATTTTCATGTGTTCTGCGAGTTCATGAGATACATCATCATTTTGAGAACAAAATCAAAACAACAATTGTTTTGGTCATTTTTTTTGTATCTTTTCTGTTCTTTTTTTTGAAGTGTTGTTGCGTTTTATATCTTGCTACATAGTATGCTATCTTTGTGAGCTTCAAGTACATTCTGTATTTTCTGTATTCTCAACATAGTATGCTTTCTACGAGTTCTTAACTTGAATTCAAGATTGTGCATGTTCTTGAGGTGGAGAATTGTAATCTGCGAGTTTTAGATTTGAAATAAGATTTATTCGAGTTAATGACTTAGAAGAAGCATCGAGCGAGTTTTTGTCTTGACTCTGCATTTTGAGTGTTCTAACCTGTTTTAAGAGGATTTTCATGTGTTCTGCGAGTTCATGAGATACATCATCATTTTGAGAACAAAATCAAAACAACAAGTGTTTTGGTCATTTTTTTTTGTATCTTTTCTGTACTTTTTTTTTGAAGTGTTGTTGCATTTTGTATCATGCTATATAGTATGCTATCTTTGTGAGCTTCAAGTACATTATGTATTTTCTGTATTCTCAACACAGTTTGCTTTCTGAGAGTTCTTAACTTGAGTTCAGTATTATGTGAATTCTTGAGTTTAGAGTTGTATTCTGCGAGTTCTAGATTTGAAATAAGATTTATTCAAGTTAATGACTTAGAAGAAGCATCGAGCGAGTTTTTGTCTTGGACTTTGCATTTTGAGTGTTCTAACCTGTTTTAAGAGGATTTTCATGTGTTCTGCGAGTTCATGAGATACATCATCATTTTGAGAACAAAATCAAAACAACAAGTGTTTTGGTCATTTTTTTTGTATCTTTTCTGTATGTTTTTTGAAGTGTTGTTGCATCTTGTATTTTGCAACATAGTATTCTATCTTTGTGAGCTTCAAGTACATTCTGTATTTTCTGTATTCTCAACATAGTATGCTTTCTACGAGTTCTTAACTTGAATTCAAGATTATGCATGTTCTTGAGGTGGAGAATTGTAATCTGCGAGTTTTAGAGTTGGAATAAGTTGTACGCGAGTTCATGACTTAGAATAAGCATCATGCCAGTTTTTGACTTGGACTTTGCATTTTGAGTGTTCTAACTTGTTTTAAGAGGATTTTCATGTGTTCTAAGAGTTCATGAGATACAACATCATTTGGAGAACAAAATCAAAACAACAAGTGTTTTGGTCATTTTTTTTGTATCTTTTCTGTACTTTTTTTTGAAGTGTTGTTGCATTTTGTATCTTGCTACATTGTATGCTATCTTTGTGAGCTTCAAGTACATTATGTATTTTCTGTATTCTCAACCCAGTTTGCTTTCTGAGAGTTCTTAACTTGAGTTCAGTATTATGTGAATTCTTGAGTTTAGAGTTGTATTCTGCGAGTTCTAGATTTGAAATAAGATTTATTCGAGTTAATGACTTAGAAGAAGCATCGAGCGAGTTTTTGTCTTGGACTTTGCATTTTGAGTGTTCTAACCAGTTTTAAGAGGATTTTCATGTGTTCTGCGAGTTCATGAGATACATCATCATTTTGAGAACACAATCAAAACAACAAGTGTTTTGGTCATTTTTTTTGTATCTTTTCTGTACTTTTTTTTGAAGTGTTGTTGCATTTTGTATCTTGCTACATAGTATGCTATCTTTGTGAGCTTCAAGTACATTATGTATTTTCTGTATTCTCAACCCAGTTTGCTTTCTGAGAGTTCTTAACTTGAGTTCAGTATTATGTGAATTCTTGAGTTTAGAGTTGTATTCTGCGAGTTCTAGATTTGAAATAAGATTTATTCGAGTTAATGACTTAGAAGAAGCATCGAGCGAGTTTTTGTCTTGGACTTTGCATTTTGAGTGTTCTAACCTGATTTAAGAGGATTTTCATGTGTTCTGCGAGTTCATGAGATACATCATCATTTTGAGAACACAATCAAAACAACAAGTGTTTTGGTCATTTTTTTTTGTATCTTTTCTGTTCTTTTTTTTGAAGTGTTGTTGCGTTTTGTATCTTGCTACATAGTATGCTATCTTTGTGAGCTTCAAGTACATTCTGTATTTTCTGTATTCTCAACATAGTATGCTTTCTACGAGTTCTTAACTTGAATTCAAGATTATGCATGTTCTTGAGGTGGAGAATTGTAATCTGCGAGTTTTAGATTTGAAATAAGATTTATTCGAGTTAATGACTTAGAAGAAGTAACGCGCGAGTTTTTGTCTTGACTCTGCATTTTGAGTGTTCTAACCTGTTTTAAGAGGATTTTCATGTGTTCTGCGAGTTCATGAGATACATCATCATTTTGAGAACAAAATCAAAACAACAATTGTTTTGGTCATTTTTTTTGTATCTTTTCTGTTCTTTTTTTTGAAGTGTTGTTGCGTTTTATATCTTGCTACATAGTATGCTATCTTTGTGAGCTTCAAGTACATTCTGTATTTTCTGTATTCTCAACATAGTATGCTTTCTACGAGTTCTTAACTTGAATTCAAGATTATGCATGTTCTTGAGGTGGAGAATTGTAATCTGCGAGTTTTAGATTTGAAATAAGATTTATTTGAGTACATTCTGTATTTTCTGTATTCTCAACCCAGTTTGCTTTCTGAGAGTTCTTAACTTGAGTTCAGTATTATGTGAATTCTTGAGTTTAGAGTTGTATTCTGCGAGTTCTAGATTTGAAATAAGATTTATTCGAGTTAATGACTTAGAAGAAGCATCGAGCGAGTTTTTGTCTTGTACTTTGCATTTTGAGTGTTCTAACCTGTTTTAAGAGGATTTTCATGTGTTCTGCGAGTTCATGAGATACATCATCATTTTGAGAACACAATCAAAACAACAAGTGTTTTGGTCATTTTTTTTTGTATCTTTTCTGTTCTTTTTTTTGAAGTGTTGTTGCGTTTTGTATCTTGCTACATAGTATGCTATCTTTGTGAGCTTCAAGTACATTCTGTATTTTCCGTATTCTCAACATAGTATGCTTTCTACGAGTTCTTAACTTGAATTCAAGATTATGCATGTTCTTGAGGTGGAGAATTGTAATCTGCGAGTTTTAGATTTGAAATAAGATTTATTCGAGTTAATGACTTAGAAGAAGTAACGCGCGAGTTTTTGTCTTGACTCTGCATTTTGAGTGTTCTAACCTGTTTTAAGAGGATTTTCATGTGTTCTGCGAGTTCATGAGATACATCATCATTTTGAGAACAAAATCAAAACAACAATTGTTTTGGTCATTTTTTTTGTATCTTTTCTGTTCTTTTTTTTGAAGTGTTGTTGCGTTTTATATCTTGCTACATAGTATGCTATCTTTGTGAGCTTCAAGAACATTCTGTATTTTCTGTATTCTCAACATAGTATGCTTTCTACGAGTTCTTAACTTGAATTCAAGATTATGCATGTTCTTGAGGTGGAGAATTGTAATCTGCGAGTTTTAGATTTGAAATAAGATTTATTTGAGTACATTCTGTATTTTCTGTATTCTCAACCCAGTTTGCTTTCTGAGAGTTCTTAACTTGAGTTCAGTATTATGTGAATTCTTGAGTTTAGAGTTGTATTCTGCGAGTTCTAGATTTGAAATAAGATTTATTCGAGTTAATGACTTAGAAGAAGCATCGAGCGAGTTTTTGTCTTGTACTTTGCATTTTGAGTGTTCTAACCTGTTTTAAGAGGATTTTCATGTGTTCTGCGAGTTCATGAGATACATCATCATTTTGAGAACACAATCAAAACAACAAGTGTTTTGGTCATTTTTTTTGTATCTTTTCTGTTCTTTTTTTTGAAGTGTTGTTGCGTTTTGTATCTTGCTACATAGTATGCTATCTTTGTGAGCTTCAAGTACATTCTGTATTTTCTGTATTCTCAACACAGTTTGCTTTCTGAGAGTTCTTAACTTGAGTTCAGTATTATGTGAATTCTTGAGTTTAGAGTTGTATTCTGCGAGTTCTAGATTTGAAATAAGATTTATTCAAGTTAATGACTTAGAAGAAGCATCGAGCGAGTTTTTGTCTTGGACTTTGCATTTTGAGTGTTCTAACCTGTTTTAAGAGGATTTTCATGTGTTCTGCGAGTTCATGAGATACATCATCATTTTGAGAACAAAATCAAAACAACAAGTGTTTTGGTCATTTTTTTTGTCTCTTTTCTGTATGTTTTTTGAAGTGTTGTTGCATCTTGTATCTTGCAACATAGTATTCTATCTTTGTGAGCTTCAAGTACATTCTGTATTTTCTGTATTCTCAACATAGTATGCTTTCTACGAGTTCTTAACTTGAATTCAAGATTATGCATGTTCTTGAGGTGGAGAATTGTAATCTGCGAGTTTTAGAGTTGGAATAAGTTGTACGCGAGTTCATGACTTAGAATAAGCATCATGCCAGTTTTTGACTTGGACTTTGCATTTTGAGTGTTCTAACTTGTGTTAAGAGGATTTTCATGTGTTCTAAGAGTTCATGAGATACAACATCATTTGGAGAACAAAATCAAAACAACAAGTGTTTTGGTCATTTTTTTTGTATCTTTTCTGTACTTTTTTTTGAAGTGTTGTTGCATTTTGTATCTTGCTACATTGTATGCTATCTTTGTGAGCTTCAAGTACATTATGTATTTTCTGTATTCTCAACCCAGTTTGCTTTCTGAGAGTTCTTAACTTGAGTTCAGTATTATGTGAATTCTTGAGTTTAGAGTTGTATTCTGCGAGTTCTAGATTTGAAATAAGATTTATTCGAGTTAATGACTTAGAAGAAGCATCGACGAGTTTTTGTCTTGGACTTTGCATTTTGAGTGTTCTAACCAGTTTTAAGAGGATTTTCATGTGTTCTGCGAGTTCATGAGATACATCATCATTTTGAGAACACAATCAAAACAACAAGTGTTTTGGTCATTTTTTTTGTATCTTTTCTGTACTTTTTTTTGAAGTGTTGTTGCATTTTGTATCTTGCTACATAGTATGCTATCTTTGTGAGCTTCAAGTACATTATGTATTTTCTGTATTCTCAACCCAGTTTGCTTTCTGAGAGTTCTTAACTTGAGTTCAGTATTATGTGAATTCTTGAGTTTAGAGTTGTATTCTGCGAGTTCTAGATTTGAAATAAGATTTATTCGAGTTAATGACTTAGAAGAAGCATCGAGCGAGTTTTTGTCTTGGACTTTGCATTTTGAGTGTTCTAACCTGTTTTAAGAGGATTTTCATGTGTTCTGCGAGTTCATGAGATACATCATCATTTTGAGAACACAATCAAAACAACAAGTGTTTTGGTCATTTTTTTTTGTATCTTTTCTGTTCTTTTTTTTGAAGTGTTGTTGCGTTTTGTATCTTGCTACATAGTATGCTATCTTTGTGAGCTTCAAGTACATTCTGTATTTTCTGTATTCTCAACATAGTATGCTTTCTACGAGTTCTTAACTTGAATTCAAGATTATGCATGTTCTTGAGGTGGAGAATTGTAATCTGCGAGTTTTAGATTTGAAATAAGATTTATTCGAGTTAATGACTTAGAAGAAGTAACGCGCGAGTTTTTGTCTTGACTCTGCATTTTGAGTGTTCTAACCTGTTTTAAGAGGATTTTCATGTGTTCTGCGAGTTCATGAGATACATCATCATTTTGAGAACAAAATCAAAACAACAATTGTTTTGGTCATTTTTTTTGTATCTTTTCTGTTCTTTTTTTTGAAGTGTTGTTGCGTTTTATATCTTGCTACATAGTATGCTATCTTTGTGAGCTTCAAGTACATTCTGTATTTTCTGTATTCTCAACATAGTATGCTTTCTACGAGTTCTTAACTTGAATTCAAGATTATGCATGTTCTTGAGGTGGAGAATTGTAATCTGCGAGTTTTAGATTTGAAATAAGATTTATTTGAGTACATTCTGTATTTTCTGTATTCTCAACCCAGTTTGCTTTCTGAGAGTTCTTAACTTGAGTTCAGTATTATGTGAATTCTTGAGTTTAGAGTTGTATTCTGCGAGTTCTAGATTTGAAATAAGATTTATTCGAGTTAATGACTTAGAAGAAGCATCGAGCGAGTTTTTGTCTTGTACTTTGCATTTTGAGTGTTCTAACCTGTTTTAAGAGGATTTTCATGTGTTCTGCGAGTTCATGAGATACATCATCATTTTGAGAACACAATCAAAACAACAAGTGTTTTGGTCATTTTTTTTGTATCTTTTCTGTTCTTTTTTTTGAAGTGTTGTTGCGTTTTGTATCTTGCTACATAGTATGCTATCTTTGTGAGCTTCAAGTACATTCTGTATTTTCTGTATTCTCAACATAGTATGCTTTCTACGAGTTCTTAACTTGAATTCAAGATTATGCATGTTCTTGAGGTGGAGAATTGTAATCTGCGAGTTTTAGATTTGAAATAAGATTTATTCGAGTTAATGACTTAGAAGAAGCATCGAGCGAGTTTTTGTCTTGACTCTGCATTTTGAGTGTTCTAACCTGTTTTAAGAGGATTTTCATGTGTTCTGCGAGTTCATGAGATACATCATCATTTTGAGAACAAAATCAAAACAACAAGTGTTTTGGTCATTTTTTTTTGTATCTTTTCTGTACTTTTTTTTTGAAGTGTTGTTGCATTTTGTATCATGCTATATAGTATGCTATCTTTGTGAGCTTCAAGTACATTATGTATTTTCTGTATTCTCAACACAGTTTGCTTTCTGAGAGTTCTTAACTTGAGTTCAGTATTATGTGAATTCTTGAGTTTAGAGTTGTATTCTGCGAGTTCTAGATTTGAAATAAGATTTATTCAAGTTAATGACTTAGAAGAAGCATCGAGCGAGTTTTTGTCTTGGACTTTGCATTTTGAGTGTTCTAACCTGTTTTAAGAGGATTTTCATGTGTTCTGCGAGTTCATGAGATACATCATCATTTTGAGAACAAAATCAAAACAACAAGTGTTTTGGTCATTTTTTTTGTATCTTTTCAGTATGTTTTTTGAAGTGTTGTTGCATCTTGTATCTTGCAACATAGTATTCTATCTTTGTGAGCTTCAAGTACATTCTGTATTTTCTGTATTCTCAACATAGTATGCTTTCTACGAGTTCTTAACTTGAATTCAAGATTATGCATGTTCTTGAGGTGGAGAATTGTAATCTGCGAGTTTTAGAGTTGGAATAAGTTGTACGCGAGTTCATGACTTAGAATAAGCATCATGCCAGTTTTTGACTTGGACTTTGCATTTTGAGTGTTCTAACTTGTTTTAAGAGGATTTTCATGTGTTCTAAGAGTTCATGAGATACAACATCATTTGGAGAACAAAATCAAAACAACAAGTGTTTTGGTCATTTTTTTTGTATCTTTTCTGTACTTTTTTTTGAAGTGTTGTTGCATTTTGTATCTTGCTACATAGTATGCTATCTTTGTGAGCTTCAAGTACATTATGTATTTTCTGTATTCTCAACCCAGTTTGCTTTTTGAGAGTTCTTAACTTGAGTTCAGTATTATGTGAATTCTTGAGTTTAGAGTTGTATTCTGCGAGTTCTAGATTTGAAATAAGATTTATTCGAGTTAATGACTTAGAAGAAGCATCGAGCGAGTTTTTGTCTTGTACTTTGCATTTTGAGTGTTCTAACCTGTTTTAAGAGGATTTTCATGTGTTCTGCGAGTTCATGAGATACATCATCATTTTGAGAACACAATCAAAACAACAAGTGTTTTGGTCATTTTTTTTGTATCTTTTCTGTTCTTTTTTTTGAAGTGTTGTTGCGTTTTGTATCTTGCTACATAGTATGCTATCTTTGTGAGCTTCAAGTACATTCTGTATTTTCTGTATTCTCAACATAGTATGCTTTCTACGAGTTCTTAACTTGAATTCAAGATTATGCATGTTCTTGAGGTGGAGAATTGTAATCTGCGAGTTTTAGATTTGAAATAAGATTTATTCGAGTTAATGACTTAGAAGAAGCATCGAGCGAGTTTTTGTCTTGACTCTGCATTTTGAGTGTTCTAACCTGTTTTAAGAGGATTTTCATGTGTTCTGCGAGTTCATGAGATACATCATCATTTTGAGAACAAAATCAAAACAACAAGTGTTTTGGTCATTTTTTTTTGTATCTTTTCTGTACTTTTTTTTTGAAGTGTTGTTGCATTTTGTATCATGCTATATAGTATGCTATCTTTGTGAGCTTCAAGTACATTATGTATTTTCTGTATTCTCAACCCAGTTTGCTTTCTGAGAGTTCTTAACTTGAGTTCAGTATTATGTGAATTCTTGAGTTTAGAGTTGTATTCTGCGAGTTCTAGATTTGAAATAAGATTTATTCAAGTTAATGACTTAGAAGAAGCATCGAGCGAGTTTTTGTCTTGGACTTTGCATTTTGAGTGTTCTAACCTGTTTTAAGAGGATTTTCATGTGTTCTGCGAGTTCATGAGATACATCATCATTTTGAGAACAAAATCAAAACAACAAGTGTTTTGGTCATTTTTTTTGTATCTTTTCTGTATGTTTTTTGAAGTGTTGTTGCATCTTGTATCTTGCAACATAGTATTCTATCTTTGTGAGCTTCAAGTACATTCTGTATTTTCTGTATTCTCAACATAGTATGCTTTCTACGAGTTCTTAACTTGAATTCAAGATTATGCATGTTCTTGAGGTGGAGAATTGTAATCTGCGAGTTTTAGAGTTGGAATAAGTTGTACGCGAGTTCATGACTTAGAATAAGCATCATGCCAGTTTTTGACTTGGACTTTGCATTTTGAGTGTTCTAACTTGTTTTAAGAGGATTTTCATGTGTTCTAAGAGTTCATGAGATACAACATCATTTGGAGAACAAAATCAAAACAACAAGTGTTTTGGTCATTTTTTTTGTATCTTTTCTGTACTTTTTTTTGAAGTGTTGTTGCATTTTGTATCTTGCTACATAGTATGCTATCTTTGTGAGCTTCAAGTACATTATGTATTTTCTGTATTCTCAACACAGTTTGCTTTCTGAGAGTTCTTAACTTGAGTTCAGTATTATGTGAATTCTTGAGTTTAGAGTTGTATTCTGCGAGTTCTAGATTTGAAATAAGATTTATTCAAGTTAATGACTTAGAAGAAGCATCGAGCGAGTTTTTGTCTTGGACTTTGCATTTTGAGTGTTCTAACCTGTTTTAAGAGGATTTTCATGTGTTCTGCGAGTTCATGAGATACATCATCATTTTGAGAACAAAATCAAAACAACAAGTGTTTTGGTCATTTTTTTTGTATCTTTTCTGTATGTTTTTTGAAGTGTTGTTGCATCTTGTATCTTGCAACATAGTATTCTATCTTTGTGAGCTTCAAGTACATTCTGTATTTTCTGTATTCTCAACATAGTATGCTTTCTACGAGTTCTTAACTTGAATTCAAGATTATGCATGTTCTTGAGGTGGAGAATTGTAATCTGCGAGTTTTAGAGTTGGAATAAGTTGTACGCGAGTTCATGACTTAGAATAAGCATCATGCCAGTTTTTGACTTGGACTTTGCATTTTGAGTGTTCTAACTTGTTTTAAGAGGATTTTCATGTGTTCTAAGAGTTCATGAGATACAACATCATTTGGAGAACAAAATCAAAACAACAAGTGTTTTGGTCATTTTTTTTGTATCTTTTCTGTACTTTTTTTTGAAGTGTTGTTGCATTTTGTATCTTGCTACATAGTATGCTATCTTTGTGAGCTTCAAGTACATTATGTATTTTCTGTATTCTCAACCCAGTTTGCTTTTTGAGAGTTCTTAACTTGAGTTCAGTATTATGTGAATTCTTGAGTTTAGAGTTGTATTCCGCGAATTCTAGATTTGAAATAAGATTTATTCGAGTTAATGACTTAGAAGAAGCATCGAGCGAGTTTTTGTCTTGGACTTTGCATTTTGAGTGTTCTAACCTGTTTTAAGAGGATTTTCATGTGTTCTGCGAGTTCATGAGATACATCATCATTTTGAGAACACAATCAAAACAACAAGTGTTTTGGTCATTTTTTTGTATCTTTTCTGTACTTTTTTTTGAAGTGTTGTTGCATTTTGTATCTTGCTACATAATAGTATGCTATCTTTGTGAGCTTCAAGTACATTATGTATTTTCTGTATTCTCAACCCAGTTTGCTTTCTGAGAGTTCTTAACTTGAGTTCAGTATTATGTGAATTCTTGAGTTTAGAGTTGTATTCTGCGAGTTCTAGATTTGAAATAAGATTTATTCGAGTTAATGACTTAGAAGAAGCATCGAGCGAGTTTTTGTCTTGGACTTTGCATTTTGAGTGTTCTAACCTGTTTTAAGAGGATTTTCATGTGTTCTGCGAGTTCATGAGATACATCATCATTTTGAGAACACAATCAAAACAACAAGTGTTTTGGTCATTTTTTTTGTATCTTTTCTGTATGTTTTTTGAAGTGTTGTTGCGTTTTGTATCTTGCTACATAGTATGCTATCTTTGTGAGCTTCAAGTACATTATGTATTTTCTGTATTCTCAACCCAGTTTGCTTTCTGAGAGTTCTTAACTTGAGTTCAGTATTATGTGAATTCTTGAGTTTAGAGTTGTATTCTGCGAGTTCTAGATTTGAAATAAGATTTATTCGAGTTAATGACTTAGAAGAAGCATCGAGCGAGTTTTTGTCTTGGACTTTGCATTTTGAGTGTTCTAACCTGTTTTAAGAGGATTTTCATGTGTTCTGCGAGTTCATGAGATACATCATCATTTTGAGAACACAATCAAAACAACAAGTGTTTTGGTCATTTTTTTTGTATCTTTTCTGTACTTTTTTTTGAAGTGTTGTTGCATTTTGTATCTTGCTACATAGTATGCTATCTTTGTGAGCTTCAAGTACATTATGTATTTTCTGTATTCTCAACCCAGTTTGCTTTCTGAGAGTTCTTAACTTGAGTTCAGTATTATGTGAATTCTTGAGTTTAGAGTTGTATTCTGCGAGTTCTAGATTTGAAATAAGATTTATTCAAGTTAATGACTTAGAAGAAGCATCGAGCGAGTTTTTGTCTTGGACTTTGCATTTAGAGTGTTCTAACCTGTTTTAAGAGGATTTTCATGTGTTCTGCGAGTTCATGAGATACATCATCATTTTGAGAACAAAATCAAAACAACAAGTGTTTTGGTCATTTTTTTTGTATCTTTTCTGTATGTTTTTTGAAGTGTTGTTGCATCTTGTATCTTGCAACATAGTATTCTATCTTTGTGAGCTTCAAGTACATTCTGTATTTTCTGTATTCTCAACATAGTATGCTTTCTACGAGTTCTTAACTTGAATTCAAGATTATGCATGTTCTTGAGGTGGAGAATTGTAATCTGCGAGTTTTAGAGTTGGAATAAGTTGTACGCGAGTTCATGACTTAGAATAAGCATCATGCCAGTTTTTGACTTGGACTTTGCATTTTGAGTGTTCTAACTTGTTTTAAGAGGATTTTCATGTGTTCTAAGAGTTCATGAGATACAACATCATTTGGAGAACAAAATCAAAACAACAAGTGTTTTGGTCATTTTTTTTGTATCTTTTCTGTACTTTTTTTTGAAGTGTTGTTGCATTTTGTATCTTGCTACATAGTATGCTAGCTTTGTGAGCTTCAAGTACATTATGTATTTTCTGTATTCTCAACCCAGTTTGCTTTCTGAGAGTTCTTAACTTGAGTTCAGTATTATGTGAATTCTTGAGTTTAGAGTTGTATTCTGCGAGTTCTAGATTTGAAATAAGATTTATTCGAGTTAATGACTTAGAAGAAGCATCGAGCGAGTTTTTGTCTTGGACTTTGCATTTTGAGTGTTCTAACCTGTTTTAAGAGGATTTTCATGTGTTCTGCGAGTTCATGAGATACATCATCATTTTGAGAATACAATCAAAACAACAAGTGTTTTGGTCATTTTTTTTGTATCTTTTCTGTACTTTTTTTTGAAGTGTTGTTGCATTTTGTATCTTGCTACATAGTATGCTATCTTTGTGAGCTTCAAGTACATTATGTATTTTCTGTATTCTCAACCCAGTTTGCTTTCTGAGAGTTCTTAACTTGAGTTCAGTATTATGTGAATTCTTGAGTTTAGACTTGTATTCTGCGAGTTCTAGATTTGAAATAAGATTTATTCGAGTTAATGACTTAGAAAAAGCATCGAGCGAGTTTTTGTCTTGGACTTTGCATTTTGAGTGTTCTAACCTGTTTTAAGAGGATTTTCATGTGTTCTGCGAGTTCATGAGATACATCATCATTTTGAGAACACAATCAAAACAACAAGTGTTTTGGTCATTTTTTTTGTATCTTTTCTGTTCTTTTTTTTGAAGTGTTGTTGCGTTTTGTATCAAGTACATTATGTATTTTCTGTATTCTCAACATAGTATGCTTTCTACGAGTTCTTAACTTGAATTCAAGATTATGCATGTTCTTGAGGTGGAGAATTGTAATCTGCGAGTTTTAGATTTGAAATAAGATTTATTCGAGTTAATGACTTAGAAGAAGCATCGAGCGAGTTTTTGTCTTGACTCTGCATTTTGAGTGTTCTAACCTGTTTTAAGAGGATTTTCATGTGTTCTGCGAGTTCATGAGATACATCATCATTTTGAGAACAAAATCAAAACAACAAGTGTTTTGGTCATTTTTTTTTGTATCTTTTCTGTACTTTTTTTTTGAAGTGTTGTTGCATTTTGTATCATGCTATATAGTATGCTATCTTTGTGAGCTTCAAGTACATTATGTATTTTCTGTATTCTCAACACAGTTTGCTTTCTGAGAGTTCTTAACTTGAGTTCAGTATTATGTGAATTCTTGAGTTTAGAGTTGTATTCTGCGAGTTCTAGATTTGAAATAAGATTTATTCAAGTTAATGACTTAGAAGAAGCATCGAGCGAGTTTTTGTCTTGGACTTTGCATTTTGAGTGTTCTAACCTGTTTTAAGAGGATTTTCATGTGTTCTGCGAGTTCATGAGATACATCATCATTTTGAGAACAAAATCAAAACAACAAGTGTTTTGGTCATTTTTTTTGTATCTTTTCAGTATGTTTTTTGAAGTGTTGTTGCATCTTGTATCTTGCAACATAGTATTCTATCTTTGTGAGCTTCAAGTACATTCTGTATTTTCTGTATTCTCAACATAGTATGCTTTCTACGAGTTCTTAACTTGAATTCAAGATTATGCATGTTCTTGAGGTGGAGAATTGTAATCTGCGAGTTTTAGAGTTGGAATAAGTTGTACGCGAGTTCATGACTTAGAATAAGCATCATGCCAGTTTTTGACTTGGACTTTGCATTTTGAGTGTTCTAACTTGTTTTAAGAGGATTTTCATGTGTTCTAAGAGTTCATGAGATACAACATCATTTGGAGAACAAAATCAAAACAACAAGTGTTTTGGTCATTTTTTTTGTATCTTTTCTGTACTTTTTTTTGAAGTGTTGTTGCATTTTGTATCTTGCTACATAGTATGCTATCTTTGTGAGCTTCAAGTACATTATGTATTTTCTGTATTCTCAACCCAGTTTGCTTTTTGAGAGTTCTTAACTTGAGTTCAGTATTATGTGAATTCTTGAGTTTAGAGTTGTATTCTGCGAGTTCTAGATTTGAAATAAGATTTATTCGAGTTAATGACTTAGAAGAAGCATCGAGCGAGTTTTTGTCTTGTACTTTGCATTTTGAGTGTTCTAACCTGTTTTAAGAGGATTTTCATGTGTTCTGCGAGTTCATGAGATACATCATCATTTTGAGAACACAATCAAAACAACAAGTGTTTTGGTCATTTTTTTTGTATCTTTTCTGTTCTTTTTTTTGAAGTGTTGTTGCGTTTTGTATCTTGCTACATAGTATGCTATCTTTGTGAGCTTCAAGTACATTCTGTATTTTCTGTATTCTCAACATAGTATGCTTTCTACGAGTTCTTAACTTGAATTCAAGATTATGCATGTTCTTGAGGTGGAGAATTGTAATCTGCGAGTTTTAGATTTGAAATAAGATTTATTCGAGTTAATGACTTAGAAGAAGCATCGAGCGAGTTTTTGTCTTGACTCTGCATTTTGAGTGTTCTAACCTGTTTTAAGAGGATTTTCATGTGTTCTGCGAGTTCATGAGATACATCATCATTTTGAGAACAAAATCAAAACAACAAGTGTTTTGGTCATTTTTTTTTGTATCTTTTCTGTACTTTTTTTTTGAAGTGTTGTTGCATTTTGTATCATGCTATATAGTATGCTATCTTTGTGAGCTTCAAGTACATTATGTATTTTCTGTATTCTCAACCCAGTTTGCTTTCTGAGAGTTCTTAACTTGAGTTCAGTATTATGTGAATTCTTGAGTTTAGAGTTGTATTCTGCGAGTTCTAGATTTGAAATAAGATTTATTCAAGTTAATGACTTAGAAGAAGCATCGAGCGAGTTTTTGTCTTGGACTTTGCATTTTGAGTGTTCTAACCTGTTTTAAGAGGATTTTCATGTGTTCTGCGAGTTCATGAGATACATCATCATTTTGAGAATACAATCAAAACAACAAGTGTTTTGGTCATTTTTTTTGTATCTTTTCTGTACTTTTTTTTGAAGTGTTGTTGCATTTTGTATCTTGCTACATAGTATGCTATCTTTGTGAGCTTCAAGTACATTATGTATTTTCTGTATTCTCAACCCAGTTTGCTTTCTGAGAGTTCTTAACTTGAGTTCAGTATTATGTGAATTCTTGAGTTTAGACTTGTATTCTGCGAGTTCTAGATTTGAAATAAGATTTATTCGAGTTAATGACTTAGAAAAAGCATCGAGCGAGTTTTTGTCTTGGACTTTGCATTTTGAGTGTTCTAACCTGTTTTAAGAGGATTTTCATGTGTTCTGCGAGTTCATGAGATACATCATCATTTTGAGAACACAATCAAAACAACAAGTGTTTTGGTCATTTTTTTTGTATCTTTTCTGTTCTTTTTTTTGAAGTGTTGTTGCGTTTTGTATCAAGTACATTATGTATTTTCTGTATTCTCAACATAGTATGCTTTCTACGAGTTCTTAACTTGAATTCAAGATTATGCATGTTCTTGAGGTGGAGAATTGTAATCTGCGAGTTTTAGATTTGAAATAAGATTTATTCGAGTTAATGACTTAGAAGAAGTAACGCGCGAGTTTTTGTCTTGACTCTGCATTTTGAGTGTTCTAACCTGTTTTAAGAGGATTTTCATGTGTTCTGCGAGTTCATATGAGATACATCATCATTTTGAGAACAAAATCAAAACAACAAGTGTTTTGGTCATTTTTTTTTGTATCTTTTCTGTACTTTTTTTTTGAAGTGTTGTTGCATTTTGTATCATGCTAAATAGTATGCTATCTTTGTGAGCTTCAAGTACATTATGTATTTTCTGTATTCTCAACACAGTTTGCTTTCTGAGAGTTCTTAACTTGAGTTCAGTATTATGTGAATTCTTGAGTTTAGAGTTGTATTCTGCGAGTTCTAGATTTGAAATAAGATTTATTCAAGTTAATGACTTAGAAGAAGCATCGAGCGAGTTTTTGTCTTGGACTTTGCATTTTGAGTGTTCTAACCTGTTTTAAGAGGATTTTCATGTGTTCTGCGAGTTCATGAGATACATCATCATTTTGAGAACAAAATCAAAACAACAAGTGTTTTGGTCATTTTTTTTGTATCTTTTCTGTATGTTTTTTGAAGTGTTGTTGCATCTTGTATCTTGCAACATAGTATTCTATCTTTGTGAGCTTCAAGTACATTCTGTATTTTCTGTATTCTCAACATAGTATGCTTTCTACGAGTTCTTAACTTGAATTCAAGATTATGCATGTTCTTGAGGTGGAGAATTGTAATCTGCGAGTTTTAGAGTTGGAATAAGTTGTACACTAGTTCATGACTTAGAATAAGCATCATGCCAGTTTTTGACTTGGACTTTGCATTTTGAGTGTTCTAACTTGTTTTAAGAGGATTTTCATGTGTTCTAAGAGTTCATGAGATACAACATCATTTGGAGAACAAAATCAAAACAACAAGTGTTTTGGTCATTTTTTTTGTATCTTTTCTGTACTTTTTTTTGAAGTGTTGTTGCATTTTGTATCTTGCTACATTGTATGCTATCTTTGTGAGCTTCAAGTACATTATGTATTTTCTGTATTCTCAACCCAGTTTGCTTTCTGAGAGTTCTTAACTTGAGTTCAGTATTATGTGAATTCTTGAGTTTAGAGTTGTATTCCGCGAGTTCTAGATTTGAAATAAGATTTATTCGAGTTAATGACTTAGAAGAAGCATCGAGCGAGTTTTTGTCTTGGACTTTGCATTTTGAGTGTTCTAACCTGTTTTAAGAGGATTTTCATGTGTTCTGCGAGTTCATGAGATACATCATCATTTTGAGAACACAATCAAAACAACAAGTGTTTTGGTCATTTTTTTGTATCTTTTCTGTACTTTTTTTTGAAGTGTTGTTGCATTTTGTATCTTGCTACATTGTATGCTATCTTTGTGAGCTTCAAGTACATTATGTATTTTCTGTATTCTCAACCCAGTTTGCTTTCTGAGAGTTCTTAACTTGAGTTCAGTATTATGTGAATTCTTGAGTTTAGAGTTGTATTCTGCGAGTTCTAGATTTGAAATAAGATTTATTCGAGTTAATGACTTAGAAGAAGCATCGAGCGAGTTTTTGTCTTGGACTTTGCATTTTGAGTGTTCTAACCTGTTTTAAGAGGATTTTCATGTGTTCTGCGAGTTCATGAGATACATCATCATTTTGAGAACACAATCAAAACAACAAGTGTTTTGGTCATTTTTTTTGTATCTTTTCTGTTCTTTTTTTTGAAGTGTTGTTGCGTTTTGTATCTTGCTACATAGTATGCTATCTTTGTGAGCTTCAAGTACATTATGTATTTTCTGTATTCTCAACCCAGTTTGCTTTCTGAGAGTTCTTAACTTGAGTTCAGTATTATGTGAATTCTTGAGTTTAGAGTTGTATTCTGCGAGTTCTAGATTTGAAATAAGATTTATTCGAGTTAATGACTTAGAAGAAGCATCGAGCGAGTTTTTGTCTTGGACTTTGCATTTTGAGTGTTCTAACCTGTTTTAAGAGGATTTTCATGTGTTCTGCGAGTTCATGAGATACATCATCATTTTGAGAACACAATCAAAACAACAAGTGTTTTGGTCATTTTTTTTGTATCTTTTCTGTACTTTTTTTTGAAGTGTTGTTGCATTTTGTATCTTGCTACATAGTATGCTATCTTTGTGCTTCAAGTACATTATGTATTTTCTGTATTCTCAACCCAGTTTGCTTTCTGAGAGTTCTTAACTTGAGTTCAGTATTATGTGAATTCTTGAGTTTAGAGTTGTATTCTGCGAGTTCTTGATGAGAACCCATCCAACGACCCGGATGATGAAGATCCATTGAGATGGAATATTGGACCAATCACAAGGTCAAAAGCTAAGATGTTCAGTGATGCTCTTAATGGTTTGATAAAATCCTGTCGGAAAGAATCAATCATCAATTCATCAAGTAGCCAAGGAGACCTTCGAATTTTGATCCGAATTGAAGGCCAAGATTAGCCCAAGGCTTGGTAGCCCAAGTTGTGATTATTTCATCTAAATATCACCCAGTCCAAGAAAATTCGGCCAAGTCTACACATGGCCCATGTTTTGGTCATAAATCATTCATTTCAAGTCCGAATGGACTCAAATCAAAGCCCACTTAAAGAGTACTCCTTTTTCTACATTTTAATAAGGATCCAAGCCCAAAATAAAGGTGGAATTTCGTCCATGAATCTGCCCAACAATAGATCCAAGTTCAAGTAACTCATAACATTGAATTAGAAGGCATTTTGAAGGGTCCTATCATTATGAAGTCATTTACTTAGAAGATATTAGAAGGTTGCCTCAATTATTGTCTAGAATTTATTTGAGTCCTTTGATTTGTCTTGTGTATCCTATAAATAGGTTGTCTTTGTAATCTTTTGAAAACACTTTTGATTTGAATGAAATTGTGAGTTTAAAACTCTTTTTGTTCTTTGTGAACTATAGAACTTATCAAGTCTTCTTACTTGTGGCGTTCAATACTTATCAATCAACTTGGTGGGTTGATTGTGGCGTATCTTATACCAAGGTTCTTGTCTCACTATAGACAACGGGTCGCGGTTTCACCATTACTATCTCGGGCAACCAATAGACGATCGCAATAATCACATCATTTGGTATCAGAGCTAGCACTATTGGTTTGCATATCATTTCTTTTCTATCTTTCATTCTTGTTAATTTCCTTTACTTGACATCCAATAATCACGTATTGGTAGCGGGTCTTGTCACAAGTTGACACGGTTCCTACTAGTGACTATTGAATTCTCCACTTCAATCTTTCGTTTCTTCAATTTCGTTGGTATATATAGCTTCTAGCAAAAAAAAAAAAAAAAAAAAAAAAAAAAAACAATTTGGGCAAAAAAAAGGCATAAAAAAAGAAACAATAGAAAGAAAAAAGAACACGAAAAAAAAAAGTCGTGTTTCATATCTTCTTCTTACATTGTGATTATTTGACAATATCATAGTCAAGTTGTTTGGTAAGTTTGAATCCCTCAAGGCCACAAGCCAAACTTGATAATTGTTTCTTTTGTTCTTTTAGAACTTAAAGAGATTTAAAAGAGTGGTAAAAGGCTGTGTGGTGAGATTAATCGAGGGTAAAAGCCATTTGTGAGATACACGAGGGTTGAGTATATCATTTCTTGAGAGAAACACGTGAGGGAGTGTTGAGAGGAACTAAACTTTATTTTTGCAGAATTTTAAGATGGGGGATGATCAACCCCTTCCGAATCTTCAAATTCAAGCCATAATGGATGAGATGCGGCGGATGATGACCAATGAATTCAACCAAGTTCATGAAAGAATGGATCGAATAGAGGCAAACGCACGAAGACCACCATCTCGTGAAGGTTCCGTTGTGAATGAGGAAGAAAGAAGCGACGAATGGGATAGGGAATCTGAAAGGAGATCGGCTAGGAGGAGGCGACGTATAGACAATAATTTGAGTTCCATAAAGATGAAAGTCCCTTCATTTCAAGGAAAGTCAGATCCGGAAGCATACCTCGATTGGGAGAAGAAAATGGAGTTCATATTTGATTGTCATGAATACTCCAACCGAAAGAAGGTAAAACTTGCTGTCATTGAGTTTTCTGATTATGCACTAACATGGTGGGATCAACTTTTGATTAGCAAGCGAAGAAATGGAGAAAGGCCTATCGAGAGTTGGGAAGAAATGAAGTTGGTCATGAGGAGACGTTTTGTGCCTAGTCACTACTTTCGTGACCTTCACAACAAGCTCCAAAATCTCAAGCAAGGGAACAAGTGTGTGGAAGATTATTTTAAAGAGATGGAGGTTATCTTGATTAGGGCCAACATTGAGGAGGATCGAGAAGCTACAATGGCCAGGTTCTTACATGGTTTAAATTTTGAAATACGTGATCGTGTTGAAATGTATCATTATGTTGAAATTGAGGATATGGTTCATATGGCTGTTAAAATTGAGAAACAACTTAAGAGAGGGGGAGGATCACGAAATAGTACTTGGAAGACAAGTTCTTCAAAGAAAATTGAAAGCACATCTTCTTCTTCTTCTAATTCCAAATCTGGTTCTAAAGATATAAACTCTTCAAAAGGAAAAACTGATTCTTCTACTCATAAGAATCGTGACATAAAGTGTTTTAAGTGTCAAGGCAGGGGTCATATTGCAAGTCAATGTCCAAACAAGCTTGCAATGGTGATTCGAGAAAATGGGGAAATTGAGACAGATAAATCAGATTCCGAAGACTCACCGGATGGTTTGGATGATGATGAAGAGGTAGCTGTCCAAGGAGACTTGTTGGTGGCTAGAAGAGCCCTAAGTGCCCATTCCAAAGAAGATGATGATGCACAAAGGGAGAACATCTTTCACACTCGATGCTACGTTCAAGGCAAGGTATGTAGTGTTATCATTGACGGGGGGAGTTGTACAAATGTAGCAAGTTCAACTATGGTTGAAAAGCTTGGTCTACCTACTACGAAGCATCAAAAGCCATACAAACTCCAATGGCTTAATGATAGTGGTGAGGTACGAGTTTCAAAACAAGTGTTGGTTTCTTTTCGCATAGGTAAATATGAAGATGAAGTATTGTGTGATGTTGTACCTATGCAAGCAAGTCATATGTTGCTTGGGAGGCCATGGCAGTATGATCGACATGTAAAGCATGACGGCTTTACCAACAAATACACTTTTGTACACAAAGCCAAACCCGTAACTCTTGTACCCATGTCACCTAGTCAAGTTTTTGAAGATCAAGTTAAACTTCAAAATGATGCAAAAAAAATAAATGAGCCAAAAGAAAATAATGAACAAGGCTCAAAAGAAAAAGGAAAGGATAAAAAAACACCCGTGGAAAAAAAAGAGAGTCAATATTGTGCTTTGGCAAAAAAGAGTGAGATAAAAGAAGCTTTAAATTCTGAAATGCTTTTTGTGCTTCTTTTGTTCAAAGAAGCTCAATTAGCCACTAACAACTTGGCCGGTATCATTCCGAGCAATGTTATGTCTATCTTGCAGGAATTTGAAGACTTGTTTCCGGAAGAAGTTCCCGATGGATTGCCACCAATCCGTGGAATTGAACACCAAATTGACTTTGTACCCGGAGCTTCCATCCCAAACAAACCAGCCTATAGAACAAGTCCGGAAGAAACCAAGGAGTTGGAAAGACAAGTTAAAGAATTACTTGCAAGAGGATTGGTTCGAGAAAGCATGAGTCCTTGTGCCGTTCCAGTCTTGTTAGTACCGAAGAAGGACGGCTCATGGAGGATGTGTGTGGATTGTCGCGCCATCAACAATATCACGGTAAAGTATCGTCATCCAATTCCTCGATTAGATGATATGCTTGATGAATTGTATGGTGCAAACTTATTTTCAAAAATTGATTTGAAAAGTGGTTATCACCAAATCCGTATGAGAGAGGGTGATGAGTGGAAAACCGCTTTCAAAACAAAACATGGTTTATATGAATGGTTAGTGATGCCCTTTGGTTTAACTAACGCTCCTAGTACATTCATGAGACTAATGAACCATGTTTTGAGAGATTTCATTGGAAAGTTTGTGGTTGTTTACTTTGATGATATTTTGATTTACTCCAAAAGTTTGGACGATCATCTTGAACATCTAACTTCTGTTTTGAGTGTGCTTAGGAAGGAAAAGCTTTTTGCAAACTTGAAGAAGTGCACCTTTTGTACCAATCATGTTATTTTCCTTGGATACATGGTAAGTTCACAAGGAATTTCTGTTGATGAAGAAAAGGTAAAGGCCATCCAAGATTGGCCAACTCCAAAGAGTGTAAGTGAAGTGCGAAGTTTTCATGGTCTTGCAAGTTTTTATCGTAGATTTGTTAAAAACTTTAGCACTTTGGCGTCACCACTCACAGAAGTCATTAAAAAGAATGTCGGTTTTAAATGGGGCAAAGAACAAGAGCAAGCTTTTGAACAACTTAAATTTCATTTAACCCATGCTCCTTTGTTATCTTTGCCCAACTTTGATAAAACCTTTGAAATTGAGTGTGATGCATCAGGTGTTGGAATAGGTGCAGTTTTGATGCAAGAAGGTAAACCATTGGCCTATTTTAGTGAGAAGTTGAATGGGGCGACCTTGAACTACCCCACTTATGACAAAGAACTGTATTCATTGGTCCGTGCATTAAAGACATGGCAACACTATTTGTGGGCCAAAGAGTTTGTGATACATTCTGACCATGAGTCCTTGAAGTACTTAAGGGACAACATAAGTTAAACAAAAGACATGCTCGATGGATTGAGTTTCTTGAGACATTTCCTTATGTCATCCGATACAAGAAAGGTGAAGATTTGAGGACAAATCGCATTCAAGAGAGGGGGAATGATGAGAACCCATCCAACGACCCGGATGATGAAGATCCATTGAGATGGAATATTGGACCAATCACAAGGTCAAAAGCTAAGATGTTCAGTGATGCTCTTAATGGTTTGATAAAATCCTGTCGGAAAGAATCAATCATCAATTCATCAAGTAGCCAAGGAGACCTTCGAATTTTGATCCGAATTGAAGGCCAAGATTAGCCCAAGGCTTGGTAGCCCAAGTTGTGATTATTTCATCTAAATATCACCCAGTCCAAGAAAATTCGGCCAAGTCTACACATGGCCCATGTTTTGGTCATAAATCATTCATTTCAAGTCCGAATGGACTCAAATCAAAGCCCACTTAAAGAGTACTCCTTTTTCTACATTTTAATAAGGATCCAAGCCCAAAATAAAGGTGGAATTTCGTCCATGAATCTGCCCAACAATAGATCCAAGTTCAAGTAACTCATAACATTGAATTAGAAGGCATTTTGAAGGGTCCTATCATTATGAAGTCATTTACTTAGAAGATATTAGAAGGTTGCCTCAATTATTGTCTAGAATTTATTTGAGTCCTTTGATTTGTCTTGTGTATCCTATAAATAGGTTGTCTTTGTAATCTTTTGAAAACACTTTTGATTTGAATGAAATTGTGAGTTTAAAACTCTTTTTGTTCTTTGTGAACTATAGAACTTATCAAGTCTTCTTACTTGTGGCGTTCAATACTTATCAATCAACTTGGTGGGTTGATTGTGGCGTATCTTATACCAAGGTTCTTGTCTCACTATAGACAACGGGTCGCGGTTTCACCATTACTATCTCGGGCAACCAATAGACGATCGCAATAATCACATCAGTATGCTATCTTTGTGAGCTTCAAGTACATTTTGTATTTTCTGTATTCTAAACATAGTATGCTTTCTACGAGTTCTTAACTTGAATTCAAGATTATGCATGTTTTTGAGGTGGAGAATTGTAATCTGCGAGTTTTAGAGTTGGAATAAGTTGTACGCGAGTTCATGACTTAGAATAAGCATCATGCGAGTTTTTGACTTGGACTTTGCATTTTGAGTGTTCTAACTTGTTTTAAGAGGATTTTCATGTGTTCTAAGAGTTCATGAGATACAACATCATTTTGAGAACAAAATCAAAACAACAAGTGTTTTGGTCATTTTTTTGTATCTTTTCTGTACTTTTTTTTGAAGTGTTGTTGCATTTTGTATCTTGCTACATAGTATGCTATCTTTGTCAGCTTCAAATACATTATGTATTTTATGTATACAGTTTGCTTTCTGCGAGTTCTTAACTTGAGTGAAGTATTATGTGAATTCTTGAGTTTAGAATTGTATTCTGCGAGTTATAGATTTGAAATAAGATTTATTCGAGTTAATAACTTAGAAGAAGCATCGTGCGAGTTTTTGTGACTTTGCATTTTGAGTGTTCTAACCTATTTTAAGAGGATTTTCATGTGTTCTGCGAGTTCATGAGCTACATCATCATTTTGAGAACAAAATCAAAACAACAAGTGTTTTTGGTCATTTTTTTTGTATATTTTCTGTACTTTTTTTTGAAGTGTTGTTACATTTTGTATCTTGCTACATAGTATGCTATCTTTGTGAGCTTCAAGTACATTATGTATTTTCTGTATTCTCAACACAGTTTGCTTTCTGCGAGTTCTTAACTTGAGTTCAGTATTATGTGAATTCTTGAGTTTAGAGTTGTATTCTGCGAGTTCTAGATTTGAAATAAGATTTATTTGAGTTAATGACTTAGAAGAAGCATTGAGCGAGTTTTTTTCTTGGACTTTGCATTTTGAGTGTTCTAACCTGTTTTAAGAGGATTTTCATGTGTTCTGCGAGTTCATGATATACATCATCATTTTGAGAACAAAATCAAAACAACAAGTGTTTTGGTCATTTTTTTTGTATCTTTTCTGTACTTTTTTTTGAAGTGTTGTTGCATTTTGTATCTTGCTACATAGTATGCTATCTTTGTGAGCTTCAAGTACATTATGTATTTTCTGTATTCTCAACATAGTATGCTTTCTACGAGTTCTTAACTTGAATTCAACATTATGCATGTTCTTGAGGTGGAGAATTGTAATCTGCGAGTTTTAGAGTTGGAATAAGTTGTACGCGAGTTCATGACTTAGAATAAGCATCATGCGAGTTTTTGACTTGGACTTTGCATTTTGATTGTTCGTTTGTTTTAAGAGGATTTTCATGTGTTTTAAGAGTTCATGAGATACAACATCATTTTGAGAACATAATCAAAACAACAATTGTTTGGGTTATTTTTTTTGTATCTTTTCTGTACTTTTTTTTGAAGTGTTGTTGCATTTTGTATCTTGCTACATAGTATGCTATCTTTGTGAGCTTCAAGTACATTATGTATTTTCTGTATTCTCAACACAGTTTGCTTTCTGCGAGTTCTTAACTTGAGTTCAGTATTATGTGAATTCTTGAGTTTAGAGTTGTATTCTGCGAGTTCTAGATTTGAAATAAGATTTATTCGAGTTAATGTAGAAGAAGCATCGAGCGAGTTTTTGTGACTTTGCATTTTGAGTGTTCTAACCTATTTTAAGAGGATTTTCATGTGTTCTGCGAGTTCATGAGATACATCATCACTTTGAGAACAAAATCAAAACAACAAGTGTTTTGGTCATTTTTTTTTGTATCTTTTATGTATGTTTTTTGAAGTGTTGTTGCATTGTGTATCTTGCAACATAGTATGCTATCTTTGTGAGCTTCAAGTACATTATGTATTTTCTGTATTCTCAACACAGTTTGCTTTCTGAGAGTTCTTAACTTGAGTTCAGTATTATGTGAATTCTTGAGTTTAGAGTTGTATTCTGCGAGTTCTAGATTTGAAATAAGACTTATTCGAGTTAATGACTTAGAAGAAGCATCAAGCGAGTTTTTGTCTTGGACTTTGCATTTTGAGTGTTCTAACCTGTTTTAAGAGGATTTTCATGTGTTCAGCGAGTTCATGAGATACATCATCACTTTGAGAACAAAATCAAAACAACAAGCGTTTTGGTCATTGTTTTTTGTATCTTTTCTGTATTTTATTTGAAGTGTTGTTGCATTTTGTATCTTGCAACATAGTATGCTATCTTTGTGAGCTTCAATACATTATGTATTTTCTGTATTCTCAACATAGTATGCTTTCTGCGAGTTCTTAACTTGAGTTCAAGATTATGCATGTTCTTGAGGTGGAGAATTGTAATCTGCGAGTTTTAGAGTTGGAATAAGTTGTACGCGAGTTCATGACTTAGAATAAGCATCATGCGAGTTTTTGACTTGGACTTTGCATTTTGAGTGTTCTAACTTGTTTTAAGAGGATTTTCATGTGTTCTTAAGAGTTCATGAGATACAACATCATTTGGAGAACAAAATCAAAACAACAAGTGTTTTGGTCATTTTTTTGTATCTTTTCTGTACTTTTTTTTGAAGTGTTGTTGCATTTTGTATCTTGCTACATAGTATGCTATCTTTGTGAGCTTCAAGTACATTATGTATTTTCTGCATTCTCAACCCAGTTTGCTTTCTGCGAGTTCTTAACTTTTGAGTTCAGTATTATGTGAATTCTTGAGTTTAGAGTTGTATTCTGCGAGTTCTAGATTTGAAATAAGATTTATTCGAGTTAATGACTTAGAAGAAGCATCGGCATTTTGAGTTTTCTAAACAATTTTAAGAGGATTTTCTTGTGTTCTGCGAGTTCATGAGATACAACATCATTTTGACAACAAAATCAAAACAACAAGTGTTTTGGTCTTTGTTTTTGTATCTTTTCTGTATGTTTTTTAAAGTGTTGTTGAATTTTGTATCTTGCAACATAGTATGCTATCTTTGTGAGCTTCAAGTACCTTCTGTATTTTCTGTATTCTCAACATAGTATGCTTTCTGTGAGTTCTTAACTTGAGTTCAAGATTATGCATGTTCTTGAGGTTGAGAATTGTATTCCGCGAGTTCTAGAGTTGGAATAAGTTGTACACGAGTTCATGACTTAGAACTATATGAGTTTTTGACTTGGAGTTTGCATTTTGAGTCTTCTAACCTGTTTTATGAAGATTTTCATGTGTGCTAATAGTTCATGAGATACAACATCATTTTGAGAATAAAATCAAAACAACAAGTGTTTTGGTCTTTGTTTTTGTATCTTTTCTGTATGTTTTTTGAAGTGTTGTTGCATTTTGTATCTTGGAACATAGTATGCTATCATTGTGAGTTTCATGTACATTATGTATTTTCTGTATGTTCAACATAGTATGCTTTCTGCGAGTTCTTAACTTGAGTTCAGTATTATGCGAGTTCTTGAGTTGAGAATTGTATTTTGCGAGTTCTAGAGTTGAAATAAGATTTATGCGAGTATGACTAAGAAGAAGCATCGAGCGAGTTTTTGACTTGGACTTTGCATTTTGAGTGTTCTAACCTGTTTTAAGAGGATTTTCATGTGTTCTTTCGAGTTCATGAGATACAACATCATTTTGACAACAAAATCAAAACAACAAGTGTTTTGGTCTTTGTTTTTGTATCTTTTCTGTATGTTTTTTAAAGTGTTGTTGAATTTTGTATCTTGCAACATAGTATGCTATCTTTATGAGCTTCAAGTACCTTCTGTATTTTCTGTATTCTCAACATAGTATGCTTTCTGTGAGTTCTTAACTTGAGTTCAAGATTATGCATGTTCTTGAGGTTGAGAATTGTATTCCGCGAGTTCTAGAGTTGGAATAAGTTGTACACGAGTTCATGACTTAGAACTATGTGAGTTTTTGACTTGGACTTTGCATTTTGAGTCTTCTAACCTGTTTTATGAAGATTTTCATGCGTGCTAATAGTTCATGAGATACAACATCGTTTTGAGAACAAAATCAAAACAACAAGTGTTTTGGTCTTTGTTTTTGTATCTTTTCTGTATGTTTTTTGAAGTGTTGTTGCATTTTGTATCTTGGAACATAGTATGCTATCATTGTGAGTTTCATGTACATTATGTATTTTCTGTATGTTCAACATAGTATGCTTTCTGCGAGTTCTTAACTTGAGTTCAGTATTATGCGAGTTCTTGAGTTGAGAATTGTATTTTGCGAGTTCTAGAGTTGAAATAAGATTTATGCGAGTATGACTAAGAAGAAGCATCGAGCGAGTTTTTGACTTTGACTTTGCATTTTGAGTGTTCTAACCTGTTTTAAGAGGATTTTCATGTGTTCTTGCGAGTTCATGAGATACAACATCATTTTGACAACAAAATCAAAACAACAAGTGTTTTGGTCTTTGTTTTTGGTCAATTTTTTTGTATCTCTTATGTACTTTTTTTAAAGTGTTGTTCTAACAATTGATTTATGCGAGTTCTTGAGTTCTAGAGTTGAAATAAGATTATGCATGTTCTTGAGGTTGAGAATTGTATTCTGCGAGTTCTAGAGTTGGATTAAGTTGTACGCAAGTTCATGACTTAGAACTATGCGAGTTTTTGACTTGGACTTTGCATTTTGAGTGTTCTAACCGGTTTTAAGAGGATTTTCATGTGTTCTAAGAGTTCATGAGATACAACATCATTTTGAGAACAAAATCAAAACAACAAGTGCTTTCGTCATTTTTTTGTATCTTTTATGTACTTTTTTTTGAAGTGTAGTTGCATTTTGTATCTTGCTATATAGTATGCTATCTTTGTGAGCTTCAAGTACATTCTGTATTTTCTGTATTCTCAACATAGTATGCTTTCTACGAGTTCTTAACTTGAGTTCAGTATTTTGCGAGTTCTTGAGTTGAGAATTGTATTTTGCGAGTTCTAGAGTTGAAATAAGATTTATGCGAGTATGACTAAGAAGAAGCATCGAGCGAGTTTTTGACTTGGACTTTGCATTTTGAGTGTTCTAACCTGTTTTAAGAGGATTTTCATGTGTTCTTGCGAGTTCATGAGATACAACATCATTTTGACAACAAAATCAAAACAACAAGTGTTTTGGTCTTTGTTTTTGTATCTTTTCTGTATGTTTTTTGAAGTGTTGTTGAATTTTGTATCTTGCAACATAGTATGCTATCTTTGTGAGCTTCAAGTACCTTCTGTATTTTCTGTATTCTCAACATAGTATGCTTTCTGTGAGTTCTTAACTTGAGTTCAAGATTATGCATGTTCTTGAGGTTGAGAATTGTATTCCGCGAGTTCTAGAGTTGGAATAAGTTGTACACGAGTTCATGACTTAGAACTATGTGAGTTTTTGACTTGGACTTTGCATTTTGAGTCTTCTAACCTGTTTTATGAAGATTTTCATGTGTGCTAATAGTTCATGAGATACAACATCATTTTGAGAACAAAATCAAAACAACAAGTGTTTTGGTCTTTGTTTTTGTATCTTTTCTGTATGTTTTTTGAAGTGTTGTTGCATTTTGTATCTTGGAACATAGTATGCTATCATTGTGAGTTTCATGTACATTATGTATTTTCTGTATGCTCAACATAGTATGCTTTCTGCGAGTTCTTAACTTGAGTATATTATGCGAGTTCTTGAAGTTGAGAATTGTATTCTTCGAGTTCTAGAGTTGGAATAAGCTTTACGCGAGTTCATGACTTAGAATAAGCATCATGCTAGTTTTTGAGTTGGACATTGCATTTTGTGTGTTCTAACCTGTTTTAAGAGGATTTTCATGTGTTTTTGCGAGTTCATGAGATACAACATCATTTTGAGAATAAAATCAAAGCAACAAGTGTTTTGGTCTTTGTTTTTGTATCTTTTCTGTATGTTTTTTTGAAGTGTTGTTGCATTTTGTATCTTGGAACATAGTATGCTATCATTGTGAGCGACAAGTACATTATGTATTTTGTGTATTCTCAACATAGTATGCTTTCTGCGAGTTCTTAACTTGAGTTCAGTATTATGCGAGTTCTTGAGTTGAGAATTGTATTTTGCGAGTTCTTGAGTTGAAATAAGATTTATGCGAGTATGACTAAGAAGAAGCATCGAGCGAGTTTTTGACTTTGACTTTGCATTTTGAGTGTTCTAACCTGTTTTAAGAGGATTTTCATGTGTTCTTGCGAGTTCATGAGATACAACATCATTTTGAGAACAAAATCAAAACAACAAGTGTTTTGGTCTTTGTTTTTGTATCTTTTCTGTATGTTTTTTGAAGTGTTGTTGAATTTTGTATCTTGCAACATTGTATGCTATCTTTGTGAGCTACAAGTACCTTCTGTATTTTCTTTATTCTCAACATATACTTTCTGTGAGTTCTTAACTTGAGTTCAAGATTATGCATGTTCTTGATGTTGTTGAGAATTGTATTATGCGAGTTCTAGAGTTGGAATAAGTTGTACGCGAGTTCATGACTTAGAACTATGCGAGTTGTTGACTTGGGCTTTTTGCATTTTGAGTGTTCTAACCTGTTTTAAGAGGATTTTCATGTGTTCTTGCGAGTTCATGAGATACAACATCATTTTGAGAACAAAATTTGGTGGAAGAGTGAATAGTGCGATTGTAAGCAAATTCAGCAACGGGGTGGGTGACTTGAAGTAGAAAATAACAACTTTTGTTACTTCAGTTTGCCCATCAGTTTGTGGGTGACTTGAAGTAGAAAATAACAACTTTGTCCCAAGTTTTCCCCAAAGAGTTTTCAAAAAATAGCTTAGAATCAGAAACAATTGTTCTAGGAATACCATGCAAACGAACGATTTCTTTGAAAAACAAATCAGCCACATGTTTTGCGTCATCCGTCTTTTTACAAGCAATGAAATGTGCCATTTTTGAAAATCGATCAACGACAACAAAAATTGAGTCCATTCCTCTTTGATTTTTTGGTAATCCAAGTACGAAATCCATGGAAAATATCCGTCCAAGGGGAATGAGGAATGGGAAGTAGAGTATACAAACCATGAGGAAGGGATCTTGATTTTTGCCTTTTTGCAATTAAGACAACTACCACAAATGCGTTCAACATCCCTTTTCATGTTAGGCCAATAAAAATTTTCCTTCAAAACATCTAGAGTTTTTGAAACCCCAAAATGGCCCATCAAACCTCCACTGTGAGCTTCACGAGTCAAAAGTACACGAAGAGAGCATGAAGGAATGCATATTTTATTTGCATGATGCTTATTCTAAGTCATCATGCAAAGTCCAAGTAAAAAACTTGCATGATGCTTATTCTAAGTCATGAACTCGCGCATAAAGCTTATTGGACAACTCTTGAACTCGCAGAATACAACTCTCAACTCAAGAACTCCCATAATACTGAACTCAAGTTAAGAACTCGGAGAAAGCTTACTATGTTGAGAATACAGAATGTACTTGAAGCTCACAAAGATAGCATACTATGTTGCTTGACCAAATGCAACAACACTTCAAAAAAAAGACATAAAAGATACAAAAAAATGACCAAAACACTTGTTGTTTTGATTTTGATCTCAAAATGATGTTGTATCTCATGAACTCGCAGAACACATGAAAATCCGCTTAAAACAGGTGTTAGAACACTCAAAATGCAAAGTCCAAGTTAAAAACTCGCATGATGCTTATTCTAAGGGATGTGAAATCTTTAAGGGAAGACTTCAAATGTGTTTCGGACCGTTCTTGTTTGATCTCGTGTATTCCAAGAACCCAATTTCTTACTCTTCAACCCAACAATGAAAGGTATACAAAACCCAACACCTTTGGAATGTACGAAAGTAAGCAATCAAAGATTGAAAGGAAGGAACACAAATTCTTCCAAGAAACCCAACACCTTACTATCAGAAATCAACAATGAGGGATATATGAAATCCAACACCTTTGAGTTGCAAGAAAGCAAGTTGTTAAAGTTAGGTAAAAGTTAGGGCGCCACACTAAGTGGAAGATACCTAGTGATAAGCCAAGTGAGAACACTATTAGTCTTGCAAGACCCGAATGAGTTCAATCAATAGAACTAACAAGTGAAAGGAAAACCTCACAATATGTTGATTTAGATAAAACATAGATGATTACAAATGCTTGAAAAACTCCTATTTATAGGGAAATACTATACCCTTATTAACTACAAAATTTAAGGCTCTTAAATATACTATTTAAGGCCTAAACTCTTAGATTGCCCTCAATAATGACTAAATTGAGTTTTCAAGACTTTTCTTATTTAAATAAAATACAAAAACGAAATTATGACATTTGGGCCTTCAAGGACAATCCAAAGATGTAAAAGTTAGCCCAACAACATAAGACAATTCAACCAAACGGGCTTGAGATCTTGGATGTCTTCCAATTGGACTGAAATGATGAGATTAGTTAGAGCCTCTTGCATCCTTCATATCTAAAGAACTTGTTGAAAGATGATTTTTCACAAGCAGCAAACACATTGGCAAAATTCATACAATCCTTTGATGAACTCAAAACCCATTATTTTAGAATCCAAGTGAGTGAGAAGAGTGTACCTTCTTGATATTGCATCAACCACTATGTTTTCTTTACCTTTCGTGTAACGCACGACATATGGAAATGTCTCTATGAAAGATATCCATTTGGCATGCCTTTTTTGCAGATTCCTTTGGCCTTTCAAATACTTGAGAGATTCATGATCCGTGTGAATGACAAACTCCTTAGGCATTAGATACTGCTGCCATGTCTCCAAAGCTCTCACAACAGCGTACAACTGCTTGTCATACGTTGGATAGTTCAATGTGGCCCCATTTAACTTCCCACTAAAATACGCAATGGGTCGGCTTGCTTGAAGCAAAACAACTCCAATTCCAATTTCTGAAGCATCACACTCAATCTCAAAAGTCTTAGAAAAACCAGGTAGTGCTAAAACAGGAGAATTAGTTAAATCATGCTTTTGTTCAAAAGCCATTTGCTGTTTTTTCTCCCCATTCAAACTTCACATTTTTTTTCACCAACTCATTTAAAGGTGAGCCTTAGTTGAAAAGTCTTTCACAAACCTTCGGTAAAAACTTGTAAATCCATGAAAAGATCTTACCTCCGAAACGCTTGTAGGGATAGGGCAATCTACAATAGCCTTTATTTTTTCTTCATCAACTCGCAAACCATTAGCACCAACAATATATCCAAGAAAAACAACTTCATCCACACAAAAGGTGCACTTTTTCAGATTTGCAAACAACTTTTGCTCACGCAAAGTAGCAAGAACAAGCTTAAGATGTTCAACATGATCATGCATACTTCTACTATAGATCAAAATGTCATCAAAATACACAACAACAAATTTCGCAATGAAATGCCTCAAAACATGGTTCATAAGCCTCATAAAAGTGCTAGGGGCATTAGTTAAGCCGAAAGGCATAACTAACCACTCATAAAGCCCAAACTTTGTTTTGAAAGAGATCTTCCATTCATCACCTTCTTTGATTCTAATTTGGTGATATCCGAATTTAAGATCAATTTTCGTAAATATTTTGGCCCCATTCAATTCATCAAGCATGTCATCTAATCATGGGATTGGATGACGATATTTGATGGTAATTTTGTTAACCGCCCTACAATCAATACACATGTGCCAAGTACCATCTTTCTTTGGAACTAAGATGACCGGCACTGCACATGGACTAAGGGATTCACGAATAATACCTTTTTCCAACAGCTCACCAACTTGTTTTTTGAAGCTCCTTTGTTTCCTCCGGGTTAGCTCTATAAGCTGGCCTATTTGGAATAGTTGCACCCGGAACCAAATCGATTTGATGTTCTATACCTCGAATTGGTGGTAGTCCGTTAGGCACTTCTTCGGGTAGCACATCTGCAAATTCATTTAAAACAGAAACAATCTCCAAAGGAAAATCATGAGGTAAATTGTTAGTAGATAAGCAAATTTCTTGGTACAGAAGTACAACAAGAAGCTTATGGGAAGTTAACGCCCTATCTACATCCCTCATGCTCGCAAAGAAAGCACCTTTTCTCTCAGTTGCTTTTGGTTTTTCTCCCTTGATTGTTCCACTCATATTTTCATTCGCTACTTTTTTTTCACTTTCTTTTTCTCCAATCTCTTTTGACTTTTTCAAACTCTCCTCTTTTTGCCTTTTCTCTGTCATTTTTATTTGTTCTTTTAACACTTGTTGCGGGGACATAGGTACAAGGGTGAATGATTGATTATTGAGTACAAAACGATACTTGTTTGAACACCCATCATGAGTTGTTTTACGATCAAATTCCCAAGGGCGTCCAAGAATGATGTGGCTAGCAGTCATGGGTACAACGTCACACAAAACTTCATCTTCATATTTTCCTATGGAAAATCTCAAAAGTACTTGCCGCACAATCTTGAGTTCTCCATGATCGTTAAGCCATTGTAAACGATACGGTTTTGGATGCTTGATAGTTGGCAGCCCCAACTTCTCCACAAGATTCTAGCACAATTAATGCAACTTCCACTATCAATGATTAACATGCATACCTTGTCTTGGATAAGACATCGAGTATGGAAGATGTTGTGACGTTGTTCTTCGTCCTATTCTTTGGCTTGTATGTTCAACGCTCTCATGGTCACAAAAGCCTCCCTTTCATCACCACTATCGACAACCTTTAGTTCATTGTCATCTTCAAATGGCATGTTGTTGCCATCATCCTCATCTTCGCTTTGACTCAAATAAGAACCATCATCAAGCATAATCATAGCTTTGGAATTAGGACATTGTGAAGCTATATGTCCCTTTCCCAAACACTTGAAACAAGTCAGCCTTGAAGTATGAGAAGTAGAAGGGTTGTTTTTGTCATTCTTTGGTTGAAAAGTCTTCTTTGAGTCAAAATCCTTACCATATTTCTTCTTTACATCTTCATTTTTATTCCACCGATTGTTTTTCCAAGAAGAAGAAGAAAGATGAATTGGAAGAAAACTTACTTGAACCTCCTTTTCTTTTTAATTGTTTCTCCACCTTTTCAGCCATGTGAAACATTTCCTCCAAATCCATGTAGTGTTGCAACTCCACCACATCAGCAAATTCTTTTCGAAGGCCTCTCAAAAATCTAGCCATGGTGGCTTCGGGATCTTCTTCAATATTCGCCCTCGTCATTGCCATCTTTAACTCTTGGTAATACTCCTCCACAGATCTTGATCCTTGAGTAATGTTTTGAAGTCGATTAAACAGATCACGATAGTAATGGGGTGGAACAAAACGCCTTCTCATAACAGCCTTCATTTCTTCCCATGTATTAATAGGTTGTTCCCCATTTCTCCTTCTAGACAAAACCAACTTGTCCCACCATGTTAGAGCATAACCGGAAAATTCAACAGAAGCAAGTTTTACCTTTTTATCTTCGTAATAGTTATGAACTCCAAACACGTTCTCTACTTTTGATTCCCACTCCATATATGCCTCCGGGTCACTCTTACCTTGGAAAGATGGAATCTTCATCTTGATGCTACCAAGATTGTTGTCAACTCTATTTCTATTTCTTCGGTTGTCTTGTGTTGTTTCCAAACCCTCTTCATCGCCCCTTTGTAAGGATACCTCCAATCGATCCATTCTCTCCATCATAGTTTCCATCATTTGATTGAATTGACCCATCAACGTCTCTCTCCATGCTTTTTGTTCCAATGTCTCCTTTGTTCCCTCCATAGTTGCTACTACAAAACAAGTTGAACAATTGATGATGATGATAAGTAAACCTCACACCCTCCCCCCAACTTCGTTTCCTAAACTATCTACTCTCCCCAAGTGTATCCCTCTTTTTAAGGCTTTTTTTATATAGATGTAGCACTCTTGCACTCTTGCCTTTTTCCTCTCAGATTCCTCACTTATTGTAGTTCTAGTGAGAACAGATCCAACTCTTACAAAGGTGCTCAAACAATGACTCACTTGGCCAGAAAGAAATATGAAGTGATTGGACAACAAACGAAAAGTTTAAACGGGGTGGTATATGAGTTCAATAAAAGCGCAATAATCAAGAACAAAAGACTTCAGTTTTTTTTCTCTACTTTTCTTGTCGATTTTTGTATAACTTTCTTTTTTTTGCGGTTTCTTTTGCTTTCCTTTTTTTTTTTGCTTTTTTTAGGCACTTTTTTTTATAGTTTTTATGTGACAAGAATTTAAATAAAGATGAAGAATGAACTAGATGAGACAAAGAAAACAAATGATATGATCAAACAATAAAGTTAGCTCTGATACCAAATGATGTGAAATCTTTAAGGGAAGACTTCAAATGTGTTTTAGACCGTTCTTGTTTGATCTCGTGTATTCCAAGAACCCAATTTCTTACTCTTCAACCCAACAATGAAAGGTATACAAAACCCAACACCTTTAGAATGTACGAAAGTAAGCAATCAAAGATTGAAAGGAAGGAACACAAATTCTTCCAAGAAACCCAACACCTTACTATCAGAACTCAACAATGAGGGATATATGAAATCCAACACCTTTGAGTTGCAAGAAAGCAAGTTGTTAAAGTTAGGGCGCCACACTAAGCGGAAAGATACCTAGTGATAAGCCAAGTGAGAATTGCAAGCACTATTAGTCTTGCAAGACCCGAATGAGTTCAATCAATAGAACTAACAAGTGAAAGAAAAACCTCACAATATGTTGATTTAGATAAAACATAGATGATTACAAATGCTTGAAAAACTCCTATTTATAGGGAAATACTAGACCCTTATTAACTACAAAATTTAAGGCTCTTAAATATACTATTTAAGGCCTAAACTCTTAGATTGCCCTCAATAATGACTAAATTGAGTTTTAAAGACTTTTCTTATGTAAATAAAATACAAAAACGAAATTATGACATTTGGGCCTTCAAGGACAATCCAAAGATGTAAAAGTTAGCCCAACAACATAAGACAATTCAACCAAACGGGCTTGAGATCTTGGATGTCTTCCAATTGGGCTGAAATGATGAGATTAGTTAGAGCCTCTTGCATCCTTTTTCTCCTTGCACGCGTCATCGACCCATGCATTCCTTTAAGTGGATCAGCTTCATATGAGTTGCCATCGAGCTTTGAATTTCCATCCCGCTTGTATCCCGTCTCTTTAGTTTGTTTTCTATCATTTGAACTAGAGTTTCTTTCTGAATTGGGGGAACTAATTCAGTAGATACATCCGAAGTGGTTGGATGATTAGTCGTTGAATCTTCTAACCTGTCAACCACCACAGATTTAGGCAGTTTATATCCGAGAAACTCATCATAAAAGAATTCAAACAATAAATCAAAATTTGATAAATGTGATGTAGAAGTTGAGGGTTTAACAGAATCAGTAGCATTAACCACAGGTTCTGGACTGATTTGTCCAGAAGCTAGAACTCCTGTAAGTACGGGTTCTGAACTGCTTTCTTCAGAAGCCAACTCTTCATCAAATGTGACATTAACGCTTTCAATTACTATCTTAGACTTCTTCAGATACGGCTCGGTAGGCAACCAATGTTTGAGAATATCCAATGAAGATACCTTCATCAGCCTTTGGTCCGGACTTGTTCATACTCTCTCTGTCGTTCAGTACAAAGCACCTACATCCAAAAATATGGAAGTTTTTAATGCTAGGTGTACGGTTATTTATCAAAGCATAAGGTGTTTTACCAAACCGGTGATGTATTATTGATCGATTCTGTGTATAGCACGCAGTCGATACAGCTTCGGCCCAAAGAAACAGAGGTAGATCAAATTGACTAAGCATAGTTCGAGCGGCCTCGACTAGCATTCGGTTACGTCTTTCTACTACTCCGTTCTGTTCTGGCTTTCTGACAACAGAATATTGATGTGTTATCCCGACCGATTCGAGATGAACTTCAACAACCCTATTCTTGAATTTTGTGCCATTATCTGTACGAAGAAGCTTGACTGGCTTTTGCAGATTAACTTGGGTAGGCTTTAAGAAACTGATGATGACTTCAGGCGTCTCATCCTTTGATCTCAGAAATTTGACCCAAGTATATCGCGAATAATCGTCCACAATAACTAAGACATATTTCTTGCCGTTAATGCTTTGCGTACGCATAGGACCGCAGAGATCCGTAAGCAATAGTTCAAGTGGAGAACTTGTACTTGGTTTAGGCTTCGGCTTGTGAGCAGCTCTCTTCATTATACCTTTCTCGCACGCTGCGCACAGATATTCTTTCTCGTATTTTAGCTCAGGAAGTCCTTTGACAAGTTTGCCCGTGACCAGTTTGTTGATGTAACGAAAATTCAGGTGAGAAAGCCTTCGGTGCCATAACCAACTTTGTTGCAGCGAGACTTTTTGACAGTAGACAAACCTCATTGTCAGTCTGAACTTTTGATAGATTAATCGTGTAGATGTTAAACTTTCTCGTGCTGACCAAGAGTTCCTTACCATCTTCAGTACGCATAGAACATCGCTTGGCCTTGAAATTTACCTCTAAATCTTTGTCGCAGAACTGTCCAATGTTGAACAAGTTATGTCCTAAACCTTCCACGTAGCTCAACTTTGTAATCGTCACATTGTCATTAATCACGTCACCATAGCCCAAAATCGGTGAAAACTATTCGTTGTCGAATCTTACATTCCTGCAGAATTTCTCTGTATAATTTAGACAATAAATCCTTTTGCCCGGTCATATGATTGGAGCAACCAGAATCCAAGTACCACACGGGTCTGCATAAGAGAAATCAGGGAATAACAACTTTAGGTACCCATTTAAAAGTGGGTTCTATTGGATTAACACAAGATTTTGGTATCCATTTGTATATGGATCCTCTGAACTTTTGAAAAACTTTTGAAGCATAACACTTATAAGAACAGACATGATAAGTAACCAATCATCAGAATATCGGTGAGAAAGAAAATCATTTTGTGTATAATAAGTTAGTAGTAAACCGAGATAATTGGAGTAAATGCTTTATTGTATATTTCTTGTAATGAGTTACAAGTTTTTCTTTTTCAGAAGCAACCGTACCAACTACATCAGAAACACTACTAGTCTGTCTATTACAATCAACATCAGGAAATGATTCTAAAGTTTCATCAATCTTCCGTTTTGGTTGTCATTCAGTTCGACCTTCTGACCTTTTATTTCTTAAATCTGAAATAAAAGATTTAGATTTGTTAGGAAAATTAGATTTTTGAGATTGTCTTTTCTTAAGTTTACCAGTGTTGTTCCGTTTCTGTGAGCGCCGTTTCTTTTGCTTCTTACATGTCTGATATATATTTGAATGTGCAGGTTGAATATATTTGGGAACCAAGTCAATGTACACATTGTTGTGTTTTCGGTCACCAAACATCTTCATGTGTCAAGGCTCTGGGAAATCGGACAGACAGAAAACAACGTCAGGTTGTGGACAATGATGGGTTTACAAGAGTGGAGAGGAGGAACAGAAAATGGGTTCCGAAACCGATACAACCAAGTGCAAAGAAGAAAGATTTAGTATCAAGAGGGTCTGGCACCTAAGGGCAGTGAGCCTGAGCTGTTTGTATCCACACAACCCGAGGTGCATGAAGCAATAATTGTTGACGACCAGGCTGAAAGTAGTACAAGTCATGGCAAAGAAGTTCATGCAGAGGGTAATCGGAGCGTGTCAAAAGACTTGATGAATGTGGATACGAGCAAACCGGCTGGTACGGGGGGTGTGGAGGAGACTCAAAGTGTGGTCCATGATAGTGAGCAAATTACTACTGATGGGAGTTTGATGCAGAACCAGCGACCGATAGTTAATCGGCTAGAACCTGTTGCCAATCCGAAACTTGGAACGCCTATTCGTGGGAAGGAGCCAACGGGGTCAATTAACACCACGATTCTTAATGGGTCGATGCCAATTCGAGGCATTCTAAAGAATACTAATTGGTTTCAAGTGCTAGGGGAGAATGATGGGCAATGTACAGGTGGTACCGGGGTAAACCATGATTAAGCTCGCAACGTGGCATATCCAAGGATTGAATTCCTCGATAAAGCAGAAGGAGGTTAGATCTTTGATTCAGTTAAATGGTATTAGTTTATGTTCTATTTTAGAGTCGCATGTGCAAGGTAATGTTTTACCGGATATTTGTTCTCGCATTTTCTCTCGATGGGGTTGGTTATCTAACCACGCTTGCTCGGATCTTGGTACGAGAATTATTGTTGCATGGGATATGAGAGTGATGGATGTTTGCCTGGTTGATATGCATAGCCAATTTATGCATGTTGAGATCCGTTAAGAGGGGAAAGTGAGTCTTTTTTTCTTACTAGTGTATGGTGCGAATTCTTGTGTTGCCCATAGGGATTTGTGGACTCCTAAGGAGATATAAAGTCTTGATGGGAACTAAACCTTGGGTCGTTGTGGGAGATTTTAACACCATGCTTTTCCCGCATGATGGTGTAGGTGGCTCTTCACGAAGAGGTATTGATATGATGGATTTTATGGCTTGTTTGGAAGATGTGGAGTTGTTTGATGTCAACTATATAGGGATTCATTATACGTGGAGTCAAAAACGGGTAATGGCGCACGGACACATGCATAGGAAGATACGTGGCTTATGAGTTACCATTTCATCAGTGACCATGATTTATTCCTGGCCGCGACGGTTCATGATGTGGTTTATGCTATGCATGGTACATGGAGAGATGAATGGATTCAGCACTATCCAATGTTGTCACTCCACCCTTTACCGGTGTTGCATGATGCGCGTGATAAAGTCTATTGGCGGGATCTTAATAATAATCTCATTGATTTCACGGTTCATAACGCTTGGTTAACGTTGACGGGCAATTGTGAGGAGGTTGCTTGGTGAAAATCGATGTGGTTCTCGGGTTATATATCGAGGCATGCGTTCTGTCTTTGGCTTGTGTGTAGAGGCAGGCTTCCAACTCAAGATCGTATGAGGGTTTGGAAGGATGTTCCTACAGATTTATGTTGCAGTCTTTGTGAATCTTGCTTAGACTCTCTTCCTCATTTGTTTTTTTAGTGCACTTTCTCTAAAACAGGTCCGGCATCAGGTCAAGCATGACCTTGCGAGGATGGGTTTTCCGGATGATTGGAATGACATTTACTACACTCTTTTGGATGATAATAGAAGACCGAAGAAGTTGGTTCACAGGCTCTCTTTAGCTGCTTCCATCTATTACAATTGGCAGGAGAGAAATCGTAGATTGTTTGATACGCACAGGCGTACTGTTGACAAGCTTTCTAAAGAGATTTTAGATGTGGTTCGAATGCGTGAAGCTTGGAAGGCTAGATGTCGTGGTGATAAAGCCCATGTTAATGGCATGTGATCTGGGTCGTTTGTCCAAGTGGGATGCTCTCTTTTGGTGCCGGTTTTGGTTCTCTTTGGCTTTGATTTATTTTGCCAATTTGTATGCGTCTGTTTCTTTGTCTTTATTTTGGTTGTTGGTGGCTTGGTACGGTCTGGTGACCAAGTCCTTTTGTTTTGTTGTTTGGATTGCTTTGGGGCTTTTTGCCTAGCTGTTTGCTTTTCCTGTCTTTTATAATATTGCCTGGAGAAATCCTTTCCAAAAAAAAACTCTTCGTAGTTGTTGATGCAGTTCGCTACTTTCAGATGGTTGCCAACTTTTGAACCCATCATCATTTTCTGTAGTTGATCCCACATCTTTTTGGCATTGGCTTTGTAGCTTTCGATCTTCATGTAGATCTCATTTCGAATGCTCTGTATATATGGCTTGTTTATCAGCTTTGTACCGACACTTTTGTTCATCAGTGTATTGGGCAAAGTCTTTCGGAACAGTCTTTGTTTTTCTAACTCTGTCTTCATCTCCGTCTTCATGGTCCGATGACTCTTCATCAGGTAATAATATGTTCATCATGGTGGGTGGTACCAATTGGACCTTCAGTAATAGATAATAATATGTTCTCTCCATTTGCGTGACGGTCAACAAAGTCCAGGAATCTATCTTTCCATTGCTCATACCCCTTTGAACAAAACAGGGGTTTTACGTCTGTACCAATCGATAGAGCATCTTTTGAAGTATTGTTATTGAGATATTTAATAAGAACTTGACAAATGATCGTTAGTCCAATAGAAATCACAAAAAATACAGAAAACTAGAAAGAAAATTCAGAAATGGAATTTCCAAATTCTCGTAAGTGTGGAATTCGCACACTAGAGTGAAAAACATGAAATTCGCATGCACAATTCGCACAAATTGTACAAATCAAACAGAATTCGCATATAGATACAACTCAAGAATTCACACAAAACTTTTCGCATGATACTCATACGAAATCAACACTTTGAAAAATTCAAAACCTTTATGAGAAAACAATGGAATTCGTATGATACTCTTATTACGAAGTTTAAGGAATTCATATACTAGTCTTATGCGAAATCAACACTTACAAAAAAAATGTGAACTTTTATGCGAATACTTGAACAATTCGTAAAATACTCTTCTGCGAATTCTGAGGAATTTGCATATGAGTCTTATGCGAGTTCGGTTCTTCAAAGATTTTTCAACAACTTTTCGCACAAACACATAGTGAGATAAATTTGCACGTCTCAGATATGCGAATCCAATGCAATTCGCACCACTCCCATCTGCAAATTCTATACTTCAGAATTTTTCAGAAACAAACTTATGCGAAAACTGATGTTGCGAAATCTAATAGATGAATATGTGGAAATCCAGTGATCTGCGAGTTCTTCTTGCGTGTTCTTGAAGATCTGCAAATTCTTGAGATCTACGATGAAAATTCGATCTGAATGGCTCCAAAATTCATCTAAACTTCAAGTTTCGATATGTAAACTTCACTAATATGACCACTAACACTTCTAGAATCAATTACAATCAACGATTTTCTATAAAGAACACTAAACTTACAATTCGAATCAATTACGGTGCGAAGAACTCGTGAACTCGAAATTGAACAAAATCTCAAAATTCATGAAATTACAGTGCAATTCTGAATCAAATCTATACAAGATTTGTCTACTATACTATACGCACACACTGAACTCAATTACAGACCCAAATTCTCACAAAAATTCAATAATCAATCTAAAACTCAAGAACATAGTCCGACATCCATATTTTCTTGATTTCAATTTGGATTCGCTCTGATACCAATTTATAATGTCCCAATCTATCAAGTTCTAATCAATCAATTACAAACAAGATAACAACAACAAGATAACAACAACAAGATTAATCACAACCTGTTATTTCAATTCCAATTCAAGATTTTGTATAGTAACTTTCTCTCTCAAACTTTCTCTCTCTAACTGTTCAATTCGCGTACAATACAATTCTCGTCCACTACTAGTTACATAAACACTACAACACCTTAAGGAGAAAACTAAACACACGCGCTTACAAAACATAAAACTAAGACTTTGACTTTGACTTTGACTTATATACAAATGACTTTGACTTTCACTTGGGAGTTGACTTTAAACTTTGACTTGCTTGACTTTGAGCTTCAGACTTCATGATCTTGTATCCAACAAATATGTGCACTAACATATAACATGTTTTAAGAGGATTTTCATGTGTTATGCGAGTTCATGAGATACAACATCTGATGAGAACCCATCTAACGACCCGGATGATGAAGATCCATTGAGATGGAAGATTGATAAAATCCTGTCGGAAAGAATCAATCATCAATTCATCAAGTAGCCAAGGAAACCTTCGAATTTTGATCCGAATTGAAGGCCAAGATTAGCCCAAGGCTTGGTAGCCCATATTGTGATTATTTCATCTAAATATCACCCAAGTCCAAGAAAATTCGGCCAAGTCTACACATGGCCCATGTTTTAGTCATAAATCATTCATTTCAAGTCCAAATGGACTCAAATCAAAGCCCACTTAAAGAGTACTCCTTTTCCTACATTTTAATAAGGATCCAAGCCCAAAATAAAAGTGGAATTTCGTCCATGAATCTGCCCAACAATAGGTCCAAGTTCAAGAAACTCATAGCATTGAATTAGAAGGCATTTTGAAGTACTTAGAAGATATTAGATGGTTGCCTCAATTATTGTCTAGAATTTATTTGAGTCCTTTGATTTGTCTTTGTGTATCCTATAAATAGGTTGTCTTTGTAATCTTTTGAAAACACCTTTGATTTTGAATGAAATTGTGAGTTTTAAACTCTTCTTGTTCTTTGTGAACTTTTAGAACTTATCATGTCTTCTTGCTTGTGGCGTTCAATACTTATCAATCAACTTGGTGGGTTGATTGTGGCAATACTTATACCAAGGTTCTTGTCTCTTTATAGGCAACGGGTCGCCGTTTCACCAATACTATCTCGGGCAACCAATAGACGGTCGGGAAAATCACATCAGTTGGTATCAGAGCTAGCGCTATTGGTTTGCATATCATTTCTTTTTCTACTTTTCCTTCTTGTTAATTTCCTTTTCTTGAGATCCAAAATCACGTATTGGTGCGTCTTGTCGCAAGTTGACATGGCTCCTACTAGTGATTATTGAATTCTCCGCTTATACCTTTCTTTTCAATGGTGATTCGAGAAGATGGGGAAATTGAGACAGATAAATCAGATTCCGAAGATGATGATGAAGAGGTAGCTGTCCAAGGAGACTTGTTGGTGGCTAGTAGAGCCCTAGGTGCCCATTCCAAGGAAGATGATTGTTTGGGTAAAAATTTCAATAGTACATTGTCGTACGATTGACACTAGACAACAGGTAAGGAAGTCCAAAAGACTATTGTCGTACGGACATAAGGTAAGGGACGCTCTATCTTCAGCAACCTCGACTAAAACGGTTAAATATCCGTCCAACGAATACCATCGTACGACATGATTTCAGTTACTAATTAGCAGCATATATTATACCATGTTTTAATGCAGGAGTCAAGGATATTTATGACTAAAGGTCATAACGGAAGCCTTCATCAATAGCAGCGGACATAACGGATATAATGGACATAACGGATATAACGGACATAACGGACGCCATCATTAATGTCAAAATGATCATCTCATTAATGTGTAAGATACACATTAAAGACATCCTAACGGAAGAATGTACTATAAATACGAAGAGGAAAACTCACTCAAGGACATCTGATTCTCATACCTCAGAAGCTCACGAATTATACTCTCAAAGCTTACTCAATCTCTCTTGAAGTTCATAGTTTTCCGCTGTTTCTCATACGACGCACGACCGAAGTCTAAACTACACACGACGCACGACCGACCTTACTTTATCGTATTGTTCTATATTGTATTACACTTGTAACACCTGTTCTAAAGGACGACGTCCCTGATTGACGTCCATAGTGCACGACGACTCACACTCGTCCGCGGTTTTTACCCATTTTAGGGGTTTTCCGCGTCACCAATTCTCTCGTCTTATTTACTTTATTTTTATTATAGTCGTAAGATTATTGTTGTTACTTTCTTTGGTTGGATCAAGCTCCACATTTACCTTAAATTTTCCTTGTGAGATTTTTGGCATAAACAGTTTGGCGCCCACCGTGGGGCCCCATCCAAAGAAAATCTTCGATAATCTTACGACGTACTAATGTTTTCCTTCGAGTGTTCTCTTTTTTCAGGGTAATGGCATTCCAAGAAACTCAAAATTTGAGATCATTAATCGGATCATTGAAGCCAATAGTATCCACAATTCCCCTGTGAAAGCAATGGGAATCGACAAATCCGAGATTACACGACGTTCAACCACACTCGTTGGATTTAATGGTGGATCTACAAGTACCATGGGGAAAATCACACTCCCAGTATATGCTAAAGAAATCAACAGACAGACGAAATTCAATATCGTCAATTGTTCATAAGTTTATAACGTTATTCTTAGGCGACCTTGGATTCATGACATGAAGGCTGTGCCTTCGACATATCATCAAACTCTGAAATTTCCCACGCAATGGGGAGTACAGGAAATCAAAGGCGAAAGAAAGGTTGCTAGGGAATATTACAAAGTATTCTTGAAGCCCCCGAAGCAGACAGTATAGCAATTACAGAACCAGGACATTCCTGGGACTAACGACGATTATCGCTTGGAAGCTGTCGTCTTAAACCAAGATAAACCTGACCAGATGGTTTACATAGGTTCTACGCTCGACCCTTCTTTTAAAAAGCAATTAATTTCTTTTTTATAGGATCACTATGATTGTTTTGCTTGGACGCACGAAGACATGGAAAAATATGGGAAGTCAAGTATCCAGATTGGCTCACTAATGTTGTAATCGTTCAAAAGAAAAATGGAAAATGGCGAGTATGCATCGATTTCACAGACCTTAACAAAGCATGTCTGAAAGATCCATTTCCATTACCACATATCGACTCCATGGTTGACGCTACAGCAGGACATGAGCTACTCACATTCATGGATGCATATTCTGGGTAACCAGATATTGATGCATTCAGACGACCAGGAAAAAACAGCTTTTATGACGGATAAAAAGGTATTTATTGTTACAAAGTAATGCCTTTTGGTTTTAAAAATGCAGGTTCGACATATCAACGATTGATAAATATGATATTCAAAGAACATTTGGGTGATACTATAGAAGTATACATCGATGACATGTTTGTCAAATCAAAACATGCGGACGATCATATCAGACATTTTGAAGCAGTCGTTCGACATCTTGCGTGAATACAAGATGAAGTTGAATCCGACTAAATGTTCCTTTGGAGTTCGAGCTGGAAAATTTCTCGGTTATATGGTCACACGACGAGGAATCGAAGCTAATCCATAAAAGATTAAAGCAATTGTTGAGCTAAAATCGCCCAGAAATTTTGAAGAAGTCCAACGTCTTACAGGACGTGTAGCAGTGCTAAACCGGTTCATTTCTCGGTCGTCCGACAGGTGTCATTTATTCTACAATGTCCTACGAAAGAATAAAGGGTTCGAATAGACAGACAAGCATGAAGAAGCGTTGCAGCAACTCAAAAAATACATGATGTCGCCTCTTTTTTTCTCTAAACCTGACCAAGGTGAAGTCCTTCAACTTTACCTAGCCGGCAGCAATAATTCAGTAAGTGCAGTTCTTATACGAGAAACCGACGGACGACAACTGCCGATTTACTATATTTCAAGCCCAAAACAGCGATCAAGAAATCAAATTTCGTCTCTGATTTCAGTCCAGAAATGGAAAACACAATGACATTCGACCAGTTAATTGTGGCGACTTTGCACGACACCACTTGGACACTCGACGCTGATGGTTCGTCGAACATACGCGGAACAGGCCTGGGTGTCGTCCTACAGTCCCCACAAGGGGGCAAAATAGTATACTCCATACGGTGCGATTTCAAAGCTACAAATAATGAGGCAGAATAAGAAGCACTAATTGCAGGAATCAAAATTATTCACGAATTGGGGGCAACACATTTGCACGTCCGGAGTGACTCGTCCTGAGCGACTCATCCTTAGTTGTTAACCAAATCAATGGAGAATTCGCAGCAAAAGATGCAAGGATGATTGCCTATTATAAAATAGTAAAAGAAGAAACAAAAAAAAATCGGCCACTTTGTAATCGAGCAAATACCAAAAGATCAGAGCACTCAAGCTGATGCACTGGCTAATTTGGGGTCAGCACTTAGTCGAACGACATTCGACAATATCCCAATAGTTCATCTTGATATTCCTTCTATTAAGGAAGATGATAATATTTCAGTCGCACCAATCGAAGAAAAAACTCTTGGTCGGACGACATTATAAATTATTTGGAGAACGGTTAACTGCTTGATGACAGAATGGAAGCAAGAAAGTCAAGCTAACCGAGTACCACGACAAGGTTACTATTGGCCGACGATAAGACAAGATGCTATCAGGTATGTACAGTCGTACGACGCATGTCAAAGACACGCAGGTATGTCTCATAAACCTTATGAACTTTTGCACTCGACGTTGATCCCATGACCCTTTATGAAGTGGGGAATGGATATTGTTGGGAAAATACCACCTGCCCCCGGACCAAAGATATTTCTTTTAAGTTTTAATAGATTATTTCTCTAAATGGGATGAAACAACGGCTTTCTCCCATGTTCGGGACAGAGAAGTCGTTTCTTTTATCCAAACTAACATCATTTGTAGGTTTGGAATTCCATCTGAAATAACGTGCGACAACGGGACACAATTCATCAGTGATCGAACGCGAAGATTTTGTGAAGAAAGAAATATCAAATTAGTAACGTCGATACCTCGATATCCACAATCGAATGGTTTAGCTGAGTCGAGCAATAAAACTATTGTTAATTCACTTAAGAAACGACTTAAAGCTGCCAAAGGAAGATGGATGGAAGAGTTGCCTTCTGTTCTATGGGCTAATCGTACGACACCTCTTACATCTACAGGACAAACTCTCTTTTCCTTAGTCTATGGATGTGAAGCTGTGTTACCTATTGAAGTACAACTACCAACTTCAAGACATACGTCTGTTGAACATAACTTAGTCGATCTAAGTTATGATCTTGACGCCCTAGAGGAACTTCGGGAAGCTGCTTACATTCGCATGGCATCGCAGAAGCAAGCTGTTGAACGACATTTCAACAAAAATATCCAAATCAAAGTTTTCCAAGAAGGCGATTATGTCTTACGTCGAGTATTTCAAAAAACTCAAGAGGTCAATGCAGGTAAGCTTTCCATTAAGTGGGAAGGTCCTTATCAAATCTCTAGCATCATGGGTAAGGGAGCTTATAAAATCCAAACCCTCGATGGACGAGATATCCCACGAAGCTGGAATACAGTTCATTTAAAGAGGTATTTCTTTTAAATTTCATATTTATTTCCTTCGATTATTTCTTAAGAAAGATTATTGACTTAAGCATCGGAGGGTCGTTGGTCAAACCAACGACCACTTTATTAATGTTGTTTTTCGCAGGGACGCACGACTTATTTAAAACTCATATGATCACACATATATGATCGATCGTAATTAATGACAAAGATTAATTTATGCATTTGATGTTCAGTACTTAGAATCGAAAAGCGTTATTACAAACTGCCTTTGGTTGATCTAGGACTTCAATGGATTACTTTATAAATGGTGATGTGATTGGATGTCTGATGGTCGTTGGTCAAACTAATGACCACCCCACTAATGTTGATTTTCGCAGGGACGCACGACTTAGTTAAAATCTTTATGTCGAGTAATACTCACACTATCGCAAGTATACGGTTAGTTGTGACCATTGATAGAAGTCAATCTTTTGCATTTGACGTTCGATATTTAGATTGCCTTTGGTTGGTCCTTACAATGGATGATAGTATGGTTAAACATATGATATGCTATGACTATTTATCTTCTTCGATTACTCGACGTACAATAAAGTGTAAACTTAAAGCAAAACAATAAGCGTCAGTGGGCAAAATGAATTCTTTCATTAGTCGTTCAAAAGGTAAAAAGGAACGACCATAAACGACCGACTCTTATTTGTAAATCTAAAGGAAAATAAGCTAAGAAGGAGGAACGTCAAGTTGTTCTTGCACGACCTCCGTCCCTGCTGCCGCCACCTCTCCTCCGCCATCGCTCTCCTCCAGATCGTCATCCTCGTCGAGATCTCTCTCAGTCCCCACCTTCTCAAGGTAAGTCTTAAGCTCTTCAGCAGCCGACGCCATGGGATTCTTCCCATTCAGATGACGTCTCATCAAAGCAGCCCTGGCTGTAAGACGAGAAAAGGCTTCAATCTGCCTATTCTCTTCCTCCAAATCCCTGACATCGCCCTCCAGCTCCTTGACTTTCTTCTTGAGGAACATAACCTCATTAGCAGAGGCAGCAGCAGCAGTAGTGGTCTTTATCTTCTCCACCTCCAGCTTGGACGTTAAGGCCTCAAGTTCAAGGACGTGGTCCCTGAACTTGATCGTCTCATTTTGAGCTTCGACAAGTTTGGTCTTGAGACTCTCGACCTTCTTCTTCTCGGCTTCGACCACCTCTAAGGCGACCTTCTCCCTTTCAAGAGCCTCGTCAGCCCTTTTCTTGACGTCAGGGAAGGACGCCCTAAGTCCTTCTGTCTGAGCGTAAAAGCTCAGACAGGCTTGAAAAGCCTGCACGACAACAAAGAAAAGGTTAAAAAATCATAACAAATAAGTAACAAAGGAAACAAAAAGTAATACAGGCTTACCATAAAGGAAAGACCAGCGGCATGTGCTCCCGTATCTTCGACCCGAGAATCCTTGTAGCGATCGTAAAAGGTTGGAAGGAGGAACTTCGCCAAGTGTGGAAAAATAACATCTCTTTCGAGAACGTCATTTACCATAAAATCAGCTGGAGAGTGGCTTTGAAAGTCATTTCTCCCACCTTTTCTTTACTCTTTCCCTCACCTTTAGAGGAGGAAGAAGGCTTCTCAACGCCCGATACCCCCGATAAGGGAGTATCCTTCGTCGCCTTGGTCGAGCCTTCAAGTTCAACCTCAGCAACGGTCTCCTTCGCTAATGTCGCCCCTGAAAGGGACGACAGAGTGGTATCGCCCGTCTTCTTTGGCGAATACCGAGGCTGCTTGCCTCGGACATGTCTCGGATCTACCCCCGTGGAGGGGGCAGATCTTTTCCTCGCTTTCTCCCTCCCTTGACGAGCGAGCTCCAGTTGCTCGGCTCGCTTAGCGGCGGCCGACTTTACAGCTGCGTCTTCTGGAAAAAGAGAGCAAGTTAAAAATACAAAGACATACGAGATACTCGAAAAAAGGTATGTGACTTACTAGTCATGTTTTCTTCTCTCTCTTCTTCTCTCTCCTTCTCTGCTTCTTTAGGAGAACCCTCGACAGACGTCACCTCAGTTACAAAAACAACCTCGTCTCCTTCGTCGTTCGATCGAGGGGAAAACGAGCGATCAGTAATACTTCTTTCTAAGATTCTCTGAATCTTATCGAGAGAATCTTTCCTTGGCTTCACTTTGCTGAAGTCGATCACTGTCAAACAAAAATGCAAAAAGACGTCAAAACAAACGCACGACAAACGCACGACAAAGCAAGAAAACCTACCCGATTCATTCCATCCGGACGATAGCCATTGGCTGTCCTCGTCGCTCACAGATGCTACCTGGATGAAAACGTACTGGCGTTTCCAACCACGGTCGTTCACCGCAGTATTGTGCACCAGTACGGTATCCCCTTTCGTTCGAGGGAATAAACTATATCTGTGATAGTTATCCGCTCGAACGCTATAAGCAGCTAAGAGGTCGTTTAAATTAAACGGAGCCCCCCAGTCGGCTGTAAGACGATCGACCACCTGGACAATCCGCCAGAATTGAGGCATCAATTGTCCAGGCGTCAAGTCAAACGCATCCAAAAACTCCCTGACTAAAGGACTAAATGGCCAGGAAAAACCTATCTTAAAAGGATACTCGTATAAAACACTGTATCCCATCGGAACTTCATCCGGCCTTAAATCCTCCGGTGTCACCAGATTGACCCCATCAGGAATCTTAGCTAACTTTTTGAAGTAATCTAAATGTTCATCTTCCTTAAACATGCTCACAGGTTCACTCGACATTTGGAAATCAGGAACACTCACAGTGGCTTTCCAATAACTAAGAAAATCCCAAGCTTTCCTAGGCTTTTTCGCTATGGATTTCTTATGCATAAAATCGACACAGAGGGAAAAACGAGAAATCGTACCTTAAATAATGTTCTAAAAAACCTCGAATTTAGAATGATTCTCGTCACTCGGAAATCTCGTCGTAGGTATGTATTCTTTAGTAGGGCAAAACGTAAAAAAGGAATGGATTATGGGCAATCCTTATTTATACTGAAAATCGTCAGGAAATCGAATCGCCAGAAAATCGACGGTCAATAATATTGACACGTGTCGTTCGTATCTGGCATCCACTCGAGTATACTCAACGAGGACATGACACCTGTCCTTTATTAGCTGTAAAATTGCTAACTTTGCAGGAGGTGACGTCATTACTTGGTTGAAGATGAACCGATTCGGTTCTATGCAAATTTTCCGATTTCTCTTTTGTGACACGTGTTTTGATTTTAAATTTAAATTTCAAAAATTGCCGCTTGAATTTTAAATTTGGGGGCAAACTGTTTGGGTAAAAATTTCAATAGTACATTGTCGTACGATTGACACTAGACAACAGGCAAGGAAGTCCAAAAGACTATTGTCGTACGACATAAGGTAAGGGACGCTCTATCTTCAGCAACCTCGACTAAAACGGTTAAATATCCGTCCAACGAATACCATCGTACGACATGATTTCAGTTACTAATTAGCAGCATATATTATACCATGTTTTAATGCAGGAGTCAAGGATATTTATGACTAAAGGTCATAACGGAAGCCTTCATCAATAGCAGCGGACATAACGGATATAATGGACATAACGGATATAACGGACATAACGGACGCCATCATTAATGTCAAAATGATCATCTCATTAATGTGTAAGATACACATTAAAGACATCCTAACGGAAGAATGTACTATAAATACGAAGAGGAAAACTCACTCAAGGACATCTGATTCTCATACCTCAGAAGCTCACGAATTATACTCTCAAAGCTTACTCAATCTCTCTTGAAGTTCATAGTTTTCCGCTGTTTCTCATACGACGCACGACCGAAGTCTAAACTACACACGACGCACGACCGACCTTACTTTATCGTATTGTTCTATATTGTATTACACTTGTAACACCTGTTCTAAAGGACGACGTCCCTGATTGACGTCCATAGTGCACGACGACTCACACTCGTCCGCGGTTTTTACCCATTTTAGGGGTTTTCCGCGTCACCAATTCTCTCGTCTTATTTACTTTATTTTTATTATAGTCGTAAGATTATTGTTGTTACTTTCTTTGGTTGGATCAAGCTCCACATTTACCTTAAATTTTCCTTGTGAGATTTTTGGCATAAACAATGATGATGCACAAAGGGTTCCATCTTTCACACTCGATGCTACGTTCAAGGCAAGGTATGTAGTTATCATTGATGGGGGGAGTTGTACAAATGTAGCAAGTTCAACTATGGTTGAAAAGCTTGGTCTACCTACTACGAAGCATCAAAAGCCATACAAACTCCAATGGCTTAATAGTGTGATGTTGTACCTATGCAAGCAAGTCATATGTTGCTTGGGACGCCATGGCAGTATGATCGACATGTAAAGCATGACGGCTTTACCAACAAATACACTTTTGTACACAAAGCCAAACCCGTAACTCTTGTACCCATGTCACCTAGTCAAGTTTTTGAAGATCAAGTTAAACTTCAAAAGGATGCAAAAAAAAAATGAGCCAAAAGAAAATAATGAACAAGGCTCAAAAGAAAAAGGAAAGGATAAAAAAACACTAGTAGAAAAAAGAGAGGGTCAATATTATGCTTTGGCAAAAAAGAGTGAGATAAAAGAAGATTTAAATTCTGAAATGCTTTTTGTGCTTCTTTTGTTCAAAGAAGCTCAATTAGCCACTAACAACTTGGCCGGTACCATTCCGAGCAATGTTATGTCTATCTTACAGGAATTTGAAGACTTGTTTCTAGAAGAAGTTCCCGATGGATTGCCACCAATCCGTGGAATTGAACACCAAATTGACTTTGTACCCGGAGCTTCCATCCCAAACAAACCAGCCTACAGAACAAATCCGGAAGAAACCAAGGAGTTGGAAAGACAAGTTAAAGAGTTACTTGCAAAAGGATTGGTTCGAGAAAGCATGAGTCCTTGTGTTGTTCCAGTCTTGTTAGTACCAAAGAAGGACGACTCATGGACGGCTCATGGAGGATGATATGCTTAATGAACTGTAGGGTGCAAAATTATTTTCGAAAATTGATTTGAAAACTGGTTATCACCAAATCCGTATGAGAGAGGGTGATGAGTGGAAAACCGCTTTCAAAACAAAACATGGTTTATATGAATGGTTAGTGATGCCCTTTGGTTTAACTAACGCTCCTAGTACATTCATGAGACTAATGAACCATGTTTTGAGAGATTTCATTGGAAAGTTTGTGGTTGTTTACTTTGATGATATTTTGATTTACTCCAAAAGTTTGGACGATCATCTTGAACATCTAGCTTCTGTTTTGAGTGTGCTTAGGAAGGAAAAGCTTTTTGCAAACTTGAAGAAGTGCACCTTTTGTACCAATCATGTTGTTTTCCTTGGATACATGGTAAGTTCACAAGGAATTTCTGTTGATGAAGAAAAGGTAAAGGCCATCCAAGATTGGCCAACTCCAAAGAGTGTAAGTGAAGTGCAAAGTTTTTCATGGTCTTGCAAGTTTTTATCGTAGATTTGTTAAAAACTTTAGCACTTTGGCATCACCACTCACAGAAGTCGTTTAAAAGAACGTCGGTTTTAAATGGGGCAAAGAACAAGAGCAAGCTTTTGAACAACTTAAATTTCATTTAACCCATGCTCCTTTGTTATCTTTGCCCAACTTTGATAAAACCTTTGAAATTGAGTGTGATGCATCAGGTGTTGGAATAGGTGCAGCTTTGATGCAAGAAGGTGTTCATTGGCCTATTTTAGTGAGAAGTTGAATGGGGCGACCTTGAAGTACCCCACTTATGACAAAGAACTGTATTCATTGGTCTGTGCATTAAAGACATGGAAACACTATTTGTGGGCCAAAGAGTTTGTGATACATTCTGACCATGAGTCCTTGAAGTTCTTAAAGGGACAACATAAGTTAAACAAAAGACATGCTCGATGGATTGAGTTTCTTGACACATTTCCTTATGTCATCCGATACAAGAAAGGTAAGAAAAATGTTGTGGCCGATGCACTTTCAAGAAAATACTCTTTACTCTCTTCTCTTGACTGTAAAATTCTTGGTTTTGAACAAATCAAAGAATTGTACCAAAATGATGCTGATTTTGGACAATTTTTTCAAGCATGTGAAAAATGTTCTTTTGAAAAGTTTTTCAAACATGAGGGGTTTTTATTTAAGGAATCAAAGCTTTGCATTCCTAACTCTTCCTCGAGCTTTTGGTTAGGGAAGCGCATGGTGGAGGCCTTATGGATCATTTTGGCATGGCAAAAACTTTGACAATTTTACAAGAACATTTTTATTGGCCAAAAATGAAAGTTGATGTAGGACGAGCATGTGAAAACTGTATTGTATGCAAACAGGTAAAATCAAAAGTTCAACCTCATGGTCTATATACTCTTTTGCCTATACGAAGTGAACCGTGGGTTGATCTTTCAATGGATTTTGTGCTGGGTTTGACAAAAACCAAAGGCGGCAAAGACGCAATCTTTGTGGTTGTTGACAGGTTCTCCAAAATGGCTCATTTCATTGCATGCAACCAAACTAATGATGCATCACATATTTCTGATTTGCTTTTCAAATAAATAGTGAGGTTGCATGGAATGCCAAGAACCATTGTCTCAGATCGAGACACAAAGTTTTTGAGTTACTTTTGGAAAACCTTGTGGGGGAAATTGGGAACAAAACTCTTGTTTTCCACAACGTGCCATCCCCAAACTGATGTGCAAACAGAAGTTGTGAATCGCACTCTTGGTACATTGTTGCGTTCCATTATTGGAAGAAATGTCAAAACTTGGGAGCAATGCTTACCTCATGTTGAGTTTGCTTATAATCGTCATGTTCATTTAGCTACAAAGTTTTCACCTTTTGAAATTGTGTATGGTTTTAAGCCATTAACTCCAATGGATTTAACTCCTTTACCTGTGAGTGAACAAGTGAATTTAGATGGCAAGAAGAAAGCTGAATTTGTTAAACAGATCCATGAGAAGGCGAAAAGCAACATCGAAGAGCGCACCAAGAAGTATGAACAACAAACAAATAAGGGGAAAAGAAAGATCACATTTGAACCAGGAGATTGGGTGTGGCTTCATTTGAGAAAAGAACGATTCCCAATTAAACGAAAGTCAAAGCTGATACCAAGGGGAGATGGACCATTCCAAATCATGCAGAAAATGACAATGCTTACAAACTTGACTTGCCTATTGAGTATAATGTGCATGATGTCTTTAACGTTTATGATTTGAGCCCCTTTAATGCAAGTGAAGATTTTAGTACAAATCGCATTTAAGAGAGGGGGAATGATGAGAACCCATCCAACGACCCGGATGATGAAGATCCATTGAGATGGAAGATTAGACCAATCACAAGGTCAAAAGCTAAGATGTTCAATGATGCTCTTAACGAGTACTCTTTTTCCTACATTTTAATAAGGATCCAAGCCCAAAATAAAAGTGGAATTTCGTCCATGAATCTGCCCAACAATAGGTCCAAGTTCAAGAAACTCATAGCATTGAATTAGAAGGCATTTTGAAGGATGCTATCATTATGAAGTCATTTACTTAGAAGATATTAGAAGGTTGCCTCAATTATTGTCTAGAATTTATTTGAGTCCTTTGATTTGTCTTTGTGTATCCTATAAATAGCTTGTCTTTGTAATCTTTTGAAAACACCTTTGATTTTGAATGAAATTGTGAGTTTTAAACTCTTCTTGTTCTTTGTGAACTTTTAGAACTTATCATGTCTTCTTGCTTGTGGCGTTCAATACTTATCAATCAACTTGGTGGGTTGATTGTGGCATATCTTATACCAAGGTTCTTGTCTCTTTATAGACAACGGGTCGCCGTTTCACCAATACTATCTCGAGCAACCAATAGACGGTCGGGAAAATCACATCAACATCATTTTGAGAACAAAATCAAAACAACAAGTGTTTTGGCCATTTTTTGTATCTTTTCTGTATTTTTTTTGAAGTGTTGTTGCATTTTGTATCTTGCAACATAATATACTATCTTTGTGATCTTCAAGTACATTTTATATTTTCTGTATTCTCAACATAGTATGCTTTCTGCGAGTTCTTAACTTGAGTTCAGTATTATGGGAGTTCTTGTGTTGAGAATTGTATTCTGCGAGATCTAGAGTTAGAATAAGCTTTATGCGAGTTCATGACTTAGAATAAGCATCATGCGAGTTTTTGACTTGGACTTTGCATTTAGATTGTTCTAACTTGTTTGTGTTCTGCGAGTTCATGAGATACAAAATCATTTTGAGAACAAGATCAAAACAACAAGTGTTTTGGTCATTTTTTTGTAACTTTTCTGTATTTTTTTTGAAGTGTTGTTGCATTTTGTATCTTGCAACATAGTATGCAATCTTTGTGAGCTTCAAGTACATTCTACATTTTCTGTATTCTCAACATAGTATACTTTCTGCGAGTTCTTAACTTGAGTTTAGTATTTTGGGAGTTCTTGAGTTGAGAATTGTATTCTGCGAGTTCTAGAGTTGGAATAAGCTTTATCCGGGTTCATAACTTAGAATATGCATCATGCGAGTTTTTGACTTGGACTTTGCATTTTGATTGTTCTAACCTGTTTTAAGAGGATTTTCATGTGTTCTGCGAGTTCATGAGATACAAAATCATTTTGAGAACAAGATCAAAACAACAAGTGTTTTGGTCATTTTTTTTTGTATCTTTTCTGTATTTTTTTTGAAGTGTTGTTGCATTTTGTATCTTGCAACATAGTATGCTATCTTTGTGAGCTTCAAGTACATTCTGTATTCTCAATATAGTATGCTTTCTACGAGTTCTTAACTCAATATTATGCTAGTTCTTGAATTGTATTCTGCGAGTTCTAGAGTTGGAATAAGCTTTATGCGAGTTCATGACTAAGAATAAGCATCATGCGAGTTTTTGACTTGGACTTTGCATTTTGATTGTTCTAACTTGTTTTTGTTCTGCGAGTTCATGAGATACAACATCACATTGACAACAAAATCAAAACAACAAGTGTTTTGGTCATTTTTTTGTAACTTTTCTGTATTTTTTTTGAAGTGTTGTTGAATTTTGTATCTTGCAACATAGTATGCAATCTTTGGGAGCTTCAAGTACATTCTATATTTTCTGTATTCTCAACATAGTATGCTTTCTGCGAGTTCTTAACTTGAGTTTAGTATTTTGGGAGTTCTTGAGTTGAGAATTGTATTCTGCGAGTTCTAGAGTTAATAAGCTTTATCCGGTTTCATTACTTGGAATATGCATCATACGAGTTTTTGACTTGGACTTTCCATTTTGATTGTTCTAACCTGTTTTAAGAGGACTTTCATGTGTTCTGCGAGTTCATGAGATACAAAATCATTTTGGGAACAAGATCAAAACAACAAGTGTTTTGGTCATTTTTTTGTAACTTTTCTGTATTTTTATAAGTGTTGTTGCATTTTGTATCTTGCAACATAGTATGCAATCTTTGTGTGCTTCAATTACATTTTATATTTTCTGTATTCTGTATTATCAACATAGTATGCTTTCTGCGAGTTCTTAACTTGAGTTCAGTATTTTGGGAGTTCTTGAGTTGAGAATTGTATTCTGCGAGTCTAGAGTTGGAATAAGCTTTATCCGGGTTCATGACTTAGAATATGCATCGTGCGAGTTTTTGCTTTGGACTTTGCATTTTGATTGTTCTAACCTGTTATAAGACGATTTTCATGTGTTCTGCGAGTTCAGGAGATACAACATCATTTTGAGAACAAGATCAAAACAACAAGTGTTTTGGTCATTTTCTTTGTATCTTTTCTGTATTTTTTTTGAAGTGTTGTTGCATTTTGTATCTTGCAACATAGTATGCTATCTTTGTGAGCTTCAAGTACATTCTGTATTCTCCACATACTATGCTTTCTACGAGTTCTTAACTCAGTATTATGCTAGTTCTTGAATTGTATTCTGCGAGTTCTAGAGTTGGAATAAGCTTTATGCGAGTTCATGACTAAGAATAAGCATCATGCGAGTTTTTGACTTGGACTTTGCATTTTGATTGTTCTAACTTGTTTGTGTTCTGCGAGTTCATGAGATACAAAATCATTTTGAGAACAAGATCAAAACAACAAGTGTTTTGGTCATTTTTTTTGTTACTTTTCTGGATTTTTTTAAGTGTTGTTGCATTTTGTATCTTGCAACATAGAATGCTATCTTTGTGAGATTCAAGTACATTCTGTATTTTCTGTTTTCTCAACATAGTATGTTTTCTGCGAGTTCTTAACTTGAGTTCAGTATTATGCTAGATCTTAAGTTGAGAATTGTATTCTGCGAGTTCTAGAGTTGGAATAAGCTTTATGCGAGTTCATGACTAATAACCATCAAGCGAGTTTTTGACTTGGACTTTGCACTTTGAGTGTTCTAACCTGTTTTAAGAGGATTTTCATCTGTTCTGCGATCATGCGAGTTTTTTACTTGGACTTTGCATTTTGAGTGTTCTAACCTGTTTTAAGAAGATTTTCATGTGTTCTGCGAGTTCATGAGATACAACATGATTTAGAGAACAAAATCAAAACAACAAGTGTTTTGGTCATGTTATTGTTACTTTTCTGTATTTTTTTTGGAAATGTTGTTGCATTTTGTATCTTGCAACATAGTATGCTATCTTTGTGAGCTTCAAGTACATTCTGTATTCTCAACATAGTATGCTTTCTCCGAGTTCTTAACTCAATATTATGCTAGTTCTTGAGTTGAGAATTGTATTCTGCGAGTTCTAGAGTTGGAATAAGCTTTATGCGAGTTCATGACTTAGAATATGCATCATGCGAGTTTTTGACTTGGACTTTGCATTTTGAGTGTTCTAACCTGTTTTAAGAGGATTTTCATGTGTTCTGCGAGTTCATGAGATACAACATCATTTTGAGAACAAAATCAGAACAACAAGTACTCTTTATTTTAGGCTTGGATCATTATTAAAATGTAGGAAAATGAGTACTCTTTAAGTGGGCTTTGATTTGAGTCCATTTGGACTTGAAATGAATGATTTATGACTAAAACATGGGCCATGTGTAGACTTGGCCGAATTTTCTTGGACTTGGGTGATATTTAGATGAAATAATCACAACTTGGGCTACCAAGCCTTTGGGCTAATCTTGGCCTTCAATTCGGATCAAAATTCGAAGGTTTCCTTGGCTACTTGATGAATTGATGATTGATTCTTTCCGACAAGATTTTATCAAACCGTTAAGAGCATCATTGAACATCTTAGCTTTTGACCTTGTGATTGGTCCAATCTTCCATCTCAATGGATCTTCATCATCTGGGTCGTTGGATGGGTTCTCATCATTCCCCCTCTCTTGAATGTGATTTGTCCTCAAATCTTCACCTGCATTAAAGGGGCTCAAATCAGAAACGTTAAAGACATCATGCATATTAAGCTCAACAGGCAAGTCAAGTTTGTAAGCATTGTCATTAATTTTCTGCATGATTTGGAACGGTCCATCTCCCCTTGGCATCAGCTTTGACTTCCGTTTACTTGGAAATCGTTCTTTTCTCAAATGAAGCCACACCCAATCTCCTGGTTCAAATGTGATCTTTCTTCTACCCTTGTTTGCTTGTCGTTCATAATTCTTGGTGCGCCCTTCGATGTTGCTTTTCGCCTTCTCATGGATCTGTTTAACAAATTCAGCTTTCTTCTTGCCATCTAAATTCACTTGTTCACTTACAGGTAAAGGAGTTAAATCCATTGGAGTTAATGGCTTAAAACCATACACAATTTCAAAAGGTGAAAACTTTGTAGCTGAATGAACATGACGATTATATGCAAACTCAACATGAGGTAAGCATTGAGCCAAGTTTTGACATTTCTTCCAATAATGGAACACAACAAAGTACCAAGAGTGCGATTCACAACTTCTGTTTGCCCATCAGTTTGGGGATGGCACGTTGTGGAAAACAAGAGTTTTGTTCCCAATTTCCCCCACAAGGTTTTCCAAAAGTAACTCAAAAATTTTGTGTCTCGATCTGAGACAATGGTTCTTGGCATTCCATGCAACCTCACTATTTCTTTGAAAAACAAATCAGAAATATGTGATGCATCATTAGTTCGGTTGCATGCAATGAAATGAGCCAATTTGGAGAACCTGTCAACAACCACAAAGATTGAGTCTTTGCCTCCCTTGGTTTTTGGCAAACCCAACACAAAATCCATTGAAAGGTCAACCCACGGTTCACTTGGAATAGGCAAAGGAGTATATAAACCATGAGGTTGAACTTTTGATTTTGCTTGTTTGCAAACAACACAATTTTCACATATTCGTCCTACATCAACTTTCATTTTTGGCCAATAAAAATGTTCTTGTAAAATTGCCAAAGTTTTTGCCACGCCAAAATGACCCATAAGGCCTCCACCATGTGCTTCCCTAACCAAAAGTTCTCGCAAGGAAGAGTTAGGAATGCAAATCTTTGATTCCTTACACAAAAACCCCTCATGTTTGAAAAACTTTTCAAAAGAACATTTTTCACATGCTTGAAAATTTTGTCCAAAATCGGCATCATTGTGGTACAATTCTTTGATTTGTTCAAAACCAAGAATTTTACAGTCAAGAGAAGAGAGTAAAGACTATCTTCTTGAAAGTGCATCAGCCACAACATTTTCCTTACCTTTCTCGTATCGGATGACATAAGGAAATGTCTCAAGAAACTCAATCCATCGAGCATGCCTTTTGTTTAACTTATGTTGTCCCTTTAAGTACTTCAAGGACTCATGGTCAGAATGTATCACAAACTCTTTGGCCCACAAATAGTGTTGCCATGTCTTTAATGCACGGACCAATTAATACAGTTCTTTGTCATAAGTGGGGTACTTCAAGGTCGCCCCATTCAACTTCTCACTAAAATAGGCCAATGGTTTACCTTCTTGCATCAAAACTGCACCTATTCCAACACCTGATGCATCACACTCAATTTCAAAGGTTTTATCAAAGTTGGGCAAAGATAACAAAGGAGCATGGGTTAAATGAAATTTAAGTTGTTCAAAAGCTTGCAGTTCTTTGCCCCATTTAAAACCGACGTTCTTTTTAACGACTTCTGTGAGTGGTGATGCCAAAGTGCTAAAGTTTTTAACAAATCTACAATAAAAACTTGCTAGACCATGAAAACTTCGCACTTCACTTACACTCTTTGGAGTTGGCCAATCTTGGATGGCCTTTACCTTTTCTTCATCAACAGAAATTCCTTGTGAACTTACCATGTATCCAAGGAAAACAACATGATTGGTACAAAAGATGCACTTCTTCAAGTTTGCAAAAAGCTTTTCCTTCCTAAGCACACTCAAAACAGAAGTTAGATGTTCAAGATGATCGTCCAAACTTTTGGAGTAAATCAAAATATCATCAAAGTAAACAACCACAAACTTTCCAATGAAATCTCTCAAAACATGGTTCATTAGTCTCATGAATGTACTAGGAGCGTTAGTTAAACCAAAGGGCATCACTAACCATTCATATAAACCATGTTTTGTTTTGAAAGCGGTTTTCCACTCATCACCCTCTCTCATACGGATTTGGTGATAACCACTTTTCAAATCAATTTTCGAAAATAATTTTGCACCATACAGTTCATCAAGCATATCATCTAATCGAGGAATTGGATGACGATACTTTACCGTGATATTGTTGATGACGCGACAATCCACATACATCCTCCATGAGTCGTCCTTCTTTGGTACTAACAAGACTGGAACAACACAAGGACTCATGCTTTCTCGAACCAATCCTTTTGCAGGTAACTCTTTAACTTGTCTTTCCAACTCCTTGGTTTCTTCCGGACTTGTTCTATAGGCTGGTTTGTTTGGGATGGAAGCTCCGGGTACAAAGTCAATTTGGTGTTCAATTCCACGGATTGGTGGCAATCCATCGGGAACTTCTTCCGAAAACAAGTCTTCAAATTCCTGTAAGATAGACATAACATTGCTCGGAATGGTACCGACCAAGTTGTTAGTGGCTAATTGAGCCTCTTTGAACAAAAGAAGCACAAAAAACATTTCAGAATTTAAAGCTTCTTTTATCTCACTTTTTGTTGCCAAAGCACAATATTGACTCTCTTTTTTTCCCATGGGTGTTTTCTTATCCTTTACTTTTTCTTTTGAGCCTTGTTCATATTTTTCTTTTGGCTCATTTATTTTTTTTGCATCATTTTGAAGTTTAACTTGATCTTCAAAAACTTGACTTGGTGACATGGGTACAAGAGTTTCGTGTTTGGCTTTGTGTACAAAAGTGTACTTGTTGGTAAAGTCGTCATGACATGTCGATCATACTGCCATGGCCTCCCAAGCAACATATGACTTGCTTGCATAGGTACATCATCACATAAGACTTCATCTTCATATTTCCCTATGCGAAAAGAAACCAACACTTGTTTTGAAACACGTACCTCACCGCTATCATTAAGCCATTGGAGTTTGTATGGCTTTTGATGCTTCGTAGTAGGTAGACCAAGCTTTTCAATCATAGTTGAACTTGCTACATTTGTACAACTCCCCCCGTCAATGATAACACTACATACCTTGCCTTGAACATAGCATCGAGTGTGAAAAATGTTCTCCCTTTGTGCATCGTCATCTTCCTTGGAATGGGCACTTAGGTCTCTTCTAGCCACCAACAAGTCTCCTTGGACAGCCAACTCTTCATCATCATCCGAACCATCGGGTGAGTCTTCGGAGTCTGATTTATCTGTCTCAATTTCCCCATTTTCTCGAATCACCATTGCAAGCTTGTTTGGACATTGACTTGCAATATGACCCCTGCCTTGAAACTTAAAACACTTTATGTCACGATTCTTAGGAGTAGGAGAATCAGTTTTTCCTTTTGAAGAGTTTATATCTTTAGAACCAGATTTGGAATTAGAAGAAGAAGAAGATGTGCTTTCAATTTTCTTTGAAGAACTTGTCTTCCAAGTACTATTTCGTGATCCTCCCCCTCTCTTAAGTTGTTTCTCAATTTTAACAGCCATATGAACCATGTCCTCAATTTCAACATAGTGATACATTTCAACACGATCACGTATTTCAAAATTTAAACCATGTAAGAACCTGGCCATTGTAGCTTCTTGATCCTCCTCAATGTTTGCCCTGATCAAAATAACCTCCATCTCTTTAAAATAATCTTCAACACACTTAGTCCCTTGCTTGAGATTTTGGAGCTTGTTGTGAAGGTCACGAAAGTAGTGACTAGGCACAAAACGTCTCCTCATGACCAACTTCATTTCCTCCCAACTCTCGATAGGCCTTTCTCCATTTCTTCGCTTGCTAATCAAAAGTTGGTCCCACCATGTTAGTGCATAATCAGAAAACTCAATGACAACAAGTTTTACCTTCTTTCGGTTGGAGTATTCATGACAATCAAAGATGAACTCCATTTTCTTCTCCCAATCGAGGTATGCTTCCGGATCTGACTTTCCTTGAAATGAAGGGTCTTTCATCTTTATGGAACTCAAATTATTGTCTTTACGCCGCCTTCTCCAAGCCGATCTCCTTTTAGATTCCCTATCCCATTCGTCGCTTCTTTCTTCCTCATTCACAACAAAACCTTCACGAGATGGTGGTCTTCGTGCGTTTGCCTCTATTCGATCCATTAATGAACTTGGTTGAATTCATTGGTCATCATCCGCCGCATCTCATCCATTATGGCTTGAATTTGAAGATTCGGAAGGGGTTGATCATCCCCCATCTTAAAATTCTGCAAAAATAAAGGTTAGTTCCTCTCAACACTCCCTCACGTGTTTATCTCAAGAAATGATTCATTCAACCCTCGTGTATCTCACAAATGGCTTTTACCCTCGATTAATCTCACCACACAGCCTTTTACCACTCTTTTAAATCTCTTTAAGTTCTAAAAGAACAAAAGAAGCAATTATCAAGTTTGGCTTGTGGCCTTGAGGGATTCAAACTTACCAAACAACTTGACTATGATATCGTCAAATAATCACAATGTAAGAAGAAGATATGAAACTCGACTTTTTTTTTCGTGCTCTTTTTTCTTTCTATTGTTTTTTTATGCCTTTTTTTTGCCCAAATAGTTTTTTTTTCTTTTTTTTTCGGCCTCTTTTTTTTTTCTTTTTGCTAGAAGCTATACCAACGAAAGAAGAGGAGAATTCAATAGTCACTAGTAGGAACCATGTCAACTTGTGACAAGACCCGCTACCAATACGTGATTCTTGGATCTCAAGTAAAGGAAATTTACAAGAAGGAAAGATAGAAAAGAAATGATATGCAAACCAATAACCTGGCTCTGATACCAAATGATGTGATTCTTCCGATCGTCTATTGGTTGCCCGAGATAGTAATGGTGAAACCGCGACCCGTTGTAGTGAGACAAGAACCTTGGTATAAGATACGCCACAATCAACCCACCAAGTTGATTGATAAGTATTGAACGCCACAAGCAAGAAGACTTGATAAGTTCTATAGTTCACAAAGAACAAAAAGAGTTTAAAACTCACAATTTCATTCAAATCAAAAGTGGTTTCAAAAGATTACAAAGACAACCTATTTATAGGATACACAAGACAAATCAAAGGACTCAAATAAATTCTAGACAATAATTGAGGCAACCTTCTAATATCTTCTAAGTAAATGACTTCATAATGATAGGACCCTTCAAAATGCCTTCTAATTCAATGTTATGAGTTACTTGAACTTGGATCTATTGTTGGGCAGATTCATGGACGAAATTCCACCTTTATTTTAGGCTTGGATCATTATTAAAATGTAGGAAAATGAGTACTCTTTAAGTGGGCTTTGATTTGAGTCCATTTGGACTTGAAATGAATGATTTATGACTAAAACATGGGCCATGTGTAGACTTGGCCGAATTTTCTTGGACTTGGGTGATATTTAGATGAAATAATCACAACTTGGGCTACCAAGCCTTTGGGCTAATCTTGGCCTTCAATTCGGATCAAAATTCGAAGGTTTCCTTGGCTACTTGATGAATTGATGATTGATTCTTTCCGACAAGATTTTATCAAACCGTTAAGAGCATCATTGAACATCTTAGCTTTTGACCTTGTGATTGGTCCAATCTTCCATCTCAATGGATCTTCATCATCTGGGTCGTTGGATGGGTTCTCATCATTCCCCCTCTCTTGAATGTGATTTGTCCTCAAATCTTCACCTGCATTAAAGGGGCTCAAATCAGAAACGTTAAAGACATCATGCATATTAAGCTCAACAGGCAAGTCAAAACAACAAGTTTTTTGCTTGGACTTTGCATTTTGAGTGTTCTAACCTGTTTTAAGCGGATTTTCATGTGTTCTGCGAGTTCATGAGATACAACATCATTCTGAGATCAAAATCAAAACAACAAGTGTTTTGGTCATTTTTTTGTATCTTTTCTGTATTTTTTTTGAAGTGTTGTTGCATTTTGTATCTTGCAACATAGTATGCTATCTTTGTGAGCTTCAAGTACATTCTATATTCTCAACATAGTATAACGAGTTCTTAACTCAGTATTATGCTAGTTCTTGAATTGTATTATGCGAGTTCTAGAGTTGGAATAAGCTTTATGCGAGTTCATGACTTAGAATAAGCATCATCCGAGTTTTTTACTTGGACTTTGCATTTTGATTGTTCTAACTTGTTTGTGTTCTGCGAGTTCAGGAGATATAAAATCATTTTGAGAACAAGATCAAAACAACAAGTGTTTTGGTCATTTTTTTGTAACTTTTCTGTATTTTTTCTGAAGTGTTGTTGCATTTTGTATCTTGCAACATAGTATGCAATCTACGAGTTCTTAACTCAGTATTATGCTAGTTCTTGAGTTGTGAATTGTATTCTGCGAGTTCTAGAGTTGGAATAAGCTTTATGTGAGTTCATGACTTAGAAAAAGCATCATGCGAGTTTTTAACTTGGACATTGCATTATGAGTAGTTCATGACTTCAAGTACATTATGTATTCTCAACATAGTATGCTTTCTCCGAGTTCTTCACTTGAGTTCAGTATTATGCGAGTTCTTGAGTCGTGAATTGTATTCTGCGAGTTCTAGAGTTGGAATAAGCTTTATGCGGGTGCATGACTTAGAATAAGCATCATGCGAGTTTTTAACTTGGACATTGCTTTATGTGAGTGTTCTAACCAGTTTTAAGAGGAATTTCATGTGTTCTGCGAGTTCATGAGATTCAACATCATTTTGAGATCAAAATCAAAACAACAAGTGTTTTGGTCATTTTTTTTTGTATCTTTTATGTATTTTTTTTGAAGGGTTGTAGGATTTTGTATCTTGCAACATATAGTATGCTATCTTTGTGAGTTTCAAGTACATTCTGAATTCTCAACATACGCTTTCTACAAGTTCTTAACTTGAGTTCAGTATTATGCGAGTTCTTGAGTTGAGAATTGTATTCTGTGAGTTCTAGAGTTGGAATAAGCTTTATGCGAGTTCATGACTTAGAATAAAGCATCATGCGAGTTTTTTACTTGGACTTTGCATTTTGAGTGTTCGTTTAAGCGGATTTTCATGTGTTCTGCGAGTTCATGAGATACAACATCATTCTGAGATCAAAATCAAAACAACAAGTGTTTTGGTCATTTTTTTGTATCTTTTCTGTAATTTTTTTGGAAGTGTTGTTGCATTTTGTATCTTGCAACATAGAATGCTATCTTTGTGAGCTTCAAGTACATTCTGTATTCTCAACATAGTATGCTTTCTACGAGTTCTTAACTCTGTATTATGCTAGGTCTTGAATTGTATTCTGCGAGGTTTAGAGTTGGAATAAGCTTTATGCGAGTTCATGACTTAGAGTAAGCATCATGCGTGTTTTTAACTTGGACATTGCATTTTGAGTGTTCTAACCTGTTTTAAGAGGATTTTCATGTGTTCTGCGAGTTCATGACATACAACATCACATTGACAACAAAATCAAAACAACAAGTGTTTTGGTCCTTTTTTTGTATCTCTTCTGTATTTTTTTTGGATGTGTTGTTGTATTTTGTATCTTGCAACATATTATGCTATCTTTGTGAGCTTCAAGTACATTATGTATTCTCAACATAGTATGCTTTCTCCGAGTTCTTCACTTGAGTTCAGTATTATGCGAGTTCTTGAGTCGTGAATTGTATTCTGCGAGTTCTAGAGTTGGAATAAGCTTTATGCGAGTGCATGACTTAGAATAAGCATCATGCGAGTTTTTAACTTGGACATTGCATTTTGAGTGTTCTAACCTGTTTTATGAGGATTTTCATGTGTTCTACGAGTTCATGAGATACAACATCATTTTGAGAACAAAATCAAAACAACAAGTGTTTTGGTCATTTTTTTGTATCTTTTCTGTATTTTTTTTGAAGTGTTGTTGCATTTTGTATTTTGCAACATAGTATGCTATATTTGTGACCTTCAAGTACATTATGTATTCTCAACATAGTATGCTTTCTACGAGTTCTTAACTCAGTATTATGCTAGTTCTTGAATTGTATTCTGCGAGGTTTAGAGTTGGAATAAGCTTTATGCGAGTTCATGACTTAGAGTAAGCATCATGCGAGTTATTACCTTGGACTTTTCATTTTGAGTGTTCTAACCTGTTTTAAGAGGACTTCCATGTGTTCTGCGAGTTCATGAGATTCAACATCATTTTGAGATCAAAATCAAAACAACAAGTGTTTTGGTCATTTTTTTTTTGTATCTTTTATGTATTTTTTTTGAATTGTTGTAGGATTTTGTATCTTGCAACATAGTATGCTATCTTTGTGAGTTTCAAGTACATTCTGAATTCTCAACATACGCTTTCTACGAGTTCTTAACTTGAGTTCAGTATTATGCGAGTTCTTGAGTTGAGAATTGTAATCTGTGAGTTCTAGAGTTGGAATAAGCTTTATGCGAGTTCATGACTTAGAATAAGCATCATGCGAGTTTTTTACTTGGACTTTACATTTTGAGTGTTCTAACCTGTTTTAAGCGGATTTTCATGTGTTCTGCGAGTTCATGAGATACAACATCATTCTGAGATCAAAATCAAAACAACAAGTGTTTTGGTCATTTTTTTGTATCTTTTCTGTATTTTTTTTGAAGTGTTGTTGCATTTTGTATCTTGCAACATAGTATGCTATCTTTGTGAGCTTCAAGTACATTCTATATTCTCAACATAGTATAACGAGTTCTTAACTCAGTATTATGCTAGTTCTTGAATTGTATTATGCGAGTTCTAGAGTTGGAATAAGCTTTATGCGAGTTCATGACTTAGAATAAGCATCATCCGAGTTTTTTACTTGGACTTTGCATTTTGATTGTTCTAACTTGTTTGTGTTCTGCGAGTTCAGGAGATATAAAATCATTTTGAGAACAAGATCAAAACAACAAGTGTTTTGGTCATTTTTTTGTAACTTTTCTGTATTTTTTCTGAAGTGTTGTTGCATTTTGTATCTTGCAACATAGTATGCAATCTACGAGTTCTTAACTCAGTATTATGCTAGTTCTTGAGTTGTGAATTGTATTCTGCGAGTTCTAGAGTTGGAATAAGCTTTATGTGAGTTCATGACTTAGAAAAAGCATCATGCGAGTTTTTAACTTGGACATTGCATTATGAGTAGTTCATGACTTCAAGTACATTATGTATTCTCAACATAGTATGCTTTCTCCGAGTTCTTCACTTGAGTTCAGTATTATGCGAGTTCTTGAGTCGTGAATTGTATTCTGCGAGTTCTAGAGTTGGAATAAGCTTTATGCGGGTGCATGACTTAGAATAAGCATCATGCGAGTTTTTAACTTGGACATTGCTTTATGTGAGTGTTCTAACCAGTTTTAAGAGGAATTTCATGTGTTCTGCGAGTTCATGAGATTCAACATCATTTTGAGATCAAAATCAAAACAACAAGTGTTTTGGTCATTTTTTTTTGTATCTTTTATGTATTTTTTTTGAAGGGTTGTAGGATTTTGTATCTTGCAACATATAGTATGCTATCTTTGTGAGTTTCAAGTACATTCTGAATTCTCAACATACGCTTTCTACAAGTTCTTAACTTGAGTTCAGTATTATGCGAGTTCTTGAGTTGAGAATTGTATTCTGTGAGTTCTAGAGTTGGAATAAGCTTTATGCGAGTTCATGACTTAGAATAAAGCATCATGCGAGTTTTTTACTTGGACTTTGCATTTTGAGTGTTCGTTTAAGCGGATTTTCATGTGTTCTGCGAGTTCATGAGATACAACATCATTCTGAGATCAAAATCAAAACAACAAGTGTTTTGGTCATTTTTTTGTATCTTTTCTGTAATTTTTTTGGAAGTGTTGTTGCATTTTGTATCTTGCAACATAGAATGCTATCTTTGTGAGCTTCAAGTACATTCTGTATTCTCAACATAGTATGCTTTCTACGAGTTCTTAACTCTGTATTATGCTAGGTCTTGAATTGTATTCTGCGAGGTTTAGAGTTGGAATAAGCTTTATGCGAGTTCATGACTTAGAGTAAGCATCATGCGTGTTTTTAACTTGGACATTGCATTTTGAGTGTTCTAACCTGTTTTAAGAGGATTTTCATGTGTTCTGCGAGTTCATGACATACAACATCACATTGACAACAAAATCAAAACAACAAGTGTTTTGGTCCTTTTTTTGTATCTCTTCTGTATTTTTTTTGGATGTGTTGTTGTATTTTGTATCTTGCAACATATTATGCTATCTTTGTGAGCTTCAAGTACATTATGTATTCTCAACATAGTATGCTTTCTCCGAGTTCTTCACTTGAGTTCAGTATTATGCGAGTTCTTGAGTCGTGAATTGTATTCTGCGAGTTCTAGAGTTGGAATAAGCTTTATGCGAGTGCATGACTTAGAATAAGCATCATGCGAGTTTTTAACTTGGACATTGCATTTTGAGTGTTCTAACCTGTTTTATGAGGATTTTCATGTGTTCTACGAGTTCATGAGATACAACATCATTTTGAGAACAAAATCAAAACAACAAGTGTTTTGGTCATTTTTTTGTATCTTTTCTGTATTTTTTTTGAAGTGTTGTTGCATTTTGTATTTTGCAACATAGTATGCTATATTTGTGACCTTCAAGTACATTATGTATTCTCAACATAGTATGCTTTCTACGAGTTCTTAACTCAGTATTATGCTAGTTCTTGAATTGTATTCTGCGAGGTTTAGAGTTGGAATAAGCTTTATGCGAGTTCATGACTTAGAGTAAGCATCATGCGAGTTATTACCTTGGACTTTTCATTTTGAGTGTTCTAACCTGTTTTAAGAGGACTTCCATGTGTTCTGCGAGTTCATGAGATTCAACATCATTTTGAGATCAAAATCAAAACAACAAGTGTTTTGGTCATTTTTTTTTTGTATCTTTTATGTATTTTTTTTGAATTGTTGTAGGATTTTGTATCTTGCAACATAGTATGCTATCTTTGTGAGTTTCAAGTACATTCTGAATTCTCAACATACGCTTTCTACGAGTTCTTAACTTGAGTTCAGTATTATGCGAGTTCTTGAGTTGAGAATTGTAATCTGTGAGTTCTAGAGTTGGAATAAGCTTTATGCGAGTTCATGACTTAGAATAAGCATCATGCGAGTTTTTTACTTGGACTTTACATTTTGAGTGTTCTAACCTGTTTTAAGCGGATTTTCATGTGTTCTGCGAGTTCATGAGATACAACATCATTCTGAGATCAAAATCAAAACAACAAGTGTTTTGGTCATTTTTTTGTATCTTTTCTGTAATTTTTTTGGAAGTGTTGTTGCATTTTGTATCTTGCAACATAGTATGCTATCTTTGTGAGCTTCAAGTACATTCTGTATTCTCAACATAGTATGTTTTCTACGAGTTCTTAACTCAGTATTATGCTAGTTCTTGAATTGTATTCTGCGAGGTTTAGAGTTGGAATAAGCTTTATGCGAGTTCATGACTTAGAGTAAGCATCATGCGAGTTTTTAACTTGGACATTGCATTTTGAGTGTTCTAACCTGTTTTAAGAGGATTTTCATGTGTTTTGCGAGTTCATGACATACAACATCACATTGACAACAAAATCAAAACAACAAGTGTTTTGGTCCTTTTTTTGTATCTCTTCTGTATTTTTTTTGGATGTGTTGTTGTATTTTGTATCTTGCAACATAGTATGCTATCTTTGTGAGCTTCAAGTACATTATGTATTCTCAACATAGTATGCTTTCTCCGAGTTCTTCACTTGAGTTCAGTATTATGCGAGTTCTTGAGTCGTGAATTGTATTCTGCGAGTTCTAGAGTTGGAATAAGCTTTATGCGAGTGCATGACTTAGAATAAGCATCATGCGAGTTTTTAACTTGGACATTGCATTTTGAGTGTTCTAACCTGCTTTATGAGGATTTTCGTGTGTTCTACGAGTTCATGAGATACAACATCATTTTGAGAACAAAATCAAAACAACAAGTGTTTTGGTCATTTTTTTGTATCTTTTCTGTATTTTTTTTGAAGTGTTGTTGCATTTTGTATCTTGCAACATAGTATGCTATCTTTGTGAGCTTCAAGTACATTCTGTATTCTCAACATAGTATGCTTTCTACGAGTTCTTAACTCAGTATTATGCTAGTTCTTGAATTGTATTCTGCGAGTTCTAGAGTTGGAATAAGCTTGATGCGAGTTCATGACTTAGAATAAGCATCATGCGAGTTTTTGACTTGGACTTTTCATTTTGATTGTTCTAACTTGTTTTTGTTCTGCGAGTTCAGGAGATATAAAATCATTTTGAGAACAAAATCAAAACAACAAGTGTTTTGGTCATTTTTTTTGTATCTTTTCTGTATGTTTTTTTGAAGTGTTGTTGCATTTTGTATCTTGCAACAAAGTATGCTATCTTTGTGAGCTTCAAGTAAATTCTATATTTTCTGTATAGTTCTTGAGTTGAGAATTCTATTCTGCGAGTTCTAGAGTTGGAATAAGCTTTATGCGAGTTCATGACTTAGAATAAGCATCATGCGAGTTTTAACTTGGACATTGCATTTTGAGTGTTCTAACCTGTTTTATGAGGATTTTCATGTGTTCTGCGAGTTCATGAGATACAACATCATTTTGAGAACAAAATCAAAACAACAAGTGTTTTGGTCATTTTTTTGTATCTTTTCTGTATTTTTTTTTGAAGTGTTGTTGCATTTTGTATCTTGCAACATAGTATGCTATCTTTGTGAGCTTCAAGTACATTCTGTATTCTCAACATAGTATGCTTTCTACGAGTTCTTAACTCAGTATTATGCTAGTTCTTGAATTGTATTCTGCGAGTTCTAGAGTTGGAATAAGCTTTATGCGAGTTCATGACTTAGAATAAGCATCATGCGAGTTTTTGACTTGGACTTTGCATTTTGATTGTTCTAACTTGTTTGTGTTCTGGGAGTTCAGGAGATATAAAATCATTTTGAGAACAAGATCAAAACAACAAGTGTTTTGGTCATTTTTTTGTAACTTTTCTGTATTTTTTTTGAAGTGTTGTTGCATTTTGTATCTTGCGACATAGTATGCAATCTACGAGTTCTTAACTCAGTATTATGCTAGTTCTTGAGTTGTGAATTGTATTCTGCGAGTTCTAGAGTTGGAATAAGCTTTATGTGAGTTCATGACTTAGAATTAGCATCATGCGAGTTTTTAACTTGGACATTGCATTTTGAGTGTTCTAACCTGTTTTATGAGGATTTTCATGTGTTCTACGAGTTCATGAGATACAACATCATTTTGAGAACAAAATCAAAACAACAGGTGTTTTGGTCATTTTTTTGTATCTTTTCTGATTTTTTTTTGAAGTGTTGTTGCATTTTGTATCTTGCAACATAGTATGCTATCTTTGTGAGCTTCAAGTACATTCTGTATTCTCAACATAGTATGCTTTCTACGAGTTCTTAACTCAGTATTATGCTAGTTCTTGAATTGTATTCTGCGAGTTCTAGAGTTGGAATAAGCTTTATGCAAGTTCATGACTTAAGAATAAGCATCATGCGAGTTTTTGACTTGGACTTTGCATTTTGATTGTTCTAACTTGTTTGTGTTCTGCGAGTTCAGGAGATATAAAATCATTTTGAGAACAAGATCAAAACAACAAGTGTTTTGGTCATTTTTTTGTAACTTTTCTGTATTTTTTTTGAAGTGTTGTTGCATTTTATATCTTGCAACATAGTATGCAATCTACGAGTTCTTAACTCAGTATTATGCTAGTTCTAGAGTTGGAATAAGCTTTATGTGAGTTCATGACTTAGAATAAGCATCATGCGAGTTTTTAACTTGGACATTGCATTTTGAGTGTTCTAACCTGTTTTATGAGGATTTTCATGTGTTCTACGAGTTCATGAGATACAACTTCATTTTGAGAACAAAATCAAAACAACAAGTGTTTTGGTCATTTTTTTGTATCTTTTCTGTATTTTTTTTGAAGTGTTGTTGCATTTTGTATCTTGCAACATAGTATGCTATCTTTGTGAGCTTCAAGTACATTCTGTATTCTCAACATAGTATGCTTTCTACGAGTTCTTAACTCCGTATTATGCTAGTTCTTGAATTGTATTCTGCGAGTTCTAGAGTTGGAATAAGCTTTATGCGAGTTCATGACTTAGAATAAGCATCATGCGAGTTTTTGACTTGGACTTTGCATTTTGATTGTTCTAACTTGTTTTTGTTCTGCGAGTTCAGGAGATATAAAATCATTTTGAGAACAAAATCAAAACAACAAGTGTTTTGGTCATTTTTTTGTATCTTTTTTGTATTTTTTTTTGAAGTGTTGTTGCATTTTGTATCTTGCAACAAAGTATGCTATCTTTGTGAGCTTCAAGTAAATTCTATATTTTCTGTATAGTTCTTGAGTTGAGAATTCTATTCTGTGAGTTCTAGAGTTGGAATAAGCTTTATGCGAGTTCATGACTTAGAATAAGCATCATGCGAGTTTTAACTTGGACATTGCATTTTGAGTGTTCTAACCTGTTTTAAGAGGATTTTCATGTGTTATGCGAGTTCATTAGATACAACATCATTTTGAGATCAAAATCAAAACAACAAGTGTTTTGGTCATTTTTTTGTATCTTTTTTGTATTTTTTTTGAAGTGTTGTTGCATTGTATCTTGCAACATAGTATGCTATCTTTGTGAGCTTCAAGTACATTCTGTATTCTCAACATAGTAAGCTTTCTCCGAGTTCTTAACTTGAGTTCAGTATTATGCGAGTTCTTGAGTTGAGAATTGTATTTTGCGAGTTCTTGAGTTGGAATAAGCTTTATGCGAGTTCATGACTTAGAATAAGCATCATGCGAGTTTTTTAGTTGGACTTTGCATTTTGAGTGTTCTAACCTGTTTTAAGGTGATTTTCATGTGTTCTGCGAGTTCATTGAGATACAACATCATTTTGAGATCAAAATCTAAACAACAAGTGTTTTGGTCATTTTTTTGTATCTTTTATGTATTTTTTTTGAAGTGTTGTTGCATTTTTTATCTTGCAACATAGTATGCTATCTTTGTGAGCTTCAAGTACATTCTGTATTCTCAACATAGTAAGCTTTCTCCGAGTTCTTCCCTTGAGTTCAGTATTATACGAGTTATTGAGTTGAGAATTGTATTTTGCGAGTTCTTGAGTTGGAATAAGTTTATGCGAGTTCATGACTTAGAATAAGCATCATGCGAGTTTTTTAGTTGGACTTTGCATTTTGAGTGTTCTAACCTGTTTTAAGGTGATTTTCATGTGTTCTGCGAGTTCATTGAGATACAACATCATTTTGAGATCAAAATCTAAACAACAAGTGTTTTGGTCATTTTTTTGTATCTTTTATGTATTTTTTTTGAAGTGTTGTTGCATTTTTTATCTTGCAACATAGTATGCTATCTTTGTGAGCTTCAAGTACATTCTGTATTCTCAACATAGTAAGCTTTCTCCGAGTTCTTCCCTTGAGTTCAGTATTATACGAGTTATTGAGTTGAGAATTGTATTCTGCGAGTTCTTGAGTTGGAATAAGTTTATGCGAGTTCATGACTTAGAATAAGCATCATGCGAGTTTTTTAGTTGGACTTTGCATTTTGAGTGTTCTAACCTGTTTATGGTGATTTTCATGTGTTCTGCGAGTTCAACGAGATACAACATCATTTTGAGATCAAAATCTAAACAACAAGTGTTTTGCTCAATTTTTTGTATCTTTTATGTATTTTTTTTTGAAGTGTTGTTTCATTTTGTATCTTGCAACATACTATGCTATCTTTGTGAGCTGTAAGTACATTCTGTATTCTCAACATAGTAAGCTTTCTCCGAGTTCTTAACTTGAGTTCAGTATTATGCGAGTTATTGAGTTGAGAATTGTATTCTGCGAGTTCTAGAGTTGGAATAAGCTTTATGCGAGTTCATGACTTAGAATAAGCATCATGCGAGTTTTTAACTTGGACTTTGCATTTTGAGTGTTCGTTTTAAGAGGATTTTCATGTGTTCTGCGAGTTCATTAAATACAACATCATTTTGAGATCAAAATCAAAACAACAAGTGTTTTGGTCATTTTTTTTGTATCTTTTATGTATTTTTTTTGAAGTGTTGTTGCATTTTGTATCTTGCAACATAGTATGCTATCTTTGTGAGCTTCAAGTACATTCTGTATTTTCAACATAGTAAGCTTTCTCCGAGTTCTTAACTTGAGTTCAATATTATGCGAGTTATTGAGTTGAGAATTGTATTCTGCGAGTTCTTGAGTTGGAATAAGCTTTATGCGAGTTCATGACTTAGAATAAGCATCATGCGAGTTTTTTAGTTGGACTTTGCATTTTGAGTGTTCTAACCTGTTTTACGGTGATTTTCATGTGTTCTGCGAGTTCATTGAGATACAACATCATTTTGAGAACAAAATCTAAACAACAAGTGTTTTGGTCATTTTTTTGTATCTTTTATGTATTTTTTTTGAAGTGTTGTTTCATTTTGTATCTTGCAACATAGTATGCTAGCTTTGTGAGCTGTAAGTACATTCTGAGATATTCTCAACATAGTCTGCTTTCTACGAGTTCTTAACTCAGTATTATGCTAGTTCTTGAGTTGAGAATTGTATTCTGCGAGTTCTAGAGTTGGAATAAGCTTTATGCGAGTTCATGACTTAGAATAAGCATCATGCGAGTTTTTAACTTGGACTTTGCTTTTTGAGTGTTCTAACCTGTTTTAAGAGGATTTTCTTGTGTTCTACGAGTTCATTAAATACAACATCATTTTGAGATCAAAATCAAAACAACAAGTGTTTTGGTCATTTTTTTTGAAGTGTTGTTGCATTTTGTATCTTGCAACATAGTATGCTATCTTTGTGAGCTTCAAGTACATTCTGTATTCTCAACATAGTAAACTTTCTCCGAGTTCTTAACTTGAGTTCAGTATTATGCGAGTTATTGAGTTGAGAATTGTATTCTGCGAGTTCTTGAGTTGGAATAAGCTTTATGCGAGTTCATGACTTAGAATAAGCATCATGCGAGTTTTTTACCTGGACTTTGCATTTTGAGTGTTCTAACCTGTTTTAAGGTGATTTTCATGTGTTCTGCGAGTTCATTGAGATACAACATCATTTTGAGATCAAAATCTAAACAACAAGTGTTTTGGTCATTTTTTTGTATCTTTTATGTATTTTTTTTGAAGTGTTGTTTCATTTTGTATCTTCCAACCCTTTGTGAGCTGTAAGTACATTTTGTATTCTCAACATAGTCTGCTTTCTACGAGTTCTTAACTCAGTATTATGCTAGTTCTTGAGTTGAGAATTGTATTCTGCGAGTTCTAGAGTTGGAAGAAGCTTTATGCGAGTTCATGACTTAGAATAAGCATCATGCGAGTTTTTAACTTGGACTTTGCATTTTGAGTGTTCTAACCAGTTTTAAGAGGATTTTCATGTGTTCTGCAAGTTCATTAGATACAACATCATTTTGAGATCAAAATCAAAACAACAAGTGTTTTGGTCATTTTTTTGTATCTTTTATGTATTTTTTTTGAAGTGTTGTTGCCTTTTGTATCTTGCAACATAACAATCTTTGTGAGCTTCAAGTACATTCTGTATTCTCAACATAGTAAGCTTTCTACGAGTTCTTGAGTTGAGAATTGTATTATGCGAGTTCTTGAGTTGGAATAAGCTTTATGCGAGTTCATGACTTAGAATAAGCTAAATTATGCGAGTTTTTAACTTGGACTTTGCATTTTGAGTGTTCTAACCTGTTTTAAGAGGATTTTCATGTGTTCTACGAGTTCATTAGATACAAAATCATTTTGAGATCAAAATCAAAACAACAAGTGTTTTGGTCATTTTTTTGTATCTTTTATGTATTTTTTTTGAAGTGTTGTTGCATTTTGTATCTTGCAACATAGTATGCTATCTTTGTGAGCTGTAAGTACAATCTGTATTCTCAACATAGTATGCTTTCTATGAGTTCTTAACTCAATATTATGCTAGTTCTTGAGTTGAGAATTGTATTCTGCGAGTTCTAGAGTTGAAATAAGCTTTATGCGAGTTCATGACTTAGAATAAGCATCATGCGAGTTTTCAACTTGGACATTGCATTTTGAGTGTCTAACCTGTTTTAAGAGAATTTTCATGTGTTCTGCGAGTTCATTAGATACAACATCATTTTGAGATCAAAATCAAAACAACAAGTGTTTTGGTCATTTTTTTTAACTTTTATGTATTTTTTTTGAAGTGTTGTTGCATTTTGAATCTTGCAACATAGTATGCTATCTTTGTGAGCTTCAAGTACATTCTGTATTGTCAACATAGTAAGGTTTCTCCGAGTTCTTAACTTGAGTTCAGTATTATGCGAGTTCTTGAGTTGAGAATTGTATTCTGCGAGTTCTTGAGTTGGAATAAGCTTTATGCGAGTTCATGACTTAGAATAAGCATCATGCGAGTTTTTTAGTTGGACATTGCATTTTGAGTGTTCTAACCTGTTTTAAGGTGATTTTCATGTGTTCTGCGAGTTCATTGAGATACAACATCATTTTGAGAACAAAATCTAAACAACAAGTGTTTTGGTCATTTTTTTGTATCTTTTATGTATTTTTTTTGAAGTGTTGTTTCATTTTGTACCTTGCAAGATAGTATCCTATCTTTGTGAGCTGTAAGTACATTCTGTATTCTCAACATAGTATGCTTTCTACGAGTTCTTAACTCAGTATTATGCTAGTTCTTGAGTTGAGAATTGTATTCTGCGAGCTCTAGAGTTGAAATAAGCTTTATGCGAGTTCATGACTTAGAATAAGCATCATGCGAGTTTTTAACTTGGACTTTGCATTTGGAGTGTTCTAACCTGTTTTAAGAGGATTTTCATGTGTTCTGCGAGTTCATTAGATACAACATCATTTTGAGATCAAAATCAAAACGTTTTGGTCATTTTTTTGTATCTTTTATGTATTTTTTTGAAGTGTTGTTGCATTTTGTATCTTGCAACATAGTATGCTATCTTTGTGAGCTTCAAGTACATTCTGTATTCTCAACATAGTAAGCTTTCTCCGAGTTCTTAACTTGAGTTCAGTATTATGCGAGTTCTTGAGTTGAGAATTGTATTCTGCGAGTTCTTGAGTTGGAATAAGCTTTATGCGAGTTCATGACTTAGAATAAGCATCATGCGAGTTTTTTAGTTGGACTTTGCATTTTGAGTGTTCTAACCTGTTTTAAGGTGATTTTGATGTGTTCTGCGAGTTCATTGAGATACAACATCATTTTGAGATCAAAATCTAAACAACAAGTGTTTTGGTCATTTTTTTGTATCTTTTATGTATTTTTTTTGAAGTGTTGTTTCATTTTGTATCTTGCAACATAGTATGCTACCTTTGTGAGCTGTAAGTACATTCTGTATTCTCAACATAGTAAGCTTTCTCCGAGTTCTTACCTTGAGTTCAGTATTATGCGAGTTCTTGAGTTGAGAATTGTATTCTGCGAGTTCTAGAGTGGGAATAAGCTTTATGCGAGTTCATGACTTAGAATAAGCATCATGCGAGTTTTTTACTTGGACTTTGCATTTTGTGTGTTCTAACCTGTTTTAAGCGTATTTTCATGTGTTCTGCGAGTTCATGAGATACAACATCATTTTGAGATCAAAATCAAAACAACAAGTGTTTTGGTCATTTTTTTGTATCTTTTATGTATTTTTTTTGAAGTGTTGTTGCATTTTGTATCTTGCAACATAGCAATCTTTGTGAGCTTCAAGTACATTCTGTATTCTCAACATAGTAAGCTTTCTCCGAGTTCTTGAGTTGAGAATTGTATTCTGCGAGTTCTTGAGTTGGAATAAGCTTTATGTGAGTTCTTGACTTAGAATAAGCATTATGCGAGTTTTTAACTTGGACTTTGCATTTTGAGTGTTCTAACCTGTTTTAAGAGGATTTTCATGTGTTCTGCGAGTTCATTAGATACAACATCATTTTGAGATCAAAATCAAAACAACAAGTGTTTTGGTCATTTTTTTTGTATCTTGCAACATAGTATGCTTTCTTTGTGAGCTGTAAATGTTGTATTCTCAACATAGTATGCTTTCTACGAGTTCTTAACTCACAGTATTGTGCTAGTTCTTGAGTTGAGAATTGTATTATGCGAGTTCTAGATTTGGAATAAGTTTTATGCGAGTTCATGACTTAGAATAAGCATCATGCGAGTTTTTTACTTGGACTTTGCATTTTGAGTGTTCTAACCTGTTTTAAGAGGATTTTCATGTGTTCTGCGAGTTCATGAGATACAACATCATTTTGAGATCAAAATCAAAACAACTTTTGGTCATTTTTTTTTGAAGTGTTGTTTCATTTTGTACCTTGAGTATGCTATCTTTGTGAGCTGTAAGTACATTCTGTATTCTCAACATAGTATGCTTTCTACGAGTTCTTAACTCAGTATTATGCTAGTTCTTGAGTTGAGAATTGTATTCTGCGAGCTCTAGAGTTGAAATAAGCTTTATGCGAGTTCATGACTTAGAATAAGCATCATGCGAGTTTTTAACTTGGACTTTGCATTTGGAGTGTTCTAACCTGTTTTAAAAGGATTTTCATGTGTTCTGCGAGTTCATTAGATACAACATCATTTTGAGATCAAAATCAAAACGTTTTGGTCATTTTTTTGTATCTTTTATGTATTTTTTTGAAGTGTTGTTGCATTTTCTATCTCGCAACATAGTATGCTATCTTTGTGAGCTTTCAAGTACATTCTGTATTCTCAACATAGTAAGCTTTCTCCGAGTTCTTAACTTGAGTTCAGTATTATGCGAGTTCTTGAGTTGAGAATTGTATTATGCGAGTTCTTGAGTTGGAATAAGCTTTATGCGAGTTCATGACTTAGAATAAGCATCATGCGAGTTTTTTAGTTGGACTTTGCATTTTGAGTGTTCTAACCTGTTTTAAGGTGATTTTCATGTGTTCTGCGAGTTCATTGAGATACAACATCATTTTGAGATCAAAATCTAAACAACAAGTGTTTTGGTCATTTTTTTGTATCTTTTATGTATTTTTTTTGAAGTGTTGTTGCATTTTTTATCTTGCAACATAGTATGCTATCTTTGTGAGCTTCAAGTACATTCTGTATTCTCAACATAGTAAGCTTTCTCCGAGTTCTTCCCTTGAGTTCAGTATTATACGAGTTATTGAGTTGAGAATTGTATTCTGCGAGTTCTTGAGTTGGAATAAGTTTATGCGAGTTCATGACTTAGAATAAGCATCATGCGAGTTTTTTAGTTGGACTTTGCATTTTGAGTGTTCTAACCTGTTTTAAGGTGATTTTCATGTGTTCTGCGAGTTCAATGAGATACAACATCATTTTGAGATCAAAATCTAAACAACAAGTGTTTTGCTCATTTTTTTGTATCTTTTATGTATTTTTTTTTGAAGTGTTGTTTCATTTTGTATCTTGCAACATAGTATGCTATCTTTGTGAGCTGTAAGTACATTCTGTATTCTCAACATAGTAAGCTTTCTCCGAGTTCTTAACTTGAGTTCAGTATTATGCGAGTTATTGAGTTGAGAATTGTATTCTGCGAGTTCTAGAGTTGGAATAAGCTTTATGCGAGTTCATGACGAATAAGCATCATGCGAGATTTTAACTTGGACTTTGCATTTTGAGTGTTCGTTTTAAGAGGATTTTCATGTGTTCTGCGAGTTCATTAAATACAACATCATTTTGAGATCAAAATCAAAACAACAAGTGTTTTGGTCATTTTTTTTGTATCTTTTATGTATTTTTTTTGAAGTGTTGTTGCATTTTGTATCTTGCAACATAGAATGCTATCTTTGTGAGCTTCAAGTACATTCTGTATTCTCAACATAGTAAGCTTTCTCCGAGTTCTTAACTTGAGTTCAGTATTATGCGAGTTATTGAGTAGAGAATTGTATTCTGCGAGTTCTTGAGTTGGAATAAGCTTTATGCGAGTTCATGACTTAGAATAAGCATCATGCGAGTTTTTTAGTTGGACTTTGCATTTTGAGTGTTCTAACCTGTTTTAAGGTGATTTTCATGTGTTCTGCGAGTTCATTGAGATACAACATCATTTTGAGAACAAAATCTAAACAACAAGTGTTTTGGTCATTTTTTTGTATCTTTTATGTATTTTTTTTGAAGTGTTGTTTCATTTTGTATCTTGCAACATAGTATGCTAGCTTTGTGAGCTGTAAGTACATTCTGAGATATTCTCAACATAGTCTGCTTTCTACGAGTTCTTAACTCAGTATTATGCTAGTTCTTGAGTTGAGAATTGTATTCTGCGAGTTCTAGAGTTGGAATAAGCTTTATGCGAGTTCATGACTTAGAATAAGCATCATGCGAGTTTTTAACTTGGACTTTGCTTTTTGAGTGTTCTAACCTGTTTTAAGAGGATTTTCTTGTGTTCTGCGAGTTCATTAAATACAACATCATTTTGAGATCAAAATCAAAACAACAAGTGTTTTGGTCATTTTTTTTGTATCTTTTATGTATTCTTTTTGAAGTGTGGTTGCATTTTGTATCTTGCAACATAGTATGCTATCTTTGTGAGCTTCAAGTACATTCTGTATTCTCAACATAGTAAGCTTTCTCCGAGTTCTTAACTTGAGTTCAGTATTATGCGAGTTCTTGAGTTGAGAATTGTATTCTGCGAGTTCTTGAGTTGGAATAAGCTTTATGCGAGTTCATGACTTAGAATAAGCATCATGCGAGTTTTTTACCTGGACTTTGCATTTTGAGTGTTCTAACCTGTTTTAAGGTGATTTTCATGTGTTCTGCGAGTTCATTGAGATACAACATCATTTTGAGATCAAAATCTAAACAACAAGTGTTTTGGTCATTTTTTTGTATCTTTTATGTATTTTTTTTGAAGTGTTGTTGCATTTTGTATCTTGCAACATAGAATGCTATCTTTGTGAGCTTCAAGTACATTCTGTATTCTCAACATAGTAAGCTTTCTCCGAGTTCTTAACTTGAGTTCAGTATTATGCGAGTTATTGAGTTGAGAATTGTATTCTGCGAGTTCTTGAGTTGGAATAAGCTTTATGCGAGTTCATGACTTAGAATAAGCATCATGCGAGTTTTTTACCTGGACTTTGCATTTTGAGTGTTCTAACCTGTTTTAAGGTGATTTTCATGTGTTCTGCGAGTTCATTGAGATACAACATCATTTTGAGATCAAAATCTAAACAACAAGTGTTTTGGTCATTTTTTTGTATCTTTTATGTATTTTTTTTGAAGTGTTGTTGCATTTTTTATCTTGCAACATAGTATGCTATCTTTGTGAGCTTCAAGTACATTCTGTATTCTCAACATAGTAAGCTTTCTCCGAGTTCTTCCCTTGAGTTCAGTATTATACGAGTTATTGAGTTGAGAATTGTATTCTGCGAGTTCTTGAGTTGGAATAAGTTTATGCGAGTTCATGACTTAGAATAAGCATCATGCGAGTTTTTTAGTTGGACTTTGCATTTTGAGTGTTCTAACCTGTTTTATGGTGATTTTCATGTGTTCTGCGAGTTCAATGAGATACAACATCATTTTGAGATCAAAATCTAAACAACAAGTGTTTTGCTCATTTTTTTGTATCTTTTATGTATTTTTTTTTGAAGTGTTGTTTCATTTTGTATCTTGCAACATAGTATGCTATCTTTGTGAGCTGTAAGTACATTCTGTATTCTCAACATAGTAAGCTTTCTCCGAGTTCTTAACTTGAGTTCAGTATTATGCGAGTTATTGAGTTGAGAATTGTATTCTGCGAGTTCTAGAGTTGGAATAAGCTTTATGCGAGTTCATGACTTAGAATAAGCATCATGCGAGTTTTTAACTTGGACTTTTCATTTTGAGTGTTCGTTTTAAGAGGATTTTCATGTGTTCTGCGAGTTCATTAAATACAACATCATTTTGAGATCAAAATCAAAACAACAAGTGTTTTGGTCATTTTTTTGTATCTTTTATGTATTTTTTTTGAAGTGTTGTTGCATTTTGTATCTTGCAACATAGAATGCTATCTTTGTGAGCTTCAAGTACATTCTGTATTCTCAACATAGTAAGCTTTCTCCGAATTCTTAACTTGAGTTCAGTATTATGCGAGTTATTGAGTTGAGAATTGTATTCTGCGAGTTCTTGAGTTGGAATAAGCTTTATGCGAGTTCATGACTTAGAATAAGCATCATGCGAGTTTTTTAGTTGGACTTTGCATTTTGAGTGTTCTAACCTGTTTTAAGGTGATTTTCATGTGTTCTGCGAGTTCATTGAGATACAACATCATTTTGAGAACAAAATCTAAACAACAAGTGTTTTGGTCATTTTTTTGTATCTTTTATGTATTTTTTTTGAAGTGTTGTTTCATTTTGTATCTTGCAACATAGTATGCTAGCTTTGTGAGCTGTAAGTACATTCTGAGATATTCTCAACATAGTCTGCTTTCTACGAGTTCTTAACTCAGTATTATGCTAGTTCTTGAGTTGAGAATTGTATTCTGCGAGTTCTAGAGTTGGAATAAGCTTTATGCGAGTTCATGACTTAGAATAAGCATCATGCGAGTTTTTAACTTGGACTTTGCTTTTTGAGTGTTCTAACCTGTTTTAAGAGGATTTTCTTGTGTTCTGCGAGTTCATTAAATACAACATCATTTTGAGATCAAAATCAAAACAACAAGTGTTTTGGTCATTTTTTTTGTATCTTTTATGTATTCTTTTTGAAGTGTTGTTGCATTTTGTATCTTGCAACATAGTATGCTATCTTTGTGAGCTTCAAGTACATTCTGTATTCTCAACATAGTAAGCTTTCTCCGAGTTCTTAACTTGAGTTCAGTATTATGCGAGTTATTGAGTTGAGAATTGTATTCTGCGAGTTCTTGAGTTGGAATAAGCTTTATGCGAGTTCATGACTTAGAATAAGCATCATGCGAGTTTTTTACCTGGACTTTGCATTTTGAGTGTTCTAACCTGTTTTAAGGTGATTTTCATGTGTTCTGCGAGTTCATTGAGATACAACATCATTTTGAGATCAAAATCTAAACAACAAGTGTTTTGGTCATTTTTTTGTATCTTTTATGTATTTTTTTTGAAGTGTTGTTGCATTTTGTATCTTGCAACATAGTATGCTATCTTTGTGAGCTGTAAGTACAATCTGTATTCTCAACATAGTATGCTTTCTATGAGTTCTTAACTCAGTACTATGCTAGTTCTTGAGTTGAGAATTGTATTCTGCGAGTTCTAGAGTTGAAATAAGCTTTATGCGAGTTCATGACTTAGAATAAGCATCATGCGAGTTTTCAACTTGGACTTTGCATTTTGAGTGTCTAACCTGTTTTAAGAGAATTTTCATGTGTTCTGCGAGTTCATTAGATACAACATCATTTTGAGATCAAAATCAAAACAACAAGTGTTTTGGTCATTTTTTTTAACTTTTATGTATTTTTTTTGAAGTGTTGTTGCATTTTGTATCTTGCAACATAGTATGCTATCTTTGTGAGCTGTAAGTACATTCTGTATTCTCAACATAGTAAGCTTTCTCCGAGTTCTTAACTTGAGTTCAGTATTATGCGAGTTATTGAGTTGAGAATTGTATTCTGCGAGTTCTAGAGTTGGAATAAGCTTTATGCGAGTTCATGACTTAGAATAAGCATCATGCGAGTTTTTAACTTGGACTTTGCATTTTGAGTGTTCGTTTTAAGAGGATTTTCATGTGTTCTGCGAGTTCATTAAATACAACATCATTTTGAGATCAAAATCAAAACAACAAGTGTTTTGGTCATTTTTTTGTATCTTTTATGTATTTTTTTTGAAGTGTTGTTGCATTTTGTATCTTGCAACATAGAATGCTATCTTTGTGAGCTTCAAGTACATTCTGTATTCTCAACATAGTAAGCTTTCTCCGAGTTCTTAACTTGAGTTCAGTATTATGCGAGTTATTGAGTTGAGAATTGTATTCTGCGAGTTCTTGAGTTGGAATAAGCTTTATGCGAGTTCATGACTTAAAATAAGCATCATGCGAGTTTTTTACCTGGACTTTGCATTTTGAGTGTTCTAACCTGTTTTAAGGTGATTTTCATGTGTTCTGCGAGTTCATTGAGATACAACATCATTTTGAGATCAAAATCTAAACAACAAGTGTTTTGGTCATTTTTTTGTATCTTTTATGTATTTTTTTTGAAGTGTTGTTTCATTTTGTATCTTCCAACATAGTATGCTACCTTTGTGAGCTGTAAGTACATTATGTATTCTCAACATAGTCTGCTTTCTACGAGTTCTTAACTCAGTATTATGCTAGTTCTTGAGTTGAGAATTGTATTCTGCGAGTTCTAGAGTTGGAAGAAGCTTTATGCGAGTTCATGACTTAGAATAAGCATCATCCGAGTTTTTAACTTGGACTTTGCATTTTGAGTGTTCTAACCAGTTTTAAGAGGATTTTCATGTGTTCTGCAAGTTCATTAGATACAACATCATTTTGAGATCAAAATCAAAACAACAAGTGTTTTGGTCATTTTTTTGTATCTTTTATGTATTTTTTTTGAAGTGTTGTTGCATTTTGTATCTTGCAACATAGTATGCTATCTTTGTGAGCTGTAAGTACAATCTGTATTCTCAACATAGTATGCTTTCTATGAGTTCTTAACTCAGTACTATGCTAGTTCTTGAGTTGAGAATTGTATTCTGCGAGTTCTAGAGTTGAAATAAGCTTTATGCGAGTTCATGACTTAGAATAAGCATCATGCGAGATTTCAACTTGGACTTTGCATTTTGAGTGTCTAACCTGTTTTAAGAGAATTTTCATGTGTTCTGCGAGTTCATTAGATACAACATCATTTTGAGATCAAAATCAAAACAACAAGTGTTTTGGTCATTTTTTTTAACTTTTATGTATTTTTTTTGAAGTGTTGTTGCATTTTGTATCTTGCAACATAGTATGCTATCTTTGTGAGCTGTAAGTACATTCTGTATTCTCAACATAGTAAGCTTTCTCCGAGTTCTTAACTTGAGTTCAGTATTATGCGAGTTATTGAGTTGAGAATTGTATTCTGCGAGTTCTAGAGTTGGAATAAGCTTTATGCGAGTTCATGACTTAGAATAAGCATCATGCGAGTTTTTAACTTGGACTTTGCATTTTGAGTGTTCGTTTTAAGAGGATTTTCATGTGTTCTGCGAGTTCATTAAATACAACATCATTTTGAGATCAAAATCAAAACAACAAGTGTTTTGGTCATTTTTTTGTATCTTTTATGTATTTTTTTTGAAGTGTTGTTGCATTTTGTATCTTGCAACATAGAATGCTATCTTTGTGAGCTTCAAGTACATTCTGTATTCTAAACATAGTAAGCTTTCTCCGAGTTCTTAACTTGAGTTCAGTATTATGCGAGTTATTGAGTTGAGAATTGTATTCTGCGAGTTCTTGAGTTGGAATAAGCTTTATGCGAGTTCATGACTTAGAATAAGCATCATGCGAGTTTTTTACCTGGACTTTGCATTTTGAGTGTTCTAACCTGTTTTAAGGTGATTTTCATGTGTTCTGCGAGTTCATTGAGATACAACATCATTTTGAGATCAAAATCTAAACAACAAGTGTTTGGGTCATTTTTTTGTATCTTTTATGTATTTTTTTTGAAGTGTTGTTTCATTTTGTATCTTCCAACATAGTATGCTACCTTTGTGAGCTGTAAGTACATTATGTATTCTCAACATAGTCTGCTTTCTACGAGTTCTTAACTCAGTATTATGCTAGTTCTTGAGTTGAGAATTGTATTCTGCGAGTTCTAGAGTTGGAAGAAGCTTTATGCGAGTTCATGACTTAGAATAAGCATCATGCGAGTTTTTAACTTGGACTTTGCATTTTGAGTGTTCTAACCAGTTTTAAGAGGATTTTCATGTGTTCTGCGAGTTCGTTAAATACAACATCATTTTGAGATCAAAATCAAAACAACAAGTGTTTTGGTCATTTTTTTGTATCTTTTATGTATTTTTTTTGAAGTATTGTTGCCTTTTGTATCTTGCAACATAACAATCTTTGTGAGCTTCAAGTACATTCTGTATTCTCAACATAGTAAGCTTTCTACGAGTTCTTGAGTTGAGAATTGTATTATGCGAGTTCTTGAGTTGGAATAAGCTTTATGCGAGTTCATGACTTAGAATTAAGCATTATGCGAGTTTTTAACTTGGACTTTGCATTTTGAGTGTTCTAACCTGTTTTAAGAGGATTTTCATGTGTTCTACGAGTTCATTAGATACAAAATCATTTTGAGATCAAAATCAAAACAACAAGTGTTTTGGTCATTTTTTTGTATCTTTTATGTATTTTTTTTGAAGTGTTGTTGCATTTTGTATCTTGCAACATAGTATGCTATCTTTGTGAGCTGTAAGTACAATCTGTATTCTCAACATAGTATGCTGTCTATGAGTTCTTAACTCAGTATTATGCTAGTTCTTGAGTTGAGAATTGTATTCTGCGAGTTCTAGAGTTGAAATAAGCTTTATGCGAGTTCATGACTTAGAATAAGCATCATGCGAGTTTTCAACTTGGACTTTGCATTTTGAGTGTCTAACCTGTTTTAAGAGAATTTTCATGTGTTCTGCGAGTTCGTTAAATACAACATCATTTTGAGATCAAAATCAAAACAACAAGTGTTTTGGTCATTTTTTTTAACTTTTATGTATTTTTTTTGAAGTGTTGTTGCATTTTGTATCTTGCAACATAGTATGCTATCTTTGTGAGCTGTAAGTACATTCTGTATTCTCAACATAGTAAGCTTTCTCCGAGTTCTTAACTTGAGTTCAGTATTATGCGAGTTATTGAGTTGAGAATTGTATTCTGCGAGTTCTAGAGTTGGAATAAGCTTTATGCGAGTTCATGACTTAGAATAAGCATCATGCGAGTTTTTAACTTGGACTTTGCATTTTGAGTGTTCGTTTTAAGAGGATTTTCATGTGTTCTGCGAGTTCATTAAATACAACATCATTTTGAGATCAAAATCAAAACAACAAGTGTTTTGGTCATTTTTTTGTATCTTTTATGTATTTTTTTTGAAGTGTTGTTGCATTTTGTATCTTGCAACATAGAATGCTATCTTTGTGAGCTTCAAGTACATTCTGTATTCTCAACATAGTAAGCTTTCTCCGAGTTCTTAACTTGAGTTCAGTATTATGCGAGTTATTGAGTTGAGAATTGTATTATGCGAGTTCTTGAGTTGGAATAAGCTTTATGCGAGTTCATGACTTAGAATAAGCATCATGCGAGTTTTTTACCTGGACTTTGCATTTTGAGTGTTCTAACCTGTTTTAAGGTGATTTTCATGTGTTCTGCGAGTTCATTGAGATACAACATCATTTTGAGATCAAAATCTAAACAACAAGTGTTTTGGTCATTTTTTTGTATCTTTTATGTATTTTTTTTGAAGTGTTGTTTCATTTTGTATCTTCCAACATAGTATGCTACCTTTGTGAGCTGTAAGTACATTATGTATTCTCAACATAGTCTGCTTTCTACGAGTTCTTAACTCAGTATTATGCTAGTTCTTGAGTTGAGAATTGTATTCTGCGAGTTCTAGAGTTGGAAGAAGCTTTATGCGAGTTCATGACTTAGAATAAGCATCATCCGAGTTTTTAACTTGGACTTTGCATTTTGAGTGTTCTAACCAGTTTTAAGAGGATTTTCATGTGTTCTGCAAGTTCATTAGATACAACATCATTTTGAGATCAAAATCAAAACAACAAGTGTTTTGGTCATTTTTTTGTATCTTTTATGTATTTTTTTTGAAGTGTTGTTGCATTTTGTATCTTGCAACATAGTATGCTATCTTTGTGAGCTGTAAGTACAATCTGTATTCTCAACATAGTATGCTTTCTATGAGTTCTTAACTCAGTACTATGCTAGTTCTTGAGTTGAGAATTGTATTCTGCGAGTTCTAGAGTTGAAATAAGCTTTATGCGAGTTCATGACTTAGAATAAGCATCATGCGAGATTTCAACTTGGACTTTGCATTTTGAGTGTCTAACCTGTTTTAAGAGAATTTTCATGTGTTCTGCGAGTTCATTAGATACAACATCATTTTGAGATCAAAATCAAAACAACAAGTGTTTTGGTCATTTTTTTTAACTTTTATGTATTTTTTTTGAAGTGTTGTTGCATTTTGTATCTTGCAACATAGTATGCTATCTTTGTGAGCTGTAAGTACATTCTGTATTCTCAACATAGTAAGCTTTCTCCGAGTTCTTAACTTGAGTTCAGTATTATGCGAGTTATTGAGTTGAGAATTGTATTCTGCGAGTTCTAGAGTTGGAATAAGCTTTATGCGAGTTCATGACTTAGAATAAGCATCATGCGAGTTTTTAACTTGGACTTTGCATTTTGAGTGTTCGTTTTAAGAGGATTTTCATGTGTTCTGCGAGTTCATTAAATACAACATCATTTTGAGATCAAAATCAAAACAACAAGTGTTTTGGTCATTTTTTTGTATCTTTTATGTATTTTTTTTGAAGTGTTGTTGCATTTTGTATCTTGCAACATAGAATGCTATCTTTGTGAGCTTCAAGTACATTCTGTATTCTAAACATAGTAAGCTTTCTCCGAGTTCTTAACTTGAGTTCAGTATTATGCGAGTTATTGAGTTGAGAATTGTATTCTGCGAGTTCTTGAGTTGGAATAAGCTTTATGCGAGTTCATGACTTAGAATAAGCATCATGCGAGTTTTTTACCTGGACTTTGCATTTTGAGTGTTCTAACCTGTTTTAAGGTGATTTTCATGTGTTCTGCGAGTTCATTGAGATACAACATCATTTTGAGATCAAAATCTAAACAACAAGTGTTTGGGTCATTTTTTTGTATCTTTTATGTATTTTTTTTGAAGTGTTGTTTCATTTTGTATCTTCCAACATAGTATGCTACCTTTGTGAGCTGTAAGTACATTATGTATTCTCAACATAGTCTGCTTTCTACGAGTTCTTAACTCAGTATTATGCTAGTTCTTGAGTTGAGAATTGTATTCTGCGAGTTCTAGAGTTGGAAGAAGCTTTATGCGAGTTCATGACTTAGAATAAGCATCATGCGAGTTTTTAACTTGGACTTTGCATTTTGAGTGTTCTAACCAGTTTTAAGAGGATTTTCATGTGTTCTGCGAGTTCGTTAAATACAACATCATTTTGAGATCAAAATCAAAACAACAAGTGTTTTGGTCATTTTTTTGTATCTTTTATGTATTTTTTTTGAAGTATTGTTGCCTTTTGTATCTTGCAACATAACAATCTTTGTGAGCTTCAAGTACATTCTGTATTCTCAACATAGTAAGCTTTCTACGAGTTCTTGAGTTGAGAATTGTATTATGCGAGTTCTTGAGTTGGAATAAGCTTTATGCGAGTTCATGACTTAGAATTAAGCATTATGCGAGTTTTTAACTTGGACTTTGCATTTTGAGTGTTCTAACCTGTTTTAAGAGGATTTTCATGTGTTCTACGAGTTCATTAGATACAAAATCATTTTGAGATCAAAATCAAAACAACAAGTGTTTTGGTCATTTTTTTGTATCTTTTATGTATTTTTTTTGAAGTGTTGTTGCATTTTGTATCTTGCAACATAGTATGCTATCTTTGTGAGCTGTAAGTACAATCTGTATTCTCAACATAGTATGCTGTCTATGAGTTCTTAACTCAGTATTATGCTAGTTCTTGAGTTGAGAATTGTATTCTGCGAGTTCTAGAGTTGAAATAAGCTTTATGCGAGTTCATGACTTAGAATAAGCATCATGCGAGTTTTCAACTTGGACTTTGCATTTTGAGTGTCTAACCTGTTTTAAGAGAATTTTCATGTGTTCTGCGAGTTCGTTAAATACAACATCATTTTGAGATCAAAATCAAAACAACAAGTGTTTTGGTCATTTTTTTTAACTTTTATGTATTTTTTTTGAAGTGTTGTTGCATTTTGTATCTTGCAACATAGTATGCTATCTTTGTGAGCTGTAAGTACATTCTGTATTCTCAACATAGTAAGCTTTCTCCGAGTTCTTAACTTGAGTTCAGTATTATGCGAGTTATTGAGTTGAGAATTGTATTCTGCGAGTTCTAGAGTTGGAATAAGCTTTATGCGAGTTCATGACTTAGAATAAGCATCATGCGAGTTTTTAACTTGGACTTTGCATTTTGAGTGTTCGTTTTAAGAGGATTTTCATGTGTTCTGCGAGTTCATTAAATACAACATCATTTTGAGATCAAAATCAAAACAACAAGTGTTTTGGTCATTTTTTTGTATCTTTTATGTATTTTTTTTGAAGTGTTGTTGCATTTTGTATCTTGCAACATAGAATGCTATCTTTGTGAGCTTCAAGTACATTCTGTATTCTCAACATAGTAAGCTTTCTCCGAGTTCTTAACTTGAGTTCAGTATTATGCGAGTTATTGAGTTGAGAATTGTATTATGCGAGTTCTTGAGTTGGAATAAGCTTTATGCGAGTTCATGACTTAGAATAAGCATCATGCGAGTTTTTTACCTGGACTTTGCATTTTGAGTGTTCTAACCTGTTTTAAGGTGATTTTCATGTGTTCTGCGAGTTCATTGAGATACAACATCATTTTGAGATCAAAATCTAAACAACAAGTGTTTTGGTCATTTTTTTGTATCTTTTATGTATTTTTTTTGAAGTGTTGTTTCATTTTGTATCTTCCAACATAGTATGCTACCTTTGTGAGCTGTAAGTACATTATGTATTCTCAACATAGTCTGCTTTCTACGAGTTCTTAACTCAGTATTATGCTAGTTCTTGAGTTGAGAATTGTATTCTGCGAGTTCTAGAGTTGGAAGAAGCTTTATGCGAGTTCATGACTTAGAATAAGCATCATCCGAGTTTTTAACTTGGACTTTGCATTTTGAGTGTTCTAACCAGTTTTAAGAGGATTTTCATGTGTTCTGCAAGTTCATTAGATACAACATCATTTTGAGATCAAAATCAAAACAACAAGTGTTTTGGTCATTTTTTTGTATCTTTTATGTATTTTTTTTGAAGTGTTGTTGCATTTTGTATCTTGCAACATAGTATGCTATCTTTGTGAGCTGTAAGTACAATCTGTATTCTCAACATAGTATGCTTTCTATGAGTTCTTAACTCAGTACTATGCTAGTTCTTGAGTTGAGAATTGTATTCTGCGAGTTCTAGAGTTGAAATAAGCTTTATGCGAGTTCATGACTTAGAATAAGCATCATGCGAGATTTCAACTTGGACTTTGCATTTTGAGTGTCTAACCTGTTTTAAGAGAATTTTCATGTGTTCTGCGAGTTCATTAGATACAACATCATTTTGAGATCAAAATCAAAACAACAAGTGTTTTGGTCATTTTTTTTAACTTTTATGTATTTTTTTTGAAGTGTTGTTGCATTTTGTATCTTGCAACATAGTATGCTATCTTTGTGAGCTGTAAGTACATTCTGTATTCTCAACATAGTAAGCTTTCTCCGAGTTCTTAACTTGAGTTCAGTATTATGCGAGTTATTGAGTTGAGAATTGTATTCTGCGAGTTCTAGAGTTGGAATAAGCTTTATGCGAGTTCATGACTTAGAATAAGCATCATGCGAGTTTTTAACTTGGACTTTGCATTTTGAGTGTTCGTTTTAAGAGGATTTTCATGTGTTCTGCGAGTTCATTAAATACAACATCATTTTGAGATCAAAATCAAAACAACAAGTGTTTTGGTCATTTTTTTGTATCTTTTATGTATTTTTTTTGAAGTGTTGTTGCATTTTGTATCTTGCAACATAGAATGCTATCTTTGTGAGCTTCAAGTACATTCTGTATTCTCAACATAGTAAGCTTTCTCCGAGTTCTTAACTTGAGTTCAGTATTATGCGAGTTATTGAGTTGAGAATTGTATTCTGCGAGTTCTTGAGTTGGAATAAGCTTTATGCGAGTTCATGACTTAGAATAAGCATCATGCGAGTTTTTTACCTGGACTTTGCATTTTGAGTGTTCTAACCTGTTTTAAGGTGATTTTCATGTGTTCTGCGAGTTCATTGAGATACAACATCATTTTGAGATCAAAATCTAAACAACAAGTGTTTTGGTCATTTTTTTGTATCTTTTATGTATTTTTTTTGAAGTGTTGTTTCATTTTGTATCTTCCAACATAGTATGCTACCTTTGTGAGCTGTAAGTACATTATGTATTCTCAACATAGTCTGCTTTCTACGAGTTCTTAACTCAGTATTATGCTAGTTCTTGAGTTGAGAATTGTATTCTGCGAGTTCTAGAGTTGGAAGAAGCTTTATGCGAGTTCATGACTTAGAATAAGCATCATCCGAGTTTTTAACTTGGACTTTGCATTTTGAGTGTTCTAACCAGTTTTAAGAGGATTTTCATGTGTTCTGCAAGTTCATTAGATACAACATCATTTTGAGATCAAAATCAAAACAACAAGTGTTTTGGTCATTTTTTTGTATCTTTTATGTATTTTTTTTGAAGTGTTGTTGCATTTTGTATCTTGCAACATAGTATGCTATCTTTGTGAGCTGTAAGTACAATCTGTATTCTCAACATAGTATGCTTTCTATGAGTTCTTAACTCAGTACTATGCTAGTTCTTGAGTTGAGAATTGTATTCTGCGAGTTCTAGAGTTGAAATAAGCTTTATGCGAGTTCATGACTTAGAATAAGCATCATGCGAGTTTTCGACTTGGACTTTGCATTTTGAGTGTCTAACCTGTTTTAAGAGAATTTTCATGTGTTCTGCGAGTTCGTTAAATACAACATCATTTTGAGATCAAAATCAAAACAACAAGTGTTTTGGTCATTTTTTTTAACTTTTATGTATTTTTTTTGAAGTGTTGTTGCATTTTGTATCTTGCAACATAGTATGCTATCTTTGTGAGCTGTAAGTACATTCTGTATTCTCAACATAGTAAGCTTTCTCCGAGTTCTTAACTTGAGTTCAGTATTATGCGAGTTATTGAGTTGAGAATTGTATTCTGCGAGTTCTAGAGTTGGAATAAGCTTTATGCGAGTTCATGACTTAGAATAAGCATCATGCGAGTTTTTAACTTGGACTTTGCATTTTGAGTGTTCGTTTTAAGAGGATTTTCATGTGTTCTGCGAGTTCATTAAATACAACATCATTTTGAGATCAAAATCAAAACAACAAGTGTTTTGGTCATTTTTTTGTATCTTTTATGTATTTTTTTTGAAGTGTTGTTGCATTTTGTATCTTGCAACATAGAATGCTATCTTTGTGAGCTTCAAGTACATTCTGTATTCTCAACATAGTAAGCTTTCTCCGAGTTCTTAACTTGAGTTCAGTATTATGCGAGTTATTGAGTTGAGAATTGTATTCTGCGAGTTCTTGAGTTGGAATAAGCTTTATGCGAGTTCATGACTTAGAATAAGCATCATGCGAGTTTTTTACCTGGACTTTGCATTTTGAGTGTTCTAACCTGTTTTAAGGTGATTTTCATGTGTTCTGCGAGTTCATTGAGATACAACATCATTTTGAGATCAAAATCTAAACAACAAGTGTTTTGGTCATTTTTTTGTATCTTTTATGTATTTTTTTTGAAGTGTTGTTTCATTTTGTATCTTCCAACATAGTATGCTACCTTTGTGAGCTGTAAGTACATTATGTATTCTCAACATAGTCTGCTTTCTACGAGTTCTTAACTCAGTATTATGCTAGTTCTTGAGTTGAGAATTGTATTCTGCGAGTTCTAGAGTTGGAAGAAGCTTTATGCGAGTTCATGACTTAGAATAAGCATCATCCGAGTTTTTAACTTGGACTTTGCATTTTGAGTGTTCTAACCAGTTTTAAGAGGATTTTCATGTGTTCTGCAAGTTCATTAGATACAACATCATTTTGAGATCAAAATCAAAACAACAAGTGTTTTGGTCATTTTTTTGTATCTTTTATGTATTTTTTTTGAAGTGTTGTTGCATTTTGTATCTTGCAACATAGTATGCTATCTTTGTGAGCTGTAAGTACAATCTGTATTCTCAACATAGTATGCTTTCTATGAGTTCTTAACTCAGTACTATGCTAGTTCTTGAGTTGAGAATTGTATTCTGCGAGTTCTAGAGTTGAAATAAGCTTTATGCGAGTTCATGACTTAGAATAAGCATCATGCGAGTTTTCAACTTGGACTTTGCATTTTGAGTGTCTAACCTGTTTTAAGAGAATTTTCATGTGTTCTGCGAGTTCGTTAAATACAACATCATTTTGAGATCAAAATCAAAACAACAAGTGTTTTGGTCATTTTTTTTAACTTTTATGTATTTTTTTTGAAGTGTTGTTGCATTTTGTATCTTGCAACATAGTATGCTATCTTTGTGAGCTGTAAGTACATTCTGTATTCTCAACATAGTAAGCTTTCTCCGAGTTCTTAACTTGAGTTCAGTATTATGCGAGTTATTGAGTTGAGAATTGTATTCTGCGAGTTCTAGAGTTGGAATAAGCTTTATGCGAGTTCATGACTTAGAATAAGCATCATGCGAGTTTTTAACTTGGACTTTGCATTTTGAGTGTTCGTTTTAAGAGGATTTTCATGTGTTCTGCGAGTTCATTAAATACAACATCATTTTGAGATCAAAATCAAAACAACAAGTGTTTTGGTCATTTTTTTGTATCTTTTATGTATTTTTTTTGAAGTGTTGTTGCATTTTGTATCTTGCAACATAGAATGCTATCTTTGTGAGCTTCAAGTACATTCTGTATTCTCAACATAGTAAGCTTTCTCCGAGTTCTTAACTTGAGTTCAGTATTATGCGAGTTATTGAGTTGAGAATTGTATTCTGCGAGTTCTTGAGTTGGAATAAGCTTTATGCGAGTTCATGACTTAGAATAAGCATCATGCGAGTTTTTTACCTGGACTTTGCATTTTGAGTGTTCTAACCTGTTTTAAGGTGATTTTCATGTGTTCTGCGAGTTCATTGAGATACAACATCATTTTGAGATCAAAATCTAAACAACAAGTGTTTTGGTCATTTTTTTGTATCTTTTATGTATTTTTTTTGAAGTGTTGTTTCATTTTGTATCTTCCAACATAGTATGCTACCTTTGTGAGCTGTAAGTACATTATGTATTCTCAACATAGTCTGCTTTCTACGAGTTCTTAACTCAGTATTATGCTAGTTCTTGAGTTGAGAATTGTATTCTGCGAGTTCTAGAGTTGGAAGAAGCTTTATGCGAGTTCATGACTTAGAATAAGCATCATCCGAGTTTTTAACTTGGACTTTGCATTTTGAGTGTTCTAACCAGTTTTAAGAGGATTTTCATGTGTTCTGCAAGTTCATTAGATACAACATCATTTTGAGATCAAAATCAAAACAACAAGTGTTTTGGTCATTTTTTTGTATCTTTTATGTATTTTTTTTGAAGTGTTGTTGCATTTTGTATCTTGCAACATAGTATGCTATCTTTGTGAGCTGTAAGTACAATCTGTATTCTCAACATAGTATGCTTTCTATGAGTTCTTAACTCAGTACTATGCTAGTTCTTGAGTTGAGAATTGTATTCTGCGAGTTCTAGAGTTGAAATAAGCTTTATGCGAGTTCATGACTTAGAATAAGCATCATGCGAGTTTTCAACTTGGACTTTGCATTTTGAGTGTCTAACCTGTTTTAAGAGAATTTTCATGTGTTCTGCGAGTTCGTTAAATACAACATCATTTTGAGATCAAAATCAAAACAACAAGTGTTTTGGTCATTTTTTTTAACTTTTATGTATTTTTTTTGAAGTGTTGTTGCATTTTGTATCTTGCAACATAGTATGCTATCTTTGTGAGCTGTAAGTACATTCTGTATTCTCAACATAGTAAGCTTTCTCCGAGTTCTTAACTTGAGTTCAGTATTATGCGAGTTATTGAGTTGAGAATTGTATTCTGCGAGTTCTAGAGTTGGAATAAGCTTTATGCGAGTTCATGACTTAGAATAAGCATCATGCGAGTTTTTAACTTGGACTTTGCATTTTGAGTGTTCGTTTTAAGAGGATTTTCATGTGTTCTGCGAGTTCATTAAATACAACATCATTTTGAGATCAAAATCAAAACAACAAGTGTTTTGGTCATTTTTTTGTATCTTTTATGTATTTTTTTTGAAGTGTTGTTGCATTTTGTATCTTGCAACATAGAATGCTATCTTTGTGAGCTTCAAGTACATTCTGTATTCTCAACATAGTAAGCTTTCTCCGAGTTCTTAACTTGAGTTCAGTATTATGCGAGTTATTGAGTTGAGAATTGTATTCTGCGAGTTCTTGAGTTGGAATAAGCTTTATGCGAGTTCATGACTTAGAATAAGCATCATGCGAGTTTTTTACCTGGACTTTGCATTTTGAGTGTTCTAACCTGTTTTAAGGTGATTTTCATGTGTTCTGCGAGTTCATTGAGATACAACATCATTTTGAGATCAAAATCTAAACAACAAGTGTTTTGGTCATTTTTTTGTATCTTTTATGTATTTTTTTTGAAGTGTTGTTTCATTTTGTATCTTCCAACATAGTATGCTACCTTTGTGAGCTGTAAGTACATTATGTATTCTCAACATAGTCTGCTTTCTACGAGTTCTTAACTCAGTATTATGCTAGTTCTTGAGTTGAGAATTGTATTCTGCGAGTTCTAGAGTTGGAAGAAGCTTTATGCGAGTTCATGACTTAGAATAAGCATCATCCGAGTTTTTAACTTGGACTTTGCATTTTGAGTGTTCTAACCAGTTTTAAGAGGATTTTCATGTGTTCTGCAAGTTCATTAGATACAACATCATTTTGAGATCAAAATCAAAACAACAAGTGTTTTGGTCATTTTTTTGTATCTTTTATGTATTTTTTTTGAAGTGTTGTTGCATTTTGTATCTTGCAACATAGTATGCTATCTTTGTGAGCTGTAAGTACAATCTGTATTCTCAACATAGTATGCTTTCTATGAGTTCTTAACTCAGTACTATGCTAGTTCTTGAGTTGAGAATTGTATTCTGCGAGTTCTAGAGTTGAAATAAGCTTTATGCGAGTTCATGACTTAGAATAAGCATCATGCGAGTTTTCAACTTGGACTTTGCATTTTGAGTGTCTAACCTGTTTTAAGAGAATTTTCATGTTGATGTGATTATCGCGATCGTCTATTGGTTGCCCGAGATAGTAATGGTGAAACCGCGACCCGTTGTCTATAGTGAGACAAGAACCTTGGTATAAGATACGCCACAATCAACCCACCAAGTTGATTGATAAGTATTGAACGCCACAAGTAAGAAGACTTGATAAGTTCTATAGTTCACAAAGAACAAAAAGAGTTTAAAACTCACAATTTCATTCAAATCAAAAGTGTCCCAAAAGATTACAAAGACAACCTATTTATAGGATACACAAGACAAATCAAAGGACTCAAATAAATTCTAGACAATAATTGAGGCAACCTTCTAATATCTTCTAAGTAAATGACTTCATAATGATAGGACCCTTCAAAATGCCTTCTAATTCAATGTTATGAGTTACTTGAACTTGGATCTATTGTTGGGTAGATTCATGGACGAAATTCCACCTTTATTTTGGGCTTGGATCCTTATTAAAATGTAGGAAAAGGAGTACTCTTTAAGTGGGCTTTGATTTGAGTCCATTCGGACTTGAAATGAATGATTTATGACCAAAACATGGGCCATGTGTAGACTTGGCCGAATTTTCTTGGACTGGGTGATATTTAGATGAAATAATCACAACTTGGGCTACCAAGCCTTGGGCTAATCTTGGCCTTCAATTCGGATCAAAATTCGAAGGTCTCCTTGGCTACTTGATGAATTGATGATTGATTCTTTCCGACATGATTTTATCAAACCGTTAAGAGCATCACTGAACATCTTAGCTTTTGACCTTGTGATTGGTCCAATATTCCATCTCAATGGATCTTCATCATCCGGGTCGTTGGATGGGTTCTCATCATTCCCCCTCTCTTGAATGCGATTTGTCCTCAAATCTTCACCTGCATTAAAGGGGCTCAAATCAGAAACATTGAAGACATCATGCACATTATACTCAACAGGTAAGTCAAGTTTGTAAGCATTGTCATTAATTTTCTGCATGATTTGGAATGGCCCATCTCCCCTTGGCATCAGCTTTGACTTTCGTTTACTTGGGAATCGTTCTTTTCTCAAATGAAGCCACACCCAATCTCCTGGTTCAAATGTGATCTTTCTTCTACCCTTGTTTGCTTGTTGTTCATACTTCTTGGTGCGCTCTTCGATGTTGCTTTTCGCCTTCTCATGGATCTGTTTAACAAATTCAGCTTTCTTCTTGCCATCTAAATTCACTTGTTCACTTACAGGTAAAGGAGTTAAATCCATTGGAGTTAATGGCTTAAAACCATACACAATTTCAAAAGGTGAAAACTTTGTAGCTGAATGAACATGACGATTATATGCAAACTCAACATGAGGTAAGCATTGCTCCCACGTTTTGACATTTCTTCCAATAATGGAACGCAACAAAGTACCAAGAGTGCGATTGACAACTTCTGTTTGCCCATCAGTTTGGGGGTGGCACGTTGTGGAAAACAAGAGTTTTGTTCCCAATTTCCCCCACAAGGTTTTCCAAAAGTAACTCAAAAATTTTGTGTCTCGATCTGAGACAATGGTTCTTGGCATTCCATGCAACCTCACTACTTCTTTGAAAAACAAATCAGAAATATGTGATGCATCATTAGTTCGGTTGCATGCAATGAAATGAGCCATTTTGGAGAACCTATCAACAACCACAAAGATTGAGTCTTTGCCGCCCTTGGTTTTTGGCAAACCCAACACAAAATCCATTGAAAGATCAACCCACGGTTCACTTGGTATAGGCAAAGGAGTATATAAACCATGAGGTTGAACTTTTGATTTTGCTTGTTTGCAAACAACACAATTTTCACATATTCGTCCTACATCAACTTTCATTTTTGGCCAATAAAAATGTTCTTGTAAAATTGCCAAAGTTTTTGCCACGCCAAAATGACCCATAAGGCCTCCACCATGCGCTTCCCTAACCAAAAGTTCTCGCAAGGAAGAGTTAGGGACGCAAAGCTTTGATTCCTTAAACAAAAACCCCTCATGTTTGAAAAACTTTTCAAAAGAACATTTTTCGCATGCTTGAAAAATTTGTCCAAAATCGGCATCATTGTGGTACAATTCTTTGATTTGTTCAAAACCAAGAATTTTACAGTCAAGAGAAGAGAGTAAAGAGTATCTTCGTGAAAGTGCATCAGCCACAACATTTTCCTTACCTTTCTTGTATCGGATGACATAAGGAAATGTCTCAAGAAACTCAATCCATCGAGCATGTCTTTTGTTTAACTTATGTTGTCCCTTTAAGTACTTCAAGGACTCATGGTCAGAATGTATCACAAACTCTTTGGCCCACAAATAGTGTTGCCATGTCTTTAATGCACGGACCAATGAATACAGTTCTTTGTCATAAGTGGGGTAGTTCAAGGTCGCCCCATTCAACTTCTCACTAAAATAGGCCAATGGTTTACCTTCTTGCATCAAAACTGCACCTATTCCAACACCTGATGCATCACACTCAATTTCAAAGGTTTTATCAAAGTTGGGCAAAGATAACAAAGGAGCATGGGTTAAATGAAATTTAAGTTGTTCAAAAGCTTGCTCTTGTTCTTTGCCCCATTTAAAACCGACGTTCTTTTTAATGACTTCTGTGAGTGGTGACGCCAAAGTGCTAAAGTTTTTAACAAATCTACGATAAAAACTTGCAAGACCATGAAAACTTCGCACTTCACTTACACTCTTTGGAGTTGGCCAATCTTGGATGGCCTTTACCTTTTCTTCATCAACAGAAATTCCTTGTGAACTTACCATGTATCCAAGGAAAACAACATGATTGGTACAAAAGGTGCACTTCTTCAAGTTTGCAAAAAGCTTTTCCTTCCTAAGCACACTCAAAACAGAAGTTAGATGTTCAAGATGATCGTCCAAACTTTTGGAGTAAATCAAAATATCATCAAAGTAAACAACCACAAACTTTCCAATGAAATCTCTCAAAACATGGTTCATTAGTCTCATGAATGTACTAGGAGCGTTAGTTAAACCAAAGGGCATCACTAACCATTCATATAAACCATGTTTTGTTTTGAAAGCGGTTTTCCACTCATCACCCTCTCTCATACGGATTTGGTGATAACCACTTTTCAAATCAATTTTCGAAAATAATTTTGCACCATACAATTCATCAAGCATATCATCTAATCGAGGAATTGGATGACGATACTTTACCGTGATATTGTTGATGGCGCGACAATCCACACACATCCTCCATGAGCCGTCCTTCTTTGGTACTAACAAGACTGGAACGGCACAAGGACTCATGCTTTCTCGAACCAATCCTTTTGCAAGTAATTCTTTAACTTGTCTTTCCAACTCCTTGGTTTCTTCCGGACTTGTTCTATAGGCTGGTTTGTTTGGGATGGAAGCTCCGGGTACAAAGTCAATTTGGTGTTCAATTCCACGGATTGGTGGCAATCCATCGGGAACTTCTTCCGGAAACAAGTCTTCAAATTCCTGCAAGATAGACATAATATTGCTCGGAATGGTACCGGCCAAGTTGTTAGTGGCTAATTGAGCTTCTTTGAACAAAAGAAGCACAAAAAGCATTTCAGAATTTAAAGCTTCTTTTATCTCACACTTTTTTGCCAAAGCACAATATTGACTCTCTTTTTTTTCCACGGGTGTTTTTTTATCCTTTCCTTTTTCTTTTGAGCCTTGTTCATTATTTTCTTTTGGCTCATTTATTTTTTTTTGCATCCTTTTGAAGTTTAACTTGATCTTCAAAAACTTGACTAGGTGACATGGGTACAAGAGTTACGGGTTTGGCTTTGTGTACAAAAGTGTATTTGTTGGTAAAGCCGTCATGCTTTACATGTCGATCATACTGCCATGGCCTCCCAAGCAACATATGACTTGCTTGCATAGGTACAACATCACACAATACTTCATCTTCATATTTACCTATGCGAAAAGAAACCAACACTTGTTTTGAAACTCGTACCTCACCACTATCATTAAGCCATTGGAGTTTGTATGGCTTTTGATGCTTCGTAGTAGGTAGACCAAGCTTTTCAACCATAGTTGAACTTGCTACATTTGTACAACTCCCCCCGTCAATGATAACACTACATACCTTGCCTTGAACGTAGCATCGAGTGTGAAAGATGTTCTCCCTTTGTGCATCATCATCTTCTTTGGAATGGGCACTTAGGGCTCTTCTAGCCACCAACAAGTCTCCTTGGACAGCTACCTCTTCATCATCATCCAAACCATCCGGTGAGTCTTCGGAATCTGATTTATCTGTCTCAATTTCCCCATCTTCTCGAATCACCATTGCAAGCTTGTTTGGACATTGACTTGCAATATGACCCCTGCCTTGACACTTAAAACACTTTATGTCACGATTCTTAGGGGTAGAAGAATCAAATTTTCCTTTTGAAGAGTTTATATCTTTAGAACCAGATTTGGGATTAGAAGAAGAAGATGTGCTTTCAATTTTCTTTGAAGAACTCGTCTTCCAAGTACTATTTCGTGATCCTCCCCCTCTCTTAAATTGTTTCTCAATTTTAACAGCCATATGAACCATATCCTCAATTTCAACATAATGATACATTTCAACACGATCACGTATTTCAAAATTTAAACCATGTAAGAACCTGGCCATTGTAGCTTCTCGATCCTCCTCAATGTTGGCCCTAATCAAGATAACCTCCATCTCTTTAAAATAATCTTCCACACACTTGTTCCCTTGCTTGAGATTTTGGAGCTTGTTGTGAAGGTCACGAAAGTAGTGACTAGGTACAAAACGTCTCCTCATGACCAACTTCATTTCTTCCCAACTCTCGATAGGCCTTTCTCCATTTCTTCGCTTGCTAATCAAAAGTTGATCCCACCATGTTAGTGCATAATCAGAAAACTCAATGACAGCAAGTTTTACCTTCTTTCGGTTGGAGTATTCATGACAATCAAATATGAACTCCATTTTCTTCTCCCAATCGAGGTATGCTTCCGGATCTGACTTTCCTTGAAATGAAGGGACTTTCATCTTTATGGAACTCAAATTATTGTCTATACGTCGCCTCCTCCTAGCCGATCTCCTTTCAGATTCCCTATCCCATTCGTCGCTTCTTTCTTCCTCATTCACAACGGAACCTTCACGAGATGGTGGTCTTCGTGCGTTTGCCTCTATTCGATCCATTCTTTCATGAACTTGGTTGAATTCATTGGTCATCATTCGCCGCATCTCATCCATTATGACTTGAATTTGAAGATTCGGAAGGGGTTGATCATTCCCCATCTTAAAATTCTGCAAAAATAAAGTTTAGTTCCTCTCAACACTCCCTCACGTGTTTCTCTCAAGAAATGATATACTCAACCCTCGTGTATCTCACAAATGGCTTTTACCCTCGATTAATCTCACCACACAGCCTTTTACCACTCTTTTAAATCTCTTTAAGTTCTAAAAGAACAAAAGAAGCAATTATCAAGCTTGGCTTGTGGCCTTGAGGAATTCAAACTTACCAAACAACTTGACTATGATATTGTCAAATAATCACAATGTAAGAAGAAGATATGAAACTCGACTTTTTTTTTTCGTGCTCTTTTTCTTTCTATTGTTTCTTTTTTTATGCCTTTTTTTTTTTTTGCCCAAATAGTTTTTTTTCTTTTTTTTTTTGTTCGGCCTCTCTTTTTTTTCTTTTTGATAGAAGCTATATACCAACGAAATTGATGAAACGAAAGATTGAAGTGGAATTCAATAGTCACTAGTAGGAACCGTGTCAACTTATGACAAGACCCGCTACCAATACGTGATTATTGGATCTCAAGTAAAGGAAATTAACAAGAAGGAAAGATAGAAAGAAATGATATGCAAACCAATAGTGCTAGCTTTGATACCAAATGATGTGATTATCGCGATCGTCTATTGGTTGCCCGAGATAGTAATGGTGAAACCGCGACCCGTTGTCTATAGTGAGACAAGAACCTTGGTATAAGATACGCCACAATCAACCCACCAAGTTGATTGATAAGTATTGAACGCCACAAGTAAGAAGACTTGATAAGTTCTATAGTTCACAAAGAACAAAAAGAGTTTAAAACTCACAATTTCATTCAAATCAAAAGTGTCCCAAAAGATTACAAAGACAACCTATTTATAGGATACACAAGACAAATCAAAGGACTCAAATAAATTCTAGACAATAATTGAGGCAACCTTCTAATATCTTCTAAGTAAATGACTTCATAATGATAGGACCCTTCAAAATGCCTTCTAATTCAATGTTATGAGTTACTTGAACTTGGATCTATTGTTGGGTAGATTCATGGACGAAATTCCACCTTTATTTTGGGCTTGGATCCTTATTAAAATGTAGGAAAAGGAGTACTCTTTAAGTGGGCTTTGATTTGAGTCCATTCGGACTTGAAATGAATGATTTATGACCAAAACATGGGCCATGTGTAGACTTGGCCGAATTTTCTTGGACTGGGTGATATTTAGATGAAATAATCACAACTTGGGCTACCAAGCCTTGGGCTAATCTTGGCCTTCAATTCGGATCAAAATTCGAAGGTCTCCTTGGCTACTTGATGAATTGATGATTGATTCTTTCCGACATGATTTTATCAAACCGTTAAGAGCATCACTGAACATCTTAGCTTTTGACCTTGTGATTGGTCCAATATTCCATCTCAATGGATCTTCATCATCCGGGTCGTTGGATGGGTTCTCATCACATGTGTTCTGCGAGTTCATTAGATACAACATCATTTTGAGATCAAAATCAAAACAACAAGTGTTTTGGTCATTTTTTTTAACTTTTATGTATTTTTTTTGAAGTGTTGTTGCATTTTGTATCTTGCAACATAGTATGCTATCTTTGTGAGCTGTAAGTACATTCTGTATTCTCAACATAGTAAGCTTTCTCCGAGTTCTTAACTTGAGTTCAGTATTATGCGAGTTATTGAGTTGAGAATTGTATTCTGCGAGTTCTAGAGTTGGAATAAGCTTTATGCGAGTTCATGACTTAGAATAAGCATCATGCGAGTTTTTAACTTGGACTTTGCATTTTGAGTGTTCGTTTTAAGAGGATTTTCATGTGTTCTGCGAGTTCATTAAATACAACATCATTTTGAGATCAAAATCAAAACAACAAGTGTTTTGGTCATTTTTTTGTATCTTTTATGTATTTTTTTTGAAGTGTTGTTGCATTTTGTATCTTGCAACATAGAATGCTATCTTTGTGAGCTTCAAGTACATTCTGTATTCTCAACATAGTAAGCTTTCTCCAAGTTCTTAACTTGAGTTCAGTATTATGCGAGTTATTGAGTTGAGAATTGTATTCTGCGAGTTCTTGAGTTGGAATAAGCTTTATGCGAGTTCATGACTTAGAATAAGCATCATGCGAGTTTTTTACCTGGACTTTGCATTTTGAGTGTTCTAACCTGTTTTAAGGTGATTTTCATGTGTTCTGCGAGTTCATTGAGATACAACATCATTTTGAGATCAAAATCTAAACAACAAGTGTTTTGGTCATTTTTTTGTATCTTTTATGTATTTTTTTTGAAGTATTGTTGCCTTTTGTATCTTGCAACATAACAATCTTTGTGAGCTTCAAGTACATTCTGTATTCTCAACATAGTAAGCTTTCTACGAGTTCTTGAGTTGAGAATTGTATTATGCGAGTTCTTGAGTTGGAATAAGCTTTATGCGAGTTCATGACTTAGAATTAAGCATTATGCGAGTTTTTAACTTGGACTTTGCATTTTGAGTGTTCTAACCTGTTTTAAGAGGATTTTCATGTGTTCTACGAGTTCATTAGATACAAAATCATTTTGAGATCAAAATCAAAACAACAAGTGTTTTGGTCATTTTTTTGTATCTTTTATGTATTTTTTTTGAAGTGTTGTTGCATTTTGTATCTTGCAACATAGAATGCTATCTTTGTGAGCTTCAAGTACATTCTGTATTCTCAACATAGTAAGCTTTCTCCGAGTTCTTAACTTGAGTTCAGTATTATGCGAGTTATTGAGTTGAGAATTGTATTCTGCGAGTTCTTGAGTTGGAATAAGCTTTATGCGAGTTCATGACTTAGAATAAGCATCATGCGAGTTTTTTACCTGGACTTTGCATTTTGAGTGTTCTAACCTGTTTTAAGGTGATTTTCATGTGTTCTGCGAGTTCATTGAGATACAACATCATTTTGAGATCAAAATCTAAACAACAAGTGTTTTGGTCATTTTTTTTGTATCTTTTATGTATTTTTTTTGAAGTGTTGTTTCATTTTGTATCTTCCAACATAGTATGCTACCTTTGTGAGCTGTAAGTACATTATGTATTCTCAACATAGTCTGCTTTCTACGAGTTCTTAACTCAGTATTATGCTAGTTCTTGAGTTGAGAATTGTATTCTGCGAGTTCTAGAGTTGGAAGAAGCTTTATGCGAGTTCATGACTTAGAATAAGCATCATGCGAGTTTTTAACTTGGACTTTGCATTTTGAGTGTTCTAACCAGTTTTAAGAGGATTTTCATGTGTTCTGCAAGTTCATTAGATACAACATCATTTTGAGATCAAAATCAAAACAACAAGTGTTTTGGTCATTTTTTTGTATCTTTTATGTATTTTTTTTGAAGTGTTGTTGCCTTTTGTATCTTGCAACATAACAATCTTTGTGAGCTTCAAGTACATTCTGTATTCTCAACATAGTAAGCTTTCTACGAGTTCTTGAGTTGAGAATTGTATTATGCGAGTTCTTGAGTTGGAATAAGCTTTATGCGAGTTCATGACTTAGAATAAGCATTATGCGAGTTTTTAACTTGGACTTTGCATTTTGAGTGTTCTAACCTGTTTTAAGAGGATTTTCATGTGTTCTACGAGTTCATTAGATACAAAATCATTTTGAGATCAAAATCAAAACAACAAGTGTTTTGGTCATTTTTTTGTATCTTTTATGTATTTTTTTTGAAGTGTTGTTGCATTTTGTATCTTGCAACATAGTATGCTATCTTTGTGAGCTGTAAGTACAATCTGTATTCTCAACATAGTATGCTTTCTATGAGTTCTTAACTCAGTACTATGCTAGTTCTTGAGTTGAGAATTGTATTCTGCGAGTTCTAGAGTTGGAAGAAGCTTTATGCGAGTTCATGACTTAGAATAAGCATCATGCGAGTTTTTAACTTGGACTTTGCATTTTGAGTGTCTAACCTGTTTTAAGAGAATTTTCATGTGTTCTGCGAGTTCGTTAAATACAACATCATTTTGAGATCAAAATCAAAACAACAAGTGTTTTGGTCATTTTTTTTGTATCTTTTATGTATTCTTTTTGAAGTGTTGTTGCATTTTGTATCTTGCAACATAGTATGCTATCTTTGTGAGCTTCAAGTACATTCTGTATTCTCAACATAGTAAGCTTTCTCCGAGTTCTTAACTTGAGTTCAGTATTATGCGAGTTATTGAGTTGAGAATTGTATTCTGCGAGTTCTTGAGTAGGAAGAAGCTTTATGCGAGTTCATGACTTAGAATAAGCATCATGCGAGTTTTTAACTTGGACTTTGCTTTTTGAGTGTTCTAACCTGTTTTAAGAGGATTTTCTTGTGTTCTGCGAGTTCATTAAATACAACATCATTTTGAGATCAAAATCAAAACAACAAGTGTTTTGGTCATTTTTTTTGAATCTTTTATGTATTCTTTTTGAAGTGTTGTTGCATTTTGTATCTTGCAACATAGTATGCTATCTTTGTGAGCTTCAAGTACATTCTGTATTCTCAACATAGTAAGCTTTCTCCGAGTTCTTAACTTGAGTTCAGTATTATGCGAGTTATTGAGTTGAGAATTGTATTCTGCGAGTTCTTGAGTTGGAAGAAGCTTTATGCGAGTTCATGACTTAGAATAAGCATCATGCGAGTTTTTAACTTGGACTTTGCTTTTTGAGTGTTCTAACCTGTTTTAAGAGGATTTTCTTGTGTTCTGCGAGTTCATTAAATACAACATCATTTTGAGATCAAAATCAAAACAACAAGTGTTTTGGTCATTTTTTTGTATCTTTTATGTATTTTTTTTGAAGTGTTGTTGCATTTTGTATCTTGCAACATAGTATGCTATCTTTGTGAGCTGTAAGTACATTCTGTATTCTCAACATAGTAAGCTTTCTCCGAGTTCTTAACTTGAGTTCAGTATTATGCGAGTTATTGAGTTGAGAATTGTATTCTGCGAGTTCTAGAGTTGAAATAAGCTTTATGCGAGTTCATGACTTAGAATAAGCATCATGCGAGTTTTTAACTTGGACTTTGCATTTTGAGTGTTCGTTTTAAGAGGATTTTCATGTGTTCTGCGAGTTCATTAAATACAACATCATTTTGAGATCAAAATCAAAACAACAAGTGTTTTGGTCATTTTTTTGTATCTTTTATGTATTTTTTTTTTAAGTGTTGTTGCATTTTGTATCTTGCAACATAGAATGCTATCTTTGTGAGCTTCAAGTACATTCTGTATTCTCAACATAGTAAGCTTTCTCCGAGTTCTTAACTTGAGTTCAGTATTATGCGAGTTATTGAGTTGAGAATTGTATTCTGCGAGTTCTTGAGTTGGAATAAGCTTTATGCGAGTTCATGACTTAGAATAAGCATCATGCGAGTTTTTTAGTTGGACTTTGCATTTTGAGTGTTCTAACCTGTTTTAAGGTGATTTTCATGTGTTCTGCGAGTTCATTGAGATACAACATCATTTTGAGAACAAAATCTAAACAACAAGTGTTTTGGTCATTTTTTTGTATCTTTTATGTATTTTTTTTGAAGTGTTGTTTCATTTTGTATCTTGCAACATAGTATGCTAGCTTTGTGAGCTGTAAGTACATTCTGAGATATTCTCAACATAGTCTGCTTTCTACGAGTTCTTAACTCAGTATTATGCTAGTTCTTGAGTTGAGAATTGTATTCTGCGAGTTCTAGAGTTGGAATAAGCTTTATGCGAGTTCATGACTTAGAATAAGCATCATGCGAGTTTTTAACTTGGACTTTGCTTTTTGAGTGTTCTAACCTGTTTTAAGAGGATTTTCTTGTGTTCTGCGAGTTCATTAAATACAACATCATTTTGAGATCAAAATCAAAACAACAAGTGTTTTGGTCATTTTTTTTGAATCTTTTATGTATTCTTTTTGAAGTGTTGTTGCATTTTGTATCTTGCAACATAGTATGCTATCTTTGTGAGCTTCAAGTACATTCTGTATTCTCAACATAGTAAGCTTTCTCCGAGTTCTTAACTTGAGTTCAGTATTATGCGAGTTATTGAGTTGAGAATTGTATTCTGCGAGTTCTTGAGTTGGAAGAAGCTTTATGCGAGTTCATGACTTAGAATAAGCATCATGCGAGTTTTTAACTTGGACTTTGCATTTTGAGTGTTCTAACCTGTTTTAAGAGGATTTTCATGTGTTCTACGAGTTCATTAGATACAAAATCATTTTGAGATCAAAATCAAAACAACAAGTGTTTTGGTCATTTTTTTGTATCTTTTATGTATTTTTTTTGAAGTGTTGTTGCATTTTGTATCTTGCAACATAGTATGCTATCTTTGTGAGCTGTAAGTACAATCTGTATTCTCAACATAGTATGCTTTCTATGAGTTCTTAACTCAGTATTATGCTAGTTCTTGAGTTGAGAATTGTATTCTGCGAGTTCTAGAGTTGAAATAAGCTTTATGCGAGTTCATGACTTAGAATAAGCATCATGCGAGTTTTCAACTTGGACTTTGCATTTTGAGTGTCTAACCTGTTTTAAGAGAATTTTCATGTGTTCTGCGAGTTCGTTAAATACAACATCATTTTGAGATCAAAATCAAAACAACAAGTGTTTTGGTCATTTTTTTTGTATCTTTTATGTATTCTTTTTGAAGTGTTGTTGCATTTTGTATCTTGCAACATAGTATGCTATCTTTGTGAGCTTCAAGTACATTCTGTATTCTCAACATAGTAAGCTTTCTCCGAGTTCTTAACTTGAGTTCAGTATTATGCGAGTTATTGAGTTGAGAATTGTATTCTGCGAGTTCTTGAGTAGGAAGAAGCTTTATGCGAGTTCATGACTTAGAATAAGCATCATGCGAGTTTTTAACTTGGACTTTGCTTTTTGAGTGTTCTAACCTGTTTTAAGAGGATTTTCTTGTGTTCTGCGAGTTCATTAAATACAACATCATTTTGAGATCAAAATCAAAACAACAAGTGTTTTGGTCATTTTTTTTGAATCTTTTATGTATTCTTTTTGAAGTGTTGTTGCATTTTGTATCTTGCAACATAGTATGCTATCTTTGTGAGCTTCAAGTACATTCTGTATTCTCAACATAGTAAGCTTTCTCCGAGTTCTTAACTTGAGTTCAGTATTATGCGAGTTATTGAGTTGAGAATTGTATTCTGCGAGTTCTTGAGTTGGAAGAAGCTTTATGCGAGTTCATGACTTAGAATAAGCATCATGCGAGTTTTTAACTTGGACTTTGCATTTTGAGTGTTCTAACCTGTTTTAAGAGGATTTTCATGTGTTCTACGAGTTCATTAGATACAAAATCATTTTGAGATCAAAATCAAAACAACAAGTGTTTTGGTCATTTTTTTGTATCTTTTATGTATTTTTTTTGAAGTGTTGTTGCATTTTGTATCTTGCAACATAGTATGCTATCTTTGTGAGCTGTAAGTACATTCTGTATTCTCAACATAGTAAGCTTTCTCCGAGTTCTTAACTTGAGTTCAGTATTATGCGAGTTATTGAGTTGAGAATTGTATTCTGCGAGTTCTAGAGTTGAAATAAGCTTTATGCGAGTTCATGACTTAGAATAAGCATCATGCGAGTTTTTAATTTGGACTTTGCATTTTGAGTGTTCGTTTTAAGAGGATTTTCATGTGTTCTGCGAGTTCATTAAATACAACATCATTTTGAGATCAAAATCAAAACAACAAGTGTTTTGGTCATTTTTTTGTATCTTTTATGTATTTTTTTTGAAGTGTTGTTGCATTTTGTATCTTGCAACATAGAATGCTATCTTTGTGAGCTTCAAGTACATTCTGTATTCTCAACATAGTAAGCTTTCTCCGAGTTCTTAACTTGAGTTCAGTATTATGCGAGTTATTGAGTTGAGAATTGTATTCTGCGAGTTCTTGAGTTGGAATAAGCTTTATGCGAGTTCATGACTTAGAATAAGCATCATGCGAGTTTTTTAGTTGGACTTTGCATTTTGAGTGTTCTAACCTGTTTTAAGGTGATTTTCATGTGTTCTGCGAGTTCATTGAGATACAACATCATTTTGAGAACAAAATCTAAACAACAAGTGTTTTGGTCATTTTTTTGTATCTTTTATGTATTTTTTTTGAAGTGTTGTTTCATTTTGTATCTTGCAACATAGTATGCTAGCTTTGTGAGCTGTAAGTACATTCTGAGATATTCTCAACATAGTCTGCTTTCTACGAGTTCTTAACTCAGTATTATGCTAGTTCTTGAGTTGAGAATTGTATTCTGCGAGTTCTAGAGTTGGAATAAGCTTTATGCGAGTTCATGACTTAGAATAAGCATCATGCGAGTTTTTAACTTGGACTTTGCTTTTTGAGTGTTCTAACCTGTTTTAAGAGGATTTTCTTGTGTTCTGCGAGTTCATTAAATACAACATCATTTTGAGATCAAAATCAAAACAACAAGTGTTTTGGTCATTTTTTTTGTATCTTTTATGTATTTTTTTTGAAGTGTTGTTGCATTTTGTATCTTGCAACATAGTATGCTATATTTGTGAGCTTCAAGTACATTCTGTATTCTCAACATAGTAAGCTTTCTCCGAGTTCTTAACTTGAGTTCAGTATTATGCGAGTTATTGAGTTGAGAATTGTATTCTGCGAGTTCTTGAGTTGGAATAAGCTTTATGCGAGTTCATGACTTAGAATAAGCATCATGCGAGTTTTTTACCTGGACTTTGCATTTTGAGTGTTCTAACCTGTTTTAAGGTGATTTTCATGTGTTCTGCGAGTTCATTGAGATACAACATCATTTTGAGATCAAAATCTAAACAACAAGTGTTTTGGTCATTTTTTTGTATCTTTTATGTATTTTTTTTGAAGTGTTGTTTCATTTTGTATCTTCCAACATAGTATGCTACCTTTGTGAGCTGTAAGTACATTATGTATTCTCAACATAGTCTGCTTTCTACGAGTTCTTAACTCAGTATTATGCTAGTTCTTGAGTTGAGAATTGTATTCTGCGAGTTCTAGAGTTGGAAGAAGCTTTATGCGAGTTCATGACTTAGAATAAGCATCATGCGAGTTTTTAACTTGGACTTTGCATTTTGAGTGTTCTAACCAGTTTTAAGAGGATTTTCATGTGTTCTGCAAGTTCATTAGATACAACATCATTTTGAGATCAAAATCAAAACAACAAGTGTTTTGGTCATTTTTTTGTATCTTTTATGTATTTTTTTTGAAGTGTTGTTGCCTTTTGTATCTTGCAACATAACAATCTTTGTGAGCTTCAAGTACATTCTGTATTCTCAACATAGTAAGCTTTCTCCGAGTTCTTGAGTTGAGAATTGTATTCTGCGAGTTCTTGAGTTGGAATAAGCTTTATGTGAGTTCTTGACTTAGAATAAGCATTATGCGAGTTTTTAACTTGGACTTTGCATTTTGAGTGTTCTAACCTGTTTTAAGAGGATTTTCATGTGTTCTGCGAGTTCATTAGATACAACATCATTTTGAGATCAAAATCAAAACAACAAGTGTTTTGGGCATTTTTTTTGTATCTTTTATGTATTTTTTTTGAAGTGTTGTTGCATTTTGTATTTTGCAACATAGTATGCTATCTTTGTGAGCTGTAAGTACAATCTGTATTCTCAACATAGTATGCTTTCTATGAGTTCTTAACTCAGTATTATGCTAGTTCTTGAGTTGAGAATTGTATTCGGCGAGTTCTGGAGTTGGAATAAGCTTTATGCGAGTTCATGACTTAGAATAAGCATCATGCGAGTTTTTAACTTGGACTTTGCATTTTGAGTGTTCTAACCTGTTTTAAGAGGATTTTCATGTGTTCTGCGAGTTCATTAGATACAACATCATTTTGAGATCAAAATCAAAACGTTTTGGTCATTTTTTTGTATCTTTTATGTATTTTTTTGAAGTGTTGTTGCATTTTCTATCTTGCAACATAGTATGCTATCTTTGTGAGCTTCAAGTACATTCTGTATTCTCAACATAGTAAGCTTTCTCCGAGTTCTTAACTTGAGTTCAGTATTATGCTAGTTCTTGAGTTGAGAATTGTATTCTGCGAGTTCTTGAGTTGGAATAAGCTTTATGCGAGTTCATGACTTAGCATAAGCATGAGTTTTTTAGTTGGACTTTGCATTTTGAGTGTTCTAACCTGTTTTAAGGTGATTTTCATGTGTTCTGAGAGTTCATTGAGATACAACATCATTTTGAGATCAAAATCTAAACAACAAGTGTTTTGGTCATTTTTTTGTATCTTTTATGTATTTTTTTTGAAGTGTTGTTGCATTTTTTATCTTGCAACATAGTATGCTATCTTTGTGAGCTTCAAGTACATTCTGTATTCTCAACATCGTAAGCTTTCTCCGAGTTCTTACCTTGAGTTCAGTATTATGCGAGTTCTTGAGTTGAGAATTTTATTCTGCGAGTTCTAGAGTTGGAATAAGTTTATGCGAGTTCATGACTTAGAATAAGCATCATGCGAGTTTTTTACTTGGACTTTGCATTTTGAGTGTTCTAACCTGTTTTAAGCGTATTTTCATGTGTTCTGCGAGTTCATGAGATACAACATCATTTTGAGATCAAAATCAAAACAACAAGTGTTTTGGTCATTTTTTTGTATCTTTTATGTATTTTTTTTGAAGTGTTGTTTCATTTTGTATCTTGCAACATAGCAATCTTTGTGAGCTTCAAGTACATTCTGTATTCTCAACATAGTAAGCTTTCTCCGAGTTCTTGAGTTGAGAATTGTATTCTGCGAGTTCTTGAGTTGGAATAAGCTTTATGTGAGTTCTTGACTTAGAATAAGCATTATGCGAGTTTTTAACTTGGACTTTGCATTTTGAGTGTTCTAACCTGTTTTAAGAGGATTTTCATGTGTTCTGCGAGTTCATTAGATACAACATCATTTTGAGATCAAAATCAAAACAACAAGTGTTTTGGTCATTTTTTTTGTATCTTTTATGTATTTTTTTTGAAGTGTTGTTGCATTTTGTATTTTGCAACATAGTATGCTATCTTTGTGAGCTGTAAGTACAATCTGTATTCTCAACATAGTATGCTTTCTATGAGTTCTTAACTCAGTATTATGCTAGTTCTTGAGTTGAGAATTGTATTCGGCGAGTTCTGGAGTTGGAATAAGCTTTATGCGAGTTCATGACTTAGAATAAGCATCATGCGAGTTTTTAACTTGGACTTTGCATTTGGAGTGTTCTAACCTGTTTTAAGAGGATTTTCATGTGTTCTGCGAGTTCATTAGATACAACATCATTTTGAGATCAAAATCAAAACGTTTTGGTCATTTTTTTGTATCTTTTATGTATTTTTTTGAAGTGTTGTTGCATTTTCTATCTTGCAACATAGTATGCTATCTTTGTGAGCTTCAAGTACATTCTGTATTCTCAACATAGTAAGCTTTCTCCGAGTTCTTAACTTGAGTTCAGTATTATGCTAGTTCTTGAGTTGAGAATTGTATTCTGCGAGTTCTTGAGTTGGAATAAGCTTTATGCGAGTTCATGACTTAGCATAAGCATGAGTTTTTTAGTTGGACTTTGCATTTTGAGTGTTCTAACCTGTTTTAAGGTGATTTTCATGTGTTCTGAGAGTTCATTGAGATACAACATCATTTTGAGATCAAAATCTAAACAACAAGTGTTTTGGTCATTTTTTTGTATCTTTTATGTATTTTTTTTGAAGTGTTGTTGCATTTTTTATCTTGCAACATAGTATGCTATCTTTGTGAGCTTCAAGTACATTCTGTATTCTCAACATAGTAAGCTTTCTCCGAGTTCTTACCTTGAGTTCAGTATTATGCGAGTTCTTGAGTTGAGAATTTTATTCTGCGAGTTCTAGAGTTGGAATAAGTTTATGCGAGTTCATGACTTAGAATAAGCATCATGCGAGTTTTTTACTTGGACTTTGCATTTTGAGTGTTCTAACCTGTTTTAAGCGTATTTTCATGTGTTCTGCGAGTTCATGAGATACAACATCATTTTGAGATCAAAATCAAAACAACAAGTGTTTTGGTCATTTTTTTGTATCTTTTATGTATTTTTTTTGAAGTGTTGTTTCATTTTGTATCTTGCAACATAGCAATCTTTGTGAGCTTCAAGTACATTCTGTATTCTCAACATAGTAAGCTTTCTCCGAGTTCTTGAGTTGAGAATTGTATTCTGCGAGTTCTTGAGTTGGAATAAGCTTTATGTGAGTTCTTGACTTAGAATAAGCATTATGCGAGTTTTTAACTTGGACTTTGCATTTTGAGTGTTCTAACCTGTTTTAAGAGGATTTTCATGTGTTCTGCGAGTTCATTAGATACAACATCATTTTGAGATCAAAATCAAAACAACAAGTGTTTTGGTCATTTTTTTTGTATCTTTTATGTATTTTTTTTGAAGTGTTGTTGCATTTTGTATTTTGCAACATAGTATGCTATCTTTGTGAGCTGTAAGTACAATCTGTATTCTCAACATAGTATGCTTTCTATGAGTTCTTAACTCAGTATTATGCTAGTTCTTGAGTTGAGAATTGTATTCGGCGAGTTCTGGAGTTGGAATAAGCTTTATGCGAGTTCATGACTTAGAATAAGCATCATGCGAGTTTTTAACTTGGACTTTGCATTTGGAGTGTTCTAACCTGTTTTAAGAGGATTTTCATGTGTTCTGCGAGTTCATTAGATACAACATCATTTTGAGATCAAAATCAAAACGTTTTGGTCATTTTTTTGTATCTTTTATGTATTTTTTTGAAGTGTTGTTGCATTTTCTATCTTGCAACATAGTATGCTATCTTTGTGAGCTTCAAGTACATTCTGTATTCTCAACATAGTAAGCTTTCTCCGAGTTCTTAACTTGAGTTCAGTATTATGCTAGTTCTTGAGTTGAGAATTGTATTCTGCGAGTTCTTGAGTTGGAATAAGCTTTATGCGAGTTCATGACTTAGCATAAGCATGAGTTTTTTAGTTGGACTTTGCATTTTGAGTGTTCTAACCTGTTTTAAGGTGATTTTCATGTGTTCTGAGAGTTCATTGAGATACAACATCATTTTGAGATCAAAATCTAAACAACAAGTGTTTTGGTCATTTTTTTGTATCTTTTATGTATTTTTTTTGAAGTGTTGTTGCATTTTTTATCTTGCAACATAGTATGCTATCTTTGTGAGCTTCAAGTACATTCTGTATTCTCAACATAGTAAGCTTTCTCCGAGTTCTTACCTTGAGTTCAGTATTATGCGAGTTCTTGAGTTGAGAATTTTATTCTGCGAGTTCTAGAGTTGGAATAAGTTTATGCGAGTTCATGACTTAGAATAAGCATCATGCGAGTTTTTTACTTGGACTTTGCATTTTGAGTGTTCTAACCTGTTTTAAGCGTATTTTCATGTGTTCTGCGAGTTCATGAGATACAACATCATTTTGAGATCAAAATCAAAACAACAAGTGTTTTGGTCATTTTTTTGTATCTTTTATGTATTTTTTTTGAAGTGTTGTTTCATTTTGTATCTTGCAACATAGCAATCTTTGTGAGCTTCAAGTACATTCTGTATTCTCAACATAGTAAGCTTTCTCCGAGTTCTTGAGTTGAGAATTGTATTCTGCGAGTTCTTGAGTTGGAATAAGCTTTATGTGAGTTCTTGACTTAGAATAAGCATTATGCGAGTTTTTAACTTGGACTTTGCATTTTGAGTGTTCTAACCTGTTTTAAGAGGATTTTCATGTGTTCTGCGAGTTCATTAGATACAACATCATTTTGAGATCAAAATCAAAACAACAAGTGTTTTGGTCATTTTTTTTGTATCTTTTATGTATTTTTTTTGAAGTGTTGTTGCATTTTGTATTTTGCAACATAGTATGCTATCTTTGTGAGCTGTAAGTACAATCTGTATTCTCAACATAGTATGCTTTCTATGAGTTCTTAACTCAGTATTATGCTAGTTCTTGAGTTGAGAATTGTATTCGGCGAGTTCTGGAGTTGGAATAAGCTTTATGCGAGTTCATGACTTAGAATAAGCATCATGCGAGTTTTTAACTTGGACTTTGCATTTGGAGTGTTCTAACCTGTTTTAAGAGGATTTTCATGTGTTCTGCGAGTTCATTAGATACAACATCATTTTGAGATCAAAATCAAAACGTTTTGGTCATTTTTTTGTATCTTTTATGTATTTTTTTGAAGTGTTGTTGCATTTTCTATCTTGCAACATAGTATGCTATCTTTGTGAGCTTCAAGTACATTCTGTATTCTCAACATAGTAAGCTTTCTCCGAGTTCTTAACTTGAGTTCAGTATTATGCTAGTTCTTGAGTTGAGAATTGTATTCTGCGAGTTCTTGAGTTGGAATAAGCTTTATGCGAGTTCATGACTTAGCATAAGCATGAGTTTTTTAGTTGGACTTTGCATTTTGAGTGTTCTAACCTGTTTTAAGGTGATTTTCATGTGTTCTGAGAGTTCATTGAGATACAACATCATTTTGAGATCAAAATCTAAACAACAAGTGTTTTGGTCATTTTTTTGTATCTTTTATGTATTTTTTTTGAAGTGTTGTTGCATTTTTTATCTTGCAACATAGTATGCTATCTTTGTGAGCTTCAAGTACATTCTGTATTCTCAACATAGTAAGCTTTCTCCGAGTTCTTACCTTGAGTTCAGTATTATGCGAGTTCTTGAGTTGAGAATTTTATTCTGCGAGTTCTAGAGTTGGAATAAGTTTATGCGAGTTCATGACTTAGAATAAGCATCATGCGAGTTTTTTAGTTGGACTTTGCATTTTGAGTGTTCTAACCTGTTTTAAGGTGATTTTCATGTGTTCTGAGAGTTCATTGAGATACAACATCATTTTGAGATCAAAATCTAAACAACAAGTGTTTTGGTCATTTTTTTTGTATCTTTTATGTATTTTTTTTGAAGTGTTGTTGCATTTTGTATCTTGCAACATAGTATGCTATCTTTGTGAGCTTCAAGTACATTCTGTATTCTCAACATAGTAAGCTTTCTCCGAGTTCTTAACTTGAGTTCAGTATTATGCGAGTTATTGAGTTGAGAATTGTATTCTGCGAGTTCTTGAGTTGGAATAAGCTTTATGCGAGTTCATGACTTAGAATAAGCATCATGCGAGTTTTTTAGTCGGACTTTGCATTTTGAGTGTTCTAACCTGTTTTAAGGTGATTTTCATGTGTTCTGCGAGTTCATTGAGATACAACATCATTTTGAGATCAAAATCTAAAAAACAAGTGTTTTGCTCATTTTTTTGTATCTTTTATGTATTTTTTTTTTGAAGTGTTGTTTCATTTTGTATCTTGCAACATAGTATGCTATCTTTGTGAGCTGTAAGTACAATCTGTATTCTCAACATAGTATGCTTTCTACGAGTTCTTAACTCAGTATTGTGCTAGTTCTTGAGTTGAGAATTGTATTATGCGAGTTCTAGATTTGGAATAAGTTTTATGCGAGTTCATGACTTAGAATAAGCATCATGCGAGTTTTTTACTTGGACTTTGCATTTTGAGTGTTCTAACCTGTTTTAAGAGGATTTTCATGTGTTCTGCGAGTTCATGAGATACAACATCATTTTGAGATCAAAATCAAAACAACTTTTGGTCATTTTTTTTTAAGTGTTGTTTCATTTTGTACCTTGCAACATAGTATGCTATCTTTGTCAGCTGTAAGTACATTCTGTATTCTCAACATAGTATGCTTTCTACGAGTTCTTAACTCAGTATTATGCTAGTTCTTGAGTTGAGAATTGTATTCTGCGAGCTCTAGAGTTGAAATAAGCTTTATGCGAGTTCATGACTTAGAATAAGCATCATGCGAGTTTTTAACTTGGACTTTGCATTTGGAGTGTTCTAACCTGTTTTAAGAGGATTTTCATGTGTTCTGCGAGTTCATTAGATACAACATCATTTTGAGATCAAAATCAAAACGTTTTGGTCATTTTTTTGTATCTTTTATGTATTTTTTTGAAGTGTTGTTGCATTTTCTATCTTGCAACATAGTATGCTATCTTTGTGAGCTTCAAGTACATTCTGTATTCTCAACATAGTAAGCTTTCTCCGAGTTCTTAACTTGAGTTCAGTATTATGCTAGTTCTTGAGTTGAGAATTGTATTCTGCGAGTTCTTGAGTTGGAATAAGCTTTATGCGAGTTCATGACTTAGCATAAGGATGAGTTTTTTAGTTGGACTTTGCATTTTGAGTGTTCTAACCTGTTTTAAGGTGATTTTCATGTGTTCTGAGAGTTCATTGAGATACAACATCATTTTGAGATCAAAATCTAAACAACAAGTGTTTTGGTCATTTTTTTGTATCTTTTATGTATTTTTTTTGAAGTGTTGTTGCATTTTTTATCTTGCAACATAGTATGCTATCTTTGTGAGCTTCAAGTACATTCTGTATTCTCAACATAGTAAGCTTTCTCCGAGTTCTTACCTTGAGTTCAGTATTATGCGAGTTCTTGAGTTGAGAACTTTATTCTGCGAGTTCTAGAGTTGGAATAAGTTTATGCGAGTTCATGACTTAGAATAAGCATCATGCGAGTTTTTTACTTGGACTTTGCATTTTGAGTGTTCTAACCTGTTTTAAGCGTATTTTCATGTGTTCTGCGAGTTCATGAGATACAACATCATTTTGAGATCAAAATCAAAACAACAAGTGTTTTGGTCATTTTTTTGTATCTTTTATGTATTTTTTTTTGAAGTGTTGTTGCATTTTGTATCTTCCAACATAGTATGCTATCTTTGTGAGCTTCAAGTACATTCTGTATTCTCAACATAGTAAGCTTTCTCCGAGTTCTTAACTTGAGTTCAGTATTATGCGAGTTATTGAGTTGAGAATTGTATTCTGCGAGTTCTTGAGTTGGAATAAGCTTTATGCGAGTTCATGACTTAGAATAAGCATCATGCGAGTTTTTTACTTGGACTTTGCATTTTGAGTGTTCTAACCAGTTTTAAGAGGATTTTCATGTGTTCTGCAAGTTCATTAGATACAACATCATTTTGAGATCAAAATCAAAACGTTTTGGTCATTTTTTTGTATCTTTTATGTATTTTTTTGAAGTGTTGTTGCATTGTATCTTGCAACATAGTATGCTATCTTTGTGAGCTTCAAGTACATTCTGTATTCTCAACATAGTAAGCTTTCTCCGAGTTCTTAACTTGAGTTCAGTATTATGCGAGTTATTGAGTTGAGAATTGTATTCTGCGAGTTCTAGAGTTGGAATAAGCTTTATGCGAGTTCATGACTTAGAATAAGCATCATGCGAGTTTTTTACTTGGACTTTGCATTTTGAGTGTTCTAACCTGTTTTAAGAGGATTTTCATGTGTTCTGCGAGTTCATTAAATACAACATCATTTTGAGATCAAAATCAAAACAACAAGTGTTTTGGTCATTTTTTTTGTATCTTTTATGTATTTTTTTTGAAGTGTTGTTGCATTGTATCTTGCAACATAGTATGCTATCTTTGTGAGCTTCAAGTACATTCTGTATTCTCAACATAGTAAGCTTTCTCCGAGTTCTTAACTTGAGTTCAGTATTATGCGAGTTATTGAGTTGAGAATTGTATTCTGCGAGTTCTAGAGTTGGAATAAGCTTTATGCGAGTTCATGACTTAGAATAAGCATCATGCGAGTTTTTTAGTTGGACTTTGCATTTTGAGTGTTCTAACCTGTTTTAAGGTGATTTTCATGTGTTCTGCGAGTTCATTGAGATACAACATCATTTTGAGATCAAAATCTAAACAACAAGTGTTTTGCTCATTTTTTTGTATCTTTTATGTATTTTTTTTTGAAGTGTTGTTTCATTTTGTATGTTGCAACATAGTATGATATCTTTGTGAGCTGTAAGTACAATCTGTATTCTCAACATAGTATGCTTTCTACGAGTTCTTAACTCAGTATTGTGCTAGTTCTTGAGTTGAGAATTGTATTATGCGAGTTCTAGATTTGGAATAAGTTTTATGCGAGTTCATGACTTAGAATAAGCATCATGCGAGTTTTTTACTTGGACTTTGCATTTTGAGTGTTCTAACCTGTTTTAAGAGGATTTTCATGTGTTCTGCGAGTTCATGAGATACAACATCATTTTGAGATCAAAATCAAAACAACTTTTGGTCATTTTTTTTTGAAGTGTTGTTTCATTTTGTACCTTGCAACATAGTAAGCTATCTTTGTGAGCTGTAAGTACATTCTGTATTCTCAACATAGTATGCTTTCTACGAGTTCTTAACTCAGTATTATGCTAGTTCTTGAGTTGAAAATTGTATCATGCGAGTTTTTAACTTGGACTTTGCATTTGGAGTGTTCTAACCTGTTTTAAGAGGATTTTCATGTGTTCTGCGAGTTCATTAGATACAACATCATTTTCAGATCAAAATCAAAACGTTTTGGTCATTTTTTTCTATCTTTTATGTATTTTTTTGAAGTGTTGTTGCATTGTATCTTGCAAAACATAGTATGCTATCTTTGTGAGCTTCAAGTACATTCTGTATTCTCAACATAGTAAGCTTTCTCCGAGTTCTTAACTTGAGTTCAGTATTATGCGAGTTATTGAGTTGAGAATTGTATTCTGCGAGTTCTAGAGTTGGAATAAGCTTTATGCGAGTTCATGACTTAGAATAAGCATCATGCGAGTTTTTTACTTGGACTTTGCATTTGGAGTGTTCTAACCTGTTTTAAGAGGATTTTCATGTGTTCTGCGAGTTCATTAAATACAACATCATTTTGAGATCGAAATCAAAACAACAAGTGTTTTGGTCATTTTTTTTGTATCTTTTATGTATTTTTTTTGAAGTGTTGTTGCATTTTGTATCTTGCAACATAGTATGCTATCTTTGTGAGCTTCAAGTACATTCTGTATTCTCAACATACCGAGTTCTTAACTTGAGTTCAGTATTATGCGAGTTATTGAGTTGAGAATTGTATTCTGCGAGTTCTTGAGTTGGAATAAGCTTTATGCGAGTTCATGACTTAGAATAAGCATCATGCGAGTTTTTTAGTTGGACTTTGCATTTTGAGTGTTCTAACCTGTTTTAAGGTGATTTTCATGTGTTCTGCGAGTTCATTGAGATACAACATCATTTTGAGATCAAAATCTAAACAACAAGTGTTTTGCTCATTTTTTTGTATCTTTTATGTATTTTTTTTTGAAGTGTTGTTTCATTTTGTATCTTGCAACATAGTATGCTATCTTTGTGAGTTGTAAGTACAATCTGTATTTTCAACATAGTATGCTTTCTACGAGTTCTTAACTCAGTATTGTGCTAGTTCTTGAGTTGAGAATTGTATTATGCGAGTTCTAGATTTGGAATAAGTTTTATGCGAGTTCATTACTTAGAATAAGCACCATGCGAGTTTTTTACTAGGACTTTGCATTTTGAGAACCTGTTTTAAGAGGATTTTCATGTGTTCTGCGAGTTCATGAGATACAACATCATTTTGAGATCAAAATCAAAACAACTTTTGGTCATTTTTTTTTGAAGTGTTGTTTCTTTTTGTACCTTGCAACATAGTATGCTATCTTTGTGAGCTGTAAGTACATTCTGTATTCTCAATATAGTATGCTTTCTACGAGTTCTTAACTCAGTATTATGCTAGTTCTTGAGTTGAGAATTGTATTCTGCGAGTTCTAGAGTTGGAATAAGCTTTATGCGAGTTCATGACTTAGAATAAGTATCCTGCGAGTTTTTAACTTGGACTTTGCATTTGGAGTGTTCTAACCTGTTTTAAGAGGATTTTCATTTGTTCTGCGAGTTCATTAGATACAACATCATTTTGAGATCAAAATCAAAACGTTTTGGTCATTTTTTTGTATCTTTTATGTATTTTTTTGAAGTGTTGTTGCATTTTGTATCTTGCAACATAGAATGCTATCTTTGTGAGCTTCAAGTACATTCTGTATTCTCAACATAGTAAGCTTTCTTCGAGTTCTTAACTTGAGTTCAGTATTATGCGAGTTCTTGAGTTGAGAATTGTATTCTGCGAGTTCTTGAGTTGGAATAAGCTTTATGCGAGTTCATGACTTAGAATAAGCATCATGCGAGTTTTTTAGTTGGACTTTGCATTTTGAGTGTTCTAACCTGTTTTAAGGTGATTTTCATGTGTTCTGCGAGTTCATTGAGATACAACATCATTTTGAGATCAAAATCTAAACAACAAGTGTTTTGGTCATTTTTTTGTATCTTTTATGTATTTTTTTGAAGTGTTGTTGCATTTTGTATCTTGCAACATAGAATGCTATCTTTGTGAGCTTCAAGTACATTCTGTATTCTTAACATAGTAAGCTTTCTTCGAGTTCTTAACTTGAGTTCAGTATTATGCGAGTTATTGAGTTGAGAATTGTATTCTGCGAGTTCTAGAGTTGGAATAAGCTTTATGCGAGTTCATGACTTAGAATAAGCATCATGCGAGTTTTTTACTTGGACTTTGCATTTTGAGTGTTCTAACCTGTTTTAAGCGGATTTTCATGTGTTCTGCGAGTTCATGAGATACAACATCATATTGAGATCAAAATCAAAACAACAAGTGTTTTGCTCATTTTTTTGTATCTTTTATGTATTTTTTTTTGAAGTGTTGTTTCATTTTGTATCTTGCAACATAGTATGCTATCTTTGTGAGCTGTAAGTACAATCTGTATTCTCAACATAGTATGCTTTCTACGAGTTCTTAACTCAGTATTATGCTAGTTCTTGAGTTGAGAATTGTATTCTGCGAGTTCTAGAGTTGGAATAAGCTTTATGCGAGTTCATGACTTAGAATAAGCATCATGCGAGTTTTTAACTTGGACTTTGCATTTGGAGTGTTCTAACCTGTTTAAGAGTATTTTCATGTGTTCTGCGAGTTCATATACAACATCATTTTGAGATCAAAATCAAAACAACAAGTGTTTTGGTCATTTTTTTGTATCTTTTATGTATTTTTTTTGAAGTGTTGTTGCATTTTGTATCTTGCAACGTAGTATGCTATCTTTGTGAGCTTCAAGTACATTCTGTATCTCAACATAGTAAGCTTTCTCCGAGTTCTTACCTTGAGTTCAGTATTATGCGAGTTCTTGAGTTGAGAATTGTATTCTGCGAGTTCTAGAGTGGGAATAAGCTTTATGCGAGTTCAAGACTTAGAATAAGCATCATGCGAGTTTTTTACTTAGACTTTGCATTTTGAGTGTTCTAACCTGTTTTAAGCGTATTTTCATGTGTTCTACGAGTTCATGAGATACAACATCATTTTGAGATCAAAATCAAAACAACAAGTGTTTTGGTCATTTTTTGTATCTTTTATGTATTTTTTTTTGAAGTGTTGTTTCATTTTGTATCTTGCAACATAGCAATCTTTGTGAGCTTCAAGTACATTCTGTATTCTCAACATAGTAAGCTTTCTCCGAGTTCTTGAGTTGAGAATTGTATTCTGCGAGTTCTTGAGTTGGAATAAGCTTTATGCGAGTTCATGACTTAGAATAAGCATTATGCGAGTTTTTAACTTGGACTTTGCATTTTGAATGTTCTAACCTGTTTTCCTCATTTTCATGTGTTCTGCGAGTTCATTAGATACAACATCATTTTGAGATCAAAATCAAAACAACAAGTGTTTTGGTCATTTTTTGTATCTTTTATGTATTTTTTTTGAAGTGTTGTTGCATTTTGTATCTTGCAACATAGTATGCTATCTTTGTGAGCTGTAAGTACAATCTGTATTCTCAACATAGTATGCTTTCTATGAGTTCTTAACTCAGTATTATGCTAGTTCTTGAGTTGAGAATTGTATTCTGCGAGTTCTAGAGTTGGAATAAGCTTTATGCGAGTTCATGACTTAGAATAAGCATCATGCGAGTTTTTAACTTGGACTTTGCATTTTGAGTGTTTTAACCTGTTTTAAGGTGATTTTCATGTGTTCTGCGAGTTCATTGAGATACAACATCATTTTGAGATCAAAATCTAAACAACAAGTGTTTTGGTCATTTTTTTGTATCTTTTATGTATTTTTTTTTAAGTGTTGTTTCATTTTGTATCTTGCAACATAGTATGCTACCTTTGTGAGCTGTAAGTACATTCTGTATTCTCAACATAGTCTGCTTTCTACGAGTTCTTAACTCAGTATTATGCTAGTTCTTGAGTTGAGAATTGTATTCTGCGAGTTCTAGAGTTGGAATAAGCTTTATGCGAGTTCATGACTTAGAATAAGAATCATGCGAGTTTTTAACTTGGACTTTGCAATTTGAGTGTTCTAACCTGTTTTAAGAGGATTTTCATGTGTTCTGCGAGTTCATTAAATACAACATCATTTTGAGATCAAAATCAAAACAACAAGTGTTTTGGTCATTTTTTTGTATCTTTTATGTATTTTTTTTGAAGTGTTGTTGCATTTTGTATCTTGCAACATAGCAATCTTTGTGAGCTTCAAGTACATTCTGTATTCTCAACATAGTAAGCTTTCTCCGAGTTCTTGAGTTGAGAATTGTATTCTGCGAGTTCTTGAGTTGGAATAAGCTTTATGCGAGTTCATGACTTAGAATATGCATCATGCGAGTTTTTTACTTGGACTTTGCATTTTGAGTGTTCTAACCTGTTTTAAGCGGAATTTCATGTGTTCTGCGAGTTCATGAGATACAACATCATTTTGAGATCAAAATCAAAACAACAAGTGTTTTGCTCATTTTTTTGTATCTTTTATGTATTTTTTTTGAAGTGTTGTTTCATTTTGTATCTTGCAACATAGTATGCTATCTTTGTGAGTTGTAAGTACACTCTGTATTTTCAACATAGTATGCTTTCTACGAGTTCTTAACTCAGTATTGTGCTAGTTCTTGAGTTGAGAATTGTATTATGCGAGTTCTAGATTTGGAATAAGTTTTATGCGAGTTCATTACTTAGAATAAGCACCATGCGAGTTTTTTACTTGGACTTTGCATTTTGAGTGTTCTAACCTGTTTTAAGAGGATTTTCATGTGTTCTGCGAGTTCATGAGATACAACATCATTTTGAGATCAAAATCAAAACAACTTTTGGTCATTTTTTTTTTGAAGTGTTGTTTCATTTTGTACCTTGCAACATAGTATGCTATCTTTGTGAGCTGTAAGTACATTCTGTATTCTCAATATAGTATGCTTTCTACGAGTTCTTAACTCAGTATTATGCTAGTTCTTGAGTTGAGAATTGTATTCTGCGAGCTCTAGAGTTGAAATAAGCTTTATGCGAGTTCATGACTTAGAATAAGCATCATGCGAGTTTTTAACTTGGACTTTGCATTTTGAGTGTTCTAACCTGTTTTAAGCGTATTTTCATGTGTTCTGCGAGTTCATGAGATACAACATCATTTTGAGATCAAAATCAAAACAACAAGTGTTTTGGTCATTTTTTTGTATCTTTTATGTATTTTTTTGAAGAGTTGTTGCATTTTGTATCTTGCAACATAGAATGCTATCTTTGTGAGCTTCAAGTACATTCTGTATTCTTAACATAGTAAGCTTTCTTCGAGTTCTTAACTTGAGTTCAGTATTATGCGAGTTATTGAGTTGAGAATTGTATTCTGCATGTTCTAGAGTTGGAATAAGCTTTATGCGAGTTCATGACTTAGAATAAGCATCATGCGAGTTTTTTACTTGGACTTTGCATTTTGAGTGTTCTAACCTGTTTTAAGCGGATTTTCATGTGTTCTGCGAGTTCATGAGATACAACATCATATTGAGATCAAAATCAAAACAACAAGTGTTTTGCTCATTTTTTTGTATCTTTTATGTATTTTTTTTTGAAGTGTTGTTTCATTTTGTATCTTGCAACATAGTATGCTATCTTTGTGAGCTGTAAGTACAATCTGTATTCTCAACATAGTATGCTTTCTACGAGTTCTTAACTCAGTATTGTGCTAGTTCTTGAGTTGAGAATTGTATTATGCGAGTTCTAGATTTGGAATAAGTTTTATGCGAGTTCATGACTTAGAATAAGCATCATGCGAGTTTTTTACTTGGACTTTGCATTTTGAGTGTTCTAACCTGTTTTAAGAGGATTTTCATGTGTTCTGCGAGTTCATGAGATACAACATCATTTTGAGATCAAAATCAAAACAACTTTTGGTCATTTTTTTTTAAGTGTTGTTTCATTTTGTACCTTGCAACATAGTATGCTATCTTTGTCAGCTGTAAGTACATTCTGTATTCTCAACATAGTATGCTTTCTACGAGTTCTTAACTCAGTATTATGGTAGTTCTTGAGTTGAGAATTGTATTCTGCGAGCTCTAGAGTTGAAATAAGCTTTATGCGAGTTCATGACTTAGAATAAGCATCATGCGAGTTTTTAACTTGGACTTTGCATTTGGAGTGTTCTAACCTGTTTTAAGAGGATTTTCATGTGTTCTGCGAGTTCATTAGATACAACATCATTTTGAGATCAAAATCAAAACGTTTTGGTCATTTTTTTGTATCTTTTATGTATTTTTTTGAAGTGTTGTTGCATTTTCTATCTTGCAACATAGTATGCTATCTTTGTGAGCTTCAAGTACATTCTGTATTCTCAACATAGTAAGCTTTCTCCGAGTTCTTAACTTGAGTTCAGTATTATGCTAGTTCTTGAGTTGAGAATTGTATTCTGCGAGTTCTTGAGTTGGAATAAGCTTTATGCGAGTTCATGACTTAGCATAAGGATGAGTTTTTTAGTTGGACTTTGCATTTTGAGTGTTCTAACCTGTTTTAAGGTGATTTTCATGTGTTCTGAGAGTTCATTGAGATACAACATCATTTTGAGATCAAAATCTAAACAACAAGTGTTTTGGTCATTTTTTTGTATCTTTTATGTATTTTTTTTGAAGTGTTGTTGCATTTTTTATCTTGCAACATAGTATGCTATCTTTGTGAGCTTCAAGTACATTCTGTATTCTCAACATAGTAAGCTTTCTCCGAGTTCTTACCTTGAGTTCAGTATTATGCGAGTTCTTGAGTTGAGAATTGTATTCTGCGAGTTCTAGAGTGGGAATAAGCTTTATGCGAGTTCAAGACTTAGAATAAGCATCATGCGAGTTTTTTACTTAGACTTTGCATTTTGAGTGTTCTAACCTGTTTTAAGCGTATTTTCATGTGTTCTACGAGTTCATGAGATACAACATCATTTTGAGATCAAAATCAAAACAACAAGTGTTTTGGTCATTTTTTGTATCTTTTATGTATTTTTTTTTGAAGTGTTGTTTCATTTTGTATCTTGCAACATAGCAATCTTTGTGAGCTTCAAGTACATTCTGTATTCTCAACATAGTAAGCTTTCTCCGAGTTCTTGAGTTGAGAATTGTATTCTGCGAGTTCTTGAGTTGGAATAAGCTTTATGCGAGTTCATGACTTAGAATAAGCATTATGCGAGTTTTTAACTTGGACTTTGCATTTTGAATGTTCTAACCTGTTTTCCTCATTTTCATGTGTTCTGCGAGTTCATTAGATACAACATCATTTTGAGATCAAAATCAAAACAACAAGTGTTTTGGTCATTTTTTGTATCTTTTATGTATTTTTTTTGAAGTGTTGTTGCATTTTGTATCTTGCAACATAGTATGCTATCTTTGTGAGCTGTAAGTACAATCTGTATTCTCAACATAGTATGCTTTCTATGAGTTCTTAACTCAGTATTATGCTAGTTCTTGAGTTGAGAATTGTATTCTGCGAGTTCTAGAGTTGGAATAAGCTTTATGCGAGTTCATGACTTAGAATAAGCATCATGCGAGTTTTTAACTTGGACTTTGCATTTTGAGTGTTTTAACCTGTTTTAAGGTGATTTTCATGTGTTCTGCGAGTTCATTGAGATACAACATCATTTTGAGATCAAAATCTAAACAACAAGTGTTTTGGTCATTTTTTTGTATCTTTTATGTATTTTTTTTTAAGTGTTGTTTCATTTTGTATCTTGCAACATAGTATGCTACCTTTGTGAGCTGTAAGTACATTCTGTATTCTCAACATAGTCTGCTTTCTACGAGTTCTTAACTCAGTATTATGCTAGTTCTTGAGTTGAGAATTGTATTCTGCGAGTTCTAGAGTTGGAATAAGCTTTATGCGAGTTCATGACTTAGAATAAGAATCATGCGAGTTTTTAACTTGGACTTTGCATTTTGAGTGTTCTAACCTGTTTTAAGAGGATTTTCATGTGTTCTGCGAGTTCATTAAATACAACATCATTTTGAGATCAAAATCAAAACAACAAGTGTTTTGGTCATTTTTTTGTATCTTTTATGTATTTTTTTTGAAGTGTTGTTGCATTTTGTATCTTGCAACATAGCAATCTTTGTGAGCTTCAAGTACATTCTGTATTCTCAACATAGTAAGCTTTCTCCGAGTTCTTGAGTTGAGAATTGTATTCTGCGAGTTCTTGAGTTGGAATAAGCTTTATGCGAGTTCATGACTTAGAATATGCATCATGCGAGTTTTTTACTTGGACTTTGCATTTTGAGTGTTCTAACCTGTTTTAAGCGGAATTTCATGTGTTCTGCGAGTTCATGAGATACAACATCATTTTGAGATCAAAATCAAAACAACAAGTGTTTTGCTCATTTTTTTGTATCTTTTATGTATTTTTTTTGAAGTGTTGTTTCATTTTGTATCTTGCAACATAGTATGCTATCTTTGTGAGTTGTAAGTACACTCTGTATTTTCAACATAGTATGCTTTCTACGAGTTCTTAACTCAGTATTGTGCTAGTTCTTGAGTTGAGAATTGTATTATGCGAGTTCTAGATTTGGAATAAGTTTTATGCGAGTTCATTACTTAGAATAAGCACCATGCGAGTTTTTTACTTGGACTTTGCATTTTGAGTGTTCTAACCTGTTTTAAGAGGATTTTCATGTGTTCTGCGAGTTCATGAGATACAACATCATTTTGAGATCAAAATCAAAACAACTTTTGGTCATTTTTTTTTTGAAGTGTTGTTTCATTTTGTACCTTGCAACATAGTATGCTATCTTTGTGAGCTGTAAGTACATTCTGTATTCTCAATATAGTATGCTTTCTACGAGTTCTTAACTCAGTATTATGCTAGTTCTTGAGTTGAGAATTGTATTCTGCGAGCTCTAGAGTTGAAATAAGCTTTATGCGAGTTCATGACTTAGAATAAGCATCATGCGAGTTTTTAACTTGGACTTTGCATTTTGAGTGTTCTAACCTGTTTTAAGCGTATTTTCATGTGTTCTGCGAGTTCATGAGATACAACATCATTTTGAGATCAAAATCAAAACAACAAGTGTTTTGGTCATTTTTTTGTATCTTTTATGTATTTTTTTGAAGAGTTGTTGCATTTTGTATCTTGCAACATAGAATGCTATCTTTGTGAGCTTCAAGTACATTCTGTATTCTTAACATAGTAAGCTTTCTTCGAGTTCTTAACTTGAGTTCAGTATTATGCGAGTTATTGAGTTGAGAATTGTATTCTGCAAGTTCTAGAGTTGGAATAAGCTTTATGCGAGTTCATGACTTAGAATAAGCATCATGCGAGTTTTTTACTTGGACTTTGCATTTTGAGTGTTCTAACCTGTTTTAAGCGGATTTTCATGTGTTCTGCGAGTTCATGAGATACAACATCATATTGAGATCAAAATCAAAACAACAAGTGTTTTGCTCATTTTTTTGTATCTTTTATGTATTTTTTTTTGAAGTGTTGTTTCATTTTGTATCTTGCAACATAGTATGCTATCTTTGTGAGCTGTAAGTACAATCTGTATTCTCAACATAGTATGCTTTCTACGAGTTCTTAACTCAGTATTGTGCTAGTTCTTGAGTTGAGAATTGTATTATGCGAGTTCTAGATTTGGAATAAGTTTTATGCGAGTTCATGACTTAGAATAAGCATCATGCGAGTTTTTTACTTGGACTTTGCATTTTGAGTGTTCTAACCTGTTTTAAGAGGATTTTCATGTGTTCTGCGAGTTCATGAGATACAACATCATTTTGAGATCAAAATCAAAACAACTTTTGGTCATTTTTTTTTAAGTGTTGTTTCATTTTGTACCTTGCAACATAGTATGCTATCTTTGTCAGCTGTAAGTACATTCTGTATTCTCAACATAGTATGCTTTCTACGAGTTCTTAACTCAGTATTATGGTAGTTCTTGAGTTGAGAATTGTATTCTGCGAGCTCTAGAGTTGAAATAAGCTTTATGCGAGTTCATGACTTAGAATAAGCATCATGCGAGTTTTTAACTTGGACTTTGCATTTGGAGTGTTCTAACCTGTTTTAAGAGGATTTTCATGTGTTCTGCGAGTTCATTAGATACAACATCATTTTGAGATCAAAATCAAAACGTTTTGGTCATTTTTTTGTATCTTTTATGTATTTTTTTGAAGTGTTGTTGCATTTTCTATCTTGCAACATAGTATGCTATCTTTGTGAGCTTCAAGTACATTCTGTATTCTCAACATAGTAAGCTTTCTCCGAGTTCTTAACTTGAGTTCAGTATTATGCTAGTTCTTGAGTTGAGAATTGTATTCTGCGAGTTCTTGAGTTGGAATAAGCTTTATGCGAGTTCATGACTTAGCATAAGGATGAGTTTTTTAGTTGGACTTTGCATTTTGAGTGTTCTAACCTGTTTTAAGGTGATTTTCATGTGTTCTGAGAGTTCATTGAGATACAACATCATTTTGAGATCAAAATCTAAACAACAAGTGTTTTGGTCATTTTTTTGTATCTTTTATGTATTTTTTTTGAAGTGTTGTTGCATTTTTTATCTTGCAACATAGTATGCTATCTTTGTGAGCTTCAAGTACATTCTGTATTCTCAACATAGTAAGCTTTCTCCGAGTTCTTACCTTGAGTTCAGTATTATGCGAGTTCTTGAGTTGAGAATTTTATTCTGCGAGTTCTAGAGTTGGAATAAGTTTATGCGAGTTCATGACTTAGAATAAGCATCATGCGAGTTTTTTACTTGGACTTTGCATTTTGAGTGTTCTAACCTGTTTTAAGCGTATTTTCATGTGTTCTGCGAGTTCATGAGATACAACATCATTTTGAGATCAAAATCAAAACAACAAGTGTTTTGGTCATTTTTTTGTATCTTTTATGTATTTTTTTTTGAAGTGTTGTTACATTTTGTATCTTGCAACATAGCAATCTTTGTGAGCTTCAAGTACATTCTATATTCTCAACATAGTAAGCTTTCTCCGAGTTCTTAACTTGAGTTCAGTATTATGCGAGTTCTTGAGTTGAGAATTGTATTCTGCGAGTTCTTGAGTTGGAATAAGCTTTATGCGAGTTCATGACTTAGCATAAGCATGAGTTTTTTAGTTGGACTTTGCATTTTGAGTGTTCTAACCTGTTTTAAGGTGATTTTCATGTGTTCTGAGAGTTCATTGAGATACAACATCATTTTGAGATCAAAATCTAAACAACAAGTGTTTTGGTCATTTTTTTTGTATCTTTTATGTATTTTTTTTGAAGTGTTGTTGCATTTTGTATCTTGCAACATAGTATGCTATCTTTGTGAGCTTCAAGTACATTCTGTATTCTCAACATAGTAAGCTTTCTCCGAGTTCTTAACTTGAGTTCAGTATTATGCGAGTTATTGAGTTGAGAATTGTATTCTGCGAGTTCTTGAGTTGGAATAAGCTTTATGCGAGTTCATGACTTAGAATAAGCATCATGCGAGTTTTTTACTTGGACTTTGCATTTTGAGTGTTCTAACCAGTTTTAAGAGGATTTTCATGTGTTCTGCAAGTTCATTAGATACAACATCATTTTGAGATCAAAATCAAAACGTTTTGGTCATTTTTTTGTATCTTTTATGTATTTTTTTGAAGTGTTGTTGCATTGTATCTTGCAACATAGTATGCTATCTTTGTGAGCTTCAAGTACATTCTGTATTCTCAACATAGTAAGCTTTCTCCGAGTTCTTAACTTGAGTTCAGTATTATGCGAGTTATTGAGTTGAGAATTGTATTCTGCGAGTTCTAGAGTTGGAATAAGCTTTATGCGAGTTCATGACTTAGAATAAGCATCATGCGAGTTTTTTACTTGGACTTTGCATTTTGAGTGTTCTAACCTGTTTTAAGAGGATTTTCATGTGTTCTGCGAGTTCATTAAATACAACATCATTTTGAGATCAAAATCAAAACAACAAGTGTTTTGGTCATTTTTTTTGTATCTTTTATGTATTTTTTTTGAAGTGTTGTTGCATTGTATCTTGCAACATAGTATGCTATCTTTGTGAGCTTCAAGTACATTCTGTATTCTCAACATAGTAAGCTTTCTCCGAGTTCTTAACTTGAGTTCAGTATTATGCGAGTTATTGAGTTGAGAATTGTATTCTGCGAGTTCTAGAGTTGGAATAAGCTTTATGCGAGTTCATGACTTAGAATAAGCATCATGCGAGTTTTTTAGTTGGACTTTGCATTTTGAGTGTTCTAACCTGTTTTAAGGTGATTTTCATGTGTTCTGCGAGTTCATTGAGATACAACATCATTTTGAGATCAAAATCTAAACAAGAAGTGTTTTGCTCATTTTTTTGTATCTTTTATGTATTTTTTTTTGAAGTGTTGTTTCATTTTGTATGTTGCAACATAGTATGATATCTTTGTGAGCTGTAAGTACAATCTGTATTCTCAACATAGTATGCTTTCTACGAGTTCTTAACTCAGTATTGTGCTAGTTCTTGAGTTGAGAATTGTATTATGCGAGTTCTAGATTTGGAATAAGTTTTATGCGAGTTCATGACTTAGAATAAGCATCATGCGAGTTTTTTACTTGGACTTTGCATTTTGAGTGTTCTAACCTGTTTTAAGAGGATTTTCATGTGTTCTGCGAGTTCATGAGATACAACATCATTTTGAGATCAAAATCAAAACAACTTTTGGTCATTTTTTTTTGAAGTGTTGTTTCATTTTGTACCTTGCAACATAGTAAGCTATCTTTGTGAGCTGTAAGTACATTCTGTATTCTCAACATAGTATGCTTTCTACGAGTTCTTAACTCAGTATTATGCTAGTTCTTGAGTTGAAAATTGTATCATGCGAGTTTTTAACTTGGACTTTGCATTTGGAGTGTTCTAACCTGTTTTAAGAGGATTTTCATGTGTTCTGCGAGTTCATTAGATACAACATCATTTTCAGATCAAAATCAAAACGTTTTGGTCATTTTTTTCTATCTTTTATGTATTTTTTTGAAGTGTTGTTGCATTGTATCTTGCAAAACATAGTATGCTATCTTTGTGAGCTTCAAGTACATTCTGTATTCTCAACATAGTAAGCTTTCTCCGAGTTCTTAACTTGAGTTCAGTATTATGCGAGTTATTGAGTTGAGAATTGTATTCTGCGAGTTCTAGAGTTGGAATAAGCTTTATGCGAGTTCATGACTTAGAATAAGCATCATGCGAGTTTTTTACTTGGACTTTGCATTTGGAGTGTTCTAACCTGTTTTAAGAGGATTTTCATGTGTTCTGCGAGTTCATTAAATACAACATCATTTTGAGATCGAAATCAAAACAACAAGTGTTTTGGTCATTTTTTTTGTATCTTTTATGTATTTTTTTTGAAGTGTTGTTGCATTTTGTATCTTGCAACATATGCTATCTTTGTGAGCTTCAAGTACATTCTGTATTCTCAACATAGTAAGCTTTCTCCGAGTTCTTAACTTGAGTTCAGTATTATGCGAGTTATTGAGTTGAGAATTGTATTCTGCGAGTTCTTGAGTTGGAATAAGCTTTATGCGAGTTCATGACTTAGAATAAGCATCATGCGAGTTTTTTAGTTGGACTTTGCATTTTGAGTGTTCTAACCTGTTTTAAGGTGATTTTCATGTGTTCTGCGAGTTCATTGAGATACAACATCATTTTGAGATCAAAATCTAAACAACAAGTGTTTTGCTCCTTTTTTTGTATCTTTTATGTATTTTTTTTTGAAGTGTTGTTTCATTTTGTATCTTGCAACATAGTATGCTATCTTTGTGAGTTGTAAGTACAATCTGTATTTTCAACATAGTATGCTTTCTACGAGTTCTTAACTCAGTATTGTGCTAGTTCTTGAGTTGAGAATTGTATTATGCGAGTTCTAGATTTGGAATAAGTTTTATGCGAGTTCATTACTTAGAATAAGCACCATGCGAGTTTTTTACTAGGACTTTGCATTTTGAGTGTTCTAACCTGTTTTAAGAGGATTTTCATGTGTTCTGCGAGTTCATGAGATACAACATCATTTTGAGATCAAAATCAAAACAACTTTTGGTCATTTTTTTTTGAAGTGTTGTTTCATTTTGTACCTTGCAACATAGTATGCTATCTTTGTGAGCTGTAAGTACATTCTGTATTCTCAATATAGTATGCTTTCTACGAGTTCTTAACTCAGTATTATGCTAGTTCTTGAGTTGAGAATTGTATTCTGCGAGTTCTAGAGTTGGAATAAGCTTTATGCGAGTTCATGACTTAGAATAAGCATCCTGCGAGTTTTTAACTTGGACTTTGCATTTGGAGTGTTCTAACCTGTTTTAAGAGGATTTTCATTTGTTCTGCGAGTTCATTAGATACAACATCATTTTGAGATCAAAATCAAAACGTTTTGGTCATTTTTTTGTATCTTTTATGTATTTTTTTGAAGTGTTGTTGCATTTTGTATCTTGCAACATAGAATGCTATCTTTGTGAGCTTCAAGTACATTCTGTATTCTCAACATAGTAAGCTTTCTTCGAGTTCTTAACTTGAGTTCAGTATTATGCGAGTTCTTGAGTTGAGAATTGTATTCTGCGAGTTCTTGAGTTGGAATAAGCTTTATGCGAGTTCATGACTTAGAATAAGCATCATGCGAGTTTTTTAGTTGGACTTTGCATTTTGAGTGTTCTAACCTGTTTTAAGGTGATTTTCATGTGTTCTGCGAGTTCATTGAGATACAACATCATTTTGAGATCAAAATCTAAACAACAAGTGTTTTGGTCATTTTTTTGTATCTTTTATGTATTTTTTTGAAGTGTTGTTGCATTTTGTATCTTGCAACATAGAATGCTATCTTTGTGAGATTCAAGTACATTCTGTATTCTTAACATAGTAAGCTTTCTTCGAGTTCTTAACTTGAGTTCAGTATTATGCGAGTTATTGAGTTGAGAATTGTATTCTGCGAGTTCTAGAGTTGGAATAAGCTTTATGCGAGTTCATGACTTAGAATAAGCATCATGCGAGTTTTTTACTTGGACTTTGCATTTTGAGTGTTCTAACCTGTTTTAAGCGGATTTTCATGTGTTCTGCGAGTTCATGAGATACAACATCATATTGAGATCAAAATCAAAACAACAAGTGTTTTGCTCATTTTTTTGTATCTTTTATGTATTTTTTTTTGAAGTGTTGTTTCATTTTGTATCTTGCAACATAGTATGCTATCTTTGTGAGCTGTAAGTACAATCTGTATTCTCAACATAGTATGCTTTCTACGAGTTCTTAACTCAGTATTATGCTAGTTCTTGAGTTGAGAATTGTATTCTGCGAGTTCTAGAGTTGGAATAAGCTTTATGCGAGTTCATGACTTAGAATAAGCATCATGCGAGTTTTTAACTTGGACTTTGCATTTGGAGTGTTCTAACCTGTTTAAGAGTATTTTCATGTGTTCTGCGAGTTCATATACAACATCATTTTGAGATCAAAATCAAAACAACAAGTGTTTTGGTCATTTTTTTGTATCTTTTATGTATTTTTTTTGAAGTGTTGTTGCATTTTGTATCTTGCAACGTAGTATGCTATCTTTGTGAGCTTCAAGTACATTCTGTATCTCAACATAGTAAGCTTTCTCCGAGTTCTTACCTTGAGTTCAGTATTATGCGAGTTCTTGAGTTGAGAATTGTATTCTGCGAGTTCTAGAGTGGGAATAAGCTTTATGCGAGTTCAAGACTTAGAATAAGCATCATGCGAGTTTTTTACTTAGACTTTGCATTTTGAGTGTTCTAACCTGTTTTAAGCGTATTTTCATGTGTTCTACGAGTTCATGAGATACAACATCATTTTGAGATCAAAATCAAAACAACAAGTGTTTTGGTCATTTTTTGTATCTTTTATGTATTTTTTTTTGAAGTGTTGTTTCATTTTGTATCTTGCAACATAGCAATCTTTGTGAGCTTCAAGTACATTCTGTATTCTCAACATAGTAAGCTTTCTCCGAGTTCTTGAGTTGAGAATTGTATTCTGCGAGTTCTTGAGTTGGAATAAGCTTTATGCGAGTTCATGACTTAGAATAAGCATTATGCGAGTTTTTAACTTGGACTTTGCATTTTGAATGTTCTTACCTGTTTTCCTCATTTTCATGTGTTCTGCGAGTTCATTAGATACAACATCATTTTGAGATCAAAATCAAAACAACAAGTGTTTTGGTCATTTTTTGTATCTTTTATGTATTTTTTTTGAAGTGTTGTTGCATTTTGTATCTTGCAACATAGTATGCTATCTTTGTGAGCTGTAAGTACAATCTGTATTCTCAACATAGTATGCTTTCTATGAGTTCTTAACTCAGTATTATGCTAGTTCTTGAGTTGAGAATTGTATTCTGCGAGTTCTAGAGTTGGAATAAGCTTTATGCGAGTTCATGACTTAGAATAAGCATCATGCGAGTTTTTAACTTGGACTTTGCATTTTGAGTGTTTTAACCTGTTTTAAGGTGATTTTCATGTGTTCTGCGAGTTCATTGAGATACAACATCATTTTGAGATCAAAATCTAAACAACAAGTGTTTTGGTCATTTTTTTGTATCTTTTATGTATTTTTTTTGAAGTGTTGTTTCATTTTGTATCTTGCAACATAGTATGCTACCTTTGTGAGCTGTAAGTACATTCTGTATTCTCAACATAGTCTGCTTTCTACGAGTTCTTAACTCAGTATTATGCTAGTTCTTGAGTTGAGAATTGTATTCTGCGAGTTCTAGAGTTGGAATAAGCTTTATGCGAGTTCATGACTTAGAATAAGAATCATGCGAGTTTTTAACTTGGACTTTGCATTTTGAGTGTTCTAACCTGTTTTAAGAGGATTTTCATGTGTTCTGCGAGTTCATTAAATACAACATCATTTTGAGATCAAAATCAAAACAACAAGTGTTTTGGTCATTTTTTTGTATCTTTTATGTATTTTTTTTGAAGTGTTGTTGCATTTTGTATCTTGCAACATAGCAATCTTTGTGAGCTTCAAGTACATTCTGTATTCTCAACATAGTAAGCTTTCTCCGAGTTCTTGAGTTGAGAATTGTATTCTGCGAGTTCTTGAGTTGGAATAAGCTTTATGCGAGTTCATGACTTAGAATATGCATCATGCGAGTTTTTTACTTGGACTTTGCATTTTGAGTGTTCTAACCTGTTTTAAGCGGATTTTCATGTGTTCTACGAGTTCATGAGATACAACATCATTTTGAGATCAAAATCAAAACAACAAGTGTTTTGCTCATTTTTTTGTATCTTTTATGTATTTTTTTTGAAGTGTTGTTTCATTTTGTATCTTGCAACATAGTATGCTTTCTACGAGTTCTTAACTCAGTATTGTGCTAGTTCTTGAGTTGAGAATTGTATTATGCGAGTTCTAGATTTGGAATAAGTTTTATGCGAGTTCATTACTTAGAATAAGCACCATGCGAGTTTTTTACTTGGACTTTGCATTTTGAGTGTTCTAACCTGTTTTAAGAGGATTTTCATGTGTTCTGCGAGTTCATGAGATACAACATCATTTTGAGATCAAAATCAAAACAACTTTTGGTCATTTTTTTTTTGAAGTGTTGTTTCATTTTGTACCTTGCAACATAGTATGCTATCTTTGTGAGCTGTGAGTACATTTTGTATTCTCAATATAGTATGCTTTCTACGAGTTCTTAACTCAGTATTATGCTAGTTCTTGAGTTGAGAATTGTATTCTGCGAGTTCTAGAGTTGGAATAAGCTTTATACGAGTTCATGACTTAGAATAAGCATCCTGCGAGTTTTTAACTTGGACTTTGCATTTGGAGTGTTCTAACCTGTTTTAAGAGGATTTTCATGTGTTCTGCGAGTTCATTAGATACAACATCATTTTGAGATCAAAATCAAAACGTTTTGGTCATTTTTTTGTATCTTTTATGTATTTTTTTGAAGTGTTGTTGCATTTTGTATCTTGCAACATAGAATGCTATCTTTGTGAGCTTCAAGTACATTCTGTATTCTCAACATAGTAAGCTTTCTTCGAGTTCTTAACTTGAGTTCAGTATTATGCGAGTTCTTGAGTTGAGAATTGTATTCTGCGAGTTCTTGAGTTGGAATAAGCTTTATGCGAGTTCATGACTTAGAATAAGCATCATGCGAGTTTTTTAGTTGGACTTTGCATTTTGAGTGTTCTAACCTGTTTTAAGGTGATTTTCATGTGTTCTGCGAGTTCATTGAGATACAACATCATTTTGAGATCAAAATCTAAACAACAAGTGTTTTGGTCATTTTTTTGTATCTTTTATGTATTTTTTTGAAGTGTTGTTGCATTTTGTATCTTGCAACATAGAATGCTATCTTTGTGAGCTTCAAGTACATTCTGTATTCTCAACATAGTAAGCTTTCTTCGAGTTCTTAACTTGAGTTCAGTATTATGCGAGTTATTGAGTTGAGAATTGTATTCTGCAAGTTCTAGAGTTGGAATAAGCTTTATGCGAGTTCATGACTTAGAATAAGCATCATGCGAGTTTTTTACTTGGACTTTGCATTTTGAGTGTTCTAACCTGTTTTAAGCGGATTTTCATGTGTTCTGCGAGTTCATGAGATACAACATCATATTGAGATCAAAATCAAAACAACAAGTGTTTTGCTCATTTTTTTGTATCTTTTATGTATTTTTTTTTGAAGTGTTGTTTCATTTTGTATCTTGCAACATAGTATGCTATCTTTGTGAGCTGTAAGTACAATCTGTATTCTCAACATAGTATGCTTTCTACGAGTTCTTAACTCAGTATTATGCTAGTTCTTGAGTTGAGAATTGTATTCTGCGAGTTCTAGAGTTGGAATAAGCTTTATGCGAGTTCATGACTTAGAATAAGCATCATGCGAGTTTTTAACTTGGACTTTGCATTTGGAGTGTTCTAACCTGTTTAAGAGGATTTTCATGTGTTCTGCGAGTTCATATACAACATCATTTTGAGATCAAAATCAAAACAACAAGTGTTTTGGTCATTTTTTTGTATCTTTTATGTATTTTTTTTGAAGTGTTGTTGCATTTTGTATCTTGCAACGTAGTATGCTATCTTTGTGAGCTTCAAGTACATTCTGTATTCTCAACATAGTAAGCTTTCTCCGAGTTCTTACCTTGAGTTCAGTATTATGCGAGTTCTTGAGTTGAGAATTGTATTCTGCGAGTTCTAGAGTGGGAATAAGCTTTATGCGAGTTCAAGACTTAGAATAAGCATCATGCGAGTTTTTTACTTAGACTTTGCATTTTGAGTGTTCTAACCTGTTTTAAGCGTATTTTCATGTGTTCTACGAGTTCATGAGATACAACATCATTTTGAGATCAAAATCAAAACAACAAGTGTTTTGGTCATTTTTTGTATCTTTTATGTATTTTTTTTTGAAGTGTTGTTTCATTTTGTATCTTGCAACATAGCAATCTTTGTGAGCTTCAAGTACATTCTGTATTCTCAACATAGTAAGCTTTCTCCGAGTTCTTGAGTTGAGAATTGTATTCTGCGAGTTCTTGAGTTGGAATAAGCTTTATGCGACTTCATGACTTAGAATAAGCATTATGCGAGTTTTTAACTTGGACTTTGCATTTTGAATGTTCTAACCTGTTTTCCTCCTTTTCATGTGTTCTGCGAGTTCATTAGATACAACATCATTTTGAGATCAAAATCAAAACAACAAGTGTTTTGGTCATTTTTTGTATCTTTTATGTATTTTTTTTGAAGTGTTGTTGCATTTTGTATCTTACAACATAGTATGCTATCTTTGTGAGCTGTAAGTACAATCTGTATTCTCAACATAGTATGCTTTCTATGAGTTCTTAACTCAGTATTATGCTAGTTCTTGAGTTGAGAATTGTATTCTGCGAGTTCTAGAGTTGGAATAAGCTTTATGCGAGTTCATGACTTAGAATAAGCATCATGCGAGTTTTTAACTTGGACTTTGCATTTTGAGTGTTTTAACCTGTTTTAAGAGGATTTTCATGTGTTCTGCGAGTTCATTAAATACAACATCATTTTGAGATCAAAATCAAAACAACAAGTGTTTTGGTCATTTTTTTGTATCTTTTATGTATTTTTTTTGAAGTGTTGTTGCATTTTGTATCTTGCAACATAGCAATCTTTGTGAGCTTCAAGTACATTCTGTATTCTCAACATAGTAAGCTTTCTCCGAGTTCTTGAGTTGAGAATTGTATTCTGCGAGTTCTTGAGTTGGAATAAGCTTTATGCGAGTTCATGACTTAGAATATGCATCATGCGAGTTTTTTACTTGGACTTTGCATTTTGAGTGTTCTAACCTGTTTTAAGCGGATTTTCATGTGTTCTGCGAGTTCATGAGATACAACATCATTTTGAGATCAAAATCAAAACAACAAGTGTTTTGCTCATTTTTTTGTATCTTTTATGTATTTTTTTTGAAGTGTTGTTTCATTTTGTATCTTGCAACATAGTATGCTATCTTTGTGAGTTGTAAGTACAATCTGTATTTTCAACATAGTATGCTTTCTACGAGTTCTTAACTCAGTATTGTGCTAGTTCTTGAGTTGAGAATTGTATTATGCGAGTTCTAGATTTGGAATAAGTTTTATGCGAGTTCATTACTTAGAATAAGCACCATGCGAGTTTTTTACTAGGACTTTGCATTTTGAGAACCTGTTTTAAGAGGATTTTCATGTGTTCTGCGAGTTCATGAGATACAACATCATTTTGAGATCAAAATCAAAACAACTTTTGGTCATTTTTTTTTGAAGTGTTGTTTCATTTTGTACCTTGCAACATAGTATGCTATCTTTGTGAGCTGTAAGTACATTCTGTATTCTCAATATAGTATGCTTTCTACGAGTTCTTAACTCAGTATTATGCTAGTTCTTGAGTTGAGAATTGTATTCTGCGAGTTCTAGAGTTGGAATAAGCTTTATGCGAGTTCATGACTTAGAATAAGTATCCTGCGAGTTTTTAACTTGGACTTTGCATTTGGAGTGTTCTAACCTGTTTTAAGAGGATTTTCATGTGTTCTGCGAGTTCATTAGATACAACATCATTTTGAGATCAAAATCAAAACGTTTTGGTCATTTTTTTGTATCTTTTATGTATTTTTTTGAAGTGTTGTTGCATTTTGTATCTTGCAACATAGAATGCTATCTTTGTGAGCTTCAAGTACATTCTGTATTCTCAACATAGTAAGCTTTCTTCGAGTTCTTAACTTGAGTTCAGTATTATGCGAGTTCTTGAGTTGAGAATTGTATTCTGCGAGTTCTTGAGTTGGAATAAGCTTTATGCGAGTTCATGACTTAGAATAAGCATCATGCGAGTTTTTTAGTTGGACTTTGCATTTTGAGTGTTCTAACCTGTTTTAAGGTGATTTTCATGTGTTCTGCGAGTTCATTGAGATACAACATCATTTTGAGATCAAAATCTAAACAACAAGTGTTTTGGTCATTTTTTTGTATCTTTTATGTATTTTTTTGAAGTGTTGTTGCATTTTGTATCTTGCAACATAGAATGCTATCTTTGTGAGCTTCAAGTACATTCTGTATTCTTAACATAGTAAGCTTTCTTCGAGTTCTTAACTTGAGTTCAGTATTATGCGAGTTATTGAGTTGAGAATTGTATTCTGCGAGTTCTAGAGTTGGAATAAGCTTTATGCGAGTTCATGACTTAGAATAAGCATCATGCGAGTTTTTTACTTGGACTTTGCATTTTGAGTGTTCTAACCTGTTTTAAGCGGATTTTCATGTGTTCTGCGAGTTCATGAGATACAACATCATATTGAGATCAAAATCAAAACAACAAGTGTTTTGCTCATTTTTTTGTATCTTTTATGTATTTTTTTTTGAAGTGTTGTTTCATTTTGTATCTTGCAACATAGTATGCTATCTTTGTGAGCTGTAAGTACAATCTGTATTCTCAACATAGTATGCTTTCTACGAGTTCTTAACTCAGTATTATGCTAGTTCTTGAGTTGAGAATTGTATTCTGCGAGTTCTAGAGTTGGAATAAGCTTTATGCGAGTTCATGACTTAGAATAAGCATCATGCGAGTTTTTAACTTGGACTTTGCATTTGGAGTGTTCTAACCTGTTTAAGAGTATTTTCATGTGTTCTGCGAGTTCATATACAACATCATTTTGAGATCAAAATCAAAACAACAAGTGTTTTGGTCATTTTTTTGTATCTTTTATGTATTTTTTTTGAAGTTTTGTTGCATTTTGTATCTTGCAACGTAGTATGCTATCTTTGTGAGCTTCAAGTACATTCTGTATTCTCAACATAGTAAGCTTTCTCCGAGTTCTTACCTTGAGTTCAGTATTATGCGAGTTCTTGAGTTGAGAATTGTATTCTGCGAGTTCTAGAGTGGGAATAAGCTTTATGCGAGTTCAAGACTTAGAATAAGCATCATGCGAGTTTTTTACTTAGACTTTGCATTTTGAGTGTTCTAACCTGTTTTAAGCGTATTTTCATGTGTTCTATGAGTTCATGAGATACAACATCATTTTGAGATCAAAATCAAAACAACAAGTGTTTTGGTCATTTTTTGTATCTTTTATGTATTTTTTTTTGAAGTGTTGTTTCATTTTGTATCTTGCAACATAGCAATCTTTGTGAGCTTCAAGTACATTCTGTATTCTCAACATAGTAAGCTTTCTCCGAGTTTTTGAGTTGAGAATTGTATTCTGCGAGTCCTTGAGTTGGAATAAGCTTTATGCGAGTTCATGACTTAGAATAAGCATTATGCGAGTTTTTAACTTGGACTTTGCATTTTGAATGTTCTAAACCTGTTTTCCTCATTTTCATGTGTTCTGCGAGTTCATTAGATACAACATCATTTTGAGATCAAAATCAAAACAACAAGTGTTTTGGTCATTTTTTGTATCTTTTATGTATTTTTTTTGAAGTGTTGTTGCATTTTGTATCTTGCAACATAGTATGCTATCTTTGTGAGCTGTAAGTACAATCTGTATTCTCAACATAGTATGCTTTCTATGAGTTCTTAACTCAGTATTATGCTAGTTCTTGAGTTGAGAATTGTATTCTGCGAGTTCTAGAGTTGGAATAAGCTTTATGCGAGTTCATGACTTAGAATAAGCATCATGCGAGTTTTTAACTTGGACTTTGCATTTTGAGTGTTTTAACCTGTTTTAAGGTGATTTTCATGTGTTCTGCGAGTTCATTGAGATACAACATCATTTTGAGATCAAAATCTAAACAACAAGTGTTTTGGTCATTTTTTTGTATCTTTTATGTATTTTTTTTGAAGTGTTGTTTCATTTTGTATCTTGCAACATAGTATGCTACCTTTGTGAGCTGTAAGTACATTCTGTATTCTCAACATAGTCTGCTTTCTACGAGTTCTTAACTCAGTATTATGCTAGTTCTTGAGTTGAGAATTGTATTCTGCGAGTTCTAGAGTTGGAATAAGCTTTATGCGAGTTCATGACTTAGAATAAGAATCATGCGAGTTTTTAACTTGGACTTTGCATTTTGAGTGTTCTAACCTGTTTTAAGAGGATTTTCATGTGTTCTGCGAGTTCATTAAATACAACATCATTTTGAGATCAAAATCAAAACAACAAGTGTTTTGGTCATTTTTTTGTATCTTTTATGTATTTTTTTTGAAGTGTTGTTGCATTTTGTATCTTGCAACATAGCAATCTTTGTGAGCTTCAAGTACATTCTGTATTCTCAACATAGTAAGCTTTCTCCGAGTTCTTGAGTTGAGAATTGTATTCTGCGAGTTCTTGAGTTGGAATAAGCTTTATGCGAGTTCATGACTTAGAATATGCATCATGCGAGTTTTTTACTTGGACTTTGCATTTTGAGTGTTCTAACCTGTTTTAAGCGGATTTTCATGTGTTCTGCGAGTTCATGAGATACAACATCATTTTGAGATCAAAATCAAAACAACAAGTGTTTTGGTCATTTTTTTGTATCTTTTATGTATTTTTTTTGAAGTGTTGTTGCATTTTGTATCTTGCAACGTAGTATGCTATCTTTGTGAGCTTCAAGTACATTCTGTATTCTCAACATAGTAAGCTTTCTCCGAGTTCTTACCTTGAGTTCAGTATTATGCGAGTTCTTGAGTTGAGAATTGTATTCTGCGAGTTCTAGAGTGGGAATAAGCTTTATGCGAGTTCAAGACTTAGAATAAGCATCATGCGAGTTTTTTACTTAGACTTTGCATTTTGAGTGTTCTAACCTGTTTTAAGCGTATTTTCATGTGTTCTACGAGTTCATGAGATACAACATCATTTTGAGATCAAAATCAAAACAACAAGTGTTTTGGTCATTTTTTGTATCTTTTATGTATTTTTTTTTGAAGTGTTGTTTCATTTTGTATCTTGCAACATAGCAATCTTTGTGAGCTTCAAGTACATTCTGTATTCTCAACATAGTAAGCTTTCTCCGAGTTCTTGAGTTGAGAATTGTATTCTGCGAGTTCTTGAGTTGGAATAAGCTTTATGCGACTTCATGACTTAGAATAAGCATTATGCGAGTTTTTAACTTGGACTTTGCATTTTGAATGTTCTAACCTGTTTTCCTCCTTTTCATGTGTTCTGCGAGTTCATTAGATACAACATCATTTTGAGATCAAAATCAAAACAACAAGTGTTTTGGTCATTTTTTGTATCTTTTATGTATTTTTTTTGAAGTGTTGTTGCATTTTGTATCTTACAACATAGTATGCTATCTTTGTGAGCTGTAAGTACAATCTGTATTCTCAACATAGTATGCTTTCTATGAGTTCTTAACTCAGTATTATGCTAGTTCTTGAGTTGAGAATTGTATTCTGCGAGTTCTAGAGTTGGAATAAGCTTTATGCGAGTTCATGACTTAGAATAAGCATCATGCGAGTTTTTAACTTGGACTTTGCATTTTGAGTGTTTTAACCTGTTTTAAGAGGATTTTCATGTGTTCTGCGAGTTCATTAAATACAACATCATTTTGAGATCAAAATCAAAACAACAAGTGTTTTGGTCATTTTTTTGTATCTTTTATGTATTTTTTTTGAAGTGTTGTTGCATTTTGTATCTTGCAACATAGCAATCTTTGTGAGCTTCAAGTACATTCTGTATTCTCAACATAGTAAGCTTTCTCCGAGTTCTTGAGTTGAGAATTGTATTCTGCGAGTTCTTGAGTTGGAATAAGCTTTATGCGAGTTCATGACTTAGAATATGCATCATGCGAGTTTTTTACTTGGACTTTGCATTTTGAGTGTTCTAACCTGTTTTAAGCGGATTTTCATGTGTTCTGCGAGTTCATGAGATACAACATCATTTTGAGATCAAAATCAAAACAACAAGTGTTTTGCTCATTTTTTTGTATCTTTTATGTATTTTTTTTGAAGTGTTGTTTCATTTTGTATCTTGCAACATAGTATGCTATCTTTGTGAGTTGTAAGTACAATCTGTATTTTCAACATAGTATGCTTTCTACGAGTTCTTAACTCAGTATTGTGCTAGTTCTTGAGTTGAGAATTGTATTATGCGAGTTCTAGATTTGGAATAAGTTTTATGCGAGTTCATTACTTAGAATAAGCACCATGCGAGTTTTTTACTAGGACTTTGCATTTTGAGAACCTGTTTTAAGAGGATTTTCATGTGTTCTGCGAGTTCATGAGATACAACATCATTTTGAGATCAAAATCAAAACAACTTTTGGTCATTTTTTTTTGAAGTGTTGTTTCATTTTGTACCTTGCAACATAGTATGCTATCTTTGTGAGCTGTAAGTACATTCTGTATTCTCAATATAGTATGCTTTCTACGAGTTCTTAACTCAGTATTATGCTAGTTCTTGAGTTGAGAATTGTATTCTGCGAGTTCTAGAGTTGGAATAAGCTTTATGCGAGTTCATGACTTAGAATAAGTATCCTGCGAGTTTTTAACTTGGACTTTGCATTTGGAGTGTTCTAACCTGTTTTAAGAGGATTTTCATGTGTTCTGCGAGTTCATTAGATACAACATCATTTTGAGATCAAAATCAAAACGTTTTGGTCATTTTTTTGTATCTTTTATGTATTTTTTTGAAGTGTTGTTGCATTTTGTATCTTGCAACATAGAATGCTATCTTTGTGAGCTTCAAGTACATTCTGTATTCTCAACATAGTAAGCTTTCTTCGAGTTCTTAACTTGAGTTCAGTATTATGCGAGTTCTTGAGTTGAGAATTGTATTCTGCGAGTTCTTGAGTTGGAATAAGCTTTATGCGAGTTCATGACTTAGAATAAGCATCATGCGAGTTTTTTAGTTGGACTTTGCATTTTGAGTGTTCTAACCTGTTTTAAGGTGATTTTCATGTGTTCTGCGAGTTCATTGAGATACAACATCATTTTGAGATCAAAATCTAAACAACAAGTGTTTTGGTCATTTTTTTGTATCTTTTATGTATTTTTTTGAAGTGTTGTTGCATTTTGTATCTTGCAACATAGAATGCTATCTTTGTGAGCTTCAAGTACATTCTGTATTCTTAACATAGTAAGCTTTCTTCGAGTTCTTAACTTGAGTTCAGTATTATGCGAGTTATTGAGTTGAGAATTGTATTCTGCGAGTTCTAGAGTTGGAATAAGCTTTATGCGAGTTCATGACTTAGAATAAGCATCATGCGAGTTTTTTACTTGGACTTTGCATTTTGAGTGTTCTAACCTGTTTTAAGCGGATTTTCATGTGTTCTGCGAGTTCATGAGATACAACATCATATTGAGATCAAAATCAAAACAACAAGTGTTTTGCTCATTTTTTTGTATCTTTTATGTATTTTTTTTTGAAGTGTTGTTTCATTTTGTATCTTGCAACATAGTATGCTATCTTTGTGAGCTGTAAGTACAATCTGTATTCTCAACATAGTATGCTTTCTACGAGTTCTTAACTCAGTATTATGCTAGTTCTTGAGTTGAGAATTGTATTCTGCGAGTTCTAGAGTTGGAATAAGCTTTATGCGAGTTCATGACTTAGAATAAGCATCATGCGAGTTTTTAACTTGGACTTTGCATTTGGAGTGTTCTAACCTGTTTAAGAGTATTTTCATGTGTTCTGCGAGTTCATATACAACATCATTTTGAGATCAAAATCAAAACAACAAGTGTTTTGGTCATTTTTTTGTATCTTTTATGTATTTTTTTTGAAGTTTTGTTGCATTTTGTATCTTGCAACGTAGTATGCTATCTTTGTGAGCTTCAAGTACATTCTGTATTCTCAACATAGTAAGCTTTCTCCGAGTTCTTACCTTGAGTTCAGTATTATGCGAGTTCTTGAGTTGAGAATTGTATTCTGCGAGTTCTAGAGTGGGAATAAGCTTTATGCGAGTTCAAGACTTAGAATAAGCATCATGCGAGTTTTTTACTTAGACTTTGCATTTTGAGTGTTCTAACCTGTTTTAAGCGTATTTTCATGTGTTCTATGAGTTCATGAGATACAACATCATTTTGAGATCAAAATCAAAACAACAAGTGTTTTGGTCATTTTTTGTATCTTTTATGTATTTTTTTTTGAAGTGTTGTTTCATTTTGTATCTTGCAACATAGCAATCTTTGTGAGCTTCAAGTACATTCTGTATTCTCAACATAGTAAGCTTTCTCCGAGTTTTTGAGTTGAGAATTGTATTCTGCGAGTCCTTGAGTTGGAATAAGCTTTATGCGAGTTCATGACTTAGAATAAGCATTATGCGAGTTTTTAACTTGGACTTTGCATTTTGAATGTTCTAAACCTGTTTTCCTCATTTTCATGTGTTCTGCGAGTTCATTAGATACAACATCATTTTGAGATCAAAATCAAAACAACAAGTGTTTTGGTCATTTTTTGTATCTTTTATGTATTTTTTTTGAAGTGTTGTTGCATTTTGTATCTTGCAACATAGTATGCTATCTTTGTGAGCTGTAAGTACAATCTGTATTCTCAACATAGTATGCTTTCTATGAGTTCTTAACTCAGTATTATGCTAGTTCTTGAGTTGAGAATTGTATTCTGCGAGTTCTAGAGTTGGAATAAGCTTTATGCGAGTTCATGACTTAGAATAAGCATCATGCGAGTTTTTAACTTGGACTTTGCATTTTGAGTGTTTTAACCTGTTTTAAGGTGATTTTCATGTGTTCTGCGAGTTCATTGAGATACAACATCATTTTGAGATCAAAATCTAAACAACAAGTGTTTTGGTCATTTTTTTGTATCTTTTATGTATTTTTTTTGAAGTGTTGTTTCATTTTGTATCTTGCAACATAGTATGCTACCTTTGTGAGCTGTAAGTACATTCTGTATTCTCAACATAGTCTGCTTTCTACGAGTTCTTAACTCAGTATTATGCTAGTTCTTGAGTTGAGAATTGTATTCTGCGAGTTCTAGAGTTGGAATAAGCTTTATGCGAGTTCATGACTTAGAATAAGAATCATGCGAGTTTTTAACTTGGACTTTGCATTTTGAGTGTTCTAACCTGTTTTAAGAGGATTTTCATGTGTTCTGCGAGTTCATTAAATACAACATCATTTTGAGATCAAAATCAAAACAACAAGTGTTTTGGTCATTTTTTTGTATCTTTTATGTATTTTTTTTGAAGTGTTGTTGCATTTTGTATCTTGCAACATAGCAATCTTTGTGAGCTTCAAGTACATTCTGTATTCTCAACATAGTAAGCTTTCTCCGAGTTCTTGAGTTGAGAATTGTATTCTGCGAGTTCTTGAGTTGGAATAAGCTTTATGCGAGTTCATGACTTAGAATATGCATCATGCGAGTTTTTTACTTGGACTTTGCATTTTGAGTGTTCTAACCTGTTTTAAGCGGATTTTCATGTGTTCTGCGAGTTCATGAGATACAACATCATTTTGAGATCAAAATCAAAACAACAAGTGTTTTGCTCATTTTTTTGTATCTTTTATGTATTTTTTTTGAAGTGTTGTTTCATTTTGTATCTTGCAACATAGTATGCTATCTTTGTGAGTTGTAAGTACAATCTGTATTTTCAACATAGTATGCTTTCTACGAGTTCTTAACTCAGTATTGTGCTAGTTCTTGAGTTGAGAATTGTATTATGCGAGTTCTAGATTTGGAATAAGTTTTATGCGAGTTCATTACTTAGAATAAGCACCATGCGAGTTTTTTACTTGGACTTTGCATTTTGAGTGTTCTAACCTGTTTTAAGAGGATTTTCATGTGTTCTGCGAGTTCATGAGATACAACATCATTTTGAGATCAAAATCAAAACAACTTTTGGTCATTTTTTTTTTGAAGTGTTGTTTCATTTTGTACCTTGCAACATAGTATGCTATCTTTGTGAGCTGTAAGTACATTCTGTATTCTCAATATAGTATGCTTTCTACGAGTTCTTAACTCAGTATTATGCTAGTTCTTGAGTTGAGAATTGTATTCTGCGAGTTCTAGAGTTGGAATAAGCTTTATGCGAGTTCATGACTTAGAATAAGCATCCTGCGAGTTTTTAACTTGGACTTTGCATTTGGAGTGTTCTAACCTGTTTTAAGAGGATTTTCATGTGTTCTGCGAGTTCATTAGATACAACATCATTTTGAGATCAAAATCAAAACGTTTTGGTCATTTTTTTGTATCTTTTATGTATTTTTTTGAAGTGTTGTTGCATTTTGTATCTTGCAACATAGAATGCTATCTTTGTGAGCTTCAAGTACATTCTGTATTCTCAACATAGTAAGCTTTCTTCGAGTTCTTAACTTGAGTTCAGTATTATGCGAGTTCTTGAGTTGAGAATTGTATTCTGCGAGTTCTTGAGTTGGAATAAGCTTTATGCGAGTTCATGACTTAGAATAAGCATCATGCGAGTTTTTTAGTTGGACTTTGCATTTTGAGTGTTCTAACCTGTTTTAAGGTGATTTTCATGTGTTCTGCGAGTTCATTGAGATACAACATCATTTTGAGATCAAAATCTAAACAACAAGTGTTTTGGTCATTTTTTTGTATCTTTTATGTATTTTTTTGAAGTGTTGTTGCATTTTGTATCTTGCAACATAGAATGCTATCTTTGTGAGCTTCAAGTACATTCTGTATTCTCAACATAGTAAGCTTTCTTCGAGTTCTTAACTTGAGTTCAGTATTATGCGAGTTATTGAGTTGAGAATTGTATTCTGCAAGTTCTAGAGTTGGAATAAGCTTTATGCGAGTTCATGACTTAGAATAAGCATCATGCGAGTTTTTTACTTGGACTTTGCATTTTGAGTGTTCTAACCTGTTTTAAGCGGATTTTCATGTGTTCTGCGAGTTCATGAGATACAACATCATATTGAGATCAAAATCAAAACAACAAGTGTTTTGCTCATTTTTTTGTATCTTTTATGTATTTTTTTTTGAAGTGTTGTTTCATTTTGTATCTTGCAACATAGTATGCTATCTTTGTGAGCTGTAAGTACAATCTGTATTCTCAACATAGTATGCTTTCTACGAGTTCTTAACTCAGTATTATGCTAGTTCTTGAGTTGAGAATTGTATTCTGCGAGTTCTAGAGTTGGAATAAGCTTTATGCGAGTTCATGACTTAGAATAAGCATCATGCGAGTTTTTAACTTGGACTTTGCATTTGGAGTGTTCTAACCTGTTTAAGAGGATTTTCATGTGTTCTGCGAGTTCATATACAACATCATTTTGAGATCAAAATCAAAACAACAAGTGTTTTGGTCATTTTTTTGTATCTTTTATGTATTTTTTTTGAAGTGTTGTTGCATTTTGTATCTTGCAACGTAGTATGCTATCTTTGTGAGCTTCAAGTACATTCTGTATTCTCAACATAGTAAGCTTTCTCCGAGTTCTTACCTTGAGTTCAGTATTATGCGAGTTCTTGAGTTGAGAATTGTATTCTGCGAGTTCTAGAGTGGGAATAAGCTTTATGCGAGTTCAAGACTTAGAATAAGCATCATGCGAGTTTTTTACTTAGACTTTGCATTTTGAGTGTTCTAGCCTGTTTTAAGCGTATTTTCATGTGTTCTACGAGTTCATGAGATACAACATCATTTTGAGATCAAAATCAAAACAACAAGTGTTTTGGTCATTTTTTGTATCTTTTATGTATTTTTTTTTGAAGTGTTGTTTCATTTTGTATCTTGCAACATAGCAATCTTTGTGAGCTTCAAGTACATTCTGTATTCTCAACATAGTAAGCTTTCTCCGAGTTCTTGAGTTGAGAATTGTATTCTGCGAGTTCTTGAGTTGGAATAAGCTTTATGCGACTTCATGACTTAGAATAAGCATTATGCGAGTTTTTAACTTGGACTTTGCATTTTGAATGTTCTAACCTGTTTTCCTCCTTTTCATGTGTTCTGCGAGTTCATTAGATACAACATCATTTTGAGATCAAAATCAAAACAACAAGTGAGGTCATTTTTTGTATCTTTTATGTATTTTTTTTGAAGTGTTGTTGCATTTTGTATCTTGCAACATAGTATGCTATCTTTGTGAGCTGTAAGTACAATCTGTATTCTCAACATAGTATGCTATCTATGAGTTCTTAACTCAGTATTATGCTAGTTCTTGAGTTGAGAATTGTATTCTGCGAGTTCTAGAGTTGGAATAAGCTTTATGCGAGTTCATGACTTAGAATAAGCATCATGCGAGTTTTTAACTTGGACTTTGCATTTTGAGTGTTTTAACCTGTTTTAAGAGGATTTTCATGTGTTCTGCGAGTTCATTAAATACAACATCATTTTGAGATCAAAATCAAAACAACAAGTGTTTTGGTCATTTTTTTGTATCTTTTATGTATTTTTTTTGAAGTGTTGTTGCATTTTGTATCTTGCAACATAGCAATCTTTGTGAGCTTCAAGTACATTCTGTATTCTCAACATAGTAAGCTTTCTCCGAGTTCTTGAGTTGAGAATTGTATTCTGCGAGTTCTTAAGTTGGAATAAGCTTTATGCGAGTTCATGACTTAGAATATGCATCATGCGAGTTTTTTACTTGGACTTTGCATTTTGAGTGTTCTAACCTGTTTTAAGCGGATTTTCATGTGTTCTGCGAGTTCATGAGATACAACATCATTTTGAGATCAAAATCAAAACAACAAGTGTTTTGCTCATTTTTTTGTATCTTTTATGTATTTTTTTTGAAGTGTTGTTTCATTTTGTATCTTGCAACATAGTATGCTATCTTTGTGAGTTGTAAGTACAATCTGTATTTTCAACATAGTATGCTTTCTACGAGTTCTTAACTCAGTATTGTGCTAGTTCTTGAGTTGAGAATTGTATTATGCGAGTTCTAGATTTGGAATAAGTTTTATGCGAGTTCATTACTTAGAATAAGCACCATGCGAGTTTTTTACTAGGACTTTGCATTTTGAGAACCTGTTTTAAGAGGATTTTCATGTGTTCTGCGAGTTCATGAGATACAACATCATTTTGAGATCAAAATCAAAACAACTTTTGGTCATTTTTTTTTGAAGTGTTGTTTCATTTTGTACCTTGCAACATAGTATGCTATCTTTGTGAGCTGTAAGTACATTCTGTATTCTCAATATAGTATGCTTTCTACGAGTTCTTAACTCAGTATTATGCTAGTTCTTGAGTTGAGAATTGTATTCTGCGAGTTCTAGAGTTGGAATAAGCTTTATGCGAGTTCATGACTTAGAATAAGCATCCTGCGAGTTTTTAACTTGGACTTTGCATTTGGAGTGTTCTAACCTGTTTTAAGAGGATTTTCATGTGTTCTGCGAGTTCATTAGATACAACATCATTTTGAGATCAAAATCAAAACGTTTTGGTCATTTTTTTGTATCTTTTATGTATTTTTTTGAAGTGTTGTTGCATTTTGTATCTTGCAACATAGAATGCTATCTTTGTGAGCTTCAAGTACATTCTGTATTCTCAACATAGTAAGCTTTCTTCGAGTTCTTAACTTGAGTTCAGTATTATGCGAGTTCTTGAGTTGAGAATTGTATTCTGCGAGTTCTTGAGTTGGAATAAGCTTTATGCGAGTTCATGACTTAGAATAAGCATCATGCGAGTTTTTTAGTTGGACTTTGCATTTTGAGTGTTCTAACCTGTTTTAAGGTGATTTTCATGTGTTCTGCGAGTTCATTGAGATACAACATCATTTTGAGATCAAAATCTAAACAACAAGTGTTTTGGTCATTTTTTTGTATCTTTTATGTATTTTTTTGAATTGTTGTTGCATTTTGTATCTTGCAACATAGAATGCTATCTTTGTGAGCTTCAAGTACATTCTGTATTCTTAACATAGTAAGCTTTCTTCGAGTTCTTAACTTGAGTTCAGTATTATGCGAGTTATTGAGTTGAGAATTGTATTCTGCGAGTTCTAGAGTTGGAATAAGCTTTATGCGAGTTCAAGACTTAGAATAAGCATCATGCGAGTTTTTTACTTAGACTTTGCATTTTGAGTGTTCTAACCTGTTTTAAGCGTATTTTCATGTGTTCTACGAGTTCATGAGATACAACATCATTTTGAGATCAAAATCAAAACAACAAGTGTTTTGGTCATTTTTTTGTATCTTTTATGTATTTTTTTTGAAGTGTTGTTGCATTTTTTATCTTGCAACATAGTATGCTATCTTTGTGAGCTTCAAGTACATTCTGTATTCTCAACATAGTAAGCTTTCTCCGAGTTCTTACCTTGAGTTCAGTATTATGCGAGTTCTTGAGTTGAGAATTGTATTCTGCGAGTTCTAGAGTGGGAATAAGCTTTATGCGAGTTCAAGACTTAGAATAAGCATCATGCGAGTTTTTAACTTGGACTTTGCATTTTGAGTGTTCTAACCTGTTTTAAGAGGATTTTCATGTGTTCTGCGAGTTCATTAAATACAACATCATTTTGAGATCAAAATCAAAACAACAAGTGTTTTGGTCATTTTTTTGTATCTTTTATGTATTTTTTTTGAAGTGTTGTTGCATTTTGTATCTTGCAACATAGCAATCTTTGTGAGCTTCAAGTACATTCTGTATTCTCAACATAGTAAGCTTTCTCCGAGTTCTTGAGTTGAGAATTGTATTCTGCGAGTTCTTGAGTTGGAATAAGCTTTATGCGAGTTCATGACTTAGAATATGCATCATGCGAGTTTTTTACTTGGACTTTGCATTTTGAGTGTTCTAACCTGTTTTAAGCGGATTTTCATGTGTTCTGCGAGTTCATGAGATACAACATCATTTTGAGATCAAAATCAAAACAACAAGTGTTTTGCTCATTTTTTTGTATCTTTTATGTATTTTTTTTGAAGTGTTGTTTCATTTTGTATCTTGCAACATAGTATGCTATCTTTGTGAGTTGTAAGTACAATCTGTATTTTCAACATAGTATGCTTTCTACGAGTTCTTAACTCAGTATTGTGCTAGTTCTTGAGTTGAGAATTGTATTATGCGAGTTCTAGATTTGGAATAAGTTTTATGCGAGTTCATTACTTAGAATAAGCACCATGCGAGTTTTTTACTAGGACTTTGCATTTTGAGAACCTGTTTTAAGAGGATTTTCATGTGTTCTGCGAGTTCATGAGATACAACATCATTTTGAGATCAAAATCAAAACAACTTTTGGTCATTTTTTTTTGAAGTGTTGTTTCATTTTGTACCTTGCAACATAGTATGCTATCTTTGTGAGCTGTAAGTACATTCTGTATTCTCAATATAGTATGCTTTCTACGAGTTCTTAACTCAGTATTATGCTAGTTCTTGAGTTGAGAATTGTATTCTGCGAGTTCTAGAGTTGGAATAAGCTTTATGCGAGTTCATGACTTAGAATAAGCATCCTGCGAGTTTTTAACTTGGACTTTGCATTTGGAGTGTTCTAACCTGTTTTAAGAGGATTTTCATGTGTTCTGCGAGTTCATTAGATACAACATCATTTTGAGATCAAAATCAAAACGTTTTGGTCATTTTTTTGTATCTTTTATGTATTTTTTTGAAGTGTTGTTGCATTTTGTATCTTGCAACATAGAATGCTATCTTTGTGAGCTTCAAGTACATTCTGTATTCTCAACATAGTAAGCTTTCTTCGAGTTCTTAACTTGAGTTCAGTATTATGCGAGTTCTTGAGTTGAGAATTGTATTCTGCGAGTTCTTGAGTTGGAATAAGCTTTATGCGAGTTCATGACTTAGAATAAGCATCATGCGAGTTTTTTAGTTGGACTTTGCATTTTGAGTGTTCTAACCTGTTTTAAGGTGATTTTCATGTGTTCTGCGAGTTCATTGAGATACAACATCATTTTGAGATCAAAATCTAAACAACAAGTGTTTTGGTCATTTTTTTGTATCTTTTATGTATTTTTTTGAATTGTTGTTGCATTTTGTATCTTGCAACATAGAATGCTATCTTTGTGAGCTTCAAGTACATTCTGTATTCTTAACATAGTAAGCTTTCTTCGAGTTCTTAACTTGAGTTCAGTATTATGCGAGTTATTGAGTTGAGAATTGTATTCTGCGAGTTCTAGAGTTGGAATAAGCTTTATGCGAGTTCAAGACTTAGAATAAGCATCATGCGAGTTTTTTACTTAGACTTTGCATTTTGAGTGTTCTAACCTGTTTTAAGCGTATTTTCATGTGTTCTACGAGTTCATGAGATACAACATCATTTTGAGATCAAAATCAAAACAACAAGTGTTTTGGTCATTTTTTTGTATCTTTTATGTATTTTTTTTGAAGTGTTGTTGCATTTTTTATCTTGCAACATAGTATGCTATCTTTGTGAGCTTCAAGTACATTCTGTATTCTCAACATAGTAAGCTTTCTCCGAGTTCTTACCTTGAGTTCAGTATTATGCGAGTTCTTGAGTTGAGAATTGTATTCTGCGAGTTCTAGAGTGGGAATAAGCTTTATGCGAGTTCAAGACTTAGAATAAGCATCATGCGAGTTTTTAACTTGGACTTTGCATTTTGAGTGTTCTAACCTGTTTTAAGAGGATTTTCATGTGTTCTGCGAGTTCATTAAATACAACATCATTTTGAGATCAAAATCAAAACAACAAGTGTTTTGGTCATTTTTTTGTATCTTTTATGTATTTTTTTTGAAGTGTTGTTGCATTTTGTATCTTGCAACATAGCAATCTTTGTGAGCTTCAAGTACATTCTGTATTCTCAACATAGTAAGCTTTCTCCGAGTTCTTGAGTTGAGAATTGTATTCTGCGAGTTCTTGAGTTGGAATAAGCTTTATGCGAGTTCATGACTTAGAATATGCATCATGCGAGTTTTTTACTTGGACTTTGCATTTTGAGTGTTCTAACCTGTTTTAAGCGGATTTTCATGTGTTCTGCGAGTTCATGAGATACAACATCATTTTGAGATCAAAATCAAAACAACAAGTGTTTTGCTCATTTTTTTGTATCTTTTATGTATTTTTTTTGAAGTGTTGTTTCATTTTGTATCTTGCAACATAGTATGCTATCTTTGTGAGTTGTAAGTACAATCTGTATTTTCAACATAGTATGCTTTCTACGAGTTCTTAACTCAGTATTGTGCTAGTTCTTGAGTTGAGAATTGTATTATGCGAGTTCTAGATTTGGAATAAGTTTTATGCGAGTTCATTACTTAGAATAAGCACCATGCGAGTTTTTTACTTGGACTTTGCATTTTGAGTGTTCTAACCTGTTTTAAGAGGATTTTCATGTGTTCTGCGAGTTCATGAGATACAACATCATTTTGAGATCAAAATCAAAACAACTTTTGGTCATTTTTTTTTTGAAGTGTTGTTTCATTTTGTACCTTGCAACATAGTATGCTATCTTTGTGAGCTGTAAGTACATTCTGTATTCTCAATATAGTATGCTTTCTACGAGTTCTTAACTCAGTATTATGCTAGTTCTTGAGTTGAGAATTGTATTCTGCGAGTTCTAGAGTTGGAATAAGCTTTATGCGAGTTCATGACTTAGAATAAGCATCCTGCGAGTTTTTAACTTGGACTTTGCATTTGGAGTGTTCTAACCTGTTTTAAGAGGATTTTCATGTGTTCTGCGAGTTCATTAGATACAACATCATTTTGAGATCAAAATCAAAACGTTTTGGTCATTTTTTTGTATCTTTTATGTATTTTTTTGAAGTGTTGTTGCATTTTGTATCTTGCAACATAGAATGCTATCTTTGTGAGCTTCAAGTACATTCTGTATTCTCAACATAGTAAGCTTTCTTCGAGTTCTTAACTTGAGTTCAGTATTATGCGAGTTCTTGAGTTGAGAATTGTATTCTGCGAGTTCTTGAGTTGGAATAAGCTTTATGCGAGTTCATGACTTAGAATAAGCATCATGCGAGTTTTTTAGTTGGACTTTGCATTTTGAGTGTTCTAACCTGTTTTAAGGTGATTTTCATGTGTTCTGCGAGTTCATTGAGATACAACATCATTTTGAGATCAAAATCTAAACAACAAGTGTTTTGGTCATTTTTTTGTATCTTTTATGTATTTTTTTGAAGTGTTGTTGCATTTTGTATCTTGCAACATAGAATGCTATCTTTGTGAGCTTCAAGTACATTCTGTATTCTCAACATAGTAAGCTTTCTTCGAGTTCTTAACTTGAGTTCAGTATTATGCGAGTTATTGAGTTGAGAATTGTATTCTGCAAGTTCTAGAGTTGGAATAAGCTTTATGCGAGTTCATGACTTAGAATAAGCATCATGCGAGTTTTTTACTTGGACTTTGCATTTTGAGTGTTCTAACCTGTTTTAAGCGGATTTTCATGTGTTCTGCGAGTTCATGAGATACAACATCATATTGAGATCAAAATCAAAACAACAAGTGTTTTGCTCATTTTTTTGTATCTTTTATGTATTTTTTTTTGAAGTGTTGTTTCATTTTGTATCTTGCAACATAGTATGCTATCTTTGTGAGCTGTAAGTACAATCTGTATTCTCAACATAGTATGCTTTCTACGAGTTCTTAACTCAGTATTATGCTAGTTCTTGAGTTGAGAATTGTATTCTGCGAGTTCTAGAGTTGGAATAAGCTTTATGCGAGTTCATGACTTAGAATAAGCATCATGCGAGTTTTTAACTTGGACTTTGCATTTGGAGTGTTCTAACCTGTTTAAGAGGATTTTCATGTGTTCTGCGAGTTCATATACAACATCATTTTGAGATCAAAATCAAAACAACAAGTGTTTTGGTCATTTTTTTGTATCTTTTATGTATTTTTTTTGAAGTGTTGTTGCATTTTGTATCTTGCAACGTAGTATGCTATCTTTGTGAGCTTCAAGTACATTCTGTATTCTCAACATAGTAAGCTTTCTCCGAGTTCTTACCTTGAGTTCAGTATTATGCGAGTTCTTGAGTTGAGAATTGTATTCTGCGAGTTCTAGAGTGGGAATAAGCTTTATGCGAGTTCAAGACTTAGAATAAGCATCATGCGAGTTTTTTACTTAGACTTTGCATTTTGAGTGTTCTAACCTGTTTTAAGCGTATTTTCATGTGTTCTACGAGTTCATGAGATACAACATCATTTTGAGATCAAAATCAAAACAACAAGTGTTTTGGTCATTTTTTGTATCTTTTATGTATTTTTTTTTGAAGTGTTGTTTCATTTTGTATCTTGCAACATAGCAATCTTTGTGAGCTTCAAGTACATTCTGTATTCTCAACATAGTAAGCTTTCTCCGAGTTCTTGAGTTGAGAATTGTATTCTGCGAGTTCTTGAGTTGGAATAAGCTTTATGCGACTTCATGACTTAGAATAAGCATTATGCGAGTTTTTAACTTGGACTTTGCATTTTGAATGTTCTAACCTGTTTTCCTCCTTTTCATGTGTTCTGCGAGTTCATTAGATACAACATCATTTTGAGATCAAAATCAAAACAACAAGTGAGGTCATTTTTTGTATCTTTTATGTATTTTTTTTGAAGTGTTGTTGCATTTTGTATCTTGCAACATAGTATGCTATCTTTGTGAGCTGTAAGTACAATCTGTATTCTCAACATAGTATGCTATCTATGAGTTCTTAACTCAGTATTATGCTAGTTCTTGAGTTGAGAATTGTATTCTGCGAGTTCTAGAGTTGGAATAAGCTTTATGCGAGTTCATGACTTAGAATAAGCATCATGCGAGTTTTTAACTTGGACTTTGCATTTTGAGTGTTTTAACCTGTTTTAAGAGGATTTTCATGTGTTCTGCGAGTTCATTAAATACAACATCATTTTGAGATCAAAATCAAAACAACAAGTGTTTTGGTCATTTTTTTGTATCTTTTATGTATTTTTTTTGAAGTGTTGTTGCATTTTGTATCTTGCAACATAGCAATCTTTGTGAGCTTCAAGTACATTCTGTATTCTCAACATAGTAAGCTTTCTCCGAGTTCTTGAGTTGAGAATTGTATTCTGCGAGTTCTTGAGTTGGAATAAGCTTTATGCGAGTTCATGACTTAGAATATGCATCATGCGAGTTTTTTACTTGGACTTTGCATTTTGAGTGTTCTAACCTGTTTTAAGCGGATTTTCATGTGTTCTGCGAGTTCATGAGATACAACATCATTTTGAGATCAAAATCAAAACAACAAGTGTTTTGCTCATTTTTTTGTATCTTTTATGTATTTTTTTTGAAGTGTTGTTTCATTTTGTATCTTGCAACATAGTATGCTATCTTTGTGAGTTGTAAGTACAATCTGTATTTTCAACATAGTATGCTTTCTACGAGTTCTTAACTCAGTATTGTGCTAGTTCTTGAGTTGAGAATTGTATTATGCGAGTTCTAGATTTGGAATAAGTTTTATGCGAGTTCATTACTTAGAATAAGCACCATGCGAGTTTTTTACTAGGACTTTGCATTTTGAGAACCTGTTTTAAGAGGATTTTCATGTGTTCTGCGAGTTCATGAGATACAACATCATTTTGAGATCAAAATCAAAACAACTTTTGGTCATTTTTTTTTGAAGTGTTGTTTCATTTTGTACCTTGCAACATAGTATGCTATCTTTGTGAGCTGTAAGTACATTCTGTATTCTCAATATAGTATGCTTTCTACGAGTTCTTAACTCAGTATTATGCTAGTTCTTGAGTTGAGAATTGTATTCTGCGAGTTCTAGAGTTGGAATAAGCTTTATGCGAGTTCATGACTTAGAATAAGCATCCTGCGAGTTTTTAACTTGGACTTTGCATTTGGAGTGTTCTAACCTGTTTTAAGAGGATTTTCATGTGTTCTGCGAGTTCATTAGATACAACATCATTTTGAGATCAAAATCAAAACGTTTTGGTCATTTTTTTGTATCTTTTATGTATTTTTTTGAAGTGTTGTTGCATTTTGTATCTTGCAAAATAGAATGCTATCTTTGTGAGCTTCAAGTACATTCTGTATTCTCAACATAGTAAGCTTTCTTCGAGTTCTTAACTTGAGTTCAGTATTATGCGAGTTCTTGAGTTGAGAATTGTATTCTGCGAGTTCTTGAGTTGGAATAAGCTTTATGCGAGTTCATGACTTAGAATAAGCATCATGCGAGTTTTTTAGTTGGACTTTGCATTTTGAGTGTTCTAACCTGTTTTAAGGTGATTTTCATGTGTTCTGCGAGTTCATTGAGATACAACATCATTTTGAGATCAAAATCTAAACAACAAGTGTTTTGGTCATTTTTTTGTATCTTTTATGTATTTTTTTGAATTGTTGTTGCATTTTGTATCTTGCAACATAGAATGCTATCTTTGTGAGCTTCAAGTACATTCTGTATTCTTAACATAGTAAGCTTTCTTCGAGTTCTTAACTTGAGTTCAGTATTATGCGAGTTATTGAGTTGAGAATTGTATTCTGCGAGTTCTAGAGTTGGAATAAGCTTTATGCGAGTTCAAGACTTAGAATAAGCATCATGCGAGTTTTTTACTTAGACTTTGCATTTTGAGTGTTCTAACCTGTTTTAAGCGTATTTTCATGTGTTCTACGAGTTCATGAGATACAACATCATTTTGAGATCAAAATCAAAACAACAAGTGTTTTGGTCATTTTTTGTATCTTTTATGTATTTTTTTTTGAAGTGTTGTTTCATTTTGTATCTTGCAACATAGCAATCTTTGTGAGCTTCAAGTACATTCTGTATTCTCAACATAGTAAGCTTTCTCCGAGTTCTTGAGTTGAGAATTGTATTCTGCGAGTTCTTGAGTTGGAATAAGCTTTATGCGACTTCATGACTTGGAATAAGCATTATGCGAGTTTTTAACTTGGACTTTGCATTTTGAGTGTTCTAACCTGTTTTAAGAGGATTTTCATGTGTTCTGCGAGTTCATTAGATACAACATCATTTTGAGATCAAAATGAAAACAACAAGTGTTTTGGTCATTTTTTTGTATCTTTTATGTATTTTTTTTGAAGTGTTGTTGCATTTTGTATCTTGCAACATAGTATGCTATCTTTGTGAGCTGTAAGTACAATCTGTATTCTCAACATAGTATGCTTTCTATGAGTTCTTAACTCAGTATTATGCTAGTTCTTGAGTTGAGAATTGTATTCTGCGAGTTCTAGAGTTGGAATAAGCTTTATGCGAGTTCATGACTTAGAATAAGCATCATGCGAGTTTTTAACTTGGACTTTGCATTTTGAGTATTCTAACCTGTTTTAAGAGGATTTTCATGTGTTCTGCGAGTTCATTAGATACAACATCATTTTGAGATCAAAATCAAAACAACAAGTGTTTTGGTCATTTTTTTGTATCTTTTTTGTATTTTTTTTGAAGTGTTGTTGCATTGTATCTTGGAACATAGAATGCTATCTTTGTGAGCTTCAAGTACATTCTGTATTCTCAACATAGTAAGCTTTCTCTGAGTTCTTAACTTGAGTTCAGTATTATGCGAGTTCTTGAGTTGAGAATTGTATTCTGCGAGTTCTAGAGTTAGAATAAGCTTTATGCGAGTTCATGACTTAGAATAAGCATCATGCGAGTTTTTAACTTGGACTTTGCATTTTGAGTGTTCTAACCTGTTTTAAGAGGATTTTCATGTGTTCTGCGAGTTCATTAAATACAACATCATTTTGAGATCAAAATCAAAACAACAAGTGTTTTGGTCATTATTTTTGTATCTTTTATGTATTTTTTTTAAGTGTTGTTGCATTTTGTATCTTGCAACATAGTATGCTATCTTTGTGAGCTTCAAGTACATTCTGTATTCTCAACATAGTAAGCTTTCTCCGAGTTCTTAACTTGAGTTCAGTATGATGCGAGTTATTGAGTTGAGAATTGTATTCTGCGAGTTCTAGAGTTGGAATAAGCTTTATGCGAGTTCATGACTTAGAATAAGCATCATGCGAGTTTTTTACTTGGACTTTGCATTTTGAGTGTTCTAACCTGTTTTAAGCGGATTTTCATGTGTTCTGCGAGTTCATGAGATACAACATCATATTGAGATCAAAATCAAAACAACAAGTGTTTTGCTCGTTTTTTTGTATCTTTTATGTATTTTTTTTTGAAGTGTTGTTTCATTTTGTATCTTGCAACATAGTATGCTATCTTTGTGAGCTGTAAGTACAATCTGTATTCTCAACATAGTATGCTTTCTACGAGTTCTTAACTCAGTATTATGCTAGTTCTTGAGTTGAGAATTGTATTCTGCGAGTTCTAGAGTTGGAATAAGCTTTATGCGAGTTCATGACTTAGAATAAGCATCATGCGAGTTTTTAACTTGGACTTTGCATTTGGAGTGTTCTAACCTGTTTAAGAGGATTTTCATGTGTTCTGCGAGTTCATATACAACATCATTTTGAGATCAAAATCAAAACAACAAGTGTTTTGGTCATTTTTTTGTATCTTTTATGTATTTTTTTTGAAGTGTTGTTGCATTTTGTATCTTGCAACGTAGTATGCTATCTTTGTGAGCTTCAAGTACATTCTGTATTCTCAACATAGTAAGCTTTCTCCGAGTTCTTACCTTGAGTTCAGTATTATGCGAGTTCTTGAGTTGAGAATTGTATTCTGCGAGTTCTAGAGTGGGAATAAGCTTTATGCGAGTTCATGACTTAGAATAAGCATCATGCGAGTTTTTTACTTAGACTTTGCATTTTGAGTGTTCTAACCTGTTTTAAGCGTATTTTCATGTGTTCTGCGAGTTCATGAGATACAACATCATTTTGAGATCAAAATCAAAACAACAAGTGTTTTGGTCATTTTTTGTATCTTTTATGGATTTTTTTTTGAAGTGTTGTTTCATTTTGTATCTTGCAACATAGCAATCTTTGTGAGCTTCAAGTACATTCTGTATTCTCAACATAGTAAGCTTTCTCCGAGTTCTTGAGTTGAGAATTGTATTCTGCGAGTTCTTGAGTTGGAATAAGCTTTATGCGAGTTCATGACTTAGAATAAGCATTATGCGAGTTTTTAACTTGGACTTTGCATTTTGAATGTTCTAACCTGTTTTCCTCATTTTCATGTGTTCTGCGAGTTCATTAGATACAACATCATTTTGAGATCAAAATCAAAACAACAAGTGTTTTGGTCATTTTTTGTATCTTTTATGTATTTTTTTTGAAGTGTTGTTGCATTTTGTATCTTGCAACATAGTATGCTATCTTTGTGAGCTGTAAGTACAATCTGTATTCTCAACATAGTATGCTTTCTATGAGTTCTTAACTCAGTATTATGCTAGTTCTTGAGTTGAGAATTGTATTCTGCGAGTTCTAGAGTTGGAATAAGCTTTATGCGAGTTCATGACTTAGAATAAGCATCATGCGAGTTTTTAACTTGGACTTTGCATTTTGAGTGTTTTAACCTGTTTTAAGAGGATTTTCATGTGTTCTGCGAGTTCATTAAATACAACATCATTTTGAGATCAAAATCAAAACAACAAGTGTTTTGGTCATTTTTTTGTATCTTTTATGTATTTTTTTTGAAGTGTTATTGCATTTTGTATCTTGCAACATAGCAATCTTTGTGAGCTTCAAGTACATTCTGTATTCTCAACATAGTAAGCTTTCTCCGAGTTCTTGAGTTGAGAATTGTATTCTGCGAGTTCTTGAGTTGGAATAAGCTTTATGCGAGTTCATGACTTAGAATAAGCATCATGCGAGTTTTTTACTTGGACTTTGCATTTTGAGTGTTCTAACCTGTTTTAAGAGGATTTTCATGTGTTCTGCGAGTTCATTTGATACAACATCATTTTGAGATCAAAATCAAAACAACAAGTGTTTTGGTCATTTTTTTGTATCTTTTATGTATTTTTTTTGAAGTGTTGTTGCATTTTGTATCTTGCAACATAGTATGCTATCTTTGTGAGCTTCAAGTACATTCTGTATTCTCAACATAGTAAGCTTTCTCCGAGTTCTTACCTTGAGTTCAGTATTATGCGAGTTCTTGAGTTGAGAATTGTATTCTGCGAGTTCTAGAGTGGGAATAAGCTTTATGCGAGTTCATGACTTATAATAAGCATCATGCGAGTTTTTTACTTGGACTTTGCATTTTGAGTGTTCTAACCTATTTTAAGCGTATTTTCATGTGTTCTGCGAGTTCATGAGATACAACATCATTTTGAGATCAAAATCAAAACAACAAGTGTTTTGGTCATTTTTTGTATCTTTTATGTATTTTTTTTTGAAGTGTTGTTTCATTTTGTATCTTGCAACATAGCCAATCTTTGTGAGCTTCAAGTACATTCTGTATTCTCAACATAGTAAGCTTTCTCCGAGTTCTTGAGTTGAGAATTGTATTCTGCGAGTTCTTGAGTTGGAATAAGCTTTATGATGCGACTTCATGACTTGGAATAAGCATTATGCGAGTTTTTAACTTGGACTTTGCATTTTGAGTGTTCTAACCTGTTTTAAGAGGATTTTCATGTGTTCTGCGAGTTCATTAGATACAACATCATTTTGAGATCAAAATCAAAACAACAAGTGTTTTGGTCATTTTTTTGTATCTTTTATGTATTTTTTTTGAAGTGTTGTTGCATTTTGTATCTTGCAACGTAGTATGCTATCTTTGTGAGCTTCAAGTACATTCTGTATTCTCAACATAGTAAGCTTTCTCCGAGTTCTTACCTTGAGTTCAGTATTATGCGAGTTCTTGAGTTGAGAATTGTATTCTGCGAGTTCTAGAGTGGGAATAAGCTTTATGCGAGTTCATGACTTAGAATAAGCATCATGCGAGTTTTTTACTTAGACTTTGCATTTTGAGTGTTCTAACCTGTTTTAAGCGTATTTTCATGTGTTCTGCGAGTTCATGAGATACAACATCATTTTGAGATCAAAATCAAAACAACAAGTGTTTTGGTCATTTTTTGTATCTTTTATGTATTTTTTTTTGAAGTGTTGTTTCATTTTGTATCTTGCAACATAGCAATCTTTGTGAGCTTCAAGTACATTCTGTATTCTCAACATAGTAAGCTTTCTCCGAGTTCTTGAGTTGAGAATTGTATTCTGCGAGTTCTTGAGTTGGAATAAGCTTTATGCGAGTTCATGACTTAGAATAAGCATTATGCGAGTTTTTAACTTGGACTTTGCATTTTGAATGTTCTAACCTGTTTTCCTCATTTTCATGTGTTCTGCGAGTTCATTAGATACAACATCATTTTGAGATCAAAATCAAAACAACAAGTGTTTTGGTCATTTTTTGTATCTTTTATGTATTTTTTTTGAAGTGTTGTTGCATTTTGTATCTTGCAACATAGTATGCTATCTTTGTGAGCTGTAAGTACAATCTGTATTCTCAACATAGTATGCTTTCTATGAGTTCTTAACTCAGTATTATGCTAGTTCTTGAGTTGAGAATTGTATTCTGCGAGTTCTAGAGTTGGAATAAGCTTTATGCGAGTTCATGACTTAGAATAAGCATCATGCGAGTTTTTAACTTGGACTTTGCATTTTGAGTGTTTTAACCTGTTTTAAGAGGATTTTCATGTGTTCTGCGAGTTCATTAAATACAACATCATTTTGAGATCAAAATCAAAACAACAAGTGTTTTGGTCATTTTTTTGTATCTTTTATGTATTTTTTTTGAAGTGTTGTTGCATTTTGTATCTTGCAACATAGCAATCTTTGTGAGCTTCAAGTACATTCTGTATTCTCAACATAGTAAGCTTTCTCCGAGTTCTTGAGTTGAGAATTGTATTCTGCGAGTTCTTGAGTTGGAATAAGCTTTATGCGAGTTCATGACTTAGAATAAGCATCATGCGAGTTTTTTACTTGGACTTTGCATTTTGAGTGTTCTAACCTGTTTTAAGAGGATTTTCATGTGTTCTGCGAGTTCATTTGATACAACATCATTTTGAGATCAAAATCAAAACAACAAGTGTTTTGGTCATTTTTTTGTATCTTTTATGTATTTTTTTTGAAGTGTTGTTGCATTTTGTATCTTGCAACATAGTATGCTATCTTTGTGAGCTTCAAGTACATTCTGTATTCTCAACATAGTAAGCTTTCTCCGAGTTCTTACCTTGAGTTCAGTATTATGCGAGTTCTTGAGTTGAGAATTGTATTCTGCGAGTTCTAGAGTGGGAATAAGCTTTATGCGAGTTCATGACTTAGAATAAGCATCATGCGAGTTTTTTACTTAGACTTTGCATTTTGAGTGTTCTAACCTGTTTTAAGCGTATTTTCATGTGTTCTGCGAGTTCATGAGATACAACATCATTTTGAGATCAAAATCAAAACAACAAGTGTTTTGGTCATTTTTTGTATCTTTTATGTATTTTTTTTTGAAGTGTTGTTTCATTTTGTATCTTGCAACATAGCAATCTTTGTGAGCTTCAAGTACATTCTGTATTCTCAACATAGTAAGCTTTCTCCGAGTTCTTGAGTTGAGAATTGTATTCTGCGAGTTCTTGAGTTGGAATAAGCTTTATGCGAGTTCATGACTTAGAATAAGCATTATGCGAGTTTTTAACTTGGACTTTGCATTTTGAATGTTCTAACCTGTTTTCCTCATTTTCATGTGTTCTGCGAGTTCATTAGATACAACATCATTTTGAGATCAAAATCAAAACAACAAGTGTTTTGGTCATTTTTTGTATCTTTTATGTATTTTTTTTGAAGTGTTGTTGCATTTTGTATCTTGCAACATAGTATGCTATCTTTGTGAGCTGTAAGTACAATCTGTATTCTCAACATAGTATGCTTTCTATGAGTTCTTAACTCAGTATTATGCTAGTTCTTGAGTTGAGAATTGTATTCTGCGAGTTCTAGAGTTGGAATAAGCTTTATGCGAGTTCATGACTTAGAATAAGCATCATGCGAGTTTTTAACTTGGACTTTGCATTTTGAGTGTTTTAACCTGTTTTAAGAGGATTTTCATGTGTTCTGCGAGTTCATTAAATACAACATCATTTTGAGATCAAAATCAAAACAACAAGTGTTTTGGTCATTTTTTTGTATCTTTTATGTATTTTTTTTGAAGTGTTGTTGCATTTTGTATCTTGCAACATAGCAATCTTTGTGAGCTTCAAGTACATTCTGTATTCTCAACATAGTAAGCTTTCTCCGAGTTCTTGAGTTGAGAATTGTATTCTGCGAGTTCTTGAGTCGGAATAAGCTTTATGCGAGTTCATGACTTAGAATAAGCATCATGCGAGTTTTTTACTTGGACTTTGCATTTTGAGTGTTCTAACCTGTTTTAAGAGGATTTTCATGTGTTCTGCGAGTTCATTTGATACAACATCATTTTGAGATCAAAATCAAAACAACAAGTGTTTTGGTCATTTTTTTGTATCTTTTATGTATTTTTTTTGAAGTGTTGTTGCATTTTGTATCTTGCAACATAGTATGCTATCTTTGTGAGCTTCAAGTACATTCTGTATTCTCAACATAGTAAGCTTTCTCCGAGTTCTTACCTTGAGTTCAGTATTATGCGAGTTCTTGAGTTGAGAATTGTATTCTGCGAGTTCTAGAGTGGGAATAAGCTTTATGCGAGTTCATGACTTAGAATAAGCATCATGCGAGTTTTTTACTTAGACTTTGCATTTTGAGTGTTCTAACCTGTTTTAAGCGTATTTTCATGTGTTCTGCGAGTTCATGAGATACAACATCATTTTGAGATCAAAATCAAAACAACAAGTGTTTTGGTCATTTTTTGTATCTTTTATGTATTTTTTTTTGAAGTGTTGTTTCATTTTGTATCTTGCAACATAGCAATCTTTGTGAGCTTCAAGTACATTCTGTATTCTCAACATAGTAAGCTTTCTCCGAGTTCTTGAGTTGAGAATTGTATTCTGCGAGTTCTTGAGTTGGAATAAGCTTTATGCGAGTTCATGACTTAGAATAAGCATTATGCGAGTTTTTAACTTGGACTTTGCATTTTGAATGTTCTAACCTGTTTTCCTCATTTTCATGTGTTCTGCGAGTTCATTAGATACAACATCATTTTGAGATCAAAATCAAAACAACAAGTGTTTTGGTCATTTTTTGTATCTTTTATGTATTTTTTTTGAAGTGTTGTTGCATTTTGTATCTTGCAACATAGTATGCTATCTTTGTGAGCTGTAAGTACAATCTGTATTCTCAACATAGTATGCTTTCTATGAGTTCTTAACTCAGTATTATGCTAGTTCTTGAGTTGAGAATTGTATTCTGCGAGTTCTAGAGTTGGAATAAGCTTTATGCGAGTTCATGACTTAGAATAAGCATCATGCGAGTTTTTAACTTGGACTTTGCATTTTGAGTGTTTTAACCTGTTTTAAGAGGATTTTCATGTGTTCTGCGAGTTCATTAAATACAACATCATTTTGAGATCAAAATCAAAACAACAAGTGTTTTGGTCATTTTTTTGTATCTTTTATGTATTTTTTTTGAAGTGTTGTTGCATTTTGTATCTTGCAACATAGCAATCTTTGTGAGCTTCAAGTACATTCTGTATTCTCAACATAGTAAGCTTTCTCCGAGTTCTTGAGTTGAGAATTGTATTCTGCGAGTTCTTGAGTTGGAATAAGCTTTATGCGAGTTCATGACTTAGAATAAGCATCATGCGAGTTTTTTACTTGGACTTTGCATTTTGAGTGTTCTAACCTGTTTTAAGAGGATTTTCATGTGTTCTGCGAGTTCATTTGATACAACATCATTTTGAGATCAAAATCAAAACAACAAGTGTTTTGGTCATTTTTTTGTATCTTTTATGTATTTTTTTTGAAGTGTTGTTGCATTTTGTATCTTGCAACATAGTATGCTATCTTTGTGAGCTTCAAGTACATTCTGTATTCTCAACATAGTAAGCTTTCTCCGAGTTCTTACCTTGAGTTCAGTATTATGCGAGTTCTTGAGTTGAGAATTGTATTCTGCGAGTTCTAGAGTGGGAATAAGCTTTATGCGAGTTCATGACTTAGAATAAGCATCATGCGAGTTTTTTACTTAGACTTTGCATTTTGAGTGTTCTAACCTGTTTTAAGCGTATTTTCATGTGTTCTGCGAGTTCATGAGATACAACATCATTTTGAGATCAAAATCAAAACAACAAGTGTTTTGGTCATTTTTTGTATCTTTTATGTATTTTTTTTTGAAGTGTTGTTTCATTTTGTATCTTGCAACATAGCAATCTTTGTGAGCTTCAAGTACATTCTGTATTCTCAACATAGTAAGCTTTCTCCGAGTTCTTGAGTTGAGAATTGTATTCTGCGAGTTCTTGAGTTGGAATAAGCTTTATGCGAGTTCATGACTTAGAATAAGCATTATGCGAGTTTTTAACTTGGACTTTGCATTTTGAATGTTCTAACCTGTTTTCCTCATTTTCATGTGTTCTGCGAGTTCATTAGATACAACATCATTTTGAGATCAAAATCAAAACAACAAGTGTTTTGGTCATTTTTTGTATCTTTTATGTATTTTTTTTGAAGTGTTGTTGCATTTTGTATCTTGCAACATAGTATGCTATCTTTGTGAGCTGTAAGTACAATCTGTATTCTCAACATAGTATGCTTTCTATGAGTTCTTAACTCAGTATTATGCTAGTTCTTGAGTTGAGAATTGTATTCTGCGAGTTCTAGAGTTGGAATAAGCTTTATGCGAGTTCATGACTTAGAATAAGCATCATGCGAGTTTTTAACTTGGACTTTGCATTTTGAGTGTTTTAACCTGTTTTAAGAGGATTTTCATGTGTTCTGCGAGTTCATTAAATACAACATCATTTTGAGATCAAAATCAAAACAACAAGTGTTTTGGTCATTTTTTTGTATCTTTTATGTATTTTTTTTGAAGTGTTGTTGCATTTTGTATCTTGCAACATAGCAATCTTTGTGAGCTTCAAGTACATTCTGTATTCTCAACATAGTAAGCTTTCTCCGAGTTCTTGAGTTGAGAATTGTATTCTGCGAGTTCTTGAGTCGGAATAAGCTTTATGCGAGTTCATGACTTAGAATAAGCATCATGCGAGTTTTTTACTTGGACTTTGCATTTTGAGTGTTCTAACCTGTTTTAAGAGGATTTTCATGTGTTCTGCGAGTTCATTTGATACAACATCATTTTGAGATCAAAATCAAAACAACAAGTGTTTTGGTCATTTTTTTGTATCTTTTATGTATTTTTTTTGAAGTGTTGTTGCATTTTGTATCTTGCAACATAGTATGCTATCTTTGTGAGCTTCAAGTACATTCTGTATTCTCAACATAGTAAGCTTTCTCCGAGTTCTTACCTTGAGTTCAGTATTATGCGAGTTCTTGAGTTGAGAATTGTATTCTGCGAGTTCTAGAGTGGGAATAAGCTTTATGCGAGTTCATGACTTAGAATAAGCATCATGCGAGTTTTTTACTTAGACTTTGCATTTTGAGTGTTCTAACCTGTTTTAAGCGTATTTTCATGTGTTCTGCGAGTTCATGAGATACAACATCATTTTGAGATCAAAATCAAAACAACAAGTGTTTTGGTCATTTTTTGTATCTTTTATGTATTTTTTTTTGAAGTGTTGTTTCATTTTGTATCTTGCAACATAGCAATCTTTGTGAGCTTCAAGTACATTCTGTATTCTCAACATAGTAAGCTTTCTCCGAGTTCTTGAGTTGAGAATTGTATTCTGCGAGTTCTTGAGTTGGAATAAGCTTTATGCGAGTTCATGACTTAGAATAAGCATTATGCGAGTTTTTAACTTGGACTTTGCATTTTGAATGTTCTAACCTGTTTTCCTCATTTTCATGTGTTCTGCGAGTTCATTAGATACAACATCATTTTGAGATCAAAATCAAAACAACAAGTGTTTTGGTCATTTTTTGTATCTTTTATGTATTTTTTTTGAAGTGTTGTTGCATTTTGTATCTTGCAACATAGTATGCTATCTTTGTGAGCTGTAAGTACAATCTGTATTCTCAACATAGTATGCTTTCTATGAGTTCTTAACTCAGTATTATGCTAGTTCTTGAGTTGAGAATTGTATTCTGCGAGTTCTAGAGTTGGAATAAGCTTTATGCGAGTTCATGACTTAGAATAAGCATCATGCGAGTTTTTAACTTGGACTTTGCATTTTGAGTGTTTTAACCTGTTTTAAGAGGATTTTCATGTGTTATGCGAGTTCATTAAATACAACATCATTTTGAGATCAAAATCAAAACAACAAGTGTTTTGGTCATTTTTTTGTATCTTTTATGTATTTTTTTTGAAGTGTTGTTGCATTTTGTATCTTGCAACATAGCAATCTTTGTGAGCTTCAAGTACATTCTGTATTCTCAACATAGTAAGCTTTCTCCGAGTTCTTGAGTTGAGAATTGTATTCTGCGAGTTCTTGAGTTGGAATAAGCTTTATGCGAGTTCATGACTTAGAATAAGCATCATGCGAGTTTTTTACTTGGACTTTGCATTTTGAGTGTTCTAACCTGTTTTAAGAGGATTTTCATGTGTTCTGCGAGTTCATTTGATACAACATCATTTTGAGATCAAAATCAAAACAACAAGTGTTTTGGTCATTTTTTTGTATCTTTTATGTATTTTTTTTGAAGTGTTGTTGCATTTTGTATCTTGCAACATAGTATGCTATCTTTGTGAGCTTCAAGTACATTCTGTATTCTCAACATAGTAAGCTTTCTCCGAGTTCTTACCTTGAGTTCAGTATTATGCGAGTTCTTGAGTTGAGAATTGTATTCTGCGAGTTCTAGAGTGGGAATAAGCTTTATGCGAGTTCATGACTTAGAATAAGCATCATGCGAGTTTTTTACTTAGACTTTGCATTTTGAGTGTTCTAACCTGTTTTAAGCGTATTTTCATGTGTTCTGCGAGTTCATGAGATACAACATCATTTTGAGATCAAAATCAAAACAACAAGTGTTTTGGTCATTTTTTGTATCTTTTATGTATTTTTTTTTGAAGTGTTGTTTCATTTTGTATCTTGCAACATAGCAATCTTTGTGAGCTTCAAGTACATTCTGTATTCTCAACATAGTAAGCTTTCTCCGAGTTCTTGAGTTGAGAATTGTATTCTGCGAGTTCTTGAGTTGGAATAAGCTTTATGCGAGTTCATGACTTAGAATAAGCATTATGCGAGTTTTTAACTTGGACTTTGCATTTTGAATGTTCTAACCTGTTTTCCTCATTTTCATGTGTTCTGCGAGTTCATTAGATACAACATCATTTTGAGATCAAAATCAAAACAACAAGTGTTTTGGTCATTTTTTGTATCTTTTATGTATTTTTTTTTTAAGTGTTGTTGCATTTTGTATCTTGCAACATAGTATGCTATCTTTGTGAGCTGTAAGTACAATCTGTATTCTCAACATAGTATGCTTTCTATGAGTTCTTAACTCAGTATTATGCTAGTTCTTGAGTTGAGAATTGTATTCTGCGAGTTCTAGAGTTGGAATAAGCTTTATGCGAGTTCATGACTTAGAATAAGCATCATGCGAGTTTTTAACTTGGACTTTGCATTTTGAGTGTTTTAACCTGTTTTAAGAGGATTTTCATGTGTTATGCGAGTTCATTAAATACAACATCATTTTGAGATCAAAATCAAAACAACAAGTGTTTTGGTCATTTTTTTGTATCTTTTATGTATTTTTTTTGAAGTGTTGTTGCATTTTGTATCTTGCAACATAGCAATCTTTGTGAGCTTCAAGTACATTCTGTATTCTCAACATAGTAAGCTTTCTCCGAGTTCTTGAGTTGAGAATTGTATTCTGCGAGTTCTTGAGTTGGAATAAGCTTTATGCGAGTTCATGACTTAGAATAAGCATCATGCGAGTTTTTTACTTGGACTTTGCATTTTGAGTGTTCTAACCTGTTTTAAGAGGATTTTCATGTGTTCTGCGAGTTCATTTGATACAACATCATTTTGAGATCAAAATCAAAACAACAAGTGTTTTGGTCATTTTTTTGTATCTTTTATGTATTTTTTTTGAAGTGTTGTTGCATTTTGTATCTTGCAACATAGTATGCTATCTTTGTGAGCTTCAAGTACATTCTGTATTCTCAACATAGTAAGCTTTCTCCGAGTTCTTACCTTGAGTTCAGTATTATGCGAGTTCTTGAGTTGAGAATTGTATTCTGCGAGTTCTAGAGTGGGAATAAGCTTTATGCGAGTTCATGACTTATAATAAGCATCATGCGAGTTTTTTACTTGGACTTTGCATTTTGAGTGTTCTAACCTATTTTAAGCGTATTTTCATGTGTTCTGCGAGTTCATGAGATACAACATCATTTTGAGATCAAAATCAAAACAACAAGTGTTTTGGTCATTTTTTGTATCTTTTATGTATTTTTTTTTGAAGTGTTGTTTCATTTTGTATCTTGCAACATAGCAATCTTTGTGAGCTTCAAGTACATTCTGTATTCTCAACATAGTAAGCTTTCTCCGAGTTCTTGAGTTGAGAATTGTATTCTGCGAGTTCTTGAGTTGGAATAAGCTTTATGCGAGTTCATGACTTAGAATAAGCATTATGCGAGTTTTTAACTTGGACTTTGCATTTTGAATGTTCTAACCTGTTTTCCTCATTTTCATGTGTTCTGCGAGTTCATTAGATACAACATCATTTTGAGATCAAAATCAAAACAACAAGTGTTTTGGTCATTTTTTGTATCTTTTATGTATTTTTTTTGAAGTGTTGTTGCATTTTGTATCTTGCAACATAGTATGCTATCTTTGTGAGCTGTAAGTACAATCTGTATTCTCAACATAGTATGCTTTCTATGAGTTCTTAACTCAGTATTATGCTAGTTCTTGAGTTGAGAATTGTATTCTGCGAGTTCTAGAGTTGGAATAAGCTTTATGCGAGTTCATGACTTAGAATAAGCATCATGCGAGTTTTTAACTTGGACTTTGCATTTTGAGTGTTTTAACCTGTTTTAAGAGGATTTTCATGTGTTCTGCGAGTTCATTAAATACAACATCATTTTGAGATCAAAATCAAAACAACAAGTGTTTTGGTCATTTTTTTGTATCTTTTATGTATTTTTTTTGAAGTGTTGTTGCATTTTGTATCTTGCAACATAGCAATCTTTGTGAGCTTCAAGTACATTCTGTATTCTCAACATAGTAAGCTTTCTCCGAGTTCTTGAGTTGAGAATTGTATTCTGCGAGTTCTTGAGTTGGAATAAGCTTTATGCGAGTTCATGACTTAGAATAAGCATCATGCGAGTTTTTTACTTGGACTTTGCATTTTGAGTGTTCTAACCTGTTTTAAGAGGATTTTCATGTGTTCTGCGAGTTCATTTGATACAACATCATTTTGAGATCAAAATCAAAACAACAAGTGTTTTGGTCATTTTTTTGTATCTTTTATGTATTTTTTTTGAAGTGTTGTTGCATTTTGTATCTTGCAACATAGTATGCTATCTTTGTGAGCTTCAAGTACATTCTGTATTCTCAACATAGTAAGCTTTCTCCGAGTTCTTACCTTGAGTTCAGTATTATGCGAGTTCTTGAGTTGAGAATTGTATTCTGCGAGTTCTAGAGTGGGAATAAGCTTTATGCGAGTTCATGACTTATAATAAGCATCATGCGAGTTTTTTACTTGGACTTTGCATTTTGAGTGTTCTAACCTATTTTAAGCGTATTTTCATGTGTTCTGCGAGTTCATGAGATACAACATCATTTTGAGATCAAAATCAAAACAACAAGTGTTTTGGTCATTTTTTGTATCTTTTATGTATTTTTTTTTGAAGTGTTGTTTCATTTTGTATCTTGCAACATAGCAATCTTTGTGAGCTTCAAGTACATTCTGTATTCTCAACATAGTAAGCTTTCTCCGAGTTCTTGAGTTGAGAATTGTATTCTGCGAGTTCTTGAGTTGGAATAAGCTTTATGCGAGTTCATGACTTAGAATAAGCATTATGCGAGTTTTTAACTTGGACTTTGCATTTTGAATGTTCTAACCTGTTTTCCTCATTTTCATGTGTTCTGCGAGTTCATTAGATACAACATCATTTTGAGATCAAAATCAAAACAACAAGTGTTTTGGTCATTTTTTGTATCTTTTATGTATTTTTTTTGAAGTGTTGTTGCATTTTGTATCTTGCAACATAGTATGCTATCTTTGTGAGCTGTAAGTACAATCTGTATTCTCAACATAGTATGCTTTCTATGAGTTCTTAACTCAGTATTATGCTAGTTCTTGAGTTGAGAATTGTATTCTGCGAGTTCTAGAGTTGGAATAAGCTTTATGCGAGTTCATGACTTAGAATAAGCATCATGCGAGTTTTTAACTTGGACTTTGCATTTTGAGTGTTTTAACCTGTTTTAAGAGGATTTTCATGTGTTCTGCGAGTTCATTAAATACAACATCATTTTGAGATCAAAATCAAAACAACAAGTGTTTTGGTCATTTTTTTGTATCTTTTATGTATTTTTTTTGAAGTGTTGTTGCATTTTGTATCTTGCAACATAGCAATCTTTGTGAGCTTCAAGTACATTCTGTATTCTCAACATAGTAAGCTTTCTCCGAGTTCTTGAGTTGAGAATTGTATTCTGCGAGTTCTTGAGTTGGAATAAGCTTTATGCGAGTTCATGACTTAGAATAAGCATCATGCGAGTTTTTTACTTGGACTTTGCATTTTGAGTGTTCTAACCTGTTTTAAGATGATTTTCATGTGTTCTACGAGTTCATTTGATACAACATCATTTTGAGATCAAAATCAAAACAACAAGTGTTTTGGTCATTTTTTTGTATCTTTTATGTATTTTTTTTGAAGTGTTGTTGCATTTTGTATCTTGCAACATAGTATGCTATCTTTGTGAGCTTCAAGTACATTCTGTATTCTCAACATAGTAAGCTTTCTCCGAGTTCTTACCTTGAGTTCAGTATTATGCGAGTTCTTGAGTTGAGAATTGTATTCTGCGAGTTCTAGAGTGGGAATAAGCTTTATGCGAGTTCATGACTTAGAATAAGCATCATGCGAGTTTTTTACTTAGACTTTGCATTTTGAGTGTTCTAACCTGTTTTAAGCGTATTTTCATGTGTTCTGCGAGTTCATGAGATACAACATCATTTTGAGATCAAAATCAAAACAACAAGTGTTTTGGTCATTTTTTGTATCTTTTATGTATTTTTTTTTGAAGTGTTGTTTCATTTTGTATCTTGCAACATAGCAATCTTTGTGAGCTTCAAGTACATTATGTATTCTCAACATAGTAAGCTTTCTCCGAGTTCTTGAGTTGAGAATTGTATTCTGCGAGTTCTTGAGTTGGAATAAGCTTTATGCGAGTTCATGACTTAGAATAAGCATTATGCGAGTTTTTAACTTGGACTTTGCATTTTGAATGTTCTAACCTGTTTTCCTCATTTTCATGTGTTCTGCGAGTTCATTAGATACAACATCATTTTGAGATCAAAATCAAAACAACAAGTGTTTTGGTCATTTTTTGTATCTTTTATGTATTTTTTTTTTAAGTGTTGTTGCATTTTGTATCTTGCAACATAGTATGCTATCTTTGTGAGCTGTAAGTACAATCTGTATTCTCAACATAGTATGCTTTCTATGAGTTCTTAACTCAGTATTATGCTAGTTCTTGAGTTGAGAATTGTATTCTGCGAGTTCTAGAGTTGGAATAAGCTTTATGCGAGTTCATGACTTAGAATAAGCATCATGCGAGTTTTTAACTTGGACTTTGCATTTTGAGTGTTTTAACCTGTTTTAAGAGGATTTTCATGTGTTATGCGAGTTCATTAAATACAACATCATTTTGAGATCAAAATCAAAACAACAAGTGTTTTGGTCATTTTTTTGTATCTTTTATGTATTTTTTTTGAAGTGTTGTTGCATTTTGTATCTTGCAACATAGCAATCTTTGTGAGCTTCAAGTACATTCTGTATTCTCAACATAGTAAGCTTTCTCCGAGTTCTTGAGTTGAGAATTGTATTCTGCGAGTTCTTGAGTTGGAATAAGCTTTATGCGAGTTCATGACTTAGAATAAGCATCATGCGAGTTTTTTACTTGGACTTTGCATTTTGAGTGTTCTAACCTGTTTTAAGAGGATTTTCATGTGTTCTGCGAGTTCATTTGATACAACATCATTTTGAGATCAAAATCAAAACAACAAGTGTTTTGGTCATTTTTTTGTATCTTTTATGTATTTTTTTTGAAGTGTTGTTGCATTTTGTATCTTGCAACATAGTATGCTATCTTTGTGAGCTTCAAGTACATTCTGTATTCTCAACATAGTAAGCTTTCTCCGAGTTCTTACCTTGAGTTCAGTATTATGCGAGTTCTTGAGTTGAGAATTGTATTCTGCGAGTTCTAGAGTGGGAATAAGCTTTATGCGAGTTCATGACTTATAATAAGCATCATGCGAGTTTTTTACTTGGACTTTGCATTTTGAGTGTTCTAACCTATTTTAAGCGTATTTTCATGTGTTCTGCGAGTTCATGAGATACAACATCATTTTGAGATCAAAATCAAAACAACAAGTGTTTTGGTCATTTTTTGTATCTTTTATGTATTTTTTTTTGAAGTGTTGTTTCATTTTGTATCTTGCAACATAGCCAATCTTTGTGAGCTTCAAGTACATTCTGTATTCTCAACATAGTAAGCTTTCTCCGAGTTCTTGAGTTGAGAATTGTATTCTGCGAGTTCTTGAGTTGGAATAAGCTTTATGATGCGACTTCATGACTTGGAATAAGCATTATGCGAGTTTTTAACTTGGACTTTGCATTTTGAGTGTTCTAACCTGTTTTAAGAGGATTTTCATGTGTTCTGCGAGTTCATTAGATACAACATCATTTTGAGATCAAAATCAAAACAACAAGTGTTTTGGTCATTTTTTTGTATCTTTTATGTATTTTTTTTGAAGTGTTGTTGCATTTTGTATCTTGCAACATAGTATGCTATCTTTGTGAGCTGTAAGTACAATCTGTATTCTCAACATAGTATGCTTTCTATGAGTTCTTAACTCAGTATTATGCTAGTTCTTGAGTTGAGAATTGTATTCTGCGAGTTCTAGAGTTGGAATAAGCTTTATGCGAGTTCATGACTTAGAATAAGCATCATGCGAGTTTTTAACTTGGACTTTGCATTTTGAGTGTTTTAACCTGTTTTAAGAGGATTTTCATGTGTTCTGCGAGTTCATTAAATACAACATCATTTTGAGATCAAAATCAAAACAACAAGTGTTTTGGTCATTTTTTTGTATCTTTTATGTATTTTTTTTTGAAGTGTTGTTTCATTTTATGCTATCTTTGTGAGCTGTAAGTACAATCTGTATTCTCAACATAGTATGCTTTCTACGAGTTCTTAACTCAGTATTATGCTAGTTCTTGAGTTGAGAATTGTATTCTGCGAGTTCTAGAGTTGGAATAAGCTTTATGCGAGTTCATGACTTAGAATAAGCATCATGCGAGTTTTTAACTTGGACTTTGCATTTGGAGTGTTCTAACCTGTTTAAGAGGATTTTCATGTGTTCTGCGAGTTCATATACAACATCATTTTGAGATCAAAATCAAAACAACAAGTGTTTTGGTCATTTTTTTGTATCTTTTATGTATTTTTTTTTAAGTGTTGTTGCATTTTGTATCTTGCAACGTAGTATGCTATCTTTGTGAGCTTCAAGTACATTCTGTATTCTCAACATAGTAAGCTTTCTCCGAGTTCTTACCTTGAGTTCAGTATTATGCGAGTTCTTGAGTTGAGAATTGTATTCTGCGAGTTCTAGAGTGGGAATAAGCTTTATGCGAGTTCATGACTTAGAATAAGCATCATGCGAGTTTTTTACTTAGACTTTGCATTTTGAGTGTTCTAACCTGTTTTAAGCGTATTTTCATGTGTTCTGCGAGTTCATGAGATACAACATCATTTTGAGATCAAAATCAAAACAACAAGTGTTTTGGTCATTTTTTGTATCTTTTATGTATTTTTTTTTGAAGTGTTGTTTCATTTTGTATCTTGCAACATAGCAATCTTTGTGAGCTTCAAGTACATTCTGTATTCTCAACATAGTAAGCTTTCTCCGAGTTCTTGAGTTGAGAATTGTATTCTGCGAGTTCTTGAGTTGGAATAAGCTTTATGCGAGTTCATGACTTAGAATAAGCATTATGCGAGTTTTTAACTTGGACTTTGCATTTTGAATGTTCTAACCTGTTTTCCTCATTTTCATGTGTTCTGCGAGTTCATTAGATACAACATCATTTTGAGATCAAAATCAAAACAACAAGTGTTTTGGTCATTTTTTGTATCTTTTATGTATTTTTTTTTGAAGTGTTGTTGCATTTTGTATCTTGCAACATAGTATGCTATCTTTGTGAGCTGTAAGTACAATCTGTATTCTCAACATAGTATGCTTTCTATGAGTTCTTAACTCAGTATTATGCTAGTTCTTGAGTTGAGAATTGTATTCTGCGAGTTCTAGAGTTGGAATAAGCTTTATGCGAGTTCATGACTTAGAATAAGCATCATGCGAGTTTTTAACTTGGACTTTGCATTTTGAGTGTTTTAACCTGTTTTAAGAGGATTTTCATGTGTTCTGCGAGTTCATTAAATACAACATCATTTTGAGATCAAAATCAAAACAACAAGTGTTTTGGTCATTTTTTTGTATCTTTTATGTATTTTTTTTGAAGTGTTGTTGCATTTTGTATCTTGCAACATAGCAATCTTTGTGAGCTTCAAGTACATTCTGTATTCTCAACATAGTAAGCTTTCTCCGAGTTCTTGAGTTGAGAATTGTATTCTGCGAGTTCTTGAGTTGGAATAAGCTTTATGCGAGTTCATGACTTAGAATAAGCATCATGCGAGTTTTTTACTTGGACTTTGCATTTTGAGTGTTCTAACCTGTTTTAAGAGGATTTTCATGTGTTCTGCGAGTTCATTTGATACAACATCATTTTGAGATTAAAATCAAAACAACAAGTGTTTTGGTCATTTTTTTGTATCTTTTATGTATTTTTTTTGAAGTGTTGTTGCATTTTGTATCTTTCAACATAGTATGCTATCTTTGTGAGCTTCAAGTACATTCTGTATTCTCAACATAGTAAGCTTTCTCCGAGTTCTTACCTTGAGTTCAGTATTATGCGAGTTCTTGAGTTGAGAATTGTATTCTGCGAGTTCTAGAGTGGGAATAAGCTTTATGCGAGTTCATGACTTATAATAAGCATCATGCGAGTTTTTTACTTGGACTTTGCATTTTGAGTGTTCTAACCTATTTTAAGCGTATTTTCATGTGTTCTGCGAGTTCATGAGATACAACATCATTTTGAGATCAAAATCAAAACAACAAGTGTTTTGGTCATTTTTTGTATCTTTTATGTATTTTTTTTTTGAAGTGTTGTTTCATTTTGTATCTTGCAACATAGCCAATCTTTGTGAGCTTCAAGTACATTCTGTATTCTCAACATAGTAAGCTTTCTCCGAGTTCTTGAGTTGAGAATTGTATTCTGCGAGTTCTTGAGTTGGAATAAGCTTTATGATGCGACTTCATGACTTGGAATAAGCATTATGCGAGTTTTTAACTTGGACTTTGCATTTTGAGTGTTCTAACCTGTTTTAAGAGGATTTTCATGTGTTCTGCGAGTTCATTAGATACAACATCATTTTGAGATCAAAATCAAAACAACAAGTGTTTTGGTCATTTTTTTGTATCTTTTATGTATTTTTTTTTGAAGTGTTGTTGCATTTTGTATCTTGCAACATAGTATGCTATCTTTGTGAGCTGTAAGTACAATCTGTATTCTCCACATAGTATGCTTTCTATGAGTTCTTAACTCAGTATTATGCTAGTTCTTGAGTTGAGAATTGTATTCTGCGAGTTCTAGAGTTGGAATAAGCTTTATGCGAGTTCATGACTTAGAATAAGCATCATGCGAGTTTTTAACTTGGACTTTGCATTTTGAGTGTTCTAACCTGTTTTAAGAGCATTTTCATGTGTTCTGCGAGTTCATTAAATACAACATCATTTTGAGATCAAAATCAAAACAACAAGTGTTTTGGTCATTTTTTTGTATCTTTTATGTATTTTTTTTGAAGTGTTGTTTCATTTTGTATCTTGCAACATAGTATGCTATCTTTGTGAGCTGTAAGTACAATCTGTATTCTCAACATAGTATGCTTTCTATGAGTTCTTAACTCAGTATTATGCTAGTTCTTGAGTTGAGAATTGTATTCTGCGAGTTCTAGAGTTGGAATAAGCTTTATGCGAGTTCATGACTTAGAATAAGCATCATGCGAGTTTTTAACTTGGACTTTGCATTTTGAGTATTCTAACCTGTTTTAAGAGGATTTTCATGTGTTCTGCGAGTTCATTAGATACAACATCATTTTGAGATCAAAATCAAAACAACAAGTGTTTTGGTCATTTTTTTGTATCTTTTTTGTATTTTTTTTGAAGTGTTGTTGCATTGTATCTTGGAACATAGAATGCTATCTTTGTGAGCTTCAAGTACATTCTGTATTCTCAACATAGTAAGCTTTCTCTGAGTTCTTAACTTGAGTTCAGTATTATGCGAGTTCTTGAGTTGAGAATTGTATTCTGCGAGTTCTAGAGTTAGAATAAGCTTTATGCGAGTTCATGACTTAGAATAAGCATCATGCGAGTTTTTAACTTGGACTTTGCATTTTGAGTGTTCTAACCTGTTTTAAGAGGATTTTCATGTGTTCTGCGAGTTCATTAAATACAACATCATTTTGAGATCAAAATCAAAACAACAAGTGTTTTGGTCATTATTTTTGTATCTTTTATGTATTTTTTTTAAGTGTTGTTGCATTTTGTATCTTGCAACATAGTATGCTATCTTTGTGAGCTTCAAGTACATTCTGTATTCTCAACATAGTAAGCTTTCTCCGAGTTCTTAACTTGAGTTCAGTATGATGCGAGTTATTGAGTTGAGAATTGTATTCTGCGAGTTCTAGACTTGGAATAAGCTTTATGCGAGTTCATGACTTAGAATAAGCATCATGCGAGTTTTTTACTTGGACTTTGCATTTTGAGTGTTCTAACCTGTTTTAAGCGGATTTTCATGTGTTCTGCGAGTTCATGAGATACAACATCATATTGAGATCAAAATCAAAACAACAAGTGTTTTGCTCATTTTTTTGTATCTTTTATGTATTTTTTTTGAAGTATTGTTTCATTTTGTATCTTGCAACATAGTATGCTATCTTTGTGAGCTGTAAGTACAATCTGTATTCTCAACATAGTATGCTTTCTACGAGTTCTTAACTCAGTATTATGCTAGTTCTTGAGTTGAGAATTGTATTCTGCGAGTTCTAGAGTTGGAATAAGCTTTATGCGAGTTCATGACTTAGAATAAGCATCATGCGAGTTTTTAACTTGGACTTTGCATTTGGAGTGTTCTAACCTGTTTAAGAGAATTTTTATGTGTTCTGCGAGTTCATATACAACATCATTTTGAGATCAAAATCAAAACAACAAGTGTTTTGGTCATTTTTTTGTATCTTTTATGTATTTTTTTTGAAGTGTTGTTGCATTTTGTATCTTGCAACGTAGTATGCTATCTTTGTGAGCTTCAAGTACATTCTGTATTCTCAACATAGTAAGCTTTCTCCGAGTTCTTACCTTGAGTTCAGTATTATGCGAGTTCTTGAGTTGAGAATTGTATTCTGCGAGTTCTAGAGTGGGAATAAGCTTTATGCGAGTTCATGACTTAGAATAAGCATCATGCGAGTTTTTTACTTAGACTTTGCATTTTGAGTGTTCTAACCTGTTTTAAGCGTATTTTCATGTGTTCTGCGAGTTCATGAGATACAACATCATTTTGAGATCAAAATCAAAACAACAAGTGTTTTGGTCATTTTTTGTATCTTTTATGTATTTTTTTTTGAAGTGTTGTTTCATTTTGTATCTTGCAACATAGCAATCTTTGTGAGCTTCAAGTACATTCTGTATTCTCAACATAGTAAGCTTTCTCCGAGTTCTTGAGTTGAGAATTGTATTCTGCGAGTTCTTGAGTTGGAATAAGCTTTATGCGAGTTCATGACTTAGAATAAGCATTATGCGAGTTTTTAACTTGGACTTTGCATTTTGAATGTTCTAACCTGTGGAATCATTTTCATGTGTTCTGCGAGTTCATTAGATACAACATCATTTTGAGATCAAAATCAAAACAACAAGTGTTTTGGTCATTTTTTTGTATCTTTTATGTATTTTTTTTGAAGTGTTGTTTCATTTTGTATCTTGCAACATAGTATGCTATCTTTGTGAGCTGTAAGTACAATCTGTATTCTCAACATAGTATGCTTTCTATGAGTTCTTAACTCAGTATTATGCTAGTTCTTGAGTTGAGAATTGTATTCTGCGAGTTCTAGAGTTGGAATAAGCTTTATGCGAGTTCATGACTTAGAATAAGCATCATGCGAGTTTTTAACTTGGACTTTGCATTTTGAGTATTCTAACCTGTTTTAAGAGGATTTTCATGTGTTCTGCGAGTTCATTAGATACAACATCATTTTGAGATCAAAATCAAAACAACAAGTGTTTTGGTCATTTTTTTGTATCTTTTTTGTATTTTTTTTGAAGTGTTGTTGCATTGTATCTTGGAACATAGAATGCTATCTTTGTGAGCTTCAAGTACATTCTGTATTCTCAACATAGTAAGCTTTCTCTGAGTTCTTAACTTGAGTTCAGTATTATGCGAGTTCTTGAGTTGAGAATTGTATTCTGCGAGTTCTAGAGTTAGAATAAGCTTTATGCGAGTTCATGACTTAGAATAAGCATCATGCGAGTTTTTAACTTGGACTTTGCATTTTGAGTGTTCTAACCTGTTTTAAGAGGATTTTCATGTGTTCTGCGAGTTCATTAAATACAACATCATTTTGAGATCAAAATCAAAACAACAAGTGTTTTGGTCATTATTTTTGTATCTTTTATGTATTTTTTTTAAGTGTTGTTGCATTTTGTATCTTGCAACATAGTATGCTATCTTTGTGAGCTTCAAGTACATTCTGTATTCTCAACATAGTAAGCTTTCTCCGAGTTCTTAACTTGAGTTCAGTATGATGCGAGTTATTGAGTTGAGAATTGTATTCTGCGAGTTCTAGACTTGGAATAAGCTTTATGCGAGTTCATGACTTAGAATAAGCATCATGCGAGTTTTTTACTTGGACTTTGCATTTTGAGTGTTCTAACCTGTTTTAAGCGGATTTTCATGTGTTCTGCGAGTTCATGAGATACAACATCATATTGAGATCAAAATCAAAACAACAAGTGTTTTGCTCATTTTTTTGTATCTTTTATGTATTTTTTTTGAAGTATTGTTTCATTTTGTATCTTGCAACATAGTATGCTATCTTTGTGAGCTGTAAGTACAATCTGTATTCTCAACATAGTATGCTTTCTACGAGTTCTTAACTCAGTATTATGCTAGTTCTTGAGTTGAGAATTGTATTCTGCGAGTTCTAGAGTTGGAATAAGCTTTATGCGAGTTCATGACTTAGAATAAGCATCATGCGAGTTTTTAACTTGGACTTTGCATTTGGAGTGTTCTAACCTGTTTAAGAGAATTTTTATGTGTTCTGCGAGTTCATATACAACATCATTTTGAGATCAAAATCAAAACAACAAGTGTTTTGGTCATTTTTTTGTATCTTTTATGTATTTTTTTTGAAGTGTTGTTGCATTTTGTATCTTGCAACGTAGTATGCTATCTTTGTGAGCTTCAAGTACATTCTGTATTCTCAACATAGTAAGCTTTCTCCGAGTTCTTACCTTGAGTTCAGTATTATGCGAGTTCTTGAGTTGAGAATTGTATTCTGCGAGTTCTAGAGTGGGAATAAGCTTTATGCGAGTTCATGACTTAGAATAAGCATCATGCGAGTTTTTTACTTAGACTTTGCATTTTGAGTGTTCTAACCTGTTTTAAGCGTATTTTCATGTGTTCTGCGAGTTCATGAGATACAACATCATTTTGAGATCAAAATCAAAACAACAAGTGTTTTGGTCATTTTTTGTATCTTTTATGTATTTTTTTTTGAAGTGTTGTTTCATTTTGTATCTTGCAACATAGCAATCTTTGTGAGCTTCAAGTACATTCTGTATTCTCAACATAGTAAGCTTTCTCCGAGTTCTTGAGTTGAGAATTGTATTCTGCGAGTTCTTGAGTTGGAATAAGCTTTATGCGAGTTCATGACTTAGAATAAGCATTATGCGAGTTTTTAACTTGGACTTTGCATTTTGAATGTTCTAACCTGTGGAATCATTTTCATGTGTTCTGCGAGTTCATTAGATACAACATCATTTTGAGATCAAAATCAAAACAACAAGTGTTTTGGTCATTTTTTGTATCTTTTATGTATTTTTTTTGAAGTGTTGTTGCATTTTGTATCAACATAGTATGCTATCTTTGTGAGCTGTAAGTACAATCTGTATTCTCAACATAGTATGCTTTCTATGAGTTCTTAACTCAGTATTATGCTAGTTCTTGAGTTGAGAATTGTATTCTGCGAGTTCTAGAGTTGGAATAAGCTTTATGCGAGTTCATGACTTAGAATAAGCATCATGCGAGTTTTTAACTTGGACTTTGCATTTTGAGTGTTTTAACCTGTTTTAAGAGGATTTTCATGTGTTCTGCGAGTTCATTAAATACAACATCATTTTGAGATCAAAATCAAAACAACAAGTGTTTTGGTCATTTTTTTGTATCTTTTATGTATTTTTTTTTAACTGTTGTTGCATTTTGTATCTTGCAACATAGCAATCTTTGTGAGCTTCAAGTACATTCTGTATTCTCAACATAGTAAGCTTTCTCCGAGTTCTTGAGTTGAGAATTGTATTCTGCGAGTTCTTGAGTTGGAATAAGCTTTATGCGAGTTCATGACTTAGAATAAGCATCATGCGAGTTTTTTACTTGGACTTTGCATTTTGAGTGTTCTAACCTGTTTTAAGAGGATTTTCATGTGTTCTGCGAGTTCATTTGATACAACATCATTTTGAGATCAAAATCAAAACAACAAGTGTTTTGGTCATTTTTTTGTATCTTTTATGTATTTTTTTTGAAGTGTTGTTGCATTTTGTATCTTGCAACATAGTATGCTATCTTTGTGAGCTTCAAGTACATTCTGTATTCTCAACATAGTAAGCTTTCTCCGAGTTCTTACCTTGAGTTCAGTATTATGCGAGTTCTTGAGTTGAGAATTGTATTCTGCGAGTTCTAGAGTGGGAATAAGCTTTATGCGAGTTCATGACTTATAATAAGCATCATGCGAGTTTTTTACTTGGACTTTGCATTTTGAGTGTTCTAACCTGTTTTAAGCGTATTTTCATGTGTTCTGCGAGTTCATGAGATACAACATCATTTTGAGATCAAAATCAAAACAACAAGTGTTTTGGTCATTTTTTGTATCTTTTATGTATTTTTTTTTGAAGTGTTGTTTCATTTTGTATCTTGCAACATAGCCAATCTTTGTGAGCTTCAAGTACATTCTGTATTCTCAACATAGTAAGCTTTCTCCGAGTTCTTGAGTTGAGAATTGTATTCTGCGAGTTCTTGAGTTGGAATAAGCTTTATGCGACTTCATGACTTGGAATAAGCATTATGCGAGTTTTTAACTTGGACTTTGCATTTTGAGTGTTCTAACCTGTTTTAAGAGGATTTTAATGTGTTCTGCGAGTTCATTAGATACAACATCATTTTTAGATCAAAATCAAAACAACAAGTGTTTTGGTCATTTTTTTGTATCTTTTATGTATTTTTTTTGAAGTGTTGTTGCATTTTGTATCTTGCAACATAGTATGCTATCTTTGTGAGCTGTAAGTACAATCTGTATTCTCAACATAGTATGCTTTCTATGAGTTCTTAACTCAGTATTATGCTAGTTCTTGAGTTGAGAATTGTATTCTGCGAGTTCTAGAGTTGGAATAAGCTTTATGCGAGTTCATGACTTAGAATAAGCATCATGCGAGTTTTTAACTTGGACTTTGCATTTTGAGTGTTCTAACCTGTTTTAAGAGGATTTTCATGTGTTCTGCGAGTTCATTAAATACAACATCATTTTGAGATCAAAATCAAAACAACAAGTGTTTTGGTCATTTTTTTGTATCTTTTATGGATTTTTTTTGAAGTGTTGTTGCATTTTGTATCTTGCAACATAGCAATCTTTGTGAGCTTCAAGTACATTCTGTATTCTCAACATAGTAAGCTTTCTCCGAGTTCTTGAGTTGAGAATTGTATTCTGCGAGTTCTTGAGTTGGAATACGCTTTATGCGAGTTCATGACTTAGAATAAGCATCATGCGAGTTTTTAACTTGGACTTTGCATTTTGAGTGTTCTAACCTGTTTTAAGAGGATTTTCATGTGTTCTGCGAGTTCATTAGATACAACATCATTTTGAGATCAAAATCAAAACAACAAGTGTTTTGGTCATCTTTTTGTATCTTTTTTGTATTTTTTTTGAAGTGTTGTTGCATTGTATCTTGGAACATAGAATGCTATCTTTGTGAGCTTCAAGTACATTCTGTATTCTCAACATAGTAAGCTTTCTCCGAGTTCTTAACTTGAGTTCAGTATTATGCGAGTTCTTGAGTTGAGAATTGTATTCTGCGAGTTCTAGAGTTGGAATAAGCTTTATGCGAGTTCATGACTTAGAATAAGCATCATGCGAGTTTTTTACTTGGACTTTGCATTTTGAGTGTTCTAACCTGTTTTAAGCGGATTTTCATGTGTTCTGCGAGTTCATGAGATACAACATCATATTGAGATCAAAATCAAAACAACAAGTGTTTTGCTCATTTTTTTGTATCTTTTATGTATTTTTTTTGAAGTATTGTTTCATTTTGTATCTTGCAACATAGTATGCTATCTTTGTGAGCTGTAAGTACAATCTGTATTCTCAACATAGTATGCTTTCTACGAGTTCTTAACTCAGTATTATGCTAGTTCTTGAGTTGAGAATTGTATTCTGCGAGTTCTAGAGTTGGAATAAGCTTTATGCGAGTTCATGACTTAGAATAAGCATCATGCGAGTTTTTAACTTGGACTTTGCATTTGGAGTGTTCTAACCTGTTTAAGAGAATTTTTATGTGTTCTGCGAGTTCATATACAACATCATTTTGAGATCAAAATCAAAACAACAAGTGTTTTGGTCATTTTTTTGTATCTTTTATGTATTTTTTTTGAAGTGTTGTTGCATTTTGTATCTTGCAACGTAGTATGCTATCTTTGTGAGCTTCAAGTACATTCTGTATTCTCAACATAGTAAGCTTTCTCCGAGTTCTTACCTTGAGTTCAGTATTATGCGAGTTCTTGAGTTGAGAATTGTATTCTGCGAGTTCTAGAGTGGGAATAAGCTTTATGCGAGTTCATGACTTAGAATAAGCATCATGCGAGTTTTTTACTTAGACTTTGCATTTTGAGTGTTCTAACCTGTTTTAAGCGTATTTTCATGTGTTCTGCGAGTTCATGAGATACAACATCATTTTGAGATCAAAATCAAAACAACAAGTGTTTTGGTCATTTTTTGTATCTTTTATGTATTTTTTTTTGAAGTGTTGTTTCATTTTGTATCTTGCAACATAGCAATCTTTGTGAGCTTCAAGTACATTCTGTATTCTCAACATAGTAAGCTTTCTCCGAGTTCTTGAGTTGAGAATTGTATTCTGCGAGTTCTTGAGTTGGAATAAGCTTTATGCGAGTTCATGACTTAGAATAAGCATTATGCGAGTTTTTAACTTGGACTTTGCATTTTGAATGTTCTAACCTGTGGAATCATTTTCATGTGTTCTGCGAGTTCATTAGATACAACATCATTTTGAGATCAAAATCAAAACAACAAGTGTTTTGGTCATTTTTTGTATCTTTTATGTATTTTTTTTGAAGTGTTGTTGCATTTTGTATCAACATAGTATGCTATCTTTGTGAGCTGTAAGTACAATCTGTATTCTCAACATAGTATGCTTTCTATGAGTTCTTAACTCAGTATTATGCTAGTTCTTGAGTTGAGAATTGTATTCTGCGAGTTCTAGAGTTGGAATAAGCTTTATGCGAGTTCATGACTTAGAATAAGCATCATGCGAGTTTTTAACTTGGACTTTGCATTTTGAGTGTTTTAACCTGTTTTAAGAGGATTTTCATGTGTTCTGCGAGTTCATTAAATACAACATCATTTTGAGATCAAAATCAAAACAACAAGTGTTTTGGTCATTTTTTTGTATCTTTTATGTATTTTTTTTTAACTGTTGTTGCATTTTGTATCTTGCAACATAGCAATCTTTGTGAGCTTCAAGTACATTCTGTATTCTCAACATAGTAAGCTTTCTCCGAGTTCTTGAGTTGAGAATTGTATTCTGCGAGTTCTTGAGTTGGAATAAGCTTTATGCGAGTTCATGACTTAGAATAAGCATCATGCGAGTTTTTTACTTGGACTTTGCATTTTGAGTGTTCTAACCTGTTTTAAGAGGATTTTCATGTGTTCTGCGAGTTCATTTGATACAACATCATTTTGAGATCAAAATCAAAACAACAAGTGTTTTGGTCATTTTTTTGTATCTTTTATGTATTTTTTTTGAAGTGTTGTTGCATTTTGTATCTTGCAACATAGTATGCTATCTTTGTGAGCTTCAAGTACATTCTGTATTCTCAACATAGTAAGCTTTCTCCGAGTTCTTACCTTGAGTTCAGTATTATGCGAGTTCTTGAGTTGAGAATTGTATTCTGCGAGTTCTAGAGTGGGAATAAGCTTTATGCGAGTTCATGACTTATAATAAGCATCATGCGAGTTTTTTACTTGGACTTTGCATTTTGAGTGTTCTAACCTGTTTTAAGCGTATTTTCATGTGTTCTGCGAGTTCATGAGATACAACATCATTTTGAGATCAAAATCAAAACAACAAGTGTTTTGGTCATTTTTTGTATCTTTTATGTATTTTTTTTTGAAGTGTTGTTTCATTTTGTATCTTGCAACATAGCCAATCTTTGTGAGCTTCAAGTACATTCTGTATTCTCAACATAGTAAGCTTTCTCCGAGTTCTTGAGTTGAGAATTGTATTCTGCGAGTTCTTGAGTTGGAATAAGCTTTATGCGACTTCATGACTTGGAATAAGCATTATGCGAGTTTTTAACTTGGACTTTGCATTTTGAGTGTTCTAACCTGTTTTAAGAGGATTTTCATGTGTTCTGCGAGTTCATTAGATACAACATCATTTTGAGATCAAAATCAAAACAACAAGTGTTTTGGTCATTTTTTTGTATCTTTTATGTATTTTTTTTGAAGTGTTGTTGCATTTTGTATCTTGCAACATAGTATGCTATCTTTGTGAGCTGTAAGTACAATCTGTATTCTCAACATAGTATGCTTTCTATGAGTTCTTAACTCAGTATTATGCTAGTTCTTGAGTTGAGAATTGTATTCTGCGAGTTCTAGAGTTGGAATAAGCTTTATGCGAGTTCATGACTTAGAATAAGCATCATGCGAGTTTTTAACTTGGACTTTGCATTTTGAGTGTTCTAACCTGTTTTAAGAGGATTTTCATGTGTTCTGCGAGTTCATTAAATACAACATCATTTTGAGATCAAAATCAAAACAACAAGTGTTTTGGTCATTTTTTTGTATCTTTTATGGATTTTTTTTGAAGTGTTGTTGCATTTTGTATCTTGCAACATAGCAATCTTTGTGAGCTTCAAGTACATTCTGTATTCTCAACATAGTAAGCTTTCTCCGAGTTCTTGAGTTGAGAATTGTATTCTGCGAGTTCTTGAGTTGGAATACGCTTTATGCGAGTTCATGACTTAGAATAAGCATCATGCGAGTTTTTAACTTGGACTTTGCATTTTGAGTGTTCTAACCTGTTTTAAGAGGATTTTCATGTGTTCTGCGAGTTCATTAGATACAACATCATTTTGAGATCAAAATCAAAACAACAAGTGTTTTGGTCATCTTTTTGTATCTTTTTTGTATTTTTTTTGAAGTGTTGTTGCATTGTATCTTGGAACATAGAATGCTATCTTTGTGAGCTTCAAGTACATTCTGTATTCTCAACATAGTAAGCTTTCTCCGAGTTCTTAACTTGAGTTCAGTATTATGCGAGTTCTTGAGTTGAGAATTGTATTCTGCGAGTTCTAGAGTTGGAATAAGCTTTATGCGAGTTCATGACTTAGAATAAGCATCATGCGAGTTTTTTACTTGGACTTTGCATTTTGAGTGTTCTAACCTGTTTTAAGCGGATTTTCATGTGTTCTGCGAGTTCATAAGATACAACATCATATTGAGATCAAAATCAAAACAACAAGTGTTTTGCTCATTTTTTTGTATCTTTTATGTATTTTTTTTTGAAGTGTTGTTTCATTTTGTATCTTGCAACATAGTATGCTATCTTTGTGAGCTGTAAGTACAATCTGTATTCTCAACATAGTATGCTTTCTACGAGTTCTTAACTCAGTATTGTGCTAGTTCTTGAGTTGAGAATTGTATTATGCGAGTTCTAGATTTGGAATAAGTTTTATGCGAGTTCATTACTTAGAATAAGCACCATGCGAGTTTTTTACTTGGACTTTGCATTTTGAGTGTTCTAACCTGTTTTAAGAGGATTTTCATGTGTTCTGCGAGTTCATGAGATACAACATCATTTTGAGATTAAAATCAAAACAACTTTTCGTCATTTTTTTTTGAAGTGTTGTTTCATTTTGTACCTTGCAACATAGTATGCTATCTTTGTGAGCTGTAAGTATATTCTGTATTCTCAACATAGTAAGCTTTCTCCGAGTTCTTACCTTGAGTTCAGTATTATGCGAGTTCTTGAGTTGAGAATTGTATTCTGCGAGTTCTAGAGTGGGAATAAGCTTTATGCGAGTTCATGACTTATAATAAGCATCATGCGAGTTTTTTACTTGGACTTTGCATTTTGAGTGTTCTAACCTGTTTTAAGCGTATTTTCATGTGTTCTGCGAGTTCATGAGATACAACATCATTTTGAGATCAAAATCAAAACAACAAGTGTTTTGGTCATTTTTTGTATCTTTTATGTATTTTTTTTTGAAGTGTTGTTTCATTTTGTATCTTGCAACATAGCCAATCTTTGTGAGCTTCAAGTACATTCTGTATTCTCAACATAGTAAGCTTTCTCCGAGTTCTTGAGTTGAGAATTGTATTCTGCGAGTTCTTGAGTTGGAATAAGCTTTATGCGACTTCATGACTTGGAATAAGCATTATGCGAGTTTTTAACTTGGACTTTGCATTTTGAGTGTTCTAACCTGTTTTAAAAGGATTTTCATGTGTTCTGCGAGTTCATTAGATACAACATCATTTTGAGATCAAAATCAAAACAACAAGTGTTTTGGTCATTTTTTTGTATCTTTTATGTATTTTTTTTGAAGTGTTGTTGCATTTTGTATCTTGCAACATAGTATGCTATCTTTGTGAGCTGTAAGTACAATCTGTATTCTCAACATAGTATGCTTTCTATGAGTTCTTAACTCAGTATTATGCTAGTTCTTGAGTTGAGAATTGTATTCTGCGAGTTCTAGAGTTGGAATAAGCTTTATGCGAGTTCATGACTTAGAATAAGCATCATGCGAGTTTTTAACTTGGACTTTGCATTTTGAGTGTTCTAACCTGTTTTAAGAGGATTTTCATGTGTTCTGCGAGTTCATTAAATACAACATCATTTTGAGATCAAAATCAAAACAACAAGTGTTTTGGTCATTTTTTTGTATCTTTTATGGATTTTTTTTGAAGTGTTGTTGCATTTTGTATCTTGCAACATAGCAATCTTTGTGAGCTTCAAGTACATTCTGTATTCTCAACATAGTAAGCTTTCTCCGAGTTCTTGAGTTGAGAATTGTATTCTGCGAGTTCTTGAGTTGGAATACGCTTTATGCGAGTTCATGACTTAGAATAAGCATCATGCGAGTTTTTAACTTGGACTTTGCATTTTGAGTGTTCTAACCTGTTTTAAGAGGATTTTCATGTGTTCTGCGAGTTCATTAGATACAACATCATTTTGAGATCAAAATCAAAACAACAAGTGTTTTGGTCATCTTTTTGTATCTTTTTTGTATTTTTTTTGAAGTGTTGTTGCATTGTATCTTGGAACATAGAATGCTATCTTTGTGAGCTTCAAGTACATTCTGTATTCTCAACATAGTAAGCTTTCTCCGAGTTCTTAACTTGAGTTCAGTATTATGCGAGTTCTTGAGTTGAGAATTGTATTCTGCGAGTTCTAGAGTTGGAATAAGCTTTATGCGAGTTCATGACTTAGAATAAGCATCATGCGACTTTTTTACTTGGACTTTGCATTTTGAGTGTTCTAACCTGTTTTAAGCGGATTTTCATGTGTTCTGCGAGTTCATGAGATACAACATCATATTGAGATCAAAATCAAAACAACAAGTGTTTTGCTCATTTTTTTGTATCTTTTATGTATTTTTTTTGAAGTATTGTTTCATTTTGTATCTTGCAACATAGTATGCTATCTTTGTGAGCTGTAAGTACAATCTGTATTCTCAACATAGTATGCTTTCTACGAGTTCTTAACTCAGTATTATGCTAGTTCTTGAATTGAGAATTGTATTCTGCGAGTTCTAGAGTTGGAATAAGCTTTATGCGAGTTCATGACTTAGAATAAGCATCATGCGAGTTTTTAACTTGGACTTTGCATTTGGAGTGTTCTAACCTGTTTAAGAGAATTTTTATGTGTTCTGCGAGTTCATATACAACATCATTTTGAGATCAAAATCAAAACAACAAGTGTTTTGGTCATTTTTTTGTATCTTTTATGTATTTTTTTTGAAGTGTTGTTGCATTTTGTATCTTGCAACGTAGTATGCTATCTTTGTGAGCTTCAAGTACATTCTGTATTCTCAACATAGTAAGCTTTCTCCGAGTTCTTACCTTGAGTTCAGTATTATGCGAGTTCTTGAGTTGAGAATTGTATTCTGCGAGTTCTAGAGTGGGAATAAGCTTTATGCGAGTTCATGACTTAGAATAAGCATCATGCGAGTTTTTTACTTAGACTTTGCATTTTGAGTGTTCTAACCTGTTTTAAGCGTATTTTCATGTGTTCTGCGAGTTCATGAGATACAACATCATTTTGAGATCAAAATCAAAACAACAAGTGTTTTGGTCATTTTTTGTATCTTTTATGTATTTTTTTTTGAAGTGTTGTTTCATTTTGTATCTTGCAACATAGCAATCTTTGTGAGCTTCAAGTACATTCTGTATTCTCAACATAGTAAGCTTTCTCCGAGTTCTTGAGTTGAGAATTGTATTCTGCGAGTTCTTGAGTTGGAATAAGCTTTATGCGAGTTCATGACTTAGAATAAGCATTATGCGAGTTTTTAACTTGGACTTTGCATTTTGAATGTTCTAACCTGTGGAATCATTTTCATGTGTTCTGCGAGTTCATTAGATACAACATCATTTTGAGATCAAAATCAAAACAACAAGTGTTTTGGTCATTTTTTGTATCTTTTATGTATTTTTTTTGAAGTGTTGTTGCATTTTGTATCAACATAGTATGCTATCTTTGTGAGCTGTAAGTACAATCTGTATTCTCAACATAGTATGCTTTCTATGAGTTCTTAACTCAGTATTATGCTAGTTCTTGAGTTGAGAATTGTATTCTGCGAGTTCTAGAGTTGGAATAAGCTTTATGCGAGTTCATGACTTAGAATAAGCATCATGCGAGTTTTTAACTTGGACTTTGCATTTTGAGTGTTTTAACCTGTTTTAAGAGGATTTTCATGTGTTCTGCGAGTTCATTAAATACAACATCATTTTGAGATCAAAATCAAAACAACAAGTGTTTTGGTCATTTTTTTGTATCTTTTATGTATTTTTTTTTAACTGTTGTTGCATTTTGTATCTTGCAACATAGCAATCTTTGTGAGCTTCAAGTACATTCTGTATTCTCAACATAGTAAGCTTTCTCCGAGTTCTTGAGTTGAGAATTGTATTCTGCGAGTTCTTGAGTTGGAATAAGCTTTATGCGAGTTCATGACTTAGAATAAGCATCATGCGAGTTTTTTACTTGGACTTTGCATTTTGAGTGTTCTAACCTGTTTTAAGAGGATTTTCATGTGTTCTGCGAGTTCATTTGATACAACATCATTTTGAGATCAAAATCAAAACAACAAGTGTTTTGGTCATTTTTTTGTATCTTTTATGTATTTTTTTTGAAGTGTTGTTGCATTTTGTATCTTGCAACATAGTATGCTATCTTTGTGAGCTTCAAGTACATTCTGTATTCTCAACATAGTAAGCTTTCTCCGAGTTCTTACCTTGAGTTCAGTATTATGCGAGTTCTTGAGTTGAGAATTGTATTCTGCGAGTTCTAGAGTGGGAATAAGCTTTATGCGAGTTCATGACTTATAATAAGCATCATGCGAGTTTTTTACTTGGACTTTGCATTTTGAGTGTTCTAACCTGTTTTAAGCGTATTTTCATGTGTTCTGCGAGTTCATGAGATACAACATCATTTTGAGATCAAAATCAAAACAACAAGTGTTTTGGTCATTTTTTGTATCTTTTATGTATTTTTTTTTGAAGTGTTGTTTCATTTTGTATCTTGCAACATAGCCAATCTTTGTGAGCTTCAAGTACATTCTGTATTCTCAACATAGTAAGCTTTCTCCGAGTTCTTGAGTTGAGAATTGTATTCTGCGAGTTCTTGAGTTGGAATAAGCTTTATGCGACTTCATGACTTGGAATAAGCATTATGCGAGTTTTTAACTTGGACTTTGCATTTTGAGTGTTCTAACCTGTTTTAAGAGGATTTTCATGTGTTCTGCGAGTTCATTAGATACAACATCATTTTGAGATCAAAATCAAAACAACAAGTGTTTTGGTCATTTTTTTGTATCTTTTATGTATTTTTTTTGAAGTGTTGTTGCATTTTGTATCTTGCAACATAGTATGCTATCTTTGTGAGCTGTAAGTACAATCTGTATTCTCAACATAGTATGCTTTCTATGAGTTCTTAACTCAGTATTATGCTAGTTCTTGAGTTGAGAATTGTATTCTGCGAGTTCTAGAGTTGGAATAAGCTTTATGCGAGTTCATGACTTAGAATAAGCATCATGCGAGTTTTTAACTTGGACTTTGCATTTTGAGTGTTCTAACCTGTTTTAAGAGGATTTTCATGTGTTCTGCGAGTTCATTAAATACAACATCATTTTGAGATCAAAATCAAAACAACAAGTGTTTTGGTCATTTTTTTGTATCTTTTATGGATTTTTTTTGAAGTGTTGTTGCATTTTGTATCTTGCAACATAGCAATCTTTGTGAGCTTCAAGTACATTCTGTATTCTCAACATAGTAAGCTTTCTCCGAGTTCTTGAGTTGAGAATTGTATTCTGCGAGTTCTTGAGTTGGAATACGCTTTATGCGAGTTCATGACTTAGAATAAGCATCATGCGAGTTTTTAACTTGGACTTTGCATTTTGAGTGTTCTAACCTGTTTTAAGAGGATTTTCATGTGTTCTGCGAGTTCATTAGATACAACATCATTTTGAGATCAAAATCAAAACAACAAGTGTTTTGGTCATCTTTTTGTATCTTTTTTGTATTTTTTTTGAAGTGTTGTTGCATTGTATCTTGGAACATAGAATGCTATCTTTGTGAGCTTCAAGTACATTCTGTATTCTCAACATAGTAAGCTTTCTCCGAGTTCTTAACTTGAGTTCAGTATTATGCGAGTTCTTGAGTTGAGAATTGTATTCTGCGAGTTCTAGAGTTGGAATAAGCTTTATGCGAGTTCATGACTTAGAATAAGCATCATGCGAGTTTTTTACTTGGACTTTGCATTTTGAGTGTTCTAACCTGTTTTAAGCGGATTTTCATGTGTTCTGCGAGTTCATAAGATACAACATCATATTGAGATCAAAATCAAAACAACAAGTGTTTTGCTCATTTTTTTGTATCTTTTATGTATTTTTTTTTGAAGTGTTGTTTCATTTTGTATCTTGCAACATAGTATGCTATCTTTGTGAGCTGTAAGTACAATCTGTATTCTCAACATAGTATGCTTTCTACGAGTTCTTAACTCAGTATTGTGCTAGTTCTTGAGTTGAGAATTGTATTATGCGAGTTCTAGATTTGGAATAAGTTTTATGCGAGTTCATTACTTAGAATAAGCACCATGCGAGTTTTTTACTTGGACTTTGCATTTTGAGTGTTCTAACCTGTTTTAAGAGGATTTTCATGTGTTCTGCGAGTTCATGAGATACAACATCATTTTGAGATTAAAATCAAAACAACTTTTCGTCATTTTTTTTTGAAGTGTTGTTTCATTTTGTACCTTGCAACATAGTATGCTATCTTTGTGAGCTGTAAGTATATTCTGTATTCTCAACATAGTATGCTTTCTACGAGTTCTTAACTCAGTATTATGCTAGTTCTTGAGTTGAGAATTGTATTCTGCGAGTTCTAGAGTTGGAATAAGCTTTATGCGAGTTTATGACTTAGAATAAGCATCATGCGAGTTTTTAACTTGGACTTTGCATTTGGAGTGTTCTAACCTGTTTTAAGAGGATTTTCATGTGTTCTGCGGGTTCATTAGATACAACATCATTTTGAGATCAAAATCAAAACGTTTTGGTCATTTTTTTGTATCTTTTATGTATTTTTTTGAAGTGTTGTTGCATTTTGTATCTTGCAACATAGAATGCTATCTTTGTGAGCTTCAAGTACATTCTGTATTCTCAACATAGTAAGCTTTCTCCGAGTTCTTAACTTGAGTTCAGTATTATGCGAGTTCTTGAGTTGAGAATTGTATTCTGCGAGTTCTTGAGTTGGAATAAGCTTTATGCGAGTTCATGACTTAGAATAAGCATCATGCCAGTTTTTTAGTTGGACTTTGCATTTTGAGTGTTCTAACCTGTTTTAAGGTGATTTTCATGTGTTCTGCGAGTTCATTGAGATACAACATCATTTTGAGATCAAAATCTAAACAACAAGTGTTTTGGTCATTTTTTTGTATCTTTTATGTATTTTTTTTCAAGTGTTGTTTCATTTTGAATCTTGCAACATAGTATGCTACCTTTGTGAGCTGTAAGTACATTCTGTATTCTCAACACAGTCTGCTTTCTACGAGTTCTTAACTCAGTATTATGCTAGTTCTTGAGTTGAGAATTGTATTCTGCGAGTTCTAGAGTTGGAATAAGCTTTATGCGAGTTCATGACTTAGAATAAGAATCATGCGAGTTTTTAACTTGGACTTTGCATTTTGAGTGTTCTAACCTGTTTTAAGAGGATTTTCATGTGTTCTGCGAGTTCATTAAATATAACATCATTTTGAGATCAAAATCAAAACAACAAGTGTTTTGGTCATTTTTTTGTATCTTTTATGTATTTTTTTTGAAGTGTTGTTTCATTTTGTATCTTGCAACATAGCAATCTTTGTGAGCTTCAAGTACATTCTGTATTCTCAACATAGTAAGCTTTCTCCGAGTTCTTGAGTTGAGAATTGTATTCTGCGAGTTCTTGAGTTGGAATAAGCTTTATGCGAGTTCATGACTTAGAATACGCATTATGCGAGTTTTTAACTTGGACTTTGCATTTTGAGTGTTCTAAACTGTTTTAAGAGGATTTTCATGTGTTCTGCGAGTTCATTAGATACAACATCATTTTGAGATCAAAATCAAAACAACAAGTGTTTTGGTCATTTTTTTGTATCTTTTATGTATTTTTTTTGAAGTGTTGTTGCATTTTGTATCTTGCAACATAGTATGCTATCTTTGTGAGCTGTAAGTACAATCTGTATTCTCAACATAGTATGCTTTCTATGAGTTCTTAACTCAGTATTATGCTAGTTCTTGAGTTGAGAATTGTATTCTGCGAGTTCTAGAGTTGGAATAAGCTTTATGCGAGTTCAAGACTTAGAATAAGCATCATGCGAGTTTTTAACTTGGACTTTGCATTTTGAGTGTTCTAACCTGTTTTAAGAGGATTTTCATGTGTTCTGCGAGTTCATTAAATAAAACATCATTTTGAGATCAAAATCAAAACAACAAGTGTTTTGGTCATTTTTTTGTATCTTTTATGTATTTTTTTTGAAGTGTTGTTGCATTGTATCTTGGAACTTATAATGCTATCTTTGTGAGCTTCAAGTACATTCTGTATTCTCAACATAGTAAGCTTTCTCCGAGTTCTTACCTTGAGTTCAGTATTATGCGAGTTCTTGAGTTGAGAATTGTATTCTGCGAGTTCTAGAGTGGGAATAAGCTTTATGCGAGTTCATGACTTAGAATAAGCATCATGCGAATTTTTTACTTGGACTTTGCATTTTGAGTGTTCTAACCTGTTTTAAGCGTATTTTCATGTGTTCTGCGAGTTCATGAGATACAACATCATTTTGAGATCAAAATCAAAACAACAAGTGTTTTGGTCATTTTTTGTATCTTTTATGTATTTTTTTTTAAGTGTTGTTTCATTTTGTATCTTGCAACATAGCAATCTTTGTGAGCTTCAAGTACAATCTGTATTCTCAACATAGTAAGCTTTCTCCGAGTTCTTGAGTTGAGAATTGTATTATGCGAGTTCTTGAGTTGGAATAAGCTTTATGCGAGTTCATGACTTAGAATAAGCATTATGCGAGTTTTTAACTTGGACTTTGTATTTTGAGTGTTCTAACCTGTTTTAAGAGGATTTTCATGTGTTCTGCGAGTTCATTAGATACAACATCATTTTGAGATCAAAATCAAAACAACAAGTGTTTTGGTCATTTTTTTGTATCTTTTATGTATTTTTTTTGAAGTGTTGTTGCATTGTATCTTGGAACTTATAATGCTATCTTTGTGAGCTTCAAGTACATTCTGTATTCTCAACATAGTAAGCTTTCTCCGAGTTCTTACCTTGAGTTCAGTATTATGCGAGTTCTTGAGTTGAGAATTGTTTTCTGCGAGTTCTAGAGTGGGAATAAGCTTTATGCGAGTTCATGACTTAGAATAAGCATCATGCGAATTTTTTACTTGGACTTTGCATTTTGAGTGTTCTAACCTGTTTTAAGCGTATTTTCATGTGTTCTGCGAGTTCATGAGATACAACATCATTTTGAGATCAAAATCAAAACAACAAGTGTTTTGGTCATTTTTTGTATCTTTTATGTATTTTTTTTTTAAGTGTTGTTTCATTTTGTATCTTGCAACATAGCAATCTTTGTGAGCTTCAAGTACAATCTGTATTCTCAACATAGTAAGCTTTCTCCGAGTTCTTGAGTTGAGAATTGTATTATGCGAGTTCTTGAGTTGGAATAAGCTTTATGCGAGTTCATGACTTAGAATAAGCATTATGCGAGTTTTTAACTTGGACTTTGCATTTTGAGTGTTCTAACCTGTTTTAAGAGGATTTTCATGTGTTCTGCGAGTTCATTAGATACAACATCATTTTGAGATCAAAATCAAAACAACAAGTGTTTTGGTCATTTTTTTGTATCTTTTATGTATTTTTTTTGAAGTGTTGTTGCATTTTGTATCTTGCAACATAGTATGCTATCTTTGTGAGCTGTAAGTACAATCTGTATTCTCAACATAGTATGCTTTCTATGAGTTCTTAACTCAGTATTATGCTAGTTCTTGAGTTGAGAATTGTATTCTGCGAGTTCTAGAGTTGGAATAAGCTTTATGCGAGTTCATGACTTAGAATAAGCATCATGCGAGTTTTTAACTTGGACTTTGCATTTTGAGTGTTCTAACCTGTTTTAAGAGGATTTTCATGTGTTCTGCGAGTTCATTAAATACAACATCATTTTGAGATCAAAATCAAAACAACAAGTGTTTTGGTCATTTTTTTGTATCTTTTATGTATTTTTTTTTAAGTGTTGTTGCGTTTTGTATCTTGCAACATAGCAATCTTTGTGAGCTTCAACTATATTCTGTATTCTCAACATAGTAAGCTTTCTCCGAGTTCTTGAGTTGAGAATTGTATTCTGCGAGTTCTTGAGTTGGAATAAGCTTTATGCGAGTTCATGACTTAGAATAAGCATCATGCGAGTTTTTAACTTGGACTTTGCATTTTGAGTGTTCTAACCTGTTTTAAGAGGATTTTCATGTGTTCTGCGAGTTCATTAGATACAACATCATTTTGAGATCAAAATCAACTCAACAAGTGTTTTGGTCATTTTTTTGTATCTTTTATGTATTTTTTTTGAAGTGTTGTTGCATTTTTTATCTTGCAACATAATATGCTAGTTCTTGAGTTGAGAATTGTATTTTGCGAGTTCTAGAGTTGGAATAAGCTTTATGCGAGTTCATGACTTAGAATAAGCATCATGCGAGTTTTTAACTTGGACTTTGCATTTTGAGTGTTCTAACCTGTTTTAAGAGGATTTTCATGTGTTCTGCGAGTTCATTAAATACAACATCATTTTGAGATCAAAATCAAAACAACAAGTGTTTTGGTCATTTTTTTGTATCTTTTATGTATTTTTTTTGAAGTGTTGTTGCATTTTGTATCTTGCAACATAGCAATCTTTGTGAGCTTCAAGTATATTATGTATTCTCAACATAGTAAGCTTTCTCCGAGTTCTTGAGTTGAGAATTGTATTCTGCGAGTTCTTGAGTTGGAATAAGCTTTATGCGAGTTCATGACTTAGAATAAGCATCATGCGAGTTTTTAACTTGGACTTTGCATTTTGAGTGTTCTAACCTGTTTTAAGAGGATTTTCATGTGTTCTGCGAGTTCATTAGATACAACATCATTTTGAGATCAAAATCAAAACAACAAGTGTTTTGGTCATCTTTTTGTATCTTTTTTGTATTTTTTTTGAAGTGTTGTTGCATTGTATCTTGGAACATAGAATGCTATCTTTGTGAGCTTCAAGTACATTCTGTATTCTCAACATAGTAAGCTTTCTCCGAGTTCTTAACTTGAGTTCAGTATTATGCGAGTTCTTGAGTTGAGAATTGTATTCTGCGAGTTCTAGAGTTGGAATAAGCTTTATGCGAGTTCATGACTTAGAATAAGCATCATGCGAGTTTTTTACTTAGACTTTGCATTTTGAGTGTTCTAACCTGTTTTAAGAGGATTTTCATGTGTTCTACGAGTTCATTAGATACAACATCATTTTGAGATCAAAATCGAAACAACAAGTGTTTTGGTCATTTTTTTGTATCTTTTATGTATTTTTTTGAAGTGTTGTTGCATTTTGTATCTTGCAACATAGTATGCTATCTTTGTGAGCTGTAAGTACAATCTGTATTCTCAACATAGTAAGCTTTCTATGAGTTCTTAACTCAGTATTATGCTAGTTCTTGAGTTGAGAATTGTATTATGCGAGTTCTAGAGTTGGAATAAGCTTTATGCGAGTTCATGACTTAGAATAAGCATCATGTGAGTTTTTAACTTGGACTTTGCATTTGGAGTGTTCTAACCTGTTTTAAGAGGATTTTCATGTGTTCTGCGAGTTCATTAGATACAACATCATTTTGAGATCAAAATCAAAACGTTTTGGTCTTTTTTTTGTATCTTTTATGTATTTTTTTGAAGTGTTGTTGCATTTTCTATCTTGCAACATAGTATGCTATCTTTGTGAGCTTCAAGTACATTCTGTATTCTCAACATAGTAAGCTTTCTCCGACTTCTTAACTTGAGTTCAGTATTATGCGAGTTCTTGAGTTGAGAATTGTATTCTGCGAGTTCTTGAGTTGGAATAAGCTTTATGCGAGTTCATGACTTAGATTAAGCATCATGCGAGTTTTTTACTTGGACTTTGCATTTTGAGTGTTTTAACCTGTTTTAAGGTGATTTTCATGTGTTCTGCGAGTTCATTAAGATACAACATCATTTTGAGATCAAAATCTAAACAACAAGTGTTTTGGTCATTTTTTTGTATCTTTTATGTATTTTTTTTGAAGTGTTGTTGCATTTTGTATCTTGCAACATAGTAGGCTATCTTTGTGAGCTTCATGTACATTCTGTATTCTCAACATAGTAAGCTTTCTCCGAGTTCTTGAGTTGAGAATTGTATTCTGCGAGTTCTGGAGTTCGAATAAGCTTTATGTGAGTTTTTAACTTGGACTTTGCATTTTGAGTGTTCTAACCTGTTTTAAGAGGATTTTCATGTGTTCTGCGAGTTCATTAGATACAACATCATTTTGAGATCAAAATCAAAACAACAAGTGTTTTGGTCATTTTTTTGTATCTTTTTTGTATTTTTTTTGAAGTGTTGTTGCATTTTGTATCTTGCAACATAGTATGCTATCTTTGTGAGCTTCAAGTACATTCTGTATTCTCAACACAGTAAGCTTTCTCCGAGTTCTTAACTTGAGTTCAGTATTATGCGAGTTCTTGAGTTGAGAATTGTATTCTTCGAGTTCTTGAGTTGGAATAAGCTTTATGCGAGTTCATGACTTAGAATAAGCATCATGCGAGTTTTTTACTTGGACTTTGCATTTTGAGTGTTCTAACCTGTTTTAAGGTGATTTTCATGTGTTCTGCGAGTTCATTGAGATACAACATCATTTTGAGATCAAAATCTAAACAACAAGTGTTTTGGTCATTTTTTTGTATCTTTTATGTATTTTTTTTGAAGTGTTGTTTCATTTTGTATCTTGCAACATAGTATGCTACCTTTGTGAGCTGTAAGTACTTTTTGTATTCTCAACATAGTCTGCTTTCTACGAGTTCTTAACTCAGTATTATGCTAGTTCTTGAGTTGAGAATTGTATTCTGCGAGTTCTAGAGTTGGAATAAACTTTATGCGAGTTCATGACTTAGAATAAGCATCATGCGAGTTGTTAACTTGGACTTTGCGTTTTGAGTGTTCTAACCTGTTTTAAGAGGATTTTCATGTGTTCTGCGAGTTCATTTTATACAACATCATTTTGAGATCAAAATCAAAACAACAAGTGTTTTGGTCATTTTTTTGTATCTTTTTTGTATTTTTTTTGAAGTGTTGTTGCATTTTGTATCTTGCAACATAGTATGCTATCTTTGTGAGCTTTCAAGTACATTATGTATTCTCAACATAGTAAGCTTTCTCCGAGTTCTTAACTTGAGTTCAGTATTATGCGAGTTCTTGAGTTGAGAATTGTATTCTTCGAGTTCTTGAGTTGGAATAAGCTTTATGCGAGTTCATGACTTAGAATAAGCATCATGCGAGTTTTTTACTTGGACTTTGCATTTTGAGTGTTCTAACCTGTTTTAAGGTGATTTTCATGTGTTCTGCGAGTTCATTGAGATACAACATCATTTTGAGATCAAAATCTAAACTACAAGTGTTTTGGTCATTTTTTTGTATCTTTTATGTATTTTTTATGAAGTGTTGTTTCATTTTGTATCTTGCAACATAGTATGCTACCTTTGTGAGCTGTAAGTACATTCTGTATTCTCAACATAGTCTGCTTTCTACGAGTTCTTAACTCAGTATTATGCTAGTTCTTGAGTTGAGAATTGTATTCTGCGAGTTCTAGAGTTGGAATAAACTTTATGCGAGTTCATGACTTAGAATAAGCATCATGCGAGTTTTTAACTTGGACTTTGCGTTTTGAGTGTTCTAACCTGTTTTAAGAGGATTTTCATGTGTTCTGCGAGTTCATTTTATACAACATCATTTTGAGATCAAAATCAAAACAACAAGTGTTTTGGTCATTTTTTTGTATCTTTTTTGTATTTTTTTTGAAGTGTTGTTGCATTTTGTATCTTGCAACATAGTATGCTATCTTTGTGAGCTTCAAGTACATTCTGTATTCTCAAACATAGTAAGCTTTCTCCGAGTTCTTAACTTGAGTTCAGTATTATGCGAGTTCTTGAGTTGAGAATTGTATTCTTCGAGTTCTTGAGTTGGAATAAGCTTTATGCGAGTTCATTACTTAGAATAAGCATCATGCGAGTTTTTTACTTGGACTTTGCATTTTGAGTGTTCTAACCTGTTTTAAGGTGATTTTCATGTGTTCTGCGAGTTCATTGAGATACAACATCATTTTGAGATCAAAATCTAAACTACAAGTGTTTTGGTCATTTTTTTGTATCTTTTATGTATTTTTTTTGAAGTGTTGTTTCATTTTGTATCTTGCAACATAGTAGGCTATCTTTGTGAGCTGTAAGTACTTTTTGTATTCTCAACATAGTCTGCTTTCTACGAGTTCTTAACTCAGTATTATGCTAGTTCTTGAGTTGAGAATTGTATTCTGCGAGTTCTAGAGTTGGAATAAACTTTATGCGAGTTCATGACTTAGAATAAGCATCATGCGTGTTTTTAACTTGGACTTTGCGTTTTGAGTGTTCTAACCTGTTTTAAGAGGATTTTCATGTGTTCTGCGAGTTCATTTTATACAACATCATTTTGAGATCAAAATCAAAACAACAAGTGTTTTGGTCATTTTTTTGTATCTTTTTTGTATTTTTTTTGAAGTGTTGTTGCATTTTGTATCTTGCAACATAGTATGCTATCTTTGTGAGCTTCAAGTACATTCTGTATTCTCAACATAGTAAGCTTTCTCCGAGTTCTTAACTTGAGTTCAGTATTATGCGAGTTCTTGAGTTGAGAATTGTATTCTTCGAGTTCTTGAGTTGGAATAAGCTTTATGCGAGTTCATGACTTAGAATAAGCATCATGCGAGTTTTTTACTTGGACTTTGCATTTTGAGTGTTCTAACCTGTTTTAAGGTGATTTTCATGTGTTTTGCGAGTTCATTGAGATACAACATCATTTTGAGATCAAAATCTAAACTACAAGTGTTTTGGTCATTTTTTTGTATCTTTTATGTATTTTTTTTGAAGTGTTGTTTCATTTTGTATCTTGCAACATAGTATGCTACCTTTGTGAGCTGTAAGTACATTCTGTATTCTCAACATAGTCTGCTTTCTACGAGTTCTTAACTCAGTATTATGCTAGTTCTTGAGTTGAGAATTGTATTCTGCGAGTTCTAGAGTTGGAATAAACTTTATGCGAGTTCATGACTTAGAATAAGCATCATGCGAGTTTTTAACTTGGACTTTGCGTTTTGAGTGTTCTAACCTGTTTTAAGAGGATTTTCATGTGTTCTGCGAGTTCATTTTATACAACATCATTTTGAGATCAAAATCAAAACAACAAGTGTTTTGGTCATTTTTTTGTATCTTTTTTGTATTTTTTTTGAAGTGTTGTTGCATTTTTTATCTTGCAACATAGTATGCTATCTTTGTGAGCTTCAAGTACATTCTGTATTCTCAACATAGTAAGCTTTCTCCGAGTTCTTAACTTGAGTTCAGTATTATGCGAGTTTTTGAGTTGAGAATTGTATTCTTCGAGTTCTTGAGTTGGAATAAGCTTTATGCGAGTTCATTACTTAGAATAAGCATCATGCGAGTTTTTTACTTGGACTTTGCATTTTGAGTGTTCTAACCTGTTTTAAGGTGATTTTCATGTGTTCTGCGAGTTCATTGAGATACAACATCATTTTGAGATCAAAATCTAAACTACAAGTGTTTTGGTCATTTTTTTGTATCTTTTATGTATTTTTTTTGAAGTGTTGTTTCATTTTGTATCTTGCAACATAGTATGCTACCTTTGTGAGCTGTAAGTACATTCTGTATTCTCAACATAGTAAGCTTTCTCCGAGTTCTTGAGTTGAGAATTGTATTCTGCGAGTTCTTGAGTTGGAATAAGCTTTATGCGAGTTCATGACTTAGAATAAGCATTATGCGAGTTTTTAACTTGGACTTTGCATTTTGAGTGTCCTAACCTGTTTTAAGCGGATTTTCATGTGTTCTGCGAGTTCATGAGATACAACATCATTTTGAGATCAAAATCAAAACAACAAGTGTTTTGGTCATTTTTTTGTATCTTTTATGTATTTTTTTTTGAAGTGTTGTTGCATTTTGTATCTTGCAACATAGTATGCTATCTTTGTGAGCTTCAAGTACATTCTGTATTCTCAACATAGTAAGCTTTCTCCGAGTTCTTAACTTGAGTTCAGTATTATGCGAGTTCTTGAGTTGAGAATTGTATTCTTCGAGTTCTTGAGTTGGAATAAGCTTTATGCGAGTTCATGACTTAGAATAAGCATCATGCGAGTTTTTTACTTGGACTTTGCATTTTGAGTGTTCTAACCCGTTTTAAGGTGATTTTCATGCGTTCTGCGAGTTCATTGAGATACAACATAATTTTGAGATCAAAATCTAAACTACAAGTGTTTTGGTCATTTTTTTGTATCTTTTATGTATTTTTTTTTGAAGTGTTGTTTCATTTTGTATCTTGCAACATAGTATGCTACCTTTGTGAGTTGTAAGTACATTCTGTATTCTCAACATAGTCTGCTTTCTACGAGTTCTTAACTCAGTATTATGCTAGTTCTTGAGTTGAGAATTGTATTCTGCGAGTTCTAGAGTTGGAATAAACTTTATGCGAGTTCATGACTTAGAATAAGCATCATGCGAGTTTTTAACTTGGACTTTGCATTTTGAGTGTTCTAACCTGTTTTAAGAGGATTTGCATGTGTTCTGCGAGTTCATTAAATACAACATCATTTTGAGATCAAAATCAAAACAACAAGTGTTTTGGTCATTTTTTTGTATCTTTTATGTATTTTTTTTGAAGTGTTGTTGCATTTTGTATCTTGCAACATAGTATGCTATCTTTGTGAGCTTCAAGTACATTCTGTATTCTCAACATAGTAAGCTTTCTCCGAGTTCTTGAGTTGAGAATTGTATTCTGCGAGTTCTTGAGTTGGAATAAGCTTTATGCGAGTTCATGACTTAGAATAAGCATTATGCGAGTTTTTAACTTGGACTTTGCATTTTGAGTGTTCTAACCTGTTTTAAGAGGATTTTCATGTGTTCTGCGAGTTCATTAGATACAACATCATTTTGAGATCAAAATCAAAACAACAAGTGTTTTGGTCATTTTTTTGTATCTTTTATGTATTTTTTTTGAAGTGTTGTTGCATTTTTTTATCTTGCAACATAGTATGCTATTTTGTGAGCTTCAAGTACATTATGTATTCTCAACATAGTAAGCTTTCTCCGAGTTCTTACCTTGAGTTCAGTATTATGCGAGTTCTTGAGTTGAGAATTGTATTCTGCGAGTTCTAGAGTTGGAATAAGGTTTATACGAGTTCATGACTTAGAATAAGCATCATGCGAGTTTTTTACTTGGACTTTGCATTTTGAGTGTTCTAACCTGTTTTAAGGTGATTTTCATGTGTTCTGCGAGTTCATTGAGATACAACATCATTTTGAGATCAAAATCTAAACAACAAGTGTTTTGGTCATTTTTTTGTATCTTTTATGTATTTTTTTTTAAGTGTTGTTTCATTTTGTATCTTGCAACATAGTATGCTATCTTTGTGAGCTTCAAGTACATTCTGTATTCTCAACATAGTAAGCTTTCTCCGAATTCTTAACTTGAGTTCAGTATTATGCGAGTTCTTGAGTTGAGAATTGTTTTCTGCGAGTTCTTGAGTTGGAATAAGCTTTATGCGAGTTCATGACTTAGAATAAGCATCATGCGAGTTTTTTACTTGGACTTTGCATTTTGAGTGTTCTAACCTGTTTTAAGGTGATTTTCATGTGTTCTGCGAGTTCATTGAGATACAACATCATTTTGAGATCAAAATCTAAACAACAAGTGTTTTGGTCATTTTTTTGTATCTTTTATGTATTTTTTTTGAAGTGTTGTTTCATTTTGTATCTTGCAACATAGTATGCTATCTTTGTGAGCTGTAAGTACATTCTGTATTCTCAACATAGTCTGCTTTCTACGAGTTCTTAACTCCGTATTGTGCTAGTTCTTGAGTTGAGAATTGTATTATGCGAGTTCTACATTTGGAATAAGTTTTGTGCGAGTTCATGACTTAGAATAAGCATCATGCGAGTTTTTTACTTGGACTTTGCATTTTGAGTGTTCTAACCTGTTTTAAGAGGATTTTCATGTGTTCTGCGAGTTCATGAGATACAACATCATTTTGAGATCAAAATCAAAACAACTTTTGGTCATTTTTTTTAGAAGTGTTGTTTAATTTTGTACCTTGCAACATAGTATGCTATCTTTGTGAGCTGTAAGTACATTCTGTATTCTCAACATAGTATGCTTTCTACGAGTTCTTAACTCAGTATTGTGCTAGTTCTTGAGTTGAGAATTGTATTACGCGAGTTCTAGATTTGGAATAAGTTTTATGCGAGTTCATGACTTATCTAATAAGCATCATGCGAGTTTTTTACTTGGACTTTGCATTTTGAGTGTTCTAACCTGTTTTAAGAGGATTTTCATGTGTTCTGCGAGTTCATGAGATACAACATCATTTTGAGATCAAAATCAAAACAACTTTTGGTCATTTTTTTTGGAAGTGTTGTTTAATTTTGTACCTTGCAACATAGTATGCTATCTTTGTGAGCTGTAAGTACATTCTGTATTCTCAACATAGTATGCTTTCTACGAGTTCTTAACTCAGTAGTTCTTGAGTTGAGAATTGTATTCTGCGAGTTCTAGAGTTGGAATAAGCTTTATGCGAGTTCATGACTTAGAATAAGCATCATGCGAGTTTTTTACTTGGACTTTGCATTTTGAGTGTTCTAACCTGTTTTAAGCGGATTTTCATGTGTTCTGCGAGTTCATGAGATACAACATCCTTTTGAGATCAAAATCAAAACAACAAGTGTTTTGGTCATTTTTTTGTATCTTTTTTGTATTTTTTTTGAAGTGTTGTTGCATTTTGTATCTTGCAACATAGTATGCTATCTTTGTGAGCTTCAAAGTACATTCTGTATTCTCAACATAGTAAGCTTTCTCCGAGTTCTTAACTTGAGTTCAGTATTATGCGAGTTCTTGAGTTGAGAATTGTATTCTTCGAGTTCTTGAGTTGGAATAAGCTTTATGCGAGTTCATTACTTAGAATAAGCATCATGCGAGTTTTTTACTTGGACTTTGCATTTTGAGTGTTCTAACCTGTTTTAAGGTGATTTTCATGTGTTCTGCGAGTTCATTGAGATACAACATCATTTTGAGATCAAAATCTAAACTACAAGTGTTTTGGTCATTTTTTTGTATCTTTTATGTATTTTTTTTGAAGTGTTGTTTCATTTTGTATCTTGCAACATAGTATGCTACCTTTGTGAGCTGTAAGTACATTCTGTATTCTCAACATAGTCTGCTTTCTACGAGTTCTTAACTCAGTATTATGCTAGTTCTTGAGTTGAGAATTGTATTCTGCGAGTTCTAGAGTTGGAATAAACTTTATGCGAGTTCATGACTTAGAATAAGCATCATGCGAGTTTTTAACTTGGACTTTGCGTTTTGAGTGTTCTAACCTGTTTTAAGAGGATTTTCATGTGTTCTGCGAGTTCATTAAATACAACATCATTTTGAGATCAAAATCAAAACAACAAGTGTTTTGGTCATTTTTTTGTATCTTTTAAGTATTTTTTTTGAAGTGTTGTTGCATTTTTTATCTTGCAACATAGTATGCTATCTTTGTGAGCTTCAAGTACATTCTGTATTCTCAACATAGTAAGCTTTCTCCGAGTTCTTACCTTGAGTTCAGTATTATGCGAGTTCTTGAGTTGAGAATTGTATTCTGCGAGTTCTAGAGTTGGAATAAGCTTTGAATAAGCATCATGCGAGTTTTTTACTTGGACTTTGCATTTTGAGTGTTCTAACCTGTTTTAAGCGGATTTTCATGTGTTCTGCGAGTTCATGAGATACAACATCATTTTGAGATCAAAATCAAAACAACAAGTGTTTTGGTCATTTTTTTGTATCTTTTATGTATTTTTTTTTGAAGTGTTGTTTCATTTTGTATCTTGCAACATAGTATGCTATCTTTGTGAGCTGTAAGTACAATCTGTATTCTCAACATAGTATGCTTTCTATGAGTTCTTAACTCAGTATTATGCTAGTTCTTGAGTTGAGAATTGTATTCTGCGAGTTCTAGAGTTGGAATAAGCTTTATGCGAGTTCATGACTTAGAATAAGCATCATGCGAGTTTTTTACTTGGACTTTGCATTTTGAGTGTTCTAACCTGTTTTAAGCGGATTTTCATGTGTTCTGCGAGTTCATGAGATACAACATCATTTTGAGATCAAAATCAAAACAACAAGTGTTTTGGTCATTTTTTTGTATCTTTTTTGTATTTTTTTTGAAGTGTTGTTGCATTTTGTATCTTGCAACATAGTATGCTATCTTTGTGAGCTTCAAGTACATTCTGTATTCTCAACATAGTAAGCTTTCTCCGAGTTCTTAACTTGAGTTCAGTATTATGCGAGTTTTTGAGTTGAGAATTGTATTCTTCGAGTTCTTGAGTTGGAATAAGCTTTATGCGAGTTCATTACTTAGAATAAGCATCATGCGAGTTTTTTACTTGGACTTTGCATTTTGAGTGTTCTAACCTGTTTTAAGGTGATTTTCATGTGTTCTGCGAGTTCATTGAGATACAACATCATTTTGAGATCAAAATCTAAACTACAAGTGTTTTGGTCATTTTTTTGTATCTTTTATGTATTTTTTTTGAAGTGTTGTTTCATTTTGTATCTTGCAACATAGTATGCTACCTTTGTGAGCTGTAAGTACATTCTGTATTCTCAACATAGTAAGCTTTCTCCGAGTTCTTGAGTTGAGAATTGTATTCTGCGAGTTCTTGAGTTGGAATAAGCTTTATGCGAGTTCATGACTTAGAATAAGCATTATGCGAGTTTTTAACTTGGACTTTGCATTTTGAGTGTCCTAACCTGTTTTAAGCGGATTTTCATGTGTTCTGCGAGTTCATGAGATACAACATCATTTTGAGATCAAAATCAAAACAACAAGTGTTTTGGTCATTTTTTTGTATCTTTTATGTATTTTTTTTTGAAGTGTTGTTGCATTTTGTATCTTGCAACATAGTATGCTATCTTTGTGAGCTTCAAGTACATTCTGTATTCTCAACATAGTAAGCTTTCTCCGAGTTCTTAACTTGAGTTCAGTATTATGCGAGTTCTTGAGTTGAGAATTGTATTCTTCGAGTTCTTGAGTTGGAATAAGCTTTATGCGAGTTCATGACTTAGAATAAGCATCATGCGAGTTTTTTACTTGGACTTTGCATTTTGAGTGTTCTAACCCGTTTTAAGGTGATTTTCATGCGTTCTGCGAGTTCATTGAGATACAACATAATTTTGAGATCAAAATCTAAACTACAAGTGTTTTGGTCATTTTTTTGTATCTTTTATGTATTTTTTTTTGAAGTGTTGTTTCATTTTGTATCTTGCAACATAGTATGCTACCTTTGTGAGTTGTAAGTACATTCTGTATTCTCAACATAGTCTGCTTTCTACGAGTTCTTAACTCAGTATTATGCTAGTTCTTGAGTTGAGAATTGTATTCTGCGAGTTCTAGAGTTGGAATAAACTTTATGCGAGTTCATGACTTAGAATAAGCATCATGCGAGTTTTTAACTTGGACTTTGCATTTTGAGTGTTCTAACCTGTTTTAAGAGGATTTGCATGTGTTCTGCGAGTTCATTAAATACAACATCATTTTGAGATCAAAATCAAAACAACAAGTGTTTTGGTCATTTTTTTGTATCTTTTATGTATTTTTTTTGAAGTGTTGTTGCATTTTGTATCTTGCAACATAGTATGCTATCTTTGTGAGCTTCAAGTACATTCTGTATTCTCAACATAGTAAGCTTTCTCCGAGTTCTTGAGTTGAGAATTGTATTCTGCGAGTTCTTGAGTTGGAATAAGCTTTATGCGAGTTCATGACTTAGAATAAGCATTATGCGAGTTTTTAACTTGGACTTTGCATTTTGAGTGTTCTAACCTGTTTTAAGAGGATTTTCATGTGTTCTGCGAGTTCATTAGATACAACATCATTTTGAGATCAAAATCAAAACAACAAGTGTTTTGGTCATTTTTTTGTATCTTTTATGTATTTTTTTTGAAGTGTTGTTGCATTTTTTTATCTTGCAACATAGTATGCTATTTTGTGAGCTTCAAGTACATTATGTATTCTCAACATAGTAAGCTTTCTCCGAGTTCTTACCTTGAGTTCAGTATTATGCGAGTTCTTGAGTTGAGAATTGTATTCTGCGAGTTCTAGAGTTGGAATAAGGTTTATACGAGTTCATGACTTAGAATAAGCATCATGCGAGTTTTTTACTTGGACTTTGCATTTTGAGTGTTCTAACCTGTTTTAAGGTGATTTTCATGTGTTCTGCGAGTTCATTGAGATACAACATCATTTTGAGATCAAAATCTAAACAACAAGTGTTTTGGTCATTTTTTTGTATCTTTTATGTATTTTTTTTTAAGTGTTGTTTCATTTTGTATCTTGCAACATAGTATGCTATCTTTGTGAGCTTCAAGTACATTCTGTATTCTCAACATAGTAAGCTTTCTCCGAATTCTTAACTTGAGTTCAGTATTATGCGAGTTCTTGAGTTGAGAATTGTTTTCTGCGAGTTCTTGAGTTGGAATAAGCTTTATGCGAGTTCATGACTTAGAATAAGCATCATGCGAGTTTTTTACTTGGACTTTGCATTTTGAGTGTTCTAACCTGTTTTAAGGTGATTTTCATGTGTTCTGCGAGTTCATTGAGATACAACATCATTTTGAGATCAAAATCTAAACAACAAGTGTTTTGGTCATTTTTTTGTATCTTTTATGTATTTTTTTTGAAGTGTTGTTTCATTTTGTATCTTGCAACATAGTATGCTATCTTTGTGAGCTGTAAGTACATTCTGTATTCTCAACATAGTCTGCTTTCTACGAGTTCTTAACTCCGTATTGTGCTAGTTCTTGAGTTGAGAATTGTATTATGCGAGTTCTACATTTGGAATAAGTTTTGTGCGAGTTCATGACTTAGAATAAGCATCATGCGAGTTTTTTACTTGGACTTTGCATTTTGAGTGTTCTAACCTGTTTTAAGAGGATTTTCATGTGTTCTGCGAGTTCATGAGATACAACATCATTTTGAGATCAAAATCAAAACAACTTTTGGTCATTTTTTTTAGAAGTGTTGTTTAATTTTGTACCTTGCAACATAGTATGCTATCTTTGTGAGCTGTAAGTACATTCTGTATTCTCAACATAGTATGCTTTCTACGAGTTCTTAACTCAGTATTGTGCTAGTTCTTGAGTTGAGAATTGTATTATGCGAGTTCTAGATTTGGAATAAGTTTTATGCGAGTTCATGACTTATCTAATAAGCATCATGCGAGTTTTTTACTTGGACTTTGCATTTTGAGTGTTCTAACCTGTTTTAAGAGGATTTTCATGTGTTCTGCGAGTTCATGAGATACAACATCATTTTGAGATCAAAATCAAAACAACTTTTGGTCATTTTTTTTGGAAGTGTTGTTTAATTTTGTACCTTGCAACATAGTATGCTATCTTTGTGAGCTGTAAGTACATTCTGTATTCTCAACATAGTATGCTTTCTACGAGTTCTTAACTCAGTAGTTCTTGAGTTGAGAATTGTATTCTGCGAGTTCTAGAGTTGGAATAAGCTTTATGCGAGTTCATGACTTAGAATAAGCATCATGCGAGTTTTTTACTTGGACTTTGCATTTTGAGTGTTCTAACCTGTTTTAAGCGGATTTTCATGTGTTCTGCGAGTTCATGAGATACAACATCCTTTTGAGATCAAAATCAAAACAACAAGTGTTTTGGTCATTTTTTTGTATCTTTTTTGTATTTTTTTTGAAGTGTTGTTGCATTTTGTATCTTGCAACATAGTATGCTATCTTTGTGAGCTTCAAAGTACATTCTGTATTCTCAACATAGTAAGCTTTCTCCGAGTTCTTAACTTGAGTTCAGTATTATGCGAGTTCTTGAGTTGAGAATTGTATTCTTCGAGTTCTTGAGTTGGAATAAGCTTTATGCGAGTTCATTACTTAGAATAAGCATCATGCGAGTTTTTTACTTGGACTTTGCATTTTGAGTGTTCTAACCTGTTTTAAGGTGATTTTCATGTGTTCTGCGAGTTCATTGAGATACAACATCATTTTGAGATCAAAATCTAAACTACAAGTGTTTTGGTCATTTTTTTGTATCTTTTATGTATTTTTTTTGAAGTGTTGTTTCATTTTGTATCTTGCAACATAGTATGCTACCTTTGTGAGCTGTAAGTACATTCTGTATTCTCAACATAGTCTGCTTTCTACGAGTTCTTAACTCAGTATTATGCTAGTTCTTGAGTTGAGAATTGTATTCTGCGAGTTCTAGAGTTGGAATAAACTTTATGCGAGTTCATGACTTAGAATAAGCATCATGCGAGTTTTTAACTTGGACTTTGCGTTTTGAGTGTTCTAACCTGTTTTAAGAGGATTTTCATGTGTTCTGCGAGTTCATTAAATACAACATCATTTTGAGATCAAAATCAAAACAACAAGTGTTTTGGTCATTTTTTTGTATCTTTTAAGTATTTTTTTTGAAGTGTTGTTGCATTTTTTATCTTGCAACATAGTATGCTATCTTTGTGAGCTTCAAGTACATTCTGTATTCTCAACATAGTAAGCTTTCTCCGAGTTCTTACCTTGAGTTCAGTATTATGCGAGTTCTTGAGTTGAGAATTGTATTCTGCGAGTTCTAGAGTTGGAATAAGCTTTGAAATAGCATCATGCGAGTTTTTTACTTGGACTTTGCATTTTGAGTGTTCTAACCTGTTTTAAGCGGATTTTCATGTGTTCTGCGAGTTCATGAGATACAACATCATTTTGAGATCAAAATCAAAACAACAAGTGTTTTGGTCATTTTTTTGTATCTTTTATGTATTTTTTTTTGAAGTGTTGTTTCATTTTGTATCTTGCAACATAGTATGCTATCTTTGTGAGCTGTAAGTACAATCTGTATTCTCAACATAGTATGCTTTCTATGAGTTCTTAACTCAGTATTATGCTAGTTCTTGAGTTGAGAATTGTATTCTGCGAGTTCTAGAGTTGGAATAAGCTTTATGCGAGTTCATGACTTAGAATAAGCATCATGCGAGTTTTTTACTTGGACTTTGCATTTTGAGTGTTCTAACCTGTTTTAAGCGGATTTTCATGTGTTCTGCGAGTTCATGAGATACAACATCATTTTGAGATCAAAATCAAAACAACAAGTGTTTTGGTCATTTTTTTGTATCTTTTATGTATTTTTTTTTGAAGTGTTGTTGCATTTTGTATCTTCCAACATAGTATGCTATCTTTGTGAGCTTCAAGTACATTCTGTATTCTCAACATAGTAAGCTTTCTCCGAGTTCTTACCTTGAGTTCAGTATTATGCGAGTTCTTGAGTTGAGAATTGTATTCTGCGAGTTCTAGAGTTAGAATAAGCTTTATGCGAGTTCATGACTTAGAATAAGCATCATGTTAGTTTTTAACTTGGACTTTGCATTTTGAGTGTTCTAACCTGTTTTAAGAGGATTTTCATGTGTTCTGGGAGTTCATTAAATACAACATCATTTTGAGATCAAAATCAAAACAACAAGTGTTTTGGTCATTTTTTATGTATCTTTTATGTATTTTTTTTTGAAGTGTTGTTGCATTTTGTATCTTGCCACATAGCAATCTTTGTGAGCTTCAAGTACATTCTGTATTCTCAACATAGTAAGCTTTCTCCGAGTTCTTGAGTTGAGAATTGTATTCTGCGAGTTCTTGAGTTGGAATAAGCTTTATGCGAGTTCATGACTTAGAATAAGCATTATGCGAGTTTTTAACTTGGACTTTGCATTTTGAGTGTTCTAACCTGTTTTAAGAGGATTTTCATGTGTTCTGCGAGTTCATTAGATACAACATCATTTTGAGATCAAAATCAAAACAACAAGTGTTTTGGTCATTTTTTTGTATCTTTTATGTATTTTTTTTGAAGTGTTGTTGCATTTTTTATCTTGCAACATAGTATGCTATCTTTGTGAGCTTCAAGTACATTCTGTATTCTCAACATAGTAAGCTTTCTCCGAGTTCTTACCTTGAGTTCAGTATTATGCGAGTTCTTGAGTTGAGAATTGTATTCTGCGAGTTCTAGAGTTGGAATAAGCTTTGAATAAGCATCATGCGAGTTTTTTACTTGGACTTTGCATTTTGAGTGTTCTAACCTGTTTTAAGCGGATTTTCATGTGTTCTGCGAGTTCATGAGATACAACATCATTTTGAGATCAAAATCAAAACAACAAGTGTTTTGGTCATTTTTTTGTATCTTTTATGTATTTTTTTTTGGAGTGTTGTTTCATTTTGTATCTTGCAACATAGTATGCTATCTTTGTGAGCTGTAAGTACAATCTGTATTCTCAACATAGTATGCTTTCTATGAGTTCTTAACTCAGTATTATGCTAGTTCTTGAGTTGAGAATTGTATTCTGCGAGTTCTAGAGTTGGAATAAGCTTTATGCGAGTTCATGACTTAGAATAAGCATCATGCGAGTTTTTTACTTGGACTTTGCATTTTGAGTGTTCTAACCTGTTTTAAGCGGATTTTCATGTGTTCTGCGAGTTCATGAGATACAACATCATTTTGAGATCAAAATCAAAACAACAAGTGTTTTGGTCATTTTTTTGTATCTTTTATGTATTTTTTTTGAAGTGTTGTTGCATTTTGTATCTTCCAACATAGTCTGCTATCTTTGTGAGCTTCAAGTACATTCTGTATTCTCAACATAGTAAGCTTTCTCCGAGTTCTTACCTTGAGTTCAGTATTATGCGAGTTCTTGAGTTGAGAATTGTATTCTGCGAGTTCTAGAGTTGGAATAAGCTTTATGCGAGTTCATGACTTAGAATAAGCATCATGCGAGTTTTTTACTTGGACTTTGCATTTTGAGTGTTCTAACCTGTTTTAAGAGGATTTTCATGTGTTCTGGGAGTTCATTAAATACAACATCATTTTGAGATCAAAATCAAAACAACAAGTGTTTTGGTCATTTTTTATGTATCTTTTATGTATTTTTTTTTGAAGTGTTGTTGCATTTTGTATCTTGCCACATTGCATCTTTGTGAGCTTCAAGTACATTCTGTATTCTCAACATAGTAAGCTTTCTCCGAGTTCTTGAGTTGAGAATTGTATTCTGCGAGTTCTTGAGTTGGAATAAGCTTTATGCGAGTTCATGACTTAGAATAAGCATTATGCGAGTTTTTAACTTGGACTTTGCATTTTGAGTGTTCTAACCTGTTTTAAGAGGATTTTCATGTGTTCTGCGAGTTCATTAGATACAACATCATTTTGAGATCAAAATCAAAACAACAAGTGTTTTGGTCATTTTTTTGTATCTTTTATGTATTTTTTTTGAAGTGTTGTTGCATTTTTTATCTTGCAACATAGTATGCTATCTTTGTGAGCTTCAAGTACATTCTGTATTCTCAACATAGTAAGCTTTCTCCGAGTTCTTACCTTGAGTTCAGTATTATGCGAGTTCTAGAGTTGGAATAAGCTTTATGCGAGTTCATGACTTAGAATAAGCATCATGCGAGTTTTTTACTTGGACTTTGCATTTTGAGTGTTCTAACCTGTTTTAAGCGGATTTTCATGTGTTCTGCGAGTTCATGAGATACAACATCATTTTGAGATCAAAATCAAAACAACAAGTGTTTTGGTCATTTTTTTGTATCTTTTATGTATTTTTTTTTGAAGTGTTGTTTTATTTTGTATCTTGCAACATAGTATGCTATCTTTGTGAGCTGTAAGTACAATCTGTATTCTCAACATAGTATGCTTTCTATGAGTTCTTAACTCAGTATTATGCTAGTTCTTGAGTTGAGAATTGTATTATGCGAGTTCTTGATTTGGAATAAGCTTTATGCGAGTTCATGACTTAGAATAAGCATCATGCGAGTTTTTAACTTGGACATTGCATTTGGAGTGTTCTAACCTGTTTTAAGAGGATTTTCATGTGTTCTGCGAGTTCATTAGATACAACATCATTTTGAGATCAAAATCAAAACGTTTTGGTCATTTTTTTGTATCTTTTATGTATTTTTTTTTTGAAGTGTTGTTGCATTTTGTATCTTGCAACATAGTATGCTATCTTTGTGAGCTTCACGTACATTCTGTATTCTGAACATAGTAAGCTTTCTCCGAGTTCTTAACTTGAGTTCAGTATTATGCGAGTTCTTGAGTTGAGAATTGTATTCTGCGAGTTCTTGAGTTGGAATAAGCTTTATGCGAGTTCATGACTTAGAATAAGCATCATGCGAGTTTTTTACTTGGACTTTGCATTTTGAGTGTTCTAACCTGTTTTAAGGTGATTTTCATGTGTTCTGCGAGTTCATTGAGATACAACATCCTTTTGAGATCAAAATCTAAACAAGTGTTTTGGTCATTTTTTTGTATCTTTTGTGTATTTTTTTTGAAGTGTTGTTTCATTTTGTATCTTGCAACATAGTATGCTACCTTTGTGAGCTGTAAGTACATTCTGTATTCTCAACACAGTCTGCTTTCTAACGAGTTCTTAACTCAGTATTATGCTACTTCTTGAGTTGAGAATTGTATTCTGCGAGTTCTAGAGTTGGAATAAGCTTTATGCGAGTTCATGACTTAGTATAAGCATCATGTTAGTTTTTAACTTGGACTTTGCATTTTGAGTGTTCTAACCTGTTTTAAGAGGATTTTCATGTGTTCTGGGAGTTCATTAAATACAACATCATTTTGAGATCAAAATCAAAACAACAAGTGTTTTGGTCATTTTTTTGTATCTTTTATGTATTTTTTTTGAAGTGTTGTTGCATTTTGTATCTTGCAACATAGCAATCTTTGTGAGCTTCAAGTACATTCTGTATTCTCAACATAGTAAGCTTTCTCCGAGTTCTTGAGTTGAGAATTGTATTCTGCGAGTTCTTGAGTTGGAATAAGCTTTACGCGAGTTCATGACTTAGAATAAGCATTATGCGAGTTTTTAACTTGGACTTTGCATTTTGAGTGTTCTAACCTGTTTTAAGAGGATTTTCATGTGTTCTGCGAGTTCATTAGATACAACATCATTTTGAGATCAAAATCAAAACAACAAGTGTTTTGGTCATTTTTTTGTATCTTTTATGTATTTTTTTTGAAGTGTTGTTGCATTTTTTATCTTGCAACGTAGTATGCTATCTTTGTGAGCTTGAAGTACATTCTGTATTCTCAACATAGTAAGCTTTCTCCGAGTTCTTACCTTGAGTTCAGTATTATGCGAGTTCTTGAGTTGAGAATTGTATTCTGCGAGTTCTAGAGTTGGAATAAGCTTTATGCGAGTTCATGACTTAGAATAAGCATCATGCGAGTTTTTTACTTGGACTTTGCATTTTGAGTGTTCTAACCTGTTTTAAGCGGATTTTCATGTGTTCTGCGAGTTCATGAGATACAACATCATTTTGAGATCAAAATCAAAACAACAAGTGTTTTGGTCATTTTTTTGTATCTTTTATGTATTTTTTTTGAAGTGTTGTTGCATTTTGTATCTTCCAACATAGTATGCTATCTTTGTGAGCTTCAAGTACATTCTGTATTCTCAACATAGTAAGCTTTCTCCGAGTTCTTACCTTGAGTTCAGTATTATGCGAGTTCTTGAGTTGAGAATTGTATTCTGCGAGTTCTAGAGTTGGAATAAGCTTTATGCGAGTTCATGACTTAGAATAAGCATCATGTTAGTTTTTAACTTGGACTTTGCATTTTGAGTGTTCTAACCTGTTTTAAGATGATTTTCATGTGTTCTGGGAGTTCATTAAATACAACATCATTTTGAGATCAAAATCAAAACAACAAGTGTTTTGGTCATTTTTTATGTATCTTTTATGTATTTTTTTTTGAAGTGTTGTTGCATTTTGTATCTTGCCACAAAGCAATCTTTGTGAGCTTCAAGTACATTCTGTATTCTCAACATAGTAAGCTTTCTCCGAGTTCTTGAGTTGAGAATTGTATTATGCGAGTTCTTGAGTTGGAATAAGCTTTATGCGAGTTCATGACTTAGAATAAGCATTATGCGAGTTTTTAACTTGGACTTTGCATTTTGAGTGTTCTAACCTGTTTTAAGAGGATTTTCATGTGTTCTGCGAGTTCATTAGATACAACATCATTTTGAGATCAAAATCAAAACAACAAGTGTTTTGGTCATTTTTTTTGTATCTTTTATGTATTTTTTTTGAAGTGTTGTTGCATTTTTTATCTTGCAACATAGTATGCTTATCTTTGTGAGCTTCAAGTACATTCTGTATTCTCAACATAGTAAGCTTTCTCCGAGTTCTTACCTTGAGTTCAGTATTATGCGAGTTCTAGAGTTGGAATAAGCTTTATGCGAGTTCATGACTTAGAATAAGCATCATGCGAGTTTTTTACCTGGACTTTGCATTTTGAGTGTTCTAACCTGTTTTAAGCGGATTTTCATGTGTTCTGCGAGTTCATGAGATACAACATCATTTTGAGATCAAAATCAAAACAACAAGTGTTTTGGTCATTTTTTTGTATCTTTTATGTATTTTTTTTTGAAGTGTTGTTTTATTTTGTATCTTGCAACATAGTATGCTATCTTTGTGAGCTGTAAGTACAATCTGTATTCTCAACATAGTATGCTTTCTATGAGTTCTTAACTCAGTATTATGCTAGTTCTTGAGTTGAGAATTGTATTCTGCGAGTTCTAGAGTTGGAATAAGCTGTATGCGAGTTCATGACTTAGAATAAGCATCATGCGAGTTTTTTACTTGGACTTTGCATTTTGAGTGTTCTAACCTGTTTTAAGCGGATTTTCATGTGTTCTGCGAGTTCATGAGATACAACATCATTTTGAGATCAAAATCAAAACAACAAGTGTTTTGGTCATTTTTTTGTATCTTTTATGTATTTTTTTTGAAGTGTTGTTGCATTTTGTATCTTGCAACATAGCAATCTTTGTGAGCTTCAAGTACATTCTGTATTCTCAACATAGTAAGCTTTCTCCGAGTTCTTGAGTTGAGAATTGTATTCTGCGAGTTCTTGAGTTGGAATAAGCTTTACGCGAGTTCATGACTTAGAATAAGCATTATGCGAGTTTTTAACTTGGACTTTGCATTTTCAGTGTTCTAACCTGTTTTAAGAGGATTTTCATGTGTTCTGCGAGTTCATTAGATACAACATCATTTTGAGATCAAAATCAAAACAACAAGTGTTTTGGTCATTTTTTTGTATCTTTTATGTATTTTTTTTGAAGTGTTGTTGCATTTTTTATCTTGCAACATAGTATGCTATCTTTGTGAGCTTGAAGTACATTCTGTATTCTCAACATAGTAAGCTTTCTCCGAGTTCTTACCTTGAGTTCAGTATTATGCGAGTTCTTGAGTTGAGAATTGTATTCTGCGAGTTCTAGAGTTGGAATAAGCTTTATGTGAGTTCATGACTTAGAATAAGCATCATGCGAGTTTTTTACTTGGACTTTGCATTCTGAGTGTTCTAACCTGTTTTAAGCGGATTTTCATGTGTTCTGCGAGTTCATGAGATACAACATCATTTTGAGATCAAAATCAAAACAACAAGTGTTTTGGTCATTTTTTTGTATCTTTTATGTATTTTTTTTGAAGTGTTGTTGCATTTTGTATCTTCCAACATAGTATGCTATCTTTGTGAGCTTCAAGTACATTCTGTATTCTCAACATAGTAAGCTTTCTCCGAGTTCTTACCTTGAGTTCAGTATTATGCGAGTTCTTGAGTTGAGAATTGTATTCTGCGAGTTCTAGAGTTGGAATAAGCTTTATGCGAGTTCATGACTTAGAATAAGCATCATGTTAGTTTTTAACTTGGACTTTGCATTTTGAGTGTTCTAACCTGTTTTAAGATGATTTTCATGTGTTCTGGGAGTTCATTAAATACAACATCATTTTGAGATCAAAATCAAAACAACAAGTGTTTTGGTCATTTTTTATGTATCTTTTATGTATTTTTTTTTGAAGTGTTGTTGCATTTTGTATCTTGCCACATAGCAATCTTTGTGAGCTTCAAGTACATTCTGTATTCTCAACATAGTAAGCTTTCTCCGAGTTCTTGAGTTGAGAATTGTATTATGCGAGTTCTTGAGTTGGAATAAGCTTTATGCGAGTTCATGACTTAGAATAAGCATTATGCGAGTTTTTAACTTGGACTTTGCATTTTGAGTGTTCTAACCTGTTTTAAGAGGATTTTCATGTGTTCTGCGAGTTCATTAGATACAACATCATTTTGAGATCAAAATCAAAACAACAAGTGTTTTGGTCATTTTTTTGTATCTTTTATGTATTTTTTTTGAAGTGTTGTTGCATTTTTTATCTTGCAACATAGTATGCTATCTTTGTGAGCTTCAAGTACATTCTGTATTCTCAACATAGTAAGCTTTCTCCGAGTTCTTACCTTGAGTTCAGTATTATGCGAGTTCTAGAGTTGGAATAAGCTTTATGCGAGTTCATGACTTAGAATAAGCATCATGCGAGTTTTTTACTTGGACTTTGCATTTTGAGTGTTCTAACCTGTTTTAAGCGGATTTTCATGTGTTCTGCGAGTTCATGAGATACAACATCATTTTGAGATCAAAATCAAAACAACAAGTGTTTTGGTCATTTTTTTGTATCTTTTATGTATTTTTTTTTGAAGTGTTGTTTTATTTTGTATCTTGCAACATAATATGCTATCTTTGTGAGCTGTAAGTACAATCTGTATTCTCAACATAGTATGCTTTCTATGAGTTCTTAACTCAGTATTATGCTAGTTCTTGAGTTGAGAATTGTATTCTGCGAGTTCTAGAGTTGGAATAAGCTGTATGCGAGTTCATGACTTAGAATAAGCATCATGCGAGTTTTTTACTTGGACTTTGCATTTTGAGTGTTCTAACCTGTTTTAAGCGGATTTTCATGTGTTCTGCGAGTTCATGAGATACAACATCATTTTGAAATCAAAATCAAAACAACAAGTGTTTTGGTCATTTTTTTGTATCTTTTATGTATTTTTTTTTGAAGTGTTGTTTCATTTTGTATCTTCCAACATAGTATGCTATCTTTGTGACCTTCAAGTACATTCTGTATTCTCAACATATGCTTTCTACGTTCTTAACTCAGTATTGTACTAGTTCTTGAGTTGAGAATTGTATTATGCGAGTTCTTGATTTGGAATAAGCTTTATGCGAGTTCATGACTTAGAATAAGCATCATGCGAGTTTTTAACTTGGACATTGCATTTGGAGTGTTCTAACCTGTTTTAAGAGGATTTTCATGTGTTCTGCGAGTTCATTAGATACAACATCATTTTGAGATCAAAATCAAAACGTTTTGGTCATTTTTTTGTATCTTTTATGTATTTTTTTTAAGTGTTGTTGCATTTTGTATCTTGCAACATAGTATGCTATCTTTGTGAGCTTCAAGTACATTCTGTATTCTGAACATAGTAAGCTTTCTCCGAGTTCTTAACTTGAGTTCAGTATTATGCGAGTTCTTGAGTTGAGAATTGTATTCTGCGAGTTCTTGAGTTGGAATAAGCTTTATGCGAGTTCATGACTTAGAATAAGCATCATGCGAGTTTTTTACTTGGACTTTGCATTTTGAGTGTTCTAACCTGTTTTAAGCGGATTTTCATGTGTTCTGCGAGTTCATGAGATACAACATCATTTTGAGATCAAAATCAAAACAACAAGTGTTTTGGTCATTTTTTGTATCTTTTATGTATTTTTTTTTTGAAGTGTTGTTTCATTTTGTATCTTCCAACATAGTATGCTATCTTTGTGACCTTCAAGTACATTCTGTATTCTCAACATATGCTTTCTACGTTCTTAACTCAGTATTGTACTAGTTCTTGAGTTGAGAATTGTATTATGCGAGTTCTTGATTTGGAATAAGCTTTATGCGAGTTCATGACTTAGAATAAGCATCATGCGAGTTTTTAACTTGGCATTTGGAGTGTTCTAACCTGTTTTAAGAGGATTTTCATGTGTTCTGCGAGTTCATTAGATACAACATCATTTTGAGATCAAAATCAAAACGTTTTGGTCATTTTTTTGTATCTTTTATGTATTTTTTTTTTGAAGTGTTGTTGCATTTTGTATCTCGCAACATAGTATGCTATCTTTGTGAGCTTCACGTACATTCTGTATTCTGAACATAGTAAGCTTTCTCCGAGTTCTTAACTTGAGTTCAGTATTATGCGAGTTCTTGAGTTGAGAATTGTATTCTGCGAGTTCTTGAGTTGGAATAAGCTTTATGCGAGTTCATGACTTAGTATAAGCATCATGTTAGTTTTTAACTTGGACTTTGCATTTTGAGTGTTCTAACCTGTTTTAAGAGGATTTTCATGTGTTCTGGGAGTTCATTAAATACAACATCATTTTGAGATCAAAATCAAAACAACAAGTGTTTTGGTCATTTTTTTGTATCTTTTATGTATTTTTTTTGAAGTGTTGTTGCATTTTGTATCTTGCAACATAGCAATCTTTGTGAGCTTCAAGTACATTCTGTATTCTCAACATAGTAAGCTTTCTCCGAGTTCTTGAGTTGAGAATTGTATTCTGCGAGTTCTTGAGTTGGAATAAGCTTTATGCGAGTTCATGACTTAGAATAAGCATTATGCGAGTTTTTAACTTGGACTTTGCATTTTGAGTGTTCTAACCTGTTTTAAGAGGATTTTCATGTGTTCTGCGAGTTCATTAGATACAACATCATTTTGAGATCAAAATCAAAACAACAAGTGTTTTGGTCATTTTTTTGTATCTTTTATGTATTTTTTTTGAAGTGTTGTCGCACTTTGTATCTTGCAACATAGTATGCTATCTTTGTGAGCTGTAAGTACATTCTGTATTCTCAACATAGTAAGCTTTCTCCGAGTTCTTACCTTGAGTTCAGTATTATGCTAGTTCTTGAGTTGAGAATTGTATTCTGCGAGTTCTAGAGTTGGAATAAGCTTTATGCGAGTTCATGACTTAGAATAAGCATCATGCGAGTTTTTAACTTGGACATTGCATTTGGAGTGTTCTAACCTGTTTTAAGAGGATTTTCATGTGTTCTGCGAGTTCATTAGATACAACATCATTTTGAGATCAAAATCAAAACGTTTTGGTCATTTTTTTGTATCTTTTATGTATTTTTTTTTTGAAGTGTTGTTGCATTTTGTATCTTGCAACATAGTATGCTATCTTTGTGAGCTTCAAGTACATTCTGTATTCTGAACATAGTAAGCTTTCTCCGAGTTCTTAACTTGAGTTCAGTATTATGCGAGTTCTTGAGTTGAGAATTGTATTCTGCGAGTTCTTGAGTTGGAATAAGCTTTATGCGAGTTCATGACTTAGAATAAGCATCATGCGAGTTTTTTACTTGGACTTTGCATTTTGAGTGTTCTAACCTGTTTTAAGGTGATTTTCATGTGTTCTGCGAGTTCATTGAGATACAACATCCTTTTGAGATCAAAATCTAAACAAGTGTTTTGGTCATTTTTTTGTATCTTTTGTGTATTTTTTTTGAAGTGTTGTTTCATTTTGTATCTTGCAACATAGTATGCTACCTTTGTGAGCTGTAAGTAGATTCTGTATTCTCAACACAGTCTGCTTTCTACGAGTTCTTAACTCAGTATTATGCTACTTCTTGAGTTGAGAATTGTATTCTGCGAGTTCTAGAGTTGGAATAAGCTTTATGCGAGTTCATGACTTAGTATAAGCATCATGTTAGTTTTTAACTTGGACTTTGCATTTTGAGTGTTCTAACCTGTTTTAAGAGGATTTTCATGTGTTCTGGGAGTTCATTAAATACAACATCATTTTGAGATCAAAATCAAAACAACAAGTGTTTTGGTCATTTTTTTGTATCTTTTATGTATTTTTTTTGAAGTGTTGTTGCATTTTGTATCTTGCAACATAGCAATCTTTGTGAGCTTCAAGTACATTCTGTATTCTCAACATAGTAAGCTTTCTCCGAGTTCTTACCTTGAGTTCAGTATTATGCGAGTTCTTGAGTTGAGAATTGTATTCTGCGAGTTCTAGAGTTGGAATAAGCTTTATGCGAGTTCATGACTTAGAATAAGCATCATGCGAGTTTTTTACTTGGACTTTGCATTTTGAGTGTTCTAACCTGTTTTAAGCGGATTTTCATGTGTTCTACGAGTTCATGAGATACAACATCATTCTGAGATCAAAATCAAAACAACAAGTGTTTTGGTCATTTTTTTGTATCTTTGATGTATTTTTTTTGAAGTGTTGTTTCATTTTGTATCTTGCAACATAGTATGCTATCTTTGTGAGCTGTAAGTACAATCTGTATTCTCCACATAGTATGCTTTCTACGATTTCTTAACTCAGTATTATGCGAGTTCCAGAGTTGAAATAAGCTTTATGCGAGTTCATGACTTAGAATAAGCATCATGCGAGTTTTTTACTTGGACTTTGCATTTTGAGTGTTCTAACCTGTTTTAAGCGGATTTTCATGTGTTCTGCGAGTTCATGAGATACAACATCATTTTGAGATCAAAATCAAAACAACAAGTGTTTTGGTCATTTTTTATATCTTTTATGTATTTTTTTTGAAGTGTTGTTTCATTTTGTATCTTTCAACATAGTATGCTATCTTTGTGAGCTTCAAGTACATTCTGTATTCTCAACATATGCTTTCTACGAGTTCTTAACTCAGTATTGTTCTAGTTCTTGAGTTGAGAATTGTATTATGCGAGTTCTTGATTTGGAATAAGCTTTATGCGAGTTCATGACTTAGAATAAGCATCATGCGAGTTTTTAACTTGGACATTGCATTTGGAGTGTTCTAACCTGTTTTAAGAGGATTTTCATGTGTTCTGCGAGTTCATTAGATACAACATCATTTTGAGATCAAAATCAAAACGTTTTGGTCATTTTTTTGTATCTTTTATGTATTTTTTTTGAAGTGTTGTTGCATTTTGAATCTTGCAACATAGTATGCTATCTTTGTGAGCTTCAAGTACATTCTGTATTTTGAACATAGTAAGCTTTCTCCGAGTTCGTAACTTGAGTTCAGTATTATGCGAGTTCTTGAGTTGAGAATTGTATTCTGCGAGTTCTTGAGTTGGAATAAGCTTTATGCGAGTTCATGACTTAGAATAAGTATCATGCGAGTTTTTTACTTGGACTTTGCATTTTGAGTGTTCTAACCTGTTTTAAGCGGGATTTTCATGTGTTCTGCGAGTTCATGAGATACAACATCATTTTGAGATCAAAATCTAAACAAGTGTTTTGGTCATTTTTTTGTATCTTTTGTGTATTTTTTTTGAAGTGTTGTTTCATTTTGTATCTTGCAACATAGTATGCTACCTTTGTGAGCTGTAAGTACATTCTGTATTCTCAACATAGTCTGCTTTCTACGAGTTCTTAACTCAGTATTATGCTACTTCTTGAGTTGAGAATTGTATTCTGCGAGTTCTAGAGTTGGAATAAGCTTTATGCGAGTTCATGACTTAGAATAAGCATCATGCGAGTTTTTAACTTGGACTTTGAATTTTGAGTGTTCTAACCTGTTTTAAGAGGATTTTCATGTGTTCTGGGAGTTCATTAAATACAACATCATTCTGATATCAAAATCAAAACAACAAGTGTTTTGGTCATTTTTTTGTATCTTTTATGTATTTTTTTTGAAGTGTTGTTTCATTTTGTATCTTCCAACATAGTATGCTATCTTTGTGACCTTCAAGTACATTCTGTATTCTCAACATATGCTTTCTACGTTCTTAACTTAGTATTGTACTAGTTCTTGAGTTGAGAATTGTATTATGCGAGTTCTTGATTTGGAATAAGCTTTATGCGAGTTCATGACTTAGAATAAGCATCATGCGAGTTTTTAACTTGGACATTGTATTTGGAGTGTTCTTGCCGAGGGAGCAACCCCATTTTTCACCTTGAATTGGTCAAAATATGCGGACTTTCTTACTTTTCGTGGAGGATTAGACCCAGTAACTGGAGGTCTATGGCTAACCGATACTGCACACCATCATTTAGCTATTGCAATTCTTTTCCTGATAGCGGGTCACATGTATAGGACCAACTGGGGCATTGGTCATGGTCTAAAAGATATTTTAGAAGGTCATAAAGGTCCATTTACGGGCCAGGGTCATAAAGGCCTATATGAGATCCTAACAACGTCATGGCATGCTCAATTATCTCTAACCTGTTTTAAGAGGATTTTCATGTGTTCTGCGAGTTCATTAGATACAACATCATTTTGAGATCAAAATCAAAACGTTTTGGTCATTTTTTTGTATCTTTTATGTATTTTTTTAAGTGTTGTTGCATTTTGTATCTTGCAACATAGTATGCTATCTTTGTGAGCTTCAAGTACATTCTGTATTCTGAACATAGTAAGCTTTCTCCGAGTTCTTAACTTGAGTTCAGTATTATGCGAGTTCTTCAGTTGAGAATTGTATTCTGCGAGTTCTTGAGTTGGAATAAGCTTTATGCGAGTTCATGACTTAGAATAAGCATCATGCGAGTTTTTTACTTGGACTTTGCATTTTGAGTGTTCTAACCTGTTTTAAGGTGATTTTCATGTGTTCTGCGAGTTCATTGAGATACAACATCCTTTTGAGATCAAAATCTAAACAAGTGTTTTGGTCATTTTTTTGTATCTTTTGTGTATTTTTTTTGAAGTGTTGTTTCATTTTGTATCTTGCAACATAGTATGCTACCTTTGTGAGCTGTAAGTACATTCTGTATTCTCAACACAGTCTGCTTTCTACGAGCTCTTAACTCAGTATTATGCTACTTCTTGAGTTGAGAATTGTATTCTGCGAGTTCTAGAGTTGGAATAAGCTTTATGCGAGTTCATGACTTAGTATAAGCATCATGTTAGTTTTTAACTTGGACTTTGCATTTTGAGTGTTCTAACCTGTTTTAAGAGGATTTTCATGTGTTCTGGGAGTTCATTAAATACAACATCATTTTGAGATCAAAATCAAAACAACAAGTGTTTTGGTCATTTTTTTGTATCTTTTATGTATTTTTTTTTGAAGTGTTGTTGCATTTTGTATCTTGCAACATAGCAATCTTTGTGAGCTTCAAGTACATTCTGTATTCTCAACATAGTAAGCTTTCTCTGAGTTCTTGAGTTGAGAATTGTATTATGCGAGTTCTTGAGTTGGAATAAGCTTTATGCGAGTTCATGACTTAGAATAAGCATTATGCGAGTTTTTAACTTGGACTTTGCATTTTGAGTGTTCTAACCTGTTTTAAGAGGATTTTCATGTGTTCTGCGAGTTCATTAGATACAACATCATTTTGAGATCAAAATCAAAACAACAAGTGTTTTGGTCATTTTTTTGTATCTTTTATGTATTTTTTTGAAGTGTTGTTGCATTTTTTATCTTGCAACATAGTATGCTATCTTTGTGAGCTTGAAGTACATTCTGTATTCTCAACATAGTAAGCTTTCTCCGAGTTCTTACCTTGAGTTCAATATTATGAGAGTTCTTGAGTTGAGAATTGTATTCTGCGAGTTCTAGAGTTGGAATAAGCTTTATGCGAGTTCATGACTTAGAATAAGCATCATGCGAGTTTTTTACTTGGACTTTGCATTTTGAGTGTTCTAACCTGTTTTAAGCGTATTTTCATGTGTTCTGCGAGTTCATTAGATACAACATCATTTTGAGATCAAAATCAAAACAACAAGTGTTTTGGTCATTTTTTTGTATCTTTTATGTATTTTTTTTTTTGAAGTGTTGTTGCACTTTGTATCTTGCAACATAGTATGCTATCTTTGTGAGCTGTAAGTACATTCTGTATTCTCAACATAGTAAGCTTTCTCCGAGTTCTTACCTTGAGTTCAGTATTATGCTAGTTCTTGAGTTGAGAATTGTATTATGCGAGTTCTAGAGTTGGAATAAGCTTTATGCGAGTTCATGACTTAGAATAAGCATCATGCGAGTTTTTTACTTGGACTTTGCATTTTGAGTGTTCTAACCTGTTTTAAGCGGATTTTCATGTGTTCTGCGAATTCATGAGATACAACATCATTTTGAGATCAAAATCAAAACAACAAGTGTTTTGGTCATTTTTTTGTATCTTTTATGTATTTTTTTTGAAGTGTTGTTTCATTTTATATCTTGCAACATAGTATGCTATCTTTGTGAGCTGTAAGTACAATCTGTATTCTCCACAGTATGCTTTCTACGAGTTCTTAACTCAGTATTATGCGAGTTCTAGAGTTGAAATATGCTTTATGCGAGTTCATGACTTAGAATAAGCATCATGCGAGTTTTTTACTTGGACTTTGCATTTTGAGTGTTCTAACCTGTTTTAAGCGGATTTTCATGTGTTCTGCGAGTTCATGAGATACAACATCATTTTGAGATCAAAATCAAAACAACAAGTGTTTTGGTCATTTTTTTATATCTTTTATGTATTTTTTTTGAAGTGTTGTTTCATTTTGTATCTTTCAACATAGTATGCTATCTTTGTGAGCTTCAAGTAAATTCTGTATTCTCAACATATGCTTTCTACGAGTTCTTAACTCAGTATTGTGCTAGTTCTTGAGTTGAGAATTGTATTATGCGAGTTCTTGATTTGGAATAAGCTTTATGCGAGTTCATGACTTAGAATAAGCATCATGCGAGTTTTTAACTTGGACAATACATTTGGAGTGTTCTAACCTGTTTTAAGAGGATTTTCATGTGTTCTGCGAGTTCATTAGATACAACATCATTTTGAGATCAAAATCAAAACGTTTTGGTCATTTTTTTGTATCTTTTATGTATTTTTTTTGAAGTGTTGTTGCATTTTGAATCTTGCAACATAGTATGCTATCTTTGTGAGCTTCAAGTACATTCTGTATTCTGAACATAGTAAGCTTTCTCCGAGTTCTTAACTTGAGTTCAGTATTATGCGAGTTCTTGAGTTGAGAATTGTATTCTGCGAGTTCTTGAGTTGGAATAAGCTTTATGCGAGTTCATGACTTAGAATAAGTATCATGCGAGTTTTTTACTTGGACTTTGCATTTTGAGTGTTCTAACCTGTTTTAAGCGGGATTTTCATGTGTTCTGCGAGTTCATGAGATACAACATCATTTTGAGATCAAAATCTAAACAAGTGTTTTGGTCATTTTTTTGTATCTTTTGTGTATTTTTTTTGAAGTGTTGTTTCATTTTGTATCTTGCAACATAGTATGCTACCTTTGTGAGCTGTAAGTACAATTTGTATTCTCAACATAGTCTGCTTTCTACGAGTTCTTAACTCAGTATTATGCTACTTCTTGAGTTGAGAATTGTATTCTGCGAGTTCTAGAGTTGGAATAAGCTTTATGCGAGTTCATGACTTAGAATAAGCATCATGCGAGTTTTTAACTTGGACTTTGCATTTTGAGTGTTCTAACCTGTTTTAAGAGGATTTTCATGTGTTCTGGGAGTTCATTAAATACAACATCATTCTGATATCAAAATCAAAACAACAAGTGTTTTGGTCATTTTTTTGTATCTTTTATGTATTTTTTTTTGAAGTGTTGTTGCATTTTGTATCTTGCAACATAAGCAATCTTTGTGAGCTTCAAGTACATTCTGTATTCTCAACATAGTAAGCTTTCTCCGAGTTCTTACCTTGAGTTCAGTATTATGCGAGTTCTTGAGTTGAGAATTGTATTCTGCGAGTTCTAGAGTTGGAATAAGCTTTGAATAAGCATCATGCGAGTTTTTTACTTGGACTTTGCATTTTGAGTGTTCTAACCTGTTTTAAGCGGATTTTCATGTGTTCTGCGAGTTCATGAGATACAACATCATTTTGAGATCAAAATCAAAACAACAAGTGTTTTGGTCATTTTTTTGTATCTTTTATGTATTTTTTTTGAAGTGTTGTTTCATTTTGTATCTTGCAACATAGTATGCTATCTTTGTGAGCTGTAAGTACAATCTGTATTCTCCACATAGTATGCTTTCTACGAGTTCTTAACTCAGTATTATGCGAGTTCCAGAGTTGAAATAAGCTTTATGCGAGTTCATGACTTAGAATAAGCATCATGCGAGTTTTTTACTTGGACTTTGCATTTTGAGTGTTCTAACCTGTTTTAAGCGGATTTTCATGTGTTCTGCGAGTTCATGAGATACAACATCATTTTGAGATCAAAATCAAAACAACAAGTGTTTTGGTCATTATTTTATATCTTTTATGTATTTTTTTTGAAGTGTTGTTTCATTTTGTATCTTTCAACATAGTATGCTATCTTTGTGAGCTTCAAGTACATTCTGTATTCTCAACATATGCTTTCTACGAGTTCTTAACTCAGTATTGTGCTAGTTCTTGAGTTGAGAATTGTATTATGCGAGTTCTTGATTTGGAATAAGCTTTATGCGAGTTCATGACTTAGAATAAGCATCATGCGAGTTTTTAACTTGGACAATACATTTGGAGTGTTCTAACCTGTTTTAAGAGGATTTTCATGTGTTCTGCGAGTTCATTAGATACAACATCATTTTGAGATCAAAATCAAAACGTTTTGGTCATTTTTTTGTATCTTTTATGTATTTTTTTTGAAGTGTTGTTGCATTTTGAATCTTGCAACATAGTATGCTATCTTTGTGAGCTTCAAGTACATTATGTATTCTGAACATAGTAAGCTTTCTCCGAGTTCTTAACTTGAGTTCAGTATTATGCGAGTTCTTGAGTTGAGAATTGTATTCTGCGAGTTCTTGAGTTGGAATAAGCTTTATGCGAGTTCATGACTTAGAATAAGTATCATGCGAGTTTTTTACTTGGACTTTGCATTTTGAGTGTTCTAACCTGTTTTAAGCGGGATTTTCATGTGTTCTGCGAGTTCATGAGATACAACATCATTTTGATATCAAAATCTAAACAAGTGTTTTGGTCATTTTTTTGTATCTTTTGTGTATTTTTTTTGAAGTGTTGTTTCATTTTGTACCTTGCAACATAGTATGCTACCTTTGTGAGCTGTAAGTACAATTTGTATTCTCAACATAGTCTGCTTTCTACGAGTTCTTAACTCAGTATTATGCTACTTCTTGAGTTGAGAATTGTATTCTGCGAGTTCTAGAGTTGGAATAAGCTTTATGCGAGTTCATGACTTAGAATAAGCATCATGCGAGTTTTTAACTTGGACTTTGCATTTTGAGTGTTCTAACCTGTTTTAAGAGGATTTTCATGTGTTCTGGGAGTTCATTAAATACAACATCATTCTGATATCAAAATCAAAACAACAAGTGTTTTGGTCATTTTTTTGTATCTTTTATGTATTTTTTTTTGAAGTGTTGTTGCATTTTGTATCTTGCAACATAAGCAATCTTTGTGAGCTTCAAGTACATTCTGTATTCTCAACATAGTAAGCTTTCTCCGAGTTCTTACCTTGAGTTCAGTATTATGCGAGTTCTTGAGTTGAGAATTGTATTCTGCGAGTTCTAGAGTTGGAATAAGCTTTGAATAAGCATCATGCGAGTTTTTTACTTGGACTTTGCATTTTGAGTGTTCTAACCTGTTTTAAGCGGATTTTCATGTGTTCTGCGAGTTCATGAGATACAACATCATTTTGAGATCAAAATCAAAACAACAAGTGTTTTGGTCATTTTTTTGTATCTTTTATGTATTTTTTTTGAAGTGTTGTTTCATTTTGTATCTTGCAACATAGTATGCTATCTTTGTGAGCTGTAAGTACAATCTGTATTCTCCACATAGTATGCTTTCTACGAGTTCTTAACTCAGTATTATGCGAGTTCCAGAGTTGAAATAAGCTTTATGCGAGTTCATGACTTAGAATAAGCATCATGCGAGTTTTTTACTTGGACTTTGCATTTTGAGTGTTCTAACCTGTTTTAAGCGGATTTTCATGTGTTCTGCGAGTTCATGAGATACAACATCATTTTGAGATCAAAATCAAAACAACAAGTGTTTTGGTCATTATTTTATATCTTTTATGTATTTTTTTTGAAGTGTTGTTTCATTTTGTATCTTTCAACATAGTATGCTATCTTTGTGAGCTTCAAGTACATTATGTATTCTCAACATATGCTTTCTACGAGTTCTTAACTCAGTATTGTGCTAGTTCTTGAGTTGAGAATTGTATTATGCGAGTTCTTGATTTGGAATAAGCTTTATGCGAGTTCATGACTTAGAATAAGCATCATGCGAGTTTTTAACTTGGACAATACATTTGGAGTGTTCTAACCTGTTTTAAGAGGATTTTCATGTGTTCTGCGAGTTCATTAGATACAACATCATTTTGAGATCAAAATCAAAACGTTTTGGTCATTTTTTTGTATCTTTTATGTATTTTTTTTGAAGTGTTGTTGCATTTTGAATCTTGCAACATAGTATGCTATCTTTGTGAGCTTCAAGTACATTCTGTATTCTGAACATAGTAAGCTTTCTCCGAGTTCTTAACTTGAGTTCAGTATTATGCGAGTTCTTGAGTTGAGAATTGTATTCTGCGAGTTCTTGAGTTGGAATAAGCTTTATGCGAGTTCATGACTTAGAATAAGTATCATGCGAGTTTTTTACTTGGACTTTGCATTTTGAGTGTTCTAACCTGTTTTAAGCGGGATTTTCATGTGTTCTGCGAGTTCATGAGATACAACATCATTTTGAGATCAAAATCTAAACAAGTGTTTTGGTCATTTTTTTGTATCTTTTGTGTATTTTTTTTGAAGTGTTGTTTCATTTTGTATCTTGCAACATAGTATGCTACCTTTGTGAGCTGTAAGTACAATTTGTATTCTCAACATAGTCTGCTTTCTACGAGTTCTTAACTCAGTATTATGCTACTTCTTGAGTTGAGAATTGTATTCTGCGAGTTCTAGAGTTGGAATAAGCTTTATGCGAGTTCATGACTTAGAATAAGCATCATGCGAGTTTTTAACTTGGACTTTGCATTTTGAGTGTTCTAACCTGTTTTAAGAGGATTTTCATGTGTTCTGGGAGTTCATTAAATACAACATCATTCTGATATCAAAATCAAAACAACAAGTGTTTTGGTCATTTTTTTGTATCTTTTATGTATTTTTTTTTGAAGTGTTGTTGCATTTTGTATCTTGCAACATAAGCAATCTTTGTGAGCTTCAAGTACATTCTGTATTCTCAACATAGTAAGCTTTCTCCGAGTTCTTACCTTGAGTTCAGTATTATGCGAGTTCTTGAGTTGAGAATTGTATTCTGCGAGTTCTAGAGTTGGAATAAGCTTTGAATAAGCATCATGCGAGTTTTTTACTTGGACTTTGCATTTTGAGTGTTCTAACCTGTTTTAAGCGGATTTTCATGTGTTCTGCGAGTTCATGAGATACAACATCATTTTGAGATCAAAATCAAAACAACAAGTGTTTTGGTCATTTTTTTGTATCTTTTATGTATTTTTTTTGAAGTGTTGTTTCATTTTGTATCTTGCAACATAGTATGCTATCTTTGTGAGCTGTAAGTACAATCTGTATTCTCCACATAGTATGCTTTCTACGAGTTCTTAACTCAGTATTATGCGAGTTCCAGAGTTGAAATAAGCTTTATGCGAGTTCATGACTTAGAATAAGCATCATGCGAGTTTTTTACTTGGACTTTGCATTTTGAGTGTTCTAACCTGTTTTAAGCGGATTTTCATGTGTTCTGCGAGTTCATGAGATACAACATCATTTTGAGATCAAAATCAAAACAACAAGTGTTTTGGTCATTATTTTATATCTTTTATGTATTTTTTTTGAAGTGTTGTTTCATTTTGTATCTTTCAACATAGTATGCTATCTTTGTGAGCTTCAAGTACATTCTGTATTCTCAACATATGCTTTCTACGAGTTCTTAACTCAGTATTGTGCTAGTTCTTGAGTTGAGAATTGTATTATGCGAGTTCTTGAGTTGAGAATTGTATTCTGCGAGTTCTTGAGTTGGAATAAGCTTTATGCGAGTTCATGACTTAGAATAAGCATCATGCGAGTTTTTTACTTGGACTTTGCATTTTGAGTGTTCTAACCTGTTTTAAGGTGATTTTCATGTGTTCTGCGAGTTCATTGAGATACAACATCCTTTTGAGATCAAAATCTAAACAAGTGTTTTGGTCATTTTTTTGTATCTTTTGTGTATTTTTTTTGAAGTGTTGTTTCATTTTGTATCTTGCAACATAGTATGCTACCTTTGTGAGCTGTAAGTAGATTCTGTATTCTCAACACAGTCTGCTTTCTACGAGTTCTTAACTCAGTATTATGCTACTTCTTGAGTTGAGAATTGTATTCTGCGAGTTCTAGAGTTGGAATAAGCTTTATGCGAGTTCATGACTTAGTATAAGCATCATGTTAGTTTTTAACTTGGACTTTGCATTTTGAGTGTTCTAACCTGTTTTAAGAGGATTTTCATGTGTTCTGGGAGTTCATTAAATACAACATCATTTTGAGATCAAAATCAAAACAACAAGTGTTTTGGTCATTTTTTTGTATCTTTTATGTATTTTTTTTTTGAAGTGTTGTTGCATTTTGTATCTTGCAACATAGCAATCTTTGTGAGCTTCAAGTACATTCTGTATTCTCAACATAGTAAGCTTTCTCCGAGTTCTTACCTTGAGTTCAGTATTATGCGAGTTCTTGAGTTGAGAATTGTATTCTGCGAGTTCTAGAGTTGGAATAAGCTTTATGCGAGTTCATGACTTAGAATAAGCATCATGCGAGTTTTTTACTTGGACTTTGCATTTTGAGTGTTCTAACCTGTTTTAAGCGGATTTTCATGTGTTCTGCGAGTTCATGAGATACAACATCATTTTGAGATCAAAATCAAAACAACAAGTGTTTTGGTCATTTTTTTGTATCTTTTATGTATTTTTTTTGAAGTGTTGTTTCATTTTGTATCTTGCAACATAGTATGCTATCTTTGTGAGCTGTAAGTACAATCTGTATTCTCCACATAGTATGCTTTCTACGAGTTCTTAACTCTGTATTATGCGAGTTCTAGAGTTGAAATAAGCTTTATGCGAGTTCATGACTTAGAATAAGCATCATGCGAGTTTTTTACTTGGACTTTGCATTTTGAGTGTTCTAACCTGTTTTAAGCGGATTTTCATGTGTTCTGCGAGTTCATGAGATACAACATCATTTTGAGATCAAAATCAAAACAACAAGTGTTTTGGTCATTTTTTTATATCTTTTATGTATTTTTTTTGAAGTGTTGTTTCATTTTGTATCTTTCAACATAGTATGCTATCTTTGTGAGCTTCAAGTACATTCTGTATTCTCAACATATGCTTTCTACGAGTTCTTAACTCAGTATTGTGCTAGTTCTTGAGTTGAGAATTGTATTATGCGAGTTCTTGATTTGGAATAAGCTTTATGCGAGTTCATGACTTAGAATAAGCATCATGCGAGTTTTTAACTTGGACATTGCATTTGGAGTGTTCTAACCTGTTTTAAGAGGATTTTCATGTGTTCTGCGAGTTCATTAGATACAACATCATTTTGAGATCAAAATCAAAACGTTTTGGTCATTTTTTTGTATCTTTTATGTATTTTTTTTGAAGTGTTGTTGCATTTTGAATCTTGCAACATAGTATGCTATCTTTGTGAGCTTCAAGTACATTCTGTATTCTGAACATAGTAAGCTTTCTTCGAGTTCTTAACTTGAGTTCAGTATTATGCGAGTTCTTGAGTTGAGAATTGTATTCTGCGAGTTCTTGAGTTGGAATAAGCTTTATGCGAGTTCATGACTTAGAATAAGTATCATGCGAGTTTTTTACTTGGACTTTGCATTTTGAGTGTTCTAACCTGTTTTAAGCGGGATTTTCATGTGTTCTACGAGTTCATGAGATACAACATCATTTTGAGATCAAAATCTAAACAAGTGTTTTGGTCATTTTTTTGTATCTTTTGTGTATTTTTTTTGAAGTGTTGTTTCATTTTGTATCTTGCAACATAGTATGCTACCTTTGTGAGCTGTAAGAACATTCTGTATTCTCAACATAGTCTGCTTTCTACGAGTTCTTAACTCAGTATTATGCTACTTCTTGAGTTGAGAATTGTATTCTGCGAGTTCATGACTTAGAATAAGCATCATGCGAGTTTTTTACTTGGACTTTGCATTTTGAGTGTTCTAACCTGTTTTAAGCGGATTTTCATGTGTTCTGGGAGTTCATTAAATACAACATCATTCTGATATCAAAATCAAAACAACAAGTGTTTTGGTCATTTTTTTGTATCTTTTATGTATTTTTTTTGAAGTGTTATTTCATTTTGTATCTTGCAACATAGTATGCTATCTTTGTGAGCTGTAAGTACAATCTGTATTCTCAACATAGTATGCTTTCTATGAGTTCTTAACTCAGTATTATGCGAGTTCTAGAGTTGGAATATGCTTTATGCGAGTTCATGACTTAGAATAAGCATCATGCGAGTTTTTTACTTGGACTTTGCATTTTGAGTGTTCTAACCTGTTTTAAGCGGATTTTCATGTGTTCTGCGAGTTCATAAGATACAACATCATTTTGAGATCAAAATCTAAACAAGTGTTTTGGTCATTTTTTTTGTATCTTTTGTGTATTTTTTTTGAAGTGTTGTTTCATTTTGTATCTTGCAACATAGTATGCTACCTTTGTGAGCTGTAAGTACATTCTGTATTCTCAAGATAGTCTGCTTTCTACGAGTTCTTAACTCAGTATTATGCTACTTCTTGAGTTGAGAATTGTATTCTGCGAGTTCTAGAGTTGGAATAAGCTTTATGCGAGTTCATGACTTAGAATAAGCATCATGCGAGTTTTTAACTTGGACTTTGCATTTTGAGTGTTCTAACCTGTTTTAAGCGGGATTTTCATGTGTTCTACGAGTTCATGAGATACAACATCATTTTGAGATCAAAATCTAAACAAGTGTTTTGGTCATTTTTTTGTATCTTTTGTGTATTTTTTTTGAAGTGTTGTTTCATTTTGTATCTTGCAACATAGTATGCTACCTTTGTGAGCTGTAAGTACATTCTGTATTCTCAACATAGTCTGCTTTCTACGAGTTCTTAACTCAGTATTATGCTACTTCTTGAGTTGAGAATTGTATTCTGCGAGTTCATGACTTAGAATAAGCATCATGCGAGTTTTTTACTTGGACTTTGCATTTTGAGTGTTCTAACCTGTTTTAAGAGGATTTTCATGTGTTCTGGGAGTTCATTAAATACAACATCATTCTGATATCAAAATCAAAACAACAAGTGTTTTGGTCATTTTTTTGTATCTTTTATGTATTTTTTTTTGAAGTGTTGTTGCATTTTGTATCTTGCAACATAAGCAATCTTTGTGAGCTTCAAGTACATTCTGTATTCTCAACATAGTATGCTTTCTCCGAGTTCTTACCTTGAGTTCAGTATTATGAGAGTTCTTGAGTTGAGAATTATATTCTGCGAGTTCTAGAGTTGGAATAAGCTTTATGCGAGTTCATGACTTAGAAGAAGCATCATGCGAGTTTTTTACTTGGACTTTGCATTTTGATTGTTCTAACCTGTTTTAAGCGGATTTTCATGTGTTCTGCGAGTTCATGAGATACAACATCATTTTGAGATCAAAATCAAAACAACAAGTGTTTTGGTCATTTTTTTGTATCTTTTATGTATTTTTTTTGAAGTGTTATTTCATTTTGTATCTTGCAACATAGTATGCTATCTTTGTGAGCTGTAAGTACAATCTGTATTCTCAACATAGTATGCTTTCTATGAGTTCTTAACTCAGTATTATGCGAGTTCTAGAGTTGGAATATGCTTTATGCGAGTTCATGACTTAGAATAAGCATCATGCGAGTTTTTTACTTGGACTTTGCATTTTGAGTGTTCTAACCTGTTTTAAGCGGATTTTCATGTGTTCTGCGAGTTCATAAGATACAACATCATTTTGAGATCAAAATCTAAACAAGTGTTTTGGTCATTTTTTTTGTATCTTTTGTGTATTTTTTTTGAAGTGTTGTTTCATTTTGTATCTTGCAACATAGTATGCTACCTTTGTGAGCTGTAAGTACATTCTGTATTCTCAAGATAGTCTGCTTTCTACGAGTTCTTAACTCAGTATTATGCTACTTCTTGAGTTGAGAATTGTATTCTGCGAGTTCTAGAGTTGGAATAAGCTTTATGCGAGTTCATGACTTAGAATAAGCATAATGCGAGTTTTTAACTTGGACTTTGCATTTTGAGTGTTCTAACCTGTTTTAAGAGGATTTTCATGTGTTCTGGGAGTTCATTAAATACAACATCATTCTGATATCAAAATCAAAACAACAAGTGTTTTGGTCATTTTTTTGTATCTTTTATGTATTTTTTTTGAAGTGTTATTTCATTTTGTATCTTGCAACATAGTATGCTATCTTTGTGAGCTGTAAGTACAATCTGTATTCTCAACATAGTATGCTTTCTATGAGTTCTTAACTCAGTATTATGCGAGTTCTAGAGTTGGAATATGCTTTATGCGAGTTCATGACTTAGAATAAGCATCATGCGAGTTTTTTACTTGGACTTTGCATTTTGAGTGTTCTAACCTGTTTTAAGCGGATTTTCATGTGTTCTGCGAGTTCATAAGATACAACATCATTTTGAGATCAAAATCTAAACAAGTGTTTTGGTCATTTTTTTTGTATCTTTTGTGTATTTTTTTTGAAGTGTTGTTTCATTTTGTATCTTGCAACATAGTATGCTACCTTTGTGAGCTGTAAGTACATTCTGTATTCTCAAGATAGTCTGCTTTCTACGAGTTCTTAAGTCAGTATTATGCTACTTCTTGAGTTGAGAATTGTATTCTGCGAGTTCTAGAGTTGGAATAAGCTTTATGCGAGTTCATGACTTAGAATAAGCATCATGCGAGTTTTTAACTTGGACTTTGCATTTTGAGTGTTCTAACCTGTTTTAAGAGGATTTTCATGTGTTCTGGGAGTTCATTAAATACAACATCATTCTGATATCAAAATCAAAACAACAAGTGTTTTGGTCATTTTTTTGTATCTTTTATGTATTTTTTTTTGAAGTGTTGTTGCATTTTGTATCTTGCAACATAAGCAATCTTTGTGAGCTTCAAGTACATTCTGTATTCTCAACATAGTAAGCTTTCTCCGAGTTCTTACCTTGAGTTCAGTATTATGAGAGTTCTTGAGTTGAGAATTATATTCTGCGAGTTCTAGAGTTGGAATAAGCTTTATGCGAGTTCATGACTTAGAAGAAGCATCATGCGAGTCTTTTACTTGGACTTTGCATTTTGATTGTTCTAACCTGTTTTAAGCGGATTTTCATGTGTTCTGCGAGTTCATGAGATACAACATCATTTTGAGATCAAAATCAAAACAACAAGTGTTTTGGTCATTTTTTTGTATCTTTTATGTATTTTTTTTGAAGTGTTATTTCATTTTGTATCTTGCAACATAGTATGCTATCTTTGTGAGCTGTAAGTACAATCTGTATTCTCAACATAGTATGCTTTCTATGAGTTCTTAACTCAGTATTATGCGAGTTCTAGAGTTGGAATATGCTTTATGCGAGTTCATGACTTAGAATAAGCATCATGCGAGTTTTTTACTTGGACTTTGCATTTTGAGTGTTCTAACCTGTTTTAAGCGGATTTTCATGTGTTCTGCGAGTTCATGAGATACAACATCATTTTGAGATCAAAATCAAAACAACAAGTGTTTTGGTCATTTTTTTGTATCTTTTATGTATTTTTTTTGAAGTGTTGTTTCATTTTGTATCTTTCAACATAGTATGCTATCTTTGTGAGCTTCAAGTACATTCTGTATTCTCAACATATGCTTTCTACGAGTTCTTAACTCAGTATTGTGCTAGTTCTTGAGTTGAGAATTGTATTATGCGAGTTCTTGATTTGGAATAAGCTTTATGCGAGTTCATGACTTAGAATAAGCATCATGCGAGTTTTTAACTTGGACATTGCATTTGGAGTGTTCTAACCTGTTTTAAGAGGATTTTCATGTGTTCTGCGAGTTCATTAGATACAACATCATTTTGAGCTCAAAATCAAAACGTTTTGGTCATTTTTTTGTATCTTTTATGTATTTTTTTTGAAGTGTTGTTGCATTTTGAATCTTGCAACATAGTATGCTATCTTTGTGAGCTTCAAGTACATTCTGTATTCTGAACATAGTAAGCTTTCTCCGAGTTCTTAACTTGAGTTCAGTATTATGCGAGTTCTTGAGTTGAGAATTGTATTCTGCGAGTTCTTGAGTTGGAATAAGCTTTATGCGAGTTCATGACTTAGAATAAGTATCATGCGAGTTTTTTACTTGGACTTTGCATTTTGAGTGTTCTAACCTGTTTTAAGCGGGATTTTCATGTGTTCTACGAGTTCATGAGATACAACATCATTTTGAGATCAAAATCTAAACAAGTGTTTTGGTCATTTTTTTGTATCTTTTGTGTATTTTTTTTGAAGTGTTGTTTCATTTTGTATCTTGCAACATAGTATGCTACCTTTGTGAGCTGTAAGTACATTCTGTATTCTCAACATAGTCTGCTTTCTACGAGTTCTTAACTCAGTATTATGCTACTTCTTGAGTTGAGAATTGTATTCTGCGAGTTCATGACTTAGAATAAGCATCATGCGAGTTTTTTACTTGGACTTTGCATTTTGAGTGTTCTAACCTGTTTTAAGAGGATTTTCATGTGTTCTGGGAGTTCATTAAATACAACATCATTCTGATATCAAAATCAAAACAACAAGTGTTTTGGTCATTTTTTTGTATCTTTTATGTATTTTTTTTTGAAGTGTTGTTGCATTTTGTATCTTGCAACATAAGCAATCTTTGTGAGCTTCAAGTACATTCTGTATTCTCAACATAGTATGCTTTCTCCGAGTTCTTACCTTGAGTTCAGTATTATGAGAGTTCTTGAGTTGAGAATTATATTCTGCGAGTTCTAGAGTTGGAATAAGCTTTATGCGAGTTCATGACTTAGAAGAAGCATCATGCGAGTTTTTTACTTGGACTTTGCATTTTGATTGTTCTAACCTGTTTTAAGCGGATTTTCATGTGTTCTGCGAGTTCATGAGATACAACATCATTTTGAGATCAAAATCAAAACAACAAGTGTTTTGGTCATTTTTTTGTATCTTTTATGTATTTTTTTTGAAGTGTTATTTCATTTTGTATCTTGCAACATAGTATGCTATCTTTGTGAGCTGTAAGTACAATCTGTATTCTCAACATAGTATGCTTTCTATGAGTTCTTAACTCAGTATTATGCGAGTTCTAGAGTTGGAATATGCTTTATGCGAGTTCATGACTTAGAATAAGCATCATGCGAGTTTTTTACTTGGACTTTGCATTTTGAGTGTTCTAACCTGTTTTAAGCGGATTTTCATGTGTTCTGCGAGTTCATAAGATACAACATCATTTTGAGATCAAAATCTAAACAAGTGTTTTGGTCATTTTTTTTGTATCTTTTGTGTATTTTTTTTGAAGTGTTGTTTCATTTTGTATCTTGCAACATAGTATGCTACCTTTGTGAGCTGTAAGTACATTCTGTATTCTCAAGATAGTCTGCTTTCTACGAGTTCTTAAGTCAGTATTATGCTACTTCTTGAGTTGAGAATTGTATTCTGCGAGTTCTAGAGTTGGAATAAGCTTTATGCGAGTTCATGACTTAGAATAAGCATCATGCGAGTTTTTAACTTGGACTTTGCATTTTGAGTGTTCTAACCTGTTTTAAGAGGATTTTCATGTGTTCTGGGAGTTCATTAAATACAACATCATTCTGATATCAAAATCAAAACAACAAGTGTTTTGGTCATTTTTTTGTATCTTTTATGTATTTTTTTTTGAAGTGTTGTTGCATTTTGTATCTTGCAACATAAGCAATCTTTGTGAGCTTCAAGTACATTCTGTATTCTCAACATAGTAAGCTTTCTCCGAGTTCTTACCTTGAGTTCAGTATTATGAGAGTTCTTGAGTTGAGAATTATATTCTGCGAGTTCTAGAGTTGGAATAAGCTTTATGCGAGTTCATGACTTAGAAGAAGCATCATGCGAGTCTTTTACTTGGACTTTGCATTTTGATTGTTCTAACCTGTTTTAAGCGGATTTTCATGTGTTCTGCGAGTTCATGAGATACAACATCATTTTGAGATCAAAATCAAAACAACAAGTGTTTTGGTCATTTTTTTGTATCTTTTATGTATTTTTTTTGAAGTGTTATTTCATTTTGTATCTTGCAACATAGTATGCTATCTTTGTGAGCTGTAAGTACAATCTGTATTCTCAACATAGTATGCTTTCTATGAGTTCTTAACTCAGTATTATGCGAGTTCTAGAGTTGGAATATGCTTTATGCGAGTTCATGACTTAGAATAAGCATCATGCGAGTTTTTTACTTGGACTTTGCATTTTGAGTGTTCTAACCTGTTTTAAGCGGATTTTCATGTGTTCTGCGAGTTCATGAGATACAACATCATTTTGAGATCAAAATCAAAACAACAAGTGTTTTGGTCATTTTTTTGTATCTTTTATGTATTTTTTTTGAAGTGTTGTTTCATTTTGTATCTTTCAACATAGTATGCTATCTTTGTGAGCTTCAAGTACATTCTGTATTCTCAACATATGCTTTCTACGAGTTCTTAACTCAGTATTGTGCTAGTTCTTGAGTTGAGAATTGTATTATGCGAGTTCTTGATTTGGAATAAGCTTTATGCGAGTTCATGACTTAGAATAAGCATCATGCGAGTTTTTAACTTGGACATTGCATTTGGAGTGTTCTAACCTGTTTTAAGAGGATTTTCATGTGTTCTGCGAGTTCATTAGATACAACATCATTTTGAGCTCAAAATCAAAACGTTTTGGTCATTTTTTTGTATCTTTTATGTATTTTTTTTGAAGTGTTGTTGCATTTTGAATCTTGCAACATAGTATGCTATCTTTGTGAGCTTCAAGTACATTCTGTATTCTGAACATAGTAAGCTTTCTCCGAGTTCTTAACTTGAGTTCAGTATTATGCGAGTTCTTGAGTTGAGAATTGTATTCTGCGAGTTCTTGAGTTGGAATAAGCTTTATGCGAGTTCATGACTTAGAATAAGTATCATGCGAGTTTTTTACTTGGACTTTGCATTTTGAGTGTTCTAACCTGTTTTAAGCGGGATTTTCATGTGTTCTACGAGTTCATGAGATACAACATCATTTTGAGATCAAAATCTAAACAAGTGTTTTGGTCATTTTTTTGTATCTTTTGTGTATTTTTTTTGAAGTGTTGTTTCATTTTGTATCTTGCAACATAGTATGCTACCTTTGTGAGCTGTAAGTACATTCTGTATTCTCAACATAGTCTGCTTTCTACGAGTTCTTAACTCAGTATTATGCTACTTCTTGAGTTGAGAATTGTATTCTGCGAGTTCATGACTTAGAATAAGCATCATGCGAGTTTTTTACTTGGACTTTGCATTTTGAGTGTTCTAACCTGTTTTAAGAGGATTTTCATGTGTTCTGGGAGTTCATTAAATACAACATCATTCTGATATCAAAATCAAAACAACAAGTGTTTTGGTCATTTTTTTGTATCTTTTATGTATTTTTTTTTGAAGTGTTGTTGCATTTTGTATCTTGCAACATAAGCAATCTTTGTGAGCTTCAAGTACATTCTGTATTCTCAACATAGTATGCTTTCTCCGAGTTCTTACCTTGAGTTCAGTATTATGAGAGTTCTTGAGTTGAGAATTATATTCTGCGAGTTCTAGAGTTGGAATAAGCTTTATGCGAGTTCATGACTTAGAAGAAGCATCATGCGAGTTTTTTACTTGGACTTTGCATTTTGATTGTTCTAACCTGTTTTAAGCGGATTTTCATGTGTTCTGCGAGTTCATGAGATACAACATCATTTTGAGATCAAAATCAAAACAACAAGTGTTTTGGTCATTTTTTTGTATCTTTTATGTATTTTTTTTGAAGTGTTATTTCATTTTGTATCTTGCAACATAGTATGCTATCTTTGTGAGCTGTAAGTACAATCTGTATTCTCAACATAGTATGCTTTCTATGAGTTCTTAACTCAGTATTATGCGAGTTCTAGAGTTGGAATATGCTTTATGCGAGTTCATGACTTAGAATAAGCATCATGCGAGTTTTTTACTTGGACTTTGCATTTTGAGTGTTCTAACCTGTTTTAAGCGGATTTTCATGTGTTCTGCGAGTTCATAAGATACAACATCATTTTGAGATCAAAATCTAAACAAGTGTTTTGGTCATTTTTTTTGTATCTTTTGTGTATTTTTTTTGAAGTGTTGTTTCATTTTGTATCTTGCAACATAGTATGCTACCTTTGTGAGCTGTAAGTACATTCTGTATTCTCAAGATAGTCTGCTTTCTACGAGTTCTTAACTCAGTATTATGCTACTTCTTGAGTTGAGAATTGTATTCTGCGAGTTCTAGAGTTGGAATAAGCTTTATGCGAGTTCATGACTTAGAATAAGCATCATGCGAGTTTTTAACTTGGACTTTGCATTTTGAGTGTTCTAACCTGTTTTAAGAGGATTTTCATGTGTTCTGGGAGTTCATTAAATACAACATCATTCTGATATCAAAATCAAAACAACAAGTGTTTTGGTCATTTTTTTGTATCTTTTATGTATTTTTTTTGAAGTGTTATTTCATTTTGTATCTTGCAACATAGTATGCTATCTTTGTGAGCTGTAAGTACAATCTGTATTCTCAACATAGTATGCTTTCTATGAGTTCTTAACTCAGTATTATGCGAGTTCTAGAGTTGGAATATGCTTTATGCGAGTTCATGACTTAGAATAAGCATCATGCGAGTTTTTTACTTGGACTTTGCATTTTGAGTGTTCTAACCTGTTTTAAGCGGATTTTCATGTGTTCTGCGAGTTCATAAGATACAACATCATTTTGAGATCAAAATCTAAACAAGTGTTTTGGTCATTTTTTTTGTATCTTTTGTGTATTTTTTTTGAAGTGTTGTTTCATTTTGTATCTTGCAACATAGTATGCTACCTTTGTGAGCTGTAAGTACATTCTGTATTCTCAAGAAAGTCTGCTTTCTACGAGTTCTTAACTCAGTATTATGCTACTTCTTGAGTTGAGAATTGTATTCTGCGAGTTCTAGAGTTGGAATAAGCTTTATGCGAGTTCATGACTTAGAATAAGCATCATGCGAGTTTTTAACTTGGACTTTGCATTTTGAGTGTTCTAACCTGTTTTAAGAGGATTTTCATGTGTTCTGGGAGTTCATTAAATACAACATCATTCTGATATCAAAATCAAAACAACAAGTGTTTTGGTCATTTTTTTGTATCTTTTATGTATTTTTTTTTGAAGTGTTGTTGCATTTTGTATCTTGCAACATAAGCAATCTTTGTGAGCTTCAAGTACATTCTGTATTCTCAACATAGTATGCTTTCTCCGAGTTCTTACCTTGAGTTCAGTATTATGAGAGTTCTTGAGTTGAGAATTATATTCTGCGAGTTCTAGAGTTGGAATAAGCTTTATGCGAGTTCATGACTTAGAAGAAGCATCATGCGAGTTTTTTACTTGGACTTTGCATTTTGATTGTTCTAACCTGTTTTAAGCGGATTTTCATGTGTTCTGCGAGTTCATGAGATACAACATCATTTTGAGATCAAAATCAAAACAACAAGTGTTTTGGTCATTTTTTTGTATCTTTTATGTATTTTTTTTGAAGTGTTATTTCATTTTGTATCTTGCAACATAGTATGCTATCTTTGTGAGCTGTAAGTACAATCTGTATTCTCAACATAGTATGCTTTCTATGAGTTCTTAACTCAGTATTATGCGAGTTCTAGAGTTGGAATATGCTTTATGCGAGTTCATGACTTAGAATAAGCATCATGCGAGTTTTTTACTTGGACTTTGCATTTTGAGTGTTCTAACCTGTTTTAAGCGGATTTTCATGTGTTCTGCGAGTTCATAAGATACAACATCATTTTGAGATCAAAATCTAAACAAGTGTTTTGGTCATTTTTTTTGTATCTTTTGTGTATTTTTTTTGAAGTGTTGTTTCATTTTGTATCTTGCAACATAGTATGCTACCTTTGTGAGCTGTAAGTACATTCTGTATTCTCAAGATAGTCTGCTTTCTACGAGTTCTTAACTCAGTATTATGCTACTTCTTGAGTTGAGAATTGTATTCTGCGAGTTCTAGAGTTGGAATAAGCTTTATGCGAGTTCATGACTTAGAATAAGCATCATGCGAGTTTTTAACTTGGACTTTGCATTTTGAGTGTTCTAACCTGTTTTAAGAGGATTTTCATGTGTTCTGGGAGTTCATTAAATACAACATCATTCTGATATCAAAATCAAAACAACAAGTGTTTTGGTCATTTTTTTGTATCTTTTATGTATTTTTTTTGAAGTGTTATTTCATTTTGTATCTTGCAACATAGTATGCTATCTTTGTGAGCTGTAAGTACAATCTGTATTCTCAACATAGTATGCTTTCTATGAGTTCTTAACTCAGTATTATGCGAGTTCTAGAGTTGGAATATGCTTTATGCGAGTTCATGACTTAGAATAAGCATCATGCGAGTTTTTTACTTGGACTTTGCATTTTGAGTGTTCTAACCTGTTTTAAGCGGATTTTCATGTGTTCTGCGAGTTCATAAGATACAACATCATTTTGAGATCAAAATCTAAACAAGTGTTTTGGTCATTTTTTTTGTATCTTTTGTGTATTTTTTTTGAAGTGTTGTTTCATTTTGTATCTTGCAACATAGTATGCTACCTTTGTGAGCTGTAAGTACATTCTGTATTCTCAAGAAAGTCTGCTTTCTACGAGTTCTTAACTCAGTATTATGCTACTTCTTGAGTTGAGAATTGTATTCTGCGAGTTCTAGAGTTGGAATAAGCTTTATGCGAGTTCATGACTTAGAATAAGCATCATGCGAGTTTTTAACTTGGACTTTGCATTTTGAGTGTTCTAACCTGTTTTAAGAGGATTTTCATGTGTTCTGGGAGTTCATTAAATACAACATCATTCTGATATCAAAATCAAAACAACAAGTGTTTTGGTCATTTTTTTGTATCTTTTATGTATTTTTTTTTGAAGTGTTGTTGCATTTTGTATCTTGCAACATAAGCAATCTTTGTGAGCTTCAAGTACATTCTGTATTCTCAACATAGTAAGCTTTCTCCGAGTTCTTACCTTGAGTTCAGTATTATGAGAGTTCTTGAGTTGAGAATTATATTCTGCGAGTTCTAGAGTTGGAATAAGCTTTATGCGAGTTCATGACTTAGAAGAAGCATCATGCGAGTTTTTTACTTGGACTTTGCATTTTGATTGTTCTAACCTGTTTTAAGCGGATTTTCATGTGTTCTGCGAGTTCATGAGATACAACATCATTTTGAGATCAAAATCAAAACAACAAGTGTTTTGGTCATTTTTTTGTATCTTTTATGTATTTTTTTTGAAGTGTTATTTCATTTTGTATCTTGCAACATAGTATGCTATCTTTGTGAGCTGTAAGTACAATCTGTATTCTCAACATAGTATGCTTTCTATGAGTTCTTAACTCAGTATTATGCGAGTTCTAGAGTTGGAATATGCTTTATGCGAGTTCATGACTTAGAATAAGCATCATGCGAGTTTTTTACTTGGACTTTGCATTTTGAGTGTTCTAACCTGTTTTAAGCGGATTTTCATGTGTTCTGCGAGTTCATAAGATACAACATCATTTTGAGATCAAAATCTAAACAAGTGTTTTGGTCATTTTTTTTGTATCTTTTGTGTATTTTTTTTGAAGTGTTGTTTCATTTTGTATCTTGCAACATAGTATGCTACCTTTGTGAGCTGTAAGTACATTCTGTATTCTCAACATAGTCTGCTTTCTACGAGTTCTTAACTCAGTATTATGCTACTTCTTGAGTTGAGAATTGTATTCTGCGAGTTCTAGAGTTGGAATAAGCTTTATGCGAGTTCATGACTTAGAATAAGCATTATGCGAGTTTTTAACTTGGACTTTGCATTTTGAGTGTTCTAACCTGTTTTAAGAGGATTTTCATGTGTTCTGCGAGTTCATTAGATACAACATCATTTTGAGATCAAAATCAAAACAACAAGTGTTTTGGTCATTTTTTTGTATCTTTTATGTATTTTTTTTGAAGTGTTGTTGCATTTTGTATTTTGCAACATAGTATGCTATCTTTGTGAGCTTCAAGTACATTCTGTATTCTCAACATAGTAAGCTTTCTCCGAGTTCTTAACTTGAGTTCAGTATTAGGCGAGTTCTTGAGTTGAGAATTGTATTCTGCGAGTTCTTGAGTTGGAATAAGCTTTATGCGAGTTCATGACTTAGAATAAGCATCATGCGAGTTTTTTACTTGGACTTTGCATTTTGAGTGTTCTAACCTGTTTTAAGGTGATTTTCATGTGTTCTGCGAGTTCATGAGATACAACATCATTTTGAGATCAAAATCAAAACAACAAGTGTTTTGGTCATTTTTTTGTATCTTTTATGTATTTTTTTTTGAAGTGTTGTTTCATTTTGTATCTTGCAACATAGTATGCTATCTTTGTGAGCTGTAAGTACAATCTGTATTCTCAACATAGTATGCTTTCTATGAGTTCTTACCTTGAGTTCAGTATTATGGCTAGTTCTTGAGTTGAGAATTGTATTCTGCGAGTTCTAGAGTTGGAATAAGCTTTATGCGAGTTCATGACTTAGAATAAGCATCATGCGTGTTTTTTACTTGGACTTTGCATTTTGAGTGTTCTAACCTGTTTTAAGCGGATTTTCATGTGTTCTGCGAGTTCATGAGATACAACATCATTTTGAGATCAAAATCAAAACAACAAGTGTTTTGGTCATTTTTTTGTATCTTTTATGTATTTTTTTTTGAAGTGTTGTTTCATTTTGTATCTTCCAACATAGTATGCTATCTTTGTGAGCTTCAAGTACATTCTGTATTCTCAACATATGCTATCTACGAGTTCTTAACTTAGTATTGTGCTAGTTCTTGAGTTGAGAATTGTATTATGCGAGTTCTTGATTTGGAATAAGCTTTATGCGAGTTCATGACTTAGAATAAGCATCATGCGAGTTTTTAACTTGGACATTGCATTTGGAGTGTTCTAACCTGTTTTAAGAGAATTTTCATGTGTTCTGCGAGTTCATTAGATACAACATCATTTTGAGATCAAAATCAAAACGATTTGGTCATTTTTTTGTATCTTTTATGTATTTTTTTTTGAAGTGTTGTTGCATTTTGTATCTTGCAACATAGTATGCTATCTTTGTGAGCTTCAAGTACATTCTGTATTCTCAACATAGTAAGCTTTCTCCGAGTTCTTAACTTGAGTTCAGTATTATGCGAGTTCTTGAGTTGAGAATTGTATTCTGCGAGTTCTTGAGTTGGAATAAGCTTTATGCGAGTTCATGACTTAGAATAAGCATCATGCGAGTTTTTTACTTGGACTTTGCATTTCGAGTGTTCTAACCTGTTTTAAGGTGATTTTCATGTGTTCTGCGAGTTCATTGAGACACAACATCATTTTGAGATTAAAATCTAAACAACAAGTGTTTTGGACAATTTTTTGTATCTTTTGTGTATTTTTTTTTGAAGTGTTGTTTCATTTTGTATCTTGCAACATAGTATGCTACCTTTGTGAGCTGTAAGTACATTCTGTATTCTCAACATAGTCTGCTTTCTACGAGTTCTTAACTCAGTATTATGCTACTTCTTGAGTTGAGAATTGTATTCTGTGAGTTCTAGAGTTGGAATAAGCTTTATGCGAGTTCATGACTTAGAATAAGCATCATGTGAGTTTTTAACTTGGACTTTGCATTTTGAGTGTTCTAACCTGTTTTAAGAGGATTTTCATGTGTTCTGGGAGTTCATTGAGACACAACATCATTTTGAGATTAAAATCTAAACAACAAGTGTTTTGGACAATTTTTTTTATCTTTTGTGTATTTTTTTTGAAGTGTTGTTTCATTTTGTATCTTGCAACATAGTATGCTACCTTTGTGAGCTGTAAGTACATTCTGTATTCTCAACATAGTCTGCTTTCTACGAGTTCTTAACTCAGTATTATGCTACTTCTTGAGTTGAGAATTGTATTCTGCGAGTTCTAGAGTTGGAATAAGCTTTATGCGAGTTCATGACTTAGAATAAGCATCATGTGAGTTTTTAACTTGGACTTTGCATTTTGAGTGTTCTAACCTGTTTTAAGAGGATTTTCATGTGTTCTGGGAGTTCATTAACTACAACATCATTTTGAGATCAAAATCAAAACAACAAGTGTTTTGGTCATTTTTTTGTATCTTTTATGTATTTTTTTGGAAGTGTTGTCGCATTTTGTATCTTGGAACATAGCAATCTTTGTGAGCTTCAAGTACATTCTGTATTCTCAACATAGTAAGCTTTCTCCGAGTTCTTGAGTTGAGAATTGTATTCTGCGAGTTCTAGAGTTGGAATAAGCTTTATGCGAGTTCATGACTTAGAATAAGCATTATGCGAGTTTTTAACTTGGACTTTGCATTTTGAGTGTTCTAACCTGTTTTAACAGGATTTTCATGTGTTCTGTGAGTTCATTAGATACAACATCATTTTGAGATCAAAATCAAAACAACAAGTGTTTTGGTCATTTTTTTGTATCTTTTATGTATTTTTTTTGAAGTGTTGTTGCATTTTTTATCTTGCAACATAGTATGCTATCTTTGTGAGCTTCAAGTACATTCTGTATTCTCAACATAGTAAGCTTTCTCCGAGTTCTTACCTTGAGTTCAGTATTATGCGAGTTCTTGAGTTGAGAATTGTATTCTGCGAGTTCTAGAGTTGGAATAAGCTTTATGCGATTTCATGACTTAGAATAAGCATCATGCGAGTTTTTTACTTGGACTTTGCATTTTGAGTGGTCTAACCTGTTTTAAGCGGATTTACATGTGTTCTGCGAGTTCATGAGATACAACATCATTTTGAGATCAAAATCAAAACAACAAGTGTTTTGGTCATTTTTTTGTATCTTTTATGTATTTTTTTGAAGTGTTGTTTCATTTTGTATCTTGCAACATAGTATGTTATCTTTGTGAGCTGTAAGTACAATCTGTATTCTCAACATAGTATGCTTTCTATGAGTTCTTAACTCAGTATTATGCTAGTTCTTGAGTTGAGAATTGTATTCTGCGAGTTCTAGAGTTGGAATAAGCTTTATGCGAGTTCATGACTTAGAATAAGCATCATGCGAGTTTTTTTACTTGGACTTTGCATTTTGAGTGTTCTAACCTGTTTTAAGCGGATTTTCATGTGTTCTGCGAGTTCATGAGATACAACATCATTTTGAGATCAAAATCAAAACAACAAGTGTTTTGGTCATTTTTTTGTATCTTTTATGTATTTTTTTTGAAGTGTTGTTTCATTTTGTATCTTCCAACATTACTCTATCTTTGTGAGCTTCAAGTACATTCTGTATTCTCAACATATGCTTTCTACGAGTTCTTAACTCAGTATTGTGCTAGTTCTTGAGTTGAGAATTGTATTATGCGAGTTCTTGATTTGGAATAAGCTTTATGCGAGTTCATGACTTAGAATAAGCATCATGCGAGTTTTTAACTTGGACATTGCATTTGGAGTGTTCTAACCTGTTTTAAGAGGATTTTCATGTGTTCTGCGAGTTCATTAGATACAACATCATTTTGAGATCAAAATCAAAACGTTTTGGTCATTTTTTTGTATCTTTTATGTATTTTTTTTGAAGTGTTGTTGCATTTTGTATCTTGCAATGGTATGCTATCTTTGTGAGCTTCATGTACATTCTGTATTCTCAACATAGTAAGCTTTCTACGAGTTCTTAACTTGAGTTCAGTATTATGCGAGTTCTTGAGTTGAGAATTGTATTCTACGAGTTCTTGAGTTGGAATAAGCTTTATGCGAGTTCATGACTTAGAATAAGCATTATGCGAGTTTTTAACTTGGACTTTGCATTTTGAGTGTTCTAACCTGTTTTAAGAGGATTTTCATGTGTTCTGCAAGTTCATTAGATACAACATCATTTTGAGATCAAAATCAAAACAACAAGTGTTTTGGTCGTTTTTTTGTATCTTTTATGTATTTTTTTTGAAGTGTTGTTGCATTTTTTATCTTGCAGCATAGTATGCTATCTTTGTGAGCTTCAAGTACATTCTGTATTCTCAACATAGTAAGCTTTCTCCGAGTTCTTACCTTGAGTTCAGTATTATGCGAGTTCTTGAGTTGAGAATTTTATTCTGCGAGTTCTAGAGTTGGAATAAGCTTTATGCGAGTTCATGACTTAGAATAAGCATCATGCGAGTTTTTTTACTTGGACTTTGCATTTTGAGTGTTCTAACCTGTTTTAAGCGTATTTTCATGTGTTCTGCGAGTTCATGAGATACAACATCATTTTGAGATCAAAATCAAAACAACAAGTGTTTTGGTCATTTTTTTGTATCTTTTATGTATTTTTTTTTGAAGTGTTGTTTCATTTTGTATCTTGCAACATAGCAATCTTTGTGAGCTTCAAGTACATTCTGTATTCTCAACATAGTAAGCTTTCTCCGAGTTCTTAACTTGAGTTCAGTATTATGCGAGTTCTTGAGTTGAGAATTGTATTCTGCGAGTTCTAGAGTTGGAATAAGCTTTATGCGAGTTCATGACTTAGAATAAGCATCATGCGAGTTTTTTACTTGGACTTTGCATTTTGAGTGTTCTAACCTGTTTTAAGCGGATTTTCATGTGTTCTGCAAGTTCATGAGATACAACATCATTTTGAGATCAAAATCAAAACAACAAGTGTTTTGGTCAGTTTTTTGTATATTTTATGTATTTTTTTTGAAGTGTCGTTTCATTTTGTATCTTGCAACATAGTATGCTATCTTTGTGAGCTTCAAGTATATTCTGTATTCTCAACATATGCTTTCTACAAGTTCTTAACTATGTATTGTGCTAGTTCTTGAGTTGAGAATTGTATTATGCGAGTTCTTGATTTGGAATAAGCTTTATGCGAGTTCATGACTTAGAATAAGCATCATGCGAGTTTTTAACTTGGACATTGCATTTGGAGTGTTCTAACCTGTTTTAAGAGGATTTTCATGTGTTCTGCGAGTTCATTAGATACAACATCATTTTGAGATCAAAATCAAAACGTTTTGGTCATTTTTTTGTATCTTTTATGTATTTTTTTTGAAGTGTTGTTGCATTTTGTATCTTGCAACATAGTATGCTATCTTTGTGAGCTTCAAGTACATTCTGTATTCTCAACATAGTAAGCTTTCTCCGAGTTCTTAACTTGAGTTCAGTATTATGCGAGTTCTTGAGTTGAGAATTGTATTCTGCGAGTTCTTGAGTTGGAATAAGCTTTATGCGAGTTCATGACTTAGAATAAGCATTATGCGAGTTTTTAACTTGGACTTTGCATTTTGAGTGTTCTAACCTGTTTTAAGCGGATTTTCATGTGTTCTGCGAGTTTATGAGATACAACATCATTTTGAGATCAAAATCAAAACAACAAGTGTTTTGGTCATTTTTTTGTATCTTTTATGTATTTTTTTTGAAGTGTTGTTTCATTTTGTATCTTCCAACATAGTATGCTATCTTTGTGAGCTTCAAGTACATTCTGTATTCTCAACATATGCTTTCTACGAGTTAATAACTCAGTATTGTGCTAGTTCTTGAGTTGAGAATTGTATTATGCGAGTTCTTGATTTGGAATAAGCTTTATGCGAGTTCATGACTTAGAATAAGCATCATGCGAGTTTTTAACTTGGACATTGCATTTGGAGTGTTCTAACCTGTTTTAAGAGGATTTTCATGTGTTCTGCGAGTTCATTAGATACAACATCATTTTGAGATCAAAATCAAAACAACAAGTGTTTTGGTCATTTTTTTGTATCTTTTATGTATTTTTTTTTTTGAAGTGTTGTTTCATTTTGTATCTTGCAACATAGCAATCTTTGTGAGCTTCAAGTACGTTCTGTATTCTCAACATAGTAAGCTTTCTCCGAGTTCTTAACTTGAGTTCAGTATTATGCGAGTTCTTGAGTTGAGAATTGTATTCTGCGAGTTCTTGAGTTGGAATAAGCTTTATGCGAGTTCATGACTTAGAATAAGCATCATGCGAGTTTTTTACTTGGACTTTGCATTTTGAGTGTTCTAACCTGTTTTAAGCGTATTTTCATGTGTTCTGCGAGTTCATGAGATACAACATCATTTTGAAATCAAAATCAAAACAACAACTGTTTTGGTCATTTTTTTGTATCTTTTATGTATTTTTTTTTGAAGTGTTGTTTCATTTTGTATCTTGCAACATAGTATGCTATCTTTGTGAGCTTCAAGTACATTCTGTATTCTCAACATATGCTTTCTACAAGTTCTTAACTCAGTATTGTGCTAGTTCTTGAGTTGAGAATTGTATTATGCGAGTTCTTGATTTGGAATAAGCTTTATGCGAGTTCATGACTTAGAATAAGCATCATGCGAGTTTTTAACTTGGACATTGCATTTGGAGTGTTCTAACCTGTTTTAAGAGGATTTTCATGTGTTCTGCGAGTTCATTAGATACAACATCATTTTGAGATCAAAATCAAAACGTTTTGGTCATTTTTTTGTATCTTTTATGTATTTTTTTTGAAGTGTTGTTGCATTTTGTATCTTCCAACATAGTATGCTATCTTTGTGAGCTTCAAGTACATTCTGTATTCTCAACATATGCTTTCTACGAGTTAATAACTCAGTATTGTGCTAGTTCTTGAGTTGAGAATTGTATTATGCGAGTTCTTGATTTGGAATAAGCTTTATGCGAGTTCATGACTTAGAATAAGCATCATGCGAGTTTTTAACTTGGACATTGCATTTGGAGTGTTCTAACCTGTTTTAAGAGGATTTTCATGTGTTCTGCGAGTTCATTACATACAACATCATTTTGAGATCAAAATCAAAACGTTTTGGTCATTTTTTTGTATCTTTTATGTATTTTTTTTGAAGTGTTGTTGCATTTTGTATCTTGCAACATAGTATGCTATCTTTGTGAGCTTCAAGTACATTCTGTATTCTCAACATAGTAAGCTTTCTCCGAGTTCTTAACTTGAGTTCAGTATTATGCGAGTTCTTGAGTTGAGAATTGTATTCTGCGAGTTCTTGAGTTGGAATAAGCTTTATGCGAGTTCATGACTTAGAATAAGCATTATGCGAGTTTTTAACTTGGACTTTGCATTTTGAGTGTTCTAACCTGTTTTAAGCGGATTTTCATGTGTTCTGCGAGTTTATGAGATACAACATCATTTTGAGATCAAAATCAAAACAACAAGTGTTTTGGTCATTTTTTTGTATCTTTTATGTATTTTTTTTGAAGTGTTGTTTCATTTTGTATCTTCCAACATAGTATGCTATCTTTGTGAGCTTCAAGTACATTCTGTATTCTCAACATATGCTTTCTACGAGTTAATAACTCAGTATTGTGCTAGTTCTTGAGTTGAGAATTGTATTATGCGAGTTCTTGATTTGGAATAAGCTTTATGCGAGTTCATGACTTAGAATAAGCATCATGCGAGTTTTTAACTTGGACATTGCATTTGGAGTGTTCTAACCTGTTTTAAGAGGATTTTCATGTGTTCTGCGAGTTCATTAGATACAACATCATTTTGAGATCAAAATCAAAACAACAAGTGTTTTGGTCATTTTTTTGTATCTTTTATGTATTTTTTTTTTTGAAGTGTTGTTTCATTTTGTATCTTGCAACATAGCAATCTTTGTGAGCTTCAAGTACATTCTGTATTCTCAACATAGTAAGCTTTCTCCGAGTTCTTAACTTGAGTTCAGTATTATGCGAGTTCTTGAGTTGAGAATTGTATTCTGCGAGTTCTTGAGTTGGAATAAGCTTTATGCGAGTTCATGACTTAGAATAAGCATCATGCGAGTTTTTTACTTGGACTTTGCATTTTGAGTGTTCTAACCTGTTTTAAGCGTATTTTCATGTGTTCTGCGAGTTCATGAGATACAACATCATTTTGAAATCAAAATCAAAACAACAACTGTTTTGGTCATTTTTTTGTATCTTTTATGTATTTTTTTTTGAAGTGTTGTTTCATTTTGTATCTTGCAACATAGTATGCTATCTTTGTGAGCTTCAAGTACATTCTGTATTCTCAACATATGCTTTCTACAAGTTCTTAACTCAGTATTGTGCTAGTTCTTGAGTTGAGAATTGTATTATGCGAGTTCTTGATTTGGAATAAGCTTTATGCGAGTTCATGACTTAGAATAAGCATCATGCGAGTTTTTAACTTGGACATTGCATTTGGAGTGTTCTAACCTGTTTTAAGAGGATTTTCATGTGTTCTGCGAGTTCATTAGATACAACATCATTTTGAGATCAAAATCAAAACGTTTTGGTCATTTTTTTGTATCTTTTATGTATTTTTTTTGAAGTGTTGTTGCATTTTGTATCTTCCAACATAGTATGCTATCTTTGTGAGCTTCAAGTACATTCTGTATTCTCAACATATGCTTTCTACGAGTTAATAACTCAGTATTGTGCTAGTTCTTGAGTTGAGAATTGTATTATGCGAGTTCTTGATTTGGAATAAGCTTTATGCGAGTTCATGACTTAGAATAAGCATCATGCGAGTTTTTAACTTGGACATTGCATTTGGAGTGTTCTAACCTGTTTTAAGAGGATTTTCATGTGTTCTGCGAGTTCATTAGATACAACATCATTTTGAGATCAAAATCAAAACAACAAGTGTTTTGGTCATTTTTTTTTATCTTTTTTGTATTTTTTTTGAAGTGTTGTTGCATTTTTTATCTTGCAACATAGTATGCTATCTTTGTGAGCTTCAAGTACATTCTGTATTCTCAACATAGTAAGCTTTCTCCGAGTTCTTACCTTGAGTTCAGTATTATGCGAGTTCTTGAGTTGAGAATTGTATTCTGCGAGTTCTAGAGTTGGAATAAGCTTTATGCGAGTTCATGACTTAGAATAAGCATCATGCGAGTTTTTTACTTGGACTTTGCATTTTGAGTGTTCTAACCTGTTTTAAGCGTATTTTCATGTGTTCTGCGAGTTCATGAGATACAACATCATTTTGAAATCAAAATCAAAACAACAAGTGTTTTGGTCATTTTTTTGTATCTTTTATGTATTTTTTTTTGAAGTGTTGTTTCATTTTGTATCTTGCAACATAGTATGCTATCTTTGTGAGCTTCAAGTACATTCTGTATTCTCAACATATGCTTTCTACAAGTTCTTAACTCAGTATTGTGCTAGTTCTTGAGTTGAGAATTGTATTATGCGAGTTCTTGATTTGGAATAAGCTTTATGCGAGTTCATGACTTAGAATAAGCATCATGCGAGTTTTTAACTTGGACATTGCATTTGGAGTGTTCTAACCTGTTTTAAGAGGATTTTCATGTGTTCTGCGAGTTCATTAGATACAACATCATTTTGAGATCAAAATCAAAACGTTTTGGTCATTTTTTTGTATCTTTTAAGTATTTTTTTTGAAGTGTTGTTGCATTTTGTATCTTGCAACATAGTATGCTATCTTTGTGAGCTTCAAGTACATTCTGTATTCTCAACATAGTAAGCTTTCTCCGAGTTCTTAACTTGAGTTCAGTATTATGCGAGTTCTTGAGTTGAGAATTGTATTCTGCGAGTTCTTGAGTTGGAATAAGCTTTATGCGAGTTCATGACTTAGAATAAGCATCATGCGAGTTTTTTACTTGGACTTTGCATTTTGAGTGTTCTAACCTGTTTTAAGCGTATTTTCATGTGTTCTGCGAGTTCATGAGATACAACATCATTTTGAAATCAAAATCAAAACAACAACTGTTTTGGTCATTTTTTTGTATCTTTTATGTATTTTTTTTTGAAGTGTTGTTTCATTTTGTATCTTGCAACATAGTATGCTATCTTTGTGAGCTTCAAGTACATTCTGTATTCTCAACATATGCTTTCTACAAGTTCTTAACTCAGTATTGTGCTAGTTCTTGAGTTGAGAATTGTATTATGCGAGTTATTGATTTGGAATAAGCTTTATGCGAGTTCATGACTTAGAATAAGCATCATGCGAGTTTTTAACTTGGACATTGCATTTGGAGTGTTCTAACCTGTTTTAAGAGGATTTTCATGTGTTCTGCGAGTTCATTAGATACAACATCATTTTGAGATCAAAATCAAAACGTTTTGGTCATTTTTTTGTATCTTTTATGTATTTTTTTTGAAGTGTTGTTGCATTTTGTATCTTCCAACATAGTATGCTATCTTTGTGAGCTTCAAGTACATTCTGTATTCTCAACATATGCTTTCTACGAGTTAATAACTCAGTATTGTGCTAGTTCTTGAGTTGAGAATTGTATTATGCGAGTTCTTGATTTGGAATAAGCTTTATGCGAGTTCATGACTTAGAATAAGCATCATGCGAGTTTTTAACTTGGACATTGCATTTGGAGTGTTCTAACCTGTTTTAAGAGGATTTTCATGTGTTCTGCGAGTTCATTAGATACAACATCATTTTGAGATCAAAATCAAAACAACAAGTGTTTTGGTCATTTTTTTTTATCTTTTTTGTATTTTTTTTGAAGTGTTGTTGCATTTTTTATCTTGCAACATAGTATGCTATCTTTGTGAGCTTCAAGTACATTCTGTATTCTCAACATAGTAAGCTTTCTCCGAGTTCTTACCTTGAGTTCAGTATTATGCGAGTTCTTGAGTTGAGAATTGTATTCTGCGAGTTCTAGAGTTGGAATAAGCTTTATGCGAGTTCATGACTTAGAATAAGCATCATGCGAGTTTTTTACTTGGACTTTGCATTTTGAGTGTTCTAACCTGTTTTAAGCGTATTTTCATGTGTTCTGCGAGTTCATGAGATACAACATCATTTTGAAATCAAAATCAAAACAACAAGTGTTTTGGTCATTTTTTTGTATCTTTTATGTATTTTTTTTTGAAGTGTTGTTTCATTTTGTATCTTGCAACATAGTATGCTATCTTTGTGAGCTTCAAGTACATTCTGTATTCTCAACATATGCTTTCTACAAGTTCTTAACTCAGTATTGTGCTAGTTCTTGAGTTGAGAATTGTATTATGCGAGTTCTTGATTTGGAATAAGCTTTATGCGAGTTCATGACTTAGAATAAGCATCATGCGAGTTTTTAACTTGGACATTGCATTTGGAGTGTTCTAACCTGTTTTAAGAGGATTTTCATGTGTTCTGCGAGTTCATTAGATACAACATCATTTTGAGATCAAAATCAAAACGTTTTGGTCATTTTTTTGTATCTTTTAAGTATTTTTTTTGAAGTGTTGTTGCATTTTGTATCTTGCAACATAGTATGCTATCTTTGTGAGCTTCAAGTACATTCTGTATTCTCAACATAGTAAGCTTTCTCCGAGTTCTTAACTTGAGTTCAGTATTATGCGAGTTCTTGAGTTGAGAATTGTATTCTGCGAGTTCTTGAGTTGGAATAAGCTTTATGCGAGTTCATGACTTAGAATAAGCATCATGCGAGTTTTTTACTTGGACTTTGCATTTTGAGTGTTCTAACCTGTTTTAAGCGTATTTTCATGTGTTCTGCGAGTTCATGAGATACAACATCATTTTGAAATCAAAATCAAAACAACAACTGTTTTGGTCATTTTTTTGTATCTTTTATGTATTTTTTTTTGAAGTGTTGTTTCATTTTGTATCTTGCAACATAGTATGCTATCTTTGTGAGCTTCAAGTACATTCTGTATTCTCAACATATGCTTTCTACAAGTTCTTAACTCAGTATTGTGCTAGTTCTTGAGTTGAGAATTGTATTATGCGAGTTATTGATTTGGAATAAGCTTTATGCGAGTTCATGACTTAGAATAAGCATCATGCGAGTTTTTAACTTGGACATTGCATTTGGAGTGTTCTAACCTGTTTTAAGAGGATTTTCATGTGTTCTGCGAGTTCATTAGATACAACATCATTTTGAGATCAAAATCAAAACGTTTTGGTCATTTTTTTGTATCTTTTATGTATTTTTTTTGAAGTGTTGTTGCATTTTGTATCTTCCAACATAGTATGCTATCTTTGTGAGCTTCAAGTACATTCTGTATTCTCAACATATGCTTTCTACGTGTTAATAACTCAGTATTGTGCTAGTTCTTGAGTTGAGAATTGTATTATGCGAGTTCTTGATTTGGAATAAGCTTTATGCGAGTTCATGACTTAGAATAAGCATCATGCGAGTTTTTAACTTGGACATTGCATTTGGAGTGTTCTAACCTGTTTTAAGAGGATTTTCATGTGTTCTGCGAGTTCATTAGATACAACATCATTTTGAGATCAAAATCAAAACAACAAGTGTTTTGGTCATTTTTTTTTATCTTTTTTGTATTTTTTTTGAAGTGTTGTTGCATTTTTTATCTTGCAACATAGTATGCTATCTTTGTGAGCTTCAAGTACATTCTGTATTCTCAACATAGTAAGCTTTCTCCGAGTTCTTACCTTGAGTTCAGTATTATGCGAGTTCTTGAGTTGAGAATTGTATTCTGCGAGTTCTAGAGTTGGAATAAGCTTTATGCGAGTTCATGACTTAGAATAAGCATCATGCGAGTTTTTTACTTGGACTTTGCATTTTGAGTGTTCTAACCTGTTTTAAGCGTATTTTCATGTGTTCTGCGAGTTCATGAGATACAACATCATTTTGAAATCAAAATCAAAACAACAAGTGTTTTGGTCATTTTTTTGTATCTTTTATGTATTTTTTTTTGAAGTGTTGTTTCATTTTGTATCTTGCAACATAGTATGCTATCTTTGTGAGCTTCAAGTACATTCTGTATTCTCAACATATGCTTTCTACAAGTTCTTAACTCAGTATTGTGCTAGTTCTTGAGTTGAGAATTGTATTATGCGAGTTCTTGATTTGGAATAAGCTTTATGCGAGTTCATGACTTAGAATAAGCATCATGCGAGTTTTTAACTTGGACATTGCATTTGGAGTGTTCTAACCTGTTTTAAGAGGATTTTCATGTGTTCTGCGAGTTCATTAGATACAACATCATTTTGAGATCAAAATCAAAACGTTTTGGTCATTTTTTTGTATCTTTTAAGTATTTTTTTTGAAGTGTTGTTGCATTTTGTATCTTGCAACATAGTATGCTATCTTTGTGAGCTTCAAGTACATTCTGTATTCTCAACATAGTAAGCTTTCTCCGAGTTCTTAACTTGAGTTCAGTATTATGCGAGTTCTTGAGTTGAGAATTGTATTCTGCGAGTTCTTGAGTTGGAATAAGCTTTATGCGAGTTCATGACTTAGAATAAGCATTATGCGAGTTTTTAACTTGGACTTTGCATTTTGAGTGTTCTAACCTGTTTTAAGCGGATTTTCATGTGTTCTGCGAGTTTATGAGATACAACATCATTTTGAGATCAAAATCAAAACAACAAGTGTTTTGGTCATTTTTTTTGTATCTTTTATGTATTTTTTTTTGAAGTGTTGTTTCATTTTGTATCTTCCAACATAGTATGCTATCTTTGTGAGCTTCAAGTACATTCTGTATTCTCAACATATGCTTTCTACGAGTTAATAACTCAGTATTGTGCTAGTTCTTGAGTTAAGAATTGTATTATGCGAGTTCTTGATTTGGAATAAGCTTTATGCGAGTTCATGACTTAGAATAAGCATCATGCGAGTTTTTAACTTGGACATTGCATTTGGAGTGTTCTAACCTGTTTTAAGAGGATTTTCATGTGTTCTGCGAGTTCATTACATAACAACATCATTTTGAGATCAAAATCAAAACAACAAGTGTTTTGGTCATTTTTTTGTATCTTTTATGTATTTTTTTTGAAGTGTTGTTTCATTTTGTATCTTCCAACATTACTCTATCTTTGTGAGCTTCAAGTACATTCTGTATTCTCAACATATGCTTTCTACGAGTTCTTAACTCAGTATTGTGCTAGTTCTTGAGTTGAGAATTGTATTATGCGAGTTCTTGATTTGGAATAAGCTTTATGCGAGTTCATGACTTAGAATAAGCATCATGCGAGTTTTTAACTTGGACATTGTATTTGGAGTGTTCTAACCTGTTTTAAGAGGATTTTCATGTGTTCTGCGAGTTCATTAGATACAACATCATTTTGAGATCAAAATCAAAACGTTTTGGTCATTTTTTTGTATCTTTTATGTATTTTTTTTGAAGTGTTGTTGCATTTTGTATCTTGCAACATAGTATGCTATCTTTGTGAGCTTCAAGTACATTTTGTATTCTCAACATAGTAAGCTTTCTCCGAGTTCTTAACTTGAGTTCAGTATTATGCGAGTTCTTGAGTTGAGAATTGTATTCTGCGAGTTCTTGAGTTGGAATAAGCTTTATGCGAGTTCATGACTTAAAATAAGCATTATGCAAGTTTTTAACTTGGACTTTGCATTTTGAGTGGTCTAACCTGTTTTAAGCGGATTTTCATGTGTTCTGCGAGTTCATGAGATACAACATCATTTTGAGATCAAAATCAAAACAACAAGTGTTTTGGTCATTTTTTGTATCTTTTATGTATTTTTTTTGAAGTGTTGTTTCATTTTGTATCTTGCAACATAGTATGCTATCTTTGTGAGCTGTAAGTACAATCTGTATTCTCAACATAGTATGCTTTCTATGAGTTCTTAACTCAGTATTATGCTAGTTCTTGAGTTGAGAATTGTATTCTGCGAGTTCTAGAGTTGGAATAAGCTTTATGCGAGTTCATGACTTAGAATAAGCATCATGCGAGTTTTTTACTTGGACTTTGCATTTTGAGTGTTCTAACCTGTTTTAAGCGGATTTTCATGTGTTCTGCGAGTTCATGAGATACAAAATCATTTTGAGATCAAAATCAAGTGTTTTGGTCATTTTTTTTTGTATCTTTTATGTATTTTTTTTTGAAGTGTTGTTTCATTTTGTATCTTCCAACATAGTATGCTATCTTTGTGAGCTTCAAGTACATTCTGTATTCTCAACATATGCTTTCTACGAGTTAATAACTCAGTATTGTGCTAGTTCTTGAGCTAAGAATTGTATTATGGAAGTTCTTGATTTGGAATAAGCTTTATGCGAGTTCATGACTTAGAATAAGCATCATGCGAGTTTTTAACTTGGACATTGCATTTGGAGTGTTCTAACCTGTTTTAAGAGGATTTTCATGTGTTCTGCGAGTTCATTACATACAACATCATTTTGAGATCAAAATCAAAACAACAAGTGTTTTGGTCATTTTTTTGTATCTTTTATGTATTTTTTTTGAAGTGTTGTTTCATTTTGTATCTTCCAACATTACTCTATCTTTGTGAGCTTCAAGTACATTCTGTATTCTCAACATATGCTTTCTACGAGTTCTTAACTCAGTATTGTGCTAGTTCTTGAGTTGAGAATTGTATTATGCGAGTTCTTGATTTGGAATAAGCTTTATGCGAGTTCATGACTTAGAATAAGCATCATGCGAGTTTTTAACTTGGACATTGCATTTGGAGTGTTCTAACCTGTTTTAAGAGGATTTTCATGTGTTCTGCGAGTTCATTAGATACAACATCATTTTGAGATCAAAATCAAAACGTTTTGGTCATTTTTTTGTATCTTTTATGTATTTTTTTTGAAGTGTTGTTGCATTTTGTATCTTGCAACATAGTATGCTATCTTTGTGAGCTTCAAGTACATTTTGTATTCTCAACATAGTAAGCTTTCTCCGAGTTCTTAACTTGAGTTCAGTATTATGCGAGTTCTTGAGTTGAGAATTGTATTCTGCGAGTTCTTGAGTTGGAATAAGCTTTATGCGAGTTCATGACTTAGAATAAGCATTATGCAAGTTTTTAACTTGGACTTTGCATTTTGAGTGGTCTAACCTGTTTGAAGCGGATTTTCATGTGTTCTGCGAGTTCATGAGATACAACATCATTTTGAGATCAAAATCAAAACAACAAGTGTTTTGGTCATTTTTTTGTATCTTTTATGTATTTTTTTTGAAGTGTTGTTTCATTTTGTATCTTGCAACATAGTATGCTATCTTTGTGAGCTGTAAGTACAATTTGTATTCTCAACATAGTATGCTTTCTATGAGTTCTTAACTCAGTATTATGCTAGTTCTTGAGTTGAGAATTGTATTCTGCGAGTTCTAGAGTTGGAATAAGCTTTATGCGAGTTCATGACTTAGAATAAGCATCATGCGAGTTTTTTACTTGGACTTTGCATTTTGAGTGTTCTAACCTGTTTTAAGCGGATTTTCATGTGTTCTGCGAGTTCATGAGATACAAAATCATTTTGAGATCAAAATCAAAACAACAAGTGTTTTGGTCATTTTTTTTGTATCTTTTATGTATTTTTTTTGAAGTGTTGTTGCATTTTTTATCTTGCAACATAGTATGCTATCTTTGTGAGCTTCAAGTACATTATGTATTCTCAACATAGTAAGCTTTCTCCGAGTTCTAACCTTGAGTTCAGTATTATGCGAGTTCTTGAGTTGAGAATTGTATTCTGCGAGTTCTAGAGTTGGAATAAGCTTTATGCGATTTCATGACTTAGAATAAGCATCATGCGAGTTTTTTACTTGGACTTTGCATTTTGAGTGGTCTAACCTGTTTTAAGCGGATTTTCATGTGTTCTGCGAGTTCATGAGATACAACATCATTTTGAGATCAAAATCAAAACAACAAGTGTTTTGGTCATTTTTTTGTATCTTTTATGTATTTTTTTTGAAGTGTTGTTTCATTTTATATCTTGCAACATAGTATGCTATCTTTGTGAGCTGTAAGTACAATCTGTATTCTCAACATAGTATGCTTTCTATGAGTTCTTAACTCAGTATTATGCTAGTTCTTGAGTTGAGAATTGTATTCTGCGAGTTCTAGAGTTGGAATAAGCTTTATGCGAGTTCATGACTTAGAATAAGAATCATGCGAGTTTTTTACTTGGACTTTGCATTTTGAGTGTTCTAACCTGTTTTAAGCGGATTTTCATGTGTTCTGCGAGTTCATGAGATACAAAATCATTTTGAGATCAAAATCAAAACAACAAGTGTTTTGGTCATTTTTTTGTATCTTTTATGTATTTTTTTTGAAGTGTTGTTTCATTTTGTATCTTCCAACATAGTATGCTATCTTTGTGAGCTTCAAGTACATTCTGTATTCTCAACATATGCTTTCTACGAGTTCTTAACTCAGTATTGTGGTAGTTCTTGAGTTGAGAATTGTATTATGCGAGTTCTTGATTTGGAATAAGCTTTATGTGAGTTCATGACTTAGAATAAGCATCATGCGAGTTTTTAACTTGGACATTGCATTTGGAGTGTTCTAACCTGTTTTAAGAGGATTTTCATGTGTTCTGCGAGTTCATTAGATACAACATCATTTTGAGATCAAAATCAAAACGTTTTGGTCATTTTTTTGTATCTTTTATGTATTTTTTTTTAAAGTGTTGTTGCATTTTGTATCTTGCAATGGTATGCTATCTTTGTGAGCTTCATGTACATTATGTATTCTCAACATAGTAAGCTTTCTACGAGTTCTTAACTTGAGTTCAGTATTATGCGAGTTCTTGAGTTGAGAATTGTATTCTGCGAGTTCTTGAGTTGGAATAAGCTTTATGCGAGTTCATGACTTAGAATAAGCATCATGCGAGTTTTTTACTTGGACTTTGCATTTTGAGTGTTCTAACCTGTTTTAAGGTGATTTTCATGTGTTCTGCGAGTTCATGAGATACAACATCATTTTGAGATCAAAATCAAAACAACAAGTGTTTTGGTCATTTTTTTGTATCTTTTATGTATTTTTTTTTGAAGTGTTGTTTCATTTTGTATCTTGCAACATAGCAATCTTTGTGAGCTTCAAGTACATTCTGTATTCTCAACATATGCTTTCTACAAGTTCTTAACTCAGTATTGTGCTAGTTCTTGAGTTGGAATAAGCTTTATGCGAGTTCATGACTTAGAATAAGCATTATGCGAGTTTTTAACTTGGACTTTGCATTTTGAGTGTTCTAACCTGTTTTAAGAGGATTTTCATGTGTTCTGCAAGTTCATTAGATACAACATCATTTTGAGATCAAAATCAAAACAACAAGTGTTTTGGTCGTTTTTTTGTATCTTTTATGTATTTTTTTTGAAGTGTTGTTGCATTTTTTATCTTGCAACATAGTATGCTATCTTTGTGAGCTTCAAGTACATTCTGTATTCTGACATAGTAAGCTTTCTCCGAGTTCTTACCTTGAGTTCAGTATTATGCGAGTTCTTGAGTTGAGAATTGTATTCTGCGAGTTCTAGAGTTGGAATAAGCTTTATGCGAGTTCATGACTTAGAATAAGCATCATGCGAGTTTTTACTTGGACTTTGCATTTTGAGTGTTCTAACCTGTTTTAAGCGTATTTTCATGTGTTCTGCGAGTTCATGAGATACAACATCATTTTGAGATCAAAATCAAAACAACAAGTGCTTTGGTCATTTTTTTGTATCTTTTATGTATTTTTTTTTGAAGTGTTGTTTCATTTTGTATCTTGCAACATAGCAATCTTTGTGAGCTTCAAGTACATTATGTATTCTCAACATAGTAAGCTTTCTCCGAGTTCTTGAGTTGAGAATTGTATTATGCGAGTTCTTGAGTTGGAATAAGCTTTATGCGAGTTCATGACTTAGAATAAGCATTATGCAAGTTTTTAACTTGGACTTTGCATTTTGAGTGTTCTAACCTGTTTTAAGAGGATTTTCATGTGTTCTGCGAGTTCATTAGATACAACATCATTTTGAGATCAAAATCAAAACAACAAGTGTTTTGGTCATTTTTTTGTATCTTTTATGTATTTTTTTTGAAGTGTTGTTGCATTTTTTATCTTGCAACATAGTATGCTATCTTTGTGAGCTTCAAGTACATTCTGTATTCTCAACATAGTAAGCTTTCTCCGAGTTCTTACCTTGAGTTCAGTATTATGCGAGTTATTGAGTTGAGAATTGTATTCTGCGAGTTCATGACTTAGAATAAGCATCATGCGAGTTTTTTACTTGGACTTTGCATTTTGAGTGTTCTAACTTGTTTTAAGCGTATTTTCATGTGTTCTGGGAGTTCATGAGATACAACATCATTTTGAGATCAAAATCAAAACAACAACTGTTTTGGTCATTTTTTTTGAAGTGTTGTTTCATTTTGTATCTTGCAACATAGTATGCTATCTTTGTGAGCTGTAAGTACAATCTGTATTCTCAACATAGTATGCTTTCTATGAGTTCTTAACTCAGTATTATGCTAGTTCTTGAGTTGAGAATTGTATTCTGCGAGTTCTAGAGTTGGAATAAGCTTTATGCGAGTTCATGACTTAGAATAAGCATCATGCGAGTTTTTTACTTGGACTTTGCATTTTGAGTGTTCTAACCTGTTTTAAGCGGATTTTCATGTGTTCTGCGAGTTCATGAGATACAAAATCATTTTGAGATCAAAATCAAAACAACAAGTGTTTTGGTCATTTTTTTGTATCTTTTATGTATTTTTTTTGAAGTGTTGTTGCATTTTTTATCTTGCAACATAATATGCTATCTTTGTGAGCTTCAAGTACATTATGTATTCTCAACATAGTAAGCTTTCTCCGAGTTCTAGCCTTGAGTTCAGTATTATGCGAGTTCTTGAGTTGAGAATTGTATTCTGCGAGTTCTAGAGTTGGAATAAGCTTTATGCGATTTCATGACTTAGAATAAGCATCATGCGAGTTTTTTACTTGGACTTTGCATTTTGAGTGGTCTAACCTGTTTTAAGCGGATTTTCATGTGTTCTGCGAGTTCATGAGATACAACATCATTTTGAGATCAAAATCAAAACAACAAGTGTTTTGGTCATATTTTTGTATCTTTTATGTATTTGTTTTTTGAAGTGTTGTTTCATTTTGTATCTTCCAACATAGTATGCTATCTTTGTGAGCTTCAAGTACATTCTGTATTCTCAACATATGCTTTCTACAAGTTCTTAACTCAGTATTGTGCTAGTTCTTGAGTTGGAATAAGCTTTATGCGAGTTCATGACTTAGAATAAGCATTATGCGAGTTTTTAACTTGGACTTTGCATTTAGAGTGTTCTAACCTGTTTTAAGAGGATTTTCATGTGTTCTGCAAGTTCACTAGATACAACATCATTTTGAGATCAAAATCAAAACAACAAGTGTTTTGGTCATTTTTTTGTATCTTTTATGTATTTTTTTGAAGTGTTGTTGCATTTTGTATCTTGCAACATAGTATGCTATCTTTGTGAGCTGTAAGTACAATCTGTATTCTCAACATAGTATGTTTTCTATGAGTTCTTAACTCAGGATTATGCTAGTTCTTGAGTTGAGAATTGTATTCTGCGAGTTCTAGAGTTGGAATAAGCTTTATGCGAGTTCATGACTTAGAATAAGCATCATGCGAGTTTTTTACTTGGACTTTGCATTTTGAGTGTTCTAACCTGTTTTAAGCGGATTTTCATGTGTTCTGCGAGTTCATGAGATACAAAATCATTTTGAGATCAAAATCAAAACAACAAGTGTTTTGGTCATTTTTTTGTATCTTTTATGTATTTTTTTTGAAGTGTTGTTTCATTTTGTATCTTCCAACATAGTATGCTATCTTTGTGAGCTTCAAGTACATTATGTATTCTCAACATATGCTTTCTACGAGTTCTTAACTCAGTATTGTGCTAGTTCTTGAGTTGAGAATTGTATTATGCGAGTTCTTGATTTGGAATAAGCTTTATGTGAGTTCATGACTTAGAATAAGCATCATGCGAGTTTTTAACTTGGACATTGCATTTGGAGTGTTCTAACCTGTTTTAAGAGGATTTTCATGTGTTCTGCGAGTTCATTAGATACAACATCATTTTGAGATCAAAATCAAAACGTTTTGGTCATTTTTTTGTATCTTTTATGTATTTTTTTTAAAGTGTTATTTCATTTTGTATCTTGCAACATAGTATGCTATCTTTGTGAGCTGTAAGTACAATCTGTATTCTCAACATAGTATGCTTTCTATGAGTTCTTAACTCAGGATTATGCTAGTTCTTGAGTTGAGAATTGTATTCTGCGAGTTCTAGAGTTGGAATAAGCTTTATGCGAGTTCATGACTTAGAATAAGCATCATGCGAGTTTTTTACTTGGACTTTGCATTTTGAGTGTTCTAACCTGTTTTAAGTGGATTTTCATGTGTTCTGCGAGTTCATGAGATACAAAATCATTTTGAGATCAAAATCAAAACAACAAGTGTTTTGGTCATTTTTTTGTATCTTTTATGTATTTTTTTTGAAGTGTTGTTTCATTTTGTATCTTCCAACATAGTATGCTATCTTTGTGAGCTTCAAGTACATTATGTATTCTCAACATATGCTTTCTACGAGTTCTTAACTCAGTATTGTGCTAGTTCTTGAGTTGAGAATTGTATTATGCGAGTTCTTGATTTGGAATAAGCTTTATGTGAGTTCATGACTTAGAATAAGCATCATGCGAGTTTTTAACTTGGACATTGCATTTGGAGTGTTCTAACCTGTTTTAAGAGGATTTTCATGTGTTCTGCGAGTTCATTAGATACAACATCATTTTGAGATCAAAATCAAAACGTTTTGGTCATTTTTTTGTATCTTTTATGTATTTTTTTTAAAGTGTTGTTGCATTTTGTATCTTGCAATGGTATGCTATCTTTGTGAGCTTCATGTACATTCTGTATTCTCAACATAGTAAGCTTTCTACGAGTTCTTAACTTGAGTTCAGTATTATGCGAGTTCTTGAGTTGAGAATTGTATTCTGCGAGTTCTTGAGTTGGAATAAGCTTTATGCGAGTTCATGACTTAGAATAAGCATCATGCGAGTTTTTTACTTGGACTTTGCATTTTGAGTGTTCTAACCTGTTTTAAGAGGATTTTCATGTGTTCTGCGAGTTCATTAGATACAACATCATTTTGAGATCAAAATCAAAACAACAAGTGTTTTGGTCATTTTTTTGTATCTTTTATGTATTTTTTTGAAGTGTTGTTGCATTTTTTATCTTGCAACATAGTATGCTATCTTTGTGAGCTTCAAGTACATTCTGTATTCTCAACATAGTAAGCTTTCTCCGAGTTCTTACCTTGAGTTCAGTATTATGCGAGTTCTTGAGTTGAGAATTGTATTCTGCGATTTCTTGAGTTGGAATAAGCTTTATGCGAGTTCATGACTTAGAATAAGCATCATGCGAGTTTTTTACTTGGACTTTGCATTTTGAGTGTTCTAACCTGTTTTAAGCGGATTTTCATGTGTTCTGCGAGTTCATGAGATACAACATCATTTTGAGATCAAAATCAAAACAACAAGTGTTTTGGTCAGTTTTTTGTATCTTTTATGTATTTTTTTTTGAAGTGTCGTTTCATTTTGTATCTTGCAACATAGTATGTTATCTTTGTGAGCTTCAAGTATATTCTGTATTCTCAACATATGCTTTCTACAAGTTCTTAACTCAGTATTGTGCTAGTTCTTGAGTTGAGAATTGTATTATGCGAGTTCTTGATTTGGAATAAGCTTTATGCGAGTTCATGACTTAGAATAAGCATCATGCGAGTTTTTAACTTGGACATTGCATTTGGAGTGTTCTAACCTGTTTTAAGAGGATTTTCATGTGTTCTGCGAGTTCATTAGATACAACATCATTTTGAGATCAAAATCAAAACGTTTTGGTCATTTTTTTGTATCTTTTATGTATTTTTTTTGAAGTGTTGTTGCATTTTGTATCTTGCAACATAGTATGCTATCTTTGTGAGCTTCAAGTACATTCTGTATTCTCAACATAGTAAGCTTTCTCCGAGTTCTTAACTTGAGTTCAGTATTATGCGAGTTCTTGAGTTGAGAATTGTATTCTGCGAGTTCTTGACTTGGAATAAGCTTTATGCGAGTTCATGACTTAGAATAAGCATTATGCGAGTTTTTAACTTGGACTTTGCATTTTGAGTGTTCTAACCTGTTTTAAGCGGATTTTCATGTGTTCTGCGAGTTTATGAGATACAACATCATTTTGAGATCAAAATCAAAACAACAAGTGTTTTGGTCATTTTTTTGTATCTTTTATGTATTTTTTTTGAAGTGTTGTTTCATTTTGTATCTTCCAACATAGTATGCTATCTTTGTGAGCTTCAAGTACATTCTGTATTCTCAACATATGCTTTCTACGAGTTAATAACTCAGTATTGTGCTAGTTCTTGAGTTGAGAATTGTATTATGCGAGTTCTTGATTTGGAATAAGCTTTATGCGAGTTCATGACTTAGAATAAGCATCATGCGAGTTTTTAACTTGGACATTGCATTTGGAGTGTTCTAACCTGTTTTAAGAGGATTTTCATGTGTTCTGCGAGTTCATTAGATACAACATAAATTTTGAGATCAAAATCAAAACAACAAGTGTTTTGGTCATTTTTTTGTATCTTTTATGTATTTTTTTTGAAGTGTTGTTGCATTTTTTATCTTGCAACATAGTATGCTATCTTTGTGAGCTTCAAGTACATTCTGTATTCTCAACATAGTAAGCTTTCTCCGAGTTCTTACCTTGAGTTCAATATTATGCGAGTTCTTGAGTTGAGAATTGTATTCTGCGAGTTCTAGAGTTGGAATAAGCTTTATGCGAGTTCATGACTTAGAATAAGCATCATGCGAGTTTTTTACTTGGACTTTGCATTTTGAGTGTTCTAACCTGTTTTAAGCGTATTTTCATGTGTTCTGCGAGTTCATGAGATACAACATCATTTTGAAATCAAAATCAAAACAACAAGTGTTTTGGTCATTTTTTTGTATCTTTTATGTATTTTTTTTTGAAGTGTTGTTTCATTTTGTATCTTGCAACATAGTATGCTATCTTTGTGAGCTTCAAGTACATTCTGTATTCTCAACATATGCTTTCTACAAGTTCTTAACTCAGTATTGTGCTAGTTCTTGAGTTGAGAATTGTATTCTGCGAGTTCTTGAGTTGGAATAAGCTTTATGCGAGTTCATGACTTAGAATAAGCATCATGCGAGTTTTTTACTTGGACTTTGCATTTTGAGTGTTCTAACCTGTTTTAAGAGGATTTTCATGTGTTCTGCGAGTTCATTAGATACAACATCATTTTGAGATCAAAATCAAAACGTTTTGGTCATTTTTTTGTATCTTTTATGTATTTTTTTTGAAGTGTTGTTGCATTTTGTATCTTGCAACATAGTATGCTATCTTTGTGAGCTTCAAGTACATTCTGTATTCTCAACATAGTAAGCTTTCTCCGAGTTCTTAACTTGAGTTCAGTATTATGCGAGTTCTTGAGTTGAGAATTGTATTCTGCGAGTTCTTGAGTTGGAATAAGCTTTATGCGAGTTCATGACTTAGAATAAGCATTATGCGAGTTTTTTACTTGGACTTTGCATTTTGAGTGGTCTAACCTGTTTTAAGCGGATTTTCATGTGTTCTGCGGAGTTCATGAGATACAACATCATTTTGAGATCAAAATCAAAACAACAAGTGTTTTGGTCATTTTTTTGTATCTTTTATGTATTTTTTTTGAAGTGTTGTTGCATTTTTTATCTTGCAACATAGTATGCTATCTTTGTGAGCTTCAAGTACATTCTGTATTCTCAACATAGTAAGCTTTCTCCGAGTTCTTACCTTGAGTTCAATATTATGCGAGTTCTTGAGTTGAGAATTGTATTCTGCGAGTTCTAGAGTTGGAATAAGCTTTATGCGAGTTCATGACTTAGAATAAGCTTGCGAGTTTTTTACTTGGACTTTGCATTTTGAGTGTTCTAACCTGTTTTAAGCGTATTTTCATGTGTTCTGCGAGTTCATGAGATACAACATCATTTTGAAATCAAAATCAAAACAACAAGTGTTTTGGTCATTTTTTTGTATCTTTTATGTATTTTTTTTTGAAGTGTTGTTTCATTTTGTATCTTGCAACATAGTATGCTATCTTTGTGAGCTTCAAGTACATTCTGTATTCTCAACATATGCTTTCTACAAGTTCTTAACTCAGTATTGTGCTAGTTCTTGAGTTGAGAATTGTATTCTGCGAGTTCTTGAGTTGGAATAAGCTTTATGCGAGTTCATGACTTAGAATAAGCATCATGCGAGTTTTTTACTTGGACTTTGCATTTTGAGTGTTCTAACCTGTTTTAAGAGGATTTTCATGTGTTCTGCGAGTTCATTAGATACAACATCATTTTGAGATCAAAATCAAAACGTTTTGGTCATTTTTTTGTATCTTTTATGTATTTTTTTTGAAGTGTTGTTGCATTTTGTATCTTGCAACATAGTATGCTATCTTTGTGAGCTTCAAGTACATTCTGTATTCTCAACATAGTAAGCTTTCTCCGAGTTCTTAACTTGAGTTCAGTATTATGCGAGTTCTTGAGTTGAGAATTGTATTCTGCGAGTTCTTGAGTTGGAATAAGCTTTATGCGAGTTCATGACTTAGAATAAGCATTATGCGAGTTTTTAACTTGGACTTTGCATTTTGAGTGTTCTAACCTGTTTTAAGCGGATTTTCATGTGTTCTGCGAGTTTATGAGATACAACATCATTTTGAGATCAAAATCAAAACAACAAGTGTTTTGGTCATTTTTTTTGTATCTTTTATGTATTTTTTTTTGAAGTGTTGTTTCATTTTGTATCTTCCAACATAGTATGCTATCTTTGTGAGCTTCAAGTACATTCTGTATTCTCAACATATGCTTTCTACGAGTTAATAACTCAGTATTGTGCTAGTTCTTGAGTTAAGAATTGTATTATGCGAGTTCTTGATTTGGAATAAACTTTATGCGAGTTCATGACTTAGAATAAGCATCATGCGAGTTTTTAACTTGGACATTGCATTTGGAGTGTTCTAACCTGTTTTAAGAGGATTTTCATGTGTTCTGCGAGTTCATTAGATACAACATCATTTTGAGATCAAAATCAAAACAACAAGTGTTTTGGTCATTTTTTTGTATCTTTTATGTATTTTTTTTGAAGTGTTGTTTCATTTTGTATCTTCCAACATAGTATGCTATCTTTGTGAGCTTCAAGTACATTATGTATTCTCAACATATGCTTTCTACGAGTTCTTAACTCAGTATTGTGCTAGTTCTTGAGTTGAGAATTGTATTATGCGAGTTCTTGATTTGGAATAAGCTTTATGCGAGTTCATGACTTAGAATAAGCATCATGCGAGTTTTTAACTTGGACATTGCATTTGGAGTGTTCTAACCTGTTTTAAGAGGATTTTCATGTGTTCTGCGAGTTCATTAGATACAACATCATTTTGAGATCAAAATCAAAACGTTTTGGTCATTTTTTTGTATCTTTTATGTATTTTTTTTGAAGTGTTGTTGCATTTTGTATCTTGCAACATAGTATGCTATCTTTGTGAGCTTCAAGTACATTCTGTATTCTCAACATAGTAAGCTTTCTCCGAGTTCTTAACTTGAGTTCAGTATTATGCGAGTTCTTGAGTTGAGAATTGTATTCTGCGAGTTCTTGAGTTGGAATAAGCTTTATGCGAGTTCATGACTTAGAATAAGCATTATGCAAGTTTTTAACTTGGACTTTGCATTTTGAGTGGTCTAACCTGTTTGAAGCGGATTTTCATGTGTTCTGCGAGTTCATGAGATACAACATCATTTTGAGATCAAAATCAAAACAACAAGTGTTTTGGTCATTTTTTTTGTATCTTTTATGTATTTTTTTTGAAGTGTTGTTTCATTTTGTATCTTGCAACATAGTATGCTATCTTTGTGAGCTGTAAGTACAATCTGTATTCTCAACATAGTATGCTTTCTATGAGTTCTTAACTCAGTATTATGCTAGTTCTTGAGTTGAGAATTGTATTCTGCGAGTTCTAGAGTTGGAATAAGCTTTATGCGAGTTCATGACTTAGAATAAGCATCATGCGAGTTTTTTACTTGGACTTTGCATTTTGAGTGTTCTAACCTGTTTTACGCGGATTTTCATGTGTTCTGCGAGTTCATGAGATACAAAATCATTTTGAGATCAAAATCAAAACAACAAGTGTTTTGGTCATTTTTTTTGTATCTTTTATGTATTTTTTTTGAAGCGTTGTTGCATTTTTTATCTTGCAACATAGTATGCTATCTTTGTGAGCTTCAAGTACATTATGTATTCTCAACATAGTAAGCTTTCTCTGAGTTCTAACCTTGAGTTCAGTATTATGCGAGTTCTTGAGTTGAGAATTGTATTATGCGAGTTCTAGAGTTGGAATAAGCTTTATGCGATTTCATGACTTACAATAAGCATCATGCGAGTTTTTTACTTGGACTTTGCATTTTGAGTGGTCTAACCTGTTTTAAGCGGATTTTCATGTGTTCTGCGAGTTCATGAGATACAACATCATTTTGAGATCAAAATCAAAACAACAAGTGTTTTGGTCATTTTTTTGTATCTTTTATGTATTTTTTTTTGAAGTGTTGTTTCATTTTATATCTTGCAACATAGTATGCTATCTTTGTGAGCTGTAAGTACAATCTGTATTCTCAACATAGTATGCTTTCTATGAGTTCTTAACTCAGTATTATGCTAGTTCTTGAGTTGAGAATTGTATTCTGCGAGTTCTAGAGTTGGAATAAGCTTTATGCGAGTTCATGACTTAGAATAAGAATCATGCGAGTTTTTTACTTGGACTTTGCATTTTGAGTGTTCTAACCTGTTTTAAGCGGATTTTCATGTGTTCTGCGAGTTCATGAGATACAAAATCATTTTGAGATCAAAATCAAAACAACAAGTGTTTTGGTCATTTTTTTGTATCTTTTATGTATTTTTTTTGAAGTGTTGTTTCATTTTGTATCTTCCAACATAGTATGCTATCTTTGTGAGCTTCAAGTACATTCTGTATTCTCAACATATGCTTTCTACGAGTTCTTAACTCAGTATTGTGCTAGTTCTTGAGTTGAGAATTGTATTATGCGAGTTCTTGATTTGGAATAAGCTTTATGCGAGTTCATGACTTAGAATAAGCATCATGCGAGTTTTTAACTTGGACATTGCATTTGGAGTGTTCTAACCTGTTTTAAGAGGATTTTCATGTGTTCTGCGAGTTCATTAGATACAACATCATTTTGAGATCAAAATCAAAACGTTTTGGTCATTTTTTTGTATCTTTTATGTATTTTTTTTGAAGTGTTGTTGCATTTTGTATCTTGCAACATAGTATGCTATCTTTGTGAGCTTCAAGTACATTCTGTATTCTCAACATAGTAAGCTTTCTCCGAGTTCTTAACTTGAGTTCAGTATTATGCGAGTTCTTGAGTTGAGAATTGTATTCTGCGAGTTCTTGAGTTGGAATAAGCTTTATGCGAGTTCATGACTTAGAATAAGCATTATGCAAGTTTTTAACTTGGACTTTGCATTTTGAGTGGTCTAACCTGTTTGAAGCGGATTTTCATGTGTTCTGCGAGTTCATGAGATACAACATCATTTTGAGATCAAAATCAAAACAACAAGTGTTTTGGTCATTTTTTTTGTATCTTTTATGTATTTTTTTTGAAGTGTTGTTTCATTTTGTATCTTGCAACATAGTATGCTATCTTTGTGAGCTGTAAGTACAATCTGTATTCTCAACATAGTATGCTTTCTATGAGTTCTTAACTCAGTATTATGCTAGTTCTTGAGTTGAGAATTGTATTCTGCGAGTTCTAGAGTTGGAATAAGCTTTATGCGAGTTCATGACTTAGAATAAGCATCATGCGAGTTTTTTACTTGGACTTTGCATTTTGAGTGTTCTAACCTGTTTTACGCGGATTTTCATGTGTTCTGCGAGTTCATGAGATACAAAATCATTTTGAGATCAAAATCAAAACAACAAGTGTTTTGGTCATTTTTTTTGTATCTTTTATGTATTTTTTTTGAAGCGTTGTTGCATTTTTTATCTTGCAACATAGTATGCTATCTTTGTGAGCTTCAAGTACATTATGTATTCTCAACATAGTAAGTTTTCTCTGAGTTCTAACCTTGAGTTCAGTATTATGCGAGTTCTTGAGTTGAGAATTGTATTATGCGAGTTCTAGAGTTGGAATAAGCTTTATGCGATTTCATGACTTACAATAAGCATCATGCGAGTTTTTTACTTGGACTTTGCATTTTGAGTGGTCTAACCTGTTTTAAGCGGATTTTCATGTGTTCTGCGAGTTCATGAGATACAACATCATTTTGAGATCAAAATCAAAACAACAAGTGTTTTGGTCATTTTTTTGTATCTTTTATGTATTTTTTTTTGAAGTGTTGTTTCATTTTATATCTTGCAACATAGTATGCTATCTTTGTGAGCTGTAAGTACAATCTGTATTCTCAACATAGTATGCTTTCTATGAGTTCTTAACTCAGTATTATGCTAGTTCTTGAGTTGAGAATTGTATTCTGCGAGTTCTAGAGTTGGAATAAGCTTTATGCGAGTTCATGACTTAGAATAAGAATCATGCGAGTTTTTTACTTGGACTTTGCATTTTGAGTGTTCTAACCTGTTTTAAGCGGATTTTCATGTGTTCTGCGAGTTCATGAGATACAAAATCATTTTGAGATCAAAATCAAAACAACAAGTGTTTTGGTCATTTTTTTGTATCTTTTATGTATTTTTTTTGAAGTGTTGTTTCATTTTGTATCTTCCAACATAGTATGCTATCTTTGTGAGCTTCAAGTACATTCTGTATTCTCAACATATGCTTTCTACGAGTTCTTAACTCAGTATTGTGCTAGTTCTTGAGTTGAGAATTGTATTATGCGAGTTCTTGATTTGGAATAAGCTTTATGCGAGTTCATGACTTAGAATAAGCATCATGCGAGTTTTTAACTTGGACATTGCATTTGGAGTGTTCTAACCTGTTTTAAGAGGATTTTCATGTGTTCTGCGAGTTCATTAGATACAACATCATTTTGAGATCAAAATCAAAACGTTTTGGTCATTTTTTTGTATCTTTTATGTATTTTTTTTGAAGTGTTGTTGCATTTTGTATCTTGCAACATAGTATGCTATCTTTGTGAGCTTCAAGTACATTCTGTATTCTCAACATAGTAAGCTTTCTCCGAGTTCTTAACTTGAGTTCAGTATTATGCGAGTTCTTGAGTTGAGAATTGTATTCTGCGAGTTCTTGAGTTGGAATAAGCTTTATGCGAGTTCATGACTTAGAATAAGCATTATGCAAGTTTTTAACTTGGACTTTGCATTTTGAGTGGTCTAACCTGTTTGAAGCGGATTTTCATGTGTTCTGCGAGTTCATGAGATACAACATCATTTTGAGATCAAAATCAAAACAACAAGTGTTTTGGTCATTTTTTTTGTATCTTTTATGTATTTTTTTTGAAGTGTTGTTTCATTTTGTATCTTGCAACATAGTATGCTATCTTTGTGAGCTGTAAGTACAATCTGTATTCTCAACATAGTATGCTTTCTATGAGTTCTTAACTCAGTATTATGCTAGTTCTTGAGTTGAGAATTGTATTCTGCGAGTTCTAGAGTTGGAATAAGCTTTATGCGAGTTCATGACTTAGAATAAGCATCATGCGAGTTTTTTACTTGGACTTTGCATTTTGAGTGTTCTAACCTGTTTTAAGCGGATTTTCATGTGTTCTGCGAGTTCATGAGATACAAAATCATTTTGAGATCAAAATCAAAACAACAAGTGTTTTGGTCATTTTTTTTGTATCTTTTATGTATTTTTTTTGAAGCGTTGTTGCATTTTTTATCTTGCAACATAGTATGCTATCTTTGTGAGCTTCAAGTACATTATGTATTCTCAACATAGTAAGCTTTCTCTGAGTTCTAACCTTGAGTTCAGTATTATGCGAGTTCTTGAGTTGAGAATTGTATTCTGCGAGTTCTAGAGTTGGAATAAGCTTTATGCGATTTCATGACTTACAATAAGCATCATGCGAGTTTTTTACTTGGACTTTGCATTTTGAGTGGTCTAACCTGTTTTAAGCGGATTTTCATGTGTTCTGCGAGTTCATGAGATACAACATCATTTTGAGATCAAAATCAAAACAACAAGTGTTTTGGTCATTTTTTTGTATCTTTTATGTATTTTTTTTGAAGTGTTGTTTCATTTTATATCTTGCAACATAGTATGCTATCTTTGTGAGCTGTAAGTACAATCTGTATTCTCAACATAGTATGCTTTCTATGAGTTCTTAACTCAGTATTTTTTTTGAAGTGTTGTTTCATTTTATATCTTGCAACATAGTATGCTATCTTTGTGAGCTGTAAGTACAATCTGTATTCTCAACATAGTATGCTTTCTATGAGTTCTTAACTCAGTATTATGCTAGTTCTTGAGTTGAGAATTGTATTCTGCGAGTTCTAGAGTTGGAATAAGCTTTATGCGAGTTCATGACTTAGAATAAGAATCATGCGAGTTTTTTACTTGGACTTTGCTTTTTTGAGTGTTCTAACCTGTTTTAAGCGGATTTTCATGTGTTCTGCGAGTTCATGAGATACAAAATCATTTTGAGATCAAAATCAAAACAACAAGTGTTTTGGTCATTTTTTTGTATCTTTTATGTATTTTTTTTGAAGTGTTGTTTCATTTTCTATCTTCCAACATAGTATGCTATCTTTGTGAGCTTCAAGTACATTCTGTATTCTCAACATATGCTTTCTACGAGTTCTTAACTCAGTATTGTGCTAGTTCTTGAGTTGAGAATTGTATTATGCGAGTTCTTGATTTGGAATAAGCTTTATGTGAGTTCATGACTTAGAATAAGCATCATGCGAGTTTTTAACTTGGACATTGCATTTGGAGTGTTCTAACCTGTTTTAAGAGGATTTTCATGTGTTCTGCGAGTTCATTAGATACAACATCATTTTGAGATCAAAATCAAAACGTTTTGGTCATTTTTTTGTATCTTTTATGTATTTTTTTTTAAAGTGTTGTTGCATTTTGTATCTTGCAATGGTATGCTATCTTTGTGAGCTTCATGTACATTATGTATTCTCAACATAGTAAGCTTTCTACGAGTTCTTAACTTGAGTTCAGTATTATGCGAGTTCTTGAGTTGAGAATTGTATTCTGCGAGTTCTTGAGTTGGAATAAGCTTTATGCGAGTTCATGACTTAGAATAAGCATCATGCGAGTTTTTTACTTGGACTTTGCATTTTGAGTGTTCTAACCTGTTTTAAGCGTATTTTCATGTGTTCTGCGAGTTCATTACATAACAACATCATTTTGAGATCAAAATCAAAACAACAAGTGTTTTGGTCATTTTTTTGTATCTTTTATGTATTTTTTTTGAAGTGTTGTTGCATTTTTTATCTTGCAACAGTATGCTATCTTTGTGAGCTTCAAGTACATTCTGTATTCTCAACATAGTAAGCTTTCTCCGAGTTCTTACCTTGAGTTCAGTATTATGCGAGTTCTTGAGTTGAGAATTGTATTCTGCGAGTTCTAGAGTTGGAATAAGCTTTATGCGAGTTCATGACTTAGAATAAGCATCATGCGAGTTTTTTACTTGGACTTTGCATTTTGAGTGTTCTAACCTGTTTTAAGCGGATTTTCATGTGTTCTGCGAGTTCATGAGATACAACATCATTTTGAGATCAAAATGTAAACAAAAAGTGTTTTGGTCATTTTTTTGTATCTTTTATGTATTTTTTTTGTAGTGTTGTTTCATTTTGTATCTTGCAACATAGTATGCTATCTTTGTGAGCTGTAAGTACAATCTGTATTCTCAACATAGTATGCTTTCTATGAGTTCTTAACTCAGTATTATGCTAGTTCTTGAGTTGAGAATTGTATTCTGCGAGTTCTAGAGTTGGAATAAGCTTTATGCGAGTTCATGACTTAGAACAAGCATCATGCGAGTTTTTTACTTGGACTTTGCATTTTGAGTGTTCTAACCTGTTTTAAGCGGATTTTCATGTGTTCTGCGAGTTCATGAGATACAACATCATTTTGAGATCAAAATCAAAACAACAAGTGTTTTGGTCAGTTTTTTGTATCTTTTATGTATTTTTTTTTTTGAAGTGTTGTTTCATTTTGTATCTTGCAACATAGCAATCTTTGTGAGCTTCAAGTACATTCTGTATTCTCAACATAGTAAGCTTTCTCCGAGTTCTTGAGTTGAGAATTGTATTCTACGAGTTCTTGAGTTGGAAGAAGCTTTATGCGAGTTCATGACTTAGAATAAGCATGATGCGAGTTTTTAACTTGGACTTTGCATTTTGAGTGTTCTAACCTGTTTTAAGAGGATTTTCATGTGTTCTGCGAGTTCATTAGATACAACATCATTTTGAGATCAAAATCAAAACAACAAGTGTTTTGGTCATTTTTTTGTATCTTTTATGTATTTTTTCTTTGAAGTGTTGTTGCATTTTGTATCTTGCAACATAGCAATCTTTGTGAGCTTCAAGTACATTCTGTATTCTCAACATAGTAAGCTTTCTCCGAGTTCTTGAGTTGAGAATTGTATTCTGCGAGTTTTTGAGTTGGAATAAGCTTTATGCGAGTTCATGACTTAGATAAGCATTATGCGAGTTTTTAACTTGGACTTTGCATTTTGAGTGTTCTAACCTGTTTAAGAGGATTTTCATGTGTTCTGCGAGTTCATTAGATACAACATCATTTTGAGATCAAAATCAAAACAACAAGTGTTTTGGTCATTTTTTTGTATCTTTTATGTATTTTTTTTGAAGTGTTGTTGCATTTTTTATCTTGCAACATAGTATGCTATCTTTGTGAGCTTCAAGTACATTCCGTATTCTCAACATAGTAAGCTTTCTCCGAGTTCTTACCTTGAGGTATTATGCGAGTTCTTGAGTTGAGAATTGTATTCTGCGAGTTCTAGAGTTGGAATAAGCTTTATGCGAGTTCATTACTTAGAATAAGCATCATGCGAGTTTTTTACTTGGACTTTGCATTTTGAGTGTTCTAACCTGTTTTAAGCGGATTTTCATGTGTTCTGCGAGTTCATGAGATACAACATCATTTTGAGATCAAAATCAAAACAACAAGTGTTTTGGTCATTTTTTTGTATCTTTTATGTATTTTTTTTTGAAGTGTTGTTTCATTTTGTATCTTCCAACATAGTATGCTATCTTTGTGAGCTTCAAGTAAATTCTGTATTCTCAACATATGCTTTCTACAAGTTCTTAACTCAGTATTGTGCCAGTTCTTGAGTTGAGAATTGTATTATGCGAGTTCTTGATTTGGAATAAGCTTTATGCGAGTTCATGACTTAGAATAAGCATCATGCGAGTTTTTAACTTGGACATTGCATTTGGAGTGTTCTAACCTGTTTTAAGAGGATTTTCATGTGTTCTGCGCGTTCATTAGATACAACATCATTTTGAGATCAAAATCAAAACGTTTTGGTCATTTTTTTTGTATCTTTTATGTATTTTTTTTGAAGTGTTGTTGCATTTTTTATCTTGCAACATAGTATGCTATCTTTGTGAGCTTCAAGTACATTCTGTATTCTCAACATAGTAAGCTTTCTCCGAGTTCTTACCTTGAGTTCAGTATTATGCGAGTTCTTGAGTTGAGAATTGTATTCTGCGAGTTCTAGAGTTGGAATAAACTTTATGCGAGTTCATGACTTAGAATAAGCATCATGCGAGTTTTTTACTTGGACTTTGCATTTTGAGTGTTCTAACCTGTTTTAAGCGGATTTTCATGTGTTCTGCGAGTTCATGAGATACAACATCATTTTGAGATCAAAATATAAACAAAAAGTGTTTTGGTCATTTTTTTGTATCTTTTATGTATTTTTTTTGAAGTGTTGTTTCATTTTGTATCTTGCAACATAGTATGCTATCTTTGTGAGCTGTAAGTACAATCTGTATTCTCAACATAGTATGCTTTCTATGAGTTCTTAACTCAGTATTATGCTAGTTCTTGAGTTGAGAATTGTATTCTGCGAGTTCTAGAGTTGTAATAAGCTTTATGCGAGTTCATGACTTAGAACAAGCATCATGCGAGTTTTTTACTTGGACTTTGCATTTTGAGTGTTCTAACCTGTTTTAAGCGGATTTTCACGTGTTCTGCGAGTTCATGAGATACAACATCATTTTGAGATCAAAATCAAAACAACAAGTGTTTTGGTCATTTTTTTGTATCTTTTATGTATTTTTTTTGAAGTGTTGTTTCATTTTGTATCTTGCAACATAGCAATCTTTGTTAGCTTCAAGTACATTCTGTATTCTCAACATAGTAAGCTTTCTCCGAGTTCTTGAGTTGAGAATTGTATTCTACGAGTTCTTGAGTTGGAATAAGCTTTATGCGAGTTCATGACTTAGAATAAGCATGATGCGAGTTTTTAACTTGGACTTTGCATTTTGAGTGTTCTAACCTGTTTTAAGAGGATTTTCATGTGTTCTGCGAGTTCATTAGATACAACATCATTTTGAGATCAAAATCAAAACAACAACTGTTTTGGTCATTTTTTTGTATCTTTTATGTATTTTTTTTGAAGTGTTGTTGCATTTTTTATCTTGCAACAGTATGCTATCTTTGTGAGCTTCAAGTACATTCTGTATTCTCAACATAGTAAGCTTTCTCCGAGTTCTTACCTTGAGTATTATGCGAGTTCTTGAGTTGAGAATTGTATTCTGCGAGTTCTAGAGTTGGAATAAGCTTTATGCGAGTTCATGACTTAGAATAAGCATCATGCGAGTTTTTAACTTGGACATTGCATTTGGAGTGTTCTAACCTGTTTTAAGAGGATTTTCATGTGTTCTGCGAGTTCATTAGATACAACATCATTTTGAGATCAAAATCAAAATGTTTTGGTCATTTTTTTGTATCTTTTATGTATTTTTTTTGAAGTGTTGTTGCATTTTTTATCTTGCAACATAGTATGCTATCTTTGTGAGCTTCAAGTACATTCTGTATTCTCAACATAGTAAGCTTTCTCCGAGTTCTTACCTTGAGTTCAGTATTATGCGAGTTCTTGAGTTGAGAATTGTATTCTGCGAGTTCTAGAGTTAGAATAAGCTTTATGCGAGTTCATGACTTAGAATAAGCATCATGCGAGTTTTTTAACTTGGACTTTGCATTTTGAGTGTTCTAACCTGTTTTAAGCGGATTTTCATGTGTTCTGCGAGTTCATGAGATACAACATCATTTTGAGATCAAAATATAAGTAAAAAGTGTTTTGGTCATTTTTTTGTATCTTTTATGTATTTTTCTTAAGTGTTGTTTCATTTTGTATCTTGCAACATAGTATGCTATCTTTGTGAGCTGTAAGTACAATCTGTATTCTCAACATAGTATGCTTTCTATGAGTTCTTAACTCAGTATTATGCTAGTTCTTGAGTTGAGAATTGTATTCTGCGAGTTCTAGAGTTGGAATAAGCTTTATGTGAGTTCATGACATAGAATAACCAGCATGTGAGTTTTTTACTAAGACTTTGCATTTTGAGTGTTCTAACCTGTTTTAAGCGGATTTTCATGTGTTCTGCGAGTTCATGAGATACAACATCATTTTGAGATCAAAATCAAAAGAACAAGTGTTTTGGTCATTTTTTTGTATCTTTTATGTATTTTTTTTTGAAGTGTTGTTTCATTTTGTATCTTGCAACATAGCAATCTTTGTGAGCTTCAAGTACATTCTGTATTCTCAACATAGTATGCTTTCTCCGAGTTCTTGAGTTGAGAATTGTATTCTGCGAGTTCTTGTGTTGGAACAAGTTTTATGCAAGTTCATGACTTAGAATAAGCATTATGCGAGTTTTTAACTTGGACTTTGCATTTTGAGTGTTCTTAACCTGTTTTAAGAGGATTTTCATGTGTTCTGCGAGTTCATTAGATACAACATCATTTTGATCTAAAATCAAAACAAAAAGTGTTTTGGTCATTTTTTTGTATCTTTTATGTATTTTTTTTTGAAGTGTTGTTTCATTTTGTATCTTCCAACATAGTATGCTATCTTTGTGAGCTTCAAGTAAATTCTGTATTCTCAACATATGCTTTCTACGAGTTCTTCACTCAATATTGTGCTAGTTCTTGAGTTGAGAATTGTATCTTGCAACATAGTATGTTATCTTTGTGAGCTTCAAGTACATTCTGTATTCTCAACATAGTAAGCTTTCTCCGAGTTCTTGAGTTGAGAATTGTATTATGCGAGTTCTTGAGTTGGAATAAGCTTTATGCGAGTTCATGACTTAGAATAAGCATGATGCGAGTTTTTAACTTGGACTTTGCATTTTGAGTGTTCTAACCTGTTTTAAGAGGATTTTCATGTGTTCTGCGAGTTCATTAGATACAACATCATTTTGAGATCAAAATCAAAACAACAAGTGTTTTGGTCATTTTTTTGTATCTTTTATGTATTTTTTTTGAAGTGTTGTTGCATTTTTTATCTTGCAACAGTATGCTATCTTTGTGAGCTTCAAGTACATTCTGTATTCTCAACATAGTAAGCTTTCTCCGAGTTCTTACCTTGAGTTCAGTATTATGCGAGTTCTTGAGTTGAGAATTGTATTCTGCGAGTTCTAGAGTTGGAATAAGCTTTATGCGAGTTCATGACTTAGAATAAGCATCATGCGAGTTTTTAACTTGGACATTGCATTTGGAGTGTTCTAACCTGTTTTAAGAGGATTTTCATGTGTTCTGCGAGTTCATTAGATACAACATCATTTTGATATCAAAATCAAAATGTTTTGGTCATTTTTTTGTATCTTTTATGTATTTTTTTTGAAGTGTTGTTGCATTTTTTATCTTGCAACATAGTATGCTATCTTTGTGAGTTTCAAGTACATTCTGTATTCTCAACATAGTAAGCTTTCTCCGAGTACTTACCTTGAGATATTATGCGAGTTCTTGAGTTGAGAATTGTATTCTGCGAGTTCTAGAGTTGGAATAAGCTTTATGCGAGTTCATGACTTAGAATAAGCATCATGCGAGTTTTTTAACTTGGACTTTGCATTTTGAGTGTTCTAACCTGTTTTAAGCGGATTTTCATGTGTTCTGCGAGTTCATGAGATACAACATCATTTTGAGATCAAAATATAAGTAAAAAGTGTTTTGGTCATTTTTTTGTATCTTTTATGTATTTTTTTTTAAGTGTTGTTTCATTTTGTATCTTGCAACATAGTATGCTATCTTTGTGAGCTGTAAGTACAATCTGTATTCTCAACATAGTATGCTTTCTATGAGTTCTTAACTCAGTATTATGCTAGTTCTTGAGTTGAGAATTGTATTCTGCGAGTTCTAGAGTTGGAATAAGCTTTATGTGAGTTCATGACATAGAATAACCAGCATGCGAGTTTTTTACTAAGACTTTGCATTTTGAGTGTTCTAACCTGTTTTAAGCGGATTTTCATGTGTTCTGCGAGTTCATGAGATACAACATCATTTTGAGATCAAAATCAAAAGAACAAGTGTTTTGGTCATTTTTTTGTATCTTTTATGTATTTTTTTTTGAAGTGTTGTTTCATTTTGTATCTTGCAACATAGCAATCTTTGTGAGCTTCAAGTACATTCTGTATTCTCAACATAGTATGCTTTCTCCGAGTTCTTGAGTTGAGAATTGTATTCTGCGAGTTCTTGTGTTGGAACAAGTTTTATGCAAGTTCATGACTTAGAATAAGCATTATGCGAGTTTTTAACTTGGACTTTGCATTTTGAGTGTTCTTAACCTGTTTTAAGAGGATTTTCATGTGTTCTGCGAGTTCATTAGATACAACATCATTTTGATCTAAAATCAAAACAAAAAGTGTTTTGGTCATTTTTTTGTATCTTTTATGTATTTTTTTTTGAAGTGTTGTTTCATTTTGTATCTTCCAACATAGTATGCTATCTTTGTGAGCTTCAAGTACATTCTGTATTCTCAACATATGCTTTCTACGAGTTCTTAACTCAATATTGTGCTAGTTCTTGAGTTGAGAATTGTATCTCGCAACATAGTATGCTATCTTTGTGAGCTTCAAGTACATTCTGTATTCTCAACATAGTAAGCTTTCTCCGAGTTCTTCACTTGAGTTCAGTATTATGCGAGTTCTTGAGTTGAGAATTGTATTCTGCGAGTTCTTGAGTTGGAATAAGCTTTATGCGAGTTCATGACTTAGAATAAGCATCATGCGAGTTTTTTACTTGGACTTTGCATTTTGAGTGTTCTAACCTGTTTTAAGGTGATTTTCATGTGTTCTGCGAGTTCATTGACATACAACATCATTTTGAGATCAAAATCTAAACAAGTGTTTTGGTCATTTTTTTGTATCTTTTGTGTATTTTTTTTGAAGTGTTGTTTCATTTTGTATCTTGCAACATAGTATGCTACCTTTGTGAGTTGTAAGTACATTCTGTATTCTCAACATAGTCTGCTTTCTACGAGTTCTTAACTCAGTATTATGCTACTTCTTGAGTTGAGAATTGTATTCTGCGAGTTCTAGAGTTGGAATAAGCTTTATGCGAGTTCATGACTTAGAATAAGCATCATGCGAGTTTTTAACTTGGACTTTGCATTTTGAGTGTTCTAACCTGTTTTAAGAGGATTTTCATGTGTTCTGGGAGTTCATTAAATACAACATCATTTTGAGATCAAAATCAAAACAACAAGTGTTTTGGTCATTTTTTTGTATCTTTTATGTATTTTTTTGAAGTGTTCTTGCATTTTGTATCTTGCAACATAGCAATCATTGTGAGCTTCAAGTACATTCTGTATTCTCAACATAGTAAGCTTTCTCCGAGTTCTTGAGTTGAGAATTGTATTCTGCGAGTTCTTGAGTTGGAATAAGCTTTATGCGAGTTCATGACTTAGAATAAGCATTATGCGAGTTTTTAACTTGGACTTTGCATTTTGAGTGTTCTAACCTGTTTTAAGAGGATTTTCATGTGTTCTGCGAGTTCATTAGATACAACATCATTTTGAGATCAAAATCAAAACAATAAGTGTTTTGGTCATTTTTTTGGATCTTTTATGTATTTTTTTTGAAGTGTTGTTGCATTTTTCATCTTGCAACATAGTATGCTATCTTTGTGAGCTTCAAGTACATTCTGTATTCTCAACATAGTAACCTTTCTCCGAGTTCTTGAGTTGAGAATTGTATTATGCGAGTTCTAGAGTTGGAATAAGCTTTATGCGAGTTCATGACTTAGAATAAGCATCATGCGAGTTTTTTACTTGGACTTTGCATTTTGAGTGTTCTAACCTGTTTTAAGCGGATTTTCATGTGTTCTGCGAGTTCATGAGATACAACATCATTTTGAGATCAAAATCAAAACAACAAGTGATTTGGTCATTTTTTGTATCTTTTATGTATTTTTTTTTTGAAGTGTTGTTTCATTTTGTATCTTCCAACATAGTATGCTATCTTTGTGAGCTTCAAGTACATTCTGTATTCTCAACATAAGCTTTCTACGAGTTCTTAACTCAGTATTGTGCTAGTTCTTGAGTTGAGAATTGTATTATGCGAGTTCTTGATTTGGAATAAGCTTTATGCGAGTTCATGACTTAGAATAAGCATCATGCGAGTTTTTAACTTGGACATTGCATTTGGAGTGTTCTAACCTGTTTTAAGAGGATTTTCATGTGTTCTGCGAGTTCATTAGATACAACATCATTTTGAGATCAAAATCAAAACGTTTTGGTCATTTTTTTGAATCTTTTATGTATTTTTTTTGAAGTGTTGTTGCATTTTGTATCTCGCAACATAGTATGCTATCTTTGTGAGCTTCAAGTACATTCTGTATTCTCAACATAGTAAGCTTTCTCCGAGTTCTTAACTTGAGTTCAGTATTATGCGAGTTCTTGAGTTGAGAATTGTATTCTGCGAGTTCTTGAGTTGGAATAAGCTTTATGCGAGTTCATGACTTAGAATAAGCATCATGCGAGTTTTTTACTTGGACTTTGCATTTTGAGTGTTCTAACCTGTTTTAAGGTGATTTTCATGTGTTCTGCGAGTTCATTGACATACAACATCATTTTGAGATCAAAATCTAAACAAGTGTTTTGGTCATTTTTTTGTATCTTTTGTGTATTTTTTTTGAAGTGTTGTTTCATTTTGTATCTTGCAACATAGTATGCTACCTTTGTGAGCTGTAAGTACATTCTGTATTCTCAACATAGTCTGCTTTCTACGAGTTCTTAACTCAGTATTATGCTACTTCTTGAGTTGAGAATTGTATTCTACGAGTTCTAGAGTTGGAATAAGCTTTATGCGAGTTCATGACTTAGAATAAGCATCATGCGAGTTTTTAACTTGGACTTTGCATTTTGAGTGTTCTAACCTGTTTTAAGAGGATTTTCATGTGTTCTGGGAGTTCATTAAATACAACATCATTTTGAGATCAAAATCAAAACAACAAGTGTTTTGGTCATTTTTTTGTATCTTTTATGTATTTTTTTTTGAAGTGTTGTTGCATTTTGTATCTTGCAACATAGCAATCATTGTGAGCTTCAAGTACATTCTGTATTCTCAACATAGTAAGCTTTCTCCGAGTTCTTGAGTTGAGAATTGTATTCTGCGAGTTCTTGAGTTGGAATAAGCTTTATGCGAGTTCATGACTTAGAATAAGCATTATGCGAGTTTTTAACTTGGACTTTGCATTTTGAGTGTTCTAACCTGTTTTAAGCGGATTTTCATGTGTTCTGCGAGTTCATGAGATACAACATCATTTTGAGATCAAAATCAAAACAACAAGTGATTTGGTCATTTTTTGTATCTTTTATGTATTTTTTTTTGAAGTGTTGTTTCATTTTGTATCTTCCAACATAGTATGCTATCTTCGTGAGCTTCAAGTACATTCTGTATTCTCAACATAAGCTTTCTACGAGTTCTTAACTCAGTATTGTGCTAGTTCTTGAGTTGAGAATTGTATTATGCGAGTTCTTGATTTGGAATAAGCTTTATGCGAGTTCATGACTTAGAATAAGCATCATGCGAGTTTTTAACTTGGACATTGCATTTGGAGTGTTCTAACCTGTTTTAAGAGGATTTTAATGTGTTCTGCGAGTTCATTAGATACAACATCATTTTGAGATCAAAATCAAAACGTTTTGGTCATTTTTTTGAATCTTTTATGTATTTTTTTTGAAGTGTTGTTGCATTTTGTATCTCGCAACATAGTATGCTATCTTTGTGAGCTTCAAGTACATTCTGTATTCTCAACATAGTAAGCTTTCTCCGAGTTCTTAACTTGAGTTCAGTATTATGCGAGTTCTTGAGTTGAGAATTGTATTCTGCGAGTTCTTGAGTTGGAATAAGCTTTATGCGAGTTCATGACTTAGAATAAGCATCATGCGAGTTTTTTACTTGGACTTTGCATTTTGAGTGTTCTAACCTGTTTTAAGGTGATTTTCATGTGTTCTGCGAGTTCATTGACATACAACATCATTTTGAGATCAAAATCTAAACAAGTGTTTTGGTCATTTTTTTGTATCTTTTGTGTATTTTTTTTGAAGTGTTGTTTCATTTTTTATCTTACAACATAGTATGCTACCTTTGTGAGCTGTAAGTACATTCTGTATTCTCTACATAGTCTGCTTTCTACGAGTTCTTAACTCAGTATTATGCTACTTCTTGAGTTGAGAATTGTATTCTGCGAGTTCTAGAGTTGGAATAAGCTTTATGCGAGTTCATGACTTAGAATAAGCATCATGCGAGTTTTTAACTTGGACTTTGCATTTTGAGTGTTCTAACCTGTTTTAAGAGGATTTTCATGTGTTCTGGGAGTACATTAAATACAACATCATTTTGAGATCAAAATCAAAACAACAAGTGTTTTGGTCATTTTTTTGTATCTTTTATGTATTTTTTTTTTGAAGTGTTGTTGCATTTTGTATCTTGCAACATAGCAATCATTGTGAGCTTCAAGTACATTCTGTATTCTCAACATAGTAAGCTTTCTCCGAGTTCTTGAGTTGAGAATTGTATTCTGCGAGTTCTTGAGTTGGAATAAGCTTTATGCGAGTTCATGACTTAGAATAAGCATGATGCGAGTTTTTAACTTGGACTTTGCATTTTGAGTGTTCTAACCTGTTTTAAGAGGATTTTCATGTGTTCTGCGAGTTCATTAGATACAACATCATTTTGAGATCAAAATCAAAACAACAAGTGTTTTGGTCATTTTTTTGGATCTTTTATGTATTTTTTTTGAAGTGTTGTTGCATTTTTTATCTTGCAACATAGTATGCTATCTTTGTGAGCTTCAAGTACATTCTGTATTCTCAACATAGTAACCTTTCTCCGAGTTCTTGAGTTGAGAATTGTATTATGCGAGTTCTAGAGTTGGAATAAGCTTTATGCGAGTTCATGACTTAGAATAAGCATCATGCGAGTTTTTTACTTGGACTTTGCATTTTGAGTGTTCGAACCTGTTTTAAGCGGATTTTCATGTGTTCTGCGAGTTCATGAGATACAACATCATTTTGAGATCAAAATCAAAACAACAAGTGATTTGGTCATTTTTTGTATCTTTTATGTATTTTTTTTTTGAAGTGTTGTTTCATTTTGTATCTTCCAACATAGTATGCTATCTTTGTGAGCTTCAAGTACATTCTGTATTCTCAACATAAGCTTTCTACGAGTTCTTAACTCAGTATTGTGCTAGTTCTTGAGTTGAGAATTGTATTATGCGAGTTCTTGATTTGGAATAAGCTTTATGCGAGTTCATGACTTAGAATAAGCATCATGCGAGTTTTTAACTTGGACATTGCATTTGGAGTGTTCTAACCTGTTTTAAGAGGATTTTCATGTGTTCTGCGAGTTCATTAGATACAACATCATTTTGAGATCAAAATCAAAACGTTTTGGTCATTTTTTTGAATCTTTTATGTATTTTTTTTGAAGTGTTGTTTCATTTTGTATCTTGCAACATAGTATGCTATCTTTGTGAGCTGTAATTACAATCTGTATTCTCAACATAGTATGCTTTCTATGAGTTCTTAACTCAGTATTATGCTAGTTCTTGAGTTGAGAATTGTATTCTGCGAGTTCTAGAGTTGGAATAAGCTTTATTCATGACTTAGAATAAGCATCATGCGAGTTTTTTACTTGGACTTTGCATTTTGAGTGTTCTAACCTGTTTTAAGAGGATTTTCATGTGTTCTGCGAGTTCATTAGATACAACATCATTTTGAGATCAAAATCAAAACAACAAGTGTTTTGGTCATTTTTTTGGATCTTTTATGTATTTTTTTTGAAGTGTTGTTGCATTTTTTATCTTGCAACATAGTATGCTATCTTTGTGAGCTTCAAGTACATTCTGTATTCTCAACATAGTAACCTTTCTCCAAGTTCTTGAGTTGAGAATTGTATTCTGCGAGTTCTAGAGTTGGAATAAGCTTTATGCGAGTTCATGACTTAGAATAAGCATCATGCGAGTTTTTTACTTGGACTTTGCATTTTGAGTGTTCCAACCTGTTTTAAGCGGATTTTCATGTGTTCTGCGAGTTCATGAGATACAAACATCATTTTGAGATCAAAATCAAAACAACAAGTGATTTGGTCATTTTTTGTATCTTTTATGTATTTTTTTTTTGAAGTGTTGTTTCATTTTGTATCTTCCAACATAGTATGCTATCTTTGTGAGCTTCAAGTACATTATGTATTCTCAACATAAGCTTTCTACGAGTTCTTAACTCAGTATTGTGCTAGTTCTTGAGTTGAGAATTGTATTATGCGAGTTCTTGATTTGGAATAAGCTTTATGCGAGTTCATGACTTAGAATAAGCATCATGCGAGTTTTTAACTTGGACATTGCATTTGGAGTGTTCTAACCTGTTTTAAGAGGATTTTCATGTGTTCTGCGAGTTCATTAGATACAACATCATTTTGAGATCAAAATCAAAACGTTTTGGTCATTTTTTTGAATCTTTTATGTATTTTTTTTGAGGTGTTGTTGCATTTTGTATCTTGCAACATAGTATGCTATCTTTGTGAGCTTCAAGTACATTCTGTATTCTCAACATAGTAAGCTTTCTCCGAGTTCTTAACTTGAGTTCAGTATTATGCGAGTTCTTGAGTTGAGAATTGTATTCTACGAGTTCTTGAGTTGGAATAAGCTTTATGCGAGTTCATGACTTAGAATAAGCATCATGCGAGTTTTTTACTTGGACTTTGCATTTTGAGTGTTCTAACCTGTTTTAAGGTGATTTTCATGTGTTCTGCGAGTTCATTGACATACAACATCATTTTGAGATCAAAATTTAAACAAGTGTTTTGGTCATTTTTTTGTATCTTTTGTGTATTTTTTTTGAAGTGTTGTTTCATTTTTTATCTTACAACATAGTATGCTACCTTTGTGAGCTGTAAGTACATTCTGTATTCTCTACATAGTCTGCTTTCTACGAGTTCTTAACTCAGTGATATTATGCTACTTCTTGAGTTGAGAATTGTATTCTGCGAGTTCTAGAGTTGGAATAAGCTTTATGCGAGTTCATGACTTAGAATAAGCATCATGCGAGTTTTTAACTTGGACTTTGCATTTTGAGTGTTCTAACCTGTTTTAAGAGGATTTTCATGTGTTCTGGGAGTACATTAAATACAACATCATTTTGAGATCAAAATCAAAACAACAAGTGTTTTGGTCATTTTTTTGTATCTTTTATGTATTTTTTTTTTGAAGTGTTGTTGCATTTTGTATCTTGCAACATAGCAATCATTGTGAGCTTCAAGTACATTCTGTATTCTCAACATAGTAAGCTTTCTCCGAGTTCTTGAGTTGAGAATTGTATTCTGCGAGTTCTTGAGTTGGAATAAGCTTTATGCGAGTTCATGACTTAGAATAAGCATGATGCGAGTTTTTAACTTGGACTTTGCATTTTGAGTGTTCTAACCTGTTTTAAGAGGATTTTCATGTGTTCTGCGAGTTCATTAGATACAACATCATTTTGAGATCAAAATCAAAACAACAAGTGTTTTGGTCATTTTTTTGGATCTTTTATGTATTTTTTTTGAAGTGTTGTTGCATTTTTTATCTTGCAACATAGTATGCTATCTTTGTGAGCTTCAAGTACATTCTGTATTCTCAACATAGTAACCTTTCTCCGAGTTCTTGAGTTGAGAATTGTATTATGCGAGTTCTAGAGTTGGAATAAGCTTTATGCGAGTTCATGACTTAGAATAAGCATCATGCGAGTTTTTTACTTGGACTTTGCATTTTGAGTGTTCGAACCTGTTTTAAGCGGATTTTCATGTGTTCTGCGAGTTCATGAGATACAACATCATTTTGAGATCAAAATCAAAACAACAAGTGATTTGGTCATTTTTTGTATCTTTTATGTATTTTTTTTTTGAAGTGTTGTTTCATTTTGTATCTTCCAACATAGTATGCTATCTTTGTGAGCTTCAAGTACATTCTGTATTCTCAACATAAGCTTTCTACGAGTTCTTAACTCAGTATTGTGCTAGTTCTTGAGTTGAGAATTTTATTATGCGAGTTCTTGATTTGGAATAAGCTTTATGCGAGTTCATGACTTAGAATAAGCATCATGCGAGTTTTTAACTTGGACATTGCATTTGGAGTGTTCTAACCTGTTTTAAGAGGATTTTCATGTGTTCTGCGAGTTCATTAGATACAACATCATTTTGAGATCAAAATCAAAACGTTTTGGTCATTTTTTTGAATCTTTTATGTATTTTTTTTGAAGTGTTGTTTCATTTTGTATCTTGCAACATAGTATGCTATCTTTGTGGGCTGTAATTACAATCTGTATTCTCAACATAGTATGCTTTCTATGAGTTCTTAACTCAGTATTATGCTAGTTCTTGAGTTGAGAATTGTATTCTGCGAGTTCTAGAGTTGGAATAAGCTTTATTCATGACTTAGAATAAGCATCATGCGAGTTTTTTACTTGGACTTTGCATTTTGAGTGTTCTAACCTGTTTTAAGAGGATTTTCATGTGTTCTGCGAGTTCATTAGATACAACATCATTTTGAGATCAAAATCAAAACAACAAGTGTTTTGGTCATTTTTTTGGATCTTTTATGTATTTTTTTTGAAGTGTTGTTGCATTTTTTATCTTGCAACATAGTATGCTATCTTTGTGAGCTTCAAGTACATTCTGTATTCTCAACATAGTAACCTTTCTCCGAGTTCTTGAGTTGAGAATTGTATTCTGCGAGTTCTAGAGTTGGAATAAGCTTTATGCGAGTTCATGACTTAGAATAAGCATCATGCGAGTTTTTTACTTGGACTTTGCATTTTGAGTGTTCCAACCTGTTTTAAGCGGATTTTCATGTGTTCTGCGAGTTCATGAGATACAAACATCATTTTGAGATCAAAATCAAAACAACAAGTGATTTGGTCATTTTTTGTATCTTTTATGTATTTTTTTTTTGAAGTGTTGTTTCATTTTGTATCTTCCAACATAGTATGCTATCTTTGTGAGCTTCAAGTACATTATGTATTCTCAACATAAGCTTTCTACGAGTTCTTAACTCAGTATTGTGCTAGTTCTTGAGTTGAGAATTGTATTATGCGAGTTCTTGATTTGGAATAAGCTTTATGCGAGTTCATGACTTAGAATAAGCATCATGCGAGTTTTTAACTTGGACTTTGCATTTTGAGTGTTCTAACCTGTTTTAAGAGGATTTTCAAGTGTTCTGGGAGTTCATTAAATACAACATCATTTTGAGATCAAAATCAAAACAACAAGTGTTTTGGTCATATTTTTGTATCTTTTATGTATTTTTTTTTGAAGTGTTGTTGCATTTTGTATCTTGCAACATAGCAATCATTGTGAGCTTCAAGTTCATTCTGTATTCTCAACATAGTAAGCTTTCTCCGAGTTCTTGAGTTGAGAATTGTATTCTGCGAGTTCTTGAGTTGGAATAAGCTTTATGCGAGTTCATGACTTAGAATAAGCATTATGCGAGTTTTTAACTTGGACTTTGCATTTTGAGTGTTCTAACCTGTTTTAAGAGGATTTTCATGTGTTCTGCGAGTTCATTAGATACAACATCATTTTGAGATCAAAATCAAAACAACAAGTGTTTTGGTCATTTTTTTGTATCTTTTATGTATTTTTTTTGAAGTGTTGTTGCATTTTTTATCTTGCAACATAGTATGCTATCTTTGTGAGCTTCAAGTACATTCTGTATTCTCAACATAGTAACCTTTCTCCGAGTTCTTGAGTTGAGAATTGTATTATGCGAGTTCTAGAGTTGGAATAAGCTTTATGCGAGTTCATGACTTAGAATAAGCATCATGCGAGTTTTTTACTTGGACTTTGCATTTTGAGTGTTCTAACCTGTTTTAAGCGGATTTTCATGTGTTCTGCGAGTTCATGAGATACAACATCATTTTGAGATCAAAATCAAAACAACAAGTGATTTGGTCATTTTTTGTATCTTTTATGTATTTTTTTTTGAAGTGTTGTTTCATTTTGTATCTTCCAACATAGTATGCTATCTTTGTGAGCTTCAAGTACATTCTGTATTCTCAACATAAGCTTTCTACGAGTTCTTAACTCAGTATTATGCTAGTTCTTGAGTTGAGAATTGTATTATGCGAGTTCTTGATTTGGAATAAGCTTTATGCGAGTTCATGACTTAGAATAAGCATCATGCGAGTTTTTAACTTGGACATTGCATTTGGAGTGTTCTAACCTGTTTTAAGAGGATTTTCATGTGTTCTGCGAGTTCATTAGATACAACATCATTTTGAGATCAAAATCAAAACGTTTTGGTCATTTTTTTGAATCTTTTATGTATTTTTTTTGAAGTGTTGTTTCATTTTGTATCTTGCAACATAGTATGCTATCTTTGTGAGCTGTAATTACAATCTGTATTCTCAACATAGTATGCTTTCTATGAGTTCTTAACTCAGTATTATGCTAGTTCTTGAGTTGAGAATTGTATTCCGCGAGTTCTAGAGTTGGAATAAGCTTTATTCATGACTTAGAATAAGCATCATGCGAGTTTTTTACTTGGACTTTGCATTTTGAGTGTTCTAACCTGTTTTAAGCGGATTTTCATGTGTTCTGCGAGTTCATGAGATACAACATCATTTTGAGATCAAAATCAAAACAACAAGTGTTTTGGTCATTTTTTTTGTATCTTTTGTGTATTTTTTTTTGAAGTGTTGTTTCATTTTGTATCTTGCAACATAGTATGCTATCTTTGTGAGCTGTAATTACAATCTGTATTCTCAACATAGTATGCTTTCTATGAGTTCTTAACTCAGTATTATGCTAGTTCTTGAGTTGAGAATTGTATTCTGCGAGTTCTAGAGTTGGAATAAGCTTTATTCATGACTTAGAATAAGCATCATGCGAGTTTTTTACTTGGACTTTGCATTTTGAGTGTTCTAACCTGTTTTAAGCGGATTTTCATGTGTTCTGCGAGTTCATGAGATACAACATCATTTTGAGATCAAAATCAAAACAACAAGTGTTTTGGTCATTTTTTTGGATCTTTTATGTATTTTTTTTGAAGTGTTGTTGCATTTTTTATCTTGCAACATAGTATGCTATCTTTGTGAGCTTCAAGTACATTCTGTATTCTCAACATAGTAACCTTTCTCCGAGTTCTTGAGTTGAGAATTGTATTATGCGAGTTCTAGAGTTGGAATAAGCTTTATGCGAGTTCATGACTTAGAATAAGCATCATGCGAGTTTTTTACTTGGACTTTGCATTTTGAGTGTTCTAACCTGTTTTAAGCGGATTTTCATGTGTTCTGCGAGTTCATGAGATACAACATCATTTTGAGATCAAAATCAAAACAACAAGTGATTTGGTCATTTTTTGTATCTTTTATGTATTTTTTTTTTTGAAGTGTTGTTTCATTTTGTATCTTCCAACATAGTATGCTATCTTTGTGAGCTTCAAGTACATTCTGTATTCTCAACATAAGCTTTCTACGAGTTCTTAACTCAGTATTGTGCTAGTTCTTGAGTTGAGAATTGTATTATGCGAGTTCTTGATTTGGAATAAGCTTTATGCGAGTTCATGACTTAGAATAAGCATCATGCGAGTTTTTAACTTGGACATTGCATTTGGAGTGTTCTAACCTGTTTTTAGAGGATTTTCATGTGTTCTGCGAGTTCATTAGATACAACATCATTTTGAGATCAAAATCAAAACGTTTTGGTCATTTTTTTGAATCTTTTATGTATTTTTTTTGAAGTGTTGTTTCATTTTGTATCTTGCAACATAGTATGCTATCTTTGTGAGCTGTAATTACAATCTGTATTCTCAACATAGTATGCTTTCTATGAGTTCTTAACTCAGTATTATGCTAGTTCTTGAGTTGAGAATTGTATTCTGCGAGTTCTAGAGTTGGAATAAGCTTTATTCATGACTTAGAATAAGCATCATGCGAGTTTTTTACTTGGACTTTGCATTTTGAGTGTTCTAACCTGTTTTAAGAGGATTTTCATGTGTTCTGCGAGTTCATTAGATACAACATCATTTTGAGATCAAAATCAAAACAACAAGTGTTTTGGTCATTTTTTTGGATCTTTTATGTATTTTTTTTGAAGTGTTGTTGCATTTTTTATCTTGCAACATAGTATGCTATCTTTGTGAGCTTCAAGTACATTCTGTATTCTCAACATAGTAACCTTTCTCCGAGTTCTTGAGTTGAGAATTGTATTCTGCGAGTTCTAGAGTTGGAATAAGCTTTATGCGAGTTCATGACTTAGAATAAGCATCATGCGAGTTTTTTACTTGGACTTTGCATTTTGAGTGTTCCAACCTGTTTTAAGCGGATTTTAATGTGTTCTGCGAGTTCATGAGATACAAACATCATTTTGAGATCAAAATCAAAACAACAAGTGATTTGGTCATTTTTTGTATCTTTTATGTATTTTTTTTTTGAAGTGTTGTTTCATTTTGTATCTTCCAACTTAGTATGCTATCTTTGTGAGCTTCAAGTACATTATATTCTCAACATAAGCTTTCTACGAGTTCTTAACTCAGTATTGTGCTAGTTCTTGAGTTGAGAATTGTATTATGCGAGTTCTTGATTTGGAATAAGCTTTATGCGAGTTCATGACTTAGAATAAGCATCATGCGAGTTTTTAACTTGGACATTGCATTTGGAGTGTTCTAACCTGTTTTAAGAGGATTTTCATGTGTTCTGCGAGTTCATTAGATACAACATCATTTTGAGATCAAAATCAAAACGTTTTGGTCATTTTTTTGAATCTTTTATGTATTTTTTTTGAGGTGTTGTTGCATTTTGTATCTCGCAACATAGTATGCTATCTTTGTGAGCTTCAAGTACATTCTGTATTCTCAACATAGTAAGCTTTCTCCGAGTTCTTAACTTGAGTTCAGTATTATGCGAGTTCTTGAGTTGAGAATTGTATTCTACGAGTTCTTGAGTTGGAATAATCTTTATGCGAGTTCATGACTTAGAATAAGCATCATGCGAGTTTTTTACTTGGACTTTGCATTTTGAGTGTTCTAACCTGTTTTAAGGTGATTTTCATGTGTTCTGCGAGTTCATTGACATACAACATCATTTTGAGATCAAAATTTAAACAAGTGTTTTGGTCATTTTTTTGTATCTTTTGTGTATTTTTTTTTGAAGTGTTGTTTCATTTTGTATCTTGCAACATAGTATGCTACCTTTGTGAGCTGTAAGTACATTCTGTATTCTCAACATAGTCTGCTTTCTACGAGTTCTTAACTCATTATTATGCTAATTCTTGAGTTGAGAATTGTATTCTGCGAGTTCTAGAGTTGGAATAAGCTTTATGCGAGTTCATGACTTAGAATAAGCATCATGCGAGTTTTTAACTTGGACATTGCATTTGGAGTGTTCTAACCTGTTTTAAGAGGATTTTCATGTGTTCTGCGAGTTCATTAGATACAACATCATTTTGAGATCAAAATCAAAACGTTTTGGTCATTTTTTTGAATCTTTTATGTATTTTTTTTGAAGTGTTGTTGCATTTTGTATCTCGCAACATAGTATGCTATCTTTGTGAGCTTCAAGTACATTCTGTATTCTCAACATAGTAAGCTTTCTCCGAGTTCTTAACTTGAGTTCAGTATTATGCGAGTTCTTGAGTTAAGAATTGTATTCTACGAGTTCTTGAGTTGGAATAAGCTTTATGCGAGTTCATGACTTAGAATAAGCATCATGCGAGTTTTTTACTTGGACTTTGCATTTTGAGTGTTCTAACCTGTTTTAAGGTGATTTTCATGTGTTCTGCGAGTTCATTGACATACAACATCATTTTGAGATCAAAATTTAAACAAGTGTTTTGGTCATTTTTTTGTATCTTTTGTGTATTTTTTTTTGAAGTGTTGTTTCATTTTGTATCTTGCAACATAGTATGCTACCTTTGTGAGCTGTAAGTACATTCTGTATTCTCAACATAGTCTGCTTTCTACGAGTTCTTAACTCATTATTATGCTACTTCTTGAGTTGAGAATTGTATTCTGCGAGTTCTAGAGTTGGAATAAGCTTTATGCGAGTTCATGACTTAGAATAAGCATCATGCGAGTTTTTAACTTGGACTTTGCATTTTGAGTGTTCTAACCTGTTTTAAGAGGATTTTCAAGTGTTCTGGGAGTTCATTAAATACAACATCATTTTGAGATCAAAATCAAAACAACAAGTGTTTTGGTCATATTTTTGTATCTTTTATGTATTTTTTTTTGAAGTGTTGTTGCATTTTGTATCTTGCAACATAGCAATCATTGTGAGCTTCAAGTTCATTCTGTATTCTCAACATAGTAAGCTTTCTCCGAGTTCTTGAGTTGAGAATTGTATTCTGCGAGTTCTTGAGTTGGAATAAGCTTTATGCGAGTTCATGACTTAGAATAAGCATTATGCGAGTTTTTAACTTGGACTTTGCATTTTGAGTGTTCTAACCTGTTTTAAGAGGATTTTCATGTGTTCTGCGAGTTCATTAGATACAACATCATTTTGAGATCAAAATCAAAACAACAAGTGTTTTGGTCATTTTTTTGTATCTTTTATGTATTTTTTTTGAAGTGTTGTTGCATTTTTTATCTTGCAACATAGTATGCTATCTTTGTGAGCTTCAAGTACATTCTGTATTCTCAACATAGTAACCTTTCTCCGAGTTCTTGAGTTGAGAATTGTATTATGCGAGTTCTAGAGTTGGAATAAGCTTTATGCGAGTTCATGACTTAGAATAAGCATCATGCGAGTTTTTTACTTGGACTTTGCATTTTGAGTGTTCTAACCTGTTTTAAGCGGATTTTCATGTGTTCTGCGAGTTCATGAGATACAACATCATTTTGAGATCAAAATCAAAACAACAAGTGATTTGGTCATTTTTTGTATCTTTTATGTATTTTTTTTTGAAGTGTTGTTTCATTTTGTATCTTCCAACATAGTATGCTATCTTTGTGAGCTTCAAGTACATTCTGTATTCTCAACATAAGCTTTCTACGAGTTCTTAACTCAGTATTATGCTAGTTCTTGAGTTGAGAATTGTATTATGCGAGTTCTTGATTTGGAATAAGCTTTATGCGAGTTCATGACTTAGAATAAGCATCATGCGAGTTTTTAACTTGGACATTGCATTTGGAGTGTTCTAACCTGTTTTAAGAGGATTTTCATGTGTTCTGCGAGTTCATTAGATACAACATCATTTTGAGATCAAAATCAAAACGTTTTGGTCATTTTTTTGAATCTTTTATGTATTTTTTTTGAAGTGTTGTTTCATTTTGTATCTTGCAACATAGTATGCTATCTTTGTGAGCTGTAATTACAATCTGTATTCTCAACATAGTATGCTTTCTATGAGTTCTTAACTCAGTATTATGCTAGTTCTTGAGTTGAGAATTGTATTCTGCGAGTTCTAGAGTTGGAATAAGCTTTATTCATGACTTAGAATAAGCATCATGCGAGTTTTTTACTTGGACTTTGCATTTTGAGTGTTCTAACCTGTTTTAAGCGGATTTTCATGTGTTCTGCGAGTTCATGAGATACAACATCATTTTGAGATCAAAATCAAAACAACAAGTGTTTTGGTCATTTTTTTTGTATCTTTTGTGTATTTTTTTTTGAAGTGTTGTTTCATTTTGTATCTTGCAACATAGTATGCTATCTTTGTGAGCTGTAATTACAATCTGTATTCTCAACATAGTATGCTTTCTATGAGTTCTTAACTCAGTATTATGCTAGTTCTTGAGTTGAGAATTGTATTCTGCGAGTTCTAGAGTTGGAATAAGCTTTATTCATGACTTAGAATAAGCATCATGCGAGTTTTTTACTTGGACTTTGCATTTTGAGTGTTCTAACCTGTTTTAAGCGGATTTTCATGTGTTCTGCGAGTTCATGAGATACAACATCATTTTGAGATCAAAATCAAAACAACAAGTGTTTTGGTCATTTTTTTGGATCTTTTATGTATTTTTTTTGAAGTGTTGTTGCATTTTTTATCTTGCAACATAGTATGCTATCTTTGTGAGCTTCAAGTACATTCTGTATTCTCAACATAGTAACCTTTCTCCGAGTTCTTGAGTTGAGAATTGTATTATGCGAGTTCTAGAGTTGGAATAAGCTTTATGCGAGTTCATGACTTAGAATAAGCATCATGCGAGTTTTTTACTTGGACTTTGCATTTTGAGTGTTCTAACCTGTTTTAAGCGGATTTTCATGTGTTCTGCGAGTTCATGAGATACAACATCATTTTGAGATCAAAATCAAAACAACAAGTGATTTGGTCATTTTTTGTATCTTTTATGTATTTTTTTTTTTGAAGTGTTGTTTCATTTTGTATCTTCCAACATAGTATGCTATCTTTGTGAGCTTCAAGTACATTCTGTATTCTCAACATAAGCTTTCTACGAGTTCTTAACTCAGTATTGTGCTAGTTCTTGAGTTGAGAATTGTATTATGCGAGTTCTTGATTTGGAATAAGCTTTATGCGAGTTCATGACTTAGAATAAGCATCATGCGAGTTTTTAACTTGGACATTGCATTTGGAGTGTTCTAACCTGTTTTTAGAGGATTTTCATGTGTTCTGCGAGTTCATTAGATACAACATCATTTTGAGATCAAAATCAAAACGTTTTGGTCATTTTTTTGAATCTTTTATGTATTTTTTTTGAAGTGTTGTTTCATTTTGTATCTTGCAACATAGTATGCTATCTTTGTGAGCTGTAATTACAATCTGTATTCTCAACATAGTATGCTTTCTATGAGTTCTTAACTCAGTATTATGCTAGTTCTTGAGTTGAGAATTGTATTCTGCGAGTTCTAGAGTTGGAATAAGCTTTATTCATGACTTAGAATAAGCATCATGCGAGTTTTTTACTTGGACTTTGCATTTTGAGTGTTCTAACCTGTTTTAAGAGGATTTTCATGTGTTCTGCGAGTTCATTAGATACAACATCATTTTGAGATCAAAATCAAAACAACAAGTGTTTTGGTCATTTTTTTGGATCTTTTATGTATTTTTTTTGAAGTGTTGTTGCATTTTTTATCTTGCAACATAGTATGCTATCTTTGTGAGCTTCAAGTACATTCTGTATTCTCAACATAGTAACCTTTCTCCGAGTTCTTGAGTTGAGAATTGTATTCTGCGAGTTCTAGAGTTGGAATAAGCTTTATGCGAGTTCATGACTTAGAATAAGCATCATGCGAGTTTTTTACTTGGACTTTGCATTTTGAGTGTTCCAACCTGTTTTAAGCGGATTTTAATGTGTTCTGCGAGTTCATGAGATACAAACATCATTTTGAGATCAAAATCAAAACAACAAGTGATTTGGTCATTTTTTGTATCTTTTATGTATTTTTTTTTTGAAGTGTTGTTTCATTTTGTATCTTCCAACTTAGTATGCTATCTTTGTGAGCTTCAAGTACATTATATTCTCAACATAAGCTTTCTACGAGTTCTTAACTCAGTATTGTGCTAGTTCTTGAGTTGAGAATTGTATTATGCGAGTTCTTGATTTGGAATAAGCTTTATGCGAGTTCATGACTTAGAATAAGCATCATGCGAGTTTTTAACTTGGACATTGCATTTGGAGTGTTCTAACCTGTTTTAAGAGGATTTTCATGTGTTCTGCGAGTTCATTAGATACAACATCATTTTGAGATCAAAATCAAAACGTTTTGGTCATTTTTTTGAATCTTTTATGTATTTTTTTTGAGGTGTTGTTGCATTTTGTATCTCGCAACATAGTATGCTATCTTTGTGAGCTTCAAGTACATTCTGTATTCTCAACATAGTAAGCTTTCTCCGAGTTCTTAACTTGAGTTCAGTATTATGCGAGTTCTTGAGTTGAGAATTGTATTCTACGAGTTCTTGAGTTGGAATAATCTTTATGCGAGTTCATGACTTAGAATAAGCATCATGCGAGTTTTTTACTTGGACTTTGCATTTTGAGTGTTCTAACCTGTTTTAAGGTGATTTTCATGTGTTCTGCGAGTTCATTAAGATACAACATCATTTTGAGATCAAAATCTAAACAAGTGTTTTGGTCATTTTTTTGTATCTTTTGTGTATTTTTTTTTGAAGTGTTGTTTCATTTTGTATCTTGCAACATAGTATGCTACCTTTGTGAGCTGTAAGTACATTCTGTATTCTCAACATAGTCTGCTTTCTACGAGTTCTTAACTCATTATTATGCTAATTCTTGAGTTGAGAATTGTATTCTGCGAGTTCTAGAGTTGGAATAAGCTTTATGCGAGTTCATGACTTAGAATAAGCATCATGCGAGTTTTTAACTTGGACTTTGCATTTTGAGTGTTCTAACCTGTTTTAAGAGGATTTTCAAGTGTTCTGGGAGTTCATTAAATACAACATCATTTTGAGATCAAAATCAAAACAACAAGTGTTTTGGTCATATTTTTGTATCTTTTATGTATTTTTTTTTGAAGTGTTGTTGCATTTTGTATCTTGCAACATAGCAATCATTGTGAGCTTCAAGTTCATTCTGTATTCTCAACATAGTAAGCTTTCTCCGAGTTCTTGAGTTGAGAATTGTATTCTGCGAGTTCTTGAGTTGGAATAAGCTTTATGCGAGTTCATGACTTAGAATAAGCATTATGCGAGTTTTTAACTTGGACTTTGCATTTTGAGTGTGTTCTAACCTGTTTTAAGAGGATTTTCATGTGTTCTGCGAGTTCATTGAGATACAACATCATTTTGAGATCAAAATCTAAACAACAAGTGTTTTGGTCATTTTTTTGTATCTTTTATGTATTTTTTTTGAAGTGTTGTTGCATTTTGTATCTTGCAACATAGCAATCATTGTGAGCTTCAAGTACATTCTGTATTCTCAACATAGTAAGCTTTCTCCGAGTTCTTGAGTTGAGAATTGTATTCTGCGAGTTCTTGAGTTGGAATAAGCTTTATGCGAGTTCATGACTTAGAATAAGCATTATGCGAGTTTTTAACTTGGACTTTGCATTTTGAGAGTTCTAACCTGTTTTAAGAGGATTTTCATGTGTTCTGCGAGTTCATTAGATACAACATCATTTTGAGATCAAAATCAAAACAACAAGTGTTTTGGTCATTTTTTTGTATCTTTTATGTATTTTTTTTGAAGTGTTGTTGCATTTTTTATCTTGCAACATAGTATGCTATCTTTGTGAGCTTCAAGTACATTTTGTATTCTCAACATAGTAACCTTTCTCCGAGTTCTTGAGTTGAGAATTGTATTCTGCGAGTTCTAGAGTTGGAATAAGCTTTATGCGAGTTCATGACTTAGAATAAGCATCATGCGAGTTTTTTACTTGGACTTTGCATTTTGAGTGTTCTAACCTGTTTTAAGCGGATTTTCATGTGTTCTGCGAGTTCATGAGATACAACATCATTTTGAGATCAAAATATAAAAAACAAGTGTTTTGGTCATTTTTTTGTATCTTTTATGTATTTTTTTTGAAGTGTTGTTTTATTTTGTATCTTGCAACATAGTATGCTATCTTTGTGAGCTGTAAGTACAATCTGTATTCTCAACATAGTATGCTTTCTATGAGTTCTTAACTCAGTATTATGCTAGTTCTTGAGTTGAGAATTGTATTCTGCGAGTTCTAGAGTTGGAAAAAGCTTTATGCGAGTTCATGACTTAGAATAAGCATCATGCGAGTTTTTTACTTGGACTTTGCATTTTGAGTGTTCTAACCTGTTTTAAGCGGATTTTCATGTGTTCTGCGAGTTCATGAGATACAACATCATTTTGAGATCAAAATCAAAACAACAAGTGTTTTGGTCATTTTTTTTTATCTTTTGTGTATTTTTTTTTGAAGTGTTGTTTCATTTTTTATCTTGCAACATAGTATGCTATCTTTGTGAGCTGTAATTACAATCTGTATTCTCAACATAGTATGCTTTCTATGAGTTCTTAACTCAGTATTATGCTAGTTCTTGAGTTGAGAATTGTATTCTGCGAGTTCTAGAGTTGGAATAAGCTTTATTCATGACTTAGAATAAGCATCATGCGAGTTTTTTACTTGGACTTTGCATTTTGAGTGTTCTAACCTGTTTTAAGCGGATTTTCATGTGTTCTGCGAGTTCATGAGATACAACATCATTTTGAGATCAAAATCAAAACAACAAGTGATTTGGTCAAGTACATTCTGTATTCTCAACAAAGTATTGTTTTTTGAAGTGTTGTTTCATTTTGTATCTTCCAACATAGTATGCTATCTTTGTGAGCTTCAAGTACATTCTGTATTCTCAACATATGCTTTCTACAAGTTCTTAACTCAGTATTGTGCCAGTTCTTGAGTTGAGAATTGTATTATGCGAGTTCTTGATTTGGAATAAGCTTTATGCGAGTTCATGACTTAGAATAAGCATCATGCGAGTTTTTAACTTGGACATTGCATTTGGAGTGTTCTAACCTGTTTTAAGAGGATTTTCATGTGTTCTGCGAGTTCATTAGATACAACATCATTTTGAGATCAAAATCAAAACGTTTTGGTCATTTTTTTGAATCTTTTATGTATTTTTTTTGAAGTGTTGTTGCATTTTGTATCTTGCAACATAGTATGCTATCTTTGTGAGCTTCAAGTACATTCTGTATTCTCAACATAGTAAGTTTTCTCCGAGTTCTTAACTTGAGTTCAGTATTATGCGAGTTCTTGAGTTGAGAATTGTATTCTGCGAGTTCTTGAGTTGGAATAAGCTTTATGCGAGTTCATGACTTAGAATAAGCATTATGCGAGTTTTTAACTTGGACTTTGCATTTTGAGTGTTCTAACCTGTTTTAAGCGGATTTTCATGTGTTCTGCAAGTTCATTAGATACAACTTCATTTTGAGATCAAAATCAAAACAACAAGTGTTTTGGTCATTTTTTTGTATCTTTTATGTATTTTTTTGAAGTGTTGTTTCATTTTGTATCTTGCAACATAGTATGCTATCTTTGTGAGCTGTAAGTACAATCTGTATTCTCAACTTAGTATGCTTTCTATGAGTTCTTAACTCAGTATTATGCTAGTTCTTGAGTTGAGAATTGTATTCTGCGAGTTCTAGAGTTGGAATAAGCTTTATTCATGACTTAGAATAAGCATCATGCGAGTTTTTTACTTGGACTTTGCATTTTGAGTGTTCTAACCTGTTTTAAGCGGATTTTCATGTGTTCTGCGAGTTCATGAGATACAACATCATTTTGAGATCAAAATCAAAACAACAAGTGATTTGGTCAAGTACATTCTGTATTCTCAACATAGTATTGTTTTTTGAAGTGTTGTTTCATTTTGTATCTTCCAACATAGTATGCTATCTTTGTGAGCTTCAAGTACATTCTGTATTCTCAACATATGCTTTCTACAAGTTCTTAACTCAGTATTGTGCCAGTTCTTGAGTTGAGAATTGTATTATGCGAGTTCTTGATTTGGAATAAGCTTTATGCGAGTTCATGACTTAGAATAAGCATCATGCGAGTTTTTAACTTGGACATTGCATTTGGAGTGTTCTAACATGTTTTAAGAGGATTTTCATGTGTTCTGCGAGTTCATTAGATACAACATCATTTTGAGATCAAAATCAAAACGTTTTGGTCATTTTTTTGAATCTTTTATGTATTTTTTTTGAAGTGTTGTTGCATTTTGTATCTTGCAACATAGTATGCTATCTTTGTGAGCTTCAAGTACATTCTGTATTCTCAACATAGTAAGTTTTCTCCGAGTTCTTAACTTGAGTTCAGTATTATGCGAGTTCTTGAGTTGAGAATTGTATTCTGCGAGTTCTTGAGTTGGAATAAGCTTTATGCGAGTTCATGACTTAGAATAAGCATTATGCGAGTTTTTAACTTGGACTTTGCATTTTGAGTGTTCTAACCTGTTTTAAGCGGATTTTCATGTGTTCTGCAAGTTCATTAGATACAACTTCATTTTGAGATCAAAATCAAAACAACAAGTGTTTTGGTCATTTTTTTGTATCTTTTATGTATTTTTTTGAAGTGTTGTTTCATTTTGTATCTTGCAACATAGTATGCTATCTTTGTGAGCTGTAAGTACAATCTGTATTCTCAACTTAGTATGCTTTCTATGAGTTCTTAACTCAGTATTATGCTAGTTCTTGAGTTGAGAATTGTATTCTGCGAGTTCTAGAGTTGGAATAAGCTTTATGCGAGTTCATGACTTAGAATAAGCATCATGCGAGTTTTTTACTTGGACTTTGCATATTGAGTGTTCTAACCTGTTTTAAGGTGATTTTCATGTGTTCTGCGAGTTCATTGACATACAACATCATTTTGAGATCAAAATCTAAACAAGTGTTTTGGTCATTTTTTTGTATCTTTTGTGTATTTTTTTTGAAGTGTTGTTTCATTTTGTATCTTGCAACATAGTATGCTACCTTTGTGAGCTGTAAGTACATTCTGTATTCTCAACATAGTCTGCTTTCTACGAGTTCTTAACTCAGTATTATGCTACTTCTTGAGTTGAGAATTGTATTCTGCGAGTTCTAGAGTTGGAATAAGCTTTATGCGAGTTCATGACATAGAATAAGCATCATGCGAGTTTTTAACTTGGACTTTGCATTTTGAGTGTTCTAACCAGTTTTAAGAGGATTTTCATGTGTTCTGGGAGTTCATTAAATACAACATCATTTTGAGATCAAAATCAAAACAACAAGTGTTTTGGTCATTTTTTTGTATCTTTTATGTATTTTTTTTGAAGTGTTGTTGCATTTTGTATCTTGCAACATAGCAATCTTTGTGAGCTTCAAGTACATTCTGTATTCTCAACATAGTAAGCTTTCTCCGAGTTCTTGAGTTGAGAATTGTATTCTGCGAGTTCTTGAGTTGGAATAAGCTTTATGCGAGTTCATGACTTAGAATAAGCATTATGCGAGTTTTTAACTTGGACTTTGCATTTTGAGTGTTCTAACCTGTTTTAAAAGGATTTCCATGTGTTCTGCGAGTTCATTAGATACAACATCATTTTGAGATCAAAATCAAAACAACAAGTGTTTTGGTCATTTTTTTGTATCTTTTATGTATTTTTTTTGAAGTGTTGTTGCATTTTTTATCTTGCAACATAGTATGCTATCTTTGTGAGCTTCAAGTACATTCTGTATTCTCAACATAGTAACCTTTCTCCGAGTTCTTGAGTTGAGAATTGTATTCTGCGAGTTCTAGAGTTGGAATAAGCTTTATGCGAGTTCATGACTTAGAATAAGCATCATGCGAGTTTTTTACTTGGACTTTGCATTTTGAGTGTTCTAACCTGTTTTAAGCGGATTTTTATGTGTTTTGCGAGTTCATGAGATACAACATCATTTTGATATCAAAATATAAACAACAAGTGTTTTGGTCATTTTTTTGTATCTTTTATGTATTTTTTTTGAAGTGTTGTTTTATTTTGTATGTTGCAACATAGTATGCTATCTTTGTGAGCTGTAAGTACAATCTGTATTCTCAACATAGTATGCTTTCTATGAGTTCTTAACTCAGTATTATGCTAGTTCTTGAGTTGAGAATTGTATTCTGCGTGTTCTAGAGTTGGAATAAGCTTTATGCGAGTTCATAACTTAGAATAAGCATCATGCGAGTTTTTTACTTGGACTTTGCATTTTGAGTGTTCTAACCTGTTTTAAGCGGATTTTCATGTTTTCTGCGAGTTCATGAGATACAACATCATTTTGAGATCAAAATCAAAACAACAAGTGTTTTGGTCATTTTTTTGTATCTTTTGTGTATTTTTTTTGAAGTTTGTTTCATTTTGTATCTTGCAACATAGTATGTTATCTTTATGAGCTGTAAGTACAATCTGTATTCTCAACATAGTATGCTTTCTATGAGTTCTTAACTCAGTATTATGCTAGTTCTTGAGTTGAGAATTGTATTCTGCGAGTTCTAGAGTTGGAATAAGCTTTATTCATGACTTAGAATAAGCATCATGCAAGTTTTTTACTTGGACTTTGCATTTTGAGTGTTCTAACCTGTTTTAAGTGGATTTTCATGTGTTCTGCGAGTTCATGAGATACAACATCATTTTGAGATCAAAATCAAAACAACAAGTGTTTTGGTCATTTTTTTGTATCTTTTATGTATTTTTTTTTGAAGTGTTGTTTCATTTTGTATCTTCCAACATTACTCTATCTTTGTGAGCTTCAAGTACATTATGTATTCTCAACATATGCTTTCTACAAGTTCTTAACTCAGTATTGTGCCAGTTCTTGAGTTGAGAATTGTATTATGCGAGTTCTTGATTTGGAATAAGCTTTATGCGAGTTCATGACTTAGAATAAGCATCATGCGAGTTTTTAACTTAGACATTGCATTTGGAGTGTTCTAACCTGTTTTAAGAGGATTTTCATGTGTTCTGCGAGTTCATTAGATACAACATCATTTTGAGATCAAAATCAAAACGTTTTGGTCATTTTTTTGTATCTTTTATGTATTTTTTTTGAAGTGTTGTTGCATTTTGTATCTTGCAACATAGTATGCTATCTTTGTGAGCTTCAAGTACATTCTGTATTCTCAACATAGTAAGCATTCTCCGAGTTCTTAACTTGAGTTCAGTATTATGCGAGTTCTTGAGTTGAGAATTGTATTCTGCGAGTTCTTGAGTTGGAATAAGCTTTATGCGAGTTCATGACTTAGAATAAGCATTATGCGAGTTTTTAACTTGGACTTTGCATTTTGAGTGTTCTAACCTGTTTTAAGAGGATTTTCATGTGTTCTGCAAGTTCATTAGATACAACTTCATTTTGAGATCAAAATCAAAACAACAAGTGTTTTGGTCATTTTTTTGTATCTTTTATGTATTTTTTTTGAAGTGTTGTTGCATTTTTTATCTTGCAACATAGTATGCTATCTTTGTGAGCTTCAAGTACATTCTGTATTCTCAACATAGTAAGCTTTCTCCGAGTTCTTACCTTGAGTTCAGTATTATGCGAGTTCTTGAGTTGAGAATTGTATTCTGCGAGTTCTAGAGTTGGAATAAGCTTTATGCGAGTTTTTTACTTGGACTTTGCATTTTGAGCGTTCTAACCTGTTTTAAGCGGATTTTCATGTGTTCTGGGAGTTCATGAGATACAACATCATTTTGAGATCAAAATCAAAACAACAAGTGTTTTGGTCATTTTTTTGTATCTTTTATGTATTTTTTTTGAAGTGTTGTTTCATTTTGTATCTTGCAACATAGTATGCTATCTTTGTGAGCTGTAAGTACAATCTGTATTCTCAACATAGTATGCTTTCTATGAGTTCTTAACTCAGTATTATGCTAGTTCTTGAGTTGAGAATTGTATTCTGCGAGTTCTAGAGTTGGAATAAGCTTTATTCATGACTTAGAATAAGCATCATGCAAGTTTTTTACTTGGACTTTGCATTTTGAGTGTTCTAACCCGTTTTAAGTGGATTTTCATGTGTTCTGCGAGTTCATGAGACACAACATCATTTTGAGATCAAAATCAAAACAACAAGTGTTTTGGTCATTTTTTTGTATCTTTTATGTATTTTTTTTTTGAAGTGTTGTTTCATTTTGTATCTTCCAACATTACTCTATCTTTGTGAGCTTCAAGTACATTCTGTATTCTCAACATATGCTTTCTACAAGTTCTTAACTCAGTATTGTGCCAGTTCTTGATTTGGAATAAGCTTTATGCGAGTTCATGACTTAGAATAAGCATCATGCGAGTTTTTAACTTGGATATTGCATTTGGAGTGTTCTAACCTGTTTTAAGAGGATTTTCATGTGTTCTGCGAGTTCATTAGATACAACATCATTTTGAGATCAAAATCAAAACGTTTTGGTCATTTTTTTGTATCTTTTATGTATTTTTTTTGAAGTGTTGTTGCATTTTGTATCTTGCAACATAGTATGCTATCTTTGTGAGCTTCAAGTACATTCTGTATTCTCAACATAGTAAGCATTCTCCGAGTTCTTAACTTGAGTTCAGTATTATGCGAGTTCTTGAGTTGAGAATTGTATTCTACGAGTTCTTGAGTTGGAATAAGCTTTATGCGAGTTCATGACTTAGAATAAGCATTATGCGAGTTTTTAACTTGGACTTTGCATTTTGAGTGTTCTAACCTGTTTTAAGAGGATTTTCATGTGTTCTGCAAGTTCATTAGATACAACTTCATTTTGAGATCAAAATCAAAACAATAAGTGTTTTGGTCATTTTTTTGTATCTTTTATGTATTTTTTTTGTAGTGTTGTTGCATTTTTTATCTTGCAACGTAGTATGCTATCTTTGTGAGCTTCAAGTACATTCTGTATTCTCAACATAGTAAGCTTTCTCCGAGTTCTTACCTTGAGTTCAGTATTATGCGAGTTCTTGAGTTGAGAATTGTATTCTGCGAGTTCTAGAGTTGGAATAAGCTTTATGCGAGTTCATGACTTAGAATAAGCATCATGCGAGTTTTTTACTTGGACTTTGCATTTTGAGCGTTCTAACCTGTTTTAAGCGGATTTTCATGTGTTCTGGGAGTTCATGAGATACAACATCATTTTGAGATCAAAATCAAAACAACAAGTGTTTTGGTCATTTTTTTGTATCTTTTATGTATTTTTTTTGAATTGTTGTTTCATTTTGTATCTTGCAACATAGTATGCTATCTTTGTGAGCTGTAAGTACAATCTGTATTCTCAACATAGTATGCTTTCTATGAGTTCTTAACTCAGTATTATGCTAGTTCTTGAGTTGAGAATTGTATTCTGCGAGTTCTAGAGTTGGAATAAGCTTTATTCATGACTTAGAATAAGCATCATGCAAGTTTTTTACTTGGACTTTGCATTTTGAGTGTTCTAACCTGTTTTAAGTGGATTTTCATGTGTTCTGCGAGTTCATGAGATACAACATCATTTTGAGATCAAAATCAAAACAACAAGTGTTTTGGTCATTTTTTTGTATCTTTTATGTATTTTTTTTTGAAGTGTTGTTTCATTTTGTATCTTCCAACATTACTCTATCTTTGTGAGCTTCAAGTACATTCTGTATTCTCAACATATGCTTTCTACAAGTTCTTAACTCAGTATTGTGCCAGTTCTTGAGTTGAGAATTGTATTATGCGAGTTCTTGATTTGGAATAAGCTTTATGCGAGTTCATGACTTAGAATAAGCATCATGCGAGTTTTTAACTTGGACATTGCATTTGGAGTGTTCTAACCTGTTTTAAGAGGATTTTCATGTGTTCTGCGAGTTCATTAGATACAACATCATTTTGAGATCAAAATCAAAACGTTTTGGTCATTTTTTTGTATCTTTTATGTATTTTTTTTGAAGTGTTGTTGCATTTTGTATCTTGCAACATAGTATGCTATCTTTGTGAGCTTCAAGTACATTCTGTATTCTCAACATAGTAAGCATTCTCCGAGTTCTTAACTTGAGTTCAGTATTATGCGAGTTCTTGAGTTGAGAATTGTATTCTGCGAGTTCTTGAGTTGGAATAAGCTTTATGCGAGTTCATGACTTAGAATAAGCATTATGCGAGTTTTTAACTTGGACTTTGCATTTTGAGTGTTCTAACCTGTTTTAAGAGGATTTTCATGTGTTCTGCAAGTTCATTAGATACAACTTCATTTTGAGATCAAAATCAAAACAACAAGTGTTTTGGTCATTTTTTTGTATCTTTTATGTATTTTTTTTTAAGTGTTGTTGCATTTTTTATCTTGCAACATAGTATGCTATCTTTGTGAGCTTCAAGTACATTCTGTATTCTCAACATAAGTAAGCTTTCTCCGAGTTCTTACCTTGAGTTCAGTATTATGCGAGTTCTTGAGTTGAGAATTGTATTCTGCGAGTTCTAGAGTTGGAATAAGCTTTATGCGAGTTCATGACTTAGAATAAGCATCATGCGAGTTTTTTACTTGGACTTTGCATTTTGAGCGTTCTAACCTGTTTTAAGCGGATTTTCATGTGTTCTGGGAGTTCATGAGATACAACATCATTTTGAGATCAAAATCAAAACAACAAGTGTTTTGGTCATTTTTTTGTATCTTTTATGTATTTTTTTTTTGAAGTGTTGTTTCATTTTGTATCTTCCAACATTACTCTATCTTTGTGAGCTTCAAGTACATTCTGTATTCTCAACATATGCTTTCTACAAGTTCTTAACTCAGTATTGTGCCAGTTCTTGATTTGGAATAAGCTTTATGCGAGTTCATGACTTAGAATAAGCATCATGCGAGTTTTTAACTTGGATATTGCATTTGGAGTGTTCTAACCTGTTTTAAGAGGATTTTCATGTGTTCTGCGAGTTCATTAGATACAACATCATTTTGAGATCAAAATCAAAACGTTTTGGTCATTTTTTTGTATCTTTTATGTATTTTTTTTGAAGTGTTGTTGCATTTTGTATCTTGCAACATAGTATGCTATCTTTGTGAGCTTCAAGTACATTCTGTATTCTCAACATAGTAAGCATTCTCCGAGTTCTTAACTTGAGTTCAGTATTATGCGAGTTCTTGAGTTGAGAATTGTATTCTACGAGTTCTTGAGTTGGAATAAGCTTTATGCGAGTTCATGACTTAGAATAAGCATTATGCGAGTTTTTAACTTGGACTTTGCATTTTGAGTGTTCTAACCTGTTTTAAGAGGATTTTCATGTGTTCTGCAAGTTCATTAGATACAACTTCATTTTGAGATCAAAATCAAAACAATAAGTGTTTTGGTCATTTTTTTGTATCTTTTATGTATTTTTTTTGTAGTGTTGTTGCATTTTTTATCTTGCAACGTAGTATGCTATCTTTGTGAGCTTCAAGTACATTCTGTATTCTCAACATAGTAAGCTTTCTCCGAGTTCTTACCTTGAGTTCAGTATTATGCGAGTTCTTGAGTTGAGAATTGTATTCTGCGAGTTCTAGAGTTGGAATAAGCTTTATGCGAGTTCATGACTTAGAATAAGCATCATGCGAGTTTTTTACTTGGACTTTGCATTTTGAGCGTTCTAACCTGTTTTAAGCGGATTTTCATGTGTTCTGGGAGTTCATGAGATACAACATCATTTTGAGATCAAAATCAAAACAACAAGTGTTTTGGTCATTTTTTTGTATCTTTTATGTATTTTTTTTGAATTGTTGTTTCATTTTGTATCTTGCAACATAGTATGCTATCTTTGTGAGCTGTAAGTACAATCTGTATTCTCAACATAGTATGCTTTCTATGAGTTCTTAACTCAGTATTATGCTAGTTCTTGAGTTGAGAATTGTATTCTGCGAGTTCTAGAGTTGGAATAAGCTTTATTCATGACTTAGAATAAGCATCATGCAAGTTTTTTACTTGGACTTTGCATTTTGAGTGTTCTAACCTGTTTTAAGTGGATTTTCATGTGTTCTGCGAGTTCATGAGATACAACATCATTTTGAGATCAAAATCAAAACAACAAGTGTTTTGGTCATTTTTTTGTATCTTTTATGTATTTTTTTTTGAAGTGTTGTTTCATTTTGTATCTTCCAACATTACTCTATCTTTGTGAGCTTCAAGTACATTCTGTATTCTCAACATATGCTTTCTACAAGTTCTTAACTCAGTATTGTGCCAGTTCTTGAGTTGAGAATTGTATTATGCGAGTTCTTGATTTGGAATAAGCTTTATGCGAGTTCATGACTTAGAATAAGCATCATGCGAGTTTTTAACTTGGACATTGCATTTGGAGTGTTCTAACCTGTTTTAAGAGGATTTTCATGTGTTCTGCGAGTTCATTAGATACAACATCATTTTGAGATCAAAATCAAAACGTTTTGGTCATTTTTTTGTATCTTTTATGTATTTTTTTTGAAGTGTTGTTGCATTTTGTATCTTGCAACATAGTATGCTATCTTTGTGAGCTTCAAGTACATTCTGTATTCTCAACATAGTAAGCATTCTCCGAGTTCTTAACTTGAGTTCAGTATTATGCGAGTTCTTGAGTTGAGAATTGTATTCTGCGAGTTCTTGAGTTGGAATAAGCTTTATGCGAGTTCATGACTTAGAATAAGCATTATGCGAGTTTTTAACTTGGACTTTGCATTTTGAGTGTTCTAACCTGTTTTAAGAGGATTTTCATGTGTTCTGCAAGTTCATTAGATACAACTTCATTTTGAGATCAAAATCAAAACAACAAGTGTTTTGGTCATTTTTTTGTATCTTTTATGTATTTTTTTTTAAGTGTTGTTGCATTTTTTATCTTGCAACATAGTATGCTATCTTTGTGAGCTTCAAGTACATTCTGTATTCTCAACATAAGTAAGCTTTCTCCGAGTTCTTACCTTGAGTTCAGTATTATGCGAGTTCTTGAGTTGAGAATTGTATTCTGCGAGTTCTAGAGTTGGAATAAGCTTTATGCGAGTTCATGACTTAGAATAAGCATCATGCGAGTTTTTTACTTGGACTTTGCATTTTGAGCGTTCTAACCTGTTTTAAGCGGATTTTCATGTGTTCTGGGAGTTCATGAGATACAACATCATTTTGAGATCAAAATCAAAACAACAAGTGTTTTGGTCATTTTTTTGTATCTTTTATGTATTTTTTTTGAAGTGTTGTTTCATTTTGTATCTTGCAACATAGTATGCTATCTTTGTGAGCTGTAAGTACAATCTGTATTCTCAACATAGTATGCTTTCTATGAGTTCTTAACTCAGTATTATGCTAGTTCTTGAGTTGACAATTGTATTCTGCGAGTTCTAGAGTTGGAATAAGCTTTATTCATGACTTAGAATAAGCATCATGCAAGTTTTTTACTTGGACTTTGCATTTTGAGTGTTCTAACCTGTTTTAAGTGGATTTTCATGTGTTCTGCGAGTTCATGAGATACAACATCATTTTGAGATCAAAATCAAAACAACAAGTGTTTTGGTCATTTTTTTGTATCTTTTATGAATTTTTTTTTTGAAGTGTTGTTTCATTTTGTATCTTCCAACATTACTCTATCTTTGTGAGCTTCAAGTACATTCTGTATTCTCAACATATGCTTTCTACAAGTTCTTAACTCAGTATTGTGCCAGTTCTTGAGTTGAGAATTGTATTATGCGAGTTCTTGATTTGGAATAAGCTTTATGCGAGTTCATGACTTAGAATAAGCATCATGCGAGTTTTTAACTTGGACATTGCATTTGGAGTGTTCTAACCTGTTTTAAGAGGATTTTCATGTGTTCTGCGAGTTCATTAGATACAACATCATTTTGAGATCAAAATCAAAACGTTTTGGTCATTTTTTTGTATCTTTTATGTATTTTTTTTGAAGTGTTGTTGCATTTTGTATCTTGCAACATAGTATGCTATCTTTGTGAGCTTCAAGTACATTCTGTATTCTCAACATAGTAAGCATTCTCCGAGTTCTTAACTTGAGTTCAGTATTCTGCGAGTTCTTGAGTTGAGAATTGTATTCTGCGAGTTCTTGAGTTGGAATAAGCTTTATGCGAGTTCATGACTTAGAATAAGCATTATGCGAGTTTTTAACTTGGACTTTGCATTTTGAGTGTTCTAACCTGTTTTAAGAGGATTTTCATGTGTTCTGCAAGTTCATTAGATACAACTTCATTTTGAGATCAAAATCAAAACAACAAGTGTTTTGGTCATTTTTTTGTATCTTTTATGTATTTTTTTTGAAGTGTTGTTGCATTTTTTATCTTGCAACATAGTATGCTATCTTTGTGAGCTTCAAGTACATTCTGTATTCTCAACATAGTAAGCTTTCTCCGAGTTCTTACCTTGAGTTCAGTATTATGCGAGTTCTTGAGTTGAGAATTGTATTCTGCGAGTTCTAGAGTTGGAATAAGCTTTATGCGAGTTCATGACTTAGAATAAGCATCATGCGAGTTTTTTACTTGGACTTTGCATTTTGAGCGTTCTAACCTATTTTAAGCGGATTTTCATGTGTTTTAGTCATTTTTTTGTATCTTTTATGTACTTTTTTTGAAGTGTTGTTTCATTTTGTATCTTGCAACATAGTATGCTATCTTTGTGAGCTGTAAGTACATTCTGTATTCTCGACATAGTAAGTTCTTAACTCAGTATTATGCTAGTTCTTGAGTTTAGAATTGTATTCTGCGAGTTCTAGAGTTGGAATAAGCTTTATGCGAGTTCATTACTTAGAATAAGCATCATGCGAGTTTTTTTCTTGGACTATGCATTTTGAGTGTTCTAAACTATTTTAAGCGGATTTTCATGTGTTCTGCGAGTTCATGAGATACAACATCATTTTGAGATCAAAATCAAAACAACAAGTGTTTTAGTCATTTTTTTGTATCTTTTATGTATTTTTTTTGAAGTGTTGTTTCATTTTGTATCTTGCAACATAGTATGCTATCTTTGTGAGCTGTAAGTACATTCTGTATTCTCAACATAGTAAGTTCTTAACTCAGCATTATGCTAGTTCTTGAGTTGAGAATTGTATTCTGCGAGTTCTAGAGTTGGAATAAGCTTTATGCGAGTTCATGACTTAGAATAAGCATCATGCGAGTTTTTTACTTGGACTTTGCATTTTGAGTGTTCTAACCTGTTTTAAACGGATTTTCATGTGTTCTGCGAGTTCATGAGATACAACATCATTTTGAGATCAAAATCAAAACAACAAGTGTTTTGGTCATTTTTTTGTATCTTTTATGTTTTTTTTTTTGAAGTGTTGTTTCATTTTGTATCTTGCAACATAGTATGCTATCTTTGTGAGTTCTAAGTACATTCTGTATTCTCAACATAGTATGCTTTCTACGAGTTCTTAACTTGAGTTCAGTATTATGCGAGTTCTTGAGTTGAGAATTGTATTCTGCGAGTTCTAGAGTTGGAATAAGCTTTATGCGAGTTCATGACTTAGAATAAGCATCATGCGAGTTTTTTACTTGGACTTTGCATTTTGAGTGTTCTAACCTGTTTTAAGGTGATTTTCATGTGTTCTGCGAGTTCATTAAGATACAACATCATTTTGAGATCAAAATCTAAACAAGTGTTTTGGTCATTTTTTTGTATCTTTTGTGTATTTTTTTTTGAAGTGTTGTTTCATTTTGTATCTTGCAACATTACAACCTTTGTGAGCTGTAAGTACATTCCGTATTCTCAACATAGTCTGCTTTCTACGAGTTCTTAACTCAGTATTATGCTACTTCTTGAGTTGAGAATTGTATTCTGCGAGTTCTAGAGTTGGAATAAGCTTTATGCGAGTTCATGACTTAGAATAAGCATCATGCGAGTTTTTAACTTGGACTTTGCATTTTGAGTGTTCTAACCTGTTTTAAGAGGATTTTCATGTGTTCTGCAAGTTCATTAGATACAACTTCATTTTGAGATCAAAATCAAAACAACAAGTGTTTTGGTCATTTTTTTGTATCTTTTATGTATTTTTTTTGAAGTGTTGTTGCATTTTTTATCTTGCAACATAGTATGCTATCTTTGTGAGCTTCAAGTACATTCTGTATTCTCAACATAGTATGCTTTCTATGAGTTCTTAAGTCAGTATTGTGCTAGTTCTTGAGTTGAGAATTGTATTATGCGAGTTCTTGATGTGGAATAAGCTTTATGCGAGTTCGTGACTTAGAATAAGCATCATGCGAGTTTTTAACTTGGACATTGCATTTGGAGTGTTCTAACCTGTTTTAAGAGGATTTTCATGTGTTCTGCGAGTTCATTAGATACAACATCATTTTGAGAGCAAAATCAAAACGTTTTGGTCATTTTTTTTGTATCTTTTATGTATTTTTTTTGAAGTGTTGTTGCATTTTGTATCTTGCAACATAGTATGCTATCTTTGTGAGTTTCAAGTACATTCTGTATTCTCAAAATAGTAAGCTTTCTCCAAGTTCTTAACTTGAGTTCAGTATTATGCAAGTTCTTGAGTTGAGAATTGTATTCTGCGAGTTCTTGAGTTGGAATAAGCTTTATGCGAGTTCATGACTTAGAATAAGCATCATGCGAGTTTTTTACTTGGACTTTGCATTTTGAGTGTTCTAACCTGTTTTAAGGTGATTTTCATGTGTTCTGCGAGTTCATTAAGATACAACATCATTTTGAGATCAAAATCTAAACAAGTGTTTTGGTCATTTTTTTGTATCTTTTGTGTATTTTTTTTGAAGTGTTGTTTCATTTTGTATCTTGCAACATAGTATGCTATCTTTGTGAGTTCTAAGTACATTATGTATTCTCAACATAGTATGCTTTCTACGAGTTCTTAACTTAGTATTATGCTAGTTCTTGAGTTGAGAATTGTATTCTGCGAGTTCTAGAGTTGGAATAAGCTTTATGCGAGTTCATGACTTAGAATAAGCATCATGCGAGTTTTTTACTTGGACTTTGCATTTTGAGTGCTCTAACCTGTTTTAAGCGGATTTTCATGTGTTCTGCGAGTTCATGAGATACAACATCATTTTGAGATCAAAATCAAAACAACAAGTGTTTTGGTCATTTTTTTGTATCTTTTATGTATTTTTTTGAAGTGTTGTTTCATTTTGTATCTTGCAACATAGTATGCTATCTTTGTGAGCTGTAATTATGTATTCTCAACATAGTATGCTTTCTACGAGTTCTTAACTCAGTATTATGCTAGTTCTTGAGTTGACAAATGTATTCTGCGAGTTCTAGAGTTGGAATAAGCTTTATGCGAGTTCATTACTTAGAATAAGCATCATGCGAGTTTTTAATTTGGACTTTGCATTTTGAGTGTTCTAACCTGTTTTTAAGAGGATTTTCATGTGTTCTGCGAGTTCTTTAGATACAACATCATTTTGAGATCAAATTCAAAACAACAAGTGTTTTGGTCATATTTTTTTTATCTTTTATGTATTTTTTTTGAAGTGTTGTTGCATTTTGTATCTTGCAATATAGTATGCTATCTTTGTGAGCTGTAAGTACATTCTGTATTCTCAACATAGTAAGTTCTTAACTCAGTATTATGCTAGTTCTTGAGTTTAGAATTGTATTCTGCGAGTTCTAGAGTTGGAATAAGCTTTATGCGAGTTCATTACTTAGAATAAGCATCATGCGAGTTTTTAATTGGGACTTTGAATTTTGAGTGTTCTAAAGTATTTTAAGCAGATTTTCATGTGTTCTGCGAGTTCATGAGATACAACATCATTTTGAGATCAAAATCAAAACAACAAGTGTTTTAGTCATTTTTTTGTATCTTTTATGTACTTTTTTTGAAGTGTTGTTTCATTTTGTATCTTGCAACATAGTATGCTATCTTTGTGAGCTGTAAGTACATTCTGTATTCTCAACATAGTAAGTTCTTAACTCAGTATTATGCTAGTTCTTGAGTTTAGAATTGTATTCTGCGAGTTCTAGAGTTGGAATAAGCTTTATGCGAGTTCATTACTTAGAATAAGCATCATGCGAGTTTTTAATTGGGACTTTGAATTTTGAGTGTTCTAACCTGTTTTAAGAGGATTTTCATGTGTTCTGCGAGTTCATTAGATACAACATCATTTTGAGATCAAATTCAAAACAACAAGTGTTTTGGTCATATTTTTGTATCTTTTATGTATTTTTTTTTCAAGTGTTGTTGCATTTTGTATCTTGCAATATGCTATCTTTGTGAGCTTCAAGTACATTCTGTATTCTCAACATAGTAAGCTTTCTCCGAGTTCTTAACTTGAGTTCAGTATTATGCGAGTTCTTGAGTTGAGAATTGTATTCTGCGAGTTCTAGAGTTGGAATAAGCTTTATGCGAGTTCATGACCTAGAATAAGCATCATGCGAGTTTTTTTCTTGGACTATGCATTTTGAGTGTTCTAAACTATTTTAAGCGGATTTTCATGTGTTCTGCGAGTTCATGAGATACAACATCATTTTGAGATCAAAATCAAAACAAGAAGTGTTTTAGTCATTTTTTTGTATCTTTTATGTACTTTTTTTGAAGTGTTGTTTCATTTTGTATCTTGCAACATAGTATGCTATCTTTGTGAGCTGTAAGTACATTCTGTATTCTCGACATAGTAAGTTCTTAACTCAGTATTATGCTAGTTCTTGAGTTTAGAATTGTATTCTGCGAGTTCTAGAGTTGGAATAAGCTTTATGCGAGTTCATTACTTAGAATAAGCATCATGCGAGTTTTTAATTTGGACTTTGAATTTTGAGTGTTCTAACCTGTTTTAAGAGGATTTTCATGTGTTCTGCGAGTTCATTAGATACAACATCATTTTGAGATCAAATTCAAAACAACAAGTGTTTTGGTCATATTTTTGTATCTTTTATGTATTTTTTTTCAAGTGTTGTTGCATTTTGTATCTTGCAATATGCTATCTTTGTGAGCTTCAAGTACATTCTGTATTCTCAACATAGTAAGCTTTCTCCGAGTTCTTAACTTGAGTTCAGTATTATGCGAGTTCTTGAGTTGAGAATTGTATTCTGCGAATTCTAGAGTTGGAATAAGCTTTATGTGAGTTCATGACTTAGAATAAGCATCATGCGAGTTTTTTTCTTGGACTATGCATTTTGAGTGTTCTAAACTATTTTAAGCGGATTTTCATGTGTTCTGCGAGTTCATGAGATACAACATCATTTTGAGATCAAAATCAAAACAACAAGTGTTTTAGTCATTTTTTTGTATCTTTTATGTATTTTTTTTGAAGTGTTGTTTCATTTTGTATCTTGCAACATAGTATGCTATCTTTGTGAGCTGTAAGTACATTCTGTATCTTGCAACATAGTAAGCTTTCTCCGAGTTCTTAACTTGAGTTCAGTATTATGCGAGTTCTTGAGTTGAGAATTGTATTGGTCATTTTTTTGTATCTTGAGTTGAGAATTGTATTGGTCATTCTTAACTTGTGAGTTCTAAGTACATTCTGTATTCTTAACATAGTATGCTTTCTACGAGTTCTTAACTTGAGTTCAGTATTATGCTAGTTCTTGAATTGAGAATTGTATTCTGCGAGTTCTAGAGTTGGAATAAGCTTTAAAGCGAGTTAATGACTTAGAATAAGCATCATGTGAGTTTTTTACTTGGACTTTGCATTTTGAGGGTTCTAACCTGTTTTAAACGGATTTTCATGTGTTCTGCGAGTTCATGAGATACAACATCATTTTCAGATCAAAATCAAAACAACAAGTGGTTTGGTCATTTTTTTTGTATCTTTTATGTATTTTTTTGAGGTGTTGTTTCATTTTGTATCTTGCAACATAGTATGCTATCTTTGTGAGCTGTAAGTAAATTCTGTATTCTCAACATAGTATGCCTTCTACGAGTTCTTAACTCAGTATTATGCTAGTTCTTGAGTTGAGAATTGTATTTTGCGAGTTCTAGAGTTGGAATAAGCTTTATGCGAGTTCATGACTTTGAATAAGCATCATGAGAGTTTTTTACTTGGACTTTCATTTTGAGTGCTCTAACCTGTTTTAAGCGGATTTTCATGTGTTCTGCGAGTTCATGAGATACAACATCATTTTGAGATCAAAATCAAAACAACAAGTGTTATGGTCATTTTTTTGTATATTTTATGTATTTTTTTTTTGAAGTGTTGTTTCATTTTGTATCTTGCAACATTAATCTTTGTGTGCTGTAAGTAAATTATGTATTCTCAACATAGTATGCTTTCTACGAGTTCTTAACTCAGTATTATGCTAGTTCTTGAGTTTAGAATTGTATTCTGCGAGTTCTAGAGTTGGAATAAGCTTTATGCGAGTTCATTACTTAGAATAAGCATCATGCGAGTTTTTAATTTGGACTTTGAATTTTGAGTGTTCTAACCTGTTTTAAGAGGATTTTCATGTGTTCTGCGAGTTCATTAGATACAACATCATTTTGAGATCAAATTCAAAACAACAAGTGTTTTGGTCATATTTTTGTATCTTTTATGTATTTTTTTTTGAAGTGTTGTTGCATTTGTATCTTGCAATATGCTATCTTTGTGAGCTTCAAGTACATTCTGTATTCTCAACATAGTAAGCTTTCTCCGAGTTCTTAACTTGAGTTCAGTATTATGCGAGTTCTTGAGTTGAGAATTGTATTCTGCGAGTTCTAGAGTTGGAATAAGCTTTATGCGAGTTCATGACTTAGAATAAGCATCATGCGAGTTTTTTACTTGGACTTTGCATTTTGAGTGTTCTAACCTGTTTTAAGGTGATTTTCATGTGTTCTGCGAGTTCATTAAGATACAACATCATTTTGAGATCAAAATCTAAACAAGTGTTTTGGTCATTTTTTTGTATCTTTTGTGTATTTTTTTTTGAAGTGTTGTTTCATTTTGTATCTTGCAACATTACAACCTTTGTGAGCTGTAAGTACATTCCGTATTCTCAACATAGTCTGCTTTCTACGAGTTCTTAACTCAGTATTATGCTACTTCTTGAGTTGAGAATTGTATTCTGCGAGTTCTAGAGTTGGAATAAGCTTTATGCGAGTTCATGACTTAGAATAAGCATCATGCGAGTTTTTAACTTGGACTTTGCATTTTGAGTGTTCTAACCTGTTTTAAGAGGATTTTCATGTGTTCTGCAAGTTCATTAGATACAACTTCATTTTGAGATCAAAATCAAAACAACAAGTGTTTTGGTCATTTTTTTGTATCTTTTATGTATTTTTTTTGAAGTGTTGTTGCATTTTTTATCTTGCAACATAGTATGCTATCTTTGTGAGCTTCAAGTACATTCTGTATTCTCAACATAGTATGCTTTCTATGAGTTCTTAAGTCAGTATTGTGCTAGTTCTTGAGTTGAGAATTGTATTATGCGAGTTCTTGATGTGGAATAAGCTTTATGCGAGTTCGTGACTTAGAATAAGCATCATGCGAGTTTTTAACTTGGACATTGCATTTGGAGTGTTCTAACCTGTTTTAAGAGGATTTTCATGTGTTCTGCGAGTTCATTAGATACAACATCATTTTGAGAGCAAAATCAAAACGTTTTGGTCATTTTTTTTGTATCTTTTATGTATTTTTTTTGAAGTGTTGTTGCATTTTGTATCTTGCAACATAGTATGCTATCTTTGTGAGTTTCAAGTACATTCTGTATTCTCAAAATAGTAAGCTTTCTCCAAGTTCTTAACTTGAGTTCAGTATTATGCAAGTTCTTGAGTTGAGAATTGTATTCTGCGAGTTCTTGAGTTGGAATAAGCTTTATGCGAGTTCATGACTTAGAATAAGCATCATGCGAGTTTTTTACTTGGACTTTGCATTTTGAGTGTTCTAACCTGTTTTAAGGTGATTTTCATGTGTTCTGCGAGTTCATTAAGATACAACATCATTTTGAGATCAAAATCTAAACAAGTGTTTTGGTCATTTTTTTGTATCTTTTGTGTATTTTTTTTGAAGTGTTGTTTCATTTTGTATCTTGCAACATAGTATGCTATCTTTGTGAGTTCTAAGTACATTATGTATTCTCAACATAGTATGCTTTCTACGAGTTCTTAACTTAGTATTATGCTAGTTCTTGAGTTGAGAATTGTATTCTGCGAGTTCTAGAGTTGGAATAAGCTTTATGCGAGTTCATGACTTAGAATAAGCATCATGCGAGTTTTTTACTTGGACTTTGCATTTTGAGTGCTCTAACCTGTTTTAAGCGGATTTTCATGTGTTCTGCGAGTTCATGAGATACAACATCATTTTGAGATCAAAATCAAAACAACAAGTGTTTTGGTCATTTTTTTGTATCTTTTATGTATTTTTTTGAAGTGTTGTTTCATTTTGTATCTTGCAACATAGTATGCTATCTTTGTGAGCTGTAATTATGTATTCTCAACATAGTATGCTTTCTACGAGTTCTTAACTCAGTATTATGCTAGTTCTTGAGTTGACAAATGTATTCTGCGAGTTCTAGAGTTGGAATAAGCTTTATGCGAGTTCATTACTTAGAATAAGCATCATGCGAGTTTTTAATTTGGACTTTGCATTTTGAGTGTTCTAACCTGTTTTTAAGAGGATTTTCATGTGTTCTGCGAGTTCTTTAGATACAACATCATTTTGAGATCAAATTCAAAACAACAAGTGTTTTGGTCATATTTTTTTTATCTTTTATGTATTTTTTTTGAAGTGTTGTTGCATTTTGTATCTTGCAATATAGTATGCTATCTTTGTGAGCTGTAAGTACATTCTGTATTCTCAACATAGTAAGTTCTTAACTCAGTATTATGCTAGTTCTTGAGTTTAGAATTGTATTCTGCGAGTTCTAGAGTTGGAATAAGCTTTATGCGAGTTCATTACTTAGAATAAGCATCATGCGAGTTTTTAATTGGGACTTTGAATTTTGAGTGTTCTAAAGTATTTTAAGCAGATTTTCATGTGTTCTGCGAGTTCATGAGATACAACATCATTTTGAGATCAAAATCAAAACAACAAGTGTTTTAGTCATTTTTTTGTATCTTTTATGTACTTTTTTTGAAGTGTTGTTTCATTTTGTATCTTGCAACATAGTATGCTATCTTTGTGAGCTGTAAGTACATTCTGTATTCTCAACATAGTAAGTTCTTAACTCAGTATTATGCTAGTTCTTGAGTTTAGAATTGTATTCTGCGAGTTCTAGAGTTGGAATAAGCTTTATGCGAGTTCATTACTTAGAATAAGCATCATGCGAGTTTTTAATTGGGACTTTGAATTTTGAGTGTTCTAACCTGTTTTAAGAGGATTTTCATGTGTTCTGCGAGTTCATTAGATACAACATCATTTTGAGATCAAATTCAAAACAACAAGTGTTTTGGTCATATTTTTGTATCTTTTATGTATTTTTTTTTCAAGTGTTGTTGCATTTTGTATCTTGCAATATGCTATCTTTGTGAGCTTCAAGTACATTCTGTATTCTCAACATAGTAAGCTTTCTCCGAGTTCTTAACTTGAGTTCAGTATTATGCGAGTTCTTGAGTTGAGAATTGTATTCTGCGAGTTCTAGAGTTGGAATAAGCTTTATGCGAGTTCATGACCTAGAATAAGCATCATGCGAGTTTTTTTCTTGGACTATGCATTTTGAGTGTTCTAAACTATTTTAAGCGGATTTTCATGTGTTCTGCGAGTTCATGAGATACAACATCATTTTGAGATCAAAATCAAAACAAGAAGTGTTTTAGTCATTTTTTTGTATCTTTTATGTACTTTTTTTGAAGTGTTGTTTCATTTTGTATCTTGCAACATAGTATGCTATCTTTGTGAGCTGTAAGTACATTCTGTATTCTCGACATAGTAAGTTCTTAACTCAGTATTATGCTAGTTCTTGAGTTTAGAATTGTATTCTGCGAGTTCTAGAGTTGGAATAAGCTTTATGCGAGTTCATTACTTAGAATAAGCATCATGCGAGTTTTTAATTTGGACTTTGAATTTTGAGTGTTCTAACCTGTTTTAAGAGGATTTTCATGTGTTCTGCGAGTTCATTAGATACAACATCATTTTGAGATCAAATTCAAAACAACAAGTGTTTTGGTCATATTTTTGTATCTTTTATGTATTTTTTTTCAAGTGTTGTTGCATTTTGTATCTTGCAATATGCTATCTTTGTGAGCTTCAAGTACATTCTGTATTCTCAACATAGTAAGCTTTCTCCGAGTTCTTAACTTGAGTTCAGTATTATGCGAGTTCTTGAGTTGAGAATTGTATTCTGCGAATTCTAGAGTTGGAATAAGCTTTATGTGAGTTCATGACTTAGAATAAGCATCATGCGAGTTTTTTTCTTGGACTATGCATTTTGAGTGTTCTAAACTATTTTAAGCGGATTTTCATGTGTTCTGCGAGTTCATGAGATACAACATCATTTTGAGATCAAAATCAAAACAACAAGTGTTTTAGTCATTTTTTTGTATCTTTTATGTATTTTTTTTGAAGTGTTGTTTCATTTTGTATCTTGCAACATAGTATGCTATCTTTGTGAGCTGTAAGTACATTCTGTATCTTGCAACATAGTAAGCTTTCTCCGAGTTCTTAACTTGAGTTCAGTATTATGCGAGTTCTTGAGTTGAGAATTGTATTGGTCATTTTTTTGTATCTTGAGTTGAGAATTGTATTGGTCATTCTTAACTTGTGAGTTCTAAGTACATTCTGTATTCTTAACATAGTATGCTTTCTACGAGTTCTTAACTTGAGTTCAGTATTATGCTAGTTCTTGAATTGAGAATTGTATTCTGCGAGTTCTAGAGTTGGAATAAGCTTTAAAGCGAGTTAATGACTTAGAATAAGCATCATGTGAGTTTTTTACTTGGACTTTGCATTTTGAGGGTTCTAACCTGTTTTAAACGGATTTTCATGTGTTCTGCGAGTTCATGAGATACAACATCATTTTCAGATCAAAATCAAAACAACAAGTGGTTTGGTCATTTTTTTTGTATCTTTTATGTATTTTTTTGAGGTGTTGTTTCATTTTGTATCTTGCAACATAGTATGCTATCTTTGTGAGCTGTAAGTAAATTCTGTATTCTCAACATAGTATGCCTTCTACGAGTTCTTAACTCAGTATTATGCTAGTTCTTGAGTTGAGAATTGTATTTTGCGAGTTCTAGAGTTGGAATAAGCTTTATGCGAGTTCATGACTTTGAATAAGCATCATGAGAGTTTTTTACTTGGACTTTCATTTTGAGTGCTCTAACCTGTTTTAAGCGGATTTTCATGTGTTCTGCGAGTTCATGAGATACAACATCATTTTGAGATCAAAATCAAAACAACAAGTGTTATGGTCATTTTTTTGTATATTTTATGTATTTTTTTTTTTGAAGTGTTGTTTCATTTTGTATCTTGCAACATTAATCTTTGTGTGCTGTAAGTAAATTATGTATTCTCAACATAGTATGCTTTCTACGAGTTCTTAACTCAGTATTATGCTAGTTCTTGAGTTTAGAATTGTATTCTGCGAGTTCTAGAGTTGGAATAAGCTTTATGCGAGTTCATTACTTAGAATAAGCATCATGCGAGTTTTTAATTTGGACTTTGAATTTTGAGTGTTCTAACCTGTTTTAAGAGGATTTTCATGTGTTCTGCGAGTTCATTAGATACAACATCATTTTGAGATCAAATTCAAAACAACAAGTGTTTTGGTCATATTTTTGTATCTTTTATGTATTTTTTTTTGAAGTGTTGTTGCATTTGTATCTTGCAATATGCTATCTTTGTGAGCTTCAAGTACATTCTGTATTCTCAACATAGTAAGCTTTCTCCGAGTTCTTAACTTGAGTTCAGTATTATGCGAGTTCTTGAGTTGAGAATTGTATTCTGCGAGTTCTAGAGTTGGAATAAGCTTTATGCGAGTTCATGACTTAGAATAAGCATCATGCGAGTTTTTTACTTGGACTTTGCATTTTGAGTGTTCTAACCTGTTTTAAGGTGATTTTCATGTGTTCTGCGAGTTCATTAAGATACAACATCATTTTGAGATCAAAATCTAAACAAGTGTTTTGGTCATTTTTTTGTATCTTTTGTGTATTTTTTTTTGAAGTGTTGTTTCATTTTGTATCTTGCAACATTACAACCTTTGTGAGCTGTAAGTACATTCCGTATTCTCAACATAGTCTGCTTTCTACGAGTTCTTAACTCAGTATTATGCTACTTCTTGAGTTGAGAATTGTATTCTGCGAGTTCTAGAGTTGGAATAAGCTTTATGCGAGTTCATGACTTAGAATAAGCATCATGCGAGTTTTTAACTTGGACTTTGCATTTTGAGTGTTCTAACCTGTTTTAAGAGGATTTTCATGTGTTCTGCAAGTTCATTAGATACAACTTCATTTTGAGATCAAAATCAAAACAACAAGTGTTTTGGTCATTTTTTTGTATCTTTTATGTATTTTTTTTGAAGTGTTGTTGCATTTTTTATCTTGCAACATAGTATGCTATCTTTGTGAGCTTCAAGTACATTCTGTATTCTCAACATAGTATGCTTTCTATGAGTTCTTAAGTCAGTATTGTGCTAGTTCTTGAGTTGAGAATTGTATTATGCGAGTTCTTGATGTGGAATAAGCTTTATGCGAGTTCGTGACTTAGAATAAGCATCATGCGAGTTTTTAACTTGGACATTGCATTTGGAGTGTTCTAACCTGTTTTAAGAGGATTTTCATGTGTTCTGCGAGTTCATTAGATACAACATCATTTTGAGAGCAAAATCAAAACGTTTTGGTCATTTTTTTTGTATCTTTTATGTATTTTTTTTGAAGTGTTGTTGCATTTTGTATCTTGCAACATAGTATGCTATCTTTGTGAGTTTCAAGTACATTCTGTATTCTCAAAATAGTAAGCTTTCTCCAAGTTCTTAACTTGAGTTCAGTATTATGCAAGTTCTTGAGTTGAGAATTGTATTCTGCGAGTTCTTGAGTTGGAATAAGCTTTATGCGAGTTCATGACTTAGAATAAGCATCATGCGAGTTTTTTACTTGGACTTTGCATTTTGAGTGTTCTAACCTGTTTTAAGGTGATTTTCATGTGTTCTGCGAGTTCATTAAGATACAACATCATTTTGAGATCAAAATCTAAACAAGTGTTTTGGTCATTTTTTTGTATCTTTTGTGTATTTTTTTTGAAGTGTTGTTTCATTTTGTATCTTGCAACATAGTATGCTATCTTTGTGAGTTCTAAGTACATTATGTATTCTCAACATAGTATGCTTTCTACGAGTTCTTAACTTAGTATTATGCTAGTTCTTGAGTTGAGAATTGTATTCTGCGAGTTCTAGAGTTGGAATAAGCTTTATGCGAGTTCATGACTTAGAATAAGCATCATGCGAGTTTTTTACTTGGACTTTGCATTTTGAGTGCTCTAACCTGTTTTAAGCGGATTTTCATGTGTTCTGCGAGTTCATGAGATACAACATCATTTTGAGATCAAAATCAAAACAACAAGTGTTTTGGTCATTTTTTTGTATCTTTTATGTATTTTTTTGAAGTGTTGTTTCATTTTGTATCTTGCAACATAGTATGCTATCTTTGTGAGCTGTAATTATGTATTCTCAACATAGTATGCTTTCTACGAGTTCTTAACTCAGTATTATGCTAGTTCTTGAGTTGACAAATGTATTCTGCGAGTTCTAGAGTTGGAATAAGCTTTATGCGAGTTCATTACTTAGAATAAGCATCATGCGAGTTTTTAATTTGGACTTTGCATTTTGAGTGTTCTAACCTGTTTTTAAGAGGATTTTCATGTGTTCTGCGAGTTCTTTAGATACAACATCATTTTGAGATCAAATTCAAAACAACAAGTGTTTTGGTCATATTTTTTTTATCTTTTATGTATTTTTTTTGAAGTGTTGTTGCATTTTGTATCTTGCAATATAGTATGCTATCTTTGTGAGCTGTAAGTACATTCTGTATTCTCAACATAGTAAGTTCTTAACTCAGTATTATGCTAGTTCTTGAGTTTAGAATTGTATTCTGCGAGTTCTAGAGTTGGAATAAGCTTTATGCGAGTTCATTACTTAGAATAAGCATCATGCGAGTTTTTAATTGGGACTTTGAATTTTGAGTGTTCTAAAGTATTTTAAGCAGATTTTCATGTGTTCTGCGAGTTCATGAGATACAACATCATTTTGAGATCAAAATCAAAACAACAAGTGTTTTAGTCATTTTTTTGTATCTTTTATGTACTTTTTTTGAAGTGTTGTTTCATTTTGTATCTTGCAACATAGTATGCTATCTTTGTGAGCTGTAAGTACATTCTGTATTCTCAACATAGTAAGTTCTTAACTCAGTATTATGCTAGTTCTTGAGTTTAGAATTGTATTCTGCGAGTTCTAGAGTTGGAATAAGCTTTATGCGAGTTCATTACTTAGAATAAGCATCATGCGAGTTTTTAATTGGGACTTTGAATTTTGAGTGTTCTAACCTGTTTTAAGAGGATTTTCATGTGTTCTGCGAGTTCATTAGATACAACATCATTTTGAGATCAAATTCAAAACAACAAGTGTTTTGGTCATATTTTTGTATCTTTTATGTATTTTTTTTTCAAGTGTTGTTGCATTTTGTATCTTGCAATATGCTATCTTTGTGAGCTTCAAGTACATTCTGTATTCTCAACATAGTAAGCTTTCTCCGAGTTCTTAACTTGAGTTCAGTATTATGCGAGTTCTTGAGTTGAGAATTGTATTCTGCGAGTTCTAGAGTTGGAATAAGCTTTATGCGAGTTCATGACCTAGAATAAGCATCATGCGAGTTTTTTTCTTGGACTATGCATTTTGAGTGTTCTAAACTATTTTAAGCGGATTTTCATGTGTTCTGCGAGTTCATGAGATACAACATCATTTTGAGATCAAAATCAAAACAAGAAGTGTTTTAGTCATTTTTTTGTATCTTTTATGTACTTTTTTTGAAGTGTTGTTTCATTTTGTATCTTGCAACATAGTATGCTATCTTTGTGAGCTGTAAGTACATTCTGTATTCTCGACATAGTAAGTTCTTAACTCAGTATTATGCTAGTTCTTGAGTTTAGAATTGTATTCTGCGAGTTCTAGAGTTGGAATAAGCTTTATGCGAGTTCATTACTTAGAATAAGCATCATGCGAGTTTTTAATTTGGACTTTGAATTTTGAGTGTTCTAACCTGTTTTAAGAGGATTTTCATGTGTTCTGCGAGTTCATTAGATACAACATCATTTTGAGATCAAATTCAAAACAACAAGTGTTTTGGTCATATTTTTGTATCTTTTATGTATTTTTTTTCAAGTGTTGTTGCATTTTGTATCTTGCAATATGCTATCTTTGTGAGCTTCAAGTACATTCTGTATTCTCAACATAGTAAGCTTTCTCCGAGTTCTTAACTTGAGTTCAGTATTATGCGAGTTCTTGAGTTGAGAATTGTATTCTGCGAATTCTAGAGTTGGAATAAGCTTTATGTGAGTTCATGACTTAGAATAAGCATCATGCGAGTTTTTTTCTTGGACTATGCATTTTGAGTGTTCTAAACTATTTTAAGCGGATTTTCATGTGTTCTGCGAGTTCATGAGATACAACATCATTTTGAGATCAAAATCAAAACAACAAGTGTTTTAGTCATTTTTTTGTATCTTTTATGTATTTTTTTTTGAAGTGTTGTTTCATTTTGTATCTTGCAACATAGTATGCTATCTTTGTGAGCTGTAAGTACATTCTGTATCTTGCAACATAGTAAGCTTTCTCCGAGTTCTTAACTTGAGTTCAGTATTATGCGAGTTCTTGAGTTGAGAATTGTATTGGTCATTTTTGTGTATCTTGAGTTGAGAATTGTATTGGTCATTCTTAACTTGTGAGTTCTAAGTACATTCTGTATTCTTAACATAGTATGCTTTCTACGAGTTCTTAACTTGAGTTCAGTATTATGCTAGTTCTTGAATTGAGAATTGTATTCTGCGAGTTCTAGAGTTGGAATAAGCTTTAAAGCGAGTTAATGACTTAGAATAAGCATCATGTGAGTTTTTTACTTGGACTTTGCATTTTGAGGGTTCTAACCTGTTTTAAACGGATTTTCATGTGTTCTGCGAGTTCATGAGATACAACATCATTTTCAGATCAAAATCAAAACAACAAGTGGTTTGGTCATTTTTTTTGTATCTTTTATGTATTTTTTTGAGGTGTTGTTTCATTTTGTATCTTGCAACATAGTATGCTATCTTTGTGAGCTGTAAGTAAATTCTGTATTCTCAACATAGTATGCCTTCTACGAGTTCTTAACTCAGTATTATGCTAGTTCTTGAGTTGAGAATTGTATTTTGCGAGTTCTAGAGTTGGAATAAGCTTTATGCGAGTTCATGACTTTGAATAAGCATCATGAGAGTTTTTTACTTGGACTTTCATTTTGAGTGCTCTAACCTGTTTTAAGCGGATTTTCATGTGTTCTGCGAGTTCATGAGATACAACATCATTTTGAGATCAAAATCAAAACAACAAGTGTTATGGTCATTTTTTTGTATATTTTATGTATTTTTTTTTTGAAGTGTTGTTTCATTTTGTATCTTGCAACATTAATCTTTGTGTGCTGTAAGTAAATTATGTATTCTCAACATAGTATGCTTTCTACGAGTTCTTAACTCAGTATTATGCTAGTTCTTGAGTTTAGAATTGTATTCTGCGAGTTCTAGAGTTGGAATAAGCTTTATGCGAGTTCATTACTTAGAATAAGCATCATGCGAGTTTTTAATTTGGACTTTGAATTTTGAGTGTTCTAACCTGTTTTAAGAGGATTTTCATGTGTTCTGCGAGTTCATTAGATACAACATCATTTTGAGATCAAATTCAAAACAACAAGTGTTTTGGTCATATTTTTGTATCTTTTATGTATTTTTTTTTGAAGTGTTGTTGCATTTGTATCTTGCAATATGCTATCTTTGTGAGCTTCAAGTACATTCTGTATTCTCAACATAGTAAGCTTTCTCCGAGTTCTTAACTTGAGTTCAGTATTATGCGAGTTCTTGAGTTGAGAATTGTATTCTGCGAGTTCTAGAGTTGGAATAAGCTTTATGCGAGTTCATGACTTAGAATAAGCATCATGCGAGTTTTTTTCTTGGACTATGCATTTTGAGTGTTCTAAACTATTTTAAGCGGATTTTCATGTGTTTTGCGAGTTCATGAGATACAACATCATTTTGAGATCAAAATCAAAACAACAAGTGTTTTAGTCATTTTTTTGTATCTTTTATGTTTTTTTTGAAGTGTTGTTTCATTTTGTATCATGCAATATGCTATCTTTGTGAGCTTCAAGTACATTCTGTATTCTCAACCTAGTAAGCTTTCTCCGAGTTCTTAACTTGAGTTCAGTATTATGCGAGTTCTTGAGTTGGGAATTGTATTCTGTGAGTTCTAGAGTTGGAATAAGCTTTATGCGAGTTCATGACTTAGAATTAAGCATCATGCGAGTTTGTTACTTGGACTTTGCATTTTGAGTGTTCTAACCTGTTTTAAACGGATTTTCATGTGTTCTGTGAGTTCATGAGATACAACATCATTTTCAGATCAAAATCAAAACAACAAGTGTTTTGGTCATTTTTTTGTATCTTTTATGTATTTTTTTTGAAGTGTTGTTGCATTTTGTATCTTGCAACATAGAGTATGCTATCTTTGTGAGCTTCAAGTACATTCTGTATTCTCAACATAGTAAGCTTTCTCCGAGTTCTTAATTTGAGTTCAGTATTATGCGAGTTCTTGAGTTGAGAATTGTATTTTGCGAGTTCTAGAGTTGGAATAAGCTTTATGCGAGTTCATGACTTCGAATAAGCATCATGAGAGTTTTTTACTTGGACTTTCATTTTGAGTGCTCTAACCTGTTTTAAACGGATTTTCATGTGTTCTGCGAGTTCAAGAGATACAACATCATTTTGAGATCAAAATCAAAACAACAAGTGTTTTGGTCATTTTTTTGTATCTTTTATGTTTTTTTTTGAAGTGTTGTTTCATTTTGTATCTTGCAACATAGTATGCTATCTTTGTGAGTTCTAAGTACATTCTGTATTCTCAACATAGTATGCTTTCTACGAGTTCTTAACTCAGTATTATGCTAGTTCTTGAGTTGAGAATTGTATTCTGCGAGTTCTAGAGTTGGAATAAGCTTTATGCGAGTTCACGACTTAGAATAAGCATCATGCGAGTTTTTAACTTGGACTTTGCATTTTGAGTGTTCAAACCTGTTTTAAGAGGATTTTCATGTGTTCTGCGAGTTCATGAGATACAACATCATTTTGAGATCAAAATCAAAACAACAAGTGTTTTGGTCATTTTTTTGTATCTTTTCTGTATTTTTTTTGGATTTGTTGTTATATTTTGTATCTTGCAACGTAGTATGCAATTTTTTGAGCTTCAAGTACATTCTGTATTCTTAATAGTTTGCTTTCTCCGAGTTCTTAACTCAGTATAATGCTAGTTCTTGAGTTGAGAATTGTATTCTGCGAGTTCTAGAGTCGGAATAAGCGTTATGGGAGTTCATGACTTAGAATAAGCATCATGCGAGTTTTTTACTTGGACTTTGCATTTTGAGTGTTCTAACCTGTTTTAAACGGATTTTCATGTGTTCTGCGAGTTCATGAGATACAACATCATTTTGAGATCAAAATCAAAACAACAAGTGTTTTGGTCATTTTTTTGTATCTTTTATGTTTTTTTTTGAAGTGTTATTTCATTTTGTATCTTGCAACATAGTATGCTATCTTTGTGAGTTCTAAGTACATTCTGTATTCTCAACATAGTATGCTTTCTACGAGTTCTTAACTCAGTATTATGCTAGTTCTTGAGTTGAGAATTGTATTCTGCGAGTTCTAGAGCTGGAATAAGCTTTATGCGAGTTCATGACTTAGAATAAGCATCATGCGAGTTTTTTACTTGGACTTTGCTTTTTGAGTGCTCTAACCTGTTTTAAGCGGATTTTCATGTGTTCTGCGAGTTCATGAGATACAACATCATTTTGAGATCAAAATCAAAACAACAAGTGTTTTGGTCATTTTTTTGTATCTTTTATGTATTTTTTTTTGAAGTGTTGTTTCATTTTGTATCTTGCAACATTAATCTTTGTGTGCTGTAAGTAAATTATGTATTCTCAACATAGTATGCTTTCTACGAGTTCTTCACTCAGTATTATGCTAGTTCTTGAGTTTAGAATTGTATTCTGCGAGTTCTAGAGTTGGAATAAGCTTTATGCGAGTTCATTACTTAGAATAAGCATCATGCGAGTTTTTAATTTGGACTTTGAATTTTGAGTGTTCTAACCTGTTTTAAGAGGATTTTCCTGTGTTCTGCGAGTTCATTAGATACAACATCATTTTGAGATCAAATTCAAAACAACAAGTGTTTTGGTCATATTTTTGTATCTTTTATGTATTTTCTTTTCAAGTGTTGTTGCATTTTGTATCTTGCAATATGCTAACTTTGTGAGCTTCAAGTACATTCTCAACATAGTAAGCTTTCTCCGAGTTCTTAACTTGAGATATTATGCGAGTTCTTGAGTTGAAAATTGTATTCTGCGAGTTCTAGAGTTGGAATAAGCTTTATGCGAGTTCATGACTTAGAATAAGCATATTGCGAGTTTTTTTTCTTGGACTATGCATTTTGAGTGTTCTAAACTATTTTAAGCGGATTTTCATGTGTTCTGCGAGTTCATGAGATACAACATCATTTTGAGATCAAAATCAAAACAACAAGTGTTTTAGTCATTTTTTTGTATCTTTTATGTTTTTTTTTGAAGTGTTGTTTCATTTTGTATCTTGCAACATAGTATGCTATCTTTGTAAGCTGTATGTACATTCTGTATTCTCAACATAGTATGCTTTCTACAAGTTCTTAACTCAGTATTATGCTAGTTCTTGAGTTGAGAATTGTATTCTGCGAGTTCTAGAGTTGGAATAAGCTTTATGCGAGTTCATGACTTAGAATAAGCATCATGCGAGTTTTTTACTTGGACTTTGCATTTTGAGTGTTCTAACCTGTTTTAAACGAATTTTCATGTGTTCTGCGAGTTCTTGAGATACAACATTATTTTGAGATCAAAATCAAAACAACAAGTGTTTTGGTCATTTTTTTGTATCTTTTATGTATTTTTTTTGAAGTGTTGTTTCATTTTGTATCTTGCAACATAGTATGCTATCTTTGTGAGTTCTAAGTACATTCTGTATTCTCAACATAGTATGCTTTCTACGAGTTCTTAACTCAGTATTATGCTAGTTCTTGAGTTGAGAATTGTATTCTGCGAGTTCTAGAGTTGGAATAAGCTTTATGCGAGTTCACGACTTAGAATAAGCATCATGCGAGTTTTTAACTTGGACTTTGCATTTTGAGTGTTCAAACCTGTTTTAAGAGGATTTTCATGTGTTCTGCGAGTTCATGAGATACAACATCATTTTGAGATCAAAATCAAAACAACAAGTGTTTTGGTCATTTTTTTGTATCTTTTCTGTATTTTTTTTGGATTTGTTGTTATATTTTGTATCTTGCAACGTAGTATGCAATTTTTTGAGCTTCAAGTACATTCTGTATTCTTAATAGTTTGCTTTCTCCGAGTTCTTAACTCAGTATTATGCTAGTTCTTGAGTTGAGAATTGTATTCTGCGAGTTCTAGAGTTGGAATAAGCGTTATGCGAGTTCATGACTTAGAATAAGCATCATGCGAGTTTTTTACTTGGACTTTGCATTTTGAGTGTTCTAACCTGTTTTAAACGGATTTTCATGTGTTCTGCGAGTTCATGAGATACAACATCATTTTGAGATCAAAATCAAAACAACAAGTGTTTTGGTCATTTTTTGTATCTTTTATGTTTTTTTTTGAAGTGTTGTTTCATTTTGTATCTTGCAACATAGTATGCTATCTTTGTGAGTTCTAAGTACATTCTGTATTCTCAACATAGTATGCTTTCTACGAGTTCTTAACTCAGTATTATGCTAGTTCTTGAGTTGAGAATTGTATTCTGCGAGTTCTAGAGCTGGAATAAGCTTTATGCGAGTTCATGACTTAGAATAAGCATCATGCGAGTTTTTTACTTGGACTTTGCTTTTTGAGTGCTCTAACCTGTTTTAAGCGGATTTTCATGTGTTCTGCGAGTTCATGTGATACAACATCATTTTGAGATCAAAATCAAAACAACAAGTGTTTTGGTCATTTTTTTGTATCTTTTATGTATTTTTTTTTGAAGTGTTGTTTCATTTTGTATCTTGCAACATTAATCTTTGTGTGCTGTAAGTAAATTATGTATTCTCAACATAGTATGCTTTCTACGAGTTCTTCACTCAGTATTATGCTAGTTCTTGAGTTTAGAATTGTATTCTGCGAGTTCTAGAGTTGGAATAAGCTTTATGCGAGTTCATTACTTAGAATAAGCATCATGCGAGTTTTTAATTTGGACTTTGAATTTTGAGTGTTCTAACCTGTTTTAAGAGGATTTTCATGTGTTCTGCGAGTTCATTAGATACAACATCATTTTGAGATCAAATTCAAAACAACAAGTGTTTTGGTCATATTTTTGTATCTTTTATGTATTTTCTTTTCAAGTGTTGTTGCATTTTGTATCTTGCAATATGCTAACTTTGTGAGCTTCAAGTACATTCTCAACATAGTAAGCTTTCTCCGAGTTCTTAACTTGAGATATTATGCGAGTTCTTGAGTTGAAAATTGTATTCTGCGAGTTCTAGAGTTGGAATAAGCTTTATGCGAGTTCATGACTTAGAATAAGCATATTGCGAGTTTTTTTCTTGGACTATGCATTTTGAGTGTTCTAAACTATTTTAAGCGGATTTTCATGTGTTCTGCGAGTTCATGAGATACAACATCATTTTGAGATCAAAATCAAAACAACAAGTGTTTTAGTCATTTTTTTGTATCTTTTATGTCTTTTTTTGAAGTGTTGTTTCATTTTGTATCTTGTAACATAGTATGCTATCTTTGTAAGCTGTATGTACATTCTGTATTCTCAACATAGTATGCTTTCTACAAGTTCTTAACTCAGTATTATGCTAGTTCTTGAGTTGAGAATTGTATTCTGCGAGTTAGTTGGAATAAGCTTTATGCGAGTTCATGACTTAGAATAAGCATCATGCGAGTTTTTTACTTGGACTTTGCATTTTGAGTGTTCTAACCTGTTTTAAACGAATTTTCATGTGTTCTGCGAGTTCTTGAGATACAACATTATTTTGAGATCAAAATCAAAACAACAAGTGTTTTGGTCATTTTTTTGTATCTTTTATGTATTTTTTTTGAAGTGTTGTTTCATTTTGTATCTTGCAACATAGTATGCTATCTTTGTGAGTTCTAAGTACATTCTGTATTCTCAACATAGTATGCTTTCTACGAGTTCTTAACTCAGTATTATGCTAGTTCTTGAGTTGAGAATTGTATTCTTCGAGTTCTAGAGTTGGAATAAGCTTTATGCGAGTTCATGACCTAGAATAAGCATCATGCGAGTTTTTTTCTTGGACTATGCATTTTGAGTGTTCTAAACTATTTTAAGCGGATTTTCATGTGTTCTGCGAGTTCATGAGATACAACATCATTTTGAGATCAAAATCAAAACAAGAAGTGTTTTAGTCATTTTTTTGTATCTTTTATGTACTTTTTTTGAAGTGTTGTTTCATTTTGTATCTTGCAACATAGTATGCTATCTTTGTGAGCTGTAAGTACATTCTGTATTCTCAACATAGTAAGTTCTTAACTCAGTATTATGCTAGTTCTTGAGTTTAGAATTGTATTCTGCGAGTTCTAGAGTTGGAATAAGCTTTATGCGAGTTCATTACTTAGAATAAGCATCATGCGAGTTTTTAATTTGGACTTTGAATTTTGAGTGTTCTAACCTGTTTTAAGAGGATTTTCATGTGTTCTGCGAGTTCATTAGATACAACATCATTTTGAGATCAAATTCAAAACAACAAGTGTTTTGGTCATATTTTTGTATCTTTTATGTATTTTTTTTCAAGTGTTGTTGCATTTTGTATCTTGCAATATGCTATCTTTGTGAGCTTCAAGTACATTCTGTATTCTCAACATAGTAAGCTTTCTCCGAGTTCTTAACTTGAGTTCAGTATTATGCGAGTTCTTGAGTTGAGAATTGTATTCTGCGAGTTCTAGAGTTGGAATAAGCTTTATGTGAGTTCATGACTTAGAATAAGCATCATGCGAGTTTTTTTCTTGGACTATGCATTTTGAGTGTTCTAAACTATTTTAAGCGGATTTTCATGTGTTCTGCGAGTTCATGAGATACAACATCATTTTGAGATCAAAATCAAAACAACAAGTGTTTTAGTCATTTTTTTGTATCTTTTATGTATTTTTTTTGAAGTGTTGTTTCATTTTGTATCTTGCAACATAGTATGCTATCTTTGTGAGCTGTAAGTACATTCTGTATCTTGCAACATAGTAAGCTTTCTCCGAGTTCTTAACTTGAGTTCAGTATTATGCGAGTTCTTGAGTTGAGAATTGTATTCTGCGAGTTCTTGAGTTGGAATAAGCTTTATGCAAGTTCATGACTTAGAATAAGCATCATGCGAGTTTTTTACTTGGACTTTGCATTTTGAGTGTTCTAACCTGTTTTAAACGGATTTTCATGTGTTCTGCGAGTTCATGAGATACAACATCATTTTCAGATCAAAATCAAAACAACAAGTGTTTTGGTCATTTTTTTGTATCTTTTATGTATTTTTTTTGAAGTGTTGTTTCATTTTGTATCTTGCAACATAGTATGCTATCTTTGTGAGTTCTAAGTACATTCTGTATTCTTAACATAGTATGCTTTCTACGAGTTCTTAACTTGAGTTCAGTATTATGCTAGTTCTTGAATTGAGAATTGTATTCTGCGAGTTCTAGAGTTGGAATAAGCTTTAAAGCGAGTTAATGACTTAGAATAAGCATCATGTGAGTTTTTTACTTGGACTTTGCATTTTGAGGGTTCTAACCTGTTTTAAACGGATTTTCATGTGTTCTGCGAGTTCATGAGATACAACATCATTTTCAGATCAAAATCAAAACAACAAGTGTTTTGGTCATTTTTTTTGTATCTTTTATGTATTTTTTTGAGGTGTTGTTTCATTTTGTATCTTGCAACATAGTATGCTATCTTTGTGAGCTGTAAGTAAATTCTGTATTCTCAACATAGTATGCCTTCTACGAGTTCTTAACTCAGTATTATGCTAGTTCTTGAGTTGAGAATTGTATTTTGCGAGTTCTAGAGTTGGAATAAGCTTTATGCGAGTTCATGACTTTGAATAAGCATCATGAGAGTTTTTTACTTGGACTTTCATTTTGAGTGCCCTAACCTGTTTTAAGCGGATTTTCATGTGTTCTGCGAGTTCATGAGATACAACATCATTTTGAGATCAAAATCAAAACAACAAGTGTTATGGTCATTTTTTTGTATCTTTTATGTATTTTTTTTTTGAAGTGTTGTTTCATTTTGTATCTTGCAACATTAATCTTTGTGTGCTGTAAGTAAATTATGTATTCTCAACATAGTATGCTTTCTACGAGTTCTTAACTCAGTATTATGCTAGTTCTTGAGTTTAGAATTGTATTCTGCGAGTTCTAGAGTTGGAATAAGCTTTATGCGAGTTCATTACTTAGAATAAGCATCATGCGAGTTTTTAATTTGGACTATGCATTTTGAGTGTTCTAAACTATTTTAAGCGGATTTTCATGTGTTCTGCGAGTTCATGAGATACAACATCATTTTGAGATCAAAATCAAAACAACAAGTGTTTTAGTCATTTTTTTGTATCTTTTATGTTTTTTTTGAAGTGTTGTTTCATTTTGTATCTTGCAATATGCTATCTTTGTGAGCTTCAAGTACATTCTGTATTCTCAACATAGTAAGCTTTCTCCGAGTTCTTAACTTGAGTTCAGTATTATGCGAGTTCTTGAGTTGGGAATTGTATTCTGTGAGTTCTAGAGTTGGAATAAGCTTTATGCGAGTTCATGATTTAGAATTAAGCATCATGCGAGTTTGTTACTTGGACTTTGCATTTTGAGTGTTCTAACCTGTTTTAAACGGATTTTCATGTGTTCTGTGAGTTCATGAGATACAACATCATTTTCAGATCAAAATCAAAACAACAAGTGTTTTGGTCATTTTTTTTGTATCTTTTATGTATTTTTTTTGAAGTGTTGTTGCATTTTGTATCTTGCAACATAGAGTATGCTATCTTTGTGAGCTTCAAGTACATTCTGTATTCTCAACATAGTAAGCTTTCTCCGAGTTCTTAATTTGAGTTCAGTATTATGCGAGTTCTTGAGTTGAGAATTGTATTTTGCGAGTTCTAGAGTTGGAATAAGCTTTATGCGAGTTCATGACTTCGAATAAGCATCATGAGAGTTTTTTACTTGGACTTTCATTTTGAGTGCTCTAACCTGTTTTAAACGGATTTTCATGTGTTATGCGAGTTCAAGAGATACAACATCATTTTGAGATCAAAATCAAAACAACAAGTGTTTTGGTCATTTTTTTGTATCTTTTATGTTTTTTTTTGAAGTGTTGTTTCATTTTGTATCTTGCAACATAGTATGCTATCTTTGTGAGTTCTAAGTACATTCTGTATTCTCAACATAGTATGCTTTCTACGAGTTCTTAACTCAGTATTATGCTAGTTCTTGAGTTGAGAATTGTATTCTGCGAGTTCTAGAGTTGGAATAAGCTTTATGCGAGTTCACGACTTAGAATAAGCATCATGCGAGTTTTTAACTTGGACTTTGCATTTTGAGTGTTCAAACCTGTTTTAAGAGGATTTTCATGTGTTCTGCGAGTTCATGAGATACAACATCATTTTGAGATCAAAATCAAAACAACAAGTGTTTTGGTCATTTTTTTGTATCTTTTCTGTATTTTTTTTGGATTTGTTGTTATATTTTGTATCTTGCAACGTAGTATGCAATTTTTTGAGCTTCAAGTACATTCTGTATTCTTAATAGTTTGCTTTCTCCGAGTTCTTAACTCAGTATTATGCTAGTTCTTGAGTTGAGAATTGTATTCTGCGAGTTCTAGAGTCGGAATAAGCGTTATGCGAGTTCATGACTTAGAATAAGCATCATGCGAGTTTTTTACTTGGACTTTGCATTTTGAGTGTTCTAACCTGTTTTAAACGGATTTTCATGTGTTCTGCGAGTTCATGAGATACAACATCATTTTGAGATCAAAATCAAAACAACAAGTGTTTTGGTCATTTTTTTGTATCTTTTATGTTTTTTTTTGAAGTGTTGTTTCATTTTGTATCTTGCAACATAGTATGCTATCTTTGTGAGTTCTAAGTACATTCTGTATTCTCAACATAGTATGCTTTCTACGAGTTCTTAACTCAGTATTATGCTAGTTCTTGAGTTGAGAATTGTATTCTGCGAGTTCTAGAGCTGGAATAAGCTTTATGCGAGTTCATGACTTAGAATAAGCATCATGCGAGTTTTTTACTTGGACTTTGCTTTTTGAGTGCTCTAACCTGTTTTAAGCGGATTTTCATGTGTTCTGCGAGTTCATGAGATACAACATCATTTTGAGATCAAAATCAAAACAACAAGTGTTTTGGTCATTTTTTTGTATCTTTTATGTATTTTTTTTTGAAGTGTTGTTTCATTTTGTATCTTGCAACATTAATCTTTGTGTGCTGTAAGTAAATTATGTATTCTCAACATAGTATGCTTTCTACGAGTTCTTCACTCAGTATTATGCTAGTTCTTGAGTTTAGAATTGTATTCTGCGAGTTCTAGAGTTGGAATAAGCTTTATGCGAGTTCATTACTTAGAATAAGCATCATGCGAGTTTTTAATTTGGACTTTGAATTTTGAGTGTTCTAACCTGTTTTAAGAGGATTTTCATGTGTTCTGCGAGTTCATTAGATACAACATCATTTTGAGATCAAATTCAAAACAACAAGTGTTTTGGTCATATTTTTGTATCTTTTATGTATTTTCTTTTCAAGTGTTGTTGCATTTTGTATCTTGCAATATGCTAACTTTGTGAGCTTCAAGTACATTCTCAACATAGTAAGCTTTCTCCGAGTTCTTAACTTGAGATATTATGCGAGTTCTTGAGTTGAAAATTGTATTCTGCGAGTTCTAGAGTTGGAATAAGCTTTATGCGAGTTCATGACTTAGAATAAGCATATTGCGAGTTTTTTTTCTTGGACTATGCATTTTGAGTGTTCTAAACTATTTTAAGCGGATTTTCATGTGTTCTGCGAGTTCATGAGATACAACATCATTTTGAGATCAAAATCAAAACAACAAGTGTTTTAGTCATTTTTTTGTATCTTTTATGTCTTTTTTTGAAGTGTTGTTTCATTTTGTATCTTGCAACATAGTATGCTATCTTTGTAAGCTGTATGTACATTCTGTATTCTCAACATAGTATGCTTTCTACAAGTTCTTAACTCAGTATTATGCTAGTTCTTGAGTTGAGAATTGTATTCTGCGAGTTCTAGAGTTGGAATAAGCTTTATGCGAGTTCATGACTTAGAATAAGCATCATGCGAGTTTTTTACTTGGACTTTGCATTTTGAGTGTTCTAACCTGTTTTAAACGAATTTTCATGTGTTCTGCGAGTTCTTGAGATACAACATTATTTTGAGATCAAAATCAAAACAACAAGTGTTTTGGTCATTTTTTTGTATCTTTTATGTATTTTTTTTGAAGTGTTGTTTCATTTTGTATCTTGCAACATAGTATGCTATCTTTGTGAGTTCTAAGTACATTCTGTATTCTCAACATAGTATGCTTTCTACGAGTTCTTAACTCAGTATTATGCTAGTTCTTGAGTTGAGAATTGTATTCTGCGAGTTCTAGAGTTGGAATAAGCTTTATGCGAGTTCACGACTTAGAATAAGCATCATGCGAGTTTTTAACTTGGACTTTGCATTTTGAGTGTTCAAACCTGTTTTAAGAGGATTTTCATGTGTTCTGCGAGTTCATGAGATACAACATCATTTTGAGATCAAAATCAAAACAACAAGTGTTTTGGTCATTTTTTTGTATCTTTTCTGTATTTTTTTTGGATTTGTTGTTATATTTTGTATCTTGCAACGTAGTATGCAATTTTTTGAGCTTCAAGTACATTCTGTATTCTTAATAGTTTGCTTTCTCCGAGTTCTTAACTCAGTATTATGCTAGTTCTTGAGTTGAGAATTGTATTCTGCGAGTTCTAGAGTTGGAATAAGCGTTATGCGAGTTCATGACTTAGAATAAGCATCATGCGAGTTTTTTACTTGGACTTTGCATTTTGAGTGTTCTAACCTGTTTTAAACGGATTTTCATGTGTTCTGCGAGTTCATGAGATACAACATCATTTTGAGATCAAAATCAAAACAACAAGTGTTTTGGTCATTTTTTGTATCTTTTATGTTTTTTTTTGAAGTGTTGTTTCATTTTGTATCTTGCAACATAGTATGCTATCTTTGTGAGTTCTAAGTACATTCTGTATTCTCAACATAGTATGCTTTCTACGAGTTCTTAACTCAGTATTATGCTAGTTCTTGAGTTGAGAATTGTATTCTGCGAGTTCTAGAGCTGGAATAAGCTTTATGCGAGTTCATGACTTAGAATAAGCATCATGCGAGTTTTTTACTTGGACTTTGCTTTTTGAGTGCTCTAACCTGTTTTAAGCGGATTTTCATGTGTTCTGCGAGTTCATGTGATACAACATCATTTTGAGATCAAAATCAAAACAACAAGTGTTTTGGTCATTTTTTTGTATCTTTTATGTATTTTTTTTTTGAAGTGTTGTTTCATTTTGTATCTTGCAACATTAATCTTTGTGTGCTGTAAGTAAATTATGTATTCTCAACATAGTATGCTTTCTACGAGTTCTTCACTCAGTATTATGCTAGTTCTTGAGTTTAGAATTGTATTCTGCGAGTTCTAGAGTTGGAATAAGCTTTATGCGAGTTCATTACTTAGAATAAGCATCATGCGAGTTTTTAATTTGGACTTTGAATTTTGAGTGTTCTAACCTGTTTTAAGAGGATTTTCATGTGTTCTGCGAGTTCATTAGATACAACATCATTTTGAGATCAAATTCAAAACAACAAGTGTTTTGGTCATATTTTTGTATCTTTTATGTATTTTCTTTTCAAGTGTTGTTGCATTTTGTATCTTGCAATATGCTAACTTTGTGAGCTTCAAGTACATTCTCAACATAGTAAGCTTTCTCCGAGTTCTTAACTTGAGATATTATGCGAGTTCTTGAGTTGAAAATTGTATTCTGCGAGTTCTAGAGTTGGAATAAGCTTTATGCGAGTTCATGACTTAGAATAAGCATATTGCGAGTTTTTTTCTTGGACTATGCATTTTGAGTGTTCTAAACTATTTTAAGCGGATTTTCATGTGTTCTGCGAGTTCATGAGATACAACATCATTTTGAGATCAAAATCAAAACAACAAGTGTTTTAGTCATTTTTTTGTATCTTTTATGTCTTTTTTTGAAGTGTTGTTTCATTTTGTATCTTGCAACATAGTATGCTATCTTTGTAAGCTGTATGTACATTCTGTATTCTCAACATAGTATGCTTTCTACAAGTTCTTAACTCAGTATTATGCTAGTTCTTGAGTTGAGAATTGTATTCTGCGAGTTAGTTGGAATAAGCTTTATGCGAGTTCATGACTTAGAATAAGCATCATGCGAGTTTTTTACTTGGACTTTGCATTTTGAGTGTTCTAACCTGTTTTAAACGAATTTTCATGTGTTCTGCGAGTTCTTGAGATACAACATTATTTTGAGATCAAAATCAAAACAACAAGTGTTTTGGTCATTTTTTTGTATCTTTTATGTATTTTTTTTGAAGTGTTGTTTCATTTTGTATCTTGCAACATAGTATGCTATCTTTGTGAGTTCTAAGTACATTCTGTATTCTCAACATAGTATGCTTTCTACGAGTTCTTAACTCAGTATTATGCTAGTTCTTGAGTTGAGAATTGTATTCTGCGAGTTCTAGAGTTGGAATAAGCGTTATGCGAGTTCACGACTTAGAATAAGCATCATGCGAGTTTTTAACTTGGACTTTGCATTTTGAGTGTTCAAACCTGTTTTAAGAGGATTTTCATGTGTTCTGCGAGTTCATGAGATACAACATCATTTTGAGATCAAAATCAAAACAACAAGTGTTTTGGTCATTTTTTTTTGTATCTTTTCTGTATTTTTTTTGGATTTGTTGTTATATTTTGTATCTTGCAACGTAGTATGCAATTTTTTGAGCTTCAAGTACATTCTGTATTCAACATAGTATGCTTTTTCCGAGTTCTTAACTCAGTATTATGCTAGTTCTTGAGTTGAGAATTGTATTCTGCGAGTTCTAGAGTTGGAATAAGCTTTATGCGAGTTCATGACTTAGAATAAGCATCATGCGAGTTTTTAACTTGGACTTTGCATTTTGAGTGTTCAAACCTGTTTTAAGAGGATTTTCATGTGTTCTGCGAGTTCATTAGATACAACATCATTTTGAGATCAAAATCAAAACAACAAGTGTTTTGGTCATTTTTTTGTATCTTTTATGTATTTTTTTTTGAGGTGTTGTTTCATTTTGTATCTTGCAACATAGTATGCTATCTTTGTGAGCTGTAAGTAAATTCTGTATTCTCAACATAGTATGCTTTCTACGAGTTCTTAACTCAGTATTATGCTAGTTCTTGAGTTGAGAATTGTATTTTGCGAGTTCTAGAGTTGGAATAAGCTTTATGCGAGTTCATGACTTCGAATAAGCATCATGAGAGTTTTTTACTTGGACTTTCATTTTGAGTGCTCTAACCTGTTTTAAGCGGATTTTCATGTGTTCTGCGAGTTCATGAGATACAACATCATTTTGAGATCAAAATCAAAACAACAAGTGTTATGGTCATTTTTTTGTATCTTTTATGTATTTTTTTTGAAGTGTTGTTTCATTTTGTATCTTGCAACATTAATCTTTGTGTGCTGTAAGTAAATTATGTATTCTCAACATAGTATGCTTTCTACGAGTTCTTCACTCAGTATTATGCTAGTTCTTGAGTTTAGAATTGTATTCTGCGAGTTCTAGAGTTGGAATAAGCTTTATGCGAGTTCATTACTTAGAATAAGCATCATGCGAGTTTTTAATTTGGACTTTGAATTTTGAGTGTTCTAACCTGTTTTAAGAGGATTTTCATGTGTTCTGCGAGTTCATTAGATACAACATCATTTTGAGATCAAATTCAAAACAACAAGTGTTTTGGTCATATTTTTGTATCTTTTATGTATTTTCTTTTCAAGTGTTGTTGCATTTTGTATCTTGCAATATGCTAACTTTGTGAGCTTCAAGTACATTCTCAACATAGTAAGCTTTCTCCGAGTTCTTAACTTGAGATATTATGCGAGTTCTTGAGTTGAAAATTGTATTCTGCGAGTTCTAGAGTTGGAATAAGCTTTATGCGAGTTCATGACTTAGAATAAGCATATTGCGAGTTTTTTTTCTTGGACTATGCATTTTGAGTGTTCTAAACTATTTTAAGCGGATTTTCATGTGTTCTGCGAGTTCATGAGATACAACATCATTTTGAGATCAAAATCAAAACAACAAGTGTTTTAGTCATTTTTTTGTATCTTTTATGTTTTTTTTTGAAGTGTTGTTTCATTTTGTATCTTGCAACATAGTATGCTATCTTTGTAAGCTGTATGTACATTCTGTATTCTCAACATAGTATGCTTTCTACAAGTTCTTAACTCAGTATTATGCTAGTTCTTGAGTTGAGAATTGTATTCTGCGAGTTCTAGAGTTGGAATAAGCTTTATGCGAGTTCATGACTTAGAATAAGCATCATGCGAGTTTTTTACTTGGACTTTGCATTTTGAGTGTTCTAACCTGTTTTAAACGAATTTTCATGTGTTCTGCGAGTTCTTGAGATACAACATTATTTTGAGATCAAAATCAAAACAACAAGTGTTTTGGTCATTTTTTTGTATCTTTTATGTATTTTTTTTGAAGTGTTGTTTCATTTTGTATCTTGCAACATAGTATGCTATCTTTGTGAGTTCTAAGTACATTCTGTATTCTCAACATAGTATGCTTTCTACGAGTTCTTAACTCAGTATTATGCTAGTTCTTGAGTTGAGAATTGTATTCTGCGAGTTCTAGAGTTGGAATAAGCGTTATGCGAGTTCATGACTTAGAATAAGCATCATGCGAGTTTTTTACTTGGACTTTGCATTTTGAGTGTTCTAACCTGTTTTAAACGGATTTTCATGTGTTCTGCGAGTTCATGAGATACAACATCATTTTGAGATCAAAATCAAAACAACAAGTGTTTTGGTCATTTTTTTGTATCTTTTATGTTTTTTTTTGAAGTGTTGTTTCATTTTGTATCTTGCAACATAGTATGCTATCTTTGTGAGTTCTAAGTACATTCTGTATTCTCAACATAGTATGCTTTCTACGAGTTCTTAACTCAGTATTATGCTAGTTCTTGAGTTGAGAATTGTATTCTGCGAGTTCTAGAGTTGGAATAAGCTTTATGCGCATCTTTTCTTTCAATGTGTGTTTGCGCATGATGTATGGCAACGCATAAATTTTTTTGCCAATCTAGAGGAATGGCCGGATGGATGGGACGATATAGTGGAATTGCTCTCGGATGATTCGTACGCGAGGAAACCGCTTGCCTCAAAACTTTTTGTTGCTGCTAGTGTGTACTACATTTGGAGGGAGCGGAACAAATAGACTTTTCAGAAATGCGGCAATCTCAGTGGACCAAATTTTTCAAGATATAAGGAACATTTTCACTATGCGGCTTGCTTGGAATACTCGGCGGACTAGGAATCAGATTCATGGCCCGACGTGATCTTTCTTTGGATTGGTTGTTTTGCGCCTCTGGTTGGGTGGTGGTGTTTTTCTGGCTTCTGTTTAGAGTTGGTAGTTGCTTGTTTTGGCTTTTTTATGGCTTGGTGCTTTTTGTCCCTTGCTTGGGTCTTTTGTTGGATGCTTGATATAACTTTTTTTATTTCTTTGTTTTAATATATTTGTCGGGTTTTCCTTCAAAAAAAAAAAAAAGCTTTATGCGAGTTCACGACTTAGAATAAGCATCATGCGAGTTTTTAACTTGGACTTTGCATTTTGAGTGTTCAAACCTGTTTTAAGAGGATTTTCATGTGTTCTGCGAGTTCATGAGATACAACATCATTTTGAGATCAAAATCAAAACAACAAGTGTTTTGGTCATTTTTTTTTGTATCTTTTCTGTATTTTTTTTTGAATTTGTTGTTATATTTTGTATCTTGCAACGTAGTATGCAATTTTTTGAGCTTCAAGTACATTCTGTATTCAACATAGTATGCTTTTTCCGAGTTCTTAACTCAGTATTATGCTAGTTCTTGAGTTGAGAATTGTATTCTGCGAGTTCTAGAGTTGGAATAAGCTTTATGCGAGTTCATGACTTAGAATAAGCATCATGCGAGTTTTTAACTTGGACTTTGCATTTTGAGTGTTCAAACCTGTTTTAAGAGGATTTTCATGTGTTCTGCGAGTTCATTAGATACAACATCATTTTGAGATCAAAATCAAAACAACAAGTGTTTTGGTCATTTTTTTGTATCTTTTATGTATTTTTTTTTGAGGTGTTGTTTCATTTTGTATCTTGCAACATAGTATGCTATCTTTGTGAGCTGTAAGTAAATTCTGTATTCTCAACATAGTATGCTTTCTACGAGTTCTTAACTCAGTATTATGCTAGTTCTTGAGTTGAGAATTGTATTTTGCGAGTTCTAGAGTTGGAATAAGCTTTATGCGAGTTCATGACTTCGAATAAGCATCATGAGAGTTTTTTACTTGGACTTTCATTTTGAGTGCTCTAACCTGTTTTAAGCGGATTTTCATGTGTTCTGCGAGTTCATGAGATACAACATCATTTTGAGATCAAAATCAAAACAACAAGTGTTATGGTCATTTTTTTGTATCTTTTATGTATTTTTTTTGAAGTGTTGTTTCATTTTGTATCTTGCAACATTAATCTTTGTGTGCTGTAAGTTAATTATGTATTCTCAACATAGTATGCTTTCTACGAGTTCTTAACTCAGTATTATGCTAGTTCTTGAGTTTAGAATTATATTCTGCGAGTTCTAGAGTTGGAATAAGCTTTATGTGAGTTCATTACTTAGAATAAGCATCATGCGAGTTTTTAATTTGGATTTTGAATTTTGAGTGTTCTAACCTGTTTTAAGAGGATTTTCATGTGTTCTGCGAGTTCATTAGATACAACATCATTTTGAGATCAAATTCAAAACAACAAGTGTTTTGGTCATATTTTTGTATCTTTTATGTATTTTTTTTGAAGTGTTGTTGCATTTTGTATCTTGCAATATGCTATCTTTGTGAGCTTCAAGTACATTCTGTATTCTCAACATAGTAAGCTTTCTCCGAGTTCTTAACTTGAGTTCAGTATTATGCGAGTTCTTGAGTTGAGAATTGTATTCTGCGAGTTCTAGAGTTGGAATAAGCTTTATGCGAGTTCATGACTTAGAATAAGCATCATGCGAGTTTTTTTCTTGGACTATGCATTTTGAGTGTTCTAAACTATTTTAAGCGGATTTTCATGTGTTCTGCGAGTTCATGAGATACAACATCATTTTGAGATCAAAATCAAAACAACAAGTGTTTTAGTCATTTTTTTGTATCTTTTATGTTTTTTTTGAAGTGTTGCTTCATTTTGTATCTTGCAACATAGTATGCTATCTTTGTGAGCTGTAAGTACATTCTGTATTCTCAACATAGTATGCTTTCTACAAGTTCTTAACTCAGTATTATGCTAGTTCTTGAGTTGAGAATTGTATTCTGCGAGTTCTAGAGTTGGAATAAGCTTTATGCGAGTTCATGACTTAGAATAAGCATCATGCGAGTTTGTTACTTGGACTTTGCATTTTGAGTGTTCTAACCTGTTTTAAACGGATTTTCATGTGTTCTGCGAGTTCATGAGATACAACATCATTTTCAGATCAAAATCAAAACAACAAGTGTTTTGGTCATTTTTTTTGTATCTTTTATGTATTTTTTTTGAAGTGTTGTTGCATTTTGTATCTTGCAACATAGAGTATGCTATCTTTGTGAGCTTCAAGTACATTCTGTATTCTCAACATAGTAAGCTTTCTCCGAGTTCTTAATTTGAGTTCAGTATTATGCTAGTTCTTGAGTTGAGAATTGTATTATGCGAGTTCTAGAGTTGGAATAAGCTTTATGCGAGTTCATGACTTAGAATAAGCATCATGAGAGTTTTTTACTTGGACTTTCATTTTGAGTGCTCTAACCTGTTTTAAGCGGATTTTCATGTGTTCTGCGAGTTCATGAGATACAACATCATTTTGAGATCAAAATCAAAACAACAAGTGTTTTGGTCATATTTTTGTATCTTTTATGTATTTTTTTTTTGACGTGTTGTTGCATTTTGTATCTTGCAATATGCTATCTTTGTGAGCTGTAAGTAAATTATGTATTCTCAACATAGTATGCTTTCTACGAGTTCTTAACTCAGTATTATGCTAGTTCTTGAGTTTAGAATTGTATTCCGCGAGTTCTAGAGTTGGAATAAGCTTTATGCGAGTTCATGACTTAGAATAAGCATCATGCGAGTTTTTTACTTGGACTTTCATTTTGAGTGTTCTAACCTGTTTTAAGAGGATTTTCATGTGTTCTGCGAGTTCATTAGATACAACATCATTTTGAGATCAAATTCAAAACAACAAGTGTTTTGGTCATATTTTTGTATCTTTTATGTATTTTTTTTTGAAGTGTTGTTGCATTTTGTATCTTGCAATATGTTATCTTTGTGAGCTTCAAGTACATTCTGTATTCTCAACATAGAAAGCTTTCTCCGAGTTCTTAACTTGAGTTCAGTATTATGCGAGTTCTTGAGTTGAGAATTGTATTCTGTGAGTTCTAGAGTTGGAATAAGCTTTATGCGAGTTCATGACTTAGAATAAGCATCATGCGAGTTTTTTTCTTGGACTATGCATTTTGAGTGTTCTAAACTATTTTAAGCGGATTTTCATGTGTTCTGCGAGTTCATGAGATACAACATCATTTTGAGATCAAAATCAAAACAACAAGTGTTTTAGTCATTTTTTTGTATCTTTTATGTTTTTTTTGAAGTGTTGTTTCATTTTGTATCTTGCAACATAGTATGCTATCTTTGTGAGCTGTAAGTACATTCTGTATTCTCAACAAAGTATGCTTTCTTACAAGTTCTTAACTCAGTATTATGCTAGTTCTTGAGTTGAGAATTGTATTCTGCGAGTTCTAGATTTGGAATAAGCTTTATGCGAGTTCATGACTTAGAATAAGCATCATGCGAGTTTTTTACTTGGACTTTCATTTTGAGTGTTCTAACCTGTTTTTAAACGGATTTTCATGTGTTCTGCGAGTTCATGAGATACAACATCATTTTGAGATCAAAATAAAAACAACAAGTGTTTTAGTCATTTTTTTGTATCTTTTATGTTTTTTTTGAAGTGTTGTTTCATTTTGTATCTTGCAACATAGTATGCTATCTTTGTGAGCTGTAAGTACATTCTGTATTCTCAACAAAGTATGCTTTCTACAAGTTCTTAACTCAGTATTATGCTAGTTCTTGAGTTGAGAATTGTATTCTGCGAGTTCTAGATTTGGAATAAGCTTTATGCGAGTTCATGACTTAGAATAAGCATCATGCGAGTTTTTTACTTGGACTTTCATTTTGAGTGTTCTAACCTGTTTTAAACGGATTTTCATGTGTTCTGCGAGTTCATTAGATACAACATCATTTTGAGATCAAATTCAAAACAACAAGTGTTTTGGTCATATTTTTGTATCTTTTATGTATTTTTTTTTGAAGTGTTGTTGCATTTTGTATCTTGCAATATGTTATCTTTGTGAGCTTCAAGTACATTCTGTATTCTCAACATAGAAAGCTTTCTCCGAGTTCTTAACTTGAGTTCAGTATTATGCGAGTTCTTGAGTTGAGAATTGTATTCTGTGAGTTCTAGAGTTGGAATAAGCTTTATGCGAGTTCATGACTTAGAATAAGCATCATGCGAGTTTTTTTCTTGGACTATGCATTTTGAGTGTTCTAAACTATTTTAAGCGGATTTTCATGTGTTCTGCGAGTTCATGAGATACAACATCATTTTGAGATCAAAATCAAAACAACAAGTGTTTTAGTCATTTTTTTGTATCTTTTATGTTTTTTTTGAAGTGTTGTTTCATTTTGTATCTTGCAACATAGTATGCTATCTTTGTGAGCTGTAAGTACATTCTGTATTCTCAACAAAGTATGCTTTCTACAAGTTCTTAACTCAGTATTATGCTAGTTCTTGAGTTGAGAATTGTATTCTGCGAGTTCTAGAGTTGGAATAAGCTTTATGCGAGTTCATGACTTAGAATAAGCATCATGCGAGTTTTTAACTTGGACTTTGCATTTTGAGTGTTCTAACCTGTTTTAAGAGGATTTTCATGTGTTCTGCGAGTTCATTAGGTACAACATCATTTTGAGATCAAAATCAAAACAACAAGTGTTTTGGTCATTTTTTTGTATCTTTTATGTATTTTTTTTGAAGTGTTGTTGCATTTTGAATCTTGCAACATAGTATGCTATCTTTGTGAGCTTCAAGTACATTCTGTATTCTCAACATAGTAAGCTTTCTCCGAGTTCTTAATTTGAGTTCAGTATTATGCGAGTTCTTGAGTTGAGAATTGTATTTTGCGAGTTCTAGAGTTGGAATAAGCTTTATGCGAGTTCATGACTTAGAATAAGCATCATGCGAGTTTTTTAGTTGGACTTTGCATTTTGAGTGCTCTAACCTGTTTTAAGCGGATTTTCATGTGTTCTGCGAGTTCATGAGATACAACATCATTTTGAGATCAAAATCAAAACAACAAGTGTTTTGGTTATTTTTTTGTATCTTTTATGTATTTTTTTTTGAAGTGTTGTTTCATTTTGTATCTTGCAACATTAATCTTTGTGAGCTGTAAGTAAATTCTGTATTCTCAACATAGTATGCTTTCTACGAGTTCTTAACCCATATTATGCTAGTTCTTGAGTTGAGAATAGTATTCTGCGAGTTCTAGAGTTGGAATAAGCTTTATGCGAGTTCATTACTTAGAATAAGCATCAAGCGAGTTTTTAATTTGGACTTTGCATTTTGAGTGTTCTAACCTGTTTTAAGAGGATTTTCATGTGTTCTGCGAGTTCATTAGATACAACATCATTTTGAGATCAAATTCAAAACAACAAGTGATGTGATTCTTCCGATCGTCTATTGGTTGCCCGAGATAGTAAAGGTGAAACCGCGACCCGTTGTCTATAGTGAGACAAGAACCTTGGTATAAGATACGTTGTACCCACCAAGTTGATTGATAAGTTTTGAACGCCACAAGCAAGAAGACTTGATAAGTTCTATAGTTCACAAAGAACAAAAAGAGTTTAAAACTCACAATTTCATTCAAATCAAAAGTGGTTTCAAAAAATTACAAAGACAACCTATTTATAGGATACACAAGACAAATCAAAGGACTCTAATAAATTCTAGACAATAATTGAGGCAACCTTCTAATTGAGGCAATCAAAGGACCCTTGAAAATGCCTTCTAATTCAATGTTATGAGTTACTTGAACTTGGATCTATTGTTGGGCAGATTCATGGAAGAAATTCCACCTTTATTTTGGGCTTGGATCCTAATTAAAATGTAGGAAAATGAGTACTCTTTAAGTGGGCTTTGATTTGAGTCCATTTGGACTTGAAATGAATGATTTATGACTAAAACATGGGCCATGTGTAGACTTGGCCGAATTTTCTTGGACTTGGGTGATATTTAGATGAAATAATCACAACTTGGGCTACCAAGCCTTGGGCTAATCTTGGCCTTCAATTCGGATCAAAATTCGAAGGTTTCCTTGGCTACTTGATGAATTGATGATTGATTCTTTCCGACAAGATTTTATCAAACCGTTAAGAGCATCATTGAACATCTTAGCTTTTGACCTTGTGATTGGTCCAATCTTCCATCTCAATGGATCTTCATCATCTGGGTCGTTGGATGGGTTCTCATCAACAAGTGTTTTCGTCATATTTTTGTATCTTTTATGTTTTTTTTTTTGAAGTGTTGTTACATTTTGTATCTTGCAATATGCTATCTTTGTGAGCTTCAAGTACATTATGTATTCTCAATAGTATGCTTTCTCCGAGTTCTTAACTCAGTATTATGCTAGTTCTTGAGTTGAGAATTGTATTCTGCGAGTTCTGGAGTTGGAATAAGCTTTATGCGAGTTCATGACTTAGAATAAGCATCATGCGAGTTTTTAACTTGGACTTTGCATTTTGAGTGTTCTAACCTGTTTTAAGAGGATTTTCATGTGTTCTGCGAGTTCATTAGATACAACATCATTTTGAGATCAAAATCAAAACAACAAGTGTTTTGGTCATTTTTTTGTATCTTTTATGTATTTTTTTTTGAAGTGTTGTCGCATTTTTTTTATCTTGCAACATAGTATACTATCTTTGTGAGCTTCAAGTACATTATGTATTCTCAACATAGTAAGCTTTCTCCGAGTTCTTAACTTGAGTTCAGTATTATGCGAGTTCTTGAGTTGAGAATTGTATTCTGCGAGTTCTAGAGTTGGAATAAGCTTTATGCGAGTTCATGACTTAGAATAAGCATCATGCGAGTTTTTAACTTGGACTTTGCATTTTGAGTGTTCTAACCTGTTTTAAGAGGATTTTCATGTGTTCTGCGAGTTCATTAGATACAACATCATTTTGAGATCAAAATCAAAACAACAAGTGTTTTGGTCATTTTTTTGTATCTTTTAAGTTTTTTTTTTGAAGTGTTGTTTCATTTTGTATCTTGCAACATAGTATGCTATCTTTGTGAGTTCTAAGTACATTATGTATTCTCAACATAGTATGCTTTCTACGAGTTTTTAACTCAGTATTATGATAGTTCTTGAGTTGAGATTTGTATTCTGCGAGTTCTAGAGTTGGAATAAGCTTTATGCGAGTTCATGACTTAGAATAAGCATTATGCGAGTTTTTAACTTGGACTTTGCATTTTGAGTGTTCTAACCTGTTTTAAGAGGATTTTCATGTGTTCTGCGAGTTCATGAGATAAAACATCATTTTGAGATCAAAATCAAAACAACAAGTGTTTTGGTTATTTTTTTGTATCTTTTATGTATTTTTTTTGAAGTGTTGTTTCATTTTCTATCTTGCAACATAGTATGCTATCTTTGTGAGCTGCAAGTAAATTCTGTATTCTCAACATAGTATGCTTTCTACGAGTTCTTAACTCAGTATTATGCTAGTTCTTGAGTTGAGAATTGTATTCTGCGAGTTCTAGAGTTGGAATAAGCTTTATGCGAGTTCATGACTTAGAATAAGCATCATGCGAGTTTTTAACTTGGACTTTGCATTTTGAGTGTTCTAACCTGTTTTAAGAGGATTTTCATGTGTTCTGCGAGTTCATTAGATACAACATCATTTTGAGATCAAATTCAAAACAACAAGTGTTTTGGTCATTTTTTTTGTATCTTTTATGTATTTTTTTTGAAGTGTTGTTGCATTTTGTATCTTGCAACATAGTATGCTATCTTTGTGAGCTTCAAGTACATTCTGTATTCTCAACATAGTAAGCTTTCTCCGAGTTCTTAACTTGAGTTCAGTATTATGCGAGTTATTGAGTTGAGAATTGTATTCTGCGAGTTCTTGAGTTGGAATAAGCTTTATGCGAGTTCATGACTTAGAATAAGCATCATGCGAGTTTTTTAGTTGGACTTTGCATTTTGAGTGTTCTAACCTGTATTAAGGTGATTTTCATGTGTTCTGCGAGTTCATTAGATACAACATCATTTTGAGATCAAAATCAAAACAACAAGTGTTTTGGTCATATTTTTGTATCTTTTATGTATTTTTTTTGACGTGTTGTTGCATTTTGTATCTTGCAATATGCTATCTTTGTGAGCTTCAAGTACATTTTGTATTCTCAACATAGTAAGCTTTCTCCGAGTTCTTAACTTGAGTTCAGTATTATGCGAGTTCTTGAGTTGAGAATTGTATTTTGCGAGTTCATGACTTAGAATAAGCATCATGCGAGTTTTTTACATGGACTTTGTATTTTGAGTGCTCTAACCTGTTTTAAGCGGATTTTCATGTGTTATGTGAGTTCATGAGATACAACATCATTTTTAGATCAAAATCAAAACAACAAGTGTTTTGGTCATTTTTTTCTATCTTTTATGTATTTTTTTTGAAGTGTTGTTTCATTTTGTATCTTGCAACATTAATCTTTGTGAGCTGTAAGTAAATTATGTATTCTCAACATAGTATGCTTTCTACGAGTTCTTAACTCAGTATTATGCTAGTTTTTGAGTTGAGAATTGTATTCTGCGAGTTCTAGAATTGGAATAAGCTTTATGCGAGTTCATGACTTAGAATAAGCATCATGCGAGTTTTTTTCTTGGACTATGCATTTTGAGTGTTCTAAACTATTTTAAGCGGATTCTAATGTGTATAGCGAGTTCATGAGATACAACATCATTTTGAGATCAAAATCAAAACAACTTGTGTTTTAGTCATTTTTTGTATCTTTTATGTATTTTTTTTGAAGTGTTGTTTCATTTTGTATCTTGCAACATAGTATGCTATCTTTGTGAGCTGTAAGTACATTCTGTATTCTCAACATAGTATGCTTTCTACAAGTTCTTAACTCAGTATTATGCTAGTTCTTGAGTTGAGAATTGTATTCTACGAGTTCTCAGAGAGTTGTATTCTGCGAGTTCTAGAGTTGGAATAAGCTATGCGAGTTCATGACTTAGAATAAGCATCATGCGAGTTTTTTACTTGGACTTTGCATTTTGAGTGTTCTAACGTGTTTTAAACGGATTTTCATGTGTTCTGCGAGTTCATGAGATACAACATCATTTTCAGATCAAAATAAAACAACAAGTGTTTTGGTCATTTTTTTTGTATCTTTTATGTATTTTTTTTGAAGTGTTGTTTCATTTTGTATCTTGCAACATAGTATGCTATCTTTGTGAGCTGTAAGTAAATTCTGTATTCTCAACATAGTATGCTTTCTACGAGTTCTTAACTCAGTATTATGCTAGTTCTTGAGTTCAGAATTGAATTCTGCGAGTTCTCAGAGGGTTGTATTCTGCGAGTTCTAGAGTTGGAATAAGCTATGCGAGTTCATGACTTAGAATAAGCATCATGCGAGTTTTTTACTTGGACTTTGCATTTTGAGTGTTCTAACCTGTTTTAAGCAGATTTTCATGTGTTCTGCGAGTTCTTGAGATACAACATCATCTTGAGAATTGTATTCTGCGAGTTCTAGAGTTGCAATAAGCTTTATGCGAGTTCATGACTTAGAATAAGCATCATGCGAGTTTTTAACTTGGACTTTGCATTTTGAGTGTTCTAACCTGTTTTAAGAGGATTTTCATGTGTTCTGCGAGTTCATCAGATACAACATCATTTTGAGATCAAAATCAAAACAACAAGTGTTTTGGTCATTTTTTTTGTATCTTTTATGTATTTCTTTTTGAAGTGTTGTTTCATTTTGTATCTTGCAACATTAATCTTTGTGAGCTGTAAGTAAATTTTGTATTCTCAACATAGTATGCTTTCTACGAGTTCTTAACTCAGTATTATGCTAGTTCTTGAGTTGAGAATTGTATTATGCGAGTTCTAGAGTTGGAATAAGCTTTATGCGAGTTCATGACTTAGAATAAGTATCATGCGAGTTTTTAACTTGGAATTTGCATTTTGAGTGTTCTAACCAGTTTTAAGAGGATTTTCATGTGTTCTGCGAGTTCATTAGATACAACATCATTTTGAGATCAAAATCAAAACAACAAGTGTTTTGGTCATATTTTTGTATCTTTTATGTATTTTTTTTTTGACGTGTTGTTGCATTTTGTATCTTGCAATATGCTATCTTTGTGAGCTTCAAGTACATTCTGTATTCTCAACATAGTAAGCTTTCTCCGAGTTCTTAACTTGAGTTCAGTATTATGCGAGTTCTTGAGTTGAGAATTGTGTTTTGCGAGTTCTAGAGTTGGAATAAGCTTTATGCGAGTTCATGACTTAGAATAAGAATCATGCGAGTTTTTTACATGGACTTTGCATTTTGAGTGCTCTAACCTGTTTTAAGCGGATTTTCATGTGTTCTGTGAGTTCATGAGATACAACATCATTTTGAGATCAAAATCAAAACAACAAGTGTTTTGGTCATTTTTTTCTATCTTTTATGTATTTTTTTTGAAGTGTTGTTTCATTTTGTATCTTGCAACATTAATCTTTGTGAGCTGTAAGTAAATTCTGTATTCTCCACATAATATGCTTTCTACGAGTTCTTAACTCAGTATTATGCTAGTTTTTGAGTTGAGAATTGTATTCTGCGAGTTCTAGAATTGGAATAAGCTTTATGCGAGTTCATGACTTAGAATAAGCATCATGCGAGTTTTTTTCTTGGACTATGCATTTTGAGTGTTCTAAACTATTTTAAGAGGATTCTAATGTGTTCTGCGAGTTCATGAGATACAACATCATTTTGAGATCAAAATCAAAACAAGTGTTTTAGTCATTTTTTTGTATCTTTTATGTATTTTTTTTTGAAGTGTTGTTTCATTTTGTATCTTGCAACATAGTATGCTATCTTTGTGAGCTGTAAGTACATTCTGTATTCTCAACATAGTATGCTTTCTACAAGTTCTTAACTCAGTATTATGCTAGTTCTTGAGTTGAGAATTGTATTCTACGAGTTCTCAGAGAGTTGTATTCTGCGAGTTCTAGAGTTGGAATAAGCTATGCGAGTTCATGACTTAGAATAAGCATCATGCGAGTTTTTTACTTGGACTTTGCATTTTGAGTGTTCTAACGTGTTTTAAACGGATTTTCATGTGTTCTGCGAGTTCATGAGATACAACATCATTTTCAGATCAAAATAAAACAACAAGTGTTTTGGTCATTTTTTTTGTATCTTTTATGTATTTTTTTTGAAGTGTTGTTTCATTTTGTATCTTGCAACATAGTATGCTATCTTTGTGAGCTGTAAGTAAATTCTGTATTCTCAACATAGTATGCTTTCTACGAGTTCTTAACTCAGTATTATGCTAGTTCTTGAGTTCAGAATTGAATTCTGCGAGTTCTCAGAGGGTTGTATTCTGCGAGTTCTAGAGTTGGAATAAGCTATGCGAGTTCATGACTTAGAATAAGCATCATGCGAGTTTTTTACTTGGACTTTGCATTTTGAGTGTTCTAACCTGTTTTAAGCAGATTTTCATGTGTTCTGCGAGTTCTTGAGATACAACATCATCTTGAGAATTGTATTCTGCGAGTTCTAGAGTTGCAATAAGCTTTATGCGAGTTCATGACTTAGAATAAGCATCATGCGAGTTTTTAACTTGGACTTTGCATTTTGAGTGTTCTAACCTGTTTTAAGAGGATTTTCATGTGTTCTGCGAGTTCATCAGATACAACATCATTTTGAGATCAAAATCAAAACAACAAGTGTTTTGGTCATTTTTTTTGTATCTTTTATGTATTTCTTTTTGAAGTGTTGTTTCATTTTGTATCTTGCAACATTAATCTTTGTGAGCTGTAAGTAAATTTTGTATTCTCAACATAGTATGCTTTCTACGAGTTCTTAACTCAGTATTATGCTAGTTCTTGAGTTGAGAATTGTATTATGCGAGTTCTAGAGTTGGAATAAGCTTTATGCGAGTTCATGACTTAGAATAAGTATCATGCGAGTTTTTAACTTGGAATTTGCATTTTGAGTGTTCTAACCAGTTTTAAGAGGATTTTCATGTGTTCTGCGAGTTCATTAGATACAACATCATTTTGAGATCAAAATCAAAACAACAAGTGTTTTGGTCATATTTTTGTATCTTTTATGTATTTTTTTTTTGACGTGTTGTTGCATTTTGTATCTTGCAATATGCTATCTTTGTGAGCTTCAAGTACATTCTGTATTCTCAACATAGTAAGCTTTCTCCGAGTTCTTAACTTGAGTTCAGTATTATGCGAGTTCTTGAGTTGAGAATTGTGTTTTGCGAGTTCTAGAGTTGGAATAAGCTTTATGCGAGTTCATGACTTAGAATAAGAATCATGCGAGTTTTTTACATGGACTTTGCATTTTGAGTGCTCTAACCTGTTTTAAGCGGATTTTCATGTGTTCTGTGAGTTCATGAGATACAACATCATTTTGAGATCAAAATCAAAACAACAAGTGTTTTGGTCATTTTTTTCTATCTTTTATGTATTTTTTTTGAAGTGTTGTTTCATTTTGTATCTTGCAACATTAATCTTTGTGAGCTGTAAGTAAATTCTGTATTCTCCACATAATATGCTTTCTACGAGTTCTTAACTCAGTATTATGCTAGTTTTTGAGTTGAGAATTGTATTCTGCGAGTTCTAGAATTGGAATAAGCTTTATGCGAGTTCATGACTTAGAATAAGCATCATGCGAGTTTTTTTCTTGGACTATGCATTTTGAGTGTTCTAAACTATTTTAAGAGGATTCTAATGTGTTCTGCGAGTTCATGAGATACAACATCATTTTGAGATCAAAATCAAAACAAGTGTTTTAGTCATTTTTTTGTATCTTTTATGTATTTTTTTTTGAAGTGTTGTTTCATTTTGTATCTTGCAACATAGTATGCTATCTTTGTGAGCTGTAAGTACATTCTGTATTCTCAACATAGTATGCTTTCTACAAGTTCTTAACTCAGTATTATGCTAGTTCTTGAGTTGAGAATTGTATTCTACGAGTTCTCAGAGAGTTGTATTCTGCGAGTTCTAGAGTTGGAATAAGCTATGCGAGTTCATGACTTAGAATAAGCATCATGCGAGTTTTTTACTTGGACTTTGCATTTTGAGTGTTCTAACGTGTTTTAAACGGATTTTCATGTGTTCTGCGAGTTCATGAGATACAACATCATTTTCAGATCAAAATAAAACAACAAGTGTTTTGGTCATTTTTTTTGTATCTTTTATGTATTTTTTTTGAAGTGTTGTTTCATTTTGTATCTTGCAACATAGTATGCTATCTTTGTGAGCTGTAAGTAAATTCTGTATTCTCAACATAGTATGCTTTCTACGAGTTCTTAACTCAGTATTATGCTAGTTCTTGAGTTCAGAATTGAATTCTGCGAGTTCTCAGAGGGTTGTATTCTGCGAGTTCTAGAGTTGGAATAAGCTATGCGAGTTCATGACTTAGAATAAGCATCATGCGAGTTTTTTACTTGGACTTTGCATTTTGAGTGTTCTAACCTGTTTTAAGCAGATTTTCATGTGTTCTGCGAGTTCTTGAGATACAACATCATCTTGAGAATTGTATTCTGCGAGTTCTAGAGTTGCAATAAGCTTTATGCGAGTTCATGACTTAGAATAAGCATCATGCGAGTTTTTAACTTGGACTTTGCATTTTGAGTGTTCTAACCTGTTTTAAGAGGATTTTCATGTGTTCTGCGAGTTCATCAGATACAACATCATTTTGAGATCAAAATCAAAACAACAAGTGTTTTGGTCATTTTTTTTGTATCTTTTATGTATTTCTTTTTGAAGTGTTGTTTCATTTTGTATCTTGCAACATTAATCTTTGTGAGCTGTAAGTAAATTCTGTATTCTCAACATAGTATGCTTTCTACGAGTTCTTAACTCAGTATTATGCTAGTTCTTGAGTTGAGAATTGTATTATGCGAGTTCTAGAGTTGGAATAAGCTTTATGCGAGTTCATGACTTAGAATAAGTATCATGCGAGTTTTTAACTTGGAATTTGCATTTTGAGTGTTCTAACCAGTTTTAAGAGGATTTTCATGTGTTCTGCGAGTTCATTAGATACAACATCATTTTGAGATCAAAATCAAAACAACAAGTGTTTTGGTCATATTTTTGTATCTTTTATGTATTTTTTTTTGACGTGTTGTTGCATTTTGTATCTTGCAATATGCTATCTTTGTGAGCTTCAAGTACATTCTGTATTCTCAACATAGTAAGCTTTCTCCGAGTTCTTAACTTGAGTTCAGTATTATGCGAGTTCTTGAGTTGAGAATTGTGTTTTGCGAGTTCTAGAGTTGGAATAAGCTTTATGCGAGTTCATGACTTAGAATAAGAATCATGCGAGTTTTTTACATGGACTTTGCATTTTGAGTGCTCTAACCTGTTTTAAGCGGATTTTCATGTGTTCTGTGAGTTCATGAGATACAACATCATTTTGAGATCAAAATCAAAACAACAAGTGTTTTGGTCATTTTTTTCTATCTTTTATGTATTTTTTTTGAAGTGTTGTTTCATTTTGTATCTTGCAACATTAATCTTTGTGAGCTGTAAGTAAATTCTGTATTCTCCACATAATATGCTTTCTACGAGTTCTTAACTCAGTATTATGCTAGTTTTTGAGTTGAGAATTGTATTCTGCGAGTTCTAGAATTGGAATAAGCTTTATGCGAGTTCATGACTTAGAATAAGCATCATGCGAGTTTTTTTCTTGGACTATGCATTTTGAGTGTTCTAAACTATTTTAAGAGGATTCTAATGTGTTCTGCGAGTTCATGAGATACAACATCATTTTGAGATCAAAATCAAAACAAGTGTTTTAGTCATTTTTTTGTATCTTTTATGTATTTTTTTTTGAAGTGTTGTTTCATTTTGTATCTTGCAACATAGTATGCTATCTTTGTGAGCTGTAAGTACATTCTGTATTCTCAACATAGTATGCTTTCTACAAGTTCTTAACTCAGTATTATGCTAGTTCTTGAGTTGAGAATTGTATTCTACGAGTTCTCAGAGAGTTGTATTCTGCGAGTTCTAGAGTTGGAATAAGCTATGCGAGTTCATGACTTAGAATAAGCATCATGCGAGTTTTTTACTTGGACTTTGCATTTTGAGTGTTCTAACGTGTTTTAAACGGATTTTCATGTGTTCTGCGAGTTCATGAGATACAACATCATTTTCAGATCAAAATAAAACAACAAGTGTTTTGGTCATTTTTTTTGTATCTTTTATGTATTTTTTTTGAAGTGTTGTTTCATTTTGTATCTTGCAACATAGTATGCTATCTTTGTGAGCTGTAAGTAAATTCTGTATTCTCAACATAGTATGCTTTCTACGAGTTCTTAACTCAGTATTATGCTAGTTCTTGAGTTCAGAATTGAATTCTGCGAGTTCTCAGAGGGTTGTATTCTGCGAGTTCTAGAGTTGGAATAAGCTATGCGAGTTCATGACTTAGAATAAGCATCATGCGAGTTTTTTACTTGGACTTTGCATTTTGAGTGTTCTAACCTGTTTTAAGCAGATTTTCATGTGTTCTGCGAGTTCTTGAGATACAACATCATCTTGAGAATTGTATTCTGCGAGTTCTAGAGTTGCAATAAGCTTTATGCGAGTTCATGACTTAGAATAAGCATCATGCGAGTTTTTAACTTGGACTTTGCATTTTGAGTGTTCTAACCTGTTTTAAGAGGATTTTCATGTGTTCTGCGAGTTCATCAGATACAACATCATTTTGAGATCAAAATCAAAACAACAAGTGTTTTGGTCATTTTTTTTGTATCTTTTATGTATTTCTTTTTGAAGTGTTGTTTCATTTTGTATCTTGCAACATTAATCTTTGTGAGCTGTAAGTAAATTCTGTATTCTCAACATAGTATGCTTTCTACGAGTTCTTAACTCAGTATTATGCTAGTTCTTGAGTTGAGAATTGTATTATGCGAGTTCTAGAGTTGGAATAAGCTTTATGCGAGTTCATGACTTAGAATAAGTATCATGCGAGTTTTTAACTTGGAATTTGCATTTTGAGTGTTCTAACCAGTTTTAAGAGGATTTTCATGTGTTCTGCGAGTTCATTAGATACAACATCATTTTGAGATCAAAATCAAAACAACAAGTGTTTTGGTCATATTTTTGTATCTTTTATGTATTTTTTTTTGACGTGTTGTTGCATTTTGTATCTTGCAATATGCTATCTTTGTGAGCTTCAAGTACATTCTGTATTCTCAACATAGTAAGCTTTCTCCGAGTTCTTAACTTGAGTTCAGTATTATGCGAGTTCTTGAGTTGAGAATTGTGTTTTGCGAGTTCTAGAGTTGGAATAAGCTTTATGCGAGTTCATGACTTAGAATAAGAATCATGCGAGTTTTTTACATGGACTTTGCATTTTGAGTGCTCTAACCTGTTTTAAGCGGATTTTCATGTGTTCTGTGAGTTCATGAGATACAACATCATTTTGAGATCAAAATCAAAACAACAAGTGTTTTGGTCATTTTTTTCTATCTTTTATGTATTTTTTTTGAAGTGTTGTTTCATTTTGTATCTTGCAACATTAATCTTTGTGAGCTGTAAGTAAATTCTGTATTCTCCACATAATATGCTTTCTACGAGTTCTTAACTCAGTATTATGCTAGTTTTTGAGTTGAGAATTGTATTCTGCGAGTTCTAGAATTGGAATAAGCTTTATGCGAGTTCATGACTTAGAATAAGCATCATGCGAGTTTTTTTCTTGGACTATGCATTTTGAGTGTTCTAAACTATTTTAAGAGGATTCTAATGTGTTCTGCGAGTTCATGAGATACAACATCATTTTGAGATCAAAATCAAAACAAGTGTTTTAGTCATTTTTTTGTATCTTTTATGTATTTTTTTTTGAAGTGTTGTTTCATTTTGTATCTTGCAACATAGTATGCTATCTTTGTGAGCTGTAAGTACATTCTGTATTCTCAACATAGTATGCTTTCTACAAGTTCTTAACTCAGTATTATGCTAGTTCTTGAGTTGAGAATTGTATTCTGCGAGTTCTAGAGTTGGTTAGCTTTATGCGAGTTCATGACTTAGAATAAGCATCATGCGAGTTTTTTACTTGGACTTTGCATTTTGAGTGTTCTAACCTGTTTTAAACGGATTTTCATGTGTTCTGCGAGTTCATGAGATACAACATCATTTTGAGATCAAAATCAAAACAACAAGTGTTTTGGTCATATTTTTGTATCTTTTATGTATTTTTTTTTAAGTGTTGTTTCATTTTGTATCTTGCAACATTGTATGCTATCTTTGTGAGTTCTAAGTACATTCTGTATTCTCAACATAGTATGCTTTCTACGAGTTTTTAACTCAGTATTATGCTAGTTCTTGAGTTGAGAATTGTATTCTGCGAGTTCTAGAGTTGGAATAAGCTTTATGCGAGTTCATGACTTAGAATAAGCATCATGCGAGTTTTTAACTTGGACTTTGCATTTTGAGTGTTCTAACTTGTTTTAAGAGGATTTTCATGTGTTCTGCGCGTTCATGAGATACAACATCATTTTGAGATCAAAATAAAACAACAAGTGTTTTGGTCATTTTTTTGTATCTTTTATGTATTTTTTTTTGAAGTGTTGTTTTATTTTGTATCTTGCAACATAGTATGCTATCTTTGTGACCTTCAAGTACATTCTGTATTCTCAGCATATGCTTTCTACGAGTTCTTAACTCAGTATTGTGCTAGTTCTTGAGTTGAGAATTGTATTATGCGAGTTCTTGATTTGGAATAAGCTTTATGCGAGTTCATGACTTAGAATAAGCATCATGCGAGTTTTTAACTTGGACATTGCATTTGGAGTGTTCTAACCAGTTTTAAGAGGATTTTCATGTGTTCTGCGAGTTCATTAGATACAACATCATTTTGAGATCAAAATCAAAACAACAAGTGTTTTGGTCATATTTTTGTATCTTTTATGTATTTTTTTTTTATGTTGTTGCATTTTGTATCTTGCAATATGCTATCTTTGTGAGCTTCAAGTACATTCTGTATTCTCAACATAGTAAGCTTTCTCCGAGTTCTTAACTTAGTTCAGTATTATGCGAGTTCTTGAGTTGAGAATTGTATTTTGCGTGTTCTAGAGTTAGAATAAGCTTTATGCGAGTTCATGACTTAGAATAAGAATCATGCGAGTTTTTTACATGGACTTTGCATTTTGAGTGCTCTAACTTGTTTTAAGCGGATTTTCATGTGTTCTGTGAGTTCATGAGATACAACATCATTTTGAAATCAAAATCAAAACAACAAGTGTTTTGGTCATTTTTTTCTATCTTTTATGTATTTTTTTTGAAGTGTTGTTTCATTTTGTATCTTGCAACATTAATCTTTGTGAGCTGTAAGTAAATTCTGTATTCTCAACATAGTATGCTTTCTACGAGTTCTTAACTCAGTATTATGCTAGTTCTTGAGTTGAGAATTGTATTCTGCGAGTTCTAGAGTTGGAATAAGCTTTATTCGAGTTCATGACTTAGAATAAGCATCATGCGAGTTTTTAACTTGGAATTTGCATTTTGAGTGTTCTAACCTGTTTTAAGAGGACTTTCATGTGTTCTGCGAGTTCATTAGATACAACATCATTTTGAGATCAAAATCAAAATAGCAAGTGTTTTGGTCATATTTTTGTATCTTTTATGTTTTTTTTTTGACGTGTTGTTGCATTTTGTATCTTGCAGAAAGCTATCTTTGTGAGCTTCAAGTACATTCTGTATTCTCAACATAGTAAGCTTTCTCCGAGTTCTTAACTTGAGTTCAGTATTATGCGAGTTCTTGAGTTGAGAATTGTATTTTGCGAGTTCTAGAGTTGGAATAAGCTTTATGCGAGTTCATGACTTAGAATAAGCATCATGCGAGTTTTTTTCTTGGACTTTGCATTTTGAGTGTTCTAACCTGTTTTAAGCGGATTTTCATGTGTTCTGCGAGTTCATGAGATACAACATCATTTTGAGATCAAAATCAAAACAACAAGTGTTTTGGTCATTTTTTTGTATCTTTTATGTATTTTTTTTGAAGTGTTGTTTCATTTTGTATCTTGCAACATTAATCTTTGTGAGCTGTAAGTAAATTCTGTATTCTCAACATAGTATGCTTTCTACGAGTTCTTAACTCAGTATTATGCTAGTTCTTGAGTTGAGAATTGTATTCTGCGAGTTCTAGAGTTGGAATAAGCTTTATGCGAGTTCATTACTTAGAATAAGCATCATGCGAGTTTTTAATTTGGACTTTGCATTTTGAGTGTTCTAACCTGTTTTAAGAGGATTTTCATGTGTTCTGCGAGTTCATTAGATACAACATCATTTTGAGATCAAAATCAAAACAACAAGTGTTTTGGTCATATTTTTGTATCTTTTATGTATTTTTTTTGAAGTGTTGTTGCATTTTGTATCTTGCAATATGCTATCTTTGGGACCTTCGACTTACATTCTGTATTCTCAACATAGTAAGCTTTCTCCGAGTTCTTAACTTGAAGTATTATGCGAGTTCTTGAGTTGAGAATTGTATTCTGCGAGTTCTAGAGTTGGAATAAGCTTTATGCGAGTTCATGACTTAGAATAAGCATCATGCGAATTTTTTTCTTGGACTATGCATTTTGAGTGTTCTAAACTATTTTAAGCGGATTTTCATGTGTTCTGCGAGTTCATGAGATACAACATCATTTTGAGATCAAAATCAAAACAACAAGTGTTTTGGTCATTTTTTTGTATCTTTTATGTATTTTTTTTGAAGTGTTGTTTCATTTTGTATCTTGCAACATAGTATGCTATCTTTGTGAGCTGTAAGTACATTTTGTATTCTCAACATAGTATGTTTTCTACTTGTTCTTAACTCAGTATTATGCTAGTTCTTGAGTTGAGAATTGTATTCTACGAGTTCATGTCTTAGAATAAGCATGAGTTTTTAACTTGGAATTTGCATTTTGAGTGTTCTAACATGTTTTGAGAGGATTTTCATATGTTTTGCGAGTTCATGAGATACAACATATTTTTGAGATCAAAATCAAAACAACATAGTATGCTATCTTTGTGAGCTTCAAGTACATTCTGTATTCTCAACATAGTATGCTTTCTCCGAGTTCTTAACTTGAGTTCAGTATTATGTGAGTTCTTGAGTTGAGAGTTGTATTCTGGGAGTTCTAGAGTTGGAATAAGTTTTATGCGAGTTCATGACTTAGAATAAGCATCATGCGAGTTTTTTGCTTGGACTTTGCATTTTGAGTGTTCTAACCTGTTTTAATCGGATTTTCTTGTGTTCTGCGAGTTCAAGAGATACAACATCATTTTGAGATCAAAATCAATACAACAAGTGTTTTGGTCATTTTTTTTTATCTTTTGTGTATTTTTTTTGAAGTGTTGTTGCATTTTATATCTTGCAACATAGTATGCTATCTTTGTGAGCTTCAAGTACATTCTGTATTGTCAACATAGTATGCTTTCTACGAGTTCTTAACTTGAGTTCAGTATTATGCGAGTTCTTGAGTTGAGCATTGTATTCTGCGAGTTCTAGAGTTAGAATAAGCTTTATTTGAGTTCATGACTTAGAATAAGCATCATGCGAGTTTTTTACTTGGACTTTGCATTTTGAGTGTTCTAACCAGTTTTAAGCGGATTTTCATGTGTTCTTCGTGTTCATGAGATACAACACCTGTTTTAAGCGGATTTTCATGGGTTCTGCGAGTTCATGAGATACTACATCATTTTGAGATCAAAATCAAAACAACAAGTGTTTTGGTCATTTTGTATCTTGCAAGTATGCTATCTTTGTGAGATTCAAGTACATTCTGTATTCTCAACATAGTATGCTTTCTCCGAGTTCTTAACTTGAGTTCAATATTATGCGAGTTCTCAGAGAGTTGTATTCTGCGAGTTCTAGAGTTGGAATAAGCTATGCGAGTTCATGACTTAGAATAAGCATCATGCGAGTTTTTTACTTGGACTTTGCATTTTGAGTGTTCTAACCTGTTTTAAGTAGATTTTCATGTGTTCTGCGAGGTTCTTGAGATACAACATCATTTTGAGATCAAAATCAAAACAACAAGTGTGTTGGTTATTTTTTTGTATCTTTTATGTATTTTTTTTGCAGTGTTGTTGCATTTTGTATCTTGTAACATAGTATGCTATCTTTGTGAGCTTCAAGTACATTCTGTATTCTCAACATAGTAAGCTTTCTCCGAGTTCTTAACTTGAGTTCAGTATTATGCGAGTTCTTGCGTTGAGAATTGTATTATGCGAGTTCTTGATTTGGAATAAGCTTTATGCGAGTTCATGACATAGAATAAGCATCATGCGAGTTTTTTACTTGGACTTTGCATTTTGAGTGTTCTAACCTGTTTTAAACGGATTTTCATGTGTTCTGCGAGTTCATGAGATACAACATCATTTTGAGATCAAAATCAAAACAACAAGTGTTTTGGTCATTTTTTTGTATCTTTTATGTATTTTTTTTTTGAAGTGTTGTTTCATTTTGTATCTTGCAACATAGTATGCTATCTTTGTGAGCTGTAAGTACATTCTGTATTCTCAACATAGTATGCTTTCTACGAGTTCTTAACTCAGTATTATGCTAGTTCTTGAGTTGAGAATTGTATTCTGCGAGTTCATGTCTTAGAATAAGTATCATGCGAGTTTTTTTCTTGGACTTTGCATTTTGAGTGTTCTAACCTGTTTTAAGCGGATTTTCATGTGTTCTGCGAGTTCATGAGATACAACATCATTTTGAGATCAAAATCAAAACAACAAGTGTTTTGGTCATTTTTTTGTATCTTTTATGTATTTTTTTTGAAGTGTTGTTTCATTTTGTATCTTGCAACATAGTATGCTATCTTTGTGAGCTGTAAGTACATTATGTATTCTCAACATAGTATGCTTTCTACGAGTTCTTAACTCAGTATTATGCTACTTCTTGAATTATATTCTGCGAGGTCTGGAGTTGGAATAAGCCTTATGCGAGTTCATGACTTAAGAGGATTTTGAGTGTTCTAACCTGTTTTAAGAGGATTTTCATGTGTTCTGCGAGTTCATGAGATACAAACATCACATTGACGACAAAATCAAAACAACAAGTGTTTTGGTCATTTTTTTGTATCTTTTATGTATTTTTTTTGAAGTGTTGTTTCATTTTGTATCTTGCAACATAGTATGCGATCTTTGTGAGCTGTAAGTACATTCTGTATTCTCAACATAGTATGCTTTCTACGAGTTCTTAACTCAGTATTATGCTAGTTCTTGAGTTGAGAATTGTATTCTGCGAGTTCATGTCTTAGAATAAGTATCATGCGAGTTTTTTTCTTGGACTTTGCATTTTGAGTGTTCTAACCTGTTTTAAGCGGATTTTCATGTGTTCTGCGAGTTCATGAGATACAACATCATTTTGAGATCAAAATCAAAACAACAAGTGTTTTGGTCATTTTTTTTGTATCTTTTATGTATTTTTTTTTGAAGTGTTGTTTCATTTTGTATCTTGCAACATAGTATGCTATCTTTGTGAGCTGTAAGTACATTATGTATTCTCAACATAGTATGCTTTCTACGAGTTCTTAACTCAGTATTATGCTAGTTCCTGAGTGGAGAATTGTATTCTGCGAGTTCATGTCTTAGAATAAGCATCATGCGAGTTTTTTACTTGGACTTTGCATTTTGAGTGTTCTAACCTGTTTTAAACGGATTTTCATGTGTTCTGCGAGTTCATGAGATACAACATCATTTTGAGATCAAAATCAAAACAACAAGTGTTTTGGTCATTTTTTTGTATCTTTTATGTATTTTTTTTGAAGTGTTGTTTCATTTTGTATCTTCCAACATAGTATGTTATCTTTGTGAGCTTCAAGTACATTCTGTATTTTCAACATATGCTTTCTACGAGTTCTTAACTCAGTATTGTGCTAGTTCTTGAGTTGAGAATTGTATTATGCGAGTTCTTGATTTGGAATAAGCTTTATGCGAGTTCATGACTTAGAATAAGCATCATGCGAGTTTTTTACTTGGACTTTGCATTTTGAGTGTTCTAACCTGTTTTAAACGGATTTTCATGTGTTCTGCGAGTTCATGAGTTACAACATCATTTTGAGATCAAAATCAAAACAACAAGTGTTTTGGTCATTTTTTTGTATCTTTTATGTATTTTTTTTGAAGTGTTGTTTCATTTTGTATCTTGCAACATGCTATCTTTGTGAGCTGTAAGTACATTCTGTATTCTCAACATAGTATGCTTTCTACGAGTTCTTAACTCAGTATTATGCTAGTTCTTGAGTTGAGAATTGTATTCTGCGAGTTCTAGAGTTGGAATAAGCTTTATTCGAGTTCATGACTTAGAATAAGCATCATGCGAGTTTTTAACTTGGAATTTGCATTTTGAGTGTTCTAACCTGTTTTAAGAGGACTTTCATGTGTTCTGCGAGTTCATTAGATACAACTTCATTTTGAGATCAAAATCAAAATAGCAAGTGTTTTGGTCATATTTTTGTATCTTTTATGTATTTTTTTTTGACGTGTTGTTGCATTTTGTATCTTGCAGAAAGCTATCTTTGTGAGCTTCAAGTACATTCTGTATTCTCAACATAGTAAGCTTTATCCGAGTTCTTAACTTGAGTTCAGTATTATGCGAGTTCTTGAGTTGAGAATTGTATTTTGCGAGTTCTAGAGTTGGAATAAGCTTTATGCGAGTTCATGACTTAGAATAAGCATCATGCGAGTTTTTTTCTTGGACTTTGCATTTTGAGTGTTCTAACCTGTTTTAAGCGGATTTTCATGTGTTCTGCGAGTTCATGAGATACAACATCATTTTGAGATCAAAATCAAAACAACAAGTGTTTTGGTCATTTTTTTGTATCTTTTATGTATTTTTTTTGAAGTGTTGTTTCATTTTGTATCTTGCAACATTAATCTTTGTGAGCTGTAAGTAAATTCTGTATTCTCAACATAGTAAGCTTTCTACGAGTTCTTAACTCAGTATTATGCTAGTTCTTGAGTTGAGAATTGTATTCTGCGAGTTCTAGAGTTGGAATAAGCTTTATGCGAGTTCATTACTTAGAATAAGCATCATGCGAGTTTTTAATTTGGACTTTGCATTTTGAGTGTTCTAACCTGTTTTAAGAGGATTTTCATGTGTTCTGCGAGTTCATTAGATACAACATCATTTTGAGATCAAAATCAAAACAACAAGTGTTTTGGTCATATTTTTGTATCTTTTATGTATTTTTTTTGAAGTGTTGTTGCATTTTGTATCTTGCAAATATGCTATCTTTGTGACCTTCGACTTACATTCTGTATTCTCAACATAGTAAGCTTTCTCCGAGTTCTTAACTTGAAGTATTATGCGAGTTCTTGAGTTGAGAATTGTATTCTGCGAGTTCTAGAGTTGGAATAAGCTTTATGCGAGTTCATGACTTAGAATAAGCATCATGCGAATTTTTTTCTTGGACTATGCATTTTGAGTGTTCTAAACTATTTTAAGCGGATTTTCATGTGTTCTGCGAGTTCATGAGATACAACATCATTTTGAGATCAAAATCAAAACAACAAGTGTTTTGGTCATTTTTTTGTATCTTTTATGTATTTTTTTTGAAGTGTTGTTTCATTTTGTATCTTGCAACATAGTATGCTATCTTTGTGAGCTGTAAGTACATTTTGTATTCTCAACATAGTATGTTTTCTACTTGTTCTTAACTCAGTATTATGCTAGTTCTTGAGTTGAGAATTGTATTCTACGAGTTCATGTCTTAGAATAAGCATGAGTTTTTAACTTGGAATTTGCATTTTGAGTGTTCTAACATGTTTTGAGAGGATTTTCATATGTTTTGCGAGTTCATGAGATACAACATATTTTTGAGATCAAAATCAAAACAACATAGTATGCTATCTTTGTGAGCTTCAAGTACATTCTGTATTCTCAACATAGTATGCTTTCTCCGAGTTCTTAACTTGAGTTCAGTATTATGTGAGTTCTTGAGTTGAGAGTTGTATTCTGGGAGTTCTAGAGTTGGAATAAGTTTTATGCGAGTTCATGACTTAGAATAAGCATCATGCGAGTTTTTTGCTTGGACTTTGCATTTTGAGTGTTCTAACCTGTTTTAATCGGATTTTCTTGTGTTCTGCGAGTTCAGGAGATACAACATCATTTTGAGATCAAAATCAATACAACAAGTGTTTTGGTCATTTTTTTTTATCTTTTGTGTATTTTTTTTGAAGTGTTGTTGCATTTTATATCTTGCAACATAGTATGCTATCTTTGTGAGCTTCAAGTACATTCTGTATTGTCAACATAGTATGCTTTCTACGAGTTCTTAACTTGAGTTCAGTATTATGCGAGTTCTTGAGTTGAGCATTGTATTCTGCGAGTTCTAGAGTTAGAATAAGCTTTATTTGAGTTCATGACTTAGAATAAGCATCATGCGAGTTTTTTACTTGGACTTTGCATTTTGAGTGTTCTAACCAGTTTTAAGCGGATTTTCATGTGTTCTTCGTGTTCATGAGATACAACACCTGTTTTAAGCGGATTTTCATGGGTTCTGCGAGTTCATGAGATACTACATCATTTTGAGATCAAAATCAAAACAACAAGTGTTTTGGTCATTTTGTATCTTGCAAGTATGCTATCTTTGTGAGATTCAAGTACATTCTGTATTCTCAACATAGTATGCTTTCTCCGAGTTCTTAACTTGAGTTCAATATTATGCGAGTTCTCAGAGAGTTGTATTCTGCGAGTTCTAGAGTTGGAATAAGCTATGCGAGTTCATGACTTAGAATAAGCATCATGCGAGTTTTTTACTTGGACTTTGCATTTTGAGTGTTCTAACCTGTTTTAAGTAGATTTTCATGTGTTCTGCGAGTTCTTGAGATACAACATCATTTTGAGATCAAAATCAAAACAACAAGTGTGTTGGTCATTTTTTTGTATCTTTTATGTATTTTTTTTGCAGTGTTGTTGCATTTTGTATCTTGTAACATAGTATGCTATCTTTGTGAGCTTCAAGTACATTCTGTATTCTCAACATAGTAAGCTTTCTCCGAGTTCTTAACTTGAGTTCAGTATTATGCGAGTTCTTGCGTTGAGAATTGTATTATGCGAGTTCTTGATTTGGAATAAGCTTTATGCGAGTTCATGACATAGAATAAGCATCATGCGAGTTTTTTACTTGGACTTTGCATTTTGAGTGTTCTAACCTGTTTTAAACGGATTTTCATGTGTTCTGCGAGTTCATGAGATACAACATCATTTTGAGATCAAAATCAAAACAACAAGTGTTTTGGTCATTTTTTTGTATCTTTTATGTATTTTTTTTTGAAGTGTTGTTTCATTTTGTATCTTGCAACATAGTATGCTATCTTTGTGAGCTGTAAGTACATTCTGTATTCTCAACATAGTATGCTTTCTACGAGTTCTTAACTCAGTATTATGCTAGTTCTTGAGTTGAGAATTGTATTCTGCGAGTTCATGTCTTAGAATAAGTATCATGCGAGTTTTTTTCTTGGACTTTGCATTTTGAGTGTTCTAACCTGTTTTAAGCGGATTTTCATGTGTTCTGCGAGTTCATGAGATACAACATCATTTTGAGATCAAAATCAAAACAACAAGTGTTTTGGTCATTTTTTTGTATCTTTTATGTATTTTTTTTGAAGTGTTGTTTCATTTTGTATCTTGCAACATAGTATGCTATCTTTGTGAGCTGTAAGTACATTATGTATTCTCAACATAGTATACTTTCTACGAGTTCTTAACTCAGTATTATGCTACTTCTTGAATTATATTCTGCGAGGTCTGGAGTTGGAATAAGCCTTATGCGAGTTCATGACTTAAGAGGATTTTGAGTGTTCTAACCTGTTTTAAGAGGATTTTCATGTGTTCTGCGAGTTCATGAGATACAACATCACATTGACGACAAAATCAAAACAACAAGTGTTTTGGTCATTTTTTTGTATCTTTTATGTATTTTTTTTTGAAGTGTTGTTTCATTTTGTATCTTGCAACATAGTATGCGATCTTTGTGAGCTGTAAGTACATTCTGTATTCTCAACATAGTATGCTTTCTACGAGTTCTTAACTCAGTATTATGCTAGTTCTTGAGTTGAGAATTGTATTCTGCGAGTTCATGTCTTAGAATAAGTATCATGCGAGTTTTTTTCTTGGACTTTGCATTTTGAGTGTTCTAACCTGTTTTAAGCGGATTTTCATGTGTTCTGCGAGTTCATGAGATACAACATCATTTTGAGATCAAAATCAAAACAACAAGTGTTTTGGTCATTTTTTTGTATCTTTTATGTATTTTTTTTTGAAGTGTTGTTTCATTTTGTATCTTGCAACATAGTATGCTATCTTTGTGAGCTGTAAGTACATTATGTATTCTCAACATAGTATGCTTTCTACGAGTTCTTAACTCAGTATTATGCTAGTTCCTGAGTGGAGAATTGTATTCTGCGAGTTCATGTCTTAGAATAAGCATCATGCGAGTTTTTTACTTGGACTTTGCATTTTGAGTGTTCTAACCTGTTTTAAACGGATTTTCATGTGTTCTGCGAGTTCATGAGATACAACATCATTTTGAGATCAAAATCAAAACAACAAGTGTTTTGGTCATTTTTTTGTATCTTTTATGTATTTTTTTTGAAGTGTTGTTTCATTTTGTATCTTCCAACATAGTATGTTATCTTTGTGAGCTTCAAGTACATTCTGTATTTTCAACATATGCTTTCTACGAGTTCTTAACTCAGTATTGTGCTAGTTCTTGAGTTGAGAATTGTATTATGCGAGTTCTTGATTTGGAATAAGCTTTATGCGAGTTCATGACTTAGAATAAGCATCATGCGAGTTTTTTACTTGGACTTTGCATTTTGAGTGTTCTAACCTGTTTTAAACGGATTTTCATGTGTTCTGCGAGTTCATGAGTTACAACATCATTTTGAGATCAAAATCAAAACAACAAGTGTTTTGGTCATTTTTTTGTATCTTTTATGTATTTTTTTTGAAGTGTTGTTTCATTTTGTATCTTGTAACATAGTATGCTATCTTTGTGAGCTGTAAGTACATTCTGTATTCTCAACATAGTATGCTTTCTACGAGTTCTTAACTCAGTATTATGCTAGTTCTTGAGTTGAGAATTGTATTCTGCGAGTTCATGTCTTAGAATAAGCATCATGCGAGTTTTTAACTTGGACTTTGCATTTTGAGTGTTCTAACCTGTTTTAAGAGGATTTTCATATGTTCTGAGAGTTCATGAGATACAACATCATTTTGAGATCAAAATCAAAACAACAAGTGTTTTAGGCATTTTTTTGTATCTTTTATGTATTTTTTTTGAAGTGTTGTTGCATTTTGTATCTTCCAACCACAGTATGCTATCTTTTGTGAGCTTCAAGTACATTCTGTATTCTCAACATAGTATGCTTTCTACGAGTTCTTAACTCAGTATTGTGCTAGTTCTTGAGTTGAGAATTGTATTATGCGAGTTCTAGATTTGGAATAAGCTTTATGCGAGTTCATGACTTAGAATAAGCATCATGCGAGTTTTTTTCTTGGACTTTGCATTTTGAGTGTTTTAACCTGTTTTAAACGGATTTTCATGTGTTCTGCGAGTTCGTGAGATACAACATCATTTTGAGATCAAAATCAAAACAACAAGTGTTTTGGTCATTTTTTTGTATCTTTTATGTATTTTTTTTTTGAAGTGTTGTTTCATTTTGTATCTTGCAACATAGTATGCTTGCATTTTGAGTGTTCTAACCTGTTTTAAGCGGATTTTCATGTGTTCTGCGAGTTCATTAGATACAACATCATTTTGAGATCAAAATCAAAACAAGTGTTTTGGTCATTTTTTTTGTATCTTTTATGTATTTTTTTTTGAAGTGTTGTTTCATTTTGTATCTTGCAACATAGTATGCTATCTTTGTGAGCTTCAGGTACATTCTGTATTCTCAACATAGTAAGCTTTCTCCGAGTTCTTAACTTGAGTTCAGTATTATGCGAGTTCTTGAGTTGAGAATTGTATTCTGCGAGTTCTAGAGTTAGAATAAGCTTTATGCGAGTTCATGACTTAGAATAAGCATCATGCGAGTTTTTTACTTGGACTTTCCATTTTGAGTGTTCTAACGTTACTGTTTTAAGAGGATTTTCATGTGTTCTGCGAGTTCATTATATACAACATCATTTTGAGATCAAAATCTAAACAAGTGTTTTGGTCATTTTTTGTATCTTTTATGTATTTTTTTTTGAAGTGTTGTTTCATTTTGTATCTTGCAGCATTAATCTTTGTGAGCTATAAGTAAATTCTGTATTCTCAACATATTATGCTTTCTACGAGTTTTTAACTCAGTATTATGCTAGTTCTTGAGTTGAGAATTGTATTCTGCGAGTTCTAGAGTTGGAATAAGCTTTATGCGAGTTCATGACATAGAATAAGCATCATGCGAGTTTTTAACTTGGACTTTGCATTTTGAGTGTTCTAACCTGTTTTAAGAGGATTTTCATGTGTTCTGCGAGTTCATTAGATACAACATCATTTTGATATCAAAATCAAAACAACAAGTGTTTTGGTCATTTTTTTGTATCTTTTATGTATTTTTTTTGAAGTGTCAGCATTTTGTATCTTGCAACATAGTATGCTATCTTTGTGAGATTCAAGTACATTATGTATTCTCAACATAGTAAGCTTTCTCCGAGTTCTTAACTTGAGTTCAGTATTATGCGAGTTCTTGAGTTGAGAGTTGTATTCTGCGAGTTCTAGAGTTGGAATAAGCTTTATGCGAGTTCATGACATAGAATAAGCATCATGCAAGTTTTTAACTTGGAGTATGCATTTTGAGTGTTCTAACCTGTTTTATGTGTTCTGCGAGTTCATGAGATACAACATCATTTTGAGATCAAAATCAAAACAACAAGTGTTTTGGTCATTTTTTTTTGTATCTTTTATGTATTTTTTTTGAAGTGTTGTTGCATTTTGTATCTTGCAACATAGTATGCTATCTTTGTGAGCTTCAAGTACATTCTGTATTCTCAACATAGTATGCTTTCTACGAGTTCTTAACTTGAGTTCAGTATTATGCGAGTTCTTGAGTTGAGCATTGTATTCTGCGAGTTCTAGAGTTGGAATAAGCTTTATGCGAGTTCATGATTTAGAATAAGCATCATGCGAGTTTTTAACTTGGACTTTGCATTTTGAGTGTTCTAACCTGTTTTAAAAGGATTTTCATGTGTTCTGCGAGTTCATGAGATACAACATCATTCTGAGATCAAAATCGAAACAACAAATGTTTTGGTCATTTTTTTGTATCTTTTATGTATTTTTTTTGAAGTGTTGATGCATTTTGTATCTTGCAACATAGTATGCTATCTTTGTGAGCTTCAAAGTACATTATGTATTATCAACATAGTATGATTTCTCCGAGTTCTTAACTTGAGTTCAGTATTATGCAAGTTCTTGAGTTGAGAATTGTATTCTTCGAGTTCTAGAGTTGGAATAAGCTTTATGCGAGTTCATGACTTAGAATAAGCATCATCCGAGTTTTTTACATGGACTTTGCATTTTGAGTGTTCTAACCTGTTTTAAGAGGATTTTCATATGTTCTGCGAGTTCATGAAATACAACATCACATTGAGAACAAAATCAAAACAACAAGTGTTTTGTTCCTTTTTTTGTATCTTTTCTATATTTTTTTTTTTGGATGTGTTGTTGTATTTTGTATCTTGCAACATAGTATGCTATCTTTGTGAGCTTCAAGTACATTATGTATTCTCAACATAGTATGCTTTCTCCAATGTCTTAACTTGAGTTCAGTATTATGCGATTTCTTGAGTTGAGAATTGTATTCTGCGAGTTCTAGAGTTGGAATAAGCTTTATACGAGTTCATGACTTAGAATAAGCATCATGCGAGTTTATTACTTGGACTTTGCATTTTGAGTGTCCTAACCTGCTTTAAGCGGATTTTTATTTGTATTCTGCGAGGTCTAGAGTTGGAATAAACTTTATGCGAGTTCATGACTTAGAATAAGCATCATGCGAGTTTTTAACTTGGACTTTGCATTTTGAGTGTTCTAACCTGTTTTAAGAGGATTTTCAAGTGTTCTGTGAGTTCATGAGATACAACAACATTTTGAGAACAAAATCAAAACAACAAGTGTTTTGGTCATTTTTTTGTATATTTTATGTATATTTTTTGGAAGTGTTGTTGTATTTTGTATCTTGCAACATAGTATGCTATCTTTGTGAGCTTCAAGTACATTCTGTATTCTCAACATAGTATTCTTTCTCCGAGTTCTTAACTCAGTATTATGCTAGTTCAAGAGTTGAGAATTGTATTCTGCGAGTTCTAGAGTTGGAATAAGCTTTATGCGAGTTGATGACTAAGAATAAGCATCATGCGAGTTTGTAACTTGGACTTTGCATTTTGAGTGTTCTAACCTATTTTAAGATGATTTTCATGTGTTCTGTGAGTTCATGAGATACAACATCATTTTGAGATCAGAATCAAAACAACAAGTGTTTTGGTCATTTTTTTTTTGTATCTTTTATGTATTTTTTTTGAAGTGTTGTTGCATAAATATCTTGCAACATAGTATGCTATCTTTGTGAGCTTCAAGTACATTCTGTATTTTCTGTATATTCTCCACATAGTATGCTTTCTGCGAGTTCTAGAGTTGGAATAAGCTTTTATGCGAGTTCATGACTTAGAATAAGCATCATGTGAGTTTTTGACTTGGACTTTGCATTTTGAGTGTTCTAACATTTTTAAGAGGATTTTCATTTGTTCTACGAGTTAATGAGATACAACATCATTTTGAGAACAAAATCAAAACAATAAGTGTTTTGGTTATTTTTTTGTATATTTTATGTATATTTTTTGGAAGTGTTGTTGTATTTTGTATCTTGCAACATAGTATGCTATCTTTGTGAGCTTCAAGTACATTATGTATTCTCAACATAGTAGTATGCTTTCTCTAGTTCTTAACTCAGTATTATGCTAGTTCTTGAGTTGAGATTTGTATTCTGCGAGTTCTAGAGTTGGAATAAGCTTTATGCGAGTTCATGACTTAGAATAAGCATCATGCGAGTTTTTGACTTGGACTTTGCATTTTGAGTGTTCTAACATTTTTAAGAGGATTTTCATGTGTTCTACGAGTTAATGAGATACAACATCATTTTGAGAACAAAATCAAAACAACAAGTGTTTTGGTTATTTTTTTTTTATCTTTTATGTATTTTTTTTTTGGAAGTGTTGTTGTATTTTGTATCTTGCAACATAGTATGCTATCTTTGTGAGCTTCAAGTACATTATGTATTCTTACATGCTTTCTCTAGTTCTTAACTCAGTATTATGCTAGTTCTTGAGTTGAGAATTGTATTCTGCGAGTTCTAGAGTTGGAATAAGCTTTATCCGAGTTCATGACCTAGAATAAGTATAATGCGAGTTTTTAACTTAGACTTTGCATTTTGAGTGTTCTAACCTGTTTTAAGAGGATTTTCATGTGTTCTGCGAGTTTATGAGATACAACATCATTTTGAGAACAAAATCAAAACAAGTGTTTTGGTTATTTTTTTGTATCTTTTCTGTATTTTTTTTGGAAGTGTTGTTGCATTTTGTATCTTGCAACATAGTATGCTATCTTTGTGAGCTTCAAGTACAATCTGTATTCTCAAGAAAGTATGCTTTTTACGAGTTCTTAACTCAATATTAGGCTAGTTCTTGAGTTGAGAATTGTATTCTGCGAGTTCTAGAGTTGGAATAAGCTTTATGCGAGTTCATGACTTAGAATAAGCATCATGCGAGTTTTTGACTTGGACTTTGCATTTTGAGTGTTCTAACTTGTTTTAAGAGGATTTTCATATGTTTTGTGAGTTCATGATATACAACATCATTTTGAGATCAAAATCAAAACAACAAGTGTTTTGGTCATTTTTTTGAAGTGTTGTTGCATTTTGTATCTTGCAACAAAGTATGCTATCTTTGTGAGCTTCAAGTGCATTCTGTATTTTTTGTATTTTCATCATAGTATGCTTTCTGCGAGTTCTTTAGTTGAGAATTGTATTCTGCGAGTTCTAAAGTTGGAATAAGCTTTTTTGCGAGTTCATGACTTACAATAAGCATCAGGCGAGTTTTTAACTTGGAGTGTTCTAACCTGTTTTGAGCGGATTTTCATGTGTTCTGGGAGTTCATGAGATACAACAACATCATTCAGAGATCAAAATCAAAACAACAAGTGTTTTGGTCATTTTTTTGAATCTTTTCTGTATTGTTTTTGGAAGTGTTGTTGCATTTTGTATCTTACAACATAGTATGGTATCTTCGTGAGATTCAAGTACATTCTGTATTCTCAACATAGTATACTTTCTCCGAGTTCTTAACTCAGTATTATGCTAGTTCTAGAGTTGGAATAAGCTTTATGCGAGTTCATGACTTAGAAAATAAGCATCATGCGAGTTTGTAACTTGGAATTTGCATTTTGAGTGTTCTAACCTGTTTTAAGACGATTTTCATGTTTTCTGTGAGTTCATGAGATACAACATCATTTTGAGATCAAAATCAAAACAACAAGTGTTTTGTATCTCTTAACTCAGTATTATGCTAGTTCTTGAATTGTATTCTGCGAGTTCTAGAGTTGGAATAAGCTTTATGCGAGTTCATGACTTAGAATAAGCATCATGCGAGTTTTTTACTTAGACTTTGCATTTTGAGTATTCTAACCTGTTTTAAGCGGATTTTCATGTGTTCTTCGAGTTCATGAGAGACAACATCAGATTGAGAACAAAATCAAAAACAACAAGTGTTTTGGTCATTTTTTTTGTATCTTTTCTGTATTGTTTTTGTGAGTGTTGTTGCATTTTGTATCTTGCAACATAGTATGCTATCTTCGTGAGCTTCAAGTACATTTTGTATTCTCAACGTAGTATACTTTCTCCGAGTTCTTAACTCAGTATTATTTTAGTTCTAGAGTTGAGAATTGTATTCTGCGAGTTCTAGAGTTGGAATAAGCTTTATGCGAGTTCATGACTTAGAATAAGCATCATGCGAGTTTTTTACTTAGACTTTGCATTTTGAGTATTCTAACCTGTTTTAAGCGGATTTTCATGTGTTCTTCGAGTTCATGAGATACAACATCATTTTGAGATCAAAATCAAAACAACAAGTGTTTTGGTCATTTTTTTGTATCTTTTCTGTATTTTTTTTGGATGTGTTGTATTTTGTATCTTGCAACGTAGTATGCTATTTTGTGAGCTTCAAGTACATTCTGTATTCTCAATAGTATGCTTTCTCCGAGTTCTTAACTTAAGTTCAATATTATGCGAGTTCTTGAGTTGAGAAATTGTATTATGCGAGTTCTTGAGTTGAGAATTGTATTCTGCGAGTTCTAGAGTTGGAATAAGCTTTATGCGAGTTCATGACTTAGAATAAGCATCATGCGAGTTTTTTACTTGTACTTTGCATTTTGAGTGTTCTAACCTGTTTTGAGCGGATTTTCATGTGTTCTGGGAGTTCATGAGATACAACAACATCATTCTGAGATCAAAATCAAAACAACAAGTGTTTTGGTCATTTTTTTGTATCTTCTCTGTAATTTTTTTGGAAGTGTTGTTGCATCTTGTATCTTGCAACATAGTATGCTATCTTTGTGAGCTTCAAGTACATTCTGTATTCTCAATATAGTATGCTTTCTACGAGTTCTTAACTCAGTATTATGCTACTTCTTGAATTGTATTCTGCGAGGTCTGGAGTTGGAATAAGCCTTATGCGAGTTCATGACTTAAGAGGATTTTGAGTGTTCTAACCTGTTTTAAGAGGATTTTCATGTGTTCTGCGAGTTCATGAGATACAACATCACATTGACGACAAAATCAAAACAACAAGTGTTTTGGTCCTTTTTTTGTATCTTTTCTGTATTTTTTTTTTGAAGTGTTGTTGCATTTTGTATCTTGCAACATAGTATGCTATCTTTGTGAGCTTCAAGTACATTATGTATTCTCAACATAGTATGCTTTCTCCGAGTTCTTCACTTGAGTTCAGTATTATGCGAGTTCTTGAGTTGAGAATTGTATTCTGCGAGTTCTAGAGTTAGAATAAGCTTTATGCGAGTTCATGACTTAGATGCATCATGCGAGTTTTTTACTTGGACTTTGCATTTTGAGTGTTCTAACCTGTTTTAAGCGGATTTTCTTGTGTTTTGCGAGTTCATGAGATACAACATCATTCTGAGATCAAAATCAAAACAACAAGTGTTTTTGGTCATTTTTTTTGTATCTTTTCTGTAATTTTTTTGGAAGTGTTGTTGCATTTTGTATCTTGCAACATAGTATGCTATGTTTCTGAGCTTCAAGTACATTCTGTATTCTCAACATAGTATGCTTTCTACGAGTTCTTAACTCAGTATTATGCTAGTTCTTGAATTGTATTCTGCGAGGTTTAGAGTTGGAATAAGCTTTATGCGAGTTTATGACTTAGAATAAGCATCATGCGAGTTTTTAACTTGGACTTTGCATTTTGAGTGTTCTAACCTGTTTTAAGAGGATTTTCATGTGTTCTGTGAGTTCATGAGATAAAAACATCACATTGACAACAAAATCAAAACAACAAGTGTTTTGGTCAATTTTTTGTATCTTTTCTGTATTTTTTTTTGGATGTGTTGTTGTATTTTGTATCTTGCAACGTAATATGCTATTTTGTGAGCTTCAAGTACATCCTGTATTCTCAACATAGTATACTTTCTCCGAGTTCTTAACTCAGTATTATGCTAATTCTAGAGTTGAGAATTGTATTCTGCGAGTTCTAGAGTTGGAATAAGCTTTATGCGAGTTCAAGACATAGAAAATAAGCATCATGCGAGTTTGTAACTTGGAATTTGCATTTTGAGTGTTCTAACCTGTTTTAAGACGATTTTCATGTTTTCTGTGAGTTCATGAGATACAACATCATTTTGAGATCAAAATCAAAACAACAAGTGTTTTGTATCTCTTAACTCAGTATTATGCTAGTTCTTGAATTGTATTATGCGAGGTCTAGAGTTGGAATAAGCTTTATGCGAGTTCATGATTTAGAATAAGCATCATGCGAGTTTTTAACTTGAACTTTGCATTTTGAGTGTTCTAACCTGTTTTAAGAGGATTTTCATGTGTTCGCGAGTTCATGAGAGACAACATCAGATTGAGAACAAAATCAAAAACAACAAGTGTTTTGGTCATTTTTTTTGTATCTTTTCTGTATAGTTTTTGTGAGTGTTGTTGCATTTTGTATCTTGCAACATAGTATGCTATCTTCGTGAGCTTCAAGTACATTTTGTATTCTCAACGTAGTATACTTTCTCCGAGTTCTTAACTCAGTATTATTTTAGTTCTAGAGTTGAGAATTGTATTCTGCGAGTTCTAGAGTTGGAATAAGCTTTATGTGAGTTCATGACTTAGAATAAGCATCATGCGAGTTTTTTACTTAGACTTTGCATTTTGAGTGTTCTAACCTGTTTTAAGCGGATTTTCATGTGTTCTTCGAGTTCATGAGATACAACATCATTTTGAGATCAAAATCAAAACAACAAGTGTTTTGGACATTTTTTTGTATCTTTTTTGTATTTTTTTTTTTTGAAGTGTTGTTGCATTTTGTATCTTGCAACAAAGTATGCTATCTTTGTGAGCTTCAAGTACATTCTGTATTCTCAACATAGTAAGCTTTCTCCGAGTTCTTAACTTGAGTTCAGTATTATGCGAGTTATTGAGTTGAGAATTGTATTCTGCGAGTTCTTGAGTTGGAATAAGCTTTATGCGAGTTCATGACTTAGAATAAGCATCATGCGAGTTTTTTAGTTGGACTTTGCATTTTGAGTGTTCTAACCTGTTTTAAGGTGATTTTCATGTGTTCTGCGAGTTCATTAGATACAACATCATTTTGAGATCAAAATCAAAACAACAAGTGTTTTGGTCATATTTTTGTATCTTTTATGTATTTTTTTTGACGTGTTGTTGCATTTTGTATCTTGCAATATGCTATCTTTGTGAGCTTCAAGTACATTTTGTATTCTCAACATAGTAAGCTTTCTCCGAGTTCTTAACTTGAGTTCAGTATTATGCGAGTTCTTGAGTTGAGAATTGTATTTTGCGAGTTCATGACTTAGAATAAGCATCATGCGAGTTTTTTACATGGACTTTGTATTTTGAGTGCTCTAACCTGTTTTAAGCGGATTTTCATGTGTTATGTGAGTTCATGAGATACAACATCATTTTTAGATCAAAATCAAAACAACAAGTGTTTTGGTCATTTTTTTCTATCTTTTATGTATTTTTTTTGAAGTGTTGTTTCATTTTGTATCTTGCAACATTAATCTTTGTGAGCTGTAAGTAAATTATGTATTCTCAACATAGTATGCTTTCTACGAGTTCTTAACTCAGTATTATGCTAGTTTTTGAGTTGAGAATTGTATTCTGCGAGTTCTAGAATTGGAATAAGCTTTATGCGAGTTCATGACTTAGAATAAGCATCATGCGAGTTTTTTTTCTTGGACTATGCATTTTGAGTGTTCTAAACTATTTTAAGCGGATTCTAATGTGTATAGCGAGTTCATGAGATACAACATCATTTTGAGATCAAAATCAAAACAACAAGTGTTTTAGTCATTTTTTTGTATCTTTTATGTATTTTTTTTGAAGTGTTGTTTCATTTTGTATCTTGCAACATAGTATGCTATCTTTGTGAGCTGTAAGTACATTCTGTATTCTCAACATAGTATGCTTTCTACAAGTTCTTAACTCAGTATTATGCTAGTTCTTGAGTTGAGAATTGTATTCTACGAGTTCTCAGAGAGTTGTATTCTGCGAGTTCTAGAGTTGGAATAAGCTATGCGAGTTCATGACTTAGAATAAGCATCATGCGAGTTTTTTACTTGGACTTTGCATTTTGAGTGTTCTAACGTGTTTTAAACGGATTTTCATGTGTTCTGCGAGTTCATGAGATACAACATCATTTTCAGATCAAAATAAAACAACAAGTGTTTTGGTCATTTTTTTTGTATCTTTTATGTATTTTTTTTGAAGTGTTGTTTCATTTTGTATCTTGCAACATAGTATGCTATCTTTGTGAGCTGTAAGTAAATTCTGTATTCTCAACATAGTATGCTTTCTAGGAGTTCTTAACTCAGTATTATGCTAGTTCTTGAGTTGAGAATTGAATTCTGCGAGTTCTCAGAGGGTTGTATTCTGCGAGTTCTAGAGTTGGAATAAGCTATGCGAGTTCATGACTTAGAATAAGCATCATGCGAGTTTTTTACTTGGACTTTGCATTTTGAGTGTTCTAACCTGTTTTAAGCAGATTTTCATGTGTTCTGCGAGTTCTTGAGATACAACATCATCTTGAGAATTGTATTCTGCGAGTTCTAGAGTTGCAATAAGCTTTATGCGAGTTCATGACTTAGAATAAGCATCATGCGAGTTTTTAACTTGGACTTTGCATTTTGAGTGTTCTAACCTGTTTTAAGAGGATTTTCATGTGTTCTGCGAGTTCATCAGATACAACATCATTTTGAGATCAAAATCAAAACAACAAGTGTTTTGGTCATTTTTTTTGTATCTTTTATGTATTTCTTTTTGAAGTGTTGTTTCATTTTGTATCTTGCAACATTAATCTTTGTGAGCTGTAAGTAAATTCTGTATTCTCAACATAGTATGCTTTCTACGAGTTCTTAACTCAGTATTATGCGAGTTCTTGAGTTGAGAATTGTATTCTGCGAGTTCTTGAGTTGGAATAAGCTTTATGCGAGTTCATGACTTAGAATAAGCATCATGCGAGTTTTTAACTTGGACTTTGCATTTTGAGTGTTCTAACCTGTTTTAAGGTGATTTTCATGTGTTCTGCGAGTTCATTAGATACAACATCATTTTGAGATCAAAATCAAAACAACAAGTGTTTTGGTCATATTTTTGTATCTTTTATGTATTTTTTTTGACGTGTTGTTGCATTTTGTATCTTGCAATATGCTATCTTTGTGAGCTTCAAGTACATTTTGTATTCTCAACATAGTAAGCTTTCTCCGAGTTCTTAACTTGAGTTCAGTATTATGCGAGTTCTTGAGTTGAGAATTGTATTTTGCGAGTTCATGACTTAGAATAAGCATCATGCGAGTTTTTTACATGGACTTTGTATTTTGAGTGCTCTAACCTGTTTTAAGCGGATTTTCATGTGTTATGTGAGTTCATGAGATACAACATCATTTTTAGATCAAAATCAAAACAACAAGTGTTTTGGTCATTTTTTTCTATCTTTTATGTATTTTTTTTGAAGTGTTGTTTCATTTTGTATCTTGCAACATTAATCTTTGTGAGCTGTAAGTAAATTATGTATTCTCAACATAGTATGCTTTCTACGAGTTCTTAACTCAGTATTATGCTAGTTTTTGAGTTGAGAATTGTATTCTGCGAGTTCTAGAATTGGAATAAGCTTTATGCGAGTTCATGACTTAGAATAAGCATCATGCGAGTTTTTTTCTTGGACTATGCATTTTGAGTGTTCTAAACTATTTTAAGCGGATTCTAATGTGTATAGCGAGTTCATGAGATACAACATCATTTTGAGATCAAAATCAAAACAACAAGTGTTTTAGTCATTTTTTTGTATCTTTTATGTATTTTTTTTGAAGTGTTGTTTCATTTTGTATCTTGCAACATAGTATGCTATCTTTGTGAGCTGTAAGTACATTCTGTATTCTCAACATAGTATGCTTTCTACAAGTTCTTAACTCAGTATTATGCTAGTTCTTGAGTTGAGAATTGTATTCTACGAGTTCTCAGAGAGTTGTATTCTGCGAGTTCTAGAGTTGGAATAAGCTATGCGAGTTCATGACTTAGAATAAGCATCATGCGAGTTTTTTACTTGGACTTTGCATTTTGAGTGTTCTAACGTGTTTTAAACGGATTTTCATGTGTTCTGCGAGTTCATGAGATACAACATCATTTTCAGATCAAAATAAAACAACAAGTGTTTTGGTCATTTTTTTTGTATCTTTTATGTATTTTTTTTTGAAGTGTTGTTTCATTTTGTATCTTGCAACATAGTATGCTATCTTTGTGAGCTGTAAGTAAATTCTGTATTCTCAACATAGTATGCTTTCTACGAGTTCTTAACTCAGTATTATGCTAGTTCTTGAGTTGAGAATTGAATTCTGCGAGTTCTCAGAGGGTTGTATTCTGCGAGTTCTAGAGTTGGAATAAGCTATGCGAGTTCATGACTTAGAATAAGCATCATGCGAGTTTTTTACTTGGACTTTGCATTTTGAGTGTTCTAACCTGTTTTAAGCAGATTTTCATGTGTTCTGCGAGTTCTTGAGATACAACATCATCTTGAGAATTGTATTCTGCGAGTTCTAGAGTTGCAATAAGCTTTATGCGAGTTCATGACATAGAATAAGCATCATGCGAGTTTTTAACTTGGACTTTGCATTTTGAGTGTTCTAACCTGTTTTAAGAGGATTTTCATGTGTTCTGCGAGTTCATTAGATACAACATCATTTTGAGATCAAAATCAAAACAACAAGTGTTTTGGTCATTTTTTTTGTATCTTTTATGTATTTCTTTTTGAAGTGTTGTTTCATTTTGTATCTTGCAACATTAATCTTTGTGAGCTGTAAGTAAATTCTGTATTCTCAACATAGTATGCTTTCTACGAGTTCTTAACTCAGTATTATGCTAGTTCTTGAGTTGAGAATTGTATTATGCGAGTTCTAGAGTTGGAATAAGCTTTATGCGAGTTCATGACTTAGAATAAGTATCATGCGAGTTTTTAACTTGGAATTTGCATTTTGAGTGTTCTAACCAGTTTTAAGAGGATTTTCATGTGTTCTGCGAGTTCATTAGATACAACATCATTTTGAGATCAAAATCAAAACAACAAGTGTTTTGGTCATATTTTTGTATCTTTTATGTATTTTTTTTTGACGTGTTGTTGCATTTTGTATCTTGCAATATGCTATCTTTGTGAGCTTCAAGTACATTCTGTATTCTCAACATAGTAAGCTTTCTCCGAGTTCTTAACTTGAGTTCAGTATTATGCGAGTTCTTGAGTTGAGAATTGTATTTTGCGAGTTCTAGAGTTGGAATAAGCTTTATGCGAGTTCATGACTTAGAATAAGAATCATGCGAGTTTTTTACATGGACTTTGCATTTTGAGTGCTCTAACCTGTTTTAAGCGGATTTTCATGTGTTCTGTGAGTTCATGAGATACAACATCATTTTGAGATCAAAATCAAAACAACAAGTGTTTTGGTCATTTTTTTCTATCTTTTATGTATTTTTTTTGAAGTGTTGTTTCATTTTGTATCTTGCAACATTAATCTTTGTGAGCTGTAAGTAAATTCTGTATTATCCACATAATATGCTTTCTACGAGTTCTTAACTCAGTATTATGCTAGTTTTTGAGTTGAGAATTGTATTCTGCGAGTTCTAGAATTGGAATAAGCTTTATGCGAGTTCATGACTTAGAATAAGCATCATGCGAGTTTTTTTCTTGGACTATGCATTTTGAGTGTTCTAAACTATTTTAAGCGGATTCTAATGTGTTCTGCGAGTTCATGAGATACAACATCATTTTGAGATCAAAATCAAAACAAGTGTTTTAGTCATTTTTTTGTATCTTTTATGTATTTTTTTTTGAAGTGTTGTTTCATTTTGTATCTTGCAACATAGTATGCTATCTTTGTGAGCTGTAAGTACATTCTGTATTCTCAACATACTATGCTTTCTACAAGTTCTTAACTCAGTATTATGCTAGTTCTTGAGTTGAGAATTGTATTCTGCGAGTTCTAGAGTTGGTTAGCTTTATGCGAGTTCATGACTTAGAATAAGCATCATGCGAGTTTTTTACTTGGACTTTGCATTTTGAGTGTTCTAACCTGTTTTAAACGGATTTTCATGTGTTCAGCGAGTTCATGAGATACAACATCATTTTCAGATCAAAATCAAAACAACAAGTGTTTTGGTCATTTTTTTTGTATCTTTTATGTATTTCTTTTTGAAGTGTTGTTTCATTTTGTATCTTGCAACATTAATCTTTGTGAGCTGTAAGTAAATTCTGTATTCTCAACATAGTATGCTTTCTACGAGTTCTTAACTCAGTATTATGCGAGTTCTTGAGTTGAGAATTGTATTCTGCGAGTTCTTGAGTTGGAATAAGCTTTATGCGAGTTCATGACTTAGAATAAGCATCATGCGAGTTTTTAACTTGGACTTTGCATTTTGAGTGTTCTAACCTGTTTTAAGGTGATTTTCATGTGTTCTGCGAGTTCATTAGATACAACATCATTTTGAGATCAAAATCAAAACAACAAGTGTTTTGGTCATATTTTTGTATCTTTTATGTATTTTTTTTGACGTGTTGTTGCATTTTGTATCTTGCAATATGCTATCTTTGTGAGCTTCAAGTACATTTTGTATTCTCAACATAGTAAGCTTTCTCCGAGTTCTTAACTTGAGTTCAGTATTATGCGAGTTCTTGAGTTGAGAATTGTATTTTGCGAGTTCATGACTTAGAATAAGCATCATGCGAGTTTTTTACATGGACTTTGTATTTTGAGTTCTCTAACCTGTTTTAAGCGGATTTTCATGTGTTATGTGAGTTCATGAGATACAACATCATTTTTAGATCAAAATCAAAACAACAAGTGTTTTGGTCATTTTTTTCTATCTTTTATGTATTTTTTTTGAAGTGTTGTTTCATTTTGTATCTTGCAACATTAATCTTTGTGAGCTGTAAGTAAATTATGTATTCTCAACATAGTATGCTTTCTACGAGTTCTTAACTCAGTATTATGCTAGTTTTTGAGTTGAGAATTGTATTCTGCGAGTTCTAGAATTGGAATAAGCTTTATGCGAGTTCATGACTTAGAATAAGCATCATGCGAGTTTTTTTCTTGGACTATGCATTTTGAGTGTTCTAAACTATTTTAAGCGGATTCTAATGTGTATAGCGAGTTCATGAGATACAACATCATTTTGAGATCAAAATCAAAACAACAAGTGTTTTAGTCATTTTTTTGTATCTTTTATGTATTTTTTTTGAAGTGTTGTTTCATTTTGTATCTTGCAACATAGTATGCTATCTTTGTGAGCTGTAAGTACATTCTGTATTCTCAACATAGTATGCTTTCTACAAGTTCTTAACTCAGTATTATGCTAGTTCTTGAGTTGAGAATTGTATTCTACGAGTTCTCAGAGAGTTGTATTCTGCGAGTTCTAGAGTTGGAATAAGCTATGCGAGTTCATGACTTAGAATAAGCATCATGCGAGTTTTTTACTTGGACTTTGCATTTTGAGTGTTCTAACGTGTTTTAAACGGATTTTCATGTGTTCTGCGAGTTCATGAGATACAACATCATTTTCAGATCAAAATAAAACAACAAGTGTTTTGGTCATTTTTTTTGTATCTTTTATGTATTTTTTTTTGAAGTGTTGTTTCATTTTGTATCTTGCAACATAGTATGCTATCTTTGTGAGCTGTAAGTAAATTTTGTATTCTCAACATAGTATGCTTTCTACGAGTTCTTAACTCAGTATTATGCTAGTTCTTGAGTTGAGAATTGAATTCTGCGAGTTCTCAGAGGGTTGTATTCTGCGAGTTCTAGAGTTGGAATAAGCTATGCGAGTTCATGACTTAGAATAAGCATCATGCGAGTTTTTTACTTGGACTTTGCATTTTGAGTGTTCTAACCTGTTTTAAGCAGATTTTCATGTGTTCTGCGAGTTCTTGAGATACAACATCATCTTGAGAATTGTATTCTGCGAGTTCTAGAGTTGCAATAAGCTTTATGCGAGTTCATGACTTAGAATAAGCATCATGCGAGTTTTTAACTTGGACTTTGCATTTTGAGTGTTCTAACCTGTTTTAAGAGGATTTTCATGTGTTCTGCGAGTTCATTAGATACAACATCATTTTGAGATCAAAATCAAAACAACAAGTGTTTTGGTCATTTTTTTTGTATCTTTTATGTATTTCTTTTTGAAGTGTTGTTTCATTTTGTATCTTGCAACATTAATCTTTGTGAGCTGTAAGTAAATTCTGTATTCTCAACATAGTATGCTTTCTACGAGTTCTTAACTCAGTATTATGCTAGTTCTTGAGTTGAGAATTGTATTATGCGAGTTCTAGAGTTGGAATAAGCTTTATGCGAGTTCATGACTTAGAATAAGTATCATGCGAGTTTTTAACTTGGAATTTGCATTTTGAGTGTTCTAACCAGTTTTAAGAGGATTTTCATGTGTTCTGCGAGTTCATTAGATACAACATCATTTTGAGATCAAAATCAAAACAACAAGTGTTTTGGTCATATTTTTGTATCTTTTATGTATTTTTTTTTGACGTGTTGTTGCATTTTGTATCTGGCAATATGCTATCTTTGTGAGCTTCAAGTACATTCTGTATTCTCAACATAGTAAGCTTTCTCCGAGTTCTTAACTTGAGTTCAGTATTATGCGAGTTCTTGAGTTGAGAATTGTATTTTGCGAGTTCTAGAGTTGGAATAAGCTTTATGCGAGTTCATGACTTAGAATAAGAATCATGCGAGTTTTTTACATGGACTTTGCATTTTGAGTGCTCTAACCTGTTTTAAGCGGATTTTCATGTGTTCTGTGAGTTCATGAGATACAACATCATTTTGAGATCAAAATCAAAACAACAAGTGTTTTGGTCATTTTTTTCTATCTTTTATGTATTTTTTTTGAAGTGTTGTTTCATTTTGTATCTTGCAACATTAATCTTTGTGAGCTGTAAGTAAATTCTGTATTATCCACATAATATGCTTTCTACGAGTTCTTAACTCAGTATTATGCTAGTTTTTGAGTTGAGAATTGTATTCTGCGAGTTCTAGAATTGGAATAAGCTTTATGCGAGTTCATGACTTAGAATAAGCATCATGCGAGTTTTTTTCTTGGACTATGCATTTTGAGTGTTCTAAACTATTTTAAGCGGATTCTAATGTGTTCTGCGAGTTCATGAGATACAACATCATTTTGAGATCAAAATCAAAACAAGTGTTTTAGTCATTTTTTTGTATCTTTTATGTATTTTTTTTTGAAGTGTTGTTTCATTTTGTATCTTGCAACATAGTATGCTATCTTTGTGAGCTGTAAGTACATTCTGTATTCTCAACATACTATGCTTTCTACAAGTTCTTAACTCAGTATTATGCTAGTTCTTGAGTTGAGAATTGTATTCTGCGAGTTCTAGAGTTGGTTAGCTTTATGCGAGTTCATGACTTAGAATAAGCATCATGCGAGTTTTTTACTTGGACTTTGCATTTTGAGTGTTCTAACCTGTTTTAAACGGATTTTCATGTGTTCAGCGAGTTCATGAGATACAACATCATTTTCAGATCAAAATCAAAACAACAAGTGTTTTGGTCATTTTTTTGTATCTTTTATGTATTTTTTTTTAAGTGTTGTTTCATTTTGTATCTTGCAACATTGTATGCTATCTTTGTGAGTTCTAAGTACATTCTGTATTCTCAACATAGTATGCTTTCTACGAGTTTTTAACTCAGTATTATGCTAGTTCTTGAGTTGAGAATTGTATTCTGCGAGTTCTAGAGTTGGAATAAGCTTTATGCGAGTTCATGACTTAGAATAAGCATCATGCGAGTTTTTAACTTGGACTTTGCATTTTGAGTGTTCTAACTTGTTTTAAGAGGATTTTCATGTGTTCTGCGCGTTCATGAGATACAACATCATTTTGAGATCAAAATAAAACAACAAGTGTTTTGGTCATTTTTTTGTATCTTTTATGTATTTTTTTTTGAAGTGTTGTTTTATTTTGTATCTTGCAACATAGTATGCTATCTTTGTGACCTTCAAGTACATTCTGTATTCTCAGCATATGCTTTCTACGAGTTCTTAACTCAGTATTGTGCTAGTTCTTGAGTTGAGAATTGTATTATGCGAGTTCTTGATTTGGAATAAGCTTTATGCGAGTTCATGACTTAGAATAAGCATCATGCGAGTTTTTAACTTGGACATTGCATTTGGAGTGTTCTAACCAGTTTTAAGAGGATTTTCATGTGTTCTGCGAGTTCATTAGATACAACATCATTTTGAGATCAAAATCAAAACAACAAGTGTTTTGGTCATATTTTTGTATCTTTTATGTATTTTTTTTTATGTTGTTGCATTTTGTTTCTTGCAATATGCTATCTTTGTGAGCTTCAAGTACATTCTGTATTCTCAACATAGTAAGCTTTCTCCGAGTTCTTAACTTAGTTCAGTATTATGCGAGTTCTTGAGTTGAGAATTGTATTTTGCGTGTTCTAGAGTTAGAATAAGCTTTATGCGAGTTCATGACTTAGAATAAGCATCATGCGAGTTTTTTACATGGACTTTGCATTTTGAGTGCTCTAACCTGTTTTAAGCGGATTTTCATGTGTTCTGTGAGTTCATGAGATACAACATCATTTTGAAATCAAAATCAAAACAACAAGTGTTTTGGTCATTTTTTTCTATCTTTTATGTATTTTTTTTGAAGTGTTGTTTCATTTTGTATCTTGCAACATTAATCTTTGTGAGCTGTAAGTAAATTCTGTATTCTCAACATAGTATGCTTTCTACGAGTTCTTAACTCAGTATTATGCTAGTTCTTGAGTTGAGAATTGTATTCTGCGAGTTCTAGAGTTGGAATAAGCTTTATTCGAGTTCATGACTTAGAATAAGCATCATGCGAGTTTTTAACTTGGAATTTGCATTTTGAGTGTTCTAACCTGTTTTAAGAGGACTTTCATGTGTTCTGCGAGTTCATTAGATACAACATCATTTTGAGATCAAAATCAAAATAGCAAGTGTTTTGGTCATATTTTTGTATCTTTTATGTATTTTTTTTTGACGTGTTGTTGCATTTTGTATCTTGCAGAAAGCTATCTTTGTGAGCTTCAAGTACATTCTGTATTCTCAACATAGTAAGCTTTCTCCGAGTTCTTAACTTGAGTTCAGTATTATGCGAGTTCTTGAGTTGAGAATTGTATTTTGCGAGTTCTAGAGTTGGAATAAGCTTTATGCGAGTTCATGACTTAGAATAAGCATCATGCGAGTTTTTTTCTTGGACTTTGCATTTTGAGTGTTCTAACCTGTTTTAAGCGGATTTTCATGTGTTCTGCGAGTTCATGAGATACAACATAATTTTGAGATCAAAATCAAAACAACAAGTGTTTTGGTCATTTTTTTGTATCTTTTATGTATTTTTTTTGAAGTGTTGTTTCATTTTGTATCTTGCAACATTAATCTTTGTGAGTTGTAAGTAAATTCTGTATTCTCAACATAGTATGCTTTCTACGAGTTCTTAACTTAGTATTATGCTAGTTCTTGAGTTGAGAATTGTATTCTGCGAGTTCTAGAGTTGGAATAAGCTTTATGCGAGTTCATTACTTAGAATAAGCATCATGCGAGTTTTTAATTTGGACTTTGCATTTTGAGTGTTCTAACCTGTTTTAAGAGGATTTTCATGTGTTCTGCGAGTTCATTAGATACAACATCATTTTGAGATCAAAATCAAAACAACAAGTGTTTTGGTCATATTTTTGTATCTTTTATGTATTTTTTTTGAAGTGTTGTTGCATTTTGTATCTTGCAATATGCTATCTTTGTGACCTTCGACTTACATTCTGTATTCTCAACATAGTAAGCTTTCTCCGAGTTCTTAACTTGAAGTATTATGCGAGTTCTTGAGTTGAGAATTGTATTCTGCGAGTTCTAGAGTTGGAATAAGCTTTATGCGAGTTCATGACTTAGAATAAGCATCATGCGAATTTTTTTCTTGGACTATGCATTTTGAGTGTTCTAAACTATTTTAAGCGGATTTTCATGTGTTCTGCGAGTTCATGAGATACAACATCATTTTGAGATTAAAATCAAAACAACAAGTGTTTTGGTCATTTTTTTGTATCTTTTATGTATTTTTTTTGAAGTGTTGTTTCATTTTGTATCTTGCAACATAGTATGCTATCTTTGTGAGCTGTAAGTACATTTTGTATTCTCAACATAGTATGTTTTCTACTTGTTCTTAACTCAGTATTATGCTAGTTCTTGAGTTGAGAATTGTATTCTACGAGTTCATGTCTTAGAATAAGCTTTATTTGAGTTCATGACTTAGAATAAGCATCATGCGAGTTTTTTACTTGGACTTTGCATTTTGAGTGTTCTAACCAGTTTTAAGCGGATTTTCATGTGTTCTTCGTGTTCATGAGATACAACACCTGTTTTAAGCGGATTTTCATGGGTTCTGCGAGTTCATGAGATACTACATCATTTTGAGATCAAAATCAAAACAACAAGTGTTTTGGTCATTTTGTATCTTGCAAGTATGCTATCTTTGTGAGATTCAAGTACATTCTGTATTCTCAACATAGTATGCTTTCTCCGAGTTCTTAACTTGAGTTCAATATTATGCGAGTTCTCAGAGAGTTGTATTCTGCGAGTTCTAGAGTTGGAATAAGCTATGCGAGTTCATGACTTAGAATAAGCATCATGCGAGTTTTTTACTTGGACTTTGCATTTTGAGTGTTCTAACCTGTTTTAAGTAGATTTTCATGTGTTCTGCGAGTTCTTGAGATACAACATCATTTTGAGATCAAAATCAAAACAACAAGTGTGTTGGTCATTTTTTTGTATCTTTTATGTATTTTTTTTGCAGTGTTGTTGCATTTTGTATCTTGTAACATAGTATGCTATCTTTGTGAGCTTCAAGTACATTCTGTATTCTCAACATAGTAAGCTTTCTCCGAGTTCTTAACTTGAGTTCAGTATTATGCGAGTTCTTGCGTTGAGAATTGTATTATGCGAGTTCTTGATTTGGAATAAGCTTTATGCGAGTTCATGACATAGAATAAGCATCATGCGAGTTTTTTACTTGGACTTTGCTTTTTGAGTGTTCTAACCTGTTTTAAACGGATTTTCATGTGTTCTGCGAGTTCATGAGATACAACATCATTTTGAGATCAAAATCAAAACAACAAGTGTTTTGGTCATTTTTTTGTATCTTTTATGTATTTTTTTTTGAAGTGTTGTTTCATTTTGTATCTTGCAACATAGTATGCTATCTTTGTGAGCTGTAAGTACATTCTGTATTCTCAACATAGTATGCTTTCTACGAGTTCTTAACTCAGTATTATGCTAGTTCTTGAGTTGAGAATTGTATTCTGCGAGTTCATGTCTTAGAATAAGTATCATGCGAGTTTTTTTCTTGGACTTTGCATTTTGAGTGTTCTAACCTGTTTTAAGCGGATTTTCATGTGTTCTGCGAGTTCATGAGATACAACATCATTTTGAGATCAAAATCAAAACAACAAGTGTTTTGGTCATTTTTTTGTATCTTTTATGTATTTTTTTTGAAGTGTTGTTTCATTTTGTATCTTGCAACATAGTATGCTATCTTTGTGAGCTGTAAGTACATTATGTATTCTCAACATAGTATGCTTTCTACGAGTTCTTAACTCAGTATTATGCTACTTCTTGAATTATATTCTGCGAGGTCTGGAGTTGGAATAAGCCTTATGCGAGTTCATGACTTAAGAGGATTTTGAGTGTTCTAACCTGTTTTAAGAGGATTTTCATGTGTTCTGCGAGTTCATGAGATACAACATCACATTGACGACAAAATCAAAACAACAAGTGTTTTGGTCATTTTTTTGTATCTTTTATGTATTTTTTTTTGAAGTGTTGTTTCATTTTGTATCTTGCAACATAGTATGCGATCTTTGTGAGCTGTAAGTACATTCTGTATTCTCAACATAGTATGCTTTCTACGAGTTCTTAACTCAGTATTATGCTAGTTCTTGAGTTGAGAATTGTATTCTGCGAGTTCATGTCTTAGAATAAGTATCATGCGAGTTTTTTTCTTGGACTTTGCATTTTGAGTGTTCTAACCTGTTTTAAGCGGATTTTCATGTGTTCTGCGAGTTCATGAGATACAACATCATTTTGAGATCAAAATCAAAACAACAAGTGTTTTGGTCATTTTTTTGTATCTTTTATGTATTTTTTTTTGAAGTGTTGTTTCATTTTGTATCTTGCAACATAGTATGCTATCTTTGTGAGCTGTAAGTACATTATGTATTCTCAACATAGTATGCTTTCTACGAGTTCTTAACTCAGTATTATGCTAGTTCCTGAGTGGAGAATTGTATTCTGCGAGTTCATGTCTTAGAATAAGCATCATGCGAGTTTTTTACTTGGACTTTGCATTTTGAGTGTTCTAACCTGTTTTAAACGGATTTTCATGTGTTCTGCGAGTTCATGAGATACAACATCATTTTGAGATCAAAATCAAAACAACAAGTGTTTTGGTCATTTTTTTGTATCTTTTATGTATTTTTTTTGAAGTGTTGTTTCATTTTGTATCTTCCAACATAGTATGTTATCTTTGTGAGATTCAAGTACATTTTGTATTTTCAACATATGCTTTCTACGAGTTCTTAACTCAGTATTGTGCTAGTTCTTGAGTTGAGAATTGTATTATGCGAGTTCTTGATTTGGAATAAGCTTTATGCGAGTTCATGACTTAGAATAAGCATCATGCGAGTTTTTTACTTGGACTTTGCATTTTGAGTGTTCTAACCTGTTTTAAACGGATTTTCATGTGTTCTGCGAGTTCATGAGATACAACATCATTTTGAGATCAAAATCAAAACAACAAGTGTTTTGGTCATTTTTTTGTATCTTTTATGTATTTTTTTTGAAGTGTTGTTTCATTTTGTATCTTGCAACATAGTATGCTATCTTTGTGAGCTGTAAGTACATTCTGTATTCTCAACATAGTATGCTTTCTACGAGTTCTTAACTCAGTATTATGCTAGTTCTTGAGTTGAGAATTGTATTCTGCGAGTTCATGTCTTAGAATAAGCATCATGCGAGTTTTTAACTTGGACTTTGCATTTTGAGTGTTCTAACCTGTTTTAAGAGGATTTTCATATGTTCTGCGAGTTCATGAGATACAACATCATTTTGAGATCAAAATCAAAACAACAAGTGTTTTAGGCATTTTTTTGTATCTTTTATGTATTTTTTTTGAAGTGTTGTTGCATTTTGTATCTTCCAACCATAGTATGCTATCTTTTGTGAGCTTCAAGTACATTCTGTATTCTCAACATAGTATGCTTTCTACGAGTTCTTAACTCAGTATTGTGCTAGTTCTTGAGTTGAGAATTGTATTATGCGAGTTCTAGATTTGGAATAAGCTTTATGCGAGTTCATGACTTAGAATAAGCATCATGCGAGTTTTTTTCTTGGACTTTGCATTTTGAGTGTTTTAACCTGTTTTAAACGGATTTTCATGTGTTCTGCGAGTTCATGAGATACAACATCATTTTGAGATCAAAATCAAAACAACAAGTGTTTTGGTCATTTTTTTGTATCTTTTATGTATTTTTTTTTTGAAGTGTTGTTTCATTTTGTATCTTGCAACATAGTATGCTTGCATTTTGAGTGTTCTAACCTGTTTTAAGCGGATTTTCATGTGTTCTGCGAGTTCATTAGATACAACATCATTTTGAGATCAAAATCAAAACAAGTGTTTTGGTCATTTTTTTTGTATCTTTTATGTATTTTTTTTTGAAGTGTTATTTCATTTTGTATCTTGCAACATAGTATGCTATCTTTGTGAGCTTCAGGTACATTCTGTATTCTCAACATAGTAAGCTTTCTCCGAGTTCTTAACTTGAGTTCAGTATTATGCGAGTTCTTGAGTTGAGAATTGTATTCTGCGAGTTCTAGAGTTAGAATAAGCTTTATGCGAGTTCATGACTTAGAATAAGCATCATGCGAGTTTTTTACTTGGACTTTCCATTTTGAGTGTTCTAACGTTACTGTTTTAAGAGGATTTTCATGTGTTCTGCGAGTTCATTATATACAACATCATTTTGAGATCAAAATCTAAACAAGTGTTTTGGTCATTTTTTTGTATCTTTTATGTATTTTTTTTTGAAGTGTTGTTTCATTTTGTATCTTGCAGCATTAATCTTTGTGAGCTATAAGTAAATTCTGTATTCTCAACATAGTATGCTTTCTACGAGTTTTTAACTCAGTATTATGCTAGTTCTTGAGTTGAGAATTGTATTCTGCGAGTTCTAGAGTTGGAATAAGCTTTATGCGAGTTCATGACATAGAATAAGCATCATGCGAGTTTTTAACTTGGACTTTGCATTTTGAGTGTTCTAACCTGTTTTAAGAGGATTTTCATGTGTTCTGCGAGTTCATTAGATACAACATCATTTTGATATCAAAATCAAAACAACAAGTGTTTTGGTCATTTTTTTGTATCTTTTATGTATTTTTTTTGAAGTGTCAGCATTTTGTATCTTGCAACATAGTATGCTATCTTTGTGAGCTTCAAGTACATTATGTATTCTCAACATAGTAAGCTTTCTCCGAGTTCTTAACTTGAGTTCAGTATTATGCGAGTTCTTGAGTTGAGAGTTGTATTCTGCGAGTTCTAGAGTTGGAATAAGCTTTAAGAGAGTTCATGACATAGAATAAGCATCATGCAAGTTTTTAACTTGGAGTATGCATTTTGAGTGTTCTAACCTGTTTTATGTGTTCTGCGAGTTCATGAGATACAACATCATTTTGAGATCAAAATCAAAACAACAAGTGTTTTGGTCATTTTTTTTTGTATCTTTTATGTATTTTTTTTGAAGTGTTGTTGCATTTTGTATCTTGCAACATAGTATGCTATCTTTGTGAGCTTCAAGTACATTCTGTATTCTCAACATAGTATGCTTTCTACGAGTTCTTAACTTGAGTTCAGTATTATGCGAGTTCTTGAGTTGAGCATTGTATTTTGCGAGTTCTAGAGTTGGAATAAGCTTTATGCGAGTTCATGATTTAGAATAAGCATCATGCGAGTTTTTAACTTGGACTTTGCATTTTGAGTGTTCTAACCTGTTTTAAAAGGATTTTCATGTGTTCTGCGAGTTCATGAGATACAACATCATTCTGAGATCAAAATCGAAACAACAAATGTTTTGGTCATTTTTTTGTATCTTTTATGTATTTTTTTTGAAGTGTTGATGCATTTTGTATCTTGCAACATAGTATGCTATCTTTGTGAGCTTCAAAGTACATTATGTATTATCAACATAGTATGATTTCTCCGAGTTCTTAACTTGAGTTCAGTATTATGCAAGTTCTTGAGTTGAGAATTGTATTCTTCGAGTTCTAGAGTTGGAATAAGCTTTATGCGAGTTCATGACTTAGAATAAGCATCATCCGAGTTTTTTACATGGACTTTGCATTTTGAGTGTTCTAACCTGTTTTAAGAGGATTTTCATATGTTCTGCGAGTTCATGAAATACAACATCACATTGAGAACAAAATCAAAACAACAAGTGTTTTGGTCATTTTTTTGTATATTTTATGTATATTTTTTGGAAGTGTTGTTGTATTTTGTATCTTGCAACATAGTATGCTATCTTTGTGAGCTTCAAGTACATTCTGTATTCTCAACATAGTATTCTTTCTTCGAGTTCTTAACTCAGTATTATGCTAGTTCAAGAGTTGAGAATTGTATTCTGCGAGTTCTAGAGTTGGAATAAGCTTTATGCGAGTTGATGACTAAGAATAAGCATCATGCGAGTTTGTAACTTGGACTTTGCATTTTGAGTGTTCTAACCTATTTTAAGATGATTTTCATGTGTTCTGTGAGTTCATGAGATACAACATCATTTTGAGATCAGAATCAAAACAACAAGTGTTTTGGTCATTTTTTTTTGTATCTTTTATGTATTTTTTTTGAAGTGTTGTTGCATAAATATCTTGCAACATAGTATGCTATCTTTGTGAGCTTCAAGTACATTCTGTATTTTCTGTATATTCTCCACATAGTATGCTTTCTGCGAGTTCTAGAGTTGGAATAAGCTTTTATGCGAGTTCATGACTTAGAATAAGCATCATGTGAGTTTTTGACTTGGACTTTGCATTTTGAGTGTTCTAACATTTTTAAGAGGATTTTCATTTGTTCTACGAGTTAATGAGATACAACATCATTTTGAGAACAAAATCAAAACAACAAGTGTTTTGGTTATTTTTTTGTATATTTTATGTATATTTTTTGGAAGTGTTGTTTTATTTTGTATCTTGCAACATAGTATGCTATCTTTGTGAGCTTCAAGTACATTATGTATTCTCAACATAGTAGTATGCTTTCTCTAGTTCTTAACTCAGTATTATGCTAGTTCTTGAGTTGAGATTTGTATTCTGCGAGTTCTAGAGTTGGAATAAGCTTTATGCGAGTTCATGACTTAGAATAAGCATCATGCGAGTTTTTGACTTGGACTTTGCATTTTGAGTGTTCTAACATTTTTAAGAGGATTTTCATGTGTTCTACGAGTTAATGAGATACAACATCATTTTGAGAACAAAATCAAAACAACAAGTGTTTTGGTTATTTTTTTTTTATCTTTTATGTATTTTTTTTTTGGAAGTGTTGTTGTATTTTGTATCTTGCAACATAGTATGCTATCTTTGTGAGCTTCAAGTACATTATGTATTCTCAACATTACATGCTTTCTCTAGTTCTTAACTCAGTATTATGCTAGTTCTTGAGTTGAGAATTGTATTCTGCGAGTTCTAGAGTTGGAATAAGCTTTATCCGAGTTCATGACCTAGAATAAGTATAATGCGAGTTTTTAACTTAGACTTTGCATTTTGAGTGTTCTAACCTGTTTTAAGAGGATTTTCATGTGTTCTGCGAGTTCATGAGATACAACATCATTTTGAGAACAAAATCAAAACAAGTGTTTTGGTTATTTTTTTGTATCTTTTCTGTATTTTTTTTGGAAGTGTTGTTGCATTTTGTATCTTGCAACATAGTATGCTATCTTTGTGAGCTTCAAGTACAATCTGTATTCTCAAGAAAGTATGCTTTTTACGAGTTCTTAACTCAATATTAGGCTAGTTCTTGAGTTGAGAATTGTATTCTGCGAGTTCTAGAGTTGGAATAAGCTTTATGCGAGTTCATGACTTAGAATAAGCATCATGCGAGTTTTTGACTTGGACTTTGCATTTTGAGTGTTCTAACTTGTTTTAAGAGGATTTTCATATGTTTTGTGAGTTCATGATATACAACATCATTTTGAGATCAAAATCAAAACAACAAGTGTTTTGGTCATTTTTTTGAAGTGTTGTTGCATTTTGTATCTTGCAACAAAGTATGCTATCTTTGTGAGCTTCAAGTGCATTCTGTATTTTTTGTATTTTCATCATAGTATGCTTTCTGCGAGTTCTTTAGTTGAGAATTGTATTCTGCGAGTTCTAAAGTTGGAATAAGCTTTTTTGCGAGTTCATGACTTACAATAAGCATCAGGCGAGTTTTTAACTTGGAGTGTTCTAACCTGTTTTGAGCGGATTTTCATGTGTTCTGGGAGTTCATGAGATACAACAACATCATTCTGAGATCAAAATCAAAACAACAAGTGTTTTGGTCATTTTTTTGAATCTTTTCTGTATTGTTTTTGGAAGTGTTGTTGCATTTTGTATCTTACAACATAGTATGGTATCTTCGTGAGATTCAAGTACATTCTGTATTCTCAACATAGTATACTTTCTCCGAGTTCTTAACTCAGTATTATGCTAGTTCTAGAGTTGAGAATTGTATTCTGCGAGTTCTAGAGTTGGAATAAGCTTTATGCGAGTTCATGACTTAGAAAATAAGCATGATGCGAGTTTGTAACTTGGAATTTGCATTTTGAGTGTTCTAACCTGTTTTAAGACGATTTTCATGTTTTCTGTGAGTTCATGAGATACAACATCATTTTGAGATCAAAATCAAAACAACAAGTGTTTTGTATCTCTTAACTCAGTATTATGCTAGTTCTTGAATTGTATTCTGCGAGGTCTAGAGTTGGAATAAGCTTTATGCGAGTTCATGATTTAGAATAAGCATCATGCGAGTTTTTAACTTGAACTTTGCATTTTGAGTGTTCTAACCTGTTTTAAGAGGATTTTCATGTGTTCGCGAGTTCATGAGAGACAACATCAGATTGAGAACAAAATCAAAAACAACAAGTGTTTTGGTCATTTTTTTTGTATCTTTTCTGTATTGTTTTTGTGAGTGTTGTTGCATTTTGTATCTTGCAACATAGTATGCTATCTTCGTGAGCTTCAAGTACATTTTGTATTCTCAACGTAGTATACTTTCTCCGAGTTCTTAACTCAGTATTATTTTAGTTCTAGAGTTGAGAATTGTATTCTGCGAGTTCTAGAGTTGGAATAAGCTTTATGCGAGTTCATGACTTAGAATAAGCATCATGCGAGTTTTTTACTTAGACTTTGCATTTTGAGTATTCTAACCTGTTTTAAGCGGATTTTCATGTGTTCTTCGAGTTCATGAGATACAACATCATTTTGAGATCAAAATCAAAACAACAAGTGTTTTGGTCATTTTTTTGTATCTTTTCTGTATTTTTTTTGGATGTGTTGTATTTTGTATCTTGCAACGTAGTATGCTATTTTGTGAGCTTCAAGTACATTCTGTATTCTCAATAGTATGCTTTCTCCGAGTTCTTAACTTAAGTTCAATATTATGCGAGTTCTTGAGTTGAGAAATTGTATTATGCGAGTTCTTGAGTTGAGAATTGTATTCTGCGAGTTCTAGAGTTGGAATAAGCTTTATGCGAGTTCATGACTTAGAATAAGCATCATGCGAGTTTTTTACTTGTACTTTGCATTTTGAGTGTTCTAACCTGTTTTGAGCGGATTTTCATGTGTTCTGGGAGTTCATGAGATACAACAACATCATTCTGAGATCAAAATCAAAACAACAAGTGTTTTGGTCATTTTTTTGTATCTTCTCTGTAATTTTTTTGGAAGTGTTGTTGCATCTTGTATCTTGCAACATAGTATGTTATCTTTGTGAGCTTCAAGTACATTCTGTATTCTCAATATAGTATGCTTTCTACGAGTTCTTAACTCAGTATTATGCTACTTCTTGAATTGTATTCTGCGAGGTCTGGAGTTGGAATAAACCTTATGCGAGTTCATGACTTAAGAGGATTTTGAGTGTTCTAACCTGTTTTAAGAGGATTTTCATGTGTTCTGCGAGTTCATGAGATACAACATCACATTGACGACAAAATCAAAACAACAAGTGTTTTGGTCCTTTTTTTGTATCTTTTCTGTATTTTTTTTTTGAAGTGTTGTTGCATTTTGTATCTTGCAACATAGTATGCTATCTTTGTGAGCTTCAAGTACATTATGTATTCTCAACATAGTATGCTTTCTCCGAGTTCTTCACTTGAGTTCAGTATTATGCGAGTTCTTGAGTTGAGAATTGTATTCTGCGAGTTCTAGAGTTAGAATAAGCTTTATGCGAGTTCATGACTTAGATGCATCATGCGAGTTTTTTACTTGGACTTTGCATTTTGAGTGTTCTAACCTGTTTTAAGCGGATTTTCTTGTGTTTTGCGAGTTCATGAGATACAACATCATTCTGAGATCAAAATCAAAACAACAAGTGTTTTTGGTCATTTTTTTTGTATCTTTTCTGTAATTTTTTTGGAAGTGTTGTTGCATTTTGTATCTTGCAACATAGTATGCTATGTTTCTGAGCTTCAAGTACATTCTGTATTCTCAACATAGTATGCTTTCTACGAGTTCTTAACTCAGTATTATGCTAGTTCTTGAATTGTATTCTGCGAGGTTTAGAGTTGGAATAAGCATTATGCGAGTTTATGACTTAGAATAAGCATCATGCGAGTTTTTAACTTGGACTTTGCATTTTGAGTGTTCTAACCTGTTTTAAGAGGATTTTCATGTGTTCTGTGAGTTCATGAGATAAAAACATCACATTGACAACAAAATCAAAACAACAAGTGTTTTGGTCAATTTTTTGTATCTTTTCTGTATTTTTTTTTGGATGTGTTGTTGTATTTTGTATCTTGCAACGTAATATGCTATTTTGTGAGCTTCAAGTACATTCTGTATTCTCAACATAGTATACTTTCTCCGAGTTCTTAACTCAGTATTATGCTAATTCTAGAGTTGAGAATTGTATTCTGCGAGTTCTAGAGTTGGAATAAGCTTTATGCGAGTTCAAGACTTAGAAAATAAGCATCATGCGAGTTTGTAACTTGGAATTTGCATTTTGAGTGTTCTAACCTGTTTTAAGACGATTTTCATGTTTTCTGTGAGTTCATGAGATACAACATCATTTTGAGATCAAAATCAAAACAACAAGTGTTTTGTATCTCTTAACTCAGTATTATGCTAGTTCTTGAATTGTATTATGCGAGGTCTAGAGTTGGAATATGCTTTATGCGAGTTCATGATTTAGAATAAGCATCATGCGAGTTTTTAACTTGAACTTTGCATTTTGAGTGTTCTAACCTGTTTTAAGAGGATTTTCATGTGTTCGCGAGTTCATGAGAGACAACATCAGATTGAGAACAAAATCAAAAACAACAAGTGTTTTGGTCATTTTTTTTGTATCTTTTCTGTATAGTTTTTGTGAGTGTTGTTGCATTTTGTATCTTGCAACATAGTATGCTATCTTCGTGAGCTTCAAGTACATTTTGTATTCTCAACGTAGTATACTTTCTCCGAGTTCTTAACTCAGTATTATTTTAGTTCTAGAGTTGAGAATTGTATTCTGCGAGTTCTAGAGTTGGAATAAGCTTTATGTGAGTTCATGACTTAGAATAAGCATCATGCGAGTTTTTTACTTAGACTTTGCATTTTGAGTGTTCTAACCTGTTTTAAGCGGATTTTCATGTGTTCTTCGAGTTCATGAGATACAACATCATTTTGAGATCAAAATCAAAACAAGTGTTTTGGACATTTTTTTGTATCTTTTTTGTATTTTTTTTTTGAAGTGTTGTTGCATTTTGTATCTTGCAACAAAGTATGCTATCTTTGTGAGCTTCAAGTACATTTTGTATTTTCTGTATTCTCAACATAGTATGCTTTCTACGAGTTCTTGAGTTGAGAATTGTATTCTGCGAGTTCTAGAGTTGGAATAAGCTTTTTTTCGAGTTCATGACTTAGAATAAACATCATGCGAGTTTTTGACTTGGACTTTGCATTTTGAGTGTTCTAACCTGTTTTAAGAGGATTTTCATGTGTTCTGCGAGTTCATGAGATACAACATCATTTTGAGATCAAAATCAAAACAACAAGTGTTTTGGTCATTTTTTTGAATCTTTTCTGTATTTTTTTTCGAAGTGTTGTTGCATTTTGTATCTTGCAACATAGTATGCTATCTTTGTGAGCTTCAAGTACATTCTGTATTCTCAACATGGTATGCTTTCTCCGAGTTCTTAACTTGAGTTAAGTATTATGCGAGTTCTTGAGTTGAGAATTGTATTCTGCGAGTTCTAGAGTTGGAATAAGCTTTATGCGAGTTCATGACTTAGAATAAGCATCATGCGAGTTTTTTACTTAGACTTTGCATTTTGAGTGTTCTAACCTGTTTGAAGAGGATTTTCATGTGTTCTACGAGTTCATGAGATACAACATCATTTTGAGATCAAAATCAAAACAAGTGTTTTGGTCATTTTTTTTGAATCTTTTCTGTATTTTTTTTTGAAGTGTTGTTGCATTTTGTATCTTGCAACATAGTATGTTATCTTTGTGTGCTTCAAGTACATTCTGTATTTATTGTAATTTCAACATAGTATGCTTTCTGCGAGTTCTTGAGTTGAGAATTGTATTATGCGAGTTCTAGAGAATAAGCTTTATGAGAGTTCATGACTTAGAATAAACATAATGCGAGTTTTTTACTTAGACTTTGCATTTTGGGTGTTAGAACCTGTTTTAAGCGTATTTTCATGTGTTCTGCGAGTTCAGTAGATAAAACATCATTTTGAGATCAAAATTAAAACAAGTGTTTTGATCATTTTTTTTTTGTATCTTTTTTGTATATTTTTTGAAGTGTTGTTGGATTTTGTATCTTGCAACATAGTATGCTATATTTGTGAGTTTCAAGTACATTCTGTATTCTCAACATAGTATGCTTTCTCCGAGTTCTTAACTTGAGTTCAGTATTATGCGAGTTCTTGAGTTGAGAATTGTATTCTGCGAGTTCTAGAGTTGGGATAAGCTTTTATGCGAGTTCATGACTTAGAATAAGCATCATGCGAGTTTTTTACTTAGACTTTGCATTTTGGGTGTTAGAACCTGTTTTAAGCGTATTTTCATGTGTTCTGCGAGTTCATGTGATACAACATTATTTTGAGATCAAAATCAAAAACAAAAAGTGTTTTGGTCATTTTTTTGTATCTTTTTTGTATTTTTTTTTTGAAGTGTTGTTGCATTTTGTATCTTGCAACATAGTATGCTATCTTTGTGAGCTTCAAGTACATTCTGTATTCTCAACATTGGATGCTTTCTGCGAGTTCTTAACTTGAGTTCAGTATTATGCGAGTTCTTGAGTTGAGAATTGTATTTTGCGAGTTCTAGAGTTGGAATAAGCATTATGCGAGTTTTTTTATTTGGACTTTGCATTTTGAGTGTTCTAACCTGTTTTAAGCGGATTTTCATGTGTTCTGCGAGTTCATGAGATACAACATCATTTTGAGATCAAAATCAAAACAACAAGTGTTTTGGTCATTTTTTTGAATCTTTTTTGTATTTTTTTTGGAAGTGTTGTTGCATTTTGTATCTTGCAACATAGTATGTTATCTTTGTGAGCTTCAAGTACATTCTGTATTCTCAACAGAGTATGCTTTCTCCGAGTTCTTAACTCAGTATTATGCTAGTTCTAGAGTTGAGAATTGTATTCTGCGAGTTCTAGAGTTGGAATAACTTTATGCGAGTTTGTAACTTGGACTTTGCATTTTGAGTGTTCTAACCTGTTTTAAGAGGATTTTCATGTGTTATGTGAGTTCATGAGATACAACATCATTTTGAGATCAAAATCGAAACAGTGTTTTGGTCATTTTTTTGTAGAGTAAACTACGATTTTCGTCCCTGTGGTTTGATGTTTATAACGATTTTCGTCCCTGGTCTTTCAAAAGTGCTTTTTTAGTCCCTGTGGTTTCTATTTGCTTCTATTTTAGTCCCTCCATCCAATTTTATTAAAATTAAATGCTAATTCATTTAAAAATAGAATAAGTAAATTACATTTTTATCTTAGTTTACATTTTTTTACTTTTTCTTTATTTATTGTATTTCATCAAGGCATTTTTTTTATTAATTATATTGTATATTTTCATAATTATTATAACTTTAATTATAAAAATAATCAAATAATTTCGTTAAAAATATTGATAAATACATGATATTTTTTTTCAAACTATTAGGTTTAAATCTCCTAAAATTTATATTTTTTTATCTATTGATTTATTAAAGTTTTTTATTTATTTTAAATTACCATCGAAAAAGATTTAATAAAATTCGAGAAAAAAATAGTATTATTTTTATAACAACCGATTGTTTTTGTTAAATGCAATTTACTCTCACTATTCTAAATTTTCATTTAATCTTTATTTTCTATTAATTAATCAAGTTTGTTTAATATTTAAATAAAACATACACATACACACACACACCATTTTAAATTAGGTTATATATTAAAAATAAAAACTAAGACAATAAAATGATAAGAAGATTTCAATATGGTGTTACAAAAATCATTTAATAAGCCAAGGCATGCCACAGAATTAACGTGACATCAAAACACAATGCTTAAATCTCATGTTATTTAGAACATTGATGTATATATATATATATATATATGTGTGTGTGTGTGTGTGTGTGTGTGTGTCTGTGTGTGTATGTTTATTTTAAATATTAAATAAATTTGATTAATTAATAAAAATAAAGTTTAATGAAAATACGGAATAGTGGGAGTAAAATGAATTTAACAATAAACAACTGGTTATTATAAAAAAAGACTATTTTTTTCTCTAAATTTATTAAATTTTTTCCAACGGTAATTTAAAATAAATAAAAACCTTTTATAAATCAACATATATATAATATTAATTTTAAGTGATTTAAACTAAAGTTTTGAAAAAAAATATCATGTATTTATCAGTATTTTTAACGAAATTATTAGATTATTTCTATAATTAAAATGTTATAATAATTACGAAAATATACAATATAATTAATAGAAAAATAAATGTTTTGATGGAATACAATAAATAAAGAAAAAGTAAAAAAAAATGTAAACTAGTATAAAAATGTAAAACTTTATATACCACAAGGACCAAATATGTAAATTGATTATTTAATTTTTAAATGAATTAACATTTAATTTTAAATAAAATTGGATTGAGGGATGAAAATGGAAGTAAATAGAAAACACAGGGACAAAAAAAAGCAGTTTTGAAAGACCAGAGACGAAAAATTGTTATAAATATCAAAACATGGGGACGAAAATCGTAGTTTACTCTTTTTTGTATCTTTTCTGTATTTTTTTTGGAAGTGTTGTTGCATTTTGTATCTTGCAACATAGTATGCTATCTTTGTGATCTTCAAGTACATTATGTATTCTCAACATAGTATGCTTTCTACGAGTTCTTAACTCAGTATTATGCTAGTTCTTGAGTTGAGAATTGTATTCTGCGAGGTCTAGAGTTGGAATAAGCTTTATGCGAGTTCATGACTTAGAATAAGCATCATGCGAGTTTTTAACTTGGACTTTGCATTTTGAGTGTTCTAACCTGTTTTAAGAGGATTTTCATGTGTTCTGTGAGTTCATGAGATACAACATCATTTTGAGATCAAAATCAAAACAACAAGTGTTTTGGTCAATATTTTTGTATCTTTTATGTATTTTTTTTGAAGTGTTGTTGAATTTTGTATCTTGCAACATAGTATGCTATCTTTGTGAGCTTCAAGTACATTATGTATTTTCTGTATTCTCAAACATAGTATGCTTTCTACGAGTTCTTGAGTTGAGAATTGTATTCTGCGAGTTCTAGAGTCGGAATAAGCTTTTATGCGAGTTCATGACTTAGAATAAGCATCATGCGAGTTTTTGACTTGGACTTTGCATTTTGAGTGTTCTAACCTGTTTTAAAAGGATTTTCATGTGTTTTGCGAGTTCATGAGATACAACATCATTTTGAGAACAAAATCAAAACAACAAGTGTTTTGGTTATTTTTTTGTATCTTTTTTGTATTTTTTTTGGAAGTGTTGTTGCATTTTGTATCTTGCAACATAGCAATCTCTGTGAGCTTCACATTCTGTATTCTCAACATAGTATGCTTTCTCCGAGTTCTTAACTTGAGTTCAGTATTATGCGAGTTCTTGAGTTGAGAATTGTATTTTGCGAGTTCATGACTTAGAATAAGCATCATGCGAGTTTTTTACTTAGGTGTCGTTTGTTTTTTAAGAGGTATAAAGCCTGAAGTCTTAATTTACTTGTGATTAATAAGAGGAGATGTGTAAAAAGGTCTGAACAATTCAAACTTAAGAGCTATTAAGAGATTTTTATAAAAAAAAAAACAACCCCTTAGACTTTGCATTTTGAGTGTTCTAACCTGTTTTAAGGGATTTTCATGTGTTCTGCGAGTTCATGAGATACAACATTATTTTGAAAATCAAAATCAAAACAACAAGTGTTTTGGTCATTTTTTTTGTATCTTTTTTGTATTTTTTTTTTGAAGTGTTGTTGCATTTTGTATCTTGCAACATAGTATGCTATCTTTGTGAGCTTCAAGTACATTCTGTATTCTCAACATAGGATGCTTTCTGCGAGTTCTTGAGTTGAGAATTGTATTCTGCGAGTTCTAGAGTTGGAATAAGCTTTATGCGAGTTCATGATTTAGAATAAGCATCATGCGAGTTTTTTACTTGGACTTTTCATTTTGAGTGTTCTAACCTGTTTTAAGCGGATTTTCATGTGTTCTGCGAGTTCATGAGATACAACATTATTTTTAGATCAAAATCAAAACAACAAGTATTTTGGTCATTTTTTTGTATCTTTTATGTATTTTTTTTGGAAGTGTTGTTGCATTTTGTATCTTGCAACATAGCAATCTTTGTGAGCTTCACATTCTGTATTCTCAACATAGTATGATTTCTCCGAGTTCTTAACTTGAGCTCAGTATTATGCGAGTTCTTGAGTTGAGAATTGTATTCTGCGAGCTCTAGAGTTGGAATAAGCTTTATGCGAGTTCATGACTTAGAATAAGAATCATGCGAGTTTTTTACTAAGACTTTGCATTTTGAGTGTTCTAACCTGTTTTAAGCGGATTTTCATGTGTTCTGCGAGTTCATGAGATACAACATCATTTTGAGATCAAAATCAAAACAACAAGTGTTTTGGTCAATATTTTTGTATGTTTTATGTATTTTTTTGAAGTGTTGTTGCATTTTGTATCTTGCAACATAGTATGCTATCTTTGTGAGCTTCAAGTACATTCAGTATTTTCTGTATTCTCAAACATAGTATGCTTTCTACGAGTTCTTGAGTTGAGAATTGTATTCTGCGAGTTCTAGAGTTGGGATAAGCTTTTATGCGAGTTCATGACTTAGAATAAGCATCATGCGAGTTTTTGACTTGGACTTTGCATTTTGAGTGTTATAACCTGTTTTAAGAGGATTTTATGTGTTCTGCGAGTTCATGAGATACAAAATCATTTTGAGAACAAAATCAAAACAACAAGTGTTTTGGTTATTTTTTTGTATCTTTTCTGTATTTTTTTTGGAAGTGTTGTTGCATTTTGTATCTTGCAACATAGCAATCTTTGTGAGCTTCAAGTACATTATGTATTCTCAACATAGTATGCTTTCTCCGAGTTCTTAACTTGAGTTCAGTATTATACGAGTTCTTGAGTTGAGAATTATATTCTGCGAGCTCTAGAGTTGGAATAAGCTTTATGTGAGTTCATGACATAGAATAACCAGCATGCGAGTTTTTTACTATGACTTTGCATTTTGAGTGTTCTAACCTGTTTTAAGCGGATTTTCATGTGTTCTGCGAGTTCATGAGAAACAATATCATTTTGAGATCAAAATCAAAACAACATGTGTTTTGGTCATTTTTTTGTATCTATTTTGTATTTTTTTTGAAGTGTTGTTGCATTTTATATCTTGCAACATAGTATGCTATCTTTGTGAGCTTCAAATACATTCTGTATTCTCAACATAGTATGATTTCTCCGAGTTCTTAACTTTAGTTCGGTATTATGCGAGTTCTTGAGTTGAGAATTGTATTCTGCGAGTTCTACAGTTGGAATAAGCTTGATGCGAGTTCATGACTTAGAATAAGCATCATGCGAGTTTTTTACTTGGACTTTTCATTTTGAGTGTTCTAACCTGTTTTAAGAGGATTTTCATGTGTTCTGCGAGTTCATGAGATACAACATCATTTTGAGATTAAAATCAAAACAACAAGGTCATTTTTTTGTATCTTTTATGTATTTTTTTTTGAAGTGTTGTTGCATTTTGTATCTTGCAACATAGCAATCTTTGTGAGCTTCACATTCTGTATTCTCAACATAGTATGCTTTCTCCGAGTTCTTTTAACTTGAGTTCAGTATTATGCGAGTTCTTGAGTTGAGAATTGTATTCTGCGAGCTCTAGAGTTGGAATAAGGTTTATGCGAGTTCATGACTTAGAATAAGTATCATGCGAGTTTTTTACTAAGACTTTGCATTTTGAGTGTTCTAACCTGTTTTAAGCGGATTTTCATGTGTTCTGCGAGTTCATGAGAAACAATATCATTTTGAGATCAAAATCAAAACAACATGTGTTTTGGTCATTTTTTTGTATCTATTTTGTATTTTTTTTTGAAGTGTTGTTGCATTTTATATCTTGCAACATAGTATGCTATCTTTGTGAGCTTCAAATACATTCTGTATTCTCAACATAGTATGCTTTCTCCGAGTTCTTAACTTTAGTTCGGTATTATGCGAGTTCTTGAGTTGAGAATTGTATTCTGCGAGTTCTACAGTTGGAATAAGCTTGATGCGAGTTCATGACTTAGAATAACCATCATGCGAGTTTTTTACTTGGACTTTTCATTTTGAGTGTTCTAACCTGTTTTAAACGGATTTTCATGTGTTCTGCGAGTTCATGAGATATAACATCATTTTGAGATCAAAATCAAAACAACAAGTGTTTTCGTCATTTTTTTGAATCTTTTATGTATTTTTTTTAAGTGTTGTTGCATTTTGTATCTTGCAACATAGTATGCTATCTTTGTGTGCTTCAAGTACATACTCAACATAGTATGCTTTCTACGTGTTCTTAACTCCGTATTATGCTAGTTCTTGAGTTGAGAATTGTATTCTGCGAGTTCTAGAGTTGGGATAAGCTTTTATTGCGAGTTCATGACTTAGAATAAGCGTCATGCGAGTTTTTGACTTGGACTTTGCATTTTGAGTGTTCTAACCTATTTTAAAAGGATTTTCATGTGTTCTGCGAGTTCATGAGATACAACATCATTTTGAGAACAAAATCAAAACAACAAGTGTTTTGGTTATTTTTTTGTATCTTTTCTGTATTTTTTGGAAGTGTTGTTGCATTTTGTATCTTGCAACATAGCAATCTTTGTGAGCTTCAAGTACATTATGTATTCTCAACATAGTATGCTTTCTCCTAGTTCTTAACTTGAGTTCAGTATTATGCGAGTTTTGAGTTGAGAATTGTATTCTGCGAGCTCTAGAGTTGGAATAAGCTTTATGCGAGTTCATGACTTAGAATAAGCATCATGCGAGTTTTTAACTTGGACTTTGCATTTTTGAGTGTTCTAACCTGTTTTAAGAGGATTTTCATGTGTTCTTCGAGTTCATGAGATACAACATCATTTTGAGATCAAAATCAAAACAACAATTGTTTTGGTCATTTTTTTGTATCTTTTATGTATTTTTTTTTGAAGTGTTGTTGCATTTTGTATCTTGCAACAGAGTATGCTATCTTTGTGAGCATCAAGTACATTCAGTATTTTCTGTATTCTCAAACATAGTATGCTTTCTACGAGTTCTTGAGTTGAGAATTGTATTCTGCGAGTTCTAGAGTTGGGATAAGCTTTTATGCGAGTTCATGACTTAGAATAAGCATCATGCGAGTTTTTTACTTGGACCTTTCATTTTGAGTGTTCTAACCTGTTTTAAATGGATTTTCATGTGTTCTGCGAGTTCATGAGAAACAATATCATTTTGAGATCAAAATCAAAACAACAGGTGTTTTGGTCATTTTTTTGTATCTATTTTGTATTTTTTTTGAAGTGTTGTTGCATTTTATATCTTGCAACATAGTATGCTATCTTTGTGAGCTTCAAATACATTCTGTATTCTCAACATAGTATGCTTTCTCCGAGTTCTTAACTTGAGTTCGGTATTATGCGAGTTCTTGAGTTGAGAATTGTATTCTGCGAGTTCTAGAGTTGGAATAAGCTTTATGCGAGTTCATGACTTAGAATAAGCATCATGCGAGTTTTTTACTTGGACCTTTCATTTTGAGTGTTCTAACCTGTTTTAAGCGGATTTTCATGTGTTCTGCGAGTTCATGAGAAACAATATCATTTTGAGATCAAAATCAAAACAACAGGTGTTTTGGTCATTTTTTGTATCTATTTTGTATTTTTTTTGAAGTGTTGTTGCATTTTATATCTTGCAACATAGTATGCTATCTTTGTGAGCTTCAAATACATTCTGTATTCTCAACACAGTATGCTTTCTCCGAGTTCTTAACTTGAGTTCGGTATTATGCGAGTTCTTGAGTTGAGAATTGTATTCTGCGAGTTCTAGAGTTGGAATAAGCTTTATGCGAGTTCATGACTTAGAATAAGCATCATGCGAGTTTTTTACTTGGACCTTTCATTTTGAGTGTTCTAACCTGTTTTAAATGGATTTTCATGTGTTCTGCGAGTTCATGAGAAACAATATCATTTTGAGATCAAAATCAAAACAACAGGTGTTTTGGTCATTTTTTTGTATCTATTTTGTATTTTTTTTGAAGTGTTGTTGCATTTTATATCTTGCAACATAGTATGCTATCTTTGTGAGCTTCAAATACATTCTGTATTCTCAACATAGTATGCTTTCTCCGAGTTCTTAACTTGAGTTCAGTATTATGCGAGTTCTTGAGTTGAGAATTGTATTCTGCGAGTTCTAGAGTTGGAATAAGCTTTATGCGAGTTCATGACTTAGAATAAGCATCATGCGAGTTTTTTACTTGGACCTTTCATTTTGAGTGTTCTAACCTGTTTTAAGCGGATTTTCATGTGTTCTGCGAGTTCATGAGAAACAATATCATTTTGAGATCAAAATCAAAACAACAGGTGTTTTGGTCATTTTTTGTATCTATTTTGTATTTTTTTTGAAGTGTTGTTGCATTTTATATATTGCAACATAGTATGCTATCTTTGTGAGCTTCAAATACATTCTGTATTCTCAACACAGTATGCTTTCTCCGAGTTCTTAACTAGAGTTCGGTATTATGCGAGTTCTTGAGTTGAGAATTGTATTCTGCGAGTTCTACAGTTGGAATAAGCTTGATGCGAGTTCATGACTTAGAATAACCATCATGCGAGTTTTTTACTTGGACTTTTCATTTTGAGTGTTCTAACCTGTTTTAAGCGGATTTTCATGTGTTCTGCGAGTTCATGAGATATAACATCATTTTGAGATCAAAATCAAAACAACAAGTGTTTTCGTCATTTTTTTGTATCTTTTATGTATTTTTTTTAAGTGTTGTTGCATTTTGTATCTTGCAACATAGTATGCTATCTTTGTGTGCTTCAAGTACATACTCAACATAGTATGCTTTCTACGTGTTCTTAACTCCGTATTATGCTAGTTCTTGAGTTGAGAATTGTATTCTGCGAGTTCTAGAGTTGGGATAAGCTTTTATTGCGAGTTCATGACTTAGAATAAGCGTCATGCGAGTTTTTGACTTGGACTTTGCATTTTGAGTGTTCTAACCTATTTTAAAAGGATTTTCATGTGTTCTGCGAGTTCATGAGATACAACATCATTTTGAGAACAAAATCAAAACAACAAGTGTTTTGGTTATTTTTTTGTATCTTTTCTGTATTTTTTGGAAGTGTTGTTGCATTTTGTATCTTGCAACATAGCAATCTTTGTGAGCTTCTAGTACATTATGTATTCTCAACATAGTATGCTTTCTCCGAGTTCTTAACTTGAGTTCAGTATTATGCGAGTTTTGAGTTGAGAATTGTATTCTGCGAGCTCTAGAGTTGGAATAAGCTTTATGCGAGTTCATGACTTAGAATAAGCATCATGCGAGTTTTTAACTTGGACTTTGCATTTTTGAGTGTTCTAACCTGTTTTAAGAGGATTTTCATGTGTTCTTCGAGTTCATGAGATACAACATCATTTTGAGATCAAAATCAAAACAACAATTGTTTTGGTCATTTTTTTGTATCTTTTATGTATTTTTTTTGAAAGTGTTGTTGCATTTTGTATCTTGCAACAGAGTATGCTATCTTTGTGAGCATCAAGTACATTCAGTATTTTCTGTATTCTCAAACATAGTATGCTTTCTACGAGTTCTTGAGTTGAGAATTGTATTCTGCGAGTTCTAGAGTTGGAATAAGCTTTATGCGAGTTCATAACTTAGAATAAGCATCATGCGAGTTTTTTACTTGGACCTTTCATTTTGAGTGTTCTAATCTGTTTTAAGCGGATTTTCATGTGTTCTGCGAGTTCATGAGAAACAATATCATTTTGAGATCAAAATCAAAACAACAGGTGTTTTGGTCATTTTTTGTATCTATTTTGTATTTTTTTTGAAGTGTTGTTGCATTTTATATCTTGCAACATAGTATGCTATCTTTGTGAGCTTCAAATACATTCTGTATTCTCAACACAGTATGCTTTCTCCGAGTTCTTAACTTGAGTTCGGTATTATGCGAGTTCTTGAGTTGAGAATTGTATTCTGCGAGTTCTAGAGTTGGAATAAGCTTTATGCGAGTTCATGACTTAGAATAAGCATCATGCGAGTTTTTTACTTGGACCTTTCATTTTGAGTGTTCTAACATGTTTTAAATGGATTTTCATGTGTTCTGCGAGTTCATGAGAAACAATATCATTTTGAGATCAAAATCAAAACAACAGGTGTTTTGGTCATTTTTTTGTATCTTTTATGTATTTTTTTTGAAGTGTTGTTGCATTTTGTATCTTGCAACATAGTATGCTATCTTTGTGAGCTTCAAGTACATTCAGTATTTTCTGTATTCTCAAACATAGTATGCTTTCTACGAGTTCAGTATTATGCGAGTTTTGAGTTGAGAATTATATTCTGCGAGCTCTAGAGTTGGAATAAGCTTTATGCGAGTTCATGACTTAGAATAACCATCATGCGAGTTTTTAACTTGGACTTTGCATTTTGAGTGTTCTAACCTGTTTTAAGAGGATTTTCATGTGTTCTGCGAGTTCATGAGATACAACATCATTTTGAGATCAAAATCAAAACAACAATTGTTTTGGTCATTTTTTTGTATCTTTTATGTATTTTTTTTGAAGTGTTGTTGCATTTTGTATCTTGCAACATAGTATGCTATCTTTGTGAGCTTCAAGTACATTCAGTATTTTCTGTATTCTCAAACATAGTATGCTTTCTACGAGTTCTTGAGTTGAGAATTGTATTCTGCGAGTTCTAGAGTTGGGATAAGCTTTTATGCGAGTTCATGACTTAGAATAAGCATCATGCGAGTTTTTTACTTGGACCTTTCATTTTGAGTGTTCTAACCTGTTTTAAATGGATTTTCATGTGTTCTGCGAGTTCATGAGAAACAATATCATTTTGAGATCAAAATCAAAACAACAGGTGTTTTGGTCATTTTTTTGTATCTATTTTGTATTTTTTTTGAAGTGTTGTTGCATTTTATATCTTGCAACATAGTATGCTATCTTTGTGAGCTTCAAATACATTCTGTATTCTCAACATAGTATGCTTTCTCCGAGTTCTTAACTTGAGTTCGGTATTATGCGAGTTCTTGAGTTGAGAATTGTATTCTGCGAGTTCTAGAGTTGGAATAAGCTTTATGCGAGTTCATGACTTAGAATAAGCATCATGCGAGTTTTTTACTTGGACCTTTCATTTTGAGTGTTCTAACCTGTTTTAAGCGGATTTTCATGTGTTCTGCGAGTTCATGAGAAACAATATCATTTTGAGATCAAAATCAAAACAACAGGTGTTTTGGTCATTTTTTGTATCTATTTTGTATTTTTTTTGAAGTGTTGTTGCATTTTATATCTTGCAACATAGTATGCTATCTTTGTGAGCTTCAAATACATTCTGTATTCTCAACACAGTATGCTTTCTCCGAGTTCTTAACTTGAGTTCGGTATTATGCGAGTTCTTGAGTTGAGAATTGTATTCTGCGAGTTCTAGAGTTGGAATAAGCTTTATGCGAGTTCATGACTTAGAATAAGCATCATGCGAGTTTTTTACTTGGACCTTTCATTTTGAGTGTTCTAACCTGTTTTAAATGGATTTTCATGTGTTCTGCGAGTTCATGAGAAACAATATCATTTTGAGATCAAAATCAAAACAACAGGTGTTTTGGTCATTTTTTTGTATCTATTTTGTATTTTTTTTGAAGTGTTGTTGCATTTTATATCTTGCAACATAGTATGCTATCTTTGTGAGCTTCAAATACATTCTGTATTCTCAACATAGTATGCTTTCTCCGAGTTCTTAACTTGAGTTCAGTATTATGCGAGTTCTTGAGTTGAGAATTGTATTCTGCGAGTTCTAGAGTTGGAATAAGCTTTATGCGAGTTCATGACTTAGAATAAGCATCATGCGAGTTTTTTACTTGGACCTTTCATTTTGAGTGTTCTAACCTGTTTTAAGCGGATTTTCATGTGTTCTGCGAGTTCATGAGAAACAATATCATTTTGAGATCAAAATCAAAACAACAGGTGTTTTGGTCATTTTTTGTATCTATTTTGTATTTTTTTTGAAGTGTTGTTGCATTTTATATCTTGCAACATAGTATGCTATCTTTGTGAGCTTCAAATACATTCTGTATTCTCAACACAGTATGCTTTCTCCGAGTTCTTAACTAGAGTTCGGTATTATGCGAGTTCTTGAGTTGAGAATTGTATTCTGCGAGTTCTAGAGTTGGAATAAGCTTTATGCGAGTTCATGACTTAGAATAAGCATCATGCGAGTTTTTAACTTGGACTTTGCATTTTGAGTGTTCTAACCTGTTTTAAGAGGATTTTCATGTGTTCTGCGAGTTCATGAGATACAACATCATTTTGAGATCAAAATCAAAACAACAATTGTTTTGGTCATTTTTTTGTATCTTTTATGTATTTTTTTTTGAAGTGTTGTTGCATTTTGTATCTTGCAAAATAGTATGCTATCTTTGTGAGCATCAAGTACATTCAGTATTTTCTGTATTCTCAAACATAGTATGCTTTCTACGAGTTCTTGAGTTGAGAATTGTATTCTGCGAGTTCTAGAGTTGGGATAAGCTTTTATGCGAGTTCATGACTTAGAATAAGCATCATGCGAGTTTTTGACTTGGACTTTGCATTTTGAGTGTTCTAACCTGTTTTAAGAGGATTTTCATGTGTTCTGCGAGTTCATGAGATACAACATCATTTTGAGAACAAAATCAAAACAACAAGTGTTTTGGTTATTTTTTTGTATCTTTTCTGTATTTTTTTTTGGAAGTGTTGTTGCATTTTGTATCTTGCAACATAGCAATCTTTGTGAGCTTCAAGTACATTATGTATTCTCAACATAGTATGCTTTCTCCGAGTTCTTAACTTGAGTTCAGTATTATGCGAGTTTTGAGTTGAGAATTATATTCTGCGAGCTCTAGAGTTGGAATAAGCTTTATGTGAGTTCATGACTTAGAATAACCATCATGCGAGTTTTTTATTAAGACTGTGCATTTTGAGTGTTCTAACCTGTTTTAAGCGGATTTTCATGTGTTCTGCGAGTTCATGAGAAACATTATCATTTTGAGATCAAAATCAAAACAACAGGTGTTTTGGTCATTTTTTTGTATCTATTTTGTATTTTTTTTTTGAAGTGTTGTTGCATTTTATATCTTGCAACATGGTATGCTATCTTAGTGAGCTTCAAATACATTATGTATTCTCAACATAGTATGCTTTCTCCGAGTTCTTAACTTGAGTTCGGTATTATGCGAGTTCTTGAGTTGAGAATTGTATTCTGCGAGTTCTAGAGTTGGAATAAGCTTTATGCGAGTTCATGACTTAGAATAAGCATCATGCGAGTTTTTTACTTGGACCTTTCATTTTGAGTGTTCTAACCTGTTTTAAATGGATTTTCATGTGTTCTGCGAGTTCATGAGAAACAATATCATTTTGAGATCAAAATCAAAACAACAGGTGTTTTGGTCATTTTTTGTATCTATTTTGTATTTTTTTTGAAGTGTTGTTGCATTTTATATCTTGCAACATAGTATGCTATCTTTGTGAGCTTCAAATACATTCTGTATTCTCAACAAAGTATGCTTTCTCCGAGTTCTTAACTTGAGTTCGGTATTATGCGAGTTCTTGAGTTGAGAATTGTATTCTGCGAGTTCTAGAGTTGGAATAAGCTTTATCCGAGTTCATGACTTTAGAATAAGCATCATGCGAGTTTTTAACTTGGACTTTGCATTTTGAGTGTTCTAACCTGTTTTAAGAGGATTTTCATGTGTTCTGCGAGTTCATGAGATACAACATCATTTTGAGATCAAAATCAAAACAACAATTGTTTTGGTCATTTTTTTGTATCTTTTATGTATTTTTTTTGAAGTGTTGTTGCATTTTGTATCTTGCAACATAGTATGCTATCTTTGTGAGCTTCAAGTACATTCAGTATTTTCTGTATTCTCAAACATAGTATGCTTTCTACGAGTTCTTGAGTTGAGAATTGTATTCTGCGAGTTCTAGAGTTGGGATAAGCTTTTATGCGAGTTCATGACTTAGAATAAGCATGATGCGAGTTTTTGACTTGGACTTTGCATTTTGAGTGTTCTAACCTGTTTTAAGAGGATTTTCATGTGTTCGGCGAGTTCATGAGATAGAACATCATTTTGAGAACAAAATCAAAACAACAAGTGTTTTGGTTATTTTTTTGTATCTTTTCTGTATTTTTTTTGGAAGTGTTGTTGCATTTTGTATCTTGCAACATAGCAATCTTTGTGAGCTTCAAGTACATTATGTATTCTCAACATAGTATGCTTTCTCCGAGTTCTTAACTTGAGTTCAGTATTATGCGAGTTTTGAGTTGAGAATTATATTCTGCGAGCTCTAGAGTTGGAATAAGCTTTATGTGAGTTCATGACTTAGAATAACCATCATGCGAGTTTTTTACTAAGACTTTGCATTTTGAGTGTTCTAACCTGTTTTAAGCGGATTTTCATGTGTTCTGCGAGTTCATGAGAAACATTATCATTTTGAGATCAAAATCAAAAAAACAGGTGTTTTGGTCATTTTTTTTGTATCTATTTTGTATTTTTTTTTGAAGTGTTGTTGCATGTTATATCTTGCAACATAGTATGCTATCTTTGTGAGCTTCAAATACATTATGTATTCTCAACATAGTATGCTTTCTCCGAGTTCTTAACTTGAGTTCGGTATTATGCGAGTTCTTGAGTTGAGAATTGTATTCAGCGAGTTCTAGAGTTGGAATAAGCTTTTATGCGAGTTCATGACTTAGAATAAGCATCATGCGAGTTTTTTACTTGGACCTTTCATTTTGAGTGTTCTAACCTGTTTTAAGCGGATTTTCATGTGTTCTGCGAGTTCATGAGAAACAATATCATTTTGAGATCAAAATCAAAACAACAGGTGTTTTGGTCATTTTTTTGTATCTATTTTGTATTTTTTTTGAAGTGTTGTTGCATTTTATATCTTGCAACATAGTATGCTATCTTTGTGAGCTTCAAATACATTCTGTATTCTCAACACAGTATGCTTTCTCCGAGTTCTTAACTTGAGTTCGGTATTATGCGAGTTCTTGAGTTGAGAATTGTATTCTGCGAGTTCTAGAGTTGGAATAAGCTTTATCCGAGTTCATGACTTAGAATAAGCATCATGCGAGTTTTTAACTTGGACTTTGCATTTTGAGTGTTCTAACCTGTTTTAGGAGGATTTTCATGTGTTCTGCGAGTTCATGAGATACAACATCATTTTGAGATCAAAATCAAAACAACAATTGTTTTGGTCATTTTTTTGTATCTTTTATGTATTTTTTTTGAAGTGTTGTTGCATTTTGTATCTTGCAACATAGTATGCTATCTTTGTGAGCTTCAAGTACATTCAGTATTTTCTGTATTCTCAAACATAGTATGCTTTCTACGAGTTCTTGAGTTGAGAATTGTATTCTGCGAGTTCTAGAGTTGGGATAAGCTTTTATGCGAGTTCATGACTTAGAATAAGCATGATGCGAGTTTTTGACTTGGACTTTGCATTTTGAGTGTTCTAACTTGTTTTAAGAGTATTTTCATGTGTTCTGCGAGTTCATGAGATAGAACATCATTTTGAGAACAAAATCAAAACAACAAGTGTTTTGGTTATTTTTTTGTATCTTTTCTGTATTTTTTTTGGAAGTGTTGTTGCATTTTGTATCTTGCAACATAGCAATCTTTGTGAGCTTCAAGTACATTATGTATTCTCAACATAGTATGCTTTCTCCGAGTTCTTAACTTGAGTTCAGTATTATGCGAGTTTTGAGTTGAGAATTATATTCTGCGAGCTCTAGAGTTGGAATAAGCTTTATGTGAGTTCATGACTTAGAATAACCATCATGCGAGTTTTTTACTAAGACTTTGCATTTTGAGTGTTCTAACCTGTTTTAAGCGGATTTTCATGTGTTCTGCGAGTTCATGAGAAACATTATCATTTTGAGATCAAAATCATAACAACAGGTGTTTTGGTCATTTTTTTGTATCTATTTTGTATTTTTTTTTGAAGTGTTGTTGCATTTTATATCTTGCAACATGGTATGCTATCTTAGTGAGCTTCAAATACATTATGTATTCTCAACATAGTATGCTTTCTCCGAGTTCTTAACTTGAGTTCGGTATTATGCGAGTTCTTGAGTTGAGAATTGTATTCTGCGAGTTCTAGAGTTGGAATAAGCTTTATGCGAGTTCATGACTTAGAATAAGCATCATGCGAGTTTTTTACTTGGACCTTTCATTTTGAGTGTTCTAACCTGTTTTAAATGGATTTTCATGTGTTCTGCGAGTTCATGAGAAACAATATCATTTTGAGATCAAAATCAAAACAACAGGTGTTTTGGTCATTTTTTTGTATCTATTTTGTATTTTTTTTGAAGTGGTGTTGCATTTTATATCTTGCAACATAGTATGCTATCTTTGTGAGCTTCAAATACATTCTGTATTCTCAACAAAGTATGCTTTCTCCGAGTTCTTAACTTGAGTTCGGTATTATGCGAGTTCTTGAGTTGAGAATTGTATTCTGCGAGTTCTAGAGTTGGAATAAGCTTTATCCGAGTTCATGACTTAGAATAAGCATCATGCGAGTTTTTAACTTGGACTTTGCATTTTGAGTGTTCTAACCTGTTTTAAGAGGATTTTCATGTGTTCTGCGAGTTCATGAGATACAACATCATTTTGAGATCAAAATCAAAACAACAATTGTTTTGGTCATTTTTTTGTATCTTTTATGTATTTTTTTTGAAGTGTTGTTGCATTTTGTATCTTGCAACATAGTATGCTATCTTTGTGAGCTTCAAGTACATTCAGTATTTTCTGTATTCTCAAACATAGTATGCTTTCTACGAGTTCTTGAGTTGAGAATTGTATTCTGCGAGTTCTAGAGTTGGGATAAGCTTTTATGCGAGTTCATGACTTAGAATAAGCATGATGCGAGTTTTTGACTTGGACTTTGCATTTTGAGTGTTCTAACCTGTTTTAAGAGGATTTTCATGTGTTCGGCGAGTTCATGAGATAGAACATCATTTTGAGAACAAAATCAAAACAACAAGTGTTTTGGTTATTTTTTTGTATCTTTTCTGTATTTTTTTTGGAAGTGTTGTTGCATTTTGTATCTTGCAACATAGCAATCTTTGTGAGCTTCAAGTACATTATGTATTCTCAACATAGTATGCTTTCTCCGAGTTCTTAACTTGAGTTCAGTATTATGCGAGTTTTGAGTTGAGAATTATATTCTGCGAGCTCTAGAGTTGGAATAAGCTTTATGTGAGTTCATGACTTAGAATAACCATCATGCGAGTTTTTTACTAAGACTTTGCATTTTGAGTGTTCTAACCTGTTTTAAGCGGATTTTCATGTGTTCTGCGAGTTCATGAGAAACATTATCATTTTGAGATCAAAATCAAAAAAACAGGTGTTTTGGTCATTTTTTTGTATCTATTTTGTATTTTTTTTTTGAAGTGTTGTTGCATGTTATATCTTGCAACATAGTATGCTATCTTTGTGAGCTTCAAAGACATTATGTATTCTCAACATAGTATGCTTTCTCCGAGTTCTTAACTTGAGTTCGGTATTATGTGAGTTCTTGAGTTGAGAATTGTATTCAGCGAGTTCTAGAGTTGGAATAAGCTTTTATGCGAGTTCATGACTTAGAATAAGCATCATGCGAGTTTTTTACTTGGACCTTTCATTTTGAGTGTTCTAACCTGTTTTAAGCGGATTTTCATGTGTTCTGCGAGTTCATGAGAAACAATATCATTTTGAGATCAAAATCAAAACAACAGGTGTTTTGGTCATTTTTTTGTATCTATTTTGTATTTTTTTTGAAGTGCTGTTGCATTTTATATCTTGCAACATAGTATGCTATCTTTGTGAGCTTCAAATACATTCTGTATTCTCAACACAGTATGCTTTCTCCGAGTTCTTAACTTGAGTTCGGTATTATGCGAGTTCTTGAGTTGAGAATTGTATTCTGCGAGTTCTAGAGTTGGAATAAGCTTTATGCGAGTTCGTGACTTAGAATAAGCATCATGCGAGTTTTTAACTTGGACTTTGCATTTTGAGTGTTCTAACCTGTTTTAAGCGGATTTTCATGTGTTCTGCGAGTTCATGAGAAACAATATCATTTTGAGATCAAAATCAAAACAACAGGTGTTTTGGTCATTTTTTTGTATCTATTTTGTATTTTTTTTGAAGTGTTGTTGCATTTTGTATCTTGCAACATAGTATGCTATCTTTGTGAGCTTCAAGTACATTCAGTATTTTTTGTATTCTCAAACATAGTATGCTTTCTACGAGTTCTTGAGTTGAGAATTGTATTCTGCGAGTTCTAGAGTTGGGATAAGCTTTTATGCGAGTTCATGACTTAGAATAAGCATGATGCGAGTTTTTGACTTGGACTTTGCATTTTGAGTGTTCTAACCTGTTTTAAGAGGATTTTCATGTGTTCTGCGAGTTCATGAGATAGAACATCATTTTGAGAACAAAATCAAAACAACAAGTGTTTTGGTTATTTTTTTGTATCTTTTTTGTATTTTTTTTGGAAGTGTTGTTGCATTTTGTAACTTGCAACATAGCAATCTTTGTGAGCTTCAAGTACATTATGTATTCTCAACATAGTATGCTTTGTCCGAGTTCTTAACTTGAGTTCAGTATTATGCGAGTTCTTGAGTTGAGAATTATATTCTGCGAGCTCTAGAGTTGGAATAAGCTTTATTCGAGTTCATGACTTAGAATAATCATCATGCGAGTTTTTTACTAAGAATTTGCATTTTGAGTGTTCTAACCTGTTTTAAGCGGATTTTCATGTGTTCTGCGAGTTCATGAGAAACAATATCATTTTGAGATCAAAATCAAAACAACAGGTGTTTTGGTCATTTTTTTGTATCTATTTTGTATTTTTTTTGAAATGTTGTTGCATTTTATATCTTGCAACATAGTATGCTATCTTTGTGAGCTTCAAATGCATTATGTATTCTCAACATTTGTATGCTTTCTCCGAGTTCTTAACTTGAGTTCGGCATTATGCGAGTTCTTGAGTTGAGAATTGTATTCTGCGAGTTCTAGAGTTGTAATAAGCTTTATGCGAGTTCATGACTTAGAATAAGCATCATGCGAGTTTTTAACTTGGACTTTGCATTTTGAGTGTTCTAACCTGTTTTAGGAGGATTTTCATGTGTTCTGCGAGTTCATGAGATACAACATCATTTTGAGATCAAAATCAAAAAAACAAGTGTTTTTGTCATTTTTTTGTATCTTTTATGTATTTTTTTTGAAGTGTTGTTGCATTTTGTATCTTGCAACATAGTATGCTATCTTTGTGTGCTTCAAGTACATACTCAACATAGTATGCTTTCTACGAGTTCTTAACTCAGTATTATGCTAGTTCTTGAGTTGAGAATTGTATTCTACGTGTTCTAGAGTTGGAATAAGCTTTACGCGAGTTCATGACTTAGAATAAGCATCATGTGAGTTTTTAACTTGGACTTTGCATTTTGAGTGTTCTAACCTGTTTTAAGAGGATTTTCATGTGTTCTGCGAGTTCTTGAGATACAACATCATTTTGAGAACAAAATCAAAACAACAAGTGTTTTGGTTATTTTTTTTTTATAGTATTTTTTTTGGAAGTGTTGTTGCATTTTGTATCTTGCAACATAGCAATCTTTGTGAGCTTCAAGTACATTATGTATTCTCAACATAGTATGCTTTCTCCGAGTTCTTAACTTTAGTTCAGTATTATGCGAGTTCTTGAGTTGAGAATTATTCTGCGAGATCTAGAGTTGGAATAAGCTTTATGCGAGTTCATGACTTAGAATAACCATCATGCGCGTTTTTTACTAAGACTTTGCATTTTAAGTGTTCTAACCTGTTTTAAGCGGATTTTCATGTGTTCTGCGAGTTCATGAGAAACAATATCATTTTGAGATCAAAATCAAAACAACAGGTGTTTTGGTCATTTTTTTTATCTATTCTGTATTTTTTTTGAAGTGTTGTTGCATTTTATATCTTGCAACATAGTATGCTATCTTTGTGAGCTTCAAATGCATTCTGTATTCTCAACATAGTATGCTTTCTCCGAGTTCTTAACTTGAGTTCGGTATTATGCGAGTTCTTGAGTTGAGAATTGTATTCTGCGAGTTCTAGAGTTGGAATAAGCTTTAGGCGAGTTCATGACTTAGAATAAGCATCATGCGAGTTTTTTACTTGGACTTTTCATTTTGAGTGTTCTAACCTGTTTTAAGCGGATTTTCATGTGTTCTGCGAGTTCAGAGATACAACATCATTTTGAGATCAAAATCAAAACAACAAGTGTTTTGGTCATTTTTTTGTATCTTTTATGTATCTTTTTTGAAGTGTTCTTGCATTTTGTATCTTGCAACATAGTATGCTATCTTTGTGTGCTTCAAGTACATACTCAACATAGTATGCTTTCTACGAGTTCTTAACTCAGTATTATGCTAGTTCTTGAGTTGAGAATTGTATTCTACGAGTTCTAGAGTTGGAATAAGCTTTATGCGAGTTCATGACTTAGAATAAGCATCATGCGAGTTTTTAAGTTGGACTTTGCATTTTGAGTGTTCTAACCTGTTTTAAGAGGATTTTCATGTGTTCTGCGAGTTCATGAGATACAACATCATTTTGAGATCAAAATCAAAACAACAAGTGTTTTGGTCATTTTTTTGTATCTTTTTTGTATTTTTTTTGAAGTGTTGTTGCATTTTGTATCTTGCAACATAATATGCTATCTCTTTAATATGATGGAGGGCATGGGATTTCATTGGGCTCTTGTTCGATGGATTAAAGAAATGGTTTCATCTTCTTCCTATTCGATGGCCGTCATGGAGAGACTTGGGGCCTTTTCAAAGGTGGTAGAGGTGTTCGTCAGGGAGATCCCTTGTCTCCTTTCCTTTTTACCATCGTGATGGAGGGTTTCTCAATTATTTTCAAACGGTGCATAGAGGAGGCTGCTAATTTTGGCTATCATAAGGATTGCCAAGCTCTTGATTTAACCCATCTTTGTTTTGCAGATGATCTCTTCGTTTTTACTAGAGGCGATATGGAGTCGGTGTTGGTGCTAAAGAAGGCCCTTGCTCTATTTAAGGTCAAATCGGGGTTAGCCCCAAACCTTGAAAAGAGTGAAGTCTTCTATGGCAATGTTCCGTTGGAAGCTCGAAATGCTATTCGGGAGTGTTTATCTTTTCGAAATGGGGTTTTTCCCATTCGGTATTTAGGGGTGCCCCCTATTCGGTTGAAAACCCGTGATTATGATGGCACTTGACGAAGTTGGTTTCGCGTATTACTAATTGGAAGGCCAAGTTTTTGTCATTTGGAGGTCGTCTTCAACTTCTTAAATCAGTCCTTGGATCTTTACAGATTCATTGGATGTCTATATTCTGGTTCCCAACCACGGTGATAAAAAATATTGAATCTCTTTGTCGGGATTTTTTATGGGCTCAAGGTGAAAATTCAAGAGGAAAATGCAACGTGGCTTGGGAACGAGTTTGTAAGCCTTTCGATGGAGGAGGATTGGGAATAAAACCTTTAGCTACGTGGAATAAAGCTTTGTTGTCGCGTCACCTTTGGAACATTCTAACCCGAAATCATTCTCTTTGGGTTCGTTGGATTGTACTCCATTGCTTGGGAGAAACGCACTTCTGGCTTGTTCACAAAAGCTCTCGTTGGTCGTGGGAACTAAAGAAATTATGGGATCTTCGCTCGGTGTTGAGACCTTTTATTGTGATGCGTGTTGGCAATGGTTCGGCAATAAACGCTTGGGAGGATCGTTGGGCTCCTGATACGCCACTTTCCTCTTTTATTTCTTATCGTTTTGTTCATTCGGAAGGGTTCACGCCGCAGTCGTCGTTAAGAGAGTTAAGTTCTTGGTTTGAGGGGGTTTGGCCGAACAGTTGGGTGGATCGGTTTCCACAACTTGCTACTATTCAGTTTTCGAGTCTAAATGAGCTTGAAAGGGACGAGATTCGTTAGGAGGATGGGAATAGGCATCTGGACGAATTTTTGGTGAGGGCAACTTCGGAAGCTTGAGTGGGTCTTCCCAGAATGTTCCGTGGACAAACAGTGTTTGGTTTAAAGGGCACATTGCTAAACACGCTTTCTGCATGTGGACTGCATGCCTTCGGCGGTTACCTACTCAGGATCGTATGCTCTCATGGAACTCGGATAGTTTAAACCTTATTTGCCCTTTATGTGAGGTTTGTATGGATTCCCATAACCACTTGTTTTTTGAATGCCAATTTTCCAATGAAATTTGGACGCGGATAAAGTTTTTTGCGGATTTTGAAGATTGGCCGGATCGTTGGGACGATGTTTTGATGGCTCTTTCGGATGGTAATCGGCTCCCCAATCGGCTGGGGCCAAAACTCCACATTGTGGCTACGGTTTTCTTTATATGGCGAGAACGGAACAATCGTTTCTTCCGTAATGAAAAGCGTGATATGGAGGTGATCATCAAAGAGATACGGGACATGGTTCAATGTCGACTTGCTTGGACTACTAGAAGATCTCGTCTTATATCTTATGAAGCAACCTAATCTTAGCTTTGGCCTTGCGGCTTTGGTGTTTGGAGCTCCGGTGGTTTTTAGCATCTTTTTTTCGATGTTACTTGCGTCTATTATGTTGTGTTTATTTTGGTTGTTAGTTGCTTGGTACAGGGTTGTTTCCAAGTTTTTGCGTTTCTTCGTTTGGTTGTAGGCGGTGTGCCGTACTCTTTTGTTTTCGTTTTATATTATTGTCGGAGTTTTCCCTTAAAAAAAACATAGTATGCTATCATTGTGAGCTTCAAATACATTCTGTATTCTCAACATAGTATGCTTTCTCCGAGTTCTAAACTTGAGTTCAGTATTATGCGAGTTCTTGAGTTGAGAATTGTATTCTGCGAGTTCTTGACTTAGAATAAGCATCATGCGAGTTTTTTACTTGAACTTTGCATTTTGAGTGTTCTAACCTGTTTTAAGAGGATTTTCATGTGTTCTGCGAGTTCATGAGATACAACATCATTTTGAGATCAAAACCAAAACAACAAGTGTTTTGGTCATTTTTTTTGTATGTTTTATGTATTTTTTTTGAAGTGATGTTGCATTTTGTATCTTGCAACATAGTATGCTATCTTTGTGAGCTTCAAGTACATTATGTATTTTCTGTCTTCTGAACATAGTATGCTTTCTCCGAGTTCTTAACTTGAGTTCAGTATTATGCGAGTTCTTGAGTTGAGAATTGTATTATGTAAGTTCTAGAGTTCCATAAGCTTTATGCGAGTTCATGACTTAGAATAAGCATCATGCGAGTTTTTGACTTGGACTTTGCATTTTGAGTGTTCTAACGTGTTTTAAGAGAATTTTCATGTGTTCTGCGAGTTAATGAGATACAACATCATTTTTGAGAACAAATTCAAAACAACAAGTGTTTTGGTCATTTTTTTTGTATCTTTTCTGTATTTTTTTTCAAGTGTTGTTGCATTTTGTATCTTGCAAAATAGTATATATCTTTATAAGCTTCAAGTACATTCTGTATTCTCAACATAGTTTGCTTTCTCCGAGTTCTTAACTTGAGTTCGGTATTATGCGAATTCTTGAGTTGAGAAATGAATTCTGCGAGTTCTAGAGTTGGAATAAGGTTTATGCGAGTTCAGGACTTAGGATAAGCATCATGCGAGTTTTTTACTTGGACTTTGCATTTTGAGTGTTCTAACCTGTTTTAAGCGGATTTTCATGTGTTCTGCGAGTTCATGAGATACAACATGATTTTGAGATCAAAATCAAAACAACAAGTGTTTTGGTCATTTTTTTGTATCTTTTATGTATTTTTTTTGAAGTATTGTTGCATTTTGTATCTTGCAACATAGTATGCTATCTTTGTGAGCTTCAAGTACATTCTATATTCTCAACATAGTATGCTTTCTACGAGTTCTTAACTCTCAGTATTATGCTAGTTCTTGAGTTGAAAATTGTATTCTGCGAGTTCTAGAGTTGGAATAAGCTTTATGCGAGTTCATGACTTAGAATAAGCATCATGCGAGTTTTTTACTTGGACTTTGCATTTTGACTGTTCTAACCGGTTTTGAGCGGATTTTCATGTGTTCTGCGAGTTCATAAGATACAACATCGTTTTGAGATCAAAATCAAAACAACAAGTGTTTTGGTCATTTTTTTTGTATCTTTTATGTATTTTTTTTAAGTGTTGTTGCATTTTGTATCTTGCAACATAAGTATGCTATCTTTGTGAGCTTCAAGTACATACTCAACATAGTATGCTTTCTACGAGTTCTTAACTCAGTATTTTGCTAGTTCTTGAGTTGAGAATTGTATTCTACGAGTTCTAGAGTTAGAATAAGCTTTATGCGAGTTCATGACTTAGAATAAGCATCATGCGAGTTTTTGACTTGGACTTTGTATTTTGAGTGCTCTAACCTGTTTTAAGAGGATTTTCATGTGTTCTGCGAGTTCATGAGATACAACATTATTTTGAGATCAAAATCAAAACAACAAGTGTTTTGGTCAATTTTTTTGTATCTTTTATGTATTTTTTTCAAGTGTTGTTGCATTTTGTATATTGCAACATAGTATGCAATCTTTGTGAGCTTCAAGTGCATTATGTATTTTCTGTATTCTCAACATAGTATGTGTAACACCGTCACACCCCGCTAAAGCGGAAACACGGAGTGTAACAGTTCGATAGTCTTATCTAGGAAATGATAAAATACCATCATACATTTCAACCAACGATTACATCAAGTTTACAAAAATAAACAAACTTAATACATCCAAAAACTTGATTACAAAAGTCACTACTAAATGTTAATGTATGCTATTACGTCAATTTAAAATCTTAAACATTTCCCGGAACCTTCTTGTTTCCTGAAAAGCATGTTTAAATAAAGAGGGTCAACTACAAGAGTTGGTGAGTTCATAGGTTTAAGATATGCACAAAACCAATTTTATATGCAAGTAATCAAACGTAAATCAAATTATTAAACCAAACTTCAAAACCATATTCACGAGTACCAATCTTTAATTTATATGACAGAAATTATGCCTTCAAAATAACCAATACTTTTGTATGTTGGACCTCTACTGTCTATCCCTGACAATAAACATGCCCCAAAAAGGACTACCGACGTGGTCATGAATCACATGGATAGCCCCTACTTCTCTAGAATTAGTGCACCCTTACTCGTCAGTATAAGGTGGGCTTGTCACACCAAATAGCGCTATCCACTAAAACTATAGGCTCCTTATGAGTTAACTAGTAGAGTCAGTCGGGGACTTAAAGAATCAACCCAACATACCAATTTTTGCATATATGTCATATAACATCCAAACCAAACGCTTTATAACAAAGCTACCAAAGTTAATATAACGATTGTATTTAAACAAACCTCGTGAATTATTGAAATAAATATTTTAACATACTTTTCACCCCAAAACATATAAAATAATAAAAGAGGGGTTGTGATTACTCACCTCAAATGATGATAATGCTAAATAACGCAACAACGCAAATCTCTCGTCCGGAGCCTTTACTTTCCTAGAGTTATTTGCATAAATGTTCACCAAAAGTCAACATCCATCTATAATCCTAACTTAACCATTCCTACATCTCAATATATGCCTTTATGTTTAATTTGTTGTCTAAAATAGAATTTAGGATTAAAATATCAATAATAATCACCAAAACATACCCTTTTCGGTTTTAAGATCAATCTTCTGGATTTAGCACTTGCTGTCCAGAATTTGTGATCACAAAATGTGCTTCAAAATAACACTTCCCAAATATCAAAAATAACCAAAATTTTATAGGAACTAATATACTGAGTTCAGGACAAAGTCAAAATTTCATAAATTTTGGAGATGTTTTAATGTTCCAAAGAATTTCCACAAACCAGAAGGTCACTGAGTTTTGCATCAGTTACACACTTCTTTTGTATCATGCATTTGGGATACCAAAACTCAAAACTACATAATGAGCCATATATGGTTGCAAAGATAACTCAAAAACTTAACATATGGAAAAAGATTCACTCTACTTGGAAGAATAATGAAAGAGTTATGGCCTTTGGAAGTTGAGTGTACCAATCTGTCATTTCTGGACAGATTACACTACTTTCTTCTAAAATACAAATGAGTGACCAAAACTCCATAATTTTGAGTGATTCTTGATGCTATAAATCACTAACACCTTAAATTGAAGTTTTGAAGCAAAAAGCCCAAATTTTTAAGGAATATAAACCGACTTATACAGCTTGAAAGTGGATACAAAATCCATGACAGCAAGCTGTTAGTAAGATGAGGTTTATATTAACATGAAATGATGATCATTTGCCATGGTTTTTGCTAATAACACATGGCCTCACATCTTAAATCATTATTCAATGATTCTTATAAAACAAAATTTGCATCATGGAGTCATAACAACAACAAATGTTCATCCCAATCACATGCAAGACAAAATAACCACTAAATTAGTGATTTTACACCATTTAGAAACTCTTTAATCATATGAGATTTGAGTAATCTCATCCTAAAAGTTTCTTTGTACTCAAAATTGTTGTAAATACATAAATTTCACTCCAAAATAACAAACTTTCGTGGTTCATAAAACCACACTTCATAACATTGATATTTTGATAAAAAAAATCTCAAAAATCACACTTAAATTCCAAATTTTATTGGAAGATCATTCAATGGTTTACTTTACAAATGTTTATTTCACCAAATGTATCCCATTTCACTTCCAAGAACAAGATTATACAACCACTACATGAAATGATGAAAAACATACAAATTTCTTTGAAGATAACTAAAAAAAATAAGTATAAAGATGGTTACCTTCTCAATTGGAGATGTAAACTAGATTTCTTGAAGTAGGAGGATTGTAGAACTTGATTCTTCCTTGAAATTTTTCATGAAAATCGATGGTGGTGGTGGTGTGTGTGTGTGTGTGGCCGGTTGAAGAAGAGAGAAAAGGGAGATGAGGAGTTTTTCTTGCAAATTTGAAAATGAGCAATTAACTCTCTAGTTTTTGGTTTTAACTAAAATAAAAAGAGAGAGAGAGCATAGGTTTTAGCCATGTGGCCTTGTGACTCATCAATACTTTAAAATTAAATTAAAAATACAATTAAGATTTAAACTTAGATAAATAATCAGATAAATTTTAGTATCGCAACCTTTAATTATCAGATTATGCTAAAAATTGAATATTATAAATTAATAACTAAATTTTTATTTTGAAAATAATATAGTCCTACTATTTTATATATTTTAGACTTCCAACATAATTTTTGGCATTTCTGAGATGTAATGGTCAGTTTATCAGTCCGCACCGGGTATTCTACACGACTACAGAAATTTTTCGGGTAAAATTCTAATCTAATCAATCGAGTTAAATACTAAAGAATTTAACTTTATAATTAAATCCTAAAAGGTCAAAGATTACTAACCTTAAAATTTTGGTTAATGGACAGATGTCACAGATTCCCCCCGTTAAAGGAATTTCGTCCCGAAATTCACACTTTAATTCCTTTCGATATAAACTTTTCAAATAACTGGGGATATTTGGTCTTTATAAAGTCTTCTCTTTCCCAAGAATATTTCGGGCCGTGCTTTGAGTTCCAACGAACTTTTATGATCGGAATTTTACTGTGCCTTAATCGTTTAATGTCTTGATCAAGAATTTCCCTGGGTTCTTCTCTAAAATACAGACGCTTATCAACTTCAATTTCTTCCGAAGAGATAATCAATGATTCATCGGTCAGACACTTCTTTAAATTTGAAATATGAAAATTATTATGAATGGCACTCAATTCTTGGGGTAACTTGAGTTTGTATGCCACTGGTCCAAATCTTCCATTACTTCAAATGGACCAATATACCTTGGACTCAATTTACCTCGCTTCCCAAAGCGTATGATTCCTTTCCAAGGCGATACTTTCAATAGTACTTTATCACCCACTTGAAATTCCAATGTCTTTCTTCGGTTATCAGAATAACTCTTTTGGCGATCTCTTGCTGCCTTGCCTATCCCGAATAATCGATATTTTGTTAGAAGTTTTCTGAACGATATCCGGTCCAATTAATAATTTACTCTCTCCAGAATCAATCCATCCCAGTGGTGATCTGCACTTTCGTCCATAAAGAGCTTCATACGGTGCACATTGGATGCTGGTGTGATAGCTATTGTTATAAGAAAATTCAACCAATGGTAAGTGTTGATCCCAATTACCGCAAAATCTATTGCACATGCACGCAACATGTCCTCCAAAGTCTGAATAGTCCTTTCCGTTTGGCCATCCGTTTGAGGATGATAAGCTGTACTTAGATCCAATCTAGTGCCCAACATCTTTTGAAATGTTTGCCAAAATCTAGAGGTAAAGCGACTATCTCTATCGGAAATGATAGAAATGGGTACTCCGTGACGAGAAACGATCTCATCAATGTACAGTTGCGCTAGCTTTTCCATTTTAAAATCTTCTCGAATTGGTAGAAAATGCGCAGACTTCGTAAGTCGATCTACTATTACCCAAATAGCATCATGACCTTTCTTAGTCCTGGGTAATTTGGTTACAAAGTCCATTGAAATTTGATCCCATTTCCATTGAGGTATTTCGGGTTGTTGAAGAAGACCCGAAGGTTTTTGATGCTCTGCTTTCACTTTTGCGCATGTCAAACACTTACTTACGTGCAAGGCAACGTCCCGCTTCATTCCTGGCCACCAAAAATGCTCTCTTAAATCTTGATACATTTTGTCCGCTCCTGATGGATTGAATACCTTGATTTATGTGCTTCTTCCAAAATTTTGGACCGCAGGTTGTCATCCTTTGGTATCCATACTTTATCCTTAAAATAGCGTACTCCATCTGATCTCATCTCAAATTCCTTCTCCAGATGATGTAGATTTTCATTGCTTAAATTATCAGGCTTCAATGCTTCCTCCTGAGCTTCAAGAATTTGCGCCTTAAGACTTGTCTGTACTATTACTCCCATAGCTCGCGTCCTTAAGGGCTTTACTCTTTCTTTTCTACTTAACGCATCCGCTACTACATTAGCTTTTCTTGGATGGTATTTTACTTCACAATCATAATCATTAAGCAATTCCACCCATCTTCGCTGCCTCATATTAAGCATTTTCTGATCAAGGATGTGTTGAAGACTCTTGTGATTAGTAAAGATAGTACATTTCGTCCCGTAAAGATAATGTCTCCAGATCTTCAATGTGAATATTACAGCTCCCAACTCCAAATCATGAGTGGTATAATTTCTCTCATGAACTTTTAACTGCCTAGACGCATATGCAATGATCTTATCCTTTTGCATTAAAACACACCCCAATCCTTGTCGTGATGCATCGCAATAAACCACAAAGTTGTCCGAACCCTCCGGCAATGCTAAAACTGGGGCATTACAAAGCTTTTGCTTAAGAGTCTGAAAAGCTTCTTCCTGATTATCTCCCCAGATAAACTTTTCATCCTTTCGAGTTAAAGCTGTTAAAGGTTGCGCAATCTTGGAAAAATTAGAAATAAATCGTCGATAATATCCTGCTAAACCAAGAAATTGACGAATCTCCGTGGGTGTTTTCGGAATTTCCCACTTTTTGATGGCTTCCACCTTTGCTGGGTCGACATGGATTCCTTTCTGATTGACTACATGACCGAGAAAATGTACTTCACGTATCCAAAATTCGCATTTGGAAAATTTGGCATACAATTTCTGGTCCTTGAGTAATTCGAGCATCAGCTTCAGATGTTGCTCATGATCCTCTTTGCTTCGAGAGTAGATGAGTATGTCGTCAATGAAAACGATTACAAACTTGTCTAAATACGATCTGCAAACTTTGTTCATCAGATCCATAAAAACTGCCGGTGCGTTTGTCAAACCGAATGGCATAACTAGAAACACGTAATGTCCATACCGAGTTCTGAATGTTGTCTTAGAAATATCATCTTTGCGAACTCTCATCTGATGATAACCGGATCGGAGATCTATCTTTGAGAAATACATACATAGCTCCTTGCAACTAGTCAAACAGGTCATCGATTCGAGGAAGTGGATATCGATTCTTGAGAGTTAGTTTATTAAGCTCTCTATAATCGATACACATTCGAAAGGTTCCGTCTTTCTTTTTGACAAAGAGCACTGGGGCTCCCCATGGCGAAGAACTTGGTCTGATAAATCCTTTGTCGAGAAGTTCTTGAAGTTGTTCGGATAATTCTTTCATTTCCGACGGTGCTAAACGATATGGAGATTTTGCTATCGGTGCAGCTCCAGGAATTAGATCAATGCGAAACTCAACTTGTCTTGGTGGAGGTAATCCGGGTAATTCATCGGGAAATACTTTCGGAAAATCTCGGACTATTGGGATGTCCTGAATGTGCTTCCCTTTTATTTCCTTATCTACTACATGCGCCATATAAGCAACGCCTTCCTTCCTTAGATACTTCCGCATCTTCATACACGATACTATTTTTAAGCCTCTCCTTGACTTTTCTGCATAAACTAAATGCATTCCTCCTTCCGGTAGTGGGATTCGAAGTATCTTTTCAGAACAACAAATTTCTGCTCGGTTTTTGGATAACCAATCCATACCCACTACGATGTCAAAACTTTCTAATTTAATTGGAATCAGATCTATGTTGAACTCCTTTTCAGCCAATTCTAAAGTACAGTCAGGAATTACATCTGTAGTTCTAATTTCTTGACCGTTAGCAAATTCAACAATATAATCTTCCTTTAATTTTTGAGACTTTAAACGAATTTTAGATCTGAATTCTAGTGATACGAAACTCTTATCCGCTCCAGAATCAAATAATACGGATGCACAGAGATTGTTTAAGAGAAACGTACCTGTAATCACGTCCGGGTTTTGTCTTGCCTCTTCTGCTCCAATCTCAAATACTCGTCCCCGTGCCGGCCTCCCTGGGTTCCCTTGGTTAGTTGGTCAGCCTTGATTTGCAAACGTCTTTCTGTTAAACCTGGGACAATTGTTCCTCATATGATCCAAACTTCCACATTCAAAACATACTCGCTTTTGCGTGCTCTTACAGTACTTCGCAAAATGACCCACTTTGTTGCACCTATAACATACCATACATCGCCCATGATGGTAATAATTGCACTTATCACATTTTGAAACCATTCCTTTTTCTTTCTCTGCGGCCTGTGCCTGGATTCCAAAATTTCCTGTTATTCTTTGTTCCTTACCTTTTCTTCCATCAAATTGCCTCCTCCTGGGCTCCTCCATTCTTCTCTTACCTTTGACTCTTTCATTAGAAAACAATCCTGAACGAGTTGCGTTATCCGTGAGTTTAGCTGCTAAGCTTACTGCTTCCTGAATTGATTTCGGTCGTCCCGAAGTCACATCTCCCCTTATCTCAGGAGCTAATCCCCAAATATACCTATCGATCCTGTTCTCTTCCGGCGTCACCAAATGAGGAACTAACTTTGCCAATTCGTGGAATCGAGCAGTGTAAGTATCTACATCATTCCCTTTCACCTCATGGTTCCAAAATTCCGTTTGGAGCTTTTGTATTTCATTCCTTGGACAATACTCTTCCTTGAGCATTTCTTTGAACTCATCCCACTTAAGTCTGTTAGCTGCTTCTCGGCCTCGGGTTTGAACTTGTGTGTTCCACCAGGTCAATGCTCGTCCTTGCAGTAGACAAGCGGCAAATTCCACCTTATTAGCTTCAGCGCATTTGCTAATATGAAGAACGGACTCCATACCCTCAATCCAATTTAATAGTCCGACGGCTCCCTCGGTTCCATGAAATTCTTTAGGATTACAAGTCCTGAAAGTCTTGTAGGTGTCTATCCCTATTTATACCGGTTCCTGGATTATTTTCCTGATTAGTACTTAGGCCAGCAACTACTTGGCTAACTATATTAGGGAGTGCTGCCATAATTTGCTCAAACACAAGTCGAGCGATTTCAGGATCTTCTCTTCTTGGAGGCATGATTCTACTACAAAATTCCAAAATCGGTATCTAATCATTTGTTTGGACCGGCAATCTATCTATGCGTTGCGTATTAACAATATTCATCTAATAATTAAATTATGCATTCGAAGTAATATACAATGATAATATACAATTTTATCATACAATATTACTAATAATTGCAATTAGAACTTTATCATAATCATCAACTTTATAATTTCAAAATATTAAGTATCAAACAGAAAATATTTTAAATCTATGGGTTACATCCCATCAAAAGAAACAAGTTTTAAAGTTACCAAACATCATCCAATAGTCAACATCTAGTGCATGAAAAACAAAATAAACCATCCCATAATGACTTCTAATGCTCCTAACACTAAGGCTAAACCTGCGTATAGCCTCCGAATAGCCCTTCTAGTGTCCATAAGCATGGTCAAGACTCCATTCATGGTCTGATCTTGAGTGTTCATAATCCCCATCACCCTGTCGAGAGACCGACCATAATGGTCCAGTGTGGTCCTAAATATCTCCGCGTCTTGGGACAAGCCCGTGACCCATAAATTCTCAAGTGAAGTCATTCCGGTCCGCTGTCCTGTCGGCTCCGCGACCTGAGGTGGTGATGGCATTTCATATCTAACCCTCAACCGAGAGGGCCCTGCCTCATCCCTAGGTGGAATGATAAAGGTCTCTCTGACTGGTCTCGGAACACTAATCCGTGCAGTCGCCCGGACTCTAGATCGGGGCGCCGACGGTGGTAGGGGTGCAGACACAGAAGTAGACGATCTCGCTGGTGAAGATCCGGTCCCCGAGTAGCTATGCTCGGACGGATCATAGTCCTCACTCACTCGTGCTCTCCTAGGTCGACCAGTGATGTATCCAGACTCGTCAGGGGAGGACTCAGAGTGTGATGATGAGTGAGACATGATAACTGCAATTAATAACAAACTTTAAATTATTAGAATGCTAAAATAAATATTAAAATCACAAATTGTTTATGCGAACTCACATATTAATCATGCTTTTTATTTTTGAAACAAAAAGTTTCTATATTTAGCAACTCATAATATAACCATTTCAAGTCCCTTCTTATGCATACCAAATTAGTCATAGGTGATCAAGCTTTGCCTAATTGTAATATGCTAAGCCGCCACTCGTCTTAGTTATACTAGTAGTGTGCTCAAGCTCAAGATTTGTTTGCGAAAATGAATTTTTTTTTAAAAAAAATAGTCGTTATAGTGTATGGTTTTATAGCAAAAACCGGTATTCTCTATAACCTACTGCTCTGATACCAAGTCTGTCACACCCCGCTAAAGCGGAAACACAGAGTGTAACAGTTCGATAGTCATAACACTAGGAAATGATAAAATACCATCATACATTTCAACCAACGATTACATCAAGTTTACAAAAATAAACAAACTTAATACATCCAAAAGCTTGATTACAAAAGTCACTACTAAATGTTAATGTATGCTGTTACGTCAATTTAAAATCTTAAACATTTCCCGGAACCTTCTTGTTTCCTGAAAAGCATGTTTAAATAAAGAGGGTCAACTACAAGAGTTGGTGAGTTCACAGGTTTAAAATATGCACAAAACCAATTTTATATGCAAGTAATCAAACGTAAATCAAATTATTAAACCAAACTTCAAAACCATTAATTCACGAGTACCAATCTTTAATTTATATGACAGAAATTATTCCTTCAAAATAACCAATACTTTTGTATGTTGGACCTCTACTAGGCCATCCCTGACAATAAACATGCCCCAAAAAGGATTACCGACGTGGTCATGAATCACATGGATAGCCCCTACTTCTCTAGAATTAGTGCACCCTTACTCGTCAGTATAAGGTGGGCTTGTCACACCAAATAGCGCTATCCACTAAAACTATAGGCTCCTTATGAGTTAACTAGTAGAGTCAGTCGGGGACTTAAAGAATCAACACAACATACCAATTTTTGCATATATGTCATATAACATCCAAACCAAACGCTTTATAACAAAGCTACCAAAGTTATAACGATTGTATTTAAACAAACCTCGTGAATTATTGAAATAAATATTTTAACATACTTTTCACCCCAAAACATATAAAATAATAAAAGAGGGGTTGTGATTACTCACCTCAAATGATGATAATGCTAAATAACGCAACAACGCAAATCTCTCGTCCGGAGCCTTTACTTTCCTAGAGTTATTTGCATAAATGAACACCAAAAGTCAACATCCATCTATAATCCTAACTTAACCATTCCTACATCTCAATATATGCCTTTATGTTTAATTTGTTGTCTAAAATAGAATTTAGGATTAAAATATCAATAATAATCACCAAAACATACCCTTTTCGGTTTTAAGATCAATCTTCTGGATTTAGCACTTGCTGTCCAGAATTTGTGATCACAAAATGTGTTTCAAAATAACACTTCCCAAATATCAAAAATAACCAAAATTTTATAGGAGCTAATATACTGAGTTAAGGACAAAGTCAAAATTTCATAAATTTTGGAGATGTTTTGATGTTCCAAAGAATTTCCACAAACCAGAAGGTCACTGAGTTTTGCATCAGTTACACACTTCTTTTGTATCATGCATTTGGGATACCAAAACTCAAAACTACATAATGAGCCATATATGGTTGCAAAGATAACTCAAAAACTTAACATATGGAAAAAGATTCACTCTACTTGGAAGAATAATGAAAGAGTTATGGCCTTTGGAAGTTGAGTGTACCAATCTGTCATTTCTGGACAGATTACACTACTTTCTTCTAAAATACAAATGAGTGACCAAAACTCCATAATTTTGAGTGATTCTTGATGCTATAAATCACTAACACCTTAAATTGAAGTTTTGAAGCAAAAAGCCCAAAATTTTAAGGAATATAAACCGACTTATACAGCTTGAAAGTGGATACAAAATCCATGACAGCAAGCTATTAGTAAGATGAGGTTTATATTAACATGAAATGATGATCATTTGCCATGGTTTTTGCTAATAACACATGGCCTCACATCTTAAATCATTATTCAATGATTCTTATAAAACAAATTTTGCATCATGGAGTCATAACAACAACAAATGTTCATCCAATCACATGCAAGACAAAATAACCACTAAATTAGTGATTTTACACCATTTAGAAACTCTTTAATCATATGAGATTTGAGTAATCTCATCCTAAAAGTTTCTTTGTACTCAAAATTGTTGTAAATACATAAATTTCACTCCAAAATAACAAAATTTCGTGGTTCATAAAACCACACTTCATAACATTGATATTTTGATTAAAAAAATCTCAAAAATCACACTTAAATTCCAAATTTTATTGGAAGATCATTCAATGGTTTACTTTACAAATGTTTATTTCACCAAATGTATCCCATTTCACTTCCAAGAACAAGATTATACAACCACTACATGAAATGATGAAAAACATACAAATTTCTTTGAAGATAAACTAAAAAAAATGCGTATAAAGATGGTTACCTTCTCAATTGGAGATATAAACTAGATTTCTTGAAGTAGGAGGATTGTAGAACTTGATTCTTCCTTGAAAATTTTCATGAAAATCGATGGTGGTGGTGTGTGTGTGTGTGTGTGTCCGGTTGAAGAAGAGAGAAAAGGGAGATGAGGAGTTTTTCTTGCGAATTTGAAAATGAGCAATTATAACTCTCTAATTTTTGGTTTTAACTAAAATAAAAAGAGAGAGAGAGCATACTTTAAAATTAAATTAAAAATACAATTAAGATTTAAACTCAGATAAATAATCAGATAAATTTTAGTATCGCAACCTTTAATTATCAGATTATGCTAAAAATTGAATATTATAAATTAATAACTAAATTTTTATTTTGAAAATAATATAGTCCTATTATTTTATATATTTTAGACTTCCAACATAATTTTTGGCATTTCTGAGATGTAATGGTCAGTTATCAGTCCGCATCGGGTATTCTACACGACTACAGAAATTTTTCGGGTAAAATTCTAATCTAATCAATCGAGTTAAATGCTAAAGAATTTAACTTTATAATTAAATCCTAAAAGGTCAAAGATTACTAACCTTAAAATTTTGGTTAATGGACAGATGTCACAAACACCCCGATTTTCGGTTCAAGTTTATGCAGAAACCGATATATTAAGAAAAATAAGATATTTTATTTTGGATTTGAATCCTATATTTTATAGTCTTGATGGATAAAGGATTCAATTACGAGTCCAGCGGTTCTTTCCGAAGCAAAATTGGAGCTATAACGAAGAAGTTATGACCAAATCGGTATTTAACCAAATAAGAAGAAGAAGCAAGTTGTTGGGCTGGGTGGGGCGCACGGGCCGTGCGCCCTTCTTCACTAAAAGTGCACGGGTCGTGCGTGAGGGGCAGAAGCCCAGATACGGGGTTAATTGAGTTTTTTCCCAAATCTCATTCATTTCAAGCATTCTCTCCCAAACCCTCCCTCTTCACCTACTTCTTCTAAGGTTCTTTCAACCACTAAATCATCACCATTCATTGCTAGAGTTAAGAACATCATCCAAGGTTTCGGTTTGGAAGATTCATCACCATCTCCATCTTCATCTTCTTCAAGTATCCAAAAGATTGATTTTAGGATTTTCGTCTCCTACCTTATATTTTCTAGATTTTGGGTTGATAAGAGTATTAAATAATCATAGAAGGTTCTTCCAAGTGTTCAAGTCTAAGTTTTTGGGTTTTCTTCTAAAAACCTACTTGGTGAGTTCCTACTATCGTTTTACAAACTTTATACAATTAAAGGTTACATTTTGAACTCCTATATATCTCCATGGTTTTGGATCTAAGTTTATGGCATTTTGACCTAACTTGAGTTTTTGGGATATTTTTGGGTTCCTAATCATTTTCTTGAAATGTAAAGGGTTTGATCTTATTGAAAGTAAAAATGGAGATTTACTTGCACATTTATGTGATTTACCGGAATGAATGTATATAAATCTCATTTTGTGGTTTCATTCTTATCAGCAGTTAAACTTGAAAAAGGCATTTTGGTTATAAATGTTTTTGGAAGCTATACGTTTAGCTTTGGTTAGTCACACATGTTATTGTGACAAGTTTAGACTATTACTAGTGGATCCCTAGGTTTTGAGTCGACTTATATTATTGGGATGTCTTTTCCCCTTTTTGTAGCTATGGATGCACTTGTTCCTCGGGAGCGTTTGGTACGGTTATGTGAGACCGGTTACTAGCTATGGGTCAAGTGTAGTCCTAGTGAACGAGTATGACTTGGTTTCCTCGGGGGCCCTCCCTCACATCTTAGTACGTTCCGAAGTGTTCGTGGCCATGGATTCCAAGTATTTAGCTCACAACTCGGGTCGTGGCCTACTTTTGTGTTCCGTCACCACCCTTGGTAAATCGGGTATCCCCCGTCATCGCGAGATGAACTTTTGGACCGATTGTCCTTTCTTGATAAAGATCTTCTTTTGTGAACTCAAATTCTTGAAAAGATTTACTTATGTCACAATTGTTTATATCTCTTGAAATCTATAAACTGTATGTTCTCACTAGGCTTTAAGCCTAACACTTTTACTCAAATGATATGTATAACAGGTTCCCTTAGCGGTGGGGTGTCTTGGTCGTGAGTGACGAGCATGTCTTAGAGGCATTTTGGGTTGACTGTAGTCGTTGTTGGGCTTTGTTTAAGTCACATCTTTTGGTGATTTTGGATCGACAGCCGATGTAATCTAGATAGATGTATTTAGATTAGTTTGTTGTTGATTTCCATATCCGTTCTCAGGTTTTGTAAAGGTTTGGTACTATACCCCCTTTTTGGGAGTTTTATACCAAGTGCGAAGTCATATTGCCTATATTTCCGAAGTTTTATTTCACTCTGATTTTTAGGGTGTTAACTGGCTTTCTCAGAGTTCTTAACTTGAGTTCAGTCTTATGCGAGTTCTTGAGTTGAAATGTATTCTTCGAGTTCTAGAGTTGGAATAAGTTTTATGCGAGTTCATGACTTAGAATAAGCATCATGCGAGTTTTTCACTTGGACTTTGCACTTTGAGTGTTCTAAACTGTTTTAAGAGGATTTTCTTGTGTTCTGCGAGTTCATGAGATACAACATCATTTTGAGAACAAAATTAAAACAACAAGTGTTTTGGTCATTTTTTTTGTATCTTTTCTGTATTTTTTTTGGATGTGTTGTTGTATTTTGTATCTTGCAACATAGTATGCTATCTTTGTGAGCTTCAAGTACATTCTGTATTCTCAACATAGTACGCTTTCTCCGAGTTCTTAACTTGAGTTCGGTATTATGCGAATTCTTGAGTTGAGAAATGTATTCTGCGAGTTCTAGAGTTGGAATAAGGTTTATGCGAGTTCAGGACTTAGAATAAGCATCATGCGAGTTTTTTACTTGGACTTTGCATTTTGAGTGTTCTAACCTGTTTTAAGCAAGGTTCTAAATGGCGTGAGGCGTGGCGTGGCGGCGAGGCCAAGCCTCAAGCCTTAGGAGCCATGGCGAAGCCATGGCATTTTCAAGGTGTGACTTATGGCGTCAAATTTCTAATTAATATATAATAGTATATATAAAAACGTACGTTTCGTTATTGTTACTCAATGAGTCAATAGTAATAAACAAGTTAAATTAGGTTATATATGGTAAAAACTTGCAAATAAAACATTAAAAACGTAAATAAATATCAAATATCTCATTACGATAACTTCGCATTATGTCATGGCGTGCCATGGGCTTAACGTGGCGTGACACACAAGCCTTGGTGCCATGGCTCGCCATGGCGGCTGTGCGGCGAGTTTTTTAGAACATTGGTTTTAAGCGGATTTTCATGTGTTCTGCGAGTTCATGAGATACAACATGATTTTGAGATCAAAATCAAAACAACAAGTGTTTTGGTCATTTTTTTGTATCTTTTATGTATTTTTTTTGAAGTATTGTTGCATTTTGTATCTTGCAACATAGTATGCTATCTTTGTGAGCTTCAACTACATTCTGTATTCTCAACATAGTATGCTTTCTACGAGTTCTTAACTCAGTATTATGCTAGTTCTTGAGTTGAAAATTGTATTATGCGAGTTCTAGAGTTGGAATAAGCTTTATGCGAGTTCATGACTTAGAATAAGCATCATGCGAGTTTTTTACTTGGACTTTGCATTTTGAGTGTTCTAACTGGTTTTAAGAGGATTTTCATGTGTTCTGCGAGTTCATGAGATATAACATCGTTTTGAGATCAAAATCAAAACAACAAGTGTTTTGGTCATTTTTTTGTATCTTTTATGTATTTTTTTTGAAGTGTTGTTGCATTTTGTATCTTGCAACATAGTATGCTGTCTTTGTGAGCTTCAAGTACATACTCAACATAGTATGCTTTCTACGAGTTCTAAACTCAATATTATGCTAGTTGTTGAGTTGAGAATTGTATTCTACGAGTTCTAGAGTTAGAATAAGCTTTATGCGAGTTCATGACTTAGAATAAGCATCATGCGAGTTTTTCACTTGGACTTTGCACTTTGCACTTTGAGTGTTCTAAACTCTTTTAAGAGGATTTTCATGTGTTCTGCGAGTTCATGAGATACAACATCATTTTGAGAACAAAATCAAAACAACAAGTGTTTTGGTCATTTTTTTTGTATCTTTTATTTATTTTTTTTAGGTGTGGTTGCGTTTTGTATATTGCGACATAGTATGCTATCTTTGTGAGCTTCAAGTACATTCTGTATTTTCTGTATTCTCAACATAGTATGCTTTCTGCAAGTTCTTAAGTTAAGTTCAGTATTATGCGAGTTCTTGAGTTGAGAATTGTATTCTGCGAGTTCTGGAGTTGGATTAAACTATACGAGTTCATGACTTAGATGAAGCATCATGCGAGTTTTTAACTTGGACATTGCATTTTGAGTGTTCTAACCTGTTTTAAGAGAATTTTTATGTGTTTTGCGAATTCATGAGATACAACATCATTTTGAGAACAAAATCAAAACAACAAGTGTTTTGGTCATTTTTTTTTTGTATCTTTTCTATATTTTTTTTGAAGTGTTGTTGAATTTTGTATCTTGGAACATAGTATGCTATCTTTGTGAGCTTCAAGTAAATTATGTATTTTATGTATTCTCAACATAGTATGCTTTCTGCGAGTTCTTAACTTGAGTTCAGTATTATGCAAGTTCTTGAGTTGAGAATTGTTTTCTGCGAGTTCTAGAATTTGAATAAACTTTATGTGCGTTCATGACTTAGAATAAGGATCATGCGAGTTTTTGACTTGAACTTTGCATTTTGAGTGTTCTAACCTGTTTTAAGAGGATTTTCATGTGTTCTGCGAGTTCATGAGATACAACATCATTTTGAGAACAAAATCAAAACAACAAGTGTTTTTGGTCTTTTTTTTGTATCTTTTTTGTATTTTTTAGGTGTTGTTGCATTTTGTATCTTGCAACATAGTATGCTATCTTTGTGAGCTTCAAGTACATTCTGTATTATATGTATTCTCAACATAGTATGATTTCTACGAGTTCTTAAATTGAGTCCAGTATTATGCGAGTTTTAGAGTTGGAATAAGCTTTATGCGAGTTCATGACTTAGAATTAGCATCATGCAAGTTTTTGACTTGGACTTTGCACTTTGAGTGTTCTAACCTGCTTTAAGAGGATTTTCATCTATCCTGCGAGCTCATGAGATACAACATCATTTTGAGAACAAAATCAAAACAACTAGTGTTTTGGTCATTTTTTTTATCCTTTATATATTTTTTTTGAAGTGTTGTTGCATTTTGTATCTTGCAACATAGTATGCTATCTTTGTGAGCTTCAAGTACATTCTGTATTCTAAACATAGTATGCTTTCTACGAGTTCTTGAGTTGAGAATTTTATTATGCGATTTCTAGAGTTGGAATAAGCTAGCGAGTTCATGACTTAGAATAAGCATCATGCGAGTTTTTTACTTGGACTTTGCATTTTGTTTGTTCTAACTTGTTTTAAGAGGATTTTCATGTGTTCTGCGAGTTCTTGAGATACAACATCATTTTGAGAACAAAACCAAAACAAGTGTTTTGGTCATCTTTTTGTATCTTTTCTGTATTTTTTTATGTGTTGTTGCATTTTGTATCTTGCAACATAGTATGCTATCTTTGTGAGCTTCAAGTACATTTTTTCTGTACTTTGATACGTTATATCAAAAAGTTTTTCCAAAAAAGGGCAAGTTTTTGGGATTATTGCTGACATATTGGATTTTATCCAATACTTTTGTTCTGTTTCAATTACTTAAATGGCAAGTGAACATTCGCAGGATCATATTGTCCAAATGGATGAGAATGAGTCTCTAAAGAAACACCAATGCCACTAGATCCCATGTGCAATCTGCAATAGGTGGTGATCCTGATCTGCACTCATCAGCCCCAATGAATACTTTTTGCTGTCTCCGGAACAACCACCACGTGGATTTTGACAATCTCAATGTCAATCCACTTGTGATAGAAATTCTGAAAGGTCATCCACTCAACAAAGCACTGACAGATACTGCTCATGTTCCACTCATCTATCTGTAGCAAGCTTGGAAGACAATTGAATATGTGGTGGAAAGCAAGAATAACAAGTATTTTAGAATCCTGATAGATAACTTCAGTTCTGACCTATCGAAGGCTCAGGCTCATCTTGGATCTACTCGAAGCAAACTCAAGGGAAGGGAGAGCAGCTTTTGACCTTACCCTGTTGATTCTAAAGTATTCGAAGTCTAATCTACCACCTTTCTACTATCAGATGTTCTCAATGATCAACCACTGTTTGACTTCAAGGCATTCAGGCCTAGACAACACAAACGTGCACACTCTAAGATTATTCCATGCCATCGTGTAGGATCTGCACGTGGACTACTCAGTTAGTTGCATTCTGGACGGAACTATACGAAAAAGTCATCAGCAAGAGGAACATCAAAGAAGCCTCTGTATGTTCCTTATCCAAGATTTATTCAACTAATTAGAGTATGATCCGTTCTAACAGAGACACCATGAGATCTCATCATGAAGTAGCACCAGAATGTGAAATGGGATACCTACAAAAGCAGAAGCAAACTTTCAGGTACTTTATGCCTATTCTTGTAGCTCTATTACCTTACGCTGATCCGGACTCTGAGTGCGTAGATTATAGAGAGTCTATGGGATTACCAGATTCGGTTATCCCTATCCAAGACTCTAACCTTAGAAGAGCGGAGTCAGTGAGGGTTTCTGAAACTCAGGGAGTTCAGGAACGGGTAGAGCTGAGAGAAAATTTTGAGAGGGGAATGGAAGGGGGTCAGGATTCTAGACTAGAGGTTGTGGAAACTCGGGCACATGATGCCACCCATCTTGAAGTATCCACATCTCAACCAGAGAGAGCTATCACTCATCAATTAAGCCCTCTAGAAGAGATTGCCAATGAAAGTCAAAACTCTGAGACTGAGTCGGATCAGCCAACTAGTTCATCAACAGATTCTGTACCATCAGCTACTCCTGGACCAGATGAAGAACATGACAATAATGATGATGTTGATAATGAAAATCTTCAACACAGTTTTGGCTTTCTTGATGACATGAGGACATGGATATTGATACTGCTGCAACTACTATTCAGAATATATTGGGAGACATAAGGAGAATTAAGGGAGATCAAGTAGAAAATGTTGAAAATGTGAGGTAGAGAGTTATTGAAGAAAAAGAATATGGGGAGCGTGTGTGTATCCGAACCTACCAATCTAGAAGGGCAACCACATCCACCACCTCGACGCATGTGTTGCGAGCAGGTGTTGAAATAGACGTTAGTAGCCCACTAACGCAGTCAGACACCCAAGCCACCCATTCTATTGCCTCACAACAGGCAATAGTTTCATATATGCATGGGGACTTAGCACAAACGCTATCTAGTTTTCACTCAGAAAGCTTAGATATTGAAACTAGAGTTCATCAGCCCTAGAACTTAATTCCTTTCTGTGCGCAATCGAGTTTAGCGCCACTTGATTTTCAAATTATCATTCCTAGGACACCAATACAGTCTGCTACCATCGGAAGTCTTCATGACCCGATCGGAACATCTATTACCGCAATCCGAGCTACAAGGATTAGATGGAAGTCCTGTCACTGCTAACACTATGCCAGCTCTGAATACAGGCCACACTGTTGAATTTTCAACTATTGTGCCAACAGGAAGTCTAAGTGACCCCGGAGTTAATTTACCCGACTTTGTGTCAAAGGAGTTTCTCAACGGCGCCTTAAAGGTTGTTGAATACTGTCTTTCTCATAAATTTGAAGAAGAATTGGGGAAGGTTAAAAGTCTGCTGAAGGGGAAAGGACCAACAGTTGAGGAGCCTGTTCAACCACCTCCACCACCTTTTGTACAACCGGTAGATCTTTCTGTGGAGGAGCTGAAATCACTTTTGTATGTTTAGCTTTGTGAGAGTTTATGTGTGTAACCATTGTTTGAGCGTTTGTGTAATTTTGACTAAGAGAGATATATGACACCATCGTTTCTCTCACTACTTTCTCTCTCTACTCTTGTATGACTTTGTGAGTTAAATTGATATAGCTTGAATTTATGGACTAACATCTATAAAGTTCAACAAAGATCGTCTTTGTTCTGCTTGTGAAATGGGAAAAATGAAAAGATCTTCCCACAAAACCAAAAGTGATAATAGTTGTCCCAAACCTCTGCATATGCTTCATGTGGACCTCTGTGGTCCTATCTCTATGCAAAGTCTGTCAGGTAAAAAGTATATTTTTGTCTTAATTAATGAATACACAAGATATACTTGGATAGAATTCATCTAGAGCCATGTCTGATGTACCCGAAATCTTGATAAAGTTGTTAAGAAGATTGCAGGTTTATTCAACAGCAAAATCCAGAAACTGAGAAGTGACAATGGAACAGAGTTTAGAATTCCAGAATTAACTCCTACCTTTCAGAGGAAGGTGTAACTCCCAACTTCTCTGCAGCAAGAACACCTCAACAAAATGGTGTTGTTGAAAGGAAAAACAGAACTCTAGTTGAAGCTGCAAGAACAATGCTTGCAGGATCTGATCTTCCAACCAACTTTTGGGCAGAAGCAGTGGCAAAAACATGTTTTACCCAAAACAGAGCCACAATTGTCAAAAGATTCAAGAAAACATCATATGAACTCATTAACAACAGAAAGCCAAATGTCAAACACTTTCAAGTTTTTGGGGTGCAAGTGTTACATATTGAATGACAGAGAATCTCAAGGCAAATTTGACAAGAAGGCAGATGAAGGAAAATTCATTGGTTATTCTTTAGCTTCAAAAGCCTTCAGAGTATTCAATCTGAGAACAAGAACCATCCAAGAGAGTATCAATGTCTCATTTGATGATACCAGACGTTCTGACAAGCAAACTGTCAAACCACAACTTATTTTTGAAGTGTCACAGAACTACTTCAGAGGAACCACAAACCACAGGTACAACACTTTTTGGTCCCTCTGATACTGATCCTTCTACTTCTTTCAAAACAGGTCCAAGTAATGAATCAAGACAAGTTGAAGAACAAGAATCTTCAGAAGCAGAAGGTGATCAAGAGACATCTAAAGAAGCTCTTTAGACATCTGTTGAAGAGACTCTAAAGGTTGCTTCACCATCTCTAGGACCCACTTCAGAGACTCTGAATAGCACAACAGAGAGGTGCTGTCATCTATGAAGCTCAAGACAAGATCAGCTACTGTCAATGAATGCTTTTTTGTTAATTTCTTGAGCAAAATTGAACCCAAAAAGGTCAGTGAAGCTCTTGAAGATCCTGATTGGATCAATGCCATGTAGGATGAGCTTTAAGAATTTGAGAGAAATAAATTTTGGACCCTAGTTCCCCTTCCTATAGGAAATCTTCTATTGGAACTAAATGGGTTTGTAGAAACAAAAAGGATGAAAATGGCATTATAATCATAAACAAAGCCAAATTGGTTGCTATGGGATATTGCCAAGAAGAAGGCATTGATTATGATGAAACCATTGCACCTGTGGCTAGGCTAGAAGCAATCAGAATCTTCTTAGCCTATGCTGCACAAAAAGGGTTCAAAGTATATCAAATGGATGTTAAATCTGCATTTCTTAATGGTAAACTTAATGAATAAGTATATGTCCAACAACCACCTGGATTTGAAAGTGCAGAGTTTCCAAACCATGTTTATCACCTTGATAAAGCTCTGTATGGCCTTAAACAAGCACCCAGAGCATGTTATGCAACTTTGTCCTCGTTTCTGATTGATTATGGATTTGAAAAAGGAACAGTTGATACCACACTGTTCATCAAGAGATATAAGAATGAAATGCTTCTAGTATAATGTTGATGACATTATCTTTGGCTCTACAAATCAAAAGTATTGTGATAAGTTTTCAGAGTTGATGAAGAGTGAATTTGAAATGAGTCTCATGGGAGAATTAACATTCTTTCTAGGACTACAAGTAAAACAAACATCAGGGGGCACTTTATAAATCAATCTAAGTTTGTCTATGATATTTTGAAAAAGTACAAACTCAATGATTCAACTTCCATGAAAACACCTATTACCATTGGAGTCAAACATGACTATGATGCTTTAGAAAAATATGTGGATGTTAAAACCTACAGAAGCATGATAGGTTCACTTTTGTACTTAACTTCCAGTAGGCCTGACATAATGTTTTCAACATGTCTCTGTGCTAAATATGAAGTAAATCCAAAGGAATCTCACTTATCTGCAGTCAAGATAGTGTTTAGATACCTCAGAGGCACACCAACTCTGGGCCTCTGGTATCCTAAACTCTCTGTTTTTCAGCTAACAGCTTACACTGATGCAGATCATGTAGGATGCAAGTTAGATAGGAAAAGTACATCTGGATGTTGTCAACTCTTGGGAAACAAGCTTGTGAGTTGGTCATCAAACAAGCAAAACCGTGTATCAACTTCTACAACCGAGGCATAATATGTTGCTGCTGCCAGTTGTTGTTCACAAGTCATTTTGATGCGAACTCAACTCAGAGACTATGGTCTTCAATTTGATAGAAATCCCATTCTTTGTGACTCCAGAAGTGCTATTGCCATCTCTGCAAATCCAGTGCAACATTCCAAACAAAGCACATTGATGTCCTGTATCATTTCCTAAAAGACCATGTTGAAAAGGGTACAATTGAGATGTATTTTGTACCAACTGATCTCCAACTTGCTGTTATTTTCACAAAAGCTTTAGATGAACGAAGGTTCAATTTATTGATGAGCAAGTTGGGAATGCTAAACATGTCTACTTAATTCCGAATGGACTTCAGAGTCTCTGATCCCTATTTCAGAGCCTCTAACATACTGGAGACATTAGAACTCAGAGCCTCTGAGACTCGTTTCAGAGACTCAGGACATCTAAATATAAGCATGGTTAAAATCATTACATTTGTATATCTAATGTTATCCCAGATAACAATGCAAACAAGATGACAATCTTGATTTAATCAATTTCCATTGTCTATTTCAATCACAAATTCTTTACAAAACAGTTCTCTGACACTTTCTCTCTCTTACAAAACTTACAACACGCACATAACTCATACCCCTATTTATACACACACAGAAACACTCACACACCTAAACACACAAGCTATAGAAAATAGTCTAAAAAAAGAACCCCTCACAACACTATTGTTACAACAAAGACTTTGACTTTAACTTTGAGAGTTGACTTTGAGCTTTGACTTGGCTTGACTTTCAGCTTCAGTAAACATGATCTTGTATCCAACAAATATGCTCTAACAATCTCCCCCTTTGGATTCAAGATCATCTTAAAAAGATTTTGCAATACAATCTCCCCCTTTCGTTGCATTGAAGAACTTTAAGAATTTGTCTCCCTTTAAGCTCAAAAATTACAATCTCCTCATTTGTAGAACTTTAGCAAAATAGTCTTCACAATTTTCTGTAATCTCCCCTAAAGATGATTAGAAACCTCTTTCAGACACTAGAAAGAAATTATCTTCAGGTTCAGCTCGAATTGTTTTAGCAAAATTATCTTCAAAGAAAATTTCAGTAAAAATCTGCTCATAATCTGAAATCTTTGAACTTTTCTTTTTTTAGCTTCAACTTTACTTGAACAATCTTAGCAAAATCATCTTCAAACTTTGCATTTCTTGAATACTTCTCCCATCTTCAACATTTCTTTATTATCTCTCCCCCTTTTTGTTGAATGAATTCAGCATGAAATCATCAAAACTCTTTACAAGGAATGTCTTGGATTTGTTCTGACCACTGAGCCTCTGAACATCTATCGATCCAAAAAGATATGCATCCGAATCTTTGCAAATTCAGACAAATTATGGAGTAACACGTGAATCAACAAATGAATCAGTTATAATGTCTGTCAGTAACACAAAGTCAATGTGTGTAACGAATACACATGGGAAAGGAGCTTTTGTGATGTTCACATCGAAACACCACAAAGGAATTTCTATAAACGTTATGACAGAAAAATGAATTTCTTGTGTGTACGTGCTTGTGTTTGAAAGAATTAAGCACAGATGATTGCTCTTATAAGGCTCAAAATTGTGTAAAACATTGAGACAACAACAGTTAAACACAGACTCGATTGTGCATGATTGAAGTGCGAAGGTGGGACAGACTTCCTTCATTTTCAATATCCAGATTATCCAAATGAAAACTAGATAGATTATGTGTTGCGTCCCCTTGAAATATGAAACATTTTATTGTTGAGAAGAAAATGGGTAGCTGGTGGGGTTTTTAATTAAGAGTTGGCATGGGCTAGTTGCCTGTTTCAATAATATTCACGAAAAATTGTGAAACACTAGTAATGTAGTTGCCCGACTCAGAAAAAGTTGGTGCAGAGTTTGATATTCTTTTACTCTGATCTCTCATCCTTTTTAATAAACAAAGTTGTATTGATTTTACCGTTGGAGAAGCCTGACTTGACTAGGAGTTTAGATAAAACTTCGTACCAGGCTCGAGGTGCTTGTTTCAGACCGTAAAGTGGTTTGTCGATAATGTAGACATCATTCGGTTTCTCTTGATTGAAAAAACCTTCAGGCTGTGAGACATAAACTTCCTCCTTTAATATGTCGTTGAGAAAGGCTGTCTTCACGTCCATCTGGTAGACGGTCAAGTTCTTGTGGGCAGCATATGCAAGAAACATTCTGATCGCTTCGATGCGTGCCACTGGAGCATAAGTCTTGTCATAGTCAATACCTTCCTCTTGCATGTATCCTTTAGCCACTAGTCTAGCTTTATTTCTAATCACAATGTAATCTTCATCCTTTTTGTTCTTGAATACCCATTTTGTGCCAATGATTGATTTACCTTCCGGTCTTGGCACAAGTCTCCAGACTTTTAATGCTTCGAACTGGTTCAGCTCCTCTTGCATTGCAGTTACCCAATCTGAGTCAGCTAGAGCTTCTGATACGCGTGTTAGCTCTATCTTACTCAGAAAGGAGTCATGCATACACATGTTTAATGTAGCAGACCTAGTTTGCACCGGTAAAGATGGATCTCTAATAATTTGGCTTATCGGATGCTCTTTGGTCCACTTGTGTTCATGAGGGAGTGGTTTTGATCATAGATTGATCATGATTATCAATCTAAGTATCCACTTTCAATTTCATCTCGTTCAGGGAGTTGTTCAGTTGAAGTAATTGGTGCAAAAGCATCAGTTGGTACAACAATTTCTGGCTGTTGAGTAGACGTTACAGTGCAACCAACTAAATCAACAACTTCTGTCTCAACATGTTCAGGTACAACTTCAACTGAAGGAGTAATTGTTTGAACTGGATTTTCTTTCTAAATTGGGGGAACTAATTCAGTAGATACATCCGAAGTGGTTGGATGATTAGTCGTTGAATCTTTTGACCTGTCAACCACAACAAATTTAGGCAGTTTAGATCCAAGAAACTCATCATAAAAGAATTCAAACAATAAATCTAATTCTGATAAATGATCTTAGAAGTAGAAGGTTTATCATAATCAGTAGCATGAATCACAGGTTCTGGATTGATTTGTTCAGAAGCTAATACTCTGTAAGTACGGGTTTTGAACTGCTTTGTTCAAAACCCAACTCTTCATCAAATGTGTCATTAACGCTTTCAATTACTATGTTTGACTTCTTCAAATACACCCAATATGCAGCAGATGTTTGAGAATATCCAATGAAGATGCCTTCATCAGTCTTCGGTCCGAACTTGTTCAGGTTCTCTCTGTCGTTTAATATGAAGCACCTGCATCCAAAAATATGAAAGTGTTTAATGCTAGGTGTACGATTATTTATCAAAGCGTAAGGTGTTTTACCAAACCGACAGTGTATTATGGAAAGATTTTGATTATAGCACGCAGTTGATACAACTTCGGCCCATAGAAACAGAGGTAGATCGGATTGACTCAGCATAGTTCGAGCGGCCTCGACTAGCGTTCGGTTACGTCTTTCTACTACTCCGTTCTGTTCTGGCGTTCTGGCAGCAAAATATTGATGTGTTATCCCGACCAATTCAAGATAATCTTCAACAGTGTTATTCTTGAATTCTGTGCCATTATCTGTACGTAGAAGCTTGACTGGTTTTTGCAGATTCACTTGGATTGTCTTTAGAAAAGTGATTGATGACTTCGGGTGTCTCATCTTTTATCTCAGAAATTTCACCCATGTATATCGTGAATAATCGTCCACAATAACTAAGACATATTTCTTGCCATTAATACTTTGCGTACACAAATGACCGCAAAGATCCATATGCAGCAGTTTAAGTGTAGAACTTGTACCGGTTCATGCTTTGTCTTGTGAGCAACTCTCTTCATCTTACCTTTCTTGCATGCTGGACACATATGTTCTTTCTCATATTTTAGCTCAGGAAGTCCTTTCACTAGCTTACCCGTGACCAGTTTGTTTATGTAATTAAAATTCAGGTGACAGATTAATCGTGTAGAGGTTAAGACTTTCTCGTACCGACCAAGAGTTCCTTTTTTTTCCTCACCGTCTTCAGTACGCACAGAACATCGCTTGGCCTTGAAATTTACCTCTAAATTTTTGTCGCAGAACTGTCCAATGCTAAACAGGTTAAGTCCTAAACCTTCCACATAACTCACCTTCGTAATCGTCTCATTGTCATTAATGACGTCACCGTAGCCCAAAATCGGTGAAAACTGGTCGTTGTCGAATCGTACATTCCCGCATAATTTCTCTGTATAATTAGACAATAAATCTTTTTGCCCGGTCATATGCTTGGAGCAACTAGAATCCAAGTACCACATATGACGGGTCTGCATAAGAGAAATCAGGGAATAACAACTTTAGGTACCCATTTAAAAGTGGGTCCTATCGGATTAACACAAGATTTTGGTATCCATTTGTATATGGATCCTCTGAACTTTTGAAAAGTCTTTGAAACATATGGCTTATAAGAATAAACATGATAAGTACCAAACCAATCATCATTATATCGGTGAGAAACAAAATCATGTCGTCTATAGTTAGATGACTTATTAGCAGACCGAGATAATTGGAGTAATTGCTCTATTGTATATCTCTTGTATGGAATTACAAGGTTTTGTTTATTAGAAGCAATATTACTAATTACATCAAAACTACTATCAATCTGTCTATTACAAGAATTATTAGAACATGATTCTGAACTCTCATCAATCTTCCATTTTGGTCACCATTCAGTTCGACCTTCCGACCTTTTCTTTCTTAAGTCTGAAACAAAAGATTTAGATTTATTAGGCAAATCAGATTTCTGAGATTGTCTTTTCTTATGTTTACCAGTGTTTTTCCGTTTCTGTGAGCGTTGTTTCCTTTGCTTCTTACCTTTCTGATTGTAATCAGTACTCACAAAAACTGGTTCCCCAACCTTAGTCGATGATACACCAATTTCATATACACTTGATAAAGCTTCATTGTTAATGATAAAAGTAGAATGATCTGGAAGTTGAGCATTAAAGTCAAACATATCAATCTCATAAACACACCCATCATCAGAATTTAAAAAATCATTTGTAGATGCAAATAAGTCATCAAAATCAGGTTCAGAGGTTAGAGGAGCCTTAGAAGAGTTAGAACACTTTTGAGATTCAACTTTGAAAACAGTGTTCTTCATTACAGTTGAAAACACATTTTGTTCTATATCAACCAAAATTCTTTCATCTGATAAAGCATTTTCAAGATCAACTATTTTGTTTTCTAGAATGAGTGGAGGAACATAAATTTTAGCTTTAATCGGTTTTGCCTCCATCTCAGTAGTAGAATTAGCTAGCAAAATAATCATTTGAAAGAAACTTTGGTTTTTTGGAAAGATAACTATCAATTCAGCTTTTGATAGCAGCATGGTAGTTGCATTTTCTTTAAATTCTTTCTGTTTTCATCTTCTCTGGCTTCAACCTCAGCAATTGACTTGGTAACAAAAAGAAAATCAAAATTATACAATGCTGGTTGTTTTCTGATGGCTTTCTTTATGTAGTGGGGGTTATCATAACCGAGTCCCCACTTCTCTTTAAAATCAACCTCCTTATTAGGTGTGTTTAGGAGAATGGTTTGATCTGTTTGTCCTCGTGCATAAAGTTTGGCTTCCAAACCATTTACCTTTTTCTCTAAAGTCTTGTTCTCAACCTGCAATTTATAAGCTTTTAGAACACATTCTTGTTTCTCTAAATCAGACTTTGAAAGCTTAGAAACAAATTCAGAAATCTTATTTTCAAAACCATCTTTTTGTGTTTTAAAATCAGTAGCAGATTTGTTTAGAGAGTCAATCAGATCTTTGTTCCCAACAAGTTCCTTGTTAAGTTCAAAAATCTTTTGACTTTTCTTTGCAACTCTGTTCTTTTCCTTTTTCAGTTTAGATTGTTGGTCTTGAAGCTCGATTTTGGTTATAAAATCAGATTCAGAAAAATTAAGTACCTCATCAGTTGTTTCTTCCTCTAAATCATCATACTTCATAGTATCACCCATCAGACACATATGTGCTGTCTCTTCCGTTTCATCCTCAGCCATTAGCGCTTTTCCCGCTTCGTTTTGTTTAGCAAAGCAGCATCTTTTCTGCTTGTAGTAATCAGAATTCCTAACACTACGACAGTCCTTGGCGTAGTGACCAACCTTCCCGCAGTTGTAGCACTTAATCATTTCATATGTCTTCTTCTCACTTCCATAGTCATTCACATACTTCTTTTCTTCAAACCTCTTCCCTTCAACTCTTTCTCGGTGTTCATGATTCTTTGACCCGGACGAATACCTCTGAGAATTTGAAACCGGTTTCTTGTAGAACTTTTTCTGAAAGGCACGGGTCAATAACAACATAGCCTGCTTCAGGTTTTCGCCATCGTCACTGCCAGAGTCTGAATCTGCCAAATCATCAGAACTAGGAAGTACTATCTTCTTCTTCTTCTTTTCTTTCTTCTCCTTTTCCTTCTGACCAGCCACCAAAGCAATCGGATCAGGTATCTTCTCAGCCTTCTTCTTCATTTTGTCTCAGCGTCTCATAGACTTCATGTAGACGTATGTCACTCTGGTCCTTCATCTGTTTCATCCTGCGAGTGTGTTTTTTCCACTCGGGCTGCAGTATGCAGAGGAACTTAACGTTGTTCTCGATTTGCTTCTTCTTAACCGTGTTCTTTGACAACTCGTTTAGAAGAAGTACAAGTCTCTCATAGCTGTCCTCAAGGCTTTCATTTTCTTTTGCCTTAAACTCTTCGTAGTTGTTGATGCAGTTCACTACTTTCATTTGATTTCCGACCTTAGTATCCAACATCATCCTTTGAAATTGATCCCACATCTTTTTGGCATTGGCATTGTAGCTGTCAATCTTTATGTATATCTCATTTGGAATGCTCTGTAGAAGTAAAGATCTGGCTTGTTTGTCTGCTTTGTGTCTGCTCTTTTCTTCCTCAGTATATTGTGAAGGTTCTTTCGGAACAGTCTTTGTTCTCTGAGCCCTATCAACATTTCCGTCTTTACTGTCCGACGACTCTTCATCAGGTATTTCCATGGTAGGGAGTACCATTGGACCTTCCGTAATAGACAACATAATGTTCTCCCCGTTAGCATGTCGATCATCAAAATCGAGGAATCTATCCTTCCACTGTTCATATTCTCCTTTGAATAGAACAGGAGGTTTGACATTAGTGGCAATAGAGAGAGCGTCTTTGGAAGTCATCTTTGAATACTGCTTGTAATGATCGTCAAAATTCAGAAATAAAGGTTGTATCTACAAAAATCAAACTTAGTTAAATTTCAGAAAAATCAGAAAATATACTAAGTACAGAACGCGCATACCAAAGAAAGATAAACACTTTGCGCACAAAACAAGCTAAGAGAACTCACTTCTCGCACACAAGAATGTGCGAGTTTGTGCTTCACGCACAATGAAAGATGCGTGAAAACAGGTTCGCGCACTATGCCTTGTGCGAGTTTTAGGTTCTCACACAGAACTATGTGCGAGTTCTATCACTTCTCGTAAAGGCTAGCGAGTTCAAGACTTAGAATATTTTTCAAAAATAAGAACGCATTAAATGCAAACGCGCAAGAACACTTCTCGCAGACCTCTTGCGAGTTTTAGACTTAGAAAATTGTTGACAAAATTACTTCTCGCTAATGGAAATGCGCAAAACAGATCACTTCTCGCAGGTTACTCTTCGCACACACCACTGTGAGTGAACAGTATAAACTCGCACCTAATGATGTGCGAGATTCTACTTCTCACTCAAAAAACTTTGCGAGTTCTTCACAAACTTGCGAGTTCTTCCCTTGCGTGTTCTTCCTCAGCGAGTTCTTGAGATCTAGCGAGTTCTTGGGTTTTTCGAACAAAAACTCAAGTTTTCTCTCTGATTTCGATCAAATCCTTTTCCAACTAGCTTGAAACTTTGTAGATTTGCTCAAGAACTGAAGTCGAACATGTTACAACAATTGAATTTAAAAAACAAAAACAAAAATTACAATTTTGATCTATTACAGTGCGTTTTTCTATACTCGAACTGAGACTTACACAAGATCAAAATTCACATGAATTTATCGTGAATTGAACGAAACAGTACAAACGAAGAGTGTTCTATTTGTAAAAACGAATACAATGATGCCAAAAATATATTCAAATCAACACTAAAACTCAAATATCAAAACACCACAGTAGACTTGCGTGTTCTTGAAAATCGATCAAAATTTCTCGAATTCAATCCATGTTTCTGAATTTATGTTTGCTCTGATACCAATTGTTATCCTAGATAACAATGCAAACAAGATGACAATCTTGATTTAATCAATTTCCATTGCCTATTTCAATCACAAATTCTTTACAAAACAGTTCTCTGACACTTTCTCTCTCTTACTTAGTGATATGCGTTGAGAATTCAATGCATACGAGCGTTTTTTCCTTCTTTTTAGATAGATCATTTTGTTTAAATCCCGACTTTGAGTCCAATTTTCTTATCTTATTTTCCCTTTTCTATTATATGGAGCTAAGTTTGTGGTTAATTACTTTTACTTATTAGGTAGGCTAATTTTGTCTAAAAATGTGCAGGCTGCAATGCTGAAATCTGATGCCACAGCATTCGATCGCAGATTTAGATTCGGGCTTTTTGCGTGCTTAAAAGAGAAAATCGGCCAAGATTCACAAGTGGATGCCAACTAAGCTAGTCAAGTTAAATGGTCAATTACTATTTTGAAATGAATCAGATTGTAACTAAGGTGTTTTGTACTTCTAGTTAGCTTTTTGATTTATTAGTAAATATTTTATAAGTTGCTTTTGTACCTGTTACTATTTGCTATAGTTCTTGTTGTCCCCTCTTGAAACCTATAAAAAGGAGTGAGTGGGCTGAAGGTAAGTATTATCAGATTTAACATAGGATTGAAAAGCTTGTGGTTGAAGATTCATATTTAAATATTAGTTTTGAATTTCTTTTTGGAATTCTTGTTCTTACACATGGGTTGCTACAGCATTGCATGATAGATTCTTCTAGTTTTCTTTATTGCTTCATATCATTTACTTTGTGCTCTTTTCTTTCGGTCATTTACATTTAGTAATTTAAATTCAGTCATTTATTTTCCATAATTTATATTATGTCATTTATATTATGTCTTTACTTTATGTCATTTACATTTCTTGCAATTTATTTTTACGTAATGAGTAGCTAATTTTATAGTTTGGGTGTGAGACAAAAAGGGAGGTTGTAAACCAAAAACTAGTGGACTTTGTTCTTCAATAACATTGTTCCACTATGTCATTTTAAGTTTTATAAATCCAAAAGCACTTATTGACAAATTGACCACTTCTTAAAGTGTGAAAGTGCCATGGACTTAGGAATAAGCCATGAAAAAGCACGTCAGTTTGAATGATATGGGAAGTATACTTGGAAGAGTTGCTAGCAAGGGAACTTAATATCTTTGTTATTCAAACCGATTAATTCTTGACGGGTTGATCACTAGTCAAAGTGTTAAAGTGTAATGGACTTAGGAATGAGCCATTAAGAACACGCCAACTTGAATGATATGGGAATCGACTCGGAAGGGTGATTTTTAAACAAAGGTATTTGTTTTTCCATATACTTTAAAGAAACCATTCGACACTCACACTGGTCCGGACATTTGCATAGGCAAATGTTGATGAAAGGCTAAACAAGACTGCAATTGTAAATATCCGGAAGGATACTATTTAAAGTACGTGGTGGAACTTGTTGTTGCTGAACTAATACTAATGCTATAGCATTGGCCTCCAGAATTTGTGTTTACTCCTCACCTCAAGTCTTGCACCCATTCTATCTTTTTATATATCTTGTTAATCATCTAAATTGTTAACCAACTCAAACCAAACAAAGTCTTCAAATCGCCATCTGAAATCTCTTCTTTTAGTTCACTTTTATTGCACTTTTACAATAATCTCTGTGGGACGATATCTGGTATCCTACCATCTTATTACTTGAAAGACGATATTGGATCCTATTGTATACGTGCTTTAGAATTCAATTATCACATGTCGTAGAGGTGTGCAAACATTTCGTATCAAGTTTTTGGCGCCGTTGCCGGGGATTGGCTCGCTAAAAGTCTATAAAAGTTTGTTAAAAGATTTGATTTTTCAACATCTCATTGATCTCATTTTGAAGTGGTTTATGCCCAGAATACGACGTGGGGAATTGTTCGAATTTGACCCGGACATTGAAAGAACGTTTCGTAATAGGAGGAGAGCGCGAAGAATTACATTGACCTTAGATCCTCCCATTATGGAACCACCTCCACCAGGTTTTGAAAATAGGGGACCTAGACAACCACCGCTTTTAGAGAATCAAGTAAGACAACCAATCTTTCATGATGCACCAACAATTTTTGGAAATCCACCCGAGCACCCTTTTCAACAACATTGGCCAAATCAAAATCATAATAATGATGATGATGATACAAAATCTAACAATAATGAGCATAGGGATGAGATTCCAAACATAATTAATCTTGCAAATTCCAAAGAGGGAATAATTTTATGGACTATGCCATACCTGATTTTGAGCAATTAAATTCAGGAATAGTTAGACCCCATATAAACGCCCTCCATTTTGAACTCAAACCTATCATGTTTCATATGTTGCAAACAAACGGACAATTTGCCGGAATGCCATCGGAAGATCCTCACTCATTTAAAATCATTTATGGAGATCATCGTTGCATTTCTGATCCCTGGGGTATCTAACGATGCCTTGAGACTCACTCTATTTCCATTCTCTCTAAGGGATCGGGCAAAGTCTTGGTTTAATTCTTTGGCACCTGGTTTTGTACCATCGTGGAGCAATATGGCTGAGAGATTTTTGCGAAAATATTTTCCACCTACCCGTAATGCTAAGTCCAGAAACGAAATATGCATGTTTAAACAATTGGACGATGAGGCAATTCCCGATGCTTGGGAAAGGTTTAAAGAGCTGCTAAGGAAATGCCCTCACCATGGCATTCCCTACTGTATTCAACTCGAGACGTTTTACAATGGGTTAAACCCCATGGCAAAACAAATGCTCGACACGACGTCAGGAGGGGCCTTTACAGCCAATACCTACAATAACGGGTATGAGATTCTTGAAAAAGTTTCAACAAACAATGGACATTGGGCTGATGCACGTGCCTAACCTCAAAAGAAAACAGCTGGGATTCATGATGTAGATGCATATATTGCATTAACAGCACAGCTTGCTTCCATGACCTCAATGCTTAAAAATTTATCTACGGGTCAAGGAGTACAACAAGTTGCTGCTGCATCCAATCAATCAGTGCTTTCTGTACAATGTGTATGTTGTGGTGGGGAACATTCTTATGAACACTGTTCTCAAAATTCTGAATTAGTAAACTATGTTCACAACAGGAATGCTCCCTATGGCAACACTTACAATGCCAGTTGGAGGCAGCACCCAAATTTTTCTTGGAACAGTCCATGTCTAAATCAACCAACTCCTAAGCCACAAGAAATTTCAAATTTTCAGTCACAACATCATGCTAGTAGTTCACAACATCATCAAAACCAAGGTTCACATCATCAAAACCAAGGGTCTCAACACCAACAAAACCAAAGTTCACAGCATCATCAGAACCAGAATTTTCAAAATAACCAGCAGCATTTTCAAAAACCACCTCCACAGGCTGAATCATCATCTTCCTTGGAAGCTATGATGAGGGGTTTCATGACCCAAACTCAGACTGCACTTCGGAACTTAGAAACTCAAGTCAGTCAAATTGCACAAAACCAGAACAATAGGGCTATAGGCACTTTGCCTAGTGACACAGAAATCCCAAGGGCTCCCGGAAAAGAACATGTAAAAGATGTAACCCTTAGGAGTGGTAAGGATAATAGAGACAGTGCCAAAAGAATTGGACCAATGACTAAATCAGAATTTGAAAAAACCATACAGTCAGAACCCAATGGTACAACATTACCTCCTGTTGATAAGATACTTTCCAACCCACTTGGAGTCCAAGCGCCTGTTATCACCAATAATATCCCTCTTAGGACTGATTATCCTACATTATTCCCAGAAGATGACACCAGGGAAAAGACAGTGGAGAGTAGTATTCCAACCATCCTACAAGAGAGTACAACAAAAGGCATAACAAAACCATCTTGTTCAACACTTGCAAACAAAGCTGTTATAAAACCAGTTCCTCCATATGTACCTTACTCCCAAAAGTTGAGGAATCAAAAGGAGGAATTGCAATTTAAAAAATTCTTGGATGTGTTTAAAGAATTGCATATCAACATACCACTTGTTGAGGCAATTGAACAAATGCCTAGTTATGCCAAGTTCCTCAAGGACATCCTCAGTAAGAAAAAGAAGTTGAATGAATATGAGACTGTAGCTCTTACTGAAGGATGTAGTGCTCTCTTGACCAATAGAATACCACCTAAGCTGACAGATCCTGGGAGTTTTACCATCCCATGTTCAATAGGTGGGAAGGAAGTTGGAAAGGCTCTTTATGATTTAGGAGCCAGTATCAATCTTATGTCGCTGTCTGTTTTCAACAACTTAGGGATAGGAGAAGCCAGACCTAGCACAGTCACACTCCAATTGGCTGACAAGACCATTGCCTACCCAAAAGGAAAAATAGAGGATGTCTTAGTTCAGGTTGACAAGTTCATCTTTCCGGCAGATTTTATTATCTTAGATTTTGAGGCTGATAAGGATATTCCCATCCTTTTGGGAAGACCCTTTCTAGCCACCGGAAGAACTTTGATTGATGTTCAGAAAGGAGAGCTAACCATGAGACTCCATGACCAAAAAGTCACATTTAATGTTTTTAACTCCTTAAGATTCCCTGAAGATGTTGAGGAATGTTCAAACTTAAGTGTGACTGAATCATTGTGTCATGAGGATGGACTTAGAAAAGCCTGTAAGTTAGAGGAAGAGGATGATGATGATGTAGGCCTAGCTGTCAGGGATGACCTTTCCCTAGGAGATGATGTTACTATCCCAGTAAATGTTGTACCATTTGAACCCTTGGAAAACAATGAACCAAAGCCTTTTACACCATCCATATTGTATCACCACCTGACCTGGAGTTGAAACAACTCCCATCTCACCTAAAGTATGCTTTTCTAGGAGAAGAAGGCAAATTGCCTGTCATCATCTCATCTACCTTAGAATTGCATCAAGAACAAAAGTTAGTGGACATGTTGAAATTACACACTAAAGCCATAGGATGGACCATTGCTGACCTTAGAGGGATTAGTCCTTCTATTTGTCAACATAAGATCATCTTAGAAGACACGAATTTCACATCCATTGAAACACAAAGAAGATTGAACCCTGTCATGAAAGAGGTAGTGAAAAAGGAAATTTTGAAATGGTTAGATGTAGGAATTATTTTCTCAATAGCCAGTAGTTCTTGGGTAAGTCCAGTTCAGTGTGTTCCAAAGAAGGGAGGGTTTACAGTCATAGCCAATGATAAAAATGAACTCATCCCCACTAGAGTAGTCTCCGGATGGAGAATTTGCATGGACTACCGTAGACTGAACAAGGCTACCCAAAAGGACCATTTTCCATTACCTTTTGTTGACCAAATGTTAGACAGACTGGCTGGTACAGAGTATTATTGCTTTTTGAATGGATACTCCGGATATAATCAGATAGCCATATCACTAGAGGACCAATAAAAAACCACATTTACCTGTCCCTATGGTACTTTTGCATTTAAAAGAATGCCATTTGGACTTTGTAATGCACCAACAACCTTTCAAAGATGCATGATGTCCATATTTTCTGACATGCTGGAAACATCCATTGAATTTTTTATGGATGATTTTTCTATTTATGGCTCATCCTTTGATGATTGTTTGAAAATTTTGAAAAAAGGACTTGAAAGATGTGAGGAAAAAATGATTTGGTCCTCAATTGGGAAAAGTGTCATTTCATGGTTAAAGAGGGAATTGTTCTTGGGCATTTAATTTCAAAAATAGGAGTGGAGGTAGACAAAGCAAAACTTGAAATTATTTCAAAACTACCTGAACCAAACACTGTAAAGGGAATCAGAAGCTTTCTTGGTCATGCTGGATTCTACAGAAGATTTATTAAGGACTTTTCAAAAATCTCAAAACCCTTATGTCTTTTGTTACAACATGACCAAAAGTTCATTTTTAATGAGGATTGTAGAAATGCATTCCTTATTTTTGAAACAAGCTTTGGTAACTGCACCAGTGGTTATTGCTCCAGATTGGAACAAACCCTTTGAAATCATGTAGTGATTGGGTTGTAGGTGCAGTACTAGGTCAAAGGAGAGAAAAGATTTTTCATTCAATCTATTATGCAAGTAAAACATTGATTGAAGCACAAATCAACTACACAACAACAGAAAAAGAACTTTTGGCTGTGGTTTTTGCCTTTGAGAGATTTAGATCATATTTAATGGGAACAAAAATCATTGTGCATACTGATCACGTAGCCAATAAATACTTGGTCTCAAAAAAGGATGCTAAACCTAGGTTAATTAGATGGGTTCTGTTGTTACAAGAGTTTGACCTAGAGATTATGGATAGGAAGGGAGTAGACAACCAGGTAGCAGATCACCTGTCCAGGTTAGAGAACCATAAAATAGAACAAAAAGTAGGGGAAATCATTGAAAATTTCCCAGATGAAAACCTAATGCTACAGCATTCAGTCATGCCTTGGTATGCTGATATAGCTAATTACTTAGCTTGTGGATTCAAACCATGTGATTACACCCACCATATGCTCAAGAAGTTCATCCATGATACCAAGTTTTACCTTTGGGATGACCCTTATCTGTTCAAAATTGGAACAGATCAGATATTGAGAAGATGCATTCTAGAAACTGAGGTGGCAGCAATACTGCAACATTGCCACCAGTCACCTTATGGGGGTCACTTTGGTGGACAAAGAACAGCAGCAAAAGTATTACAATCTGGTTTTTATTGGTCCACTCTTTTCCAAGATGCCCACAATTTTTCAAAAAGGTGTAATGAATGTCAAAAAAGTGGTTCCATTTCTCAGAAAAATGAAATGCCTTTAAACGGGATCTTGGAAGTTGAGTTGTTTGATGTGTGGGGAATTAATTTCATGGGACCCTTCCCACCATCTAACAATTGTCAATATATACACGTTGATTATGTGTCAAAATGGGTAGAAGCTTTGGCTTGTCCTGCAAATCATGCAAAGACTGTGGTTAAGTTCCTTCAAAAGCAAATATTTACAAGGTTTGGTACCCCCAGGGCACTAATTAGTGATGAGGGTACCCACTTTGTGAACAATTTGTTACATGGAGTTTTGTCAAAATATAATATTTAACCACAGAGTTGCAAATGCTCATCACCCACAGACAAATGGTCTTGCTGAATTATCAAACAGGGAAATAAAGGGAATTCTAGAGAAAATGGTAAAGCCAAACCGGAAGGATTGGGCTTTTATGCTAGACGATGCTTTATGGGCATACCGCACTGCCTTTAAAACACCAATTGGTATGTCCCCATATAAGCTAGTCTTTGGAAAGGCTTGCCATCTTCCTCTAGAACTTGAGCATAAGGCCTATTGGGCCATCAAAGAATTGAACATGTCCTTGGATAATGCAAGAAATAAAAGGAAATTACAACTCTGTGAGATGGAAGAACATAGAAATATGTCACATATGAGAATGCCAAGCTCTATAAAAGAGAAAACCAAAAAGTGGCATGACCAAAGAATCCATCACAGAGAACTCAAAGAAGGACAACAGGTCTTATTGTTCAATTCAAGGCTTAGGCTATTCCCTGGATAGTTGAAAACTAGATGGTCAGGACATTTTCTAATCCACAAAGTGTACCCTTATGGCGCTGTTGACTTAGTGAACCCTAAGACAAATGGTATATTCAAGGTTAATGGCCAAAGGGTTAAACTTTACCATGATGTTGTAGCAATCCCAGAACATTGCTCTGTGGATCTGGATACCACTCTCTAAAGCACCACCTTTTGGGATGTGGACTCCCTCTAAGTCCATGAATGTTTGTAAATAATCTTGTTGTTTTGAATTCTCTGTGTGTAAGTATGTTTGAAATGTCATTTTGCAGATCTCTAGGATGGAAGGTAAGAAGAAGAATGATGTTGGAGCATCCATTTCCAGCATAATAGTCCAGGAAATTTTGGGAGGGAAATAGTTGAAAGCAAATGCTCATTTGAATTTCAAAAACAGAAAGGACACAATTTCTTTTTATCATCTGGTTGAGTCTCAATTAGAAAAGGTACAATGATGACCTAAGAAGCAACCCTTTGTGTACCATGAAGAGAAAAAGAAGAAAAAGCATGGGTCCTTTCTTCCTACCTTGTGCACACCATCACCTACTAGTTTGAATTGGTACAAGGTTGATGTCCTTTCTCCTCTTTTCCTGCAAGTATGGTTTTTCTCTTTTAGTATTATTTTCCTTGTCCTCTTTTCTTATTTAAAGTAGTTTTATTATATTTAATATTTTCCTTATTAGATTGTAGTTTTGTTCTTATCTCCATAAAAGGAAACCACCTGAACCTTTTTATTTTATAACTTCCATTTTTCAAGACAAGTATTTTTCTTCTCCACCCTTTCGCCTTCCTCTATCTCTAACCCACCTTTCTCGAACCGATTTCTTCTCTCACCGGCGATATTCCGACAAACCACCACCGAAGCACACTTATATTTTCAGGCGATGACGAGGGTCAAGAGACCTGCAAGGCGTGATGATACTCCTCCTCGAAGGAGTGGCCGGCGACAAAACACGGAGCAACCAACACCTAAAACCGCCGAACCGTCAAATGTAGTGGCAAATCCTCCATCCCCTGTTTCTAATACACCGACCATGGAAAACCCACCAAGCCCTACCACGAAAAAAGCCCTAGAGGCTGTGATTTCCTCATCGATGGTGGAAGAAAACCAAACCCAAAACCCTCCTATGGTCGATTCTACCTCTGAAAATCCCTCTTCACGAAAGCCTATGGAGACCAGCCAAACCCCTTTGGACTCTCCCATTCGAACCACAATTGACGAGGGGACTGTGATTGAAAAAACCCTTCTTAAAAAAAACCCTCTCGAAAACCCCTCTGTGATTGCTCCTTCTACTGTGGTTTCCCCTGAAGAACCAAACACCACAGTGGAGGAAATCACTGTGGTTGCCCCTAAGTCTACTACTGAGGAGGAACGACCAAAAGAGGGTGATGCCAAAAATAGTGAAGTCCCTGATCTCAACATCGATGCAGACGAGGTATTTTCTAATCTTGTTGTTTTGGTTGAGGATTATTTCTCCTCTAGTCCTGAGTCAAAAAGCGATTTTTCATTTACATTCGCACAACCACCTCCAATATTATACTTAACTTGGCCTTGTGAATGTTCACAGACTTCTCCTTCCAGTCCAACCAAACCCTGTTTTGGATGACCTTGGAACCAAGGGAGTAGACCCTATGCAAAGGGTGGACAAGTTGCTAAATGAGATGGGATTACCAAATGAAGGGGATGACAATGTTGTAGCATCATCACAGAATCCTGAGGCAGAGACCAATGGAACCGCAGGCACTAACCCTGAGTCTAACAGTGAGGACCCTGCCACTGCCCCTACTTCCTCTAAAAATAGGAAGGGATTGGGGAAGACACATGCTACCAAAAGTAAAAATGCAGGTCCTGAACCCAAGAAACAAAAGATGCATCCTAGAACAAAAACCATTGCAACAAAGCCTCCAAGGAAACCAAGAAAGGCAAAGACCAATGCTGGAGCATCCAAGCAGCATCATGATGCAGCAGGGTCTGCCACTGGACCCATCTCAAGGCCTCAAATGCCTTTTGATGGTTTCAGTTGTGATGAAGCCTTAAAGATGTTTGCAAAGTTCAGAAACAAGTTTGCCCTTATAGACAGAGGATTTGATAGCAAGAGCAGGGAGGAGGTGGACATAGTCAGGGAGGTAATTGAGAATAGAGGATGGGGTAGTTTCTGTGAGGTAAAATCTGCTTACAACCTCACACTCCTTAGGGAGTTTTATGCTGAAGTTTCAATAATCACCAACACTTTTGTCACAGTTAGAGGCATAGAGGTATCTATCTCTGGAGAGGCTATCAATAGTTTGTTGGGCCTCTCAAATCCTGCACACACTGAGTTTGAAAGCCTTTTTGAGGAGGCTCCTTTATCCAGGCTAAATGAAATGATTGAAATTCTTGGGAAGCCTGGATCACATTGCGAGCCACACACTAATTACAAGCTGAGATCATTCAAGGCTTATAACCTCAATGCTAAAGCCAATGTGTGTAACAATTTCATAAAGAGCTCTTTGATGCCCCCCACACATGATGGTTTTCTCTCATGTGAAAGGATGGTATTGCTCTACTGTGTATTGTCTGGGAAAAATATTAATGTGGGTGACATAGTCTATAAATCCATCAAATATTGTTCTGGTAGAAACCAAGGGAAACTGTTTTTCCCTGGGCTGTTGAGTAGGTTCTTGATTGATCAGGATGTTCCTCAATACAAAGAGGACATCATTCAGAAGGAAGGCAATGAGAAGTGGGCCATTGACCTCAAGTCCGTGGCCAGAATGAGGCAACCTAAAACATCCAGCTCTGACATTATGGGAAAGTCTACAAGATTTGCTGGCTCAAAACAACTGCCTCACAGATTGCATACTGGAGCAAAGGAGAGAATTCTTTGAGAAGATGGATAAGATGAAGGAAAGGTTGGAAGAGAAGCTGAAGAAGCAGAGAAAGGAAAGCAGGGATGGGTTTGAAGCTGTAAGAAAAGAGTTGGAAGAGAAATCTGGTGGAAAAGTCCAGAAGTTGAAGAAAAAGCTAAAGGAAAGGCAGCCACTGCACAAATTTCATAGCCTACTCCTAAGGAGTAGGGTAGGTTCAAATCACTTCACTTAGTCTCCATCTTTTATTTATTTCTTTTGTTTTGTGTCTGGGATTAGTTTGTTGATTTATAGGTTTATGTTCATGTCTTTTCAGTTCATAGCCTAAATAATTTTTTGGAACACATCATTGCACCTAGTCTATTATGCCTTAGTGCTAGCTTTCACTTTCTTGGGACACATTGGAATTAAACAATCTGTTTGGGACATGATTTAGGCCATCTTTCACTCACCATGAACCACTTGTAGCCATTATACACCAAAGCACATTGTTTCCTCACAATGAGGACATTGTGAATTTCAAAGTTTGAGGTTGTGAAATTTGGGGATATGGTGCATAATGACAAAACAAGGCTTGAACGTCAATACAAAAGAGCATAGCTCTAATTTGAGGCCTTGACAAACACCCAAAAATACCCCATAGGGGTAAGGTGCACACAAATGTCCCATAGGGGCAAAGTGCATTAAAAGGGAAAAAGCTAAAAGAGCACAAAAGTGCCAAAAATTGAAAAAATTCACAAAAATATTGGGAATTTGTGTGGAAAAAGGCCAAGTGAGACAAAAAATGCCAAAAATTAGTGACCCTACCAAAGCTCTTTTGATCCTAAATTTGATTGTGATAAGTTGAGAAAGAAGAAAGTGGATACTAGCTTATAATTCATGCACATACTTAGGATGATAATGGATGACTAGGAATTTATGAAAGGCTATGGATTTCATGTGGTATCTTTTCACATTGTGTGTGCACTTAATGCCTTGATCTTACATAATTCTTAATTGAGTCATTTTCTTTCTTTTATTTTATTTGCTTGGGGACAAGCAAAATTTCATGTTTGAGGTTGTGATATGCGTTGAGAATTCAATGCATACGAGCATTTTTTCCTTCTTTTTAGATAGATCATTTTGTTTAAATCCCGACTTTGAGTCCAATTTTCTTATCTTATTTTCCCTTTTCTATTATATGGAGCTAAGTTTGTGGTTTACTTGCTTTTACTTATTAGGTAGGCTAATTTTGTCTAAAAATGTGCAGGCTGCAATGCTGAAATCTGATGCCACAACATTCGATCGCAGATTTAGATTCGGGCTTTTTGCGTGCTTAAAAGAGAAAATCGGCCAAGATTCACAAGTGGATGCCAACTAAGCTAGTCAAGTTAAATGGTCAATTACTATTTTGAAATGAATCAGATTGTAACTAAGGTGTTTTGTACTTCTAGTTAGCTTTTTGATTTATTAGTAAATATTTTATAAGTTGCTTTTGTACCTGTTACTATTTGCTATAGTTCTTGTTGTCCCCTCTTGAAACATATTAAAAGGAGGGAGTGGGCTGTAGTTGAAGGTAAGTATTATCAGATTTAACATAGGATTGAAAAGCTTGTGGTTGAAGATTCATATTTAAATATTAGTTTTGAATTTCTTTTTGGAATTCTTGTTCTTACACATGGGTTGCTACAGCATTGCATGATAGATTTTTCTAGTTTTCTTTATTGCTTCATATCATTTACTTTAAGCTCTTTACTTTCGGTCCTTTACATTTAGTAATTTAAATTCAGTCATTTATTTTCCGTAAATTATATTCTGTCATTTATATTATGTCTTTACTTTATGTCATTTACATTTCTTGCAATTTATTTTTACGTAATGAGTAGCTAATTTTATAGTTTGGGTGTGAGACAAAAAGGGAGGTTGTAAACCAAAAACTAGTGGACTTTGTTCTTCAATAACATTGTTCCACTATGTCATTTTAAGTTTTATAAATTTAAAAGCACTTCTTGACAAATTGACCACTTCTTAAAGTGTGAAAGTGCCATGGACTTAGGAATAAGCCATGAAAAAGCACGTTAGTTTGATTGATATGGGAAGTATATTTGGAAGAGTTGCTAGCAAGGGAACTTGCTATCTTTGTTATTCAAACCGATTGATTCTTGTCGGGTTGATCACTAGTCAAAGTGTTAAAGTGTAATGGACTCAGGAATGAGCCATTAAGAACACGCCAACTTGAATGATATGGGAATCGACTAGGAAGAGTGATTTTTAAACAAAGGTATTTGTTTTTCCATATACTTTAAAGAAACCATTCGACACTCACACTGGTCCGGACATTTGCATAGGCATATGTTGATGGAAGGCTAAACAACAGTGCAATGGTAAATATCCGGAAGGATACTCTTTAAAGTACATGGTGGAACTTGTTGTTGCTGAACTAATACTAATGCTATAGCATTACTATAGCATTGGCCTCCAGAATTTGTGTTTACTCCTCACTTCAAGTCTTGCACCCATTCTATCTTTATATATCTTGTTAATCATCTAAATTGTTAACCAACTCAAACCAAACAAAGTCTTCAAATCGCCATCTGAAATCTCTTATTTTAGTACACTTTTATTGCACTTTTACAACAATCTCTGTGGGACGATATCTGGTATCCTACCATCTTGTTACTTGAAAGACGATATTGGATCCTATTGTATACTTGCTTTAGAATTCAATTATCACATGTCGTAGAGGTGTGCAAACATTTCGTATCACTCAGATATGCGCACAATGCTATGTAACTCTTACAGAACTTACAACACGCACACAACTCATACCCCTATTTATACAGACACAAAAACACTCACATACCTAAACACGCAAGCTATAGAAACAGTCTAAAAACAGAAACTCTCACAACACTAGCTTTTACTATTATTACAAGTGAGACTTTGACTTTAACTTTGAGAGTTGACTTTGAGCTTTGACTTGGCTTGACTTTCAACTTTAGTAAACATGATCTTGTATCCAACAAATATGCTCTAACAATAAGAATAAATCAAGGCGGAGCAACGAAAAGTACCCATCATTTGTCAAGGGGGAGCTACAAAACAATGGATTGTCTCCAAAACAAGTTTTCAGAGTCTCTGCTCTTCAATATCAGAGCCTTTGATCGTATCTCTTGATACTCATATCAAAGTCTCTGATCATTTCATGAAATGATCATTTTAGAAGGAAAGGTATGTGTCTCATTCTCATATTTTAACCTTCTTTTTCTGAAAATTAAACTTGATTCTTTTCAAAATTCAAATATCTAAGAGATTTTTATTTAGGTCTCTGATATTGTTTTCAGAGCCTCTGGTATACTATATCTGAAGCAATATTTGAATACTTAATCTTAATATTTTTGGATATCCTTTTAATCATGTTTAAATTCTTTTGTAAATAAAATTCTTTTGATAAATTGAGATTTATTTAGAAAGGAATTCAAAAACAAAAGGAGGAAATCTACTTAAGAGATGATGTGTGTGTGGGTTATTTTCTTGGATAACTATCAAATTTAAATTAAAACCTAACTGACGGTTATCTGACATCAAGCGTCCTTTCATCCCTCCTCTACACGTGTACACTTTTGATTAGAGGGTTGATGGAACGTTTTCTGACATGGGATCTCACAATCGTCGTTTCCATAGACTTAATCCCACTACCATCGCCCATAAAAACCCATCTCATCATCATTTCATTCTTTACGCTCTCAAAATTTCCCTCAACACTATTCTCTCTCTCTCTCTCTAAGCTTTCAAGCAAGAAACCTGCAACAATGGCAAACCAAGAACAAAACTCAGATGACTCTAGTCGAATCATTCCAAGTTTAAACCTGGTATAATTCGATGTCCCAGTCAAAGGAAACAACTACCATTTGGACATAAACCCTGCCAAGTTCGAAGAACAGTTTCGTCCAGTACTTGAATTCTTCAGCAAGTGTGAACTGAACGTTTTCCCTAACTACATATGCTCAAGACGTTCCTCTCAGGTATGTTCACCAATGGTGGTATTCCAGTGAATACAATGAAGAACAAGGAGAACTGGTCGGCTATATTGACCTAGGTGATCAAGGAATCAACATTCGGATCAGTCCTGACACTTTGATTCGACGATTATGCCTATTGACTACAAGAGAACTTCAAATCCAACAATTTGAAAATCCCCCATCCCGTGAAGTTCTTCTACAGTTTCTTCAACAAAGAGATTACTCGATTAAGCCAGTTCAGACGCCAACATCTTTCTCCAACATGGAACTTCATGTTCAGTGTGTTAAATCGCACACTGACATGTAAATTTGGCAGTCAAGACCAAACACACCCAACTATCTTAGCCATTATGTACGCCCTTTTCTTCAATCGAAGTATCAACATGGCTAATATTCTTTTATGTGACCTTTTGACTGCTGTGGACAGAAAGAGTAAGGATCTCTCAAACGGAAAACAACTAATCTCAGTATTGTTTCCTAGATTCATTTTTTTGGTAATTCGACGAGCAATGGAGAGGAAGCCTTTTACTGAGGAGGACCAAAGAACGCCCCTTTTTGTTATGAATTCATTTAAACCCACTACTGTTCCTCCTTACCCAAATGAAAAATGATTTCCTAAAACCATGCTTTAGTCGTGTTGCCCAACCATCAGAGTCGATGGTGGGATACCCAACGCATTTAGGTTCTGAGCCTGAGCTTGAGTAGAGAGTGAAATCTTTGAAACAACTCAACCTGATAACAGAGTGCAATCAGAGGGAGGCTCTGTTGAAAAAAGTGAGGAGCGTCTTACCCTCCCTCTAATAAAGAGAGTAGCTATGTTAGAGTTGAGGAGTGCGAGGATGAGAGTAATCCAAAGAGTGAGTCTCTTAACCTAAGTGCCGAGGGATGATAGGTAGAAAAAGATGCCTCTAAAGGCACAACTGAGTGAACTCCAAACCCAACTCCTCGTGTAACCAAATCTGCTATCTAAGGTGGTCCAGCACCAGAGGATATTGAACAAGAGGTGCACACCTCGAACCCCATCCATGCCATCCGCTCAGAGGCATCTCCTTCTGCCTCTGATGCACGCACCATTGGGGAACCCTCTGAACTATCTTAGTCCTCCCAAAATGACTTAGATAATGAAACAAGTACTCATTCGCCCTAGAGTACGTCACACTCCAACAAAGGCTTATAATATAGGTTGTCCCACATACCACGAGGTATTTAAGATCTCTCATAGGGATTGCCTTACTAAAGGGCAATGGGATGATTTAGTAGCATAGGGACTCACTTTCCTGGACACAAGATGTCCAAGCACATTCGACTCTCATCCTCTGAATCTGACCCAAAGGATGACAAACCGATCAGAACTATCATAGAGACATCCTCTAAAAAGGATCCTCAAGGATTGATAGGAAGTCCTTCCGGAACCAACATCAAACAAGTTTCGAAAGAAGGCCCCTCTCTTCTCGAGGGAAAATTAGAATCATGTGTCGATTCTAAGGTTACCCCCTCTGACTATGTATCCAAGGAAGAGTTTAAAGTCTTTGGTGATGAAATCAGAGGATCTCTGAAGGAGATTAAACTTCACCTGGACTACCTTAGAGGCCTCTGCCTCGAACTCTGTAGTTGACAAATTAACTTCCGAGGTCTCTGAGCTGGGTGCAGACCTACACTCCAACAACAAAAGAATAGAAGCTCTGGAGAAGTTGGTGATTGGCAACTACTCAGTTCTGTCAAAGGAAATAGCAGAAGCAAAAGAGGAAGTACCCAAAGCCATTCCAGCACCCTCTGCTTCTGCGGCTACCTCTGAAGACTTCTCCAACTTCAAAGGAGAAATGCTCAAGTTTCTGGCAGAATCTATTGCCAAGATATCAATTCCCATTGCTGCTCCAGCGACCACTTCTCTGCCCTTAGAGACACATAACATGATTACCAAGGATGACCTAAACGACTTCTCAAAAACTGTCACTAACAAAATGATGACTATTTCGAGTAAGTTCGTTGCAAAAGCCGGCTATCAAACAACAGCAGTTCAGAATCTTCTGAAGAAAGCTTTATCTTCAGAAGATGGTAAGTTGAAAAGAAAGATACAAGAGACTGTCTGCTTAGAGGAAGCCAAGAAGAAACGAAAATTTGATGATTCAGAGGACCCTGAAGAGGACCTCTAATTATCAAAAGGGGGAGAAGAAAGAGAATGTCAGATCTGAAGCCACAAAATCTAGTGGCTCTGCCCCCTCTACATCTACAAGAGATGGCAAAGAAGTACAAGACGAGAATGAACCAGAGAGGCACTCCACGCCTGCTGAAGACAACTAAACGATCTTAAAGTCTCCAGTACCTATTGTATTCCTAGCACCAACATCTTTAGAGGCTCCTGTCATCCAAACTGTAAATGATATTACAGAGACTATAGGTGCTCTGGACGAAGAAGAATATGATGAGCAATTGATTGACTTCTCTAGCTCTAAAGATGCATTCTCATCACCAGAAAGGGCAACGATAATAATGAGAGATGCATTTGGATCTGAAGAAGAAGAAGATGATGTTGCTGAAGAAACAAAAGAGGCAGAAGAAAATGAGGTCTTGGATGTAGAAGAGTACGTATACAGAAATGCTCAACCTCACCATCCTACTACATCTGAGGCAGAGAACAAGGTACCAGACACTGCAGAACATGAAGTGTTGATCTCTTCCAACATCAATGAAACTCCTCCGCACTCACCAAGAGCCCAACTAATGGAACCAGAGACAACTCAGTTGCCTGCTGAAGACTCAACCATGGTTGTTGATGAACATGCCCCTCCAGAGGAACCTGTTCAGATGACAAGCATTGGTATCCCTGCTGCTTCCATATTTACCCAACCTCCAGCTTTCCTTGCGTCTGAGCCAGATAGATCAATAGAAGACCACTTCAGACATCTCTACTGCGAATTCAATTTGGAAGAGACCTAAATACTCCCTCAGAATCCAAGAATAAGGGAGAACATGGAAAATCATAAAAAGAGATTCACTTCAAAGCAATACAAGCCCTAGAATCAAGGTTCTCTCAGAAGAAGCAATAACTGCAGTTCACCGTATCTCTGAAAAGACATTTGCTTTCAATAAAATCACCTACAGACATTATGAGGTGATTTGCTCTGATGGGAAGGTTTATAAGTTTAATGACAATGATCTCGTAAATCTATACTCTTATGACCTGCCTCATCTCTACGCCTACTGCTCAACAAAATATGAACGAGGAAGGGCATTCAGAATGGGTTTATACGAAGTCAGACGTACTATGGAAGCTCATGTCAAACTAAGGGCCAAAATTGATTTCCAAATTGCTCTAAATTTGGGAGAAACAAGACTTGGTGTTACTGAACTAGTGGAGACAATTGCAAATCTGGACAAGTACAAAATTGGTTCAATAATTGTTGAACCTCTAGGATTCATCTACAGAGTCAATCTAATCAAGAAAATCTTCCTGGCTTCAGAGGTGTCCCAAGTATTCAGATGAGACGTTGAGAGGCGTATTAAGGATGATACATGCGAAGGAAGAACAACACAGAGTTGATCTATTGGCAAAACTAGACTTAGAAATTAACTCAATGATTAATTTCAAATAGCTCATTATGAAGTTCCATAGGATCTACTCTAGTGATGGGCTTTAGTTCTTTCCTTGTAATTTTTGGTTTGTTATCTTCTCCGTTTGTAATTCCTATCATTTGAGAAGTAACATTTAAGAGGATGATTTTCTCTTCTATGCTTTCTAGATTAAATTTTTTTCTCTGTTATTTTGCAATTTTTATTTTCAATACTTAGGGAAAGATTGTTAGCACTAATTCTAAAATGTAAAAGTATTGAAAATATTCTAAAGTCCTATTTCAGAGGACTTACGAAGACAGACTTCAGAGGACATGCCTGCCTCTGAGGTACATTTCAGAGATAGAGATTCAGCAGAAGAACATCAGAGATGGCTTCGTCAGATGTTTCTACATCAGAGCTCTGAAGACCTTCTCTCTAAAGAATGTGTCGCTGCTTTCTACAAGTATTGACAGAAGAACAGAGGACACGTCACAGAGTGATAAGATTTACTTTTTTAGAGTAGGTTAAATGTTTCTTTTTTCAGAAATAGTGTCAAACTTTTTCTCAAATCAGATCTAACCATCTGTTCTTTATAAATGTTTGAGGATAAAACAGATATCTTGGATATGAGCTTAGGATATTTCAGATTCAAAGTTTAAACGTTCTTGCTCAAAATCTTTTTCTAAGTTCTTGGTTTTCTCAGAAATTTCTTTGAAAATCCCAACATTTTTCTTTTCAGCAATTTTCTTTCCAACATCATAAGACTTTTTTTTTCTTCTCTTGAAAATATTTTCTTTCTTTTTCAAGTAAGTCCTGCAATGTAGAAATTTGTTTGGGAAGTTCAATTACTTTATCTTCAAGAACTTTTCTCTCCTTTGCAAAAGTATCTCTTTCAGTAATAACAATCTTTTCAAACTCTGATACTTGTTTGGAGAGTTTAATGCATCTTAGCTCCAAATCTTTCTTCTCTTGTATAGCTTTTTTAGAAAAGTCAAATAGCTTTTGAGCATAAGTTTTCTCCGAATCAGCTTTGTTTTTATCTGCATTGACACTTTTCATGAGTTCAGCATTTTTCGCTTCCAATGCAGATATCTTCTCTTCAAAAGCTTTAAACTTGCTTTGTATTTCAATTGATTCAGCTTTATGTTCTGAAGATTTCTTTTCAGTTGACTTTAATTTGTTTTGAAGTGTAGTTATTTCTTTATCTTTCACTTTAATTTTTTTCTCTCTTGCCGTGATGATACTGTAAAATCAGATTGAGAATCATTAGTACATTTTGCACATTCAGAAGTTTTATCAGAATTTAACAATTTAGCTTTAAACTCCTGAATCTTATTAAGAAGCTTTGAATTTTGAATCTTCAGTTTATCACGTTCACCTTCTATGGCAGGTATCTCAAGCATATACATGATAGCACAATCTCTTCCTGATAAAATAATAGACATCTTGATTTCTAAAAAAATTTACTTCGAAATGATCGTCAAAAATCAGAAAATTATGATCACTTTCAGAAATATGTCCCCTCCGCAGACTTAGCACGGGGGTCCCTAGAGAAATTTTTTCTGACATACTGAATAATATGCTTGAAATGATCGTTCCCAAAATATTCAGATAAAATTTGACTTGAAAATCAAACTTGAAAATAAACTTGAAAAGATCAAAAAAAAAATTCTAAGGCAAAAACTCGCAAAACACTTAAACTCGCAAAACTCTGTGGATTGAACTTCTCACAGATAGGCTTATGCGTGTTTCAGTTTCGCGCAGAACACTACATGCGCGTTTCAGGTTTGAGCAGACAATGGTGTGCGAGTTTTGGCTTCTCGCAAATGTCTACGTGCGCGTTCTTGAGCGTGCGCGTTCTATACTTAGAAAGTTTTCAACACTTTAAGCAATCAAGTGTAATTCAAACAATTTTAATAAATTGTTCTCGCTCTGATACCAATTGTAAATGTAATTTCCCAATTCAAACAATCAAGATTTGACAATTTAGAATATGATCTAGAGAGAGAGTAGAGAGAGAAAGTCACAAGTCGTATTTCTGACAATCAATATTCCAAGCTTACTAGAACTCTGACACCACTAGACTATATATATATGGTCACATGACCATGAACACTGACAAGTTAAACAACAAAGACTTATCACAACAAAGAAACTCTCATATACCTATATCTACTTCTAATACAAACATTCATACTAAAGACATTTATACAAAGTTGACTTTACAACACTTGACAAGACTTTGACTTTACATGACCTTGACTTTTCTACTTAAATCTTGGATACAATTATACACTAACACTTCTCCAAACCATTTTCTGCTGAGACTTGTTCGTTTTGATGTTACCTGAACCATCATAGATTTGTCATAGAAAAATTTATATGTTCTTTATGTTTAGAAGTATGATTATCATTTGCATCAAACAAAGGATTATTATAAAACATTTGTAAAAATTGAACTTGCAACTGATTTAAATCAACATTCTGATGCAGCTGGGATCATCTCTCGGTGATTGAACAATTGATTCTGACGTCTTTTGCTTTGTCAACTTCACCTTGAACATAATCTCTTCAAGTTCTTTTATCTTTAATGACAAACTGTTTCTTTCCTTTGAGAGTAGATCAAACTTCTTGTGCAATTCAGACTTTGTCTTTTTCTCCTTTATAATAGTTGATGATAGCTCAGATAATTTTCCTGTCAGCTTCTTTATCTCATCCTCAAACACTTTTCTTTCTTCCTCAAAGTCTTTCTCTACAGATATTTTTGTTCAGATATATCTTTGAAGACTCCAACATTCTTTTATTCAGCTTTCTTCTTCTCTTTTTCAAATTTCTCTCTCTCCAAGATAACTTTCTCAAAGTCTGAAATTTGTTGAGAAAGTTTTGTACATTTGAGTTCAATCAACTTTTTCTCTTCAAAAGACTTTATTGAGAAATCAGAAAACTTTTGAGCAAATACTTTTCTTTCTCTTTCAAACTCTTCTCTTTCTTTCTTTGACTTCTTTTCATCTTCAGATATCTGTTCTTTCAGTTCAGTAATCTTCTTTTGAAGCATATCATTATCTCTTTTCAAATCCTGTCTCTTCTTTTCAAACTTCTTCATTTCCTCTTGAGTGAGTTATGAGTTGTTTATTTCTTTTGTGGCTTTTTCTTTCAGCATGTTTATTTCAACTTCAAGACTAAACACTTTGTCTCTTAACTTATTTCGTTCAGAAAAGATTTGTGAATTTATCTTTTTCAACCCATCATTTTGTCTCTCCAGCAATGCTTGCTCTCCTTCTGAGATCATCAATCTCTTTTTGCATTAATTCTTTCTTTGACCATGTAGAATTTGAATTAAGACCTTCAGACTTCTTCAGCTTGGATTGAAGATTTGAAATCTCCTTTTTCTTTTGACTTAATGACCCCTGCAAAATTAATCTTAGAATTAGCAATACATATTGAACATTCAAAGCTTTTCTCTAAAACATAAGAATTTTCCATCAATTTCTTAATTTGATCCTGAAGAGATGAATTCTGAATTTTCAGATTCTTTTTTTCCGTTTCAAGGGCTGGAATCTCTGGCATATAAGCGACATCACAGTCTCTCTTGGTCAAGACAGTGTTTCCTTTCTCGTCAATGTATGGCATCTTGAAATCTATAAAAAGAATTTAGCTAGAATTGATCGTTAGTCCGACAAAATAAATCAACATATGCAAAACTTAAAAATTTTCAGAAAAATGGATTTTCCAAAAACTTCCAAGTATAGAATTCGCATACAAGAGATTAAAGAGCAATTCGCATGAAAGTAAGCATTAGAATTCGTATAACATGAAGAATTCATACAAGAGAAATCGGAATTCGCACAAAATCCACAGTTCGCATACAAGAAACAATAAAAAAATAACACAATTCGCATGAACCAATATGCGAATTCTAGGAATTCATATATAGTTAGATGCGAATTCTTCACAATTCGTATAAGTCTCTTAAACGAATTCTTAACTTTGAATTTTTTTTGAGATTCAAGCTTTTCGCATAAGGATTTCGTATCACTAGATGATGCGAATTCTTCACTTAGAAAAAGTTTCAAAAAAGTTATGCGAAATCCTCAAGAATTCGTACAAGAAACATATGTGAAATCCTTACAATTCGTATCATTCTATATGCGAGTTCTTCACTATTTGCATGAAGGTACGTACGAATTCTATCCTTAAAATTTTTAGATCAAACTTTTCGTATCAGGACATCTGTGAATTCTAACTTTTCATATAGGAACATATGCGAATTCTATACTTGAACAAATTTTCAATCAAAATATATGCGAATTCTAGTCAATCTGCGAGTTCTTCAAACGAAATCTCAAGATCTTGCGAGTTCTTCGAGTTTCGGTCCTAAAATTCAAAATCTAGCCAAAAAATCCAGCCAAATCCTTGATTTGGAAGTTGTAAACTCACAGAAACAATCAGATTAGTATAAGAAACAATCCAAATCAATTGATTTGCATAAAAATACATTCAAACACCAAATTCTGTGATCCAACAGTGTCTATGACTCGTCGAACCAAAAACTTTCAAAAATCGAAATTTGATGATCCAAAACGATTTAATAATGAAATTCAATTACAAAATCATTTTAAAACATATATCGAACACTTTCCAATCAAAGATTTAACCAAAAACAATTTTGAACTCAAAAATCGATCAAGAACTCAAGAAACAGTTTATGAACACATTTTCTTTCAATTTGTCGGATTTTGCTCTGATACCAAATGTTGTTAGTTCCAGTGATCAAGGTTTGATTGATTGAGAAAAGGATTAACAAGAGCTTGAGAGGAATCTGTTTGTTTATTCACAAGGTCTAGAGAGAGTTACAAGCTTTCTCTCTCTAGAAAACACATACAAAGCGTACGACTACATTTTGAATGAATATCTTTCCAAACACTACAAACAAAGTACAAGGCCCAAATACAAAATACAATGATTACTTTACAAAACTTCTAAATAGAACATTTATGTTCTAACAGAGTAATGGAAAACTTTTTGCCGTCTCAACAGTTTACACATTTTGATCCTGAAAAAGCTTAAGTAGCTTCACTCATTTATACACTTTCACGTACACACAAGGAATATGTTTTCTTGTGGTTTTTTAATGATTGAATGGAAACCCTGGGGGAGTGAACATCAAAAAGCTCATTTCCAATGTACATCTGTTGTACAAAGTGGCAATTTTAACTGTATCATTTGTTGATTCAGGGTTACAATCCTTATTTTTCTGAATTTGAAAAGATTCAGATGAATACATTTTCTGAATTGACGGATACACAGATCAAAAAGGCAGAGATTGTCATTTTATCATAAAGGGGGAGATTGATATTCAAAGACAGTGCTGACTTCAAAAGGTTTTGATGATTTTGCTGCTCACAACTCGTCAAAAACGGGGAGATAATTTGGATTTTCAAGTCAGATGAAAATTTTTCAACACAGGTGAATGTTTTGAAAGTTATTTCAAAAGTTGTTCTGAAAAAGGGATGTAATCATTAAAAAGGGGGAGACAAACTGAAATTTCAAGTCATATGAAAGTTTTGGTCAAAGGATACATCTCATTAAAAGGAAAGGCCTTGAAAGCTGAAGAAATTATTCTGAAATGATTTGAGAAGTTATTCCGAGATGATTTAAGAAATAATGTTTTTCAAAGACTGATCAGAGACCAAAGACTGAAGATACAAGCTTTCCAAAGATCCCTCAAAGCTACAATGTTCAAGAATGCTCAAAGATGTTCAAGAATGATTAAAGATTTCAATTCTTAAAGGTTTCAAATTCTTGTTCAAGACTTGATGACTTTACAAAGAAAAAGTGAATGACTTTTCATGATTCTTCAAAGCATCAGAGTTTAAAGACATTCAGAGCTTCAAAGTTTAAAGACTGTCAAAGCTTCATTGTTTAAATCCTTCAGAGTTTAAAGTTTTGAAGATTAAGAGCTGAAGATTGTTGTCAAATTTTTTAAAATCTTGAATACAAAGGGGGAGAATGTGAGTTTATTATTGTATCCAAGATTTGTGTAAAAGTCATACTTAGTCAAAGTAGGTTACCTTATGGTTGTACATGGTCTTTGACCATATGAATAGTCTTGTATGCCTTGTGTAGTGGAGGTTGGAGTCATTGTGTAGTTGCTAAGACTTGTAAGATTTGTAAGATCAATGACTAAGGAACTTTCTCTCTCTACACTATCTCTCTAGATTGATCTCAATTATCATATTTGCTTCATCTTGATTGATTGTGCTTGAAAACTGGAACTAACAGCCAGCCAATCTCTTAACCTATTTGGGTAGTGAAGAAGATAGGTTAGGATACATTCGTGGACATAGGATTCCAGAACTGAGTCTTGCAACCCCTTTACGCATAGGTTTTCCAAGATTGCAGTTTATCTTAGGGAAAGTATAGAAGAGGGAGTCAAGGCTGAAGAAGAAAGAGAGGTAAGAGTAGAAGAGAGGAAAAACCCAGAGAGTGGGGGGGGTGAGTCTTCAAAGAAGAAAAACATAAAGAAACCCAAAAAAGAGGATCGCAGAAGTAGAGGTCTCGAACCCTGAACAAATTGTGGTCGTAGAGGTGCAAAAACTTCTTAAGAGGAAGAAGAAGAAGGCCAAGAAGCCAAAGGAAAATGATGATGAGGCTAAGGCTGAAAAGGCCTCTGTACCTCCTCCAGAGGTACACGTCTCTGAAGAGCCTTCGATAAAGTCTAAGAAAAAGAGGCTTGTCAAATTGGCTGAGAAGGCCAAAAAGAAGTCCTCCGAAGAGGATGAAGCTGAAATTTCCAGGAATGAACTTGCAAAGTAAAAGGAGACTCCTCTGAAGAGGAAAAACAGAAAGGTGGTGATTGAAGAAACTCCCAGCTCTGACAAGGCCACTACTACAGAACTTATCAAGCCTCAGAGCCCTCTGAAGTTAGCCTTGGATAGAAAACGAGGTGGTGAGGGGAGAGAAAAACATAAGAAGGATGAGATTGAGGGTGAAAAAGAAGCCAATGGCACACAACCAAAAACCCCTCTCAGTGCTAGCCACCCATCCATCCCAGCAGATCTCATGCAAAGGGATGTTGAAGAAAGACACTTTGAACCTAACCCAAACTGACCGGACAGAGGAACCTTTTTCCTCCTCTGTGCCACCACTAACCTTAGAAGCCAAAGCAACCCCATCCTCTTAAAAGGATGGAGGTCAAGATATAAGTGTTATGTTGCCCCAGAACATGCCACTCACTTTTGCGGAGGCATTCGTTGCCTCTAATGCGCACACGAGAGTCATCCAAAGCACTTCAGAGGTGCTAACACACATTGACTCTACGGGTCTAGATCACCTACAGTGTCCACTCGTCAAGAATCAAGTGAAAGACTCTACTTCACTTTAAAAGATCGACGACAGAACTCCTGTAGATGATTCCCCTTCTAAGGGTCATCGAGGATCAGAAGGAAATCCTAAGGATCCCAGCATCAAAACAAGCTCCCTAGATGCCAAACACTCATTGGCAGAATCTGGACCATGTGTTGGTTTCGGAGGTTACCTAGTACATATGTCACGAAGGATGAGTTTAAAACCTTCGAGGACAATGTGTATAGAAGACTTGACGAGTTGCAAAGCTCTATCCCCACCAACAACATTTCAAAGGCGGGCTTTCAACTGAATATAGAGGCTCTGAAGGAAAACACAGAGGTTCTGGGTGAACTAAAGAAGATCACAACCCAGAACTCTCTGGACATACATAAGTTAGTCCAGGCCTCTGCCACAAATGCCACCCATGAAGAATCAAACCGAATCATCATGACACTGGATGTGAAAACCAACGCCATAAAGGTCTTGGGTGCTATTGTGATGGATGAAGCACCTAAAGCCACAGTGGTGACAACAGCCTCTGCACTCAATGACCTTTCGACTCTGAAGAATGAAATAAGGGACATGACTCGCGGTGTCATGGTCCCTCTACGTACACCTTCCACTTCTCAACTTGTTGAGTAAGAATTGTATTCAAGATTAAAAGGTCTTATTTGTATTTGTTGTAATTGATTGTAAAGTAAAAGTGGTAAAAGTCATTGTAATTGTCAATGTCAAAGGTAGTCAAAATAGCTTTAGTTAGAAAGTCAAGTAAGTCAAAGAGTCTTGTAATTAGGTTGATCATATAAATAGGTTTTGTTTAGTTGTAATTAGGTTAAGGATTCTTTGATAATGTCATATTCTTGAGAGAGAAACGTATCAAGCTTGTAGAGAGAGAAAGTTGAATATCAATGAAATACATATGAGATTTGTGATGAAATCTTGTTTTGGATTGTAAATATGGACCTTTCATTTGGTATCAGAGCTTTGGGAGAAAGATTTGTGCACAGATTTGTATCAATTTCATTAAGATCTAAAGAATCAGGGAAGTTTTCTGTTAAATTTTTGAAAATTTACGTTCTTGAAAAAGTTCATTGTTAAATTTTTTTTTTGAGGTTTGATTTTCAAATTAGTGACTGATTTGATCCGTTTTTGTGTGAATTTGATTGTAAAAACATGTTTTAGACATGATTTGATCATCGATTTCAAGGTTTGATGATTAAAATTTTCTTTTGAAAGTTTTGATTTGATAAGTGTTCTTGATGTGTTCTTAAGTTTTTTTTTCAGATCTGAGTTTTAATCCGAAAAAATGATGAAACATTTCAAATATGTGTTTGTGATTGTCTTTTTTAATCCATAACTCAAACAATAACATTTTGTTTGTGAGGATTGTTTTGTAGGTGAATTTGCAGGTGAATTCTCGATCCATAGATTGGTTTCACGACTGAAGACAATTTTTTTTTGAGTGATTCTTGAGAAGATCATGGGAAGAATTAAAATGCTAAATCAACAGAGATGAATTGTGTGTTCTTGAAGAACTCGTATGGTACATAACAAAGGAACTCACAAGACACAAGATCATCACTTTTCGTATGATACTCCTTTCAAAAGCTAACTAGAATTCACATGTTGCATGTGAAAACATTCAAACGATGAAGAACTCATATACTTAAGAAGAAACCTGCAACAAATCAAGAACTCGTATCTAAAGTTGAAGAACTCGCACCTTGAAATCAAGAACTCGCATAAATTGAAGAATTTGCATGTTGCATGTTCGAAGGAATTCACATGAAATTTCAGTCACAGAATTCGCATGCTGCTTGTTCAGACTTCGCATGAACAGTTTTCGTATAACTTCAACTTTTTGGATGGAAGAATTCGTATAAAAACTTTTCATATGGAAGAATTCGCATGAGATGACGTACGGATTCCATACTTGGTTGTTTTCTCAGAAAGTTATGCGAATTTCATCATAGATACGAATTCCAAAGTTTGAAAATTTTCTGAAAAATTTTCAGTCGTGATATTCAAGTGGGTCTACGTGTACGTTGTTTTTGATCGATTTTATTGCTACTAACCTATTCCTCTGTTGATTTAGAGATCATAGCAAGTTTCAGGATCGAATTTAGTTGAGAAACGAGTGAGATATCGTGGTTTGAAAGTTCGCCGGAATCTCGCTGGAAAAACGGGTTTTTTCGGTGTTTGATTTTAATGATTGCTTTCAATGTAATTGTCTCAGAATATCGTTAATTTGTTGTTTCTTATCGTTTTTCAGCTATTTTCAGTCCTTCAAAGGACGAAAAACACTCGCTGGGAAAACGTTTCGTCGGAGTAATTTTACGTTCATATACAGAACTGAATTCGTTGCATGATTGGCCCTTTTTCGTGGGAATCTATTAAGCATCGAACATAGAGTGTTTTGCAACAAGTTTCATTGTTTTTGGTCGAAAAACTAACTAGATATCTTGATCTGAAGTGAGTTGATCGAAGGTTGAAAGAGATGAACAGTAAACTAACTGTGTCCCGTTATCTCCGTTAGTTTTGTTACAAATTTGGTCCCTCAAGTTGCATCTTTCAGGAATTATCACTTTTAACCCCTGTAGTTTTTCAGTTTCAAGTTTTTGCAATTTTAGTCTCTCTAGTTGATAGTTTGTTCTTTTGTCATTTTTAGTCCCTCTAGTTTGTAAGTTTCATGTTTTTACTTTTAGTCCCTAGACTTTATATTTTTACTTTTAGTTCTCGTTTTTCGTATTAGTTTCATTTTTTTGTCGGTTTTAGTCCATATTTTCATATTTTTTTTTGTATTTTGAGTCGTTTAAATTCATTTTTAGTCAATTTTTGTTGTTTTTTTCGTAAGTGTCGTGTTTAGTCCTTGTTTTTCATTTTCTTTTCATTTTTAGTCCGTTTCGTGTCATTTTTGGCTATTTTTATCTGCTTCTGAGCTTAACTAATATAATTTTCATATTTTTGCAGGTTTGAAGGCTTAAAGTCAAATTTTTCTGCGCTGACTTTTCAGAATTAATTTTTGAAGACAAATAATTTGTTTCTCAGATTTTAATTTTCTGAAAATTTTTCTGATTTTAATTGTTGTATTCATATTTTCAAGAGTGTGCACAATATTCAACTTCTAATTGAAGTTTTCTTTTGACGATCATATTTTTTTTACAGATTTCAAGATGTCTCAAGGTTTCAATTTTGATTTTGATAAGATGAATCTTTTTTAGGCTAAAGCGAATATTCAACGTCTTCTTGGACAGTTATATACACCAGAATGGCCAATGACTGTCACACAGAAAATACAAAGATTAAAGTTGAAAATGCTGAGTTGCAAATCAAAGTCTCTGTTCTTGAATCAGAAATAAAAGGTCTAAAAGATAAATCTGAAAGCCCAAATCTTAGAGTTGAAAGAGACAAGTTGAAAGAGAAAGCTCTACAAGAGAAAGAAAATTCAGGAGTTTATGATAAGATAAGCAAGTTAGAAAAAGAAAATGTTGAACTTTAAAGAAAGATTACAGAAATGAAAGAAAAGTTTTCTCAAGGTGTAAAGATTGTTCAGAAAGAAAGAGAAGAGTTTGAAAGAGAAAGAAAAGCTTATGCTCATAAGTTTTCTGACTTCTCAAGAAAGTCCTTTGAAGAGAAGAAGTTGATTGAACTCAAATGTACAAAACTTTCTCAACAAGTGTCAGATTTTGAGAAAGTTATTATCTTGGAGAGAGACAAATTTTAGAAAGTTTGATAAGAAAGCTGACGAAGGCTACTTTGTGGGATATTCATTGTTGTCTAAAGCCTATCGTGTATACAACAGACGGACCAAGAGTATCATGGAAAGCTTGAACTTTTGAACAACAACAGTTCAGAACTCAAGCTTAAAGAAAAGCTTCTATTAAAAGCAGAATAGAACCCGAACCTTCACAGACTAAGCTTTCTAACTCATCAACTGTCACATCCGAGTTAGATTTATAATTTCTTGATGCTTTTATGGACATTTGTGCATATTTTGACAAATCTGGAGCATCCGCATCAAATTCAGATGTTCCAATTGTTAGAGTATGATTGGTTGGATATATGATCATGAAGAATGAAGGTCAAAGTCAACCAAGTCAAAGCTAAAGACAACTCTCAAAGCAAAGTCAAAGTCTCTTTGTAATAAAAGGTCAAATTCAAAGTCTTGTTTTTGTGTTGTGTTTTGTAAGCGGTGTTGTAATATACATATGACTAGTTAGCCTTGTTAGTTTAGAGTAGTTGCTAGTTGAGAAGTCATTGTACGCAGAACAACTCTAGAGAGAGAAAGTGATAGAGTCTATATACGAATCCATTGTTGAATTGGAAAACAGGTTAATGGATTGAAATCATTCTCATCTTGTTACTGTGATTGCTTAATTGCAATTAGAACTTGATAAATTGGGACATAATAATTGGTATCAGAGCAGATTCAAGTTGAAATCGATTGAAGAAATGGTCGCATTGAGTTTTCTGAGTCTAGATCAAATTTTTGAATTTTTCTGAGTTTTTGCTAGTCTAATTGTTTTGATTGTGTTCGTATAGTATATTAGAACATGCGACTAAAGTTACGGATTTCAGGCCTATATCCTGTTCTTCGGTCCTCTACAAAGTCATCAGTAAGGTAATTGGGGATCGCATGAAGGGTAGTTTGGATTCTTTGGTGGGACCCTCTCAGTCTGCTTTCATCCCGGGACGACAAATCACTGACAATATTTTGATGGCTCATGAGTTGGTTCGTGGGTACCAACGAGGCGATGGGCCGCCTCGTTGTGCCTTCAAGATTGACATCCAAAAGGCTTATGACACCGTTGATTGGCATTATCTCTTTAATATGTTGGAGGGTATGGGATTTCATTGGGCTCTTGTACGATGGATTAAAGAAATGGTTTCATCTCTTTCCTATTCGATGGTCGTCAATGGTGAGACTTGGGGTTTTTTCAAAGGTGGTAGAGGTCTTCGTCAGGGAGATCCCTTGTCTCCTTACCTTTTTACCATCGTGATGGAGGGCTTCTCCATTATTTTCAAACGGTTCATAGAGGAGGCGGTTTCCTTTAGCTATCACAAAGATTGCCAAGCTCTTGATTTAACCCATCTTTGTTTTGCAGATGATCCCTTCGTGTTCACTAGAGACGATATGGATTCGGTGTTGGTGCTAAAGAAGGCCCTCACTCTCTTTAAGGTCAAATCGGGGTTAGCTCCAAACCTTGAAAAGAGTGAAATCTATGGCAATGTCCCGTTGGAAGCTCGAATTTCTATTCGGGAGTGTTTATCTTTTCGGAATGGGGTTTTTCCCATTCGGTATTTAGGGGTGCCGCTCTCCCCTATTCGGTTGAAGACGCGTGATTATGATGTGCTTTTGACGAAGTTGGTTTCGCGTATAACTAATTGGAAGGCCAAGTTTTTGTCCTTTGGAGGACGATTACAACTTCTTAAATCAGTCCTTGGATCTTTATAGATTCATTGGATGTCTATATTCTGGTTCCCAACCACGGTGGTAAAAAAGATTGAATCTCTTTGTCGGGATTTTTTATGGGCTCAAGGTGAAAATTCAAGAGGAAAGTGCAAAGTGGCTTGGGAGCATGTTTGTATGCCTTTCGATGGAGGAGGTTTGGGAATAAAACCTTTAGCTACGTGGAATAAAGCTTTGTTGTCGCGTCACCTTTGGAACATTCTAACCCGAAAACAATCTCTTTGGGTTCGTTGGATCGTACTCCATTACTTGGGAGAAACACACTTCTGGCTTGTTCATAAAAGCTCTCGTTGGTCATGGGTCCTAAGGAAAATTAGGGATCTTCGTTCGGTGTTGAGACCTTTTATTATGATGCGGGTTGGCAATCGTTCGGCGATAAATGCATGGGAGGGTCGTTGGACTTCCGGTATGCCACTTTCCTCTTTTATTTCTTATTTCTTATCGATTTGTTCATTCGGAAGGATTCACGACGCGTTCGTCGTTAAGAAAGTTAAGCTCTCGGTTTGAGGGGGTTTGGCCAAACAGTTGGGTGGATTGGTTTCCACAACTTGCTACGATTCAGTTTTCGATTCTAAATGAGCATGAAAGGGACGGGATTCGTTGGGATGATGGGAATGGGCCTATGGACGAGTTTTCGGTGAGGGCATCTTCAGCCACTTTGAGTGGGTCTTACCAGCTTGTTCCGTGGACGAAAGGGGTTTGGTTTAAAAGGCACATTGCTAAACACGCTTTTTGCATGTGGACTGCATGCCTTCGGCGTTTACCTTTATGTGAGGTTTGTATGGATTCCCATAACCACTTGTTTTTTGAATGCCAATTTTCCAATGAAATATGGACTCGGATAAAGTTTTTTGCGGATATTGAAGATTGGACGGATAGTTGGGACGATGTTTTGATGGCTCTTTCGGAAGCAAATCGGCTCCCCAATCGGCTTGGGCCAAAACTCTACATTGCGGCTACGGTTTTCTTTATATGGCGAGAACGGAACAATCATTTGTTCTGTAATGAAAAGCGTGATATGGAGATGATCATCAAAGAGATACGGGACATGGTTCACTTTCACCTTGCTTGGACTACTAGAAGATCTCGATCTATATCTAATGAAGTGACCTAATTCTTGCTTTGGTCTTGCGGTGATGGTGTTTGGAGCTCCGGTGGTTTTTAGCATTTTTTTTTGATGTTATTTGCGTCTATTATGTTGTGTTTATTTTGGTTGTTAGCTGCTTGGTATGGGGTTGTTTCCAAGTTTTTTGTTTCTTCGTTTGGTTGTAGGCGGTTTGCCGTAGTCTTTTGTTTTCGTTTTTATAATATTGCCGAAGTTTTCCCTCAAAAAAACAATCTTGTAATGGTTTGTGGTAGAATTGCACTGTAATTCTCAATTAATTTTGAGATTTAGTTAGTTTTAGAGTTCACGAGTTCTAACACTGTAATAGGATCAATTTGTTCATTTGAGTGATTCTTGTTGAAATTCAGTAATTGTAATCCATACTAGAAGTGTTGGTGAGCAAATTGTCGAAGTTTGCGATCGAAATTCGAAGAATTGATGGATTTTTTAGCCAAACAGAGTGGTTTTTCATCGAGATCTCAAGAACTCGCATGAGTTCATGAAGAACTCGCATATCCTGAAGAACTCGCATAGGATCTCAAGAATTCGCATCTAGAATTCGCAGATCTCTTGTTTTCGCATAAATTCTTGTTTGAAAAACTTCAAGTGTAGAATTCGCATGTGTGTGATGTGTGAAATGTGGTGAATTCGCATATGTGTGTGATAAGAAATCTTAAGAATTCGTACAAGTCTATGTGCAAAAAGTCAGAATTCGCATAGTGTGTTCATACGAAAAGTTATAAACGAAAAGATTTTGTTGAAAAATATTTCAAGGAAAGAATTCACATATGCTTATCTGTGAAAAGTAGGGAATTCGCATATAGAGCCAAACGAATTCTTAGAATTTGCATCAAAGAGCTATGTGAATTCCTCAGAACTCGCATAAAAAGGTTTATATTTTTCAAAGTTCAGAATTTGTATGTGTTCTGCACATATTGTTGGATACAAGATCATGGAAACTCTCAAGTGAAAATCAAAGTCAAAGTCTTTGTAAAGTGTTTTGTAAGCGTATATTTCTGTTTTGTCTTTAATAGACTTGTGATTAGAAGTTGTAGTTGTAACAAGCGTGTAACAGTTGGAAGTTAGTTAGAGAGAGAGTACGTGAACTGAGTTTGTAGTGAGAGAAAGTGTTCTGAAGCTTTGTATACGAAATATGTGAATCAATTGAAACAGGATGACATCAAGGGAAGCACTTGCAATCGGAACTGACGTAAAACCACCTGTACTCTTCAAAGGAGAGTATGAGTAGTGGAAAGATCGCTTCTTAGACTTCATCGACCGCAATGACTTGGAAGACTACATCAGAATATCTTTAAAGGAAGGACTAATGAAAACTCCAACAAAGACTCACACAGTTGTTAGAGAGAATGGAGAAGAAGAACAAAGAGAGTACCCTCTACCACTTGAGGAGTACATTGATGAACAAAGAAGAAGACATAAAACTGATAGATTTGGCTAGATATTTCATTATACAAGACATTCCTAATGAGATCTATGTCAAGATTGACAGTTACAACTCAACGGGCAAACAAATGTGGGATCAATTAGAAAAAGATGATGCTTGGATCAAAGATCGGCAACCAACTCAAGGTCTCCAACTGCCTCAACAACTACGAAGAGTTCAAGGCCAAGGAGGGAGAATCTCTGGAGACAACTTATGATAGATTTGTGACTTTGCTAAACGAGCTCAGCAAGAACAAAGTCAAAAAGTCTCAGATAGAGCTTAATGTCAAATTTCTCAGCATTCTCCAGCCTGAGTGGAAGAGGTTTACAAGACAAATGAAGCAGGTGAAAGATCTGAATGAGATTCCACTGCATGAGGTCTACGAGACTCTTAGGCAAAACGAGGAAGTGGTGGAGGAGATCAAAGAGGAAAAGAAAAAGGCTGAGAAGGTTAGTTGCTGATCCGATTGCCCTGGTTGTGAAAAAGAAGTTAGTGAGCCTCAAGAAGAAGAAGAAAGTAGTAGTTTATGAATCTGAGGAAGTGGACAGTGATGATAACTCAGATTCCGATGATTGTGAGAACTTGAAGCAGGCTATGCTAATGCTGACAAAAGCCTTTCAGAAGAAATTCAAAAAAAAGCCTAGATCGAACAGTCAGAGGTATTCCTCGGGTTCACGTAACTATGAACATAAGGAGAGAGTAGAAGGAAAGAGAATGGAAGAGAAAAGGTCTGATGAGAAGAGGTATACAACTGAAGAGAAGAAAGAGCCAGAACCGACAAAGTGCTACAACTGCGGCAAACTCCATTTTGCGAAAGACTGTTAGAAAGCCCAAGGTCCGAAACTCTGAGTACTACAAAAATAAGATGCTCTTGGTCAAGCAGCAATAGGCTGGCAAGGCACTTATGGCTGAAGATGAGTTCTGGCTCGGCCATTCTGATGAGCAGGAAGAGAAAGAAGAAAAAGCCCACTTGTGCTTTATGGACAAGAAAGTGACTGACGATGAAGCTGATTCAGATGGAGAACACACTGAAGAGGTATGTGATATGACTGAATCAGACTTTCTAAATGAAATGAATGTCATGATGATTAAACTCCAAGAATTAGAGTCTAAACTTAAGCGAGAAAGGGGTATCAATATAGAAAATAACCAATCAATATTGAAACTTTTTTTTGAGAGGGAAATCCAGAAAAATTCATAAGAAACAATAGCAAACAACAGTTTTACAAGCAACACCAGACAAAGAAACAAAAAAACTTGGAAACAACGTCGTACCAAACCACTAACAACCAAAACAAACAAAGAGCAATCGAGCTAAACAAGCTACAAAAGAGAATACACGCCAACATCCTGGCGCACCTCAACCAAAGGCGCAGCCACCACCCGAACCAAGAATCATTATCCAACGGCCGCATCATAAGATAACGAACTTTTATGATTGAACTTTCACGCCACACGCAACATCACCACCTCTCTAATCTCCTTAAACAGCCGATCTTCAGATTTCCTCGTGTCATTAAAGAGCCTGTTGTTCCTCTCATGCCAAATAAAATAGACCATCATAGCCAAAAAAAAGTCTTTGAATACTCGTTCTATTAGTGGTACCCAAAGTCAGAAGCACCAGCAAGGCGTTCCACATATCTGACCAGATATCTTTGCATACTTGCTTCCTCCTTAATACGATGCTACAACCCCTTAGAAAAGCCACACTAAAAAAACAAGTGGTTATGCGAGTCTATGCACGTACAACACAAGTTACACTTTGGATACGGGGGGTCATGCTTCCACCCGGCTATCCGGTCTTGAGTAGGTAGCCGCTTGTGACACACTAGCCAAAGACAAAATGTGTGTTTTGGGATATAAGTCGGGAACCATACCTCTTTATGCCAATCAACCCTATCAATCAAACCTTCCATCGACTTCACCGCATCTTTAACCGTAAAGGGGACAAGATTACGATGCAGGTCCCCCCATTGAATAACATCCCTCGTTCCATCCATAAGTTGCGGAAGGGGACACAAACCAAGGATAGGGAACTGATGAGTCCACTCAGCCGGCCAAACCTCATCAAATCGAACCACCACCTCACGAACCGTGGCTGAAGCTTCCAACTCCGTCGAATGAATGGTACGGTAAGTGATAATCGAACTTAAAGGCCCAATAGGGAGGCATGCATCCTCCCAAGCACGCGTGTTATTCCCATCTCCTATCCGGACTCGGAAAAACTACCGCAGGTGATTACGAAGCTCCATAATTCTACGAAAAACCCATGACCAAGTGGCATTTCGCTTGACGGTCCAAAAAGACGTCTCTTGCAGATAGACTCGATACAACCAAGTTACCCACAAAGAATTCCTTTTTCTGAGGATATCCCATATATGTGAAGCAAGCAAGGCCCTATTCCACATACCGAGCTTTCGGAACCCCAACCCACCACGATATTTGGGCTTGCAGACTTGATCCCACGCTATCCGACATTTGCCTTTTTGAATTCCCCCTTGATCCCATAAAAAATCACGAAACAGAGCCTCAAGATCATGAATAACACCCGACGGGAGGACGAACTCAGACATCCAGTATAGCTGAAGAGATTGGAGGACAGAACAGATCAACTGCTTTCGGCCACCAAAAGAGAGAAACTTGGACTTCCAATTATGGATCCTATTTTTGACTTTAGTGATTAAAACTCCAAAATCTGACACTTTAAGTCTAACCGGGGTAAGTAGGACCCCCAAGTAACACATAGGGAATGTACCAGCGCGAAAAGGCAAACACATGAGAATAGCATTTTTCGTACTTTCATCCACATTGCCGAAAAAGACTTCACTTTTTTCCAAGCTAGGCGCAAGCCCCGATTTAGTTTGGAAAATGGCAAGTGCTCGCTTGAGAACCTCTACCGACTCCACATTACCGCTAGTGAAGACAAATAGATCATCTGCGAAGCACAAGTGAGTAATCTGAAGATCATCACAATAACTATGAAACCCGAACGAGCTTGCCTCATTGATACATTGCCGAAAAATTAAGGAGAACCCTTCCATGACAATAGTAAAGAGGTAAGGTGATAAAGGATCGCCTTGTCGGATACCCCTCCTCCCCTTAAAAAAACCTTTCGTATTGCCATTTATTGCAATAGAGAAGGACGGCGTCGACACCATTTCTTTAATCCATTTGACCAACGAATAGTGAAATCCGAGACCTTTAAGCATGTTTATCAAGTATTGCTAATCAACCATATCATAAGCCTTTCTTATGTCGATTTTGAATTCACATCAAGGAGGACCCCCCTTTTTTTGATACCCCACAAAGAGCTCTTATGCCATAAGAATATTATTCGCGATGCGCCGACCCGGAATAAACGCCGATTGATTCGGACTAATTAATGAGTCCAAATGATCCTTCATCCGACCAACAATAACCTTGCTGATGCATTTATAAAGAACATTGCAACAAGCGATCGGTCTGAAATCAGTAACTTTAGAAGCATTAGTAACTTTAGGCAATAAACAAAGTAAAGTAAAATTGATCTCTTTAAGAAGGTGGCCATTGTAAAAGAAATTGAGGACATCCACAGTTACGTCTTCTCCAATAATCCCCCACGCATGTTTAAAGAATTTCGCCGGAAAACCATCTGACCCCGGGGCCTTATCATTACCAATATCAAACACTGCCTTACGAATCTCCTCCGCCGTGATCGACCTGATTATGTGGAGGGCCTCATGCAAGTCAAGCCTTTTAACAAACCAATCATTCGGGAGACTTGGTTCCACTGCGAGATCACGCTCCCCCAAGATCGATTTAAAGTGCTAAAGGAAAGCCGAGGGAACCTCATCTCCATGCACAAACATACCCGCTCCATCGCAAACCGAGTGAATGTGATTTCGACTTCTCCTTTCTTTAACCACTTTATGGTAAAATTTCGTGTTGCCATCCCCTTCATTAAGCCATTTTACCTTTTCCCGCTGCCTTAGCATGGACTCCTCATCCCCCCTAGCTTGTTGGTATGCTAAGAGAAGATGGGCAAGTTCATCGCGCAATACCGAATTATACGGAATCAATACTAAAACATAGCAAGGACATTGCTGAGAAGAACGTGTTGATTGATGCTTTACATCAAAACTTTGATACCAGTGCTAAAGAGAAGACTATAATTCACAATGAATTATCTTAAACTACTTCTAAATATAAACTATGTCAATTTGATTCCAAATAGATTGCTAAAAAGTGTTCATTTCTTTCAAAAGAAAATAAATCTTTAACTGACAAAGTGAATGTGTTGGAAGAAAAACTTTACACTTTAGGTCAAACTGAAAGACCATTCATTTGAATAAACCTAAAGAGAACAGTGGGTGTTGGGGCCTTGGCTATGAGAACCCACACTACCTCAAAAAGGGTATTTTTAAAGTGCCTGCGCTTTATGACTTTGGATTTTTAAAACTGGCACCACAATACCCTGAACTCAAAGTTAAGTGGACTAAATTGTCTGAAAAGGATGAAGCTAGAAAAAGAGAAAAGTAAGAACACAACTAAAATGCAACTTCCATTTCGTTATGAGAAGTTGAATTATAGTTACAGTTCTGATAAATCAAAATTTCTTTCTAATGACTATTTCGAAAGTTATTATTCAAAAGAGTTGGAGGCTAAGCCTATTAAAGGTAAGATTTATGTACCTCCTCTCGTGTTAGAAAGTAAAATTTCTGAACTCGAGAATACTCTAGCAGAAGAAAGGATTTGGATGGATCTAGAACAAACTGTGTTTTCCACTGTGCTTAAAAATTCTAATTTTTCTAAAATCTCCAAAGCTTCAAAATCTGATGATATTTCTGATCTACTTGATGAAGAGTTTGATTATCTTAACTCTGACAGTGATTTAGATGAGTGTGTTGCTCAATTTGATTTTAATGCTAAACTTCCTGATCATTCCAAATTTGTGATAAATTCTTTTGGATTACCCAGTGTGTATGAAAAGGGTGAAACATCAACGAAAGTTGATGAATCAGTTTATGTGAATCCCAAGAAGGTCAAAAGGTAAGAAGAAGAAATGTAGGCATTCACAGAAACAGAAAACCACTGGTAAACCAAAGAAAAAACAATCTTTCAAATCTCACAGTTCTAACTCTAAAGTTTCAAATGTTTCAGATGTGAATAAAAGAAAGACTGGAGTTAGATTTGAATGGAAACCAAAGAAGAAGGTTGACGAGAATGCTAAATCATTTTATGATCTTAATTGTAATAGAGAAACGACTAGTCAAACTGATGTAGTTGTGAATGTTGCTTTCAATAAACAAAAACTTGTAACTTCTTACAAGAAATATTCAATAAAGCAATTGTTCCAATTATCTCTGTCTGCTAGAAAGTCTTCTTATTATAATAGAAATGATTATGCTTCTCGTAAATTTTCTGATGTTTGGTTTGGCACATATCATATATATTCTTATCATTCTAATGCTTCAAATGTTTTTCAAAAGGTCAAAAGGTCCATATATAAATGGATGCCAAAATCTTGCGCTAACACTGTAAGACCCATCTATAAATGGGTACCTAAATCTATTGTTTCGTGATTTCTCCTGTGCAGACCTGTCATATGTGGTACTTGGATTCTGGTTTCTCCAAGCATATGACCGGGCGGAAAGATTTATTATCTAATTATACAGACAAATATTGCGGAACAGTGAGATTCAAGAATGACCAGTTTTCACCAATTATGGGTTATGGTGACATTGTTCAAAACAACGTAGCGATTACGAAGGTGAGCGATGTGGAAGGTTTAGGACATATGATATGATTCATTCATGGACAAGAAGTTAATGAAAATTCAAGTGTGCTTATATGACAAGGAGAAGAGCTTCGGCCAATCATGGAACACATAAAGAGTTGATTTCTTGAAGATTACCAACTATTGCGCCATTTCAAAGAAGAAATTCATGAAGCATTATTTTGGTAGCCCAAATTGAATTATTTTCTTTTGTTTTATGTTGAATTTGAGCCCAATAAACTAGTGTAGATCCCAATACGTTTTTAGGCCCATGTTAAAGTTTAGGTGATTAAAAGTTTAAGAATTTTGATATATATCAAGTCTAGATTCATGAATTAAAGGTATGCCTTTAATTCTTGATTGAAATTTAAGTCTTAGACTTTATGAAGAGTCTTTTGGGGGTGTCTTTTGGGGTGTCTTTTGAACCCTATAAATAAGAGCCTTTGTAATCATTTTAAAATCATCATCCAAGTAATATAAACACTTTCTTTTGAGTTTAACTCATTTTGTGAGCTGTGATTCCTTGCGAGAGCGTTCATAGTTCAAGAACTTATCAAGATTGTGAGCACGATCTTGTGGCGTTTCGGATTCCTTTGGTTCTTTAGTTCTATAACTAACGGGTCAAGGATTTGCTCTAGGTTAGTTGAAGGTTCCTATACCTGGGATATTCGCTTCCTAAACTATCTCCTACGAAGGTTCCAAGTTTCTTAACTTGCAGGTCGACGTTTTCGTATCAACATAACTTGTTCAGCATTGGACAGTTTTGTGACAAAGATCTAGAGGTCAATTTCAAAGCCAAGAGATGTTCGGTGCATACTGAAGATGGTAAGGAACTCTTGGTCGGGACGAGAAAGTCTAATCTCTACACAATTAATCTGTCAAAAGTCCATCCTGACAATGGGGTGTGTCTACTGTCAAAAGTCTCGCTGCAACAAAGCTGGTTATGGCACCGAAGGCTTTCTTACCTGAATTTTCGTTACATCAACAAACCGGTCACCGGAAAGTTAGTAAAAAGACTTCCTGAGCTTAAATATGTTAAAGAACATCTGTGCGCAACGTGCGAGAAGGGAAAGATGAAGAGAGCCGCTCATAAGCCAAAACCTGAGTCGAGCACAAGTTCATCCTTGGAACTTTTGCATATGGATCTCTGCGGTCCTATGCGTACACAGAGCATAAACGACACGAATATGTTTTAGTGATTCTAGACGATTACTCGCGGTATACTTGGGTCAAATTTATGTGAACAAAGGATGAGACGCCCGAAATCATCATCACATTCTTGAAAACTACCCAAGTAAATCTTCAAAAGACAGTCAAGCTTCTCGAACTAACAACGACACAGAATTCAAAAACAGAATTGTTGAAAACTATCTCGAATCGGTCGGGATAACACATCAGTATTCTTTGCTAAAACGCCAGAACAGAACGGAGTAGTAGAACGATGTAACCGAACGCTAGTCGAGGTCGCTCGAACTATGCTAAGTCAAGCGGATCTAACTCTGTTTCTATGGGTTGAAGTTGTGTCTACTGCTTGCTACACGCAGAATCGTTCTATAATCCATCGTCGGTTTGGTAAAACTCCATATGCTTTGATCAATAACCGTACACCTAACATTAAACATTTCCAGATTTTTGGATGCAGGTGCTTTGTACTGAATGACAAGGAGAACTTAAACAAGTTCAGTCCAAAGGCTGAAGAAGGCATCTTCATCGGCTATTCTCAAACATCTGCAGCTTACAGAGTTCATCTGAAGCAGTCAAAGATAGTAGTAGAGAGCGTAAACGTTACATTTAACGAAGAGATGGCTTCTGTTCAAGACAGTTCACAACCCGTTATCACTGGTGTATTAGCTTCTGGGCAGATCAGTCCAGAACCTGTGCCTAAAGCTACTAAATCAGATTAAGCGTCATCGTCTACTTCACATTTATCTGATTTAGATCTTTTGTTTGAATTGTTTTATGATGAATTTCTTGGAACTAAAGTGTCTAAACCTGTTGTGGTTGATAGATCAGAAGATTCACGAAGAAATCAACCAACCACTTCAGATATATCTATTGAATCAATTTCCACGATTCAGCAAGAGATTCCAATTCAAACACCTACTCCAACAGTTGAAGCAGTGAACATTCATGATGAGCCAGAAGTTGCTGAGTCAGTTGGTTGCACTGTAATGACTAATCAACAGGCAGATACTGTTGTACCAACTGAATCTTCTGCACCAAAAACTTCAACTGTACCCCTATCAAATACTGAGCAAACTGATGAAGCTGACAGTGGATTTCTAGATGATAATCATGATCAATCTACATCAAATCCACTCCCTCATGAACATAAGTGGACCAAAGGGCACCCGATAAGCCAGATCATTGGAGATCCATCTAAACCGGTGCAAACTAGGTCTGCTACTATAAACATGTGTATGCATGACTATTTCTGAGTAAGATGGAGCCAACTCGCGTATCTAAAGCTCCAGCTGACTCAGATTGGGTAACTGTGATGCAAGATGAGCTGAATCAGTTCGAAGCACTCAAAGTCTGGAGACTCGTGCCTAAGCCAGAAGGTAAAACCATTATCGGCACAAAATGGGTATTCAAGAATAAAAAGGACGAAGATGGTATCGTGATCTGAAATAAAGCAAGACTAGTGGCTAAGGGATATAGGCAAGATGAAGGTATTGACTATGACGAGACTTATGCTCCAGTGGCGCGTATCGAAGCTATTATAATGTTTCTCACATATGCCGCTCACAAGAACTTCATCGTCTATCAAATGGACGTGGAGACTGCCTTTTCTAAACGACATTCTCAAGGAGGAAGTCTACGTTTTTCAGCCTGAAGTCTTTGTCAATCCAGAGAAACCGAATCACGTTTACATTCTGAACAAAAGCTCTTTACGGACTGAAGCAAGCCCCTCGAGCCTGGTACGAAGTATTATCTAAATTCCTAGTCAAGTCTGGCATTTCTAAAGGTAAGATCGATACTACTTTGTTTATCAAAAAGTAAAAACCCGATATCATATTAATTCAGATTTATGTGGATGACATCATATTTGGCTTAACAAATCCAAAATACTGTAAGAATTTTTCTAACCTCATGGTGTCAAGATTTCAGATGAGTATGATGGGAGAGATGAATTTCTTTCTCGGATCACAAGTCAAACAATTTTCAACGGGGATTTTTATCAATCAACCAAATTACATTTTTGAAATTCTTAGAAAATTCAAAATGGAAAATTGTACACCTATTGGAACCCCGATGGCACCAGGAACTAAAATTGGCATTGATCCTTCGGGAAAAACTGTCGATGTTAGAACCTACAGAGAGATGATTGGTTCTTTGATGTATTTAACTTCTAGTAGGCTGGATATAATGTTTTCTACATGTCTATGTGCTCGATATCAGGCTAATCCAAAAGAATCCCATTTGTCTGCAGTCAAAAGAATTTTTAGATATCTGAAGGGCACTGAAAATCTTGCTCTATGGTATCCTAAGGATACAGGTTTTGAACTGACAACATATTCAGATGCAGACCATGCAGCTTGTATGCTTGACAGAAAAAGTACATCAGGTCACATACAATTTATGGGTGATAAACTCGTGAGTTGGGCTTCAAAGAAACAACTCTGTGTTTTTCCACATCAACAGCTGAGGCAGAGTACGTCGCTGCAGCGAGATGCTGTTCTCAAGTCTTGTGGATGAGAACACAGCTCCGAGATTATGGTTTTCAATACATCAAGATTGCGATATACAGTGATTCAAAGAGCGCCATTGCTATATCTGCGAATCCTGTTCAACATACGATGACTAAACACATCGATGTACGATATCACTTTATCAAAGATGATGTCGAAAAAGGTACAATCGAACTTTATTTTGTAAACACTGATTACCAACTTGCTGATTTATTTACCAAGCCTTTAGATGAAAAGAGATTTAATTTTCTCATTTCAAAACTTGGTATGTTAAATCTCAAGACTTGATCTGTGTTTACCTACTAAAGTTTTTGTTATTGTTATTTTTCTTCATTATTTTATTTTTAATCCGAAAGATATCCGCACTTAACATTTGTTCATGATCTCAGGGGGAGTGATAGAAGAAATTTAAGATGATCTACATACATTTGAGGGGGAGTTCATATTTCTGCATATATTTATCACTGATTAATTTTCTGATGCAGAATTACAGGGGGAGTAAACGATAAGGAGTATGGTATATGACTTCTGATAATATCAGATCAGAACTCATAATTTCAAAGTTTTATTGCTTTCTGTCATTTACTTTTCAATAAAATTTTGTGAATAAAACTTTGTACTTTGACGACTTTGTGATTTTTGCATAATTGAGAGAGAGCTTACATGATCATATCTAATATGACTTAGAGCTGACTTGATGAGATTTAAGACTGAGCGGAAAGGTTTATTTCTAATCTTAATATCATATGTGTCTGAAAGAAGGACGACTTTCAGATATGAAAATTTGTTTTTAAATGTTCAATCCAATTCTGATACCTAAAAGATTTCATGAATATAGAAGTGTGATTTTAAATGTTTTCATATTATTTGAGCTTTAAATGATATACAAACCGTGTGTTTCCAAATATTAATACTTGTGTATTATTTTTTCCATATACTTTCAAGTATTCACACACAGGTTTCACTTTTTGTTTCATATGTTATCACCATGTCTCAAATTGAACCAATTTTTTTCAATGGTGATACACCCCGATTGATATTCAAAGGTTGAGCGTGGTTTCATTTCGAAACATTTCTTTCAAGAATGTCTATATCTTGTTTCTTATAGACAATATCCAATTTTTACTGACCTATGCCTTCATTGCTATATCATTCAGATATTTTGATCTTTTTCATACAATGTCAGATTTTCAAACAAGTTTCTTGTATTCATTTCATTCAATCAATATATTTGTTTTGAAAAGTTTTCACTGTTTAAAATGCTCAAATCTTCATGATTATCTTATTGAGCATACAGATATCTGACTTGTATATATATATGTGCTTTAACTGCGAAGTTAAACCATTTTGAGCAACATGAACTTATAGGACTACATGGGTTTATTGTGTGAGGACTTATATAAAACTTCTATGGATTCATGTTAACCAGTGTTTCCTACCCAAGAAGTTAATCCTTGAGTGATCAAGTGTGAGGAGTCTAAATATCTGAGTGTGGGTTATGTGATGAGGTAAAATCAAAAGGAGAGTTCGGTTAAGAAGTGAGCTCAATGATTAAAAAGAAAGAGGGTGAGAGAATAGAGTAAAAGAATATCAAACTCCGCACCAACTTTTTCTGAGCCAGGCAACCACATTTCTAGTGTTTCACAATTCTTCGTGAACATTATTGAAACAGGCAACTAGCCCATGCCAACTCTTGATTAAAACCCCACCAGCTACTCATCTTTTTCTCAAAAAGAAGATGTTTCAATATTTCAAGGGTACGCAACACATAATCTATCTGGTTTTCATTCGGAAAATCTGGATATTGAAAAAGAAGGAAGTCTGCCCTACCTTCGCACTTCGATCATGCACAATCGAGTCTGTGTTTTGCTGTTGTTGTCTCAATGGTTTACGCAATTTTGAGTCTAATAAAAGCAATCATCTATGCTTAATTCTTTCAAACACAAGCACGAACACACGGGAAATTCGTTTTTTCTGTCAAAACGTTCATAGAATAAACTTGTGTTATTCGATGATTGAATGGAAGACCTAGGGAGTGAACATCAAAAAGCTCCTTTCCAATGTGTATTCGTTAAACGCAGTGACTTCGTGTTACTGATAGACATTCTAACAAATTCATTTGTTGATTCAGGTGTTACACTCTCATAATTTGTCTGAATTGGAAAGATTCAGATGAATATCTTTTTGGATCGATGACTAATTAGAGGCTCAGTGTTAAAAGATCAGTGGTCAGAACAGATTACATACATTTCTTGTAAAGTTTTGATGATCTCATGCTTCGTTCATCAAAAAGGGGGAGACAAAATAAAGAAATGTTATAGATGGTAGATAGTATCAAGAAATCTGTGCAGTGATCAAGAAAATTATCTCAAGACAGTTGATTTTGAAGAAAGTTTGTATAATGTTGAAAGAGCAAATTAAAATAATTCTTAAGACGAGATGTATTTTACTGAAATTTTCTTTAAAGACAATTTGCTAAAGCAATCCGAGCTAAACCTGAAGATAATTTCTTTCCGATATCTAAAAGAGGTTTTACAACCTTGGAGGAGATTGTTACTATTTTTGAAGACATACTTTGGGAATATTGCCAAAAGTTTTAAAGTCAGTTTTATCAAAGAAAGGGGAGATTGTTCTGAGCATAAACGGGGAGATTGTACTTCAATGCTTATTTCTCTGGAGATGATCTTTATTGTAAGAAATCTACAAAGAGGGTGATAAAGTTGTTAAAGTTTGATTAAAGGAGGAGATTGTATTGCAAAATCTTTTAGAGATGATCTTGAATCCAAAGGGGGAGATTGTTAGAGCACATATTTGTTGGATACAAGATTTTGGAAACTGAAGCTGAAAGTCAAGCAAATCAAAAGGCTCAAAACTCAACTCTCAAGTGAAAGTCAAAGTCCCTTGTAATAAAAGTCAAAGTCAAAGTCTTTGTAAAGTGTTTTGTAAGCGTGTATTTCTGTTTTTTCTTCAATAGACTTGTGATTAGAAGTTGTAGTTGTAACAAGCATGTAACAATTGCAAGTTAGTTAGAGAGAGAGTATGTGAATTGAGTTTGTAGTGAGAGAAAGTGTTCTAAAGCTTTGTATACGAAATCTGAGAATAAATTGAAATAGGTAGATTGAAAAACTTGTTATTGTCATCTTGTGATCGTAATTGTGAATAGAACTTGATAAACTGGGAAATAACAGTATGTGTTTGTTATACGAATTGTTCATGCGAAAATTTTTATTTTCAATATTTTTCCAAGTCTAGATTTCGTATAGGTATTGTGTGCGAATTCTAAGAACTCGCATATAACTTCATGTTAATTATGTTGCATACGAAGTCTGAAGTTGTACTTGTGTGCGAATTCTGAAGATAGTGTGTGTAGTGTGCGGATTCTTGGCTGTTATTGATTGTGTGTGAATTCTGTGTGCGAATTGCTTGTGTCTAAGTGTATTGTGTGCGAATTCCATACTTGGGAAATTTTTGGAAAATATATTTTCTGAAAATTCTTTCTAAGTTTTTCTGTATTTTGAGATTTCACTTGGACTAACGATCAATGTCAAGATCTTATTGTACTTTTTGAAAACATGATGACATCAAGAGAAGCTCTCGCTATTGGAACTGATGTGAAACCTCCGGTTTTATTCAATGGAGAGTACGAGTTGTGGAAGGACCATTTTCTAGATTTTATTGATCGCAATGATTTGGGAGATTATATCAAATTATCTCTGAAGGAAGGTGTCATGAAACCCCCCACCAAGATCTTATCTACTGAGGGAGAGAATGGGGAAGAAATTGTTAACAGGGAATATCCATTGGCTTTGGAAGAATATACTGATGAGCAGAAAAGAAGAGTCAAAGCCGATAGATTGGCACAATCATTCATACTACAAGGAATTTCTAATGAGATCTACGTCAAAACTGATAGTTACAATGCCACAGGCAAGGAGATGTGGGATCAACTAGAAAAGATGATGCTAGGATCCAAGATCGGCAACCAGCTCAAAGTCTCCAACTGCCTCAACAACTATGAGGAATTCAAAGCTAAAGAAGGTGAATCTCTAGAGGCAACTTACGACAGATTTGTGACTTTATTGAACGAGCTTAGCAAGAATAAAGTCAGGAAGTCACAGATTGAACTCAATGTCAAATTCCTCAGTGTCCTGCAGCCTGAGTGGAAGATATTCACTAGGCAGATGAAGTAGATGAAAGATCTGAATGAGATTCCACTTAATGAAGTGTACGAGACTTTGAGACAAAACAAAGATGAGGTAGAGGAGATCAAAGATGAAAAGAAGAAAGCCAAGAAAGTGATTGCTGATCAAATTGCCCTTGTAGTGAAGAAGTCTGTGAGTTTAAAGAAGAAGAAGAAGAAAGTAGTAGTTTCTGAATCCGAGGAGGCTGACAGTGAAGAAAATTCTGATTCCGATGACTGTGAGAATCTCAAACAGACCATGCTAATGTTGACAAAAGCCTTTCAGAAGAAATTCTACAAGAAGTTTGGTTCAAACAGTTAGAGATACTCCTCAGGTTTAAGAAACTACGAACATAAGGAGAGTATTGAAGTAAAGAGGTTTGATGAGAAGAAACCTGAAGAGAGAAAATATAGATCCGAAGAGAAGAAAGAGCCAGAACCAACAAAGTGCTATAACTGCGGAAAGCTCGAACACTTTGCTAAGGATTGCAGAAAGCCTAAGGTTCGAAACTCCGAGTCCGAAACTCCGAAACTCTAAGCAGCAGGAGGCTGGCAAGGCTCTTATGGCAGAAGATGAATTCTGGCTAGATCATTCTGATGAAGAAGAAGAAGAGAAAGAAGAGAAATCCCACTTGTGTTTTATGGGTAATGATGTGACTGAAGATGAAGTTGATTCTGATGGAGAAGATACTGAAGAGGTATGTGATATGACTGAATCAGATTTTCTTAATGAAATGCATGTCATGATGGTTAAACTCCAAGAATTAGAGTCTAAACTTAAGCGTGAAAAAGGTATCATTAAAGAGAAAAACCAATCAATACTGAAACTTAGCAATGAAATTGCTGAGAAGAACGTGTTAATTGAGGCTTTACACAAACTCACACATTCTGAATTTAGCAGTTGACTTTAAATGTGTTTTTGTTAAAATCTTTGATTGGATTTTGGTCGAAATATGATTTAGAATATCTTTCTGTGTTTGAATTACATTGGAAAATCAGTTTGGATAATCAATTTGTGAATTTTTGAAAGTTTTGTTCGAAAGCGTCGCAGTTACTATTTGATCACTGAATTCTATGATTTAGTGCAAAGTGATGGATTTGGATTATTTCTTGTACTAACGATCATTTCTGTGAGTTTACAGCTTCTAGATCGAAGAATTTAAGTGGATTTTGGACTAAAATTTGATTTTTAGGACCATATAATCAATAACTCGAAGGATCTGTACATTTCGTACGAAGAACTCGCAGACCTAAACTTTTGTAGAAGAATTCGGATAATTCATATCTAAATTCATTTGAAGTGTAGAATTCGCAAAATTTTATCAGTGACGTACGAAAAGTAGAGGAATTCACATAGAATATATTGAAAAATCATTTTAAAGTGTGGAATTCGTATATCTCTATATATGAAAAGCTAGAATTCACAGAAGTTTATTGTGCAAAAAGTTGAGTTTTAAAATTTCAAGGCAAGAATTCGCAAGTGGTTTTATACGAATTGCACAGAATTCGCACATGTCTGTAATGCGAATTGTGTAGAATTCGCATATATTTGTGGTACGAATTGTTAGATTTCGCACAGGCTTTCATACGAATTCTATAAGATTTCACATGTTTTTTCAATCTTTTTCATCAATTTCAGATTTCGCATGGATGCAAAAAGTTTTTGAAAGTTGAAATTTTTTTTAAGTAAAGAATTCGTATCATTCTCTTATATGAAATCTGTATGCGAAAAGTTTTTGTGCGAAAAGTTTGTTTCTAAATTTTTGAAGGATAGAATTTGCATAAGAGGCTCATGCGAATTGTGATCGTTTGAGTATCTCTTGCATACGAATTGTGGACTTATGCGAATTGTTACTTGCTTTATACGAATACTAAGTGATATACGAATCTTGTCATATTTTTTCCTGCGAATTGCTTTCTGACCTGTACCATACGGATTCTATACTTGAAAGTTTTTAGAAATTTCATTTTCTGAAATTTTTTAAGATTATCTTGATTTATTGGATTAACGATCATTTCTAGCATATATTTTTACAGATTTAAAGATGCCATACATTGATGAGAAGGGTAATACATTTCTAACAAAGAGAGACTGTGCTTTAGCTTATATGCTAGAGATTCCAGCACTCTAAGCTAAGAACAGGAATTTGAAAATTCAAAATTCATCTCTTCAATCTCAGATCATTAAGTTGAAAGATAATTCTAAAGTTTCAGAGAATGTCATTAGCTCAGACTGTGTAGCTAACTCCAAAATTTATTTTGCAGGAATTATTGAATCAAAAGAAAAAGAGATTTCTAATCTGCAAACAAAGCTGAAAAAGTTTGAAAGTCTAAATGCAAATATTACATGGTCAAAGAAGGAGTTAATGAAAAAAGATATTGAAGATCTCAGGAGAAAAGCAAATATTTCCAGTGAAACTTGTGATGGGCTTAAAAAGATAAATTCTCAAATCTTCGCTAAAAGAGACAAACTAAAAGATAAAGTTTTTAGTCTTAAGGTTGAAATTAACATGATGAAAGAAAAAGACATTTCAAGAGATAAAAGAGGATATGATAAAGGTTGAGAAGAAAAGAAAGGAATTGGAGAAAGATAATGCTGAGCTGAAAAAGAAAATTTATGAATTAGAAGATCAAATGAAGAAAGAGAAGATTTATGAATTATGAATCAGAGTTTTCAAGAAAAACTTTTGAAGACAAGAAATCAGTGGAGCTTAAATGTATGAAGCTTTCTCAACAAGTATCACATTTCGAGAAAGTAATCATCTTGGTGAGAGATAAGTTTTGAAAAAAAAAAGAAAAAGAAAGTTGAGCAAAAGTGTATAAAGAAAGACTTTGAAGAGGAAAAAAAATGTTTGAGACTGAGATAGAAAAGTTGAACAAGAAATTATCTGAACTGTCATCAACTATTCAAAAGGAAAAGAATGCGAAATCTGATTTACAAAAGAAGTTTGATCTGATTGCAAAGGAAAGAAACAGTTTGTCTTCAAAGATAAAGGAACTTGAAGAGATCATGTTCAAGGTGAAGTTGACTGAGCCAAAGACGCCAGAATCAATCGTTCAATCACTAAGAGATGATCAAGCTGATTCAGAATGCTCATTCAAAACAGCTTCGAGTTCATGTTTTACAAATGTTTCTAATAATCCTTTGTTTGATGCAGATGTTAGTCTTACTTCTAAATCTAAGGAACATATTCGTCCTTCTAATCTTTCCTATGATAAACATGTTGATGGTTCAAGTAACATCAAGAAGACCAAGTCTCAGCAGAAAAGATTTTGGAGAAGGAAAGATGAAAAACACAAAGAAAAATGGATTTGGATAGTGAAAGGTTCCTCAGAGGAGAAGATGGAACAAAAATCATTTGTGCATACATCAAATGCTAAAAGGAATAGTGCTTCTAAAGGTAAAATTTTTGTCAAACCTGATCTTGTTTATACTGTCAATCAACTAATCAGGTTAGTACAAAAGAAAATTAGTTGTTCCTATTGTGGTTCAAATGATTTTGTAAACAAAAATTACGAAAATAGTTGGTATGGTTCTTATTACATTTCTCCTAATATAACTGCAACTAACAAACTAGGACCCGAATACCAGTGGGTACCAAAAGCTAAATATGTTTTACAGTTCTTGTAATTCTCTGTAGTTTGTAGTTTTACTTTATGTGTGAATAAAACTACAGATTCAATCCCTAATTCTCCTTGTTAATTCTTGTTTAATCAATCCCATTATGATCTTAATGGACCTATCAAGTGGTATCAGAGCCTAACGAAGAATAATTCATCGCACGGTCGAGATCGAATTGAATTGATAGAACAGTCGCTGTGAAGAAATTTCAAATTGTGGAATTTGATGTTAAATTAGATATTCTTTGTTTCTAAATTGATTCTGTGCATATAGTCGAATATTATAGAATCAATTAGTTTGTGTAGTTTCATCAAATTCGGGCTAATTTGATCGATTTTGAGTATTTTTGTTCGAAAACGTATTTGTCACTGTGTTGAGATCAAAATATCTTTAGAGATGTTTTTGGACTAGATCATCAACAACAAATGTGCTCTATTGTTGTTTTCGAACCTGCTCACAAAGTATCAACTCAAAATTCGAAGTAGTAAGGTTGAATTTGAAGAAAATCTGGAAAAACATTCAAGATCCATAGAATTCGCATGACATTGAAGAACTCGCATGGAAAGAATTCGCATGAAAATTTGGAAGATTTCGCATGATTAGAATTCGCACGATGAAGGACTTTGAAGATGAAAATTTTGAAGTATAGATTTCGCATGTCAGAGAGATGCGAAAAATGCAGAATTCGTATGTCAGTCTTATGCGAAAAGTTTGATACGAATTCTATGTTAATAAAGAAAATTTGAAGTGTAGAATTCGCATGGAGACATATGCGAAAAGTTAAGATTTCGCATGCTAGAGTGATGCGAAAAATTCGCTTAAGAGAGACATGCGAGAAGTGAGGATTTCGCACATAGGCGCGTGCGAGAAGCTAGAATTCGCACGCAGGCCTATGCGAATTCTAAAGTTTTCGGCTAAGCCTCATGCGAATTGTGCTCCACATGAATAATGATATGCGAATTGTTGAAGTTATGCGAAAAGTTTTGAGATTTTTTAGAAAAGTGACTGTTCTGAACCCAATTTGCTACAAGTTCGCCCTGTTCCTAAGCTTTTTATGCTTAATGTATATGTGACATCACTCTTATCTTATGTTGGTCACATATCCTTAGCAATTGATCTAATTTTCACGAGTGCTCATGTTTGTCAAGATTTTCAGATACTGGATGTTCGAATTTAGTCTCTAATTGGATTGACTTAGCAACCTGAGTATTTGCAATCATCAGTCTGGAGAGCTTCTTTTGTTGTTAGACCGTTGAGTGCTTGTGTGCCCAGATTCTACTTCCTAATCACGAACAAATCAACAAACAAGATTTACAAAACAATTATCTGTTTGATTTCACTTTCAAATTCCAAGATTACAAACTTTCTCTCTCTAGAACTCTCTCTCTCTCTCTCTCTCTACAAATTTCTCTCTAAAAATGTATTCTGTTACTTACTACTAACGTGCTTACAACTTTACAAAGGAAACAAGGTATTTATACCTCCATACAAATTACAAGAAAACTAAAACTACAAAACAATGAACTTTGACTTTTATTACAAAAGACTTTGACTTTCACTTGAGAGTTGACTTTCCTCAGCTTTGACTTCTTGAACTTTGACCTTCAGTATTCTTGATCTTGTATCCAACATATTTATGCTCTAACAATCTCCCCCTTTGGATTCAAGATCACTGTTGAAATATCTATCAATTCAGTCTTCACTTTTAAGCTCTGTCAGTACAATCTCCTCTTTTCTTTGACGGTATTCTTTCCAAAACTGTCTTCAAATGATTAACGATCTCCTCAAAACTTTCACAAGATACTTTCAGACTTTGGAAAGAAATTATATTCAGAATTAGCTCGGATTGCTTTAGCAAATAATCTTCAAAGAAAATTTCCTCAAATCTTCAGAAATTCTTTGATCTTCTTCAAATCTTTTCTTTGAATCTTCTGACTTGGACTTTTCTTTAAAAACATCTCTCAAAACTTTATCATTTCTTGATACCATCTCCCCCTTTTTGATGATTTGAGCATTTATATCATCAAAACTTTTCTTCCAAGAAATGTCTTTGACCATTCCGATCTGTCCAAGAGCCACTGTGTGATCCGTAACCAAGATATTCATCTTGATCTTTGCAAATCCAGACAAAATAAGAACATGTAACTCCTGAATCAACAAATGAATCAGTTAGAATGCCTGTCAGTAACACGAAGTCACTGTGTGTAACGAATACACAATATAAAGGAGCTTTTTTGATGTTCACTCCCCCAGGGCTTCCATCCAATCATCGACACACCACAAAGGTAATTTCTATGAATGTTATGACAAAGAAACGAATTCCTTGTGTGTTAGTGCATGTGTAGAAAGAATTAAGCACGAATGATTGGTTTTTAATAAGCTCAAAATTGTGTAAACCACTGAGACAACAGTAGTATAAACACAGACTCAATGTGCATGATTGAAGTGCGAAGGTGGGGCAGACTTCCTTCTTTTTCAATATCCAGATTTTCCAAATGAAAAACCAGATAGATTATATGTTGTGTCCCCTTGAAAATGTGAAACATTTTTTTTTTGAGAAGAAAATGAGTGGTTGGTGGGGTTTAAGCAAGAGTTGGCATGGGCTAGTTGCCTGTTTCAATAACGTTCACGAAAGAATTGTGAAACGCTAGTAATGTGGCTTGCCCGGCTCAGAAAGTAGTTGGTGCAGAGTTTGATATTCTTTTACTCTGTTCTCACACCTTCTTTCTTTTGATCATTAAGCTCACTACTAACCAAACTCTCCTTTACATTTTACCTCATCACACCCACACTCATTTCTTTTAGACTCCTCACACTCAATCTCTATGGATTAACTTCTTGGTCTAAATCACTGGTTAACGTGATTTTATAGAAGTTCAGTTAATTCCTAGCACAAAGAACCCATATTTTTCCTATAAAGCATGTGTTGCTCAAAATAGTTCAACTTTATCAGTTAAAGCTCAAAATACAAATGTCAGATGAATGTATGCTCAAAATATAATCATGAAGATTCATGCTTTTTAAACATTGAAGTATTTTCAAACAAGTATATTGAATGAATGAACATGAATGCAAAAGACTTGTTTGAAAATCTGACATTGTATAGAAATGATCAGAAATGAATGATATAACAATCAAAGCTTAAGGTCAAGAATAATTGATATTGTCTATACGAAACAAAAATATAGACATTCTTGAAATGACGTTTCGAAATGAAATATCGCTCAAAATTCTTTAAAGTACAAGCGGGTGTCTTACCATCGAAAAATTGTTTCAATTTAGAGACATGGTAAGAACAATTTGATCAAAAATTAAACCGATGTGTGTGAATACTTGAAAGTATGTAGAAAAGACAATACGCAAGTATTTATCTTTGGAAACACACGGTTTGTTTATCAATTAAGCACAAAAATAAAATGAAAACATTTAAAATCACACTTCCAAATTATAAAATTTGTTTAAGAATCGGGAAGTGGTTTGAACATTTCAGAACATGTTTTCTATATCTGAAAGTTGTCCTTCTTTCAGATATATTTGAGATTAAGATAAGAAATTTACCTTTTCGCTCAATCTTAATTCTCATAAAGTCAAGCTGAAGTCATTAAGATATGATCTTGTCAGCTTCTCTCATCCTGCACAAGTCTCAAAGTCTAGTCAAAACAAATTTATTTCACAAAAAATATTCGAAAATAAAATGACATAAAGCAGTAAAACTATTAAAGTACGAGTTCTGATCTGAATTAATCAGAAATCATAGTCTTACTTCTTTTGATATTATATGCTCCCCCTAAAATCATGCATTACAAAAATTTTGTCATTTAAATAAAATGCAGAAATTAGTTATGTTCCCCCTCAAAATAATGTAGATCATCTAAAATCTTCTCTTACTCCCCCTGAGATCATGAGCAAACAATTAAAGTGCAGATATCCTTCAAACATAATGATAAAGAAAATGATGAAAAATAACAATTCGTAACTTTATTAGGTAACAACCGATTATGTCTTAAGATTTAACATACCAAGCTTAGATACAAGAAAATTAAATCTCTTTTCATCTAAGGGTTTGGTAAATAAATCTGCAAGTTGATAATCTGTTTTTACAAAATAAAGTTCAATTGTTCCTTTTTCTACATTATCTTTAATAAAATGATATCTGACATCAATGTGTTTGGTTTTCGTATGCTGCATAGGATTAGCAGATATCGCGATTGCATTCTTCGAGTCACAATAAATTGGAACTTTATCAAACTTGAATCCGTTGTCTCGCAGCTGTGTTCGCATCCACAGGACTTGAGAGCAGCAACTGGCAGCAGCTACATACTCTGCTTCAGCAGTCGATGTGGAAACGCATAATTGTTTCTTTGATGCCCAGCTAACGAGCTTGTCTCCAAGGAATTGAATGTGACCTGAAGTACTCTTTCTGTCCAACATGCAACTTGCATGATCTGCATTTGAATAGGCAGTCAGTTGAAACCCAGTATCCTTAGGATACCATAGACCAAGATCTGCAGTCCCCTTCAGATATCTAAAAATCCGTTTGACAACAGCCAAATGGGATTCTTTGGGAGCAGACTGATATCTAGAACATAAACATGTTGAGAACATAATATCTGGTCTACTCGATGTAAGATACATTAACGATCCTATCATCCCTCTATAAGTTCTAACATCAACACATTTACCCGAAGGATCAGTGTTAATCTTAGTACCTGGTGCCATCGGGGTTCCAATTGGTTTACAATTTTCCATATTGAACTTCCGAAGAATATCCAAAATGTACTTAGATTGGTTAATGAAAATCCCCGTTGAAAATTGTTTAACTTGTAATCCGAGAAAGAAATTCATCTCTCCCATCATACTCATTTGAAAACGTGACACCATTAGATTAGAAAAGTTTTTGCAAAATTTAGGATTAGTAGAACCAAATATTATATCATCAACATATATTTGAATAAGGATGATATCAGCTTTTTCCTTTTTGGTGAATAAAGTGGTATCAACCTTACATTTAGAAAAACCGGACTTGACCAAAAATTTAGATAAAACATCATACCATGCTCGAGGGGCTTGTTTCAAACCATACAGGGCTTTGTCCAAGATGTAGACATGATCTGGCTTATCTGGATTGACGAACCCTTCTATTTGAGACACGTATACTTCCTCCTTAAGAATGCCATTCAGAAAGGTTGTTTTCACATCCATCTGATAGACTGTGAAATTCTAATGAGCTGCATAGGCTAGAAACATGCGGATTGCCTCTATACGCGCTACTGGAGCATAAGTCTCATCGTAGTCTATGCCTTCCTCTTGTCGGTAACCTTTGGCAACAAGTCTAGCTTTGTTTCTTATGACTATACCATCTTCATCCTTTTTATTCTTGAAAACCCATTTAGTGCCTATCACGGTTTTACTTTCTGGTTTTGAAACTAATCTCCAAACCTTTAGGGATTCAAACTGATTGATCTCTTCTTGCATAGCAGATACCCAATCCGAATCAGCTAAAGCCTCTGATACGTGGGCTCTATCTTGCTGAGGAATGAGTCGCTGACCTAGTTTGTACAGGCTTGTTGAGATCTCCAATTACTTGATGTAATGGATGCTCTTTGCTCCAACAATGCTCATGAGGTAGTGGAGTAGATACTGATTGAACATGATCATCATCTAGAAATCCACTATCAGACTCTTCAGTTTGAATAGATGGAGGGGGGTTTGCAGTTAAAGATTCAGGTGCAAAAGCATCAGTTGGAACAGAAGACTCTGGCTGTTGAGTAGACAGTATATCACACCCAACTGATATAGTTACTTCTGGCACAGCAGTTACTTGTGTATCTTCAACTGTAGGAGTAGACGTTGGAATGTGAGTTTCTGACTGAACGGGGGATATAAGTTCAGTTAAAACTTCTGAAGTGACTGGATGATTACAACTTGTGTCTTCAGACCTGTCAGTCACAACAGATTTAGGTACATTAGATCCTAGAAACTCATCATAAAAGAATTCAAATAACAAATCTAAATCAGATAAATGTGAAAAGTGAAGTAGAAGCGTTATCCGAATTGTTCGCTGTAGAAGCATTATCTGGACTGATCTGCCCAGAAGCTAATACTCCAGTGATAACGGGTTCTGAATTGAGTTGTTCAGAAGCCATGTCTTCATCAAATGTAACATTAACGCCCCGAGAACTGTCTTTGACTTCTTTAGATAAACACGATATGTTGCAGATGTTGAAGAGTAACCAATGAAGATACCCTCGTCCGCCTTAGCACTGAATTTATTCAGACTCTCTCTGTCGTTAAGCACGAAACACTTACACCCAAATATATGAAAATACTTGATTGTTGGTGTTCTGTTGTTGATAAGCTCATATGGAGTCTTTTGAAAACGGCGGTGTATTATGGACCGATTTTGAGTATGACATACAGTTGACACAGCTTCTGCCCACAAGAATATAGGTAGATCGGATTGGCTGAGCATAGTACGAGCGGCCTCGACTAGCGTTCGATTTCGCCTTTCGACTACTCCATTTTGTTCAGGCGTACGAGCAGCAGAGTACTGATGTGATATCCCGACCGATTCGAGATATTCTTCAACAATCTTGTTTTTGAACTCTGTGCCGTTGTCCGTTCGAAGAAACTAGACTTGTCTTTGCATATTCACATGGGTCGTCTTTAAGAAAGTAATGAGAACTTCGGACGTCTCATCTTTTGATCGAAGAAATTTGACCCACGTGTATCTTGAGTAATCGTCCACAATAACCAACACGTATTTCTTTCCACCCAAGCTTTGTGTTCTCATCGGACCACACAAATCCATATGCAGTAACTCTAGCGGAGAACTGGTGCTTGGTTCAGGCTTCGGTTTATATGCGGCTCTCTTCATCTTACCCTTCTCACATGCAGCACATAAATGTTCTTTCTCATACTTCAGCTCAGGAAGTCCTTTTACCAATTTGCCACTAACCAACTTGTTGATATAACGAAAATTCAGATGTGATAGTCGTCGGTGACAAAGCCAACTTTGTTGCATCGAAGCTTTTGATAATAAGCAAACGTGACTGTCATTCTGAACCTTTGAAAGATTGATGGTGTAGAGATTTGTCTTTCGCTTGCCTGCTAAGAGTTCTGTGCCGTCTTCAGAATGAACCGAACATCTCTTAGCTTTGAAGTTGACCTCTAACCCTTTGTCGCAGAATTTACCGATGCTAAACAAGTTGTGCCCAAAGCCTTCGACATAAATCACCTTCTTAATCGTTATGTTGTCTTGAATGATATCACCATATCCTAAGATTGGTGAAACTTGGTCGTTTCCAAATCTGACATTTCCACTGAATTTCTCTGTATAATTAGACAATAAAGCTTTTTGCCCAGTCATATGCTTGGAACATCCACTGTCCAAGTGGATATGCCGGGTCTGCAAGAGAAATCAGGAAACAATAGATTTAGGTACCCATTTAAAAACGGGTCCTAACAGATTAGCACAAGATTTTGGTATCCATTTGAAAATGGATCCTCCTTTTCTTTGAAAACTTTTAAAAACATTTGATCTTGAAGAATACACATGATAAGATCCAAACCAATCAGTAGAATTATGAGAATAAGCAAAATCATTTCTCCGATAATGATAAGATTTAGTAGTAATAGGAGATAATTGAATCAATTGCTTTATTGAATACCGCTTGTAAGAAGTTACAAGGTTTTCTTTAGGACAAGCAAGTTAATCAACTACATCATTATCACTACTAACTGATCTATTACAAGAGTTATCAGAAACTGATTCAGCTATCTCATCATCCTTCCTTTTTGGTCGCTATTCGGTTCGAGCTTTCAACCTTTTCTTGCTTATATCTTAAACAAAAGATTTAGATTTATTAGGAAAATCAGATTTCTGAGATTGATTTTTCTTTTGTGTACCAGTGTATTTATGTTTCTGTAATTGCTGTTTCTTATGTTTCTTTTGAGCATAGTAATCAGCAGTTACAGAAACTGATTCACCAACCTTAGCTGATGATTCATCAAAATTAAAAACACTTGGAAATACTTTTTCATTTATAAGACAAGTAGAATGATCAGGGAGAGAAGCATTGAAGTCAAACATATCAATTTCTTCTATGCACCCATCATCAGAATTAAGAAAGTCATTTGCAGACTCAAATAAGTCATCAAAGTTATGAGATGAAGTTTGATGTGCCTTTGAAACTGTAGAACACTTTGTAGATTTAGTTTGAAAAACAGTGTTCTTTAAAACTATAGAAAACACACTTTGTTCAATATCTACCAAAAGTTTTTCATCAGATAAAACATCTTCAAGCTCAATTATTTTGCTGTCAAGAATGAGGAGGAACATAAACATTTGCAATTGCAGGTTTTGCCTTCATCTCAGAAACAGAATAACTAGAAAAATAATTGTTTGAAAGAACTTTTGGTGTTTCTGAAAGATAACTATCATTTAACTTTGCATAGTTAAATGGTAGTTGCATTTTCTTTACATTCTTTCTATTTTCAGTTTATTTGGCCTCATCTTCTTCTGGTAATTTGGTAACAAATTTAGGTTTTAAATGAGTATGTTTACCAGCACAAGCAAGAAAATCAAAACTATATAATGCTGGTTGTTTTCTGATGGCTTTATTTAAGTAATGGGGGTTTTCAAAACCAAGTCCCCATTTTTCCTTAACATCAGCCTTTTCGTTAGGTGCATTCAGAAAAATGGTTTGATCTGTTTGGCCTCTTGCATAGAGTTTGGCTTCTAGACCATTTACCTTCTTATTCAAAAGCTTGTTCTCAACCTGCAGTTTATGAATAGGTTAGTGCAGATTCTTTCTTCTCAAACTCATACTTAGAAATTTTAACTTCAAAATCAGAAATCTTCTTTTCAAAACAATCTACTTGAAGTTTAGAATCAGAATCAGACTTGCGTAAAGAATCAATTAGATCTTTGTTCCCAATAACAGACTTATTAAGCTCAAAGATCTTGTTGTTTCTTTTAGCAACTCTGTCTTTTTCTTTCTTCAGTTTTACTTGAAGATCATTAAGCTCAACCATCATAGCTTCCATTTTGGTTATGAAATATTTTTCAGTTAAGTTTAATACCTCATCAGCTGTCTCGTCATCTGACTCGTCATATTTCACCGTTTTGCCCATTAAAGCATATATGAGCAACTTCTTCTTTCTCTTTTTCATCCTCTTGATCAGAATGATCCAACCAGAATTCGTTTTCAGCCATTAATGCTATGCCAGCTTCTTGCTGTTTGGCCAATAGCAATTTGTTCTGATAATACTGGGAGTTTCGAACCTTTGGCTTTCGACAATCTTTAGAAAAATGTCCAATCTTGCCACAGTTGTAGCATTTAATTGGATCATTTGCTGGCTTTTCAGCAACGGTGTAATCATTAAAAAACTTCTTCTTTTCTTCCGGCTTCCTTTCCATATACCGGTTCTCTTCATGTCGCTTTCCTTCAACTCTTTTCTCGATGCTCATGATTCTTGGAGCTTGATGAAGAATATCTTTGGGAATTGGATCCCGACTTCTTGTAGAATTTCTTTTGAAATGCACGGGTCAATAATAGCATAGCTTGTTTGAGACTTTCTCCATCATCACCATCTGATTCAGATTCTGACTCAGAACTTGTAAGCACTTTCTTCTTTTTCTTCTTCTCTTTCTTTTCTTTCTTCTTCTCTCCGGCTACCAAGGCAATAGGATCGGGAACTTTTTCTGCCTTCTTTTTCTCAGCTCTTTTCTCTTCCACTTCTTCTTCATTTTGCCTTAGAGTCTCGTAAACCTCATGTAACGATATGTCATTCAGATCCTTCATCTGTTTCATCCTACGCGTATGTTTCATCCTACAGGATACTCAGAAATTTGACATTGTTCTCAAGCTGCTTCTTTTTCACTTTGTTCTTTGACAATTCATTTAACAGCAAGACAAACCGTTCATAGGTATCTTCTAAGCTCTCATTCTCTTTGGCTTTGAGTTCTTTGTAGCTATTAATGCAATTGGCTACTTTCATTTGATTGCCTACCTTGGAACCCATCATCATTTTCTGCAACTGATCCCACATCTTTTTAGCATTTGCCTTGTAGCTGTCTATTTTGACGTAGATGTCATCCGGGATACTTTGAAGAAGAAGGGATCTTGCTTGCTTTTCTGCTTTGAAACGACTCTTTTGCTCTTTAGAATACTAAGCATATTCAACTAGAACTGTTTTCATTTTCTGATCTCTTTCCTCAGTACCATCTTCACTATCAGATGAGTCATCATCAGGTATTTGAACTGTGATTGGTACCATAGGACCCTCCACGATGGACAAAAGAATATTTTCTCCATTTGTGTGTCGGTCCATAAAATCAAGGAATCGATCCTTCCACTGTTCATACTCTCCTTTAAAAAGAACTGGAGGCTTGACATCAGTGCCAATAGAAAGAGCATCTTTGGAAGTCATCTTGTTTAAACTTGTTTGAGAAATATATGCAATAAGAAAACTAGAACTGATCGTTAGTCCAAAATAGAAATCTCAAGAAAAATCACAGAAAAATTAGCATAATGCGAGAAACAATTAAAACTCAAGGATAAGTTTGCGTTTTGCACATGAAATGCAAAAGAGACTTTGCGCGACAGGCAGCTTGCGCAAACAAGACTTTGCGCGACAAGCAGCTTGCGCAAACGAGACTTTGCGTAACCTAAGACTAACACAAACCACTGATACAAGTCTAACGGAAACCAAGACTTGTGATATGAAATTGACGCAACCCAAACACCACTTTACGTGTCGAGTATCTTACGCAAACCACACTTTGCGTTTCAAGTAGCTTACGCAAACCACACTTTGCGTGACTAGTTACTGTCGCAAACTAATACTTCTCGATAACCACTGATTGCGCAAAGCTCACTTTTCGTGGCATGACTATCTGAACTCACACTTCAGCTTTGCGTTTGATGTTAAATACGCAAAGTTCACTTTTCGTATCTCGTCTAAAACGCAAACTTCACTTTGCGTTTCTCGTTGATAACGCAATCCTTAACTTGCGTTTCCTGTTGATCACGCAAACCTTAGAAAAATTACTTGATGAATTTCTCGATGATCTTGCGCAAACCGAGATGAACTTGCGCAAACCTTGACGAACTTGCACAAAGTTTAAATCTCACGCAAACTTCTAGAACTCGTTCAAATTCACACCAAAAACCACTTTAATCTTCGAATTTCAACTCAAAAACTTGACAATTTTATCACCTAAACATCTCGAACACATTACAATCAACTAATTTCGATCTAAAACACAAATCTATACAAATCAACTCAAATACAGTGTATAGAACTCGTGAACTTCAAACTCAACAAAATCCAAAAATTCGAATCGATTACAGTGCAAATGACCAAATTTCCTATACAGACTCGATCAAAAATGTCTTTCTAACAAAACCTAATCGATTTCAACATCTGATTCGCACTACAACTGAAAATTCAATTTTCGGCCAAGAACACAGTACGAAAACTTTTCTTGATCTGATTTCTAATCTGAATCTGCTCTGATACCAATTGTGTGCCCAAATTCTAGTTTCTAATCACAAACAAATCAACAAACAAGATTTACAAAAAAATTACCTGTTTGATTTCACTTTCAAATTCCAAGATTATAAACTTTCTCTCTCTAGAACTCTCTTTCTCCCTCTACAGATTTCTCTCTAAAAATGTTCTATTTTTAGGGGGAGAATGTTAGAACATAAATGTTCTATTTTAGAAGTTTAGTAAAGTAATCCATGTATGTTTGTATTGGGTCTTGTACATGGTTTTGGGCTTAAATGTAACAAGGGTGTTGGGCCATATAAATAGGATCTGTTAGTGTTAGTTGTTAGTAAGTTTCATTGTAATCATGTAGCCCATACGAATTCTACGCGTTCTATAGTTTAGATTTATGTTCAATAAAACTACAGATTCAATCCCCAATTCTCCTTGTTAATTCTTGTTTAATCAATCAATTATGATCTCAGTGGACCTATCAGTTTGAAGTAAAAGAGGTTGCGAAAAAGTATTGCGCTTCAAAGAACGAAAACAAGTCTTTAACCGATAAAGTGAATGTTTTGGAGCAAAAACTTTACACTTTAGGTCAAACTGAACAGACCATTCACCTAAATAAACCTAAAGAGAGTAGTGAGTGTTGGGGTCTTGGTTACGAGAACCCACATTTTCTCAAAAAGGGTATTTCTAAAGTGATTGTGCTTTATGATTTCAGATTTTTAAAACTGACACCACAATACCCCAAACTAAAAGTTAAGTGGACTAAACTGTCTGAAGTGGATGAAGCCAAGGAAAAAGAGAAGAGGATGAACACAACTAAATTGCAGCTTCCATTTCGTAATGAGAGGTTGAATTCCAGTTATAGTTCCGATAAATCAAAATTTCTTTCTAATAACTATTTTGAAAGCTATTCTTCAAAGGAGTTGGAGGCTAAGCCTATTGAAGGTAAAATTTATGTACCTCCTCTCGTGTTAGAAAGTAAAATTTATGAACTCGAGAATACTCTAGCAGAAGAAAGGATTTTGATTAATCTAGAACAAACTGTGTTTTCTACTGTGCTTCTAAATTCTGATTTTTCTAAAACTTCCAAAGCTTCAAAATCTGATGATTTGAATGGTCTACTTGTTGAAGAGTTTGATTTTCTTAACTCTGAAGGTGATTTAGATGACTCTGTTGGTAAATTTGATTTTAATGCAAAACTTCCTGATCATTCACAATTTTTTATAAATTCTTTTTGATTACCCAGTGTGTTCGAGAAATGTGAAACATCAACGAAAGTTGATGTTGTTTCTGTGAATCCCAAGAATGCCAAAGGTAAGAAGAAGAAATCTAGGCATTCATAGAAACAGAAAACCACTGGTAAGCCAAAGAAAAACAATCTTTCAAATCTCACATTTCTAACTCTAAAGTTTTAAATGTTTCAGATGTGAGAAAGAAAAAGTCTGGAGTTAAATCAGAATGGCTAGCAAAGAAGAAGATTGACGAGAATGCTAAATCATATTCTGATTCTGATTGTAATAGAAATACTGATAGTAAAACTGATGTAATTGGTAATGTTGCTTTTCAAAAACTAAAACTTGTAACTTCTTACAAGCGTTATTCAATAAAACAATTGTTCCAATTATCTCCGTCTAATAGAAAGTTTTCTACTTCTCGTAGAAATGATTTTGCGTCTCAACAATATTCTAATGTTTGGTTTGGTACATATCATGTCTATTCTTATCATTCTTATGCTTCAAATGATTTTCAAAAGAACAGAGGGCCCAAATTTAAATGGGTGCCAAAATATTGCGCTAACACTGTAGGACCCATCTATAAATGGGTACCTAAATCGATTGTTTCATGATTTCTCCTGTGCAGACCCGTCATATGTGGCACTTGGATTCTGGTTACTCCAAGCATATGACCGGGCAGAAAGATTTATTATCTAATTATACAGAGAAATATTGCGGAACAGTGAGATTCAAGATAATGTAATGATTACGAAGGTGAGCTACGTTGAAGGATTAGTACATAACCTGTTCAGCATTGGCCAGTTCTGTGACAAAGACCTAGAGGTTAATTTCAAGGCCAAGAGGTGTTATGTGCGTACTGAAGACGGTAAAGAGCTCTTGGTCGGCACGAGAAAGTCAAACCTCTATACAATTAATCTGTCAAAAGTCCAGACTGACAATGAGGTGTGTCCACTATCAAAAGCCTTGCTGCAACAAAGTTGGTTATGGCATCGAAGACTTTCTCACCTGAATTTTCGTTACATCAACAAATTGGTCACGAGAACATTGGTCAAAGGACTTCCTGAGCTTAAATGCGTGAAAGAACATTTGTGCGCAGCGTGTGAGAAGGGCAAGATGAAGAGAGTCGCTCATAAGCCAAAACCTGAGTCGAGTACAAGTTCATCCTTGGAACTTTTGCATATGGATCTTTGCGGTCCTATGCGTACACAAAGCATAAATGACAAGAAATACGTTCTAGTGATTATAGACGATTACTTGCGGTATACTTGCGTCAAATTTCTAAGAACAAAAGATGAGATGTCCGAAGCCATCATCATATTTCTAAAGACTACTCAAGTAAATATGCAAAAGACAGTCAAGCTTCTACGAACAGACAACGACACAAAATTCAAGATCAGAACTGTTGAAGATTATGTCGAATCGGTTGGGATAACACATCAATATTCTGCTGCCAAAATGCCTGAACAGAACGGAGTCGTAGAAAGACGGAACCGAACGCTAGTCAAGGCCGCTCGAACTATGCTATGTCAATCAGATCTACCTCTGTTTCTATGGGCTGAAGCTGTATCGACTGCTTGCTACACGCAGAATCGTTCTATAATCCACCGCCGGTTTGGTAAAACGCCATATGCTTTAATCAATAATCGTACACCTAACATTAAACATTTTCATATTTTTGGATGCAGGTGCTTTGTAGTGAATGACAAGGAGAACTTAAACAAGTTCAGTCCGAAGGCAGACGAAGGCATCTTTATTGGCTACTCTCAAACGTCTGCAACTTACAGAGTCTACCTGAAGAAGTCCAAGATAGTAGTTGAGAGTGTAAACGTTACATTTGATGAGGAGATGGCTTATGTTCAAGACAATTCAGAACCCGTTATCACTGGTGTACTAGCTTCTGGGCAGATCAGTCCAGAACTTGTATCTACTGATTAGAAATCAGATGAAGCGTCATCGTCTACTTCACATTTATCTGATTTATATTTATTGTTTGAATTGTTTTATGATGAATTTCTTGGAACTAAAGTGATTAAACCTGTTGTGGTTGACAGATTGGAAGATTCAACGCATAATCATCCAGCCACTTCAGACATATTTACTGAATCCAATTCCCCGGTTTAGCAAGAGATTCCAATTCAAACGCCTACTCCAACAGTTGAAGCTATGAACATTCATGAACAACCAGAAGTTGCTGAGTCAGTTGGATGCACTGTAAGGACTAATCAACAGCCAGACAATGTTGTACCAACTGAAACTTCTGCACAAAATACTTCAACTGAACCCCTCCCTAAACAAGAAGAAGATAGTGGATTTTTAGATGAAAACCATGATCAATCTACATCAAATCCACTCCCACATGAACATATATGGACCAAAGAGCACCCGATACATCAGATCATAGGAGATCCATCAAAACCGGTGCAAACTAGGTCTGCTACATCAAATATGTGTATGCATGACTCATTTCTGAGCAAGGTAGAGCCAACACGTGTATCTGAAGCTCTAGCCGACTCAGACTGGGTAACTGCGATGCAAAGATGAGCTGAATCAGTTCGAAGCACTCAAAGTCTGGAGACTTGTGCCTAAGCCTGAAGGAAAGACTATAATCGACACAAAATGGGTATTCAAGAACAAAAAGGACGAAGATGGTATCGTGATCAGAAACAAAGAAAGACTAGTGGCTAAAGGGTATAGGCAAGAGGAAGGTATTGACTATGACGAGACTTATGCTCTAGTGGCGCGTATCGAAGCTATACGGATGTTTCTTACATATGCTGCCCACAAGAATTTCACCGTCTATCAAATGGACGTGAACTGCCTTTCTCAACGACATCTTAAAGGAGGAAGTCTACGTCTCTCAGCCTGAAGGCTTTGTCAATCCAGAGAAGCCGAATCATGTTTACATTATGGACAAAGCTCTTTACGGTCTGAAGCAAGCCCCTCGAGTCTGGTATGAAATGTTATCTAAATTCCTAGTGAAGTTTGGCTTCTCAAAATGTAAGATCGATACTACTTTGTTTATCAAAAAAGAAAAATCCAATATCATTTTAATTCAGATTTATGTGGATGACATCATATTTGGCTCAACAAATCCAAAATATTGTAAGAATTTTTCTAACCTCATTGTGTCAAGATTTCAGATGAGTATGATGGGAGAGATGAATTTCTTTCTCGGTTTACAAGTCAAACAATTTTCCATAGGGATCTTTATTAATCAATCTAGTACATTTTTGATATTCTTAGAATATTTAAAATGGAAAATTGTACATCTTTTGGAACCCCGATGGGACCTAGAACTAAGATTGGCACTGATCCTTCGGGAAAAGCTGTCGATGTTAGTTCACCAAGGGATGATTGGTTCTTTAATGTATTTAACATCTAGTAGGCTAGATATAATGTTCTCTACATGTCTATGTGCTCGATATCAGGCTAATCCAAAAGAATCCCATTTGTCTGCAGTTAAAAGAATTTTTAGATATCTGAAGGGCACTGCAGATCTTGGTCTACGGTATCCTAAAGATACAGGTTTTGAACTGACAACATATTTAGATGCAGTGAAAAAGTACATTGGCTCACATACAACATCAACAACTAAGCAGAGTATGTTGCTGCGGTGAGCTGCTGTTCCCAAGTGTTGTGGATGAGAACACAACTCCGAGATTATGGCTTCACATACAACAAGATCCCGATTTACTGTGATTCGAAGAGCACGATTTCCATATCTGTGAATCATGTTCAACATACCAAGACCAAACACATTGACGTGAGATATCACTTTATCAAAAATAATGTCGAAACAGGTACAATCGAACTTTATTTTGTAAACACAGATTACCAACTTGCTGATTTATTTACCAAGCCTCTAGATGAAAAGAGATTTAATTTTCTCGTTTCAAGACTTGGTATGTTAAATCTTAAGACTTAATCAGTGATTACCTATTAAAGTTTAGCTTTGTTATTTTTCTTCATTTCTTTATTTTTAATCTAAAAGATATATGCACTTAAGGTTGTTCATGATCTCTGGGGGAGTGTGAGATGATTCAAGAAAAGATGATCTACATGCATTTGAAGGGGAGTTAACAAATTTGGCATATGTTTTTCACTGAAAAATTTTCTGATGCATAATTTCAGGGGGAGTAAAAGTTAAGGAGTATGGAATATGATTTATGATTATATCTGATCAGAACTCGTAATTTCAACGTTTTATTGCTTTATGTCTTTATTTTTCAATAAAATTTTGTGAATAAAGCTTTGTACTTTGACAGACTTTGTGACTTTTTGCAGAATTGAGAGCGAGTTTATACGATCATATCATATATGACTTAGAGCTGACTTGATGAGATTTAAGACTGTGCAAAAGATTTATTTCTAATCTTAACCTCATACATATCTGAAAGAAGGACAACTTTCAGATATGAAAACATGATCTTAAATGTTCAAACCACTTCTGATTCTTAAAAAGATTTCATGAATATAAAAGTGTGGTTTTAAATGTTTTCATGATATATGTGCTTTAATGTTTAATAAACCGTGTGTTTCCAAAGATTAATACTTGCGTATTATCTTTTCCATATACTTTCAATTATTCACACGCACCGGTTTACTATTTTTGTTGTAAATGTTATCACCATGTCTGAAATTGAACATATTTTTCGATGGTGATACACCCCATTTGATATTCAATGTTTTGAGCGTGATTTCATTTCAAAACGTTTCTTTCAAGAGTGTCTATTTTTGATTCGTATAGACAATATCCAATTTTTGCTAACTTAGGCCTTAATTGATAAATCATTCAGATTTTGATCTTATTCATACAATGTCAGATTTTCAAACATGTTTCTTGTATTCATTTCATTCGTTCAAATATACTTGTTTGAAATATCTTCAATGTTTAAAAATGCACAAATCTTCATGATTATCTTAATGAGCATACAAACATCTGACATGTATATTCTATGCTTTAACTGCAAAGTTAAGTCATTTTGAGCAACATTATGCTTTTAGGATTACATGGGTTCATTGTGTGAGCTTAACATAACTTCTATGGATTCATGTTAACCAGTGTTTCCTACCCAAGAAGTTAATCCTTGAGTGATCGAAGAGTGAGGAGTCAAAATAACTGAGTGTGGGATTGAGTGATGAGGTAAAATGGAAATGAGAGTTAGGTTAGAAGCGAGCATAATGATTAAAAGAAAGAGGGTGAGAGAGAATAGAGTAAAAGAATATCAAACTCTGTACCAACTTTTTCTGAGCGGGGCAGCCACATTGTTGGTGTTTCACAATTCTTCGTGAACATCATTGAAACAGGCAACTCTTGTTAAAAACCCCACCAGCTACTCATCTCTTTCTCAAAAATATGTTTCATATTTCAATGGGACGCAACACATAATCTATCTAGTTTTCATTTGGAAAATCTGGATATTGAAAAAGAAGGAAGTCTGTCCCACCTTCGCACTTCGATCATGCACAATTGAGTTTGTGTTTAACTGTTGTTGTCTCAATGGTTTACACAATTTTGAGCCTAACAAAAGCAAACATTTGTGCTTAATTCTTTCAAACACAAGCACGAACACACAGGAAATTTGTTTTTCTGTCAAAGCGTTCATAGAATAAACTTGTATTATTCGATGATTGAATGGAAGACCTGGGGGTGTGAACATCAAAAAGCTCCTTTCCAATGTGTATTCGTTACACAGTGACTTCGTGTTACTGACAGGCACTTCTAACTGATTCATTTATTGATTCAGGTGTTACACTCATATTTTGTCTGAATTTGCAAAGATTCAGATGAATATCTTTTGGATCCGTAAATAATCAGAGGCTCAGTATGAAAGATCAATGGTTAGATTAGGTCAATGATATTTCTTGTGAAAGTTTTGATGATGTCACTGCCATTTCATCAAAAAGGGGGAGAAGCGTTCAAGAAATGTTATAGATGGGAGAGAGAATCAAGAAATGTTTGAAAGTGGAAAAGAAAAGTTAGAGAAATGCAAATTTTGAAGAAAGTTCATTGAAAGTATTTGTCAAAGAATGCAGTTTTATGAGAAGTTTGTTGAAAGCATAAAGAGCAAATTCAAAGAATTCTGATAGCAAGCTGATTTTTCTGAAATTTTCTTTGAAGACAACTTGCTGAAGTAGACCGAGCTAAACCTGATGATAATTTCTTTCCAGTGTCTGAAATAGGTTTTTACAAGCTTGGGGGGATAATGTTACTATTTTTTAAGACAGATTTATCAAAGAAAGGAGAGATTGTTTTGAGCATAAAGAGAAGATTCTGCTTCAATGCTTATGTTTATTTCTGAAGATGATCTGAGTTGACAAGAAGTCTACAAGAGGAGATAAAGTTGTTAAAGTTCAATCAAAAGGGGTGATAGTTTGCGTTGTATAGAAAGGGGGAGATTGAATTGCAAAATCTTTTTAGAGATGATCTTGAATCCAAAGTGGGAGATTGTTAGAGCATATATTGGTTGGATACAAGATCATGAAGAATGAATGTCAAAGTCAACCAAGTCAAAGCTAAAGACAACTCTCAAAGCAAAGTCAAAGTCTCTTTGTAATAAAAGGTCAAAGTCAAAGTCTTGTTTTGTGTTGTGTTTTGTAAGCGTGTGTTGTAATATGCATATGACTAGTTAGCCTTGTTAGTTTTGAGTAGTTGCTAGTTGAGAAGTCATTGTACGCAGAACAGTTCTAGAGAGAGAAAGTGATAGAGTCTGTATACGAATCCATTGTTGAATTGGAAAAAAGGATAATGGATTGAAATCATTCTCATCTTGTTACTGTGATTGATTAATTGCAATTAGAACTTGATAAATTGGGACATAATACCAATTATTACTAAAGATATATCTGGACCATCTGAACCAGTCACTACAACAACCTCAGGTACATCTACACCTATTAATTCTGAAAATGCTAATATTGATTCTGCTTCTACAGATACAAATTTTGGTAGAGAAGTCCCGAGTACACTCCCTCTGTTGCTCCAGAATTAACTGATTCAAAAACAAATGTACAAGATGTCCCGTCAACGTCTGAGGTTGTGCCTGCTATTTATGATGAATACGATGAGCAAAACACACAAGTATCTATTCAACATATTCCAAGCACAACACGTTGGCCAAGAGATCACCCCCTACACAATATCATTGGTGACGTACACAGTGGTGTTCAAACGCATGCATCATCCGTAAATTTTTGCTTATATTCAAGCTTCCTTAGCTCCCTGGAGCCTAAGAAAGTCTTAGAAGCCTTGCGTGATCCCGATTGGATTCTAGCTATGCAAGACGAGCTTCTGCAATTTGAAAGGAACACGGTTTGGCGACTAATCCCACTATCAAAAGGTAAATCTGTGATAGGCACGAAGTGGGTTTTTAGGAACAAGAGGGATGAAGCTGGAGTAGTGGTTAGGAACAAAGCTCTCCTGGTAGCTAAGGGTTGCTGCCAACAGGAAGGCATAGACTACGACGAGACGTTTGCCCCTGTAGCACGGATCAAAGCCATCCGAATCTTCTTATCCTATGCAGCCCATAAGAACTTTACTGTCTTTCAAATGGACGTAAAGTCTACGTTCTTAAATGGGATTCTACATGAGGAAGTCTATGTTGCTCAACCTGAAGGTTTTGTTGATCCGAAACACCCAGATCATGTCTACGTTCTAGACAAAGCATATGGTTTGAAACAGGCACCAAGAGCTTGGTATGAAACTTTAACTCAATTCCTACTCGCTTCTGGTTTCAAAAAGGGTACAATCGATACAACCATGTTCTTGAAAAAGCAAGGTGATAATTTAATTCTAATACATATTTATGTGGACGATACTAATCCGAAATTCTGTAAGAACTTTTCTAAAATTATGGAATCTCGTTTTGAAATGTCAATGATGGGTGAACTAACATTTTTCCTTGGACTTCAAGTCAAACAATCACCTGAAGGCATTTTCATAAACCAGTCAAAATACATTAGAGATATCTTGAAAAAGTTCAATATGACTGATAGCTCAGTAATGAAAACGCCGATGGCAACCGGAACACTTTTAAACGCAGATTTGTCCGGAAAATCTGTTAATCAAAAAAGTGTACTGAAGCATGATTGGATCATTACTGTATCTAACAGCTTGCAGACCTGATATAATGTTTGATACATGTTTCTATGCTAGATATCAAGCGAATCCGAAGGAATCTCACCTGGCCGCTATTAAAAGAATTCTTAGACACCTCAAAGGCACTCCGGAGTTAGGCCTTTGGTATCCTAAGGATTCTGGTTTTGATTTAAATGCCTATACGGACGCTGACCATGTAGGTTGCAAACTGGATCGAAAGAGCACATCTGGATCTTGTCATTTTTTAGGAGACAAATTGGTTAGCTGGACTTCAAAGAAACAAAACTGCGTTTCTACATCCACCGTTGAGGCAGAATATGTAGTTGCGAATAGCTGTTGTTCACATGTCCTCTGGATAAAGACACAGTTGAAAGATTTTGGCTATTTCTACCAATGAGTTCTTATTTACTGCGATTCCAAGAGCGCGATAGCGATAACTACTAATCCTGTGCAACACTCGAAGACAAAACACATTGATATATGGTACCATTTTATCAAAGATCACGTTGAAAAAGGTGATATCGAAATGCATTTTGTGCAAACCGACTACCAATTGGCTGACCTTTTCACTAAACCGTTAGATGAAAAGCGTTTCAAATTCTTAGTCAGCAAATTAGGTATGTTGAATGCTGGTCCATGATCTGAGGGGGAGTGATTCTTAATTTTACTTATCTTACATGTGTTTTGGAAATCATGAACAGTTACTACTATTCATCATGTACTGACTAAAGCGGAATCATTTTTACAATGATTATCAAAATCTTTTATTTTGCAGGTTGATTTCAAGTGACTATGGCTTCTGAATACTTCAGTTCAGAACCCATACTTAAATGTTTTTCTTCTGAAGAATGCTTATAGATATCATCTTTAAAGGAATTTTTTATTTCGAGGGGGAGTTACTGAGAATTATACTGTCATATCTTTTAGGGGGAGAAGATAAATGTTACTTATACTTTAACTGTCATATTTTTCTGATGACTTGAACTTTTAAAGATATCGAGGGGGAGAATATCTGAGGTTTTGTCAAGGGTGCTTAAATGATAATATTCATTTTAGGGGGAGTTTAGATTTCTACATTGAAGGTATATTTTTCTGAATCTCAAACTCTACCATACTTTGAAAGACGAACAACTTTCAAGTGTAAAAATCATTTTCTGAAATGTTCAAACCACTTCGCGTTCTCAAAATATTTTATGAATTTTCGAAGTGTGTTTTTAAATGGTTTTCATATGGATACTTTGATGATTATCTGACCGTGTTTTCCAAAAAGATTAATATTTGTGTATTATCTTGTCTATATATTGTCAAGTATTCTTATACACATCGGTTCAGTACATTCTTTTTTACTTTGTTATTACTATGTCTCAAATGATAAATCTTTCGATGGTAATACTCCCATTTGCTATTCAAAGTTGTTTGAAATCAGACGTCATTTCTCTTTATATGTGCTTTCATTGCTAAATTGTTTATATCTCGTTCATATAAACAACTTTCGTTCTTTGATACCCCAAATTATTTTTCTTTATGATATTTGATCTGATTAAATCATTGTCAGATTCTCAAAACCATGACATTGAATGATCTTAAATGTTCAAAGTTTTGAGAGATCTTAAATGTTTCAATTGCTCAAATTTCATTCTTATTAATCCTGAGCATACATACACTGACTATGATATTTTGTGCTTAACTGTCAAAAGAATTGTTGAGCAACACATTCTTTTTAGGAAAAAATACATGGGACTCAGTGTGAGTGCTTAAAAGACTTCCATGGATTCACGCTAACCTATGTTTCCTACCCTGGAAGTAATCCTGAGTGATTGAGGGGAGAGGGGTCAAAAGAATTGAGAGTGGGTGTGTGCTGAGATAAAATGGAAAAGAGAGGTTGGTTAGAAGCTAGCTCAAATGATTAAAAGAAAGAAGGTGAAAGATCAGAGTAAAAGAATAACAAACTTTGCACCAAACTTTTCTGAGTTAGGCAGCCGCATAATCTGTTGGTTCACACTTATTCGTAACCTTCATTGAAACAAGCAACTAACCCATATCAACTCTTGTATAAAACCCCACCTGCAACTCATTTTTTTCTCGACAAAAGAATGTTTCATTTTTTCAAGGGGAAGCAACACATATTCTATTTGATTTTCATTTGGAAGACTCGAATATTGAAAAAGAAGGAAAGTTGCCCCACCTTCGACCCTTTCTCATGCACATTGAGTCTACGTATAATTGTTGTTGTCTCAAAGGTTTACATAAGTTTGAGCCTTATTAAAAGCAATAATTGTGCTAATTCTTTCATACACAAGCAAGAGCACACTAAAAATTCGTTTTCTGTCAGAACGTTCATAGATTAACCTTGTGTTTTTCGATGATTGAACGGAAGTACTGGGGAGTGAACATTACTCAAGCTCCTTATATAGTACATTCGTTGTACTAAGTAACTCCGTGTTACTTATAGGTAATTTAACTGTTTCATTCGTTGATTCAGGGTTACCACTCATAATTTGTCTGAATTTGAAAAGATTCGAATAAATACATCTTATGAATTGACGGAAACTTATCAGATCAGTTGGGGGAGATTGTTCATATCCTACCAAAAGGGGAGATTGTTATTCATGGAGACTGTGCTTATCTGATTATTTGGGAGAGATCATTCAATGACAGAGCTGACATTGAAAAGTTTTGATGATTCTGATTCTCAAAATTCATCAAAAAGGGGGAGAAGTTTCAAAGTTCAAGTCAGATTGAAGTTGATCGTATCAGAAATGGGGAAGTCTTCAAAGATAAATTTTTAAAGAGAGAGCAAAGTTATGAAAAAACTAGAAAAAGGAGAAGATAGTTCGTGATTTCAAAGTTAGATTAATTTCAAAGCAAAAGCAATGGCAAGAGTTATGTAATGAAAGGGAGATATTAAAGTCAGGTGGAAAGCTGAAGCAAAGTTTGTTGGGTTAAAGAGAATTTTTCTGAAGAGTATGTGGTTTTGTTGAAAACAAAGAGGGAGAATGCAGAAAGTGTTAAAGTTCTCCTCAAAGCTACTTAAAGCTATTTCAAAGAGGAAGATTAATCTGAAAGCGCCTATCAAAGTCAAAGTTTGATCAAAGTGACGAAGATATGAAGACGTCAAAGTTGTGAAAGACTGTTTGTTGAAGATTTTTCTGAAGTAAAGAAGACCTGAAGATTATTGTCAATTTTTTTTAATCTTGAATCCAAAGGGGGAGATTGTTGAGTAAGAATTGTATTCAAGATTAAAAGGTCTTATTTGTATTTGTTTTAATTGATTGTAAAGTCAAAGTGGTAAAAGTCAATGTAATTGTTAAAGTCAAAGGTAGTCAAAATAGCTTCTTTTTTTTAGGGGAAAACCAGGCAATATTATAAAAACAAAAAGGCAAAAGCCATTACAAGAGGAACAACAAAACCATGCCACAAAGAGGAACAACAAACCAACACCAAACAAAAATAAGGAGCCAAAACAAGCAAAGAGTAACAGAAATCAGTCAGCTCCAAAAAAGAATGGCCAAAAACACACACCACCAAACAGACCAAAAGCGATCCACCAAATACAGGCCACCACAAGCATCAAGGTCCACCATCTATCCGGATAGAATTTTTAACACGATTCTTCCAAGCCATTCGAAAGAGGATAATTTGCTTTATCTCCTTAGCCAAAATCAGCACCGTCTTCTTCTTATCATCAAAAAGTCGGGAATTCCGCTCATGCCATATGTGGTAAATCATAGCAGCAAAAGTGATACGACCTAACTTGTAAAAGATGACCAACGACTTGGTTTTCTAAATTTGGATGAATCACTTATGATTGATACGAGTGACAGAAGTTGTTTGAAGATTCTTTCAATGGAGTTAAGACCCAAACTCAACTTGTGAGAGAGAACCTTAACTAAAACTCCACCCTTCAAATGACTTATGGATTAAGAACCTTAGTTATGTGAACTAAGACCCTTAAACGACAATAAGTAAATGAAGAACGAAAGCTAAAGACGCCACACTCAATGGAAATCAAACCCCGAATGATATATCTAAAGGAAATTACAAAGCCTAACTTTGTAGAATCCAAACAAGTTCACAAGAGAACAAATATGTAAAGGAATAAACCTCTCAATATATTTCAAGAAAAGATGATCTTACAATGAGAACAAATCTTTATTTATAGATGAAGAGGATGGAAAACAAAAAGACTTAATTAACTATCTTAGACTTTCAAACTATCCATCTTTAATGTAGCATTCAAAATAGCACTAAATTCAAAACTATATAATTAATTGTTTTTAACCTTCTAGAATTATTTCTTATGGGCTCCATCTTTGATCAAAAAACAGTCATGATCTTGGGCTTGACTTCTTGTAACTTGGACTCTTCTTGGGCTTGGGTTTCTTTGATAAATTGATTGAGGGCCTCCTTCATTCTTTTGCTTCTAGCTCTTGTCATGGGCCCAACCATGTACTCAAAAGCATTTTCTGATGATGATTGCTTGAAACCATCCTTGTGAAAATTTAATTCATGCTCCTCATTTTTCCTTCTTTGGTCCCCATCAAAACCTCTTCCCATGCAATACGGCGTCTACCTTAGGAAGTGTCACCTTGAGACCAAAGGAAATCACGGAAAAGAGATTCAATTTCATGAATTACACTCCCAAGCCAATAAAAATGTTCAACCAATATATCCAAAGTTTTGTAAACACCAAAATGTCCCATCAAACCTCCACTATGTGCTTCTCGAACTAGTAACTCACGCAATGAACACTTTGGCACACATAGTTTTGACTCCTTGAACAAAAATCCTTCATGTTTGAAAAACTTATTAAATGCAACTTGTTCACATGCACCAAATACCCCCGAAAAACAGGGTCACTATCATACAAATCTTTGATGAACTCAAAGCCCTTCAATTTAGTACCAAGTGTCGTGAGAAGAGCATGTCTACGAGACAATGCGTCAGCGACAATGTTCTCTTTTCCTTGTTTGTACTTAATGACATAAGGAAAAGTTTCAATGAATGCAACCCATCTAGCATGCCTTTTGTTCAACCTACTTTGTGCTTTAATGTGCTTTAGTGATTCATGATCAGTGTGAATAATGAACTCCCTAGGCATCAAATAATGTTTCCAAGTTTCTAAAGCACGCACAACAGCATACAACTCTTTGTCATAAGTAGGATAATTCAAATGAGCTCCTTTCAACTTCTCACTAAAGTATGCAATAGGGTGCCTTTCTTGCATTAAAACGGCGCCTATTCCTATACCAGATGCATCACATTCAACTTCAAAACTCTTTCCAAAATCAGGCAATGCAAGTACGAGTGTAGTTGTTAAATCAAGTTTAAGTCTATTAAATGCCTCATCTTGAGAAGGACCCCATTCAAACTTCACATTATTTTTGACTAAAGCATTTAAAGGGGCAACCTTTGTTGAGAAATCTCTTACAAACCTCCTGTAAAAACTAGCCAAGCCATGAAAAGATCTCACCTCGGGGGGATTTGTAGGAGCCGGCCAATCCTTGATGGCTTTCACTTTCTCATCATCCACTTGAATACCTTGTGCACTCACAACAAAACCAAGAAATACAACTTTGTACACACAAAAGGTACACTTTTTCATATTAGCATAAAGTTTCTCAGCTCGTAAGGTACTTAACACAACTTGCACATGTTCACGATGTTCAATCAAGTCCTTACTATAAATCAGAATATCATCAAAAAAACAACCACAAACTTGCCAATAAATTCCCTAAGCACATGGTTCATCAATCTCATGAATGTTCTTGGTGCATTAGTTAAGCGAAATGGAATTACTAACCACTCATACAAACCAAACTTAGTTTTATAGGCAGTTTTCCACTCATCACCCTCTTTAACACGAATTTGGTGATAACCAGATTTAAGATCAATTTTTGAAAACAAAGTAGCTCCATGCAAATCATCAAGCATGTCATCAAGTCTTGGAATAGGATGTCGATATTTAATAGTAATCTTATTGATTGCCCTACAATCGACACACATACGCCAAGAACCATCTTTTTTAGGAACGAGAATTACCGGAACAACACATGGGCTTGGATTCTCGAATTTGACCTCTTGCCAACAGTTCCTCCACTTGCCTTCTCAACTCCTTTGTCTCCTCCGGGTTCGCACGATAAGCTGGTCTATTTGGAATGATGGCCCCCAGTATCAAATCGACTTGATGATCAATCCCTCTAATAGGGGGAAGTTCGTTAGGAAGTTCTTCAGGAAAAACATCCTCAAAATCCTGCAACATTGAGACAAACTCCAAAGGCAAATGGTTAGGTAATTCTTGTGGAACAGGAGAATGATCTTGGAAAACAAGTAAAATCACACTCTTACGAGTAGCAAATAGAGAGGGAATGATCACGCAAGAGAGGTAAAAATAACAAGCTAGAGTAGCAAATAGTTTAAACGTGGGTCTTAAAAAAATCACGATCTCAACTTTGAGGTTAATATGGAACACATAAAATATCCATGGGCCTTTTTTTTCCCTTTTTTTTCCCTTCTTTTGCTTCTGTTTTTTTTTCTTTTTTTTGTTTGTTTGCTTGTTTTTTTTTTTTTTTTTTTTGCAACTTCGAAGTTTAGCCCAAACAAAATAAGAAGAAAAGAAACCCGAAAATAGGAAAGAAGATTATGAGGTAAGATTAGAAAAAAAGGACAAAGTTCAAGAAATTACCTTGTGCTCTGATACCAAACTGATACGACCCAACATGTAAAAGATGACCAACGACTTCATCCGGATAGAATTTTTAACACGATTCTTCCAAGTCATTCGAAAGAGGATAATTTGCTTTATCTCCTTAGCCAAAATCAGCACCGTCTTCTTCTTATCATCAAAAAGTCGGGAATTCCGCTCATGCCATATGTGGTAAATCATAGCAGCAAGAGCAAGATTTTGCATAACGTTCCAACGCACACCACTTGTAAAAAACGCCAATATGCCCCCCCCCCCAAGAATCAGGGATACCATGCAAACCGACTTCCTGTTGAATGATGCACCAAAGCTCCTTAGAAAACCCGCAAAGGAAGAAAAGGTGATTGTGAGAATCTTCACACAATCCATAAAGAAGGCATTTCATATCCGGCGGATCATGTTTCCAAGCAGAAATTCGATCTTGCGTTGGTAATCGACCTTCTGCAAGCCATGCACACATAGCATGCTTCGGTATGGACGCTTTGTGCCAAATTACTTTACTCCACGGAATGATTTGAAAAGCACCCTCCAAAAGATTCCCGCATTTGTAACCGAAAAATCTTGAATACGGTGTTGCAGGTCTAACCAACAAACACGATCCTCCAATGTCGACAAGATGGGCATATTGATATTCGCAAGATTTGGCCATCGATCTACCCACGATTGCGGCTAACTAGTACCCACTCTACTCACGAGATCAAAGACCGAACTAGTAGACGTAAGCCCTTCCGCAGAAAATATACGGTACGAGATACGGTTAGAAAGAGGACCCTCCAAACACCATCTATCGTCCCACGCCTTAATAGTTAACCCATTTCCCAATTGCTAAAAAAGAAACCTCTAACATTCAACCGTAAATCCATGATCTTCCGTAACACCCATGACCAAGTTTTTCTCGTACGAACCGTCCAGAAGCTATCATTTTGGATACAATGCGACCAAACCCAACAAGCCCATAATGAATCACGTTTTCGAGCCAAGTCCCAAACATGTTTCGCAATCAACGCTCTATTCCAAAGAGCAAGCTTTTTAAAACCTAGGCCCCCACTCTCAATCGGTTTACAAACCTCATCCCATGCAAGACGACACTTACCCCGATAGGACTGATGAGAACCCATCCAACGACCCGAATGATGAAGATCCGTTGATATGGCAGATTGGACCAATCACAAGATCCCGCTCCAAGATGTTCAAAGATGCTCTCAATGGGTTGATAAAATCCTGTCGGAAACAATCACTCATCAATTCATCAAATAACCAAGGAAATCTTCGACTTTTGATTCAAATTGAAGGCCAAGATTAGTCTAAGGCTTGGTAGCCCAAGTTGTGATTATTTCATCAATACTCCAAGAAAATTCGGGCAACTCCACACAAGGCCCATGTTTAAGCCCTAAATCACTTATTTCAAGTCCAAATGGACTCAAATCAAAGCCCACTTAAAGAGTAGTATTTTTCCTACAATTTAAGAAGGATCCAAGCCCAAAGAGAAGCCTAATCCACGTCCATGAATCTGCCCAAAAATAGATCCAAGTTCAAGTAACTCATATCATTTAATTGGAAGGCATTTTGAAGGGTCCTATCATTATGAAGGCCTTTACTTACAAGATATTAGAGAGTTGCCTCAAATTAATGTCTAGAATTTAATTGAGTCTTTTGATTTATCTTTTTGTATCCTATAAATAGGTTGTCTTTGTAATCTTTTGAAAACACCTTTGATTTGAATGAAATTGTGAGTTTTAAACTCTTTTTGTTCTTGGTGAACTATAGAACTTATCAAGTCTTCTTGCTTGTGGCGTTCAATACTTATCAATCAACTTGGTAGGTTGATTGTGGCTTATCTTATACCAAGGTTCTTTGTCTCACTATAGACAAGGGGTCGCGGTTTCACCATTACTATCTCGGGCAACCAATAGACGATCGGAAAAATCACATCATTTGGTATCAAAGCTAGCGCTATTGGTTTGCATATCATTTCTTTTCTATCTTTCCTTCTTGTTAATTTCCTTTACTTGAGACCCAAGAATCTCGTATTGGTAGCGGGTCTTGTCACAAGTTGACATGGTTCCTAGACTATTGAATTCTCCGCTTCAATTTCGTTGGTATGTAGCTTCTAGCAAAAAGAAAAAAAAAAGAGGCCGAACAAAAAAAAAGAAAAAAAACTATTTAGGCAAAAAAAAGGCATAAAAAAGAAACAATAGAAAGAAAAAGAACACAAAAAAAAAGTCGAGTTTCATATCTTCTTCTTACATTGTGATTATTTGATAATATCATAGTCTAAGTTGTTTGGTAAGTTTGAATTCCTCAAGGCCACAAGCCAAACTTGATAATTGCTTCTTTTGTTCTTTTAGAACTTTAAGAGGTTTAAAAGAGTGGTAAAAGGCTGTGTGGTGAGATTAATCGAGGGTAAAAGCCATTTGTGAGATACACGAGGGTTGAGTGAATCATTTCTTGAGAGAAACACGTGAGGGAGTGTTGAGAGGAACTAACCTTTATTTTTGCAGAATTTTAAGATGGGGGATGATCAACCCCTTCCGAATCTTCAAATTCAAGTCATAATGGATGAGATACGGCGGATGATGACCAATGAATTCAACCAAGTTCATGAAAGAATGGATCGAATAGACGCAAACGCATGAAGACCACCATCTCATGAAGGTTCCATTGTGAATGAGGAAGAAAGAAGCGACGAATGGGATAGGGAATCTGAAAGGAGATCGGCTAGGAGAAGGCGGCGTATAGACAATAATTTGAGTTCCATAAAGATGAAAGTCCCTTCATTTCAAGGAAAGTCGGATCTGGAAGCATACCTCGATTGGGAGAAGAAAATGGAGTTCATCTTTGATTGTCATGAATACTCCAACCGAAAGAAGGTAAAACTTGTTGTCATTGAGTTTTCTGATTATGCACTAACATGGTGGGATCAACTTTTGATTAGCAAGCGAAGAAATGAAGAAAGGCCTATCGAGAGTTGGGAGGAAATGAAGATGGTCATGAGGAGACGTTTTGTGCCTAGTCACTACTTTCGTGACCTTCACAACAAGCTCCAAAATCTCAAGCAAGGGAACAAGTGTGTTGAAGATTATTTTAAAGAGATGGAGGTTATCTTGATTAGGGCCAACATTGAGGAGGATAGAGAAGCTACAATGGCCAGGTTCTTACATGGTTTAAATTTTGAAATACGTGATCGTGTTGAAATGTATCATTATGTTGAAATTGAGGACATGGTTCATATGCCTGTTAAAATTGAGAAACAACTTAAGAGAGGGGGAGGATCACGAAATAGTACTTGGAAGACGAGTTCTTCAAAGAAAATTGAAAACACATATTCTTTTTTTCTCCTAATCCCAAATCTGGTTCTAAAGATATACACTCTTCAAAAGGAAAATCTGATTCTTCTACTCCTAAGAATCGTGACATAAAGTGTTTTAAGTGTCAAGGCAGGGGTCATATTGCAAGTCAATGTCCAAACAAGCTTGCAATGGTGATTCGATATGATGGGGAAATTGAGACAAATAAATCAGATTCCACAAACTCACCAGATGGTTCGGATGATGATGAAGAGTTGGCAGTCCAAGGAGAGTTGTTGGTTGCTAGAAGATCCTTAAGCGCCCATTCCAAGGAAGATGATGATGCACAAAGGGAGAACATCTTTCACACTCGATGCTACGTTCAAGGCAAGGTATGTAGTGTTATAATTGATGGAGGCAGTTGTACTAATGTGGCGAGTTCTTCTATGGTTGAAAAGCTTGGTTTACCTACTACGAAGCATCAAAAGCCATACAAACTCCAATGGCTTAATGATAGCGGTGAGGTACGAGTTTCAAAACAGTGTTGGTTTCTTTTCGCATAGGGAAATATGAAGATGAAGTCTTATGTGATGTTGTACCTATGCAAGCAAGTCATATGTTGCTTTGGGAGGCCATGGCAGTATGATCAACATGTAAAGCATGATGACTTTACCAACGAGTACACTTTTGTACACAAAGCCAAACCCGTAACTCTTGTACCCATGTCACCTAGTCAAGTTTTTGAAGATCAAGTTAAACTTCAAAATGATGCAAAAAAATAAATGAGCCAAAAGAAAAAAATGAACAAGGCTCAAAAGAAAAAGGAAAGGATAAGAAAACACCCATGGGAAAAAAAGAGAGTCAATATTGTGCTTTGGCAAAAAAAAAGTGAGATAAAAGAAAATTTAAACTTTGAAATGCTTTTTGTGCTTCTTTTGTTCAAAGAGGCTCAATTAGCCACTAACAACTTGGTCGGGACCATTCCGAGCAATGTTATGTCTATCTTGCAGGAATTTGAAGACTTGTTTCCGGAAGAAGTTCCCGATGGTTTGCCACCAATCCGTGGAATTGAACACCAAATTGACTTTGTACCCGGAGCTTCCATCCCAAACAAACCAGCCTATAGAACAAGTCCGGAAGAAACCAAGGAGTTGGAAAGCCAAGTTAAAGAGTTGCTTGCAAAAGGATTGGTTCGAGAAAGCATGAGTCCTTGTGTTGTTCCAGTCTTGTTAGTACCAAAGAAGGACGGCTCATGAAGGATGTGTGTGGATTGACGTGCCATCAACAATATCACGGTAAAGTATCGTCATCCAATTCCTAGATTAGATGATATGCTTGATGAACTGTATGGTGCAAAATTATTTTCGAAAATTGATTTGAAAAGTGGTTATCACCAAATCCGTATGAGAGAGGGTGATTAGTGATGCCCTTTGGTTTAACTAACGCTCCTAGTACATTCATGAGATTAACGAACCATGTTTTGAGAGATTTCATTGGAAAGTTTGTGGTTATTTACTTTGATGATATTTTGATTTACTCCAAAAGTTTGGACGATCATCTTGAACATCTAACTTCTGTTTTGAGTGTGCTTAGCAAGGAAAAGCTTTTTGCAAACTTGAAGAAGTGCACCTTTTGTACCACCAATCATGTTGTTTTCCTTGGATACATGGTAAGTTCACAAGGAATTTCTGTTGATGAAGAAAAGGTAAAGACCATCCAAGATTGGCCAACTCCAAAGAGTGTAAGTGAAGTGTGAAGTTTTCATGGTCTTGCAAGTTTTTATCGTAGATTTGTTAAAAACTTTAGCACTTTGGCATCACCACTCACAGAAGTCATTAAAAAGGACGTCGGTTTTAAATGGGGCAAAGAACAAGAGCAAGCTTTTGAACAACTTAAATTTCATTTAACCCATGCTCCTTTGTTATCTTTGCCCAACTTTGATAAAACCTTTGAAAATGAGTGTGATGCATCAGGTGTTGGAATTGGTGCAGTTTTGATGCAAGAAGGTAAACCATTGACATATTTTAGTGAGAAGTTGAATGGGGCAACCTTGAACTACCCCACTTATGACAAAGAACTGTATTCATTGGTTCGTGCATTAAAGACATGGCAACACTATTTGTGGGCCAAAGAATTTGTCATACATTCTGATCATGAGTCCTTGAAGTTCTTAAAGGGGCAACCCAAGTTAAACAAAAGACATGCTCGATGGATTGAGTTTCTTGAGAGACATTTCCTTATGTCATCCGATACAAGAAAGGTAAGGAAAATGTTGTAGCTGATGCACTTTCACGAAGATACTCTTTACTCTCTTCTCTTGACTGTAAAATTCTTGGTTTTGAACAAATCAAAGAATTGTACCACAATGATGCCGATTTTGGACAAATTTTTCAAGCCTGCGAAAAATGTTCTTTTGAAAAGTTTTTCAAACATGAGGGGTTTTTGTTTAAGGAATCAAAGCTTTGCGTCCCCTAACTCTTCCTTGCGAGAACTTTTGGTTAGGGAAGCGCATGGTGGAGGCCTTATGGGTCATTTTGGCGTGGCAAAAACTTTGGCAATTTTACAAGAACATTTTTATTGGCCAAAAATGAAAGTTGATGTAGGACGAATATGTGAAAATTGTGTTGTTTGCAAACAAACAAAATCAAAAGTTCAACCTCATGGTTTATATACTCCTTTGCCTATACCAAGTGAACCGTGGGTTGATCTTTCAATGGATTTTGTGTTGGGTTTGCCAAAAACCAAGGGCGGCAAAGACTCAATCTTTGTGGTTGTTGATAGGTTCTCTAAAATGGCTCATTTCATTGCATGAAACCGAACTAATGATGCATCACATATTTCTAATTTGTTTTTCAAAAAAATAGTGAGGTTGCATGGGATGCCAAGAACCGTTGTCTCAGATCGAGACACAAAATTTTTGAGTTACTTTTGGAAAACCTTGTGGGGAAAATTGGGAACAAAACTCTTGTTTTCCACAACTTGCCATCCCCAAACTGATGGGCAAACAGAAGTTGTGAATCGCACTCTTGGTACCTTGTTGAGATCCATAATTGGAAGAAATGTCAAAACTTGGGAACAATGCTTACCACATGTTGAGTTTGCTTATAATCGTTCATGTTCATTCTGCTACCAAGTTTTCACCTTTTGAAATTGTGTATGGTTTTAAGCCATTAACTCCAATGGATTTAACTCCTTTACCTTTGAGTGAGCAAGTGAATTTAGATGGCAAGAAGAAAGATGAATTTGTTAAACAAATCCATGAGAAGGCAAAAAGCAACATCGAAGAGCGCACCAAGAAGTATGAACAACAAACAAGCAAACAAGGGCAAAAGAAAGATCACTTTTGAATCAGGAGATTGGGTGTGGCTTCATCTGAGAAAAGAACGATTTCCAACTAAACGGAAGTCAAAGTTGACGCCAAGGGGAGATAGACCATTCCAAATCCTGCAGAAAATTAATGACAATGCTTACAAACTTGACTTGCCTGTTGAGTATAATGTGCATGATGTCTTTAACATTTCTGATTTGAGTCCTTTTAATGCAGATGACGATTTGAGGACAAATCACATTCAAGAGAGGGGGAATATGAGAACCCATCCAACGACCCGAATGATGAAGATCCGTTAAGATGGCAGATTAGACCGATCACAAGATCCCGCTCCAAGATGTTCAAAGATGCTCTCAATGGGTTGATAAAATCCAAGATCTTCGACTTTTGATCCAAATTGAAGGCCAAGATTAGTCTAAGGCTTGGTAGCCCAAGTTGTGATTATTTCATCAACAAATCACCCAACTCCAAGAAAATTCGGCCAACTCCACACAAGGCCCATGTTTAAGCCCTAAATCACTCATTTCAAGTCCAAATGGACTCAAATCAAAACCCACTTAAAGAGTAGTCTTTTTTCTACAATTTAAGAAGGATCCAAGCCCAAAGAGAAGCCTAATCCACGTCCATGAATCTGCCCAAAATTAGATCCAAGTTCAAGTAACTCATATCATTGAATTGGAAGGCATTTTGAAGGGTCCTATAATTATGAAGGCCTTTACTTACAAGATATTAGAGAGTTGCCTCAAATTAATGTCTAGAATTCAATTGAGTCTTTTGATTTATCTTTTTGTATCCTATAAATAGGTTGCCTTTGTAATCTTTTGAAAACACCTTTGATTTGAATGAAATTGTGAGTTTTAAACTCTTTTTGTTCTTTGTGAACTATAGAACTTATCAAGTCTTCTTGCTTGTGGCGTTCAATACTTATCAATCAACTTGGTAGGTTGATTGTGGCGTATCTTATATACCAAGGTTCTTTGTCTCACTATAGACAACGGGTCACGGTTTCACCATTACTATCTCGGGCAACCAATAGACGATCGGAAAAATCACATCAAGGACTCCCCTTGGGACCAAAGAAAATCTCGAAAAAGACCCTCTAATTCGTGAACCGTACCGGATGGAAGAATAAAGACCGACATCCAATACAATTGGAGGGATTGCAAGACCGATCTGATAAGTTGTCTTCGTCCTCCATAAGAGAGGAACTTCGTCTTCTATTTATGAATACGCCCACGAACCTTTTCAACAAGACCACCAAAATCTGCAACTTTGAGACGAATTGGAGAAAGATAAACAATTCAAAATAGCTTGATTTTCATAATGCGGCACATTACCGAAAAAACTTCACTTTTTTCAAGGCTCGGAGTAAGGCCAGATTTAGTCTGAAAACATTGAAGAGCCCGTTTCAATACTTCCACTGATTAAACATCACCACGCGTAAAGACAAATAAATCATCCACGAAACACAAGTGGGTAATGCAGAGTCCTCACATCCCGCATGAAATCCAAAAGCTTCCGCTTCCTCAATACCATTCCTAAGAAGAACTGAAAAACCCTCCATAACAATAGTAAAAAGATAAGGAGATATTGGATCACCTTGACGAAGACCTCATTTTCCGTTGAAGAAACCCTCTGTTTCCCCATTAATAGCAAGAGAGTAAGAGAGGCCGTACTTAGCATTTCATCAACCCATTTCACCAAAACAGGATGGAAACCCAAATCGTGAAGCATGTTGGTTACAAAACACCAACTAACCGTATCATGGGCTTTCTTAATATCAATTTTAAAAGCACACCTCGGAGCACCACTTTCCCTCTGATAGCCAGCAAACAACTCATAGGCCATTAATATATTATCCGAGATACGGCAACTCGGAATAAAAGCAGATTGCGGTGGACCAATAAGAAAATCCAAGGAATCTTTCATCTGATCAGCTACAGTTTTACTAATGCATTTATATGACACAGAACAACATGAGATAGGACGGAAATCTGTTACCTTAGACGCATTAGGGACCTTCGGAATAAGACAAAGAAGGGTATGATTCAACACTTTATCAAGATGGCCACGATAGAAAAAATTGTGAATCACTATTTGCACATCCCGACCGACGATACTCCACGCACTTTTAAAGAAACAAGACGAAAAACCATCCGAACCCGGAGCCTTATCATTTCCAATAAAAAACATAGCTTTCCGAATTTCTTCATTGGTAATTGGCCGAATCATATCATGGGCTTCATGAAGCGATAGTTTACGTTCGAACAAATGTAACGGCATTGAAGACTCAACTTGCACATCCGCAACTCCCATTATGGACTTGAAATGGTTTAATAAAACCATGCCAACGTCCTCGCCATACCAAAAATTCCCGTCCACATCACAAACCGCCATAATGGATTTAGCATGTTTTTTCTCCTTCACAGTTTGGTGGAAAAACCTCGTTTTCCCATCCCCCTCATTTAGCCATCTCACTTTGGCCCTCTGCCTCAAATAGGATTCTTCATCAATTCGAGCTTGTTGATAGGCAAAGAGGATATGGTCCAACTCTTCCCTTAGCTCACGATTCAAAGGATCCAGATCACAAGCCACTTGAATACCGTCCAGCTCAACTTTCAAAAAATCACCACGTTTTGAAAGATTCCGGTACGAGGAGTGGAGTCGTCGCAAAGGCTTTTTAAGAGCTTTTAACTTCAAAGTGACCTTAAACATAAAAGATCCAGTTATCGGGATATTCCACACATTCTTTACCACCTGCAAAAAATCAGGGTGAGCACAATGTTATTAAATTTGAAACCAACCACTTTTTTCCTCACACCCCCTTTAAAAGAGAGCATTCCCGTAGAATGATCAGAGATCCCACGAGGAAGAAACACAACAGTACTATCTGAAAATCTAGTTGTAAACTCAACGTTCGCAAGAATACGATCCAACTTCCTTAAAATTCCTCCTTCACCGTTAGACTTTTGAGTCCACATATGTTGGATACCCGTGTATCGGATGTCAAACACCTCCACATCCTCGACACACATAGGAAAATCCACCATGTCTGAGTTTCGCCTAGAAGATCCTCCGAAACCATCGTGAGGAAATAACAAGGAGTTAAAGCCCCCCACAATGACCACGACTTATCACCCATGAGAACTTTAAACTTACGAATGCCCGACCAAAGTTGTCGTCTCTCACTACCAATATTTGCACCATACACTACATTTAAAAAGAAAGGGCTAGGATCTTCCCGAAGGCGGATTTCACAATGAATATATTGGTTATGAGATTCCATAACCATTACATCCATATGACGAACATCCCAAGCACAAATAATCCTCGTACCCCTATCCGATTGTCCCACATTTGAACTCCACGACCATCTACCCAGAATCTTATCACACGTCTCCTTGAGAACATTACCCTGCACATGGGTTTCAATGAAAGCACAAAAATAAAAACCATAACTATGAATAAAATTCTTTACCTCCCTTTGCTTAAGTGGAGAATTGAGGCCCTGCACATTCCAAAATCCCATCTTAATCATTGATCCACATTAGAGACAATAACCGTGTGTTCCAAGCTGCTCATCGCTTTAACCTCTTCCCCCCATCATACTAGTCTCACCAACTTCAGAATCAACCACAATTTCATGCGCAATCACATCCGGTTCCTCATTAACCGCTTGAAGTGGAGCATAACTGTTGGGAAGTAACACAACCTCTAGGTTTGTAGGAACGGAAAGAACTCACCACGTTAGCAACAAAAGGAGTCGTAGGAGGAGCCGTGACCACCAGGTTCTTTTTGATTGGTTAACTTGAACTAGCATTCCCATCAGGTTTCACTTGTTCCTCTACTTTCTCCGCTACACTTCCAGTCGACACCATCAAAGCCTCAACCTTGTCCATCCCATCCGAAGCCGACTTATTCGATTGTTGACCAGACCCCATCGTCCCATCCTTACCTTTTTTTATCTTCTTTCTTATTATGCCCCCGCCCCACATCTTGCACATCCCCACCAGAACCATTTTTATTGTTAGAAGTCTTCCCCTTGCCATCCGTTCTGGGTGGTTTCGGGACCTAATGTTTCCTTTCAACGCGAGTAAAACCATCATCGTCAACATGTTTACCTTTGCCTTGAGCTTTTTTCGCTACCACCGCTTTAACACAGGACGTAGATTTGTGTCCAAAAACACAACAGTGGGAGCATTGAAGTAGTTCCCATAAATATTCCATGTGAACCTTCACCGTCTCATCGTTACCCCCATTCACGCTTGGGATAACCACATCGATTTCCCGTTTGAGTTCCTCGATCGCCCAAGTTTCCACCAACACTTTAGCAAAGCCTGGTCTACCCCATTGTTTTTCACACATGGCAGCAGTACAACTATCAATCTGCTTCGGAACACCCAATGCACTAGCAAAACAGCTAACCCCTTCCCGATTGAACGCAAACAAAGGAATATTATGTAACTTAACCCAAAGAGGACATTCCGTATGCACTGGACGATGGAGCCCCTTAGTTGGATCCCACGGGAAGACAAAAACGGGAACTCCACGAACCATAATTGGCCCTTGTTCAATAACCTGCATGGCTCCACCTTCGTCGTTAAAACGAAAGAAGAACATACCGTTCTCAATCATCATAGCGTCACGATAGCCATACTTACTCCATACAGTTTTAACGCACCGTTCAACCAAAGGAAAAGGAACTCGAGGTCCCAAGAAATAACCAAAAATCGTGGTATTGTATGACTTACAAACTTCCTTGGCTAATTCGACATGGATAGCAACCACGCTCTTCTTCTTGTCATCCAAAGGAAAAAATTGTAAACTATTTGACCCCGATCCACCGACCGCCTCCGCATACTTCTTTGTCATGGTTTGGACCCTTCCATCTTCCAGTCCCACCTTTGCTTGCCCGCTTATCGAATCCAACCCTTCTTCCACATGAATAGCCTTAGAAACCCTAGTGGTACCCGTAGGGTTTGCATGCATGGAATCACAAGACGAGTTAAGAGACCCTGTGGGGAAATTCAAGGACCCCCTGTCGTCTGAACCCATGAGCACGAGCAGAGGAGCACTACCACCGCAAACTTGAAACTGCAACCAAAGATGGAGATAAAAACACGCAGCCGGTCTAAACTGTTCTTGTAAAAACCGGCTCGGAGACGATAAGCCACCACCGACCCACTATCTTGTCGCCGACCCACGATAAATAAATCTGCAATATGAAATCTGCAATATAGAGCCACCGACCCACGATCGATTAAGGTTGATGCCTAACCCTAATATCAGTTCGTTAGGGTAAACCCTAAAAACAACCGACCCACGATGAACCTTGCAGCCAATCGTAAGAGATCAAAACTACCGCCGAGTAGATTTTTTCTCCGAACCAACCTGGAAGAATACCACCACTGACCCACTACTCGTGTGGACCAATCAACAGCAAGCAGGACAAAACCAAGAAAAAAGAACCTTGATTCTTCAATATGCTCAGATCCTGGAACCCTAATCACGATCTCTCTCTTTGAAAACCTAATCACACCGACCCACTAACAATCCACCACCAATACTCAGAAAAAGAAGCAATTTTCCTCTGCAGCTCCAACTCCTACACAAATCCAAAACACCAACTCCTAGAAAGTCCAAGATCAAAGAGCCAAAACAACAAGTGTACATAAAATGGAAACTACAGAGATCTCCAAACCAAAACCTTCAACCAAAGATAAAGGAAAGGACATATCTACAGAAGCTCAGAAGCCAAATTCTAAGCCTCCACCAAGTTCTGAAAAGCTCATGAAGAGTGCTTTTGACTCTTTCGTGACGCCTAAACCTGAGGAAGAAGATTAGGCATTCGATCTACAACCTCTGTCAGAGCTACCAATCCTAGATCCTCAGGAAAAACCCTCAAAGGACGGAGTAGTAGAGATTATCTAAGGCATGAGAAAACCGATTCCACCCTCTCCACTAAAGAAGGATCTGGAAGAAGTTGTCTACAAATACTTATACAGCCGAGGAATCAACGACCCACTACCTACACTCACACTCTAAGAGGAGATAATTTCAGAGGAAACTAGAAGTTTCTATAAGGAAAAGGCCCAACCAAAAGCTAAGGTGTTCTCAATGGAAAATATCACAGAGGTTCTGGGGATCAAACAACTGCAATACCAAATGTCGAAACTTCTGGTACCACCAATATATTGTGCGGAGAGAAGATGGGATGAAGATGACATTTAAAGATGCCAATCTAAGAAATCTTCACCCTAATGATCTCACAGAGCGCATTGCATGGACAGAGGATAGATTCGGCTGGAGGCAAGAAAACCAAACTGCACACTTAATCATCAAGAAAGTCATGAGGGAAAACCTGCTTTACTACAGTATAGTCGACTTTCAAGTCGCTCTGGACCTTGGAGTGAGAAATATCAGCTTAACAGCCCCTGAAGACAATTGCCCTATCTCTGCCTCTGTCGTACCAAACTCCATCATCATCAATCCAAAATTTGGCTACGTCTATCTGAACAAACAAGGCAAAAAGAAGACGTTATATGGGATAGAGAGCCAAAATATTCCACTATTTAGATTGACACGACTAGATAGAGTTAAGCCATTTTGATTTGTTCATTGATTGTTGTTACATCTTTGTGATCCGGTTAGATCACATTAGTTGTGATCCGGTTAGATCACATTAGTTGTGATCCTTTACCCAGACACTTAGTCGAGGGCACCGACTTTGTGATGCTTCCATGGTGGCTATAATCACTATGGTGTCCTTGTGTATGCGTGGAGAGCGTGCTGGACCTGATCCGGCCATAGGGGCGAATGGATATCCTAGGAATAGAACAGAACTAGGACTGCTTTAATAGTAGTCCAGGGCTAGTGGGTGTCATGCCCACACCGCTAGTTCTCACTTATGCCCATAGAACCGTACATTCTTTGGGAACAACGGGTTTAGTATATTCGGGTGATTTATGTGAACTTGAATAACACGAAACATGGAACGGGTGATTACGTGAACCCCTTTGTTATATCTTTGTGATATTCGATTGATTTATTTTATCGTTTCATGATTATAGGGATAATTTGTACATACCCTATATTGTTTATTGTTGATTTCATTGATATATTCACTGAGTTATTGCTCAGTCACGTTTGTTATTCCATAGCAGGTTCTAGAGACAAACTTGGGGAATATCCGGGTTGAGAGACCAAGAGTGGATATTTTGAAGATTGACTTACCGGACAACCTTATTTTGTGAATAGTTACTTTTGGGATTGTATATATATGTACCTTAATGTTCGGTTGTCAATAACTAGTACTATTTTGCTATAAAGTTTACTTAGTTGCTCTATATGTGTTTAAGCGAATATAGCTAGTATGGGATGTTACACAACCCAATCAGGGAAATCAAGGAGGCCAGACAAGAGGACGGGCATTCGCCATTGGAGCCGAAGAAGCATGTCGAGACCCCAATGTGGTAACAGGTACGTTCCTCTTAGACAACTTCTATGCATCAATATTATTTGACATTGGAGCAGATAAGAGTTTTATTTCATTGGAATTTAGGCCACTGATCGACTTGGAATCTAGGAGTTTGCGGAATGCTTATACTGTCAAAACTGCTAACGGTCTCAAAATTGAGGCTAGGGCTGTAATTTTAGATTGCACCTTGAATCTTGCCGATAAGTCGTTTAGCATTGATCTTATTCCGATTGAATTGGGAAGTTTTGACGTAGTAGTAGGAATGGACTGATTGTCCAAGAATCGAGCGGAGATTTGCTGCTTTGAAAAAGCCATTAGAGTACCTCTTCAGGATGGAGAAACCCTTGTCAGACAAGGATCTATAGACCAGGAAAGAGCCTAAAAATAGTGTCGAGTATAAAGGTTCATAAGTATTTGAGGAAGAAGTGTGTCGCATTCTTGGTGCGCGTAGTTGAGAAGAAGTCCGAGGAAAAGCGAATAAAAGACATTCCTGTGGTGAAGGATCACCCAGAAGTATTTACAAATGATTTTCTTGGACTCCCTCGTCTAGACAAGTCGAATTCCGAATTGACCTCGTTCCTGGAGTAGCACCTGTACCTAAAGCACCATATTGCTTAGCACCAACTGAAATGCAGGAGCTGTCAGGTCAACCTCGGGAACTTCTAGATAAGGGATTCAATTTAGCCAAGTTCCTCACCTTGGGTAGCCCCTGTCCTGTTCGTAAAAAAGAATGACGGATTGTTTCAAATGTGCATCAATTATAGGGAGCTAAACAAGATAATGATCAAGAATTGATATCCCCTTCCTCGAATTGATGATCTATTCAACCAGTTGCAGGGCGCTACTTATTTTTCAAAGATTGATTTTCGATTAAGGTATCATCAGTTGAGAGTTCGTGAGGAGGACATCCCTAAGACTGCTTTTAGGACCCAATACAGGCACTACGAGTTCTTAGTTATGCTCTTCAGACTAACGAACGCATCAGCCGTGTTTATGGATTTAATGAACAGGGTATGCAGACCATACATTGACAAGTTTGTGATCGTATTCACCAATGACATACTAATCTACTCACGGAGTAAGGAGGATCACGAGCAGCACCTGAAGATAATATTGAAATTACTCAAGGATCAGAAGTTGTATGCCAAATTCTCAAAGTGCGAATTTTGGACTCAGAAGGTACACTTTCTTGGTCACGTGGTTGGCGAGAAAGGAATCCACGTGGATCCAGCTAAGGTAGAGGTCGTTAAGAAGTGGGAAGCCCCAAAAACCCCAACATAAATTCGTCAATTTATGGGTTTGCCAGGTTATTACCGATGATTTATCGAGAATTTCTCAAAAATTGCTCAACCACTCACGGCACTGACTCAAAAGGATAAGAAATTCGTTTGGGAGAAACCGCAAGAGGAAGCATTTCAACTAATAATGCAAAAGTTGTGCAACGCGTCAATTCTAGCATTACCAGAAGGAACCGACAACTTTGTGGTGTATTGTGACGCTCACATCAAGGTTTGGGTTGCGTATTGATGTAGATGGACAAGGTTATAGCATATGCATCAAGACAAATTAAGGTTCATGAGAAGAACTATACTATTCATGACCTGAAACTTGGAGTTGTAGTGTTTGCTCTTAAAATTTGGAGACATTATTTGTACGACACTAAGTACACTATTTTTACTGACCTCAAGAGTCTTCAACATATCCATGGTAAAAAAAGTGCTTAATATGAGGCAGAGAAGATGGGTAGTTACTTAGTGACTATGATTGTGAGTTTCGATACCACCCGGGTAAGGCCAATGTGGTAGCCGATGCCCTAAGCAAGAAGGAAAGGATAAAACCCTCATGGGTGCAAGCATTTGGAGCGCTTGTGCAGACGAGCTTAAAGACTCTAATTCTTGAAGCTTAGGATGAAACACTAAGAACGGAAAATTTGAAGAACGAAACTCTACATGGTTTGGAACATAGATTTGAAACTAAGATTGACGGAGTACGTTACTTCAAGGATAGAGTTTGGATTCCAAAAGCTAACAACCTACGGGAAATAGTTTTGGAGGAAGCCCATAAATCTAGGTATTCGATTCACCCAGGGGCGAATAAGATGTACAAGGGCATAAAGGAAAACTATTGGTGTCTAGTGATGAAGAAAGATATTTCCTTGTACGTGGGGAAATGCTTAACTTGCTCGATGGTCAAAGACGAATACCAAAAGCCATCCAGTCTGCTACAACCACCTGAGATTCCACAGTGGAAATGGGATCAAATAACTATGGATTTCATAACCAAATTACCCAGAACTGCTAAAGGACACGACTCGATTTGGGTAATAGTGGACCGGTTTATGAAATCTGCATACTTCCTACCTATTTGGGAAGATTATAAGATGGAGAAGCTTGCTCAGATCTACATCAACGAGATCGTTACACGTCATGGGATACCTATTTCCATTATTTCTGATAGAGACAGTCGCTTCACATCACGGTTTTGGCAATCACTTTAGAAAGCATTGGGTACACAGTTGAGCTTGAGCACTGCCTGTCATCTTCAAACCGATGGGCAAAGAGAACGAACTATTCAGACTTTAGAAGATATGCTTCGAGCATGTCTATAGACTTTGGATGGAGTTGGGATACTCACCTACCTTTGGTCGAGTTTTCCTATAACAATAGCTATCACACAAGTATTCAGGGCGCGCCATATGAAGCCTTGTATGGACGTAAGTGTCGTTCGCCACTTTGTTGGTTAGAAATTGGAGATAGACACTTAACTAGACCCGACATTGTGCAAGAGACTACTGACAAGATCTCGATCATCAGAGATAGACTTAAAGCAGCCAGGGATCGTCAAAAAAGTTATGCAAATAACCGTAGAAATCCTTTAGAGTTTCAAGTTGGTGATAAAGTGCTCCAAAAGGTATCACCCTGGAAAGGATTGGTACGTTTCGAGAAAAGAGGTATGCTGAGCCCCAAGTTTATTGGGCCTTTCGAGATCACTAAAAGGATTGGTCCAGTGGCATACAAACTTAAGTTACCTCAGGAGTTAAGTGTTATCCATGGTACATTTCATGTGTCGAACCTCAAGAAGTGTCTAGCTGATGACTCCTTAATCGTACCTCTAGAAGAAGTTCGGATCAACGATAAGTTGCACATCATAGAAGAACCAATTGAGGTTCTTGATAGAGAGGTTAAACAACTTAGGCGAAGTAAAATTACAATCATAAAAGTTCGTTGGAACACAAAGCATGTGCCTAAGTACACATGGGAACGTGAGGATTATATGAAGCTCAAGTATCCTCACTTCTTTGCTAAAGAACCCGTTAAAGATGGCAATCCTTGAATTTCGGGACGAAATTCTTTTAACTGGGGGAGAATGTGACATCCGTCAAAATAACGTTTCAGGTTAGAACTAGACTGAACATTTTAGTATCATATGCAGAATAGTACTTGAGGCCATGTTATTAGAAAAGTCTAGAAATTTTGCTTAACATTCACTTAGATGAGTGAATTATCCACAAATCTCATAAAATGTCAATCAACATTTTATATGATGTATATATATATATATATATATATATATATATATATATACATCATATATAAAACTACCTAGTTTAAATAAGTTAGCTAGTAGATAATTCAAATACTAAAAGAATAAAAGACAAAACTACAAATATTCCTTGCATTTTCTAAAAACACAATGATTATAACCAAAACCACTCAACCTCACCTCTCCCCCCCCCCCTTGGCAAGCATTACTTCCCCACCACCTCTCCCCTCTCCTATTTAAACATCATCCTATCTCTCATTTCCCTCACTTCTCATCATCTACTTCTCTCTCTAACTTCTCTCTAGATTTTCCTCTACATTTTCTCTCTATTCTCTCTTCTTTTTCTTTCAAAAACCATCTTCATTCCACCAACAAAAATCAAAGATTCAAGGCTTTGAAGGTGTTCATTAAGGTAAGAACATGATAACACTTACTCGCCTTTTTAGTTTTTCATGTCTTGAGTTTTATTCTTCTCCTTTGATTTTCAAGTATTGTTTTGCTACGAAAACAATCTTTGATTCTTAATGTTTGTAGATTTTTCCCTAAAAACATGTTGCATGTTTTTAAAAGGGGATAAAAGCCATGATCAAACCAAAGTTAGGATCAAAGAAAGAACTTTTGAAAGTTCTAACTAGCATGCATGTGTTTTATTCAACATTCTACTTCATGGATTCTAAAAAGTTGTATGAAATATTTTCTACATATCAAATACCTACTTTAAACTTCATTCATGTGATTTAAAATTTATATTTTATGTGCTAGATTTCAAATCAAGCTCAAATAATTGATTTCAAATAAATTTCAAATAAAACTCATAATGGTCATTTTTGGAGTTTTTGGCAAGATAACTTTGTTTGGATTGCATGCATGTAACTTTTGATTATTATTGATTTGATGTGATAAACACGTTCTAAGCAAAAGAAGCAAAAACCATTTAATGAATCAAGAGATTTGACACATTTGCTTGAAATCATTTTCAAACAGCATGCTGACAGATTTCTACACCTAACTTTAAAGGACTATAACTCTCTCAATATTTAATCAAATGAGGTGAAATTTCTTCTGGAATTTACTTTTATGTGTTAGGTTTCGAACCCAAGTGGAATCACCTTAAAAAACTAAGAATTAGATCTCTAAACAGTGGTTACAAAACAAGTACTCAAATAGCTAAACTTTCTGTTGTGGACCTTAACGAGGGACTGATTTGAAGGAACTATCTATATTAAAAAATTATGGTTTTTATGCCAAAAGTTCCCTAACACAGTATATTAGCTTGGGTAAAAATATTATGACCAAAATAACCTTGGAAGACAACAAAAAGTGGACATAAATTGACAACAAAATCTTGGACAGCAAAAGGACATTTACAAACTGTCACACCCCGCTAAAGCGGAAATACGGAACATGACAGTTCGATAAACATAGCATTAGGAAATGATATAATACCTTCATACATATCAACCATAGTTTACATCCTGTTCCAAAATAAGCTTTCTTTACAAAACCCAAATTTAAATTACATGATACTATTAAACGATTAAGCGCAAAAACTAATCTCAATCATTATCCGGATACCTTCTTGTTCCCTGAAAAGCATGTATAAAACAAGGTCAACTACAAAGAGTTGGTGAGTTCACAAGTTTTAAAGATGCACAAAAATAAATTTTTATATGCAGGATTGACCAATTAAAAACATAATATCAAATCAACCTTTGAACCATAATTCACGATTAAAAATTTTTAAATTATATGACAGAAAATATGCCTCAAAAACCTTTCGTATGTTGAACCTCTACTAGACCGTCCACTGACCAAACAAATGTGCCCCAAAAAGAACTACCGTTGTGGCCATGAATCACATTGATAGATCCTATTTCTCTAGAATTAGTGCACCCTTACTCGTCAGTATAAGGTGGGCTTGTCACACCAAATAGCGCTATCCACTAAGACTATAGGCTCCCGCAGGAGTTAACTAGTAGAGTCGGGGACTTAAAGAAACAATCCAACATACTAATATCCGCATATATGTCATATAATATCCCAAAACAAACGCTTTATCACCAAAGCAACCAAAATCATCCATGATAATTGTAAACATCTTCGTGAATTATTGAAATAATTAACATGCTTTTCACCCCAAAATATATAAAACAGTAAAATAGGGGTTGTGAATACTCACCTTTTATGATGATGCAAGAGTATAACAACACAATTCTCTTAGCCCGGTCCTTAAATCCCTATAGAGTAATTGTACCAAAAATTAATACCCATCCTCAAAACCTAACTCGACCATTCTTACATCTCAATATGTATATATATATATACACATGCCATTATGTTTAACTTATTGTTTAGAATAAGATTTTAGAATTTACTATACCAAACCAATCACCAAAACATAAGCTTTTAAAGTTTTAGGATCACTTTTTGGATTTCAGCACTTGCTGTCCAAATTTTGTGATCTCAAAATAAGCTTCAAAATAACATTTCCCAAATACCAAAAATAACCATATTTTTACAGTAATCAATATACTAAGTTATGAACTATTCTGCAAAATTTTATGATTTAAGGAAATGTTTAGGTGTCCCAAATAAATTCCACAAAACAGATTGTCACAAATTTTCAGATTAGTGACACGCTTCACTTGCAGCTTACATTTGGGATATCAAATCTCAGAATTAAGCAATGAGCCATATATGGTTGTAAAACTAACTCAAAAATCTAACATGTGGAAAAAGATTCACTCAGTTTGGACAAGAATTGAGGGAGTTATGGTCTTTGAAAGTTGGGTATATGATTCTGCCAATTCTGGACAGATTACACCACTTTCTTCTAAAATACAAATGAGTGACCAAACCTCCATAATTTTGAGTGATTCTTGATGCTATAAATCACTAATACCTTAAATTGAAGTTTTGTAACAAAAATCCTAAATTTTTAAGGAGTATGAACTGACTTATAAAGCTTGTAAGTGAAGGCACAAACCATGACAGCAAGCTGTTGACATGATGAAGTTTGTATTAACATAAAATGATGATCATTTGGCATGGTTTTCATTAAAAACTCATGGCCTCACATCTTAAATGAATATACAAAGATTCTAATAACTCAAATATACATCATGGATTCATAGCAACTTCAAGTGCTCATCCAATCCCATGCATGACAACATAATCACTAAATAAGTGATATTACCCCATTTTAGATGCTCTTAATCATTTGAGATTTGAGTAATCTCATTCTAAGAGTTTCTTTATACTCAAAATGGTTGTAAATATATAAATTTCAGTCCAAGTATCACCAAAATTTCGTGGACCAAAGTACCACATTTCATAACACTAATATTTTGATAAAATCTCAAAAATCTCACTTAAATTCCAAGTTTTATGGGAAGATCATTCAATGGTTTACTTGGCAAATGTAATATTTACCAAAGGTATCCCATTTCTCTTCTAGAACAAGGATTTTATAACTTCTACATGAAATGGTATGAAACCCTCATATTTTGAATAAAAACTTGAAAAATGAAGACATAAAGTGATTACCTTCTTACTTGGAGATGAGAACTTGAATTCTTGAAGTAGAAGGGGGTTTAAATCTTGATTTCTTCTTGGAAATTTTCTGAAAATCAATTATGGTGGTGGTGGTGTGTGTGGCCGGCGTGAGAAAGAGAGAAGAAGGAGAAGAGAGGAGGTGAGGAGTTTACTTGGAAACATAAAATGAACTAATAGCCTCTAATTCTCAATTTTTAAATTTTAAAAATGATGAAAGGAAGGGAGTGGTGGTGTAAAATTCGGCCATGTGGCCTTGATGACACACTCAAAGAAATTAAAAAAAATATATATAATTATGATGTATACTTGATTTAAAATCAGATAAATTTGAGAACAGTAACCCTAAATTCTCAGTTTACATCTAAAAATAAACATTATAAATGGATAAATATATTTTACTACGAAAATAAAAAAAATCCTATTATTATGGGTATTTTAGACTCACAACATAATTTCTGGCATTTTTGAGATGTAACGGTCATTTATCAGTCCGAACCGGGTATTTTTACGCGACTTCCGAATTTTTCGGGTAAACTTCTAATTTAATCATTCTAACTAGACATTAAGGAATTTAACTTCATAAATAATTTCTAATAGGTCAGAGATTGCTAACCTTATCATACTGGTTATTAGGCAGTTGTCACATTTTCCCCCTGTTAAAAGAATTTCGTCCCGAAATTCATACTTAAATTCCTTCTGATTAAATCTTTTCAAATAACTGAGGATATTGATTCCTCATGTGATCTTCTCTTTCCCAAGAATATTCCGGACCGAATCTTGATTTCCATCGGACCTTTAGGATTGGAATTTTGCGGTGCTTTAATCGCTTAACGTCTCGATCGAGAATCTCAATGGGTTCTTCTTTAAAACACAGACGTTCATCGACTTTGATTTCTTCCGGTGAAACAATCAATGATTCATTGGTCACACACTTCTTTAAATTTGATACGTGAAATGTATCATGAATGGCACTCAATTCTTGGGGTAGTTTGAGTTTATAAGCCACTGGTCCAATTCTCTTTGTGACTTCGAATGGTCCAATAAACCTTGGACTTAACTTACCCCGCTTCCCAAAGCGAATGATGCCTTTCCAAGGTGATACTTTTAATAGCACTTTATCACCTACTTGGAACTCCAATGGCTTTCTTCGATTATCAGCATAACTCTTTTGACGATCTCTTGCTGCCTTAATCCTATCCCGAATAACTGATATTTTATCGGTGGTTTCCTGAACGATGTCCGGTCCAAACAATTTACTTTCTCCGGCTTCTATCCACCCCAGCGGTGATCTACACTTTCGTCCATAAAGAGCTTCATATGGTGCACATTGGATACTGGAGTGATAACTGTTGTTATAAGAGAATTCAACCAATGGTAAATGTTGATCCCAATTTCCGCCAAAATCTATCGCGCATGCACGCAACATGTCCTCCAAGGTCTGAATGGTCCTTTCCGTTTGACCATCCGTTTGAGGATGATAAGCTGTACTTAGATCCAATCTAGTGCCCAAAACCTTTTGAAATGTCTGCCAAAATCTGGAAGTAAAGCGACTATCTCTATCGGAAATGATAGAAATGGGTACTCCGTGGCGAGAAACGATTTCATCAATATACAGTTGCGCTAACTTTTCCATTTTGAAATCTTCTCGTATTGGTAGAAAGTGCGCAGACTTTGTAAGTCGATCCACTATTACCCAAATAGCATCATGACCTTTCCTAGTTCTGGGTAATTTGGTTACAAAGTCCATTGAAATTTGATCCCATTTCCATTGAGGTATTTCGGGTTGTTGAAGAAGACCCGAAGGCTTTTGGTGTTCTGCTTTCACCTTTGCGCAGGTCAAACATTTACTTACATACATAGCAACATCTCGTTTCATTCATGGCCACCAATAATAGCTTCTCAGATCCTGATACATCTTGTCTGCTCCTGGATGAATTGAATATCTTGATTTATGAGCTTCTTCTAAAATTTTGGACCGCAGGTTGTTAGCCTTTGGTATCCAAATTTTATCCTTAAAGTAACGTACTCCATCCACTCTTGTTTCAAAATCCTTCTCCAAATGATGAAGAGACTCATTTCTCAAATTATCAGACTTTAATCCTTCCTCCTGAGCTTCAAGAATTTGCGCCTTAAGATTTGTCTGAACAATTACTCCCATAGCTCGTATTCTCAAGGGCTTTACTCTCTCCTTTCTACTTAACGCATCTGCTACAACATTAGCTTTTCCTGGATGATATTTTATTTCACAGTCATAATCACTGAGCAATTCCACCCACCTTCGTTGTCTCATATTAAGCATCTTTTGATCAAAGATGTGCTGAAGACTCTTATGATCAGTAGAAATGGTACATTTTGTCCCATAAAGATAATGTCTCCAAATCTTTAGTGCAAAAATTACAGCTCCCAATTCCAAGTCGTGGGTGGTATAATTTCTTTCATGCACTTTTAACTGCCTAGACGCATACGCAATCACCTTATCCTTTTGCATTAGGACACACCCCAATCCTTGGCGTGATGCGTCGCAATAAACCACGAAATTGTCAGTGCCCTTAGGCAATGCTAAAATTGGAGCATTGCAAAGTCTTTGCTTGAGCATCTGAAAAGCTTCTTCCTGTTTATCTGTCCATATAAACTTTTCATCCTTTCGAGTTAAAGTGGTTAAAGGCTGCGCGATCTTGGAGAAGTTAGAAATGAATCGCCGATAATATCCTGCTAACCCAAGAAATTGACGAATCTCCGTGGGGGTCTTCGGAATCTCCCAATTCTTGATGGCTTCCACCTTTGCTGGATCAACTTGAATTCCTTCTTGATTAACTACGTGCCCGAGAAAATGAACTTCTCGTATCCAAAATTCGCATTTGGAAAATTTAGCATATAGTTTCTGATCCTTAAGTAATTCGAGTATCCGCTTCAGATGCTGCTCGTGATCCTCTTTGCTTCGGGAGTAGATGAGAATGTCGTCAATGAACACGATTACAAATTTATCCAAGTATGGTCTGCATACTCTGTTCATTAGATCCATAAAAACTGCCGGTGCGTTCGTTAATCCAAAAGGCATAACCAGAAATTCATAATGCCCATACCGAGTTCTAAAGGCTGTTTTGGGAATATCTTCTTCTCGAACTCTCATCTGATGGTATCCTGATCGAAGATCGATCTTTGAGAAATAAGCAGCTCCTTGCAATTGATCGAACAAATCATCGATTCGGGGAAGAGGATATCGATTCTTGAGAGTTAGCTTATTGAGCTCTCTATAATCGATGCACATTCGGAAGGTTCCATCCTTCTTTTTGACAAAAAGAACTGGGGCTCCCCATGGCGAAGAACTTGGTCTGATAAATCCCTTTTCAAGAAGTTCTTGGAGTTGTTCGGACAACTCTTTCATCTCCGATGGTGCTAGACGATATGGAGATTTTGCCACCGGTGCAGCTCCAGGGATCAAATCAATGTGGAACTCAACTTGTCTTTGCGGTGGCAATCCAGGTAATTCATCGGGAAAAACTTCTGGAAAATCTTGGACTATTGGAATATCCTGGATGCGCTTCTCCTTTAACTTCTTATCTACTACATGCGCCAAAAATGCAACACACTCTTTTCTTAAATACTTACGCATTTTCATGCACGATACTATTTTTAAACTTGTTCTTGACTTATCTCCATAAACTAAAAGTATTCCTCCTTCTGATGATTGAATTCGAAGTTTCTTTTCGGAACAACAAATTTCTGCTCGATTCTCGGATAACCAATCCATACCCACCACTATATCGAAACTTCCCAATTTAATTGGAATCAAATCTATGCTAAACCCCTTCTCCGCCAAAACTAATGTACAGTTAGGAACTACTTCGCTAACCCTAGTTTCTTGACCGTTAGCAAATTTAATAACATAATCTTCCTTTAACTTTTGAGACTTTTGCCCAATTTTTGATCTGAATTCTAATGATATAAAACTCTTATCTGCTCCAGAATCAAATAATACGGACGCAGAGTGGTTATTTAAGAGAAACGTACCTGTAATCACGTCCGGATTTTGTCTTGCCTCTTCCGCTCCAATTTCGAATACTCGTGCTCTTGCTGGCCTCCCTGGGTTCCCCCGATTAGCTGGTTGGCCTTGATTTACGGGCATCCTTCTGTTATATTTAGGACAGGCACTCCTTAGATGATCCATACTTCCACATTCAAAACATACCCGCTTTTGAGTGCTCTTGCAATCCTTAGCAAAATGGCCTACTTTACTGCACCTATGACATATTATACAACGCCCTTGATGGTAATAATTACACTTATCACATTTTGGCACCATCTCTTTTTCTTTACCCGTAGTCTGGGCCTGAATTCCAAAGTTTCTTGTTATTCTCTGCTCCTTACCTTTCCTCCCATCAAACTGTCTTCTCCAGGGTTCCTCCATCTTCCTTTTACCTTTGGCTATTTCATTTGAAAACAGTCCTGAACGAGTCGCGTTATCAGTCAACTTAGCGGCTAAGCTTACTGCTTCCTGCATAGTGTTCGGCCTTCCTGAAGTCACATCTCCCATTATTTCAGGTGCTAATCCCCAAATATACCTATCAATTCTATTCTCTTCTGGTGTTACTAATTGAGGAACTAACTTTGCTAATTCGTGAAATCGAGACGTATAGGTATCCACATCATTCCCTTTCATCTCGTGGTTCCACAATTCTGCTTGAAGCTTCTGCATTTCGTTCCTTGGGCAATACTCTTCCTTAAGCATTTCTTTAAATTCATTCCATGAAAGTCTAATCACTGCCTCTCGTCCACGAGTTTGGACTAGGGTATTCCACCAAGTTAACGCTCGCCCTTGCAGTAGGCAGGCTGCAAACTCCACTTTGTTTGCCTCTGAACATTTGCTAATGTGGAGTACTGATTCCATACTCTCGATCCACGATAGTAATCCAACCGCCCCTTCGGTTCCATGAAATTCTTTTGGATTGCATGTCCTGAATGTCTTATAGGTGCATTCCTTTTCTCCGGTTGGTCTTACATTATTCTCGCGATTAGTATTTAAACCTGCCGCAACCTGGCTAACGATGTTTGGAAGTGCTGCTATAAGCTGATCGGACACAAGACGTGCTAGATCGGGATCTTCTCTTCTTGGCGGCATAATTCTATTGCACAATTTATTTTAACGTCACGTCAATAATTAATTCCAAATTCTTACTTCCCTTATTCCTATCCCTTAATCTTAATACAATAATAATTGTATTTAATTGATCATACCTCTAATATAACAAAAATCAACCTTATGGAATTGAAATTCACAATTCTTAAACATACATAAACAATATAACATAACATAATCATTATCATTACAAAACTACGCCATACATTCAATCATTCATCCAAAAATAATAGACAAGCTATTTAATAATGTACTAATATGACGAGTTACACATCCTCAAAAGAAAATTAGTTGCCCAAGTATCCATAAGTAAACCACGCTACTAATGTCCGAAAAATGACACCATCAACCACGCTATCACAACCACTAAGAGTCCCATCACCACCGATAAGCAAGAGTGCAACCAGGCTACCATCGCCCTAGTTTCCACTAATTCTCTCATAATTGCACTCATAGCTTGATCGTCCGCACTCACCATTGATATCAGTCCATTTAGGATTTGGTCACTTGAATTCATTATCATCATGAGTGCATCGAGGGAATGCCCATGATGGTCTACTTCCAATCTAACCCTCTCTACTTCTCAAGCCATCCCTGAAACCCAATAGTTTTCTAATGTCGTCATGCCAGTTGGTTGGGACATTGGTATACCGGCGCATGGCGGTGGCGATACCCTCCGACTCCGAAGTCGAGAAGGCCCCGCCTCGTCCCTACGTGGAACGGGTGAAGTCGGCTCCAAGGTGGGGGTGATCGATCTCTCCGGTGATCGCTCAGAATCAGTGTATTCGTGCTCGGATGGGTCATAATCGTCAAGTGACTGATCTCGGTGCGAGGGTGATCGAGACATGATGAATGCGATAATTAATAAAGTTTAATTGTCAATCATGCTATAATTTTTAATAATACTCAAAAGTACCATGCAAACTCACATAACAATCATGCTTCTCATTTTTGTATCAAAAAGTTTCTATTTTTAGTAATTCCTAGTATAACCAATTCATGTCCCCTTTATACACACTTAAATTAAACAAAGGTGATCAAGCTTTGTCTAAATTAAAATATGATAATGTGAAACACATTTTAGTTATACTACAGCGTACCTTAATTTTGAAAACTTTATTTGTAAAAAGGTTATAGTGTATGGTTTTTTTATAGTAAAAACCGGTATTCTCTATAACCTATGGCTCTGATACCAAGTCTGTCACACCCCGCTAAAGCGGAAATACGGAACATGACAGTTCGATAAACATAGCATTAGGAAATGATATAATACCTTCATACATATCAACCATAGTTTACATCCTGTTCCAAAATAAGCTTTCTTTACAAAACCCAAATTTAAATTACATGATACTATTAAACGATTAAGCGCAAAAACTAATCTCAATCATTATCCGGATACCTTCTTGTTCCCTGAAAAGCATGTATAAAACAAGGTCAACTACAAAGAGTTGGTGAGTTCACAAGTTTTAAAGATGCACAAAAATAAATTTTTATATGCAGGATTGACCAATTAAAAACATAATATCAAATCAACCTTTGAACCATAATTCACGATTAAAAATTTTTAAATTATATGACAGAAAATATGCCTCAAAAACCTTTCGTATGTTGAACCTCTACTAGACCGTCCACTGACCAAACAAATGTGCCCCAAAAAGAACTACCGTTGTGGCCATGAATCACATTGATAGATCCTATTTCTCTAGAATTAGTGCACCCTTACTCGTCAGTATAAGGTGGGCTTGTCACACCAAATAGCGCTATCCACTAAGACTATAGGCTCCCGCAGGAGTTAACTAGTAGAGTCGGGGACTTAAAGAAACAATCCAACATACTAATATCCGCATATATGTCATATAATATCCCAAAACAAACGCTTTATCACCAAAGCAACCAAAATCATCCATGATAATTGTAAACATCTTCGTGAATTATTGAAATAATTAACATGCTTTTCACCCCAAAATATATAAAACAGTAAAATAGGGGTTGTGAATACTCACCTTTTATGATGATGCAAGAGTATAACAACACAATTCTCTTAGCCCGGTCCTTAAATCCCTATAGAGTAATTGTACCAAAAATTAATACCCATCCTCAAAACCTAACTCGACCATTCTTACATCTCAATATGTATATATATATATACACATGCCATTATGTTTAACTTATTGTTTAGAATAAGATTTTAGAATTTACTATACCAAACCAATCACCAAAACATAAGCTTTTAAAGTTTTAGGATCACTTTTTGGATTTCAGCACTTGCTGTCCAAATTTTGTGATCTCAAAATAAGCTTCAAAATAACATTTCCCAAATACCAAAAATAACCATATTTTTACAGTAATCAATATACTAAGTTATGAACTATTCTGCAAAATTTTATGATTTAAGGAAATGTTTAGGTGTCCCAAATAAATTCCACAAAACAGATTGTCACAAATTTTCAGATTAGTGACACGCTTCACTTGCAGCTTACATTTGGGATATCAAATCTCAGAATTAAGCAATGAGCCATATATGGTTGTAAAACTAACTCAAAAATCTAACATGTGGAAAAAGATTCACTCAGTTTGGACAAGAATTGAGGGAGTTATGGTCTTTGAAAGTTGGGTATATGATTCTGCCAATTCTGGACAGATTACACCACTTTCTTCTAAAATACAAATGAGTGACCAAACCTCCATAATTTTGAGTGATTCTTGATGCTATAAATCACTAATACCTTAAATTGAAGTTTTGTAACAAAAATCCTAAATTTTTAAGGAGTATGAACTGACTTATAAAGCTTGTAAGTGAAGGCACAAACCATGACAGCAAGCTGTTGACATGATGAAGTTTGTATTAACATAAAATGATGATCATTTGGCATGGTTTTCATTAAAAACTCATGGCCTCACATCTTAAATGAATATACAAAGATTCTAATAACTCAAATATACATCATGGATTCATAGCAACTTCAAGTGCTCATCCAATCCCATGCATGACAACATAATCACTAAATAAGTGATATTACCCCATTTTAGATGCTCTTAATCATTTGAGATTTGAGTAATCTCATTCTAAGAGTTTCTTTATACTCAAAATGGTTGTAAATATATAAATTTCAGTCCAAGTATCACCAAAATTTCGTGGACCAAAGTACCACATTTCATAACACTAATATTTTGATAAAATCTCAAAAATCTCACTTAAATTCCAAGTTTTATGGGAAGATCATTCAATGGTTTACTTGGCAAATGTAATATTTACCAAAGGTATCCCATTTCTCTTCTAGAACAAGGATTTTATAACTTCTACATGAAATGGTATGAAACCCTCATATTTTGAATAAAAACTTGAAAAATGAAGACATAAAGTGATTACCTTCTTACTTGGAGATGAGAACTTGAATTCTTGAAGTAGAAGGGGGTTTAAATCTTGATTTCTTCTTGGAAATTTTCTGAAAATCAATTATGGTGGTGGTGGTGTGTGTGGCCGGCGTGAGAAAGAGAGAAGAAGGAGAAGAGAGGAGGTGAGGAGTTTACTTGGAAACATAAAATGAACTAATAGCCTCTAATTCTCAATTTTTAAATTTTAAAAATGATGAAAGGAAGGGAGTGGTGGTGTAAAATTCGGCCATGTGGCCTTGATGACACACTCAAAGAAATTAAAAAAAATATATATAATTATGATGTATACTTGATTTAAAATCAGATAAATTTGAGAACAGTAACCCTAAATTCTCAGTTTACATCTAAAAATAAACATTATAAATGGATAAATATATTTTACTACGAAAATAAAAAAAAATCCTATTATTATGGGTATTTTAGACTCACAACATAATTTCTGGCATTTTTGAGATGTAACGGTCAGTTATCAGTCCGAACCGGGTATTTTTACGCGACTTCCGAATTTTTCGGGTAAACTTCTAATTTAATCATTCTAACTAGACATTAAGGAATTTAACTTCATAAATAATTTCTAATAGGTCAGAGATTGCTAACCTTATCATACTGGTTATTAGGCAGCTGTCACACAAACTTTGCTTAAAAATCAACTTTTAGACCCTTTTGTCATTTTATGTTATGAATTTGAGTTTTTATTAAATGAACAAGTTAAAACTAACACATCCACAAAATATTAATATTAAATATTATAAACTTTAAAGAATCACAAAAATGAAAATTTAAACAAGTTTATATACTAAAGGCATTTTATGACATTTTGGATAAGTAAGCATTACCGATGCCATTAAGGTCTAAGCTTGAATCTTACTAGTGTTCTTACATAGTAGGATCAGACCTTGATTTGCATTCAGTGGACGTCTTGAATTCGTCTTCGCTTATCACAGTGAGTTTTTACAACCACTTTTTACCGTTTTCATACATTTTGGGGTGAAAAACATGTTACAGTTACTTTTACGCATCAGTTGTATTGTTTACTTGAAAATGATAAATCTTGCTATGTTTGCTTATGCTCTATGGTACGTATGATTATGTTAGATGATTATGAGTTTTTGCTATCGTACAATAAGTCCCCAATTTCTCATACATTACCCTTTACACTCAAGGATTGAGCCGTTGGTAATTATAGATAGTACTATTTGGTTGACACCCCACTCACATTGCTGGATGCATATGTGCATAATTATTGTTTCAGTTATGCATGTTAGTGATAGAACATGCACTTTGGGGCTTTCAAGTCATTAGGTTTAAGTAATGGGCTCATGGCTTTAACATTTTTGCATACAACAATATACCTTGAGCAAGTTTTTACAACTGATATTTCATATCCACTGTGTGGATTCAAACAAGTTCTAAGACAAGATGCTAATGCTTTTAGAAAACCTGTGATCTCACCAACTGTTTCAATAGTTGATCTCTCTTTGACACACTTTTCAGGTATACGTCAGTAAAGCTTTCATCTAGGAAGGAACCGCTTGTGGCGGCATCTTGCATATGTTTTAAACCATGTTATTTCCCCTTTTGTAAAACTTTCATTAAGATGTATTGTAATCTTTTGTATTTCTTTAAACTGCTATGGGTGGTGTTATCTTGTACCTTATGCTATGGAACCTTAAGATGTTACATCTCATGTTTCCGCTTTAGTGGGATGTGACAATATATATATCATTCTTCTAGATCAAATGTTTTTAGAAAGAAAAGAGAACCCAAATTTCATTGGGTTCCAAAATCTGAGACTAACTAAAAAGGACCCATTTATAAGTGGGTACCTAAACTTGTTGTTACTTGATTTCTCTTGTGCAGACCCGTCATATGTGGTACTTGGATTTAGGCTATTCCAAGCATATGACCGGGAGAAACGATATTTTATCTAACTATACATAGAAACTTTGTAGCGATGTGCGTTTTGGGAATGACCATTTTTCACTGATACTTCGATATGGTGATGTTGTTCAAGAGAACGTAACGATAAAGAAGTTGAGTTATGTTAAAGGTCTAGGACACAATTTATTTAGCATCGGACACTTCTGTGACAAAGATTTATCCTGACAAATAGAAGAGGTTTTGTTATGTTATTATATTAACATTTTCAACCAAATTTGTAATTTTGAAATTTGAACTGAATGATCTTTGGCCCGTCTTCCTCTCTCTCTCTCAAACCAATTTGTCAGCAAAACAATGAAACACACACATATAATTCACATCAATAGGCGTCGTAATAATTTATAATTGACATCGTAACACAAGATTAACATTACGATTTTGTTTTTTAATATAGAAAAATGGATCGTAGAGATACAAAATGCTTTTTAACACCTTTATATTAAATAATTATATATTAAGGTGTTCAAAAGTTTGAAAATTGTTCTAAAAAACTTGTGACAACGTCCAAAAAGGTACTGTAAAGTTATTGTAACACTTTTAGATAGAACAATTTTTTTTGTTTGGTCATATAAACTTAGGTACCATAAAACACTCTATTAGAACACTTAGTTATTTTCAAGGTTCTAAATGGCGTGAGGCGTGGTGTGGCGGCGAGGCCAAGCCTCAAGCCTTAGGAGCTAGAACGAAGCCATGGCGTTTTCAAAGATGTGACTTATTGCGTCAAATTTCTAATTCATATATAATATTATATATAAAAACATATGTTTTATGTTGTTACTTAAGGAGTCAATAGTAATAAGCTAGTTAAATTTGGGTATATATTAAAAACTAACAAATAAGACATTAAAAACGTAAAGAAAAAAAATCAAATATCGCATTACAAAAATAGCACATTAGGCCATGGCGTGCCATGAGTTTAACGTGGCTGAGAACACAAGCCTTGTGCCATGGCGCCCCATGGCACTGTGCGACGAGTTTTTTACAACAGTTGTTATTTTAGGCGTCATATAAACTCAATTTTGTTGTAGTGGCTTCATAATTGTGATCCACCAGTGTTACATTGCGCCACTAAACAACTAGTATATAATATATAAGTTTTATTTTTGACATACCACATAGACCAAGTTTATAGTTTACAAAAATAATAAATGATATTTAAGGATAAATTTGTAAAAGTCAATATACCAAATTTGTAATTTAGTCAATCACCTTTTGTATTTTCAACCATGAGGGCACATTTTACACCCATTTTTTATGGAGTTTGATGCAGGGACAAAAATGGAAGCAAAACAAAAACCATAGGGATGAAAAAGGCAATTTTTAAAGACTAGCGACAAAAATCGTTATAAATATCAAACCACAGGGAAGAAAATCGTAGTTCACTCTAAAATATATATGAACTTGATAGTCTTAATATTGTCTCTATATATACAGATACATAAGTATTAATTTCATTGTTCACCAAGCTCAAAGAGTTGGCAGTACTCCTTCGCTTCGTGTTCTTCGAATAACAACCTCCGGCCTGAAGGTTGGACGTTTGTTAATCGAATGATGATGCCTTACAGTGGTCACCCTCTTCATGCCACTTGGTGGCAACCGAACATGCCGCCCATGAGAACTCACTGCTTGACTTTTCCGACCATTGGTTGACTTGCGCCCACGGTCAAAAAGGCCTAGTTGTGCAGCATGGTCGACTGAATCTTTTATGGAGCCGGGTTTGATCGAGTGTCGGTTGAAGTAAGCAAGATGAGGAAGGAGATTTGTAAGATACTTTTTGAGTTGTTCGTCACCTACGTTTTTCTGGGCAGGGTTTCCCTCGAGACCGATAGCTTGCAACGAGTTATAATTAGCTGCAAGTTGTCCTAGGCTCTTAGTTGTCGATAATTTATTGAAACGAATATCCAAGACTTTTAGTTTCAAAAGACGATGGAGACCTTCTATCTCGCTTATTTTGTTTCCGGCCAAGTATAACTCTTTCAACAATGAACAAGAGGCAAGACCTTCCAAGCGACAGAAAATAACATATATATTAGTGACCCGAACCAGTCATTAGTTGCTTCTAAGGATGACAATAAGCAAATAAACAAATTTCATATGAAAATTTTCCGAAATGAAAATGTAACAAAAAAGAACGAACCCAATATACGTGATACAAAGCATGGTCTGGGTACACATTTAGAGTAAATGGGAAATGTAACGATTTTGAGTAAATGTTGTAAATTTAATAAAACCTAAAAACTGTCATAAAGGAGAAACATGTACCATGTCCAATTCGGAGTATACGGTTGTAGCTAAGATCAAGTTCCCGGAGCCGAGTAAGTTCCCGTAGCCCTTCAATGACTGAGATATTGTTTTTCGACAAGTTCAGAATATGGAGTCCTCGTGGAAGAACACCCATCGTGATCCTTACTGGAAAAACTAAATGCATCATTAATCAAGAAAAAGAACCAAAAGTAGAAAAAAGAAAAGGGAAGTTCTAACCTATTACGTTTCCAGATAAATTAAGCTCCCTGAGGCTTGCGAATGGGGCCAATAAAGGAATCACAACTAAACCATGGTTTGCAAGTTGTGCAGTCGATGATGAACCACTTAACGAAGAAATGTATCTTTTTGCAGCATCCATGCTCAGAAGAGTCTTTGTGTCGATTCTTTGAGTCGTCAAGCTGTCCAAAACGATTGTTTTATCATTTTTTCCCTGGTGATCAGGATTCATTGGCCCGTTGGTTTCACTCAGAGGAGTATAATCAAGATCCATAACCCATTTCTCGATACGTTTGATCTTGAAATCTTTATTAGCCAATCTGTCCCATTGAGAAACCAAATAATCTTCTCGAACATTTTTCTCTTGGCTTGATTCAATTACACCAGGGACAATCCAGTCTTTTGCCGAACCCACATTGTTATACGAATCAGAACTGTCATCAGCGGTACTTCTGTCAACATTGCGAATATTGTTGTCCTCAACTCTTTCTAAAGCCTTCAGGTCATCAGAAGATTGAGATTCATGAACCAATTTTGAAAATGAAGTATCAAGAAATGGCAAAGAGTTCGATTTGATCATGGAGTTTGGCAAATCACTGGTGTATGCTCCAGAAAATCGAGACTCACAGTTTTCACATGCGTCTTCATCAAATTGTTGTTGGTATCCTACCGAAAACACCGATTCGTGATTAACCATATTAGAACATACCTGAAGAGAATCAGACGTTTGAGTGTTCAGATTCTCATCACATAGGCTCGTTCGAGGATGCTTATCATTTAACTCGGTGACCGACTCAACATGAGTGTTATGAGAACTTGCATACTCATAATCAATGGAATACCCATCAGCCGACGTTCGTCCCTCATAGTCAACTAAGTCGCTTCCAAGGGACACGCTTCTCCTCATTGGTTCCATTGTGTCAACCCCTTTGTTGTTTGCAGTATTTCTTACGATTTTAGATTGTCCGGGGAGATTACTCTGGGTATCTTCAGAAGTGAATTCTTTCGTAGTATGTTGTATTGCTTCCATAGACAAGGGAACCATTTTCTGTACACAATAGGATACGCAGTCAGGATCGAATTTGGTTGTACCTCTGAACCAAACAGAACGGTGAAAGCATTTTAACATGTAAAACTAAACAAAAACTGGTCGACCAGTTGAAAAACATCAGAATGGGACCTGAACCACATTATCTCAGATCGTCTTGGACCAAATCAAGCCAACTGATTTGGTTGGGCTTGGGATAATTTTACAGTTCTATGGTTCAGGCTCCCTAGAAACAAATATTTAAGTTAAATATGGAAAGAACATAAACTACAAAATATGCGTGTACGAACCTTTGGCTTGTGAAAAGTAATGGGAGAATAGAAGCACAAGAATCTAATCATCTTGGTCGAACCCAACCAGATTTGACTCACATGTTTTTCTACTAGCTTCTTGCTTCGATACAAAACTCGCTCTTTAATTACATCAAGACTATTGAAATGAAGATCTAGCTCGTCAAATATCGTTAGATAACCATAGAACAGTGGTGGGTTTAGCCATAGTCAAGGGACAGCCCGACTAAAACACTAGACAATTTCCAGATATGTGATCATCTTGATCTTCTCAAAGCAGAAAGTAAAATCACTCAATTGTCATCACCCCACATCCACTTGGTGGTGCAAGAAGAATTTGAATTTGTTGCAGTGGCCAAAAAGAAACAACGCCTTCGGCTACTACTGGAACCCAGTTTTTGATATGTACAAAAGATAATTGCCTAACAGATTGTCAAAAGAGAAACAAATTAACAAACCAAAAAAATCAAATGGTTGTAAACAGATTAGATTACTTTATCTGAATCTTGAGAACAAATTTCATATTTTGAGATATGAACCTAAAACCATAAGTGAATCCCTGTTGGATCTCGAGATGTTTTTAGATGTTTATGGTAAAATGCATCCCTACAAGAGGATAGGATCTCACTGTTGCTGCATGTTCTAAAGATGTGTGGTAAAATACTTAATATTTCCTTAATAGCCTGATGGCGGTGGTGGCTGAAAAGATGAGTAGTTAGACATTTTGACCAACTACACAAAGACTTCCCCCAACCACAACCCTTTTAACTCTAGTTTAACTTGCACCTCTAATTAGAGCAAAATCCACAAAAGTTAATTTAGAAATAACTTTGTCAACACTATTTTGATCCGGAGCTTTTTTCGGGGTTTTTTTTCTTTATGTTACCTGTGGACATGTTTTGAGTTGTGTTTCAAGATACAAAATTCATCAGCATCAGAATTACCTTTTTCAAGACTTTCTTGAAGTGGGGTTATTTTTTTAGGGTTTCTTTTCGTTTTGTTATTTCTCAATTAATATTTTTATGGAGTTGTGTTTTAAGCTAGGGTTTAGTGTTTTGGGTTCTGGGTATTTTGTATTTCTTGATCCAGGTATGTACTTTCTCAATTCCCATTTTCTCGATTCTTAATTTGATTTTGAGTTTAGCTTTTCAACAGATGTATTGACGCTTAATCAAAAGAAATTGGGTCAAGTCTAGTTGATTGCATACTTGGGAGTAAAGTAGTAACTTTCATACATAAACAAAAGGGCAAGTTGGTTAGTTCAAATATAACTTTATGCCATGCCAACACCTTATGTTAAAAGTTTTAATGCAGTGCATTCCTATTTAGGGTTTCCAAACTACATTTGTTGTTTAGATACAAACAACCAAATATGATACTTAGAAAAGTAATAAACGATTAAGACTTATCGAGAGTGTGTTCTAGAAACAAGTTGATGTACATCGAACATAGCTAATCGAATGATTGAAATTGAAAGAACAAGGGTTCACTGACGTTCGAGAGTTCAAGATCTCTCCCAGAGCATACGCTCCAATTACAAAAGACTACAAAACAGAACGATCCCAACTACCAACCCCAAACCCAACTAAAAGAAAACTCTCGCCCATTATTACACAGAGAAATACCAAAAGTACTCTCCCCTTATTCAAAAGCAAAACTAAGGGGTTGTTTGTTTTTTTAAAAAAATCTCTTAATGTCTCTTAAGTCTGAATCGTTCAGACCTTTTTACACACCACCTCTTATTAATTATAACTAAATTAAGACTTCAGACTTTAAATCTTTTAAAAAACAAACGACACCTAAGACTTACTAACACTTATTTCGATCTCCTTCTATACGTAAAACAAACAGAAGGTTTACCAATACCTCCCCCCAAAGCTTTCAATGTGACTATTAGGAAACTGTTGGATCAAGGCTTCAAAATCCTCCCAAGTAGACTCGAACTCAGACATCCCTTTCCATTTTACCAACACTTCTAACTTTCCCGGACCCCCCTACATAATCAGACGAACATCCAATAACCACTCCGGTTCTTCATGTAGTACCATATCCAATTGAGTAGAAATGTCTTTCGACGACACAATTTCCCACAACCTGCCTCAGCTGAGATACATGAAATACTAGATGTATCTTCACCCCACTCGGAAGATCTAATCGATAGGCTGCTCTTCCAATTTGCTCAGTGATTTTGTACATACCATAAAACCTTGCCAACAACTTTGGATTATTCCTATTAACCAACGATTTCTACCGATAAGGACGTACCTTTAAAAATACCAAATTCCCGGAATGAAACTTACTTCCTTTCGTTTTTAAATCGGCCTGTTGCTTCATTCGACGTAGAGTTTTCAGTAGATGCATCCTTACTTCATCTGAAATCGCATCTCTATTAGATAGCTCCAAATCATCTGACTCCACATTAGAGGAAGAGTTTTTATACCTTATTAAGGGAGGTGGATCATGGCCATATAACACTCGAAACGGAGAACATTTAAGAGAAGTGTGATAAGCCGTATTATAAGATAATTTAGCCCACGATAACCAACGGCTCTAATGTCTTGGTCTATCAGACACCCAATAACGAAGATATTGTTCCAACCCTATGTTAACGGACCTCTGACTGTCCAACAGTGCTGATATTGAGTTTTGTTCCTTGCAACTTGAATAACTCTTTCCAGAAAATGCTTTGGAAACTTTATCCCGGTCAGAAACTATGGAATTCGGGACCCCATGCAACCGAATAATCTCTTTAGCAAACACTTCAGCCACCGACTGAGCCGTAAAGTGTTGTTTCAAGCCGATAAAGTGGGCATACTTACTAAAACAGTCCACTAAGACCAAAATCGAACTCATACCCCCCCCCCCCGCCCCCCGACTTTGGTAACCCCTCAATAGAATCCATTGATATTTCCTCCCAAACTGTGTTTGGAAGTGACAGGGGCTGCAACAAACCAGCATGGGCACCACTTAAAGTTTTGTTCCTTTGACAAGTTTCACATTTCTTGACCAAATCTAAGATAACCTTCCTCATTCAAACCCAGAATACCTTAGTTGCAATGCGCTGGTACGTTTTATCTTCCACCCTATGACACCCAATAGGAGTAGCATGGAATTCCTCGAATAACAAAGGAATTATTTTTTATTTCCTGGGAATTACCAACCTGCCCTTATATAACAATAACCCTTGTTGAACTTCAAACCCTTTATGTGAACACGCATCGACCGCTAAATCTGCCTTAATCTTGACAAGGAATTCGTCATTTTCCAACTCCTTTTTTCAGGCTATCCCACTGTCTCCAACGTGGGCCACTAATTCTAGAACACTCTACATCCTCATCTTTATGAGACAAGGCATTGGCAGCCTTGTTTGCAATTCCAGGTTTGTAACGATCGAAAAGTGGTAACCCAACAACTTTCTCACCCACTTTTGATACTCAGGTTCCACGAACCGTTGTTCCAACAAATACTGTAAGCTCTGTTGATCACTACGCACGGTAAAGTGTCTCCCTAATAAATATGTTCTCCATTTTCTTACAGCTAAAACAATTTCCATAAGTTCTTTTTCGTATGTAGATTTTTGCCTAGATCTCGTACCCAAAACTTGACTAAAATAAGCAATAGGTTGTTCACTCTGCATCAACACAGCCCCTATCCCTATACCTGAGGCATCTGTTTCAACAACGAAATCGGACGAAAAGTCCATAGCCTTAACACTGGTGGGGAAGATAACAGTTTCTTCAAGGCATCAAAGGGTACTTGGGCTTCCTTTGACCAAGAAAACTGATTTTTCTTGAGCAAATCAGCGAGGGGACCGACAATCATCCCATACCCCTAAACAAACTTTCTATAATACCCTGACAGCCCCAAAAAGCCTATTAATTTTTTCACCGTTTGAGGTACCTTCCAATCCAAGATTACTTTTATTATAGATACATCCACCTCTACCCCTGTACTTAAAATTATATGCCCCAAGTACCCCAATCTTTCACGGCTAAATTCACACTTCTTCTATTGGAGTACAAAATTTCAAACACCTGTCTCAAATGCCTCACATGCTCCTCAACCGATTTACTATAAACCACTTTATCGTCATAGAAAACTAAAACAAATTTCCGTAAGTAATCTTTAAAAACCTCATTCATCAAACCTTGAAAGGTCGCTGGAGCATTTACCAATCCAAAAGTCATTGCTTTGAATTCGTAATGTCCTTGATGTGTTCGAAAGGTTGTTTTCTGGACATCCTCCTCTTTCATCCGTATCTGGTCATTCCCCGATTTCAAATTAAGATTTGAAAAGACACAAGCACCATGTAATTCATCCAACAACTCATCGATGACGGGTATCGGAAATTTATCTATAATAGTCGCCTTGTTTAAAGCCCTATAGTCTATGCAAAACCTCCAGTTGTCGTCTTGTTTTTTAACTAACAAAACTGGACTTGAAAAAGGAGTAATGCTAAGTTGAATAACACCTACCTCCAACATCTCCTTAACCAACTTTTCAATTTTGTCCTTTTGATAGTGAGGGCAACGATATGTTCTTACATTTATCGTATCCGTCACTTCCCTTAAAAAACAATCCCATGCTCCTTCCCCCGAATGTGTGGAAATCCTTTAGGCATGTTAAAAACATGGTCAAACTCATTCAAAATTGGTTCCAAAGGCTGGTCCACTTCAAGTTCTTCATTATCAATCATCACGCACGAACTGAACTCCACCAAAACATCATGGCCCTCCTATTTTATTAGCTTTACCCATTGCCTTTAATGAAACTTTGGATTATCCCAAAGAAGGATCTCTTTTCAACGAAACAGATTTTCCCCCACGATAAACTTCATAATTTGTTGTTTCCAATTGGTATAAGTTGCTCCCAGTGTTTCCAACCACTGTATCCCAAGAATTACATCACTGTTAACCAATTGAATGAGTAAAAATTTCTCAACCATATCCAAACCCTGTAGCGACAAAATTACATGCCTACAGACCCCATCTCCCTTCACCATATTACCCGTACCCATCGTTATCATATACTCCTTGGTACTCTCCACCTTCAAATTCAACTTATTAGTTGCTTCCTTTGAGATGAAATTATGAGTCGCTCCACTGTCTTTGAGAACTATAACTTTCCAATTTTCGATGACGCCTTATATCTTTGAGGACTATAACCACTGAGTTTAAATGTACCTCAACATTCTATCCTACTTTGACAACATCAGTAGCATTTAACGATTTTTCCTCTTCTTCAAAATCCTTATCTCCCTCTAATCCTTCCTCCTGGACCAATAGCACTGTCAATTCCTTCTTCTTACATTTATGTCCAGGAGAATACTTTTCATCGCAACGATAGCAAAGTCCTAAGGAACGCCTCTATTGGACATCCTGATCGGATAATTTTCTGAATTCCGATCCTGATTTAGCTACTAAATTAGAGTCGTATTCAAACTAGTTGCAACACTTTTAGCTTTGGAAAACACTGTCGAAGTCTTCCTAGTAAATGTTGACGACCTCTCCCTAGCGATCGTCTTATTTTTTTTCCTCAATTTTCAACGCCACCACCATCGCTTCCTCCCTTACACGACTCATAAGACATACCTCCACTTTGATCGTGTTTTCCAGTCCATTAATGAATTGGCTCAGAAAAAGTTCCTCGGGAATTCCTTCCAATGGAGCCGCCATTTCAACAAACTTTCTTCTGAATTCCTCGATTGAACCTTCTTGTTTGACTGCTAAGAATTGCTCGCACAACGTTCTAGTAGCAGTTGATCTAAATTGCTGCATAATCAGTTTTCGTAGATCCTCCCATCGCATGATTGGATGGAATTTATTCTCCCACTGGAACCACTTCAATGCGTTTCCTTCGAAGGCAATGAACAATACATCAATCCGCTCTTCATACGTTAGTCGATTCAAGGCAAAATATCGCTCAACTCTGAAGATCCAGCCGTCTGGTTCGTCGAAGGTTGGAATCTCTAAATTCCAGCAGAGTCCTCTACATCTGACGAAATGGTTGAATTCAATTTGTTAGTCACATTTTGACTTAATTTATCTATTTGTTGAACAATTTTCTCCAGACTCTTTTCGATCAATTGCTGATTCTTCTCAATCGAACCAACACTACTTTCCAAATCATCAATCCTCGAATTCACATTCCGAGTTTTCATGATCGGATCAAACTCGCTCTGATACCAATTTGATGTACACCGAATAGAATATCTAATCGAATGATTGAAATTGAAAGAACAAGGGTTCACTGACGTTCGAGAGGTCAGGATCTCTCCCAGAGCATACGTTACAATTACAAAAGAGTACAAAATAGAATGATCCCAACTAACAACCCCAACCCCAACTAAAAGAAAACTCCCGCCCATTATTACATAGAGAAATACCAAAAGTGCCCTCCCCTTATTCAAAAGCAAAACTAAGACTTACTAACACTTATTTCGATCTCCTTCTATACATAAAATGAACAGAAGGTTTACCACAAGTGTTCTCCAAGTAATTTGTCTCTAAATTAGTTCAATCCAGATATGATTAGAGTTTATATTCCATCCTCAAAAAAGTATAAATGTTGGCCATATTATAATATATTTCTGATCATTCGACTAAAACTTTTATTTATTTTACTAGAGTAACCCTTATTTTAGTCACCTTTTGTCTGTCATTCCTATTTTCAATCAAAGACATCCAATATATACCAAGTACCATGAGGAGTGGTGATGTAACATCATTATATTATGGGAAAATTAATCAAGTTGAGAGGTGGATTAAAAGTGAGGAAATAAGGTAATGGTCTCCACAACTTTAGCCCATTTGGTAAGGAGTTGGACATCCTTACAGAATGGATGATGGTCATGGGCCCAATGGTATGGTACAGACGCTCCAGAAGGTGGCATCATACCCTTTTGCAGAATAAGTTACAACTTCTAAAAATAAATTACTTTTATAGTACGAGGGAAGGAAAAAAATTCTTAAATTCACATAGCCAAACAAATATTTTTCCCTTGTATTCTCCATGTCAATTGTTACACAATATTGCCATGGTAGTGATAGACTGATAGTTAGTAGTAGCTAAACCAATAAGTCTAGCTTGGTTAAAGTCAGTATTAGTTAAAAAGTGTATGCTAATGTGACCAGTTGTGAAAATCATATGCAATTTTTCAGTTTTGTTATTAGGACGATGAATGTAAGAACATCATAAACTTTTGATCAATCAATTTTTTCTTAGGTTTAATAATACAATGTTAGCAGATATTTTGATCCCCCAACAAAATAGAATTAAAATTAAAATTAATAACAAAACGTACCCGGTATATCCCACTATGAGGTATGTCTCTAGAATAATATAGTACTAGACTATCTTGTATCGTAACATATAGATGTTTCATGAACCTAGCTAGGAATTCGATGGAAGGGTGGAGCTTACTATAAAAGAGCTCCTCGTTTGTAACCATCAAGTGTGACTGTGTGAGTAAAGAAACATAAAGCAATAAAGAGTTCTTATGTTCTTTGAGCATTCTCCATACCCATATCTACTGTTCATTTTAAAGCTTACGTAGCACAACTACATATAAAATTATTCTCTCTAAGGTCACACGATGCTTGAAGAAAATAATTCCAATATTGTTTCTGTTTGGTAAAAGAAGCATGCGAGATCCATAAGCATTGTGAACAATGACCAGTACGACACTATCAAAAGCAAATTGATGAAGCATTGTGAAGATCACCGGTAAGAAGATCCCAACCTGAGGAAATCGATTATGATCAAATGTCATTTAATCCCCCCCCCCCCCCTTTAACTTGTATGGTTTACACGGTTTATTGCTAAATAAAATGGTGGGAGGGGCTTTGATGCAATAAATAGTAGAATTAAACCATACAAGTTAAAGATTGAATCAATACTAAATTTTAGCCATCAATTTTTCACTATTTACCATAATAACACTATTCCACTTTAATCGAATAGTGCTAAATTATAACACTTTTATATATTTGACTTATATTTATTAACCTATCATTTAACTATAATCATTTTTAGTATATATTAATTTATTTAGGTAAATTATGTAAATTTATATTTTTATATCTTATTTAACCATATTTTGTGTGTATATTAATTAGTTTTACAAATTAATTAAATTTATTCTTTTATCTTATTATCTAATATATTAAATTTTTATATTTAATTGAGTTAAAATGGGGTTCATCTTTGTGTTTCAAAATGTGCTAGTGTGCTCCAACACGGGGTTATTTTTGACTCATCGAGAAGTATTTTAGCAATTTTAGCCCTTTAGCTCAAAGGTTGGAATGATTTGTAGCTATATTATGACACTTAGTTTTAGCTCTTTAGTTAGTTGGTTGGGGATGGCTGATGTAGCCATAACCGCCAAAGCTTGTGCCTCTCTATCTATCCATGAGATGTTTGGATTTTTCAAACTAACGCTTACCCTAAGGGGGAATTCCATAACACCACCCATTGTTGGAATCAAAACCCCGTAAAAGTAATATTAAACAAGGGTTGAAATAAAACATGTAGAATATGAATTTTCGATTAAATGATGAGATATCTAACTGAACTCATCAACACATGTCAATTTTTAAATAATGCAACAATGGTTTTGAATAAGTCTTTAATTTTTCTGCTTATAATTAGGAATTAATTTGTTTCCTTCATGCATTCACGACTTCTAATTCCATTTTAAATATGGAGTGGCATAAGTAAATAAAATCATCATATTTGGTGTTTGAGAATTTTTATGTTCCGGACGGCTCTAGGGTTCTCGAATTACCCTTTCATCTTCTTAAATTATTATCAATTTACAACAATATAAAACAAAATGAATTTGATTTCAGTAACTAATTAGCATAATCATTAAAGCCAAAAAAATCTATCAACTTTCAGATATTTTGAAGAAAACCCGAGCAGTATAAACACAATTAAAAAGAGGGAATAATTAATCGAATAAATTCTATGAACATGCAAAATATTTGAAGAAACCCATTGAATATGTTGAACATCAAACCTGTTTACAGCCCGATTTGTTGTATAGCCTCAAGATTGTTATCTTCTTTCCCTTGTGAATTTGCCTTGTTGAGAGAGAAATGGTTTTTAATTCTTACCAAAATAATGATGATGGAACAGCGGAGTTGGCTTGCAACAATGTTAACCCTAGAAGTGAATTTGAAAATGGTTGGTTGGGAATTTGTAGAGAACAACAACGGTGTTAATCATTCTTTGTATGAAGGTGTTGTTCGGATTTCTAGTGGACTTTGGAATTTTAAATCACATTACCATTATTTATCAAATATATTCGCTATATCTATATCATACTATATATAAAAGAACCGTTAGAGTTTGTTTTTTCATTTTTCAAAGTTATAAATATCTATTTGTTACAGGAAAAATCAAATAGAACAACGATAAATAGAGAGAAAAAAATATCTTTAATTTTCATTAATCAAAAGTTCTTTAAATAGGGAGCATTACATAGAGATCATGATAAGCATGGAAGGAGATTAGTTGTGTACCCGTGTAATGCGGCGGGAGCCGTAAATGTAAACGATTTTGAAGTTTTGATGGTTTTGTTAGATGAAATTTTAATGATGATATGATTTACACTTAGTCTATTACATATTAATACATTTTGAATAAATAAGAGTTTGGTGTTTTTATGTGTTTGTTTGAGATCAACTATATTAATATAGTAATGATACACATCACCGGAGTGCATGCTTGCTTACTTTTTGTTAGCTAGCTAGAATTGGGTGACTAGCTGTGACAAATAGTCGTGTCTTGTAAATCCGGATTGCTCGACTGTGAAAATTTGGTTGGATTAGATCAACTCCATTAAAGTCTACTAAAATATCAACCAATTACACATTACACTTCTTTCGTAACCCAATTTGGTATCAAGATACACTACTTAGGTAAAAGGATTCTCATAGTATTTTAACATATTTTCATTCATAATCATCGGGAAAACAATTCTAGAATCCGCTTTGGATTTTTCTTCTCATACACTTATCATCCTCCTCCTCAAAAAACGGTTTCTTTGACTTTAGATATCATGTGAAACTTAAAGATGATATTTGAACCTAAGAGAGCATTCTTTCAATCATGGAAGTAAAATATTACAAATATGGATGTTCCCCCATATGATACATTCATTCACTACCCTCATCAGATCTATCAAACAAGATAGTCTCATTGGCACTTCTCATCAAACATCAATGTATATACTGTAAATACATTTAAAAGGTATCATCTTCGGCTGGTTTTTAATCATCCAATTCTGTATTGGTATTTACTTCTGCAAAAAAAAGCCTAAGGAGACGTTTACCCAACTCTTACCGGGTAACGCTTATCGGGTAAGATTTTTATCTATTAAAACAACATTGTATGCTACATTTTTATCCTGTAAGTGGTTACTGCGTAAAAGTCGCCACTCTCACTTTCAAGGTAAGAACTCTCGCTCTTTGTCATTGTTTTTACTGGGTAAGATTCTCAATACTTGTCATGTTCATCCGATAAGGTAGAGTGACTCGATAAGTACTTACCGAGTAAGCGTTTAGTAAACGGACTCTACAATACTATTCTTGTTGCAAATTTTCTATCAGATTCACAAGACGTGACAATTTGTCACAATCAGCCACCCAATTCTAGTCAGCTAACAAAAATTAAGCAAGCCTTCACTCCAGTGATGTGTATCATTACCTAAATTAATACATATGATCTCAAACTCACACATAAAGACAACAAAGGGATTGTTGTGCCATCCAAGAGTTTCCTATGTGTAGGAAAATTGGTACATGAAGCATCCACCAAACAACTATCGAACCTATATGATTCACCATAAATTAATTCCTTAGAATACTTTACCATCTGCAAGCAATAGAATCCAAAGCATGAGTGCCTGAACAAAAAAACAAAATGCACTTAAAATATAAGATAAATATATGAAAAAGTAAAGCAAGGAAAACCAAATTTAAAGATCAAGAAAATAAAGCATTGGCTTAAGGGTCGTTTACTAAACGCTTATCTGGTAAATGTTTACTAGGCCACTTTATCCTTTCGTATGAACATGACAAAGATTGAGAACTTACTCGGTAAGAGAGATGTCAAGGACCGAGAGTCTTACGGTGTAAGTGAGAGTGATGACTCTTACATGATAAGTGCTTACTCGATACAAATGTTACATATAGTGTCGTTTTAATAGATTAAAATCTTACCATGAAAGTTAAGTGAACGTGTTGAATATTACCGGTAAGCACTTACCTGGTAAGAGTTAGGTAAACAGCCCCTTAGATACAATTCAATGTGCTAATCCACCTAAATTCAACTACTACGAGATAAAAATGAGAAGATCAAAAAGAAAGATAATACATTGTTTCGAAAATCACCTCATTCTTGTAAATTCTTCTAATGGTGGTTAAAATATGCAACAAGTGTGTAAATGATTGTGATTATTTATTAGAAATGGAAAAATAAAGCGGATTTAAGAAGAACAAAACAATCATATGGAAACTAATTACTTTACATGAATATTTAAGACAAAGCGGGAACCGTTTGCAATATGGTGAAAGTCAATAACCAAAGATTTTGCAAAAATGGTTTCGAGATTGATCGTAATACCACCCTAAATAAAGTTGGATTACTACATAAATGAATATGCTAATTTTCTTATTTAGATTCCAGTTACCGACCCATGTAACATTAGCGGCATATGAATCAAATATATTTCGTATCCACTATAAAGAGAAGAAAGAACAAACATGTTTCTCTTTATTATCATTTAAGAGTGAGAGAGTACTGAAAAGATTTCACAAGATTGATCCTCTTCCTAATCTGATCAACGATAATTACAAGAAAGTTGCACTGTGTCTTGGAAGGACATATTAATTAGCACCTTAAATCATCTATGGCAGCATCGGGTAGCAGCAATGACCATAAAATGAGGCTTTTAACCTAGTGAAAGGTTTTATAACGAGTTACAGCAAATGTAAGCATTGGTGAATCTGCATTTCAAAATGATAAACTCAAATCAAACCCATCAATATCGTGATTTCATATAGAAACTCAAAAGATATGATAACCAACCATCAAATCTAAAAAGATATTGTGGCACCCGTCATTCAGTAATATTAAATGGCACCTATCACACCTCGTAGCTTGCTTCAGATAACCATAGAAATTCTATAAACTCATAGAGTCTTTTAGAAGAAAATGAATTAAAATATACAACAATAACCGGTCATAAAGCCACATAAACACTATACAGACCAAATTAGGATAATTATTATATCTCTTGAACAACTGTACCTCATAAACCACATTAGAATAATTAAAAGAAGAGGAAGAAGATGATGAAGTAGAAACAGATGAAGAAGATAAAGATGTGGAAGAAGGTGAACACTTTCTCTTAGTTGCCCCTGAAAAAGACTTCCTATGGCTTCATCCACAATCAAAACCATCCTCATTGTTTCCCTGTTCATTAATACCCTTTAGGACATTTGCCAATGTTGGGTATTTTCGTGTTTGAATTTGCCCAAAACCACTTTTCTTGGTCACTTTCAAGTATTTCCCCAACAATTGCTTATCACCATCTTGCTCAACTACTGCTTGTTTTTTCGGATAAACTGTTGAAGATATATGAGAAATTGGGATTTATTGGAAATTTATTGTGAGGATCCAACAAAAATTTACCAGTGGAGTTGATAGGTGAAAAGGGTATGCGGAAGAAAAGAACAAAGGTCACAATCACCACCACATGTTTCACGCAATAGCGAACAAAGTGTCTAACTGGAGATACCCTTTGCAATATCATATGGGACCTTCATGCATGACAAGTACATGTCAGCATTGATGGCTTCTTTAGTCAGCCGAGACCAAACACACGAATCAAAGGCTAAACTCGATATTTTTGTTAGCATCTAAAGATGACCAGATCCAAGAATTTAGAGTAAGTTGCCTTATATACCATTATATAAAGGCATGATAAAAGGACCAACATGAAAATTATTCATATTTTGCAAGGCATACCATGGGCAAATAAACAAGTTATGCTAAAAACAATATTAACAATAAAATATTGCAATTAATTTGAGACACATGATGACATGAAAATAGAAAAAATTGCAATCATTTTGGTGTAAGAGCACTTGAAATCCAATGCTCCTTGCTACCCCTAAAATAAAGTTTGCTTTATAAACTTCTTTTCAAACCAAATAAAAGAGTCGTATTTCATAATTTAGGGGTGATTTACGGTTTACCAATAGTAACCAAGTAAAAGTTACCATTCTCACTTACCATACCACGTAAGATTCTCAAAATGGCAGAGTAAGATTTTTGGTAAGCGTCTCTTATCCGGTAAGTGCTAACCAGGTAAACCACCCTCACTTATCGGGTAAGATTATCGGTCCTTCCCATGCTCACCCATAAGGTAAGAGTTTACCAGGTTAATGTTGGTAAAGGGCCCCTTAACCTCAACGCAAATCTAATGTTCCTCAAATACCCTTCCTTTTCCATGAAAGATATGATACATAGCAGTTGATTTCTACTTAATGAGGGGCAACATTATTCAAAAGTTGTCTTTTAAGTTCATTTTTTGTTTCAAAGTAGACTCCTTTTGGGACAAAAGGAATCCTAGTTATCATGTGATAACATGAGAGATAAGATGATTACCTGCTGATAATTTTAAGCACGAGCATGGAAGCAGATTGTAGCAAGGAGAGACCTAAAATACACTTATTTGACGTTCAATCCCTGAAAAGATAAAGGGAAAATCAATCACCAAAAAACAATCGTCGGTATAAACATAAGCTAGAAACCAACAAATTGTAGCAATATCTAATTTTGAGAAATACTTACAGCATCTTGCAAGTATACAGGGGTAACCCTCACTCCTTCAATGAAGAAAGTAACATGGGCCAACAAGAAAAATGACATAATTGTTATAATAGAGAAGAGAGTAATATTGTCCAACGATTCCTGTAAAATATGAAAAAGGTTGATGTCTGAGCACTGACTTCATATAAAAGAAACAAGTGTATACATACAATCAATTTCACCCTATCAATGAGTCTAATACCAACAAAATAAAAAAAAATGTGGGTCGAACGTACCTCTTTCTTAACCATAAATTTCTTTGCTGGGGACATTACGCTATTGATTCTACAAATTTCCAAAACCTGGCCCCGCTTACCAAATGCAATGATCAGATCATAAAGATAATGCAAGATTCAGAAGGAGATACATTGCATTATTGAATCATTTGGATTTAGTTTAGCAGAAGCGATTTCACCATCTGTATGCGAGGAGGAAGGTGAAGAGGAAGCAGTTTTTTTTGAAGGGAAAACCCGACACTAATATAAAAAGAAGCAAAAAACCAAAAGTCTGGCACAAAGGCCTACAAGAAAAAAGAGCGAAAACAAACAAGGTCACAAACACAAACCAAACAACAAGCCAAGCCAACCAAACAGACCAACCAGCCAAACCAAAACCCCCACCCACACCACGACGCAAGAAGAAGCAGTCACCTAGCAACCATAGTCAAACTCATTCTCCTTCTAGCCCTCTACGCAAGACGCAAGCAGACCGCATCCCTAACTTTCCGAGTGACCTCCACCGATGAACAACTTTGATTGCGGAAAGCCGATTGTTTCTCTCCATCCAAAGATGATAGACCACAGCCGCCAGATAAAGTTTCGGGCCCAACTGACGCGGCAGCCTACTTATATCCGAAATCACTTCCATAATCTCATCCCAAGAGTCCGGCCATGTCTCAATATTCGCAAAAATTTTGATCCTTTGCCAAACATCCATGGAGAACTCACATTCAAAAAATAAATGATCATGCGAGTCCATAGTGTTTTCACAAAAAGGACACAAAAGAATAACATCACTATCCACCCATGAGCTAACACGATCATGCGTCGGCAATCGCTTATGGCATGCCACCAACATGCAAAATGCATGTTTCGGAACATGGCCCGAAAACCAAATCGCTTTATACCAAGCACAGATCGAAGAAGTACCATCAAACGACGTCGTGGCCACCCGGACCGAAAATTCCACCTTTCGATTGTGCACATCAACCCATAGCAGCCCATCCCTCCGAGAAGTATCCATTTGTGGAATATTTATCAAAGAAAGCAACAGAAATCTCTCAATCCAATTAATTGGCCACCCATCCACTTCCTTTATAGAAGAGTTCATCAACAAGGGAGGCACTGCTCATTGACCCTCCTCCATCTTGAAAAATGGAAAAAGCCATTTGAAACTCAAATTCTCTGCTTCTTGATGATGAATTTGAATTTGAATATGAATATGAAAAAAATGCCTCGTCTTGGAGAGATGAAGATGAAAAATTTAGGGTTTTGGAGCAATGATCTCAAACAAAAAAGGTTCAATTATATCATTGAAATAACATATAACCATTCTAATGCTCTAACTTTTTATGTTTTTAATGAATAGTCAAAACATAAATGTAGTCCCCAATAACTTGTAGGGATCCACCAGTCCCTTAGAACCCACTATTATTGTAAAAATGCCATAGAACATTATAAATTGCTAAATTGAGTGGATGTGTTACAAACTATGAATAAGTAAATGAAAATACCCATCATATTTGGCATTTTGCTGAAATGGTTCATTCTTGCAAAATACAATGTTCTATTTTGGATTGATGGTTCATTGTATCTGGATATTCGTTACAAAGGAACCAAAGTATCTGAACATTATTGAGTTTTTCCCAAGTTTTTGTTTTGAAGAATGTCTGAGGACATGGAATTGCAACACATGATCTGAATCAAAATCAGATGCAAAATGTTATGTTTTGCAGCAAAATCATCATCAAAATCAAAATCAAAATCGAAATCTCAAAAATAAGAATTAGGGTTTTCGTACGGTACCTCAAGGTCCAACTCAAAATCGAGCATTAGTAGTGTAGACGCAGTGCGATTGAGAGAGGATCGAGTGATGTATGTTTCTTTGTTTTGCTCCATTTCTTAAATAATGCAGGAAATTTGTGAATGGCTGTTGAGAAGAAAAGGTTGAACATTGTTAGAATGAAGAGCTAAAATCTGCATAAATAAACGTACTACACAAGAAAGAATGGTTTGAAGATACAAAAAGAAAGGAAGAAAGCTGGAAAGGGGAGGAAGAAAGCACATCTGAAAGTTCCAATAAGCTGTTGGAGACATATCAAGTAAGAACTTCAAATTTTGAATCATGGGGAATCAGATCTTGGACTTAAGGATTTTAGGTGATGAAAACTCTACAGTCGGAGAAAGAAACCCTTTTTCATCCCAAACTTGGTGCTGGTGGCAAGGATGGCTTTAACAACTTGTACCTTATGCATATCCAGTTGTTTTTAAGAGTTTTTTGAATTTCTTGTATAAAATGATTGTACTCTGTGCTTTGTGACTTGTCTGTAAGAGTTTTGGGCTAAATGCTTATTAATGTAGTATAGATGTACTCCATAAATAACTCTAATAGTTTATATTTGTCTCTATCTCTATTTCTATATTTACCTCTATCGTCATAACCTTTAGACAATGGCACACTTATCCTACAACACTCCCCTTGTGCCGAGTCAAAGGAGTGATTGTTGATCCAAACTTTCTTAGTGATTTGATGGTAATCATTATATACTTTAAGAAGTTGCTTTAAACTGTTGTATGCATTAGTGTTTCACCATCAGCGATTACACTAAATTTGTTCAGTAATCGTTGAGTGGTTTACTATGTAATCAATTTATGTAATCTTTGAAGAGAAGCCTCACGCTCAAAGAAGATCATCGCTGACATCAAAGACTAAGTTGATGATGAAGACAAGTTTACTAATGATCTGAAGTGGCGTTCAGTGAAACCAAGACAAGTCTACAACGCATGACAAATCAAGATCAAACCTCAGCTATTGCCTCTCAGCATCAATGATCTTTGATCACTAATAACCAACTATAGTTGATCATGATGCTTGTTTATCAAGATTTGTTTGTCTTATCCTCTGCACAAAAAGTACGAATGTACAAAATCATACTTGCTTTTGTCTATAATCGTAAACCACCTCTTTCCACTACACTGTTCACCATACGGCCAAATGCATGCAAAAGATAAAGTCAAAAAACATAAATCCAATGGAAGATGGACACATGGATTGTACCCTCTGCCATGCATTTAATTCATAGGGTATAAATAGAAGAAAAACCTTCATTTTAAAGGTTCCTCAATCTTCTTTGTGAAACTTGCAGAAACTCTATTTTCTGCAAACTCTCTTTTCTCTATCTCTCAATCTTGTGCAAGAAAACTTAGTGATTCTTAGATTGTTTAGATTAGGTTTACCTTTTCTAGTTCCGCAACAATCTGTAAATTTTGTTTTTGATTTACTCAATAATCAATAAACAAATCTAAAAAGTAAATTTTGTGTTTGTATTCAACCCCCCATTCTACAAACTTAAACCCTTGTAGAACCCTAATCGAGACCAACAGTGATGATCCACAATTGTTGCCTCGTTAAAACCTTAAGCCAAAATAAAAACCCAATGGGAAAAACTAAAAGTCTGATGAAGGAAAAAGTATAACGCACCAACTTCTTTGCAATACATAGACTTTTCCTTCAGTCTAGTTTTCTCTTAGATTCGTACATTAATTATGAGAGTTAGGAAAACATGGTAATATATAAACCGTTGCCTCACTAAAAACTTACACCAAGGAATAAAACACAATGAGAAAAGTAAAACCTTGGTTGAAGGAAAGAGCACAACATACTAATATCACATGTATAGTAGACTCCCCCTTTTGTCTACAACCCTCCTAATTCGTGCATTAATCAAGGGAGTTTGGAAAACATTTGTATTTTAATACATTCTACATGTTTCCCAAAATATGGTTTTAGGTATTGATTCGGTAAAATGTCACATTTTTCTGACATCTTATGTTGAGCCTAAATGTTGAATTCAAGATTAAAAAGGGTAAAAGTTATAATTTTGTAGTAGTTGGTTTGTAATTGTTTGTAAGTCTTGTTGGAATTCAATGTATTTGACTTTCCATGTTTAGCTTGAGTTGTAAAGTCAACTTTGTTGACTAGTATAAATAGTTTTGTTCTTGTAACTATTAAGTCACACACACACATACATACTTCCTGAGAGATTATAGAGAGAGAAATAGGTATATGGCTCTATGCACTGAGTGAGAAATCATTGTGTAATCATTGATTAAATCAATATAATGATTTCAATATTTGTGTGTGTGATCGACATATGATTGAGAGCTTGAAACTGGAATCACAATTGGTATCAGATCAATCAGAAATCAATTCTTGTCATCGAGAATGAAGAACTCGCACGAACATTGTGTTTTGTTTGATTTTCAAATTTTTGAGTGGTAATCAGTGTTTTGTTGATTGTCTTGATATCGCTTGATGTTGTAGATCAAATCTTGTTCAGATTGTAATCACAAATTCACTGTATTTTACATTCAATTTCTAAAATTTGTAAGTTTTTGTAAGTTCATTGTCTGTGTATCGAGTTACAATCAAGTTCATCGAATCAGTTTTGTTTTGGTGAAATTGGTGCCAAAGGATTGTTGAAATCACCATCGAGAACATTTCTGTGAAATTTGGTATTAATTGGTTGAGAATTGAAGCAGATATGGTGAATGATAATGTCCCAAATCTGTCAAGTTCTAATCTAATATCAATTTCAAACAAGATTATTACAAACAAATATCAAACTTGTTTCAATTTTTAATTAACAGAAACAAGATTTTGTACAAGACTTTCTCTCTCTAACTTTCTCTCTCTAAAGCTCTGCGTACACTTCAGTTCTCTAGTTACATGTGTGTTACAACAACACTAGCCACAAGTCTATTAAAACAAAAGCTAACTAGACGCGCTCAAAACAAAGTAAACTAACACAAGACTTTGACTTTCACTTATTACATTTTGACTTTGACATTCACAATGAGAGTTGACTTTCAGCTTTGACTTGGCTTGACTTTAGTCTTCATTCTTTATGATCTTGTATCCAATTAATATGTGGCACTAACAATCGCCCCCTTTGGATTCAAGATAATCTCAAAAAGATTTTGCAAATCAATCTCCCACTTTAATCTCAACTTGTGCAATGCCCTTTGTCAATCTTTAACAAATTTATCTTCCCCTTTTGTTGAATTCTTAGCAGAATAAACACTGAAGCTCGGTCTCTTCTTTATGATCAAAACAATCTTCAAACTTTCTGAAATCTTCCAAAGTCTGTGTGGGTCCAACAATACTATATCAAGTTCTTAGAATAACAACACATAAAGATTACCAACCTGTATTGATTATAAGAAATGGTTACAAGGTTGATCTGATTCAAGCATGAAATGTGTGTTCTCTGTTTTCTCTCTATTACACCCTTAAGTGTGTGTTTTTATGTGTTAATAATATCTAATATTTTTAGAGAGAGTGAGAGATATCACAATATCTAAATTAACTAGTGTGTCTAACACACTTCCTAAGAAAATATCTAGATATTATTTCTAACTAAATAATATAACTAAACTAAATAACTAGAAACTAACTAAGTTAACTAATATCTAACAAACTAGATATTAAGTTAACTATTACAATAACAAACAATTACATTGACATTTATTACAAATGACATAGACTTTAATATCGAGAGTCGACGTTTCGGCTTTAGCTTCAGATTGCGATCTTCAGATTGGATGATCTTGAATCCAATGAGACTGTGATCTAACAATCTCCCCCTTTGGATCAAGATCATTACGAAAATGATTTTAGCAATTCAGTCTTCTTGTTCAGCTCAGAAGATGCAATCTCTTTCTCTAGCTCTTAAAATCAGCATATCTTTTTCTAACAATCTCCCCCTTTGAAGAGTGGACGTGATTCTTGAAACATGTGATCTTTGCCATTTCTTGTGTAGTCATTCTCCCCCTTTTTGATGTTAAGTGCAACGACTTCATCAAAATTATTTGTAAGAAATGTCTATCTTGCGGTTAGAGCCCCTGATCCGTCAATTCAAAAGATATTCATCAGATCTTTTCAAATCCAGACAAAATAGTCGTGTAACATCTGAATCAACTAATGAATCAGTTAACATGCCTGTCAGTAACACTAAGTCACTGTGTGTAACGAATACACATTGGAAATGAGCTATTTCATGTTGACTCCCCCAGGGCTTCCATTTAATCATCGAAAACACCACAAAGGTAATTTCTATAAACGTTATGACAAAGAAACTAATTCCTTGTGTGTTCATGCTTGTGTTTGAAAGAATTAAGCACTTGATGATTGCTTATTAGGCTCAAAAATTGTGTAAACCACTGAGACAACAGTAAGTTAAACACAGACTCAATGTGCATGAGTGAAGTGCGAAGGTGGGGCAGACTTCCTTCTTTTCAATATCCAGATTTTCCAAATGAAAATCAGATAGCATATGTGTTGTGTCCCCTTTGAAAATGTGAAACACTTTCTTGTTGAGAAGAAAATGAGTAGATGGTGAGTTTTGATCAAGAGTTGGCATGGGTTAGTTGCTTGTTTCAATAATGTTCACCAAAGAATTGTGAAACACTAGTAATGTGGCTACCCGACTCAGAAAAAGTTGGTGCAGAGTTGTGATATTCTTTTAACTCTGTTCTCACACGCTCTTTCTTTTAAACATTTTGTTTTCTCTAATCACACTCATTTCTTTTCTATTTGCACACTCAATCACTAAGGATTAACTTCGTGGGTAGAAATCACTGGTTAAGGTGATTCCATAGAAGTTGTGTTAATTCCTAGCACAATGATTCTTGTTTTCCTATTATGCACGTGAAGCTCAGATTGGTTTAACTATTTCAGTTAAAGCACAATTTAGTTCATGAAAACATTTAAAAATACACTCCCAAAATATAAAATCTGTTGAAAAATCGGGAAGTGGTTTGAACATTAAAAACAATGTTTTCTATGATTGAAAGTTGCCCTTCTTTCAACCATATATGAGATGAAGATAAAGAATTATACCTTTAAGTACGATCTTTCATCTCGTGAAGCTAAGTTTTAAGTCATAAACATATGAACTTGTAAGCTTCTCTCAAAAATTCTGCAAAAGTCTTATGGCAAGTCAAAGTAAAATTTATTCACTTAAATTGAAAAGACAAAAAGCAGTAAAACTTTTTATTGTACGAGTTCTAATCAGAAATAATCAGAAGTCATATCCAAACTCCTTGACTTGAAGAGCTCCCCCTTTATTGTTGCATTACAAAAAAAAATTGGCATTAAAAGGTACATGCAAAATTTTATGAGCTCCCCCTCGAAGTAATATTGACCACTTGTCAATTTCTTCTCATTCTCCCCCTTGGATTATGAACAATATATAGAAGTGCAGATATCAATCAAAGTTAAGAATGAAGAAATGATGAAAAGTATACAATTAGACAACTTTGATAGGTAACTACTGATTATATCTTAAGATTTAGCATACCAAGCTTAGAGACAAGAAAGTTGAACCTCTTTTCGTCTAAGGGTTTGATGAACAAATTGGCAAGTTGATAATCAGTTTTTACAAAGAAAAGTTCAATTGTTCCTTTTTCAACATGATCTTTAATAAAGTGATACCTGACGTCTATGTGTTTGGTTTTGGTGTGTTGAACAGGATTCGCTGATATCGCAATGGCGCTCTTGGAGTCATAGTATATCGGGATCTTGTTGAAGTAGAAACCGTAGTCGCGCAATTGAGTTCTCATCCATAAGACCTGAGAACAGCAACTAGCAGCAGCTACATATTCTGCTTCGGCCGTGGAAGTTGAAACACAAAGTTGCTTCTTCGATGCCCAACTAACAAGTTTGTCTCCGAGGAACTGCACATGTCCTGACGTGCTCTTCCTGTCTAACATACAACCTACATGATCTACATCTGTGTAGGCTGTTAGTTCAAAACTAGTATCTTTAGGATACCACAGACCAAGATCTGCAGTGCCCTTTAGATACCTAAATATGCGCTTCACAGCAGACATATGGATTTCTTTAGGATTGGCCTGATATCTTGCACATAAGCATGTTGAAAACATTATATCTGGCCTACTAGAAGTAAGACACATTAAAGAACCTATCATCCCTCGATAAGTCCTAACATCAACAGCCTTTCCCGAATGATCGGTGCCAATCTTAGTACCTGGTGCCATTGGGGTACCAATCGGTTTTGAATTTTCCATTTGGAACTTCCGAAGAATATCCCTAATGTATTTTGATTGATTGATAAAAATACCCGATGAAAATTGTTTTACTTTGTAAGCCGAGAAAGAAATTCATCTCTCCCATCAAGTTCATCTGAAATCTAGACACCATAAGGTTTGCGAAATTCTTACAGTACTTAGTATTTGTAGAACCAAAGATAATATCATCTATATAAATTTCAATTAAAATGATATCGCCTTTTTCCTTTTTGATAAACAAAGTGGTATCCACCGTACCTTTTGAAAACCCAGACTTGACTAGAAAAGTGGAAAGGACATCATACCAGGCTCGAGGTGCTTGTTTCAGACCGTAAAGTGCTTTGACGAGAATGTAAACGTGATTCGGCTTCTCTTGATTGACAAAACCTTATGGCTGAAAGACGTAGACTTCCTCCTTCAGAATTCCATTCAGGAATGCTGTCTTCACGTCCATTTGAAAGACCATGAAGTTCTTGTGGGTTGCGTAGGCTAGAAACATTCTGATTGCCTCTAATCGTGCCACAAGAACATATGTTTCGTCATAGTCAATTCCTTCCTCTTGTCTGTATCCTTTGGCTACTAGTCTTGCCTTGTTTCGGATAACGGTACCATCTTCGTCTTTCTTTATCTTGAAAACCCATTTCGTACCTATAATGGTTTTACCTTTAGGCTTTGGTACGAGTCTCCAGACTTGAAGTGCATCGAATTGATTCAGCTCTTCTTTCATTAAGACCACCCATTCTGGATCAGCAAGTGCCTCTGATACACGTGTTGGCTCGAACTTGCTCAGAAAGGAGTCATGCATGCACATGTTCATTGATGCTGACCTAGTTTGCACCGGTTTTGATGTATCGCCAATAATCTGGCTTAGCGGGTGCTCTTTGGTCCATTTATGTTCATGAGGCAGTGGATTAGATGATTGTATGTCGGTTGTATCATCTACAAATCCACTTGTACCTTCTTCTGATTGTTCAGGAGGAATTATGATCTCAGTTGAAGTGGTAGGTTCAGAAGGCTCAACAGGTACAACTTGATCTGGCTGTAGATTGATTTGCATAGTATCTCCTACTGTTTCAGCTACTTTTGTCTCTTTATCATTTGTCACTTCTTCAACTGTTGGAGTCGGCATTTGAATTGTAATTTCTTGTTGAATCGGGGCGTTTGGTTCAATAGGAACATCTGAACTGTTTGGATGAGTAGTCGTGAAGTCTTCCATCCTGTCAACCACAACAGATTTCTTTACATTAGATCCAAGAAATTCATCATAAAACAATTCAAATAATAAATCTAAATCAGATAAATGGTTAATAGAAGTTGATGTTTCATCTTATTTATTCTATTGAGACGTAGGTCCTGGACTAAGTTGCTCAGAAGCTAGTATTCCTGTTATAACGGGTTCTGAACGTTGTTGTTCGGAAGCCATTTCTTCATCAAACGAGACGTTGATGCTTTCAATCACCGTCTTTGACTTCTTTAGATAAACACGGAATGCAGTTGATGTCGAGGAATAGCCAATGAATATTCCTTCATCCGCCTTAGCACTGAACTTATTTAGACTCTCCCTATCGTTTAGAACGAAACACTTACACCCAAATATATGGAAATATTTGATTGTCGGTGTTCGGTTGTTGATTAACGCATAAGGAGGCTTCTTGAATCTTCGATATACCATGGAGCGATTCTATGTGTAGCACGTGGTCGATACAACTTCTGCCCACAAAAATAGAGGTAAGTCAGATTGACTTAGCATAGTACGAGCAGCCTCGACTAGCGTTCGATTTCTTCTTTCGACCACTCCATTTTGTTGAGGCGTATGACCAACAGAGTATTGATGTGTAATCTCGACAGATTCGAGATATTCTTCAACCTTTTGGTTCTTGAACTCTGTGTCGTTGTCTGTTCGTAGAAACTTGACCGTTTTCTGCAGATTCACCTGGGTCGTCTTTAGGAATGTGATGAGAATATCAGGTGTCTCATCCTTTGAACGTAGAAATTTGACCCATGTGTATCGCGAGTAATCGTCCACGATCACGAGTATGTACTTCTTTCCGCCTTGACTCTGAGTTCACATCGGACCGCATAAGTCCATATGCAATAACTCTAACGGAGCGCTTGTACTAGGTTCAGGATTTGGTTTATGAGGTGCCCTCTTCATCTTGCCCTTTTCACAAGCTGCACAAAGATGTTCTCTTTCATATTTGAGTTCTGGAAGTCCTTTGACGAGCTTTCCACTGACCAAATTGTTGATGTACCGGAAGTTGAGGTGAGAGAGCCTTCGATGCCATAACCAACTTTGTTGCATCGAGGCTTTCATCAGTAGACAAACTTGCTTGTCAGTCTGGACATTTGATAAATTGATTGTGTAGAGGTCTGATTCTCGAGTACCAACCAAGAGTTCTTCGCCTTCTTCATTGCGAACTGAACATCTCTTGGCTTTGAAGTTGACCTCAGGTCTTTGTCACAGAACTGGCCTATACTGAACAAGTTGTGTCGTAAGCCTTCAACATAGCTCACCTTCTTGATCGTGACATTGTCATGTTGTACATCACCATATCCCATGATTGAAGAAAATTGGTCGTTGCCGAATCTGACTGTTCCGCAATATTTGTCTTTAAAGTTGGACAGTATCTCTTTTTGTCCTGTCATGTGCTTGGAACATCCACTGTCCAAAAACCATGTATGACTAGTCTGCATAAGAGAAATTACAAATTTAGAGATTTATACGACAACATTGGAATAATCACTTTGATTATCGAAGTGCGGGTCTTGAACTGATTTGTTCAAAAGCCTATTTTGACTTTGATGTTCGGGTTTTGAACTGCATTATCCAAAAACCTATTTTGTCATTGAAGAACGAGTCCTGATCTGTACATAATCAGAAGTCGATTTCTCTCTAAGCTTTGTGTGCCTGCAACACAGATTTAGCCTTAGGTACCCACTGGAATTTGGGTCCTGCTGTGTTAGCACAAGATTTTGGTACCCATTTCAAATTGGGTCCTCTTTTCTTTTGAAATGTATGAGTAGGATTAGTATGAGATGAATGCACATGGTAATTTCCAAACCAATCTCCAGAATCTTGACAAAAGATAGAAACATGTTTATCATAAATAAAAGACTTTCTAGCAGATAAATATAACTGAAATAATTGCTTCATTGTATATTGTTTACGAGAAACAGCAAGTTTTGAGTTCAAAAGAGCAACATCAGCAATTAATACATCGTTACTAAGCGAAGTCTTACTACAATTAACACTACTAAACGATAAAACGGTCTTGTCAAGCTTCCGTTTCGGTTGCCATTGAGAATTTACTTCTGGCCTTTGCTTGCTCAGATCTGAAACATGTGAAACTGGTGAGTTAGACCTTGGAGCAACAAGCGAATGCTTCTTCTTAGAATTACCAGTAATGTTCGGTTTCTGTGAATGCGGAGATATATTCTTACCTTTAGCATTTTTAGCTTTCACAGAGACTGAGTTATCAACTTTCGTTGATTTTGCACTATTAACAGGCATACTGTTTTTTCTCAAAGTTTTCTTAACAAAAGATGAATGGTTAGGAAGTTTTGCATTAAAGTCAAATTGTTCAGAACAATCATCTAAACCACCATTAGAGTTCAGAAAATCAAATCCTTTACTTGATAATCCACCACAAGTAGTAGATTATGATGTGTATCTAGTTTTAACAAAGATTTAGAAACTCACAATCTAGGTTTAGGTTAAAACCTAGAAAATAGGAACCCTAGAAAAGCCAAAAGGAGACTTGATGGAGAGGGGTGAGAATCTTTGACAATACTTCAATAAACGAGCTTGGAAAGTGCTTTGATGATCAATAAATGATCCTACCAACCAAAACCCTAGAAAATGAGTGAGTTATGAGTTGAAGGACCCAAAATCGCCCAAAGAGGTTGTCCTCCCATTTTCCCAAAGTGAAATGTGATAAATGAGGGTTTGATTCAAAGATAAAACAACCAAGGGTCAAAAACGGGCGACATTGCCCGACGACTTTGCCCCTGGCATTGTCGTCGGGGCATTGTCGCGGACTCCTCATGCCCCGCGGTACCGGTTTGGCGACTATGCCTGGCGACTTTGCCTGTGGCATTGTCGCCGAGGCATTGTCGACGGGGTTGTACCGAGAGTACTCCCCGCCCCGCGACTTTGCCCGGGCGACTATCACCTGTGTCATAGTCGCCGGCATTGTCTCCGGTCATCCATGACCTGTTGTTTGGACTTGAAACAAGCATGACAATTACCCAAAAATACACAATTAAGGCCTCATATAAAGAAAACAACTTATAAGATACCATAATTTTCATTTAACAGGTAAAATGAACGATTTAACTAAATTTCGATACTTACCTAAAAATCCGGGTGTTACAGCTTGACTTTAGTCTTCATTCTTTATGATCTTGTATCCAATCAATATGTGCACTAAAGTGGATTTTTGATCATTTTTGTCGAAAATCTGAAAAACTCGCAAGATCTGAGCATTTCACATCAAAGAACTCGCAAGTCTCTTGTTTCTATTGTTGGAAATTTCATAAGTACAAAATTCGTATCAGCTGTGTGCGAAAAAGTCAAGATTTCGCATAAAGCTTCGTACGAAAAGTCAGATTTCGCACGAGAAGCATACGAAAAGTTGTTTTTGATCTTTTTTCTAAGGAAACTTTTCGCAACACACGATGTACGAAAAGATCACATTTCACATCCAACATTATGCGAAAAGTTACTGTTTTTTTTGGAAAGGAGACGACACTCCTGGCAATATTAAAAGAGAGGACAAAAAACAACTAAATGGCGAGGGACTCCCTCCCAAAGAAAACCAACACCCTATTCGAAAGACAGGCCCAACGAATAAGAGAGGTCAACAACCAAAAACACATACCACAAGTAAACCTAATGTACCATAAAACCAATAGCCAAAAGCAACAAAGACTAATAGAGACTACATACATCGAAAACAAAATGAGAAAGCCTCTAAATGCAACCAGACGGACTCTAAGATGTTGAAACTCACCACAAATCCAGTTAGCCTCCATGAAACAATCAATCAGCAGCAGGTACACGACTTCTACTTTTCGCACCATCCTCTCTATGCTTCCCCACGAGCTTCATGTACACAATTCTTCTGATATCAGTCACAATTTGCTCCGGGTCCCTTCTTTTTTCCGAAAACAGACGCCAATTACGCTCTTGCCATATGAAATAAACAGTAGCCGCAAAGATATGACGTGATCTCGTGTTTCCCGGACGCCATCTTCCAGTGTCGATGTCACCTAGGATGTCCTCCCATCGATCAGGTATATTATGAGTGAACTCCTGCTTCATTGCCAACCAAATCTGCGAAGAAAAACTACATTGAAAAAAGAGATGGTTGTGACTATCCATGCACACCTTGCAAAGAGGGCACATCCAACAATCTTCCTCACTCCTCCATCGGACCATACGGTCTTGTGTTTGTAGCCTTCTTTGAAACGCCAAACAAAGACAAAAAGAATGTTTCGGTATATGTTTTGGGAACCAACAGAATTTATACCAAATAACCTTCTGAAAAGGTCCGTACAAAGTCCGCCACACCTCCGAAATTGTGAAACTAGTTGCATGATGGTGAACATTAATCCACATTAGTTTATCACTAACATCTTCAACTATCGACGGAATGGGAATATTACCCAATTCCTGACACCTCTCGATCCAAACATTAGGCCAACCTCTAGTGAGAATCGTAAGCACATCAGCCACCGTAGACTTCCGATTGAAACCAGTAGCATGAATTAGACGATAAGAGAGAAATTGGGATAAGTGACCAACGTGAATCCACTTATCCTCCCAAGCATTAATCGAGTTATCCCTCGCTACCAAGTATATAAAGAATGGCCGAACTTACTCTTTCAAAGCTAGAAGTCGTCTCCAAATCCACGGCGATTTTGGTGCTATCGGAACTGACCAAAAGTGATCCTCTCTCAATCGGTGCAAATAAATCCATGATACCCATAGGAATTTTGTTTCCTCAAAATATCCCAAATGTGAGAAACCAAAAGAGAGCGGTTCCATAGAGCAAGGCGTTTCAACCTAAACCACCTTCCTCCTTCGGACGGCAAACATCATCCCAAGCAACTTTAGTTCTCCCTTTGGAGGAATCTCCACTAGCCCAGAGAAAATCACGAAAAAGACGCTCTAAATCATGAATTATTGATGATGGGATTTTGAAAACCATCATCCAATAAAGTTGCATGGACTCCAAAATCGATTTAATTAGTTGCAACCGTCCCCCAAAAGATAAGAATTTTGATTTCCAATTTAAAATTCGGGCGCGTACCTTGGTTAGAAGAGGAGAAAAATCTGCATATTTGAGCCTTTTTGACGATAAAGGAACTTCAAGATACCGAAAAGGTAAAGACCCCATCTGAAACGGCAACATAGACATAATGTCACTCGTAGTCTCCGGGTCAACATTCGCAAAATATAAAGAGCTTTTGGGCATACTTGGCTTTAACCCGGACAAAAGAGCAAATGCCTCCAACACCTTTTTCACCACCAAGATCGATGATATATCACCTTTAGAAAAGACCATAAGATCGTCCGCAAAACATAGATGAGTAAGGGACATTTTATCGCAACCCTTATGGAAATGGAATCCCGAGTCTTCAACAATATGCTTACGAAATAAGCAAGTAAACGCTTCCATGACAAGAGTAAAAAGATATGGGGATAAAGGACACCCTTACCGAATTCCTCTCGCACCTTTGAAAAACCCATACGACTCGCCATTAACAATAACCGAATAAGAAGTAGTAGAAACTACCTCCATAATCCAATGGCGCATAATAGGATGAAACCCCATTGCCCCTAACACAGCCGATAAGAAACTCCAATCCACCGAATCATAGGCTTTTTGAATATCCACCTTAAGAGCACACCGGGGCGGGCCATTACTCCTATCATATCCTGATAGCAACTCATGAGCCATTAGAATATTGTCAGTGATACGTCTTCCCGGGATAAACGCCGTTTGATTTGGACTAACTAATTTATCCAAAAAGTCTTTAAGCCGCCAAGAAAGAATTTTGGATATGCACTTGTAAAGAACATTACATAGTGAGATTGGTCTATAATCCGTGACCTTGGAAGCATTCTGGGACTTCGGAATAAGGCATATAGAAGTATGATTTAGTTCCCGAGCTAGCTTCCCACAATAGAAAAAGTCTTGTACCGCTAACGTCACATCCTTCCCCACAATGTCCCAAGCTGATTTATAAAACTTGGAGGTAAAACCATCCCAACCAGGGGCACGGTCATCACCAATATCAAACATAGCCAATTTGACTTCCTCCTTAGTAATAGGTCTAATCATAAAATTAGCATCCTCAATAGATAGAACATTTTGGAACAAATTAGATGGAAGAGAGGGATTCACCATTGGGTCAGACTCTCCAAGGATGGAACGAAAATGGTCAACAAAAGCTTGTCCTACCTCCGAAGCCCCCACCAAATCACCATTAGCATCACGAATAGAAGTAATCAAATGTTGATTTTTCTTCTCTTTAACCACCTTATGAAAGAACGACGTATTTAAATCTCCCTTCGATAGCCATCGAACTTTAGCTTTTTGGCGTAAGTTTTGTTCCTCATCCTGTAGAGCCTCCTGAAAAGCCGTAAGAGTGTGAGCAAGATCCTCCCGGATAATCAGATTATGAGGATCCGCATCCACATCCTTTTGCACCTGTTCCACCTCAAGTCTAAGAGAATGCACCCTCTTAGCAAGATTTCCTTGGGTCGATCGAAGAGTCCGGATAGGCTTTTTAATCAGTTTCAACCGTGAAGTGACCTGATAAGCATAAGATCCAACCACCGGAACGTCCCAACAATCCTTGACAATCTTTAGAAAATCAGGATGATTAGTAAGGAAATTATCAAACTTGAAAGACCACGTACCGCGATGGCGACCCCCTCAATAGAAACCATCATTGGACAATGATCAGAAATGCCACGGGGGAAGAAATGTGCGGTAGTACAAACAAAGGAATCAAGAAAAACCGTATTAGCCATTACGCGATCAAGTTTCCGAACGATTCCTCCACCAAGCACCGGTTTTTGCGCCCAAGTAAAGAAACATCCCGTAAACCGAATATCAAATAAATCCAGATTAGAAACACAATCATGAAATTCCTCCATGCGCGTATCCCTTCTAGAGACTCCCCCATCACTTTCATTCAAATGGAGATATGTATTAAAATCCCCCATCATAAGCCAATTACTATTATTGCAAATATGACCAAATTTCCTCATATCCTCCCAAAGAGCCCGGCGACGGAGCAAATTATTCTCCCCATACACGATGGACAAGAAAAAAGAAGTCGAAGAACCCTTAATAAAAACACGGCTATGGATCACTTGAGAAGTCATATCAATAGCCATAACATCAAACACCATAGGATCCCAACCAATCACAATTCGAGTGCCATAGGGACTGTGAGCTTGGTTAGACATCCACGACCAAGAACCAAAAATAGAAGAACAAATATCATCAAGATTTCCAGGAAGAACAAGGGTTTCCAAGATCGCACAAAGAGAGAAAGTATTCGAACGAAGAAGATACTTAACCTCTCGTTGTTTAATCTTAGAGTTGAGCCCACAAATATTCCAAGCACCTAACTTAATCATGAGGAAACGTTAGGGGGTGTACCTGACTTGCCCGGTACTTGGGACTCGACATCCACGGTGGTATTGCCCACCTCATCATCACCATGCAAACCATGCAAAATTGATCCCTCCTCGTCTAAATCCATGAGAACCGAAAACGGGGTAGTGTTTAATCGCCCTCGATTTGCCTTTGTGAACGCCTCACGCACCGAAGATAGAAGGTCTCCCTTTGATTGAACATTAACTGTACTCCTAGATGGAAAGGCTGAAGTGTTGGCCGTAGTTTTGGTGCTCTCCACGATTCGTTCCACGTCCAAAGGATCAGACATTGCATCCTTTTGCTTATCACTACCTCCTTTACACCTTGGATCTTTCATTTCCACCCCTTTTTCCATAAATTGATCCCGAACCTCTTCTGTTTCAAAACCCTTGATCCGGATTAACCACAACTTTTTCAGGAATTTCCCTAGTCAACGTTTCTTTAGCTTTTACAGTTCCAGATGTCGAGCCAACCTCTTTAGGGACTTCCTTATAGACCCAAGTCTGTTTAGGATTATTGTGAGCCGGTTTCTTCCTCTTTTTGTGACTATAGTGAAACCATCCGCATCTACTTCCCCACGTGTCTGAATCTTACCTTTAGATCTCTGCTTCTCCACCGTAGCCTTGACACAAGAAGAAACCTTATGCCCAAACACCTTACAGTGTGAGCATTGGGATGGCTCCCTCAAATATTCGACCTGAACAGTGACAACGGTCTCATTCCCCCCATACAAGCTAGGAACCGAAACCTGGATTTCTCTCTTGAGTTCTCCAACAGCCCAAACATCAATTAAGACTTTTGCAAACCCAGGCCTCCCCCAAGCATCATCACACATCACAGAGGTACATTCATCCATCATCTTAGGAACCCCCAACGCACTAGCAATTCGTCCAACCCCTTCTCGATTAAACGCTACTAAAGGTATGTTATGAAGCTTGACCCACAACGGGCATGTTGTATGTTCCGGCTTGATTAACCCCTGTTGTGGATCCCAGGGAAACACAAACAATGGTACCCCCTAATCATCCATGGACCCCTCCAAAACTTGGCGTAAGCCATCCGCATGTCCGAAACGAAAAAATAGAAAACCTGATCCATTCATCATCGATTCTTGCAAACCGAACTTTCCCCATAGTAGTTTCACCGCTTTTTGTACCGTAGGAAAGTACAAGCGTGGGCCAAGAAAATACCCATATAGGGTATTTTCATAGAGCGCCGCCGCTTTTTTCGTGAGCTCAACCGAGAGAGCAACTCGAGTGTCTCCTTATTCCGGTAAAGGAAAGAAAGAGAGAGAATTACCTGTATTATGACCATTCGGTTGAAGTTTGGAAGCATATGAGGACATCGTCTCATTTTGGTGCTGAAGGATCGAGACCTCCTCGAAAACTAAACCGTGATCCGTTGGCATTGAAAGCCGATCAAAAATCGACGTCTTAAACGTTTGAGAATCAGTAGTAACCTTATTTCCAACCTCTGTGGTTGGAACGGACAAAGGTGGACCCAGAGCTGGCCCATGCATGCTAGGTGCATGGATACTAGAATTAAGGTTGGGATTCGAGACCCCCCCTCCACATTCTCCTCATGAGTAGCAGTCGTAGTAGCCGTAAGTTCAAAACTAGAAACCATAATCCCCAAAGCAAATTAATCATTTTAAAACAACAACGAAGACCACTGTTAATGTAGTGCTGAAACTCGAAACCGAGTGACGAAGACTACACCAACAATAGCGCTGAAGCCTCAAAGAACAGATCAATTTCCTAGAGAGAATGACTGCACCCAAAACGCGATGAAAGCAAAAGAAACAGACCTGGGGATCGAGTATAAGCGTGGAAACAAGAAGACACTTTACCAAAATGTAGATCGTCCCACTACTGCCACCATACCAGAACCTGCCGTCGGGAGAAAAAAAACCAAGAGATCACAGCACCGACCCACTTAAAGAAAAAAGGTTGTTGCGTGCACCTGCTATCCACCGTCCCCCAATGAAGAGAACAAAAAAACGCAGCCACGAATAAAAAAAACAGATCAAAACCACCGCCTAGTTGAGTTTGTTTACTGTTAACATGCAAAACCCTAGCCGCCGAGTGTTACTGCCGAAAAACCACCTGGTCCACGAAACCACTAATCGATCTAGTCTCAGTCCCTAGATGCAGACGACAGCAGCACCGACCCACGATGGAAGTGCCTCGTTTGGTCCTAAAGCCACCGCCAATTGATTCCACAATTGAAATTCAGAAACCCAGCACCGACCCACGATTGAATAGTAGCGATAATTAGTTAAATCCCGTCCCACTTTCTTGGAGTCGAAAACACAAAAAGAAAAAGAAAAACACAACCGCCGATCTTTCTCTCTTCGAATAAAATCTGAGCAATAAACAACTTCAAACACCGTCCCACTATTTAGAAACTACCAATCACGAATCAATAACCCAAATCTTGATCCTTTGATTCAAACTTCATGCATGCATGGCAGGAAGCCCTAATCGCCTTCCATGGAGAGAGAGTTTTTTTTCCCATGGGCATTGGATATAAGAGGGTTGGGGTCAAGTTACTGTTTACTTTCATTAGCCTGCTAAAAGTTGAAGAATTCGCATGATGAAGATTGATTGAAATTTTTCTAAGTCTGGATTTCGCTTAATTTTGTGCGAAAAGTGAGTTTTTGAATTTTGACTAAGTCCAAATTTCTCAAGAATTCTTATACGAAAAGCTTCTGAATTGTGCCAAGTGAGGATTTCGCATCAAGCGTTCTGCGAAAAGTAAGGATTTCGCATCTCAAGGCGTACGAAAAGTTTAGAACTCGCACCTTCGGACTGCGAATTGTGTCTTTTGCGAAAAACTCATTCTGTTATCTGCGAAAAGTGTAGAATTCGTTCAATTCTTTGAGAATTCTATACTTAGAATATATCTGAAGATTTTTTCTGAAAATTTTCAAGTTTGATTTTCAAGTCAAGATTTCTAATTTTTCTGACTAACGATCACTTCAAGCTACTTCATTTTATATTCTAATCATGTCGAAAGATCTTTTGAGTATGGGCTCTCAGTGTAAACCACCTGTACTCTCAGAAGGTGAATACCCACAATGGAAGAGGTGGATGATTCATTTCTTGAATCACGAGAACATGGAACTTATGAAATCCATCATCAATGGGCCAGTCAATCCAGTTGTCACAATACCTAGTCAGGCTGCGATTGCAACTTCTCTGAAAATACCAGAACGCTATGTTCCAAAGCCAAATCAGTATTTAATGAGGCGGAGAAAGCACAAGCCAAAATAGATGAAGAAGCTTTCATTCTTTTTACCATATGGCCATTCCAAACGATGTTTACAGTCGTGTAGACAGTCGTGATTCTGCTAAGGCTATGTGTGATGAGCTTAAGAGGCAGTTGTAAGGTACTGACCGGTCAATCAAAGCTAAACTCAACCAGAGTATAAACGCTTTTCAAGGATTCAAAGAGTAGAAGGGAGAATCTTAGCAGGGTACTTACAACAGGTTTAACGTTATTTTGAACGATCTGAGGAGAAACGGGTTATGCCATTCACCTCAGAAATAAACTATAAGTTTGTTAAGAACCTTAAACCCGAGTGGAGCAGTTATGCCATTCACCTCCAAATGACAAAAGACATGGATCAGGAGGATGTAAATGACAACTTTGTCACACTTGTTCAGCACGAAGATCAAATGAAGCAAATAAGTGATGAGAAGAAAATGGTGAAAGAATCTCTTGCACTTTTGACAGAGAATAAAGTTGTGAAACCAAGTTCCTCAAAGACAAAGATATCTAAGGCATTTCTGACTGAATTGCCCATTTCCTGTTCTGAGTCATCTGCTGAAGACAAAGAGGTTGAATCCGATGAGGATATAAGGTGGTTTGCGGAAAAATTGGCTATGATCACAAAACAGTTTAACAAGCACTTCGGGAGGAAAAAGTTTTATTCCAAGTCCAAGCCAATTCATTACATGAAGGAGAAGATTGAGAAGTATAAGCCCAAGTATGAGAAGAAGGAAGGGAGAAAGGAAGAGAAGAAAGATGAGAAATTTGATGTCCAAAATTTTAGGTGCTTCAATTGTTAAGAAGTCGGGACATTTTTTGAGGAATTGCCATTTTAAGAAGGTTAAGAACTCGGAATACTATGCTAAGAAGTCGTTACGTGTGAAGAAGCAGGAGGATGGGAAAGTATTGATGGCTGAGGAGGAGAACTGGTTATGCGAAACTTCGGATGATGAGGAAGCACAATTCACTCAAGTTAATTGTTTAATGACCAAGATTGAAGATGAGCCCCAACCTGTTGAACAAGTAAATTTTGATTATGAATCTGAGGTAAGCAATCAGTCCGATAATTCTGAGGTAGTTCTCTATTTTCTCAGATTCAGTTTATGGAAAATGAATTTAATGTTTGAAAAGGGAAACTTAGCCTTGAACCACAAACAATGATGAATTTTCGTGATGAAATGGCATTGTTGAAGGTTATTATCGTGGATAAGGAAAATGAGAAAAAACTTTTTAAAAAAGGAGAAAGCTAATTTATCCTCCAAGATCACTAAGCTCCAAAATGACTTGGTGAACTTGAATTATGAAAAAGGTGAGTTTAAAATTATGTTCGAAGCCTGCTTTCAAGAGTGAAATGAGGTTTATTGCAAAATAAAACAACTGGAGGATTTAAATATAAAAAGAGGACAGACTGAGCAGACTTTAAATCTTTTGAAAAACAAGCTCCAAGATGTAAGGTTTTATAATCCGAAATTGGGTTTGGGTCTGGTAGAAAAAGATATTTTAAAAAGGGCTCCCAAGAACTTATATAATTTTGACAAAATGGGCCCTAATTCTTAAAAAATTTTGGATATTCGTGACACGTCTGTAATATCTGAAACTCCTGAAAGAGGAAAGGAGGTTGTAGATGATGAACTATTCGACAGTTTCACTGCTTCACAATCTTCAAGTTTTAAATCGGGTAGATTTCAATACGATGATTTAAACACTAGCTACAAAAGCAGAAAGCTTGAATTTGTAGAGTTTGAATCCTTGTTTTCCACACCTATTCCTAATGATGAATCAATAACTTAGGATAAAGATATTCCTGAAACCAAGCGTCAGTATGACGATTATAAGTCAGACTTTGCTGCTTGCGTTCAGAACATTATGTCTGAATCTATGATGTCTGATTCTACTAAGGAGAGTAAGATAGAAGAGTCAGTTGATGTCACAAATTCTGGTAAGAAGTCTGAGTTCGTCAATAAAATGTCTGAAGAAGTTATTGATGAACTGATGAACGCCCCAGATCCTGATCCAATTTTGGAAAAGCTTGAGTCTAAATCCGAGTCAAACCAAACTTCTGATTTGCAAAAGCTACTCGAGGAAATTGAAATGAGAATTTTGATCTTCGATTTAAGCAAGATAAATCTTTAGATGAAAATCGAGAGTTTGGCAAACAGATTAGTGATTTAAAAGAAAATATTTTTAAAAAGAATTTGTCAAATCAAAAGGAGTTTGAAAATCAAAAAGCATTTGATAACCAGAAATGGAATGTTAGGTCAAGCCCGGAGTTTGTGACTTTATCTAAGCCTACAGTTTTTTATGCTGAAATGTTTGAAAAATAACCAAGCATTTTTGAAGTAAGTGAAACTTCTGTTGTGAAAAATGTTAACTCATCTTCTAAGAATTTAACTAACTCAATGTCTCTTGGTGTTACAAATGTGAATGGGAAGAGGAATGGAAATGGAGGAAGAGGAGTTCTGAACAGAAGTCAAGTCAAAATGTTTCTAAAACGTGTACTTCTGTTGAGAATGTAGTAAAAGTAAAATCTAATAGTGATTGTAAACGAGTTTGTACTGATTTTGTTGCAAATAAATGTCATTTATGTTCCCATAAATGCAAGTCTTTTGTTAAATCACAGGTTATGACGTTTGCTCAAAAGAATATGAAATGCATTCACTGTGGCAGTAATTCATTCTCATTCCACTCCACTGTTCCAAAGAACAAGAAAGTTCAAAGCTTTTCTCATGTTAAGTCATTTTCCAAAGCCTCGTCTCAACCAATTCATATTTTTAAGGCTAAGCAAAATAAATTTTCAGAGAAAAAGGATTTTAAAGATGTAAATGTGAAAATTGTATAGAAATGATTGTCGAAGCCTCATTATGAATGGAGAATTAAGGGCACGGTCAACGATTTTCATAAATTGAAGGATGCTATATGGTCTTCATTTGGAAGATTTGGATACTGAAAAACAAGGAAATTTGCCCCACCTTCGATCTTCAATCATGCACATAGAGTCCGTGTAATACTTGTTGCTATCTTAACAATTTACACATTTTGAGCCTGGAAAAGCTAAGTAGCTTCAATCATTTCTACACATGCATGAGCACACAAGGTATATGTTTTCTTGTCATAACATTCATAGAAAATTCCTTTGTGGTTTTACAATGATTAAATGGAAGCCCCTTGGGGAGTGAACATCAAAAAACTCATTTCCAAAGTACATTCGTTGTACTAAGTGGCTTTATGCTATTTACATGCATGATAACTGTATCATATGTTGATTCAGGGTTACCAATTCCTATTTTGTCTGAATTTGAAAAGATTCAGATAAATACATCTTATGAATTGACGGATACTCATATCAGATCGAGATATTCTCTTAAGGGGATATTGTTGAATTTTGCGAAGATTGTCACTACATCATGCAGTGCTTTCTTATTCATATATGGGGGAGATTGTATCAAAGACGGTGCTGACATTGAAAGAGTTTTGATGATTCTGATATCTCATCATTCATCAAAAAGGGGAAGAAATTTCAAGTGTTTCAAAGTCAGATTTATGTTGTCTTTATCAAAGAAGGGAAGACGATTTCAGAGTTAAAGTTCAAGTGAAGGTTAGAGAAGACAAAGTGTCAAAGCAAGATTTTTTATGAAGAAACTTCAAAATTCAAGTTAAATCTGAAGATAAATTTATGAAAGTTAGATGCATGTCTTCCTTCTACCAAAGAGGGAGATTAAAAAAAGATTTCAAGTTTTTAAAGTGTCAAAATTTGTGAAGAAAGAAACCCTAAGGGGAAAATTTGTTCAAAGTAATGTGAAAGATCAAAGAGTTAAATACTTCAAAGTTGTGAAAGATAGTTGGCTGAAGAATGTTCTAGAGAAAGAAGACCTAGAGATTCTTGCCAAAAAAAATTAATCTTCAATCCAAAGGGGTGATTGTTGATCCTAAATGTTGAATTCAAGATTAAAAAGGGTGAAAATTGTAATTTTGTTATAGTTGGTTTGTAATTGTTTGTAAGTCTTGTTGGAAGTCAATGTATTTGACTCTCCATGTTTAGCTTGAGTTGTAAAGTCAACTTTGTTGACTAGTATAAATAGTTTTGTTCTTCTAACCATTAAGTCACGCACGCACATACATACTTCCAATGAGAGATTATAGAGAGAGAAATAGGTATATGGATCTATGTATTGAGTGAGAAATATTTGTGTAATCATTGATTAAATTAATATAATGATTTCAATATTTGTGTGTGTGATCGACATATGAGGAGAGCTTGAAACTGGAATCACATCTTACTTGATTCACTTGAACTCTAGAGGATGGTTTTGTTATTGTTGATTGTATAAAAATTAAGCAGTACATGCTTTGTGTTATCACCCTTGATATATCTTTCTTTCATTTCTTTGATATATGATGCATTATTTCCATATATGCAAGTAGGATTCTGGTTGAACTCAAAATTACTAGCTCATCTAATATGTGTAATGATTGTTCTTAACCATATACATTCTTTCATTATCTCATGGAGAGTAATATTCTCATAATAGTTCAAGGAGGTAATTACAAGGGTGTGCTTAGCTTACTTCTAAGAAATCGGAGTGTTCTATGTGCTACTTCCTTATCCAGTTTGGGAACAACCTTTGTATAGGTCAGACAGATACCTAATATCAGCAAAGACATACCAAGACATTGTTTGGTGTTTTTCTATAAGAGCTAGTACTTTTGCTGCTTACATTCTAAGTAGGTTTTGAAGTTCCATTATCAATCTCATTTTTCTTTCTATAAGGAAAGTATAAGCTCATATCAATGGTTCCAAAAGATTAACTTGATATCATTCCAATGACGTTGCGTTGGCACTGAGCTAAATCTAGATAACTAGTTCACTGAGAAATACAATATACGGTCAAGTGTATTGTGCTAAGTACGATAATGCGCATATTGTACTTAGATAGGGAATTCCAGCGCCCAAAACTTTTTCGTCACCATCCTTTAAACGAAATGGATCTTTCGGATATCCAACACTTTGACCGATCATCGGAGTGCTAACTGTTAAGTCATAATTGTATTCAAGATTAAAAGAGGGATCAAAGTTGTAAAGTATTGTAAAGTTGTATTTGTTTGTTAAAAGCCTTGTAAGTAAAAGTGTTTGACTTTGACATTAGCTTGAGTTGTAAGGTCATGTTGACCATATAAATAGGTTTGTATATTAGAGAGACACATAGTACACACAATTCACTCAGATCACAAGAACTCACATAGAATTCTTAGAGAGAGAAATACGTGAGACTTGTGGCACTTTGTAACACTTATGACTAAGAAATCATTGTAATAAAAGATCAATTGTTTCATGATGATTTCTACATATATTGTGAGTGTTTGAGTAGCTTGGATCTGGAACTTTCATTTGGTATCAGAGCAGATTCAGATCAAATCAATTGTCAAAATGAAGAACTCGCATCTGTTTCACTTAGTCTTGATCGATATTGCTGATTTTGTGTTGTAATTGCTTAAAATGTGTTTGTACTATGACCGCTTGATGTTTTAGAACATTCTTGTTCAATTTGATTACGCAATAGAACTATAATTCACAATCAATTTCTCAATTTTGTAAGTTTCGAGTTCTTGAAGTTTTGTGCACTGTAATCTCAACCGAGATGTATTCTTGTGTTAATTTTGTTGTAATTAAGTGCTTGTAATCTGTTCTAGTTGTATTCGTGGACAAATTGGTGCAATTTCAGAAGCAAATTCATGGTCTTGAATGGATTTTTGATCGATCAAAGTGATTTTGAGCCGAAACACGAAGAACAAGCAAAATCTGTATTTTTCGCATGATCATGGAAGGAATTCGCATGGCACTTGATATTTGGAAAATCTAAGGAAGAAATTCGTATAACACTGTATACGAAAAGGAAATATTTCACATCATCATTGTAAGAAAAGTATGAATTTCGCACAAAATTATATTCGAAAAGGAGAAATTCGCATAGTGCATCATACGGAAAGTGATGCTTTAAAAGTCTAAGGGAGGAATTCGCATCGTGATGGATACGACAAGGTGGAATTCGTATCCTCTTACATACGAATTCTGAGTATTTTGCATAGTGAAGCCTGATTTTTTTTTTTTGAAGTCCACAACACACATCGATACGTGAAGTTGAAAGTGGTAAATTTGGCTAAGTGTGGAATTTGCATAAGCTTAGTGTGCAAAAAGTTCAAGGTCTAAAAGTTTCTAAATCAGAAATTCGCATCCTTAGTTGTGCAAAAAGCCAGAATCCGTATCTTAAGGCGTGCGAAAAGCAAGGATTCGCATATCGCAGCGTGCGAAAAGTGACTTCTCGCATCACTCTACGTGCAAAAAGCTGAAGTGTCAATCCTTCGGTGTGAAAGTTGAAAGTTTCAATCTCTGTGAGAAAAGAAAGTTGTTTGGTGTGCGGAAAGTATGAGGAACTCAGTGGTGTGAGGATTCTACACTTAGAAAATTTTTAGAGTTTTTCTGAAAATTTGTCTAAGTTAATCTTTGTTGATTTTTCTGATTAACGATCATTCCGAGCTACTATTTTACAAAATTTAAAGATGTCTAAGGAATTGCTCAGTATGGGGTCTCAGTCTAAGCCTACAGTTTTGTCCATCGGGAAATATCCACAATGGAAACGTCGGATGACTCAGTTTTTGAATCATAAGAATTGTGAGCTTATGAAATATATCCTTGAAGGCCCAGCAAGCCCGGTTGTTACAGTACCAGGTCAGCTAGCGACTGAAACTTCTCCAGAAATTCTACCGAAGCCATATCAATACTATAGTGAGAAGGAGAAAGCTCAAGTAAAGATTGATGAGGAAGCACTAATCTTGCTTACAATGGCCATCCCCAACGATGTCTACAATCGTGTGAATAGTCATGAATCGGCTAAAGCTATGTGGGATGAGTTAGAGCATCAATTTCAGGGCACAAACCGATCTATTAAAGCGAAGCTGAATCAGAGTATCAATGCTTACGAAGGGTTTATGGCAAAAGAGGGTGAATCTTTAGTGGATACTTACAACAGATTCAAGTGCATGTAAGGATAACAAAATTAGACTCAAATGCATGTAAGGACTCTACTGCATGCACTAGTGCATGTAGGGATGAAATCGCTTGTACTGGTGCTTGTAACGAAGAGGTTATGGGTTCGATTGCCATGAACTCGGGAACAACAGGGGTTGTGGAGGTAGTTGTGGCCGAGAAAACTAAACACGCTGGGGGTGCGGTTGAAAAGGCGCCGACTTTCGCTATTGTGGACGAGAACCCTTGTACTAATACTCCAGCAGATTTAGGGGCGTTTCTTGAGGGGCGTTCCGCTAATGTGGTTTGTGGGGGAACGGGCAAAAACCCAAGACCTCACACCCCGTTTAAACCAGCTTCTGTAGCTAAGCCCATTTGTGGTATTCTGAAGACGACCAATCGAAGTACGGTGGAAAATACGAATAGATTTCTCGTGCTGGGGGACGACCAGGGGAGCTCACGGGCACCGGATGGTGTCGGTAACGATGGTCATGTCGGGGAGGGTCTGGGGAAGAATGTGCAATCTTCATCATGATTAAGTTTACGTCATGGAATGTTTGGGGTTTAAATGTCCCTATTAAGCAACGGGAGGTAAAAAATATGATTCACACTAACAATGTGAATTTGTGTGCTATTATAGAATCCCATGTCAAACGGGAATCGTTGGAAGCTATTTGTGGTAGGGTCTTTGGTAAATGGGATTCGTGCTCAAACCAAGACTGCTCGGAAATTGGTACTCGTATTATTCTTGTGTGGGATGCTAGATTTATAGATGTGATGATTCTTGAGACTCATGAACAATATTTGAATTGTTCCGTTCGGTTGCATGGGGTCTCGGACCCGGTCTTTCTGTCTATTGCTTATGGGCTTACTACTAATATTGCTAGGAGAAGTTTATGGTCGGGCCTTCGGAAGTTCAAGGTGCTCATGGGCAGCAAGTCGTGGATCCTAATGGGGGATTTCAATGCAATGTTATTCCCCCATGATGGTCTTGGTGGTTCTTCGAGACGGAACGTTGACATGATGGAATTTGGTGCTTGTATTGAAGATGTGGAATTATTTGATGTTAACTACTCGGGAATCCAATACACTTGTGTCAAAAGCCAAGAGAGGAGGAAGGTATTCGGCGCAAATTGGATCGAGCTATGGCCAACACCGATTTTACTTCCCGTTTTCTTGATGCTAATGTTGTGTTCATGCCGCAGGGGGCTTCTGATCATTCGGCCTCTATTTTCACCTTCAGTGCGGGTGTCCGGAAGAAGGTTTGGGGATTTAAATTTGATAATTTTCTAATTGATCATCCTTTTTTCAGGAAAACGGTGGAGGATGGGTGGAATGTGTCTATGCATGGATCCGTCTTGTTTAAAGTCTTGAAAAAACTCAAGCTTTTGAAAGGGCCTTTTCGGCGCCTTAAGAGCTCCTATGGTAACTTATTGAACAGGATCACGATTTTAAAGCAGGAGCTTGATACGGTCCAATTGATGTGCGATGTTGACCCCCATAATCAGCTTTTGCATGAGGATTTGTGCCACCTTCGGTTGGCCTATGTCAACGCTTGTCATGATGAGGAGGTGGTTGTTCGGCAAAGAGCCAAGGTCCGCTGGCTTAATGAAAGCGATATGAATTCTAAATTATTCCATAAGGTCCTTAAGGAAAGACGACACACAAACCGCATTACGATGGTTTGTGATATGAATGGACAGTTTTTCCATAATGATGAGGTAGGAGGTGCTTTTATTGACTACTTTCAGTCGATCCTTGGGGTCCGCGACACGTTGGTTACTCCGAGTATGTCTGAGTACATTTTCCCTAGACGACTCTCTGTTAGAGAGGCTAATGTAATGATTCGTCCAATCACGAATGAGGACATAGAAATAGCGTTGTTCCAGATTAGGAATGATAAATCCCCGGGTTTGGATGGGTTTTCGGCTAAATTTTTCAAAGTTGCTTGGGATATTGTGGGTAATGAGCTTTGTCTTGCTATTCATAATTTCTTCTATTCGGGTCATCTCAAGAAAGAGTTTAATCATACGCTTCTTTGTCTCATTCCAAAAGTCCCGAACGCAAGTAGAGTAACGGAGTATCGACCGATTTCGTGTTGTACGGTGATTTATAAGATAATTAGCAAGATCCTTGTGAATCGTATGGAGTATTTGGGTGACTTAATTAGTCCGACGCAATTGGAGTTTATCCCGGGCCGTCGAATTTCTGATAACATCTTGATGGCCCATGAGTTAGTTTTGGGGTATCAACTCCATAATGGCCCTCCTAGATGTGCTTTTAAGATTGACATTAAAACGGCCTATGACATGGTTGATTGGCAATTTTTGCTTAAAATGTTGGAGGGAATGGGGTTTCATGTGGCTCTGATTAAATGGCTAAAGGAGATGTTGATGACTACATCTTTTTCGATGGCGGTTAATGGCGAATCTTGGGGTTTTTTCAAAGGGGAGAGAGGTCTACGACAAGGGGATCCGTTATCTCCCTATCTTTTCACTATAGTCATGGAAGGCTTCTCTTTGATTTTTAAGCGGTGTATTGAAGAGGCTTCTGCTTTCGACTACCACAAAGATTGCTTGGACCTTCAATTAACCCATCTCTGTTTTGCTGATGATTTGTTCATCTTTACTAGGGGAGATGTGCCTTCCGTGTTGGTTCTTAAGAAGGCTTTGCAGATTTTCAAGACAAAGGCGGGGATATCCCCTAGTTTTGAAAAAAGTGAGATTTTCTTTGGTAATGTGCCGGAGAATGTGCGCAATGATATTCGGGAATGTCTTCCTCTTCGCAATGGCATTTTTCCCATTCGATACTTGGGTAACCCCTCTCACCCTCGAGACTTCATGTGGGTGACTTTGATGGTCTTCTTGTTAAGGTGCGAAATAAGATTACTAATTGGAAGAATAAATTTCTTTCCTTTGCGGGTCGTCGGCAACTTATCCTCTCGATCTTATCGTCCTTACAATTATATTGGATGTCGACGTTTCTCATTCCCTCTTCGGTGGTTCACAAGCTTGAAGCTTTATTCCGGAAGTTTCTATGGGCTCAAGGTGATTCGGCTAAAGGGAAGTGCAAGCTCTCATGGGAGAACGTGTGTAAACCTTTAGCGAATGGTGGCCTTGGCATCAGACGTTTGGCTATTTGGAATCGTGCTCTTCTAGCGAAGCATATGTGGGATATTCTTATTCGTCGTCCGTCTATGTGGGTGAGATGGGTGTATCTGTATACTCACTTCTGGCTTGTGCGGAAGAACTCCTGTTGGTCATGGATGCTTAGGAAACTTCTTGATATGCGACAACATGTGCGGCCGCATCTTAGCCGCTTGGTGGGTGATGGGGAGTCTACTAATGCATGGGAAGATCTGTGGGTCCAAGGTAACCCTCGCTCGCATCTCTTACCTGACCACTTTATTCTAACGCATGTGTTTTCCAAGTTGACGACCCTTAAGGAGGTGCATGATCGATTTGGAGGTGTTTGACCGACTGATTGGCGTACGACTTTCCCCACTCTTAATGATATGGCCTTGCCTACTTTAATTCCTCATCGTTGTGATTTGTGGGAATGGAAGGATGTGAATGGTAATGGTAGGGATTTTTCTATTCGAAGGGCTTATCAATCGATGGATGGTGTGCATGAGGGCGTGACGTGGGCGAAAGTTGTTTGGTTCCCAGGACACATTCATAAGCATGTTTTCTGCCTTTGGATGGCTTGCCACAATCGACTACCCACTCAAGACCGGGTAGCTAGGTGGGGTGGTGATCGGACTTACATGTGCACGTTATGCAATGTGTGCATGGATTCCCATGCACACTTGTTTTTTGAATGCATATTTTCTATGGAGGTTTGGGCTAAGACTAAGAGCCTTGCAAACCTTCCTGGACTGGCCCCATTCTTGGCCGCTCATTGTGGAAAAACTTTCAACTTTGCAGGGTTCGAAAAGATTTCAGACTCAAAAGCTTTTCATTGGTGCTTCGGTTTTCTTTGTGTGGAAGGAAAGAAACAATCGTATTTTCAGGAATCAAAGTCGCCAACCGTTGGATCTTGTTAAGATTATTACTGATACGGTGAGTTTGCGGCAGATGTGGAAGACTAGAGAGCATGTGGCGTCTAATCATGTTCAGATCTGAGATGTTTGGTGTTGTTGGTCCGGTTTGGGCTGCGTTTGGGTGTTCGGTTTTTTATTTGTCTATTTTTTTGTATGTTATTTGTGTCTGTTGAGTTGTGTCTCTTTTGGTTGCTTGTGGCTTAGTATGGCGTCGTTACCAAGTTCTTTTGTTTCGTTTGGGTGGTGTGGCTCTTGTAGCCTGAACTTTGTTTTGGTTCTTCTTTTTTAATATATGTGCCTGGAGTTTTCCTTAAAAAAACAGATTCAATGTCATATTGAATGATCTGAGGAGGAACGGGATGAAAAAGTCTGTGTCCAAAATAAACTACGAGTTCATTAAGAATCTGAATCCCGAATGGAAGAGTTACGCAATCAATTTGCAAATGTCTAAGGACATGGATTTAGAAGATGTAAATGATATATTTGTGACTTTAGCTCATCGCGAATATGAGGTGAAACTGATTAGTGAGGAAAAGAAGATGGTGAAGGAATCCTTAGCACTTCTAGCTGAGAAGAAAGCAGTAAAGTCAAGTTCAATTTCCGGTTCCAGCTCTAAGGGGTTGTTTGTTTTTTTTAAAACCTCTTAATGGCTCTTAAGTCTTAATCATTCAGACTTTTTTACACACCACCTCTTATTAATCATAACTAAAATAAGACTTCAGATTTTAGACCTATTAAAAAACAAACGACACCTAAGTCTAAGACAAAGTTGTCAAAATCTTATCTTACTGAGTTGTCTACTTCTAGTTCGTAGTCATCTATGGATGAGAAAGAAGTGGATTCAGATTATGGCATTCGGAAATTTGCGGAGAATCTTGCTTTGATCACTTAACAGTTCAACAAATGTTTTGGCAAAAAGAAGTACTACTCAAAGCCAAACTTTGAAGGTTACAAGAAGACTGAGAAATACAAGCCCCATTATGAGAAAGAGTATGGAAAGAAGGAGGAAAGAAAGGAAGAGAAGAAGGAAGAAAAGATTGACCTACAGAGTGGTAGGTGTTTTAACTGCGGGATGCACGAACACTTCTCGAAAGATTGACGGTTTAAGAAAGTCAAAAATTCGGAGTACAATGCGAAGAAATCTCTATTGGTCAAGAAACAGGAAGATGGGAAGGTGCTAATGGCCGAAGAGGAGAATTGGCTTGGTGAGACTTCCGATGAAGAAGAAGCTCACTTCACACAAGTGTGTATGAGGGCCAAGGTTGAAGATGATGCACAACTTGTTTCTGAAAACTACGATGCTGAGTCTGAGGTAAGTAGGAATGGCAACGGGCTGGGTTCGGGCCGGTTATTGGTATCCCCGTCCCCGAAACCGATAACCAAAACCGTCCCCGAAACCGCCCCGATCCCCGTCGGGGATCTTATCGGGGATCCCCATTGGGTCCCCGCGGTTTCCCCGATCCCCGTTGGGGAACCCGTTAAGGTTAAAAATCGTATTTCCCCATTGGGTTTCCCCGTTCACCGTTGGTTATACCCGAACCCGAAACCGGCCCGGATTTTTTTTTACAAAATGTTAATTGTCACAACTAAAAATAAATTACAATTTTTATGAACATAAGTCTAAATGTCTCAAAAATGTCTTAAATTACGATATAAAAGTAAATAAAATTCATATATCATCCAACTAACATTACAGTTTCACGATTAAACAAATAAAATAAACTTTTTCGAGAGGCTTGTTTGGGGAGTTGAGATAAAATGGATTAAAATATTTTAAATTTTAATATAATGTTAGTAATTTTCTTTTAATTATATTATATATATATATAATATAACATATATATATATATAAATACATTATTATTTATATACATACACATATCGGGTCGGGCCGGGCCGGTGATCACCGTCCCCGTCCCCGATAAAATCCCCGAATATATCCCCGATCCCCGCCCCGTCCCCGATAAGAAGTCCCCGAACCCGGCCCGAAAATTTCGGTTTTCGGTTTTCACCATCGGTTTCGGTTATTTTTGCCATCCCTAGAGGTAAGTGGGCAATCAGAAAACTCTGAGGTAGTTCAATCCTTAATTGCTCAAATTCAAAACATGGAAAAAGAGTTTAATGCGCTTAAAAGTAAACTTAGCCTTGAGAGACAAACAATGATGAATTTTCGAGATGAAAATGCATTATTGAAAGTTGTCATCGAGGACAAGGAAAATGAGAAAAATGATTTAAAAAGAGAAAAGGCTGAATTGACATCCAAGATCATTGAGCTCCAAAAGGACTTGGTGAACTTGAATTCTGAAAAGGGTGAGTTTAAAATTAAGTTCGAAGTTTGCTTTCAATAACGCAACGAGGCATAGTTTAAAAATTAAACAACTTGAGGACTTAAATTTAAAACGTGGACAGACTGAACAGACTCTGAATCTTCTTACAAACAAACTCCAAGATGTTAGATTTTATAATCCAAATTTGGAGTTAGGTTTGTCTGAAACTAATATTTTAAAACGAGCCCCTGAAAATTTATATAATTTTGATAAAATGGGTTCAACTGTTAAAAAGATTTTGGACATTCGTGAAACATTCGTCAAAGTTGAGACTATTATATCTAATACTCCACAAAAAGGTAAAGAAGTTATAGATGATGACCAATCAAGTTGTACTGATTCACAATCAAGTTTCAAATCTATGGGATTGAATTATAATGATTTAAATAATAGCTACAAAAATCGAAAGCTCAAATTTGTAGAGTTTGAATCATTATTTTCCCCACCTGTTATAAATGATGAATCAGTCAATGATGAAAAAGTGTTACATGAAACCAAGTGTCAGTATGATGTGTATGAGTCAGACATTGATACTTGTGATCAGACCATTATATCTGAGTCTATTACTTCAGATTCCTCAAATGGAGCTAAGATAGAAGTCTTCAAATGTCACGGATTCCAATGAAAAGTCTGGGTTTGTTGAGAAAATGTCTGAAGAAATTTTTGATCAAATGAACTCTTCAGATCCTGCCCCCATTTTGAATAAGCTTGAGTCCGACTCCTTGTTACATCAAACTTCTGATTTTGAAAAGCAAATATATGATTTACAAAAGACTCTCGAGGAAGTTGAAGATGAAAACTGTGATCTTCGTTTTAAATTAGATAAATCTTTGGAGGAAAACCGAGAGCTTTGTAAACAGATAAATGAGTTGAAAAATGATTTGTTTAAAAAGAATTTATCTGATCAGAAAGAGTTTGATGACAAGAAATGGAATGTGAGATCTAATCCGGTGTTTGAGACTCTTGCTAAACTGACAGTTGTTTATTCTTCTAATTTTGAAAAACATCCGAGTGTGTTCGAAAAAGGTGAAACTTTCGGTATCAAGAAAAATAACTCATCCTCAAAGAAGTAATCTAATAAAGTTTCTTTTGGTTTTTCGGATGTAAATGGAAAGGTGAAGGGAAAGTGGAGAAGAAAGTTTTCTGAACAGAAAGTTGTTGAAAATGTTTCTGAAAAATGTATTTATGTATCGAAAGGAGAGAGTATTGTGACTGATAGTGATCGTAGTATTGCTTGTAATAGTTTTGAGACAAATAAATGTCAGTTTTGTGCAAATAAATGTAAATCGTTTGATAAATCAAAAGTCATGACATTTGCTCAAAAGAACATTATTTGCAATCACCGTGGTAGCAATTCGTCCTAAGCCAAAGAAAGTCAAAAGCTTTTCTCATGCCAAAACTTTTTCGAAATCCTCGACTCAACAGATTCATATATTCAAAGCTAAGCAAAACAAGTTTTCAAAGAAAAAGGATTTTCATGATTTAAATGTTAATATGGTTTGGAAATGGTTGCCTAAGCCCAGATATGAATGGTGTATTAAAGGCAAGGTTGACGATTTCCAATAGTTAAAGAATGCTAACACGAAAGGACCCATCTGGATATGGGTACCTAAAGCGAAGTAGTCTGTTCTTTTGAAGGTTTGTCATCTGTAGATAATTGATTCCGGATGTTCAAAGCACATGAAAGGGTTCAAGCATCTACTGCACAATTATATTGAACATCCTGCAGGAACAGTTGGTTTTGCTAGTTCTGAGCTGAAAGGTTATATCAGAGGGTACGGGATGCTCAAAAGCAGCACTGTAACCATACAGAAAGTGTTATTATGTCGAAGGGCTTTATCACAATCTCTTTAGTACCAGTCACTTTTGTGATTGCCTCTAGCAAGTTAGGTTTACCATTACGCACTGTCACTTAGAAGATTCAGATTGTTATGAGATTTTTAAAGTTGAGATATATGGGAACTTATATGCAGTTATATGAGATTTTTTAGATATCTGAAGGGCACTGCAGATCTTGGTCTGTGGTATCCTAAAGATACAAGTTTTGAACTGACAACATATTCAGATGCAGACCATGCATGTTGTATGCTTGACAGGAAAAGTACGTCAGGGCACATACAATTTCTGGGCGATAAACTCGTGAGTTGGGCTTCAAATAAACAACTTTGTGTATCAACATCAACAGCTGAGGCAGAGTACGTCGCTGCGACGAGCTGTTGTTCTCAAGTGTTGTGGATTAGAATACAACTCCGAGATTATGGCTTCACATACAACAAGATCCCGATTTACTGTGATTCGAAGAGCGCGATTGCCATATCTGCGAATCATGTTCCACATACCAAGACCAAACACTTTAACATGAGATATCACTTTATCAAAGATAATGTTGAAAAAGGTACAATCGAACTTTATTTTGTAAACACAGATTACCAACTTGCTGATTTATTTACCAAGCCTATGGACGAAAAGAGATTCAATTTTCTCATTTCTAAACTTGGTATGCTAAATCTCAAGACTTAATATGTGATTACCTACTAAAGTTTTGCTATTGTTATTTTTCTTCATTTCTTTATTTTTATTTTGAAAGATATCTGCACTTAACGTTGTTCATGATCTCAGGGGGAGTGTGAGATGATACAAGAAAAGATGATCTACATACATTTGAGGGGGAGTTAACAAATTTTGCATATGTTTTTCACTGATAAATTTTCCGATGCATAATTTCAAGGGGAGTAAGAGATTAGGAGTGGTATATGATTTCTGATTACATCTGTTCAGAACTCGTACATTAAACGTTTTATTGCTTTATGTCTTTATTTTTCAATAAATGTTGTGAATAAAGCTTTGTACTTTGACAAACTGTGACTTTTTGCAGAATTGAGAGCGAGTTACTCGCATATCATATATGACTTAGAGCTGACTTGATGAGATTTAAGACTGAGCAAAAGATTTATTTATAATATTAATCTCATACGTATCTGAAAGAATGACAACTTTCAGATATGAAAACATGTTCTTAAATGTTCAAATCACTTCTGATTCTTAAACGATTTCATGAATATAGAAGTGTGATTTTAAAAGTTTTCATGTTATATGTGTTTTAATGTTTACAAAACCGTGTGTTTCCAAAGATTAATACTTGTGTATTACAAGTATTATCTTTTCTATATACTTTCAAGTATTCACACACACCGGTTTAATTTTTTTGTTAAATATGTTATCACCATGTCTCAAATTGCACAAATTTTTCGATGGTGATACACCCCGCTTGATTTTCAAAGTTTGAGCGTGATTTCATTTCAAAACATTTCTTTCAAGACTTGTCTATATTTTGATTCGTATAGAAAATATCCAATTTTTGCTGACCTAAACTTTAATTGCTAAATCATTCCGATTTTGATCTTTTTCATACAATGTCAGATTTTCAAACAAGTTTCTTGTATTCATTTCATTCATTCAATATACTTGTTTTGAATAATCTTCAATGTTTAAAATGCTCAAATCTTCATGATTACATCTGTGAGCATACAAACATCTGACTTGTAGTGCTTTAATTGCAAAGTTAAATCATTTTGAGCAACATTATGCTTTTAGGATTACATGGGTTCATTGTGGGAGCTTAACATAACTTCTATGGATTTACGTTAACCAGTGTTTCCTACCAAGAAGTTAATCCTTGAGTGATCGAAGAGTGAGGAGTCAAAATAACTGAGTGTGGGTTTGCACTAAGATAAAATGGAAATGAGAGTTTGGTTAGAAGCGAGCTTAAAGATTAAAAGAAATAGGGTGAAAGAACAGAGTAAAAGAATATCAAACTCTGCACCAACTTTTTTTGAGTCGGGCAACCACATTGCTGGTATTTCACAATTCTTTGTGAACATCATTGAAACAGGCAACTAGCCCATGTCAACTCTTGATAAAACCCCACAACTACTCATCTTTTTCTAAAAAAGATGTTTCATATTTCAAGGGGACGCAACACATAATCTAATGGGTTTTCATTTGGAAAATCTGGATATTGAAAAAGAAGGAAGTCTGACCCACCTTCGCACTTCGATCATGCACAATAGAGTCTGTGTTTAACTGTTGTTGTCTCAATGGTTTACACAATTTTGAGCCTATAAAAAGCAATCATTTGTGCTTAATTCTTTCAAACACAAGCACGTACACACAGAGAATTTGTTTTTCTGTCAAAACGTTTATAGAATAAACTTGTGTTATTCGATGATTGAATGGAAGACCTGGGGGAGTGAACATCAAAAAAGCTCATTTCCAATGTGTATTCGTTACACACAGTGACTTCATGTTACTGACAAGCATTTTAACTGATTCATTTGTTGATTCAAGTGTTACACTCATAATTTGTCTGAATTTGCAAAGATTCGGATGAAAATCTTTTTGGACAAATAGATGGTCAGAGGCTCGTTGGAAAAGATCAGTGGTCAGATCAGATTGGTATATGACATTTCTTGTGAAAGTTTTGATGATGTCAATGCCATTTCATCAAAAAAAAGGGTAGAATCGTTCAAGAAATGTTATAGATGGGAGAGAGAATCAAGAAATGTTTGAAAGTGGAAAAGAAAAGTTAGAGAAACGCAAATTTTGAAGGAAGTTCATTGAAAGTATTTGTCAAAGAATGCAGTTTTATGAGAAGTTTGTTGAAAGCGGAAAGAGCAAATTCAAAGAATTCCGGAAGTTAGCTGATTTTACTGAAATTTTCTTTGAAGACAATTTGTTGAAGCAAACCGAGCTAAATCTGAAGATAATTTCTTTCCAATGTCTGAAAGAGGTTTTACAACCTTGGGGGAGAATGTTACTGTTCTTGAAGACAGATTTTGGAAAGATTACAAAAGTTTTTGAAGGATAGACTTATTAAAGAAAGGAGAGATTGTTTTGAGCATAAAGAGAAGATTGTAATTCAATGCTTATGTTTATTTCTGAAGATGATCTGAGTTGACAAGAAGTCTACAAGAGGAGATAAAGTTGTTAAAGATCAATCAAAAGGGGAGATAGTTTTGTGTTGTACAGAAAGGGGGAGATTGAATTGCAAAATCTTTTAAAGATGATCTTGAATCCAAAGGGGGAGATTGTTAGAGCATATATTTGTTGGATACAAGATCATGAAGTCTGAAGGTCAAAGTTAAGCAAGTCAAAGCTAAAGTCAACTCTCAAAGTAAAGTCAAAGTCTCTTTGTAATAAAAAGTCAAAGTCTTGTTTTTATGTTGTGTTTTGTAAGCGTGTGTTGTAATATATATATATATGACTAGTTAGAGTAGTTGCTAGTTGAGAAGTCATTGTACGCAGAACAGTTCTAGAGAGAGAAAGTGACAGAGTCTGTATACGAATCCATTGTTCAATTGGAAAACAGGTTAATGGATTGAAATCATTCTCATCTTGTTACTGTGATTGATTAATTGCAATTAGAACTTGATAAATTGGGACATAATAATCAGTTTTTCTGATTGCTAAAGCTTCAAAGGAAGAGAGTTGGATATGGCATCGTCGTCTCTCTCACCAGAACTTCAAAGCAATAAATACTTTAGCGAGCGAAGGCATGGTCAAAGGTCTTCCAAAAATGCGGTTTGACAAAGATTCCTTGTGTTCAGCATGTGAGATGGGAAAAATGAAAAGGAGTTCCCACAAAGCCAAGACGGAATCTTCTTGTAAATCGCCACTCGAGATGATACATATGGGTCTTTGCGGCCCAATACGTATGCAGTCAATAAGTGGAAAGAAGTACATACTTGATGAATATTCAAGATACACGTGGTTAGAGTTCTTGTGAGCCAAGTTAGATGCACCTGAGTTAATAATTGCTTTCATCGAGAAAGTACAAGTCTTGCTACAGCTACTAACCAAAAATCTACGAAGCGACATTGACACGGAATTTAAAAATGAGACTCTACAAGGCTATATTCAGTCTGTGGGAATATCTCATAATTTTTTTGCCACTCGTACGCCGCAACAAAATGGAGTTATAGAGCGCAAGACTTGGACTCTGGTGGAAGCTGTTAGAACAATGTTGGCTTACTCAGTACGTCTGTATTTGTGGACATAAGTCGTTGCTAGTGCGTGCTTTACTCAGAATCGGACGATTATCAATAAACGGTTAAATATTACATCGTATGAGATTATTAATAAAAGAAAACCTAACGTCAAGTTTTTTCGTGTCTTTGGTTGCAGATGCTACATCCTAAACAACCGTGATAATCTTGGTAAGTTCGACAAAAAGGCGGACGAAGGCTACTTTCTTGGTTATTCCTTGACTTCCAAAGCCTATCATATTTACAACAGAAGCACCAAGACTGTCATGGAGAGCATCAATACTTCTTTTGATGAGCATTCAACATTGACTTCTGAACACGATAGTTCAGGACTCAAACTTAAGGGAAAGGCTTCTATTCAAGACCGAATAGAACCCGTTTACATCTGAGTTAGATTTATTATTTTTTGATGCATTTATGGATATTTGTGCAGATTTTGATAAATCTAGTGCATCCGCATCAACATAAGAGGTCCCTGTTACAACTGAAGATGTTTCTGGACCATCTGAACCTGTCACAACAACTACTTCAGGTACTACAATGCCTGCTGATTCTGAACAATCTAATACTAGTTCTGTTTCTGCAGATTCAAATTCACTAATACAAAAGCTCACATTTGCCACAGTTAAAAACCGTGGCTATAGGCCTTTGGCCACATTTTTTTTCAATCAAACCGGAGCCTATTCTTGCGTGACCATTGATACCTTTTCGCCACGTTTAAAATGTGTCATCATGTCAAATAAAAAACCATAGCCATAGCATAAAAACCGTGGCTATAAACGTATCTATTATTTAAGGTATTTGAGCATTTTTACTATAACCGTGGCAATAAACTATTTATCACCACACAAACTCACATTAAACGTGGCCATTAGCTACCTTTTGTTACACAAAATAAAGAATATCATGGCAATAAACTAATTATGGCCACACAATTTGTTTTTAAGGTGGCCAATGATTACCCTATAATCATGTATATTTGATTTAACGTGTCCATAAAATACTTATCGTCACGCAAATTTTATATTAACCGTGACTAATTCATAGCATATGGTTACTATAAATGTTAGAACCATGGCTATTGCTATTGGTTACCTTCTAGTCATACAAAATAACTCAAAATGTAGCCATAAACAACTTATAGCCATGCAATTCATGACATATGGTTACAGTTCAACTTTTGACGTGTGACCATTAGTTACCTTTTTTGGTCACGTAAAATAACTAAAATTGTAGCGATAAACCAGTTATAGCCACAAAATTTTCATATTAACCATTGCCAATTCATATCATTTGGTTACACTAAATTGTTAGAAATGTGTCTATTGATTAACTTTTGGTGACATTAGTTAACTAAAAGCGTAACCATAAACCACTTATAGTCATGCAAATTTTACATTAACCGTGGTCATTTCATGACATATGGTTATGTTGAATTGTTAAAAAACGTGGCTATTGATATCATTTTAGTTACACGAAATAGCTAAAATCGTGACCTTATACTATCTATAGCCACACAAATTTTATATTAGTCGTTGCCATTTAATTACATATGGCGACACTGGATTGTCAAAACTGTGACCTACTGGTACCTTTTGTTTACACGAAATAATTAAAATTGTGGCCGTAAACTACTTATAACCACGAAAATTTCATATTAACCATGGCTAATTCGTGACAAATGGTTATGCTAAATTGTTAAAATTGTAGCCATTGGTTACCTTTTTGTCATATGAAATAACCAAAACCATGACAATAAACTAGTTATAGTCACACAAATTTCATAGTAAGTGTGGCCAATTCGCGTTGAATTATAATAATCATGGCTATTTGTTGCCTATTAGTCACACGAAATGACTAAAACTATGGCAATAAACTATTTATTGTCACATAATTTTATATCAACCATGGTCAATTATTGATGTATGGTTGCACTAAATTGTATAACCGTGTCTATTGATTGCCTTTCGGTTCAATGAAATAGCTAAATTATGGCCATAATCTACTTATAATCATGCAAATTAATTGTAGCACTTAATCATTACTAATTAACCTTTGGCAACAATTTTAATAATGAGTGGCGAAATGATGAATAAAAAATTAATATAATAATTAATTAAAAAAACATTTAATAATTATATTAATAACCATATGAATAAGATATAACATCAAAGACAAACTTATTACTACTAGTTCTCTAATATACTAGACCTTTGCTTATTAAAGACACTTCTCGTATGTTTCAACTTCTGCAACTTGCCGATAGTTATAAAATTCTTCTCTCGGTTCAAAGGATTTTGTTTCTCTCATATTGACGAAATGTTGGTTGCAGTACCGCAACAATAATAAAATTGCATCTTATTACACATGTAGAAACTTTATACTAATAGTTGTTGATATTAATTACTAGTTGCGCACCCGAGCTTTTTCCGTAGGATGCAAAGTTTCTTATAAACCGATAATGAAATATAATCATACCTTTAATAAAGTTAAAAAACTGTACGCCTACGAATATTATTTGTGTCCATGTTCTCTGAACAAACAAATTATAGGTACGTAATAAATAAATTAAACATATGAACTAACCTTAGTTTCAAAAGAAGTAAAATTTTGAAGTGACGCATTACCTTCCAGAGTGAATTTAATTGCATAAGGCGATTTTCATAACCAATGATATAACATGTAGATCCCCATCACGTCTCCTTACAAAAAACCATCAAGTTCATCAGAAGATTTAAAAAAAGACATCTACTTGCATAATTGATATTATCAATCTCTATAACTTGCAATGCAATGCTTTGCAAAGAAGACCGGGTGCAATACATATTGTGTGCATAGGCTTAGCGTTTTTAAGAAATACAAAAACCTAAGGTGCAACACATGTTGATCCTAGCAAAACAAAATAAAGAAACAACTTCAAAAAAGAACATTGTCAAAGCATTTAAACCCAAATAAAATTAAGTTGCTTTTGGCCAAACTCAATTGAGATGCCATATTCTATGAACAAATATACAGACATAAAAATATTAAAAAGTCTAAAGATAAATGAGGAAACTTACTCGAATTCAACATATATCAAGTATCGCTTACTGCCTTACTCTGCTATGTTATCAATTTAGAAATCTCATATACCCAAACAACAAAAAAAAACTATTACTAGTCTAATGAAAGCCTTGACATAATTACAAAATTTATTGGCACAACAATACAAAAATCAATCTATGTTAGCCACTAGAATGCGCAAATATAATTGGGGAATGACGTATTTGGGAGATAGCGATATTTCATAAACAATAACGGAAAAAAACACAAATGAAGGAGGCTAACACCCTTAAATGCTTGATATCTATAAATAGAAATGAGTTACCTGGATTCAGATTGTTCATGAGTAGCAGACATAGAATTGCTCGAACAAAGAAAACATTTGGATGTAATTTGTTAGTTTTTAAGTCCAAACATCGAACACAATACTGATTTAAATCAAAGTTGTAAACATCAAGTACTTGATATATACATTTATAATATTGAAACTCAATGTTCAATAAGATATAAGATATAAAAGAAACGTACCTTGATTCCATTGATAACCGGTTGGACAGTGGGTTGATTCACCCATTCTAATAGGTTCAAACTCTTAACATTTTCTGCATGTTGTATCTGCAACTCTCTCGTGTTTTCAGCAATGGAAGGTAATATTATCTCTCTACATTGTGAACATCTTGGTAACCTAACGCGTTTCGATAACCGCTTAATGTTCATTGGTTCATCATTAATTTAGCAAATACACTTTGGTTAAAATACTTATTATTAAAAAATAATGGCATATATACGCATTTTAAAAATAAATATTGTAATCCCAAAACATTTTGACTTTGTTCGTTGTTTAATATGGATGGTGCCACTTTAAAAAGGGAAAATTGCACATATGGTTTCATGTGCCCTACTCTCATTCCATCATATCCTTCTAAAACAAGATAATCTTTAAAAAAAATTAATAATGTTATCAAATTGATACAGAAAGTTGGTAGCATACTCTTTCATTTAGTTATGATCTCTAGCCCATGCTACATATGAATGACCCAAAAATCACAACTTTTATCATTATGAGTACTAATTCTTTGATTGCTATGGACTTTAGTTATCTGTTGTATAAAAGGAATGAATTCTTATAAGCTCCATTCATTTTTCCATGTGTATTAAAGGAACGTTTTACATCCTAAAGGGTAAAAGCATGTCACAGTTGGACAATCCATATTTGGCAGCAAGGGTTGCACAAACAAAGAATATTGTATGTACCTTCCTTTCTTTTTCTTCTTTAATCATCAAGTATGTGGGTGGTGAAATTGACTGCCTCTATACTATGTACTTTCATGCAAACAACTACAATGTTGAAGTTTATTGGTCCTTATGAAGTATTTAATTTAGGAACAAGCTATTTAAGAACTTAGGGGGCGTTTGGTTCGCAGAATGATTTCTGATGGAATGGAATCTGTCAATGGAATTGGAATCGTGAAGGAATTGGAATGGAATGTTTTCAAGTTTGACCAACTGTTTGGTTGGTAGGAATGGAATCAGTCAAATGAATTGGAATATGTCTGTTTGGTTTGCAAAGGAATTGGAATGGAATTCTGAAAAACGACAAAAATACCCTTTCTTTTATTTTTATTTATTTATTTATATTTTTTTAAATGCCGAGAGAGATAGAGGAGAGAGAGGAGAGAGGGTAGAGAGAGGGAGGAGAGAGGGAGGAGAGAGAGGGTAGAGAGAGGAGAGAGAGGAGAGAGAGGGTAGAAAGAGAGGAGAGAGAGAGAGGAGAGAGAGGAGAGAGAGAGGGTAGAGAGAGGAGAGAGAGGAGAGAGAGAGGAGAGAGAGGAGAGAGAGGGTAGAGAGAGAGGAGAGAAAGAGGAGACCAAATCCACATCTGATGGGTTTTAATTTTGTTAAGAGGGTTTGGAGGATATTTTTGTCATTTTGAGAAAATGCAATGGAATGGAATTCAATTCCATCCAAAATGAGAAGGAATGACCAAATCCTTGATTGAAGGATTTCATGGAATTCAATTCCATTCCTTTGAAAACCAAACAGCAGGATGGAATTTGGTCAATGGAATTGACCATTCCAATTCCATCAGATTCCGGCGGATTCCAGCGTACCAAACGCCCCCTTAAAGTTTTTGATTCCAGAACCACAATCCGATTAGATATCTTGGTCTGAATCGACTTTAGTAAATCCCCATTTGCACATTCTTGAATCAAGGGAGTTCAATAAAACTGAGTCACTTGTGTAACAACATACTTGTCAACATTGCCTAACTTTTATGCATCTAAGGATACCACAACCCTGACTTTAAAAAAACGCATTTCATCAAGGACCTTTATTATATATTCTCACCTAACCATTTCTTTTGTGTTGAGATGGTCCAAAAGGCAAATGGAAACTTCTTCTCTTTGCTGCTAAAGGTTTTAGCAAGAAAAAGTTATGTTTACTTGAACTCTAAAATGAAAATTAAACTTTTTTACACATATTACTATGAATTTCACACCAATTAATACACTTCAAGGAATTCAAAAGAATAGAAAAAGAAATATGACGCGTACCTGTAGAATTCCGCGACTATAATCTCCAAGGATGAAACCATATTGCTTGAATAAACGGGACATAACGATACATCTTTATTTATTATGAGTAGGAAACACAAATAAGAATGTTAAATGGGGATAAAAAAAATGTAGAAAACTAATGCAACCATGTTCCATAACATTACCAGAAAACATTGAACTTTGAACCCCATGTATATAATCCGGTTGCTTTCGATGCTCCAAAAGAAAGGGAGAGTTTCGTCTAACATGATTTGCGGCAGAGTTGATTTCTCTCAGCGAAAACCTACACATGTATATATGCTGCCAAAACATATCTTGGGTAAGCAAATAGTTGAAGCAATGGTTTTTTATGAACACGACTACTTGCCAGTATTTGGTATTCTATGTTTCTTCTAAAGCTAAAAAAAGCATGCTAGAATCAAGAATATGTCATGTATGAAGAGCATGTAGGCACGAGCATCCATGTTCCAACTAAGCATCCTTATAATTTAACTTCTAATTTTAGAGATGTACCTGATACCCAACTATTTAAACCAACCAAAGAAAATGACCATATATATTAAGCACCCCTATTTTAGAACTCCCAATTTTAGATATCTAAATATTTCAAGACACCATGAAAATAAATTAGAGTATTAACCATTAAGTAACATATTACTTAATAAGCACGTCTCTCATCAAATACAAATACTTATTCAAATTTCGGTAAATCACTAGTAGTTGGTTGGTGTAGTGCAACAATTAGAAGGATATCCCAATTTGTTAACCAAACCTACTTCCAAAGCATATCAAATATCTTAATTCAAACACAGCCAAAGCTGACACAAACCTAAACAAGGTAAACAACGACTAAGTACAACATACACATATACTATATAAGAAAACAAGACTAGTTTTAGGTTGGTAAATATAAACTGCAGGAGTTTGTTAATTTTGCATAGTTAGCATTCATAAGAACACAGTACAAAGAGAAACGTTGAAACCCTCGGGTAATTTTGTACTGTACAATTAAGGGAAGGCATTAAACGAGCCCCTTCTTACTTGAACACATCCTAGAAATGTTTTCCACAATCGTACTTAATACCATCCAGAATCACAAAAAACCCAACACAATAATCCAAGGAAAATAAGCATTTTAGGTACATGAACACTCAAGAAAAATGTATTTGACCTTGTTCAAACATAAAGGTATTTTCTATAAATTTCCAAAACAAGAGAATACTTGACCTAGTTCGAACCTGAGGAAATAGAACATGAGGCTGTCGCAGTTCTGTTGCGTTGTCACATCGAGAGATAGATGATGAAACCGAAAGTGAGAAGTCGGAAAGGAGCAGAAACCCAAAGGGTTCAACTGAATGCGACGATGTAGAAAGAGGCGAAGGAAAGTCTGAGGAATTTTCATCGAATTTGAATTTGAATTTGAATACTTGCGAGTTCGAGACCAGTGCAATGGGACTTACCTTGAAAGGTTACGGTCTTACAGAGAGAAGAGACTACGCGAGAGAAGGAGCATCACTTAGACGGGAGCAGGGATGGAAACGAATGGTAATGAAATTCATGAAAAGAGAGAGAAGCGACATTTGAATGAAATTGGGATTAGGTTTTGATTTTTGTGAATTTGATTTTTTTAAATTTTAAATTTTAAATTTGAGTAAATTACAAACTTTGTCCTGCGGTTGTTGGAAATTTTAGATCGGTCCCCTAAACGAAATTAGTATATAAATGGTAACCCAGATTTTACTTTTTTTTTAACGAATCGGGTCCTTTGTCCTAATTATACTAACTAACACTCCATTAAATCAGTGTTAATATCGTCTTTTTTTTTAAATTAGTTTTTTTTTCTAAAAATGTACTTATTATATATAAACATATACATAAGCTTCCATTTTCATCTTTCCAAATCAAGCATTTCATCTTTCCCCAGTCAGGCACCCTCACCGTTCACCTTCCCCTGCTTCAACACCCCTTCGCCTGTGACACCCTTCTCCTTCAAACCCAACACTTGCCTGGAAATCATAAGTGTAGGACGTGCGTCTCTGATCAACCATCTTCAACTTGATACGGGTGTTGCTAGTGTTTTCACCTACTCCCCCACCCCCCCCTGCAACAACGAGCATCACACCTATCTCCAACGTCATGATATTTACCCACTTCGAAAGCACTACCCCCATCATCATCTCCATTTCCAACCACTATGATATTTATCCAAATTTCAATTTTGAATGTCAACAATTTATGTGTGGTTTGTATTTGTTTGTGAATCCATTGATGTAGCCCTTACATCATATAGTTAAATCCATTGATGTAGCCCTTACCTTATTGTATAACATTCTAGACCATCAAAATTGATTGTTGGTAATCGTCTTAAACCTGGTAAGCGCTTACCGGGTAAGAGTCGTTACTCTCACTTACCGGGTAAGACTCTAGGTCCTTGTTATGGCTCTTACCAGGTAAGATTCTAGGTAGCTTTCATGTTCAATAGGTAAGAGCCGTAAGGTAAGTGATACCGGTAAACGCTTATCCGGGTAAGTATTTAGTAAACGACCCCTAAGCAACCTTGCCCTAGTTCATTGGTTATGATTTTAGTTCTTCCCCAACAATGTCCCCTTTAGATATAGAGAAAGGTTTTTAGATTTTTAGATCAAGATGAGAAATGGATTATTGGATCTGATTTCGGAATGGGTGTGGTAAGTATTTTAACACTGGAGAAGGGACGAGGAGGTTGGAGACGGTGGTTGCCAGAGAAGAGGGGGAAGAAATGAGGGAGGAGGCCGGAGCTCGTAGACGAGATGGTAGACTGTCTCAAGGGAATGCTATGAAAGGAAAAAAAGTTGATTAAATATCCCATGTGGTTTTTGTGTGTGTGTGTGTGTTTTTTTCTGTGATATTAGATTAATTGGTGGTGAAGACAAGGTGATAGTAATGTTTGTTTCATGTGTTTCTAAAATAATATTTATATTTGTATATAAGCTTAATAAACTTTTACGGTAAAAAAATAAAAAAAAATTGAAAAAAATGCCCTTTTAACCGGCGAACCACCCTCGTCTCCGTCGTCGTTGTCTCCCTCTCTCTCCCTCTCTTAACTCCAGCGTCGTGAGCTAACCATTATCACCAACCCCTAAAACGCACTTCGGCGAACATCACCATCAATGGATGATCTACTCTTTTGTATGTGTCATGTGTTCAACGAAAACCACCATCCCCATCACCACCGGGGGGTATCGTCCCAAAACATCCATGCATTGCAGAAGACACACAATAAAGATATACACACACCTTACATACAACACAAAAAACTAACTTGCAATTTTTCACACCCAAAAAACCCACTTGTCACACAGTACTCTCTCTTTCTCATATATATATACATGTATATATGTACGTATATACACACAGTCTACCATCTTGTATTCGAGCTTCGGCCACCACCCTCTCCAACCTCCTCTTTCCTTCCTCATCTCATCTCCCTCTTCTGCAGCAACCACCGTCTCCAACCTCCTCTTTCCTTCTCCAGTTATAAAATACTTTCCACGACCATTCCGAAACCAGATCCAAAAGTCCATTTCTCATCTTGAAAATGGTTGATCAGAGAATGCAAGTTATATGAAATCACATGCAAGTTTTGGGTTTGAAGGAGAACGGTAGTGCAAGTGAAGGGGTGCCAAAAACAGAGGAATATGAACGGTGTGGGTGCCTGAGTGGGGAAAGATGAATGCTTGAGCAAGAAAGATGAAGATGTAAAATTCTGTATATGTTTATATATAATAAGTACAGTTTTAGAAAATAAAATAAAAGAAAATTTTAGAAAGATGATATTAACCCTGATTCAAGGAGCATTATTTAGTGGAGTTAGGACAAGGGATCCAATCTATAAGAAAGTTGAATCGATAATGACAATATATGTAATTATTTTGTTTAAGGGACGAATCTAAATCTTCATTAACCGCAGGACAAGATTTGTAACTTTCTCAAAGCTAAATTATTTCCCTCCTTTTATCTCTCGGTTTTATCATCAAATAATTCGAGCCCTAATATCCCCTCCCCTCCCTCCCTTCATTCCCTCCAAAACCGTCTTTATCCCTCACCATTGACGCACCAGGCAGCAGACAAGGAGACACCATCGCCACACGTATCCTGCTCTCTTCCCCTCACATGTCACGCACAACGCATCTCTTGATTTTACTATTCGAATATGGTTGAACCTTGCTTATTTTTCAAGTTACCAATGGATCTTAGAGACGAAGACCTGATTTTTGAGGTGTTTTTCAAACCTATTGATGGACTATAAAAAGAAATGTATCTATTCATAATTTTTTATATATTTTTCGTTCATGTGTGTTTGATAATGGAGTTTTACTATTGTCCCTGCCCTATAATTTTCAAGTTCCTTTAGAACTCCGTAGCCAGAGTTCAATTAGTTTTTTTCTTCTTGTCTTTTTTTGTGATCTTGAACATATTTGATATTATTGAAAACAGGTTGGTGTATGGTGCAGAGAAGTATATTGATGCTGAGAAGAAGGTACGCTCAAATGCTTGCAAATATAGACTTTACTGTTAAAATTCAATCAGACATGCTTGCAAATATAGAGGGTTCATTCGAGATGTTTTAGAGAGTAAGATAGAGGTAGAGAGTAAAATAGAGGGTTCATTGGAGATGGTCTTAGTGAAGTCTTTGTTTGATGCAGGGCAACATATGACATTTATTAATTTAGAGCTCATGCTGTTTTGTGTGATTTCTCAGTCATACTTCATTATAGTTCTATTGTTCTAAACAAAAAGATAAATTTAGATCTCTCACTTCACTTTAAACCCATGATTTTTCAAAAAGGTTGATTTTTTATTGATTTCTCATTTATCAGGTACTACGATTGAAGTAAAAAGGTTTAAAAACCATATCATAATGCATATCTTTTTGAGGGTGTGTTATTCATATCAACACATGACATGGTACTTAGAAGTTGAACCAGGTATGTGACGGAGGATATCATGTTATATATGTCATGGGAATGGCATTGCACATAATTTATGGGAAAGGAATAATCATTAGTTTGAAGTTTTATTTGTCAAAAACTAAATGAAGAATCTTGTCTAATTTGTTGTTGGTGAGTACTATGACTGCAACTGTTTAACTGGTTGGTGAAAAGAACTTGTAGAAATTCTTGAAACTACATAATTAGGTAGATGATTAATGTACTAGCTATGTTAGAGATTTATATAAGACAGTTCTAATGCAGATCAACTCTCAGCCTTCTATTTTAGTATGCACGTAAAGTCTCTCTAATGAAATTCTTTCCCTACACCTCCACTCTTAGCCATCTGTTTTATCCCTTTGATATGAACTATAAACCCCTACACCTCCACTCTCAGTCTTTGTATCTTTCCATACAATTTAGTTCATATTTCAAGACTTCAATCCATATGAAGAAAATTCTGGAACTAGCCTTGTTAGTGAGCTTGGGGCTTATCTAATGAGGAAGCTTTCAATGTCATTTGAACCTCTCATTTGGGTCATCGTGCAATCTGGAATGGAGGTGCATGAGCGTTAAAGTTGATAATTGTTAACTTCTGCAGATGTATTTTAGTTAGATTGCATTAAAAACTTATTTTTAAAAGAATGGTATACCTATCGTTCTAAGCAGAAGCATAGGGGTAGATAAAAGCAGGAGCAAAGGGGATGTTTTGTCGAGAGGAAAAGGGGATCCAAATGCCCCATCAATAAAGTGAGCGCTTTCCGGACCTTCCCCACCCCTCACTCCCCCTTTTTCAGCCTATATTCCTACTAATGTGATCCCCATTACTGATGGACAAATCTGTTTTGGTCTAGCTAGTTATCACTTCTCCCCTATAGTCATAGCAGTACTGGGGAATTCCTCTATCTTATTTGAATGAGGAGAGAGAATACTCATTCCTCTCCTTCTGGTCGAGTGGCTTCGCTCCTTATCAGAAGGTTGAAGTACATGGGAATTGTCTCACATCTTTCTTGTCCACATTTAAGAAGACCTACTCTATTTTACCTACTAAATAAATACCCTAGTTTTGTATGGAGCAAAAGGTAGAAGAGATGAAACAAATATGAAATTCATATTCTAGTATAGTATATGGTATGACTAGTAAATAACTTGGTTATCGGTGCAAAGAACTATCATGTATTTGATGGATAATAGCAAGTTACCTCCCATCTAAACTTATGTTTTGTAGAGAAAGCATTGATAACTAATGTATGCCAAAAACATGCACATGGTTGCTCTTAACAGTAGTATAATCTTTCAATTTCTAATAATTAGATGGAATTAAGTGACTTGATGGGGTATTTGATCATGGAGGTACATTTTAACAAAAAGAGTCTGATAATTAGTGCAATGAGATTTTTTTTTCTAGTAACTGCATTTAATTATTTTGGGGTGTATGAAGCCCTTACCTTTACAACAAATGCATCACCTGTTGCATACTATCTAAAAATTTAGTAGCATGTTCAAAAGATAAATGAATTCCTATTGGGTTTAAATCATAGAATTTGGAAACTTGACCTCTACAAATCAGAGTGCATCTCTAATTTGGGAATAGTCAAGTTTTGCACATCAGTTTTGTAATTTTTCTGATTTAGTTTATCCATTGTGATAGTCTCTTCAGGGCACTGTAGTCATAGTGTTGATATTTGCCACATATCTTCGAACATTATAAAAAAATGTCACATCAACAATTTGTGATCTTTAACTAAAGATGTGCAAACAGGGTGTATTCTGCTAGGTCCATGAAAGAAAAAAAAAAGATTCCTTCAAAACCCGCTTCTACAACTATCCCTAGTCCATAACCGGGTTATTGCCATAATTGATCGGGCGAGTTACATAGCCGGTCGATCGAATCAGTTGACTTGTTTAAAATGCAAAGAAATCCCTATCAGCCTCCATAACTGGTCCACTAGTCGGGACCTTGAAGATTTACTCTATATTATTATAAATATATACATTAATTATATATATATATATAATATATATATATATATATAGAGAGAGAGAGAGAGAGAGAAAAGAGAGAGAGATTACATACCCTAAAGCAGGCCCGTTCCTGACATTTTTTAGGCCCTGGGCGAGATGTAAAAATGGGCCCTCAATAACTACGAAATTATTTTCAATATATTGTTTATATCATCAATAATAACATTGAATTCAAAAAATAATAGTTCATATAAAACCGTTTTTCCTGGTAATCCTAGCGCAAGATCAATCAATAATCATTTCTAAATTAATATTATCTACCATATCATTTTTACATAACATCGTTAATCTGTTCCACCATCAAAGACATCTTATGATATACCTTTAATATATAGATTGAAATCATTTGCGTCACTATGTTGACCATTCGGAGTAACACTTTAAGTAAATCAACATAAACCAGTAGATATTCCACATGTTACCTGATGTTAATCTTTTTCATCATCGTTTTAAACTTTTAGGGATGAAACAAACTTTTTAAAATCTTAGAATCAAAAATCCATGTTGGTTATAGTTTGAAATTTTATTCTTGTTTTAGAGATAAGAGGGTACTTAAGATTCATACGTCCAATATATATTAGATAATAAAGAGTCAATAATGTACGGAAAAAAGTATATTTGAAATCCTAAATATAGATATATGTTGGGTCGTCTCATATAGTTTGGTAATTAGTTTTCTTAGTTAATAACAAGAAATCTACTATATTTTAACACAATAATAAAATTCACGCGGATGAAATAATGAAAAAAGTATGTAGAAGATGAGTAATGGAGTATATATATCAAGGATTATAGGCAAAAATAGTTTTTAGATATTAGCACTAGATAAAAAAATACTTAGAGTAAAAATAAGCAATACTATAAAATGAAAAAAACTAAATAACTTTTTACAAAATTTCTTGTCCAATGTTATTATTAATACATGTGTGGGCCCTTAATATAATGTTAAATTCTTTTTGGATTCTATTATATACTAATTTTTTTGTCTTTTTTATTTACAACTTTTTAAACTACTAATATATAGTATATACTAAAAAAATTGGGCCCCTATTTTCTTTGGGCCCTGGGCGTGCGCCTGGCCCGCCCTCCCCCAGGAACGACCCTGCCCTAAAGGCCCAAACGTCTTCTTCCTACAAACTCCATCCATCCCTATGCTCCGACCAATTTTCATCTTCATCCTCGGCCCAAGCTTTGGCCATCTTCATCTTCATTTTCATCCTCACCTCTCTCTCTCTCTCTCTCTCTCTCTCTCTCTCTCTCTCCATATCTTCATCTTTTTGAAACAAACTCTTATTTGAAACTGGCTCTTCCTAACCGGTTAGCTCAATCGATTATGGTTACCGGATCGGTTGCATCATTTACGATCAACCCTCATATTTCGAAACCATAACCGAGGGACCATCTTAACCAAGTTACTGACACCAGTGACCATAACCGGCACTAGTGACCATAACCGGCACCAGTAACCATAACTGGCATACCACAACTGATTATAGGCTCGACCGGTATACCTATTTACCCGTCTCTATTTCCCATCTGTATTGTTAACCAACTGACTTGGTACAAATTACCTTACACATATATACTTACGATGAATTTGTAGCTCCGTGGCCATTGGTTACATTTAGGACACATAAATATAGTAAAATTGTGGCCGTAGACTACTTACAGCCACACAGTTTTTTTAACATGACCATTGGTTACCTTAAATTCACATGAATTTATTTTAACCATAACTTAACTATACTTATTGCCACTCAAATTTGATATTTATCCTAGCCAAATCATGACATGTAGTTATGCTTAATTTTTAGACATTATTTACTTTTTTGTCGCACAAAATGATAAAACACCATAGCCAATTCATAGCGTATGGTTACGCTTAAAATTGTAAACCGTGGTTATTGGTTAACTTTTGATCACACACTAAAATAATAATTTTGACCATAAACTACTTAATACCCATACGAACTAGATTGCTAGAAGGTGACTTGTAGTTTTCTTTTAGCCACATACATTTATTTTAACTGTGACCTTAACTATACTTTTAACCATACAAATTTCGTATTATCTGTGACCAAATCATAACATATAGTTACACTTAATTTTTAGAACTCTAGCTAATAGTTATGTTTTAGCCACAAATATTAATAAAAAACATAGCCAATTCATGACATTTAGTTATGGTTAAACTTTAGAACTGTGGCTATTGGTTAACTATTGATCACACCTAATGATAAAAATTGTGGCAATAAATTACTTATTAGTCACACGAACTGGATTGCTAGAAGTGTGGTTATTGGTTACCTTTTAGCCACTGATTTATTTTAAACATGACCTTAACCATACTTTTTTAGATACACAAAATTCATAATAAATGTTGTCAATTCATGACCTACAGTTACACTTAATTTGTAAAATCATGACTATTGATTTTCTTTTGGTGACACAAAACGTGACCATAAACATTTTGACAGTTAGCCATGTTTATCAAGTTTTTGTGGCTATATATATTTTTCTTTTAGCCACAAAAAATTGGCTTAATGTGGCCGTATGTCTACCTATGGTCACGGACAATAACCGTCACAACATAAAGCCATGGTTTAGACAAAAAAAAACCGTGACTATATGCCTATATATGGCCATAGTTTATGATAGTTATTGGCCACGGTAAAAAAAAGCGTCACCATAGTGAACCATTTAGTCACAAATTTGTTAAAATCGTGACTTTATGTTTGTGCATGTTTGGTAATGGTCACAGTTATTGAGTTAAATTATGGCTAAAAAAGCATTCAAATTTTATTAATGGCTTTCGGCCACGGTTTTAAACCAAACCCAAGTCTTCCATTCAATCATCGAATAACACAAGATTATTCTATGAACGTTACGACAGAAAAACGAATTTTCTGTGTGTTCGTGCTTGTGTATGAAAGAATTTAAACATGAATGTTTATAATGGGATCAAAATGTGTAAACTATTGAGACAACAATAGTAGTACACAGACTCAATTGTGCATGATCGAAGTGCAAAGGTGGGACAAACTTCCTTCCTTTTCAATATCTACATCTTTCGAATGAAAACAAGATAGATTATTTGTTGCGTCCCCAAGAAAAATTGAAACATCTCTTTGTTGAGAAAGAAATGAGTAGCTGGTGGGGTTTAAAGCAAGAGTTGGCATGGGCTAGTTGCCTGTTGCAATGATGTTCACGAAAGAATTGTGAAACAACAGTAATGTGGTTGCCCGACTCAGAAAAAGTTGGTGCATAGTTTGATATTCTTTTACTTTGGTCTCTCACCCTCTTTCTTTTTAACCTTGAGCTCACGTCTAACCAAACTCTCTTTTCATTTTATCTCAGCACACACCTACACTTAGATCTTGACCCCTCACCTCTCGATCACTCAAGGATAACTTCATGGGTAGGAAACACTAGTTTGTCGTGAATCCATAGAAGTTTAGTAAAGCTCACACAATTCCCGTGTATTTAGTCCTAAGAGCAAAATGTTGCTCAATTGGTTTAACTTTAACAGTTAAATCACAGTATGAAATACATGTCAGATATATATATATATATATATATATATATATATATATATATGCTCAGTACGATAATCATGAAGATTTGAGCATTTTAATCATGAAAGATTATCCCAAAACAAAGAAATTGAATGAATGAAGTGAAATCAATAGAAATGTTTTGAGAATCTGACAATGTATGGAAAATATCAAATATGAATGATTTATCAATAAAAGCTTAGGTCATGAAAAATTGAATGTTGTCTATAAGAACAATTATAGACATTCTTTAAAGAAACGCTTGGAATGAATCAACGCTCAACACATTTTGAATTTCAAACATGGTTTATTACCATCGAAAAATTGTTTCATTTTGAGACATGGTAATAATAGAATCAACGAAAATACTAAACCGGTGTGTGTGAATACTTGATAGTATATAGAAATAATAATACACAAGTATTTATCTTCAGAAACATACGGTTAGTTTAACAATAAAAGCTCATATAAGAAAAAATTTAAAATCACACTTCAAAATTCATGAAATATGTTTAAGAATCGAGAAGTGGTTTGAACATTTTAAAATATGTTTTCATGTCTGAAAGTCGTCCTTCTTTCAAACACAATGAGATTAAGATTAGAATATGCCTTACGCTCATCATTAATCTCATAAATTCAGCTTGAAAGTCATGATTGATATCATCATGTAAGCTCCCTCTCAAATTCTACATATAGTCAAAAAGTCATCAAAGCAACAAAGTCTTATTGAAACAAAAACATTTATTAAAAAAATTAAAGACATAAAAGCAGTAAAACGTTTAAAGAACGAGTTCTGATCAGATGTAATCAGAAGTTAATGTCCTTACTCCCCCTGAATATATGCATCAGACAATATGTCAGTGAAAAATACATGCAACAAATGTTATAACTCCCCCTAGAATGTAGACCATCTAAATTTTGTATCACACTCCCCCTGAAATCATGAGCATAACCTTTCAGTGCATATATCGTTCGGATTAATAATAAAGTAATGAAGAAAAATAACAAAATTAAACTATACTAGGTAACTACAGATTATGTCTTGAAGTTTAACATGCCAAGTTTCGAAATGAGAAAATTAATTCTCTTTTCATCTAATGGCTTGGTAAACAAATTAGCAAGTTGATAATCTATGTTTACAAAGTAAAGTTCAACTGTACCTTTTTCAACATTATCTTTGATGAAGTGATATCTCATATCAATATGTTTGGTTTTCGTGTGTTGGACAGGGTTTGCAGATATAGCAATAGCGCTTTTGGAATCACAGTAAATCGGAATTTTGTTGTATTGGAGGCCATAATCTCGGAGTTGTGTTCGCATCCACAACACCTAAGAACAACAGCTAGCCACAGCTACGTACTCTGCCTCGACTGTTGAAGTAGATACGCACAATTGTTTCTTTGAAGTCCAACTCATGAGCTTATCTCCCAAGAATTGTATATGTCCCGAAGTACTCTTCCTGACTAACATACAACATGTATGATCTACGTCTGAACGCTGTTAGCTCAAAACCTGTATCTTTAGGATACCACAAACGAAGATCTGCAGTTCCCTTTAGATATCTAAATATTCGCTTTACAGCTGAGAGATGGGATTCTTTAGGTGAAGCTTGATATCTAGCACATAAGCATGTAGAGAACATAATATCCGGTCTACTCACCGTTATGTACGTTAATGAACCAATCATTCCTCTATAAGTCCTAAGATCAACAGCTTTTCCCGAGAGATCAACTCCGATTTTAGTACCTGGTGCCATCGGGAAATCGGAGTTGAAATTGGAGTACAATTTGACAAATTAAATTTCTTTAAAATGTCAGCGATATACTTCGCTTGATTTATAAAAATCTTCGTGGAAAATTGTTTAACTTGTAATCCGAGAAAGAAGTTAATCTCTCCCATCATACTTATTTGAAAACGTGACACCATGAGGTTAGAATTTTTTTTACAATACTTCGGATTAGTTGAACCAAATATTATATCGTCCACATATCTTTGAATTAAAATGATATCAGCTTTTTCCTTTTTAATAAAAGAGTAGTATCGATTTTACCTTTTGAAGACCCTGACTTGACTAAAAACTTTGATAGAACATTGTACCAGGCTCGAGGAGCTTGCTTTAAACCATAGAGAGCTTTGTCAAGAATGTAAACATGATCGGTTTATCAGCATTGACAAACCCTTCTGGTTGTGAGATGTATACCTCCTCTTTCAACATGCCGTTTAGAAAGGCAGTCTTCACGTCCATTTGGTAGACAATGAGGTTTTTATGTGCAACGTAGGCTTGAAACATTCTGATTGCCTCTATACGTGCAACTGGAGCGTATGTCTCATCATAGTCTATTGCTTCCTCTTACCGATATCCGTTAGCAACAAGTCTTGCTTTGTTTCAGACCACGATACCATCTTCATCTTTCTAGTTTTTGAATACCCATTTCATACCTATAATTGTTTTGCCTTCCGGTCGAGGTACGAGTCTCCACACTTTAAGCGATTCGAATTGATTGAGCTCTTCTTGCATAGCTGTTATCCAATCTGGATCTTTTAGAGCTTCGGATACTCGTGTAGGCTCTATCTTGCTCAGAAAAGAATCAAACATGCACTCATTAGTAGTTGCAGACCTAGTTTGCACCTAGGGTTGTTCAAAAAAACCATTAGACCGCTCAAGCCGGCCGAACGAAGTCGGACCAGACCGTTTTTGGCGGTTTAGGCGGTCTGGTCTGAAAAATCGCCAAACCGGGCGGTCCGGTCCGGTCTGTGGTTTGGATGATTTTTTGGGTGGTTTGGACCAAAACGACCGCCAAATATATATATATATATATATATATATATATTATATACATCTTTATAGTTATAAATCTAGCCCAATTTATCATTAACTTAAAAGGCCCAACATAGTTATAAATCTAGCCCAATAATTTGAAAATTGAAATCCCTAAATCAATTTTTACTTTTTAGAAACAAGATCTGAATCTGATGCTTCCAAAATCAAAATCGACATCCTTCTCCAATCTTCACATCGATATTTCCTTCTCCATGCGGACCACACCTAAAACACATCGATTCTACAGTTCACATCAATTCTTCTTATGTTCTGTTCAAATTGATTCCAATACAGTGATACACATCGATTCTTCTTCTGTTCTGTTCATATCGTTTCCAACACACATCGATTCTTCTTCTGTTCACATCGATTCTATAGTTCTACTCATTCTTTTTTTTTTTTTTGGGAAAAGGGGATGGAACCCTCGAAAAAATTTTATTGATTAAAAAACAGAAAAAATTACAATTTACGAGGGGCATACCCCAAGTTGTACATAATGAGAACCAAGAACATGTTTAGGAAACAACCAAAAAAGAGGTTTACATTTAAACCTCATATCCACAAAATTAACCCAAAAATATAACAACCAAGGCCCAATGAAAAGACCCAAATGGCAACCCAACGAATGGAACAGATGAAGGGCCCAAGCTTCATTATCCTCATTAACATTACTTTCCAAGCCTAACTCCAATTTAGGCCCAACGCAGCAAATCATTTGATGGGTCACACAGTGATGGGGACCAAAGAAGGAAAAACGAGGAGCATGAATTAAATTTTCACAAGGATGGTTTCAAGCAATCATCATCAGAAAATGCTTTTGAGTACATGGTTGGGCCTATGACAAGAGCTAGAAGCAAAAGAATGAAGGATGATTTGTTCTCATTGTAAGATCATATTTTCTTGAAATATATTGAGAGGTTTATTCCTTTACATATTTGTTCTCTTGTGAACTTGTTTGGACTTTACAAAGTTAGGCTTTGTAATTTCCTTCAGACTTATCATTCGGGGTTTGTTTTCCCTTGAGTGTGGCGTCTTTAGCTTTCGTTCTTCATTTACTTATTGTCGTTTAAGGGTCTTAGTTCACATAACTAAGGTTCTTAATCCATAAGTCATTTGAAGGGTGGAGTTTTAGTTAAGGTTCTCTCTCACAAGTTGAGTTTGGGTCTTAACTCCATTGAAATAATCTTCAAACAACTTCTGTCACTCGTATCAATCATAAGTGATTCATCCAAATTTAGAAAAACAAGTCGCTGGTCATCTTTTACAAGTTGGGTCGTATCACACAGTTGATCAAAGCATGAGTCCAACAAGGAGCCCACTTGACAAAATTGTCAAATACAATCCACGAAATAAAAAACCATAACAACCCATATCCACCAAATTGAAAATAGCCCAAACAATTATTAATAGATCATTAAAATCGTGAGCCCACTTTGAAAATCTTATCCAGATTATCAAATTCCCACATCTCACATTTTTAATTGCAAGGCCATCCCCATTTTTAATTTTCCTATTATTTCCAGGCCCACCATTATTAATTTGATTCTCCCAAACACCATTAAATCCATCGATCCTAGCCCAATGCCATCTTAATTTTGAGCCACAAAAAATCCCAAGTTCACCTTTCCCTTTAACCCAATAAACCTCACCATCATACTTATCCCAAATATAAACCAAAAAATGAACCATACTTATCCCAAATATAACCCAGTTCTACTCATTCTTCTTCTGTTCTGTTAACACTTTTACAATGCTTCACGACTTCACGGCTTCTAGGCTTCATCAAAGTTAACTGTTAACAACTGTTGTTCTTCAAGGTTAGTGACTTAGAAATATTTTGTATCTTTATAGTTATGTCATATGTGATTAAGAAATTTCCTTTATAGTTATGTAATTAAGAAACCCTTTTTTGCTAGATATTGTGTTTAACTGTTTATTTCCTGATTTGTATCTTTATTTTTTTTTTGTATGTGTGTTTATTTGTTTTAGATGGAAATACCCTCTCAAGTTTAAACTTTAAAGCCGACTAAAAGGCCCAAACCGCCTAAATTGGTCGACCAAACCGCCTAAACCGCGGTCCGACTTGACCGGTCTGGGCACTTAATGTCAAACCGCTCGGTTTGAAAAATTAATAAACCGCCACTATCGGTTTGGTTTGTGGTTTGAGGGGTTAAACCGCCCAAATCGGACCGCGAACACCCCTACCGTTTATGCTTTGTGTTCGCATTGGACCACAAAGATCCATAATGGAAACTTACTGGACACTGAAAGTTCCCTTTAATCAAACCTTCACCCAATTTGAGCAAACACTGCTCTACCTTGGTTGGTTTGTTAATACCTTGATAATGCTCCTCCTAGAGTTTATCATCAACCTCACGCAAACAATCTCACTCACCGCATCAAACTATTGTCAACAACACATGACTAGAAATTTATTCCATCTCATTACACCTTCATACGCTAACCCCACAAGAACAACCTTCCGATCGCGGCGGAAGATAAACTATCCCCATATACCCTACGTTCTATTGACCTCTACGCATAGAGTGGTATTTCGAGCACGTACATGCACCTGTAAATTCGCAATTACATTAGCCAGATGTAATTCCAAATTTACCTTACATGTTAGTCCCCACCTCTCAAGACACACGTTCCTATAGCGGTACCCCTAGGGCATCCTAGTTTCTCGGTTGTGTCCCATATTCTACAGTTTAAGTTTAGGCCCAACTGGTTGCCTAAATCCCTTAAACTCTGGCTCTGATACCAAATGTAACAACCCAAAAATCCACGGAACAAAATACACATAACAAAAGCCAAAACTTGGGTCCCAATACACTATTTGAATAAAAGATTAACATACTCTACCATGAATCTATTACAACCGGGAAACTACATTGAATGTATCTATGCCGCTTCTATGACCCGTTCTTCGACTCTTAGCATCTAACACTGCTCATTTCCCTTGGATGATCCAGGAGTCACCCTGTTACCTGAAAATGGGTTTTAAGAAAACAGGAAGCGAGGATTAGACCGAAAGGTCTAGTGAATTCCCAGCCTCGTCCGTTTTGTAATAACAACATACAATTAAGTTTATAAAAATATAACCCATCATTTCAAGTCGCAAGAGACGATAATTTATACGTCAAAAGCTTCCATCAAAATCCAGGACTGATCGTCCTCGGAGCCCCCAATAGATCCCCATACGGCCCACCCATGTCGATGTCGTTTCCGTGTATAAGGAAACAAATTCCAAACACACGGTTCAAATGGCCCCGATGGTTATACTTTATAGCCTTGGCCAATACAATAGTGATTAATCATTTGAAGAGGCTCAAGATTTTCTAGATACTGGAGTCATAGGACCCCGGTCGCTAGACCCCGGGCGACCCCGATCGAAACTAAACCGGGCGACCCCAGTCACCACACTCCGACCTCGGTCCCCGGATGGTGAGGCACCGGTTGACCGGACCGATCGAGAGCCACCCCGGTCGAGAACCACACACCGGTCGAGAATCATCCAAACATCCTGGGGCGACGATTAACAGGTACGGCCCCTCGATCTCGATCTCTTTTCCCATTTTAAAGTTCGATTTCTAAATATCTTAATCGTCTTCATTAATCTCATAATACTCCAACATTTAATCGAGTACTAAACCCGATTCACAACCTCCCCCCCAGATTTTCCCTGGTCTCGATTCCAAACATTAAACCAAGAACATTTTCCGATCTAATACTCATTAAATCATCTAAAACAAAGAAATGGAGATTAAAGATTTTAGATAAAGCACTTACTTCTTGAAGAGTTCCACAAAAATGCCACTGATTTTTCCTCTCCTTCTTCACTAATTCAATATCTCTCCCAAAAACTCCCAATTCTCCTTCCTCCCTGCTCTTGCGCCGCTTCCAAGACAATAAAATGACCAGGATGGTGAAACGACTAGGGTTTTGAGTCCCTAATTTGCCTTATCTACAATCCAGCCCCTCAATTTTCGGTATTTCCTACTTTTACCCCAATTATTAAATTTTCCCTTTATTTCCAAGAGTTAACGATCGTTACAACACTCCCCCGTTAACGGAATTCCGTCCTCGGAATCTCTTTATCGAACAAGTTCGGGTATTTTGATCTCCTATCCGATTCTAGCTCCCATGTCGTTTCTCGTCCTTTATGAAACTTCCACTGAACTTTCACTAGATCGATATCCTTTGACTGTAATCGTTTAACCTTACGATCCACTATAGATTCAGGTTCTTCGGTGAAATTCAACTTCTCATCCACCCGGATGCCCTGCAATGGTACGGACATAACCACATCTACTAAGCATTTTCTCAAGTTTGAGACGTGGAATGCATTGTGAATGCCCTTCAACTCTTAGGGTACTTCCAACTTGCACGCCACTTCTCTAGTTCACTCAATGACTTTGAAAGGACCAAGATAACGTGGGTTTAACTTCCTTTCAAAAGCGGGCCACTACTCTCCATGGCGATAATACCCACATTACTATGTCCCCAATTTAAGTTTCGATGTCCTTTGGTCCTTTGCCCTTCATCCCCTTTTCTGAACATACACACAAAAAAAACTCCCCAAAACACCATCTTAAGGCAGTGTCACCCTTACACTTTAACTTCAAGGCTACAAGTATAGATTCCTTTCATTCAATAATACGATTCTTGGTAAAGCCATCTATGATTACACCCAACAGTAATGACACAACACTGATCACTAGATCTTTGATGGCCCACAATTTCACCCCGCAAGACAAACATTATCCAACACATCATCCATATTTAATCCTTTGGATATCCATACATTTATTTCTAACCATGTACCATCCTTCGTTCTTCTGTCCATTTACTCCCTCGTCGAGCTGGGTTAAACCCAAAGGCGCAAGGCAGAACACCACCAGTTCCATCAATCTCCTAAACTTCATAATCACATCAGTGTCCATTTCTTTCCAACTTATTGCGACACAACCCCATGTAAGACAATCCCGATTTACACAAAATTAACATCAAAACACACTGACCATACACATTGCCTTAATACTTACTCCCCCATCCCCAACATCGTTTACTACTACTTGATAATACCCAATTTACCCATAACCATAAATACCAATATGTCCATACCATACATATCTCGACCGAGATATCATTTCCACATATTTCTTTGCACATTTACATAAATACTTGAGAACGTAACCTTTCCACATATTCATTGCCCGGATAATCCGTCAAAGAGTTTAGCTCGCCCCAAACACATAACCGAATACCACTAATCCATCTATGGCCCATACTTCCCTAGTTTTTATTCCGGTTTCACTTGCCATACAAGAGGAGCAATACTTTCCCACAATACAAGTTTAACTTGCCCGACAACAACTTAATGCTCACTCAGAATGCTTATCACACTAATACTTACTTACATTCTTCGATCTATCCCCTTCGAGCATCTCGATCAACCACATTACATTGCTTCTAGGAAAACATAGACCACTACTTTCAGAGAAAGGTTTACTAAAGGTTGCAAGCTTTCGACCAGACACACAAGGATTTTTACTAACCCATAACCCTAGCCGTAAACTTCCTCATAATTTCGTGTGACGTTCAAATACTCGCAAGGATGACCCTCATAGTCATACTCCACACTTCTGTTCCACCGGGCGAACTTCTCAGTTTCAGCTTACTCCCTTATGGCGACATACTAGCCTTATTTTCTCAACAACCAGACTTTAATTAGACAATTGGGATCTACTGATCTCATAAAACACTCCCATTAACGTTCCGTTGGGGTTTCGATGAACCCGCCCAAAGTTCACTGCAACCGAGGAGAATACGAGTTTTTTTCTAGACAGTCGCCACTTGTCACCCAACCCACTTGTCGTATTAAGATCCTTTTTCAAAATTTCCGGCCGAGATTCACGCTTACCTTTGTCCAACATCTAGTCTGGCATAAAGTATCAACCACTTGATCATACCCGCAATACGTCATTTGCAACCCTTTACATATAATCTAGTCACCCCTTCTCCTCACCACATGAGACTGTTACACTTGAATTTGTTAAGAGGCGATACCAAGTCCTCATGATCATCCGCATACATAACCAAACTTGCCTTCATAACTACCTATTCGCATGCAAGACCCAGTCCCATCCCCTGGCCTCATCTCTTCTCTCATCCAAATGTATCACATCTTCCAATATCCCGAATAATCCATGCACTCACTTTAATGATACTAAATACTGCTCCCCTTCGAACTTGATAAAATCTCACAAATAACAACTCCCCTCCCAAGCAACCACTTTCCATTACCATAACATTCCGACATGATTACCTCACATCCGACAATATCCACCTTCCCTAAACGTTTGGCCTTCCAATCCTTCGGTACATCTTAAGCAGTTGCCAACCTTGATCTGTGAAGAAAACAACAAGACGATGCTCCTATAGTGCCCGTCCCCCAACCGCCAGATTTTCTAACAGAGCTTACCAACTCAATGGATCGCGCGTAGTTTAACACTTCGCTATCTCCACTTGAAAGAGGTTCATGGTTTACTTGGAGCGAGATCTAACTTACGAAATCATTCTAATAATTCAAAACTCAGGCAATACTGATAACCACAAGATGAGCTTCTGAGCAAGGCTCCATCTGCCATAACGCCATTGATACCAAAATCCCCTTTTTTTTCGACATCACCGATCTTCTCTCTTTTCCTTGATAAATTTCAAAAGCATAAATCGCCCATCACTGGCTTGACTGACACATTACCTTCTCTCAGGCTCTTTCTTTGTACTTCAAACCACTAACCCACCCGACCCTCTGAGTTCATAGCCTTCATGCATGACATTTTTATAATTGAAAGTTATTTCTCATATTAAACGTTCAAAAGGCGTAATACTTGGAATCATTTTTAAGCTCACCTGACTCAACATAACTCAAGGTTATGCGTCACGATCTTAAGCATAATTTTCATGCAACTTCCGATAAAATACCATTTTGACCAAATAAGACAGTGTCATGACAATCGTGCTACGGAAAGAAATCTTCCCTATACACTAGGAAAGTTTTGAACGAAACCGCTTGCCCGAGTTAAAACAGCTGGTTCTTGCATGCGGTTATAAGATATCACGTGTCAAACCCATTTTGATTGCACAACTTGCAGCCAACTATTTTCGTGATTTTTTTTTTGCAATGAAGTTTAACTCGTCAGGAAGAAAATGATATAACACACAAATCGATAAATTCAAAATTTTATTATGCAATGAAGAAAAATATGGATTTGCCTTTCAAATTAAAACACACTTGCGCTCATTAAGTTAGTTCCCAAAATATGAAATTCGAATTGTATGCATCCACCTTAAATCTTGAGTAAACTCTCGAGACACCTTTATAGACACCAAGCATTAACTCACTTGAAATTGAAGGCTAATCACTCATTTGAGGTCAACTGTTACGTTCACCCACTTATCCTGGATTCCCAACTTTGGCTAGCGATCATTTTCTCGTTCTGACCACAGCTTGCAATTGTTTCACACCCTATCTAATAGATCCCCCACCAAGTTTTTCCTTTGAGCCCTGGTGTATAATTTATACGACTTCAGTCTTTGATTCCCTAAGGGTCGATAAACCAATCACATTTTCTCCTCAATCAATTCCAGTAATAGTTTAATTCAATCACGACTAGGAGATCATGAGATTCCACTTTCTCCCAACCTTGGATTTAAACCTTTCAGATTCTAAACCCAAACCTTTTATTTATTTTTCTTTCTGAACAAATCAACACATCAACTACCATCATGGAAACTTACTGGACACTGAAATTTCCCTTTAATCAAACCTTCACCCAATTTGAGCACACACTGCTCTACCTTGGTTGGTTTGTTAATACCTTGACAATGCTCCTCCTAGAGTTTATCATCAACCTCACGCAAGCAATCTCACTCACCGCATCAAACTATTGTCAACAACACATGACTAAAAATTTATTCCATCTCATTACACCTTCATACGCTAACCCCACAAGAACAACCTTCCGATCGCGGCGGAAGCTAAACTATCCCCATATACCCTACGTTCTATTGACCTGTACGCATAGAGTGGTATTTTGAGCACATACATGCACCTGTAAATTCGCAATTACATTGGCCAGATGTAATTCCAAATTTACCTTACATGTTAGTCCCCACCTCTCAAGACACACGTTCCTATAGCGGTACCCCCAGGGCATCCTAGTTTCTCGGTTGTGTCCCATATTCTACAATTTAAGTTTAGGCCCAACTTGTCGCCTAAATCCCTTAAACTCTGGCTCTGATACCAAATGTAACAACCCAAAAATCCACGGAACAAAATACGCATAACAAAAGCCCAAACTCGGGTCCCAATACACTATTTGAATAAAAGATTAACATAGTCTACCGTAAGTCTATTACAACCGAGAAACTAAATTGAATGTATCTATGCCGCTTCTATGACCCATTCTTCGACTCTTAGCATCTAACACTGCTCATTTCCCTTGGATGATCCAGGAGTCACCCTGTTACCTGAAAATGGGTTTTAAGAAAATAGGAAGCGAGGATTAGACCGAAAGGTCTAGTGAATTCCCAACCTCGTCCGTTTTGTAATAACAACATACAATTAAGTTTATAAAAATATAACCCATCATTTCAAGTCGCAAGAGACGATAATTTATACGCCAAAAGCTTCCGTCAAAATCCAGGTCTGATCGTCCTCGGGGCCCCCAGTAGATCCCCATACGCCCCCATGTCGATGTCGTTTCCGTGTATAAGAAAACAAATTCCAAACACACGGTTCAAATGGCCCCGATGGTTATACTTTATAGCCTTGGCCAATACACAATCAAATATCCCATCCCAAATAAGTTTGATTATACAAGTGAGATGTAAATAAAGCTTACACAATAATAATATAATGATGTCGAGAATAATGCCTTATCAAGGATAACCATAAACACTATGAGCAATGTAATAAAATCCACTTCCAGTTCGAAAATACATCTACATAGTTGAAAACACGGGAACTCACCTGATGTCGGAAATCTCGGTACACACCGAACATTGAACTTGCAATTATGAGTCCTACAATCCAAGGTAATACAATAGTGATTAATCATTTGAAGAGGCTCAAGATTTTCTAGATACTGGAGTCACAGGACCCCGGTCGCTAGACCCCGGGCGACCTCGATCGAAACTAAACCGGGCGACCCCGGTCACCACACCCTGACCTCGGTCCCCGGATGGTGAGGCACCGGTCGACCGGACCGGTCAAGAGCCACCCCGGTCGAGAACCACACACCGGTCGAGAATCATCCAAACCTCCTGGGGCAACGATTAACAGGTACGACCCCTCGATCTCGATCTCTTTTCCCATTTTAAGGTTCGATTTGTAAATATCTTAATCGTCTTCATTAATCTCATAATACTCCAACATTTAATCGAGTACTAAACCCGATTCACAACCTCCCCCCCCCCAGATTTGCCCTGGTCTAGATTCCAAACATTAAACCAAGAACATTTTCCCATCTAATACTCATTAAATCATCTAAAACAAAGAAATGGAGATTAAAGATTTTAGATAAAGCACTTACTTCTTGAAGAGTTCCACAAAAATGCCACTGATTTTTCCTCTCCTTCTTCACTAATTCAAAACCTCTCCCAAAAACTCCCAATTCTCCTTCCTCCCTGCTCTTGCGCCGCTTCCAAGACAATAAAATGACCAGGATGGTGAAACGACTAGGGTTTTGAGTCCCTAATTTGCCTTATCTACAATCCAGCCCCTCAATTTTCGTTATTTCCTACTTTTACCCCAATTATTAAATTTTCCCTTTATTTCCAAGAGTTAACGATTGTTACACGCAGGAACTCATTGTTTAGGGTTATCTCGGGATTGTTGGAGGCTAGGCCTAGGAGAGCTGTTCTAAACCGTTTTTGGAGCTGAAAGAAGACTTTTCATTAATTGGGAAGGTGGAAACAACATTTGGATCTCAAAATTGGTAGTGTGTACCAATCATTGAGGGAGTTTCATCATTACACTTGTATTTTTTTGAGAAACAATGTATTTGGGTGTTGTCATCTTCTTCTCTATGGTTTTATTTGCTACTAGTAACATGAACTAAACCTTTTGAGGTTGGGGGAAGGATGGATTTTGGTTTTATACCATTGAATTTATGATTATTGCATTTATTGAGTTAATACACTTGTTGGTTGAAGTTTGTCTATCTTGTTCTTATTGTTTATGAGATTGGCCATCTTATTCATCTTTTTGGTTGTATTTCCTCTTGAGAAATTGGTTTTAAAACTTGATAAAAGTTAGATAAACCTAGGGTGAGATATTGGATAGAGATATACCAAGTAAACCCTAGTTTGTGTTTGTGATTCTTATGCTTAATGAGTTGAATGTTTATGTTTATTGGTTGAGAGACTTCAATAGATATTGCATGATACATTCTTGCTATTGCTCTAGAGAGAGTAGTGAGTATATTTGGAATTGCTAAATTTAACCTTGTGTGTTGATTTATTGAATGTGTATTGTTTATTTGTTGGTGGAATCCAAATGAAATCCAACCCCTAGCCTTTCCCTAATCATATAAGTATTCTCTTTGTGGTACTTGAATCAATTGTTGAATAGTATTTTCGTGCTTGTTTCCATTGTCTCTTGATAAATAGTCAAAATCATACTCAACCCAATTTTATCAGCAGTTCAGTTAATAGTTTGTTTGGAAAGGGTATCCTGGGCCTATGGTCCAGACTAATCCCCGGCAATTAGGGCCTTTGGCCCAGCTGCTAAAACGTGCAACCCTGAGTTTATCCTCAGTGGCCACAAGTTCTGCGAGTGGGGCTCGAACCCGGGTTGAGCGCTATGAACTCCCCAAGCCTTTACCACCATACCACAACCCTTGTGGTACTTAAACTCATAATTCCTTGGATTGATACTCATTCTTAGTACGTATTACTTGATTGACACCGTACACTTGCGGTAGATTTGGAGGGTTGCATAAACCGTCTATCATGTTTTTGGCGCCGTTGCCAGGGAACTATTGTAGTATTAATATCACTACCGGTTATAGCGCTGCTAGATTGGACATTATTCTTTATATTCATTATTTTTACTTACTATTCTATTGGTTTGTTTTCAGGCACTCACTCTAGTGTATGCCAACAAGATACAAACGTGGAAGAGTGGTATTGCCCTTGGATCTGGAAATCGAACGCACACTTCGACTACGGAGAAGAGAGCAAGAAGAAGAATAACCTATGGCAAACAACCAAGCTTTGAGAGATTTTTTTTGTCCCACTTATGATGGCTCACAGCAGGGCATCCAGACTCCTACTGTGGAGGCTAACACCTTCGAGATCAAGCCGGCCATCATAAGCATGATAAAACAAGAGCAGTTCAGGGGGTTACCTTCTGAAGACCCGGTTGGCCATCTAGAGAGATATATTGAGATCCTCAACACTTTCAGGATGAATCTCACACCGGAGGCCATTCGTCTTAGACTCTTCACATTTTCTTTGTGTGATCGGGCCAAGTCGTGGCAAAGAAGCATCCCTGCCGGACAAATCACTACATGGGACCAACTCGTGAAGGCCTTTATGTCAAAGTTCTTCCCACTAGTTCATACTGTAAGACTGCGAGTGGAAATCATGCAATTCATGAAATTGGACCAAGAATCACTCTATGATGTTTGGGAAAGATATAGGGAATTACTCAGAAAGTGTCCCCACCATGGTCTTCAACCATGGCTTATCATCGAGATGTTCTACAATGCCCTCCTCCCGAACTACAAAGCTATCGTTGATTCTACAGTGGGGGGATCTCTTATGTCAAAATCCTATGACGAATCTTATGCTTTGATATGCGAAATGGCCGACAACAACTATCAATGGAATTCCAAAAGGAGTGGCCAACTAAGAAGGCCAATCGGATCTAGCTCGCAAGACTCATCAGAGATCTCCTATTTGAAAGCCCAAATTTCCAGGCTAACGGATCAACTAAGGAACATGGCGGTGAAGGCGGTTGTCAATGTAACTTGTCAGTTATGTAGAGATTCTCACTCTACCGAAGAGTGCCGGAATTGTGACTTCATTGGAGGCAAATGATGTTGAGCAAGTGAACTACATGCAAAAACAATCCAACCGACAACCCAACAACCCTTTCTCGAATACATATAATCCGGGTTGGAGGAATCACCTTAACTTCTCTTAAACAAAACCAAGGGGATCAATCTAGGGGTGATATGGGTCGGTCACAACAACATCAAAATCAATCACAACAAGCCCAAGCACAACATCAATTTTCTTCTTCATCCCGGAATTTTAAACCTCCCGGTTTCCATCATCAAGGAAACCAAAACATGAGAAACGATGGGGAGGGATCTTCAAGTGTAACACCCTAAAAATCAGAGTAAAATAAAACATGGAAAACCTGACAAAAGACGAAAGCAAATCCATTAACTTCCATAAATGGGATCAGTCCTTTAGACTATACAACCCTATACAAGGATTTCATCAAAAGAATGGGACTTAACAATGCCCAACATCAATACTAAAATATCTCCAAAAACCTCGAGACTCAAAACTCGTCTCTCCAAAAACCCCGGCACCGACCGCTAACGGAAACCTGTTATACACATCATTTGAGAAAAGTGTCAGACTTTAAAGCCTGGTGAGAACATACAGTTTATAAAGCTCTAAAGATATAAACATCAGTATCATAAAGAAATCTTTTCATAAAGGTTTAGTTCGTAAAGATAACATTTCGCCACAACCGGGCCTCTTCGGTCCAAAACTCTTAAACGATGATAAAAGGACCATTTTACCAAGGATAGTGGTGTAACACAAAGTAGACCACAAATCCGAGTTATGAGCTAAACACTTGGAGTCCTCAGCAATGAACCCAGAGTCCGTGCTACGAGGTGAGATCGCGCTCCCAAGGGAAACCAATGTATACTCCTTCACTAGGATCACTATGAACCATGGCTAGTATCCGGCCTAACATAACCGTACCAAATTGCCCTCTAGGAACATATGCATCCATAGTTACAAAATGGGGAATATTACCTCCCAATAAAACAGTCTACTACAAAACCTAGGGATCCACTAGTAATGGTAAGGACTCGTCACAACAACATATGTGACCAACCATAAATAAATATATGGTATAAGTACATTTTATAAACAAAATGCTACTCCCAGTTCAACTTCTGGTAAGAATGAAATTCATTAAAATAAGTTCATAAACATTCTTTTCACATATCCACATAATGTGCAAGTAAAACATAATTTTACTTTTAATCAGGCGGAACCAGTCATTTTAGTCAAAACTGATCGGGAACCCCGAAAATCACCAAAAACTTCATTTATATCAAAATGTAGAGAACATAAAATCATACTATAGAAATACTTCAGATTTCGCAAATAAGAGTTTTGACATGTATAAAGTTTGTAAAATGGTAGTAGGAACTCACCGATAGGTTTTCAGAATAAAACCCGGAAAACCAGATAATGACCACGACGTAGAGGTGAAGCTTAAAACACCGACCCCTCGCTAGAAACACCGAAAACTAGCAACCGAACGAGCCTTGAAGATCGGAGAAGAAAAGAGAGAAAAGAGGAGAGAGAGAGGATATAATCTGAGATTTTTAGAAAATCTCATCAAAATGAGATATTTCAGCCAAGCAATGCACGAACCCCAACACAACGCACGACCCGTGCGTTTTCCAAAGGGGAGGGCGCACGGCCCGTGCGTTTTCCACTGCCTCGCACCCTGTTCCATGCGCACGACCCGTGCGTTTTTCCTGAAGGAGGGCGCACGGGCAGAAACAGGAACCTCAACCTTAACACTTCTTCTCAAAACCAAACGAAATTCGGGGTGTTACAATCCTCCCCAACTTGAGAATGATTTCGTCCCCGAAATCCCAACTACTCAAAAAGGTGAGGATATTTTCGCTTCATATCCTCCTCGGCTTCCCACGTCACATTTGCTCCCCGGTGATGCTTCCACTGTACCTTGACCAAAGTGACCTCTTTATGACGCAACTTCTTAGACTTTCTCTCTAAGATGGCGTCGGGTTCTTCCACACAACGGTTTCCTTCGTCTACCCTTAACTCTGAAAGGGGAATGACGCTGTCTTCTACCGCCAAACATTTCCGGAGGTAGCAAACATGAAACGTGTTGTGTATTCTGCTTAACTCTGATGGTAGTTCCAACAGGTAGGCTTGCAAACCCACCCGTTTAAGCACTTTGAAAGGTCCGAGGAAACGGGGACTCAACTTCCCTCGTCTTCCGAACCGTATAATGCCTTTCCACGACGACACCTTAAGCATAACGCGGTCGCCCACTTGGAATTCCATCGGTCGCCTCTTCTTATCGGCATAGCTCTTCTGACGATCTTGAGCCGCTTTCATTCTTTCTCGAATGCACTTGACCTTATCGGCAGTCTCTTGCACGATTTCAGGTCCGGCAAACTGCTTTTCTCCCGCTTCGAGCCAGCACACGAGAGTCCGACACTTTCGCCCATACAATGCCTCAAAAGGTGCCATTCCGATACTCGAGTGGTAGCTATTGTTGTAAGCAAACTCCACCAAAGGCAGGTGAGAGTCCCAGTTACCCCCGAAATCAATGACACAAGACCTTAACATGTCTTCCAATGTTTGGATCGTTCGTTCGCTCTGCCCGTCAGTTTGCGGATGGTAAGCCGTACTCAACTTCACTCGAGTACCAAGCTCTTTTTGAAACCCATCCCAAAAGTTCGAAGTGAACCGACTGTCGCGATCCGACACGATCGACAATGGTATGTCGTGCCTCGAGACCACCTCATCGATATAAAGCTTTGCTAACTTATCCATCGGTAGAGTCTCGCACATAGCCAAGAAGTGAGTGCTCTTTGTCAATCTATCAACTATCACCCAAATGGTATCGTGACCTCGAAGAGTTTTAGGCAACTTCATCACGAAGTCCATGGTGATATGTTCCCACTTCCACTCGGGAATCTCTAAGGACTGGAGACTCCCGTACGGTCGTTGATGTTCGGCCTTGACTTGCGAACACGTCACACAACGCTCAACGTAACGTGCCACGTCAAGTTTCATCACCGGCCACCAATAGTGCAACTTCAAGTCCCTGTACATCTTTGTACTTCCTGGATGAATGGAATACTTGGACTTGTGTGCATCTTCCAGCAACAGCTCCCGGTTTCCCCCAACCTTGGGTACCCACACACGACCGCTGAACAGTTTCACTCCACGGCTATCTTCCGTTAAGAGCAAACGCTGCTTAGTCATGACTTCATCCTTTAGATTCTCTTCCAACAAATGCTTCCACCTGTGATGTCTTGATCTTCTCAACAAGACTATAGACACTAGCTCGATTCTCGAATGGGTAGCTCGAATACTTTCGCTATAGTCCTTCCAACTTAACGCATCGGCCACTACGTTCGCCTTACCGGGATGGTAAAGCAATTCACAGTCGTAATCTTTGAGCAACTCGAGCCACCGCCTTTGCCTCATGTTCAGCTCTTTCTGATCAAAGACATACTTCAGGCTCTTGTGATCCGTGTATAGAGTGCATTTCGTGCCGTAAAGGTAATGTCGCCAAAGTTTCAAAGCGAACACCACCGCCGCTAACTCCAGATCATGGGTTGGATAATTCTGCTCGTGTATCTTAAGCTGCCTCGAGGCATAAGCGATCACCTTGCCTCGTTGCATCAACACACAAACCAATCCCATCTTTGAAGCGTCGCTATAAACCATAAAATCTTCCGACCCTTCAGGTAATGTCAAGATCGGAGCTTCACACAACTTCTTTTGAAGGATCCGGAACGCCTTCTCTTGGGTTTCGGTCCATTCAAACGTCACATTCTTTCGAGTCAGAACTGTCAAGGAAGAAGCGATCTTGGAAAAGTCTTGAATGAATCTCCTGTAGTATCCCGCCAGACCCAAGAAACTTTGGATCTCGGATGGACTCTTAGGAGGCTCCCAATTCATCATTGCTTCAATCTTTGAGGGGTCTACTCTTACTCCGTCCCGAGTGACTACGTGCCCCAGAAATTGTACTTCTTTAAGCCAAAAGTCGCACTTGGAAAACTTGGCGTACAATCTTTCTCTTCTCAATACTTCCAGAACTTCACGTAGATGTTGTTCGTGCTCTGTCTCACTCCTGGAGTACACGAGTATGTCATCAATGAATACAATGACCGACTTGTCAAGGAAAGGTCGGCACACTCTATTCATCAAGTCCATAAACACTGCTGGTGCGTTCGTCAGGCCAAAAGGCATTACAAGGAACTCGTAATGGCCGTAACGCGTTCTAAAAGCCGTCTTCGGAACATCTTCTTCCCTTACCTTCACTTGGTGATAACCTGAACGTAAGTCGATCTTGGAAAAACAACCCGCTCCTTGAAGTTTATCGAACAAGTCGTCTATTCTCGGAAGCGGATACCTGTTCTTCACTGTAGCTTTGTTCAACTCACGGTAGTCAATGCACATTCTCATTGTGCCATCCTTCTTCTTGACAAATAAGACCGGAGCTCCCCAAGGTGACGAACTCGGTCTTATAAAGCCTTTCTCCAATAGCTCTTAGAGTTGTGCTACCATCTCTTGCATCTCCGATGGCGCTAAACGTCTCTTCCCTTCATACTTCTCTTTATGATCACGTCGATTGAGAGGAGTAGTAGAGTATCTTTGCTTGTTTGATGAAGACTTGTTGAAGAACTTCCTTTTCTGGAACGCTTGGGTTAAGAATAGCACAGCTTCTTTAATCTGAGTGTATTCTGGCTCCGAGTCGCTGTCAGGATCTTCGGGTTCAGAATCACTTTTCACTGGCTCCTTTTCAGTCGTGCGGCTGATGGATCTACCTTTTTTTATCTAAGACAAGCGCTAACGGATCAACCACCGGCTTTTCATGTGCTTTTTGATTTCCCATCAACTCAAGAACTTCCTCTTTATCCTGGAGAAGCATTTCATATAGTTCGTGTAGAGGAATCGTCTCCAAGGTTTGAGTATGTCGGATGTGAGAGACGAACGTCTTCCACTCCGGCTAGAGATTGTTCATGAACTTGATGTTGTTCTCGGTGTTCGTCTTCATGATGTGGTTTTTATGCAGATCGTTCAGAACCTGGTTGAACCGTTCATAGGTTTCCGTGAGCATCTCGCCTTTTCTTGCTTTGAAGCCATCATATCGGGTAATGCAATTTGTCATCTTCAGTTGAGTGTTTATTCGGCTACCCATCATCATCTTTTCAATCTGGTCCCATATTCCTTTTGTAGTATCCTTGTAACTATCGATGCAGGCATATATGTCGTTGGGTAGGCTTTGGAGAATATAGGACTTTGCATGCTTTTCAGCGTCATACATGCTCCTTTCTGGAGGGGTAAACTCACTGAGAGTTTTTCGAACATAACGGTCTGGTCGACCTTCATCTTGGTTTTCAGGCAGGACTTTCATCGGCCAGGGTTGCGGACCCTCCTTCAGGCACACGAGTATTTCCTCATAGTCTGGTTTCACTTCGATAAAGTTCATGAAGCGATCATGACATTGTGGGTATTCTCCCCGATAGAGCACCGGGGGTTTTTGATCTGAACCAATGGCTAGAGCGTCTCTCGAATTCATCTTAACTCTTTAAATCTTAAAATGCACTTTTTGGATCAAAACTTCTGTCTCTTTGCTCTGATACCAATTGTAGATCCCAGTTACAGTGCAATCACGAACAGTAATCAATGAAGAACAATCAATGTGCCACAACTTCTAGTCATATGATTAATATTCAATAAAGGTTTAGGTTTACAGAGAGAATATCTGATAAGGAAATGTAAACCTATGACTAGAATAATTATGAATAATGCGACTAAACTAAATAAATAACTAAAACATGCCTTATATATGGCACGCATTGGGCTAATAGGCTTTGGGCCCAATTACATCAAAACTATTAAAGAATTACAATATGCACCCTGAACTTCTATTTAACATATAAATACCCTAACAGGGAGTAATTCAAAAGATAGGGAAATTGATTTTTCACTGTTATATTTTTAAGGGGGAGAAACGAGAAATGAGATTAATTGTTATATTCATATTGTTCCCTACTAATGATTTGACTTTTTACAGATATTAAGGGGGAGAATATATGATGTTTTGTCAAGAGGGGGCTTATTTATTTATATTTTGTTTTCCTGTTCTTAATTGAAGGGGGAGATAAAATATTCTTTTCAGGGGGAGTTAAGAATTCTACACTGAAAGAAGAATAACTTTCAGATATGAAAAATGTTTTCTTAAATGTTCAAACCACTTCTTGTTCTCAAATGCTTTTATGAATTTAGAAGTGTGGTTTTAAATGATTTTTATTTGGAGTTTTAATGTGTAATTGACCATGTGTTTCCAAAGATAATACTTGTGTATTATCTTTTCTATATACTGTTAAGTATGCACACACACCGGTTCAGTATCTTCTTATTGACTTTGTTATTACCATGTATCTAAAAGAAACAGTTTTTTGGTGGTAATACCCTCGCTTGATTTCAAAGTTTTTGAGTATCTAACATCATTTCTAAAATTTGTGCATTCATTGTTAATATGTTTATATGTTTTCATATAAACAAATTCCAATTCTTTGATACCCAAGCTATTCATATTTCATGATAGTTGATCTGATTGATACAGTGTAAGATTCTCAAAACAATTCTCTTGATTTCATTTCATGCATTCATTATTCTTGTTTTGAGAGATCTTCAATGTTCAAAAGCTCACACATTAATGCTATTTCTTTGGAGCTTACATTCATTTGACATTATTATCTACTTTTGGATGCTTATCTGTTAAAGATAAATTGTTGAGCAACACTATTCTTTTAGGACAAAATTCATGGGAATCAGTGTGAGAACTTATCAGAACTTCAATAGATTTACAATTACCAGTGTTTCCTACCCAAGAAGTTATCCTTGAGTGATTGAGTGGAGAGGGGTTGTTGTGTCCCACAATAACAAGTTCTAATTCAGTTTTCAATCAAGATTAATCAACAAGATGATACAATCAAACAACAATTTCCATTTCCAATAAGAATTCGTACAGGATGAAACTCTAAACTTTTCTCTCTTTAAACTCAACGCTCTCAGATAGTCATATGAGTCTACAAACGAAAAATAAACTATTTATACTAACTACATTACAAAGACAAAACACTAACACTAACACTAATTGACTTTGACTTTTCTTTATTACAAAGACTTTGACTTTTAGCATAAGAGGCTTTGAATTGAGCTCTTTGACTTTGACTTTGACTTTGACTTTTGTCTTCATCTTGAACTTCAGCCTTCATGATCTTGTATCCAACATATTTTGTGCACTAACAATCTTCCCCTTTGGATTCAAGATCATCTTCAAAAGAAATTTAGCCATGAAGCATAATCTCCCCCTTTAACACAAATTATATAATCTCCCCTTCGTAGATTTTTTTCATAAATTTAATCTCCCTTTTTATCTAAGCAGTCTCCAAACTATCAGTAATCTTCCCAAAGTCTTTGAAATTGTTATGCAAGAATCATTAACAATCTCCCTCAAAGGTTGTGAAAACCACTTTCTGACTCCAGAAAGAAATTATCTTCAGATTTAGCTCTCTTTTCTTCAGCAAATCAACTTCAAAGAAAATTTCAGTAACTTTCAACAAACATTCTGAATTCTTTGAACTTTTCTCTTTCAACTCTGTACAATCTCCCCAAAACTTACATTCTTTGACAAAATCTTGCAACAAACTTTCTCGAAATCAAACTTCTTGAAATTGATTTCTCCCTTAAATTCCTTTCAGTTTCTTAATCAACTCCAAAGTTGTTCTTCAACGAACATTTCTTGAAATTAACTTCTCGATTTCTTGAGTCTCTCCCCCTTTTTGATGATGTTGAGCAAAGAAATTATCAACATTTTACCAAGAAATGTCAATAATCATATTCTGACCATTGATCTTTGTCACAGAGCCACTGAACTTCCGTCAATTCATAAAGTATTCATCTGAATCTTTTCAAATTCAGACAAATATGAAAATAACACTTGAATAAACAAATGAATCAGTTAAGATGTCTGTCAGTAGCACAAAGCCACTGTGTGTAACAAATACACATTGGAAAGGAACTTTTTGATGTCCACTCCCCCAGGTCTTCCATTCAATCATCGAATAACACAAATTTATTCTATGAACGTTCTGACAGAAAAACAAATTTTCTGTGTGAACGTGCTTGTGTATGAAAGAATTAAGTATGATGATTGCTGGTAAATTGGCTCAAAATATGTAAACCATTGAGACAACAACAATAATACACAGACTCAATTATGCATGATCGAAGTGCGAAGGTGGGGCAGACTTCCTTCTTTTTCAATATCCAGATTTTCCAAATGAAAATCAGATAGATTATGTGTTGCATCCCCATGAAAAATTGAAATATCTTCTTTTTAAGAAAAAAATGAGTAGTTGGTGGGGTTTAAATCAAGAGTTGGCATGGGCTAGTTGCCTATTTCAATGATGTTCATGAAGAATTGTGAAAGAATCTGTAATGTGGTTGCCTGACTCAGAAAAAGTTGGTGCAAAGTTTGATATTCTTTTACTCTGATCTCTCACCCTCTTTCTTTTTAACATTTAAGCTCACTTCTAATCAAACTCTCTTATCATTTTACCTCATCACACATACCCACACTCAGATATTTTGACTTCTCGCCTCTCGATCACTCATGGTTAACTTCTTTGGTAGGAAACATTGGTTAACGTGAATCCATAAAAGTTATTTAGCTCACACAATTCCCACGTAATTGTCCTATAAGCAAAACATTGCTCAAATGGTTTAACTTTTCAGTTAACGCATAAAATGAAATACATGTCAGATATATGTATGCTCAATAAGATAATCATGAAAATTTAAGCATTTTAATCATGAAAGATATTCTCAAAAACAAGTATATTGAATGAAATAAATGAATACAAAAGACTTGTTTGAGAATCTGGCATTGTATGTAAAAGATCAAATATGACTGATTTAACAATCAAGGCTTAGTTCATGAAAATTGGATGTTGTCTATAAGAACAATTATAGACATTCCTTAAAAAGAAACGTTTTGAATCAATAAACGCTTGAATAGCAAAGAAGTTCAAATGGGGTGTATCACCATCGAAAAATTGGTTAATTTGAGACATGGTGATAACATAAACAACAAAATACTAAACCGGAGTGTGTGAATACTTGAAAGTATATGGAAAAGATAATACATATGTATTTATCTTTGGAAACACACGGCTAGTTAATCATGAAAACACATGTAAAATGAAAACATTTAAAATCACACTTCTAAATTCATGAAATCATTTTGAGAATAAGAAGTGGTTTGAACGTTTAAGAACATGTTTTCATATCTGAAAGTTGTCCTTCTTTCAGACATGTATGAGATTAAGTTTAAAATGATCCTTACGCTCAGTATTAACCTCATAAAGCTAGCTCGAAAGTCATATTGAATATGATCATGTAAGCTCCCCCTCAAAATCTGCATTCAGTCAAAAATCGTCAAAGCACAAAGTCTTATTCACAAAATTTTATTGAAAAATAAAAACATGAAAGCAGTAAAACTTGTTAAGAACGAGTTATAATCAGATGTAATCAGAAGTCATTGTCCTTACTCCCCCTGAAAATATGCATCATAACATATGTCAGTATAAGAAATATGAAAATTTTCTAACTTCCCCTAAAATATAGATCATCTTATCTTTGTCTCACACTCCCCCTGAAATCATGAACAAACCTCAGTGTAGATATCTTTAAGATTAAAAATAAAGAAATGAAGAAAAATAACAAAATCTAAACTGTAGTTTTGAGATTTAGCATGCCAAGTTTTGAAATGAGAAAATTAAATCTCTTTTCGTCAAGAGGCTTGGTAAACAAATCCGCAAGTTGATAATCTGTGTTTACAAAGTAAAGCTTGATTGTACCTTTTTCAACATTGTCTTTGATAAAATGATATCTCACGTCTATGTGCTTGGTTTTCTTATGTTGAACAGTATTTGCAGATATTGCAATAGCGCTCTTTGAATCACAGTAGATCGGGATGTTGTTGTACTTGAAACCATAATCTCGGAGTCGTGTTCACATCCACAACACTTGAGAACAGCAACTAGCCGCAGCTACGTATTCTGCCTCAGCTGTTGAAGTAGATACACGTAATTGTTTCTTCGAAGCCCAACTCACGAGTTTATCGCCTAAGAATTGTATGTGTCCCGAAGTACTCTTCTAGTCAAGCATACAATCTGCATGATCTGTGTCTGAAAACGCTGTTAGCTCAAAACCAATATCTTTAGGATTACATAGAGCAAGATCTGCAGTGCCTTTCAGATACCTAAATATACGCTTTACCGCTGAAAGATGGGATTCTTTAGGTGAAGCCTGATATCTAGCTCATAAGCACGTAGAAAACATAATATCTGGCCTACTAGTCGTCAAGTACATCAAAGAACCATTCATCCCTCTATAGGTTCTAACATCGACAACTTTTCCTGAAAGATCAACTCCGATCTTAGTTCCTGTTGCCATCGGGGTTCTAATTGGAGTACAATTTTCCATTTCAAATTTTCTCAAAATATTAGAAATGTACTTCGCTTGATTAATAAAAATCCCCGTAGAAAATTGTTTGACTTGCAATCCAAGAAAGAAATTTATCTCTCCCATCAAACTCATCTGAAATCTAGACACCATAAGGTTTGAAAAATTCTTACAGTACTTTGGATTAGTTGAACCAAATATGATGTCATCCACATATATTTGAATTAAAATGATATCAGCTTTCTCCTTTTTAATGAAAAGAGTAGTATCGATTTGACCTTTAGAAAAGCCTGACTTGACTAAGAATTTGGATAGAACGTCATACCAGGCGCGAGGAGCTTGTTTTAAACCATAAAGAGCCTTGTCAAGGATATATACATGATCTGGTTTATCCGGATTGACAAAACCTTCAGGCTGTGAGACGTAGACTTCCTCCTTTAGAATGTCATTCAGAAAGGCAGTCTTCACATCCATTTGATATACTGTGAAGTTCTTGTGTGCAACGTAGGCTAAAAACACTCTAATTGCCTCTATACGCGCAACTGGAGCATAAGTATAATTGTAATCTATGCCTTCCTCTTGCCTATATCCTTTAGCAACAAGTCTTGCTTTGTTCCTTATCACGATACCATCTTCATCTTTCTTATTTTTGAAAACCCATTTCGTGCCAATGATAGTTTTGTTAGATCATAGTTTTAGTCAATTTGTAAGTGTGTTTTATCTTTAGTTTAGTTGACTTTTCATGTATGCTTGTGTAGAGGTCAAGTCTATGTTTGACTCTATATAAAGCCTTCTTTTGTCTTGTTTTTGTATGCATGTTAGTAAGCTTTCAGTGTGTGAGTCATTCATGTAATTGCCATCTTAGACATATGAATACGATAACACTTGTGATTATTTCTCTCTCATCTTAGATATTTGATTCATTGTGTTAGATTGTGTTTGATCATAATAGCTTGAAACCTGGGATCACAATTGGTATCAGAGCTAGATCAGAAAATTCAGAAAGATTTGTGATAATGATTTGAAGCAGAAAGATCGAAATTCCAATTTTGGAAAGTCATTGTTCCATCAAAATCAAGATTTTGATTTAGTGGTGTTTTTGATGTAAATTTGTGTTCATTGTAATCGCACATAGAAGTAGAACATTCTTTGTTTTGGTTAGAAACTAATTTGATCAACAGATTGATGGAATTTGATCAATCTTTCTTGTTTTAGAAAGTTTTCAGTCCGAGACTGTCAAGAATCGATTCCCACTTCTATGGTTGATCTTGATAAAATTCACTCCGTAGGGTTGTGTTCGATGGCATAAAGATCATTCCTACAAAGTTTCAGAGTCTAACATCAAGGTTTGAATGGATTTAATGTGAAAAGTTGGAAAATATTGTCAAGATCTAAAGAATTCGCAGATATGATGAAGAACTCACACGAAGAACTCGCAGAGCCATGAAATTCGCAGAATAGTTGTTTCTAGTGTTGTTAAGGGAGGAATTCGCACATCACAGAGAACAAAGTTGTTAAGGGAAGAATTCACACAAGGATGTGCACGAAAATCTAAGGATTCGCACAAGGACATATACGAGAAGTATAGAACTCGCACAAGACATATGTACGAATTGTATAGAATTCGCATCTGAGAGACATACGAATTTCAAAGAATTCGCATATGAGTCTTATACGAATTTCAAAGAACTCGCATAAGTCTTCATGCGAAAAGCTTAGAACTCGCACACTCTTATTTGCGAAAAGCTCAGATTTCGTATCCTTTATCATATCCTTTTATGCGAATTGTGTTTCATACGAATTCTTGATTGTGAGTGCTATGCGAATTGTGACATACGAATTGTTGCATGCGAATTTTATGTTGTGAGTAACATACGAATTCTTGACTTGTAATTCATTTTAAGTGATTTTTCTGTATTTTTACTTCAAATTTTACTGTTTTTGTGACTAAAGATCATTTCAAGCTATATTTTTCAAAGATACTAATCATGCCTTACACAGATGAGAAGGGAAATCTATTTCTCACCAACAGGGACTGTGCATTGTCATATATGCGAGAAATTCCAAATATAGAGGCTGAGAATGAAAAGCTTAAAAGTCAAAACTCAAAGCTGAAAGCAGAAATTGATACTCTGAATGTCAAACTAACCAAAGCTGGAACACAAGTGTCAACATATGAAGCTAAAGGAAAAGAATGGCTAAAGAGAGTTGATGAGAGACTAAAGAATGAGAAAGTTGAACTTGAGAAAACTTTCAATCTGAAGTTATCTGAACTTTCAAGGAAAGCTGAGTCAGAGAAGAAAGAGTTAGAACTCAGATGTGCAAAAATTTCTAAACAAGTTTCTAATTTTGAAAAAATTGTCATTACTGAAAGAGATGTCTTTGATAGAGAAAGGAAAAGTTCTGAAAAGAAAAATACTTTACTATTCAAAGAGATTTATGAGAAAAATCTGAACTTAGAAAAAGAGTTTGAGACTGAAAGAAAACATTTTGAGAATGAGATTTCTAAACTCACTGATAAACTAGTTGTCTTATCTACAGATATTCAAAAGAGACAGAAGAATAAATCTGATTTGCAAAGCAAGTTTGATAAATTGTGTAATAAAAAAGCCAAGTTGAATGACAAGATCAGTCAACTTGAGAAAGCTAATGTTGATTTATCTGACAAGTTAGCATCTGAAACACCTGTATTATCTTCTTATGATAATGATGCAAGTGAATCAGTTTGCTCATTTCAATCAGTAAATAGCTTATTTCAAAAGATGGTTTTCAAGAAACAAACTGTTAAATCTGAAATCTTGAAACCAAATCAGATTAAACCTTCTAGTTCTTTCTATGTTAAATCTGTTGATAGATATGCTTATGGACTCAAAGCTTCAAAGAAAGAGAAGATGATCTGGGTTGTCAAAGGTTCTCTAGAGTCAGTAAAATACCAGAAATCATCTGTAGAAGCTGAACTGAAAAAGAAGAACAAAGCTTAAAAAGGTAAATCTTTTGCACCTGATGCTGTCAAGTCTACCAAACATCTGATCAGGTTAGCAAAAAGAAAACTTTGTTGTTCTTATTGCTGCAATGATAATTTTGTACACAAAGCACATATCCACAAAAGGTATTTTTCTCATAAGAAGTTTAATGATACTGCTTATCACAGAGGTGGAAACCGCTCAAAGTAGTTTTCACATACTAACCAGAGTGGACCCAAACTCATCTGGGTACCAAAACCTGTTAAACCTGTGATGCAGGAGCAAGAACTCAAGAAGGATTGAGAAGGATTATGACTTCTAGACAAAGCAGTCTTGGACTCAGACTTCAAAGTACAAGGCAATGGCTTCTAAACACTACAGTTTAAGGACCCAATCTTCAATGTCCAAGATTGTGACTTCTGAGTAAATCAGCTTAGGACTCAGACTTCAATGTTCAAAAGATGATCCTTGAATGTCATATCATTACAGGGAGTTTTCATTGATTCAATATCAATTGTGTTAAGTGAAGTTGAGAAAAGCTTATTTGTTATATCTTTAAGAAAAGGGGAAAAATGTTTTTGTTTTATCTTATAAAGGAAGAATGTTTTAGAAAAAGAAGAGATTCATTGTTATATCATTTTACATGTATGCAGATATGTTGGGGAAGCATATCCGTACATTGAAGAAAAATACACAACATGTCAAGGGGGAGCTAGCAAAGAAAACACATCAAGATACAGCAAGAAAGAACAAAGTTATTTCAAGAATTAGAAGAAATTGACATCAAGTCAAGGGGGAGCTTAACAGATCAAATCTGAAAAAGGGTTGTAAGTGCGAAGTGTGTGTAATGTTTTTGGAACTTAAATTAAGTGCAAAATGTCATTTTTGGAAATTTTCCATTTATGGAAAGTTTCTATTTTTGGAAAGTTTTGAAAAAGTGTCCAAAAATAGCAAATTTCCAAGATTAGAATGTTTTTCAAAAGATGGAAATGATGCTAAGTCCAGAATTCGCATAACACTATCATGCGAAATCTTCAGAATTCGCATGTGTGTGTTACACGAATTCTTGGAATTCTCATGTGTGTCTCATACGAATTCTAGCATTTCGCATAAGCCTTTATGCGAGAAGTGAAGAATTCGCATAACACTGTCATACGAATTCTAATCCTTCACACAGAATTCGCATAGTTGCTTCATGCGAATCTCACACACATTGTCTTATTTTTCAAGACAATTCGTACATGAGACATATGCGAAAAGTGAGAGGTCCAATTAAATCGTTCCACATGTCACATTCACACTTGGGTATAAATAGGAGTTGTCTATGCAAAACCCTCACTTTTTCAAAACCTTCGGCGTACGAGTTTCTTCCAGAGCACGAAATCCTTAAACCCTACTTTGCGACTTTCTTCTTTCATCGATTTCTTCTCGATTTCTTTGCTTCAAAGATGTGAATTTGTTCTTTTTGTTTATATTTTTGTTGTTTATCTTGTTTGTATTGCTTGATTTCGTTGCAGGGTACCCCATCTGGATTAGATTTAGGGTTGGATTCATGGACTGTTCATATCTCAATAACACGCATATGACTTTGATTATTTTTGATAAATTTTTTATTCTTGATAAGTTTCTGAATATGAATATGAACTAAAAGAATGATACTCTAATCAAATCGAACCATATCATTTGAAAATTTTGACCTAAATCGATTATTATTGGGATTGATTCTTGAATCTGACTTTTCAAACTCTTCGTATGTTCTTAGTGTTCTTGATACAAAATCAAGATTACGGGACTATTTGATGTTTAATATCATATTTGTTTTGGATAAAAATGTTTTCTAATCTAAATCGATCCTAACAGGATTAAAATCTAGGGTAAAAATTCACATTTCAAATTTTGGTAATCTGGGTTTGATTTGAAGATTTGAAGGTGTTCTTGAATTTCTTATGAACACTTAGAAATTTTTTCAAGAAAATCAAAGTTTTGCGAATTCTTGTTTTTGAGGTCCATACGAATTGTTGAACTCAGAGTCAAATTTTTGAAGTGTTCAATTCGTATCTCATTCATACGAATTCTTGGATTTGTCATTGTTAAATTCCAAGTAAGGAATTCGTATAAGTGGGTCATACGAATTATGTTTACGAATTATATGGTTGTTTTAATTCCTAAGTGCATAATTCGCAGATCCCTGTCATGCGAATTCTACACTTATCTTTTTCAAAAAGTGGTTTTCAAGTGTTAAAACCTTATTTTTCACTAACCCAATTAGATCATGTCCACTATTGTTCAATCTTTTCAGGTGTCAATGGAAGATCAATCAGTAGACCAGCATGTTCAGACTGGTGAACATTCACCACATTAGGAAGCTTCTGAGCAGTGCCCAATGCCATCATCTAGATCTGATTTTCAAGTTCCACATGATGCAAATCCAGATCTATTTCTCATATCACCAGCTGAGATGAAACCCCAGCAACCAAACAATCATCATCTCCAATTCAGTATCCACATTGAACCCCTGGTACTGGATATCCTGAGGAACCATCTTTTGAGGAATACTCTTACAACAGTTGCAGTAGTTCCAGAACTGTATGTGCAACAAGCCTGGAAAACCATCAGGTTTACTCATGTGAAAGAGCAAGGAAAGAGAATACTTGTATTCAAGCTGGAGATAGATCATTTCATATCTGTTCTGACTCAAGAAAGATTAAGATTCATAAGCCTTCCTTCTGAAACAGCAAGAGAGGGGAGAACTTCATATGATGAACTACCATCAGATGCTGAATTTTTCAAAGGCATAAGAGATATGGGGTATCTGGGCCAGATGACTCAAGTCAGTCACTTCAAGAAGAATTATCTGCTACCATTCTATTATACCCTATTCTCAGTGATCAACAGATGCCTTACAACAAAGATATATGGAACAGATAATGTCAGCATTCACATACTGAAGCTCTTCTACTCCATTGTTCATGACCTGCACATAGATTATGCATAGATCTTCTGGACTGAGTTGTATGAAAAGGTGGTTTCAAATAAGACTTCAAAGGCACGGAACTATGTACCATATCAGATGTTTATGGCTCTTATTATCAGAAGTATGCTGAGGAGTAATCCACGATACCAAAGAGGGGAAATCATTCTCATGCTCCATTCAGTGAAATGAGATACTTGATGAAACGGAAAAGGACTTTTCCATACACCATGCATGTGCCTGAGAGCTTATTAGACTATGAAGATCCAGAGTGCGATAGTGTAGTAGATTATAGAGAGTCTACAAGACAACCAGAACCAGTTATCCCTACCCAAGGCTCAATCCCTAGGCGAGCAGAGTCAGTGAGGGTTTATGATACCACAGGGGTACAGAAACGGGGAGAGAAGAGGAAAAACACCGAGAGGGGCTCTGGAGGGGGTCGGAGACCAAGGCTAGAGGCTTTAGGGTCACGGGTTGTTACCCCACGTTCAGTGACACCTCCTGCCGATGAAGGTCATGGATCTGATAATCAACTGGATCTTGCACAAGAACAGGCAGGCAGTGGTAGTGAGACAAGTGCAGTACCTTCTGCTACTAGTTCCAAAGATGATGAGGAAACAGATGTTGAGACAGTTAATAATGGTGAATTTGGTGATGATGATCAGGATGATGATGGAAACAATGATGATAATGATGAAATTGTTGGAACACACACATAACAACCTGCTGATGTCTGTGTTGATGATCTTACAGATGTATTTGAACCATTCTATGGTACTGATGCCATGGAAGTGGATGATCAGACTCATGTTGATGTTGTTATTACTAAAGTTGTTGGAGAGATAAGGAGGAACAAGGGAGAATTAGTTGAAAACTTGGAGAGAATGAGTGAGACTGAAGGAAAAGAACATGGTGAGCGTGTGATTACCCAAACTTACATATCCAAAAGGGCAACCACATCAACCACTTTGCCACATGTGTTGCGTGCAAGTGAAGACATAAGTAGCCCACTTATGCAATCGCACACCCAGGTCAGCCACTCTATTGTCTCTCAATAGGCTTTAGTTTCAACTTCTCACGGGGATATTGCACATAATCTACCGGTTCTCATTCGGACCATCAAGGTATTGAAACAAGAGAACCGCATCCCCAATTCTCGTATTCACTTCCTGCACAATTGAGTCTAGTGCCATATCGTTTACCAATTGTTATTCCTAGGACACTATTTGCTACATCTACCATCGGAAGTCTTAGTGATCCGATCAGAACACCTGTAGTAGCTTCGCAATCCAGACTACGAGGATCAGGTGGAAGTCCTATCATTACCACGTCTATGTCAACAATGAACACAGGCTATGCAGTTGTTTCTACAGCTGACATGCAAACGGTTAATCTAAGTGATACCGGAGTTACTAACCCAGACTTCGTGTCTAAAGGAACTCTCAGCAGCGCCTTAAAGACTATTGAATCTCAGATTTTTGAGAAGATGGAAGAGGATATTGGAGGAATTAAACGTTTATTAAAAGGGAAAGACCCAATATCTCAACCTGAGCCTACCCAACAAATCCAGTAAACTCCATACACTCAACCTGCTGATATATCCATCGATGAGCTTAAGTCTTTGCTTTTTGCAAAACTTATATCTGAAGCTCTGGATACTCAGCAAGATGCAGATCTTCTTACCATTCTGCAATTACACCATCAAAGTCAACCTCCACAATCTGTGCAACCAGCAGATTTGGTCAGTGCCTCAGAGTTTCATTCATTTAAATCTGACATTTTGTTTGCTCTATCTGATCTTAAACAAGTAGTTCAAACATCTTGCAAAGCCCAGGTAGTTGTTTCTACTAAAGAGCATCAGATAATGATCATGAGGGGGAGATAAGGGAGAAACAAACAGCTGCTGGAGGTTCTGGTGAAACAGTGTTGGTAGAAAAAAGAGCTGAAAATGTTGATAGTGTGGAAAGGGGATCTGATCAAGGTACTGAGCTAAATGATCAGTTGGAGTTGGTGTTGTATGTTGGAGAAAGTGTTGAATCAAGGGTTGAAAAACCTAAGATTGCAACAAGGCAAGAAATTTTGGAGATAACAGGTTTGCCAAATCCTGATATCATTGCGCTTGAAGATGATTCTTTTGCTGAAGTCAATGCCAAATATGAGATGTATTGGAAGATCAAGGAAGAAGGGTAGAAAAGTGATTTTGTTGAAATTCCTTCTGATGATGAAGTTGTAGAAGTTTCTGAAATTGTAAAGAGAGCTGAGGGGATACCAGTTCATGAGGCTAGTGTTTTGGATGACTTGTTTGAGGACAGAGATACAGAAGTTTTGAATGCTATGTTTTCTAAGAGCACTCCTGAAGAACTACATCTAAGTCCTGTTCATGTTCAACTGCCTTAACCAAGTGTTGTTCCAACTGTGCCATCTTTTAGTGAGTTTGAATTTCCTGATCCCAATGTTCTTCAACCTGATGATGTGGATCAAAATGTCAATCTGAATGCTGATGCAACTGTTAATCTTGATTCTGAGGTCCATATTGAAGAAGAGTTGCCATATCAGAAAAAGCCTGGAAGTCCTGAACATCAAACGGAGTTTGTTAGAGAACCACTACTTGTGCCAGAGTTTCCACAAACTGAAGCAGGTCCTTCAGGTACTCCAGTAGTGGGTTCTACTCCTTTCACTGGCTATGATGAATTTGGTTTTACTATTGAAGAAATTAAAAGAATCAGACGAGATCTACGTGTTCCATATCTTGAGGAGGGAGTCAAAATCTTTGTGAGCTACATTAGACAGATCGATCAAGCACAACTTCTAGGGATTCAAGATAAGTTTCCAAAATATCAAAAAGATTACATCAGAATGTTGTAAATTATGGGGAGAACTTGTAAGGATGTCAGGAGCAGATCTAAAATTCTGGAAGTTACCAAGGTGACTATGAAGCAATACAAGAAGATTTGGTATCTTGAGTTTATTGTTCAGAGAAAGAATTTGGAGATGTATACTTTCAATGAAGCTGATTTTGCCAATATAAACTTCAGAGATATTGAATATATGTACCATGATTTCAGAGACAGAACCATCGGGCACCCTGAGATAGTATTTGCTCTAGATACTATTAAAAGATTTATCAAAAGGCACATCTACTCAACATATCTCTATGATTTTCAGTTGGGCATAGAGACAAAACAGAAGAGAATCAATTTGCTTAAGCCTGACATGACACATCCTCTGCTGGAAGACACTCCACTCTACACAGTTCTAAGAGAACCAGACTTGGAGTTGTGTATGAGAATGTTGACAAAAAGGAGAAAAGATTTATGAAATCTGCTGAAATTCCAAAGTATTCTGATGGTACTTTAGAAGATGTTCTTAAAAAGCTGCAAGCCAAGTATGAAGAAATTGAAAAGCAGAGATTAGCTGAGAATGATCATATGCCAAGATTGGAGAGGATCTTTACTGAGAATGTTATTGATGTTATCAATGACAGAATCAGATTCAGGCAAGCAATCAGAAGGTTTGAAGGGTACATGGGAATAAGGAGAACTTGCATGAAGAAATGGACAAGTTGAAGACTTTCAAATTGCTCAAAAAGGGGGAGATTGTTAAGATCATAGTTTTGAGTAATTTTTTTTTTGAACGACAGATAACACACACACGTTCATGCGGTATCCGGGCATCCGAGGGCAGCACCGACTAATCCGTGGCGACCCAACCCAGCCCTTTGGCCTGGACCCGTCCAGGCACCGACTAAGCCCGACCCAAGGACCGAACCCACAACCCATAGACTGGTTGCCCAGAAACCTGGACCCGAGCCGACCCAGAGTCTGGGATGCTCCTTATGCGCCCAAAGCTTCCCCCTAGGCTCGAACCCGGGTAGATTGGGATACCATCCACAGTCCCCTCCGGGGTGTTACCGAGCTTCAGGTTACCACTCAGGCAAGACATGATTTGCAGTTTTGAGTCAATTTGTAAGTGTGTTTTATCTTTAGTTTAGTTGACTTTTCATGTATGCTTGTGTAGAGGTCAAGTCTATGTTTGACCCTATATAAAGCCTTCTTTTGTCTTGTTTTTGTATGCATGTTAGTAAGCTTTCAGTGTGTAAGTCATTCATGTAATTGCCATCGTAGACATATGAATACGATAACACTTGTGACTATTTCTCTCTCATCTTATATATTTGATTCATTATGTTAGATTGGGTTTGATCATAATAGCTTGAAACCTGGGATCACAAGTTTTACCTTCAGGTCATGGCACGAGTCTCCAGACTTCAAGCGTTTTGAACTGATTAAGCTTTTCTTGCATTGTGGTTACCCAATTTGAATCAGCTAGAGCTTCAGATACTCGTGTAGGCTCTATCTTGCTCAGAAAGAAATCATGCATGCACTAGTTTAATATCGCAGACCTAGTTTGCACCGGCTTGGACGGATCTCCAATGATTTGATGTATTGGGTGCTCTTTGGTCCACTTATGTTCATGAGGGAGTGGATTAGATGTATATTGATCATGATAATCATCTAAATATCCACTTTCATCTTCTTGATGTTTAGTAAGGGGTTCAGATGAAGTATTCGATGCAGAAGCTTCAATTGGGTGGACATTGGATGTCTGTTGAGTAGGCGTTGTAGTACATCCAACTAATTGTGTAAATTCTGGCTCTTCATTAACATGTACAACTTCAACTGATTGAGTAGGTGTTTTAATTTGAATTTCTTTGTGAATCGGGGAATTTGATTCAGTTGAGATATCTGAAGTGATTATCCATGATTGCTCGAATCTTCTGATCTGTCAATCACAACAGGTTTAGTCACTCTAGTACCAAGAAATTCATCATAGAAAAATTCAAACAATAAATCTAAATCTGTTAAATGAGATGTCGACGTTGACGCTTTACCAGATTCAGTAACGTTAACCGCAGGTTCTGGACTGATTTGCCCAGAAGCTAATACTCCAGTTATCACGGGTTCTGAACTGCTTTGATCAGAAGCCATTTCTTCATCGAATTTGACATTGACGCTCTCCACAACAATCTTTGATTTCTTTAAGTAAACTTTGTAAGTTGCAAACGTCTAAGAATATACGATGAAAATGCCTTCATCAGCCTTAGGACTGAACTTGTTCAACTTCTCCTTGTCATTAAGCATGAAACACCTGCATCCAAAAATGTGAAAATGTTTAATGCTAGGTATTTGATTATTAATCAAAGCATATGGTGTTTTACCAAACCGGCGATGAATTATGGAACGATTTTGAGTATAACATGCAGTTGACACAACTTCAGCCCACAAAAATAGAGGTAAATCTGACTGACTCAACATCGTACGGGCAACCTCCTCTAGGGTTCTGTTTCGCCTCTCTACAACTCCATTCTGTTCCGGTGTTCTGGCAGCAGAAAATTGATGTGTTATCCCGACCGATTCGAGATAATCGTCAACAATTTTGTTCTTGAATTCTGTGCTATTATCAATTCGAAGAAGATTTACTGTCTTTTGTAGATTCACTTAAGTGGTCTTTAAAAATGAGATGATGACATCGGGCGTCTCATTTTTCGATCTCAGAAATTTGACCCAAGTGTATCTTGAATAATCGTCCACTATCACTAAAACATATTTCATGTCATTGATGCTTTGAGTTCGCATTGGACCACAGAGATCCATATGCAGCAATTCCAATGAAGAACTTGTACTCGGTTCAGGCTTAGGCTTATGAGAAGCCCTTTTCATCTTGTCTTTCTCACACGTAGCACATAGATGTACTTTAACATATTTAAGCTCTGGAAGTCCTTTCACCAAGTTACCAGTGACCAGCTTATTGATGTACCGAAAGTTAAGATGAGATAGACGTTTATGCCATAACCATCTTTGCTGCATAGAGGCTTTTGAAAGTAAACACACCTCATTATCAGTCTTGAATTTTGACAAGTGAATCGTGTAGAGGTTTGACTTTCTCATCCCGACCAAGAGTTCTTTTCCGTCTTCAGTCCTTACACAACAACGCTTGGCCTTAAAATCCACCTCTAAGTCTTTTTCACAGAACTGACCAATGCTGAATAGGTTATGTTCTAGTCCTTCTACGTAAATCACCTTCTTAATCGTTACATTGTCTTGCACAACATCACCGAATCCCAAAATTGGTGAAAACTGGTCATTTCTAAATCGAACATTCCCACATAATTTCTCTGTATAATTAAATAAAATATCATTTTGTCCGGTCATATGATTAGAGCAACCAGAATCCAAGTACCACATATGACGGGTCTGCACAAGAGAAATCAGGAAATAATTGATTTAGGTACCCATTTATAGATGGGTTCTACAGTGTTAGCACATGATTTTGGCATCCATTTGAAATTGGACCCTTTGATCTTTTGAAAAACCTTTGAACCAATAGAATGATAAGAATATACATGATATGATCCAAACCAATCACTAAAATATTGTCAAAATACAAAATCATTCTGACAATATTTAGAAGACTTTTTAGTAGACAGGGATAATTAGAGTAATTGCTTTATTGAATACTGCTTGTAAGAAGTTACAAGTTTTGGTTTATGAAAAGAAACTTTACCAACTACATCAGTTTTACTATCAGTCATTATATTACAAGAAGAATCAGAACATGATTTTGCAGGCTCGTCAATTTTCTTGTTTGGTCTCCACTCTGATTTTACTTTAGTCTTTTTCCTTTTCACATCTGAAACATATGAATTTTGGATGTTAGAACTGTGAGATTTGAAAGATTGCTTATTATTTGATTTACCAGTGGTAGTTCGTTTATGTGAATGCCTAGTTTTCTTTTTCTTAAGTAGCATCATTGGTACTCACAGAAACTGGTTTATCAACTTTCGTTGATGATTCACCTTTCTCGTACACACTGGGTAAACCATTAGAGTTAATGATGAATTGAGAATGATCTGGAAGTTTTTCATTAAAGTCAAATTGATCAACACAATCATCAAAACAACCTTCAAAGTTTAGGAAATCAAACTCTTCATCAAATAGACCAGTAATATCATTTGATTTTGAAGCTTTGGAAGTCTTTGAAAAATCAGTATTAATGAAAACAGTTGAAAAGACCATTTGTTCTAACCCAGTCAAAATCCTTTCTTCTACTAGAGTGTTCTCGAGTTCAGAAATTTTACTTTCTAAAACGAGTGGAGGAACATAAATTTTACCTTCAACTGGTTTTGTCTCCATTTCCTCTGTAGAATAGCTTTGAAAATAGTCGTTAGAAAGGAATTTTGATAGTGTAGAACAATAACTAGAATTCAACCTCTCATATCTAAATGGAAGTTGCATTTTAGTTTTGTTCTTTCTTTTCTCAATTTCCTTATCTTCATCCTCATCTAAAAAGTTTAGTCCACTTAACTTTGAGTTCAGGGTATTGAGGTGCCAATTTTAGAAAACTGAAATCATACAAAACAGGCACTTTAGAAATCCCCTTTTTCAGATAGTGTGGGTTGTCATAACCAAGATCCCAGCACTCACTACTCTCTTTTGGTTTGTTTAGGTGAATGGTTTGTTTGGTTTGACCCAAAATATAAAGTTTTCCTTCCAAATCATTCACTCTCTCAATCAAAGATTTGTTTTATTTCTTAAAAGATAAACACTTTTTCGCAACCTCTTTCACCTCAAGTTCACACAGTTTAAGTTTTGAAGTTGTTTCAGATAATTCATTATGGATAACAGTCTTTTCTTTCGCACTGGTATCAATGTTTTTGTGTAAAGCCTCAATCAATACGTTCTTCTCACCAATATCATTGTTGAGCTTCAGTATAGATTGGTTTTTCTCTTTAATGATACCTTTCTTGCGTTTAAACTTAGACTACAAATCCTGAAGTTCAATCATCATGGATTGCATTTGAGATAGAAAATCAGATTCAGACATATCACATACCTCTTCATTATCCTCAGCATCAGAATCTGCTTCAATAACATTCTGACCCATGAAGCACAAATGAGCATTTTTCATCTGTGTCCTCATCTTCTGAATGATCTATCCAGTACTCGTCTCCGGCCATCAATGCTTTGCCAGCTTCTTACTGCTTAGCCAAAAGCATTTTATTCTTGTAGTACTCAAAATTGCGGAACTTCGGTTTCCGGCAATCCTTAGCATAGTGGCCTACTTTCCCGCAGTTGTAGCACTTTACTGGCTCAGATTCCTTCTTCTCTTCATTTATGTACCTCTTTTCTTCCTTCTTTTTCTCTTCAAACCTCTTACTTTCAATTCTTTCTTTGTGCTCATAGTTTCTTGAACCTGATGAGTATCTTTGACTGTTTGACACTGGTTTCTTGTAGAATTTCTTCTGAAAAACTTTGGTCAATAGTAGCATTGCTTGTTTCAGGATTTCACAGTCATCAGAATCAGAATCCTCTTCACTTTCAACTTCATCATACTCAGATACAACAACTTTTTTCTTCTTCTTCAAGCTCACATACCTCTTTTCTTTCTTCTTCACTACCAAAGCCACTGGATCTGCTATTAACTTCTCGGCTTTCTTCTTCTCATCTTTGATCTCCTCTACTTCTTCTTCGTTCTGTCTCAAAGTCTCATATACCTCATGGAGTGGTATCTCATTCAGATCTTTCATCTGCTTCATTTGCCTTGTAAACCTCTTCCATTCGGGTTGTTGAATACTCAAAAACTTGACATTTAATTCTATCTGAGACTTCTTGACTTTATTCTTGCTGAGCTCATTCAGAAGTGTCATGAATCTGTCATAGGCAGCTTCAATATTTTCACTCTACTTTGCCTTAAACTCCTCGTAGTTGTTCAGACAGTTTGATACCTTCAACTGGTTACCAATCTTGTATTCGAGCATCATTTTCTCAAGCTGATCCCACATTTCTTTCCCTGAAGCATTATAACTGTCTATCTTGACGTATATCTCATTCGGAATCCCTTGCATAATAAATAATCTTGCCAATCTGTCAGCTTTTAGTCTTTTCTTTTGTTCATCAGTGTACTCTTCAACTGGCAATGGGTACTCCTTGTTTATCACTTCCTCTCCTTCATTTTCAACAGTATGAATCTTGGTAGGAGGTTTCATCAATCGTTCCTTAATGGATAATCTGATATAGTCTCCCAAGTCATTTCGATCAATGAAGTCTAAAAATCTATCCTTCCACTGTTCGTGTTCTCCTTTAAACAATACTGGTGGCTTCACATCCATACTGATTGCAAGAGCCTCTCTAGAAGTCACCCTGACAAAAATACTGTACAATAAGAACTTGAAATGATCGTTAGTTCGAAATAAATCAGAAATCAGAAGAAAAAAAATCTTAGAAATTTATTCAGAAATAAATTTCCAAAAATTTCCTAAGGAAGGAATTCACACACCACTATTCACTAAACAATTCGCACACAACTACAATTCGCAGAACTCCACCAATTCGCACACTAACAAATCGCACGTGTCTAGATGTGACTTCTTAGAATTCACACACTACTATGTGCGAAGTCTAGACCTAGAAAAATTTCAAAGAACTTAAACTTTTCGCACGAGCTTTTTGCACAACAGGGACATACGAAATCTACAATTAGAAACTATTTCCACCTCGAGCAATTCGTATTGATACAAAATCTAGACTTGAAAAAATTTTCAATTTTCCATGCGAAATCTGAGCAATTCGCATACCCTTATGGGGAATCCAAGGAATTTGTATGACTCTCTGATGCGAAATCCTTACTTTTCGTATGATACTCTGATGCGAAATTTGTCCTTCAAGAAACTTTTTGTATATGAGAGTTATGCGAAAACTGATCATTTCGCACAACACCTTATGCGAATTTTGTACTTGTGATTTTTCCAGATACTTTTATGCGAAATCTTCTATGCAAACTCTGTAGATCTTGCGAGTTCTTCGAGGATCTATACGAGTTCTTCAGATATTTATGCGAGTTCTTCAGATCACACTTCGGAAAACACAAATTCAGCCTAAAAACTAATCAAATCCTAGAATTAAACCACGAAACTTTGTAGATATGATCACAATCAATGTATGAACTTATTACAAACAATGAATTTCAAAGAAATTCACACAAAGATACAATTCGATTAGGATACAGTGCATACGACTCGAACGACTCAAAATTGATTGAAAAATACAGTGCAATTGTGTTTCAAATCAATACAAGATTAATCCATATCCAAAATCGACTACTATGGAACCAATCAAACTCAAAATTACAAATGAAACCAAGAAACTCGATCAAGAATCAGTGAACAGTGATACGAAGCATTTTTCTTGAATTCGGTTGAACTTTCTCTGCTCTGATACCAAATGTAAATAACAAGTTCTAATTCAGTTTTCAATCAAGATTAATCAACAAGATGATACAAGCAAACAACAATTTCCATTTCCAATAAGAATTCGTACAGGATGAAACTCTGAACTTTTCTCTCTCTAAACTCAACACTCTCAGATAGTCATATAAGTCTATAAATGAAAAATAAACTATTTATACTAACTACATTACAAAGACAAAACACTAACACTAATTGACTTTGACTTTTCTTTATTACAAAGACTTTGACTTTTAGCATAAGAGGCTTTGACTTGAGCTCTTTGACTTTGACTTTTATCTTCATCTTGAACTTCAGCCTTCATGATCTTGTATCCAACATATTTTGTGCACTAACAGGGGTCAAAATCAAAGAGTAGGGGTGTGATGAGGTAAAATAGAAAAGAGAGATTAGTTAGAAGTGAGCTTAAATGTTAAAAAGAAAGAGGGTGTGAGATCAGAGTTAAAAGAATATGAAAACTCTGCACCAACTTTTTCTGAGTCGGGCAACCACATTACTGATTGGTTCACATTCTTTGGTGACCATCATTGAAAAAGGCAGTGAGCCCATGCCAACTCTTGCATTAACCCCACCAACCACTCATTTCTTTCTTAACAAAGAAACGTTTCATTTTCTTTAGGGACGCAACTTATATGCTATTTGGTCTTCATTTGGAGAAGTCTTTGAAGATGAAATTTTCCAAGTGTAGAATTTGCATGTAGTCGTATGCGAGAAGTCACGAATTCTCATGGAAGAGTTATGCGAAATGTGAGAATTCGTTTAAAGGCACATGCGAGAAGTGAGGATTTCGCACATAGGCATATGCGAAAAGTAAGAATTCGCATATAAGCCTATGTGAATTCTGAGGATTTCGGCTAAGCCTCATGCGAATTGTGCTCCTCATGAATAGTGATATGTGAATTGTGATGTTTATGCGAAAAGTTTGTGATTTTATGCAAAATGTGACTGTTTTGAACCCATTTCGATACAAGTTTAACCTGTTCTCGAGGTTTTTACGTGTAATGCATATGTGACATCATTCCTATCTTCCGTTGGTCACATATTTGGAACAAATGATCTAATTTTTCACGAGTGCTCATGTTTATCAAGATTGTCAGATACTGGATGTGAGGATTTAGTCTCTAATTGGATTGAATTAGCTGCCTGAGTATCTACAATCATTGGTCGGGAGTGCTTCTATTTGTTGTTAGACCATTGAGTGCTCTTCATCGTTCTTCTAACCTGATCAATCAGTAGTGTGAGTGACTGCAATCATTATTCTGATGCTTTGGTTGTGATTCAGAATCCTGAGTGCTTATAATCATCCAGCTGATTCTTGAAGAAAGGAATTATGAGTTCTTTTGTTCAGTGTTTTGGAAATCTATTAGAAAATGAGCCTCTTTTATCAGTTGTTGAACAATTTATTAGAGTTGTTCTCTAACCCTTGTATTGTAGTGTTTGCTACCAGATTCTACCTCCTTTAAGATGATCAGACTAAGTTCTTAAGCTGAATTCTTATTCAACTCGAGGTTCAAAGACAGATCAGATGTTATACACTGAAGATGCACTGTGGGTGTCATTCCATAATCCACACATATCATTCTTGTGGGCGTAAGGAATGTGTTGGGTTTACAAAAGTTAAAAGTTGTCTTTATGTTCTCTCAGTCGAGGTTATGGTCTATATCAGATCTGGTATTAAAGTTGAAACTTCAAGGATAAGATCTATATTCAAGGGGGAGCTAGAGGAGTTTTGAAGTTTATGCAACGCTAAGTTTTCTAAAAAAATCAAGGAGGAGAGGAGCTGAAGCTAGAGCTGAAGTGGATGATTACTTTATAAAACTTAGGGGGAGAATGTTAGAACATAAATGTTCAGTTTAAAAGTTTAGAAAACTAATCCTTTTATATTTGTATTGAGCCTTGTACTTGGGTTTGGGCTTAAGAGTGTACAAGGGTATTGGGACATATAAATAAGATTTGTTAGTTCATTTGTTTGTAACTTTCATTTTAACAATGTAGACATATGAATTCCTGTGCTCTCTATAGTTTGTGTGTTTTACTTTCTGTGAATAATAAAACTACATATTCCTCCCAATAATCTTTGTCAATCTTTATCAATCAATTCAATTTGATCTCAATGGACCTCACAGATCTTAGATATTGAAAAAGAAGGAAAGTTGCCCCACCTTCGCACTTCTTTCATTCACATTGAGTCCATGTAATACTGTTGTTGTCTTATTGGTTTACATATTTTGAGCCTTATAAAACAATATTTATGCTTTTAATTCTTTCATACACAAGCACATTCACACAAAAAATTCGTTTTCTGTCAGAAAATTCATAGAATTACCTTCTGTTATTCGATGGTTGAATGGAAGATCTGGGGAGTGAACATCACTAAAGCTCCTTATATAGTACATCTGTTGTACTAAGTGGCTTTGTGCTACTTACATGCATATTAATTGTATCATTTGTTGATTTAGGGTTACAATTCTTAATTTGTCTGAATTTGAAAAGATTCTGCTAAATACATTTTATGAATTGACGGATACATGCTCAGATTAGATCAGATGGAGATATTCTCTTAAGGGGAGATTGTTGATTATCATTTCGGAGGAGATTGTTTCTATATCATGATGTACTTTCATTTTACTATATAGGGGTGATGTTATCAAAGACGATGCTGAAATTGTACATGTTTTGATGATTCTGATATCTCATCATTCATCAAAAAGGGGGAGAGAATTCAAAGTTCAATTTCAGAAGAAAACAAAGTCAAGTGAAAGTTAAAAAGGGAAGAAATTTCAATGTTTCAAAGTCAGATTTTTATTGCTCTTATCAAAAAGGGGGAGAGATTTTTCAGAGTTAAAGTTCAAGTGAAAGATAGAGATGACAAAGTGTCAATTCAAGATATTTGATGAAGAAATTTCCATGTTTGAAGCAAATCTGAAGATAATTTCTGAGAGATAGATTTGTATTTTCTACAAAAGGGGAAGATTGAAGAAGATGTCAAGTTTTGGAAGTATCAAAGGTTGTTCAAAGTGTCAAAGTTTCAAAAGTTTTAAGGTTTTGAAAGACTTTTTGTTGAAGAGTTCACAACAGAAAGAAGACCTGAAGATTAGTGTCAAAAAAAATTTAATCTTGAATCCAAAGGGGGAGATTGTTGAGTCTAAAAGTTGTATTCAAGATTAAAAGGGTCTATATTGTAATTGTGGTAAAGTTTAGTTTTGTTAGTGTTGTTAAAAGTAAAGGTGTTTGATTTTCTTACTTCATTGAGTTGTAAGGTCAACTAGTTTGACTTAAAAGGGTTGTGTCTTCGTAAATCTTGTAACAACGCAGAAAGAACACGCACATCCATATACTTCTAGGGAGAGAGTTTAGAGAGAGAAATAGGTATATGGCACACTGAGTTGAAAGTGAAATCATTGTAATCATTGTTCAATCAATAAATATGATTTCTACATATTTGTGTGATTGTGTAGCTTAAATATGGGAATTACAGGACCAACAATCTCGTTAAATACAAACACCCCGTAGGGTTTCAAAATTCTATGTTTGTGAGTTTTCAATGAAATTTAAGGATTTCAATCCAAGAAATCATTCAAACTAAAAATGGGATTGAAATGGAATTTAATTCCAAATCCAGCCCAATCCTAAAAACCAAACGGAACCTAAAAACATTTCCTCTAAACCAAACGAACCCTCAGCGTCTATTTGGTTTGTGAGATTTGATATTGGATTCCATTCCAATTATGCTTTTGGCTTAAAAGAAAATTCATAATTTAAATCTCATAAACATGGAATTTAGAAATACCATGAGAGTGATTGGTATTTCATATAATCCAATTTCAAAATTCTATGTTCGTAAGATTTCAATGAAGTTTCAGGATTTCAAATCCAAGATATCATTCAAACTAAAAATGGGATGGAAATGGAATTTAATTCCAAATTCAATCCAATCCTAAAAATCAGACAAGACCTAAAAACATTTCCCCAAAACCATACGGACCCTTAGCGTCTATTTGGTTTGCGGGATTTGATATTGGATTTCATTCCAATTATGCATTTGGTTTAAAAGAAAATTCATAATTTAAATCTCATAAAAATGTAATTTAGAAATACCATGAGAGTAATTGGTATTTCATGTGATCCAATATCAAATCCCGCAAACCAAATAGACGCTAAAGGATGTAATCCTTATGCGGATGGCGTGGAAGTATAAACTCAGAAGATCAGGAATCTCCATTGATGGCTGACATGAGATCGAGTCGTGTTTGTTATGTGGATGCGGGTTTTCTCGTTTTGGCATTTTATTTTGTATGTGTGTTGGTTCTATTCCTTTGTCTTTATTTTGGCTTTTTGTTGCCTGCCTGGGTGATGTAACCTTGGTTGGTTTGGTTTATTTGGCTTTGGCCTAAACTCTTGTTTTTTGTTTCCGTTTTAATATATTGTCTAGAGTTTTCTTCTAAAAAATTGGTATTTAACGATATTTCAGAGGATTATCTTGTAATAATATTTTAAAATATGTTAAAAACACTTATTTTCGTAATTATCAATTAATAAAAGATATAATTATTTTTATAACTATTTACAATTTTTTTTCATAATTTTTTTTAAAAAAATTGAATTTAATTACATTTCAAATCCTTAAAAACATATACACCAAATATTTGTATCTTTTTCATTAAAGTTAAATATCTCAAAAACAAAAACAAACGTTACATCAAATACAATGCGAGTGAAATTGTAAGAAAATTCATGGAATACTTTGTGTGTTGACATCAAATCCAGAAAACCCATTAAAAACACATGTTAGTGGGCCCAACTTATTTATGTAAATACTTTTGAAAAACTAAAAATTAATCATTAAAATTTTACAATAATCTATTTTTATTTAACGATTTTTTTGAGTTTAAGATCGAATGCAATGGGTTAGAAAAAATAAAATATTTACACTATTTTTACTTTGAAATAATACAAAAAAAATAACTTAACAAGTTAAAAATGGTCTTAGGTGTTATAGAACAAACAATATAGAGATAATCAAAGGTCACCAATTCTCATTAACAACGAACCCTTTAAATAGGGATGAGTTTACAACGAAAAGGAAACATACAATATGGTAACTCTTAATACTTAGAAATTATTTCTTCAATCACTTCCTTTTTTGATGAGGCACGATATTCTTCAACACTCCCCCCTTGTGCCGAGTTAAAGAGATGATGGTGCATAACTCTTGCCTCATTAAAACCTTACGTCGGAAAAACAAAACCCATTGGGAAAAATGAAAACCTTAGACGAAGGAAAGAGTACAAGGCACCACTAAACAATTTCTTTAGTTTAGTATCTTTCTTGATTCATACATCAATCAAAGAGGTTTAGAAAACGAGATGGTTTAAGACTATTGCCTCACTAAAACCTTGCACCAAGGAACAAAACCCAATGGGAAAAATAAAACCTTGGGCAAAGGAAAGAGCACAACCCATCAATCGCACATGTGTAATAGACACCTTCTTTAGTCCATTACTCCCCCTGATTCATACATTAATCAAGGGAGTTTGGAAAGTCTCCTCATTCCAATGCTTTCCACATGTTTCTCAAATGTGGCCTTAGGCAGTGATTTGGTGAACAAATCAGCCACTTTCTCCTCATATCTTACTTGATTCACTTGAATCTTAAGGAGAGTCTGTTGTTATTGATTATAGAAAAACTTTGGCGATATATGTTTTGTTTGTCTCCCTAATCAATATCTTACTTTCATTTGCTCAATACAAGTTGCATTATCTTCATAAATGCGTGTAGGATTTTTAGTGGTATAACTTAAACCACTAGCCCCTCTGATATGTGTAATAATAGACCTTAACCATATACATTCTCGAACCGCCTCATGTAGAGCAATAATCTCAGAATGGTTCGATGAGGTAGCTACAAGGGTTTGCTTGGTTGATTTCCAAGAAATCGTCGTGTTCCCAGTTGTAAAACATATCCTATTTGGGAGCGACCTTTGTGTGGGTCAAAGAGATACCCAGCATCAGCAAAACCTACTAATATATCATTTGTGGTTTCACTATACGGGATAACATTTTCTTTGTTAATATCTTTAACAGGTATTGTAACCCCAATTTTCTCTCTGTAAGGAAAGAATAAGACCATGTCAATGGTTCCTTTTAGATATCGAAATATATTCTTGATACCATTCCAATGACGTTGCATTGGCGTCGAGCTAAATCTAGCTAACAAGTTCACTGAGAATGAAATATCTGGTCGAGTACATTGTGCTAAGTACAATAATGCGCCTATTGCACTTAGATAGGGAATTTCAGCTCCCAACACCTCCTCGTCATCATCCTTTGGATGAAATGGATCTTTCCTTGTATCCAAGCTTCGACAGATCATGGGAGTGCTAGCCGGGTGCGCTTTATCCATAGTAAATCGCCTGAGCACTTTCTGGATATAAGCTGATTTGTGGATAAGGATTCCACAAGCTCGATGTTCTAGTTCTATACCTAGACAAAACCGAGTTTTTCCAAGATCTTTCATCTCAAATTCAGATTTCAAATAGCTTGCAGTATCTCTTATTTCATCAAGAGTACCTATTATGTTCATATCATCAACATACACAGCTATGATTGAAAATCTAGAACTCGTCTTTTTTATAAAAACGCAAGGGCACAGTTCATCGTTCTTATATCCCTTTCCAATCAAGTATTCACTCAAATGGGTATACCACATCCGTCCAGATTGTTTTAATCCGTAGAGTGAACATTTTAGTCTAATTGCAAACGCACTTCATGTTTTACTTGAATCGGGAAGTGGAAGGCTATTGGGCACTTTCATGTATATATCTGAATCTAGATCCCCATAGAGATATGCAGTAACCACATCCATAAGCTACATTTCCAGTCCTTCGGAAACTACTAGACTAATTAGATAGCGGAACGTTATTACGTCAATTACTGGGGAGTATGTCTCCTCATGGTCAATCCCAGGGCGTTGTGAGAAACCTTACGCCACAAGGCGAGCCTTATATCTTATGACTTCATTATTCTCATTACGCTTTCTGACAAAGACCCATTTATGTCCTACATGCTTTACACTTGGTGGGGTTAGCACTACCGGACCAAATACCTGTCTCTTTGCTAAAGAATCTAGTTCTTCCTGGATTGCTTCTTTCCATTTAGGCCAGTCTGCTCTTTGTTGACATTCTTCAACTGAGCTTGGTTCGATGTCATTATGCTCTATGATCTCATGAGCAATAGTATATGCAAATATGTCATCAATGAGTATGGATGATCTTTCCATTAACTCGTATGCATTCTTATAATTCATTGAGATTTCTTTGTTCTCTGGAATCAATATTGACTTCGGAGCGTCCTCCAGTAATGATTCATGGACATAACTATAATCAGAGACAATCTCATGAGAAGGGTTTTCGGTATTGATGACAAGTGGATTAGATTGTGCCTTACTCTCCCTTTTCTTCCTAGGATGAGTATCCATCGAACCAAGTGCCCTCCCCCTTTTCCTTTTGGGAGACCACACTTCCATTATGTGTGGTTGCAACACTCTTTCCGGCGGTGTTGTGCCCCTGCTTGGGGACTTCTAACCTTGAGGGTACATTTGCAGCTGGTATATGTGATCTTGTCACTTTTGCAATATCAGTGAACGCATCAAGTATCGAGTCTGCTACGTTTTGAAGATTTAGTATTCGTTTCACTTCACTTTCACATTGTGAAGTGCGGGGATCGAAATGAGACAGAGTGGGAACATTCCATAACAATTCCGGTCGTTCCCTTGGAAAATCATTTTTCCTATCTCCCCTTAACGACGGGAAGACTGTCTCATCAAAGTGACAATCCATAAGTCTTGCGGTAAATAGATCACCCGTCAAGGGTTCTAAATAGCGGATAATTGTTGGAGATTCATATCCAACATATATACTTAATCGTCTTTGAGGACCCATTTTGGTACGTTGTGGGGGCGCAATTGGCACATATATTGCACAACCAAATATGCGTAAATGTGAAATATCAGGCTCATATTCAGTTACCAATTGGTACGCATAAAATGGTTGGCTAGCAGTGGGTCTAAAGCCAATAAGTAAAGTTGCATGTAATATTGCATAACCCCAGGCAGAAAGGGGTAAATTGGTGTGCATAACCAATACCCTAGCTATCATTTGTATCCTTTTGATGGTAGTTTATGCGACCATTTTGTGTATGCATATGGGGTATGGGATGCTCTACATCGATCCCAATAGACATGAAATAATCATCAAATACTTGTGATGTAAATTCTCCAGCATTATAAAGTCGTATAGACTTGATATGGTAATCAGGGTGGTGAGCCCTTAAACGTATAATTTGTGCTAGAAGTTTTGCAAATGCAACGTTTCGTGTGGACAATAGTGCGACATGCGTCCATCTTGTCGAAGCGTCAACCAGAACCATAAAATACTTGAACGACCCGCATTTTGGATGTATAGGTCCACAAATATCACCTTGTATATGTTGTAAGAATGGAATGTTTTGCTTTGTGTCTTTAGCATAGGATGGTCTCGATCCAGTTTTAGCTAAGGAACAGGCTTTGCAAAAATATGGGGCTTTCAAGGAGGCATATTGTGATGATGGCATTGCTTCTTTTTCTTTAGAAGTCAATGGTTGCAATTTGGAAGTTTCATGTAATCGCCCCATCTTACCTTTCATTCAAAAGAAAGGGTGTCCGTGTGTTTTTTCAGTACACGTATCATCATGTCACGGGCAGGGTGCCCCAGGCGGTCATGCCAAAGTTGTATATATGTCACTGTCCCAAAGTTCATTATCGGTGCCAGAATATGATTCAATGACTCGAATCGTGGTAATGTATAACCCATTAGTTTGACATGTTAATTTTTGTAATATACGTTTCCTTCCGTATTCATTGGAGGTGATGTACATATATTCATTTCCATTCTCACAATATGTTTCAATATGATAGTCATTGAAACGTATATCTTTGAAACTTAACAAGGTTCTGTTAGCTTTTGGAGGATAGAGTGCTTCTGTGACCGTTATTTTAGTGCCATTAGGTAACAAGAAAGTGGCAGTTCCTCGACCAAGTATTAAATTGGATGATCCAATCATTGTGGTCATTGAGGATTTATAAGAGGTTATTTCAGTGAATAATAGTCTATTTCTTAGTATTGTGTGGGTGGTTCCACAGTCAACTAAGCACTCAAGTTCTCCTCGATACATTCCTACAAGGAACGAAAAATATTTAATAATTTAATTGTTTCGACGTGTTCCTTTACATCATTGGTTTGTGTAGTATATATACGAAAGTCAAAGATTATTTAATAAATTTCAAAACTAAATTAATAATCCACTAATTCGAGCAGTAAATCAATAACCACCAATCCAAATAGTAAATCAATAATACAAACAATAAATTAAGTTCACCAAACTATCGAAAAAACACAACGAGTATTGTGTAAATAGCTATTGTCTTTGAAGAATATTCAAAATCTGAGAGCTCTAGCAGTGGATCATTGTTGTTGATATGAGTGAAATCTCCAATTGTTAGGTTGACTTCTTGGTCATTACTTGTTTCTTCAAGGTAGTGAGCTTCTTGTTCTTTAGACTCCCTATATCTCTTGTAGGTGGCTGCTACAGTGTTGCTTGCATGACAACTTTTGTACCAGTGCCCAACGATGCCACACCTGTAGCAAGGTTCAGTTCCATCTCGTCCTCTTTTGGTAGGATCGGTCATTGGTGCTTTTCCTTTTGATTGTCCTTGATTACTTGTGCCAACAGTTGTATCTTTGCGCCATGTGTTGGAAAATCCACCACGACCATTGTCGTGACCCTGACCACAACCCCGTCCACGACCCTGTACATGACCCTGTCCACGACCCCGTCCACGTGATGAACAATTACCACGTATGTGTGATTCAGTATGTTTGGTTACCTGTCCTTTGGAGTTCTTTCCACCTCTAACGCTTGCATGATTAGATTCGGGAATTTTCTTTGTCCCAACAGGTCTAGCGTTCTTATTTAAAAGAACCTCATTGTGTCTTTCAGCCACTTCCAGTAGGTTGATAAGTTTGTTAAATGTTGTGATTTTTTTACTATCATAATCCAATCGATACTGATTCATTAGTATGATTGCAGATGTAGGAAAAGTAGAAAGTGTCTTTTGAATCATATCGTCTTCCGTGAGTTCCTTGCCATAAAAGTTTAAACGTGCTTTGAGACGCAACATTTCTTTGTTGAAATCATTTACCTTTTTGTAATCGAGTAAGCGGATTTCATTCCACTGTACGATTAGTTCAGGAAGTAAAGAGTCATGAATATTCCTGAATCTTCCTTTCAATGCGCCCCACAGTTCTTTGGGGGGTTTCAGTTGAAGGTAGTCCCACCGAAGGCGGGGATCAATATGTCGTCTCAAGAACATTAAGGCATTTGCTTGTACATTCTCTGATGGTTTGTCTTTAGGGTCTGTAGGGGGGTTGATTGTATAGGTGTAGTCCTTTCCAATAAAGGTAGTCTCTACATCAGATAGCAATCTGTGGTATTCAAGTCTTTCAGAATCCAAGATATCAAATTCGGGACGAGTTGGTTCAGCCATCTACATAAATAAGAGATAAGGTGTTTTATTTTATGCAGATAAAACTTATGAAAGTTCATTATCATGGCAATGTAGAATTAAAAATCTGGTATTTTTAAACATTTCTTATGCTGATAATGTATATTAATATTTCAATATCCGAAAAATGAATCGCTAAGCACTTTTGGATTTTCAGGTAGGAGGGGAATCACGAGGATTACTTAAATCCTACAAACCTTTAAGGCTATTTACACCCGTTTTGACAAAATCTTTTGGTGTCATGCGATCACTTTGTTTATGAAATACACTAATAACATTAACAATTTTGTGGATTTGACAAGAGGCCAAAAGTGTGATTCAATTAATACCATTATGGTATTTTTTTTAGAGGCTTTTGGCAAGAGGCCAAAAGATGTGTGTTTTAACTTTTAGAATGTAATTATGATTTATGATAAACAATTACGGGGTGTTTGGTTTATGGATTTTGAAGGAAATTGGAATGGATAATTCTTTGGTTTGGTTCACATATTGATCATGATAGAATCCTTTGAATGCCATTGAATTCCACAAATCAAGGAATTCATCATTCATTAGCTAAAGTGAAAGAATTGAATTCCATCCAATTCCTACCAACCAAACGCATGGTCAAATTCCATCAAATTTCATTCCAATTCCTCCAAAATCAAATTCCTTCAATGAATTCTAATTCCATCGTTTACGAACCAAACGCCCCCTTAAGATTTCGATATGGTTTTTTATCTTTTAAAAGAAATGGGACTTTTAACAATTAAGTGTATAAGATTTTATTGAGATTTTGGCACGAGGTCAAAATAAATTAGATATAAAGGAGTGTAACTCCTAAAAATAATTAATTATAAGAAGTTATGGATTAAAGAGATATGTGAATATTTATGTAAGCAAATCAATTTAAATAAAGCTAAATAAACAATGTAAATGAAAAAAATAGCATGATTAAATTGAATCCAACAATTTTAAAAAAAATACATTGTCTAGGATTTGTATGTGCCAGTTTAGAAAACACCAATAAATAATATTGATCATGCTTAAAATAATTAAATTAAAAGCTCAAGATGAACAAATATAAGGCATAAAGGGTGAGGAATTTAAAGTCTAGGGCTAAGACCCAAAATTGTTAAAGTGAATTATGGGTGGTGGATCTAGGCCCAAGATTGGTTGTATTATCCAACTTCTAACTCAGGAAAAAAGAAAAAGCAAAAAATTTGCATACTGACATTTTCTTTGGGAGTAAGAAACCCTAGCCATCATTCCTCTCTTGTTCTCGTAATCACTCTTAGGTGATAAACACCAAAATTCACTTTAAATCCTACAAGATGTTTGATGAACTAGCAGATGGAGGTTGAGATATAAAGAAGCATGAAAAAAATAGGTTTGTGCATATGATTTCAGTTAGCTTCAAAAGGTTTATTTCGATTTTGTTTCTATGTTTTAAAGAAAAAAAACATCTCCTATGTTTTTTTTTCACGTATTTGGGATTCTAATATGGGGGAACATAAAACTTTTTCGAGAAAAAATAAATAAATTAATGCTTGATTTCTAGGATTTGAATGAGATTACGTATTCAACAAATCAAAGATATATTATCATCAATAATAGACACAATTTCTAACTCCTTTGTTTTTTTTCCTTTTCAATAGAGATAGTTGAAGCATGAAAAATACATAGCATTCGATTTTATAAACATTGATTTTACAACAGAGAAATCCAAATAAATCAAAGGCATGTAATTTTATTTTTAATGAAATTTAGTTGCATATGGAGATTAAAAAATCATGAAGATGGAAATTCATATTTATATGTTGTTTTTCACACAGACTTTGAGAGAATTATTAGTTATCATATATGGGAGTTATCTTAGTAAAAAGAAACAACTAAAAATCTATATACATATTAACAATATTTGCCGGTAAAAGAAACATATACTTACAAAATTATGCTAAAGGAATGTTTACTTGGTTCGTAGCAGGAAGCAAAAAAAATTCAGCAACAGTAGAGCAACGTGTTGTAGAACAAACAATATAGAGATAATCAAAGGTCATCAATTCTCATTAACAATGAACCCATTAAATAGGGATGAGTTTACAACGAAAAGGCAACATACAATTGGTATTTCATGTGATCCAATATCAAATCTCGCAAACCAAATAGACGCTAAAGGATGTGATCCTTATGCGGATGGCGTGGAAGTATAAACTCAGAAGATCAGGAATCTCCAGTGATGGCTGACATGAGATCGAGTCGTATTTGTTATGTGGATGCGGGTTTTCTCGGTTTTGGCATTTTATTTTGTATATGTGTTGGTTCTATTCCTTTGTCTTTATTTTGGCTTTTTGTTGCTTGCCTGGGTGATTAACCTTGGTTGGTTTGGTTTATTTGGCTTTGGCCTAAACTCTTGTTTTTTGTTTCCGTTTTAATATATTGTCTGGAGTTTTCCTCTAAAAAAATTTGTATTTCACGAGATTTCATAGGATTATCTTGTAATAGTATTTTAAAATATGTTAAAAACACTTATTTTCGTAATAATCAATTAATAAAAGATATAATTATTTTTATAACTATTTATAATTTTTTCATAAATTACTTAAAAAAAATAGAATTTAATTACATTCCAAATCCTTAATATTTTTATCTTTTTCATTAAATTTAAATATCTCAAAAACATAAAAAAAAAAAAAAAAAAAAAAACGTTACATCAAATACAATGCGAGTGAAATTGTAAGAAAATTCATGGAATACTTTGGGTGTTGACATCAAATCCAGAAAACCCATTAAAAACACATGTTAGTGGACCCAACTTATTCATGTAAATACTTTTGAAAAAACTAATAATTAAGGGGAGGCTAAATACACTTTTTTTTTGCTAAATGCACCAAATGATTGGAAAAAATCATTTGGTTTTTTTTGTTTTTTCGTCTTTTAGTTGTCTTTTTTTATTATATATTTTTGTTTTGATTTGAAAATAAATAAATATTTATAAATATAAATATTACTAATTTTTTTAATTATATAATTATAAAAATAAAACATAAATATTACGATTTAATAATTATAAAAATAAAACATAAATATTGCAATTTAACATATAAATAGAACATAAAATAATCTATATTACATTCGATTATTCTAAAATAACATTATCCGTAGTACAATTAACACGTAAAAACTTCATGTACTTCTTTATTCGCTCTGAATACGGGGTAACCCATCCAGCAGCACACCGATAACTGTGATGGAAAAAAAGTGATACAATTTGCGGAAACGGATATCCTTCTTCCATATCTAATTTGACATAATGGTTACCATTAACGTACCCGATTGTAAAAACAACATGTTCATACCACAGTGGAGGAGTGGACCTAAGCGGCAAGTACGTCCCACTACCAGTCATACTTATAACATGTAATATCACATTATATTTTGAAGCAATCAAGACACCTATTTCAGGAATTGTCATCTAGTGTTCAAATGGTGCACCTTGATCTGATCGAAAGAAGTTTAGAGTGTTGTAAGTAATATCCCAATGTTCACCTCCAAAAGCGTTGATGTACTATGTCTTGTATTGCTTTAACTCTTCCATCAAGTTATACCGAATTGTGGGCCATGCATCTTCATGAAGACCCATCCAGACAGTTATTGCTCGAAATCCGCAATTTCCATCACCTATCACATCATGTACCTGCTTGATGTAAGGGTGAAACAATGCTGGAAATTGAATGATGTATGGATGTGCATTATTATTTTTGAACATGAAGAAACTGTGTCTCGCTAGTTCTTGGTAGCTCATTTTTTTCCTTGTCAACAAATCTAGACGCGTTCGAACTGCTACGTCTAAGGGGTCTTTCACTTGTAAAAGACGGGTCAACATGAGTCGGAAATGAGGGATCAACATTAGTTTTTCTGAAAAGCTTATCCTTCAACGAGGGCCATCCACGAGTAGTCTTGTTAACAACAGGTTCACGAATCGATGTTTTTGATGCACTGGCTATCTCTTTTAGCTTCCCCAGTAAACTGAACTTACCAGATCTCGATTGCTTGTTAAATTTCTCAGTAAACATTTGGACTTCAGCTTCACAACCTACGTCATCATCTTGTAAAGATTTGCACGGTGATAACTCAAGTGTCGTCCAAAATACATCAATTGAATCAATTGGGATAGGATGACCTTCGTTCAAGTATTGCATTTGTTCGTGCGCACATGGCAGCCCATAACTTGTACGTAGTAGACAACTACAATTTTCAGAAAATAAGCCAACAGATTGAGCTCGCTCATACTCTTGGAATATTATGTTTAATGCATAATGTGAAACAAAACCACACAATTGTTGAAAGTGTGGTATGCGATGACGATGTTTCGTGACACTTTTGCTCGCTTGGATACTTGCTTTAATTTCTGTATCTTGTGACTGAATGAGTTGATTGATTTTGCTCATAAATGTCGGTACACTTGATTGCGCTGAATCCAAGTAAGTTTTCAACTTGGAATGTTGACTCTCCACTCTGTTACTTGTCTGATTTCCAAAGTGGAGAAATTTGTCAGTCCAAACAGATACAAACATTTCTTTATATGGTTTCAACCATGTGTCATTCAGATAAGAAAGAACACCTGAAAAGTAGAACAATTTAACTTTTTTAGTAATTGTTAAACTTAATTGTAACATTTTACTTATAATAATATATTAAGGCGTACCTGGATATCTTCGTAATACTGCTTCAAGTTGTGATAAATGAAACATGTATGTTTCATCTGTTACCGAGTCAACCAATGTCACCCATGCATTGTAAAAGGAACCCCAGTCATGATTTGATGTTATTACTGGTCTACAATTTTTCATAATACTTTGGAAGATGTGCCATCTACAAAGTAATCTTTTAGCATCAGGAAATACAATACTGCATGTTTTCACCAGTGCCAAATCTCTACCTGTGACGATCACACGTGGATAAAGACATCCATCCATCAATGTCTGTAGACAATTCAATGCCCAAGTATAATTGGATTCATTTTCTCTGTGCATAAAGACAAATGCTACACAGAATGTCTTATTAGTTGAAGTTACACCAACAATTTCAAGAAGAGGCATCTCAAACATGTTTGTTTTATAGGTGGCATCCATCAACAACACGTGTGGAAATGCACGCCATATCTCCAGTGATCTTGGATGTGCAAAGAATAAATCTTCCAACTGATTAGTCGAGTTGTTTGCACGATCATAAAAAACGTAGCCTTCTTCCTGTAAAAATGACATCACAACTTGCATTGGAGTTCTACCTGCCGCCTTCTGAAGTCGAATTTTGTGGCATTGATTGTATATAGTTTTCTTTGTAGACACGTTATCTGGATATTGCTGCTTTATTGTTGATAAAATATCTCTAGGTTTCACATTGTTTGTTGACAAATCTTCCACCAATCGAGCTTCATTTTCAGACAATCGTCTAGCATATGCATGTCCCTCCAAATGTAATGCAATATCATGATTATGTGCATCACATATCATAGCTAAAGTCCAACAATCATTACCCAAATGATTCCCTACCAAGTTAAATGGACAATTTGTTTTTTTTGTGCCAGTATATTTACTAGAGGTTTTGTTACTCCTGTACGTACCACCACAATCACATTGAAATTCTACTTTATCACTATTGCTTCTTTTAATAACAATAACGAAACCAAGTGAATATCCCATATTGCGTACCCAATCAATTAGATCTTTACGGGAATTAAACACCTGAAATTGACTTTTTTTTTGTTACAAACTATTAACTTTACCAGATAATTTAACAAGATAAAATGAAACATAAACTTACCATATCAGTAGAAAATGCGGATGGTTGAGGGATTTCACAAGCTTCAGTTGATTTGTTTGAATAAACATTATCATCCTACACAAACAGATAAAAATATGAAACAGGATAACATAATATATATATATATATATATATATATATATATATATAAAGTAGTGATGAAATACCTCATTATTAGAATCAAAGAACCATTGAAAATCTTCACCCCAATTCGCCATTTTTAAACCGATAAATCACGACCTGCATAGTGACATGAATAGTGACGTGCATAGTGACATGAATAGTGACGTGCATAGTGACATGAATAGTAATTGTACGTCAATTCTTAGTTACATCGGGTCTTTTATTATGATGGATATGTAGGTTACGTTTATCAAATAAATAGATTTAATAATATGATAATATAGTTTTATCTTTTATTATAGTGCATAGTAATTGTAAGGTTCTCGATATATATTTTTGCAATTGTGAACATATATATCAATTATATGATTTAAGAAAAAGTTTATACATCTAGGAAGAAATTTATACTTCTAGGAAGGATTCGAAACGTAGATTCCGAATATTACGTTGATTCGTCGATTACTTCAATGGATTGAGAGCAAATATAGAGAGTAAATTACAGATTTGGTCATATAACTAGAGAGCAAATCTAGAGAGCAATCTTAAGAGAGAGAGAGAGAGAGATATGAAGAAGATGTGAATCTAACATATCATATATATAGAGAGTAAATTACAGATTTGGTCCCTAACGTTTGGCGTTTGTTACGGAATTGGTCCCTAAAAGAAAAATACATTTTACAAAGTTATAATAAAATCAAAAGTTACAAATTTATAAAATAAAATAAAATCAAAAGTTACAAATTTTATAAATTTATAAAATCAAAACATATATATATATATATATATATATATAAAAAGATACCCCTAATAATAATAAAAATAATATATAATAAATAATAAGTGAAATGACATTTAAATGATTGGATCGGAAAAAAAGACAATCACTATTTCCACCTTTTGGTGCAAATAGCACCCCCATAATTAATCATTAAAATTTTACAATAATATATTTTTAATTAACGATTTTTTTGAGTTTAAGATCAAACGGAATGGGTTAGAAAAAATAAAATATTTACACTATTTTTATTTTGAAATACTCCTATAATAAGTTAAAAATGGCAACCTTCGATGGATAACGTATGGTTTCCTTCCATGAAGCCTAAAAGCACAGGGTAGTGGGCTGTGGGCCTAACTACTTTTTTAAAATGAATATCTTTTGAAATTAATCACTAAAATTTTATTATAATTCTTTTTCATTTAACAACTGTTTGAAGTCTAAAAATGAATGTGGAATGTCTCAGTAAGGGTGAATGGATTAGGCTGATCCACGTTTGAACAATCCAACATAAAATAATCTACTTTAGTATAATTCCTTTAAAACACTACCTAGTTTATATTATGTCCATGTATGTAGAACTCTTTAAAAGGTTGGGTTTTGGTCAGAAGTTAGTTAACGGTGAAAAATATGAGAAGTGGTTATCAAACCATTTGATGAGAAATGGATGCATATTAAGATGAAATGTACTGGGATGCACCAGATCAACTCCCTTCTAAGCCACAATTCATGGAAGGGTTTCAGATTAAAAAAAATCAACGGTTCAGATCTACTTCTCACCATTAACTCAACTTCTCACACGATCCTTCGCTGCTCTTTAAAATACATTTACATTATTTTATAATTAATTGTGTTATCAATAATTAGAAAAGTTAATAATAATTCCAAAAATTATTAAAACAACATATAATTATTAATGTAGAAAACTTGGTTGGAGTAACAATCTTATAGACCATTGTTTAAAATAACTTCCAACATTAATTTTAAGGGTAAATTGTATAAAAATATAATCTATTCCTATTTTGATTAATGTAATTTTAAAACCTTTGTCAATTTCAAACATACAAGTATCTATTTATTTAAATTTAGGACCATTTTTGTCTTCTTATTATTTTTATTTTTTAATTTTTCTTTAATAAATATTATTATATTAAATCATAGGGAGTATGATGCACCGTTTGGTTTGCAGGATTGAATTGAATTTGGAGGGATTTGGAATTTAATTTCATTTTAATCCCATATTTCGTAAGAGGGATTTCCGCAATTTGAAATCCACAAACACAGGATTTTGAAATCCCATTGGGACGGTTGGTATTTATGAGATTTTTATTCGATATATGATGGCTATGCTACCAATAAAAACTTTGACCCATCTATCCACCTGCCATAGAAAAGATATTGGAAGGATATATGCACAAATTTAAATCAATGCTTACTCAATAGAAATTGACAAAGTAATATAGCTAAGACAGACCCTTTGACATAGCTACTTATCTTATAACCGTATGGTATTAGCTATTAAGCAATTTTTTCCTTTACAAAGTAAAAGCAAAAAACTTGTCTTTAACTTGAGTTTTCCAATAGGTAATTCCAATAAATTTGCCACATAAATGACCATTGGCAAGAGAAAAATAATTTAGGTTAATTGTCTTGCAAATATAAGTATCAAAAGATAATGTGACATATCCTTATATACTTTCCTCTGCCTTAGTGAATGAGCAACTCCATCTCCTGTATATTTGTTTGGGTGGAAATTCCAACAGTCCATCGTCGTACGACCAAAGACAACCGGCGGCCCTTCCTTTGGGCGACCTCGACTAAACAACCAATAACCCGTCTGACAAATTATGTCATACGACTTGATTTCGGTCACTAACCTACAACATACGTTATATCATGTTTAATGCAGGATTCAAAGACATTTATGACTAAAGATTATAACAGAAACCATCATCAATAACAACGGACATAACGGACGCTATCTTCAATATCAAACGGTCATTCTATTAATGAGCAAGATGCGCATTCAAGACGTGCCAACGGAAAAATAAAGTATAAATATGAAGATGGAACCTCACATTCGGGACATCTAATTCTCAGACTTTACAAGTTCACAGATTACGTTCTCAAGCTCACTTAGTTTCTCTCGAAGTTCATAAAGCCCTTTGCTGTTTGTTGCGCGACGTACGACTAAAATCTAATTACACACGACAAACGACCGACTTTACTTTATTGTATTGTTTTACATTGTATTACACTTGTAACACTTGTTATAAAGGACGACGTCCCTGATTGACGTCCATAGTGCACGACGACTCACACTCGTCCGCGGTTTTTACCCATTTCAAGGGTTTTCCGCGTCAACAATTCTCTCGTCTCATTTACTTTATTTTCATTATAGTCGTACGATTATTGGTGTTACTTTCTTTGGTTGGATCAAGCTTCACGTTTACCTTAAATTTTCCTTGGGAGATTTTTGGCATAAACAGTTTGGCGCCCACCGTGGGGCCCTATCCAAAGAAAATCTTCGATAATCCTACGACGTACTAACGTTTTTCTTCGAGTGTTCTCTTTTTGCATTCATTCAGGACAATGGCATTCCAAGGAACCCAAGATCATGTTGTGGCCTAGATGAACATGGAGCTGACTGCTTCCCGTGCTCGTATTGACGCCTAACAACCCAGGCTCGACAAGCGGCTGAAACCATCGAGCATCTAAGGAACCAGAATGGAAACCATGTGACGGGGACTACAAATTCTTATGCCGGTACTTGGAATGTGCCCCCTTCATTGCCTAATTATCCTCGTCCACCACCAGTTAATCCTGCAACCTTCGCAATTCCAACCATGCCTATGGCCTCTATTCCATTCAATGGATATGCCTCCGATTCCTCGCGGCAGACTAGCTTCAACGGATCACGTTATGTTCCATTGGGTGTCCCGATATATCCTGTTGCACAACGATTGAAGCTTCTGGAAGAGCAGAATGAGCGTGTCTTGTCGTTGCTATCCAAATTACCGGGGGCAGCAGTTCCAGTTGATGTCGAGCCACGTACAGGATTTCAGGCGTCGTCGTTCGTTGATGAGATCGCGTTGGTAGACATCCCAAAGAAGTATAGCATCCCGACCTTCACCCCAAAATATTCAGGCGTCACTGATCCGACAGAACATGTCGCCCAGTACAAACAACTTATGTGGACTGTCTCGATACCACATCAGTTTCAAGAAGTCTGCATGTGCAAGAGTTTTGGAGCAACCTTGACTGGAGTAGCGTTACAATGGTTGATCAATCTCAAACCCAAAACCATCGGGTCTTTTGCAGAGTTGGTAAACCAATTTTCTCAACAATTTGCCAGTAGCCGAAAAATGGAAAAACAGACGAGCGACCTTTACTATGTCGTACAGAAAAATGGAGAGTCCATCCGGGACTATTTCAACCGTTTCAACGCGGAGATGATCGGTATCCGAAATTGCGACGTAAAAACAGCCATAGAAGCATACAAACGGGGTCTGGACGATAGTTCAGGGTTGTATCTCGACCTTACGAAATATCCTCCAGAAACCTTTGAAGACGTACGAGCAAGGACGCTCGCTCATATGAGGGTCGAAGATGACCTCGTTTTCATAAATAAACACTCGAGCGACAGGAAACGCCTTGGTATTAAAAAGCCAGACTTCAAACCGAAGCCGACCGGTCGATCAGAGCCTGTCAGACATATTTCAAATGTCAGATTTGAGAAGAAAGGGTCTACGACTTCCAAATCTGTCCAGTATCCTAAGGTATCATCTTATGGTTTCCCTGGATCGTCCAAGGACATCGTCATATCCCTGAAACAGCTCCAACAGAACATTTGATGGCCAAAGAAAAGCGACAAAGACAATGATAAGAAAGACAAAACAAAATGGTGCGATTTCCAAAATGACTTCGGTCATGTAACGAATGATTGCATCGCCCTAAAGAAAGAACTGTCCTGGCTTAACTCAAAAGGTTATTTACAAGAGTTAACGGGAAAGAAGGATGTGCATCCCACATCCCCAGAGCATGCCAAGGTGATTAATTGTATTACCGGAGGTTCTGATGTTTGTGGGACCACATATTCAGCTGCTAAGAGACATGCTAGTCGCGGTTCCGACGACCGACCAATTCCAAAGGAGGCAAGACCCAAGGAGAACGCAGAGTTAGAAGTTATACCCTTAACGTTCGACCAATCAGATCTCGACGACGTACACCAGAAACATCATGACGGACTAATTATCCAATTGAGCATTGGAAATTGCCTAACGAAGAGGATACTCGTCGACGGAGGTAGTTCTGCTAATATTATCTTTTTTGATGCAGTAAAAGCTATGGGGATCGACAAATTCGAGATTACCCGACGCTCGACCACACTAGTTGGATTTAATGGAGGAGAGACAAATACCAGAGGGGAAATCACACTGCCAGTATATGCTAAAGGAATCAACAGGCAGACGAAGTTCAACGTCGTCGACTGCTCATTGGATTATAACGTTATCCTTGGGCGACCATGGATTCACGATATGAAAGTTGTACCCTCGACGTACCACCAAACCTTGAAATTCCCCACGTAATGGGGAGTACAGGAGATCAAAGGCGAAAGAAAAGTTGTTAGGGAATGTTACAAAGTCTCTTTGAAGCCCCCGAAGCAGACAATATAGCAATTACAGAGTCAGGAAGTTCCTGGGACTGATGATGATTATCGCTTGAAAGTTGTCGTTCTAAACCAGGATAAGCCTGATCAGATGGTCTACATAGGTTCGACACTCGATCCATCCTTTAAAAAGAGACTAATTTCTTTTTTGCAGGACCACTATGACTGCTTCGCATGGACGCACGAAGACATGGTGGGTATCGATCCGAGTATTATTTCTCATAAACTCAACGTCGATCCTTCGTTCAAACCCGTTCAGCAGAAAAGACGAAAATTTGCTCCTGAAAGAAATAAAGTTATCAACGACGAAGTTGATAATCTGCTTAAAACAGGAAATATACGAGAAGTCAAATACCCAGATTGGATCGCCAACGTTGTTGTTGTCTAAAAGAAAAATGGCAAATGGAGAGTGTGCATTGATTTCACAGACCTTAACAAGGCCTGTCCAAAAGATCCATTTCCGCTGCCACACATCGATTCCATGTTTGATGCTACAGCTGGACACGAATTGCTCACCTTCATGGACGCATATTCTGGATATAACCAGATATTGATGCATTCCGACGATCAGGAGAAAACGGCCTTCATGACAGATAAAGGTATTTATTGTTATAAAGTAATGCCTTTTGGTCTTAAGAATGCAGGTTCGACGTATCAACAACTAGTGAATATGATGTTCAAAGAACATTTAGGCGACACTATGGAGGTATACATCGACGACATGCTCGTTAAATCGAAACATACGGACGATCATATAGGACACTTGAAGCAATCGTTCGACATTTTGCGTAAATACAAAATGAATTTAAATCCGACAAAGTGTTCTTTTGGAGTTCGAGCTGGCAAATTTCTTGGTTACATGGTCACACGACGAGGAATCGAAGCTAACCCAGATCAAATCAAGGCAATTATCGAGATAAAATCGCCCAGAAATTTTAAAGAAGTCCAACGTCTAACAGGACGTGTAGCAACATTAAACAGATTCATCTCTTGGTCGTCCGACAGATGTCACCTATTCTACAATGTCCTACGAAAAAACAAAGGATTCGAATGGACTGATAAGCATGAATAGGCGTTGCAACAACTCAAGGAATACACGACATCACCTCCCTTCCTCTCCAAACCTGAGAAAGGTGAAGTTCTTCAACTCTATCTAGCCGTCAGTGTTAATTCGGTGAGTGCAACCCTTACACGAGAAACCGACAGACGACAATTGCCGATCTACTATGTAAGTAAAACTTTATTAGACGCTGAAACCAGGTACTCATCCATAGAAAAACTCTTGCTTTCGTTAGTTATGGCCGCTAAGAAGTTACGGTATTATTTTGAATCGCATCCTATAACTGTTGTAACTAACTTTCCATTGAAGTCTGTGCTAAGAAAACCTGAACAAACAGGACGACTAGCTAAATGGAGCATCTATCTCAGTAATTATGATCTAGATTTTAAGCCTAAAACGGCAATCAAATCACAGGTCTTGGCAGATTTTGTTACAGATTTTAGTCCAGAACTAGAAGAAGCGATGACGTCCAACAAATTAATTGTGGCGACTTTGCACGACACCACTTGGACGCTCGACGTCGATGGTTCATCGAACATACGAGGAACAGGCCTGGGTGTCGTCCTACAGTCCCCACAAGGGGGCAAAATAGTGTACTCCATACGGTGAGACTTTAAGGCAACAAATAATGAGGCAGAGTACGAAACACTAATTGCAGGAATCAAAATTGCTCATGACTTGGGGGCAACACATCTGCATGTCCGAAGCGACTCGTCCCTAGTTGTTAACCAAATCAATGAAGAGTTCGCAACAAAAGATTCGAGGATGATTGCCTATTATAAAATAGTAAAAGAAGAAGCAAAGAAGTTCAGTCGCTTCATAATCGAGCAGATACCAAGGGATAGGAACACTCAAGCTGATGCACTAGCCAATTTGGGGTCAGCACTTAATCAAACGATGTTCGACAGTATCCCAATAGTCCACCTTTCAACACCATCCATCAAAGACGACGGTAATACTTTGGTCGCACAAATTGAGGAAGAAAACTCTTGGTCGGACGACATTAAAAATTATCTAGAGAACGATCAACTGCCTGATGACAGAATGGAAGCAAGAAAGGTCAGATTTAAAGCATCAAGGTTCGTCATAATCAGAGGTCAATTATATCGAAGATCTTCGACTGGTTTGAATCTACGATGTATTACCAATAAGACGCAAGTCCAGAAAATCCTACAAGACCTGCACGATGGTGAATGTGGAAATCACTCAGGAAGTCGCAGTCTAGCCAACAGGATATCACGACAAGGTTACTATTGGCCAACATTAAGGCAAGATGCGATTAGGTATGTACAATCGTGCGACGCATGTCAGCGACATGCAGGTATGTTCCATAAACCATCTGAACCCTTACACTCGACCTTGATCCCAAGACCCTTTATGAAATGGGGAATGGACATCGTTGGGAAACTACCACCTGCCCCCGGGCAAAAGGTATTCCTTCTAGTTTTAACAGATTATTTCTCTAAGTGGATAGAAGCAACGGCTTTTTCCCAAGTTCGGGATAAAGAAGTCGTTTCGTTCGTCCAAACTAACATCATTTGCAGGTTTGGAATTCCATCCGAAATAACATGCGACAATGGAACACAGTTCATCAGTGATCGGACGCGAAGATTTTGTGAAGAAAGGAATATCAAGTTGGTAACATCGACACCTCGATATGCACAGTCGAATGGTCTAGCCGAGTCTAGTAATAAAACTATTATCAATTCGATCAAGAAAAGACTCAAAGCTGCCAAAGAAAAGTGAGTGGAAGAATTACCTTCCGTTCTATGGGCTAATCGTACGACACCACGTATGTCCACATGACAAACTCCCTTTTCCTTAGTCTATGGATGCGAAGCTGTGTTACCTATTGAGGTACGACTACCGACTTCGAGACATACGTCCGTTGAGCATAACTTGGTCGACCTGAGCTATGACCTCGACGCCTTAGAGGAACTTAGAGAAACAACACACATCCGTATGGCATCACAAAAACAAGCGTTCGAACGACATTTTAACAAAAATGTCCAAATCAAAGTTTTCCAAGAAGGCGACTACGTCCTACGTCGAGTGTTTCAAAATACTCAGGAGCTCAATGCAGGTAAACTTTCCACTAAGTGGGAAGGCCCTTATCAAATCTCTAGCGTCGTGGGTAAGGGAGCTTATAAAATCCAAACCCTCGACGGTCGAAATAACCCACGAAGTTGGAACGCGTTCATTTAAAGAGGTATTTCTTTTAAATTCCGAATCTATTTCCTTTGGTTGTTTCTTAAGAAAGATTGCTGACTTAAGCATCGGAGGGTCGTTGGTCAAACCAACGACCACCCTACTAACGTTTTTCTTCGCAGGGACGCACGACTTAGTTAAAATCTTTATGTCAGGTGATAATCTTTAATTTCTACACTTGATATTTAGATCCGAAAACCATTATTACAATTGCATTTGGTCGATCGTATATCCCAGTTGATTTCATTATATCACATTATGAGGGTATGGTTAATCGTATGGTGTACCTTGGTTATTTATCCTCTTAGTTTACTCGACGTATGATAAAATATAAGTTGAAATAGAAAAACAAATAACAAGCATCAACGGACAAAAGAAACTTTTCCATTATATATTTAAAGGACAAGGGACGACCACAGACGACCGACCCCTAATACAAAAGAAACTAAGCTAAGAAGGAGGAACGTCAAATTGTTCTTGCACGACATCAGCTACAACCGTCGCCTCTTTTCCGTCATCGCTCCCCTCCAGGTCATCATCTTCATCAAGGTCCCTTTTGGTCCCCACGGTGTCGAGGTAGGTTTTGAGCTCCTCAGCGGCCGACGCCATGGGGTTCTTCCCATTCAGATGACGCCTCATCAAAGCGGCTCGGGCCGTGAAACGAGAGAAAGCCTCGATTTGATTATTCTCCATCTCCAGGTCCTTGACATCGCCCTCCATCTCCTCGACCCTCTTCTTGAGGGACGCGATTTCGTCAGCAGAAGCAGCAGCAGCAGTGACGACCTTGATATTCTCGACCTCCAGTTTGGTCGACGCCGCCTCAAGTTCAAGGAGACGATCCCTGAGCTTAACTTTCTCATGATCCGAAATCTCCAGTAGATTTCGGGTATCAGAGAGCTCAGTTTCGAGGCCCTCAACCTTCGCCTTCTCAGCCTTGACCGCCTCTAGAGCGACCTTTTCCCTTCCAAGAGCCTCATCGACCCTTTTTTCGACATCAGGGAAGGCCGCCCTAAGACCTTCCATCTGAGCAAAGAAGCTCAGACTAGCTTGAAAAGCCTATAAGACAGAAGGAAAAGAGTTAATAGCAAGAAAAATGAGTCACAAAGAAAATATAAAAAAAAATTACCATGAAAGAGAGACCAGCGGCGTGCGCCCCAGTATCCTCGACCCGAGACTCCTTATATCGGTCATAGAAAGTTGGGAGGAGGAATTTCCCCAGGTGTGGAAAAATGACGTCCCTCTCAAGGACGTCATTGACCATGAAGTCAGATGGGAGAGTGACTTTAAATGTCGTCTCTCCCACTTTCTCCTTATTCTTCTCCTCACTTTTGGAGGAAGAAGATGCAAGGAAAGGCTTATCAACGCCCGACACCCCCGATGGTGGGGCGTTCTTCGTGACATTGATCGAGCCTCCGAGCTCGACCCCAGTAACGGTTCCCTTCGATGGTGTCATCCCTGCCAGGGACGACAGAGCAGCGTCGCCCGTCTTCTTGGGCGAGAGTCGAGGTTTGCCTCAGACCCGTCTTATATCTACCCTTGCAGAAGAAGCTGATCTCTTCCTCAATTTTTCCCTGCCTTGGCGGGCAAGCTCCAGTTGTTCGGCTCGTCTAAGGGCGGACGACTTCGCAGGTGCATCCCTTGGATAAAATAAGTAAGTTAGAAAAGAAGTAACATACAATACAAAAATAAAGAAACATTTTTAAACGACATACCAGACATCTCTTCTTCTCTTTCTTCTTCCTTCTCGTCTTCTCTCTTCTTTCCTCTCTTCTTCTCGACAAGAACCCTCGACAAACGTCGCTTCTTTTACGAAAACGACCTCCTCTTCTTCGTCGTTTGACCGAGCAGAAAATGAACGGTCAGAGATACTTCTTTCCAAGATCCTCTGAATCTTGTTGTGAGAATCTCTATTTGGCTTCACTTTAGTGAAGTCAATTGTTGTCAAACAGAGAAAGAAACCATCAGAATAGATATTATAAAAAATAAATAAACGCACGACAAAACGGTAAACCTACCCGATTCATTCCATCCAGACGACAACCATTGACTGTCCTCGTCGTTCACAGACGCCACTTGTATAAAAACGTACTGGCGTTTCCAACCACGGCCGTTCACCGCAGTATTGTGCACCAGTACATTGTCTCCCTTCGTTCGAGGAATAAACTATACCGGTGATAGTTATCTGGTCGAACGCTGTAAGCAGTCAGGAGGTCGTTCAAATTGAACGAAACCTCCCAATCAGCCGTGAGATGCTCGATAACCTGGACAATTCGCTAGAACTGAGGCATTAACTGTCCAGGCGTCAAATCAAACGCATATAAAAACGCCCTGGCCAAAGGACTAAATGGCCAAGTAAATCCTATCTTGAAGGGATATTCGTACAGAACGCAATATCCCTTCGGAACCTCGTCCGGCCTTAAGTCTTTCGGCGTCATTAGATTGATTTCATCTGGAATCCTGGCCAATTTTTGAAAGTAATCTAAGTTCTCCTCTTCCCTATACACGCTCACAGGTTCGGTCGACATCTGAAAATCTGGATATTCAGGGTCGCACGCCAGTAACTAAGGATGTCCCAAGCTTTCCTAGGCTTTCTAGCTATGGACTTCTTACGTATATTATCGACACAGAGGGAAAATGGGAAGTCGTACCTTAAGTAGAACTCTAAACCTCAAACTTAGAACGGAAAGGATTCTGATTGCTCGGAAAGTGTATCTCGCTGGAGGTATATGATATCTAAAAAAGGTAAGCATAAAAAAAGGACAATCCATATTTATACTGAAAATCGGAAATCGAATCGCCAAAAAATCAAAATCGCCAGTTGACACGTGTTGTCCGTGTCAGGCAACCTTTTCGAGTACATCCATTGAATGCATGACACATGTCCAATATTAGTTGTCTAACCGTTTATCCTGCAGGAGATGACGTCATTGTTCAGTTGGAAACAAACCGATTCGGTTCCATGCGAACTACCCGCGTTCCTTTATAACACGTGTCCTGATTTTAAATTTAAATTTCAAAAAATTGCCACTTGAATTTTAAATTTGGGATCAAACTGTTTGGGTGGAAATTCCAACAGTCCATCGTCGTACGACCAAAGACAACCGGCGGCCCTTCCTTTGGGCGACCTCGACTAAACAACCAATAACCCGTCTAACAAATTCTGTCGTATGACTTGATTTCGGTCACTAACCTACAACATACGTTATATCATGTTTAATGCAGGATTCAAAGACATTTATGACTAAAGATTATAACAGAAGCCATCATCAATAACAACGGACATAACGGACGCTATCATCAATATCAAACGGTCGTTCTATTAATGAGCAAGATACGCATTCAAGATGTGCCAACGGAAAAATAGAGTATAAATATGAAGATGGAACCTCACATTCGGGACATCTAATTCTCAGACTTTACAAGTTCACAGATTACGTTCTCAAGCTCGCTTAGTTTCTCTCGAAGTTCATAAAGCCCTTTGCCGTTTGTTGCGCGACGTATGACTAAAATCTAATTACACACGACACACGACCGACTTTACTTTATTGTATTGTTTTACATTGTATTACACTTGTAACACTTGTTATAAAGGACGACGTCCCTAATTGACGTCCATAGTGCACGACGACTCATACTCGTCCGCGGTTTTTACCCATTTAAGGGGTTTTCCGCGTCAACAATTCTCTCGTCTCATTTACTTTATTTTCATTATAGTCGTACGATTATTGGTGTTACTTTCTTTGGTTGGATCAAGATTCACGTTTACCTTAAATTTTCCTTGGGAGATTTTTGGCATAAACAATATTTATGAAAGAAGTGTTTTTCTCCTGACATAATGAAGAAACTTCAGATAGTTTAGAGGTTTAGGGTGATAGTAAAATGAGAAACACATTTAAGCTGATGATTGGATATATATTCTACATTGAAGATATAATATGCCTACCTTGAAGGTGACTTGCTACAAGTCTATGAAACGGTGGGTAGATATTGGATACAAGGCAATTATATAGACATAAAAGAACCATTCATTAAAAAAGAAAGAAGTGAACTAACTTGATTCATCAAACAATCATATATACATACAAATCAAAACAAAATGTTGCTTCCAATCCTAAAAACAACGAAATAAGTTTTTGGAATTCAATGTGTTAGCCATTACGTAATTTACACCTATTTGAAGAGCACTTGTACAAATGTTTAGCACAAAAAAGAGGTTGTACAAGAAGTTCATTGAGTGATCGTTGCTGCTAATTGATGTTGGATGTGAATATACAGTTAACAAGGTAAATGAGGGGCCAAATGAAAGTTCAAACAATACTAATAGCTGGTTCTTTAAAATTTCTATATGAAATCACATAATTGGTTGTAGGTTTATCATATAAATTACTTGAGCCATCGTCTAGATACATGCTTAACTTTGTCCTCACCCATAAATAGATTGACACCAGCAAAATAGAACAAAGAAATAACAAGAAATATGAGTTAACAAATACTGCAACCTCATCATGATAGCAAATCCGTTACCTTGAACATACCTTCATCGTTTTATATTTCTGTCGTTTGCTATCAAAATAAACATGAAAAGTTAATTAATAATGAAACCCAATATCTAAATGTTTGGGGAGAAAGTGAAGAACATACCAGTTTTTCCCTATCAATCTTACTTTCCAGGAGGCACGACGAAGATTTTTGAATAAGAATTTGGCACCTTCGCCTATTTGGTTCTAAATGACATTGCAGAAATTAGTATTAACAATTATGGTTTGACGATGACGAGCCTACAAGTATATGAAGGAATAGCTTAGAAGATAACAAAGCAAATATGTAGAACTGAAATAAGACAAACATGATACCGTTGTTTGAAATGAGATACTCGATTGATTGTCTCAAGTTCCACCTAGTGATGGGTCTCTTTAGATACAAACACAAACACCTCAAAAGAAATCAAGAAGAAATCGAGAATGGCGGTAATGACAATACACACTCAAGCAAGTCAAACAAAAAAGAAAAACCATGTCGATTAGAAATCCATCTTGTATAAATTGGTAACAAATTCCATAATCAAGTTCTAGCGTGTCTGTTTGACCTGGAAAGTCAAAATGCTCAGTTAAACCAAAGGATTTCAAAATTATTAACCTGTTCAACATAAACGAACTTCCGATTCTTATCAGCCAACAATGTTGGAACCAACGAATCAAGCACGTTTTGAACACATGCTCCCTGAAGAATTAACAAACGCATAAAACAATTTAAAAAATTCAAACAAAGAAGCAAAATAGAAATCTATACGTCTGTATGTGATTAAAAAAAATAGCTGAATAGAGTTATTGGATCAACAGTCTTCAACCAACCAACATCATCGTGTGTATGCGATACCAAATGAACATTAAGCTTCTCCTTCACAACTCCCTGCACACACACAACAACAGCAACAACAAAGAGCATCAACTAAGAAATGAACCTATCATATAAAATCTCTTCAAACCCCAAAAAAGGTGAAAGAAAAATTTTGATAACAGAAACACCGATATTCATGTTCTTAAAAACCACAGTTAATTTACCACATAACAATTCATGAAACCTACAGGCAAAATCATCATCCCTATGCCTAATATTCAAATAAAGTGGAAGAATCTAGCATACTAAGAGTCAATAATAATTTTGAAGGAGCTGGAGCATTTACCTCAACGAAGAACCACACTGGTTTGCTTAAGAAAATATTAATCCCTTGTCATTTGACAAAAAATAAAATAAATAGAAACGGTAAATCAAATTCAATATGGAAATCAAAAGAAGAAGAGGCGATAATAACTAAAGCCACAAACTTCGATGAAATTACGATGATTTCGCTATTAACCAAAATCTTCAATTCAAACACCTGATTGGTAAACTCAAATATATGAGAAGTAGAAATCGAAGGTAAAGAGCACAAAAAATAAAATAGAACCCAAAATCGAAAATCAAAATCAAAGGTGAGAAGTTGAAATCTAACCTTGGAAGCTTGAAGGAAACGGAACTGACTGTGCTTGAAGAACAAAAACCATAGAAAACCTGCTGCAAATATATATTAGCAGAGGATGTGAGGATGATGATAGAATCATCTTTATCTCTAATTAAATTTGTTGAAAAAATATTTGAGATGGGGGTTAAGGATGAGCGACAATTTTGAGACGGGGATGAGGATTAAAGAAGTCTATTGAGCGAAGAATTGGGGATAGAAGAGTGACGATTTTGGGGGATGAAAGTTCAAGATAAGCATCAGAAGTAGTACATAAGGCATTAGTGGGTTGTTTTTTAAGAGATTTTAAACAGATAACTTTAAATAATAGTACATAAAGCTTAATGAGTTGTAATTAAGAGTTTTTTTTATCTCTGCTTTATAATATAGTATAGATATAGATTAGCGGTAAAAAAGAAAGTTCTACTTATTTGACTTTTTATTTTATTTTATTTTATAATTAAAATATTTTACTCTCTTAAAGTTTAAAATAAATTAACTTAAAAATTAGTAATATTTTAATCACTAAATTATATCAAAATAATGAGAATCTCACATTTTTCGATATGACATCCATCTTGTTGGTCCCGGAGGTGCTTAACAAGTTTGTAGAAAGGGCGGGGGTTGAATACAAACACAAAAATTAAAGTTTAATAAATTGTTTATTGATAACTCAAACACAATTTACATGTTTGTTGAGGAATAAGATTAAGACAAACTCAATCTAAACAAACTTAAGAAACACAAAGATGGTTGCACAAGAATATAGAGAATGGGAGATTAGAGAGTATAGAAAACAAGGGTTTCTAACAAATAAAAAGATGAAGGCTAGAGGTGAGCACACCCTCAGATGGAGAGGTAATCTTTCTATTTATACCCTATGCATTAAATGCATGACAGGGCACTTTACACGTGGCGTTCAGTGATTGGCTTTGGGAGTCTGACTTTGGGAGACATGCTTTCGGCCGTATCATGAACAGTGTAGTTGACAGAGTTGTTGTACGATTTGTGGCAGAGACGTGTCCGTTCTGACACATCGTACTGGTGGTGTAAGTTAAGACAAAAGGAGACTTGAGGCATAAGCTACGTGATCGTTTGATCGCTGAATATCTCTTCCTTCAGAGATACAAAGAAGTTCAGCTATCGCTGAAGCTTTTCCTCATGTTCCTTCGCGTATAAGTAGAGTCGTCTTTGCTTCACTGATATCCGCATCAGGTCACTAGTAGACTTGTCTTTGTTCAGTGGATTCGTCTTTGATTCAGCTATGAACATCTGTTGACGCGAGACTTGTCTTCAGGGATTACGTTAATTGTTTACATCAGAGACTACCAGCGATAACTGAACAGACTCAGTCTGATCGCTGATAGTGAAACATTAATACATATGAAATGTTTACAAGAAAGGTCATCAGCGATAACTGAAGAGACTCAGTCTGATCGCTGATGGTGAAACACTAATACATATTAAAACGTAATTTTCACTAAGTATAGAAGAGGGTCGTTATCAAATCACTGAGAGAGTTTGGATCAACAATCTCCCCCTATTTGATAATGACAAAGTAACTGAAGAAAATTAATTTATAGTTCAAAATAAGGAATAATCAGGATTCATAACATACACGTCCCAATTACTATTTTGAGGGATCTTTTACAGTACTAATAGAGTTAAGTATTTCACTGAAATTTTCATTAATTCAAGAAAAGAATTACAAGGTATGAAAATTATAAGTACAAGTGAGGAACTAACTACTGTAAGTTTAACTAATAGATTACAAGAAATAGGAAACTAATCTATCAGCTATCTAAAGAAGACTTGGGAGGATTGATCATATACTCAGGTAATTCTTCTCCTTTTTGCCTTCGATCTGAGGATTCTTGAGAGATGATTGCCTTGATCGATTCAGCAGAGGAAGAGAAGTCACACCATAAGCACAAGAGATCCTTGAGATGACTGAGGGGACATATAGGAATTTCAGATACTCTTTGAAATCTGAGCTCTTCCTCATCATCTCTGAAGAAGATTCCAAAAGGTTTTTGAGTACTTGTCCTGCAACATATGGTCCACCAGAGGGTAGAGATAGATCGAGAACTGAAAGATCAGGAGGAGGACCAAACAGATATTCTCTTGAGAACTTGATGGAGGTTTCATTTCTGATCACAGCGACATTTTCAGACAAGGAGGAGACAGGCTTTCTTTTGATTTGCTTTGGCTTAGAAGGAAGAGCAGATGGCACTTTTAGGATTGCAGCGACTCTGTTGACGAGAGCATCATTTATCCCTTCAACATAGCCTCTGTAGATTGACTTTGATTTCTTCAGCGCATCTTTGAACTCAAGTCATTCCATGTAGCCGAAGCTTTCCAGCTTTGAAACGAACATAGCCTTGCAACTTCCATCCTCTCTGGTAATCTCCATAGTGACAGAAACTTTATCCTTCTTCTTTCTTCCAGAGATAACGACTGAAACGATCTTCATTGGGTCAGAGCGATAGTCGAGTTTATGTTTGCACCAATCGACTGATTTATCGCTGACCCTTTGTTCTTTTGAGCGCTCCTCTTCAATCTCTTTCAATAGAGCAGTCTGGACTTCAACTGGTTTCTTCTTTAGCTTTTTGTCTTTGACTTGAGAGGACTGAATCTTGAGAGCAAGAGAGGCATATCTTTGATAATCAGCAATCAGCTTCCCAGACCTGACAGATTCTTCGATTTCAGCTTCAGTCAGGAACTCTAGATCTGTTGATTGAGAGGGGATCTTTAGTCGTTGTTTCTCTAGAAGAGAGATCATTTCTGTTCTTTTCTTCATTTCTTCCTCTGACTAGTGAGATGGTCTAGAGGGCCTTCCTAGATGTTGCAGGGACTCTTCTTCCTCATCTTCTTCATCAATCTCTCTTACAGAGATTGGGATTTTTTGTTCATCAGCTACAGCGGCTGGGATTATTTGAAGTTCTTTACCCTTAAGCAGGGGAGAGAACTGTCTGGACAGAAAATAGAAAGAAAGGAGTTAATGTATGTTTTGGGAAGAGAGAAGATAAAGGCTAGAAAGAGATAGAGGGTTTGTAGAAAGAAACAGGGACAAGTGAGAGGCATACCTGAGAAGGATTCTCCTCAGATAGTGAAACTGGCTTCAGGTTTCCCTCAGCAACCGCACCTTTGGATTTGCTTTGGGAAGGGGTTTGTGAGGATGTTCCATGACTCCCCCCTGCTGTGACAATTCTTTCGAAGGTATCACTGAAGATGTGATGGCTGCAGAAGAACACCATAAGGACTGATCTTCTTCATCGTCATCATCATCATCTTCTTGATGAGGTTGCTCTTCCTCTTGATCTTCAAGATCAAGATCTTCTTCATCTTCATCCTCCTCTTCTTCTTCTTCGACAAAGTCTTTGAAAGAAGGAAAGGCTTGGCCAGCAACCTTCTCCCCCTCAACAAGAGAGGGAGGATCTTCAAGTTGAACCTCAGCAGCAGCTTCAGCTGTTGTCTCCCCCTCTTTAATTTCTTCAGCAGCTTTCTCCCCCTCTTTGTCATTATCAGCAAGGGAGAGATCTTTGATTGGAGAGGAATGTTGGGTAGAGGCCAACTTTCGGACTTCAGCCTCCAGATTATCCAGGCGTCCTTCAATCACCGGGAGATCTGATGTAGCCTAATGAATAAATTCAACAGCTATGTTCAGTTGGGTGCGATCGTCCGATGTGAAGGAAGGAGAATGAGTCGGAGTTGGTGCATTCATATTGGTGAGGACTTGCTGAAGAAGAGCGGTTCAAGCATCAACTTTTGTGAACAGAGTGTCAAACTGTCGCTGAGTATCCTCCTTGACTTTGACAATCTCAGCTTGAAGAGCAGAGAGTTGAGAAGCTTCAGCTTTGGTGGAGCAGGTAGCTGTCAAAGTCTTCAGCTCTTCACCAGCGGTAACGACTGTGCTGGTGGTTCTGATGCCTGCGGTGGTGAGAGAATCCACCTTGACCCCCAAAGTGTTGACATTAGCGTCAACAGTGGCCATATTAGGACCTGAAAGAAAAGTTTGCGTCTGAGTAACAGGCTTAGATGGAAAGATGGGAGCAGTGTTTGGGCTTATAGGATTACCTGAGTTATCAAACAATTTGTAGAATTGCATAGATTTTTCAAAAGTTTGATGATCAGGTCCTAGGGGTCCAAACTGTGGCTGTTGAGAAATAGAAGGAGGGTTAGAGACCAATGAAATAGAGGGATTAGAGATGGGGATAGAAGAAGATGGGAGTTTAGAAGGTACCTCAGTTGACTGAAGAATTGAGATTTCAGGTTGAGTCACTGTTGTTGTGACAGCGACCGAGATCGCTGGCACAATTGATGTTATAGTTGCAGATGTGGAGGAGGGACCATGAAATCATCCAAGGAAGTTTGTCGAGAAACTTCCTCAGGCCTTGAACTAGTGGTTGGTTTCTCCTTAGTAACTTTGGCCTTCTTCGAAGGACCAAACGAACTAGCAAATGGTCGTTTGGAACCAGTGGTAACGGCAGGGTTAGTAGAAGAAAGAACCTCCTGCGTGGCCGCTGAAGTAGAAGAAGTGTAGAGAGAGAGTCAGGAGCGTAGGGTAGAGATACTTACCTCGTTCGGCCAGCGGTTTTACCTCCAGTGAACGCTGACCCACTTTGGCGAAGGAGCCATCAGCAGTAGTGGGGTAGGCGTTGGCGTAGAGGAACTTCAGATATGCACAGATGAACCGTACATAAGGGATCTTGGGATCCCTCTCCGTCTTCTCTATCTTTGACCTTAGATCGTCAAAGATAGCGGTGGCAAAGTCAAAGTTTTGCCAGCAATCACTGAGTAGGCCATCTGGAGCTGTACCTTGCTGGCCTGATCAAGGGAACCACTTTTCCCACTCATGCATTGAATGAAGTGAGAAAAGATAAAGTTCAGCTGAGAAGGCATGTTCGCCTTCTTGATGAGAGTCAGCTTCTTGTTGGGGATTGTGGAGCGGGGCTTGTTGTCCCAGCAGTACTCCATATGTTGATCCAAACTCTCTCAGTGATTTGATAACGACCCTTTTCTATACTTAGTGAAAATTACGTTTAATATGTATTAGTGTTTCACCATCAGCGATCAGACTGAGTCTGTTCAGTTATCGCTGATAGTCTTTCTCCTAAACATTTAATATGTATTAGTGTTTCACTATCAGTGATCAAACTGAGTCTGTTCAGTTATCGCTGATAGTTCTGATGTAAACAGTAACGTAATCCCTGAAGACAAGTCTCACGTCAACAGATGTTCATAGCTGAATCAAAGACGAAGCTGCTGAACAAAGAGAAGTCTACTAGTGACCTGATGCGAATATCAGTGAAGGAAAGACAACTATACTTATACGCGAAGGAACATGAGGAAAGCTTCAGCGATCGCTGAACTCTTGATGTCTCTGAAGAAAGAGATATTCAGCGATCAAATGATCACTTAGCTTATACCTCAATTTTTCTTTTGTCTTACCTTGCACAACTCAGTACGATGTGTCAAATAGGACATGCCTCTGCCACAATTCGTACAACAACTCTGTCAACTACATTGTTCATGATCCGGCCGAAAGCATGTCTCCCAAAGTCAGACTTTCAAAGCCAATCAGAGAACGCCACGTGTAAAGTGCCCTGCCATGCATTTAATGCATAGGGTATAAATAGATAGTTCACCCCTCCATCTGAGGGTGTGCTCAATCCTTGAACCCTAAATAGAAACCTTTGTTTTCAATATTCTAAATCCCCCATTCTCTGAAATTCTTGTGCAACCATCTTAGTGTTTTCTTAAGTTTGTTTAGATTGAGTCTTACTTAATCTTATTCCGCAACAGACTTGTAAATTGTGTTTGATTTATCAATAAACAATTTATTAAATTTTAAATTATGTGTTTGTATTCATCCCCCCCCCTTCTACAAATTGTTAAGCACCTTAGGGACCAACAAGTGGTATCAGAGCAGTTTGTTTAATCTAATAAACAAGATCTTGCTTTATTCTCTTCTTTGCTATTCTAAATGACACTTAACACAAACACAAACTACTATGATAATGGTTCACTGTCTAAACCTCCTCGATTTAGCAGAGATAACTTTTCTCTATGGAAAAATCGAATGATGCTATTTCTTGAAGGTGCTGATCCTACTATACCTGAATATATAGAAAATGGACCCTATGAACCTGTTAGAATTATAGCTGCAGTTCCCGCTACTGCCACCACTGAAGTTGTCCCTGAACGCTATGTCGTTAAAGAAATAAGATAGTGGAGTGATGAAGACAAAAAGAAGGTAGGTATAGATGCAAGGGCATAGACCATTATCTCAATGGCTCTGCCTGATGAAGTTTTCCATTCCATCATGCATCTGAAAACTTCTAAAGAAATGCGGGAAACCATATGTGTTCAATATGAGGGCACCACTGAAATCCAAGATACTCGAAAGATTAACTTGGTAAGACAGTATGAAAGTTTCATCGCTGGTAAGAATGAATCTCTTTCTGACGTTCATCAGCGGTTTAACTGCTTAATCATTGATCTAAGAACTGTTGGTAGGACCTATTCTAATTCTGAGGTCTTAACAAAATTCTTAGAATGTCTGCCTGAAATCTGGGACAGTTATTCAATATGTTTTAAGCTGACAAAAGACTTAAATTCTCTCTCTCTACGCACTTTGTATGGAATATTGCTCAACTATGAGCAATCGAATCTCCTGAAAAAGAATCTTGTAAAAGATTCTAAAGACTCCAAAAGCACTCCTGTTGCTTTAGTCTCTTCAGAGATAATTCCATCTCAGTGATCTACTCTCACCATCACTGAGTTAGATTCTGAATCTGAGGATCTATCAGACCCTAATCTTTCAGAGTTCGATGAGTCCTTAGCACTCTTGACAAACTCTTTAAAGAGATTTGCAAGAAAGAGCAATTTCCAAAGAAATAAGCCTCTCTCTCTTACTGAAAAGCCAAAATCAACTCCTGTTGATAAGGCTACTGCCACTTGCTATAACTGTGAAAAGATTGGACACTTTGTTAGTGAGTGCAGGTCTAAAAAGGTCTTCAAACCTTCTACCTCAAGAAGATCCAGTGATAACAAATACCTAAAGCTGAAGAACAAATATCAAAAGCTGAAAAGCTACAAGCAAAAAGGTAAAGGTCTCATCGCTGAAGAACACGACTGGGTTGAATCAGAAGAATCAAGTTCTGATGAAGAAGAAATCGCTAATCTCTGCCTTATGGCTGAGATTAAAGAAGAAGTGGAAGAACCATCTGAACCTTCTATGAGCTACATATCATCTCAGGTATCTATCTCTACAAATCCCTCTCTGCCTGAAGCTGAGAGAAGTCGCACTGTTGATGTGCTGACGATTGACCTTTATAATGCTCTAAACGACAAAACTCAAGCTGAGAATAAAAATGTTCATTTAACTCAAGAGATAGAGAAATGTCATGAAAAGATCAGAGAACTAAATCTTTTAGAAGAAAAGTTGAAAGTTCAAGTCATTATAAATGAAATCATCAGCATTGAACGCGAACAAGCCATCGCTGCTCTAAAAGCAGAGAAAGCTCATGTTGAAAAATGGTGCAAATCATCAACAAAGATCTCTGAGATAATAAATGCTCAAACTCCTGAAAGTGATAAAACTGGTCTTGGCTTTTGGACACCACAGGATGAGCCTAAAGAAGAAAGTTCCATGCTTAAGTTTGGAACGCTTGTCACTCCTATCTCTGACACTTCTTATGATCAATTTTATCTTTCTTCTTCTAATTCTATCCCTGAGGAAAAATCCAAAGACACTAAGTCTGCGGATAAAGGAAAATCCATTCTTCGTCCTCAGAAGGCTACCAAGAAAGCAAAACTGAAAGTTCCTTCTAAACCTTCAGTGAATCAATCCTCTAGCTCTATGATAGAAATCTTCGATCTTTGTCCTCCAAAGCTAAAGATTGATCTTAAACCCATGAAATCTGAAGAAATGAAAATTCCTCCCAGATCTCATGAGAAAATTCTTCTTGGACCTGGACCTGCTCATCTTAAACTTGCAAAACCTTCTACTTCTGGTCCTAAAACCATTTTCAAATATAGAAAATGCTATCGCTGTGGTTTTACTGACCATATTACAAGCAAATGTCCAACTGCCACTAAAGCTGATAAAATAGCTAAAGTGAAGATGAAGGCCTCCAAGGCTGAAAAGGTCACTAAAGCTGAAAAATCAACCAAGGTGAATACCACTAAAGTTAAGAAATTAACTAAAGTGAAGATCACCACTGAAGCTGAATCTTCATCTGCTGTGAAGACTACTGAATCTTCCACATCCACTAACTCTAAAGGACCCATTGAAAAGTGGGTACCAAACAATGCTTAATCTTCCTTATGTGTGCAGGGATCAAAGGGCATCTGGTATCTCGATAGTGGATGTTCTCGTCATATGACTGGACAAAAAGACATGCTCACTGAATACAAGGAAGAGAAAGGTCCCTCTGTGACCTTCGGTGGAAATGGAAAAGGATTTACCCGAGGGTTTGGTGTCCTCAGCAATGGGACAACTACCTTTCGAATAGTCGCTTTTGTAGATGGACTGAAGCACAACCTTCTAAGCATCAGTCAGCTATGTGACAAAGACTACGAAGTTCGCTTTTCCAAGAAAGCATGTTCAGTGGTGGATGAGAAAGGAAAACTTGCTCTCAGTGGTTATCGCAGAGAAAATGTCTATGTAATAGATATGGACTCTACTACCACTGAAAACTTATGTTTTCTCTCTAAGGCCTCTTCTGATGTCAACTTGCTATGGCACAAAAGGCTCTCTCATCTAAATTTCAAAACCCTGAAATCTCTCTCTTCTAAGGAACTGTTTTCTGGTCTTCCTCAGCACTCATATGCTAAATAATCTCTCTGCTCAGCATGTGAAAAAGGAAAACAAACAAAAGCTAGTTTCAAGTCTAAACAAGTCTCTTCAGTGACAAGTCCTCTTCAGCTCTTACATATGGATCTGTTTGGCCCTGTCAATATCCAATCAATAGCTGGAAAGAAATATACGCTTGTCATTGTAGATGAATTCTCTCTCTATACATGGGTTATCTTTCTTCGTTGTAAGAGTGATACTCCAGAAGAAATAATATCCTTTGTTAAAAAGATGGAAGTGCTGAATAATCTTATAGTTCGTTCAAAAAGAAGTGATCATGGAACTGAATTCAAAAACAGTTCCCTGAATATTTTCTTTGAGAATAAAGTAAATTCTCATAACTTTTCCTCAGTAAGAACACCTCAGCAAAACAGAGTCGCTGAAAGAAGAAACAGAACTATCATTGAAGCTGCTAGATCAATGCTCAGCGATTCTGATCTCCCTACTCAATTTTGGGCAGAAGTTGTAAACACTGTATGTTTTACTCAAAACAGATCGCTGATAGTAAAGCGATTTGGAAAGACAGCTTCTGAACTTTTTCATAGAAGGAAGCCTTCTATCAGCTTTCTTCATATCTTTGGTTGTCAGTGCTTTATCTTAAACAACAAAGATCAGCTTGGAAAGTTCGACCCAAAAGCTGATGATGGAATATTTCTAGGATATTCCTCCATCTCAAAATCCTACAGAGTTTTCAACAAATGAAGACAATATGTGGAAGAAACAATTCATGTCACTTTTGATGAAACTCGCTCAGCGAACTCCAAACCAATCGCTGACAATGAAGAGTTAAATGCTTGGATGTTTTCTCACTACAAAGAAATTGAACGCTTCTTCTCAAACCATCAGCACACAGATCCACCTACTGCTGATGATGATCCAAACATTATACATCCTAACGCTGAATCCAACTCATGGGTTTCAGCTGAACCTCTAAACACCTTACTACCATCAGATCTACCTCTGTCTGAAAACCTCTCTGATAAAAAGAGTCTGTCCACTACTCAACAGTTAATTGCTGATGAACCTCAAACGTCCTCATCAGTAAACATCCCAATTATTGATCCAACCTCTGAGTTGAGCGATCATACTCCTGCTCAGCGATGGACCAGAGATCATGCAATAGATCAAATTCTTGGTGATCCAGATGTAGGTATTCAGACACGACGAAGCTCAGGTAATATCTGTCTCTTTGTCAACTTTCTCTCTTTAATAGAACCAAAGAAGACTGATGATGCCCTCAGAGATCCAAACTGGGTCAGCGCTATGCAAGAAGAGCTGACTGAGTTTACCCGTAACAAAGTTTGGAATCTCGTTCCTAGACCATCTGATAAAACTGTTATAGGCACCAAACGGGTGTTTAGAAACAAGTTAGATGAACATGAAACTGTAACCCGCAACAAGGCTCGACTTGTTGCTCAGGGATACAGACAAGAGGAAGGCATAGACTATGATGAAACCTTTGCCCCTGTGGCTAGGCTCGAAGCAATTCGACTATTCTTAGCCTATGCAGTCTATAAAGACTTCATCGTCTATCAAATGGATGTAAAATCAGAGTTCCTAAATGGAAAGGTGAATGAAGAAGTCTATGTAGAACAACCTCCAGGGTTCTATGACCCTAAGTATCCAAATTATGTTTATAAATTGGATAAGGCTCTCTATGGTCTAAAACAAGCCCCTTAGGGCTGAGGAAAGCTCTGCGTTTTCCTGACAAACCCAGGAATGGATTCGATGCCTTGCCAACTGATGCTGAACTCATTCAATTCCTGGATGCAATGGAATACTCTTGGGAACCCAAGCCAAGGACGACGATTCCAAACAAGAAGATGACTCTTGTGAAGAAGGCACTGATGCCTTCTCAGCTTAACTACATCTTCTCACACTTCATTCAGTGTATGAGTGGGAAAAGTGGGTCACTTGACCAAGCCAGCAAGACTCGGGTCCAGATGGCTTACTCGGTGATCGCTGGAAGAAACTTCGACTACGCAACAACTATCTTTGACGATCTAAAGTCAAAGATAGAGAAGACCGAGAGGGATCGCAAGGTCCCCTACGTACACTTCATCTGCGTGTACCTGAAGTTCCTCTACCCTGCTACATACCCCACTAACTCGGATGCATCTTTTCCAAAAGTGGGTCAGCGCTCCCTGGAGGTCAAGACGCTCCCCAATGAGGTAAGTATCTCTGAACTTCGCTCCCAACTCTCTCTCCTCACTTCTTCGTCTTCAGCGGCCATGCAGGAGGTTCCTTCTTCTGCTATCTCTGCCGCTACCCCTTCCAAACGACCATCAACTGGCTCCCTTGGTCCTTCGAAGATGGTCAAGGTGACCAAGGAGAAAGCTACCTCTAGCTCAAGACCTAAGGATGTTTCTCAACAAACCTTCTTAGATGCTTTCGTGGGTCTCTCCTCCACATCCTCAGCGATAACTACTTCAACCGTGCCAGCGATCTCGGTCGCTGCCACAACAACAGTGACGCAACCTACAATCTCAGTTCAACAACAACCTGAGGTAACTACTCCTATCCCTACATCTTCTATCCCCATCTCTAGTCCTTCTATTTCTTTGATCTCTAACCCTCCATCTATTTCTACTCAACCACAGTTTGGACACATAGGACCTGAACATCAATCTTTTGAGGAATCGTTACAATTCTACAAAATGTTTGATAATTCAGGTATCCCTATAACCTTAAACACTTCTCCCAACTCACCATATAAGCCTGTTTCTCAAACACTAACTTATATTTCAGGTCCTAGTTTGGCGACTGTTGACACCAATGTCAACAGTTTGAGTGCAAAGGTGGAATCTCTGACTGCCTCTCTCAACAACACCACCAATGATGTTCAATCAGCTGGTGAAGCACTGAAGACGCTGACAGCCAATTGCGCCTCCAAAGCTGACGTTTCTCAAATCGCTTACTCTCCAAGAAGCGATTTTCAAAGTCAGGGAAGACTCACAGCAACAATTTGCAGCCTTGGCTACAAAGGTTGATTCCTGTGAAGTTCTTCTTCAGCAAATCCTGACTCACCTGAAGGCACCAGCTCCGGCTCCTACTCCCTCATTCACAGAGAACGATCGTACATCGCTGAACATTGCCGTGGAGTTTATTCATCAGGCTACGTCTGATCTTCCTGCGTTTGAAGGCCGTCTGGACTGTTTGGAAGTTGAAGTTCAGGTGTTGGCCGCTGCAAAAACTTCATCTCCTTCCAAAGATCTCTCCCTCAATGATAATGACAAAGAGGGGGAGAAAGCAGCTGAAGAAAATACGGAGTTTGAACTCGCTACTGAGGTCCAACAGAAGGAAACTCCCTCTCAGGTTAAGGGGGAGATAGCTGCTGAAAAAGCCCCTCCTTCTCTCAAAGATTTAATCGATGATGAAGAAGAAGAGGACGATGAAGATTAAGCCCTTGATCTTGAAGATCAAGAGGAAGAACCTCATCAAGATGATGATGATGACGATGATGAAGATCCATCGCTATGGTGTTCTTCAGCCGTCACTTCATCAGCGATAGCTTCGAAAGAAGTTATCATAGCAGGGGGGAGCCATGGAACTTCTTCAGGAACCCCTTCCCAAAGCAATGGTGCTATTGCTAAGGGAAGCCTGAAGAAGACTTCACTATCTGAGGAGAATCCTTCTCAGGTATGCCTTTCCCTCGTTCCCTTATCCTTCTATAAAAATTACACCCCTTTTTCTTTCTAGCCTTTATCTATATTCTTCCATAAAAATAAACTAACCTTTTTCATTTTCTGACCAGACAGTTCTCTCCCCTGCTTAAGGGTAAAGAGCTCCAAATAATCCCAGCTGCTGAAGCTGATGACCAACCAATCCCAATCTCTGTAAGAGAGATTGATGAAGAGGAAGAAGTAGAAGAAGAAGAGTCCCTGCAACATCATGGAAGGCCCTCTAGACCATCTCACTGGTCAGAGGAAGAGATGAAGAAAAGAACAGAGATGATCTCTCATCTGGAGAATCAACGTCGAAAGATCCCCTCTCAATCAACGGATCTAGAGTTCCTGACTGAAACTGAAATCGAAGAATCCGTCAAGGCTGAGAAGCTGATTGCTGACTGTCAAAGAGATGCCTCTCTGGCTCTCAAAATTCAGTCCTCTCAAGTCAAAGGCAAGAAGCTGAAAAGCAAACCAGTGGAAGTCCAGGCAGCTCTTTTGAAAGAGATTGAAGAGGAACGATCCAAAGAAAAAGCGGTCAGCGATAATACAGTCGATTGGTGCAAGCACAAAATTGACTATCGCTCTGACCCAATGAAGATCGTAGATGTTGCTATCTCTGGGAGAAAGAAGAAGGATAAACTTTCTGTCACAATGGAGATTACCAGAGAGGATGGAAGCTGCAAGGCTATGTTTATTTCAAAGCTGGAAGACTTCGGCTACATGGGGTGGCTTGAGTTCAAAGATGCGCTGAAGAAATCAAAGTCAACATACAGAGGCTATGTTGAAAGGCTGAATAATGCCCTTATCAACAGAGTCACTGCTATACTAAAGGTGCCATCTACTCTTCCTCCAAAGTCCAAGCAAATCAAAAGAAAGCCTATCTCCTCCTCATCTGATAATGTCGCAGTGATCAGAAATGAAACCTCCATCAAATTCTCAAGAGAAGCTCCGTTCGGTCCTCCTCCTGATATTTCAGTTCTGGATCTATCTCTGCCTCCTGGCGGACTATATGTTGCGGGACAAGTTCTTGAAGAACCTTTTGGAATCTTCTTCAGAGATGACGAGGAACAACTCAGATTTCAAAGAGTCTCTAAAATCCCTATCTGTCCCCTCTCTCTTCTCAAGGATCTCATGTGCCTATGGTGTACTCTCTCTCCTGCTGCTGAGCCAATCATAGCCATCATCTGCAAAGAATCTTTAGAGCGAAAGCAAAAAGGAGAAGAAATACCTGAGTATTTGATCAATCCTCCTAAACCCTCTTTAGATAGCAGATAGATTAGTTTTCTTTCTTGTAATCTATTAGTTTAACTTACAACAGTTAATACATCACTTGTACTTGTAATTTTCATACCTTGTAATTCTTTTCTTGGATTAATGAGAATTTTAGTGAAGTACTTAACTCTATCAGTGCTGTAAAAGATCCCTCAAAATAGTAATTGAGACATGTATGTTATGAGTCCTGATTATTCCATTATTTTGAATTATAAAGTAATTTTCTTCAGTTACTTTGTCATTATCAAATAGAGGGAGATTATTGATCCAAACTCTCTCAGTGATTTGATAACGACCCTTTTCTGTACTTAGTGAAAATTACGTTTAATATGTATTAGTGTTTCACCATCAGCGATCAGACTGAGTCTGTTCAGTTATCGCTGATAGTCTTTCTCCTAAACATTTAATATGTATTAGTGTTTCACTATCAGTGATCAAACTGAGTCTGTTCAGTTATCGCTGATAGTTCTGATGTAAACAGTAACGTAATCCCTGAAGACAAGTCTCGCGTCAACAGATGTTCATAGCTGAATCGAAGACGAAGTTGATGAACAAAGAGAAGTCTACTAGTGACTTGATGCGGATATCAGTGAAACAAAGACAACTCTACTTATACGCGAAGGAACATGAGGAAAGCTTCAGCGATCGCTGAACTCTTGATGTCTCTGAAGAAAGAGATATTCAGCGATCAAATGATCACTTAGCTTATACCTCAACTACACTGTTCATGATCCGACCGAAAACATGTCTCCCAAAGTCAGACTTTCAAAGCCAATCAGAGAACGCCACGTGTAAAGTGCCCTGCCATGCATTTAATGCATAGGGTATAAATAGGAAGTTCACCCCTCCATCTGAGGGTGTGCTCAATCCTTGAACCCCAAATAGAAACCTTTGTTTTCTATATTCTAAATCCCCCATTCTCTGAAATTCTTGTGCAACCATCTTAGTGTTTTCTTAAGTTTGTTTAAATTGAGTCTTACTTAATCTTATTCCGCAAGAGACTTGTAAATTGTGTTTGATTTATCAATAAACAATTTATTAAATTTTAAATTATGTGTTTGTATTCATCCCCCCCCCCTTCTACAAACTTGTTAAGCACCTTAGGGACCAACACCATATCATCTAGAAACTGAATGAGTTCAGCGTCAGTAGGCAGAGCTTCAAAGCCACTCTTAGGTTTGTCAGGAAACCTGAGAGCCTTTCTTAAGCTGAAAGCGGTCATCATTCCTTTGCCGAGGTCAGTGCAGAAAGAAATGGCAGGGACCTGATCACCTTTCTTGTTGGTGATGGTCGATTCTTCAGCTGTGAACCAAAACTGTTGAAGTAGAGTTTTGGAGGGTTTTGGATCAACAGTGAGAGCGTAAGCAATGCAAGATTGCTTTAGGAATTTAGCAGCATCCACCAGGTGTGAGTATTTGATTCCATCGAAGTCTAGGCGTCCAAGATGGTTGTTTTTGGGGACTTCAAAGTCAGTGATGGCGAACTTGACGTTCTTGGAGGGAACAAGTGTTGACTGTGCCATTGCTAAACAAGGAAAGAAATAAAGAATAGAAGGGAAGGATTAAAGTCTAAAAATAAAGAAATTTTTACCAGATTAAGATAAAAACAAAAATATTTGAAGATTAAGACGTTGTTCTTAGTTTAAGAAGGAAGAACAATGAGAAAACCAAAGGTTTTGAAAAAATAAAATAAAAAAGAATGATTTTAGTGAGTAGAAATCTTATAAAAATCCATAATGAAAGAACATAAATGGATTTTAATAACAAGATTGAAATGGAAACAAGTAGAAAGATTAAAATAACCTGGTGATCTTGAATGAAGATGATGCAGAAGCTTGAGAGAGAATTTCTTGCTCAAAAAGTTTTTCAGAAAGCGTAAAAGATAAGAATGAAATGAAACATTCCTTTTATATGTAGAGAGTAGGAGAGAGAAAGAGGCAGGAATACAAATGTTCATCATAACATGGACACGTCCCACGAAGTTGATTGGATAGAAGGGCAATGGACGAACGTGTCAGAAAAAGGCATGTCGTGGATTGTCGGTTCAAATGACGTCATAGGAGAGAGAAAAACGTTTCATTTGTCCTTTTTGAAATTATCTCTGAAGAAAAGTCAGAGATAGGTTTTTCTTTGAAAGAATCCCTGATGAAAATTCAGAGATTGATTTTTATTTTAGAAGGATCACTGAAGAGAAAACTCAGTGATAGATTTTGTTTTTCAAAAAGCTTTTAATCATTTGAAGAAAAACTTCAGTGATCAAAGTTTTATTTAAAACGTCTTACTGACTGAAGATTAAGTGATTGAGAGTAAGAAAGCATACCTGAGAGTCAGAGTTTTAATCAGAGATTGAATGATAAAGGGGAAATTATAATCACTGACTTAATGCATGAACGCTGAAGATTTACTCTTCGAGATTCAGCATTCCAAGCTCACTGATGAGAAAGTTGAACCTTATCTCATCAAGAGGTTTGGTAAACAAATCAGTTAACTAATAGTCAGTGGGGATAAAGTGAAGTTCAATATCACCATAATTTGGATACTTAGGGTCATAGAACCCTGGAGGTTGTTCTACATAGACTTTTTTATTCAGCTTTCCATTTAGGAATGTTGATTTTACATCCATTTGATACACAATAAAGTCTTTGTAAACTTCATAAGCTAAGAATAGTCGAATTGCTTCGAGCCTAGACACAGGGACAAAGGTTTCATCATAGTCTATACTTTCCTCTTGTCTGTATCCCTGAGCAACAAGTTGAGCCTTGTTGCGGGTTACAGTTCCATGTTCATCTAACTTGTTTCTAAACAGCCATTTGGTGCCTATAACAGTTTTATCAGATGGTCTAGGAACGAGATTCCAAACTTTGTTACGGGTAAACTCAGTCAGCTCTTCTTGCATAGCGCTGACCCTGTTTGGATCTCTGAGGGCATCATCAACCTTCTTTGGCTCTATTAAAGAAATAAAGTTGACAAAGAGACAGATATTACCTGAACTTCATCGTGTCTGAATACCTGCATCGGGATCACCAAAAATTTGATCTATAGGGTGATCTCTGGTCCATTGCTGAGCGGGAGTATGATCGCTTACTTCAGAGATTGGATCAATAATTGGAATGTTCACTGATGATGAAGCTTGAGGTTCATCAACTATCAAGTGTTGAGTGTCAGGCATACCATTGTTTTTTGAGAGAAGTTCAGACGAAGATGGTTCTGATGGAAGAAGTGTGCTTAGAGGTTCTGCTGAGATCCATGAGTTGGGTTCAACGTTAGGAGGTATAATGTTTGGATCATCATCAGCAGCCGGAGGATTTGAATGCTGATTGTTTGAAAAGAAGGGTTCTGTTTCTCTGTAATGAGAGAACATCCAAGCATTTAATTCTTCATTGTCAGCGATTGGTTTAGAGTTCGCTGAGCGAGTTTCATCAAAAGTGACATGAATTGTTTCTTCCACAGATTGTCTTCGCTTATTGAAAACTCTGTAGGCTTTGGAGATGGAGGAATATCCAATAAATATTCCATCATCAGCTTTTGGGTCAAACTTTCCAAGCTGATCTTTGTTGTTTAGAATAAAGCACTGACAACCAAAGATATGAAGAAAACTGATAGAAGGCTTTCTTCCATGAAAAAGTTCATAAGTTGTCTTTCCGAATCACTTTACTATCAGCGATCTGTTTTGAGTAAAACATGCAGTATTTACAGCTTCAGCCCAAAATTGAGTAGACTTCAATGATCGTTTTGTTTCTTTTTTCAGCGACTCCGTTTTGCTGAGGAGTTCTCACTGAAGAGAAGTTATGAGAAATTCCCTTGTTCTCAAAGAAATTGTTCAGAGAACTATTTTTGAATTCAGTTCCATGATCACTTCTTATTGAACGTACAGTGAGATTATTCAGCACTTCCATCTTTTTAACAAAAGATATTAATTCTTCTGGAGTATCACTCTTGCAGCGAAGAAAGATAACCTAGGTGTAGCGAGAAAATTCATCTACAATGACAAGCGTATATTTCTTTCCAGCTATAGATTGGATGTTAACAGGGCCAAATAGATCCATATGCAAAAGTTGAAGAGGACTTGTCACTGAGGAAACTTGTTTAGACTTGAAACTAGCTTTTGTCTGTTTTCCTTTTTCACATGTAGAGCAAAGAGATTCTTTAGCATATGAGTGCTGAGGAAGACCAGAAACCAGTTCCTTAGGAGAGAGAGAATTCAGGGTTTTAAAATTTAGATGAGAGATCCTTTTGTGCCATAGCCAATTGACATCAGAATAGACTTTAGAGAGAAAACATACGTTTTCAGTTATAGTAGAGTCCATATCTATTACATAGACATTTTCTCTTCGATAACCACTGAGAGCAAGTTTTCCTTTCTTATTTACCACTGAACATGCTTTCTTGGAAAAGCGAACTTCATAGTCTTTATCACATAGTTGACTGATGCTTAGAAGGTTATGCTTCAGTCCATCTACATAAGCGACTCTTCTGAAGGTAGTTGTCCCATTGCTGAGGACACCAAACCCTCGGGTATATCCTTTTCCATTTCCACCAAAGGTCACAGAGGGACCTTTTTCTTCCTTGTATTCAGTGAGAAAGTCTTTTTGTCCAGTCATATGATGAGAACATCCACTATCGAGATACCAGATGCCCTTTGATCCCTGCAAACATAAGGAAGATTAAGCTTTGTTTGGTACCCACTTTTCAATGGGTCCTTTAGGGTTAGTGGAGATGGATGGTTCAGCAATCTTCACAGTAGATGAAGATTCAGCTTCAGTGGTAATCTTCACTTTGGTTAATTTTTAACCTTGGTGATATTCTTCACCTTGGTCAATTTTTCTGCTTTGATGACCTTCTCAGCCTTGGAGGCATTCATCCTCTCTTTAGCTGACTTATCAACTTTAGTGGCAGTTGGACATTTGCTAGCAATATGGTCAGTAAATCCACAGTGATAGCATTTTCTATATTTGAATGTGGTTTTAGGACCAGAAGTAGAAGATTTTGAGAATTTAAGATGAGAGGGGTTAGGTTCAAGAATGCTTTTAGCATGAGATATGGGAGGAATCTTGATTCCTTCAGATCTCTTAGGCTTGAGATCAATCTTTAGCTTTGGAAGACAGGGATCAAAGATTTCAATTACATAGCTAGAAGATTGACTCGCTGAAGGTTTAGAGGGAACTTTCAGCTTTGCTTTCTTGGAAGCCTTATGAGGACGAAGAATGGATTTTCATTTATCCGCAGACTTAAAGCCTTTGGATATTTCCTCAGGGATGGGATTAGAAGAAAATGATGAAGAGCACTGAGCCTTTGAAGTGTCAGGAATGGAAGAAACAAATGTTCCAAACTTAAGCATGGAACTGTCCTCTTTGGTTTCATCCTATGGTTTCCAAAAACCAAGACCAGTTTTATCACTGGCAGGAATCTGAGCACTTATAATATCAGTGATCTTTGTTGAAGATTTGTACCAACCTTCAACAGTAGCCTTTTCTGCTTTTCGAGCAGCGATGGCTTGTTTGCGTTCAATACTGATGATTTCATTAACAATTACTTGATCTTTCAAACTTTCCTCTAAAAGAGTCAGTTCTTTGATCTTTTCATGACATTTCTCTAGTTGTTCAGTTAAATCAATGTTTTTGTTCTCAGCTAGAGTTTTGCCGTTTAGAGCATTGTAGAGATCAATCGTCAGCACGTCAACGACGCGACTTCTCTCTTCTTCAGGTAGAGAGGGATTAGTAGAGATAGATACCTGAGACGATATATAGCTCATAGAAGTTTCAGCTGATTCTTCCACTTCTTTAATCTCATCCATGAGGCAAAGATTAGCGACTTCTTCTTCATCAGAACTTGATTCTTCTGATTCAGCCCAGTCATGTTCTTCAGCAATGAGACCTTTACCTTTTCGCTTGTAGCTTTTTAGCTTTTGATATTTGCCTTTCAGCTTTAGGTATTTGTCATCGCTGGATCTTCTTGAGGTAGAAGGTTTGAAGACTTTCTTTGACCTGCACTCACTTGCAAAGTGTCCAATCTTTTCGCAGTTAAAACAAGTAGCAGTAGCCTTATCAACAGGGGTTGATTTTGGCTTGTCAGTTAGGGACAGAGGCTTATTTCTTCTGAAATTGCTCTTTCTTGCAAATCTCTTAAAAGAGTTTGTCAAGAGTGCTAAGGATTCATCAAACTCTGAAATATCAGTGTCTAATAGATCCTCAGTTACAGAATCTAACTCAAGTGAGAGTAGATCGCTGAGATGGAATTATTTCTGAAGAGACTAAAGCAACATAAGTGCTTTTGGAGTATTTAGAATCTTTTATAAGATTCTTCTTCTAGAGATTTGATTGCTCATAGTTGAGCAATATTCCATATAAGGTGCTGAGAGAAAGAGAATTTAAGTCTTTTGTTAGCTTGAGACATATCGAATAACTGTCCCAGCATTCAGGAAGACATTCCAAGAATTTTGTTAGGACCTCAGAATTAGAATAGGTCCTACCAACGGTTCTTAGATCAATGATTAAGCAGTTAAACCGCTGATGAACGTCAGAGAGAGATTCATTCTTACCAGTGATAGAACTTTCATACTGTCTTACCAAGTTAATCTTTCGAGTCTCTTGGATTTCAGTGGTGCCTTCATATTGAACACATATGGTTTCCCACATTTCCTTAGAAGTTTTAAGATGCATGATGGAATGGAAAACTTCATCAGGCAAGGCCATTGAGATAATGGTCTTTGCCCTTGCATCAATACCAACCTTCTTCTTGTCTTCATCACTCCATTGTCTAATTTCCTTAACAACATAGCGTTCAGGAACAAATGGAGTGGTAGCAGTAGCTGGAACGACAGCTATGATTTGGACAGGTTCATAGGGTTCATTAGTTATGTATTCAGGTATGGTGGGATCTGCACCTTCTAGAAATAACATCATTCGATTTTTCCACAGAGAGAAGTTATCTCTGCTGAATCGAGGAGGTTTGAAAGTGAACCATTATCATAGTAGTTTGTGTTTGTGTTGAGTGCCATTTTAGAATAGCAAGGAAGAGAAAAAGCAATATCTTGTTTATCAGATTAAACAGTCTGCTCTGATACCACTTGTTGGTCCTGGAGGTGCTTAACAAGTTTGTAGAAGGGGGGGGGGGGTTAAATACAAACACAGAAATTAAAGTTTAATAAATTGTTTATTGATAACTCAAACATAATTTACAAGTTTGTTGCGGAATAAGATTAAGACAAACTTAAGAAACACTAAGATGGTTGCACAAGAATATAGAGAATGGGAGATTAGAGAGTATAGAAAACAAGGGTTTCTAACAAATAGAAATATGAAGGCTAGAGGTGAGCACACCCTCAGATGGAGAGGTAATATTTCTATTTATACCCTATGCATTAAATGCATGGCAGGGTACTTTACACGTGGCGTTCAGTGATTGGCTTTGGGAGTCTGACTTTGGGAGACATGCTTTCGGTCGTATCATGAACAGTGTAGTTGATAGAGTTGTTGTACGATTTGTGGCAGAGACGTGTCCGTTCTGACACATCGAACTGGTTGTGTAAGGTAAGACAAAAGGAGACTTGAGGCATAAGCTACGTGATCGTTTGATCGCTGAATATCTCTTCCTTTAAAGATACAAAGAAGTTCAGCTATCGCTGAAGCTTTTCCTCATGTTCCTTCGCGTATAAGTAGAGTCGTCTTTGCTTCACTGATATCCGCATCAGGTCACTAGTAGACTTGTCTTTGTTTAGTGGCTTCGTCTTTGATTCAGCTATGAACATCTATTGACGCGAGACTTGTCTTCAGGGATTACGTTAATTGTTTACATCATAGACTACCAGCGATAACTGAACAGACTCAGTCTGATCGCTGATAGTGAAACATTAATACATATGAAATGTTTACAAAAAAAAAGGTCATCAGCGATAACTGAACAGACTCAGTCTGATCGCTGATGGTGAAACACTAATACATATTAAAACGTAATTTTCACTAAGTATAGAAGAGGGTCGTTATCAAATCACTGAGAGAGTTTGGATCAACACATCTCGATATAGTTTTTTTTCGTTTTAACCGTTTTTTAACATGAAATGTTATATATGTGTTATATTAATTATGAATATTTATGTACGTTCAATTAACAATTTTATTTTTAACAATTGATTAATTTTCAAAAATTTTGATCAATGGCCAATATTGATCCTCACATTTACAATGAAAATCTAATTTTCATTTTGATCCTATATATACACCCATATAGGGGGTCATTTCAAGGGAGAACTCGTTAAATTTGTGATAATTATGAGACCCGATTTCAACTTCTCATTATTAATAATCAATGGCCAATATTAATAATGTTAATTTTAGTAATTATCCGTTAATTTTCAAAATTTAAAATTTATGGATAATATTTAAGGGTAACGTAATTTTTTAAATTTATGGATAATTTTTTTTAATAATAATAATTTATAATGGATAATATATTGGTAATTATTCTTTTTTCTCTCTCTTCTCTCCACCGAAATCAAACTCATATCTCTTGTGATACACGTTATGATACATTACCACTTTATATATGTTATCATTGTGAAGATTAATTAGGCCCCATATGGTATACATTAAATTTCAAATATTAGTCTTCTTGATTCATTATTATCATTGTAACCCAAATTTTGTTACGGGAATCATGAAGATTAATACTTGAAGTTTTTAATTGTATGAGATAATAATGAAATTTTCTATAATAATGATAATTAATTTATTTTGTTGTTATCTGAATCCCTAAATTACTAATTCACATTTTATTATATAAATATATATATATATATATATATATATATATATATATATAGAGAGAGAGAGAGAGAGAGAGGGTCATTCTTTTGTTAATCAATGATTTTGTGTTAACCTTGTTAACTAATCTGGACCCTTAATCTTAAAAATTAATGGTTTTGATTAAAACAAAATTTTAAATTAAAAAAAGGGAAAAAAAATCAGCTCAAAATCGATGTTCCTATATAAACAAGGTAAAAAGGTAAAATTATATTAATTGATAAACATGGAAACTTATTAAATCCCAAAATAATAGGCACCACTTCCCTAAATATATTCGTGAAAAAGGGCTACGTAAGTTATAACCACCACTAAAATGCAAAATAAAAATTAAATTTATATTAATATTAATATTATATTGGAGGTTTTTGGTTAATATATGTTAAAATTCTAGAAGGGTGGGTTTATGGTGTTTGGTTCATATATGTTAAAATTGTACAAGGGTGGGTTTATGGTTTTTTGTTCATATATGTGCAAATTCTAGAAGGGTGGGTTTATGGTTGTTGGTTCATATATGTTAACATGTGATTATTTTACAAAGGTGGGTTTATGGTTTTATGTTTATATATGTTAATACATGTGATTTATGTGCATAAATGCGATCTGCATGGTCTGCATATTAGAAAAGTTTATGTCCATTTATATGCATATATGAAATAGGCATTTGGAAGATTTTATGTATTTGTGCACATATGAACCCAAAAACAACTATTTATGTGCATATATGTTAATACATGTGACTTATGTGCATAAATGCAATATGCGTGGTCTACATATGAGAAAAGTTTATGTCCATTTATGTGCATATATGAAATATGCATTTGTAAGATTTTATGAATTTGTTCACATATGAACCCAAAAGCAACTATTTATGTGCATATATGAAAATGGTTAAACCTGGTTCAATTTGATTGTCGTCCATGATAAAAGAAAAAAAAAGAAGACAAAAAACGATTCCTATATTATAGGAAGAAGACGTTGTGTGAAAATTTAAAAAAAAAATCAGATATGTAGATTAGGATAAACATTTAAAATAAAAGGAATAAAATCCATAAAAATCTCAAATTCCATATTTATTTCAACGTGATAATAGATATAATATAATATTAGAAAATTTTAAAATTCCAAATTACTAATTTACCCTTACTAAAAAACTGTTATGATTACTAAACCAACAAAATCTTTGCAATCCTATTGGTCTAAAATGGTTAACAAAGTTAACATTAAATTATTAGTTAACAAAAGAAGGGGACCCTATATATATATATATATATATATATATATATATATATATATATATATATATATATATATATATATATATATATATATATACTACCTTATAATGCATTACATCTAAACTCTTAATTATAATCCATCAAGCATAAGATACAACCATTTTATGCATAAAAATTCAAAAAACTATGGAATACAAGTTAGAAAACGTAAGGTACATCTTGTTGATGCACTACCTCCTAAACCACCAAACTTGAAACTTTGAGGCTTACTTTCTTAGTTCCAACTTTTTTTCCAACACTATTTCCAGCTTTCTTCCTCTTATTTGGTATGTTCAACCGACTCTTTTTACATTCAAACTCTCATGGATGCTAAATTGAGCTCTCACCTGCAAGTAAAAACGTTGAAACAAGCAACAAGCCATGCTAATGTTTCAAATTTTCTCTTTCAAAAACCACTCACTCGATCAGTAGTAGCACTGTTCATAGAAACCTACCAGACCTCACCATTGAAGTTGATCTACTCCATTTGGTTCTGCTCTATTTCGATTTTGCTCCTGCCATTCAAGTCACCAGAAACCCCGAGGCCCATTGCAATTGTAGGTCTTCATGGCTAATGCTCTGTGATTGCACAAACCTCTTATCTACACATATTTAACTTCAAAACTTTCATGAAATCTAACTGACTTCTCCTTCACTTAATCTCTGCACATATATAAATACACATACATGTTTGTATGTAATGTATATCTTCATCTACCTTCATCTTTCCCTCTTCATTCATAGGAGCACACACCACTTTTCGGCACGTGGCAAAAAAATGACGTCTCATGGTTCGAGCTTCCTGTCCGGCCAAACTGGCCACTTGCTTCTTTTTGTTTCCAGGTTTGTGTTGTTGATTTTTATTTAGGCGGCAACTGCCACCAAGAAGTATCCATTAGTGTATATGTTGATGAATTTAATTAGTAAAAACCAATATATTGCTTCAAGATGATATAAAACATTTATAATTTGGTTTTTCAGATTGGGACTACTTTGTTCATTTTTTTAAATTGCAAAAGAAAAGCTTTTACCTCCTTTTGGGGATCCAGTTTTTTTCATTACAATCCACAGAGAGTGTGAGATCTAGATCCATACTTCGATCTCTATCTTTCTCTCTCTATATATATGTACCATATCTGTTTTCATATATGTGATGATGATGGAGATTCACAAATGCTTCATCTTAGCATGTTTCTGTTTTTCAGTGTAATGTGATCAGTCACATCGGTGCTTCAAATCACAAATTCAAAAATGGAGATGTTGTTCCTATCTACGCCAACAAGGTTGGTCCTTTCCATAATCCAAGTGAAACGTGCCGCTATTTTGATCTATCATTCTGTTTGTCAGGTGATTTGAAAGATAAAAGGAAGCGCTTAGAATTGGTAACTCCCGCCGCTGATCTATTCTTTTGTTCATCAATTTTCTTTCCCCTCCATCGATCTGCTCAAGAAATGAAGTTCGAAATTGCTTATAATGAAGCTCTTGATTTGCTCAGGAATCCACTGCTGGAATGAAGCTCTCCATTTTTGAATATTTTTGGTTTTGATGTTCCCAAATTTTTTAAAGTTTCTAAATAAAAACCAAGTTAATTTTGGGGTTCCAAACAGAAAAACGAATTAGGGGTGTAAACAAGCCGAGTCGAGTCGAGTAGTAGGTTAATCGAGTCGGGCTTAAAAATTAATAATGGGCTCGAGCTCGACTAACTTTTTCAATGTAAGGCTCGAGCTCGAGTTCGAATATTTTTGTGTTATCGAGCTTGAGATCAATATTTCTTAATGAAAAAACAACCGAACAACCTCTTAGCGTTCAATACAAACTTGATTTCTTGGTTAACAAAGATTTCTGAGTTTATTTGCACAAAGAAACTGATAGAGCAAGAAGTGGCTAAGTTACGAAAATCCATTACAAAGGATTACTACATTCATATGTACTTTGATGACTTACCACTGTGGGGTTTCATAGGGAAATATGAGAAAACCAAGTCCAATGAGGAAAAATACTACCTCTTTAACAAAGTGGATAGCATACCAAGGCAGACTGTTATTAAACGCATTATTTATGAAATGGTGGCTACTCACTACAATGTATCTTTCAAAATTATTTGTGGGAGGTAGTTTTAAATTTAATAAAAGGTGGGTTTTTGTGATGTCAATCTTCATAGTTATAGTTGTGAACTTTATCGTTGCAGGCTTGGCATATGCCACCAATGAAATGAACTTGAGAGAAGATTTTAGCGCATGTTGAATTTGAATTTGCGGTTAAAAGAACGATCCGCTAATGGATGCACATGTTAAAAGGCTGCACATGTTAAGAGAAGTTTTTTATGGTAAATGGATGCACATGTTCAATTTGCATGTTACATATGAAAATGTTGCTACTTATTAGCAATTGTACTTCATGGATTGAAAATGAGTTAAAATTTCTATAGTACAATTGTTATGCAAACAAATACACTCTCTAGGTACATTAGTCAAGAATCTAGAGTACCAACCTTTTTTAAATAAATAAACTGAAGGAATGATTTTGAGAAAGTGAGAGGAAGGATCCATTAATCGGTTATGGACCGGTTAAGAAATTAAAAGGTCCGACCCTAAATTTTGAACCTGGACCGGTCTATAACCAGGTAAAAGAAGTCCAAATAAAGGCTAAAATTGGTCTTTGGTTAACCGAAAACTGGTTAGTTTGAAGCCCAATTAGAGACCGAATGTCTCAGTTAAAGCCCAAAACCCGGCTCAAGGCCCGGTTAAAGCCCAAAAAACCATTCAAGGTCCGTTGCTTTTACCTCAACTATTTTATGGAAAAAAATTAAAACAATATCAAAACAATAACTCGTGGTCATCAATTGTAGAATTAATGAAAGAAAACTTTATAAAATACTTTAAAGTTATGAAGCCTATGAAAAAATTCAACTACACATCAAACTTTGTCAAGTGGACGCTTCACTTATCTTATCATATTTTGAATCTACGGATGTGTATTGTTTAACAATATATGATTGTTTAGACTTTCAAAATTTTCAACAGGTACCTTCTACATTTTTTTCTAGATATCTTGTCAATACCATATTTTATTCACTACAAAAATGACCCATATCAGCGAGGGAAAAATCCGTCGCTAATCCCTAACTAAAGCTCGAATCCGTCGTTGATCCGTCGTTGATAATTCGTGGCTCAAACAGGCGTAGCTGATAGATACTATTAGTGATGGATCAACGACGGATTAGCGAGGAACAAGTATCAGCGAGGGTTAGCGAGGGACTTGTATCAGTGAGGGATTAGTATTAGCGACGGATTAGCGAGGGCATTTATCAGCGACAGATTAGTGAGAAAAACTATTAGCGACGGATTAGCGACGGATTAGCGACGGTTCCTATTAGTGAGGGCTTCTACTAGCGACGAATTAGCGAGGGAAACTAGCGAGGGCTCCTATTAGTGACTGATTAGCGAGGGCTCCTATTAGTGACGGATTAGCGAGGGTCCCTATTAGCGACGGGAATCCGTCACCGATCCCTCACTAATAGTTTTAATAATTTTAAAAATAAATATTAAAATAATTTTAGAAAAATAATTAATTTTTTTATTCACACACTCATACACACACACACATATATATATATTATGCATATTACATTTACCATAACATGTTAAGACTACATCTCATTAAACCACTAGATAGTAATTGTGTACAAGTAAGATGCAACACGATGCAAAACTTAATTGTAAATCAGTAATGAAAAATCAAAACAGCTATTCTTAATTTAAGAAACACAGTTTAATACATACATGAATCTAATAGGACCATACAAGGAAGAAGGGTAAAACTACAATGATATATTTTTCCTTCATCAGTTGATCTGCTTAATCTGTTTAATTTCCTTCATCAGTTGGTCTACTGTTGTAAAATATACTCTTATAAAACATCAGTACCTGCACAACGACCATAAAGTGCCCACATGGGGGAACTGACATTCATAAATCATATACTCTTATTAGTTTCTACATCAAACAAGTAACATGTCAATCGCCCCTCATGGGGGAACTGACATTCATAAATCATATACTCTTATTAGTTTCTACATCAAACAAGTAACATGTCAATCGCCCCTTTCACCGGCATCATCATCATCATATTCTTCAACACAACACTTGAAAGAAAGAAAAAAAATCAATGGATGGGCCAACTGAAGCAACAAACCTGATGGAGGTGTTCTACCAATAGAAGTGGCTTTAGGCTGAAGAGAAGGTAGAACATAACATAGTAACAGCTGGAAGAAAGGATGCTGAAGAGCTTCCAAGGCTGTTGTCCTATTACATGGATCCCAAGAATAGAGTGACTACATAACTCCACCATCAACATCAAAGTTTTTTACTTCTTATTTAAGTTTTTTACTTCCTAATGAAAATTTTGGAAATAATGATCATAAAGCATAGAAAATCGGTGCTTACTGCAATCAGATCAACTCCATCCTTACTTGCAGATGCTGGCAGACAGAAAGGAACATTATAGAAGACTGAAGTTAAGACATAAACACAGTGAAGGCTATCTCGACCTCCTGCATCAAATAGAAAAACCAGAAACAAAGCAAGTGAAGGCCACTGTATGTATGCCTTAAAATACATACTATAGATTAGAAAAAAAAAAAGCATAAAAGTATTTAAAACATAAAAGATACCGCTAAACCACACCTGGTTGTACATGGTGTCATACAGCACATCAGGAGAAAGCCCACCTTGAATCAATTGATTGAATGAATCATTACAAGATTTTGAGACTAGTGCGTCATTCTTCCCCCTACGCGACCTGCAAGTAAGATATTCTGCTACAATAAAATGTGACTTTCATTTGGCTAGAAACTCACTCAAGCACGATAGCATGACTAAGAATTTAACCAAGAACGGGAGGGATTCAGGAATGTGAAGTGGACTATTCCACTCGAGAAGGGGAGGGTTGGTGGTTGTCATCGTCAACAACAATGAGGTTGTGAATATGAGGATTCCACTTGAGAAGGCTACAACAGTGAGGGTTGGTAAAGTTTTCTATGAACAATAAGTAAGAATAAAAATTTGATTCACAAATCCTTGATAGTAATAACATATGTTTCTAGCATTGATTCAAAAGAATGCAAACCATTATATCCAACCTTAAATGAACACAAACTTTATTAACAAAATCAAGTACCTATGGGGAGAGATACTTCTTTGCTAGAAAGGACAGAAACTTGCATTAAATTGAGACAATTTCTCATCATATCTTTAACAATTTAACAAAATGAACAACATAAACTACAAAAAAACCTGACAAAAGTAAAACATTTCCATGGAAAATTGACTTCCAAAATGAAAATATCAAACAAACCCACATATGAAATGTGATCAAATTCGAGGAAACAAACTTGTAAAATAAAAAAGTTCCAATTTTGAAGTAAACACAATAACCCATATAGATTAAAGCAGAAAAAACCCAATAAACAAAAAAAAGTTTTAAATTCAAAAAAAGAAAGAAATCAAACCTCCAAGAAGTGAGTTTCTTGCTCAAGTCTGTTTAGTTCAGCCGAAAACCTTTTCTTCCCTCTTGTATCTGCTTATTGATAGCAAAGTATTGGTTGTGTGAGATAGCAAAAATACAACACATCCAAACCAACATTAAACTCAATAAATCTACTAAAAATCACCATAACAGATAGAAAGAGGGAGAGACCCACTATCATCGTTTGGATACACAGTAATGATACAAGATTTATATACCAAATAAATTAAAGAAAAACCGAACCCACAAATCGAGTGGTTTGAATCAATAAAACCCACATGATTTTTACTATGGAACCCTAAAAAACAAAACCGAAACAGAAACGCACATGTGTGTATGCATATACATAGAAATCTAGATGTATAGATAGAGATATACAAGACCTTGAGAGAAGAAGGAATGGATGATTTGGTGGGAGGAACCGCATATCAGAAATGGGGAAAAGGAGAGGGATTTTTTTTTCAAACAAAAGGGGAGAGGGTGAGGGAAATGGAATTGGGGAACTGGGAGGGAGGGTGAACGAAAAGAAATGGGGGAAATGGGGGAGGGAGATGAATCTCTTTTTAGCTTTTAATGGTGGAGTATTTTTGAAATATCTATGGTGTATGTAGGTACGTAGGTACCTTATTTTTAAAAATGTTATATATATATATACTAGTTATGTACCCGAGCGTTACAACGAGATGTAAATGTTTTGGGGAATTGTTGTGGTCTTAAATTGTAAGAAAAGAAAAGGTAACTACCAAGTCTAAAAATTACCATTATTATTAATGATCAACAGCTCCATGGTTTACATGATTAGGCAGTATGTGTAAAATCTTTAAATGATAACAATGTTTGATTATTGGTATACAATAAAAATTCTTATGATTACTAATTTGCTTGATAACCGACTACGTTTAACCAAAAATGACAATTCTTCAATCCAACCAATTATAATCTCTGTAACGTCATTGCTTTCTTTCTCATATTAAAACCATTTTTTGGAATTGATATTTTTATATTTACATTTAACTTGAAAGTTTGTTACGCTATAATGCATGTATAAATGATTGAGTACAAATAGAGCTTTCATCATGGAATCAAAGTAGATAAGTACGGATTAGAGCTTCCATGATCGAGTAACCTACATGATTATTCAAAGATTTTTAAAGGCACAAGTTCTAATGTTTCTGTTTAGAGGTTGTTTGGCAGTTGCTTGATGGTTTGGAGCAGAATCATTAAGTGGTCAGAATGATTAAGAGATTCTTATGATATCGTGCAAAATGAAATATGGTTTTTTGACAATTGATCAAAATGAAATCAAGACGCTTAATAGTTAAGGGAGGCTCAAGATACAAAATCATTCAGAGGGTTTTGAAACCATCAAGAGGCAGATTTTTTTTTTTTGCCAAACAGGATTCACCTCTTTGCGATTCAGAGATTGCCTCTTAATGAAACCATTAAGAGGTAAACAAACAACCCTAAATCTAGAATGTTACGGGGATTTTTTACCAAATGTTTACACGGAGCTTACAAACAAGTTTCACCACTCTCACCTTATTGAGCAACATTTTTTACCATCAAATATGAAAGTTTTTAAGCATCTCTTAAACCATGAATCTTGATATGATGCTTTTTCACTATGCCCACCTGCACCAACCAAACAACATCATAAAACATATATATATATATATATATATATATATATATATATATATATATATATCTTCTCATCAACATCACACATGATGCATATACTTTGTTACTGGTAGTATCAAGTGAAACTTGATACTCAAAACCACTAACATACATATGGTCTCTTCAACATTCAAAGTAATGGGGACATAAACTTGTATTGTCAAAAAAATTACCTGATTAATAAAGCTGGAGACGTTCTTTCTCTGGTCAGCTTGAAGTTGAATGGCCTTTAAACAATATGAAGCATGTTAGAAAATAGACACGGAAGCAAAACAAAGAAACCAACATTATGAAAGGGCCGTTAGAATATAAACTAACATGGCCTACTTTAGGTCCTGAACAACAGTTCCATTGCATAACTCCTTCAGGTCCTTAAAAATCTATTTGTAGCTAAAATCATTTTTCAACGTCGGAAAGGTCATCAAGCTTTTACGACCATTATGCTGCTGCACGCAAACATGGTCATACTCTTTAGACCCAACACCTCAAAAATAGCTCCCAAACGGAGTTCGGACGGTGTTCAGATGGTTTTCAAACAACGACTTCAGTGATGTGGAATCAGTCTTCGTCTCAATATTTGAAAAAAATCTTCCATTTCTGCTACTCGGTATGGTCTAAAACGTTAATATATAGATCATAATTCTTCATGAATAAATATATAGAAGAGAAACAAATTCAGTAACAGAAACATAAACTCAGATTCATGGAACAGAAACAAATCTGAAACAAAAACAGATTCACCGTCGATCGGAATAAAGATGAAGACAGAAACATAAAAATGGAAAAATGAATTCCAGAAACACAAACCATGATTCATGAAAATAAAACAGATTTACCGTCGATCGAACTCAAAATGAAGCCAGAAACAGATCTGAAAACACCATAAACAAAATCTGAAAAATACCATAAACAGATCTGAATAAACAACTCGAACTCAAAATGAAGTCGACGTTCATCGAGATCACCACTCAAAGCCGGTAAACAAAAACTCTCTCTTTCACCAAATCAACCAAAATTTAGAAACTTTGTAGAGGCAACTCACAATGAATCAACCAAAATTTAAAAACATTAAGAGTTTTTGCTAAGTTGCTTCCTTGAGACAGTTGCTTCCTCGAGACCACAACCAAAAATCAAAAAATGACCACAACAAGAGAAAATCGAGATAATCAATAAATCAAGAATCGAGAATACAACAAGAAAAAACCGAGAGCACAAGTAATTAGAAACCGTAACTTTAGAATCGAGATAATCAAATCGTCAAAAAATCAAGAAATCGAGACCACAACATCTACCTGAAATCGAGAGCGATGTGAAGAAGACGGAGAGTATGAATCGTAGCCTGTGAATCGTATAAGAAGAAACAACCAGAGTATGAAACATCAAAGCTCTTTACGGTTCATTTAGGTTTTGAGTGTAAAGGTAACAACAAAAGAAACAACCAAATGAGAAAATGAAAAAAATCTAGAGTAAGAACCGAGAAGATAGAAATCCATACCAAGAAATCGAGAGGAGCCCTCTGAAGAAGACCGAATAGAGATGAAGAAATAGAGATGAATAAGTGAAGAAAAATCTTTCATTTCTGCTACTCGGTATGGTCTAAAACGTGAATAAGTGAAGAACAATCTTCCATTTTTGCTACTCGGTAGTCTAAAACGTGAATAAGTGAAGAAAAAGGTATGGCTGTACTCTTGGATGTAAGGTGAAGACGTGAAGAAGTAGAAGAAGAAGGGAGTGGTTGTACCGTGGGTATGGGCCAAGTGAAAGTGTTTCAAGTTGTACATCATGCATCAAAAATTGTAATTAAGAGTTTTTTGATTTTTATGCTTTAAAACCTTGTACTATGTGTTTAAAGAGTTGTCTTTAAGACTTTTTTTTATCTAAATGCATATTAAAGTAGTATATATATATATATATATCTAATCTTATGCAGGGGTTAAATCATGTGAGAATCAAAAAAAGGTTGAGAACCATGATAATCGATGTAAACCGTAATTTGGTTTTGATCTTATGGTTTTAATTAAAAGTTGTTTCACCATATGAAAATGGCATAATTGTCATTTTGTAACAAAGATTCACCTCATGAAACACATGTTATTATTTCATCTCATGAAACACATACTATTATTTCACCTCATGAAACACATACAATTATTTCACCAGATGAAACACGTACTATTATTTTCATCTATATAATCTATTTCACCGCATGAAATCAAACAAAATTTCCCAAATTTACAAAGTTGATTTTGATTATACAAACATTGGATCATGTATGTCGACTTTCACCAGCGAGGTTCACGGTTCCTGGGAAAATGCACAAATAGCTTTAAGTGTATTCTCAATCTGCAACCTCAAGAAGGAATTAGGCGACAATTTAGGGTTCCTAAGCCAATAATGCCCCACCATTCTCCCTTCATCTGGATTGGCGATTGCCCAATTCTCCAGATCCTCCATCGCCTTGAAAGTCTTCATAAACCTACATTCCATTTCCTTCATGAAATCGTTCTTTGACAGACTTGACAGAACATCACGGTGAGGTTCATGATTCCTCCGCTGGTCTCATCAACACCAGTGAAGATCCGTTTGTGATGTGGGTTTCATCTGATAAGCATGTGATTGCGATCGGATCGTAGCAAAATATGATTTTCTTGTTTGGGTTTCTGGTGGATATGGTGAGATTGAGTCTGGAAGTGAGTCGTGTGGTGTTGTTGGCAATGGTGGTGAGGTTGAACGCCGAGATTTTGAGGGCTTTGATTGAGAATGTTGGGCGGTGGGGGTGTTAGAGGTGGTAGATGATGCAGCCGACGACGGTGGCGGTAAGGAGGAGGATGGGCGATGAGGGTGTTAGAGGTGGTAGATGATGCAGCCGACGACGGTGGCAGTGAGGAGGAGGAGGATTATGACCGACAACGACAATGACTTTGTTGGTTGTTGATGGGGTTTGGACGGTGAGGACGGCGGTTGGGATGATCAGATGAGTATCTGATTTGGGCTTTGCTTGATGATGCTGCTCTTGGATTTATTGTGGGCGATGAATTGAAAGCCCAATAATACCCTTCCACTTTTAATTTTATTACATAATAAATCTTCAAGTTGTAATTTATTTCAAAAATGCTATTGTGTTTCATGTCCATTGATTAAAAATAATAAATGGTTTAGATCGGTTCTCACGGTTCACTACCTTTTTATGGTTCTCATTTGATTATCGTCCATCTTATGTATGTAGGTATCTTATTTTTAAAAAAGTTATATATATATATATATATATATATATATATATATATAATCTTATGTATGTAAGTATCTTATTTAAAAAAAGTTATATATATATATATATATATATAATCTTATGTATGTAAGTATTTTTGTCGGTCCACAATACTATATCAAGTTCTTACAAAAACAATAACAACAACAAGATTACCAACCTGTATGATTAATAACAAACGATTACAATGGTTTGGTGTTCGGTTTTAGCTCTGATGTGTTCTCTCTATTTTTCACCTTTAGTGTGTGTGTTTTTGTGATATGAGTTCTACGAAATCTGATAGCTTCTCAAACACACTACACCTAATATCTAGATATTATCTAGATATTATCTAACAACTAATATCTATACTATATTATAAAAACGACATAAAAAACTCTTAATTACAACATTTTAAGTACAAGTTACAACTAATTAAAGCCAATTACTTAATTTACAATTTCTTAATGCTTTGGTACAACATTTCCAAGCACAGTATCTCACATAATCATCTATTTGTGGAATGGATACTCATTTATTAATATAAATATTTGTTTTTTTGGTGGAGGATTTTATAAAATATATTTTATATTAGCATAATCTATTTTAAATGTAGATTTTACATTTAAATCTATATTAATGACATGTAATATAAAATCTTTTTTTTCCGTATTTTTTTATATTACATCTCATAAGGATTTTTCCATATTTTATTTTATAAAATCTTTTTCCATATTTTATTTTATAAAATCTTTTTACATAATGAGATGTAATATAAATTCTTTTTCCTTCCGTATTTTTTTTTGCTAATATAAAATCTATTTTATTTTATAAAATCTACACGTATTTTATATTAGCATAATATAAAATCTACACATATTTTTTTTTGCTAATATAAAATCTACACGTATTTTTTTTCACGAGCATTAAAAGAAGAAAAAAGAAGGTTGATATGAATTAAAAATAAAAAATAACGAGATATACTAATAAATTATCGTATTCTTTAAAATAAAAATATTCCGCAATACTTTCCAAATTAACCAAGTGCAAATAAAATAAAATAGAAACAATGTAGATATAAAAATATTCTTCCATATTTTTAATATATTACATTTAAATGTAAAATCGAAAATAAAAATAAAAGATTTTAAAATATTCTCTACATTCACTATAAATATATATAGCTTCTCTATGTATAATCCGAGTACAAGAAGAAGACGAACGGTTGGGTGTCAATGTCGGAACCTGCAACTGAACAAAAGGTATTCCACTATATTTTTGTTTCTATGAAAAACTATTTTTTTATATTTTATTTTATTTACTGAGGATTTGTTTATATTTTTCAAAACCCACAATCATATTTTTTGAAGTAGGGAATAAGAAATATATACATATCTTTATTTTTATCGACTAATACTATAAGGTCTTGAAGTCAATAGTCAGATAAATTTTCAAGTGGTACTGGATGAATTTGAACTATACAGTTGAGTTGCCGGTTACAAAAGATATAAATCATTTATTTTATTTGTCATATTTGATGTGGGTTGAATGTTGTTAATTAATCTACAGATTTATACGTTCAAAGTGATTGTCAAGTGTTGTCGAGGAGGTTTCAGAAAAATTGCAAAATCTGTAAAAACGTATGTTCATATTTATAATTATTTCAATAATAGTGATATATTGTGAGACATGTCGTTTGAGTTTTAAATAATATAAGACAAAACTAATACCAATATTATTGCACAAACTCATAACAACAAACGATTAAGAATATATGCAAGTTAACCATTTATGAAAATACATCCGTTTTTTACATTGTATTTCATTAACTGTTAACAGAGAAATTACGTTTCATTTTAACTCGGTTCAATATTCCAACAAAAAACTTATCCTCCCATGCAATGCACGGGCCCAACACTAGTAATATATAACTTAGGTATTAATCTAACAAACTAATATCTAACATATTTAGATATTTAAACTAAGTTAAACTAAATACTAAAATTACAATAGACAATAATTTACTTAGACATTTATTACAAACGACATTAGACTTAATATCGAGAGTCGACTTTCCGGCATTAGCTTCAGATTGGATCTTCAGATTGGATGATCTTGAATCCAATAGATATGTGATCTAAAAATTTTATTTAAAAAAAGTTATATATATATATATATATATATATATATATATCTAATCTTATGTATGTAGGTATATGGCTTAAAATTTAATTTTTAACTTTTATTTTCAGACGACCTTTCAATTCGTGTGTGTATATATAGGCGAACGATCATGTGAGAAGTTGAGGTTACTGTGAGAAACATGAGAAATGGATCTAAATTATTGATCACTTCTAATCAAATGCCCTCCCATAAATTGCGTCTTAGAAAGGAATTAATCTGACGCAACTTGATGCATCTTATCTCAAGTCATCTCATCCTAATGTGTATCCATTTCTCATCCAATGGCTGATAACCACTTCTCACGCTTCTCATGTTAACCTCAATTTCTCATCGGAACCCAACCCTATATATATATATATATATATATATATATATATATATATATAGAGAGAGAGAGAGAGAGAGAGAGAGATAAAAGTTCAAATGAAAACTCAATTTTCATTGTGCACGTGAGGACGAATGTCGGCCCCTCCATCTCTATTGATCCAACAACTCATATTAAATATAATTTTTAATTAAAATTATTGATTAAGATGATTAGGCTTCAGTGATTATTAATGAACTTAGGATCATATTCACCGAGATAAAATGTTTCGAGATGCACCAGATCAATTCCCTTCTAAGACGCAATTTATGCGAGGGCATGAGACTAAAAGTGATCAAATGTTCAGATCCACTTCTCACGTTAACATCAACTTCTCACACAATCCTTCGCCCATACATATATATATATATATATATATATATATATATAGGGAGAGGTTCATTTGAGAAATGATAAATGTAACACCCGGGAATTCTCAAGGTAAGTATTTGTTCCCTTAATACATTAATTGTGTTTATCTGGATATATGAACCTTTATATGCTTATGAACCGTGTTTTAATAATATGTTGTTATCTGGTTAGTATTAAAGATGCATGTGTTTAGACCTCGCGCTTGTTTTCGAATTTGGTTAAGTTTTCGGGTCGTTTTGGGTTTGGCGCGAGAGTGCCACGCGATAGTGACATGGTCACTATCGCCGGGCACAATCGCCAGGATTGTACCGAGAGAGGGGGGGAACCTCGCGATAGTGACACGCGATAGTGACCATTGTCACTATCGCCGGGCATACTCGCGGGGGATGTACCGAGGGTGTGTTTGGGTTCGCGAAGGTGACTCACGATAGTGCCCTTGGCACTATCGCCGGGCACTATCGCCCACGCGGTCTGGCCGATTTAAAACACCATTTCAGCCCCATTCACTTGACAACTTCAAAAATCAGAACTAGGGTTTGGTTGAGAGCACTTTGGGGCGATTTTCTTCACTTCTCCACTCTCTTACTTCATTTATTACATAGAGGTAGTTGGGGGTTTTCAAGTATCTTATCAACTACTTCAAGGGTGCATTCAAGACCTAGCAATCAAGTGTTGGGAGTCTCAAGACTTCATTCTTATCCATTTCATCTATTTTCTAGGTTTTGGTCAAAAACCTAGATTTTGAGTTTACTAACCTTTTGTTAAAACTAGATACACATCATTATATTCTACTTGTTGACGTCAATGCATCTCTCAAATGTTCATATTTAATGTTTCAAGTATTTGGGGGTTTTTTACCCATGGATTTGAGTATAAGGAAGTTACCATGTTATATATGTGTATATCTTGGTATGTTGATGATTCCTTCTTGGAATGCCCTTTTGGCGACCTTATATTCTCACGAAGTATTTGGATGGATATTATGTATATGTTGGAATTACATGAGTAGGATGGTAATAGTGTGTTCCTAATGGATATCCGAAATGTTACAGATGGAATTACATCTTGAGACCTCCTAAATACTTTATGTGGACGAACCAAGTCTGTGATTCACTATAGGAATGTAGGTGGGTAACATTTGGAGAATTTCCTAGGGCGGTAGTCTCCCATGTACCTAGACCTCCGCCGTCGGGGAATTTCCAAAGGCGGTAGTCCCCGGTGCGTGTCAGACCTTTGGGTTGCCAGAGAAAGTGGCTTCAAGGTGCATTGCCTCTTTGGGTGAACCGGATTGCAGATATGGGTCGCTCCCGTTGACTCCACATCTACGTGATTAATTGTTAACTGCTGATAAGAACTGTAACTGTTTCTGGCATGATTTTACTTGTTCAACTCACTAGGCTTTTTGGCCTAACACTTGTTTGGTGTCGATGTGTATCTCAGGTGTTAGCAGCGCGACTCCTAGGCAGGTATAGATGCTTTGGGCGAGAGCTTTGGGATACGGCACTTGGATTATTTTGAGAAGCCTTGGGTTTATAGATGACACCCCTTTTTGTAATCTTTTTTCTAGATGTAGAAATTAGATTAGTTGGTTGTTGTTTATTTATCCGTTAAATTACAATTGTGATTAAACAGGTTTAATTGTACTATTTCCCCTTTTTGGGAGGCTCTTGCTATGGCAATTTTAGTATACCTCATGTCCGTTTTTTCGGATTTTTGTTATCCCTATTTTTAGGGTGTTACAAGTTGGTATCAGAGCTTTAGTTTAAGTGAACTAGGTATTGTTGTAGCATATCCAGACTTAAGCTTTAGGCTGTCTTGACTTCACTGTCCTCTTGGGGTAGAAATCCTAGGTGGGGAGAGTGTTAGGTTGCGGAATTACACTAATTGAGAGTTGTGATGATGGTGACAAGAATTCTTGTGTATGGTTCGTTCATAATTTCACTTAGCTATTGCTATTATGAATGCATTGTTACGTGAGCATACTTGACTTACTGTTATCGCGATAATTGATGAATGTATTAGTACGTACAATGAGTTAAACTCGCTTAGTCTTTTCTCAATCCCTTTCTCGTGCTTGTGTGGCAACGTGCAATGGTTAACACGCGGAGCAGACTACCGAATTCACCTTAGGCTCAGGTGGAGGTGCAATCTACCGCTGACCGACCGCCTTTGCTTGTAACCTCCGATGAACCTCTCATACCACCGATGTTGAGAAGGGAACCGGAACATATTCCTCGCAGGAACATCGTGGCGGATAATGCTATCCTGGAAGAGGTGACCATGGAGACCAGGATCCGAGATAGCATGATGCTGGCTATGAATTCTGCCATGGCCCAGCAACAACTCCAACAACAAGAGTTTTTCATGAAACTCCTAGAAGATCGAGATGCTAGTAACCGCCAACTCGAGACCATGGCAGAGAACGTCATAGTTGGGTCGGGTGGTAGACCTGAAGTGGTGGTGACCGAAGAGCAACCGAGCAACGTGAATCGAGAGAGAGCTAAGGGATGTTCCTACAAGGCTTTTCTGGGATGCAACCCTAAGGAGTTTGCGGGTTCCGACAACCCGGTTGCATGCATGTACTGGCTCAAGGAAGTAGAAATGGCCTTCGAGTCTAGCGAGTGCGACGTCTCGCAACGGGTGAAGTTTGCTTCTCAATTACTCCGGGGAGAGCCATTGATCTGGTGGAATCTCACCCGGTCCGCCCTCACCCCCGAGGTTTTAGCAAAGCTGACTTGGGCAGTCTTCAAGAAGAAGATCATGGACAAGTATTGCAGCGAGCGTTCGTTGGACAAACTGGAAGCCGAGTTCCGGAATCTGAAGAAGGGGAACTTGTCCGTAGCCAACTACTCCAAGTTGTTTCTAGAAAAGTTGAACTTGGTGGGATATCTGGTCCCAGATGAGAGATCTAAGATTAAGGCCTTCTGTCTTGGCCTACCGGCCGATATGCAGACTGATGTGCGTAATGCCGGAGGGTCGACTCTTCAAGAAGTCATTGAAGAGGCCTTGCTCATGGAAGATGATAGATTGGCTGAGAAGGAGGAAAGAAGTGCCGTGGGTGAGAAGAGGAAGTGGGAAGGGCCATCTGGGCCCGTTCGTCAGTCGAAGCCTTTTGTTAGCGGGAGGGTTGGCGACGCTCGTAAAGGTGATCAGTGGTGCCAGAGGTGTAGAACCAAACACTCGGGTGCATGTGCTCCTAAAACCTACGCAGGTCCGGTAGGTTGTACCAAGTGTGGCAAGAAGGGCCACGTGGCTCGGGATTGCGCTACTCATCCGACGATATGTTTTGAGTGCCAAGAGCCGGGGCACGTAAGGAGGAATTGTCCAAAGTTGGCAGGGTTTAATCAAAACAGGACTGTTGGGTCGACGGCTAGAGTCGACCAATCGCCGAGGGTGCCGAGTCGAGCTTTTCGGATGACTACCGAGGAGGCGAAGGAGACCGCTGATATTGTTTCGGGTACGTTCCTAGTAAACTCCTTGCCTGCTCGTGTTTTGTTTGATTCGGGTGCTACGTGTTCGTTTGTATCGGACATTTTCTGTAAGCGTTTCATCACTCCTATTAGTGTCCTTCCCGATGCACTAGTAGTAGAGATAGCTAGCGGTGACCAAGTAATTATCCGAGACCGTTATTGTGATTGCACCATAGAGATCAATGGGAGTTCTTTTGGGGTGGAGTTACTACCTATGGTCATCGGGGGATTCGATGTGGTCATAGGCATGGATTGGTTGTCAAGGCACAAGGCTGACATCTTTTGTTCTAAGAAGATGATTCAAGTGACTTTAACGGAAGGCGGCGTGGTCGTCATCTATGGGGAGAAAGGAAAGGGGCGCAACCCCATTATTTCCTCCCTCAAAGCGCAGAAGTTTTTAGCGAAGGGTTACCCTTCGTATCTAGCGTACGTTGTGGACGCGAAGAAGGAAAAGAAGACGGTGGAAGACGTGAAGATCGTACGGGATTATCCGGATGTCTTCCCGGAAGACCTTCCCGGATTACTACCGGAACGTCAAGTGGAGTTTCAAATTGACCTCACTTCAGGAGCGGCTCCGATAGCCCGAGCTCCCTATCACCTGGCCCCGACGGAGATGAAGGAGATGATAACGCAACTTCAAGAGTTGTTAGAGAAGGGTTTTATCCGACCGAGCTCTTCACCTTGGGGAGCGCCGGTGTTGTTCGTGAAGAAGAAGAAGGATGGATCGATGAGGATGTGTATTGACTACCGTGAGAATTCGTATGCAACTTATGCGAATTGTGAGAATTCGTATGCAACTTATGCGAGAAGTTAAGTTTTCGCAGATGAGTGTGATGCGAAATGCGAGGAATTCGCAGAATAGAGTTATGAGAATTGAGGTTTTCGGCTATGTCCATCATGCGAATTGTGTTTAAAAGTCAATAGTGATCTACGAATCGATGGTGTTATGCAAAAAGTTTGTGACTTTTTGAGAATTTTGACTGTTCTGAACCCAGTTTGTTACAAGTTTGCCTTGTTCCTGAGCTTTTGACGCGGAATGCATATGTGACATCACTCTTATCATATGTTGGTCACATATCTTTAGCAACTGCTCTATTCTTACACGAGTGTTCATGCTTTTCAAGATTTTCAGATTCTGGATTTTCAGATTTAGTCTCTGATCGGATTGAGTTAGTTGCCTGGGTAACTGCAATCATCAGTCTGGAAAGTTTCTTTTGTAGTTAGACCATTGAAAGCACTTTATCATTCTTCTGACTTGATAACTAGTAGTGTGAGCGACTGCAATCATTGTTCTGATGCTTGAGTTGTGATTCAGAATCCTGAGTGTTTATAATCATCCAACTGATTCGTGAAGAAAGGAGTTCTGGGTTTGATTGTTCAGTTTTCTGGAAAGCAGTCAGAAAATGAGTATCTTCTAGAAGTTGTTGAACAATGCTTGTCTTCTTACCCTTGCCTTGTAGTGTTGCTACTATTGCTACCACCTGAAAGCTGATCAGATGAAGTTCTTAAGCTAAATTCTTATTTAAACTCGAGGTTTAAAGACAGATAAGATGTTATACACTGAAGATGCACTTGGTTGTCATTCCAATATTCAACACATCTCATTCTTGTGGGCATACGGAATGTGTTGGATTTACAAGAGTCAAAAGTTGTCTTTATGTGCACTCAGTCGAGGTTATGGTCTACATCAGATCTCATATTTCAGTTGAAATTTCAAGGATAAGAGCTACTTTCAAGGGGGAGCTAGAGGAGCTTTGAAGTTTATGCAACGCTAAGTTTTATAAAGAAATCAAGGGGGGAGGAACTGAAGCTGGAGATGAAAAGATAATGATTACTTTACAAAACTTAGGGGGAGAATGTTAGAACATAAATATGTTCTATTTAGGAAGTTTAGTAAAGTAATCAACTTTATGTTGTATTGGGCCTTGTAACGGGTTTGGGCTTATTTGTGTACAAGGGATGCGGGGGTATATAAGGAGTCTGTATGTGTTTGTTATTAGGTAAGTTTTCATTCACCATGTAGCCTGTACGAGTTCTTCGTGTCCTGTAGTGTAGTTTTCATTTGTGAATAAAACAACTACAGATTCAATCCCATAATTCCTTGTTATCTTTATCATTCAATCAATATATGATCTCAGGGACTTAAACAATAAGTAACCTAAAAAAAAAGTCTTTAAAATCAATAACCTCTGTGTTTATCGCTGTTAAAATTTTAAGATATGTGAATGCGTGTAAAAGTTTTAGATAGTGTGTTCATAATTATTCATTACTCGAACGGTCTATTTGAATATCTTTTCAATGAACGTTGTTGAACATTATAAATGTTAATGCCAAAACTTACTCAATGAATAACTTTAGGTCGACGTGGAGCTTTATCCAACTAAAGAAAGTAACCGATAGACAATTATGCGCGATAAACAATAAAATAAGGAGACAAGGGATTTGGTGACGCGGAAAAACCTTAACGAGGAAAAAACCGCGAACGACAGGTAAGGGTCGTCGTGCACTATGATCACCAAACATGGGTGATATCCTCTGATGTTTACAATGTATTACACGATCTATACACGAAATAGATGTACAATTGGAAAATAAATGTGCGTCGTTTGTGAAAACAATATAGTCGTGTGTAATTTGATACTATCGCGTGAATGAAAGATTGTAGATATTCTTCGGTGAACTTGTAAACGTATACTTGGTGTATTTTGCCTCTATCCTTCAAATGAAGTGTTGATCTAGGGTTTTTATAGCCTTGATTCTTCATAAATGTGTCTTTCGTAACAGTCGCACTTCATAAATGTTCTTGATGGTGTTGAGCCGTTATGACCGTTGATATTTATGGGCATTGAACCTGCATTAAATGATCAAGAAAGAAACGTTGAGTCATACGTTAGTACGGTATAGGTCGGGTATTAGTCTCGACGACTGTCGTACGTCGCTCGACCGACATTCGAATTAGTCTCGACGGAAGTCAGGGTTCTGCTCGGTCGATAGGACCTTATCTTAATCCAAGACTAGTCGTGTGAAATATGCATTAAATGTTACTTCGTCGAGATCGTGTACTTTTTACCCAAACAGTTTGCCCCCAAAATTTAAAATTTTTCTTGGCGGGAATTTTAAATTTTTGTCGAGTGCCATGTGTCACTTGGGGAGAGGTCTTCGTCGCTTCAGAACCGAAATGGTTCATTTCTAACTAGATTCCCTGACACGCGTGATGTCATGATGGCCTGGGAACACGCATGACAACTAAGGGTGATAGGTGTCGATCATCCAGGTGTGCTCTTGAAGAGTCGATCTACACGTGTCGACCATCGTGTTAACTTACTCGATTCAACCCTTGCGTATAAATAGGAGACATTCGGGGATAGTTTCCTTTTACGCCTTCAGGTTATTTTTTGAGAGAGATTTCGTTGAGTTTTTCGTGCGATCCTTTTCTAATTTCAGACGATCCTTGCCTATTTTAGGTTCCCTTCGAGGTTTTGAGCGTTCATTTAAGGTACGGCCTCTCTTCTCAAGTCCATGCATTTTAAGACTCAAGCTCGAAAGCCTAGGAAGGGTTGGGACGCTTTTGGTTTTTATGTAGAAACTGTCCAAGACCCTGATTTTGTTATGTCGTTGGATCCTATTAGCGTTATCTGCGAGGAGGAAGACATTGAGTCGTTTAAACGATTGGCTAGGATTCCAGAGGATGTAACCCTGAGTCCACCGGTGTTGCTCCGTTCGGAGCAGTGTCCCAAGGGATATTTCGTGATGTACGAATATCCCTTTGAGATAGGTTTTCGTGGCCTTATTCTCCTCTGTCAAGATCGTTTCTTACGATTTTCGATTTATCTCTGGGGCAGATGATGCCCTAGTTTTGGAGAGTTGTTCAGGTGATTGAACGACTGACGAGTAAATGGGAATCGTCTTTTACTGTCTCGGACTTTCTTTCGGCTTATTCGGTTAATTCGGAGCCGAACCATCACTACAGCCTGACCTACAAGTCCAGGGGGTCTAATGTTGTAGTCCACAAGACCGCAGTTAACGATCGAAACTGGAAGACTAAGTACGTCTTTGGTCGACTAGCTTCGGTCGCTGGCGACATTCAGTGGCTTTCCACGGGGTGGAACACTGATGGTAAGATTGCAGGTTTTTATTCCGTATTTCATGCCTAGTCGTTTGATTTTTACTGACCATGTCTTTTTCTTTATCAGTAATCGATTTTTCCATTGTCGAGCCTTCTGCTGACCCTGACGCAAAGGTCGAACGCTTTCTCAAGTATAGTGTCGAGGAGCGTTCATTTTATACTGTCGACTGGGACTTGAACGTAGACGATTTGCAGTTCGTCGGATCGTCCGCTGCGTCTCCCGTAAAGGAGAGGGAAGAAAGAGAAGAAGAAAAAGAAGAGAAAAAGGAGATGTCAGGTACTGTATTCAAATTTCTTTGTGTTTTTCTCCCTTTCTTGTTATATCATTGTTTTGAATTCCTTTTTCAGATGTTTCTCCTTCGAAGTCCTCCAACGTGGCCAACCGAAAGAAGGCATTCTTGGAGTTAGCCTAGAAGGGTAAGGAGAAAAGGAAGGCAGTCAAGGTTGCGGGGTCGGACCTTCCGAAACGTACACGGTCGTCGGTCCCGAACGAACCACTATCGACGGATGGTGGCGCATCAAGCGTTGCCACTCCCCGGGTAACGAAGACGGATGTTGTCATACAGGAGACCCGTACTGAGCCTCCAGTGGTGGAGGTCCCTGAGGATCTCCAGGTCGGATGTCTTAATCAGGCGCAAGAGGCCTCTGGTCCTCCCCCCTCCCGGTCTGGCGACAAGGGGAAGGATCCTGCGGAGGTCCAGACGGTTAACTTTACATTGCTGTAGGAATTCATGAGGGATGGCTCATTCGATCGGGAGAAGCTATTCCCTCATATAGAGAAATATTTTCTCCTGTCTTTCTAGGAAAAGTTCGGGGTGATGGCTGTCAAGGACGTGGGGTCGTATGTCGTGGGCCTGTCTTTCCTGGTAAGGATCAATTTTTTTCAATTTGTCCTGTTTTAGATTTGTTATTTTTCTAATCATCATGTGTTTTGCAGGCTTTTAAGTCCTCTCTCGGTCTTTATAATGAAATGGACAAAATTCGATGTTTTGTGCCGAAGGTCTTGGAGCAGGAGAAGGTTGCATTGGAGAGGGAGCAGGAAGCTCTGGCCAAAGAAAGGGAGACCAAGGCCGACGTGGAGTCCCTGAATGGTCGCTTGGAAGAGACCCAGAAGATTCTGGACGTTGTCCAGACGCAAAGGTCCGATCTGTAGATACGCTTGGACGTATCATGTGACATGCTACAGGGGACGTGGGTCGATCTGGAGCAAGCCTTGGCGTCCTTGGCCGAGAGTAAGAAAGAGACCGAGGACCTTAAGGCAAAGGTAGCCGCTCAAGAGCCCAGGATTGGGGGTTTGGAGGAGGAGCTGAAGGGCGTTGAGGTTTTCACTTGGTGGACGACCAAGGTGGCCATCATGAGACACCACCTGAATGGAAAAAATCCCGTGGCCAACGCTACCGAAGACCTCAAGCTCTACCTTGCGGACGTTGGGACCGAACAGGACCTGGACTCCGAGGATGAGAAGGAAGATGAGGTGGTCGAGGAAGTTAAGGTGGATGAAGGCCAGACTGACAACACCTCCTCGTCACAGCCAGCAGGGGATACCCCCCCCCCTTCTTGAGCTCCTTTTCTATTTTATAGTTTTTAATAGGTCGACCGTTGGTGGTCGAGTCTTTCCCTTGTAACCAATGAATTTTGAATATAAATGATCTTTTTGCTACATCGTAGAGTACTTTAAATTGAAATAATAATTTATGTCATTGAACTTGCGACTAGGGTTATTCAGGCGACTTAAGGCCTCTTCTGGACTTAAAGATCGTACGACCAAATAAATAGTTCGTAAGACTACCATTCTTGCAAATAAGTTTAAGGATTCTTGCGACTAAGGCACGTCACCATAATTCAACCAAAGATACTTGCGACTAAGGCATTTCCTTCACAATAAAAATATTTCTAAGTTAAGAACTTAGATTTACACACCCTTTGGTGTTTTGTGAGATTAAGTCGTACGAAAGACTTGTAACCTCGTGTCATTCGAAAGACTTGTAGCGTTATGTCGTGCGATCCTGCGAGGAAAACAACATTAGAGGTAGTTCGTTGGTTAACCAACGACCCTCCGATTCTTAAGTTAGTACTTTGTTCGAGATGAATAATCGTATTAACATAGTTCAAGGTTTTAGAAGAAATACCTCTTTAGATGTGTTGCGTTCCAACTACATGGATCTCTTGATCATCGAGAGTTTGGAGCCTATAAGCACCTTTTCCCACGACCTACAATATACGATAAGGACCTTCCCATTTGATGGAAAGTTTACCTGTATTTGGTTCCTGAGTTTTCTGGAACACTCGTCGCAAGACGTGGTCGCCTACTTAGAAGACCTTAGTCTTTACGTTTTTGTTGAAGTGTTGTTCAACCGTTTTTTTTGGGATGCCATTCGAATCAGTGCTGATTCTCTTAGTTCTTCAAGAGCGTCAAGTTCGTAGCTCATATCGACCATGTTATGGTCGACCGATGTATGCCTCGACACAGGGAGTTGTACCTCGATGGATAAAACCGCTTCACAACCATAGACTAAGGAAAAGGGGGTTTGTCCAGTGGACGTACATGGAGTCATAAAATTTGCCCACAAGACCGAAGGGAGTTCTTCGACCCATCTTTCTTTTGCTGCTTTCAAACATTTCTTGATTGAATTAACAATAATTTTATTACTTGATTCGGCAAGTCCATTCGACTGAGGGTATCGTGGTGTCGATGTCCTGAGCTTTATATTGTAGTCCTCACAGAATGCTGAGTTCTCTCACTTATAAATTGAGACCTATTGTCACAGAAAATCTCGGATGGTATGCCAAACCTGCATATGATGTTAATCTGGATAAAGGATATAACCTCTTTATCCCGAATTTGGAAAAAAGCGGTTGCCTCTACCCATTTGGAAAAATAATTTGTAAGGACGAGTAGAAATACCTTTTGTCTAGGGGCGGGTGGTAACTTACCGACGATGTCCATTCCCCATCTCATGAAGGGCTATGGAACTAATGTCGAGTGTAAAGGTTATGAGGGTTTATGCGTCGAACCTGAGTGTCGTTGACATGCGTCACAATCCTATACATACTTGATTGCGTCTTGTCGTAGCGTCGACAAATAGTAGCCTTATCGAGACACTCAATTGGCTAGGCTTCGACCACTTGATTGATTACTACACTCGCCGTCGTGCATCTCTTGTAAGATATTCTAGACTTGCGTTCTGCTCGTGACACATTGTAGATTAAGTCCGGTAGATGATCGTCGATAGAGTCTGCCTTGTATCACGACATACCACGATACTTTAAATCTTATCTTTCGAACCTTTGCTCTATCTTCCGGGAGTTGGTCGTGTGCTAGAAAGTTCATGATGTCGCTCGACCAATCACCTTCGTTGTTGCTATCAATTTGTCTGACGTCGTCGTGATCAACAGACGACATAATCAGATGTTGTTGGTCCCGAAGGTGCTAAACAAGTTTGTAGAAGGGGGGGGGGGGGGTTGAATACAAACACAGAATTTAAAGTTTAATAAATTGTTTATTGATAAATCAAAATACAATTTACAAGTTTGTTGCGGAATAAGATTAAGACAGACTCAATCTAAACAAACTTAAGAAACACTAAGATAATTGCACAAGAAATTCAGAGAGAGAGGGGATTAAGAGATATAGAAAACAAGGGTTTCTATATTGAGTTCAAGGATGAAGCACACCTTCAGATGAAGGGGTGAACTTCCTATTTATACCCTATGCATTAAATGCATGGCAGGATACTTTACACGTGGCGTTCACTGTTTGGCTTTGGGAGTCTGACTTTTGGGAGACATGCTTTCGGCCGGGTCATGAACAGTGTAGTTGACAGAGTTGTTGTACGAATGGTTGCAGAGACTTGTCCGTTCTGACACATCGTACTAGGTTGTGCAAGGATAGACAAAAGGAAACTTGAGGCATAAGCTTTGTGATCGATTGATCGCTGAGTATCTCTAAGTTCAGAGATAAAGAGGTTCAGCTATCGCTGAAGCTTTTTCTCATGTTCCTTCACGTATAAGTAGAGTTGACTTTGCTTCACTGATATCCGCATCAGATCACTAGTAGACTTCTCTTTGTTCAGCAGCTTCGTCTTTGATTCAGCTATGAACATCTGTTGACGCGAGACTTATCTTCAGGGATTACGTTGGCTGTTTACTTTAGGAACTATCAGTGATAACTGAACAGACTCAGTCTGATCATTGATAGTGAAACACTAATACATATAAATGTTTATAAGAAAGACTATCAGCGATAACTGAACAGACTCAGTCTGATCGCTGATGGTGAAACACTAATACATATTAAAACGTAATTTTCACTAAGTATAGAAGAGGGTCGTTATCAAATCACTGAGAGAGTTTGGATCAACAATCTCCCCCTATTTGATAATGACAAAGTAACTGAAGAAAATTACTTTATGATTCAAAATGATGGAATAATCAGGACTCGTAACATACATGTCCCAATTACTATTTTGAGGGATCTTTTACAGCACTGATGAAGTTAAGTACTTTACTGAAATTTCATTAATTCAAGAAGAGAATTACAAGGAATGAAAATTACAAGTAAATAACTAACTACTGTAAGTACAACTAATAGATTACAGAAGAGAAAACTAATCTATCAGCTATAAGAAGATTTAGGAGGATTTATCATATACTCAGGTATTTCTTCTCCTTTCTGTCTTCGTTCCAAGGATTCTTGGCTGATAATTTCTTTGATTTTCTCAGCAGCAGGGAAGAAGTCACACCATAAGCATAAGAGATCCTTGAGATGATTCAGAGGACAGATAGGAATCTCAGAGACTCTTTGAAATCTGAGTTCCTCATCATCATCTCTGAAGAATATTCCATAAGGATTGTCAATTACTTGACCAGCTTGGAAAGGACCACCAGGAGGCAGAGATAAATCCAGAACTGAAAGATCAGGAGGAGGACCAAACAGTGCATCTCTTGAAAATTTGATAGAAGTTTCATTCCTGATGATGGCGACGTCTTCAGAGGAGGAGGATCCAATTCTTCTCTTGAGTTTCTTGGGATTGGGAGGGATAGGAGATGGCAGATTCAGTACAGAAGTGACTCTGTTGATGAGAGCTTTAAGAAGTCCTTCAACGTAGCCTCTGTATGTAGATTTCGATTTCTTCAGCGCATCCCAGAATTCTATCCACTCTGTAAACCCGAAACCTTCAAGTTTGGAAACGTACATAGCTTTTTGAGTTCCATCCTCTCTGGTAATCTCCATGGTCACTGAGAGTTGATCCTTCTTCTTGCGACCAAAGATAGTTACGGCTGTTATTGGAAGAAGATCAGAGCGATAATCCATCTTCTGTTTGCACCATTCGATAGACTTATCGTTGATCTCTTGTTCTTTGGAGCGTTCCTCTTCAATTTCTTTCAGCAGTGTAGCTTGAACTTCCACAGGCTTTTCTTTTCAGCTTCTTGTCCTTGACTTGAGAAGATTGAATCTTTAAAGCGAGTTGAGCATCTCGTCTGCATTCAGCGAACAGTTTCTCAGCTTTGGCAGATTCTTCTCGTTCAGCATCAGTGAGGAAGTCGAGCTCTGAGAAGGATGTTTGAAGAGGAATTTTCAGCCGTTGACTTTCTAGTTGAGCGATCATTTCACCTCTTTTCTTTATCACTTCCTCTGACCAACGAGATGGTCGAGAGGGCCTTCCTGGATGAAGCAGGGAATCTTCTTCTTCTTCTTCATCAATCTCAGCGATAGAGATTGGGATTATTTCTTCAGCGATAGTAGCTGGAATTATTTGTAGTTCAGAACCCTTAAGCAGGGGAGAGAACTGTCTGGTCAGAAAATGAAAAAGAAGTTAGATTATTTTTAAGGAAAGAAGAGAGATAAAGGCTAGAAAGAAACAGGGGTAGGATTTTTATAGAAAGATAAGGGAACAAGAGTAAGGCATACCTGAGAAGGATTCTCCTCAGGTAGTGAGATCATCATCAGGGTTTCCTTAGCAGATACACCTTTGCTTTGGGAAGGGGTTCCTGAAGATGATCCTTGTCTCCCCCCTGCTTGGATAACTTCTTTCGAAGCTATCGCTGATGATGTGACGGCTGAAGAACACCAGAGAGATGGATCTTCCTCATCGTCATCATCATCATCTTGATGAGAGTCATCCACTTGATCTTCAAGATCAAGGTCTTCATCATCATCTTCATCCTCCTCTTCATCATCGACTATTTCAGCGATGGTGGGAGGGGCTTTATCAGCAACTATCTTCCCCTCAACCTGAGAGGGAGTTTCCTTCGGTGGTTCAGCACAAACTTCAGCATCCGTGTTTTCTTCAACTGTCTTCTCCCCCTCTTTGTCATTATCAACAAGGGAGAGATCTTTTGGAGATGAAGTTGTTGCAGTAGCCAGCTTCTGGACTTCAGCCTCCAGACCTGTGAGTCGTCCTTCAAGTGCAGGGATGTCGGACGTAGCTAGGTGAATGAATTCCACAGCTATGGTCAGGGCTGAGCGATCATCTTCTGTAAATGATGGAGCAGGAACTGGAGCTGGTGCATTCAGCTTGTCGAGGACTTGCTGAAGAGTCGTAGTGCAGGCATCGATCTTTGCAGACAGATCATCATACTGCTGCTTGGATTCTTCCCTGACTTTGACAATCGCTGCCTGAAGAGTAGCGATGTGAGAAAGATCAGCTTTGGAGGCTCAGGTGTCAGTCAGCGTCTTCAATGCATCACCAGCTGTTTGAACAGCGCTGGTGGTGTTGTTGAGAGAAGCAGAGAGAGAATCCACCTTTGAACTCAAACTGTTGACATTGGTGTCAACAGTCGCCAGACTAGGACCTGAAAGATAAGTTAATTTTTCAGAACCAGGCTTATATGGTGAGTTGGGAGAAGTGTATAAGGTTATAGAATTACCTGAATTATCAAACATTTTGTAGAATTGTAAAGATTCCTCAAAAGAATGATGTTCAGGTCCTATTGGTCCAAGCTGAGGAGTGGTAGAGACCAAAGAAATAGGGGGACTAGAGATGGGGATAGAAGATGTAGGGATGGGGGTAGTTACCGCAGGTTTTGTCACTGTTGTTGTGACAGCGACCGAGATCGCTGGCACGGTAGAAGTGGTTTGAGCTGAGGATGTGGAGGAGAGACCCACGAAATCATCTAAGGAAGTTTGTAGAGAAACATCCTTAGGTATTGAGCTAGAAGTAGCTTTCTCCTTGGTTACCTTGGCCTTCTTCGAAGGACCAAGGGAGCCAGTTGATGGTCGTTTGGAAGGGGTAGCGGCAGGGATAGCAGAAGAAGGAACCTCCTGCGTGGCCGCTGAAGACGAAGAAGTGAGAAGAGAGAGACGAGAGCGAAGTTGAGAAATACTTACCTCGTTGGGGAGCGTCTTGACCTCCAGTGATCTTTGACCCACTTTCGGAAAAGATGCATCCGAGTTGGTGGGGTAAGTGGTAGGGTAGAGAAACTTCAGGTACGCGCAGATGAAGCGTACGTAGGGAATCTTGGGATCCCTCTCGGTCTTCTCTATCTTTGACTTCAGGTCGTCAAAGATAGCTGTTGCGTAGTCGAAATTTTTCCCAGCGATCACTGAGTAAGCCATCTGGACCTGAATCTTGCTGGCTTGGTCCAGTGACCCACTCTTCCCACTCATACACTGAATGATGTGTGAGAAGACGTAGTTGAGCTGGGAAGGCATCAGTGCCTTCTTCACAAGAGTCAGCTTCTTGTTGGGAATAGTAGTCCTTGGTTTGGGTTCCCAAGCATATTCCATGGCATCCAGGAATTGGATGAGTTCAGCGTCAGTTGGCAGGGCGTCAAATCCATTCCTGGATTTGTTGGGGAAACGCAGGGCTTTCCTCAGGCCTAGGGCAGTCATCATCCCTGAGCCTAGTTGAGTGCTGAAGGATATAGCAGGAACCTGTTCACCCTTCTTGTTGGTGAGAGAGGTTTCTTCAGCGGTAAACCAGAATTGCTGGAGTAGAGCTTTCGAAGGTGTGGGATCCACCGTGATAGCATAGGTAATGCAGGATTGTTTTAGAAATGTTGCAGCTTCCACCAGATGTGGGTATTTGACACCATCAAATTCAAGGCGAGCAAGATGGTTGTTCTTTGGAAGTTCAGAATCAGTGATGGCGAACTTGACGTTCTTAGAGGCGATAAGTGCAGATTGAGTCATTCTGTTTGAGTAGATAAACGAGTAGAAGAAAGGTTTAGTCGTAAAATAAAGAAGATTTGCTAGTTTCTATTTGGGGAAAGAAACATAGGAAATCAACATATTTTTAGAGAAAAACAGTTTATCTTAGAACAAGATTCAAGAATAAGAAGAAAAACCATTAATTTTGAATAAAGAATAGAATGGTTTTTAAAGAATAAAATCAAAAAAAATGATTTTATGAGATTTGAGTCTTATAAACCCATAAATGGGGTTTATGTGAAAAGATTTAAGATAAGAAATCAAGAATAACCTGTTGATCTTGAAGATGATGATGCAGAAAGCTTGAGAATGCTAGAATGCTTGAGAGAGTATTCTTGCTTAGAAAGTATTTCCAGAAAACGTAAATTGATAGAATGGAAAAAACATTCCTTTTATATGTGAGAAGGAGGAGAGAGAGTGTGAGAGAAGCGGGAAAACAAATGCACATCATGACATGGACACGTCCCACGAAGGTGATTGGATAGAAGAACAACGGACGAACGTGTCAGAAAAAGGCATGTCGTGGATTGTCGGTTCAAATGACGTCATAGTTAAGAAATAGACTGTTCATTTGTCCGTTTTGAACTTTTCACTGAAGAAAAAATATCAGCAATAGAATTTTCTTTTTGAAAGTATCCCTTATGAAAAGATAGGGATAGATTTTCTTTTAAAAGGATCACTGAATATAAATATCAGTGATAAATTTAAATTCAAAAAGCTTTTAATCATTTGAAGAAAGATTCAATGATTAAGATTTATATTTTAAAAAATATCTTAACTGGATGAGGATTCAGTTGTAGGGATTGAGAAACCATACCTGAGAGTCAGAATATTTATCAGAGAGAATGATGAAAGGGAACTTTTGATTACTGATACAATGCATGAACGCTGAAGAATTATTCTTCAAGGTTCAGCATTCCAAGCTCACTGATGAGAAAGTTGAACCTTGTTTCATGAAGAGGTTTGGTGAATATATCAGCAAGCTGAAAGTCAGTAGGAATAAAGTGAAGTTCAATATCACCATTCATCACATGATCTCTGATAAAGTGATATCTGATCTCTATGTGTTTTGTCTTTGAATGTAGCACAGGATTATTTGCTATAGCGATAGCACTAGTGCTGTCGCAATAGATAGGAATCTTTGATAACTGAAGGTCATAATCTAACAGTTGATTTCTCATCCATAAGATTTGAGAACAACAGCTTCCAGTGGCTACGTATTCAGCTTCAGCTGTGGAAGTGGACACAGAATTTTGCTTCTTGCTTGTCCAACTTACCAGCTTTCCTCCCAAGAGTTGACATCCACCAGTGGTACTCTTTCTGTCAAGTTTACATCCTGCAAAATCACTATCAGAATAACCAATTAGATCGAACCCTGAGTCTTTGGGATACCAAAGACCGAGGTTAGGAGTTCCTTTCAGATATCTTAAAATTCGCTTTACAGTGATCAGATGGGATTCCTTGGGTTCAGATTGATAGCGTGCACATAAACAAGTAGAGTACATGATGTCAGGTCGGCTTGCTGTGAGATACAACAGAGAGCCTATCATTCCTCTATAGGCAGTGACATTAACAGGTTTTCCAGAAGGATCTTTGTTAAGTGTCAGGGGTGGTGCCATAGGAGTTTTCATCGCTGAAGTTTGAGTAAGATCAAACTTCTTCAGCATGTCTTTAACATATTTACCTTGGCTGATAAAAGTACCTTTGTCAGATTGTTTAATCTGAAGACCAAGAAAATATGTCAGCTCACCCATCATACTCATTTTATATTCTTTCTTCATTCTTTCAGCGAAGCGAGTACACAGAGATGGGTTAGTAGAACCAAATATTATGTCATCGACATATATTTGTACAAGAATTATATGACCTTTTATCTTTCTAAAAAATAACGTATTATCAATCTTGCCATGTTCAAAATTTTCAGAGATAAAAAAAGATGAGAGAGTGTCATACCAAGCACGAGGGGCTTGTTTTAGACCATAGAGAGCCTTATCCAATTTATAAACATAATTTGGATGCTTAGGGTCATAGAACCCTGGTGGTTGTTCTACATAGACTTCTTCATTCAGCTTTTCATTTAGAAACGCTGATTTTACATCCATTTGATACACGATGAAGTCTTTATAGACTGCATAAGCTAAGAATAGTCGAATTGCTTCGAGCCTGGCCACAGGGGCAAAGGTTTCATCATAGTCTATGCCTTCCTCTTGTCTGTATCCCTGAGCAACAAGTCGAGCCTTGTTGCGGGTTACAGTTCCATGTTCATCTAACTTGTTTCTAAACACCCATTTGGTGCCTATTACAGTTTTATCAGATGGTCTAGGAATGAGATTCCAAACTTTGTTTCGAGAAAATTCAGTCAGCTCTTCTTGCATAGCGCTGACCCAGTTTGGATCTCTGAGGGCATCATCAGTCTTCTTTGGTTCTATTAAGGAGAGAAAGTTTACAAAGAGACAGATATTACCTGAGCTTCGTCGTGTCTGAATACCTGCATCTGGATCACCAAGAATTTGATCTATTGGGTGATCTTTGGTCCATCGCTGAGCAGGAGCATTATTGCTTAACTCAGAGGTTGGATCAACAATTTGAATGTTTACTGATGAGGACGATTGAGGTTCATCAGCGATTAACTGTTGAGTAGATTCACTGGAGAGGTTTTCAGACGACGGCAGATTTGATGGTAGGAGTGTGTTTAGAGGTTCGGCTGAAACCCATGATTTGGATTCAGCGGTAGGATGTATAATGTTTGGATCATCATCAGCGACTGGGGGATTTGAATGCTGATGGTTTGAGAAGAAAGGTTCAGTTTCTCTGTAGTGAGAAAGCATCCAAGCATTTAACTCTTCATTGTCAGCGATTGGTTTGGAGTTCTCTGAGCGAGTTTCATCAAAAGTGACGTGAATTGTTTCTTCTACGGTTTGTCTTCTCTTGTTGAAAACTCTGTAGGCTTTGGAGATGGAGGAATATCCTAGAAATATTCCATCATCAGCTTTTGGGTCGAACTTTCCAAGTTGATCTCTGTTGTTTAAGATAAAGCACTGACAACCAAAGATATGAAGAAAGCTGATAGAAGGCTTCCTTCCAACAAAAAGTTCATAAGCTGTCTTCCCAAATCGCTTTATTATCAGCGATCTGTTTTGAGTAAAACATACAGTGTTTACAGCTTCAGCCCAAAATTGAGTAGGGAGATGAGAATCGCTGAGCATTGATCTAGCAGCTTCTATGATCGTTCTGTTTCTTCTTTCAGCGACTCCGTTTTGCTGAGGTGTTCTTACTGAAGAGAAGTTGTGAGAGATTCCCTTGTTCTCAAAGAAATTGTTCAGGGAACTATTTTTGAATTCAGTTCCATGATCACTTCTTATTGAACGAACAGTAAGATTGTTCAACACTTCCATCTTTTTTTACAAAAGATATTAGTTCTTCTGAAGTATCACTTTTACAGCGAAGAAAGATAACCCAGGTGTAGCGAGAATATTCATCTACAATGACAAGTGTATATTTCTTTCCAGCTATTGATTGGATGTTGACAGGGCCAAACAGATCCATATGCAAGAGCTGAAGAGGACTTGTCACTGAGGAAACTTGTTTCGATTTGAAACTTGCTTTTGTTTGTATTCCTTTTTCACATGCTGAGCAGAGAGATTCTTTAGCATATGAGTGTTGAGGAAGACCAGAAACCAGTTCCTTAGATGAGAGAGAATTCAGGGTTTTGAAGTTTAGATGAGAGAGCCTTTTATGCCATAGCCAGTTGACATCAGAAGAGGCTTTAGATAGAAAACATAAGTTTTCAGTGATAGTAGAGTCCATATCTATTACATAGACATTTTCTATGCGATGACCACTAAGAGCAAGTTTTCCTTTCTCATTTAACACTGAACATGCTTTCTTAGTAAAGCGTACTTCATAGTCTTTATCACACAGCTGACTGATGCTTAGAAGATTGTGCTTCAGTCCATCTACATAAGCGACTCTTCGAAAGGTAGTTGTCCCATTGCTGAGGACACCAAACCCTCGGGTATATCCTTTACCATTTCCACCAAAGGTCACAGAGGGACCTTTCTCTTCCTTGTATTCAGTGAGCAGGTCTCTTTGTCCAGTCATATGACGAGAACATCCACCATCAAGATACCAGATGCCCTTTGATCCCTGCACCCATAAGGAAGATTAAGCGTTGTTTGGTACCCATTTTTCAATGGGTCCTTCAGAGTTAGTGGATAAGGTAAGTTCAGTAGTATTTTCAGCTGATGAAGATTCAGCTTCAGTGGTGATCTTCACTTTGGTTAATTTCTTAACCTTAGTGGTATTTTTCACCTTGGTTGATTTTTCAGCCTTGGTGACCTTAGCTTTAGAAACATTTTTCTTCACTTTAGCTATTTTATCAGCTTCAGTGGCAGTTGGACATTTACTTGCAATATGATCAGTAAAACCACAGTGATAACATTTTCTATATCTGAAAATGGTTTTAGGATCAGAAGTAGAAGGTTTTGCAAGTTTAAGATGAGCAGGGCCAGGTCCAAGAAGACTTTTCTCTTGAGATCTGGGAGGAATTTTCATTTCTTCAGATCTCGAGGTTTTAAGATCAATCTTCAGCTTTGGAGGACAGAGATCAAATATTTCTATCACAGAGCTAGAGGATTGCTTAGCTGAAGGTTTAGAAGGAACTTTCAGCTTTGCTTTCCTGGTTGCCTTCTGAGGAAGGAGAATGGACTTTCCTTTATTCGTAGACTTAGTGTCTTTGGAATTTTCCTCAGGGATGTGATTTGAAGAAGAACAGGGATAGAATTGATTATAAGAAGTGTCAAAGAAAGAGGTGACAAAAGTTCCAAACTTAAGCGAGGAACTTTCTTCCTTAGGATCGTCCTGAGGTGTCCAAAAACCAAGACCAGTTTTATCACTATCAGGAGTTTGAGCATTTATTATCTCAGAGATCTTTGTTGATGATTTGCACCATTTTTCAACATGAGCCTTTTCTGTTTTTAGAGCAGCGATGGCTTGTTCGCGTTCAATACTGATGATTTCATTTATAATGACTTGATCTTTCAGCTTTTCTTCTAAAAGATTTAGTTCTTTGATCTTTTCATGACATTTCTCCAGCTCTTGAGTTAAATGAACATTTTTATTCTCAGCTTGAGTTTTGTTGTTTAGGGCATTATAAAGGTCAATCGTCAGCACATCAACAGCGCGACTTCTCTCAGCTTCAGGTAGAGAGGGATTTGTAGAGATAGATACCTGAGATGATATGTAGCTCATAGAAGGTTCAGATGGTTCTTCCACTTCTTCTTTAATCTCAGCCATGAGGCAAAGATTAGCGACTTCTTCTTCATCAGAAGATGATTCTTCTGATTCAGCCCAGTCGTGTTCTTCAGCGATGAGACCTTTACCTTTTCGCTGATAGCTTTTCAGCTTTTGATATTTGTTCTTCAGCTTATGGTATTTGTCATCACTGGATCTTCTTGAGGTAGAAGGTTTGAAGACCTTTTTCGACCTGCACTCACTAGCAAAATGTCCAATCTTTTCACAGTTATAGCAAGTGGCAGTAGCCTTATCAACCGGAGTTGATTTTGGCTTTTCAGTAAGAGAGAGAGGTTTACTTCTTCGGAAGTTACTCTTTCTTGCAAATCTCTTAAAAGAGTTTGTCAAGAGTGCTAAGGACTCGTCAAACTCTGAAAGATCAGGGTCTGATAGATCCTCAGATTTAGAATCTAACTCAGTGATGGTGAGAGTAGATCGCTGAGATGGAATTATCTCTGAAGAGACTAAAGCAACAGGAGTACTTTTGCAGTCTTTAGAATCTTTTACAAGATTTTTCTTCAGAAGATTTGATTGCTCATAGTTGAGCAATATTCCATACAGAGTGCTTAAAGAGAGAGTATGTAAGTCTTTTGTCAGCTTAAGACATATTGAATAACTGTCCCAGCTTTCAGGAAGACATTCCAAGAATTTTGTTAGGACCTCACAATTAGAATAGGTCCTACCAACAGTTCTTAGGTCAATGATTAGGCAGTTAAATCGCTGATGGACGTCAGAAAGAGATTCATTCTTACCAGCGATGAAACTTTCATACTGTCTTACCAAGTTAATCTTTCGAGTCTCTTGGATTTCAGTGGTGCCCTCATATTGAACACATATGGTTTCCCACATTTCTTTAGAAGTTTTCAGATGCATGATGGAATGGAAAACTTCATCAGGCAGAGCCATTGAAATAATGGTCCTTGCTTTTGCATCTATGCCTACCTTCTTTTTATCTTCATCACTCCACTGTCTTATTTCCTTAACGACATATCGTTCAGGGACAGCTTCAGTGGTGGCAGTAGCGGGAACCGCAGCTATAATTCTAACAGGTTCATAGGGTCCGTTTTCTATATATTCAGGTATAGTAGGATCCGCACCTTCAAGAAATAGCATCATTCGATTTTTCCATAGAGAAAAGTTATCTCTGCTAAATCGAGGAGGTTTAGAAAGTGAACCATTATCATAGTAGTTTGTGTTTGTGTTTGCCATTTTAGAATAGCAAGGAAGAGTATACAGCAAGATCTTGTTTATTAGATTTAAACAAACTGCTCTGATACCACTTGTTGGTCCCGAAGGTGCTAAACAAGTTTGTAGAAGGGGGGGGGGGTTGAATACAAACACATAATTTAAAGTTTAATAAATTGTTTATTGATAAATCAAAATACAATTTACAAGTTTGTTGCGGAATAAGATTAAGACAGACTCAATCTAAACAAACTTAAGAAACACTAAGATAATTGCACAAGAAATTCAGAGAGAGAGGGGATTAAGAGATATAGAAAACAAGGGTTTCTATATTGAGTTCAAGGATGAAGCACACCTTCAGATGAAGGGGTGAACTTCCTATTTATACCCTATGCATTAAATGCATGACAGGATACTTTACACGTGGCGTTCACTGTTTGGCTTTGGGAGTCTGACTTTTGGGAGACATGCTTTCGGCCGGGTCATGAACAGTGTAGTTGACAGAGTTGTTGTACGAATGGTTGCAGAGACTTGTCCGTTCTGACACATCGTACTAGGTTGTGCAAGGATAGACAAAAGGAAACTTGAGGCATAAGCTTTGTGATCGATTGATCGCTGAGTATCTCTAAGTTCAGAGATAAAGAGGTTCAGCTATCGCTGAAGCTTTTTCTCATGTTCCTTCACGTATAAGTAGAGTTGTCTTTGCTTCACTGATATCCGCATCAGATCACTAGTAGACTTCTCTTTGTTCAGCAGCTTCGTCTTTGATTCAGCTATGAACATCTGTTGACGCGAGACTTGTCTTCAGGGATTACGTTGGCTGTTTACATATAAATGATAACTGAACAGACTCAGTCTGATCATTGATAGTGAAACACTAATACATATAAATGTTTATAAGAAAGACTATCAGCGATAACTGAACATACTCAGTCTGATCGCTGATGGTGAAACACTAATACATATTAAAACGTAATTTTCACTAAGTATAGAAGAGGGTCGTTATCAAATCACTGAGAGAGTTTGGATCAACAGATGTACCATAGGAATCACATGGAACAGTGGTTTGCTTAGTGTCGATCCAAGATTGGCTAAAGCTTCTTCTTGAGTATTCAAATCTCTTGGGATTTGTTTGATCGTAAAAGGCTTGAATTTTGCAGATTTTGCCTTTGCTACTTTGAGATATGCTGTCATCTTTGAGTCTTTAGTCGCAAATTCGCCATTCATCTGATTAACAATGAGGAGGGAGTCACTTTTGACGTGCAACCCTTTTACCCCCAAGTCGTGTGCCATGTTCATCCCGACGATCAAGGCTTCATACTCTACTTCATTGTTGGTTGAATTGAAATCGCATCGTATGGAGTACACCATCTTGCCCCACTGTGGCGACTCTAAGACGACGCCCAGTCTTGTGCCCCTAGCGTTGGATGAGCCGTCGACATGTAGAGTCTAGGGTTTGTTGTCGTTAGTCGCCACAAAACAAACTTCGCTTTGTGCTTCTTTCTCTAGTTCAGGACTAAAGTCGGCAACGAAGTCTGGAAGGACTTGCGATTTCTGGGTTTGAAGTCGATGTCGTAGTTGCTGAGGTGTTAGATATGAATTGTATTAAAGATTAAAATAGAGGGTCTTTTGTGTATATGTTGTAAAGTCAAAGGGTTTGTGCTGTAAAATCAACCTTGGTTGACTTAGTATAAATAGTTGTTGTTTCTTGTAACCATTAAGTCACGCGCATTAAGAGTATACACACACATAGAAAGAACACAAAGAGAATTCGTATAGCATTCAACGTGAGATCTGTGGCACTTGTGAGATCTGTGACTTCATTGTAATTCTGTGATTAGATCAATAAACTTGTTTTTGTTAATCTGGGATTAATTGTATGCTAGTATACTGGGATCACATTTGGTATCAGAGCACAGATTCGACAATTTTGAGAAAAATGAGTTCGCACACTGTTACTTGAGTTCTTGATTGGATTTTTGATATTAAATGTGTTTTTGATCAAATTTTTGTGAGTAATAGGATCGTTTGATAATATAGATTGACTTTATTGGATTGAATTGCACTGAAAAACAAACTTGATCATCAAATTTGTAATTTTTGGAAGTTTGGTATCGAACGAAAGTCGTATTCTCTGTTTTATCAAAATTTCTCTGTTTGAATGTGAATTTGGATTAGCTATTGAATTGGATTGTTCTATGTACTAATCTGATCATCTTTGTGAAGTTACAGCCACTGGATCAAAGTTTTGGATTGAAATTTGGACTAGAAAGTGATTTTTTTAGGACCGTAACTCAAGAACTCGCAGGATCTGTACAATTCGTACGAAGAACTCACCCGATTTAGATTTCGCAGAAAGAATTCGTTTAATTCCATCTAAATTCATCAAGTACATAATTCGTACAATATGATGTACGAAAAGTTGAGGAATTCGCATAAATATTCTTGAAAAATCATTTGAAGTGTAGAATTCGTATATCTCTACAAGCAAGAATTCGCAGATGTCTGTTGTGCGAAAAGTTGAATTTTAAATGTTCAAGGCAAGAATTCGCATGTGGTATTATACGAATTGCATAGAATTCGCACATGTATGTGATGCGAATTGTGTAGAATTCGCATATCTGTGTGGTGCGAATTACTAGATTTCGCATAAGGTTTTCATACGAATTCTAAAGGATTTCGCATAATTTTCAAAGGTTTTCTTTCTAAGTTCAGAATTCGTATGAGATGCGAAAAGTTTTTGTTTCTGAAATATGTTAAGTGAAGAACTCGTATCTATCTCTGATACGAATTCTGTGTGCGAAAAGTAAGTTGTGCGAAAAGTTTGTTTCTAAAGTTTTGAAGGAAAGAATTCGCATAAGAGGCTCTTGCGAATTGCTTTGTTTTGAGTGTCTCTTGCATGTGAATTGTAGACTTATGTGAATTGTGTCTTGCTTATACGAATTCTAAGTCTTACACGAATATTGTCACATTTTTCATGCGAATTGCTCTTAAGTCTCAGTGTATGCGAATTCTGTACTTTAAGTTTTTAGAAATTTCATTTTCTGAAATTTTTTGAGTCTTATATCTTTTATCTTAATTTGTTGAACTAAAGATCAATACTAGCTTATATTTTTACAGATTTCAAGATGCCATACACAGATGAAAAAGGAAATATGTTTCTTACAAACAAAGATTGTGCTTTAGCTTATATGCCAGAGATTCCAGCACTCGAAACTGAGAACAAGGATTTTAAAATTCAGAATTCATATCTTCAAGCTCAGATCACTAAATTGAAAGATAATTCTAAAGTTTCAGAGAATGTTATTTGCTCAGACTGTGTAGCTAACTCCAAAATTAATTTTGAAGGAACTATTGAATCAAAAGAAAAAGAGATTTCTAATCTGCAAACAAAGCTGAAAAAGTTTGAAGGTCTAAATGCTAAAACTACATGGTCAAAGAAGGAGTTAATGCAAAAAGAGATTGAAGATCTCAGGAGAAGAGCAAATATTTCCAGTGAAACTTGTGATGGACTTAAAAAGATAAATTCTCAAATCTTCGCTGAAAGAGACATATTGAAAGATAAAGTTTTCAGTCTTGAGGTTGATATCAATATGATGAAAGAAAAGGACAACTCAATAGACAAAGAGGATATGAAAAAGGTTGAGAAGAAAAGAAAGGAATTGGAGAAAGATAATGCTGAACTGAAAAAGAAAATTTATGAATTAGAAGATCAAATGAAGAAAGAGAAAAAAGAAAGAAAATCCTTTGCTCAAAAGTTTTCAGAATTTTCAAGAAAAGCTTTTGAAGAGATAAAATCAGTGGAGCTTAAATGTATGAAGCTTTCTCAACAAGTATCAGATTTCGAGAAAGTAATTATCTTGGAGAGAGATAAGTTTGAAAAAGAGAAAAAGAAAGTTGAGCAAAAGTGTACCAAGAAAGACTTTGAAGAGGAAAAGAAAGTGTTTGAGACTGAGATAGAGGAGCTAACAAAGAAATTATCTGAGCTGTCATCAACTATTCTGAAGGAGAAGAAGACGAAGTCTGAACTGCAAAAGAAGTTTAATCTGATTGCAGAGGAAAGAAACAGTTTGTCTTCAAAGATAAAGGAACTTGAAGAGATCATGTTCAAGGTGAAGTTGACTGAGTCAAAGACTCCAGATTCAATTGTCCAATCACCAAGAGATGATCAAGCTGATTCAGAATGCTCATTCAAAACAGCTTCAACTTCACGTTTTACAAATGTTTCTAATAATCCTTTATTTGATTCAGATGATAGTCTTACTTCTAAATCTAAAGATTAGATTCGTCCTTCTAACCTTTTCTATGATAAACATGTTGATGGTTCAGGTAACATCAAGAAGAATAAGTCTCAGAAGAAAAGGTTCTGGAGAAGGAAAGATGAGAAAGACAAAGAAAAATGGATTTCGATAGTGAAATTTTCCTCGGAGGAGAAGAAGGAACAAAAATCATTTGTGCATACATCAAATGCTAAAAGGAAAGATGCTCATAAAGGTAAAACTTTTGGCAAACCTGATCTTATGTATACTGTAAATCAACTGATCAGGTTAGCACAAAAGAAAATTAGTTCTTCCTACTGTGGTTTAAATGATTTTGTAAGCAAAAATTATGAAAATAGCTGGTATGGTTCTTACTACATTTCTCCTAATAAAACTGCAACTAACAAACCAGGACCCAAATACCAGTGGGTACCAAAAGCTAAACCTGTGTTGCAGGCATTTAAAGACTAAGGGGAGAAAGAATAATGACTTCTAAGTGCAACAACTTAGGACTCAATCTTAAATGTTCAAGTGATGACTTCTGATTATGTACAGATCAGGAATCGATCTTCAAAGATCAAAGCATGACTTCTAAGTAAAGCAGCTTAGGACTCAATCCTCATTGTTAAAGGAATATGACTTCTAGACAAAGCAGTCTAGGACTCGTACCACAGAGATCAAAATGGTTTCTGATTACAACAAATCAGGACCCGTTCTTCAATGGTAAAACTGAATATTACTATTCTCACCGGAGAATACGTAATAATGGTTTCTGAATACTTTAGTTCAAAACCCAACCCTCAATGTTTTTTCTTCTGAAGGATACTGACTAGATAACATTTTTTCAAGAAGTTTTTTTTCGAGGGGGAGTTAATGAAAAATTCATGGTCATATCTTTTAGGGGGAATAGATACAAGTTTATTATACTTTGATTGTCATATTTTTCTGATGACTTGACGTTTTACAGATACGTAGGGGGAGTATCTGAAGTTTTGTCAAGAATGCTTACACGATGATATTCATTTTAGGGGGAGTTAAGGTTTCTATACTAAAGGTATATTTTTCTAAACTCTTAACCTCTATCACTAGTTGAAAGAAAGACAACTTTTACTTGTGAAAAATGATGTTCTTAAATGTTCAAACCACTTCACATTCTTTTAATGTTTTCATGAATTGAGAAGTGTGATTTTAAATGATTTTCTTTGGATACTTTGATGACTAACTAATCGTGTGTTTCTTAAAGATTAATACTTATGTATTGTCTTGTCCATATATTGTCAAGTATTCATACACACATCGGTTTAGTACATTCTATTTGACTTTGTTATTAATATGTCTCAAAAGATAAATCTTTCGATGGTAATACACCTGTTTGCTATTCAAATTTGTTTGAGATCAGATGTCATTTCTCATTATATGTGTTTTCATTGATAATATGTTTATATTTTGTTCATATAAACATCTTACGTCTTTGATATCCCTTATAATTCTTCATGAAATATTTGATCTAATTTAAATCATTGTCAGATTCTCAAAACAATTCTATTCATTTCATAATATTCATTCATTCAAATTGTTTTGAGAGATCTTAAATGTTCAATTGTTCAAATTTCATTCTTATCTTTTATGAGCATACATACACTGACTATGATTTATTGTGCTTAAATGTCAAGAAAATCATTGAGCCACACGTTCTTTTAGTACAAAATACATGGGATTCAGTGTGAGTGCTTAAATGACTTCCTTGGATTCATGATAACCAGTGTTTCCTACCATGGAAGTAATCCTTTGAGTGATTAAGGGGAGAGGGGTCAAAAGAATTGAGTGTTGGTGTGTGATGAGGTAAAATGTAAAAGAGAGATTGGTTAGAAGTGAGCTCAAATGATTAAAAGAAAGTGGGTGAGAGAACAGAGTAAAAGAATAATAAACTCTGCACCAAATTCTTTCTGAGCGGGGAAGCCACATAATCTGTTGGTTCACAATTCTTCGTGACCTTCATTGAAAAAGGCAACTAGCCCATGCCAACTCTTGGAAAACCCCACCAGCTACTCATTCTTTTCTTAAAAAGAGAATGTTTCACATTTTCTAGGGAAGCAGCACATACTCTATTGGTTTTTCACTCGGAAGATGTTGATATTGAAAAAGAAGGAAAGTTGCCCCCTCCTTCGACCCTTTCTCATGCACATTTGAGTCTATGTATAACTATTATTGTCTCAATGGTTTACATATTTGAGCCTGATAAAACAATCATTGTGCTAATTCTTTCATAACACAAGCACGAGCACACAGAAAATCTGTTTTTCTGTCAGAACATTCATAGATTAACCTTGTGTTTTTCAATGATTGAATGGAAGTCCTGGGGAGTGAACATCACCCAAGCTCCTTATAAAGTACATATGTTGTACTAAGTAACTCCGTGTTACTTACAGGCACTTTAACTATTTCATCTATTGATTCAGGGTTACCACTCATAATTTCTCTGAATTTGAAAAGATTCGGAAGAATATATTCTTGAATTGACGAAAACTTATCAGATCAGTTAGAGGAGATTGTTCATATCCTACCAAAAGAGAAGATTGTTATTCATGGAGGCTGTGCTGATTTGATTATTTGGGGGAGATCAATCAAAGACAGAACTAACATTGAACAATTTTGATGATTCTGATTCTCAAAATACATCAAAAAGGGGAAGAAGTTTAAAAGTTCAAGTCAGATTAAGGTTGATCTTATCAGAAAGGGGTGATTATTAGAGATTTCAAAGTCATATTCATTTCAAAGCGAAAGCAGCGTCAAGATAGATGTAATGAAAGAGAGATATTAAAGTCAGATGGAAAGCTGTAGCAAAATTTGTTGGGTTAAAGAAAATTTTTCTGAAGAATATGTGATTTTGTTAAATAAAGGGGGAGAATGCAGAAAGTGTTAAAGGGTTACTTAAATCTATTTCAAAGAAAGAGATCAATCTGAAAGCAATGTCAAAATCAAAGTCTGAAGATTGACAAAGTCCATTCAAGGTGTCAAAGATTTGAAGTTGTCAAAGCTGAAAAAGATTGATTGTTGAAGATTGTTTTGAAGATAAGAAGACCTGAAGATAATTGTCAATTTTTTTTTAATCTTGAATCCAAAGGGGGAGATTATTAGATATGAATTGTATTCAAGATTAAAATAGAGGGTCTTTTGTGTATATGTTGTAAAGTCAACCTTTGTTGACTTAGTATAAATAGTTGTTGTTTCTTGTAACCATTAAGTCACGCACAATAAGAATATACACACACATAGAAAGAACACAAAGAGAATTCGTATAGCATTCAACGTAAGATCTATGGCACTTGTGAGATCTGTGACTTCATTGTAATTATGTGATTAGATCAATAAACTTGTTCTTGTTAATCTGTGACTAATTGTATGCTAGTAACTAGCGACAATAATAATTTTTCCATAGAGGAATACCTGGTTTCGGTGTCAAGTAGAGATTTACTTACATAGTATATAGGTAATTGTTGCTTGTTGTTCTCTCTTACCAGGACTGCACTTACCGTATGAGAACTGATGGCTAAGTATAATTGCAACATCTCGTTGTCTTGTGGTTTTGATAACAACGGAGGCGACACCATATATTCTTTTAACTTTTGCAATGCTTACTCATGGTCGTCCGTCCAATAGAAACCTTTGTTCTTTCGCAAGACGTTGTAAAATAAGTGACACTTGTTCGACGATCGAGAGATGAACCTGTTTAGGGTTGCTACTCGACCTGTCAAACGTTGCACTTCTTTAAAACTTCTTGATGATTTAATCTCGACGATTGCTTTAATCTGGTCAGGATTAGCTTCGATGCCTCGTCGAGTCACCATGTATCCTAGGAATTTCCCGGCACTGACTCCGAAGGAACATTTTGTAGGATTGAGCTTCATATGGTATTACCGGGGGATGTCGAACGACTGTCTTAGGAGTTCGATATGATCGATAGCTTGTCGAGACTTAACAAGAATGTCGTCGGTATATACTTCCATAGTATCGCCCAGTTGGTCCTTGAACATTTTGTTAACTAGTCGCTGATATGTGGAACTTGCATTTTTCAAACCAAAAGGCATAACCTTGTAGCAATAGATACATCGATCCGTCATGAAGGTTGTTTTTTCTTGATCGTCAATGTGCATAAGTATTTGATTGTAGCCTGAATAGACGTCTAGAGTTCATGTCCAGTTGTTGCGTCGACCAATGAGTCAATGTGTGGCAAAGGAAATGGGTCCTTTGGACAAGCCTTGTTTAGATCTGTGAAGTCTATGCAAAATCTCCATTTACCATTTTTCTTTTGTACGACCACGACATTGGCTAACCAGTCGGGGTACTTCACTTCTTGTATCTTCCCAGTTTTGAGGAGGTTGTCGACTTCGTAGTTGATCACCTTGTTTCGCTCTGGAGAGAATTTTTGTCGCTTTTGTTTTATTGGTTTAAACGATGGATCCACGTTTAGTTTATGCGAAATAATGTCAAGATCTATGTCGACCATGCCTTCGTGTGTCCAAGCGAAACAGTCAACAAGTTCCTGCAAAAAAGATATTAGTTCTTTTTTAATGAAAGGATCGAGCGTCGAACCTATGAAGACAACTTGCTCCGGCTTGTCTTGGTCTAGGATAACTTCCTCCAATCGATAGTCGTCGTCAGTATCGGGATTATCCCAATTCTGTAATTGCTGGACTGCTTTCTAGGTTTCATCGTTATCTTGTAGCAATCCCGAGCGACTTTTGGTTCACTTTTGATCTCCTGGATTCCCCATAGAGTTGGGAACTTCATCGTCTGATGGTAGGTCGAGGGTACTTCCCTCATGTCGTGGATCTAGGGTCGACCAAGAATGACAGTATGCTGAGGAACAGTATATAACGTTGAATTGTGTCTGCTTGTTGATTCCCTTGGCATAGACTGGTAATACGATCTCTCTGTAGGTGCTCGTCGTGTCTCCATTGAAGCCGACCAAAGTTGTCGAAGGTTGGACGATTTCTGACTTGTCCAGACCCATACCTTTAATGGTGTCGAGAAAGATGATGTTTGCTGAGCTTTCTCCGTCAACCAACACCCTTCGGGTCAGACAATTGTCGATCTTGAGCTGGATGATCAACCCATCGTGATGTTTTTGATGTAGGTCGTCCAAGTCATCTAGATCAAATGTTATTTTCATAGACTCGAGATCTTGTTCTTCTTTTGATCGTGAGAATCGAGGGATCGATAGATTGCTTTCCCCCCAAGACGCATGCCTTTTCGTTACTGAATAGGTTAGACCACACACGTCTGATCCACCAGTCACACAGTTTACGACTTTCTCATGATCGGGGGACGGTGGTCGAGTGTTTCTGTCAAGCGTCGCTTGTCCGTCGAGGATACCTTTGAGGTTTCCTTTTGGAGCATGCCAGGCAAGTTCCTTTTTGAGTGTTATGCAATCGTCGGTTGTGTGACCATAGTCGTCGTGAAAATCGCACCACTTGGTCCTGTCTTTCTTATGGTCAGTTTGGTTACTTTTCTTCAACCAACGAACAATTTCTTGTATGGTCTTCAGTGCGTCGACCAAATCTTTGGAAGTACCCTTAAATCCATACGAGGAGATTTCAGGATACTGAGTGAACTTGACCGAGGTCGAGACCTTTTTCTTGCCGAACCGGACGTTTGAGATTTGTCTCGACGGCTCAATTTTTGCTGTCGATCTGCTCTTGAACTCTGGTTTCATTACATTCAATGGCTTCTTGTCATTGGAATGCTTTCGACGAAAAGCCGCGTCGTCCTCTACTCTCATGTAAGCCAAGGTCCTTGCTCGCACATCTTCGAAGTTCTCCGGGAGGTATTTTGTCAGATCAGTGTAAAGACCTGAACTTTTGTCTAAACCACGCTTGTAAGCTTCGATTGCAGTCTTGTTGTCACAGTTGCGGACGCTGATCATTTCTGCGTTAAACTTGTTTAAGTAACTACGGATGGATTCTCCTGCCTTTTGCACGACATAATAAATGTCGCTAGTTTGTTTCTCCATCTTGCGACTACTGGCAAACTGTTGGGAGAATTGGTTCACCAACTCGGCAAATGATCCGATTGACTTTGGCTTGAGACCAATCAACCACTGCAAAGCTGCACCTGTAAGGGTTGCTCCGAAACTATTGCACATGCAATCCTCTTGATACTGGTGAGGGATTGTGACTGGCCACATTAATTGCTTATACTGAGCTACATGTTTAGTTGGATCCATGACACCAGAGTATTTCAGTGTGAACGTGGGGATACTGTACTTCTTTGGGACGTCGACCATCGCGATCTCATCGACAAAAGGTGACGCCTGAAACCCCATATGAGGTTCGACGTCGACTGGTACCGCTGCTCCTGGAAGCCTGGCAAATAGTGACAGAACACGCTCGTTTTTCTCTTCCAACATATTCAGCCTTTGGGCGACAGGATCGTCCAGAATACTTGCTTGAACACCTGACGGAACATGTCCTGAATTCTGGAATCTATTCTGTTCCGACGAGTCAGAAGTGTACCCGTTGAACTGGAAAGATGGTATCGGTATCGATAAGACCGATACTGGTGGAGGCATTGTATGTATTGATGACGTCGAATGAAAGAAAGGTGGCAGTGGAGGTGGCAACGTCGGCATCGGCTGTCTGGGAAAACCAGAGAAAGGTGGCCTTGGATAGTTGAGAAGAGGTGGTCTTGTCCAGGGCGCACTGAAACCATTTTGTCCTTGCGAAGGTCCCGCTGCGTTGTTGACATTAAGGTTTCTCAAGGATTCATTCTTCTCCACGGCTTGCCTGTGCTGGTTTGTCATTGTCCTTGCGAAGGTCCCGCTGCATTCAACTCCATGTTCATTTAAGCCATGATGTGTTCCTGGGTTCCTTGAGCTGCCATTATCCCGTGAAACGCAAAAAACACTCGAGGAAATTGTTAGCACGACGCACTATTGTCTAGAATTTTCTTTAGATGGGGCCCCACGGTGGGTGCCAAACTGTTAATGCCAAAAATTACTCAATGAATAACTTTAGGTCGACGTGGAGCTTTATCCAACTAAAGAAAGTAACTGATATACAATTATGCACGCTAAACAATAAAATAAGGAGACAAGGGATTTGGTGACGCGGAAAAACCTTAACGAGGAAAAAACCGCGGACGACAGGTAAGGTTCGTTGTATGATCACCAAACATGGGTGATATCCTCTGATGTTTACAATGTATTACACGATCTATAAAAGAAATAAATGTACGATTGTAAAATAAGTGTGCGTCGTATGTGAAAACACTATAGTCGTGTGTAATTTGATACTGTCGCGTGAATGAAAGATTGTAGATATTCTTCGGAGAACTTGTAAATGTATACTTGGTGTATTCTGACTCTGTCCTTCAAATGAAGTGTTGATCTTGGGTTTTTATAGCCTTGATTCTTCATATATGTGTCTTTCGTAACAGTCGCGCTTCATACATGTTCTTGATGGTGTTGATCCGTTATGACCGTTAGTATTTATGGGCATTGAACCTGCATTGAATGATCAAGAAAGAAACGTTGAGTCCTGCGTTAGTACGGTATAGGTCGGGTATTAGTCTCGACGACTGTCGTAGGTCGCTCAACCGACATTCGAATTAGTCTCGACGGAAGTCAGGGTTCTGCTCGGTCGATAGGATCTTATCTTAATCCAAGAATAGTCGTGTGAAATATGCATTAAATGTTACTTCGTCGAGATCGTGTACTTTTTACCCGAACAATAAATATTAACATTATATATGAACATATATTTTCGTTACATTGTTCATTCATTTTTCACTATATATATTTGGGATATTTCTTCATGTTGACACATACGATAATCGAAATGCTTTACTAAAAGTTGCAGTCTTTACGATAATTGAACATTGTGTACTTGAATATGTTTCAAATGAGAAAAAAAATAATTTAAAAATCGTAGATATTATATACAATGATCATTAATGTTAAAAATGAAGATGTTTGTTCATCATCAATGTTTAAAAAAAATAATTTAAAAATCATAGATATTATATACAATGTTTGATCATTTGTTAATTTTGTTGTGTTCATAACGAAATGACATCAACGTTCAAATCTATAATGTTCATCAATGTTCAATTTTGAAGTGAAAAATGAATGAACAGTGTAAAACTCAAAATGTTCATAACGAAGATGTAAAGCTCTCTGTAAGATTGCATAAAGAAGTTTTAACTTGGGTCCCATTTTATCTTACGTTCATCTTTGTGAAGGCGTTCATCTATGTGAAGACGTTCAACATAATTGAATTTTTGGTTTTAGTGAAATCCGTGATGAACTAATTAATGTAAACAACTCGAAAACATTAAAAAAAACTTACCAATACAATTCTTGTTGTTTGATTCGAATATATCAACGGTGCATATACCGTTGTTCTCATTTTCGAGTTGATGGTTTACGAGTTGGGTTTGAATTCCTTTATCCATATTTTGTGTTCCCGGATTCGACAAAGTTTCATCAATCGCACTTCCATCGATGTCGTTATGGAGGACGAAAATCATAATGTGGAGGACGTTATTGCGTTTATTGTCGGGATGTTCATGAGATTCTCTGAATTAAAATGAATACTATATAAAGTTTTTGAAGACAACCACTAACGATTTTGATAAACATATGAAATTGAAGACTTTGAAAATATTCATATGATTTTAACAATTATTTTGAAAATGGAAAAAATCATGAATTCATAACCTACACTATAATCAAGGAGGATTCATTCTTGTATCCCCCAAGCAAATAAATGAAATATTATGTAATTATGAAATGACCTTTCTACCATTTTGTATTAAAGATACAAAACATGTAAACAACCAAAGATGCATTTCTATTGGTTAAGGAATGTTCATAAAGTTAACAACAATTTAATGGTTAACAAACGATCCATGCTATATATATATATATATATATATATATATACTATATTATAAAGATGACATAAAAAACTCTTAATTACAACTCACTAAGCTTTATGTACTATCATTTAAAGCTATCTACTTAAAATCTCTTAAAAATAACTACTAAAGCCTAATGTACTACTTGTAAAGCTTTTAACCCTAATTAATATATTTCATCCTTATCCCCCAAAATTCTTATCTCTAATCCCCAAACCCTAAAATTATGAAATTTGAATTCTGATAAACATAATCAAAACAGGATAAACATCTCAATTTAAATATAAAAAATTTAAAATATATAAGATAATTAATGAATTTTAACAAACTACTTAATTTTTTTATATAAAAAACATTATATTGTTAAGCCTAAATTAAACAAATTTATATATAAAAAACCATTATCACTCAATAAAAATCATCCAAAATTGTACTGTAAATCAATAAAAAACAAAAAATAAAAAATAAAAATAAACATTAAAATCGTGATGTATTAAGCATTATGTACTATTATTTAATGTTAATCTACTTAAAATCTCTTAAAAACAATTAATGAAGCAATATGTACTACTTTTAAATGCTTTTAACCCTAATTAATAAATTTCATTCTTATCCCCAAAAATCCTTATCTCTAATCTCCAAATCCTAAAATTATGAAACTTGAATTCTGATAAACATAATCAAAACAGGATAAACATCTCAATTTAAATATAAAAAATTTAAAATATATAAGATAATTAATGAATTTTAACGAACTACTTAATTTTTTTATATAAAAAACATTATATTGTTAAGCCTAAATTAAACAAATCTATACTATATTATAAAGCAGACATAAAAAAACTCTTAAAAACAAGTTATAATGCACAAAAAAACTGTTAAATAAAGCGAATTACTTAAAATCCAACTTACTAATGCTTGGGTACAAATTGTAATGCACAGCACCACATCGTCCCACTATAATCTTAACTAACATCCCTAGAATCTCTCCGCTACAGCAGATCGTTCGCCATTTTGATCACAATCCCCGCTCAAAGTGATAACCTTTCTCCAAACCCTAGGCTGCTTCTGAATAATGGTTCTTCCCCCTTTGTCTTCGATCAAAGCTTGTAATATATCACATGGATGTCTCGCATCTCCAGTGAATGTCTGGTGACTCTCTCATCTCCGGTGTATGTCTGGAACCAATTACGCTCTCTCATTCCAAAGTGATGCTTCAAAATTAATTGATTTCCCCAAAGAGATTTCTTCATCGCTCAATTGCTTCATACACCATTGACACTCCAAGACTGACGATTCAAGCTTCTCTATTGGAATCGATTATGATATTATCATATTAGTAGTAAGGTTAGGGTTATCAATCATTTGCTCTGATAACGGTTAGGTTCTTTTTTGTTTTATTGAATTTTTTATATTGTATCGGTTTGCTTTCTTAAAATCGATTGCTTTCTTGGAACTTCTATGATTTTTCTATCAAGGGTAGAACAAGTTTTATCGATTCTTCCCCTTTGTTTTCTTTTTGTTGTTCTATCGATCTTAAGTTTCATGTTTTTATGGATTGTTTTGTTTCATTTACTGTGGAAACTGGAAAAGGAAGAAGTTGGATAAACAAGAAAATCCGCCATGGATATCTTTCAGTTGAAGGAAAGATGCCTCACCCAATGGAAGACTATGTTTTTGCAGAATTCGGGCAGATGGACGGCAATGAACTGTGATTGTTTGTAGTATTCGATGGTCATTTAAGCCAAGAAGTTTTCGATTATCTCTGATTACATTTATTCGACAATATCATAAATGACGTAAAAACTTTCTTCATATACTTCTTACTTTGGTAATCATCTACTGCACCCATTACTGACTTCTTGGATGACGATTAGCCGAACTTTTGGACGGTGCCGAAAAATGATATTTCCACCATTTCATGCTCTTGGGAGGCCCTGCTGTTGGGAAAGGTTCACAATGTGCAAGGATTGCTCAGACTTATGGATTCACACACTTGAATGTTAGAGATTTGTTGAGAAAAGAAATATCTTCCAAGAAGGAAGTTGTGATTGATTTTAGCTTCACTTTTTGAGTGGATGGAGATGCACTCGGGTCATTTTAGTTTTTTTAAATTCTAGCACAAGCTTCACCTTTTATGGTTTTTCATATATACACATTTTAAATGTATAACTATTGATTCAAGATAAAGTATAAATCCTTTTCCATTACTGAAAAGTAGTCTTTGTGCTTCATAAGTATCTTGAGTGTTAAGTAGGATATAATTAGATTGGTTTATTATGTTTTTGTGCAGGTACATCCCTCTTATGAAGTTTTTGTTGGAGTTTGGAGGTTGGAATTTCATATGGAGGTGGTTATGGAATTTCATGGTCCGAGATGGTTGGTTTTTGCTCAATCTGTCTTTGCTCTTTTTTTTCCTCAGTTTCAGTATCATTGTAGGGGAAAGGTCTTGTTTTGATGTTTCTGATCTTCTGGTCTCAGATTTTGCAATTTATTTGGACTCAGAGTTTTTAATTGGGACTGCTTTCAATTATTCATTTTTACAACAGCGGCTGCTTTTACGGTTGTCGCTACTATTTTGGAGTTGTCCAATTGTCAAATTCTGTTATGACTAGAAGTTCAAAGTTTGTTGCTCTCTGGATACTGGTGTCAATTTTGGAAAAAGACTTGGTTTTCTGATTTCGTTAATGATTCTGTTTTCGCAGCTGCTGCTATGGACTTCTGACATCAGATTTTGGTCTTTTGCAACGGCCATTGGCTCAAATTGATCTGGTTGCCGTTTATTAATTAGCTGATTAATAGGACTGTTATGGATCTCAGATTGTTTCTTTTTTGTAGTTATGAACGTGTTTGGGTCTTGGGGCTGTTCAACTCTTATAATAGGGTGTGTGAGTGTTTTTGATCCCCCCGGTTGGTCTCTTATTATAGCTCCTAGATGGTGGTTGATCTTTGATCCCACCACCTTAATGGCAATATGGTACAGGGGAGGTTGATATTTGATCTAGCCTGTGTTGTTACCTACATGGGACTCTTTCTGTTTCTTATACCGATTAGCATTGCCCTCTTGATAGAATCTGTTTTCTTAGAATATTTGGCTTTAATGGATTTTGCCTTTGGGGAGTTATAAGGTTGGACATTGGCCCAACAGATTTGGCGTATATTTGAGATTTAAAATGTTTTCTTGATTTTGTGAGTGAAAGCATTTTTTTTTTCGATTTTCAATTTTTCTTTGATACATTGAAGGATCTTACCACATCTTGCCATTGGGCATACCATCCTGAAAGAGATCGAACAACATCGTTGGTTGAAGCAACTTTGATGCCCCAAACATATCGAAACAAAATGGTAAGCTTCCATTTTCAATTCGAAAATGTATTTTCAATTCGAAAATGTGTATGAAGTTTACACCTTACCTACCAAAAGTCATTTCTTTATGTGTATGACTTTCCAAATTAATCAATGTATTGCAACAGTCTACTTATGTGAAAATTTTAGTTTCTAAAAACTATTCTATGTTGTGATATTACCAACAACAATTCTTGTATTTCTGTAGGTGTTTGGGGATGATCGTCAAGTGTTTTTTGTTTAAGAATCCTTAGTTCTCGCCATTCTTTCTGTAAGTTACCCATTTTTGTCTTTAAGATTCCTTAGTTTTTGCCTTTCGTTTTGTAAATTACTCATTTGTGGTTTTTATGGGTTTGCGAACATTGTTTTATTTTGAGTGCAAATAAGTAATTTGGTAGGGCTGTGAACTTGAATATTGATTACCGCTTGGACATGTGAATGGGGTTTTTACAATAAACATTATGCTAACTTGTTCGTGGTTTTTGTTTCAGTCCACAAAATACCCGACATGTGTACTATTTAGTCTATATCACCTTTGTTCCAATTTGGTCAATTTACCATCAGTACAAGAAATGGCATATTACATGCTGATAAGTAGTACTCTGGTTTTTTTCAATATATTTTTCAATTTTAGTTTATATTTTATTTTTTTAATCTAAATTATATATGTGCATTTTATATGAAGGACTCATTTACATTAAAAACGGATCAAATTACGATGGATATAAGTTGACCAAAACCATAACCAACCAAATAGGTCACAGGCCTAATGAATTAGAAGCCCAACAGGAGATAGATTTGTTTTCATCCTTCATTATGCTCAAAATTCCTTCAATAATTATTAGGCCAATTGATTTGAGCAGGTTGTGGTTGCTCATACACATTGTACCTTTCTTACATGTACTTTGACAGAGGGACTTTTATTTTGACATACGGTGTTGAAAGCTATATAAACAAACCTGTTTGAAAGGCATCAAATTCAATTAGGGGTATGTTTCTCTGATTTGGGCCAAAAAGCCAAAAAACTAGACCTGCAACAACCTCATCTTCTATATACTACCTTATAAATCAAATTTCACAAAAGTCTTAAAGTCTTAAAAATCTTAAAATCTTAATTATAAATCAGCAAGCATGATGTACAAATTAAAAAGCTTTGTTAAATCCTGTATTAGAATCGATTTTGGTTTCTTTATTGTTAGCTTGATTTGCTGTTGGATCTGTTGGCAATATCAGTATACACCTTGTAGACATTACTGTTGCTTTTCTCAATAAAAAAGGTAAGTAGTTTGAAGCTGGTAAATCCTTATCAATTTGCTTATTTGATTCCTTTATCATAGCATCATAATTTAGTTGGTTGTTGCTTGAACGGTTGAACCGTAAACAAGCCGTGAAGAAAATAGGGTTACGGAGTTTATTTACGATAAATCTTCCAATCTAATCATACTCATGGGGCCTGCACCATTAAAGTATTAAGTGGCATGTGCAAACTTATACATCAATATGTTGTAACTTAACCATCTTATTTGGGCAGAACTATAGCCACTTTGACCTACGTCTTCTTAGTGTACACATCAGTGATCGACTATGCTTCAGAGTGGTGAAATTCTTTACCATTTCGTAAAGATTCCAAAATCAATTTTTATGACTTTGCTTTCTTCACCATGTTATTTGCAATTTTCATATCTGTTCGAGGAACACACACCATGAATCACGTGAATCAATTTCTTACAAGGTTTGGACGGTTCCAACAATTGTGTTGGTGGGGACATGGCAACAAGGATTGGACAACAATTTCGACAACTATTCCGGTGAGTTAAAATGTCCATTACAAGCATATAGTGGCTAAGCTACACTTCCTGTTTGTGATTAGAAATGACTAGCGTAGTATGTTACTATAGCCTTTAATTTTTGTTTACAAGAATCCATAAGAGGGATAGATCACCGGATGCATTAAGAAATAGTCCAGAAAAATACCATGCAATAAATCAGCATTCAGTCACCCTTCTAGAAGGCACACATGTTAAGGCCAATTTGATACTTGTAAACCAAAAAATTCCTCCAAAATTGTGTTGCAGGAACACAACGCTTCCTGATATAAATATGAACTTGTGTGAGTAACGATACTATATGATAAGTATTCTTAGTCGTATATCTCCCTATTCCCCATATTCTTTAATATAGTAATAATATGTCATGCACCCATCAAGAGGCCCAAGCCCATCCATAGTTGTTATTCTAGAAGGGGTTAGAAAGGTTATTTTGAGTAGTTGCTTTCAATAAATCTAGTATAAATAGGGGTGTCGTGAGGTAAGTATAGGTATCCAGAAAATTGTTAAGTGTTTTGTTTAGGAGAGACTAGCCTCTCGAATGCTAGATATTTCTGTTTTTCCTCCAATATCAATCATATAGCAGGTTACTTCTTTCATTTGATTCCCTGGTGAAGTTGGTTCATAACAAATTGGTATCAATAATGTCATGCACCCATCAAGAGGCCCAAGCCCATCCATAGTTGTTATTCTAGAAGGGGTTAGAAAGGTTATTTTGAGTAGTTGCTTTCAATAAATCTAGTATAAATAGGGGTGTCGTGAGGTAAGTATAGGTATCCAGAAAATTGTTAAGTGTTTTGTTTAGGAGAGACTAGCCTCTCGAATGCTAGATATTTCTGTTTTTCCTCCAATATCAATCATATAGCAGGTTACTTCTTTCATTTGATTCCCTGGTGAAGTTGGTTCATAACAAATTGGTATCAGAGCAGTCCCGATCCATGGCTCTGGATATGAGTTCTCAGAGGCTTGATTTTACGAAGAAGAAGGTGATCCCGTCAACATCCCTGGTTTCTGATTTTAAACAACAACTCCAAAATCAGATGGCAACATTCACTCAGTTCCTCAATCAGAAACTGGATGAGATATCGATTGAGAATGCCAAAACTCATGCTATCATTCGAGAGGTACTTATTCTTCGTGAAGAGGTACGTAACAATGCACCCCAAACAGCCCTCTACACCACCCCTCCACCGAAACCAAGCAGTTCTTCACCATCGGAGATCGTATCGGTAGGTTTTACTTCCACTGATGAGGCGGTTGTCCATGGAAAAGGCTTGGATCTCATCCATGACTGCCTCATGGTCGAGACAGTGATTGGAAACAAAGAAGGAGAAGCAAATAAGGATGAAGAAGAGGAAGAGGAAGAGTCAATCGTTTATTGTGAAAATGATTCAAGCCAGAATGAATCTGGAATACAATCTGATAGGATCCAGCCAGTTAATCAGTCGCCTCCAATTTCTCCTATCGGATTTCTGCAATCACATGATTTTACAAGTAAGACAAGCGTGTTTCTCAAGCCGTTGATGTATCCTCCACACGGAAACTGGACAGAGGCCGTAGAGCGAGAATTGAGCGTGGGAAATGCACAGAAAGAAAAATCAGAGATGTTAGTAAGGCCCAGGCCCAGGCCCAAGCCCAATCAAGTAATTTCAACGTGGGCCAGACTTATGCCAATTAACGTCTCTATGAACTTTGTGGCGTTTACAATCACAATCACAACGTACAGGGAAATTTGGTTAGGCGACGATCATCGGAAACCACTGCCACCACCGCTACCACCACCACCATGGTCGGCGCTGTTACCACCACCGCTGCCACTATCACCAATTTCATGTGTGCTGACTCGATGGATCCCTAACGGCCATGGTATATCATGCAACCGCTGTTTGGAAAAAGTTATCAGGTACTCAAGGTTTGATACACGTCTTCACGTTAAAGAAATTGAGAAGAAAAGTCAAAATAGTGAAGAGGATAATCAAAGGGAGGACGGTTTTTTTAAAAGAGAAAAGTCATGAACTGGAGTATGTTGAGGAGAAAAATCAGAAAATTGAAGTTTTCTTAAACTCCATAGTGGGTGCGTTGGGAACTGTTTTGGATTCAAAAATTATAAAACTGGAGGGGCTATCTGACGGCTGGTTGGAAGTTGTTCATGGGGGAAATTTATTAAGATCCATAATGGATATTCTAACACATAGTCGATATTTTCAACAACACCAAAGTGGGCATAGTGCTGGACCCATTTCAATTTTATTCACGGGTTCTTCTACTGCGATTCCAAGTTCCAACTCTTATGCTACTCAGTTTACTCAATTTGATGTTGTTTTGAGAGAAGAGGGCACCGGGCAGCAGCGGTTCCTTTATTTTTTCTACCCACCTTGAGGACAAGGTGGTTTTTTGGGGGCGGGGTAATGTCATGCACCCATCAAGAGGCCCAAGCCCATCCATAGTTGTTATTCTAGAAGGGGTTAGAAAGGTTATTTTGAGTAGTTGCTTTCAATAAATCTAGTATAAATAGGGGTGTCGTGAGGTAAGTATAGGTATCCAGAAAATTGTTAAGTGTTTTGTTTAGGAGAGACTAGCCTCTCGAATGCTAGATATTTCTGTTTTTCCTCCAATATCAATCATATAGCAGGTTACTTCTTTCATTTGATTCCCTGGTGAAGTTGGTTCATAACATAATAGCACTGAATAACATAAAGAAATTGACTTCCTTGCAGGTGCACTCTGCCACAACTGAATTTGCTATACTTTGAAGTCTCTCCTGTGATAGACTTATTTGTGACCTCAACAGTATGCTCTAAATTAGAAGGCAAGTCACTTAGGATTAAATTTAAACCCTTATTTGAGAAGGCAAAATCTTGGGGTTCCAATTTCAAGATTGCAAAATCTTACCAATGGAAATGTGATTTTACTCATTAACGTTACCGTGTAAGATTCTTGTCCATAAAAATTGCATCGTTCGCAATAGTCTTACTGGTAAGAGTCATTACCCTTACTTACTGGGTAAGACTCTCAAACATTGTCTTGCCTCTTCTCAGGTAAGATTTTCGGCCCTTGCCATGTCCGGTAAGGTAAGTGGCATTGTAAACATTTAATAAACAGTTGCTAAGTGTAATGTTATGATTTTCTTGAGGGATAGACATCATTTATCATGCAAACCAAATCAAACCATATGTGCATATTACATGTGTCACTTTTTGCTACTGGAAGGTTATTATAAATTCATATGTACTTGATGTCATAAATAAAGGAGCATATAGAAGTTTTTCATCAATTCTGATTGAAAATATTTCATTTATTTTAAATTGTAGGTTGTTTTCAAACTTGTCCTTCCTAATTAAAAAATACGCTAATTTCATCTATGAAAAAACCCTCTCAAACAAAAATATTCTTGATCTATGCAAACATATTAATTCAGATAGACATCTTTATCCATACAGGACTTAATGAAAAACCAACCAAATAGACATCTTTATCCATACATGACTTAATGGAAAACCAACCAAACAACCCCTTAGCGACTGAAGGTAGTGGAGGTATTTAAGCTCATCTCCCGTGTGTATTTGAGCAAAGTTGTTCAACCCCTTTGCTAACTGAGCTACACGCTCGAGGGTTTTTAATTTTCCATTTACGATAAAGATTTCACACGTTGCTCATCACCCGGTGCATTGCACGGGCACACTACTAGTTTATATATAAAAAATCATTATCACTCAATAAAAACCATCCAAAATCGTACTGTAAATCAATAAAAAACAAAAAATAAAAATAAACATTAAAATCGTGATGTATCTCGCTGCATTGCGCGAGTATGCTTCTAGTATATAATTAAAATCTGAAAAAGGAAATGGAAAAAAAAGGTCAATCAAACGGTTAAATATTTAAAATTGTCGAGGTTCAAATATTTTAGGATTATATCACAATCACCACCCTGGCCAACAACAACGGGTATTTATACCTCGATGGAGAAATCGCTTCTTACGTTCTTCCGAGATGAAGTTGATAGTTCTTTTCTTTGCCAGGTGTATTACCAGGGTTTGGTTTGGTTTTCTTTTTTCTTTCTACTTCAGGGTTTAATTTCCTACTAGGCATATATCTGCGCGATGCACCGGAATGTGAGTAAAGAACGAGCAATTAATGCTACTTCCTTATAGACATGTCATCAACAATCAACAATGACCTAAGAATCACAACTTATGAAACACTAAACCCTAAACCCATAAAGATATTCAATAATTAGTTTATATTACAATTATTACCGAAAAAAATTATAATGATATAATTTATAATAAAAATGAAAGGTATTTTACGATTATATATTTTTAATGTGCTAACGGTGGAAAAAAATAAAACGTATGGATAGAAAACAAATATTCAATATTGGACTCATTTCAAAGGTATCGAAGAGACGATTATAATGGTGTAACTTGTTAAAATTAAAAATTATTTTTTTAACGTATTTTAGTTAATATATGCTTATATGTGTTAATATAATGAAAATGTAAAATGTAAAACTAAAAGGTATAAAATAAATCTATCAAAAAAGTTTAGGGACCAAAATTGTAACTACATGTATCAAGAACTACTTTCAAGAACTACTTTCAAGAACCGTTTAATCCTCTTTATAATATAGTAGAGATACTTTTGATATGATTCGTCCTTCTTTTTAGTCTATAAATCTTTTACCTGATTTGTTCATTATGTTCGTTAAGATTTATTCTGTTATGATGATTTTGGTCACTCTTCAAAAATTTCATATAATTATCTTCATTGATGTTTCAAATCAATTGATCTTGAAAACCAAACTTGCAAAGATCTTAAACCTAACGTGTTATCGTGTGAGTACAAAGGCCATAAGGGGCCCAATACTTCTTTTCTGTGATCAACGCGTGCCTTCTTGATAGAACAGTTGGTATCTGGGAATTTGAAACTAGTATATATATAGTGGAAGAATATTTTTCAACCCTTAAAAGGTTGCAACTCTTGCAACCCACATCTTAACCGTTTGATTCATGATCGACGGTTATTTTATTTTTATTTTTTAATTAAAAATATTGGGGCCCATATCTATTGTAACCGTCGATCATGAATCCGACGATTAAGACGTGGGTTGCAAGGTTTGCAACCTTTTTAAGGGTTGTAAATTAAACAACCCCTATATATATATATATATATATATATAGTGGAAGGATATTTTGCAACTCTTGCAACCACATCTTAACCGTCAGATTCATGATCGACGGTTATTTTATTTTTATTTTTCTGTTTTTTTTAATTAAAAATACTGGGCCACATATCTATTGTAACCGCCGATCATGAATCCGACGGTTAAGATGTGGGTTGCAAGGGTTGCAACATTTTTAAGGGTTGCAAATGAAACAACCCATATATATATATATATATATATATATAGACGGAGGTTCACGGGAAAACCTCAAAAAAACGGAAAACTGAAGAACACTCTGGTAGCCTTCCATTTGGACAGTATGCACTTGTGCATACAGGTAAATTATGTTGATTTTTGGTTTTTATGCATAAGTGCATTATGCACTTGTGCATATGCACGTGTGCATGTTACAAATTACTTGTATGCACAAGTGTGCATACCGTCCAGATGAAGGGCTACCAGGGTGTTCTTCAGTTTTCCGTTTTTTTGAGGTTTTCCCTTGAACCTTACCCTATATATATATATATATATATATATATATATATATAATTGACTATTAAAAAAAACAATGTTTTACACGAGTAAAGAAACTGAAATACGTGAATCGTTCTTGTCCACACAAAATATCAACTTGTCTACCTAAAACATAGAATTCTTTCTTTCTTTCTTTCTTTCTTTCTTTCTCTCTCTCTCCTCTTCTCTATATATCTCATATTTATATAATAAAAAGCTACCTTTAGATTTTAATAATAAACAAATGGCTTCACAATTTTATATTAGTCCATTGTTCAAATCTAGTTGTGTTTCTTTATGCAAAGCTGATCAGTATCCATGGCGGTTGGTAAGTAGTATTTCGCCGAGCAAAAGCTCTAGGATTTGCATGTGCTCGGCTTTCTCGACTCTGCTTTCTTCCACCATTGCAGTGCCACAGACCCGAGATAATGATTCTCTCCTTCCTGTGCATCTTCATCAACCCAAGGTAGGTTAATTTTTAGTTGTACACATGTTTGATACGTACTGTGCAGAATTAATATAACCTAAACATAATATATTAATTCACACTGTGATTTCGATTGATAATTAATAGGGAATTCCTCCTAAAGTTGCGGTTCACGACAGAATCGAGCAACTCGTGGAAAGCACAAGAAGAGCTTTGATGTCAAGTTCAGATCCCATAACGAGAATGAAGCTAATTGACACGATTCAAAGATTGGGAATTGGGCACCATTTCGAAGAAGAAATCCATGAAATTTTAGGAAATCTCACACAAGGTCTGTCCGATGACAATTTATATACAGCGGCTTTATGTTTTCGCCTTCAACGACACAATGGTCTCCATACTAATCCTGGTACTATTTTGTCTCGACATCATTAATTATCAAAATTCAATAGCACAATTGATACATAACTAAAGTAAATTTTGATCTGATGCAGACGTTTTCCAAAAATTCATGGATGCAAATGGTAAATTCAAGATGTCGTCAAGTGATGACATAGAGGCATTGTTGAGTTTATATGAAGCTTCATACTTGGGTGCAAATGGAGAATATATCTTATCACAGGCAAAGGAATTTACTACAATACAACTCAAGAGATCAGTTTCCAAATTAAGCCCCAAACACGGTACAAAAGTTCTCCTCAGTTTAGGGCTGCCAAGACACTTGAGAATGACCAGGTTAGAAGCAAGAAGGTATATTGAAGAATATGTTAATGATGATTATCGCAATCCGATTGTTCTAGAACTTGCAAAGTTGGATTACAATCATGTCCAATCACTCCTCCAAAGGGAGCTTGCGGAGGTTACAAGGTAAATCACTTAATATGTTTTTTTTTTCTTTTATATAGATATTCCTATATATATATATATATATATATATATATATATATATGTTGGTACATTGTTTAACTTGTGATTTTGATTTTAGGTGGTGGAAAGATTTGGGTCTAGTAAGTAAGCTAAGTTTTGTCCGAGATCGACATCTTGAGTGTTTTCTATGGACTGTTGGACTCTTACCCGAGAAAAAATATTCTAGTGGCAGGATTGAGCTTGCTAAAATCATTGCCATTTTATTGGTCATTGATGATATTTATGACATTTATGGCTCGTATGAAGATCTTGTACTCTTTACCCAAGCAATTAGAAGGTTTGATCTTATTCCCTCGATTAAGTGTCGATAAGATTTAGAAACTAAACCACAAGGGTTCGAGCCCCACTAGCGCTTAACCCGGGTTCGAGCCCCACTAGCAGCACTTGTGGCCACTGAGGATAAACTCAGTGTTGCACGCTTTAACAGCTGGGCCAAATGCCCTAATTGCCAGGGATTAGTCTGGCCATAGGCCCAGGATACCTTTTCCAAAAAAAGATTTAGAAACTAACATTGTAGTTCGGCAGATGGGATTTGAGTGAAATGGAAAAGCTTCCTGAGTACATGAAGATATGCTACATGGCATTATATAATACTACCAGTGAGATTTACGACAAAGTCCTTAAAGAACATGGCTTGAGTGTCCAACCATTTCTACACCAAACGGTACTTACTTTTTTTAATCATTTTATTAAAATGTTTCTCTGAGATTTTACTGCCAACATTTTGATTGTTTGTCGTTTATGTTCTAGTGGATTGACGTGGTTGAAGCTTACATGGTGGAAGTAAAATGGGTGAAAAGTGGGGCTATACCAACTTTTGAAGACTATATAAAGAACGGAGTTACTACATCAGGCACATGCATGGTATTGGTGCATCTATTTTTTCTCATATCCGAAGGGGTAACAGAAGAAAATATGAGACATCTTCATCCATACCCTAAATTTTTCTGGTTGGCCGGAACCATTCTTCGTCTTTGGGATGATCTGGGAACTTCTAAGGTACTGATTTATCAACAAGAATGTTATATATTAGGAATTGTTACTATTTTTAAAGTAAATTACGTTTTTCGTCCCTGTGGTTTGTTAAAAATTATGGATCTCTCCTCTGGGGTTTCTAAATTTTGATTTTAGTCCCTATGGTTTACAATTCATTTCTACTTTCGTCCCTGAGGCTAAAACACTAATTTTAAGTATTAGGAATTAAAATAAAAATGAATTTTAAACTAAAGGAATGAAAAAAAAAACAATAAAAATTTGTATCATAAAGATAAAAAAGGTAATACATTATAAACCATAGGGATAAAAACGGTAATTTTAAAACTATAAAGACTAAAATAAAAAAAAAATCAACAAACCACAGTGAATAAAAACGTGATTTACTCTTCTTTTTATTACAAATTTGGAGCCAGTATATGTGGTAGCGATAATTAATGTATTGTCACAGCACCATAGTGGCTAGAACCAATGAGCAATATAGAATAAATTTTGATTGTATGAGATCAGCTTTTGAAAATAAGACTTTAAATAAGCATCATCCAATCATAGGTTTGATTGAAATTAAGTTGTTAATATTATTATATGGCCCAAATATGTATAGGAGGAACAACAACGAGGGAATATGGTATCAAGCATACAGTTGCTGATGAGAGAGAAAAACATAACAAGTGAGGAAGAAGGAAGGAAACAGATCTTGCAGCTCATCAATGAGTTATGGAAAGATCTGAATGCAGAGCTAGTTACACCAGATGCATTCCTCTTGCCGATGATCAGAGTTGCCCTTAACATGTCAAGAACTTCTCAAGTTGTTTATCAACACAATGAAGATAGTTATTTAACAAGTGTAGAAAGTCAAGTACAATATCTGTTCTTCAAATCTATTGATATTTAGTTCTATAGATTAATGTATTGTTTAAGCTGCTTTTATGTGCCTTATCACTACTAGAAACTGTGAGAAATGTTTGCCTCCAACCATTTTTTTGACAGCTCATTTCCATCAGCTCCAGCTGTTTTTTCTTTGATGTTTCCAGCTGTTTCACACAGCCCATTTGCTCTTCATTTTGTTCTATAAATAGGCATGATAACAAGAGAAGAAAACACACCTTGAAGATAACCTTCTATCTTGCTCTTTCTCTCTCAATAACTGATACATTAATCAGTTTTCTTTCTCTCAATTGTATCATCATAAAGTGATAGTGAATTAGTTCTCGGCGTCCTCCGCCCGTAGTTTTTCCCTTTCCGGGTTTTCCACGTAAAAATATCGGTGTCTCTTTTACCTTGCTTTATCTTGCATTTTATGGTTGGATATTGTTGCATATACTTCGTAATTAATTATCTCACATTCGTTGATCATATTTCAGTTGTTATCTCAATATAAGAACATACGTTCATTGTTCTTGGGGTATTTATGTTTATAGTGAGGTCCAATTATCTATCTTATTGCTAGTTGGGTTTCGTTATTTTCACAACAATTGGTATCAGAGCCCAAGTTATTTATATCGAGATTTTTTTTTTCAATAGAAGTTTCGTGAGATTATTGATTTGCTAAGTTATTTATGTCAACAATGAAATTCGACCTTCCCTTGTTGGAACGGGATACCCGATATCCCTTATGGAAGATAAAGATGAGAGATGTCCTCATCCAACAAAGTTTACATAAATGTATTTTGGGTCGGGCTTTCATACCCGTCTCTTGGACGGATGAGGATATTGAAATAAATGACTTGAAGGCCCAATCTTTAAGTAGATTGCACCTTTCTAACGATGTTTTACAAGATGTTGGGGAGGAGGAAACATCGTATCAAATTTGGTCTAAATTAGATCGAATGTTTATGGAAAAGAGCTTACCCAATAAGCTTCATATGAAGCTTAAATTATATGCCCTTCGTTTATCTGAAGGTGGTTCAATTTCGGCACATCTATCGAAATTCAAAGAGGTAGTTGGTGATTTGAAAAACCTTGAGGTAAAATATGACGATGAGGATTTGGGTCTAATCTTATTATGCTCTTTGCCACAATCTTTTGGTACGTTTATGGATACGATTATTTATAGTCGGGATTCACTATCACTTGATGAGGTTTATACAACGTTGAGCTCGAAGGAGAAGATGAAGGAGATAATCCCCGGTCATGAACCAAGGGACGAAGGATTAAATGCAAGGGGAAGATTTTTTGAAAAATGCTCAAGTTCTTCAAGCAAATCAAGATCAAAATCTCGTGGAAAGAAGAAGTTTTGTAACTTTTGTAAACGAAAGGGTCACATCATTGACGAATGTTTCAAGCTTCAAGCCAAAAACAAAGCCAAGAACAAGACGGGTTCCTCCGGGGAAGCCGACATTGTTGAGCACGATGAAGGTGGAGCTAGTGAAGGTGAAGTCATGACGGTCTCGGATGGTAATCCAAAGGCCACGGAAGAATGGATTCTAGACTCGGGTTGCACTTTTCATATGTGTCCCAACCGTAGTTGGTTTCATACATATGAGCAAGTTTCCGAAGGTGTTGTGATGATGGGGAACAATGCTACTTGCCCCATTGTCGGTCAAGGCACAGTTAGAATCCGCATGCATGATGGCGTCATCCGAACACTTGGGAATGTGAAACATGTTCCCGAACTCCGAAGAAACCTCATCTATCTCAGTGCCCTCGATGAAAAGGGCTACGAGTTCTCTGGCAAAGACGAAGCAATAAAGGTCAAGCGAGGAGCGTTAGTTGCAATGAAAGCTCAAAGAGGTACCGCTAACCTTTATGTTTTGCAAGGTCAAACTATTACAGGTGACGTTGCAGTTGCTTCGAAGAAAATGTTCGATGGTGATCTTTCAAAATTGTGGCATTTATGTCTCGGTTGCATGAGCCTTAGAGGCATGACCGAGCTAAGTCAACGTGATTTGTTGAACGGCCACAAAGTTACCGATTTATAGTTTTGTGAGCATTGTGTGTACGGCAAGACGAAGAGGGTCAGATTCTCAGGTGGCATTCATACGACTAAAGGGCCACTTGATTACATTCATTCTGACCTTTGGGGTCCAGCCCAAGTTACTTCTTATGGTGGAGCTTCGTATATGCTCACTATTATCGACGATTTCTCTCGTCGTGTGTGGGCTTTCTTCTTAAGACGCAAGAGTGATGTTTTTGAAGTTTTCAAAGATTGGAGGACGATGATCGAGAAGCAATCCGGTAAAGAGGTGAAATACCTCCGAACGGATAATGGCTTGGAATTTTGCTCGGAGGAGTTTAATGCTTATTGTCGTAAGAATGGCATTACAAGGCATCGTACCGTTGCCCACACTCCTCAACAGAATGGTGTAGCCGAAAGGATGAATCGCACTATTCTTGAGAAAGTTTGGTGCATGCTTTCTAACTCGAAGATGCCCAAGTCATTTTGGGCGGAAGCGGCTTCTACCGCTTGTTATATCATCAATCGATCTCCTTCAGTCCCTCTTGAGAAGAAGACTCCTATGAAAGTATGGAACGGATCACCGGCAGATTACACAAATTTGAAGATTTTTGGTTGCCCGGCGTATGCACGAGTTGATAACGGGAAGTTAGAACCGAGAGCTATGAAATGCAATTTCCTTGGATACAAAGACGGAGTTAAAGGCTTTAGGCTATGGTGCCCGGAAACAAAGAAGATCCTTATAAGTCGAGACGTAACTTTCGACGAATCTTCGATGTTGACTGATTCGCCGCCTCCTACATCCGATACCATTTCCGAATCTCCGAAAGAGAAATCACCTGCAAAGGTGGAGCTACCTTTGGCTCAAGCTTCGAGTCCGATTGCTACAAATGATTCACATGCTGTTTCTTCTTCTTCTCCCACTACTGGTGATCAAGTGGTAGATGATTCTTTATCACAACCTTTGCCACAAGAGCCCGAACCGAGCATTGCTCGTGATAGGGGAAGAAGACAAATCGTGCCTCCGGCACGGTATCGCGAAGAAGCCGATTTTGTAGCATATGCTTTGAACGTAGCGGAGGAAATGGAATATACTGTTGAGCCTACTTCTTATAGTGAGGCTATGAAACAAGATGATGCGGATGAGTGGATGTTGGCAATGCAAGCGGAGATGGAATCTTTGCAAAAGAACGGAACTTGGGAGCTTGTTTCCGCTCCCAAGACAAAGAAGGCCGTTCGATGCAAGTGGGTCTATAAATTGAAGGAAGGGGCTACTCCAAATGAAAAACCAAGGTATAAAGCTCGGTTAGTCGCGAAGGGTTATAGTCAAATTCCTGGCATTGACTATTGTTGGTCCCGAAGGTGCTAAACAAGTTTGTAGAAGGGGGGGGGGTTGAATACAAACACAGAATTTAAAGTTTAATAAATTGTTTATTGAAGAATCAAAATACAATTTACAAGTTTGTTGCGGAATAAGATTAAGACAGACTCAATCTAAACAAACTTAAGAACCACTAAGATAATTGCACAAGAAGTTCAGAGAATGGGGGTTTAGAGATATAGAAAACAAGGGTTTCTATCTTGAGTTCAAGGATGAAGCACACATTTAGATGAAGGGGTGAACTTCCTATTTATACCCTATGCATTAAATGCATGGCAGGATACTTTACACGTGGCGTTCACAGATTGGCTTTGATAAACTGACTTTTGGGAGACATGCTTTCGGCCGGGTCATGAACAGTGTAGTAGACAGAGTTGTTGTACGAATGATTGCAGAGACTTGTCCGTTCTGACACATCGTACTAGGTTGTGCAAGGATAGACAAAAGGAAACTTGAGGCATAAGCTTTGTGATCGTTTGATCGCTGAGTATCTCTAAGTTCAGAGATAAAGAGGTTCAGCTATCGCTGAAGCTTTTTCTCATGTTCCTTCGCGTATTGGTAGAGTTGTCTTTGCTTCACTGATATCCGCATCAGGTCACTAGTAGACTTCTCTTTGTTCAACAGCTTCGTCTTTGATTCAGCTATGAACATCTGTTGACGCGAGACTTGTCTTCAGGGATTACGTTGGTTGTTTACTTTAGGAACTATCAGTGATAACTGAACAGACTCAGTTTGATCACTGATAGTGAAACACTAATACATAGAAATGTTTATAAGAAAGACTATCAGCGATAACTGAACAGACTCAGTCTGATCGCTGATGGTGAAACACTAATACATACTAAAACGTAATTTTCACTAAGCATAGAAAAGGGTCGTTATCAAATCACTGAGAGAGTTTGGATCAACAATCTCCCCCTATTTGATAATGACAAAGTAATTGAAGAAAATTACTTTATGATTCAAAATGATGGAATAATCAGGACTCGTAACATACATGTCCCAATTACTATTTTGAGGGATCTTTTACAGTACTGATGAAGTTAAGTACTTTACTGAAATTTCATTAATTCAGGAATAGAATTACAAGAAATGAAAATTACAAGTAAATTACTAACTACTGTAAGTACAACTAATAGATTACAGAAGAGAAAACTAATCTATCAGCTATAAGAAGATTTAGGAGGATTTATCATATACTCAGGTATTTCTTCTCCTTTCTGTCTTCGTTCCAAAGATTCTTGGCTGATAATTTCTTTGATTTTCTCAGCAGCAGGGAAGAAGTCACACCATAAGCATAATAGATCCTTGAGATGATTCAGAGGACAGATAGGAATCTCAGAGACTCTTTGAAATCTGAGTTCCTCATCATCATCTCTGAAGAATATTCCATAAGGATGATCAATTACTTGACCAGCTTGGAAAGGACCACCAGGAGGCAGAGATAAATCCAGAACTGAAAGATCAGGAGGAGGACCAAACAGTGCATCTCTTGAAAATTTGATAGAAGTTTCATTCCTGATGATGGCGACGTCTTCAGAGGAGGAGGACCCGATTCTTCTTTTGAGTTTCTTGGGATTGGGAGGGATAGGAGATGGCAGGTTTAGTACAGAAGTGACTCTGTTGATGAGAGCTTTAAGAAGTCCTTCAACGTAGCCTCTGTATGTAGATTTCGATTTCTTCAGCGCATCCCAGAATTCTATCCACTCTGTAAACCCGAAACCTTCAAGTTTGGAAACGTACATAGCTTTCTGAGTTCCATCCTCTCTGGTAATCTCCATGGTCACTGAGAGTTGATCCTTCTTCTTGCGACCAGAGATAGTCACGGCTGTTATTGGAAGAAGATCAGAGCGATAATCCATCTTCTGTTTGCACCATTCAATGGACTTATCGTTGATCTCTTGTTCTTTAGATCGTTCCTCTTCAATTTCTTTCAGCAGTGCAGCTTGAACTTCCACAGGCTTTCTTTTCAGCTTCTTGTCCTTGACTTGAGAAGATTGAATCTTTAAAGCGAGTTGGGCATCTCGTCTGCATTCAGCGATCAGTTTCTCAGCTTTGGCAGATTCTTCTCGTTCAGCTTTAGTGAGGAAGTCGAGCTCTGAGAAGGATGTTTGAAGAGGGACTTTCAGCCGTTGACTTTCTAGTTGAGCGATCATTTCAGCTCTTTTCTTCATCACTTCCTCTGACCCATGAGATGGTTGAGAGGGCCTTCCTGGATGGACCAGGGAATCTTCTTCTTCTTCATCATCAATCTCAGCGATAGAGATTGGGATTATTTCTTCAGCGATAGCAGCTGGGATTATTTGTAGTTCAGAACCCTTAAGCAGGGGTGAGAACTGTCTGGATAGAAAAATGAAGGAAAGAAGGGATAAGTGTATATTTTTAGAAAAAGAAAGAGAAAGGCTAGAAGGAAATAGGGGTTTGGAAAGAGTAGGAGAGTAGTACAATTGAAAGACATACCTGAGAAGGATGCTCCCCCTCAGATTGTGATCCAGTCCTCAAGCATTCTTCAGCGATTGGTTGCTTGTCTTTGCTCTGCGAAGGAGCGCTTGAAGATGTATCACCTCTCACCCCTGCTTTGACAACCTCTTGCGAAGTTGTCCCTGATGAAACGTTCGGCTTGGAGAACCACATAGATTGGTCTTCTTCATCGTCGTCGTCATCATTGGAGGGTTGATCCTTTTCTTGATCAACAAGATCTAGATCATCTTCCTCTTCATCGTCTTCTTCCTCATCATCTTCAAAGAGAAGAGAATGAATAGATGAGGAGGGTTCTTTCGCCTTCTCCCCCTCAGATTGAGAGGGAGGTTTCTTTGAAGTCTTAGCTTCCCCAGCAGCAGCGATAGAAGTTTCTTCAGCTTTCTCCCCCACTTTGTCATTATCAGCGGTAGGGGGTTGCTCAACTGCTGGAGTAGCTGTTGAAGCTTTTAGCACTTGAATGTCAGCCTCCAGACACGTGACCCGTTCTTCAACTGCAGGGATGTCGCATGTGGCATCATGGATGAATTCCACAGCGATGTTGAGATTTGTCCGATCATCTTCAGTGAAGAAGGGAGGCAGCGCTGGAGCTGTTTCAGATACCTTTTGGAGAATTTGCTGTAGAAGGGACGTGCAGAGATCAACCTTAGAAGAGAGATCTCGAACTTCAGTGGTAAGAGACTCAAATCGCCCCTGAAAGAGTTGAGAGGACTCTCTGAGTTGGACGACTTGTTCTTCAACAGCTGAAAGTTTGGAGTTCTCAGCTTTGGATGAGCAGGTGGCTGTCAACCTTTTCAGCTCCTCACCAGCCTGATTTACGGCGCTGGTGGTGTTGTTGATGGTGTTGGTGAGAGCGTCCACCTTTTCTCCCAGACTGTTGACATGTGCGTCAACAGACGCCAAACTAGGACCTGAAAATGATATTAGTTCAGATATGGGCTTATTTGGAGAGGTGGGAAAAGAAGTGTTTAGGATAATAGGTTTACCTGAAGTATCAAACATTTTGTAGAACTGCAAAGATTCCTCAAACGTTTGATGTTCAGGTCCTATAGGTAAAGAGGCGGTAGCGGGTTCAGAGACCAAAGAAGGAGAGGGAAGAATTATGGGGATAGAAGTAAGGTTGGGGTTAATCTCAGCGGATGAGATAGTAGGTGGGGTCACTGATGGTGTGACAGCGATTGAAATCGCTGACACGGCAGGTTGAGTGACTGCTGGAGTTGTGGAGGAAAGACCCACAAAAGCATCTAAGGTAGCTTGTTGAGAAGCTTCCTCAGGTATAGTACTAGAAGGAGTACTTTCCTTAGTCTTTTTGGCCTTCTTAAAAGGACCAATCGGACCAGCTGATGGTCGTTTGGAAGTAGTGGTAGCGACAGGGATAGCAGACGAAGGAACCGTCTGCGTGGTCGCTGAAAAAGAAGAAGAATGGAGAGAGAGACGAGAACGAAGGAGAGAGATACTTACCTCGTTGGCGAGTGGCTTTACCTCCAGTGATCGTTGACCTATCCTGGCAAAAGTGCCATCATCTTTGGTGGGATAGGTGTTGGGATAGAGGAACTTGATGTACGTACATATGAAACGTACGTACGAGATCTTGGGATCTCGTTCAGGCTTCTCTAATCTCGACCTCAGGTCTTCAAAGATGGCAGTGGCGTAGTCAAAGTTTTGACCAGCGATAACTGAGTAGGCCATTTGCAGTTGTGTTTTGCTGGCTTGATCCAGCGAACCACTCTTCCCGCTCATGCACTGAATTATGTGGGAGAAGATGAAGTTCAGTTGTGAAGGCATCTGAGCTTTGAGAATCTTGGTGAGCTTTTTGTTGGGAATAGAAGATCTCGGTTTGTTTTCCCAACAATAACCCATTGCATCCAGAAAGGAGATCAGCTCAGCATCAGTGGGGAGTGCGTCGAACCCACTCTTTGGTTTGTCAGGGAATCTCAAAGATTTCCTGAGGCTAAGAGCGGTCATGCTCCCTGGCCCCAAATCCGTGCTGAAGGAGATAGCAGGGACTCGTTCACCCTTTTTGTTGGTGAGTTCAGTGGCATCAGCAGTGAACCAGAACTGCTGGAGTAGAGTCTTTGAAGGCTTAGGATCCACAGTGATCGCGTAAGCTATGCATGATTGTTTAAGAAATTCAGCAGCTTCCACCAGATGTGGGTATTTGTCAGCTTTAAAGTCGAGTCTTCCCAAATGATTACATTTAGTAATCTCAACTTCAGTGATAGCGAATCGCACATGCTTGGAAGCAACGATTGAAGATTGTGCCATTTCTGTTATGGAAAGAAGCATAATAGAAGAAATGATTATGATTTAAAAATAATATGATTACCAGTTTCTCTAGATGAGGGGAAACTGGAAGAATATCAAGTTATTTTTAGGAAGAGAAAAATAGTGTTCTGGGTAGAAAGAATGAAGAACACTTTAAAAACCAAAAGGTTTTTAAAAAAAAACATAAAATCAGAAAGAATGATTTTTAGTTTTAAACAAAATAAATTATAAAATCCATGAAGAACAAGAACGAGTAGGATTTTAAAAAAATAGAAAGCAGACAAACAATGCACATAAACATGAAATAAACCTGTTTATTTCGAAGACGAAGATTTGCAGATTCAATATTCTGGGTTTACTTGCTTGAGTGTTCTTGAAAGAGAGTATTTCTTGCTATGAAAGTTTTGAAAGCGTAAACCGTATAAAGGAGAGAAGAATTCCTTTTATACAAAGAGATAGAGGAGAGAGAAAGAATGAAGCGGGGAAAAAATCATCATGACATTGACACGTTCCACAAAGTTGATTGGATAGAAGAACAACGGACGAACGTGTCAGAAAAGGCGTGTCGTGGATTATCCGCTCAAATGACGTCATGGGAAAGAGACGTTTCATTTTTCCGTTTTGAAATTATCACTGAAGAAAAATCAGCGATAGAATTTTCTCTTTTTGAAAGTATCCCTGATGAAAAAATAGGGATAGATTTTCTTGTAAAAGGATCACTGAATATAATTATCAGTGATAAATTTAATTTCAAAAAGCTTTTAATCATTTGAAGAAAGATTCAGTGATTAAGTTTTATATTTTTTTTTAAAAAATATCTCAACTGAATGAAGATTCAGTTGTGGGGATTTGAGAAATCATACCTGAGAGTCAGAATATTTATCAGAGAATGATGAAGGGAAACTTTTGATTACTGACACAATGCATGAATGCTGAAGAATTATTCTTCAAGATTCAGCATTCCAAGCTCACCGATGAGAAAGTTGAACCTTGTCTCATCAAGAGGTTTGGTGAATATATCAGCAAGCTGAAAGTCAGTAGGGATAAAGTGAAGTTCAATATCACCATTCATCACATGATCTCTGATAAAGTGATATCTGATCTCTATGTGTTTTGACTTTGAATGTAGCACTGGATTATTTGCTATAGCGATAGCACTAGTGCTGTCGCAATAGATAGGAATTTTTGACAGCTGAAGGTCATAATCTAATAGTTGATTTCTCATCCATAAGATTTGAGAACAACAGCTTCCAGCGGCTACGTATTCAGCTTCAGCTGTGGAAGTGGACACATAATTTTGCTTCTTGCTTGTCCAACTTACCAGCTTTCCTCCCAAGAGTTGACATCCACCAGTGGTACTCTTTCTGTCAAGTTTACATCCTGCAAAATCACTATCAGAATAACCAGTTAGATCGAACCCTGAGTCTTTGGGATACCAAAGACCGAGGTTAGGAGTTCCTTTCAGATATCTGAAAATTCGCTTTACAGCGATCAGATGGGATTCCTTGGGTTCAGATTGATAGCGTGCACATAAACAAGTAGAGTACATGATGTCAGGTCGGCTTGTTGTGAGATACAACAGAGAGCCTATCATTCCTCTGTAGGCAGTGACATTAACAGGTTTTCCAGAAGGATCTTTGTTAAGTGTCAGGGGTGATGCCATAGGAGTTTTCATAGCTGAAGTTTGAGTAAGATCAAATTTTTTCAACATATCTTTAACATATTTACCTTGGTTGATAAAAGTACCTTTGTCAGATTGTTTAATCTGAAGACCAAGAAAATATGTCAGCTCACCCATCATACTCATTTTATATTCTTTCTTCATTCTTTCAGCGAAGCGAGTACACAGAGATGGGTTAGTAGAACCAAATATTATGTCATCGACATATATTTGTACAAGAATTATATGACCTTTTATCTTTCTGAAAAATAACGTATTATCAATCTTGCCACGTTCAAAATTTTCAGAGATAAGAAAAGATGAGAGAGTGTCATACCAAGCACGAGGGGCTTGTTTTAGACCATAGAGAGCCTTATCCAACTTATAAACATAATTTGGATGCTTAGGGTCATAGAACCCTGGTGGTTGTTCTACATAGACTTCTTCATTCAGCTTTCCATTTAGAAACGCTGATTTTACGTCCATTTGATAGACGATGAAGTCTTTATAGACTGCATAAGCTAAGAATAGTCGAATTGCTTCGAGCCTGGCCACAGGGGCAAAGGTTTCATCATAGTCTATGCCTTCCTCTTGTCTGTATCCCTGAGCAACAAGTCGAGCCTTGTTGCGGGTTACAGTTCCATGTTCATCTAACTTGTTTCTAAACACCCATTTGGTGCCTATTACAGTTTTATCAGATGGTCTAGGAATGAGATTCCAAACTTTGTTTCGAGAGAATTCAGTCAGCTCTTCTTGCATAGCACTGACCCAGTTTGGATCTCTGAGGGCATCATCAGTCTTATTTGGTTCTATTAAAGAGAGAAAGTTTACAAAGAGACAGATATTACCTGAGCTTCGTCGTGTCTGAATACCTGCATCTGGATCACCAAGAATTTGATCTATTGGGTGATCTTTGGTCCATCGCTGAGCAGGAGCATTATTGCTTAACTCAGAGGTTGGATCAATAATTTGAATGTTTATCGATGATGACGATTGAGGTTCATCAACGATTAACTGTTGAGTAGATTCACTGGAGAGGTTTTCAGACGAAGGCAGATTTGATGGTAGGAGTGTGTTTAGAGGTTCAGCTGAAACCCATGAGTTGGATTCAACGGTAGGATGTATAATGTTTGGATCATCATCAACGACTGGAGGATCTGAATGCTGATGGTTAGAGAAGAAAGGTTCAGTTTCTCTGTAGTGAGAAAGCATCCAAGCATTTAACTCTTCATTGTCAGCGATTGGTTTGGAGTTCGCTGAGCGAGTTTCATCAAAAGTGACGTGAATTGTTTCTTCTACGGTTTGTCTTCTCTTGTTGAAAACTCTGTAGGCTTTGGAGATGGAGGAATATCCTAGAAATATTCCATCATCAGCTTTTGGGTCGAACTTTCCAAGTTGATCTCTGTTGTTTAAGATAAAGCATTGACAACCAAAGATATGAAGAAAGCTGATAGAAGGCTTCCTTCCAACAAAAAGTTCATAAGCTGTCTTCTCAAATCGCTTTATTATCAGCGATCTGTTTTGAGTAAAACATGCAGTGTTTACAGCTTCAGCCCAAAATTGAGTAGGGAGATGAGAATCGCTGAGCATTGATCTAGCAGCTTCTATGATCGTTCTGTTTCTTCTTTCAGCGACTCCGTTTTGCTGAGGTGTTCTTACTGAAGAGAAGTTGTGAGAGATTCCCTTGTTCTCAAAGAAATTGTTCAGAGAACTATTTTTGAATTCAGTTCCATGATCACTTCTTATTGAACGAACAGTAAGATTGTTCAGCACTTCCATCTTTTTCACAAAAGATATTAGTTCTTCTGGAGTATCGCTCTGATACCACTTGTTGGTCATTTGCTTGCAATATGATCAGTAAAACCACAGTGATAACACTTTCTGTATCTAAAAATGGTTTTAGGACCAGAAGTAGAAGGTTTTGCAAGTTTAAGATGAGCAGGGCCAGGTCCAAGAAGACTTTTCTCTTGAGATCTGGGAGGAATTTTCATTTCTTCAGATCTCGAAGGTTTAAGGTCAATCTTCAGCTTTGGAGGACAGAGATCAAAAATTTCTATCACAGAGCTAGAGGATTGCTTAGCTGAAGGTTTAGAAGGAACTTTCAGCTTTGCTTTCCTGGTTGCCTTCTGAGGAAGGAGAATGGACTTTCCTTTATCCGTAGACTTAGTGTCTTTGGATTTTTCCTCAGGGATGGGATTTGAAGAAGAACAGGGATAGAGTTGATTGTAAGAAGTGTCAAAGAAGGAGGTGACAAAGGTTCCAAACTTAAGCGAGGAACTCTTTTTCTTAGGATCGTCCTGAGGTGTCCAAAAACCAAGACCAGTTTTATCACTATCAGGAGTTTGAGCATTTATTATCTCAGAGATCTTTGTTGATGATTTGCACCATTTTTCAACATGAGCCTTTTCTGTTTTTAGAGCAGCGATGGCTTGTTCGCGTTCAATACTGATGATTTCATTTATAATGACTTGATCTTTCAACTTTTCTTCTAAAAGATTTAGTTCTTTGATCTTTTCATGACATTTCTCCAGCTCTTGAGTTAAATGAACATTTTTGTTCTCAGCTTGAGTTTTGTCGTTTAGGGCATTATAAAGGTCAATCGTCAGTACATCAACAACGCGACTTCTCTCAGCTTCAGGTAGAGAGGGATTTGTAGAGATAGATACCTGAGATGATATGTAGCTCATAGAAGATTCAGATGGTTCTTCCACTTCTTCTTTAATCTCAGCCATGAGGCAAAGATTAGCGACTTCTTCTTCATCAGAAGATGATTCTTCTGATTCAGCCCAGTCGTGTTCTTCAGCGATGAGACCTTTACCTTTTCGCTGATAGCTTTTCAGCTTTTGATATTTGTTCTTCAGCTTAAGGTATTTGTCATCACTGGATCTTCTTGAGGTAGAAGGTTTGAAGACCTTTTTCGACCTGCACTCACTAGCAAAATGTCCAATCTTTTCGCAGTTATAGCAAGTGGCAGTAGCCTTATCAACCGGAGTTGATTTTGGCTTTTCAGTAATAGAGAGAGGTTTACTTCTTCGGAAGTTACTCTTTCTTGCAAATCTCTTAAAAGAGTTTGTCAAGAGTGCTAAGGACTCATCAAACTCTGAAAGATCAGGGTCTGATAGATCCTCAGATTCAGAATCTAACTCGGTGATAGTGAGAGTAGATCGCTGAGATGGAATTATCTCTGAAGAGACTAAAGCAACAGGAGTGCTTTTAGAGTCTTTAGAATCTTTTATAAGATTCTTTTTCAGTAGATTAGATTGCTCATAGTTGAGCAGTATTCCATATAGAGTGCTTAAGGAGAGAGTATGTAAGTCTTTTGTCAGCTTAAGACATATTGAATAACTGTCCCAGCTTTCAGGAAGACATTCCAAGAATTTTGTTAGGACCTCAGAATTAGAATAGGTCCTACCAACAGTTCTTAGGTCAATTATTAGGCAGTTAAATCGCTGATGAACGTCAGAAAGAGATTCATTCTTACCAGCGATGAAACTTTTATACTGTCTTACCAAGTTAATCTTTCGAGTCTCTTGGATTTCAGTGGTGCCCTCATATTGAACACATATGGTTTCCCACATTTCTTTAGAAGTTTTCAGATGCATGATGGAATGGAAAACTTCATGAGGCAGAGCCATTGAAATAATGGTCTTTGCTCTTGCATCTATGCCTACCTTCTTTTTATCTTCATCACTCCACTGTCTTATTTCCTTAACGACATATCGTTCAGGGACAGCTTCAGTGGTGGCAGTAGCGGGAACCGCAACTATAATTCTAACAGGTTCATAGGGTCCGTTTTCTATATATTCAGGTATAGTAGGATCCGCACCTTCAAGAAATAGCATCATTCGATTTTTCCATAGAGAAAAGTTATCTCTGCTAAATCGAGGAGGTTTAGAAAGTGAACCATTATCATAGTAGTTTGTGTTTGTGTTTAATGCCATTTTAGAATAGCAAGGAAGAGTATACAGCAAGATCTTGTTTATTAGATTTAAACAAACTGCTCTGATACCACTTGTTGGTCCCGAAGGTGCTAAACAAGTTTGTAGAAGGGGGGGTTGAATACAAACACAGAATTTAAAGTTTAATAAATTGTTTATTGAAGAATCAAAATACAATTTACAAGTTTGTTGCGGAATAAGATTAAGACAGACTCAATCTAAACAAACTTAAGAACCACTAAGATAATTGCACAAGAAGTTCAGAGAATGGGGGTTTAGAGATATAGAAAACAAGGGTTTCTATCTTGAGTTCAAGGATGAAGCACACATTTAGATGAAGGGGTGAACTTCCTATTTATACCCTATGCATTAAATGCATGGCAGGATACTTTACACGTGGCGTTCACAGATTGGCTTTGATAAACTGACTTTTGGGAGACATGCTTTCGGCCGGGTCATGAACAGTGTAGTAGACAGAGTTGTTGTACGAATGATTGCAGAGACTTGTCCGTTCTGACACATCGTACTAGGTTGTGCAAGGATAGACAAAAGGAAACTTGAGGCATAAGCTTTGTGATCGTTTGATCGCTGAGTATCTCTAAGTTCAGAGATAAAGAGGTTCAGCTATCGCTGAAGCTTTTTCTCATGTTCCTTCGCGTATTGGTAGAGTTGTCTTTGCTTCACTGATATCCGCATCAGGTCACTAGTAGACTTCTCTTTGTTCAACAGCTTCGTCTTTGATTCAGCTATGAACATCTGTTGACGCGAGACTTGTCTTCAGGGATTACGTTGGTTGTTTACTTTAGGAACTATCAGTGATAACTGAACAGACTCAGTTTGATCACTGATAGTGAAACACTAATACATAGAAATGTTTATAAGAAAGACTATCAGCGATAACTGAACAGACTCAGTCTGATCGCTGATGGTGAAACACTAATACATACTAAAACGTAATTTTCACTAAGCATAGAAAAGGGTCGTTATCAAATCACTGAGAGAGTTTGGATCAACAATCTCCCCCTATTTGATAATGACAAAGTAATTGAAGAAAATTACTTTATGATTCAAAATGATGGAATAATCAGGACTCGTAACATACATGTCCCAATTACTATTTTGAGGGATCTTTTACAGTACTGATGAAGTTAAGTACTTTACTGAAATTTCATTAATTCAGGAATAGAATTACAAGAAATGAAAATTACAAGTAAATTACTAACTACTGTAAGTACAACTAATAGATTACAGAAGAGAAAACTAATCTATCAGCTATAAGAAGATTTAGGAGGATTTATCATATACTCAGGTATTTCTTCTCCTTGCCTATGCAGTTTCTATGGTGAGCAGATATATGGCCAACCCGGGTAAAGAGCATTGGAGAGCGGTCCAATGGATTTTTCGTTACTTGAGGGGCACGGCAGATCTGTGTTTGCATTTTGGGAAGAATTCTTTAGGGGTACTTGGCTACGTAGATTCCGATCATGCCAAGGATCTTGATAAGAGAAGATCCGTCGCTGGATACGTGTTTACTCTTGATGGTTGTGCCATTAGTTGGAAGGCACATTTGCAACCTACCGTCGCTTTGTCCACAACGGAAGCGGAATACATGGCAGTTAGCGAAGCCGTGAAAGAAGCTGTCTGGCTCAAAGGATTCTTTGGTGAATTAAGTGATGATTTGAAAGTCGAAGAGGTTTTCTGCGACAATCAAGGCGCGGTTCTTTTGACCAAGGATCGAATGTTTCACGAGAGGACGAAACATATCGATATTCGTCATCACTATATCCGAGAGGTTGTAGCGAAAGGTGATGTTAAAGTTGTGAAGATTAGCACTGACTATAACGCAGCGGATATGCTAACGAAGCCGCTTCCGGTAGCCAAGTTCAGTTTGTGTTTGGACTTGGTTGGTGTTGAAAGACGGGGTTGATGCCCTTAGGGGCGAATTGGCGGAGGATACTGCTTTTTCGAGAACTTTGATTACTTTGGTATTGCTTTGTTTATGGGTGATGTTTTTTGCTTGAGATGAAGTTTGGTGGAGATTGTGCTCTTGGTGTATTCTACTTGGTTTGAAGACGAGGTGGAGCTTTACTCTTTTATGGGTTTTTTGGTTTGAAGTCAAAGGTGGAGATTTGTGAGAAATGTTTGCCTCCAACCATTTTTTTGACAGCTCATTTCCAGCAGCTCCAGCTGTTTTTTCTTTGATGTTTCCAGCTGTTTTACAGCTGTGAAACCAACCCATTTGCTCTTCATTTTGTTCTATAAATAGGCATGATAACAAGAGAAGAAAACACACCTTGAAGATAACCTTCTATCTTGCTCTTTCTCTCTCAATAACTGATACATTAATCAGTTTTCTTTCTCTCAATTGTATCATCATAAAGTGATAGTGAATTAGTTCTCGGCGTCCTCCGCCCGTGGTTTTTCCCTTTCCGGGTTTTCCACGTAAAAATATCGGTGTCTCTTTTACCTTGCTTTATCTTGCATTTTATGGTTGGATATTGTTGCATATACTTCGTAATTAATTATCTCACATTCGTTGATCATATTTCCGTTGTTATCTCGATATAAGAACATACGTTCATTGTTCTTGGGGTATTTATGTTTATAGTGAGGTCCAATTATCTATCTTATTGCTAGTTGGGTTTCGTTATTTTCACAACAGAAACTGGACTTTCAAGCTATGAAAATTTCCGTCAAAAACCAGTGAAGGTTTTCCCACGGAATCCATCAATATATTTTAAGAAATGATTTTTAAATTAATATAAAAATCCGTTAGAAATTCTTATAATTTTCCTACAGATTTTCGACTGAATCCATCAATATGTTTTAAAAAATAAATTTTAAATTAATTATAAAAATCTATCGGAAATTCATAGAATTTTCCTAGGGATTTCTGACGGAATATCCATCAATAGGTTTTAAAAAACAATTAATAATTCTTAGGGATTTCCGACGGAATCCATCAATAGGTTTTAAAAAATAATTTTTAAATTAATTATTAAAATCCACACGGAAATCCATAGGAAATGCTTAGAGCATCTCCAACAGCTTCCTCAAAATTTCTCCAAAATGGAGAATCAAATGTCAAAATCTCCAAAAAAAAATTACATCAATCTCTAACAGATTCTCTATTTTGGAGAATCAAACATTAATTATAATATTAAAATATTACATTGATATATTAAAATATTATTTCTCTCTCCTAAATATCTAATTTCCAAAGTTTCTATTGGTGCTCCTAACTAATAATCATTTTTGGGGTTAACTCCATATTTGGAGAAAAACTTCTTCTCTTTCCTACTTTCTCCATTTTGGGGATAGTTATGGAGAAGCTGTTGGAGCAAAAATATAGCTTAAAATCTTCATTTTCCCTATTTTCTCCATTTTGGAGAAACTGTTGGAGATACTCTTAGAATTTAATTTCCTAGGGATTTTCCGGCGGAATCCATCAATATGTTTTAAAAAATAATTTTTAAATTATTTATAAAATTCTGTCGGAAATCCGTTGGAAATTCTTAGAATATTCTTACGGATTTCTGACGGAATCCATCAATATGTTTTAAAAAATAATTTTCAAAATAATTATAAAATATATCGGAAATATTAGTACTAGAAAAAGAGGTATTAGTGACAGAAAAATCAATCACTAATTAGTGGCGGATCAGTGACGGAACAACCACGAACACTATCCATCGTTAATCCATATCTAATTAGCAGCGGATTAGCGATGAACACGTTTCCGTCACTAATTAGCGATGAAACCTATTAATTTCTATTTAAAAAATAAATACAAATGAAAATGGATGTGTCCGTCTCTAATTTGTTGCTAATTACGGACATGCACTACAAAAAAAGCAAAAATTTCCGACGGCCCGTTCCATCGGTAATCCGTCGAAAAACGGTAAGATCCGTCGGTAAACTTCGTCGGAATTTATCTCGTAGGAAATTGATTTACCGACGGATTTTAGCGACGGATTACCGACGGCTTGATGTTTTCCGACGGATTACCGACGACTTGATGTTACCAACGGATTATTGTTAGAACATAAAATGTTCAATGTTTAGAAGTTTTGTAAAGTCATAATTTAATTGTATTTTGGGTCTTGTATTTAGCATTGGGTTTGGGCTTAAATGTAAACAAGGGTGACAGGAGTATAAATAGGATTTGTTTGTAATTGTGTTTGTAACTTCACTTTCACAATGTAGCCCTATGTGAACTGTTTGTTTCTAATGAGAGAAACATTCTGCTCTCTAGATTTGTAAATAAAACAAACAATTTCCTCCCTAATCCTCTTGTTAATCTTTTGAATATTGAATTAATTGTGATCTATGGACCTCTCAATTGGTATCAGAGCCTAACCAAATAAATCTTTCATCGAAAACGATCAAGATCACAATTTCTTCAATGGAACAGTGACTTACGCATGAACAGTTTCTGAGAATTTTTGATTTTTTTGATTTGGTGCTTAATTGGTCGAGCTTTGAGGTTAAATTGATTTAGAGATCAAAGTCGAATCATAGTGAATCAATTACACAGTTTAATTTCAATCAAATTGGAAGAATTGATCGATTTTGATAATTTTTGGTTCGAAAAATGGAATACATTGTGTTGAGATCGAATTTCGTTATAGAGTTCTTTACAAACAAGATCATCAACTACAAAGCTGATGAGAATCATTTTTTGAGCATGTGTACAAAATTTCATCTGAAAATTCGAAAAATTGAAGGAGAATTCGAAGATTTTTGGATGTATCAATCGAACACATTCGTAGATCTAGAGAATTCGCATGACTTTAAAGAACTCACATGAAGAAATTGCATAAAGAATTTGCATGGTGAAGTATTGAAGAATTCGCATGGTACATCATCTTTGGACACAACAATTTTTCTAAGTCAGGAATTCGCAAGTAGCTATATGCGAAAAGTGGAGAATTTGCATGCTACTGTGCTTAAGTTGTCTGTGAATTGTGAAGAATTCGCAAGCCACTTGATGCAAAATGTCAAGAATTCTCATGATGTTATGTGCGAGAAGTGGCTTCCAGGATGAAAATATTTTCTAAGTATAGAATTCGCTTGAAAAGATATGCGAGAAGTTCAGAATTCACATGAAGTTATATGCGAAATGCGAGGAATTCTCTTATAGTTATATGCGAAATGCGAGGAATTCGCATATAGGCGTATGGGAAATGTAGGAATTCGCACGCAAGCCTATGCGAATTGTTGAGATTTTGGCTCAAGCCTCATACGAATTGTGCCATTAATAGTACAATGATATGTGAATTGTTCATTATGCGAAGTTTTTTTGTTTGATATGCGAAAATTGTTGTTCTGAACCCATTTTGCTAAAAGTTTGTCGTGTTCCCGAGATTTTCCTCGTAATGCATATGTGACATCATTCCTATCTTCTGTTGGTTACATATTTTTAGCAACTGATCTAGATTTTCACGAGTGCTCATGCTAGTAAAGATTTTCAGATACTGGATGCTAGGATTTATTCTCTGATTGGATTGGATCAGCAGCTTGAGTATCTGCAATCATCAGTATGGATTTTTTCTCTACGATGTTAGACCTTTGAGTGCTCTTAATCATTCTTTTGACCTGATCAATTAGAAGTGTGAGTGACTGCAATCATTGTTCATATGATTTGGTTGTGATTCAAAATTTTAAGTGCTTATAATCATCCAGCTGATTCGTGAAGAAAGGAGTTATGAGTTCATTCGTTCAGTGTTCAAGAAAGCAGTTAGAAAATGAGCATCTTTCATCAGTTGTTGAATAGATTTCAGAATTTTTCTTCTAACCCTTGCATAGTATTGTTTCCTACAAGATGCTTCCTCCTGCAAGCTGATCAGAGTAAGTTCTTAAGCTGAATTCCTATTCAACTCGTGGTTCAAAGACAAATATGGTGTTATAAACTGAAGATGCACTTTGCTTGTCACGTCATAATTCACACATTTCTTTCTTGTGGGCATAACGAATGTGTTGGATTTACAAGAGATAAAAGTTATCTTTTTGTGCACTCAGTCGAGGCTAGTGTCTACATCAGATCTGGTATTAAAGTTGAAACTTCAAGGATAAGAGCTATTTTCAAGGGGGAGCCAGAGCTCTTTTGAAGTTTAAGATACGCTAAGTTTTCTAAAGAAATCAAGGGGGAGAAGAAATGAAACTTGAAGAGGATGATTCCTTTACAAAACTTAGGGGGAGAATGTTAGAACATAAAATGTTCTATGTTTAGAAGTTTTCCAAAACCAAGTGGTATTAGAGCTTGATTCGATCAAATTCAACAAGAAATGGACTTCGCACCCTGAGTTTCTTATTTTCAATTGATTTATGAATTTTAGTTTGTAATTGTGTGAATTGGTGTTAGTATGATGATCGATTAGCATCATAGAACTGATTTGTATAGGTTAAATACACAATTGCACTGTAATTTTTCATTCAATTTGGATTTTTAAGATTTTTTGGTTTCACGAGTTCTACGCACTGTTCAATCATGGAAGTGTATATTTGAGTTTATTTTACTGAAATTCCTTGTTTGTAATTGGCTCTAATAGTGATCGTGAACAAATTGGTAAAATTTCAGATCAAAACTTGAAGATTTGATAGGGTTTCAATCGATTATGAAGGATTTTTCATCGAAAGTTCAAGAACTCGCATAATTCCTGAAGTACTCGCAAGATCTGAACTTTTAGCACGAAGAACTCGCATAGTGAAAGGATTTCGCATAGCATTTTGTCGGTCCAATAATACTATATCAAGTTTATAGATTAACGACACAATATCGATTACCAACCTGTATTGATTTATAACAACGGTTACAAGGTTGATCTGATTCAAGCATGAAATGTGTTCTCTCTGTTTTTCACCTTTAAGTGTGTGTTTTGTATGTGTAAATTATGATCTGATTGTTAGAGAGAGTTGAGAGATATCACAAATCTATCTAATGTGTTGAACACACTTCCTAAGATAATATCTAGATTTAACATCTAGATATTATTTCTAACTAAATAATATAACTAACTAAATACTAGAAACTAAACTATTACAATACTATAAAATAAAATTCAAACTAACTTTGACTATTTTATTACAAACGACTTAGACTAATATTTAAGAGTCGACTTGTCTGCTTTAGCTTCAGATTGCGATCTTCGTATTGTATGATCTTGAATCCAATGAGACTGTGTGTTAACAATCTCCCCCTTTGGATCAAGATCATTATGAAAATGATTTTAGCAATACGATCTTCTCTTTCAGTACAGAAGATGCAATCTCTCTCTTAGTCTTCAAGATATAGTAAACTCCCCAAAAGATGTAGTTTTTCTTTCTTGGATGTTGGGAAGAAATTATCTTCGGTTTTAGCTCGAAATTCTTCATCAAAGTATCTTCAAAAGAAAATTTCTCTCGAATCAGCATATCTTCAGCATACTTGCTCTTTGAAGAATTCAATCTTGGACGTGATTCTTGATACATGTGATTTCTTGGTTAGCTCTTCTCCATTTCTTGGGTAGATCTTCTTCCGCTTTTTGATGAGAAGTATAACAATTTCATCAAAACTTGATGACAAGAAATGTTGTTCATAAGGAGCCTCTGATTCGTCAATGCAATAGATATTTATCCAGATCTTTGCAAATCTAGACAAAATAGTCATGTAACACCTGTAGCAATAAACAAATCAGTTAGAAACGCCTGTCAGTAACACTAAGTCACTGTGTGTAACGAATACACAATGGAAAGGAGTTGTTTGATGTTGACTCCCCCAGGGCTTCCATTTAATCATCGAAACACCACAAAGGTTATTTCTATAAACGTTATGACAAAGAAAGAAATTCCTTGTGTGTTCGTGCTTGTGATAGAAAGAATTAAGCACTTGATGATTGCTTATAGGCTCGAAATTGTGTAAACCACTGAGACAACAGTAAGTTAAACACAGACTCAATGTGCATAAGTGAAGTGCGAAGGTGGGGCAGACTTCCTTCTTTTCAATATCTAGATTTTCCAAATGAAAATCAGATAGCATATGTGCTGCTTCCCCTTTGAAAATGAAACATTTTCTTGTTAAGAAGTAAATGAGTAGCTGGTGGGGTAATTTCAAAAGTTGGCATGGGCTAGTTGCCTGTTTCAATAATGATCACTAAAGAATTGTGAAACATTAGAAATGTGGCTACCCGACTCAGAAAAAGTTGGTGCAGAGTTTTGATATTCTTTTAACTCTGTTCTCACACCCTCTTTCTTTTAAACATTTAGCTCACTGCTAACCGAACTCTCTTTTTCATGATATCTCATTATCCAATCCACACTCATTTCTTTTGATTTCTCACACTCAATCACTATGGATTAACTTCATGGGTAGAAATCACTGGTTAACGTGATTCCATAGAAGTTGTGTTAATTCCTAGCACAAAGAAATTCATGTTTTCCTAGAAAGCATGTGATGCTCAGAATGATTTGTAATCATGTAAGCTCAGTAGAACATTTAAAGTACACTCCTGAAATATAAAATCTTATGAAAAAAATCAGGAAGTGGTTTGAACGTTTAAGAATATGTTTTCAATGATTGAAAGTTGTCCTTCTTTCAATCAAATATGAGATTAAGATAAAGAAATATACCTTTAAGTTCGATCTTACATCTCATGAAGCTTAGCTTAAAGTCATAAACATATGATCGTGTAAGCTCTTCTCAAAAATTCTGCAAAAGTCTTAAGTCAAGTCAAAGAAACTTTATTCACTAATATTGAAAAGACAAAAAGCAGTAAAACAAATAACTTCTCTTACTCCCCCTGAAATTATGCATTTGAAAAAATTATCATTAAAAATATATGCATTTAAAATTTTAGAATTAAATATGTACTCCCTTTGAAGGTTGAATTTCTCGTTGGAGTATCGGAGTACAATCTCTCATATCAGCATTAGAGTAAGTTCTTTTGATCTTTGAAGAACGAGTCCAGATCCGTACATAATCAGAAGTCGTTGTTGACATTGATGTCCGGGTCTTGAGCTGATTTACTCAAGAACCATTCTTCTTTGAAGTGCGGGTCTTGAACTGTGTTATTCAAGAACCTTTGTTCTGACATTGAAGTCCGGGTTTTGAGCTGATTTACTCAAGAACCATTCTTCTTTGAAGTGCAGATCTTGAACTGTGTTATTCAAGAACCTTTGTTCTGACATTGAAGTCCGGGTTTTGAGCTGATTTACTCAAGAACCATTCTTCTTTGAAGTGCGGGTCTTGAACTGTGTTATTCAAGAACCTATGTTCTGACATTGAAGTCCGGGTTCTGAACTGAAGTATTCAGAAGCCTTAGTTCTCCTACTCCCCCTTGACAGTAGGTGCCTGTAACACAGAATCATTATTCTTCTTTGGTACCCACTGGTATTTGGGTCCCTATGTGTTAGTTGCAGTTCGTATGGGGGTTATGGAATAAGAACCATACCAGTAATGATCTTTCGTCTTGTGAACAGGATCATGTGTACGACAGTAAGAACAAGAATTTTCCTTACCTGATAACCTGATCATTTGATCTCTCGTGTAAACATGAGCAGGTTTACTTTTTAGCGCATTGTTCTTCATTTCATTATGTGTATGTACACATGAGCTTTCATCTTTAACTGGTTTCTTCTTCCAGAAAAGATTTTCTTCCTTGTAGCTCCCTTTCCTCTGAGGTGAACCTGAACTATCTAACTTTCTGTGAACAGGAAGGTTAGTAGTATGAATCTGATTTGAAGATTTAGATTTATCAGGTAATTCAGATTTCTGAGATTGGCTTTTCTTGCTTTTAACAGAGGTGTTCTGTTTCTTTGAACGCTGATGTTTAGAAACACTTGGTAAAGCCTTTCCTTTTTCAAGAAAAATAGAATGATCTGGAAGTGAAGCATTGAAATCAACCATCTCTACTCCATCTATACACCCTTTTTCAGTATTTAAAAAATCATTTGCAGGCTCAAATAAGTGATCAAAGAAATCAGTAGAAGTGTGAGGGGTTTTTGAAACTGTAGAACACCTTTTAGATTTAGAATGAAAAACAGTGTTCTTGAAAACAGTAGAAAACACATCTTGTTTTATTTTCACCAAAATTCTTTCGTCAGATAAGACATTTTCTAACTCAATTATTTTGCTTTCTAATACAAGTGGAGGTAGATAAGTTTTAGCTCGAACATGTTTTGCCTCCATCTCAGTAGAAGAATATGTAGCAAAATATTCTTTTGAAAGAACTTTAGGTTTTTCCGAAAGATAACTATCATTCAGTCTTGCATAACAGAATGATAGTTGCATTTTCTTCAAATTCTTTCTATTTGTATCTTCTTTTGCCTCAACTTCTTCTGATGCTTTGGTAACAAATTTGGGTTTCAAATGAGGAAGTTTACGAGCAACATACATATAATCTGCATTATATAAATCAGGCTGTTTTCTGATAACATGTTTAAGGTAATGAGGATTATTACAACCTAATCTCCATTTTGCTTTAAAATCAGCCTCTTCATTTGGTGTATTTATGAAAATAGTTTGATCTGTTTGGCCTATTGAGTAAATTTTGGTTTCCAGACCAGTTATTTTCTTATTTAGATTCTTGTTCTCAGACTACAACTTATAAACAATTACGGCAGTTTGTTTCTTTTCTAAACCAGACTTAGAAATTTGAGAAACAAAATCAGAAAACTTCTTTTCTAAACAATCGTTTTTAAGATTAAAATCAGAAGCAGATTTGCGTAGGGAATCCATGAGATTTTTGTTCCCAATAACTGACGTATTTAGCTCAAAGATCTTTTGATTCCGCTTAGCAACTCTGCCTTTTTCCTTTTTCAGTTTCGACTGAAGGTCTTGAAGTTCGACCATCAACGCATCCAATTTAATCATAAATTTATTTTCGGTTAAGTTCATTACCTCTTCAGTTGCTTCAGTATCTGAATCATCATACTTTGCATGATTGGCCATCAAGCACATGTTAGCAGCTTCTTCATTCTCTTCTTCTTCATCTTCCTCTTCCGAATGATCTAACCAGAATTCGTCTTCAGCCATTAATGCATTTCCGGCTTCTTGTTGCTTGGCTAACATTAGTTTGTTCTGGTAATACGCAGAATTGCGAACCTTTGGCTTTCGACAGTTTGAGGCGAAATTTCCAGTCCAGCCACAGTTGTAGCATGTGATTGGGACATCGGTTTTCTTGTCTGTACTGGTGTAGTCATTCCCATATTTCTTCCTTTCTCTTGGTTTCTTCTCTTGAGATCTACTTCCTTCTACTCTTTCTCTATGCTCACGGTTCTTGGAGCTTGATGAAGAATATCTCTGTGAATTTGATCCCGGTTTCTTGTAGAATTTCTTTTGGAATGCACGGGTCAGTAGTTGCAGTGCTTGCTTGAGACTTTCTCCATCATCTCCATCAGATTCAGTTTCTGATTCAGAACTTGTAATTACTTTCTTCTTTTTCTTCTTATCTTTGACAACAAGTGCAACTGAATCAGGAACTTTCTCAACTTCCTTTTTCTTCTTTCCATTCCGTTTCTCTTCTACTTCCTCTTCCTTCTGCCTTAGTGTCTCATACACTTCGTGGAGTGGAATGTCAGACAGATCTTTCATCTGTTTCATTCTTCATGTATGCTTCTTCCATTCTGGTTGAAGGACACTGAGAAACTTGACGTTGTTCTCTATCTGTTTCTTTTTAACTTTATTCTTTGACAACTCGTTCAGAAGAAGAACATATCGTTCATAAGTGTCAGCTAGGCTTTCATCTTCAAAGGCTTTGAATTCTTCGTAATTGTTTATACAATTTGCGACTTTCATCTGGTTTCCAACCTTAGATCCCATCATCATCTTTTGAAGTTGATCCCACATCTTCTTAGCAGTAGCTTTGTAGCTGTCTATTTTGATATAGATATCATTAGGGATATTTTGAAGAAGTAAAGATCTTGCTTGCTTATCAGCTTTGAAACAGTTCTTTTGTTCATCAGAAAATTGGGCATACTCTAGCGTAACAGTTTTCATCTTCTGTTCTCTTTCCACGTTCCCATCCTCACTGTCAGAAGAATCATCTTCAGCATCATTCTCATCATCATCATCAGGTACTTGGACAGAAAGTGGTGCCATGGGACCTTCTTTTATTGATAAAAGAATGTTATCTCCGTTTGAGTGTCGATCCACAAAGTCAAGAAATATGTCTTTCCATTGTTCGTAATCCCCTTTGAACAGAACTGGGGGTTTGACATCCGTGCCAATGGAAAGAGCGTCTTTTGAAGTCATCCTGTATTATATCAAAATAAGAACTTGGATTTGACCGTTAGTCCAGATAAAATTTGATCACTCAAGAAATTTTGTCCCCCTAGGCAGACTTAGCACGGGGGTCCCGCTACCCGGTTAGCGGGTGGGGTCAAGGGGCAACGCCCTTGCGGGGGTATGGGGGCAGCGCCCCTAGATAAAAATTTTATGACAATTAAAGACCCTATTGCAGTTTCGAAAAATTCTCAGAAAAATATTCCAAGTATGGATTGCGTTTCAAGGTTTGCGTGTCAAATGGGGTGCGCAAACTGAGGTTTGCGTTTCTAATGGGACGCGCAAAATGAGGTTTGCGGGTCCAGTGGGAAGCAAGGTTGAGGTTTGCGGGTCTAGTTGGACGCGCAAGATGGAGGTTTGCAGGTCTAACTTAATGCGAGAAGTTTTCTTTGCGTTTGCTTGAGGACCCGAGAACTGAGGTTTGCGATTGTCTTGAGATGCGCAAAGTTTGAGCTTTGCGTTTCTAGTTGGGAGCGCAAAGTCGACTTGTCTTTTGCGATTGTCTTGAGATGCAAAGTCGACTTGTCTTATTTTCGATTGATTTATGAATTTTAGTTTGTAATTGTGTGAATTGGTGTTAGTATGATGATCGATTAGCATCATAGAACTGATTTGTATAGGTTAAATACACAATTGCACTGTAATTTTTCATTCAATTTGGATTTTTAATATTTTTTGGTTTCACGAGTTCTACGCACTGTTCAATCATGGAAGTGTATATTTGAGTTTATTTTACTGAAATTCCTTGTTTGTAATTGGCTCTAATAGTGATCGTGAACAAATTGGTAAAATTTCAGATCAAAACTTGAAGATTTGATAGGGTTTCAATCGATTATGAAGGATTTTTCATCGAAAGTTCAAGAACTCGCATAATTCCTGAAGTACACGCAAGATCTGAACTTTTAGCACGAAGAACTCGCATAGTGAAAGGATTTCGCATAGCATTTTGTCGGTCCAACAATACTATATCAAATTTATAGATTAACGACACAATATCGATTACCAACCTGTATTGATTTATAACAACGGTTACAAGGTTGATCTGATTCAAGCATGAAATGTGTTCTCTCTGTTTTTCACCTTTAAGTGTGTGTTTTGTATGTGTAAATTATGATCTGACTGTTAGAGAGAGTTGAGAGATATCACAAATCTATCTAATGTGTTGAACACATTTCCTAAGATAATATCTAGATTTAATATCTAGATATTATTTCTAACTAAATAATATAACTAACTAAATACTAGAAACTAAACTATTACAATACTATAAAATAAAATTCAAACTAACTTTGACTATTTTATTACAAACGACTTAGACTAATATATAAGAGTCGACTTGTCTGCTTTAGCTTCAGATTGCGATCTTCGTATTGTATGATCTTGAATCCAATGAGACTGTGTGTTAACACATTTAATTTTTGAAAAAGACAAGTATAGAATTCGCATAAGAGTGTTATACGAAAATCACAGAATTCACATATAGTCTTATACGAGAAGTTGAAGAATTCGCATATCTCTCTCATACGAAAAGTTGGTGGAAATATTCCTAAGGACAAAATTCGCATAGGTCTTTATACGAAAAGTGGAGAATTCACATAAAGAGGCATACAAATTTCGCAGAATTCGCATAAGCATATCATACGAATTCTTGTACTTTTCGCATACAAAGTTGAAATTTTTTCTAAGTACACAATTCGTATATATAAGGGATGTTGAAGATCAAGAAAATTTTCCATGTGTAGAATTCGTATCTCCCTGTCATACGAAAAGTTTATGCGAAAAGCTTGAAGGTCAAATTTTGGTTATGTTAGTGTTTAAATTGTATCCAAGATTTAATGTGAAAAGTCTGAGTCAATGTAAGTCAAAGTCTGTAAAGTCAAAGTCAACATTAGTGGCTTGAGAGAACCTTTATTGTGAGAGTTTCTATTCTATGCTTGTGAGAGTTTCTTAGTTGATATAAATAGTTGTGTGTTGTAAGTGTTGTGTGTGGTTGGATTGTAAACTTCAGATTAATAGATATACGACTTGATTGTTTCTCTCTATACTCTCTCTCTAGAACATATAATTGTCATATCTTGTTTAGATTGTGCTTGATTGAATTGGGAAATTTTACACTTTCAATTGGTATCAGAGCTAGACCAAATTAATTCAGAAATATTGGATCATCAGATTTGGATTAATTTCTTGAATTTTTCAAGAACTTTCAAACGGTTTTTTGGTTCTTCACTGTTAGATCAAATTCATTTGATTGTTGAAATTAATGGTAGAAAATGATTCAATAGGACTCGTTTGATGTAATAAATTCACGTTGGTTCACAAAGATTCACAATTTAATCATAAATTCAGATTGAATCTCTGAAATTTTGGATTTTCTTGAAATATATATCGAACACTGTTTGAATCAAATTAGTGTGATTTGTTGTTTTTAATCTGAAATTGATATTAGAAATGTGTTCTAGTTGTAATTTCGATCATGAGTGTGTATTCTTGAAAATGATTTGCAGGTTATTCACGTTTTTGGGATGAATCTATGTGTACAGAGTCAAGAACGTGCTAGATCCAGACTTCGCGCAACATTCATCTGAAGAACACACACACTGAAGTATGCACATGCTACCAAGAACACACACGTTGATCGTTGATATTTTGATGTTGGTTCGCGCATAAAGTTCTTGCGAGAAGTGATAAAACACGCATAAGCATTCTGCGAGTTTATAGTTCGCGCACAACACATACAGCTAGAAGTGTAATGAACATTGACTTGCGAGTTGCTTAGATGTGCGAGTTTCAAACTTAGCGAGTTATTAGTTTGTCAAAAAATTTCTAAGTTTGGAACGCGCTCAATATATGACTTGCGAGTTTGCATCCGTTTGCGAGAAGTTCAGAGTTTGAATATTTCCAAGTCCAATTCGCGCACGAAGCATCCTGCGAGAAACAACTTCGCGCACGACACTATTTGCAAGTTTCTTAGTTCGCGCACAAAGTAGTCTGCAAGTTTCTCAAAATGCGCATACAACTGCTAGCGAGAAGCTTTGTGAATAGTGCTTTGCGAGTTTTGGGGTCTGCGAGTTCTAGTGTCTGCGAGTTCTGGAGTTAGAATTTTTCTGAGAAATTTTTTCAAGTGGTGATCTGAGTTTGACTTTTAGTCAATTTTTCTGAATTGTTTGGGAACGATTATTCATATCAAGCCAACTTATTGATCAAGATGTCTACAATTTTATCAGGGAAAGACTTTGCGATTATGTACATGCCTGAGATACTGGCAATTGAAGCTGAAAGAGACAAACTAAAGAATCAGAATTCGGTTCTTCTTAAACAGATTCAGGAGCTTAAATTTAAATTGTCAAATTCTGATAAAACTTCTGATTGTGCAAAATGTGCTAATTATGCTAAATCTGATTTTGCAGGTATCATCAGTGCAAAAGAGAAAGAGATTAAAGAGAAAGAGAAAATGATTGTTTTAAAAGAAAATACTATTGTTACATGTGAGAAAGAGTTAAAGCTGAAAGAGAGAAAGATTGTGAATCTTCAAAGCCAACTGAAGACAACTGAACAAAAATCTTCAGAATTGCAAATTGAATCAGTTGAGCTTCAAAACAAGTTTAAGGCTTTTGAAGACAAGATATCTGCATTGGAGTTGAAGAATGCTGAACTGAAGAAAAGTCTCCAAGCAGATAAAGTTAAAGCTGATTCAGAGAAATCTTCTACTCAACAGCTGTCTGATCTTTCTAAGAAAACTTTACAAGAGAAAAAGGATCTTGAACTTAGATGCATTAAACTCTCTAAGCAAGTGTCTGAGTTTGAAAAGATTTTAATTACAGAAAGAGACATTTTTGCCAAAGAGAGAAAAGTTCTTGAAGATAAAACTGTTGAACTTCCCAAACAGGTCTCTGCATTACAAGACTTACTTGAAAAAGAAAGGAAATGTTTTCAAGAAAAGAAAAAGTCTTTGAACTTGAAAAGAAAAATGCTGAGAAGAGAAATGTTGGGATTTTCAAAGATATTTCTGAACAAAACAAGAACTTGGAAAAAGATTTTGAGCAAGAGCGTCAAATTTTTGAATCAGAAATATCTAAGCTCACATCCAAGTTAACTGTTCTATCCTCAGACATTCTTAAAGAACAGATGGCTAAATCTTATTTGAAACAAACTTTTGACACACTTAATGCTGGAAGAAACATTTTATCCAAAAAGATAAAGGACTTGGAAGCTGCAAATGTTGAATTGTCAGAAAAGATTTCAGCTGATGTGATTAATCAATCATCTTATGACAATTCAACCGAATCAGTCTATTCTTTCAAAACTGCTTCAAGTTCCATTCATGAGAAAAATGTTTTTAAAAAGAAAAGTGTCAAACTAAACAATGTCAAATCAAATCAGATTCGACCATCTAATCTGTTTTATGACAAATCTGTTTAAAGTCCAGCGAGCTTTTATGTTAAATCTCTTGGAAAGCAATCTAAGAAAGAACAAATGGTCTGGAGGGTTAAAGATTATTCTGATGAGAAGAAGAAGAACAAAGCATTTGCATCCACATCTAATGCCAAAAAGAACAGTGCGCATAAAGGTAAATCTTTTGGTAATTCTGATATGTTTTATTCTACTAATCATTTGATCAGGATTGCTCAGAAGAAAATATGTTGTTCTTACTGTGGAGCACATGACTTTGTAAGTAAAAATTTTGTCAAATACTGGTATGGTTCTTACTATGTAACTCCCACAAGAACTGCAACTAACACACCAGAACCCAAATATCAGTGGGTACCAAAAGCTAAATCTGTGTTGCAGGCATCCAAAGTTTAAGGGGGAACAAGAACAATGGCTCTTGAATAAAACAGTTCAAGACCCGCATATCAATGTCAAGAGTGTGTCTTCTGATTACAACAGATCAGGACCCGTTCTTAAAAGTTTAAGGACAAGGATATTATGCAAATATCCAGGGGGAGCTTATCAGAATATAAATCATTATATCATAATTTGAGGGGGAGCATAAATGTTTGTTAGTATCTTCTGATCTTAATCTCTGATTGTTTGAAAGAAGAACAACTTTCAAACATGAAAAACGCTTTCTTAAATGTTCAAACCACTTCTTATTCTCACAAGATGTCATGAATCTAAAAGTGTGATTTTAAAGGTTTTTCATATTTGAGCTTTAAAGTTTAACTGAACGTGTGTTTCCAAAGATAAATACTTGTGTATTATCTTATCTATATACTGTCAAGTATTCATACATAACGGTTCAATACTTCATATTGATTTTGTTATTACCATGTATCAAAAGTTTAATCTTTCTATGGAAATACTCCCGTTTGTATTCTATGTTGTTTGAATCAAACATCACTTCATCATTACATGTGCTTTCATTGTTAATATGTTTATATATTGTTCATATATATATCTTACGTCTTTGATTTCCCAAAATATAATTCTTCATAAATTTTGATATGATCTTAATCATTGTCAGATTCTCAAAAAATTTCTATTCTTTCATGATTATACATTCATATAAAGTTTTGAGAAATCTTAAATGCTTAAAATGCTCAAATTTCATTATGATTTTTTGATGAGCATACAGATACTGACTAATGATTTATTGTGCTTAAATGTCAAGAAAATCATTGAGGAAATACATTCTTTTAGGACAATACATGGGATTCGATGTGAGTTCTTAACAGAACTTTCATGGATTCACGATAACCAGTGTTTCCTACCCAGGAGTATTCCCAACAGTGATTGAGGGGAGAGGGGTCAAAAGATTGAGAGTGGTGTGTGATGAGGTAAAATGGAAAAGAGAGATTGGTTAGAAGTGAGCTTAAATGTTTAAAAGAAAGAGGGTGTGAGAACAGAGTAAAAGAATATCAGACTCTACACCAAACTTCTTTCTGAGTCGGGCAACCACATAAATTGTTGTTTCACAATTCTTCGTGAACGACATTGAAAAAAGCACCTAGCCCATGCCATCTTGTATAACACCCCACCAGCTACTCATTCTTTTCTCAAAAAGAGAATGTTTTACATTTTCTGGGGAAACAACACATAATCTATTGGTTCTTCATTTGGAAGATACTGATATTGAAAAAGAAGGAAAGTTGCCCCACCTTCGACCCTTCAGCATGCACATTGAGTCTGTGTATATCATTGATGTCTCAATGATTTACATATTTTGAGCCTTATGAAACACAATCATTGTGATAATTCTTTCATAACACAAGCACGAGGACACAGAAAATGTGTTTTTCTGTCAGAACATTCATAGAAAATACCTTGTGTTTTTCAATGATTGAATGGAAGTCCTAGGGAGTCAACATCAAACCAGCTCCTTAAATTGTACATCCGTTGTACACAGTAACTTTGTATTACTGACTTGCATTCCTAACTGTTTCATTTGTTAATTCAGGGTTACAACTCTTAATTTGTCTGAATTTGAAAAGATTCGGACAATATACATTCATGAATTGGCGGCTCTTTATCAGATCAGTTGGGGAAGAATGTTAGTATTTTACAAAAAGAGATCATGAAGACTGTTTTACATTGTTTAAATTGGGGGAGAAGTTTCAAAGATTGAGCTGAAATTGAAATGAGTTTTGATGATTTTGATTCTCACATTTCATCAAAAAGAGGGAGAAATTTACAGAGTTCAATTTCAAAGTCATGAAGAAAGTTCAAAGTGAAAAGACTTGTGAAGAAATTCTGAAAGTTCAATTTATTCAAGTCTGCTGAAAAGAACTCATTCCAAGATGATTCAAAGACAAGTAAAGATGATTTGAGAAAGTTGGTTTTCTGAAGACGATCCAGAGATCAGAGAGATGAAGATACAAGATCAAAGATTCCTCAAAGTTCAAAGATGAAGATTTCAAAGAAGTTTTAAAGTTGTATTAAATATAAAGATTCAAAGGAGTTTCAAGAATTCAGATTCGTGTTCAAGACTTGTTGACTTTCCAAAGATGCTAAATGTGAAAGACTTTTCAAGATTCTTCAAAGCATCAGAGACTAAAGACTGTCAGAGCTACAAAGTTTAAAGCTGTCAGAGTCAAAGTTTGAAGAATCAAAGCGCTGAAGACGATTGTCAAATTTTTATTAATCTTGAATACAAAGGGGGATAATGTTAGTGTATAAATTGTATCCAAGATTTAATGTGAAAAGTCTGAGTCAATGTAAGTCAAAGTCAACATTAGTGACTTGAGAGAACCTTTATTGTGAGAGTTTCTGTTCTAAGCTTGTGAGAGTTTCTTAGTTGATATAAATAGTTGTGTGTTGTAAGTGTTTGTGTGTGGTTGGATTGTAAACTTTAGATAAATAGATATACGACTTGATTGTTTCTCTCTCTACTCTCTCTCTAGAACATATAATTGTCATATCTTGTTTAGATTGTGCTTGATTGAATTGGGAAATTTTACACTTTCAGATTAAGTCAAGAATTCGGTTATAATCATGTGTGAATTGTTCAGAATTCGCATACATCGTCGTGCGAATTGCTCAGATTTCGCATATAGCGACGTGCGAATTTCATAGAACTCGTATGCCAAGTCATGCGAATTGCTTCTTGTGTGTGAATTGTGACTTAGTGGTGTGCGAATTCCTTACTTTCTGCGAATTCTAGTGTTCTTTCTTTGATGTGTGAATTGTTTTGAAACTTAGTGGTGTAAGAATTCTTACCTTAGAAATTTTTGGAAAATTCTTTTTCTGAAAATCTTTAAGTGGTTTAATTGTTGATTATTTTCGAACTAACGATCATTTCTAGCTCATATTTTTAACAGGTTGTAAAGATGTAAAAAGAACTTCTCTCGATGGGGTCACAGTCAAAACCTCGTGTTCTACCTATCGGAGAATATGCCCAATGGAAGCACCAGATGACACAGTTCGTGAACCACAAGAACCGAGAGTACATGAAATCCATCACTGAAGGACCAGTAAATCCTCTAGTTACTGTTCCAGGTCAAGAAGCTACTGAGATGTAACACCCTCAAATTTGGAAATAGCGACTAATTAAAAACTTTCAACAATACCTTAAAAGATAATAAATCTCTTACTACCAGTCCATAATTTAAATACATTTCTAGGTTGAACCATCAACAGATAATAAAAATCTTACATAAAGGCTAACTAAAGTCGAGTGTTACTATAACCCAATACCAAATCGCTATCTCGAATAATAATGCGGAAGACTTCATCAAGCTAAATCACTTCATCGAGCACACAACTAGCACTCATCACTTCACGGTGTCGCTAGAACTAATCTCGAAATGAAACCTGATGCCCATGCCGACAAATAAAAAGGTTAGGCTAACGCCTAGTGAGTTCAAGAGTTTTATATCATGATTATAGAGGAAAGCGTAAAATGGAAACATTGTTACTTATAATCATGATCCTTTAAAATGATTTTATTTTGAAATAAGAGAACAACTCATTTACCAACAATATGCATTTTATAGATGGACGCCTCAACGCCAAACATTCTTTCATGAAACAATGCAATCCAACACTTACTTAAAACAAGAATAATGGTAATGCTCAAATAATGACATTTGAATAAGCTTTATAAAAACAAACGACCAAAATATGAGTAAACTCAAGTCTCCAAAATTATAGCATAAGGAGATAACCCAAATCTCAAACGTCACTGAAAACGAGGATAAAATCAAATACCTCAAAACAACACCTCACGGTGACGGGGGAATCCTGAATTCCAAGGCTAGTGGTGGAACACAAAAGTAGGCCACATTCCAAGTTATTGAGCTCACCATACTAGGACCCATGGCCACGAGCACGCCGACTCGTACTAAGATGTGAGGGAGGCCCCCCGAGGATCCTAATCATGCTCATTCGCTAGGATTACATTTACGACCCATGGCTAGTAACCGGTCCCACATAACCGTACCAAACGCCCCCGAGGATCCAATGTCCCAACTAGCTACAAATGAGAAGTGACTATCCCATAAAATACAGGCTCAGAAATTAACTCTCGGATGCAGGTCTGGTCTTGGACTCCACGAGCCCTCACAGTATTATCCTCGAAATCCCCAGAGACTAATTCTAACACCCACATATAATTATTAGCCCATTTTTCTTTTTAAATAACACGACCGACTCATATGCCTATGGATCCACTGCATTACAGTCTAAACAGTACATGACTCAAATTGAATGACTAACACACTCAAACATGTAAATCTCAATTGATGGGCATTAACCGCCATCATACTTGGTATTTCAAAATCGGGCTATTAAACCGGACCGAAGTCCTAAAGACTCATTTATTTGCAAATATGCATTTCCAAGTTTAACTGCTGATAAGAATGGAAATCATAAAATGAGACCATATACATTCTTTCAAGTACTTCACATAAATGTGCAAGTAATACTTCATAAAACATTCAATTTCATGAATGATGCATAAAACCCGACAAACATTAAAAAGTGTATTTTTGACCAAAAACCCATTTATGCAACAAATCATCAAAACCCATTAATTTATAACACATTTATCGAAATGCCCAAAAATCCCAAGAGTGGGTGTTTTACAAAGTTAAATACTTCAAATAATCAAAGATTACCAACTAACCCAACGTTTGATAATTTCATGTAAAACACATAAACACTTTAAAATAGACATTTTGGCATGTAAAACGTTTTCACAAATCAACTTGAACTCACCTTGCTAGATTTAGGCTAAATCTAGACTTTACCCACTTAGAGCTTTCCTTGAAGAACTTGATTCTTCAAACCAAATCTTCCAAAACCTAGATCCACAAGGTTCGAACCATAAATATACATAATCAACCACAAAGAATCGTTTCCCAACCTTATACATGAATATCTCAACTGATACCGAAACCTTAACTTCCATAAATGAAGAGAATATAAGATTACCTTAACCCAAGCTTGAATCCACCAACCAAAACACCTCTAGTTCACCAAAATGGTTACAAACTTCCAATCTATGAAAGGGGGAACAAAGGGTGGATGAAACCCCAAGAAAACTTGGTGAAGAAGATGAAGTGGGAGAGATGAGGAGCTTACCACCACAAAATACTCTTGTATACTCCAATAGACTTCTAATCTCTTGCTAGATCCTTGAAGAGCTCTCAAAAACGAAACCGTAGCAACTTGAATCATCAAAATCGGAGTTGTGGAGCAAACGTTATGAAGGAATGAAGTTTTGGGAGAAAATGCGGCTGAATCAGGTTTTAACCTGATCTGGGCCTTCTGCCCGGCGCACGCCCCGTGCGTATTTGTGAAGGGGAAGTGCACGGCCCGTGCGCCCCCTCCAGTTCTCTAGTGATTTGCCCGAAAAGCGTTTTGGTCAAAATTTCTTCGTTATAGCTCCGTTTTTGCTCCGGAATGAACCGTTGGACTCGTAATTGAATCCTTTATCCATCAATACTATAAAATCAAGGATTCAAGCCCAAAATGAAATATCTTATTTTTTCTTAATATATCGGTTTCTGTATTAACTTGAAATGATACATTTCAAAAATCGGGGTGTTACAATCCTCCCAACCTTAAAATAGATTTCGTCCTCAAAATCTGGAACCACTAAACACCCAACATTATATCTGGTAAGATCGATTGATTCCCTATCCCAAAGGGATGCCTTCACAAAACTTCATCTCATATACGGACCTGATTACATTACGGTTGAGGTTGTCGTTGCGTTTCTCATAACGTGCCGTTACAAACTCAATCTCAACGTTCAATATATTTCACCGACATCAGGATGAACGTTGAGTCCTTGATTAATCATTTTCTTAATCATTAGATCTCGGTTGTCTCCTAACCTTATGTTGCTCATATTACCTCAAGAGTAACTTATGTCCTTATTCAGTCATTTCCCCCAAGAATATCCCAAAGCACACGTTTCCCTAAGATACCTCTAAATGCGACGCGTCAAGGTCTCCTCGATAAACGAATTATACTTAAAGTCCACCTCGACAATCTCAGTAAATGTATCCAATAAACATTACCACCAACTCCCACCATGCACTCTAGCATCGATTGCCAAATCAGCGAAAGTCCTGACAATTATCAAAACACCAATGATTGATTCTTAATTGACTACATCTAATTTCCTTAAGGTTACCGCTTGTCCTGTATACACACCAGATCTAACAGAGGTACACTGAAGCACACCAACAACTATTGTCCTCAAAATATAGTGTCGACACCTATGCACGGAATGGCCATTTTGCTAACGTGGATATACCACCCAACATTTCACTCCCGATTTGCAATGTCGATTCGAGGTTGATACCTATTCTTGGAAATGATCACCCAAATCAAACATCCTTACTAGCCAACATAACATCATCAATATTCCCAGCTACCCATTAAGGTGATACACCATAGCTACATAGCATGCCGTCGTACCATTAGTCCACAAATTCAAAACCAACCATGCCCAAACAACCGTACACGGTTTGAACCCGCAGGTTTAATGAAGCACAAAGATCATTACCTAACTAACTGGGAGAAAACATAGATCTAACGCCTCAAACTCCAAGGACTCTTTTAGTCCTTAATCTCGACCTCTAGCACGAGGGGCTTACACCTATAGCTCTAATGAGTTCAAGGTTTTTCACACCACTATGCCAATTCGAACTTTTATAAAATCTCAAAACGTAAAGGATTTATAAAGATTAATCGTACGAATAAAATCTACTACCTTAACTCGGTAGATGTATAGAGTGGTCACAACCGCCACACACATATAAATCCATTTCAGAAAATAATTGATCAAGAATTAAGGTAATACTGACACCAACGAAAGATATTTCAACAATCATTTTCAAAAGAACTGTTATGATCTCAACGCGTACAAATTGGTGACACAAAAGAGAAGTAGTTTTACGTACTAAAACAGTGCATAACGAAGCATTTGTACAAAACTTCAGAAGGGAAAAATATTCATGAAATCGAATCCCAAAATCTTGCATTTAACCATGAAATGTCATGAAATAAAAATTCCCGACGTGAATCGCATACATCGGTTTATTCCCCAAAATTTAGTAAAGACATAAGCATGCGATTCGAGCAATTGTAAGAGTAATTTAGTTTGGTTCCAAACTTTAGGCTGTACAAATAAAATGTTTGCAAAACCCCAAACAACATGTTCATGATATCGAACTCTCAAAGTTTTCTCTCCTTTAGCCTCAATGCAACATGGAATAAGATTTCACAACAAAACTTGTATGCGACCGTTTATTTCACAAAACTAGTAGGACGATATGCGTATGCACTTGGTTAAGACAGGAAATAATTTATGTTGGTTTCAAGTTCAAAGCCAAATAAAATATGCTCTCATCGTTCTAAAACATTGACTAAAACAACGTGACGAAAATTCTCAATAAAATATGCATACATGCTATGTGCGACCAACCTGCTCACACTAAACCCAAAGGGGAAAATAACACCACTGGACGCTAATAAAATTTCCACGTCAAATCAACAAATCCCATAAAATAAAATTCTCAATAAAGCTCAAACATCAAAATAATGAAAGGTAACTCTTCGTCCAAAACCTTAACATACGTGGAGGAGATCCAATATTAAGGTCATAAGCCGTAGTTACTTGCCCAAGACTCTAAGCAATGTTAAAATACGAACATTACCATCTTCAAAAATAGTGTTAGGCAGCAATGAGGATAAACAAAGTATCGACAAAACATGCAACCACATGCAATCAAATAATTTTATGCATGTATAAGATCATGGTCTAAAACTTGTGCGTGCTAAACATTTCAAGATTTCGTGGTATGATCCACATGGTGATTTTGGAAACATGAGAAATGATCGATGCAATTTATTTCAGAAATATATTTCGTGAATGAATTTGATCGACACTTAACACCTCAAAACCACGATCCTCCATTTTCTTAGTTATACTATCGTCAACCGGATGCTCAACATCATAAGGCAAATATCATAGACTTCATAGGTTCACCTCACAAATTTCTCCTCCAAATACATTGATCAAGAAGTCTATGGTTCTAATCCAACCAACCAATCCGACCCAAAACGGTTCACTTAATGCAATCACCATGCTTATCGTCACTCCAAGTGACGAATACTAACATCATCAACTTCTTCTAATGGCTACCCATATAGAAACTGTTTCACTACCCCTAACGGTTATCATACCAAGGCAGTTCAAGCATACACACGTAATTCATAGGTTCACCATAACACTGGCCAGGTGCCATTATGAACATACTTTACATGATCATCCTTGCCATTTTCGGCGTGATTCCCGTTCCTAGTGACTTAACTCACCTCAAATCATCAAATCTTAAAGTGCCTAATTGTGAAATCTCACATTCAATCACTTAAAATCACGCTAGTCTGAGTCTAGGTATTCAAAATCAACACCTCAATATCTCAAACTTAAGCTCTGATACCAACTTGTAACACCCTCAAATTTGGAAAGAGCAACTAATTAAAAACTTTCAACAATACCTTAAAGGATAATAAATCTCTTACTACCAGTCCATAATTTAAATACATTTCTAGGTTGAACCATCAACAGATAATTAAAATCTTACATAAAGACTAACTAAAGTCGAGTGTTACTATAACCCAATACCAAATCGCTATCTCCAATAATAATGCGGAAGACTTCATCAAGCTAAATCACTTCATCGAGCACACAACTAGCACTCATCACTTCACGGTATCGCTAGAACTAATCCCGAAATGAAACCTGATGCACATGCCGAAAAATAAAAAGGTTAGGCTAATGCCTAATGAGTTCAAGAGTTTTATATCATGATTATAGAGGAAAGCGTAAAATGGAAACATTTTAACTTATAATCATGATCCTTTAAAATGATTTACTTTGAAATAAGAGAACAACTGATTTACCAACAATATGCATTTTATAGATGGACGCCTCAACGCCAAACATTCTTTCATGAAACAATGCAATCCAACACTTACTTAAAACAAGAATAATGGTAATGCTCAAATAATGACATTTGAATAAGCTTTATAAAAACAAACGACCAAAATATGAGTAAACTCAAGTCTCCAAAATTATAGCATAAGGAGATAACCCAAATCTCAAACGTCACTGAAAACGAGGATAAAATCAAATACCTCAAAACAACACCTCACGGTGACGGGGGAATCCCGAATTCCAAGGCTAGTGGCGGAACACAAAAGTAGGCCACATTCCAAGTTATTGAGCTCACCATACTAGGACCCATGGCCACGAGCACGCCGACTCGTACTAAGAAGTGAGGGAGGGCCCCCGAGGATCCTAATCATGCTCATTCGCTAGGATTACATTTACGACTCTTGGCTAGTAACCGGTCCCACATAACCGTACCAAACGCCCCCGAGGATCCAATGTCCCAACTAGCTACAAATGGGAAGTGACTATCCCATAAAATATAGGCTCAGAAATTACCTCTCGGATGCAGGTTTGGTCTTGGACTCCACGAGCCCTCACAGTATTATCCTCGAAATCCCCAGAGACTAATTTTAACACCCACATATAATTAATAGCCCATTTTTCTTTTTAAATAACACGACCGACTCATATGCCTATGGATCCACTGCATTACAGTCTAAACAGTACATGACTCAAATTGAATGACTAACACACTCAAACATGTAAATCTCAATTGATGCGCATTAACCGCCATCATACTTGGTATTTCACAATCGGGCTATTAAACCGGACCGAAGTCCTAAAGACTCATTTATTTGCAAATATGCATTTCCAAGTTTAACTGCTGATAAGAATGGAAATCATAAAATGAGACCATACACATTCTTTCAAGTACTTCACATAAATGTGCAAGTAATACTTCATAAAACATTCCATTTCATGAATGATGCATAAAACCCGACAAACATTAAAAAGTGTATTTTCGACCAAAAACCCATTTATGCAATAAATCATCAAAACCCATTAATTTATAACACATTTATCGAAATGCCCAAAATTCCCAAGAGTGGGTGTTTTACAAAGTTTATAAAGTTAAATACTTCAAATAATCAAAGATTACCAACTAATCCAGCGTTTGATAATTTCATGTAAAACACATAAACACTTTAAAATAGACATTTTGGCATGTACAACATTTTCACAAATCAACTTGAACTCACCTTGCTAGATTTAGGCTAAATCTAGATTTTACCCACTTAGAGCTTTCCTTGAAGAACTTGATTCTTCAAACCAAATCTTCCAAAACCTAGATCCACAAGGTTCCAACCATAAATATACATAATCAACCACAAAGAATCGTTTCCCAACCTTATACATGAATACCTCAACTGATACCGAAACCTTAACTTCCATAAATGAAAAGAATAGAAGATTACCTTAACCCAAGCTTGAATCCACCAACCAAAACACCTCTAGTTCATCAAAATGGTTACAAACTTCCAATCTATGAAAGGGGGAACAAAGGGTGGATGAAAACCCAAGAAAACTTGGTGAAGAAGAAGAAGTGGGAGAGATGAGAAGCTTACCACCACAAAATACTCTTGTATACTCCAATAGACTTCTAATCTCTTTCTAGATCCTTGAATAGCTCTCAAAAACGAAACCGTAGTAACTTGAATCATCAAAATCGGAGTTGTGGAGCAAAAGTTATGAAGGAATGAAGTTTTGGGAGAAAATGCGGCTGAATCAGGTTTTATCCTGATCTGGGCCTTCTGCCCGACGCACGACCCATGCGTATTTGTGAAGGGGAAGCGCACGGCCCATGCGCCCCCTCCAGTCCGCTAGTGATTTGCCCGAAAAGAGTTTTGGTCATAATTTCTTCGTTATAGCTCCGTTTTTGCTCCGGAAAGAACCGTTGGACTCGTAATTGAATCCATTATCCATCAAGACTATAAAATCAAGGATTCAAGCCCAAAATGAAATATCTTATTTTTCCTTAATATATCGGTTTCTTTATTAACTTGAAATGATACCTTTCGAAAATCGAAGTGTTACATGAGACTTCTCCGGAAATACCTATTCGGTATGTACCAAAGCCATATCAATACTATAGCGAAAGGGAGAAGGAGCTTGCTAAGATTGATGAAGAAACCCTCATTTACTTAACGATGGCATTCCCAAACGATATCTACAATCGCGTAGATAGTCTTGAATCTGCAAAAGCAAAGTGGGATGAATTGGGGAGGCAATTCCGAGGAACAGAAAGGTCCATTCAAGCCAAGCTAAATCAAAGCATAAATGCTTACGAGGGATTTAATGCTAAGGAAGGAGAAACTTTGATAGAAACCTAAAAATAGGTTTAATGTGATTTTGAACGACCTAAGGAGAAATGGGATGAAAAAATCCGTATATGAAATAAATTACTAGTTCATCAAGAACTTGAACCCAGAGTGGAAGAGTTATGCCATAAATCTCCAAATGTCAAAGAACATGGCACAAGAAGATGTGAATGATATCTTTGCTACTTTATCTCAGCATGAGGATGAGGTAAAGATATTGAACGAGGATAAGAAGATGGTAAAAGATTCACTGGCTCTACTTGCAGAAAGGAAGAAGGGTTCTAGTTCTACTTCAGTTTCTGGTTCAAAATCCAAGCTTAAGAAGTCCAAAGCTTATCTCACTGAGCTTACTCATTCTAGTTCTGAGTCTTCGGCAGAAGAAGTTGAGGTCAATTCTGATGACGACATTCAGAGGTTTGCTGAGAACTTGGCCTTCATCACAAAGCAATTCAACAAGAGACTTGGGAAAAAGAAGTATTATTCTAATTCCAAGTATGAAGGTAAGAAGAAAGACAAGTATGAAAAGTTCAAGCCCCGTTTTGGAAAAAGAGAAGAGAAGAGAAGAAGGAAGAGAAGAAAGAAGAGAAAATTGATCCTCAGTCTGGTAGGTGCTTTAACTGTGGCAAATTTGGTCACTTCTCCAAACATTGCAAGTTCAAGCGTGTAAAGAACTCAGAATACTACGCGAAAAAGTCTTTGATTGCTAAGAAGCAAGAGGATGGGAAAATGTTGATGGCTGAGGAAGAGAACTGGCTATTCCAAAGCTTCGATGAGGAGGAGGCCTACATTACCCAAGTCTGTATGATGGCTAGAGTTGATGAAGATGCATAAGTTGTTTCTGAGCAATCTGAAGGTGATTCTGAGGTAAGTACCAATTATGATAATCCTGAACTTGTTGAATCTTTACTTGCACAAATCCAACACATGGAATCTGAATTTGAACTGCTAAAAAGTAAACTTAGCTTTGAACAACAATCAATGATGATTTTTCGTGACGAAAATTCATTATTGAAAGTTGTTGTTGAGGATAAAGAGAAAGAAAAAGATGCTTTGAAAAAGGAAAGAGAAATTTTGAAATCTCGGAACTCAAAAAGGACTTAGTTAATTCTAATTCTGAAAAGGGTGAATTCAAAATCAAGTTTGAAGTTTGTTTGAAAGGAATGAGGCTTACTGTAAGATTAAACAACTAGAAGACTTAAATTTGAAAAAAGGACAAACTGAGCAAACGTTAAATCTTTTAACCAACAAATTCCAAGACGTTCGATTTTACAATGCAAAGCTGGGATTGGGTTTATCAGAAAATGATGTTTTAAAAGGAGCCTCGGAAAATTTGTATAACTTTGATAAATTGGGCTCAACAGGAAAGAAAATCATAAAATATTCATGATACGTTTGTTAAAGCTGAAACTCCAATATCTGACACTTCAACTAAAGGTAAAGAGGTAATGGAAGACGATCAATCAAGTTGTGTTGATTCTCAAAATAGTTTTAAATCGGTTGGATTTAAGTACAATAATTTAAACAAAAGTTATAAAAATAGAAAATTAGAATTTGTTGAGTTTGAATCATTGTTTTCCACACCGTCATCTTATGAATTAGCAAATGATGATAAAAACACATCTGAAACCGAATGTCATAATTCAATCGAACTTCTGCTCTGATACCAATTTTGTGTCCCATAGTACTAGTTCTAATCAAGATTAACAACAAGAAAAATCAATTCAAATATTCATATGTCATTAATCGAATTTCACAGTTTACAAGAATCGTATACATGATGCTATCTCTCAATATTTCTCTCTCTACAACCATACTCTCTCTTAATCACATGAGTCTACAAACGAAAAAGGAAACTATTTATACCCCTATCGATTATAAGACAAAACTAAAGTAGTTGACTTTATTTGAATTTGAGCTTTGACTTTAACTTTTGTTTGAGAGGCTTTGACTTGGACTTTGACATTCATTAAAATGATCTTGAATACAACATTTATGCTATAACAATCTCCCCCTTTGGTTTCAAGATCATCTTCAACAAGATGTGCATTGAAGCTCTCCCTTTGGATTCAAATTAAATTTCAGCATCAAAGAACAATCTCCCTCTTTCGGATAAACTTGTACTTATCTTCAAATGAATTTCATCTTTAAAGCACGTTCTCCTATTTTCAAGAACATTCTTCCTCTTTAAGTTTCTGAAAAATAATTTTTCCTTTGAAAGTCAATCTCTCCCTTTGAGTAAATCTGTTAAAAAACAATTTGTCTTTTCTTTGAACCGTCTTCAGACCTTCTGTAATCTCCTCCAAAATATGTGAATATGTTTTGCAAAACTCTTTAACAAAGAAATTGTCTTCAGATTTAGCTCACTTTGCTTCGGTAATTCATCTTCAAAGAAATTTCAGCAAATCTTCAACAAAATCTCCGAATTCTTTGAACTTTTGATATTATTCTGACCATTTTTCCCATAACTCTGACAATTCATCTTTCAAACTTTCACCATATGAATTTTAGACATCATATGTTGATATTCTCTCCCATATTCCAAACATTTTTTGATTATGTCTCCCCCTTTTTGATGATGTAGAGCATAGAAATCATCAAAACTTCTTCAAGAAATGTCACCAGTTTCTGACCAAGATCCTTTCATATGAGCCCCTGATCATCCGTCAATTCATAATGTATTCATCAGTATCTTTTCAAATTCATAAAAATAAGAATGTAACCCTGAATCAACAAATGAATCAGTTAATATGTCTGTAAGTAACACGAAGTCACTTAGTACAACGAATGTACTGTACAAGGAGTTTTATTGATGTTCACTCCCCAGGTCTTCCATTCAATCAATGAATAACACAAGATTATCCTATGAACATTCTGACAGAAAAAACGAATTTTCTGTGTGTTCGTGCTTGTGTATGAAAGAATATAAACATGAATGTTTTATAATAGACTCAAAATGTGTAAACCATTGAGACAACAATAGTATTACACAAACTCAATTGTGCATGATCGAAGTGCGAAGGTGGGGAAGACTTCCTTCTTTTTCAATATCCACATTTTTTGAATGAAGACGAGATAGATTATGTGCTGCATCCCCAAGAAAAAATTGAAACATCTCTTTGTTAAGAAAAATGAGTAGCTGGTGGGGTTTATAGCAAGAGTTGGCATGGGCTAGTTGCATGTTTCAATGAAGTTCACGAAAGAATTGTGAAACAACATTAATATGGTAGCCCGACTCATAAAAATAGTTGGTGCAGAGTTTGATATTCTTTACTCTGATCTCTCATCCTCTTTCTTTTGAACAATTAGGCTCACATCTAACCAAATTCTCTTTTCATTTTATCTCAGCACACACCCACACTCAGATATTGACTCCTCGCCTCTCGATCACTCAAGAATAACTTCATTGGTAGGAAACACTGGTTATCGTGAATCCATAGAAGTTCAATTAAGCTCACACAATTCCCATGAATATTGTCCTATAGGCAAAATGTTGCTCAATTGGTTTAACTTTTCAGTTAAATCACCGTATGAAATACATGTCATATATATATATATATATATATATATATATATATATATATATATATATATATATATATATGCTCAGTAAGATAATAATGAAGATTTGAGCATTTTAATCATGAATGATTCTCTCAAAACAAGGATATTGAATGAATGAAATGAATACAAAAGACTTGTTTGAGAATCTGACAATGTATGGAAAAGATCAAATAAGAATGATTTATCATCAAAAGCTTAGGTCATGAAAAATTGGATGTTGTCTATACGAATCAAAAATAGACATTCTTGAAAGAAACGTTTTGAATGAATTAACGCTTAACAAACATTGAATTTCAAACGGGGTGTCTTACCATCGAGAATTATGTTCAATTTTGAGACATGGTAAGAACATAGTTAATAAAAGTACGAAACCGGTGTGTATGAATACTTGACAGTATAAGGAAAAGATAATACACAAGTATTTATCTTTGGAAACACATGGTTTGTTAAACATTAAAGCTCATAATATGAAAAACATTTAAAATCACACTTTTGTATTCATGAAATCTGTTTCAGAATCGAGAAGTGGTTTGAAAATTTAAGAACATGTTTTTATGTCTGAAAGTTGTCCTTCTTTCAAACATGTATGAGAGTAAGAATAGAGTAATCCTTCAGCTCAACATTAATCTCATGGAGTCACCTCCACAGTCATGATAAAATTGATCATGTAAGCTCCCCCTCAAAAACTACAAAATAGTCAAAAGTCGTCAAAGTACAAAGTCTTATTCAAAAACTTTATTGAAAAATAAAGACATAAAAGCAGTAAAACCTTTTAAGAACGAGTTCTGATCATATGTAATCAGAAGTCAATGTCCTTACTCCCCCTGAACATATGCATCACAAGATATCTAAGTGAAAAATATATGCAACAAAATTTATAACCCCCCCTATAATGTAGATCATCTAATATATATCTAACTCCCCCTGAAAAACATGAATAGAACATTACAATGCAGATATCAGTCAGATTATTAATAAAGAAATGAAGAAAAATAACAAAAATAAACTGTAGTAGGTAACTACAAATTATGTCTTGAGATTTAACATGCCAAGTTTCGAAATGAGAAAATTAAATCTCTTTTCGTCTAACGGCTTGGTAAACAAATCTGCAAGTAGATAATCTGTGTTTACAAAGTAAAGTTCAATTGTACCTTTTTCGACATTATCTTTGATGAAATGATATCTTACATTAATATGTTTAGTCTTTGTGTTCTGAACAGGATTAGCTAATATTGCAATGGTGCTCTTCGAATCACAATATATAGGAATTTTGTTGAATTGGAAACCATAGTCTCGAAGCTGTGTTCTCATCCACAACACTTGAGAGCAACAACTGGCAGCAACTACATACTCTGCTTCAACAGTCGAAGTGGAAACATAAAGTTGTTTCTTTGATGCCTAACTTACGAGCTTGTCTCTAAGAAATTGAATGTGACCCAATGTGCTTTTCCTGTCAAGCATACAACCTGCATGATCTGCGTCTGAATACGCTGTTAGCTCAAAACCTGTATCCTTAGGATACCACAAACCAAGATCTGTAGTTCCCTTCAGATATCTAAATATGCGTTTTATAGCCGACATATGGGATTCTTTAGGCGAAGCTTGATATCTAGCACATAAGCATGTAGAGAACATAATATCTGGCCGACTAGCCGTCAAGTACATTAAAGAACCAATCATTTCTCTATAGGTTCTAACATCAACAGCTTTTCCCAAAAGATCAGCTCCGATTTTAGTTCCTGGTGCCATCAGGGTTGAAATTAGGGTACAATTTGACATATTAAATTTCTTTAAATGTCATCAATATACTTCGCTTGATTTATAAAAATCCCCGTGGAAAATTGTCTAACTTGTAATCCAAGAAAAAAGTTCATCTCTCCCATCATACTCATTTGAAAACGTGACACCATGAGGTCAGAAAATTTTTACAGTACTTTGGATTAGTTGAACCTAATATGATATCGTCCACATATATTTGAATTAAAATGATATCAGTTTTGTCCCCTTTTTATGAATAAAGTGGTGTCGGTTTTACCTTTGGAAAATCCAGACTTGACAAGGAATTTGGATAACACGTCATACCAGGCTCGAGGGGTTTGTTTGAGTCCATAAAGTGCTTTGTCTAGAATATAGACATGATCTGGTTTGTCCGCACTTACGAATCCTTCTGGTTGAGAAACGTACACCTCTTCTTTTAATAATCCATTAAGAAAGGCTGTCTTGACATCCATCTGATAGACCGTAAAATTCTTATGTGCAACATATTCTAGAAACATCCTAATTGATTCAATACGTGCAACTGGTGCATACGTCTCATCATAATCAATGCCTTCCTTTTGTCTGTATCCCTTGGCTACAAGTCTTGCTTTGTTTTGAATAACAACACCATCTTCATCCTTTTTATTCTTGAATACCCATTTGGTGCCAATGATTGTTTTTCCTTCAGGCCGGGGCACAAATCGCCAGACTTTATGTCAGCATCTGATTCTTAACAAGAATAATGAAACTCAGAAACAATATTAAAGAAGTTGCGGAAAAACACTTTAATATTCAAACTATCAATGTAACAGTAAAATAGAAATCACAACTTGTAAACTTTATTGAATGATTAAAGTTACAAGCTTTCAAACAAACCCTCAATCTTGATGAACAGGCTCACCAAGACGAATTCTACTTCTCTATAATTAGGATTGTAAACCTTGAGGTTAATTCTCTCTCTAAACAAAAACTTAGAATGAATTTCTCATCTATCAAACTATTCTATACTATATAAACAAAGATTGAATACAAGATAATTACAAAACATAAAAGATCTTCAGTATATTCTTCCATAATTATCTTCAACCTTCCATGATTATCTTCAACCTTGATCTGCGCGTATCTTGATTATCACATAAGCAATATTAAGTTGTAGCAGTATTAACACTCTGAGCAGTACTAATCTTCACCAGCAGCACTAACTATGCTCAGCAGTATTAATTTCTTCAAGCAGTATTAATATGACTCAGCAGTAGTAACTTGTCTCAGAATTAGTAACCATGTTGTTCTTGCAGTATTAATCACTTAGACAAATCTTCACTTCCCAACAATCTCCCCCTAACTTGACTTTTAGAGAAGAGAAGTCAAGTTCTTAAGATGCTTCCAAAACTCTATTGCTCATACACCTATATCAGGATTCAGCCCCAAACTTTGATTAATAATTCTCTGAATCAAGTACCTTGCCATTGCAGAATCTGGTGCACAACCAAGCTTTTTCTTCAACATAGCATGCAACTTTAACCTGCTATGGTTGTAAACTCTATCCACTAGGAAGTATTCAAAGTGACTTGTATCCATAGCCAGTGCATATACTCCACTTCTTTCATACAGAGTCCAGTTATTGATGGTTTTGAACACATTTCTGATGACATGCTGAACTTCCTCTGGCTTGAACAACATGCAGAGATATTCCATCACAAGCTTTGTAACTGGTATCCCTGGAGTTTTCAGCATATCAGCATATAGTTTCATCCCCACCTCAAACATTTCCTCTAAATCAGATCTAGAGCATACTCTTACAATCTTGGCCCAAGTAGGATATACTTCAAACTTTTCATCTTTCCTCTTCAGCCTGATATACTCCTTTCCATCTACTTCCATGGTATCCCAGTGAATAATTTCAGGAGGCTTGACACCAACTGGTTCAGCTGTTATAGGCTCAGGCACTTTCTCCATCACCACCATGTACATCATAAGTACTGGATGGTTCTTCCTGAGATTGAGCTTTCTTTTCATCAGACTTAGGTGCCCCTTCTTCTTCAGCTACCTTATGTTCTTTCTCAGCTTCTTCATCTACCAATCTAGGTTTCTTGGCTGGTTTTTTTCTTGCCATCATTTTTGTTCTTTTCAGAGTCCTCAAACTATCACCTACAGTAGCTTCCTTCTTTGGAGTTTCTTGATCATCAGGAAAGGGTTTTTCGATTAGAAGGTCATGCCTCTCTTTCATCCTCTTTTCCACTTCAACTCTTGCTTAGTCATTCCCTTGTAGCTTAGTCATCTCTGCATCATACAACCCTTTAATTTGTTCAAATGACATCTTTGAGAACATCTCCTTTTTGACTCCCACAACACCTTTAAGGAAAGTGATCATCTTCTTTCTCTCTTGAGTGCCAAGGTAGGTCTTTGAAGGTTGCCTCTTTTTTGCAACCATTTTTATCATCACAGGCTTCTTTAGAGTTGCAACTTTCTTTTGTGTTATCTCTGTTGCCAAGCTCTGTTGATATACTTCATTAAGCTCTGCAGCTAGAGCTCTTGCCATCTCCCTATCTTTTTCCACTTGAACTGTTTCTGCTTGCTCAAGTTCTGCTTGAATCTTCTTAGCCAAAGCTTCATCTGACTCAATCAACTTTGGCTTTTTAAGTGGTTGGTCAGATTCCACTATCTTGGCTTTGCCTTTGTCCTTTCTTGCTACCTTCTCAATACTTGCTTTCTTGATAACCTCACCCTTTTCTTTGATGACAACTCCTTTGGACTTTGAAGTGACCTTGGGAGTATCATGTTTAGACTTGATTAGTGCTTCAGCTATCTCAAATTCTTCCAAATTTCTGCTAATGAGGTCAGTTAATACCTCTTGAACAATTTCTGCTGCTTCATTTATTTCAGCAACATTAACTATTTCTGCTGCCTTGCTTGCTTCAACAACATTAACTGTTTCTGCTGCTTTCTCTGTTACTGTTGCTTCTTCAAACACATACCCTGTTTCTGTTTGTACATTGAACTCCCCCTCAACTCCATGTATCTCCCTCTCCAAGTTGACCTCAGCTTCTAACTCCCCATTTTTGGGAGCATCATCCACTGGGTTCCTTCTTCTGAGTACAAATCTTTGTTTCTTCTTCTTTTGAACCACCTTCTGAACCAACTTCTTTAAGCTGCTGATCTCTTCTTGTTGGTTGATGATGACTTTCTTGAGTTCATTGACAACCTGCTTTTGAGAATCCAGTTCAGTTGCCATTTTGGACATGGCAGAAATCAATTCATGGTAGTCATATCTATCCTCACCTTCTCCAGGAGTGTTACCCCCTTTTGATGGATCATTGGAATGTTTAATAGGGATCTCCAGCCATGCTGAAGCACCACCTATTACCTTGGTTTCTTGGCACCCGGGACCTTTGGATGATTGCTCACCCAAAGTTGCCATGGGGAAGGTCTTAGTGATGTTACCACTGGCCTCCTCTGTGCTAGCTGGAGTAGTGGCAGCCTTCTCACCCACATGCTCATGCACCTCCTCAGTGAGCACCTCCTTGGGGTTAGGAGACACCCCAGTGGTTTCCCTATTGATATTCTCTAATGGAGAATGCTCCATTAGAGGGCTTTGAGGTTCTGGGTTTGTAGGAGGTACAACAAGGGAAGGAGCCTTGTGTACCTTTCTCTTAGCATAAGTTTTGGTTAAAACTGGTGTTGGCTTATGAACAAGGGACTGAGGAAGTGATATAGTGGTTGAAGGTTGGGTTTGGCTCTCAGTGGGATGGTCTAGTGAGGGCCTTGACCCTGATGCCATACCTTCTTGGTTATGGGACACCACCATCATTGTAGAGAACAATGGGGTGTCAACTCCTTCCGAGTCCTTGGCAGATCTTTTCATATTTGAAAAGACCTTGCCCTTAGGGATTTTAGGTACATATACCTCCTTAAACTGAGGTATATCCGTCAATTCAGTGGTGATAACTGCCTGGACAAATCTTAGATACATATAGAAACTCTTTTTATTTTCCAAGTTTGACACAAGGTCATTGAAAATCATTTTTGAGAAATTATACTTTCTAGCAGTGGACAAGCAGACCAAAGCATAAGCAATGGTACTGCTGAACTGACTCCATCCAGTAGTTTTTCTAGAAATACAGTGCATAAGAGTATGAACAAAGAACCGCCATTGGGGAGAAAAGTGAGCTTTGTAAAATTTGAAAACACCCTGTTGGCCTTCATACCCCATTGTTGTGAGATTGGAAAACAAGTCCTCATTAGGGATAGAGGTAATACCTGAGGCATCGTCTAGTCGTAGACTGATGCGAATGACCTCTTCAGTGACTATCAAGGGTTTGTCACACACCCTTGTCTTGATAACCTGCACACCGTTTTCAGTAACAACGATAGCATTGGCCCAAAATTGCTTCTGGTGCTTGATGAAAATTGTTGGTGACACTGTAAGCGCATAAGCTATATGACTGGACTTAAGAAAATCAACTATTTGATGAAATCCAGTAGCCTGGTGAGTCTTTTGAAGTATTGCGATCTCATTGTGTTCATCAATAAACGCCATGGATGCCATCGGTCTTGAGAATACTGGACTGAAACACACTTGTTGCTTGAGAGAAAAGGGTTAGAGAGAAGATGAACAATATTCGAAGAGTCGTTGTGATCTTTTAGGCGGGCAAAGAGGGTATTTATATGATTCGGGAAAGAAGCAGTATTAACCTTATTTTCAGTTAAAGCAGTACTAACCCACTGGCAGTATTAAGTAAGAGCAGTATTAACTGAGAGCAGTATTAACTGAAAGCAATATTAACTAACTAGCAGTATTAACTACCTAGCAGTATTAACTAACAAGCAGTATTAACTATCTAGCAGTATTAACTAACTAGCAATATTAACTAACTAGCAGTATTAACACATACATGAAGTAGAAACTCAGACTAACAGTAGTAATAATAAACCTGCATTAGAAACTTTGCACTGGCAGCATTAAAACTGCACTGACAGCATTAACTATACTTACACTGTTGAAGCTTGTATTAGTCTGAGCAGGGCAATAAATTTCCTGAGAAAGATGATTAGTAGCACCAAACAAATAAACAAATAACAAGTATACAAACACTTATTAAACATGAGCTCATTTAGAGTTGATCATGCCCACACTTGTGACCAAGAAAGTGAATCTACCCATATCAAAAGCTTTAGTGAATAGATCAGCAAACTGATTATCAGTATGAACTTTATCAACTTGAATAAGCTTCTTTTCTTTGCAGTCTCTAATAAAGTGATACCTGATTTCAATGTGCTTTGTTTTGGAGTGCTTGACTGGATTGTCAACAATGCTAATAGCACTGCTATTGTCAATGAAGATTGGAGTGTGAAGAAAGGTTACCCCATAGTCCAACATTTGATTCTGAATCCATAGAACCTGAGAATAGCAACTTGCAGTAGCAATGTACTCAACTTCTGTTGTGGATAAGGACACTGTGGTTTGCTTCTTACACTGCCAAGATACTAGTCTTACACCCAAAAGTTGACATCCTCCTGAAGTAGACTTTATATCCATATTAGCACCACCCAAGTCACTCTCTGAATATGCAATCAAGTCAAAAGTAGATTCATAAGGATACCAAAGACCTAATCTAGGTTGCCCTCTTAAGTATCTGAAAATCCTCTTAACAGCTTGAAGATGTGACTGCTTTGGCTTGACTTGGAATCTGGCACACACACACACTGGAAACATGATATCTGGTCTTGAGGCTGTGAGATACATGAGAGATCCAATCATTGATCTATAAAGATGGACATAAACATCCTCCCCCTTAAGATCAGCAGTGATCTGTTTGTGTGTTTCCATTGGTGTGCTTGCTGGCTTTGAGTCTGATAAACCATATTTATCTAGGATGTTTTTCACATACTTTGATTGACTTATGAAAATCCCATCTTTCTGCTGTTTCACTTGAAGCCCAAGGGAGAAAGTAAGTTCACCCATTGAACTCATTTTAAAGCTCTTGTGCATCAACTCTTCAAAGTATCTACACATATGATCTTTTGCGTATCCAAAGATTATGTCATCCACATAGATCTGAACAAGTAGGATGTCCTTCTTTCTTCTTTTGATGAACAGGGTCTTGTCAATTATTCCTCTTTCAAACCCATTTTCCAAGAGATAGGTAGACAGAGTATCATACCATGCTCTTGGGGCTTGATGTAGACCATAGAGTGCTTTCTTAAGTTTGTATACTCTGTCAGGATATGATGGATTTTCAAATCCAGGGGGTTGATAGACATATACTTCTTCATCAATTGTTCCATATAAAAAGGCACTCTTCATATCCATCTGATATACCTTGAACTGCATATATGAAGCATAGGCTAGAAACAGCCTAATTGCCTCTACCCTTGCAACTAGAGCAAAAACTTCCTCATAGTCTATGCCTTCTTCCTGAGTGTACCCTTGTGCCACTAGCCTTGCTTTGTTCCTGATTACTATTCCTCTTTCATCATTTTTATTTCTGAAAATCCACTTGGTGCCAATTGCTCTATGACCTTTTGGAAGGTCCACCAAGTCCCAAACATCTTGCAATTTAAACTATAGTAACTCTTCTTGCATGGCTTCTATCCAACTTGAATCTTTCATTGCATCATAAGCCTTCTTAGGCTCAATCTGAGATAGAAAGCAAGAGAGTACTGTATACTGTTGATCCTGTAAATCTTGAAGTCTGCTTTGATTCCTAGTTATCATAGGAGAAGTGATGTCTCCTATTACCGATCAGGAGGATGATTCTTCTGAGTTCTTGTCTGATGAATAGGTTCTTCATTAATTCCCACATCTAAATTGGAGTCATTTAAGTCAGCCGAGGGGATCTCATCAGCTACTTCTAGCTCTTCATGCTCTGAATTATCCTCATCTCTTCTTCCTTCTTTACTCTGAATTGGTTCAGTAACAGTCTCCTTTTCACATATTTCAAAAGGATCCATTGTAGGTATGGGAAAGATCACAGACTGAGGAATAATATCTTGTACTTGTTCATCCCCTGATCCTCTGCTTCCTGATCCTGCATGATCATCACTACTGAAACCCAAAGAGTTAGTTAGTGAATCAATGTCAAATAGCCACTGAGGACCTGAACCAATAGGATTTGGTGTGTTCTCATTGCATTTGACATTGTCACTTTTCTCAATTATTCTAGAAGAAGAATTAAATACTCTGTAGGCCTTACTCTGAGATGAGTAACCAATAAGAAAACCATCATCTGCTTTGCTATCAAACTTTCCTAAGTGAGGTTTGGTATTGAGAATGGTACAAGGACACCCAAAAGGTTTGAAAAATCCAACAAATGCTTTTCTTTTATTTAAAAGCTCATATGGTGTCTTGTTCTTAGGCTTGACTACTAGAACTCTGTTTTGGACATAGCAAGCAGTATTAACTGCTTCAGCCCAGAAAGTAATTGAAAGTTTTGAATCAGCTAACAGAGATCTAGCAGCCTCAATCAGTGTCCTATTCCTTCTCTCAGCAACACCATTTTGTTGTGGAGTCCTAGGAGCACTGTATTGCCTCTCAATTCCTTTTTCCTCACAAAAGGTGTTTAGATCAAGATTTTTAAATTCAGTACCATTATCTGACCTAATGACTTTTACCTTTTGATTTGTTTGGTTTTCAATTCTTAGATTAAAGGATTTGATCAGTCCACTTGTCTCATCCTTAGTCCTTAGAAAATATACCCAAGTAAATCTTGAGTAATCATCAACAATAACTAAGCAGTATGATTTCTTACCTATACTCATAACATTTGTAGGACCAAACAGATCCATATGCAACAACTGAAGAAAAGAAGAAATTGTGTTCAAGTCTTTGGACTTATGAGAAGTTTTGTATTGTTTGCCTTTGAGACAAGCAACACAAGGATCATCACATGAAAAGACTTTTGAAGGCAGACCTCTTACAAGAATGTTTTTAACAAGTTTATTCATTGTTTTAAAGTTCATGTGACACATCCTTTTGTGCCAAAGTGATGATTCATCCAAAGAGGCTTTTGAAATAAGGCAGTTTAGGGATGAATCATTTGAAACATTTTCCATATCCAAACAATAGACAATATCCTTTCTAGGAGTTCTTAGTAGTATCATATTTTCATCAACTACCTTGAATCCAGGAGCAAGGATAATGCATTCTGAATCAGTAAATAATATACTATGCTTTTTGTCACAAACCTGTGATACATTTAACAGGTTGTATCTTAACTGTTCAACATAGAAAAAATCCTCAAAGGTCATCTTACCTTTTGTTACATCACCCTTACCACTAATCTTACCTCCATCTGGAGTATTACCGAAGGCAACATGCCCTCCATCAATTTTCTTGAAATTCTTGAGGCAAGCCATGTTCCCTATCATGTGCCTAGAGCAACCACTATCAACATGCCAAATGCTCTTTCCCTTGAACCGCTGGTTGCTCTGCACATAAGATAAATCGATTAGTATTGACTGGTAACCCAAGCCAAAGTGGTATTGGGCCTCCCTTTCTCATCAAAGTACTTGCACTCCTTTTTGATGAGATTTTTAAATTTAGAATCTTCTTGACTGGAGTACTTTGTCAAGATGATTGGTCTAGAAGTACAAGCACTAGAAGCAGTACTAATTTTAGAAGTACTAACTGAGTTAGCAGCACTAACAGGTTTGGCAGTACTAACCTTGTTAGAAGCACTAACAGAGTTAGCAGTATTAACATTTGAAGAAGTACTAACAATGTTAGTTTTAGAAGTACTAATACTCTCAGCAGCACTAACATTGATAGCAGTAGTATTGCTTCTGGCAGCACTATCTTTGTCAACAGCACTATTTATGGTAGCAGTACTAACAGTTTTAGTGCTTTTGGGAACCCACATCTTGACACTCTCTCTGTTACAGTCATTTTCTTCATGTGGCTTTTAGATTTAACATGTTTCTTAGCCACATGGTTACTTTCATTCTTCCTATAACCAAAGGGTTTTTGCATTCATCTTTGATAGTTTATCCTTTGGTTAATAGGATTAAAGTAACAGTGCTTGGCAAGATGGTTCAATTTGCCACATATGAAACAAGGTTTTGGTCTGATGATTCTACTAAGATTAACTCCTTGTTTCTGAGCCCACGGATTATTTCAATTTCTTTGATTTCCTCTCCTTTTATCATGTTTTAGGGGCTCATTTTTATTACCTTCACACTGTTTGCATGGAACAGGATTCACAACTTTGGTCTGCTTGTAATGAAACTTTTTAGACTTTCCCTCAGTCTTCTCTACACCTTTAGATTTGACCCAATCCCTTTCACCACCCTCATTGGTAAGAATGTTATTTTCTAAGGGAATCTCACCACTCACAGTGTTATCCTTACTCTTACCAACTACTTTCTCAATCTTGTCCTTAACAACTACTTCATCTAAAGGATCTATCTTAGTGGCTCCCTCATGCAAGTCCTTCCTATCCTTGGTCTCTAGCAAGTCTGATTTAGGAGGGATGTAGTTGTTGTTGTATGGTGGTCGTGTGGTATTGTACCCAATTCCTGGTTTAAGCTTATCATGGTTTTGGACCTTTAGAATTGAATCCATGGATTTAGAAGCATATGAAAACTTTTCCACATCTAGCTTAACCTTATCTAGTTCTCCTCTCAACTTTTCATTCTCCTCTCTAGACTTTGTCAGTTGGATTTCTAGATCATTTTTCTCCCACTTCCATAATTTGTATCATATATGTGTTGAAGTTCATTGGCTTGGAAACCTATAATTTGTTCCTCAAACCTTTCAACAATTTTCACATAGTCTTTTCTATCCTTTTCTAACCTCTTAAGGTCATCACTTATATTCTGGTTGTGATCCCTGTACCTTTTAATAGTGTCTATACAAGTTTGAGAACAGAGATTAGAAAGTACCTCAGTTGGGAGATCAGATACCTCTACCATGAGAGCTTGATTTTGAATGGCCTCTTCTGCTTGATCACTCCAGTCAAACCCCATTCCTAGTTGAGAAACAAGAGCTTGAGCAGAGTTTCTGTTCTGGTTGAAGCTTCCAGTTTGAGCTTGTTGGTGGTTGTTTTGAGACATTCCACTTCTGCATTCCCTGGCAAAGTGTCCCTTCATGTGACACTTGTAGCACTCCACCTTTGACTTATCAAAGCCTGCTCCATCTTCTCTTCTTTGGGAGAAGTTGTTCCTCCCAGTCCTTTTGATGAACTTCTTCACCCTCATAGAAAGCATGGCCATTTGCCATTTAATATCCATCTCTTCAAGATCATTAGGATGAAGTTGTTCCAAGTCATCATTGATTAAAGAAGAGTTACCATGGCTGGAAAGAAAGGCTTCAAAAACAGATTCATTGCCTTTTTCTTGATTTACTCCACTGGCAGCATTAACTGATTCAGGGTTAGCAGTAGAATCAGTTGATGCTGATAGGAGTGCAACATTATGAACATATCCAGTAGGCTTCTTTTTTGCTTCCACCTCAGATTCAAACACTCTCAGATCATTGTACAGATCATCCAGTTCCTTTTCTTCCAACATGTCATTCTGTCTGAATGAGACAGTGTACATGGTCCATTCATCTCCAAGATATCTGAGGAACTTTCGGTTGACATCAACTTGTTCCATCTGAACTCTAACAGTAGCCAACTCACCAATTAACTTATTGTATCTATCAAAAGTTTGAGTCATAGACTCAATCTTTGAAAATGTAAAATTCTCATATTGTTGCTTGAGAATATCCCTTTGATTCCTCTTAGTACTCTTGGTGCCAGCAAATCTCTTCTCTAAAGCATTCCATAGAATCTGAGCATCAGTGTAGTGGTGAAACTGATGTTGATACTCATTAGGGATGGCCAAAAGCACGGTGCTTAAGGCTTTCATCTCCAATTGTCTCACTTTCTTCTCAGCATCAGTTTTTGGAGGTCGTCTTCTTCCATCTTGCCCAATTTTACCTTCAGCAGAGGGACCATTCTCAACAATATCCCACATAGAAAAGTCTGTAAGAAGGATGTACTGCTTGATCCTAATTTTCCAAATGTCAAACTCATTAGGTTTGAGCATGGGAACCTTTGAAACAAGAGTACTGGTTGATTCAACTGTGTTGTCCATGATGAATGAAGGTTTATGAGAATACTATGCTCTGATACCACTTGTCAGGATCTGATTCTTAACAAGAATAATGAAACTCAGAAACAATATTAAAGAAGTTGCGGAAAAACACTTTAATATTCAAACTATCAATGTAACAGTAAAATAGAAATCACAACTTGTAAACTTTATTGAATGATTAAAGTTACAAGCTTTCAAACAAAACCTCAATTTTGATGAACAGGCTCACCAAGACGAATTCTACTTCTCTAGAATTAGGATTGTAAACCTTGAGGTTAATTCTCTCTCTAAACAAAAACTTAGAATGAATTTCTCATCTATCAAACTATTCTATACTATATAAACAAAGATTGAATACAAGATAATTACAAAACATACAAGATCTTCAGTATATTCTTCCATAATTATCTTCAGCCTTGATCTGCGCGTATCTTGATTATCACATAAGAAGTATTAAGTTGTAGCAATATTAACACTCTGAGCAGTACTAATCTTCACCAGCAGCACTAACTATGCTTAGCAGTATTAATTTCTTCAAGCAGTATTAATATGACTCAGCAGTAGTAACTTGTCTCAGAAGTAGTAACCAAGTTGTTCTGGCAGTATTAATCACTTAGACAAATCTTCAGTTCCCAACACTTTAAGCACTTAAAATTGGTTGAGCTCTTCTTGTATGACTATAACCCAATCTGGATCACGAAGAGCTTCTAAAACTTTTGTCGGTTCTATTTTGCTCGGTAATGAATCAAACAAACATTCATTTGCTGTTGCAGACCTGGTTTGCACCGACTTTGACGGATCTCCAATAATTTGATGAACCGAGTGCTCTTTGGTCCACTTGTATACATGAGGAAGTAGATTAGGTGTAGATTGATCATATTGATCATCTAAGTATCCAATATTTACTTCATGTTGGGGTTCAGTTGAAGTAATCAGTGCAGAAGTTTCAGTGGATTAGACATTTGATGTCGGTTAAGTAGGCATTACCGTACATCCAACTGAATGTGTAACTTTTGGCTCTGCCTTATCATGTGCAGCTTCAACTGAGTGGGTAGGTGTTTGAATTGGAGTTTCTTCCTGAATCGGGGGATCGGATTCAGTTGAGACATCTGAAGTGATTAGATGATGACTACTTGAATCTTCAGATCTATCAATCACAACAGGTTTAGTCCATTTAGAACCAAGAAACTCATCGTAGAAAAATTCAAACAATAAGTCTAATTCTGTTAAATGAGATGTAGACGTTGATGCTTTATCATAATTAGAAACTTTAACCGCAGGTTCTGGACTGATTTGTCTAGAAGCTAAAACTCCTGTTATAACGGGTTCTGAATTCTTTGATCAGAAGCCATTTCTTCATCGAATGTGACATTTACACTTTCCACCACTATCTTGGATTTCTTCATGTAAACTCAGTATGCGGCAGATGTTTGAGAATATCCAATGAAAATGCCTTCATCAACTTTCGTACTGAACTTGTTCAAGTTCTACTTGTCGTTCAGTACAAAACACCTGCATCCAAAGATGTGAAAATGTTTAATGCTAGGTATTCGATTATTAATCAAAGCATATGGTGTTTTACCAAACCGGCGGTGAATGATTGATCTGTTTTGCGTATAACATACAGTTGAGACAACTTCGACCCACAAAAATAAAGGTAGATCGGATTGGCTCAGCATTGTTCGTGCAACCTCAACAAGAGTCTGATTTCGTCGTTCAACTACCCCATTTTATTTCAGAGTTCTGGCAACAGAAAACTGATGAGTTATCCTGACTGATTCGAGATAATCGTCAACCGTCTTATTCTTGAATTCTGTGCCATTATCAGTTCTGAGAAGCTTAACTGTCTTCTTCAAGTTCACTTGGACGGTCTTTAAGAACGAGATGATGACATCGGGTGTCTCATCTTTCGATCTTAGAAATTTGACCCAAGTGTATCTTGAATAATCGTCCACAATCACCAAAACATATTTCTTGTCGTTTATGCTTTGAGTTCGCATTGGACCACAGAGATCCATATGCAGCAGTTCTAAAGGAGTACTTGTGCTCGGTTCAGGCTTAGGCTTATGAGAATCTCTTTTCATCTTACCTTTCTCACATGCGTCAAACAGATGTTGTCGTTCATATTTCAGCCCAGAAGTCCTTTCACCAAGATACCAGTCACCAGTTTGTTGATATAACGAAAGTTGAGATGAGATAGCCTTCTATGCCATAACCAACTCTGTTGCAGAGAGGCTTTAGTAAGTAGACACACAACATTATCTGGCCTAAGATCAAACAAGTTGATAGTGTAGAGGTTTGACTTTCGCGTGCCGATGAATAGTTCTTTTCCGTCTTCAGTTCTAAACACAACACCTCTTGGCCTTGAAGTTCACCTCTAAGTCCTTGTCATAGAATTGACCAATGTTGAATAGGTTGTGTCCTAATCCTTCAACATAGCTCACCTTCTTCATCGTTACATTTTCTAAAACGACATCTCCATATCCAAGTATCGGTGAAAACTGATCATTTCCAAATCGCATATTACCGCATAATTTATCTGTATAATTAGATAAAGTATCTTTCTGCCAGTCATATGCTTGGAGCAACCAGAATCCAAGTACCACATATGACGGGTCTGCACAGGAGAAATCATACAACAACAATTTTAGGTACCCATTTATATCTAGGTCCTATCAAGTTAGCACAAGATTTTGGCACCCATATGAATTTGGGTCGTCTTTTCTTTTGAAAAACATGAGAATGATGTATATAATAAGTACCAAACCAAAAATCAAAATATTGTCGAGTCACAAAATCATTCTGATCATGTGTAGAAAACTGAGTAGTTGATGGAGATAATTGGAGCAATTGCTTTATTGAGTAAGTCTTGTAAGAAGACACAAGTTTAGTTTTATGAGAAACAATTCTACCAATTACATCGGTATCACTAACAGCAATCCTATTACCTTCTGTATCCGAAAATGATTTTGTATTCTCTCCAACTTTCTGCCTTGGTCTCCATTCCCGTTTCACTTCAAACTTTTTCCACCTCAATTCTAAAACATAAGATTTAACTTTGTTAGAAACATGAGATTTCTGAGTTTGTGCTTTCTTATGCTTACCCGTGTTGGTCCGTTTTTGTGAGCACATTTTCTTTTGCTTTTTACCTTTAGAATAATTGGTACTCACAGAAACTAATTCAGCAACCTTAGTTGATGATTCACCTTTCTCAAATACACTAGGTAAAACATCAGAATTGATAAGAAATTCAGAATGATCCAGAAGTTTCGCATTGAAATCAAACATATCAACACAACCATCAGAATTTAAAAAATCATTGTCATCCGAAAATAAGTCATCAACATCATCATCATAAACTTGAGGTGCCTTGGAAGAGTTTGAAAATTTGAAATCATTTAACATTTTAGAACACTTTTGTTTAAGAGACATTTTAGCACTATCTGAAGTTTTAGGCTTTGTAAAAACATTTCCCATGAAAACTTTACACGATGACGCATCTGAATCAGTAGAATTGTTTACACAAACTCTTTATGAGTCAGAGTTGTCATATGTAGCTTCAGATTTAAAAACAGTGTTCTTCATAACAGTAGAAAACACAACTTTCTCAAAATGAACAAAAATTCTTTGTTTCGCTAAAATGTTTTCAAGTTCAGTAATTTTGCTTTCTAAGACAAGTGGAGGAACATAAATTTTGCCTTTAACAAGTTTTGCCTCCATCTCCTCAATAGAATAGCTTTGAAAATAATCATTTGATAGAAATTTCGGTTGCTCAGAAAGATAACTATCATTTAGCTTTTTATAGCAAAATGGTAGTTGCATTTTGGTTGTGTTAATTTTGTTCTCATCCACCTTAGCCTCAACCTCATCAGATGATTTTGTAACAGATTTGGGTTTCAAATGAATAATTTTGTCAACAACTTGTAAGAAATTGAAATTATATAAAACGGGCTGCTTTCGAATAGCTTTCTTCAGATAATGTGGGTTATCATAACCGAGACCCCACTTATCTTTAAAATCTATTTCTTCCTTTGGCGTGTTTAGAAAAATTGTGTGATCTGTTTGTCCTCGAGTATAAAGATTTGCTTCCAAACCATTAATCTTTTTCTGCAAATTCTTATTATCAATTTGTAAGTTGTGAACATTCAAAACAAACACTTGTTTCTCACGTTCAGATGTATTAAACTTTGAAACTGTTTCAGAAATTTGAGTTTCAAAACAAACTCTTTTTGTTTTAAAAAATAGTAGCAGAATTGTTTAAAGAATCAATCAAGTTTTTGTTCCCAGCAAGTTCCTTGTTGAGATCAAAAATTGTTTGACGCTTCTTTGCAACTCTATTTTTCTCTTTTTTGAGCTTAGCTTGTAAGTCTTGAAGCTCAACCATCATGGTTTCCATTTTTGTTAAAAAACTAGATTCAAAAAAATTTAGTACCTCTTCAGAAGTCTCATCATCCGACTCATCATATCTGACTTCTTTTCCCATCAAGCACATGTGGGTTGTCTCCTCATTGTCATCTTCAGGTTCAGAATGATCCAACCAATAATCATCTTTGGCCATTAAAGCTTTGCCCACTTCTTTCTGCTTAGCTAGAAGCAATTTGTTTTTGAAATATTCAGAATTGTGAACTTTGAGCTTCCGACAGTCTTTGGCAAAGTGACCAATTTTCCCACAGTTGTAGCATTTGATAGGATCTTCCACCTTCTTTGGCTCATAATCATTCACAAATTTTCTCTCTTCCTGTTTCTTTTCACCCAAAATCTTACCATCAAATCTCCTGTCATCATACCTTCTACCATCCACTCTCTCCTTATGCTCATAGTTTCTGGATCCTGAAGAGTACCTCTAACTATTTGAACCCGGTTTCTTGTAGAATTTCTTCTAAAAGTCTTGGGTTAGCAAAAGCATAGCTTGCTTGAGGTTTTCTTCATTGTCGGAATAAGAACCAACACTTTCAGTATCATCAGAATCAGAAACAATTATCTTCTTCTTCTTCTTTTTCTTCTTCTTATCCTTCTTCTCTTTCTCTTTCCTCATCACAACCAAGGCAATAGGATCAGTTACCTTCTCATTCTTTTTCTTCTCTCCTCTTTTCTCTTCAACTTCCTCTTCATTCTAACGGAGGGTTTCATATACTTCATGTAGAGGTATGTCACAGAGGTCTTTCATCTGTTTCATTCTTCTGGTATGCTTCTTCCATTCAGGTTGAAGAATGCTCAAAAACTTTATGTTGTTCTTTATCTGTTTCTTCTTCACTTTGTTCTTTGCAAGCTCATTCAGCAGAGACACAAACCTCTCATAAGTTTCCTCTAGGCTTTCCCCATCTTTAGCTTTAAACTCCTTATAACTGTTTATGCAATTTGCCACTTTCATCTGATTGCCAACTTTGGATCCTATCATCATCTTCTCTAGTTGATCCCACATCTTTTTGGCCGTTGCCTTGTAGTTGTCTATCTTAATGTAGATCTCATTCGGTATGCTTTGAAGGAGTAGAGATATAACCTACTTGTCAACTTTGTACCTTTCTCTCTCTTCATCAGAATATCTAGAAATATCCATTGGAACCCTCTTAGTCCTCTGTTCTCTCGGCTGATTTCCATCTTCACTATCAGATGATTCATCATCGAAAATTTCCATAGTAAGAGGAATCATTGGACCTTCCTCAATAGACATTTTGATGTTATCACCATTGGCGTGTCTGTCAATGAAGTCTAGAAACTTGTATTTCCATTGTTCCTATTCTCCTTTGAAGAACACTAGTGGTTTGACATCGGTTCCTATAGAAAGTGCATCCCTTGAAATCATCCTGACAAATAAACTGTAATATAAGAATTTAAAATGATCGTTAGTTCGAAAGAAATAAGTATTTAGAAACCAATTCGCACACCAAGAAATAACACCAGAATTCGCATAAACTGAGCTATTTGCACACAACTAGATTACAATTCGCATACAAGGAGCAATTCGCATGATTTGATATACGAATTCTACGCAATTCGCACGTTGCTAAAAGCGAAATCTGAGGAATTCGCACGACGTTATATGCGAATTCTTGACTTGAACAAAAATTTGAAATTTAAGCTCTTCGCATGAACTTTTTGAATAACAGGGATATACGAATTCAACACTTAGAAAAATTTTCTTGATTTTCTATGCGAAAAGTTCAAGAATTCGTATGAAACACTTATGCGAATTCTACGAAATTCGTATGCCTCCTTATGCGAATTCTCCACTTTTCGTATAAGGGCTTATGCGAATTCTGTCCTTAGAAACATTTTCCACCAACTTTTCGTATAAAGGAGTTATGAGAATTTTGTGCTTTTCGTACGCCACTCCTATGCGAATTACATACTTGTCTTTTTCAAAAACAAAAGCTAAGCGAAATCCTTTACTATGCGCGTTCTTCGTGCGAGTTCTTCAAGGATTATGCGAATTCCTTAGATCTTGATGATTTTTGACTCTGAATTCACAGATTTCAACTCAAATCTTGGAGTTTGATCACCAAAATTTGACACTTTGCTCGCAATACGATCGAGAACAACCCTTGGGCATCAATTCTTCCAAGAACAAACATGATCAAAGAATTTGATCAATTCATAGTATGTTAACAGTGTTCGACTGAAAAATCACAAAAATTCAAATTGAATCCAAAATTTCAGTGCAATAGTGATTTTTATCTATACAAATTGTTTATATGATGCTAATCGAACACAAATCTATCACTAATTCACTCAATTACACATTGAAATTCACAAATCGATCGAAATTCAGAAACTCAGGGTGCGAAGCATTTTTATTTAAAATTCAATCGAACTTCTGCTCTGATACCAATTGTGTGTCCCACAATACTAGTTCTAATCAAGATTAACAACAAGAAAAATCAATTCAAATCTTCATATGTCATTAATCGAATTTCACAGTTTACAAGAATCATATACAGGATGCTATCTCTCAATACTTCTCTCTCTACAACCAGATTCTCTCTTAATCACATGAGTCTACAAACGAAAAAGGAAACTATTTTTACCCCTATCGATTACAAGACAAAACTAAAGTAGTTGACTTTATTTGACTTTGAGCTTTGACTTTGACTTTTACTTAAGAGGCTTTGACTTGGACTTTGACTTTCATCAAAATGATCTTGGATACAACATTTAAGCTCAAAAACTGATACTGATGTTTGTGATCATATCCCTTTATCTGAATCCATTATCTCCGACTCCTCAAGTGAAGTTAAGGTAGAAGAGATTTCAAATGTCATGAATTCTAGTGTTCGAAATAAGTTTGTTGATCAAATGTCTGAGGAGATTTTTGAAGATATGATGAATTCCTCGGATCCTGACCCGATTTTGGAAAAGCTTGAGTCTAACTCTGCTATTGATCAAACATCTGATTTACTTAAACAAATCTCAGATTTACATAAGTCTCTTGAAGAGATAGAAGATGAAAACTGTGATATTCGATTCAAATTGGATAAATCTTTAGAAGAGAACAAAGAGCTTTGTAAAGAAATAAATGATTTGAAAAACGATTTGTTTAAAAATAACTTAACTGAACAAAAGGTGTTTGATGATAAAAAATGGAATGTTAGATCTAATCTAGAGTTTGTAATTTCAGTCAAGCCTACAGTTGTTTATTCTGAATGTCCTGAATATTTGCCAAGCATTTTTGAAAAGGGAGAAACTTCTGGAATTATTAAAAAGAATTCATTCTCTAAGAAGAAGACTAATAAAGTTTCTTTTCATGTTTCAGATCTAAATAGAAGTGTTGGTAAAGGAGAATGGAGGAAGAAAGATAGTGACAAGAAAGATTGTCAAGTTTTGTCTGAAAATGATTGTGTTGTTTCTAGTAGTGATAAAAATTTGACATGTAATAGTTCTAAAGAAAATAAATGTCAACTTTGTTCGAATAAATGTAACTCTTTTGATAAATCCAAGATATTGACATTTGCTCGCAAGAACTTCATATGTAATCACTGTGGTGACAATTCTTTTTCATTTTACTCCATTCCTCCCAAACCAAAGAATGGTAAAAGAGTTTATAAAGCTAAATATGAATCTAACTCCTCAACACAACACATTCATGTATTCCAAGATAAGTTTGCTAATTTTTCAAAGAAAAAGCACTTTCATGATTTGAATGTCAAAATGATTTGGAAATGGTTGCCAAAACCAAGATATGAATGGAGAATCAAAGGCGAAACAAATGATGTTAAGAAAGTGACAAGAAAGATTGTCAAGTTTTGTCTGAAAATGATTGTGTTGTTTCTAGTAGTGATAAAAATTTGACATGTAATAGTTCTAAAGAAAATAAATGTCAACTTTGTTCGAATAAATGTAACTCTTTTGATAAATCCAAGATATTGACATTTGCTCGCAAGAACTTCATATGTAATCACTGTGGTGACAATTCTTTTTCATTTTACTCCATTCCTCCCAAACCAAAGAATGGTAAAAGAGTTTATAAAGATAAATATGAATCTAACTCCTCAACACAACACATTCATGTATTCCAAGATAAGTTTGCTAATTTTTCAAAGAAAAAGCAGTTTCATGATTTGAATGTCAAAATGATTTGGAAATGGTTGCCAAAACCAAGATATGAATGGAGAATCAAAGGCGAAACAAATGATGTTAAGAAAGTGAAAGATGCTAACAAATCAGGACCCATCTGGATATGGGTACCTAAAAAGAAGTAATTTGTTCCTTTTGCAAGCTTGTCATTTGTGGTTCATAGACTCTGGTTGTTCAAGACATATGACAGGATACAAGCACTTACTGCATAATTATGTGGAAGAACCTGCGGGAACAGTTAACTTTGCGAATGCTGATCTGAAAGGTTACGTCAGAGGATATGACATGCTAAAAAATGGCACCGTAACCATCAACATAGTTTTATATGTTGAAGGACTTGATCACAACTTGTTCAACACAAGTCATTTTTGTGATAGTTTGTATCAAGTGTGGTTTACTACAACTCACTTTCACATCGAGACTCCAGACGGTTCAGTGATTTTTAGAGCTGAAAGATATGGTAATCTTTATGCGCTCAATTTTCCAACTCTTTCCGCTACACGTTTTGTTTGTCTACTTGCTAAAGCGACGAAAGAACAAAGTTGGAGTTGGCATCAGCGCCTGTCTCATCAAAAATTCAAAGCTATTTATAGGTTGGCAAGACAAGGCATTGTCAAAGGTCTTCCTGAGATGCGTTTCGAGAAGGATTCACTATGTCCTGCTTGTGAAATGGGGAAGATGAAATTGCTCTCACAAGTCAAAGATTGAATCTTCTTGTACAACGTCATTGGAAATGTTTCATATGGACCTTTGTGGCCCAATGCATACTCAGTCAATTAATGGTAAAAAGTACATATTGGTAATGATTGACGAGTACTCAAGGTATACATGGTTGGAATTTCTGCGAGCCAAATCAGACGCACCAGATTTGATCATTGCCTTCATAAAGAAAGTACAAGTTCTGCTTCAATTACCAATAAAGAAGTTGCATAGAGATAACGACACAGAGTTCAAAAATGAGATTCTTCAAAGCTATCTCAATTCAGTTGGGATTTCTCACACTTTCTCGGCCGCGCGAACACCGCAACAAAATGGCGTTGTTGAATGGAAAAACAGAACTTTGGTCGAAGCAGCGAGAACCATGTTGGCATATTCTGGTCTACCACTATACCTCTGGGCTGAAGCCGTTGCAACCGCTTGCTTTACTCAAAACTGGATGATTGTGATTAAACGTTTTAACAAGACAACTTATGAACTGATTATAATAAACGTAAACCAAATATTAAATTTTTACGTGTTTTTGGTTGCAAGTGTTATTTACTCAATCACCATGCTAATTTTGGCAAGTTTTACAAGAAGGCAGACGAAGGCTACTTTATCGGTTATTCTCTAATGTCTAAAGCCTATCGTGTTTATAATCGCCGGACCAAGACTAACATGGAAAGCATACATGTGTCTTTTGATGAAAATTCTACACTGACTTCTGAACAACACAGTTCAGAACTCAAGCTTAAGGGAAAGGCTTAAGTTCATGATGAAATAGAACCCGAGCCAAAACAGACTAAGTCATCTAACTCTTCTAATGCTACATCTGAGTTAGATATGTTATTTCTTGATGCTTTTATGGACATATATGCCGATTTTGACAAATCAGGCGTGTTTGCATCAACTTCAGAGGTTCCAATTATAACTGAAGATTTATCTGGACCTTGTGAACCAGTCATAACAACAACCTCTTTAGGTACATCTACACCTAACGTTTCTGATAACACTAATGCAGTTTCTGCTTCTGCAGATACAAATTCTGGACAAGAAGTCCCGAGCACTTCCTCTATTGCTCCAGATTACTTTCATTAGATACACCAGTACAAGAAGTTCCATTTACTTCTGAGGTTGTTCCTGCAATAGTCGATGAATACAACGAGCAAAATACACAAGTATCTGTTCCACCACTCCCAAGCACAAATCGATGGACAAGAGATCACCCTCTTCAAAATATTATTGGTGACGTACATAGTGGCATACAAACGCGTGCAACATCAACAAATTTTTGTCTTTACTCAAGTTTCCTTAGTTCCTTAGAGTCGAAAAAGTTTTCTGAAGCTCTTCGCGATCCTGACTGGATACTAGTGATGCAAGATGATCTACTACAATTCGAAAGGAATAAGGTATGGCGGCTAATTCCATGTCTAAAAGACAAATTAGTGATAGGCACAAAGTGGGTCTTGAGGAACAAGAAAGATGAGGCTGGAGTTGTCGTACGAAACAAGGCTCGACTTGTTGCAATGGGTTACTATCAACAGGAGGGGATAGACTACGATGAAACGTTTGCTCCTGTTGCACGGATCGAGGATATCAAAATCTTTCTATTTTATGCAGCACATAAGAATTTCACTGTCTACCAAATGGACATGAAATCTGCTTTTCTCAATGGTATACTGCATGAGGAGGTCTATGTAGCACAACCTGAAGGCTTTGTTGATCCACATCACCCAAATCATTTCTACGTTATAGACAAAGCACTGTATGGATTAAAACAGGCACCACGAGCTTGGTATGACACTCTCACACAATTCTTACTTGCCTCGGGCTTTAAGAAAGGTACAATCGATACCACTCTGTTTCTTAAGAAGCAAGGCGAGGACTTAATCTTAATACAGATTTATTTAGACGACATAATATTTGGGTTTACCAATCCTAAATTCTGTAAAAACTTTTCAAAAATTATGGAGACTCGGTTTGAAATGTCGATGATGGGTGAATAGACATTTTTCCTTGGTCATCAAGTGAAACAGTCCCGAGACGGTATCTTTATCAACCAGTCGAAATATAATCGTAACATTTTGAAAAAGTTTAACATGACTGAGAGTTATGTAATGAAAATGCCCATGGCTACCAACACGCTTCTGGACGCAGATTTAACCGGTAAATCTGTCGATCAGAAAACGTACGTAGCATGATCAGATCATTACTGTATCTCACAGGAAGTAGACCTGATATCATGTTTGCTACCTGTTTCTGTGCGAGATATCAAGCTAACCCGAAGGAATCCCACCTTATAGCTGTCAAAAGAATTCTAAGATACTTGAAAGGCACTCCCGAGTTAGGCCTTTGGTATCCTAAGGATTCTGGTTTTGATTTAACTGCATATACTGATGCTGATCATGCAGGTTGTAAACTTGATCGGAAGATCATGTTAGTGTATTGTTGTATCCAAGATTTAGAGTGAAAGGTCAAAGTCTGTAAAGTCTAGAAAAGTCAAACAAAGTCATAGCTTGTAAGAATTTAGAATGGATAAGCATATGAGAGCTTATGCTTTGTGAGAGTTTGTTAAATAGGTATATGAGAGTTCTTGTGAAGCTTGTAACATTCACATTGAGGATAATATGACTTGTGATATTTTCTCTATCTACTCTCTCTCTAGATCATACACATAATTGTCAAATCTTTACATTTTGATTGATATGGCTTAATTAGTGGACTTACATTTGGTATCAGAGCCAACCCCAATTATATTCAAACGAATTACTTCATTTGATTTGGATCGATTTCTTGAAATTTTCATGAACGCGCAAATTGGTTTTGGTTCTTCACTGTTGAATTGAATTCTCATTGAATTGTTGTTCTTTGATTCTGAAAATGGTTCCATAGGATTCATGTGTTGTAATATAATAGTTCTTATTCAATTTGTTTGACGAATTACTCACAATTTTAGATCGAAGTTTTGAATTTTTGGATTTTCTTGAAAAACGAAGTCGAACACTGTTTCATGCATCGCACAGTAATTTTCTTGTTTTTAGCATTTTCAGTGTATTAGAAAAGTGTTTAGAAAATTATTTCGATCATATTGGTGCATTATTGAAAGCTAATTGCAGGTTTATTGGATTTTTGATCGAATCCGTGAGCTTAAGTAAAGAACGCGCTAGATCCATAGTTCACGCTAAGGAAGAACACGCACACCCTGAAGAACACGCATGATGATGATGTTTATGATTTCAACGAGTTTTTGTGTGGTTCGTGCATAAAGTTGTGTATGAGAAGTGGAAACACGCAAAGCTCTTGGTGCGAGTTCTTAGTTCATTCTGCGTGTTTAAGTTCTGCGAGAAGTACCTGGTGCGAGTTTTCATTTAGCGAGTTTCATATTTCTCAAAAATGTCTAAGTATGGGGTTGATTGATCTGTGAGTTTACTTTCATTTGCGAGAACCAAACTTGATCAAAATATTCTAAGTACAAAACACACACGTAGTAGTGTACGAGAAGATCAAATGCTTACGTTGAAGCCTGCGAGTTTTGAGAAAAGCGCACGTAACGGTCTGTGAGAAACTACTTCACACATATCGAAATCTGCGAGTTCTAGAAACACGCAATTAATTGTGTGCGAGTTCTGAAAACACGTACAAAGTTGTTAGCGAGAAGTTCAAGGAACAGTGTCTTGCGAGTTTATCTGGTCTGCGAGTTCTGGAGTTGGAATTTTTTTTTGTGATCTATTTCAAATGGTGATATGAATTTGACTTTTCAGTCAACTTTTCTGAATATTTTGGGAAATATCATTTCAAGCTAATTTTTCATTCAAGATGCCTACTACAGATGAAAGAGGGAATACTATATTGTCAGGAAGAGATGTTGTTGTATTGTACATGTCTGAGATACCTAGCATAGAAGTTGAACTAGATAAACTGAAGATTCAGAATTCAAATCTATTAAATCAGATTCAGGAGTTTAAATCTAAATTGTTAAACTCTGATAAAACTTCTGTATGTGCTAAATGTATTGATCATTCTAAATCTGATTTTGCAGGTATCATCAGAGCAAGAGAGAAAGAAATTAAAGAGAAAGAAAAAGAAATTAAGATGAAAGAGGATATGATTGTGACTATTGAGAAATAAATCAAACTGAAAGAGAGAAATATAACAAATCTTCAAAGCAAGCTGAAGACAACTGAACAACAGACATCAGAATTTAAAGTTGAATCAGTTGATCTACACATCAAGTTTAAAGCTTTTGAAGAAAAAGTTATCTGCTTTGGAGATAAAGAATGTTGAGCTTCTAAATCTGATAAGAATGTTTTGGAGAAAGTTTGTTTTTCCAAAGACAGTCCAGAGTTCAAAGAGATGAAGATACCGATCATTCAAAGATTCCTCAAAGTTGTCTTAAAGTTCAAAATTGTAAAGTTCAAAAGTTTCAAGAATTTAAAGATTTGTTAAGGACTTGATGACTTTACAAAGCTTTGTGAAAGACTTTTCAAGATTCTTCAAAGCATCAAAGTTTAAAGATAATCAGAGCTTCAAAGTTTAAGACCGTCAGAGATAAAGTTTGAATAATCAAGAGCTGAAGACTATTGTCAATTTTTTTTAAATCTTGAATACAAAGGGGGAGATTGTTAGTGTATTGTTGTATCCAAGATTTAGAGTGAAAAGTCAAAGTCTGTAACGTCTAGAAAAGTCAAACAAAGTTATAGCTTGTAAGAGTTTAGAATGGATAAGCATATGAGAACTTATGCTTTGTGAGAGTTTGTCAAATAGGTATATGAGAGTTCTTAGGAAGCTTGTAACATTCATATTGAGGATAATACGACTTGTGATATTTTCTCTCTCTACTATCTCTCTCTAGATCATACACATAATTGTCAATTCTTTACATTTTGATTGATATGGCTTGATTAGTGGACTTACAGAGCACCTCTGGATCGTGTCAATTTTTAGGAGATAATCTTGTAAGTTAGACATCCAAAAAGTAGAACTGCATGTCTACATCGACTGCTGAGGTAGAATACGTAGCTGCTGCAAGCTGCTGTTCACAAGTCCTCTGGATGAAAACACAATTGAAGGACTTTGGATATTCTTACAAGCGAGTCCCTATCTATTGTTATTCCAAGAGCGTAATTGCAATAACTGCTAATCCCGTTCAACACTCAAAGACTAAGCATATCGACGTGCGTTACCATTTCATCAAAGATCATGTGGAGAAAGGCGATGTTGAAATGCACTTCGTTAAAATGGACTACCAATTAGCTAATCTTTTTACTAAACCGTTAGATGAAAAGCGTTTTAAATTCCTAATCGGAAAACTTGGTATGTTGAATATGTCCACTTGAATACTTATCCATGATCTGAGGGGGAGTTTATCTTACTTATGCATAATTGCTCGTGTCTATGGGAAATCAGAACAGTTGCTTATATTCTTGACTACTGACCAAAGCGGAGTCATATGTATAATGATTACCAAGATCTTTATTGTTTTGCAGGATATTCTTTGTGACTATGGCTTCTGGATAATTCAGTTCAGAACCCGGAGTTAAGTGTTTCTCTGCTTAAGGATGCTGATAAGATACATCATTTAATACAAAGGGGGAGTATCTGAAGTTTTGTCAAATGATGCTTAATTGATAATATTCAATTTAGGGGGAGTTAAGATTTTTACACTAAAGGTGTATCATTCTAAATCTTAATCTCTTACATATCTTGAAAAGATGAACGGTTTTCACGTATGAAAAACACTTTCTTAAACGTTCAAACTACTTAGTGTTCTCAAAAAGATTTTATGAATTTCGAAGTGTGATTTTAAATGTTTTTCATATCAGTACTTTCATGATTATCTGACCATGTGTTTCTCAAAGATCAATACTTGTGTATTATCTTTTCATGTACTGTCAAGTATTCTTACACACACTAGTTCAGTAAATTTTTATTGACTTTGTTATTACCATGTCTCAAAAGAAAAGTCTTTCGATGGTAATACTCCCGTTTGAAATTCAATGTTGAGTAAGTATCAGACGTCATTTCTTATTAATTGTGCTTTCATTGCCAAATTGTTTATATCTTGTTCATATAAACAAATTTTTGTTCTTTGATATCCCGATATAATTTTCTTCATGATATATGATCTAATCGAATCATTGTCAGATTCTCAAAACACTTCGCTTGAATTTGTTTCATTCATTCAATTTCATTGTTTTGAGAGATCTTAAATGTTCAATTGCTCAAATTTCATTCTTATCTTTAATGAGCATACATTTTCTGATAATGATATCTTGTGCTTAACTGTCAACATAAACTGTTGAGCAACACATTCTTTTTAGGACAAAATAAATGGGATTCAGTGTGAGTGCTTAGAAGACTTCCATGGATTCACCTTAACCAGTGTTTCCTACCCCAGAAGTAATCCTAAGTGATTGACGGGAGATGGGTTAAAAGATTAGAGTGTAGAAGTGTGCTGAGGTAAAATGTAAAAGAGAGTTTGGTTAGAAGTGAGCTCAAATGTTTAAAAGAAAGAGGGTGAGGGATCAGAGTAAAAGAATATCAAACTCTGCACCAAATTTTTTTCTGAGTCGGGCAACCACATTACTGTTGTTTTACAATTCTTTCGTGAACTTCATTGAAAAAGGCAACTTGCCCATGCCAAATCTTGCATATAACCCCACTAGCTACTCATTCTTTTCTTAACAAAAGAATGTTTCATATTTTCTGGGGAAGCAACACATAATCTATCTGATCTTCATTTGGAAGATATTGATATTGAAAAAAAAAAGGAAAGTTGCCCCACCTTCTACCCTTTCTCATGCATATTGAGTCTATGTAGTATTTGTTGCTGTCTCAACGGTTTACATACTTTGAACCTGTTTAAGCTTTAATTGCTTCAGTCATTGCTACACTTGCACGAGCACACAAGGAATAAGTTTTCTTGTCATAACATTCATAGAAAATTTCTTTGTGGTTTTTCAATGATTGAATGGAAGCCCGGGAGGAGTGAACTTTAAAAACCTCATTTCCAATGTGTATCTGTTACACACAGTGGCTCCATGCTACTGACAGGCAGATTAACTGATTCATTTGTTGATTCAGGGTTACCACTCATAATTTGTCTGAATTTGAAAAGATTCGGATAAATACTTTTATGAATTGACGGCATAATTCTATATCAGATCAGACTGAGATTATATTCTTTGGCGGAGATTGTCTATTTTTCCAAAGAAGGAGAATATTTGTGTTTCTCATGAAGACTGTCCTTACATTGCTATTTGGTGGAAGATATTTTACAGACAAAACTGAAATTGATAATGTTTTGATGATTCTAATTATCAAAATTCATCAAAAAGGGGGAGAGTCTTCAATGATCAATTTCAAAGAGAAAGAAAGTCAAGTAAGAGTGATAAAGGGGGAGAAAATAAAGTCAGATTGTTGTTTATTCTAAAGGGAGAAAAGTTAGTTGAAGAGATGATTCAAAGAAGAGATCAAATTCAAGTGAAAGGTGCAAAGCTAAAGATGTTTGTACTTCAAGTCAAAGCAAGTTCAGACTATTGTTGTATTAAAGAAAATTTTCTGAGAACTTGTTGCACGATTGTAACAAGTGAGGGAGATTGTTAAAGCTGTTAAAGTTTTGAAGTTTTCAAAGTTTTGAAGTTTTCAAAGTTTTGTGAAGAAAGTCAAAGTATTCAAGATTTCAAGCTGACAAAGATTATAAAGTTGAAGATTTCTCAAGAGAAAGAAGACCTGAACATTATTGTAATTTTTTTTAATCTTGAATCCAAAGGGGGAGATTGTTAGAGCAATATTGTATTCAAGATTAAATAAGGGTTTTTTGTGTAAATGTTTGTAAAGTCTAAGTGTTTGAGTTGTAAAGTCAAGGTATAAATAGTTTGTGTCTTTGTAATTGTTTGTAACATAGAGAGAGAACACACATGCATACTATTGAAAACACACACACAGAGAGTTTTACAAAGAGATTCAAGAAATAGGTATATGAATCTATGGAGATGTTGTAATATCTTGATCAATCAATAAAAAGATTGTTTTCTACATTGTTTGTGTGATCAATTGAGTTAGAAACTGGAACTACAATTACCAACGATCTTACTTTACCGACGGACTTATTGGGCCTTCATGGGTTGTAATGGGTGGAAATGAACTATATTGGAACTTATTAAGTCCCGATATAACCTATTTAAACCCAACTGAACCGATTTAAGTCCAATGGAACCGATTTAAGCCAAACAGAACCGATTTAAGCCAAATTTAACCGATTTAAGATCGTTGTTGACTTATTAAGGCCTAAACACACAAGTGATGACTTATTAGGTGCTTCTTTACACGTATGGACTTCGTATATGCATGTGTCGTGTATTCAGGTCAATTAGACAACTAAGCACCATTATACCATGATTTGACTGTTGAGATCGAGAGATAAAACATCATTTTTCCAAATGTTAATGTTGCTATAGCTTGAGAAAGTGTAGTAACTGTATTTGTGATCAATATCATTGAATAATTGAGAAGAATACTTAACTCTTCGATTGTGTGAATGAAATGAACCCAAAAGGATTCCAATCCCCAACTGCTCTTTCAAATCAGAATTTGTTTCTTGAAACATCTCAGTTGCATTTTAGTGTTTTTTCTAGATCACTTTGAATATTTAAACAAATCCAATTTCCGTTAGTCTAGTTAATAATTGATATAGTCATTGTGGTACTCAATACAAGTTCCTTTCGTTCGATACTCGTACTTACGTACGTATTACTTGATTCGACACAGTACACTTGCGGTATAATTAAGGAGGGTGTAATCCCACCTATCATTGACAGAGCCTTCTCCCCCTCATGAGGACTAGAAGGACCAGCTTTGTACGGTCCTTGGTCATCATGCTTCCCCCTCTGTTGATTTGCCTCTACTTGGCAAGATGAGGGTTCCTTCCTTTTCTTTTTGTAGACGGCAGGCTTGAGATGTGCCTTAGCAGGGCGTTCAATTAGTTAGACAATGTCGTCTGCCACCACGGTCGCCTTGTTCACTTCATAATTAGTTTTGAACTTCATTAGGGCGATAATGTGCTTTACATCTTCTGCAACTGTGCAGGCCTTAGAAGTGAAATCGTCGCCAATTTTTTCACTTTCGTTAGTAGAGCCTCTCCCATTTTGTGGAGCTCGACCTTAGTTGCCAGATGGGAGGGGAAGCTCACTTCTTCTTGGGGTCTGGAAGAGGGTGTTGTATGCGCTGTGTGGGGACCATGGAATTTCAAACCATGTCCTTAATCTCGGATCAAAGTGATTGGAGGACTTCTGCTGCGGAGGTTGAAGGCCTTCAGAAGGTTCTGGAGCTTGTCTTTGTTTAGTGATTATTTCTGCAAGGCACTTTAGAGCCTATGTATTTGCCTAAACTGCCTCTGTCAACTTCTTGAAATCTGTTTTAGAGACTGAGTCGTCAGAGGCAAGGGTAGTTTCTTGACGTCGATAAAGTTGGTCATGGACACATTCTTTAGTGTGTTGACCGTCTATATAAGTTGTTCCAACTTGAATGATGAGTGGGAGGGAATAGAGCTTTGCAACTCATCCAGTCTTTGGTACACATTGTTAGCAAAAGTTTAGAACTCATCATTTGTAACAAAGGCACCAGGAGTAACCTCTGGATCAATACATGATCCAGATTTGGCCAACGCTCCTTTGGCACCTTCAGAGCTTGATTTGATGTGGGGCTCTGTAGGATTTCCTTCTGATCCTTGACGTTCTTTAGAAGAACCGTCTACAGAAGTTCTATCATCGACTTTTTTAAGTGATGTTTCAGAGTCATGCACTTGTCATTCGATGAGTGGACTCGGTGGTTGGTCTAGAACCACAGAGTCATTGTGTGTCCTCACAAGCTGCTTTGAACAGCCTTGGGTGTTTCCCTCTAGTGTACCAGAGGCAACATATGCCTCTGCAAGGATTGGTATCGTGATCTGGGGCGATGGACCACTTATGTCACCACCAACATCCTTTTGAGAGGATGTAGTTGCTTGATTTCCCCCGGTTAAGTGTGACACATAGGAGGAAAAAGGTTCCTCTGTTTGGCTAGGTGGGTTTTGGTTTGGAATGTGCACTCCTTCTTCCATACTCATCTGTACTAGACCTGCAGAGGTAGATGGGTGGTTTGCACAAGGGGTGGGTTTGGTTGTGTGCCATCAAGGGCATTTTTTTCTCCCTCTGTCTCCTCCTTCTGTTTTTTACTTTATTCTTCATCACTTTCCTCTTCCTCATTTACACCCTCTACTAAGAACCTCCTCTTCTGTAGGATTTGATCTTGTTGGTGATTGATTGTTCCAGATCCAAGCTATAAGCACACTCTAGAATATAGAACTCATCTTTGTATTGATTATCAACAATGATTACAATGATCTCTTAATCACAAATCTCTCAGAGTGCCATATACCTATTTTTCACAAACTTTCTCTCTCTAATATCTATGTGCGTGTTCTTGATATGTCTTCATTTCCTAATGATTACAAAAGACCAAACCTATTTATATGGTCAACAACATTGACCTTACAACTCAAAGCTAACATGTCAAAGTCAAACACTTTGACTTACAAGGCTTTTACAAATACTTACACTTTACAACTATTTACAACTTTTTACAACATTGACCCCTCTTTAATCTTGAATACAATATATGAATTAACAATCTCCCCCGTTAGATTCAAGATTAAAAAAAAATTGACAATGATCTCCAGGTCTTCTCACAGTTGTAAAATCTTCAACAAAGAGTCTTTAACAGCTTTAAATCTTTGAGAATCTCCCTCTTTGGAATTCTTTTCAACACGTTTACTTCGTCTGTCTTTAACAACTTTGACTCTTCAAAACTTGAAAACTTTTACAATCTCCTCCTTTGTTCAAAAAAAATGCAACAAACTTTCAGACTTCCCAAACATCTTCAGATTAGCTTCAACCTTTGAACTTTGAAAACTTTGGAAACTTGAATTCTCTCCTCTTTTAATCAAAGTAATAGATATCAGACTTTGAAAAACGTGATTTCTCTGCTTTACGACTTTCACTTGACTTTGCTTTCCTCTGAAAATGATCTTTGAAAACTCTCCCCCTTTTTGATAAAATCAACATAACTCTGACTTTGAAACTCTTGAAATATCTCCCCCTTTTTGATGAATGATGAAATCAGAATCATCAAAACTTTTTAATGTTAGCACCGTATTTGATATAATCTCTCCTAAATATCAAGATAAGCATAGTCATCATAATAAGCCGAAATAATTCCCCCATTAAATATGATAAGCAATCTCCCCCGAAGAAAATAGTTTCTCCCTCTGATCTGACACGAACATGTAACCATCAATTCATGAATGTATTTATCCGAATCTTTTCAAATTCAGAAAAATTAAGAATGGTAACCCTGAATCAACATGTAAATCAGTCAGTATGCCTGTAAGATTATTACTGAAACGGTGCGCTTGCGGAAGATGTGGAAGGCTAGAGGGCATATGGCGGCTAATCATGGTCAGATCTGAGTTGTTCGGTGTTGCTGGTCTGGTTTGGTTTTTTGTTGGGTTTCGGTTGCTTTTCTTGGTCATCTTTTTTTGTATGTTATTTGTGTCTGTTGAGTTATGTCTCTTTTGGTTGCTTGTGGCTTGGTATGGTGTTGTTACCAAGTTCTTGTGTTTCTTTTGGGTGCTTTGGCGTTTGTAGCCTGAACGTTGTTTTTTCTCTTCTTTTATAATATGTGCCTGGAGTTTTCCTTCAAAAAAAAGTAACACGAAGGCACTTTGTGCAGCATATGCACTTTGGAAAGGAGCTTTTTGATGTTCGCTCCCCAAGGCTTTCATTCAATCATTGAAAAACCACAAAGGAATTTTCTATGAATGTTGAGACAAGAAAACTTCTTCCTTGTGTGCTCGTGCACATGTAAAATGATTGAAGTTACTTAGGCTTCTTCAAGATCAATTTGTGTATGTTGAGTCAAGATTGTATTCAAGATTAAATAAGGGGTCAAAGTGTAAAGTTGTATTGTATAAGATTTTGTTTGTTAATATTCTTTGTAAGTCAAAGTATTTGACTTTGATTTTAGTTAGCTTGTAAGGTCATGTTGACCACGTATAAATAGTGAATGTCTTTGTAATTGTCAGTGTAGAATCTAGAGATCAAGAACACACACACAGAGAGAAATAGGTATATGACACTATGAGATCTGTGACACGAGAAATCATTGTAATAGAAGTTATATCAATCAAAGAAATGATTTCTACATATTCAGTGTATGATTGTTAAGCTTGGATTGGACTTTCAATTGGTAACAGAGCTTAATTCGAAGAAATCAAGCAAAAAGAAGAACTTGCACCCTGTCGACTGTATATTGGATCAATTTCGCAAATTTGATGTTGTTTTGTGCAAAGTCTTGATTGTTTTGTGATCGATTAGTGTCCTAAACACTTTTAGTATAGATCAATCTCACTTGAACACTGTAATTTGGATTCAATTTTGTAATTTTTGTGTTTTTCGAAAGATAGAGTTCTACGCACTGTATTGTGATTGAGATGTACATTTGAGTCAATCTGATTGTAATTCTTTGATTGAAATCAAATCCAGTAGTGTTCGTGGTCAAATTGGTGGAATTGCAGATCGAAACTCGAAGATTTGAGTGGGTTTTCGATCGATTTAAGTGATTTTTGGCCGAAATACGAAGAAATCGCATAGAACTCGAAGAACTCGCAAGATCTGAGTAATTCGTATAAGCTTGTACAGAATTCGCATGGAATTGGATTTTTGAAAAGTCTAAGTGTGGTTTTCGCATAGCGTTGGGTACGAAAATATCAGAATTCGTATTTGTCTTCATATGAGAAGGATGATTACACAGCACTTGTTATACGAAAAGTTGGTTTTCAAAATTCTAAGGGAATAATTCATTTCTCAAAGGATACAAATTTCAGTGTTTCGCATCGTACAACATACGGATTTCAGAAATTCGCATCTTTCATCATACGAATTGTGAGGTTTTCACATGGCAAAGTTGAAAATTTTCTAAGTATAGAATCCGTATCGATACGGAAAGTTAGAGTGTGTGAAAGTTTCTATGTATAGAATTCGCATAAGATCATCGTGCGAAAATTTGAAGCTGAAAATATTTCTGAGTCAATAATTCCCATACAGAGGCGTGCGGAAAGAAGAAATTTGCATAGAGAGGCGTGTGGATTTGTTGGTTGTGCGAATTCTAAATCACTTGGCGTGAATTGTTTTGGGTGTGCGAAAAGTAATTCACTTGGTGTGCGAATTTTGTGAAGTATATTGGTGTGAGGATTTCTGACTTAAAAATTTTTTGAAAATTTTTTCTGGAAATTTTTTTGAGTTGTTATTTGTTGATTATTCGAACTAACGATCATTCCAAGCTTTTATTCTACAGATTCTAAGATGTCTAATGATTTGATTTCTATGTGGTCGCAATCCAAACCTCCAGTTCTGTCAATTGGAGAATACCTTCAATGGAAACGCCGGATGACTCAGTTCCTCAATCATAAAAACAGAGATTACATGAAGTCAATCATTGATGGACCAGTTTGCTTTGTTGTTACGGTACCCTGTCAACCTGTAACGGAAACTTCTCCTGAGATATTGGTCAAATATGTGCCAAAGCCATACGAGTATTACAGTGAGAAGGACAAGGCACAAGAAAAGATTGACTAAGAAGCGCTTATTTATTTGACTATGACTATCCCCAACGACATCTACAACCGAGTAGACAGTCGTGACTCAGCAAAGGATATGTAGGATGAGCTTGAGAGACAATTTCAAGGCATTGACCGATCCATCAAAGCTAAGCTGAATCAAAGTATTAATGCTTATGAGGGGTTCCGAGCAAAGGAGGGTGAAGCATTGGTAGACACCTACAACAGATTTAATGTGGTTTTGAACGATTTGAGACGGAACGACATGATCAAGTCTGTGTCGGAGATTAACTAGAAGTTTATCAAGAATCTTAACCCGGAATGGAAGAGTTATGCCATTAATCTCCAGATGTCAAAAGATATGGACTTATAAGTTGTAAATGATATCTTTACCACTTTGTCTCAACATGAAGATGAAGTAAAGATGCTAAGTGAAGAGAAGAAAATGGTGAAAGAGTCCTTAGCTCTGGTAACTGAGAAGAAAGTGAGTAAGTCAAGTTCATGTTCTGGTTCTGGTTCCGGATCAAAGTCAAAGTCAAAGTTGCCTAAAGCTTACTTGTCTGAGCTACCAAATTCTAGTTCTAAGTCGTCGGTGGAAGAAGTAGAGGTGCATTCTGATGATGATATTCAAAGGTTTGCGGAGAATCTGGCCTTCATAACCAAACAGTTCAACAAGAGTTTTGGTAAGAAGAAATACTTTTCAAAGCCAAAATATGAAGGTTACAGGAAGAATAAGACTGAGAAGTTCAAGCCCTGATATGCGAAAGGGTATGGCAAGAAAGAAGAGAAGAAGGAAGAGAAAAAGGAAGACAAGATAGATCCGCAAAGCGGAAGATGTTTTAATTATGGAAAGTTTGGGCAATTTTCTAAAGATTGCAAGTTCAAGAGGATTAAGAACTCGGAGTATTATTCCAAAAAGTCCCTTTTGGTCAAGAATCAAGAAGAAGGAAAAGTTCTTATGGCCGAAGAAGAAAACTGGTTGTGTCAGATTTCTGATGATAAATTCTGTTCGTACACATCTGATCCTTCTATCTCAACCTTCAACTTCTTCCGATCCTCTTTACTCAAGTCTGCATGATGGGCAAGGTTGAAGATTGTGAACAACCTGCTTCTGACAATTCTGACGGTGACTCTGAGGTAAGTGAACAATTTGATAATCCTGATATAGTTCATTCTTTACTTGCTCAAATTCAACATATAGAAACTGAATTTGATGTGCTTAAAAGTAAACTAGGCCTTGAACGACAGTCAATGATGAATTTTCGTGATGAAAATGCATTGTTGAAAGTTGTAATCGAGGATAAAGAAAAAGAAAAAGATGATTTGAAAAAGGAAAAAGATGAATTTACATCTAAGATCACCGAACTTGAAAAGAAATTAGTGAATCTGAATTCTGAAAAGGGTGAATTTAAAATTAAAGTTTGCTTTCAAGAGCGCAATAAGGCTTACTGTAAAATTAAGCAACTGGAGGACTTAAACTTTAAAACAGGACAGACTGAACAAACTCTGAATCTTCTTACAAACAAACTCAAAGATGTTCGTATTTATAATCCAAAACCAGGGTTAGATTTGTTAGAAACTGATGTTTTAAAACGAGCCCCTGAGAATTTATACAACTTTGATAAATTAGGTTCAACTGTTAAGAAGATTCTAGATATTCGTGACACATTCGTAAAAGCTGAGACTATTAAATCTGAAACTCCACAAAAAGATAAGGAAGTGATAGATGATGATCAATCGAGTTGTACTGATTCAAAATCTAGTTTCAAATCTGTGGGATTCAAATATAATGATTTGAATACGAGCTACAAGACTAAAAAGTTAGAATTTGTAGATTTCGAATGATTGTTTTCCACACCTTCTTCAAATACTGAATCAATCAACGAAGATAAAATCTTACCTGAGACCAAGTGTCAGTATGATGAGTATGAATATGATACTGATGTTTATGATCAGACCATCATTTCTGAATCTATTGCTTCTGAATCTCCAAATGGAGCAAAGGTAGAAGAATCTCCACATGTCACGGATTCTGATGAAAAATCTGAGTTTTTTGAGAAAATGTCTGAAGAAATTTTTGATGAAATGATGAATTCTTCAGATCCTGTCCCTATTTTAAACAAGCTTGAGTCTGACTCCGTGGTTCATCAAACATCCAATTTTGAAAAGGAAATATCTGATTTACAAAAGACTCTTGAAGAAGTTGAAGACGAAAATTACGATCTTCGTTTCAAACTTGATAAATCTTTGGATGAAAATAAAGAGCTTTGTAAACAGATTAATGCTTTGAAAAATCATTTGTTCCAAAAGAATTTATCTGAACAAAAAGAGTTTGATGAAAAAAAGTGGAATGTAAGATCAAACCCAAGGTTTGTGACACTTGCAAAACCAACAGTGGTTTATTCATCTTGTTTTGAAAAGTAGTCTAGTGTGTTCGAGAAGGGTGAAACTTCTGGAGTTAAGAAGATAAATTCACTCTATAAGAAATCAACTAACAAAGTTTCTTTTGGTTTTTCAGATCTAAATGGAAAGGTTAAAGTGTGACCCAGATTACTAGCATATAATTTCACAACACAGATTAAGAACACATTTGTATTAGATCAAATCATATGTTTTACAACTAGTCACAGATCTAACTCGTAATCACAAGTCTCACGTATTCACAGTGTGTGTGTGTGTGTGTGTGTGTGTATGTGTGCGAGTTCTTTCTCACCAAATCTCTGGATTTGTATGACTACACGCGTGTGTTACAAGATTACAAAGAATCTAACCTATTTATACTAAGTCAACATAGTTGACTTTATAACTCAAAACCCTTAACTATTCAACATTTACAAACTAGACCCTCTATTTTAATCTTGAAGACAATATATATCCAACAATCTCCCCCTTTGGATTCAAGATTAAAAAAATTTTGAGGATAATCTTCAGGTCTTCTTATCTTCAGAAATGATCTTCAGCAAAAATCTTTTTCAGCTTTAAATCTTGAAAACTTTGAAACCTTGTATGAATGTGAACATCTGAAGTGAATCTTCCCCTTTTGGCTTTAGTTTAACAACTTTGATAAATCATCAAAACTTTCAAACTTTCTTTCAAATTTTGACTTTGAAATCCCTTAATTCAAACACCCATCTATCTGATTTGAATATCTCTCCTTTTCATTACATCTCCTTTGACTTATTGATAATTACTTAAAAAATTATCTCACGTACAAGGTGTTGGTTTTACACCAAGAACACATACACTAGGCATTCGACGGCTACAAGAGATATATGACTATATTGATCTATTCTTCTTTATCTCTTATCTTTATTGTATTGTGATGTTATTTATCAACTAATATCTGGGTTTAACATTTGGTATCAGAGCCAAAGAATCAATATTTTGGATTGAAAAGTTGTTTTTCGAAAACCTTCACTGTGTGAAAATAGATTTCATGGTTTATTGTGTTTTTGTGCATAAAATTGATTTGATTAGGTGTGTTTCATGCTATAGAACATCCTCAGATTGCCTATTCAAAGTTAAAAACATCAATAGATTGCTATTTTGATGATTTTCGAAGGTTTTGTTCATATGATAGCCGAACACTGTTACATTAGATCCAATGCACAAGAGTTGTTTTTAAGGGTTTGTTTTTTATTAGGGTATGTTCGAAATACATTGGTGAATGTATTGTGTGAGTTTTACATTGTATCTTAATCATTTGCTATGTTTTTGGATCAAAAGTCGAAGTACAAGGACGTATAGGTGATGAACTCGCGAGTTCTTTGAAGAACTCGCAAAACCCCTAATTCTCGCAGGGTGTTTAATCTGTTTAGGTATAAGATTTGTATGTGTTTGTATTATGAAAACCTTGAGACTCACAAGAACCTTACTCACGAAAGTTTAGGATTCGCAGGATATTTGTAATTTGAATATTTAATCAAGTACAGATTTCGCAGATACCTTGTCTGCGAATACTGAAAAACTCGCAGGTTAATAGTCTGTGAATTCCCTGAGATTCGCTAATAGCTGTTAAGAATCCTTGAGCCTTAATTTCTAAAAACTTTCACCAAGTATAGAACTCGCAGCTTCTTAAAATCAATAATTAATCAGGTTGCGAAAGTTAATCTACAAAAGTTGGAGTGAAAAGTTCAAAATATTCTAAGTCTAGGATTCGTGAATCAATAGTTTGCGAATTCTTGCTTACGAATTCTTTGTTGTTTGCGAATTGTGGAAACTTAGAACCTGAATTTTCTTTAAGTATAGAACTCTCAAGTCTATACTCTGCGAATTCCAATTGTGAAAGTCTGTTTTCTAAATTTAATCTAAGGGAAGGATTCGCTAGGTACTATTTTGCGAATTGTTAAGGTTTCGCAGGTTTCTTGATTGCGAATTATAAGTTATTCAGACGAATTGATTGCGAATTCTATCTATCTGTGAATTCTATTTATCTCATTTGCGAATCTTGAAGTCTTTCTCTGTGTTTGCGAATCTCTCTGTGTTCCTTGTAACTTGCGAACTCTGAAATTGAGCATTTTTAGATATTTAATTTTTTTTGGAAATTTTTAAGTGTATATCTTATCCGTTTCATGATTCAAAGATCTTATTAGTTGGTTTAAATTGTAAAGATAAGTTTGCAAACTAATCCAACTGCTAAAGATGCCATACACAGATGAGAAATGAAATCTGGTGCTTACAAACAAAGATTGTGCTTTAGCGTACATGCCAAAGATTCCAGCACTCGAAGCTGAGATTAAAAATCTGAAGATTCAGAATTCATCTCTTCTAGAATAGATTGATAGATTGAAAAATGATAAAGATTTAAAGAAAGAGCTTGTTTGCTTAGAATGTATCTCTAACTCAAAGATTAATTTTGTAGGAATAATTGAGTCTAAAGAAAAAGAGATTTTAAATCTTCAAGCAAAGCTGAAGAGATCTGAAAGTCTTAATTCTAGCTCAAGATGGTCAAAGAAGGAATCAATGCAAAGAGAGCTAGATGAACTTAGAAGAAAAGCAAACATCTCAAGTGAAACATTTGATGGGCTGAGAAAAATGAATTCTCAAATATTTGTCGGAAGAAATTTTTTGAAAGACAAAGTCTTCAGTCTTGAGGTTGAGATTAACATGATAAAAGAAAAAGTAACCCAAGACAGAGACTACACAAAAGCCCAGGATGAGATGAAAAAGAGTGACAAAGAAAGAAAATAATTTGCTTAAGAGGTTCTCTGAATTCTCCAGAAAATCTTTTGAAGAGAAGAAATGATTAGAGCTTAAATGTATAAAGCTTTCTCAACAAGTGACAGATTTCGAGAAAGTTATCATTCTTGAAAGAAATAAATTTGAGAAAGAAAAGAAGAAGATAGCTGAGAAAAAGAGTATAGAGAAAGATTTTAAAAAAGAAAAGAAAGTATTTGAGACTGAGATTGCTAAGCTGACAAGAAAGTTATCTGAGCTGTCAACAAACGTCTTGAAGGAGAAGAATGCAAAATTTAAGTTGCATAAGGAGTTTGATCTGATGTTAAAGGAAAGAAACTATTTGTCTTCAAATATAAAAGAACTTGAAGAGATCATGTTCAAGGTGAAGTTGACTGAGCACAAAACGCCAGAATCAATTGCTCAATCACCGAGAGATGATCTAGCTGAGTCGGATTGTTCATTCAAAACAGCTTCAAGTTCACATTGTTCAAATGTTTCTAATAATCCTTTATTTGATTCAGATGATAGTCTTACTTCTAAATCTAAAGATCAGATTCGTCCTTCTAACCTTTTCTATGACAAAAATGTTGATGGTTCAGGTAACATCAAGAAGAGCAAGTCTCCGAAGAAAAGATTCTGGAGAAGAATAAATGAGAAATATAAAGAGAAGTGGATTTGGATTGTGAAAGGTTCCTCTGAGGAGAAGAAGGAACAAAAATCATTTTTGCATTCATCAAATGCTAAAAGGAACAGTGCTTCCAAAGGTAAAACTTTTGGCAAACCAGATCTTGTGTATACCATCAATTAATTGATCAGGTTAGCAAAAAAGAAATTTAGTTGTTCCTATTGTGGTACAATTGATTTTGTAAGAAAAGATTATGTGAATAACTGGTATGGTTCTTATTTTATCTCTCCTACTAGAACTGCAACTAACACACCAGGACCCAAATACCAGTGGGTACCAAAAGCTAAATTTGTGTTGCAGGGACCCAAGGTTTAAGGGGGAGAAAGAACATTGACTTCTAAGTACAACAACTTAGGACTCGATCTTCAATGTCAAGAACTATGGATTCTAATCATATCTGATTAGAACCCATATTTCACAGATTTACTTCCAAAAGTGAGGAGCTTAATTGTCAACCACTTTTGGATTGAGAGGGAGAATTGTATTGTCAAACACCTTATGTCTTTGATCTCTCCAAATATTTATTCTTCATGAGTAATTGTGCTTCTTTGTGATTTCATGTACAAATGACTGTTGAACAACGTGTTCGCTTAGGAAAATACATGATTCAATGCGAGCTTATCAGAACTTACATGGATTCACACCAACCAGTGTTTCCTACCCCGGAAGTAATCTTGAGAGATTGAGGGGAGAGGGGTTCATTAACATAGAGTTGGGGGAGAATGGTGAGCTACAATGCAAATGCAAGTTTGGTTAGAGGTGAGCTCAATTGCATTAAAAGAAAGAGGGTGAGAGATCAGAGTAAAATAACCATACACTCTGCACCACATCTTCTCTGAGTCGGGAAACCACATAATCTATTGCTTTACAATCCTTGGTGAACAATATTGAAACAGGCAACTAGCCCATGCCACCTCTTGCTTTTAACCCCACCAACTACTCATCTTCTTCTCTGATGTGTGTTTTAAATTTATAACCGCAAGCGTACGGGAGGTGTAGCATACAGGTCGATCACAGGAAGGCGATGGACTAAGCACGGACTCGTTCTAGACTATGGCCTAGCTACGGGATTTATCAATTGGTGATTTTGATTTTTTATAAAATAAACTAAAAAGAAAGATGAGACAATAAAAACAAATGCTAACGAAGATCGGGCAATGCTAGTCTCGGATTTTAATGATGGTGAGTACTTGTTGTGTAAAAATACTTTAACCCTCTATCGAGGTGGAAAAGTCTTTCTAAAATGATATTTACACCTACTTTCGTATGATACAAATATTGAAAAAGAAGCAGTTAAATATAACAAATATTTTCCTATCCTACTGTTGGAATATGCTCGTGTCATAATAGATAATTATATGCTAGACGCACGTGGGGCATATAGGGTCACACACATATACACTGAGATACCATTTAATATAATATAATTATTGTATTTACATAGCCTAAGTAACGTGGGAAAATTAAAAAGACATTAACATTAAATTAGACTTATTGGGTTTGTATTAAATTTAAGTTAATAGCAAGCCCATTAACTTAATTTAATACTGGGCCCATAAAAGATTTAGAAGAGAAAATTGTTAAAAACCCAAGAGAGCTCTAGGGTTTATTTATATAAGGATATAAAAAAACCCATTAGGTTTAACCCTAATCTCTCCTCCTCTCTCAAAAATCGGCGCCCCCTCTTTGCTCTCTCTAAGATTTTCTATTTTCATCTTCTACCTCGGTTCTTGGTTAATCGAGGTTCTAAGATCGTTACAAAGGAGGACTAGCATCCGATGGTGATCAAGGAAGTGTAGTGTGGACTACTTTAGAGGTATTCACTATTGAATACTTAGTCTCAAAGGAACACACAAGCAGATCCATTTCGTCTACAAATCACGCTACAAAGGTATACCATTATTTGTATTTTTTTCGTTTAATCATAATGGCAATACGTTGATTCCTTTTGGTGATTTATTTTCGCTGCGTGTATATATAAATATTATTTTTGTGTTTTGCGTTAAATCGCCAACAATGGTATCAGAGCCATCGTATGTGCCATATGATTAGCGCGTATATGTAAAAGTGGATAAAAACGTTTTCTTTTGTGGATCGAATTTTTTTTGCCACAAATTGCATATGTTAATCGTAGATTAATTATTGTAGTTTTTCTTCGATTCGTTGGCTTTCTCTCTTTTTTTAGATCCATGGTAAAAAACATGCATTTTTTTCCATGGACCAAGCCAACACTTTTATGTTTGTGTTGTTGTAAAAACTGATGAAAACCGTGACCGTTTGTGTGCCTTGTTTCTTTGTTTATCGGGGTTTTGGATTATAATAATTTAGATTATTATTTCATTTATTTTCACTTAGTTTATTGTTAGAATAAATGTATTTAGTCAAAAAATTGTAACCGTTGCTTGGAATGGAATGGCGACAAAGTTAAAGACGAAAAAGAAATTTCGTAGCTGTTGGACTGTCCGCACGAAAAATGAATTTCCTGGAGTTTCACAACTTGGAATGTGTTGATTTTTGTTGCTGGAGTATTGTATCGCATAGGAGAACAACTTTGCAGAAGGATGTTTCTGTTGGGGAATAATCCTTTCATGTCGTTTCGGGCCCCGAAGCTGCTGCGTTTTTCCGGACAGTTTTGGTGTTTGGTTTTTCTTATGGGTTCTACTTGCTCTTGATGGTCTTGGAGCAAGTGGGAGACCATTAAGGGTTTATGTTGGCCCGTCCTTAGTTTCCCTCTTGGTCCGTTGTGATGGCTCACGAGATCAAGCATAGGTTTTTTCATCGGTTGAGGTTTTGCGTTTTTTGGTTGTGTGTTTTATTTCATATTGCGTTGTTATGTATATCTCGGATGTTATAACTTGCAAATGGTTTTTTCAAACCTAAAATTAAACACATACCACTTATGAAACTAAATTGTTAGTTTTGGTTAATACATAAGTTTGAATTGGATTTATGTTAGATCACATATCTATTGGATTCAAGATCATCCAATCTGAAGATCGCAATCTGAAGCTAAAGCAGAAAAGTCGTCTCTTAAATAATAAGTCTAAGTCGTTTGTAATAAATAGTCAAAGTTAGTTGTTATTGTTATTAGTTAATTAGTTAAATAATATCTAGATATTATATTCTAGATATTATATTGTTAGTTGTTAGATAATATCTAATATAGATATTAGTTGTTGGGAGCTCTTAGATCAGAACACTTATCACACACAAGAACACACATAAAAAGGTGTAAACGAGAGAGAGCTTCAAACATATCAATACCGAACCTTGTAATCGTTGAATGTTATATCAAACAGGTTAGTAATCGTTTATTTGATTTATCTGGTAAAGATCCTTGTTCAAAACAGGGACACACAATTGGTATCAGAGCTTAACCATATCAAAATCAATTTTTCAAACTTGACACTGTGTTCTTCACTTTCAAAATCATTTTCGAGTTTTAGGGTGTTTTAGGTGTTGAAATCGATCAGGCAGTGATCGATAGGTGTTTTAGAACGATTTGGTGGTGATTAATTTCAGTTTATCACATCAATCGAGTCCCAATTTTGTGAAAATTGTGTCTGAGTTCACGTTCTAAAAACAGCACTGTTCCATCGATCAATTTTTCAAAAAGTGATGTTTATTGCGATCGAGTGTTTGTAATCTGTTATAGAACTATTAGTTGTCATTTTATTACAATTTGGGACTACTAATCGGTGCCAAACAATTCGATTTATCGAAATCAGATCGATTTTTCGAACACAGGGACGAACTCGCGCAAACCAGAGTTTTGCGCCAACCTCAAGTCGCGAGAATTCGAGTTTTGCGCCAGCCACTTATCGCGAGAACTTAAGTTTTGCGCCAACCTTGTGTAGCGCAAGTTGAGTTTTGCGCCAGACACTACTCGCGCAAAGTTCTGTTTCGTGCCATCAACTTCACGCGCAAACCGTGTTTCACGCCAGACACTGCTCGCGCACATCACCCTTTTGCGCCACCCTCAGCTCGCGCAAACCATCCTTTTGCGCCACTGCCCCCATACCCCTGCAAGGGCTTTGCCCCTTGACCCCACCCGCTAACCAGGTAGCGGGACCCCCGTGCTAAGTTTGCCTAGGGGGACAAATTTTCTTGTGTGATCAAATTTTATTTGGATTAACGATCATATCTATCAAGTTCTCTTATTCGAAACAGGATGTCATCTAGAGAAATTCTAGCTATCGGAACTGACGCAAAGCCACCAGTACTCTTCAGGGGCGACTTTGATCAGTGGAAAAGTCGGTTCATAGATTTCATTGAAAGATATGAAATGAAGGATTTTATTAGAAAATCTCTTAGGGAAGGAAAAATGACAGTTCCAACGAAACCTTCTACTCATGTGAAGGAGAATGGAGAAATAGTAACAGCTCAGCTTCAATTAAGACTTAATGAATACACTGATGAGTAGAAAAAGAGACATCAAGCTGACCAATTAGCCCGAGCTTTCCTACTGAATGGAATGACTGAAGAGATTTCAAGAGATTTTTCTCATATTAGATCGCGAAAGGGCTACAGGAAAGCTGATATGGGAACATATTGAGAAGTGTATGACAGGATCAATAATGTCATCAAAAGTTAAGGCTTTGGAAGCTGAGAAATCTGAACTTAAAAGAAAGATTTCTACTCTTGAAACTCAAATACATAAGTTAGATCTTGTTGAGAGCAATGAGAAGATTTTCTCAGACCTTTCCATGAAGAGTGTTGAAGAGAAGAAGATACTCGAGCTTAAATGTCTAAAGTTTTCTCAACAAGTTAGTAACTTTGAGAAAGTAATAATTTTGGAAAGAGATGAGTTTGCCAAACAGAAGAAGGCAAATGATCTAAAGTCAGCTGGATTCTTAAAAGAAATAACAGATAGAAGGAAGGGTGCTAAGAAAGGATTTGAAGAAGAGAGAAGCACCTTTGAAGCTGCAATTAGGACGCTTAATGCAAAGCTATCTGAATTGTCTAAATTTACACAGAAAGAGAAGAAAAAGAAGTCTGAGCTTGAGATGAAGATTGACCTTATTGTCAAAGAAAGAGACAGTTATTCTTCAAAGATAAAAGAGCTTGAAGATATTATTTCAAAGATGGTGGTGGTGACTGAGCGAACGTCTCCAGAGTCAAATATCCACTAACCTAGAAATAATTCAGTTGGTTCTAACAAACCAACTGCAAGCTCACATCAGAAAACTGCTCTTTTCAGAAGGTCAGTTAAATCTTCTAATCAGATTCATTCTATTAATCTTTTCTATGACAGGAATGGAGATAGTTCAGGTACACATCAAAGAAGGAGAAAAAGCTTCCAGGAAGAAGAACTGGTTTGGAAGAAGACACCAGTTAAAGAAGAGCTGAAATGTAAAAGCTCATGCGTACATATGCATAATGCCAAGAAGAACATTGCTCGTAAAGGTAAACCTGATTTCGTCTACAAGAGAGATCAATTAATCAGGTTGTCAGGTAAGAAATTCTATTGTTCTTATTGTCATACACATGATCCTATTCATAAAACAAGTGATCATTACTGGTACGGTTCTTACTCAATAAGTCCTATAAGAACTGCAACTCACACACATGGACCCAAATAACGGTGGGTACCAAAGAAGATAATTGATTCTGTGTTACAGGCACCTACTGTCAAGGGCGATTAGCAGAATCAATGGCTCTTGAGTAAGTCAACTCAAGACCCGGACTTCAATGTCAAAACAAATGGCTTCTAAGTACATCAACTTAGAACCCGTACTTCAACGAAGTTTGACTTCTAAACACAACAGTTTAGGACTCACACTTCAATGATCAAAAGACCTTACTCTTGTGCTGATATGAGAAATTGTACTCCGATACTCAAATGAGGAAATCAACCTTTAAGGGGGAGTACATACTTTTCTGAAATTTATGCATTGGATAGATATGATGAACTGCATTTCAAAAAGGGAAATTGTAGATCTCTATCATGTGCTTTTCACTGACATATTTTTGATGCATAATTTCAGGGGGAGTAAAAAGGTGACGACTTCTGATTATTCCTGATCAGAACTCGTACTTTAATAGTTTTACTGCTTTTTCGTCTTTTCAATTTAAGTGAATAAATTTACTTTCACTTAACATAAGACTTTTCCAGAATTTTTGAGAGAAGCTTACAAGTACATATGTTTATGACTTAAAGCTTGACTTCATGAGATGTAAGATTGCACTCAAAAGGTATCATTCCTTATCTTCATCTCATATATGGTTGAAAGTGGACAACTTTCAATCATAGAAAACATTGTTCTTAAATGTTCAAACCACATTCCGAATCTTAAACGATTTCATGAATTGGAAGTGTGACTTTAAATCTTTTCAAGATTAACATTGTGCTTTAACTGAAATAGTTAAACCATTTTGAGCATCATATGCATCATAGGAAAAAATGATTTCATTGTGCTAGGACTTAACACAACTTCTATGGAATCACCTTAACCAGTGATTTCTAACCACGAAGTTAATCCATAGTGATTGAGTGTGAGAAGTCAAAAGAAATGAGTGTGTCAAACAGAGAAAGAAAGTTTGGTAAGAGTGAGCTTAATGTTTAAAAGAAAGAGGGTGTGAGAACAGAGTTAAAAGAATATCAGAACTCTGCACCAACTTCTTTTTGAGCTGGGCAGCCACAATTCTAATGTTTCACAATTCTTTGGTGATCATTATTGAAATAGGCAACTAGCCCATGCCAACTCTTGATCAAACCTCACCAACTACTCATTTTCTTCTTAACAAGAAAGTGTTTCACATTTTCAAAGGGGAAGCAGCACATTTACTATCTGATTTTCATTTGGAAAATCTGGATATTGAAAAGAAGGAAGTCTGCCCCACCTTCGCACTTCAATCATGCACATTGAGTTTGTGGTTAACTTACTGTTGTCTCAGTGGTTTACACAATTTTGAGCCTATAAGCAATCATCCGTGCTGAATTCTTTCTATCACATGCACGAACACATAAGGAATTTGTTTCTTTGTCATAACGTTTATAGAAATAACCTTTGTGGTGTTTTCGATGATTAAATGGAAGCCCTAGGGGAGTAAACATGAAAAAGCTCCTTTCCATTGTGTATTCGTTACACACACTGACTTAGTGTTACTGACAAGCATTTTTAACTGATTCATTTGTTGATACAGGTGTTACACGACTAATTTGTCTGGATTTGCAAAGATCTAGATGAATATCTTATGAATTGATGAATCAGAGGCTCCGAAAGATAGACATTTCTTGACTTAAAGTTTTGATGAACTTCTTTCTCTTTTCATCAAAAAGGGGAAGAAGGGCCAACACAAGAAATGTGGAACAACACAAGATTAGGGCAAGTATTCTGAAGACATGCTGATTTCAGATAAATTTTCTTTGAAGATACTTTGCTAAAGCATTTTGAGCTAGAGAAAGAGATTGCATAGAAAGAGATTGCATCTTCTGAGCTGAAAATAAAGACTGAATTGCTAAAATCTTTTTAGTAATGATCTTGATCCAAAGGGGGAGATTGTTAGATCACATATCTATTGGATTCAAGATCATCCAATCTGAAGATCGCAATCTGAAGCTAAAGCAGAAAAGTCGTCTCTTAAATAATAAGTCTAAGTCGTTTGTAATAAATAGTCAAAGTTAGTTGTTATTGTTATTAATTAATTAGTTAAATAATATCTAGATATTATATTCTAGATATTATATTGTTAGTTGTTAGATAATATCTAATATAGATATTAGTTGTTGGGAGCTCTTAGATCAGAACACTGATCACACACAAGAACACACATAAAAAGGTGTAAACGAGAAAGAGCTTCAAACAGATCAATACCGAACCTTGTAATCGTTGAATGTTATATCAAACAGGTTGGTAATCGTTTATTTGATTTATCTGGAAAAGATCCTTGTTCAAAACAGGGACACACAATTTAAAACTTAAAACTATTGTTTTATATAAATAACGTTTAAAAGGGTTTTGTCGGTTATTTAATTTATGTAATGTCAAATGGACATCTCGACACACATAAAATAAAACAAATTAATTGTTAAGAATTGTTTTTAACTTATGCTGCGAATGAAGAATGTATGCTTCTTTCATACATCCTTTTTTGTATATCAAACTATCATACCCGTCACAATTTTAAGTCAAGCCGTCCAATCAGATTGAAATCACTCGCCATTACGTTTTGCCTATGCATGAGACCTAGGTTGAATTGTAATCTCGAGGTAATTATTATCTATGCGTGAGACCTAGATCCATTTTCACATGATTTCAAATTGGATGACTTAATCGAGTTAAGTAGGTGAGACCTTAACGCGAGGCAAAGATGGGACTAAACATGCCAGCTTGACACTAGTTGCTCGACCACTAGATGCCATGGGTCCCATAAGGATCTAAGAATTGAACTAGTAATGCAATTGGTGAACGTCACCTACCTATTGAATCTATCATTGCTAGCAGATCAACTGATGTAATGATAGAACCTCAATGAGGATCTTAGCCTTTTTCGTAAAATTAAATGTATAATTGGGTAATTAATTTAAAGAAAAAGGATTAATTATAGAAAATACTAAATCTTGAGCTTTGTATGTTTGTAGATGACAACAACCAACAACAATCAAACCCTAAGCAACTCAACAATCAGGTCAGTTCTTGAAAAAGAGAAACAGACAGGTATCAACTTCATCAACTGGTATCGAAATCTGAGGATCATCCTCAGGGCTGAAAATAAGTTGATCCATTTGGAAGAGGCCTTACCTGAGGCACCTCCTGCCACTGCTTCTGCTGCAATTCGTGTAGCCTACACCCTTAGGTTTAACGAGCAACAAGAAGTAGCTGCTCTTATGCTGGTGAGCATGAGACCCGAGATCCAAAAGAACTTGGAGGAGCTCACAACTTTTGAGATGCTACGAGAGTTGAAACCCATGTTTCAACAACAAGAAGAAAATGAACTGTTTGAAACAGTCAAAGCATTCCACTCTTGTAAACAGGAGGATGGCCAGTCAATTAGCGCTTACGTCTTGAAGATGAAAGGCTATCTTGACCAAATGGAGCGTCTTGGTTACCCCATGCCACAAGTTCTTGGAGTGATCTTGATTCTTACCTTACTCTCCAAGGACTATAATCAGTTTGTTATGAACTTTAACATGAATAGCATGGGGAAGACTATCTCTGAACTGCATGCTATGCTGAAACTTGCAGAGCAAGGGATACCCAAGAAAGCTCCTGCTGTTCTAGCAATCAGGACAGATAAAATCCATAAACCCAAACCACAAACACTGGGCAAGGGTCGTGGCAAGGGTAAGCATGTTTACAAACCCAAACCTAAGATTTCCTCACCTGCTAAAAAGGAGCACCCTGCAAAGGACGCCACATGTCATCACTGTGGAGTGATAGGCCACTGGAGGAGGAACTGTCCTACCTACCTGGCAGAGTTGAAGAAGAACAAAGATACCCCGGCTAGCACATCAGGTATCTTCACAATAGAACTCTATGCTTTTCCTAATAAATCCTGGGTTTATGACACCGGTTGTGGAACTCACATTTGTAATAATGTGCAGGGACTAAAGAGAAGTAGAAAGCTAAACAAAGGAGATTTGGACCTGTACGTAGGCAATGGAATGCGTGCAACTGTTGAAGCTATAGGGAGCTACGATCTTATCCTCCGTAATAGATTGATCATTGTTTTAGACAATTGTCATTATGCACCCACTATTACTAGGGGTATTGTTTCGCCTTTTCGTTTGAAGGATAACGGTTTTATTAATACCTTTACGGATTATGGTATTTCGGTTTCTAAAGATAATATATTTTTTTTAATGCTATTCCTCGTGATGGTATTTGTGAAATTGACATGCATGGTCTTGTTTCAAACGATAGTTCTATATATACATGTAGCACTAAAAATCTAAACGTAATTTGTATTCAACTTACCTATGGCACTGCCGTCTTTGCCACATAAGCAAGAAGCGCATTATAAAGCTGCAACACGATGGGCTTCTAAAGTCAACCAACGATGAGTCGTTTGAAAAATGTCTCTTGCATATCTGGGAAGATGACAAGAAAACCTTTCTACTTGGACTCATACATACTGATGTATGTGGCCCATTTAGAACGGTGTCTAGGGAAGGTGCTAGCTACTTCATCACTTTCACTGATGATTTCAGTCGCTATGGTTATGTTGACTTGATTAAACATAAACATGAAGCCTTTGAAACATTCAAAGCCTTTCAAAATGAAGTAGCAAAATCAACTCGGCAAGACTATTAAGGCTCTCCGATCTAATCGAGGAAGAGAGTACATGAGTCAAGAGTTTTTAGATCATCTAACTAAATGTGGGATTGTCTCACAATTCACTCCTCCATACACTCCACAACATAATGGTGTGTCTGAGAGGAGAAATCGAACTTTGCTAGACATGGTTCGATCCATGATGAGTCTAACTACTTTGCCACTATCCTTTTGGGGTTGTGCTCTAGAGTCTGCTGCTCGCATACTCAATATGGTTCCGACCAAGAAGGTTGATAAGACTCCATATGAAATATGGCACGGGAAAGTCCCTAATATGTCTTACTTAAAGGTCTGGGGTTGTGAGGCTCTCGTGAAACGAAACACACCGAACAAACTTGAGCCTAGATCTATTAAATGTATCTTCATAGGGTACCCAAAAACAACAATGGGTTACTATTTCTACTACCCACCCGAAAACAAAATATTTGTTGCTCGGTATGCTTAGTTTCTTGAGAACAGTCTCATTTTACAAGAAGCAAGTGGGAGAACTATAGACCTTGACGAGATTCAAAGCGAAGAGGCACAACCTTCTGGTAACACTAGCGAACATCACGTCGAGGCTAAACATACAAATGATGAACCACAGAATGATGTAATTACCATTCGTAGATCTGCAAGTGAGATGTTGTTACACGTCCACCACTATAAGAATCCTATTTGGCTGCTGTCAAACGGATTTTTAGATATCTGAAGGGACTGCAGATCTTGGTCTGTGGTATCCTAAAGATACAGGGTTTGAACTGACTGCTTATTCAGACGCAGATCATGCTGGATGCATGTTGGACAGGAAGAGCACTTCAGGTCATATTCAATTCCTTGGATACAAGCTCGTTAGCTGGGCGTCAAAGAAACAACTATGTGTTTCCACATCGACTGTTGTAGCAGAGTATGTAGCAGCTGCTAGTTGCTACTCTCAGGTCTTGTGGATGAGGACACAACTTCGAGACTATGGATTCAATTTTGATAAAATACCGATCTATTGTGACTCGAAGAGCGCTATCGCTATATCAGCTAATTCTGTGCAGCACACTAAAACATAGCATATTGATGTCAGGTATCATTTTATTAAAGATAATGTAGAAAAAGGTATAATAGAACTTTACTTTGTAAAGACTGATTATCAACTTGCAGATTTGTTTACCAAAGCTTTAGATGAAAAGAGATTTAATTTTCTTGTGTCTAAGCTTGGTATGCTAAATCTCAAGATCTAATCAGTAATTACCTATTAAAGTTTCTTTTATTGTAATATTTCAATATTTCTTTATCATTATTTCTAAAAGGATATCCGCACTTTAATTATTTGTTCATGATCTCAGGGGGAATGAGACAAGACTTTAAGATGATCAACATTATTTTGAGGAGGAGTTTATAGATTTGTTGCATTTACTTAACTGTTAAATTTTTGTGATGCATGATTTTAGGGGGAGTCTATGAGTACAACAACAAGGAGTAAGGATATGATTTCTGATTATTTCAGATCAGAACTCGTACTTTAATTGTTTTACTGTTTTATGTCTTTTATTTTTTCAATAAATTTTGTGAATAAAGTTGCTTTGACATGACTTTGAGACTTGTGCAGAATGAGAGAAGCTTACAAGATCATATCTTTATGACTTCAGCTGACTTCATGAGATTTAAGACTGCAGAGAAAGGTATATTTCTTATCTTAGGTTGAAAGAAGGACAACTTTCAGTCATAGAAAACATGTTTTTTTAAATGTTCAAACCACTTCCCGATTCTTAAACCGATTTCATGAATTGGAAGTGTGATTTTAAATGTTTTTAAGATTTACTTGTGATTACATGATTACAAACCGTGTGTTTCCAAAGATAAATACTTGTGTATTGTCTTTTCTATATACTTTCAAGTATTCACACACACCGGTTTGATTTTTTTGGTTCAAAATGTTTTTACCATGTCTCAAATTTGAAACATATTTTCGATGGTAAGACACCCCGCTTGTATTTCAAATAATTTTGAGCGATATTTCATTTCGAAGTGTTCATTTTAAGAATGTCTATATTTTGATTTGTATAGACAATATCCATTATTCTTGACCATAAGCTTTGATTGTTATATCATTTAATTCTGATCATTTTTTTTATACAACGTCAGATTTTCAAACAAGTCTCTTGTCTTCATGTTTATTCTTTCAATATACTTGTTTGAAAATACTTCAATGTTTATAAATGCTCATATCTTCATGATTATATTCTGAGCATATATACATCTGACTTGTATTTGCGCTTTAACAGTTCTAGTTAAACCATATTGAGCAACATATGCTTCATAGGAATATGGGTTCTTTGTGCTAGGACTTAAATGAAACTTCTATGGATTCATGATTACTAGTGTCTCCTACAAAAGAAGTTAATACATAGTGATTGAGTGTGAGGTGTCGAAAAGAAATGAGTGTGGGTTGTGCGTTGAGGTAAAACGGAAAAGAGAGTTTGGTTAGATGTGAGCTTAATGATTAAAAGAAAGAGGGTGTGAGAACAGAGTAAAAGAATATCAAACTCTTCACCAACTACTTTCTGATCCGGGTAGCCACATTACTAATGTTTCACAATTCTTGGTGAACATTATTGAAACAGGCAACTAGCCCAGGCCAACTCTTGATAAAAATCTCACTAGCCACTCATTTTCTTATTTGGGGACGCAACACATAATCTATCTGGTTTTCATTTGGAAAATCTGGATATTGAGAAAGAAGGAAGTCTGCCCCACCTTCGTACTTCAATCATGCACACTGAGTCTGTGTTTATCTACTGTTGTCTTAGTGGTTTACACAATGTTGAGCTTTTTATAAAAGCAATCATCATATGCTTAATTCTTTCTACACTTGCACGAACACACAAGGAATTTGTTTTCTTGTCATAACATTCATAGAAATTTCCTTTGTGGTGTTTCGATGATTGGATGGAAGCCCTGGGGGAGTGAACATCAAAACAACTCCTTTCTTATGTGTATCTGTTAAACATAGTGACTTAGTGTTACTGACAGGAAATTTAACTGATTCATTTGTTGATTCAGGTGTTACATTCCTATTTTGTCTATATTTGCAAAGATCTGGATGAATACATTTTTCAAATTGGCAACGAATCAGAGGCTCTTGACAGATCAGTGGCCAGTTCAGATTATAAAAGACTTTTCTTAGTGAAAGTTTTGATGTTATAGATACTCTATTCATCAAAAAGGGGGAGATGAATTACAGAAATGTTCAGATTCAGAAATATCAAAGTTAAAATGTTGAAGAAGATAAACTTCAATGATTGAAAGTTTGAACGATTGTACAAACAAAGTTGAAGAGTTCTGAAGATGTGCTGAATTTAAGGAAATTTTCTTTGAAGATTATTTGCTGAAGCAATTCGAGCTAAATCTAAAGATAATTTCTTTTCGAAGTCTGAAAGAGTTTCTGTGATAATTCTGAAGAGGTTATTGAAGATCGTTTCTACCATATTTGGGGGAGATTGTTAATTTTGTTCAAAGAGACAGACTTGGGAAGAATACAGTCAAAGAAAGAAAAGATTGCAATATTTGTGCTTACTGAAGAAATTTGTTTCAAAGAAGGAGATTGTAGTTTTTGAGCTTGAAGAGAAGACTGAACTGCTAAATCTTTTAAAGATGATTTTGAATCCAAAGGGGGAGATTGTTAGAGCAGAAGTATGTTGGATACAAGATCATGAAGACTAAAGGTTAAAGTACAAGAAGTCAAAGCTGGAAAGTCAACTCTCATGGAAAGTCAAAGTCTTTGTATTTGTTAGGGTATAAATAGATTTGTTTTTGCTGTTTAATAGATAGATGACTAGTTGAAGAGTTCGCATTCAGAGAGAGTTTTGTAGAGAGAGAAAGATTCTTGTAGAGAGAGAAAGTTGCAATCTATGTTTGTAATTTTTGAATTGGAAATTGGAATTAAGCAGGCAGTTAATAAATCTTGTTTGTTTGTTTGAATTGCAATTAGAAATCTTGAATTTAGGACACACACAAATAGCAGAACAATGATTGCAGTCGCTCACACTACTTAGTGATCAAGTCAGAAGAATGATAAAGTGCTCTCAGCAGTCTAAACACAAAAGAAGTTCTCCAGACTGATAATTGCAGATGCTCAGGCAGCTAACTCAATCCAAGCAGAGACCAAATCATCAAATCCAGAATCTGAAAATCTTGACAGACATGAGCACTCGAGTAAAAATTGATCAGTTGCTAATGATATGTGACCAACATATGATAAGAGTGATGTCGCATATGCATTCTGTGTATAAAGCTCAGGAACAGGGCAAACTTGTATGAAACAGGGTTAAGAACAGTCAGGATTCTCAAAAAATTCATCAAAATTCGCAAACAATCAAAATTCGCAGATCACTATAGACAATTAAGCACAATTCGCAAGATGGCATGAGCCTGAAACATAATTCGCAGAGGCTTGCATTGCGAATTCCCAACTTTCGCAAGCCTCACATTAGCGAATCCTCGCCTTTCGCAAATCTCACAATCACGAATTCTTCAGAATTCGCTAAACACTCTCCTGCGAATTCTATACTTAGAATATTTCTCATAGATGGAAGCCACTTTTCGCATACATATAACCTGCGAAAAGTTTGACATTTCGTAACCAAGTGGCCTGCAAATCCTTTAGAATTCGCACACAACATAAGGCACAATAGTTTGCGAATTCCTCAACTTTCGCATGTGACTACCTGCGAATCTCACACTTGTAATTTTGTTGCATCCAATGTTCTTTGCGAAACCTTCAATGAAAGCTCTTCTTTCTTCGAATTCCTCAACATCTGCGAGTTCTTCAATATATCTTGCGAAATCTGTAGATCTGGAACGATTTTTCAAAACTTTTTCAAAAAAATATTCAAAACTTCGATTCTTGAGTTGATACTTTATCCATAGGTTCAAAAACATTTGTAGTTGATCATATTATACAAATCTGACTCTATAGCAATTTTTTATCCAACCACAGAAAAGAAAATTTTCGAACAAAATAAACTCAAAAATCGACCAAATTGATTTCTGGAATGAAATTGACACTAGTAATTGATTCGATAATGGTCTACAATATACTCTGAATCAATTTTAACAATAAAAAACATCTAATCCAGCATCAATTCTAGAAATCAACTGTTCTATTCAAAAAACCAAACAGATCTCAGATCGTACAGAAAATGATTTTTCTGTTTAGCTCTGATACCACTTGATAGGTCCATTGAGATCATGATTGGTATTGATTGAGAAATAAACAAGAGATTAAGGGACAGAAATCAGTAGATTTATCCAATGAAAAAAATGCAAAACTACAACTACTATGAACAGTAGTCGTATGTCTACATAGTGAGAGCTGGAGGATTACACAAAATGAAAGTTAACCTAAAACATAACTACAAGATTCCTATATATACCCCATATCCCTTGTATACATTGTAAGTCCAAACCCAATACAATAAATGTAGATTATTTTATAAAACTTCTAAATAGAACATAAAATATGTTCTAACAATAATATCAACTTTGGTCTGATTTAGACTTTGACAAACTTTTCTCCAATTCTGTAAACTGACTTTGAAACCTTTATATATCTCCCCCTTTTTGATGAATTGTGAGAATCAGAATCATCAAAACTATTCCAATGTCAACACAGTCTTTGAATAGTCTCCCCCAAATCATCAAATAAGCACAGTCTTCATGACTAATCTCCCCTTCTTGGTAAGATATAAACATTCTCCCCCAATATATGAACAGATCTGATAATGAGTCGTCAATTCATGAAAGTATTTATCCGAATCTTTTCAAATTCAGATAAATTGGAATGGTAACCCTGAATCAACAGATGAAAAAGTTAGGAATGACTGTCAGTAACACAAAGTTACTGTGTACAACGAATGTACAATGTAAGGAGCTTGAGATGACGTTCACTCCCCAGGACTTCCATTCAACATTAAAAAACATAAGGTATTTTCTGTGAATGTTCTGACAGAAAAACATATTTTCTGTGTCCTCGTGCTTGTGTATGAAAGAATTAACACAATGATTGTTCTTTAGGCTCAAAATTTTGCAAACCATTGAGATAACAAAGGTTATACATAGACTCAAATGTGCATGAAAAAGGGTCGAAGGTGGGGCAACATTCCTTCTTTTTCAATATCAGTATCTTCCGACGGAAGAACCAATAGCGTATGTGCTGCATCCCCATAAAATGTGAAACATTATCTTTTTGAGAAAAGAATGAGTAGCTGGTGGGGTTGTATACAAGAGTTATCATGGGCTCACTGCCTTTTTCAATGATGGTCACCAAAGAATGTGAACCAATCAGATTATGTGGCTGCCCGACTCAGAAAGAATTTGGTGTAGAGTTTAATATTCTTTTACTCTGTTCTCACACCCTCTTTTTTTTAATCTTTTAAGCTCACTTCTAACCAATCTCTCTTTTTCATTTTACCTCTTCACACACCAACACTCAAATCTTATGACCCCTCTCCCCTCAATCACTCTTAAGATTACTTCCGGGGTAGGAAACACTGGTTATCGTGAATCCATGGAAGTTCTGTTAAGCTCACACATTGAATCCCATGTATTGTCCTAAAAGTATATATTGCCTCAATGATTTTCTTGACATGAAAGCACAAGAAATCATTTGTCAGTATATGTATGCGCATCAAAAATCAAATTGAAATTTGAGCATTTTAAGCATTTAAGATTTCTCAAAACTTTGAATGAATGAATAATCATGAAAGAATAGAAATGTTTTGAGAATCTGACAATGATTTAAATCAGATCAAAATTAATGAAAAATAATATTTTGGGAAATCAAAGACGTAAGATGTTTATATGAAGAAAATATAAAAATGTTTGCATTGAAAGCACATATTATGATGAAATGACGTATGATCTCAAACAATGTAGAGTAGCAAATGGGAGTACTACCATAGAAAGATTTAATATTTGATACATGGTAATAACAAAGTCAAGAAATGCACTGAACCAATGTGTGTATGAATAATTGATAGTATAAGGACAAGACAATTACACAAGTATTTGTCATTAGAAACACATGGTCAGATAATCTTGAAAGTATCCATATGAAAATCATTTAAAATCGCACTTCTTAGTTCATGAAAACATTTTAAGAATGTGAAGTGGTTTGAACATTTGATGAAATCATTTTTCACAAGTGAAAGTTATTCATCTTTCAACAAGTGATAGAGTTTGATAAATTGAAGATATACCTGTAGTATATAGTATCTCAACTCCCCCTCGAATGTATATCATCGTTTAAATATCCTCGACAAAACGTCAGATATCCTCCCCCTAAATATCTGTAAAAAGTCAATTTATTTGAAAAATATAACAGTGAAATATATTTTCTCCCCCTAAAAGATATAGCAATTAAATTTCTATAAACTCCATCTCAACATAAAAACTCCTTGAAAAGATGTGATCAATTGAGCATCCTTCACAAGAAAAACAGTTGAGTACGGGTTCTGAACAAAGATATTCCGAAACCATGATTACATATTCTCCGGTGAGAATAGTTATAGGAAAGATACCAATGAAGACCGGGTCCTGATCTAATATAATCAGAAACCATTGTCACTTGAAAAATAACCTGCAAGATAAAAGATTTTGGCAATCATTTTAAAAATGATTCCGCCTTTGTCAGTAAATGATGAATAGAAGTAACTGTTCACAGTTTCCAAAACACAATCAATATAAGCACAAAGCAAGATACACTCCCCCTTGAATCATGGAATGACATTTAACATACCTAATTTGCTGACTAGAAAGGTAAACCTCTTTTCATCCAAAAGTTTGGTGAAAAGGTCAGCCAACTGGTAGTCTGTTTGCACGAAATGCATCTCTATATTGCACTTTTCCACATGATCCTTGATGAAGTGGTACCGTACATCAATGTGTTTAGTCTTTGAGTTCTGCACTGGAGATTAGCCATTATTGCTATCGCGCTCTTGGAGTCACAATAGATAGGGACTCACTGGTATGAATAACCAAAATCATTCAATTGTGTCTTCATCCAGAGGACTTGTGAACAGCAGCTTGCGACAGCTACATATTCAGCCTCGGCGATAGATGTAGATACACAATTCTGTTTCTTTGACGTCCAACTTACCAACTTATCGCCTAAAAACTGACATGATCCAGACGGGCTCTTGCGATCCCGTTTGCATCCTGCGTTATCAACATCTGTGTAGGCAGTTAGATAAAAACTAGAACCCTTAGGATACCAAATGCCTAACTCGGGAGTGCCTTTGAGGTACCTAAGAATTCTTTTTACAACAACTAGGTGAGATTCCTTCGGGTTCGCTTGATACCTAGCACAGAAACATGTGGCAAACATAATATTCGGTCTATTTGCTGTTAAGTATAATATTGAACCAATCATGCTACGGTACACTTTTTGATCTACATGTTCACTAGAAAGGTCAGCTTCTAAAAGTGTGCCCGTTGCCGTTGGTGTTTTCATCACTGAACTTTCAGACTGTTGGGATTTTATGTTCAAGAACATGGGTTTCAAAAACCATAAAACGATTTTAGGCAACGGAGGCAAAAACAAAAATTTTGAACATAAACATAAAACCATTTTATTCCCACAAAGGATCTTGTTACGTGCAATGAAAAGATAAAACATAAAAGGAAGTTTAGATTTACAACCTTTGAAGACTTTGGATCCTCACGGGAGGTTAATCGTTGATGATGATGGTAGAACCCAAGGTAGAGTTCCTCTATCGGTATCCACCAACAAGCTCCAACATCTCGAATGCTAGTTCCATTCTTTTGATGATGCAAGTATGCTTTCTTGAGTCAAATCTACAAGGGATTTGATTAAGCAAGAAACACCAAAACCACCACTATGGTGGTTTTGGCCGAAGTCTAGAGAGAGGGAGGAGAGAAGAGAGTTTTTTTTCTTTTTTCAAAACTTGTTCTATGCATGCCTAAAAGCAAGGTGAAAGGTTTTAATAAAAGCAACCAACCACCTCACAAAAGAACCAATGAGCATTCTCCCTTCCATGCATATTTTCATTCAAGCCCTTCCACTTTTAAATTATAGCCATGCATATTTTCATTCAAGCCCTTCCACTTTTAAATTATAGCCATGCATATTTTCCCTTTAGCCCTCCTAGTTTAAATTAGTTAAAATCATAATTTTAACAATATAAACTTTATTACTATAAGTCCCTCTTGTAATTCTAGTTACATATGAGCTCATCATATTATAAATAAACTAGAATCTTTTATTTGCATCAATTATTATGAATCACATTCAGTAATAATTTTCAAGAATTATTAATATTTATCAAGAATCAAAATTCTTATAAATATTAATTTGGTGTCTACTTGTTTTTGTTGTGACCCTATAGGATCATAAATTACCGACAATATTATTTTATAATCATTCTTGAGCATATAGAACCAACAATCTCCCACTTGCTCAATATTGTATTATAGAATAATATAGACAGTGGTGGACGTCTAGCAACATCTCACTGCCCCCAACAACGTATGACTGTATATGCCATTCATCAACATCCAATTCCAACAAGCTCAAAACTTTAATTGATGTATAAGGTGTGGTATCAGTTATCCCTTTGTTCGGACATCATGTTGAACATGAGACATGGATCGCTATCATTCTCATATGTCATTCAACTTTTGGTAAGGCACCTTAGATGTCTCACTCTTAAACCATTTAGAGGAACAAATCCCATTTTGACTACATACGCCTCTTATGCAGTTCATAATATACCCAATGATGGCCTTTATAGATGCCTACTACTTCAAGATCAGCGGTTAACCATATCAAAGCACAGTACTCTCTACACTCAAGTCCCTAATATGTATCTCAGGTCAAAGGATACAAAGATATTACCTTTATTCAAGTGTCACTCATGACAACGATGCATGAAGTGATCTTGATGCGGGTCATGTCCAGTACTTGTTCCCTAGCAAGTATCTACGAACTTAGTTTCAACACTTTGCCACTTTTACCCTTAAAAGTCAACCAATCCAATTCATATTAGCCTTTCTTCATAGTTGCTCCCACAACTATGATCGACTATGGACGTTTAGAATTTATTCACGGATTAAACATGCTAATATAGAACACAACAAGTATAAGAGATCATATCCTATATATCTTTACCAAATACTATACTTGTTGCTTAACTTCTTCCAATATCCAAATACTAAATTCAAATCAATTTCCATCACTAGAATAACGAAGTCCTATGGCTCAAGCATGACCCTTCAAGCTTAGCATATGAAAAGAGCTTCGTAAATGGGTCATCTAAAATTTGATTTGTGTGAACTTTGTGAATACTAACATCTCCATCTCTAACTTTGTTTCGAACATAGTTAAATGTTTAGAGTAGATGCTTGGTACTCTGATGTGACATAGTGTCCTTTAGCTTGCGTAATGGCACCCATATTGTCACAAAAGATTTCTAGGTGATCCTGAATGGAAGGTATCATCCAAGCTTTTCAATGAACTCTTTCATCCAAAACATCTTATCTTTTGCAGCTTCTAAAGCAACAATATATTCTTATTCTGTAGTATATTATGTAATTTAGCTTCATTTGGAACTCTTTCCAATGAGCTACTTCTTCATTCACAATGAAGACATACCCCTTTTAATGGTCGAGAACCTTCTCGATCTATATGGAAGCTATCAACAATGTAACAGTTTACTATGATCTTCTTCCAATCTTTAATTAATGACCTTCCCTCGTATGTCGTTGGTTTCTTCTTCTAATGCTCCAAAGTATTATGACATACTCGGTCTTGTGCATATCTGGTATTTATGATGGATCCAATTGTCGTAGCATATGGAATACCAATCATTTTATCTAACTCAACCTTCTCAAAGTGATGTCATATAATCATTGCAAGAGACTACCTCTAGTGCCTTGCATCTTGAACCTTTCAAGATCTTGTCAATTTACGTACTTTGACTTAAACCTATAAGTCATCTTGATCTATCTCTACAGATTTTTATTCCAAGAACATAATTAGCCTTTCCTAAGTCTTTCATTTTGGAAATATTGTCTGAGCGAAGACATGATGTCTTGCTAAGTCGAAAAATTAATTTCCGAATACCGGTATGTCTTCCACATACAATATTAGGAATTTTACTGCGCTCCCACTAGCCTTTTAGTAAATTCATGAGTCCTTTTTATTTTGGTGAAAACAAAAACTTTTGATTTTCTCGTCAAAATGAAGATTTCAGCTTTAAGATTCTTATACTGATCCATGAATGGATTGCATCTTGGTATTCATGACTCTAAGTCACTTATCAGATTTAGAATCTGACATAGCACATTAGTAGTTGATAGGCTTACAAGAATCCTATCATACATCATCCTTCATTAGTCATAAGAAAACGATATTTCTCGGACTTCTGAATGATTCTACTAGATTTGTAAACACATTATGCTTTACTAAGTTTTTGATCAATCAAAGTGTTCAGTTTCAACAACCTTTGTTTGATAACTAGTGCCAACCAATAAGTGCATTAGGTTATGAGGTTACTGAATCTCTTCAAGTCCCTTAAACCTCCCATTTGCCTTGCCCATTAGAAACTTGCTTTCTAAGAACTTGGCATTCAAAAATAAACAATTTTATTATTTGTGGGATTGTAGAATCGATATTCTAAAACAATTTTTAGTATATTCTACAATACATGCATTTAGTAGATTTTAGGTCGAGTTTGGTTGAAGCTTATTGTCTTACATGAGCTTCATAAACCCACACCTTCAATTAAGATTAAGGATGAAAACTTTCATACGAAATCTTATAAGATGTCTTGTCTACCTCTTGGTTGGTGTCATATTTAAAATACGATTTATAGTAAATGAGGTAGAACTCGGAATTTATATAGGAATAGTACTTCTACTCATCAAAGAGCGAACCATATTTAATAAGGTTCGGTTCATCCTCTCGAACATATCATAAAGAAGTGGTGTTTTGGATGGACTAAATTGTGTTACTATCCCACAATATCTAAGACAATCCAAGAGTTCTTAGTTGGTTACTTTCCTATATCAGAAAAGACTTTAATGGTCCTATAGAGCTGTTTCATTAACTTCACTTTGAAGCAGCTTGAATCATATCAAATGCTTCATGCTTATAACTTCAACGTTTGAAAAACATTAGTGAAGATATTGTATCATCTATCACCATATCTAGACAAGGTTTTGAAAGGCCATATACATCAACATGTATCAATCTTAACCAAAGACTTTTCTCTTTTACTACAATAATTAGAGAGAAGAGTTATATTCAACTTGTCAAAACTCGCATATATCAAATGAAACATTCGTTTCAAAAAACGCTTAAGTGAACTTCATCCAATCAATAAACATTCAACTGAAATAATAATTTAGTCAAACTAAATTTAAACATTGTTCGAAACAACATTGTTTTAACAATACAAGCCATGTGGTTTCATAATAAATTCTCTTATAAGCTTGGTATGCAATTTTGCTTCCTTGCTTACATGGATCACCATCATTTTTGTCATTCAGCCACTTACCTTTCTTGAATATCTGTAACATATTACAAGATAGAGTTCTACACTTAGTATCAAATACATAAGTGCAAGATAGAAAGGGTAAAAGTTATGTCTATCTTATAGATACCTGAAGGACTTTCCTTGTTAGAAAACTTTATTTCACAGGGGATAATCTCCTCCAACACTTGAAGTCACTGCCTCGGGAAGATTTCTTTCATATGTTTCTAGTAACATATATAAGTCCGAGACCGAAACTTCCCGAAAATCCATTTTAAAACCATCGAACCTTTTGTTCAAGGACCTGAGAATCGCATTCTTGGCTAGCATATCCGGATAAGGACAACCAAGTCTATCTAAATAGTCTAGATGCATCCTCATGATTTGAAGATGGGAGCCCACACTTTGGTCTTCCCTCATTTTGGTCTGATGAAGTGTCCGACGTGTTTTAAGGACTTCTGTTCTCACAAAACATTTATGATATGTCCGTAGTCTCTCCACAAGGTCATATGCCATATCTTGAAATATCTCCACATCTTCTCGTAAGACTGAATCCATAGTTTCAAGCATAAGACATGAAACATCGTATGAATCATTATAATGCTTCCACCAAGCATTTTGGGCCTCTATGGAGGTGAGAGGAGGTTCTTGTGGAAGAGGTACGAAAAGCACATATGATTTCTTTTCACGTGAGAGAATAAGTCTCAGCCTTTGAATCCACAAAGGGAAGTTTGGGACAGTTAACCTATCTTTCAAGAGAGAGGCTCTTAGGGCTGAGTTAATTGCGGTGTTTTGGTTCATCTACAAAAATTAACAAAGTTCATTTAGAATTTTCAATATTTAATATTTGACTCAATTAATACCCTCTTACGTTTCTTAAACATTAATTAGTCAAATCTATAATCCAAGTTGCGAAACGAACAAATGGTTAGGTGACCTTTATCCCGCCTATTCAATCCAACAAGGTAGGCAACGCTTACCAATTACATCTAGATGTAACTTATAGCGGTATGGGATTCTTAACAACTTTTGTCAACTTGACATGTTTGATCCCATCTATGCCTCGGGCCTCTTTTGTTTAGGTGACCTTTATCACAAAAAAATTCCCGATCAAGTCATCCTACTTAAGACAACGTGTGAAACTTACATCAATGCGGTTAGGTGACCTTTATCCCACAAGGACACAAGAATCACCTCATTCATCACAAGACAATCCAAGCGGTTAGGTGACCGTTATCCCACAAGGGTGCCATAGTGATGAATGGAGTCTCTCAAAAGGATGGCATTGACTTGCCTTCTAAGAGGGATTTATATGTTTTACAATTCTAGTATTGAAAAACATTTGTGTTAAGAGTTATTGCATGCGTCTAATACGTGGTACTATATTAAAAAACTTATTTACTATATTAAAATCCCCATTTTATCATCTAAAATTTGTGGTCAAAATATTAATATCATATATTAAGATTTATGTTTGATCACAAAAAAAAATATATAATCCTATAATAAACATTTTATTATTAGACTATGAGTTTGGATGATGCTTAAAATCTCCATTTTAACTCCTTTCACTAATTAAAAAAAATTTGACGTTTGGTAGTTTTTAGAACAAAAATTTACAAAACCATTTTAGCGTCTTATTAAAAACATCAAAATTCGATTTCCAAACTCTTAGTACCATATAATTGCATAGGTCAAAATACTCTTAGTTTTGAAAAAACTTATTTCTTCAAAATTATTTAAAATCTCCATTTTAAATTGTTTGGTTCATATAAAATCCAATTTTTAGAGTGTTTTTAAAAAACTATTTTATTCAAAACACATATGAATCAATTTGCATGTTATGGATTTAAAATCTCTATTTTAAATTTTGTTTTACTTCAAAAACTTCATTTTAAGGTTTGGTTTATCTCATTATAAAACTTATCTTAAAATTGTCGCTCCAAAAAACAAACAATTTTAAAGCGAGTTTGAACCAAATTTATGTTCTCTACTAGCATATAAAATATCTTATATTTTAAAGAAAATAAAAAGGAACATAAACAATCACAACATGCAAAAGAATGTGCATAAAACAAAGCCATTTCTAATGACATTTCTTGTGAGCCAAAACAAGAAATGTCAAGTCCATTCCTTAGGAAAAAAAATTAAAAACATTTAAAAAAAAGATCTTCATGCTCCCACTTGCTTTGACATCTCCATGCAAACAAGTCACCAAGCTCCATCTTCAAGTTCCATGTTGGCTCCATTTATCTACAATTTATAAATAAAGAAACTAGTTATAACAACTAATCTAATATTTATAAAATGAACATAATAGAAGATAATAAATCCTATTTACTATTACAAACCAACATGAATAAAAATATTACAACCATATCGAATTTTTAACTCACATAAAAACACGAAAGGTCCATGTCTTGTTTATGCACATATTTCATAAAATAAAACAACACTTTCTTTTTCTAAGGCAACTTTTATGTAACAAAAATGCATGTCAAAATTTTGTTACATAAAATATAAAGACTAGCATAAAAAGGTTGCCAAAGAAACCATGCATGAACCTTTTCATACAAGATGAAATTTTTATCCATGGCTTCCAAAAAACCAAGTTTCAACCAAATAAAACTTATTATCTAATCATGCATATAACATCGACTCTGATACCACTTGTTGGGATTTTATGTTCAAGAACATGGTTTCAAAAACCATAAAACGATTTCAGGCAACGAAAGCAAAAAAAACAAATTTGAACATAAACATAAAACCATTTTATTCCAACAAGGAATCTTGTTACATGCAATGAAAAGATAAAACATAAAAGGAAGTTTAGATTTACAACCTTTGAAGACTTTGGATCCTCACGAGAGGTTAATCGTTGATGATGATGGTAGAACCCAAGGTAGAGTTCCTCTATCGGTATCCACCAACAAGCTCCAACACCTCGAATGCTAGTTCCATTCTTTTGATGATGCAAGTATGCTTTCTTGAGTCAAATCTACAAGGGATTTGATTAAGCAAGAAACACCAAAACCACCACTATGGTGGTTTTGGCCGAAGTCTAGAGAGAGGGAGGAGAGAAGAGAGTTTTTTTCTTCATTTAAAACTTGTTCTATGCATGCCTAAAAGCAAGGTGAAAGGTTTGAATAAAAGTAACCAACTACCTCACAAAAGAACCAATGAGCATGCTCCCTTCAATGCATATTTTTATTCAAGCCCTTCCACTTTTAAAATATAGCCATGCATATTTTCCCTTTAGCCTTCCTAGTTTAAATTAGTTAAAATCATAATTTTAACAATATAAACTTTATTACTATAAGTCCCTCTTGTAATTCTAGTTACATATGAGCAGTTCAGAACTTGGATCTAGTGATAAAGCTTCCACATTAACAAGTGTGGAACCTGCTTCAAAACAGACTAAGATTTCTAAATCTTTTACTGATTCAGATTTAGATTTTCTGTTTTATGATGCGTTTGATGACTTTCAGAACATACAAGGTCAATATGATATACCTATCACTGATACATCTACTACCACTGCAGATATGTCAGGACCCTCTGAAGATAATGGAGAAGATTCTAGAACACAAGTACAAGAAGTTTCAGACAACACAACTTCAACAAATAATGAAGATATTTCATCTACATCTGAAGGAAATGTGTTGGAAACTCCCATTGCAGAAGCTATTCCATTGCAAAGCACATCAAGTCCAATTGTATCTTCTTCAGAAGGATCAGAAGTTCAAATTACCTCAACTCCTGAAGAACCAGCAATATAAGATGAGTTTGATTCTTCTAATAATCAAACAGAGGTTGATGTATTACCAAGTTCACACAGATGGACAAGGAATCATCCTCCAGAAAACATAATTGGTGACCCATCTGCTAGAGTGACTACCAGATCTGCTTTTCTACCGGCAACAGCCAATTTCTGCATGTTTTCAAGTTTTCTGAGGAACATTTAATGTAACACTCTAAATATTCAGAGTAAATTAAAACCTGGAAATAAGGCAACGAGACATCCGTGATGATATTAACTTCCCATAAAGGGGATCAGTCCTTAAGACTATACAAAACTCATACGGATATATAATTTATCAACAATACTAATCTAAACATAACCGTCTAGACTACAACACTTGACGAACCAGAATTCACTAAAGGATGGGACTTAAACAATGCCCAACACCAAAATACTAGACATCTCAAAATATGCCTCGAGTCCACGCTCGACTCTCAAAGACCCTGTGCAACCCACCGCTAAGGGAAACCTGTTATATATTTGAGAAAAAGTGTTAGGCTTAAAGCCTAGTGAGAACATACAGTTTATTCAAAATCAGAGATATAAACATCAGTATCATAAAGAAATCTTTTCATAAAGGTTTAGTTTATAAAAGATAACATTTCCAAAGAGGTTAAACTTATAATTTAGGTCCTTGCCACAAGCGGGCTTTTTCGTTATAAACATGCCACAAAAGGACCGAAAACAAATCTTTTTACCAAGGATTGTGGCGAAACACAAAGTTAGGCCAACAAACCGAGTTACGAGCTAAACCAATTGGAATCCGTGGATACGAATCACAAAGTCCGTGCTTCAACGTGAGATCAAGCCCCAAGCGCAAAACCAAGGTATACTCCTTCGCTAGGATCACTATGAACCATGGCTAGTATCCGGCCTCACATAACCGTACCAAGTTGCCCTCAAGGAACAAGTGATCCCTAGCTACAATTCTGGGGAATGTAACATCCCAACAATACAGTTTACTCCAAAACCTAGGGATTCACTAGTAATGGTAAGGACTCGTCACAACAACATATGTGACCAACCATAAATAAATATATGGTACAAGTACATTTTATAAACAAAATACTACTCCCAGTTCAACTTCTGGTAAGAATGAAAGTCGTTAAAATTAGTTCATAAATATTCTTTTCAAATGACCACATAGTGTAAATAAACATCATTTTACTTCAATAAGGCGGAACCCGTCATTTTGGTCAAGTCTGACCGGGAACCCCGAGAATCACCAAAAACTTCATTTATAATAAAATGTAAAGAACATAAAATCATATCGTCTAATACTTTAGATTTCGCAAATAAGAGTTTTGACATGTATAAAGTTTGTAAAATGGTAGTAGGAACTCACCAAACAGGTTTATACGAAAACCCGAAAACCAGATATCGACCACGACGAAGAGGTGAAGCTTTATACACCGAAACCCCGAGCAATGCACTTAATACTAGCGATTAACGAACCCTTGAATATCCAAATAAACTTTAGAGAGAGAGAGACTTGAAGAGAGAGAGAGAAAAACGATTTAGAGAGAGAGAATGAGATTCAGAAATGAGAGATATTTTGGGTGGAAACCCTTAAGTCGGCCAGGAGAGCTTCGCGGGTTATGCCGCGACTTCCACTCGCGGCATAACTCGCCCGTGTCCCTAAAAACCAATACATCCAGAGGGTTTCGCGGGTTATGCCGCGACCTCAACCCGCGGCATAACTCGCGTAGTTCACTGTGGTTTGTCCAAAACCACCAAAGGCCAAACTCAAACTTAGTAACAAATGCGGTGCTAACGACAAAAGCTTAACGCTAGAATACCAAGGTTACATAACAAAATTTGGGGTGTTACATTTAAGCAAAGAAGCCTTCAGAAGCTTTAAAGGATCCAGATTGGATTAATGCAATGCAGGATGAGCTGAATGAGTTCAAAAGAAACAAAGTGTGGAGATTGATACCAGGACCCAAAGACAAATCAATTGTTGGAACAAAGTGGGTCTTCTGAAACAAAAAGGACGAGGCTGGAATTATCGTGAGGAACAAAGCAAGACTGGTTGCAAAAGGTTACAATCAACAAGAAGGGATTGATTATGACAAAACCTATGCACCAGTTGCTCGGATGGAAGCCATAAAAATTTTTCTTGCTTATGTGGCTCACAAGAATATCAAAGTATTTCAAATGGACGTGAAGTCTGCTTTTCTCAACGGCATTCTTCATGAAGAAGTCTATGTGAGTCAACCAGAAGGCTTTGTGGATCCGAAGTTTCCAGATCATGTTTTTGTTCTTGATAAGGCACTGTATGGATTAAAACAAGCGCCAAGAGCATGGTATGAAACCTTATCAGTCTATCTAACCGAGTCAGGTTTTCGGAAAGGTACAATCGATACTACTTTGTTTCTCAAAAAGAAAGGTAAGGATTTGATACTTGTACAAATTTATGTTGACGACATAATTTTTGGCTCTACTTCACAAGAATTGTGCGTAGAATTTGAAAATATCATGAAAAAGCGTTTTCAAATGTCAATGATGGGAGAACTCACATTTTTCTTAGGCCTGCAAGTTAAGCAAACCCCGGAAGGAATTTTTATAAATCAGGCTAAATATATCTGAGGCATGTTGAAGAAATTTGACATGAACTCTACTTCACCCATGAAAACTCCAATGCTAAATATACTGGACTATGACTTCTGATCACATCAGATCAGGACTCGTACTTAATGATTTGTGCTTCACAACAAAAAATCAAGGGGAGAAATCAAGATGTGTACATACTTCAAGGGGGAGCTTAATGCAAAAGTCTGTAAGTGTGTATATATATTTGAAATATCTGAAAGGTTTGAAAAGTTTTTCCTGAGAAAAATACTGGTTTTGTGCTAAAAAGTCAATTTTGCAAAGTTGCAATTTTGGGAAAGTAAAAGTTTTCATTTTTGGAAAGATTTCATTTTCTGAAATTTTTTTCTCAAAATTTTTCTAAGTATGGAAACGCGCAAAGCACTATGCTTACGCTTAAACGCGCAAGACATAGTCTGCGAGTTCACCAAATGCGCAAGGCATTGCTAGCGAGTTTGATAAACGCGCAAGGTGAAGCTAGCGAGTTTGGTAAACGCGCAAGGTGAAGCTAGCGAGTTTGGGTAAACGCGCTAGTTGAGGCGTGCGAGTTTCAAAAACGCGCAAGGCGTTACTTGCAAGTTTGGGCGATAAATTTATTTCAGCCTGCGAGTTTCAATTTTCTTACTCCTTAGGCTTGCGTGTTTCATGAATTTTTCACTTAAATTGTTTCTTGAGTGAAAAACACACACATATTTGTCAATGTTTGAGACAAATACCTTGTTTTCTTGATATGAGAGAAGAAAAACTCAATTCGTGCATTGTGTGCGAGTTTTGTACAATAAACAGTGACTTGCGAGTTATTGGGCTTCCGAGTTCTGTAAATGAACAGTGACTTGCGAGGGCTTAGACTTGCGAGTTCTGTGACTAGCGCGTTTTGTCGAGTATATAAATGTTCTATCTATTTACTTCTCTCATTATCAGTCTGTGGCTTTCAACACTTAGCGATTTATCTCTAAAATTTTCTTGCGACTTTCATCTTTTCAGTTCATTTCCCTCGAAGATTTCAGTGTACATTGTTGTTTTTCATTTGTTTAATTGTTTGTTTTTAGTTTTATCGTTTCTAGCGTTTCATACTTTATTTTGTCGATTCAATTTTTTTTAACTGTTCATCTTCCTAGTTCGATGTGTTTTAAAATTCACAGACACAAAATTTCTTTTTGGGTTTGTTCTTTTAAACTAATGTTAGTATTAAAAATCATACTTGATAGAATCTGGGTTTGCTCGATATATTGATTTTTGCAGGTTACTATAACTCTTGGATTCTTGAACTGAACCATTGGTTATTCAGAACTGAACTGTTGTTTCATACTGGACTGAACTGAACTCGAAATGATATTCTAAACTGAACTAATCTGGACTTAATGGATGAATGATTGAACTCATAAACTTTAATCATCTTGTTCAAGATTAAAAGAACATTAAAAGTCAGAATTTTTGAAATAAAGTGAACGGTTTGAATTTTGAATGTTAAATTTGAATTTCAAATTTTTTCAAATAAAGAGTAAATTGCAAAGTTTGATTATTGGAGTTCATTTAAAAAAATTTCAAGTTTAAAAAGTCAAAAGTTTTGGTTACCTTTGCAAAATCAATATGATAATTAATTTTTCAGATTTCAAGTATTATTTTTAAATACAACATTACTTTGACAGAATAAATTCGAAATGTGAAGTGTTGTAGTCAATTTTATGTTTTTGTGTGTTGTTGTGAAATTTTGTTCATTTAAAGTTGCAATTTGTTTTCTGCAACTTATTGTGCTTTCATTGCAAGATCTTAAAGTACATTGTTCTGTAATTCAAAATTGTTTTTCTGAAAAACAAGTTTTTGGATTTATACTGACATATTGGATTTTATCCAATACATTTTATAATTTTTCAGGAAATCAATGGCGGAAGAAAATATTCATGATCAAAGTGTTCAGATGGATGAATATGATCCGAATGTTTCACGGGAGATGCCCATGCCTTCTTCCCGATCCCATTTTTCTGAAGTTGGTGCTGATCCAGATCTTCAATTGATCAATCCTCAAGATTATCTCTCTTTGTCACCAAATAATCATCATGTGATATTTGACAATCTCATGGTCAAGCCATTGATAAAGGAGATACAGAAAAACCATCCAATCTGTACTGCCTTAACTGCAACTGCTACTATACCAATGATCTATTTACAACAAGCATGGAGAACCATTGAGCATGTAGTGCAAGGCAATAGAAAGTATTTCACCATTCGCATCGACAACTTCACATCCATCCTAACCTATCAAAGACTTCGTCTGCTTCTTGATCTACCTTTGCCAGATTCAGGAGAAGGAAAGATAACTTTTGATCCTTATCGTACAAATCACGAAATGTTTGCTGGTATTCGTGCTCTAGGATATGTTGGAAGTCTTTCAAAGATGAGTGACTTTAGGAAGTCAAATTTGCCTCCATTCTATTATCAGTTTTTCTCAGTGATCAACAATTGCTTGACTTCACGACATTATGGGCATGACAACACCAATATTCATACTCTAAAACTGTTCCATGCTATCATCTATGATCTGCATGTTGATTATGTTGTGGCCATCTGGACTGAGCTGTATGAGAAAGTTCTGAGCAAGAGACATTCAAAGAAGCCAAAATATGTGCCTTATCAGATATTTTTACAACTTATTGTCCGAGGTATTTTGAGATCCAACCGAGATGTTCCAAAGAGACATCATGAAAGTGCCCCAGAAAATGAAATGACACATCTTCAAAAGCAGAAGCAATCCTTCACTTTTGAGATGCCAGTTCCTGCTGCACTGCTTGCTTATGCCGATCCGAATGCTCCGAGTGTTAGGAAATATAGGGAGTCCATGGGATTGCCAGAGCCGGAGATCCCTACCTAGAACTCAGAACCAGTTAGACGAGCGGAGTCGGTGAGGGTTCAACATACTACGGGAGTAGTTGAACGGGAAAGTGAGCAGAGAGAAAATATTGAGAGGGGTTCAGGAGTTGGTCAGATTTCTGTACTTGAGGGTGTGGGAACACAGGCACAATCTACCACGCATTTAGTAATTCCTACATCTCAACCTGAGATTGCTATCATTCCTCAATTGGGCACTCAGGAAGAGAATCCCAATGAAAGTCAGAACTCTGAGAGAACTATATCGGTTGGACAAGCAAGCTCTTCTAGTACTTCGGTACCTTCAGCAACATCAACACAGGATGCAGCAGATCAAGGAAATGATCAGAATGTTAATACTGATAAGAACATGGGTCATAGTTTTGGATTTTTGGAGAAGGTTTCATTACACCAAAGTCTTGGTTCTACTGCAAGAGATCTTGACTTGGAAGGTGTTGATTCAACAATCAAGAATATTGTTTCTGACTCTAGAGTTATAAGGCAGGAAGAGGGAGTAGTAGTTGAAAACCCAGAAAATGTGAGGACTAGAGTGAATGTAGAAAAAGAACATGGTGAGCGTGTGTGTATCCAAACTTACCATTCTAGAAGGGCAGCCACATCTACTACCTCGTCGCATGTGTTGCGAGCAGAAGGTATTGAAACAGACATTAGTCGCCCACTAATTCATATACACACCTCAGCCAACCATTCTATTGCCTCTCAACAAGCTATAGTCTCATCTTTAAACTGGGATTTAGCACATACTCTATCTGCCTTTCACTCGGAAATGGCAGGTATTGAAACAAGAACTCAGTTGCCCCCGAGTTTGACTTCTTTCAGTGCACCTGTGAGTCTAGAGCCAATTGTTACAAATGTTTTTATTCCTAGGACACAACCAATTATATCTGCTATCATCGGTCATCTTAGTGACCCGGTCGGAACATCTGTAGTAGATCCGCAATCCGGACTACGAGGATCAGGTGGAAGTCCTGTCATTGCTAACATTATGCCAGCTTTGAGAACAGGCCACACTGTTGTGTCTTTAACAGTTGTGTTAACGGGAAGCTTGAGTAGCCCTGGTGTTACTTTACCCAAATTTCGTTTCAAGGGAATTTCTCAATGACGCCCTAAAGGTCGTTGAAACCTCGTTATCGCAGAAATTTCAGTCGAAGATGAATAAAGCAACTACAAAGTTTGAGGACGAGATTAGAAAAGTGTTGAGAATGTTGAAAGGGAAAAATCCAGTTGGTGAGGAGCCTGAGCAAACACTTCCACCACCATTTGTTCCACATCCACCACCATTTGTTCCACATCCACCACCAGTTCAATCCGTTTCTGAGCTGAAATCTTTACTTCTAGCCCAGCTGTTATCTGAAGCTCCAGCAGATCAAACCGAAGCAGATCTTATTGGATTATTGAGACAACAATCCCAACCAATTGTTTCTCAAGTTCTAGTAGATTATGTTGCACAATCTCAGTTCAACCAATTCAAAGATTCAGTTGAAAAGCACTTACAGGACCTAACCACAGCAGTACAACTTTCTTGCAAGGCTCAATCTGATGCTGATTTAAAGAAAAGGCATGATCGTGATTCTGATCAAGATCATGAGGGGGAGATGAATAAGAGACAGAAAACTGCAGAAGATATTGTTATTGCTATTATTGAGGAGCAGGGGACTGAAGTAGCTGAAACTACACATGGAGAACAGTCAGAAAAGGAACAGTTGAATGAGAATGTTCCAAAAGCTGAAGTAGAGTTGATGATCTATGACAATACGGAATCAAGGGTTGAAAAGCCTGCGATTGCCACAGTTGAGGAAGTTATGGAGATGTTGGGAGTTACAGCTGAAAACTTTGTCAACCTAGATGATTATGAAAGTGATGATGATGAACAGGCTGCTGCTAGGTATTACAGTTATTGGAAAGTAAAGCAAGAAGGAATGAACATTATTGAGCACAATATTCAAAGTGAAGGACCAGATCCAGAGAACTCAGTTACAGTTGAAGAATTTGTACATAATTCAATTGCTCAAGGAAATCTGAGTCAAAGTAAGAATGTGCTGGATGATTTGTTTGGAGAAACTTTAGCTGAGAATTTTGATGATATTGATAGTCAAGATGAAGAGATTGCAGATCTTGATCAAACTTTTTCAGTTCAACAAGCTGAAGTTGTGGAGGTTGCATAGATTGATAGTATAGTTGATTATGCTCCACCAACCTACAGACTGTTTGATGAAGATGAAATCTTGACTGCTATACCTATTGTCTATCGCACAAGAAACTTCTATGTCCCTGAAAACCTTGATGCTTCTGAACCAAGAGTTGCTCTTCCTTTGCCTAAAGATTTTGATTCTGAACAACCACCTGATCAACTCAAGCAGAAACCAAAAGCTGATAAGCCCAAAAAGTCAAAAAGATCAAGAATTTCTACCTCAAAGCCCAAACCAAAAGATCTAGAAGAAGAAAGGCCAATCATTATTGATATCCAAGACTTCAGGAATAAGCTATACAAAGAAAGAAAGCAAAGAGAAAAGGAGGAAAGACAGATAGTCCGAGAAGCTAAAAGCTGAATTAAGAAAAGAAGAAGAAGAAGCAGCCAGAGCAAAAGCTAGTGCACTTCCTTACATTCGAAACCAAGATAGTCCAAAGATATTAAGTGCAGCTGAAACCTCTATACAGTTAAAGCCAAATCCTGTTTTTGTTACTCCTATGGAAGTGGAAGAATTCTCAAAAGCTCATGGTCCAGAACTTGAAACAATGCAAGCAGAAGAGCTCATCTCTTATGAAATCAGTGATATAAGGAAAGTTACTTTCAAAGGAGATGTTAGAGTTGGTGTTATTCCTTATACAGGATATGATGTTGAGGGAGATTCTTTGAAGTTCATTGAGATCATCAGAAAGTTTCTCAAAGTACCATTCCTAGAAGAGTCAACCAAAATCTTTGTTTCTTCTCTGCAGTCGATTGATGAATTGTTTTTATGGTGTTGGAGATAGAGACAAAGTTTATCATGCCAATTACATCAGATTCATGAAGACAATGTGTAGTCTTTCCCCTTATGCCAAAAGAGAAGAGATTCTGCAGGTTCAAAATGTTCACATATGCAAGATTCTTAATGTCTACTATCCAAAGTTCACAGTTCAAAGAAAAAATATGCAGATCAGTACCTTTACAGAAGCTGATTTTGATAACTTGAATTTCTCAGACATCATGTTCATTGTGAATGAGTTCAGAGACAGGAGTAAGAGGAGGAGATCACAAGTTGTTGCTTATGCTTTGGATGCTATTAAAAGATTCATGACAAGGAGTATATACAATGCTTATTCATTTGACTTTCAACTTGGAATTGAAACCAATCAGAACAGAGTAAACCTGCTGGCACCAAACTTCAATCATCATAAGATCAGAGTTCTAGAGCCTTTTCAAATCTCCAGATATCCAGAGTTGGGTGTGATGTATGTAAACACCAAGTCTCATAAGAAGCAGTTCATGAGAGCATCAGAATTGGCTAAGTATTCAGATGGTACTTTGAAGTATGTGCGGAAAGTGCATGAAGATAATATGTTTCTGTCAGAGCAGGAAAGATTAAGAAAGAATGAAGCTTAAAGAACAGTTGAGTCTCTTAACATGGAAGCTATGCTAGAAGAGATTAACAAGAAGATTGATTTCAGAGAGCACATCAGGAGGTTTGAAGCATACCTTGGGATCAGAAGAATCTGTTTTAGAAGATGGGACCAGAGCAAAATTGTAAAATGATCTAAAAAGGGGAGATTGTTATTGTATTTTTAGTTTAGATCATTTTATGTTGACTTTTGTAAGTTTACCTTGTTCCTTGTTCTGACCTATAAATAGGTCTTCCTTGTTTTCCTTTAGTAGTAACTAGCCTGTTTGTAATCTTTGAGAGAATCTTGAGAGAGAAACTCATGTAACCCTATCATTTGTGACATCAATACACTTGTGGTTTCCCTAATGATTCTTATTGTTCTTGGTTGTTATTTGATTGTGGTTTGATTAGACATCATCATCAGATTCACTTTCATCCGCAGTTGCCACTCGATCCGACACAGTTTGAGAATTCGAACTTTCCTCGACATTCTCTTCCTGTTGGCCCATTGATGGAATGATAGCCGTAATAGGTTGAGATGTGGAATCAACTTGATGTATGGCATGAGCCAGTGATTCCACAACATTCGGTTAAATATTCTGACCCCCGACCTTTCCCCTCTCAGAGTTTTCCCTCTGCTTTCCCCGTTCAAGTACCTCCCTCGGTAACAAGAACCCTCGTAGACTTCTCTATCCTAAGGATTGAGTTAGGGTAGGGGCAGCTAGTTCTGGTCATCCCATAGATTCTCTATACTCTCTGACACACTCGACACGTATGATAATAATTCTTCAGGGATTGGCATGTTGTAGTTGAATGTTCTCTTATGCTTCTGAAGATATCTCATCGGGAACTCTAAGCCAAATTCATGACGAGATCGCCCTGGAATCTCTCTGTTAGATGTTAAAATGCTTCAGATAATCAGTTGCAGAAATCATTGATACGATACAAAGATTGGTGCCTTTATAGTACGCTTGGCCATGACCCGTTCATAGAGTTCATTCCAGAAGATAAACGATTAGTCGACGTGAAGATCATACACGATGACATGAAACATATTTAGATTATGTATGCTTGCATTGTTCATTCTGGTATGCTTGGCGGTTAAGCATCGATTGATTACTGAAAATAAGGCATACCAAAAATGTGGCAAGTTGTTCTTCTTGAACTGGCTGATCTAAGTGAGCTCACCAACATATCCTAGTGCTCTAATGCCTTCGAACAATTCAGAATTTGTGAGATAAAGGTCAAACGAGTTCTTGCCTTCTCGGGAATTTGCTTCTTATAGCATAAGAATAAGTCTCAGTCTGTAATAGCACAAGATTGAAATGTAGTGATCAATCTAAATCTCAAACAATAGTTCATCATCCTAATAAATGAACTTGATGGTCTTCCAAGCTTGTTGAAGATAGATGACTGGCATAGTAGCTCTTCAAGTCAGTGCATATTATAGAGGATGACCTTTCAGAATTTCCAGCACAAGAGGGTCAATGTTGAGGTTATCAAAGTCAACATGATGATTATTCTTGTACAACAACTTGTAATCAATCGGATGGATTAGTGCCATATCAGGGTTTTCTCCAACTTGTGATTGATTATTGGATCTGGAAGATGGCATCGGTGCTTCCCTAGAGATTTGGGGATGGTTTTCATCCATTTGAAAATTTTGTTGAAAGAATTGATCATCATTCGCCATTAAAAACCTGAAAACTGAAAAATTATGGACCGGTGTCCATTTTGTCAGTTAAGGCACAAAAATGATTTTTGAAAAAAATTCAGAAAAATTTCCTAAGGACAGAATCCGCATAGCACATGAAGTATATGTACTTTTCGCAGGCCAAGGAATTTGACATTTTCGCAGGCCAAGGATTGTGAAAAGGAAACTTGCAAAAATTGCTCGACTCATAAAGAATTGGCAGGAGCCTTGAAATACTTGAACTTGGCATTGAAACTTGAACAAGTCAAGAATTCGTAGAGTTCTTCTAATGAAGAACTCACAAGTTTCATCATTCAAATATTCATCCAGATTATTGTAAAATCATTAAGTGTCCTTAAATCCAAAAATCTCTCCACAGATTAGGTCAAAATTACCAATTAGACATGATTTTGACAACCCATTTCATTTTTGTCCATTAACAATCATCCAAAAGTCAATCTCAGTCTCAAGAACTCATAAGAGTTCGAACAGTCCAAAATCACAATCAGTCTATGAAAAGTCTATTTTGTCCAAAGTAAGTCCACAAATACGTCCAAATCAATTACCAACAAGATTTAACAAGTTTTCAAACAAGATTTGTCTATTATCATAGTCCAATATTCAAAATTCTAAGAACTCGATTCACAGGGTTTTGGGATGATGAATAGTCTTAATCGAAAACCCTAAAATTTAAACATTAAGATTTGAAATTGATGGACAACAACAGACTAGAAACACAAATTGAACAAAAAATACCAATCAAAGTTACAAATGAACCTACCCTGAGTCGAAATATGAATCTGGAAAGAGGAAGTCATATGAACTGAGGTTGAGAGCAAGAAAATTCTAAGTGAAGAAATCGTAAACAAGATTATGAGACAAAGTGGGAAATAAGGAGTTTGAATCGTATATATATACTTGAGAATGTGTATGACATGTGGCACGAGTGGATTGGACCGCCCACTTGTCGCAAAGCACTAAAATTGGAACTTGTCACAAAGAAATAAGAAGGTATGTGTGAACTTGTCGCAAGGCACGATTCACGACAATTGTGCCAAAGGAACAAATCCATAGACCAAAAGGAACGGATTGCCATTTTACACAGACTAAAGGTTGCAAATTGTGACTTTCCGCATACCAAAGGTTGCGAGAAGTCAACTTTTCGCAGACCAATGGATGCGAATAATTACTTTTCGCAGATAATGTCTTGCAGCAAGTAACTTTTCGCATACCACTGTTTGCAAGAAGTGAACATAGCCAAAAATTCACAACTTTCCAAAATGCACTTTTTGACTTTTCAAACTTTCCAAAAATATGTGCATTAACAATCTCCCCCTTTGGATGCAAGATCATTTTCAAAAAGATATGCAATATAATCTCCCACTTTGTTAAGAATGGTTAACAAAAACATAATCTTCCTCTTTGGAAATAACACTGATCATCTTCAAAGAATAAGATCATGAGCTCTGCTTTTGGTTCAAAAAAATATTTCAGCATCAAAGAACAATCTCCCTCAGAGTAACTCTGTTCAACATCATTCTTTCCTTTCTTTGAACTGTCTTCAAAAACTTTCTGTCATCTCCCCAAAGTCTGTGATATTGTTCTTCAAGAATCTTTAACAATCTTCCCAAGGTAATGAAAAACCTTTTCCAGACTTCAGAAAAAAAATTATCTTCAGATTTAGCTCACTATACTTTAGCAAATACTCTTCAAAGAAAATTTCTGTACAATTCAGCAAACTTTCCGAAATCTTTGAACTTACTTTCAAATCTTGAACACTCTTTCCAGACTCTAGAAAAATATAACATTCCAGCTCTGGCAATTCTTGATCAACTTGTCATAACTGTTACAAACTTTTCATCAAACAACCTTTCTTGAAATTAATTTCTCCCCGTTTCTGATGATGTAGCATCGAAATCATCAAAACTTCTTCAAGAAATGTCATCAGTTTCTGACCTTGATCCTTTCATATGAGCCTCTGAACATCCATCAATTCATAATGTATTCATCCGAATCTTTTGAAATTCAGACAATTAAGAGTGTAAACCTGAATCAACAAATGAATCAGTTAATAATGTCTGTCAGTAGCACGAATCCACTGTGTGTAACAAATACACATTGGAAAGGAGCTTTCTGTGTGTTTGTGCTTGTGTATGAAAGAATTAAACATATGATTGTTTGTAATAGGCTTAAAATGAGTAAACCATTGAGACCACAACAGTAATACACGGACTCAATTGTGCATGATCAAAGTGCAAAGGTGGGGCAAACTTTCTTCTTTTTCAATATCTACATCTTCCGAATGAAGACAAGATAGCATATTTGTTGCATCCCCAATAAAATTAAAACATTTCTTTGTTCAGAAAAAGATGAGTAGCTGCTGGGTGTAACACCCGCATTTTTATCTTCGGGTAAAAAGTTTTACATTTCCCAAAGCTCGAGGGGTTAAATGTAACTTGAGTTTATTTAAATACTAGATTTTGAGATATTTTGCAAAAATATCTCATAATCTATAATTTTGATCCAGTGGGTTTGTTTTGAAGAAAAGCTTGAGAAAAGCTTTGAAGTGGGTTTGTTTCTTTTCCTCTTTAAGGTATGTTGTCTTGTTTAATCTTAAGTTTCCTTGTGTTTTAGCTGTATAGATTCGTATTAGAAAGCTTTCCATCCGTTTAGAATCTTTTTTTTTTCCGATTTTGAAGTTTGGCCGGAATTTGGGCCGGTGCTCCGGCGAGATTCTGGTTGAACATTTCGACCAGAAAAAGAGAAGACTGGAGGGTGTTGTGCCTTCCCAGTGGGAAGCGCACAGTGGAGTTTGCGTTCCCTTTGGGAAACGCAATGTGGACTGTGCGTCCCTAGTGGGAAACGCAAAGTGGACTGTGCGTTCCCTTTGGGAAACGCAAAGTGGACTGTGCGTTCCCTTTGGAAAACGCAAAGTGGGTTGTGCGTTCCCTTTGGGAAACGCAAAGTGGGTTGTGCGTTCCCTTTGGGAAACGCAAAGTAGACTTTGCGTTCCCAGTGGGAAACGCAAAGCGTGGGTTGCGTACCCTTCTGTTCGCGCTCAAGTCTTCTTTATGCCGTCAGTTAGCTTCTGTTGTCAGTGCTTTAGTCAGGTAGAGGGAGTGTTATCTATGCTTCGACTTACCGATTCTTTCGGTGTTGTCATAGGTAGCATACTTTAAGAAGAAGGAAACAGAGGTGAGTTCCTACTATCATTTTAAACTTTATACATATCAAAAGTTACCTTTTGGATCTTATCTTGTTAAAGTAAAATGATGTTTTACTTGCACGATATGCGATTATGCGAAAAGAATATTTAAGAACTCCTTTTTATAATTTTCATTCTTACCAGAAGTTGAACTGGAAATAACATTTTGTTTATAAAATGTATTTATACCATATGTTTATTTATGGTTGGTCACATATGTTGTTGTGACGAGTCTGTACCATTACTAGCGGATCCCTAGGTTTTGAGTCGACTATATTGTTGGGATGTCATATTCCCCAAATTTTGTAGCTATGGATCACATGTTACTCAGGGGCAACTTGGTACAGTTATGTGAGGCTGGATACTAGCCATGGTTCATAGTGATCCTAGCGAAGGAGTATACATTGGTTTTGCTTGGGGCTTGATCTCACGTTGAAGCACAAACTTCTGTGTTCGTATCCTCGGATTCCAATTGTTTAGCCCGCAACTCGGATTTTGGCCTACTTTGTGTTACGCCACAATCCTTGGTAAAATGTTTTATTGTCGGTCCTTTTATGACAAGTTTATAACGAAAAAGCCCGGTTGTGGCAAAGGCTTAATTTGTAAATTTAACCTCTTTGGAAATATTATCTTATGATACCAATGATTTATCTTTTGAACTTTATAAACTGTATGTCCTTACCAGGATTTAAGTCTGACACTTTTTCTCAAATGGTATGTGTAACAGGTTTCCATTAGCGGTGGGTTACCAGGGTTTTTGGAGAGACGAGTTTTGAGTCTCAAGGTTTTTGGAGATATCTAGTATTGCATCTGGGCATTTGTTAAGTCCCATTCTTTTGATAAATTATGGTTTGCCAGCTGATGAAATCTTTGTATAGGTTTTGTAAAGTCTTAAGGACCGATCCCATTTATGGGGAGTTAATTGCAATACTTATGTCTTGTTTCCAGGATTCCAAGTTTTATTTTACTTAGATTTTTGAGGTGTTACATGTTGGTATCAGAGCTCTAGTTTAAGCGAACTAGGCATGAAGGTAAGATGTCTAGACTTAGACTGAGTATACTAAGAATTGATCTGCGAGATTTGGGTAGAGCTTCTAAGTTGGGTTAGTCTTAGAGTCGACGGAAAGTACGTTTATTAGGCGTTGTAGTGGTGGTGACAAGAACCATTATGTGTTGTATGTTCATAATTTCACTTAGCTAATGTTATTATGAGGATATTGTACGTAAGAGTGCTTGAATTACTGTTAATATGACAATTGGTAATATGGTGGTACATTTTCCTTTCGTGTTTTCCTATCTCTCTCTCTCTCTTATCTCTTCCTATGCTCTGTGTAGCAGTTCAGTATGGTAGGTACGCGCGGAAGACCGCGTACTCGTGTTGATGGTCTTGAAGCGACAGCCTCTACAGCGGATCAGCCGGAAGGGGTTGAGGTTGTTGTATGACCACCCGTTCAGCAAAGGCTAGGTGGGGGGCCAGAGGTCATTCCGCGAGTAGACCTGGCTTCGTCTCACCCAGTCATCGGGGATGCTAATCCCCAGTCCGAGTTGTTGGCCAACGTGATGTTGGTAATGAGAGAAGAGATGGCAAAGCAACAAGAGTTTCTGCTGAAAGCGACGGAGGACCACGACGTAAACAATCGGAGAAGTGAGACAGTTGTGGAGAACGTCGTAGCAGGTTCTGGAGGCGATGGTATAAGGGTCACGACGGAAGAGCGCAGGATTCCTGGTGCTCCGGGGAATAGGAAGAGTTGTTCCTATAAGTCCTTTCTGGGTTGCGGACCGCCAGAATTATTCTGTTCTGATGACCCGGCGGTGTGTGTAAAGTGGATCCGAGCGGTTGAGCAAGCTTTTGGCTCTTCCGAATAAGGAGATGATCAGAGGGTGCGGTTCGGTACCCAACTGCTGACGGACACTGCACTCATCTAATGGAATATCGTCCAATCCACTTTTTCTCCTGAAGTGTTTGCTCGGTTGTCTTGGGCCGAGTTCAAGAAGAAGTTGATAGAAGAATTCTGCAACGAGAGAACAATGGACCGAATTGAGAAAGAATTTCGGTCTCTGGTGAAGGGAATGTTATCCCAGTTTAATCTAGTTGGTAAATAATCAATCAAGTAATCAAGCAACACAATAATAATCAAGAGATATATAAATCAGAGTAACATACCAATCCCTTGAATAAACAATGAAACCCTTGAGTGTTCTTGATACCCTTAAATACAGAGAAACCTTTCTACCTCTCTAATATGATTATGATAATAATTATGAGGATTCTAACCTAAAAACCTATTAACTAAAACATTAAATACCCAGGCTTTTAGGCCTAATGGGCTTATGGGCTTGAGGCCCAATAGTAACTAAACTATTAGCTTATTACACAATTAACCCTATAACTTTAACTTTAGCACAATTGCAGTTTAAACCCTTTAATCTTGAATACAATTTATGATCCAACAATCTCCCCCTTTGGATTCAAGATTAAAAAAATTTGCAATTGTCTTCGGGTCTAAACTTTTCTTCAGATATGACGTTGATAGCTTCAAAACTTCAAAACTTTTGATAATCTTCAGCAGTCTTCAAAACTTCAAAACTTTGATAATCTTCAGCAGTCTTCAGATTATATTCTCCCTCTTTGAGTATTCTCCCTATTTGTATATTCTCCCCCTTTTTGATGAGTGGTGAGAATCATCATCATCAAAACTTTGCAAAACAATCTCCCCCTTTTCAAGACAATCTCCCCCATTGTGTATGATCACGTAAGCACAGTCTTCATCATGTAACGAGCCCTGTATGGAAATAAGAGCAGTCTCTCCAAATGGAGAAAGTGATTATTTTAATCTTTTCAGATTAAAATAGAAAGTAGTAACCATTCAAATCTTTTCAAATTCAAACAGTTAATAGGTGTAACCCTGAATCAACAAATGACTCAGTTAGAATGCCTGTTAGTAACACAAAGTTACTGAGTAACACAAAGTTACTATATAAGGAGCTGGGTTGATGTTGACTCCCCAGGTCTTCCATTCAATCATCGAATAACACATGGTTATCTATGAACGTTCTGACAGAAAACAAATTTCTGTGTGCTCGTGCATGTGTATGAAAAAAAATTAAGCACAGATGTTTGCTTTTCATTTTAGGCTCAAAGTATGTAAACTTGTTGAGACAGCAACAAATTATACAAAGACTCAATGTGCATGAGAAAGGGTTCGAAGGTGGGGCAACTTTCCTTCTATTTCAATATTAGTATCTTCCAAATGAAGAACCAATAGCGTATGTGCTGCTTCTCCAGAAAATGTGAAACATTCTCTTTTTAAGAAAAGAATGAGTAGCTGGTGAGGTTGTATGCAAGAGATGGCATGGGCAAGTTGCCTTTTTCAATGATGGTCACCAAAGAATGTGAACCAATCAGATTATGTGGCTGCCCGACTCAGAAAGAAGTTTGGTGCAGAGTTTAATATTATTTTACTCTGATCTCTCACCCTCCTTCTTTTAATGCTCACGTCTAACCAATCTCTCTTTTCCATTTTACCTCTTTTCACACACCAACACTCAAATCTTTTTACCCCTCTCCCCTCAATCACTCAAGGAATACTTCCTGGGTAGGAAACACTGGTTATCGTGAATCCATGGAAATTTTGATAAGTTCTCACACTGAATCCCATGTATTTTCCTAATAGAACATGCTATTCAACAGGAGTTTTGTACATGTAAGCACAAATACCACTTGTTACATGAAGAATATAATATTCGGAGATGTCAAAACATAAGATGTTTGACGATGCAATTCTCCCCCTCAAACTAAAAGAGTTTGACAATTAAGCTCATATCATTTTATCATGAAGAATAAGATTTTGGAGAATCAAAAACGAATGTTGTTTATATGAACAATATATAAACATATTTTCAATGAAAGCACATGAAATGACGTTTGATTCAATCAACAGTGAATACAAATAACGTGAGTATTACCATAGAAAGATTTAACTTTTGATACATGGTAATAACCAAGTCAAATAGAATGTTCTGAACCGTTATGTGTATGAATACTTGACAAAGTATATTGACAAGATAAAACGCAAGTATTTATCTTTAATAACACATGGTCAGATAATCTTTTAAGTATCCAAAAATCTGTTAATATCACAGATATTCTCCGTTAACCCTTTTTTTTAAAGATTAAGAAAAAAAACAGAAAAATAAGGCACTGAAGTGCGGGTTCTAATCCGATGTGATTAGAAGCCATAGTCACTTGACCAAACCTGCATAAAAAAAATAATAATGGTAATTATTTATGAAAATGATTCCTCTCTCGTTAACAACAGTTGGAAAATAACACACAAGATCAAAACTTGGAATACTCCCCCTAGAATCATGATGAAGGTTTAACACATGTTCAACATACCAAGTTTGCTGATTAGAAATTGAAAACGCTTTTCATCCAACGGCTTGGTGAAAAGGTCAGCTAACTGGAAGTCAGTTTGAACAAAGTGCATTTCAATATTACCTTTTTCAACATGATCCTTAATGAAGTGATAGCGTACATCGATATGCTTGGTCTTCGAATGCTGTACCGGATTAGCAGTTATAGATATTGCGCTATTGGAATCACAATAAATAGGAACACGCTTGTAGTTGTATCCAAAGTCCGTTAACTGTGTCGTCATCCAGAGGACTTGAGAACAGCAGCTAGCAGCAGCTACATACTCAGCCTCGGCAGTGGATATTGAAACACAGTTTTGTTTCTTTGAAGTCCAACTCACAAGTTTGTCACCTATAAATTGACATGATCCAGAGGTGCTCTTCCGGTTTAACTTACATCCTGCATGATCAGCATCTGTAAAGGCAGTTAAATCAAAACGAGAATCCTTTGGATACCAAAGGCCTAGATTAGGAGAACCTTTGAGATATCTAAGGATTCGCTTAACAGCAGATAAGTGCGACTCTTTAGGATTAGACTGATATCTCGCACAAAAGCATGTAGCAAACATTATATTCGGGCGACTGGCAGTCAGATAAAGTAAAGAACCAATCATGCTACGATACACCTTTTGATCAACAGGTTTCCAGAGGGATCCGCGTCTAAGAGTGTACCAGTAGCCATTGGTGTTTTCATGACTGAACTATCTGACATATTAAACTTTTTCAAAATATCGTTTATATATTTAGCTTGATTAATAAATATGCCTTCCGGTAATTGCTTTACTTGTAAACCAAGACAGAAATTCAATTCACCCATCATCGACATCTCAAACTTTGTTTCCATTATCTTTGAAAAGTTCTTGCAAAATTTCGGATTTGTCGACCCAAATATTATGTCGTCAACATAAATCTGAATAAGAATCAAGTCGTCACCTTGCCTTTTTAGAAATAAGGTAGTATCAACTGTACCTTTCTTGAAACCAGAAGCAAGTAGAAATTTAGTGAGAGTTTCATACCTGGCTCGCGGTGCTTGTTTAAGACCATACAGTGCTTGACTAGGACGTAGACATGATCAGGGTGATGAGGATCAACGAAACCTTCAGGTTGAGCCACGTAAACCTCCTCATGCAAAACGCCGTTTAGAAAAGCCGACTTTACGTCCATTTGATAGACAGTAAAGTTTTTGTATATGCTAGAAAGATTCTGATGGCTTCGATCCTTGCAACCGGGGAGAATGTTTCATCATAGTCAATGCCCTCTTGTTGACAATACCCTTTGGCGACCAGTCGAGCTTTGTTTCTCACGACTACTCCAGCTTCGTCTTTCTTATTTCTGAACACCCACTTTGTGCCAATAACAGATTTACCTTTAGGTAGTGGGATCAAGCGCCATACCTTGTTCCTTTTGAATTGTAGAAGCTCGTCTTGCATAGTAGAAATCCAGAATGGATCACGTAGAGCTTCAGCTGCTTTCTTTGGCTCTAAGGAACTGAGGAAGCTTGAAAACATGCAGAAGTTAGCTGTTGCAGATCTTGTTGTGACACCAGATTGTACGTCACCTATCACGTTGTCCAGGGGATGATCCTTAGTCCAACGATGTGTGCTTGGTAGTGCATCAACAGTTTGTTGCGTATTGGTCGCATCATTTTCATCTTGCACGGCAGGTTGCTCCATAGATGTACTCGGGACATCTTGTACTGGTGTTTCTGATAATGAAGCTTCTGGACTAACAGTTGAAGTGCTCGGGACTTCGTTTCCATAAGAACTATCTGTAGAGACAGATTCAGCATTAGTAGAGTCAGAAACTAACTTTGTACTCGTACCTGATGGAGATGAAGTGCCAGTGACTTCTTCGGAAGGTCCAGACATGTCTTCAGAAATAGTAGGGACCTCCGAGCTTGTACCACTTGTTATTGATGTGGATATGCCTTTTTCAAAATCTGCACATATATCATCAAAGGCATCAATAAACAATAAATCTAACTCAAATGAAGTAGAGTTAGAGTTAGAAGAAGTGAATCCTTTAGGTGTTGGTTCTATTCTTGATTGAATAGAAGCTTTGTCGTTAAGACCGAGTTCTGAACTGTTGTGTCCAGAAGTCCTTGTTGAATTCTCATCAAAGGAGACATTCATGCTCTCAACAACCGTCTTAGTTCGAATAATGTAAATTCGATAAGCTTTGGATGTCAGAGAGTATCCAACGAGATATCCTTCATCCGTTTTCTTATCAAACTTTGATAACCCTTGACGCTCTTTTAGAATGTAACACAGGCAACCAAAAACACGAAGGAACTTGATGTTAGGTGTACGATTGTTGATTAACTCAAATGTTGTCTTATTAAAGCGCTTGACCACAATGGTACGGTTCTGTGTAAAACATGATGTGGCGACTGCCTCAGCCCAAAGGTACATGGGTAGATCCGAGTAAGCAAGCATAGTACGAGCTGCTTCAACCAGAGTGCGGTTCTTCCGTTCAACAATGCCGTTTTGCTGCGGAGTGTAGGTGGCGGAGAAATTATGTGAAATACCCACGGAAGTAAGATAACTCTTCAGGGTGTCATTCTTGAACTCCGTGCCATTATCACAATGAATGGTTCTGACTGGCAGTTGAAGGCGTACTTGAATGCGCTTGATGAAAGCGATAATCAATTCTGGCGCATCTGACTTGTTGCGAAGAAACTCGAGCCATGTATACCTTGAGTAGTCATCTATCATTACCAACACATACTTCTTTCCGTTGATAGATGTTATGCGCATTGGGCCACAAAGTTCCATATGAAAAAGTTCCAGTGCAGATGAGGTCGATGATTCAGCTTTGGACTTGAAGGAGCTACGCTTCATTTTGCCCAACTCACATGCGGAACAGAGTGAGTCTTTTTCGAACCTCATTTCTGGTAGATCTTTGACCAGACCTTGTCTTTGTAGCTTCGCTATAGATCGAAAATTCAGATGAGACAAGCGTTGATGCCACGTCCACGATTGTGATTTAGAAGCTTTGGCTAGTAGGCATACTGGACGTGTGGCAGGCAGTGTAGGAAAATCTACACAGTATAGATTTCCATGGCGCTCAGCTTTGAAGACTTCGTAACCATCGGGATCCTCTAGATAGCAATGAGTGGTTGTGAAGCGGACTTGATATTTCATGTTACAGAAGTGACTGGTACTAAACAGGCTGTGATCAAGTCCTTCAACATATAACACTCTTTGAATCTTCACAACACCGTTATCGAGCATTCCATATCCTCTGACGTGGCCTTCGGCTTCAGAATTTGCAAATCTAACTGCTCCGGCAGACTCCTCCACATAGTTATGCAAGAGGTGCTTGAATCCTGTCATGTGGCGTGAACATCCGGAATCTATTACCCACAATCGACAGGCCTGCAAAAGAGACAATTAGTTTTGCTTAGGCACCCATATCAGGATGGGTCCTTCGCGGTTAGCATCAAGCAACTCAAGAATATCATCTGGTTTGAATTTCACTCTCCATTCACAACGCGGTTTTGGAACCCATTTCCAAACCATCTTAACATTTAATTCCTGAAAGTGCTTTTTAGAAGTAGGATTGGCAACCTTAGGACGATACACTTTTGGTTGTGTAGAAGAATCAGAATTAGAATTAGACTTAGAGTTCAGCTTAGCTTTGCTTTTATTCTTTTTGGACTTAGGAGGGGAGTAGTATTTGAATGAATTATCCCAACAGTGTTTGCAATAAAGATTCTTTCGAGCAAAATTCATAAACTTAGATTTATCGGAACAAATCTTACATTCATGTTTATCAAAAGAAGTACTATTCAAAATAACAATGTCTGTAGGACAACTACTAGAATTCAAACTATTCTTTTTATTCAAACTAAGATCTTTGTTCTTCTTACTCCTCCCAACTCCATTTCCTTTTATATCTGAATAGAAACAGGAACCTTGTTAGTCTCTAACTTAGAAGGTGGTTCTTTTCTAGTGCTCTTTGAAGTCTCACCCTTTTCAAAAATACTCGGAGGATATTCAGGACAATCAGAGTAAACAACTGTAGGTTTTGCAGGAGCATCAACTTCTGGATTGGTTCTTACCTTCCAGCTTGGATCATTGAACATCTGTTTATCACTTGAAGCATTTTTAAACATAGTAACTTTCAAATCATTGATCTCTATGCAAAGCTCTTGATTTACTTTTAAAGACTTTTCAAGTTTATGTTTGAGATCAAAGTTTTCATCTTCAACCTCCTTAAGAGACTGTTGCAACAAATCGATTTGCTTCATCAATTCAGATGTATGATCATTCACAGAATTTGATCCCTTTGAATTAGAAACAGGATCAGAGTCTGAAGCATTCATCATTTCAGAAAATGTATCTTCAGTCATGGACTCAATAAACTCCAGTTTTTTATTTTGAGAACAAGAGCCATTCGTGATAGCGTGTTCTTCTTCAACCTCTTCAACAAGTAAAGGTTTAGAAGCAATGGGATTTGAGACTGATGGCATAGTAGATGGATCAACATCCGATTCATACTCATCATATTTGCATGCAATCTCAGGTAGAACTGTGTTGGTGCTTACTGATTCGTTGGAAGGTGTGGTAAATAGTGATTCAAACTCAGTAAATTCGATCTTTCGAGTCACATAGCTTTTGTTTAAATCACCATATTGAAAACCAACTGATTTAAAAAGATTTTGAGAATCAGTGTCACCAGACTTGTTCTTTCCCATTTCTTCTTGACCTTTGGTCTCCGATAAAGGTGTCGGAGTACTTGCTTCAACAAAAGTTGTGCGAATGTCAGGACTGGGTCTAATTGCGGAGCCGAAGTTATCAAAATTATATAGATGCTCCAGTGCCTTTTTCAAAATTTCGTTAATTGGCACACCCAAACCAGGTTTAAGTTTGTAAAACCTTTCGTCTTGGAGTTTATTGGTCAACAGATTTAATGTCTGTTCAGTCTGACCTCGTTTCATATTAATGTCCTCCAGTTGCTTTATTTTGGTGTAAGCTTCATTTCTTTCTTTATAACAAACTTCAAATTTGATTTGAAACTCACCCTTTTCAGCATTAAGATTCACAAGATCTGTTTCTAAACCAGATATTTTTTCTTTTAAAGACGCTTTTTCGGCTTTTAAATCATCTTTTTCCTTTTCCTTTTCTTCCACAACAACTTTTAAAATAGCATTTTCATCACGAAAGCTTAAAACAGATTGATGTGCAGAGCTAAGTTTGCCTTTTAGTAAAGCAAATTCATCTTTCATACCATGTATTTGGGCCATTAAAGATTCAATAAGTTTAGAATTTTCACTAACCTCAGAGTTTGCTTCTTCGGATTGTGTCTCAGAGTCTTCATCGTCACCTTCCAGCTTTGCCATGTAAGAAACTTGGGTGAAGTGTGCTTTCTCCTCGTCATCAGAACTTTGGAACAACCATTTCTCTTCTTCAGCCATTAGTACTTTTCCTTTCTCAGCTTTCTTGGCAATTAGTGACTTTCTTGAGTAGTACTCTGAGTTCTTCACTTTCTTGAATTTGCAGTCCCTTGAGAAGTGCCCAAATTTGCCACAGTTGTAGCATCTTCCTGGTTCATCCTTTTGCTCTTCTCGCTTCTCCTCTCTCTTTCTTTCTCTTCTATCTTCCTTCTGATCTTCTTGTCCTTCCTCTCTCTTTCCATGCCTCGGATTGTATCGCATCTCAGACTTCTCTTTCTTGTATCCATCATACTTTGGCTTTGAGTAAAATCTTTTCTTGCCAAAGATCTTCTTGAATCGTCTTGTAATGAGAGCCAAGTCTTCAGAGAACTTTTGAATATCAGGATCTGAATCAACTTCCAGTTCTTCATCGCTCGAATCAGAGTCAGTAACTTCAGTAACTTCAGTAACTAGAGCTTTAGACGCCTTTTTCTTCGACCTTGCAGAGGATACAGAACCTTTGCCGGCTATGAGAGCCACATAATCCTTCAGATGATTAGACTCATTATTCATAGATCTCACCTCATCCTCATGTTGATCTAGAGTAGAGAAGATATCGGTGACATTTTCTCGAGCCATATTCTTCGACATCTGGAGGTTGATAGCAAAGTTCTTTCATTCTGGATTCAGATTCTTGATGAACTTGTAGTTTATCTCAGAAGCAGATTTGGCGATGTTGTTCCTCCGCAAGTCATTGAGAATAATGTTGTACCTATTGTAGGTGTCTAATATCAGCTCTCCTTCTTTTGCATGAAATCCCTCGTAAGCATTTATGCACAGATTCTGCTTAGCTTTAATAGAGGTTTCACTTCCTTCAAACTGCCTTGCTAGTTCATCCCAGATTCCTTTAGCAGTGCTCTGACTGTCGACACGATTGTAGATGTCGTTTGGAATTGCCATTGTCAGATAGATTAGAGCCTCTTCTTCTAACTTGAGTTGTTCTTTCTGCTTTTCAGTGAAGAACTGAACAGGTTTAGGAATCTCTCTGTCAGGGATTTCAGGAGAGGAATCTGTAGTAGGTTGACCCTTTACTGTGATCATTGGAGTTTTAGGACCTTCAATGATTACTGTCATGAATTCTCTGTTCTTGTGATTCAGAAACTGAATCATTCTGGTCTTCCATTGCTGATACTCATTAGCCATAAGGACAGACAGTTTGGACTGAGAGCCCATCGAGAGAAGCTGGTTCGACATCTTAGCTGTACCACTTGTTAGTAATTAAACTTATCTGTACCAAGACAACCAACTAGATGAGATCGTTAGAATCAAAATGAAACCCACACTAAAAAATTTTCAGTAAAATAAATTCCCGAAAATAATTAAATGCAGTCCTTTAAATCAGTGTAAAGCTTCAAATAATACTGAACAAAAAGAAACAGTTGATCTCGAACAGAACTTTTTCCCCTTTCGCAGACTTAGCACGGGGTTCCCGCTACCCGGTTAGCGGGCGGGGTCAAAGGACAACGCCCTTGCGGGGGTATGGGGGCAGCGCCCCTAGAGAAAAAAATTTAGACTTTGAGAGGCCATATTACAGTTTGTAAAAATCGACCGGAGATGTGCTTCGACCGGTATTGAGTTGACCGGAGACTTGTAAAGACCGGTAGAGACTTCGACCCGGAACTTGTAAAGAACGGGGAAGTGCAAAGACCGGAACTATGCTTGACCGGTAAAATTGATTCGACCGGTAACAATTAGACCGATATGGGTGTTAGACCGGGACCTTGTGAGTATCGGTGCTTTGCTTAGACCGATGGAACTCGATCGATAGTAATAAGGTGAGTTCGACCGATAGAGTGTAAGACCGGGACCTTGATGAATATCGGTGCTTTGCTTAGACCGATAGATTAGACCGGTAGAATGTAAGACCGACAAAGAGTTTGACCTGAATGGTCTTAAGACCGATAAATCTATGTTCGACCGGTTTTAATTAGACCGGTATGATGCTATGACCGGAAGTCTAAGGACCGATAGAGGTTAAGACCGATAAAGTGCTTAGACCGGGACGTTCTTAGTCTACCCAGAACGATGATGAACAGGATGAATAATCAACCCAGAAATCAAATACGAACTCAAAAACAGATGCACAAATCAAACTATTTCACTCAGAAGCATGAATCTCAACTAATCAGTTCAATTTTAAACTAATAAACACATTAATTCATGAAATCTGATGAACAGTAACTGTTGATGAATAGTGATTTTCGATGAACAGTGTTTTTCGATGAACAGTAATATCACAAAAAAAATAGATTCTTTTAGCTTTGATACCACTTGTTATCCCAGTTTAATCTAGTTGGTAAATAATCAATCAAGTAATCAAGCAACACAATAATAATCAAGATATATATAAATCAGAGTAACATACCAATCCCTTGAATAAACAATGAAACCCTTGAGTGTTCTTGATACCCTTGAATACAGAGAAAGCTTTCTACCTCTCTAATATGATTATGATAATAATTATGAGGATTCTAACCTAAAAACCTATTAACTAAAACATTAAATACCAAGGCTTTTAGGCCTAATGGGCTTATGGGCTTGAGGCCCAATAGTAACTAAACTATTAGCTTATTACACAATTAACCCTCTAACTTTAACTTTAGCACAATTGCAGTTTAAACCCTTTAATCTTGAATACAATTTATGATCCAACAGGGAAACCTGACGGTGAGAGAGTACACCCGTCAGTTTATGGTGAAGCTTGGTCTGGTGGGGCACGCTGCCCCAACAGAGAAAGACAAGATGAAAGCGTATCTCAACGACTAGCCAACGGACATGCAATCTATGGTCCACAATTTCAAAGCTTCTAACCTCCGAGAGATGGTAGAGGAAGCTCAGTTCATGGAGGAGATGTTCGCAAGAAGAAAATCTGAGAAATCGGTGGTAGTATCTGATAAGAGAAAGTGGGAGAGCAGTTCAATACCTCCCAAGCGGGCCCGACCTTTTGTTGGAAACCGCAACTTCAGCAATTATCAGGAAGCAAAGTGGTGCCCGAAGTGTCGAACCAAGCATCACGGTAACTATAACACAAATTCTCAAACTTGTTATAAGTGTGGGAAGCCTGGTCACACTGTTAGAGATTGCCCGGTCAGAGGACTCGTCTGTTATGAGTGCAAGGCACTGGGGCACGTGAGAAGAGATTGCCCGAAACTTGTGTCAGGTAGCACGCCAGCAAAGAAGGAGAACCCTCCTAAGGTTCAAGGTCGAGCTTTTCAGATAACGGCCGATGAAGCCAGGGCATCTGCTGATGTGGTATCGGGTACTTTTCTTATAAACTCTGTACCTGCTCGTATTTTATTCGATACGGGTGCTAGTTTCTCTTTCATATCTGAATTGTTCCGTCAGAAAATTTCTATGCCCACTACTAGAATTGAGGATGTGTTAGTAGTAGAGATAGCTGATGGTAGACAAGTTCTGGTCCACGAAGTTCTGAAGAAGTGTACTCTTGGAATCGAAGGGAGGGAATTCCCGATCGATCTGCTGCCGATGTTAATCGGGGGTTTTGATGTTGTGGTCGGTATGGATTGGTTGTCAAACAATCAGGCCGAGATCGTATGTTCCAAGAAGTTGATTCGACTTCCCAACCCCTCTAGAGAGGTCGTTGTCATCTATGGTGAAAAGAGAAAGGGGGAAGTGGCAATAATCACAATGGCAAGGGCACGCAAGTGTTTAGTAAAAGGATGTTCGTCTTTCCTAGCCTATGTGATCGATGCCAAGTTAGAGAAGTCAAAGCTGGAAGATGTGAATATCGTGCGTGAGTATCCAGATGTCTTTCCGGACGACTTGCCCAGGTTGCCACCCGATCGTCAGGTAGTGTTTCGGATTGATCTTGTGCCTGGCGCAACACCGATCGCTAAAGCACCTTACCTTTTAGCGCCATCAGAGATGCAAGAAATGGTAGCACAACTCCAAGAGCTATTGGAGAAAGGCTTCATAAGACCGAGTTCGTCACCTTGGGGAACTCCGGTCTTATTTGTCAAGAAGAAGGATGGCACAATGAGAATGTGCATTGACTATCGTGAGTTGAACAAAACTACAGTGAAGAACAGGTATCCACTTCCGAGAATAGACGACTTGTTCGATCAACTTCAAGGAGAGGGTTGTTTCTCCAAAATCGACTTACGTTCAGGTTATCACCAAGTGAAGGTAAGAGAAGAAGATGTTCCGAAGACAACTTTCAGAACGCGTTACGGCCATTATGAGTTTCTTGTAATGCCTTTTGGTCTGACGAACGCACCAGCAGTGTTTATGGACTTGATGAATAGAGTGTGCCGACCATTCCTCGACAAGTCGGTCATTGTATTCATTGATGACATACTCGTGTACTCCAGGAGTGAGACAGAGCACGAGCAACATCTACGTGAAGTTTTGGAAGTGTTGAGAAAAGAGAGGTTGTACGCCAAGTTTTCCAAGTGCGACTTTTGGCTTAAAGAAGTACAATTTCTGGGGCACGTAGTCACTTGGGACGGAGTGAAAGTAGACCCCTCCAAGATTGAAGCTATGATGAATTGGGAGACTCCTAAGAGTCCGTCAGAGATCCTAAGTTTCTTGGGTCTGGCAGGATACTACCGGAGATTTATTCAAGACTTTTCGAAGATCGCTTCTTCCTTGACAGTTCTAACTCGGAAGAATGTGAAGTTTGAATGGACTGAAACCCAAGAGAAGGCGTTCCGGATCCTTCAAAAGAAGTTGTGTGAAGCTCCGATCTTGACTTTACCTGAAGGGTCGGAAGATTTCGTGGTTTACAGCGAAGCTTCAAAAATGGGGTTGGGTTGTGTGTTGATGCAACGAGGCAAGGTAATCGCTTATGCCTCGAGGCAGCTTAAAATACACGAGCAGAATTACTCAACTCATGATTTGGAATTAGCGGCGGTGGTATTCGCTTTGAAGCTTTGGCGACATTACTTGTACGGCACGAAATGTACACTTTACACGGATCACAAGAGCCTGAAGTATGTCTTTGATCAGAAAGAGTTGAATATGAGGCAAAGGCGGTGGCTCGAGTTGCTTAAAGATTACGACTGTGAATTGCTTTACCATCCCGGTAAGGCGAACGTGGTGGCCGATGCGCTAAGTCATAAGGACTATAGCGGGAGTATTCAGACTACCCATTCAAGAATCGAGCTAGTGTCTAGTCTTGTTGAGAAGATCAATACATCACAGATGGAAGCATTGTTGGAAAAGAATCTCAAAGAGGAAGTCATGACAAAACAGCGTTTGCTCTTGACGGAAGATAGTCGTGGGGTGAAACTGTTCAACGGTCGTGTGTGGGTACCCAAGATTGGGGGAAACCGTGAGCTGTTGCTAGAAGATGCACATAAGTCCAAGTATTCTATTCATCTGTGAAGTACAAAGATGTACAGGGACTTGAAGTTGCACTATTGGTGGCCGGTAATGAAGCTTGATGTGGCGCGTTACGTTAAGCATTGTGTGACGTGTTCGCAAGTTAAATCTGAACATCAGCGACCGTATAGGAGTCTTCAGTCCTTAGAGATTCCCGAGTGGAAGTGGGAGCATATCACCATGGACTTCGTGACGAAGTTGCCTAAAACTCTTCGGGGTCACGATACCATTTGGGTGATAGTCGATAGATTGACAAAGAGCGCTCACTTTTTGCCTATGCTCGAGACTTTACCGATGGATAAGTTGGCGAAGCTTTATATCGATGAGGTAGTCTCGAGGCATGGGATACCTTTGTCGATCGTGTCGCATCGCGACAGTCGGTTCACTTCGAACTTCTGGGATGGATTTCAAAAATAGCTTGGTACGCGAGTAAAGTTGAGTACGACTTACCATCCACAGACCGACGGGCAGAGCGAACGAACGATCCAAACCTTGGAAGACATGTTGAGGTCTTGTGTCATCGATTTCGGGGGTAGCTGGGACTCTCACCTGCATTTGGTGGAGTTTGCTTACAACAATAGCTACCACTCGAGTATTGGGATGGCACCTTTTGAGGCATTATATGGGCGAAAGTGTCGGACTCCCGTATGTTGGCTTGAAGCGGGAGAAAATCAGTTCGCCGGACCTGAAATCGTGCAAGAGACTGCCGATAAGGTCAAGTGCATTCGTGAAAGAATGAAAGCGGCTCAGGATCGTCAGAAAAGCTATGCCAATAAAAGGAGGCGACCGATGGAATTCCAAGTAGGCGACCGCGTTATGCTTAAGGTATCGCCATGGAAGGGCATTATTCGGTTCAGAAAACGTGGGAAGCTGAGTCCCCGTTTCCTTGGACCATTCAAAGTACTTAAGCGAATAGGTTTGCAAGCCTACCAGTTGGAACTGCCACCGGAATTGAGCAGAATACACAACACGTTTCATGTTTGCTACCTCCGGAAATGTTTGGCGGTAGAAGACAGCATCATTCCCCTTTCGGAGTTAAGGGTAGATGAAGGAAACTGTTATGTGGAAGAACCCGACGCCATCCTAGAGAGAAAGTCTAAGAAGTTGCGTCACAAAGAAGCCACTTTGGTCAAGGTGCAGTGGAAGCATCACCGGGGAGCAAATGTGACTTGGGAAGCTGAGGAAGATATGAAGCGAAGATATCCTCATCTCTTTGTGTAGTTAGATTTCGGGGACGAAATCATTTCCAAGTTGGGGAGATTTGTAACAACCGCATTTTTATATTCGGGTAAAAAGTTTTACATTTCCCAAAGTTCGGGGGGTTAAATATAACTTGGATTTATTTAAATACTAGATTTTGAGATATTTTGCAAAAATATCTCATAATCTATAATTTTGATCCAGTGGGTTTATTTTGAAGAAAAGCTTGAGAAAAGCTTTGAAGTGGGTTTGTTTCTTTTCCTCTTTAAGGTATGTTGTCTTGTTTAATCTTAAGTTTCCTTGTGTTTTAGCCGTATAGATTCGTATTAGGAAGCTTTCCATCCGTTTAGAATCTTGTTTTTTTTTTCGATTTTGAAGTTTGGCCGGAATCTGGGCCAGTGCTCCGGCGAGATTCTGGTTGAACATTTCGACCGGAAAAAGAGAAGACTGGAGGGTGTTGTGCGTTCCCAGTGGGAAGCGCACAGTGGAGTTTGCGTTCCCTTTGGGAAACGCAATGTGGACAGTGCGTTCCCAGTGGGAAACGCAAAGTGGACTGTGCGTTCCCTTTGGGAAACGCAAAGTGGACTGTGCGTTCCTAGTGGGAAACGCAAAGTGGACTTTGCGTTCCCAGTGGGAAACGCAAAGCGTGGGTTGCGTACCCTTCTGTTCGCGCTCAAGTCTTCTTTACGCCGTCATTTAGCTTCTGTTGTCGGTGCTTTAGTCAGGTAGAGGGAGTGTTATCTGTGCTTCGACTTACCGATTCTTTCGGTGTTGTCATTGGTAGCATTTTTTAAGAAGAAGGAAACAGAGGTGAGTTCCTACTATCATTTTAAACTTTATACATATCAAAAGTTACCTTTTGGATCTTATCTTGTTAAAGTAAAATGATGTTTTAGTTGCACGATATGCGATTATGCGAAAAGAATATTTAAGAACTCCTTTTTATAATTATCATTCTTACCAGAAGTTGAACTGGAAATAACATTTTGTTTATAAAATGTATTTATACCATATGTTTATTTATGGTTGGTCACATATGTTGTTGTGACGAGTCTGTACCATTACTAGCGGATCCCTAGGTTTTGAGTCGAATATATTGTTGGGATGTCATATTCCCCAAATTTTGTAGTTATGGATCACATGTTCCTCGGGGGCAACTTGGTACGGTTATGTGAGGCCGGATACTAGCCATGGTTCATAGTGATCCTAGCGAAGGAGTATACATTGGTTTTGCTTGGGGCTTGATCTCACGTTGAAGCATAAACTTCTGGGTTCGTATCCTCGGATTCCAATTGTTTAGCCCGTAACTCGGATTTTGGCCTACTTTGTGTTACGCCACAATTCTTGGTAAATTGTTTTATTGTCGGTCCTTTTATGACAAGTTTATAACGAAAAAGCCCGGTTGTGGCAAAGGCTTAATTTGTAAATTTAACCTCTTTGGAAATATTATCTTATGATACCAATGATTTATCTTTTGAACTTTATAAACTGTATGTCCTCACCAGGCTTTAAGTCTGACACTTTTTCTCAAATGGTATGTGTAGCAGGTTTCCATTAGCGGTGGGTTACCAGGGTTTTTGGAGAGACGAGTTTTGAGTCTCAAGGTTTTTGGAGATATCTAGTATTGCATTTGGGCATTTGTTAAGTCTCATTCTTTTGATAAATTATGGTTTGCCAGCTGATGAAATCTTTGTATAGGTTTTGTAAAGTCTTAAGGACCGATCCCATTTATGGGGAGTTAAATGCAATACTTCTGTCTTGTTGCCAGGATTCCAAGTTTTATTTTACTTAGATTTTTGAGGTGTTACAGTGGGGTTTAAAACAAGAGTTGGCAAGGGCTAGTTGCCTGTTTCAATGATATTCACGAAAGAATTGTGAAACAACAGTAATGTGGTTGCCCGACACAGAAAAAGTTGGTGTAGAGTTTGATATTCTTTTACTTTGATCTCTCACCCTCTTTCTTTTTATCAATTAAGCTCACTTCTAACCAAACTCTCTTTACATTTTATCTCAGGACACACCCACCCTCATATATTGACTTCTCGCCTCTCGATCACTCAAGGATAACTTCTTGGGTAGGAAACACTGGTTAACGTGAATCCATAGAAGTTGAGTTAAATCCTCACACTGATCCCGTGAATTTTATCCTAAGGAAAATGTTGCTCAAATGGTTTAACTTGAACAGTTAAAGTACAAAATGGAATACATGTCAGATATAAGTATATTCAGTGAAGTAATCATGAAAATTTGAGCATTTAAATCATGAAAGATTTTCTCAAAACAAGGATACTGAATGTATGAAATGAATACTAATTTCTTGTTTGAGAATCTGACTATGTATGAAAAGATCAAATATGAATGATATAGCAATAAAAGCTTAGGTCAAGAAAAATTGGATTTTGTCTATAAGAACAATTATAGACATTCTTGAAAAAAACATTTTGAATGAATCAACGCTCGAATATCAATGAAGTTCAAACGGGGTGTCTTACTATCGAAAATTAGTTTCAAATTTGAGACATGGTAAGAACTTAGTCAATAAAAGTACGAAACCGGTGTGTGTAAATATTTAACAGTATATGGAAAAGATAATACACAAGTATTTATCTTTGGAAACACACGATTAGGTAAAGCATTAAATCACATAATAACAAATACAATTAAAATCACACTTCTGTATTCATGAAATCTGTTTAAGAATCGAGAAGTGGTTTGAACATTTAAGAAAAAGTTTTCATGTCTGAAAGTTTTCCTTCTTTCAAACATAATGAGATTAAGGTTAGAACAATCCTTACACTCAACATTAATCTCACAAAGTCGGCTCGAAAATCATGATTGATATGATCATGTAAGCTCCCCCTCAAAATATGCATTCATTCAAAAGTCGTCAAAGTAACAAAGTCTTATTGAAAAGAAAAACATTTTATTGAAAAATTAAAGACATGAAAGCAGTAAAACAATTTAAGAACGAGTTCTGATCAGATGTAATCAGAAGTCATTGTCCTTACTCCCCCTAAACATATGCATCACAAAATATGTCAGTGTAAGATATATGCAAAATTCTCTAACTCCCCCTAAAATGTAGATCATCTTATCTTTGTCTCACACTCCCCCTGAAATCATAAACAACCTTCAGTGAAGATATCTTTCAGATTAAAAATATAAAGAAATGAAGAAAAAATAACAAAATTAAACTGTACTAGGTAACTACAAATTAAGTCTTGAGATTTAACATACCAAGTTTTAAAATGGGAAAATTAAATCTTTTTTCATGTAATGGCTTGGTGAATAAATCAGCATGTTGATAATCTGTGTTTACAAAGTAAAGTTCAATTGTACCTTTTTCAACATTATCTTTAATAAAATGATATCTCACGTCAATATGTTTGGTTTTCGTATGTTGCACAGAATTTGCAGATATAGCGATAGCGCTCTTTGAATCGCATTAAATCGGGATATTTTTGTAGTTGAAGCCATAATCTTGGAGTTGTGTTCGCATCCACAGCACTTGAGAACAGTAGCTAGCAGCTTGTACTCTGCTTCAGCTGTTGAAGTAGATACACATAGTTATTTCTTCGAAGCCCAACTCACGAGCTTATCGCATAAGAATTGTATATGTCCCGAAGTACTTTTCCTGTCAAATATACAACCTGCATGATCTGCGTCTGAATACGCTATTAGCTCAAAACCAGTATCTTTAGGATACCACAAACCAAGATCTACAGTTCCCTTCTTCAAATACCTAAATATCCGCTTAACCGTTGAAAGATGGGATTCTTTAGGCGAAGATTGATATCTAGCACACAAGCGTGTAGAAAACATAATATCTGGCAGACTAGCCGTCAAGTACATTAAAGAACCAATCATTCCTCTATAGGTTCTAACATCGACAACTTTTTCTGAAATATCAGCTCCGATCATAGTTCCAGGTGACATCGGGGTACCAATCGGAGTACAATTTTTCATTTTAAATTTTCACAGAATATCATAAATGTACTTCGCTTGATTAATAAAAATCCCCGTAGAAAATTGTCTGACTTGTAATCCGAGAAAGAAGTTCATCTCTCCCATCATACTCATCTGAAATCGTGACACCATGAGGTTTGAAAATTTTTTACAATACTTTGGATTAGTTGAACCAAATATGATGTCGTCCACATATATTTGAATTAAAATGATATCAGTTTTCTCCTTTTTAATAAAGAGAGTAGTATCGATTTTACCTTTAGAAAAGCCAGACTTCACTAAATTTTTTGATAAAATGTCATGTCATGCGCGAGGAGCTTGTTTCAAACCATAAAGAGCCTTGTCCAGAATATAGACATGATCTAGTTTATCAGGATTGACAAAGCCTTCAGGTTGCGAGATATAAACATCCTCCTTTAGAATGCCATTCATAAAGGCAGTCTTCACATCCATTTGATAGACTGTGAAGTTCTTGTGTGCGGCGTAGGCTAGAAACATTCTGATTGCCTCTATACGTGTAACTGTAGCATAAGTCTCGTCGTAATCTTTCCTATATCCTTTAGCAACATGTCTTGCTTTGTTCCTTACTACGATACCATCCTCATCTTTCTTGTTTTTGAATACCCATTTCGTGCCAATGATTGTTTTCCTTCAGGTCGTGGCACGAGTCTCCAGAATTTAAGTGCTTCAAATTGATTGAGCTCTTCTTCATTGCAGTTATCCAATCTAAAGTAGCTAGAGCTTCAGATACTCGGGTAGTCTCTATCTTACTCAGAAATGAATCATGCATGCACTGGTTCAATGTTGCAGACCTAGTTTACACCGGCTTGGACGGATCTCCAATGATTTGATGTATAGGGTGCTCTTGGGTCCACTTATGTTCATGAGGGAGTTGATTAGATGTAGATTGATCATGTTGATCATCTAAGTATCCACTATCGTCTTCTTCTTGTAGGGGTTCAGTTGAGTTAACTGGCGTAGAAGTTTAAGTTGGTTGGATACTGGATGTCTATTTAGTAGGTATTACTGAACATCCAACTGAATGAATAACTTTCGTCTCAACATTTTCACGTACAACTTCAACTGATTGAGTAGGTGTTTGAACTTGAGTCTCTTCTTGAATAGGTGTATCTGATTCACTAGATACCTCTGATGTGATTGGTTGATTGTCGCTTGATTCTTCAGATCTATCAATCACAACAGGTTTAGTCACTTTAGTACCAAGAAACTCATCATAAAAATGTTCAAACAATAAATCTAGATCTGATAAATGAGATGTAGACGTTGACGCTTTATCGGACTTAGAAACATTAACCGCAGGTTCTGGACTGATTTGTCCAGAAGCTAATACTACGCTAATAACGGGTTATGAACTGCTTTGAACAGAAGCCATTTCTTCATCAAATGTAACGTTGACGCTTTCCACCACAATCTTTGACTTCTTCAAAAAAAACCTGTATGATGCGGACGTTTGGGAGTAGCCAATGAAGATCCCTTCTTCAGCTTTGGGACTGAACTTATTCAGGCTTTCTTTATCATCGAGTACATAACACATGCATCCAAAAATATGAAAATCTTTAATGCTTGGTGTTCTGTCGATGGATGATAGATCTGTTTTGAGTATAACATGCAGTAGACACAACTTCAGCCCACAGAAATAAAGGTAAGTCTGACTGGTTGAGCATCGTGTGTGCAACCTCGACTAATGTTATGTTTCTTCTTTCAACTACCCTATTCTGCTCTGGTGTTCTGGCAGCATAAAATTGATGTGTTATCCTGACCAATTCGAGATGATCGTCAACAATTCTGTTCTTGAATTCTATGCCATTGTCTGTTCTTAGAAGCTTTACTGTCTTTTGCAAGTTTACTTGGATAGTCTTCGGAAATGAGATGATGACATCGGACATCACATCTTTCTATCTATGAAATTTGACCCAAGTATATCTAGAATAATCATCTACGATCACTAGAACATACTTCTTGCCATTTATGTTTTTTGTTCTCATAGGACCACAGCAACAGATCTAAAGAAGAACTTGTACTCGGTTCAGGCTTTGGCTTATGTGAAGCTCTCTTCATTTTGATTTTCTCACAAGCGTCACACATATGTTCTTTTCACGTACTTCAGCTTTGGAAGTCCTTTTACTAAATTCCCAGTCACCAACTTGTTAATATATCGAATGTTGAGGTGAGATAGCCTTCTATGACATAACTAGTTTTGTTGTATAGAGGCTTTTGATAGTAGACACACAAAATTTTCCGATTTGACTTTAGACAGGTTGATAGTGTAGAGGTTAGACTTTTGCATGCCGACCACGAGTTCTTTGCCATCTTCAGTTCAAACACAACATCTCTTGGCCTTGAAATTAACCTCTAAGTCCTTGTCGCAGAATTGACCAATGCTAAACAAATTGTCTCCTAACCCTTCGACATAACTCACCCTCTTTATTGTTACATGATCTTGAACGACATCTTCGAATCCCAAGATTGGTTAAAACTGGTCGTTTCCAAACCTCACATTTCCGCATAATTTCTCTATAGAATTAGATAAAATATCTTTCTGCCCTGTCATATGCTTGGAGCAACCAGAATCCAAGTACCACATATGACGGGTCTACACAAGAGAAATCAAGGAAAGACAGATTTAGGTACCCATTTATAGATGGGTCCTTTTGTGTTAGCACAAGATTTTGGCATCCATTTGAAATTGGACCCTTTGAGCTTTTGAAAAACTTTTGATCCATTATGACAGAAGACATGATATGAACCAAACCACTAATCAGAATATTGTCGATTAAAACAAAATCATTCAGACCATATGTGAAAAACTAAGTAGTAGACGGAGATAATTGGATCGATCGCTTTATTGAATAAGTCTTGTAAGAAGTTACAAGGTTTGTTTTATGAGAAGCAGATTGACCAATTACATCAGAATTACTAACATAATTCCGATTACAAGATATATCATAAAATGATTTTGTTGACTCTTCAATCTTCATTTTAGGTTGCCATGTAATCTTTGCGTCAATCCTCTTATTTTTCAACTCTGAAACAGAAGATTTAGATTTGTTAGAACCACGAGATTTAAGAGTTTGTGCTTTCTGATGTTTACCCGTGTTGGTCTGTTTCTGTGAGTACCTTCTCTTTTGCTTCTTACCCCTGGCATAATAAGTACTCACAGAAACTAATTCTTCAACCTTAGTTGATGATTCACCCTTTTCAAAAACACTAGGTAAAACATCCGTTTTGAAAACAAACTCAGAATGATCTGGAAGTTTAGTATTAAAATCAAACTTATCTGTTAAGTCAAAATATTGTATCCAGGATTTAATAGGAAAGTCAAAGTGGTTAAGTCAACATTGTCAAAGTCAAAGTTGTATTAATCAATCTTGTAGTTTGCTTTGCGCCATTAAAATTAGTGTGATCATTTGCAAGAATCAAATTGTGATTGGAGGTTCTCAATTAGTGGGATGGTGCAATGGATTATGGATTTGTTTTGCACCATTCAAATAAATCAAATATGTTCCAACTTCATCAACATTGCACCTTCATTAAACTTTGCGCCAACCTCATATTATGATTTGCGCCAACTTTATCTTTTTCTTGCGCCACCATCAGTTCGCGCAAAACAAGTGTTATTCAAGTTTTCATTTGCGCTAGCTACCTTTAGCTCAATTTTTTAATTTTGCGCCACTACCTGTGATGTTTGTGATCAATTTAATTTGCAAGTTCTAATTCATTTGATTTGCAAATTTTTAAATTTGAGGTGGTCTGCGAGTTTTTAAAATTTTAAGTGCAAGTTTCTGTGATTTGAGAGTTCCAGAGATAGAATTTATCTGAGAATATTTTTTGTGATCTAAGTTTCACTTTCAGTAAAATTTTCTGAATAGTTTGGGAACGATCATTCATATCAAGTTGATATTTCATTCAAGATGATGATTACAGGTTCTTTTTGGAACAGGTTAAACACACCACAGTTGTACAAAGGAGAATACGAAAAGTTGAGAGATAATTTTTTAAACTCTGTAGATAAACATGAGTTGGGTTACTATATCAGATTATTTTTGACTGAAGGAGAGATGAAAACTCAAATTCCAATGGAAAATTGTACTGAGGAACAATAGAAAAGACAGAGAGCTGATAATAATTCTTGACATTTTATGATACGTGAATTTTCTCTTTATATTTCTCGTGAAACTACTGATAAAATAAATATCTACAAAATGACAGGTAAAGAGTTGTGGGATTGTATGAAATGGTTGATCAAAGGGCCAACGGTTGTGTCTGAGTTAAAAGGAAAGATTTCTGAGTTGGAAAATAAAACTTAGCAAGCCGTATCTATTGAGAGTTATGAAGAGAAGATTAGACGTTTGGAAGATTCTAATGCTGAGCTTCAAAGGAGAATATCTAATTTGGAACAAACGATGGTCAAAGAAAAATCTGATTTTGAAAGTAAAAAGAAAGAGTTTGCTAAAAAGTTTTCAGAGTTTTCCAAGAAGAGTTTTGAAGAAAAGAAGACAGTTGAGCTTAAGTGTATAAAACATTCTCAGCAAGTTTCTGATTTTGAGAAAGTTCTCATTCTAGAAAGGGAAAAGTTTGCCAAAGAAAAGAAGGCCATTGAACAGAAGAACGTTGGATTCTTAAGGAAATATCCGGTCAAAGAAAGGATGCTGAGAAGGGGTTTGAAGAAGAAAGAAGTATATTTGAGACTGAGATTAGAAATTTGACTATCAAGTTATCTGAACTATCTGAGAATGCACTGAAAGAGCAAAAAACGAAGTCTGAATTCAAGGAAAAGATTGACTTACTTGTCAAAGAAAGAGACAACTTTGCTTCAAAGATTAAAGAGCTTGAAAAGACAGCTTCAAGTTCAAAACAAAAAATTGTTTCTTCCAAGAGGTCAGTTAAATCTTCTGATCAGATTCGTAGTACTAACCTTTTCTATGATAGAAATATAGATGGTTCAGGTACACATCAAAGAAGAAGGAGATACAAAGAAGAAGAATTGATTTGGAGAAAGAAACCAGATAAAGATGAGAAGAAAGATGAGATGAAAGGTAAAAGTCATGTGTACATACACACAAAGCCAAGTAGAACAAAGCGCGTAAAGGTAAACCTGATCATATCTACTCGAGAGATCAATTAATCAGGTTGTCAGGTAAGAAATACTATTGTTCTTATTGCTATACACATGATCCTATTCACAAGACCAATGATCATTTCTGGTATGGTTCTTATTTGATTACCCCCACAAGAAATGCAACTAACATTCATGGACCCAAATACGAGTGGGTACCAAAGCCAAAAATTTATTATGTGTTGCAGGCACCTCAAGTCAAAGGGGAGTAAGAGAACCATGGCTTCTAAGTAAATCAGCTTAGAACTCGTACTTCAACGGAGTTTGGTTTCTAAACACAACAGTTTACGACTCGTACTTCAGTGATCAAAAGACCTTACTCCGGTAGTACTTTGCATCCGATAAGATATGACGGTCTACAATTCACAAGGGAGTTGTATTGATCTATATCATGTGCTTTTTCATTGCCAATATACTTACGATATGATGGTCTACAATTCAAAAGGGAGTTGTATTGATCTCTATCTTGTGTTTTAACTGACATATTTCAGATGCATAATTTAAGGGGAAGTAAAGGTGATGGCTTCTGATCACATGACAGATCAGGACCTGTTCTTCAATGTTCAGACTTGGATATTTTGCAAATATCCAGGGAGAGCTTGAAAGACCTAAATCATTATATCATGATTTGAGGGGGAGCTTTAAAGGTAAATATCTTCTAACCTAGATCTCTGATTGTTTGAAAGAAGAACAACTTTCAAGCATGAAAAACAGTTTCTGAAATGTTCAAACCACTTCTGGTTCTCAAAAGATTTTATGGATTTAGAAGTGTGATTTTAAATGTTTTTCAATTTTGAACTTTAATGTTTAACTGACCGTGTGTTTCCAAAGATCAATATTTGCGTATTATCTTGTCCATATACTGTAAAGTATTCATACACACCGGTTCAGTATTTCATTTGAATTTGTTATTACCATGTCTCATAACGAAACAATTTTTCGATGGTAATACCCTCGTTTGAAATTCAATGTTGTTGAGCATCAATCATCTTTTCGAAATTTGTGCTTTCATTGCTAAATTGTTTATATTTGTTCATATAAACAAAATATCCAGTTCTTTGATACCCTAACCATTTTATTTGATCTGATTGGTACATTGTCAGATTTCTCAAAACAAATCTCTTGATTTCATTTCAATTATTCAATATCTTTGTTTTGAGAAATCTTCATTGTTCAATTGCTCAACTCTCATGAGCTTACATTTTGACAGTGTTATCTTATCTATGCTTAACTGTTCAAGTTAAACTGTTGAGAAACCATTCTTTTTAGGACCTACATGGGATTCGTGTGAGAGCTTAAACAGAACTTCCATGGATTCACGTAACCCAGTGTTTCCTACCCAGAAAGTTATCCTTGAGTGATTGAGGGGTGAGGGTTCAAAATCAAAGAGTGGGGGAGATAACTCATCCGGTTGAGTTGTTCTCATTGTGTGGAGCGGTAAAATGGAAAAGAGAGTTTGGTTAGAAGTGAGCATAATGATAAAAAGAAAGAGGGTGTGAGTCCAAAGTTAAAAGAATATCAGAACTCTGCACCAACCACTTTCTGAGTCGGGCAGCCACATCTTCTGATTGGCTCACATTCTTTGGTGACCATCATTGAAACAGGTGGTGAGCCCATGCCAACTCTTGCTATAACCCCACCAGCCACTCATTTCTTTCTTAACAAAGAAATGTTTCATTTTCTTTGGGGACGCATCATATATGCTATCTAATCTTCTCTCAGAAGATTTAGATATTGAAAAAGAAGGAAAGTTGCCCCACCTTCGCACCTCTTTCATGCACATTAAGTCCGTGTAATATCTGTTGTTGTCTCAACAATTTACACAATTTGAGCCTGAAAAAGCTAAGTAGCTTCAATCATTCATACACTTTCACGTACACACAAGGAATATGTTTTCTTGTCATAACATTCATTGAAAATTCTTTTTTGGTTTTTCGATGATTGAATGGAAACCCTGGAGGAGTGAACATCACAAAGCTCCTTTCCAATGTACATCCATTGTACAAAGTAGCTCTGTGCTACTTACAGGCACATTAACTGTTTCATCTGTTGAATCAGGGTTACACTGTTTATTATGTTTGAATTTGAAAAGATTCGGATATATACATTTCATGACTTGACGGATAATCCAATCAAAGCGTGAAGAATGATAAATTATTATGACGGGGAGATTGTAACAGGGGGAAATCAAAGAAAGTGCTGAAATTGATGAGGAGTTTTGATGATCATGATGCTCACAATCATCAAAAAGGGGGAGAAGTTTACAAAGTTCAATTTCAAAGCAGAAATGTCAAAATTGGGGAGAAATTTCTGAAAGAACAATTTCAAAGACTTCAAGAAGTTGTCAAAGTGAAGATAGACTTTTCTGAATGTTCTGTCAATGTTTGTAAAAGATTCTGAAGTTAGATGGTTGAGAAAGTTTGTTTTTCTGAAGACGGTCCAGAGATCACAAGAGATAAAGATACATGTTTGTCAAAGATCCCTCGAAGTTCCAAAGTTTTTCAAAGATGTTTCAAAGTTGTTGTTTCAAAAGTTTCAAGTTTTCAGATTCGTGTTAAAGACATGTTGACTTTTAAAGCTTCAAAGTGAAAAAGACTTTTCAAGATTCTTCAAAGGCTGAAAGACTGAAGGTTGTTAAAGTTTCAAAGTTCAAAAATGTCAGAGACAAAAGCTGAAGAATCAAGTGCTGAAGACTAGTGTCAAATTTTTATTAAATCTTGAATAGAAAGGGGGAGATTGTTAAGTCAAAATATTGTATCCAAGATTTAATAGGAAAGTCAAAGTGGTTAAGTCAACATTGTCAAAGTCAAAGTTGTATTAGTCAATGTTTAGTTTCCTTTATCTTTAAGTCTTGTATTAGAGTGGTGGTATAAATAGGTTTAGGCTTTGTAATTTTGGTAAGACTTTCATTGTAAATCATTAGACGTGAGATATATGATTCAAGATCTACTTTCTCTCTCCTCTCTCTCTCTAGTTCATAATTGTTAGATTCTTGATTGAGAATAGCTTGATTGTTTGGGATTTTAAATTCACATTATCAATATTCTCCTCAAAACAACCATTGGAGTTTAAGAAATCATTTTCATCCACAAATAAGTCAACATCATCATCATCAGATGTAGAAGCTTTAGAAGATTTGAAATCTATATTTAAAAGCACGGTAGAAAATACAATCTTTTCTAAATCAGCCAAAATTCGCTCATCTACTAAGGTATATTCAAGTTTAGAAATTTTACTTTCCAAAATGAGTGGAGGTACATAAAATTTAACTTCAACAAGTTTAGCTTCCATCTCCTCAGTAGAATAGCTTTGAAAATAATCGTTTGACAAAAGTTTAGGTTGTTAAGTTAGATAACTATCATTCAACTTATCATAGCAAAATGGTAGTTGCATTTTGATTTTTTTTTCTGTTTTCATCTTCTTTAGGTTCAACCTCATCAGATGATTTAGTAACAAATTTGGGTTTCAAATGAGGACATTTATTAGCCACTTTTAAGATCAAAAAATTGTATAAAGTGGGTTGTTTTCGAATGGCTTTCTTTAGATAATGTGGGTTGTCGTAACCGAGACCCCACTTTTCTTTAAAATCATAGTCTTCATTTGGTGTGTTTAGAAAGATGGTTTGATCCGTTTGACCTCAAGTGTAAAGCTTTGCTTCCAAAACATTAATCTTTTTCAGCAAAGTTTTGTTTTCAAATTTCAAATTACTAAATTGTACAACAACCTCTTGTTTCTCAAGTTCACACTTTTGAAACTTAGAAACTGCTTCAGAAATTTGAATGTCAAAACAAGCTTTTTGTTTTTCAAAACCTTTAGTAGTTTTTGTTGATTCAAACTCTCTCAGTGATTTGATAACGACCCTCTTCTATACTTAGTGAAAATTACGTTTTAATATGTATTAGTGTTTCACCATCAGCGATCAGACTGAGTCTGTTCAGTTATCGCTGATAGTCTCTCTCATAAACATTTCTATGTATTAGTGTTTCACTATCAGTGATCAGACTGAGTCTATTTAGTTATAACTGATAGTTTCTGAAGTAAACAGCCAACGTAATCCCTGAAGACAAGTCTCGCGTCAACATATGTTCACGGCTGAATCGAAGACGAAGCTACTGAACAAAGAGAAGCCTACTAGTGACCTGATGCGGATATCAGTGAAGCAAAGATAACTCTACATATACGCGAAGGAACATGAGGAAAAGCTTCAGCGATAGCTGAACCTCTTTATCTCTAAAAAAAGAGATACTCAGCGATCAATCGATCACAAAGCTTATGCCTCAAGTTTCCTTTTGTCTATCCTTGCACAACCTAGTACAATGGGTCAGAACGGACATGTCTCTGCAACCATTCGTACAACAACTCTGTCAATTACACTGTTCATGACCCGGACGAAAGCATGTCTCCCAAAAGTCAGACTCCCAAAGCCAATCAGTGAACGCCACGTGTAAAGTGCCCTGCCATGAATTTAATGCAAAGGGTATAAATTGGATGTTCACCCTTTCATCTTAAAAGGGGTGCTCAATTCCTTGAACCCATATAGAAACCCTTGCTTTCTATATCTCTAAATCCCCCATTCTCTGAATTTCTAGTGCAACCATCTTAGTGTTTCTTAAGTTTGTTTAGATTGAGTCTGTCTTAATCTTATTCCGCAACAAACTTGTAAATTGTATTTGATTTATCAATAAACAATGTATTAAACTTTAATTTCTGTGTTTGTATTCAACCCCCCCCCCCCCCTTATATAAACTTGTTAAGCACCTTCGGGACCAACAAGTGGTATCAGAGCAGTTTGTTTAATCTAATAAACAAGATCTTGTTGTATACTCTTCCTTGCTATTCTAAAATGGCACTAAACACAAACACAAACTATTATGATAATGGTTCACTTTCTAAACCTCCTCGATTTAGCAGAGATAACTTTTCTCTATGGAAAAATCGAATGATGCTATTTCTTGAAGGTGCGGATCCTACTATACCTGAATATATAGAAAACGGACCCTATGAACCTGTTAGAATTATTGCTGCGGTTCCTGCTACTGCCACCACTGAAGCTGTCCCTGAACGATATGTCGTTAAGGAAATAAGACAGTGGAGTGATGAAGATAAAAAGAAGGTAGGCATAGAATGCAAGAGCAAAGACCATTATCTCAATGGCTCTGCCTGATGAAGTTTTCCATTCCATCATGCATTTGAAAACTTCTAAAGAAATGTGGGAAACCATATGTGTTCAATATGAGGGCACCACTGAAATCCAAGAGACTCGAAAGATTAACTTGGTAAGACAGTATGAAAGTTTTATCGCTGGTAAGAATGAATCTCTTTCTAACGTTCATCAGCGGTTTAACTGCCTAATCAGTGACCTAAGAACTATTGGTAGGACCTATTCTAATTCTGAGGTCCTAACAAAATTCTTGGAAAGTCTTCCTGAAAGCTGGGACAGTTATTCAATATGTCTTAAGCTGACAAAAGACTTACATACTCTCTCTCTAAGCACTCTGTATGGAATATTGCTCAACTATGAGCAATCTAATCTCCTGAAGAAGAATCTTGTAAAAGATTCTAAAGACTCCAAAAGCACTCCTGTTGCTTTAGCCTCTTCAGAGATAATTCCATCTCAGCGATCTACTCTCACCATCACTGAGTTAGATTCTGAATCTGAGGATCTATCAGACCCTGATCTTTCAGAGTTTGATGAGTCCTTAGCACTCTTGACAAACTCTTTTAAGAGATTTGCAAGAAAGAGCAACTTCCAAAGAAGTAAAACTCTTTCTCTTACTGAAAATCCAAAATCAACTCCGATTGATAAGGCTACTGCCACTTGCTATAACTGCGAAAAGATTGGACATTTTGCTAGTGAGTGCAGGTCTAAAAAGGTCTTCAAAACTTCTACCTCAAGAAGATCCAGCAATGACAAGTACCTAAAGCAGAAGAATAAATATCAAAACCTGAAAAGCTACAAGCGAAAAGGTAAAGGTCTCATCGCTGAAGAACATGACTGGGCTGAATCAGAAGAATCAAGTTCTGATGAAGAAGAAGTCGCTAATCTTTGCCTCATGGCTGAGATTAAAGAAGAAGTAGAAGAACCATCTGAACCTTCTATGAGCTACATATCATCTCAGGTATCTATCTCTACAAACCCCTCTCTGCCTGAAGCTGAGAGAAGTCGCGATGTTGATGTGCTGACGATTGACCTTTATAATGCTCTAAACGACAAAACTCAAGCTGAAAATAAAAATGTACATTTAACTCAAGAGCTAGAGAAATGTCATGAAAAAATCAGTGAACTAAATCTTTTAGAAGAAAAGTTGAAAGATCAAGTCATTATAAATGAAATCATTAGCATTGAACGCGAACAAGCCATCGCTGCTCTAAAAGCAGAAAAGGCTCATGTTGAAAAATGGTGCAAATCATCAACAAAGATCTCTGAGATAATAAATACTCAAACTCCTGAAAGTGATAGAACTGGTCTTTGTTTTTGGCACCACAGGATGATCCTAAAGAAGAAAGTTCCTCGCTTAAGTTTGGAACTTTTGTCACATCTTTCTTTGACACTTCTTATAATCAATTCTATCCCTGTTCTTCTTCAAATCCCATCCCTGAGAAAAAATCCAAAGACACTATGTCTGCGGATAAAGGAAAGTCCATTCTTCTTCCTCAGAAGGCAACCAGGAAAGCAAAGCTGAAAGTTCCTTCTAAACGATCAGCTAAGCAATCCTCTAGCTCTGTGATAGAAATTTTTGATCTTTGTCCTCCAAAGCTAAAGATTGACCTTAAACCTACAAGATCTGAAGAAATGAAAATTCCTCCCAGATCTCAAGAGAAAAGTCTTCTTGGACCTGGACCTCCTCATCTTAAACTTGCAAAACCTTCTACTTCTTGTCCTAAAACCATTTTCAAATACAGAAAATGTTATCACTGTGGTTTTACTGACCATATTGCAAGTAAATGTCCAAATGCCACCAAAGCTGATAAAATAGCTAAAGTGAAGAAAAATGCCTCTAAAGCTGAGAAGGTCACCAAGATTGAAAAATCAACCAAGGTGAAAAATACCACTAAGGTTAAGAAATTAACCAAAGTGAAGATTACCACTGAAGCTGAATCTTCATCAGCTGTGAAGACTGCTGAACCTTCCTTATCCACTAACTCTGAAGGACCCATTGAAAAGTGGGTACCAAACAACGCTTAATATTCCTTATGTGTGCAGGGATCAAAGGGCATCTGGTATCTCGATAGTGGATGTTCTCGTCATATGACTGGACAAAGAGACCTGCTCACTGAATACAAGGAAGAAAAAGTTCCCTCTGTGACCTTTGGTGGAAATGGAAAAGGATTTAGCCGAGGGTTTGGTGTCCTCAGCAATGGGACAACTACCTTTCGAAGAGTCACTTATGTAGATGGACTAAAGCACAACCTTCTAAGCATCAGTCAGCTATGTGGCAAAGACTACGAAGTTCGCTTTTCTAAGAATGTATGTTCAGTGGTAGATAAAAAAGGAAAACTTGCTCTCAGTGGTTATCGCAGAGAAAATGTCTATGTAATAGATATGGACTCTACTATCACTGAAAACTTATGTTTTCTCTCTAAGGCCTCTTCTGATGTCAACTGGCTATGGCATAAAAGGCTCTCTCATCTAAACTTCAAAACCCTGAATTCTCTCTCATCTAAGGAACTGGTTTCTGGTCTTCCTCAGCACTCATATGCTAAAGAATCTCTCTGCTCAGCATGTGAAAAATGAAAACAAACAAAATCTAGTTTCAAGTCGAAACAAGTTTCCTCAGTGACAAGTCCTCTTCAGCTCTTGTATATGGATCTGTTTGGCCCTGTCAACATCCAATCAATAGCTGGAAAGAAATATACGCTTGTCATTGTAGATGAATATTCTGGCTACACCTGGGTTATCTTTCTTTGCTGTAAGAGTGATACTCCAGAAGAACTAATATCTTTTGTTAAAAAGATGGAAGTGCTGAACAATCTTACTGTTCGTTCAATAAGAAGTGATCATGGAACTGAATTCAAAAACAATTCCCTGAACAATTTCTTTGAGAACAAGGGAATCTCTCACAACTTCTATTCAGTAAGAACACCTCAGCAAAACGGAGTCGCTGAAAGAAGAAACAGAACGATCATAGAAGCTGCTAGATCAATGCTCAGCGATTCTCATCTCCCTACTCAATTTTGGGCAGAAGCTGTAAACACTGCATGTTTTACTCAAAACAGATCGCTGATAATAAAGCGATTTGGGAAGACAGCTTATGAACTTTTTCTTGGAAGGAAACCTTCTATCAGCTTTCTTCATATCTTTGTGTTGGTCCCGAAGGTGCTAAACAAGTTTGTAGAAGGGGGGGGGGGGTTGAATACAAACACAGAATTTAAAGTTTAATATATTGTTTATTGAAGAATCAAAATACAATATACAAGTTTGTTTCGGAATAAGATTAAGACAGACTCAATCTAAACAAACTAAAGAAACACTAAGATAATTGCACAAGAAGTTCAGAGAATGGGGATTAGAGATATAGAAAACAAGGGTTTCTATCTTGAGTTCAAGGATGAAACACACCTTTAGATGAAGGGGTGTACTTCTTATTTATACCCTATGCATTAAATGCATGGCAGGATACTTTACACGTGGCGTTCACAGATTGGCTTTGATAGACTGACTTTTGTGAGACATGCTTTCGGCCGGGTCATGAACAGTGTAGTAGACAGAGTTGTTGTACGAATGTTTGCAGAGACTTGTCCGTTCTGACATATCGTACTAGGTTGTGCAAGGATAGACAAAAGGAAACTTGAGGCATAAGCTTTGTGATCGTTTGATAGCTGAGTATCTCTAAGTTCAGAGATAAAGAGGTTCAGCTATCGCTGAAGCTTTTTCTCATGTTCCTTCGCGTATTGGTAGAGTTGTCTTTGCTTCACTGATATCCGCATCAGGTCATTAGTAGACTTCTCATTGTTCAGCAGCTTCGTCTTTGATTCAGCTATGAACATCTGTTGACGCGAAACTTGTCTTCAGGGATTACGTTGGTTGTTTACTTTAGGAACTATCAGTGATAACTGAACAGACTCAGTTCGATCACTGATAGTGAAACATTAATACATAGAAATGTTTACAAGAAAGACTATCAGCGATAACTGAACAGACTCAGTCTGATCGCTGATGGTGAAACACTAATACATACTAAAACGTAATTTTCACTAAGTATAGGAGAGGGTCGTTATCAAATCACTGAGAGAGTTTGGATCAACAATCTCCCCCTATTTGATAATGACAAAGTAACTGAAGAAAATTAATTTATGATTCAAAATGATGGAATAATTAGGACTCGTAACATACATGTCCCAATTACTATTTTGAGGGATCTTTTACAGCACTGATGAAGTTAAGTACTTTACTGAAATTTCATTAATTCAGGAATAGAATTACAAGGAATGAAAATTACAAGTAAATTACTAACTACTGTAAGTATAACTAATAGATTACAGAAGATAAAACTAATCTATCAGCTATAAGAAGATTTAGGAGGATTTATCATATACTCAGGTATTTCTTCTCCTTTCTGTCTTCGTTCCAAAGATTCTTGGCTGATGATTTCTTTGATTTTCTCAGCAGCAGGGAAGAAGTCACACCATAAGCATAGTAAATCCTTGAGATGATTCAGAGGACAGATAGGAATCTCAGAGACTCTTTGAAATCTGAGTTCCTCATCATCATCTCTGAAGAATATTCCATAAGGATGATCAATTACTTGACCAGCTTGGAAAGGACCACCAGGAGGCAGAGATAAGTCTAGAACTGAAAGATCAGGAGGAGGACCAAACAGTGCATCTCTTGAAAATTTGATAGAAGTTTCATTCCTGATGATGGCGACGTCTTCAGAGGAGGAGGACCCAATTTTTCTTTTGAGTTTCTTGGGATTGGGAGGGATAGGAGATGGCAGGTTCAGTACAGAAGTGACTCTGTTGATGAGAGCTTTAAGAAGTCCTTCAACGTAGCCTCTGTATGTAGATTTTGATTTCTTCAGCGCATCCCAGAATTCTATCCACTCTGTAAACCCGAAACCTTCAAGTTTGGAAACGTACATAGCTTTCTGAGTTCCATCCTCTCTGGTAATCTCCATAGTCACTGAGAGTTGATCCTTCTTCTTGCGACCAGAGATAGTCACGGCTGATATTGGAAGAAGATCAGAGCGATAATCCATCTTCTGTTTGCACCATTCAATGGACTTATCGTTGATCTCTTGTTCTTTGGATCGTTCCTCTTCAATTTCTTTCAGTAGTGCAGCTTGAACTTCCACAGGCTTTCTTTTCAGCTTCTTGTCCTTGACTTGAGAAGATTGAATCTTTAAAGCGAGTTGGGCATCTCGTCTGCATTCAGCGATCAGCTTCTCAGCTTTGGCAGATTCTTCTCGTTCAGCTTTAGTGAGGAAGTCGAGCTCTGAGGATGTTTGAAGAGGGACTTTCAGCCGTTGACTTTCTAGTTGAGCGATCATTTCAGCTCTTTTCTTCATCACTTCCTCTGCCCCATGAGATGGTTTAGAGGGCCTTCCTGGATGGACCAGGGAATCTTCTTCTTCTTCATCATCAATCTCAGCGATAGAGATTGGGATTATTTCTTCAGCGATTGCAGCTGGGATTATTTGTAGTTCTGAACCCTTAAGCAGGGGTGAGAACTGTCTGGATAGAAAAAAATGAAGGAAAGAAGGGATAAGTGTATATTTAGAAAAAAAGAAAGATAAAGGCTAGAAAGAGATAGGGGTTTGAAAAAAATAGGAGTGTGGTACAATTGAAAGACATACCTGAGAAGGATGCTCCCCCTCAGATTGTGATCCAGTCCTCAAGCATTCTTCAGCGATTGGTTGCTTGTCTTTGCTCTGCGAAGGAGCGCTTGAAGATGTATCACCTCTCACCCCTGCTTTGACAACCTCTTGTGAAGTTGTCCCTGATGAAACGTTCGGCTTGGAGAACCACATAGATTGGTCTTCTTCATCGTCGTCGTCATCATCGGAGGGTTGATCCTTTTCTTGATCATCAAGATCTAGATCATCTTCCTCTTCATCGTCTTCTTCCTCATCATCTTCAAAGAGAAGAGAATGAATAGATGAGGAGGGTTCTTTCGCCTTCTCCCCCTCAGATTGAGAGGGAGGTTTCTTTGAAGTCTTAGCTTCCCCAGCAGCAGCGATAGATGTTTCTTCAGCTTTCTCCCCCACTTTGTCATTATCATCGGTAGGGGGTTGCTCAACTGCTGGAGTAGCTGTTGAAGCTTTTAGCACTTGAATGTCAGCTTCCAGACACGTGATCCATTCTTCAACTGCAGGGATGTCGCATGTGGCATCATGGATGAATTCCACAGCGATGTTGAGATTTGTCCGATCATCTTCAGTGAAGGAGGGAGGCAGCGCTGGAGCTGTTTCAGATACCTTTTGGAGAAGTTGCTGTAGAAGCGACGTGCAGAGATCAACCTTAGAAGAGAGATCTCGAACTTCAGTGGTAAGAGACTCAAATCGTCCCTGAAAGAGTTGATAGGACTCTTTGAGTTGGACGACTTGTTCTTCTACAGCTGAAAGTTTGGAGTTCTCAGCTTTGGATGAGCAGGTGGCTGTCAACCTTTTCAGCTCCTCACCAGCCTGATTAACGGCGCTGGTGGTGTTGTTGATGGTGTTGGTGAGAGCGTCCACCTTTTCTCCCAGATGGTTGACATGCGTGTCAACAGACGCCAAACTAGGACCTGAAGTATCAAACATTTTATAGAACTGCAAAGATTCCTCAAACGTTTGATGTTCAGGTCCTATATGTAGAGAGGTGGTAGCGGGTTCAGAGACCAAAGAAGGAGAGGGAAGATTTATTGGGATAGTAGGGTTGGGGTTAATCTCAGCGAATGAGATAGTAGGTAGGGTCACTGATGGTGTGTCAGCAATTGAAATCGCTGATACGGCAGGTTGAGTGACTGCGGGAGTTGTGGAGGAAAGACCCACAAAAGCATCTAAGGCAGCTTGTTGAGAAGCTTCCTCAGGTATAGTACTAGAAGGTGTACTTTCCTTAGTCTTTTTGGCCTTCTTAGAAGAACCAATTGGACCAGCTGATGGACGTTTGGAAGTAGTGGTAGCGACAGGGATAGCAGACGAAGGAACCGTCTGCGTGGTCGCTGAAAAAGAAGAATGGAGAGAGAGACGAGAACGAAGGAGAGAGATACTTACCTCGTTGGCGAGTGGCTTGACCTCCAGCGATCGCTGACCTATCCTGGCAAAAGTGCCATCATCTTTGGTGGGATAGGTGTTGGGATAGAGGAACTTGATGTACGTACATATGAAACCTACGTACGAGATCTTGGGATCTCGTTCAGGCTTCTCTAACCTCGACCTCAGGTCTTCAAAGATGGCAGTGGCGTAGTCAAAGTTTTGACCAGCGATTACAGAGTAGGCCATTTGCAGTTGTATTTTGCTGGCTTGATCCAGCGAACCACTCTTCCCGCTCATGCACTGAATGATGTGCGAGAAGATGAAGTTCAGTTGTGAAGGCATCTGAGCCTTGAGAATCTTGGTGAGCTTCTTGTTGGGAATAGATGATCTCGGTTTGTTTTCCCAACAATAACCCATTGCATCCAGAAAGGAGATCAGCTCAGCATCAGTGGGGAGTGCGTCGAACCCACTCTTTGGTTTGTCAGGAAATCTCAAGGATTTCCTGAGGCTAAGAGCGGTCATGCTCCCTGGACCCAAATCCGTGCTGAAGGAGATAGCAGGGACTCGCTCACCCTTTTTGTTGGTGAGTTCAGTGGCATCAGCAGTGAACCAGAACTGCTGGAGTAGAGTCTTTGAAGGCTTAGGATCCACAGTGATCGCGTAAGCTATGCATGATTGTTTAAGAAAGTTAGCAGCTTCCACCAGATGTGGGTATTTATCAGCTTTGAAGTCGAGTCTTCCCAAGTGATTACATTTCGTAATCTCAACTTCAGTGATAGCGAATCGCACATTCTTGGAAGCAACGATTGATGATTGTGCCATTTCTGTTATGGAAAGAATCATAATAGAAGAAATGATTATGGTTTAAAAATAATATGATTACCAGTTTCTCTAAATGAGGGGAAACTGGAAGAATATCAAGTTATTTTTAGGAAGAGAAAAAAATAGTGTTCTGGGTAGAAAGAATGAAGAACACTTTAAAAACCAAAAGGTTTTTATTAAAAAAAAACATAAAATCAGAAAGAATGATTTTTTAGTTTTTAAGCAAAATAAATTTTAAAATCCATGATGAACAAGAACGAGTAGGATTTTAAAAAAATAGAAAGCAGATAAACAAAGCACATAATCATGAAATAAACCTGTTTATTTCGAAGACGAAGATTTGCAGATTCAAAATTCTGGTTTAACTTGCTTGAGTGTTCTTGAGAGAGAGTTTCTTGCTTAGGAAGTTTTGAAAGCGTAAACCGTATAAAGGAGAGAAGAATTCCTTTTATACAAAGAGAGAGAGAGGAGAGAGAAGGAATGAAGCGGGAAAAGATCATCATGACATTGACACGTTCCACGAATTTGATTGGATAGAAGAGCAACGGATGAACGTGTCAGAAAAAGGCATGTCGTGTATTATCCGCTCAAATGACGTCATGGGAAAGAGACGTTTCATTTTTCCGTTTTGAAATTATCACTGAAGAAAAGTCAGCGATAGAATTTTCTCTTTTTGAAAGTATCCCTGATAAGAAGATAGGGATATATTTTCTTTTAAAAAGATCACTGAATATAAATATCAGTGATAAATTTAATTTCAAAAAGCTTTTAATCATTTGAATAAAAATTCAGTGATTAAGTTTTATATAACTGAATGAAGATTCAGTTGTAGGGATTGAGAAATCATACCTGAGAGTCAGAATACTTATCAGAGAATGATGAAAAGAAACTTTTGATTGCTGACACAATGCATGAACGCTGAAGAATTATTCTTCAAGATTCAGCATTCCAAGCTCACTGATGAGAAAGTTGAACCTTGTCTCATCAAGAGGTTTGGTGAATATATCAGCAAGCTGAAAGTCAGTAGGGATAAAGTGAAGTTCAATATCACCATTCATCACATGATCTCTGATAAAGTGATATCTGATCTCTATGTGTTTTGTCTTTGAATGTAGCACTGGATTATTTGCTATAGCGATAGCACTACTGCTGTCGCAATAGATAGGAATTTTTGACAGCTGAAGGTCATAATCTAATAGTTGATTTCTCATCCATAAGATTTGAGAACAACAGCTTCCAGCGGCTACGTATTCAGCTTCAGCTGTGGAAGTGGACACAGAATTTTGCTTCTTGCTTGTCCAACTTACCAGCTTTCCTCCCAAGAGTTGACATCCACCAGTGGTACTCTTTCTGTCAAGTTTACATCCTGCAAAATCACTATCAGAATAACCAGTTAGATCGAACCCTGAGTCTTTGGGATACCAAAGACCGAGGTTAGGAGTTCCTTTCAGATATCTGAAAATTCGCTTTACAGCGATCAGATGGGATTCCTTGGGTTCAGATTGATAGCGTGCACATAAACATGTAGAGTACATGATGTCAGGTCGGCTTGCTGTGAGATACAACAGAGAGCCTATCATTCCTCTATAGGCAGTGACATTAACAGGTTTTCCAGAAGGATCTTTGTTAAGTGTCAGGGGTGGTGCCATAGGAGTTTTCATCGCTGAAGCTTGATTAAGATCAAACTTCTTCAGCATATCTTTAACATACTTTCCTTGGTTGATAAACGTACCTTTGTCAGATTGTTTAATCTGAAGACCAAGAAAATATGTCAGCTCACCCATCATACTCATTTTATATTCTTTCTTCATTCTTTCAGCGAAGCGAGTACACAGAGATGGGTTAGTAGAACCAAATATTATGTCATCGACATATATTTGTACAAGAATTATATGACCTTTTATCTTTCTGAAAAATAACGTATTATCAATCTTGCCACGTTCAAAATTTTCAGAGATAAGAAAAGATGAGAGAGTGTCATACCAAGCACGAGGGGCTTGTTTTAGACCATAGAGAGCCTTATCCAATTTATAAACATAATTTGGATGCTTAGGGTCATAGAACCCTGGTGGTTGTTCTACATAGACTTCTTCATTCAGCTTTCCATTTAGAAACGCTGATTTTACGTCCATTTGATAGACGATGAAGTCTTTATAGACTGCATAAGCTAAGAATAGTCGAATTGCTTCGAGCCTGGCCACAGGGGCAAAGGTTTCATCATAGTCTATGCCTTCCTCTTGTCTGTATCCCTGAGCAACAAGTCGAGCCTTGTTGCGGGTTACAGTTCCATGTTCATCTAACTTGTTTCTAAACACCCATTTGGTGCCTATTACAGTTTTATCAGATGGTCTAGGAATGAGATTCCAAACTTTGTTTCGAGAGAACTCAGTCAGCTCTTCTTGCATAGCACTGACCCAGTTTGGATCTCTGAGGGCGTCATCAGTCTTCTTTGGTTCTATTAAAGATAGAAAGTTTACAAAGAGACAAATATTACCTGAGCTTCGTCGTGTCTGAATACCTGCATCTGGATCACCAAGAATTTGATCTATTGGGTGATCTTTGGTCCATCGCTGAGCAGGAGCATTATTGCTTAACTCAGAGGTGGGATCAACAATTTGAATGTTTATCGATGATGACGATTGAGGTTCATCAGCGATCAACTGTTGAGTAGATTCACTGGAGAGGTTTTCAGACGAAGGCAGATTTGATGGTAGGAGTGTGTTTAAAGGTTCAGCTGAAACCCATGAGGTGGATTCAGCGGTAGGATGTATAATGTTTGGATCATCATCAGCGACTGGAGGATCTGAATGCTGATGGTTAGAGAAGAAAGGTTCATTTTCTCTGTAGTGAGAAAGCATCCAAGCATTTAACTCTTCATTGTCAGCGATTGGTTTTGAGTTCGCTGAGCGAGTTTCATCAAAAGTGACGTGAATTGTTTCTTCTACGGTTTGTCTTCTCTTGTTGAAGACTCGGTAGGCTTTGGAGATGGAGGAATATCCTAGAAATATTCCATCATCAGCTTTTGGGTCGAACTTTCCAAGTTGATCTCTGTTGTTTAAGATAAAACACTGACAACCAAAGATATGAAGAAAACTGATAGAAGGTTTCCTTCCAACAAAAAGTTCATAAGCTGTCTTCCCAAATCGCTTTATTATCAGCGATCTGTTTTGAGTGAAACATGCAGTGTTTACAGCTTCAGCCCAAAATTGAGTAGGGAGATGAGAATCGCTGAGCATTGATCTAGCAGCTTCTATGATCGTTCTGTTTCTTCTTTCAGCGACTCCGTTTTGCTGAGGTGTTCTTACTGAAGAGAAGTTGTGAGAGATTCCCTTGTTCTCAAAGAAATTGTTCAGAGAACTATTTTTGAATTCAGTTCCATGATCACTTCTTATTGAACGAACAGTAAGATTGTTCAGCACTTCCATCTTTTTTACAAAAGATATCAGTTCTTCTGGAGTATCACTCTTACAGCGAAGAAAGATAACCCAGGTGTAGCGAGAAAATTCATCTACAATGACAAGTGTATATTTCTTTCCAGCTATTGATTGGATGTTGACAGGGCCAAATAGATCTATATGCAAGAGCTGAAGAGGACTTGTCACTGAGGAAACTTGTTTCGACTTGAAACTTGCTTTTGTTTGTTTTCCTTTTTCACATGCTGAGCAGAGAGATTCTTTAGCATATGAGTGCTGAGGAAGACCAGAAACCAGTTCCTTAGATGAGAGAGAATTCAGGGTTTTGAAGTTTAGATGAGAGAGCCTTTTATGCCATAGCCAGTTGACATCAGAAGAGGCTTTAGATAGAAAACATAAGTTTTCAGTGATAGTAGAGTCCATATCTATTACATAGACATTTTCTCTGCGATGACCACTGAGAGCAAGTTTTCCTTTCTCATTTAACACTGAACATGCTTTCTTAGTAAAGCGTACTTCATAGTCTTTATCACATAGCTGACTGATGCTTAGAAGATTATGCTTCAGTCCATCTACGTAAGCGACTCTTCGAAAGGTAGTTGTCCCATTGCTGAGGACACCAAACCCTCGGGTAAATCCTTTACCATTTCCACCAAAGGTCACAGAGGGACCTTTTTCTTCCTTGTATTCAGTAAGCAGGTCTTTTTGTCCAGTCATATGACGAGAACATCCACTATCAAGATACCAGATGCCCTTTGATCCCTGCACACATAAGGAAGATTAAGCGTTGTTTGGTACCCACTTTTCAATGGGTCCTTCAGAGTTAGTGGATAAAGTAAGTTCAGTAGTATTCTCAGCTGACGAAGATTCAGCTTCAGTGATAGTCTTCACTTTGGTTAATTTCTTAACCTTAGTGGTATTTTTCACCTTGGTGACCTTCTCAGCTTTAGAAGCATTTTTCTTCACTTTAGCTATTTTATCAGCTTTAGTGGCGGTTGGACATTTACTTGCAATATGATCAGTAAAACCACAGTGATAACACTTTCTGTATTTAAAAATGGTTTTAGGACCAGAAGTAGAAGGTTTTGCAAGTTTAAGATGAGCAGGGCCAGGTCCAAGAAGACTTTTCTCTTGAGATCTGGGAGGAATTTTCATTCCTTCAGATCTCGAAGGTTTAAGGTCAATCTTCAGCTTTGGAGGACAGAGATCAAAGATTTCTATCACAGAGCTAGAGGATTGCTTAGCTGAAGGTTTAGAAGGAACTTTCAGCTTTGCTTTCCTGGTTGCCTTCTGAGGAAGGAGAATGGACTTTCCTTTATCCGTAGACTTAGTGTCTTTGGATTTCTCCTCAGGAATTGGATTTGAAGAAGAACAGGGATAGAGTTGATTGTAAGAAGTGTCAAAGAAGGAGGTGACAAAGGTTCCAAACTTAAGTGAGGAACTCTCTTTCTTAGGTTCATCCTGAGGTGTCCAAAAACCAAGACCAGTTTTGTCACTTTCAGGGGTTTGAGCATTTATTATCTCAGAGATTTTTGTTGATGATTTGCACCATTTTTCAACATGAGCCTTTTCTGTCTTTAAAGCAGCGATGGCTTGTTCGCGTTCAATACTGATGATTTCATTTATAATGACTTGATCTTTTAACTTTTCTTCTAAAAGATTTAGTTCTTTGATCTTTTCATGACATTTCTCCAGCTCTTGAGTTAAATGAACATTTTTGTTCTCAGCTTGAGTTTTGTCGTTTAGGGCATTATAAAGGTCAATCGTCAGTACATCAACAGCGCGACTTCTCTCAGCTTCAGGTAGAGAGGGATTAGTAGAGATAGATACCTGAGATGATATGTAGCTCATAGAAGATTCAGATGGTTCTTCCACTTCTTCTTTAATCTCAGCCATGAGGCAAAGATTAGCGACCTCTTCTTCATCAGAAGATGATTCTTCTGATTCGGCCCAGTCGTTTTCTTCAGCGATGAGACCTTTACCTTTTCGCTGATGGCTTTTCAGCTTTTGATATTTGTTCTTCAGCTTAAGGTATTTGTCATCACTGGATCTTCTTGAGGTAGAAGGTTTGAAGACCTTTTTCGACCTGCACTCACTAGCAAAATGTCCAATTTTTTCGCAGTTATAGCAAGTGGCAGTAGCATTATCAACCGGAGTTGATTTTGGCTTTTCAGAAATAGAGAGAGGTTTACTTCTTCGGAAGTTGCTCTTTCTTGCAAATCTCTTAAAAGAGTTTGTCAAGAGTGCTAAGGACTCATCAAACTCTGAAAGATCAGGGTCTGATAGATCCTCAGATTCAGAATCTAACTCAGTGATAGTGAGAGTAGATCGCTGAGATGGAATTATCTCTGAAGAGACTAAAGCAACAGGAGTGCTTTTAGAGTCTTTAGAATCTTTTACAAGATTCTTCTTCAGAAGATTTGATTGCTCATAGTTGAGCAATATTCCATACAGAGTGCTTAAGGAGAGAGTATGTAAGTCTTTTGTCAGCTTAAGACATATTGAATAACTGTCCCAGCTTTCAGGAAGACATTCCAAGAATTTCGTTAGGACCTCAGAATTAGAATAGGTCCTACCAACAGTTCTTAGATCAATTATTAGGCAGTTAAATCGCTGATGAACATCAGAAAGAGATTCATTCTTACCAGCGATGAAACTTTCATACTGTCTTACCAAGTTAATCTTTCGAGTCTCTTGGATTTCAGTGGTGCCCTCATATTGAACACATATGGTTTCCCACATTTCTTTAGAAGTTTTTAGATGCATGATGGAATGGAAAACTTCATCAGGCAGAGCCATTGAAATAATGGTCTTTGCTCTTGCATCTATGCCTACCTTCTTTTTATCTTCATCACTCCACTGTCTTATTTCCTTAACGACATATCGTTCAGGGACAGCTTCAGTGGTGGCAGTAGCGGGAACCGCAGCTATAATTCTAACAGGTTCATAGGGTCCATTTTCTATATATTCAGGTATAGTAGGATCCGCACCTTCAACAAATAGCATCATTCGATTTTTCCATAGAGAAAAGTTATCTCTGCTAAATCGAGGAGGTTTAGAAAGTGAGCCATTATCATAGTAGTTTGTGTTTGTGTTTAATGCCATTTTAGAATAGCAAGGAAGAGTATACAGCAAGATCTTGTTTATTAGATTTAAACAAACTGCTCTGATACCACTTGTTGGTCCCGAAGGTGCTAAACAAGTTTGTAGAAGGGGGGGGGTTGAATACAAACACAGAATTTAAAGTTTAATATATTGTTTATTGAAGAATCAAAATACAATATACAAGTTTGTTGCGGAATAAGATTAAGACAGACTCAATCTAAACAAACTAAAGAAACACTAAGATAATTGCACAAGAAGTTCAGAGAATGGGGATTAGAGATATAGAAAACAAGGGTTTCTATCTTGAGTTCAAGGATGAAGCACACCTTTAGATGAAGGGGTGAACTTCTTATTTATACCCTATGCATTAAATGCATGGCAGGATACTTTACACGTGGCGTTCACAGATTGGCTTTGATAGACTGACTTTTGTGAGACATGCTTTCGGACGGGTCATGAACAGTGTAGTAGACAGAGTTGTTGTACGAATGTTTGCAGAGACTTGTCCGTTCTGACATATCGTACTAGGTTGTGCAAGGATAGACAAAAGGAAACTTGAGGCATAAGCTTTGTGATCGTTTGATAGCTGAGTATCTCTAAGTTCAGAGATAAAGAGGTTCAGCTATCGCTGAAGCTTTTTCTCATGTTCCTTCGCGTATTGGTAGAGTTGTCTTTGCTTCACTGATATCCGCATCAGGTCATTAGTAGACTTCTCATTGTTCAGCAGCTTCGTCTTTGATTCAGCTATGAACATCTGTTGACGCGAAACTTGTCTTCAGGGATTACGTTGGTTGTTTACTTTAGGAACTATCAGTGATAACTGAACAGACTCAGTTTGATCACTGATAGTGAAACATTAATACATAGAAATGTTTACAAGAAAGACTATCAGCGATAACTGAACAGACTCAGTCTGATCGCTGATGGTGAAACACTAATACATACTAAAACGTAATTTTCACTAAGTATAGGAGAGGGTCGTTATCAAATCACTGAGAGAGTTTGGATCAACACTTTGGTTGTCAGTGCTTTATCTTAAACAACAGAGATCAACTTGGAAAGTTCGACCCAAAAGCTGATGATGGAATATTTCTAGGATATTCCTCCATTTCTAGAATATTTCTAGGATATTTCTAGAAGACAAACCGTAGAAGAAACAAATCACGTCACTTTTGATGAAACTCGCTTAGCGAACTCTAAACCAATCGCTGACAATGAAGAGTTAAATGCTTGGATGCTTTCTGACTACAGAGAAACAGAACCTTTCTTCTCAAACCATCAGCATTCTGATCCTCCAACCGTTGATGATGATCCGAACATTATACATCCTAACGTTGAATCCACCTCATGGGTCTCAGCAGAACCTCTAAACACACCACTGCCATCAAATCTACCTTCGTCTGAAAACCTCTCTAGTGAATCTACTCAATAGTTAATCGCTGATGAAACTCAAACGTCCTCATCAGTAAACATTCCAATTGTTGATCCAACCTCTGAGTTAAGCAATCATGCTCCTGCTCAACGATGGACCAAAGATCACCCAATTGATCAAATTCTTGGTGATCTCGAAGCAGGTATTCAGACACGACGAAGCTCAGGTAATATCTGTCTCTGTGTAAATTTTCTCTCTTTAATAGAACCAAAGAAGACTGATGATGCCCTCAGAGATCCAAACTGGGTCAGCACTATGCAAGAAGAGCTGACTGAATTTTCTCGAAACAAAGTTTGGAATCTCGTTCCTAGACCATCTGATAAAACTGTAATAGGCACCAAATGGGTGTTTAGAAACAAGTTAGATGAACATGGAACTATAACCCGCAACAAGGCTCGACTTGTTTCTCAGGGATACAAACAAGAGGAAGGCATAGACTATGATGAAACCTTTGCCCCTGTGGCCAGGCTCGAAGCAATTCGGCTATTCTTTGCTTATGCAGTCTATAAAGACTTCATCGTTTATCAAATGGACGTAAAATCAGCGTTCCTAAATGGAAAGCTGAATGAAGAAGTCTATGTAGAACAACCACCAGGGTTTTATGACCCTAAGTATCCAAATTATGTTTATAAATTGGATAAGACTCTCTATGGTCTAAAACAAGCCCCTCGTGCTTGGTATGACACTCTCTCATCTTTTCTTATCTCTGAAAATTTTGAACGTGGCAAAATTGATAATACGTTATTTTTCAGAAAGATAAAAGGTCATATAATTCTTGTACAAATATATGTTGATGACATAATATTTGGTTCTACTAACCATCTCAGTGTACTCGCTTCGCGGAAAGAATGAAGAAAGAATATAAAATGAGTATGATGGGTGAGCTGACATATTTTCTTGGTCTTCAGATTAAACAATCTGACAAAGGTACTTTTATCTGCCAAGGTAAGTATGTTAAAGATATGTTGAAGAAGTTTGATCTCACACAAACTTCAGCGATGAAAACTCTTATGGCACCACCCCTGACACTTAACAAATATCCTTCTGGAAAACCTGTTAATGTCACTGCCTATAGAGGAATGATAGGCTCCCTGCTGTATCTTACAGAGAGTCGACCTGACATTATGTACTCTACTTGTTTATGTGCACGCTATCAATCTGAACCCAAGGAATCCCATCTGATCGCTGTAAAGAGAATTTTCAGATATCTGAAAGGAACTCCTAACCTCGGTCTTTGGTATCCCAAAGACTCAGGGTTCGATCTAACTGGTTATTCTGATAGTTATTTTGCAGGTTGTAAACTCGACAGAAAGAGTACCACTGGTGGATGTCAACTCCTGGGAAGAAAGCTAGTAAGCTGGACAAGCAAGAAGCAAAATTATGTGTCCACTTCCACAGCTAAAGCTGAATACGTAGCCGCTGGAAGCTGTTGTTCTCAAATCTTGTGGATGAGAAATCAACTATTAGATTATGACCTTCAGCTGTCAAAGATTCCTATCTATTGCGACAGCACTAGTGCTATCTCTATAGCAAATAATCCAGTGCTACATTCAAAGATGAAACACATTGAGATCAGATATCACTTTATCAGAGATCATGTGATAAATGGTGATATTGAACTTCATTTTATCCCTATTGACTTTCAGCTTGCTGATATATTCACCAAACCTCTTGATGAGACAAGATTCAACTTTCTCATCAGTGAGCTTGGAATGCTGAACCTTGAAGAATAATTCTTCAGCGTTCATGTATTGTGTCAGTAATCAAAAGTTCCCATTTCATCATTCTCTCTGATAAACATTCTGACTCTCATGTATGTTCTCTCCATCCCCACAACTGAATCTTAACTCAGTTAAGATTTTTTTTTTAATATAAACCTTAATCACTGAACCTTTCCTCAAATGATTAAAAGCTTTTTGAAAATAAATTTATCACTGATATTTCTTGTTAGTGATCCTTTTAAAAGAAAATCTATCCCCATCTTTACTAACAGGGATACTTTTTAAAAAAAGAAAAATCTATCGCTGACTTTTCTTCAGCGATAATTTCAAAACGGACAAATGAACAGTCTCTCTCCTCTATGACGTCATTTGAACCGATAATCCACGACATGCCTTTTTCTGACACGTTTGTTTGTTGCCCTTCCATCCAATCAACTTCGTGGGACGTGTCTATGTCATGATGAGCATTTGTTTTTCCGCTTCACACAATCTCTATCTTCTCTCTCTCACATATAAAAAGAATGTTTTTCCATTCTTATCAATCTACGCTTTCTGGAAATACTTTCAAAGCAAGAATACTCTCTCAAGCATTCTAGCAATTCTCAAGCATTTGCATCTTCAACCTCAAAGATCAACAGGTTATTCTTGATCTTCTTCTTCTTATTCTTTTCTCAAATCTCATTCATAAAATCATTTTCTTTTTTGATTTTATTCTTTAAAAACCATTTTACTTTGATTTTCTCTATTCAAAATCTTTGGTTTTTCTTCTTGTTCTTAAATCTTGTTCTAAGATAAACTGTTTTCCTTTAAAAATATGTTGATTTCCTACGTTTCTTTCCTCAAATAGAAACTAGCAAATCTTTTTTATTTTAAGACTAAAAACCTTTCTTCTACTCGTTTATCTACTCATCATTCAGAATGGCTAAATCTGCACTTGTCGCCTTAAAGAACGTCAAGTTCGCCATCTCCGATTCTGAGCTTCCAAAGAACAATCATCTCGCTCGTCTGGAATTTAACAACAACAAATACCCACATCCGGTGGAAGCTGCACAGTTTCTAAGGCAATCCTGCATTGCCTACGCTATCACTGAGGATCCCACACCTTCTAAAGTTCTACTTCAACAATTCTGATTCACCGCTGAAGAAACCTCCCTCGCCAACAAAAAGGGTGAACTGGTTCCTGCCATCTCCTTCAGCACTCAACTGGGCTCAGGGATGATGACTGCTATAGGTCTAAGGAAAGCTCTTCGATTTCCTGACAAGCCCAGGAATGGATTCGACGCATTGCCAACAGACGTTGAACTCATCCAATTCCTGGATGCCATGGAATACGCTTGGGAACCCAAACCAAGAACTACGATTCCCAACAAGAAGCTGACTCTTGTGAAGAAGGCATTGATGCCTTCCCAGCTCAACTACATCTTCTCACACATCAATCAGTGTATGAGTGGGAAGAGTGGATCACTGGACCAAGCCAGCAAGGTTCAGGTCCAGATGGCTTACTCAGTGATCGATGGACGCAACTTCGATTACTCCACAGCTATCTTTGACGACCTGAAGTCAAAGATAGAGAAGACTGAGAGGGATCCCAAAGTCCCTTACGTACGCTTTATCTGCGCATACCTGAAGTTCCTCTACCCTTCTACTTACCCCACTGAAACGGATGCATCCTTTCCAAAAGTGGGACAACGATCCTTGGAAGTCAAACCGCTCCCCAACGAGGTAAGTATTTCTGAACTTCACTCCTGACTCTCTCTCCTCACTTCTTCGACTTCAGCGGCTACGCAGGATGTTCCTTCTTCTGCTATCCCTGCCGCTACACCTTCCAAACGACCATCAACTGGTTCCCCTGGTCCTTCGAAGAAGGCCAAGGTGACCAAGGAGAAAGCTACTTCTAGCTCTATACCTAAGGATGTTTCTCTACAAACTTCCTTGGATGCTTTCGTGGGTCTCTCCTCCACATCCTCAGCAACAACCACTTCAACCGTGCCAGCGATCTCGGTCGCTGTCCCAACAACAGTAACGCAACTTACGATCTCAGCTCAACAACCTGATGTAACTACCCCTATCCCTACATCTTCTATCCCCATCTCTAGTCCTTCTATTTCTTTGATCTCTAACCCTCCTTCTATCTCTACTCCACAGTTTGGACCCATAGGACCTGAACATCAATCTTTTGAGGAATCTTTACAATTCTACAAAATGTTTGATAATTCAGGTATCCCTATAACCTTAAACACTTCTCCCAACTCACCAAATAAGCCTGGTTCTGAAAAACTAACTTATCTTTCAGGTCCTAGCTTGGCGACTGTTGACACAAATGTCAACAATCTGAGTGCAAAGGTGGAATCCATAACTGCTTCTCTCAACACCACCACCAACGCTGTTCAATCAGCTAGTGAAGCACTGAAGATGCTGACTGCCACCTGCGCCTCCAAAGCTGACATCTCTCAAATCGATACTCTTCAGGAAGCGATTATCAAAGTCAGGGAAGAATCCAAGCAGTAGTATGATGACCTGTCTGCAAAGATCGACTCCTGCACTTCTACTCTTCAGCAAGTCCTCGACAAGCTGAAGGCACCAGCTCCAGTTCCTGCTCCATCATTTACAGAAGATGATCGTTCCGCTCTGACCATAGCTGTGGAATTCATTCATCAAGCTATGTCTGACATCCCTGAACTTGAAGGACGTCTCACAGGACTGGAGGCTGAAGTCCAGAAGTTGGTTTCCACAAAAACTTCATCTCCTTTCAAATATCTCTCCCTTGTTGATAATGACAAAGGGGGGGAGAAGACCGCTGAAGAAAATACGGAGGTTGAAGTCGATGCTAAACAACTGAAGGAAACTCCCTCTCATGTTGAGGGGGAGAAAGCTGCTGAAAAAGTCCCTCCTTCCATCGTTGATCTAGTAGATAATGAAGAAGAGGAAGAGGAGGAAGAAGATGATGAAGCCCTTGATCTTGAAGATTAAGAGGATGAACCTCATCAAGATGATGATGATGACGATGAAGAAGATCAATCCTTATGGTGTTCTTCAGCCGTCACTTCATCAGCGATAGCTTCGAAAGAAGTTATCAAAGCAGGGGGGAGACAAGAGAAACCTTCAGGAACCCCTTACCAAAGCAAAGGTGCATCTGCTGAGGGAACCCTGAAGATGATTTCACTACCTGAGGAGAATTCTTCTCAGGTATGCCTTACTCTTGTTCCCTTATCTTTTTATACAAATCCTACCCCTGTTTCTTTCTAGCCTTTATCTCTCTCCTTCCCTAAAATAAATCTAACCTTTTTTATTTTCTGACCAGACAGTTCTCTCCCCTGCTTAAGGGTAAAGAGCTCCAAATAATCCCAGCTGCTGAAGCTGATGACCAAATAATCCCAGTCTCTGTCAGGGAGATTGATGAAGAGGATAAAGAAGAAGAAGAGTCCCTGCAACATCATGGAAGGCCCTCTAGACCATCTCATTGGTCTGAGGAAGAGAGAAAGAAAAGAACAGAGATGATCTCTCATCTGGAGAGTCAACGACGAAAGGTCCCCTCTCAATCATCAGATCTGAGATTCCTGACTGAAGCTGAAATTGAAGAATCCGTCAGGGCTGAGAAGTTGATTGTTGACTGTCAAAGAGATGCCTCTCTGGCTCTCAAAATTTAGTCTTCTCAAGTCAAAGACAAGAAGCTGAAACGCAAACCAGTAGAAGTCCAGGCAGCTCTGTTGAAAGAGATTGAAGAGGAATGCTCCAAAGAAAAAGAGGTCAGCGATAATACAATCGATTGGTGCAAGCAGAAAATCGACTATCGCTCTGATCCAATGAAGATTGTAGCGGTTGCTATCTCTTGAAGAAAGAAGAAGGATAAACTCTCTGTCACCATGGAGATTACCAGAGAGGATGGAAGCTGCAAGGCTATGTTCATTTCAAAGCTGGAAGACTTCGGCTACATGGAGTGGCTTGAGTTCAAAGATGCGCTGAAGAAATCAAAGTCTACATACAGAGGCTACGTTGAAAGGGTGAATGATGCTCTCATCAACAAAGTCGCTGCAATACTAAAGGTGCCATCTACTCTTCCCTCAAAATCCATGCAAGTCAAGAGAAAGCCCGTCTCCTCCTCGTCTGATAATGTCGCAGTGATAAGGAATGAAACCTCCATCAAATTCTCAAGAGAAGCTCTGTTCGGTCCTCCTCCTGATCTTTCAGTTCTGGATCTCTCTCTGCCTCCTGGCGGACAATATGTTGCAGGACAAGTTCTTAAAGAACCTTTTGGAATCTTCTTCAGAGATGACGAGGAACAACTCAGATTTCAAAGGGTCTCTGAAATCCCTATCTGTCCCCTCGCTCTTCTCAAGGATCTCATGTGCCTATGGTGTACTCTCTCTCCTGCTGCTGAGCCAATCATAGCGATTATCTGCAAAGAATCTTTAGAGCGAAGGCAAAAAAGAGAAGAAATACCTGAATATTTGATTAATCCTCCTAAACCCTCTTTAGATAGCTGATAGATTAGTTTTCTTACTTGTAATCTATTAGTTTAACTTACAGTAGTTAGTACATCACTTGTACTTGTAATTTTCATTCCTTGTAATTCTTTTCTTGGATTAATGAAAATTTCAGTGAAGTACTTAACTTCATCAGTGCTGTAAAAGATCCCTCAAAATAGTAATTGGGACATGTATGTTATGAGTCCTGATTATTCCATCATTTTGAACTATAAAGTAATTTTCTTCAGTTACTTTGTCATTATCAAATAGGGGGAGATTGTTGATCCAAACTCTCTCAGTGATTTGATAACGACCCTCTTCTATACTTAGTGAAAATTATGTTTTAATATGTATTAGTGTTTCACCATCAGCGATCAGACTGAGTCTGTTCAGTTATCGCTGATAGTCTCTCTCATAAACATTTCTATGTATTAGTGTTTCACTATCAGTGATCAGACTGAGTCTGTTCAGTTATCACTGATAGTTTCTGAAGTAAACAGCCAACGTAATCCCTGAAGACAAGTCTCGCGTCAACATATATTCACAGCTGAATCGAAGACGAAGCTACTGAACAAAGATAAGTCTACTAGTGACCTGATGCATATATCAGTGAAGCAAAGACAACTCTACATATACGCGAAGGAACATGAGGAAAAGCTTCAGCGATAGCTGAACCTCTTTATCTCTAAAAAAAAGAGATACTCAACGATCAATCGATCACAAAGCTTATGCCTCAAGTTTCCTTTTGTCTATCCTTGCACAACCTAGTACAATGGGTCAGAACGGACATGTCTCTGCAACCATTCGTACAACAACTCTGTCAACTACACTGTTCATGACCCGACCGAAAGCATGTCTCCCAAAAGTCAGACTCCCAAAGCCAATCAGTGAACGCCACGTGTAAAGTGCCCTGCCATGCATTTAATGCAAAGGGTATAAATAGGACGTTCACCCTTTCATCTTAAAAGGGGTGCTCAATTCCTTGAACCCATATAGAAACCCTTGCTTTCTATATCTCTAAATCCCCCATTCTCTGAATTTCTAGTGCAACCATCTTAGTGTTTCTTAAGTTTGTTTAGATTGAGTCTGTCTTAATCTTATTCCGCAACAAACTTGTAAATTGTATTTGATTTATCAATAAACAATTTATTAAACTTTAATTTCTGTGTTTGTATTCACCCCCCCCCCCTTCTACAAACTTGTTAAGCACCTTCGGGACCAACAGTTTTGTTAAAAGAATCAATCAAGTTTTTGTTCCCAACAAGTTGCTTGTTGAGATAAAAAATTGTTTGACGCTTTTTAACAACTCTACCTTTTTCCTTTTTGAGTTTAGCTTGAAGATCTTTAAGCTCAACCATCATGGCTTCCATATTTGTTAGAAAATTAGATTCAGAAAAATTGTTTACCTCGTCATAAGTCTCTTCATATGATTTGTTAGCCCACAAATATGTTGGATACAAGATCATGAAGATTAAAGGGGAAATTCAAAATCAATAGCTCAAATAAAACTCTCATGCTCAAGTCAAAGTCTTTTGTAATAAAATCAAGTCAACGTCAACTAGTGTTTTAAGTGTTTTCTCTTGTAATTTGTAATTAGGATATAAATAGATTTTTGTTAGTAGAATCATTAGGTTAAGAGAGATTAAGAGTTGAGCGCGTTTATAGAGAGAGAAATTGTGAGAGCATCGAATTGTAATAAAAATTGAATTGAATTGAAATTGATTGTTTGTGTCATCTTGATCTTGAATTGCACTCATTGTAGGACACACAATTGTTATCATAGAGAAACAAGAATTCAGAAATGGTTTTAATCTAATCAGTGGTCGACATTTTCAAGAACTCGCAAAGCGTCTGTTGAAGATCAATTTATGAGATTTTATGATGTTTTTTATTTGTATTTGATATGTTTGTACTCGTCTTTGTATCTTGAACATATTCTGTTTGTACTGTGTTGCCTAATTCACAACATTTAGATGTGAATTTTGGATTTCATTGGGGGGGTTTTTCGAAGTATTGGAAACGTACTATTCTAGATCAATTTGTAATTTTGATGTTTTAGGTTGAAATCATTTAATTGTAACTTGTTCTAGATTCGTTCTAGAGTATATCTGCAAAGTTTCAGAGCCAATTTCAAATGATTGAATCGAATTCAAGTTGAAAAGTTAGATTTTTGGTCGAAATGGTCAAGAACGCGCAGAGTTCTTAGAGAAGAACACGCAGAGGGTTAAAACTAGCAGAGTGTGAAGAACTCGCAAGACTTAGCTTGTGAGAAGTAGAAATGTGCATGTCATTGTGTGCATGTTTGTGTTGATTAATTCCGTTGTTCAGCGAGAAGTGGAGTTCTGCGAGAAGTGATTTTTTTGCGCGAAGTTAAATTGTGGAAATTTTTTTAAGTGTTAGAACGCGCAGACGCATTGCGCGAAGTGTTTGCGTGAAGTAATTTCTCAAAACTCGCGAGACCCTGTCTACGTGAAGAAAGAACGCACAAACCCCTGTCTACGCGAATCTAGAACTCGCATAGTTCTTCTTGCGAAAACTTCAGAACTCGCACGATTCGTTTTGCGCGAACTTAGAATGCGCATAGTACTTCATGTGCGAACCTTAAACGCGCATAACATTGTTTGCGCGAAGTTTTTCATTTTCTTTGATCTGCGAGTTTCAACACTTAGAACTTTTTCTGAGTTTCTCGAGCGTTGATCAAGTTTGACTTTCAAAGTCAAATTTATTTATGAATGTTTGAACGGTCAAATCAGTGCAAAATTAAAGATGACTTCCGGAGAGGCTCTTGCTATCGTTACAGACGTGAAACCACAGTTCTTTTTAAGGGAGAGTATGAGCAGTGGAAGGATAGATTCTTATACTTCATTGACCGAAATGATTTGGGTGACTATATCATACTATCTCTGAAAGAAGGAGTGATGAAACCTCCGACCAAGATTCATACTACTGAAACTGATGGAGAAAAAGTTGTAAACAAAGAGTATCCATTGCCAATAGAAGATTATACTGAGGAACAGAAGAAAAGACAAAATATATGACAGATTGGCCAGATATTTTATTCTACAAGGTATTCCCAATGAGATATATGTCAAGATAGACAACTACATCGCTACGGGAAAGCAGAAGTGGGATCAGCTTGAGAAAATGATGCTAGGGTCAAAAATTAGAAATCAGCTGAAAGTATCAAACTATCTGAACAACTATGAAGAATTCAAGGCTAAGGACGGTGAAAGTCTTGAGGCTACGTATGACAGGTTTGTTACTCTTCTGAACGAGCTGAGCAAGAACAAACTCAAGAAGTCTCAGATTGAGGTAAATGTCAAATTCTTGAGTATCCTATAGCCAGAGTGGAAGAGGTTTACTAGGCAGATCAAACAAATGAAAGATAAACACATTATCATCCCAAAGAGACATTACTATAAACAACAATCATACTTTGGCTTACTAGCTTGGAAACTTTCGCACTACTCCAACGGTCAACATACCAGGGTAGAGCAGGTAAACACATTAAGCATGTAGGTTCACCATCAAGGAGTAACGGCTGCTACACAAGCACGAGAAAGGGTAAGAAAGAGATTAACTGAAACAAGCATGAAAGAAACGTACCACCACGTCTACCAATTGTCGTAACATTAGCAATCCAAGTACACTCTCGTAAAATATCCTCATAATAACATTAGCTACTTGAGATTATGAACATATAACACATAAGGGTTCTTGTTACCATCATCACAACGCTTGATTAACATAACTTCTGTCGACACTAAGACTGTCCCATCTTAGAAGTTCTACCCAATCTCACAATCATTGCCTATCAACTCAGTCTAAGTCTAGACATCTTACATTCATGCCTAGTTCACTTAAACTAGAGCTCTGATACAAACTTGTAACATCCTAAAATTCAGAGTAAAATAAAACCTGGAAACCTGGCAACATGACATTCGCATTTATATAAACCTCCCACAAAGGGGATCAGTCCTTAAGACTTTACAAAACCTGCACAGATATAAGATTCATCAACAAACTAATCTAGACACCTCTATCAAGATTACATCAGTTGACAATCCATAATTCACCAAAAGAATGGGACTTAACAAATGCCCAGTTACAATACTAGTCATCTCAAATGCCTCGAGACCAAACCCGTCTCTCAAAACCCTGACAACCCACCGCTAAGGGAAACCTGTTATACACATCATTTGAGAAAAAAGTGTTAGGCTTAAAGCCTAGTGAGAACATACAGTTCATAAATCTCAAGAGATATAATCAAATGCATCAAAGTAAATCCTTCCAAAGGTTTAGTTATGCAAATACTGTTCTTTGATAATATACGGACAACCGGTCCAAAACACATCTTCTAATAACGGGGATTACCCGATTTACCAAGGATTATAGTGGAACACAAAGTAAGCCATAAATCCGATTTATGAGCTAAATACTTGGAATCATGGCCACGAACGCTTTGGTCCGTACTACGATGTAAGGGAGGCCCCCAAGGAACCAGTCATACTCTTTCGTTAGACTACATTTGACCCATGGCTAGTAACCGGTCTCACATAACCGTACTAAGTGCCCCCGAAGATCAAATGTATCTAACTACAACAGAAGAGGTACAAACATCCCAACAATAAGCCGACTCGATTCCTAGGGATCCACTAGTATAGTCATGACTTATCACAATATTTCATGTGACTATTTTAAAGCTAGATAAACAGCTTTCAACACATTTATATTTCAAAATGCCATTTTCCAGACCAACTGCTGGTAAGAATGTTAGAGCATAAATCTGTTGGATACAAGATCAAGAATACTGAAGGTCAAAGTTGAGAAAGTCAAAGCTGAAGAAAGTCAAATCTCATTAAAAGTCAAAGTCTTTTTATCTAAAAGTCAATGTATTGGTTTAGTTGTTTTTGTTGTTTCCTTGTATTAGATGTTAGTATAAATATTTTTTCTCTTTTGTATTTTTAGGTGTGTGTGAAATTAGAACATAGAACAGATTTGGAGAATACGATTTAGAGAGAGAGAAAATTCTAGAGAGAGAAAGTGTAATTTGAGAAATCAGATAATCAAACAGGTAATTTGGTTGTTCAATTTTGTTTGTTTGATTGTATTATAGATTAGAAACTAGAATCAGGGACACACAATTGGTATCAAAGCAAATCCAAAAGGTGAAATTGATTCAAGAAAATCAAGAAACTAGTTCATCATGTTCATGTGCAGAAAATTCGAGATTCTGAGTTTAAGAGTGTTTTTGGAGCAGTTTTTGGTCAAGAAATGTTTGAATAGTGTAATAGATTGATTCTTTGTATGTTAATTTCAATACTGCATTGTAAATCACATGAATTTTGTATTTTTGTTGAGTTTTTGTTCTCGAGTCGTAAGTCACTGTTTCATTGATCTTTTTGTATTGTAAGTGATTGTTTGTAAATTTCTTTGATTGTAATTCGTACTAGAGTTGTAATCGAGCATCAATCAAGAGTTTCAAAGTATTTGGACCAAGAAAAGATCGATTTCAGATGAAAAACTCAGGTTTTTGGGTCGACAGTAGGAAGAACGCGCTAGATCGCTAGAACGCGCAAGTTCTTCATGAAACGCGCTAGTTCATCTTGAAATGCGCAAGGTTCATCAGGGTAGAACACGCAAGTCGAAAGAAGGGTTTTGGTCTCAAACGCGCAAGGCTACTTGCGAGTTTCAAGAAACGCGCTAGTAGTGGCCAGCGAGTTCATCAAACTCGCTAATTGAAGCTAGCGAGTTTAAGAAGGAATAGTGACTTGTGAGTTCTTAGGCTTGCGAGTTTGAGGAGGAACAGTGATCAGCGAGTTCATCAACCTGCGAGTTTGAAACTTCAAGAAATAATTCTAAGTGTTGAAATGCGCAAGAGTGGCTAGCGAGTTTAGTTCAAACGCGCAAGCTTCGATCTGCGAGTTTGGGAAACGCACACATCACAGTTAGCGAGTTCTAATATGAACAGTGGTTAGCGAGTTCAGGCGCTTGCGAGTTTCGTCGATCTGCGTGTTTCATCTGCGAGTTTGCTCTGCGTGTTTGCTTACGAGTTTCTCAAAACGCGCAAATTTCTGCGAGTTTTCTTGCGAGTTTGCTTGCGAGTTTGTCTGCGCGTTTGGTTGAGAATTTATAGAACGCGCAAGTCTTAGTTTGCGAGTTCTTCAGTCTGCGAGTTTTAGTGTTTGAGAGTTTAATAGTGACTTGCGAGTTCTGGCACTTAGTCAAAAAAAATTTCGAATTTTCTGATTTTTCCAGATTTCAAGATTTTTCTTGTGATTTCATATTTTGGACTAACGATCAGTTCTGATTTCTTATTTGTTATATTTTTCAAACAGGTTTAAAGAAGATGACTTCCAAAGATGTACTTTCAATCGGAACAGATGTCAAGCCTCCAGTTTTGTTCAAAGGTGAATACGAACAATGGAAAGACAGATTCCTGGATTTCATAAATAGACATTCAAATGGAGAGAACATACTTCTATCGATTACTGAAGGTCCCATGAAACCAATCACAATTCATGTACCTGTTGATGATCATGATGGTAATAATGTTGATGGTGAAAGTGATGATGGAGATGGAGAAAAGGAAATAAAGACAAAACCAGTTAAAGTTGACTTCTCTCAGTACTCAGAAGAACAAAAGAGTAGATTTAAAGCTGATAAGCAAGCAAGATCTCTTTTACTCCAAAGCATTCCAAACGATATCTACATCAAGATTGACAGCTTCAAACATAATGCTAAACAGATGTGGGATCAATTGGAAAAGATGATGATGGGATCAAAGATAGGGAATCAGATAAAGGTGGCCAACTGCATAAATAACTATGAGGAATTCAAGGCAAAAGAGAATGAGAGTCTAGAAGACACATATGAAAGATTCACTTTGCTTCTGAATGAACTCACAAAGAACAAAGTTAAAAAGAAGCAGCTGGAAAACAATGTAAAATTTCTGAGCATCCTACGTCCTGAATGGAAGAAACACACACGTAGGATGAAGCAGATGAAAGATTTAAGTGAAATCCCTCTTCACGAAGTTTATGAGACATTACGTCAGAATGAGGAAGAGGTTGAAGAGAAAAGAGCTGAGAAAAAGAAAGCAGTACAAGTTTCTGATCCTATAGCTTTGGTTGGAGAGACAAAGAAAGAAAAGAAAGAGAAGATTGAGAAGAAGAAGAAAAAGAAAGTGAGTTCAAGTTCAGAGTCTGGTTCTGTGTCTGAAAGTGATGATGGCGAAAGTCTAAAACAAGCCATGATATTGCTGACCCGTGCCTTTCAGAAGAAATTTTATAAGAAGTCGGGATCTAATTCTCAACGGTATTCGTCATCAAGTTCAAAGAACCACGAGCATCGAGAAAGAGTGGAAGGAAAAAGATTTGAAGAGAATAAGTATGGTGAGAAGAAACCAGATGAGAAGAAGAAATTTGTGAATGATTACACAGCTGTTGAGAAGCCAGCACCTGATTCAATCAAATGCTACAATTGTGGCAAGTTGGGTCATTATGCTAAAGATTGTCGAAAGCCGAAAGTTCGCAACTCTCAGTACTATCAGAATAAGTTGCTTTTGGCAAGACAACAGGAAGCTGGTATTGCTCTAATGGCTGAAGATGAGTTTTGGTTGGATCATTCTGAGGATGAAAGTGATGAGAAAGAAGAAAATGCTCATATCTGTCTCATGGGCAAAGAGGACAAGAATGACGAGTCAGATGATGAAGAAGTTAATGAGGTATTAAACTTAACTCCAAAAGATTTTATTACCAAATTGGAAACCATGGTGGTTGAGCTTCAAAATTTACAAAATAATCTGAAAAATGAAAAGGAAAAGGTTGCTAAAAAGAACAAGAAGATCTTTGAACTTAATACTTCTGTTATTTCAAACAAAGATCTGATTGATTCTTTACGCAAATCGGATTCTGATTCTAAATCTAAAGTAGATAATTTTGAAAAAAAAGATTTCTGAGTTTGAAGGTAAAGTAAATAGATATGAGTTTGAGAAAAATGAATCTGCACTAACTATTTATAAACTGCAGGTTGAAAACAAGAATTTGAACAAGAAGGTAAATGGTTTGGAAGTTAAACTTTATAAAAGAGATCAAACAGATCAAACCATCTTTCTTAATACTCCTAATGAAGAGGTAGATGTTAAGCAAAGATGGGGACTTGGTTTTAACAACCCCCATTATCTTAAGAAAGCTATCAGAAAACAGTCGGCACTTTATAACTATGATTTTCTTGCTTGTGCTGGTAAACATACTCATTTGAAACCCAAATTTGTTACCAAATTGTCAGATGAAGATGAGGCCAAAGAAACTGAAAACAGAAAGAATAAAAAGAAAATGCAACTACCATTTAACTGTGTCAAGTTAAATGATAGTTATCTTTCAGAAACACCGAAAGTTCTTTCAAAAGACTATTTTGTTAGTTATTCCGCATCTGAGATGAAGGCAAAACCTGCGATTGCAAAGGTTTATGTTCCTACATCTATTCTTGAAAGCAAAATAGTTGAACTTGAAAATGTTTTATCTGATGAAAAACTTTTGGTTGATATAGAACAAAATGTGTTTTCTACAGTTATAAAGAACACTGTTTTTCAAGAAAAATCAACAAAGTGTTCTACAGTTTCAAAGGAACCTCAAATTTTCTCTGATAATTTTGATGACTTATTTGAGTCTGCAAATGATTTTTTTAATTCTGATGATGGGAGCATGGAAGAATCTGATATGTTTGACATTCATTCTAAACTTCCTGATCATTCTACTTGTCTTGAAAATGACAAAGTGTTACCAAGTGGTGTTAGTAATGACAAAGTTTCTGTAACTGCTTATTACTATGCTAATGGTAAGAAACATAAGAAGCAGCGATTACAAACACAGAAATACACTGGTACACAAAAGAAACCTCAGTCACAGAAATCTATTTTTTCTAATAAATCTACATCTTATGTTTCAGATTTAAGGAAGAAAAAGATGAAAGCTCAATCCAAATGGAGACCAAAACAGAAGGATGCTGAGATAGCTGAATCAGTTACTGATAATTCGTGTACTAAACCTGTTAGTAGTGATTCTGATGTAGTTGATCAATGTGCTTCTCATAAACAAAACCTTGTAACTTCTTACAAGCGTTATTCAATAAAGCAGTTGATTCAATTATCTCCTATTACTACTAAATTTCATCATAATTATCGAAAAACTGACTTTGCTTATTCTCATGATTCTTCTGATTGGTATGGATCTTATCATGTATATTCTTCTAGATCAAATGTTTTTAAAGGTTTTCAAAAGAGCAGAGGGTCCATTTTCAAGTGGATGCCAAAATCTTGTGCTAATCTGTTAGGGCCCGTTTTTAAATGGGTACCTAAATCTATTATTGCCTGATTTCTCTTGCAGACTCGGCATATGTGGTACTTGGACAGTGGATGTTCCAAGCATATGACTGGGCAAAAGGCTTTATTGTCTAACTATATAGAGAAATTCAGTGGCAATGTCAGATTTGGAAACGATCAGCTTTCACCTATTCTAGAATATGGTGACATTATTCAAGACAACATAACGATAAGTAAAGTGAGTTATGTCGAAGGCTTGGGGCACAATTTATTCAGCATAGGTCAATTCTGCGATAAAGGGTTAGAGGTTAACTTCAAGTCTAAGAGTTGCTCGGTTCGTACTGAAGACGGAACAGAACTCTTGGGTGGACATAGAAGGACAAACCTCTACACCATCAACTTGTCCAAAGTTCAGATTGACAATCAGGTATGCTTGTTGACAAAAGCTTCACAGCAACAAAGTTGGCTCTGGCATAGACGGTTATCTCACTTGAACTTTCGTTACATCAACAAGTTGGTTCGTGGAAAATTAGTAAAGGGACTTCCTGAGCTGAAATACGAGAAAGAACACTTATGCGCAGCATGTGAGAAGGGTAAGATGAAGAGAGCCACACACAAACCGAAGCCTGAACCAAGCACTAGTTCTCCGTTAGAACTGATACACATGGATTTATGTGGTCCAATGAGAACTCAGAGTTTGGGTGGTAAGAAATACGTGTTGGTTATTGTGGATGATTACTCAAGATACACGTGGGTCAAATTTCTTCGATCAAAAGATGAGACACCTGAAGTTCTCATTTCATTCTTAAAGACGACCCAGGTGAAACTGCAGCGACAAGTCAAGTTCCTTCGAACTGACAATGGCACAGAATTCAAGAACAAGATTGTTGATGATTATCTCGATTCAGTTGGGATTTCACATCAGTATTCTGCTGCTAGAACCCCTCACCAAAATGGAGTAGTAGAAAGACGTAATAGGACGCTAGTCGATGCCGCTCGGACTATGCTTAGTCAATCGGATCTACCTCTATTCTTGTGGGCTGAAGCTGTGTCGACTGCATGCCATACTCAAAATCGTTCCATGATACACCGCCGTTTTCAGAAGACTCCATATGAGCTAATCAACAACAGAACACCAACTATCAAATATTTTCACATATTTGGGTGTAAATGTTTTGTGCTTAACGACAGAGAGAGTCTGAATAAATTCAGTGCTAAAGCGGACGAAGGCATCTTTATCGGTTATTCTTCAATTTATGCTGCATATCGTGTTTATATAAAGAAGTCAAAGACAGTTGTGGAGAGCGTCAATGTTACATGTGATGAAGAGATGGCTTCTGATCAAATCAATTCAGAACCCGTTATCACTGGTGTATTAGCTTCTGGGCAGATCAGTCCAGAACCTGTGTCTATAGCGATAAATTCGGATAACGCTTCTACATCTACTTCACATTTAACTGATTTAGATTTGTTATTTGAATTCTTTTATGATGAGTTTCTTGGAACTAATGTAGCTAAATCTGCTGTGACTGACAGGTTTGAAGATACAAGTTGTCATCATCCAGTCACTTCAAAGGTCATTACTGAACAAGTATCCCCCGTTCAGTCAGAAACTCATATTCCTGATGTTACTCCTACAGTTGAAGTTCCACAAGTTAACGTTGAGCCAGAAGTAATTGTTTCAGTTGAGTCAGAATCTGCTGTTCCAACTGATACTTCTGCACCTGAGTCTTCAACTGCAAACCCCCCTCCTGTAATTCAAACTGAAGATTTTGAAAGTGGATTTCAAGATGATGATCATGTTCAGAATTTATCTATTCCACTCCCACATGAGCATCGCTGGACCAAGGACCATCCATTACATCAAGTAATTGGAGATTTTGACAAACCTGTTCAGACAAGGTCAGCGACTATTAATCAGTGTATGCATGACTCGTTCCTAAGCAAGATTGAGCCAACACGAGTATCCGAGGCTCTTGCTGATTCGGACTGGGTATCTGCAATGCAAGAAGAGCTCAATCTGTAACACCTCGAAAATCAGAGTAAATTAAAACCTGGAAACTTGACAATATAACGAAAGTAAAGCCATAAATTATCATAAATGGGATCAGTCCTCAAGACTATACAATCCTATACAAGGATTTCATCAAAAGAATGGGACTTAACAATGCCCAGCAACAATACTAATCAACTCCAAAAACCTCGAGACTCAAAACTCGTCTCTCCAAAAACCCCGGCAACCCACCGCTAATGGAAACCTGATACACATACCATTTGAGAAAAAGTGTCAGACTTAAAGCCTGGTGAGAACATACAGTTTATGAAGCTCAAAAGATAAAACATTTGCATCAAGATAACGTTTCCAAAGAGATTAAGTTTACACAATAGGTCCTTGCCACAAACGGGTTTTTTCGTTATAAACATGCCATAAAAGGACCGAAGCAAAACATTTTACCAAGGATTGTGGCGAAACACAAAGTTAGGCCAGCAAACCGAGTTACGAGCTAAACCAATTGGAGTCCGCGGATACGAATCACAAAGTCCGTGCTTCAACGTGAGATCAAGCCCCAAGCGCAAAACCAAGGTATACTCCTTCGCTAGGATCACTATGAACCATGGCTAGTATCCGGCCTCACATAACCGTACCAAGTTGCCCCCGAGGAACAAGTGATCCATAGCTACAATTCTGGGGAATGTAACATCCCAATAATACAGTCTACTCCAAAACCTATGGATCCACTAGTAATGGTAAGGACTCGTCACAACAACGTATGTGACCAACCATAAATAAACATATGGTTACCAACACATTTTTATAAACAAAATGCTATTCCCAGTTCAATTTCCTGTAAGAATGAAAATCATTTAAAAGAAGATCCTTTGAATATTTCTTTCGCATAAACGCACAGGTAAAACATCATTTTACTTTTAAAATAAGATAAGATCAAAAAGGTAACTTTTGATATGTATACCGTTTAAAATGATAGTAGGAACTCACCTCTGTTTCCTTCTTCTTAACGAGCGCTACCTATGATAACACCGAAAGAATCGGTAAGTCGAAATACAGATAAACCTCTCGTTACTTGAATAGGACTCAAAGACATAGAAGCTAACAACTTAACAGAACCTAATCCAGTCAAAGGCAACAACCGGTCGAACACCACCCCGGTCGAACACCTCCCCGGTCCAACACTACCCCGGTCGAACAGGCAACACCGGTCGAAGGACCATCCGGTCGAATCAACCCTTCGGTCGAACACCAGTCCGGTCGAATCAACCCTTCGGTCGAACACCAGTCCGGTCGAACGACCTCCGGTCGATCGACCATCGCCTTGTTCATCAAGAACAGCGATGCAGAACCCAGATTCAACCCAGATCCAAATGAGAAAATACTCAGATCTCAAAATGGAACGGTTCAAAACCTTCACAACGAGATTCTACACGGCTAAAAGCATTTAGATCAAAGCATTAAGCTAGATTCGTACCTCGATTTGCCTGAAACGATCGACCCAAAACAAAGCTTCTCTCCTGCCTTCTCCTTCTTCTCTGGCTTCTCCAAAACAAGATCTGATCAAATGAGATATTAAAAATATCTCAGATTTGATTTCTATATATATAGCCCAAGTTACATTATACCCCCTTGAACTTTGGGTAAAGGTCAACTTCTCACCCAATCCCAAAATTCAGGGTGTTACAATCCTCCCCAACTTGGGAATGATTTCGTCCCCGAAATCCAACTATACAAAGAGATGAGGATATCTACGCTTCATATCCTCCTCGGATTCCCAAGTCACATTTGCTCCTCGGTGATGCTTCCACTGCACCTTGACCAAAGTGACTTCCTTATGACGCAACTTCTTAGTCTTTCTCTCTAAGATGGCGTTGGGTTCTTCCACACAACGGTTACCTTCGTCAACCCTTAACTCTGAGAGGGGAATGACGCTGTCTTCTACCGCCAAACACTTCCGGAGGTAGCAGACATGAAACGTGTTGTGTATTCTACTCAACTCCGGTGGCAGTTCCAACTGGTAGGCCTGCAACCCTACACGCTTAAGTACTTTGAAAGGTCCGAGGAAACGAGGACTCAGCTTCCCACGTTTTCCGAACCGTATGATGCCCTTCCATGGCGATACCTTAAGCATAACGCGGTCGCCTACTTGGAATTCCATCGGTCGACTCTTCTTATCGGCATAGCTCTTCTGACGATCTTGAGCCGCTTTCATCCTCTCTCTAATACACTTGACCTTATCGGCAGTCTCTTGCACGATTTCAGGTCCGGCGAACTGCTTCTCTCCCGCTTCTAGCCAACACACGGGAGTCCGACACTTTCGCCCATACAGTGCTTCAAAAGGTGCCATCCCAATACTCGAGTGGTAGCTATTGTTGTAAGCGAACTCCACCAAAGGCAGGTGAGAGTCCCAACTACCCCCGAAATCGATGACACAAGACCTCAACATGTCTTCCAAGGTTTGGATTGTTCGTTCGCTCTGCCCGTCGGTCTGCGGATGGTAAGCCGTACTCAACTTAACTCACGTACCAAGCTCTTTCTGAAATCCATCCCAGAAGTTCGAAGTGAACCGACTGTCGCGATCCGACACGATCGACAATGGTATTCCATGCCTTGAGACCACCTCATCGATATAAAGCTTCGCCAACTTATCCATCGGTAAAGTCTCGCGCATAGGCAGAAAGTGAGCGCTCTTCGTCAATCTATCCACTATCACCCAGATGGTATCGTGTCCCCGAAGAGTTTTAGGCAACTTCGTCACGAAGTCCATGGTGATATGCTCCCATTTCCACTCGGGAATCTCTAAGGACTGAAGACTCCCATACGGTCTCTGATGTTCGGCCTTAACTTGCGAACACGTCACACAACGCTCAACGTAACGTGCCACATCAAGCTTCATCACCGGCCACCAATAGTGAAACTTCAAGTCCCTGTACATCTTCGTACTTCCCGGGTGAATGGAATACTTGGACTTGTGTGCATCTTCTAGCAACAGCTCACGGTTTCCCCCAACCTTGGGCACCCACACACGACCGCTGAACAGTTTTACCCCACGGCTATCTTCCATTAAGAGTAAACGCTGTTTTGTCATGACTTCCTCTTTGAGATTCTCTTTCAACAATGCTTCCATCTGAGATGTCTTGATCTTCTCAACAAGACTAGACACTAGCTCGATTCTTGAATGGGTAGCCTGAATACTCCCGCTATAGTCCTTCCGACTTAGCGCATCGGCCACCACGTTCGCCTTACCGGGATGGTAAAGCAATTCACAGTCGTAGTCTTTCAACAACTCGAGCCACCGCCTTTGCCTCATATTCAACTCTTTCTGACCAAAGACATACTTCAGGCTCTTGTGATCCGTGTAAAGAGTACACTTCGTGCCGTAGAGGTAATGCCGCCAAAGCTTCAAAGCGAACACCACCGCTGCTAACTCCAGATCATGGGTTGGATAATTCTGCTCGTGTATCTTAAGCTGCCTCGAGGCATAAGCGATTACCTTGCCTCGTTGCATCAACACGCAACCCAATCCCATCTTTGAAGCGTCGCTGTACACCACGAAATCTTCCGACCCTTCAGGTAACGTCAAGATCGGAGCTTCACACAACTTCTTTTGAAGGATCCGGAACGCCTTCTCTTGGGTTTCGGTCCATTCAAACTTCACATTCTTCCGAGTCAGAACTGTCAAGGAAGAAGCGATCTTGGAAAAGTCTTGAATGAATCTTCTGTAGTATCCCGCCAGACCCAAGAAACTTCGGATCTCGGATGGACTCTTAGGAGGCTCCCAATTCATCATAGCTTCAATCTTGGAGGGATCTACTTTCACTCCATCTCGAGTGACTACGTGCCCCAGAAATTGTACTTCTTTAAGCCAAAAGTCACACTTGGAAAACTTGGCGTACAACCTCTCTTTTCTCAACACTTCCAGAACTTCACGCAAGTGCTGCTCGTGCTCTGTCTCACTCTTGGAGTACACGAGTATGTCGTCAATGAATACAATGACCGACTTGTCGAGGAATGGTCGGCATACTCTATTCATCAAGTCCATAAACAACGTTGGTGCGTTCGTCAGGCCAAAAGGCATTACAAGGAATTCGTAATGGCCGTAACGCGTTCTGAAAGCCGTCTTCAGAACATCTTCTTCTCTCACCTTCACTTGGTGATAGCCTGATCGTAAGTCGACTTTGGAGAAACAACCCGCTCCTTGAAGTTGATCGAATAAGTCGTCTATTCTCGGAAGCGGATACCTGTTCTTCACTGTAGCTTTGTTCAACTCACGATAGTCGATGCACATTCTCATTGTGCCATCCTTCTTCTTGACAAATAAGACTGGAGCTCCCCAAGGTGACGAACTCGGTCTTATGAATCCCTTCTCAAAAAGTTCTTGGAGTTGTGCTACCATCTCTTGCATCTCCGATGGCGCTAAACGATAAGGTGCTTTAGCGATCGGTGCAGCGCCTGGCACAAGGTCAATCCGAAACTCTACCTGACGATCGGGCGGCAACCCGGGCAAGTCGTCCGGAAAGACATCTCGATACTCCCGCACGATCTTCACATCTTCCAGCTTGGACTTCTCTAACTTGGCATCGATCACATAGGCTAGGAAGGACGAACATCCTTTTACTAAACACTTACGTGCTTTTGCCATGGTGATTATTGCCACATCACCCTTTCTCTTTTCGCCATAGATGACCACTACCTCACCAGAGGGGTTGGGAAGTCGAATCATCTTTTTGGAACACACGAACTCGGCCTGATTGTTTGACAACCAATCCATACCGATTACAACGTCAAAACCCCCGATTGACATTGGTAGCAGATCGATCGGGAATTCCCTCCCTTCGATGCTAAGAGCACACTGCTTCAGAACTTCATGGATCAGAACTTGCCTACCATCTGCTATTTCTACCACTAATGCATCCTCAAGACTAGTAGTGGGCATAGAAATTTTCTGACGGAACAATTCAGATACGAAAGAGAAACTAGCACCCGTATCGAATAAAATACGAGCAGGTACAGAGTTTATAAGAAAAGTACCCGATACCACATCAGCGGATGCCCTAGCCTCTTCGGCCGTCATCTGAAAAGCTCGGCCCTGAACCTTCGGAGGGTTCTCCTTCCTTGCTGGCGCGCTACCCGACACAAGCTTCGGGCAATCTCTCTTTACATGCCCCGGTGCCTTACACTCGTAACAGACGATTCCACTGACCGTGCAATCTCTGACAGTGTGACCGGGCTTCCCACACTTATAGCAAACTTGAGAATTGTTGTAACAGTTACCGTGATGCTTGGTTCGACACCTCGGACACCACTTAGCTTCCTGATAACTGCTGAAGTTGCGGTTTCCGACAAAAGGTCGGGTCCGCTTGGGAGGTACTGAACTGTTCTCCCACTTTCTCTTTTCAGGCACCACCACTGCCTTCTCAGATTTGCCCTTCGCGAACATCTCTTCCATAAATTGAGCTTCCTCTACCATCTCTCGGAGGTTAGAAGCCTTGAAATTATGGACCATGGATTGCATGTCCGCAGGCAAGCCGTTGAGATAAGCTTTCATCTTGTCTTTCTCTGTTGGGGCAGCGTGCCCCACCAGACCAAGTTTCTCCATAAACTGACGGGTGTACTCCCTCACCGTCAGGCTTCCCTTCACCAAGGACCGGAATTCTTTCTCAATTCGGTCCATGGTCCTCTCGTTGCAAAACTCCTCTAACAGCTTTTTCTTGAACTCGACCCACGACAACTGAGCCAGTACTTCCGGAGATAGAGTGGATTGGATGATATTCCACCAGATGAGTGCAGTGTCCCTCAGCAATTGGGTACCAAACCGCACCCTCTGATCATCACCACATTCGGAAGAGCCAAAAGCTTGCTCAACCGCTCGGATCCACTTAACGCACACCACCGGGTCGTCAGAACCGAAGAATTCTGGCGGTCCGCAGCCCAGAAAGGACTTATAGGAACAACCCTTCCTGTTCCCCGGAGCTTCAGAACTCCTGCGCTCTACTGCCGTGACCCTTATACCATCATTACCAGAACCTACTACGGCATTCTCTACCACCGTCTCGCTTCTCCGATGGTTTACGTCGCGGTCCTCCATCGCTTTAAGCAGAAACTCTTGCTGCTTCGCCATTTCTTCCCTCATCGCCAACATCACACTGGCCAGCAACTCTGACTGGGGATTAGCATCCCCGATTACTGGGTGGGACGAAGCCAGGTCTACTCTCGGAATGACCTCTGGCCCCCCCACCTAGTACTTGTTGAACGGGTGGTCGAACGATAACCTCAACTCCTTCCGGCTGACCCGCTGTAGAGGCTGTCGCTTCCTGACCATCAACACGAGCACGCGGTCTCCCACGCGTACCTACCATTCTGAACTGCTACACAGAGCAGTGAAAGAGATAAGAAAAGATAGAAAAACACGAAGGGAAAACGTACTACCACATTACCAAATGCCATATTAATAGCAATTCAAGGACTCTTACGTACAATATCCTCATAATAACATTAGCTAAGTGAAATTATGAACATACAACACATAATGGTTCTTGTCACCACTACTACAACGCCTGATAAACGTACTTTCCGTCGACTCTAAGACTAACCCAACTTAGGAGCTCTACCCAATTCTCGCGGATCAATTCTTAGCATACGCAGTCTAAGTCTAGACATCTTACATTCATGCCTAGTTCGCTTAAACTAGAGCTCTGATACCAACTTGTAACACCTCAAAAATCAGAGTAAATTAAAACCTGGAAACTTGACAATATAACGAAAGTAAAGCCATAAGTTATCATAAATGGGATCAGTCCTCAAGACTATACAATCCTATACAAGGATTTCATCAAAAGAATGGGACTTAACAATGCCCAGCAACAATACTAATCAACTCCAAAAACCTCGAGACTCAAAACTCGTCTCTCCAAAAACCCCGGCAACCCACCGCTAATGGAAACCTGATACACATACCATTTGAGAAAAAGTGTCAGACTTAAAGCCTGGTGAGAACATACAGTTTATGAAGCTCAAAAGATAAAACATTTGCATCAAGATAACGTTTCCAAAGAGATTAAGTTTACACAATAGGTCCTTGCCACAAACGGGCTTTTTCGTTATAAACATGCCATAAAAGGACCGAAGCAAAACATTTTACCAAGGATTGTGGCGAAACACAAAGTTAGGCCAGCAAACTGAGTTACGAGCTAAACCAATTGGAGTCCGCGGATACGAATCACAAAGTCCGTGCTTCAACGTGAGATCAAGCCCCAAGCGCAAAACCAAGGTATACTCCTTCGCTAGGATCACTATGAACCATGGCTAGTATCCGGCCTCACATAACCGTACCAAGTTGCCCCCGAGGAACAAGTGATCCATAGCTACAATTCTGGGGAATGTAACATCCCAATAATACAGTCTACTCCAAAACCTATGGATCCACTAGTAATGGTAAGGACTCGTCACAACAACGTATGTGACCAACCATAAATAAACATATGGTTACCAACACATTTTTATAAACAAAATGCTATTCCCAGTTCAATTTCCTGTAAGAATGAAAATCATTTAAAAGAAGATCCTTTGAATATTTCTTTCGCATAAACGCACAGGTAAAACATCATTTTACTTTTAAAATAAGATAAGATCAAAAAGGTAACTTTTGATATGTATACCGTTTAAAATGATAGTAGGAACTCACCTCTGTTTCCTTCTTCTTAACGAGCGCTACCTATGATAACACCGAAAGAATCGGTAAGTCGAAATACAGATAAACCTCTCGTTACTTGAATAGGACTCAAAGACACAGAAGCTAACAACTTAACAGAACCTAATCCAGTCAAAGGCAACAACCGGTCGAACACCACCCCGGTCGAACACCTCCCCGGTCCAACACTACCCCGGTCGAACAGGCAACACCGGTCGAAGGACCATCCGGTCGAATCAACCCTTCGGTCGAACACCAGTCCGGTCGAATCAACCCTTCGGTCGAACACCAGTCCGGTCGAACGACCTCCGGTCGATCGACCATCGCCTTGTTCATCAAGAACAGCGATGCAGAACCCAGATTCAACCCAGATCCAAATGAGAAAATACTCAGATCTCAAAATGGAACGGCTCAAAACCTTCACAACGAGATTCTACACGGCTAAAAGCATTTAGATCAAAGCATTAAGCTAGATTCGTACCTCGATTTGCCTGAAACGATCGACCCAAAACAAAGCTTCTCTCCTGCCTTATCCTTCTTCTCTGGCTTCTCCAAAACAAGATCTGATCAAATGAGATATTAAAAATATCTCAGATTTGATTTCTATATATATAGCCCAAGTTACATTATACCCCCTTGAACTTTGGGTAAAGGTCAACTTCTCACCCAATCCCAAAATTCAGGGTGTTACACAATCAGTTTGAAGCCCTAAAGGTTTGGAGATTAGTTCCTAAGCCTGAAGGAAAGACCGTGATAGGAACTAAGTGGGTATTCAAAAACAAAAAGGATGAAGATGGTGTCGTCATCAGAAACAAAGCTAGACTTGTTGCCAAAGGCTACCGGCAAGAGGAAGGCATTGATTATGACGAGACGTATGCTCCAGTAGCGCGCATAGAGGCAATCAGAATGTTTCTCGCCTACGCCGCTCATAAGAACTTCACAGTCTTTCAGATGGATGTGAAAACAGCCTTTCTGAACGGCATTCTTAAAGAAGAAGTGTATGTGTCTCAACCAGAAGGGTTCGTTAATCCAGATAAGCCAGATCATGTCTACATATTGGACAAAGCCCTTTATGGATTAAAGCAAGCCCCTCGAGCCTGGTATGACGTCTTATCCAAATTCTTGGTCAAGTCTGGTTTCTCAAAAGGTAAGATCGACACTACTTTATTCATCAAGAAAGAAAAAGTTGATATTATACTTATTCAGATATATGTTGATGATATAATATTTGGTTCTACTAATCCAAAATATTGTAAAAACTTTTCTAACCTCATGGTGTCACGTTTTCAAATGAGTATGATGGGAGAGATGAATTTCTTTCTCGGATTACAAGTTAAACAACTTTCTACGGGGATTTTTATCAATCAGTCTAAGTACATTTTGGACATTCTTCAGAAGTACAAAATGGAAGATTGAAAATCTATTGGCACCCCGATGGCACCAGGAACTAAGATTCACGCTGATCCTTCGGGTACAAGTGTTGATCTTAGAACTTATAGAGGTATGATTGGTTCTTTGATGTATCTTACATCGAGTAGACCAGATATTATGTTCTCAACATGTCTTTGTTCTAGATATCAAGCTGCTTCCAAAGAATCCCATTTGGCTGTTGTCAAACGGATTTTTAGATATCTGAAGGGGACTGCAGACCTTGGTTTGTGGTATCCTAAAGATACTGGGTTTCAACTGACTGCATATTCAGATGCAGATCATGCAGGTTGTATGTTGGATAGAAAGAGTACTTGTGGTCACGTACAATTTCTTGGAGACAAGCTCGTTAGTTGGGCTTCAAAGAAACAATTATGCGTTTCTACATCGACTGTTGAAGCGAAGTATGTAGCTGCTGCTAGTTGCTGCTCTCAAGTCTTGTGGATGCGAACACAACTACGAGATTACGGCTTTAAGTATGATAAAATCCCAATATATTGTGACTCGAAGAGTGCGATTGCCATATCTGCTAATCCTGTCCAACATACCAAAACCAAACACATTGATGTAAGGTATCATTTTATAAAAGATAATGTTGAAAAAGGAACAATTGAACTTTATTTTGTAAAAACAGATTATGAACTTGCAGATTTATTTACCAAACCCTTAGATGAAAAGAGATTTAATTTTCTTGTCTCTAAGCTTGGTATGTTAAATCTTAAAACATAATCGGTTGTTACCTACTAAAGTTACAAATTGTTATTTTTCGTCATTTTCTTTATTTTCATTTCTGAAAGATACCTGCACTTTAATTGTTTGCTCATGATCTCAGGGGGAGTAAGAGAACATTTTAGATGATCTACATTCATTTGAGGGGGAGTATTAACTAATTTCTGCATTTTGCTTAACTGACAAAATCTTTGCAATGCATGATTTTAGGGGGAGCTTATAAGTAACAAGGAGTAAGATAATGATTTCTGATTACTTCTGATCAAAACTCGTTCTATAATTGTTTTACTGTTTTTAGTCGTTTATTTTCGAATAAATTTTGTGAATAAATTTTTGACTAGATTTTGAGACTTACAGGGTGAGAGAAGCTGACACGATCATATCTACATGACTACAACTGACTTTCTGAGATTTAAGATTGTTCGAAAAGGTAAATTTCTTATCTTAATCTCAAATGTATCTGAAAGAAGGACAACTTTCAGATATAGAAAACATGTTCTTAAATGTTCAAACCACTTCCCGATTCTTAAACAGATTTTATAATTTAGAAGTGTGCTTTTAAATGTTTTTCATTTTTATTTTTGTGCTTAATTGATAACCAAACCGTGTGTATCCAAAGATAAATACTTGCGTATTGTCTTTTCTATATACTTTCAAGTATTCACACACACTGGTTTGAATTTTTGTTCAACATGTTCTTACCATGTCTCTAAATTGAAACAATTTTTCTTCGATGGTAAGACACTCCGCTTGTATTCAAAAGCATTTTGAGCGATATTTCATTTCGAAACGGTCATTTCAAGAATGTCTATATTTTGTTTCGTATAGACAAATATCTGTTATTCTTGACCATAATCTTTAATTGCTATATCATTCATTTCTGATCATTTTCATACAATGTCAGACTTTCAAACAAGTCTTTTGCACTCATGTTTATTCATTCAATATACTTGTTTGAAAATACTTCAATGTTTACAAATGCTCATATTTTCATGATTACTTTTTGAGCATACATTCATCTGATATTTGTATATGAGCTTTAACTGTTACAGTTAAACCATTTGTGCAACTCATGCTTTATAGGAACTTGGGTTCTTTGTGCTAGGAGTTAATTGAAACTTCTATGGATTCACGTTAACCAGTGTTTCCTACCCAAGAAGTTAATCTTTTAGTGATTGAGTGTGAGGAGTCAAAAAGAAATGAGTGTGGGTGTGATGAGGTAAAATGGAAAAGAGAGTTTGGTTAGTAGTGAGCTTATTGATTAAAAAGAAAGAGGGTGTGAGATCAGAGTAAAAGAATATCAAACTCTGCACCAACTACTTTCTGAGCCGGGCAGCCACATTACTAATGTTTCACAATTCTTGGTGAACATTATTGAAATAGGCAAATAGCCCATGCCAACACTTGCTTAAACCCCACCAACCACTCATTTTCTTCTCAAAAAGAAAATGTTTCACATTTTCAAGGGGACGCAGCATATAATCTATCTGATTTTCATTTGGAAAATCTGGATATTGAAAAAGAAGGAAGTCTGCCCCACCTTCGCACTTCAATCATGCACTTAGAGTATGTGTTTATCTACTGTTGTCTCAGTGGTTTACACTATGTTGAGCCTTAAAAAGCAATCATTTGTGCTTAATTTTTTCTACACTTGCACGAATATACAAAGAATTCGTTTCTTTGTCATAACATTCATAGAAATTGCCTTTGTGGTATTTCGATGATTGGATGGAAGCCCTGGGGGAGTGAACATCAAAAAGCTCCTTTATATTGTGTATTCGTTATACACAGTGACTTTGTGTTACTGACAGGCATATTAACTGATTCATCTGTTGATTCAGGAGTTACATGTTCTTATTTTGTCTGGATTTTAAAAGATCTAGATGAATATCTTGGAGAGTTGACAGAATCAGAGGCTCAGTATGACAGATCAGAATGATAAATGACATTTCTTGGCAAAAAGTTTCGATGATATCAGATGCTCAAATCATCAAAAAGGGGGAGATGATATGAAGAAATGTATTGTGGAGATGGTATGAAGAAATGTTAAAGTTTGTGAAGATAAAGGGAGATGATTTCAAAGAAATGATAAAGATTTGAAGATTTGTAGATGATCAAAGAATTTCTGAAGATTTTGAGGAATTTTTCTTTGAAGATTATTTGCTAAAGCATTCGAGCTGATTTTGAAGATAATTTCTTTCCAAAGTCTGAAAGTGTTGTGTGAAAGTTTTGAGAAGATTGTTACTCATTTGAAGAAAGCTTTGTAAAGAAGACCATCAAAGTAAAAGGGGAGATTGTTTTTGACAGAGCTTAAAGTGAAGACTTAATGCTACATTTTTCAACAATGATCTTGAATCCAAAGGGGGAGATTGTTAGAGCATAAATCTGTTGGATACAAGATCAAGAATACTGAAGGTCAAAGTTGAGAAAGTCAAAGCTGAAGAAAGTCAAATCTCATTAAAAGTCAAAGTCTTTTTATCTAAAAGTCAATGTATTGGTTTAGTTGTTTTTGTTGTTTCCTTGTATTAGATGTTAGTATAAATATTTTTTCTCTTTTGTATTTTTAGGTGTGTGTGAAATTAGAACATAGAACAGATTTGGAGAATACGATTTAGAGAGAGAGAAAATTCTAGAGAGAGAAAGTGTAATTTGAGAAATCAGATAATCAAACAGGTAATTTGGTTGTTCAATTTTGTTTGTTTGATTGTATTATAGATTAGAAACTAGAATCAGGGGCACACAAAGAAAGATAATCATAAAACCAGTTTATATACATTCTTTCAATAAGCCACAAACATGGGCAAGTAAAACATCATTTTACTTCTAATAATGCGGAACCCGTCATTTTAGTCAAAACTGATCGGAAACCCCGAAAATCACCAAAAACTTCATTTATATCAAAATGTAGAGAACATCAAATCATACCGTAGAAATATTTCGGATTTCGCAAATAAGAGTTTTGACATGTATAAAGTTTGTAAAATGGTAGTAGGAACTCACCAGTAGGTTTTAGAATAAAACCCGGAAAACCAGATATCGATCACGACGAAGAGGTGAAGCTTAAAACACCGACCCCTTGCTAGAAACACCGAAAACTAGCAACCAAACGATACCTCGAAGATCGAAAGAAGAAAAGGAAAAAGAGAGAGAGAGAGAGAGAGAGACTTAGATATTGAGAAATATATGAAAATATCTCTCAATCTAGATATTTAAGTTGGCCTCGAAAAAGCAACCTCAAAGAAGGAAATGCTCACGACCCGTGCGCAAGCCCACTGCCTCGCCATTGTTTCATACGCACGACCCGTGCGTTTTCTCTGAAGGAGGGCGCACGACCCGTGCGTCCTGCAGAACAATGCAGAAACCTCCTTTTCTCTAAACATCTTCGCAAAACGGCCAAACGAAATTCGGGGTGTTACAAATCTCCCAACCTTAGAACGATTTCGTCCTCGAAATATACTCTTCTCAACGGAACACTGTTCGCAGAGAGGATTGTCCTGAACCCAAGAACTAGAATTATTAACGTGATCCTAATACCGACATCCGTATTAGCTACCCTTCTTGGGCACATTTCACTCCTAACCAAGCGAATACTCAACTCTCCAAAGTAACCTTTACTCATAAGTTTACGGTTGTCTCCCAACCTTGGGTAACAATTACTACCTCCAGGAAATTAGTGACCTCAATTTCCCACCGAACAATTTATTTCGAAACTCGACGGTTCCGAACCCAAAGCCAACGGTCGTTGCCAATATTCCAAAATCCTCCTATTTCACTGATCCACTGCTAAAATCGATAAAGATAAACTTACAAGGCGCACCCATACATCTTTCAGGCAATCGGTTAACACAGATTCTGCTATCACTCAACTCCGATCCGTCCCCAAATCTGGAAATAGCAAACTATTTAAAATTTTCTAAATACATCAAAATTACTTTGTCTACAACCATAATAAAATTATTAACCTCAATACGTACAACCAATCTATACATTCGGACTATAAAGGATGGGCACTGCTAAAACCCATGCGTAGTCACTATCTCCAACGTGTGGAAGACTTCACCAACAACTTATTCTAGCTCAAGACTAAGGCCCGCCTCCTCAAAGCACTGCTAGAACCGAACCCCCAACAGGAAAAAATGCACATGTAGATAAATAAAAAGGGTTAAGCTTAACGCCTAGAGAGCTCAAGAGTTTTACATAAGTAAAAGCATTTAAATGGATGAACTTCTCTTTAAATCAGAACCTTTCAAGTAATGAACTTTAAAACATGGAAACAACTCCTTTTCAAAGTCATGCACTGTAACACCCGGTTTTTCGTAAAGCAAGTTCCATCCTTCGTTGGTTATCCCTCCGCCTTCCGTCTATCTTTTGAGTGGTAAATGTTGTGCTTTAGAACCTTGAGTCGAACCATGCGAGAATCTTGAGTTTCGACCTTTTTCGAGGCTCGGTATGTGTGGCGCGATTGTGACTCGCGATAGTGACATGTGTCACTATCGCATGGCACAATCGCCAGAGGTGTACCACTCGCGGTACATTCCCTGCGATAGTGCCCTCGCGATAGTGACAATGTCACTATCACGTGGCAATGTCGCGCGCGGCTTCTGGTCCTCTAAATGTCCGAATTTTCACCATTCTCCTCATTTCTCACTTCCATCTTCTTCCCTTTTCTCTCCTAAACACCAAAACCAAACCCTAACCCATTTTGGGGGTTTTTCCTCCTCAAACCACATGATTATTCACCATCTAGCTACTTGGGATCTTGAATCACAAAACCTCCATCTTCATCTTCCTCACCAAGTTCAACGGTTGGGAGCTCGGGTTGAAGTGTTGGATTGGGTGTTCTCGGAAGTCTCATCATCTTTAAGAGTAAGTTTTCTTGTATTAAGGTTATAAATGATCCATTGATGGTTTCTTGGTGTTTGGTTTCTCAAATCTCGGATTTGGTAGTTTTGGAGAAACTAGGGTTTTGTTATTATTTGGGGTTTCTTGGTATATTATTAGAGGAATGTTTCTACATGGTCGGATATGGTTATTGATGGGTTGGAATATTGGATCTTGATTTTGGAAGTTCTCGGCTTGAGGATTCAACTGGTCTTCAAAAGAACTCGTTCGGTGAAATTTAGATTTAGCCTAAATCTAGCAAGGTGAGTTCAAGTTGATTTGTGAAAATGGTGTACATGCCAAAATGGTTATTTAAAAGTGTTTTACATGAAATGGTTAACTGCTGATAAGTTTGGAGGATTTTGAAGTAAACATGTATTTTACTTGGTATTTGTCAAAGTGTGAGTATTTTAATGAGTTTTCATATTGGGTAAACTTGGTTCATTTTAGTTCATAAAATGCTCATATTTGGGATTTGGACATCTTGATAAGTAATATCATGGTTTATGCATCTTGGGGATTTGGTACAAGTAGAGTCCATTTCATGACTTATACATATTGATGATTTTGGTACAAATGAAGTCTATTTCATGATTATATGCATCTTGGTGTATTTGCATTCATAAACCCTTTGGAAAACCTTTGGTCCATTGTGTGTTGAGTGTTGGGTTAATCTCATCTTTGGGATATGTGTTTTCATAAACGTTGTTTAAGGACATTTCATTATTCGGGGGACCGATAATTATTGGTCACATGGATTTAGAGCATTGTAGCTCGGTGTTGGCTTAAAAGGGTCTTGAGGACACTTGTCCGGTTTTATATGGCTCAATGTAGAGTCCGATTATGACGTACGTTGTAACACCCGGAATTTCGTTGTTTTGTGAAGATGTAAAGAAAAAGGAAGTTTATGGAGCTGTCCCGTGCGTCCTCCTTCAGAGAAAACGCACGGGTCGTGCGTAGGGTCCAGGGCCGAGGCACAGTGCAAGCGCACGGGTCGTGCGCATTTCCTTCTTTGAGGGCGGACGACCACTTTTGTGGATTGCTTTAATATCTAGATTTTTAGAGATATTTAGAATATCTCAAACTCAGTTCTCTCTCTCCTCTTTTTCTCTTTTTCTTCTTTTGATCTTCAAGGTCTTGTTTAGTTGCTAGTTTTCGGTGTTTCTAGCACGGGGTCGGTGTTTTAAGCTTCACCTCTACGTCGTGATCGTTAGCTGGTTTTCCGGGTTTTATTCTGAAAACCTACCAGTGAGTTCCTACTACCATTTTACAAACTTTATACATGTCAAAACTCTTATTTGCGAAATCTGAAGTATTTCTACGGTATGATTTTATGTTCTCTACATTTTGATATAAATGAAGTTTTTGGTGATTTTCGGGGTTCCCGATCAGTTTTGACCAAAATGACGGGTTCCACCTTATTGAAGTAAAATGGTGTTTTACTTGCACATTATGTGGATATGTAAAAAGAATGTTTAAAGACTCATTTTAATGATTTTCATTCTTACCAGAAGTTGAACTGGAAATGATATTTTGTTTATAAAATGTGTTTATACCATATGTTTATTTATGGTTGGTCACATATGTCGTTGTGACAAGTCCTGACTGTACTAGTGGATCCCTAGGTATCGAGTCGACTTATGGATGGGAAGGATATGCCCCTTCCATTGTAGTTAGCTACATTTGATCCTCGGGGGCAACTTAGGTACGGTTATGTGAGACCCGATCCTAGCCATGGTTCAGATATAGTCTAATGAACGAGTATGACATGGTTCCTTGGGGGCCCTCCCTCACATCGTAGTACGGACTGAAGAGTTCGTGGCCATGGTTCCATATATTTAGCTCATAACTCGGATTTGGTGGTCTACTTTGTGTTACACCACAATCCTTGGTAAAATGGTCCTTTTGTCATCGTTTAATGAGTTTTGGACCGAAAAGGCCCGGTTGTGGCAAAATGTTATCTTTATGAGATAAACCTTTATGAAAAGATTTACTTATAATACTGATGCTTATATCTTTTGAGCTTTATAACTGTATGTTCTCACCAGTCTTTAAGTCTGACACTTTTTCTCAAATGATATGTATAACAGGTTTCCCTTAGCGGTGGGATGCATTGGGTTTTGAGAGACGAGTTGGGTCTCGGGGTATTTTGAGATGACTAAAGTGTGGATAGTTGGGTATTGTTAAGTCCCATTCTTTTGATGAATATTGGATTGTCAACTGATGTAATCTAGATAGTTATGTTTAGATTAGTCTGTTGATAAACTCTAAATCCGTACAGGTTTTTGTAAAGTCTTAAGGACTGACTCACCTTTTTGAGAGGTTTATAGCAATGCAGATGTCTTATTGCCTTATTTATGAATTTTTAATTTACTCTGATTTTTAGGGTGTTACAGATTGGTATCAGAGCCCTAGTTTAAGCGAACTAGGCATGAATGTAAGATGTCTAGACTTAGACTGAGTATGCTAAGAATTGATCTGCGAGATTGGTTAGAGCTTCTAAGATGGGTTAGTCTTAGAGTCAACGGAAAGTACGTTTATCAAGTGTTGTAATGGTGGTGACAAGAACCATTATGTGTTATATGTTCATAATTTCACTTAGCTAATGTTATTATGAAGATATCGTACGTAAGTGTGCTTGAATTTCTATTGCTATGACAATTGGTAATGTGGTAGTACGTTTCCTTTGTGTTTATTCTAATCTCTCTCTTATCTCTGTCTCTGTTCTGTGAAGCAGTTCAGGATGGTGAATACGCGTGGTAGACCGCGTACTCGTGTTGATGGTTTGGAAGCGACAGCCTCCACCGCCGACCAGCCGGAAGGTGTTGAGGTTGTGGTGCGTCTACCTATTCCACAAATACTAGGTGGGGGGCCAGAGGTCATTCCGCGTGTGGATCTGGCTTCGTCCCACCCAGTAATCAGGGATGCTAGTTCCCCGTCTGAGTTGATGGCCAGCATGATGTTGGCAATGAGGGAATAGATGGCAAAGCAGCAACAGTTTCTGCTGAAAGTGATTGAGGACCGCGATGTGAACAATCGTAGAAGTGAGACGGTTGTGGAAAACATCGTAGCAGGTTCTGGAGGCGCTGGTACAGGGGTCAGGGCTGAGGAAATTAGGATTATTGGTGCTCCTAGAAATAGGAAAAGTTGTTCCTACAAATCCTTCTTGGGCTGCGGACCGCCAGAATTCTCTGGGTCCGACGACCTAGTCTTGTGTGTAAAGTGGATTCGAGCGGTTGAGCAAGCTTTTGGCTCTTCCGAATGCGGAGATGATCAGAGAGTGCGGTTCGGTACCCAACTGCTGAGAGATACTGCACTCATTTGGTGGAATGTCATCCAATCCACCCTAACTCCTGATGTGTTGGCTCAGTTGTCTTGGGCCGATTTCAAGAAAAAGCTGTTAGAAGAATTTTGCAACGAAAGAACAATGGACCGAATTGAGAAAGAATTTCGGTCTCTGGTGAAGGGAAGCCTGACGGTGAGGGAGTATACTCGTCAGTTCATGGAGAAGCTAGATCTGGTGGGGCATGCTGCCCCAACAGAGAAGGATAAGACAAAGGCCTATCTGAATGGCCTATCTGCGGACATGCAACCTATGGTCCACAATTCTAAAGCTTCTAACCTCCGTGAGATGATTGAAGAAGCTCAGTACATGGAAGAGATGTTCGCGAAGAGCAAATCTGAAAAAGCAGTGGTGGTGCCTGATAAGAGGAAGTGGGAGAGCAGTTCAGTATCTCCCAAGCGGGCCCGACCTTTTGTCGAAAACCGCAATTTCAGCAGTTATCAGGAAGCAAAGTGGTGCCCGAGGTGTCGAACAAAGCACCATGGTAACTGTAACTCCACTTCTAGATTCTGTTACAAGTGTGGTAAGAATGATCACACTGCTCGTGACTGTTCTGTCGTGGGGATGATTTGCTACGAGTGTAAGGCACCGGGGCATGTGAAGTGAGATTGCCCGAAGCTCAAGTCGGGTAGTGCGGAAGCAAGGAAGGAGAACCCTCCCAAAGTTCAGGGTCGAGCTTTTCAGATGACGGCCGAAGAGGCTAGGGCATCCGCTGATGTGGTATCGGGTACTTTCCTTATAAACTATGTACCTGATCGTATTTTGTTTGATACGGGTGCTAGTTTCTCTTTCGTATCTGAATAGATCCGTCAGAAATATTCTATGCCCACTACTAGTCTTGAGGATGCATTAGTGGTAGAAATAGCCGATGGTAGTCAATTTCTGATCCACGAGGTTCTGAAGTAGTGTACTCTTAGTATCGAAGGGAGAGAATTCTCGATCGATCTACTGCCGATGTTAATTGGGGGTTTTGATGTGGTGGTCGGCATGGATTGGTTGTCAAACAATCATGCCGAGATCGTATGTTCTAAGAAGTTGATTCGGCTTCCCAACCCCTCTGGCGAAGTCGTTGTCATCTATGGTGAAAAGAGAAAGGGTGAAGTGGCAATAATCACAATGGCAAAAGCACGCAAGTGTCTAGTAAAAGGATGTTCGTCTTTCCTAGCCTATGTGATCGATGCCAAGTTGGAGAAATCAAAGTTGGAAGATAAGAAGATTGTGCGTGAGTTTCCAGACGTCTTTCCGGACGACTTGCCCGGGTTACCACCCGATCGTCAGGTTGAGTTTCGGATTGATCTTGTGCCTGGGGCATCACCAATTGCTAAAGCTCCTTACCGTTTAGTGCCATCGGAGATGCAAGAGATGGTAGCACAACTCCAAGAGCTATTGGAGAAAGGCTTCATAAGACCGAGTTCGTCACCTTGGGGAGCTCCGGTCTTATTCGTCAAGAAGAAAGATGGCACAATGAGAATGTGCATTGACTATCGTGAGTTGAATAAAGCTACAGTAAAGAACAGATATCCGCTTCCGAGAATAGACGACTTGTTCGATCAACTTCAAGGAGCGGGTTATTTTTCCAAAATCGACTTACGTTCGGGTTATCACCAAGTGAAGGTAAGAGAAGATGATGTTCCAAAGACAGCTTTTAGAACGCGTTACGACCATTATGAATTTCTTGTAATGCCTTTTGGTCTAACGAACGCACCAGCAGTGTTTATGGACTTGATGACTAGAGTGTGCCGACCATTCCTCGACAAGTCGGTCATTGTATTCATTGATGACATACTAGTGTACTCCAAGAGTGAGTCAGAACACGAACAGCATCTACGTGAGGTTCTGGAAGTGTTGAGAAGAGAAAGATTGTACGCCAAGTTTTCCAAGTGCGACTTTTGGCTTAAAGAAGTACAATTTATGGGTCACGTTGTCACTCGAGACGGAGTGAAAGTGGATCCCTCCAAGATTGAAGCTATGATGAATTGGGAGCCTCCTAAGAGTTCGTCTGAGATCCGAAGTTTCTTGGGTCTGGCGGGATACTACAAGAGATTTATCCAAGACTTTTCAAAGATCGCTTCTTCCATGACAGTTTTGACTCGGAAGAATGTGAAGTTTGAATGGACTGAAGCCCAAGAGAAGGCGTTCCGGATCCTTCAAAAGAATTTGTGTGAAACTCCGATCTTGACATTACCTGAAGGGTCAGAAGATTTCGTGGTATACAACGACGCTTCAAAGATGGGAATGGGATGTGTGTTGATGCAACGAGGTAAGGTGATCGCTTATGCCTCGAGGCAGCTTAAGATACACGAGCAGAATTATCCAACCCATGATTTGGAGTTAGCAGCGGTGGTGTTCGCTTTGAAACTTTGGCGACATTACCTTTACGGCACGAAATGCACTTTATACACGGATCACAAGAGCCTGAACTATGTCTTTGATCAGAAAGAGCTGAATACGAGGCAAAGGCGGTGGCTCGAGTTGCTTAAAGATTTCGACTGTGAATTGCTTTACCATCCCGGTAAGGCGAATGTGGTGGCCGATGCGTTAAGTCGGAAGGACTATAGCGGAAGTATTCGAGCTACCCATTCGATAATCGAGTTAGTGTCTAATCTTGTTGAGAAGATCAAGACATCACAGATGGAAGCATTATTGGAAGAGAATCTCAAAGATGAAGTCATGACGAAGCAACGTTTACTCTTAACGGAAGATAGCCGTGGAGTAAAACTGTTCAGCGGTCGTGTGTGGGTACCCAAGCTTGGGGGTAACCGTGATCTGTTGCTAGAGGATGCTCACAAGTCCAAGTATTCCATTCATCCGAGAAGTACAAAGATATACAGGGACTTGAAGCTTCACTATTGGTGGCCGGTAATGAAAATTGATGCAGCGCGTTACGTTGAGCGTTGTGTGACGTGTTCGTAAGTTAAGGCCGAACATCAGCGACCGTATGGGAGTCTACAGTCTTTAGAGATTCCCGAATGGAAGTGGGAGCATATCACCATTTGAGCATATGGGAGCATATCACCATTATATTACTGAGCATACTTATATCTGACATTTGTATTTGAGTTCTAACTGCTATAGTTAAACCATTTGAGCAACACATGCTTTCTAGGAAAAATATGGGTTCTTTGTGCTAGGAATTATCTAAACTTATATGGATTCACGTTAACCAGTGTTTCCTATCCATGAAGTTAATCCTTTAGTGATTGAGTGTGAGGAGTCTAAAAGAAATGAGTGTGGGTGTGATGAGGTAAAATGGAAAAGAGAGTTTGGTTAGTTGCGAGCTTAATGATAAAAAGAAAGAGAGTGTGAGAACAGAGTAAAAGAATTTCAAACTCTGCACCAACTACTTTCTGAGCCGGGCAGCCACATTACTAGCGTTTCACGATTCTTTGGTGAACGTTATTGAAACAGGCAAATAGCCCATGCCAACTCTTGCTTAAAACCCCACCAACCACTCATTTTATTCTTAAAAAGAAAATGTTTCACATTATCAAGGGGACGCAGCATATTATCTATCTGGTTTTCATTTGGAAAATCTGGATATTGAAAAAGAAGGAAGTCTGCCCCGCCTTCGCACTTCAATCATGCACATAGAGTCTGTGTTTATCTACTGTTGTCTCAGTGGTTTACACTATGTTGAGCCTTATAAAAGCAATATCCGTGCTTAATTCTTTCTACACATGCACGAGCACACAAAGAATTCGTTTCTTTGTCATAACATTCATAGAAATTACCTTTGCGGTATTTCGATGATTGGATGGAAGCCCTGGGGGAGTGAACATTAAAAAGCTCCTTTCCAATGTGTATTCGTTACACACAGTGACTTTGTGTTACTGACAGGCATGTTAACTGATTCATTTGTTGATTCAGGTGTTACATTCTTATTTTGTCCGGATTTGAAAAGATCTGGATAAATACATTGTTCGAATTGGCAAAGAATCAGAGGCTCAGATCAGAATGGTCAAAGACATTTCTTGATGAAAGTTTTGATGATGTTGATGCTCAAGTCATCAAAAAGGGGGAGAAGAGTTCAAATCAAGAAATGTTGGTTGAAAAGTTTGAAGAAATGTTGGTTGAAAAGTTTGAAGAAATGTCCGAAATTCAAGATATGGGAGAATTATTCAAGATTGTTGAAAGATGAAAGATTTCAGTTTGTTGAAGATAATTTGCTGGAGCAAAGTGTGCTAAATCTGAAAATCTTAAGATATTTTTCTTTTCAAGTCTGAAAAAGGTTTGTGTACAACCTTGGGAAAGATTGTTACTATTTTTGATGATCAGACGTTGAGAAGATTGCTGAAAGTTTTTGAATATACTGTGCTTATCAGAGAAGGGGAGATTGTAAAGATTTCATACAAATAGGGGGAGTATGAAAGTTGGTTGAGAAAGTTATGTTTGTATCTAAAGGGGAGATTTTAAGAGAAGATACAGATTGATCCAAGGGGGAGTTTACTTCAATCGAGCTTAATCAAAGAGAAGATTGCATTGCTAAATCTTTTAGTAATGATCTTGATCCAAAGGGGGAGATTGTTAGCGCACAAATATGTTGGATTCAAGATCATAAATATTGAAGATAAAAGATCAAGAAATCAAAGATGCAAAAGTCAACTTTCATCAAAAGTCAAAGTCTATTTGTAATAAAGTCAAAGTCAATGTAATTGTATTTTGTTTTCCTTGTAATTGCTATGAGGTATAAATACCTTTGTTATCTTTGTAATTCAGTAGCAAGCAAGTAAAACACTCATTGTAAACAAATCAGAGAGAGAGCAGATTAGAGAAGAGGTATATAGTTTTATCATTCTAGTGAGAGAGTCTAGAGAGAGAAAGTTTCAATTTGTAATCTTGTTATTGAGATTAATACATATGAGTTTGGAATTATCATCTTGATTTTTTTTGTTAGCATTAAGAACTTGATAAATCTGGGAATAACAATCATCATCAGTAGTAGGTGGATCTGTGTGCTGATGGTTTGAGAAGAAGGGTTCAGTTTCTTTGTAGTGAGAAAACATCCAAGCATTTAACTCTTCCTTGTCAGCGATTGGTTTGGAGTTCGCTGAGCGAGTTTCATCAAAAGTGACATGAATTGTTTCTTCCACAGATTGTCTTCGTTTGTTGAAAACTCTGTAGGCTTTTGAGATGGAGGAATATCCTAGAAATATTCCATCATCAGCTTTTGGGTCAAACTTTCCAAGTTGATCTTTGTTGTTTAAGATAAAGCACTGACAACCAAAGATATGAAGAAAGTTGATAGAAGGCTTCCTTCTATGAAAAAGTTCATAAGTTGTCTTTCCAAATCGATTTACTATCAGCAATCTGTTTTGAGTAAAGCATGCAGTGTTTACAGCTTCTGCCCAAAATTAAGTAGGGAGATGAGAATCGCTAAGCATTGATCTAGCAGCTTCAATGATCGTTATGTTTCTTCTTTCAGCGACTCCGTTTTGTTGAGGTGTTCTTACTGAGGAAAAGTTATGAGAAATTCCTTTATTCTCAAAGAAAATATTCAGGGAACTGTTTTTGAATTCAGTTCCATGATCACTTCTTATTAAACGAACAGTAAGATTATTTAGCACTTCCATCTTTTTAACAAAGGATATTAGTTCTTCTGGAGTATCACTCTTACAGCGAAGAAAGATAACCCAGGTATAGCGAGAGAATTCATCTACAATGACAAGCGTATATTTCTGTCCTGCTATTGATTGGATATTGACAGGGCCAAACAGATCCATATGTAAGAGCTGAAGAGGACTTGTCACTGAAGAGACTTGTTTAGACTTGAAACTAGCTTTTTTTTGTTTTCCTTTTTCACATGCTGAGCAGAGAGATTCTTTAGCATATGAGTGTTGAGGAAGACAAGAAACCAGTTCCTTAGAAGAGAGAGAAATCAGAGTTTTGAAGTTTAAATGAGATAGCCTTTTGTGCCATAGTCAGTTGACATCAGAAGAGGCCATAGAGAGAAAACATAAATTTTCAGTGGTAGTAGAGTCCATATCTATTACATAGACATTTTCTCTCCGATAACCACTGAGAGCAAGTATTCCTTTCTCATCCACCACTGAACATGCTTTCTTGGAAAAGCGAACTTCGTAGTCTTTGTCACATAGCTGACTGATGCTTAGAAGGTTGTGCTTCAGTCCATCTACATAAGCGACTCTTCGAAAGGTAGTTGTCCCATTGCTGAGGACACCAAACCCTCGGGTATATCCTTTTCCATTTCCACCGAAGGTCACAGAGGGACCTTTCTCTTTCTTGTATTCAGTGAGCAGGTCTTTTTGTCCAGTCATATGACGAGAACATCCACTATCGAGATACCAGATGCCCTTTGATCCCTGCACACATAAGGAAGATTAAGCGTTGTTTTGTACCCACTTTTTAATGGGTCCTTTAGAGTTAGTGGATGTGGAAGATTCAGCAGTCTTCACAGCAGATGAAGATACTGCTTCCGTGGTGATCTTCACTTTGGTTAATTTCTTAACCTTAGTGGTATTCTTCACCTTGGTCGATTTTTCAGCTTTAGTGACCTTTTCAGCCTTGGAGGCATTCATCTTCACTTTAGCTGATTTATCAGCTTTAGTGGCAGTTGGACATTTGCTTGCAATATGGTCAGTAAAACCACAGTGATAGTATTTTCTATATTTGAAAATGGTTTTAGGACCAGAAGTAGAAGGTTTTGCAAGTTTAAGATGAGCAGGGCCAGGTCCAAGAATGCTTTTCTCATGAGATCTGGGAGGAATTTTCATTTCTTCAGATTTCATGGGTCTAAGATCAATTTTTATCTTTGGAAGACAGAGATCAAAGATTTCTATCACAGAGCTAGAGGATTGATTCACTAAAGGTTTAGAAGGAACTTTCAGTTTTGCTTTCTTGGTAGCCTTCTGAGGACGAAGAATGGATTTTCCTTTATCCGCAGACTTAGTGTCTTTGGATTTTTTTTCAGGGATAAAATTTGAGGAAGAACAGGGATAGAATTGATTATAAGAAGTGTCAAAGAAAGAAGTGACAAACGTTCCAAACTTAAGCGTGGAACTTTCTTCTTTAGTTTCATCCTATGGTTTCCAAAAACCAAGACCAGTTCTATCACTTTCAGGAATTTGAGCATTTATTATCTCAGAGATCTTTGTTGATGATTTGCACCATTTTTCAACATAAGCCTTTTCTGCTTTTAGAGCAGCGATGGCTTGTTCACGTTCAATGCTGATGATTTCATTTATAATGACTTGATCTTTCAACTTTTCTTCTAAAAGATTTAGTTCTCTGATCTTTTCATGACATTTATCTAGCTCTTGAGTTAAATGAACATTTTTATTCTCAGCTTGAGTTTTGTCGTTTAGAGCATTATAAACGTCAATCGTCAGCACATCAACATCATGATTTCTCTCAGTTTCAGGCAGAGAGGGATTTGTAGAGATAGATACCTGAGATGATATGTAGCTCATAGAAGGTTCAGATGGTTCTTCCACTTCTTCTTTAATCTCATCCATGAGGCAGAGATTAGCGACTTCTTCTTCATCAGAACTTGATACTTCTGATTCAGCCCAGTCATGTTCTTCAGCGATGAGACCTTTACCTTTTCGCTTGTAGCTTTTCAGCTTTTGATATTTGTTCTTCAGCTTTAGGTATTTGTCATCACTGGATCTTCTAGAGGTAGAAGGCTTGAAGACCTTTTTAGACCTGCACTCACTAGCAAAGTGTCCAATCTTTTCACAGTTATAGCAAGTGGCAGTAGCCTTATCAACAGGAGTTGATTTTGGCTTTTCAGTAAGAGAGAGAGGCTTATTTCTTCGGAAATTGCTCTTTCTTGCAAATCTCTTAAAAGAGTTTGTCAAGAGTGCTAAGGACTCATCGAACTCTAAAAGATCAAGGTCTGATAGATCCTCAGATTCAGAATCTAACTCAGTGATGGTGAGAGTGGATCGCTGAGATGGAATTATCTCTGAAGAGACAAAAGCAACAGGAGTGCTTTTGGAGTCTTTAGAATCTTTTAAAAGATTTTTTTTCAGGAGCTTTGATTGCTCATAGTTGAGCAATATTCCATACAGAGTGCTTAGAGAGAGAGAATTTACGTCTTTTGTCAGCTTAAGACATATTGAATAACTGTCCCAGCTTTCAGGAAGACATTCTAAGAATTTTGTTGAGACCTCAGAATTAGAATAGGTCCTACCAACAGTTCTTAGATCAATGATTAGGCAGTTAAACCGCTGATGAACGTCAGAAAGAGATTCATTCTTACCAGCGATGAAACTTTCATACTGTCTTACCAAGTTAATCTTTCGAGTCTCTTGGATTTCAGTGGTGCCCTCAGATTGAACACATATAATTTCCCACATTTCTTTAGAAGTTTTCAGATGCATGATGGAATGGAAAACTTAATCAGGCAGAGCCATTGAGATAATGGTCTTTGTTCTTGCATCTATACCTACCTTCTTTTTGTCTTCATCACTCCACTGTCTTATTTCCTTAACGACATAGCGTTCAGGGACAGCTTCAGTGGTGGCAGTAGCGGGAACTGTAGCTATAATTCTAACAGGTTCATAGGGTCTATTTTCTATATATTCAGGTATAGTAGGATCAGCACCTTCAAGAAATAGAATCATTCGATTTTTCCATAGAGAAAAGTTATCTCTGCTAAATCGAGGAGGTTTAGAAAGTGAACCATTATCATAGTAGTTTGTGTTTGTGTTAAGTGCCATTTAGAATAGCAAAGAAGAGAATAAAGCAAGATCTTGTTTATTAGATTAAACAAACTGCTCTGATACCACTTGTTGGTCCCAAAGGTGCTTAACAAGTTTGTAGAAGGGGGGTTGAATACAAACACATAATTTAAAATTTAATAAATTGTTTATTGATAAATCAAACACAATTTACAAGTCTGTTGCGGAATAAGATTAAGTAAGACTCAATCTAAACAAACTTAAGAAAACACTAAGATGGTTGCACAAGAATTTCAGAGAATGGGGGATTTAGAATATAGAAAACAAAGGTTTCTATTTGGGGTTCAAGGATTGAGCACACCCTCAGATGGAGGGGTGAACTTCCTATTTATACCATATGCATTAAATGCATGGCAGGGCACTTTACACGTGGCATTCACTGATTGGCTTTGTAAGTCTGACTTTGGGAGACATGCTTTCGGTCGGATCATGAACAGTGTAGTAGACAGAGTTGTGTACGAATTGTGGTAGAGACATGTCCTTTCTGACACATCGTACTGAGTTGTGCAAGGTAAGACAAATGGAAACTTGAGGTATAAGCTTTGTGATCATTCAATCGCTGAATATCTCTTTCTTCAGAGATATCAAGAGTTCAGCGATCGCTGAAGCTTTCCTCATGTTCCTTCGTGTATAAGTAGAGTTGTCTTTGCTTCACTGATATCCGCATCAGGTCACTAGTAGACTTCTCTTTGTTCAGCAGCTTCGTCTTTGATTCAGCTATGAACATCTGTTGACGCGAGACTTGTCTTCAGGGATTACGTTACTGTTTACATCAGAACTATCAGCGATACTGAATAGACTCAGTTTGATCACTGATAGTGAAACACATACATATTAAATGTTTATAAGAAAAGACTATCAGCGATAACTGAACAGACTCAGTCTGATCGCTGATGGTGAAACACTAATACATATTAAACGTAATTTTAACTAAGTACAGAAAAGGGTCGTTATCAAATCACTGAGAGAGTTTGGATCAACAAATACTGATGTAGTTTCTTATGTTTCTTTTCACAAAACAAAACTTATAACATCTTACAAGCATTACTCAATAGAGCAATTACTCCAATTATCTTCGTCTACTAATAAGTCTTCTACATATCGTCGAAATCGTTGTGTGTCTCGAATATTCTGATGATTGGTTTGGTTCATATCATGTTTATTCTAATTCATTCATTTCAAAAGGTTTTCAAAATCAAAGAGGACCCAAATTTAAATGGGTGCCAAAATCTTGTGCTAACATGAAAGGACCTAGATATAAATGGGTACCTAAACCTGTTGTTCCTTGATTTCTCATGTCCAGACCCGTCATATGGCGTACTTGGATTCTGGTTGCTCCAAGCATATGACCGGGCAGAAAGATATTTTATCTAATTATACAGAGAAATTCTGCGGGAATGTCAAATTTGGAAATTACCAGTTTTCACCAATCTTGGGATATAGAGATGTTATCCAAGACAATGTAACGATTAAGAATGTGAGCTACGTTGAAGGATTTGGACACAACCTATTCAGCATTGGTTAGTTCTGTGATAAAGACTTAGAGGTGAGTTTTAAGACCAAGCATTGTTGTGTGAGAACTGAAGATGGTAAAGAACTCTTGGTCGGGACGCGGAAGTCAAACCTCTACACGATCATTTGTCAAAAGTCAAGACTGATAATGAGGTGTGTCTACTTTCAAAATCCTCTATGCAATAAAGCTGGTTATGGCATAGAAGGTTATCTCATCTTAACTTCAGATACATCAACAAGTTGGTGACTGGTAATTTGGTTAAGGGTTTACCTGAGCTGAAATATGTCAAAGAACATCTGTGTGCGGCGTGTGAGAAGGGTAAGATGAAAAGAGCTTCTCATAAGGCTAAGACTGAACCGAGTACAAGGGTAAGATGGATATTTGTGGTCCAATGCAAACTCAAAGCATCAACGGCAAGAAATATGTCTTAGTGATTGTGGACGATTATTCCAGTTACACTTGGGTCAAATTTCTTAGATCGAAAGATGAGACGCCCGATGTCATCATCTCATTTTTAAAGACCGTTCAAGTAAACTTGCAGAAGACAGTTAAGCTTCTTAAAACAGACAATGCCACAGAATTCAAGAATAAGACTGTAGATGATTATCTCGAATCGATCGGGATAACACACCAATTTTCTGCTTCCAGAATACCAGAACAGAATGTAGTAGTAGAAAGGTGAAACAGAACTTTAGTTGAAGTTGCTCTCACTATGCTGAGTCAATCTGATCTACCTCTATTTTTGTGGGCTGAAGTTGTGTCAACTGCATGTTATACGCAGAATCGTTCCATTATCCATCGACGGTTTGGTAAAACACCATATGCTTTTATTAATAATCAAATACCTAGCATTAAACATTTTCATATTTTTAGATGCAGGTGTTTCATGCTTAACTGATAATGTCCCTGATTCAAGTTCTTTTCTAATTCAAAAAATCACAAAACAAACAAGATGAATTCAAATTTTAATCTCAACCTGTTATTCAATTCTAAATCACAATTCGTACAATCTTTCTCTCTCTAGCTTTCTCTTTCTACAACTCTGTGAATACGATTTCTCAGTTCTAGTTACATGTATGTTGCAAAACCACTAGCCACAAGTCTATTAAAGCAAAACAAAACAACTACACACGCTTACAAGCAAAAGTAAAAAGCAACAACTAACTAAGACTTTGACATTGACATTTGACATTCACTAAGAGAGTTGACGTTTAAGCTTTGAATTTCTTTGACTTTCAGCTTCAGAATTTATGATCTTGCATAAAACAAATTTGTGCACTAACAATAACGACAAGGAGAACTTGAACAAGTTTAGTCCTAAGGCTAATAAAGGCATTTTCATCGGATATTCTCAAACGTCTGTTGCATATAGAGTTTTGTTAGTCTATAAAAAATGTTAGAAAGTAAATAGTTTTAAATAGCTTTGTAAATTGTATTTGTAAAGGGCTTAATTGTAAAGGGCATGGGCCTAGAGATGTAACTAGGTGGTAGGTAGGAAGTATGGGCTATAAACAGATGTCTTGGGTTGTAAACCATTTCATACTTTTAATATTAAAAATGTAGCCCTTAAACATTTTGTGCTCTCTCTATATTAGGTTTAATTTTCTTTTAAATATATAATAAAGCCTACTTCTATCCTTCCTAATTAATCTCATACATGAATGTCTAGATTTCGGACTTAACAAGTGGTATCAGAGCCAAACGATAAAATATTATCGAAACGATTATCAAATCTCGACATTTCGTGTTTATTAGCCCGATCTACAAGTAAGTTGTTCCAAAACACAATTCCTCTTGAAGAATTGTTCTTGATGAGATTATAGATCTAGTAGAATTTTTGGATTCAAATTTCGTTGAGTTTTAAGGTTTTTCGAATTTTTCGTTCGAATTTTTCGGTGTTCTTCGTGTCAAATTTTTCGATCCGAAATTTTTCTTGCATGAGGCGATTTGATTTACATAAATCTATTCGTTATCGAATTTTGAGCATTCTACAACTTTTAGATTCGAATTTCGTCGAAAAACAAACTAGATACGAGCTTCGAAAGTTCATTCGCCGGAAAATCTAGATCTGACCAGAATCTCGCTGAAATCTCAGGTTTGAACTTAAATACCGTCAAATATTCGTACAAGATCTGTTCTAAATGTTTACCTCGATTGTTTGATGTATTTTTGAGTAACAAATTCAAGAAATTTTGATCTGTGAACACACCTCGCTGGAAAAACGTTTTTCCGGGAAAGTTACTGTTCATCGAGCAGAAAATCAAGGTTTGAGCTGAAAATTGTTACATCTTTGTCACATATCTGATCTTAATGTTTAATTCGATCTATTTTTAATTGCTTGACGAAATTTTGAGCATGTAGCCAAGTAGAGGTTGCTAAGCATATGAGAGACCAATGTTGTGAGCGTACTTGTAACTGTCATTTCCCAAATATCAAGTTCTAATCAAATTCAAATACAAACAAGATCACAACCAATCGATTAACTACCTGTTTTCAATTAATCACTAGATTTCGTATACTGAAGTTTCTCTCTCTAAACTCAACGTACAATCTGTTTCTAGTTACAAGCTTCTTACCACACAATCTAACCACAAGTCTTTTAAACAAAGACAAAACATACGCTCAACACACTTACAAAAACAATTTACAAAGACTTTGACTTTGACTTTTATTACAAGAGACTTTGACTTTCACTTGAGAGTTGACTTTAAGCTTTGACTTGGCTTGACTTTGACCTTCAATCTTTATGATCTTGTATCCAACAAATATGTGCACTAACAATCTCCCCCTTTTGATTCAAAATCATCTCTAAAAGATTTTGCAATTCAATCTCTCCTTTTCGTTGCATTGAAAAACTTTCAGAATTTATCTCCCCTTTAAGCTCAATCGGTGTAATCTCCCTCTTTGTCAAAATATTGTCAACTCTTTTACTTAGCGATCTCCCTTTTCTCTAAAAACTTTGTCTTCAAAAACTTTTGTAATCTCTCCAAAGTCTGTCTTCAAAAAATAGTAACAATCTCATCCAAGGTTGTAAAACGTCTTTTAGACATAGGAAAGAAATTATCTTCAGGTTTTGCTCAGTTTGCTTTAGCAAACAATCTTCAAAGAAAATTTCAGTAATCTTTGCTCTCTTTTAGAGAAATCATTGAACTTTCCTTCAGCTTTGAACAAACTTCAACAATCTTTCTTCAAATTGACAATTCTTGATCACTTCACAAACATTTCTTTATCCTCTCCCCCTTTTTGATGATAGAAGCATGAAATCATCAAAACTTTGACAAGAAATGTCACTGAATTTGTTCTGACCATTGATCTTTTAACACTAAGCCTCTAATTATTCATTGATCCAAAAAGATATTCATCTGAATCTTTGCAAATTCAGGCAAATTAGGAATGTAACACCTGAATCAACAAATGAATCAGTTAAAATGCTTGTCAGTAACATGAAGTCACTGTGTGTAACGAATACACATTGGAAAGGAGCTTTTGTAATGTTCACTCCCCCATATCTTCCCTTCAATCATCAAATAACACAAGTTTATTCTATGAACGTTTTGACAGAAAAATGAATTTCCTGAGTGTATGTGCTTGTGTTTGAAAGAATTAGCACAGATGATTGCTATTATATAGGCTCAAAATTGTGTAAACCATTGAGACAACAACAGTTAAACACAGACTCGATTGTGCATGATCGAAGTGCGAAGGTGGTGCAGACTTCCTTCTTTTTCAATATCTAGATTTTCCAAATGAAAACCAGATAGATTATGTGTTGCGTCCCCTTTAAAAATGTGAAACATTTTCTTGTTGATAAGAAAATGAGTAGCTGGTGGGGTTTTTATCAAGAGTTGGCATGGGCTAGTTGCCTGTTTCAATAATGTTCACGAAGAATTGTGAAACACTAGAAATGTGGTTGCCCAGCTCAGAAAAAGTTGGTGCAGAGTTTGATATTCTTTTACTCTGTTCTCACACCCTCTTTCCTTTAATCTTTAAGCTCGCTTCTAACCAAACTCTCATTTCTATTTTACCTCATCATTCAACCCATACTCAGTATTTTGACTCCTCACACATTCGATCACTCAAGGATTAATTTCTTGGGTAGGAAACACTGGTTAACGTGAGAGTCCATAGAAGTTTCATTTAAGCTCACACAATGAACCCATGTAATCCTGTAAAAACATGTTGCTCAAAATGGTTTAACTTTGCAGTTAAAACACATATATACAAGTCAGATGTATGTATGCTCAATAAGATAATCATGAAGATTTTAGCATTTTAAAACATTGAAGACTTTTCAAAACAAGTATATTGAATGAATAAAATGAATACAAGAAACTTTTTTGAAAATCTGACATTGTATAATAAAGATCAAAATGTCTGAATGATTTAGCAACTTAGGCTTAGGTCAGCAAAAACTGGATATTCTCTATACGAATCAAGATATAGACACTCTTGAAAGAAAGGTTTCGAAATGAAATTACGCTCAAAATTCATTGAAGTTCAATCGGGGTGTATCACCATCGAAAAAATTTGGTCAATTTGAGACATGGTTATAACATTTACAACAAAAAGTTAAATCGATGTGTATGAATACTTGACAGTATATGGAAAAGATAAAACACAAGTATTTATCTTTGGAAACACACGGTGTGTAGATCATTTAAGCACATGAAACATGAAAACATTTTAAAAAATCACACTTCTAAATTCATGAAATCATTTTAAGAACAAGAAGTGGTTTGAACATTTAAAAACATGTTTTCATATCTGAAAGTTGTCCTTCTTTCAGATACATATGAGATTAAGATTAGAAATAAACCTTTTCGCTCAGACTTAAATCTCATCTTATCAGCTCTAAGTCATATATGATATGATCATGTAAGCTCACTCTCAATTATGCAAAAATCGCAAAGTCGTCAATGTGCAAAGCTTTATTCACAACATTTATTGAAAAGTAATGACAGAAAGTAGTAAAACTTTGAATGTACGAGTTCTGATCAGATGTAATCCGAAATCATATACCATACTCCTGTTCTCTTACTCCCCCTGCAATTATGCATCAGAAAATAGTGACAAACATATGCAAGAGTCATAAACTCCCCCTCAAATTTATGTAGTTCATCTTATCATCTTCTCACACTCCCTCTAAAAACATTAACAAACTTAAAGTGCAGATATCTTTCAGATTAAAAATAAAGAAATGAAGAAAAATAACAATAACTAAAACTTTAGTAGGTAATCATCGATTATGTCTTGAGATTTAACATACCAAGTTTAGAAACGAGAAAATTAAATCTCTTTTTGTCGAGAGGCTTGGTAAATAAATCTGCAAGTTGATAATCAGTGTTTACAAAATAAAGTTCGATTGTACCTTTTCGACATTATCTTTAATAAAATGATATCGGACATCTATGTGTTTGGTCTTCGTATGTTGAACAGGATTCGCAGATATAGCAATGGCACTCTTCGAATCACAGTATATCGGGATCTTGTTGTATTGAAAGCCATAATCTCGGAGTTGTGTTCTCATCCACAAGACTTGAGAACAACAGCTCACCGCAGCGACGTACTCTGCCTCAGCTGTTGATGTGGAAACACAGAGTTGTTTCTTTGAAGCCCAACTCACGAGTTTATCGCCAAGAAATTGTATGTGGCCCGATGTACTTTTCCTGTCAAATATACAACCTGCATGGTCTGCATCTGAATATGTTGTTAGTTCAAAACTTGTATCTTTTGATACCATAGACCAAGATCTACAGTGCCCTTCAGATATCTAAAAATCTTTTTGACCACAGACAAATGGGATTCTTTAGGATTAGCCTGATATCTAGCACATAGACTTGTAGAGAACATTATATCTGGACTACTAGAAGTTAAATACATCAAAGAACCAATCATACCTCAATAGGTTCTAACATCGACAGCTTTTCCTGAAGGATCAGTGCCAATCTTAGATCCTGGTGCCATTAGGGTTCCAATAGGTGTACAATTTTCCATTTTAAATTTTCTAAGAATATCAAAAATGTACTTTGATTGATTGATAAAAATACCCGTTGAAAATTTTTTGACTTGTAATCCAAGAAAGAAATTCATCTCTCCCATCATACTCATCTGAAATCTTGACACCATAAGGTTAGAAAAAATCTTACAGTATTTTGGATTTGTTGAGCTAAATATATCTAAATTAATATGATATGGGCTTTTCCCTTTTTAATAAACAAAGTAGTATTGATCTTACCTTTAGAGAAGCCAGACTTGACAAGGAATTTAGATAATACTTCGTACCAGGCTCGAGGTACTTGTTTCAGACCGTAAAGTGCTTTGTCAAGAATGTAGACATGATTCGGTTTCTCTTGATTGACAAAGCCTTCAGGTTGTAAGATGTAGACTTCCTCCTTTAATATGCCGTTGAGAAAGGTTGTCTTCACGTCCATCTGGTAGACGGTGAAGTTCTTATGGGCAGCATATGCAAGAAACATTTTGATCGCTTCGATGCGTGCCACTGGAGTGTAAGTCTCGTCGTAGTCAATTCCTTCATCTTGCCGATTGACTTTTGCAACAAGTCTTGCTTTATTTCTGATCATGATACCATCTTCGTCCTTTTTGTTCTTGAATACCCATTTTGTACCAATGATAGATTTACCTTCCGGTCGTGGCACAAGTCTCCAGACTTTTAACGCTTCGAACTGATTCATCTCCTCTTGCATCGCAGTCACCCAATCCGAATCAGCTAGAGCTTCACATACACGAGTTGGCTATATCTTGCTCAGAAATGAGTCATGTATAAACATATTTAATGTAGCAGACCTAGTTTGCACCGACCTTGATGGATCTCCTATTATCTGGCTTATCGGGTGCTCTTTGGTCCACCTATGTTCATGAGGGAGTGGATTTGATATATATTGATCATGATTTTCATCAAGAAATCCATTGTCAGCTTCATCAGTTTGATCAGTATTTGATGGGAGTACAGTTGAAGTGTTTGGTGTAGAAGCATCAGTTGGTACAACAATATCTGGCTGTTGATTAGTCGTTACAGTACAACCAACTGATTCAGCAACTTCTGTCTCCTCGTTAACATTCACAGCTTCAACTATTGGAGTAGGTGTTTGAATTGGAATCTCTCGCTGAATCGGGGAATCTGATTCAGTAGATATATCTGAAGTGGTTGGTTGATTTCTTCGTGAATCTTCTGAACTATCAACCACAACAGGTTTAGACACTTTAGTTCCAAGAAATTCATCATAAAACAATTCAAACAATAAATCTAGATCAGATAAATGTGAAGTAGACGATGACGCTTCATCTGATTTAGTCGCAGTAGGCACAGGTTCTGGACTGATCTGTCCAGAAGCTAGTACGCCAGTTATAACGGGTTCTGAACTGTCTTGAACAGAAGCCATATCCTCGTCGAATGTAACATTTACGCTTTCAATCACTATCTTTGACTTCTTAAGATACACCCGGTAGGTAGCAGATGTTTGAGAGTATCCAATGAAGATGCCTTTTTCAGCCTTTGGTCCGAACTTGTTCAAGCTCTCTCTGTCGTTCAGTATGAAGCACCTGCATCCAAAAATATGAAAGTGTTTAATGCTAGGTGTACGATTATTAATCAAAGCATATGGAGTTTTACCAAACCGACGATGTATTATGGAGCGATTCTGAGTGTAGCATGTCACACCCCGCTAAAGCGGAAACACGGGATGTACAGGTAAGGGTTTCATAGTATAAGGTAAGTAAACAACACCCACCATAGATATTACATTAAATTTAAAAGTTATACAAATTGTCTTGAAAGTTTTACAAATGGGGAAATAACGACAAGGAGAAATAATGCATGTTGCTGCCACACACAGTCATCATCCTAATGCAAGCTTATGTCCGTGCACCTGAAAAGCATGTCAAAAACGAGGTCAACTACTGCAGTAGTTGGTGAGATCACAGATATTCTGAAAGCAATGGCATTTTGCCTTTTAGCTTCTTTAGAAATCCACAAAGTGGAATAAATAAAATATCGGTTGTAGAAATTTTTGCTCAATGTTTAAATGTAAATGCAATTATGTGTTTCGCAATGAGCCATTACCCAAGCCTAATGACCGATAAAGGAAAGTCCCATCTTGCATGTCTATCGTGAACATGCGAATTGCCAACAACAATAAATATACACTCCGGCTTGGCAGCCTTACAGAGTGGGTGGTCAACCAAATAGTACTATCCACAATTACCAACGGCTCGCGCATCGAGTTAAATAGGTAATGTAAAGAAATAACATGGTGACGTCCAAATTTACGATATAAGAACTCAGCACACAAGCATACATACCATAGAGCAGAAGTCATGGAAGACTCCAAAATATATTTTCAAGAAAAATCCAACCGATAAGTAATAATCATTGAGATAGTAAACATGCTTTTCACCCCAAGACGTATAAAAACAGTAAAAGGGGATTGTGATTACTCACTTGTGAAATGCGATGGTATATCCAAAAATGCTCACGGGAATGCAACCAATGATAGATCCTACCTTGCTCCTACGAATTGTAAGGACACTAGTAAGATTCTACGCTTAAATCTTAGGTCTTGATAATACTTGGTTATCCATATCATCATAAAATGCCTTATTACATTAAGTCAAAACGTATATATTATATATATATATATATATATATATATATTAGATTGATGATACCGCAATTTCGTCACAACAAGTGACGAAAAGGGTCTAAAATAAAAAGAGAGAATACATAATATATATATATATATATATATATATATATATATATATATATACCCCGCAATTTCATCACATGAAATGATGAAAAGGGATAAAAGGTAAAAGTAAAATACAAATTGCAATATATAATATAAGTTAGATTAACATAAATATATAATATATACCGCAATTTCATCACATGAAATGATGAAAAGGTTTCAAGGTTTGTTTCTAACAATAGTAAGAAAATTGTCCCTTGTGTCCAGAAATTGTTGTCATTTTGTGTCCATAATCAGATGTCCTCCAAAGTTCCTTTGGTCATGAAAGTTTTACCAAATATAAAACATTAAGTTAGGAAACTTTTGGCATAGGTTTCATAATTTTTGGAGGTATATAAGTCCATCAATACAGTCCATAATCAGGTGTATAACAGAAAGTTTGGCTGTTTGCGCACTTGTTTTGTAACAACTGTTTGGTGGTCGAAATCTTAACATTTTTCAGTGATTCCAGTTGGGTTCGAATCTTAACACATAAACTTAAATTCCAGAAGAAATTTAACTTTATTTGGATGTTTTTTGAGTGAGATATGGCTTTGTAAAGTCAATGGAAAAATCTGACAGCTTGCTGTTAGAAGTAAACTTTTAAAATTTTGCATCCTTATACAAGCTATATGCATGCATGCTAGACAAGTTATCTTGTCAAAACTTAAAAAAAAAAGTTGATCTTTTGATCTTTTTGTAAGATTTGCTTAAACCCAAGCTTTTAGCTTGGTTTTTGCTACCAAAAATGAAATGTTTAATCCACAATCATGAAGTTTCAAAGTAGCTTCTTTACAAAAATATGATTTCATGCATCCTTTGGAAAAACCCATACAAGAAAATGTGTATATTAAACATGCAAGTAAACATGAACTTTTTACAAGCTCCTCTTTGATCTTAACATTAGTTTGATCAAGGATGTTATTCCCTTTATAAACATGTATCATGTTGTTGGGATTACATCTACAAACATTAAGTATCAAAGATATATTTTAAGAAAAGAACATCTTTAAAGAATGCATGAATAAGAAGAAAAGATGTAGGTTTGTTGTTGGGTTAGGAGATTTACCTCAAGAATGCTCTTGAAGGCTTTGAATCTTGAAGTTTGATGATGAAGATTGATGGTAGTTCTTGAGAGAAAGTAGGGAGAAATAGAGAGAAAATGAGAGAAGTGTTTTAGAGAGAGAAGTTAGAGAGAGAGAGAGAGGGAAATGCAAAGTGAGAAAAAATGGAAGCATAGGCTTCTATTTATATTTGGAAAAGAAGAGAGGAGAGGGGGGCGGTTAGGGGGGGGGGAGAGAAATTGGTAGTTGAGTGTGGTATTGGGTATTGATTTATTGTATAAAATTTGCATTTTTGAAAGTATATTTATAAAATTATGGTGTATAATTCTTGTATTATGCAACCTACTTATTACTTAAGGTTATATGTATATATATATATATAATATATATATATATATTTATATATATACAATATATAATATGTACTTATTTATATAAATTGTTAAAAATGGGCATTTTATGAGATTTGCGGATAATTCAATCATTTAAGTGAATATGAAGTATTAGTTCTAGACTTTTCTAGGGATGTAACCTAAATTATATTTCTATCATGAAACACATTTTTATTACTGTGTTCAGCTCAGTACTAACCTGTAAGGTATTTCTGACGGATGTCACATAGCGCGCAGTCGATAAAACTTCAGCCCATAGAAACAGAGGTAGATCGGACTGATTCAGTATAGTACGAGCGGTCTTGACTAGCGTTCGATTATGTCTCTCTACTACTCCATTCTGTTCTGGCGTTCTGGCAGCAGAATACTGATGTGTTATCCCGACTGATTCGAGATAATCTTCGACAGTTTTGTTCTTGAATTCTGTGTCGTTATCTGTATGAAGAAACTTGACTTGCTTTTGTAGATTCACTTGGGTAGTTTTTAAGAATGTGATGATGACTTCGGGCGTCTCATCTTTTGACCTCAGAAATTTCACCCATGTGTACAACGAGTAATCGTCCACAATAACTAACACATATTTCTTGTCGTTAATGCTTTGCGTACGCATAGGACCGCAAAGATCCATATGCAGTAACTCAAGTGGAGAACTTGTACTTGGCTCAGGATTCGGCTTCTGAGCGACTCTCTTCATTTTACCTTTCTCGTACGTTGCGCATAGATGTTCTTTTTCGTATTTTAGCTCAGGAAGTCCTTTGACTAATTTACCCGTGACCATTTTGTTGATGTAACAAAAATTCAAGTGAGAAAGCCTTCGGTGCCATAACCAGCTTTGTTGCAGCGAGGCTTTTGACAGTAGACAAACCTCATTGTCAGTCTGGACTTTTGACAGATTAATCGTGTAGAGGTTAGACTTTCGCGTTCCGACCAAGAGTTCTTTACCATCTTCAGTACGCATAGAACATCTCTTGGCCTTGAAATTTACCTCTAGATCTTTGTCACAGAACTGGCCAATGTTGAATAGGTTATGCCCTAAACCTTCAACATAGCTCACCTTCGTAATCGTCACGTTGTCTTGTATAACGTCACCATATCCCAAGATTGGTGAAAACTGATCCTTTCCTAAAAGCACTGTTCCGCAATATTTCTCTGTATAATTAGATAATAAATCTTTCCACCCGGTTATATGCTTGGAGCAACCAGAATCCACGTACCACATATGACGGGTCTGCACATGAGAAATCAGGGAACAATAACTTTAGGTACCCATTTAAATCTGTGTCCTAGAGAGTTAGCACAAGATTTTGGTATCCATTTATATATGGACCCTTTGACCTTTTGAAAAACATTTGAAGCAAGAGAATGATAAGAATATACATGATATGTACCAAACCAAACATCAGAATATTTACGAGAAGCATAATCATTTCTTTTATAATTAGAAGACTTTCTAGCAGACGGAGATAATTGGAACAATTGCTTTATTGAATAACTCTTGTAAAAAGTTACAAGTTTTGGTTTTGAAAAAGCAACATTCTCAACTACATCAATTTTACTAGTATGTCCTCTATTACAATCCGAATCAGAACATGATTTAGCATTCTCGTCAATCTACTGTTTCGGTCGCCATTCTGATTTAACTTCGTTCCTTTTCTTTCTCACGTCTGAAACATTTGAAACTTTAGAATTAGAACTATGATATTTGTAACACCCTCAAATTTGGATAGAGCGACTAATTTAAAATTTCCAAGAATACCTTAAAGGAATATAAATTCTCTTACTACAAGACCATTATTGAAATACATTTCTAGGTTAATCCATCATCGAATAATTAAAGTCTTACACAAATACTAATTAAAGTCGGGTGTGACTAACAAAACCACTAACTGCCGCTATCTCCAATATAAATGCGGAATTCTTCAATAAGCTACTCACCTTCTTGAGCACACAACTAGAACCCACGTCTTCACAGTGACGTTAGATCTAATCCCGAAATGGAACCTGATGCACATGCCGACAAATAAAAAGGTTAGGCTAATGCCTAGTGAGTTCAAGAGATTTTAACATGAATGTAAGAATCGTTAAATGAAAATAATGCAACTTAAATCATGATCCTTTAAAATGAATGGCTTTAAATATGAGAAAGATCCGTTTTTCCAGTAATACACATTTTATAATTGGACGCCTCAACGACAAAGCTTTCTTTCATGAGGTAATGCAACCCAACACTTATTCAAAACGTGAATAATGGAAAATACTCAAATATTGGAATTTGAATAAAACTTTATAAAACAAACGACCAAAATATGAGTAAACTCAAGTCTCCAAAATTAGAGCATATGGAGGAAAACCCAACTCAACACGTCACCGAAAACAAGGATAAAACTAAATACCCCAAAACAACACCTCTCGGTGACGAGGTTGACCCGAATTCCGAGGCTAGTGGCGGAACACAAAAGTAGGCCACATTCCAAGTTACTGAGCTCACCATATTAGGATCAAGGCCACGAACACGCCGGCTCGTACTAAGACGTGGGGGAGGGCACCCAATGATTTCTAATCATGCTCATTCGCTAGGATTTACATTTACGACCCACGGCTAGTATCTGGTCTCATATAATCGTACCAAGTTTCCACCCTAGGGTCCAAGTCTAAACTAGCTTCAAATGGGAAATGACCATCCCATAAAATAGACTCAGAAATTACATCACGGGCCCAGGATCGGATATTGGACTCCACGAGCCCGCACCATAATGCCCTCGATAATCCCATGACTAATTTTGGTCCCAACATATAAACTGTTAGAGCACATATTTGTTGGATGCAAGATCATAAAGAATGAAGATTAAAGTCAAAGCTCAAAGTCAACTCTCAAGCAAGAATGTCAAAGTCTTTGTGTAATAAGTCAAAGTCAAAGTTTTTATTTTAGTTTTCTTATTCTGTTTCAGGTATAAATAGCTTCCTTGTTTTTGTAATAAGTAGGAGTAACATTCAGATTGTATGAGCGTGTGAATCAGATTAGAGAATAGGTTTATATTCATATCATTCTAGAAAGAGAGAGAGTGAATGTAGAGAGAAAGTGAGAGATTGTAATCTTTGATTGAATCAATGATATAAGATTTGGTTAATTGATCATCTTGATTGTTTTGTTATGATTAGAATTTGAATTATGGGTTTAACATAAACAATAGACCTTTTTCTTAACATAACACAGACTGGACTTATATGCCTATGGATCCATTGCATTACAGTCTAAAACATTACACGACTCCTATTGAATAAACAACGAATTAAAAACATGTAACTCTCAAATGACACGTAATAAATGCCATCATACTAAAAAAATCCACAACGGACTATTAAACCGGACAAATGTGCTCAAGACTCATTTTAGTCAAAACCGAGCCAAAGGCTCAACAATTTACTTAAATCTCCAATAAAAGACAGTGTAAACATTGAAACACATTTGACCAACGGATATGCAAACACAATGACTAAAATTTTGATTAACCCAAACCTCCTCATTGGTTGAAACAAAACATTTTCCCAAAGGACTCATTCCCTTATTTTTCCAAAATGACTCATAACACAATGATATGTGTTAGACTAAAATTGTATTCAAGATTAAAATAGAGGGTCTAGTTTGTAATTGTTGTATTGTTAAGGGTTTTCAGTTGTAAAGTCAACTATGTTGACTTAGTATAAATAGTTTTGTTCCTTTGTAATCTTGTAAGAACGCACACATAGATACGAATCAGTCTGTGGTAAGACCTCGCACACTGAGAACACACACATATGTGAGATCTATGGAACTGTTTTAGATCTATGACCACGTTGTAGTCATATGGTTTAAATCAATAATATTGTGTTCTTAATCTGTTGTGTTAATCACATGCTAGTAATCTGGGTCACAATTGGTATTAGAGCTAGAAATTCAACAGTTTGAAAGGTTTTTGAGTTCGTTTCCTGAGTTTGAGTTTCTTGATTGAATTTGTGTGGAAATATAAGCTTTTGATAAAATTGTTGGTTGATTTGTAGTCGAAAAAGGTTTTAGAACATTTGTGTGCAATTGAATTTCACAGAAAAACATGTATTGGTAGTTGATTTGTAATTTCTGAAAAAGTTTTGTTCAAAAAAAATGTTGAACACTGTTTGATCAAATTTTGTATGATTAAGTGTAAATTTGATTGAGATATTGCATTGGATTGTTCATTGTACTAACGTGGTTGATTCTGTGAAGTTACAGCTTCTGATTTGAAGGTTTGGATCGATTTCTGGATTAAAATCGAATTTTTTAGATTGTGAACTCAAGAATTCGCAAGATTCAAGTATTTCGTATGAAGAACTCGCATAACTCAGTTTAATCAGAAAGAATTCACATATTAGATAATCTGAAATCATTAAGGAAAGAATTCGTATATCAGTATTAAGTAAGGAATTCGCATAAAATTTTCTTTAAAATATATAAGTGTTGGAATTCGTACTGAAAGTCCAAGATCTACCAAATCTTAGAGAGAGAAAGTAGAGAGAGAGTGCGCCAAATGTAAATTGTTTATTCAAATGAGTTCCAAAAGTTACAAAACAAAGGCACCTACGGGACTTAAATACCCAGGGCCGAAACCAATACAGATAAGCAAGCTAAACACAGTTAAGACCACTGATAATAAATACAATGATTACTATAAAATCAGACTTAACAATCTCCCCCTTTAGTAATCATTGGCGTTCTTCTCTTTGACGAAGTCGATTTAAACCAAGCAAAACTTCTAAGCGTCTTAGAGTTGAACGGAAGATCAACCTCTCATCAATGATAGCCAATACTTTCTTGAGAAGTTGAATCTCTTCATTCTCAATCTGATACAGTTCACTTCTTGATTCCAAAAAGCTTCTTACAGCGGCTTTTAAACGATTCTCCAACTGTAGCTTGATCACCTTCAACGTTCCATCAGATTAATGATTAATCTCTTCAAATCTTAGGAAGCATTTCTTACTAGAAGCATTTCTGTAAACAACTCCATGTGGATTCTGAAGAATAGTGAATAAAGAATATGAGTCGATGTTCGGCAAGCTACGGTCGGGTCTTTGAAGGTTTACCACTGGCTAAAAACTTTCAACAGCCATTTGAAAGTCAAAAACTCTGTAGAATCTGATTTGGCGTCGAATGAATCTTTTAATCACAAACAATGCTTGAGAGACATCTTCAGTTCTGTGATAAAGAATTCTGAAATGATCATACAGAAACTCAACGTCATCAATGGATAGATCATTGAAATCAGCCTCCGAGAAAGTATACAAGTTGCAGTCTCTTCTTTCCACTTTAAACACTAGATACCAGATATGTACAAACTTCTTTATTGAAACACTGATAATCCTAACAATCAGATGAGGAGAAGAAACCAGATGCTTTCCACGGCACTGACATTTGATGAACATCAAGTATTCATACTGATAATCAGCAGACTCCTTTTCAACCCCAAGAATTGCATGAATGTTGATCTGTCTTCTCCTAGAAACAAAAATATTGCTTTGAGAGTCTTATAGAAAAGCAAATCTTAGCCTTGAAGCCATATGCCGTTGTTGTAAACTTCTTTGTCTCTGCTGCCTAGTCAATGTTGGACCTTCTTCTAAAATAGTCGGTGGAATCACATGATCAGAAGGAGGAATTTCAGCTTGAGCTCTAGACGACTGACCAACTTCAAATGTTCTTGAAGGAGCAGTGGTAGTCGGAGCTGTATCAACAACAGGGCTGGTAGTATCAGGAGTAGCTTCAGGAAACTCATCTTGTGAAGGAAGATCTCCGTACAAAGTATCAGCTACCTCTTCATCCTTTGCGTCAAGAAAGAAAGTATTATCTTCAGTAACAGAAATGATGATTATATCATTGCGGTCCTCTTCTTTAACTTTGCAAAGCTTCTCATATCTGATGTCATCGTCATCATCTGAACTGATCTCTATGAAGTTTGCGAAGAACGATCTCATGTTGTTTGCTTCTTCAGAATCATCCAGGTCAATTGACCTTGTTGCAGTGTCTGGATCAACATAAACAACTATCTGCATGTTATTCTCTATATTCTGTTCAGAAATGCTCAACACATTAGACATAGCAGATAAATCAACACTTTCTATCATTTTGTTCACAAGATCTTCAACACAACAATCTTGAACATTATCAGTATTCTTTTCTCTGACAGTCGCCTCATCTTGATATTGATCTTCTCTAGCTAAAGAACCCTCTACCCTTTGTCTCTTCGTCATCTCCCCCTCATGACCTTGATGATCGGGATCATCTTGGTCATGTTTCCTTTTATGAGACTGGCCTGCTTCATTTCTGCAACTCTGTTCATGAAGATCAAATCTGTTAGATAAATCAGTTAAGGCTTGAATCATGAGAGATAGACCTTCCTTGATATTTGAAAATTTTGTTCAAGCTTCAGATCTAAAAAAAGTGAATTCTTCATACAACACATAAACCCTGTCAGGTGCAGAAGTAGAAGCTGAAGGCGGAGTCGGTTGAAAATTCCGTAACAGAGAAATCAAGTCTTTGTCTTGTTGTTGTGGCGGTGACATAGAAAGAAGACGAGCATAGAGCATATCTGTCAATTCTGAAATCGGAAGATCTTGAACTGGAGTTCTGGAAGATACTGGAGGACAACCAGATATAGATACACCAACTGACTGAGTAAATGGTGGAGGAAGAGGAATAGATACGATCGCTGGAGCAGTAGTAGAAACGGTTGATGGTTCACGAATGACAACACCAGATGGTCGTTTAAACGGAATCTCCGGCGGAATCATAGTAGTATCAATCTCTGGCATCTTGCCTCTGAAAAGAGCCCGCATCTTCTGAATTTCTTCATTTTGTTGTTCTTCAAACCGTTCGCTCATTTGACTGATGACTTCATTCAAAGTCATAAACTTTTCTGTTGTATCTCGAGCTTGAACAGAAGAAGGCTCAACAACTGAAGTAGGTGTAGCTGAAGAAGGAATAACAGAGAGAGAAGTTGCTGGTCCTTGACTCTGTAGCTGAGCTGTAGCATTAGCAAAGGCTAAGTCTAATTCATCGACCTGTATGGCAGCAACTGCAGGATTGATAGACACAGATTCTTCATCAGACATAACAATGACTGGTTCATTCAAATCTGGTGCTCTAATCTCCTTGTCTAAGATACGAATAGCAGGTTGATCATTATCTGCATCATCACCATCATCATCATCATCATTACCGTTATTACCATCATGACCAACATCTACATCTCCATCTCCATCTCCATTTCCATCATTAGCATCATCAGTAGTAGTAGCATCATCATGAACAATATCAGCAGGTTCATTGTCAATGGCAGCAAGTACATCACCTATTTGTTGATCAGCAACATCTGCTTGAAATGCTTGTTCAGCATGAAAAGATTCAGCTTGTTCATCATGAGAAGGTTCAGCTTGGTCAGCTGCCAAAGAAAAATCATGCTCCAGACAGTATTGAATTATGCTGTCATCAGATGGATCAGCATAATTCACAATAAGCTCATGAGGAATCGGCATTAAGTAGTCAAAAGTCCGCTTCTGTTTCTGAATGTAAGTCATCTCAGTATCCGGAACTTGAGGCCAAGACAGACGACGAGGAATAGTAGAGTTACTTCGTAGCATACTTCGAACAATTAGCTTCATGAACCGAGCAAAAGGAATAAACTTTCGCTTCTTATGAGTAAATTTGTCTTGCACTCTCTCGGAAAGTTCGGTCCAGAAGATGTACGTGAAGTCGACATGCAGGTCATAGACAACTGCATGGAACAGTCTGAGATAGTGAAGACTAGCATTATCCATGCCGGAATGTTTCGACGTGAGGCACCTGTTAAGGACAGAGAATAAAGCATACCAAACCGGAGGCAGGTTGGATTTATCAAACTGACTCACTCGATCCAAATCACCAATATAGCCCAGATTATGAATACCCTCTAATACATCCAATTCAGAAGGATAGTTGTCATAGGAAGTGCGACCCGGTCGTGAATTAGGTTCAGGGAGTTCTAAAATCAGTCGAAGACATTTGTATGATAGAAAAGAATCAAACTGGTCGATATGTAAGTCGAATCGATGAGGACGAACGAGCTCATTCTTTGAGATTAAATGTCAGGCCTGTTGGAGATAAACTTCAGGAACATCGGCACAAGAAGTGAGAGCTGGAGCAAGCGGATGTCCTCTGAGAATTGCTCGAATCACAGGATGAATCTTTATCTTGTCAAAATCCACAAAGTGATTGTTAGCCTTGTAAGGAAACATATACATCATAGTCAGAAACATATCATTCGGTGTGCGCCTCTGAGCTGAAAGATTTGCACCCGTGGAAGGTACATACGGCATGGGTGTTTCGCGCGATGCACGATCAGATGGATCATCGTGAAGGACATTCTCGTCTTGGATCACGGGATCAGTGATATTGTGAGAAGCCATTAGAGAACCTAAGAAACAAAAAAGAAGAAAAATTAGACAAGGAAAATAAAATTGAAAAACACAAAAAAAAATGAAAAAGTTTCTAAGTAAGGTTTGTGCAACAAGTGTGATACGCAAACTAAGGTTTGCGCTTTGAATTAGTGGCGCAAAGAAAGGTTTGCGTGACAAACGATTAACGCAAAACAAAGTTTGTGTATCAAGTACATGGCGCAAAACAAAGTTTGCGCGATACACTTGTGAAGTAAACCTGACTTAGAAAATTTTCATTAATAAAAAAGAAAACACACAACTAAGGTTTACATGACACGAAGGTAACGCAAAGGTAACTTTTCGTTCTCAACAGGTAGCGCAAAGGTAACTTTGTGTGACCAACAGGTAGCGCAAAGGTAACTTTGCGTGACCAATGGGTAGCGCAAAGTTAACTTGCGTGACCAACGAGATACGCAAAAAACCCTAAAACACTTAAAGATATGCGCGAGTTCATCTCTGATTTTTCAAACAAATCAAATAAACCGATTTTAAGGTATAAAATTTGTTTGAAACATATATAAAGGATTGAATATAAACACATTTCAAGCAAACTATTACTGAATAGAATTATTTTACAACCCAAAATTTTGAAAATTTTGAAAAAGGCGGAGATGAACAGTCGCACATATTCAAAACCCATAATCAAAGAGAAATACAACGAAATACGAGAAGAAATCACATACCTGATAATCGAAATCAGTATCTAATACAAACCCAACAATCAATTTGAACAAAATAAGCTCTCGATCTGATTAAGAAGAAGATGAACAGTGCGAATGAAGAAATCGCACAATAAGAAATCACTTAAGAAATCGAAATCAAATAAGAACAATGTTATACTAATCATAACCACAAATCAACAATGAAAAGAAATAGAAACAAACCTGAATCAAGGAAGAAACCTGAAATCAAATAAAAAAACGCACAGAGAGAGGGAAACCCAAGACTGAGTTCGAAAAGAGAAATGGAGCGAGAAAAGAGAGAGAAAAGGACAAACACTATTTATACCACTAAAAAAAATTAAGAAAATACTAGAAAAAAAATTAACACTTCTAAAAAAATCACATAAAAAAAATGAAATGTTACCTGAATAGCCCTTTTACTCCCCCTACACAAATGCACTAAATAAAACAGATCAGATTAGCATTTGTATAGAACAAAAACAGAAATACTTACCTGATGAACTTCTAATCAGCACGTGAAGTACTTTATCAGCTATGTATCTGACCACTTTATTTACTCCCCCTTAAAATCAGAATATATCAAATTGTTTTCAATCAGATTGTCTCTCCCTCCTTGAAATAAGCATATACCAATGTACAAAATATGGATACACAAACATAGAGACATCAGTGTAAAAAGAAAAATCATACTGAATATAAATTTTGTAACAACTGAACATATAAAATTTTAAACACTAAACAAATTAAATTCTACTCAGTAAAATATCACAGACTTATCAATCAGTTGAAATCAAGTATGTATTTTTGGATACAAATACAAGTTTTATTGCATATCAAGTTAAGACATGTTCAGTTTCAAAAACTTCCAACAATCTATTCAGTGTGCTTACATGCGAACTTCGATTAGCTTCAAGAAAATGCAATTCTAAAAATATAATAGAGAACTTTGCATGTACTCACACTAAGCCATCAAGAATTAAGATTTTCACAAATTTATAGGTTTATCGCAACTCAAACGTATCACCAAGTATCAAGATATGTGTGCTCATTGGCATCTTTTAGCATTGTGCACATTGGCATCTTCACATGATTGTGCTCTTTGACATCTTTTAAGCTTGTGCACTTTGGCATCTTTTTAATCAAAAAGTTTGGTAAGTAAAGAACATGTCGTAAAAGTAACTTTCTATCTGATCCTATTGCAGGATTTGGGTCAGCCGCTCCCAAACCAGATGGCCTTACGGGACTAGGTGTCAAGCACCCCTTGGAACTTACTCTCCCAGATCAGAAAGGCTACATCTACACATCCTAAACCTATTCATACCAGTAGAACATGACTTCGATCTGGTTCTATAGAAGGATTTGGGTTCGATCACTCCCAGACCAATTGACCTTAGGGGACCAGATGACAAGCATCCCACGGAACTTACTTTCCCAAACCAGAATGGTCACAGGTACAAACTCTTAAACTTAGAGATTTCTGTATTTTAGAAATACAATTTTCATCTCAATCACTTAGTTTTACATCTAAGTGCTTAGCCCATATTTTCATTACGATCCATAATTCTGACTTTTTAGGTTTTCTAAGCATTGTAAACTATAAATATTTCGAATCACATAACTTTAAAGCAGAATGCAAAAGCTACAAACATGTTGCTGACCTTTCGATTTTAGTAAGACTTGAAAGTTGAACATATAAAACTTCAATATAAACAAAGCAACTTGAAAATTTATCCTAGACACACATTTTATTCAAAAGAAAGAGAACCTGTAAAGCTTTTACTTTATAGAATAAAATTTGTAAAGATTTAAACTTTTAAATTCAACATGCCGAGTTTTGAAAGCAGAAAATTAAAACGTTTTTCATCTAAAGCTTTTGTAAAAATATCAGCAAGTTGATATTCAGTTGGTACAAAATATAATTCAATAGCACCTTCTTCCACATGATGCTTTATGAAATGGTACCGCATATCTATGTGTTTGGTCTTTGTGTGTTGGACCGGATTGATTGATATCGCGATCGCAGATTTGCTGTCACAATAGATAGGAACAGTTTTGTACAGCATCCTGTGGTCACGAAGTTGTGTCTTCATCCATAGCACTTGAGCACAACAACTAGCTGCGGCGACGTATTCTGCTTCTGCAGTTGAGATAGAAACACAATTTTGCTTCTTCGACGCCCAGCTTATCAGTCTATCACCAAGAAATTGAAGATGACCAGAAGTACTTTTCCGGTCCAATTGATTTCCACCAAAATCTGCATCAGAGTAAGCAATTAGTTTATAATCAGAGCTCTTAGGATACCACAAACCTAAGTACGGAGTTCCTTTGATGTATCGAAAGATTCTCTTGACTGCTAAGAGATGTGATTCTTTTGGCTTTGCTTGAAATCTAGCACATAAGCAGGTAAAGAACATGATATTCGGCCGACTTGCAGTTAGGTACATTAGTGATCCAATCATTCCTCGATAAGTCTTGACGTCCACAGCTTTTCCATCTGGATCGAGTCCAATTTTAGCACCATGAGCCATAGGCGTGCCAATTGAAGAAGATTTGTCCATCTTGAATTTCTTCAGGATGTCAAAAACGTACTTCGACTGCTTAATAAAGATTCCATCTGAAAGTTGTTTCACTTGTAAGCCGAGGAAGAAATTAATTTCTCCCATCATGCTCATTTGAAACCTGGAGGTCATAAGATCAGAAAACCAAGTACATAAAGATTTATTAGTCGCACCAAATATAATATCATCTACGTATATTTGAACTAAGCAGATATCCAAGTTAGAATGATAAATGAAAAGAGTGGTATCTATGGATCCTTTGGTAAACCCGGATTTGATCAAGAAGGCCGACAACTCATCATACCACGCCCTTGGTGCTTGTTTCAGGCCATACAGTGCTTTATCGAGAAAGTAGACATGATCAGGACGGTCTTTGTCAACAAACCCCTCTGGTTGAGAAACATAAACTTCTTCTTTCAGTTTCCCGTTAAGAAAGGATGTTTTTACATCCATCTGATACACAGTAAAATTGCGATAAGCAGCAAATGCGAGAAACATTCGAATAGCTTCTAATCTTGCAACCGGCGCGAAAGTTTCATCGTAGTCGATTCCTTCTTCTTGTCGATAACCCTTGGCAACCAGTCTAGTTTTGTTACGAACAACGATACCATCTTTGTCTTTCTTGTTCTTGAATATCCACTTTGTGCCAATTATGCTCTTTCCTTTTGGCCGTGGTACAAGTCTCCAAACTTTTAAAGCGTCAAATTGATTGAGCTCCTCTTGCATCGCTATTATCCAATCCGGATCCTCCAATGCTTCAGAAATTTTGGTTGGTTCAATCTTGCTTAGAAAGCAAGTGAATAGACATTCATTGGGAGTTACCGTCTTGGAACGTGTAGATACACTTGCTTGAGGATCACCAATAATCTGATGAATAGGATGAGATCTTGTCCATTTGGTGGTGTGAGGGAGAGGATCTATAACTTCTTGAACAACTTCTAGTTGTTGAGAGAGAGCTTTAGTTTTGTCTATGTCAGATGAAGAGACATCAACAGTTTCAACAGGAGGATGAGGTATTTCAACAACTTTTGAATCAGATTATGGAATTGTTGGTTAAAAGGCAGCAGTTTGTTCTTCTTCCTGAATTGATGCTTCTTGAACAGGTTGTTCTTGAATAATTTCTTCTTGAACTAAATCTGTGTTCACTTGTTCAGATTCTGATTGCTCTGGATTAGATTCAGAAATATTGTTTTGAGTGACAGGAGGTACTGGAACAGCATCATTGTCAGAGATAGATGCAGCGGAATTGGATGTATATGCGCTCACAGTTTCCTGATTCAAAACATTTGAAACATTTTCAGTATTAGATTTAGGCACATCATCATAAAAATGCTCAAATAAAAAATCAAGATCAGTAAGATTAAGCAAAGAAGAAGAGGGATCCTGATTTGACGGTTGTAGCGAAGGTTCTGAACTATTTTGTCCAGAAGTTGAATTCCTTGTAAGTGCGGGTTCTGAACCTGTTTGGCCAGAAACCAAATTGGAAGCTTCGTCAAATTTGACATTTACACTCTCTATCACCTTTTTGGCTGAGATAAGAAAGACTCTATAAGCCGCAGAAGTAGAAGAATAACCCAGAAATATACCGTCGTCTGCCTTTGGACTAAACTTGTTCAGATTGTCTCGGTTATTCAGAACATAACACTTACACCCAAATGAATTAAAATATTTGACATTCGGTTTGATACCGTTCATAAGCTCATATGGTGTTTTGTTGAATCGGCGATGTAGAACTGATCTGTTCTAAGTATGACATGCAGTTGAGACAGCTTCAGCCCAATGAGACAAAGGAAGACCAGAATAAGCAAGCATCGATTTGGCAGCCTCAACAAGCGTTCTATTTCGTCGTTCAACAACCCCATTTTGTTGCGGTGTTCGAGCAGCAGAAAACTGTTGTTGAATACCTTGATGCTCGTAGAATGCTTGAAGAGTGTTGTTCTTAAATTCTGTACCATTGTCGGATCTGACAACTTTGACTGCTTTTTGCTTGTTGGTCTGAATTGTTTTGATGAGGTTGATGAGAATGTCAGGAGTTTCATCTTTAGACTTGAGAAACTTAACCCATGTATAGCGTGAATAATCGTCAACAACCACCAAAACATATCTTTTCTTTCCGATACTCTTTGTCTTCATCGGTCCGCATAAATCAACATGTAACAATTCAAAAATATCCGAAGAGCAGGCTTCAGGCTTTGGCTTGTGCGGAACTTTCTTCATCATTCCTTTCTCACAATCTTGACAGAGGTGGTCTTTCTGAAATCGGAGTACTGGGAGACCTCGAACTGAATCATTCTTGACAAGGCATTCCATGTATTTAAAGTTGAGATGAGCTAGTCGTCGGTGCCATATCCAGCTTTCATGAACAGAGGCTTTAGAAAGCAAACAGATATCTGATGGAATTTTAACCTTGGAAAGATCAATAGTGTATAAATTCGATCTTCTCTTTCTGACTAGTAAATCCCTGCCACTATCGTTCTTTACAGCAACTCTTTTGGATTTGAAGCTAACTTCAAGATCTTTGTTGCAAAACTACCCGATGCTGAATAAATTGTGGCTTAGACCTTCAACATAGCTAACTCGTTTGACGGTTATATTACCTTGAACAAGATTACCATAACCTAGAATGGGAGTTGTCTCACAGTTTCCAAACTTAACACGACCGCAACATTTTTGTTAGAGCATAAATCTGTTGGATACAAGATCAATAATACTGAAGGTCAAAGTTGAGAAAGTCAAAGCTGTTAAAGTCAAATCTCATTTAAAGTCAAAGTCTATTTGTAATAAGTCAATGTATTTTTGTATTTGTATTTTTCCTTGTAATAGTTAGGTAGTATAAATAGTTTTTCTTTCTTTGTATTTTGTAGAGAACTGAATTGAAAAATCATTCTGTTGTATTCTAGAGAGGGAAATATTAGAGAGAGAGAGAGAGATCGTTGGAGAGAGTTCTAAAGAGAGAGAGATTGTAATCTTGAATTGAGAAGTTAATCAAACAGGTAATTGTTTCTTAATTCTTGTTTGTGTGATTAATCTTGATTTAGAAACTAGAATCTGGAACAATCAATTGGTATCAGAGCAGATCCAAATCGAAAAATTAAGAAATCAAGAAAAGTTCGTTTTTACTGTTCATCAAAGTCCAGATCGATTCTGAGTTTTAGTGAGTTTTTGGAGTTGTAATCAATTAGATTTTGGTCAGATAGCATAATCGATTGAGTATGTATAGGTGATTTCAAGAAATGCACTGTAATCGATAGTTAATTTTGATTTTGGTCGAAGTCGAGTTCACGAGTCCTGTGCAATGAAATTGAGTCAATTTCTATTGATTTTGTGTATGTGATCGAATATCAGTGTTAGTTTTGTGTTCGAATTGGTTAGACGAGTGAATTGTCAAAGTATAGAGTTGAATTTCTAGGTCTAGATGAGATTTTGGTGTGATTTTGTTCGATTTTAGAGGTTTGCGGGTCATTCATCAGGTTTGCGGGTCATTCATCAGATTTGCGGGTGTTCATCAAGGATTGAATGTGTTCTTAAAAGTTTGTGTTTCCTTCATTAAAAGTTAAGAATCGAGAAGTTCAAAGTTTGCGTTTCATTTGGGATCAGAGACTAATTGTAGTTTGCGTTTGCAACTAGAAAAAACGCAAAGTGGTGATTTGCGTTTGCAAAGATTGGAGCTCAGACACGCAAAGTACGTGTTGCGGGTGTAACAAGACACGAAAAGTGTGTCTTGCGGGTGTAACAAGACACGCAAAGTGCGTCTTGCGGGTGTAACGTGACACGCAAAGTTTATCATTTGTCACGCAAAGTTCATAACACGCAAAGTGATAAACGCAAAGTGACAAACGCAAAGTAGAGGTGGTTGAGTTGAGACTTGTGGTTTGCATTTGCTTCTCGACACGCAAGGTAGAGGTTTGCGGTCCATGTGAGGAACGCAAAGTGTGTTGTGCGTTTCACGTGTGACACGCAAAGTTGAAGTTTGCGATTGCTACTTGAAGCGCAAAGGGTGGAGGACTTAGACAAACTTTTCAAAACTATAATATGCCCTTTAATAGTGAAAAAATTTTCTCTAGGGGCGCTGCCCCTCGACCCCGCAAGGGCGTTGCCCCTTGACCCCACCAGCTAACCGGGTAGCGGGACCCCCGTGCTAAGTCTGCCTAGGGGGACATAGTTTTTTTTTGTGTGATTAAAATTTATGATTTTATATTTCAAGTTTTCTGTATTTTCTTGATTGTTTCATTTGGACTAACGATCAGTTCTAGTTTCTTATTGATATATTTTTCAAACAGGTTTATACAAGATGACTTCCAAAGATGCACTTTCAATTGGAACTGATGTGAAACCTCCAGTTTTATTCAAAGGCGAATATGAGCAATGGAAAGACAGATTCTTGGATTTCATGGATCGGCATTCAAATGGAGAGAATATTTTACTGTCTATCACTGAAGGTCCAATGGCTCCAATTACAGTTCAGATACCTGATGTTGACTCTTCTGATAGTGAAGATGGAACTGAAGAACGAGAGCAAAAGATGAAAACAGTGATAGTGGATATTTCTCAATATTCTGAAGAGCAGAAAAGCCGATACAAAGTAGATAAAAAAGCGAGATCATTACTTCTTCAAAGCATACCAAATGAGATCTACATCAAGATTGACAGTTATAAAGCCAATGCTAAGAAGATGTGGGATCAGTTGCAAAAGATGATGATGGGATCAAAGGTCGGAAACCAGATGAAAGTGGCGAACTGCATAAATAATTATGAAGAGTTCAAAGCAAAGGAGAATGAGAGTCTGGAAGATACCTATGAGAGGTTTGTGTTGCTTCTAAATGAGTTGACAAAGAACAAAGTCAAAAAGAAGCAATTGGAGAACAATGTTAAATTTCTGAGTATCTTACGCCCGGAATGGAAAAAGCATACAAGAAGAATGAAGCAGATGAAGGATTTGAATGAAATTCCACTACATGAGGTATTTGAGACCTTGCGACAGAATGAAGAAGAAGTTGAAGAGAAAAGAGCTGAGAAAAAAAAGGCAGAAAAAGTTCCTGATCCGATTGCTTTAGTAGCTGGAGAAAAGAAGAAAGAAAAGAAAGAGAAGAAAAAGAAGATAGTTCTTACCAGTTCAGAGTCTGATTCTGTTTCAGATAGTGATGATGGAGAAAGTCTGAAACAAGTTATGATATTGCTGACCCGTGCCTTTCAGAAGAAATTTTATAAGAAGCCGGGATCAAATTCTCAACGGTATTCTTCTTCGAGTTCAAAGAACCATGAACACCGGGAAAGGGTGGAAGGAAAAAGGTATGAAGAGCAAAGATATGTGGAAAAGAAACTGGATGAGAAGAAAAAGTTTGCGAATGACTACACCGCTGTTGAAAAGCCAGCAACTGACTCAATCAAATGCTACAATTGCGGGAAGATGGGTCATTATGCCAAAGATTGTCGGAAGCCGAAAGTACGCAACTCTCAGTATTATCAAAACAAGTTGCTTTTGGCAAGACGACAAGAAGCTGGTGTAGCTTTGATGGCCGAGGATGAGTTTTGGTTGGATCATTCCGAGGATGAAGGTGAAGAGAAAGAGGAAAATGCTCATATCTGTCTAATGGGCAAAAAAGAAAAAGATGACGAGTCAGATGATGAAGCAGTTAATGAGGTATTAAACTTAACTCCAAAAGATTTCATTACCAAATTGGAAACCATGGTGGTTGAGCTTCAAAATTTACAAGGTAATCTGAAAAAGGAAAAAGAAAGAGTTGTTAAAAAGAATAAGAGGATCTTTGATCTTAATACTTCTGTTATTTCAAATAAAGATCTGATTGATTCTTTACGCAAGTCTGATTTTGATTCTAAATCTAAAGTAGATGATTTTGAAAAGAAGATTTATGAGTTTGAAGTTAAGATTTCTAAATATGAGTTTGAGAAAAATGAATTTGCACTAATTGTTTATAAATTGCAGGTTGAAAACAAAATTTTGAACAAGAAGGTAAATGATCTGGAAGTTAAACTTTATAAAAGAGGTCAAACAGATCAAACCATTTTTCTTAATGCTCCTGATAAAAAGAGGCTGATGTTAAGCAAAGATGGGGACTTGGTTTTAACAACCCCCATTATCTTAAGAAAGCCATCAGAAAACAACCGGCACTTTATAACTATGATTTTCTTGCATGTGCTGGTAAACATACTCATTTGAAACCCAAATTTGTTACCAAATTGCCAGACGAAGTAGAGGCCAAAGAAACTGAAAACAGAAAGAATAAAAAGAAAATGCAACTACCATTTAACTATGTAAAGTTAAATGATAGTTATCTTTTCGAAACACCAAAAGTATTTTCAAACGACTATTTTGTTAGTTATTCCGCATCTGAGATGAAGGCAAAACCTGAAATTGCAAAGGTTTATGTTCCTACATCTATCCTTGAAAACAAAATAGTCGAGCTTGAAAATGTTTTATTTGATGAAAAGATTTTGGTGGATATTCAACAAAATGTATTTTCTACCGTTTTAAAGAACACAGTTTTTCAAATTAATTCAACAAAGTGTTCTACAGTTTCAATGGCACCTCAAATTTTTTCTGACAATTCTGATGACTTATTTGAGTCTGCAAATGATTCTTTTAATTCTGATGAAGGGAGCATGGAAGAATCTGATATGTTTGACATTCATTCTAAACTTCCTGATCATTCTACTTGTCTTGAAAATGACAAAGTGTTACCAAGTGGTGTAAATACTGTTGAATCATCAACTAAGGTTGGTAAATCAGTTTCTGTAACTGCTGATTACTATGCTCATGATAAGAAACATAAGAAACAGCGATTACAGAAACAGAAATACACTGGTACACAAAAGAAAACTCAATCTTGGAAATCTACTTTTCCTAATACATCTACATCTTGTGTTTCAGATTTAAAGAAGAAAAAGTTGAAAGCTCAGTCTGAATGGAGACCAAAAAGGAAGGATGATGAGATAGTAGAATCAGTTTCTGATAATACTTGTAATAGAACAGTTAGTAGTGATACTTATGTGATTGATCAAATTGCTTTTAACAATCAAAACCTTGTAACTTCTTACAAGAGATATTCAATACAGCAATTGATTCAATTGTCTCCTATTACTACTACATATTATTCTTATCAGAGAAATGATTTTGCTTATTCTCATAATTCTTCTGATTGGTATGGATCTTATCATGTTAATTCTTCGAGATCAAATAATTTTCAAAGTTTTCAAAAGAACAGAGGGTCCATTTTCAAGTGGATGCCAAAATCTTGTACTAAACTGTTAGGTCCCGTTTTTAAATGGGTACCTAAATCTATTATTGTCTGAATTCTCTTGCAGACCCGGCATATGTGGTACTTGGATAGTGGATGTTCCAAGCATATGACTGGGCAAAAAGCTTTATTGTCTAACTATACAGAGAAATTCAGTGGCAATGTCAGATTTGGAAACGATCAGCTTTCACCTATTCTAGGATATGGTGATATCATTCAAGACAAGATAACGATCAGTAAAGTGAGCTATGTCGAAGGCTTGGGGCACAATTTATTCAGCATAGGTCAATTCTGCGATAAAGGGTTAGAGGTTAACTTCAAGTCCAAGAGTTGCTCGGTTCGTACTGAAGACGGCACGGAACTCTTGGGTGGACATCGAAAGACAAACCTCTACACCATCAACTTGTCCAAAGTTCTGATTGACAATCAGGTATGCTTGATGACAAAAGCTTCATTGCAGCAAAGTTGGCTCTGGCACAGACGTTTATCTCAGTTGAACTTTCATTACATCAACAAGCTGGTTCGTGGGAAATTAGTAAAGGGACTTCCTGAGCTGAAATATGAAAAAGAACACTTATGCGCAGCTTGTGAGAAGGGTAAGATGAAGAGAGCCGCTCACAAACCGAAGCCTGAACCAAGAACTAGTTCTCCGTTAGAACTGATACACATGGATTTATGTGGTCCAATGAGAACTCAGAGTTTGGGTGGTAAGAAATACGTGTTGGTTATTGTGGATGATTACTCAAGATACACGTGGGTCAAATTTCTTCGATCAAAAGATGAGACACCTGAAGTTCTCATTTCATTCTTAAAGATGACCCAGGTGAAACTGCAGCGACAAGTCAAGTTCCTTCGAACTGACAATGGCACAGAATTCAAGAATAAGATTGTTGATGAATATCTCGAATCAGTTGGGATTTCACATCAGTATTCTGCTGCTAGAACCCCTCAACAAAATGGAGTAGTAGAAAGACGTAATCGAACGCTAGTCGAGGCCGCTCGAACTATGCTTAGTCAATCGGATCTACCTCTATTCTTGTGGGCGGAAGCTGTGTCAACTGCATGTCATACGCAAAATCGTTCCATGATACACCGCCGGTTTCAAAAGACTCCATATGAGTTGATCAACAACAGAACACCTACCATCAAATACTTTCATATATTTGGGTGTAAATGTTTTGTGCTTAATGACAGAGAGAGTCTGAACAAATTCAGTGCTAAAGCGGATGAAGGCATCTTTATCGGTTATTCTTCAACTTCTGCTGCATATCGTGTTTATATAAAGAAGTCAAAGACAGTTGTGGAGAGCGTCAATGTTACATTTGATGAAGATATGGCTTCTGATCAAATCAATTCAGAACCCGTTATTATTGGCGTATTAGCTTCTGGACAGATCAGTCTAGAACCTGTGTATATAACGACAAATTCGGATAACGCTTCTACATCTACTTCACATTTAACTGATTTAGATTTGTTATTTGAATTCTTTTATGATGAGTTTCTTGGAACTAATGTATCTAAATCTGCTGTGACTGACAGGTCTGAAGATACAAGTTGTCTTCATCCAGTCACTTCAGATGTTATTTCTGAACAAGCATCCCCCGTTCAGACAGAAACTCATATTCCTATTGTTACTCCTACAGTTGAAGATGAACAAGCAAATGTTGAGCCAGGAGTAACTATTTCAGTTGGGTGTACTACATTGTCTACTCAACAGTCTGTTCCTGCTGTCCCAACTTATACTTCTACAACTGATATTTCAACTGAAAACCCCCCTCCTGTAATTCAAGCTGAAGATTCTGAAAGTGGATTTCAAGATGATGATCATATTCAATCAGTATCTATTCCACTTCCACATGAGCATCGCTGGACCAAAGACCATCCATTACATCAAGTAATTGGAGATTTTGACAAGCCTGTTCAGACAAGGTCAGCGACTCTTAATCAGTGTATGCATGACTCATTCCTCAGCAAGATTGAGCCAACTCGAGTATCTGAGGCTCTTGCTGATTCGGACTGGGTATCTGCAATGCAAGAAGAGATCAATCAGTTTGAAGCCCTAAATGTTTGGAGACTGGTTCCTAAACCAGAAGGCAAAATTGTGATCGGCACTAAGTGGGTATTCAAGAACAAAAAGGATGAAGATGGTGTCGTCATCAGAAACAAAGCTAGACTTGTTTCCAAAGGCTACCGGCAAGAGGAAGGCATCGATTATGACGAGACGTATGCTCCAGTAGCGCGTATAGAGGCAATAAGAATGTTTCTCGCCTACGCTGCTCATAAGAACTTCACAGTCTTTCAGATGGATGTGAAAACAGCCTTTCTGAACGGCATTTTTAAAGAGGAAGTGTACGTGTCTCAACCTGAAGGGTTCGTCAATCAAGACAAGCCAGATCATGTATACATCTTGGACAAAGCCCTTTATGGATTAAAGCAAGCCCCTCGATCCTGGTACGATGTATTATCCAAATTCTTGGTCAAGTCTGGTTTCTCTAAAGGTAAGATCGATACCACTTTATTCATAAAGAAGGAAAAAGATGATATTATACTTATTCAGATTTATGTTGATGATATAATATTTGGTTCTACTAATCCAAAATATTGTAAAAACTTTTCTAACCTCATGGTGTCACGCTTTCAAATGAGTATGATGGGAGAGATGAATTTCTTTCTCGGATTACAAGTTAAACAACTTTCTACGGGTATTTTTATAAATCAATCTAAGTACATTTTGGACATTCTTCGGAAGTACAAGATGGAAAATTGTAAACCAGTTGGAATCCCGATGGCACCTGGTACTAAGATCCACACTGATCCTTCGGGTAAAAGTGTAGATGTTAGAACGTTCAGAGGTATGATAGGATCGTTGATGTATTTAACTTCCAGTAGACCAGATATTATGTTCTCAACATATCTTTGTTCTAGATATCAAGCTGCTCCCAAAGAATCCCATTTGGCTGCTGTCAAACGGATCTTTAGATATCTAAAGGGCACCGCAGACCTGGGTTTGTGGTATCCAAAAGATACTGGGTTTCAACTGACTGCATATTCAGATGCAGATCATGCAGGTTGCATGTTGGACAGAAAGAGTACTTCTGGTCACGTTCAATTTCTTGGAGACAAGCTCGTTAGCTGGGCATCAAAGAAACAATTATGCGTTTCCACTTCGACTGCTGAAGCAGAGTACGTAGTTGCTGCCAGTTGTTGCTCTCAAGTCTTGTGGATGCGAACACAGCTACGAGACTATGGATTCAAGTATGATAAAATTCCAATCTACTGTGACTCGAAGAGTGCAATTGCCATATCTGCTAATCATGTCCAGCATACGAAAACCAAACACATTGATGGGGAGTTAGAGAAGATTTTAAATGATCTACATTCATTTGAGGGGGAGCAAAACTAATTTCTGCATTATACTTAACTGCCAAAAATTTTGTGATGCATGATTTTAGGGGAAGCCTATAAGTCAAAAGGAGTAAGACTATGATTTCTGATTATCAGAACTCGTTCTTTAATTGTTTTACTGCTTTATGTCATTTTAATTTTCGAATAAATTTTGTGAATAAATTTTGACTAGACTTTGAGACTTATATAGGATGAGAGAAGTTGACACGATCATATCTTAATGACTTCAGCTGACTGTATGAGAATTAAGATTGCGCGAAAAGGTAAATTTCTTATCTTAATCTCAAATATATCTGGAAGAAGGACAACTTTCAGGTATAGAAAACATGTTCTTAAATGTTCAAACCACTTCCTGATTTTTTTAAACAGATTTTATAATTTGGAAGTGTGATTTTAAATGTTTTTTTTTTAATTTTTTTTGTGCTTTATTGTTTACAAACCGTGTGTTCCCAAAGATAATTACTTGCGTATTGTCTTTTCTATATACTTTCAAGTATTCACACACACCGGTTTGAATTTTTGTTCAAGTTGTTCTTACCACGTCTCTAAATTGAAATAGTTTTTATTCGATGGTAAGACACTCCGCTTGTACTTCAATGAATTTTTGAGCGATATTTCATTTCGAAACGGTCATTTCGAGAATGTCTATATTTTGTTTCGTATAGACAAATATCAATTATTCTTGACCATAAGCTTTAATTGCTATATCATTCATTTCTGATCATTTTCATTCAATGTCAGATTTTCAAACAAGTCTTTTGCATTCATTTTCATTCATTCAATATACTTGTTTGAAAATACTTCAATGTTTAAAAATGCCCAAATCTTCATGATTATTTCATCTGAGCATCCATTTATCTGACATTTGTATATGAGCTTTAACTGTTAAAGTTAAACCATTTGAGCAACTCATGCTTTATAGAAAATATGGGTTCTTTGTGCTAGGACTTATCTGAAACTTCTATGGATTCACGTTAACCAGTGTTTCCTACCCAAGAACTTAATCCTTTAGTGATTGAGTGTGAGGAGTCTAAAGAAATGAGTGTGGGTGTGATAAGGTAAAATGGAAAAGAGAGTTTGGTTAGTAGTGAGCCTAATGATTAAAAAGAAAGAGGGTGTGCGATCAGAGTAAAAGAATATCAAACTCTGCACCAACTACTTTCTGAGCCGGGCAGCCACATTACTAGCGTTTCACAACTCTTTGGTGAACGTTATTGAAACAGGCAATTAGCCCATGCCAACTCTTGCTTAAACCCCACCAACCACTCATTTTCTTCTCAAAAAGAAAATGTTTCATATTTTCTGGGGACGCAGCATATAATCTATCTGGTTTTCATTTGGAAAATCTGGATATTGAAAAAGAAGGAAGTTTGCCCCACCTTCGCACTTCAATCATGCACTTAGAGTCTGTGTTTATCTACTGTTGTCTCAGTGGTTTACACTATGTTGAGCCTTATGAAAGCAGTTATTCGTGCTTAATTCTTTCTACACGTACACGAACACACAAACAATTCGTTTCTTTGTTATAACATTCATAGAAATTGCCTTTGTGGTATTTCGATGATTGGATGGAAGCCCTGGGGGAGTGAACATCACAAAAGCTCCTTTATATTGTGTATTCGTTACACACAGTGACTTTGTGTTACTGACAGACATTTTAACTGATTCATTTGTTGATTCAGGAGTTACCTGTTCTTATTTTTGTCTGGATTTGAAAAGGTCTAGATGAATATCTTGTTATGGATCACAGAATCAGAGGCTCTTCACAGATCAGATTAGTCAATGACATTTCTTGGAAGAAAAGTTTTGATGATATTGATGCTCAAATCATCAAAAAGGGGGAGATGGTATGAAGAAATGTTAAAGATTTTCAAGTTTGGGGGAGATGATTTTTTTTCAAATGGTCAAGACAGAATATTCAAAGTAAAGATTTGAAGATGATCAAAGATTTTCTGAAGATTTGTGGAAATTTTCTTTGAAGTTTATTTGCTGAAAGAAATTCAAGTTGATTCCGAAGAAAATTTCTTTCCAAAGTCTGTAATCGTTCTATGAGAGCTTTGGGAAGATTGTTCATCATTTGAAGATAATCTTGGAAAGAAGACTGTTAATGAAAAAGGAGAGATTATTTTGACAGAGCTTAAAGTGAGGAACTGAATTGCTAGATCTTTCAACAGTGATCTTGAATCCAAAGGGGGAGATTGTTAGAGCATAAATCTGTTGGATACAAGATCAATAATACTGAAGGTCAAAGTTGAGAAAGTCAAAGTTGTTAAAGTCAAATCTCATTTAAAGTCAAAGTCTATTTGTAATAAGTCAATGTATTTTTGTATTTGTATTTTTCCTTGTAATAGTTAGGTAGTATAAATAGTTTTTCTTTCTTTGTATTTTGTAGATAACTGAATTGAAAAATCATTCTGTTGTATTCTAGAGAGGGAAATATTAGAGAGAGAGAGAGAGAGATCGTTGGAGAGAGTTCTAAAGAGAGAGAGATTGTAATCTTGAATTGAGAAGTTAATCAAACAGGTAATTGTTTCGTAATTCTTGTTTGTGTGATTAATCTTGATTTAGAAACTAGAATCTGGAACAATCAATTTCTTTAAAATTTGTAAGCAGTGCTTTGTTGCCCGTCATGTGTTTGGAACACCCCGAATCCAGATACCATAATTGACTAAGCTGCATATATAGAAATTACACTGATTTAGGTACCCATATGCTTATGGGTCCCTTCTTGTTAGTCCTTTATCGTTTATTTTTCATAACTCTCTTTTTAGAAAAAATATGAACACAATCATTCATGGAGGAAGAATTATAATCATCTGAATCAGAAGTAGAAGAAAAATATGAGATATTCTTTGCAATTTGAATCATTTGCTTTATTGAATATTTTGTGTTTTTATTACAAAATGCAAATGTATCCGTTTTACAAAGACGATCTACACATTTATCCTCTAAAGCTGCAGATTCATTTGACTTCTGTTTGATCCTCCATATCTGCCTTGATGACTTCTTCAAAGTCCGATCTGAAACAGTAGAATTAGAAGAATTAGAATTTTCAGACATGACATTATCTTGTTTCTTGGAGTTCTTTGACCTTCTTCTTTTACGCTTTGGTTTATAATATTGATCATTTAGCATAAAAGAATCATCAACAATTGAATTAGAAGAAGAAATTTTATCTAAGAAATCAAACTGAGCATTCGACATTTTTGAACTTGCCGAGTGAGAACTTTCAGAAAAACACAAGTCTAGAAGAGTTTTGCGCGACCCACTGGTGGCGCATACTGAGTTTTGCGCTACCAACCTCTGGCGCAAATCTTCAGTTTGCTCTACTTGTGGTTGGCGCAAACTTTCACTTGTTTGTACTTTTTGAGTATTTTCCTTAGAATCGATAGAAAATCCAGAATTTATTTTATCTTCAAAACTTGATTTCATGATAAAAAGAAATAAACTGTTTTCAAAATCAGTTTGAAGATTTTGTTCTTCCATTTTATCTTCAAGATCAATGATTTTACTTTCTAATACTAATGGGAGAATATATCTCTTAGAATCATATGAAACCGGAGATATATTTTCCTTATTAGTATTATTAGCATATATATCAAAATAATCATTTGATACTGAAGATTTAATGGAAGAATTGACATTTAAAACATTTTGAGATTTTCTGGATTTCTTTGATTGTTCAGGAAAATACTTGGCATTTTCACTAGTATAAACAAATGGCATTTCCATTTTCTTGTTGTTCATTCTTTTCTGATTTTCAATTTCTAATTCTTGTTTCTCATTCATCCACTCAATTTTAAATTGAGGAGCATATTTTGCAAGACTTAGATAATCAAATTTATATAAAGTGGGGGTTTTTGTTATAACATTGTTTAGACAATGTCGATTTTCAAAACCAAGTCCCCATCTTTCTTTTATTTCCTCATCACTCCTTGGTTTATTCATATATATGGTTTTCTCAGTTTGTTCTCTCTTATATAATTTTCCTTCTAAAACAATTATTTTATCAGAAAAAGTTTTATTCAAATTGGTCATTTCTGTCAAAGATTCAAGATTAGTCTTGTTCAAATTTTCTAATTCATCCAATTTCTTTTGAAACTTTTCTTTTGTATCTGTCAAAATAAACTTTTCATCTTTCAATGAAATTTGCAATTTTTAAATCATGACAGATTTTTCTTGATTTATGTACTTTTCAGATAGGAACTTCGAACGTAAATCATGTAAAGCAGTTATTATGACGTTCATTTGTGATGAAATAAAGTTGTAATCAAACTCAGTAGGTACCTTAGATTCATCAGTGGAAGTGTCCTCATCTTCACCATCACTCTTGTCATCCCCAATGAAACACATGGTTGTTGTTTACTCGTTTTCAGCTTCATTGTCGGAATGATCAAGCCAGTATTCCTCCTCAGCAAGCAGAATAGTTCCATTCTCTCTCTTCTCTGCCAGTTCCAACTTTTTCCAGTAAAACGTAGAGTCCTTGACAACCTTCACTCTACACTCATTTTCTATGTGTCCGGGTTTTCCACAGTTGAAGCAGTTCATTGCTTTCTTTTCCTACTTTTTCGGCTCAGCCACTTTACCCGGTTCATACTTTGGAACATATGGTTTTGAGGGAGCACCGGGTTCCACTTTCTTTGAGCCGAAAGTGAAGCGAAGATTATTTGATCCTGATCTATGCTGGAACTTTTTCTGATAATGTTGAGAGAGAAGTATCATAGCTTTTTCTAGAGCCTCACCATCATCTTCAGTTGAACCATCATAGGCATTTTCAGATAAAGCTTGTTCTGCCAATTGACTAGCCAGCAGAGCAATCGGATCAACAGTCTTTGGCTTATTTTTCTTGTCAATCTTAGTTTTCTTTTCCAGCACCAAATTATCATCAGCCATTAAGATCTCATACAGTTCCTGAATTGGCATTGTGGAGATCCGTACATCATTCCTCATCCTATGACAAGATTTGCTCCATTCTGGTTGAAGAGCATTTAAGAATTTCAGATTGGCTTCCAGTTCAGTCTTTGTCACCTTTATCTTGTACAAATCATTGATCATTGCCCAAAATCTGTCAAACACACTTTTCAGACTTTCTCCATCTTTTGCCTTAAACTCCTCAAAGTTATTCATGTAATGAGTCTGACGGAGTTGAGTGGCAACTGCTGATCCAAGCATTATCTTTTCTAATTGAGTCCACATTAGCATCGGGTTCTGCTTGAAACAATCAATTCAATTGTATATTGAATTGGGTAGTGCAAGAATCAGATTAGATTTTGCTTGATTATCAGCTTGATATCTCAAAAGCTCTTCAGCATCATACTCTCTTATAGCCTTCTCAACTCTTGTAGCCGGAGTAGTTGCAGTAGTTGATATTTCTTTCATAAGTCTTTCCATAGGACCTTCAGTTAGAGACTTCATCATATTGTCCCCATTTGGTTGTCGCTCTATGAAATTGATGAATCTGTCTTGCCACTGCTAAAATTCGTTTTCATTTATCAGAACTGGAGGGCGAGTGTCTGATCCCAAAGACATCATTATGTCGTTCTTATAAAACTGAGCTTATAATCACAAAGTCAGAAAATTCTAAGTCTGAAATCTGGTAAACTGGCGCAAACTGAAGGTTCGCGTGAGCAGTATGTAGCGCAAATGAGATTTGCGGGAGCTGTGGATGACGCAAACGAGATGCTGGAGGCGCAAATGTAACTTCTTATTATCCGAAATGCAAGGATTCGCATAAGTGTGTTTTACAAAAAGTTGGTTTTTGATTGTTCAAGGAAAGAATTCGCAGGGACCTTTATACGAATTGCACAGAATTCGCATACCTGTGTAGTGTGAATTGTGTAATTTTCGCATACTTGAGTGGTGCAAATTGTAGGTTTTCGTACAAGTGTTTATACGAATTATTGTTGGTATATAGTGCTTCAAAGAATATTTCTAAGTAAAGAATTCGTACCTTCTTGTTATATGAATTCTACTTGCGAAAAGCTTGTATGCGAAAAGATTTTCAATAAAATGTTTTCCAAGGATAAAATTCGCATAATAGAGACGTGCAAATTGTGAAGGATTCGCATAAAGCTTTATACGAATTTTGAAGAATTCGCATATAAGTTTATGCGAATTGCTTAGATTTTGTTCTCTCTTGTCTACGAATTCTATACTTGTGCGAATTGTTAATCTTGCTTATACGAATTTCAAGTGTTGTATGAATTCTAATGCAAATTTCATGCGAATTGCTACTTGTTTCTAGTGCATGTGAATTCTAGACTTAAGGTTTTTAGAAATTTCAGTTTCTGAAAATTTTTCAAGGTTAAAGAGAGAGGACGATCCAAACGCTAGAAGACATGTTAAGGTCTTGCGTTATCGACTTCGGGGGTAGTTGGGACTCTCACCTACCTTTGGTGGAGTTTGTTTATAACAATAGCTACCACTCGAGTATCGGAATGGCTCCGTTCGAGGCCTTATATGGCGAAAGTGTAGAACTCCCGTATGTTGGCTTGAAGCGGGGGAGAAGCAATTTGAAGACCTGAAATCGTGGAAGAGACGGCCGATAAGGTCAAGGGCATTCGGGAAAGATTGAAAGCGGCTCAAGATCGGCAAAAGAGCTATGCAGATAAGAAGAGACGCCCAATGGATTTCCAAGTGGGCGATCGTGTGATGCTAAAGGTGTCGTCGTGGAAGGCCATTATTCGGTTCGGAAAATGCGGGAAGTTGAGTCCCTGTTTCCTTGGACCATTTAAAGTGCTTAAGTGTGTGGGCTTGCAAGCCTACCAGTTGGAACTTCCTCCAGAAATGAACGGGATCCACAACACATTCCACATCTGCTATCTTCGAAAATGCTTGGCGGAGGAAGAGAGTGTTATCCCTCTTTCCTAGATTAGAGTGGATGAAGGTAACCGTTGTGTTGAAGAGTCTGAAGCTATTTTGGAGAGAAAGTCAAAGATGCTTCGCCACAAAGAAGTCACCATGGTCAAAGTTCAATGGAAGCATGTTGATCCAAACTCTCTCAGTGATTTGATAACGACCCTCTTCTATACTTAGTGAAAATTATGTTTTAGTATGTATTAGTGTTTCACCATCAGCGATCAGACTGAGTCTGTTCAGTTATCGCTGATAGTCTTTCTTATAAACATTTCTATGTATTAGTGTTTCACTATCAGTGATCAAACTGAGTCTGTTCAGTTATCACTGATAGTTCCTAAAGTAAACAACCAACGTAATCCCTGAAGACAAGTCTCGCGTCAACAGATGTTCATAGCTGAATCAAAGACGAAGCTGTTGAACAAAGAGAAGTCTACTAGTGACCTGATGCGGATATCAGTGAAGCAAAGACAACTCTACCAATACGCGAAGGAACATGAGAAAAAGCTTCAGCGATAGCTGAACCTCTTTATCTCTGAACTTAGAGATACTCAGCGATCAAACGATCACAAAGCTTATGCCTCAAGTTTCCTTTTGTCTATCCTTGCACAACCTAGTACGATGTGTCAGAACGGACAAGTCTCTGCAATCATTCGTACAACAACTCTGTCTACTACACTGTTCATGACCCGGCCGAAAGCATGTCTCCCAAAAGTCAGTTTATCAAAGTCAATCTGTGAACGCCACGTGTAAAGTATCCTGCCATGCATTTAATGCATAGGGTATAAATAGGAAGTTCACCCCTTCATCTAAATGGGTGCTTCATCCTTGAACTCAAGATAGAAACCCTTGTTTTCTATATCTCTAAACCCCCATTCTCTGAACTTCTTGTGCAATTATCTTAGTGGTTCTTAAGTTTGTTTAGATTGAGTCTGTCTTAATCTTATTCCGCAACAAACTTGTAAATTGTATTTTGATTCTTCAATAAACAATTTATTAAACTTTAAATTATGTGTTTGTATTCAACCCCCCCCCCTTCTACAAACTTGTTTAGCACCTTCGGGACCAACAAAGCATCATCGAGGTGCCAATGTGATGTGGGAAGTTGAGGAGGATATGAAGCGAATATATCCTCATCTTTTCGAGTAGTTGGGATTTCGGGGACAAAATCATTTCCAAGTTGGGGAGGATTGTAACACCCGTAATTTTGTGTAAACCTAGATTCCTAACTTGTTTGTATTTGGTACCTTTATTCGTTGTAATTCCATTCCTATCCGTGTTATCTATTCTCGTTTTGTAGTCTCGTAAGTCGCGGGATCGAAACCTCAATTTTCAGCCTCGGTACCATCGGTGCGACCTTGCCCGCGATAGTGACAGTGTCACTATAGTCGAGGCACTATCGCGGAAGGGTTTTTGATCCGCGGTACATTTGGCGCGAGCTTGCCCCGCGATAGTGATAGTGTCACTATCGCGAGCGGGCACTGTGCCATTAATTAGACCAGCTCCGAAATTATTTCATTTATCTGATATTTTGGTTTAGCTTGGTCGATTTTCTCTCTTCTGTTTGGTAAGTCTTCAAACCCTAGTCTTCCCTTTACATTTATTACTCCACCCAACCTCCTCCTTCTCATTAATGGTGATTGGTTTAGGTGAATCTAAGGTATCCTTGTGAGGATCTCAAGCTCAAGTGCTAGTTCTCTCCAACTAGAACATCTAAGGTTTTGGTATTTAACCCAATGTGAGTCATTCTTTCTTTTATTAAACTTTATACACATCAAAATGCATATTTTCACTTCTAAACATCTCATTGGTTACATTTTATTGTTGTTGAGATTTTGACCTAACTTGGTGTTTTTGGGAGATTGTTAGGGTTCTTACCATTTCTGTAAAATGATGATATAATCTATGTTTTGAAACTACAAAGGGGTTATTGTTATATTATGTGGAGTAAATGTTCAACTTATGGCTTCTAGCCAAGTTTATGATTTAACTTTTATAGATTTTGGTTGAAAGGAGTATTTCATGAAAAAGACAATAAATAGTTTATAACACGAGGAAATTTATGTTCAAATAAAAAGGTTCTTCTATGGAAGAGTTTATTTGGTAAGGTAACACTTCGGAAAATTGAGATGGGAGGCTTATGTTTTATATTCGGGGTTCGTATTTCTTATCAGCAGTTAACTACCAAAATGTGAATTGGGAGCTAAATGGTGTATTGAACTATATGGTTGATTATAGTTAGTCACATGTGTTATTGTGACAAGTCTAGATTATTACTAGTGGATCCCTAGATATTGAGTCGGCTTATATGTTGGGATGTTTTCCCTTTTGTAGCTACGGATGCATTTTTACCCCTTTTGGGCCTTTGGTACGGTTATGTGGGATCGGTTACTAGCCATGGGTTAAATGTAATTATAGTGAATGAGCATGACTAGGAATCATTGGGTGCCATCCCCCACATATTTATTCGAGTCGGCGTGCTAGCGGCCTTGATCCTAGTATGGTGAGCTCAAAACTCGGAAGGTGGCTTACTTTGTGTTTCGCCACAATCCTTGGAATTCGGGCTTACACCCGTCATCGCAAGATGAAGTCTGGACCGGAAGGTCATTATGTGTTTAGCAAACCATTTACAAAGATGTTGATGAAAACAGTTTATTTATATTGCAACTAATTATTTTACTGTCTTTCATATAAATTGTATGTTCTCAATAGACTTTAAGCCTAACATTTTTTCTCAAATGATGTGTATAACAGGTTCCCTTAGCGGCGGGCCGTCAAGGGGTTGAGAGGAGAGCGTGGTCTCTTGAGGGCATTTTTGAATGATAGAACTTTTGGAAGCTTTAGCATTGAAACAATTATTCATTTTGGTATTGGGTTGACAACCAATGTAATCTAGCTAGATGTAGTTTAGATTAGTTTGTTGTCGTTTCCCCATACATTATTACAGGTTTTGTAAATGCTCACGCTTTGCCCTTATTTGGGTGGTTTGCCCTATTTATAAACGTTATATTGCCGAATTTTCAATTTTCAAAATTACTCGAATTTTTAGGGTGTTACATTTACCCCACCCATGCTTGGGTGTTTTGGGATACAACGTTTTATCCACATTTCTTAAACTGGGAGTCAATCGCCGCTCTCGCTTCGAGTGAGTTTTGGGTTACATCATTTTATAAAGAATGTTTTGTAATGAGGCGTTCATCTTTGAAAATGCATGATATTGGAAAATAGTCGTCTCCGGGTTTAAATTAATCTTTTGAAAGGTTATGATTTAAGTGAAGTTTATTCCTTTTATAAATATGTTCATTCGTGTAAAACTCTTGGACTCACTAGGCGTTAGCCTAACCTTTTTATTTGTCGGCATGTGCAACAGGCATTGTTTAGGAATAGTTCTAGGGACACGATGGAGAGAGAAGTGCTAGTTGTGTGCTCGTGAAATGAGCAGCTTGGTGAAGTCTCCTACGTTAGTTTGTAAAGAGCAACATGTATTGGGGTTATGTAGCACCTGACTCCGGTCTAGTCCTTGTATCTTGTCGGAGTATGTATTTGTTGAGGTAATTATAGATTTTTAACCCGAGACATTTTGAGTTCGGAATTGTAAGAGGAATTCTTGTCCCTATTTTGATGTTATATAGATTTTTTTTATTAGTTGCTCTTACCAAATTTGAGAGTGTTATACTTCATAACTTTTATAGTATTCTAAAATATTTAATCATGGTATGGGTTTGATTATCCCACATTCGTGTGGAAATGATAACTCTTTAGAGGGATGTAAGTATATAAAGAAATATAGATGTCTTACAAAATTGAAACGATTTGTGTCAACATAAATAGTCAACTTTTTTTTGTCGACTCATTTTTAGCAAAAACAATATCGGTTTAGAAATTAATCTTTATCTTTATATTTTTATATATGTAAAAGAAATAAACCGAGAATTTGAGGTGACACCATAAATTTTTAGCATTCTATTTTTTTTTTAATTGTGGTGTTGGTTTGGTTATGGTGTGGTGATGATAACTTGAGAGAGGGAGATGAATATGTCAATGGAGTAGCGATGCCTTATAGAATTGAAAAATGATTTGTGCAACTTAGAGAGTTGACTTTTATCTCACTGACTCATTTTTGCAAAAATAATATATTTTTATACATCTAAAAAGAAAAATCAAACAGATGAGATGATATCATAAATTTTTAATACTCCAAAAAGACTTAAATTATAATGTTGGGAATGGTTACTTCATGGTCATTTATCTATTTTCTTATAATTTTGAGTTTTTTTAATTATATTGGCATATTAAATGAGAAGTTTTTCAATTGTGCATTAAATGAGTACAACCTTTTATTTTCTTTATTATTTTTCATTCTATCTTTTTATTATATAATATTTTTATTTATTAATTTTTTTATATGTTGATTTTTTTAATAAATAACCAAAAGTTTATTTAACATTTGCTAAAAAATGTATTTTTATTTTTATTTACTTCATTTATATTATTTAAACATATATGTTTATTTTAATTTTTTTTCAATTTAATCATCTTATTTTCTTAATAATCTAACAATCTATCTATCTATCTATCTATCTATCTATATATATATATATATATATATATAAAGAAAGGCATAAGAAAGAGAGTGGATGAAAGGCCTCCATGGCCATTTATCTATTTAATAGAATTTTGAGTTTTTTTAATTATATTGGCATATTAAATGACAAGTTTTTCAATTCTGCATTAAATGAGTACAAATTTTTATTTTCTTTATTATTTTTCATTCTACATTTTACTTATATAATCTTGTTATTTATTAATTTTTTTATATGTTGATTTTTTTAATAAATGGTCAAAACTTTATTTAACATTTGCTAAAAAATATATTTTTATTATTATTTGCTTCATTTATATTATTTAAACATAACAATCAATATATATATATATATATATATATATATAAATATATATATAAAGAAAGGCATAGGAGAGAGAGAGAGAATGAGAGGCCTCCATGGCCATTTATCTATTTTCTTAGAATTTTGAGTTTTTTTAATTATATTGGCATATTAATTGAGAAGTTTTTCAATTGAGCATTAAATAAGTACAACCTTTTATTTCCTTTATTATTTTTCCTTCTAACTTTTACTTATATAATCTTTTTATTTATTATTTTTTTTATATGTTGATTATTTTAATAAATGGACAAAAGTTTATTTAACATTTGCTAAAAAATGTATTTTTATTTTTATTTAATTCATTTATATTATTTAAACATATATATTTATTTGAATTTTTTTTTCAATTTAATCATCTTATTTTTTCTTAATAACCTAACAATCAATATATATATATATATATATATATATATATATATAGGAAGGCATAGGAGAAAGAGTGAATGAAAGACCTCCATTGCCATTTATCTATTTTCTTAAAATTTTGAGTTTTTTTTAATTATATTGGCATATTAAATGAGAAATTTTTCAATTGTGCATTAAATTAGTACAACCTTTTATTTTCTTTATTATTTTTCATTCTAGCTTTTACTTATATAATCTTTTTATTTATTATTTTTTTTATATGTTGATTTTTTTAATAAATGGCCAAAAGTTTATTTAACATTTGCTAAAAAGTTATTTTTATTTTTATTTACTTTATTTATATTATTTAAACATATATGTTTATTTGAATTTTTTTTCAATTTAATCATCTTATTTTCTTAATAACTAACAATCAATATATATATATATATATATATATATATATATATATATATATATATAAAGGAAGGCATATGAGAGAAAATGAATGAGAGACCTCCATGGCCATTTATCTATTTTTTATAATTTTGATTTTTTTAGTTATATTGGCATATTAAATGAGAAATTTTTGTCAATTGTGCATTAAATGAGTACAACCTTTTATTTTCTTTATTATTTTTCATTCTAGTTTTTACTTATATAATCTTTTTATTTATTAATTTTTTTATATGTTGATTTTTTTTAATAAATGGCAAAAAGTTTATTTAACATTTGCTAAAAAATTATTTTTATTTTTATTTACTTTATTTATATTATTTAAACATATATGTTTATTTGAATTTTTTTTCAATTTAATCATCTTATTTTCTTAATAACTAACAATCAATATATATATATATATATATATATATATATATATATATAAAGGAAGGCATATGAGAGAAAATGAATGAGAGACCTCCATGGCCATTTATCTATTTTTTATAATTTTGATTTTTTTAGTTATATTGGCATATTAAATGAGAAATTTTTGTCAATTGTGCATTAAATGAGTACAACCTTTTATTTTCTTTATTATTTTCCATTCTAGTTTTTACTTATATAATCTTTTTATTTATTAATTTTTTTATATGTTGATTTTTTTTAATAAATGGCAAAAAGTTTATTTAACATTTGCTAAAAAAATGTATTTTTATTTTTATTTACTTCATTTATATTATTTAAACATATATGTTTATTTGAATTTTTTTTCAATTTAATCATCTTATTTTCTTAATAACCTAACAATCAATATATCAATCAATATCAATCATCAATCAATATATATATATAAAGGAAGACATAGGAGAGAGAGTGAATGAGAGACCTCCATGGCCATTTATTTATTTTCTTAGAATTTTGAGTTTTTTTAATTATATTAGAATATTAAATGAGAAGTTTTTCAATTGTTCATTAAATGAATACAACCTTTTTATTTTCTTTATTATTTTTCATTCTAGGTTTTACTTATATAATCTTTTTATTTATTAATTTTTTTATATGTTGATTTTTTTAATAAATGGCCAAAAGTTTATTTAACATTTGCTAAAAAATGTATTTTTATTTTTATTTACTTCATTTATATTATTTAAACATATATGTTTATTTGAATTTTTATTTCAATTTAATCATCTTATTTTCTTAATAACCTAACAATCAATATATCAATCATCAATATATATATATACATAAAGAAAGGCATAGAAGAGAGAGTGAATGAGAGGTCTCCATGGTCATTTATCTATTTTATTAGAATTTTGAGTTTTTTTAATTATATTGGTATATTAAATGAGAAGTTTTTCAATTGTGCATTAAATGAGTACAACCTTTTATTTTCTTTATTATTTTTCATTCTAGTTTTTACTTATATAATCTTTTTATTTATTATTTTTTTATATGTTGATTTTTTTAATAAATGGCCAAAAGTTTATTTAACATTTGCTAAAAAATTAATTTTTATTTTTATTTACTTCATTTATATTATTTAAACATATATGTTTATTTGAATTTTTTTTTTCAATTTAATCATCTTATTTTCTTAATAACCTAACAATCAATATATCAATCAATATATATATATATATATATATATATATATATATATATATATATATATATATATATATAGGGAAGGCATAGGAAAGAGAGTGAATAAGAGACCTCCATGACCATTTATCTATTTTCTTAGAATTTTGAGTTTTTTTTAATTATATTGGCATATTAATTGAGAAGTTTTTCCATTGTGCATTAAATGAGTACAACCTTTTATTTTCTTTATTATTTTTCCTTCTAGCTTTTACTTATATAATCTTTTTATTTATTAATTTTTTTATATGTTGATTTTTTTAATAAATGGCCAAAAGTTTATTTAACATTTGCTAAAAAATGTATTTTTATTTTTATTTACTTCATTTATATTATTTAAACATATATGTTTATTTCAATTCTTTTTTCAGTTTAATCATCTTATTTACTTAATAACCTAACAATCAATATCTATACTACCTTATAATACGTTCACATCAAAACTCTTAAAGACAAGTGATAATGCATGTGGTACAATGATTTTATGCATGAAATTCAAAAAACTATGAATTACAAATTTACATGCATAAGGTACACACTCTTAATGCAGCCACCAATCACCAATACAAAATTGGATTACTTCAGACTTTGCTTTTTGAATACAGAGTTCTTCATGCCATTTTCGGTTCCCGCTAAACCAATTCTCTAGAAAAAGTTAAGGTTTCAAATTTCAAATTCATATTTTCAAAATCGTTCCTACAGCTTTAGGGTTTATCTCCTCAATAACGCTCTCCTCCCTTTCATCGGCTCCCAAGGTGCTTCTTTCTTTCCTCCAAGCTCCACCATCAATGCTCCTCCAAGCTCCATCTCTGCGATAAACCGAGTTCTCCATCTTCTAAATTTGTATTTAGTCATTGTTTCATATCGTCGGTTGGATCTTGACTGACCATTATTTCTTTTGTGTTTGATTTCTGCATTAGGGTTTCCTTCTACACATTTCAGTTTCTCCAAGTTTGACCTTTCTCCTTTGCCTCTTATATTTGTGTTTTTTTATCAATGGTTTTTTTACTCTGTAGGTTTTTCCATCTCTTTCTTGTTTACTTACAGAACTGGCTTTCTCCATTGTATTTCAGGTTTTTTGGTTTTTAATTTGTATAGTTCAAGGTTAGGTTTCTTATCAGTTTTATCTACTTTTGTCTGCTTTCTATTGATGTCTACTGAAATCGATTTTGGTTTGTTATCTTAAAATCGATTTTAATTTGTTATCATGCTATTGAAATCGATTTTGATTTTTCTATCCATGGCTACCGAAATTGATTTTGATTTTGGTTTGCTTTGTTGTGGGTGGTGTTTTAAAAATACTCATATTTGCTCTTGGGGTTTTGGGTGTAGTTATAGGCTTGATTATGCCATTTCCATTGTAGAACATCTTCTTGGTTCTCTATGGAGTTTGGCTTCTTTTCTTGGGTATACTTGTGAGGTCTGGTATATATATGGTCTTTAGGGTGATAGGATTATCCAGTCCTTTGATGTTCTAAGAGAGGCTCTCAATTTAATAATTGCCATTTTCTTTCTGTTGAATGTTACATTAGCATTTCAGCATTTGTTTCTATCCCCATTTATTGGTCTAATGATACATCTATGGGGCTTTGGGGGTGGGACAAATGGATGACTGTATAAGGGGGAGCAGGGTAATGGGATTAGGACCTTTGAATTTGTTTGGGAGTAACAAGGAGGTTCATTTGGGAGTGTGGTTTGTGGGATGGAGAAACTCAAAAATGATGTAAAGGGGGTTTGGTTTTGAGCAATACAATAATCTGTTTGAAGGGGGTGAGTTTTTTTTATGTTTTTTGTTTTCATCAAGCATGGTCATGAGCAACTTTTTGGCTTAATCCATTACTTGATTCCTTTCTTTGGGAACTGGAATTATTACACACAGGGGGGATATAGATGGGGATTTATGGAAGTGGATTGTTTAGTGGAAGGGATACATAATAGGAGTTATAAGGAGTTTTATCCCTGGATGATGTAATTTTTCAAGATCTCAAGTAAGCCTAATACTTTGACCTTTACTCAGGTTCTTTATACTTTCTTTATGTTGATTGCTGCATTGGTTTATCAACTATTGGTTCTTTCTATATTTTTTGGCCTATTGAAATATATCTGGGGATTTGGGGAGGGACAAAGGGATGATGGTATAAGGGGGTGTGGGGTAATGGAGCCAAGTTTCTTGAATTTACTCTGGAGTAAAAAGGAGGTCACTTAGGAGGAAAGGGTGTTTTGTTGGTGGTGGCATGTTGTGGTGTATAGGGGTATTTGGTTAGTATTGGAAATATTTGTACATTTGAAGAGGGAAGGCTTAGAATTTTTTGATTTCTCCAGGTCTGTACTAGAGCAATTTTTTTGGTTCTGTATAGACTATGGATTATTTCTTAGGAATTAGTGGAGGGAAATATTGGTTTATGCAATTTGGCATTCTGCCATTGCATATATTGAGGTATGGCATATGCTGTGGAGGGATAAGAGGCAAATAGATTGCATCTTTGGGTTGCAAAGTTGGAAGTTGAGAATTTGTGATGAAAGGAGGGATAAGGAGTTTTATTTGGTTATTGAAAAGTGGGATTACTGTGCTACTAAGTGGTCATATATTGATCTTTTCCAACTGTCTGAACTATTATTCTTTCATTATTTGTTTCTCATCTGTTTGCTTGGTTTATTCTATATGTTGGGGACTAAACTGGTTTCCAACCATTGTTTTCTTTTCCATTCTTTGGTCCTATATTCTGGTTCATTCTTATGTATGAAATTTGGCACACTGCCAATAGGCCTGACTGTGTTTGGAGGAATAAGGGGATTGGTTTGATAAGTAATTTTCAGTATGAGCTACCTGTTGTCAATCTTCGTAGTTTATCTATTGATGATATGCACAGATTCTGGAGTTGTATGCATTTTGAGCCATCTTTGGTATATTGGTGGGATTGGTCATGGTGCTGCTTGCTGGTTTTTTAGTATTGGTTGCACTTTCTCACTGAAATAATCTTATGTAAGGCTTGCTTTCTCACCTTTTGCCTACTACTTCGATGGATATGGGATATTTGTGAGTGGACTGATGGTATGAAAAAGTTTCTAAGGATCCTTATATTTCTGTTTTTGAGTACATTAACAACTGCTCAATATTTGCTTCTCATCTTTTCGATTGGTCCTTGCTATGGTTTGGAGGCTAAACTGGCTTTCTAGCAGTTGTTCCCTATACTTTCATTTGGTATTTTTCATCAAATATTTTTTATTTTGGATCATGTTGTAAAGCCCAGTGGCCAATTTACAACTGATTTTTGGAATGTTCATGACTTGGGATTTATAAAAAAATTCATGGTTTGTGGATTTGGTGTTTTGGGATGATAGAAGGAGGAGTAGAAGAAGAATATCTTCTCTAAAATTATGGAAAGTCAGATTATGGGTATGTATGATCCTCGAAGAGTCTTCCTTAAATCCAAGATCTTGAATTGCAGATTTTGTAATTGGAGGATAAGGTTTTCGAAGTCTGTAATTCTCTTTTTTTGGTGAAGTAGGATTGGGATAAGAATAATGATGGGTGTTATTTTGATCAAAAAGGAAGTCTTCTTGAACTGTGGAAAAGGAAATGTGAGGTTGAAATAATATGTGGCTCAAATTTAATTTGGAGTTAGGCTACGTGGAGTTTTCTTGTGGAAAATTTTGATGGATATGATTTTAAAATGGAGTTAATCTCTTGGTGGATGTGGGCCGAGAGGAGGAGAAAAAAAGTTAATCTCAAATTTGTTTTAATGAATTGGATTTGGTTTCGGCCGTGGACTTGGGGTTTTTCCTTTTTAGTTTTCATAGAATGGAGTTGTGGATTTATATCCTTTTTTGGTTTGTTGGGTTAAATCCTTAGATTGGTTTTTCCCTCATTGTATTCACTAGGGGTATGTCCCTCGTAATTTGTAATTTCTTTTTCATTTTTTAATAAAAATTTTCTGGGGGTTCCGTCCCCTTTTCCCAAAAAAAAAAAACTTAAGTATTTATAAAGTAGTTTATTATGACACTTAAACACTTTTGGCATTTTTGACGTCCTATAAATTCGATTCTGTTGCAGTGAACTTAACATGACAAACATTAACAATCCATTTATTTTTAATAGAGATTTTCAATCCATAAACATTGGATGAATCTTATATTGGTAGTCATTGTTTTAGAATTTGGATCGTTGATTGAATTGAAACAATTTTCTTTTATCAACATGTTGGCAAGAAACTATTTTTTTGGAAAAAAATCATCTATTTTCGTTTGAATATAACGTGTTACGATTCAAACCGAAGAAAAAACAACTTTTCATTTGCCTTAGCTTTTGCTAGGACAATAAATAAATTAATGTCATGGACCGACAATTTTGAATACAAGTAGGTATCCATCGTAAATCGTAATCAGTATGTTCACTTATATTTATTCAAATTTTACTTCCCGCCGCTTTGCACGGGTACACAGCTAGGTGTTCAAATGCAAAGTTTTTAATGGTGCAAACCCATGCAATCCACTTTATCTACCACATATTTTATTTTCCCATTTTTTTATTAAAAAGGTAAAAACAAAATATGTGGTATATAAGTGGGTTGCATGGTTTGCACCATTAAAAAGATTGTATTTGAAGGTGCCTCTCTCTCTCTCTCTCTCTATATATATATATATATATATATATATATATATATAAAGGAAGACATAGGAGAGAGAGTGAATGAGACGCTTCCATGGCCATTTATCTATTTTCTTAGAATTTTGAGTTTTTTTAATTATATTGCCATATTAAATGAGAAGTTTTTCAATTATGCATTAAATGAGTACAACCTTTTATTTTCTTTATTATTTTTCATTCTAGGTTTTACTTATATAATTTTTTTATTTATTAATTTTTTTATATGTTGATTTTTTTAATAAATGGCCAAAAGTTTATTTAACATTTGCTAAAAAAATGTATTTTATTTTTATTTACTTCATTTATATTATTTAAACATATATGTTTATTTGATTTTTTTTTCAATTTAATCATCTTATTTTCTTAATAACCTAACAATCAATATATATCTATACTACCTTAATATGTATTTAAGTAAAAGTCTTAAATACAACTTACAATGCACAAGGTATTGCTATTTAATGCATAAAATCCAAAAACTCTTAAAAAACAACTTGATATGATGTACAAGTGAAAAACCCTTTTATTTTAGGGGGTGTTTGGGATTGCTTATTTGAAGGGCTTATTAGCTTATTGCGATTTGGCACCGCAGATAAGCTATTTTAAGTGTTTGGATGGAACAACAAAAAAACAGCTTATAGCGGTGCCAAACCGCTGAAAAGCCATTTTTGATAAGTCATTTTGTTGTAACTTATGACTTATTTCAAAAGTGCTTATGACTTTTTTGATTCTTTTATATGTATAAGCAATCCCAAACACCTTTAAATAACAACTTATTAGCTTATTACGTTTTGGTACCACAATAAGCTAATCCAAACACTTTTTAAAAAACTCCGATTTAGCACCACATAAGCTGATAAGCACTTTTCCAAATAAGCATTTTTCCAAATAAATAAGCAATCCCAAACACCCCCTTACAATGCCACAAAGGACCGACCCATACCTAGAGTACACAGCGCTTCTGCCCTTCACGCCTCATACCATACCTTTCTTCTGAAATGGAAGATTTCATACGCTTCCATTGTACCTTTCTTCCTGAAATGGAGGCTTTCATACGCTTCCTTCTCATTGCTTCATTGTATATAAACGGTGTGAGATGGAGAAATAGTGAGACCACCGAAGATCAGACTTATTTTAAATCTCCATAGCTTCTCCAATCTTTATCTGCTGCTCCAATCCCCATCGCTTCCTCACCACCTAATTCAGGTATGTTTTTCATCAATCTTCCCCTAATTTCCCCTTATTAGTTGGTAGTATTTGATTTGAAGTATTTGGAGTAATTCCCCTAAATTTTGTACTGTGAAGGTCTAATTTTATGAAGCAATGACTAAATATCAACCTGTTTATGACCAACTCCCATCCTAGATATGATAACCAGTTGCATATGGAACGAGGGGAAGGAGGAAGGGTTTCAATTTTGATCCTGTAAGTTTGTTTCTGGGACTAATACTTTATGTGCAAGTGTTTTTAAGCTATTTTGAGCCTGTAAGTTTGCCTTGTTTCTCTTCTCGGTTTTTCGTTCTTTATCTAGATTCATCCTTCTGGAGAACTTAATTTTTTAGTTCTTGTTATCAAAATCTCGATTTGAAGATGGAAGTAGTTTATCAAAATCTCAGTTTGAACTTAATTTTTCAGTTCTTGTTATCAAAATCTCGGTTTTTCAGTTCTTGTTATCAAATTTCATATCAAAGTAGTTTATATTGTTGTCTATACCTATTTCGGTTGCGGGCTTGCCAAATCTCATCCGATCATAACATTGTTATGGTGGATTTAACGATCATTTTTTGGAGGTCCATATGAATGAAATTTGAAATCGTAACAATCATTTCAAAGTATACCCATTTCAGTATGCAGATTTTTGATAAAAAAAAATCAACAAAATTTGAAATCTTTACATTTCAACAGATACCCATTTCAGTATGCAAATTCTTAATAAAAAAAGCAATGAAGATCTACTTGAATTAGATCATATAAAAAGATAAAAAGATCATATAAAATATAAAAAGATCTACTTGAATTAGCTGAAGAACAAGAAGCATCATCATCATCATCTACTATATTAAATGAAGAAGATGAAGAACAAGTATCATCATCATCATCATCATCATCACATGATGATGATCCATTTGAGATTGTTGTAGAAGCTTCTTCAATGGATGAGCATGGATGATGATGCTGTTGTTGTTCATGTTCATGTTCATCTGATTCTTTCATGGCATCCCATCTTTGATGATGATGGTGTCTAAAATTTTGCCTTTTTCCTTCACCCATTACCATTATATTGAAATTGGATCAAAAGGGATGATAAAAATATGTTTTGTGTTGTTGATGGATTGGTGTGAAAACAGAGAAAATGAGTGTTTGTGAAACAGAGATCAAAGATAGGATTGGGGAACCATTCTGGGGGAGCATATAAATATTGATTTTTGATGCATAGCAAGAAAAAGAGATGACACGTGGCAGTCAATTGTTGGTACCTAGAAACAACATGAGATGTGGATGAACAAAATTAAGCCAAATTTATTTCCTTATCTTTCTCCATTCCACCTTTTATTTTATTATTTCACACGTTGTATCTTCATAAAAACAATTGTTCTATTTAATACCGTTACTGTTTTATTCTTTTATATTCTTCAATAACTCCTCCGATATTAATAGAAATGAAATATGTTAGTTCTTTATAAGCTTTAAGTTATAGACTACCAATAACTTCTACCATAGTTTTAAGTTAAATTTGAAGTTATTGGGCTAACTTGTTGATTTGGGATTTGGTTTGTTACAAATGGTATTAGAGTCGATCATTGTGTTCAATCGAGATGGTGGAACAAACCTCATCAGGAATGATGAGTCCTTAAAAAAAAGGGGGGGGGGAATGAACATCTTAGGCGAATCCCACATCACCGATTACAAACGAAAGATTCGGGACAGGTCTGATGAGAACGTCAAAAGTTTAAGTGGGGGAGTTTGTAACAACTCGTACCACATTGATAGAAAAATAGATTTATAAGCTCCTTATAACTTATAAGTTTACATGCTCGTTTGTGCTATTCTAAGCTCCTTCATTCAAATTTCAAATTTCATTCATACTGATATACTAAACTCTCATTTTACATGATGGTTTGTGCTATTCTAAGTGTGACAACTAGATGTGGATGAGCTCCTCTTTATGTGTTGGACAGATCTTGGGATATCGATCAAGACACCAGGTACTTTGGTCGTTTTAATAACAAGCTACCTGAATAATTATTTAATGTGAAATTAATAGTCTCCCCTGATGTTCTATTTAAAAAAAATCATATTTTATGGAGAGATTTGCCTTCGAAATTTTCTTCATGCCTATAGATTGTAAGGTTGCATTAGTAAGCATCATTCATATCAAAGCTATATATAGTTATGTGATTCAACCATCACACATGAACCAACATATGTTGAGGACATCACCATGGATCGTAATGTGGACTATATTTGTCCTGCAAATAGCCCTTTTTCAAAGCACCTTCTTAAGCATGGTTTTAGATCGTAAGGACTTTAAACATATATTTCGTATTTTTTTTAATGTTTTACTTTATTACATCCCATTTCCTTTAAATTTGTTCTCTATCACTCTTACCAAACACCAGGATAATCTCAAATTGTATAAAACTGACAATAAGTCTTAATTGTAGGTGATGTTCTATACAGATGTGTGCAGGTTGTGAATAAGAGTGAGAAGCCTATTTCCCTTCAATTCCCTTTTAAGCCACAATTAATAGGAAGACATTTGATAAAAACGATGAACGGTTGAGATCCACTTCTCCCCCGCTTATCACGTTAATCTCAAGGAAGAAGACATGGCTATTCTAGAAAGATCATCTTCCTACTATGGTGACAGGTTTGTAATCAAATTATACTCATGGCATTTGGCATATCTTTGAACTTATTTGTCTAATAAATAGGGAGTTTTTATGTCATTCTAAAGAAGCTATATTGTGAAATGCAGGACCAATAATAGCAATCCAATTTCAGATCAAGAAGAAGCAAACACAACGCTTACAAAGTGCTTATCAAAATCACTCAAAGCGTCAGTAGGTACACAGCTAGAAAGTGAATCAATGAGACCCCTTATTTTCGAGGGACCAACAATCTTGTCCGAGGGAGGCACCAGTCAAGTATTGTATCACCTTGTCCTTGCAATGGTAGTAGCAAAAGAATGATATTGCCTTACCAAGAAATTGGGTCGTTAGTGGGTATTTTAGTAAATTGCGTCTGTCAATTTTTGAAAAAGAAGTCTCAAAGCATCCAAGGAAAAAGGTTAAGTAGAGGTGGGGTGCCATCCTATTTGGTGATTGGTCTGCCTTTTTATTGTATGTTTTTGTGGCTTTACAACAATGGGTGTAACCATCAGGTTCTACCTTCATTTTAGCATATATTTGATTGGTTCCTTGTTGTGTAACTTTTGCAACTACTAAATCAACAATGTTGTCCATGGATCTGCATGCTAAAACTAAAGTCAATCATCTTAATACATTCATTTGAGGTTACTTTAAAGATTGATATCCTCATGCATATCACACGTATTTACGTCAACGTTGGATGGGTGCATATCACACGTATATAGTGGAAGGATATTTTGCAACCCTTAAAAAGATTGCAACCCTTGCAACCCACATCTTAACCGTTGGATTTATGAAAAACGGTTATTTTGTTTTTATTTTTTTGATTTTTTTAATTGAAAATATTGGACCTACATATATTGTAACCGTCGATCATTAATCCAACGGTTAAGAAGTGGGTTTCATGGGTTGTAAGATTTTCATGGGTTGCAAATTAAACTACCCCTATATATATATATATATATAAAGGAAGACATAGGAGAGAGAATGAATGAAAGGCCCCCATGACAATTTATCTATTTTCTAAAAATTTTGAGTTTTTTTTAATTATATTGATATATTAAATGAGAAGTTTTTCAATTGTGTATTAAATTAGTACAACCTTTTATTTTCTTTATTATTTTTCATTCTAGGTTTTACTTATATAATCTTTTTATTTATTAATTTTTTTTATATGTTGATTTTTTTAATAAATGGCCAAAAATTTATTTAACATTTGCTAAAAAATGTATTTTTATTTTTATTTATTTCATTTATATTATTTAAACATATATGTTTATTTAAAAAAAATTCAATTTAATAATCTTATTTTCTTAATAACCTAACAATCAATATATTTGTTGGTCCCAAATAGCAGTAAGTAAATAAGAAAAGTATTGTAGAAGGGGGGTTGAATACAATACACACAGTTTTTCACTTAATTTAATTCTTATTGATTTAAAATCAAGAATTATACATAGAAAACTTTTGATTGTTGTGGAAGAGAATAAATGAAATCTATTCAAACAATCTTACACAAAGAGAATGAAGAACAATTGTAAAACACTTAGAAAAAATTGAACTTCGTAGAGAGAAAGTTGCCAGACACTTAAAGAACTTGAAGGTTGTAGAACTGGTTCTGCTGGGTATCTTGCAAGTTGAAGCATCCTCCATATATATAGTGCCTTATGCATTAATTGCATGGGACACCTGTTGAGCAAAGGATGGACACAGGTCTTCAACAAGGTACAGGATGTACCTTTTGTCTTGAGGTGTTTTGGCTTGAAGTGTTGACCTGCAAGGATGGTGGAGACCTTTCCTTAAAAGAGTATAAACTACAAAACATACTTTTTCTGATCTTCAGATGAGGTCCACGTCAATGCAACATATCACAAATATACTTTGTCAGAAAAGTACAATGTGTTAAAGAGATCTTCGGGCTTTGAAGATTAAGAGGTCTTCGACTCCCGAAGACTGAGAGGTCTTCGGCTCCCGAAGACTGAGATCGGCACCATCCTGGCCAATGGTGTTGATCAAGTAGGCATACTTGGCTTTAGGCTGAGGAGTCTATCTTCAATCCGCTTTGAGAGATATTCTCCCTCTTTGTCTTCTTCGGTTGATCTTCGACTTCACCGAACATTTGTATAGAAACCAAGTTGCTAAAAGAACCTCAAAATACTCTAAGTATGATGATATAAAATGGAAGATCGGGAGGTCATCTTCAAATCTTCAGATGACCCAACAATCTCCCCCTATTTGAGGATGACATCCATACTAAAGAATAAAATTAAGAGTATACTGAATAATTCAATTTGACCCATTTTTACTCTTTTGGGGTTCTTTTCACATAGACCATTTTTTTTTGGTATATCTAACATTTACAAATGAATGAAAAAGTATAGCTATACAAACGAATAAATAAGTACAATGAATAAAGAATGAGAGAAAAAAATATATACAAAGATATGAAGACAGTAGCCGGAATTGTTTGAACTTAAGTAAGTGGTTGCTCCCCCTCAATTCATACTCCCCCTCAACTAATGTAAGGTGGTTTTGATCACACAGTCCATCGCAAAATTAGTTTCAACAGAGTTTAAGCTTGAGTGGTAAGTTGCTCCCCCTCAACTCATACTCCCCCTCAACTAATTCACGGTGTCGGAAAGTAAGAAGTCAGAAAGTTTTCGGGATCCTCCGAACCTGCTTCTGGAAAGGCAGATTCATCCTTGGATCATGCAGAATCATCGGGACTAAGAATCTCGGGTGATAGGCTGTGAGGTGGAGAAGAAGCACCTTGGATTGGGGAGGTATCCAAGTCATCCTTATCAACCAATGAAAAGGTTGATGAGGGAATAATAGGAGGCCCCGATTTTACAATTGTATCCTTTTGTGAGGATACAAAGGAGGTGGCTTTAGGTTTAGCAGAGTCCCCGTGCCCGGATGGGAAAATTTCAACACCTGCCGATTGTGGAGAATCGGTGGGTAGAGTTTGTGGCTTGGCCCTTGAAACCTTCCTCAGCCTCTTGAGAGGAGAGGGAGGGAAATAAGGTGAGTGCCTCCGCTTTGGAGAGGGATATGTGACCTGGGCAACAACCGAAGGTTCTTTCGGTCGTATGGTCATCGAAGCAAATGCGGAGGTGTCGGAAGCTTTGAGGATTTTTTTTTACTAGTCGGCATCACTTGGGACAGACAGAGGTGGCCACTACATATGAGGGGGCCTTGGACACCGGAGTGTCGAGAGCATCAACCCATTGTAGATCGGGAGAGGTTATGAAAGAAAACACACTGGGTTGAGAGCTCGATTGGTGGAAAGAGAGCCCTTGTTGAGAGAGGTCTTCTTGACTTTTTTAGTGTTGGACGACGAGTCATCACCAAATCAATTAGAGACCCAATAATTTTTCTCCCCCTATTTGATGATGACACCAACACATAGAGAAAAAATGGCACTGACACAAAGAAAATTTACAAGACACGAAGAAACTCATAAATTCAGTGGCCCATTTTATTATTTATTTATTTATTGTGGGGGCTCTTTTCCTTTTTTTTTTAATAGGTAAGTAAGAGAAAAGAAAGAAAGAATAGAGGGGTAGAAAAAAAGGTGGGTAATTATGGTGAGAGATGGTAGTTTAGGTGGGATAAGGAGTGGGTGTCGGCATAGGGGTGTTTAGAAGTCGAAGAAGAAAAATAGGAAAGGGGAGGGTAGGTTCGGCTTGGTGGAGTGGAGGCCGAAAGGTGAGTAAGCAAGAGGGGGGGTTCGGCTTGGGTTTGGGAGGTCCAAAGAAAAGAGGGTGGTTGGTATTTCGGTGGGGAGATGTGGTGTAGGTGAGGGCCGAGGGTGGGTAAGGCCTTGGGGGCCGAAGGGGGTGTGTGGTCGGTGGGAGAGGGGGGAATGGGGAAGGGGTTTCGGCCGAGGGAGGTATAAGGGGGTGTTGTGGGATTTTTGGGGGGTGATAAGGGGGGTGGTGGGGGTTCGGTGGTCAAGGGGGGAGGGAGAGAAATAGGGAGTTCAGTGGTGGTGGGTGAGAGAGAAGAGAGAGAGCCGAAGGTGAGAGAGAGAGCCGAAGGTGAGAGAGAGAGCCGAAGGGGAGAAGGGAGGGAAGAGAGAGAGGCCGAAAGAGAAAGGGGAGGGAAGAGAGAGAGAGAGAGAGACACCGAAAAGAGGGGAAGAGAGAGAGCCCAAAAGGGAGAGGGGAGGGAAGAGAGAGAGAAAGGGAAACCAAAAAAGAGAGGGGAGAGAAGAGAGAGAGAGAGAAGAGAGAGAGAGAGAGTAAAAAACACAATTTTTTTTTGAATTCTATTCTTTTCTTTCTCTCTTCTTTTTTTTATTTCTTTTCTTTTCTTTCTCTCTTTTCCTTTTTTTAATAAGAAAAAATTAAATGTCGGCATTTAACATACCGAGTTCGCCGATGAGAAACCTGAACCGAGCTTCGTCAAGAGGCTTGGTGAAGAGATCCGCCAGTTGGAGGTCGGTAGGGATGAAATGTAATTCGATATCACCTGTGGAGATGTGATCCCGAATGAAGTGATACCGGATGTCGATGTGCTTGGAACGAGAGTGCAACACCGGATTGTTTGCGATTGCGATCGCACTTGAGTTGTCACACATAATCGGGATATGAGAGTACAGTTGATTGTAGTCTCTCAGTTGGTTCTTCATCCAAAGGATTTGAGAACAGCAACTTCCAGCAGCTACATACTCAGCCTCAACAGTAGAAGTGGAGACTGAGTTCTGCTTCTTGCTGGACCAGCTAACAAGCTTGCCACCAAGGAGTTGGCAGCTGCCAGTGGTGCTTTTTCTATCAATCTTTGATCCTGCAAAGTCAGAATCTGAATACCCCATTAGATCAAAATCTGAGTCTTTGGGATACCAAAGACCCAGATTCATGGTACCTTTCAGATACCGAAAAATGCGTTTAACCGCAACCAAATGAGATGCTTTCGGATTGGCTTGGTAACGCGCACACAAGCAAGTAGCAAACATGATGTATGGTCTACTAGTAGTAAGATAGAGAAGGGAGTCGATCATGTCTCGGTAGTTGGTGATATCCACAGATACACCATCCGGATCAGCATGGAGTTTCAAAGGTGGTGCCATAGGAGTTTTCATGGGGGAGGAGTTTTCAAAATTGAACTTTTTCAGAAGATCACGTATGTACTTACTTTGATTTATAAAAATTCCTTCCGAAGATTATTTAACTTGAAATCCTAAGAAAAAGGTAAGCTCCCCCATCATAATCATCTCATATTGGCTTTTCATGAGAGAGGCAAACTCATCACATAGTGACTCATCGGTGGCACCAAAAATGACATCATCCACAAAATTTGAACAAGAATAAGATTACCTGAGGTTTGCTTGATGAACAGAGTGTTGTCAATTTTACCTCTTGAATACTTGTTCTTCAGGAGAAAGTCAGCAAGAGTGTCTTACCAGGCACGAGGAGCTTGCTTTAGGCCATAGAGAGCTTTGTCTAACCTGTACACATAGTCAGGATGGATTGGATCTTCAAAGCCAGGGGTTGTTTCACATAGACTTCTTCAGGAAAGAGAGATGGAAAATCGACAGGAATAGGTGAAGAAAGAATGTATGGTTGAGAAGGTGGGATGATTTGTGGTGAATTTTGAGGTTGAGAGGAAGATGGGAATGATGGAGGAAGGAAGGTGATATGATGAAAAATGGAAAATAATAGGATAGGAGGGATCTTGATCTTCATAGATGATTATATGAAGATCAGGGATTAGAGATGAGAAGAAAGGTAGGTCACAGTTTTGATGAGATGTGACTGAGGAGAAAGGAACATATGGTTTTGAGTCAGATGCAGGATTTTGAGAATTTTCACCAACACATGATGAAATCCACCATCATCATCACATGAAGAGATGATGACTTAAGATCATCAAACTTCATAAAAGTAGATCCATTTTCTCCGAAGATGGTAGACCAAGTAGGACTTTGAAGAGAAAGAATATCCTACGAAGATTCCTTCATAAGATTTGTTAATGCTAAAACACCTGCAATCACAGAGAAATCATTTCTTTGGTACCCATTTGGAAATGGGTGCTTTTGAGTTAGAAGAAGAAGAATCCTTGGAAGCATTTTTATCAAATCTTTCCATAGGACAATCCTTAGCGAGGTGAAAGGTATTACACCAAAGTTATAACATATTCTATAGGTAAAATCCTTTTTGGAGCTTTGATCAGATTCCTTGTGATGACTGGTCACATTGACTTTCATGACCTTTGAGGATAGAGAAGTGTCAAGAGGCCCTAAACCCAAGATACCTTTACCAAAGTTAGCTGAAGGATTAGGAGAGGGTGACTTGGAATTCAGCTTTTTCAACATCACTGGTCTTGGGATAGGAAGAGAAGAAGATTTCTTTGAGTTTTTCTTGGGAAATTTCTTTTGGGGAGGAAGATTGGCAACAAATTTTCCCTTTTCGGAGGAAGAGAATTTGTTTGAAGAAGGTTGAGGAACTTTGGAAGGTTTGGGTTTAGAAGGGGAAGACTCATTTATCTTTAAGGAGGACATAGACTCAAGAATGGGTTTAGGAGAGTCTTCTGAGTCTTGGGCTTCCTCATTTTCATGAGGAGAATCAATGCTCTTAGCTTTGATGAAAGTCCCAAACTTGAGATTTTTAGAGAGGCCAGAAGAGTCCAAAGGTTCAGAGTTGTCAGAGTTCTCTTCAGAATATTCATAGAATGAGGGAAGAGAGAAGGGAGCATGGGTGTCAGATGGAGGTTCAAGGTCAGATTTTCCAAAGCCTAGTCCAGACTTGTCATCACAAGGTATTTGATCTTGAAAAATCCTTTATAAATTTTTGGAGGAACTAGTCCACCTTTTCACAATTTCTTGCTCCTTTTTTAATCTTTTGAGAAGTTTATTTTTCTCTTTGGCAAGAGTGAAATTTATGGTTTTCAAATCTTCAAGCTCAGCCTTGATTTTGTCAAAGTGTTTTAGCTGAGAAAGACAAATTTGCAGTTGAGAAGAAAGAGATTTTATCTGAGCATTTGCCTTTTTCTTTGCGTCTTTGGCTTCATAGAAGTCAATGGTCAAAGAGTCAAAAGATTCAATTTTCTCAGCATCAGATAGAGAAAAGAAAGGATGTACCTGAGTAGAAGAGGTGGAGCTCTCAGCAGTAACAAGAGCCATAGAGGTGGAAGAGGCTTCACAGTCATCAACATCATCTAGTTTAGCCATAAAACAAAGGTTGGCCATTTCCTTGTCACTTTCGGAAGTTGGTTCATCTACCCAATCATGAGATTCAACAAGAAGACCTTTTCCTTTGTTGGCTAGAAAAGCATTTCTTTCCTTCTCTCTCTTGTTAAAGCACATATTTATTGGATTCAAGATCATAATTATCTGAAGATGGAAATCTGAAGTTAAAGCTGATAAAGTCGTCTCAACAAATAGTCTAGGGTCCTTTTGTAATAAATAGTCAAAGTTTGTTTACGTATTTTATTTATTAGTTAGTTTTAATTTTAGTTAAATTAGTTTGTTTTAGGTTGTTGGGCCAAGCATTGCAAAGCCCATTACCAAGTCTTCAAAGCCCATTAGGCTAATTAAGCCTAAGTATAAATTAAGTTAATTTAGTTGTAATTAGGGTAAGAAAAAGCTTAAGGGAGCTTAATTAGAAAGAAACTCATTATTGAGAGAAACCTGTGGTGGTGCGCCGTGAACAGTAGAAAGAAACAGAGAGATCGATTCAAGCTTGTAATCCTTTGATTCTTTGATTAATCAATATCAGGTTTGCATTATTGTGTTAATTATTGATTTACTTGATTGAATGATTGCATATTGGGACACACAATTGGTATCAGAGCTTAGTACAGTTTGGATTGAATAAGTTTTTGTTCGGTTCTAATTTTCTGTCAAAGATTCATAATTTTTGTTGTGTGATTGTTCTTTCAAGTTATTATTGGTTGGATTGTGTTTGTTTTACCTATTATAGTGATTGGGTATTGTTTGATTTGATAATTGCATTGATTTTGATTATCAATTTGTTGAATTTGGTGTTCTGGGTTCGTTCTTGGAGTCGTCTCTGTGTCTTCAATCGATTCGTTCATAAAGTGGTTTTTATTGAAATTAATTGTTGCAATCTATTCTAGTAGTGTATTTGATTGTTTGGCAAAGTCTTGAAGTTTAATTTTGTGTTTTGATCTGTTTCTGGGCTGATTTTTGAGTTTCTGGGTCGGTACTGTATCAAGAACATTCCGGTCGAACATATCGGTCTTTGTTTCTATCGATCTGAGTCCACTTCCGGTCGAATACCTTTATCGGTCTATAGCATTCGACCGGGACACTCACTGTTCACTCCGGTCTTTCATATTATCGATCGAAGCTTTGTGTCGGTCGAACAACCATCCGGTCTTAGCAACATCCGGTCTTAAAACTATCGGTCTTCCATTCTATCGATCAAATCATTCGACCGGACTCTACAAGTACCCGGTCGAACACTATATCGGTCAAATCACTCGACCGGACTTTACAAGTTCCCGGTCGAAGACAATATCGGTATTTTCTCTACCTGCCGAATAATTTCTATCGGTCTAAGCACTGTTCCGGTCTTACATTTTATCGGTCGTTGTAATTCCCCGGTCGAACATGTATACCGGTCGAACACTCCACTGTTTGCGCCAATCACTGTTCCTATCTTAGAAATTTTTTTCCCGGTCGAACATGTATAGCGGGAACCCCGTGCTAAGTCTGCGAAGGGGGACAAAGTTCTGTTCGTGATCAAATTTTTCTGAATTTCATTCTAAGACTTTCAGTATTGTGTGATTTTATCTTGATTTCTAACGATCTCATCCAGTTGATTGTCTTAATATCAGATAAGTTTGATACTAATCGTATAAGTAAAGATGTCTCGGGAAGCTCTTGCTATTGGAACAGATGTGAAGCCACCAGTACTTTTCAAGGGGGAGTACGAGCAATGGAAGGATAGATTTTTGGACTTCATTGATCGACATGATTTGGGAGATGAAATCAGAAAATCTCTGAAAGAAGGGATCATGACACCTCCGACCAAGGTTCTCACTGTAGCTGGAGAAAATGGTCAAGAAGAAGAGACAATGTATAAATTACCAATTGGTGAATATACGGAAGATCAGCTGAAGAGACACAAGGGTGACAAGCTGGCAAGATCATTTATTCTCCAAGGCATACCGAATGAAATATATGTCAAGATTGACAGCTACAACGCTACCGGTAAGCAAATGTGGGATCAATTGGAGAAGATGATGATCGGATCTAAAGTCAGCAACCAACTCAAAGTATCTACCTACTTGAATAATTATGAAGAGTTCAAAGCCAAAGTTGGAGAGTCACTCGAAGCCACTTATGACAGATTTGTCACATTGCTGAACGAGCTCAGCAAGAACAAGATCAACAAATCTCACGTGGAGCTGAATGTGAAATTTCTCAGCAATCTTCAGCCTGAGTGGAAGAGGTTCACCCGACAGATGAGGCAGTTGAAAGATCTGAACGACATCCCTCTTCATGAAGTTTATGAAATCCTTAAACAGAACGAGGAAGAGGTAGAAGAGATCAAGGCTGAGATCAGAAAGGCTGACAAAGCAGTTGTTGATCCAGTTGCTCTTGTGGTGAAGAAGTCTAAGAAGAAGAAGGTGATAGCATCTGATTCTGAAGAAGCTGATTGCGAGGCATAGTCTGAATCTGACGATTGTGAACAACTGATGGAAACCATGCTAATGTTAACCAAGGCTTTCCAAAAGAAGTTCTATAAAAAGGAAAACTCCAATAGTTAGAGATACTCGTCTGGTCCAAACAACTAAAGCATAAAGAGAAAGTTGAAGAAAGGAGATCAGAAGACAAGAAGAAGGATGGAGCTGAAGTGACCAAGAAAGAAGAACCGATTAAGTGCTTCAATTGTGGGAGACTCGGTCATTTTGCCAAGGACTGCCGCAAATCAAAAGTCCGAAACTCAGACTATTACAAGAATAAAATGCTTCTAGCCAAACAACAAGAGGCTGGAAAAGCATTAATGGCCGAGGATGAATACTGGCTCGACCATTCGGATGACGAATCTGAAGAAGGAGTGAAGGACGAGACAGCACATCTGTGCTTGATGGGGAAGAACCAGTCAGAAGCTGAAGCTGATTCGGATGATGGAGATAATGATGAGGTATGTACCTTAACTGAATTAGATTTATTGAACCAAATGAATGCCATGATGTCTAAACTCCAAGAATTAGAGTCAAAACTGAAGCGTGAAAGAGGTGTCATAAATGAGAAAAATCAATCTATACATACACTTAGTAATGATATTGCTGAGAAAAATGTATTAATTGAAACTTTGCACAAAAATATAGACACCAACGCTAAAGAAAAGACTATTATTCATAAAGAGTTATCTGAAACTGTTTCAAAGTTTAAAGAATGTGAGTTTAAATCTAGAGAGATTGCTAAAAGGTATTTTTCTACTTCAAAAGAGAATAAATCTCTAATAGAAAAGATGAATGATTTGGAAGAAAAATTGCATACTGTAGGTCAAACTGAACACACTATTCATTTGAACAAACCTAAAGAGAAACCTGATACTTGGGGACTTGGTTACAAAAACCCACATCATCTCAAAAAGGTGATATCTGAAGTGCCTGCACTTTATGACTTTGGGTTTATGTTATTGGCTCCTCAACATCAAGAACTCAAACCTTTTTGGACTAGTCTGTCGGAAAAAGATAAAGCCAAGGAATATGATAAAAGAAAGAACACAACTAAAGTTCAACTTCCATTTCGCTATGAGAAGTTGAATAACAGTTATCGTTCTAATAAATCAAACTTTCTTTCGAATGATTATTTTGAGAGTTATTCTGTTAAAGAGTTGGAGGCTAAACCCATTGAAGGTAAGCTTTACGTCCCTCCCCTCGTTTTGGAAAGTAAAATTTCTGAACTAGAGAATACTCTTACAGATGAAAGAATTTTGATGGACTTAGAACAAACTGTATTTTCAACAGTGTTCAAAAATTCTAATTTTCCTAAACTCTCCAAAGCTTTAAATTCGGATGACAGATCTGGTTCACTTGATAATGAGATTAATTTCTTAAACTCTGAAGGTGTTTTAAATAAGTGTGTTTCTCAGTTTGATTTTTCTTCTAAACTTCCTGATCATTCATCTTGTGTTGTAAATTCCTTTGGATTACCCAGTGTGTATGATAAAGGTGAATAATCAACGAAAGTTGATAAATCAGTTTCTGTGAAATCTAAGAAAGCAAAAGGTAAGAAACAAAAAGCTCAGCTTTCACAGAAACCGATCCTCACTGGTAATCCAAAGAAGAAGCATTCTCTTAATTCTCATCATTCTAACTCTAAAGTTTCAAATGTTTCAGATTTGAGAAAGCAAAGGGTTGAAGTTAAGACTGCATGGATACCGAAACAGAAGATAGACGAGAAAGCTAAATCTAGTTCTAGTTTTATTTTGAATAAAAAGACTTCTAGTAAAGATGATTTGAGTGTGAATGTTGCTACTTTTAAAAATAATCTTGTTGATTCTCGCAAGAAATATTCTATAAAGAAATTATTTCAGTTAGCTCCATCTAGTACTAAAAAGTTTTTAAATTATGGTGAGAATGTGATTATGCTTCTCGTAGATATTCTGATGTTTGGTATGGTTCATATAATGTTTCATCTTATCATTATCATACGTCTTATCATGCTTCTGGTTTTCAAAGAAAAAGCGGACCCAAATTTAAATGGGTGCCAAAATCAAGTACTAACAGTGGAGGTCCCATTTTTAAATGGGTTCCTAAACCTCTTCTTTCTTGATTTGTATTGTGCAGACCCGTCATATGTGGTATTTGGATAGTGGGTGTTCCAAACATATGACCGGGCAGAAGAGTATGTTGTCTAATTATACGGACAAATACTGTGGCACAGTTCGTTTTGGAAATGATCAGTTTTCACCTATTCTGGGATATGGTGATGTTGTACATGAAAATCTTACGATCAAGAAGGTGAGTTATGTTGAAGGCTTAGGGCACAACCTGTTCAGCATTGGCCAGTTCTGCGACAAAGATTTAGAGGTTAATTTCAAGGCCAAGACATGTTCAGTACGCACTGAAGAAGGAAAAGAACTCCTGGTCGGATCTCGCAAGTCAAACCTCTACACTATCAATTTGTCAAAGGTCCAGGCTGGCAATCAGGTATGCCTACTATCAAAGGCCTCGATGCAACAAAGCTGGTTATGGCATCGACGACTTTCTCACCTCAACTTTCGCTACATCAACAAGCTGGTCAGTGGCAAGCTAGTGAAAGGTCTTCCAGAACTGAAGTTCAAAAGAGAACATCTATGTGCAGCGTGCGAAAAGGGAAAGATGAAGAGAGCCCCACACAAACCAAAGACTAAACCGAGTACCAGCTCTCCATTAGAGTTGTTGCATATAGATCTGTGCGGTCCTATGTGAACGCAAAGCTTAGGAGGAAAGAAGTATGTGTTGGTTATCGTGGAGGACTATACGCGATACACTTGGGTTAAGTTTCTACGGTCTAAAGATGAGACTCCCGATGTTCTCATTACGTTTCTGAAGACGACCCAAGTCAATCTGCAAAAACAAGTAAAGATTCCCAGGACTGACAACGGCACAGAGTTTAAGAACAAGATAGTTGAAGAATATCTCGAATCGGTCGGGATATCACATCAATACTCTGCTGCTCGCACGCCTCAACAGAACGGAGTCGTCGAAAGGCGAAATCGTACACTTGTCGAGGCCACTCGGACAATGCTCAGCCAATCTGACTTACCTTTATTTTTGTGGGCTGAAGCTGTCTCGACTGCATGTCACACTCAGAATCGCTCCATGATACATCGTAGATTTCAGAAGACTCCGTATGCGTTGATAAACAACCGAACACCAACCATTAAATACTTTCATGTTTTTGGTTGTACGTGTTATGTTCTAAACGACCGAGAGAATCTGAACAAGTTCAGTGCTAAGGCGGATGAAGGCATCTTTGTTGGTTATTCATCTACATCGTCTGCATATCGTGTTTATTTGAAGAAGTCGAAGATTGTGATCGAGAGCGTTAATGTTACATTCGATGAGGAAATGGCTTCTGAGCACATCAGTTCAGAACCCGTCATTACTGGAGTATTAGCTTCTGGACCAACCAGTCCAGGACCTGCACCTCAAGAGATCAAATCAGATGGCGCTTCGTCGTCTACTTCTAACTTATCTGATTTGGATTTATTATTTGAACTGTTCTATGATGAATTTCTTGGTTCTAAATTGCCTAACTCTGTTGTGGTTGACAGGATAGAAGACTCAATGACTACTCATCCGACCACTTCCGATATCTCTACTGAATTTGGTTCCCCTATTCAGCAAGAAGTTCCAGTTCAAAAGCCTACTCCGACAGTTGAAGTTGTGACCAACAATGCCGAGACAGAAGTAGCTGACTCCGTAGGATGTACTGTAAGGACTGATCAACAGATTGTCCAAGTTGTACCTACTGCAACTTCTGCAACGACTACTTCAACTGACACCCCCGTTAATTCTGAACCATCTGAAGGCGATAACAGTGGATTCCTAGATGCTGACAATGATCAACATGCATCTAATCCACTCCCTCATGAACATAAGTGGACCAAAGAGCACTCGGTACATCAAATTATTGGAAATCCTTCTGCACCGGTGCAAACTAGGTCTACCACATCAAATCTATGTATGTATGAATCCTTTTTGAGCAAGATCGAGCCTACTCGCGTATCTGAGGCCCTTGCCGATTCAGATTGGGTAACTGCGATGCAAGATGAGCTGAATCAGTTTGAAGCACTGAAAGTCTGGAGACTCGTACCCAAACCGCAAGGTAAAACCATCATTGGTACGAAATGGGTGTTCAAAAACAAGAAGGATGAAGATGGTACCGTTATCCGAAACAAAGCACGACTTGTCGCCAAGGGATATAGGCAAGAGGAAGGGATAGAGTACGATGAGACTTATGCTCCAGTGACACGTATAGAGGCGATTCGGATGTTCTTAGCCTACGCAACCCACAAGAACTTCACCGTCTATCAAATGGATGTGAAGACAACTTTTCTGAATGGAGTACTCAAGGAAGAATTCTACGTCTCACAGCCAGAAGGGTTTGTAAATCCAGATAAGCCGAACCACGTCTACATCTTGGATAAAGCTCTTTATGGACTAAAACAAGCTCCTCGCGCCTGGTATGATATTCTATCTCAATTCTTGGTTAAGTCGGGTTTCACAAAAGGTACGGTTGATACCACTCTTTTCATTAAAAAGGATAAAGGCGATATCATTCTTATTCAAATATATGTGGATGATATTATTTTTGGTTCTACAAATCCTAAGTACTGTAGGAACTTTGCAAACCTCATGGTGTCTCGTTTTCAAATGAGCATGATGGGAGAGATGAATTTCTTTCTCGGATTGCAAGTCAAACAATTTTCAACAGGGATCTTTATCAATCAATCTAAATACATTTTGGATATTCTTCGGAAGTTCAAAATGGAAAATTGTAAACCGATTGGTACCCCAATGGCACCTGGTACTAAGATTGGCACTGATCTTTCGGGAAAGGCTGTTGATGTTAGGGCTTATAGAGGGATGATAGGTTCCTTAATATATCTCACTTCAAGTAGGCCGGATATAATGTTTTCTACATGCTTATGTGCTAGATATCAGGCCAATCCTAAAGAATCTCATTTGTCTGCTGTAAAGCGGATTTTCAGGTATCTGAAGGGGACTGCAAATCTTGGTCTGTGGTATCCTAAGGATACAAACTTTGAACTAACATCTTATTCAGACGCAGATCATGCTGGTTGCATGTTAGACAGGAAAAGCACCTCGGGTCATATCCAATTTCTCGGAGATAAACTCGTTAGTTGGGCTTCAAAGAAGCAATTATGTGTCTCCACATCAACGGCCGAAGCGGAATATGTAGCTGCTGCTAGCTGCTGTTCTCAGGTCCTGTGGATGAGAACACAACTGCGAGACTATGGATTTAATTTCAATAGAATCCCAATCTATTGTGATTCGAAGAGCGCTATTGCGATTACCGCTAACCCTGTTCAGCATACTAAGACCAAACACATAGATGTCCGGTATCATTTTATAAAAGATAATGTAGAAAAGGGGACAATTGAACTTTACTTTGTAAAAATCGATTATCAGCTTGCAGATTTGTTTACCAAACCTTTAGACGAAAAGAGATTTAATTTTCTTGTCTCAAGACTTGGTATGCTAAATCTTAAGACCTAATCGGTCGTTACCTATTAAAGTTTCTTATTGTATCTCTTTATCATTTCTTTATTATTATTTCCGCATGATACCTGCTCTTTAACAGTTTGTTCATGATCTCAGGGGGAGTGTGAGAAGTGTCTTATAGATGATCAATGTTAGTTTGAGGGGGAGCAATTCTGAATGCATTGTACTTACTGATCAACTTGTTAGTAATGCATAATTTTAGGGGAAGCGATCAAGTCAAAGGAGTATGGCGATGACTTCTGATTATTTCTGATCAGAACTCGTACATCAATTGTTTTACTGCTTTATGTCATTTCAATTTCAGTGAATAAAGTTACTTTGACTAGACTTTTAGACTTTTGTAGGTTGAGAGATGCTTCAAAGATCATATCTTTATGACTTTAAGCTTGACTTCGTGAGATGTAAGACTGTACTCGAAAGGTATAATTTCTTTTCTTCATCTCATTCATGGTTGAAAGAAGGACAACTTTCAATCATAAGAAAACATGTTCTTAAATGTTCAAACCACTTCCCGATTCTCAAACAGATTTCTTGAATTGGAAGTGTGATTTTAAATATTTTCTGCTTCATCATTGAGCTTTAACTGATCAAGTTAAATCACCTAAGCATCATATGCTTCATAGGAAAACATGGGATCAGTGTGCTAGGACTTCAAAGAAACTTCTATGGATTCACGTTAACCAGTGTTTCCTACCCAAGAAGTTAATCCTTTATTGATTGAATGTGAGGAGTCAAATGAAATGAGTGTGGGATGTGTGATGAGAGAATATGTCAAAAGAGAGTTCGGTTAGCTGTGAGCTTAAAGATTAAAAGACAGAGGGTGAGAGATCAGAGTAAAAGAATATCAAACTCTGCACCAACTACTTTCTGAGCCGGGCAGCCACATTTCTAATGCTTCACATTTCTTTGGTGAACATTATTGAAACAGGTAACTAGCCCATGCCAACTCTTGACATTACCCCACCAGCCACTCATTTTCTTCTCAACAAAGAAATGTTTCATTCTCAAAGGGGACGCAACACATATGCTATCTGATTTTCTTTTGGAAAATCTGGATATTGAAAAGAAGGACGTCTGCCCCACCTTCAAACTTCATTCATGCACATTGAGTCTGTGTTTCACTAACTGTTGTTTCAGTGGTTTACACATTTTGAGCCTTATAAGCAAACATCATATGCTTAATTTATTCTATCACTTGCACAAACACACAAAGAATTTGTTTCTTTGTCATAACGTTCATAGAAATTGCCTTTATGGTATTTCGATGATTGAATGGAAGCCCTGGGGGAGTGAACATCATAAAAGCTCCTTTATATTGTGTATTCGTTACACACAGTGACTTTGTGTTACTGACAGGCAATTTTAACTGATTCATTTGTTGATTCAGGTGTTACACTTCATTTTCTAATTTGTCTAGATTTGCAAAGATCTGGATGAACATCTTAATGAATTGACGGATAATCAGTGGTTCTGTTTGCAAGATCAATGGTGGAAGAAATTTCTTGAAGACACGTTTTGATGAACTCTTTGCTCTTTTCATCAAAAAGGGGGAGAATCGTCAATCAAGAAATGTGGAGATCAAAAGTTTTTGAAAGAATTTCTGAAGATATTATGAAGTTTTGTTGCTTTGAAGAAATTTTCTTTGAAGATGATTTGCTGAAGTATTACGAGCTGAAACTGGAGATAATTTCTTTCCAAAAGATAGTCTCATCGATTGGGAAGATTGCTACATTCTGAAGACAAAGAGGAAGATTACATTTACATTTTATGAGCTTAAAGAATGATCTTGATCCAAAGGGGGAGATTGTTAAAGCACATATTTATTGGATTCAAGATCATAATTATCTGAAGATGGAAATCTGAAGTTAAAGCTGATAAAGTCGTCTCAACAAATAGTCTAGGGTCCTTTTGTAATAAATAGTCAAAGTTTGTTTACGTATTTTATTTATTAGTTAGTTTTAATTTTAATTAAATTAGTTTGTTTTAGGTTGTTGGGCCAAGCATTGCAAAGCCCATTACCAAGTCTTCAAAGCCCATTAGGCTAATTAAGCCTAAGTATAAATTAAGTTAATTTAGTTGTAATTAGGGTAAGAAAAAGCTTAAGGGAGCTTAATTAGAGAGAAACTCATTATTGAGAGAAACCTGTGGTGTTGCGCCGTGAACAGTAGAAAGAAACAGAGAGATCGATTCAAGCTTGTAATCCTTTGATTCTTTGATTAATCAATATCAGGTTTGCATTATTGTGTTAATTATTGATTTACTTGATTGAATGATTGCATATTGGGACACACATCTCTTATATTTTACCTTGTACTTTTCAGCACGGTCAGAGTTTGAAGGAATAGAAGTGTTTGGCTTTTGAAAAGAGGGTTGGTAGGAGTCAGACTTGGTTCTGACATACCTTGAGGATGTACGGTTAGAGGAGGGCAGTCTAGATTTATCAGAGGACCTACTTCTGCATTCAGAAGAAAAGTGTCCCTTCCTCCCACACCAGTAACATTCCTCATTTGATTTGTCATATGGAGTGTTTTTGGAAAGAGTAGAAGATGATTTTCTAGAAAACCTAGGTTTTCCATAAGAGAAACGAGGTTTGCCTTTTGAAAAACCTGCAAGCATGGCAATACCATCTGACAGTTGAGCCACAGAGGTCTCCTCTCCTTCATCATCAACCTCACTAAGATAAGCTTCTGAAGGGTCATTGGGGTCCTCTTGACTATTGTCAGAATCAGAGGGATAGGTGATTCTAGGTACACACACAGTATTTTTGGAAGAATCGCTAACAAGAGCTAGAGAAGAGCTTTTAATGTCTTTTGTGATAGACTTCCTAAGCAGTTTAGTTTGCTCATAGTTGAAGAGAGTGCCATACAAGGCAGTGAGAGGCATGGAATCAAGATCCTTGGTAGACTTGATACAAGTACAGATATTTTCCCAAAACTCAGGAAGACAGTCCATAAACTTGCACAAGACTTCCTCATTATCATATATGTGACCCACAAGATTAAGATCGTTGAGAAGACTGTTAAAACGATTGTAGTAGTCTGAGAGAGATTCACCCTTTTCATGAGAAAATAGTTCATACTTTCTTACTAGAGCAATCTTTCTGCTCTTTTTCACCTCAGACGTACCTTCATAAAGAACACACAGGGTGGACCACATTTCTTTAGCGGTAGAAAGGTTAACAAGGGAGTGATAGACCTCATCAGGTAGAGAGAGGGCAATGATGGCTCTGACTTTAGTATCAAGAGCTATAAGATGTTTGTCTTCATCATTGTATTTACTGGGGTCCTTTACAATGTATCTCCCAGTGGCTGGAGTTCTTTCTTCCTCAGAAGAGTCCTCATCAGCTTTTGCCTTATCTGCAATGTACCGGTCCCAAACTCTAGGAATAAAAGGACCTTCATGTAAGATAGTTGGATATCTGTTGTCAACTCCTTCTAGAAAGAGTATCATACGACTTTTCCACAAGAAGAAGTTATTGGGGTTAAACCTTGGTGGTTTGGCTATAGAGCCATTGTCGTATGAAACAGCAGTGGTGTTTTGAGAAGAAACATTGTTTAAAGAAGAAGAAGAAGAAGAGGCTGCCATTGCAAATCTAGTTTATTGAGTTAAACTAAACCGCTCTAATACCACTTGTTGGTCCCAAATAGCAGTAAGTAAATAAGAAAAGTATTGTAGAAGGGGGTTGAATACAATACACACGGTTTTTCACTTAATTTAATTCTTATTGATTTAAAATCAAGAATTACACATAGAAAACTTTTGATTGTTGCGGAAAAGAATAAATGAAATCTATTCAAACAATCTTACACAAAGAGAATGAAGAACAATTGTAAAACACTTAGAAAAAATTGAACTTCGTAGAAAGAAAGTTGCCAGGCACTTAAAGAACTTGAAGGTTGTAAAACTGGTTCTGCTGGGTATCTTGCAAGTTGAAGCATCCTCCATATATATAGTGTCTCATGCATTAAATGCATGGGACACCTGTTGAGCAAAGGATGTGCACAGGTCTTCAGCAAGGTACATGATGTACCTTTTGTCTTGAGGTGTTTTGGCTTGAAGTGTTGACCTGCAAGGATGGTGGAGACCTTTCCTTAAAAGAGTATAAACTACAAAACATACTTTTTCTGATCTTCGGATGAGGTCCACATCAATGCAAGATATCACAAATATACTTTGTCAGAAAAGTACAATGTGTTAGAGAGATCTTCGGGCTTTGAAGATTAAGAGGTCTTCGGCTCCCGAAGACTGAGAGGTCTTCGGCTCCCGAAGACTGAGATCGGCACCATCCTGGCCAATGGTGTTGATCAAGTAGGCATACTTGGCTTTAGGCTGAGGAGTCTATCTTTAATCCGCTTTGAGAGATATTCTCCTTCTTTGTCTTCTTCGGCTGATCTTCGACTTCACCGAACATTTGTATAGAAACCAAGCTGCTAAAAGAACCTCAAAATACTCTAAGTATGATAATATAAAATGGAAGATCGGGAGGTCATCTTCAAATCTTCAAATGACCCAACAATATCAATATATATATATACTAGTGGTGTTCCCGCGCGATGCAGCGCGGGTGAATCACAATTCCGAAACATCAAGTTGAAGGTTAATATGTTGTATTAGCAAAATCGAATGGAAAAATAATTGCACACATATTGGGCTTCTAAATCCATTACTCAGAACTAATTACAAAACTTGAAATTATTGACTGAACAAAGAAATACAATCATTTGTAAATAATGCTCATCCGTATCTCCAAAATGTTGTTTAGTTTTCGTGATACACTCATTCGTAAATATTTTCTGCAAAAAAACACCAATTTCTCATTCAAATCAAATCCAATTTCACTAGCTACTTCATATACATTTGACAACCAATATGTTATATGTTGACAAATTGGGTGATTAAATTTTTAAGAAAATCATACCCTCTTCCCACTCAATCGTCTTTTTTTTCTTTTTTTATTGATAGTTATAATTTTGGTCCCTAAACTCTTTTGAATGATTTACTTTGTACCTTATGCTTTTATATTTTATATTTTTATTATATTAATACATATAAGCGTATATTAACTAAAATACGTTAAAAAGATAATTTTTAATTTTAACAAGTTACACAATTATAATCGCCTCGTCGATACCTTCGAAATTAGCCCAACATTGAATATTTTTTGATTTAATTATATTATTACATGTCATATATTGTACATTGGTTAATCGATTTTTTTATTATTTATTTAAATCAACATAGGCACGAGTATTTTTTTTAAACGTATTTTAGTTAATATACGATGAATATGGTTAACCGTATTTTAGTAATAACAATATTTTTCATTTGCCACTTTTGAAACGTATGAATATATTTATTCGTTTTTTATACCCAAATTGCTACAACAATTGTTACTCGACCTAATTTACCACTTTCTGATTATTATTATATCGGGGATCTCGCTTGGGAGGCATAGGATACCCCCTTCCCACTCAATCGTTTGGGAGACATAGGATACCACTTTCTGATTATTATATGTTGACAAATTGGTTGATTAAAATTCGTAGAAAATCATACCCCTGGCCCCCTTCCCGCTCAATCGTCTTTTTTTTTCTTTTTTTATTGATAGTTATAATTTTGGTCCCTAAACTCTTTTGATTGATTTACTTTATACATTATGATTTTATATTTTACATTTTATATTTTTATTATATTAACACATATAAACGTATATTAATTAAAATACGCTAAAAAGGTAATTTTTAATTTTAACAAGTTACAACATTATAATCATCTCGTCGATACCTTCGAAATGAGTCCAATATTGAATATTTTTTTATTTAATTATATTATTACATGTCATATATTGTACATTGGTTAATCGATTTTTTTATTATTCATTTAAATAAACATAGTGACAAGTATTTTTTTTAAATGTATTTTAGTTAATATACGTTGGATATGGTTAAACGTATTTTAGTAATAACGATATTTTTCATTTGTCACTTTTGAAACGTATGAATATGTTTATTCGTTTTTTATACCCAAATTGCTACAACAATTATTCCTCAACCTAATTTGTCACTTTCTGATTATTATATCTGGTTTAGTTTTAATATCATTATTATTCTAAAAACTTTTAGATATGACTCGAAATCCACAATTTCCATCGCCCATACAGAGAGAGGGAGAGAGTTTGAAATGAAATCCCGAAATGAAATGAAATCCCAAAACTGACCCGTGAATACCCGGTTTTTTCGGTTTTCGGTTTTTTGATTTTTCAGATTTTTTGGTTATCGAATTTATCGATTTCATATATAAACATACACTATCATACATGTAAATATGAACATTTTTGAACAAAGAGTCCCTTTAAATCATATCATAGAAGTTGAATGGTATATTATTTCTATAAAGTAAATCAACTTTGATCTTTTTATAATTAAATTAATTATAGTTTTTGATAAACATTTTTTCTTTTCATCGAATGTTGATTCTTAATTAGAAATGTAAAACCCTCTTATAAATTGATTTAAAGATATTTGAACTTGAACTACTAATAATAATCTTTTATCATGATTTTAAGTTAAAAAATGCAAATTCAATATGAAAAATGAAATTGCAATGCAAATAACGTTGAACCATGTCGAGTGAAAAATGCAATTGCTATACTCCATACCAAAACGTATTTTTGAACGTATTTTGACATATTTTAATATATAATAAAATAATTAAATTAAAAAATATTTAATATTGAGCTCATTTTAAAGGTATCGAAAAGAGGATTATAATAGCATAATTTGTTAAAATTAAAAGTATTTATTTTAGTTAATATTCGATTATATGTGTTAATATGATGATGGTGTAAAATGAAAATTAAAAAAGTAATGGGTATAAAGTAAATAAATAAAAAGAGTTGAAGGACCAAAACTGTAACTATTAATTCAAATTAAAAAAAAACCTTTCACGTTGGCTCCTTGGCTTGGCGGACGCCAAATAGGCATGGAAATGGGCCCCGACCCGCCGGGGAACCTGGTCCACCCGCCCCGATCGGGGATGGGGATTCCCCGCTAAACCGGGGATGGGGACGGGGACGGGTATCGCACTCCCCGCCCCGCCCCGTCCCCGTTATATATTTTATTTAATATTTAATATATATTATTTATTTAAACTAAATCGGTAATTCATAATTTCCTATTTCCTAACTAGGTTTATAATATAAAATTGTTATTTTTTGGATGTCAATCAAAATACAATTACTCGATATGGTTTTGAATATTACTCGATATCTTTTGGTACATGTGAAGTTAAGTTTTTTTTTTCCGAATTCGGTTGAATTTCTTTTGGTTTTAAGTTATTAATTATTATATGATGTTGTGATTTTTTTATACTAAATTAAATTTCTTTTGATTTTAGGTTTATTGGAACTATATGATATTTAAACATGTGCGGTGTCTCATATATTTGATTTAAATAGATTACATAAACCGAAAAGAAAATCCCCGTTTCCCCGTTGGGGATCCCCGTTCCCCGTTGGGGATGGGGATGGAGATGTGATCATATTCCCCGGTGGGGACGGGGATGGGGACAGGTATGAAGATGAGGGATTGGGGACGGGGACGGGGATGGGGATTGAGGTCCCTGCCCCATCCCCGCCCCATTTCCATGCCTAACGCCAAATCCACATTTCAATTCAATTTCCAGTCGACCAAATCTCATTTCACTAACCTTGCATTTGTATCCAATGTTTTAAAAACCGGATTTTTGGTTGACCCGGTGTGGTGACCGGGTCACGGTTTAACCGATTCAACCGGGTGGTTGACCCGGTTTCAAAAAAATTATGTATTTTTCATTTTCTTGCATATATATAACTTCTCGCAAAATATTTAACTTCTCGCATGATCCTCCCTCTATATATGTATATATATAAAACCAAGAATTTGATGTCCACAAGTTAAAACATTAAAAATACACATAATAAAAAGTTTACATCAATCCAAAAACATTAAAAAAAACACATAACAAGAAGTTTTATATCAATCTAAAAACATAAAAAACATAAATATAAAAAAATTATTTTTTTAACCGGGTCAACACACACATAACATAATCTCTCTCTCTAACCTTTCATTTTCTCTCTCTAGAATTCACTCACTCATACCTTCTCTCTCTCTCTCTCTCTCTAACACAGGTTGTATGGACATCTTATCTATCTATCTATCTGAATCAATCGTTTTCGAGTAAAAATGGAGTTGGAGGAAGCAATTTGCTTCCAGTTTTCGTCGCTATTTTCCGGTGGATTGACTTAAAAAAAAGACACTTCCCTCATTTCCGGCCATCTCCTCCATTCCGGCAAAATACTTTTCTTTTTATCCCCGTCACCCACCACAGATCTGGATTGTGCATCAATGGAGGTGAAGCTGAAATTGGGTTTGGGTGACATAAGGTGGTTTGTTCACCATCTTCAACGACCTGCTTCATCAGATATTGTAAAACGCATACCCACAGTTAGATTGGATTTATTTCACCTCCTTGCACACACACACTACCACCTTCAAAATGGATATGCGTTTTCTAAGTTTTTTCGATTCACACCAAGTTTGGGTTTTCTTTGATTCCACATTAAGAGGTTTAGGTTTTCTTCGATTTTGAGTGAAGAGCATAAATAGACATGGATGAAATAAAGGGGCAAAGATGTGTGTGTGTGTGTGTGTCCTATTATAAAAGAGAGAGAGAGAGAGAGAGAGAGAGAGATGTAATGTTTCCAACCCATTTGTTCACCAATTAGTTGCTTCTGAAATGTGGGTTTTCTCTTTTTCCTCCACTATAATGATGTGATTCTCATAATTTTCTCAAAATAAGTTTGATCTGTATTTTCAAAATTCACTTTTTTTCCTTTCATGTTTGTTTAAATTTCTATTGCTTTATGTTTCAATTTCATATAAAATGGAACTGAATTTAACCTGAGGTTAAAGAACTGAAATCTACAAAACCTGCAAAATAAAAAACAACTGAATGAGAGTTTTTGCTTTTAATTTGTAGCATGGGATTTGAAAGTTTTGGGTTGGTGGTTGAAAGATTAAGATAAACAGGAACTGAAAGTTTTTTTTTTCTTCATAAACATGGAAAGTTTCTTCTTTTTTATTCATAAACAAAGAAAGTTTCTTTTTTCTTTTATCTAGAAAGGGATGGCCGAAAGAGAAGAATATGTATGTTTGGTAGAAGAAGTGCTTTGATTGTTTGTACATCATGCTTTATAGGTTGTTTTTAAGACTTTTATGTTTTAGAATGTTGTACTCTATGCTTTATAACATGTATTTAAGACTTTTGACAAATTTCAATTATAAGGTAGTATAGATAAAGGAAGGCATAAGAGATAGTGAATAAGAGACCTCCATGGCCATTTATTTATTTTCTTAGAATTTTGAGTTTTTTTAAATTTTGTTGGCATATTAAATGAGAAGTTTTTCAATTGTGCATTAAATTAGTACAACCTTTTATTTATTTATTTTTTTTCATTCTAGCTTTTACTTATATAATCTTTTTATTTATTAATTTTTTTATATGTTGATTTTTTTTAATAAATTGCCAAAAGTTTATTTAACATTGCTAAAAAAATGTATTTTTATTTTTATTAATTCATTTATATTATTTAAACATATATGTTTATTTGAATTTTTTTTTCAATTTAATCATCATATTTTCTTAATAACCTAACAATCAATATATATATATATATATATATATATATATATATATATATATATATATATATATATACTACCTTAATATACATTTAAGCAAAAGTCTTAAATACAACTCACAATGCACAAAGTACTATACTTTGATACATCCAATTCAAAAATCTCTTAAGTACACTTCATAAAACATAGTGTACAAGTTTTTTATGCAAGAATTTAAAAACAGGAAAGTACACCCTCCAACCCATACTTTCTGACCTCCCGCCCATACCTATTTGGGTTTCTTCATACACTTCCTTCTACCAAAAACGTATCATCTACCTGCTACATTTTCACTTCGATTTCTCTGTTCGATTTTGAGTCCAAATTTCTCTGTTGAAACCGAAGTTATCAAGCAACAAGAAACGGAGAGGGGATCATCTTCAAAAAATGAAGTTCAAGACAAGGGTTCAATCACTCGCTCTCATTCCAATCGAAGAACATGTTTGTTTTTCATTTATTTCGATTATGGTTTCAATTTTTAGTTTCGATTTTGGTTTCGATTAGAGTTGTAGGGTTTATATTTCTGATCATATTTTGATATGTTCAGGGTTATTATCGGAGAGGTGCTGCATATCTTGCAATGGGAAAGTTCAAGGAAGCACTCAAGGATTTCCAAGAGGTTTGTGTCACTTTTTGATCATTTGATTGAGATGGAGAATGAATGGTTTTTATATGTTAGATTAAACTATAGTATATGTAAATAGCTATATACGAATTTGTTCTGCAATCATGAGTGTGGTTAACACTTATGTAAAAGGTATACATTAGTTTCCACTTGAAGTTGAAAAATTATTAACTGCATGGTCTAGGAAGTTCATGGACCATGTTCATTCTTGTGTTAGTCAGATCATGTTTTTGTTACTTACTTTACATATTTAGGGTACTTTACTATTTCTTTCATGATCTTTTCCATAAGCTAATTAGGGATTTATTTATGCAATCATTACTATTGATTATCGGGTGGTTTAATTTTAATGATAGACCTTTTGTTAAAGTTTTCTATTGTTGAGCGATAGGTTAATTGGTAAAACCGACCGATCAAGTGCCAAATGATTTGAAGCATCTGTGGAGTTGGTGCTAAATGAAAAAAATGAGAGACAAATATTATGAATAGATATCTGAATGACATTTAGTTTTTTTGATTTAATTTATCTTCTTGTCTTATAGGGTTTAGAAACATAATCTTTTGCGGTGTTGTATGTATTGATGTCAATCTTGTATTGTAATATTGAATGATTCATGGTTTTATCATGTATTTGAGGTCGACCGCCTCTAGCAAGTAATGGGTTGGGCTTGTGTTATGTATACAGTATATATGTGTGTATATATATATATAAAACCATATATATGCTTTACCTAAATGTTGTGAGCTTACAGATAAGTTACCCTCGTTCGAGGACATGACTCCACACTCATTTATTTCGATTTTGGTTTTAGAGAACAGGTTTGCTGCTGATTGAAGACCATCTATTATACGGTTAGGTTTCGATTACCCCTTGCACTGTTATTTTCTCACGACGCCATTGTTGATTTGCGTCTCTGACTGAGCTCTTGAAATGCAGAGTAAGCTCATACATATATCTTTCTCTCAAACACACACACACACACACATTTTTACCTTTTGGTTTTTGTTTCTCTATTTTCTTCGTTTTGATTTGCCTTGCGGTACTACGTTCACCTGTATTTTTTTAAGAATCTGGTTACTGGTTCATTTTAGTAACCGGACACATAAACAGGTTTGAGGGTATGAATACTCTAAATCGATTTCATATTAGGGGTTTTTAGGTAGAAACAAGCAATGATGGTTCTGGTACTACAAAATCGGTAATTAATGTTTATGTTAGCATATGGAAGCAGAATGGAAGATTGGGGTTATTCATCTTCTCGATCACTCACCAGTTTTGCTTACTTACCGATCTAAGATTATCTATCTTCTATTGATTTGTTTACTTACCGGTTTATCTCGAAAACTTTTCATCTTATTCTGTTAACTGGCATCGTCAGCCTTCTGACTTATGTTGCTCATAGTTTGGTTTGCCCATCCTGCCAGCATCTCAGGTACAATTCTCATCCTGCTTTAACTCTGCGACAAGCGTTATAAATGGCAGAGTGGTTTGATTTTTTACTTCCTCATTAGCTCTGTTTAGCGCAAAATGCAACGGATTTTACCTTAATTTTTATCTAATGTAACAAAGTATTTTTTTTCAACCAATATAACAATGGTGGATGCTCCCTACTGTTTTATGTTTTTTGGGTTATAGAAGGGAGTGGGATTTTGCTGGTAGAACCAAAGGTAAAAGGGACCGTCTTTGTGGATTGTTTATCTACGCATGAATAGTGTAGATATGTTTACCTCGTGTGGATGTATTACTGTTGGTTCCTTTTGATGATGATTCTTTTTATCTTCTTTGTAGATGTTTTTTAAAATTGTACAAATTTGGGGTATGTTTAATGATGATGGTATAATAGATAATGTTTTATTGTTTCTGGATTGGAAAACCATGTTTATCCTAATGATTTCACCTTAAAAAAAAACTACAAGATTGCTCATGTTCTAGATCATTGTAACATGCATTCTAGATTAATGTTTAATATAGTTACTTTTTCCTTTTATTAGTTCCCAAACTCATATAAAATTGTTTTTATCTGATGTTGGATGGATTTGTGTCTGGTCAAATTCAATTTGATTCAACTCAAGGAAGCAATTTGATTTTTTTTGTATGCTGTTTAATAGTCATTGGATGCTCCAGAAGCTGTGGAATTTTAAGTTTGCTGCTGTCCTTGGTGATTCATTCTGACCGTGATGAATATGGAGCTTGAGGTGCTTTTTTTACAAGAGTTTGATTAGAGGCTGTGGACTATGTGTTTTCGTTTCTATCTTGTGGTTTCTTTTTGATCAATTTGGGACAGATGTTACTTGCCTTTTGGTCAGTTGGAATAGATGTTTATCGATGCTGGCCTTGGTCTTAATTTTCCTAAATATCTTTTCTTTTGGTTGTTGCTGTCCTCCTTTTTTTTTTCTTCATATGGTGATATGATTGTCCAAGATTTTGATGCACTAACCATTGATGAGATAGTTAGAATATTGTAAATTTTGAACCAGCTATGGTTTTTTTCTTCAAAGTTAAATATATTAGAACTAATTTTATTATTTGAATACAATTTTTCTGATTGTTAAAATAAAAGTTTTGGACAACCGGATAAACATAATACTCATTCTCAAATGACAAGTAATTTGAATTATTTTTATGCTCACGGGTTCTTTATATTTTCTTTCATAACCAAGGGTTTGTTCATGTTGAAGTTCTCATTTTAACCATCGTGTGGATACTGATCTTGAAAATTCCAAAGTTTCAACTTTGAGCGTTTATGCTAAAAAGAGAAAAGGAAAGAGCATATTTCAATGGATGATACAACTTCTTGAAAGCTCAAAGATAGGGAGTCAAGGGGATCTCTTTGAATATCAATGGATGATTTAATTGGTTTGGTTTCTTTTAATATTCTGAATTAATCATCAAATGTTACATGAAATAAATTATTTCTTTTGATATTTATGTGGTACTTAGATTTGATTTGATTGGATTGGTTTGATTTATTGAATTTTGAATTGTCATACAATTTTTGGAATCGTAACTTTCATAGCGAAGGACATTACATTACACAATAAGATAGATGAAGGTGAATATTTTGCCGGTAAGTGCTTACACGATAACAATTTGGTAAACACCCCCTAAGCGTAAATAGCTGGTAAGCGCTTTCTGAAATAAGAGGTCTGACCAGAGTAAGCAACTCTGTCTAAAATAAGTGCTGTCTGGAAAATGGTTGTTTACCAAATATTCTGGATTTGGTGCTGACCGACTACAAATGACATTTATGCCCCTATATATAGTAAAATTATAAATACAACGCAACTATTTTTCAAATATTATGTTTGAATAATTGTTGAAAATTAGAAATAATTGTGGGGTCTTTTTTTTACTAGCTTTAACCTTTTCCTGAGCTTCAAACAAAGCTTTCTTGTGCTTTTCTGTGAAAAACTGATGGTAAATTTCATTCTTTCAGACTTTCAGTAACATCCACATTGTTTTTAAGAATCATAATAAAAACAAAAAAAAAAGATCCTTTTATTGAATTCCAAACATCCAAACAAATTAGTGAAAAGTTTTGGGTAAAAATGGAAAGAAAAGCCCAAAAAGTTTTGAAGAAAATGAGGAAGAATTATACCTTTCCAAGTTTGTGAAGAATTTTCTCCAAAGCTATTGAGACGATGATGATGACTACACAAACACCAGCAACAACCCAAGTGGGTGTTTGATCGAGTTCTCTTTGGCTTCTTCAGTTGTATCTCCTGCCATATTCAAAAAACAACACATAATTTGGTGAAATTTTTAAGAGTTTTGAAACATGGGTTTTTAATGCTGAAGATATTATATATTTATGTATGAATATATGTTGAGGAGACGAGTGTCGGGATTGAAGGGTTTCTTTGTTGACTTTAATTTGGTCCTTGAGAGAAGAACAATGGTGGAAGAAAGACTGATAATGGAGGTTGGAGGATAAAAAGGGAAAAAAAATAAAGAAAGCATCTCTGACCACTATAAGAGTAGGGGTTGTTGCTGACCGAGTTCCATCTGGTAAGAGGACCGGTCAGTACCTCTTTTTAGATTATAGGTGATTAGTAAACACTCTATAACTTATTGGGATAAGAGCCTCTTATCTAATAAGAGCCAATAAGAGCTAAGTAAACAACCCCTTAGTTTTTTGATTTTCTTCATAAATCTATTATTAGGTTTAACTCTTCATCTCCCTTAAACGTTCAACATCATCATCCATGGAGAAATCAAAAAAATATCGCCACTCGCTCATCTTCCCCACTCGCTCATCGGTATGCTAATTGTAAGAAAACCCCAAAATCAAAGTTAAACCGAACCCTAAAACCACCTCCATTCTCTCCTCCTTCAAAATCGCAGGTTGTTTATCTTCGTGAGGGCATTTGCGTGGTGGTGGAGAACCAATCCGATGATCAAGTTGCGGGTTTTTGGATGTGGCGGCGATATCGATGCGAGGTGTGTTCTTCTTTCTTTTGTTGGTGGATTTAGTGGGATCAAGTTTTGAGTCTGATGAGTGAGTTGAAGATAACGGGTTGTTGGTTTGATCCGCCATGAAAATTTGAAATTTGGTGATGGTGAATTGGTGATGATAGGTTTAGGGTTTCAGAAATATTGTTGAAGAAAGGGAGGGAAAGTTTCTTGAAATGGAGGTGATTGAAATATGAGCGATTTGGATGACTGTTGTGTATTCAGGATTTGATGTACAAGTTTGATTTGAATCCCTCTCAAAGTTATGAGACAGCTTCAAAGTTCTGTACCAACTACCTAGCCTCCATGGCACACCTGGACGTGTAATCTTGTGTTTCATTCTTTATCAAGTTTAATTGATAATATGGTTGCTTATGCTTTTAAGAGTGATGGAGGTTACGTATGGACATGCAAAAACTATGATGGTGATGTTCAAAGTGATATGTTAGCACAAGGTAGAGTTACTGTCTATTGCTACACTTATTTTCTCACGATGATTTTGATTTAGTAGTTTAGTTCACTTAATTTGATTTCGCATTCCAGGGTTCAGACTTCAGATCTCTTGGATTGATGACATCAGTCCTGGTATATACCCATCTATATTTTCTTGATCATGTTCAAAGAGATGAGTGGAATAATTGTTTTTGTTTTTTATGTTAATTTTATTCATGTGTAATTGTAATGGGTTCTGGTTTAGGTGTATCCTGATGGGAAGACCATTAAAGTTGAAGCATCCCATGGCACTGTAACGCGTCACTACATGGTGCATCAAAAGGGAGGCGAAACCAGCACAAATAGCATAGCCTCAATCTTTGCTTGGACCCAGGGCTCACCCACAGGTTAAACCTTTATCTGCTCGGCAAAAAGAATTTATCATATGCGATTTTTAACCTATAATTTTTTTCTCTCTAAAACACTCAGAATATAAATTGTGTAATTCAGGGCAAAGTTGGATAATAACTGTAAGCTTTTGGAATTCACTGAGAAGCAGGAAGCAACATGTATTGGAACTGTTGTATCTGGGAAAATGACAAAGGATCTTGCACTCATTATTCATGGATCCAAGTAAGTGATTTTGGTGTTCATCTACATATTTTCGCGATTCCATGAAAATTACATTACTTGACTTAAGGGTGATTTAAAAGAAATGTTTTGACTAATAACAAAATGTCTTGAATGCCCTTGCAAAACGCGGAATCTTGTGCACCCAATACTCGAATACCATCACTTGATAGTTTTGACGAAGGACAAATAAGTAATTCTAGATTAACAGAAAAAATGTTGGAATGGTTTTCAGGCTGAGTAGGGAGCACTATTTGAACACAGAAGAATTTATCGACGTTGTAGCAAACGAGCTGAAAGCAAGACTTGTGGGTAAATCATCAACGATAAAACATTATGTAGATCTTTTCACAAAATTCTTTTTGCATTTTTTAGTAAAATGTATTCATGAACCAACCAGGTGTTCTGTTGTGTTTTATACATGTAAGGTGATAGTTGAGAGTAATGGTACATGAGGAAGATTTATATGTATGGTTGTGTTTATTCGCCGTTCATTTGAGGACTCTATCTATTTCTGGAATTAGATTCTTGGTTTGATCATGTGATTGGATTCAGGAAAGCTACACTCAAACATCACCATGGTTATGGTCATTTGAAGGATTTGTTTTATCTTTTGATCAATTTAATTCTCAAGGGCACTTTTATGTTCACAAGATGAGGAAAAATACCGTTAGAAATTTTGTTGGTGCTTTTGTTTTGATTGTTTAGATATTTCTCTACTTGTAGGGGTGGAGTTATGGTCAATGGTGTATGAACGTCTTATCGGACGTTATTTTCAAGTGAGATTTTATGGAAATGTTTGGGAGTTGATAGACTAGCATGTTCATGATCTAGCAAAAAACAATATCCAGATACACACTCTCAAAACATTAGTGTCACGACCCTTTTTATGATGTTGAATTTCTGATTTCATAGCTTGATCAACAAAAAACAGAAAAGGAAAATATCCTACTAATCTCAATAGCAGGGTGGTTACTTTGAGCGATCTAATTTGGTACGAGTTACAAAATATTTTGACTCAACAGATTGCAGCCCAACTACTAAATTAAAAACCCAAACTTCTAAATATAACGTTGTAAAATAAAATATGTTTCTTTCTGGAACAATGGATTTTATAATTTATTTCCTAACGTCATTAAGTCTTAATCCTTTATCACAGCTTTGTTTCTTTCACAAGGAATGCAAAGATATTTGATTAAAAAAAGGAGTGTCGACTTTGGACAACAATCATGTACGGGTGAACAACCAAGAGGTAACTTTTTACTTCGATATGTTTCTTTTACGACAGTTGAACATAAGGTTTTTTAGTTTTTTTTATCACCATCTACCAACTGAACCATGCGGGTTTTTGTTTCTTTTACATTAGAAATCTATGTAGGAACTGGGTGAGTGTTTTTGTTTTAATAGGGAGCTCTTGTATATAATAGTATTGATTGTGTGTGATATTGTGTGCAGGAGTCTTCATCCTCATGTGTGAGAGGTTAAATGAGAGAGAGGAATTTGGTAAGTGCAACTGAACCTCTTTCAACACCCAATGTAAGAATAATTAGATTTGAAGCCATTGTATATGAATTTCATTAGCTAAAAATGTTATTTGACGTATAGTTACTTCATAAATTTGCTTTTTAAATTGTCTTTGAGTGTGGTTGGCTACTCATTCACCTTTGACTTTTTCTAAAATGTTTAGTTTGTTGATCCATTATCTTTTCCATGGAAACAATTCAACAGACCCAAATAAATATCTACAACCATTCAAGTGGCAATATCCTCTGCAAGTGGCAACTTCTTATGGTGAGAAGTTATCATTCAAACATTTTCATTTATCACTATACCTAGAGGATTGTATGTAAAAAACATGTGTTGTAATCTACGGATGTAAATGAATAGGACTCAAAGAGCAAAGCCTGTTATAGTTGATCCGGGATTGTATATGACAAAAAAAGTTGATGTTTTTTGGATCACACAGCGAAGAAGTGTACCTACTGCATTCAAATTATTTACAGGTATGTAATGGCACCTTACACACTCATTTTAGTTTCAAATGTAAAATTCCTAAGTTTCTATTGGACTGTGCATAAGCTGTTGTAATTGTACCAGTTTTGGTGTTCATAACTTGGTAGTGTAGTTAGTTATCTTATGAATAAATTTAGAATGTGGGTTGGTTAAAAATCTCAACATGATCAACCATTTTCAGTGTTCATTATTATGGGCGTTCTCACATCTTTTACCTAATTTAGATCTAGCTTTGAATATAAAGTTTATCATTTTTCTTCCTTCATTTGTAGAACCTTTGCATATGGTTTTCAAATACCGCTCCTGTTTGGTAGTAGCTCCTGTTTGGTTCGTTTGGATTGGATTTTAAGGGATTTGGAATTGAATTCCATTCCAATCAATTTTTTGGTTTGAATATAAAATTTATCAAAATTTTGAGCTATTTATGTGTTCTAATAGTAATATTCATCATAAATGACCACTTTTATATTTTTCACTTAATATTTAAATGTTTTAGTGGTTTTAATTAATATCTTATTTTCCAACTTCTTTGTAACTACAATTATGATTAATGACACCTCTTAATGTTCATCATTGTACTTCATGAGGGGTTTTCCAACTTTGTAACCACAACTAAAATTAATGGTTTTAAAACATTGTATTCCATTCCACGTTCCTAATATAAATAATCATATGTTTACTTTCTAACTGTCACTTGCACTCTTTTATTTTTGGAACTTAACAATCATTTAAAATTAATGGAGTTAACTCATCTAAAAAACGAAGCCATAATCATTGAATTCTTTTTTCACATATCTCTTTAACATGGATTTTGATCATCGTGCGCAACGCGCGGTATCAACACTAGTATATATATATAAAGGAAAACGTAGGGGAGAGAGTGAATGAGAGGCCTCCATGGCCATTTATTTATTTTATTAGAATCTTGAGTTTTTTTAATTATATTGGCATATTAAATGAGTACAACCTTTTTATTTTTTTTATTATTTTTCATTCTAGCTTTTACTTATATAATCTTTTTATTTATTAATTTTTTTATATGTTGATTTTTTTAATAAATGGCCAAAAGTTTATTTAACATTTGCTAAAAAAATGTATTTTTATTTTTATTTATTTCATTTATATTATTTAAACATATATGTTTATTTGAATTTTTTTTTCAATTTAATCATCTTATTTTCTTAATAACTAACAATCAATATATATACATATCTTTATATATATAAAAGCAAAACCAAGAGAAATGACATGGCACAATGTGGATTGAGAATTTTAAAATATTGGATTGTGGTTAACTTTGACCATCCCACATTGATAGAATAAAACAAAAACCAAAAGAAATGACATGCCATAATGTGGATTGAGAATTTTAAAATATTGGATTGTGGTTAACTTTGGTCATCCCACATTGATAGAATAATGAAATGTTGGAACATGAAGTTGATTATAAAAAGAGAAGAATGCCAACTTTTTTTACATGACCTATTATTTGTTTTAATCCATTTTGGATTAAAGAGTTTATTTTTAGTTACAAATTTGTTGATGTTGAATATATATTATATATTGTATTACAATTATCCTTATCTTTAAATATATAAAAGCAAAAACCAAGATAAATGACATGGGACAATGTGGATTGAGAATTTTAAAATATTGAATTGTGGTTAACTTTGGTTATCCTACATTGATAGAAAGATGAAATGTTGGAACATGAAGATGATTATAAAAGGAAAAGGATGCCAACTTTTTTTTACATGATATATTATTTGTTTTAATCCATTTTGGATTAAAGAGTTGATTTTTAGTTACAAATTTGTTGGTGTTGATATATATTGTATTACAACTAATAAGATACACTTATTTCATTTAATTTGTTTATTTTTTATATCTTTTTGTCTTTGTATACATAAAATGAAAAACAAGACAAAATGACATGTCATGATGTGTGTTGGTCCCAAATAGCAGTAAGTAAATAAGAAAAATATTGTAGAAGGGGGGGTTGAATACAATACACACAGTTTTTCACTTAATTTAATTCTTATTGATTTGAAATCAAGAATTACACATAGAAAACTTTGATTGTTGCGGAAGAGAACATATGAGATATGTTCAAACAATCTTACACATAGAGAATGAAGAACAATTGTAAAACACTTAGAAAACAATTGAACTTCGTAGAGAGAAAGTTGCCAATCAAACTTCCTTCGTAGAGAGAAGGTAGTAGAGCTGGGTTCTGCTGGGTATCTTGCATGTTGAACCATCCTCCATATTTATAGTGCCTCATGCATTAAATGCATGGGACACCTGTTGAGCAAAGGATGGACACAGGTCTTCAGCAAGGTACAAGATGTACCTTTTGTCTTGGAGTGACTTTGTCTTGAAGTGTTGACCTGCAGGGATGGTGTGGACCTTTCCTTAAAAGAGTGTAGGAGACAAAGCTTACTTTATCTGATCTTCAGATGAGGTCCACGTCAATGCAAGATATCACAAATATACTTTGTCAGAAAAGTACAATGTGTTGGAAGGAAATCTTCAGGCATCTTCGGCTCCTGAAGATGTGAGAACATCTTCAGCTTCTAGGGAGAGGTCATCGGCTGCCGAAGGCTTGAGAGATCTTCGGATTTTCCCGAAGATGTGAGATCTTCGGATTTTCCCGAAGATGTGAGATCTTCGGATTTTCCCGAAGATGTGAGAACATCTTCACAATCCTGAAGATATGTGATTGACACCATCCTGGCCGATGGTGTTGATCACTTGGGCATGCTTGGCTTTAGGCAGAGGAGACTATCTTCAATCCGCTTTGAGAGATGTACTCCTTCTTTGTCTTCTTCGGCTAATCTTCGACTTCACCGAACATTTGTATAGAAACCAAGATGCTAAAAGAACCTCAAACATATTCTAAGTAGGATGATATAAGATGGAAGATCAGGAGGTCATCTTCAAATCTTCAGATGACCCAACAATCTCCCCCTATTTGAAGATGACATCCATACTAAAGAATAAAACAAAGAGTATACTGAATAAATTCATTTTGACCCATCTTTACTCTTTTTGGGTTCTTTTCACATAGACCTTTTTTTTTTTTTTGGTATATCTGACTTTTACATAGTGAAAGAAAAAAAAGTATAGCTATACATACGAATAAATGAATACAATGAATAAAGAATGAGAAAGAGTGCTTTTCTGAATGGGGAGCTAGCTGCCTACAAGAACTTCAGAATCTTCCTTGCTCATGCTGCCTACAAGAACTTCAGAGTCTTCCAGATGGACGTAAAGAGTGCTTTTCTGAATGGGGAGCTAGCTGAAGAAGTCTATGTGAAACAGCCCCCTGGCTTTGAAGATCCAGTCCATCCTGACTATGTGTACAGATTGGACAAAGCTCTCTATGGTCTAAAGCAGGCTCCCCGTGCCTGGTATGACACTCTTGCTGACTTTCTCCTGAAGAACAAGTATACAAGAGGTAAAATTGACAACACTTTGTTCATCAAGCAAACCTCAGGTAATCTTATTCTTGTTCAAATTTATGTGGATGATATCATTTTTGGTGCCACTGATGAGTCACTGTGTGATGAGTTTGCCTCTCTCATGAAAAGCCAATATGAGATGAGTATGATGGGGGAGCTTACCTTTTTCTTAGGATTTCAAGTTAAACAATCTTCAGAAGGAATCTTTATAAATCAAAGCAAATACATACGTGATCTTCTGAAAAAGTTCAATTTTGAAAAGTCCTCCCCCATGAAAACTCCTATGGCACCACCTTTGAAACTCCATGCTGATCCGGATGGTGTATCTGTGGATATCACCAGCTACCGAGGCATGATCGGCTCTCTTCTCTATCTTACTGCGAGTAGACCAGACATTATGTTTGCTACTTGCCTGTGTGCGCGTTATCAAGCCAATCCGAAGGAATCTCACTTGGCTGCGGTTAAACGCATTTTTCGGTATCTGAAAGGTACCATGAATCTGGGTCTTTGGTATCCCAAAGACTCAGGTTTTGATCTAATGGGGTATTCAGATTCTGATTTTGCAGGCTCTAAGATTGATAGGAAGAGCACCACTGGCATCTGTCAACTCCTTGGTGGCAAGCTTGTTAGCTGGTCCAGCAAGAAGCAAAACTCAGTCTCCACCTCTACTGCTGAGGCTGAGTATGTAGCTGCTGGAAGTTGCTGTGCTCAAATCCTCTGGATGAAGAACCAACTGAGAGACTACAATCAACTGTACTCTCATATCCCGATTCTGTGTGACAACTGAAGTGCGATCGCAATCGCAAACAATCCGATGCTGCACTCTCGTTCCAAGCACATCGACATCCGGTATCATTTCATCCGGGATCACATCTCCAAAGGTGATGTCGAACTCCATTTCATCCCTACCGACCTTCAACTGGCGGATCTCTTCACCAAGCCTCTTGACGAAGCTCGGTTCAAGTTTCTTATCGGCGAACTCGGTATGTTAAATGCCGATGTTTAGTTTTATTCTTAAAAAAAATGAGAGAAAGAAAAGAAATTAAAAAAAAAGTGTGAGAAAGAACAAAAAAAAATGAGAGAAAGAAAAGAAATCAAAAAAAAAAAAAAAAAACTTTATCAGTTTTCTTTTACACTTATAATAACCTCAAGTCATTATGTTTAAACTTGATGGAATCATCAAGGTGATGTCATCTTGCCGACATCATCAAGACATTTTTTTTTCTTTCCTTCAATTTTTTTTTCACCTACACATCTTTTTTTTTTCCTCTCACTCTTAGCCGATCTCTCTCTCACTCTCTTCTCCCGTCGGTAGCCGACCACCCACACACTCCATCGGCTACCGACCGCACTCACTCCCCCTCCCTCTTTTTCTTCGGCGGTCACCCCAACCGATCCCACTACCTTTTTTTTTTCTTTCCTCCAACCTCTCAGTCATATATTTTCTTTCCTCTCTCACCCTCTCATTCGGCTCTCCCCCTCCCCTCCTTCCCGTCGGCTACCGACCCCCCCCCCCCTCCCTCCTTCCCGTCGGCTACCGACCCCCCCGCCCATTCTAATATATATATATATATATATATATATATATATATATATATATATATATATATATATATATAAGTAAAATTACCCAAGAGAAATGACACGCCTTAAATAAGAATCATCAATATATATATATATATATATATATATATATATATATATATATATTTATATAAAAGAAAGAACCATAGAGAATGATATGACATTGTGAGATTTGAGTAATGTAGGTACCTATAAGAAACGAGGACATTTGGATTTGATATGAGATGAGATACGAGTATTCTCAAATACTACTATATTCTGGTGGTGTTTTACACATCTCACATTGATGAGTGAATATAAGATTGGAGAATGAAGATATACCTGTAGACACACAGAGATTTAGATTTTGATAAATTAAAGGATTACTTGGCTAAATATTCTTTTTGGCCGACCCCTATTTTTGTTAAAAATACCCATTTATATAAGCAAATAAATCGATAGACAAATGTATACAAATCATCATATTTCATCAATTTATACAATATTTATCAATGTTGAACCTTGATGTCTTTTTATTATCTCACAAGTCACAAGAAGATTTAAGAATTCTCAAATCTTGAATTGTGATGTTATTTGGTTATCCCACATTGATAGAAAGAAAACAAATTTGGAAGAATGGATGAGTGTGTAAAAGTTGAATGAGATTCTTATTTGATTGTCCCACATCGACATAAAGACAATAGATTTGGAAGAAGATGTTAGTATATAAAAGTTGGATGAAATGTCTTATTTATTTATCCCACATCGGTAAAAAAAGATAGATTTGAAAGAAGAGGTTAGTATATAAAAGGTGCATGAGCTGTCTTATTTGGTTAATCCACATCAACGTAAAGATAATAAATTTGGAAGATGAGGTAAACAAAAGAAAAGGCGGATAAGATGACTTACAAGTTTAAAAGTTTGAGGCAACCTATGTGGTTGTCTCATTTTAGTCCACCTCTTTCGCTAAAAATCAAATTTTATAAAATATTAATCTTTATGTGACTTTATTTATATAAAAAGAACAACCATAAATAATGAGATGACATTGTGAGATTTCAGTATTCTAAAATATTGCATTGTGTTGTAGTTCAATTATCCCACCTTGATGCGAGGTGCAAGATTGGAGAATGAAGATGACTGAAAGAAACAAGGATTGATTTTGATAATCAAAATTTTAGTTGGATAAATATGTTTTAGCTCATGATTGGAATCCCATAATAAATTAGCAAGAAAGTAGGATTTGGAAGAGAGGGTTGATATTGGCTGCCAACTCTCATTTTCCAAAAAAAATTATATATATATATATATATATATATATATATATATATACATATACATATACAAATTAACCACTCATTGAAACACATCAATTATTTTATATTGTATTCAATTAACTCTTAGCTGACGAATTATGTTTTATATATCTTATCTCAATACATATATTTCCTGAAATAATTATCGCCACAACTGATGATGTGGCCTAACCAAGTTTGAGTATTATTAAACGTTAAATTATGGTTTGGTTAAATTATCCCACATTACTATGAAGATGATAAAATTTAAAAATAGATGGTTATATATGAGTAGAAGTTGGCTTGAAAAATTTAAAAATAGGTTTGACTAAATATATTGTCCAACAATAATTTTTCAAAAAATCTATACATCTACTTTAGGCCTTAAGTTTAAAACTTAATGTCAACATGTTTGTTAGAGTGTTTTTATTATATGTCACCTTATATATAAACTCAATAGCATTAAACGAACTTTTGGAACGAATCAAGTTGGATATCATATTAGCGCATCACAAGTTTGAGTCATTAAAATAATAAGCAACATTTTTTAAGTTCAAACTTCAAAATTATCAAACTCAAATTTGAGCCAGACGGTGATTCTTCAAAACTTTCGTAACAACAATAATGATATGATTGTATGACATGTTGTTTCATTCTAAATAACATAACAAAAAAGTTAAAGTCAATACGTGTCAAACTCTTTGTAACAATAAAAGGTTATCAATACGTGAAAATAAACCACTTATGTAAATACATTCTTCATTTTAAATTGTATCTCATTAATTATTAAGCAAGAAATTATGTTCTATTTTAACTCGGTCAAGTACTTCTTTAAAAAATTTATCGCTACCGTGCAACGCACGGGGTTGCCACTAGTATATATAAAAGCAAAACCTACAAAGGATGATGTGGCACAATGTAAGAAGATGATTTGTCTAAAGGAATTTGTCTAAAGGAATTTTCTCATTATTTTGAATTTTTTTAATATCAAATAAGTTAAAGACTTCTTTACCCTTAAGTGAAAAATGTGTATTTCATTATAAGAAGGGTGCTTTGGTAATTTTACCACCTAATTAATTAGTTTTAACCTACAAACTATCCAACTTCCTATAGGCATTTATTTTGCTCTATTCATCTCTCCATCTATTTTTCTCAAAAAGTAAGTAAGATAGCAATATGCATGAAAATTTTCTTTGACTCCAAAATGATAGCAAATTTTTCCATGTTGGATAATATGTCATAGGTTTTTTATTTTACCCCATGAACAAAGTTTGATGTATTATCTTGCATAGTGATGACATTGTATAACATTTCTCATTTTAGGTGCACATTTCATCACTTGGTAGACATGAATTTATAATAAGAAAAGATGTCTTACAATATATTTTTTGATGTACGGAATCACTTTTCCTCTTTAATTAAGTACATTTATATGTTTGTTAATTTTTTTTTATGTGCAACCTGTTTTAGAATGCGTTAATAATTAAGTTGTAAAACATGCATTATAAGCTAAATTGGAAGACTAATTAATTTTGTGTACACTCATCGAAATATTAATATTGCACATGTGATTGCAACAAACCATTTTTATATAATTTTTAACTTTAATATCAAAACATTATTTTACAACAAAAATAAAATAAAAAAGTGTATGACATTCTCTTTTCATCATCCAACTCAAGCAACGAAACATCATTCTATTGAAATTTGAAGGGTTAATCAATACGAAGCAATTGTATTACTACTGTGCTATCTGTAACATCCCCCGTCCCCGTGGTCCGGAACGGGTGATGTCACATACGGGACTTAACATAATTACACAACTAAATCAGAGCTACTAATAAACTCCAAACATATATTACAATCCAAAATCTTACACTTCAAAAAGTGTTTATAAACTTAGAACGTTTATATAATAATGCGATTCTAAGAACTCCAAAATTTCACGCTCGATCTCAAGTCCCGTCCCCGTAAACGTCACTTCGTACCTGCCGTGTCAGAAAACAAAAACACGGCTGAGCACATGGCTCAGTGAATGGATTATAATATAAGTTCGAAAATAATAATGAAAACATCAATAACGAAACGGAAGACTTAAAAATTCATTCGATGAAGGTTCTTGAAACTCAAGTTCATAACAAAAGAGATGTTCAGTAATTTTCAAAGACAATAATTTCAAGAACAGTTCACACTTTAATTTCAAAACGTAATATAAATAAAGTCCGTCAATTCCGGTCGTTGTGTTCGTGGGGTGGCCAAACCACACGAACTGGGTCGGCATGCGGGCACACACAACGGATCCCCCGTGAATTTAACCACGGTCACATATTCTGTGGGTAAATTTCTAGAATCGATTCATCCGCCCTGGAGCCAACAACGTCAGCCAAGTCCCCCCAGAGTGGGTTCACGTAAGCCACATAGGCTTAACTCTGGTGGACCATCATCTGCAGGACGCTATGACAACAAAGCCGCCATAGAAGGCATCCCAAATAATGTGCCCATTTATTGGGTTCTTCTAAAATCAAAGAAAACTAAACATGTGCCACTTACCCAAATGGCGATCACATAAATTATAATCTATATACTTCACATTTTTTCATAAACAATCTCATACGAGACACATTTTAATAAAACATCAAAATGTTCAAACAATTGATTCAATAAACCATAATCAACGTGTATGTGTGTGTACAATTTCGCATTTGTTGATCACGTTTGGTTGATCAATCATAAGGCGGTGAACCACCTTTAGGAAGGGTCAACTACAACAAATAGTTGCCGACGATTCAAAAGAAATGAAATCCATACCTTGATCGGATTGAGACGTAACACGCGATCAATCGAGACCGAGTACGAACTTTAACCCGTTCGATTGCCTATTTAAACCACCAATTATTAATAATCGCATAACCTAAAACTCAATGGTTATATTATAAGCTTAAGCACGGATTTTGTTCACGTAGACATTAAACTGATCACTTGGTGTGCGGTTAAACATCTAGATACAAATATCACCGTTTGATTCTAAACTTTACCCGTTTGTAATTTTGACAAAAACAAACATTCCTATACATGTTTATGATTATAACTTTACAATATATAATCAGAATCTACCAACTAACTTCAACTACTCTAACTTACCAACTTAAATAACTTAAGAAGAAATTTATACCTCTAGGAAGGGTTCGTCGCGTAGATTCCGAATATGTAATTGTTACCGGGATTTCTTCAATGATACACAAATTATTTTAGAGAGAAGATTTAGATTAGAGAGAGAGACCTATGGCGGTGAGAAAAAAAAATCAGAGGGACGATATGATTGTAGTTTACTCTTAGTTTGTTTTCTTATTATATATATACTAGAGTCAACCCCGCGCGTTGCGCGGTAGCAATAAATATTTTAAGTAAGTACTTGACCAATTTAAGATAAAATGTAATTTTTTAGTTAATAATTAATGAGATACATTTACAATGAAGAGTGTATTTCCATAAGTGGTTCATTTTCATGTATTGATAGCGGTTTATTATTACGAAGAGTTTGAGATGTATCAACAATAATTTTGATGTTATGTTATTTGGAATCAAACGACATGTCACACACTCATATCGTTATTGTTCTTTGGAAGATCTGGCCAAAGAAGGTGATAGCCCTGTAGATTCGTTCTCATGGTTTGATCATTCACATTAAAATGTCGCGTGTTCGAATTCTTCTTCGAGATTTATTATCTTTCCGTCACTGTGGACTAACCAAATAAAATATATCATCCACCTTTTATATGCTACCTCATCTTTCTACTTTATCGTTTTTCACAGATGTGGGATACACAAATAAGACATCCATCCGGCTTTTATATACTAACATCATCTTCCAAATCTATTGTCTTTCCGTCGATGTGGGATATCAAATAAGACATCCATTCACCTTCTACATACTCATACATTCTTCCAAAATTTTCGTCTTTCTATCAATGTGAGATAACCAAATAACATTACAATTCAAGATTTGAGAATACTTAAATAATCTTATGACTTATGTGATAATAAAAAAGACATTGCGGTTGAACATTTGATAATATTATATAAATTGATGAAATATGATGATTTGTATACATTTATCTATCAATTTATTTGCTTGTATAAATAGTTATTTTTAAGAAAAATAAGGTCGGCCAAAAAGAAAATATTTAGCCAAATAATACTTTAATTTATCAAAAGCCAGATCTCCTTATTTCTTATAGGTACCTTAATTATCCAATCTTATATTCTCTTATCAATGTGAGATGTGTAAAACAACACCACAATGTTGTATTTGAAAATACTAAGATGTCATCAAATCCAAATGTCCTCCTTTCTTAGAGGTACCTACATTCTCCAATCTTACATTTACTTATCAATGTGGGATGAGTAACATCACTACAATGCTAGATTTGAGAATACTCAAATGTCACAATGCCTCGTCATTCTCTATGGTTCTTTCTTTTTTATATATAAAAAAATTCTAAATTTTCAACTTCTCAACACATCAATGTGAGATGTGTAAAACACCACCACAATCCAGTATTTGAAAAATACTCAGATCTTATATCAAATCCAAATGTCCTCCTTTCTTATAGCTACCTACATTCTCCAATTTTACATTACTTATCAATGTGGGATGAGTAACATCTCTACATGCTAGATTTGAGAATACTTAAATCTCAATGTCTCGTCATTCTCTATGGTTCTTTCTTTTATATATATAAAAAATTAAATTTTCAACTTCTCAACGATTGTGTCATTTCCTGACTCTTTGGTTCAATTATTGGTTTTTAACATATTTATTGATTATTTTTGTTGCAAAAAGTTCTTCCAAAATAAAACTTATGAGTCATAACCCCATGGATCAACACAACAACATCACATCTCATTTCTTATTTACACCTCCTTATTCCAATATTTCAACTTTTCTCCAAAGTGAGATAGCCAAACTCAACCACAATTCACCATTTGAGAATACTCATATCTCAAGGTGTCATCTCATGACGTTTTAGTTCTTTATATATATATATATATATATTGATGATTGATGATATTTTTTTGTAAAAAAATGTCATCTAAAATAATACAACCTTATGTGTCAAAACCCCATGAATAGACACAAATGCATTACATACAACTTTCTTATGCACACTTTTTTATTCCAATTTTTAACTTCTCACGAATGTAGGATGGCTAAAACTAAACTACAATCCACTATTTGAGAAAACTAAATTTTTATGATGCAAAAAGAATGTCATCCGAAATAAAACTTTCAAGTTTTCACCAATGTGGGATAGTTAAAACTAAACAACAATCCACCATTTGAGAATACCCATTTTTCATGATGTAAAAAGAAGGTCATCTAAAATAAGACAACTCTATGAGAATGGACACAAATGTGTCACATCCACATTTCTTATACACATATCTTTATTCCAAATTTCCAACTTTTCACCAATATGGGAGGGCTAAAACTCAACCACTATCTATCATTTGAGAATACTCTCATGATGCAAAAAGTAAGTTATTTAAGATAAGACAACTCTACTAATGAACACAAAGTCATCACATTCACCTTTCTTATACACCTCTTTGTTCCAATGTTTCAACTTCTCACTAATGTGGGATGGCTACAACTCAACCACAATCCACCATTTTGAGAATACTCAACTCTCATGGTGTCACTTCATCACTCTTGGGTTTTACTTTTATTAATATATATATATATATATATATATATATATATATATATATATATATATATAAGATAAAGATTTTAACTTCTCACGAATGTACGATAGATAAACTAAACTACAATCCACTAAAAAGGTCATCCAAAATAAGACAACTCTATGAGAATTGACACAAAAGCATCACATCCACCTTTCTTATACACATCTCTTTATGCCAAATTTTTAACTTTTCACCAATGTGGGATAGTTAAAACTAAACTACAATCCACCATTTGAGAATACCCATTTTCATGATACAAAAAGAAGATCATCTAAAATAAGACAACTGTATGACAATGGACACAAATGCATCACATTCACATTTCTTATAAACACATCTTTATTCCAAATTTTCAATTTTTCACCAATGTAGGAGGGATAAAACTCAACCACTATCTATCATTTGAGAATACTCTCATGATGCAAAAAATAAGTTATCTAAAATAAGACAACTCTAAGAATGAACACAAAGTCATCACATTCACCTTTCTTATACACACCTATTTGTTCCAATATTTCAACTTCTCACCAATGTGGGATGGCTACAACTCAACCACAATCCACCATTTTGAGAATACTTAACTCTCATGGTGCCACCTCATCACTCTTGGGTTTTCCTTTTATATATATAAAGATAATATAATTAATAAGTTTGATTAAATGACAGTTTTAACCCTTCAACTATCTTTGGTTGACATATTTAGCTACGGTTCAATTCGGGTAAAAATAATTACACTTTTTATTTTAAAACCGAGTCTTACAATTATCCCCTCTTAAAAGAGATTTCGTCCCCGAAATCAAACTTAGACAGAAAACTTACATCGACTAAAGAACTCGGGGTACTCCCGTCGCATGTGTTCCTCAGTTTCCCACGTCGCCTCACGATCAGAATGATTTTTCAATAGAACTTTTACGAAAGGAATCACGATTCTCTCTTCCGTGTACCTCTCTCATCACGATCGATAATCGCTTTAGGTTCCTCACGATAAGAAATATCAGGTTCTATTTGTTCCAAGGGATATTCGATGACGTGTAAGGGATGATAGTTGTACCCTCGAAGTGAAAAGACATAGAACACGTTATGCACATGGGATAGTTGCAGCGGTACAACTAACCGGTAAGCCACAACTTCAACCCTTTCCATAATTTCAAAGGGACCAATGTATCTCGGGCTCAACTTTCCTTTGAGACCGAAACGTTTGATGCCACGAGTTGGGGAAACCTTTAAAAAAATATTATCTCCCTGTTGGAACTCAATAGGTCAACGTCACTTGTTGGCGTAGCTCTTTTGACGAGCATGAGCCTCTTTCATCATTTGATGTGCATTTGTACCATTTCTGGGCCTTCGAGAATACGTTCTCCAACTTCATTCCAACAAGTCGGTGTTCAACATTTTCGACCATAAAGTGCTTCATACGGGGCCATGCCGATACTTGACTGCCAACTATTATTATAGGAGAACTCTATTAGGTACAAATAACTATCCCAACTTCCATGCCATTCTATCGCACATGCTCGGAGCATATCCTCCAGTGTTTGAATCGTACGTTCAGATTGCCCATCAGTTTGCGGATGAAAGGATGTACTAAAATTCAAACGTGTGCCCCAAGCTTTATGTAAACCTTCCCAAAATCGAGATGTAAAACATGGGTCTCGATCCGAGGTAATTGATATTGGAGTGCCATGAAGACGTATAATCTCACGTTGGAATACTTCTGTCAATTTATCAATTGACCAAGTTTGTCGGCTAAGAAGAAAATGAGCCGATTTCGTCAGTCGGTCAACCACTACCCAAATTGCATCGTATTTCCAGGTCATACGGGGTAGTCCGACTACAAAATCCATAGTTACATATTCCCATTTCCATACTGGGATGTTCAGCGATTGGAGAAGACCACCCGGACGTTGATGTTCACTTTTAACTTGTTGACAAGTGAGACAACGAGCTACAAAATCGGCGATATCTCGCTTCATTCCAACCCACCAGTAATGGGTCTTTAAGTTGTGATACATTTTTGTTGTACCCGGGTGAACGAAAAACATAGAGTTATGAGCTTCGGTGATTCTTTAAGCTCCGAGTTATTTGGAACACACAGACGATCCCGAAACCACAACACATGATCAATCATCGATCCTGAATTCCGAACTAACATTCTCTTTTGCTTGTTAGAAGTTCGCCCATAATTCACCGTCGTCTTGTTGGGCTTCTTTTATCCGAGAAATTAGAGTCGGTTCTACCATCAGATTCGATAGAATTTCCGTTTGTGAACTCGGATAGATTTCTTGTCCGAACCGATCGATCTCCAAAGCCAACTCTGCAGGAACAAGTAAAGAAGAACCTGTTCCACAGCTTTACGACTTAAAGCATCGGCGACTACATTAGCCTTACCCGGATGATACTGTATATCAACATCATAATCCTTTAGAATTTCGATCCACCTCCGCTGACGCATATTTAACTCTTTTTGAGTAAATATATATATTTAAGGCTCTTGTGGTCGGTGAAAATTTCACATGTCTCACCGTACAAACAATGACGCTAAATTTTGAGTGCGAAGATAACCGCAGCCAATTCGAGATCATGAGTCGGATAATTGACCTCATAAGGCTTTAATTGACGTGAAGCATATGCGATTACTCTACCGTTTTGCATAAGAACACAACCAATACCTTTCTTTGAAGTATCACTGTAAACTTGAAAACCTCCGGTGCCAGATGGTAATACAAGAACAGGCGCAGTAACTAATCGATGCTTCAATTCATCGAAACTAGATTCTTGTTCGGAACCCCAATTAAATTTGACTCCTTTTTGGAGTAATCGGGTTAACGGTAGAGATGTTTTAGAAAATTCTTCAACGAATCGTCTATAATAACCAGCCAGACCTAGAAAACCACGAACTTCAGATACGTACGTAGGTCGAGGCCATTTAGTGACAGTTTCAATTTTCGTTGGATCGACTTTGACACCTTCCGCAGAAATTACGTGTCCGAGAAAAGATACTTGATCAAGCCAGAATTCACATTTGGAACGTTTTGCGTATAACTTTTTCGTTCGAAGAGTTTCTAAAACGATGTGAAGATGTTGATCATGTTGCTCTCTTGACTTCGAGTATATCAATATGTCATCAATAAAAACGATAACAAAGTCGTCGAGATAATCCTTGAAAACCCGATTCATAAGATCCATAAAGACCGCTGGAGCATTAGTTAGCCCGAAAGGCATTACTAAGAATTCGTAGTGCCCATAGCGAGTTCTAAATGCGTTTTTCGAAATATCACAATCTCGGATACGAAGTTGATTGTACCCGGACCGAAGATCAATTTTGGAAAAGTATCGTGCCCCTTGTAATTGATCGAACAAATCGTCGATTCTCGGCAACGGATACTTGTTACGGATCGTTACTTTATTAAGCTCCCGATAATCAATACAAAGACGCATCGTACCGTCTTTCTTTTTGACAAAGAGAATTGGAGCTCCCCAGGGTGAGACGTTGGGTCGAATGAAACCTTTCTTCAATAGATCATCGAGTTGATTTTTAAGTTCCTTCATTTCAGTTGGAGCCATTCGGTAGGGAGACTTAGAAATAGGAGAAGCTCCCGGAACTAGATCAATGGTAAATTTGACTTCCCGGACTGGTGGTAGGTAGATCGTCAGGAAACGCATCAAGATATTCAGAAACAACAGGTACGAGTGTAGAAGTACGGATTACCTGTTCGAGATCTAGTAACGAGGCCAGAAAACTTTCGCTACTTTGTCAAGTATACTGCTTCACAGTAATAGAAGTTAAAGTGCTAATATCTTCTTTTGGAGTACCTCCTTGAAAGATGTCCTCTGGTTTGTCAACATCCCCAAACAATATTTGTTTGGCATTACAGTCTATAGTTGCACGGTGGTGTGACAACCAGTCCATCCCCAATATTAATTGAAAGTGGGACATATGCATTGGAAGTAGAGTGACCTCCCGTATGCGATCTCCAATAATTAACGGACAATTTGAGAATTGATTTAACACAAATATTGAACCACCCATCGGGGTAGATATCACGACTGGAAATTCGGTGGTTTGTTCATAAGGTTTTAACCGGGATTCTAATTGTTCAGAAACAACAGAGCGTGTTGCCCGTGTATCAAACAAAGCATAATCAGACATCACACTAGACATGGTCAGATGAACCACATCAGCAATATTAGGCTCACCTATACCCCTCACTGGATTGGGGTTTGGGTTACCCTCAGGTTAACATCTGGATTTGTGTGGGCGACCACGTCTCGACATTCTAACACAGAACAAGATCAAGATCGGAATTCAAAACAGTTACGGATTGAAAATCGTTAAATAGAATTAAATTCTAGTCTACCCATTCTAATGTCTACCCAATTCTCACAGTCAAACTTATTTAATCTACAAGTCGTAACCTATGCTCTGATACCATATCTGTAACATCCCCTGTCCCCGTGGTCCGGAACGGGTGATGTCACATACGGGACTTAACATAATTACACAACTAAATCAAAGCTACTAATAAACTCCAAACATATATTACTGTTGATCCAAACTCTCTCAGTGATTTGATAAAGACCTTCTTCTATACTTAGTGAAAATTACGTTTTAATATGTATTAGTGTTTCACCATCAGCGATCAGACTGAGTCTGTTCAGTTATCACTGATAGTCTTTCTTATAAGCATTTCCATGTATTAGTGTTTCACTATCAGTGATTAGACTGAGTCTGTTCAGTTATCACTGATAGTTCCTGAAGTAAACAGCTATCGTAATCCCTGAAGACAAGTCTCGCGTCAACATATGATCATAGCTGAATCGAAGACAAAGCTGCTGAAAAAAGAGAAGTCTTCTAGTGACCTGATGCGGATATCAGTGAAGCAAAGACAACTCTACAAATACGCGAAGGAACATGAGGAAAAGCTTCAGCGATAGCTGAACCTCTTTATCTCTGCAAGAAGAGATACTCAGCGATCAATCGATCACAAAGCTTATGCCTCAAGTTTCCTTTTGTCTATCCTTGCACAAACTAGTACTATGTGTCAGAACGGACATGTCTCTGCCACCATACGTACAACAACTCTGTCAACTACACTGTTCATGACCCAGCCGAAAGCATGTCTCCCAAAATTCAGACTCCCAAAGCCAATCTGTGAACGCCACGTGTAAAGTACCCTGCCATGCATTTAATGCATAGGGTATAAATAGGAAGTTCACCCCTTCATCTGAAGGTGTGCTCAATCCTTGAACTCCATATAGAAACCATTGTTTTCTATCTCTCTTAATTCCCCATTCTCTGAATTTCTTGTGCAATCATCTTAGTGTTTCTTAAGTTTGTTTAGATTAAGTCTGTCTTAATCTTATTCCGCAACAAACTTGTAAATTGTATTTTTGATTTATCAATAAACAATTTATTAAACTTTAATTTCTGTGTTTGTATTCATCCCCCCCCCCTTCTACAAACTTGTTAAGCACCTCCGGGACCAACAAGTGGTATCAGAGCAGTTTGTTTAAACTAATAAACAAGATCTTGCTGTATACTCTTCCTTGCTATTCTAAAATGGCACTAAACACAAACACAAACACAAACTACTATGATAATGGTTCACTTTCTAAACCTCCTCGATTTAGCAGAGATAACTTTTCTCTATGGAAAAATCGAATGATGCTATTTCTTGAAGGTGCGGATCCTACTATACCTGAATATATAGAAAACGGACCCTATGAACCTGTTAGAATTATAGCTACGGTTCCCGCTACTGCCACCACTGAAGCTGTCCCTGAACGATATGTCGTTAAGGAAATAAGACAGTGGAGTGATGAAGATAAAAAGAAGGTAGGCATAGATGCAAGAGCAAAGACCATTATCTCAATGGCTCTGCCTGATGAAGTTTTCCATTCCATCATGCATCTGAAAACTTCTAAAGAAATGTGGGAAACCATATGTGTTCAATACGAGCGCACCACTGAAATCCAAGAGACTCGAAAGATTAACTTGGTAAGACAGTATGAAAGTTTTATCGCTGGTAAGAATGAATCTCTTTCTGACATTCATCAGCGGTTTAACTGCCTAATCATTGACCTAAGAACTGTTGGAAGGACCTATTCTAATTCTGAGGTCCTAACAAAATTCTTAGAAAGTCTTCCTGAAAGTTGGGACAGTTATTCAATATGTCTTAAGCTGACAAAAGACTTACATACTCTCTCTTTAAGCACTCTGTATGGAATATTGCTCAACTATGAGCAATCAAATCTTCTGAAGAAGAATCTTGTAAAAGATTCTAAAGACTCCAAAAGTACTCCTGTTGCTTTAGTCTCTTCAGAGATAATTCCATCTCAGCGATCTACTCTCACCATCACTGAGTTAGATTCTGAATCTGAGGATCTATCAGACCCTGATCTTTTAGAGTTTGATGAGTCCTTAGCACTCTTGACAAACTCTTTTAAGAGATTTGCAAGAAAGAGTAACTTCCGAAGAAGTAAACCTCTCTCTCTTACTGAAAAGCCAAAATCAACTCCGGTTGATAAGGCTACTGCCACTTGCTATAACTGCGAAAAAATTGGACATTTTGCTAGTGAGTGCAGGTCGAAAAAGGTCTTCAAACCTTCTACCTCAAGAAGATCCAGTGATGACAAATACCATAAGCTGAAGAACAAATATCAAAAGCTGAAAAGCTATCAGCAAAAAGGTAAAGGTCTCATCGCTGAAGAACATGACTGGGCTGAATCAGAAGAATCATCTTCTGATGATGAAGAAGTCGCTAATCTTTGCCTCATGGCTGAGATTAAAGAAGAAGTGGAAGAACCATCTGAACCTTCTATGAGCTACATATCATCTCAGGTATCTATCTCTACAAATCCCTCTCTGCCTGAAGCTGAGAGAAGTCGTGTTGTTGATGTGCTGACAATTGACCTTTATAATGCTCTAAACGACAAAACTCAAGCTGAGAATAAAAATGTAAATTTAACTCAAGAGCTAGAGAGATGTCATGAAAAGATCAGTGAACTAAATCTTTTAGAAGAAAAGTTGAAAGATCAAGTCATTATAAATGAAATCATCAGCATTGAACGTGAACAAGCCATTGCTGCTCTAAAAGTAGAAAAGGCTCATGTTGAAAAATGGTGCAAATCATCAACAAAGATCTCTGAGATAATAAAAGCTCAAACTCCTGAAAATGATAGAATTGGTCTTGGTTTTTGGACACCTCAGGACGATCCTAAGGAAGAAAGTTCCTCGCTTAAGTTTGGAACTTTTGTCACCTCCTTTGACACTTCTTACAATCAATTCTATCTCTGTTCTTCAAATCCCATTCCTGAAGAAAAATCCAAAGACACTAAGTCTACGGATAAAGGAAAGTCCATTCTCCTTCCTCAGAAGGCAACCAGGAAAGCAAAGCTGAAAGTTCCTTCTAAACCTTCAGCTAAGCAATCCTATAGCTCTGTGATAGAAATCTTTGATCTCTGTCCTCCAAAGCTAAAGATTGACCTTAAACCACTGAGATCTGAAGAAATGAAAATTCCTCCCATATCTCAAGAAAAAAGTCTTCTTGGACCGGGCCCTGCTCATCTTAAACTTGCAAAACCTTCTACTTCTGGTCCTAAAACCATTTTCAGATACAGAAAATGTTATCACTGTGGTTTTACTGATCATATTGCAAGCAAATGTCCAACTGCCACTAAATCTGTTAAAATAGCTAAAGTGAAGAAAAATGCCTCTAAAGCTGAGAAGGTCACCAAGGTTGAAAAATCAACCAAGGTGAAAAATACCACTAAGGTTAAGAAATTAACCAGAGTGAAGATTACCACTGAAGCTGAATCTTCATCTGCTAAGAAGACAGCTGAACCTTCCTTATTCACTAACTCTGAAGGACCCATTGAAAAGTGGGTACCAAACAACGCTTAATCTTCCTTATGTGTACAGGGATCAAAGGGCATCTGGTATCTCGATAGTGGATGTTCTCGTCATATGACTGGTCAAAGAAACCTGCTCACTGAATACAAGGAAGAAAGAGGTCCCTCTGTGACCTTTGGTGGAAATGGAAAAGGATTTACCCGAGGGTTTGGTGTCCTTAGCAATGGGACAACTACCTTTCGAAGAGTCGCTTATGTAGATGGACTGAAGCACAATCTTCTAAGCTTCAGTCAGCTATGTGACAAAGATTACGAAGTTCGCTTTTCGAAGAAAGCATGTTCAGTGGTAGATGAAAAAGGAAAACTTGCTCTCAGTGGTCATCGCAGAGAAAATGTCTATGTAATAGATATGGACTCTACTATCACTGATAACTTATGTTTTCTCTCTAAGGCCTCTTCTGATGTCAACTGGATATGGCATAAAAGGCTCTCTCATCTAAATTTCAAAACCCTGAATTCTCTCTCATCTAAGGAACTGGTTTCTGGTCTTCCTCAGCACTCATATGCTAAAGAATCTCTCTGCTCAGCATGTGAAAAAGGAAAACAAACAAAAGCTAATTTCAAGTCGAAACAAGTTTCCTCAGTGACAAGCCCTCTTCAGCTCTTGCATATGGATCTGTTTGGCCCTGTCAACATCCACTCAATAGCTGGAAAGAAATATACACTTGTCATTGTAGATGAATATTATCGCTACACCTGGGTTATCTTTCTTCGCTATAAGAGTGATACTCCAGAAGAACTGATATCTTTTGTGAAAAAGATGGAAGTGCTGAACAATCTTACTGTTCGCTCAATAAGAAGTGATCATGGAACTGAATTCAAAAACAGTTCCCTGAACAATTTCTTTGAGAACAAGGGAATCTCTCACAACTTCTCTTCAGTAAGAACACCTCAGCAAAACGGAGTCGCTGAAAGAAGAAACAGAACAATCATAGAAGCTGCTAGATCAATGCTCAGCGATTCTCATCTCCCTACTCAATTTTGGGCAGAAGCTGTAAATACTGCATGTTTCACTCAAAACAGATCGCTGATAATAAAGCGATTTGGTAAGACAGCTTATGAACTTTTTCTTGGAAGGAAGCCTTCTATCAGTTTTCTTCATATCTTTGGTTGTCAGTGCTTTATCTTAAACAACAGAGATCAACTTGGAAAGTTCGACCCAAAAGCTGATGATGGAATATTTCTAGGATATTCCTCCATCTCCAAAGCCTACAGAGTTTTCAACAAGAGAAGACAAACCGTAGAAGAAACAATTCACGTCACTTTTGATGAAACTCGCTCAGCGAACTCCAAACCAATCGTTGAAAATGAAGAGTTAAATGCTTGGATGCTTTCTCACTACAGAGAAACAAAACCTTTCTTCTCAAACCATCAACATTCTGATCCTCCAGCCGCTGATGATGATCCAAACATTATACATATACATCATACCGCTGAAACCACCTCATGGGTTTCAGCAGAACCTCTAAACACACTACTACCATCAAATCTACCTTCGTCTGAAAACCTCTCTGATGATCCTTCTCAACAGTTAATTGCCGATGAACCTCAAACGTCATCATCAATAAACATTCCAATTGTTGATCCAACCTCTGAGTTAAGCAATCATGCTCCTGCTCAGCGATGGACCAAAGATCACCCAATAGATCAAATTCTTGGTGATCTCGATGCATGTATTCAGACACGACGAAGCTCAGGTAATATCTGTCTCTTTGTAAATTTTCTCTCTTTAATAGAACCAAAGAAGACTGATGATGCCCTCAGAGATCCAAACTGGGTCAACGCTATGCAAGAAGAGCTGACTGAGTTTACTCGTAACAAAGTTTGGAATCTAGTTCCTAGACCATCTGACAAAACTGTTATAGGCACCAAATGGGTGTTTAGAAACAAGTTAGATGAACATGGAACTGTAACCCGCAACAAGGCTCGACTTGTTGCTCAGGGATACAGACAAGAGGAAGGCATAGACTATGATGAAACCTTTGCCCCTGTGGCTAGGCTCGAAGCAATTCGACTATTCTTAGCTTATGCAGTCTATAAAGACTTCATTGTGTATCAAATGGAAGTAAAATCAGCGTTCCTAAATGGAAAGCTGAATGAAGAAGTCTATGTAGAACAACCACCAGGATTTTATGATCCTAAGTATCCAAATTATGTTTATAAATTGGATAAGGCTCTCTATGGTCTAAAACAAGCCCCTCGAGCTTGGTATGACACTCTCTCATCTTTTCTTATCTCTGAAAATTTTGAACGTGGCAAAATTGATAATACGTTATTTTTCAGAAAGATAAAAGGTCATATAATTCTTGTATAAATATATGTTGATGACATAATATTTGGTTCTACTAACCCATCTCTGTGTACTCGCTTCGCTGAAAGAATGAAGAAAGAATATAAAATGAGTATGATGGGTGAGTTGACATATTTTCTTGGTCTTCAGATTAAACAATCTGACAAAGGTACTTTTATCTGCCAAGGTAAGTATGTTAAAGATATGATGAAAAAGTTTGATCTCACACAAACTTCAGCGATGAAGACTCCTATGGCACCACCCCTGACACTTAACAAAGATCCTTCTGGTAAACCCGTTAATGTCACTGCCTATAGAGGAATGATAGGCTCCCTGCTGTATCTAACAGCAAGCCGACCTGACATTATGTACTTTACTTGTTTATGTGCACGCTATCAATCTGAACCCAAGGAATCCCATCTGATCGCTGTAAAGCGAATTTTCAGATATCTGAAAGGAACTCCTAACCTCGGTCTTTGGTATCCCAAAGACTCAGGGTTCGATCTAACTGGTTATTCTGATAGTGATTTTGCAGGCTGTAAACTTGACAGAAAGAGTACCACTGGTGGATGTCAACTCTTGGGAGGAAAGCTGGTAAGTTGGACAAGCAAGAAGCAAAATTCTGTGTCCACTTCCACAGCTGAAGCTGAATACGTAGCCGCTGGAAGCTGGTGTTCTCAAATCTTGTGGATGAGAAATCAACTATTAGATTATGACCTTCAGCTGTCAAAAACTCCCATCTATTGCGACAGCACTAGTGCTATAGCCATAGCAAATAATCCAGTGCTACATTCAAAGACAAAACACATAGAGATCAGATATCACTTTATCAGAGATCATGTGATGAATGGTGATATTGAACTTCATTTTATTCCTACTGACTTTCAGCTTGCTGATTTATTTACCAAACCTCTTGATGAGACAAGGTTCAACTTTCTCATCAGTGAGCTTGGAATGCTGAACCTCGAAGAGTAAATCTTCAGCGTTCATGTATTATGTCAGTAATCAAAAGTTCCCCTCATTGTTCTCTCTGATAAACATTCTCACTCTCAGGTATGTTCTCTCAACTGAATCTTAACTCAGTTAAGATGTTTTTCTTCAAAATATAAACTTTAATCACTGAACTTTCTTCAAATGATTAAAAGCTTTTGAAAAATACATTAATCACTGATATTTCTAGTCAGTGATCCTTTAAAAGAAAAATCTATCCCTATCTTTACCATCAGGGATACTTTCATAAAGGAAAATCTATCGCTGACTTTTCTTCAGTGATAATTTCAAAACAGAAAAATGAAACGTCTCTCTCTCCTATGACGTCATTTGAGCGGATAATTCACGACACGCCTTTTCTGACACGTTCGTCCGTTGCTCTTCCATCCAATCAACTTTGTGGAACGTGTCAATGTCATGATGATTTTTCTTCCCGCTTCATTCCTTCTCTCTCCTCTATCTCTTTGTATAAAAGGAATTCTTCTCTCCTTTATACGGTTTACGCTTTCAAAACTTTCATAGCAAGAAACACTCTTTCTCAAGAACATTCAAGCAAGTAAACCAAGAACATTGAATCTGCAACTTCTTTTCTTCAAGATAAACAGGTTTTGCATTGTTCTTCTTATTCTTTTAAAAATCCTACTCGTTTTCTATGGATTTTATAAAACGTTTTTTTTTTCTAAAAACTAAAGATCACTCTTTCTGATTTTATGTTTTTATATAAAAACCTCTTGGTTTTTAACGTGTTCTTCATTCTTTCTACCCAGAACACCTTTTTTTCTATTCTTAAAAATAACTTGATATTTTCCAGTTTCTTTCCTTAGTATGGAATCTGGCAAACATCTTCTTATTTTTTAGTCTAAATCATTTCTTCTATTATGTTTCTTTCTATAACAGAAATGGCACAATCTTCAATCGTTGCTTCCAAGCATGTCCGATTCGAAATTACTGAAGTTGAGATTACTAAGTGTAATCACTTGGGAAGACTTGAATTCCAAGCTGACAAATACCCACATCTGGTGGAAGCTGCTGAATTTCTTAAACAATCATGCATAGCTTACGCGATCACTGTGGATCCTAAGCCTTCAAAGACTCTACTCCAGCAGTTCTGGTTCACTGCTGATGCAACAGAACTCACCAACAAGAAAGGTGAACGAGTCCCTGCTATCTCCTTCAGCACGGATTTGGGGCCAGGGAGCATGACCGCTCTTAGCCTCAGGAAATCTTTAAGATTCCCTGACAAACCAAAGAGTGGGTTCGATGCACTCCCCACTGATGCTGAGCTGATATCCTTTCTGGATGCAATGGGCTATTGTTGGGAAAACAAACCGAGATCTTCTATTCCCAACAAGAAGCTCACCAAGATTCTCAAAGCTCAGATGCCTTCACAACTGAACTTTATCTTCTCGCACATAATTCAGTGCATGAGCGGGAAGAGTGGTTCGCTGGATCAAGCCAGCAAAACACAACTGCAGATGGCCTACTTCGTTATCGCTGGTCAAAACTTTGACTACGCCACTGCAATCTTCGAAGACATGAGGTCGAGATTAGAGAAGCCTGAACGAGATCCCAAGATCTCGTACGTACGTTTCATATGTACGTACATCAAGTTCCTCTATCCCAACACCTATCCCACCAAAGATGATGGCACTTTTGCCAGGATAGGTCAACGATCACTGGAGGTAAAGCCACTCGCCAACGAGGTAAGTATCTCTCTCCTTCGCTCTCGTCTCTCTCTCCATTCTTCTTCTTTTTCAGCGACCACGCAGACGGTTCCTTCGTCTGCTATCCCTGTCGCTACCACTACTTCAAAACGACCTTCAGCTAGTCCGATTGGTCCTTCTAAAAAGGCCAAAAAGACTAAGGAAAGTACACCCTCTAGTACTATACCTGAGGGAGCTTCTCAACAAGCTACCTTAGATGCATTTGTGGGTCTTTCCTCCACGATTCAAGAAGTCACTCAACCTGCCGTGTCAGCGATTTCAATCGTTGTCACATCATCAGTGACCCCACCTACTATCTCATTCGCTGAGATTAACCCCAACCCTACTTCTATCCCCATAACTCTTCCTTTCTCTTCTCCTTTGGTCTCTGAACCCGCTACCTCTTTACCTATAGGACCTGAACATCAAACGTTTGAGGAATCTTTGCAGTTCTACAAAATGTTTGATACGTCAGGTAAACCTATAATCCTAAACACTTCTTTCCCCACCTCTCCAAATAAGCCCGTATCTGAACTAATATTATTTTCAGGTCCTAGTTTGGCGTCTGTTGACACGCATGTCAACAGTCTGGGAGAAAAGGTGGACGCTCTCACCAACACCATTAACGACACCACCAGCGCCGTCAATCAGGCTGGTGAGGAGCTGAAGAGGTTGACAACGACCTGCTCATCCAAAGCTGAGAACTCCCAACTTTCAGCTGTTGAAGAACAAGTCGTCCAACTTAAAGAGTCCTCTCAACTCTTTCAGGGGCGATTTGAGTCTCTTACCACTGAAGTTCGAGATCTCTCTTCAAAGGTTGATCTCTGCACGTCCCTTCTTCAGCAACTTCTCCAAAAGGTGACTGCACCAGCTCCAGCGCTGCCTCCCTCCTTCACTGAAGATGATCGAACAAATCTCAACATCGCTGTGGAATTCATCCATGATGCCACATGCGACATCCCTGCAGTTGAAGAATGGGTCAGGCGTTTGGAGGCTGACGTTCAAGTGCTAAAAGCTTCAACAGCTACTCCAGAAGCTGAGCAACCTCCTGCCGATGATAATGACAAAGAGGGGGAGAAGGCAAAAGACCCCTCATCTATTCATTCTCTTCTCTTTGAAGATGATGAGGAAGAAGACGATGAAGAGGAAGATAATCTAGATCTTAATGATCAAGAAAAGGATCAACCCTCCAATGATGACGACGACGATGAAGAAGACCAATCTATGTGGTTCTCCAAGCCGAACGTAGCATCAGGGACAACTTCGCAAGAGGTTGTCAAAGCAGGGGTGAGAGGTGATACATCTTCAAGCGCTCCTTCGCAAAGCAAAGACAAGCAACCAATTGCTGAAGGGTGCTTGAGGACTGGATCACAATCTGAGGGGGAGCATCCTTCTCAGGTATGTCTTTCAATTATACCACTCTCCTACTCTTTCCAAACCCCTATTTCCTTCTAGCCTTTATCTCTCTTTTTTTTCTAAAAATATACACTTATCCCTTCTTTCCTTCATTTTCTATCCAGACAGTTCTCACCCCTGCTTAAGGGTTCTGAACTACAAATAATTCCAGCTACTATCGCTGAAGAAATAATCCCAATCTTTATCGCTGAGATTGATGAAGAAGAAGAAGAAGATTCCCTGGTCCATCCAGGAAGGCCCTCTCAACCATCTCATTGGTCAGAGAAAGTGGTGAAGAAAAGAGTTGAAATGATCGCTCAACTAGAAAGTCAACGGCTGAAAATCCCTCTTCAAACATCCTTCTCAGAGCTCGACTTCCTCACTGAAGCTGAACGAGAAGAATCTGCCAAAGCTGAGAAACTGATCGTTGAATGCAGACGAGACGCCCAACTCGCTTTAAAGATTCAATCTTCTCAAGTCAAGGACAAAAAGCTGAAAAGCAAACCTGTGGAAGTTCAAGCTGCACTGCTGAAAGAAATTGAAGAGGAACGCTCCAAAGAACAAGAGATCAACGATAGGTCTATCGAATGGTGTAAACAGAAGATAGATTATCGTTCTGATCTTCTTCCAATATCAGTCGTGACTATCTCTGGTCGCAAGAAGAAGGATCAACTCTCAGTGACCATGGAGATTACCAGAGAGGATGGAACCCAAAAAGCTATGTACGTATCCAAACTTGAGAGCTTCGGATTTACGGAATGGATAGAGTTCTGGGATGCGCTGAAGAAATCCAAATCTACATACAGAGGCTACGTTGAAGGACTTCTTGAAGCCCTCATAAATAGTCACTTCTGTACTGAAGCTGCCATCTCCTCTTCCTCCCAAATCTCTAAAACTCAAAAGAAGAATTGGGTCCTCCTCCTCTGAAGACGTCGCCATCATCAGGAATGAAACTTCTATCAAATTTTCAAGAGATGCACTGTTTGGTCCTCCTCCTGATCTTTCAGTTCTGAATTTATCTCTGCCTCCTGGTGGTCCTTTTCAAGCTGGTCAAGTAATTGACAATCCTTATGGAATATTCTTCAGAGATGATGATGAGGAACTCAGATTTCAAAGAGTCTCTGAGATTCCTATATGTCCTCTAAATCATCTCAAGGATCTCTTATGCTTATGGTGTGACTTCTTCCCTGCTGCTGAGAAAATTAAAGAAATTATCAGCCAAGAATCTTTGGAACGAAGACAGAAAGGAGAAGAAATACCTGAGTATATGATAAATCCTCCTAAGTCTTCTTATAGCTGATAGATTAGTTTTCTTTTCTGTAATCTATTAGTTGTACTTACAGTAGTTAGTTATTTACTTATACTTGTAATTTTCATTCCTTGTAATTCTCTTCTTGGATTAATGAAAGTTCAGTAAAGTACTTAACTCCATCAGTGCTGTAAAAGATCCCTCAAAATAGTAATTGGGACATGTATGTTACGAGTCCTGATTATTCCATCTTTTTGAATTATAAAGTAATTTTCTCCTGTTACTTTGTCATTATCAAATAGGGGGAGATTGTTGATCCAAACTCTCTCAGTGATTTGATAAAGACCATCTTCTATACTTAGTGAAAATTACGTTTTAATATGTATTAGTGTTTCACCATCAGCGATCAGACTGAGTCTGTTCAGTTATCACTGATAGTCTTTCTTATAAGCATTTCCATGTATTAGTGTTTCACTATCAGTGATTAGACTGAGTCTGTTCAGTTATCACTGATAGTTCCTGAAGTAAACAGCCATCGTAATCCCTGAAGACAAGTCTCGCGTCAACATATGTTCATAGCTGAATCGAAAACAAAGCTGCTGAACAAAGAGAAGTCTTCTAGTGACCTGATGCGGATATCAGTGAAGCAAAGACAACTCTACAAATACGCGAAGGAACATGAGGAAAAGCTTCAGCAATAGCTGAACCTCTTTATCTCTGCAAGAAGAGATACTCAGCGATCAATCGATCACAAAGCTTATGCCTCAAGTTTCCTTTTGTCTATCCTTGCACAAACTAGTACTATGTGTCAGAACGGACATGTCTCTGCCACCATATGTACAACAACTCTGTCAACTACACTGTTCATGACCCGGTCGAAAGCATGTCTCCCAAAATTCAGACTCCCAAAGCCAATCTGTGAACGTCACGTGTAAAATACCCTGCCATGCATTTAATGCATAGGGTATAAATAGGAAGTTCACCCCTTCATCTGAAGGTGTGCTCAATCCTTGAACTCCATATAGAAACCATTGTTTTCTATCTCTCTTAATTCCCCATTCTCTGAATTTCTTGTGCAATCATCTTAGTGTTTCTTAAGTTTGTTTAGATTAAGTCTGTCTTAATCTTATTCCGCAACAAACTTGTAAATTGTATTTTTGATTTATCAATAAACAATTTATTAAACTTTAATTTCTGTGTTTGTATTCATCCCCCCCCCCTTCTACAAACTTGTTAAGCACCTCCGGGACCAACAATTACAATCCAAAATCTTACACTTCAAAAAGTGTTTATAAACTTAGAAAGTTTATATAATAATGCGATTCTAAGAACTCCAAAATTTCACGCTCGATCTCAAGTCCCGTCCCCGTAAACGTCACTTCGTACCTGCCGTGTCAGAAAACAAAAACACGGCTGAGCACATGGCTCAGTGAATGGATTATAATATAAGTTCGTAAATAATAATGAAAACATCAATAACGAAGCGGAAGACTTAAAAATTCATTCGATGAAAGTTCTTGAAACTCAAGTTCATAACAAAAGAGATGTTCAGTAATTTTCAAAGACAATAATTTCAAGAACAGTTCACACTTTAATTTCAAAACGTAATATAAATAAAGTCCGTCAATTCCGGTCGTTGTGTTCCTGGGGTGGCCAAACCACACAAACTGGGTCGGCATGCGGGCACACACAACGAATCCCCCGTGAATTTAACCACGGTCACATATTTTGTGGGTAAATTTCTAGAATCGATTCATCCGCCCTGGAGCCAACAACGTCAGCCAAGTCCCCCCAGAGTGGGTTCACGTAAGCCACATAAGCTTAACTCTGGTGGACCATCATCTACAGGACGCTATGACAACAAAGCCGCCATAGAAGGCATCCCAAATAATGTGCCCATTTATTGAGTTCTTCTAAAATCAAAGAAAACTAAACATGTGCCACTTACCCAAATGGCGATCACATAAATTATAATCTATATACTTCACATTTTTTCATAAACAATCTCATACGAGACACATTTTAATAAAACATCAAAATGTTCAAACAATTGATTCAATAAACCAAAATCAATGTGTATGTGTGTGTACAATTTCGCATTTGGTGATCACGTTTGGTTGATCAATCATAAGGCGGTGAACCACCTTTAGGAAGGGTCAACTACAACAAATAGTTGCCGACGATTCAAAAGAAATGAAATCCATACCTTGATCGGATTGAGACGTAACACGCGATCAATCGAGACCGAGTACGAACTTTAACCCGTTCGATTGCCTATTTAAACCACCAATTATTAATAATCGCATAACCTAAAACTCAATGGTTATATTATAAGCTTAAGCACGGATTTTGTTCACGTAGACATTAAACCGATCACTTGGTGTGTGGTTAAACATCTAGATACAAATATCACCGTTTGATTCTAAACTTCACCCGTTTGTAATTTTGACAAAAACAAACATTCTTATACATGTTTATGATTATAACTTTACAATATATAATCATAATCTACCAACTAACTTCAACTACTCTAACTTACCAACTTAAATAACTTAAGAAGAAATTTATACCTCTAGGAAGGGTTCGTCGCGTAGATTCCGAATATGTAATTGTTACCAGGATTTCTTCAACGATACGCAAATTATTTTAGAGAGAAGATTGAGATTAGAGAGAGAGACCTATGGCGGTGAGAAAAAAAAATCAGAGGGACGATATGATTGTAGTTTACTCTTAGTTTGTTTTCTTATTATATATATATATATAATATAATTAATAAGTTTGATTAAATGACGGTTTTAACCCTTCAACTATCTTTGGTTGACATATTTAGCTACGGTTCAATTCGGGTAAGAATAATTACACTTTTTATTTTAAAACCGAGTCTTACATTATCAGTCGAGCATGTTATTTATATAATATCTCCAAGTGCATTAGAATCAAACAAATTTGTAACCAGATTGTCAACATTCTTTTTGTTAGTTTTTTGTTATTATTTTGAGCAAACATATGTAAATAGTTAAATACATTTTTGAAGCAACATTAAAGTATTTACCTTAGTTGAAATTCCTTTGCTGATATAATGAATATATAAAGGAAGGTTATGAGATATTAAAATGTCACAATGAGAATTTAACAATTTCAAATCATTCTCAAAGGGATCAAATGTGAGACACTTATTGCCATACGATAACATCTAGGTGTCCTTATTTGGGAGGGTTGTTTTATTTACCAGTACGACATATTTTGGATGTTTGAAGTCCCACTGACCTGAAGTAATTGTTAGGACTGAAAGTCCTATGTGTTGAAAGTGGAATAAAGTATTTATAAGGGTGCTTATTGTAATTACTTAATAGTTTATTAGTTAGATGGGCCCAAGCCCATCAGCCCAATTGCTTGTAAAGCCTAGGTATATAAAGGCTTATTTAGTTCATAATTAGGGTAGAACAGTTTTGTAAGGTAAGAAATTCATTATTCAGTTTACTAGTCATCAGGTTTACATACCCTAATCAGAAATTCTCTATGTAAACCTTAACCCTTTGAAGTTATATCAATCATATGACTAGTTGTTGTGGCCTATAATCTGTTCATCATTGTTTTTAATTACTTGTGATTGCACTGCACTAGGATCTACATTTGGTATCAAAGCAAAGAGACTAAAGGTTTGATCCAGAAAAAGGTTTGTCTAAAATCTTATAATCAATTATTTGTGTTAATCACTTTTATCTGCATTAATTGATTATGTGTTTATGAGTTTTATTGGTCGATCTATTGTTTTCCGGAAAAAGTTCATCGGTCTTTGTGTGTACTGTTGATTTTCTTTTTATCGGTTGATTACTGCATGTGTTTGAATCTGACTATTTGCTCATCGAAGTCAATTTTCTGGGCTTGATTGATTATCTGGGTTATCATCATCGGTCTGTGTTCATCGTGTTCTTCGGTGTTCTTCGTGTTGATCGGTCGATTATTTTGTTCGTTTTTATCGGTCTTTACATGATTTTATCGATCTTTATCTGTTAATTTGTTATTCGACCGATAGTTATTCGACCTGAGCCTTCGACCGAGTGTTTGTAAACACCGGTCCTTACTTCGACCGAATAAGAGTATTCCCCGGTCTTATCCATTTGACCGGACACTTGTACTCCGGTCTTGCACCTTCGACTGGGTAGTTGTAATTCCTTCGACCGGACCTTATCTTTCCCGGTCTTTCCTTCGACCGGACCTTAGCATATCCGGTCTTACCCTTCGACCGGGTTCTTGCTACTCCGGTCTTACCTTCGACCGGGTGCTTAAAAAAAAAAGAGTACAAAAGGGTCAAATTTTTTGTCTCACGATCTTTTTGCAGTGCATTTATTTTAGCCCCCGTACTTCAAGGATTCAGCGTGTCATTTGTGACCCTAAACTTTCAAGTTTCACATTTTGTCACTTTTGGTCCCTGCACTTTCAAGTTTCATCTTTCTTCTAAGCCGGATCGAATACAGTCTATTCAATTCGTACAAAATGGTGAACCCACCAAGGTTGTGGTCCAAAGGAGAATATGAAAGGTGGAAAGTTGATTTTATGTATTTTGTTGACGAACATGAGGTGGGTCCCTACATCAGATTGTCATTGACTGAAGGAGAGAAGCAATCCCAAATTCCGCCAGAAGCTTCTCCTGTGGAAAAGGAGCAAAGAGAGAGTGGCAATAATTATGCTAGAAATTATATGAAATATAGTGTTTCGTGTGAATTTATTAGTGACATTTTTAGTGAAATTATTGGTCAAATAAATTCTAACAAAATGACAGGAAAAGAGCGGTGGGATTGTACTGAATGGTTGGTGTTAGGGACAAAGGGTTTATTAACAGGAAGAGAATTGGAAGCTGAGAACTCTGAGCTAAAAGGAAAGATCTCTATTTTGGAAGCTAAAACTCAGCAAATAGTCTCTGTTGAAAGTTCTGAGGAAAAGATTTCTGAACTGAAAGATGCAAATGCAGATCTTCAAAAGCGTTTATCTAATTTGGAGCAACTGCTTGCTAAACACAAATCTGATTTTGAGACTAAAGAGAAATCTTTCGCAAAGAAGTTCTCAGAATTCTCGAGAAAATGTGCTGAGGAGAAGAAAGAAGTTGAGCTGAAATGCATAAAACTTTCTCAGCAAGTTTCTGAGTTTCAGAAAGTAATCATTCTAGAAAGAGAGAAGTTTGCCAAAGAGAAGAAGGCCTTTGAACAAAAGAATGTTGGTGTCTTCAAAGAAATATCTGGCCAAAGAAACAATGCTGAGAAGGGATTTGAAGAAGAAAGAAGCTTGTTTGAGACTGAGATCAAAAAGCTTACTGCCAAGTTATCTGAACTATCTGAGAAGGCACTAAAAGAGCATAAAACAAAGTATGAGTTCACGAAGAAGATTGACCTGCTTGTCCAAGAAAGAGACAACTTCGCTTCAACGATTAAAGTGCTTGAAAAGTCTATATCAAGTTCAAATCAGAAATCTGTCTCTTCACAAAGGTCAGCTAAATCTTTTGATCAGATTCGTAAGACTAACCTTTTCTATGATAGAAATATAGATGGTTCAGGTACACGTCCTAGAAGAAGGAGATACGAAGATGAGGAACTGGTCTAGAAGAAGAAACCAGTTGAAGATGAGCTGAAAGAAAGAGAATCGTGTGTACATGCGTTTAATGCAAAGAAGAACAATGCGAGTAAAGGTAAACCTGATCACATCTACTCAAGAGATCAATTACTCAAGTTGTGAGGTAAGAAATACCACTGTTCTTATTGTCATACACATGATCACATTCACAAAACCATTGATCATTTCTGGTATGGTTCTTATTCTATATCCCCCACAAGAACTGCAACTAACATTCATGGACCCAAATACAAGTGGGTACCAAAGACGAAAACTGATTCTTTGTTGCAGACACCTACTGTCAAGGGGGAGTAGAAGAACAATGGCTTCTAAGTAAATCAGCTTAGAACCCGGACTTCAACGAAGTTTGGCTTCTGATTACATGACAGATCAGGACCCGTTCTTCAACGTTCAGACCTGGATATTTTGCAACTATCCAGGGGGATCTTAAAAGACCTAAATCATTATATCATGATTTGAGGGGGAGCTTAAAAGTAAGTATCTTCTAACTCTAGATCTCTGATTGTTTGGAAGACGAACAACTTTCCAGCATGAAAAACAGTTTCTGAAATGTTCAAACCACTTCTGATTTTCAAAAGGTTTTATGAATCTAGAAGTGTGAATTTAAATGTTTTTCATTTTTTGAGCTTTAATGTTTAACTGACTGTGTGTTTCTAAAGATCAATACTTGCGTATTATCTTATCCTTATACTGTAACGTATTCACACACACACAGATTCAGTACTTCATTTGTATTTGTTATTACCATGTCTCATAATGAACCAATTTTTCGATGGTAATACCCCCGTTTGAAATTCAATATTGTTGAGCATAAATCATTATTTCTAATCTTGTGCTTTCATTGCAAAATTGTTTATATTTGTTCATATAAACAAAATATCCAATTCTTTGATACCTTATCCATTTTATGTGATCTGCTTGATATACTGTCAGATTCTCAAAACAATTCTCTTGATTTTATTTCATTCATTCAATATATCTGTTTTGAGAAATCTTCAAAGTTCAATTGCTCAAATCTTATGAGCATACATTTTGACAGTGGTGTCATACATTCTGTGCTTAAATGTTCAAGTTAAACTGTTGAGCATACTTTCCTTTTAGGACTTACATGGGATTTGTGTGAGAACTTAAACAGTACTTCCATGGATTCACGTTAACCAGTGTTTCCTACCCCGGAAGTTATCCTAGAGTGATTTGTGGGGTGAGGGGTCTTAAATCAAAGAGTGGGGGAGATAACTCATCGGGTTGAGTTTTTCTCATTGTGTGGAGCGGAAAAATGGAAAAGAGAGTTTGGTTAGAAGTGAGCATAATGACAAAAAGAAAGAAGGTGTGAGAACAGAGTTAAAAGAATATCAGAACTCTGCACCAACCACTTTCTGAGCCGGGCAACCACATCTACTGATTGGTTCACATTCTTTGGTGACCATCATTGAAAAGGCACTTAGCCCATGCCAACTCTTGCATATAACCCCACCAACCACTCGTTTCTTTCTTAACAAAGAAATGTTTCATTTTCTTTGGGGACGCAGCATATCTGCTATCTAGTCTTCAATCGGAAGATTTAGATATTGAAAAAGAAGGAAAGTTGCCCCACCTTCGCACCTCTTTCATGCACATTGAGTCCGTGTAATATCTGTTGCTGTCTCAACAGTTTACACATTTTTTAGCCTGATCAAGCTAAGTAGCTTCAATCATTTCTACACTTGCACGAGCACACAAGGAATGAGTTTTCTTGTCATAACATTCATAGAAAATTCCTTTTGTGGTTTTTTCAATGATTGAATGGAAGCCCTGGGGGAGTGAACATCACAAAAGCTCCTTTCCAAAGTACATCCGTTGTACAAAGTGGCTCCGTGCTACTTACAGGCATTCTAACTGTTTCATCTGTTGATTCAGGTTTACCATTCCTAATATATCTGAATTTGAAAAGATTCGGATATATACATTTCATGAATTGCCGGATACTCAGATCACAGGTGGGAGAGTGTTAATTTATCATAAATGGGAGATCAAAGAAAGTGTTGAAATTGAAGAAGTTTTGATGATCATGATGCTCACAATCATCAAAAAAGGGGGAGAAAAAGTTCAATTTCAAAGTTTTAAAGAAAGAAAGAAAGGTTTTTTCTGAAGACAGTCTAGAGATCAAAGAGATGAAGATGCTATTTCATTTATCAAAGAGATGAAGATATGAGTTTAATGCTAAATTTGTTTTTCAAAGATTATATTGATTATTTCCCGTATCATGTGGTGTCTGCTACAAGTTTCTTCATTATTCCTCCTACGCGCTGGTTGAAACAAGTTCTTGAGATGAAAGCTTATTCAACTCGCGGTTCAAAGACAGATTCGTTGTTTTAAACTGAAGATGCACCGTGGAATGTCAAGTAACTCTCACATTATCTTTCTTGTATGCTGATCCGATGTGATTGAGTTTCTACAGTTAAAAGCTGTGTGATAGTGCATTCAGTCGAGGCTACTGTACATTGAATCTGGTTATAAAGTTGATACTATGAAGAACAAGAGCTTTATTCAAGGGGGAGCGTGGAAAGTCATGAAGACATGCAACACCAAAGTTCTTCAAAGATTCAAGAGGGAAAGAAGATCAAGGCCTGAAGCTTATCAAGTTGTTAAATGCTTTATTCAACTTTAGGGGGAGATTGTTAGGACTGAAAGTCCTATGTGTTGAAAGTGGAATAAAGTATTTATAAGGGTGCTTATTGTAATTACTTAATAGTTTATTAGTTAGATGGGCCCAAGCCCATCAGCCCAATTGCTTGTAAAGCCTAAGTATATAAAGGCTTATTTAGTTCATAATTAGGGTAGAACAGTTTTGTAAGGTAAGAAATTCATTATTCAGTTTACTAGTCATTAGGTTTACATACCCTAATCAGAAATTCTCTCTGTAAACCTTAACCCTTTGAAGTTATATCAATCATATGACTAGTTGCTGTGGCCTATAATCTGTTCATCATTGTTCTTAATTACTTGTTATTGCACTGCACTGGGATCTACAGTAATTTAAAAATATTATTTCTTATTGATGGTGACCAATCTCTGATTTTCTAAATGCATGATACTTATAGTTATGAACTCTACTTCGGTTGTGATTCAAGCAACCATTTTCAACTTTGGGAATGCCAAATATTTAGTGAGTTTGATTGAGGAGCAATTACAACAAAGTTACTGAGTTTGTGAATATTATCACGATGATGCATGAAATTGGAAATCTTTGAATATTTTCTCATTTATTTCCAAATCCTTCTTGAAAGCAAATAAGAAACAAGTTGTTGGACTTAAATCACACGATCCCGATATTCTTTCATCTTTTTAAGCAATAGTAATGATGCATGAACGTGTAATCTTTATGACCGTTTTTGCATTTTTCATAGAAGTTTAAGATATTAAGACTGTTTTTGATTTCGAGGACAATGTCCGCATACTATCCCTTGCGGACATCAGTAGTCCCCTCCAAAATTTTGTATAACTGCTTTTCTACACGAGCGACATGAAGTAACTATTTACAATTATCCATACAGATAATTGTACACTTCTTATAATTGACCCAGAAAGACATGTCGACCTCTTTTTCCTAAAACAAGTACAATACTTACCTTTTTACTTCATTTATGTTATCTTACATTTAAAAAATATTTTATCTATATTATTGGTTCTATGTTCTAATAGGTTTCTACACATGGTCAACTACATGTTGCTATCTCTTGAATGACATCAAGTGAAGGTTTAACCATACTTAATACTGATGTGAGATCGAGGATCAAAACTTGGTTAAAAATATTGTGTACCATGAAAATTTTGTCAATATTGTTCCTTCGAACATTGAAATGGTAAATCTGATTACATTCATTTCATTATTGTATATATTATTATCATTTATATTAAATATTCTCAATTATCGGTTAACCTCTCTTTACATATAACCACAATTATTATTTATTTAATAACTACCACTTTCCCTATGCAACTGCAACTACAATTAAAAGTGCAAAAACTATTTATTAAATTCTTAACACACTATTAGTTGTCAGATTATTTTTCAGTTATTAAATTATCTTTGATAAAATAACGTTTCTTACATATTACTTTTATATATTCAGAATAAAGTTGAAGAATTAACTACTATTAGGCACTTTGCTAATTTGGTTAGAGTTGCGGTGAGTAGACGCATCACTTACCATGTTGGACTATGTTTTACATATTGAGCTTTACCTTAAATACTCAATCCTAATATTTTTCATGTTTCTTGAAACGAATTATCATATTAATGCTACTATTTGTCATGTTCAACGTCCACATTATATTTCATACAATGCTTTATTGACCCAACACGATTGACACTAAAATCGGGTAAACCGTACAAATAAATGAATTATAATTTCACAACATATCCAACTTCACTATATAATTTTGATCATAAGATTTCGTCACCGCGCATAGCGCGGTGTCACACCTAGTATATAAAGGAAGACATAGGAGAGAGAGTGAATGAGAGGCCTCCGTGACCATTTATCTATTTTCTTAGAATTTTGAGTTTTTTTAGTTATATTGGTATATTAAATGAGAAGTTTTTCAGTTGTGCATTAAATGAGTACAACTTATTTTCTTTATTATTTTTCATTTTAACTTTTACTTATATAATCTTTTTATTTTTTAATTTTTTAATATGTTATTTTTTTAATAAATGGCCAAAAGTTTATTTAACATTTACTAAAAAAATGTATTTTTATTTTTATTTACTTCATTTATATTATTTAAACATATATGTTTATTTGATTTTTTTTCAATTTAATCATCTTATTTTCTTAATAACCTAACAATCAATATATATATATATATATATATATATAAAGAAAGAAAGGCATAGGATAGTGAGTGAATGAGAGACTTCCATGACCATTGATCTATTATTTTAGAATTTTAAGTTTTTTTTAAATATATTGGCATATTAAATGAGAAGTTTTTCAATTGTGCATTAAATTAGTACAACCTTTTATTTTCTTTATTATTTTTCATTCTAGCTTTTACTTATATAATCTTTTTATTTATTAATTTTTTTATATATTGATTTTTTTAATAAATGGCCAAAAGTTTATTTAACATTTGCTAAAAAATGTATTTTTATTTTTATTTATTTCGTTTATATTATTTAAACATATATGTTTATTTGAATTTTTTTTTCAATTTAATCATCTTATTTTCTTAATAACCTAACAATCAATATATATATATATATATATATATATATATATATATATATATATATAAAGGAGGGCTTAGGAGAGATAGTGAAGGAGATGCATTCTTTCATATTTATCTTTTTTCTCATTATTTTGATTTATTTTTAAAATATTCCAACACATTAAATGCTAAACTTTTCATTTACTTTTTTAATTTAAATTAGAATTCATCAACCATTATATATACCTATTATTATTTTAAATTTTATTTACCTATCGTTTTAATTATTCAATGAATCCAACAAATGTTTTATTTAAATTTATAAACTTATTATTATTTTTATTTAATTAATAAGGTTTATTAAATTTATGAATTTATGAATTGTTTGTACTAATTTTCTTTGTAAGTTAACAATCAATATAATTGAAAACTTTTATTTAAGTTTTGTAATTTTTTTTAGTTATGCTAACAATACTTATAAATCATAACATTTATTAAATTGGTTAACTTTTATTTAATTTTTTTAATCTTTGTAAACTAACAATTTTAATTATTCAATGAATCCAACAAATGTTTTATTTAAATTTATAAATTTATTATTATTTTTATTTAATTAATAAGATTTATTAAATTTATGAATTTATGAATTTTTTGTACTTTTCTTTGTAAGTTAACAATCATCAATATATGTATATAAAGGAGGGCTTAAGAGAGAGAGTGAAGGAGATGCATTCATTTCATATTTATCTTTTTTCTCATTATTTTGATTTATTTTTAAAATATTCCAACACATTAAATGCTAAACTTTTCATTTACTTTTTTAATTTAAATTAGAATTCATCAACCATTCACTAGTACAAAAATGGTTTTTTGTGACGGTTTTGAGAAAACAGGTTTGTAACGGTTTGGTTAAAAACCGTTACGGAAAGTCGCAAAAAAATTTGAGAATTCTTTTAGTAACGGTTTTACAAAATAAACGTTAGCATTACCAACAACCTAGGAAAAAAACAATGTTTTAGACAAAAACATTACTAAAGGGGTCCTCTATGGTAACAATTTATGACAGTTTCAAAAAACCGTTTCTTTATGTTGTGACGGTTTTTAAAAACCGTTGCCATAGAGCACCCTTTAGTAACGGTTTTTGTCTAAACCGTTGTTTTATGTTGTAATGGTTTAAAAAAACCGTTACTAAAACAAAATTATGTATAGCAACGTTTATTTGAAAATCGTTTCCAAAATTCATCAAGTTCAATGGCAACGTTTTGCAGAATTCTCGTCACCAAAAGTTAGGTTTTGGCCATGACTTTTGAAAAAATTTCGTCATCATATGTCATGCTATGGTAACGGTATTAAAATATTTACGTCACCATATCTCAAGCTACATTGATGGTTTTGAATAATTTACGTCACCATATATCATGCTATGGTGACAATTTTGATTGTGTCACCGTATGTCATTCTATGGTTACGGTTTTGAAAAATAAATGTCACTGTATGTCATGTTACAGTGATAGTTTTGTATAATAAACGTCACCATATGTCATGTTACGTTGATAGTTTTGTACAATAAACATCACCACATGTCATTCTATAGTAATAGTTTGAATAATAAACATCAACATACGTCGTGCTACGATGACGGTTTTGTATAATAAACGTTACCATATGTCATGTTATGTTGGCGATTTTGAATACAATAAGGTCCAATGAGCATAATGGAATGGTGACCATTTTGGATAATAAATGTCATCATATGTCATGTCATATATGATGATTGTTATGAAACATAAAAGTTATAGTACATCATGCTACGATGACGGTTTTGAAATATAGACGTTGTCATGTGTCATACTATGATGACGGTTCCATAAAATAAACGTCACCGTGTGTCAACTTTCATTGACTGTTTCGAAAAATTTATGTCACCATATGTCATGTTACAGTGATAATTTTGAAAAATAAACGACATCATACGTGGTAAGAGCCTGGGGACTTCATAGCGGTTGTCCGGGTTCGAGCCTCACACGCAGCATTTGTGCCAAATATTGGCACAGGTGTCATCCTTGTGGCCACGAGATGAATGTCCGTGGGCCAAACGTCTGTTTTACGGAGATTAGTCTGGGCCCAAAGTGGTCTGGGATACTCCTTCCAAAAAAAAAAAAACTCGAAAAACTACACCACAACCTCCATTATTGTAATCATGAACTTTCTGGCGATTCCAACAAAAGATTTTCTATTTTTGAGATTATAACATTAATTATATAATAAGAATAGAGAAAATTACAATTTTGATCGATCCTCCTCTTCAAATATTCTTTCTTACCATAATTCTTATAAAAAACTTCATGCGTTTAATTTATTTTTGTTGGATAATTTATTTTCTATTAAAAGTGAAATTTGATAAAAACCAAAATACAAATTATTTTATTATAATTTTGGTCGATGAAATGTAAACAAATTATTAATTAATTAAAAATTTGTCATTTTATTAAATAAGTTATTTTTAAATCAAATGACACTTATTTATTAAATATATAATATAATAATTATGTTTTAAATAAATGGTATAGTGATAAAAGTGTAAATTGCAATTTTGGTCCTTCTGGTTTGTAAAAAGACCAATATGCCCTCGTGTGCAAGTCACATGGGTGGTTTTAACGAAGCCAACCTAACGGTGTAACTCCTCAGGGACCAAAACCGAGCACTTTTGTATACCACAAGGTTTTTCTTGTAATAAAAATTTTATAGGGACCAAAAGTGGCAAAAACAACAAACCACAGGGACCAAAATTACAATTTCCTCTAAAAATTATAATAAAATATAGAGTAAATTACATTTTTAGTTCTTATGGTTGCCACTTATTATCAACTTTGGTCCATTTTTAAAACTAATTAAAGTTTTGGTCATTATGGTTACCATTTTGTTTCACTTTTGGTCCATCTGATTAACTTTAGTTAAAAAAGTTAGTTAGTTTAAGGGTATTTTGGTCATTTTAGCTTTTTTTCCGTTTTTTGTCTTATTAGTTGTAGAGTAAATTGCAATTTTCGTCCCTATATATGTGTTTTTTCCTTTTTGTTTTTTGTAATTTTTATTACTTTATACACTTGTTATATTAATTAATTAATAATAATTTTAAATAATAATACATTAAGAATATGTATTTCATTTTGTAAATTACACCATTTCAAAAAGTCTTGCTAGGAACTTTAAAATGAGTTAACTAATTTTTAAGTTTTTAAGCAATTTACTTGATGTATATCTATAAATCCGGCTACATTAATAAAAAAACATTTTCTAATTAAGATGGGTTTAAAAAAATTCGTTTATTCTTATTTATGTAAGATAAAAATGAAAAATATATCTATATCTATTAATAAAAAATGTATCATTTTTAGATATTTGATTTAAATTAAACGTGTATCAAATAAAAACCTTAACGTATGACTTTAACGTATCCAGTTTGCTTTAACGAATCCGGTTGGGCTTTAACGTTCCTAGTTGGGCTTTAACGGATCTAGTTGGGTTTTAATGTACCCGGTTGGGCTTTAACTAATCCAATATGGCTTTAATGGATACGATTGGGCTTTAACGTATCCAGTTGGGTTTTAACGAATCAAGTTGGGCTTTAATGGATCCGGTTGGGCTTTAACGGATCCGGTTGGGCTTTAACATTCCCGGTTGGGCTTTAACGTTCCCAGTTGGGCTTCAATGGATCTAGTTTGGCTTTAATGGGGACAGTTGGGCTATAACTGATCCAGTATGGCTTTAATGGATATTGTTGGGCTTTAACGTATCGAGTTGGGTTTTAACGGATCAAGTTAGGCTTTAATAGATCGAGTTGGGATTTAACGTACCCAGTTGGGCTTTAGCGGATCAAGTTGAACTTTAATGAATCCAGTTGGGATTTAACGTACCAAGTTGGGCTTTAACGTACCCAGTTGAGCTTTAACGTACCTAGTTGGGCCTTAATGGATCTGGTTGATCTTTAATGGATTCGGTTGGGCTTTAATGGATTCGATTGGGCTTTTAATGGATCTTGTTGGGCTTTAACGAATATAGTTGGGTTTTAACATACCTAGTTGGTCTTTGACGTACCCGGTTGGGCTTTAACAGATCCAGTTAGTATTTAAAGGATCCAGTTAGTCTTTAAAAGATCCAATTAGTCTTTAAGGGATCCAGTTGAGCTTTAATGGATACGGTTGGGCTTTAACGTACCCAGTTGGCCTTTAACGGATACAGTTGGACTTTAATGGATCTAGTTGTGCTTTAACGGATCAATTGGGCTTTAATGTATCGATTGGGCTTTAATGGATCCATTTAGGCTTTAATGGATCCACTTGGGCTTTAATGGTTCCATTTCGGTTTTACTGAATTCATTTGGGCTTTAACGGATTAGTTAGGCTTTTAACGGATCCACACGGATCGATTGGGCTTTAAAGGATCCATTTGATCCCAATACACATTACATGCACATATGTAGTACAAATTTGCAGACAAACACGTATTAAGTCACTATCAGTGTTATTGGGCCTCAATAAGTCATGAAAGGTTTTGTTTTTGGCCTTTAAAGGTTTTCATTGGGCTTTAACTGATCTTTTTGGCTTTAAAGGGTTTCATTGGGCCTTAATGGATCTATCAGACTTTAAAGGGTTCTATTGGGTTTTAATGAATCTATTGGGGTTTAATTAATTCTACCGAACTTTAATCGGTTCAATTGGCCTTTAAAGGTTTTCATTAGGCTTTAACGGATCTATCGGGCTTTAAGGGGTTCTATTGGGTTTTAAAGGTTTTCATTGGGCCTTAACTGATCTTTCGGTCTTTAAAGGGTTTCATTGGGCCTTAATGGATCTATCAGACTTTAAAGGGTTCTATTGGGCTGTAAAGGGTTTCATTGGGCCTTAATGGATCTATCGGGATTTAAAGGGTTTTATTGGGTCTTAATGGATCTATTAGGGTTTAATTAATTCTACCGAACTTTAATCGGTTCTATTGGCCTTTAAAGGTTTTCATTGGGCCTTAACTGATCTTTCGGACTTTAAAGAGTTCTATTGGGTTTTAAATGTTTCATTGGGCCTTAATGAATCTATCGGGATTTAAAGAATTTCATTGGGTCTTAATGAATCTATTGGGGTTTAATTAATTCTACCGAACTTTAATCGGTTCTGTTGGACTTTAAAGGGTTCTATTGGACCTTAACGAATCTATCGGGCTTTAAGGGGTTCTATTGGGTCTTAATGAATCTATCGAGCTTTAGAGGGTTTTAAATGTTTCATTGGGCCTTAATTGATCTGATACATCTCATCCTAATGTGCCTCATTTCTCATCAAATGGTTGATAATCAATTCTCATGTTTCTCACCGCTAACCCAATAAACGATCATATTTTTCTCGTTAATTTGACATCCATATTCATATACTTTTTCATTTGTTTTTTCATGGTTTTTCGGTTTTCCATTATTTAGAGTTTTCTCCTGAACTTGACCCTATATATATATATATATATATTCACCAATCCATACATCACACACACACATACACACACACACATATATATATATATATATTGAATATAAACATATATAATTATTTTTTAATATAATAATATTTATTATCTAAAAAATCAAATATTTTAAATTAGGAAAACAAATCAAACTGTTGATAACCTATACAAATCACAAGTTTTTAACAAAAAAACTCAAAATTTTCAACAAAAACATAGAGCGCCACCCCTTCCCTCTTTTTTTTTTTTTCTTTTCAATTCCCTCTATCCTGATTCCCTCCCCCAAAACATTAGGTTAAAAAACAACAGGACATCGCCCTCTTCTTTCCCTGCTGCTCCTTCCCTCTTCTTTCCTTCCACAGTACATCGCCACCACCAGGTTCGATTTAAGCGAAGAACAGGTTCGATTTTAGCGAAGAACAGGTTCGAGGTTCGACGTTGAAGAACAGGTTTGATTTCAGGTTCGATTACCGCTCCTACACCGTCACCATCATCCACCAGCCACCACCACCAGCAACAGGTTCGATTAAGTTAACGATTCGATTGAGTTTGATTAAGTTTCTGTTTTTTCTGCCACCACCAGCAGGTTCGATTAAGTTTGGGGACTGGTGTACTTCTTCTTCTTCCTGTCTCGAAACCATGTAATTGCTCTCGTTTTTAGCCCTGGCTTTCTTTGATGTGATCTGCTGTTTCCAAAAAACAATTGTGGTACTAAATAAATTATGGAGGCTCGTCCATGCTAAGTAAATAATTATAGGCAATATATTATAAACACTCGACAGGATAGGAATTGCATAAAGCATTCCCTCTTTTAAGTTTTCCAATTAAGAATCTTTTCTGCCACCTCCTAATTTTGTTTTTTTAATGCAAGTGATGCACATACAAGGAATAAAAAACCTATAAAGTATCAAAATTGTATGATTCTTATTGGAATTGTTATCATTGTTATATCTTGGAAAACAAACGTTGGGCAGAATCCATTTAATTTTCACTCATCAAAATAAGTGCAGTGGAATGTACAACCCCTTTAGCTATAAGAAAAACACACCTATTTCAGTTTGTGGAGTCCATCATCGTATCCCTTTAAATTAAAGAAGTTTTATGGATTCAAAATTCTTACAGAACATCAACATCAGTATATAAATACACCTGTTTCAAACGTATTTTACCCGTTTTAAAATACAATATATTCTAGAGTAAGTCACGTTTTTAGTCCCTATGTATGGTTTGTTAAAAATTCATTATTGTTTTTGTCCTTATGATTTAAATTTTATTATTTTTTCGTCCCTTCCTTTAACAATTTATTTCTGTTTTTTCTTATACATAAAAGTAGCATTTGCCTTCAGGGACGAAAAGAAGATACCTTGTTTTTTTGTAGATCCATATGCCTCCCAAAAATAGTCAAACGTTCAGTTTAGCAACAACGTCGGTCTTGGGAAGAACTACCACACACTCAGAGGATGTTCGGTGGAGGTCTAATGGACACGTGGATCCTCATCTCGGTACAATTGCCGAGACCACTACAAGCGAATTCCGTAAAGTAAGAACTTATAGTTTTATGCAAATGTTTTCTTGTTTTTCCCTTTAATATCTAATGATGTTTGTTTATCCTTTTTAATATCTAATGATGTTTGCTTTTCCCTTTGGGTGTTCGTTATCTAATATCTATGTTTTAAATGTAATATATGTTAATAATTGTTTGAATTGTATTTATAGAGACTTGTTGAGGAAGCAACTGAGAAGATAAAGAATGATTTTGACAACACTTCAGATTCTATCATGACTCCAATGCGTTGCCCAATCGAGAAAGAAATATCAATAATTTGCGGCGACAACTTGCCGAACGAGACGAGGAGATTCGCTTACTAAAAGAGGCACAAGAGGAGGCAACAAAGGAAGCCACCGAACAAAAAAAGGAAGCCGCCGAACAAAGAAAAATGATAGAATCTTTGATGTGTATGTGTGGTGGTGCTAGTGATGCAAACTCCAACGCAACAACCCCGACGAACAATGCTTTAGGTTGATTTTTATTTAATGTTTTCGAACTTGTTGCTTATTTTTGTACGTATTTAGGAAAAACGCTATATTTCAATTATTGAATTTATTAGTTTTGTTTGGTAATTGGAGTTGTTTGCCGATTCACACGAGTTTGTTTGTTTACGAGTGGTGCACAAGTGATAAGCCTTAGGCAACATAGGCATGTCATGTTGCCTAAACCTTAGGCAACATATAAACCCCTCTTAAGCAACATTTTTCATTTGTTGCCTAAGTGATATTTGGTGTAGGGACGGTTAAGATGACAATTTTAGAAAATAAACATCATCGTATGTTATGCTACGACGATGGTTTTGAATAATAAGCGTAATCGTATGTTATGTTATGGTGACGGTTTTTAAAAATAAACCTCACTGTTTATCATGTTACAGTGACAATTTTGAAAAATAAACGTCACCATATTTAGTTTTAGGGTGACGTTTAAAAAAATAAAAGTCACTGTATGTCGTGCTACAGTGATGATTTTGAAAAAATAAATGTCACCGTATGTCGTGCTATGGTGATGGTTTTGAAAAATAAAATCACAATACGTCATGTTAAGGAGATGGTTTGGAAAAATAATTGTCGCCATATGTCATGATATGGTGACGGTTTTGAAAAGCAAATGTTGTTGTACGTCATGCTATAGTGACAATTTTGACATATAAATGTCACTGTACATAATGCTACCGTGATAGTTATGACAAATAACCGTCACCGTATGTCATGCTATGATGACGGTTCTAAAAAATAAATGTCACCATATGTCATGCTATGGTAACGGTTTTAGAAAAAAAAAAAAAGAACAATTTTTTTTGTACATTTAAGGTGACGGTTTTAACCTCCGGTAATGGTTTTTTATGTTATTTGGTAACACTTTTTAAACGTAACCAAAAGTGTACCAAAAGTGACGGCAGATAGGGTGACGATTTTTTTGTTCATGAAAACCGTTACCGAATACCTATGGTAACGGTTTTTAACCGTCACAAAAGACCTTTTTTATACTAGTGATTATATATACCTATTATTATTTTAAATTTTATTTACCTATCATTTTAATTATTCAATGAATCCAACAAATGTTTTATTTAAATTTATAAACTTATTATTATTTTTATTTAATTAATAAGGTTTATTAAATTTATGAATTTATGAATTGTTTGTACTAATTTTCTTTGTAAGTTAACAATCAATATAATTGAAAACTTTTATTTAAGTTTTGTAATTTTTTTAGTTATGCTAACAATACTTATAAATCATAACATTTATCAAATTGGTTAACTTTTATTTAATTTTTTTAATCTTTGCAAACTAACATTTTTAATTATTCAATGAATCCAACAAATGTTTTATTTAAATTTATAAACTTATTATTATTTTTATTTAATTAATAAGATTTATTAAATTTATGAATTTATTAATTTTTTGTACTTTTCTTTGTAAGTTAACAATGCTTATAATTGAAAACTTTTATTTAAGTTTTGTAATTTTTTTAGTTATGCTAACAATGCTAAACTTTACATTAATCTTATTTTCTTTACTAACCTAACAATGTTTATAAATCAAAATTTATTTTTAACATAGTATTTATAATAAAGTTTTTTTTAATAGTTAACAATGTTTATAAATTAAAAATACTTTTTTATTTACTTTTTATTTATAAATCAAAACTTCCATTAATCTTATTTTCTTACTAACCTAACAATTTTTATAAATCAAAACTTATATTAAGTGAATAAGCTAACAATGTATATCAATGAAAAGTATTTTCGAATATTTTTTTAAATTTCATAAATTGGATTTTTTTGGTTCGATGACTTGTGAAATCGACCAACATTTATTTCTACTGCTACATTATTTATAAGTTCAAAATATAATATATTCATAGATTACACTATTTGTTGTACTTACGTCATATAATAATTGTTCGATTTGCCGCGCAAAGCGCGGTGTTGTTACCTAGTATATATATAAAGGAAGACATAGGAGAGAGTGAATGAGAGGCCTCAATGGCCATTTATTTATTTTCTTAGAATTTAGAGTTTTTTTAATTATGTTGGCATATTAAATGAGAAGTTTTTCAATTGTGCATTAAATGAGTACAACCTTTTATTTTCTTTATTATTTTTCATTATAGCTTTTACTTATACAATCTTTTTATTTATTAATTTTTTTATATGTTGATTTTTTTTAATAAATGGCCAAAATTTTATTTAACATTTGCTAAAAAAATGTATTTTTATTTTTATTACTTCATTTATATTATTTAAACATATATGTTTATTTGAATTTTTTTCAATTTAATCATCTTATTTTTTTAATAACCCAACGATCAATATATATATATATATATATATATATATAAAGAATGGCATAGGATAGAGAGTGAATGAGAGACCTCCATAGTCATTTATCTATTATCTTAAAATTTTGAGTTTTTTTTAATTATATTGGAATATTAAATGAGAAGTTTTTCAATTGTGCATTAAATTAGTACAACCTTTTATTTTCTTTATTGTTTTTCATTCTAGCTTTTACTTATATAATCTTTTTATTTATTAATTTTTTTATATGTTGATTTTTTTAATAAATGACCAAAAGTTTATTTAAAATTTGCTAAAAAAATGTATTTTTATTTTTATTACTTCATTTATATTATTTAAACATATATGTTTATTTGAATTTTGTTTTTCAATTTAATCATCTTATTTTCTTAATAACCTAACCAAGGTTCTAAATGGCGTGAGGCGTGGCGTGGCGGCGAGGCCAAGCCTCAAGCCTTAGGAGCCACGGCGAAGCCATGGCGTTTTCAAGGCGTGACTTATGGCGTCAAATTTCTATTTCGTATATAATATTATATATAAGAACGTATGTTTTATAGTGTTACTCAGTGAGTCAATATTAATATGGAAGTTAAATTAGGTTGTATATATAAAAACATGCAAATAAGACATTAAAAACGTAAAGAAAATCAAATATCTCATTACAATAACCACGCATTAGGTCATGGCGTGCCATGGGCTTAACGTGGCTTGACACACAAGCCTTGGTGCCATGGCGCGCCATGGCGGCTGTGCGGCGAGTTTTTTAGAACATTGAACCTAACAATATATATATATATATATATATATATATATATATATTGTTAGGTTCAATGTTCTAAATATATATATATATATATATATATATATATATATATATATATATAAAGAAAGACATAGGAGAGAGAGTGAATGAGAGACCTTCATGACTATTTATCTAGTTTTTAGAATTTTGAGTTTTTTTAAAATTATATTGACATATTAAATGAGAAGTTTTTCAATTGTGCATTAAATTAGTACAACATTTTATTTTCTTTATTATTTTTCATTCTAGCTTTTACTTATATAATCTTTTTATTTATTAATTTTTTTATATGTAGATTTTTTTTAATAAATGGCCAAAAGTTTATTTAACATTTGCTAAAAAAATGTATTTTTTATTTTTATTTACTTCATTTATATTATTTAAATAGATATGTTTATTTGAATTTTTTTTTTCAATTTAATCATCTTATTTTCTTAATAACCTAACAATCAATATATATATATATATATATATATATATATATATATATATATATATATATATATAAAGGAAGACATAGGAGAAAGACTGAATGAGAGGCCTCCATGGCCATTTATCTCTTTTCTTAGAATTTTGAGTTTTTTTAATTATATTGACATATTAAATGAGAAGTTTTTTCAATTGTGCATTAAATTAGTACAACCTTTTATTTTCTTTATTATTTTTAATTATAGCTTTTACCTATATAATCTTTTTATTTATTAATTTTTTTATATGTTGATTTTTTTAATAAATGTCCAAAAGTTTATTTAACATTTGTTAAAAAAATGTATTTTTATTTTTATTTACTTCATTTATATTATTTAAACATATATGTTTATTTGATTTTTTTTTCAATTTAATCATCTTATTTTCTTAATAACCTAACAATCAATATATATATATATATAGACTTCGGATCACGTGAGACCAAGTGAATTTGGTGAGACCGGTAAGACCCATTCTTAGCCTTTGGATTAGATCATCAAAGTGATCAATGGTCTCAAGTTGCACGGTGGCATTTGTGTAATTAGGTTGAAGTCTCGTGGCTTTTATGAAAGTTCAAACCGCTTTTATGAAATCATTTCAAAATTCTCTCGTCGATTCCTAATTCCCTAGGGTTTCTGCTACATGAAATTTGGGGTTCGATTGCCGGCCTCTTTTTAGGATCATCGAGGTTTTTACTCAGAGATTTCTCCTTGATTGAAGGTGTTTCTTTGATTTCATCTCTTCACTCACCGATAACCTCCTTAAACTCACCTAAACTGCGATTCTCGATTCCATAATCATTCATCTTAAGGTAAAACTCAATCATACTGCTACCATCATTCTCCTTCTAAGTCGATTACTTTTAAGCATCCATCTTTTGTCATATAATTTTAATTTACTCTCCAAAATGTTTTGGATTATAGGATTATGTAGTGTAAATTGGCATTAAAGTATTCATCGTAATCACTCTAAAGATCAGGTTGTTGTCTTTAATATATATCAATGTTAATTCTCCTCGTATGGTTATTGAGGGTGGTCAATTAAGTTATTCTCTCATCAATTAGGATTTATAATGCATTTCAGATACCACTAGTAGACATGATCTGTTATTGATTATTTTTACAACATTTTGCTTTTACAATAACTTGGTTTACGTTTATCAGTATCCTCAATATTTGTCTTCTATCCGTAATTCGATATTGCCCTCATATTTCTTGAAAATTCATTCCCAGAGAAAAAAAGGTTCTACTTTATCTAGACCATTATCCACAGCGAGTCTTTTGTTAGACTCTTGACTTGTTAGTTGTTACCATGAATTGAGTTATGCAACCTCATGCCCAATTCAATTATATTAACTGGTTGTTCGGTTTTATGACTTTATCACATTTAACTTAACTAATTGAAGACTCCTCAATGGCTCAATGTTCAAACAAGGGAACTGGCTAATTGGCACATGTTTTGTGTTGTTTAAATAAGTTGCAAATGTTGGTAGGTGGTAGCTAATTTACGTGTTTCGGGCTTCAAGGAGGTCATATTAGTGATAAGGATAGGATAGTCTATTAAGCATGAATGATGGTGAATTGGTGATTTTACTTTTGAAACAAATGATGTTAATTACTTGCTTCATGCTACAATTAACAAGAGCTCACAATTACTGCTTTTCTCCTCTTTCTATGTAAGCTAGCAAAAAGCTCAGAAACTCCATCCTAGGAATACATACCAAAGTGTTAGTTGAGGGTGAAAATATTACTGTATGGTTATCTCTCTTTTTTATTTTCATGATTTTATTTGTTGAATTTGGCGATTTGTGATTTTCTAAGTAGGGATGTGTATAGATAGTTGTGTGCAGTGTAAATCAAGTCATGATAGTGAGGTTATGATGTTAATCTTAGCCTTGTATCTTTAAATAAGCAACCAACAATACTTGCAAATCATTTTCAAGCAAGAAATTGCTAATAGGTTTCTTGGGTTTTCTATAGGAGTAGCAAAGATCTTGTGGCATCACCTGCAAACTAAATTTTTGTCGAACTTTTATGATACCAATAAAACTTAATTAGATTCAATGACAATTGATGTCATGTTTATTATATTCTTATTTCATTATATTAGTTATGGTATATATCTCATGTATCTTTCAAGATGATGTTAATGATCCTGAAATGGCCTCTACATCTACAAAAGATGAGCACTTAAGGTAACAATCTCCTTCCTAATTTACTTCGTATTGGATTAATCACAAAACTTCACAATAAACTTACTGTGAAGGTTCAATTTATTTCAGTTGAACCAACTTAACTTTTATATATTGTTTAATATTTGAGTTAATTGTATTTTAACACAGGTTACCTTTATTTGGATAGTCTTTTCCGGTGGTTTTGGTTGTCTGTGACAAATGTTCCAACTTCTCCTTCCTAGTTTACAAACCTTCATAACAAACTTATTGTGAAGGTTCACATGATTTCACTTGGACCAACATACTATTGATAGTTTGTTTATCATTTGAGTTATTTGCATTTTTAAAACATGGTTACAACCCACAATATAAATTATAATACAAAACATGATCTTAAATATGTATGTAAGATATATGAAGTGAACAAATAAACCTTCACAACAAACCATTGTGAAGGTTGAGTTCACACCAATGTGTCAAAAGCAAAAGGTTGCAATACGTAATAACAAATACCCTTCTTCCCATATAAGGTGTCTTCGTTTTCATTTTGGTCCATATTCCATTAGATGCCACTTGACCTTTGCAATAATAATAGTAATTATTTATTTCTTGTTGTTGTTGGACTACCTTTAGATAGATCATATAAGTCTCAACTCAAGTAACTATGACATCCACTAACTACTAAAGTTAAGTTATGACAATGTCGCTTGTTTGGACCTTACAATCATATAAATCATTCTACTTTCACCTTAATAATTGAACCTTCACGATAACCTTGTTGTGCAGGTTTAGTTTTGTCAAGTAACTTAACTTTTCATTGTAGTTTGCTCTTAGGTCTTTTTGTACCTTTGTGTATTGGTATTTAATAGAATAGGTTTTTCTCATAATCTTTGGAGCATTATTACCTGGCGGTCTTCAATTTTGGAAACCCATCATTTGAGATTATAGACAACATCAAACATAAGGAAACCATTCTGCAAGTTTGTGGAAGTCTGCCATAAATGTTGGTAAGCTTTTATGCAACTTCCATTATGAAAATAAATGTTTTTTTCAATACAACTATCTATGATTGTTGATATAAACTATTTATTTAACTTCAATTTAATAGCATAATTTCTTCTGCAACCATATTTGTTTGAGATTGACTATTTGAAGCCTGATGAAATGATATAGCTTCAGAACATTCACTGCAAACTTTTTGTGAAGGTTCATTTAAATTCTCTTATAACCAATTTACTGTTTTATGGGTTGGTTTCACGTGAGACCAACTTGTTTTCGTGAGACCTGTGAGACCGCATTTTTACACTTGAAACTTCATAGCAAAATATTGTGAAGGTAAAAAATTTCTGAACCTTCACAGCAAAAACATTGTGAAGGTTACCTTCATAGTATTTAGCTGTGAAGTTTCAAGGGTAAAAATGTGGTCTCACGAGTCTCACAAAAATAACTTGGTCTATATGATCCCGAGTCTACCTTTTATATATTATATATTATTTGAGTCAATGGTATTTTAATATCAAGATTACAACCCATAAGATACATTATCATGAAAAAAACATGATCCACTATGAATGTATATGCATAGATATCTATGAGATCGTGATGCATACATCCTATGAATAGGGGCAATCACTTGCAACCAATCTTCATTTCGATACTTTCCTAATACTTTTGGTTGTTTGCAACAAATGTTCCAACTTCTCATCCCCAATTTACAAACAATTACTACAAACTACCATGAAGGTTCACTTCATTTCACTTGGGGCCATCTTATTTTTTATATAGTGTTTATCTATTGACATAATGGCATTTTAATAACGAAGGTAAAAATCTCCTTCACAATTTAATTCTTATTGGATTAATTACAAACCTTCACTTCAAACTTATTGTGAAGTTCATCTAGTTTTACTAGGGAACGACTTACCTTTTATACATTTTTGCTATTTCAATCAATGGTATTGTAATACCAATTTTGCAACCGATAAAAAAAATATATCATAAAATGCATAATCCGTAATGAACTTGTGTATGCATAGATATATGTGTGATTGGCATGTATTGGGGAAGTCAAGTGCAGTCAATCTTCATGTAGATGGTCTTTCCTAATGGCTTCAAGTGTCTGCAACAAACGCTCCAATTTCTCATTCCCATTTTATAAACCTTCACAACAAACTTACTGTGAAGGTTCAGTTGGTTTCACTTGGACCAACTTACCTTTTATACATTGTTTATTAGTTGAGTTAGTGGTATTGTAATACCAACATTACATCTCGTAAAAGGATTACAATCTTTGCAGCACTATATCATAATTGATGTTAATTATAATTTTTTTTGTCTTTATTGTAAGTAGATTGTTTAATGCATTGTTTTAGTACAACGTTTTTCTTCATAGACAAATTTGGGATTTGCGATCCCAGGTAAGATCGTTTTTTTAATAGATTTTTTTTTGCATTTCAATTTAAGTAGAATAAATAATAGATAATCTCAAATGTTTGTGATCAAGAATCAATAGATATTGAACACAAACAACCAGAAGAAGAGGATAAACAAGACCTAGGAGAAGAAGATAGTGATGAAGAGGTCCATGAAGAGTCAGAATCAAGCCAACATTTCGAGGGATCAAATTAAAAGGTATTAAACCATTTAATTTTCCCAAATTTGTGTTGAATAGTTCTTACCCTCTTATCAAATGAACAAACCTTCACGATATAACTTATTGTGAAGGTTGACTTGATTTCATTTGAGACCAACTTAACCGTTATACTAAAATTAAGTTACGATAACTTCAGACATTGATTCTACTTTCACTTAAAACAAATAAACCTTCACAACAACCTTGTTATGAAGGTTCAGTTTTATCAAGTAAGATGAAGTCTCATTGTAGTTTTCTTTTAAGTTTCTCTGAACTTTTTGTGTATTGGTATGTAATAAAACAGGTTCTTTTCATAATCTTAAGAGGGGACAATTAATTACTACTAGCTTGGTGATATTCAATCTCCAAAACCTGTCATTTGAAAGTATAGACAACTTCAAACAGAAGATACCAAGAGTAGTGGAAGAAGTTGAAGAACGGGAGAACTTCAGATGAAGAAAATAAATTGGATTTGAACAAGAGTAGTGAGGAATTGAATGCAATATTTCGTTAATGAAGACATTTAACATTAGTTTTGTGTTTGATGTTGTCAAATTATCATATAAACCTTTTTTCTATATGTACAAAAAGTTCATATCTATTTTGATTTCAATGTATGTTTTGAATGCAAAAATATGTACTTAAACTTCATATTTACCCACACCTGAAAAAATCTTCAGATAGAATATTGTGTGAATTCTTAGAACATTGCTTTTAGGTACTTTATGTGAAGGTTTAGTTAGATTGGTTTGATGTTTTCCATCAACTTAATTGCTTGAAATTGTTCTTTACCTTCAATTTAATTAATGAACATTCATAGCAAAAATTGATGTAAATCTTCAGTATATTGTTTCTATTTGTGGAAGTAATTAATGGGAAATGGAGTTGAAATCGATAAAAAAAATTAGTTGATGAAGTCGTCTCTATGGATGATTTTAAACAATCGGTGATTAATCAATCAAAGAAGAGAGTAGACGAACACACCCAACAAGAATCAATTAAGATTTACTTATAAAGATTAATTCAAATTCAATGACGTTGCAATCGATGAGAGTATGTTGTGGAATAGTGAAGTAGTGGATGGAGATGATGCTAGAAAGTGGAGCAAGCATGGGTTGGTTTGTTTGATCTTGGGCGAAGAAAGGAAAAAAAGAGGGGGTTGGTCAAAAATACCCCTTGTATTCAAAATGTTGGAAGAATTATAACCCTTAGATCGTTCAAGCCTAAAAATGATCAACGGTTCGAAGTTGGTCTCACGGGTTTCACGAAAAACCTTTCGTCTCACCGCAACCCAACCCTATATATATATATATATATATATATATATATATATATATATATATATATATATATATATATATATATAAAGGAAGACATAGGAGAGAGAGTGAATGAAAGACCTCTATGGCCATTTATTTATTTTCTTAGAATTTTGAGTTTTTTTTAATTATATTGGCATATTAAATGAGAAGTTTTTCAATTGTGCATTAAATTAGTACAACTTTTTATTTTCTTTATTATTTTTCATTCTAGCTTTTACTTATATAATTTTTTTATTTATTAATTTTTTTATATGTTGATTTTTTTAATAAATGGCCAAAAGTTTATTTAACATTTGCTAAAAATGTATTTTTATTTTTATTTACTTCATTTATATTATTTAAACATATATGTTTATTTGATTTTTTTTTTCAATTTAATCATCTTATTTTCTTAATAACCTAACAATCAATCAATATATATATATATATATATATATATATATATATATATATTGATTGATTGTTAGGTTATTAAGAAAATAAGATGATTAAATTGAAAAAAAAATTCAAATATATATATATATATATATAAAAGAAGACATAGGAGAAAGACTGAATGATAGGCCTCCATGGCCATTTATCTATTCTCTTAGAATTTTGAGTTTTTTTTAATTATATTGGCATATTAAATGAGAAGTTTTTCAATTGTGCATTAAATGAGTACAACCTTTATTTTTTATTTTTTATTATTTTTCATTCTAGCTTTTACTTATATAATCTTTTTATTCATTAATTTTTTTATATGTTGATTTTTTTTAATAAATGGCCAAAAGTTTATTTAACATTTGCTAAAAAATGTATTTTTATTTTTATTTACTTCATTTATACTATTTAATCATATATGTTTATTTGAATTTTTGTTCAATTTAATTATCTTATTTTCTTAATAACCTAACAATCAATATATAGAGTGAATTGTGGATTTGGTCTGTGGTTTTGTGATTTATTTGATTATGGTCCTCATTGTATGTTTATTGTGGATATAATCCTTGTGATATGTAATATTGTTAAGTCTGATTTTATAGTAATCATTGTATTTATAGGCTTGGTCTAATACTGTTCTTAGATAGGTTTTATCTGTGTATAAGGCAAGGGTATTTAAGTCACTTTGGTCTTTGGTTGTTGTTGTAAGGGATTCACGCACATATCAATACATCTACTACTTTGCGTTTTACTCTCTCTCTCTCTCTCTCTCCCCGATTTAGAGATCTTGGATTATCAATTGGTATCAGAGCAAGTTTAGATCTTGAGAGAATTGAGAGAATTGTTTTTCGTATATGAATTTGTGCATTAATTCGAAAATTTGATTGATTTTCTTGAATTTTTTTCAAGAAAATCTCGTTTTTGGATTTTTCATCAAATTTGGCCTTGTTTGTGATTGATTTTCGTTGATTTTTGGTTTGTTGGATTTGTTTTTGCAAGTAAAACACTCTTGATTCACACCAAATTTCAAGAAAAACAGTTTTTGATAATCAATTTTGAGATTTTAAATGTTTCTGGAAAACTCGTATTTTGGTTCCATTGAGTATATGAGTTCTTGATTTTGTGGATTTTAATTGAAAAGTTTGATTGAAAAGTGTTAGAATTTGTTTTTCGATCAATTCTGTGTGAAAAAGCTTTATAAAATTCATGGCTATAATCGATTTTTGTGATTTTTACTGATTTTTAGGTGGTTTGCGCCAGATTTGAACTTTGCGTGAGTTAATCCTAGTTTGTGCAAGTTCATCTAATTTGCATGAGTTCATCCTGTTCTTCAAAGGTTTGTGCCAGTAATTGTTTAAGAAAAGTTCAAGTTTTCTTGGTTCTCGTCATCCTTTCATCACGCAAAGATCAGTTCGCGTTTTCTCTGTATCACGAAAAGTCTGTTTTACGTCTCCAATTGCTCACACAAAGTAAGCTTTGCGCTATATTAAGCTCGCGAGAAGTTATATTTGCGTTTCAAGTATCTAACGCAAAGTTAGATTCTTGCTAGACCTTGATCACACAAACCATAGTTTGCGCCACAGTCTGCTCATGCAAATCACAGTCTGTGTCTTATCACGCAAAGGTTGATTTGCTCCTTCAGCTTCTCACACAAAGTCTCATTTGCGTCACCAACTGCTCGCGAGAATCCAGTTTGCGTCTTCTACTGCTCGCGACAATCTCAATTTGCGCTATCTGCTTCTCACGCAAACCTCAAGTTTGCGCGAGTTCTCAGTCAAGACTTAGAATTTTTCTGAGTTTCTGAAATATGGATTCTGCGAAGTTTGCTTTCCAAGCTCAGTTTTACAAGAGTGATCTGATGATGAAATTAGGCACAGAAACTCGTCCTCCAGTTCTAGTTGACGAAAACGAATTCACTCAATGGCAAGATAGGTTTCTGAACTTCATCGAGCGTCAAGCTAATGGAGATAACATGATGAAATCTCTCACTGAAGGACCTTTCGTAAAGCCTAATAAAGAGACTCCTACAACAACTGAAGAGGCCTCGCGAATGAAAGCTGATCGAGAATTAAAAGCTAATCTGATGCTAGCTTTACCAAACTCTGTCTACAACCGGGTTGATCATTGCAAAGATTATCCAAATCTGTTGTGGACACAGTTAGAAAAGATCATGCTTGGATCTTCAGTTGCGACTCAACTTCGACATACACGGTTCATGAACAACTTTGAGGAGTTCAAGGCCAAAGAAAGTGAGTCTCTAAAGAGTGTTTTCGACAAATTCTGTACAGTGCTGAATGATCTGCGAAAGATAAAGGTGAATAAGACAGAGCTTGAGACGAATCTGAAATTCCTCAATGCTCTTCAGCCTGAATGGAACAAATCTTGTCACAGACTGAGGAACGATGTTCGGGTCTCCACTATGCAGATTCAGGAATTATATGAGATTCTAATGACTGATGAGAGTTTGGTGTTAGAGAAGAAAGCAAAAATTGAAAAGAAGAACAAAAAGTCAGTGGACCCGGTTGCTCTCCTCACGAAACAATTGAAAGAACAAGCATTGTCTGATAATGCTTACAACAGGTCCACTGATGATGATGGTGAGACTCTTCAGAAAGCAATGATCCTTCTCTCTCAACATTACCAGAAAAAGTTCCAACCACAGTCGGGTTCTAAAAATCTTCGCTTCACTTCTGGGTCAAAAGTCAAAGTGTCTGAGCCAAAGACAGCTGCTGCCTGCTACAATTGTGGAAAGTCGGGTCACATTTCTAAGGACTGTAGAGTGAAGAAAGTTCGGGACTCAGCTTACTATCGGAAGAAACTGGAACTTGCTGAGAAGAGAGAGAGTGGAACAACTTTGCTAGCTGAAGAAGAGTTTTGGTTGGATCACTCCGATGATGAAGCTGCAAATGTAGAGATTGCTCAAATGTGCTTCATTGGAGATAATCAATCAGATGATGATGATGAAACTGATGAAGATGAGGTACATTATGATTTTGATTACACTTTTATTTCTTCACAGATGGATGTTATAATTACTGCTTTACATGATTTACGCTTAAAGTTATTATCTGAAAAGAACTTAAATTCTGAAAAGTCAGATTTGATTGACAAACTGAAAATTTCTTTGAAAGATGAAAAATATATTTTGGTTCATACTAAAGAAATATTTCAAAAGAAATTGGATGATTTGGAAAATTCAAATAAGACTTATCTTGAGTCTTTGACTGAAATGACCAATTTAAAAGATAGTTTTTCGGATAAAATAAATAAATTAGAAGAAAAGTTATATCGAAGGAACCAATTTGAGCAAACAATTTTTATGAATAAATCAAGGAGTGATGAAGCTTTAAAAGAAAAATGGGGACTTGGTTTTGAAAATCCTCATTGTTTAAACAATGCGATTGAAAAATCCCTACTTTATATAAATACGATTATCTAACTCTTGCTCAATATGCTCCTCAATTTAAAATTGATTGGATGAATGAGAAGCTAGTGTTAGAAATCGAAAATGAGAAAAGGACAAATAACAAGAAAAAGGAAATTCCTTTTGTTTATACGTATGAAAATGCAAAATATTTTCCTGATAAATCAAGGAAAGGCAGAAAAGGTTTTAATGAAATATCTCCTGTCAAGTCTTCTGTATCTGATGATTTTGTTGATATTTTTGCCAATAAATATGATAAGGAAAATATTTCTCCAATCATTTATGATTCTAAGAAATATACTCCTCATTTAATTTTAGAAGGCAAAATCATTGACTTTGAAGATAAGATGGAAGATCTAAATATTTTAAAAGAAATTGAATCTGATATTATTCTTTCTTTCATGACGTCTAGTCTTGAAGAAAATTTATTTTCTCAAAAACAAGATTCTATTTCTAGCCTTTCTTCTGATTGTCAATTAAACAAAAAGGAAGTTTCTAAATCTGATATCTTTTCTCAAAATAATTCTGACTCTGAGGTAAGTTCAGATTTATTGTCTGATCAGATTAGTTGCTTAGGTAAAATTATTTCTTCTGATTTAAATATTAAATCCCAAATACATGGATCGCCTTGTCAAGACTGATTCAGTGAGAAGTCTCCCAGTACTTCGTTTTCAGAAAGACCACCTTTGTCAAGATTGTGAGAATGGAAAGATGAAGAAAGCTTCTCATAAGCCAAAGCCTGAACCTTACACTTCGGACATTCTTGATCTACTTCACGTTGATTTATGCAGACCGATGAAGACAAAGAGTATTGGAAAGAAAAGATATGTCTTGGTGGTTGTTGGTGATTACTCAAGGTATACATGGGTTAAGTTTCTCAAGACTAAAGATGAAACTCCCGACATTCTCAACAACCTCATCAAAACAATTCAGACAAATAAGCAAAAAGTAGTCAAGGTTGTCAGATCCGACAATGGCACAGAATTCAAGAACAGTACTCTTCAAGTTTTCTACCATGACCAAGGTATTCAACAACAATTTTATGTTGCCCGGACACCGCAACAGAATGGGGTTGTTGAACGAAGAAACCGAACACTTGTCGAGGCTGCCAGATCAATGTTTGCTTATTTTGGTCTTCTTTTGTCTCATTGGGCTGAAGCTGTCTCAACTGCTTGTCATACTCAGAACAGATCAATTTTGCATCACCGATTCAACAAAACACCATATGAGCTTATGAATGGTATCAAACCGAATGTCAAATACTTCAAGTCATTTGGGTGTAAGTGCTATGTTCTGAATGACCGAGACAATCTCAACAAGTTTAGTCCAAAGGCAGATGAGGGTATTTTTCTTGGTTATTCATCTAACTCTGCAGCTTACCGAGTCTTTCTTACTTCTGCAAGAAAAGTGATTGAGAGTGTCAATGTCAAATTTGACGAAGCTGCCGAATTGGTTTCTGGTCAATCAGATCCAGAACCCGCACCTACAGGAAATTTAGTTTCTGGACAAAACAGTTCAGAACCTGCACTTCAATCGACAAATCAGGATTCTTCTTCTTCCTTGCTTAATCTTTCTGATCTTGATTTTCTGTTTGAGAATTTTTATGATGATGTGCCTAAATCTAACTCTGAAAATGTTTCAAATGTTTTGAATCAGGAAACTGTGATCACATCTACTCCAAATTCCGCTGCATCTATCTCTGAAACTGATGTTGTTCCAGTACCTCCTGTCAATCAAAACATTATTATTGAACATGATCAGGTACAATCAGAAACTGAGACAATCTAAGAACAATATATACAAGAAGAATCTGTTCAAGAACAACCTGTTCAAGAGGAACAAGTTCCAGATGAAGAACAAACTGCTAATGTTCAACCAACACTTCTAGAGTCTGATTCTGAAGTTGTTGAACTACCTCCTCCTCCAGTTGAAACTGTTGATGTTTCTTCATCTGACATAGAAGCTACTGGATCTCTCTCTCAACAACTTGAAGTTGTTCAAGAAGTTGTTGATCCTCTCCCTCATACCACCAAATGGAAAAGATCTCATCCTATTCATCAAATTATTGGTGATCCTCAAGCAAGTGTATCTACACGTTCCAAGACGACAACTTCCAACGAATGTCAATTCACTTGTTTTTTAAGCAAGATTGAACCAACCAAAGTATCTGAAGCGTTGGAGGATCCGGATTGGATTATAGCAATGCAAGAGGAGCTCAATCAATTTGATGCACTGAAAGTTTGGAGACTTGTTCCATGCCAAAAGGAAAGAGCATAATTAGAACAAAGTGGATATTCAAGAATAAGAAAGACAAAGATGGTATCGTTATATGGAACAAAGCAAGATTGGTAGCCAAGGGATATCGACAAGAAGAAGGAATTGACTACGATGAAACGTTCGCGCCGGTCGCAAGATTAGAAGCTATCCGTATATTTCTGGCTTCCGCTGCTTATCGGAACTTTACTGTATTTCAGATGGATGTGAAGACAACTTTTCTGAACGGGAAACTGAAAGAAGAACTCTACATTTCTCAACCAGAGGGGTTTGTTAACAAAGATCATCCAAATCATGTCTACTTTCTCGATAAAGCGCTGTATGGCCTAAAACAAGCACCGCGAGCATGGTATGATGAGCTGTCAGCCTTCTTGATGAAATCCGGGTTTACCAAAGGATCAATAGATACCACTCTTTTCGTTTATAGATCTAACTTGGATATTTGCTTAGTTCAAATATATGTAGATGATATTATATTTGGTGCGACTAACAAATCTTTATGTACTTGGTTTTCTGATTTAATGACCTCTAGATTTCAGATGAGCATGATGGGAGAAATATTTCTTCCTCGACTTACAAGTGAAGCAGCTTCCAGATGGAATCTTCATCAATCAGTCAAAGTATGTATTTGACATCTTGAAGAAATTCAAGATGCACAAATCTACTTCAATCGGCACGCCGATGGCTCACGGTGCCAAAATTGGATTAGACCCAGATGGAAAAGCTGTGGACGTCAAGACTTATCGAGGAATGATCGGATCACTGATGTACCTCACAACAAGTCGCCCAGATATAATGTTTTCAACTTGCCTATGTGCTAGATTTCAAGCCAAACCAAAGGAATCACATCTGTTGGCAGTCAAGCGCATATTTCGCTACATCAAAGGAACTCCATATTTAGGTTTGTGGTATCCTAAGAGTTCTGACTATAAGCTGATTGCTTATTCTGATGCAGATTTTGGTGGAAATCAGTTAGACCGGAAAAACACATCAGGTCACCTTCAATTTTTGGGTGATAGGCTGATAAGCTGGGCGTCGAAGAAGCAGAACTGTGTTTCTATCTCGACTGTAGAGGCAGAATACGTCGCCGCAACTAGTTGTTGCGCTCAAGTACTATGGATGAAGACACAACTTCGGTATTACGGGATGTTGTACAAAACAGTGCCTATATATTGTGATAGCAAATCCGCGATCGCGATATCAGTCAATCCGATCCAGCACACTAAGACCAAACACATAGATATGCGGTACCATTTCATAAAGCATCATGTGGAAGAAGGTACTATTGAATTATATTTTGTCCCAACTGAATATCAACTTGCTGATATATTTACAAAAGATTTAGATGAAAAACGTTTTAACTTTCTGCTTTCAAAACTTGGCATGTTGAATTTAAAAGTTTAAATCTTTACAAATTTTATTCTATAAAGTAAAAGCTTTACATATTTTCTTTTAGTTGAATAAAATGTGTGTCGAGGATAAGTTTTCAAGTTGCTTTGTTTATATTAAAGTTTTATATGTTCAACTTTCAAGTCTTACAAAAGTCGAAAAGTCAGCAACATGTTTGAAGCTTTTGATTCTGCTTTAAAGATATGTGAGTCGAAATATTTATAGTTTACTTTGCTTTGACTTCCTAATTGATCAGAATTATAGATCGGAGTGAAAATATGGGCTAAGCACTTAGATGTAGAACTGAGTGATTGAGATGAAAATATTATAAATATATAAAATACAGAAATCTCTGAGTTTAAAAGTTTGTACCTGTGGCCTTTCTGGTTTGGGAAAGTAAGTTTCGTGGGATGCTTGTCATCTGATCCCCTAAGGTCAATTGGTTTGGGAGTGATCGAACCCAAATCCTTCTATAGAACCAGATCGAAAGTCATGTTCTACTGTTATGAATGGGTTTAGGATATGTCGATGTAGCCTTTCTGATCCGGGAAAGTAAGTTCCAAGGGGTGCTTGACACCTAGTCCCCTAAGGCCAACTGGTCTGGGAGCGGCTGACCCAAATCCTGCAATAGGATCAGATAGAAAGTTACGTTTACGGCATGTTCTTTACTTACCAAACTTTTTGATTAAAAGATGCCAAAGTGCACACGCTTAAAAGATGCCAAAGAAGCACACTCATGTGAAGATGCCATTGTGCACAATGCTAAAAGATGCCAATGAGCACACATCTCATGATCCTTGGTGATATGTTTGAGTTGCGATAAACTTGTAAATTTGTGAAAGTCTTAATTTTTGATGGCTTAGTGTTAGTACATGCAAAGTTCTCTATAATATGTTTAGAATTGCATTTTCTTGAAGCTAATCGAAGTTCGCTTGCGAGCACATTGGATAGATTGATGGAAGTTTTTGAAACTAAACATGTCTTAACTTGATATGCAATGAAACTTGTTCTTGTATCCAACAACACACGCTTGATTTCAACTGATTGATAAATTTGTGATATTTTACTGAGTAGACTTTAACTTGTTTAGTATTTAAAATTTTATATGTTCAGTTGTTTCAAAATTTATATTCAGTATGATTTTCTTTTTACACTGATGTCTTAATGTTTGTGTATCCATATTTTTGTACAATGGTCTGTGCTTTTTTCGAGGGGGAGAGAACATCTGACTGCAAATTTGGCAACATTCTGTTTTTGAGGGGGAGTGAATCTACCTGCTAAAATACTTCACGTGCTGATCAAAATTTAATCAGGTAAGTATTTCTAATAATTTTATGCAAATGCTCTCTGATTTGTTAAATCCTGTGCATTAGTGTAGGGGGAGTAAAAGGGATATTCAGGTAAAATTTCAATTTTATGTACTTTTATTTTTTTTAGAGTGTTATTTTTTTTAAGTGTTCTTTATTTTTTTAAGTTTAGTATAAATAGTGTTGGGTATGTTCAATTTTCCCTTTCTCGCTCCAATTCTCATTTTGAATCGAATCAACTGTTCATCTTCTTCCTCATTTCACTCTGCGCCGATCTTCATTCTTCTTTGTTTTCTACCTTGTTACTCTTTCAATCAGGTATGTGTTTCATCTTTTGTTTGTATTTGTGTTATAGTATGTTTTAGTTTAGCATTGTTATTATTTTGATTTTGATTTCATGATCGTTTCCTTATTGTGCGATTTTGTTACTGTTCATCGTCCTCAACATCAGATCGAGCTTATTTGCTTAAATAGAGTATTGGGTTTGATTTAGTTCTCATTTTCGAACCTCAAGTAAGTGTTCTTACTCTATAATTTGTTGATTTGTTGTTTTGATTTTGTGTTTTGAGATTTTCGTGACTGTTCATCTGGGTTTTTCAAGTTTTCAAATATTTTGGGTTGAAAACTGATTTTAATCAGTATATCTTTGATCGAAATTGGTTTATAATTGTTTCTATATATTTTTCGAATCACCAATTTCAGTTTTAAACCGATTTATTTGCATTTTTGAAATATTAAAGATGAACTCGCGAAAACCTGTGTTCTAGGGTTTCTTTGCGTCTTTTGAAAATAACTTAAGTCAGCTTTGCGTATCACGTTGGTCACGCAAACCTAAGTTTGCGTTACCTGATGGTCACGCAAACCTAAGTTTGCGTTACCCGTTAGTCACGCAAACCTGATTTGCGTTATGTTCTTGACACGCAAACCTTGTTGTTGTGTGTTGTTCTTTGTTTGAAGTAGTTTGCGTAACAAGTAGGTCACACAAAGTCTACTTTGCATTACCTGTTGGTCACGCAAAGTTTTCTTTGCGTCACCTATGTGTCACGCAAACCTTTGTGGTTTTGTGTTGAAATATTTTCAAGTCAGGTTTTCTTTACAAGTTAATCATGCAAACCTCTGTTTGCGTTATGAACTGAATTCGAAAACTTCATTTTGTGTCTCACGTTCATCGCACAAACCTCAGTATGCATTTCTAACTTGTCACGCAAACCAGACTTAGAATTTTTTTTCATTTTTTTTTGTGTTTTCTTTTCTTGTCTAATTTTTCTTAGTTTTTTGTTTTCCAGGTTTCTAAATGGCTTCTCAAACACAAACTGATCCTATGATACAAGACGAGAATGTTATTCTCGATGATCCATCTGATCGCGCTTCACACGATACATCGATGCTGTCTGTCCTGTCTGTTGGAACAAATCTTTCTGTATCACGCCATTCACCGAACGACGTTTTTCCCACATTGATGTACATGATTCCATACAAGCCAAACAACTACTACATCGATTTTGACAAGATCAAGATACATCCGGTAATCCGAGCTATTCTCAAAGGTCATCCTCTCGCTCAGGCTCTTACCTCTTGTGCTGAGGTTCCTGAGGTCTATATTCAGCAAGCATGGCATTCAATTAAAAAGAATGGACTTGCTCGTCCACACAGATTCGACTTGCAAATCGATCAGTACGAGTCATTCTTATCCTACAAGCGTCTTCGTCTCATTCTGGAGCTTCCGGAGCCCAACTCCAGACCAGGCAGAACATCTTATGACAGCTTCCCTTCGGAAGTGGATGTCTTAGACGGTATTCGAAATCTTGGATATATTGGAACTTTGAACAGAGTAAGTGATTTTGACAAGTCTAATCTTCCTCCGGTGTGGTATGCATTGTTCTTTGTCCTCAACAGGTGCCTTACATCGAAACATTCTGGCACGGACAATGCAAGTCTGCATTATCTCTGGTTGTTCCATACCGTCGTCTATGACTTTCATGTCGACTATACGTATATTTTCTGGACCGAACTTTCGGAGAGGGTGCAAAGACAAGCTTACTCACAAGAAGCGCAAGTTCATTCCATTTATCAGATATTTGAAACTGATCATTCGAAGTATGCTTAGAAGCAATCATGCTATCCGACGACGATTATCTTGGCCTCAGGTTCCAGATACAGAGTTGACTTATATTCAGAAACCAAAGCAGTCATTCAACTATTCCATGACAATTCCTTACGTTCTAATTGCCAACTATGCTGATATGACTAATGACAGCGTAGTTCAGTACTGCATGGAGAACGATTTTGTTGAAGCTGATCAAGATGAACCATCTCATGATGCCCAATATGAATCCTTTCATGCTGATCAAGAAGTCGAAACAACTGTTGACCAAGAGGTTGAAGAATCTGCTGTGTGTTCCAGATTCTAGTTTCTACACAATTACAATCAAACAAACAAGATTTTAACAATCAAATTACCTGTTTGATTTCTTTCAATTCAATTCTTTACACTTTCTCTCTCTAGAACTCTCTCTCTCTCTACGTATTCTCTCTCTAACTGAATTCGTAAAACTAAAAAACTACTGAAAATACAAAGAGAAAAAGTATTTATACATACAACTAATACAAGGAAAATACAAATACAAAATACAACTAAGTTTGACTTATTACAAAATAGACTTTGACTTTTAATGAGATTTGACTTTAGCAGCTTTGACTTTCTCAACTTTGACCTTCAGTATTCTTGATCTTGTATCCAACAGATTTATGCTCTAACAATCTCCCCCTTTGGATTCAAGATCACTGTTGAAAATCTAGCAATTCAGTCTTCTCTTTAAGCTCTGTCAAAGTAATCTCCCCTTTTTCTTTATGTGTCTTCTTTCCAAAACTGTCTTTAAATGATGAAAAATCTCCCCAAAGCTTGCATATAACGCTTTTAGATTTTGGAAAGAAATTATCTTCAGAATCAGCTCAGATGTTTTAGCAAATAACCGTCAAAGAAAATTTCCTCAAAATCTTCAGAAATTCTTTGATCATCTTCAAATCTTCAAATCTTTATCATTTCTTTGATATCATCTCCCTTTAACTTCAAAAACTTTAACATTTCTTGATATCATCTCCCTTTAACTTCAAAAACTTTAACATTTCTTGATATCATCTCCCCCTTTTTGATAATTTGAGCATCTATATCATCAAAACTTTTCGTCCAAGAAATGTCTTTGACCATTCTGATCTGTCATACTGAGCCTCTGATTCCGTCAATCCTCCAAGATAATCATCTAGATCTTTTCAAATCCAGACAAATTAAGAACATGTAACTCCTGAATCAACAGATGAATCAGTTAAAATGTCTGTCAGTAACACAAAGTCACTGTGTGTAACAAATACACAATATAAAGGAGCTTTTTGATGTTCACTCCCCTAGGGCTTCCATCCAATCATCGAAATACCACAAAGGCAATTTCTATGAATGTTAAGACAAAGAAAAAAATTCTTTGTGTGCTCGTGCAAGTGTAGAAAAAATTAAGCACGAATAATTGCTTTTTAAGGCTCAACAAAGTGTAAACCACTGAGACACAGTAGATAAACACAGACTCTAAGTGCATGATTGAAGTGAGAAGGTGGGGCAGACTTCCTTCTTTTTCAAGATCCAGATTTTCCAAATGAAAACCAGATAGATAGTATGCTGCGTCCCCATAAAATATAAAACATTTTCTTTTTGAGAAGAAAATGAGTAGCTGGTGGGGTTTTGTCAAGAGTTGGCATGGGCTATTTGCCTGCTTCAATAACGTTCACCAAAGAATTGTGAAACGCTAGTAATATGGCTACCCGGATCAGAAAGTAGTTGGTGCAGAGTTTGATATTCTTTTACTCTGATCTCACACCCTCTTTCTTTTAATCATTAAGCTCACTACTAACCAATCTCTCATTTACATTTTACCTCGTCACACCCACACTCATTTCTTTTAGACTCCTCACACTCAATCACTAAAGGATTAACTTCATGGGTAGGAAACACTAGTTAACGTGAATCCATAGAAGTTTAGTTAATTCCTAGCACAAAGAACCCAAGTTTCCTATAAAGCATGAGTTGCTCAAATGGTTTAACTTTATCAGTTAAAGTTCAAATACAAATGTCAGATGTAAATATGCTCAGAAATATAATTATGAAGATATGAGCATTTTAAAACATTGAAGTATTTTCAAACAAGTATATTGAATGAAAGAACATGAATGCAAGAAACTTGTTTGAAAATCTGACATTGTATAAAAATGATCAGAAATGAATGATATAACAATTAAAGCTTATGGTCAAGAATAATTGATAGTTGTCTATACGAAACAATATATAGACATTCTTGAAATGACCGTATCGAAATGAAATATCGCTCAAAAATTCTTTGAATTACAAACGGGGTGTCTTACCATCGAAGAAAAATTGTTTAAATTTTTAGAGATGTGGTAAGAACAAAACAAAAAAAATTCAAACCGGTGTGTGTGAATACTTTAAAGTATATAGAAAAGACAATACGCAAGTAATTATCTTTGGAAACACACGGTTTGTATATCGATTAAGCACAAAAATAAAATGAAAACATTTAAAATCACACTTCCAAATTATAAAATCTGTTTAAAAATCGGGAAGTGGTTTGAACATTTAAGAACATGTTTTCTATACCTGAAAGTTGTCCTTCTTTCAGATACATTTGAGATTAAGATAAGAAATTTACCTTTTCGCTCAATCTTAATTCTCAGAAAGTCAAGCTATCGTCATTAATATATGATCGTGTCAGCTTCTCTCATCCTGTATAAGTCTCAAAGTCTAGTCAAAATTTATTCACAAAAATTTATTCAAAACTTAAAAGACATAAAGCAATAGAACTTTTAAGATACGAGTTCTGATCTGAAGTAATCAGAAATCATTGTCTTACTCCTTTTGATAAGCCCCCTAAAATCATGCATCACAAAAATTAATCATTTAAGTAAAATGCAGAAATTAGTTTTACTCCCCCTCAAATGAATATAGATCATCTAACAATCTTCTCATACTCCCCCTGAGATCATGAGCAAACAATTAAAGTGCAGGTATCCTTCAGATATAAAGATAAAGAAAATGATGAAAAATAACAATTTGAAACTTTAGTAGGTAATAACCGATTACGTCTTAAGATTTAACATACCAAGCTTAGAGACAAGAAAATTAAATCTCTTTTCATCTAAGGGTTTGGTAAATAAATCTGCAAGTTGATAATTTGTTTTTACAAAATAAAGTTCAATTGTTCCTTTTTCAACATTATCTTTAATAAAGTGATACCTTACATCAATGTGTTTAGTTTTGGTGTGTTGGACAGAATTAGCAGATATGGCAATCGCGCTCTTCGAGTCACAATATATCGGAATTTTGTCATATTTGAATCCAAAGTCTCGTAGCTGTGTTCGCATCTACAAGACTTGAGAGCAACAACTGGCAGCAGCTACATACTCTGCTTCAGCAGTCGATGTGGAAACGCATAACTGTTTCTTTGAAGCCCAGCTAACGAGCTTGTCTCCAAGAAATTGTACGTGACCAGAAGTACTTTTTCTGTCCAACATGCAACCTGCATGATCTGCATCTGAATATGCAGTCAGTTGAAACCCTGTATCCTTAGGATACCACAGACCAAGGTCTGCAGTCCCCTTCAGATATCTAAAGATCCGTTTGACAGCGGCCAAATGGGATTCTTTGGGAGCAGCTTGATATCTAGAACAAAGACATGTTGAGAACATAATATCTGGTCTACTGGAAGTTAAATACATCAACGATCCTATCATACCTCTGTACTTTCTAACATCTACACTTTTACCCGAAGGATCAATGTGGATCTTAGTACCAGGTGCCATCGGGGTTCCAATTGATTTATAATTTTCCATCTTGTACTTCCGAAGAATGTCCAAAATGTACTTAGATTGATTTATAAAAATCCCCGTAGAAAACTGTTTAACTTGTAATCCGAGAAAGAAATTCATCTCTCCCATCATACTTATTTGAAAACGTGACACCATGAGGTTAAAAAAGTTTTTACATTATTTTGGATTAGTAGAACCAAATATTATATCATCAACATAAATTTGAATAAGGATAATATCAACTTTTTCCTTCTTTATGAATAAAGTAGTATCAATCTTACCTTTGGAGAAACCAAACTTCACCAAGAATTTTGATAAAACGTCATACCATGCTCGAGGGGCTTGTTTTAATCCATAAAGGGCTTTGTCCAAGATGTAGACATGATCTGGATTATCTGAATTGACGAACCCTTCTGGTTGAGACACGTACACCTCCTTTTTAAGAATGCCGTTCAGAAAAGCTGTTTTCACATCCATCTGAAAGACTGTGAAATTCTTATGAGCGGCGTAGGCTAGAAACATTCTGATTGCCTCTATACGCGCTACTGGAGCATACGTCTCATCATAATCAATGCCTTCCTCTTGCCGGTAGCCTTTGGTAACAAGTCTAGCTTTGTTTCTGATGACGACACCATCTTCATCCTTTTTATTCTTGAATACCCACTTAGTTCCTATCACGGTCTTTCCTTCAGGCTTAGGAACTAATCTCCAAACCTTTAGGGCTTCAAACTGATTGAGCTCTTCTTGCATTGCAGATACCCAGTCCGAATCAGCAAGAGCCTCGGATACTCGTGTTGGCTCAATTTTGCTTAGGAACGAGTCATGCATACACTGATTAATAGTCGCTGACCTTGTCTGAACAGGCTTGTCAAAATCTCCAATTACTTGATGTAATGGATGGTCCTTGGTCCAGCGATGCTCATGTGGGAGTGGAATAGATGAATTCTGAACATGATCATCATCTTGAAATCTACTTTCAAAATCTTCAGTTTGAATTACAGGAGGGGGGTTGTCAGTTGAAGTTTCATGTGAAGAAGTATCAGTGGGAACAACAAATTCAGGCTGTTAAGTAGACAAAGTAGTACACCCAACTGAAATAGTTACTTCTGGCTCATCATTTGCTTGTTCATCTTCAACTGTAGGAGTGACAACAGGAATATGATTTTCTGTCTGAACTGGGGATGCTTGTTCAGTAATGACCTCTGAAGTGACTAGATGATTACAACTTGTATCTTCAGACCTGTCAGTCACATCAGATTTAGATACATTAATTCCAAGAAACTCATCATAAAATAATTCAAATAACAAATCTAAATCAGTTAAATGTGAAGTAGATGTAGAAGCGTTATCCGAATTTGACGCTATAGATGCAGGTTCTGGACTGATCTGCCCAGAAGCTAATACACCAATGATAACGGGTTCTGAACTGATTTGATCAGAAACCATATCTTCATCAAATGTGACATTGACGCTCTCCACAACTGTCTTTAACTTCTTTAGATAAACACGATATGCAGCAGATGTTGAAGAATAACCGATAAAGATGCCTTCGTCCGCCTTAGCATTGAATTTATTCAGACTCTCTCTGTCATTAAGCACAAAACATTTACACCCAAATATGTGAAAATATTTGATAGTTGGTGTTCTGTTGTTGATCAACTCATATGGAGCCTTCTGAAAACGGCGGTGTATCATGAAACGATTCTGAGTATGGCATGCACTCGACACAACTTCTGCCCACAAGAATAAAGGTAAATCTGATTGGCTAAGCATAGTCCGAGCGGCCTCGACTAGTGTCCGATTTCGCCTTTCGACTACTCCATTTTGTTCAGGCGTTCTAGCAGCAGAATACTGATGTGAAATCCCAACTGATTCGAAATATTCATCAACAATCTTGTTCTTGAATTCTGTGCCGTTGTCAGTTCGAAGAACCTTGACTTTTCGCTGCATTTTCACCTGGGTCATCTTTAAGAAAGTAATGAGAACTTCGGGCGTCTCATCTTTTGATCGAAGAAATTTAACCCACGTGTATCTTGAGTAATCGTCCACAATAACCAACACGTATTTCTTTCCTCCCAAACTCTGAGTTCTCATTGGACCACATAAATCCATGTGTAGCAAATCTAACGGAGAACTAGTGCTTGGTTCAGGCTTCGGTTTGTGTGCGGCTCTCTTCATCTTACCCTTCTCACATGCTGCGCATAAGTGTTCTCGTTCATATTTCAGCTCAGGAAGTCCTTTGACCAATTTCCCACGAACCAGCTTGTTGATATAACGAAAGTTCAAATGAGATAAACGTCTGTGCCAGAGCCAACTTTGTTGCTGTGAAGCTTTTGTCATCAAGCATACCTGATTGTCAATCTGAACTTTGGACAAATTGATGGTGTAGAGGTTTGTCTTTCGATGTCCACCCAAAGATTTCTGTTCCGTCTTCAGTACGAACCGAGCAACTCTTAGACTTGAAGTTTACCTCTAACCCTTTATCGCAGAATTGACCTATGCTGAATAAGTTGTGCCCCAAGCCTTCGACATAGCTCACTTTACTGATCGTAATCTTATCTTGAATGATGTCACCATATCCTAAGATAGGTGAAAGCTGATCGTTTCCAAATCTGACATTGCCACTGAATTTCTCTGTATAGTTAGACAATAAAGCTTTTTGCCCAGTCATATGCTTGGAACATCCACTGTCCAAGTACCACATATGCCGGGTCTGCAAGAGAAATCAGGTAATAATAGTTTTAGGTAACCATTTGAAAATGGGACCTAACAGTTTAGTACAAGATTTTGGCATCCACTTAAAAATGAACCCTCTGTTCTTTTGAAAGATTTGAAAAACATTTGACTTTGAAGAATATACATGATAAGATCCATACCAATCAGAAGAATCATGAGAATAAGCAAAGTCAGTTTTCCGATAATTATGATGAAATTTAGTAGTAATAGGAGATAATTGAATCAACTGCTTTATTGAATAACGTTTGTAAGAAGTTACAAGGTTTTGTTTATGAGAAGCACATTGATCAACTACATCAGAATCACTACTAACAGATTTAGTACAAGAATTATCAGTAACTGATTCAGCTATCTCAGAATCATTCTGTTTTGGTCTCCATTTGGATTAAGCTTTCAACTTTTTCTTCCTTAAATCTGAAACATAAGATGTAGATGTATTAGGAAAAATAGATTTCTGTGACTGAGGTTTCTTTTGTGTACCAGTGTATTTCTGTTTCTGTAATCGCTGCTTCTTATGTTTCTTACCATTAGCATAACAATCAGCAGTTACAGAAACTTTGTCATTACTAACGCCACTTGGTAACACTTTGTCATTTTCAAGACAAGTAGAATGATCAGGAAGTTTAGAATGGACGTCAAACATATCAGATTCTTCCATGCACCCATCATCAGAATTAAAAAAATCATTTGCAGACTCAAATAAGTCATCAGAATTATCAGAGAAAGTTTGAGGTGCCTTTGAAACTGTAGAAAACTTTGTTGATTTAACTTGAAAAACAGTGTTCTTTATGACTGTAGAAAACACAATTTGTTGTATATCACCCAAAAGTTTTTCATCAGATAAAACATTTTCAAGCTCAACTATTTTGCTTTCAAGAATAGATGTAGGAACATAAACCTTTGCAATCGCAGGTTTTGCCTTCATCTCAGAAGCGGAATAACTAACAAAATAGTCATTTGAAAGAACTTTTGGTGTTTCTGAAAGATAACTATCATTTAACTTTACATAGTTAAACGGTAGTTGCATTTTCTTTTTATTCTTTCTGTTTTCAGTTTCTTTGGCCTCATCTTCTTCTGACAATTTGGTAACAAATTTGGGTTTTAAATGAGTATGTTTACCAGCACAAGCAAGAAAATCATAGTTATAAAGTGCCGGCTGTTTTCTGATGGCTTTATTAAGATAATGCGGGTTGTTAAAACCAAGTCCCCATCTTTGTTTAACATCAGCTTCTTCATTAGAGGCATTAAGAAAAATGGTTTGATCTGTTTGACCTCTTTTATAAAGTTTAACTTCCAGACCATTTACCTTCTTGTTCAAATTCTTGTTTTCAACCTGCAGTTTATAAACAGTTAGTGCAGATTCATTTTTCTCAAACTCATATTTAGACACTTTACCTTCAAACTCAGAAATCTTTTTTTCAAAATCATCTACTTTTGATTTAGAATCAGAATCAGATTTGCGTAAAGAATCAATCAGATCTTTGTTCGAAAGAACAGACGTATTAAGTTCAAAGATCTTTTTGTTCTTTTTAGCAACACTTTCCTTTTCCTCTTTCAGTTTGTTTTGCAATTTTTGAAGCTCAACCACCATGGTTTCCAAATTGGTAATGAAATATTTTGGAGTTAAGTCTAATACCTCATCATCTGCCTCATCATGTGACTCGTCATCTTTTACTTCTTTGCCCATGAGACAGATATGAGCATTCTCTTCCTTTTCATCTCCTTCTCCTTCTGAGTGATCCAACCAAAACTCATCTTCAGCCATTAGAGCGACACCCGCTTCTTGTTGTCTTGCCAAAAGCAACTTGTTCTGATAGTACTGAGAGTTGCGAACTTTCGGCTTCCGACAATCTTTAGCAAAATGACCCAACTTGCCACAATTGTAACATTTGATTGAATCAGTTGCTGACTTCTCAACAGCAGTGTAATCATTCACAAACTTCTTCTTCTCATCCGGTTTCTTCTCACCATACCTATTCTCTTCAAATCTCTTGCCTTCCACCCTCTCTCGGTGCTCGTGGTTCTTTGAACTTGATGACGAATAGCGTTGAGAATTTGATCCCGACTTCTTATAAAATTTCTTTTGAAATGCACGGGTCAGCAATATCATAGCTTGTTTCAAACTTTCGCCATCATCACTATCTGATACAGAACCAGACTCTGAACTTGAACTTACTATCTTTTTCTTCTTCTTCTCAATCTTCTCTTTCTTTTCTTTCTTCTTTTCACCAACAACCAAAGCTATAGGATCAGGAACTTGTATTGACTTCTTCTTCTCAGCTCTTTTCTCTTCAACCTCTTCTTCATTCTGTTTCAGGGTCTCATAAACTTCATGAAGAGGGATTTCATTCAAATCTTTCATTTGCTTCATCCTTCTTGTGTGCTTTTTCCATTCAGGACGAAGGATGCTCAAAAATTTCACATTGTTTTCCAACTGCTTCTTCTTGACTTTGTTCTTAGTCAGCTCATTTAGAAGCAATGTAAATCTTTCATAAGTGTCTTCAAGACTCTCATTCTCCTTAGCCTTGAATTCCTCATAGTTATTGATGCAGTTGGCCACCTTTATCTGATGCCCTATCTTTGATCCCATCATCATCTTTTCCAATTGATTCCACATCTGTTTAGCATCATGTTTGAAGCTATCTATCTTGATGTAGATGTCATTTGGAATGCTTTGGAGTAAAAGAGATCTCGCTTGTTTGTCAGCTTTAAATCTACTCTTCTGTTCTTCTGAGTACTGAGAGAAGTCAACTTTAACTGGTTTTGTCTTTATTTCTTTTTCCACATCTTCATCATCATCATCAATAGTATTACCATCAACATCATCAGCAGGTACATGAATTATGATTGGTTTCATGGGACCTTCGGTGATAGACAGAAGTATATTCTCTCCATTTGAGTGCCTGTCTATGAAGTCCAAAAATCTGTCCTTCCATTGTTCATATTCGCCTTTGAACAATACCGGAGGCTTTACATCAGTGCCGATTGAAAGTGCATCTTTGGAAATCATCTTTTTTAAACCTGTTTGAAAAATATATCAAATAAGAAACTAGAACTGATCGTTAGTCCAAAATGTGAAATCACAAGAAAAAATCTTGAAAATAAATTCAGATATTTTGATCATAGAAAGAACTATGTCCCCCTAGGCAGACTTAGCACGGGGGTCACAAGAATTTTTTTTTACTATTAGAAGCCATATAACAGTTTTGAAAAATTTGACTAAGTATCAGAACTCGCAAGTCACTATTGAACTCGCAAGCCCTAAAACTCGCAAGCTGAAAAACTCGCAGACTGATAAAACTCGCAGATAAATGCGCGATTAAGAAACTCGCAAGCAAACGCGCAGACAAACTCGCACGCAAACTCGCAGACAACCAAACTCGCAAGCGCCTAAACTCGCTAACCACTGTTCACACTAGAACTCGCTAACTGTGAAGTGCGCGTTTCCCAAACTCGCAGATCGAAGCTTGCGCGTTTGAACTAAACTCGCTAGCCACTCTTGCGCGTTTCAACACTTAGAATTATTTCCTTAAGTTTCAAACTCGTAGGTCGATGAACTCGCTGACCACTGTTTCTCCTCAAACTCACAAGACGAAGAACTCGCAAATCACTATTCCTTCTGAAACTCGCTAGCTTCAATTAGCGAGTTTGTAGAACTCGCTGACCACTACTAGCGCGTTTCTTGAAACTCGCAGATAGCCTTGCGCGTTTTAGACCAAAACTCTTCTTTCGACTTGCGTGTTCTACCCTGATAAACCTTGCGCGTTTCACGAAGAACTTGCGCGTTTCACGAAGAACTTGCGCGTTCTAGCGATCTAGCGCGTTCTAGCATTTGTCGACCCAAACACCATCTTTTTCAACCGAAATCGATCTTTTCTTGGTCCAAATGATCTGAAACTTTGCAGAAGTCTTTACAATCAATCAACGAACATATTACAATACATGAATTTTACAAACAAACAATTACAATCCAAAAGATCGATGAAACAGTGAAAAACAATTCGTGTAACAAAACTCGACCAAAATCACAAATTCGATTGAAATTACAGTGCAATACGAAAATTAAAGTACATAGACTCGATCTAGTACACTTTTCGTACAACTCCTAATCAAAATCTGCTAAAAAACACTCAAAAATCAGAATCTTGATTTTCTCTTCGATGAACAGTGACGAACCACCTTTTCTTGATCTGATTTCACCTTTGGATCTGCTCTGATACCAATTGTGTGTTCCAGATTCTAGTTTCTACACAATTACAATCAAACAAACAAGATTTTAACAATCAAATTACCTGTTTGATTTCTTTCAATTCAATTCTTTACACTTTCTCTCTCTAGAACTCTCTCTCTCTCTCTACATATTCTCTCTCTAACTGAATTCGTAAAACTACAAAACTACTGAAAATACAAAGAGAAAAAGTATTTATACCTACAACTAATACAAGGAAAATACAAATACAAAATACAACTAAGTTTGACTTATTACAAAATAGACTTTGACTTTTAATGAGATTTGACTTTAGCAGCTTTGACTTTCTCAACTTTGACCTTCAGTATTCTTGATCTTGTATCCAACAGATTTATGCTCTAACATCTGCCGATCAAGAGGTTGAAGCAGCCGTTGCAACTCAACAAATTGGTGTTGTTCTTGCTGATATTGTTCCTGATGCTAGTGCTGCTGCTGGTATTGATATTGAAGATGATGATGATGATGATGATGATGCTGATGATGATCTTGCTGGTGATAAAGATGGGGATGATGATGACACTGATGATAATGATGGTAATGACGGTGACCAGCCTGATATTCGTGTGTATGAAAGGAAGACAAAGGAACCAGAAGTGATTGTTCAGGAAGAGGTTATGTCTGAAGAAGAGTCTGTTCCGATTAATGCTGCAGTTGCTGATATTCATGTTGATGAGCTTGATTTAGCATTTGTCAATGCTTCAACTCATCATCGGGTTCAAGGTACAGCAATTTCTCATTCTTCTCTTGAGATCTCTTCTACTGACGCTACTTTTTCAGTTGAGGTTCGTGATACGACGGAGAAGTTTACTACTTTGAATGATGTTATTCGTCAACTGACTGATCGTATGGATGCTGAGAAAGAGGCACAAGTGCAGAAGCTAAAGGCTCTTTTTAAAGGAAAGATGCCAGAGATTGATGTTGCTTCAATTCCTCCAGAGATTCCTTTCAGACGACCAACTGGGGTACTTATCCGAGAACCGTCTTCTGCTATTACTTCTACTACTCCTGTAATTGTATCTATTCCACTTCCTCCACTGTTTATGCAGTCAGTTGGATTATCTTCTTCGATTCCTTCTACAACAACTTGTCCTCCAATCTCATCGAACATTCCAGTCTCAGATCTTCCTATCTCCGAGTTGTCGGACATGCTTTATGCTTGTCTTCTGTCTATGTCGCCGCCAGAACAACAAGATAAAGATTTGATCTCTCTGCTACGGACTTTTCAACCGAAACCGGTTCCGATTCCGATTCCAGCTTCTACGTCTACTTCTGCTCCTGACAGAGTGTCTGCCCTTTACGAGGAATTCACTGCTTTTCGTACTGAAGCTCAGACGAATTTTTTAGATATCAAGGAAGGCTTATCTCTTCTGACTCAAGCTCTCACATCTCTTTCTGATCGCTTTGATCGTCATGAACAGAACTGCAGAACTGAAGCAGGTCCGTCTCTTAAGCGACGACATGACCAGGATGATCCAGATCCTCAAGGTCATGAGGGGGAGATGAATAAGAGACAGGGAGTGGAGGGTTCGTCAGCCAGAGATGATCAAACGCAAGAAGAGGCGGCTGGTACAGAAAAGAATACCGATAATGTTCAAGATTGCAGTATTGAAGATCTCATGAATGTTATGATTGATAATGTTGATTTATCTTCCATGTCAAATGTATTGAATTTTTCTGAACAGAATGTAGAAAATAATATGCAGATTGTTGTGTATGTTGATCCAGACATTTCAACAAGGGTACATGAGATTGAAGATTCTGAAGCAGCTAACGACATGAGATCCTTCTTTGCAAATTTCATAGAGATAAATTCAGATGATGATGATGACATCAGATTTGAGAAGATTTGCCAAGTTAAAGAAGAGGATTGTGATGACATAGTCATTATTTCTGATACTGAAGATGATTCTGTGTTTATGGATGCTAAGGATGAAGAAATTGTGAACATGTTGTACAGAGATCTTCCTTCTCAAGATGAGATTCCTGAAACTTCTCCAAGTACTGAAGCTACTCAAGTTCCAGAATCTGCTCCAGCTACTTCTTCTCATGTTGCTAGTATAGCTCCGACTACCACTGCTCCTCCAAGCTCATTTAAAGTTGGTCAGTCGTCAAGAGCACAAGCTGATGTTCCTCCATCTGAACCTGTGATTCCTCCAACAATTCTAGAGGAAGGACCAGCTTTGACTAGAAAACAGAGACAAAGAAGTCTTCAACAAAGGTATATGGCTTAAAGGCAAATATCTGCTTTTCTAGAAGATTCTCAGAGTAATATTTTCGTTTTTAGAAGAAGGCCGATCAACATTTATGCTATCCTTGGTGTTGAAAAGGTGTCAGAGGCATATCAGTATGAATACTTAATGCTCATCAAGTGCCAGCGCTGTAGAAACAATCTCGTTTCTTCTCCACATTTGATTGTCCGAGTTATCAGCGTTACGATAAGCAAGTTAGTTAATATCTGGTATCTGGAATTTGAAGTGGAAAGAAGATATTGCAAGCGATATACTTTCTCAAAGGCAGATTTTTCTAGTCTTTCTATTGATGATATTGAGTTTTTATATGATCATTTCAGGAATCTTTATCATAGAACACATGATGTTTCTCAAGCTCTGTTTGTTATCAAAAGATTCATTCGACGGCAAATCAGATTCTTCAGAGTATTTGATTTTCAGATGGCCGTTGAAAGCTTTCAGCCAGTTGTAAATCTTCAAAGGCCCAATCGAAGCTTGCCAGACTTAGATTCTTATCCTTTATTCACCATTGTTCAAGATTCATATGGAGTTATCTACAAGAATGGCTCAAGTCAAAAGTGCTTTCTCAGATTTGAAGAAATTGGTCATTACTCTGATGGAACTTTAAAGGTGATCAAGCTTCAGTTGGAGCAACGTCTAAAAGAAGCTGAAAGAAGATTTTTGGAAACAAGAAGTAATACATTTCTGATTGATAATGATGAAATTCGACTCATCAAGAAGACATTGAATACAATTCATGAGAGGTTGAATTTCCGCTCAACTCTAAGACGCTTGGAAGTTTTAATTGGACTGAATAGACTTCGTCAAAGAGAGGAGCATCAATGATTACTAAGGGGGAGATTGTTAAGACTGTTTTTGTAATAATCATTGTAATTATTACCTTGTGCTTATACTGTGCTTAGATAGCTTTATCAATTGTATTGACCAAGGGTATTTAAGTTCCTTGTGGCCTTTGTTTCTTTGTAACTTTGCACTCATATTGAATATATCAGATTACTTTGGCGCTCTCTACTTTCTCTAACTAGATTTAGAGATCTTGGATTTTCACTCTCTGTAATACAAACATGTTAAGAGAGACCATCCCACGTAGACACGCACATTTATATATATATATATGTGTGTGTGTGTGTGTGTGTGTATTAAAGCCATAAAATCTACTATATGCACATATAAGTAGCATGTCTCTTTAGTTTTCCAAACTATAAAAATGTGCCCCATCTAGGGGTGTAAATGATGCGAGTCGAGATCGAGTATCATTATACTCGACTCGAACTCGAAAGCTAATACTCAAGCTCGAACTCGTCTCGAAAACTCACGAGTAGTAAAAACCCAAGCTCGACTCGAACTCGTTTTAAAGCTCGAATCAAGTTCGAACTCGAATCAAACTCGACTCGATAAAAATTTCAATACAAAACTTTGAAGAACTTGAAATGTGCACCGAATTAAGTTAAAGGGGTGCTCCAAAAACATTTCAAAATAAAAGGTTAAAACTTGAACATTTGCTTAATTCAAAGATCAATCTTGTCCTAACAAGATGAGCCTAAACCACCCAACCTTACATTGCAATTTATATAAAGTGACCATGAGGTAGATTCCTTTTACTAGGCCATGTGTGGGATAGAATTCATTTATATAGGAAGGTGATAGGGGTAAGTTATCTTTGTTTAGGGGATGTGGGATTAGAATAAGGAGTGGAGAAGGAGAACTTCATACTTTCTTTATATATATTTTTAATATTATAACTTTTATGTTAATATTATCTTTGACCTATTTTTCTTTTAAATAAAAATTTATTAATATGTAAAATCATAATCATCGTAAATAATTTATATCTCATTTTAACATTTTATTACATATAGAGTGATAAAGATAAATTTGTCATATTTTTACATTATATTTTATAAATTATAATATAAAGTTAATTACTTAAAAAATATATTCTAGTATCTCACGAGCTTATCGAGTCGAGTATCAAATGGCTCGACTCAACTCGTTAGTATATCGAGTCGAGCTCAAGTTCGAGTCGAGCATATTCGAGTCGAGTGTTGATCGAGTTTTGACCGAGTCGATCTCGAGTGGCTCGCGAGTTGTCTCGTCTCATTTACACCCCTAGCCCCATCTCCTCCACATGCCACATATATAAATAAATAAATAAACACATAAAGAAAGACTAAAAGAAAGGTAATTCAAAAGAAAAAAAAAATTGTCCGTAAAACTTGGCTCCAAATAAATGAAACAAAATACAGCTGCTAACCTTGTGTAGTCAAGGTTATTATGTAAAGTTCTTCAACACTTGAACTTCTTCATTATGTAACATTACCAACTTCCTTTAATCTTCATGTACACAAAATCATCTTGACATAACTCTTTTGTACTTCAATGGTGTCTTCCATACTTTCAATTAACAAACCAATGTCCATAAAAATGAACATAAAGTTTATAGTAAGACCCACCACCATACAATAGAAGGACAAATGTGTCGGTGTATGCAGTTGTTATGAGAGGGCGAGCACAGAAGGAACTGCTAACTGTTCCGTTTGTTTTGATTATGTAATCTTTAGTTTAAAAAAAGAGGGGAAAACCTATAACATGTTTTTAGAGATCTAAAGCCTGTTGCTCACCCAATATGATAGTACTGCGGTAAGTAAACATCCTTCAAGGGGCCAAACTCTCGAAATGGTCCACGGAGATCTTCTGGCCTGCAAACAAAATCTAATTTATGATTGGAGTGTTCAATGAACAATTATATGTTTAATCAGGAGGGCAGAATAGAATGAAGATGGTAGAGAGGGATATTTTGGTAAGCAAATTTGAATGTTCCAAAGAGAAACAAGGGTGGAAAAAAAAGGTTCCAGCCATCCAGATGCAAGTTTTTCTTTGCAATCAACAACACATATAACCAGATCACATCTTCAAAATCATAAAGCAAACTGTAGAAAAAGAAAAAAAAACAGAGCATTAGAAAAATTGAAGAAATAACAAGCATTGGACAAGAAACATCAACGAAGGAAAAATTAGGATTAGGGTTTCGATACCTGGTGGGAGATTTCCTGGTCTAGGTCCACCGGAGTCGCCATTCATACGATCCCTAAAAAATCAAACCCCACTGTATGTAATGTATAATCAAAATTCCCACAATCTCAAACTATATCATACAAAAGATCCAATTTTTACATATCAAGACAATCAATAAGAACCAAAACCCGTAATCAAAATATAACACAATTTTGAAAAGATCTGAAATATTTCAATGAATTGGACTAAATTATAACGATATAATTTATAATAAGAATGAAACGTATTTTACGATTATGTATTTTTAATGTGCTAACGGTGGAAGGGTAAGAAGGTATCTTCAACATTGAATTACATACACACACACACAAATATATATAAATATATATATATATATATATATATATATATATATATATATATTAATAGTATACCCGTACAATGCGACGAGAGCCGTAAATATAAACGATTTTGAAGCTTTGGTGGTTTTGTTAGATAACCAGACTATATATCATCTTTTCTTTTTTGAGAAAAAAAGGGATGAAACCCCTAGGAGAACTTTATTCAAAAAAAGAAAACACTACGAAAATAGCAGGGATGATAACAAACAAAATGTCCCCCAAAAACTGTTTGGAGAAGCCACTTAACAACGGCCTAGCACTATAACTCTTCCTTAAAGGAAGATTACAAATATCAAAATAATAAACCCTAAAGTACAGAGACATGGAAATAACCCGAAAATAATAGCCCAAAGAAGATACCATAGCTTTAGACTAATATCATCACCATGTAAATCCATCTCCAGGCCCATGCATGTAAGAAAATCAGATCTGATAAAAGGAGTCCAATCTCTATGACCCTCGTCCACTTCCAATAAAACCTTAAAATGATTGAGGCCTATAGGATGGATAGGTAAACTCCATGAGCACCAAGTTATTAATGAGGCCATTATAAAAAATTTATGGATAGCAGTGCAAAGAACCACGTGGTCTCTAGGCCAAGGAAAATCCATCTACCTTGTAATGATAAACATGGATACCTAACCATAAGACCATGTAGCATGTGCATAAGAGAGGAATCATGTGCTTAATGTTTGTGCAGGGAGTTCTCAAACAGAATCCAATCACCATCTAACTCTCTTCCAACCTTTTTTCCTCCAACATCTTGAAAAAAAAAATAATAACAAAATTCTTTCTCTTAACCTTCCAAGAGCACCTATTGCCATAACTCAACTCTCCATTTTCCAACATATTTCAATAAAAAAAAACTTCATATCTTGCTTGTGCACAATAAAGGTAAAGTCTGATACCAAACTGATTCATAGAGAACACGCCCAAGCTTCTAGGCCAATGCCTCAAGATTTCAGGGCTGATTTGATGGAGCTTTCTTTCACCTAAACAATCAAAACCAACAAAAATTTGCTGCTAAGTAAAATCAAAACCAAATGAGGAATTTTCTAATCTCAATAGAAATCACTTACAATTTCCTACTTGTTTGAAATTGGAAACAGTAAGAAACATTCACGAACCATGGCTATGAAAATTGCGACAATTTTCATTTCGGAACGATTTAATGTTACAATTAATCAATTATATTATACGTTTTAGAAGTCCTGGCCACGAACAGATTTGTTCTCCTTTGAAAGTTGTCTAAGCTCTTTATCAAGTTGTCTACCTTCCTCACGTAGCTAGGCAAGCATACCATATTTTCCCAGTTAGCCAAGAGAAAATCAATAATAAAGAAAGGAATAAAACGAACAACTACATGTTCCTGTAGAAAACGAACACCACCCGTCGACTTGTAAGAAGCAATCACAAGATAAATATTACAAAGATTTACTCTCGACATATCAATATGCAATCGACATTGAATAAAAATATTTCACACAACCTGGCCATATGGTAGATGGGGTTCTCTTCAATCTATGCAATTCCTCCATCACCACTTTCTCAACAATGTCAATGGAGTTAAGCAGTTTTTTTTAGCTTTTTTTCTTCTTCTTTTGGGTGTCAGAAACTCTGTTTCTTCACCACCCTGATTTGCAATGTCTGCTAATATCTTTGGAACTTTTCTCAGTCTTGGTGGTTTATATAGGTTTTAGGTGATAATTTCGGCTTTGGGGCCACTAACGAAACATCATGCTCGAGTTGAGCATCTGATGGAGAAGGACCATGAGCAACAGGCTGATGATAGTATAGATAAGTGTCACCATATGAAAAAAATTTGGTACGGGAATTAGTTTGTTTGTCTTGACACCCATATAGGCTACATACATATGCTATAGTTTGAAATTAGCATTTTCATTGAGTGGTTCCACCAAACAAGATTACATAGTAATAAAACTTAAGATTGGGCATATCAAAAAGTATAGAACTAAGGGTCTAAACATTTGATACTTTTGTCTACACGATCAGAGATTTATGAAAACGACCTCTCTATTTTTATCGATGGAGGTATGATCTACGTACATTTTGTTGAGTGGGATTTTGTGGGTGATTTTGGTTTAGGTTGGTTCATATATCTATTAGTATTAGGCTTTCAAGAATCAAGTTTAACTACTGTTAAATGTTCACGAAGAGAAATGAGGCAGTCGGAAAACCATAACACTCATGTTGTCGTAAGAACCCCTTGTCGTCGATAAGCCAATGAGCTTCTTACAGGCAGAAAACAGATCGGGTTTCTCGGTTACTATGCAAAAAGGGAGTACAATGTCTATTGCTTCTTGGTTACTGACCTGAAAAGAAACATTAATGTAGAGTGAATTAGCAATTGTGGATGTAATTAAAACTGTAGTTTATTGAAGGTTAGACATTGTTAATCAGAAAAAGAGGAAGCATTTACCATGTCCCAAATCCCATCGGAAGCAAGGATCAAGAACTCGCAGTCGGGTCTAATGTTTAGTATTCTCGTTTCGGGTTCTACAATCACCCATTTCGTTAGATGTTTGTCTCCTATTGCTCTTGATACTGCAAGTGAACCTTGTATTCTCCAAACACTGTTGCGAGAATCAACGTATCCGCCCTGCAATCGACCACAATTCAAAACAATAAGATTTCATTCCTTTTATATCATTAACAATCACATTTGCCATTTTGGTCGAATCATACCAATAAATTCATAAAATGAGAATTATTGGGTGCGTATATTATGAAAATCAACACATAAATTGCCTCTATTCCTGCTTCTGTTCCAATGTGTGTGTGTGTGTTCATCAACTATAAACGGTTTAAATGCTTACGTTGGTGCCAGGATGAGGAACAAACCAGTGGCATTCCCTGTTTGCCAAAATCACATACAATGAAATCAATCAACAAAATACTATGATTGGTGTATGAAGGGTTTTGATGAAATTTGTAACCGATAAAACGCAGTGGAAAATTAAATAAATTTTGGTTACAACTAATATAGAAAAACTTTCTAAATAAACCTTAAAACCCAATCGGATCCAATGATGCATTTAATTAGAATAAACCACACCATAGGGTGTTTAGAATCTTACCTTTTGGAGATCAGTCAGGATTGAAACGTAGCACCAAGAAACCAAAGCAGGTTTCCTCTATTGGTAGTCCACACACGAACACGTTTCCCGTCTCCACCGGGTGCTAGCCCAAGAACCCTAGATCTATATGTGTTTTACAGAAAAGAAAAGGTTTCTTTTCTGTATTTAACTGAAATGCTAATTCTAATTCAATCATATATCAAATGATTTAGCCTAACCCCTTATTTATATCGGAAGAATTATAGTTAGACTATAATTCAACTAATAATTAAATAAGGTTTAATTATTATCTGTAATATTCAAATCAAATTCAAATATGTAATTATCCTTTTTAAACTTTAAAATATAATTATATAAGTATATATAATTATCCTTTTAAACTTTAATATATAATTACAGATAATTCCCCGTAATTAACATAATTACGTTTTCACCCTGTAATTATGTAATTATCATAATTACAGTTTAACACATATTTTCATAAAACCCGGGTTTCTACAAATGGAAACAAACGCATTCTTTGTGTGCGACCCTATAGGTTTACAAACTTCTCAGCAGTATCTCTGTGTGACACGTGTCGTAGGTATATAATAACTTACATTCTCCCACTTGCACACGATACACAGTAACACAGACGATGGTAAGCGTCTAGCAACACGTCACCGCCCCCAAGGCTATGTAAATGTGCTTTTACCTTCGAGCAATTTGATTGATCTAATCAATCAAATAGTAGAATCATTCATTATCCTTTTGCTTAACGATATTTTATTTTGAACTTAAGGCATAGATCTATCTCATCATTTATAGTTCAAAGATTGTGTTTCTCGATCCCAACATATTTGATTATTCAAGTGTCATTAGTCCAATTAATCCACTTGTTCATGCATGTAAATCATAATATGTAATCGAGGGGCCCAGAAATATCTCTCTCATCTTGAGAGGAGCAAATCCCATATTGTATGTACACGACTAACTACACAATTCATGTTATACCTAATATAGCCCTTATGATTACCCGGTCAAGGGTAACGTTAGACTATATCAAAGTATAACACTCCTTGTGCATTAGATCCCAATGCACATCTCAGGTCTGAGGAAAAATAATGTTGTACTATTTCAAGACTCACCTTATGACGCCGATCTATGAGGTGATCTTGACCGTGGGTCTTGTCCAACGCCTTATGCACCGACAAGCGCATGTGACTCTGGTTGCACCTAGTGCACTTCCAACTTGGACTATGACCAGACTTCACAATGATCTTGATTTATTACTAGTCCCCCAGTAATAATCAATCAAGGACAATTCTAAATAATATGATCATCATATTTATTTAAGGATACTTAATCATGCTAATAAAGAACACATAAATGTTTAATGTATATACTCATAACCAGTATGCCATATCAGATAAAAACATAACTGTTTTAATGTTTCATAAAGTTTAAAGTTTACTAAAGTTATTATTCAATATCAAAATTCTCAAGCCTATAACATGAACATCATGTTTGTTTTGAGACATAGGCTTGACAAGTAGATTTGTATGTAAGCTCTTACAGCTCATAGTACCTCCGTTCAATATATCCCTATTACAATTCAAGTCATTACATTCGGTTTGGAAACTAGTATCTGTATATCCTTAAACACATAGATCTTTTTCATAACCGTTATACAGTAAGAACATTTCATTAGTTATTCTCAGATACTTCGGAATGTTCTTCATTGTTGTACAATGAACATCACTTGGGTCTGACTAATATCTACTCGTCATGCTCAGGGCATACGAGACGTCTGGTTTTAGTACATTAACATGGCATACATGATTTGAACAATTGGTTGAAAACACAGGGAACACCCTTTATACGCTTCATGTCCTCTTTAGTGCTAGGACTCTGAGTTCTACTCAGATATACACTATGTTCTATTGGCAAATTTCCTTTCTTGGAACCCTTCGTCTTGAAGTGTTTCAAGATCTTGTCAATGTATGTACTTTTGCTTAATCTAATTAAGCATTTTGATCTGCTACGAGAGATCTTTATACCAAGGACTTTATCTCTTCTAGATCCTTCATCACGAAGTACTATCTTAATCCATGATCTTACATCTTGAAGCATTGGGATGTCGTACAGGATCTAGAATACTGTTATGCTCCCACTGGCCTTCTTATATATATATACAAGATTTCAATTACGAGATGATTGTTCTAGTCCATAAATGGACTTTTTGCAACTTGCACTTTTAGGTTTGATGTTTTAAAGCCTTGTATACGTCCTCGCTCAATATTCCTTTTAAGGAATGTGGCTTTTGACATCAGTCTTCATGGCATCTTGCCATTTATCAATAATCCGATCTTCGGATTATTTTATGTCTCGTTTATTGTTTTCAACAACTTGTTGAAGCTCAACATCATGTTGTATGTCAGTGTCAACCATCGTCCCATCTTTGTGGTTCTTGAATTTCTTCAAGATCTACTGTGTCCCCATTGTGATTCTTGACAGAAAAATCTTTTCTTAAGAACTCACCAGGGTGCGTTAACAAAACTTTTGTTCTAGCTAGACCTGTGGAAACAATATCCGATTGGATATCACATAAAGATGTACCTTTCTGGACCTTTGAATCATGCTTTCCAAAAGCTTTATGCTTAGCTTTAAGCATTATAACCCCATATTCTCAAATATGATAACTTTGGGATCTTCCCAGTTCATTTAAGAGAGTGAGTTTTATTGGTCCTTGTTGGTTGCTACATAAACTAGTATTTGGGTATCTGTTTCTAGGGCATAACCCCAGAAACATTTAGGCAGAGTGGTGAGACTCATCATAGAGTGAACCATGTTCAACAGGGTTCTATTTCTCTTCTCGGATACATCGTTGTGATGCGATGTCCCGTGAGGATTTAACTGGGATACAATCCCCAAAAATCTCTAGGATGATCTATTGGCTTAGATATTCATGACCTCGATCTAACCGAATCATCTTTATCCTTTGCCAAGTATACTCACTATTTCTTTCTAAAACTCTTTGAAAATTTCAAAGCTTTTATATTTGTTGTATTAGGTAAACATACCTACGTCTACTGAAGTCATCAGTAGGATGTAATGAAGTAGCGATGATCGTATCTTGTGACATAAATATAAGTCTCACATACATCAGTATAGTTAACCCCTAATATTTCTTGTAACCCTTAAAGGTTTACCCTTTGAAGGCTCTTTTGTCATTTTGACTAACAAGATACACATATATCATATGAATCATCATATGATTCCAACTCTCCGTTCGCCTGGAGTTTGGCTATGTGTTTCTTGTTTAAATGTCACAAATTTATCAGTTTTAAGCCCCGCTTAATTCGTTACAATGATTTATAATTACAACTATTAATTTCATAAAACATTTATTAAGATAAAACGTAGATTTATTTCTAAAACATAAATTCGGTTCGTTGTAATTGAGAAAATGAAACTTAATTCCTAGTAGCACTAGGTACATGAAGACACTTGTTAAGTGTTAATGTAAGACCATCTGGAAAGTTCATATGTCCCTTTGAGCAACAGCTAGCTTAGCTTCATTTGGTCTGGTTTCATCTTCTCTTCACTTCTTATTTCCTGAAAAAGTAGTACTAAGATGAGTATCATACTCAATATGTAACACTTAGCCAGAAGTGAATTAAATCAAAATGGTAAACATACCTGAAGGTCCGACTCTGTTAGCCTTCTGCTTCTTGATTTCTGCCAATCGGGCTGGACAAGTTCTCATTTGGTGCCCATGGTGAAAACAATTATACCATACTGCAACCTCAGGAATTTCTCCTCTGCCCTTATTTATGCTGGAGCTTCCAACATGTGTTTTACCCTTGGTTATCTCCCCCTTTTTCTTGATTATCCCACTGTCAGGTTTGATTATCAAAGCCTGTTTTGGTTTGGTTGAACCCAACTTGGATTTCATATCCCTCTCAGTGGTTTTAAGTAAGCTGTAAAGCTCTGTGAGAGTTTTATTCAAACCTTTCATATTATAGTCCTTAATGAACTGCTTATATGTTTTGGGTAGGGAGTTGAGAACCATATCGATTTCCAGTGGGGAACCAAGACGGGTCAGTTGATCAAAGTATCCTTTCATTTTCAAAATGTGGGTACTAACTGACGAACGTTCAGTCATTTTACAAGCAGCCAATGCTTTAACTGTATTAAATCTCTCCTGCTTTATTTGTAACCGAAACATAGACTTCAGTGAAGATATCATATCCCAAGCAGTCATGTTTTCATGATCCCGTAATAATTCGGGAGTCATGGTGGCTAACATTAGGCAACCAACAATCAGAGAGTCATTTTGGTACTTATCATAAGCAGTTCTGACTTTAGTTGGAGCATTTCTGACAGGAGCATTTGGAGGGGGGTTTTCAAGAACATAGAACTTCTTTTCATCCCTAAGGACTGCCCTTAGGAATAGAAACCATTCGATGAAGTTCGTTCCGTCCAATTTTTCTTTATCCAGGATTGACCGTAGTGTAAATTGGGATAAGTTGTTTGAGTTTGAATATGAGGTAGACATCTACAAAAACATGATTTAATTTTAGTAACTTTAATGTCTCAAATAAATAGATTAACCTTTCAAAAATCATTTGATTTAAGCTAAGATCCATATTTCACCTACTTCCATAAATGGCCAAGTAACTGTCTATGGAATTAGGCTATTTAGGTAGACATCATCCAATTATGTTCAACATAACTCTTAGATGTCGTGGGATCCTATTCAATATATCATATATTGAAATTGGCATGTTTAATCCTACTTCAACGTCTTGAAAATACTCATAAATGGCCAAGCAACTGTTTATGATATTCTCAAGTAAACAAACCATACTAAGGTATCGTGATCCCACCTAAATACTGGACTTAGGGTTTATTGGGACCAGTCGTCCAAAATACAACTATTTAAGTGAATGGCCAAGCAACTGTCCACTTAAATCTCAATATTTTGGCTCCTTGTCTAACACTACATTCAACCGGCATGATTGGCTGAGCACTGACCACCCCAGAATCCTGTATGTTTGACAAGTACCTTAAATGGGTGGCGTTAAATTTACATTTTGTAAAAGGTTTAATTTTAGAAAACATTCTAATTCTTTAAAACGTTTGACTTTATCTCTAAAATCTTGTTTTAAAAGTTTATCTCATTAAATCGGTTTGATTTTGATAAACATATCAATTTTAAAATATCATATTTTATTTACCGATTTAAAACTTGTTTTGCGTTTGATTTTATTTTAAAAACGTTTGCAGTTATCATGACAATAATAAAGCAATAAATAAAAGCAAACACAAAATAAACAACCACAATAATAATATATGGATTTGCCCCTAATGTGGTGTTGTGAGCCAACACAACAACCACGGTCAATTTTAAGGACGTCTTCAAGCTCCCACTGGCCTCGCCATCTTGGTGAACTCCATGGACTCCATCTCAACCTTTTGGAACTCCGTCTTTGTTTGGTTTACAATTTAGAATAGAAAGATAACATATTCTAATCTATTTTACAATTGAACCTATCTAGAAAATTAAAATTACATCCCATGCTGTTAATACATTTTAATTTTCCAAAATAAAAGTAATCAACCACGAGTCTTTGGGGCAAACCATATATTATCTATTTATTCTAAACATAAAATAAATATAAAATTGGCTGAATTAACATAATTAAAAAGGCCAAGATAAATGAAACAACTTATTATATGGCAAAATAAAATTAATTGTCCTATTTCAGTTTTAGGTTAACAAACCATGACACAAAAACCCTTTTGGACCCAAGCCCAAAATTTAGGTAACAACCTAAAAAACGAATTATTTAGGGAAACATCCCATGATAAAAACACTAAATTTAGACCTTAGGCCCGACTTTTGACTCAACCGCATGAGGCACCAGTCCAACACCCCAACCACCATCATGGTGGTTGAACCCGGTAAAAGAAAACAAATGATGGCACTGCATGGTTCTAAATTTAAATCCGCCCCAGACAAATCTATGTGACATACCATTACCAAAAAAAAAAACAAAGGCAACTCCTTTGGGTCCACTTAGACGGACCCAAAATTTAGAAACTAAGGCATCCGTCCAATTTCTATGGACCAAAAACTTGCAACAACCGGGACGAGGCAACTGATGAGAAAACGACAATAAACCATATCAAGCGAGCAACACCGCAGCACCGAAAACTATTGTTTCCAGTGGCCCTTGCCGCAAGACATGATGGCAGTGGCGGCCAAACCAAAGAACCAACGCGATCCACCCATGACCGTGGCCTGGTGGTCGATAATTAGACACTCAGAGCCAATTTCTCAAGGAAACGACATTGCTTGAGTTTTATTGCTGCCATTTTTTTCCTTGGTGGCTATTGCTTGTTTCCGGCAATAAAACTCAAGCAATAGCCACCAAGGAAAAACAATGGCAGCAACCACCTAAGGCTTCTGCCATGGTGGTGCTTCGACCAAAACGAGCGACAACCCCGCGGGGTGTTGGAGATGGAACCACGACATATAGCCAGCTACCGGCAACGGTACATGGTCTGGCCAATAAGGTATACGGCAACAACCACATACCTGGCCAAAAACGAGCATCAGTCCATGGCCCAATGCGACTAACCAGCGGTTCAAACGCCCTAGTTGAAAACAACCTGTAACACCCTAAAAATCAGAGTAAATTAAAACATGGAAAACCTGACAAAAAGACGAAGGTAATTCCATTAACTTCCCATAAACGGGATCAGTCCTTTAGACTATACAATCCTATACAAGGATTTCACCAAAAGAATGGGACTTAACAATGCCCAGCATTAATACTAAAATATCTCCAAAAACCTCGAGACTCAAAACTCGTCTCTCCAAAAACCCCCGGCACCCACCGCTAATGGAAACCTGTTATACACATCATTTGAGAAAAAGTGTCAGACTTAAAGCCTGGTGAGAACATACAGTTTATAAGGCTCAAAAGATAAAACATCGGTAACATAAAGAAATCTTTTCATAAAGGTTTAGTTCGTAAAGATAACATTTCGCCACAACCGGGCCTCTTCGGTCCAAAACTCTTAAACGGTGATAAAAGGACCATTTTACCAAGGATAGTGGTGTAACACAAAGTAGACCACAAATCCGAGTTATGAGCTAAACACTTGGAGTCCTCAGCAATGAACCCAGAGTCCGTGCTATGAGGTGAGATCGCGCTCCCAAGGGAAACCAATGTATACTCCTTCGCTAGGATCACCATGAACCATGGCTAGTATCCGGCCTCACATAACCGTACCAAGTTGCCCCCGAGGAACATGTGATCCATAGCTAAAAATTTGGGGAATATAACCTCCCAACAAAACAGTCTACTCTAAAACCTAGGGATCCTCTAATAATGGTAAGGAGTCGTCACAACAACATATGTGACCAACCATAAACAAATATATGGTATAAGTACATTTTATAAACAAAAATGCTATTCTCAGTTCAACTTCTGGTAAGAATGAAAATCATTAAAATGAGTTCAAAAACATTCTTTTCAAATGACCACATAATGTGCAAGAAAAACATCATTTTACTTCAATAAGGCGGAACCCATCATTTTGGTCAAATCTGACCGGGAACCCCGAGAATCACCAAAAACTTCATTTATAACAAAATGTAGAGAACATAAAATCATACCGTAGAAATACTTTAGATTTCGCAAATAAGAGTTTTGATATGTATAAAGTTTGTAAAATGTAGTAGGAACTCACCGATAGGTTTTTGGAATAAAACCTAGAAAACCAGATAACGATCACGGCGAAGAGGTGAAGCTTAAAACACCGACCCCTTGCTAGAAACACCGAAAACTAGCAACCAAACGAGACTTCGAAGATCGAAAGTTGAAAAGAGAGAAAAGGAAGAGAGAGAAAAGATATTTAGATTTTGTGATTCTGAGATCTTTGGGAACTGAACTCTTTTAAGCGGTCAAAGCAACCACGCGGGTTATGCCGCGACTTCAACTCACGGCATAACTCGCCCGTGTCCAAAAAACCCCTAAACCATCCGGTGGGTTTCGCGGGTTGTGCCGAAACCTTAAGTCGCGGTGTAACTCGCGTAGTTCCCTGAAACTCACACAAAACAGTGGGTTACGCGGGTTATGCCGCGACCTTTAGTCACGGTGTAACTCGCATAGTTCACTGCTTGTCCCCACTTCACAAAAATCCAAACTCTACTACAAACCAAACACGGAGCTAACGACAAATGCTTAACACAAGAATAACAAGATTACATAACGGAAATCCGGGGTGTTACAATCCTCCCCAACTTGGGAATGATTTCGTCCCCGAAATCCAAACTATTCGAAAAGATGAGGATATCTTCGCTTCATATCCTCCTTGGCTTCCCATGTCACATTCGCTCCCCGGTGATGCTTCCACTGTACCTTGACTAAGGTGACTTCTTTATGACGCAACTTCTTAGACTTTCTCTCTAAGATGGCGTCGGGTTCTTCCACACAACGGTTGCCTTCGTCTACCCTTAACTCTGAAAGGGGAATGACACTGTCTTCCACCGCCAAACATTTCCGGAGGTAGCAAACATGAAACGTGTTGTGTATTCTACTCAACTCCGGTGGCAGTTCCAACTGGTAGGCTTGCAAACCCACCCGTTTAAGCACTTTGAAAGGTCCAAGGAAACGGGGACTCAACTTCCCTCGTCTTCCGAACCGTAAAATGCCTTTCCACGGCGACACCTTAAGCATAACGCGGTCGCCCACTTGGAATTCCATCGGTCGCCTCTTCTTATCGGCATAGCTCTTCTGACGATCTTGAGCCGCTTTCATTCTTTCACGAATGCACTTGACCTTATCGGCAGTCTCTTGCACGATTTCAGGTCCGGCGAATTGCTTTTCTCCCGCTTCAAGCCAGCACACGGGAGTCCAACACTTCCGTCCATACAAAGCCTCAAAGGGTGCCATACCGATACTCGAGTGGTAGCTATTGTTGTAGGCAAACTCCACCAAAGGCAGGTGAGAGTCCCAGCTACCCCCGAAATCGATGACACAAGACCTCAACATGTCTTCCAAAGTTTGGATCGTCTGCTCACTCTGCCCGTCGGTCTGCGGATGGTAAGCCGTACTCAACTTCACTCGAGTACCAAGCTCTTTCTAAAACCATCCCAGAAGTTCGAAGTGAACCGACTGTCGCGATCCGACACTATCGACAATGGTATGTCGTGCCTCGAGACCACCTCATTGATATAAAGCTTTGCTAACTTATCCATCGGTAGAGTCTCGCGCATAGCCAAGAAGTGAGCGCTCTTCGTCAATCTATCAACTATCACCAAGATGGTATCGTGACCTCGAAGAGTTTTAGGCAAATTCGTCACAAAGTCCATGGTGATATGCTCCCATTTCCACTCGGGAATCTCTAAGGACTGGAGACTCCCATATGGTCGCTGATGCTCGGCTTTAACTTGCGAACACGTCACACAACGCTCAACGTAACGTGCCACATCAAGCTTCATTACCGGCCACCAATAGTGCAACTTCAAGTCCCTGTACATCTTTGTGCTTCCCGGATGTATGGAGTACTTAGACTTGTGTGCATCTTCTAACAACAGCTCACGGTTACCCCCAACTTTGGGCACCCACACACGACCGCTGAACAGTTTCACTCCACGGCTATCTTCCGTTAAGAGTAAACGCTGCTTAGTCATGACTTCATCCTTTAGATTCTCTTCTAACAGTGCTTCCACCTGTGATGCCTTGATCTTCTAAACAAGACTAGACACTAGCTCGATCCATGAATGGGTAGCTCGAATACTTCCGCTATAGTCCTTCCGACTTAGCGCATCGACCACCACGTTTGCCTTACCTGGGTGGTAAAGCAATTCACAGTCGTAATCTTTAAGCAACTCGAGCCACCTCCTTTGCCTCATATTCAACTCTTTCTGATCAAAGACATACTTCAGGCTCTTGTGATCCGTGTATAGAGTGCACTTCGTGCCGTAGAGGTAATGTCGCCAAAGCTTCAAAGCGAACACCACCGCTGCTAAATCCAGATCATGGGTTGGATAATTCTGCTCGTGTATCTTAAGCTGCCTCGAGGCATAAGCGATCACCTTGCCTCGTTGCATCAACACACAACCCAATCCCATCTTTGAAGCGTCGCTGTAACCACGAAATCTTCCGACCCTTCAGGTAATGTCAAGATCGGAGCTTCACACAACTTCTTTTGAAGGATCCGGAACGCCTTCTCTTGGGCTTCAGTCCATTCAAATTTCACATTCTTCCGAGTCAGAACTGTCAAGGAAGAAGAAATCTTTGAAAAGTCTTGGATAAATCTCCTGTAGTATCCCGCCAGACCTAAGAAACTTCGGATCTCGGACGGACTCTTAGGAGGCTCCCAATTCATCATAGCTTCAATCTTGGAGGGGTCAACCTTTACTCCGACCCGAGTGACTACGTGACCCAGAAACTGTACTTCTTTAAGCCAAAAGTCGCACTTGGAAAACTTGGCGTACAACCTCTCTTTTCTCAACACTTCTAGAACTTCACGTAGATGATGTTCGTGTTCTAACTCACTCTTGGAGTACACTAGTATGTCATCAATGAATACAATGACCGACTTGTCGAGGAATGGTTGGCATACTCTATTCATTAAATCCATAAACACAGCTGGTGCGTTCGTCAGGCCAAAAGGCATTACAAGGAACTCGTAATGGCCGTAACGCGTTCTGAAAGCTGTCTTCGGAACATCTTCTTCTCTTACCTTCACTTGGTGATAACCTGAACGTAAGTCGATCTTTGAAAAACAACCCGCTCCTTGAAGTTGATCGAACAAGTCGTCTATTCTCGGAAGCGGATACCTGTTCTTCACTGTAGCTTTGTTCAACTCACGGTAGTCAATGCACATTCTTATTGTGCCATCCTTCTTCTTGACAAATAAGACCGGAGCTCCCCAAGGTGACGAACTCGGTCTTATAAAGCCTTTCTCCAATAGCTCTTGGAGTTGTGCTACCATCTCTTGCATCTCCGATGGCCCTAAGCGATAAGGTGCTTTAGCGATCGGTGCAGCGCCAGGCACAAGATCAATCCGAAACTCTACCTGACGATCGGGTGGTAACCCGGGCAAGTCGTCCGGAAAGATATCTCGAAACTCACGCACGATCTTTACATCTTCCAGCTTGGACTTTTCTAACTTGGCATCGATCACATAGGCTAGGAAAAACGAACATCCTTTTATTAAACACCTGCGTGCTCTTGCCATTGTGATTATTGCCACTTCCCCCTTCCTCTTTTCACCATAGATGACCACGACTTCGCCAGAGTGGTTGGGAAGTCGAATCAACTTCTTGGAACATACGATCTCGGCATGATTGTTTGACAACCAATCCATACCGACCACAACATCAAAATCCCCGATTGACATCGGTAGCAGATCGATCGAGAGTTCTCTCCCTTCGATACCAAGAGCACACTGCTTCAGAACTTCGCGGATCAGAACTTGTCTACCATCTGCTATTTCTACTACTAACGCATCCTCGAGACTAGTAGTGGGCATAGCAATTTTCTGACGGAACAAATCAGATACGAAAGAGAAACTAGCACCAGTATCGAATAAAATACGAGCAGGTACAGAGTTTATAAGGAAAGTACCCGATACCACGTCAGCTGATGCTCTGGCCTCTTCGGCCGTCATCTGAAATGCTCGACCCGGAACCTTCGGCGGGTTCTCCTTCCTTGCTGGCGTGCTACCCGACACAAGCTTCGGGCAATCTCTCCTCGCGTGCCCCGGTGCCTTGCACTCAAAATAGATGATTCCCCTGACCGGGCAATCTCTGACAGTATGACCAGGCTTCCCACACTTATAGCAAGTTTGAGAATTGTTGTAACAGTTACCGTGATGCTTGGTCCGACACTTCGGGCACCACTTTGCTTCCTGATAACTGCCAAAGTTACAGTGTCCGACAAAAGGTCGGGTCCGCTTGGGAGGTACTGAACTGCTCTCCCACTTTCTTTTATCAGACACCACCACATAATTCTCAAATTTGCTCTTCGCGAACATCTCTTCCATGAATTGAGCTTCCTCCACCATCTCTCGGAGGTTAGAAGCCTTGAAATTATGGACCATCGATTGCATGTCCGCTGGCAAGCCGTTGAGATAGGCTTTCATTTTGTCTTTTTCTGTTGGGGCAGCGTGCCCCACCAGACCCAGCTTCTCCATAAACTGACGGGTGTACTCCCTCACCGTCAGACTTCCTTTCACCAAGGACCGGAATTCTTTCTCAATTCGGTCCATCATTCTCTCGTTGCAAAACTCTTCCAGCAGCTTCTTCTTGAACTCGGCCCACGACAACTGAGCCAACACTTCAGGAGATAGAGTGGATTGGATGATATTCCACCAGATGAGTGCGGTGTCCCTCAGCAGTTGGGTACCAAACCGCACCCTCTGATCATCACCACATTCGGAAGAGCCAAAAGCTTGCTCCACCGCTCGGATCCACTTTACACACACTGCCGGGTCATCTGAACCGAAGAATTCTGGCGGTCCACAACTCAGAAAGGACTTATAGGAACAACTCTTCCTATTCCCTGGAGCACCAGAAATCCCGCGCTCTACCGACACGACCCTTATACCATCGCCTCCCGAACCTGCTACGACGTTCTCTACCACCGTCTCACTCCTCCGATGATTCACGTCACGGTACTCCATCGCTTTCAGTAGAAACTCTTGCTGCTTAGCCATCTCTTCTCTCATCGCCAACATCACGCTGGCCAACAACTCTGACTGGGGATTAACATCCCTGATGATTGGGTGGGACGAAGCCAGGTCTACTCGCGGAATGACCTCTGGCCCCCCACCTAGTACTTGCTGAACGGGTGATCGAACGATAACCTCATCTCCTTCCGGCTGACCCGCTGTAGAGGCTGTCGCTTCCAGACCATCAACACGAGTACACGGTCTACCACGCGTATTCACCATGCTGAACAACTTCACAGAACAAGGAAAAAGATAAGAGAGAGATAGGAAAACACGAAAGGAAAGCGTACTACCACATTATCAATTGTCATATCAACAGCAAATCAAGGACTCTTACATACAATATCCTCATAATAACATTAGCTAAGTGAAATTATGAACATACAACACATAACGATTCTTGTCACCACTATTACAACGCCTGATAACTGTACTTTCCGTTGACTCTAACACTAACCCATCTTAGGAGCTCTACCCCAAATCTCGCGGATCAATTCTTAGCATACGCAGTCTAAGTCTAGACATCTTACATTCATGCCTAGTTCGCTTAAACTAGAGCTCTGATACCAACCTGTAACACCCTAAAAATCAGAGTAAATTAAAACATGGAAAACCTGACAAAAAGATGAAGGTAATTCCATTAACTTCCCATAAACGGGATCAGTCCTTTAGACTATACAATCCTATACAAGGATTTCACCAAAAGAATGGGACTTAACAATGCCCAGCATTAATACTAAAATATCTCCAAAAACCTCGAGACTCAAAACTCGTCTCTCCAAAACCCCCGGCACCCACCGCTAATGGAAACATGTTATACACATCATTTGAGTAAAAGTGTCAGACTTAAAGCCTGGTGAGAACATACAGTTTATAAGGCTCAAAAGATAAAACATCGGTAACATAAAGAAATCTTTTCATAAAGGTTTAGTTCGTAAAGATAACATTTCGCCACAACCGGGCCTCTTCGGTCCAAAACTCTTAAACGGTGATAAAAGGACCATTTTACCAAGGATAGTGGTGTAACACAAAGTAGACCACAAATCCGAGTTATGAGCTAAACACTTGGAGTCCTCAGCAATGAACCCAGAGTCCGTGCTACGAGGTGAGATCGCGCTCCCAAGGGAAACCAATGTATACTCCTTCGCTAGGATCACCATGAACCATGGCTAGTATCCGGCCTCACATAACCGTACCAAGTTGCCCCCGAGGAACATGTGATCCATAGCTACAAATTTGGGGAATATAACCTCCCAACAAAACAGTCTACTCCAAAACCTAGGGATCCTCTAGTAATGGTAAGGACTCGTCACAACAACATATGTGACCAACCATAAACAAATATATGGTATAAGTACATTTTATAAACAAAAATGCTATTCTCAGTTCAACTTCTGGTAAGAATGAAAATCATTAAAATGAGTTCATAAACATTCTTTTCAAATGACCACATAATGTGCAAGTAAAACATCATTTTACTTCAATAAGGTGGAACCCGTCATTTTGGTCAAATCTGACCGGGAACCCCGAGAATCACCAAAAACTTCATTTATAACAAAATGTAGAGAACATAAAATCATACCGTAGAAATACTTTAGATTTCGCAAATAAGAGTTTTGATATGTATAAAGTTTGTAAAATGTAGTAGGAACTCACCGATAGGTTTTTGGAATAAAACCTAGAAAACCAGATAACGATCACGGCGAAGAGGTGAAGCTTAAAACACCGACCCCTTGCTAGAAACACCGAAAACTAGCAACCAAACGAGACTTCGAAGATCGAAAGTTGAAAAGAGAGAAAAGGAAGAGAGAGAAAAGATATTTAGATTTTGTGATTCTGAGATCTTTGGGAACTGAACTCTTTTAAGCGGTCAAAGCAACCACGCGGGTTATGCCGCGACTTCAACTCACGGCATAACTCGCCCGTGTCCAAAAAACCCCTAAACCATCCGGTGGGTTTCGCGGGTTGTGCCGCAACCTTAAGTCGCGGTGTAACTCGCGTAGTTCCCTGAAACTCACACAAAACAGTGGGTTATGCGGGTTGTGCCGCGACCTCTAGTCGCGGTGTAACTCGCGTAGTTCACTGCTTGTCCCCACTTCACAAAAATCCAAACTCTACTACAAACCAAACACGGAGCTAACGACAAATGCTTAACACAAGAATAACAAGATTACATAACGGAAATCCGGGGTGTTACACAACCAAACAACGACTCAAGGCCCTGTCCAAAGAAACAAACAGAACCACAGCAGCCCGAAGTGATATCTCCAGCTACCTAGCCGCTCAATGGTATGAGACAAACTGCCTCTTGGCTCAAAAGCCAGCGGCAGTGGCTGCAATGGCAAACCACACAACTGCAGCGGCGAGGGTCGACCCCGACAGCAATCATGACAGAAAACCGGCGATAGAGAAGGAATCAGTGACGACGACTAGGAGCAAACCAAACCAACACCACCACCCTCGAAGGGCGGCAGCTTGGACGAGCCATCGACCGGAAAACAGCGAATATGAGCCCCAACACCGTTGATCGAGGTGGGAGAAACGAGGAGGACAATAGTCCTCTGTTGATTTTCGATTGACGATAGCAACCATAGAAAGAAGAAGGTTAGCAACGAATATGGTCGCCACTGATCTGCCTCACCGGTGTACGTCGGCGAAGAACAAGGGTTAACAGACCCTTTGTGTGCGTCGGCGAAGAACAAGATGACAACAGCGGTCGACGGTCAGTCGGCCAGCGGATAAACTCTTGTTGTCTCCTTTTGAAAGGGGAAAGGGGGGCGATGGGATGCTAAGGGTTTTAAAACCCTTTATGCAGTAACTAAAATAAGAAAAGGTGAACACCTTTTTTTTTCTTATGTTCAGCCGACAGAGATATTTAGAGAGGAATAAAAAGTCCTTTTTTATATTATAATTAGGGTTAAAAAAAAACTTTTAGGCTTTGAAATCAATTAGGCTTTCAACATGAGGCCCAATTAGAATTTTGATCCAATTTAGAAATTTAGGGTTCAATTAAATTTGCCATATAATGTTTTGTTCCACTTTTCAACTAAATGACATCAAAGTGGCTCTGATACCACTGAAGGGTTTTGATGAAATTTGTAACCGATAAAACGCAGCGGAAAATTAAACAAATTTTGGTTACAACTAATATAGAAAACTTTTCTAAATAAACCTTAAAACCTAATCGGATCCAATGATGCATTTAATTAGAATAAACCACACCATAGGGTGTTTAGAATCTTACCTTTTGGAGATCAGTCAAGATTGAAACGTAGCACCAAGAAACCAAAGCAGGTTTCCTCTATTGGTAGTCCACACACGAACACGTTTCTCGTCTCCACCGGGTGCTAGCCCAAGAACCCTAGATCTATATGTGTTTTTACAGAAAATGAAAAGGTTTCTTTTCTGTATTTAACTGAAAGGCTAATTCTAATTCAATCGTATATCAAATGGTTTAGCCTAACCCCTTATTTATATCAGAAGAATTATAGTTAGACTATAATTCAACTAATAATTAAATAAGGTTTAATTATTATCTGTAATATTCAAATCAAATTCAAATATATAATTATCCTTTTTAAACTTTAAAATATAATTATATAAGTATATATAATTATCCTTTTAAACTTTAAAATATAATTACAGATAATTCCCCGTAATTAACATAATTACGTTTTCACCCTGTAATTATGTAATTATCATAATTACAGTTTAACATATATTTTCATAAAATCCGGGTTTCTACAAATGGAAACAAACGCATTCTTTGTGTGCGACCCTATAGGTTTACAAACTTCTCAGCAGTATCTCTATGTGACACGTGTCGTGGGCATATAATAACTTACAGTGTACAAATCCACAAAGCAAATGATAAGAAATCAATTACAATCTACTCATGAACCGAGATGAAAATCTGCAAAAATATATGAAGAAGACGCACCGAAAATGCCAAAAACTGTGTGCAAAATAGGAACTGCTCCCATTATTGTTACGATTCAGAGAGATGAAGTACAAATTGTTGTTTAAATAGAAAACCCAAATGGAAGATGCAAGTTAGGGTTTTGAATTTTGTTCTTCAGAGAGTTGAAAGAACATGTGGGAGGAGACATGGAGCGGAGAAGGGAATGATTGCTTGAAGTATCTTCTTCTTTCGTTCCTTACGATTCCTCTCTTCGGCAGCGGGATTCGGCGGCGGCGGTGGTTGTGCGGCGGCGGAGGTGGTTGGATGAAGGCGGAGGCGTTTGAGACGCTTGTAAACCAAGTTGTCGTCGTTGATGGAGTGATCAGAAGACGTGGAGGAGAACGTGGAACGTAAGAATAGCCTTTCCAAAAACTGAATTCCAAAAACCGATTTTTCCAATAACGGTAACAGAATTTTCATATAATAGTAGAGATAAAGTAAAAGTTTTACAATTTTTTTCTTTTGAATAAAATGTGTGTCTAGGATAAATTTTCAAGTTACTTTGTTTATATTAAAGTTTTTTATATGTTCAAATTTCAGCTCTAACATAAGTCGAAAAGTCAGCAACATGTTTGTAGCTTACGATGCTTTAACATGTTTTTATATGCTTTAAAGTTGTATAATTCGGAATATTTATAGTTTACGATGCTTTGAAAACCTAAAAAGTCAGAATTTTGGATCGTAATGAAAATATGGGCTAAGCACTTAGACGTAAAACCTTGTGTTTGAGATGATTATTAAATTCTTATAAATCAGAAATCTCTAAGTTTAAAAGTTTGTACCTGTGACCTTTCTGGTTTGGGAAAGTAAGTTATGTGGGATGCTTGTCATCCGATCCCCTAAGGTCAATTGATCTGGGGGTGATCGAACCCAAATTCTTCAATAGAATCAGATCGAAAGTCATGTTCTATTGGTATGAATGGGTTTAGGATGTGTAGATGTAGCCTTTCTGATCCTGGAAAGTAAGTTCTAAGGGGTGCTTGACACCTAGTCCCCTAAGGCCATCTGGTCTGGGAGCGGCTGACCCAAATCCTGCAATAGGGTCAGATAGAAAGTTACGTTTACGGTATGTTCTTTACTTACAAAACTTTTTGATTAAAAGATGCCAAAAGTGCACAAGCTTAAAAGATGCCAAAGAGCACACTCATGTGAAGATGCCATAGTGCATAATGCTAAAAGATGTCAATGAGCACACATCTCATGATACAAATATGTTTGAGTTGTAATAAACCTGTAAATTTGTGAAAGTCTGAATTTTTGATGGATTAGTGTGATTACATGCAAAGTTCTCTATTATTTTTTTAGAATTGCATTTTCTTGAAGCTCATCAGAGTTCACATGCGAGCACACTGAATAGATTGATGAAAGTTTTTGAAATTGAACATGTCTTAACTTGATATGCAATAAAACTTGTTTCTATATCCAAAAGCATATATTTGATTTCATCTGATGAATTTTATTGTAATATTTTACTAAGTAGAATTTTATTTTTTTATGTTTAATTTTTTATATATTTAGTCGTTTCAAAATACATATTCAATATATTTTTCTTTCTACTTTAATGTTTCAATTCCTGTGTTCTCATATTTTTTTAAATGGGTTTGTGCATAATTCAAGGGTGAGTGAATAAGGAGATATTTCTGAAAAGATATTATCTATCTTCGAGGGGGAGTATCTGATTCTCTATGTGAATGCTATCTTGTATTGTTATATTTAGTGCATTTGTGTAGGGGGAGTCAAAGAGCTTAACAGGTAAAATTTTCTGAGTTCAAGTTAGATTTGCGCCAACAGTTGGTCACGCAAACCTCATTTTGCGCCACCTTCGGCTAGCGCAAACCTCTCTTTGCGCCACCAATGTGTAGCACAAACCTTCCCTGTTTTTCCTTTACTTTGATTTTGTAGATATTAAGTTGTCTCGTCTCCAACATTTGCATGACCAAGTTGATCCCGATCATCAAGGTCATGAGGGGGAGAAGTTAAGGAGATGTTAAAGAGATAAAGAGTTCCAAAGTTTATCTGTTGATCAAGATTCGCTCAAGATTCTAATTTCTTCAAACAATACTAGTCTTTTGCTGTTCCAGCTCCTATCACCACAAATTCTTCAAGTTCAATTAAAAGAGGGGTATCGTCTAGAGCACAAGCTATTAAACCAATTGTTCCTTCAAGCTTATTCAAACTGGTCCAGTCTTGTCAACACAACAAAGACAACTCAATCTGAAAGATGCTGAGAAGAATTTTGTTTTTAAGTCAGAAAGCTGATTCGACAAAGTCGCTTAGATGGTCCGTGCTGATTTAGAAGATTGTTTTTGAAGACCACAGTGCCAATGATTACTAAGGGGAAAATTGTTAAGTCTGATTTTATAGTAATCATTGTATTTATAGGTTTGGTCTAATACTGTGTTTAGAATATCATACTGTGTTGTATTGACCAAGGGTATTTAAGTCCCTTTGGTCTTTGATTTTTGTAAGGGATTCACGCACATATCAATACATCTACTACTTTGCGCTTTACTCTCTCTCTACTTTCTCTCTCTAAGATTTAGAGATCTTGGATTATCAAATATATTGTGACTATGGTCCCTAAAACTAACACCATTAACTTTTAAGGGTTAAAGGCCTCATGTGCCTTGCACACTATGGACATAATAGCCATTTTACTTTTCCCTTTTAATTTATTCTATAGATCTTTAAAACAAAAAAATGTTAAATTGTGGATTTGGTCCCTATGCATCACTCATAATCTTTAAAACATATTTATCATCTTTCTTAATTTTTTTTCATCCAATCTTCATTGTCAAAGTACAAGAAAATTTAATTTGTTAAAGTGCAAAAAAAACATTACTTGGATTTAAAAATAATAATTGTTTGAACCCAACACTACATCCTATAAAAGACAACCTATCAAAATAAAAATTGTTTGAAACCAATATTACATCCCATTATGTATTTTTATCAGCAACGCCATATAGATGACAAAATGTAGGTATGAGCTATAAAAAGCTTATGGGCCATGATTTTATAGAAGTGGACACCTATTGAGTTTTATTAGTTCAAAATCAATAAAGCAAAGAGATACAAATTGCTTACTGTTTAACAAACAAGAAGTTAAGAAAAATATTGTCAGCCAATCTCATCACCTTATTATAACCATAAAGAGGACTAGAAATAAGAGAGGCTTGATATATATTTATAAATAAAACAGAGCATGTATGTGAAACAACATTCAAAAACTTAACACCATCATCACAAAAGCAATTATATTATATATCTATTACTACCTTATAATGTATTTACAACAAAACTCTTAAAGACAAGTTATGAAGCATAATGTACAAGCATTTTATGCATGAAATTCAAAAAACTATGAATTACAACCTTATATGCATAAGTTATAAGTTGTTAATGCATTGATTTTGAACTCCAACCTAAAACTAGTTTTGGTATGTTCAGCCTTTCCTTTTTGCCTTACATAACTTTCTTTCCTTCCTATGACTCTTTCAGATTCACATTTCCAATAGATAATCTATACTACAAGGTACTATCTTTTAAAGCTTAAAATGTCAAAATCTCTTAATAACAACACCTAAAGCATGGTACAAGTGATTCAACTTTTGTCCTTGACTTCTGAAAACTTCTGATTCCAACCTATTGCTTTTCAGAAATAAGCGTATTCCCACTAATTGGGTCAAATTCAAATTTCAAATTCAATACACGAACATACTCTCTATGCTGGAAAATATCTCTTGAACCGACCTCCTCTGTGCGATTCAAACCCCGTATCAGATGTATATTTTGAAGACCACTTCCGAACAACGTTTGCTACTTGCTGTTTGCTACACCTAAATTCATCTCACACTTGTTGTTTGCTACTTGCTGCCCTTATCGATCTCACAAGTTGCTGGTTCATAATTGCTTTATCGATCGACACCAACCAAGCGACCTTAATTTGTTAACCATCTGCTCCAGTGCTCACTTCTCAGGTCCGTGTTTGTTTTCAGAAAGTATTATAGAGGGTGAGGGTTTTTGTTTGATTGTCTGGGTTTCATATCCATTTAAGTTCCAACATTTTATAAACTGGCGTGGTGATTTGTATCCCTTGTAAAATGAGTTCTTTTGCTTTGCTTTTGGTTTTGGTTTTAGTTAGATTTAAGTCTGTTTATATGGACTCTGAATAAATTACCTTGTTGTTAGAAAGGCAAAACATCCCTATGAAAAATTTGTTTGCAATCCAAATGGTTACGACAACATTTTTATATACCACCCCCAATTTCCCTGATCAGTATCAATTATAAATTTATCTCATTAGATTTCTAACATCTCACAACTTTCTTTCTCTTCACAATGAGAAATGGTTGACGCTTTAGAAACTATTGCTGTCGAGGGGATACTTAAGAACTTAACGGTAGCAGCTGCCAATGAAGTCGTCCTTGCTTGGGGCTACAGAGAAAGGTTGACCACTTTTCGTAACTGTTGGAATGGGTGTCCAAAGTCATAACTAATTACTCATGACTTTCCATTAATAGTAGGGTCCTTTTTGGGTTGCCCTCGATTGTCCAAGGGTTATTAGAATAATTAAGAGATAGAGATAAATAGTTTATTAATTATTATTTGATAATAATTAATTAGAAATTATTATGGAAATTTTTATAGAATTAATTGGAATTAATTTAGAATTAATTCAGAATTAATTTAGAATTAATTGGAATTAATTTAGAATTAATTTAGAATTAATTGGAATTAATTTAGAATTAATTGGAATTAATTAATTGGAATTAATGTAGAATTAATTTGTGCCAATTAAAAGTGTAAGAAGATGAAAGGACTTTTCTCTAAATCCTAAAGCTACTTACCACTATAAATAGAGGTCAATGACTCCTAAATCAGGGGTACAATCTCAAGCATTCTTCCTTGAGTTTTCTCTTCTCTCTTTGTTTCATTCCTTGTGGGTACTCTTACTACACTTGGGTGGATATTCCAAAGTCTAATAATCTTGGACAAATTGGGTACAAACCATTAGAGGTAATCTCCTTTGGTTACTACCTTCCTAAGCAATTTGGAATCGAAGTGTTCGAGTTCTTCACGTGAATAAATCCAATTACGAGTTTGGATTAAAGGTTGGTGATCCTTTTTCTTTCTTGTTGTTAATATCATTCACTAAAGTTTTCCTTGTAGGGTTTTTGTTATAGTTTCCGCTGCATTGTTTATTTATAGTTTATATAAAACCCAACAGTAACAACGCTTATACATCTGATCCGGCTATGAGTATATTTTGAAGACCACTTCCGAACATTATGTCAAAATATGTGCCCTGCATTGAATTTAATGATTTTATTTCTGAAACTTGTATGAGCCTGGTTCGGTTTTGAAGGCTTTATATGACATGCCCTAATTGGATGTCCATTTCATTATATTTTTATAGTTTATTGATTTGAGTTTGTTTAGTGGTTCATTTTTTGGGGGGTTTAGATTGAAAACACGAATTCTCCACTTGAAAACTATACTAATTCTTCTGGATGCACTTATTGTTTCTTAATACAATATTTTACATTGATTTGAGCTCGACCGAGTTTTCACATGCTCGTGACTTGAGAAACTTCTTGAGTTGGATGTTGGCGTTGTTCTTGAAGTAACCAACTATTTGCCCTTTCCCATATGTGATCACAATACTCTTCCGTTTTTTTGTATATAATAATTCTGAATTAGTTCATGATAAATGATAAATTTTTCACACTATCATTTAACCCATACAACTGACATATCCTGGAGGAGAATGAGGAGATTGAGACGGATGGTGGTAACTATCAGCTTCAGATAAGATGCTTGAGGAAAGTCAATGTTGACAATAACACTGTGGGATGGTAAGTTCTGTTTTTTCTACCACTCACTCTTTTCCTTGGTTACTGATAATATATCAAAAATCTTTTGACAGTAGTTTGAGGTCACTTCTGGTAATTGTTACCTACACAATCACATTGTCTTATCCACTGTGTTATGTGGAAGTTGTGGCAGTCTTCCATGTTCTGTAGTTTGTTTTACCTTTTTAACTAGAGTAATTTTCTTCAAAATCTTTATTCTTAGATGATCAAGTTTTTATTTGTTCAGAGTCAAATATTATTAGATCAATTTAGAAGTTTTGATGCACATCTGACAGTTGTTGTTGGCTTGCTACGAACTTGCATTTTGGTTCATCAAGAAATAGGAATAGAAATTTTGATCCAGTTATGTGAAGAAATAGGAATAGAAGTTTTGAAATTGAACCAACTTTGAATCGGAATAGGAAGGATAGTGAGGCCGATTCCATAATACCATAAAGGGAAGAAGACGAGAGAAGAAATGGTGGAGTTTGTGCAAGTGGTATTGGTAATAAGAAAGAGGGTGAGTATAAACCCATAGATATAATGTATCCCGGAGGTGGAACTTGGAAGAGAATACAGTAATGGAGAATTAAATCAACCAAGATGAAATGTGGGATCAGAGACAATCCTCGTTTAGGTTTGTTTTCTTTACACTTGTCTTGTCCCGACTAGATACCAAAAAGCAAACGAAAGGTCGGGTTTCGTGTGGGGTTGGTCGGGATTGTCGGTAATCAAGATTTTGCTCAAACATTTAACTATGTGCTATGCTACCAAATATTATATGTTTTATATTCATGCTTTATTAATTAAAATGATGGATGTTTATAGTGTGTGTATGTATACACACACATTTAGAGATGGATGTTTTGAATTCTTTTGCAGGTGGTGAGAAAGATCATATCGAACACGTTATGAATTTCTGATTGCTGTAAGATCTCGAATGTCGCACAGAAGTCATCGTGTTTGTCAGGTCCAGCAGCTTGGTTTCCAGCTTGGAAAGTAGCAGGTCGAAGACAAAGAAAGAGAAGTCGTTGGCTCAGGATGTGAAGAAGCTGTCGTTTGTTGTTAGCTCGACTCATCTACTCCGCCGGTCTAAAGCTATATTGAAGGTTGACGTTCGTGTTGCTTGGTCGGCTAGCTTTTTGGGTCGGTTCTTGTAATACTTTAGCGGGTTTCCTTTGGAGTGGGTGCTCGTGTTTTCAGTCGAAAAGGTCGTAGAATCGTGACTGGTAAAGTCGGGGCTGCAGGAATGTGGTGGTTTCAAGACTGCTACTGTTTATTCTGCGTGGAGGGAGCATAATAAGGGTTGATTTTTCCGTTTGTCTCTCGCAAACGATTCTCCATTGATTTAGCCGATAATTTTGTGTTGATCTTCGTCTGTTTTTTCCTTTACTGTATGTTTTTTTGTGTGCCTTTTATGGCTTGTGTTTCGTTGGTTTAAGTGGTTTTGTGTTGGATGGAGCTTGTTGGCTTTGTTGCTTACTGTTTTTTGGTTTTTAGGCTTATGCCTCTTTTTGGTGATAAAGGTAATACTATTTGTTGATAAAAAAAGGGGGGGGGGGGGGGTTGAAATTTATCCCCTAAGTACGTCATCTCTCTATTATGTCCTATCTATATACCATCTCTTTACATTTGTTCAATTTTTATTAGTTAATGAATTATAAATGAGATGATTTATATACTTTACAGAGATGACGTTTTTAATTAGTTTTTGTGTTAAATTAAAAAAGTTGTATTGAATTAAACTTTTATATTGTCAAGTTTACTAGATACGATGAGTTATTACATTTGGCCTGGCGGTATCAGAGCCTCTGGCCTCCTAGAGGAGGTCAGGGGTTCAAACCTAAAGGAGAGGAGGGTGTGTGGTTTATTTGTTACATTTGTCGTATATAAATATTATATAATTCAAAATAAAATAAAAATTGTTAATAGGACGCTTTATTTGAAAAATGTTGTAAAGGACTTTCTTACAACGCCCAAAAGCATCCAATAAACTTTTTGCAACACTTTTAGATATGATGTTTTTTGGTTGGTCCTATTTCGTCCTATAAAACAACACTGTAATAGGACGCTTATTTATTTTAGGCTTCGTATAAACTCAATTTTTACTGTAGTGATGTTTACAGATGAGCGTTTCGAAAACTAAATCATATTCTGGATATACAAATGTTCCATTATTTTGAAGATTGTATTTATATCTTGTTCAGTCATGAATTTCAAATTTTGTAATGAGTTATGAATATATGGATTTGAAGACTTAATACTCATGCAATTATTTTTCAAATATATCATGCTAATAAACAATATTAACCTTCAATTTTGTTGGTTGACTTGTAAATAAACCATGCAAGCTTATTAAATAAAACCGATTTGGATGGAGAAACATGAGGGATAAGTTATTTTTTCAAAATCGTGATTCACCCGCACTGCATCGCGCGGGTACACAGCTAGTATATATATATATATATATATATATATATATATATATATATATAAACCATCAAAGAAAAGTAAACAATAGTGAAATCACAGTTGAGAGCTTCTTTAATCTATTTTATTTACTTTTTGATGTAGATCTATTTGGTGTGTGTTTGGAGGTGATTTGGTTGCAAATTGATTGGTGTGATGATTTATTTACCCATCTATTTTGATAGGCTATGTTTTTTAAGATGTAGTGTTGGATTCAAACAATTGTTATTTTTAAATGCAAGTAATGTTTTTTTTTTGCACTTTAACAAATTAATTTTTTTTGTACTTTGACAATGAAGATTGGATGAAAAAAAATTAAGAGAGGTGATAAATGTGTTTTAAAGATAATGAGTGATGCATAGGGACCAAATCCACAATTTAACATTTTTTGTTTTAAAGATCTGTAGAATAAATTAAAAGGGATAAGTAAAATGACTATTATGCCCATAGTGTGCAAGGCACATGAGGCCTTTAACCCTTAAAAGTTAATGGTGTTAGTTTTAGGGACCATAGTCACAATATATTGCATACCACAATAACTATATCCACAATAAACATAGAATGAGGACCATGATCAAAGAAATCACAAAACCACAGGACCAAATCCACAATTCACTCATATCTTTTATATATATAAAAGTAGAAACCATAGGAATGATGTGGCAAGTTGTTGGATGAGGATTCTTTGTAGGAATTTTCTCATATTTTTTGATTTTTTTTAAAAGATTTAATATGTTAAAGACATAAAAGCCCCCATGTGAAAACAATGCATATGCTTATAAGTGGGTTCTTTTGGTAATTTTGTATATTGTCATTTATGTTTTTAGGTTTAACTCCAAACTTTTCATTTGCTATATAAGCCTTTCGGCTTCCTTAACCTCCATCGTAATAAATCAGTTTGCCCACAATCTCACTCATAAATCAGTTTGGCTACAAGTTCTTCAATCACAAATCAAATCTTCCATATCTCATATTCATATTTTCTTTTAATATCTTTCTTTTATATATATAAAATTAGAAACCATAGGAATGATGTGGTAAGTTGTTGGATGAGGATTCTTTGTAGGAATTTTATCATTTTTTTGATTTTTTTAAAAGATTTAATATGTTAAAGACATAAAAGCCCCCATATGAAAACTATGCATATGCTTATAAGTGGGTTCTTTTGGTAATTTTGTATATTGTCATTTATGTTTTTAGGTTTAACTCCAAACTTTTCATTTGCCATATATGCCTTTCGGCTTCCTTAACCTCCATCGTAATAAATCAGTTTGCCCACAATCTCACTCATAAATCAGTTTGGCTACAAGTTCTTTAATCACAAATCAAATCTTCCATATCTCATATCTCATATTTTCTTTTAATAATAACACAATTTACACCTTATTTCTTAAGAAATGGCGTAAGTTAGGAACATTGTGAAGAAGACTTCTCGCTAAAGTCACTCTCTCTATGCCATTTACCATTTCACCGCCTTCTCCCAACGTATAAAGGTGTGGCAACTATAAATTCCAGTTTATGGAGGTGTCATCAGATCGTCTATGCTTTTATATTTCATCGCTCTATTAAAGAAGCAAGTTTTCTTTTTCATTCTTGAGAATTCATCGAGCGAGATATGATAATTACTTGACGATATTTTTTTTTGTATATGTTTGTTTCAATATCTGCAAATTGATGTTAAAGAGTTTGCTATTGAGATATAGATGCTATCAATAGTTATTTAGAGACATGATGGTGTTGATATCTATGAAGATCGACGTTATAGTTGACGTTGTGGTTGTTATTTTTGCCCATATTTTTGTCTTCCCCATGAATGAAGTTCATGATGAGATGTTGTTGGGTTTTTAGCAAATTAACTACGTTGATCGAAGAGGCCTCAAGGCCCTCAAATGATGGTGTAAATGAGTATGGTACTGAATTAAAAAAATATTATGTATTGGTTTTGTTTGTTGTGTTAGTGGTGTTGTTGCTTTGGATGTTGTTTTATTGATGTCAGTTGATGCTTTAGTTGTTGCAAAAGTTGATGTATCGGTTGTTGTTGGTGATGCGGGTCTGGGTGTCAATGATTAGATTGCTAAAGCTATATACATGTACAAGCCTTTTCGCAACACAACGATTAATACATAAAAGTGCCCTAAGATATTTTTTCACGTTTTGAAATACATTCAAATGAAAAGACAACAAACCTAAGCATATACAAATAAAAATACGGAAAGAATAGAAAAAAGTAAAACGTGGAAAAACAAAAGAAAACATGCATCACGATATAAATATGATCGGTGATATTGTATATGATCTCTATGGCTCTGCTTTGAGAAATGTTTAAACTGTGGATTAGACCTTCATGATGGGGTGACAAAGTATTTAGATCGATGGTATGCGTATTTTGGGTTATTAAGGTTTGGTTATGAAAGGATCCACAATATCAATGTATATATTCTATTTTTTTCCCATTTATTAGTTACATATAGGGATATGATTTTGGGGTAATTAGATACAAAAAAGTAGATAGCTATGGTTCGTTGTTAATGTTCTTGCCGAAACACTTAAAATATTGTTGGGTATGTATGTCCTTCCCATGCAATTAATTTTTTTGTTTTAAGTAAAATTTGTTTTCTAAAACTTCAGGTTGAGTTCCAGAAAATTTCCATTGTAATATGTATGAATTAGATCAATTATAACAATTTAACCAAAATATATGAGATTAGAGAACCATTTAGGTTGCATTCTATCAAAATAATTTACATCGAAAACATCTTCATTGTATTATATTGAATTTGATTGGTTATCAATTAACGCATATCGTATCACCTTAACACAATACACATTTACTAAAAAAAAGTATTTGTCACCGCACAACGCGTGGTGCAACACACTAGTATATATATAAAGGAAGACATAGGAGAGAGAGTGAATGAGAGGCCTCCATGGCCATTTATTTATTTATTTAGAATTTTGAGTTCTTTTAATTATATTGGCATATTAAATGAGAAGTTTTTTCAATTGTGCATTAAATGAGTATAATCTTTTATTTTCTTTATTATTTTTCATTCCAGCTTTTACTTATATAATCTTTTTATTTATTAATTATTTTATATGCTGATTTTTTAATAAATGGCCAAAAGTTTATTTAACATTTGCTAAAAAAATGTATTTTTATTTTTATTACTTCATTTATATTATTTAAACATATATGTTTATTTGAATTTTTTTTTCAATGTAATCATCTTATTTTCTTAATAACCTAACAATATATATATATATATATATATATATATATATATATATATATATATATATATATATATATATATATATATATAAAGAAAGAAAGACATAGGAGAGAGAGTGAATGAGAGACCTTCATGGCCATTTATCTATTTTTTTAGAATTTTGAGTTTTTTTTAATTATATTAGCATATTAAATGAGAAGTTTTTCAATTGTGCATTAAAAGAGTAAAACCTTTTATTTTCTTTATTATTTTTCATTCTAGCTTTTACTTATATAATCTTTTTATTTATTAATTTTTTTATATGTTGATTTTTTTAATAAATGGCCAAAAGTTTATTTAACATTTGATAAAAAAAATGTATTTTTATTTTTATTTACTTCATTTATATTATTTAATCATATATGTTTATTTGAATTTTTTTTCAATTTAATCATCTTAATTTCTTAATAACCTAACAATCAATATATCAATATATATATATATATATATATATATATATAAAGGAAGAGATAGGAGAAAGAGTGAATGAGAGACCTCCATGTCCCTTTATTTATTTTCTTTGAATTTTGAGTTTTTTTTAATTATATTGGCATATTAAATGAGTACAACTTTTATTTTCTTTATTATTTTTCATTCTAGCTTTTACATATATAATCTTTTTATTTATTAATTTTTTTATATGTTGATTTTTTTAATAAATGGCCAAAAGTTTATTTAACATTTGCCAAAAAAATGTATTTTTATTTTTATTTACTTCATTTATATTATTTAAACATATATGTTTATTTGATTTTTTTTTTAAATTTAGTCATCTTATTTTCTTAATAACCTAACAATCAATATATATATATATATATATATATATATATATATATATATATATATATAAGTAAATCCTGGAGATGCTGACGTGTCCTCTCCATATGCTTTCTCAATATTTTGGATTTTTCATTTTTTTTATTTTTCCCCACATTCAATATACCGCCACACTGTCTCTCTATCTTCAGAAAAATAAAGTGTTCCCAAAGCCATCTGCATACAAACGAACTTGAATCAGATATGCGTTGTCTATCACCGCTCCGTCTTCTCGATTTCCTTTCTGCCGATTTGTTCACATCTGGAGTATCATTCTCGCAGCACCGCTCCCTCTTCTCATCCACAACAGTTTGATTCTGTTTCTGCCGATTTATTCGCAATCGAATGTATTTCCTAGCGTCCGTTTCCAATCATCTTCTCCATTTATTTATTAATCAAATCGAATGTTGGAGTTTGTTGATTACTATTGCAATGGAATGTATTTGTTCGAGTTGTTTGGTTACGGCTACGTCGATAAAACAAACAAAACCACCTAACGTAAAAAGTACTGTCTTAAAATAACTAATGCCGAAAATCGGCTCAATCCAAGAGTAATATCTGAAGGTTTGCAAATAAACAACCTATTACATAACTGAGATAATAACAATTTCTAAGAATCAATTCAGGAGTCTTCTATCATGGACGCTTCTTAAACTTTCTCCTTTCCTTTACTCGGACCACCAGCCCCTAGCTTACCTGAAAAAGTTTTACATTTTTAAAAGAGCGAGGGTTAGACCAATGTTCTAGTGAGATCCCTCAAAACGAGAACTATCACAATTTATAAAATTAGGATAAATAAACTCTTTCAGTTTTTAAAAGAATTAACTACACATAAAGCTCATTTCCGGCACACACTACCGTCACAAAAGTAACGGCGTGTCTGTCTCATACTGCCTTAGATGGGACACACCCAGATAGCATAAACGGGACACCCCCCCCGGTATGAGTACAAGCGGGCCACACCCCCCGTCTTTAGCCGCTCTTAACAATGTATACATACATTTATCAATCAAAGAAAACTTAAACCGTATAAATAAACTCACGTATATAAAGCTTGCATAAATACAGTTACATTTTCAAATGAGCTTCTCAAGTCTTAAACAGTTAAGACAACACAATTAATTAACTTCCATGAACATAAACAACTTTATAAACTTGTGAGGTTTTAGGCTCAGAAAAACTCACCTGGCGTCCTTAGTTAGACCTCACGTTTACCTGTATAGACTGATCTGAAACCTATAAGGAAATATAGACTGGTGAACTCTCTATTCAGATTATTTTATAAGAGTTAGACCTAACTCAATATCCCATTGTCTACTACTCTCACTACGCAACTTGACCCAACCAACTTCAACTTGAAATTGAAATAATGAAATCCCTAAATGAGAAAAATGGATCAGACTAGCACTACGGGCCCAACAAATTAATGATCAACACTAAAACATAGGGAGGTGGGCTTCGGCCCACAAGCCGGATTTGATAGCCTGACCCAAAAGTAGCCCGGAGGTAAAATCTTCCCAGGCGCCGACCGAGGCCGCACCAAGCGCCGACCGAGGCCGCACCAAGCGCCGACCGATAACACCAGCGACCGGGGCCTTTGGCCGACCGGTATCACCAGCGACCGGGGCCTTTGGCCGACCATGTATCACCAGCGACCAGGGCCTTCCCCGACCGATATCTACCCTTCGACCAGACCTGCATTCGCCAGGGGCGATACTGGGTTTTCGAACGCCGCAGGTATCGACATCGATACTCATATTTTCCCCAATATAAAGTACCCAATAATCAAACAATGATGAAATAAATCCTTGAATTGCCCAACATAAACATAAACCTGATTACATTACACTAATCGATCAACAGATGAACAACACAAAAGTCTAAATCCTTCTAACCCAAATTCAGTTCTAACAAGCTTCAACCTCTATTGAAATTAGACATTACTTAAGAAGCTTATTAGGAGAAGATAGGTTCAGAATTATTACCGTATAGGGAATCCTTGGTAGAAACTTCACAATCTCTTCTCTTCAACCTCTACAGCTTCTTCCTTACTGCTCTCCCTCCCTCTCGGCCGAAATCCTCAACATAATACCTACAACCCTAACCTAAAGCCTTTTAAAACAAACATTTACATTTGGCCCCTTTGGAAATATAAGTTTGACAAGTTCCATCCAAATTACATTTTCTAACTTTAAACCGGTTATTACAATATCCTCCCCTCAAAAGAATTCCGTCCCCGGAATTCCATTTTCGAAAAGATGTGGATATTGAGACTTCATGTTCGCCTCCACTTCCCACGTTAACTCTTGACCTTTATGAAATCTCCATTGAACTCTTACCAGTCTGATCTCTTTATTTCTTAACTTCTTTACCTTAGAATCTAGAATTTCAATCGGCTCTTCGATGTAAGTTAGTTTTTCATCCACTTGAATATCCTCTAACGATATCGATACATCGTTCTCCGCCAAACATTTCTTCAAATTTGACACGTGGAACGTGGGGGTGTACTCCTTGCAACTCCCCAAGCAATTCAAGTTTGTAAGCTACCTCTCCTACCTGCTCTAAAATAACAAACGGTCCGACAAACCTCGGACGAAGCTTACCTTTCTTTCCGAAACGGACTACCCCTTTCCAAGGCGAAACTTTCAACATAACTTTATCTCCTACTTGAAACTCGATAGGCTTTCTTCGTTTATTCGCGTACATCCGCTGCCGATCCTGAGCCGTCTTTAATCTTTCTCGAATGTGGATCACTTTTGCTGCAGTCAATTGCACTATTTCTGGGCCTGTCAGTTTACGTTCTCCCACTTTGTTCCAGCACGACGGTGTTCTACATTTCCGACCGTACAACGCCTCGAACGGTGCTGCTTGAATGCTTGCATGATAACTGTTATTATAAGAGAACTCTATCAACGGTAGATGAACTTCCCATGGACCTTTGAAATCAATTACACAAGCCCGAAGCATGTCTTCGAGCGTTTGAATGGTTCTTTCACTCTGGCCGTCAGTCTGCGGATGATAAGCTGTACTCAACTTAAGTTGCAATCCCAACTCCCTTTGCAAGCTCCTCCAGAAAGAAGAAGTAAATCGAGCATCCCTGTCCGACACAATTGATGACGGTACTCCATGTCTGGTTACTATCTCGTCTACGTACAACCGGGCCAGTTTCTCTAACGGATACGTCTCCTTGATAGGTAGGAAATGAGCCGACTTTGTGAGTCGATCCACTCTCACCCAAATGGCGTCGTACCCCTTAGGTGATCACGGTAACCCAGTAACAAGGTCCATCGTAATCTCGTCCCACTTCCAGACCGGGATTTCCAACGGATGAAGCTCTCCGTACGGTCTCTGGTGCTCCGCTTTAACTTTCAAACACGTCAGTCATTTCTCGACAAAATGAGCAATATCCTTTTTCAATCCCGGCCACCAATAGCCTTGCTTTAGGTCTCGGTACATCTTGTTGGTTCCCGGGTGCATTGAATAACGTGATTTGTGCGCTTCTTCCATCACTTTCTTTCGAAGCTCTCCCAGTTTAGGCACCCACACTCTAGTCTTGAAGCATTGCACCCCATGACTATCGTCAAATAACAAATTGATAACTCCAACTATTATCTCACTCTTCCAATTTTTTCTCTAATAAGGCTTCCTTTTGGTAACCCTTGACTTCTTCCATAATGTCGGAAACAACTTCAACTCGGTAAGCCACCACTATTGCGTCTTCTCCACGCTCCTTACGACTTAGAGCATCCGCCACCACGTTGCCTTTGCCCGGATGGTATAAGATCTCACAGTCGTAATCGCTCAGCAATTCCATCCACCGACGCTGCCTCATATTGAGCTCCTTCTGATTGAAAAGATGTTGAAGACTCTTGTGATCCGTGAAAATCTGACACTTGATCCCGTAAAGGTAATGTCTCCAAATCTTCAAAGAAAAGACTACCGCTGCCAGCTCTAAATCGTGCGTTGGGTAGTTCTTCTCGTGCTCTTTCAACTGACGAGATGCATACGCAATCACTTTACCTTCTTGCATTAATACGCACCCCATACCTAATTTTTAAGCATCGCTAAAGATTACGAATCCTTTAGTTCCGTTGGGTAGGGACAAGATAGGCGCACTACTCAGACTCTCTTTCAACTTGCTGAACGCTTCTTTCTGAGCTTCCGCCCACACGAACTTGACATTCTTCCTGGTTAGCGCTGTCAGTGGTGTGGCTATCCTCGAGAAATCTTGAATGAACTTTCGATAGTAGCCCGCCAATCCTAGAAAGCTCCTCACTTCAGATGGTGTTCTCGGCGTGTTAAAGCATAAATCTGTTGGATACAAGATCAAGAATACTGAAGGTCAAAGTTGAGAAAGTCAAAGCTGTTAAAGTCAAATCTCATTTAAAGTCAAAGTCTATTTGTAATAAGTCAATGTATTTTTGTATTTGTATTTTCCTTGTAATAGTTAGGTAGTATAAATAGTTTTTCTTTCTTTGTATTTTGTAATGAACGAAATTGGAGAATCATTTTAGGTATTCTAGAGAGAGAAACATCAGAGAGAGAGAGAGAGTTAGTTAGTTAGAAAGAGTTTGTAAAGAGAGAAAAGTGTAATCTTGATTGGAAGTGAAATCAAACAGGTAATTGTTTGTTAATTTGTGTTTGTGTTTGATTAATCTTGATTTAGAAACTAGAATATGGAACAATCAATTGGTATCAGAGCACATCCAAAGTGAAATCAGATCAAGAAATTCAAGAAGTTGTTGGTTCGTCACTGTTCTTGAACAGAAAATTGAATTCTGAGTTTGAGTGTGTTTTTGGAGCAGATTTTGATTAGGAATTGTTCCAAAAGTGTAATAGATCGAGTCTATGTACTTTAATTTCTGTATTGCACTGTAATATTCACGAATTTGTGATTTTGGTTGAGTTCGAAGTTCACGAGTCCTGTGCACTGTATTTGAGTCAATTTTTACACTTTTGTGTATTTGATCGAAAATCAGTGTTAGTTTTGTGTTCTAGATGTTTAAACGAGTGAATTGTTGAAATTCTAGGTTTAAATGAGTTTTTGGTGCGATTTTGTTCAGTTTTAGAGGTTTGCGGGTGTTCTTCAAGTTTGCGTTTCATTCAAATAGGTTTGCGGGTCATTCAAAGGTTGCAGGTGTATTCAACGAGACACGCAAAGTGATATTTGCCTTTTCATCAACAACCGAGAAGCGAGTTTTGCGGGTGTAACTACAAACGCAAAGTTGGGTTTGCGTTTGTAATATGAATCGCAAAGTTTATTGTTTATGTACAGTTGACACGCAAAGTTCATGACAAACGCAAAGTTGACAAACAAAAAGATGAAGTATATCTAGAAACGCAAAGTGTTTGGTTGATCAGAGAAGTAGTGGTTTGCGTTTCCTTCTTGAACCGCAAAATAGTGGTTTGCGTTTCTCACTTGAACCACAAAGTGTGGTTTGCGTTCCACACTGCAAACGCAAAGTTAGGGTTTGCGTTCCATGTTACAAACGCAAAGTGTGGTTTGCGTTTCATACTTAGAATTTTTTTTCTGAGAAATTTTCAAAAGTGTAATATGGTCTTTAATAGTGAAATTTTTTTCTCTAGGGGCGCTACCCCTCGACCCCGCAAGGGCGTTGCCCCTTGACCCCACCCGCTAACCGGGTAGCGGGACCCCCATGCTAAGTCTGCCTAGGGGGACATAGTTCTTTTTGTGATTAAAATTTCTGATTTTATATTTCAAGTTTTCTGTATTTTCTTGATTGTTTCATTTGGACTAACGATCAGTTCTAGTTTCTTATTGATATATTTTTCAAACAGGGTTATACAAGATGACTTCCAAAGATGCACTTTCAATTGGAACTGATGTGAAACCTCCAGTTTTATTCAAAGGCGAATATGAGCAATGGAAAGACAGATTCTTGGATTTCGTGGATCGACATTCAAATGGAGAGAATATTTTACTGTCTATCACTGAAGGTCTAATGGCTCCAATTACAGTTCAGATACCTGATGTTGATTCTTCTCACAGTGAAGATGGAACTGAAGAAAGAGAGCAAAAGATGAAATAGTGACAGTAGATATTTCTCAATATTCTGAAGAGCAGAAAAGCCGATACAAAGCAGATAAACAAGCGAGATCATTACTTCTTCAAAGCATCCCAAACGAGATCTACATCAAGATTGACAGTTATAAATCCAATGCAAAGAAGATGTGGGATCAATTACAAAAGATGATGATGGGATCAAAGGTCGGAAACCAGATGAAAGTGGCAAACTGCATAAATAGCTATGAGGAGTTCAAAGCCAAGGAGAATGAGAGTCTGGAAGATACTTATGAGAGGTTTGTGTTGCTTTTGAACGAGTTAACAAAGAACAAAGTTAAGAAGAAGCAACTGGAAAACAATGTCAAATTCTTGAGTATCTTACGTCCAGAATGGAAGAAGCATACAAGAAGAATGAAGCAGATGAAGGATTTAAATGAAATTCCATTACATGAGGTATTTGAAACCTTAAAGCAGAATGAAGAAGAGGTTGAAGAGAAAAGAGCTGAAAAGAAGAAAGCAGTACAAGCTTCTGATCCTATTGCCTTAGTAGCTGGAGAGAAGTTGAAAGAAAAGAAAGAGAAGAAAGAAAAGAAAAAGAAGATAGTTCTTACAACTTCTGAGTCAGATTCTGTTTCAGATAGTGATGATGGCGAGAGTCTGAAACAAGCTATGATTTTGCTGACCCGTGCCTTTCAGAAGAAATTTTATAAGAAACCGGGATCAAATTATCAACGGTATTCTTCTTCGAGTTCAAAGAACCACGAACACCGGGAAAGGGTGGAAGGAAAGAGGTATGAAGAGCAAAGATATGTGGAGAAGAAACCGGATGAGAAGAAGAAGTTTGTGAATGATTACACCGCTGTTGAAAAGCCAGCAACTGACTCAATCAAATGCTACAATTGCGGGAAGATGGGTCATTACGCCAAAGATTGTCGGAAGCCGAAAGTACGCAACTCTCAGTATTATCAAAACAAGTTGCTTTTGGCAAGACAACAAGAAGCTGGTGTAGCTTTGATGGCCGAGGATGAGTTTTGGTTGGATCATTCCGAGGATGAAGGTGAAGAGAAAGAGGAAAATGCTCATATCTGTCTAATGGGCAAAGAAGAAAAAGATGACGAGTCAGATGATGAAGCAGTTAATGAGGTATTAAACTTAACTCCAAAAGATTTCATTACCAAATTGGAAACCATGGTGATTGAGCTTCAAAACTTACAAGATAATCTGAAAAAGGAAAAAGAAAGAGTTGTTAAAAAGAACAAGAAGATCTTTGAACTTAATACTTCTGTTATTTCAAATAAAGATCTGATTGATTCTTTACGCAAGTCTGATTTTGATTCTAAATCTAAAGTAGATGATTTTGAAAAGAAGATTTCTGAGTTTGAAGTTAAGATTTCTAAATATGAGTTTGAGAAAAATGAATCTGCACTAATTGTTTATAAATTGCAGGTTGAAAACAAGAATTTGAACAAGAAGGTAAATGATCTGGAAGTTAAACTTTATAAAAGAGGTCAAACAGATCAAACCATTTTTCTTAATGCTCCTGATGAAGAGGCTGATGTTAAGCAAAGATGGGGACTTGGTTTTAACAACCCCCATTATCTTAAGAAAGCCATCAGAAAACAACCGGCACTTTATAACTATGATTTTCTTGCATGTGCTGGTAAACATACTCATTTGAAACCCAAATTCGTTACCAAATTGCCAGACGAAGTAGAGGCCAAAGAAACTGAAAACAGAAAGAATAAAAAGAAAATGCAACTACCATTTAACTATGTAAAGTTAAATGATAGTTATCTTTCCGAAACACCAAAAGTATTTTCAAACGACTATTTTGTTAGTTATTCCGCATCTAAGATGAAGGCAAAACCTGAAATTGCAAAGGTTTATGTTCCTACATCTATCCTTGAAAACAAAATAGTCGAGCTTGAAAATGTTTTATTTGATGAAAAGATTTTGGTGGATATTCAACAAAATGTATTTTCTACCGTTTTAAAGAACACAATTTTTCAAATTAATTCAACAAAGTGTTCTACAGTTTCAATGGCACCTCAAATTTTTTCTGACAATTCTGATGACTTATTTGAGTCTGTAAATGATTCTTTTAATTCTGATGAAGGGAGCATGGAAGAATCTGATATGTTTGACATTCATTCTAAACTTCCTGATCATTCTACTTGTCTTGAAAATGACAAAGTGTTACCAAGTGGTGTAAATACTGTTGAATCATCAACTCAGGTTGGTAAATCAGTTTCTGTAACTGCTGATTACTATGCTCATGGTAAGAAACATAAGAAACAGCGATTACAGAAACAGAAATACACTGGTACACAAAAGAAAACTCAATCTTGGAAATCTACTTTTCCTAATACATCTACATCTTGTGTTTCAGATTTAAAGAAGAAAAAGTTGAAAGCTCAGTCTAAATGGAGACCAAAAAGGAAGGATGATGAGATAGTAGAATTAGTTTCTGATAATACTTGTAATAGAACAGTTAGTAGTGATACTGATGTGATTGATCAAATTGCTTTTAATAATCAAAACCTTGTAACTTCTTACAAGAGATATTCAATACATCAATTGATTCAACTGTCTCCTATTACTACTACATATTATTCTTATCAGAGAAATGATTTTGCTTATTCTCATAATTCTTCTGATTGGTATGGATCTTATCATGTTAATTCTTCGAGATCAAATAATTTTCAAAGTTTTCAAAAGAACAGAGGGTCCATTTTCAAGTGGATGCCAAAATCTTGTACTAAACTGTTAGGTCCCGTTTTTAAATGGGTACCTAAATCTATTATTGCCTGATTTCTCTTGCAGACCCGGCATATGTGGTACTTGGATAGTGGATGTTCCAAGCATATGACTGGGCAAAAAGCTTTATTGTCTAACTATACATAGAAATTCAGTGGCAATGTCAGATTTGGAAACGATCAGCTTTCACCTATTCTAGGATATGGTGATATCATTCAAGACAAGATAACGATCAGCAAAGTGAGCTATGTCGAAGGCTTGGGGCACAACTTATTCAGCATAGGTCAATTCTGCGATAAAGGGTTAGAGGTTAATTTCAAGTCCAAGAGTTGCTCGGTTCGTACTGAAGACGGCACGGAACTCTTGGGTGGACATCGAAAGACAAACCTCTACACCATCAACTTGTCCAAAGTTCAGATTGACAATCAGGTATGCTTGATGACAAAAGCTTCATTGCAGCAAAGTTGGCTCTGGCACAAACGTTTATCTCACTTGAACTTTCGTTACATCAACAAGCTGGTTCGTGGGAAATTAGTAAAGGGACTTCCTGAGCTGAAATACGAAAAAGAACACTTATGCGCAGCTTGTGAGAAGGGTAAGATGAAGAGAGCCGCTCACAAACCGAAGCCTGAACCAAGCACTAGTTCTCCGTTAGAACTGATACACATGGATTTATGTGGTCCAATGAGAACTCAGAGTTTGGGTGGTAAGAAATACGTGTTGGTTATTGTGGATGATTACTCAAGATACACGTGGGTCAAATTTCTTCGATCAAAAGATGAGACACCTAAAGTTCTCATTTCATTCTTAAAGACGACCCAGGTGAAACTGCAGCGACAAGTCAAGTTCCTTCGAACTGACAATGGCACAGAATTCAAGAATAAGATTGTTGATGAATATCTCGAATCAGTTGGGATTTCACATCAGTATTCTGCTGCTGGAACCCCTCAACAAAATGGAGTAGTAGAAAGACGTAATCGAACGCTAGTCGAGGCCGCTAGAACTATGCTTAGTCAATCGGATCTACCTCTATTCTTGTGGGCGGAAGTTGTGTCAACTGCATGTCATACGCAAAATCGTTCCATGATACACCGCCGGTTTCAGAAGACTCCATATGAGTTGATCAACAACAGAACACCTACCATCAAATACTTTCATATATTTGGGTGTAAATGTTTTGTGCTTAATGACAGAGAGAGTCTGAACAAATTCAGTGCTAAAGCGGATGAAGGCATCTTTATCGGTTATTCTTCAACTTCTGCTGCATATCGTGTTTATATAAAGAAGTCAAAGACAGTTGTGGAGAGCGTCAATGTTACATTTGATGAAGAAATGGCTTCTGATCATCTCAGTTCAGAACCCGTTATCACAGGAGTATTAGCTTCTGGGCAGATCAGTCCAGAACCTGTTTCTACAGCGAAAAATTTGGATAACGCTTCTACATCTACTTCACATTTAACTGATTTAGATTTGTTATTTGAATTCTTTTATGATGAGTTTCTAGGTTCTAATGTATCTAAATCTGCTGTGACTGACAGGTCTGAAGATACAAGTTGTCTTCATCCAGTCACTTCAGATGTTATTTCTGAACAAGCATCCCCCGTTTAGACAGAAACTCATATTCCTATTGTTACTCCTACAGTTGAAGATGAACAAGCAAATGTTGAGCCAGAAGTAACTATTTCAGTTGGGTGTACTACATTGTCTATTCAACAGTCTGTTCCTGCTGTCCCAACTGATACTTCTGCAACTGATATTTCAACTGAAAAACTCCCTCCTGTAATTCAAGCTGAAGATTCTGAAAGTGGATTTCAAGATGATGATCATATTCAATCAGTATCTATTCCACTCCCACATGAGCATCGCTGGACCAAAGACCATCCATTACATCAAGTAATTGGAGATTTTGACAAGCCTGTTCAGACAAGGTCAGCGACTCTTAATCAGTGTATGCATGACTCATTCCTCAGCAAGATTTAGCCAACTCGAGTATCTGAGGCTCTTGCTGATTCGGACTGGGTATCTGCAATGCAAGAAGAGATCAATCAGTTTGAAGCCCTAAATGTTTGGAGACTGGTTCCTAAACCAGAAGGCAAAACCGTGATCGGGACTAAGTGGGTATTCAAGAACAAAAAGGATGAAGATGGTGTCGTCATCAGAAACAAAGCTAGACTTGTTGCCAAATGCTACCGACAAGAGGAAGGCATTGATTATGACGAGACGTATGCTCCAGTAGCGCGTATAGAGGCAATCAGAATGTTTCTCGCCTACGCTGCTCATAAGAACTTCACAGTCTTTCAGATGGATGTGAAAACAACCTTTCTGAACGGCATTCTTAAAGAAGAAGTGTACGTGTCTCAACCTGAAGGGTTCGTCAATCAAGACAAGCCAGATCATGTATATATCTTGGACAAAGCCCTCTATGGATTAAAGCAAGCCCCTCGAGCCTGGTATGATGTCTTATCCAAATTCTCGGTCAAGTCTGGTTTCTCTAAAGGTAAGATCGATACCACTTTATTCATAAAGAAGGAAAAATCTGATATTATACTTATTCAGATTTATGTTGATGATATAATATTTGGTTATACTAATCCAAAATATTGCAAAAACTTTTCTAACCTCATGGTGTCACGTTTTCAAATGAGTATGATGGGAGAGATGAATTTCTTTCTCGGATTACAAGTTAAACAGCTTTCTACGGGGATTTTTATAAATCAATCTAAGTACATTTTGGACATTCTTCGGAAGTACAAAATGGAAAATTGTAAATCAATTGGAACCCCGATGGCACCTGGTACTAAGATCCACACTGATCCTTCGGGTAAAAGTGTTGATGTTAGAACTTACAGAGGTATGATAGGATCGTTGATGTATTTAACTTCCAGTAGACCAGATATTATTTTCTCAACATGTTTATGTTCTAGATATCAAGCTGCTCCCAAAGAATCCCATTTGGCCGCTGTCAGACGGATTTTTAGATATCTGAAGGGGACTGCAGACCTTGGTTTGTGGTATCCTAAAGATACTGGGTTTCAACTGACTGCATATTCAGATGCAGATCATGCAGGTTGTATGATGGATAGAAAGAGTACTTCTGGTCACGTTCAATATCTTGGAGACAAGCTCGTTAGCTGGGCTTCAAAGAAACAATTATGCGTTTCCACATCGACTGCTGAAGCGGAGTATGTAGCTGCTGCTAGTTGCTGCTCTCAAGTCTTGTGGATGCGCACACAACTACGTGACTATGGCTTTAAGTTTGACAAAATTCCGATATACTGTGACTCGAAGAGCGCGATTACCATATCTGCTAATCCTGTCCAACACACCAAAACCAAACACATTGATGTAAGGTATCACTTTATCAAAGATAATGTTGAAAAAGGAACAATTGAACTTTATTTTGTAAAAACAGATTATCAACTTGCAGATTTATTTACCAAACCCTTAGATGAAAAGAGATTTAATTTTCTTGTCTCTAAGCTTGGTATGTTAAATCTTAAGACGTAATCGATTATTACCTACTAAAGTTTCAAATTGTTATTTTTTATCATTTTCTTTATTTTTATTTCTGAAAGATACCTGCACTTTAATGGTTTGCTCATCATCTCAGGGGGAGTATGAGAAGATTGTTAAATGATCTACATTCATTTGAAGGGGAGTAAAACTAATTTCTGCATTTTGCTTAACTGACAAAATTTTTGCAATGCATGATTTTAGGGGGAGCTTATAAGTAACAAGGAGTAAGACAATGATTTCTGATTACTTCTGATCAGAACTCGTTCTATAATTGTTTTACTGTTTTCCATCGTTTATTTTTGAATAAATTTTGGGAATAAATTTTTGACTAGACTTTGAGACTTACAGGATGAGAGAAGCTGACACGATCATATCTACATGACTACAGCTGACTTTCTGAGATTTAAGATTGAGCGACAAGGTAAATTTCTTATCTTAATCTCACATATATCTGAAAGAAGGACAACTTTCAGGTATAGAAAACATGTTTTTAAATGTTCAAACCACTTCCCAATTCTTAAACAGATTTTATAATTTGGAAATGTGATTTTAAATGTTTTCATTTTATTTTTGTGCTTCATTGATAAACAAACCGTGTGTTTCCAAAGATAAATACTTGCGTATTGTCTTTTCTATATACTTTCAAGTATTCACACACACTGGTTTGAATTTTTCTTCAAAATGTTCTTACCACATCTCTAAATTGAAACTATTTTTCTTCGATGGTAAGACACCCCGTTTGTATTTCAAATAATTTTGAGCGATATTTCATTTCAAAGCGTTTCATTCAAGAATGTCTGTATATTGTTTCATATAGACAAATATCCATTATTCTTGACCATAAGCCTTAATTGTTATATCATTCATTTCTGATCATTTTATACAATGTCAGATTTTCAAACAAGTTTCTTGCATTCATGTTCATTCATTCAATGTCTTTGTTTGAAAATACTTCAATGGTTTAAAATGCTCATATCTTCATGATTATATCACTGAGCATACTTATATCTGACATTTGTATATGAGCTTTAACTGATATAGTTAAACCATTTGAGCAACACATGCTTTATAGGATTACATAGGTTCTTTGTGCTAGGAGTTCATTGAAACTTCTATGGATTCACGTTAACCAGTGTTTCCTACCCAAGAAGTTAATCCTTTAGTGTTTGAGTGTGAGGAGTCAAAAAGAAATGAGTGTGGGTGTGATGAGGTAAAATGGAAAAGAGAGTTTGGTTAGTAGTGAGCTTATTGATTAAAAAGAAAGAGGGTGTGAGATCAGAGTAAAAGAATATCAAACTCTGCACCAACTACTTTCTGAGCCGGGCAGCCACATTACTAATGTTTCACAATTTTTTGGTGAATGTTATTGAATCAGGCAAATAGCCCATGCCAACTCTTGCTTAATACCCCACCAACCACTCATTTTCTTCTCAACAAGAAAATGTTTCACATTTTCAAGGGGACGCAGCATATTATCTATCTGGTTTTCATTTGGAAAATCTGGATATTGAAAGAGAAGGAAGTCTGCCCCACCTTCGCACTTCAATCATGCACTTAGAGTCTGTGTTTATCTACTGTTGTCTCAGTGGTTTACACTATGTTGAGCCTTATGAAAGCAGTTATTCGTGCTTAATTCTTTCTACACGTGCACGAACACACAAAGAATTTGTTTCTTTGTCATAACATTCATAGAAATTGCCTTTGTGATATTTCGATGATTGGATGGAAGCCCTGGGGGAGTGAACATCACAAAAGCTCCTTTATATTGTGTATTCGTTACACACAGTGACTTTGTGTTACTGACAGGCATTTTAACTGATTCATCTGTTGATTCAGGAGTTACCTGTTCTTATTTTTGTCTGGATTTGAAAAGATCTAGATGAATATCTTGTTATGGATCACAGAATCAGAGGCTCTTCACAGATCAGATTGGTCAATGACATTTCTTGGAAGAAAAGTTTTGATGATATTGATGCTCAAATCATCAAAAAGGGGGAGATGGTATGAAGAAATGTTAAAGTTTGGACATGGTATGAAGAAATGTTAAAGATTTTCAAGTTTGGGGGAGATGATTTTTTCAAATGGTCAAGACAGAAGATTCAAAGTAAAGATTTGAAGATGATCAAAGATTTTCTGAAGATTTGTGGAAATTTTCTTTGAAGTTTATTTGCTGAAAGAAATTCAAGTTGATTCCGAAGAAAATTTCTTTCCAAAGTCTGTAATCATTCTATGAGAGCTTTGGGAAGATTGTTCATCATTTGAAGATAATCTTGGAAAGAAGACTGTTAATGAAAAAGGGGAGATTATTTTGACAGAGCTTAAAGTGAGGAACTGAATTGCTAGATTTTTTAACAGTGATATTGAATCCAAAGGGGGAGATTGTTAGAGCATAAATCTGTTGGATACAAGATCAAGAATACTGAAGGTCAAAGTTGAGAAAGTCAAAGCTGTTAAAGTCAAATCTCATTTAAAGTCAAAGTCTATTTGTAATAAGTCAATGTATTTTTGTATTTGTATTTTCCTTGTAATAGTTAGGTAGTATAAATAGTTTTTCTTTCTTTGTATTTTGTAATGAACGAAATTGGAGAATCATTTTAGGTATTCTAGAGAGAGAAACATCAGAGAGAGAGAGAGAGTTAGTTAGAAAGAGTTTGTAAAGAGAGAAAAGTTTAATCTTGATTGGAAGTGAAATCAAACAGGTAATTGTTTGTTAATTCCTGTTTGTGTTTGATTAATCTTGATTTAGAAACTAGAATTTGGAACAATCACGACGCTTCCCACTCTCGAATGGCCTCAACCTTGGCTGGATCAACCTTAATTCCGTCTTTTGACACTACGTGCCACTAGAAATTGTACCTCCCTCAACCAAAATTCACACTTTGAGAATTTGGCGTACAATTTCTCATGCTTAAGCAATTCCAAAATTGCTCGCAAATGAGTTTCATGATCTTCCTTGGACCGTGAATAAATCAGTATGTCATCTATAAAGACTATGACACACTGATCTAAGAGTGGGCTACACACTCTATTCATCAAGTCCATGAAAACCGCAGGCGCGTTGGTCAGCCCGAAGGGCATGACCAGGAACTCATAATGTCAATACCTCGTGCGGAAAGCAGTCTTGGGTACATCCTCCTCCCTCACCTTCAACTGATGATACCCCGATCGAAGATCTATCTTCGAGAAGTAACTTGCTCCTTGAAGCTGATCAAACACGTCATCAATTCTGGTTAGCGGGTACTTATTCTTAACTGTGACCTTGTTGAGATCCCGGTAGTCTATACACATCCTCATAGATCCATCTTTCTTCTTAACGAACAACACGGGCGCTCCCCATGGTGAGGTACTGGGACGGATAAACCCTTTGTCGAGTAGCTCTTGCAGTTGAGTCATCATCTCCTTCATTTCTGCTGGTGCCAGCCGGTAAGGCGCTCTTGCAATGGGCGTTTCTCCGTGTATGAGATCAATACGAAATTCTACTTGCCGGTCAGGAGGCAGAGCGGTTAAATCTTCCAAAAAGACCTCCGGATACTCACTTACCACAGGAACGGACTCTAATCCCTTCTTCTCTTTCTTAGCATCCACCACGTATGCTAAGAAACCCACACATCCTTTCACTATACACCGCCTTGCTTTGATCATAGAGATCAAACACGATTTCCTATCCCTCCGATCCCCATACACTACTACCTCCTTCCCTCCCGGCAACGCTATTCGAATCAGCTAGTTATTACATACAATATGAGCATCATTTGACGCCAACCAATCCATCCCTACAATGATATCAAATTCCCCCATACCCATCAGGTATAACCGAAGGGGAAATGACTGTCCATCGATAACGATACAACACCCCTCATATACCTCCCTTACCGAGACTCGAATATCATCCGCTACTTCTACCTCAAACCCAATACTGAGATCCCTAGGATTCACACCCAGATTACGAACAAAGTTCGGTGACACAAACGAACGGTTTGCTCCCGAATCAAACAGCAGTTTTGCAAAAGTCGAGTCGATAAGAAAAGTACCTGTAACCACATGCTGTATCTCTACCGCCTCTTCCGCTGTCATGTTAAACGCCCTCGCTCTGGCTCGTGCGGGTTCCACCTTCCGCTCTCCTCCTTTTTCTCCAGTAACCCCAACTGATCCCCTTTTCAACTATGGACAATCTGATTTCATATGACCCATCGCCCCACACTGAAAGCAGGTTCTAACCCCTTGACAATCGCGAGCCATATGTGCTGTTTTCCCGCAATTATAACAACCTTCCCGATCTGCCAAACAGTCTCCCTTGTGCATCCTGTTACACTTGCTGCACGGCTTGTTCACTATTCTTTGTACAACCTGCTGATTAGGTCTGGTGCTCTTGAACTTCTTTGAATCACGAGCTGGACCATCCCATTTCCTTTTCTCGTTGCCCTTCTCAGTCATTTGACGAGCTTTGTCCTTCTCTGTCATTTCGGTCGCGTTAACAGCCGCTTGAAAAGTGGCAGGTTCTCGTCTTGCCGCCAACTCTCTAATACTGCTCCTCGGTCCAAACAAATAACGATCCATTCGACGTTCCTCATTTGGCACATACACTTTAGTGAAACGTGCCTTCTCAAGAAATTTGGTTGTATACTCTCTCACAATCATATATCCCTGTTCCAGATTCAGAAATTCTTCTTCCAACTTCTTCACAGCCGCTAACAGACAAAATTGCTTCTTGAATTTGGCTACGAAAGTTTCCCAATCCATACCTCTAGATGCTTTCAAGCCCTTGCCTCCAGTCTCGGCTTCCCACCAGAACACCGCATCATCCCTCATCATTGATAGTGCAAACACCACTTTGTCTTCCTCCGCACACTTGCAGGTATCAAACGCTAGTTTCATATTTCCAATCCACTTGATGACCACCACTGGATCACACTCTCCTTTAAAGGTAGGAGGGTTACAAGTGGTAAATGACTTGTAACTGCATCCCTTTCCAATACCAGCTTTAATTTCCATACCGGCGTTGATTGTGATTGACTACCTACCACTGCTGTCGGCGAGTTGGAAATTTCTGTCGACTCCTTCTCCTCACTCTTTCCTTGGCTGACTGATGTCTCCTTATCTTGATGAATAAGAATGGCTTACAGTGTCTCATTAAGCTTTCCCATATCTGTTGTAAATGCTTCTTGTGTTACAAAGTCCTGGGCTGGACCTCCCTTCTTATTCTTAGCTGGTCCTTTTCTTCCGACCGGAGACGAACTTCCTTGACGGGAAGATTCCTGATCGGCCACTATTTCCACGTTATTAGCCCGACGGGCTACCCGTACCGTCTTCTTCCTCTGATCCCTGACCTCTGGTTTGTTCACTTGCGTGGCCGCTTTTCGAGTTGTCTTACCCTTAGGTCGCCCACGACCTTTTCCTTTAGTTGCGGTTGTTCGAGGAGGAACGACTGGTCCATCCTCAATGACTTCATTGATCTGTGCCGCCACAACTACCGGCACGGATCTGCTCCTAGTTACTCTCTCTGACATGACTACAGAGTAAGTACCAGCACACAGATTAGAATAAGTCCAAAGTGATAAAGCAAGTTAAGCACGCACATGTACCTGTAAATTTACAATTACACTGGCCAGATGTAATTTTAAATTTACCTTACATGTTAGTTCTCGCTACTCTATCACTCGTCCCCCTATGGTTCTCCTATTATCTCAGTTACGTCTTATTTCCTAAGTTTAAGTCTAGGCCCGAACGGTTACCTAGATCTCGTAAACTAATGCTCTGATACCAATTAAAACAACCAAAACCATCTAACGTAAAAAGTACTGTCTTAAAATAACTAATGCCGAAAATCGGCTCAATCTAAGAGTAATATCTGAAGGTTTGCAAATAAACAACCTATTACATAACTGAGATAATAACAATTTCTAAGAATCAATTCAGGAGTCTTCTATCATGGACGCTTCTTAAACTTTCTCCTTTCCTTTACTCGGACCACCAGCCCCTAGCTTACCTGAAAAAGTTTTACATTGTTAAAAGAGCGAGGGTTAGACCAATGGTCTAGTGAGATCCCTCAAAACGCGAACTATCACAATTTATAAAATTAAGATAAATAAACTCTTTCAGTTTTTAAAAGAATTAACTACACATAAAGCTCACTTCCGGCACACACTACCGTCACAAAAGTAAAGACGTGTCTGTCTCATACTGCCTTAGATGGGACACACCCATATAACATAAACGGGACACCCCCCGGTATGAGTACAGGCGGGCCACACCCCCCGTCTTTAGCTGCTCTTAAAAATGTATACATACATTTATCAATCAAAGAAAACTTAAACCGTATAAATAAACTCACGTATATAAAGCTTGCATAAATACAGTTACATTTTCAAATGAGCTTCTCAAGTCTTAAACAGTTAAGACAACACAATTAATTAACTTCCATGAACATAAACGACTTTATAAACTTGTGAGGTTTTAGGCTCAGAAAAACTCACCTGACGTCCTTAGTTAGACCTCGCGTTTACCCATATAGACTGATCTGAAACCTATAAGGAAATATAGACTGGTGAACTCTCTATTCAGATTACTTTTAAAGAGTTTGACCTAACTCAATATCCCATTGTCACCTACTCTCACTACGCAACTTGACCCAACCAACTTCAACTTGAAATTGAAATAATGAAATCCCTAAATGAGAAAAATGGATCAGACTAGCACTACTGGCCCAATAAATTAATGATCAACACTAAAACATAGGGAGGTGGGCTTTGGCCCACAAGCCGGATTTGATAACCTGACCCAAAAGTAGCCCGGAGGCAAAATCTTACCTGGCGCTAACCGAGGCCGCACCAAGCGCCGACCGAGGCGTCGACCGAGGCCGCACCAAGCACCGACCGAGGCGCCGACGGAGGCCGCACCAAGCGCCGACCGATAACACCAACGACCGGGGCCTTTGGCCGACCGGTATCACCAGCGACCAGGGCCTTTGGCCAACCGATATCACCAGCGACCGAAGCCTTTGGCTGACGGGTATCACCAGCGACCGGGGCCTTCCTCGACTGATATCTACCCTTCGACCGGACCTGCATTCGCCTGGGGAGATACTCGGTTTTCGAACGCCGTAGGTATCGACATCGATACTCAGATTTTTCCCCAACATAAAGTACCCAATAATCAAACAATGCTAAAATAAATCCTTGAATTGCCCAACATAAACATAAACCTGATTACATTAGACTAATCGATCAACAGATGAACAACACAAAAGTCTAAATCCTTCTAACCCAGATTCAGTTCTAACAAGCTTCAACCTCTATTGAAATTAGACATTACTTAAGAAGCTTATTAGGAGAAGATAGGTTCAGAATTATTACCGTATGGGGAATCCTTGGTAGAAACTTCACAATCTCTTCTCTTCAACCTCTACAGCTTCTTCCTTACTGCTCTCCCTCCCTCTCGGCCGAAATCCTCAACATAATACCTACAACCCTAACCTAAAGCCTTTTAAAACAAACATTTACACTTGGCCCCTTTGGAAATATAAGTTTGACAAGTTCCATCCAAATTACATTTTCTAACTTTAAACCGGTTATTACAGTCTAGTAGTTTAGTTAGGGCTAGGGTTTGTCTTTATGTTTCAATAAAAATCGTATTGTGATTTTGTTAGTTCTTGGTACAGCCGTATTTGCTTTACTTTCACAGATTTTTCGGTGAATTATTGGGGCTACAAAATTAACATCCACAACCGTTGAGGTTTAAATAAACGAATATTCCAAAATGTTTTTGTCCAATTAAGACTTGTTTTAATACTATAATTGTGATTTGCAGGTCAACAACCATGAAGAACATCATCTCTCACAGAAGAGTATAGTTCAGAAACAGAGGCTTCTTGGTTTTTACAACAACCACATAAACGAATTAGGTATGTTTTTTCCGGTATGTTTTTATCCAATCTCTAAATGATTTATTGCTCCATTGGAATCTATCGAAGTTAAGCTCTTCACTAGCAGCGACCCTCTAAACACAGACATGTTAATGTGTGTCAATGAGCTAACATTTAAGACTATCACACGTTTTTTGAAGTATTACCATGAGATCAATACTAAGTTTCTCATTATGATGAAATATCATCTATTGGTAAGCAATAAATCAATCTCATTACAATATTTACAACCTCATGAATCAAGAGAAAATAAAACCAACTTGGAACCATTTGACAGAGGATGTGTGTATAATTTTCTTGAACATGGAAATGCAAATGCTTACCTAGTAATCAAATGAACTAATCAAATGAACGATATTGAAATATCAGATAACCTACAAATAAGATCGACGTTGAACGTACATTAAACATCAAAATGTTTCTTATCTTTTTTTTTCTCAATTTATGCAGAAAATGAGAAAATCGAGTGCAGGCAGAAACATTGGAGCAACCACATCCAAAGCCTGCTGGAATTTTTGTTCAGTTGGTTCTCTTACCTCATTTTTCTTTGTTTTCCAGGGTTGTTTTAATTCAAGTTCTTCTTACTTATAATATGTTTTATGTAAGTTTCACAGGTTGGCTCCAAAAATACAAGTGAGGGACACAATGGCTATTGGAATCCAGAGGTATAGCCTAGGCATATCTCAACTTTCATTTCAATTGTTAATAGCTATCAATATTTAATATAATTTGTTCTTGGTACCCATGTTTCTCACATTTATTTTCAAATGGTTATTAGTTCATGAAATGATACAAAATTATAATTGTGGGAATGGTTCTTGATGATCTCTTAAAAAACTTGTTGTTTTGTGTTTTGTGTTTTTTTTTTTTTTTTTTTATCTTTTTGGGCTATTTTTTTTGTTAAAATATGTGTTGTTTTCATTGTATTTTTATTGTTTGAAAAAAATCCCTAATTGGACTCTGAAACTTTTATGCTTATATCTGAGTAGGGAAACAAGATGACCAAAAATGTAATTGGAAGTTTGGTCAACTAAACCGTTAAAATGCCCATTACTAACATGTTTGGCAAAAATTACTCAACATTATATGTAGAAATAGTAATATACCTATTATTCATGGTTCATTGCAACATCTTGCATAATAGGGAATTATCTTACCTGCAATCAATAGCTTAGTCTAAACTTGAAATTTCTAGAGGGGACAAAATGCTAGAGAGACTTACAAAATTGGTTTTGGAGGTGTAGAATGTCCCTGGGAGTTTTAAAAACAAACAAAAAGATCCAGCAAAATAGGCTTGGTTGATCTTGATTTTGTGATTTTAGTTGGGTTTAATAGCACGGACAAAAAGGTCCTTGAAGCAAGACTTGAAAAGCTCAAAATTATAAAGGGTATCCATTACATAGTAAACAAACAATTTTGTATTAGAAAAATGTCTCTGTTTCTTGGACACTTATAAGCAGTATAGTAGCATTATCTCTAACAATTATGACATGTGTAGTAGCTTCTTTGGTTTATATGACATGTGGGAATTGCAATAACGCCTTTGCAATTCAATGTGTTTTTAAGATTTGGATGTGTAAGTACATGTAGACCCATCAAAATCTTTCTGACATGCCCGTTCATTCCTTTGGTTACCCAAAAAAAATAGGGTTCTTATGACGAAGATAACCTGATTAGTTTGATTCAAACGTAAGCTTCTTTCTTAATTGATTTGATTTATTCAAGTACGTGAATAAATGTGTGCACATTGTAATGCTTCTCTATTGAGTTTATGCTAAGCTGGGATTAAATGTTGTGCTTATGGAAGAATGGTATATTGCAAATGATGAGGAAATATAGCATACTGAGTTGAAAGTCAAGATTGAGATGAATGATATTTGTTCGTTGTCTTTCTTGCACATGTTTATAACATATAGACAAATTTGTACTGCAATTTGCTTGATAGTTTGCAATTCTGTAGTGAAGTATTATTTTTAAGAAACAGAAAGATGGAGGATACAATTGAACCACATGTTCAAGACACAGAGCAGTTCATATTTGATACCTTTGATTGCCAACAATTTGTGTGCTATTTTTTTACCCTCCTAGGCATGGCTGCTATATGCTAAATGTCAATTTTAGGTTGTACACCAAACAATGTTCATGGAGCCATTCAACTTCTGAGACTGGTTATGAAGCAGAATGGGCGGAGTAGAAAATCAAAAAAATCAACATGTTTGCTGCAAAAACGTATCAACAGGTGAGATCTTTTGGCATGTGGACTTTTGGGTCCTTGCATCTATTTCCATGTGAAATATATCTACTTTGGAATGATTAACACCTTTGATATCTTCTCCTACCAAGTATCCACTGTAATTAGTCTACAGATTGGGTTCTTTCTCCTCACAACTGACATGTTTGAAACAATATTAGGACAAAGAGTGTTAGGTGAAAGGACATCACAGAAGAATCTCCGAAATGAGTGTTCTAATCTCTACAATTTGGATTTGTATAGTAGGGTTACTATTATCATCATTTTATGAACAGGATCAGTATTGTGTTATTGGATACAAATTATATAATAAATACATGTAGAATTAGCAACAAAACATGAAGTTTCATTCTTGATCAACCTATGTTGAAAATCAAGAATATTTCATTGGAATTTCAGAAATAAGAAACGTATAAAAATTTGTGATTCTCTCTTCCATCTACATGGTGTTTAAGTTTTGTTGGCGCTATCATATATATTTTTAGAGTGATATGCATATTCAAAATAAAAATGAACTGGTTGCAACTTACCACAATAGTCATGGGCAATATTCTTGAATGAGAACTTAGGGGTCGTTTACCGGTAAACGCTTACTGCTTACAGGTAAAAATCACGCTCTAACTTAAAGAACATAACTTTTTAAACTACAAATATATAGACATATATAGACATGTAGTTTATTTGGTGTAAACTACAAAGTTGTAATACACTCAAAGACCTTTCTGTCGATATAAAGTACACCTTATTTGGACAAATGGTTGATTTTATATGAATTTTTAAACTTACCACAATGAATCTACCTTTTAAGCCACTGTATTGACCAAAAAATACTGCCTATCTCTTTTCGTAAAAATAAAAGCATTTGCGCACCACATAAACAATAGTCCATATTTTGCCCAAAATAATTGTGCCATGATATATTTTGCCCAAAATAGTTTGGCTATGTGATAAGTTTGGTTTACAATATGCACAGAGGTTGCTTACTTCTCCAATTTATATAACCCGTTTCACATTTATATGATGTTTATAAACTTATCTGTTGTTTGTTTAATCTATCATAACATCAATTTTAACTATAATATCAATCTCTTTCTCCAATTTATAGTTGATGATGTTTATTTATGATATTATACATGGCATTATATTTAATTACAATTGCTCATTTGTCATTCTAATATTACTTTCAAAATCAACATTGACGAATCTGTATTGTTTTAATTCCTTGGTTCTAAAAAAGTTGATGATAGCAATGGAATAACCATGGGAAAGTTTTAACAAGGAACATATTAAAACTTTGTTCTTTGAATTAACAAGGTTTTAAGTATTGGAATCAATATTATTGAAATTTATGTAATGGCATTTTATATTTATTAAATGGTAATTGAGGTTTATTCCCCATCTTTTAACTTACTTAATATAATTAAAGACCCTTTATTGTAATTAATAAGTCCCATTATGTGTCTAATCTATCTCCTAACTTTTAACCTACATAATTACATTTACATGCTATTTATTTCACTATAAGTGCTTGAATTATGATGAAGTAATGTTTGGTTTAACCTACATAATTACATTTACATGCCATTCATTTCACTATAAGTGCTTGAATTATGTTCAAGTAATGTTTATTTCACTATAAGTGTTGTGGAGGATTAAATGGATATATACAAATGTTACTTTAACATTATAATGATTGACTACTATAACTTGATTATAACATCATAATGACTAATTACTATAACATGATTATAACATTATAATAATTAATTACTAATTTAATCTAAATAAATGTCTTTCAATTATGGTGTCTCTTCATGTACGTAATAAATGTGCTAATGTGATATGTTTGCACTATTTATATACATGATCCTACATGCATATCTTCACCTTTAGATTTGTTTGTTAAATCCATAGAAATCATAACACGTTCTCGGTATAATGAATTATGTAGGGTTGAAAGATTTGGGTACCGAGAATGAGTGTTGGTATGTTACGGTGAGAATATGTCGAATGTGGGAGTCGATCATTACCAAAAAAAAAGGGAATTAATAAGCTTGGATATGGTTTTGGTTGATGAGCAGGTAATATTGTGTTATTACATCACAATTTTACATTTTCTTTTGTTGTATATTAATATTGTATTTTATTAATGATTCTTTTGTCGCATCTGCTTAGGATACATTGACGGCTGCAACAATAAGGAGAAACTTGGTGAGAAAATTCCAACATTTGTTAAAAGAAGGTGTTGTGTATAACATAAGTAACTTCAAAGTAGTTGCAAATTCAGGCAACTATAGAGTTGTTGTTTCAAAGCTCAAAATGTTGTTCACTCTTTTAACAACCGTGAAGAAGATGAATAACGTCCCTGTCATTCCGATGAATAGTTTTCAATTTGTGGGTGAAAAGTTGATTAACAGTCGACTCGAAAATGATAGCATTCTTACAGGTACAATCATTTGATTTATCAGCTCATTGGACATACAATTACGTGATTTTTGTTCCTAATTCTTTTTAAATAATATTTTTTGTATGAAGACATTGTTGGTTGCTTGGCTCAAGTGGGTGACGTTGAAACTGTGTCCGACGGTTTTAGGAAAAGGGATCTAGAAATCATATCGGATTAGTAAGCTATCAACAATACAATTTCAATTTTTTTTAATTCTTTTAAATAGTATACATGGATGACCATTTTTTTTCCATTCTGTTGTATTTAAATGCAGCTCAGTGAAAGGCCCTTTCATCATTATTTTTACTTCCATGAGAATCAAAAAATATCTAGGTATCCAATTAATTATCATATACTTTATTTTATGATTCCTTTTATTTTTTATAAAATAATAAATATTTAAGTTTTTTCTATTCATTTGGATGTTTCGATTGTGTTCTAATTTATCCTTCACATTACACGAAGGTGTCGTGAATTACGCAACAACAAGTGCAACCAAAGTGTATGTTAATCTCGAGCATCCTTACGTGTCATCTTTAATTGAAAGATTTTCCTGTTTTGTCCTCGGGTGAAGTTTTTGGAACCCATCGGTGTTATTCGGAAAACAGTGGAGGATGAAATGTTTGAAAACCGAATGACTATAGAGCAGCTTATGAGAGCCGACTGACTTAATGAATCAAAGATTAATTTGTTAGGTCTTTTATTATCGAAAAATTGTATTACAATGTTTTACACATCTAATTGATCAATGTTCTATTTCAGGGATATGCCATTAATATTATGGGTGTTATTGATGACATTGATATGTAATATGGATGGTATTATTTGGGATGGAAAGGTTGTTGCAGGAAGATTTATCCTACTGAAAGTGTCTACACATGTGATAACTGCGACATTCAATCAGACACTCCATTAAAATTGTAATATTTAAAATACTAAAAGGTTATTGATGTTTACTATTACAAATTGTACATTATTTTAACTTTAGTATAATTTTAGGTACAAACTTCATTTGGTCGTGCGGGATGAAACTGGTGTAACCACATGTGTAGTATTTCACCGACTTGGAGAACGGATGCTAGATTCTTCGGCATTGAAGTTGTTCAACAAATATGATAGTGGTCACTTTCCAAAAGAAATCACAGATCTTTGTGGGAAGAAGTTAATCTTTAAGCTGCAACTGACTGATTACAATCTTAAACGTGGTAGTGATGTTTTTTCTGTATATAATGTGTTTGAACCAACCGATAGTTTGGAGGAGAAGTATAAATCTATGATGTCAGTGAAGGTATATTTATTTATACTCTTGATTTTTATTCCTTAGTTCAATATTTTCTTGATACATTTATATTCTTCTCTAAGCAGGACACCACAAGCAACAATGCAACAAGTAGCAGTCGTAGCATAGCAAATGCAACCAAGGTATATAATTGCATTCCTTTTAACAAGCACTATCAAGTATCATATAATTAATAAATAAATGGTACATGTTCAATGATTTTTTAAATTTAACAGATTGACAATTCATTGGTTGATGATGTTGGTGATAATAATATTGGAAGTCAACCCTCCGAAGCCACAAATAAAAAAAGAAAAAGAATTGTGATGCTCGATGAAGACGAAGACGAAGACGAAGACAAGTAACGGATGGGAGGCTCTCCATATCAATCTCGACAACATTTTCATAGGTGTTTTGTGTAGTTGTTTCATTTAGTCGATTACAATAACGATTTGATATTTGATCTAATTTAGCACAAATATATTACTTCTTTTACTTGCAAATTTAGAGACTTTTGTTTACTTTTTATGAAGTCTATAATATAATAAGAAAAAAAATGCATAACGGAAATTGATCCTAGGGATGTTTTTGACGGCCTAAAGATCGATTTGCTTTTATGTGTTGTAACATGTCTTCCAGGGTTTATTTTGATTTATCCATATCTTTTCGTGTGTGGATCTTCTGTGTTGTCATGTGTGATATTTTCTTTAGATTAGGAACAAATTAAAGAGGAAGTGTTTGTGTTTAGGAAAAAAGGAAAGCAAAACGAAAGAGTAATCAAGCAAAAAACCAAGCAAATAAAATCAAGTAAATTAATGAAGATCAAGGAGTTTGCAAAATTATGATTAAATGACAATTTAAAACACAATGAATGCATATAAAATCGTCTAATTGAATTCAAATCATACATTAATAATTATTATATGACAATTTAGTCCCAAAAACTTCATATAAAATTGTGTACTAAACACTAAAATTCAAACAAATTGGTAGAGTAGGATCCTTCTAAAAGAATTTTCTCATTTTTTAAATTTTTTTAAAATAATAAATAAGTTAAAGACTTTTCTACCCTTAAATGAAAAATATATATTTCATTATAAGAAAGATCCTTTCGTAATTTTACTTCCAAATTCATAGTTTCAACCTCTAAACTATCCAACTTTCACCCATAATACTCATTATATATTCATAATTAAATGGCAATTTACAGCACATTTATTACATATAAAATCATCTAATTAAATTCAAATCACTCATTAATAGTCATTATATGACAATTTAAACCCCAAAACTCATATAAAATTGTCTACTAAAATTCAAATAAAACCAAAAAAAAAATCAACAAAGACATAAGGTTGCACATAGCAACATATCTAAACCATACTACACCAAACTTTTGCTGTTATTAAAGATCGTAACTCATTAAGGAAACGATTTATGGCTTCTGAAGAAGGTATGACTTTTTTTTATTTATACATTTCTTAAACTCATTCAAATTTATCGTTATCATTGTCTATTCTCTTAATACAAAAAAACTGTTATTTACTATTTTTTATTTCAAATATTTATCATTTACTATATTTTTGATATAAATAGTTATAGTTTACTGTATTTTAAAACTAATGGTAAACGAAATTAATATATATTGTAGTCGTTCTTTTAGTCAAAAAGATTTCATGAATTGCTCTTGCATACTTCAGAACTTATGGATTCTATGATTCTCTGTACATAATACTTGAGTTCTTATTACTTTGTTATGAAGCCCATAATATGGAAAACCATATATATATATATATATATGACAATTTAAACCAAAAAATTACATATTACTACTGTTTTCATCCACATTGCAACAACTCAACATTGATGCAGTGCCCCTTTTTGATCAAATTTATTGGTATTCATTATTTTATATATTGACTTTTATTAATCTAAATATGTATATATTCTAACGATACTAAAAAATATTGAATTATACTATTATAATATATAATTGTTGATCATAATTATACATGTGTAACTTTGTATTATGTGTATATTTTATCTCACTATAGACTTTCAAAAGGTACAATGATATTATTGGATGAAGTGTACGATGTTCGAAAACGATTGGCATATATGGCACGATATGAACGACAACAGAAATTGAAATTCAAACGTGGTGCTGAACAGACTATCCATGCATTGAACGTTTTAAAAAATCATATTTGCAAACGTAAGAGGTTGCAAAGGAAACTTCCAATCATCGATAGGCGGTTCCAACACTCAGATTTTATGAGGATCAACATGAAACTTCGATTAGTACATTTGTTCCCTCTCAACATTTAAGCACAATGGAATTTAAATGGTATATATTTGACCTTTTTAATACATAACATTTTAACTATTCATAAGTATGGTTAATAATACATATTTTTGGGGTTTTTTATATACTAAAAACAGTATAATTTGTTTTCTATTATACACAATCAGATGATATCAGGATTCCCTCAACTGGTGAGACCCAAATTCATGAACTTGCTTCGAATTTGCATCAACGCCCAATCTCTACAACACATGGAGGTAATTATGTTACCCCACCAATTAACTACTTTGAATTTTATCTTTTCCTTTTACAAATAAATTAATATCATATAATTTTTACAAACCAGATGAGGCAGGCACAAGTTCAATTGGCCAGAATCTAAACAGATATGTTCATGCTAGAAAAAACCGCATCCAAGGTAATTTTCTTACAATGTTTTGTTATAGAAGTCGTAACCACTATACTATTAAGAGCTACCTATAAAGTACATGTGTTTTCTGTTTGACAGCATCACGAACGGTACCATGGACCATTGGACAATCAACTCATACTTTCCAGTATTGCCATGCCATTATGTGGTATGAAGAACGAACCTAGAAGACCAAAAAAACTGCAACGCCAAAATTCATGTTTTGTTGTTCAGAAGGACGTGTGCAACTACCGTTACTTCAGCATCCTCCAAAAACTTTGGCTAATCTACTTGGCCCTGAATCTGGAAAAAAGGGTATTTTGTTTTGTAAGGAAATAAGGACATATAATTCAATGTTTGCATTCACATCTCTGGAAGCATGCATCTATTCCTCAATTAATCGTGGCAAAGGACCGTATGTTTATAGAGTTAGTGGGCAAAATTTTCACAGAATTGCTTCTTTGTTGCCATAAAGGGGACAAATTTAAACCACAATTTGCACAACTCTACATCTATGATACAAAGAATGAGATTGCTAACAGGTTGGATGCTATTCAAAGGCAATTTGGCAAAGATGGCATTGATTTACAAATTACCGAAGAACTTTAATTCTGAAATGATGGAGGAACTCAACATTTTAGTAAAGTATTTTCGCATGACAATAGATAGGTACCGTTCCAATCCTGATATTTCTTTCCGTCTAAGAATCATAAAAAATCGTCATACAAATGGACGTCTTTACAATATGCCCAACGCTAATGAGGTGGTTGGTTTAATAGTTGGTGACCTTACTGAAAGTAATTTTGAATGTGATGTCATTGTCGAGCATCGTACAAATGGCCTTCAACGAATTACTGACCTACATCCGAGTTTTATGTCTATGTCATATCCTTTGATCCACCCTTATGGTGAAGACGGATTTAGAGAAGACATTAAATTGCAAACTGTAGAGGGTTATTCCAAGAAACGGACATCATTAACCATGAGACAATATTATTGTTTTCGTTTTCAACAACGACTACATGAGGGACGCACATTACTACAGTCGGGAAGATTACTTCAACAATACATGGTGGACGCATACATGTCAATTGAAGAGGGTAGGTTCAGGTGGATTCGAAATAATCAACAACAACTAAGGTCAGATTTGTTCTCGGGATTGATAGATGTTGTCCATCGTGGGGATACAAATGGTAAAAATGTAGGCAAAGCTGTTATTTTACCATCATCTCATACCGGTGGACCACGCTACAGAGTTCAAAATTACCAAGATGCAATGGCTTTGTACAAATGGGCTGGATATTCGGATTTATTTCTGACATTTACTTGCAATCCAAAATGGCCAAAGATAAATGAGATGTTACACATGATTCAACAAGAGGACGATCTAAACAGAGTTGACATAGTATGCATAGTTTTTGAAATCAAGTTAAGACAACTGATGTTTGACTTGAAAACAGAGAAGCCATTTAGAGCAGTTGTCGCATGTAAGTATAAGAAACACATCACTATAAATTACAAAATACAATCATTTCAACATTTTTAATGTCATTTTTTTCATTCATAGATATATGTGGGAAATTGACATCAACTACAATTTTCAGGTCTTTATACCATCGACTTTCAAAAGCGAGGACTTCCACATGCACACATTCTACTATTTCAAAATCTGGAAGACCTTCTATAAATTTGCATACGACTTCCTCGTTGTCATAAAGTTTTCCAACAAGTTTTAACTCATTTAAGAGACTGTTAAAACGGTTGTAGTAGGAGGGAAGAGATTCTCCTTTTTCATTAGAAAATAATTCGTATCTACGAACAAGAGAGATTTTCTTAGATTTCTTTACTTCATTTGTACCTTCATACAAAACCCATAGGGTTGACCACATCTCTTTTGCAGTTTTAAGACTGACAAGAGATTGGTACACTTCATCAGGAAGTGATTGAGCAATGATGGTTCGTACTTTGGACTCAAGTCCAATAATGCGCCTATCTTCATCATTGAATTCTTTTGCCGTTTTCAAAACATATCGACCAGTGGCAGAATTTCTTTCCTCCTCTGACGAGTCATCAGAAACTTGAAAAAGATCGTCCTTTTTCTTTTCTTTATCCTTAGGAGTTTTGACAAATCTATCCTAGACTTTTGGGACAAGAGGACCTTCACTAAGAATGGTTGGATAACGACTGTCAGCTCCTTCCAAGAAGAGCATCATCCTACTTTTCCATAAGGAGAAGTTGTTCGAATTGAACTTAGGAGGTTTGACAGTAGATCCATTGTCAGAGTAGAAAGAGTTTTGAGAAGAAGACTCAGGTTTGGTAGAAGGAGATGCCATTACGGATCTGGTTTATTGAATTAAACCAACCGCTCTGATACCACTTGTTAGTCGCAAAATGGCACAACAAGTATTGTAGAAGGGGGGGCGGTTGAATACAATACTCAAAATTACTTAATTTTAATTCTTTTATTGATATGAAATATCAAGAATTACACAAAGAGAAATAAAGACTGTTGCGGAAAAAGAATAGTTAAGAACTACTCTAAACAATCTAACACTTAGAAGATATTAAAGAACACAAAGACTTAATCTTAGTGAGACAAGGAAAACTATCAACCTGCTTGAAAACTTGTGAATCTGAATTCTTGAGTTGAAAGCGTGAGTAGCAAGGTGCTACCTCCATCCTTTATATACTATCCAATGTAATGAGTGCAAAGGACATATAGGAGTAAAGGCATGGGTGGTTGAGATATTGTCAATAAATTATAAGATATTTGATGTGACATGTCATAACACAAAAGGTAACTTTTGTGCTATGAAAGTACAATATCTATTATAAAATATTCAAGGGACAATCTTTTTGAGATCAAAAAGAAAATAAACATCTAATCAAATTAAAACTAAATGTAAATCTTCTCAAGGAAGAAAGAAGTTTCCATTCCCATTGTCAGAAGATCATTGGGAACGAGGAAGTATGTCAAATCATGAGGGTTTAACATAAATGATCTTACAAGATAAAGAAGCAATCTGTAAGAGGAAGACTACCGAAAGAGGAATTCGGTAACAGAGGTATGTGCTGAACAAAGGTAGTTCGGCACAAAAGAGAAGGTATGCCGAACAAGGAATCGGCAAGGGTATGTTCTGCCGAACAGGAATCGGCAGACTAGGCTTAGTTCACTTTTGAAGTTCATCTCAATCCGCACTGTAGATTTCCTTCATGTTGAATTCGGTTTATCTTCGACTCACCGATCTGTTTAACTAACTAAGCTATTACAAAGAACCACAAATCAAAATACAAGGTTCAAACATCAATAAAGACTAAGGAGAGGTTATCTTTAAATCTTAGATGACCCAACAATCTCCCCCTATTTGATGATAACATCTCATAAACCATAAAGTAAATGAATAATGCATTTTGACCCTTTTTCATACTCTTTTGGGTTCTTTTTCACATAGACCATTCTTTTTGTTTCTTTTTGGATTTTTTTAGAGTATCCGACATTTACAAGTATAAAGGAATGAAATAATGATATGTACAAATTATTTACTATAAACAAGAACTACTCAATGTATTAATCTATTTAAGAAGATTACAATACAGAGGAAAAGAAAATAGATACAAACATAAAAACTACACCGAGTTTATTCAAAAGAAAAATGCGGTTCAACATCCCTCTTCTTTAGTTCATCGGTTGTAGCCACATAGAGATCCTTTGCCGAGATTGGAATTAATTGAATAATCCCATGGAGAAAGATGGTGTCGGTAATAGGGATTTGACTTGATCTGAAGAAGGAGATCTGCCCAAGTGCATCGTTGAAGAAGATTCCATGAGTAGGCTCTGTAATCACAATGGTTGAAGGAAAAGGAACCGGAGTAGGTAAGGATAAATCCAGATTTGAAAAATTCGGTACCTTTCCTTCTCTAGCCATTTGAACAAACACATCTTCCTTTTTGGATCTCGGCTTAGATTTGGGTGAAGGAAGATCAGACCTTAGATTTTCGATGATCTTCTCTTCGGCAGGTGTGTGAACGATGTTATACGTTTTTCGGTATGATCTGAACTTCGATTGGAGATCTGCAAGAAATTTGTCAACCTCAGGCTTGAGAGCATTTCGGTTGTTATTCAAATAGATACCAATTTCCATCCATTCAGCAACTCCAAACCGAACAAGAGAATTCAGTCTATCCATAGAACTTGAAGCATCCTCCCTTATAATTCTTAGCCGAATGGTTTTGCAACTTGAAGATGGTTTGATTATTTTGACATCTGTGATTTTTGTAGAGGACCGACGTCTATTTAAAACTTTGCGGTACCAATCGATACACAAAGACTTTATTTCTTCATTTTTCTTCGCCGATTCCTCCAGAGCACTCACCTGAGCTTTGATTGTGTCGGTAGGATCTTCTTCTGCAGCCATCTTCAAGGCTAGGTCGGCATCTCTGTCACGAGCGATTTGGGCAAGCTTTGTAGCTTTCAGTTCTTCTTCGGATAAGCCCAAATCAGGAGAGGTAGTCTTTGGGGGAGGGAGGTGAAGACCAGCACCATCTGCAACTTTCTTTATTGAAGCATCTTTACGACGCTTTTCTTCAGCAGCTACTTCATCTGGTGTCATAATAGCTTTACCCTTATCATTTTTGGGCTTTTTCTCCCCCTCAGACTCTTCGACCACCAACGGGTGATCGGTGCCCTTCTCTTCAGTAGTAGATGGTTCGGCAGCAGTAGCAGCAGTAGGTTCGGTAGCAGCAGAGACTTCGGCAGGAGCATAGGTTTTTCCCTGACTCGTACTGACTATATGAACCTGAGGGATTTACTCCCTCTCAGTTGGTTTCTCCCCCTCAGAACGATCCAGGGAAGAAACACCAGCTTTAGCCGACATACGGCCAAGACGGTGATCGACACGCTCCAACACTGTCCGATCATCAGGAGTAAAAACGGACTCGGTGATGTCGATGTCCAGAGATTGAGCACAGTATTGAGCAACATCGGCAGGCATAGAATCAAGACGCCGATTTATATTCTGAAGAGCAGTGAGATTTTGAGAATTTACAGATTCCTGTGCCAGGGCCTGCTTCCGAAGATTGATGAGATCCTGATCCCATGCATCAGAGGCTGCCTTTAGAGCGGCCATTGACAATGTCAAGGAGGTATTATTGTCGTTGGACCGGATTACCTCCTTGAGGACAGGATCTAGAGCGGCAGAGAAAGGAGCACGAAGACCATCAATTTGATTATGTACCACATCCAAGCACCGAAAGATGTCCTTATTGAGGTCAATACACTCAGCATTCTGTTCCTTGATGAGTTGAAGCAGTCCATCAAGGAGAGAATTTTGAGTTTCCATAGATGCCGAAATCTCAGGATCTCTCATGGTTTTTCTTAGTAACTCATACTGAGTGCCAAGAAATCGTACCTGCCGATTTGTCCAGAATATCAGCAAGGACGTCAGTTGGGAGATTGATGGGTTGCTGAGCAAACGTAGAAGTAGATGCCGAAGGTCCAGGGTTGTTGGCCTGAGGAGATGGAGACTTTGGAGGGGTAGATGGTTTGTTGATAGGAGAAGGGGATTTCTTCGGTGAAACTCTCGGCGAGTGTTTAGGGGAAGGGGTTGTCTTCGGCGAGGGTTTGGGTGTTTCTGGGTGAGAAGAACCCTTCGGCGAGGATGGGGGAGAGAAAAATCCCAGAAACATATCCTGGGTTAAAATCCCAGATTGTGCAATATCAACGGGATTGACCCCGGGTGATAGGCTGTGTTGTGAGGAAGCAAAATGTCGGTCCGGAGAGGAGACCGACTCATCTTCAATCTCCACAGAAGGAGGAGGAGAAGGAATATTAGGGACTCCTTTTGTACAACCAAATCTTGTTGAAAAGGTTTGGAGGAGGTGGGAGAGGGTTTAGCAGATCCCCGTGGACCTGGAGGGGGAAGATCAACATCTGCCGATTTTTGAGAATCGGTAGATGGAGTATGTGGATCGGCCGAAGATTTCCGAAGTCTCTTAGAACGAGACTTAGGAGGGGATATTGAGCCCCGTCGCTTAACAGAAACAGAAGGGGTAATGACCAGGGTAGCCACCGACGGATTTATCAGCGGCAGAGTCATAAGAGCAAGTGCGACATTGCCGGTGGCCTTTTTCTTTTTAATAGCCACCGACTTAGCTCGGGAAGGTTTTGGGGGAGAGGGGACCACCGATTTGGATGGATTTGGAGGAGATGAAGGCCTTTCGGATTCACCTTCGGCAAACGTTCCCCAAATCGGATTGGGAGAAGAGATGAAAGAAAGCATACCTGAGGTGAGCGGAGAGTCGGTTGGCTTCGCTGGTTTGAAAATAGTTTGCTTGTTAATTTGAGAAATTGGCAAGTCAAACTTGATCATCGGCTCGGGGAGAGAAGCATCGGCACTCAGTTGTGCAGACAACTTGTGATTGATTATGAGAGAGATGAAGCGAGGAAGTGCCACATTGTGATTCCTGGGAGGTGAGATGACAGAGACCAGGGAATCGAAGAATACCTGAGCAAAGTTGATCCATCTCATAAAAATGAGAGCATGAGCAAGACGAGTAATAGTCGTCGGATATTGATCCCACCCCGAAGTCTTGTGAGAAAGACAATAGAGGAGGTGAGAAAAGAGGTAGTTCCAAAGTGCACCCATATTCTTTCGAAGAAGAGTGCTGGAACCCTTGGTTTTGCCATCGTGCACATAGTTTAGAGTTGCAACGACCTCATCATGTTCTTGATGAGTAGAAAAGGGAGCATACACATTGAACTCTGGGATTTCGAGAACCGTGCGAATGTCATTCACCCCAAAGGAAATATCGGGGTGTTCTTCAGAGGATAGAACAGAAGCAGACACCTGGTGAGAAGTAGAGTCATACTTACAGGTTAGCCAAAAGTTACCAAGGAGCATTTTGCTCATCTTGGTGGATGCAGTGAGAGCGTGGCAGATTGGAGATCGTTGGAGAAAGATGGATACTTGGTTGAACTCTGGATGATCAGCATCCGCAGAGAGACGAGCGACTTGGTTGCAAGCAGGGAAAGTGAGAGATTCACTAGTGAGAGGAGTATTCTTGGAAGCCTTAGTCGATTTGGAGGACGCCATTGAAGAAGAAGAGAGTTGCAGGTTTAGTGATTCTTGATGAAGAAGATGAGAATACAGGTAAAGAATGAAAAGGAAAGATAAGAGAAGTATTTATAGGTTTGAAAAAGAAGAGGGAACGGGTGGAATTCAAAACGTTAAAAGGTAATGATGGTGCGACACATACATGCGTCATGGAAAAGTGCAAGAGCCGAAAAACGGCATGGTGTCAGGTCGTGGACGTCCCATCAACTGACGCACGAACACTGAAGTGCCACGTGGCGTTAAAGCATTGGGTAACGAAAAGGTGCTAAATGTATTCGGTATGTGTGATGTGGATAAGGATGACACATCATACAAGATACCGAAAAGAGAGGTACCGAAATATGAGAGATACCTCGGTAGGTAGAGATACCGAATGTCGAATACACTTCGGTAACGATAATTTCGGTGTGAAGAGATACCGAAGATATATGCCGAAGGAAATTAGGCCGAATGTACCGAAGATATATGCCGAAAGAAATTTCTTCTTAAAACAAATCTTCGGTACGATAAAATTACGATAAATTATTGGGCAATAGTCAACTTTTCCGTTTTTTTTTACGATAAATTTAACATACCTAAAAATCCCACAAGGAAGTTGAATCGTGCCTCATCCAGTGCTTTTGTAAAGAGGTCTGCAAGTTGAAGATTTGTAGGAATGAAGTGAAGTTCAATATCACCTTTAGATATATGATCTCTTATAAAGTGATACCGAATATCAATGTGTTTAGATCTGGAATGCAACACCGGATTGTTGGCAATGGCTATGGCACTAGAATTGTCACATAGAATCGGTACATGAGAATAAAACTTGTCATAATATTGTAGTTGGTTTTTCATCCACAAGATTTGAGCACAACAACTTCCAGTTGCAACATATTCGACTTTGGCAGTGGAAGTGGATACCAAATTCTGCTTCTTACTGGACCAGCTGACCAAATTTCCACCTAGTAATTGACAACTGCCAGTTGTACTTTTTCTATCAACCTTAGACCCTGCAAAGTCAGAATCTGAATAGCCAATTAGATCAAAACCTGAGTCCTGGGATACCAAAGACCCAGATTCATAGTACCTTTTAGGTACCGAAAAATACGTTTCACAGCCGCCAAGTGAGATTCCTTGGGATTTGCTTGATAACGTGCACACAGACGCGTAGCATACATGATGTCAGGTCTACTAGCAGTAAGATAATGAAGAGACCCTATCATTCCTCTATAATTCGTGATATCTACCGACTTACCGGCAGAATCGGCATGAATCTTTAGAGGAGGTGCCATTGGAGTTTTCATGGAAGAGCAATTTTCAAAATCAAACTTCTTCAACAGATCACGAATATATTTATTTTGACAAATGAAAATACCTTCAGAAGATTGTTTAATTTGAAGGCCAAGAAAGAAAGAAGTTCACCCATCATGCTCATCTCATATTTACTTTTCATGAGAGATGCAAACTCCTGACAGAGATGCTCATCAGTGGCACCGAAAATGATACCATCCACATAGATTTGAACAAGAATGATATTACCTTTAGTTTTCTTGAGGAAGGGAGTATTATCAATTTTACCTCTGGTATATCGGTTGGAGAGAAGAAAGTCAGACAAGGTGTCATACCAAGCACGAGGAGCTTGTTTCAGACCATAGAGAGCTTTGTCAAGTCTAAACACATGGTAAGGATGAACTGGATCTTCAAAGCCAGGTAGTTGTTTCACATAGACTTCTTCAGCAAGTTCTCCATTGAGAAATGCACTCTTAACATCTATTTGAAAGACCCGGAAGTTTTTGTGAGCAACATGAGCAAGAAAGATTCTTATTGCTTCAAGTTGTGCGATAGGAGCAAAGGTTTCATCATAATCAATACCTTCCTCTTGCCTATATCCTTGAGCAACAAGTCTGGCTTTATTCCGGATTACAGTACCGAATTCGTCCATCTTGTTTCGGAAAACCCACTTAGTACCGATAATGGTCTTACCGAAAGGTCGTGGCACAAGTCTCCATACTTTGTTTCTCTCAAATTGAGACAACTCTTCTTGCATGGCAATGACCCCAACAAGAATCTTCTAGAGCTTCCTCAATTTTCTTGGGTTCGATAATAGAGAGAAAATTCACATAGAGACAAATGTTTCCAACACCTCTTCTAGTTTGGACACCTGCTTGCTGATCACCGATAATTTGATTTATCGGATGATCTTTTGTCCATTTTAGAGCTGGGGGAAGAGGTGCACGAAATGTGTTTGAAGGTGAAGGATCAGTGGGTATAGGATGCGTGTGATGAATGGGTGAAGTATGTAAGGTAGGTTCGGTGGGAGATGTGGGTTCGATAGGAGCAATGGGTTCGGTAGCCGGAGAGGGATCTGCCGAACTATGATGTAGGGAAGAAGAAGATACCGAAAATGGAACATAAAGAGGTCCTGAAGATAGAATATTTGGAGATTCTTCTCCAACACAGGAAATAATCCATTCATGAAGTTCAGTATCATCACAAGATAATGAAGATGTCTTGTGATCATCAAACTTTACATGTATTGACTCATCAATACATTTTCTTCTTAGATTGTATACTCTGTAGGCTTTAGAATAGAGAGAATAACCCACAAATATACCTTCATCAGCCTTGGGATCAAAATTCCCAAGATGCTCTCGATCATTCAAGAAAAAACACAGACAGCCGAAAAGATGAAGAAAACCAATGTTTGCTTTTCGGTCATAGAAGACTTCATAGGAAGTCTTGTTGTGTCTTTTCACAATGATAGACCGATTTTGAGTGAAACAGGTTGTATTGATAGCTTCAGCCCAAAAATAGGTTGGAAGATATGATTCACTTAGCATGGATCTTGCAGCTTCACATAGCGTACGATTCTTCCTTTCCACAACACCATTTTGTTGTGGAGATCTTACTGCTGCAAAGTTTTGAGAAATGCCTTTGTCACATAGAAAGGCATCCAAGGTAGCATTTCTGAATTCAGTCCCATTGTCACTTCTGATAGATCTGACTAATTGACCGTTGAGAACTTCAGATTTCTTGATAAAGTTGATGATTTCTTCAGATGTATCACTTTTGTACCTGAGAAAGAATACCCAAGTGTAACGTGTGTATTCATCAATAATTACAAGAATGTACCTTTTTACACCTAGGCTGGGTGTGCTGACCGGCCCACAAAGATCCATGTGCAGCATCTGTAGAGGGGTAGAGATAGAAAAACACTGTTTTGATTTGAAAGAAGATTTTGTCAGTTTGCCTCTCTCACAAGCTGCACAAAGCTTCTCTTTTGAGAAAGAGATTTTCGGCAAGCCTACAACAAGCTCTTTGTTGGAGAGAGCATTTAACGTCTTGAAGTTGAGATGAGAAAGACGTTTATGCCAGAGCCAGTTCTTCTTTTTAGAGTCTTCAGAAATAAAGCAAATGCTTTCATCTTCAGTTGACTTGTCATTCATATTGATGACGTACACATTGTCCTTTCTAAAGCCAGATAGGACAGTGTGAAACCGTTTATCAGTGATAAGACAATCAATTTCTCTGAAAATCATATAGTAACCTAAATCACATAGTTGACTAATGCTCAAAAGATTATGCATTAGACCTTCCACATAGGCAACTTTGTTGAAAGTAATGGAACCGTTAGAGAGAGTTCCATAACCTTTAGTGAAACCTCGAGAGTTGTCACCAAAAGTTACTGATGACCCCTTTTCTTTCACAAAGTCTAGAAGAAGAGATTTGTTCCCAGTCATATGTCATGAGCATCCGCTATCAAGATACCATGTTTGATGATGCACATAGACCTGCAGCCAAGAACAAATTAGTCCTTTGGAACCCGTTTTGAGGTGGATCCTTTAGGGTTAGAAGAAGAAGTAGGATTTTTCTGACTATATCTTTCAATACGGTCCTTTGGACAGTCTTTGGACAGTCTTTGGACAAATGAAATATGTCACCGCAGTTGTAACACTTTCGGTAAATAAATTTCTTCTTTGGTTCAAGAGAAGCAGATTTTACCTTTCCTTGAGGTTTGGATTTAGGAAGTTTGGAAAGGTGAGAGGGAATGGGATAACTGTATGGAACGTGAGGGTTATGAGGAGCAGGTCCAAGGATTCCTTTGTAAACAGAAGAAGAAGAGTTGATTGAAATTCCTTTGGACTTCTTTACTTTTAAGGCTCTAGGAATGAAGTTCGTTGTGGTCATGGGAGATTTACCTTTTGAAGAAGGTGTAATCTTTCTTTTGTTAGGAAGATTAACAACAATGGATTTTCCGTTAGAGAGGAGAGGAGCCTCTGTAATAGTATGGGAAGAAGAGGATGAAGAAGAAGAAGAAACTTCTTTTAGTTTTAAGGACATAAGAAGATCATTCACAGGCTTGACTAACTCATTGGAGTCTTGATTTTCTTTTATAAGAGGCTTGGAAGATTTGGCGTACACAAAGTAACCAAATTTTCTTGAATCACGAAGATCCATGGAGTAAACTGAGTTAGAATCTTCTGAGTTAGAATCATCCCAATCAGAGGAATATGAGGGTAGTTTAGAAGACAGAGGAATATTATGAGTAGGAGAGGAAATGTTTTTAGAAGGAGTACACACAACATTCTCTTTCCAGTAACCTAAACCATATGTTTCACCAACAACTTGATCTTGAAAAATTTTCACAAGATTTTTAGAAGAAGTGTTCCATTTGTTTACGGTTTCCTGTTGTTTCTGAAGATTCTTTAGAAGCTTGTTCTTCTCATTGGCAAGCACATAGTTTAAAGTCTTTAAGTCATCTAACTCAGTTTTTAGTTTATCAAACTGTTTTAGCTGAGATAGAGAAACTTGGAGTTGAGAGGAGAGAAACTTGACTTGAGCATTTGCTCTTTTCTTTGCATCTTTTTCATTGTGAAAAAGTACAGAAGGTTTTCTTGGATGCGATCTACCTGTAGAATTAGATCGAAGATTTCTTCTTTTAGAAGAGTTAGAAGAATTAGATTTAGAAATCCTAGAAGGATTGCTTCTACACTCAGATGCAAAGTGGCCTTTTTTACCACATGCATAACAATCCTCCTTGGATTTGTTCAAGGAGTTTTTAGAAGAAGAAGAAATTTTTATGTTGCTTTGAAATTTATTAGAAGAGTTCTTTCGGATCTTAGAGAAATTTGCAAGCATACTCATCTCTTCTGTCAAATGATCGACAGAGGGATCTTCTCCTTCATCATCAGCTTCACTTAGATAAGCCTCCGAGGAGTGATTCAGATTTTCATGACTTTCTTTATCTGAATCATCAGAAGGATAGGTTATACGAGGAACACACACAGATTTCTTGGAGTCATCACTTATAAGAGCCATAGAGGGGGATCTTATTTCTTTGAAGATGGTCTTCCTTTGAAGTCAGGTTAGTTCGCGATTATGAAACATACCATAAAGAGAAGTAAGGGGAAGACTTTACAAGCCCCTGGAAGTTTTAATGCAAGTGGAAAGGGTATTCCAGAAATCTGGAAGACCTTCCATAAATTTGCATACGACTTCCTCGTTGTCATAAAGTTTTCCAACAAGTTTTAACTCATTTAAAAGACTGTTAAAACGGTTGTAGTAGGAGGGAAGAGATTCTCCTTTTTCATGAGAAAAGAATTCGTATCTATGAACAAGAGAGATTTTCTTAGATTTCTTTACTTCATTTGTACCTTCATACAAAACACATAGGGTTGACCACATCTCTTTTGCAATTTTAAGACTGACAAGAGATTGGTACACTTCATCAGGAAGTGATTGAGCAATGATGGTTCGTACTTTGGAGTCAAGTCCAATAATGCGCCTATCTTCATCATTGAATTCTTTTGCCATTTTCAAAACATATCGACCAGTGGCAGAATTTATTTCCTCTTCTGACGAGTCATCGGAAACTTGAAAAAGAACGTCCCTTTTCTTTTCTTTATCCTTAGGAGTTTTGACAAATCTATCCTAGACTTTTGGGATAAGAGGACCTTCACTAAGAATGGTTAGATAACGACTGTCAGCTCCTTCCAAGAAGAGCATCATCCTACTTTTCCATATGGAGAAGTTGTTCGAATTAAACTTAGGAGGTTTGACAGTAGATCCATTGTCAGAGTAGAAAGAGTTTTGAGAAGAAGACTCAGGTTTTGTAGAAGGAGATGTCATTATAGATCTGGTTTATTAAATTAAACCAACCGCTCTGATACCACTTGTTAGTCCCAAAATGGCATAACAAGTATTGTAGAAAGGGGGGGGGTTGAATACAATACTCAAAATTACTTAATTTTAATTCTTTTTTAGTGATATGAAATATCAAGAATTACACAAAGATAAATAAAGACTTTTGCGGAAAAAGAATAGTTAAGAACTACTCTAAACAATCTAACACTTCGAAGATATTAAAGAACACAAAGACTTAATCTTAGAGAGACAAGGGAAACTATCAACCTGCTTGAAAACTTGTGAATCTGAATTCTTGAGTTGAAAGCGTGAGTAGCAAGGTGCTACCTCCATCCTTTATATACTATCCAATGTAATGAGTGCAAAGGACATATAGGAGTAAAAGCATGGGTGGTTGAGATATTGTCAATAAATTATAAGATATTTGATGTGACATGTCATAACACAAAAGGTAACTTTTGTGCTATGAAAGTACAATATCTATTATAAAATATTCAAGAGACAATCGTTTTGAGATCAAAAAGAAAATAAACATCTAATCAAATTAAGACTAAATGTAAATCTTCTCAAGGAAGAAAGAAGTTTCCATTCCCATTGTCAGAAGATCATTGGAAACGAGGAAGTATGTCAAATCATGAGGGTTTAACATAAATGCTCTTACAAGATAAAGAAGCAATCTGTAATAGGAAGACTACCGAAAGAGGAATTCGGTAACAGAGGTATGTGCTGAACAAAGGTAGTTCGGCACAAAAGAGAAGGTATGTCGAACAAGGAATCGGCAAGGGTATGTTTTGCCGAACAGGAATCGACAGACTAGGCTTAGTTCACTTTTGAAGTTCATCTCAATCCGCACTGTAGATTTCCTTCATGTTGATTTCGGTTTATCTTCGACTCACCGATCTGTTTAACTAACTAAGCTATTACAAAGAACCACAAATCAAAATACAAGGTTCAAACATCAATAAACTAGATACTAACACAATGCAATTCTGTAATGCAACACAATCAATAATCTTAGATGACCCAACACAATGCAATTCCGTAATCCTAGTACTCTCCCCACCTAACAATGCTCTAACCGGATGAACAGTGATACTAATTGTTCAACCAACTTAAGTCTAGGTATGCTAGAGTCAAGACCTAGTTCACTTAAACTAGAGCTCCGATACCAACTTGTAACACCCCAAAAATTGGGATAACAAAATTTTCCATGAAAGGGAAACATGGTAGTCAAATAAATGCCTTAGCATTAGCTTACCCAAAAAGGGAACAATAATTTCCTGTATAATTACAAGTCTGTAATAACAACCAATGAGAGATAACAACCTCTTAATCTAAATTCTAAACAACAAACTAGATTACAAACGGTTGTCATCTATATCCAAAATAATCATAACTACTATTGGCCTCCTAAAAGTTCCCAAGCTCGCATCTAAAAGCCTGCTAAACCTTCCTGGTGGGTGCGCCGGTTGAACCTGAGATACATATCAAACCAAACAAGTGTTAGGCCAAACGGGCCTAGTGAGTTGTACATAAACATGGCATGATATTCAAGAGACATGATAAATCATTAATAACGACTCGATCCACATGGCCATACGGGAATCAACGGGGGAGATCCATCACACCAATGAGGTTTACCTCATGTCAATATATCTTGATGTTGTTCTCATGACAACACCCCAAAGGCCCGGCACACCGTCCCGGTGGCAGAGGCCTTAGGTGCATACCGTCCCGGTGGCACCTAAAGCTACATCCTCCTGGCACCTGCTCACGGTTCATCCAACTTATATATATATATATATATATATATATACCATCCGTCTCTGTACATATCCCGCATCAACAAGATACATGCATAAGACTACGAATGATTTCAAACTCATGTTAGGCCCAAAATACCGAACATGTGGGTTCAACAATAATCTTCACAAGTTCCATGATATTACACCATCATACTCAATAATAATCACATTAATCAACACAACAATTTCTCATGTGAATCAAAAGCCAAAACCCCAAGTAATCATATAAAGAGCATTTAGGTCAAACTTATCAGGTGATCAGATTTGTACAAGCATATGAGATAATACAAGTAGGCATTCAAATATGTATCCCATTTAAAGATTTTGGTAAAGAAAACTCACAATCTAGGTTTTATAGAAAACCCTAGAAACTTAGCAAGAACCCTAGAAATGGATGGGGGAGAAGATGATCTTGAAGCTTGAGATCTTTGGTTGGAGAAGCTTGATTCTTGCAATAAATGTGATAGATGATGATTTGGATGTCCCTTGAACCGATCTTGGGAAATAAATAGGGGAGAGAGAGTTTTTGAAAGAAGTGGATAGAAGAGTAAATGAGAAGAGTCTGAAAATCCCCTCTTTATTTCATCAGGGTTCGCGCACGGCTAGTGGCGCGGGTTGACCCGCGCTGTCATCCGTGCCGCCACTGGATGTTCACACGGACAGTGATCCGCGTGGCTCACAGTATGGCCTAACTCGCGCGGCCACCCACGCGAGGCACTGTTTCCAGCATTTCCTCTTTCCCTTTAACTAAAAATCAGAGTGTTAAAATCCTCCCCACCTAATAAGGATTTCGTCCCCGAAATCACTACTGATCAAATAAGTGAGGGTATCTCCTCTTCATGTCCTCTTTCGACTCCCACGTCATGTTCGTACCCCGGTGATGCTTCCGTTAGACTTTTACCTTTATTACCTCCTTGTGGCACAATTTCTTTGTCTTGGATTCCAATATGGTTTCCAGTTCTTCCACACATCAGTTTCCAGTGTCGACTCGAATCTCTGTTAACGGTATAACGCTTTCTTCTTCCGCCAAGCACTTACGAAGGTAGTATATGTGAAATGTAGGATGAACCCCGTTCATTTCAGGTGGCAATTCTAGTATTTAAGCTTGAAGCCCGATCTTTTCCAAAATAGTGAAGGGTCCAAGGAAGTGAGGACTAAGCTTCCCGCGTTTCTCGAAACGAATGATCCCCTTCCATGGTGACACTTTCAACATAACTCGCTCCCCCACCTGGAATTCGACCGGTCTTCTCTTCTTATCCGCATAGCTCTTTTGGCGATCTTGTGCCGCTTTCAAACGTTCTCGAATTCCTTTAACCTTGTCCGTCATTGCTTGAACTATTTCCGGTCCCACAAACTGTTTTTCTCTCGCCTCAAGCCAACACACTGACGTCCTACATTTTCGCCCGTAAAGTGCTTCGAACGGTGCCATCCCAATGCTCGAATGGCAATTGTTATTTTACGAAAATTCCACTAACGGCAAGTGCGAGTCCCAATTCCCTCCAAAGTCTATGACACATGACCGCAACATGTCCTCAAGTGTCTGTATCGCCCTTTCGCTTTGCCCGTCAGTTTGGGGATGGTAGGTCATGCTCAATTTGACTTTCGTGCCCAACTCTCTTTGCAATCCATCCTAAAACTTGGATGTAAACCGACTATCCCGATCCAAGACTATGGATAGTGGAACCCCGTGTCGTGACACTACTTCATCGATAAAGAGCTTATCTAGATTGTCCATCGACAATGTCTCCCACATTGCTAGGAAGTGTGCACTCTTGGTGAGTATATCCACCTCTACCCAAATAGTGTCGTGACCCTTCAAATTCTTCGGTAGTTTGGTGACGAAGTCCATTGTGATGTGCTCCCACTTCCATTCCGGAATGGCCAATGGCTGCAAGCTCCCATAAGGTCTTTGATGTTCCGCTTTGACTTGAAGACAAGTGACACATCTTTCCACGTAATTGGCCACATCGAGCTTCATTACCGGACACCAATAGTGCAATTTTAAATCTCTATACATCTTGGTGCTACCGGGATGTATAGAGTACTTGGACTTGTGAGCCTCCGCCAAAAGCAACTCGCGGATCCCTCCAATCTTCGGCACCCAGAATCTCCCTTAGAAAAGCTTAAGGCCACGACTATCCTCCGTTAATGTTTCTCGTTGCTTCACCATGATCTCATCTTTAAGGTTTACCTCTCGAAGTGCCTCCACTTGGCTTCGTTTAATGTCCTCCACTAAGCTCGAGATTACGTCAATTCTGTTTAAAGTTACCTTGACTTCGCTCCCGTAATTCTTCCGACTCAAAGCGTCTGCCACTCCATTGTCTTTACCGGGGTGGCAAAGCAACTCACAATCGTAATCTTTCAAAAGCTCTAACCACCGTCGTTGCCGCATGTTGAGGTCCTTTTGGTCGAAGATGTACTTCAAACTTTTATGATCGGTGAACAACGTACACTTCGTCCCATAGAGGTAGTGTCGCCATAGCTTCAAGGCGAACACTATTGTCGCTAACTCCAAGTCGTGCGTAGGATAATTCTTCTCGTGATCCTTGAGTTCACGCGACGCATACGCTATCACTTTTCCCCTTTGCATCAAAACACACCCGAGCCCAAGCTTAGACGCGTCACTATAAACCACAAAATCTTCGGAACCTTCGGGTAAGGATAAGATCGGTGCTTCACATAATTTTCTTTGGAGAGTCCGAAAGGCCTTCTCTTGCGTATCGGTCCATAAGAACTTAATGTTCTTCGTCAATGCCGTGAGTGGAGACGCGATCTTTGAAAAGTCTTGAATAAACCGTCGGTAGTAACCGGCCAAACCCAAGAAACTTCTTATCTCTGTTGGGCTCGTCGGTGGTTCCCAATTCATCATGGCCTCGATCTTTGCTGGATCTACTTTTATCCCATCCTTTGACACCACGTGGCCCAAGAATTGGACTTCTTGGAGCCAAAATTCGTACTTCGGAAATTTCGCAAACAACTTTTCCCTTAGGAGGGTTTCCAAAACCTCCCGTAAATGTTGTCGATGCTCCGCTTCATCCCGTAAGTAGATCAAAAAGTCATCGATGAATACTATGATTGATCTGTCCAGTAGAGGTCGGCATACGCGGTTCATCAAGTCCATAAAGATGGCCGGAGCATTAGTCAATCCGAATGGCATGACTAGGAACTCGTAGTGACCGTATCTTGTCCGAAACGCCGTCTTCGGTATGTCGCTCTCCTTCACTCGTACTTGATGGTAACCGGATCACAAATCTATTTTGGAGAAACATCCCGCTCCTTGGAGCTGATCGAAGAGGTCGTTGATCCGGGGAAACGGATACTTATTCTTCACGGTGACCTTGTTGAGCTCACGGTAGTCGATGCACATTCGCCTCGACCCGTCCTTCTTCTTCACAAATTGGACTGGGGCTCCCCATGGCGACGAGCTCGGTCGTATAAATCCCTTCTCGAGGAGTTCTTGACGTTGCATCATCATCTCTTGCATTTCTGTCGGGGCTAGACGGTAAGGTGCATAAGCTATCGGAGCGGCTCCCGGAGTGAGGTCGATGTGAAACTCCACTTGTCGCTCCGGTGGTGTAACACCCTAAAAATAGGAATAACAAAAATCCGAAAAACGGACATGCGGTATTTAAAATTGCCAAAGCAAGACCCTCCCAAAAATCGGGAAAATACACAAACCTGTTTAAATACAATCGTAATTAAACGGATAATAAATAACAACCAACTAATCTAATTTCTATAACCAGAAAAGAGATTACAATCAAGGGTATCATTTATAGACCCAAAGGATTCTCTACCAATAGTAAGTCCAAAAGCGATATTTCCAAATCTCTCACCCAAGCACTACGCCAGCTTAGGATTGATGCCGCTAAAATCTGAGATACACATCGACACTAAACAAGTGTTAGGCCAAAAAGCCTAGTGAGTTGAACAATAGTAAGCATGCATGAACAGTCACATTTCTTATCAGCAGTTAACCATAGTTCAATAAATGTGGAGTCAATAGGGGAGACCCATAGCACCAATCAAGTCCCACCGAAGAGTCGATATACCTTGATGCCCTTAAGAAGGAACACCCCAAAGGCCCGGCACACCCAAAGACTATCGCTAAGAAAATTCCCCGAATAGCGGAGGTCTAGGCACATACCATCACAGTGGCGCCCAAGACTATATCCTCCTAGTGTACTGACTTGGTTCGTCCACATAACATTTATAAGGGGTCCTTTAGGTATATTTCAACCCACATAATTCAATACCAACTACGGGTATAATATTACCACCTTATCCTCGTGATGTCTAACAAAAGACCCAATGTAAAATCATGCTCATCATGCATATAAACATATCACCAAAATGGTGTTCCAACTAGAATCATCATAATACCCATATATGCATACATTTAACATATCAAGGTACCCACATTATGTATCTATGAGATAAATCCCAAATAATGATACATATAACAATAATGTTAATCCAAACTCTCTCAGTGATTTGATAACGACCCTCTTCTATACTTAGTGAAAGTTACGTTTTAGTATGTATTAGTGTTTCACCATCAGCGATCAGACTGAGTCTGTTCAGTTATCGCTGATAGTCTTTCTTATAAACATTTCTATGTATTAGTGTTTCACTATCAGTGATCAAACTGAGTCTGTTCAGTTATCACTGTTAGTTCCTAAAGTAAACAGCCAACGTAATCCCTGAAGACAAGTCTCGCGTCAACATATGTTCATAGCTGAATCGAAGATGAAGCTGCTGAACAAAGAGAAGTTTACTAGTGACCTGATGCGGATATCAGTGAAGCAAAGACAACTCTACTTATACGCGAAGGAACTTGAGAAAAAGCTTCAGCGATAGCTGAACCTCTTTATCTCTGAACTTAGAGATACTCAGCGATCAAACGATCATAAAGCTTATGCCTCAAGTTTCCTTTTGTCTATCCTTGCACAACCTAGTACGATGTGTCAGAACGGACAAGTCTCTGTAACCATTCGTACAACAACTCTGTCAACTACACTGTTCATGACCCGGCCGAAAGCATGTCTCCCAAAAGTCAGATTCCCAAAGCCAATCTGTGAACGCCACGTGTAAAGTACCCTGCCATGCATTTAATGCATAGGGTATAAATAGGAAGTTCACCCCTTCATCTGAAGGAGTGCTTCATCCTTGAACTCAATATAGAAACCCTTGTTTTCTATATCTCTTAATCCCCCCATTCTCTGAACTTCTTGTGCAATTATCTTAGTGTTTCTTAAGTTTGTTTAGATTGAGTCTGTCTTAATCTTATTCCGCAACAAACTTGTAAATTGTATTTTGATTTATCAATAAACAATTTATTAAACGTTAAATTCTGTGTTTGTATTCAACCCCCCCCCCCTTCTACAAACTTGTTTAGCACCTTCGGGACCAACAAGTGGTATCAGAGCAATTTGTTTAAATCTAATAAACAAGATCTTGTTGTATACTCTTCTTTGCTATTCTAAAATGGCATTAAACACAAACACAAACTACTATGATAATGGTTCACTTTCTAAACCTCCTCGATTTAGCAGAGATAACTTTTCTCTATGGAAAAATCGAATGATGCTATTTCTTGAAGGTGCGGATCCTACTATACCTTAATATATAGAAAACGGACCCTATGAACCTGTTAGAATTATAGCTGCGGTTCCTGCTACTACCACCACTGAAGCTGTCCCTGAACGATATGTCGTTAAGAAAATAAGACAGTGGAGTGATGAAGATAAAAAGAAGGTAGGCATAGATGCAAAAGCAAATACCATTATATCAATGGCTTTGCCTGATGAAGTTTTCCATTCCATCATGCATCTGAAAACTTCTAAAGAAATGTGGGAAACCATATGTGTTCAATATGAGGGCACCACTGAAATCCAAGAGACTCGAAAGATTAACTTGGTAAGACAGTATGAAAGTTTTATCGCTGGTAAGAATGAATCTCTTTCTGACGTCCATCAGCGGTTTAACTGCCTAATCATTGACCTAAGAACTGTTGGTAGGACCTATTCTAACTCTGAGGTCCTAACAAAATTCTTGGAATGTCTTCCTGAAAGCTGGGACAGTTATTCAATATGTCTTAAGCTGACAAAAGACTTACATACTCTCTCTCTAAGCACTTTATATGGAATACTGCTCAACTATGAGCAATATAATCTCCTGAAGAAGAATCTTGTAAAAGATTCTAAAGACTCTAAAAGCACTCCTGTTGCTTTAGTCTCTTCAGAGATAATTCCATCTCAGCGATCTACTCTCACTATCACTGAGTTAGATTCTGAATCTGAGGATCTATCAGACCCTGATCTTTCAGAGTTTGATGAGTCCTTAGCACTCTTGACAAACTCTTTTAAGAGATTTGCAAGAAAGAGCAACTTCCGAAGAAGTAAACCTCTCTCTCTTACTGAAAAGCCAAAATCAACTCCGGTTGATAAGGCTACTGCCACTTGCTATAACTGCGAAAAGATTGGACATTTTGCTAGTGAGTGCAGGGCGAAAAAGGTCTTCAAACCTTCTATCTCAAGAAGATCCAGTGATGACAAATACCAAAAGCTGAAGAACAAATATCAAAAGCTGAAAAGCTATCAGCGAAAAGGTAAAGGTCTCATCGCTGAAGAACACGACTGGGCTGAATCAGAAGAATCATCTTCTGATGAAGAAGAAGTCGCTAATCTTTGCCTCATGGCTGAGATTAAAGAAGAAGTGGAAGAACCATCTGAACCTTCTATGAGCTACATATCATCTCAGGTATCTATCTCTACAAATCCCTCTCTGCCTGAAGCTGAGAGAAGTCGCGCTGTTGATGTGCTGACGATTGACCTTTATAATGCCCTAAACGACAAAACTCAAGCTGAGAATAAAAATGTTCATTTAACTCAAGAGCTAGAGAAATGTCATGAAAGGATCAAAGAACTAAATCTTTTAGAAGAAAAGTTGAAAGATCAAGTCATTATAAATGAAATCATCAACATTGAACGTGAACAAGCCATTGCCGCTCTAAAAGCAGAAAAGGCTCATGTTGAAAAATGGTGCAAATCATCAACAAAGATCTCTGAGATAATAAATGCTCAAACTCCTGATAGTGATAAAACTGGTCTTGGTTTTTGGACACCTCAGGACGATCTTAAGGAAGAAAGTTCCTCACTTAAGTTTGGAACTTTTGTCACCTCTTTCTTTGACACTTCTTATAATCAATTCTATCCCTGTTCTTCTTCAAATCCCATCCCTGAGGAAAAATCCAAAGACACTAAGTCTACGGATAAAGGAAAGTCCATTCTCCTTCCTCAGAAGGCAAACAGGAAAGCAAAGCTGAAAGTTCCTTCTAAACCTTCAGCTAAGCAATCCTCTAGCTCTGTGATAGAAATCTTTGATCTCTATCCTCCAAAGCTGAAGATTGACCTTAAACCTTCGAGATCTGAAGAAATGAACATTCCTCCCAGATCTCAAGAGAAAAGTCTTCTTGGACCTGGCCCTGCTCATCTTAAACTTGCAAAACCTACTTCTGGTCCTAAAACCATTTTTAGATACAGAAAGTGTTATCACTGTGGTTTTACCGATCATATTGCAAGCAAATGTCCAACTGCCACTGAAGCTGATAAAATAGCTAAAGTGAAGAAAAATGCCTCTAAAGCTAAGAAGGTCACCAAGGCTGAAAAATCAACCAAAGTGAAAAATACCACTAAGGTTAAGAAATTAACCAAAGTGAAGATTACCACTGAAGATGAATCTTCATCTGCTAAGAAGACAGCTGATCCTTTCTTATCCACTAACTCTGAAGGACCCATTGAAAAGTGGGTACCAAACAACGTTTAATCTTCCTTATGTGTGCAGGGATCAAAGGGCATCTGGTATCTTGATAGTGGATGTTCTCGTCATATGACTGGACAAAGAGACCTGCTCACTGAATACAAGGAAGAGAAAGGTCCCTCTGTGACCTTTGGTGGAAATGGTAAATGATATACCCGAGGGTTTGGTGTCCTCAGCAATGGGACAACTACCTTTCGAAGAGTCACTTATGTAGATGGACTGAAGCACAATCTTCTAAGCATCAGTCAGCTATGTGATAAAGACTATGAAGTACGCTTTACTAAGAAAGCATGTTCAGTGTTAAATGAGAAAGGAAAACTTGCTCTCAGTGGTCATCGCAGAGAAAATGTCTATGTAATAGATATGGACTCTACTATCACTGAAAACTTATGTTTTCTATCTAAGGCCTCTTCTGATATCAACTGGCTATGGCATAAAAGGCTCTCTCATCTAAACTTCAAAACCCTGAATTCTCTCTCATCTAAGGAACTGGTTTCTGGTCTTCCTCAACACTCATATGCTAAAGAATCTCTCTTCTCAGCATGTGAAAAAGGAAAACAAACAAAAGCAAGTTTCAAGTCGAAACAAGTTTCCTCAGTGACAAGTCCTCTTCAGCTCTTGCATATGGATCTGTTTGGCCCTGTCAACATCCAATCAATAGCTGGAAAGAAATATACACTTGTCATTGTAGATGAATATTCTCGCTACACCTGGGTTATCTTTCTTCGCTGTAAGAGTGATACTCCAGAAGAACTAATATCTTTTGTGAAAAAGATGGAAGTGCTGAACAATCTTACTGTTCGTTCAATAAGAAGTGATCATGGAACTGAATTCAAAAATAGTTCCCTGAACAATTTCTTTGAAGACAAGGGAATCTCTCACAACTTCTCTTCAGTAAGAACACCTCAGCAAAATGGAGTCGCTGAAAGAAGAAACAAAACGATCATAGAAGCTGCTAGATCAATGCTCAGCGATTCTCATCTCCCTACTCAATTTTGGGCAGAAGCTGTAAACACTGCATGTTTTACTCAAAACAGATCGCTGATAATAAAGCGATTTGGGAAGACAACCTATGAACTTTTTGTTGGAAGAAAGCCTTCTATCAGCTTTCTTCATATCTTTGGTTGTCAGTGCTTTATCTTAAACAACAGAGATCAACTTGGAAAGTTCGACCCAAAAGCTGATGATGGAATATTTCTAGGATATTCCTCCATCTCCAAAGCCTACAGAGTCTTCAACTAGAGAAGACAAACCGTAGAAGAAATAATTCACGTTACTTTTGATGAAACTCGCTCAGCGAACTCCAAACCAATCGCTGACAATGAAGAGTTAAATGCTTGGATGCTTTCTCACTACAGAGAAACTGAACCTTTCTTCTCAAACCATCAGCATTCAGATCCTCCAGTCGCTGATGATGATCCAAACATTATACATCCTACCGCTGAATCCAACTCATGGGTTTCAGCTGAACCTCTAAACACACTCCTACCATCAAATCTGCCTTCGTCTGAAAACCTCTCCAGTGAATCTACTCAACAGTTAATCGCTGATGAACCTCAATCGTCCTCATCAGTAAACATTCAAATTGTTGATCCAACCTCTGAGTTAAGCAATAATTCTCCTGCTCAGCGATGGACCAAAGATCACCCAATAGATTAAAATCTTGGTGAGCCAGATGCAGGTATTCAAACACGACGAAGCTCAAGTAATATCTGTCTCTTTGTAAACTTTCTCTCTTTAATAGAACCAAAGAAGACTGATGATGCCCTCAGAGATCCAAACTGGGTCAGCGCTATGCAAGAAGAGCTGACTGAATTTTCTCGAAACAAAGTTTGGAATCTCATTCCTAGACCATCTGATAAAACTGTAATAGGCACCAAATGGGTGTTTAGAAACAAGTTAGATGAACATGGAACTGTAACCCGCAACAAAGCTCGACTTGTTGCTCAGGGATACAGACAAGAGGAAGGCATAGACTATGATGAAACCTTTGCCCCTGTGGCCAGGCTCGAAGCAATTCGACTATTCTTAGCTTATGCAGTCTATAAAGACTTCATCGTGTATCAAATGGACGTAAAATCAGCGTTTCTAAATGGAAAGCTGAATGAAGAAGTCTATGTAGAACAACCACCAGGGTTCTATGACCCTAAGCATCCAAATTATGTTTATAAATTGGATAAGGCTCTCTATGGTCTAAAACAAGCCCCTCGTGCTTGGTATGACACTCTCTCATCTTTTCTTATCTCTGAAAATTTTGAACGTGGCAAGATTGATAATACGTTATTTTTCAGAAAGATAAAAGGTCATATAATTCTTGTACAAATATATGTCGATGACATAATATTTGGTTTTACTAACCCATCTCTGTGTACTCGTTTCGCTGAAAGAATGAAGAAAGAATATAAAATGAGTATGATGGGTGAGCTGACATATTTTCTTGGTCTTCAGATTAAACAATATGACAAAGGTACTTTTATCAACCAAGGTAAATATGTTAAAGATATGCTGAAGAAGTTTGATCTTACCCAAACTTCAGCGATGAAAACTCCTACGGCACCACCCCTGACACTTAACAAAGATCCTTCTGGAAAACCTGTTAATGTCACTGCCTATAGAGGAATGATAGGCTCTCTGCTGTATCTCACAGCAAGCCGACCTGACATCATGTATTCTACTTGTTTATGTGCATGCTATCAATCTGAACCCAAGGAATCCCATCTGATCGCTGTAAAGCGAATTTTCAGATATCTGAAAGGAACTCCTAACCTCGGTCTTTGGTATCCCAAAGACTCAGGGTTCGATCTAACTGGTTATTCTGATAGTGATTTTGCAGGTTGTAAACTTGACAGAAAGAGTACCACTGGTGGATGTCAACTCTTGGGATGAAAGCTGGTAAGTTGGACAAGCAAGAAGCAAAATTCTGTGTCCACTTCCACAGCTGAAGCTGAATACGTAGCCGCTTGAAGCTGTTGTTCTCAAATCTTATGGATGAGAAATCAACTATTAGATTATGACCTTCAGTTATCAAAGATTCCTATCTATTGCGACAGCACTAGTGCTATCGCTATAGCAAATAATCCAGTGCTACATTCAAAGACAAAACACATAGAGATCAGATATCACTTTATCAGAGACCATGTGATGAATGGTGATATTGAACTTCACTTTATCCCTACTGACTTTCAGCTTGCTGGTATATTCACCAAACCTCTTGATGAGACAAGGTTCAACTTTCTCATCAGTGAGCTTGGAATGCTGAACCTTGAAGAATAATTCTTCAGCGTTCATGTATTGCGTCAGTAATCAAAAGTTCCCCTTTCATCATTCTCTCTGATAAATATTCTGACTCTCAGGTATGTTTTCTCAATCCCTACAACTGAATCTTCATTCAGTTGAGATATTTTTTAAAATATAAATCTTAATCACTGAATCTTTCTTCAAATGATTAAAAGCTTTTTGAAATTAAATTTATCACTGATATTTATATTCAGTGATCCTTTTAAAAGAAAATCTATCCCTATCTTTTCATCAGGGATACTTTCAAAAAGAAAATTCTATTGCTGATATTTTTTCTTCAGTGATAAATTCAAAACGGACAAATGAACAGTCTCCTTCTTAACTATGACATCATTTGAACCGACAATCCACGACATGCCTTTTTCTGACACGTTCGTCCGTTGTTCTTCTATCCAATCACCTTCGTGGGACGTGTCCATGTCATGATGTGCATTTGTTTTCCCGCTTCTCTCACATTCTCTCTTCTCTCTCTCACATAAAAAAGGAATGCTTTTCCATTCTATCAATTTACGCTTTCTGGAAATACTTTCTAAGCAAGAATACTCTCTCAAGCATTCTCGCATTCTCAAGCTTTCTGCATCATCCTCTTCAAGATCAACAGGTTATTCTTGATTTCTTATCTTAAATCTTTTTACATAAACCCCCATTTATGGGTTTAAAAGACTCAAATCTCGTAAAAGCATTTTTTTTTATTTTATTCTTTAAAAACCATTTTATTCTTTATTCAAAATCAATGGTTTTTCTTCTTATTCTTGAATCTTGTTCTAAGATAAACTGTTTTTCTCTAAAAATATGTTGATTTTCTATGTTTCTTTCCCCAAATAGAAACTAGCAAATCTTCTTTATTTTACGACTAAACCTTTCTTCTACTCGTTTATCTACTCAATCAGAATGACTCAATCTGCACTTTTTGCCTCAAAGAATGTCAAGTTCGCCATTTCTGACTCAGAGCTCCCAAAGAACAATCATCTTGCTCGCCTCGAGTTTGATGGTATCAAGTACCCACATCTGGTGGAAGCTGCACAATTCCTAAGGCAATCCTGCATTGCCTATGCTATCACTGTGGATCCGACACCCTCCAAAGCTCTTCTCCAGCAATTCTGGTTTACTGCTGATGAAACCTCAATCACCAACAAAAAGGGTGAACAGGTTCCTGCTATCTCCTTCAGCACTCAACTTGGCTCAGGGATCATGACTGCCCTAGGACTGAGGAAAGCTCTGCGTTTTCCCGACAAACCCAGGAATGGATTCGACTCCTTGCCAACTGAAGCTGAACTCATCCAATTCCTGGATGCCATGGAATATGCTTGAGAACCCAAACCAAGGACGACTATTCCCAACAAGAAGCCGACTCTTGTGAAGAAGGCACTGATGCCTTCCCAGCTAAACTACTTCTTCTCACACATCATTCAGTGTATGAGTGGAAATAGTGGGTCACTGGATCAAGCCAGCAAGGTTCAGGTCCAGATGGCTTACTCAGTGATCGTTGGACGTAACTTCGACTACGCAACAGCTATCTTTGATGACCTGAAGTCAAAGATAGAGAAGACCGAGAGGGATCCCAAGGTTCCCTACGTACGCTTCATCTGCACGTACCTGAAGTTCCTCTATCCTTCTACTTACCCCACTAATGCGGATGCATCATTTCCAAAAGTGGGTCAGCGATCACTGGAGGTCAAGACGCTCCCCAACGAGGTAAGTATCTCTAAACTTCGCTCTCGTCTCTCTCTCCTCACTTCTTCGTCTTCAGCGGCCACGCAGGAGGTTCCTTCTTCTGCTATCCCTGCCACTACCCCTTCCAAACGACCATCAACTGGTTCCCTTGGTCCTTCGAAGAAGGCCAAGGTGACCAAGGAGAAAGCTAATTCTAGCTCTATACCTAAGGATGTTTCTCTACAAACTTCCTTAGATGCTTTCGTGGGTCTCTCCTCCACATCCTCAGCTCCAACCACTTCAACCGTGCCAGCGATCTCGGTCGCTGTCACAACAACAGTGACACAACCTGAGGTAACTACCCCTATCCCTACATCTTCTATCCCGATCTCTAGTCCTCCTATTTCTTTGGTCTCTAACCCTCCCTCTATCCCTACTCCTCAGTTTGGACCCATAGGACCTGAACATCATTCTTTTGAGGAATCTCTGCAATTCTACAAAATGTTTGATAATTCAGGTAATCCTATAACCTTATACACTACTCCCAACTTACCATATAAGCCTGGTTCTGAAAAACTAACTTATCTTTCAGGTCCTAGTCTGGCGACTGTTGACACCAATGTCAACAGTTTGAGTTCAAAGGTGGATTCTCTTTCTGCTTCTCTCAACAACACCACCAGCGCTGTTCAAACAGCTGGTGATGCATTGAAGACGCTGACTGCCACCTGCGCCTCCAAAGCTGATCTTTCTCACATCGCTACTCTTCAGGCAGCGATTGTCAAATTCAGGGAAGAATCCAAGCAGCAGTATGATGACCTGTCTGCAAAGATCGATGCCTGCACTGCAACTTTCCAGCAAGTCCTCGACAAGCTGAATGCACCAGCTCCAGTTCCTGCTCCAACATTTACAGAAGATGATCGCTCAGCCCTGACCATAGCTGTGGAATTCATTCACCTAGCTACGTCCGACATCCCTGCACTTGAAGGACGACTCACAGGTCTGGAGGCTGAAGTCCAGAAGCTGGCTACTGCTACAACTTCGTCTCCTTCAAAAGATCTCTCCCTTGTTGATAATGACAAAGAGGGGGAGAAGACAGCTGAAGAAAACACGGATGCTGAAGTTTGTGCTGAACCACTGAAGGAAACTCCCTCTCAGGTTGAGGGGGAGATAGCTGCTGATAAAGCCCCTCCCACCATCGCTGAAATAGTCGATGATGAAGAGGAGGATGAAGACGATGATGAAGACCTTGATCTTGAAGATCAAGCGGATGATTCTCATCAAGATGATGATGATGACGATGAGGAAGATCCATCTCTCTGGTGTTCTTCAGCCGTCACATCATCAGCGATAGCTTCGAAAGAAGTTATCCAAGCAGGGGGGAGACAAGGATCATCTTCAGGAACCCCTTCCCAAAGCAAAGGTGTACCTGCTAAGGAAACCCTGAAGATGATCTCACTACCTGAGGAGAATCCTTCTCAGGTATGCCTTACTCTTGTTCCCTTATCTTTCTATAAAAATCCTACCCCTGTTTCTTTCTAGCCTTTATCTTTCTTCTTTCCTTCAAAATAATCTAACTTCGTTTTCATTTTCTGACCAGACAGTTCTCTCCCCTGCTTAAGGGATCTGAACTTCAAATAATTCCAGCTAATATCGCTGAAGACATAATCCCAATCTCTATCGCTGAGATTGATGAAGAAGAAGAAGAAGATTCCCTGGTCCATCCAGGAAGGCCTTCTCAACCATCTCAATGGTCAGAGAAAGTGATGAAGAAAAGAGTTGAAATGATCGCTCAACTAGAAAGTCAACGGCTGAAAATTCCTCTTCAAACATCTCTCTCAGAGCTCGACTTCCTCACTGATGCTGAACGAGAAGAATCTGCCAAAGCTGAGAAACTGTTCACTGAATGTAGACAAGATGCTCAACTCGCTTTAAAGATTCAATCTTCTCAAGTCAAGGACAAGAAGCTGAAAAGAAAGCCTGTGGAAGTTCAAGCTGCACTGCTGAAAGAAATTGAAGAGGAACGCTCCAAAGAACAAGAGATCAACGATAAGTCTATCGAATGGTGTAAACAGAAGATGGATTATCGCTCTGATCTTCTTCCAATAACAGCCGTGACTATCTCTGGTCGCAAGAAGAAGGATCAACTCTCAGTGACCATGGAGATTACCAGAGAGGATGGAACTCAAAAAGCTATGTACGTTTCCAAACTTGAAGGCTTCGGGTTTACAGAGTGGGTAGAATTCTGGGATGCGCTGAAGAAATCGAAATCTACATACAGAGGCTACGTTGAAGGACTTCTTAAAGCTCTCATCAACAGAGTTACTTCTGTACTGAATCTGCCATCTCCTATCCCTCCCAATCCCAAGAAACTCAAGAGAAGAATTGGGTCCTCCTCCTATGAAGACGTCGCCATCATCAGGAATGAAACTTCTATCAAATTTTCAAGAGATGCACTGTTTGGTCCTTCTCCTGATCTTTCAGTTCTGGATTTATCTCTGCCTCCTGGTGGTCCTTTCCAAGCTGGTCAAGTAATTGACAATCCTTATGGAATATTCTTCAGAGATGATGATGAGGAACTCAGATTTCAAAGAGTCTCTGAGATTCCTATCTGTCCTCTGAATCATCTCAAGGATCTCTTATGCTTATGGTGTGACTTCTTCCCTGCTGCTGAGAAAATCAAAGAAATTATCAGCCAAGAATCCTTGGAACGAAGACAGAAAGGAGAAGAAATACCTGAGTACATGATAAATCCTCCTAAGTCTTCTTATAGCTGATAGATTAGTTTTCTCTTATGTAATCTATTAGTTGTACTTACAGTAGTTAGTTATTTACTTGTAATTTTCATTCCTTGTAATTCTCTTCTTGAAATAATGAAATTTCAGTAAAGTACTTAACTTCATCAGTGCTGTAAAAGATCCCTCAAAATAGTAATTGGGACATGTATGTTACGAGTCCTGATTATTCCATCATTTTGAATCATAAAGTAATTTTCTTCAGTTACTTTGTCATTATCAAATAGGGGGAGATTGTTGATCCAAACTCTCTCAGTGATTTGATAACGACCCTCTTCTATACTTAGTGAAAATTACGTTTTAGTATGTATTAGTGTTTCACCATCAGCGATCAGACTGAGTCTGTTCAGTTATCGCTGATAGTCTTTCTTATAAACATTTCTATGTATTAGTGTTTCACTATCAGTGATCAAACTGAGTCTGTTCAGTTATCACTGTTAGTTCCTAAAGTAAACAGCCAACGTAATCCCTGAAGACAAGTCTCGCCTAAACATATGTTCATAGCTGAATCGAAGATGAAGCCGCTGAACAAAGAGAAGTCTACTAGTGACCTGATGCGGATATCAGTGAAGCAAAGACAACTCTACTTATACGCGAAGGAACTTGAGAAAAAGCTTCAGCGATAGATGAACCTCTTTATCTCTGAACTTAGAGATACTCAGCGATCAAACGATCACAAAGCTTATGCCTCAAGTTTCCTTTTGTCTATCCTTGCACAACCTAGTACGATGTGTCAGAACGGACAAGTCTCTGTAACCATTCGTACAACAACTCTGTCAACTACACTGTTCATGACCCGGCCGAAAGCATGTCTCCCAAAAGTCAGACTCCCAAAGCCAATCTGTGAACGCCACGTGTAAAGTACCCTGCCATGCATTTAATGCATAGGGTTTAAATAGGAAGTTCACCCCTTCATCTGAAGGAGTGCTTCATCCTTGAACTAAATATAGAAACCCTTGTTTTCTATATCTCTTAATCCCCCCATTCTCTGAACTTCTTGTGCAATTATCTTAGTGTTTCTTTAGTTTGTTTAGATTGAGTCTGTCTTAATCTTATTCCGCAACAAACTTGTAAATTGTATTTTGATTTATCAATAAACAATTTATTAAACGTTAAATTCTGTGTTTGTATTCAACCCCCCCCTTCTACAAACTTGTTTAGCACCTTCGGGACCAACAAATAATCATGGCAAATCACCCTTATATATATACATCCTCCAACTATTTTCATGAAGAAATCCCCAAACATTTGAACATATAGAGATAAAGTAACAAATAGGAGATTATGATGTGTATCTAGTTTTAACAAAGGTTTAGTAAACTCACCTTGCTAGATTTAGACTAAATCTAGATTTTACCCACTTAGAGCTTTCCTTGAAGAAACTTGGTTCTTCAAACAAAATCTTCCAAAACCTAGATCCACAAGGTTCCAACCATAAATATACATAATCAACCACAAAGAATCGTTTCCCAAACCATGTACATGGATACCTCAACTAATACCGAAACCCTAACTTCCATAACCAAAGAGAATAGAAGATTACCTTAACCCAAGCTTGAATTCACCAACCAAAACACTTCTAGTTTACCAAAATGATTACAAACCTTCAATCTATGAAAGGGACAACAAAGGGTGGATGAAACCCTAGAAAACTTTGGGGAAGAAGATGAATAGGGAGAGATGAGAAGCTTACCACCACAAAATGCTCTAGAATACTTCAATAAACTTCCAATCTCTTCCTTGATCCTTGAAGAGCTCTCAAAAACGACACCATAGCAAGTTGAATCACCAAAATCGGAGTTGAAATGAGAGAGATATAAAGAAATGAAGTTTGGGGCTGAAAATCGCGATTTTAATACTCTGATACACCCAGGCGATTGTGCCAGGCTATAGTGACAATGTCACAATCTGGGCACAATCGCTGAGATTGTACCGAGAGTTTTCGGGCTCTAGCGACCATGACAGGCGATTGTGACACTGTCACAATCGCCGGGCATTATAGCCTAGCACGTACCGAAACTATTTTGGTCATAACTTCTTCGTTATAGCTCCGTTTTCGCTCCGGAAAGAACTGTTGGTCTCGTAATTGAATCATTTATCCATCAAGACTATAAAACCAACGATTCAAGCCCAAAATCAAATATCTTATTTTTCCTTAATATATCGGTTTCTTTATAAACTTGAAATGATACTTTTCGAAAATCGGGGTATTACAATCCTCCCAACCTTAAAAGAGATTTTGTCCTCGAAATCTAGCACCAACAAATCACCCAATATCGCCCTTGGCGAGGTCAAATGATTCCCTGTCCAAAAGGAATACCTTCACTAAACCTTACCTCATATACGAATCCGATTACATCCCCGTTGAGGTTATCGCTGCGTTCCTTATAACGAACCATCGCCAACTCAACCTCAACTTTCCATATAACTCACCCAAAGCAGGATAAACGTTAAGTTCTAGCTTAATCACATTCTTAACATTAAATCTCGGTCGCCTCCCAACCTTATGTTGTTCATATTACCTCAAGAGTAACTTACGACCTTATTTAGTCATTTCCACCAAGAATACTCCAAAGCAAACATTTCCCTTAGTTACCTCTAAATACGACGCATCAAGGTCTCTTTAATAATAGATTTGTACTTAAAGTCTACCTCAACATTCTCACCAAATGTCTCCAATAAACATTACCACTAAACTCCCACCATGAACTCAAGCATCGATTTCCAAATCAGCGAAAGTCCTGACAATTATCAAAATACCAATGAATGATTTCTTAATTATCAACATCTAATTTCCTTAAGTTTACCGCTCGTCCTGCAGATGCACCAGATCTAACGGAAATATATTGAAGCACACCAACAGTTATTGTCCTCAAAATCAAGCGCTAACACCTAACCTCGAGATGGTCATTCTGCAAACGTGGGCATACTACCAAATATTTCCTTTCCGGTTAACAATGTCGATTCAAAGTTGACACCTACTCTTGGGAGTAGTCACCCAAATCCAACATCCTTACCAGTCAACCATAACATCATCATTATTCACGAATACCCAACAATATAGTACACCACCGACATATAGCATGCCGTCATACCAAATTCCCACAAATCCACAACCAACCATATCCAAACAACCGAACACGATTTTAATCCGTAGGTTTAGCAAACAATAAAGATCGTTACTTAACTAAATGGGAGAAAGCACATGTCTAACGCCTCAAACTCCGAGGACTCTTTTAATCCTGAATATTGACTTCTAACACGAGGGGGCTTACACCTATAGCCCAATGAGTTCAAGGTTTTTCACACTACTATGCCTATTTTGAAATTTATAAAACTCTCAAATACATAAGTTTTATAACAATTAAACGTGCGGTGAGAATATACTATCGTGCATTCTATATGTTTCAAAATTGATCACCAATGCCACACATATAAACCATTTTCAAAACTCATTTGATCATTACTTACACTAATACAACGATAACGAAAGATGCGTATCAAAATTTTAAAACGGACTACCAGGGTCTTAGTATGCATCAATTTATGCTATGCGTATGAAAATAACTTTCCGTTCCATAACATGTGCAATAAAAGTTTGTACAACTCCCAAAAGAGGTGTAACACCTTAGGCATATCCCATATCGGCCGTGGACAGGAGTGATGCTGGGTGTTATAAGTAATATCTTAGCCTTCCTAACAACAACGCGTTTTGGGACCACAAGCACGTCAGGTTCTGGGAACTCTGAGGTTAAGCGTGCTTGGGTGGGAGTAGTCCCAGGATGGGTGACCCCCTGGGAAGTTTCTCACCAGGTCGCCAGAAACAAATCCGTGCGCTACACGTTGGTTAAATCCAGAGGCAAAGCGGACAATATTGTTGTCAAGGCAGGCGGGATGTTATAAGAGGATTTCACAACTTCAACTTTAAAATCTTTTACTTTGACACAAAACGTCGGAAGATAAAATTTCCAACAAGACCTATATACGTCCGATCATTTCCCAAATGTAGTAACACAATAGGAAAATATATATATATATATATATATATATATATATATATATATATATATATATATATATATTCGCGGTTCAAATTTGGGTCGCACCGATAAAACGTACTTACCCAAAATTGTAAATACAACGACATGCAAACCGGAACTTCATCTCATGCATTGAGGAAAACTCCTATCAGTAAAATCAATAACTGAAATATGTTCCGGGCAAAAGTTCTATCCAAAATACCAAAAATCTTTCATACGATTACTCACACCAACAGTATAATTTATGTAACGAATGAGAAATAGTTTTACGTACTAAAACAGTGTATAACAAGACTTTCATACAAAATTACATAAGGGAGATTCACAAAATCGAACCTCAAAATTCCTGCAATTAACCATGAAATGTCATGAAATAAAACCTCCCATCGTGACTCGCATACATCTGTTTATTCCCCAAAATTTAGTAAAGACATATGCATGCGATTTGAGCAATTTCAAAAGTAATTTAGTTTAATTCCAAACTGTATAAATAAAATGTTTGCAAAACCCGAGACAACATGCTCATAATATCGAACTCTTAAAGTTTTCTCTCTTTTAGTCATAATGCGGCACGAAATAAGATTTCACAACAAAACTTGAATGCGATCGATTATTTCGCAAAGCTAGTAGATTGATATGCGTTTGTACCCGGTTAAAACATGAAATAAATTATGTTGTTTTCGAGTTCAGAGCCAAATATAAACATGTTCTCACCGTTCCAAAACATTGGCTGAAATACCATGACGGAATTTCCAATAAATTATGCATACATGATATGTGTAACTGAACTGCTCCCACTAAACTCAAAGGGAAACAATACCATTGTTTTTAAACCGGACAATTTTCTTCAAAACTCCATTTAGTTAAAACCGAGCCAACAACCCATGAAAGCCAGTAGAGACATCGAAATACGTTTGACCAACAATTATGCAAACACCACGACCCAAAAAGGTAATTAGTCCAAAACTCCTCATCAGTTGCAACGAATGTTTTCCAAATGAACTTTTTCTTTTCATGTTTCCAAAACGACTCCTAGTTCAATGATATGCATATTCTAACGGTTTATAAAATCGTATGCACCAAATGGACAATTATATAAAATGACTTCCATTTATATATTACATCATAAAAGAAATATATCAAAACGATTTATTTATCAAAATGCCCAAGAATCACGAAGATGTGTGTTACATAAGTTTATAAAGTTAAATATATCCAAATAACCCAAAATTTATCAGCAGTTAACAATTTAATGTAAAACACAAGCACTTTAAAATAAGTAACTTATAAATAATAGCCCATGTTCTTTTTAAATAATAAAGACCGACTCATATACATATGAATCCACTGCATTACAGTCTAAACAGTACATGGCTCCAATTGAATGACCAACGCACTCAAAACATGTACTTCTCAAATGATGCGCATTAACCGCCATCATACTTGGTATTTCACAATTAAGCTATTAAACCAGACCGAAGTCCTAAAGACTCATTTATTTTCAAATATGCATTTCCAAGTGTAACTACCGGTAAGAATAGAAATCATAAAATGGGACTATATACATAATTTCAAATACTTCACATAAATATGCAAGTAATGCTTCATAAAACATTCCCTTTCATGAATGATGCATAAAAACCGACAACCATTCGAAAGTATATTTCTTTGACCAAAGATCGTTTTATGCAATAAAACGTTAAAACACATTGATTTGTGACCCTCTATCAAAATGTCCAAAAATCCCAAAAGTTGTGTTATACAAAGTTTATAAAGATAAATACTTCAAATAATCAAAGATTACCAACTAACCCAACATTTGATAATTTCATGTAAAACACATAAACACTTAAAAAAGGATATTTTGGCATGTACACCGTTTTCACAACTCAACTTGAACTCACGCTCCTTGATTTCTCTAGTTACACTATCGTCATCCAGATGCTCAACATCTTAAGGCAAAAATCACGGACTTCATAGGTTCACCTTACAATTTCTCCTCGAATACATTGATTCAAAAAGTCTATGATTCTAATCCAACCAATTAATCCGACTCGAACAGTTCACTTAACGCAATCACCATACTTACCGTCACTCCAAGTAACGAATAATAAAAACATTAACTTTTTATAATAGTTACTCATTCGGAAACTTTCTTACCACCCTAACGGTCGACATACCAAGGCAGTTCATGCAAGCATGAGAATGAATAAGGTGGAGATTAACATAATTGAACATGAAGGAAACATACTACTACGTCTACCAAATAACATAACGTTAGTAAACCAAGCACAAGAGAACGTACCACTACATTACCAATTCTCACAGTAACGGCACTTCAAGCACCATCACGTATAAATATCCTCATAATAACATTAGCTAGGTGAGATTATGAACATATAATACATAAAGGTTCTTGTTACCATCGCCACAACGCTTGATAACCATAGTTTCCGTCGAATCTAAGACTAACCCATCTTAAAAATTTATACCTATCTCACAAATCATTGCCTAACGTACTTAGACTAAGTCTAGACATCTTACATTCATGCCTAGTTCACTTAAACTAGAGCTCTGATACCAACTTGTAACACTCTAAAAATAGGGATAACAAAAATCCGAAAAACGGACATGCGTTATTTAAAATTGCCAAAGCAAGAGCCTCCCAAAAATGGGGAAAATACACAAATCTGTTTAAATACAATCGTAATTAAACGGATAATAAATAACAACCAACTAATCTAATTTCTATAACCAAAAAAGAAATTACAATCAAGGGTGTCATTTATAGACCCAAAGGATTCTCTACCAATAGTAAGTCCAAAAGCGATATTCCCAAATCTCTCACCCAAGCACTACGCCAGTCCAAAAGCGATATTCCCAATTTAGGACCGATGCCGCTTAAACCTGAGATACACATCGACACCAAACAAGTGTTAGGCCAAAGAGCCTAGTGAGTTGAACAATAGTAAGCATGCATGAACAGTCACATTTCTTATCAGCAGTTAACCATAGTTCAACAAATGTGGATTCAATAGGGGAGACCTATAGCACCAATCAAGTCCTACCCAAGAGTCGATATACCTTGATGCCCTTAAGAAGGAACACCCCAAAGACCCGACACACCCGAAGACTATCGCTAAGAAAATTCCCCGAATGGCGGAGGTCTAGGCATATACCATCACAGTGGCGCCCAAGACTATATCCTCCTAGTGTACTGACTTGGTTCGTTCACATAACATTTATAAGGGGTTCTTTAGGTATATATTTCAACCCACATAATTCAATACCAACTACTGGTATAATATTACCACCTTATCCTCGTGATGTCTAACAAAAGACCTAATGTAAAATCATGCTCATCATGCATATAAACATATCACCAAAATGGTGTTCCAACTAGAATCATCATAATACCCATATATGCATACATTTAACATATCAAGGTACCCACATTATGTATCTATGAGACAAATCCCAAATAATGATACATATAACAATAATCATGGAAAATCACCCTTATATATACACATCCTCCAACTATTTTTATGAAGAAATCTCCAAACATTTGAACATATAGAGATAAAGTAACAAATAGGAGATTATGATGTGTATCTAGTTTTAACAAAGGTTTAGTAAACTCACGTTGCTAGATTTAGACTAAATCTAGATTTTACCCACTTAGAGATTTCCTTGAAGAAACTTGGTTCTTCAAACAAAATCTTCCAAAACCTAGATCCACAAGGTTCCAACCATAAATATACATAATCAACCACAAAGAATCGTTTCCCAAACCATGTACATGGATACCTCAACTAATACCGAAACCCAAACTTCCATAACCGAAGAGAATAAAAGATTACCTTAACCCAAGCTTGAATTCACCAACCAAAACACTTCTAGTTCACCAAAATGATTACAAACCTTCAATCCATGAAAGGGAGAACAAAGGGTGGATGAAACCCTAGAAAACTTTGGGGAAGAAGATGAATAGGGAGAGATGAGAAGCTTACCACCACAAAATGCTCTAGAATACTTAAATAAACTTCCAATCTCTTGCTTGATACTTGAATATCTCTCAAAAACGAAACCGTAGCAAGTTGAATCACCAAAATCGGAGTTGAAATGAGAGAGATATGAAGAAACGAAGTTTGGGGAAGAAAATCGCGATTTTAACACTCTGATACACCCAGGCGATTGTGCCAGGCTATAGTGACAATTTCACAATCGCCGGGCACAATCGCTGAGATTGTACAGAGAGTTTTCGGGCTCTGGCGACCATGACAGACGATTGTGACACTGTCACAATCGTCGGGCATTATAGCCTAGCACGTACCGAAACTGTTTTGGCCATAACTTCTTCGTTATAGCTCCGTTTTCTCTCCGAAAAGAACCGTTGGTCTCGTAATTGAATCATTTATCCATCAAGACTATAAAACCAAGGATTAAAGCCCAAAATCAAATATCTTATTTTTCCTTAATATATCGGTTTATGTATAAACTTGAAATGATACCTTTCGAAAATCGGGTTGTTATAGGTGGTAGCCCGGGTAGATCCTCCGGAAAGATATCCGGGTATTCACGCACCACGTCCACATCTTCCACCTTCTTCTTTTTTAACTTTGCGTCGATGACGTAGGCTAGGTACGATGCACATCCCTTGGCTAAGCTCTTTCGTGCTTTGAGGGATGAAATGATCATGTTGGCCTTTCGGTTCTTCTCCCCGTAGATGATCACTTCGCCGCCCTTCGGCAAGGGTACTCTAATCAGCTTCTTGGAACAGAATATACCAGCATCATTCTTGGATAGCCAATCCATCCCGACAATTATGCCAAACCCTCCGATATCCGCCGGTAACAAGTCTATTACAAAAGACTCCCCATCTACACTTAAGATACAACCAAAGTAGCATTCTCGAAGTAGCAATTGTTCCCCGTTGGCTACTTCTACCACTAAAGGATCACTCAATACGCTAGGAGGAGTAGTGAAGTTCTTACAGAATGAAGTAGACATAAAGGATCGGTTTGCGCCCGAATCAAACAAAATACGGGTAGGTAGAGAGTTCACTAGAAACGTACCCGATACTACATCCGCTGTCTCCCTCGCCTCATCCGCCATCATTTGGACAACCCAGCTCGGCGCCTTCGGTTGGATTTCCTTCTTCGGCATGACCGCCCTTGGAATTCCTTGGTGGCTCTTTGTTAACTTCGGGCAATTCTTCTTGAGATGCCTCGATTCTCGGCATTCAAAACAGACTCCCGCTCGGGAGAAACAGTCCTTACTCAAGTGGCCTCTCCGACCACAGTTGGAACATTCGATAGAGTTGGGTAGAGATCTCTGATTGCAGGGCCCAAAATGTTTACTCCTGCGCTTGGAGCACCACATCGTGTCGCGTCTCGGCTCCCCATTCCTTCCCCCGCTAAATGGCTTGGATGATCGCACGGGCCCGATCGGCCCTTCCCATTTTCCTTTTTCTCCTAGATGCTTCTTCTCTTCTCCGTCTTGGATCATGTCATCCTATACCAGTTGGGATGCCTCGATCACTTCTTGTAAGGTGCTCTTGTGAGCGTTTCTCACATCTGTCTTCATGTCTACCGGCAAGCCCTTCAAAAATGCCTTTATTTTCGATTCTTCATCAGTAGCCAAGTGCTCCACTAGGCTAAGTTTATCCATAAACTGCTTCGCGTAGTCGACAATAGACATATTGACCTTCTTTAGATTTCGGAACTCCTCCTCAATCTTGTCGACTGCCCTCGCATTACAATACTTCTCCATGATTTTGTTTTTGAAAATGGGCCAAGTGATTTGGGCCAAAACCTCCGGTGTAAGTGCCTTTCTGGTAACATTCCACCAACTCAGCGCATCTCCTCGAAGCAGCTGAGATGCATATTTGACCCTTTGAGAGTCCGCACAATCACTGGAATCGAATGCCATCTCGACATCCTGAATCCACTTCATACATGCTAGTGGGTCGGTTGTCCCGGAGAATTCTGGAGCTCGACTACACAGAAACGTTTTGAAGGAGCAACCCCCTTCCTTCTTCTTCTCGGTCCGGATAGCATGCTCTTCGGTCCCTATGACGGCCGGTCTGCCGCCGACCCGTTCACCACATTCTCCGCCATGACTTCATTATGTCGATGACTGGCATCACGGTCCTCTAACAGTTTCAAGAAGAATTCTTGTTGTTGTGCCATAGCCGAATCCATGGCTTGCATCATGTTGTCTCAGATCCTTGTCTCCATAGTTACTTCATCTATAATCGGATGGGAGGATGCGATATTTGTTCTTGGTATCTGTTCGGGTCCTCCACCCAAGACATTGGTTGCGGGTGGCCTTTCAGTAGCTATTACCAAAGGAGGTTGATCGGCGGTAGACTCGTCTTCGATGATGACATCCCGCGGATTTTGGAGAATATTTTGAGTACTCACCATGATGCTCTGTCAGACATGACAAAGATCACACCGGTTAATTCTTTAAAAGATAAATGGTTCAATACGTACTACTACAACGATTAATCATCATAATAACAATTTCAAACATGCTTACGTAATCATAAATTCAGAACAACACTGGCCAAGTGAGATTGTGAACGTCTTTTACAGAAGAATTCTCGTCGTCATTATCATAAATTTCAATCAATACAATTCCGTAATCCTAGTACTCTCCCCACCTAACAATGCTATATCCGGATGGACAGTGATACTAATTGTTCAACCAACTTAAGTCTAGGTATGCTAGAGTCGACACCTAGTTCACTTAGGGTGCGTTTGGTACGCAGACAGGACAGGACGGAACAGGACGGGACAGGACAGAACCGAACAGGATAGAACAATTGTTCAGCGTTTGGTAAAACAGAAATGGACAGAACAGAACAAATAACATGACCAATTTACCCCTAAATAAAAATTAAAGAATGAATAAAATATAAAAAAGAAGACATATTTAATGTTTTATAAGAGAATTATATTTTATTTTGAGGTTCTATTTGTAAAACATAAGTCTGTTCCACCTTGTTCCATGGGTGGGGGTGGAACAGGCATGTTCCACTTTTGTTCCATTTTGTTCCTGTCTGTTCCACCTACCAGTCCTGCCAAATGTGGGACAGTAATCCCTGTTCTGTTCTTTCCTGTCCAGTTCAGTGTACCAAACGCACCCTTAAACTAGAGCTCTGATACCAACTTGTAATACCCCAAAAATTGGGATAACAAAAATTTCCATTAAAGGGAAACATGGTAGTCAAATAAATGCCTTAGCATTAGCTTACCCTAAAAGAGAACAATAATTGCCTGTATAATTACAAGTTTGTAATAACAACCAATGAGAGATAACAACCTCTTAATCTAAATTCTAAATAAGAAACTAGATTACAAATGGTTGTCATCTATATCCAAAATAATCATAACTAATATTGGCCTTCCAAAAGTTCCTAAGCTCTCATCTAAAAGCCTGCTAAACCTGGCGGGCGCGCCGCTAGAACCTGAGATACATATCAAACCAAATAAGTGTTAGGCCAAACGGGCCTAGTGAGTTGTACATAAACATGGCATGTTATTCAAGAGACATGATAAAGCATTAATAACGACTCGGTCCACATGGCCATACTAGAATCAACGGGGTAGATCCATCACACCAATGAGGTTTACCTCAATTCAATGTACCTTGATGTTGTTCTCATGACAACACCCCAAAGGACCGACACACCGTCCCAGTGGCGGAGGCCTTAGGTGCATACCGTCCCGGTGGCACCTAAAGCTACATCCTCCTGGCACCTGCTCACGGTTCATCCAACTTATATATATATATATATATATATATATATATATATACCATCCGTCTCTATACATATCCCGCATCAACAAGATACATGCATAAGACTACGCATGATTTAAAACTTATGTTAGGCCCAAAATATCGAACATGTGGGTTCAACAATAATCTTCACAAGTTCCTTGATATTACACCATCATACTCAATAATAATCACATTAATCAACCCAACAATTTCTAATGTGAATGAAAAGCCAAAACCCCAAATAATCATATAAAGAGCATTTAGGTCAAACTTATCAGGTGATCAGATTTGTACAAGCATATGAGATAATACAAGTAAGCATTCAAATATGTATCCCATTTAAAGATTTTGGTAAAGAAAACTCAGAATCTAGGTTTTATAGAAAACCCTAGAAACGTAGCAAGAACCCTAGAAATGGATGGGGGAGAAGATGATCTTGAAGCTTGAGATCTTTGGTTGGAGAAGCTTGATTTTGCAATAAATGTGATGGATGATGGTTTGGATATCCCTTGAACCGATCTTGAGAAATAAATAGGGGAGAGAGAGTTTTTGAAAGAAGTAGATGGATGAGTAAATGAGAAGAGTCTGAAAATTCCCTATTTATTTCATCAGGGTTCGCGCACGGCTAGTGGCGCGAGTTGACCCGCACGGTCATCCGCACCGCCACTGGATGTTCACACGGACAGTGCTCCGCATGGCTCACGGTGCGGCCTAACCCGCGCGGCCACTCGCGCGAGGCACTGTTTCCTGCATTTCCTCTTTCCCTTTAACTGAAAATCAGAGTGTTACAATCCTCCCCACCTAATAAGGATTTCGTCCCCGAAATCACTACTGATCAAATAAGTGAGTGTATCTCCTCTTCATATCCTCTTTCGACTCCCACGTCACGTTCGTACCTCGGTGATGCTTCCATTGGACTTTTACCATTATTACCTCCTTGTGGCACAATTTCTTTGTCTTGGATTCCAATATGGTTTCCGGTTCATCCACAGATCGGTTTCCATTGTCGACTCGAATCTCTGTTAACGGTATAACGCTTTCTTCTTCCGCCTAGCACTTACGAAGGTAGAATACGTGAAATGTAGGATGAATCCCGTTCATTTCAAGTGGCAAATCCAGTCTGTAAGCTTGAAGCCTGATCTTTTCCAAAATAGTGAAGGGTCCAAGGAAGCGAGGACTAAGCTTCCCGCGTTTCCCGAAACGAATGATCCCCTTCCATGGTGAAACTTTCAACATAACTCGCTCCCCCACCAGGAATTCGACCGGTGTTCTCTTCTTATCCGCATAGCTCTTTTGGAGATCTTGTGCCGCTTTCAACCTTTCTCGAATTCCTTTAACCTTGTCCGTCATTGCTTGAACTATTTCCGGTCTCGCAAACTGTTTTTCTCTCGCCTCAAGCCAACACACCGACGTCCTACATTTTCGCCCGTAAAGTGCTTCGAACGGTGCCATCCCAATGCTCGAATGGAAACTGTTATTGTATGAAAATTCCACTAACGGCAAGTGCGAGTCCCAATTCCCTCCAAAGTCTATGACACATGACCGCAACATGTCCTCAAGTGTCTGTATCGCCCTTTCGCTTTGCTTGTCGGTTTGGGATGGTAGGTCGTACTCAATTTGAATTTAGTGCCCAACTCTCTTTGCAATCCATCCCAAAACTTGGATGTAAACCGGCTATACCGATCCGAAATTATGGATAGTGGAACCCTGTGTCTTGACACTACTTCATCAATATAGAGCTTATCTAGATTGTCCATCGACAATGTCTCCCACATTGCTAGGAAGTGTGCACTCTTGGTGAGTATATCCACCACTAACCAAATAGTGTCATGACCCTTCAAAGTCTTCGATAGTTTGGTGACGAATTCTATTGTGATGTCCTCCCACTTCCATTCTGGAATGGCCAATGGATGCAAGCTCCCATAAGGTCTTTGATGTTCCACTTTGACTTGAAGACAAGTGACGCATCTTTCCACGTAATTGGCCACATCGAGCTTCATTACCGGACACCAATAGTGCAATTTTAAATCTCTATACATCTTGGTGCTACCGGGATGTTTAGAATACTTGGACTTATGAGCCTCCGCCAAAAGCAACTCGTGGATCCCTCCAATCTTCGGCACCCAGATTCTCCCCTGGAAAAGTTTAAGGCCACGACTATCCTCCGTTAATGTTTCCCGTTGCTTTACCATGATCTCATCTTTAAGGTTTACCTCTCAAAGTGCCTCCACTTGGCTTCGTTTAATGTCCTCCACTAAGCTCGAGATTACGTCAATTTTGTTTAAGGTTACCTTGACTTCGCTCCCGTAATTCTTTCGGCTCAAAGCGTCTGCCACTACGTTGGCTTTACCGGGGTGGTAAAGCAACTCACAAGTGTAATCTTTCAAAAGCTCTAACCACCGTCGTTGCCGCATGTTGAGGTCCTTTTGGTTGATGATGTACTTCAAACTTTTATGATCGGTGAACAACGTACACTTTGTCCCATAGAGGTAGTGTTGTCATAGCTTCAAGGCGAACACTACTGTCGCTAACTCCAAGTCGTGCGTAGGAAAATTCTTCTCGTGATCCTTGAGTTAACGCGATGCATACGCTATCACTTTTCCCCTTTGCACCAAAACACACCCGAGCCCAAGCTTAGACGCGTCACTATAAACCACAAAATCTTCGGAACCTTCGAGTAAGGATAAGATCGGCGCTTCATATAATTTTCTTTGGAGATTCTGAAAGGCCTTCTCTTGCATATCGGTCCATAAGAACTTAATGTTCTTCTTCGTCAATGCCGTGAGTGGAGACGCGATCTTTGAAAAGTCTTGAATAAACCGTCGGTAGTAACCGGGCAAACCCAAGAAACTTCTTATCTCTGTTGGGCTCGTCGATGGTTCCCAATTCATCATGGCCTCGATCTTTGTCGGATGCACTTTTATCCCATCCTTTGACACCACGTGGCCCAAGAATTGGACTTTTTAGAGCCAAAATTCGCACTTCGAAAATTTCGCAAACAACTATTCCCTTCGGAGGGTTCCCAAAACCTCCCGAAAATGTTTTCGATGCTCCGCTTCATCCCGTGAGTAGATGAAAATGTCATCGATGAATACTATGACTGATCTGTCCAGTAGAGGTCGGCATACGCGGTTCATCAAGTCCATAAAGACGGTCGGAACATTAGTTAATCCGAATGGCATGACTAGGAACTCGTAGTGACCGTATCTCGTCAGAAACTTCATCTTCGGTATGTCACTCTCCTTCACTCGTACTTGATGGAAACCGGATCGCAAAATCTATCTTGGAGAAACATCCCGCTCCTTGGAGCTAATCGAAGAGGTCGTCGATCCGGGGAAGCGAATACTTATTCTTCACGGTGACCTTGTTGAGCTCACGGTAATCGATGCACATTCGCATCGACCCATCCTTCTTCTTCACAAATAGGACTGGGGATCCCCATGGCAACGAGCTCGGTCGAATAAATCCCTTCTCGAGGAGTTCTTGAAGTTGCGTCATCATCACTTGCATTTCTGTCGGGGCTAGACGGTAAGGAGCACGAGCTATCGGAGCGACTCCCGGAGTGAGGTCCATGTGAAACTCCACTTGTCGCTCCGGTGGTAGCCCTGGTAGATCCTCCGGAAAGATATCCGGGTATTCGTGCACCATGTCCACATCTTCCACCTTCTTCTTTTTTAACTTTGCGTCGATCACGTAGCCTAGGTACGATGCACATCCCTTGGCTAAGCTCTTTCATGCTTTGAGGGATGAGATGATCATGTTGGCCTTTCGGTTCTTCTCCCCGTAGATGATCACTTAGCCGCCCTTCGGCAAGGGTACTCTAATCAGCTTCTTGGAATATAATATACCAGCATCATTCTTGGATAGCCAATCCATCCCGATAATTACGTCAAACCCTCCGATATCCTCCGGTAACAAGTCTATTACAAAAGACTCCCCATCTACACTTAAGATACAACCAAAGTAGCATTCTCGAACTAGCAATTGTTCCCCGATGGCTACTTCTACCACTAAAGCATCACTCAATAGGCTAGGAGGAGTAGTGAAGTTCTTACAGAATGAAGTAGACATAAAGGATCGGTTTGCGCCCAAATCAAACAAAATACGGGTAGGTAGAGAGTTCACTAGAAACGTACCCGATACTACATCCGCTGTCTCCCTCGCCTCATCCGCCATCATTTGGACGGCCCAGCTCGGCGCCTTCGATTGGATTTCCTTCTTCGGCATTACCGCACTTGGAATTCCTTGGTGGCTCTTTGTTAACTTCGGGCAATTCCGCTTGAGGTGCCCCGGTTCTCGGCATTCAAAACAGACTCCCGCTCGGGAGAAACAATCCTTACTCAAGTGGCCTCTCCGACCACAGTTGGAACATTCGACAGAGTTGGGCAGAGATCTCTGATTGCAGGGCCCAGAATGTTTACTCCTGCACTTGGAGCACCACATCGTGTCGCGTCTTGGATCCCCATTCCTTCCCCCGCTAAATGGCTTGGATGATCGCACGGGCCCGGTCGGCCCTTCCCATTTTCTCTTTTCTCCTAGCTGGTTCTTCTCTTCTCTGTCTTGGATCATGTCATCCTCTACCAGTTGGGATGCCTCGATCACTTCTTGTAAGGTGCTCTTGTGAGCGTTTCTCACATCTGTCTTCATGTCTATCGGCAAGCCCTTCAAAAATGCCTTTATTTTCGATTCCTCATCAGTAGCCAAGTGCTCCACTAGGCTAAGTTTATCCATAAACTGCTTCGCGTAGTCGACAATAGACATATTGCCCTTATTTAGATTTCGGAACTCCTCCTCAATCTTGTCAAGTGCCCTCGCATTACAATACTTCTCCATGATTTTCTTTTTGAAAATGGGCCAAGTGATTTCGGCCAAAACCTCCGGTGTAAGTGCCCTTCTGGTAACATTCCACCAACTCAGCGCATCTCCTCGAAGCAGCTGAGATGCATATTTGTCCCTTTGAGAGTCCACTCAATCACTGGACTCGAATTCCATCTCGACATCCTGAATCCACTTCATACATGCTAGTGGGTCGGTTGTCCCGGAGAATTCGGGAGCCCGACTACACAGAAACGTTTTGAAGGAGCAACCCCCTTCCTTCTTCTTCTCGGTCCGGATAGCATGCTCTTCGGTCCCTATGACGGCCGGTCCGCCGCCCGACCCGTTCACCACATTCTCCGCCATGACTTCATTATGTCGATGACTGGCATCACGGTCCTCTAACAGTTTCAAAAATGAATTCTTGTTGTTGTGCCATAGCTGAATTCATGGCTTGCATCATGTTGTCTCGGATCCTTGTCTCCATAGTTACTTCCTCTATAATCGGATGGGAGGATGCGATATTTGTTCTTGGTATCTGTTCGGGTCCTCTACCCAAGACATTGGTTGCGGGTGGCCTTTCAGTTGCTATTACCAAAGGAGGTTGATCGGCGGTAGACTCGTCTTCGATGATGACATCCCATAGATTTTAGAGCATATTTCGAGTACTCACCATGATGCTCTGTCAGACATGACAAAGATCACACCGGTTAATTCCTTAAAAGATAAACGGTTCAATACGTACTACTACAACGATTAATCATCATAATAACAATTTCAAACATGCTTACGTAATCATAAATTCAGAACAACACTGGCCAAGTGAGATTGTGAACGTATTTTACATAAGAATTCTCGTCGTCATTATCATAAATTTCAATCAATGCAATTCCGTAATCCTAGTACTCCCCCCACCTAACAATGCTCTACCCGGATGGACAGTGATACTAATTGTTCAACCAACTTAAGTCTAGGTATGCTAGATTCGACACCTAGTTCACTTAAACTAGAGCTCTGATACCAACTTGTAACACCCCAAAAATTGGGATAACAAAAATTTCCATGAAAAGGAAACATGGTAGTCAAATAAATGCCTTAGCATTAGCTTACCCTAAAAGGGAACAATAATTGCCTGTATAATTACAAGTCTGTAATAACAACCAATGAGAGATAACAACCTCTTAATCTAAATTCTAAACAACAAACTAGATTACAAACAGTTGTCAACTATATCCAAAATAATCATAACTAATATTGGCCTCCCAAAAGTTCCCAAGCTCGCATCTAAAAGCCTGCTAAACCTTCCTGGCGGGCGCGCCGCTAGAACCTGAGATGCATATCAAACCTAACAAGTGTTAGGCCAAACGGGCCTAGTGAGTTGTACATAAACATGGCATGATATTCAAGAGACATGATAAAGCATTAATAACGACTCGGTCCACATGGCCATACTAGAATCAACGGGGGAGATCCATCACACCAATGAGGTTTACCTCAAGTCAATGCACCTTGATTTTGTTCTCATGACAACACCCCAAAGGCCCGGCACACCGTCCCAGTGGCGGAGGCCTTAGGTGCATACCGTCCCGGTGGCACCTAAAGCTACATCCTCCTGGCACCTGCTCACGGTTCATCCAACTTATATATATATATATATATATATATATATATATATATATATATATATACCATCCGTCTCTATACATATCCCGCATCAGCAAGATACATGCATAAGACTACGAATGATTTAAAACTCATGTTAGGCCCAAAATATCGAACATGTGGGTTCAACAATAATCTTCACAAGTTCCTTGATATTACACCATCATACTCAATAATAATCACATTAATCAACCCAACAATTTCTCATGTGAATCAATAGCCAAAACCCCAAGTAATCATATAAAGAGCATTTGGGTCAAACTTATCAGGTGATCAGATTTATACAAGCATATGAGATAATACAAGTAAGCATTCAAATATGTATCCCATTTAAAGATTTTGGTAAAGAAAACTCACAATTTAGGTTTTATAGAAAACCCTATAAACTTAGCAAGAAACCTAGAAATGGATGGGGGAGAAGATGATCTTGAAGCTTGAGATCTTTGATTAGAGAAGCTTGATTCTTGCAATAAATGTGATAGATGATGATTTGGATGTCCCTTAAACCGATCTTGAGAAATAAATAGGGGAGAGAGAGTTTTTGAAAGAAGTAGATGGAAGAGTAAATGAGACGAGTCTGAAAATCCCCTCTTTATTTCATCCGGGTTCGCGCGCGGCTAGTGGCACGGGTTGACCCGCGCGATCATCCGCGCCCCTGGATGTTCACACGGACAGTGCTCCCCGCAGCTCACGGCGCGACCTAACCCGCACGGTCACTCGCGTGGGGCACTGTTTCCTGCATTTCCTCTTTCCCTTTAACTGAAAATCAGAGTGTTACAACCATTTATCTATTTTTTTAGAATTTTGAGTTGTTTTTATAATTATATTGGTATGTTAAATGAGAAGTTTTTCAATTGTGCATTAAATGAGTACAACCTTTTATTTTCATTATTATTTTTCATTCTATCTTTTACTTATATAATCTTTTTATTTATTAATTTTTTTATATGCTGATTTTTTTAATAAATGGCCAAAAGTTTATTTAACATTTGCTAAAAAAATGTATTTTTATTTTTATTACTTCATTTATATTATTTAAACATATATGTTTAATTGATTTTTTTTTCAATTTAATCATCTTATTTTCTTAATAACCTAACAATGTTTATAAATCAAAACTTACATGAATCTTATTTTTTTTTACTAACCTAACAATGTTTATAAATATAAACTTATATTTAACATAGTATTTATAATAAAGTAATTATTTATTGTACTAGAGACAATTTACCAACAATTATTTTATTTATTTATGTTACATTTCATGTCCATTTCATTATGTTATATATAAACATAAATTAATGTTATCATTAGACAATTATCTTATCATCAATATTTTGAAGAGTCATTTATTAACATTTAGTTAACTTATTTGTGTTACATAAAGAAAATGACCGTTACCATTAATTAGTATATTTATGACACTTATTAGTCATTATGTACTCATGTTATATAAATGAATTACATAATTGAAATATCAATATGTTATATTTAATTTTATTTAATAGGTCAATTTTATTATAACATATCATTATATATTTATGTTATCATTAACAATTATTTATAAAAGGTAATTCAATATATATATATATATATATATACACACACACATATAACAAATATTTTATATTTATAGATTTCACTTTATTTATCACGTCATATTTATTATAACCTATCATTTTTTATAAAGTTATGTTACATAAATAAGTTACCATTCTCTTTAACAATATTTTACGTATTTTTTGATAACTTTATCTTAATAAATGATGATTACAGTATTTCCCTTGCATCTATGTGTGTATACATATATAATATCATACATATATAATATCATATATATATATATATATATATATATATATATATATTTGGTTTTAGTTAATAGTTGTTTTTTTTATTACTTAGTAAGATAACGAGCCTTATAAATAATTATTTATTGTACTATTAACAATTACTTTACTTATTTATGTTACATATCATGTCCATTTCATTATGATATAAACATAAATTTTTGTTATCATTTAAAATAAATTATTATTATTTTCAATAAACAATTATCTAAGAGTCATTTATTAACATTTAGTTCACTTATTTATGTTGCATAAAAAAATGACCGTTACCATTAATTAGTATGTTCATGACACTTATTAGTCATTATGTATTCATATTATATAAATAAATTACATAATACTGATATTATATTTAATTTTATTTAACAGGTCAATTTCATTATAACATATCATTATTTAGTTATATTATCATAAACAATTATTTATAAAAGGTAATACAATATATATATATATATATATACACACACATAACTATTATTTTTTATTTATGTAACACCCTCCCTAGTCCTTGGAATGTATTACAGCCAAAAACTAAATCTTAAAAAAATTAACATGCAAAACTAAGGCTCGAATTAAATTTTAATCAATAACGTTTAACTGGCAGCGGAAGTCTTTAAACTAAAAAAAAATATTGCTCACTAAAAGCCTATCTCATTCTAGGTTATTTATTACATCATACCAAACAAAAAAAAGAACATATGCGATCTAACAAATCCATTCGATGATTTATGATGATTACAATTCCTTGCAAGTCCCCGCGAGATTTTCTCCTGAGACACACGACATGAGTTAGCTTACAAAGCTAAGTGAGTTCATGAAAAGGCTAACAATTAAACATTCTATAACAAATGACTAACTACACATTTACGATGCATATAATTCACAAAAATCAATATACGACTATAACAGTTATTGTTGTAAGCAAATCATGCTAACTGAACTGCTACTTCTTGACGGTTCCCAATAGAGAACTATTACTGAAGTTTCTGAGTACCATTGAGCTTAACTCTACCAACGACTCATGCTAAAACCCATCACATGTATGAGTCACTAATCACAACATATTCACAACGGCCGAACAATGTAAATAATTAAACTGTAACAAAACTGAGATTACTCACAGGCGCATATATATATATATATGAACATATTAATCACATACGAACATATAATATAAGCATAACGATGGCACACTGTAACATGCTTAGCAATTTAAATAATATAAACATAATAAATAAATTGCATGAACCGAAACTAATCTAGTCGTGTATCCTCCCCTTTGGGGAAACGAGTCATGAAAACTCACCTGATTTGCTGAAGATAGTGCTATAACTAATTATTGAGAACTTGGGATGAACTGAATACCTAACAAATGATCACTGTTCCAAGGTTACGATACGATAATTATAAACTAATTGTAACGTAAACGTCTCAACGAATTACTTTCCGGTTTATATCGTCTACTCTACAACCTTTAAAATCAATCATAAATTTTGAATCCACACTAACATAATAACATTATAAAATTAAATTTTCATATCAAAAAAGAAGAAAAGATAAATAATTTGGTCAAATTCAAATATGCGTTATTGGTTAATTTATAATAAAACAATGTCGAAATGTAGTTAAAAATAGTATAGTAAATAATATAATAAAAAAATTAAACGCATATTTAATTTTTTTGCACAGGGCCTCCAAAATATCAGGAACGCCCCTGGCTTCAGACTACAACAAAGATTAGAAGAGGGGCACACTCTTCTTAAGGATGGGCGATTATTGCAACAATATATAGTTGATTCGTATATGGCAATTGAGGAAGAACGTTTCCGTTGGATTCGAAACAATAAAAAAAACTCAGATCAGATCTTTACTCGGGTTTGATGGATGCCGTTGATCGAGGTGACACAAGTTGTTCGACAGTAGGCAAATCAATTATTTTGCCAGCGTCACATACAGGGGGTCCACGATATAGAGCGCAAAATTACTAGGATGCAATGGCAATATGTAAATGGGCAGGATATCTCGATTTGTTTCTTACTTTCACTTGCAATCCAAAGTGGCCCGAAATTACTTACATGCTCGAGTTAATAGGACAGACAGATTCTGAAAATCGAGTGGATGTCATTTTCCGAGTCTTCGAGATAAAATTGTTCCAACTAATGCAAGATCTCAAGGAAAAAACTTTTGGAAAAGTCATTGCATGTAACTTCTCTCCCATTTATTCCTGCAAATACAACCTATATATTTATAATTTAGTACCTCTATTAAAAATTAACATTATCTCTTGCAATACAGGTCTATATACTATTGAATTCCAAAAGAGAGATCTCCCACATGCACACATATTGTTGTTCTTGCATTCATCTTTGAAAAATCCATCATCCGCTCATATTGACAACATCATAACTGCAGAAATTCCAGATGTCACAGTTGATCCAGATGGATATAATGCAGTAAAGAAATTCATGCTTCATGGACCGTGTGGAAAGAGCAATCCCAACTCCCCATGTATGAATGAAGGCAAATGCACGAAACATTTCCGAAAAAAATACAGTTCTCAAACAACATTTGATGCTGATGGCTTTCCGATATACAGGAGAAGAGATACATGAGTCAACATTGAAAAGAATAATGTCTTCTTAGATAACCGGTATGTCGTTCCTTATAGTCGAAATTTGATTGTCAAGTTTGATGCCCATATTAATATTGAGATTTGTAACTGCTCAAGATCGATCAAATATCTTTTCAAGTATCTTCATAAAGGGTCGGACAGAACAACTGTAACACCTTAGGCATATCCTATATCGGCCGTGGACAGGAGTGATGCTGGGTGTTATAAGTAATATCTTGACCTTCCTAACAACAACGCGTTTTGGGGCCACAAGCACGTCAGGTTCTGGGAAACTCTGAGGTTAAGCGTGCTTGGGTGGGAGTAGTCCCAGGATGGGTGACCCCCTGGGAAGTTTCTCACCAGGTCGCCAGAAACAAATCCGTGCGCTACACGTTGGTTAAATCCAGGGGCAAAGCGGACAATATTGTTGTCGAGGCAGGCGGGATGTTACAGATGGTATCAGAGCCACTCCTGTGCCGTTCGGGATATGGGGCAAACCTCATCGAGGACGATGAGTCCCAAGGGGGGGTGTTTGTAACACCTTAGGCATATCCCATATCGGTCGTGGACAGGAGTGATGCTGGGTGTTATAAGTAATATCTTGGTCTTCCTAACAACAACGCGTTTTGGGGCCACAAGCACGTCAGGTTCTGGGAACTCTGAGGTTAAGCGTGCTTGGGTGGGAGTAGTCCCAGGATGGGTGACCCCCTGGGAAGTTTATCACCAGGTCGGCAGAAACAAATCCGTGCGCTACACGTTGGTTAAATCCAGGGGCAAAGCGGACAATATTGTTGTCGAGGCAGGCGGGATGTTACAGCAACTGCAAGAATCGAGTCTGTTGATGGTAGAAAATAATTGGATGAGATCAAAACATATTTGGACTGCATATATTTATCGGCAACTGAAGCTTGCTGGAGGATATTTCAATTTGACATACATCATCGACATCCATCTGTTGAACGGTTGCCATTCCACTTACCTGGAGAACATACCGTTATATTTGAGGAAGGTAGAACTGTTCAAAATGTTCTCTGCATTCCGGGAGTAGAGAAAACAAAATTTACAGAATGGTTGCAAGCGAATAAGGATCAGGAAGACGCACGAAGCCTCAGTTACGCTGATTTTCCTCCATGTTGGGTTTGGAATTCTCAAGGTAAGACCTGGCAAAGGAGGAAAAATGGTATAGCTGTGGGAAGAATATACTTTGCACATCCGGGGAGTGGGGAACGCTTTTATATGAGAATGTTGCTAAACTTTGTCAAAGGATGTACTTCATTTGAACATATAAGAACGGTTCATGCAGTAACACACCCTACCTTCAAATCTGCATGCTATGTTTTGGGTTTACTAGATGATGATAAAGAGTGGATTGATTGCTTGACTGAAGCTGCAAACTGGGCAACTGGAAATGAATTACGTCGTTTATTTGTCACAATACTTATCCATTGTCAAGTTCCTGATGCATCTCAAATTTGGAAAGCCCATTATAGCATATTGTCAGAGGACATCGTCGTTTTACAGAGGAAGAGACTAAATATGCAAAACCTACAACTATCAAACCAACAGGTTGAGGCATACACATTGCTTGAAATAGAAAATATCATGTCGAACATGGGAAAAAGTTTGAGAGATGTGGATGGGATGCCATTGCCAAATTCTTCTATAATAAGAGAGATTGGTAATAGATTGATCAATGAGGAGCTTGACTATGACATACATCATTTAAGCAACTTGCATGCCAACTCATTTGAAGCATTAAATCCGTGCCAAATGGTAGCATACAAAGAAATCATTGATTACATTGAAAATGATTCGGGAAATTTATTTTTTATAAATGGTCATGGGGGACAGGTAAGACTTTTTTATGGAATACAATTATCGCAAGACTAAGATCACAATCAAAAATAGTCTTACCTGTGGCCACTTCTGGTATAGCAACTTTATTATTACCTATGGAAGGACAACTCATTCACGATTTAAAATCCCATTAGAGGTCACAACAGAGTCAACTTGTGAAATACGACATGTCACCCAATTATCTGCGCTGCTATTGAGAACATCATTGATAATTTGGGATGAAGCACCCATGGCAAACAAATATTGCTTTGAGGCCTTGGATAAAAGCCTCCAAGATATTCTAAAAGAAAGATACCAAAAAAGCTAATCTAAACCATTTGGAGGATTGACCGTGGTCCTGGGTGATGATTTTCGGCAAATATTGCCTGTCGTCCCAAAGGGTAATCGTACTGACATTGTTGATGCATCTCTTAATTCATCGTACTTATGGGATTTTTGTAAAATATATGAACTCAAACAAAATATGAGGCTTCTAAATGGATCGTTGAGTTGTACAAAAGTTGATAAGATTGCTTCTTTTGACAAATGGTTGCTACAAATCGGAGATGGATTAAACTATGATGACATTGATGAAGAACTTATTGAAATTCCTTCTGATGTGTACCTGAATTCAATAGGAGATCCAATGCAGTCGATAGTGCAAGCTACCTACCCATCGTTATTACAAAACTATAGAAATCCTACGTACTTAACTGAACGAGCTATTTTAACACCAAAAAAATGAGATGGTTCAATAGTTGAACGATATAATTATGGATACAATGTCGGGTGAAGGGAGAACCTACCTTAGCTAAGACAGTATATGCAAAGGAAGTGTAAAGACAAACGATGAAGACCTCTTGTATCCTATAGAATTTTTAAATAGCTTGAAATTCAACGGCGTCCCAAATCATGACATACACTTAAAAGAAGGAACTCCGGTCATGTTGTTAAGAAACCTTAATCAAGCCGAAGGTTTATGTAATGGGATGAGATTAGTTGTCACCAAGCTAGGTAAATGGTCCTCGATATTATTGTTGGATCAAATGTTGGTTGTACCGTAACAATTCCAAGAATAATCATGACTCCTAATGACTCTAGATGGCCATTCAAGCTTAACAGAAGACAACTCCCTGTTGTACCATGTTTTGCAATGACAATAAAAATAATCCAGGCCAATCATTGAAGCATGTCGGCTTATATCTTCCAAAGCAAGTTTTCACCCATGGACTGTAACACCTCAAAAATCAGAGTAAAATAAAACTTGGAATCCTGGCAACAAGACGAAAGTATTGCAATTAACTTCCCACAAATGGGATCAGTCCTTAAGACTTTACAAAACCTGAACAGATAAAGGGTTCATCAACAAACTAAGCTAGATCCTTATATCAAGATTTCATCAGTTGACAGACCATAATTCATCAAAAGAATGGGACTTAACAAATGCCCAGACACAATACTAAATATCTCCAAAAAAAACCTCGAGACTCAAAAATCGTCTCTCCAAAAACCCCGGCAACCCACCGTTAACGGAAACCTGTTACACATACCATTTGAGAAAAAGTGTCAGACTTAAAGCCTGGTGAGAACATACAGTTTATAAAGCTCAAACGATATAAACATTTGTATCATAAGATAATATTTCCAAAGAGGTTAAATTTACAATTTAAGCCTTTGCCACAACCGGGCTTTTCCGTTATAAACATGTCATAAAAGGACCGACAATAAAACATTTTACCAAGGATTATGGTTTAACACAAAGTAGGCCAAAATCCGAGTTACGAGCTAAACAATTGGAATCCGCGGATAAGAACACAAAAGTTCGTGCTTCAACGTGAGATCAAGCCCCAAGCGCAAAACCAATGTATACTCCTTCGCTAGGATCACTATGAACCATGGCTAGTATCCGGCCTCACATAACCGTACCAAGTTGCCCCCGAGGAACATATGATCCATAGCTACAAATTTGGGGAAAATAACATCCCAACAATACAGTCGACTCAAAACCTAGGAATCCGCTAGTAATGGTACAGACTCGTCACAACAACATATGTCACCAACCATAATTAAACATATGGTATAAATACATTTTATAAACAAAATGTTATTTCCACTTCAACTTCTGGTAAGAAGGAAAATCATTAAAAGGAGCTCTTTAATATTCTTTTCGCATAACCGCATAACGTGCAAGTAAAACATCATTTTACTTTAACAAGATAAGATCCAAAAGGTAACTTTTGATATGTGTAAAGTTTAAAATGATAGTAGGAACTCACCTCTGTTTCCTTCTTCTTAAAGAATGCTACCTATTACAACACCGAAAGAATCGGTAAGATGAACCACAGATAACTCTCCTGCTACCCGACTAAAACACCGACAACAGAAACTAACCGACGGAGCATAGAAGACTGGAGCGCGAACAGAAGGGTACGCAACCATGCTTTGCGTTTCCCACTGGGAACGCATAGTCCACTATGCGTGTCCCATAGGGAACGCAAGGTCCACCATGCGCTTCCCAAAGGGAACGCAAGGTCCACCATGCGCTTCCCAAAGGGATCGCAAGGTCCATCTTGTCTTCCTCTTTTTACGGCCGAATAGTTCAACCAGAACCTGCCGGAGCACCAGCCTGGATTCCGGCCAAACTCAAAACGGAAAAACAGATATTTCTAATCGGATGGAAAGCTTCCTAATACAAATCTATACGGCTAAAACATAACGAAACCGAAGATTAAACAAGAAACACACCTTAAAGAGCCAAAGAAAGAAAACCCACAACAAAAGCTTTTCTCAAGCTTTTTCTCTTCCAAACATCAACTCACTGGATAAAAACAAGATTATGAGATATTTGCAAAATATCTCAAAATTTTGTATTTAAATAAATCCAAGTTACATTTTACCCCCCGAACTTTGGGAAATAAAAACTTTTTACCCGAAGATAAAATGCGGGTGTTACAAACCTCCCCAACTTGAAAATGATTTCGTCCCCGAAATCCGACTACACAAAGAGATGAGGATATCTTCACTTCATATCCTCCTCAGCTTCCCAAGTCACATTAGCTCCCCGGTGATGCTTCCACTGCACCTTGACCAAAGTGACTTCTTTGTGATGCAACTTCTTAGACTTTCTCTCTAAGATGGCGTCGGGTTCTTCCACACAACGGTTTCCCTCGTCTACCCTTAACTCTGAAAGGGGAATGACGCTGTCTTCTACCGCCAAACATTTCTGGAGGTAGCAAACATGAAACATGTTGTGTATTCTGCTCAACTCCGGTGGCAGTTCCAACTGGTAGGCTTGCAAAACCACTCGCTTAAGTACTTTGAAAAGTCCGAGGAAACGGGGATTCAACTTCCCACGTTTTCCGAACCGTATAATGCCCTTCCATGGCGATACCTTAAGCATACCGCGTTCGCCTACTTGGAATTCCATCGGTCGCCTCTTCTTATCGGCGTAGCTTTTCTGACGATCCTGAGCCGCCTTCATTCTTTCACGAATGCACTTGACCTTATCGACAGTCTCTTGCACGATTTCAGGCCCGGCGAACTGCTTCTCTCCCGCTTCAAGCCAACACACGGGAGTCCGACACTTTCGCCCATACAATGCTTCAAAAGGTGCCATCCCAATACTCGAGTGGTAGCTATTGTTGTAAGCAAACTCCACAAAGGCAGGTGAGAGTCCCAAATACCCCCGAAATCGATGACACAAGACCTCAACATGTCTTCCAAGGTTTGGATCGTTCGTTCGCTCTGCCCGTCGGTCTGTGGATGGTAAGCCGTACTCAACTTTACTCGCATACCAAGCTCTTTCTGAAACCCATCCCAGAAGTTCGAAGTGAACCGACTGTCGCGTTCCGACACGATCGACAAAGGTATTCCATGCCTCGAGACCACCTCATCGATTTAAAGCTTTGCCAACTTATCCATCGGTAAAGTCTCGTGCATAGGCAAAAAGTGAGCGCTCTTTGTCAATCTATCGACTATCACCCAAATGGTATCGTGACCCCGAAGAGTTTTAGGCAACTTCGTCACGAAGTCCATGGTGATATGCTCCCACTTCCACTCGGCAATCTCTAAGGACTGAAGACTCCCATACGGTCGCTGATGTTCGGCTTTAACTTGCGAACACGTCACACAACGCTTAACGTAACGCGCCACATCAAGCTTCATTACCGGCCACCAATAGTGCAACTTCAAGTCCCTGTACATCTTTGTACTTCCCGGATGAATGGAATACTTGGAATTGTGTGCATCTTCTAGCAACAGCTCACGGTTTCCCCCAATCTTGGGCACCCACACACGACCGTTAAACAGTTTCACTCCACGGCTATCTTACGTCAAGAGCAATCGCTGTTTTGTCATGACTTCCTCTTTGAGATTCTCTTCCAACAATGCTTCCATCTGTGATGTCTTGATCTTCTCAACAAGACTAGACACTAGCTCGATTCTTAAATGGGTAGTCCGAATACTCCCGCTATTGTCCTTCCAACTTAGCGCATCGGCCACCACATTCGGCTTACCGGGATGGTAAAGCAATTCACAGTCATAGTCTTTAAGCAACTCGAGCCACCGCCTTTGCCTCATATTCAGCTCTTTCTGATCAAAGACATAATTCAGGCTCTTGTGATCCGTGTAAAGAGTACATTTCGTGCCGTATAGGTAATGTCGCCAAAGCTTCAAAGCGAACACCATCGCCGCTAACTCCAAATCATGAGTTGGATAATTCTGCTCGTGTATTTTGAGTTGCCTCGAGGCATAAGCGATAACCTTGCCTCGTTGCATCAACACACACCCCAGTCCCATTTTTGAAGCGTCGCTGTAAACCACGAAATCTTCCGACCCTTCAGATAAAGTCTAGATCGGAGCTTCATGCAACTTCTTTTGAAGAATCCGGAACGCCTTGTCTTGGGTTTCGGTCCATTCAAACTTCACATTCTTCCGAGTCAGAACTGTCAAGGAAGAAGCGATCTTCGAAAAGTCTTGAATAAATCTCCGGTAGTATCCTGCCAGACCCAAGAAACTTCGGATCTCTGACGGACTCTTAGGAGGCTCCCAATTCATCATAGCTTCAATCTTGGAGGGGTCTACTTTCACTCCGTCCCGAGTGACTATGTGCCCCATAAATTGTACTTCTTTAAGCCAAAAGTCGTACTTGGAAAACTTGGCGTACAACCTCTCTTTTCTCAACACTTCCAGAACATCACGTAGATGCTGCTTGTGCTCTGACTCACTTCTGGAATACACGAGTATGTCATCAATGAACACAATGACCGACTTGTCGAGGAATGGTCGGCACACTCTATTCATCAAATCCATAAACACTGCTGGTGCGTTCGTCAGACCAAAAGGCATTACAAGAAACTCGTAATGGTCGTAACGCGTTCTGAAAGCTATCTTCGGAACATCTTCTTCTCTTACCTTCACTTGGTGATTAACCTGAACGTAAGTCGATTTTGGAGAAACAACCCGCTCCTTGAAGTTGATCGAACAAGTCGTCTATTCTCGGAAGCGGATACCTGTTCTTTACTGTATCTTTGTTCAACTCACGATATTCAATGCAAATTCTCATTGTGCCATCCTTCTTCTTGACAAATAAGACCGGAGCTCCACAAGGTGACGAACTCGGTCTTATGAAGCCTTTCTCCAATAGCTCTTGGAGTTGTGCTACCATCTCTTGCATCTCCGATGGTGCCAGACGATAAGGTGATTTAGCGATCGGTGCTGCGCCAGGCACAAGATCAATCCGAAACTCTACCTGACGATCGGGTGGCAACCCGGGCAAGTCGTCCGGAAAGACATCTGGATACTCACGCACGATCTTCACATCTCCCAGCTTTGACTTCTCTAACTTGGCATCGATCACATAGGCTAGGAAAGACAAACATCCTTTTACTAAAAACTTGTGTGCCCTTGCCATTATGATTATTGCCACTTCACCCTTTCTCTTTTCACCATAGATGACAACAACTTCGCCAGAGGGATTGGGAAGTCGAATCAACTTCTTGGAACACACGATCTCGGCCTGATTGTTTGACAACCAATCCATACCGACCACAACATCAAAACCCCTGATTGACATCGGTAGAAGGTCGATCGGAAATTCTCTCCTTTCGATACTAAGAGTACACTGCTTCAGAACCTCGTGGATCAGAACTTGTCTACCATCAACTATTTCTACTACTAACGCATCCTCAAGACTAGTAGTGGGCATAGCAATTTTCTGACGGAACAATTCAGATACAAAAGAGAAACTACCACCCGTATCGAATAAAATACGAGCAGGTACAGAGTTTATAAGAAAAGTACCCGATACCACATCAGCGGATGCCCTGGCCTCCTCGGCCGTCATCTGAAAAGCTCGACCCTGAACCTTAGGAAGGTTCTCCTTCCTTGCTGGCGTGCTACCCGACACAAGCTTCGGGCAATCTTTTCTCACGTGCCCCGGTGCCTTGTACTCATAACAGACGAGTCCTCTGACTGGGCAATCTCTGACATTGTGACCAGGCTTCCCACACTTATAACAAGTTTGAGAATTGGTGTTACAGTTACCGTGATGCTTGGTTCGACACTTCGGGCACCACCTTGCTTCCTGATAATTGCTGAAGTTGCGGTTTCCATCAAAAGGTCGGGCCCGCTTGGGAGGTATTGAACTTCTCTCCCACTTTCTCTTATCAGATACTACCACTGATTTCTCAGATTTGCTTTTTGCAAACATCTCCTCCATGTACTGAGATTCCTCAACCATCTCTCGGAGGTTAGAAGCTTTGAAATTGTGGACCATAGATTGCATGTCCGCTGGCAAGCCGTTGAGATACGTTTTCATCTTGTTTTTCTCTGTTAGGGCAGCGTGCCCCACCAGACCAAGTTTCTCCATAAACTGACCGGTGTACTCTCTCACCGTCAGGTTTCCCTTTATCAGAGACCGAAATTCTTTCTCAATTCGGTCCATTGTTCTCTCGTTGTAGAATTCTTCTAGCAACTTCTTCTTGAACTCGGCCCAAGACAACAGAGCCAACACTTCAGGAGAAAGAGTGGATTGGATGATATTCCACCAGATGAGTGCAGTGTCCCTCAGCAGTTGGGTACCGAACCGCACCCTCTGATCATCTCCGCATTCGGAAGAGCCAAAAGCTTGCTCAACCGCTCGGATCCATTTTACACACACCGTCGGGTCATTAGAACCGAAGAATTCTGGTGGTCCGCAACCCAGAAAGGACTTATAGGAACAACTCTTCCTATTCCCCGGAGCACCAGGAATCCTGCGCTCTTCCGCCGTGACCCTTATACCATCTCCTCCAGAACCTGCTACGACGTTCTCCACAACCGTCTCACTTCTCCGATTGTTTACGTCGCGGTCCTCCATCGCTTTCAGCAGAAACTCTTGCTGCTTAGCCATCTCTTCCCTCATTGCCAACATCACGCTGGCCAATAACTCGGACTGGGGATTAGCATCCCCGATGACTGGGTGAGACGAAGCCAGGTCTACTCGCGGAATGACCTCTGGCCCCCCACCTAGCCTTTGCTGAACGGGTGGTCGTACAACAACATCAACTCCTTCCGGCTGACCCGCTGTAGAGGCTGTCGCTTCAAGACCATCAACACGAGTACGCGGTCTTCCGCGCGTACCTACCATAATGAACTCTACACAGAGATCAGAGGAAGAGATAAGAGAGAGATAGAAAAACACGAAAGGAAAACGTACTACCACATTACCAATTGTCATATTAACAGCAAATCAAGCACTCTTACGTACAATATCCTCATAATAACATTAGCTAAGTGAAATTATAAACATATAACACATAATGGTTCTTATCACCACCACTTTCCGTCGACTCTAAGACTAACCCAACTTAGAAGCTCTACCCAAATCTCGTGGATCAATTCTTAGTATACTCAATCTAAGTCTAGACATCTTACAATCATGCCTAGTTCGCTTAAACTAAAGCTCTGATACCAACTTGTAACACCTCAAAAATCAGAGTAAAATAAAACTTGGAATCCTGGCAACAAGACGGAAGTATTGCAATTAACTTCCCATAAATGGGATCAGTCCTTAAGAATTTACAAAACCTGAACAGATAAAGGGTTCATCAACAAACTAAGCTAGATCCTTAAATCAAGATTTCATCAGTTGACAGACCACAATTCATCAAAAGAATGGGACTTAACAAATGCCCAGACACAATACTAAATATCTCCAAAAAAAACCTCGAGACTCAAAACTCGTCTCTCCAAAACCCCAGCAACCCACCGCTAATGGAAACCTGTTACACATACCATTTGAGAAAAAGTGTCAGACTTAAAGCCTGGTGAGAACATACAGTTTATAAAGCTCAAACGATATAAACATTTGTATCATAAGATAATATTTCCAAAGCAAAACCAATGTATACTCCTTCGCTAGGATCACTATGAACCATGGCTAGTATCCGGCCTCACATAACCGTACCAAGTTGCCCCCGAGGAACATATGATCCATAGCTACAAATTTGAGGAATATAAAATCCCAACAATACAGTCGACTCAAAACCTAGGGATCCGCTAGTAATGGTAAAGACTCGTCACAACAACATATGTGACCAACCATAATTAAACATATGGTATAAATACATTTTATAAACAAAATGTTATTTCCAGTTCAACTTCTGGTAAGAAGGAAAATCATTAAAAGGAGCTCTTTAATATTCTTTTCGCATAACCGCATAACGTGCAAGTAAAACATAATTTTACTTTAACAAGATAAGATCCAAAAGGTAACTTTTGATATGTGAAAAGTTTAAAATGATAGTAGGAACTCACCTCTGTTTCCTTCTTCTTAAAGAATGCTACCTATTACAACACCGAAAGAATCGGTAAGATGAACCACAGATAACTCTCCTGCTACCTGACTAAAACACCGACAACAGAAACTAACCGACGGAGCAAAGAAGACTGGAGCGCAAACAGAAGGGTACGCAACCATGATTTGCGTTTCCCACTGGGAACGCATAGTCCACTATGCGTGTCCCACAGGGAACGCAAGGTCTACTATGCGCTTCCCAAAGGGAAGGCAAGGTCTACTATGCGCTTCCCAAAGGGAACGCAAGGTCTACTATGCGCTTCCCAAAAGGAACGCATAGTCCATCTTGTCTTCCTCTTTTTCCGGCCGAACAGTTCAACCAAAACTTGCCGGAGCACCAGCCCGGATTCCGGCCAAACTCAAAACGGAAAAACAGAGATTTCTAATCGGATGGAAAGCTTCCTAATACAAATCTATACGGCTAAAACATAACGAAACCGAAGATTAAACAAGAAACATACCTTAAAGAGCCAAAGAAAGAAAACCCACAACAAAAGCTTTTCTCAAGCTTTTTCTCCTCCAAACATCAACTCACTGGATAAAAACAAGATTATGAGATATTTGCAAAATATCTCAAAATTTTGTATTTAAATAAATCCAAGTTACATTTTACCCCCCGAACTTTGGGAAATAAAAACTTTTTACCCGAAGAAAAAATGCGGGTGTTACATGGACAATTGTACGTTGTAGTCTCTCGAGTCATCCAACGAGCAGGATTGATCATTCTTAATGCAGACGATGAAATGGAGGATACAAGATTTATTAAAAATATTTTTTACAAAGAAGTATTTCATAATGTTACACCGCTTACTCCCATGTTACAGGTAATACATTCTCTATATTTAAACATAACTCATTATATTACTAACTTTCCCTTCATTCTCTTTCTTTTTCCATTGTTACATATATTTTTTCATTCTCTCTTTCTTCTCGCTTTCAAATGTTTCTCATTTATATTCATTTCTTGATAATATTAGTTTTTAACCATTATGTGTGGGACTGCTAATGAGAAATGTTGTACGTTGCAGTCTCTCGAATCACCCAACGAGCGTGATTGATCATTCTTTATGCAGACGATGAGATGGAGGATATAAGATTTATTAAAAATATTGTTTACAAAGAAGTATTTTATAATGTTACACCGCCTACTCCCACGTTACAGGTAATACATTCTCTATATTTTAAACATAACTCATTATATTACTAACTTTCCCTTCATTTCTTTCTTTTTCCCTGCATAGGAATGAACTCCAATTGCACATGCACGTCTTATTTTTGTAGTTACATTACTAAATCACGATGCAAATTGTGAGGTATATTTTTTTCATTCTCTCTTTCTTCTCACTTTGAAATGTTTCTCATCTATATTCATTTCTTGCTAATCTTAGTTTTTAACCATTATGTGGGACCGCTAATGACAAATGTTGTATGTTGCAGTCTCTCGAATCACCCAACGAGCAGTTTTGCACATTCTTAATGCAGACGATGACATGGTGGATACAAAATTTATTAAAAATATTGTTTGCAATGAAGTATTTCATAATATTACACCGCGTACTCCCATGTTACAGGTAATACATTCTCTATATTTTTAAACATAACTCATTGTATTACTACTTTCCCTTCATTTTTTTCTTTTTCCATACCTAGGCATGAACCTCCAATTCCATATGCACGTCTTCTTTTTGTAGTTACATTACTAAATAACGACGCAAATTGTGAGGTATATTTTTTTCATTCCCTCCTTCTCGCTTTCAAAATTTTCACATCTATATTAATTTCTTCCTAATCTTAGTTTTTAACCATTATGTGTGGGACCGCTAATGACAAATGTTGTACGTTGTAACCTCTCGAATCACCCAACGAACATGATTGATCATTCTTAATTAAGACGATGAGATGGAGGATAGAAGATTTATTAAAAGTATTATTTACGAAGAAGTATTTCATTATGTTACACCGCCTACTCCCACGTTACAGGTAATACATTCTCTATATTTTAAACAAAACTCATTATATTACTAAATTTCCCTTCATTTCTTTCTTTTTCCATACATAGGAATGAACCTCCAATTGCACATGCACGTCTTCTTTTTGTAGTTATATTACTAAATCACGATCTTCTCGCTTTCAAATGTTTCTCATTTATATTCATTTTCTTGCTAATCTTAGTTTTTAAGTTTTTAACCATTATGTGTGGGACCGCTAATGACAAATGTTGTACGTTGCAGCCTCTCGAGTCATCCAACCAGCAAGATTAATCATTCTTAATACAGACGATGAGATGGATGATACAAAATTTATTAAAAATAATGTTTACAATGAAGTATTTCATAATATTACACCACCTACTCCCACGTTACAGGTAATACATTCTCTATATTTTTAAACATTACTCATTATATTACTAACTTTCCCTTCATTTGTTTCTTTTTCCATACCTACGAATGAACCTCTAATTGCACATGCACGTCTTCTTTTTGTAGTTACATTACTAAATAACAACGCAAATTGTGAGGTATATTTTTTTTCATTCTCTCTTTCTTCTAGCTTTCAAAAATTTCTCATCTATATTTATTTCTTGCTAATCTTAGTTTTTAACCATTATGTGTCTGACCGCTAATGACAAATGTTTTCATGACATACATGCTTACTATCTTGGATTCATCTGTCGAGAAAATGGAACGCAATCGTCTTGCTGAAGGTGGGCCTTCAAAACTTTGTCATGTCCCATCTCTACCATCTGTCTCCATCTTGGTATTCTCAATGGCAATGGGGGTGGTGTCTCTCTGCATAATTGCTTAACAAATCTTGTTTTGTTTCAAGTAGTTTAACCACTCATGATGGAAATGGATATATATTTTTACCATGTTTCTAATGCAACTTCAAAAACGTTTAGGATGAACTTTAACAACAAACATCCCAATCTGTACTTTTCATTTTCGAATATTTTTTTTAGATTTCACAAATTGGATTTTTTTGGTTCGATGACTTATGAAATCGACAAACATTTATTTCTACTCCTACATTTTTGTTAAGTTCAAAAGATAATATATTCATAGATTATTACACTATTCGTCGTACTTATGTTCATATAATAATCGTTTGATTCGTCGCGCAAGGCGCGGTATTGTTACCTAGTATATATATAAAAGAAGGCATAGGAGAGAGAGTGAATGAGAGGCCTCCATGGCCATTTATCTATTTTCTTAGAGTTTTGATTTTTTTTAACTCTATTAACCTATTAAATGAGAAACTTTTCAATTTCTTTTTGATTTTTGATTTACTTAACTATTATTACCTATATTTTGTAACATCCCCCGTCCCCGTGGTCCGGAACGGGTGATGTCACGAACGGAACTTAACATAAATACACAACTAATTCAGAGCTATTAATAAATTTAAACATATATATTACAATCCAAAATATTACACTTCAAAAACTGTTTATAAATTTAGAACTTTTATATGATAATGCGAGTCTAAGAACTCCAAAATTTCACGCTCGATCTCAAGTCCCGTCCCCGTAAACGTCACTTCGAACCTGCCGTGTCAGAAAACAAAAACACGACTGAGCACAGGGCTCAGTGAATGAATTATAATATAAATTCGTAAATAATAATGAAAACATCGATAACGAAGCGGAAGACTTAAAAATTAATTCGAACAATGTTCTTTTGAAACTCAAGTTCATAGCAAAAGAAATGTTCAGTAATTTTCAAAGATTAATTTCAAGAACGTTTCACATTTTAATTTCAAAACGTAATATAAATAAAGCCCATCAATTCCTGTTGTGTTCGTGGGGTGATCAACCACATGAACTAATGGGTCGGCGTGCGGGCACACACACGAATCCCTCGTGAATTTAACCACGATCACATATTCTGTGGGTAAAAGTTCTAAAATCGATCCATCAGCCCTGGAGCCAACAAAGTCAGCCTAGTCCCCCAGAGTGGGTTCATGTAAGCCACTAAGGCTTAACTCTGGTGGACCGTCATCTGCAGGACGCCATGACAACAAAGCCGCCATAGAAGGCATCCCAAATAATGTTTCCCATTTATTGGGTTATTATAAAATCAAAGGAAACTAAACATATGTCACTTACCCAAATGGCGATCATAAAATCAAATTCAATATAGTTCACAATTTTTATAAACAATTCCATACGAGACACATTTTAATAAAACGCTAACAATTTCAACAAATGATTCATAATCCAATTTCAATATGAGACAACAAAACACGAAAACGTTCAAACATAAGATTCAGACCAAAAATCAATGTGTATGTATGTTTATAATTACACGTTCGTTGATCACATTCAGTTGATCAATCATAAGGCTGTGAACCACCTTTAGAAAGGGTCAACTACAACAAATAGTTGCCCACAATTCAAAAGAAATAGAATCCATACCTTAATCGAATTGAGATGTAACACGCGATCAATCGAGACTGACGACGAACTTTAACCTATTCAATTGCCAATTTAAACCACGAATTATTATTAGCCGCGTAACCTAGAACTCAATGGCTATTATTCTAAGCTTAATCACGAAACTTTATTCTATTAGGCATTAAACCGAACACTTGGTGTGCTGTTAAAAATCTAGATACAAATATCACCATTTTGATTCTAAACTTTACCCTTTTGTAATTTTGATAAAAACAAACATTCCTAAACATGTAAATGATTATAGTTTTGCAATATCTAATCATAATCTATGAACCAACTTCAACTACCCTAACTTACCAACTTAAATAACTTAAGAAGAAATTTATATCTCTAGAAAGGGTTCGAAGCGTAGATTCCGAATATGTAACTGTTTCGTTGATTTGCTTCACAAAACTGATAGAAATTTAGAGAGAAGAAAAGTTTAGAGAGAGCGAGAAAGAAATATGAAATGAAGTTGAGGCGGTGAGATGTGAATCAAGGTGACGATGAATAATCTTGTTTTGGTAGGGTTTTATTTTATTTTATATAATTATAAATAGTTTGGTTAATTGACGGTTTTAATCCCTTAACTATCTTTGGTTGTAATATTTAATTATGGTTCAATTCGGGTAAGAAATAATAACACGTTTTTTAAAAACTGAGTCTTATAATTATTCCCCCCTTAAAAGAGATTTCGTCCCCAAAATCGAATTTAGACAAAAAACTTACATCGATTAAAGAACTCGGGGTACTCCTGTCGCACATGGTCCTCGATTGTTAGAGAATATTTGTTGGATACAAGATTATGTTTACTGAAGGTCAAAGTTCAAGCAAGTCAAAGCTGAAAGTCAACTCTTATTGTGAAAGTCAAAGTCTTGTAATAAGTCCAAAGTCTTAGTTGTGTTATTTTTTAAGCGCGTATTGTTAGCTTTTGTTTTTAATAGACTTGTAGCTTGTGTTGTTGTAACATACATGTAACTAGAAGAAGTATACGCAGACTGTAGAGAGAGAAAGCTAGAGAGGGAAAGTTTGTGTCAGAGAGCTTGTAATCGAATTCTGTTAAGTGGAATTGAAACAGGTTTGATATTTGTTAGTGATCATCTTGTTTGTAATTGAAATTGTAGTAAGAACTTGATAATTTGGGACATTAACAATTGGTATCAGTGCAAATCCAGTCTGAAATCAAGAAAATACAAAGTTCGACACTGTTTCATAAAGTATTGATCGAATCTTGAATTTTTCTGAGTTTTTGGGTCTGTAATCGGATTAAGTGTGTTCGTTTATTGTTATAAATGAATCTTGTATAGGTTTGGTTCATGATTGCACAGTAATTTTGGACAATTTGATGATTTGAACGTGTTTCGAGTTCACGAGTTAGTCACACTGTATTTTGATTCGATATGTAATAGTCAGTGTTCTTTATCGAAATTCATTGTTTAAATTCGATTTTAGAAGACAGGAGAGTGAATTGTCGAAGTTACAGATCAAAATTCGAAGAATAGATAGGTTTTTGATGAAATCAGAGTGTATTTTCATTGAGATCTAAAGAACTCGCAGGCTCATTGGATTTCGCAGATTTCATTAAATTTTGCAGATTTCATTAAATTTCGCATAGTTTAAATTCTGAAAATTTTTCAAGTATATATTTTGCAGATGAGTATGATGCGAATTGCATAGAATTCGCTTATAAGAGTCGTGCGATTTGACCGAATTCGCATAGGGTCTATACGAAAAGTTTTTCTTAAAATCTTTGAAGGACATATTTCGCAGATCTCTTGTTTGTGAAATGTTAGAAATCACATAAGTGTTTTATATGAAAAGCTGTATTGAAAATTTTTCAAGGGAAGATTTCGCATCTGTGTGTCTTGCGAAAACTAGAGAACTCGCATCTGAGAGTCATACGAATTCCCTGAATTTGCATAAGTGTGCATGCAAATTGTTAAGTTTCAAAAAAATTCATGTACATAATTCGTATGAGTCAAGTGTGCGAAAAGTTTTTCATGCGAAAAGTTTAGTTTTTCAAAATATTTACTAAGTTCAGAACTCGCATAGAGTTATATGCGAATTCTGTTTGTACGAATTCTTATTTCCTCTAGCTTAAGAATTCTGAAGTTTAAGAGTAGTGTGTGAATTCTGTGTGATTTGTGAGTGTGTGCGAATTTGTTGCATACGAATTCTATATTCTCTACTTTTGTATGCGAATTCTAGACTTGTAGAATTTTTGGAAATTTCATTTCTGAATTTTCTTTCAAGAATTATGTATTTTTGTGTGATTTCTATTAGACTAACGATCATGTGTCAAGTTCTTATTGACTATTTTCAAAACATGATGACTTCAAAGGATGCACTCTCCATCGGTACAGATGTAAAGCTCCCTGTTCTGTTCAAAGGGGAGTACGAGCAATAGAAAGACTGGTTCCTAGACTTCGTTGATTGACACACAAATGGAGAGAACATACTACAGTCTATTATGGAAGGTCCTATGGTACCACCCACCATAGAGATACCTGATGATGAATCATCCGACAGTGAAGATGGAGACGAGGACAGAGTAAGAAAGACAAAGACAGTTCCAAAAGACTTTTCCAGCACACGGATGAACAGAAGAGTCATTTTAAAGCTGATAAACAAGCCGGATCTCTACTTCTTCAGAGTATTCCTAACGAGATCAACATAAAGATCGACAGCTACAAAGCTAATGTGAAAAAGATGTGGGATCAACTGCAGAAAATGATGATGGGTTCTAAGGTCGACAATCAGATGAAAGTAGCAAACTGCATCAATATCTACGAGGAATTCAAGGCAAAAGAAAATGAAAGCCTTGAGGAAACATACGAGAGATTTGTCCTTCTTCTGAACGAGCTGTCAAAGAACAAAGTGAAGAAGAAGCAAATCGAGAACAATGTCAAATTCCTCAGCATTCTCCTGCCTGAATGGAAGAAGCATACTCGGAGAATAAAGCAGATGAAAGACCTTAGCGATATCCCACTTCATGAGGTCTATGAGACTCTAAGGCAGAATGAGGAAGAGGTCGAAGAGAAAAGAGTTGAGAAGAAAAAGAATGAGAAACCTTCTGACCCAATTGCTTTGGTAGTCGGATAGAAAGAGAAAGAGAAGAAAGAGAAGAAAAAGAAGAAGAAGATTGTTCTCCCAAGCTCAGATGATTCTAGTTCTGATTCTGACAGTGACGACGGGGAGAATCTCAAACAAGCAATGTTACTGCTAACCCGTGCATTTCAGAAAAAGTTTTACAAAAAGTCGGGGTCTAACTCTCTGAGATATTCGTCGGGCTCAAAGAATCATGAACACAGGGAGAGAATAGAAGGAAGGAAGTTTGAGGAGAAGATATATGTGGGGAGGAAACCAAATGAGAAGAAGAAATATCTGAATGATTATGGGGCTGAGAAGAAAACAGATGACCTGATCAAATGCTACAACTGTGGAAAGACTGGTCATTACGCCAAGAATTTTCGAAAGCCCAAAGTCAGAAACTCAGAATATTATAAGAATAAGATGCTTTTAGCCAAGCAGCAGGAGGCTGGCAAGGCACTTATGGCTGAGGACGAGTTATGGCTGGATCATTCGGATGAAAAAAAAAGAAGAGACAACACACATGTGCTTGATGGGTGATACAGTGAAGTCTGATGAAAGTGATGAAGAGACATCTGATGAGGTACTTAATCTTTCTGAATCTGATTTTATAACTAAAATGGAAGCCATGATGATTGAGCTTCAAGACCTTTAATGTAAACTGAAAAAGGAAAAGAACAGAGTTGCGAAGAAAAGTCAAAAGATCTTTCAACTTAACAAGAAACTTGTTGGGAACAAAGATCTAATTGATTTTGTATACAAATCTATTTCTGTTTTTAAAACGCAAAAAGATGGTTTTGAAAATAAGATTTCTGAATTTGTTTCTAAAATATCTAAGTCTGATCTTGAAAGGCAAGAATGTGTTCTAAAAGCTCATATTTTGCAAGTAGAAAACAAGAACTTAGAGAAAAAGGTAAATGGTTTGGAAGCGAAATTATACGCTAGAGGCCAAACAGAACAAACCATTTTCTTAAATACACCCAATGAGGAGGCTGATTTTAAAGAGAAATGGGGACTCGGTTATGATAACCCCCATTACTTAAAGAAAGCCATCAGAAAACAACCAACACCGTATAATTTTGGTTTTCTTTTTGCTGCTGGTAAATATCATCATTTAAAACCCAAATTTGTTACCAAGTCAACGGATGAGGTTGAAGCTAAAGAATATGAGAAAAGAAAGAATTTAAAGAAAATGCTACTACCATTCTGCTATCAAAAGCTGAATGATAGTTATCTTTCAGAAAAACTAAAAGTTCTTTTAAATGATTATTTTGCTAGCTATTCTACTACTGAGATGGAGGCAAAACCGGTTAAACCTAAAATTTATGTCCCTCCACTCATTCTAGAAAGCAAAATAATTGAACTTGAAAACGCTTTATTTGATGAAAGAATCTTGGTTAATATAGAACAAAATGTGTTTTCTACTGTTTTAAAGAACACTGTTTTTAAAACTAAATCTAATGAGTGTTCAACATCTTCTAAGGCACCTCAAACTTCAGAAGTTGATTTTGATGACTTATTTGCGTCTGCAAATGATTTTCTAAATTCTGATGAAGGGTGTGTTTATGAGATTGATATGTTTGAATTTAATACTAAACTTCCAGATCATTCTACTTTTGTCATTAATAATGAATTTTTACCAAGTGTGTATTAAATTGGTGAATCGTCGACTAAGGTTGTTGAACCAGTTTTTGTGAGTACTGATTACTATCAGACAGGTAAGAAGCAAAAGAAACATCGCTCACAGAAACGAAAGAACACTGGTAAGCTTAAGAAAAGACATTCTCAGAAATCTGATTTTCCTAACAAATCTAAATCTTGTGTTTCAGATTTGAAAAATAGAAGGTCTGAAGAACGAAAAGAGTGGCGACCTAAACAGAAAGTTGATGAGAAAGTAGAATCCATTCCTGATATTCTTTGTAATAGATCTACTGGTAGTATGTATGATGTAGTTGGTAATGTTGCTTCAGATAAACAAAACCTTGTAACTTCTTACAAGAGATATACAATAAAGCAATTACTCCAATTATCTCGGTCTGCTACTAAGTCATCTAATTATAGACGGAATGATTTTATTTCTCATCGATATTCTGATGATTGGTTTGGTACTTATCATGTCTATACTCATAAATCATTTGTTTCAAACGTTTTTCAAAAGTTCAGAGGATCCATATACAAATAGATGCCAAAATCTTGTACTAATCTGATAGGATCCACTTTTAAATGGGTACCTAAAGTTATTGTTCCCCGATTTCTCTTATGCAGACCCGTCATATGTGGTACTTGGATTTTAGTTGCTCCAAGCATATGACCGGGCAAAAGCTTTATTGTCTAATTATAAAGAGAAATTTTGCGAGAATGTAAGATTCGACAACGACCAGTTTTCACCGATTTTAGGCTACGGTGACGTGATTCAAGATAATGTGACGATTACGAAGGTGAGTTACGTGGAAGGATTAGGACATAACCTGTTCACTATTGGCCAGTTCTGCGACAAAGATTTAGAGGTAAATTTTAAGGCCAAGCGATGTTCTGTACATACTGAAGATGGTAAGGAACTCTTGGCCGGCACTCGAAAGTCTAACCTCTACACAATCAATCTGTCAAAAGTTCAGACTGATAATCCGGTTTGTCTACTGTTAAAAGCCTCGTTGCAACAAAGCTGGTTATGGCACCGAAGGCTTTCTCACCTGAATTTTCGTTACATCAATAAACTGGTAACGGGTAAACTAGTCAAAGGACTTCCTAAGCTCAAATACGAGAAGGAACACCTATGTGCAACATGTGAGAAAGGTAAAATGAAGAGAGTTGCTCACAAGCCAAAGCCTGAACAAAGTACAAGTTCTCCACTGGAATTGCTACACATGGATCTCTGTGGTCCAATGAGAACGCAAAGCATAAGCGGCAAGAAGTATGTCATAGTTATTGTGGACAATTATTCGTGATATACTTGGGTTAAATTTCTGAGATCTAAGGATGAGATGCCATAAGTCATCATCAGTTTCTTAAAGACTACCCAAGTAAATCTGCAAAAGCCAGTCAAGCTTCTTAGAATAGACAACGACACAGAGATTAAGAACAAAACTGTGGAAGATTATCTCGAATCGGTCGGGATAACACATCAATTCTCTGCTGCTAGAACGCCAGAATAGAACGGAGTAGTAGAAAGACGTAATCGAACGCTAGTCGAGGCCGCTTGTACTATGTTAAGTCAATCTGATCTACCTTTGTTTCTGTGGGCATAAGTTGTTTCGATTGCGTGCTACACACAGAATCGGTCCATAATACATCGCCGGTTTGGTAAAACACCTTATGCTTTGATAAACAATCGTACACCTAACATTAAACATTTTCATGTTTTTGGATGTAGATGCTTCTTATTAAATGACAGAGAGAACTTGAACAAGTTTGGACCGAAAACTGACGAAGGCATCTTCATTGGATATTCTCAAACATCTGTTGCATACCGGGTGTACTTAAAGAAGTCCAAGACAGTAATTGAAAATGTAAACGTGACATTTGATGAAGAAGTGGCTTCTGAACAACATAGTTCAGAACCCATACTTACAGGAGTTTTAGCTTCTGGATAAATCAGTCCAGAACCTGCGGTTAAAGACACTAATTCAGATAAACCCTCAACTTCTACATCACATTTATCTGAATTAGACTTATTGTTTGAATTCTTTTATGATGAGTTTCTTGGATCTAAACTGCCTAAATCTGTTGTGGTTGACAGGTCAGAAGATTCAACGAATTATCATCCAATCATTTCAGATGTATCTACTGAACTAGTTCCCTCGGTTCAGCAAGAAGCTCAGATTCAAACAACTACTCCTTCAGTTGAAGCTGTACCTGACAACGTTGAGACAGAAGTTGCTGATTCAGTTGGTTGTACTGTGACGTCTACTCAACAGACAGAAATAGCTGTCCCAACTGAAACTTCTGCACCAAATACTTCAATTGAACCACTCCCTGAACAAGAAGAAGACAGTGAATATCTAGATGAGAATTATGATCAATCTACATTGAATCCACTCCCTCACGAACATAAGTAAACCAAAGAGCACCCGATAAGTCAAATCATTGGAGATCCAACTTTACCGGTGCAAACTAGGTCTGCTACTTTGAATATGTGTATGCATGACTCATTCCTGAGCAAGATATAGACCACTCGCGTATCTGAAGCTCTAGCTGACTCAGATTGGGTAACTGTCATGCTAGAGGAGTTGAACCAGTTCGAAGCTTTAAAAGTCTGGAGACTTGTGCCAAGACCGAAAGGTAAATCAATAATCGACACAAAATGGGTATTCAAGAATAAAAATAACGAAGATGGTATTTTGATTAGAAACAAAGCACGACTTGTCGCAAAAGGATACAAGCAAGAGGAAGGAATTGATTATGATGAGACTTACGCTCCAGTGGCACGCATTGAAGCGATTAGAATGTTTCTTGCATATGCTACCCACAAAAACTTCACCGTCTATCAAATGGACGTGAAGACTGCCTTTCTCAATGGCATACTCAAGGAGGAAGTCTACGTCTCACAGTATGAAGGCTTTATCAATCCAGAGAAACCAGATCACGTATACATCCTGGGGAAAGCACTTTATGGTCTGAAAGAAGCGCCTCGAGCCTAGTACGAAGTCTTATCAAAGTTTTGGGTCAAGTCGGGCTTCACGAAAGGTAAAATCGATACTACTTTGTTTATTAAAAAGGAAAAAGCCGATATCATTCTTATTCAGATATATGTAGATGACATCATATTTGGCTCAACAAATCCTAAATACTGTAAGAATTTTTCAAACCTCATGGTGTCAAGATTTCAGATGAGTATGATGGGAGAGATGAACTTCTTTCTTGGATTACAAGTCAAACAATTTTCAGCGGGAATTTTCATAAACCAATCAAAGTACATTTTTGATATTCTTAGAAAATTTAAAATGGAAAATTGTACACCAATTGGAACCCCAATGGCACCAGGAACTAAGATCGGCATGGATCCTTCAGGAAAAACTGTCGATGTTAGAACCTATCGAGGAATGATTGGTTCTTTAATGTATTTAACTTCAAGTAGGCCAGATATTATGTTTTCTACATGTTTATGTGCTCGATATCAGGCTAATCCCAAAGAATCCCATTTGTCTGCGGTCAAAAGGATCTTTAGATATCTGAAGGGCACTGTAGATCTTGCTTTGTGGTATCCTAAAGATACTAGTTTTGAACTGACAGCCTACTCAGATGCAGATCATGCAGGTTGTATGTTGGATAGGAAAAGTACGTCGGGACATATACGGTTTCTAGGCGATAAACTTGTAAGTTGGGCATCAAAGAAACAATTGTGTGTTTCCATGTCAACAGTTGAGACAGAATATGTCGCTGCGGTGAGCTGCTGCTCTCAAGTGTTGTGGATGAGGACGCAACTACGAGATTATGGCTTCAAATTCGACAAGATCCCGATATACTGTTATTCTAAGAGCACCATTGCAATATCAGTGAATCTTGTGTAACATACAAAGACCAAACACATTGATGTTAGATATCACTTCATCAAAGGCAATGTGGAAAAAGGTACAATAGAACTTTATTTTGTAAACACTGATTATCAGCTTGCTGATTTGTTTACCAAGCCTCTCGACAAAAAGAGATTTAATTTTCTTGTCTCTAAACTTGGTATGCTAAATCTCAAGACATAATCTGTTATTACCTACTAAAGTTTCTGTTATTGTTATTTTTCTTCATTTCTTTATTTTTAATCTGAAAGATATCTGCACTTTAAAGTATGTTAATGATTTCAGGGGGAGTGAGAGAAGATGAAAAGTTGATCTACATCTATTTAAGGGGGAGTTCATATTTCTGCATATGATTATCACTGATAAATATTTTTGATGCATAAATGCAGGGGGAGTAAGAGTGAAATTAAGGAGTACTGAATATGACTTCTGATTACTTCAGATCAGAACTCGTAATTTCAAAGTTTTACTGCTTTCTGTTATTTACATTTCAATAAATGTTGTGAATAAAGCTTTGTGCTTTGACGACGTTTGCTTTTTGCAGATTTGAGAGGAAGCTTAAATGATCATATCATATATGACTAAGCTCTGACTTGATGAGATTTAAGACTGAACGAAAAGGTTAATTTCTAATCTTAATCTCATACGTGTTTGAAAGAAGGACGACTTTCAGGTATGAAAACATGTTTTTTTAAATGTTCAAACCACTTCTAATTCTTAAACGATTTCATGAATATAGAAGTGTGATTTTAAATGTTTTCATTTTACTTGTGCTTTAAATGTCAATAAACCGTGTGTTTCCAAAGATAAATACTTGCTTATTATCTTTTCCATATACTGTCAAGTATTCATACACACCGGTTTAATATTTTGTTTAATTTGTTCTTACCATGTCTCTAAATTGAAACAATTTTTCGATGGTAAGACACCCCGATTGTTTTTTAAAGAATTTTGAGCGTGATTTCATTTCGAAACATTTCTTTCAAGAATGTCTATATATTGTTTCGTATAGACAAAATCTAGTTTTTGCTGACCTAAGCTTTCATAGATAAATAATTTCGATTATGATCTTTTTCATACAATGTCAAATTTTCAAACAAGTTTCTTGTATTAATTTCATTATTTCAATATATTCGTTTGATATATTTTCAATGTTTTAAAAATGCTCAAATGTTCATGATTACATCTATGAGCATACAGACATCTGACTTGTATATTTTGTGCCTTAACTGAAAAGTTAAACCAGTTGAACAACATGTTCTTTTAGGACAAACATGGTTTCATTGTGTGAGCTTAATTGGAACTTCTATGGATTCACGTTAAACAATGTTTCCTACCCAAGAAGTTAATATTTGAGTGATCGAATGTGTGAGGAGTCAAATACTGAGTGTGGGTTGAGTGATGAGGTAAAATGAAAATGAGAGTTTGGTTAGATGTGATCTCAATGATTAAAAGAAAGAGGGTGTGAGAATAGAGTAAAAGAATATCAAACTTTACACCAACTTTTTCTGAGCCAGACAACCACATTTCTAGTGTTTCACAATTCTTCGTGAACATTATTAAAACATGCAACTAGTCCATGCCAACTCTTGATAAAAACCCCACCAGCTACTCATTTCCTTCTCAACAAGAAAATGTTTCAATATTTCAAGAGGACGCGACACATAATCTAACTGGTTTTCATTTGGAAAATATGGATATTGAAAAAGAAGGAAGTCTGCCCCACCTTCGAACTTCGATCATGCACAATCGAGTCTGTGTTTAACTGTTGTTGTCTCAATGGTTTACACAATTTTTGAGCCTATAAAAAGCAATCATCTGTGCTTAATTTTTTCAAACACTTGCACGAACACGCAAGGAAATTTGTTTTTCTTGTCATAACGTTTATAGAAACTCCTTTGTGGTGTTTCGATGAATGAATGGAAGACCTGGGGAGTGAACATCACAAAAGCTCCTTTCCATTTTGCATTTGTGTAGATCCCAGTGCAGTGCAATCACAAGTAATAATGAATAATGATGAACAGATTATAGGCCACAACAACTAGTCATATGATTGATATAACTTCAAAGGGTTAAGGTTTACAGAGAGAATTTCTAATAAGGGTATGTAAACCTTAAGAACTAGTAAACTGAATAATGAATTTCTAACCTTACAAAACTGTTCAACCCTAATTATGAGATAAATAAGCCTTTATATACTTAGGCTTTACAAGCAATTGGGCTTTATGGGCTTGGGCCCATCTAACTATTAAACTATTAAGTAATTACAAATTGAACCCTTATAAATACTTTATTCCATTTTCAACGCACAGGACTTTCAGTCCTAACAATCTCCCCTAAAGTTGAATAAAGCATTTATCAACATGAAAAAAACTTTAGGCCTTGATCTTCTTTCCCTCTTGAGTCTTTGAAGAACTTTGGTGTTGCATGTCTTCATGACTTTCCACGCTCCCTTTGAATAAAGCTCTTGGTCTTCATAGTATCAACATTGTAACCAAATTCAATGTACAGTAGCCTCGACTGAATGCACTATCACACAACTTTTAACTGTAGAAACTCAATCACATCGGATCAGCACACAAGAAAGATAATGTGAGAGTAACGTGACATTCCACGGTGCATATTCAGTTTAAAACAACAATCAGCTCGTAGGAGGAATGATAAACAAACTTGTAGCAGACACCACATGATACGGGAAAGAATCAATACAAACTTTGAAATCTTTTTGAAAAATCTGAAACATCATCTTCATCTCTTTGTTCTCTAGACTGTCTTCAGAAAGTTTGAAATCTCTTTAAAACTTTGAAATTTAACCTTTTTTTTCTCCCCCTTTTTGATGATTGTGAGCATCATGATCATCAAAACTCTTCAATTTCAACATATTCTATGATCTCCCCTTTATGATAAGATGACATTCTCCGCATTTTGATCTGAGTATCCGTCAATTCATGAAATATATATATCCGAATCTTTTCAAATTCAGATATAATAAGAATTGAAAACCTGAATCAACAAATGATACAGTTAGTATGCCTGTAAGTAGCACGGAGCCACTTTGTACAACGGATGTACTTTGGAAAGGAGCTTTTGTGATGTTCACTCCCCCAGGGCTTCCATTCAATCATCGAAAAACCACAAATGAATTTTCTGTGAATGTTATGACAAGAAAACTCATTCCTTGTGTGCTCGTGCAAGTGTAGAAATGATTGAAGCTACTTAGATTGATCAGGCTCAAATTGTGTAAGCTGTTGAGACAGCAACATATATTACACGGACTCAATGTGCATGAAAGAGGTGCGAAGGTGGGGCAAATTTCCTTCTTTTTCAATATCTAAATATTCCGAGTGAAGACTAGATAGCAGATATGTTGCGTCCCCAAAGAAAATGAAACATTTCTTTGTTAAGAAAGAAACGAGTGGCTGGTGGGGTTAATGCAAGAGTTGGCATGGGCTCACTGCCTGTTTCAATGATGGTTACCAAAGAATGTGAACCAATCAGAATATGTGGCTGCCCGGCTCAGAAAGTGGTTGGTGCAGAGTTCTGCTATTCTTTTAACTCTGTGCTCACACCCTCTTTCTTTTTAACATTAAAGCTCACTTCTAACCAAACTCTCTTTTTCATTTTTCCGCTCAGCACAATGAGAAAAACTCAACCCGATGAGTTATCTCCCCCACTCTTTGATTTATGACCCCTCACCCCTCAATCACTCTAGGATAACTTCCGGGGTAGGAAACACTGGTTAACGTGAATCCAGGGAAGTTTTGTTTAAGTTCTCACACAAATCCCATATAAGTCCTAAAAAGAATAGTAGCTCACAGTTTAACTTGAACAATTAAGCACATAATGTATGATACTACTGTCAAAATGTATGTTCATAAGATTTGAGCAATTGAACTTTGAATATTTCTCAAAACAAGTATATTGAATGAATGAAATGAAATCAAGAGAATTGTTTTGAGAATCTGACAATGTATCAATCAGATCACATAAAATGGATAGGGTATCAAAGAATTGGATATTTTGTTTATATGAACGAATATAAACAATTTTGCAATGAAAGCACAAGATTAGAAATAATTATTTATGCTCAACAATATTGAATATCAAACGGGGGTATTACCATCGAAAAATTGGTTCATTATGAGACATGGTAATAACAAATACAAATGAAGTACTGAATCTGTGTGTGTGAATACGTTACAGTATAAGGATAAGATAATACGCAAGTATTGATCTTTAGAAACACACAGTCAGTTAGACATTAAAGTTCAAGAATTGAAAAACATTTTAAAATCACACTTCTTAATTCATAAAATCTTTTGAGAATCAGAAGTGGTTTGAGCATTTCAAAAACTGTTTTTCATGCTTGAAAGTTGTTCTTCTTTCAAACAATCAGAGATCTAGATCAGAAGATATTTACCTTTAAGCTCCCCTTCAAATCATGACAGAGCGATATAGATCTATTAAGCTCCCCCTGGATATTTGCTACATATCCAAGTCTGAACGTTGAAGAACGGGTCCTGATCTGTCATGTGATCAGAAGCCTAACTTCGTTGAAGTCCGGGTTCTAAGCTGATTTACTTAGAAGCCATTATTCTTCTACCCCCCCCCCTTGACAGTAGGTGCCTGCAACACAGAATCAGTTTTCGGTTTTGGTACCCACTGGTATTTGGGTCCTCGAATGTTAGTTGCAGTTCTTGTAGGGGATATAGAATAAGAACCATACCAGAAATGATCACTGGTTTTGTGAATGTGATCATGTGTATGACAATAAGAACAATGGTATTTCTTACCTGATAACCTGAGTAATTGATCTCTCGAGTAGATATGATCAGGTTTACTTTTACTCGCTTTGTTCTTCTTGGCATTGACCGCATGTACACATGATTCTTTTTCTTTCAGCTCATCTTCAACTGGTTTCTTCTTCCAGACCAGTTCCTCATCTTTATATCTCCTTCTTCTAGAGCGTGTACCTGAACCATCTATATTGCTATCATAGAAAAGGTTAGCTTTACGAATCTGATCAAAAGATTTAACTGACCTTTGTGGAGAGACATATTTCTGATTTGTACTTGATACAGACTTTTCAAGCACTTTAATCGTCGAAGCAAAGTTGTCTCTTTCTTGAACAAACAGGTCAATCTTCTTCGTGAACTCAGACTTCGTTTTCTACTCTTTTAGTGCCTTCTCAGATAGTTCAGACAACTTGGCAATAAGCTTTTTGATCTCAGTCTCAAACAAGCTTCTTTCTTCTTCAAATCCCTTCTCACCATTGTTTCTTTGGCCAGATATTTCTTTGAAGACACCAACATTCTTTTGTTCAATGGCCTTCTTCTCTTTGGAAAACTTCTCTCTTTCTAGAATGATTACTTTCTGAAAATCAGAAACTTGCTGAGAAAGTTTTATGCATTTTAGCTCAACTTCTTTCTTCTCATCAACACATTTTCTCGAGAATTCTGAGAACTTCTTTGCGAAAGATTTCTCTTTAGTCTCAAAATCAGATTTGTGTTTAGCAAGCAGTTGCTCCAAATCAGATAAACGCTTTTGAAGATCTGCATTTGCATCTTTCAGTTCAGAAATCTTTTCCTCAGAACTTTCAACAGAGACTATTTGCTGAGTTTTAGCTTCCAAAATAGAGATCTTTCCTTTTAGCTCAGAGTTCTCAGCTTCCAATTCTCTTCCTGTTAATAAACCCTTTGTCCCTAACACCAACCATTCAGCACAATCCCACAGCTCTTTTCCTGTCATGTTGTTAGTATTTATTTGACCAATAATTTCACTAAAAATGTCACTAATAAATTCATTACAGATACTACTTTTCATATAATTTCGAGCTACATTGTTAGCCCTCTCTCTTTCCTCCTTTTCCACAGGTGAAGCTTCTGTAGGAATCTGGGATTGCATCTCCCCTTCAGTCAAAGATAATCTGATGTAGGGCCCCACCTCATGTTCGTCCACACAGTTCAAAAAATAAACTTTCCACTCTTCATATTCTCTTTTGGACTTCAGCCTTGGTAGGTACCCCATTTTGATCGTTTCGAATAGAGTATATTCGCTTCGGCTTTGAAGAGAGATGAAACTTGAAGGTGCAGGGACCAAAAGTGACAAAATGTGAAACTTGAAAGTTTAGGGTCACAAATGTCACGCTGAATCCTTGAAGTACGGGGGCTAAAATAAATGCACTGCAAAAAGATCGTGAGACAAAAAATTTGACTTTTTTTTTTTTAACACCCGGTCAATCAGGGGTTCGGTCGAAGCAAAAAACCGGAATATGCAAGATACCGATCGAAGGTAAGACCGGAGTAAGCAAGTACCCAGTCGAAGGGTAAGACCGGAGTAGCAAGTACCCGGTCGAAGGGTTTGACCAAAGATTACACCTACCCGGTCGAAGAAAAGACCAGGGAAAGCTAAGGTCCGGTCGAAGGAAAGACCGGAGATCACACCTACCCGGTCGAAGGTGTAAGACCGGGGATACAAGTATCCGGTCGAAGGTGTAAGACCGGATATACGATTATCCGGTCGAAGGGCCCAGGTCGAAAGACAATTAAAACGATAAACACAAAAAAAACAGATAAGATCGATGAATTACTAACGACCGAAGAACACGAAGAATCGACCGAAGAACCCGAAGAATTTCTGGGATTCGATCGAAACCAAACCCAGATCCTTCGATCCTTCGATCGAAAGAAACACAGACAAATCAAACAAGAATGGATTCAACCGATCAACAATCAACAGTAACCATTAGACCGAATACACCTAGACCGATAAGCATCAATAATAATCGACCGAACAAAAAATTTCCAGAAAATTAAGACAAACCTTTTTGCCTATCTGCTCTGATACCAATTTCTTAGGGTTTCAGACAAACCTTTTTACTGGATCAAACCTTTTTGCCTATCTGCTCTGATACCAATTGTAGATCCCAGTGCAGTGCAATCACAAGTAATAATGAATAATGATGAACAGATTATAGGCCACAGCAACTAGTCATATGATTGATATAACTTCAAAGGGTTAAGGTTTACAGAGAGAATTTCTGATAAGGGTATGTAAACCTTAAGAACTAGTAAACTGAATAATGAATTGCTAACCTTACAAAACTGTTCAACCCTAATTATGAGATAAATAAGCCTTTATATACTTAGGCTTTACAAGCAATTGGGCTTTATGGGCTTGGGCCCATCTAACTATTAAACTATTAAGTAATTACAAATTGAACCCTTATAAATACTTTATTCCACTTTCAATGCACAGGACTTTCAGTCCTAACAATTTGTTACATAGAGTGACTTCGTGTTACTGACAGGCATTATAACTGATTCATTTGTTGATTCAGGTGTTACACTAATATTTTGTCTGAATTTGAAAAGATTCAGATGAATACATTGTTACGAATTGACGGAGAATTGGAGGCTCAGTGAGATAGATCAGTGGTCAAATAAAGTGACATTTCTTGTTCAAGTTTTGATGATCTCGATGTTGCAATCATCAAAAGGGGGGAGAAGACAAAGTTAAAGAAATGTCTGAAAACAAAAGTTTTTGTTTGTTATGGGAGAAGAGTTCAAGAAATGTTATGAATCAGCAATGAATATGGGAGATAGGATAGAGAAATATGTGAACTAAAAGAAGAAAGATTATTGAAGATTGTTGAAAGTTGAAACAGAAAGTTCAAAGATTTCTGAAAGCAAGTAATGATTCTACAGAAACTTTTCTTTGAAGATATTTTGCTAAAGCGACCGGAGCTAAGTCTGAAGATAAATTCTTTCCAATGTCTGAAAGAGGTTTTTACAACCTTGGGGGAGATTGTTACTTTGTTTGAAGACAGACTTTAGGGAGAATACATAAATTTGTGAAGACTATTTTGAGTATAAAGAGGGAGACTGAGCTTAAATGTCTATTCTGCTAAAGTTCAACAAAGGGGAAGATAAATTTGTTAAATACTGATAAAGGGGGAGATTGAATTGCAAAATCTTTTTGAGATGATCATGAATCCAAAAGGGGAGATTGTTAGAGCATATTTGTTGGATACAAGATCATGTTTACTGAAGGTCAAAGTTCAAGCAAGTCAAAGCTGAAAGTCAACTCTTATTGTGAAAGTCAAAGTCTTCTAATAAGTCAAAAGTCTTAGTTGTGTTATTTTGTAAGCGCGTATTGTTAGTTTTTGTTTTTAATAGACTTGTAGCTTGTGTTGTTGTAACATACATGTAACTAGAAGTAGTATACGCAGATCATGTTTACTGAAGGTCAAAGTTCAAGCAAGTCAAAGCTGAAAGTCAACTCTTATTGTGAAAGTCAAAGTCTTCTAATAAGTCAAAAGTCTTAGTTGTGTTATTTTGTAAGCGCGTATTGTTAGTTTTTGTTTTTAATAGACTTGTAGCTTGTGTTGTTGTAACATACATGTAACTAGAAGTAGTATACGCAGACTGTAGAGAGAGAAAGCTAGAGATAGAAAGTTTGTGTCAGAGAGCTTGTAATCGAACTCTGTTAAGTGGAATTGAAACAGGTTTGATATTTGTTTGTCATCATCTTGTTTGTAATTGAAATTGTAGTAAGAACTTGATAATTTGGGACATTAAAATCTGTTTCCCACGTCGCCTCACGTTTCGAGTGATTTTTCCAAAGAACTTTTACAAAAGGAATCAATCTCTTCCGTGTACCCGTCTCATCACGATCAGTAATCGTTTCAGGTTCTTCGCGATAAGAAAGATCAGGTTCTATGTGCTCCAATGGATATTCAGTGATGTGTAAGTGATGATAGTTATACCCTCAAAGTGAAGAGACATGAAATACATTATGTACGTGAGATAATTGTGGCGGTAAATCTAACCGGTAAGCCACAACTCCAACCTTTTCTAGAATTTCGAAGGGACCAATATATCTCAGGCTCAACTTTCCTTTGAAATCGAAACGTCTAATTCCGCGAGTTGGTGAAACTTTTAAGAAAACTTTATCTCCCGGTTGGAACTCGATAGGTCATCGTCGCTTGTCGGCGTAGCTCTTTTGACGAACCTGAGCCTCTTTCATCATTTGACGCGCAATTTCGACCCTCTCGGCCATAAAGTGCTTCATACAGGGCCATGTCGATACTCGACTGCCAGCTATTATTATAGGAGAACTCGATTAGGTACAAGTAACTATCTCAACTTCCATGCCATTCCAACGCACATGCTCGGAGCATATTCTCCAATGTTTGAATCATATGTTCAGATTGCCCATTAGTTTGCGGATGAAAGGCTATACTAAAATTCAAACGTGTGTCCCATGCTTTATGTAAACCTTCCTAAAATCGAGATGTAAAACGTGGATCTTGATCAGAGGTAATCGATACAGGAGTGCCATGGAGACGTACAATCTCACGTTGGAATACTTCTATCAATTTATCAATTAACCATGTTTGTCGGATAGGAAGAAAATGAGCCGATTTGGATAATCGGTCAACCACTACCCAAATTGCATCGTGTTTCAAGGTTTTGCGGGGTAGTCGGATTACAAAATCCATAGTTACGTGTTCCCATTTCCATATGGGAATGTTCAGTGATTGGAGAGGACCACCCGGACGTTGATGTTCACTTTTAACTTGTTGACAAGTGAGACAACGAGCTACAAAGTTAGCGATATCTCGCTTCATTCCAACCCACTAGTAATGTTTCTGAAAGTCGTGATACATTTTTGTTGTACCTGGGTGAACAGAAAACATAAAGTTATGAGCTTCGATCAGAATCTGATCTTTAAGCTCCGAGTTATTTGGAACACAAAGACGATCCTGAAACCACAACACGTGATCATCATCGATTATGAACTCAAAATTAACATTCTCTCGTGCCTGCTGGAAGTTTGCCTACAATTCACTGTCGTCTTGTTGGGCTTCTTTGATTCGAGAGATTAGAGCCGGATGGAATTTCCGTTTACGAACTCGGAGAGAGTTCTAGTCCGAACCGTTCGATCTCCAAAGCCAACTTTGTAGGAACAAGTAAAGAAGAAACCTGTTCCACGACTTTACGACTTAAGGCGTCGGCAACTACATTAGTCTTACCTGTTAGTGTATAATTGTATCCAAGATTTAATGAGAAAAGTCAAAGTCATGTAAAGTTAACAGTGTCAACCTTAGTGATTTGAGATAAGTCATGTTGTGAGAGTTTTTGTTTTAAACATGTGAGAGAAGTGATGTTAGTATAAATAGTTTAGCCTTTGTAAGAGTTTGGAACCGAGTTCATTGTACGTGTAATCGTCATATCAATATACTTGTGACTGTTTCTCTCTCTACTCTCTCTCTAAAACCTTGACTATCATATTCTTGTTTGAATTGCTTGATTAAACTGGGATTTTACATTTTCAATTGGTATCAGAGCGAGACCAAATCTAATTCAAAAGGATTGGATCATCTCAAAAGATTAAATTGATTTTCTTGAAAAATTTTCAAGAACACGCAAAAAAGTATCACTGTGTTCACTGTTTGATCAAATTCAAATTAGTTAGTGGATTTTTGTGTTAGAAAATGACTTGAATGTGTTCGTTTGATGTCTTAGATCATTTCTTGTATTGATTGTGTTGGATCAAATAATTGTATTCAAGATTAAAGGGTCTAAACTATATTTATTTGATAGTTAAAGTTAGAGGGTTTATTTTGTAATAATCTAATAGTTATTAGTTATTGGGCCTCAAGCCCACTTAGCATTTAGCAAAGCCCATTTGGCATTAGGCCTGGGTATTTAATGTTTTGATTAGTTTAGGTTTTAGGTTAACTCTCATTATTATTATTCATAATTATTGTTTAGAGAGAGAGGTAGCCGTAATTCTCTGTATTCAAGGGTATCAAGAACACACAAGGTTTAACTGTTTATTCAAGGGATTGGTATGTTATTCTGATCTTATATCTCTTGATCTTTATTGTGTTATGTGATTGTTAATCAACTAGATTAAACTGGGATAACAAGTGGTATCAGAGCCTAAAGAATCAAGTTAATTGGATTAAAAACACTGTTCATCGATTTTTCTGTGTTCATCGACTATTCTCTATGCGTTAATCGATTTCTCAAATTGATGTGTTTATTGGTTTAAAGTTGATCTGATTAGATGAGTATCATGCTTCTGAATGTTATATGATTGGTTAATTGCATTGAAAATCATCAAGTGATTGAATTTTTGAATTTTTGGTTTTCTGGGGTCACGAACTGTCGACTACAACATGCTTAAAATTGAATGGTAAAAAGTGGTTTTTAATCAATAATATTGATTGCACTTTGATCGATATATGTTAATAGATGCTATAGTCTGATTTTTACATCTGAATTTGTGTTCTTGAGTGTTTCTGGGTTGATTTTCTGGGCTGTAAATCGTGTTCTGGGTCGAACAAAGAACATATCGGTCGAACCTTTAAGAACATATCGGTCCACACATTTTATCGGTCGACCATTGAATATCGGTCGAGTTCACTATATCGGCCCAAATCAAATCACTTTATCGGTCCATAGCATTATCGGTCTTAGTCGTTTACCGGTCATATCACTCTATCGGTCGTGCAATTTCCCGGTCGAAGCAAGTTCCCGGTCGAACGTGTTACCGGTCGAACAACATACCGGTCGAACAACATACCGGTCGAACAAGTTACTGGTCTAAGCAAGTTACCGGTCGACAGTCACTTTGCGCCAGTGCTTATTCGCGCAAGACCAACTTTGCGCCAGTGCCGTCTCGCGCAAACCCCACTTTACGCGACCCAAGGCTCACACAAACCTTACTTTGCGTCACACACTGCTCGCGAGAACCCCTGCTTTGCGCCACCCGTTACTAGCGAGAACCTCTCACTTTGTGCCAACAGTTACTCGTGCAAAGCTCCTCTTTGCGCGACCTGCCTCTCGCGCAAACCGCCATTTCTTTTGCGTAAATTTTTTCTCTAGGGGCGCTACCCCCATACTCCCGCAAGGGCGTTGCCCCTTGACCCCACCCGCTAACTGGGTAGCGGGACCCCCGTGCTAAGTCTGCGAAGGGGGACAAAGTTCTGTTCGTGATCAAAATTTTCTTATTTTTAGTATTACTCTGTTTGATTTTATCTACTGTTTGAGAATTCTGCATTTGATTATTCTTGGAAATTTATTTTTCTGAAAATTTTTTAGTGTAGTTTTTATCTATGACTTGATTCTAACGATCTCATCTAGTTGATTCTCTTGGTACAAAAAAGTTTGCTTACTAACCATACAGCTAAAGATGTCTTAAGGTTGCACCCTTGATTTTGAAAAGATGACACATTCTGAAGCAAAAGTAAATGCTAAACGTCTTGCTAGACAGTTGTCAAGATATACAGACATGGCTTATGATTGTGAAAAGGAGATTAAAAAGCTCAAATCCGAGAACAAGGATTTACAGATTCAGAACTCATCTCTTCTTACTCAGATCAATGTTTTAAAGGAAAATTCAAAAGATTCTGATTCTAAAATTGAATTTGCAGGAATATTTTAGTCTAAAGAAAAAGAGATCTTAGATCTTCAAGCAAAGCTGAAAGTATCTGAATCAAGCTCTACATGGTCAAACAAGGATGCAATGCAAAGAGAGCTTGATGAGCTTAGAAGAAGAGCAAACATTGCTATTCAGACATCTCAAGAGCTTAGAAAGACAAATTATAAAGTCTTTGCGGAAAGAGATAAACTGAAAGATAAAGTTCTCAGTGTTGAGGTTGAGATTAATAAGCTGAAAGAAAAGGCAACCCAAGACAGAGACAATACAATAGCTCAAGATGAAATGTTGAAGATTGAGAAAGAAAGAAAAGAATTTTCTAAGAAATTCTTTGACTTCTCTAGAAAAACCTTTGAAGAGAAGAAATCATTAGAGCTTAAATGTGTTAAGTTTTCTCAACAAGTTTTAGACTTTGAGAAGGTTATCATTCTTGAGAGAGACAAGGCTGAGAAAGAAAAGAAGAAAGCTGAGCTGAAGGATATAAATAAAGACTTTTCTAAAGAAAAGAAAGATCTAGAGACTGAGATAGCTAAGCTGACAAGAAAGTTATCTGAGTTGTCAACAAATATTCTGAAGGAAAAGAAGATGAAATTTGAATTGCATAAGAAGTTTGATCTGATTACAAAGGAAAGAAACAGCTTGTCGTCAAAGATAAAGAAACTTGAAGAGATCGTATTCAAAGTGAAGTTGACTGAGCACAAGACGCCAGAGTCAATAGCTCAATCACCGAGAGATGATCTAACTGCATTCGAATGCTCATTCAATTCAGCAGCAAGTTCAAGATTGACTAATGTTTCTAATAAACCTTTATTTGATTTAATTGATGATCATACTTCTGAATATAAAGATCAGATTTGTCCTTCTAACCTTTTCTATGACAAAGATATTGATGGTTCAGGTAACTTCAAGAAGAACAAGTCTCGAAAGAAAAGATTCTGGAGAAGGGATGATGAGAAAGATAGAGGAAATTGGATCTGGAGAGTTAAAGGATCTACAGAGGAGAAGAACACCGAAAAATCATTTGTGCATACATCAAATGATAAATGGGACTATGCTTTACAAGGTAAAACTTTTGGCAAACCTGACCTGGTTTACACAATCAATCAATTGATCAGGTTAGCACAAAAGAAGATTAGTTGTTCCTATTGTGGCTCAAATGATTTTGTAAGAAAAGATTATGTAAATAACTGGTATGTTTCTTATTTTATCTATCCTACTAGAACTGCAACTAACTCATTAGGACCCAAATACCAGTGGGTACCAAAAGCTAAATCTGTGTTGCAGGCACCCAAAGTTTGAGGGGGAGAAAGAACGAAGGCTTCTAAGTAAATCAACTTAGAACCCGTACCTCAAAGAAAAGATGGCTTCTAATTACTTCTTATTAGAACCCGAACTTCAGTGCTTTCTTTTTCTGATCTTAAAAAAAAAAAACTTTAGTTGAGGGGGAGCTTATATGTCAAAAAGAGCTTAATAGAAAAACTCCTTAGAGCTTAATTGTCAAACTCTTTTAGTTTGAGGGGGAGAAGTGCATCGTCAAACACAACTATTTTGATTTCTCCTAAATTTTATTCTTCATGTAACTGTACTCCTTTGTGCTTTCATGTACAAAATCTTGTTGAACAACAAGTTCTTTATAGGAAAATACATGGGATTCAGTGTGAGAACTTAACAGAACTTCCATGGATTCACGATAACCAGTGTTTCCTACCTAGGAAGTATTCCTTGAGTGATTGAGGGGAGAAGGGTCAAAAGAATTGTAACACCCTAATAATCAGAGTAAATTAAAACCTAGAAAACCTGGCAACATGACATTCGTATTGATATAAACCTCCCATAAAGGGGATCAGTCCTTGAGAGTTTACAAAACCTGTACAGATATAGGGTTCATCAACAAACTAATCTAGACACCTATATCAAGATTACATCAGTTGACAATCCATAATTCACCAAAAGAATGGGACTTAACAAATGCCCAGATACAATACTAGTCATTTCAAAATGCCTCGAGACTAAACCCGTCTCTCCAAAACCCCGGCAACCCACCGCTAAGGGAAACCTGTTATACACATCATTTTACTTCTGATAAGGCGGAACCCGTCATTTTAGTCAATACTATTCGGGAACCCCGGAAATCACCAAAAGCTTCATTTATATCAAAATGTAGAGAATATAAAATCATACTGTAGAAATACTTCGGATTTCGCAAATAATAGTTTTGACATGTATAAATTTTGTAAAATGGTAGTAGGAACTCACCAGTAGGTTTTAGAATAAAACCCGGAAAACCAGATATCGATCACAACGAATAGGTGAAGCTTAAAACACCGACCCCTTGCTAGAAACACCGCAAACTAGCAACCAAACGAGACTCGAAGATCGAAGAAGAAAGAAAGAGAAAAGAGAGAAAGAGAGAGAAATCAGAAAATTGAGATATATGAAAATATCTCACAAAAAGATATTTAAGGTCAGCAAAATATCCTCTCTGACATAACGCACGACCCGTGCGTTTTCAAGGAAGGGAAAGCGCACGGCCCGTGCGAATCCCACTGCCTTCGACCCTGATCCTGCGCACGACCCGTTCGAAAATCCTGAAGGTCGTGCGCCCTGTAGCCCAGCACAAAAACCTCTTTTTTTCTATTCTTCTTCGCAAAAGACCAAACGAAATTCGGGGTGTTACAATCCTCCCCAACTTGGGAATGATTTCGTCCCTGAAATCCAATTACTCAAAGAGGTGAGGATATCTTCGCTTCATATCCTCTTCGGCTTCCCAAGTCACATTTGCTCCCCGGTGATGCTTCCACTGCACCTTGACCAAAGTGACTTCTTTGTGACGCAACTTCTTAGACTTTCTCTCTAAGATGGCTTCGGGTTCTTCCACATAATGGTTACCTTCGTCTACCCTTAACTCTGAAAGGGGAATGACACTATCTTCTACCGCCAAACATTTCCGGAGGTAGCAAACATGAAACGTGTTGTGTATTTTGCTCAACTCCAGTGGCAGTTCCAACTGATAGGCTTGCAATCCCACCCGTTTAAGCACTTTGAAAGGTCCGAGGAAACGGGGGCTCAGCTTCCCACGTTTTCCGAACCGTATAATGCCCTTCCACGGTGACACCTTAAGCATAACGCGGTCGCCTACTAGGAATTCCATCGGTCGTCTCTTCTTATCGGCAAAGATTTTCTGTCGATCCTGAGCCGCTTTCATTCTTTCACGAATGCACTTGACTTTATTGGCAGTCTCTTGCACGATTTCAGGTCTGGCGAACTGCTTTTCCCCCGCTTCAATCCAGCACACGTGAGTCCGTCACTTTCGCCCATACAATGCCTCAAAAGGTGCCATTCCAATACTCGAGTGGTAGCTATTGTTGTAAGCAAACTCCACCAAAGGCAGGTGAGAGTCCCAACTACCCCCGAAATCAATGACACAAGACCTCAGCATGTCTTCTAAAGTCTGGATCGTTCTCTCGCTTTGCCCGTCGGTCTGTGGATGGTAGGTTGTACTCAACTTAACTCGCGTACCAAGCTCTTTCTGAAACCCATCCCAGAAGTTCGAAGTGAACCGACTGTCGCGATCCGACATGATTGACAATCGTATGTCGTGCCTCGAGACCACCTCATCGATATAAAATTTTGCCAACTTATCCATCGGTAAAGTCTCGCGCATAGGCAAGAAGTGAGTGCTCTTTGTCAATCTATCAACTATCACCCAAATGGTATCGTGACCCCGAAGAGTTTTAGACAACTTTGTCGCGAAGTCCATGGTGATATGCTCCCACTTCCACTCCGGAATCTCTAAAGACTGAAGACTCCCACACGGTCGCTAATGTTCGGCCTTAACTTGCGAACACGTCACACAACGCTCAACGTAACGCGCCACGTCAAGTTTCATTACCGGCCACCAAAAGTGCAGCTTCAAGTCCCTGTACATCTTTGTACTTCCCGGATGAATGGAATACTTAGACTTGTGTGCATCTTCTAGCAACAGCTCACGGTTACCCCCAATCTTGGGTACCCACACACGACCGCTGAACAGTTTTACTCCACGGCTATCTTCGTTAAGAGTAAACGCTTCTCTGTCATGACTTCATCTTTTAGATTTTCTTCCAACAGTGCTTCCACCTGTGATGTTTTGATCTTTTCAACAAGACTAGACACTAGCTCGATCCTCGAATGGGTAGCTCGAATACTTTCGCTATAGTCCTTCCGACTTAACGCATTGGCCACCACGTTCACCTTACCGGGATGGTAAAGCAATTCACAGTCGTAATCTTTAAGCAACTCGAGCCACCGCCTTTGCCTCATATTCAGCTCTTTCTGATCAAAGACATATTTCAGGCTCTTGTGATCCGTGTATAGAGTGCATTTCGTGCCGTAGAGGTAATGTCGCCAAAGTTTCAAAGCGAACACCACCACAGCTAACTCCACATCATGGGTTAGATAATTCTGCTCGTGTATTTTAAGCTGCCTCGAGGTATAAGTGATCACCTTGCCTCGTTGCATCAACACACAACCCAGTCCCATCTTTGAAGCGTCGCTGTAAACCACAAAATCTTCCGACCCTTCAGGTAACGTCAAGATCGGAGCTTCACACAACTTCTTTTGAAGGATCCGGAACACCTTCTCTTGGGTTTCGGTCCATTCAAACTTCACATTCTTCCGAGTCAGAACCGTCAAGGAAGAAGCGATCTTTGAAAAGTCTTGGATAAATCTCCTGTAGTATCCCGCCAGACCCAAGAGACTTCGGATCTCGGACGGACTCTTAGGAGGCTCCCAATTCATCATAGCTTCAATCTTGGAGGGGTTCACTTTCACTCCGTCCCAAGTGACTACGTGACCCAGAAACTGTACTTCTTTAAGCCAAAAGTCGCACTTGGAAAACTTGGCGTACAACCCTTCTTTTCTCAACACTTCCAGAACTTCACGTAAATGCTGCTCGTGCTCTGACTCACTCTTAGAGTACACGAGTATGTCATCAATGAATACAATGACCGACTTGTCGAGGAATGGTCGGCACACTCTATTCATCAAGTCCATAAACACTGCTGGTGCGTTCGTCAGGCCAAAAGGCATTACAAGAAACTCGTAATGGCCGTAACGCGTTCTGAAAGCTGTCTTCGGAACATCTTCTTCTCTTACCTTCACTTGGTGATAACCCGAACGTAAGTCGATTTTAGAAAAACAACCCGCTCCTTGAAGTTGATCGAACAAGTCATCTATTCTCGGAAGCGGATATCTGTTCTTTACTGTCGCTTTGTTCAACTCACGATGGTCAATGCACATTCTCATCGTGCCATCTTTCTTCTTCACAAACAAGACCGGAGCTCCCCAAGGTGACGAACTTGGTCTTATAAATCCCTTCTCCAAAAGCTCTTGGAGTTGTGCCACCATTTCTTCCATCTCTGACGGCGCCAAACGATAAAGAGCTTTAGCAATTGGTGCTGCTCCAAGCACAAGATCAATCCGAAATTCTACTTGACGATCGGGTGGTAACCCGGGCAAGTCGTCCGGAAAGACATCTGGAAACTCACGCACGATCTTCACATCTTCCAACCTTGATTTCTCTAACTTGGCATCGATCACATAGGCTAGGAAAGACGAACATCCTTTTACTAAACACTTGTGTGCCTTTGCCATTGTGATTATTGCCACTTCAACTTTTCTCTTTTCACCATAGATGACAACGACTTCGCCAGAGGGGTTGGGAAGTCGAATCAACTTCTTGGAACATACGATCTCGGCATGATTGTTTGACAACCAATCCATGCCGACCACGACATCAAAACCCCCTATTAACATCGGCAGTAGATCGATCGAGAATTCTCTCTCTTCGATACTAAGAGTACACTGCTTCAGAACATCGTGGATCAGAACTTGACTACCATCGGCTATTTCTACCACTAATGCATCCTCAAGACTAGTAGTGGGCATAGCAATTTTCTGACGGAACAATTCAGATACGAAAGAGAAACTGGCGCCTGTATCGAATAAAATACGAGCAGGTACAGAGTTTATAAGAAAAGTACCCGATACCACATCAGCGGATGCCCTGGCCTCATCGGCCGTCATCTGAAAAGCTTGACCCGGAAACCTAGGAGGGTTCTCCTTCTTTGCCGCCACACTACCAGACTTGAGCTTCGGGCAATCTCTCTTCACATGCCCCGGTGCCTTACACTCGTAGCAGACCATCCCCACGACAGAACAGTCACGGGCGGTGTGATCATTCTTACCACACTTGAAGCAGAATCTAGAAGTGGAGTTACAGTTACCGTGGTGCTTGGTTCAACATTTCGGGCACCATCTTGCTTCTTGATAACCGCTGAAGCTGCGGTTTTTGACAAAAGGTCGGGTCCGCTTGGGAGGTACTGAACTGCTCTCCCACTTTCTCTTATCAAGTACCACCACTGCTTTCTCAGATTTGCTTCTTGCGAACATCTCTTCCATGAACTGAGCTTCCTCGACCATCTCTCGGAGGTTAGAAGCTTTGGAATTGTGGACCATAGATTGCATGTCCGCGGGTAAGCCATTGAGATAAGCCTTCATCTTGTCCTTCTCTGTTGGGTCAGCGTGCCCCACCAGACCAAGCTTTTCCATGAACTGACGGGTATACTCCCTCACCGTCAGGCTTCCCTTTACTAGAGACCGGAATTCTTTCTCAATTTGGTCCATTGTTCTTTCATTGCAGAATTCTTCTAACAACTTTTTCTTGAACTCTGCCCAAGATAACTGAGCCAACACTGCAAGAGTTAGGGTGGAATGGATGACATTCCACCAAATGAGCACAGTATCCCTCAGCAGTTGGGTACCGAACCGCACTCTCTCATCATCTCCGCATTCGGATGAGCCAAAAGCTTGCTCAACCGCTCGGATCCATTTTACACACACGGCCGGGTCATCAGAACCAAAGAACTCTGGCGGTTCGCAACCCAGAAAGGACTTGTAGGAACAACTTTTCCTATTTCCCGGAGCACCAACAATCCCGTGCTCCTCAGCCCTGACCCCTGCACCAACACCTCCAGGACCCGCTACAATGTTTTCCACAACCGTCTCACTCCTCCGATTGTTCACATCGCGGTCCTCAATCACTTTCATCAGAAAATCTTGTTGCTTTGCCATCTCTTCCCTCATTGCCAACATCATGCTAGCCATCAACTCAGACGGGGAATTAGCATCCCTGATGACTGGGACGAAGCCAGGTCTACACGCGGAATGACCTCTGGCCCCCCACCTAGTATTAGTTGAACAGGTGGATGCACAACAACCTCAACTCCTTCCGGCTGATCAACGGTGGAGGCTGTCGCTTCCAGACCATCAACACGCGTACACGGTCTACCACACGTATTCACCATACTGAACTGCTTCACAGCACAGAGAAAGAGATAAGAGAGAGATTGAATAAACACAAAGGAAACGTACTACCACATTACCTATCATCATAGCAATAGAAATTCAAGCACACTTACGTACGATATCCTCATAAAAACATTAGCTAAGTGAGATTATGAACATATAACACATAAAGGTTCTCGTCACGATCACCACCACGCCTGATAAACGTACTTTCCGTTGACTCTAAGACTAACCCATCTTAGAAGCTCTACCCAATCTCACGGATCAATTATTATCATACTCGGTCTAAGTCTAGACATCTTACATTCATGCCTAGTTCACTTAAACTAGGGCTCTGATACCAACTTGTAACACCCTAATAATCAGAGTAAATTAAAACCTTGAAAACCTGGCAACATGACATTCGTATTGATATAAAGCTCCTATAAAGGGGATCAATCATTGAGACTTTACAAAACCTGTACAGATATAGGGTTCATCAACAAACTAATCTAGACACCTATATCAAGAATACATCAGTTGACGATCCATAATTCACCAAAAGAATGGGACTTAACAAAAGCCAGATACAATACTAGTCATTTCAAAATGTCTCGAGACTAAACCCGTCTCTCCAAAACCCCGGCAACCCACCGCTAAGGGAAACCTGTTATACACATCATTTTACTTCTGATAAGGCAGAACCCGTCATTTTAGTCAATACTATTCGGGAACCCCGAAAATCACCAAAAGCTTCATTTATATCAAAATGTAGAGAATATAAAATCATACCGTAGAAATACTTCGGATTTCGCAAATAATAGTTTTGACATGTATAAATTTTGTAAAATGGTAGTAGGAACTCACCAGTAGGTTTTAGAGTAAAACCCGGAAAACCAGATATCGATCACGACGAAGAGGTGAAGCTTAAAACACCGACCCCTTGCTAGAAACACCGCAAACTAGCAACCAAACGAGACTTGAAGATCGAAGAAGAGAGAAAGAGAGAGAAATCAGAAAATTGAGATATATGAAAATATCTCACAAAAAGATATTTAAGGTCAGCAAAATATCCTCTCTGACATAACGCACGACCCGTGCGTTTTCAAGGAAGGGAAAGCGCACAGCCCGTGCGAATCCCACTGCCTTCGACCCTGATCTTACGCATGACCCGTGCGAAAATCCTGTAGACCAGCACAAAAACCTCTTTGTTTTCTATTCTTTTTCGCAAAAGACCAAACAAAATTCGGGGTGTTACAAGAATTGAGTGATGGTGTGTGAAGAGATAAAATGGAAAAGAGAGATTGGTTGGAAGTGAGCATTAAAAGAAAGAGGGTGAGTGAACAGAGTAAAAGAATATTAGACTCTGCACCAAACCACTTTCTGAGCCGGGCAACCACATTATCTGATTGGTTCACATTCTTTGGTGACCATCATTGAAATAGGCAACTAGCCCATGCCATCTCTTGCATACAACCCCACCAGCTACTCATTCTTTTCTCAAAAAGAGAATGTTTCACATTTTCTGGGGAAGCAGCACATACGCTATTGGTTCTTCATTTGGAAGATACTAATATTGAAAAAGAAGGAAAGATTCCCCACCATCGAACCCTTTCTCATGCACATTGAGTCTTTGTATAACTTGTTGCTGTCTCAACAAGTTTACATACTTTGAGCCTATATTGAAAAGCCATCATCTATGCTTAGATTCTTTCATACACATGCACGAGCACACATAAATTCGTTTTCTGTCAGAACGTTCATAGATAACAATGTGTTATTCGATGATTGAATGGAAGACCTGGGGAGCCAACATCAAACCAGCTCCTTATATAGTAACTTTGTGTTACTCAGTGACTTTGTGTCATTGACAGACATTCTAATAGAGTCATTTGTTGATTCAGGGTTACAACTCTTAAACTGTTTGAATTTGCATAGATTTAAACAGTTACTACTGACTATTTAAAACTGCAAAGATTGAAATAATCACTTTCTCCATTAGAAGAGACTGCTCTTATTTCACACAGGGCTCGTTACGTGAAGACAGTGCTAAATTGATGATCATATTCAAAGGGGGAGATTGATTTGTAAAGTTTTGATGATGATGATTCTCACCATTCATCAAAAAGGGGGAGAATAATCAACAAGGAAGAATACAAGAAGAATTGTTGACTGAAGATTTCAAAGATATCAAGTTTTGAAGCTATCAACGTCATATCTGAAGAAAAGAAAAGAAAAGTGAAGACCTGAAGATTATTGTCAAAAAAAAAAATTAATCTTGAATCCAAAGGGGAAGATTGTTAGATCAAATAATTGTATTCAAGATTAAAGGGTCTAAATTGTATTTATTTGATAGTTAAAGTTAGAGGGTTTATTTTGTAATAATCTAATAGTTATTAGTTAATGGGCCTCAATCCCGCTTAGCATTTAACAAAGCCCATTTGGGATTAGGCCTGGGTATTTAATGTTTTGATTAGTTTAGGTTTTAGGATAACTCTCATTAATATTATTCATAATTATTGTTTAGAGAGAGAGGTAGCCGTAATTCTCTGTATTCAAGGGTATCAAGAACACACAAGGTTTAACTGTTTATTCAAGGGATTGGTATGTTATTCTGATCTTATATCTCTTGATCTTTATTGTGTTCTGTGATTGTTAATCAACTAGATAAAACTGGGATAACAGATTGCATCATGAAATTCGAACTAATTCGATTTCATTTTTTGAAATTTTGGTTTTTCATGAAAAATATTTGTCGAACACTGTGTGAATCAAAACATGATAAGTTTGATGTTTTTAGCCTAATCATTTGTTAGAAAAGTGTTCTAAATGGTAAATCGACACACCCTGTACAATTTCATGTTTTAATTTGCAGGTTTACATCATTTTTGGATCGATTTTGAACGACAGAGTCAAGAACGCGCAAGATCCAGAGTTCGCGCTAATCAAGAACACGCAAGAAATCAAGAACGCGCACGATGATTTTTGAGTTTTTGATATTGATTCGTGCATAAAGGTCTTGCGAGAAGTGGCAAAAACGTGCATAAGCTTTCTGCGAGTTCATCGTTCGCGCACATAATGTCTAGCGAGAAGTGTTGTGAACAGTGACATACGAGTTTGTGTATCATGCGAGTTTCTACTTAGCGAGTTTCGATATTGTAAAAAAAATTCTAAGTAAGGAATGCGCAAGAATTTCGACGTGCGAGTTTGCATTCACTTGCGAGAAGTTCAAAGTTCGAAATTTTCTAACTCTACTTAGCGCACGTAGCACTTTGCGAGAAGCAGCTTCGCGCATAACACATCTAGCAAGTTCTACATTTCGCGCAAGTAGTGGTTTGCGAGTTTTGATTTCACGCACGAAGCTTCTAGCGAGAAGTATAATGAACAGTGATATGCGAGTTTCTTAGTCTTGAGAGTTTGTATTTAGTGAGTTTACATTTTGCACGAAGTGATATTTCGAAAATATTTCTAAGTATAGAACGCGCAAAGGTATCAAAACGTGCAAGTCTTATATGTGAGAAGTTCAAAAACGCACATATCCTTTTAGCGAGAATCTCAAAACGTGCACGTAGTGCTTAGCGCGAACCAGAAACGCGCACAAGCCTGTTAGCGCGAAGTGTAGTGAATAGTGTTTTGCGAGTTTCTTTGTTGTGCGAGTTTGTGCCTTAGAAATTTTCTGATTTTTTCAAGTGTTGTTCAAGTTTGATTTTGAAGTCAAATTTTTATATTAATATTTTGGGAACGATCATTTCAAGCATACATTCAATATGTCAGGAAATTTTTTTTCTAGGGGCGCTGCCCCCAGACCCCGCAAGTCTGCGGAGGGGACATATTTCTCATAGTGATCAAAATTTTCTGATTTTTGACGATCTTTTTGAAGTAATTTTTTTTTCAGATATCAAGATGTCTACTATTTTGTCAGGGAGAGACTGTGCAGTCATGTACATGCCTGAGATACCGGCAATAGAAGTTGAACGAGATAATCTGAAAAATCAGAATTCAGTTCTTCTTAAACAAATTCAGGAGTTGAAATATAAGTTGTCTAATTCTAATAAAACTCCTGATTGTGTTAAATGTACTAATACTGTTAAATCTGATTTTGCAGGTATCATCAGAGCAAGAGAGAAAGAAATAAAAGAGAAGGAGAAAAATATTGCTTTAAAAGAGAATACTATTGAGACATGTAAGAAAGAGTTAAAGCTGAAAGAGAGAAAGATTGTGAATCTTCAATGCCAACTAAAGACAACTGAACAAAAATCATCAGAACAACAAGCTAAATCAGTTGAGCTTCAACAAAAGTTTACGGCTTTTGAAGAAAAGATATCTGCTTTGGAAGCCAAAAATGTTAAACTACTGAAAAGTCTCCAAGCAAATAAAGCCAAATCAAATCTAGAGAATGCTTCTACTCAACAACTGTCTGATCTTTCAAAGAAAACTTTACAAGAGAAAAAGGATCTTGAGCTTAGATGCATTAAACTCTCAAAGCAAGTATCGGAGTTTGAAAAGATTATTATAACTAAAAGGGATACTTTTACAAAGAAGAAAAGAGTTCTTGAAGATAAAGTACTTGAATTTTCTAAACAGATTTCTACATTACAAGACCTACTTTAGAAAGAAAGAAAATTTTTTCAAGAAAATAAAAGGTCTTATGATGTTGAAAAGAAAAATGTTGAAAAGAGAAATACTGGGATTTTCAAGGAAATATCTGAAAAGACCAAGGAATTGGAAAAAGATTTTGAACTAGAACGTTTAAATTTTGAATCTGAAATATCTAAGCTCATATCCAAAATATTTGTTCTATCATCAGATGTACAAAAAGAACAGATGGCTAGAACTTATTTGAAACACAAGTTTGACACACTTTCTAATGAAAGAAATATTTTATCCAAAAGGATAAAGGACTTGGAAGCTGCAAATGTTGTATTGTAAGATAAAGTTTCTGCTGATGTGATTAATCAATCACCTCTTGACAATTCAACGGAATCAGTTTGTTCTTTCAAAATACCTTTAAGTTCAATTCATGAGAAAAATGTTTTAAAAAACAAAAGTGTCAAACCAAATATTATCAAATCAAATCAGATTCGACCATCAAATCTATTTTATGACAAATCTGTTGATAGTCCAACAAACTTCTATGTTAAATCTCTTGGAAAGCAATCTAAGAAAGACCAGAAGGTCTAGAGAGTGAAGAGTTCTCCTGATGATGAAAAGAAGAATGACAAAGCATCTGCATCCACATTCAAAGCCAAAACGAACAGAGTTCATAAAGGTAAATCTTTTGGTAATTCTGATATGTTTTATTCTACTAATCATTTGATCAGGATTGCTCAAAAGAAGATTTGTTGTTCTTACTGTGGAGCACATGACTTTGTAAGTAATAACTTTGTTAACTACTGGTATGGTTCTTATTATGTCACCCCCACAAGAACTGCAACTAATACTTCAGGACCCAAATACCAATGGGTACCAAAAGCTAAATCTGTGTTGCAGGCACCCAAAGTTTAAAGGGGAAAATGAACATCGACTTCTGATTATGTACAGATCAGGACTCGTTCTTCAAAGTTTAAAGAATTAAGGCTTTTGAAAACAACAGTTCAAAACCCGGACTTAAATGTCAATATTATAGCTCAAAGTCAAAAGTATGGTTTCTGATTACAACAGATCAGGACCCGGTCTTAAATGTTAAGGGACTATGACTTCTAAGTTAAACAACTTAGGACTCGTTCTTTAATGTTTAAATATAAGAATATTTTGAAAATATCCAGGGGGGCTCATCAGAATATAAATCATTGTATCATGATTTGAGGGGGAGCTTAAAGGTAAATATCTTCTGATCTTAATCTCTGATTGTTTGAAAGAAGAACAACTTTCAAGCATGAAAAACGCTTTCTTAAATGTTTAAACCACTTCTTTATTCTCCAAAGATTTCATGAATCTAGAAGTGTGACTTTAAATGTTTTTCATTATGAAGTTTTAAAGTTTAACTGACCGTGTGTTTCCAAAGATCAATACTTGTGTATTATATTGTCTATATACTGTCAAATATTCATACACAACGATTCAGTACTTCATATTGATTTTGTTATTACCATGTATCAAAAGTTTAATCTCTCTATGGTAATACTCCCGTTTGATATTCATTGTTGTTTGAATCATACATCATTTCATCATTAAATGTGCTTTCATTGTTAAAATGTTTATATATTGTTCATATAAACAACATTCGTCTTTGACATCCCTTATTATTTTTTTTATTTCTTCATGAATTTTGATCTGATTTAAATCATTTTCAGATTCTCAAAACATTTCTACTTTTTCATGATTATTCATTCATACAGAGTTTTGAGAAATCTTAAATTTTTAAAATGCTCAAATTTCATTCTTATTTGTTATGACCATATATATACTGACAAATGATTTCTTGCGATTTAATGTCAAGAAAATGATTGAGCAACGCATGCTTTTAGGAAAAATACATGGAATTTGATGTGAGAGCTTAACAGAACTTCCATGGATTCACGATAACCAGTGTTTCCTACCCCGGATGTTATCCTTTGAGTTATTGAGGGGAGAGGGGTCAAAAGATTGAGTGTTGGTGTGTGATGAGGTAAAATGGAAAAGAGAGATTGGTTAGAAGTGAGCTTAAAAGATTAAAAGAAAGAGGGTGAGAGATCAGAGTAAAAGAATATTACACTCTGCACCAAACTTCTTTCTGAGTCGGGCAACCACATAAACTGTTGTTTCACAATTCTTCGTGAACAACATTGAAAAAGGCACCTAGCCCATGCCATCTCTTGCATACAACCTCACCAGCTATTCATTCTTTTCTTAAAAAGAGAATGTTTCACATTTTCTGGGGAAGCAACATATATGCTATTGGTTCTTCATTTGGAAGTTACTATTATTGAAAAAAAAGGAAAGTTGTCCCACCTTCGAACCTTTCTCATACACATTTGAGTCTATGTATAATCATTGCTGTCTCAATGGTTTACATACTTTGATCCTTATGAAACACAATCATTGTGTTAATTCTTTTATAACACATGCACGAGCACACAAAAAATCTGTTTTTCTGTCAGAACATTCATAGAAAATACTTTGTGTTTTTTCAATGATTGAATGGAAGTCCTAGGGAGTCAACATTAAACCAGCTCCTTAAATTGTACATTCGTAGTACACAGTAACTTTGTGTTAGTGACAGACATTTCTAACTGTTTCATTTGTTGATTCAGGGTTACAACTCATAATTTGTCTGAATTTGAAAAGATTCGGATAAATACATTCATGAATTGACGGCTCATTATCAGATCCATTGGAAGAGAATGTTTAGATCATGAAGATTGTTCTACATTGTTTAAATTGGGGGAGAAGTTTCAAAGACTGAGCTGAAATTGAAATGAGTTTTGATGATTTTGATTCTCATAATTCATCAAAAAGGGGGAGAAATTTACAAAGTTTAATTTCAAAGTCGTAAAGAAATGTCAAAGTGAAAAAGACTTGTGAAAAAGTCTGGATTTTCAATGTGAAAGATTAAGTGATATTTCAAAGACATTCTGAAGAAAATCAAGATGATTGAGAAAGTTTGTTTTTCTAAAGACGATCCAGAGATCAGAGAGATGAAGAAACAAGATCAGAAATTCCTCAAAAGTTGTCTTAAATCTCAAAGATTCAAAAGTTTCAAGAATTCAGATTCGTGTTCAAGACTTGTTGACTTTCCAAAGATGATAAATGTGAAAGACTTTTCAATATTCTTCAAAGCATCAGAGTCTGAAGACTGTCAGAGCTACAAAGTTTAAAGCTATCAGTATTAAGGTTTGAAGAATCAAAGCGTTGAAGACGATTGTCAAATTTTTATTAAATTTTGAATACAAAGGGGGAGATTGTTAGTGTATAATTGTATCCAAGATTTAATGAGAAAAGTCAAAGTCATGTAAAGTCAATAGTGTCAACCTTAGTGATTTGAGATAAGTCATGTTGTGAGAGTTTCTGTTTTAAGCATGTGAGAGAAGTTTCCATGTATATATAGCTGTGTGTTGTAAGAGTTTGGTGTTAAGCTTTGTAATTGTTACATTCAATATGCATACGAATATTTTCTCTCTCAACTCTCTCTCTAGATCTTACATTGTCATATCTTGATAATTGATTGTGCTTGATTGTATTGGGATTTTAGACCATCATTACCCAGATGATACTGTATATGAACATCGTAATCCTTTAGAAGTTCGAGCCACCTTCGCTGGCACAAATTTAACTCTTTTTGAGTAAATATATATTTAAGGCTCTTTTGGTCGGTGAAAACTTCACATGTCTCACCGTACAAATAATGAAGACAAATTTTGAGTGCGAAGATAACTTTAGTCAATTCGAGATTGTAAGTCGGATAATTGACCTCATAAGGCTTTAAATGACGTGATGCATTTGCGATCACTTGTCCGTTTTGTATTAGAACACAACCAAGACCTTTCTTTGAAGCATCACTGTAAACTTTAAAACCGCGGTGCCAGAAGGTAAGACAAGAATAGGCGTGGTAACCAATCGATGCTTCAATTCCTCGAAACTGGAATCTTGTTCGTAACCCCAATTGAAGTTAACTCCTTTTCGGAGTAATCGGGTTAACGGTAGAGATATTTTAGAAAATCCTTCAACGAATCGTCTATAATAACCAACCAAACCCAGAAAACCACGAACTTCAGATACATTCGTAGGTCGAGGCCATTTAGTGACGGTTTCAATTTTATTTGGATCGACTTTGACACCTTCCGCATAGATTACGTGTCCGAGGAAAGACACTTGATCAAGCCAGAATTTACACTTGGAACGTTGTAGATCCCAATACAGTGCAATCAACAGCAAATTATTTCAAAGATGAACAGTAATGTAGCCACAACCTCTAGTCATATGATTAATATGCAATCAAAGGCTACAGGTTTATAGAAAGAATTTCTGATCAGAGAAAAGTAAACCTATTGACTAGAGATCTGGAAATTATGAGACTAAACTGATAATGAAACTAAAACAACCTTTATATACTTAGGCTTTACAAAGATATTGGTCTTATGGGCTTGGGCCCATCTAATTAATAAAACTATTCAATAATTACAAATTGAACCCTGAACTTCCATTTAACATTCAAATCACCCTAACAATCTCCCCCTTTAAATTGAAGTTGATAATTGCGCCAGTTTGGAACATATATCTTTCGAAAACCAAAACTGATCTCGAAATATCTCATTTGCGTTCTGTACTCCAGCCGGTCTTCAATAATACCTAGTGCTTCAAGAACAAGAAGCTTGTATTTAGGATCCAAAAGTTGAATCCCTTTTTCATCTTGATCAATTGCATGCTTCAACTTGTCTTTCAGCAACATCAAAGTACCGTCACAGAATCTGGCAATTTGACTGAATCGAATGAAACGCATAACACCTTTGTTGTTCACGTAAGTCATGCCGAATTCTGAAAGCTTTAAAGCAGTAAACGCTGGTACATTCTGGGCTTCAGAAGGAACACTCAAATCAGGCTTAAGCAGGTTGATCTTCGGTTGGTCACTTTCTAACTCGATCTGAAAATCTTCTACCGAGGCAAGCTTCATCGCACACTTCATATATCTCTTGACTGTCTCGAGTGCATCAGTAACTTCCCCGGGTCTAATAGTTCTGGTCTTTAAATCTCGAAGTAGAAACAACAGATCTCTAGGTTCAAGACACGGAAAATCAGCTTCAGAAAAATAATACTTCTGACCATCTTCTCTAATTACCATGAAATCTGAATACTTCACATCCATGAAGAAACTAGATTGAAACCGATCGACTGATGTAATTTGAAGCTTTGTCTTTTTGTACTTGTCTTGAAAGTAGTTATACACAAATATGATCTCACGCTGCTTTTCCTTGCTTTTCATTGACTGTAGACCATGAAGCACGAGTTCTTCATAATTCCGAATCCAATGGGCAAAGATCTTCTTCTGGCTTTCTTCCAGAAATGGAACTTTGATTCTGACTCTTTCCCACTTGGACGGACGAACTGGTGGAGTACTTTCTGTTCTCATAACCGGTGAATTTGGAGGAGATGTAACGGGAATATCTGATTGAGAAATATCAGGGTGATCAGCAGGATATGTCAAAAGCGGTACCGCGACAGAAGTCTGAACATCTGGTTGATAATCTGGATGAAGAATTTCATCAATTTCGGCTTGCATGACTACCAACGCTCTTTCAGTGTTGGCATATTCTTCTGTCGGGTCATAAAACTCATACGGATCGACAATCAAAGCCCAGTCTTCTGGAACTATCGGTGAACCTTCATCTATTTCCTCAGCCTTTTCAACCGTTGGATAATCATATAGCACTAAATCCATAGTCTGCTCCCTTGTCTGTTCTTGCCCTTGCTGTTTAGTACCAGAACCCGAACCCCTTTCCGGTTCTACCTGAACTGTACCCTCAGACTGTGTCTCTGGCTCAGATAGACGTTGGTGCTTCTCCCCCTCATGGTGATCAGGATCATCCTGGTCATCATGTCGGCGCTTGAGTGTGTCTGCCTGGCTTCGGTAGGTGTTTTCCACTAATGATAGGCGTTCAGTCAATACAGCCACGGTTTGCTGCAAGGACTGAAGCATGGCTTGTTGTTGCTGGAAGGCTTCTAGAGATACAGTAGGTTGGGGGTGGAGTAGTAGGCGTGGATGCTTGAGCACGTAAAAGCGATAGAAGATCGGCATCCTGGGTAGGTTCTATATGTGATTGGGCAAGTATCTTGGCTAGGAGTATGGATTTCAGTTCATCGATAGATAAATCAGCAACAACAGTAGAGGGTTGTGGTGTAGGAGGTAGTGGTTCAGGCTCAGTCACTGGACCTTTGCCTTTGATAAGACGCTTCATGGCATCTACCTCCTCCCTCATCTCGGAACGCATAATAGAACGGATGATCTTTAGGGCACCATCCAAGAATTCCCTTGAGACGAACTCGGGGTGAATCACTCCTGGGTCACTTAGACTTCCAGTTCTAGTTACGACAGTAGAATTCGAACCGCCTACATTCATAACTGGCGTGATTATAGCTGTGGTAGGACTTCCACCCAATCCTCGTAAACCAACCGAAGTTGGAATTACTATAGGTGTTCCGGCTGGGCCACTAAGGCCTCCAGCAGTAGCCGAAAAGGGTATTTGTGTCCTAGGAATAGGAGATATGACATCAAATGGCTCTAGACTCAGTGCACCCAAAGAAGTCGAGAACGGGGGCTACTGTTCTCTTGTTTCAATACCAGAGCTCTCCAAGCGAGAGAATGGTAGCGGTTGTGCCAAATCTCCATGTAAACTTGAAACCACCATCTGTTGAGAGATGGCGGAGTGGCTAGGGGGTGTGCATTTGCGTCGCTAGGTCCACGACGTCCTCTTCAATACCATGTCTCAACACATGAGACTGGGTAGCAGATGCGGCTACCTGGCTAGATGCGGTGTGGGGGTCGCCAACCAGAGGTGGTTGCGACATCACTCGTGTACGCTCAGCATGTATCTTACTCCTCCTTTCCTTATCTCTACTCACTTCTATATTTTCGACTGATACTCCCTCTGCTCTCCTTGTCTCTCCAGGTGAGGGCTCATCATCGTCACCATCAGAGTCAGAAGACTCGTCATTTGTTTCCGATGCTTGGGTGGCGGTTTCCGACTGACTGCCGGATCGGTCTGCTGCCTCCTCAGACTCTGTGGCAGCTTCCGACTGAGTGCCAGATGTACCTGTTGCCTCCTCCGACTCAGAGATGGAAGAGGACTGAACATTAGCGGTTTCAGTCGCGGTGTCCTCTTCCACCGTCGGAGAGGTTGTCCGTGGCGGTGTGGGTGATCGTCGGGAAGTACTAGCTTGGCTTGGTCCAACGGCGCTGCCCACTCCAGTTCCCCTCACAATATTTTCTCTCGTCACACCCTGTCTGGGAGCCCATCTATCCGGACGCTACCACCTCTCGTACGTGGACGTGGACCCTCACGCCTCTCAGGTCTTGCTCCCTATGGGAGGTCCTTCTGGTTCTGGACGGACCACAGGAGCTGGTAGGTTGTGTGTGTGCCTATATGCTATTACACTCAGCGTCGTAGGACGAGCATAGGACAGTAACCCGACGGGGATCTGTCAGGCGACTATACCATCTGGATCAGGATGTGTCGGGATCTTGTGAGTCGGGTTTTACGGACAGGTCGGGTGCGATGATTGGCGTGCAATCGTAGGATAGAGAACCATGAAGTTACGGATGACAAGCTGTAGAAACCGCATGAATGGAATGAAGTTCTGTCTCTTTGTCGTGTTGGCGCGTACTTTCTGAACAAGCTCGTACCAAAGAAAATCGGCATAGTCGGCATGGCGGTGAAATGCCACGGCATGAAAGACGCGAAGTATGTTGATACTCGTTTGTTCAATGCCTTTCGTGATAGCCGAAAGGCACCGATTGATGTACGTAAAAAGCGTGTACCAAATCGTTGTTAGATGCTTCCTATTGAATCCAGATGGAAGACGAAGATTTGCGTCATAGCCTAGTGACAGGATGTCGGCATAGAGATTTGCATCCGAACGATCGGGTCATAGTCGTCTCTCCCCGGAAAAGATGTTGCGGTCGGCAGATGTAGAAACTGTCGAAAAAGGTCGCATGTGAGTAGCACGAGAGTGTGATCAATCCGACCCTCCAACTGGAAACCATCGTCGGCCTCCAGAGGAGTAAGGGATCGCCAGAACTGCTGCAGATATAGGTGGGGCACCTCAGCAGTCTCCGTGAGTGCATTGGAGATAGGATGACCCATGAGAATCTCGATCATCACCTGATATTGGATTGCAGGTTGGGTGACGTCGAGATGATAGTTGTTGGGTGTGAGCGGAAGGAACTGATCCTCAGGAATCAGTTCGGCATCCGCTATAGGGTCAATCGCCGGGTTTGGGTTTTGAGCCATGTTACCTGCTCCCCCTCGAATGGAGGACTAGTGAACCTTCCCCAACATCTGTCGATAGGGCTCCCCCTAGACACATGAATAGCTTCGAGAATCCACTACAAACGACTTACGCTTTCAGATATCAACCGGATGGACTGCAAAATGAACACGAAAAACACCACGAAGAATAGAAGACACACGAGAGAGAAAAAAAATAGAAACTAACGAAATTTAATTTATTAATACAGAAGTTTGAAATTGACACAGGACGAAACGAGTAAAATGCAATAACCAAGGAGTGTGTCTATCAGCATCCAGAGACAAGGCACTGAAACATTAAAGCCACAGTCATTCGTTATTGAATGAGACTCGTACAGGTCTGTGAAAGGTCAAACTTTCAGATTTAGCATACCTAGCTTGGACACAAGATAATTAAAACGTTTTTCGTCCAAAGCTTTGGTAAACAGGTCTGCTAACTGATGTTCTGTATTGACAAAATAGAGTTCGATGGTACCGCACATCAATGTGCTTCGTCTTCGTGTGATGGACTGGATTGTTGGATATTGCAATGGCGCTCTTGAAGTCACAGTAGATGGGGATCTTCGAGTAGTGAAAGCCATAGTCTTTCAGCTGGGTGCGCATCCAAATGACTTGGGAGCATCAACTAGCGGCTGCTACATACTCTGCCTCGGCGGTAGAGTTGGACACACAATTTTGCTTCTTCGAAGTCCAGCTGATAAGACGATCACCCAAGAACTGGACATGACCCGACGTGCTTTTCCGATCTAGCATGTTTCCGGCGTGGTCAGCGTCTGAATAAGCTGTCAATTCAAAACCTGTCTCTTTCGGGTACCACACACCAAGATCAACAGTACCTTTTAAATATCGTAAAATACGCTTAACAGCAACTAAGTGAGACTCTTTAGGTTTCGACTGAAATCTTGCACACAAGTGTTAGAGCATAAATCTGCTAGATACAAGATCAAGAATTCAGAAGGTCAAAGTTGAGAAAGTCAAAGCTGAAGAAAGTCAAATCTCATTAAAAGTCAAAGTCTTTTATAATAATAAGTCAATGTATTTTGTATTTTGTATTTTCCTTGTATTAGGTTTTAGTATAAATAGTTTTTGTCTTTGTAGTTTGTGAGCGCGAACTTAATTGGAGAATCAAGGAATTGTATTCTAGAGAAAGAAAGAGAGGTCATTGGAGAGAGTTCTAGAGAGAGATAGATTGTAATCTTGAATTGAGAATTCAATCAAACAGGTAATTGTTTTCTTAATTCTTGTTTGTTTGATTAATCTTGTCATAGAAACTAGAATCTAGAACACACAACAAGAAAGTCGAGAACATAATGTCTGGCCGGCTTGCCGTCAAGTATATCTGAGAACCTATCATACCTCTGTAAGTTGTAGCATTCACATCCTTTCCGTTAGGATCGAAGTGTAGATTTATGCTAGTAGACATGGGGGTTTTCGTTGGTGAAGAATTTTCCATCTGGTATTTCCGAAGAATATCCGAGATGTACTTAGATTGATTGATGAAAATTCCTGTTGCTAATTGTTTAACTTGAAGACCTAGGAAAAAATTCATTTGCCCCATCATGCTCATTTGAAAGTGTTTACTCATGAGAGCTGAAAAGTTCTGACAGTACTTGGGGTTTGTGGAGCCAAAGATTATTTCATCGACATAAATTTGTACAAGAATATTATCGCGTTTTTCTCTTTTAATAAAAAGGGTAGTGTCTATCTTACCTTTAGAGAAACCAGATTTAACTAAGAAGGATGAGAGAGCATCATACCAGGCTCGTGGAGCTTGCTTGAGACCATATAAGGCCTTGTCAAGAAAATAGACGTGGTTAGGGTTTTCAGAACTCACGAAGCCTTCAGGTTGTGAGACATACACTTCCTCCTTGAGAACGCCGTTCAGAAACACGGATTTTACATCCATTTGAAATACTATGAAGTTCTTGTGCGCGGCGTAGGCAAGGAACATGCGAATAGCTTCAATTCGGGCAACCTATGCGAACGTCTCATCGTAATCTATACCTTCTTGCTGGCGATATCCTTTAGCTACCAGACGTGCTTTGTTCCGGACAATTATTCCATTTTCGTCCTTTTTGTTGTTGAAGATCCACTTCATCCCAATCACCGTCTAGTTCTTCGGCCAGGGAACAAGGCGCCATACTTTGAGGCACTCGAATTGGTTGAGTTCCTCTTGCATAGCTATCACTCAGTCTGGATCATTCAATGCTTCGGTGACGGTGGAAGGTTCGATACGGCTGAGGAACGAGGAAAATAAGCAGTCATTTGCGGTAGAGGATCGAGTCTGTACAGGCGTATTGGGGTCACCGACGATCTGATGCAGGGGATGAGCTCGAGTCCACTTGGTGGTGTGCGGAAGAGATTGATATGTCTGTTGTGAGGTATCGGAATCCACATGACCACCGGGGGGTAAATCCTGAACGGCGTCGAGTGATGACGGCCTGTGAGGTGGAAGCTCCTTAGTTGGAGTCGAGCAAGTAGCAGAGGACGACTCAGCTGGTGATAAAACTATATCAGGATCTAGGATTTCCGGAGAAGAAGCTTCAGGAGAACCTTCAATAGGGGTCGGTTCAGGAGGTATTACTGTTGCCTGAGCTTCAGTAGGAACTTGAGAGATAGGAGGGGGATCACTCGAGCTCGGGGATGCTGATTCATTGACAGTAGAGAAGGGAGCACCAGGCGAGGATGGGCCACCTGAGTTGGTTGGACCAGTGACATTTGTCACTTCTGGTGCTTGAACAGCATTCCCGTTACATGATATAGCATTAGGCTTAATATTAAATAAATAATCATAGAAATACTCAAAAAGTAAATCCAAATCTGAAAGATGTGCTCTTGACGTAGACGCTTGATCTAGATTTACTAGAGTTTGTGTAGATCCTGAACGTAATTGTCCAGAAGCTAACACACCAGTTAAAGCGGGTTCTGATCTGAGGTGTTCAGAAGCCATATCAGAGGCCTCGTCAAAAGTCACGTTTACACTCTCAACGACGGTCTTTGTCCGTTTGTTGTAGACTCGGTAAGCATTGGCTTGCTGAGAATATCCGATGAACACTCCTTCGTCCACTTTTGGGCTGAACTTGTCGAGATCGTCCTTGTCATTCAGTACGAAGCACGTGCATCCGAACGCATGGAAGTAGTTGATGTTCGGGATGCCTTTGTTGATGATCTCGTATGGAGTCTTGTTGAACCACTTGTTGATGATAGTCCGGTTTTGAGTGTAGCATGCGGTAGCAACTGCTTCTTCCCATAGATAAAGCGGGAGCTTGGACTGAGATAACATTGTGCGCGCGGCTTCTACTAGAGTTTTATTCTGGCGCTCAACTACCCCGTTTTGCTGAGGAGTACGAGCAACTGAGAAGGTATGGGAGATGCCCACTAAAGTCAGATAACCTGTGAGTACTAGATTCTTGAACTCAGTGCCTTTATCCGTCCGAATAGTCTGAACTGATTGGTTGACACTAACTTGAACACTCTTCAGGAGAGTGATTATTAGTTCGGGGGTTTCATCCTTTGAACGAAGGAATCTAACCCACGTATAGTGAGAAAAGTCATCAACCATCACTAGGACATACTTTTTATGATTGATACTCTGAATGCGCATAGGTCCACATAAATCCATGTGAATGAGTTCAAGGGACCGAGAAGTACTTGGAACGGCTTTAGTCTTGTGAAAAGCCTTCTTCATCTTGCCCATTTCACAAGCGGCACACAGGTGATCTTTTTCGAACTTAAGATCTGGCATTCCCTTCATGTGTCCACCGAGCACCAACTTACCCATCTCTGTGTACTCGCTTCGCTGAAAGAATGAAGAAAGAATATAAAATGAGTATGATGGGTGAACTGACATATTTTATTGGTCTTTAGATTAAACAATCTGACAAAGGTACTTTTATCTGCCAAGGTAAGTATGTTAAAGATATGTTGAAGAAGTTTGATCTTACACAAACTTCAGCGATGAAAACTCCTATGGCACCACCCCTGACACTTAACAAAGATCCTTCTGGAAAACCTGTTAATGTCACTGCCTATAGAGGAATGATAGGCTCCGTGCTGTATCTAACAGCGAGCCGACCTGACATCATGTACTCTACTTGTTTATGTGCACGCTATCAATCTGAACCCAAGGAATCCCATCTGATCGCTGTAAAGCGAATTTTCAGATATCTAAAAGGAACTCCTAACCTCGGTCTTTGGTATCCCAAAGACTCAGGGTTCGATCAAACTGGTTATTCTGATAGTGATTTTGCAGGCTGTAAAATCAACAGAAAGAGTACCACTGGTGGATGTCAACTCCTGGGAGGAAAGCTGGTAAGCTGGACAAGCAAGAAGCAAAATTCGGTGTCCACTTCCACAGCGGAAGCTGAATACGTAGCCGCTGGAAGCTGTTGTTCTCAGATCTTGTGGATGAGAAATCAACTATTAGACTATGACCTCCAGCTGTCAAAGATTCCCATCTATTGCGACAGCACTAGTGCTATCGCTATAGCAAATAATCCAGTGCTACATTCAAAGACAAAACACATAGAGATCAGATATCACTTTATCAGAGATCATGTGATGAATGGTGATATTGAACTTCACTTTATCCCTACTGACTTTCAGCTTGCTGATTTATTCACCAAACCCCTTGATGAGACAAGGTTCAACTTTCTCATCAATGAGCTTGGAATGCTGAACCTCGAAGAATAATTCTTCAGCGTTCATGCATTATGTCAGTAATAAAAAATTCCCCTTTTCATCATTCTATCTGATAAACATTCTGACTCTCAGGTATGTTCTCTCCATCCCCACAACTGAATCTCAACTCAGTTAAGATGTTTTTCAAAATATAAACTTTAATCACTGAACTTTCTTTAGCTTTTTGAAAAATAAATCAATCACTGATATTTTTAGTCAGTGATCCTTTAAAAAAAATCTATCCCTATCTTTTCCATCAGGGATATGTTCAAAAAGAAAAATCTATCGCTGACTTTTCTTCAGCGATAATTTCAAAACAGACAAATGAACAGTCTCTCTCTCTTCTATGACATCATTTGAACCGACAATCCATGACATGCCTTTTTCTGACACGTTCGTCCGTTGCTCTTCTATCCAATCAACTTCGTGGGACATGTCCATGTCATGATGAGCATTTGTTTTCCCGCTTCTCTCACATTCTCTCTCCTCTCTCTCACGTATAAAAAGAATGTTTTTCCATTCTTATCATTTTACGCTTTCTGGAAATACTTTTAAAGAAAGAATACTCTCTCAAGCATTCTAGCATTCTCAAATCTTGATCATCTTTTTATTCTTTTCTTAAATCTTGTTACATAAAACTCCATTTATGGGCTTATAAGATTCTAATCTCATAAAGTCCTCTTCATTTTTTATTTTATTCTTTAAAAACCATTTTACTTTGATTTTCTTTATTCAAAATCTTTGGTTTTTATTCCTGTTCTTCCATCTTGTTCTAAGATAAACTGTTTTACTCTACAAATATGTTAATTTTCTACGTTTCTTTCCTCAAATAGAAACTAGCAAATCTTCTTTATTTTTAGACTAAAAACCTTTCTTCTACTCGTTTATCTACTCTTAATTCAGGCTCAATCTGCACTTATCGCCTCAAAGAACGTCAAGATCGCTATTTCTGACTCAGAACTCCCAAAGAACAATCATCTTGCTCGCCTCGATTTTGATGGTGTCAAGTACCCTTATCTGAAGGAAGCTGCAATGTTTCTGAAGCAATCCTGCATTGCTTACGCTATCACTGTGGATCCAACACCCTCTAAAGCTCTTCTCCAGCAATTCTGGTTTACTGCTGAAGAAGCCTCGATCACCAACAAAAGGGGTGATCTGGTCCCTGCCATCTCCTTCAGCACTGAAGTTGGCTCAGGGATGATGACTGCCTTAGGACTAAGGAAAGCTCTTCGATTTCCTAACAAGCCCAGGAATGGATTCGACGCCCTGCCAACTGACGCTGAACTCATCCAATTCCTGGACGCCATGGAATACGCCTGGGAACCCAAACCAAGGACTATGATTCACAACAAGAAGCTGACTCTTGTGAAGAAGGCACTGATGCCTTCCCAGCTCAACTACATCTTCTCTCACATCATCCAGTGTATGAGTGGAAAGAGTGGGTCACTGGACCAACCTAGCCAGATTCAGGTCCAGATGGCTTACTCAGTGATCGCTGGGAAAAATTTCGACTACGCAACAACTATCTTTGATGACTTAAAGTCAAAGATAGAGAAGACCGAGAGGGATCCCAAGGTCCCCTACGTACGCTTCATCTGCGCGTACCTGAAGTTCCTCTACCCTTCTACTTACCCCACTAATGCGGATGCATCCTTTCCGAAAGTGGGTCAGCGATCCCTAGAGGTCAAGAAGCTCCCCAACAAGGTAAGTATCTCTGAACTTCGCTCCCGTCTCTCTCTCCTACATTCTTCGTCTTCAGCGGCCACGCAGGAGGTTCTTTCTTCTGCTATCCCTGCCGCTACACCTTCCAAACGACCATCAGCTGGTTCCCCTAGTCCTTCGAAGAAGGCCAAGGTAACCAAGGAGAAAAGTTCCACTAGTTCAAGACCTAAGGATGCTTCTCAACAAACATCCTTAGATGCTTTCGTGGGTCTCTCCTTCACATCCTCAGTGATACCCACATCAACCGTGCCAGTGACTACGGCCGCTGTCACAACAACAGTGACATCACCAATCATCTCGGTCCCTCATTTTTCTGAGGTGAACCCTACGTTTGGACCCATAGGACCTGAACATCAATCTTTTGAGGAATCATTACAATTCTACAAAATGTTTGATAATTCAGGTATCCCTATAACCTTAAACACTTCTCCCAACTCACCATATAAGCTTGTTTCTCAACAACTAACTTATATTTCAGGTCCTAGTTTGGCGACTGTTGACACCAATGTCAACAATCTGAGTGCAAAGGTGGACTCTATGATTGCCTCTCTCAACAACACCACCAACGTTGTTCAATCAGCTGGTGAAGCACTGAAGACGCTGACTGCCACCTGCGCCTCCAAAGTTGACGTTTCTCAACTCGCTACTCTCCAAGAAGCGATTGACAAAGTCAAGGAAGACTCACAACAACAGTTTGCAGCTCTGACTACAAAGATTGATGCCTGTGAAGTTCTTCTTCAGCAGATCCTTTCCAGCCTGAAGGAACCAGCTCCAACTCCTGCTCCTTCATTTACAAAAGACGATCGCACCACTTTAGACGTAGCTGTGGAGTTTATTCATCAAGCTATGTCCGATATCCCTGTACTTGAAGACCGGCTCAAAGGACTAGAGGCTGAAGTCCATAAGTTGTCCACCGCTGAAACCTCTACTCCTTCCCAAGCTCTCTCCCTTCGTGATAATGACAAAGAGGGGGAGAAAGCATCTGAAGAAAATAAGAAGAAAGAAGCTGATGCTGCTGCACAACTGAAGGAAACTCCCTCTCAGGTTGAGGGGGAGATAGCTGCTGACAAAGCCCCTCCCACCATCGCTGATCTTGTCGATGATGAAGAGGAAGAAGACGATGATGAAGACCTTGATCTTGAAGATCAAGATGATGATGATGATGATGACGATGAAGATCAATCTCTATGGTGTTCTTCAGCCGTCACTTCATCAGCGATAGCTTCGAAAGAAGTTATCAAAGCAGGGGGAGTCAAGAGACACCTTCAGGAACCCCTTCCCAAAGCAAAGGTTCAACTGCTGAGGGAACCCTGAAGATGATTTCACTACCTGAGGAGAATCCTTCTCAGGTATGCCTTACTCTTGTTCCTTTTTCCTTCTATAAAAATCCCACCTCTGTTTCTTTCTAGCCTTTATCTCTCTCCTTCCGTAAATATAAATCTAACCTTTTTCTTTTTTTGAGCAGATAGTTCTCTCCCCTGCTTAAGGGTAAAGAGCTTCAAATAATCCCAGCTGCTGAAGCTGATGACCAATTAATCTCAGTCTCTGTCAGAGAGATTGATGAAGAGGATGAAGAAGAAGAAGAGTCCCTGCAACATCATGGAAGGCCCTCTAGACCATCTCACTGGTCAGAGGAAGAGAGAAAGAAAATAACAGAGATAATCTCTCATCTGGAGAGTCAACGACGAAAGATCCCCTCTAAATCATCAGATCTGAAATTCCTGACTGAAGCTGAAATTGAAGAATCCGTCAGGGCTGAGAAGCTGATTGCTGAATGTCAAAGAGATGCCTCTCTGGCTCTCAAAATTCAATCTTCTAAAGTCAAAGACAAGAAGCTGAAACGCAAACCAGTGGAAGTCCAGGCAGCTCTGTTGAAAGAGATTGAAGAGGAACGCTCCAAAGAAAAAGCGGTCAGCGATAATACAGTCGATTGGTGCAAGCACAAAATTGACTATCGCTCTGACCCAATGAAGATCGTAGCTGTTACTATCTCTCGGAGAAAGAAGAAGGATAAACTCTCTGTCACCATGGAGATTACCAGAGAGGATGGAAGCTGCAAGGCAACGTTTATCTCAAAGCTGGAAGACTTCAGCTACATGGAGTGGCTTGAGTTTAAAGATGCGCTGAAGAAATCAAAGTCAACATACAGAGGCTATGTTGAAAGGGTAAATGATGTTCTCATCAACAAAGTCGCTGCTATACTAAAGGTTCCATCTACTCTTCCTTCAAGATCCATGCAAGTCAAGAGAAAGCCTGTCTCCTCCTCTTCTGATAATGTCGCAGTGATCAGAAATGAAACCTCCATCAAATTCTCAATAGAAGCTTTGTTCGGTCTTCCTCCTGATATTTCAGTTCTGGATCTATCTCTGCCTCCTAGCGGACCATATGTTGCGGGACAAGTACTCGAAGAACCTTTTGGAATCTTCTTCAGAGATGACGAGGAACAACTCAGATTTCAAAGGGTCTCTGAAATCCCAATCTGTCCCCTCGCTCTTCTCAAGGATCTCATGTGCCTATGGTGTACTCTCTCTCCTGCTGCTGAGCCAATCATAACGATCATCTGCAAAGAATCTTTAGAGCGAAGGCAAAAAGGAGAATAAATACCTGAGTATTTGATCAATCCTCCTAAACCCTCTTTAGATAGCTGATAGATTAATTTCCTTACTTGTAATCTATTAGTTTAACTTACAGTAGTTAGTACATCACTTGTACTTGTAATTTTCATACCTTGTAATTCTTTTCTTGGATTAATGAAAATTTCAGTGAAGTACTTAACTCCATCAGTGTTGTAAAAGATCCCTCAAAATAGTAATTGGGACATTATGTTATGAGTCCTGATTATTCCATCATTTTGAATTATAAAGTAATTTTCTTTAGTTACTTTGTCATTATCAAATAGGGGGAGATTGTTGATCCAAACTCTCTCAGTGATTTGATAACGACCCTCTTCTATACTTAGTGAAAATTACGTTTTAATATGTATTAGTGTTTCACCATCAGCGATCAGACTGAGTTTGTTCAGTTATCACTGATAGTCCTTATCAACATTTCTATGTATTAGTGTTTCACTATCAGTGATCAGACTGAGTCTGTTCAGTTATCGCTGACAGTTTCTGAAGTAAACAGCTAACGTAATCCCTGAAGACAAGTCTCGCGTCAACATATGTTCATAGCTGAATCGAAGACGAAGCTGCTGAACAAAGAGAAGTCTACTAGTGACCTGATGCGGATATCAGTGAAGCAAAGACAACTCTACATATACGCGAAGGAACATGAGGAAAAGCTTCAGCGATAGCTGAACCTCTTTATCTATGAAAGAAGAGATACTCAGCGATCAATCGATCACAAAGCTTATGCCCCAAGTTTCTTTTGTCTATCCTTGCACAAACAAGTACTATGTGTCAGAACGGACATGTCTCTGCCACAATTCGTACAACACCTCTGTCAACTACACTGTTCATTGCCCGACCGAAAGCATGTCTCCCAAAAGTCAGACTCTCAAAGCCAATCAGTGAACGCCATGTGTAAAGTGCCCTGCCATGCATTTAATGCATAGGGTATAAATAGGAAGATCACCCTTCATCTTCATGTGCTCAATCCTTGAACCCCAAAAATAGAAACCTTTGCTTTCTATATTTCTTAATCCCTCATTCTCTGGATTTCTTGTGCAACCATCTTAGTGTTTCTTAAGTTTGTTTAGATTAAGTCTGTCTAGATTAAGTCTGTCTTAATCTTATTCCGCAACAGACTTGTAAATTGTATTTGATTTATCAATAAACAATTTATTAAACTTTAAATTTCTGTGTTTGTATTCAACCCCCCCCCCTTCTACAAACTTATTAAGCACCTTCGGGACCAACAATAGTCTTGAGGATGCATTAGTGGTAGAAATAGCCGATGGTAGTCAAGTTCTAATCCACGAGGTTCTGAATCAGTGTACTCTTAGTATCGAAGGGATAGAATTCTCAATCGATCTATTGCCGATGTTAATTGGGGGTTTCGATGTTGTGGTCGGCAGGATTGGTTGTCAAATAATCATGCCGAGATCGTATGTTCCAATAAGTTGATTTGACTTCCCAACCCCTCTGGCGAAGTCGTTGTCATCTATGGCGAAAAGAGAAAGGGTGAAGTGGCAATAATCACAATGGCAAAGGCACGCAAGTGCTTAGTAAAAGGATGTTCGTCTTTCCTAGCCTATGTGATCGATGCCAAGTTAAAGAAAGCAAAGCTGGAAGATGTGAAGGTCGTGCGTGAGTTTCCAGACGTCTTTCCGGACGACTTGCCCGAGTTACCACCCGACCGTCAGGTAGAGTTTCGGATTGATCTTGTGCCTGGAGCAGCATCAATCGCTAAAACACCTTACTGTTTAGCACCGTCGGAGATGCAAGAGATGTTGGCACAACTCCAAGAGCTATTAGAGAAAGGCTTCATAAGACCAAGTTCGTCACCTTGGGGAGCTCCGGTCTTATTCGTCAAAAAGAAGGATGGCACAATGAGAATGTGCATTGACTATCGTGAGTTGAATAACGCTACAGTAAAGAACAGATATCCGCTTCCTAGAATAGACGACTTGTTCGATCAACTTCAAGGAGCGGGTTGTTTTTCCAAAATCGACTTACGTTCGGGTTATCACCAAGTGAAGGTGAGTGAAGAAGATGTTCTGAAGACAGCTTTCAGAACGCATTACGGCCATTACGAGTTTCTTGTAATGCCTTTTGGTCTAACGAACGCACCGGCGATATTTATGGACTTGATGAATAGAGTGTGCCGACCATTCCTCGACCAGTCGGTCATTGTATTCATTGATGACATACTCGTGTACTCCAAGAGCGAGTCAGAACATGAACAACATCTGCGGGAAGTGCTTGAAGTGTTGAGAAAGGAAAGATTGTATGCCAAATTTTCCAAGTGTGACTTTTGGATTAAATAGGTACAATTTCTGGGTCACATTGTCACTCGAGACGGAGTGAAAGTGGATCCCTCCAAGATTGAAGCTATGATGAATTGGGAGCCTCCTAAGAGTCCGTCCGAGATCCGAAGTTTCTTGGGGCTGCCGGGATACTACAGTAGATTTATCCAAGACTTTTCATCGCTTCTTCCTTGACAGTTCTGACTCGGAAGAATGTGAAGTTTGAATGGACCGAAACCCAAGAGAAGGCGTTCCGGATCCTTCAAAAGAAATTATGTGAAGCTCCGATCTTGACGTTACCTGAAGGGTCAGAAGACTTCGTGGTTTATAGCGACGCTTCGAAAATGGGTTTAGGTTGTGTGTTGATGCAACGGGGCAAGGTAATCGCTTACGCCTCGAGGCAACTTAAGATACACGAGAAGAACTATCCTACCCACGATTTGGAATTAGCAGCAATAGTGTTCGCCTTGAATCTTTGACGACATTATCTCTATGGCACGAACTGTACACTCTACACAGATCATAAGAGCCTGAAGTATGTCTTTGATCAGAAAGAGTTGAATATGAGACAACGGCGGTGGCTCGAATTGCTTAAAGATTACGACTGTGAGTTGCTATACCATCCCGGGAAGGCAAACGTGGTAGCCGATGCGTTAAGTCGGAAAGACTATAGCGTAAGTATTCGGGCTACCAGTTCGAGGATCGAGTTAGTATCCACCCTTGTTGAAAAGATCAAAGCATCGCAGATTGAAGACTTGTTAGAAGAGAATCTCAAAGAGGAAGTCATGACGAAGCAACGTTTACTCTTAACGGGAGATAGCCGTGGGGTAAAACTGTTCAGCGGTCGTGTGTGGGTACCCAAGATTGGGGGTAACCGTGATCTACTGCTTGAAGATGTTCACAAGTCCAAGTATTCCATTCATCCAGGAAGTACGAAGATGTACAAGGACTTGAAGTTGCACTATTGGTGGCCGGTAATGAAACTTGATGTGGCGCGTTATGTAGAGCGTTGTGTTACGTGCTCGCAAGTTAAGGCCGAACATCAACGACCGTATGGGAGTCTTTAGTCTCTAGAGATTCTCGAGTGGAAGTGGAAGCATATCACCATGGATTTCGTGACGAAGTTGCCTAAAACTCTTCGAGGTCACGATACCATTTGGGTGATAGTGGATAGATTGACAAAGAGCGCTCACTTCTTGGCCATGCGCGAGACATTACCGATGGACAAGCTAGCAAAACTGTACATCGATGAAGTGGTCTCGAGGCACGGTATTCCATTGTCGATCGTGTCGGATCGCGACAGTCGGTTCACTTCGAACTTTTGGGATGGGTTTCAGAAAGAGCTGGGTACACGAGTTAAGTTGAGTACGGCTTACCATCCACAGACCGACGGGCAAAGCGAGAGAACGATCCAGACATTAGAAGATATGTTGAGGTCTTGTGTCATCGATTTCGGGGGTAGTTGGGACTCACACCTGCCTTTGGTGGAGTTTTCTTACAATAATAGCTACCACTCGAGTATTGGAATGGCACCTTTTGAGGCGTTGTACGGGCGAAATTGCTGAACTCCCATGTGTTGGCTTGAAACGGGAGAAAAGCAGTTCGTCGGACCGGAAATCGTGCAAGAGACGGCCGATAAGGTCAAGTGTATTCGCGAAAGATTGAAAGCGGCTCAGGATCGACAGAAGAGTTATGCCGATAAAAAGAGGCGATCGATGGAATTCCAAGTAGGCGACCGCGTTATGCTTAAGGTGTCTCCGTGGAAGGGCATTATTCGGTTCGGAAAACGTGGGAAGCTGAGTCCCCGTTTCCTCGGACCTTTCAAAGTGCTTAAGCGGGTGGGTTTACAAGCCTACCAGTTGGAACTGCCACCGGAGTTGAGCAGAATACACAACACGTTTAATGTTTGCTACCTCCGAAAATGTTTGCGGTAGAAGACAGCGTCATTCCCCTTTCAGAGTTAAGGGTAGACGAAAGTAACCGTTGTGTGGAGGAACCTGACGCCATCTTAGAGAGAAAGTCTAAGAAGTTGTGTCACAAAGAGGTCACTTTGGTCAAGGTACAATGGAAGCATCACCGGGGAGAAAATGTGACGTGGGAAGCCGAGGAGGATATGAAGCGATGATATCCTCACCTTTTTTAGTAGTTGGGATTTCGGGGACGAAATCATTCCCAAGTTGGGTAGGATTGTAACACCCCGAATTTCGTTGTTTTGCGAAGATGTTGGAGGAAAAGGATGTTATTGTGGTTGTCTACATGACGCATGGGTCGTGCGCCCTCCTTCAGAGAAAACGCACGGGTCGTGCGCATGATCCAGGGCCGAGGCATAGTGCTAGCGCACGGGTCGTGCGCATTTCCTTCTTTGAGGGCGCACGACTGTCAGGTCACTTTTGTCAGGTCACTAACCGTGTGTTTTCAAACATCAATACTTGTGTATTATCTTGTCTAAATATTGTCAAGTATTCATACACACCGGTTTAGTATTTCATTTGATTTTGTTATTACCATGTCTCTAAATGAGACAATTTTTCGATGGTAATACCCTCATTTGATTTCATTGTTGTTGAGCATCATTCATCATTTCAATCTTTGTTTGTTCATTGCTAAGTTGTTTATATTCATTCATATAAACAAACTATCAAGTTCTTTGATACCCCAACCATTTCATGTTTATACTCATGATATTTGATCTGATTGATACATTGTCAGATTCTCAAAACAATTCTCTTGATTTCATTTCATTCATTCAATTTCCTTGTTTTGAGAGATCTTCGTTGTTCAAATGCTCAAATTTCATTCATATTTTTAATGAGCATACATTTTGACAATGTTATCATATTTGTGCTTAACTGTTCAAGATAAATTGTTGAGCAACCATTCTTTATAGGACAAATTACATGGGATCGGTGTAAGAGCTTAAACAGAACTTCCATGGATTCACGTTAGCAAGTGTTTCCTACCCCGAAAGTTATCCTTAAGTGATTGTGGGGTAAGGGGTCTTAAATCAAAGAGTGGGGGAGATATCTCATCCGATTGAGTTTTTCTCATTGTGCTGAGCGGTAAAATGTAAATGAGAGTTTGGTTAGAAGTGAGCTTTAATGATAAAAAGAAAGAAGGTGTGAGAACAGAGTTAAAAGATATGGAAACTCTACACCAACCACTTTCTGAGTCGGGCAACCACATCTACTGATTGGTTCACATTCTTTGGTGACCATCATTGAAAAAGGCAGTGAGCCCATGCCAACTCTTGCATTAACCCCACCAACCACTCGTTTCTTTCCCGAAAAAGAAATGTTTCATTTTCTTGGGGACGCAGGATATCTGCTATCTGGTCTTGACTCGGAAGATTTAGATATTGAAATAGAAGTAAAGCTGCCCCACCTTCGCACCTCTTTCATGCACATTGAGTTCGTGTAAAACTTGTTGCTGTCTCAATAGTTTACACATTTTTAGCCTGAAAAAGCTTAAGTAGCTTCAATCACTTCTACACTTGCACGTACACACAAGGAATGAGTTTTCTTGTCATAACATTCATAGAAAACTCCTTTGTGGTTTTTCAATGATTGAATGGAAGCCCTGGGGGAGTGAACATCTCAAAAGCTCCTTTCCAATGTACATCCGTTGTACAAAGTGGCTTCGTGCTACTTACATGCATACTAACTGTTTCATCCGTTGAATTAGGGTTACAAAGTTCATTATATCTGAATTTGAAAAGATTTGGGTATACACTCATGAATTGACGGATACTCAGATCAAAGAGAGGAGATTGTCAAATTACTAGAAAGGGCGGAAATTGTTAGTTTTTCATAAAGGGGGAGATTATTATTCAAAGACGGTGATGAAATTGAAAATAAATTTGATGATCATGATGCTTACAATCATCAAAAAGGGGGAGATATTTTAAAAGTTTCAATTTCCAAAGACAGAAGATTTGTCAAAGTCAAGAAGTTTGAGATAACATGATAAAGATGTTCCGAGATAACTAGAGATGATTCGTTGTTCAAAGACAAACAATTCATAGATCAAAAAGATGAAGATACAAGCATTTAAAGATGCCTCATAGTTCAAAGAGTTCTCGAAGTTTCAAAGAAGTTTCAAAAGTTTCACAATTTTGTTCAAGACTTGATGACTGTTCAAAGACTTGGATGACTTTTCAAGATTTTTCAAAGCATCAGAGATTAAAGACTGTCAGAGCTTCAAAGTTTAAAGCTATCAGAGTCAAAGTTTAAAGAATCAAGAACTGAAGACTATTGTCAATTTTTTTTAAATCTTGAATACAAAGGGGGAGATTGTTAGTGTATTTGTTGTATACAAGATTTAATGTAGAAAGTCAAAGTCTGTATGGTCAAAGTCTTGAAAGTCAACCCTGGTATAAATGTTCTTTGGTGTGAGGGTTTATAGTTGTAATAGGTATATGAGTGTTTAGTATCATGAGAGTTAGTGTGGTTCATGTCATTGTAACTCATATGGTTTAAGTGAAATATAAGACTTCAAGTTTCTCTCTCTACTCTCTCTCTCTCTAGATCTTGATTCGAATTGTCAAATCTTGATTAGTTGTTTGAATTGGGAATTTACAACATGAATGCTTGGGATATGATATCCTCTCTAAAATCCATGTTTCAGTTACAAGCAAGGCAAGAGAGGTTTGATACAGTCAGGGCATTGCATGCCTGTATGACGACTGAGGGTTCATCAGTCAGTACCCATGTTTTGAGAATGAAAGGGTATATTGACCGATTAACTCGTCTTGGCTACCCACTGGGTCAAGAATTGGCAACCGACATGGTTCTCAATTCTTTATCCAAGTCATATGACCAGTTCGTTCTGAACTACAATATGAATGGTTTGGAGAAAACTCTCACGGAGCTTCACGGCATGCTTAAAACTGCTGAGAGAAATATGAAATCCAAGTTGGATTTATCTAAACCAAAACAAGTGTTGATGATCAGACCTAAAGGTGGGATAAACAAGAAGAAAAGGGTGGTCACCAAGGGTAAAGGAAAAGTTGGAAGCTCCAACAAGGAAAAGGGCAAGGGAAAGATTCCTGAGGAAGCAGTTTGCTTTAACTACAACCAGAAGGGACACTAGAAGAGAAACTACCCTGCCCTATTGGCATAAATGAAGAAGCAGAAGGCTAATGGAGCCGGACCTTCAAGTATGTTTACCATTAAGTTATTCACTTCTGACTCTGATTCCTGGGTATTGGATACTGGGTGTGGTACTCACATTTGTACTACTTTTCAGGGACTAAGAAGTGAAGAGAAAATGAAACCAGGCCAGATGGAGCTTCGAATGGGGAATGGAGCTAAGGTAGCTGCTATTGCTCAGGGGACTTATGACATGAAGCTGCCAAATGGTCTTATTTTAGCACTTACCAAGTGTTTATATGTACCTAGTATTACTAGGAATATCGTTTCTTTTTCTCGGTTGCAACAAATTGGATTTATGTTTACTTTCAGTAATAATTCAATTTCAGCTTATCTTAACAATGTTTTGTATTTTGTGGCCAAACCACACAATGGTATTTATGAAATTGATATGCAAAATAATTGTAATTATGAATCAATGTATAATGTAAGCAATAAACGAATTAAGCGAGGCTTAAACCAGACCTATTTGTGGCATTGTCGTCTTGGACACATAAACAAGAAACGCATAGTCAAACTCCAGGTGGACGAAGTGTTGGAATCATGTGATGATTCATATGATGTATGTGAATCTTGATTAATAGGCAAGATGACAAAGGCGCCTTTTAAAGGCAAACCCGAAAGGGCAACAGAAATGTTAGGGATTATACATACTGATGTGTGTGGGCCTTTTAGTTCAACCACAAGAAATGGTCATTGCTACTTCATTACTTTCACTGATGACTTCAGTAGATACGGGTATGTTTACCTAATGAAAAACAAATCTGAAAGCTTTGAGTTTTTTAAAGAGTTTCAGAATGAAGTAGAGAATCAACTTGGCAAAAAGATAAAGACACTTCGATCGAATCGGGGTCGGGAATATCTAAGCCAAGAGTTTATTGACCATCTAAGAGATAATGGGATAGTATCCCAATTAACTCCTCCCGGAACACCGCAACATAACGGTGTGTCCGAAAGAAGGAATAGAACCTTGTTGGACATGGTTCACTCTATGGTGAGTCGTACCAATCTGCCTAAAAGTTTCTAGGGTTATGCCCTAGAAACAGCTGCCCGAATACTAAATCGTGTGCCAACCAAAAAGACCGATAAAACCCCTTTCGAACTATGGACTAGGAAGATCCCAAAACTGTCATATATGAGAATATGGGGTTGTGAAGCTTATGTTAAGTGAGAAGCTTCTGGGAAACTTGATTCAAGGTTTGAAAAATGCATCTTTATAGGATATCCAAAAGAGACAGTTGGATATTACTTCTACAACCCAACGAGAACAAAGTTTTTGTTACGCGCCACGGTGAGTTCTTAGAAAATGATTTTCTGTCAAGAACCATAACCGGGGACATTTTAGATCTTGAAGAAATTCAAGAAACACAAGATGAAACAATGGTTGATACTGACAATCAACATAATGTTGAGCCTCAACAAGATGTTGAAGGTAATGACGAGATACAAACAATCCGAAGATCGGGTAGGAATCGTCAAGAGCCTGAGAGATATGGTTATCTCATTGGCAGTGATGATAAGGTTCATGATGAACCCGTAACCTACCAGGAATCCGTATCAGGTTTAGAATCTGATAAATGGCAAGATGCCATGAAGGCTGAAATACAATCCATGTCAGATAACCAAGTTTGAAATTTGGTAGATGCACCTACCGGCTGCAAAGTCGTAGGGTGCAAGTGGGTATTCAAAAAGAAAACTGACATAGATGGGATTGTACATACCTATGAGTCTAGGTTAGTAGCTAAAGGTTTCACTCAGACTCATGGAGTAGACTATGAAGAAACTTTTTCTCCAGTAGCCATGATTAAATCCATCAGGATACTTCTTGCCATAGCTGCATTTCATGACTATGAAATATGGCAAATGGATGTTAAAACCGCGTTCCTTAACGGAACTTTAAGCGAGGACGTGTATATGGTACAACCAGAAGGTTTTAAACATCCTAATTTTCCTGAAAAGGTATGCAAATTGCAAAAGTCCATTTATGGACTAAAGCAAGCATCTCGTAGTTGGAATCTTCGTTTTGATGAGAAGATCAAAGAATTTGGTTTCTAAAAGAATGAAGATGAACCTTGTGTATACAAGAAAGTCAGTGGGAGCATAATGGTATTCTTGATCCTATATGTCGATGACATATTGATCATCGGAAATGACATTCCTACCCTTAAAGGTGTAAAAGCTTGGTTAGGGAAATGCTTCACGATGAAGGATCTAGGAGAGGCAGCCTATATCCTTGGTATAAAGATCTATCGTGATAGATCGAAACGCTTAATTGGATTAAGCCAAAGTACATATATTGACAAGATCTGAATACGCTTCAAGATGGAGGGTTCTAAGAGAGGAAACTTGCCAAAGGTACATGGTGTACATCTGAGAAAAACTCAGAGTCCTATATCTAAAGAGGACATGAACCACATGAAGGGTGTTCCCTATCCTTCGTCCATCGATTCAATTATGTATGCCATGTTATGTACTAGACCAGATGTATCGTATGCCCTAAACATGATGAGCAGATATCAGTCAAACCCACGTGATTCTCACTGGGTAGCAGTAAAGAATATTCTGAAGTATCTGAGAAGAACTAAAGAGATGTTCTTACTATACGGCGGTCAAGAAAGAGATCTGTGTATTCAAGGATACACAAATGCTAGTTTCCAAACCGACCGTGATGACTATAAATCATAGTTGGGATACGTGTTTGTGTTAAACGGGGGTGCTGTGAGTTGGAAGAGCTATAAACAAAGCACAATAGCGGATTCAACTACAGAATCGGAGTACATTGCAACGTCAAACGCCACAAAGGAAGCTGTGAATTCAAAATCCCAAACAATCAAGCCAATCTCATCAAGAATCAACAATATGAACTAGAGAGAGAGAGAGTAGAGAGTGAAAGTAAATCTTGAATCTTCACACGTCTAAAATGTTTACAATGAGGTTCTTTACTACAAATCTTACAAAACATAAGGAACTAAACCTATTTATACTACAAGCTTATACAAAGACTAACAACTAAGGAAACTTAAACAACTTTGACTATTTTGACTTTGACATTATTGACTTTACAATATTGACTTTCCTATTAAATCTTGGATACAATATTTTGACTTAACAATCTCCCCCTTTGTATTCAAGATTTAATAAAAATTTGACACTAGTCTTCAGCTCTTGATTCTTTAGCTTTTATCTCTTCAACTTTGAACTCTGAAGCTTTAACAATCTTCAGTTTCAGCCTTTGAAGAATCTTGAAAAGTCTTTAATACTTTGAAGCTTTGAAAGTCAACATGTCATGAACACGAAACACATATCTTGAAACTTTTGAAATTCTTTGAAAACTTTGAACTTTGAGAAGTCTTTGAAAAATTGTATCTTCATCTCTTGTGATCTCTGAACCGTTTTTGGAAAAACAAACTTTCACGAACCATCTTGATTTATCTTTGAATCATCTTCAAAACTTTCTCGAATCATCTTCATTCGGAAATTGAATCATCTTGGAATGATTTCTTTTCACCAATCTTGAAAAACTTGAACTTTCTGAAATTTCTCCACAAATTTTTCACAGAACCTTCTTTCTTTATAACTTTGAAATTGAATCTTTGTAAAATTCTCCCCCTTTTTGATGATTGTGAGCATCATAATCATCAAAACTTCTTCAATTTCAGCACTTTCTTTGAATTCCCCCTTTTTAATGACTAACAATCTCCCCTTCATAATAATTTGACATTCTCCGCCTGTTGATCTGATTATCCGTTAGTTCATGAAATGTATATATCCGAATCTTTTCAAATTCAGACATAATAAGCGTTGGAACCCTGATTCAACGGATGAACAGTTAGGAATGCCTGTCAGTAACACAAAGTTACTGTGTACAACGAATGTACAATTGAAGGAGTTGGTTTGATGATGACTCCCCAGGACTTCCATTCAATCATTAAAAAACACAAGGTTTATCTATGAATGTTCTGACAGAAAAACAAATTTTCTGTGTGCGTGTGCTTGTGTATGAAAGAATTAAGCACGATGATTGTGTTTCATAAGGCTCAAATTGTGTAAACTGTTGAGACGACAACATATATTACACGGACTCAATGTGCATGAAAGAGGTGCGAAGGTGGGGCAACTTTCCTTCTTTTTCACTATCTAAATCTTCCGATTGAAGATTAGATAGCATTTGTGTTGCGTCCCCAAAGAAAATGAAACATTTCTTTTTCGGGAAAGAAATGAGTGGTTGGTGGGGTTAAAGCAAGAGTTTGGCATGGGCTCACTGCCTATTTCAATGATGGTCACCAAAGAATGTGAACCAATCAGTAGATGTGGCTGCCCGGCTCAGAAAGTGGTTGGTGCAGAGTTCTGATATTCTTTTAACTCTGTTCTCACACCATATTTCTTTTTATCATTATGCTCACTTCTAACCAAACTCTCTTTTCCATTTTTCCGCTCCACACACTGATAAAAACTCAATCGGATGAGTTATCTCCCCCACTCTTTGATTTATGACCCCCTCACCCCTCAATCACTCTAGGATAACTTCCTGGGTAGGAATCACTGGTTTACGTGAATCCATGGAAGTTCTGTTTAAGCTCTCACACGAATCCCATGTAAGTCCTATAAAGAATGGTTGCTCAACAGTTTAACTTGTACAGTTAAGTACAAGATATATGAAAACATTGTCAAAATATATGCTCATGAAATTTGAGCAATTGAACTTTGAAGATTTCTGAAAACAAAGATATTGAATGAATGAAATGAAATCAAGAGAATTGTTTTGAGAATCTGACAATGTATCAATCAAATCAAATAAAATGGTTAGGGTATTAAAGAATTAGATAATTTGTTTATATGAACAAATATAAACAATTTAGTAATGAAAGCATAAATTTAGAAAAGATGATTGATGCTCAACAATATTGAATTTCAAACGAGGGTATTACCATCGAAAAATTATTTCGATACGAGACATGGTAATAACAAATTCAAATAAAGTAATGAACCTGTGTGTGTGAATATTTTACAGTATAAAGACAAGATGATATGCAAGTATTGATCTTTGGAAACACGCGGTCAGTTAAACATTAACTCTCAAAAAATGAAAAACATTTAAAATCACACTTCTAAATTCATAAAATCTTTTGAGAATAGAGAAGTGGTTTGAACATTTAAGAAACTGTTTTTCATGCTTGAAAGTTGTTCTTCTTTCAAACAATCAGAGATCAAGATCAGAAGATATTTACCTTTAAGCTCCCCTTCAAATCATGATAAAATGATTTAGGTCTTTTAAGCTCCCCCTGGATATTTGCAAAATATCCAAGTCTGAACATTGAAGAACGGGTCCTGATCTGTCATGTGATCAGAAGCCATCACCTGTACTCCCCCTTAAATTATGCATCTGGAATATGTCAGTTAAAACACAAGATAGAGATCAATACAACTCCCTTTTGAATTGTAGACCGTCATATCGTAAGTATATTGTCAATGAAAAAGCACAAGATAGAGATCAATACAACTCCCTTGTGAATTGTAGACCGTCATATCTTATCGGATGCAAAGTATTACCGGAGTAAGGTCTTTTGATCACTGAAGTACGAGACCTAAACTGTTGTGTTTAGAAGTCAAACTCCGTTGAAGTACGGGTCCTAAGCTGATGTACTTAGAAGCCTTAGTTCTCTTACTCCCCCTTGACTTGAGGTGCCTACAACACAGAATCAATTTTCGACTTTGGTACCCACTGGTATTTGGGTCCATGAATGTTAGTTGCAGTTCTTGTGGGGATGATCGAGTAAGAACCATACCAGAAATGATCACTGGTCTTGTGAATATGATCATGTGTACAGCAATAAGAACACTAGCATTTATTACCTAACAACCTGATTAATTGATCTCTTGAGTAGATATGATCAGGTTTACCTTTACGCGCATTGTTCTTCTTGACTTTGTGTGTATGTACACATGATGTCTTCTCTTTCAGCTCATCTTTCTTCTCATCTTCAACTGGTTTCTTCTTCCAGACCAGTTCTTCTTCCTTGTATCTCCTTCTTTGTCAATGTGTACCTGAACCATCTATATTTCTATCATAGAAAAGGTTAGTTCTACGAATCTGATCAGAAGATTTACCTGGCCTCTTGGAAGAAACAGTTTTCTGATTTGAACTTGAGACTGTCTTTTCAAGGTCTTCAATCTTTAAAGCAAAGTTGTCTCTTTCTTTAACAAGTAGGTCAATCTTCGTCTTGCATTCAGACTTCGTTTTCTGCTCTTTCAGTGCATTTTCAGATAGTTCAGATAGCATGACAGTCAGCTTTCTAATCTCAGCGTCAAACATGCTTCTTTCTTCTTCAAATCCCTTTTCAGCATCGTTTCTTTGTACGTATATTTCCTTGAAGAATCCCACATTCTTTTGTTCAATGGCCTTCTTCTCTTTGACAAACTTTTCCCTTTCTAGAATGAGTACTTTCTCAAAATCAGAAACTTGTTGAGAAAGTTTTATACACTTAAGCTCAACTGCTTTCTTTTCTTCAAAACACTTTCTTGAAAAATCTGAGAACTTCTTTGAAAAAACTTTCTTTTCACTCTCAAAATCAGATTTGTCTTTAACCATCTTTTGCTCTAAATCAAATATTCTCTTTTGAAGCTCAACATTAGCATCATTCATACTCTTAATCTGCTCTTCATAACTTTCAATGGATGCTTTCTGAATTTGAATCATTTGATTTTCCATAACTGAGATCTTTCTCTTCAGCTCTGTGTTCTCAGATTTGAAACTCAGTATTTTCTCATTATTTAGCCCAGAAGACTTTTTCAGAAGATCTTCATTACTTGTCTTTAATGCACTAACTTCTTCTTTCAGTATGATGATTTCAGTATAATATTCTTTTGACTTTTTCGAGTGAAAATCAACAGCATAACCAAGATTTACGTTCTCTAGTTTGAGCTTTGCAACCTTCGCTTCAAGCTCAGCAAAATATCCCATAGATGTCATCTTTAATGAGAAAACAGCTTGATTAGAATGATCGTTCTCAAACAATTCAGAAAAATTTTGACTGAGAGTCAAAATCAGATCAACACAAAAAATAAACTCTGAAGAATTATCTATCTCTGGAATTCTCAAAGCACTTGAATCAGATCACTTGGAATTGAAATTCTCAAATCTCAACTGGCGCAAAAATACCTGCAGACACAAGTTATTCATCATTGATTGGTGCAAAATTCAAACAGCCACCGTCCCATTAACTTTTATCATCCAATCACAAATTTAATTTTCAATTCACCTGTAATTGGTGCAAAGTGCAGATTGAAAAAACAATTGGCGCAATGTGTAAAGCAATTGGCGCAGAGTAAATATTTTAAAATGAATGGCCCAAAGAATGAGATTTGCGCCAGTAGAGAGTGGCGCAAAGTTTGAAAAAAAATTAAATGTTTAATATCTCAAGATTTACACCACCTTCTTTCTAGAATTGTGCCATTAACACTGACCCACTTATTTTTCCATCCAATTGAAAACAATAGCCACCGATTGACATATTACTTGAAAAAGCATCCACCGAATATTAAGTCCACCGTTTCATTTTGTTATTAAAGCCAATCAAAATTTATCGTGCAAAATTTTTTTTATTCAAGTGGCGCAAAATATAAAGATTGCGCCATTGCTAAGTGGCGCAAACTTTTGATTCCACCACACTTTCTTTTGAGAGGCGCACAAACAAATCTGCAATTTTAATTCAATACTGCAGATTACAACAACCAATCACAATCACCATTAATGATTTTGCAATAAGAAATTCTCAATTCTCAAATATGAATTAAACTTCCACCACCGCCCCACAACTTATAATAGCCAATCAAATTTGAACTAAATGCCCAAATCAAAGAGATTAATATGAGCAAACAAGTGGCTTCGTGTTGCGCAAATCGAACAACTTGAATTGCAGAAATCGAATAACTTGGAATCAAAAATCAGATCTCATCAATTTGAGTTTCAATTGGAACCTGCAAATCAATTTAAAAATCACAGATTTACAAGACTGAAAAACATCAAAATCACAAAATTATAGTGCACAAAATCAAGAACAGAGTTCAATATCTTCGATAAACAGATCCAATAAAAATTCAAAATTTCAAAAATTCAATATGCTTCTGTGATGAATTTGTGAATTTGTGAAAATGAATTGTGTTTCTATATTGAAATCGATCACTATTCACACACAAACAACAAAGATTCAGATAAAATTCGATTCAATCAAGAAAAAATAAAACATCTGTATGTTCTTGATTTTTCAAGAAAATCTAACTTTTTTTATCCAAAAATTCCAGATTTCAATCCAATTTTCTGCTCAAATCATTTCTGAAAAATGTTTGGTACGGCTCTGATACCAATTGTGAATTCAAAATCCCAAACAATCAAGCCAATCTCATCAAGAATCAACAATATGAACTAGAGAGAGAGAGAGAGAGAGAGAGAGAGTAGAGAGAGAAAGTAAATCTTGAATCTTCACACGTCTAAAATGTTTACAATGAGGTTCTTTACTACAAATCTTACAAAACATAAGGAAATAAACCTATTTATACTACAAGCTTATACAAAGACTTAACAACTAAGGAAACTTAAACAACTTTGACTATTTTGACTTTGACATTATTGACTTTACACTATTGACTTTCCTATTAAATCTTGGATACAATATTTTGACTTAACAGAAGCTGTTTGGATGAAGAAATTCATCACAAATCTGGGAGTGGTCCCTAGCATATGTGACCCTGTCGAGATCTATTGCGACAATGAGGGTGCCATTGCTCAGGCAAAGGAGCCAAGGTCAAATCAGCGCTCCAAGCATATCATGAGACGATATCACCTAATTTGAGAAATTATTGAAAGAAGTGACATAAAGATATGTAAAGTTCGATCAAAAGACAATCCAGCAGATCCTCTTACCAAGCTTTGAGTCAAAGCAAGCATGATGCTCACATTAGCTCAATAGGCTTGAGGTTTTGTAATAATTTAGTCTGATTTGTAAAATTTTAGTAATCTTTTACTTTGTGAACATTAAAACAGTTATGTTTTACAGTTTATGGCATATTGGATATGAGTATTTAATTAAACATCTCTATGTTCGTTTTAGCATTTTTAAATATCCTTAAATAAATATGATGATCATATCATTTAGAACTGTCCTTGATCACTTATTACTAGGAGACTAGTAATAAATCAAGATCATTGTGAAGTCTGGTCATAGTCTAAGTTGGAAGTGCAATAGGTGCAATCAGAGTCAAATGCGCTTGTCGGAGCACAAGGCGTTGGACAAGACCCACGGTCAAGATCACCTCATAGATCGGCGTCATAAGGTGAGTCTTGAAATAGTACAACACTATTTATCCTCAGACCTGAGATGTGCATTGGGATCTAATGCACAAGGAGTGTTATACTTTGATATAATGTAACGTTACCCTTGACCGGGTGATCATAAGGGCTATATTAGGTATAACATGAATTGTGTAGTTAGTCGTGTACATGCAATATGGGATTTGCTTCTCTCAAGATGAGAGAGATATTTCTGGGCCCCTCGATTAGATAGTTTGATTTACATGCATGAACAAGTGGATCAGTTGGACTAATGACACTTGTATAATCAAATATGTTGGGATCGAGAAACACAATCTTTGAACTATAAATGATGAGATAGATCTATGCCTTAAGTTCAAAAATAAAATATCGTGAAGCAAAGGGATAATGAATGATTCTACTATATGATTGATTGGATTATTCAAATTGCTCGAAGGTAAAAGCACATTTACATAGCCTTGTGGGCGGTGACGTGTTGCTAGACGCTTACCATCGTCTGTGTTACTGTGCATCGTGTGCAAGTGGGAGAATGGAAGTTATTATATGCCCACGACACGTGTCACATAGAGATACTGCTGAGGAGTATGTAAACCTATAGGGTCGCATACAAAGAACATGTTTGTTTCCATCTTTAGAAACCCGAATTAAATCAAGTTGATTAAGAAAATAATTATTCTTAAAGGATAATTATGAAAATATGTGTTAAACCGTAATTATGATAATTACAGGGTGAAAACGTAATTATGTTAATTACAGGGTATTATCTGTAATTATATATATAATTATATTTAAAGTTTAAAAGATAATTATATATATATATATAATTATATATATTTGAATTTGAATTTGAATTTGAATATTACAGATAATTACTAAACCTTATTTAATCCTTAGTTGAATTACAGTCTAACTATAATTCTTCTGGTATAAATAAGGGGTTATGCTAAACCATTTAATATACGATTGAATTAGAATAGCTTTTCAGAGAAATACAGAAAATAAACCCTTTTTTTTCTGTAAAAACACATATAGATCTAGGGTTATTGGGCTAGCACCCGGTGGATTTTTCGCGTGTTCGTGTGTGGATATCGCTAGAGGAAATCACGATTGGTTTCTAAGGGCTCAGCTCGTTCAACCACAACACATATGAAAAGTACATCTCTAAACACCCTATGGCGTGATTTTGAGTTTTGATTAAATGCATCATTGGATCCGATTGAGTTTTAATTAGTTAGAAAAGTTTTTTATCTATAATATCGTTGAAACCAAAATTTTATTTCTTTCCGTTGCGTTTAAAGGTTACAAATTTATTTAAAACCCCAACAATTATTATTATTATTATTATTATTATTATTATTATTATTATTATTCAAACATATATTATTATTGAGTTTTTTTTTCTCTTTTACATTATCTAAAAATAATAGTAAGCTAACAATGAAAATAAATCAAAACTTTTGTAAGTCTACATGAATTAAATCATCAATATATATTAATAGAGTGTTTTTTTATTTAAGTATTTTTTTTTTGTTTTTCTTAGTAATCTAACAATGCTTATAAATCAAAATTTTATTAAATAACCAATATATATATATATATAAAAAGGCATAGGAGGGAGAGTGAATGAGACGTATCCATGACCATTTATCTATTTTCTTAGAGTTTTGATTTTTTTTAATTATATTAACCTATTAAATGAGAAACTTTTCAATTTCTTTTTTATTTTTTATTTTACTTAACTATTATTACCTATATTTTCTACCAATCAAAATAGTATATCTCATATTTTTATTTACAATTAAATAAAATTGCTAAGTTCTATTTATTTATTTATTTATTATTATTATTATTATTATTATTATCAATATATATATATATATATATATATAAAAGAAGGCATAGGAGGGAGATTGAATGAGACGTATCCATGACCATTTATCTATTTTCTTAGAGTTTTGATTTTTTTTAATTATATTAACCTATTAAATGAGAAACTTTTCAATTTCTTTTTTATTTTTTATTTTACTTAACTATTATTACCTATATTTTCTACCAATCAAAATAGTATATCTCATATTTTTATTTACAATTAAATAAAATTGTTAAGTTCTATTTATTTATTATTATTATTATTATTATTATTATCAATATATATATATATATATAAAAGAAGGCATAGGAGGGAGATTGAATGAGACGTATCCATGACCATTTATCTATTTTCTTATAGTTTTGATTTGTTTAATTATATTAACCTATTAAATGAGAAACTTTTCAATTTCTTTTTTATTTTTTATTTTACTTAACTATTATTACCTATATTTTCTACCAATCAAAATAGTATATCTCATATTTTTATTTACAATTAAATAAAATTGTTAAGTTCTATTTATTTATTTATTATTATTATTATTCAAACATATATTATTATTGAGTTTTTTCTTTCTCTTTTACATTATCTAAAAATAATAGTAAATTAACAATGATAACAAATCAAAACTTTTTTAAGTCTAAATGAATTAAATCATCAATATATATTAATAGAGTGTTTTTTATTTAAGTATTTTTTTTTTGTTTTTCTTAGTAATATATATATACTAGTTGTTTACCCGCGCAATGCGACGGGAACAACGAATGTAAACGATTTTGAAACTTTGGTGGTTATATTAAAGAGGATTTTAAGACATTTCGATAGGATTTGCATTTAGTTTCTAGAACTTGATAATTTTTTAATACATAAAAGTTATGGTTTCAATTATGACCAATACAAATCATGTCTAGCTCAGTTGGTTTTCCCAAGGGCGGTAACTTCCTGGGGGGGTTGTGGATGGTATCCCAACCTACTCGGGTTCGAATCCAAGGGGAGTCAATTTAAGGGTATGAGAAGTACCCAGTCCTTGGGCCAGTCCAGTCGTTGACTGGGCTGGGGGTTGACTGTGGTTGGGCTCTAGGTTCAGCAAAAGCTGTGCCGGGACAGCGGCGGATTAGTGGGATGCCCGATACCGACGGGGAGGCGTGCGTGCGTGTGTGCGTGAATTCGTGGTAGTCGTTCGTTAGTTCGATGCTTCTATGTCTTCCAAAAAAAATTATGACCAATAGATCAACAAATTTATGATAGTTCAAAATCCATTATAATAAAACCAATCCAATGAAGAATAAAAAATAAAGCATTTACTTTATATAACATTTGTATCTCGAATATGGTTAAAATGATCCAAACCAATTTAATTATCGATCAATTATTGATCAATTATGCAAAATTAATTGGATCAAAAAATAGAGGACTTTGATTTTCTCGTTGATTATTCCTTGTATTTTTTTTAATACCCCATAGCACCATTCAACGTTTAGCATGTGCAACTTTTATATCGCAAATCACATAATCAGGAAGATTTAAATTGCAAATCTATGAAAAGGGCAAATGGCGGTTTAAAGTTGCTTCACATAAATTAAGGAATCGATTACATTTGGAATAAATAGATTGCTAGTTCACATAAATTAAGTTCAATGAGCTTCTCAATATACAATGGTTTATAGTATTACCAACACCACGCCAACCTGTGTTCTTGATTTCCAAGTGTTGTTGTGCATTATATCTTAGGGACATTCCCATCTTCCATTACTCCATTTGTTGTCGGGTATCTTAAAAATTGGGGTTCTATAACAAGCTTCTTCAACACAACACTATTTTTGATGAAAGACAACCAATTCATTGAGAATAATCTCAACTGCCACCAAGTCGAAAGAAATGGGTGATTTCCGGTGCTTACAATAGAAGCAAAGTTAAGTAGCCATGGACGAACCCCAAGAAGGCACGGTGGCACGTGCCACCGTATTATTTCTTCGTTCGAAAGGTTAAAAAAACTATGTTTATGAAAGGTGTACCCGTATCGGTTTAGAGAGTGTCACCGTATGATATTTAAAAGTTTAAGAAGGTGCAACCGTACCTCGTAATCAACAAAAAAAATGTTTTGAAATCAACCAAAAAAGAACTCTTGAAATCTAACAAAAAAAAACCGAAAAAATCCGTAAAATCGAAATCAAGCAAAAAGCTTTAAAAATCCTCGAAGCGGAAGAATTAGGCTATAAACACATCGGGCGATATTGAACGTTGGTAAAAAGATGAAGACACATCGATATGTTTTGTAATTATTTTTTGTCTATATTATATGGTGCCACCGTATTAAAAAAATTCTGGGTCCGTCCCTATAAGTAGCTACAACCTCAAGTCTGTTTAGTTGAAACATGACATGTAGGAACATCTAAAGCACCAGACACCATTCTAAAATAATACTATATATATATATATATATATATATATATATATATATATATATATACTAGCAGTGTACCCGTGCAATGCATTGGGATGAGCAATTGTAAATCATATATTTATAATTTATGTGGCATTAGTAGTGATAAACGCATAACTTGAGTTTTTTAATCATGAAGCATTAAGAAATTATATTAAAGTAATCGTTAAATGTATATTTGAATTTTTAAAACATGTATTAGTCAACGATATCTAACGAATGATACTATTTTTTCAAAATACTGAAGTATAGAATAGGTAAAAATAACAAATATAATGTTGGATAATATTATTTTGTATTTAAACGTATATATAGGTTCATTATTAGTTAGTTTTATAGAATTCAAAAGGCTTTAAAAACTTATATACATGAGGAATATACATGAGGAATATACATAAATAAAGAAATATGTTAATTTAAGCAAGTAAATAACTTTTCTTCATTTGGAGAACCCTAAATGGAAGGGGAAAAACTTGAATATGGAAGGTAGTGAAAAAGTAAAGTTTGAATTTTTTTCAAATGATTTGTACCTTAGGCATACTAAGTTGTGAATTAAGAGATTTTTGAAATGTATGCATAAAATGGAAGTAACTTATGTTTTATAAGTAGTAATTAAGAGTTTTTTATTCCGTCTTTATAATATAGTATAGATATATATATCAAGATCTCATGATCCATACACATAAATGAAATAGCTCGAAACAGCAAAGTATTCCTCGAGAAAGAAATTTGTTGACATAAATCGATAACAATCTTCAACTAAATAAGAGTTATAGCAAGATCAAAAAGTCCAACAAAAAAGAGAGTTATAGTAACTTTCAATTGTGGCACAGCAGGGACAACTTCATTGTAATTTCTTTATGTTTTGGTAGCTCAAAGAATGGAAGAAGCTATATAACTCTTTGGAATAAAGACTGAAGCACTTTCACTAACATGTTAAATATGGGAAAAAGAATAATTTCAAAATCATCATTTTAACCTGTAAGAAATGGTTTGTTGGAGTGAGTAAAAGGCCGGTTACTAAATATGCTTATTCAGTAAGTGCTTACCCGCTCACTTTAACTTTTGGTAAACCTGATACAATTTACTCTACTAATCATTTGATCAGGATTGCTCAAAAGAAGATTTGTTGTTCTTACTGTGTAGCAAATGACTTTGTAAGTAATAATTTTGTCAATTACTGGTATGGTTATTATTATGTTACCCCCAAAAGAACTGCAACTAACACATCAGGACACAAATACCAGTAGGTACCAAAAGCTAAATCTGTGTTGCAGGCACAAAATATTTAAAGGGGGAGAAAGAACTATGACTTCTGAACTTACTTAAATCCCAGTAAATCATAACTTGAATTAATGTTTAAGGATTTTGGCTCTTGAATAACACAGTTCAAGACCTGCACCTCAATGTCAAGAGTTTTGGTTTCTGACTACAACAGATCAGGACCCGATCATAAATGTTAAAGGACATAGACTTCTAAACACATCAGTTTAGGACTCGGTCTTCTTATCGAATGAACATGACAAGGATTAAGAATCTTACCCCGTTAGTGCTTACCGGATAAAAATGTTGCATACGATGTCGTTTTATTAGACTAAAATCTTACCTGGTAAGTTAGGTAAGAGTGTTGAATATTACCGGTAAGCGCTTACAACGGCCCCTAAATGACTTTGACAACTCTCGTCATAAATTGGATACACCAAATTGACAAGGTAATAAAACTGTCATGCGGGTAAATTTCTAAAAATTGCAGGACCAATTAAACCATACCTGTAAGAAATGTTTGACTGCATTCTTGACCACAAATGGTTCATAAGATTGAACATGCATGTCTGCACATCAATGAAATGACAGGAAATAACGATTTATAAAGAACTTTTAATAATTTGTCTGCTAAGCTCAAGATAGAAAATCTTAATTAAATGACAGGTTCAAATAAGATAAAATTGACTACAAGTAATAGATCCTAACATGTCTATGTTTGGGTTTGTGTATCAAGCTTCATTAAAAGGTCACATGGACAAAAAAGCATAACAGTCTATGTCTGGGTTTGTGTATCCTAACAGGTTAACTTCATACAGAGATAGTCTTTCCTTTGCTCCATCAACACCAAGTAGGTGCTCTGTCCTTTTTGGATCATCTGCAGCAGCAACACATTTGAATGGAAACAGTAGGCAGTAGCCATTTGAGAGGAACAAACAAACAGACATAGAAAAACTGAAGAAGTCAATAGTTGGGTTTTGATGCAAAAGTTGGATTGATCATGTAACTTACCATGTAGACTTGTTGATAATTCTAGATACTATCTTCTTTCTAAATGGAAGAGATAACCTTGACTTTTGAGCATAATTGTGGTTCTTTATCCTCTATACAATATATATAGTCTTACAAAGTCTCTAGTTCTTCTACTGTACTTGTTCCATTGTACATCAGAAGAATAGTTGACATTAAACCGGATAGAAATGCATCTCGATACTAATACTATCAAGAAAATACTAAACCGATCAATGTGCAATTGCCTCAAAAGAAACTACTGGATGCGTACATGACCACAAAATTATATACCAAAAATATCTATGTATGATACCAAACCACAAAATTATATACCAAAAATTATAGAGAAAGTAGTACCTTTAATCTTCAATCAACCTTATGCAAATATCATAAATAGTACATACAATGTCATTTGAACTCCCAAGGTAGGTAAGACTGCAGAAAGTCCATGTTTACCTTCAATGTTGGTTGTTCTAAAAATCTAGAACCAAAAGGTACCTCCAAGTCATGTATCTTCAAACTTAATGAACTTTATGTGTATTTCAATGCAGAAATTTTATACACAAATAAAAAGAAACTCACTGCAAACATCTAATTATGCATAAACTAAAATGCAAATTAGAATCAGATATGCAAAATCTAATTGTTGTTTTTTTCCTTTTAAGACAACCTTTGAGTTGATATATTAGCAGCAGAAAGATTTGCCTTTTCTTCCACAATTCTTGGATTAATGTTTATGCAATAAGAAAAGAGGAACATGATGCAACGTGAGAAACATAATTTGTATTCATTATCATCACATGACAAAATAAAAATAAAATGGCCAAAATGGATACAAACCGGTGTGGTGGCTGTAATATCATCTTCATCACATCAATCCAAAATTTAGGGCGAAGATAAATTATTGAACGAAATCAACAAAAACAAACAATTCACAATGGGCCTCACAAATCATAGTTATAATTTAAACTTGAGCTGACATCGAAACCTAAATTGAAATGAAACGAAACCTAAAATTAAACCGTATTCAAACCGAAGAATCGATTGTGTGAACGTACCTGAGAGTGCTCGACGATTGAGAGAAGAAGCAGATATAAACGAAACCTAAAATTAAACCGTATTCAAACTGAAGAATAGATGTGAACGTACCTGAACTAAAATTCATGTATAACGACTTGGTTGCAGATTTTGGAACTTAAATCTGATCAAGAGGGCCATGATTTTGGAAGAAGTTCCGCATTAACTATACTGTAATTTCAAGAAAGTGGACTTGCTTGCAAAACCGGATGACAATGAGAATTGAAAAATGAAAATTCTAACTAAGAACCATTGTCTAACAAAGATTTAAAAAAAAGGCTATCTGCAAAAAGTTTAAAAGATCTGCAAATAAGATGGTGTTAAATCCAGAACGATCAATCTCTTCCACAAATACTAAAAGACTGAGTTCTTCTGCAAAATTGAAATCCAAACTATTCGACTGCAATAAAAAATGTCACTTCTTAAGGGGACTCTGCTTCATATTTGAGTTTATGGCCGCTTATTTCATCTCCATTTTCAACTGGTATTCATTATTTATTCTCCATTTTTCAACTGGTAATCATTATTTACAAAAGAACAAGTAGAGACTAAAACAAATATGATTGAAGTTCCTTCCATAACGTGAACATAACCATGGTTTATGGTATTCGTTGATATTTACTTGGTGAACATAAATATAATTTGTTTCTACCCGTCAACTAAAAAAATCAAAATCAATTGAAAAATGAAACAAAAAAATTGATAGAAAGCAAACCCTACAAATCGATAAAAATAATAAACATCAAAATCGATTCCAAAAGTTGGGGGTTGCCATTTTCTGTGGGAAGATTAGTACAAGACAATAAAGCTCCTGCCCTCTTCTTTGACCTCGATTTTCTTCGTTTAAACATTAAACCGTATATCCATGGAGTTTTGGGTATTATAAGACGAAATCTAGGGCTTGTGAGCAGTAAGATATTTGTCAAGAGAGAGAGGGAGAGAGAACTCAACCTGTCAACCTGTCACAATTCATTAAATCATGATATGAAGAAATGTGATAACGAAAAATTCATTAAATCATGATATGAAGAATCAAGAGATGGAGATGACAGATTTGCATGTAAGACATAAATGGTAGTTTGGTAAATATAAAAAAGGTAAAATAGAAATGAAGATGAAGAAGAAAGAAACACCCAATTAAATCGAAGGATTATACCTGGTAACAACATATAAGAGAGGGAATGGTAAAAATATTTGAAGAATCGAGAGATGGAGAGAGATGCAGAACAAATTTTTTTAAAGAAACCCTAAATCAAGAATGTGAATCGTCTCCTAGAAAACTTGAATCGGCACCTAGGTAACCGAAACTGCTGGATGGGGATGAGGGTCATGTTGAGAACCTAAACTGCTGATAGAAGTTGTAGGGTTTTGAATAACCTGTGGAGAAATCAAAACTCGTGGCTGGATTTATATTGAGGTAGCAGCAGTAGCAACGATACAGTAAGAAATCTTCCATTTCAGATTGATGTGAAAGAAGCAGGTAGAAGGAACGTATGAATCCATCCAAATTGGTATGGGTGAAGACGTGAAGTAAGGAGGCGGGAGGTCAGAAGGCATGGGCTGGAGGTGTAGTGTCTTAAATGGGTCGGTTTTAATATCATTGTATCAATGAGTTGTACATTATGCATTAAAGGTAAGAATTAAGAGATTTTTGAATTTCATGCTTAAATTTGTTGTACCTTGTGCTTTAAGATTTGTGTTTAAGACATTTGGTCTAAATGTATATTAAGGTAGTATATATATATATATATATATATATATATATATATATATATAAAAGAAGGATGAGGAAAGAGAGTTAAGGAAAAGCCTCCATTGAGGCCATATAATTTTGTGGGAGTTTTAATTTTTTTTAAATAAAAAATGTAGCATTAAATGTGTTCAACTTCTCATTTTCTCTATTTAATTTTTATTAGTTTTATATCAAATTCCTTTTTTTATTTAATCAAACCATAATTCAAAAAATCCAACATTTACTAAAATTTTAAGATTTTAATTATTTTTTTATAACGATGATTATTTTATTTTTATTTAATGTGTAACATCCCCCGTCTTTGTGGTCCAGAACGGGTGATGTCACGAACGGGAGTTAACACAAATACACAACTATTTCAGAGCTATTAATAAACTCTAAACATATATTACAAACTTCTAAAACATATTTTATAACCCAAACTAACATACCTCAACAAGTCTTTATAAATTTAGAAAGTTATAAAATAAGGTAAGTCTAAGAACTCCAAAATTTCATGCTCGATCTCATGTCCCGTCCCCATAAACGTCACTTCGAACCTGCCGTGTCAGAAAAAAAAACACGGCTGAGCACATGGCTCAGTGAATGGATTATAATATAAATTTATAAATAATAATGAAAACATCGATAACGAAGCGAAAGACTTAAAAATTTATTTTGAAGAATGTTCTTGAAACTCAAGTTCATAGCAAAAGAAATGTTCAGTAAATTTCAAAGACAATAATTTCAAGAACGATTCACACTTTAACTTCAAAACGTAATATAAATAAAGTCCGTCAATTCATGTTGTGTTCGTGGGGTGATCAACCACACAAACTGGGTCGGCGTGCGGGCAAACACACACACACACACACACACGAATCCCTCGTGAATTTAACCACGGTCACATATTCTATGGGTAAAAGTCCTAGGATCGATCCATCCGCCCCGGAGTCAACAAAGTCGGCCAAATGCAAGTATGTACTTAGTCACAAAATGAACAAACAACTTGTCACAAAGAAGAATTCGCATGCAATGGGATACAACTTCTAAATTGTCGCAGGCTTTAGTGTGCGAGTTCTCTACTTATCGCAGGCTTTGGCGTGCGAGTTCTGACTTGTTGCAAGACTTGATGTGCGAGTTCTGTACTTAACGTGAATAACTCTTAACAAATTCCCATAACTCATATATAAAGGCTTGTGAGTTCTTGGATGAAAGTGACTTGCGAGTTCTTTGACTTGCGAGTTCTCACAATTCGTAGACTTCAGTCTGCGAGTTCTTGACTTAGTCGCAGAAAAGGACACAAAAACACAAAAGAAACTAGATTTGCGAGTTCTTCGAATGTGCGAGTTCTTCACGATGAAGCCTGCGATAAGTTTGGATCTTGCGAGTTCTTCATGAAAATAATCAAATCTGCCATGGAATCTTTAATACTCTGAATTTGACTCTGAGATTTCACAGGGTTACTCGATTTTCAATTGTGAACACTTTCTTAATACACAAATTCATCCAAAAATCACTTGAATAGCAAATTCGATCCAATGGCAGTGAGTTTCAAGACTTCGAACCAACATTCTAAAAATTCCAAATTTCACTACTAATTTTTGTGGATTAGTGCAAACACCATGAATAAAACTTGATCTACAATAAAAAACGAGTAGATTACAATCAATATTGAAGCAAAATTTTCACTAAATTGTGAAAAAACTGAATGCAACAGTAAACTTGCCAAAAATGTATGTGAGTTCTTTAAATCCTTCTAAAATTGATCAAATCTTTGCAATCCAACCTATCTTAATTCTTTGTATGGCTCTGATACCAAATGTTAGTTCCATAATTCAAGCACAATCAATCAAGATGAACAAATCTAACAATTAAGATCAATGTCTAGAGAGATAGTGTAGAGAGAGAAAGTGTTGATGTCATAGATCTAACAATTCTTACAATTACAAGTCTTAGCTATACTACTCACTTCCTTTCTAACAAAGCTTAGAAAGATATTAATATGGTCAAAGGCCATGTACAAACACAATGTAAACAACATTGAGACTTTGACTATATTTGACTTTACAAGTGTTGACTTTTACACTTAAATCTTGGATACAATAATACCCTAACACATGAACTTCAGTGTGACTTGGCTCTAGTATATCAGGATGAACTGGGCTCAAATGAAGATCTTCAGGAGAATTCTAATCATACATGGCATTCAACAAAGTAAAATCTTTATCCTCAAACAACCTATCAAGTACAATTTCTTCATGATCAGGAACAACATCATTGACTTTATCAGCAACAACCTCAATGATTTCAACTTCATCATCATTATCAGCTATATCCTTAAAGTTTTCTTTCTCTTCCTACTTTACTTTCCAGAACTGCTAATACTTGTCATCAATATCTTCCACATCATCATCTGAAAACAAGTTTATAACATTTACAGCTTCCAAACCAATCAGCAGTAAAATCTCCTCTCTTGAAATAACCTTAGGCTTTGCAACCCTTGGTTCAACATTTGGATTCTCATATAACACAATCTCTTTCCCTGTCACATCCCCTTGATCATTTCTCATATCACTATGATCAACATTATCTCTTTCCACATTTTGAGATGCAGATCCACTAACAATTTCAGCAGCAACATCAAAATCAGCACTCTGTTTCTGATTCATCTCCCCCTCATGGTCATGATCTGAATCATGATCATGCGTTGGTTGAGAAACAGAGACCTGGGTCTTACAAGATGTCTGAACCACATTAGCTAAATCTACAAAGGCAACTTGCATTGCCTCTATAGACTTTAGAACATCTGCTTTGAAGGAATTAAACTCTGGAGCTCTAACCACATCTGCTGGGATCTGTACAGATGGTGGTGGTGGAGGTGTTTAGTGATGGGATTGCAGAAGAGAAAACAAATCTTCATCGATTTGGTTATTTGGAGCTTGTGAAAGCAATTTCGTAAACAATAAAGTTTTAAGCTCATCAATAGACATTTCTGTTGGTTGAGCAGGTTGAGGTGTAGAATGAACTTGTTGTTTTGGTTCAACAACTGGATCTTTTCCCTTTAACATCCTTTTAACTGCTCCAATTTCCTCCTCAAACTTCTGTAACAATTTGGTTTCAACAAGTGTCCTAGGAATGATAAAAGGTATATCAATTGGCACTAGACTCAATTGTGAAGACAAAGAAAGTGAGAACTGGGGCTGATGTCCTTTTGATTCAATATCTGAGGTCTCCAAATGAGAACTAGGTAGATTATGTGCTAATTTCCCGTGATTATGTAAAACTATCTCCTGTTGAGAGGTGATAGAATGGTTGTCTTGGGTGTGCGAGTGCATAAGTGGGCTACTTATGTCTTTTTCAATACATGCTCGTAACACATGCGGCGAGGTAGTAGATATCACTGCTATTCTGGATTTGTAGGTTAGGATTCTCACACTCTCACCATTTTCTTCTTCTTCCCTTCCACTCTGTCTCACATTATCATTTTCAACTTGAACTCCCTTATCACTTATATGTCTCCAACAACATTCCTGACAGTAATATCAATATCCAGTTCCATGGCATCATCATAAAATTCAGCAAACACATCAACTTGTACATCATTATCTTTTACAACATCACCTTGGTTATCTTGATCATGATCATGATCATCATCACTATCATTATCATTATCATCAACAGTAGTTTCAGTATCATTACCACCACTTTCAACTTGTACCTCATCAGTTGTCTCATCATTATTGCCATCAATTGTTGTAGAACGAATATTTTGTTCCTCACTTTAAAGTGCTGCCAATGCTGGATCCGACTCAATTTCAGAGCCTTGACTTTCATCAGTTGGAGGTGTCACTATACACGAGGCATTATCCTGTGACCTTGAATCCCTAGTCTAGGTCTCCAAACCCCACCAGTACCCCTCTAAGAATTTTTCCTCTTCACCCTCATGGTGACAGGAACCCTCACTGACTCCTCTCTCCTAGGGATTGAGCCTGGGGTAGGGGCAACTGGTCTTTGTCGTCCCATAGACTCTCTATACTATATTACACAGTCGGATTCTGGATCAGCATAATCCAGTAAAGCTTATGGAATAGACATAAAATAGTTAAATACTTTCTTCTGCTTCATTAAAAATCTCATGGCATGAGCTGGTGCAAACAGATGGTTAGGTCTCTTTGGTATGCTCTTGTTGCTCCTAAACATGCTTCTTATGATAAGAGCAAGAAACCTCTTATAGGGCACAAAAGATGGAGCTTTGGAAGTCTTCTTGGAGATCACTCTTTCATATAGCTCAGTCTAGAATACCACAGCATAATCCACATGCAAGTCATAGACCATTGCATGGAAGAGCTTCAAAATATGGATGCTGTCATTGTCAGTTCCATGAACTTTGGCAGTCAGACATCTGTTTATTACGGAGAAGAGTGTGTAGTGGAAAGGCGGCAGGTTGTTCTTTTTGAAGTGGTTAACCTTAGTAAGCTGGACTGTTAGTGCACGAGTATGTTGGATCCAAGATCATGGGAATTAAAGTCAAAGCTCAAGTCAAACCTTCATTGCGAAAGTCAAAGTTTTTGTAATAAGTCAAAGTAAAAATGTTTATTGTTTTAGTTTTGTCTTTGTATTGTAATGTAGTATAAATAGTTTTTCTCTTTTGTTTTCTTGTAAGAACTAAGCGGGTAAGTGTAACTAAGAGCATTCGTAGACAAAGAGAGTCCTAGAGAGAGAAAGTAGAGAGAGAAAGCATCTTGTGTAATCAATTGTAAACTGTGGATTGATGATCAATGACATATGAGAATTAGGATTGAGATTCATGTTGTTATTCTAGATTAAACTATTATTGTGGGACACACAATTGGTATCAGAGCAGAAGTTCGATTAATTTTTTTTCAAGAAATGCCTTTGCACCCTGTCTATTTGAGTCTTCATCGATTTTTGTGATTTAGATTGTAATTGTGAGTTTAATTGAGCCTATGGTGTTCGTGTGATGTATTAGAAAGATCTTGTATTGATTTGAGTCATAGTTGCACTCTAATTTTGCTTTAATTTTGAGTTTTTGTGATTTTTGAAAAACATGAGTCTAAAGCACTGTAAACTGGTCAAAATGTGTACTTAGATCGATTTCATTGTAATTCATTGTTTGCAATCGATTCTAGTTGCTTTCGTGGTAAAATTGGTGGATTTACGAAGTGAAATTCGAAGATTTGATCAAGTTTTGGATCGATTGAAGGATTTTTGGGTCGAACCTTGAAGAACTCGCATAATCCTTGAAGAACTCGCAAGATCCAAAGAGTTCATATAGAGATTTCACATAGTTATTGATTTTCTGAATTTGACAAGTGCAGAATTCACATAAGAGTGATATACGACTTGCACAAAATTTGTATAGAGTTTTATACAAAAAAAATAGATTTCGCATAAAGTTGATCTGTGAAAAAGTTAAGGGAAGAATTCGCATAAGTGTTGTGTGCGAATTGTACATATTTCGCATACTTCAGTGTACAAGAAGTGAAGAATTCACCTAAGTCAATGTACGAAAAGTAGGGATTTCGCATATAGAAGCATATGCATTCCTTGAATTCTCATAGAGTTACATACGAATTCTTAGGATTTCGCATAGAAAGTTGGAAGTTTCTAAGTATAGAATTCGTATCTCCCTGTGTGCGAAAAGCTCTTGCGAAAAGTTTGTGATCATGAAATTTCTAAGTCAAGAATTCGTGTATAGTCACATTCGAATTTCTCAAAATTCGCATATAGTTGTGTGTAAATTCCTCAGAATTACTGTTCAACAACTGACGAAAGACGCTCATTTTCTAATAACTTTCCAGACTACTGAACAATGAAACCCATAACTCCTTTCTTCACGAATCAACTGGATGATTATAAGCACTCAGGATTTCGAATCATAACTCAAGCATCAAAACAATGATTGCAATCGCTCACACTACTGATTGATCATGTCAGAAGAATGATCAAGAGAACTCAACGGTCTAACAACAAATAGAAGCACTGCAGACTGATGATTGAAGATGCTCAGACAACTAACTCAATCCAATCAGAGACTAAATCCTCAAATCCAGTATCTGAAAATGTTAGTGCACATATTTGTTGGATACAAGATCATGATTACTGAAGCTGAAAGTCAAACAAGTCAAATGCTCAAAGTCAACTCTCAAAGTCAAAGTCAAAGTCTCTGTGTAATAAGTCAAAGTCAATTGTTTTGTTTTGTAGTTGTAGTGTAAGCGTGTGTCTTTGATTTTATACTTATGACTACCTTAGTAGTTAGTAGTTAGAGGACAGTTGCAAGTTAGAGAGAGAGAGAGTACATTGAGTTTGTAGAGAGAGAAAGTGTCCAGAGACATTTGTATACGAATTATGAGAATTGAAATTGGAAATTGAATCAGGTTGGATATTTGATTCTTATCATTTTGTTTTGTGATTGAACTTGAATAGAACTTGATAAACTGGGAATTAACAATTGGTATCAGAGCAAATCCAAGGTGAAATCAAGAAAATATGGAGTCACACTGAGTTTCTGAGTCATAGATCAATTTTTGAATTTTTGTGTGAATTTGGGTCTGTAATCGAGTTCAGTGTGTTCGTATAGTGGTCTAGATTAATCTTGTATTGGTTAATTGGAGTCTTGTACTGTACTTGATCATCAAATTTTGAAATTTCACGAGTTTTGTTTTCACGAGTTCATAAGCACTGTAACATATCAATTTTTATTGTTCAGTGTTCTTTATCGAACTTTCTTGGTTGTAATTGTTTCTAGATGTGCTAGTGGTCATTTTGTTGAAATTTCGAATCGAAATTCGATGGTTAAATGGATTTTTGAATAGATCAGTGTGTATTTGTGTCGAAGATCTGAAGAACTCGCAGATTCCTCAAGAACTCGCAAGAAGAACTCGCAGACCATTGGATTTCGCTTGAATAATTAGATTTCGCATAATTGATTCTGAAAATCTCACAAGTGTTGAATTCGTACATGTGTGATATACGAATTGTCTAGAATTCGTATGTTGTGTGAATTTTTAGAATTCACATAAGTGTCTATACGAAAAGTTTTGTGAAAATAGTTCAAAGGCAAGAATTCGCATAAGTTTTATGTGCGAAAAGTGAAGAACTCGCAGGTTGTATCATACGGATTCTTAGAATTCACATCAGAGAGATATACGAATTCTTTAGAGTTCGTATAAGAAGTGTTCAAAATTTATTCAAGTTCAAAATTCGCATAACTTTTTTGTGCGAAAAGTTTATACGAAAAGTTTATTTTCAAAATTTTTCCAAGTCCAAAATTCGCATAAGCATTGTATGCAAATTCTTAGAAGTCGCAGATACCTATGTGCGAATTCTGAATTGTTTGTGTATGAGAATTCTGAAGTTAGTATTTTGTGCGAATTTTTGGTTAATTGACTTGTATGCAAATTGTGCATACGAATTCCTTGTGGTTCACTCTTTCATGCGAATTCCATACTTGTGATATTTTTGGAAAGTTAATTTTCTGAATTTCTTTCTAAGTTTTCTATATTTTTTTATTTTACTTGGAGTAACGATCATTTGTCAAGTTCTTATTGTATATCTTTGAAACAGGATGACTTCTAAGGACGCACTTTCCATTGGTACTGATGTCAAACCCCCTGTTTTGTTCAAAGGGGAATATGAACAGTGGAAGGATCGATTCCTTGACTTCGTTGACCGACATGCAAATGGAGAAAACATTCTCTTGTCTATTATAGAAGATCCAATGATACATCCCACTTTGGAAATTCCTAATGAGAATATTGGATCGTCTGATGATGAATATGAGAATCGACCTAGAGTTCAAAAGACGAAGAAAGTTCCAATGGATTTCTCACAATTTTCTGAAAAAGAAAAGGAAAGATATAAGGCTGATAAGCAAGCTAGATCTGTACTTTTGCAGAGCATTCCCAATGAGATCTATGTCAAAATCGGCAGCTACAAAGCAAATGCCAAGACAATGTGGGATTAACTCTAGAAGATGATGATGGGTTCGAAGATCGGAAACTAAATGAAGGTAGCAAACTGCATTAACAGCTACGAAGAATTTAAGGCTAGAGAGAATGAGAGCATTGAGGATACCTACGAGAGATTTTATTAGTGCACATATTTGTTGGATACAAGATCATAAAGATTGAAGATCAAAGTCAAGCTAAGTCAAATGCTCAAAGTCAACCCTCAAGCAAGAAAGTCAAAGTCTTTGTAATAAATGTCAAAGTCAAAGTCTCTTGTGTAGTGTTGTGCAGCTTGGTTTAAATAGTTATTGTCCTTGTAATCTTGTGGTTAGAAGAGTAAGTAGAACAAGCGTGTATCAGTAAGAAGAGTTCAGTGTGTAATTCTAGTGAGAGAAAGTAGAGAGAGAAAACTTGTAATCTGGAGTTTATAATCAATGACATGTGATTACGAAATTCTCATCTTGTTATATTGATTGTTAGCAATTAGAACTTGAATCTTGGGAATTATCAATTGGTATCAGAGTAGAGAGAAATTCAGAAACAAGGATCAAATTCAATATTTTTGTTTGTTTTTGAAGAACACGCATATCGTCTGTTTTGGAGTTGATTTTTCGAATTAGTGATGTTTTGGATTTAATTTTGGTGTTTTGTTACTCGATTTTACTTCTAGAACATGTTTGGTTTGTAATGCTTTGCATAATTCACTCTGTTTAGACATGAATTTTGAATTTTTGTTGGATTTGAGTTCAAATCTGTAAACATATTGTATCAAGATCGAATCTGAATGTTTGATGTTTTAGTCTAAAATCAATTACTTGTAATCTGTTCGTGGCATGAAATCGATGTGATCTGCAGAGTTTCAGACTAATTGGTGAAGGATTTGATTGAAATCGGTGAAAGACTCAGGTTTTTATTCAAAAACTCCAAGAACTCGCAAGATCCAAAGAATACGCAGAGGAAGAACACGTACAAGGAAAGAACTCGCAAAGCATAAGAATTCACATATCATGAAGAACTCGCAAACTGTGACCTGCGAGAAGTAGAACTCACAAGATATAGCGTGCGTGTTTTTACTGTAAATCTTCTTTGTTGTGCGCAAACAGGAATCTGCGAGAAGTTAAGTCTTGCAAGAAGTGGATAATCTGTGTGTTTGCATTTAGCGCGAAGTAGAATTTCAAAAAATTTCCAAGTCTCGAACGTGCAACCTCAAGAACTCGCACGTAGTTACCTACGCGAAGCAAGAACTCGCACGGGCCTTCTTGCGCGAACCTCAGAATTCGTATCATTCGACGTGCGCGAATTTTGAACACGCACATCACTTTTTGCGTGAAGTTTGTTCTCATATTATTCTTTGTGCGCGAAGTTCCAAAACTCGCAAGATACTATAGTTGCGCGAAGCTTGTATTCTTCACTCTGCGAGTTTTATACTTAGAATATTTTCTGAGTTTTTCAATATTTGACCAAATTTGATTTTTTTTGTACAGGTTGTTCTGAATTTCTAACGATCATTATCAAGTTCTTGTTGTACCAATCATTACAGGATAACTTCCAGAGAAGATCTCACAATCGAAACTGATGAGAAACCTCCAGTACTGTTCAAAGGAGAGTACGAGCAGTGGAAGAATCGTTTTCTAGATTTCATTGATAGCAATGTTTTGGGAGATTATATCAGATTATATTTGAAGGAAGGAAAGATGAAAACTCCAACAAAGACTTACAATTTTCTTGGGAAAAATGGAAAAACGGAACGAGGAGAATACCCACTACCACTTGCGGAATACACTGATGAGCAGAGATGGAGACATAAAGCTGACAAATTGGCTAAAGCTTTTATCTTGCAAGGAATTTCAGATGAGATTTCTATCAAATTAGATAGTAAAAAGGCTACAGGAAAACAGTTGTGGGAACAGTTTAAAAAGATGATAGAAGGACCAAAGATGTCTTCAAAAGAAAGAGTAAAGAGTTTGGAAACTGAGCTGAAAAGAAAGATCTCTGATTTTGAAAATCAAATTGTCCAAATCCAGCAAGAAGACTCTGTTGATAGTTATACTGAGAAAATTAAGAATATGGAGTATGCTAACGAAGAGCTGAATAAGAAGATTACTGATCTGGAGCTGAAGATGGCCATAGATAGAGATGATTTTGAGAAAGAAAAGAAAGGGTTTGCAAAGAAACTCTCTGAATTCTCAAGGAAAAGTTTTGAGGAGAAGAATATGGTTGAGCTTAAATGCTCTAAGCTTTCTCAACAGGTAACTGACTTTGAGAAAGTAATCATTTTGGAAAGAGACAAGTTTGAAAAGGAGAAGAAGATCATAGAACAAAAGAATGTTGGAATCTTTAAGAAAATATCTGGTCAAAGAAACAATGCTGAAAAGGGCTTTGAAGAAGAAAGAAACATGTTTGAAGCAGAGATAAGGAAGCTTACTGATAAGTTATCTGAACTATCAGCTTGTGCATTGAAAGATCAGAAAGCGAAGTCTGAATTCAAGAAAGAGATTAACCTGCATATCAAAGAATAGGACAGTTTATCTTAAAAGATAAAAGAGCTTGAAGATATTGTTTCCAAGGTGGTGGTGGCTGAGCACACGGCCCCAGAGTCAAAAATCCACAAACCTAGAAATGATTCAACTGACTTTAAAAAGACAACCGCAAGCTCACATCAGAAAACTGTTTCAACAAAAAGGTCAGTTAATTCATATAATCATATTCGTACTACTAACATTTTCTTTGATAGAAATGTAGATGGTTCAGATACATTCAGAAGAAGAAGAAGAAAGAGATATGAAGAGGAGAAGCTGGTTTGGAAAGTGAAACCAGTTGATGATGAAAAGAATGATGAGAAGAAGGATGAGAAGAAAGGAAACAAGTCATGTGTACATGAATCAAATGCAAAGAAGAACAAAGTGCGGAAAGGTAAACCTGATTTTGATTAATCGAGAGATCAATTTATCATGTTGTCTAAAAAGAAGAATTATTGTTCTTATTGTCGTACATATGATTTTGTGCATAAAACTAGTGATCATTACTGGTATGGTTCTTATTCAATTACTCCTAACAGAACTGCAACTAACAAACATGGACCCAAATACCAGTGGGTACCAAAGACGAAAGATGAATCTGTGTTGCAGGCAACTCAAGTCAATGGGGAGTAAGAGAACCAAGGCTTCTGAACACTACAGTTCAAGACCCGTTCCTCAATGATAAAGAGTTTGACTTCTAAACACAATAGTTTAGGACTCACTCTTCAATGATCAAAAGATATGTTGCTCCCGTGCTCATAAGAGATTGTACTCCAGTACTCAAATGAGAAGATCAACCTTCAAGGGGGAGTACATATTTGTTACTGAAAATATGCATTAGAAAGATATGATGATCTACATTTTAGGGGGAGTTGTAGATCTCTATCATGTTTTTCACTGACATATTTTATGATGCATAATTTCAGGGGGAGTATATGACTTCTGATTATATCTAATCAGAACTCGTACTTTCAAAGTTTTACTGCTTTACGTCATTTACTTTTCAATAAAAGTTGTGAATAAAGCTTTGCACTTTGACGACTTTGTGACTTTTGCAGGATTGAGAGAGAGAGAGAGAGAGAGCTTACATGATCATATCTAATATGACTTAGAGCTAACTTGATGAAATTTAAGAATGAGCAAAAAGGTTTATTTCTATTCTTAATCTTAACGTATCTGAAAGAAGGACAACTTTCAGATATGAAAACATGTTTTTAAATGTTCAAACCACTTCTGATTCTTAAAACGATATCATGAATATAGAAGTGTGATTTTTTTAAATGTTTTCATGTTATATGTGCTTCAATGTTTAACAAATCGTGTATTTCCAAAGATAAATATTTGTGTATAATCTTTCCCATATACTATCAATTATTCACACACACCGGTTTAATATTTTGTTGAAAATGTTCTTACCATGTTTCTAAATTGAAACAAATTTTCGATGGTAAGACACCCCGATTGAACTTCAAAGAATGTTTGAGCGTGATTTCATTTCAAAACGTTTCTTTCAAGAATGTCTATATTTTGGTTCATATAGACAATATCCAATTTTTGCTTGACCTAAGCCTTAATTGATACATCATTAAGATATTTTGATCTTTTTCATACAATGTCAGATTTTCAAACAAGTTTCTTGTATTCATTTCATTTATTCATTATATTGTTTGAAAAGTATTCAATGTTTAAAATGCTCACATCTTCATGATTATATCCGTGAGTTACAGACATCTTACTTGAATATATTTGTGCTTTAACTGCAAAGTTAAACCAGTTGAGTAACATGTACTTATAGGATTACATGGATTCATTGTGTATGCTTAAATGAAACTTCTATGGATTCACGTTAACCAGTGTTTTCTACCCAAGAAGTTAATCCTTGAGTGATCGAATGTGTGAGGAGTCAAAATACTGAGTGTGGGTTGAGTGATGAGGTAAAATGTAAATGAGAGTTTGGTTAGTAGCGAGCTTAATGATTAAAAGAAAGAGGGGTGAGCGATCAGAGTAAAAGAATATTAAAAAGTAGGAAGTCTGCCCCACCTTCGCACTTCGATCATGCACAATCGAGTCTATGTATTACTGTTGTTGTCTCAATGGTTTACACAATTTTGAGCCTATAAAAGCAATCATCTATGCGTAATTCTTTCAAACACAAGCACGAGCACACAGGAAATCCGTTTTTCTGTCAAAACGTTCATAGAATAAACTTGTGTTATTTAATGATTGAATGGAAGACCTGGGGGAGTGAACATCACAAAAGATTCTTTCCATTGTGTATTCGTTACATACAGTGACTTCGTGTTACTGACAGGCACTTCTAACTGATTCATTTGTTGATTCAGGTGTTACATTCCAATTTGTCTGAATTTTCAAAGATTCGGATGAATATCTTTTTGGATCGATAGATGTTCAGAGGCTCAGTGGTAAAGATCAGTGGCCAGAATAGATCAAAGACATTTCTTGTTAAGTTTTGATGATTTCATGCTTCATTCATAAAAAAGGGGGAGATATAATAAAGAAATGTTAAAGTTGAGAGAGAAGATCAAGAAGTGTTTGAGAAGTTTTCAAGGAATGCAAAATTTGAAGAAAAGTTCAAAGATTTCAAAGTTTGAGTAGATTTTTCTGAAATTTTCTTTGTAGATATTTTTGGTGAAGCAATCTGAGCTGAACATGAAGATAATTTCTTTCCTGTGTCTGGAAGAGAGTTTATCAAAGAAAGGTGATATTGTTCTGAGCATAAAAGAGAATGTTTAATCTGATATTAATCTACAAAGAGGGAGATTGTACAAGCTGAGCTTAAGGGGAAGACAAAAAGTTCTTCAGTGCAACAAAAGAAGGAGATTGTAATATTGAGCTTAAGGGAGAGATTGAATTGCAAAACCTTTTAGAGATGATCTTGATCCAAAGGGAGAATGTTAGTGCACATATTTGTTGGATACAATATCATAAAGATTGAAGATCAAAGTCAAGCCAAGTCAAATTCTCAAAGTCAACTCTCAAACAAGAAAGTCAAATTCTTTGTAATAAATGTCAAAGTCAAAGTCTCTTGTGTAGTGTTGTGTAGCTTGGTTTAAATAGTTCTTGTCCTTGTAATCTTGTGGTTAGAAGTCTAAGTAGAAAAGCGTGTATCAGTGAGAAGAGTTCAGTATGTAATTCTAATGAGAGAAAGTAGAGAGAGAAAACTTGTAATCTGGAGTTTATAATCAATGACATGTGATTACGAAATTCTCATCTTGTTATATTGATTGTTAGCAATTAGAACTTGAATCTTGGGAATTATCAATTGGTATCAATTGATAATTCCCAAGATTCAAGTTCTAATTGCTAACAATCAATATAACAAGATGAGAATTTCGTAATCACATGTCATTGATTCAATTGATAATTCCCAAGATTCAAGTTCTAATTGCTAACAATCAATATAACAAGATGAGAATTTCGTAATCACATGTCATTGATTATAAACTCCAGATTACAAGTTTTCTCTCTCTACTTTCTCTCACTAGAATTACACACTGAACTCTTCTCACTGATACACGCTTGTTCTACTTAGACTTCTAACCACAAGATTACAAGGACAAGAAATATTTAAACCAAGCTATAGAACACTACACAAGAGACTTTGCTTTGACATTTATTACAAAGACTTTGACTTTCTTGCTTGAGAGTTGACTTTGAGCATTTGACTTGGCTTGACTTTGATCTTCAATCTTTATGATCTTGTATCCAACAAATATGTGCACTAACAGATTTGTTCTTCTTCTGAATGAGTTGTCAAAGAATAAAGTTAAAAATAAGCAAATCGAAAACAACGTCAAATTCCTCAGCATTTTCCAACCAAAATGGAAGAAACACACGAGGAGAATGAAACAGATGAAAGTTCTCAGTGATATCCCACTCCATGAAGTTTATGAAACACTGAGACAAAATGAGGAAGGGGTTGAAGAGAAAAGAAGTGAGAAGAAGAAATCTGAGAAAACAGTTGACCCGATAGCCTTAGTAACTGGTCAGAAAGAGAAGGAGAAGAAAGAAAAAGAAGAAGAAAATTGTGATTACTAGTTCTGATGATTCGGCAAATTCATACTCTGACAGTGATGATGGAGAAAATCAGAAGCAAGCTATGCTACTGCTAACCCGAACATTTCAAAAGAAATTTTATAAGAAGTCGGGTTCAAATTCTCAGAGATACTCATCAGGCTCAAAGAATCATGAACATCTAGAAAGAGTTGAAGGAAGGAGATTTAAGGAGAAGAGGTTTGGAGAAAGAAAGACTGAAGAGAAGAAGAGGTTTGTCAATGATTATGGTGGTGAGAAAAAGACTGACGATATGGTTAAGTGCTACAACTGCGGAAAGGTGGGTCACTATGCCAAGGACTGTCGGAAGCCTACAGGCAGAAATTCCGACTACTACAAACAAAAGATGCTCTTAGATAAACAGAAGGAAGCGGGAAAAGCTTTAATGGCTGAGGACGAGTTCTGGCTTGACCATTCCGACGAGGAAGAAACGGAAGAAACAACACATATGTGTCTGATGGGAAGAGATGTAAAAAATGATGAGTCTGACGAAGAGACATCTGATGAGGTACAAAATTTTTCTAAGTTAAATTTTTTAGACAAAATGGAAGCCATGATGATCGAGATTCAAGACCTTCAAAATAAACTGAAAAAGGAGAAAAGCAACAAGGTTGCTAAGAAGCGTCAAACAATTTTTGATCTCAACAAGGAACTTGTTGGGAACAAACATTTGATTGACTCTTTGAACAACTCTACTAATATTTTTAATCAAGAAAAAGATCGTTTTGAAACTAAGATTTATGAAGTTATGTCTAAACTTTCAAAGTCTGATCTAGAAAAACAAGAATTTGTGCTAAAAACTCACAAATTGCAGGTTGAAAATAAGACTCTAGAGAAAAAGGTAAATGGTTTGGAAGCTAAATTGTATACTAGAGGACAAAAAGATGAAACCATTTTCTTAAACACACCTAATGAGGAAGCTGATGTGAAAGAGAAGTGGGGACTCGATTACGATAACCCCCACTACTTAAAGAAAGCCATCAGAAAACAGCCAGCGTTATATAATTTTGATTTTCTATTTGCGGCTGGTAAATATCCTCATTTAAAACCCAAATTTGTTACCAAGTCACCTGATGAGGTTGAGGCCAAAGAAGATGAAAATAGAAAGAGTACAAATAAAATGCAACTACCATTCTGCTATCAAAAGCTGAATGATAGTTATCTTTCAGAAAAGACAAAGTTTCTTTCAAATGATTATTTTGCTAGTTATTCTACGCAAGAGTTGGAGGCAAAACCAATTAAAGCTAAAATTTACGTTCCTCCACTTGTGTTAGAAAGCAAAATAATGGAACTTGAAAATGTTTTATCTGATGAAAAAATTTTGGTTGATATTGAACAAAATGTGTTTTCTACTGTAATGAAGAACACCGTTTTTAAAACTGAATCCAATGAGTGTTAAACATCTTCTAAGGCACCTCAAACTTCGGAAGATGATTTTGATGACTTATTTGCGTCTGCAAATGATTTTTTAAATTATGATGATGGGTGTGTTGAGGAAAGTATTGATATGTTTTACTTTAATGCTAAACTTCCAGATCATTCTGCTTTTATCATTAATTCTGAAGCTTTACCAAGTGTGTATGAAGTTGGTGAATCATCAACCAAGGTTGGTGAATTAGTTTCTATGAATACTAATTACTATGAGAAAGGTAAGAAGCAAAAGAAACGACACTCACATAAACGGACTAACACTGGTAAGCTTAAGAAAAGACAAACTCAGAAATCTGTTTTTCCTAACAAATCTAAATCTTGTGTTTCGGAGTTGAAAAAGAAAAGGTCGGAAGAACGAATTGAGTGGCGACCAAAACGGAAGATTGATGAGAGTTCAGAATCATGTCCTGATAGTGTTTGTAATAGATCGATTGATAGTAGTTCTGTTGTAGTTGGTACTATTGCCTCTAATAAACAAACACTTGCATTTCCTTACAAGAAATATACAATAAAGCATATACTCCAATTATCTCGGTCTACTACTAAGTCTTCTACATATAGATGGAATGATTTTTTTTTCTCACCGATATTCTGATGATTGGTTTGGTACTTATCATGTCTATTCTTATAAGTCATATGCTTCAAATGTTTCAAAGGTTTTTCAAAAGATCAGAGCGTCCATAAATGGATGCCAAAATCATATGGTAACAATGTAGGACCCAAATTTAAATGGGTACCTAAAGTTATTGTTCCCTGATTTCTCCTGTGTATACCCGTCATATGTGGTACTTGGATTCTGGTTGCTCCAAGCATATGACTGGGCAAAAAGATATTTTGTCTAATTATACAGAGAAATATTGCGGTAACGTGCGATTCGACAACGACCAGTTTTCACCAATCTTGGGATATGGTGACGTGATTCAAGACAACGTGATGATTACGAAGGTGAGCTACGTGGAAGGTTTAGGACATATCCTGTTTAGCATTGGACAATTATGTGAAAAAGATCTAGAGGTAAATTTCAAGGCCAAGAGATGTTCTGTGCGTACTGAAGATGGTAAGGAACTCTTGGTCGGCACGAGAAAGTCTAACCTTTACACGATTAATCTGTCAAAAGTCCAGACTGACAATGAGGTTTGTCTACTGTCAAAAGCCTCACTGCAACAAAGATGGTTATGGCACCAAAGGCTTTCTCACCTGAATTTTCGTTACATCAACAAACTGGTCACGGGAAAATTAGTCAAAGGACTTCCTGAGCTTAAATACGAGAAAGAATATCTGTGCGCAACACGCGAGAAAGGTAAAATGAAAAGAGCTGCTGTCACACCCCGCTAAAGCGGAAACACGGGGTATAACAGTTTTCGACAAACAATCCACAAGCATAAAGTTCAACCACCATACATTTAATAAAAATATATTACAAAGTTTAGAAGTAGAAAGTTTGTCGTGAAATTACAATCCCGAGATATTTCAAGATAATATTGTCCAAAAGTTTGTACATCCCCCAAGCATATTCGGATCATACGCAGAACGACCCTTAAAATTTACCTTCTTGATTTCCTGAAAAGCATGTACAAAAATATGGTCAACTACGAGAGTTGGTGAGTTCACAGGTTTTAAATATGCACAAAACATTTTATATGCAAGATTTGATAGTTGGAGCATGTTCATGCTCAAAAGCTTAACTTGAATACTTGGAGCATATACGTGCTCAATACTTGGAGCATAACTGTGCTCATCAGCTTAACTTGAAAATTTCATGAGTATTGCTTTACGTATGACTTGAGTCGGTATAACTTAAACTTGGTTGAGCCACTACTAAACCGTCCCCGACCCTTGCTTTTGCCCCGTGTGCCTTGACTCAGAGGTGGTCTCAAGCGCCACATGTTCAATCACTTCTCTAGTATAGTGCACTCCTAGCTCGTCAGCTGTAAGAAGTGGGGTTGGTCAAGCCCAAATAGCGCTATCCACTAATACTATAGGCCCAATTTTCTGGGTTAATAGTAGTGTCGTCTGGGGACTAACTCTTAAATACTCAACATACCAACTATTTAGCGTCATACATCTTACTTTTTAAAATGCTTGAAAACAAGCCTTGGCGACTTAACAGCGCAAAACATTTCAATTAACTCATGAATCATTAAAATTGTACTTAAGCATGCTTTTCACCCCAAAATACGTAAAACGATAAAAGAGGGGCTGTGAATACTCACCTTGAGAATGAACTTGGAAACTTAATGATAGTGCTCAAATTAGGTGCCGCTTCCTTGGTTTCCTATAGTGAAGGTTGCCATAGAGGAAATACATTAATACCCGTTCCTATGTCCAAATAACCCGTCCCAATAACTTATGAAATGCCATTAAGTAGGTTTCAATAGTCAAAACCATATTTAGATCAATTATAGACTTATTATGCCTTAACACTATTTTAGAACTCATTATAATCACCTTTCTGAAAATTCAGCAGAAGCTGTCCAATATTTTGGTCAACAAAATCACTATAGAAACATATCTTCCCAAAGGAATGAATTCACCAAAATTTTTGTGGTAATACTATAGTGTGTCAAGAGTAAATCTACACTTTTTCATAATTTTTGGATGAGTTTTGATACCTGAAATAATTTCCACAAGGCAGTGTGTCACTGATTTTCGGATCAGTGACATACCTCACTTGTAGCATGCTTTTGAGGTATCAATTCTTTGAATTAGCCCATAATCCTTATATGGGTGCAAACCTAACTCAAAATCCTATCATTTGGAAAAAGATTCACTTAATTTGGGATAAGAAATGAGGAAGTTATGGCCTCCACAAGATAGGTGTTTGAATCTGTCTTCACTGGACAGATTGCACCATTTTCTTGTAAAATTCATTTAAGTGCTCAAATCATCTCCAAAATTAGTGTTTTTGGACTTTTTAGAAAGCTAACACCTTAAATTGAAGTCTATAAGCAAAAAGCCCAAATTTTGACATGTAGAACATGATTTATGCATGTTGGAAGTAGGTCCATTTTCTGGACAGCAAATCTGCAGAAAGTTAAAATTATGACATTTTGAAATGGTGATCATTTTCCCATTGGTTTAAATAAAATAACCATATGTTATCACACCATAATCAATCATCACATATTCTTGAGATGAAAACCTTTTGATTCATGGACTCATAGCAATCTTTAGATGCTCATCCAACACCCAAATGAACAATCTACTAACTAAAGTGATATAAACATCACTTTTATGTTCTTAATCATTTGGATTTGAGAATTTCCATCTTAGGAACATATATAAGTTAAACTATTCTTCATGCAAACATAATCACTATACCATTATCATTAGTACTTCAAACTTTATATGCATGCATTCTTCAAATGAAAGAATAAGCCACTAATGTATCAAAATTCTTTATGCATGAACATCAAACCAAGATTCTTGATGAAAACCAATTTCTTTCTTTGATAATGAAATCAAAACTTGCAACATAACATTGTATCTACCAAAAGTAATCCATTTCATGAACAAAAATCCAATTTTTATAACCTCATCATGCATAATTTCAATATTTCAAGTTAAAACCAAAAATACCTAAATGTAGATAATAAAAGTAGGTTTTTGGATGATACCTTGTGAAATTGATGTGCAAACTTTGTTCTATTCTTCAATTTGATGTTCAATTTCTTGATTCTTCTCTTGAATTAGCTTGATTTTGAAAATGATATGGAGATGGGGGTGGTGGTGGTTTCGGCCGATGAAGGGAGAGAGAGAGGGAGGTGAAGAGTGTTTTTTTTTTGAATAAAATGAGATAATAAACTCATTTCTTGTTTTTAAATCAAAAGGTTTTAAAAAAATAAATATAAAATGACTAATTTTTAATGTCATGACAAGTGTCCATGACTAGTCAAAGTAGTTCTAGAAGAAAAATATATTAATTAAAATACTTAGCCTATTTCATTAAAATATCAGATATATTCGAGAACCGAAATACCCGATTCTCAATTTTTGCTTAAAACAACTTTTATAAAAAAAATAAAAGTATTTCAACTAAAATAATATAACTTTATAATTTTATATATTTTGGACCTTAATCAATATTTTTGGCATTTCTAAGTTGTGACGGTCAGTTACTGGACTGTTCCGGGCATTCTACGCAACCTCCTAAATTTTTAGGAAACTTTTATCTTAAAATTTTTTTTATGCAATTTAAGGAGTGGCAATACTTAAATCTTAATTTCCATTAACTTAGAAATTAACCTGAGCACTAATCTTGACGGTTGTCACAGTCTCCCCTACTTCGAGAAATTTCGTCCCGAAATTTAAAGTTTGTCACTTCCGGACCGCCTCTTGATTAAACAAATGAGGATACTTGCGCTTCATAAAATCCTCTCTTTCCCACGTAAATTCAGGTCCGTGACGCGACTTCCAACGAACTTTTAAAATAGGAATTTTACTTCTCCTTAGTCGCTTAACTTCACGATCCAAAATTTCAACCCGCTCTTCTCTGAAAATAAGCCGCTCGTCCACTAAGATTTCATCTGGGGGTACAATCGTCATCTCGTCAGTTATACACTTCTTTAAGTTTGACACGTGGAACGTGTCGTGAATGGTACTCAACTCTTGTGGCAACTTAAGCTTATAAGCTACTGGTCCAATTCTTTCTAATACTTCATATGGACCAATGAATCTTGGGCTTAATTTACCCCTTTTTCCAAATCTCACAACTCCTTTCCATGGAGACACTTTCAGAAGAACCTTGTCACCTGTTTGGGTAAAAATTTCAATAGTACATTGTCGTACGATTGACACTAGACAACAGGTAAGGAAGTCCAAAAGACTATTGTCGTACGACATAAGGTAAGGGACGCTCTATCTTCAGCAACCTCGACTAAAACGGTTAAATATCCGTCCAACGAATACCATCGTACGACATGATTTCAGTTACTAATTAGCAGCATATATTATACCATGTTTTAATGCAGGAGTCAAGGATATTTATGACTAAAGGTCATAACGGAAGCCTTCATCAATAGCAGCGGACATAACGGATATAATGGACATAACGGATATAACGGACATAACGGACGCCATCATTAATGTCAAAATGATCATCTCATTAATGTGTAAGATACACATTAAAGACATCCTAACGGAAGAATGTACTATAAATACGAAGAGGAAAACTCACTCAAGGACATCTGATTCTCATACCTCAGAAGCTCACGAATTATACTCTCAAAGCTTACTCAATCTCTCTTGAAGTTCATAGTTTTCCGCTGTTTCTCATACGACGTACGACCGAAGTCTAAACTACACACGACGCACGACCGACTTTACTTTATCGTATTGTTCTATATTGTATTACACTTGTAACACCTGTTCTAAAGGACGACGTCCCTGATTGACGTCCATAGTGCACGACGACTCACACTCGTCCGCGGTTTTTACCCATTTTAGGGGTTTTCCGCGTCACCAATTCTCTCGTCTTATTTACTTTATTTTTATTATAGTCGTAAGATTATTGTTGTTACTTTCTTTGGTTGGATCAAGCTCCACATTTACCTTAAATTTTCCTTGTGAGATTTTTGGCATAAACAGTTTGGCGCCCACCGTGGGGCCCCATCCAAAGAAAATCTTCGATAATCTTACGACGTACTAATGTTTTCCTTCGAGTGTTCTCTTTTTTCAGGGTAATGGCATTCCAAGAAACTCAAAATTTGAGATCATTAATCGGATCATTGAAGCCAATAGTATCCACAATTCCCCTGTGAAAGCAATGGGAATCGACAAATCCGAGATTACACGACGTTCAACCACACTCGTTGGATTTAATGGTGGATCTACAAGTACCATGGGGAAAATCACACTCCCAGTATATGCTAAAGAAATCAACAGACAGACGAAATTCAATATCGTCAATTGTTCATAAGTTTATAACGTTATTCTTAGGCGACCTTGGATTCATGACATGAAGGCTGTGCCTTCGACATATCATCAAACTCTGAAATTTCCCACGCAATGGGGAGTACAGGAAATCAAAGGCGAAAGAAAGGTTGCTAGGGAATATTACAAAGTATTCTTGAAGCCCCCGAAGCAGACAGTATAGCAATTACAGAACCAGGACATTCCTGGGACTAACGACGATTATCGCTTGGAAGCTGTCGTCTTAAACCAAGATAAACCTGACCAGATGGTTTACATAGGTTCTACGCTCGACCCTTCTTTTAAAAAGCAATTAATTTCTTTTTTATAGGATCACTATGATTGTTTTGCTTGGACGCACGAAGACATGGAAAAATATGGGAAGTCAAGTATCCAGATTGGCTCACTAATGTTGTAATCGTTCAAAAGAAAAATGGAAAATGGCGAGTATGCATCGATTTCACAGACCTTAACAAAGCATGTCTGAAAGATCCATTTCCATTACCACATATCGACTCCATGGTTGACGCTACAGCAGGACATGAGCTACTCACATTCATGGATGCATATTCTGGGTAACCAGATATTGATGCATTCAGACGACCAGGAAAAAACAGCTTTTATGACGGATAAAGGTATTTATTGTTACAAAGTAATGCCTTTTGGTTTTAAAAATGCAGGTTCGACATATCAACGATTGATAAATATGATATTCAAAGAACATTTGGGTGATACTATAGAAGTATACATCGATGACATGTTTGTCAAATCAAAACATGCGGACGATCATATCAGACATTTTGAAGCAGTCGTTCGACATCTTGCGTGAATACAAGATGAAGTTGAATCCGACTAAATGTTCCTTTGGAGTTCGAGCTGGAAAATTTCTCGGTTATATGGTCACACGACGAGGAATCGAAGCTAATCCATAAAAGATTAAAGCAATTGTTGAGCTAAAATCGCCCAGAAATTTTGAAGAAGTCCAACGTCTTACAGGACGTGTAGCAGTGCTAAACCGGTTCATTTCTCGGTCGTCCGACAGGTGTCATTTATTCTACAATGTCCTACGAAAGAATAAAGGGTTCGAATAGACAGACAAGCATGAAGAAGCGTTGCAGCAACTCAAAAAATACATGATGTCGCCTCCTTTTTTCTCTAAACCTGACCAAGGTGAAGTCCTTCAACTTTACCTAGCCGGCAACAATAATTCAGTAAGTGCAGTTCTTATACGAGAAACCGACGGACGACAACTGCCGATTTACTATATTTCAAGCCCAAAACAGCGATCAAGAAATCAAATTTCGTCTCTGATTTCAGTCCAGAAATGGAAAACACAATGACATTCGACCAGTTAATTGTGGCGACTTTGCACGACACCACTTGGACACTCGACGCTGATGGTTCGTCGAACATACGCGGAACAGGCCTGGGTGTCGTCCTACAGTCCCCACAAGGGGGCAAAATAGTATACTCCATACGGTGCGATTTCAAAGCTACAAATAATGAGGCAGAATAAGAAGCACTAATTGCAGGAATCAAAATTATTCACGAATTGGGGGCAACACATTTGCACGTCCGGAGTGACTCGTCCTGAGCGACTCATCCTTAGTTGTTAACCAAATCAATGGAGAATTCGCAACAAAAGATGCAAGGATGATTGCCTATTATAAAATAGTAAAAGAAGAAACAAAAAAAATTCGGCCACTTTGTAATCGAGCAAATACCAAAAGATCAGAGCACTCAAGCTGATGCACTGGCTAATTTGGGGTCAGCACTTAGTCGAACGACATTCGACAATATCCCAATAGTTCATCTTGATATTCCTTCTATTAAGGAAGATGATAATATTTCAGTCGCACCAATCGAAGAAAAAACTCTTGGTCGGACGACATTATAAATGATTTGGAGAACGGTTAACTGCTTGATGACAGAATGGAAGCAAGAAAGTCAAGCTAACCGAGTACCACGACAAGGTTACTATTGGCCGACGATAAGACAAGATGCTATCAGGTATGTACAGTCGTACGACGCATGTCAAAGACACGCAGGTATGTCTCATAAACCTTATGAACTTTTGCACTCGACGTTGATCCCATGACCCTTTATGAAGTGGGGAATGGATATTGTTGGGAAAATACCACCTGCCCCCGGACCAAAGATATTTCTTTTAAGTTTTAATAGATTATTTCTCTAAATGGGATGAAACAACGGCTTTCTCCCATGTTCGGGACAGAGAAGTCGTTTCTTTTATCCAAACTAACATCATTTGTAGGTTTGGAATTCCATCTGAAATAACGTGCGACAACGGGACACAATTCATCAGTGATCGAACGCGAAGATTTTGTGAAGAAAGAAATATCAAATTAGTAACGTCGATACCTCGATATCCACAATCGAATGGTTTAGCTGAGTCGAGCAATAAAACTATTGTTAATTCACTTAAGAAACGACTTAAAGCTGCCAAAGGAAGATGGATGGAAGAATTGCCTTCTGTTCTATGGGCTAATCGTACGACACCTCTTACATCTACAGGACAAACTCTCTTTTCCTTAGTCTATGGATGTGAAGCTGTGTTACCTATTGAAGTACAACTACCAACTTCAAGACATACGTCTGTTGAACATAACTTAGTCGATCTAAGTTATGATCTTGACGCCCTAGAGGAACTTCGGGAAGCTGCTTACATTCGCATGGCATCGCAGAAGCAAGCTGTTGAACGACATTTCAACAAAAATATCCAAATCAAAGTTTTCCAAGAAGGCGATTATGTCTTACGTCGAGTATTTCAAAAAACTCAAGAGGTCAATGCAGGTAAGCTTTCCATTAAGTGGGAAGGTCCTTATCAAATCTATAGCATCATGGGTAAGGGAGCTTATAAAATCCAAACCCTCGATGGACGAGATATCCCACGAAGCTGGAATACAGTTCATTTAAAGAGGTATTTCTTTTAAATTTCATATTTATTTCCTTCGATTATTTCTTAAGAAAGATTATTGACTTAAGCATCGGAGGGTCGTTGGTCAAACCAACGACCACTTTATTAATGTTGTTTTTCGCAGGGACGCACGACTTATTTAAAACTCATATGATCACACATATATGATCGATCGTAATTAATGACAAAGATTAATTTATGCATTTGATGTTCAGTACTTAGAATCGAAAAGCGTTATTACAAACTGCCTTTGGTTGATCTAGGACTTCAATGGATTACTTTATAAATGGTGATGTGATTGGATGTCTGATGGTCGTTGGTCAAACTAATGACCACCCCACTAATGTTGATTTTCGCAGGGACGCACGACTTAGTTAAAATCTTTATGTCGAGTAATACTCACACTATCGCAAGTATACGGTTAGTTGTGACCATTGATAGAAGTCAATCTTTTGCATTTGACGTTCGATATTTAGATTGCCTTTGGTTGGTCCTTACAATGGATGATAGTATGGTTAAACATATGATATGCTATGACTATTTATCTTCTTCGATTACTCGACGTACAATAAAGTGTAAACTTAAAGCAAAACAATAAGCGTCAGTGGGCAAAATGAATTCTTTCATTAGTCGTTCAAAAGGTAAAAAGGAACGACCATAAACGACCGACTCTTATTTGTAAATCTAAAGGAAAATAAGCTAAGAAGGAGGAACGTCAAGTTGTTCCTGCACGACCTCCGTCCCTGCTGCCGCCACCTCTCCTCCGCCATCGCTCTCCTCCAGATCGTCATCCTCGTCGAGATCTCTCTCAGTCCCCACCTTCTCAAGGTAAGTCTTAAGCTCTTCAGCAGCCGACGCCATGGGATTCTTCCCATTCAGATGACGTCTCATCAAAGCAGCCCTGGCTGTAAGACGAGAAAAAGCTTCAATCTGCCTATTCTCTTCCTCCAAATCCCTGACATCGCCCTCCAGCTCCTTGACTTTCTTCTTAAGGAACATAACCTCATTAGCAGAGGCAGCAGCAGCAGTAGTGGTCTTTATCTTCTCCACCTCCAGCTTGGACGTTAAGGCCTCAAGTTCAAGGACGTGGTCCCTGAACTTGATCGTCTCATTTTGAGCTTCGACAAGTTTGGTCTTGAGACTCTCGACCTTCTTCTTCTCGGCTTCGACCACCTCTAAGGCGACCTTCTCCCTTTCAAGAGCCTCGTCAGCCCTTTTCTTGACGTCAGGGAAGGACGCCCTAAGTCCTTCTGTCTGAGCGTAAAAGCTCAGACAGGCTTGAAAAGCCTGCACGACAACAAAGAAAAGGTTAAAAAATCATAACAAATAAGTAACAAAGGAAACAAAAAGTAATACAGGCTTACCATAAAGGAAAGACCAGCGGCATGTGCTCCCGTATCTTCGACCCGAGAATCCTTGTAGCGATCGTAAAAGGTTGGAAGGAGGAACTTCGCCAAGTGTGGAAAAATAACATCTCTTTCGAGAACGTCATTTACCATAAAATCAGCTGGGAGAGTGGCTTTGAAAGTCATTTCTCCCACCTTTTCTTTATTCTTTCCCTCACCTTTAGAGGAGGAAGAAGGCTTCTCAACGCCCGATACCCCCGATAAGGGAGTATCCTTCGTCGCCTTGGTCGAGCCTTCAAGTTCGACCTCAGCAACGGTCTCCTTCGCTAATGTCGCCCCTGAAAGGGACGACAGAGTGGTATCGCCCGTCTTCTTTGGCGAATACCGAGGCTGCTTGCCTCGGACATGTCTCGGATCTACCCCCGTGGAGGGGGCAGATCTTTTCCTCGCTTTCTCCCTCCCTTGACGAGCGAGCTCCAGTTGCTCGGCTCGCTTAGCGGCGGCCGACTTTACAGCTGCGTCTTCTGGAAAAAGAGAGCAAGTTAAAAATACAAAGACATACGAGATACTCGAAAAAAGGTATGTGACTTACTAGTCATGTTTTCTTCTCTCTCTTCTTCTCTCTCCTTCTCTGCTTCTTTAGGAGAACCCTCGACAGACGTCACCTCAGTTACAAAAACAACCTCGTCTCCTTCGTCGTTCGATCGAGGGGAAAACGAGCGATCAGTAATACTTCTTTCTAAGATTCTCTGAATCTTATCGAGAGAATCTTTCCTTGGCTTCACTTTGCTGAAGTCGATCACTGTCAAACAAAAATGCAAAAAGACGTCAAAACAAACGCACGACAAACGCACGACAAACGCACGACAAACGCACGATAAACGCACGACAAAGCAAGAAAACCTACCCGATTCATTCCATCCGGACGATAGCCATTGGCTGTCCTCGTCGCTCACAGATGCTACCTGGATGAAAACGTACTGGCGTTTCCAACCACGGTCGTTCACCGCAGTATTGTGCACCAGTACGGTATCCCCTTTCGTTCGAGGGAATAAACTATATCTGTGATAGTTATCCGCTCGAACGCTATAAGCAGCTAAGAGGTCGTTTAAATTAAACGGAGCCCCCCAGTCGGCTGTAAGACGATCGACCACCTGGACAATCCGCCAGAATTGAGGCATCAATTGTCCAGGCGTCAAGTCAAACGCATCCAAAAACTCCCTGACTAAAGGACTAAATGGCCAGGAAAAACCTATCTTAAAAGGATACTCGTATAAAACACTGTATCCCATCGGAACTTCATCCGACCTTAAATCCTCCGGTGTCACCAGATTGACCCCATCAGGAATCTTAGCTAACTTTTTGAAGTAATCTAAATGTTCATCTTCCTTAAACATGCTCACAGGTTCACTCGACATTTGGAAATCAGGAACATTCACAGTGGCTTTCCAATAACTAAGAAAATCCCAAGCTTTCCTAGGCTTTTTCGCTATGGATTTCTTATGCATAAAATCGACACAGAGGGAAAAACGAGAAATCGTACCTTAAATAATGTTCTAAAAAACCTCGAATTTAGAATGATTCTCGTCACTCGGAAATCTCGTCGTAGGTATGTATTCTTTAGTAGGTCAAAACGTAAAAAAGGAATGGATTATGGGCAATCCTTATTTATACTGAAAATCGTCAGGAAATCGAATCGCCAGAAAATCGACGGTCAATAATATTGACACGTGTCGTTCGTATCTGGCATCCACTCGAGTATACTCAACGAGGACATGACACCTGTCCTTTATTAGCTGTAAAATTGCTAACTTTGCAGGAGGTGACGTCATTACTTGGTTGAAGATGAACCGATTCGGTTCTATGCAAATTTTCCGATTTCTCTTTTGTGACACGTGTTTTGATTTTAAATTTAAATTTCAAAAATTGCCGCTTGAATTTTAAATTTGGGGGCAAACTGTTTGGGTAAAAATTTCAATAGTACATTGTCGTACGATTGACACTAGACAACAGGTAAGGAAGTCCAAAAGACTATTGTCGTACGACATAAGGTAAGGGACGCTCTATCTTCAGCAACCTCGACTAAAACGGTTAAATATCCGTCCAACGAATACCATCGTACGACATGATTTCAGTTACTAATTAGCAGCATATATTATACCATGTTTTAATGCAGGAGTCAAGGATATTTATGACTAAAGGTCATAACGGAAGCCTTCATCAATAGCAGCGGACATAACGGATATAATGGACATAACGGATATAACGGACATAACGGACGCCATCATTAATGTCAAAATGATCATCTCATTAATGTGTAAGATACACATTAAAGACATCCTAACGGAAGAATGTACTATAAATACGAAGAGGAAAACTCACTCAAGGACATCTGATTCTCATACCTCAGAAGCTCACGAATTATACTCTCAAAGCTTACTCAATCTCTCTTGAAGTTCATAGTTTTCCGCTGTTTCTCATACGACGTACGACCGAAGTCTAAACTACACACGACGCACGACCGACTTTACTTTATCGTATTGTTCTATATTGTATTACACTTGTAACACCTGTTCTAAAGGACGACGTCCCTGATTGACGTCCATAGTGCACGACGACTCACACTCGTCCGCGGTTTTTACCCATTTTAGGGGTTTTCCGCGTCACCAATTCTCTCGTCTTATTTACTTTATTTTTATTATAGTCGTAAGATTATTGTTGTTACTTTCTTTGGTTGGATCAAGCTCCACATTTACCTTAAATTTTCCTTGTGAGATTTTTGGCATAAACATCACCCTTTTGGAATTCTAAGGGTTTTCTGCGATTATCTGCATAGCTTTTCTGTCGATCTCTTGCAGCTTTAAGCCTGTCTTGTATGGTCGATATTTTGTCGGTAGTCTCCCGTATAATATCAGGCCCAAACAATTGACTGTCACCAATTTCCACCCAACTAAGTGGAGATCGACACTTACGTCCATAAAGGGCTTCGTATGGCGCGCATTGAATACTGGTATGGTAGCTGTTGTTATAAGAAAATTCAATCAATGGTAAGTGCTTATCCCAGCTACCTCCGAAGTCTATAGCACAAGCGTGTAACATGTCTTCCAGAGTCTGGATGGTCCTTTCAGATTGACCATCCGTTTGAGGATGATAAGCAGTGCTCAAATCCAACCTGGTACCCAGAGCTTTCTGAAACGCTTGCCAAAATCGAGAAGTGAAACGACTGTCTCGGTCTGAAATGATGGATAACGGTACTCCATGACGAGAGACAATTTCATCAATGTATACTTGTGCCAATCTTTCCATTTTGAAATCCTCTCGGATAGGAAGAAAATGCGCGGACTTTGTAAGTCTATCCACAATGACCCAAATTGCATCATTACCTCTTCCTGTTCTTGGTAACTTTGTGATGAAATCCATGGATACTTGATCCCATTTCCATTGAGGTATCTCCGGTTGCTGCAAGAGTCCAGATGGCTTTTGATACTCTGCTTTAACTTTAGCACAAGTCAAACATTTACTCACAAATTCAGCAATGTCTTTCTTCATTCCCGACCACCAATAATATTCTTTTAGATCCTTGTACATCTTGTCGGCTCCCGGGTGAATCGAATACTTCGATTGGTGCGCTTCTTCCAAGATTGACATCCGCAGACTTTTCACTTTTGGTATCCAGACCTTATTCTTGAAATATTGTACCCCATCTGATCGGGTTTCAAATTCTTTTTCGGACTGATGAAGTGCCTCATTCTTTAGATTCTCCTCCTTCAGTGCCTCTTTTTGAGCTTCACAGATTTGTGTCTTGAGGCTTGTTTGTACCAACATTCCCATAGCTCGTACTCTTGTTGGTTTTACCTTCTCCTTCCTACTCAATGCGTCTGCTACTACGTTGGCTTTTCCGGGATGATATTTTATCTCACAATCGTAGTCACTGAGTAGTTCCACCCATCTTCGTTGTCTCATGTTTAGCATTTTCTGATCAAAGATATGTTGGAGGCTTTTATGATCAGTGTAAACGATACACTTTGTACCATAAAGATAATGCCTCCAAATCTTTAAAGCGAATACCACTGCTCCTAACTCCAAATCGTGAGTGGTATAATTCTTTTCATGAACTTTAAGTTGTCTTGAGGCATAAGCTATAACTTTATCTCTTTGCATCAATACACATCCCAAACCTTGATGTGATGCATCGCAATATACCACAAAATTTTCTGTACCTTCTGGTAACGCTAGAATTGGTGTGTTGCATAACTTATGCTTCAGCGTTTGAAATGCCTCCTCCTGTTTTTCTCCCCAATCAAACTTCTTATCTTTTTGGGTTAGCGACGTGAGTGGTTGAGCAATCTTGGAAAAATTTTCGATAAATCGTCGATAATAACCTGCCAGGCCAAGGAATTGACGAATTTCCGTCGGTATCTTAGGAGTTTCCCACTTTTTAATGGCCTCAACCTTTGCTGGATCAACATGAATCCCTTTCTTATTAACCACATGACCCAGAAAATGTACTTCTCGAAGCCAAAATTCACACTTGGAGAACTTGGCGTACAATTTCTGTTCCTTAAGCAATTCCAACATCAACTTCAGGTGTTGTTCGTGGTCCTCCTTGCTTCGCGAATAAATCAGAATATCATCTATAAACACGATCACGAACTTGTCCAAGTATGGTCGGCAGACTCTGTTCATCAAGTCCATGAAAACTGCTGGAGCGTTTGTCAGTCCGAAGGGCATAACTAGAAATTCATAGTGACCGTAACGAGTTCTAAACGCCGTTTTGTCAATGTCTTCTTCACGCACTCTCATTTGATGATATCCGGACCGTAGGTCAATCTTTGAAAAGTACGATGCGCCTTGCAATTGATCAAATAAATCGTCGATTCGGGGAAGTGGGTATCGATTCTTTAAGGTCAGCTTATTGAGTTCCCTATAATCAATACACATTCGGAACGTCCCGTCCTTCTTTTTAACAAAAAGTACTGGTGCTCCCCAAGGCGAAGAGCTAGGCCTAATAAATCCCTTGTCGAGTAGCTCTTGCAGTTGTTCTGACAGTTCTTGCATCTCAGAAGGTGCCAAACGGTACGGTGCCTTGGCCACCGGTGCAGCTCCTGGAACCAAATCGATACGGAATTCGACTTGTCTCGGTGGAGGTAATCCAGGTAACTCCTCGGGAAATACTTCAGGAAATTCTTGGACTACTGGAATATCTTGCAAACGTTTCTGCTTAGGTTCTTTACTTATTACGTGCGCCAGAAATGCGTCACATTCTTTCCTCAGGTACTTCCGCATTTTCATACAAGACACCATCTTCAGTTTTCTCTTAGATTTTTTTCCAGGTACTATAAGTACTTCTCCTCCCGGTAACGGGATTCGGAGAATCTTCTCGGAACAACTTATCTCCGCGTGGTTCTTTGACAACCAATCCATGCCCACGACTATATCAAAGCTACCTAGCTTTATTGGGATTAAATCTATTTTGAAATTCTTTTCAGCTAGACTTAGAGTACAATTTGGAAGTACATCTTTGACCCTAATTTCTTGCCCATTAGCAAACTCAATGACATAGTCTTCTTTTAATTTTTGTGTCATTTGATTAACTTTCGGTCTAAAATTTAACGACACAAAACTTTTATCTGCTCCAGAATCAAATAGTACAGATGCGGAGTGATTGTTTAAGAGAAACATACCTGTAATCACATTTGGGTCCCGCCTTGCTTCTTCCGCCCCAATTTCAAACACTCGGCCTCTTGCTTGGCCCCTTTGATCCCTCTGTCCAACTGGACGAATCTGATTCGCATTCGCCCTTCTGTTCACCCTGGGACAGTTGTTTTTAAAATGATCCGGGCTCCCGCATTCGAAACAAACTCTCCTTCCTCCAGCCTTGCAATCTTTCTCGTAATGACCTCCTCGGTGGCACTTGCGACATATAATACAGTTTCCGACATGTGACCTATTACACTTATCACATCTTGGGTATGTCCCTTTTCCCTTATCGGCTGCCTGCACCTGAACCCCATAGTTACCCATGATCCTCCGATCCTTTCCCCTCCTTCGGTCATCCTGCCTCCTTAAACCCTCTTCAACTTTCCTCTTTCCTTTGGCTTTGTCGCTAGAGAAAAGTCCTGAACGAATTGCATTATTGGTGAGCTTCGTTGCTAAATCCACAGCCTCTTGAAGGGTTTTCGGTTTTCCCGAAGTTACATCTCCTCTAATTTCCGGTGCTAATCCCCAAATGTACCTGTCAACTCGATTTTCTTCTGGTGTCACCAGATGTGGTACAATTTTCGCCAACTCATTGAATCGTGCCGTGTATGAATCTACATCATTGCCTTTCATCTCATGATCCCAGAATTCTGCCTGCAACTTCTGCATTTCACTCCTTGAACAGTATTCCCCTTTTATCATCTCTTTGAACTCGTCCCATGTCAATCCATTTGCTGCAACTCTTCCTCTCGTTTGCACTTGGGTGTTCCACCAAGTCAGTGCTCTCCCTTGTAATAAACAAGTTGCAAATTCTACCTTCTTAGTTTCCGGACATTTACTAATGTGAAGGACAGACTCCATTCCTTCTATCCAAGACAGTAATCCAACTGCTCCTTCAGTACCATGGAATTCCTATGGATTACAAGTCCTAAAGGTCTTATATGTACATTCTCTTTCAACGTTAACACCAACTCCTGGTTGGTTAGGTTGGTTAGCATTTAAACCTGCTGCTATCTGACTGACTATGTTAGGAAGTGAAGCTAAGATTTGCTCGGATACGAGTCGTGCAATCTCAGGATCTTCTCTTCTTGGCGGCATAATTCTATTGCACAATTTATTTTAACGTCACGTCAATAATTAATTCCAAATTCTTATTTCCCTTATTCCTATCCCTTAATCTTAATACAATAATAATTGTATTTAATTGATCATACATCTAATATAACAAAGATCAACCTTATGGAATTGAAATTCAAAATTCTTAAACATACATAAACAATATAACATAACATAATCATGATCATTACAAAACTATGCCATACATTTAATCATTCGCCCAAAAATAATAGTCAAGCTATGTAATAATGTACCAATACGACGAGTTACATATCAAAAGAAAATTAGTTGCCCAAATATCCATAAGCATACCACGCTACTAATGTCCGAAAAATGACACCATCAACCACGCTATCACAACCACTAAGAGTCCCATCACCACTGATAAGCAAGAGTGCAACCAGGCTACCATCGTCCTAGTTTCCACTAATTCTCTCATAATTGCACTCATAGCTTGATCGTCCGCACTCACCATTGATATCAGTCCATTTAGGATCTGGTCACTTGAATTCATTATCATCATGAGTGCATCGAGGGAATGCCCATGATGGTCTACTTCCAACCTAACTCTCTCTACTTCTCGAGCCATCCCTGAAACCCAATAGTTTTCTAGTGTCGTCATGCCAGTTGGTTGGGACATTGGTATATCGGCGCATGGCGGTGGCGATACCCTCCGACTCCTAAGTCGAGAAGGCCCCGCCTCGTCCCTACGTGGAACGGGTGAAGTCGGCTCCAAGGTGGGGGTGATCGATCTCTCCGGTGATCGCTCAGAATCAGTGTATTCGTGCTCGGATGGGTCATAATCGTCAAGTGACTGATCTTGGTGTGAGGGTGATCGAGACATGATGACTGCGATAATTAACAAAATTTAATTATTAAGCACTTGATAATATCCTTTAATAACCAAAGATGTCATGCGAACTCACAAACAAAACATGCTTTATGTCTTTGAATTGAAAAGTTTCTATTTTTAGTAACTTTTAGCATACCCGATCCATGTCTCCATTATGCACACTCAAATTAAACAAAGGTGATCAAGCTTTGCCTAAGTTAGGGTGTGATTACGAAAGACACATCTTAGTCATGCTAGGGATGTACTCGGGTTCGTAATTTCGTTTGTAAAATAAAATAATAAATTTTTTTTTATACGGTTATAGTGTATGGTTTTGTATAAAACCGGTATTCTCTATAACCTGTGGCTCTGATACCAAATCTGTCACACCCCGCTAAAGCGGAAACACGGGGTATAACAGTTTTCGACAAACAATCCACAAGCATAAAGTTCAACCACCATACATTTAATAAAAATATATTACAAAGTTTAGAAGTAGAAAGTTTGTCGTGAAATTACAATCCCGAGATATTTCAAGATAATATTGTCCAAAAGTTTGTACATCCCCCAAGCATATTCGGATCATACGCAGAACGACCCTTAAAATTTACCTTCTTGATTTCCTGAAAAGCATGTACAAAAATATGGTCAACTACGAGAGTTGGTGAGTTCACAGGTTTTAAATATGCACAAAACATTTTATATGCAAGATTTGATAGTTGGAGCATGTTCATGCTCAAAAGCTTAACTTGAATACTTGGAGCATATACGTGCTCAATACTTGGAGCATAACTGTGCTCATCAGCTTAACTTGAAAATTTCATGAGTATTGCTTTACGTATGACTTGAGTCGGTATAACTTAAACTTGGTTGAGCCACTACTAAACCGTCCCCGACCCTTGCTTTTGCCCCGTGTGCCTTGACTCAGAGGTGGTCTCAAGCGCCACATGTTCAATCACTTCTCTAGTATAGTGCACTCCTAGCTCGTCAGCTGTAAGAAGTGGGGTTGGTCAAGCCCAAATAGCGCTATCCACTAATACTATAGGCCCAATTTTCTGGGTTAATAGTAGTGTCGTCTGGGGACTAACTCTTAAATACTCAACATACCAACTATTTAGCGTCATACATCTTACTTTTTAAAATGCTTGAAAACAAGCCTTGGCGACTTAACAGCGCAAAACATTTCAATTAACTCATGAATCATTAAAATTGTACTTAAGCATGCTTTTCACCCCAAAATACGTAAAACGATAAAAGAGGGGCTGTGAATACTCACCTTGAGAATGAACTTGGAAACTTAATGATAGTGCTCAAATTAGGTGCCGCTTCCTTGGTTTCCTATAGTGAAGGTTGCCATAGAGGAAATACATTAATACCCGTTCCTATGTCCAAATAACCCGTCCCAATAACTTATGAAATGCCATTAAGTAGGTTTCAATAGTCAAAACCATATTTAGATCAATTATAGACTTATTATGCCTTAACACTATTTTAGAACTCATTATAATCACCTTTCTGAAAATTCAGCAGAAGCTGTCCAATATTTTGGTCAACAAAATCACTATAGAAACATATCTTCCCAAAGGAATGAATTCACCAAAATTTTTGTGGTAATACTATAGTGTGTCAAGAGTAAATCTGCACTTTTTCATAATTTTTGGATGAGTTTTGATACCTGAAATAATTTCCACAAGGCAGTGTGTCACTGATTTTCGGATCAGTGACATACCTCACTTGTAGCATGCTTTTGAGGTATCAATTCTTTGAATTAGCCCATAATCCTTATATGGGTGCAAACCTAACTCAAAATCCTATCATTTGGAAAAAGATTCACTTAATTTGGGATAAGAAATGAGGAAGTTATGGCCTCCACAAGATAGGTGTTTGAATCTGTCTTCACTGGACAGATTGCACCATTTTCTTGTAAAATTCATTTAAGTGCTCAAATCATCTCCAAAATTAGTGTTTTTGGACTTTTTAGAAAGCTAACACCTTAAATTGAAGTCTATAAGCAAAAAGCCCAAATTTTGACATGTAGAACATGATTTATGCATGTTGGAAGTAGGTCCATTTTCTGGACAGCAAATCTGCAGAAAGTTAAAATTATGACATTTTGAAATGGTGATCATTTTCCCATTGGTTTAAATAAAATAACCATATGTTATCACACCATAATCAATCATCACATATTCTTGAGATGAAAACCTTTTGATTCATGGACTCATAGCAATCTTTAGATGCTCATCCAACACCCAAATGAACAATCTACTAACTAAAGTGATATAAACATCACTTTTATGTTCTTAATCATTTGGATTTGAGAATTTCCATCTTAAGAACATATATAAGTTAAACTATTCTTCATGCAAACATAATCACTATACCATTATCATTAGTACTTCAAACTTTATATGCATGCATTCTTCAAATGAAAGAATAAGCCACTAATGTATCAAAATTCTTTATGCATGAACATCAAACCAAGATTCTTGATGAAAACCAATTTCTTTCTTTGATAATGAAATCAAAACTTGCAACATAACATTGTATCTACCAAAAGTAATCCATTTCATGAACAAAAATCCAATTTTTATAACCTCGTCATGCATAATTTCAATATTTCAAGTTAAAACCAAAAATACCTAAATGTAGATAATAAAAGTAGGTTTTTGGATGATAACTTGTGAAATTGATGTGCAAACTTTGTTCTATTCTTCAATTTGATGTTCAATTTCTTGATTCTTCTCTTGAATTAGCTTGATTTTGAAAATGATATGGAGATGGGGGTGGTGGTGGTTTCGGCCAATGAAGGGAGAGAGAGAGGGAGGTGAAGAGTGTTTTTTTTTGAATAAAATGAGATAATAAACTCATTTCTTGTTTTTAAATCAAAAGGTTTTAAAAAAACAAATATAAAATGACTAATTTTTAATGTCATGACAAGTGTCCATGACTAGTCAAAGTAGTTCTAGAAGAAAAATATATTAATTAAAATACGTAGCCTATTTCATTAAAATATCAGATATATTCGAGAACCGAAATACCCGATTCTCAATTTTTGCTTAAAACAACTTTTATAAAAAAAATAAAAGTATTTCAACTAAAATAATATAACTTTATAATTTTATATATTTTGGACCTTAATCAATATTTTTGGCATTTCTAAGTTGTGACGGTCAGTTATTGGACTGTTCCGGGCATTCTACGCAACCTCCTAAATTTTTAGGAAACTTTTATCTTAAATTTTTTTTTATGCAATTTAAGGAGTGGCAATACTTAAATCTTAATTTCCATTAACTTAGAAATTAACCTGAGCACTAATCTTGACGGTTGTCACAGCTGCTCATAAGCCAAAGTCTGAGTCTAGTACAAGTTCTCCACTTGAGTTGTTGCATATGGATCTCTGCGGTCTTATGCGTACCCAAAGCATAAACGGCAAGAAATATGTATTAGTAATTGTGGACGATTATTCGCGATACACATGGGTCAAATTTATGAGATCAAAGGATGAGACGCCCGAAGTCATCATCAATTTCTTAAAGACTACCCAAGTGAATCTACAAAAGCCAGTCAAGCTTCTTCGAACAGACAACGACACTAAATTCAAGAATAGCACTGTATAAGATTATCTAAAATCGGTTAGGATAACACATCAATATTCTGCTGCCAGAACGCCAGAACAGAACGGACTAGTAGAGAGACGAAACCGAACACTAGTCGAGGCCGCTCGAACTATGCTAAGCCAATCGGATCTACCTCTGTTTCTATGGGCCGAAGTTGTATCGACTGCTTGTTACACGCAAAATTGTTCCATAATACACCGCTGGTTTGGTAAAACACCTTATGCTTTGATAAATAATCGCATACCTAGCATTAAACACTTTCATATTTTTGGATGCAGGTGCTTTATACTGAACGATAAAGAGAACTTGAACAAGTTCAGTCCCAAGGCTGACGATGGCATGAATTGGATACTCTCAAACGTCTGCTGCATATAGAGTCTATTTGAAGAAGTCAAAGAGTGTCATGGAGAGCATAAATGTTACATTCGACGAAGATTTGGCTTCTAAACAAAGTAGTTCAGAACCCGTACTTACAGGAATACTAGCTTCTGGACAGATCAGTCCAGAACCTATGGTTAATGTTATTGATTCTGATAAAGCATCTACTTCTACATCTCATTTATCGGAATTAGATTTACTGTTTGAATTATTTTATGATGAGTTTCTTGGATCTAAATTGCCTAAATCTGTTGTGATTGACAGACCTGAAGAGTCTACTGGTCATCATCCAATCATTTCATATGTGTCTACAGAATTCGTTCCCCCGATTCAGCAAGAAACTCCAATTCAAACATCTACTCCTTCAGTTGAAGCTGTAATTGAAACTGCCGAGACAGAAGCTGCTGACTCAGTTGGTTGCACTGTAACGTCTACTCAACAGTCAGATATTGTTGTACCAACTGATGCTTCTGTACCAAATACTTCAACTGCACCACTCCCTGAACAATAAGACACTGAACATGGATATTTAGATGAGAATCATAATCAATCTACATCAAATCCACTCCCTCATGAACATAAGTGGACCAAAGAGCACCCGATAAGCCAAATTATTGGAGATCCATCAAAACCGGTGCAAACTAGGTCTGCTACATTAAATATGTGTATGCATGACTCATTTCTGAGCAAGATAGAGCCAACACGTAGATCTGAAGCTTTAACTGACTCAGATTGGGTAACTGTGATGCAAGAAGAGCTGAATAAGTTTGAAGCACTCAAAGTCTGGAGACTAGTACCTAAGCCTGAAGGTATATCTATAATTGGTACGAAATGGGTATTCAAGAACAAAAAGGACGAAGATGGTATCGTGATTAGAAATAAAGCAAGACTAGTGGCTATGGGATATAGGCAAGAGGAAGGTATTGACTATGACGAGACTTATGCTCTAGTGGCGTGGATTGAGGCTATACACATGTTTCTAGCATATGCCGCTCACAAGAACTTCACCGTCTATCAAATGGACATGAAGTCTGCCTTTCTAAATGGTATTCTCAAGGAGGAAGTCTACGTTTCTCAGCCTAAAGGCTTTGTGAATCCAGAAAAGCCGAATCATGTTTACATTATGGACAAAGCTCTTTACGATATGAAGCAAGCCCCTCGAGCCCGGTACAAAGTATTATCTAAATTCCTAGTCAAGTATGGTTTCTCAAAAGGTAAGATCGATACTACTTTGTTTATTAAAAAGGAAAAATCCAGGTGCTGCCAAAGATCTTGTGGTCATGGAGGTTCACCTGTGATGACTCCAGGCCATTCGTGGTCGCCCGGTGATTATTCGGTGTGCGTAAGTTGGCCCGAAAACCCACGGTTACCAAAAATAAAATAAAGAAAATAAAGAAAATAAAAAAAATAAAAAGGAAAAAGCCAATATCATCTTAATTCAGATTTGTTAGGACTGGAAGTGCTAGTGCGTTGAAAGTTGTATAACACATTTATAGGGTTCGAATTGTAATTATTTGATAGTTAAGTTGTAATTGGGCCTCAAGCCCATTAGCCTGATGCGCTTGGTATTTATATGTTTTCTAAACGTATTTTTAGGTTAGAGAACAGAAGAAGAAATTAATTGTTAGAAAGCTAGTCGTAAGGTTTACCTTCTCTGATCAGAAATTCTCTCTGTAAACCTAAACTCTTTATTGCTGAATTTAATCATATGACTAGCTGTTGTGGATCAATCATTGTTATTCATTGAATATTATTGCTGATATATTGCACTGTTTTGGGATCTACAATTGGTATCGGAGCAGAATCAGATAAATTTTCATTCGATATGATCAAAAGGTTTGTCTAAAACCCATCTTTTTATAGACTTATGTTTTCGATTTGGGTGTATACGATGCTTATCAGTTCATCGAAATCAAAGGTTTGAGTTTGTGCTTTTAGTTATTTTGTTAATCAAATTGTTGTGAGTGGATGCAAATTGAGATTGCATCTAGAAGTTTAATTTGATTGGATCAGTGGTTTAATGAATTTGTGGTTTTCAATTTTGTTTGGCGACTGTTGATGTTAGCGGGACGGTGGATACAAAATTGAGATCGGCGGCGACTGTGGTTTATATGTTGAACAACGGTTGTGGTTTATTTTTCTTATTTAAGAACTTTGCAATTACATTAGGTGGAAGTAGGAATTAATAGTCTTTGAAATTGGCGCTACACTTAATAGCCACGCCATTCGAATTTCAAGTTCTTTACTTGGTTTCAATTGGATTCTTCCATTGATATTTGTGTTGCAGGTCCTAGGTTGGTGGATGTTTTTCTAAAAAGGTTTTAGTGGTTCTGTGTATGAATTGTGGTCGGCGATTTAAAGTCATGTACGATGGCTACCTGGTTAATACCCCATATTGGGACGGTGATATCTTCAAATTGAAGACCGACGCTGTTGATTGTTTTGGGGCCGGTGGCTGTTTTTTCTTTTCTTTTCGTTGTTTGGTGTTCCAATTTTGATCGGGACTTTATTTTGACATTCGGGACTTTCTCTTCTCCGGTCCCTGGGGTGTAACCTCCACCGGTCCCCGACTTGGGAGTGACACCGGTCCCCGACTTGGGAGTGACATCGGTCACCGGCTTTGTCCCGAGTGATATCGGTCCTCGGGTGGTTCCGGTCACCGGTTGGGGTGACACCGGTCCTCGAGGTTGGTCAACACCACCATCAGCAAACGATCGTTTTCTTGTTCACCACATCGTTTTCCGCCACTTGATCATCTAGCAGCCGAGTTGTTCTCTGAAATCTAAGAAGCATAAGGATGTTTTTTTGTTTTGATCGTTTTCCGAAAAACGTTACGGTTGATTCAGTTGTGAGTATTGACGAAGCTCTTCGAGTTTAAAATGTCAAGGGTTGCTTACGAAGCTTAAACGATCGATGTCTATCGAAAAATTTCAACCCATGTTGAATTTTTAAGTTGTCGTTCGGTTTCCGATAAATCTTCAGTTGCTTCGTTTGAGAGTTTGAGAGATTGTTTCAGGTTCTAATCAGTTGAGGGAGCTTAAGGGAACATAAACGATCATTGTTGGTCGAAAAGTTTTAACCCATACTGAGTTTTTAAGGTTTCGATCATTTTTTTCGAAAAGTTTTCGGTTGGTTCGTTTGTGATCGTGGGTTGACCGATTGAGTTTTAATTTGTTGATGACTAATCAGGGAGCTTTAACAATCGTTTTGCATTGAATATTTCTAACCGTTTCGTGTTTTTGCAGGTGTTCTAGAGGTAGGAGATGATGAATAGTAAATTCGTTAACTCTCTGTTAATTTCTTTACATTTTGGTCATTTTTCCGTTAAGTCTCCGTTAGTTCAGTTAGTTTGTTAGTTTAGTTAGTTTTATACCCTTTTTAGTCCTTTTTCAGTTAGAATCTAGTTAAGTCCGTTAGAAGTTTCAAATTTTACACTTTTAGTCCTTGTAATTTTAAGGTTCAATTAGTGTCACTTCTAGTCCCCGTACTTCATAAGTTTCAAAGTTTGTCATTTTTTATCCCTAAAAATTCAACTTTCATACGTTGTCACTTTTGGTACTTGCACATTGATTTTTTTCATATTTTGTCAATTTTAGTCCTTAGACTTCAAGTTTTTCAAGCAACAATGTCTCATCCAACTTATTCTGAGCTAGAAGAGAAAGTTTCTTGTTTAGAAGCTAGAGTTGAAAGACTGGTTGACAAATATGATAATCAACGCATAGAAATTCCTGGCAACTTGTGCATAATTTCAAATCTAAAAGAAGAGTGTGAGAGTTTTTCAAAAGAGTCTGAAGAGTTAAAGACCAAAGTAGATGATCTTACTTACAAGCTTCGTATGTCAGAAAATGAGAAAATTGATATTGTGACTAAAAGTGTGGCTTATAAAAATGAAAATCAAAGGTTATCTACCTAGTTAAAGGATCTCGAACTGAAACTTTACAAAATTGGTCAATCTAAATAAACGATGCATCTAAATGCACCTAAAGAATTCAAATATTCAGAGACAGGTCTCGGTTACGATAACCCACATTATCTGAAAAAGGCCTTGACCAAGGTTCCCACGTTATATGCGTTCGAATTTTTTGGAATAGACAAAACCTACCCAGAGCACAAAATCAATTGGACCAAACCACTTGTTGATGAGGATCCGGAACAAGAAAATTTGAGAAGGAAGAATTCTACCACAATGCAACCTCCTTTTGTTTATGACTCATTGAATGCGTCATACAACACCGAAAAACCTTGTTTTCTGTCAAATGATTATTTTCGAAGCTATTCTCAAGATGAACTTGATTCAAAAACCGTTGAAATTGAGGAGGAACCAATGGACCACAAAATCTATGTTCCACCTCTAATTTTAGAAAAGAAAATTGTTCAGCTAGAAGAGTCATTTGCACAGGAGAGGATCATTTTTCAAAAGGAAAAACAAGAGTTATTATCCAAACTTGAGTGTCTCAATTCCGATAAAAAGGAAACTGGGTCGAGGGAGGAAAAGGAATATCTTCAGACAGAGATAAATAAACTTAATTCACAACTGGATGCTTTGGCAACAGATCTGATGAAAGAGCGACTTCACAAAGTTGGGCTTCAAGCTAAGCCTGAAATTCTTCAAGTTGAGAAAATTAATCTGTTAGAAAATTCCTACCCCCCTTCAGACACTTCTTCCTGTAAAGCCTTTTTGGGTGACTCGTCACCAAATTCTTCAAACAAAGGAAAAGAGCTTAAATCTTTCGAAACAAATCATCATTCTGATTTTCAAAATGCTTCCGCTAATGATCCGGTTAAAGAAACAAATCCTTCCAGTTTCCTAAATATTTCAAGTGATAAGGTTCCTTTTGATGAGGAAATGGAATTCTCAGCCTTTCTGAATTCTGAGGTGTGTCCAGATAGTCAGCTAGACCAATTTGATTTTGATCCTAAACTTCCAAGTCATGTTGATTTTTTGGATTCAACTGGTGAGCCACCGGTCAAACTTTATAAAGGCGAATGTTCAACATCTGCCTCTCAAAAGGTTTCTATGAACAAATCTTTAAAGCAAAAAATCTAAAAGAAGTTCATAGAAACAAAGAAAGACTGTCACCTCTAACAAAAGACATACTTAGTACTCCAGTTCTTCTTATTGCGAGCTTAATGATTCTTCATATAATCATTTCTCCAGAAAAGTAAAGATGGTTTGGAGAAAAAAACCAACTACAGAAGACAGTGAAGGAAACAAGTCTCATGATTCTCCTGTAGTTGATACAAAGTCATCTATTTCCAAGACTGATTCACCTACTTATGTTTATTCTACAGGAAAGTTGATCAGTCTAAACCGAGTAAAGATCTGTTGCACTCACTATGGAAATAGTGACTTTGTGGATTTAAGGTATGTTAATAATTGGTATGGTACTTATAGCATCCCCAATCCTCAGTTTAATAGCTTCAAAGCCAAGACAATTAATCATCAAGGATCCATCACAGCATGGATACCAAAACCGAAATCTTCTTAATCTGTTTTGCAGGAATGTCATGTGTGATTTAATTTAGATTATTCATGTCACATGACTACAATCACGGGTTATGCCACTTTTGAATGTGAGTACCATGTTTGTTTAAATTTTCATATCGACTTCTAAACACTTCAGTTCAGAACTCATTCTAAAATGTTTTTGACTTCTGATAATCTCAAATCAGAAAATTATACTTCAATGTTCTATTTTGGTGAGTTAAAGGAGTGTTAGGGCTCATAAAGTTTCTATGGTCAATCCAGAACCGGAAGGACCTACCCAAGAAACACATCCTATTCATAGATATCAGTGAGGGGTCTTGATTGGTAGATGAGTTCGGAGTGATTAAAAAAAAGTGAGGATGTGACAGGACTTAAAAGAATTATTGGTCCTTACCAAACCGAGTCAATTATCCGGGTTACCACATAATCTATTCATTCTCGTTCCTTGGAGATGGATATTGAAACAGACATGGACCCAGTGTCGATAACTCGTGTCACCCCACCTAGCCACTCAAGTATCTCTTAAAAGATACTTGTTTCATACTTGCACAGAGATTTAGCACATAATCTATCTATTCCTCACTCGGAGGTCTTTGATATTGAAAAAGGAAGACATCAACTCCGGTCTCCGAACTTCGTATTCATCTAACTGTGTCAATTGATTTCTAACCTGCGTCCCAGGTTGAATCAATCTTTGAGCCTAATCGATTTATGTTATACTTCTTTCACACACGCACGAATCTTTGTGATTCCCCTTGCATATCTTTGTGATATTGTCGGAACAGTTTGAGAAGTAATTTTTAATATTTTACTTCAGTGATAACTGGAAGTCCTATCAGAGATACATCGATGCCAACTTTGAAAATAGGCCACACAATTATTTTAATTGTTGTGATAACAGTTACTATTGTGTTTCTGTGTTAGCTGTTACCCTTGGTTACTGAATCGTTTTATCTAATCTTTTGCTACTCATCCGGTTAGTCTTTGAAGATACATGATGCTCAGGATTCCCCTAATCATCATGAGGGGGAGAACGACACACAATTCAAAGACACGGATTAACATGTTGAGGGGGAGTTAGCAAAATCTGAGGGGAGGTAACAAAATTTCTTCAATCTGAGGTTGAAAAGCCTTTGGATTCAAAGATTGTAGCTGAGCAGAAAAGATTTTATTGGTTCTTCTATCCCATATCATGTGGTGTCTGCTACAAGTTTGTCCCACCTACGAGCTGATTGAAACAAGTTCTGAAGCTGAAAGTCAATTCAACTCCCGGTTCAAAGACATATTCTTTGTTTTAAACTGAAGATGCACCGTGGAATGTCACGTAACTCGCACATTATCTTTCTTGCCTGCTGATCCGATGTGTTGAGTTTCTACAGTTGAAAGTTGGTTGATAGTGCATCCAGTCGAGGCTATTGTACATTGAATCTGGTTACAAAGTTGAAACTATAAAGACCAAGAGCTTTATTCAAGGGGGAGCTTGGAAAGACATGAAGACAAGCAACACCAAAGTTTTTCAATGATTCAAGAGGGAAAGAAGATCAAGGCCTAAATATTTCAAGATGATAAATGCCTTATTCAACTTTAGGGGGAGACTGTTAGGACTGAAAGTCCTAGTGCGTTGAAAGTTATATAACGCATTTATAGGGTTCGAATTGTAATTATTTGATAGTTGAGTTGTAATTGGGCCTCAAGCCCATTAGCCTGATGTGCTTGGTATTTATATGTTTTCTAAATCTAGTTTTAGGTTAGAGAACAGAAGAAGAAATTAATTGTTAGAAAGCTAGTCGTAAGGTTTACCTTCTCTGATCAGAAATTTTCTCTGTAAAACTAAACCCTTTATTGCTGAATTTAATTATATGACTAGCTGTTGTGGATCAATCATTGTTCTTCATTGAATATTATTGTTGATATATTGCACTGTTCTGGGATCTACAAGATTTATGTGGATGACATCATATTTGGCTCAACAAATCCAAAATACTGTAAGAATTTTTCTAACCTCATGGTGTCAAGATTTCATATGAGTATGATGGGAGAGATGAATTTCTTTCTCGGATTACAAGTCAAACAATTTTCAACGGGGATCTTTATTAATCAATCAAAGTACATTTTCGATATTCTTAGAAAATTTAAAATGGAAAATTGTACACCTATTTGAACCCCGATGGCACCAGGAACTAAGATTGGCACTGATCCTTCGGGAAAAACGGTCGATTGTAGAACCTACCGAGGGATGATTGGTTCTTTGATGTATTTGACTTCTAGTAGGACAGATATAATGTTTTATACATGTCTATGTGCTCGATATCAGGCTAATCCAAAAGAATCTCATTTGTCTGTGGTTAAATGAATTTTTAGATATCTGAAGGTCACTGCAGATCTTGGTATGTGGTATCCTAAGGATACATGTTTTGAATTGATAGCATATTCAGATGCAGGACATGCAGGTTGTATGCTTGACAGGAAAAGTACGTCGGGGCACATACAATTTATGGGCGATAAACTCGTGAGTTGGGCTTCAAAGAAACAACTTTGTGTATCCACGTCAATAGTTGAGGCAGAGTACGTCGCTGTGGCGATCTGTTGTTCTCAAGTGTTGTGGATGAGAACACAACTCCGAGATTATGGCTTGAAATACAATAAGATTCCGATCTACTATGATTCGAAGAGCGCCATTGCTATATCTGCGAATCGTTTTCAACATACAAAGACCAAACACATCGATGTACGATATCACTTTATCAAAGATAATGTGGAAAAGGTATAATAGAACTTTATTTTGTAAACACAGATTACCAACTTGTTGATTTATTTACCAAGCCTCTCGACGAAGGGAGATTTAATTTTCTCGTTTCAAAACTTGGTATGTTAATTCTCAAGACTTAATCTGTGATTACCTACTAAAGTTTTTGTTATTGTTATTTTTCTTCATTTCTTTATTTTTATTTTGAAAGATATATGCACTTAAGTTTGTTCATGATATCAAGGGGAGTGAGAGACGAAATTAAGATGATCTATATACATTTGAGGGGGAGTTTATAAGTTTCTGCATATATTCTTAACAGATAAATTTTCTGATGCATAATTGCAGGGGGAGTAAGAGTTAAGGAGTTAGGACTATGACTTCTGATTACATCTGATCAAAACTCGTACTTTCAAATTTTATTGCTTTCTTTCATTTACTTTTCAATAAATGTTGTGAATAAAGTTTTGTACTTTGACGACTTGTGATTTTTGCAGAATTGAGAGAGAGCTTAAACGATCACATCAAATATGATTTTGAGCTGACTTGATGAGATTTAAGACTAAGCGAAAAGGTATATTCCTAATATTAATCTCATACGTGTCTGAAAGACGGAAAACATTCAGATATGAAAACATGTTCTTAAATGTTCAAACCACTTCTGATTCTTAAAAAGATTTCATGAATATAGAAGTGTGATTTTAAATGTTTTCTTGTTATATGAGCTTCAATCTTAACAAACTGTGTGTTTCCAAAGATATATACTTGTGTATTATCTTTTCCATATACTGTAAAGTATTCACACACACCGGTTTAACTTTTTGGTTAACATGTTATCACCATGTCTCAAATTGAACAAATTTTTTCGATGGTGATACACCCCGTTTGTTATTCAAAGTTTGAGCGTGAGTTCATTTCGAAATATTTCTTTCAAGAATGTCTATTATTTGATTCGTATAGACAATATCCAATTTTTTTGCTGACGTAAGCCTTAATCGATAAATCATTCAACTTTTTTGATCTTTTTCATACAATGTCAGATTTTCAAACAAGTTTCTTGAATTCATTTCATTCATTCAATATACTTGTTTTGAAAAATATCTTCATATTTAAAATGCTCAAATCTTCATGAGAATACATACATCTGACTTGTATTATGTGCTTTAACTGAAAAGTTAAACCATTTTGAGCAACATGTTCTTATAGGGTTACATGGGTTCATTGTGTAAAGACTTAACTGAAACTTCTATGGATTCACATTAACCAGTGTTTCCTACCCAAGAAGTTAATATTCCTTGAGTGATTGAAGAGTGAGGAGTCAAAATAACTAAGTGTGGGTTGAGTGATAAGGTAAAATGAAAAAGTGAGTTTGGTTAGAAGCGAGCTTAATGATTAAAAACAAAGAGGGTGTGAGATCAGAGTAAAAGAATATCAAACACTGCACCAACTTTTTCTAAGTCGGGCAACCACATTGCTGGTGTTTTACATTTCTTCGTGAACATCATTGAAAAAGGCAACTAGCCAATGCCAACTCTTGATAAAAAAACCCACCAGCCGCTCATTTTCTTCTCAAATAGAAGATGTTTCTTATTTCAAGGGGACGTAACACATAATCTATCTAGTTTTCATTTGGAAAATCTGGATATTGAAAAAGAAGTAAGTCTGCCCCACCTTCGCACTTCGATCATGCACATTCGAGTCTGTGTTTAACTGTTGTTGTCTCAATGCTTTACACAATTTTGAGCCTATAAAAAGCAATCATATGTGCTTAATTCTTTCAAACACAAGCACGAACACACATAGAATTTTTTTTCTGTCAAAACATTCATAGAATAAACTTGTGTTATTCGATGATTGAATGGAAGACGTAGGGGAGTGAACATCACAAAAGCTCCTTTCCAATGTGTTTTCGTTACACATAGTGACTTAGTGTTGCTGACATGCACTTTAACTGATTCATTTGTTGATTCAGGTGTTACATTCATAATTTGTCTGAATTTTCAAATATTCGGATAAATATCTTTTTGGATCGATGAATAATCAGAGGCTCAGTATAAAAAGAACAGTGATCAAATCAGATCAATGACATTTCTTGTGAAAGTTTTGATGATTTCATGGTTCTATCATCAAAAAGGGGGATAGGATAAAGAAATGTTTGCGAGAAGATGAAGAAATGTTTGAGAAATGGTCAAGAATTGATTGAGAAAAAAAGCTGTTAAAGAGAGTTAATTGCAAGTGTTTGATTCAAATTGTTAAAGATTGTTCAGAGTTGAAACAAAAAGTTGAAAGATTTCTGATAGCGAGCAAAGATTACTGAAAATTTTCTTTGAAGACATTCTGCTGAAGCAAACCGAGCTGAATCTGAAGATAATTTCTTTCCGTTGTCTGAAAGAGGTTTTATAACCTTGGGAAGATTGTTAATGTTCTTGAAGACAGACTTTGGGAAGATTGCTTAAAGTTTTGAATATAATTTTATCAAAGAAAGGGGAGATTGTTCTGAGTATAAAAAGGGGAGATTGCACTTCAATGCTTATGTTTATTTCTAAAAATGTTCTGAGTTATCAAAAAGTCTACAAAGGGGGAGACAAGATGATAAAGTTCTTCATTGCAACAAAGGGGGAGATTGTATTGCAAAATCTTTTAGAGATGATCTTGAATCCAAATGGGGAGATTGTTGGTGCACATATTTGTTGGATACAAGATCATGATTACTGAAGCTGAAAGTCAAAGAAGTCAAATGCTCAAAGTCAACTCTCAAAGTCAAAGTCAAAGTCTCTTTGTAATAAGTCAAAGTCAATTGTTTTGTTTTGTAGTTGTAGTGTAAGCACGTGTCTTTGCTTTTATACTTATGACTAGCTTAGTAGTTAGTAGTTAGAGGACAGTTGCAAGTTAGAGAGAGAGAGAGTATGTTGAGTTTGTAGAGAGAGAAAGTGCCCAGAGACATTTGTATACGAATTATGAGAATTGAAATTGGAAATTGAAACAGGTTGGATATTTGATTCTTATCATTTTGTTTTATGATTGAACTTGAATAGAACTTGATAAATTGGGAATTAACAGAAAATCTTGACAAACATGAACACTCGTGAAAGATTAGATCAGTTGCTAAGGATATGTGACCAACAGAAGATAAGACTGATGTCACATATGCATTACGCGTAAAAAGCTCAGGAACAGGGCAAACTTGTAGCAAAATGGGTTCAGAACAGTCACTATTCTCAAAAATCACACAACTTTTCGCATAACTATCACAATTCGCATATCACTATTCATGAGGAGCACAATTCGCATGAGGTTTAGCCGAAAACCTTAGAATTCGCATAGGCCTATATGCGAATTCTTACTTTTCGCATATACCTATGTGGTAATTCCTCGCAATTCGCATATATCACACAAGCGAATTCCTTCTTTTCGCATAACTCTTCCATGCGAATTCTGTACTTCAAATTTTCTTTAACCACAGGAATTCGTATCTAACTTTTCGTATAAGACTAGCATGCGAATTCTGCACTTTTCGCATCTCTCTACCATGCGAAATCCATACATGAAAATTTTCATCTTCAAAGTCCTTCATCGTGCGAATTCTGTCATGCGAATTCTTCAACATTTTCACCATGCGAATTCTCCAAGGAAGTTCTTCATGCGAGTTCTTCATTGATCATGCGAATTTTGTGGGATCTTCGACTATTTTTCCATCTTTCTTCGAACTCAACTTCAATTTTTTGAATTTTGAGTAGGTTCGAAAATTACAATGGAGCACATTTGTTGTTGATGATTTTGTCTGTAGATCACTCTATAGCAAATTCGATCATCACACAGTGACAAAAACTTTCGAACAAAAATTATGAAACTCGATCAAATTCATCCAATATTGTTTGAATTAAACAATGTAATTTATTCCATGTGATTCGTCGATGACCTCAGAATCAATTTGACATCTAAGAACATCCAAATTAGCACAAATTGGAGAATTTGAAAATTTTTCACATCGATTGTTCCTTTAACCAATTCGATCTCGATCGTACGTAGAAAAAATTCTTCGAAGTGATTGTTGGGGTATTGGTTACGATAACCCACATTATTTAAAAAAGGGTATTTCCAAAGTGTTTGCTTTATATGATTTTGGTGTTCTAAAATTGGCACCTAAATATCCTTAACTCAGAGTTAAATAGACAAAATCATCAGATGAGGAAGAAGCTAAGGAAGATGAGAAAAGGAAAAATTAAACTAAAATGTGACTTCCATTTCTTTATGAGAAGTTGAATTCTAATTACAGTTCCAAACAATCAAAAAAAAATTCTAACGATTATTTTCAAAGTTACTCTATAGAGGAAATGGAGGCAAAACCGATTGAAGACAAAATTTATGTTCCTCCACTCATTTTAGAAAGTAAAATTTATGAAATTGAGAACACTCTTGTAAAAGAGAGAATTTTGATTAGATTAGAACAAATGATATTTTCAACTGTTTTTGTAAACACTGATTTCTCCAATACTTCCAAAGTTTCTAAGTCAAATGATGTTAATGTTCTGTTTGATGAATAATTTGATTTTCTGAACTCTGATGATTGTTTTGATGAATGTGTTGATCAATTTGATTTTAATGCAAAACTTCCAGATCATTCTCAATATATTATGAATTCCAAAGGATTACCAAGTGTATTTGAAAAAGGTGAATCATCAACGAAAGTTGATAAACCAGTTTCTGTGACTACCAAACATGCCAAAGATAAGAAGAAAAAGAATATGCACTCACATAAACAAATTAACACTGGTAATTCTAGGAAAAGACAATCTTCTAAATCTCACAGTTCTAACTTTCAAAATTCATATGTTTCAGATTTGAAAAAGAGAGAGCCTGAAGTGAAATCGGAATGGAGACCAAAGCAGAAAGTTGATGAGACTACAAAATCATGTTCTGATATTGAATGTAATAGGTTTTCTGTTAGTGATACTGATGTAATTGGTAATATTGATTCTCATAAAACAAAACTTGTAACATCTTACAAGACTTACTCAATAAAGCAATTGCTCCAATTATCTCCGTCTACTATTCAGTCTTCCACATATCATAGAAATGATTTTGTGTCTCAAAAATATTCTGATAATTGATTTGGATCATATCATGTCTATAATAATAATTCTGTTTCAAAAGGTTTTCAAAAGATCAAAGGGTCCAAGTTCAAATGGATGCCAAAATCTTGTGCTAACTTACTAGGACCCATCTATAAATGGGTACCTAAACCTGTTGTTCCTTGATTTCTCATATGCAGACCCGTCGTATGTGGTATGTGGATTCTGATTTGTTACTGCACAAATATGTTGGATCCAAGATCATGATGTTTGAAAGTCATAGTTCAAGTCAAAGCCTCTTAAAGCAAAGTCAAAGTCAAAAACTCAAAGCTAGTCAAAGTGTTTAGTTTAGTTGTATTTGTCTTTGTATAGTAACTAGGTATAAATACGTTTTTTTAGTAGAATTCTCTAAGCACCTTGATTGAGTTCATATTTGTAGTGAGAGAAATATTGAGAGTTTGAGAGCATCTTTGTAATTGTTTGATTCAAGAAATACATATGACATCTTGAATCGATTTGTTTTGCTCATCTTGATTAATTGCACATAGATTGGACACACACAAAATTGGTATCAGAGCAAACCAATCAATTCAGATTATGGATTAAACAAGTTGACTTGGAAGAACACGCAAGACTGGTTACTGTTTGATTCAAAATTTTCCTGATAAATTGTTTTTTAATGCAAGAAAATGGCACCATAGTGATCGATTAGTGTTACTGAAACTTTCTTGTTTAGATTTCTATATCTAATTCACACTAATTCACTCTTAATTTTGGATTTTTTTGTGAGTTTTTGGTTGAAAAACATCGAACACTGTAATCTCATCGATTCACAGTAATTTTGTTGTTTTTAGTCAAAATGTAGTATTAGAAAAGTGTTCTAATCTTTGTAGCAACCAATCCTGTGAATTATCAAGATTTGATTGCAGGAATTAAAGAAAATGGTCGAATTCCTTGTGTGTTTCTGAAGAACACGCAAGATCTGAATTTTTGCGCAAGCATCATCTTGAAGAACACGCAAAGTTTGAAGAAAGCGCAGACTGTATATCTTTTGTGTTTTTGTGCCTTCTGCGAGTTCTTGACAAGAACGCACAAGTTTATTGACTTGTCTCGAAATTTTTTCTAAGGACAGAATGCGCAGGGTTCTGTTTGAGAGAAGTAAGAATGTACAAAGGCCTATCTGCGAGTTCTTGTTTTCTAGTTTATTTGATCTGCGAGATCTTGTTAAGATTCAAGCAATTACAATCAAGATCAAAAAGATTTGACAATTAGATCAAGTTCTAGAGATAGTGTAGAGAGAGAAAGTTCTAAAGTCATATATCTCACAATCAATTACACTTACAGCACTGACACTTCATTCTACATGCTACAAACACTTACATGCTTATATATGGTAAAAAACCATATTCACTTAAAGTAAACAATATTGACTTAGGGAGACTTGACTTACAACCTTTGACTTTTCCTATTAAATCTTGGATACAACAATACACTAATAATCTCCCCCTTTGTATTCAAGATTTAAATTTTTTTTTGACATTAGTCTTCAGCTCTTGATTCTTCATAACTTTGATTCTGATGTCTTTAAACGTTGAAGCTCTAACAATCTTTAAACTTAGATGCTTTTGAAGAATCTTGAAAAGTCATTCACTTTTGCTTTGTAAAGTCATCAAGTCTTGAATTTAAAAACCTTAAACTTTCTTGAACATTGCATCTTTGAAACTTCTTTGAACTTTGAGAAATCTTTGATCCTTGAGGAATCTTTCAATGCTTGTATCTTCATCTCTTTAATCTCTGAACTGTCTTTGAACAATGAACTCTCTCGAATTGTCTCAGAACAAATTTTTTCAGAATCTATTTGAATCTCCCCTTTTTTATGAGATTCTTGATCAAAACTTTCATTTGTCGGACTTATAATGTGACTTGAAAATCCAGATATATCTCCGCCATTTTGATAAACTTTCATCAGGCTTGATTATATCAACTTCAGATATTCAACTGACTTGAAAATTCCAAATTATCTCCCCCTTTTTGATGAATTGTGAGCAACAAAATCATCAAAACCTTTTCAAGTCATCACAGTGTTTGAATATTTATCTCCCTTTTTGATAAGATAACAATCTCCACCCTTTTGATCTGAGTATCTGTCAATTCATAAAATGTATATACCCGAATCTTTTCAAATTCAGATATAATAAGAAATGTAACCCAGAATCAACAAATGATAAAGTTAGAATGCGTGTAAGTAACACAGAGCCACATTGTACAAGAGATGTACATTGGAAAGGAGCTTTTTTGATGTTCACTCCCCCAGGGCTTCCATTCAATTATCAAAAAACACGAAGAAATTTATGTGAATGTCATGACAAGAAAACACATTCCTTGTGTGTACGTGAAAGTGTATAAATGATTGAAGCTACTTAAGCTTTTTGAGGCTCAAAATGTGTAAACTGTTGAGACAACAACAAGTTTCCATGGACTCAATGTGCATGAAAGAGGTGCGAAGGTGGAGCAACTTTCCTTCTTTTTCAATTTCTAAATCTTCCAAATGAAGATTAGATAGCATATATGTTGTGTCCCCAAAGAAAATGAAACATTTCTTTGTCGAGAAAGAAACGAGTGGTTGGTAGGGTAATTGCAAGAGTTGTCATGGGCTCACTGTCTATTTCAATGATGGTCACCAAAGAATGTGAACCAATCAGAAGATGTGGCTGTCCGGCTCAAAAAAAAGTTGGTGCAGAGTTGTCATATTCTTTTAACTCTGTTCTCACACCCTCTTTCTTTTTATCAATATGCTCAATTCTAACCAAACTCTCTTTTACATTTTACCGCTCAGCACAATGAGAAAAACTCAAACGGATAAGTTATCTCCCCCACTCTTTGATTTAAGACCCGTCACCCATCAATCACTCTAGGATAACTTATGGGGTAGGAAACATAGGTTAACGTGAATCCATGGAAGTTCTGTTTAAGCTCTCACACTGATCCCAAGTAATTTTGTCCTAGAAAGAATAATTTCTCAACAGTTTAACTTGAACAAATAATCACATGATAGCATTGTCATATAAATGTATGCTCATCAAGGATATGAATAAAATTTAAGCATTTGAACTTTGAAGATCTCTCAAAACAAGGAAATTGAATGAATCAAACGAAATCGAGAAATTTATTTTGAGAATCTGACAATTTATTAATTAGATCAAATATCATGAGTGTGAACATTTAAGGTTGGGGTGACAAAGAACTTGATAGTTTGTTTATATGAACGAATATAAATAATTTAGCAATGAACGCACAAAGATTAAAATGATGACTGATGCTCAACAACAGTGAAATCAAACAAGGGTATTACCATCGAAAATTGTTTCTTTATGAGACATGGTAATAACAAAGTCAATAAGAAGTACTGAACCAGTGTGTGTGAATACTTGACAATATATAGACAAGATAATACACAAGTATTAATCTTTGAAAACACACAGTCAGTTAAACATTAAAACTCAATTATGAAAAACATTTAAAATCACACTTCTAAATTCATGAAATCTTTTGAGAACCAGAAGTGGTTTGAACATTTCAGAAAACATTTTTCATGCTTGAAAGTTGTTCTTCTTTTAAACAATCAGAGATCTAAATCAGAAGATACTTATAAACATTTAAGCTCCCCCTCAAATCATGATAGATTGAGTTAAATTCAGATAAGCTCCCCCTTGATATTTACATAATATCCTTATATGATAATTCTTTGACATTAAAGATCGAGTCCTGATCTGTTGTAATCAGAAGCCATTATTCTTTAACATGGAAGAACGAGTCCTAAACTTAGGTGTTTAGAAGTCTATATTCTTTAGCATTGAAGACCGGATCTTGAATTGTTATGTTCAAAAGCCATTATTCTTGCTCCCCCTAAACCTGTGGTACCTGCAAAAACAGTTTTAACAGGTTTTGGTACCCACTGGTATTTGGGTCCTAGTTGGTTAGATTTAGGAATCCATTTCTCAGTAGATTTAAATCTTTTAGTTACATTTTTCTGAGAAGTAATTCTGTAAGTTCCATACCAGTGATGAGCAGATTCTCTTTGAACAAAATCATTTTCTCCATAGTAAGAACAAGAAATCTTCTTTTGAGCAATCCTGATCAAATGATTACCAGAATAAAACATATCAAACTTACCAAAAGATTTACCTTTATATGCATTGTTCTTCTTGGCTTTTGATGTGGATGCGAATGATTTGTCATTCTTCTTTTCATCAGGAGAACCTTTCACTCTCCACACCATCTGTCCTTTCTTGGAAGAATTCTTTTCAAAAGATTTTACATAAAAGCTTGTTGAACTATCAACACATTTATCATAAAATAAATTAGATGGACGAATCTGATTTGAATTGACAATGTTTGATTTGACACTGTTCTTTTTGAAAACATTTTCATGAATAGAACATGAAGCAATTTTAAAAGAACAAACTGATTCAGTTGAATTATCATAAGGTGATTGATTAATCACATCATCAGAAATCTTATCAGATAATTCAACATTTACAACTTCAAGTTGTTTTATCATTTTCAGACAAAATGTTTCTTTCATTAAAAAGTGTGTCAAACTTCTTTCGTAAATTAGATCTGACCATCTGTTCTTTTAGAATGTCTGATGATAGAACATATATCTTTGATGTGAGCTTAGATATTTCCTTTCAAAGATCTGACGTTCTTGCTCAAAGTCTTTTTCTAAGTTCTTGTTCTTTTCAGAAATTTCTTTGAAAATCCCAACATTTCTCTTTTAAGCGTTTTTCTTTTCAGCAGTAAAAGACTTCTTCTTTTCTTGAAAATATTTTCTTTCTTTATCAAGTAAGTCTTGCAATGTAGAGATTTGTTTGGGAAGTTCAATTGTTTTATCTTCAAGAACTTTTCTCTCTTTTGCAAAAGTATCTCTTTCAGTTATTACAATCTTTTCAAATTCTGATACTTGCTTCGAGAGTTTTAAGCATATTTGCTCCAAATCCTTTTTCTCTTGAAAAGTTTTCTTAGAAAAGTCAGGCAACTTTTGAGTGTAAGCTTTCTCCAACTCAACTTTATCTTTATCTGCATAAAGCTTTTTCTTCAGATCAACGTTCATAGATTCAAGTGCAGATATTTTATCTTCAAAAGCTTTGAACTATTGTTGAAGATCAACTGATTCAACTTTCAGCTCTGATGATTTATTTTCAGTTGTCTTCAATTTGCTTTGAAGATTGGTTATTTATCTCTCTTTCTCTTTCATTTATTTCTCTCTTGTTTTGATAATACCTGCAAAATCAGATTGAGAATCTTTAATACATTTAGCACATTCAGAAGTTTTCTCAATAATTACAAATTTAGATTTCAACTTTTGAATCTGATTTAGAAGATCTGAATTCTGATTCTTCAATTTATCTCATTCAACTTATATAGTAGGTATCTCTAGCATGTACATTGTAGCACAATATCTCCCTGATAATATAGTAGATATCTTGAATAGTATGCTTGAAATGATCGTCCAAAATATTCAGAAACAAACTTGACTTGATGAGTCAAACTTAGTCAACACTTGAAAAACATTGAAAAAAAAATTCTAAGGCACAAAACTCACAAACCACTGTAGATGAACTTCACCTCGCGCAAAGAGTGTCATGCGCGTTCTTGATTCGCACAGACCATAACGTGTGTGTTCTGGCTTCTCGCAAAAGGAGTCGTGCGTGTTCTAGCTTCACGCAATACAAAGCTTACGTGTTTTGAAGATAAACTTCTCACAATGCGTTTGCGCGTTCCTATACTTAGAAAAATTTTCACACTTTACCTTCGCGCAAAACAACTTCTCGCAGAACTATAGAACTCGTAGATCAAAAATTTAACAACCAAGAACTCGCAAATAGTCTTGTGCGCGTTTCTACTTCTCACAAATAGTATCTTGCGCATTTTGCTCAAAAACTTGTAGAAAACAAAAAGACTTCATCTTGCGTGTTCTTCACTTCTTGCATGTTCTTTGGTGTGCGTGTTCTTTGATATGAAGCTTGCGCGTTCTTTGAATCTTGCGTGTTCTTGAGAATTGAACACAGGTTTCGATCAAAACATTAAGCACCTGCAATGAAAACTTGAAAATCCACAAGAATGGTCGAAATGTCAAATTGAACACTTTTCTAGAACATATTTTTTTCTAATAATAACAAAAATACAGTGAATTGATTCAAACAGTGTTCAAAAAATGTGAATCCGTAAACCACAAAAATCCAAAATTGAGTATGATTAAGTGTGAATTTTGTGATACAATCAAAACAAGAAACAATCACACCCACACTAATCGATCACCATGATTCCATTTTCTTGCTTTAAAAATGAATTTTCAAATAAAATTCGAATCAAACAGTGATAAAACCGTTTTGTGTGTTCTTCAAAAATTTGCAAAATCAGTGAAGAAATTCAATCGACCAATTTGTGTTTAACCCGTAATCTGAATATAATGGTTTGCTCTTATACCAATTGTAAGTCCAAGATTGAAGTAATTACAATCAAGATCAAATAGATTACACAATTAGATCAAGTTCTAGAGAGAATTTTGAGAGAGAATGTTCTAAAGTCATATATCTCATAATCAATTACACTTACAACACGGACACTTCATTCTACATGCTACAAGCACTTACATGCTTATATATGGTCAAAGACCATGTTCACATAAAGTAAACAATATTGAATTAGCTAGACTTGAGTTGTATCCTTTGACTTTTCCTATTAAATCTTGGATACAACAATACACTAACAGTTCTTGATCTACGTGAAGTGATTTTGCGAGAAGTAAAGTTGTAAAAAATATTCTAAGTATAGAATGCGCAGAGTGATTGAGCGAAGTATTTCTTCAGAACGCGCAAGCCTCTTTCTGCGCGAACCAAGAACGCGCTGGCCTCTTTCTGCGCGAACCTAGAACGCGCAGACTTCTTTCTGCGTGAAGTGGACTTCTTTGTTCTGCGAGTTCTGCACACTTAGAACTTTTTCTGAGTTTTTCAAGTGTTGAACACGTTTGACTTTTCAAGTCAAGTTTATTTCTGAATTGTTTGGACGATCAATTCAAATCAGTGCAAAGTTCAAGATGACTTCTAGAGATGCTCTTGCTATAGGTACAGATGTCAAATCACCTGTCTTATTTAAAGGGGAATACGAGCAAAGGAAAGATAGATTTCTGGATATCATTGATAGACACGACAATGGAGAATTCGTCAAACAGTCTATTGATGAAGGTCCCATGAAACCTGTCATTGATATTGTACCAGATGAGGAACATGAGAGTTCTGACAGTGAAGATGGTACAGAGCCACGAGTGCCCAAGACCAAAGACATTGTTGTTGATGTTGCAAGTTATACACCTGAGCAAAAGAAGAGATATAAGGCTGATAAACAAGCAAGGTTATTACTTCTTCAAAGCATACCTAATGAAATCTACATCAAGATAGATAGCTACAAGGCCACAACCATGAAAATGTGGGATCAGTTAGAGAAGATGATGATGGGTTCTAAAATTGGAAAACAAATGAAAGTGGCTAATTGCATCAACAGTTATGAAGAATATAAAGCCAAGAAGAATGAAAGCATTGAGGAAACTTATGAGAGATTTGTGTCTTTGCTAATTGAGCTGGCTAAGAATAAAGTTAAGAAGAAGCATATTGAAAACAACGTCAAGTTCTTAAGCATTCTTCAGCCGGAATGGAAGAAACACACAAGGAGGATGAAACAGATGAAGGATCTTAGTGATATTCCTTAACATGAAGTATATGAGATACTAAGACAGAATGAGGAGGAAGTTGAAGAGAAAAGAGGAGAAAAGAAAAAGAGTGAAAAGTTGGTAGCTGATCCTGTTGCTCTTGTGGTGGATAAGAAGAAAGAGAAAGAGAAGAAAGATAAGAAGAAGAAGAAAGTTGTGATTTTTGAATCTATTAATTCTAATAGTCATGACTCTGACTCTGATGATGGAGAAAACATGAAGAAAGCTATGCTTTTGCTGACTAGAGCTTTCCATAAGAAATTTTACAAGAAGTCGGGATCTAATAGTCAGAGGTATTCTTAAGGGTCGAGAAATTTTGAACATAAGAAAAGGATGGAAGGTAGAAGGTATGAGGAAAAGAAATTTGATGATAGGAGGTCTAATGAGAAGAATTTTGGTGAGAAGAAGCCAGAAAAGAGATATTGTGGGGAAAAGAAAGTTGATCAGCCAATCAAGTGCTACAATTGTGGCAAGTTAGGTCATTTTGACAAAGACTGTCGGAAGCCAATTGTAAGGAACTCGGATTACTACAAGAACAAGATGCTTCTGGCTAAGCAAAAAGAAGCAGGCAAAGCACTGATGGCTGAGGATGATTATTGGCTGTACCATTCAGACGATGAGGATAAAGAAGAGATTGCTCATATGTGCTTAATGGGCAAGGAAGTCAAGTATCTACAAACTATGCTTCAAGAGGAGGTAAATAATTTTTCTGAGGAGGAGACTTCTGAGGAGGTAAATAATTTTTCTGAATCTGAATTTTTAAAGAAAATGGAAACCATGATAGTTAAGCTTCAAGACCTACAAACTATGCTTAAAAAGGAGAAAAGTAGAGTTGCGAAAAAATGTCAAATAATTTTTGATCTCAACAAGGAAATTGATGGGAACAAAAACTTGTTTGACTCTTTGAACAAAGCTGCTACTGTTTTTGAAAAACAAAAAGCTTGTTTTGAAAATCATCTTTCTGAGGCAGTGTCCAAGTTCAAAAAGTGTGAACTTGAGAAACAAGAGTTTGTTGTGCAATACAATAATTTGAAATTTGAAAACAAATCATTGCTTAAAAAGATTAATGGTTTGGAAGCTAAGCTTTATACTCGAGGTTAAACGGATCACAACATTTTTCTAAACACACCAAAGGAAGAAACAAGTTTTAAAGATAAGTGGGTTCTTGGTTATGATAACCCTCATTATCTGAAGAAAGCTATAAGAAAGCAACCCGCTTTATATAATTTTGATTTCTTACAAGTGGCTGACAAATGTCCTCATTTGAAACCCAAATTTATTACAAAATCATTTGATGAGGTTGAGGCTAAGGAAGATGAAAATAGGAAAAACATAACTAGAATGCAACTACCATTTTGCTATGATAAGTTGAACGATAGTTATCTCTCTGAACAACCTAGATTTCTTTCAAATGATTATTTTCACAGTTATTCTACTGAGGAATTGGAGGCTAAACCTATTGAAGCTAAAATTTATGTACCTCCACTCATCTTGGAAAGTAAAATTTATGAGATTGAGAATACCTTAGTGGATGAAAGGATTTTGGCTGATTTAGAAAAGATTGTATTTTCCACTGTGGTTTTTAATTCAGATTTAAAATCTTCTAAGGATTCTAAATTTGATGATATGGTGTAAACTTATTTGAGGATGAAACTGATTTTTTGAATTCTGATGGTTGTTTTGCTGAAAGTGTTGAGAAATTTGATTTCAATGCTAAACTTCCAGATCATTCAGCTTTTGTGATTAATACTGATACTTTACCCAGTGTGTTAGGACTAAAAGTCCTGTGCGTTGAAAGTGGAATAAAGTATTTATAAGGGTTCAATATGTAATTAACTAATAGTTGTTTTAATTAGATGGGCCCAAGCCCATAAGCCCGTCAGGCCTGCGTGCCTAAGTATTTAAAGTTGTTTTCTATTTCATTTGTAAGTTAGAAGTTCATAATTTCATTATTCAGTTTTCTAGTCATTAGGTTTACAAACCCTTATAAAAAATTCTCTCTGTAAACCTAAACCCTTTGAAGTAATATCAATCATATGACTAGTTGCTGTGGCCTATAATCTGTTCATCTTTGATTGCTAATTATTCTGTTTTGCACTGCACTGGGATCTACAATTGGTATCAGAGCAGAAAGGCAAAAAAGGTTTGATCCTCAAAAAGGTTTGTCTGAAACCCTATAATCGATTATTGATATTAATTGCTTCATATGCTTATTGTGATTATCTGATTATTTGTTTAATCTACTTCTGCAAAGTTAAAGTTGTTTTTCTATGTTCGATCGATTATTTTTTCTGGAAAATTAAAGTTCTTATCGATCGAATATGGGAAATTATTTTTTTTCTTTGTTTGCTATCGGTCTTAGGGTTAGCTTACTGTGTTTATCGATCTGTATGATATTATCGCATTCGGTCTATTTTTTTTTTCTGAAAAAGGTGTTTCATGTCGATTAGTGGTTGATTTTATGTGTTACCTTCGATCGAAGTCTATGTGTGGTTTTTGATCGCATCGATCGAATTGCTTTCTATTGAATTTAATGTGTTATTCGGTCGATTGAAGTTTCTGGGTTTGATCTTGGTCGAAGCCCAGAAATTCATCGTGTTCTTCGGTCAATTCTTAGTGTTTATCGGCCCTATTAGTTATTCGATCTTTTCAGTTTATCGTATTAATAGTCATTCGACTTGAGCCTTTGACCGGGTACTTACTCAATCTGGACTTACCATTCGACCGGATACTTGTATTCCCTGGTCTTGCACCTTCGGCCGGGTACTTGTTTACTCTGGTCTTTCCTTCGACCGGGTAGTTGTAATCTCCGGTCATTCCCTTCGACCGGACCTTAGCATTCCCCGGTCTTTCCCTTCGACCGGGTACTTGCTACTCCGGTCTCGCCATTCGACCGGGTACTTGCTTACTCCGGTCTTTCCTTCGACCGGTATCTTGCATATTCCGGTCTTTGCTTGACCGGTACGTTGTTTAAACCGGTCCTTTGGTTCGACCGGTACCTTGCTCGACCTGTGTTAAAAAAAAAGTAGAAAAGGGTCAAAATTTTTGTCTCACGATCATTTTGCAGTGCATTTCTTTTAGCCCCCGTACTTCAAGATTTCAGTAGTGTATCATTTGTGACCCGAAACTGTCAAGTTTCACAATTTGTCACTTTTGGTCCCTACACTTTCAAGTTTCATCTCTCTTCAAAGCCGGAGTGAATACATTCTATTCGAAACGATCAAAATGGTGTACCTACCAAGGCTGCAGTCCAAAAGAGAATATGAAGGGTGGAAAGTTCATTTTTTGAACTGTGTGGACGAACATGAGGTGGGTCCCTACATCAGATTATCTTTGACTGAAGGGGAGATGCAATCCCAGATTCCTACAGAAGCTTCACCTGTGGAAAAGGAGGAAAGAGAGAGGGCTAACAATGTAGCTCGAAATTATATGACAAGTAGTGTATCTCTAATGATTTTTTTCATGACATTTTTAGTGAACTTATTGATCAAATAAATACCAACAAAATGACAGGAAAAGAGTTGTGGGATTGTACTGAATGGTTGGTGTTAGGGCCAAATGAGATTTTAAAAGGAAGAAAACTGGAAGCTGAAATCTCTGAGCTAAAAGGAAAGATTTCTATTTTGGAAGCTAAACCTCAGCAAACAGTCTCTGTTCAAAGATATGAGGAAAAGATCTCTGAACTGAAAGATGCAAATGTCGATCTTCAAAAGCGAATATCTGATTTGGAGCAAAAGCATGCTAAAAATAAATCCGAGTTTGAGAAATCGTTTGCAAAGAAGTTCTCAGATTTTTCGAGAAAATGTGCAGATGAGAAGAAAGAAGTTGAGCTGAAATGCATAAAACTTTCTCAGCAAGTTTCTGATTTTCAGAAAGTAATCATCCTTGAAAGAGAAAAGTTTGAAAAATAAAAGAAGGCCATTGAACAAAAGAATGTGGGATTCTTCAAAGAAATATCCGACCAACGAAATGATGCTGAGATGGGATTTGAAGAAGAACGAAGCATGTTTGAGACAGAGATCAAAAGGCTTACTGCCAAGTTGTCTGAACTATCTGAGAAGGCACTAAAAGAGCAGAAAACGAAGTCTGAGTTCACGAACAAGTTTGACCTGCTTGTACAAGAAAGAGACAAATTCGCTTCAACGATTAAAGTGCTTGAAAAGTCTGTATCAAGTTCAAATCAGAAACCTGTCTCTTCACAAAGGTCAGTTAAATCTTTTAATCAGATTCGTAAGACTAACCTTTTCTATGATAGAAATATAGATGGTTCAGGTACACATCAACGAAGACGGAGATACAAAGAAGAGGAACTGGTCTGGAAGAAGAAACCAGTTGAAGATGAGCTAAAGGAAAAAGAATCATGTGTACATGCGTTTAATGCCAAAAGGAACAATGTGCGTAAAGGGAAATATGATCATATCTATACGAGAGATCAATTAATCAGGTTATCAGGTAAGAAATACCACTTTTCTTATTGTCGTACACATGATCACATTCACAAAACCAGTGATCACTTATGGTATGGTTCTTATTCTATATCCCCCATAAGAACTGCAACTAACATTCGAGGACCCAAATACCAGTGGGTACCAAAGCCGAAAACTGATTCTTTGTTGCAGGCACCTACTGTCAAGGGGGAGTAGAAGAACAATGGCTTCTAAGTAAATCAACTTAGAACCCGGACTTCAACGAAGTTTGGCTTCTGATCACATGACAGATCAGGACCCGTTCTTCAACGTTCAGACCTGGATATTTTGCAACTATCCAGGGGAGCTTAAAAGACCTAAATCATTATATCATGATTTGAGGGGAGCTTAAAGGTAAATATCTTCTAATCCTAGATCTCTGAGTGTTTGAAAGAAGAATAACTTTCAAGCATAAAAAACGGTTTCTGAAATGTTCAAACCACTTCTGATTCTCAAATGATTTTATGAATTTAGAAGTGTGATTTTAAATGTTTTTCATTTTTTTAGATTAATGTTTAACGGACTGTGTGTTTCTAAAGGTCAATACTTGCGTATTATCTTGTCTTTATACTAAAACGTATTTACACACACAGGTTCAGTACTTCATTTGTACTTGTTATTACCATGTCTCATAACGAAACAATTTTTTCGATGGTAATACCCCAATTTGAAATTCAATGTTGTTGAGCATCAATCATAAGTTCTAATCTTGTGCTTTCATTGCAAAATTGTTTATATTCGTTCATATAAACAAAATATCCAAATCTTTGTTACCCTAACCAATTTATTTGATCTGATTGTTACATTGTCAGATTCTCAAAACAAATCTCGTGATTTCATTTCATTCATTCGATACTCTTGTTTTGAGAAATCTTCAAAGTTCAAATGCTCAAAATTCATTCATATTTTTAAATGAGCATACATTTTGACAGTGTTATCTTATATGTGCTTAACTGGTCAAGTTAAACTGTTGAGCATACATTCTTTATAGGAATTACATGGGATTTGATGAACCAAGATCTCTAAATCCTTAGACAGAGAAAGTAGAGAGAGAGTAACAATGGAGCACAAAGTGTAATTCTATTCAAATGTGCGTGCGAAACTTACAACCAACAAGACCAAAGGGACTTAAATACCCTTGGTCAGATACAATACTGATAAGCACTAAACACAGTATTGACCAAGCCCTATCAATACAATGATTACTATAAAATCAGACCTAACAATCTCCCCCTTAGTAATCATTGGCACTTTGGTCTTCAAAAATTATCTTCAATAACAGCACGGACCAACAAAGCGACTTTCAGAAGCTTTCTGACTTTTAAGAAAAATTTCTTCACAGCATCTTGCAGATTGAAAATTTTCTTTGCTGCTTAAGCTCAAGACGATACACCTCTTTTGAATGATCTTGAATGAACTATGGTTTTTCGAAGCAAGAACAGCAAAAGAATTTGAAATAGCTGAGTGAATGGAATCTTTGAGCGAATCTTGATCAGCAGATAATCTTTTGAACTCTTTGTCTCTTTAACTTCTCCTTGACTTCTCCCCCTCATGACCTTGATGATCTTGATCAACTTGGTCATGCAAATGTTGGAGACGAGACAACGAAAGATCTGCAAAATCAAAGAAACAGAGAAAACAGAGAAGGTTTGCGTTCCATGCAGGAAGCGCAAAGCAAGGTTTGTGTTCTATGTGTGACGCGCAAAGCAAGGTTTGCGGTTCATGAAGGAAACGCAAAACAAGCTTTGCGTGTCATGCCTGAAGCGCAAAGTAGACTTAGAAAAAATTTACCTTGTTAAGCTCTTTGACTCCCCCTACACAAATGCATTAGATAAGACAATTCGAGATAGCATTCATGTAAAGAAAATCAGACACTCCCCCTCAAAAACAGATATGATCTTTAAAATACATCTCTTTGTTCACTCCCCCTTGAATAATGCATAAACCCATTAAAATATATTTATGAGAACACAATGATCAGAAATTAATGTAGAAAGAAAAATATACTTAATGTAAATTTTGAAACAACTAAACATATAAAATTTTAAACACTAAACATATAAAATTCTACAGAATAAAATATTACAAATTTATCAATCATTGGAAATCAAACATATGTTGTAGGATACAAGAACGAGTTTCATTGCATATCAAGTTAAGACATGTTCAGTTTCAAAAACTTCCAGCAATCTATTCAGTGTGCTCACATGCGAATCTTCAATTAGCTTCAAGAAAATGCAATTCTAAAAATATTATAGAGAACTTTGCATGTACTGACACTAAGTCATCAAAAATTAAGACTTTCACAAATTTACAGGTTTGTCGCAACTCAAATATATCACCAAGTATCATGAGATGTGTGCTCATTGGCATCTTTTAGCATTGTGCTCATTGGCATCTTAACATGAGTGTGCTCTTTGGAATCTTTTAAGCTCATGCACTTTGTCATCTTTTGATCAAAAAGTTTATTAAGTAAAGAACATGCCGTAAACGTAACTTTCTATCTGACCCTATTGCAGGATTTGGGTCAGCCGCTCCCAGACCAGTTGGCCTTAGGGGACTAGGTGTCAAGCACCCCTTGGAACTTACTTTCCCGGATCAGAAAGGCTACATCGACATATCCTAAACCCATTTATACCAGTAGAACATGACTTTCGATCTGGTTCTATAGAAGGATTTCTGTTCGATCACTCCCAGACCAAATGACCTTAGGGGACCAGATGTCGAGCATCCCACGGAACGTACTTTCCCAAACCAGAAAGGTCACAGGTACAAACTTTTAAACTTAGAGATTTCTATATTTTAAGAATTTAATATTCATCTCAATTACTCAGATCAACGTCTAAATGCTTAGCCCATATTTTCATTCCAATCAATAATTCTGATCATTTAGGTAGTCTAAGCAAAGTAATCTATAAAAATTCTGACTCACGTATCTTTAAAGCATTAATAGAAGTTTCAAACATGTTGCTGACTTTTCGACTTTTGTAAGACTTGAAATTTGACCATCTAAAATCTTTAATATAAACAAAAAAAACTTGAAAATTTATCCTAGACACATATTTTCTTCAAAGGAAAGAAAAAATGTAAAACTTTACTTTATAGAATAAAATTTGTAAAGATTTAATCTTTTAATAGATATTTAGTTGGAACAAAATAAAATTAAACTATTTCATCTTTTACATTGAAGATAATAAATTTGTGTCTCTTAATAAAAGAAAATTTTGGGTAATACACATTCATGAGTTAGATAAACAAGCTCACATTCTTGAAACATTGAGAAAAACTGGAATAACATCATTATCAGAGATAAATGCAGCGGAAATAAAATTGATGTACTCACAGTATCTCATTAAGTCAGAAGCTTAATCATTGAAGAACGAGTTCTAAACTGTTGTGTTTAGAAGTCGTGTCTATGAAGTACGGGTCCTGAGCTGAATTACTCAGAAGCCAAAATTCCCTTACTCCCCCTTAACATGTAATGCCTGCAACTTTGAATCAGATAAAGATTTGGGTACCCACTTGAATTTGGGCCCGTGTTTGTTAGTTTCATTTCGTATGGGGAAACAATATGCAGATTTGATATGAGAAGCATGATGAATATGATCAGAGAAATAATCACAACTATCAGAAGATAAAGCATGATCATCTGAACTAGAATCAGAAGACGAATATGAGACATTTTTGGAAATTTGAAACATTTTCTTTATAGAGTATTTTGAAACTTTATTACAAACAGAAAATGAATCACTATTATAAAATTTGTCTACACATCGATCTCCATCAAACATAGAATCAATTGATGTCCACCTAGCTCTCCAGATCTGCTTCTTTGACTGGCTCACTGTCCTATCTGAAATAATAGTATCGGAAGAATTAGAATTGCCAGTAAAAACTGTATCTCGTTTCTTCGACTTCTTTGACCGTCTTTTTTTACGCTTGGGTTTATAATATTGATCATTGAGCGTAAAAGAATTATCAAGAATTTTAGACGAAATATTTAAATCAGAAGAAATAAATTTATCCAAGCAACCAATCTGATCAACTAATAAATTTGAATTCACCTCGGAGTCTGAATTATTTTGAGAAAGGATTTTAAAATTTGAAACTTCCTTTTATTTTCCTTAGAATCAGAAGATAGGCTAGAAATAGAATCTAATTTTTGAGAAAATAAATTTTCTTCAAGACTAGAAGTCATAAAATAAAGAATAATGTAAGATTCAATTTTCGTCAAAATATTTTGATCTTCTATCTGATCTTCAAGATCTATGATTTTTCCTTCTAATATTAACGGAGGAGTATATTTCTTCGAATCATAAATGATTGGAGAAATATTTTCCTTATCAGAATCAGGGGCATAAGAAGGAATAAAATCATTAGATACTGAAGATTTAACAGAAGATATATCATTTAAAACTCTTCTTCCTCTACTTGATTTTTCCGGAAAATATTTGGCATTTTCGGAGGTATAAACAAAAGGAATTTCATTTTTCTTTTTATATATCCTTTTCTCATTTTCGAGATCTAACACTTCCTTTTCACTAGTCCAATGAAATTTGAACTGAGGAGCATAATGAGCAAGTGTCAGATAATCGTATTTATGTAAGGTGGGAACTTCGTCTATTACTTTGTTTAAAAATTGAGGATTATCAAAACCAAGTCCCCATCTCTGTTTTAAAGCCTCTTCACTCATCGGCTTGTTCATGTAGATTGTTTGTTCAGATTGGTCTCTTCGATAAATTTTTTCTTCTAATTTATTTATTTTATCTGAGAACTCATCTTTTAATTTGGTCATGTCAGTCAAGGATTCAAGATAAGTTTTGTTTGAAATTTCCAAAGCATCCAATTTCTTTTGAAAGATGTCTTTAGTATTTTCTAAAATAGATTTTTCATCCTTCAAAGAAATTTTCAGCTTTTCAATTAAATCTGACTTTTCAGAATTTAAATTCTTTTCAGATAAAATCTTTGAGCGCAAATCAGACAAAGCATTAATTATGATTTTAAACTGAGAGGTAATAAAATTGTAGTCAAATTCAGAATATACCTCATCCTCATCAGTGTCAGAATCGTCTGACTGGTCATCTACGACTAAGCACATCTGAGAGATCCCTACGTTCGAAGCTTCGTCGTCAGAGTGATCCAGCCAAAATTCTTCCTCGGCTAGCAAAGCTGATCCACTTTCTCTTTTCTCAGCCAATTCCAATTTCCTTCTGTAATAAGCTGAGTCCTTAACCTTCTTAGCTCTACACTCCTTTGAGATGTGACTCGGCTTTCCACAGTTGTAGCAAGCAGCAGTCTTTGGCTCGGGTACTTTGGCTTTAAACCCAGAAGTGAAGCGAGAGGAGTTGGAACTCGATCTAGGTTGGAACTTCTTCTGGTAATGTTGAGAGAGAAGAATCATATCTTTCTGTAAGGCCTCTCCATCGTCATTAGTTGACCCGGTGTAAGCGTTATCAGACAACGCTTGTTCATTCAGTTGCTTAGTGAGAAGAGCAACCGGATCAACTGTTTTCTTGTTCTTTTTATCCAGTTTGGCCTTCTTTTCCAGTACCAAAGATTCATCTGTCATCAAGATTTCATATAACTCCTGAATTGGCATGGTTGAGATTCTGACATCGTTTCTCATTCTATGGCATGACTTGTTCCACTCAGGTTGTAAAGCGTTCAGAAACTTCAAGTTAGCCTCCAACTCAGTCTTGGTGACTTTAATCTTGTAGAGATCATTGATAACAACCCAGAATCGATCAAACACACTCTTCAAACTTTCCCCATCCTTTGCCTGAAACTTTTCAAAGTTGTTCATGTATCTGGTCTGTCGTAACTGAGTAGACATTGCAGAACCAAGCATAATCTTCTCAAGTTGTGTCCACATCAGCATAGAGTTATATTTGAAGCAATTGATTATGTTATAGATGGAGTTGGGAAGAGCAAGAATCAGATTTGATTTAGCCTGACTGTCTGCTTTATATCTTGATAGCTCTTTTTCGTCATATTCACTTAAAGGTGTTTCAACTGCTGTAGCTGGAGTAGCAGCAGTTGCTGGAATCACTTTCATTTTCCTCACCATAGGACCCTCATACAGAGATTTCATCATGTTATCCCCATTAGGTTGCCTTTCAATAAAGTTGATAAACCGATCCTGCCACTGTTCGAATTCGTTGTCATTGATTAGTATTGGTGGACGAGTATCAGACCCCAAAGACATCATGAGGTCATTCTTGTAGATCTGTGCTTGCAAAGACATCTTGAGAAAATGATCAACTTGAAGTGAATGACCGTCCCAAACTATATACCAGAAAATAAAAAATCAGATTGAATTGAAAATTTTCGAAAAAAATATTAAAAAATGACAATTTGAAAAACACTTGATATGACACAAAGATTAAAAAGAAAAAAATTCAAAAGACACATTAAAAAAAATTCCAGAGCTTTGTGGGTGTGGAAGGAAATGCAAAGTTGAGCTTTGCGGGTGTTGTGGAAAACGCAAACAGAGGTTTGCGTTTGCAATGGGAAACGCACAATGAGGTTTGCGGGTGTAATGGGAAACGCAAACTGAGACTTTGCGTTTGAGGCTTCAAGTGAAAACCTGAAAAACAAGATGATGAAAGAGACGCAAAGCAATATGAATGACCCACAAACTATATGAATGAAACGCAAAGTTCAAAAACTCGAAAATTTTCGCAAAATCATATCAAACCAAGAAATTTAACCAAGAAAATCGCATATTGATTTTCGAAAACACAATTCTAACAATAATTAATAACCAATTTCGATTAAACAACACTAAAACTCAAATTCTTGAATCGAACAGTAAAGAAACCCGTTTTTCCAGAAAATCACAAATTTTCAAAATCGAATATCTAAACTTGAATTTTATGCAAAACAATATGAATTAAACGTGATCGATTACTAAAAATGAGTCTAAACAAATCAATTTCGCACAAATTCAACCAAGAAATAATCCAAATTTGATGAGAACTCAAGAAAACGAGATTTTCTTGAAAAAATCAAGAAAATCAATCAAATTTTCGAATTCAATCAACAATTCAGACTATGAAAATGCAATCTCTCAATTCTCTCAAGATTCAGTCCGCTCTTATACCAATTGATGAACCAAGATCTCTAAATCCTTAGAGAGAGAAAGTAGAGAGAGAGTAACAATGGAGCGTAAAGTGTAATTCTATTCAAATGTGCGTGTGAAACTTACAACCAACAAGACCAAAGGGACTTAAATACCCTTGGTCAGATGCAATACTGATAAGCACTAAACATAGTATTGACCAAGCCCTATAAATACAATGATTACTATAAAATCAGACCTAACAGGATTTGTGAGTGAACTTAAACAGAACTTCCATGGATTCACGTAAACCAGTGTTTCCTACCTCGGAAGTTATCCTAGAGTGATTTGAGGGGTGAGGGGTCATAAATCAAAGAGTGGGGGAGATAACTCATCGGGTTGAGTTTTCCTCATTGTGCTGAGCGGAAAAATGAAAAAGAGATTTTGGTTAGAAGTGAGATTTAATGTTAAAAAGAAAGAGGGTGTGAGAACAGAGTTAAAAGAATATCAGAACTCTGCACCAACCACTTTCTGAGTCGGGCAACCACATATTCTGATTGGTTCACATTCTTTGGTGACCATCATTGAAAAGGCACCTAGCCCATGCCAACTCTTGCTATAACCCCACCAACCACTCGTTTCTTTCTTAACAAAGAAATGTTTAATTTTCTTTGGGGACGCAACATATCTGCTATCTCGTCTTCATTTGGAAGATTTAGATATTGAAAAAGAAGGAAAGTTGCCCCACCTTAGCACCTCTTTCATGCACATTGAGTCCGTGTAATATCTGTTGTTGTCTCAACAGTTTACAGAATTTGAGCCTGATCAAGCTAAGTAGCTTCAATCATTCATACATTTGCACGAGCACACAAGGAATGAGTTTTCTTGTCATAACATTCATTGAAAATTCCTTTGTGGCTTTTCTATGATTGAATGGAAGACCTGGGGGAGTGAACATCACAAAAGCTCCTTTACAATGTACATCTGTTGTACAAAGTGGCTCTGTGCTTCTTACAGGCATACTAACTGTTTCATCTGTTGAATCAGGGTTACATTGTCCATTATGTCTGAATTTGAAAATATTTGGATATATACATTTCATGAATTGACGGATACTCAGATCAAAGGACGAAGAATATCATATTATCATAAAGGGGAGATCAAAGAATGCGTTGAAATTAAAGAAGTTTTGATGATCATGATGCTCACAATCATCAAAAAGGGGGAGAATTTTTCAAAGTTCAATTTCTCAATTTCAAAGTTTTGAATAAAGAAAGTTTGTTTTTCTGAAGACGGTCTAAAGATCAAAGAGATGAAGATATGAGTTTAATGCTAAATTTGTTTGTCTGAAGACAGTGAAGTTTTCAAAGTTTGTATTGATTCTTTCTCGTATCACGTATCATGTGGTGTCTGCTACAAGTTTGTTTATCATTCCTCCTATGCGATGATTGAAACAAGTTCTTGAGAAGAAAACAAATCTATTCAACTCGCGGTTCAAAGATATATTCTTTGTTTTAAACTGAAGAAGCACCGTGGAATGTCAAGTAACTCTCACATTATTTTTCTTGTGCGTTGATCCGATGTGATTGAGTTTTTACAGCTGAAAGCTGCTTGATATTGCTTTCAGTCGATGTTACTGTACATTGAATCTGGTTACAAAGTTGATACTATGAAGACCAAGAGCTTTATTCAAGGGGGAGCGTGGAAAGACATGAAGACATGCAACACCAAAGTTCTTCAAAGATTCAAGAGGGAAAGAAGATCAAGGCCTGAAGTTTTTTTCAAGAAGATAAATGCTTTATTCAACTTTAGGGAGAGATTGTTAGGACTAAAATTCCTGTGCGTTGAAAGTGGAATAAAGTATTTATAAGGGTTCAATATGTAATTAACTAATAGTTGTTTTAATTAGATGGGCCCAAGCCCATAAGCCCGTCAGGCCTGCGTGCCAAAGTATTTAAAGTTGTTTTCTATTTCATTTGTAAGTTAGAAGTTCATAATTTCATTATTCAGTTTTCTAGTCATTAGGTTTACAAACCCTTATCAGAAATTCTCTCTGTAAACCTAAACCCTTTGAAGTAATATCAATCATATGACTAGTTGCTGTGGCCTATAATCTGTTCATCTTTGATTGCTAATTATTCTGTTTTGCACTGAACTGGGATCTACACAGTGTATTTGAAAAAGGTGATTCATCAACTAAGGTTGATGACTTAGTTCTTGTGAGTACCTACTATGCTAAAGATAAGAAGCAAAAGAAAAGGGACTCACAGAAACAGACAAGCACGGGTAAACATAAAAAGCACAAACTCTTATATCTCATGGTTCTTACAAATCTAAATCTTCTGTTTTAGATTTGAAAAGTAAAAGGTCTGAGGCAAAGCTTGAATGGCGACCTAAGAAGAATGTTGAAGAGTTGACAAAATCATTGTTTGATTTGGAATGTAATAGGATTGTTGTTAGTGTTTCTGATGTAATTGGTCATGTACCTTGCTACAAGACTTACTCAATAAAGTAATTGATCTAATTGTATCCGTCTACTACTCAGTTTTCTAGTCGAAATGATTTTGTGATTCGACAATATTCTGATAATTGGTTTGGATCATATCATGTCTATTCTAATAACATTGTTTTAAAAGCTTGTCAAAAGATCAAAGGGTCCAAATTCAAATGGATGCCAAAATCATGTGCTAACTTGCTAGGACCCATCTATAAATGGGTACCTAAAGCTATTTTTCCTTGAATTCTCTTGCGCAGACCCGTCATATGTGGTACTTGGATTCAAGCTTTTCCAAGCATATAACTGGGCACAAAGATATTTTATCTAATTATACAGAGAAATTCTGTGACAACGTCAGATTTGGGAATGACCAGTTTTCACCAATCTTGGGATATGGAGACGTAGTACAAGAGAACATAACGATTAAGAAGGTGAACTACGTTGAAAGATTAGGACACAATCTGTTCAACATTGGTCAGTTCTGTGAAAAGGATTTAGAGGTTAATTTCAAGGCCAAGCGATGTTGTTTGAGAACTGAAGATGGTAAAGAACTCTTGGTCGGGACGCGAAAGTCAAACCTCTACACAATCAATATATCGAAAGTCAAGACTGATAATGTTGTGTGTCTACTTTCTAAAGCCTCTATGCAACAAATATGGTTATGGCATAGAAAGCTATCTCATCTCAACTTCAGAAACACCAACAAGTTGGTGACTGGCAATCTGGTCAAGGGTTTACCTGAGCTGAAATATGTCAAAGAACATCTGTGTGTTGCGTGTGAAAAAGGTAAGATGAAAAGAGCTTCTCATAAGCCTAAGTCTGAACTGAGCACAAGTACTCCTTTAGAACTGATGCATATGGATCTCTGTGGTCCAATGCAAACTCAAAGCATAAACGGCAAGAAATACGTCTTGGTGATTGTTGATGATTATTCAAGATTCACTTGGGTAAAATTTCTAAGATCGAAAGATGAGACACCCGATGTCATCATCTCATTCTTAAAGATCGTTCAAGTGAACTTGCAGAAAACAGTTAAGCTTCTCAGAACTGATAATGGCACATAATTAAAAACAAAATTGTTGACGATTATCTCGAATCGGTTGGGATAACACATCAATTTTCTACTGCCAGAACTCCGGAACAAAATGGGGTAGTTGAACGATAAAATCGGAATCTTATCGAGGCTGCACGGACAATGCTGAGCCAATCCGATCTAACTTTGATTAATAATAGAATACCTTTGTGGGCCGAAGCTATCTCAACTACATGTTATACACAAAATCATTCCATCATTCATCGTCGGTTTGGTAAAACGCCATATGCTTTGATTAATAATAGAATACATAGCATTAAACATTTTCACATCTTTGGATGCAGGTGTTTTGTGCTAAATGACAAGGAGAACTTGAACAAGTTTAGTCCTAAGGCTGATAACGACATTTTCATTGGATATTCTTAGACATCTGCTGCATAAAGAGTTTACATGAAAAAATCCAAGATAGTTGTGAAGAGCGTCAATGCCACATTCGATGAAGAAATGGCTTCTAATCAAAGCAGTTCAGAATCCGTGATAACATGAGTATTAACTTCTGGTCATATCAGTACAGAACCCGTGGTTAAAGTTTCTAATTCCGATAAAGCGTCAATATCTACATCTCATTTAACAGAATTAGATTTATTTTTTGAATTTTTCTAGGATGAGTTTCTTGGTTCTAAATTGACTAAACTTGTTGTGATTGACAGATCTGAAGATTCAAGTAGTCATCATCCAATCACTTAAGATGTCTCAACTGAATCCGATCCCCCGATTCAGAATAAAACTCAAGTTCAAACACCTACTCACTCAGTTAATGTTGCAAATGAAATTGCAGAGCCAGAAGTTACACATTCAGTTAGATGTACGGTAATGCCTACTCAACATACATCAAATGTCCAATCCACTTAAACTTCTTCACCGATTACTTCAACTGAACCCCAACATGAAGAAAATTCTGGATACTTAGATGATCAACATGATCAATCTACACCTAATCCACTCCCTTATGTATACAAGTGGACCAAAGAGCACCTAGTTCATCAAATTATTGAAGATTCGTCAAAGCCTGTGCAAACTAGGTCTGCAACAACAAATGAATATTTGTTTGATTCATTCTTGAGCAAAATAGAACTGACAAAAGTCTCAGAAGCTCTTCGTGATCCAGATTGGGTTACAACCATGTAAGAAGAGCTCACCAATTTGAAACGCTTAAAGTCTGGCGATTGATGCCCCGACCTGAAGGAAAGACAATCATTGGCACCAAGTGGGTATTCAAGAATAAAAAGGATGAAGATGGTGTTGTTATTCGAAATAAAGCAAGACTTGTAGCCAAGGGATACAGACAAGAGGAAGACATTGATTATGATGAGACTTATGCACTAGTTGCACGTATTGAGGCAATTAGGATGTTCCTAGCCTACGCTGCACATAAGAATTTTAATGTCTATCAAATGGATGTCAAGATAGCCTTTCTAAATAGATTATTAAAAGAATAGGTGTACGTTTCTCAACCTGAAGGATTCGTATGTGCGGACAAACCAGATCATGTTTATAATCTAGATAAAGCACTTTACGGACTCAAACAAGCCCTCGAGCCTGGTATGACGTGTTATCTAAATTCCTTGTCAAGTCTGGATTTTCCAAAAGTAAAATCGACACCACTTTATTCATTAAAAGGGAGAAAGCTGATATCATTTTAATTCAAATATATGTGGACGATACATATTTGGTTTAACTAATCCAAAGTACTGTAAGAATTTTTCTAACCTCATCGTGTCACGTTTTCAAATGAGTATGATGGAAGAGATGAACTTCTTTCTCGGATTACAAGTTAGACAATTTTCCACGGGGATTTTTATAAATCAAGTGATGTATATTGCTGACATTTTAAAGAAATTTAATATGTCAAATTGTACTCCAATTTCAACCCCGATGGCACCAGGAACTAAGATCGGAGTTGATCTCTCGGGAATAGATGTTGATGTTAGAATCTATAGAGGAATGATTGGTTCTTTAATGCACTTGACGGCTAGTAGATCGGATATTATGTTTTCGACATGCTTATGTGCTCGATATCAAGCTTCGCCTAAAGAATCCCATATGTCAGCTATAAAGTGGATATTTAGATATCTTAAGGGAACTGCAGATCTTGGTTTGTGGTATCCTAAAGATACAGGTTATGAGCTAATAGCGTATTCAGACGCAGATCATGTAGGTTGTATGCTAGACAGGAAAAGCACATCAGGTCACATTCAATTTCTTGGAGACAAGCTCGTAAGTTGGGCCTCAAAAAAACAACTTTATGCTTCCACTTCAACTGCTGAAGCAGAGTATGTAGTTGCTGCCAGTTGCAGCTCTTAAGGATTGTGGATGAGGACACAACTTCGAGACTATGGTTTCTAGTTCAACAGGATTCCAATATATTGTGATTCCAAAAGCGCCATAGCAATATAGTTAATCATGTTCAGCACACAAAGACTAAACATATTGATGTGAGATATCATTTTATCAAAGATAATGTCGAAAAAGGTACAATTGAACTTTACTTTGTAAACACGGATTATCAACTTGCAAATTTGTTTACCAAGCCATTAGACGAAAAGAGATTTAATTTTCTCATTTCGAAACTTGGCATGTTAAACCTCAAGACTTAGTCTGTAGATACCTAGTACAGTTTATTTTTGTTATTTTTCTTCATTTCTTTATTTTTAATCTGAACGATATATGTACTGAAAGGTTCTGTTAATGCATACAGGGGGAGTAGATAAAGTTTAAATGATCTACATTCTAGGGGAGTTATAAATTTTCTTGCATATATTTTTCACTGGCATATTTTGTGATGCATATGTTCAGGGGGAGTAATGAAATTGACTTCTGATTACATCTGATCAGAACTCGTTCTTAAACGTTTTACTGCTTTCATGTCTTTATTTTCAATAAAGTTTGTGAATAAGACTTTGTACTTTGACGACTTTTTGACTATATGCAGAATTTGAGGGGGAGATTACATGATCATATCAATCATGACTTCGGAGCTGACTGTGATCCCATGTTTCAAGCAATCATAACAAAACACAATAACAATTAAAGATCTAAGATGAGATTTAGAGAGAAATGGTCACAAATCTTGTCGTATTCATATGTCTCACAAAGCAATTACATGGAATCACTCACACACTAAAAGCTTACAAAAACAAGACAAAACAAGGCTTTATATAGGGTCAAATAGAGACTTGACCTCTATTCAAGCATACATGAAAAGTAAACTAAACAAAGTAAACACACTTACAAAGTGACTCAAAACTATGATCTAACATTCTCCCCCTTTTTGAGCAATTTGAAAGTCTTCAACTTGTCCATTTCCTAATGCAAGTTCTCCTTATTCCCATATAACCTTCAAACCTTCTAATTGCTTGCCTGAATCTGATTCTGTCCTTGATAGCATCAATAACATTCTCAGTAAAGATCCTCTCCAATCTTGGCATATGATCTTTCTCAACTAATCTCTGCTTTTCACTCTCTTCATACTTGACTTCCAGCTTTTTAAGAACATCTTCTAAAGTACCATCAGAGTACTATGGAATCTCAGCAGCTTTCATAAATCTTTTCTCTTTCTTGTCCACATTCTCATACACAACTCCAAGTTATGGTTCTCATAGAACAGTGTAGAGTGGAGTATCTTCAAGCAAAGGATGAGTCATGTCAGGCTTAAGCAAGTTGATTCTCTACTGGTTTGTCTCTATGCCCAACTGAAAGTCATAGAGATATGTTGAGTAGATATGCCTTTTGATAAATCTCTTGATAGTATCTAGAGCAAAAACTATCTCATGGTGCCTGATGGCTATGTCTCTGAAATCATGGTACACGAATTCAATTTCTCTGAAGTTTATATTGGCAAAATCAACTTCATTGAAAGTATACATCTCCAAATTATTTCTCTGAACAATAAACTCAGGATACCAAATCTTCTTGTATTTCTTCATAGTCACCTTGGTAACTTCCATAATTTCAGACTTGCTTCTAACATCCTTGCATGTTCTCCCCATAATCTGCAGCATTCTGATATAATCTTTCTGATATTCTGGAGACTTATCTTGAATCCACAGAAGTTGAGCTTGATCGATCTGTCTAATGTAGCTCACAAAAATCTTAACTCCCTTCTCAAGATATAAAACACGTAGAGCTCGTCTGATTCTTTTAATCTCTTCAATGGTAGGACCAAATTCATCATAGCCAGTCAAAGGAGTAGAAGCCACCACAGGAGTACCTGAAGGACATGCTTCAGTTTGTGGAAACTCTAGCATAAGTGGTGGTTCTCTGACAAACTCTGTTTGATTCTCTAGGCTTCCAGGCTTTCTCTGGTATGGAAACTCTTCTTCAACATGGACATCATAATCAAGATTAACAGTTGCATCAACATTCAGATTGACATTTTGATCAGCATCATCAGGTTGAAGAACATTGGGATCAGGAAATTCAAACTCGCTAAAAGATAGGACAGTTGGAACAACACTTAGTTCAGGCAGTTGAACATGAACAGGACTTAGATGAAGTTCTTCAGGAGTGCTCTGAGAAAACATTGCAATTAAAGCATCTGTATCTCTGTCCTCAAACAAATCATCCAAAACACTAGCCTCATGAGTTGGTATCACCTCAGCTCTCTTTACAATCTTAGTAAATTCTACAACTTCATCATTAGAAGGAATTTCAACAAAATAACTTTTCTGCCCTTCTTCCTTTATCTTCCAATACATCTCATACTTGGCATTGACTTCAGCAAAAGAGTCATCTTCAAGAGCAATGATATCAGGATTTAGCAAACCTGTTATATACAAAATTTCTTTCCTTGTTGCAATCTTAGGCTTTTCAATCCTTGATTCAATACTTTCTCTAGCATATAATACCAACTCCAACTGATCATTTTGCTCAGTACCTTGATCAGCACCCCTTCCCAGACTTTCAACATTTTCAGCTCTTTCTTCCACCAATACTATTTCACCAGAACCACCAGCAGCTGTCTGTTTCTCCCTTTTCTCCCCCTCATGATCATTATCTGGATCATGATCATGATCTTTAGTAGAAACAACTACCTGGGCTTTGCAAGATGTTTAAACTATATGTTTAAGATCAGATAGAGCAAACAAAATGTCAGATTTAAAAGAATGAAACTCTGAGGCACTGACCAAATATGCTGGTTGTACAGATTGTGGCGGTTGACTTTGATGGTGGGATTGCAGAAGGGTTAGAAGATCTGCATCTTGCTGAGTATTCGGAGCTTGAGATAAAAGTTTTGCAAGAAGCAAAGACTTAAGATCATCGATGGATAGGTCAGCTGGTTGAGTGTATGGAGTTTGCTGGCTTTGTTGGGTAGGCTCAGGTTGAGATACTGGGTCTTTCCCTTTCAATAGACATTTTATAGCTCCTATCTCCTCCTCTACCTTCTCAAAAATACGAGATTCAACAGCCTTTAAGGCGCCATTGAAGAATTCCTTTGACACAAAGTCTGGGTTAGTAATTCCGGTATCACTTAGATTAACCGTTTGCATGTCATCTGTAGAAACAACTGCATGGCATGTGTTCATTATTCGCATGGACGTGGCAATGACAAGATTTCCATCCGGTCCTCGTAGTACGGATTGCGGATCTACTCGGGATGTTCGGATCGGGTCACTTAGACTTCCGATGGTAGATGTAGCAAATAGTATCCTAGGAATAACAATTGGTAAAAGATATGGCACTAGACTCAATTGTGAAGGAAGTGGAGATGAGAACTGGGCCTGCAGTTCTCTTGTTTCAATACCTTGATCCTCCGAATGAGAACCCGGTAGATTATGTGCAATATCCCCGTGAGAAGTTGAAACTAAATCCTGTTGAAAGGCAATAAAGTGGTTGGCTTCGGTGTGCAATTGCATAAGTGGGCTACTTATGTCTTCACTTGCATGCAACACATGCGGCGAAGTGGTTGATGTGGTTTCCCTTTTGGAAATGTAAGTTTGGGTAATCCCACGCTCACCATGTTCTTTTCCTTCAGTCTCACTCATTCTCTCATCTGGTTTTTCAACTAAATCTCCCTCGTTCCTCCTTATTTCTCCTACAACTTTAGTAATAACAACATCAGCACGAGTATGATCATCCACTTCCATGGCATCAGTACCATAGAATGGTTCAAATATATCTGTAAGATCATCAGCACAGATATCAACAGGTTGTTCTGTGTGAGTTCCAGCAATTTCAGCATTATCATCATTGTTTCCATTATCATCCTGATCATCATCACCATCTGATTCACTATCTCCAGCTATCTCATTATATGTTTCCTCATCATCTTTAGAGCTTGATGCAGAAGGAACTTCACTTGTCTCATTACCACTGCCTGCCTGTTCTTGTGCAAGATCCAGTTGATTATCAGAGCAATGACCTTCATCGGCATGAGGTGTCACTGAACGTGGGGTAACAACCCGTGACCCTGATGTCTCTAGTCGTGGTCTCTAACCCCCTCCAGAGCCCCTCTTGGTGTTTTTCTTCTTCTATCCCCGTTTCTGTACCCCCGTGGTATCAGAAACCCTCACTGAATCCGCTCGCCTAGGGATTGAGCCTTGGGTAGGGATAACCAGTTTTGGTCGTCCCGTAGATTCTCTATTATCTATTACACTATCGCACTCTGGATTTGCATAGTCCAATAAGCTCTCAGGCACAGGCATGGTGTATGGAAACTCCCTCTTTTGCTTCATGAGGTATCTCATCTCACTGAATGGAGCATGAGGATGATTTCCCCTCTTTGGTGTCTGTGGATTACTCCTCAGCATACTTATGACAATAAGATCCACAAACCTATGATATGGTACATAGTTCGGTGCCTTTGAAGTCTTCTTTGAAACCACTTTTTCATACAGCTCAGTCAAGAAGATATGTGCATAGTCTATGTGCAGGTCATGAACAATAGAGTAGAATAGATTCAGTATGTGAATGCTGGCATTATCTGTTCCATAGATCTTTGAAGTAAGGCATCGGTTGATCACTGAGAATAGGGTATAATAGAATGGTGGAAAATTATTCTTCTTGAAGTGACTAACTTGAGTCATCTGGCCCAGATACCCCATGTCTCTTATGCCCTTGAACACTTCAGCATCTGATGGTAGTTCATCATATGAAGTTCTCCCCTCTCTTGTTTTTTCATAAGGAAGGCTCAAGATGAATCTAAGTCTTTCTTGGGTCAGAACATATATGAAATGATCTATCTCCATCTTGAATACAGGTATTCTCTCTCCTTGCTCCTTCACATGACTGAACCTTATATTCTTCCAGGCTTGTTGCACATACAGTTCTGGAACTACTGCAACTGCTGTAAGAGCATTCCTCAAAGGATGGTTCCTCAGGATATCCAGTACCAGGGGTTCAATTCGGATACTGAATTGAAGATGATGATTGTTTGGTTGTTGGGGTTTCATCTCAGCTGGTGATATGAGAAATAGATCTGGATTTGCATTATGTGGAACTTGAAAATCAGATCTAGATGATGGCATTGGGCACTGTTCAGAAGCTTCCTGATGTGGTGAATGTTCACCAGTCTGAACATGCTGATCTACGGATTGTTCTGCCAATGGTACCTAAAAGAATGAACAATAATGGACAGGGTCCAAATGGGTTACTGAAAAATTGAGTTTTAACACTTGAAAACCACTTTTTAAAAAATGACAAGTGTAGAATTCTCATGACAGGGGTATGCGAATTCTGCACTTAGGAATTGAAAACCATCAAGAATTCGCATGAAGAATTCGTATGAAGGCTTATACGAATTCCTCACTTGGAATTTTTTCAAACGCAGATTCAAGAATTCATATGAACAATATACGAATTTTACACTTCGAATGATTTGACCCCGAGGTATACAGAATTCGTATGGAAGTCTCAACCAAGAATTCACATATCTTTGATTTTCCTTGAAAATTTTCTAAGTGTTCATAAGAACTTCAATAACATCTTCAAAACTTCAAATCAAACCCATATCTTGAAATATTAAATTTTAAATTTTAGCCCTAGATTTAACTTATGTTAAGATCGATTTATGATTAAAACCACTTTATGTCCAAGAAATCTTAGATTTTAACAACAATCAATCCTTAGTCTTGATTTTTTATTAAGAACACTAAGAACATTCGAAAAATCCAGATTCAAGGATCAAACCCAACAAAAGTCGATTTTAGGTCAAAAAATTTTAAATGAAAGAGTTTGATTTCATTAAGTTAATATTCTTTTAGTTCAGATTACCACTTAGAAACTTTATCAAGATAAGAATCTGTCAAAATAATCAATGTTTTATACGAGTTCTTGAAATACGAACAATCCATCGAATCCATAAACCTAAATCTAATCCAGATGGGGTATTTCTGCAAAGAACAAATCATATGACAAACAATACAAACAAAGCAAAATACAATAACAAGAACAAACAAACACCTTTGTGTTAGTGAATGCCCAAAGGCTAATCATAAGATGATTGTAATTTTGAGTTTTGTTTCATGAAATTAATAAATAAATAAAAGGCATTGCCCAATTTATTATGTCTATGTTATATTATGTGTTTTTAATTATTCATAATAAATAACCTTAGAATAATGTATTCTAAATATCACTAGTTAAATATTATGTTGGGTTTTAAGGTTGAAGTAATATGATAATGACTAGCATATGTAGGGATTCATATAGAGATATTGACTCTACATATGGGTACAAAATGGAGATTTTGTGTATCGGACGTGACTCGCTATGAAAACACTTCATTGGATGTCATGTGAGTGTCATAAGTGTTTCTCATGTGGTCAATGTACATGTAATTCTTTGACTTGAGAAATATTAAGTTTGTTGTGTGTGAGTAATATATTTTGACATTTGTTCTAATCATTCCGTAACTGGGTGACATAATTATTGTTGGGTATGTTATAAATCACATGGTAGAACTAGCATGTATCGTGATAGGATTTGTTCCTCTTTTATGACGGGAGTGATGTCTCTATGCCCTTGATAAATATATACTAAGGAAATGCATGCATGCTCAGATAAATGATATGAGATATCAATTTCTATTTTCATTAGTATATTAGGGAATTACGAAACTATAGATTGGACATAACGAGAATGACACATTTAATGTCTCGTGTTCAATCTAGACATTAAGGACAAAAGAATTAAATGTATAAACTAAAATTGACTACAAATCGATAATTTGTTGTATCACCAATTCTCGTCATTTGGGTGACGATGATGTATTGCTGGATACCGCTCCTCGTTTATAAATATAAATACGAGATTTATATTTATTACCAACATGTCGAGAACCCATTGGGTCACATGCTTTGAACATATCCGGATAAGGAGTTTCAATAATTAAAATGTTTAATTATTATATCTGATTTATATTGTTTAATCTGATTAAATAAAAATCAGATATTATTTTGTTGGACATTAAATAACTTGGCTAGGTATGGTTATGTAAGAAAGTGATAGTGCATGACCACTCTTACACTCAAGTAAGGTGTGGAGATGATGGTGATCTTTTAGGTCATACTTTCATCACCATTTATAATGTATGACATTGTATACAATTGTTGTTCTTGCAATTCTCTCTAAAATCACCTACAACTATATGCTCCCTTTCCTTTCTAAGTTTTGAAACCGTGACTAGCATCACGAGAAGGCAAAGGATTCGAATTGTTCGCGTGGATACCGTGGAGGCATCAAGTTTGCTTTGTTGTTGTGATTCAAAGTCTCGTTAACTATGAGGTATAATTTTGAAACTCCCGATTTATTCCGGTTCGTATGGGTCCTTGGAGGGTTACGGTTTTATTTTCCGCTGTGCTTGAGATCCCGTAACCCAACAGTGGTATCAGAGCTACTTACGAACCTCTAGATCGTTTTTTTTTGTGACATGCATGCATTTTTAAAATTGTTTTGCTGTTGTATGATTTTGTTTCGTAAATATTTTGGTTTTTTCGTCCCATAAATATTCTGAATCTCAGAAAACTTAAAACATGGAAAACGTGGATCATTCTGTTAGGGTTCTACCGGCTTTTGAATCGCATCATTTTGACTTCGTATGAATGTTTTATGAATTTTGTACGACAGTGTCGCAATGCTGTTCGAAAATCGAACCCACTACAGGTTTGATTTGTATTTCAACCCATAAGGGTTCTGGATCTTTGAAATCCTTAAACATAAAAGATGTGCATCTTTTTGTTAGTTTTCTAAAGAACTTTGAATCACCATTTTTCGATATCGTATGAATTTTGTATTAATTTTATACGGTGGTGTTGCAAATCGTCTTTATGTTTCAATGTGATTGAATATGTATAATGTGATTTGCTTGGTGAATGGTTATAGCCCTTAGTCATGGATGTATTATATTTGATAAATACGACTTGCATGTCGTGCCTTTCTCTATATACTCTCTTTGTACATTCTTCTCTCATCCAATCCCCTCGAATGTAACTCGAGGTTTCTTTGTTTGAAATGTAAAGTATTTTGTATAAAAGAAAACAAGAGATGGAGGCGTTATGAAGTGATGAAGATGAGAAGACTTAGAACCATAAGAGTTTATTTTATGTAATGATATTCATATTTGGCTCTATGAATATCGCATAGGGGGGCTATAACCATCTCACATTTATTTTTACGCTTTATATATAATGATATATTATGCGTGGTTGTATGTATGTGATATTTGTTACAACATTTTAAAACAAATATGATTTTAAAATATATATAAGTAAAAGGAGTTTTACAAATCAAAATGAGTTTTGATAAAATAAAAATTGGTATTTATATAAGATATAAAGTGGGCCGTCGATCTTGAGTGATAAGGTCTTAGTACATCATAGTAAGATTTCAACCGGTTTTGTCATAAAGGCCTAAACTGCCAAAAAAAGGAAGGTATTTAAGTGATCCTCGTGATCCTCCTCTAATCTGGATTCCGGTTAAATCAAACTATGAGGAAACGATCTATTACAAAAGAAAGAATGGTAAAATCAAACTAACTAAAATCCCTCACCAAAATATTAAGTTTAAGATGTCTTCCAAACATGGCACTTGTCAAGACTTTTATAATTGAGGGTGGGTCATGCTAATGTTGGGTACTCTCTTTAATCATAGTAAGATAAGGTAAGCATATGATTCCTACAAGCCATTTTGGGTCGGACTTAACCAAATTAAGCCTAATAGTATTGGGGATTTGGAGGCATGTGTTTGAAACATTCATATGATGAATTTAAATAAAAGTTATTTACCTAACTATCCAAGAGTTACATAGAGATGTAATTAGCAATGTTGTTGCTTACCTAAAACATTATTGGTTGATCGGTTAGCTAAAGTTAAATTGATCGATAATGAGAATATGGATCTTGGCCTGCTAGAAAGCTTATAACGCTTTCCGAAACGATAAAAGAGGGTTGTTGTTTTGATTAAAATAGCGGGAGCTTGTTTGATGAAAGTCCTTATTAAACAATAAAATTTCATGACACTAAGAACTTTGCTTTTCTATTGTAGATTACCAATGGCACAAACCAACAATTGAAACAAAAACACTTTGCGATCGATTCTTGAGAAAGAAAAACTAAATGGAACAAATTTCATTAATTGGTATCGTAATTTGATAATTGTCCTCAAAGCTGAAAAGAAACTGTATGTCTTGGAGCAACAAATCCCTGAAGAACCTAATTCTAGTGCTCCTAGAACTGAAAGGGACACTTTTAAAAAACATGATGAAGATGCTTTGGACGTCTCATGTCTAATGCTAATAACCATGGAACCTGAGCTTCAGAAGCAACATGAAAACATGGGGGCTTCCGATATGATCGAACACCTGAAATTGCTATTCCAAGAGCAAGTTAGACATGAGAGGTACGAAACATCCAAGGAACTGTTCCGTTGTAGAATGTCCGAAGGTAGTCCCGTTGGCACTCATATGCTTAAAATGATTAGGCATATTGAGCGCCTTGAAGGACTAGGTTTTTCTTTACGAAAGGAGTTGGCTATTGATGTAGTTTTGCAATCATTGCCAAATAGCTACAGTCAATTCGTGGTGAACTACAACATGCATGACTTTGAAAAATCCCTTCCAGAACTGCTCAATATGTTACGAACAGCTGAGCAAGAGCTTGCAAAGAACAAGTCCACCATTTTGACGGTCCGTAAGAACAAGAAAGGGAAAGGCAAAGGAAAGTCAATTGCCAAATCCACTTCTAAATCTTTGAAGCCAAAAGGAGGCATTAAGAAATCCAAGGTAAATGTACCTAAGGAGGGTGAGTGCTTTCATTGCAACAAACCCGGTCATTGGAAGAGGAACTTTCCTCACTACCTTCAGGAAAAGAAGAAAGGAAGTGTAACTTCCACTTCAGGATCTATGTGATATAAGCTAATCTTTCTACTTCTTATACATTATGGGTATTAGATACTGGATGTGGTTCTCATATTTTGTAGAAACGTGCAGGAACTAAAAAGGACGAGAAGGTTGAGCAAAGGTGAAGTTGATCTGCGTGTTGGAAATGGGGCAAAGGTTGCTGCTATAGCCGTAGGATCTATTTTGTTAACTTTACCGACCGGATTACTATTAGAACTTGATGACTGTTATTGCGTACCATCTATTTCTAGAAATTTGATTTTTGTATCTTGTTTGGACAGGAAAGGTTTTACCTTTAATATTGGGAACAAATGTTGTTCATTCTCTTTTGGTAATATATATTATGGTGATGCAAGTTTGATTAATGGTCTTTACGTTCTTAATATGGATAATCCGATTTATAACATAGATAAAAGGGAGGTCAAATCGAATAGTTCAGATTTAACCTATCTCTGGCATTGTTGTCTTGGCCATATAAACGAAACTCGCATTTCCAAACTCCATAAAAATGGATAATTGAACAAGTTAGATTTTGAATCATATGGGACATGTGAAGCTTGTTTAATTGGAAAGATGACAAAGGCTCCTTTTGTTGGACAAAGTGAGAGAGCAAGTGATGTATTGGGAATCATACACAGTGATGTATGTGGACCGATGAACATACAAGATAGAGGTGGTTATAGATACTTCATTACATTTACTGATGATCTTAGTAGGTTCGGCTATGTATATTTAATGCGACATAAGTCCGAGTTCTTTGAAATGTTCAAAGAATTTCAAAATGAAGTACAAAACCAACTTGGAAAGAGTATTAAGATTCTTCGATTTGATCGAGGTAGCGAATACTTAGACCATGATTTTCTTGATCATCTTAGAAATTGTGGTATTGTATCACAATTCACTCCACCTGGAACACCACAATGGAATGGTGTCTCCGAAAGGAGGAATCGTACATTGTTGGACATGGTACGATCTATGATGAGTCAAGCTGACCTTTTGACATCCTTTTGGAGATATGCTCTAGAGACAACAGCTTTCACACTAAACCGAGTTCCATCAAAATCTGTTGAAAAGACACTATATGAGATATGGATTAGAAAGAGTCCTAAATTATCTTTTATGAAGATTTGGAGTTGTGAGGTTTACGTACGACATCTAATCACAACTAAATAAGAACAAAAATCTGATAAATGCATGTTTGTAGGATATCCCAAAGAAACTATGGGATACTACTTCTATCATCCTCACGACAATAAAATGTTTGTTGGGCGTACTGGTGTCTTCATGGAAAAGGAATTTATTTCCAAAGGTATTAGTGGGAGGAATGTAGAACTTGAAATTGTTCAAGATCAAAATATGTCATTATAGATGGAACCAACACAGACACCACAAGTAATTGTGGATACACAAAGTGATGTGGAAAGGCAGTCTTATGTCGTAACACAAAGGGCTCGTAGATCTAGAAGAAAACGGAATGAGCCTGAGAGATATGGATTTCTCATCACTCATACCAGGGATGTGATGCTCATGGATGATGAGCCTACTAGTTACCAAGATGTTATGGCAAGCACTGACTCTGAGAAATGGCTAGATGCTATGAGAATAGAAATGGACTCCATGAATGAAAACCAAGTTTGGAACTTAATTGACCCACCCAATGAGGTACGACCGATAGGGTACAAATGGGTTTTTAAGAAAAAGACCGACATGGATGGTAATGTGATTACTTATAAAGCTCGATTGGTTGCAAAAGGTTTCAAACAAATTCAAGGTGTTGATTATGATGAAACTTTCTCTCCAGTCGCAATGATTAAATCTATTAGAATTTTACTAGCCATTGCAGCATATCACGATTATGAGATTTGGCAAATGGATGTCAAAATAGATTTCCTTAACGGAAAGCTACTTGAGGATGTATATATGATACAACCCGAAGGTTTTGTCACTCCTGAAAATCTCATATGGTATGCAAGTTGCGACGATCTATTTATGGATTGAAGCAAGCTTCAAGGATTTGGAATCATCGTTTTGATGAAGCGATCAAAGAGTTTGGCTTCTCAAAAAATTAGGACGAACCTTGTGTCTACAAAAAGGTTAGTGGGAGCACCGTTTTATTTCTTTTATTGTATGTAGATGACATACTACTGATTGGAAATGATATTCCGACGCTTGAGTGTGTAAAGGCTTGGTTAGGAAAATGTTTTTCAATGAAAGACTTAGGTGAAGCTGCCTATGTATTAGGCGTTCGGATCTATAGAGATAGATCACGGAAATTACTTGGCTATAGTCAGGGTACATATATAGACAAAGTGTTGAAACGGTTCAACATGTCTGATAGCAAGAAAGGGTTCTTACTAATGTCTCATGGCATATCACTTTCTAAGACGCAATGCCCTACTACATCTCAAGAGAGTGAACGAATGAGTAAGATTCCATATGGTTCGATAATTGGATCTATCATGTATGCTATGATATGTACTCGGCCTGATGTATTGTATGCTTTAAACATGATGAGTAGATACCAATCCAATTCTGGTGATGGTCACTGGATTGCCGTCAAGAACATCCTAAAATACTTAAGAAGAATAAATGGTTCATTCTTGGTATATGGCGGTGAAGAAGAGTTAAGTGTAAAGGGATACACTGATGCAAGTTTCCAAACAGATAAAGATGATTTTCGATCACAGTCGGGTTTTGTGTTTTGTCTTAAAGGTGGTGCTGTGAGCTGGAAGAGATCAAAGCAAGCAACAGTAGCTGATTCTACAACGGAAGTTGAGTACATCGCAACATTAGATGCAACCAAGGAAGCCGTTTGGATCAAGAAATTTATTTCTCAACTTAGAGTTGTTCCTAGCAGTGATTGTCATATAGAGTTGTTATGTGACAACAATGGAGCTATAGCACAGGCCAAGGAAACTAGATCTCACCAAAGATCCAAACATATTCTTAGAAGATATCATCTCATTAGAGAGATTATTGAAAGAGGCGATGTTAGTATAAGCAGAGTGTCAACTGACAACAATGTTGCTGATCCACTAACCAAGCCGTTAACACAACAGAATCATGATGGCCACTGTAGATCCATTAGTATACGATGCATGGATGATTGACTTTAGTGCAAGTAGGAGATTGTTAGTGAATGCCCAAAAGCTAATAATAAGATGATTGTAATTTTTAGTTTTATTTCATGAAATTAATAAATAAATAAAAGGCATTGCCCAACTTATTATGTCTATGTTATATTCTGTGTTTTTAATTATTCATAATAAATAACCTGAGAATAATGTATTCTAAATTTCCCTAGTTAAATATTATGTTGGGTTTTAAGGTTGAAGTAATATGATAATGACTAGCATATATAGGGATTCATATAGAGATATTGAGTCTACATATGGGTACAAAATGGAGATTTTGTGTATCGGGCGTGACTCGCTATGAGAACACTTCATTGGATGTCATGTGAGTGTCATAAGTGTTTCTCATGTGGTCAATGTACATGTAATTCTTTGACTTGAGAAATATGGAGTTTGCTATGTGTGAGTAATATATTTTGGCATTTGTTCTAATCATTCCGTAACAGGGTGACAGAATTATTGTTGGGTATGTTATAAATCACATGGTAGAACTAGCATGTATCGAGATAGGATTTGTCCCTCTTTTAAGATGGGAGTGATGTCTCTGGGCCCCTTGATAAATATATACTAAGAAAATGCATGCATGCTCAGATAAATGATATGAGATATCAATTTCTGTTTTTATTAGTATATTAGGGAATTAAGAAACTATAGATTAGACATAACGAGAATGACACATTTAATGTCTCGTGTTCAATCTAGACATCAAGGATAAAAGAATTAAATGTGTAAACTAAAATTGACTACAAATCGATAATTTGTTATATCACCAATTTTCGTTATTTGGGTGACGATGATGTATTGCTAGATACCGCTCATCGTTTATAAATATAATATGAGATTTATATTTATTACCAACATGTCGAGAACCCATTGGGTCAAACGCTTTGAACATATCCGGATAAGGAGTTTCAATAATTAAAATGTTTAATTATTATATCTGATTAAATAAAAACCATATATTATTTTGTTGGACATTAAATAAGTTGACTAGGTATGGTGATGTAAGAAAGTGATGGTGCATGGCCACTCTTACACTCAAGTAAGGTGTGGAGATGATGGTGATCTTTTAGGTCATACTTTCATCACCATTTATAATGTATGACATTGTATACAATTGTTGTTCTTGCAATTCTCTCTAAAATCACCTACAACTATATGTTCCCTTTCCTTTCTAAGTTTTGAAACCGTGACTAGCATCACGAGAAGGCAAAGGATTCGGATTGTGCGCATGGATACCGTGGAGGCATCAAGCTTGCTTTGTTGCTGTGATTCAAAGTCTCGTTAACTGTGAGGTATAATTTCGAAACACCCGATTTATTCCGGTTCGTATGGGTCCTTGGAGATCCCATAACCTAACACTTTGATCAATGAAATCATAAGAAATCGAAGAGGAAAATGAGAAGTCGCAAACTCGAGAATTCTGGAAAAGTGAGGATTTCGTATGGAAAACATCTATTTATACCCAAGAGTGAATAGAACACGTGGCACGAGTTTATTGGTCATTCACTTTTCGCAGAGAACACTTATGTGAATTGTCAAAGAAAAAATTAGACAATGTGTGAGAATTCGCATGAAGCAATTATGCGAATTTTGTGTGCAACATGAGAATTCGTATGATAGTTTTCTACGAATTCACCACTTCTCGCATAAGGGCTTATGCGAAATGCTATAATTCGTATGAGACACACATGCGAATTCCAAGAATTCGTGTAACACACACATGCGAATTCTGAAGATTTCGCATGCTAGTGTTATGTGAATTCTGGGTTTAGCAACATTTCCATCTTTTGAAAAATATTCTAAAGTTGGAAAGTTGCTATTTTTGGAAACTTTTTTCAAAACTTGCCAAAAAATAGAAACTTTCCATAAATGGAAATTTTCCAAAAATGACATTTTTCTTTCATTTTAAGTTTCAAAAGCATGTACACACACTTCACACTTACAACCCTTTCTCATATTTGACTTTTGAGCTCTCCCTTGACTTGATATCTATTTCTTCTGATTCTTGAAATGACTTTGTTCTTTCTTGATGTATCTGTTTGCCTTTTCTTTGCTAGCTCCCCCTTGACATGTTGTGGATCTTTTTAACATTGTATGGATATGCTCCCCCTTCATATCTGCATAAAGGTAAAATGATATAACAATTAATTTTTTCCTATTTCTAAAACATTCTCCCCCTTTATAATATATAACAATTAAGTTTTTCTCAACTTCAATTCACCCAATTGATATTTAATCAATGAAAACTCCCTGTAATGATATGACATTCAAGGATCAGCATTTCAATATTGAAGATTGAGTCCTAAGTTGTTGTACTTAGGAGTCACAATCCTTGACATTGAAGTCCGAGTCCTAGACTGTTGTGTCTAGAAGTCATAATCCTTCTCAATCCTTCTTGAGTTCTTTCTCCTGCATCACAGGTTTAACTGGTTTTGGTACCTAGATGTATGTGGGTCCAGTCTGGTTAGTATGTGAAAACTTCTTTGAGCAGTTTCCACCTCTGTGATAAGCAGTATCAGTAAACTTCTTATGAGAAAAATATCTTTTGTGGATATGTGCCTTGTGTACAAAATCATCATTGCAGCAATAAGAACAACAGAGTTTTCTTTTTGCTAACCTGATCAGATGTTTGGGAGACTTGACAGCATCAGGTGCAAAAGATTTACCTTTTTTAGCTCTGTTCTTCTTTTTTAGTTCAGCTTCTGCAGATGATTTCTGGTATTTTACTGACTCTGGAGAACCTTTCACAACCCAGATCATCTTCTCTTTCTTCGAAGCTTTGAGTCCAGAATAAGCAACATATCTATCAGCAGATTTAACATAAAATGGATTAGAAGATTTAATCTGATATGTTTTCAAAACATCCGATTTGACTGTTTGTTTCTTGAAAACCATCTTTTGAAATAAGCTATTTACTGATTGAAATGAGCAAACTGATTCACTTGCATCATTATCATAAGAAGATAATACAGGTGATTCAGATGCTAACTTGTCAGATAAATCAACATTAGCTTTCTCAAGTTGATTGATCCTATCATTCAACTTGCCTTTTTCATTGCACAATTTATCAAACTTTCTATGCAAATCAGATTTATTCTTCTGTCCCTTTTGAATATCTGTAGATAAGACAACTAGTATATCAGTGAGTTTAGAAATTTCAGATTCAAAAAATTTTCTTTCAGTTTCAAAGGCCTTCTCTAAGTTTTGATTTTTCTCAGAAATCTCCTTGAATAGTAAAGTATTTTTCTTTTCAGAACTTTTCCTTTCTCTATAAAAGACATCTCTTTCAGTAATGACAATTTTTTTCAAAATCAGAAACTTGTTTAGAAATTTTTGTACATCTGAGTTCTAACTCTTTCTTCTCTGACTCAGTTTTCCTTGAAAGTTCAGATAACTTCAGGTTGAAAGTTTTCTCAAGTTCAGCTTTCTCATTCTTTAGTCTCTCATCAACTCTCTTTAGCCATTCTTTTCCTTTAGCTTCATATGTTAACACTTGTGTCTCAGCTTTGGCTAGTTTGACATTCAGAGTATCGATTTCTACTTTCAGCTTTGAGTTTTGACTTTTAAGCTTCTCATTCTCAGCCTCTATTTTTGGAATTTCTTGCATATATGATAATGCACAGTCTCTGTTGGTGAGAAATAGATTTCCCTTCTCATTTGTGTAAGGCATGATTAGTATCTCTGAAAAATATAGCTTGAAATGATCTTTAGTCAGAAAATAGAAAAATTTGAAGTAAAAATACAGAAAAATCACTTAAAATGAATTACAAGTCAAGAATTCGTATGCTACTCACAACATAAAATTTGCATGCAAGAATTCGTATGTCACAATTTGCATAGCACTCACCATCAACAATTCGTATGGACTAGAATTCGCATGAAAAGGATATTAAAAGGATACGAAATATGAACTTTTCGCATATAAGTATGTACGAATTCAGAGCTTCTCGCATAAAGGAGTATGTGAATTCTTGCAAATTCGTATGTCTCTCAGATGCGAATTCTGCACAATTCGTACATGTGTCTTGTGCGAGTTCTATACTTCTCGTATATGTCCTTATGCAAATCCTTCCCTTAAACAACTTTGTTCTTTGTGATGTGCGAATTCTTCCCTTAAGAACACTAGAAACAACTAATATGTGAATTCCTTTACTCTGCGAGTTCTTCGTGCGAGTTCTTCATCAAGTCTGCGAATTCCTTAGATCTTGAAAATATTTTCCAAATTTTCACTAGAAATCCACCCAATTCTTGATGTTTGACTATGAAAATTTGCAGAATGGATCACTTTACCATCGTGAGCAACCCTGTGAAGTGAATTTCATCAAGAACAAACATAGATGTGGGAATCGATTCTGAACAGTTCGTGAACAGAAACTTTCTAAAACAGGAAAGATTGATCAAATTCCATCAATCTATTGGTCAATTTGATTTCCACTTCAAATAAGAATTGTTTTTCTTCACTAGGCGATTACTGTGGTACAAATTTCACATCAAAAACACCATAAATCAAAATCATGATTTCAATGCAACAGTGACTTTCCAAACTTAGAAACTCGATCTTTCTATCTTCAAATCATGGTAGCAAATATTTCTGAATTTTCTGATCTAGCTCTGATACCAATTGTGATCCCATGTTTCAAGCAATCATATCAAAACATAATAACAATCATATGTCTCACAAATCTTGTCGTATTCATATGTCTCACAAAGCAATTACATGGAATGACTCACACACTAAAAGCTTACAAAAACAAGACAAAACAAGGCTTTATATAGGGTCAAACATAGACTTGACCTCTACACAAGCATACATGAAAATTCAACTAAACAAAGTAAACCCACTTACAAATTGACTCAAAACTATGATCTAACACCGACTTTATGAGATTTAAGCAGAGCGTAAGGATTATTCGAACCTTAATCTCATACATATTTGAAAGATGGACGACTTTCAGATATCAATACATGTTCTTAAGCGTTCAAACCACTTCTCGATTCTTAAACAGATTTTATGAATACAGAAGTGTGATTTTAAATGTTTTCACTTATGATGAAAGCTCATAATATGGAAATTCTTCATTGTTTAACTAACCGTGTGTTTCCAAAGATTAATACTTGTGTATTATCTTTTCTATATATACTGTCAAGTATTCACACACACTGGTTTAGTATTTTTGTTGACTTTATTATTACCATGTCTCAAAATGAAACCATTTTTTTCGATGGTAATAAACCCCGTTTGTACATTCAATGTTTGTTGAGCGTTGATTCATTCAAAGCGTTTCTTTGAAGAATGTCTATATTTGATTCATATAGACAACATCCAATGTTTCGTGACCTAAGCTTTTAACGATAAATCATTCATATTTGATCTTTTCCATACATTGTCAAATTCTCAAAACATTTCTATTGATTCCACGTCATTCACGCAATTTCTTAATTTTGAGCGAATCTTCCATGATTAAAAATGCTCAAATCTTCATGATTATTTTACTGAGTATATATATCTGTCATGTATTTCATACGGTGATTTAACTGAAAAGTGAAACCAATTGAGCAACATTTTGCATATAGGACAAATACATGCGATCAGTGTGATGACTTAATAGAACTTCTATGGATTCATGATAACCAGTGTTTCCTACCCAAAAAGTTATTCTTGAGTGATCGAGAGGCGAAGTGTCAATTTCTGAGTATGGGTCTGTGCTGAGATAAAATGAAAAAAGAGTTTGGTTAGACGTGATCTCAATGTTAAAAAGAAAGTGGGTGTGAGCATAGAGTTAAAAGAACCCGGTTAGCGGGTGGGGTCAAGGGGCAACGCCCTTGCGGGGTCGAGGGGCAGCGCCCCTAGAGAAAAAATTTTCACACTTAAAAGACATATTACAGTTTTGAAAATTTTGACTAAGTATGAAAAGACACTTTTTGCACTAACAATTACTGACGCAAAGTAAGAATTACGCTATAAGAAGCTGGCGCAAAGTAGAGTTTGCGCTTTAAGGCTGTCGCGCAAAATGAGGTTTGCGCGTCGTGCTTCTAGCGCAAAGTAAGGTTTGCGTGACAGGCTTGATGCGCAAGATGAGATTTGCGTTATACACGTGATGCGCACACGAAGCTTTTCGTGACAAGGGCAAAATGCAAAGTAACTTTGCGTGAGCTACAGGGTACGCAACTGTAGCTTTGCGTGACAAGAGCAATATGCAAACGAAGCTTATCCTTTCAAGATGATCTCACGCAAACGTCTATGAATCTCACGCAAACCATATGAACGTAACGCAAATCATATGAATGTAGCGCAAACCGTGGATCTTGGTTGTTTCTTCTTAAATCGACTTAAATCTGCAAAAATGAGCTCAAGAACATATCAGAATCATCGACAAACATAACTAAGCACAAATTTACCATCAAATCCAGATTAAAAACAACAAATTGCACAATTTTGATGAAGAACAAAGTTCAAACTCGATTTCAAGAAAATCTCAAAAATCAAAAATTGACATTGAATTTGATCGAATTACAATATGGAAGCAAAACAAATAACAATCACCAACATAAATCGAACACAATGATTCCATTTTCTTGCCTTAAAAACGATTTTCCACAAAAAATTCGAATGTAACAGTAAAGAACACGAGTTCTTGAAAATTTTCAGAAAAACTCAGATTTTTCGATCTTAAACTCCAGATTTCAATTCAAATCATGATCAAATCTTTTCTAAAGAGTTTGGTTCAGCTCTGATACCAATTGTTAATCATAAATCCTAATCAAATCAAGCAATTACTCAAGATATGAACAAGAACTAGAGAAAGAGTCTAGAGAGAGAAAGTAGATCTCGTATTCACAAGTCTGAAAATATTACAATATGAGCTTCGTTGTTACATGATTACACAAGCCAAACCTATTTATACCACAACCTAAACAAGACTTAACAACTAAGTAAATGCAAAACATACTTTGACAATCCTAATACAATAACAATGTTGACTTTTACATCTTTGACTTTCCAAATTAAATCTTGGATACAATATTTAGACTTAACAGAATATCAAACTCTGCACCAACTTTTTCTGAGTCGGGCAGCCACATTACTGTTGTTTCACAATTTCTTTCATGAACATCATTGAAACAGACAACTAGCCCATTCCAACTCTTGCTTTAAACCCCACCTGCTACTCATTTCTTTCTTAACAAAGAGTTGTTTCAATTTTTCTTGGGGACGCAACATATAATCTATCTTATCTTCATTCGGAAAATATGGATATTGAAAAAGAGGGAAGTCTGCCTCACCTTCGCACTTCGATCATGCACAATTGAGTCCGTGTAATACTATTGTTGTCTCAATGATTTACACATTTTTGAGCCATTTATAAACATTCATGTTTTAATTCTTTCATACACAAGCACATTCACACAGAATATTTGTTTTTTCTGTCGGAACGTTCATAGAATAATCTTGTGTTATTCGATGATTGAATGGAGGACCTGGGGAGCTCCTTGTACAATACATTCGTTGTACTAAGTGACTTCGTGTTACTTATAGGCATATTAACTGATTCATTTGTTGATTCAGGGTTACATTCTTAATTGTCTGAATTTGAAAAGATTTAGATGAATACATTATGAATTGACGGATGATTAGAGGATCATATGGAAGGATCATGGTTAGAAACTGATGACATTTCTTGAAGATGTTTTGATGATTTCTATACTTCACATCATCAAAAAGGGGGAGACAATATCAAGAAATGATGTCTAAAGTTCAGATGGTGAAATTTTGAAAGATTTATTGTCCGAGTTATGGGTAGATTGTACAAGATTTGAAAGAAAAAGTTCAAAGAATTTGGAAAGTTGGCTTAAATGTACTGAAATTTTCTTTGAAGTTTGTTTGCTGAAGAAAAGTGAGGTAAATTTGAAGATAATTTCTTTTCTGAAGTCTGGAAGAGGTTTTATTACCTTGGGGGAGATTGTTAAAATTCTTGAAAAAGATATTCACATATTTTGGAGGAGATTACAGAAGGTCTAAAGATAGTTCAAAGAAAAGAAAGATTGATTTTGAACAGATTTATTCAAAGGGAGAGATTGACTTTCAAAGGAAAATTATTTGTCAGAAACTTAAAGAGGGAGAATGTTCTTGAAAAGGAGAGAACGTGCTTTAAAGCTGAAGTTCATTTGAAGAGAAGTACATGTTTATCCGAAAGGGGGAGATTGTTCTTTGATGCTGAAATTTAATCTGAATCCAAAGGGGAGCTTCAATGTATATCTTTTTGAATATGATCTTGAATCCAAAGGGGGAGATTGTTAGTGTACAAATATGTTGGATCCAAGATCATGGGAATTAAAGTCAAAGCTCAAGTCAAACCTTCATTGCAAAAGTCAAAGTCTTTGTAATAAGTCAAAGCCAAAGTGTTTATTGTTTTAGTTTTGTCTATGTATTGTAATGTAGTGTAAATAGTTTTTCTCTTTTGTTTTCTTGTAATAACTAAGAGGGTAAGTGTAACTAAGATCATTCGTAGACAGAGAGAGTCCTAGAGAGAGAAAGTAGAAAGAGAAAGTAGAAAGAGAAAGCATCATGTGTAATCAATTGTAAACTGTGGATTGATGATCAATGACATATGACATTTTGGATTGAAATTCATGTTGTTATTCTAGATTAGAACTATTATTGTGGGACACACATGGCCTACATATCCCATGTTTCTAATTCCCTCAAAGACTTCAGAATCATTTGGGAAATCATCATAGTTATCTTTCCCTTCTCTACCATCTGGTTCAAGAAAATCCAAAATATATCTGAGCCTTGGATAGTCTAGGATTGATTTGTAGTGATCAATCTGGTGTTCAAACTGTGCATTTCCATGGTATCTAATAGTCTTTCAAGCTTGTTGCACATATAGCTCTGGAAGAGGAGCTTGAGCAAACAGTGCATATCGGAGTGGATGGTTCTGGAGAATACCAAGAACAAGTGGATCAATATTCAAATGCTCAAAATACACATAATGATTATTGGGTGATAGCTGCTTCTTTTCTGATGGTGTGATCAAGATTAGATCAGGATTGACACCAGGTTCAGGTCGGTAGTCAGATCTTGATGAAGGAATAAGATACTGCCTTGATGCTTGTGGTGATGAATTTTCATCCATCTGGACATCTTGTTCAACTGATTGATTATCAGCCATTAGAATACTTGAAAAGATGAAAAGTATGGACAGATGTCCAATTTGTCAGTTAAAACCCAAAATTGATTTTTGAAAAATTTTCTTGAAAATTTTCCTAAGTATGGAATTCGCATGAGGCAATATGCAAATTTCTCACTTGAAGGAATGAACATGAACATGAACATAGAATTTCGCATGAGTCAAGATGTGAATTCTTGACTTGAATAACATTGACAACACAAAGAAAATTTCACATGAGCTTAGAAATTTGAATTTTTGTTAGGCCCAGATATTAGTTGATAAATCGATAACACAACACAATAATAACAAGAGATCAAGAAGAAACAATCAATATAGTCATATATCTCTTGTAGCCATAAGCTTTGGTGTGTGTGTGTGTGTGTTCTTGGTGTAGGTACTACCTTGTGCGTGTGATTCAAAATGAAGCGCTTAGGGTTTCTCAAAGAAACAATGCTTTATATAGATCCACATGACCAAGGCAAGGCTTAGCCTAAATAACTACAAAATACCCCTAGGAAATTATAAACAATTACATTTAAGACCCCTCTTCACATTTTAATCTTGAATACAATTTATGATCCAACAATCTCCCCCTTTGGATTCAAGATTAAAAAAAATTTGGCAATATTCTTCGGGTCTACACTTCTCTTGAAAACTGTAGCAGATATGACATCAACATCTTCAAAACTTGTAGCTCTTCACAGTCTTCACCACTTTGAGGAAACTGTAACCTTCCACTTTTTGTTGAGATTGGAATGAAGTGTCCTTTTGATGATCATCTTTAGTTAGACTTTTGTAATCCAGATAGGTTCAGACACTTTCAAATCTTTGAAAAACTTGAATCCTTCAGCAATCTTCACAAACTTTCATTCTTGAGCAAAGTAACTCAGATCTGACTTTGAAATCCTTGAATATTCTCCCCCTTTTTGAAGAATGTTGAGAATCAGCATCATCAAAACATTTCAAAGCAGGTCAGTCTTGGAATTATCTCCGCCAAATCAACAGTTTGCATGAACGCATTCAGCTGTAATTATTTGAATCTTTGCAAATTCAAACAATATAGAAGTTGTAACCCTGAATCAATAGATGAAACAGTTAGAAGTGCCTGTCAGTAACACAAAGTTACTGAGTAACACGAAGTTACTATTTAAGGAGCTTGTTGTGACGTAGACTCCCCTGGACTTCCATTCAATCATCGAATAACACATGGTTATCTATGAACGTTCTGACAGAAAAAAAATTATGTGTGCTCGTGCATGTGTATGAAATAATTAAGCACGGATGATTGTTTTTTAACTTCGGCTCAAAGTATGTAAACTTGTTGAGACAACAACAAATTGTACAAAGACTCAATGTGCATGAGAAAGGGTTAAAGGTAGGGCAACTTTTCTTCTTTTCAATATCCTAATTATCCAAGTGATAATCAAATAAAGTATGTGTTGCTTCCCCGTACAAATATGAAGCATCTTCTTATTGAGAAGAAGATGAGTAGTTGGTGGGGTTATATGCAAGAGGTGGCATGGGCTAGTTGCCTATTTCAATATTGTTTTCTAGAGACAGTGAAATGATAGATTATGTGGCTGCCCAGTTTAGAAAATATGTGGTGCAAAGTTTATTATTCTTTTACTCTGATCGCTCACCCTCTTTCTTTTAAAACAATTGAGCTCACTTCTAGCCAAACTCTCATTTGCATTTCAACTCAACACTCTCCTATCTCTATTTTTTTTAATGAACCTTCTCCCATCAATCACTCAGGATTACTTCCAGGGTAGGAAACACTGGTTAGTGTGAATCCATGGAAGTTCTGATAAGCTCACACTGAATCCCGTATTTTCCTAAGAGAACATGTTATTCAACAGTCATTTGTACATGAAAGCACATGAAAGCACAATGAATCATGAAGAATAAAGATTTGGAAGACCAAAGACTCAATGAAAGCTCATGAAAATGAAATGACGTCTGATTTTCAAACAAACAAAGAGATTTCAAACGAGAGGATTACCATCGAAAGATTTATCTTTTGAGATGTGGTAATCACAAAGTCAAGAAAATGAGTGTACTGACCAATGTGTGTAAGAATACTTGGTAAAGTATAAAGAAATGACAAGTACAAAAGTATTTGTCATTGGAGACACATGGTCAATTGATGTCATGGAGTCTAAGGATTAGAAAGATATACCTGGAGTATGATGTCCTTAACTCCCCTTAAAGATATTATCTCTTGAGTTCTGTGACAGAACTCAGGTTCTCCCCCTATAACCTGTGAAAAGTCAACTCATCATAAAAATATGACAATATCAAAGCGCATATCTTTTCTTTCTAACAGATATAACTGTTGAATTTTCAACATTTCTCCCCCTCAAAACAAAAGTATTTGACAGTTAAGCTCCCCCTCAATGTAAAAACTCTAGAATGATGTGAGCATTGAAGCATCCTGTTTAGAAGAAAATCATTGAAGTGCGGGTTCTAATCAGATGTGATCAGAAGCCAGAGTCACTTGAAATACCCTGCAAAAGGAATATTGGTAATCATTTATGAAAATGATTCCGCTTATGTCAGTAGAAGATATGAATAGCAATTGTTTGAGAATCAGTACACAAGCAACAAGATTAAGATCCAGAAAACTCCCCCTTGAGTCATGAGAAAGGTCTAAGTGGACATGTTCAACATTCCAAGTTTTCTTATTAGAAACTTGAACCACTTTTCATCCAATGGTTTGGTGAAAAGGTCAGCTAACTGGAAGTCGGTGTGAACAAAGTGCATTTCAATATCACCTTTTTCTACATGGTCCTTGATGAAGTGATAACGTACATCTATATGCTTGGTCTTTGAGTGCTGGACAGGGTTAGAGGTTATTGCAATTGCGCTCTTGGAATCGCAATAAATAGGCACTCGCTTGTAGTTGTACCCAAAGTCCCTCAACTGGGTCTTCATCCAGAGGACTTGCGAATAGAAGGTAGTAGCATCTACGTATTCTGCCTCAGCAGTGGATGTCGAAACACAATTTTGTTTCTTTGATGTCCAACTAACAAGTTTGTCTCCTATAAATTGACATGATCAAGAAGTACTCTTCCGATCTAGCTTACATCCTGCATGGTCAGCATCTGTAAAGGCAGTGAGATCAAAACGGGAATCTTTTGGATACCAAAGGCCTAAATCAGGAATACCTTTGAGATATCTAAGGATTCACTTAACAGCATTAAAGTGCGAATCTTTGGGATTAGCTTGATATCTCGCACAAAAACAGGTTGCAAACATGATATCTGGATGACTTGAAGTCAGATAAAGTAAAGAACCAATCATGCTACGATACACCTTTTGATCAGCTGGCTTACCAGATAAATCAGCGTCTAAGAGTGTACCAGTAGCCATTGGTGTTTTCATGACAAAACCGTCTGACATATTGAACTTTCTCAAAAGATCTTTGATATATTTAGCTTGATTAATGAATATGCCTTCGGGTAATTGCTTTACTTGCAAACCAAGAAAGAAAAACAATTCACCCATCAACGTCATTTCAAATTTTATTTCCATGATCTTTGAAAAGTTCTTGCAGAATTTAGGATTTGTCGACCCAAATATAATGTCGTTAACATAAATTTGTATGAGAATCAAGTCCTCACCTTGCCTTTTTAGAAATAAGGTAGTGTCAACTGTACCTTTCTTAAAACCGGAAGCTAGTAGAAATTTAGTAAGAGTTTCATACCATGCTCGTGGTGCCTGTTTGAGACCATATAGTGCTTTGTCTAATACAAAGACATGATCAGGGTGATGAGGATCCACGAAACCTTCAGGTTGAGCAACATAAACCTCTTCATGCAGAACGCCATTCAGAAAAGCTGACTTTACGTCCATTTGATAGACAGTAAAGTTTTTGTGCGATGCATATGCTAAGAAGATCATGATTGCTTCGATCCTCGCAATAGGGGCGAACGTTTCATCGTAATCAATGCCCTCCTATTGACTGTACCCTTTTGCTACCAAACGAGCATTGTTTCTTACCATTACTCCAGTCTCGTCTTTCTTATTTCTAAACACCCACTTAGTTCCAATAACTGTTTTACCTTGAGGTAGTGGGATCAAGCACAAAACCTTGTTTCGTTCAAATTGCAGAAGCTCATCTTGCATAGCAGAAACCCAGTTGGGATCGCGTAGAGCTTCTGATGCTTTCTTTGGTTCTAGGGAACTAAGGAAGCTTGAGAACATGCAGAAATTTGCTGACGCAACACGTGTCTTGACACCATATTGTACGTCACCTATCACGTTGTGTAGGGAATGATCCTTTGTCCATTTGTGTGTGCTTGGCAAAGACTCAACGGTATGTTGTGTATTCGTCTCATTATATTCGTCATAAACAGCAGGTTGTACCTCAGATGTTCTCGGGACATCTTGTGCAGAAGTTTCTGATACTGAAGCTTCGGCAATTGCAGCTGAAGTACTCGGGACTTCATTCTCAGAAGGAATATCTGCCGAAGCAGATTAAGTATTAGTCGAATCTGAAACTATTGGTATAGTTGTACCTGATGGAGTTTCAGTTTCAGTGACTTCTTCGGAAGGTCCAGATATGTCTACACAAATATCATCACAGGCATCAATAAACAACAAATCTAACTCAGATGAAGTAGAGTTTGAGTTAGAAGAAGTAGAGGATTTGGAAGCTGGTTCTATTCTGGGTTGAATAGAAGCATTGTTCTTAAGTCCGAGTTCTGAACGGTTGTGTTCAGAAGTACGAGTAGAATTCTCATCAAAGGATACATTCATGCTTTCAAGAACCGTCTTGGTTCGTGTATTGTAAATCCGATAAGCTTTGGATGTCAACGAGTATCCCACAAGATAGCCTTCATCTGCTTTCTTATCGAATTTTGAATGTCCTTGACACTCTATTAGAATGTAACACCTGCAACCAAAGAAACGAATGAATTTGATATTAGGTTTACGATTGTTGATCAACTCATATGCCGTTTTATTGAAGCGTTTGACCACAGTGCTACGATAGTAAAGCAAGTTGTCGTGACCGCCTCAACCCAAAGATACATAGGTAGATCAGCATACGCAAGCATAGTACGAGCAGCTTCAACAAGGGTGCAGTTCTTCCGTTCAACAATATCGTTCTGTTGCGGAGTGTAGGTTGCGTAGAAGTTGTGTGAAATTCCCACAGAGATGAAATAGCTCTGTAAGGTGTCATTTTTGAACTCCGTGCCGTTATCACTATGAAGTGGCCGAACCGGCAATTGTAGACGTACTTGAATACGTTTAATAAAAGCGATAATCAGTTCTAGCGCATCCGACTTATTTCGAAGAAACTCGAGTCATGTGTATCTTGAATAGTCATGTTATCATTACTAAAATATATTTCTTTCTGTTGATAGACGTCTTTCGCATTGGGCCACAAAGATCCATGTGAATAAGTTCTAGCGCATATGAGGTTGATGATTCAGTCTTGGACTTGAATGAGCTTCGCTTCATCTTGCCCATCTCACATGCTGAACACGGTGAGTCTTTTTCAAACCTCATTTCTGGTAGACCTTTTACCAGACCTTGTCTCTGAAGCTTAGCTGTTGATCTAAAATTCTGGTGAGACAAGCGGTGATGCCACGTCCATGATTGTGCTTTAAAAGCTTTAGCTAGTAAGCATACGGGACGGGTGGCAGACAGTGTTGGAAAATCTATATAATATAGATTTTCACGGTGCTCAGCTCTAAATAATTTCATAACAATCTAGATCCTTAAGATAGCAATAAGTTGTTGTGAAGCGAACTTGGTATTTCATGTCATAGAAGTGACTGGTGCTAACCAGATTATGATCAAGACCTTCATCATATAGCACCTTCTGTACCTTCAATATAAATGTATTGGGCCTTGTATATGGGTTTGGGCTTAAAGTATACAAGGGCTTGGGGGTATAAATAGGAATCATGTATATTTGTTTTAGGTTAACCTTTCATTTTGTAATCCTCTCATCCTTTACAATGTAGTCATACGACTGTTTTGCTCTCTGTAGTGTAGTTTACTTTTCTGCATTGAATATACTACTGATTTCTATCCCTTTGATTCCTTGATTATCATTCAATCAATCCAATCATTGATCTCAATGGACCTAACAATAAAAAACTTGTCAGTATAAATCATATGCAATATCTCATCCTCCCATTAGAATGTTGATCATCTAAACTTTGTTTCACACTCCCCCTGAAATCATGAACATAACCTTTTAGTGCATATATCTTTCAAATTAAAATAAAGAAATGAAGAAAAATAACAAAAATAAACTGTACTAGGTAACTACAGATTATGTCTTGAGGTTCAACATGCCAAGTTTCGAAATGAGAAAATTAAATCTCTTTTCGTCCAATGGCTTGGTAAACAAATCAGCAAGTTGATAATCTGTGTTTACAAAATAAAGTTCAATTGTACCTTTTTCAATATTATCTTTAATAAAATTATATCGCACGTCAATGTGCTTGGTTTTAGTGTGTTGGACAAGGTTCTCATATATAGCAATAGCGCTCTTGGAATCGTAGTAAATTAGGATTTTGTTGTATTGGAACCCATAATCTCGGAGTTGTGATCGCATCCACAGCACCTGAGAACAGCAGCTAGCCGTAGCTTCGTACTCTGCCTCGGCTGTTGAAGTAGATACACACAGTTGTTTCTTGGAAGTCCAACTCACGAGCTTATTTCCCAAAAATTGTATATGTCACGAAGTACTCTTCCCGTCTAACATACAACATGCATGATCTGCGTCTGAATACGCTGTTAGCTAAAAACGTGTATCTTTACGATACCACAAACCAAGATCTGCAGTCCCTTTAGATATCGAAATATTCTCTTTACAGGTGAAAGATGGGATTCTTTAGGAGAAGCTTGATATCTAGCACATAAACATGTGTAAAACATAATATCCGATCTACTCGCGTTAAGTACATTAAAGAACCAATCATTCCTCAATAGGTTCTAAGATCAACAGCTTTTTCCTGAAAGATTAGCTCCAATCTTAGTTTCTGGTGCCATCGAGGTACCAATTGGAGTACAATTTTCCATTTTAAATTTTCTCAAAATATCATAAATGTACTTTGCTTGATTAATGAAAATCCCCGTAGAAAATTGTCAAACTTGTAATCCGAGAAAGAAATTCATCTCTCCCATCATACTCATTTGAAATCTGGACACCATTAGATTAGAAAAGTTCTTACAATACTTCGGATTTATTGAACCAAATACAATCTCATCCACATATATTTGAATTAAAATGATATCAGCTTTTTCCTTTTTGATAAAAAAAGTAGTATCGATTTTACCTTTTGAAAACCTAGACTTGACTAACAAGTTTGATAGAACAGTGTACCAGGCTCGATGAGCTTGCTTTCAACCATAAAGAGCTTTGTCAAGAATGTAGCCATGATCCTGTTTTTCAGCATTGACAAACCCTTCTGGTTGTGAGATGTATACCTCCTCTTTCAGTATGTCATTTAGAAAGGTAGTCTTCACGTTCATTTGGTAGACAGTGAAGTTTTTGTGTGCAGCGTAAGCTAAAAACATTTTGATTTCCTCTATACATGCAACTGTAGCGTATGCCTCATCATAGTCTATTCCCTCCTCTTGCCGATATCCTTTAGCAACAAGTCGAGCTTTATTTCTGACCACGATACCATCTTCATCTTTCTTGTTTTTGAATACCCATTTCGTACCTATAATTGTTTTGCCTTGAGTCTCCAGACTTTAAGCGATTCAAATTGAATGGGCTCTTCTTGCATAATTGTTATCCAATCTGGATCTTTTAGAGCTTTGGATACTCTTTTAGGCCCTATCTTGCTCAGAAAAGAATCAAACATGCACTCGTTAGCAGTTGCAGACCTAGTATGCACCAGCTTCTATGGATCTCCAATAATTTGATGAACCGGGTGCTCTTTGGTCCACTTATGTACATGAGGGAGTGGTATAGATGTAGACTGATCATGTTGATCATCTAGATATCCAGTATGTTCTTCTTGTAGGGGTTCAGTTGAAGTAACTGGTGCAAAAGTTTTAGTGGATGAGACATTTGATGTCTGTTGGGTAGGCATGACAGTATATCCAACTGAATGTGCAATTTCTGGTTCTGCAATTTCATGCGCAACTTTAACTGATTGAGTAGGTGTTTGAACTGGAGTTTCTTCTTGAATTGGAAAATTTGATTCAGTCGATACATCGGATTTGATTGGATGATGATTACTTGAATATTCAGATCTGTCAATCACAACAGGTTTAGTCACTTTTGAACCAAGAAACTCATCATAAACTTGTTGAAACAATAAATCTAATTCTGTTAAATGAGAAGAAAACGTTGATGCTTTATTAGAATTAGAAACTTTAGCCGCAGGTTCTGGACTGATCTGTCCAGAAGCTAATACTCCTGTTATTACGGGTTCTGAACTGATTTGATCAGAAGTCATTTCTTCATCAAATGTAAAATTTACCCTCTCCACTACTATCTTAGATTTCTGCATGAAAACTCTGTATGCAACAGACGTTTGAGAATATCCAACGAAAATACCTTCATCAGCCTTAGGACTGAACTTGTTCAAGTTCTCTTTATCATTCAGCACAAAACACTTGCATCCAAAGATTTGAAAATGTTTAATTCTAGGTATTATATTATTTATCAAAGCATATGGAGTTTTACCATACCAATGATGAATGATTGAACGATTTTGAGTATAACATGCAGTTGAGACAACTACGGCCCATAAAAATAAAGGTAGATCGGACTGGCTCAGCATCGTTCGTGCAACCTCAAAAAAAGTCCTATTTCGTCGTTCAACTACCCCATTTTGTTCCGGCGTTCTGGCAGCAGAAAACTGATGAGTTATCCCGACCGATTCAAGATAATCGTCAACTGTTTTGTTCTTGAATTCTATGCCATTATCAGTTATGTGTAGCTTAATTGTCTTCTATAAGTTCACTTGAACGGTCTTTAAGAATGAGATGATGACATCGGTCGTCTAATCTTTTGATCTTAGAAATCTGACACAATTGTATCTTCAAAAAGCATCCACAATCACCAAGACGTATTTCTTGCCGTTTATGCTTTGCGTTCGCATTGGACCACAGAGATCCATATGCAACAACTCTAAAGGAGAACTTGTACTCGGTTCAGTCTTGGGCTTATGTTAATCTCTCTTCATCTTGCCTTTCTCATACGCATCACATAGATGTTCTTTTTCATATTTCAGCTTAGGTAATCCCATAACCAAATTGCCAGTCACCAACTTGTTAATGTAGTGAAAGTTGAGATGAGATATCCTTCTTTGTCATAACCAACTTTGTTGCATAGAGACTTTAGAAAGTAGACACACATCATTATCAGTATTGACATTTGACAGATTGATTGTGTAGAGGTTTGACTTTCTCGTTCTGACCAAGAGTTCTTTGACATCTTCAGTTCTAACACAACATCTCTTGGCTTTGAAGTTGACCTCTAAATCCTTGTCACATAACTGACTAATGCTGAACATATTTTGTCCTAATCCTTCAACATAACTCACATTCTTCATCGTTAAGTTCTCTTGCATGACATCTCCAAAACCAAGTATCGGTGAAAACTGGTCATTTCCAAATCTCACATTGCCACAAAATTTCTATGTATAAGTATATAAAATATCTTTATGCCCGATCATATGCTTGGAACAGCCTGAATCCAAGTACCACATATGACGGGTATGTATAAGAGAAATCAGACAACAACAGGTATAGGTACCCATTTATAGATGGGTCCTTTCGTGTTAGCACAAGATTTTGGCACCCATTTGAATTTGGGTCCTCTTTGTTTTTCAAAAACATTAGAATGATGTATATAATAAGTACCAAACCAACAATCAGAATATTGTCGAGTCACAAAATCATTTCGACCAAAAGTAGAACACTTACTAGGCAAATGAGATAATTGGATCAACTGTTTTATTGTATAAACCTTGTAAGAAGTTACAAGTTTTGTTTTATGATAAGCACATTGATCAATTACATCGGTAAAACTAATAATATTCCTATTACAATCTATGTCAGACAATGATTTCGTAGACTCTTCAATCTTTCTTTTTGGTCTCCATTCTAGTCTAGCTTCTAACCTTTTCTCTCTCAATTCTGAAACACAAGATTTAGATTTATCAGAAACATGAGATTTAAGAGTGTGTTTTCTTGTGCTTACCTATATTGGTCCATTTATGTGAGCGCCTTTTCTTTTGCTTCTTACCTATAGAATAATAAGTACTCACAAGAAACGAATCATCAACCTTAGTTGATGTTTCACCTTTTTCAAAAACACTAGGTAAAGCAACATTATTAATCAAAAATAAAGTATGATCTCGAAGTTTAGCATTGAAATCAAATTTATCTACACTTTCATCCAAACAACCATCAGAATTTAAAAAATCATTTTCAACCGCAAACAAGTCATCAACATCATCATCAAAGTGTTGTGCCTTGGAAGAATTTGAAAATTTGAAATCATTTGACATTTTAAAACACTTTTGTTTGTAAGATATTTTAGCACAATCTGAAGTTTTAGGATTTGTAAAAATATTTCCCATGAAAACTTTACAAGATGACGCATATGAATCAGTGTAGTTGTTTGCACTAACTCTTCCTGATTCGGAGTTGTCATTTGTAACTTCAGATTTGAAATTAGTGTTCTACATAACAGTAGAAAACACAACTTTCTCAAGATCAACCAAGATTCTTTCATCTACTAAAGTATTCTCAAGCTCAGAAATTTTACTTTCCAAGATGAGTAGAGGAACATAAATTTTGGCTTCAACAAGTTTTGTCTCCATCACCATAGTAGAATAGCTTTCAAAATAATCGTTTGACAGAAACTTTGTTTGTTCAGAAAGATAACTATCATTCAGCTTTTTATAGCAAAATGGTAGTTGCATTTTTATTGTGTTCTTTCTGTTCTCATCTTTCTTAGCCTCAACCTCATCAGATGATTTTGAAACAAATTTGGGTTACAAATGAGAACATTTGTCAGCCACTTGTAAGAAATCAAAGTTATATAAAGTTGGTTGCTTTCTTATAGGTTTCTTCAGATAATGTGGGTTATCGTAACCAATACCCCAATTATCTTTGAAATCTGTAACTTCCTTTGGTTTGTTTAGATAAATGGTTTGATCAGCTTGACCTCGAGCATAAAGCTTTGCTTCCAAACCATTAATCTTTTTTAGTAAAGATTTGTTTTCAAATTGCAGATTATTATAATTGACAACAAACTCTTGCTTCTCAAGTTCATACTTATTGAACTTAGAAACTGTTTTAGAAATTTGAGTATCAAAACAAGCTTTTTGTTTTTCAAAAATAGTAGCAACTTTGTTCAAAGAGCCAATCAAAAGTTTTTGTTCCCAGCAATTTCCTTGTGGAGATCAAAAATTGTTTGACGCTTTTTCACAACTCTACTTTTCTCCTTTTTGAGCTTAGCATGTAAGTCCTGACGCTCAACCAACATGGTTTCCATTTGTTTTATCAGATTCAGAAAAGTTATTTACGTCTTCGAAAGTCTCTTCATCAGATTCATCGTACTTGACTTCCTTGCCCATTAAGCACATGTGAGCAGTCTCTTCTTTATCATCCTCTATGTGTACCACAATCAATGCAAATCAAGATGACAATGAATTAAGATCAAACAATTTTATTAATCTCAATTCTTAATTCGTATAAAGAAGCTCTCTCACAATTTCTGCCTCTAAACTGATAAACGCTTCTAGTCTAATGATTCTACAAACGAAAAAAAATTTATACTCTAACACTAAAACACTAACTTTGACTTTTCTTTATTACAAATGACTTTGACTTTTAGCATGAGAGTTTCACTTGAGCTTTGACTTGTTTTGACTTATGTCTTCATGATCTTGTATCCAACATATTTATGCACTAATAATCTCCCCCTTTGGATTCAAGATCATCTTCAAAAAGATATGCAATACAATCTCCCCCTTTGTTAAGACAACTGACCATCTTCAGAAAAATAAGCATTGAAGCACAATCTCCATTTTATGCTCAAAAACAGTCTTCAATCTTTCTGTAATCTCCCCAAAGTCTGTGATAATGATCTTCAATAACCTTGAACAATCTCCCCCAAGATAATACATTCTTTTTCAGACTTCAGAAAGAAATTATCTTCAGATTTAGCTCGGTTTGTTTCAGCAAATCAATCTTCAAAGAAAATTTCAGTAGTTTCCCACAAATATTCTGAAACCTTTGAACTTTCTCTTTCAAATCTGAACAATATAACTTGCATTCTTTGACATATTATTTCAGCAAACTTTCTTCAAGTCATCTTTCTTGAAATGATTTCTCCTCTAAATTGATACAAACTTTTCTTTAGCAAACATTTCTTGAACAAAACTTCTCCCAAAATTTCTTGAAAAATATCTTCTCCCCCTTTTTGATGATGTAGCATAGAAATCATCAAAACTTCTTCAAGAAATGTCATAAACCTTTTTGACCATTGATCTTAATCACTGAGCCTCTAACCATCCGTCAATTCATAAAGTATTCATCCGAATCTTTTCAAATTCAGACAAATATGAGTGTAACACCTGAATCAACAAATGAATCAGTTAAGATGTTTGTCAGTAGCACAAAGCCACTGTGTGTAACTGTAAATGTAAATTTCCCAGATTCCAAGAGCAATTCAATATAAGATATGACAATTTTAGATCAAAGTTTAGAGAATGAATAGAGAGAGAAAGTCCAATAGTCGTATATCTCTTAATGAATGTTACAAGCTTACCAAGAACTCTCACACAAAGTAAACTCTCATATATCTATCACACTTCACTCACAAGCTTACAAGCATACAAGCTTCACAAACACTTACAACAAATACAACCTAGACTTGACTTTGTTGACTTTATAGGCTTTGACTTTTCTTCATTAAATCTTGGACACAATTTTACACTAACATTCTCCCCCTTTGTATTCAAGATTTAAAAAAAAATTGACAATAGTCTTCAACTCTTGATTCTTCAAACTTTATCTCTGATAACTTTAAACATTAAAGCTCTGACAATCTTCAAACAATCAGCTTTGGAAAAATCTTGAAAAGTCTTTCACAATTTCTTTGTAAAGTCATCAAGTCTTTAACAAGAATTTGAAACTTCTTGAAGTCTTTGAATCAACTTGAACTTTTTGATCTTTGAGGAATCTTTCAATGCTTGTATCTTCATCTCTGTGATCTCTAAGTTGTCTTTGGAAAAACAAACTTTCTCGAATCATCTTTATTTCTTGAAACATCTTTGCAGAATTTTCTTCAAAATCCTTTAAATTTCATCTGTCTTGAACTTATCCATATGACTTGAAAATTTTATATTATCTCTTCCTTTTCAGAATATCTTTTATCACACTTGGTTATATCAACTTCATATGACTTGAAACTCTTCAGAATATCTCCCCCTTTTTGATGAATTGTGAGCAGCTAAATCATCAAAACTTTTTTTCAAGGCATCACTGTCTTTGAATATCAATCTCCCCTTTTTTGATGAACTGTGAGCAGCAAAATCATCAAAACCATTTCAAGTCATCACTTTCTTTGAAAAATAATTTCCCCCTTTATGATAAAATGACAGTCTCCACCCTTTGATCTATGTATCCGTCAATTCGTGAAATGTAAATACCCGAATCTTTTCAAATTCAGATAAAATGAACATTCTAACCCTGAATCAACAAATGATACAGTTAGAATGCCTGTAAGTAACACGAAGCCACTTTGTACAATGGATGTACATTAGAAAGGAGCTTTTGAGATGTTCACTCCCCCAGGGCTTCCATTCAATCATCGAAAAACATGAAGGAATTTCTATGAATGTTATGACAAGAAAACATATTCCTTGTGTGTACGTGAAATTGTAGAAATGATTGAAGCTACTTAAGCTTGAACAGGCTCAAATTGTGTAAACTGTTGAGACAGCAACAAGTATTACATAGACTCAATGTGCATGAAAGAGGTGCAAAGGTGGGGCAACTTTCTTTCTATTTCAATATCTAAATCTTCCGAGTGAAGACCAGATAGCAGATGTGTTGCGTCCCCAAAGAAAATGAAACATTTCTTTGTTAAGAAAGAAACGAGTGGTTAGTGGGGTTAATGCAAGAATTGGCATGGGCTCACTGCCTTTTTCAATGATGGTCACCAAAGAATGTGAACCAATCAGTAGATGTGGTTGCCCGACTCAGAAAGTGGTTGGTGCAAAGTTTTGATATATTCTTTTAACTTTGATCTCACACACTCATTCTTTTTAACATTTAGCTCACTTCTAACCAAACTCTCTTTTACATTTTTCCGCTCCACACACTGAGAAAAACTCAATCGGATAAGTTATCTCCCCCACTCTTTGATTTAAGAACCCCTCACCCCTCAATCACTCTAGGATTACTTCTTGGGTAGGAAACACTGGTTAACGTAAATCCATGGAAGTTCTGTTTAAGCTCTCACACTAATCCCATGTAAGTCCTAAAGAGAATGGTTGCTCAACAATTTAACTTGAACAATTAAGCACATGATATCATTGTCATATAAATGTATGCTCATCAAGAATATGAATGAAATTTTAGCATTTGAACTTTGAAGATCTCTCAAAACGATGAAGTTGAATGAATGAAATGAAATGAAGAATTGTTTTGAGAATCTGACAATGTATCAATCAGATCAAATATCATAAGATATGAACATGAAATGGTTGGGGTATCAAAGAACTTGACAGTTTGTTTATATGAATGAATATAAACAATTTAACAATGAACGCTCAAATAATTGAAATGATGATTTATGCTCAACAATAATGAATTACAAATGGGAGTATTACCATCGAAAAATTGTTTCTTTATGACAGTGTGTATGAACACTTGACAGTATATAGACAAGATAATAACACAAGTATTGATCTTTGGAAACACACGGTCAGTTAAACATTAAAGCTCCATAATGAAAAACATTTAAAGTCACACTTCCAAATTCATGAAATCTTTTGAGAATAGAGAAGTGGTTTGAACATTTAAGAAAATATTTTTCATGCTTGAAAGTTGTTCTTCTTTCAAACAATCAGAGATTAAGATCAGAAGATACTTATAATTAAGCTCTCCCTCAAATCATGATAAAATGATTTAGATTCAGTTAAGCTCCCCCTGGATATTTGCAAAATATCCTTGTCTTTAAACAAAGATTTACCTTTATGAGCTATGTTTTTTTTGGCATTGGATGTAGATGCAGATGCAGATGCTTTGTCATTCTTCTTCTCATCAGGAAAAACCATCACTCTCCAGACCATCTGTCATTTCTTTGAATGCTTTCCAAGAGATTTGACATAGAAGCTCGCTGAACTATCAACAGACTTGTCATAAAATAGATTAGATGGACGAATCTGATTTGATTTGATAATGTTTGGTTTGACACTTTTCTTTTTGAAAACATTTTTCTCATGAATGGAACTTGAAGTTGTTTTAAAAGAACAAATTGATTCGGTCGAATTGTCATAAGGTGATTGAGTAATCACATCAACAGAAATCTTCTCAGACAATTCAATATTTGCAGCTTCCAAGTCCTTTATCTTTTTATACAAAATGTTTCTTTCAGCAATAAGTGTGTCAAACTTCTTTTTCAAATCAGATTTTACCATCTGTTCTTTTTGAACATCTGATGATAGAACAATTATCTTAAATGTGAGCTTAGATATTTCGTTTTCAAAAATTTGACGCTCTTGCTCAAATTCCTTTTCTAAGTTTTTGGTTTTCTCAGAAATTTCTTTGAAAATCCCAACATTTTTCTTTTCAGCAATTTTCTTTTCAACATCATAAGACTTTTTCTTATCTTGAAAATATTTTCTTTTGTTAGTGCACAAATTTGTTGGATACAAGATCATTATATCTGAACCTGAAAGTCAAAGCTTAAAAGTCAACTTTCAAGCAAAGTCAAAGTCAAAGTCAAAACTCAAAGTCAAAGCTTAAAAGTCAATTTGTTGGATACAAGATCATTATATCTGAACCTGACGCTCTTGTTGTTTTAGTTTGTACGCGTGTGTTTTTGTTTTGTTTTAATATATAGGTGGTTAGAAGAATCTTGTAACTAGAAGAATCACTTGTAACATCAGAGTATTCGCAAAGAGAGAGTTAGAGAGAGAAAACCTGTGGTTAGAGAGAGAAAGTGATTCAAATCGTTTGTAATCAAATCTTGTGATTAATCAAATCAGGTAGATTGTTTAATCTTGTTTGTGTGATTGTTTTAGATAAGAACTTGATCAAATCTTGGATTATTATCTTTCTTTTTCAAGTAAGTCTTGCAAAATTGAGATTTGTTTGGGAAGTTCAATCGTTTTGTCTTCAAGAACTTTTCTCTCTTTAGCAAACGTGTCTTTTCTGTAATTAAGATTTTTTTCAAACTCTGACACTTGCTTCGAGAGTTTCAAACATCTTAGATCAAGATCCTTTTTCTCTTGGAAATCTTTCTTTGAAAAATCAGATAGCTTTTGAGCATAGATTTTCACCAGATCAACTTTAATTGTATCTGCATTGAGATTTTCCGTCAGATCAACATCCTTTGGTTCCAATGCAGATATCTTCTCTTCAAAAGCCTTTAACTTGCTATATAGATCAACTGTTTCAGCTTTCATATCTGATGATTTCTGTTTAGTTGACTTCAATTGGCTTTGAAGTTTGGTTATCTCTCTCTCCTTCAATCTAATCTCTTTCTCTTTTGCCTTGTTGATACCTGAAAAATCAGATTTAGGATTGCATCTTTTCTCCTGTTCCACAGGCGAAGCTTCTGTCGGAATTTGGGATTGCATCTCTCCTTCAGTCAAAGATAATCTGATATAATTACCCACCTCGTGTTCATCCATAAAATTCAAAAAATGAACTTTCCACTCTTCATATTCTCTTTTGAGTTGTAGCCTTGGTGGGTTCATCCTTTTTAATCATATCGAATAGAATTAATTCGATCCGGTTTTGAAAAGAGATGAAACTCAAAAGTGCAAGGACCAAAAGTGACAAATTCTGAATCTTGAAAGATTAGGGTCACAAATGACAAACTACTGAAATCTTGAAGTACGGGTACTGAAACCTTGAAGTACGGGGGCTGAAAGCGACTCAAACAGAAACTACTAACTAGAGGGACTAAAAGAGTAAAATTTAAAACTTCTAACGGACTTAAATGAAAACTAACGAAAAAAGGACTAAAACTGAAATAAAACTAACCAAACTAACAAACTAACCGTACTAACTGAGACTTAACAGAAAAGGACCAAAAAGTATGAAAATTAACCGTCACTTAACGGAAACACTATTCATCGTCTTCCTCGTTGAGCCAACCTACAAAGCTTCGAAACGTTTAGAAATTTTCAATGCAAAACGATCGTTAAAGCTCCCTGATCAGTTCTCAACAGATTAAAATTCAACCGGTCAACCCACGATCACAAACGAGCCAACCGAAAACTTTTCGAAAAACGATCGAAAACTTCAAAAAAAAAAGTATGGGTTAAAACTTTTCGACCAAAATCGATTGTTTATGTCCCCTTAAGCTCCCTCAACTTATTAGAACTCGAAACGATCTCTCAAACTCTCGAACGAAGCAACCGAAGATTTTTCGGAAACCGAACGAGAATTTAAAAACTCGATATGGGTGAAAATTTTACGATCAAAATTGATCGTTTGAGCTTTGTAAACAACCCTTACCAGTTTAAAACTAGAAAAACTTTGTTCCCGATCACCACCGAATCAACCGAAAGATTGTTCGACAACCGAAAAAAAACTCAAAACTTTGATTGAGATAATGGTTCGTGTACACCGAGAGCCACAAGGGACCGGTCGATTGATGGTCCGGTCGAGACACCGGGCGTTAGCGAGACACCGGTCGATTTACGGTCCGGTCAATGCTAGACACCGGACGAGGACGTACCGGTCGAGATGACCCGGGAGATGGGATACCAGTCAAGCCAATGGTCCGGACACAAAACACCGGTCAACAACAAGGAACCGGTCGACCGATGATAGCACCGGTCAAGATATATATTTATATGTGTATGTATGTCCGGTCGAGATATATATATATATATATATATATATATATATATATATATATATATGTATATATGCAATGGATGTATGTATGTAAAGAGAATCAACCATGCATGTTAACAATGCATGTCAATCACGATGTACATATATATGTGATGCAGAGAGAGAAAATATATATATATATATGTATGCATGCAAGCAATCGATATCTATGTATGCATGCGATGAGAAGATATTTATATAACTATGTATGCGATGCACAAAAAAAAAACCACCGATCAACACCAATTGTAGATACCAACCACTTTAAAACATAAATATTTAAATAACATACCGGTCGACACCTCTTTAAAACAAAATGGTACCGGTCAACCGGTCAAAAACAATTGCAGATTAAAATGGTACCGGTCAAGAGTGCCGGTTGAGTACCGGTCAACTGGGTACCGGTCAAGACAATGTACCGGTCGACCTCTGATTACCGGTTGAACAAGGTATATCGGTCAACAACTTACCGGTCGCCAAAGCGATCCGGTCGAGACAAGGTATCGGTCAATAGGATGAACCGGTAAAGCAGGGTACCGGTCGATAACCACAAACATATAAACTTAAAGGACCGATAAAATTGAAGAACAGACCGATAAACACGAAGAATTTCAAGAACAATCGACCCAGAAACAGATCAATCAACCCAGAAATTCAATTGATTATGCAAATTAACAGATCGATTATGCAAAATAACAGATCGATTAGCAAACTCAACCCAAAATTTTTGAAATTGAGCAGACAGATAACAACCAATTTGATCAAATAGATAACAGACCGATAAGCAACCATAAAAGATCAGACCGATAAAAACTTTGATTTTCCAGAAAAATAAACGAACGATAATAACTCAGAGAAAAAAAATTGATTTTTTCAGATAGAACTTAAAATTATGAACCCAGACAGATCGACCGAATTCAACACAGATTTTCAGAAAAATCGATTTTCAGCAACAAATCACTCAAATAATCGAACAAATCTCAGCAGATGAACATATAAGAACGATTAACACAAATAAACGATTAAAGGGTTATAGACAAACCCTTTTGGTCGTATCGAATAAAATTAATTCGATTCTGCTCTGATACCAATTGTAGATCCCAGTATAGTGCAATCAACAGCAAATAATCAATAATGAATAACAATTGTATAGTCACAACCTCTAGTCATATGATTAATATTCAATCAAAAGGTTTAGGTTTACAGAAAGAATATATATGATCAGAGAAAGTAAACCTATAGACTAAAGTTATGAAAAAAATGAGACTAAACTCTAAAACTTCTAAACTGTCTAACCTAATTTTCAACTAAAGAAATCTTTATATATGTGGCGCATAAGGCCTAATGGGCTTTAGGCCCATTAACAAATAAACTATCAATTAAATACATTTCGAACCCTTATAAATGTTTTATGCAACTTTCAACACACAGGACTTTCAGTCCTAACAATAATTCGCTCAAAATGTGTAAACCATTAAGATAACAACAGTAATACACAGACTCACTTGTGCATGATCAAAGTGCGAAGGTGGGGCAGACTTCCTTCTTTTTCAATATCCAGATTTTCCAAATGAAAACCAGATAGATTATGTGTTGCATCCCCAAGAAAAATTGAAACATCTTCTTTTTAAGAAAAAGATGAGTAGTTGGTGGGGTTTTAAACAAGAGATGGCATGGTCTAGTTGCTTGTTTCAATGACGGTCACCAAAAAAAATGTGAACCAACAGATTATGTGGCTGCCCGACTTAGAAAAAGTTGGTGCAGAGTTTGATATTCTTTTACTCTGATCTCTCACGCTCTTTCTTTTTATCATTTAAGCTCACTTCTAACCAAACTCTCTTTTCATTTTACGTCATCACACATACCCACACTCAGATATTTTGACTCATCGCCTCTCGATCACTCAAGGTTAACTTCTTGGGTAGAAAACACTGGTTAACGTGAATCCATAGAAGTTCTATTAAGTTCTCACACAATGAACCCATGTTGTCCTATGAAAAAAACGTTGCTCAAATGGTTTAACTTGAACAGTTAAAGCACATAATGAAATACATGTCAGATGTATGTATGCTCAATAAGATAATCATGAAGATTTAAACATTTTAATCATGAACGATATTTCAAAACAAGTATATTGAATAAATGAAATGAATACAAGAAACTTGTTTGAAAATCTGACATTATATGATAAGATCAAATATGAATGATTTATCAATCAAGACTTAGGTCATGAAAAATAGGAATTTGTCTATACGAATCAAAATATTGTTAGACTAATATTGTATTCAAGATTAAAAGTGAAGATCTATTTTGTAAGTGTTGAATAGTTTGATAGTTTAAGTGTTTGATTGTAAAGTCAACTCAAGTTGACCTAGTATAAATAGAATTGTTTTTGTGTTAGATTAGTAAACACACACACATTAGATACACATATTGATGAGAATTCGTATCCATACACTGAGAACACATATGTGAAACTTGTGATTACGTGTGAGATCTGTGGCTAATTGTAATGTCATGATTTGATAAATAAAAGTTGTATTCTTAATCTGTGATTGTTATTAATGCTAGTACTTTCTGGGTCACAATTGGTATCATAGCATAGTAGTCCAACGATTTGAGTGTTAGAAAAGTTCGAGTTCTGTCAAAACTTTGTTGATTCACTTTTTACGTAAAAGTGAGTTTTTGGTACAATTGATGATGGATTAGTGGTTGAATAGTGATTTAGAACATTTGTATCAGATTGATTTTCGTAGAATAACATCCTTTAATCGTGAATTTTGAGATTTTTGAAGTCTTTGGTTCAAACGAATATCGAGTCACTGTTTGATAGATTTGAATGTGCAAATGTGTAAATTAGATTATCATATTGTATTGGATTGTTATTTGGACTAACGAGATTGATTCTGTGAAGTTACAGATTTAAATTTGAAGTTTTGGATCGATTTCTGGACAAAAATCGATATTTTTTGAACTTAGAATTCAAGAACTCGCAAGATCCAAGGATTTCGTATGGAGAACTCGCTAATTTGACAGATTTCGCAGAGTTTCATTTTTGAATTCCTTAAGTAAAGAATTCGCAACAGTGCATATTACGAATTGTAGAAGAATTCACAAGATCTTTTGAAAATCTTATAAGGACAAAATTCGTATCTCTCTCTGTCACGAAAAGCTAGAATTCGTGAAAGTCAATTTTGCGAAAAGTTGTAATTTTTTAAAAGTTTAAGTAAGGAATTCGCTATTGTGTCCATTACGAATTCTGAAGAATTCACTTCTGTGTCTATAGCGAAAAGTGGGAATTCGCATCAGACTATCTTACGAATTGTTGAGAATTCGCAGTGTGTTTTGAAAAATATTCTAAGTGAAGGATTCGTATCTCTTTAGTTTACGAATTCCTTTTGCGAATTTCTCTTGCGAATTGTATTTTTTCAAAATTTGTCTATGGACAGAATTCACAAAAGTGCTTCTTGCGAATTGTGTGTCTTGTGTTCACTCTTGCTTACGAATTCCTGACTTTGCGAATTTCTAAGCTATGTGTTGCAAATTTTATGAGTTTTATGAATTCTAAACTTGTTTTATTATTGAATTGCGAATTGTTCTTGATTTGAAGCTGTTTACGAATTCTGAACTTGAAATTTTTTTAAAACATCTTTTTGTGAATTTTTTTTCAAGTTTTTCTCAAATTGTTGGATTCAAAGATCATTACTAGCTTACATTTCTTGTTATGTGCAGATAAATCAAATCTCTCATCATGCCTTATACTGATAAAAAGGAAATCTAGTGCTGACTAACAGAGATTGTACTTTAGCGTATATGCCATAGATTCCGGCTATGGAAGCTGAAATCAAGAATCTGAAGATTCAAAATTCATTTCTTCTTAATCAGATTACTAAATTGAAAGATTCTAAAGATTTAAAGAAAGATTTTGTTTGTTCAGAATGTATTTCTAATTCAAAGATTAATTTTGCAGGATTTATTGATTCGAAAGAGAAAGAGATTTCATATCTTCAAGACAAGCTGAAAAGATTTGAAAGTCTTAATTCTACCTCTACTTGGTCTAAAAAGGAACAAATGCAAAGAGAGCTTGATGATCTTAAAAGGAGAGCAAACATTACCAGTGAGACATCTAATGGGCTTAGAAAGATAAATCCTCAAATCTTCGTTGAAAGAGATAAGCTGAAAGATAAATTCTTCAGTCTTGAGGTTGAGATAAATATGATTAAGGAAAAAGCAACCCAAGACAAAGACAACATAAAAGCCCAAGATGAGATGAAGAAGATTGAGAAGAAGAGAAAGAAAATTGAAAGAGATAATGTTGAGCTGAAGAAGAAAATTTCTGAACTGGAAGATCAAATGAAGAAAGAGAAGAAAGAAATAGTTGATTTTGAGAAAGAAATAGTTGATTTTGAGAAAGAAAGAAAAACATATGCTCAAAAGTTTTAAGAATTCTCTAGAAAAATTTTTGAAGAGAAGAAAATAGTAGAGCTTAAATGTGTTAAGCTTTCTCAACAAGTCTCAGACTTTGAGAAAGTAATCATAATGGAGAGAGATAAGTTTGAGAAAGAAAAGAAGAAGATTGAGCAGACAAAGAATGTAAAGAGAGATTTTGATGAAGAAAAGAAAGTGTTTGAGACTGAGATAAAGAAGTTGAATGAAAAGTTATTTGAGTTATCAACAAATATCTTGAAGGAGAAGAATGCAAAGGCTGAGTTGCATAAGAAGTTTGATCTGATTATAAAGGAAAGAAACTACTTATCCACAAAGATCAAGGAACTTGAAGAGATCATGTTCAAGGTGAAGTTGACTGAGTCAAAGACTCCAGAACCAATTGTCCAATCACCAAGAGATGATCAAGCTGATTCAGAATGCTCATTCAAAACAGCTTCAAGTTCACGTTTTACAAATGTTTCTAATAATCCTTTATTTGATTCTGATGATAGTCATACTTCTAACCTTAAAGATAAAATTCGTCCTTCTAACCTATTCTTTGATAAAAATATTGATGGTTCAGGTAATATCAAGCAGGATAAGTCTCAAAAGAAAAGATTTTGGAGAAAGATAAATGAGAAAGAAAAAGATAAATAGATTTGGATAGTGAAAGGTTCCTTAGAGGAGAAGAAAGAAGATAAATCATTTGTGCATACACCAAATGCTAAAAGGAACTATGCTTCGAAAGGTAAAACTTTTGGAAAACATGATCTGGTTTACACTGTTAATCAACTGATCTGGTTAGCTCAAAAGAAAATTAATTGTTCATTCTGTGGCTCAAATGATTTTGTAAACAAAAATTATGAAAATAACTGGTATTGTTCTTATTTTATCTATTCTAATAGAACTGCAACTAACGAATTCGGACCCAAATACCAGTGGGTACCAAAAGCTAAATCTGTGTTGCAGGCACCCAAGGTTTAAGGGGAAGAAAGAACCAAGGCTTCTGAATAAATCAGTTCAGAACCCGTGTTTAAAAGAACTATGGCTCTTGAATAAAACGGTTCAAGACCCGTTCCTTAATGTTTCAGAACTATGGCTTCTAGTTACATCAGATCAGAACCCGGTCTTTATTGGTAAATTTGAATATTACTATTCTCACTGGATAATAAGTAATAATGGCTTCTGAATATTTTAGTTCAGAACCCGTACTCAAATGTTTTCTTCTAAAGGATGCTAATTAGATAAAATCTTTTCTAGAAGTTCTTCATTTGAGGGGGAGTTAGAGAAATTAACTGCTATATCTTTTAGGGGGAGGAGATATACATGATTTATACTATCATTGTCATATTTTTTCCCTGATAAATTGATTTTTTTTACAGGTATCGAGGGGGAGGATATTTGTGGTTTTTGTCTAAGTGAGATTACAGATATATTTTCTTTACTTTAAATCTTTAACACTTGTTGAAATATGAACAACTTTCACTTGTGTAAACTGGTTTCTTAAATGTTCAAACCACTTCCTGTTCTCAAATGTTTTATGAATTTCGAAGTGCGATTTTAAATGATTTTTGTTGGATACTTTAATGCATATCTGACCGTGTGTTTCTAATGACAAATACTTATGTAATTGTCATGTCTTTATACTTTGTCAAGTATTCATACACAACGGTTCAATACATTTCTTGAATTTGTTATTACCATGTATCACATTTTTAATCTTTCTATGGTAATACTCCCGGTTGTATTCAATGTTGTTTGAATCAAATGTCATTTCATTTTTACATGTGCTTTTATTGATAATATGTTTATATATTGTTCATATAAACAACATTCGTCTTTGATTTCCCAAAACATTATTCTTCATGAATTTTGATCTGATCTTAATCATTGTCAGATTATCAAAACATTTCTATTCTTTCATGATTATTCATTCATATAAAGTTTTGAGAAATCTTAAATGCTTAAAGTGCTCAAATTTCATTCTGATTCTTAATGAGCATACACATACACTGACATTGATTTCTTGTGCTTAAATTGTCAAGAAAATCATTGAAATACATGCTTTTAGGAAAAATACATGGGATTCAGTGTCAGTGCTTAACAGAACTTTCATGGATTCACGATAACCAGTGTTTCCTACCCAGGAAGTATTCCCTAAGTGATTGAGGGGAGAGGGGTAAAAGCATTGAGTGTTGGTGTGTGAAGAGGTCAAATGGAAAAGAGAGATTGGTTAGAAATGAGCTTTATAATGATTAAAAGAAAGAGGGTGAGAGAACAGAGTAAAAGAATATCAGACTCTACACCGAATTTCTTTCTGAGTCGGGCAGCCACATTACTGTTGTTTCACATTTCTTCGTGAACGACATTGAAACAAGAAACTAGCCCAGGCCATCTCTTGCATACAACCCCACCAGCTACTCATTCTTTTCTCAAAAAGAGAATGTTTCACATTTTATGGGGAAGCAACATATAAGCTATTGGTTCTTCACTTGGAAGATACTGATATTGAAAAAGAAAGAAAGTTGCCCCACCTTCGACCCTTTCTCATGCACATTTAAGTCTATGTATAATCATTGTTGTCTCAATGGTTTACATACTTTAAGCCTTATGAAACACAATCATTGTGCTTAATTCTTTCATAACACAAGCACGAGCACACAGAAAAATTGTTTTCCTGTCAGAACTTTCATAGAAAATACCATTTGTTTTTCAATGATGGAATAGAAGTCCTGAGGAGTGAACATCACTTCAAGCTCCTTAAATTTTACATTTGTTGTACACAGTGGCTTTGTGCTACTGACAGGCATTCCTAACTGTTTCGTTTGTTGATTCAGGGTTACAACTCATAATTTGTCTGAATTTCAAAAGATTCAGATGAATACATTCATGAATTGACGACTCATTCAGATCAGATAAAAGATTCTCTTATATCACTCTTTGCGGGAGATTACAAATGTTCATATCTGAGGGAGATTGATCATACGTTACCAAAAGGGGATGATCATGAAGACTGTGCTTATTTGATTATTTGGGAGAGATCATTCAAAGATAGATCTAAACTTGAAGCGTTTTGATTCTCACAAATCATTAAAAAGGGGGAGATAAATCAAAGTTCAAGTACAGATAATTACAGATTGTATCAAGAAAAGGGGAAAGTTGAATTTCAAAGTCAAATGTCAAAATATGAAATAAAAGGGGGAGATGAATCAAAGCTTAAAGTCAAATGTTATATAGTTATTGAGAAAGAGAAAGTAACGATGAAGAATGTCAAAGTTTCAAAGTAAGTTGAAAGTTTCAAAGTTTTGAAGAAAGTTAGAGATTGAAGAAAAGGTTGATCTTTCAGAAACTCTAAAAGTTAATCCAAAGGGAGAGATTCATTTAAAGTGCTTTCAAAAAGTTTCTACAAATCAGAGCTTTCAAGATGTTAAAGCTGAAAAAGATTCAAAGCTGAAGATATTTTTGAAGATGAAAAGACCTAAAGATTATTGTCAAAAAAAAAATTAATCTTGAATCCAAAGGGGGAGATTGTTAGACTAATATTGTATTCAAGATTAAAAGTGAGGGTCTATTTTGTAAGTGTTGAACAGTTTGATAGTTTAAGTGTTTCATTGTAAAGTCAACTCAAGTTGACCTAGTATAATAAGAATTGTTTTTTTGTTAGATTAGTAAACATGCACACATTAGATACACAGATTGGTAAGAATTCGTATCCATACACTGAGAACACATACGTGAGACTTGTGATTACGTGTGAGATCTGTGGCTAATTGTAATGTCATGATTTGATTAATAAAAGTTGTGTTCTTAATTTGTGATTGTTATTAATGCTAGTATTTTCTTGGTCACAAATATAGACATTATTGAAAGAAACGTTTTGAATGAATCAACGTTCAATAATCTTTGAATATCAAGCGGGGTGTCTTACCATCGAAAATTGGTTTCAATATGAGACATGGTAAGAACGTGATCAATAGAAGTACTAAACCAGTGTGTGTAAATATTTGACAGTATATGGAAAAGATAATACACAAGTATTTATCTTTGGAAACACACGGTTTGTTGAACAATTAAGCTCATGAAAAATGAAAACATTTAAAATCACACATCTAAATTCATGAAATCATTTTGAGAATAGAGAAGTAGTTTGAACATTTAAAAAACATCTCTTCGTATCTGAAAGTTGTCCTTCTTTCAGACATGTATGAGATTAAGGTTAGAATGATCCTTACGCTCAGCTGAAATCTCATGAAGTCAGCTCGAAATTCATATTGAATATTATCATGTAAGCCCCCCCCCCCCTCAAAATCTTCATTTAGTCAAAAATCGTCAAAGTACAAAGTCTTATTCACAAAAATTATTGAAAACTAAAAACATGAAAGCAGTAAAACTTGTTAAGAACGAGTTCTGATCAGATGTAATCAGAAGTCATTATCCTAACTCCCCCTAAAAGTATGCATCATCAGATATATCAGAATAAGATAAATAAAAAATTTTCTAACTCTCCCTAAGAATGTAGATCATCTTATCTTTATGGAACACTCTCCCTGAAATCATGAGCAAACCATTCAGTGTAGATATCTGTCAGATTAAAAATAAAGAAATAAAGAAAAATAACAAAGCTAAACGGTACTATGTAACAACAGTTAAGTCTTGAGATTTAGCATGCCATGTTTTGAAATGAGAAAATTAAATCTCTTTTCATCAAGTGGCTTGGTAAACAAATCAACAAGTTGATAATCTGTGTTCACAAAGTAAAGTTCGATTGTTCCTTTTTCAACACTGTCTTTTATAAAATGATATCTCACGTAGATGTTCTTGGTTTTCGTTTGTTGCACAGGGTTAGTAGATATTGCAATAGCGCTCTTTGAATCGCAGTAGATCGGTATTTTGTTGTACTTCAATCCATAATCTCAGAGTTGTATTCGCATCCACAACACTTGAGAACAGCAGCTAGCCGCAGCTACATACTCTGCCTCAGTTTTTGAAGTAGATGCACACAAATGTTTCTTTGAAGCCTAACTCACGAGTTTATCGCCTAAGAATTGTATGTGTCCCAAAGTACTCTTCCTGTCAAGCATACAACCTGCATGATCTGTGTCTGAAAACGCTGTGAGCTCAAAACCAGTATCTTTAGGATACCATAGACCAAGATCTGCAGTGCCTTTCAGATACCTAAATATACTCTTTACCGCTGAAAGATGGGATTCTTTAGGTGAAGCCTGATATCTTGCACATAAACCTGTAGAAAACATAATATCTGGCCTACTAGATGTCAAGTATATCAAAGAACCAATCATCCCTCTATAGGTTCTAACATCAACAACTTTTCCCGAAAGATCAGCTCCGATCTTAGTTCCTGGTGCCATCGGGGTTCCAATTGGAGAACAATTTTCCATTTTAAATTTTCTCAGAATATCATAAATGTACTTCGCTTGATTAATAAAAATCCTCGTAAAAAATTGTTTGACTTGTAATCCGAGAAAAAAATTCATCTCTCCCATCATACTGATTTTAAATCTGGACACAATTAGATTAGAAAAGTTCTTACAATACTTTGGATTAGTTGAACCAAATATGATGTCATCCACATATATCTGAATTAAAATGATATCAGCTTTCTCCTTTTTAATGAAAAGAGTAGTATCGATTTTACCTTTAGAAAAATCCGGCTTGACTAAGAATTTGGATAGAACGTCATACCAGGCGTGATGGGCTTGTTTCAGACCATAAAGAGCTTTGTCCAGAATATATACATGATCTGGTTTATCTGGATTAACAAAACCTTCAGGTTGCGAGACGTAGACTTCCTCCTTTAGAATGCCATTCAGAAAGCCAGTCTTCACATCCATTTGATAGACGGTGAAGTTCTTGTGCACGACGTAGGCTAAAAACATCCTGATCGCCTCTATACGTGCAACTGGAGCATAAGTCTCGTCATAATCTATTCCTTCCTCTTGTCTATATCCTTTAGCCACAAGTCTTGCTTTGTTCCTTATGACGATACCATTTTCATCTTTCTTGTCTTTGAAAACCCATTTCGTACCAATAATAGTTTTACCTTCAGGACGTGGCACGAGTCTCCAGACTTTAAGCGTTTCGAACTGATTAAACTCTTCTTGCATTGCGGTTACCCAATCGTGTTGGCTCTATCTTACTCAGAAAGGAAACATGCATGCACTGGTTCATTGTTGCAGACCTAATTTGCACCGGCTTGGACGGATCTCCAATGATTTGTTGTATTGGGTGCTTTTTGGTCCACTCATGTTCATCATCTAAATATCCACTTTCATATTGTTCTTGTAGGGGTTCAGTTGAAGTAGTCGGTGTAGAAGTTGCAGTTGGTTGGACACTTGAAGTCTGTTGATTAGGCATTGTAGTACATCCAACTGATTGAGTTACTTCTGGCTCGTCACTTTCTTTAGAAACTTCAACCGAGTGAGTAGGTGTTTGAATTTGAGTTTCTTTCTGAACTGGAAGATCGGATTCAGTTGATACATCTGAAGTGATTGGATGATTATCTCTTGTATCTTCATATCTCTATCACAACAGGTTTAGTCACTCTAGTACCAAGAAACTCATCATAGAAAATTTCAAATGGTAAATCTAAATCTGATAAATGAGATGTAGACGTTGATGGTTTATCAGAATTAGTGTCTTTAATTGCAAGTTCTGGACTGATCTTCCTAGAAGCTAGTACTCCGATAATAACGGGTTCTGAACAGCTTTGAACAGAATCCATGTCTTCATCGAATGTAACGTTGACGCTCTCGACTACGATCTTCGACTTCTTCAGACAAACTCTATATGTTGTTGATGTCTGAGACTAACCGATGAAAATGCCTTCTTCAGCTTTTGGACTGAACTTGTTCTAGTTCTTTTTATCGTTCAGCACAAAACACCTTCATCCAAAAATATGGAAATGTTTAATGCTATATGTTCTATTATTAATCAAAGTGTATGGCGTTTTACAAACCGGCGATGAATCATGGATCAATTCTAGGTGTAGCATACAGTTGACACAACTTCAGCCCATAGAAATAGAGGTAGATCAGACTGACTCAGCATCGGGCGAGCAACCTCCACTAGAGTTCTGTTTCGCCTTTCTACAACTCCATTCTGTTCAGGTGTTCTGGCAGCAGAAAACTGATGTGTTATCCCGACCGATTTGAGATAATCTTCAACAATTTTGTTCTTGAATTATCTGCCATTATCTGTTCTGAGAAGCTTTACTGTCTTCTGCAAATTCACTTGAGTGGTCTTAAGAAATGAGGTGATGACTTCGGGCGTCTAATCTGTAGATCTCAGAAATTTGACCCAAGTGTATCTTGAATAATCGTCCACTATCACTAAGACATATCTTTAGCCGTTAATGCTTTGAGTACGCATCGGACCGCAGAGATCCATATGCAGTAATTCCAATGTAGAACTTGTACTCGGTTCAGGCTTAGGCTTATGAGGTGCCCTTTTCATCTTGCCTTTCTCACACGCAACACATAGATGTTCTTTGATATATTTCAGTTCAGGAAGTCCTTTCACCAAATTGCCAGTGACTAGCTTGTTGATGTATCAAAAGTTCAGGTGAGATAGCCGTCTATGCCATAACTAGCTTTGTTGCATAGAAGCTTTTGAAAGTAGACACACCTCATTATCAGTCTTGACTTTTGACAAATTAATCGTGTAGAGGTTTGACTTTCTCGTCCCGACCAAGAGTTCTCTTCCATCTTCAGTTCTAACACAACACCTCTTGGCCTTGAAATTTACCTCTAAGTCCTTGTCGGAAAACTGACCAATGCTGAATAGGTTATGTCGTAGTCCTTCTACGTAGCTCATATTCTCGATCGTTACATTTTCTTGCACAACATCACCGTATCCCAAAATCGGTGAAAACTGGTCATTTCCAAATCGAACGTTTCGGCAAAACTTCTCTATATAATTAGACAAAATATCTTTCTACTCGGTCATATGCTTGGAGCAACCACAATCCAAGTACCACATATGATGGGTTTGCACATGAGAAATCACGAGACAATTGGTTTAGGTACCCATTTATAGATGGGTCCTACAGTGTTAGCACATGATTTTGGCATCCATATGAATTTGGACCCTTTTATCTTTTGAAAACCATTTGAAGCATATGAATAATAAGAATATACATGATATGAACCAAACCAATCATCAGAATATTGTCGAGATACAAAATCCTTCCGACGATATTTAGAAGACTTTTTAGTAGACGAAGATAATTGGAGTAATTGCTTTATTGAATATCTCTTGTAAGAAGTTACAAGTTTTTGTGTATAAAAAGCAACTTTACCAACTACATCAGTTTTACTATCAGTCATTCTATTACAAGAAGAATCCGAACATGATTTTGTAGTCTCGTCAATTTTTTTCTTTGGTCTCCACTCTGATCTCACTTCAATATTTTTTCTTTTCACATATGAAACATATGAATTTTGAATGTTAGAACTGTGAGATTTAAAATATTGCTTATTATTTGATTTACCAGTGGTAGTCTGTTTCTGTGAATGCCTAGTTTTCTTCTTCTTAACTTTGACATCCTTGGTACTCATAGAAACTGACTTATCAACTTTCGTTTATGATTCACCTTTCTCGTACACACTAGGTAAACCGTTAGAGTTAATAATGAATTGAGAATGATCTAGAAGTTTTGTACTAAAATCAAATTGATCAACACAATCATCAAAACAACCATCAGAGTTTAGGAAATCAAACTCTTCATCAAAGAGACCAGTAATATCATTTGATTTTGAAGCTTTGGAAGACTTTGAAAAATCGGTATTAATAAAAACAGTTGAAAACACCATTTGTTCTATCCCAGTCAAAATTCTTTCTTCTGCTAGATTGTTCTCGACTTCAGAAATTTTACTTTCTAACACAAGAGGAGGAACATAAATCTTGCCTTCAACTGGCTTTGTCTCCCATTCCTCTATAGAGTAGCTTTGAAAATAGTCGTTAGAGAGAAATTTTGATTGTGTAGAACTGTAACTACAATTCAACCTCTCATATCGAAATAGAAGTTGCATTTTAGTTTTGTTTTTCCGTTTCTCTTTTTTCTTAGCTTCATCCTCATCTGATAGTTTAGTCCACTTAACTTTGAGTTCAGGGTATTGAGATGCCAATTTAAGAAAACCGAAATCATACAAAGCAGGCACCTTTGAAATCCCCTTTTTCAGATAATGTGGGTTGTCATAACCAAGACCCCAGCACTCACTACTCTCTTTTGGTTTGTTAAGGTGAATGGTTTGTTCAGTTTGACCCAAAGTATATAGTTTTTCTTCCAAAACATTCACTTTCTCAGTCAAAGATTTGTTTTCTTTATTAAAAGATAAACACTTTTTCACAACCTCTTTGACCTCAAGTTCACACACTTTAAGTTTTGAAGATGTTTCAGGTAATTCATTATGGATAACAGTCTTTTCTTTCGCACTGGTATCAATGTTTTTGTGTAAAGCCTCAATCAATACATTCTTCTCACCAATATCATTGTTGAGCTTCTGTATTAATTGGTTTTTCTCTTTAAGGATACCTTTTTCACGTTTAAGCTTAGACTGTAATTCCTGAAGTTCTATCATCATGACTTGCATTTGGTTAAGAAAATCAGATTCGGACATATCACATACCTCTTCATTATCTTCACCATCAGAATCAGCTTCAGCTTCTTTCTGACCCATGAAACACATATGAGCCTTTTCTTCTTTTTCCTCATCATCTTCAGAATTATCTAGACAGTACTCATCTTCGGCCATCAATGCTTTGCCAGCTTCCTGCTGCTTGACCAAAAGCATTTTGTTCTTATAATACTCAGAATTGCGGATCTTCGGTTTCTGGAAATCCTTAGCATAGTGGCCTACTTTCCCGCAAATATATCACTTTACCGGCTCAAACTCTTTCTTATCCCCAGATCTGTAGTTCTTATCCTCTGGCTTTTTCTCTTCAAAACTCTTGCTTTCAACTCTCTCCTTGTGCTTATAGTTTGTTGATCCCAAAGAGTATCGTTGACTGTTCGACCCTGGTTTCTTATAGAATTTATTCTGGAAAGCTTTTGTCAAAAGTAGCATGGCCTATTTCAGGTTCTCACAGTCATCGGAATCAGAATTTTCCTCACTTTCATCTTCATCGGACTCAGAAACTATCACCTTCTTCTTCTTCAAGCTTACTGACCTATTCTCTTTCTTCTTTACCACTAATGCAACCGGATCAACAACCACTTTTTTAGCTTTCTTTTTCTCATCTTTAATCTCTTCTACCTCTTCCTCGTTCTACCTGAGAGTCTCATATACCTCATGAAGTGGTATCTCGTTCAAATCTTTCATCTGCTTCATTTGCCTTGTGAACCTTTTCCACTCTGGTTGCAGTATACTCAAAAACTTGACATTCAGCTCTATCTGAGACTTCTTTACTTTGTTCTTGATAAGCTCGTTCAGAAGGATCACAAACCTATCATAGGTAGCTTCCAGACATTCACCCTCCTTTGCTTTAAACTCTTCGTAATTGTTCTGGCAGTTAGACACTTTCAACTGGTTACCGATCTTTGACCCAAGCATCATTTTCTCCGGCTGATCCCACATTTCTTTCCCCGTGGCATTATAGTTGTCTATCTTGACGTATATCTCATTAGGAATCCCTTGTAGAATGAATGATCTTGCCAATCTGTCAGCTTTAAGTCTTTTCCTCTGTTCATCAATGTATTCCTCAAGTGGCAATGGATACTCTTTGTTGATAATCTCCTCACCATTTTCTCCTTCAGTAGACAGAATCTTGGTAGGAGGTTTCATCACTCCTTCTTTTAATGATACTCTAATATAGTCTCCCAAGTCATTCTGGTCGATAAAGTCTAGGAATCTATCCTTCCACTGTTCGTATTCCCCTTTAAACAACACCGGTGGCTTCACATCTGTACCAATTGCTAAAGCCTCTCTGGAAGTCATCTTTGATAATGCACCAAACCGATAGTCAAAAATTCATAAACAAACTGGATCTACAAAAGTCAAACTTGGTCAACCCAATTCATCAACGAACATTCTCTAAACAGATTACAATCAAGTGATTACAATCAAATACACCAAAATTACAATCTTGATCTGGATACAATACGTAATACGAACTCGAACAAAAATCCAAGAAAATCAAAATTCACACAGAAGAAATGTGAATTAGACTAAACATTACAAATCAAAAGTGTTCTAGATGTATAAACGAGTATCACAGTACTAATTTCAAATCAAAAACATCTCTGAATAGCAAAAATCGAATTTCCACAGTGTTCTTTGTGAGTTCTTGAAATGTCGACCAAATGATCAGATTCCAATCAAAATTCTGAATTCTTTCTATAATCTGATACAAATTGTGTGTCCTACAATCAGTGAAAATCAAGATGACAATGAATTAAGATCAAACAATTTTATTAATCTCAATTCTTAATTCGTAAAAAGAAGCTCTCTCACAATTTCTCTCTCTAAACTGATACATGCTTCTAGTCTAATGATTCTACAAACGAAAAACAATTATACTCTAACACTAAAACACTAACTTTGACTTTTAGCATGAGAGTTTGACTTGAGCTTTGACTTGTTCTGACTTCAGTCTTCATGATCTTGTATCCAACATATTTATGCACTAACAATATCATACTCTGAATGGTCCAACCAGTAATCATCCTCAGCCATCAGTGCTTTTCCTGCCTCTTTTTGCTTGGCCAGAAGCATCTTATTCTTGTAGTACTCATAATTTCTAACTTTCGGCTTCCGGCAATCCTTGGCAAAGTGGCCTATCTTGCCACGTATCACTTGACTGGTTCCTTAGTTTTCTTCCCACCATACTGATTTACATATCTCTTTTCTTCTGGCTTCCTTTCCACAAAACTCTTTCCTTCTGACCTTCTGTCATTAAACCTTCTTCCTTCCACTATTTCCTTGTGTTCATAGTTCCTTGATCCTGAAGAGTATCTTTGACTGTTTGAACTCGGCTTCTAATAAAATTTCTTCTGGAAGGCTCGGGTAAGCAATAAAATAGCTTGCTTTAGGTTTTCTCCATCTTCAGGATCTGAGTTATCACTGTCAGAATCACCAGAACTAGAAACCACAATCTTCTTTTTCTTCTTCTTATCTTTCTTTTCTTTCTCTTTCTTCTTCTCCACCACCAAAGCAACTGGATCATCAACTTTCTTCTCACTCTTCTTTTTCTTATCTCTCTCCTCTTCTACTTCTTCTTCATTCTGCCTCAAAATTTCATAAACTTCATGTAAAGGGATCTCACTCAGATCTTTCATTTATTTCATCCTTCTTGTATGTTTCTTCCACTCTGGCTGCAAGACACTGAGAAATTTGACATTATTCTCAATTTGCTTCTTCTTAACCTTGTTCTTACCCAACTCATTTAGTAGAGAAACAAATCTTTCATATGTGTCCTCCAGACTTTCCCCAGATTTAGCCTTGAACTCTTCATAATTATTTATGCAGTTGGCCACCTTCATCTGATTACCAATCTTTGATCCCATCATCATTTTATCCAACTGATCCCATATCTTCTCAGTTGTTTCCTTGTAGCTATCAATCTTTATGTAGATATCATTTGGTATGATCTGAAGAAGTAGAGATCTAGCTTGCTTGTTTGCCTTGTAGCTTTTCTTTTGTTCAGGTGTATAGCTTGAAAAATCCACCACAATCTCTTTAGTCTTTATCCCTCTGTTCTCGGTACCATCATCACTATCTGAACTCTCATTATCCTCATCAGGCACTACAACAGTTACTGGTTTCATCAAACCCTCATCAAATGACTGTTTGATGTATTCTCCATTTTCATGTCTGTCTATGAAATCTAGAAATATGTCTTTCCATTGCTCATATTCACCCTTGAACAGAACAGGTGGTTTGACATTAGTACCGATAGATAGAGCATCCTTTGAAGTCATCTTGATAATTGCACAGATCTTTACACACAGAATCAGAAAATATCAAAAACCCAAAATAACTCAGTCAGAAAATAACCAAGTATGGAATTCGTACACCAAAGCAGAAACTTCTCGCACACTATGATGAAATTCGCACACCAAAAGAACTTAGCCACCAAACTTTTCGCACAGGGAAGAAATTCGCACAAGAAATGATGCGAATTGCTAGAATTCGCACGCTGAAGGATGCAAGGTTGAACTTGTCGCACGCTGTTCGATGCGAGTTTCAGACTTTTCGCATATAGGAGTATGCGAATTTTGAACTTAGACTTTTCACCAACTTGAAACTATTCGCACGACCTTGTGATGCAAATTCTGAACTTAGAAAAAATTTCAAACCCAAATAATTCGTATCGATGCGAATTCTTTCCTTAGGAACTTTTTCAGCCTTGAGATGCGAGTTCTTCAGAATTCGCACGTAACAGGATGCGAATTTCCAACTTTTCGTATATAATGGGATGCGAATTCCGTTCTTAACAAATTCAAACTCAACTTTTCGTATCTGAAGAGATGCGAATTCCTCCTATTCGCATGTAAGCAGATGCTAGTTTCTTACTTCTCGTACACAACTAGATGCAAATTTCGTACTTCACAAGTTTCAAACTTTACTTTCCATGTGAATTCATATTCATCATGCGAGTTCTTTAGTTTTCTATGCGAATTCTTCAGTTCCAAAAACTTCAATTTCAACTCAAATATAAGCCAATACTCCAAATCAACCCACGAAACTTTGTCAATTTGAACTCGATCACAATTCGAACAGATTACAAACAAATGATTTCAACAAAATACATCAAAATCACAAATTTGATCTAAACACAGTTCGTATACAGTGTTCGAAAACAAATACACAAACAAATATAAAATTCACTTAAACATGTTGTGAATTGGATGAAATGATTCAAAGCAGATGTTTTTTACATCACAAATCGATTACAATACAAGTGATTACAACTCCAAAACAACAAAAATACACCAAATTGAATGATGAACAGTGATCTGCGAGTTCTTCAAAAAATCGACCAAAACAACATGATTCTTGATTGATTCTCTGATTCTATGCTTGCTTTGATACCAATTATTGTTCCCGGATGTGTGTTAATCAAGATAGACAACAATAATATTCAATTCACGAAGTCATGTATTGAACAATGAATCAAACGGTACACAATGCTCTCTCACAGAAATATTTCTCTCTCTAAGATCTCTCTATCAGAGTGTCATATAAGTCTACAAACGAAAAACACTATTTATATCTACAAGTTACAAAGACAAAACTAAACTAACTAAACTAGTTGACTTGCACTTTTGACTTTGAATTTTCTCTTTAAACACCTTGACTTTGACTTTGCAATGAGGTTTTGACTTGAGCATTGACCTTCCATCTCCATGAACTTGGATCCAACATAAATGTGCACTAACACGGATTCCTAAAATTCGCACACAGAAGGATGTGAAATCCGACTTTTCGCACGTACTTGGATGCGGATTTCAAGCTTTTTTTGCATATAGCAGGATGCAAACTCTGGACTTGAACTTTTTCTAACTTGAGCATTTCGCACACAAATATGATGTGTATTCCACACTTAGCAAAATTCAGCCCTCTTAACTTCACGTATCGGTGCGAAATCCACACTTATAAAATTTTCAAATCTTTGCTACGCGAATTCCTCAGATTTTGTACGCTATGAGATGCGAATTTGAACTTTTCGCACACTATACTATGTGAATTTCTCCCTTAGCAAACTCAGAAGATCACTTTTCGTACACAAAGATGTGCGAAATCCTCCATTTCGTACGTTGTAATGTGCGAAATTCTCACTTTCCGTACATAACCTTATGTGAAATATGTACTTAACTTGCTCAATTCACCCAATGTTGTGCGAAATCCTCAAGAATCATGCGAGTTCTTCACTATTTATGCGAATTTCGTAGATCTCGGCTCAAAACTTCAAAAACCAACCAAAATTCGATCCAAAACTTTGAATTAGGCCATGAAACTTTGTCAATTGATCTTTGAGAACAATCTGGACAACTTTCAATTGATAGATTACAACCAAATCAACAAAAAATACAAAATTTATTAGGATACGGTGCGTTTACAGGTTCGAACAAAAATTATATCAAATCCAAAAATTTATATAATTTGTTGTGACTTTGGACAAACAACCAACACAAGATCTATTCTAGATCATAATTCGATTACAGTGCAATAGAAATACAATCAAAAATCATACAAAATCAATGAAATCGATTCTAAAACATAGATGCATGCGAGTTCTTCAAAGCCGACCAAATTTCCAGATTTCGATCTTGATTTCTGATTCAATGCTTGCTCTGATACCAATAGTGTATCCCAATGATGTGCAAATCAAGATGATAACAACAAGAAATCGATTAAGTGTGCCATATATATTATTCTTCAAATCACAGATTATACAATTCGTACAGTAACTCTCTCTCACTATATTTCTCTCTCTAAAAGATATATCTCTCAAGGTGCTCCTAGTCTAACAAAGAAACAAAATCAATTTATACCAACAAGGTTACAAGACAAACTAAACTAGTTGACTTTAGAAGGCTTTGACTTTATCATTTGAGCTCCTTGACCTTAACTTTGCAATAAGAGGCTTTGACATAGACTTTAACTTTCAATTCCAATGATCTTGGATCCAACATATTTGTGCACTAACAACTCGCAAGCATCAAAACTTGTAAAAATCTTAAGTTCAGATTCCCATTCAAAAGTTTATCCATTAAAATTCAAAATACTTTTCACAGATTATGTAGAAATTATCAAGTAATCAATATTTAACCATGAAAGTCCATTTTTAAATCCATTTAATCATCCAAAATTCAAACTCAGTCCAAGAACATTCAAGAACACTCAAGGAGTTCGAAAGGTCTAAAATCAAAATCAGTCCAATAAACTTCGATTTAGTCCAGATTTTATCCTCATATTTGTTCGAAAACCTAAACCAACAAGATTAAACAAGTTTGATATCTCGATTTGTCCATAATCTCATAGTCCAAGTTCAAATATCCAAAGTTTGGTTCGAACGGTTTAAAGGATATGAACAGTCCTTAGATCAAAACCCTAAATCGAATCGAGGAACCTGAAATGATTGGAACAATACAAATAAAAACAACAAGAATTGAACAAATAGAATCACAAATCATAAACAAACCTACCCTGAATCGATTTGAAATCTGAAAGATGAAGTTCGTAAGAAAGGGTTTGAGAGCACTAGAGTCTAAGTGTAAAAATCGCACAAACCTTATGAGAAAAGTTAAATGAATCTGAGTAGAGACTTGTATATATATTCAAAGATTAGGTTGACACGTGGCACGATTTGAGTGGCCATCTCACTTTTCACAGGCTAAAGGAATTAGAACATGTCTCAAAAATTGACAAGTAGTGTGTGAGCTTATCGCACGAAGCAAGATGCGAAAAGTTGTGTCTATAGAAGAATTCGCAGACCACATGGTGTAAATTGTCACTTTTCGCAGGCCGAAGGATGTGAATTGTGACTTTTCACAGAGCACTGTTTGCGAATTATGGACTTAGCCAAAAATCCAAACTTTCCAAAAATGGCATTTTTATCTTTTTAAAGCATTCCAAAAACAGAGATTCTGCATTTTTGAACCACGAAACACTTGGTTTCCATTTCGGTTGTAAGTGTTTCAAATGGTATGAGCTTGGAAGCAACCTGCGGTGTAGAGCTATAGCTATAAGGAGCGAAGCTCACCGGACCCTCGATTCGATTGTTTTCCAAGAATGTTGAACAAGATTGACTTCTTACCAATCCGCGAAGGGTTGTGAGGCTAGAACAGGTCCCCTACTTGGATGGGATATTTGAAGAAGCGAAATCAATAAAGATGCCATCAAAGACCAAGATCCAAAGCTGCATTGATTTGACTTCTTTGCTTCTGCTATTTAAGCAAAAAACCTGAAACATGCCAGTAATGGAAATTTTCCAAAAATCAAAACTTTCATAAAAATGGAAACATTAAACACAAAAAGGATTTTTCACTTTGAAAAACTTTTGACACCCACACCCACACACACTCACACTCACACTCACACTCACTTACAGACATACAGATACTCCCCCTTGAATTATGATCTAGAATTTCTGCAAAATAGAAATTATCTAGGTATTCATTGAACATGAATCCTTTCTGGTTAGAAGTATCCTTTCAAATATTTTTCTCCCCCTTAATAAATGCATGAACAAAATATGAAATTTGGACTTATCAGAAATACTTACACTCCCCTTGATGTAAGTATGTATAGTTTGATAAAAATCAGATATGCTCCCCCTTCATATATGCAAAAATTCAACCAATATCATCACATTTTCTTGAACTCCCCCTAAAAATGTTATTCATCAATTAAATTTCAATCTCCCTCTTTTTTTTTTTAAAATGATTTAACAATCTCTCCAAATTGAGAAACAATCTCTCCAAATTAAATAAATTTCAATCTCTTCCTTATGAAAAAAAATCTCCCCAAATAAAATATAAAAACACTCCCTTTGAAAGATATAACAGTCAGAGTATCCGTATTTCTTGATCTTTAAAGTGTGAGTCCTAATCTGACATGATTAGAAGTCAAAATTCTCTCATTGAAGAATGAGTTCTGAGTTGTGTTACTCAGAAGTCTAACTTCATCTTTGAAGAATGAGTTCTGAACTGTTGTATTCAGAAGTCTATATTTTACCCCCCCTACACATTTGATTCATGCAAAACAGATTTGGCAGGTTTTGGTATCCATATGAACTTGGGTCCAGCTTGCTTAGTCCTTGGAATCCTTTTGGAAGTGATTCCAGTTCTATTGTATGCAAAATCATAGGAAGTAATTTTGTAGGTTCAATACCAGTGATTAGCATACTCTTTATGAACAAAATCATTTGTGCCACAGTAAGAACAACAAATTTTTTTTAGCTAAGTTGATCAAATGTTTTGCAGAATAAGCAAAATCATGTTTAGCAAAATATTTACCTTTCTGTGCATTGTTGTTTATGTACTTGGATGTGGAAGCAAATGATTTCTGATATGCTTTGGCATCACTTGAACCTTTTACAATCCAGATCTTCTGATCTTCCTTAGATGCTTTATTTCCTTTAGCTTTTGAAAAATAGCTAGTTGACCCATCAACAAGTTTACTATAAAAGAGATTTGAAGGTCTAATCTGATATGTTTTTGAAACATTTGATTTGACATTCTTCTTTTTGAAAACAAGTTTTTGAAATGAACTGGAAACAGATTTAAATGAACATACTGATACAGTTGACTCATCATAAGAAGATAAATCAATTATCTCAGCAGTTACTTTGTCAGATAAATCAACATTTGTTGCTTTCAGTTGGTTTATCTTCTCAGACAAATTGTTTTCCTCATCAAAAGTTTCGTCAAATTTACTTCGCATATCAGATTTGACTTTCTGCTCTTTCATAATATCTGAAGCTAGAACAGATAGCTTCCTTGTAAGCTTTGAAATCTCATTTTCTAAAATCTTTCTTTCTTGCTCAAAATCCTTCTCCAAGTTCTTGTTTTTAACAGAAATCTCTCTGAAAATCCCAGCATTCTTTTTGTCAAAAAAAATTCAGTTTCAAAAAAAAAATCTTTTCTTGAAAAAGTTTTCTTTCTTTTTCCAGTAAATCCTGTAAAGTACTTATTTGTTTGGGAAGTTCAACAGATTTTTCTTCAAGAGATTGTTTTTCTTTTGCAAAAATGTCTCTTTCAGAAATTAAAATCTTTTCAAAATCAGAGACTTGCTTAGAAAGTTTTATGCATCTAAGATCAATATCTTTCTTTTCCTTAGAAAGATCAGACAATTTCTGGTTGTAAATTCTCTTCAAATCAGCCTTTTCTGATTTAAATTTATCTTCATACATCTTCATAAAATCTATACCCTTTGATTTTAGTGTAGATACCTTCTTCTCAAAATTCTTTAGCTTGGTCTGAAGATCAGCTGTTTCAGCTTTCAGCTCTAAGTTGTGAATTTTAAGCTTCTAATTTTAAGCTTCAAGAGCAGGTATCTCTGGCATGTATGCTATGGCACAGTCTCTCTTTGATAGAACTGTATTCCACTTTGGATCAATGTAAGACATCTTTGAATAAGATTCTGAAAAATATGGGTTTGAGAGTCCATGATCACTGATTCTTAGAGAGAGAGAGTTAGAAGCGCAAAGTATGAAAGTATGATTAATGTGCGTGTGAATTCTTACAACAAACCAAGACCAAAGGGACTTAAATATCCTTAGTCAGATACAACACAGTATGACTCTAAACACAGTATTTGACCAAGCCCTATAAATACAATGATTACTATAAAATCAGACCTAACAATCTCCCCCTTAGTAATCATTGGCGCTTTGGTCTTCAAAAATCATCTTCTATAATAGCACTGACCAACAAAGCGACTTTGTTAAGCTTTCTGACTTTTAAAGAAAAATTTCTTCTCAGCATCTTGCAGATTGAAATTGTATTTGATGCTTGAGCTCTAGACGATACACCTCTTTTTAATGATCTTGAATGAACTGTGGTGTTCGGAGCAGGAACAGCAAAAGAATTGATATGGCTGAGAGAATAGAATCTTTGAGCGAATCTTGATCAGCAGATAAACTTTTGAGCTCTTTGTCTCTTTAACTTCTCCTTGACTTCTCCCCCTCATGACCTTGATGATCTTGATCAACTTGGTCATGCAAATGTTGGAGACGAGACAACACAAGATCTGTAAAATCAAAGAAACAGAGAAAACAGAGGAGGTTTGCGCTTCATGATAGATGCGCAAACCAAGATTTGCGTTTCATGAAGGGAGCGCAAAGCAAAGTTTGCGGTTCAAGAAAGAAACGGAAATCAAGGTTTGCGTTTCACGAAGGAAGTGCAAAACGAAGTTTGTGTGTCATGCTGGATGCACAAATATGACTTAGAAAAAGTTTACCTTTTGAAACCCTTTGACTCCCCCTACACAAATGCACTAGATATGACAATTCAAGTTAGCATTCATATAAAGAAAATCAGATACTCCCCCTCAAAACCAGATATAATCTTTGACAAAATATTCTCTTTGTTCACTCCCCCTTGAATAATGCATAAACCCATTAAAATATATTTATGAGAACACAATGATCAGATATTAATGTAAAAAGAAAAATATACTGAATGTAAATTTTGAAACGACTAAACATATAAAATTTTAAACACTAAACAAATAAAATTCTATAGAGTAAAATATTACAAATTAATCAATCATTTGAAATCAAACATATGTTGTAGGATACAAGAACAAGTTTCATTGCATATCAAATTAAAACATGTTCAGTTTCAAAAACTTCCATCAATCTATTCAGTGTGCTCACATGCGAATCTTCGATTAGCTTCAAGAAAATGCAATTCTAAAAATATTATAGAGAACTTTGCATGTACTGACACTAATCCATCAAAAATTAAGATTTTCACAAATTTATAGATTTATCGCAACTCAAACATATCACCAAGTATCATGAGATGTGTGCTCATTGGCATCTTTTAGCAGTGTGCACATTGGCATCTTAACATGAGTGTGCTCTTTGGCATCTTTTAAGCGCGTGCACTTTGGCTTCTTTTGATCAAAAAGTTTATTAAGTAAAGAACATGTCGTAAACGTAACTTTCTATCTGACCCTATTGCAGGATTTGGGTCAGCCGCTCCCAGACCAGTTGGCCTTAGGGGACTAGGTGTCAAGCACCCCTTGGAACTTACTCTCCCGGATCAGAAAGGCTACATCGACATATTCCAAACCCATTCATACCGGTAAAACATGACTTTCGATCTGATTCTATAGAAGGATTTCTGTTCGATCACTCCCAGACCAAATGACCTTAGGGGACCAGATGACAAGCATCCCAAGGAACTTACTTTCCCAAACCAGAAAGGCCACAGGTACAAACTTTTAAACTTAGAGATTTCTGTATTTTATGAAATTATAATTCATCTCAATCACTCAGGTCAACATCTAAGTGCTTAGCCCATATTTTCATTCTGATCTATAATTCTGATTAATTAGGTAGTCTAAGCAAAGTAAACTATAAAAATTCCGAATCACACAACTTTAAAGCAGTAATAAAAGTTTCAAACATGTTGCTGACTTTTCGACTTTTGTAAGACTTGAAATTTGATCATATAACAACTTTTATATAAACAAAAGAACTTGAAAATTTATCCTAGACACATATTTTATTCAAAAGAAAGAAAAAAATGTAAAACTTTTACTTTATAGATTAAAATTTGTAAATATTTAAACTTTTAATAGATATTTAGTTGGAACAAAATAAAATTCAACTATTTCATCTTTTACATTGAAGAAAATAAATTTATGTCTCATATTAAAAAAAAATGGGTAATACAAATTCATGAGATAGATAAACAAGCTCAGATTCTTAAAACATTGAGAAAAAACTGGAATAACATCATATATACAAAGATATATGCAGCGGAAATAAAATTGATGTACTCACAGTATCTCATATAGTCAGAAGCTTAATCATTGAAGAACGAGTTCTAAACTATTGTGTTTAGAAGTCGATGTCTATGAAGTGCGGGTCCTGAGCTGAATTACTCAGAAGCCAAAATCTTGACATTTAAGTCCGGGTTTTGAACTGTTGTGTTCAAAAGCCATTCTTTCTCTTACTCCCCCTTAACATGAGATGTCTGCAACTTTGAATCACATAAAGATTTGGGTACCCACTTGAATTTGTGCCCGTGTTTGTTAGTTGCAGTTCGTATGGGGAAATATTTGTCAGACTTAACATTTAAAGCACGAGGAATATGATCAGAAAAATAATCACAACCATCAGAAGAGAAAGCATAATCATCAGAACTAGAATCTGAGGAAGAACATGAGACATGTTTGGAAATTCGAATCATTTGCTTTATAGAGTATTTTGAAATTTTATTACATTTAGCAATTGAATCACTTTTATAAAGTTTGTCTACACATTTATCCCCATCAACAATAGGTTCATCAGATGTCCGCCCGCTCTCCAGATTTGCTTCTTTGACTTGCTCACAATCCTATCTGAAAGAATATAATCGGAAGAATTAGAATAGTCGGAAATAACTGTATCTCGTTTCTTCGACTTCTTTGACCTTCTTCTTTTACGCTTAGGTTTATAATATTGATCATTTAGCGTAAAAGAATCATCAAGAATTTTAGACGAAATATTTAAATCAGAAGAAATAAATTTATCTAAGCAACCAATCTAATCAACTAATAAATCTGAATTTTCCTCGGAGTCTGAATAATTTTGAGAAAAGATTTTAAAATTTGAAACTTCCTTTTTATTTTCCTTAGAATCAGAAGATAGGCTAGAAATAGAATCTGATTTTTGAAAAAATAAATTTTCTTCAAGACTAGACGTCATGAAAGAAAGAATAATATCAGATTCAATTTTCTTCAAAATATTTTGATCTTCTATCTGATCTTCAAGATCTATGATTTTTCCTTCTAATACTAATGGAGGAGTATATTTCTTCCAATCATAAATGATTGGAGAAATATTTTCTTTATCAGAATCAGGTGCATAAGGAGCAATAAAATCACCAGACATTGAAGATTTGATAGGAGATATATCATTTAAAACACTTCTTCCTCTTCTTGATTTTTCAGGAAAATATTTTGCATTTTCACTTGTATAAACAAAAGGAATTTCATTTTTCTTGTTATTTGTCTTTTTCTCATGTTCGATTTCTAACATTTGATTCTCATTCATCCAATCAATTTTAAATTGAGTAGCATAATGAGCAAGAGTCAGGTAATCGTATTTATATAAAGTTGGGGATTTTTCAATCGCATTGTTTAAACAATGAGGATTTTCAAAACCAAGTCTCCATCTTTGTTTTAAATCCTCTTCACTCATTGGTTTGTTCATATAAATTGTTTGTTCAGATTGGTTCCTTGGATAAATCTTTTCTTCTAACTTATTTATTTTATCTGAAAATTCATCTTTTAAAGAAGTCATATTAGTCAAAGATTTAAGATAAATCTTAGTTGAATTTTCCAAATCATCCAATTTCTTTTGAAAGATGTCTTTAGTATTTTCTAAAATTGATTTTTCATCTTTCAAAAAAAAATTCAGTTTGTCAATCAAATCTGACTTCTCAGAATTTAAATTCTTTTCAGATAAAAACTTAGAACGTAAATCAGACAAAGCATTAATTATGATATTTATTTGAGAGGTAATGAAATTATAATCAAATTCAGAATATACCTCATCCTCATCTGTATCAGAATCGTCTGACTGGTCATCTCCGATCAAGCACATCTGAGCGATCTCGACATTTGAAGCTTCATCATCGGAATAATCCAGCCAGAATTCTTCCTCGGCCAGCAAAGCAGTTCCGTTCTCTCTCTTTTCACCTAGCTCCAATTTCTTGCGATAGTAAGCTGAGTCCCTAACTTTCTTTACTCGACACTCCTTTGAGTAGTGGCCCGACTTTCCACAATTATAACAAGATGCAGTCTTAGGCTGGGGCACTTTGACTGTGGAAGCAGAAGTGAAACGTGAAGAGTTGGAACCTGATTTCGGTTGGAACTTCTTCTGGTAGTGTTGAGAGAGAAGGATCATAGCTTTCTGTAAAGCCTTGCCATCATCTTCAGTTGACCTAGTGTAAGCGTTATCAGACAACGCTTGTTCAGTTAATTGCTTCGTGAGGAGAGCAACCGAGTCTACTGTTTTCTTCTTTTTATCCAGCTTGGCCTTTTTCTCTATCACCAAGCTCTCATCAGTCATCAGAATCTCATAAAGTTCTTGAATCTGCATTGTTGAGATTCTGACATCATTCCTTAATCTGTGGCATGATTTATTCCACTCAGACTGAAGAGCATTAAGGAATTTCAGATTCGTCTCAAGAGCAGTCTTTTCCACTTTAATCTTTCTTAGATCATTAATCACAGTGCAAAACGGGTCAAAAATCACCTTCAGAGATTTAGTGTCCTTTGCCTTAAATTCCTCAAAGTTATTCATGAAGCGTGTCTGACGAATTTGAGTAGCAAGTGATGACCCAAGCATGATCTTTTCTAACTGAGTCCACATCATATTTGGATTATGTTTGAAACAATCAATTCGATTGTATATTGAGTTAGGCAGTGCTAGCATCAAATTGGACTTTGCTTCTCTATAGGCTTTTTCGCGTTCGATTTCATCAGCAGTCAAAGGATTGTCATTTTTAGGCCTGACAAATGGTCCTTCAGATAAAGATATCATCATATTCTCTCCATTAGTCTGACGCTCGATGAAATTTATGAACCTATCTTGCCACTGTGTAAACTCATCTTCGTTGATTAGTACCGGTGGACGAGTGTCTGTTCCCAATTGCATCATCAGATCATTAGAGTAGAACCTAGCTTGGAGAGAACACAAAAAAAAATTCCCAGACTCTTTTTTTTTTAACTAAGTCAGGGAGACGCGCAAAGTAGAAGTTTGCGTATGCAATGAGGAGCGCAAAGAAGGTTTTGCGAGGTTTTCGATTCAAGATAGATCGAGGACAGAACTGAACAGTGAACTTGAGGTTTGCGTTTGCTTAGAGAAACGCAAAATGAACTTTGCGGGTGTGACTTGAAACGCGAACTTGGCTTTTTCGGTCGAAGGCAGAAACGCAAATCAAACTTTGCATTTGTAGAGGGAAACGCAAACTTCACTTTGCGGGTTGAACTTGATATGCAAAGTAGCTTTGCGTTTCCAAAGAGAACCGAAAACCTGAAAAACAAGATCAAGATTAGTAGCACATGCAATTCAACTAGATGAATGAAACGCAAAGCAACATAAATGAGGCGCAAACATGTATGAATGAATCGCAAACTTTAAAAACAGACAAATTACGCAAGATTGATTACAAATGTGAAAAATACACCAAGAAAAACACATTCTGATCTTCGAAAACACATCTCTAACATATTTCGATCAACAATATCGATTAAAATCAACAAAAACACAAATTCGTAAACTTAACAGAACGAAAACCGAGTTTTTCCAGAAACTTAGAAATCTGTAAATTGAAGATCAAATGATGATTTTTATGCAAAACATAAAGAAGCAATTACGATCGATTAACAAAAATGAGACTAATGAAATCAAAAACAACACAATTCGATCACAAATTTAGATTTAGAAAAACAATCTCTCAATCCTCTCAAGATTCAGTTGGCTCTGATACCAATTGAGAGTCCATGATCACTGATTCTTAGAGAGAGAATGTAGAGAGAGAGACTTAGAAGCGCAAAGTATGAACGTATGATTAATGTGCGTGTGAATTCTTACAACAAACCAAGACCAAAGGGACTTAAATACCCTTGGTCAGATACAACACAGTATGACTCTAAACACAGTATTTGACCAAGCCCTATAAATACAATGATTACTATAAAATCAGACCTAACAGTGTTAGATCAAGAATTGTATTCAAGATTAAAAGGTCTTGTTTGTCAAAGAGTTGTAAAAGTCAAAAGTCATCAAAAGTCAAAGTGTTTTTAAATGTCTTGTAAAGTCAATTAGGTTTAGTTTCTTTGTTACATTAGGGTATAAATAGAGTGTGTCTTGGTAATATTAGGTAGGTTACTTTGATATTGTCATATGTACACAGAGAGTTTCTAGAGAGAGAAAATATGTAGAGAGAGAAAGCTAAAGATTCATGAAATACATATGAGATTTGTGTTTGAAATCTGGTTGTTTTGTGAATTACATTTGGTATCAGAGCAGGATCAGAAAAGAAGAAAAATCGGATTTTTTTTAAAAGAAAAGTCACTGTTTCATCAATCGAATTTTTGAAAAAATGATGGACTGAATGTGAAATTCACCATACTCTGATCGTTGAGTGAAGAAGAACATCTTTTATTCAAAAAAATTGTTCATTTAAACAACAAATTGTGAGAATTAGATCGATTTTATCATTTTCAAGAAAATGTTCATCGCTGACTGTCAGAGATAAATTGTTGCAATTAGGTTTGTCTTTATGATAATTCACTCCACAAGGTTGTTCACGATGATATAGTGATCAATCTCATCAAGTTTCATAGGCCAATTCGAAGAATTAAGTGAAAACAGTTAGATTTAAGCCGAAAAAGTTCAAGATTTACGGAATTCACACAACAGATGAAGAACTCGCACGAAGAACTCACAGAGTCAAGGAATTCGCAGATTAGTTTATCTTGTTGATTTTAAGGATAAAATTCGCAGGGTTGAAGAATTCGCAAGGAAAGAATTCGCACATGTGTATTTGAGAAGAAAAGAATTCGCAGAGGAGTATTGTACGAAAAGTTGATTTTTGAAAAGTCCAAGGAAAGAATTCGCACAAGTTTCATGCGAACTGTACAGAATTCGCTCATCAGTGTGATGCGAATTATGCAGAATTCGTACATCTGAGTGATACGAATTGTCAAGAATTCGTACCCTTGTCTTCTACGAAAAGCTCAAAATTCGTATCCCTTTTCATATCCTTTTATGCGAATTGTGTGTTGTGAGTGATATACGAATTTTGTGAGACATACGAATTCTATACTTATGAATTCTTGCTTGTGAGTGTCTTGCGAATTGTGTTATATGAATTCTTATATTCGAATTGTGCATGTGAATTGTTCTTTGTGAGGGTCATACGTATTCTTATATACGAATTATATACTTGTGATACATTTTGAGTGATTTTCTTTAATTTTCCCTGTTGATTATTCTGATTTCCTGATTAAAGATCATTACTAGCTAATTTTTGTGTTTTGAAGATTGTCAAGATGCCATATATAGATGAAAAAGGAAATTTGGTGCTTACAAACAGAGATTATGCTTTATCGTACATGCCAGACATTTAAAGATTCAGAACTGATCTCTTCTAGAACAGATTAATAAGTTGAAAGATAATCATAAAGTTTCAGAGAGTGTAATTTGCTCAGACTGTGTAGCTTATTCAAAATTAGATTTTGCAGGAATTATTGATTCAAAAGAGATGGAGATTTCACATCTGCAAGCAAGAGTGAAAAGATCTGAAAATCTTAATTCAATCTCAAGTTGGTCCAAAAAGGAATCAATGCAAAGAGAGCTAGATGAACTGAGAAGAAGAGCAAACATCTCAAATGAAACTTGTAAAGGGCTGAGAAAAATGAATTCTCAAATATTTGTTGAAAGAGATTCTTTGAAACATAAAGTCTTTAGTCTTGAGGTTGAAATCAACATGATGAAAGAAAAAACAACCCAGGAAAAAGACAACTCAAAAGCCCAAGATGAGATGAAGAAGTTTGAGAAGAAGATAAAGGAAATTGAAAGAAATAATGTTGAGCTTCAGAAGAAGATAAATTAACTGAAAGAAAATATCTCTCAAGATGAAAAGAAGAATGAAAAAGAAAGAAAATATTTTGCTAAGAAGTTTTCTGAATTTTCCAGAAAAGCATTTGAAGAAAAGAAATCAGTGGAGCTGAAATGTACAAAGAAATCAGTGGAGCTTGAAGAGATCATGTTCAAGGTGAAGTTGACTGAGTCAAAGACTCCAGAATCAATTGTCCAATTACCAAGAAATGATCAAGCTGATTCAGAATGCTCATTCAAAACAACTTCGAGTTCACATTTTACAAATGTTTCTAATAATCCTTTATTTGATTCAGATGATAATCTTACTTCAAAATCTAAAGATCAAATTCGTACTTCTAATCTTTTCTATGATAAACATGTTGATGGTTCAGGTAACATAAAGAAGAACAAGTCTCAGGAAAAAAGATTTTGGAGAAGGAAAGATGAAAAAGACAAAGAAAAATGGATGTGGATAGTGAAGGGTTCCTCAGGATAAGAAGAAGGAACATAAATCATTTGAACATACGTCAAATGCTAAAAGGAACAGTGCACATAAAGGTAAAACTTTTGGCACACCTGATCTACACTATCAATCAATTGATCAGGTTAGCTCAAAAGAAAATTAGTTGTTCCTACTGTGGCTCAAATGATTTTGTAAACAAAGATTATGAAAATAGTGGATACCAAAAGCTAAACCTGTGTTGCAGGCTGTTAAAACCAGTATTCTAGTTGATAGACAAACACACAACACAATAAAGAACAAGAGATGAATAAATCAGATTAACATACCACGATCTCTTGATTAAACAGTTAAACCTTATGTGTGTTCTTGATACCTTGAATACGATTACAGAGAGAAACGTACGACTACAACTCTAATCTCTAATTATGAATGAGTTAACCCTAAAATCTAATAACTAAAAACTATTTATACTTAGGCCTAATGCCTAATGGGCTTGTGGCCCACAAATACACTAACTATTAACTTATTACAAAATAGACCCTTTATCTAACTTTAACACAATTGCAATTTAAACCCTTAACTTTAAATTTAATCTTGAATACAATTATTTGATCCAACAATCTCCCCCTTTGGATTCAAGATTAAAAAAAATTTGGCAATAGTCTTCGGGTCTTCACTTTTCTTGAAAACTGTAGTAGATATGACTTTGACAGCTACAAATCTTGTAGCTTTACACAGTCTTCAACTTTCTCTTACTTGAAGTGTCCTTCTGACGATCATCTTCAGTCAGGCTTTTAATAGATCAAATAAGTTCTGACACTTTGACATCTTTGAAAACTTCAGCAATCTTTACTTCAAGACTTCAAAAGTTCTTATATTCTCCCTTGTTGATTATTCTCCCCCTTTTTGATGAGTGGTGAGAATCATCATCATCAAAACATATCAGAACAATCTCCCCCTTGTCATTATAGACTTCAATTAAGAACTGTCTTCATGTATAGATCCCTGTGTGGAAATAAGAGCAGTCTCTCCAAATGGAAAGAGTGATTATTTCAATCTTTTCAGTTAGAGTGCTTGTCTGTAACACAAAGTTACTATATAAGGAGTTGGTTTTGATGTTGGCTCCCCAGGACTTCCATTCAATCATCGAATAACACATGATTATCTATGAACGTTCTGACAGAAAACAAATTTATGTGTGCTAGTGCATGTGTATGAAAGAATTAAGCATAGATGATTGCTTTTCATTATAGGCTCAAAGTATGTAAACTTGTTGAGACATCAACAAATTATACAAAGACTCAATGTGCATGAGAAAGGGTCGAAGGTTGGGCAACTTTCCTTCTTTTTCAATATTGGTGTCTTCCAAATGAAAAACCAATAGCATATGTGCTGCTTCCCCAGAAAATGTGAAACATTCTCTTTTTGAGAAAAGAATGAGTAGCTGGTGGGGTTGTATGCAAGAGATGGCATGGGCTAGGTGCCTTTTTCAATGATGGTCACCAAAGAATGTGAACCAATTAGATTATGTGGTTGCCTGACTCAGAAAGAAGTTTGGTGCCGAGTCTGATATTCTTTTACTCTATTCTCTCACCCTCTTTCTTTTAATCTTTTAAATCTCACTTCTAACCAATCTATCTTTTCCATTTTACCTATTCACACACCATCACTCAATTCTTTTGACCCCTCTTCCCTCAATCACTCAGGGAATACTTCCTGGGTATGAAACACTAGTGATCGTGAATCCATGGAAGTTCTGTTAAGAACACACACTGAATCTCTTGTATTTTCCTAAAAGAACGTGTTGTTCAACAGTCTTTTGTACATGAAAGCACAAAGGAATACAAACATGAAGAACAAAATGTTGGAGAAATCAAAACGTAAGATGTTTAACAATGCAATTCACCCATCAAACTAAAGGTAGTTGGCAATTAAGCTCTTTGATAATTAATCTCCCAAAACTCATTTAAAATCACACTTCACAATTCATGAAAATCTTTGAAGAATAGGAAGTGGTTTGAACATTTAAGAAACCATTTTTCACAAGTGAAAGTTGTTCATCTTTCAACAAGTGATAGAGTGTAAGGATTAGAAATATATACATGTAAATCTGAATCCTTTACTCCCCCTGAAATGAATATGTTTAAAGAAGTATATTTGACAAAACTCAAATATCCTCCCCCTTGATACCGATAAAAAGTCAGTTAAATCAGAAAAATATATCAGTAGTAATATTAAGCTCCCCCTTAATATGTGCATAATCCTTAATCATGAAACCGAGTTCTGAATTACTAGGATTAAAGTAAATTCAGAAATCAAACCCTTTGACATTGAAGTTCAAGTCCTAAGTTGTTGTTCTTAGAAATCATCACTTTGACACTTAAGCAAGACTCCTGATCTGTAGTAATCAGAAGTCATACTCCGTTGAAGTACGGGTTCTAAGTTGATTTACTTAGAAGCCTTCTTTTCGACAATGAGGCAAGAGTCCTGGTCTGTAGTAATCAAAAGTCATAGTTCTTTCTCCCCCTTAAACTTTGGGTGCCTGCAACACAGCTTTAGCTTTTGGTACCCACTGGTAATTGGGTCCTAATGGGTTAGTTGCAGTTCTAGTGGGAGATATAAAATAAGAACCATACCAGTTATTCACATAATATTTTCTTACAAAATCATTTGAGCCACAGTAGGAACAACTAATTTTCTTTTGTGCTAACCTGATCAGTTGATTGATAGTGTAAACCAGATCAGGTTTGCCAAAAGTTTTACCTTTAGAAGCATAGTTCCATTTAGCATTTGATGTATGCACAAATGATTCTTCTTTCTTCTTTTCTTCTAGAGATCCTTTAACTCTCCAGATCCAATTTCCTCTATCTTTTTCTTCATCTTCCCTTCTCCAGAACCTTTTCTTTCGAGACTTGTCCTTCGTGAAGTTACCTGAACCATCAACATTTTTGTCATAGAAAAGGTTAGAAGGATGAATATGATATGTAGATTTAGAAGTAAGATCATCATCTAAATCACAGAAAGAATTATAGAAAACATTTGAAAAATGTGAACTTAAAGCCTTTTTGAGTGAACAATCTGAATCAGTTTGATCATCTCTTGGTGATTGAGCTATTGACTCTGGCGTTTTGGGCTCGGTTAGCTTCACCTTGAATACGATCTCTTCAAGTTCCTTTATCTTTGAAGACAAACTGTTTCTTTCCTTTGCAATCAGATCAAACTTCTTTTGCAATTCAGAATTCGTCTTCTTTTCCTTCAGAATGATTGTTGATAGCTCAGATAGCTCTCTTGTCAGCTTAGCTATCTCAGTCTCTAGATCTTTCTTTTCATTAGAAAAGTCTTTATTTACATCCTTTTGCTCAGCTTTCTTCTTCTCATTCCCAACCTTGTCTCTCTCCATAATGATAACTTTCTCAAATTCTGAAACTTGTTGAGAAAGCTTAACACATTTAAGCTCTAATGATTTCTTCTCTTCAAAGGCTTTTCTTGAGAAATCAGAAAATTTTTTAGCAAATTATTTTCTTTCTTTCTCAATAATTCCTGCAAAATTAATTTTTTAATCATTAATGCATTCTGAGCAAATAAAATCTTTCTTTGAGTCCTCTGACTTTTCTTTTAAAACATTGATCTGAGTAAGAAGAGATGAGTTCTGAATCTTTAAATCCTTGTTCTTTGAGAGGTAATATCTCGGATTTGAGCTTTTTATTCTCTTTTTCATAGTCAACAACCATGCTTGTATATCTTGACAACTGTCCAGCAAGACGTTTAACATTTGCTTTTGCTTCAGAAAGAGACATCTTGTCAAAATCATAGCTATAACCTTCAGACATCTTTAGTAGTATGAACCAACTAGATGAGATCTTTAGAATCAAGTATTAGATAAAAGCTACACGTAAAAATTTTCAGAAACACAAACAATATAAAACAAAAATTAATCACAGAAAATCTGGCGCAAAAAATAAGCTAAGGCAATGGCGCAAAAAGACGATTTGCGCAAGGAACAGGTCCCGCGAAATACGGATTTGCGCGAGCTGTGAATAGCGCAAAGTGAGGTTTGTGTGAGAGGTGGGTCGCGCAAAGAGGAGGTTTGCGCGAACCGCAGGTGGCGCAAAGGGTGGTTCTCATGAAAGGCTTATGGCGCTAAAGAGATTAAGTCGACCGGGATCTTGCTGGACCGGTAATTTGCTTGACCGGGAACACGTCGACCGGTATATTACACGACCGGAGAGGTACTTCGACCGGTATCTTGTCGACCGGACAAGAGTGTCGACCGGTATAATATGTGGATCGGTATGTGAATTCGACCGATAATGCTTTGACCGGTAAAGGTCTTCGACCGGTAAAGTGATGTGGATCGATAAGGTGTATTTGACCGGTATAAGATGTTGTGAGGAGACCGGTAAGATGTGACCTGATCTATTCGACCGGTATCCTGACCGGTAAAATGACGACCGGTATAAGGCGTTCGACCGATAAGGTGTTCGACCGGAGTAGTGTGTGGCGCAAACCTGGTCGATCGATATTTCGACCGAGACCGGAGTGATGAATAACGACCGATGTTCTTGTTCGACCCAGAAACTCGATTAACAGCCCAGAAAACACATCAAACACTCAAATTGAACCTAAAATTCATATCTTTGTGCCCACAAACATGTATCGATCAGTATTCAATCAAAGCCAATGATTAAAATCAACTTTCAAACTTCAATTTGATAAACACAGTGCCAATATATATATGAACCCAGTAGCCAAAAATTCACAGAAAGTCAATCAATTAATGAATTTAACTGCAATTAATCACTTAGATAATGTTCAATAGCATAAAACGCATCTAATCATATCAATTTTATGCAGAAAAACATATCAATTCAAGAACTCAATTCTCACACAGTACGTTTTATCGATAAGCATGAAGAACACAAATTTAATCCTAAAAACTTGATTCTTTAGGCTCTGATACCACTTGTTAAACCCAGTATTCTAGTTGATAGACAAACACACAACACAATAAAGAACAAGAGATGAATAAATCAGATTAACATACCACGATCTCTTGATTAAACAGTTAAACCTTGTGTGTGTTCTTGATACCTTGAATACGATTACAGAGAGAAACGTACGGCTACAGCTCTAATCTCCAATTATGAATGAGTTAACCCAAAAATCTAATAACTAAAAACTATTTATACTTAGGCCTAATGCCTAATGGGCTTGAGGCCTACAAATACACTAACTATTAACTTATTACAAAATAGACCCTCTATCTAACTTTAACACAATTGCAATTTAAACCCTTAACTTTAACTTTAATCTTGAATACAATTATTTGATCCAACACAGGCACCAAAGGTTTAAGGGGGAGAAAGAACAATGGCTCTTGGATAATGTTAATGTAATGTTTAGATCAAGTGTTCACTTTTATGTTTGACTGTTATTGTATTTGTCTTTCAAGCTTTGTGAGAGTTTCTTTTGTGTGAGAGTTTTATTCATGCATATAAATAATCTAGTTCTGTGAGGGAACCTTGTAACTTGAGAGTTGTGCGTGTTTGTCATCTTGTGACTTAATGGAATACAGAATGATTGTTTCTCTCTCAATACTCTCTCTCTAGATTTTGTGACTGTTGCTTGTAGGCGTGTCATGTGTGGATCATTGACTCTGGAGCTTCAAGACACATGACAGCGCACAAGCACCTGTTGTTCGACTATGTAGATCATTATGCAGGTTCAGCTAATTTTGGCAACGAAATGAAAGGATACGTCAGCGGTTACGGCACAATCAGGAACAACATGATTTCTATTTCTAAAGTACTGTACGTAGAGGGTTTGGCATACAATCTGTTCTCGATCAGTCAATTTGCAGAGAAGAAATGTAAGATTGAATTTTATGTTGATCATTGCTACATCAAAGATCAAAGTGGAGCAGAACTCATTAAAGCTAGGAGAATGGGATTATTGTATGGTGTTCACTTTCCAACACTCAAAGCTTCAAAGCTAGTCTGTCTCATTTCTAAGACATCTACAGAAGATAGTTGGTTGTGGCATCGACGACTGTCTCATCAACATTTCCGGGATCTGAATAAGCTCATAACACAACATCTTGTTATGGGACTTCCTGAATTGATGATTGAACAAGATTCTCTTTGTTCTGTGTGTGAAAAAGGCAAAATAAAGACAAGTTCACACAAGCTCAAGATGTTATCTAACTGCAACAAATGTTTGGAGCTTATTCATATGGATCTGTGTGGACCGATGAGAACTCAATCCATTAATGGCAAGAAGTACATTCTAGTCATGGTGGATGAATACTCAAGATACACATGGTTAGAGTTCTTACGAAAGAAATCTGAGGCTCTGGATCTGATAATCAAGTTCATAAACAAAATCCAAGTTCTTCTACAAAACCCGGTACAACAACTGAGAAGTGACAACGGTACCGAGTTCAAGAATGCAACGCTTCAATCATTTCTTGACTCCGTTGGAATTTCACACAATTTTTCTGCGGCGATGACTCCTCAAAAGAATGGGGTAGTCAAAAGGAAGAAAAGAACATTGGTAGAGGCTGCACGGACAAAGCTTGCATATTCAGAACTACCATTGTTTCTCTCGGCTGAAGTAGTAGCCATTGCCTGCTTTACACAAAACAGGACCTTAATAAATAAGCGTTTTAATAAAACTTCTTATGAAGTTATTAATGGTCATAAACCTACGGTTAAATTTTTTCATGTATTTGGCTGCAGGTGCTACATGTTAAACGATCGAGAGAATTTGTCTAAATTCCAACCAAAAGCTGACGAAGGAATATTCATAGGATATTCACTTCAATCAAAAGCATACATAGTGTACAACATGCGGACTAAGACTGTGATTCAAAGTGAAAATGTGACCTTTGATGAATTGAAGACAAGGACTTCTGAACAAAGCAGTTCAGAACTCGGAACTAAAGACAAAGCTTCTATATCAACAAGTGTAGAACCTGATCATCAAAAGAATAAGAATTCTGAAAATAACCTGATTTGTTATTTCTTGATGGATTTAATGATTTATCTAATGAAAATAACAGTTAAGAAAATTTAATCAATACTAACTCACATCCTACAAGTGCAGATATATCAGGACCCTCTGGAGCAATTGGTGAAGCTTCTACAAGTCAAACTCAAGAGGTTTCTGAACAAGCTGATCCAGATAGTACAGCTGAAATAGTGTCACCACTGAATGAACCGGGATCTACATCAGCCGTATCTGGAGAAAATCAGTCATAACCTACAACAGAGGAAGTTGCTCAATCACCATGTGCACAAAGTCCAACTACATCAGAAACTGATCTACCTACTATCCAGGATGAATTTGACACTTCAAATGATCAGACTGAGAGAGATGTATTGCCAAGAACACATAGATGGACAAAGAGTCACCCCCCAGAAAACATAATTGGAGATCCTAAAGCTAAGGTGTCTATAAGATTTGCGACTGCATCTGTGCCTGCTAACTTCTGTATGTTCTCAAACTTCCTAAGCAAAATGGAACCAAAAAATCCGTCTGAAGCACTCAAAGATCCAGATTGGATAAACGCGATGCAAGACGAGTTGAATGAATTCAAAAGGAATGAAGTTTGGCGGTTAGTACCAAGACCCAAGGACAAAACCATAGTCGGTACTAAATAGGTATTTCAGAACAAGAAAGATGAAGCGGGTATAATTGTAAGGAACAAAGCACGGTTAGTGATGAAAGGTTACAATCAGCAAGAAGGAATCGATTATGACGAAACCTATGCACCCGTGGCAAGGATCGAGGCTATAAGGATTTTTTTTGCGTACGCAGCACATAAAAACATCAAGGTATACTAGATGGATGTCAAATCGGCATTCCTCAACAGTATTCTACACGAAGAAGTGTACGTAAGTCAACCTGAAGGCTTCATAGATCCAACGTTCCCAGACAATGTGTACGTGTTGGATAAAGCACTCTACGGACTGAAACAAGCTCCACATGCATGGTATGAAACACTATCAATATACCTGACTGAGTCTGGTTTTCGAAAAGGTATTATCGACACCACTTTATTTCTTAAGAAGAAAGGTGAGGACTTGATTCTTGTACAAATATATGTAGACGACATTATATTTGGCTCTATGAACCCTGAACTTTGTGATGAATTTCAAAACATCATGAAGAACAGGTTTCAGATGTCAATGATGGGTGAACTGAATTTTTTCTTAGGCTTGCAAGTAAAACAAACCCTGCAAGGGATTTTTATTAATCAAGCTAAATATATAAGAGACATGTTGAAGAAATTTGACATGAACTCTTCATCACCCATGAAGACTCCTCTGCAATCTGGAAGTCTGTTGGACGCTGATATCTCTGGAAAATCAGTTGATCAACAGACATATAGAAGCATAATCCGATCTCTTCTATACTTGACATCAAGTAGGTCGGACATAGTGTTTGCTACCTGTTTTTGTGCACGATATCAGGCTAATCCCAAAGAGTCCCATCTTGCTTCTGTTAAAAGAATCCTAAGATACCTTAAAGGCACACCAAATTTAGGCCTTTGGTATCCGAAAGATTCTGGTTTTGAGCTAATTGTCTACATAGATGCAGAATCATGCATGAAATAGGTTAGATAGGAAATGCACCTCCGGATCATGTCAGTACTTGGGAGACAAGTTAGTAAGTTGGTCTTCGAAGAAACATAATTGTGTATCAACTTCTACAGCTGAAGCAGAATATGTTGCAGCTGCAAGTTGTTGCTCACAAGTTCTGTAGATGAAGACACAGCTGAAGGATTACGGATACACATTCAACAAGGTCCCCATTTACTGTGACTCAAAAAGTGCCATAGCAATTACATCCAATCCGGTACAACACTCCAAAACTAAACACATCGAGACCAGGTACCATTTCATTAAAGATCATGTTGAGAAAGGGAATATAGAAATGCATTTTGTTTCAACAGATTTTGAGGTTGCTGACTTATTTACTAAACCTCTTGATGAAAAGAGATTTAATTTCTCGGTCAGTAAACTTGGAATGTTGAACCTTGATGCATAGTTATATTCTTATTTCTGTACCTGTTGTTGAGGGGGAGTTGAATCTGAGTTTATATGCTTAAGTGTTTTGGTAATTAAATTTTCTCAAAATTTGATACTTTTAACATCTGTGGTCTCATGTACAGTGAGTACCAAAATTTTATTCTGTTTTGCAGTGTAACAGATTCTTACTGTGTATAGAATGCTGACAACATGGACTTTGACTTCTGATCAAATCAGATCAGGACTTGTACTTCAGTATGATGAGTAGATTGAATATATCAAGGGGGAGAAAACAAACATGCACACTTCAAGGGGGAGCTAAATTGGACAATCTGTAAGTGGGTGTGTGAGTCTATGGTTGAAAAGATTTTTGAAATCAGAAAATATTTTTCAGAGAAAAAGATGCAATTTTGTGCTTAAAAGGGTTTTTAATAAACTTACTATTTTTTGGAAAGTGGAACAAAATATTTTTGGAAAGTTTCTATTTTTGGAAATTTCTCAAAATCTTTCTAAGTATAAAACGTGCATAGTGTTATGCGAGTTTCTACTACGCGCACACCATTGCTTGCGCAAAGTGTAGAACGCACACATAGTGTCGTGCGAGTTCTCACTTCGTGCATAGCAAAGGCTACGCGAAGTACAAAACACGCACAACACTGCTTGCGAGTTTCCACTTCACGCACATAACGTCTTGAGAGTTTCATCTCCACGCACGATACTGCTTGCGAGTTCCTACTGTTCATCCTACTTCGTGCACATCGCTTCATGCGCGAAGTGCTCACACACACTTGCCTTTCTTTGTGCGGCATGTTTCTTTCCTTTGGTCTGCGAGAAGTGAGTCAACTAATCAGATCGTGCCACGTGTCATTTAACTCTCAGGGTATATATATTCGATGTTTTCCCATTTTTAGACTTACTTCTCTCAGTCAAAACGTGCGAGTTTATAGACTTAGACTTTTTTTTCTCTCAAGATTCAAGCGTGCGACCTTTCGATTTCAACATCTTTCATTCTCGAATCAGTGTAGGTTTTGATTTCTTAATGTTTGTTACTTGTTTATAAATCTGTTTTGTATCATTGTTTGGTGTTTTCCTTGTTCGATTTTATCTTTTTCTAGGGTTTCAGTTTTTTTTAGTTTTGCGACTGTTCATCTTCTATGAACACGAGACTTGATTAGTTGATTCTGTTTGAGCTCGATTCTATATGGGTTTTGTTTGTTTTGGTGATTTGCAGGAATATCTTGACTCTTGGAATATTTTGGACTCGAAAATTATAAATTGAGAACTGAAAATATTGAACTGTTGGATTCATATTGGACTCAATCGAATTCAAAACTGAACTTTACAAGAATTTCATCATGCAAATCTTGTCATTAACTCTAATTTGAACTTAACAAAGGCAAACTTTTCAGTTTATTAAGTAAAAATTTTGTCTTGAAATTTGAAATCTAAAATTTGTTAAGTGAACAGTACTTTGAGTGTTCTTGACTTAGAACACTTGCTTATGCGAGTTTTTCATGTGGTTCCTTACTTCATGCGAGTTTTGAATCTCATTTGCAGTTCATGTCAGTTCATGGTTCAAATCATAAGTTTGTATGAGTTTTAACTTCATGTGAGTTTTAATGACATGCAAGTTCTTGGTTCCTCTAGAGTATCTTGCGAGTTCTAGTCCAACTCTTTGTCTTGAGAGTTCTGGACTTAGACATTTTTTTTCAAAAGTTCAAATTTTTTAACCATTTCAGATGATTGAGAGTTCAAACGATACTGCTTCATTTTTTAGAACAAAATCAAACTAACAAGTGTCTTGTTCAGTTTTTGTAATTTTTTTGTTCAGTTGAGTCATTTTATTTCTGTAATTTTTTTGTTCAGTTGCATTTTGTTTAATGCAACTAATTGTGCTTATCTTGTGTGCTCCAAAGTACAATCATTCTGTACTTGATACTGTGTCTATCAAAAAAATTCTAAAAAAAACAAGTTTTTGTGCTTATTGCTAACATATTGGATTTTATCCAATACTTTCTATCATTGTCAGGTAATCAATGGCAGAAGAACTATCTCATGATCCAATTGTCCAAATGGATGAAAATGATCCAAATGTGTCAAAAGAGACTCCTATGCTATCTTCCCGATCTCACATACAGTCAGCTGTCGGTGAAGATCCTGATCTTGCCCTGATCAATCCGTCTGAGTATTTGTTGCTTTACCCAAACAACCACCATGTAGATTTTGATAGCTTAAATGTCAATCCACTGGTCATTGAGATTCTGAAGGGTCATCCGATAAACAAGGCCCTGACAGACACTGCAGCAATTCCAGTACTATACTTGCAACAGGCCTGGAAGACAATACAGTATGTGGTGCATAGCGACAAGATCAAATTCTTCCAACACAGGATTGATAACTTCACTTCAATCCTGACATACCAGAGACTCAGACTGATTCTTGACTTACCAGAAGCAGATTCTCGAGAGGGTCGAACTACATTCGACCCATACCCTGTTGACTCAACAGTATTTGAAGGCATAAGCGCCTTAGGGTATGTTGGTTCATTAACTGTCAGGATCGATTTCTTAACAAGAATAAAGTCTCAGAAACAATATCAAAGAAGTTGCGGAATAACACTTTGATATTCAATGTAACAGTAAACAAAACAGTGTATGATCAACAACTTGTAAACTTGTATTGAATGCTTGAAGTTACAAGATTAAACACACAACCTCAATATTGATGAATAGTCTCACCAATACGAATTCTACTTCTCTAGAATTAGGATCTATGCCTTGAGGTTGATTTTTTCTAAAACTTAGAATGAATGATTAAATCTATATCAACTATTTTATACAATCTATATATATAAACTGAACAAAAGATAATTACAATAAATAAAATCTTCAGTATATCTTCCATCATTATCTTCAATCCTTCCATGAATATCTTGATTCTTTACAGCTGTCATCCTTTCCATCCGGATCTTCAAGTCATAAGCAGTACTAACTATGCTCAGCATCATTAATCTCTTCCAGCATTAACTCTGAACTAGCAGCATTAATCTTGTTGAGCAGTACTAACTTTGTTCCAGCAGCATTAACTTCTACTAGCAGTAGTAATACTCAGCAGTATTAACTTTGAAGTCTTCTAGCAGTAGTAAATCTGAACTAGCAGCATTAACCATACTTAAGCTTTTCTTCAGTTCCCAACAATCTCCCCCTAACTTGACTTTTAGGAAGAGAAGTCAAGTTCTTCAGATCTGATCTTCAAGATGCTCCCAAAACTCCATAATGGCCTAAATTCCAGTATTTGCATCCAACCCCAAACTCTGATTAATTGTTCTTTGGATCAAATATTTAGCCATTTCTGAATCTGGAATACACCCTAGCTTCTTCTTCAGCATGGCATGAAGCTTTAGTCTGCTATGATTGTACACTCTATCCACTAGGAAGTACTCAGTGTGATTTAAATCCAAAGTCACTGCATATACTTCACTAGTTTCATATAGAGTCCAATTGTTGACTGATTTGAACACATTCCTGATTACATGCTCTACTTCATCAGGTTTGAACATCATACACAGATACTCCATCACTAGTTTTGTGATTGAAATCTCTGGAGCCTTCAGTATATCTGCATACAACTTCATTCCTATCTCAAACATTTCTTCAAGATCTGACCTAGAGCATGTTCTTACAATCTTTGCCCAAGTATTGAACACCTCATACTTTTCATCCTTCCTTTTGAGCCTTATGTATTCCTTTCCATCCACTGTCAATGTATCCCAGAGAATTACCTCAGGAGGCTTAACTCCTACAGGTTCTGCTGAAATTGGTTCAGGCACTTTGTCCATCACTACCATATACATATTTACATCATCTGTATTTGATGGCTCTTTTTGTTTAGATGACTCAGGTGCCCCTTCTTCTTCAGCAACCTTCTCAGCCTCTCCTTCAACTATTCTCTAGGCTTCTTGGTTGACTTTCTCCTTGCCATCATCTTGGTTCTCTTTAAAGTCCTTAGACTTTCACCCAGAGTGGCTTCTTTCTTTTGTGGTGTTTCTTGCTCATATGGAAAGGGCTTTTGTATCACAAAGTCATTGCTTTCTTTCATCCTCTTCTCCATCTCCACCCTTGCAGTTTCATTCCCCTGAAGCTTTAACATCTCTGAATCATATAGCTCTTTAATCTTCTCAAAAAACATCTTTGAGAACATCTCCTTTCTGACTCCTACAGCACCTTTGAGAAATATAATCATCTTGTTTCTCTCTTGGGTACCTAGGAATGTCTTTGAGTGTTGTCTCTTCTTTGCAGCTGTTTTTACCACCACTGATTTCTTCAGAGTTGCAGCTTTCTTCTGTGCAATTTCAGTTGTCAGGCTTTGTTGATAAGCTTCATTCAGTTCAGCAGCTAGAGCCTTAGCCATCTCCCTGTCTTTGTCTACTTGAACCCTCTCTTCTTGCTCAATATCAGCTTGTATCTTTCTGGCCAAAGCTTCATCTGATTCAACCAACTTTTGCCTTTTGATTGGTTGATCAGATTCCACTAGCTTAGCTTTGCCTTTTTCTTTGCTCATCACCTTCTTTTCTACATTTATTTTCTTGAGCACTTCCCCTTGTTCTTTGATGACTACTCCTTTGGTCTTTGAGGAGACCTTGGGAGTATCATGCTTGGCTTTGAGTAAGGTTTCTGCAATCTCCAGCTCTGTTATAACTTCTTTCACTGTTTCTGCTTGTTCTTTGATTTCTGTTTGCACTGATTCTCTTTCTGTTTCTGCTTCCTGCTCCCCCTCAACATCAAATGTCTCCCCCTCACCACCATATTTTATCCCATCAAGCTCCCCCTCTTTTGTAGCTTCTTCCATGTTGATCTCCCCCCTTTTGGGAGCATCATTCCCAGTTTTCCTTTTTCTTAGTTCAAATTGCTTTCTCCTCTTCTTCTGCACAAGCCTGGTCACCATCTTCTTCAACTTAGCAATTTGTACTTGTTGTGACAGGATTACCAGTTTCAGCTCTTCAATATCTTTCCCCTGCTTGATGACATCCCTGTTGAAGTTGGCCATTGTGTCCATCAATTCAAGATAGTCATATTTGTCCTCACCTTCTCCAGGAGTGTTACCCCCTTTTGAAGGATCATGGGATCTTTTAGTAGTGGAAGCCTTCTGCCTAGCTAAAGCATTATCCACCCCCTTGGTTTCTTGGCACCGGGGACCTTTGAATGATTGCTCATTCAAAGTTGCCATGGGGAAGGTCTTAGAGATGTTACCACTATTCTTCTCTGTGCTAGCAGAAGTAGTGGCAACCTTCTTACCCATATGCTCTTCCATCTCCTTAGAGAGCACCTCCTGAGGGTTGGGAGACACCCTGTTGGTTTCCCTTTGGATATTCTCTAAAGGAGAATTCTCCCTTAGAGGGCTTAAAGGCTGAGTGGGTGAAGGTACAAGAAGGGAAGGAGCCTTCTTTACCTGTTTTCTTTGATAAGTTTGGGTGATTGGTGAAGTTGGTTTATCAAGAAGAGACTGGGGAATTGATTTAGAGTGGGAAGATTGGGATTGGCTAGCAGTGGGTTGGTCTAATGGGGGCCTTGACCCTGCTACCATACCTTCATCAGTTTGGGACACCACCATCATTGTAGAGAACAATGGGGTGTCAACTCCTTCCGAGTCCCCAGCAGATCTTCTCATATTTGAGAAAACCTTGCCTTTAGGGGGTTTTGGTACATATACCCCATCAAAATGAGGCATGTCCATCAATTCGTGGGTGATAACTTCTTGGACAAACCTGGGGTACATATAAAAACTCTTTTTACTTCCCAGATTTGAGACAAGATCATTAAAAATCATTTGAGAAAAATTGTACCTTCTGGCAGTGGCCAAACAGACCAAAGCATAAGCAATGGGACTGCTGAACTCACTCCATCCAGTAGTCTTTTTAGAAATGCAGTGCATCAAGGTATGAACAAGAAAACGCCATTGGGGTGAGAATTTAGCTTTTGAGAACTTAAAAATACCCAATGGGCCTCCATACCCCATTCTTGAGAGAGTAGAAAACAGTTCATCATTAGAAATAGAAGTTATACCAGAGGCATCGTCTAGACGTAGACTGATGCGAATTACCTCTTCAGTAACTGTCAAAGGCTTACCACACACCTTTGTCTTGATCATTTGCACACCATTTTCAGTAACAATGGTGGCATGTGCCCAGAATTGTCTTTGATGCTCGATAAAGATTAATGGCGAGACAGTGAGAGCATGGGCAATGTGGGTTGTCTTGAGGAAATCCACAATCTGGTGGAAACCAGCGGCCTGTTTGGGTTTCTGTAGCATCGCGATTTCATTGTGCTCGTCTATGAATGCCATTGATGCCATTGATCTTTGAAAGTTCTTGCCTGAAAACTTGATACTTGAGAGAGAAAGGGTTTAGAACGCAAGAGAATAGTATGCAAAGAGTCGTTATGAACCTTTTAGGCGGGGAAAGAGTATTTATAGTATTCGGGACATAAGCAGTATTAACCTAGAGCAGTATTAACTAATAAGCAGTATTAACGGCGAGCAGTATTAACTACTAGCAGTATTAACTGAGAGCAGTATTAACTACTAGCAGTATTAACTAACTAGCAAAATTAACTGAGAGCAGTATTAACTGAGAGCAGTATTAACTGAGAGCAGTATTAACTACTGGCAGTATTAACTAACTAGAAGTATTAACTAACTAGCAGTATTAACTGAGAGTAGTATTAACCACTAGCAGTATTAACTGAGAGCAGTATTAACCACTAGCAGTATTTACTGTGCACTGGCAGTATTAAAACTGTACTGGCAGTATTAAAACTGTACTGGCAGTATTAACCATACTTACACTTTTAAGCTTGTAAAAAAAACTGAGTAAGGCTATACATTTCCTGAGAAAGAAAGTTAGTAACACCAAGAATACCCAATATACAGGTATTGAACCACTTTTTAAGTAGGATCTTATTCAGAGTTGATCATTCCCACACTTGTTACCAAGAAAGTGAATCTACCCACATCAAAGGCTTTGGTGAATAGATCAGCAAACTGGTTATCAGTGTGAACTTTTACAACTTGAATAAGCTTCTTTTCATTGCAATCTCTTATAAAGTGATACCTGATCTCAATGTGCTTTGTCTTTGAGTGCTTGATAGGATTGTTAACAATGCTAATAGCACTGCTATTATCAATAAAGATTGGAGTGTGTAGAAAGGTTACCCCATAGTCCAGCATTTGATTCTGAATCCATAAGACCTGAGAACAGCAACTTGCAGCTGCTATGTACTCTGCTTCTGTTGTAGATGTGGACACTGTGGTTTGTTTCTTGCACTGCCATGAAACTAGTCTTGCACCCAAAAACTGGCATCCTCCAGAAGTAGATTTTATGTCCAAGTTTGCTCCACCTAGGTCACTGTCTGAGTATGCAAGTAGGCCAAATGATGAGTCATGAGGATACCAAAGTCCCACTCTAGGTTGCCCTTTGAGATATCTGAATATCCTCTTAACAACTTGATAGTGAGATTGCTTTGGCCTAACTTGGAATCTTGCACATACACAGACTGGAAACATTATATCTGGCCTAGAGGTTGTAAGATACATGAGAGAGCCAATCATGGATCTATAATGATGAACATCCATATCCTCCCCCTCAAGATCTGCTGTTATCTGCTTGTGTGTCTCCATAGGTGTGCTGGCAGGTTTTGAATTTGAGAAACCAAACTTGGTTAGAATGTCCTGCACATACTTGGACTGACAGATGAAGATTCCATCTGACTTCTGTTGAACTTGGAGTCCAAGGAAGAAAGTAAGTTCCCCCATGGAACTCATCTTGAACCTTTGATGCATTAGTTCCTCAAACTCCTTGCACATATTGTCTCTTGTTGATCCAAAGATAATATCATCAACATAGATTTGGACCAGCAAGATATCCTTCTTCTTTCTCTTAATGAATAGAGTCTTATCAATGACTCCTCTTTCAAATCCATTTTCCAAGAGATATGATGACAGAGTGTCATACCATGCTCTTGGAGCTTGATGTAGTCCATAAAGTGCTTTCTTCAATTTGTATACCCTGTCTGGATAGCTTGGGTTTTCAAACCCTGGTGGTTGGCAGACATATACTTCTTTTTCAATTGAGCCATAAAGAAATGCACTTTTGACATCCATTTGATAGACTTTGAATTACATATAAGAAGCATAAGCTAGGAATAATCTAATTGCTTCTATCCTAGCCACAGGTGCAAATACTTCTTCATAGTCTATTCCTTCTTCTTGTGTATATCCTTGAGCCACCAACCTTGCTTTGTTTCTTATGACTATTCCTCTTTCATCTCTCTTATTCTTGAAGACCCATTTTGTTCCTATTGCTCTTTGGCCTTTAGGAAGGTCTACCAGATCCCAAACATCTTGCAGCTTGAACTGCAGTAGCTCTTCTTGCATAGCTTCTATCCAACTGGATTCTTTCATAGCATCATGTGCCTTTTTAGGCTCAAGCTGGGATAAAAATCAAGAAAGCACTGTAAGTTGTTGGTCTTGCATTTCTTGAAGCCTACTTTGATTTCTAGTCATCATAGGAGAAGATATATCCCCAATTACCAGCTGTGGAGGATGATTCTTTTGAATTCTGCTGTGATGACTAGGTTCTTCATTAAGTTCCACCTCTAGATTAGAGTCATTCAACTCAACTGAAGTGTTTTCAGTAGCTACTTCTGGTTCTTTATTTTCTTGAGTCTCCTCATCTCTACTTTCTTCTTCACTTTGACTTGGTTCAGTAGATGGTTCCTTTTCACAGTCTTCAACAGGATCCACTGTGGGTATGGGAAAGATCACAGATTGAGATATACTTTCTTGAACTTGTGTAGTCCCTGATCCTCCACTCCCTGAACCTGCATAATCATCACTACTAAAACCAAAAGAGTTAGTTAGTGAGTCAATGTCAAATAGCCACTGAGGACCAAACCCAATTGGATTTGGTGTGTTCTCATTGCATTTGACATTGTCACTTTCTTAAATTATTCTAGAAGAAGAGTTAAAGACTCTGTAAGCCTTACTCTGAGATGAGTAACCAACAAGAAATCCATCATCTGCTTTGCTATCAAACTTACCTAAGTGAGATTTGGTATTGAGAATTGTACAAGGACACCCAAAAGGTTTGAAAAATCCAATGAAAGGTTTTCTTTTATTTAAAAGCTCATAAGGGGTCTTGTTCCTTGGCTTGACCACTAGAACTCTGTTTTGGACATAACAAGCAGTATTAACTGCTTCAGCCCAGAAGGTAATTGGAAGATTTGAATCAGCCAACAGAGATCTAGCAGCCTCTATTAATGTCCTATTTCTCCTCTCAGCAACTCCATTCTGTTGAGGAGTCCTAGGAGCACTATATTGTCTCTCAATGCCTTTTTCTTCACAAAAGGTGTTTAGATCAAGATTTTTAAATTCAGACTCATTATCTGATCTAATGACTTTTACTTTTTGATTAGTTTGGTTTTCAATTCTTAGGATAAAGGATTTGAACAGTCCACTTGTCTCATCCTTAGTCCTTAGAAAATATACCCAGGTAAATCTTGTCTATACTCATAACATTTGTAGGACCAAACATATCCATATGCAATAGCTGGAGACAAGAAAAAATTGTGTTTAACTCTTTGGTCTTATGAGAAGTTTTGTGTTGTTTGCCTTTAAGACAAGCAACACAATGATCATCACATGAAAAGACTTTTGATGGTAAACCTCTAACAAGGTTGTTTTTAACAAGTTTGTTCATAGTCTTGAAGTTCATGTGACACATTCTTCTGTGCCAAAGAGAGGATTCATCCACAGAAGCTTTTGAAACAAGACAGTTCAGGGATGAATCACTATCAACATTGTCCATATCAAGACAATAAACATTGTCCTTTCTTGGAGTTCTAAGTAGTATCATGCTTTCATCAACTACCTTGAACCCTGGAGCAAGGATCATACACTCAGTATTTGTAAATAATATGCTATGTTGTTTGTGACAAACCTGTGATACACTTAACAGGTTGTATTTCAATTGATCAACATAGTAGACATCCTCAAATGTCATCTTACCTTTGGTAACAATACCTTTTCCACTTATTTTACCACCAGTAATATTATCTCCAAATGCAACATGTCCTCCATTGATATGCTTGAAATCCTGAAGGCATGACATGTTACCTGTCATGTGCCTAGAGCAACCACTATCAACATGCCATATGCTCTTTCCTTTGAGCTGTTGGTTGCCCTGCACATAATATAAATCAGTTAGTATGATTTAGGAACCCAAGCCAAAGTGGTCTTGGGTACCCCTTTCTCATCAAAATACTTGCATTCTTTCTTGACAAGATTTTTAAACTTTGACTCCTCATTTTTGGAGTACTTTGTCACAATGATAGGCTTGGAAACACGTTTGCCAGAAGCAGTACTGGTTTTAGAAGTACTAACAGCATGAGCAGTACTTGCATGCTTAGCAGTACTAACCTGGTTAGCAGTAGTAACTGTGTTAGCAGCATTAATATTTTCAACAGTACTAACACTATTAGCAGTAGTAACTGTGTTAGCAGTATTAATATTTTCAGCAGTACTAACACTGTTAGTGCTTCTAGGCACCCATATTAAAACATTTTCTTTTAAAACCTTATTTTTCATAGGGCCTTTGGTTTCAACAGATTTCTTTGGTTTCCTATAACCAACAGGTTTTTGCACAAATCTTTGAAAGTTCATCTGTTGGTTAATAGGGTTAAAGAAACAATACTTAGCCAAATGATTTAGCTTGCCACATATGAAACAAGGTTTTGGTCTATTGATTTTATTCAGATCAACTCCTTGTTTCTGAGCCCATTGATTATTCCAGTTTCTTTGGTTACCTCTTTTTATACCAGAATTTAGGCTCTTAGCTTTATTGCAGGCACACTGTTTACAAGGTTCAGGATTCACAACCGTGGTTTGTTTGTAATGGACCTTGTTATCATTTCCTTTGGTCTTCTCTATCTCCTTAGACTTGACCCAGATTTTCCCACATCCCTCATTGGTGATAATGTTGTTTTCTAATGGTATCTCTTTACTCACAGCATTATCCCTATTCTCACTGGCTTCTTTCTCAGTCAAATCCTTAACTACTACCTCATCCAAAGGATCTATCTTAAAAGCTTCATCAGACAAGTCCTTTTTCTCCATGGTCTCTAACAAGTCTGAAGTAGGAGAGATATAGTTGTTGTTGTAAGGAGGGGGTGTATTGTTGTATCCAATACCAGGCTTCATCTTATCATGAATCTGAGCCTTTAGAAGAGAATCCATTGCTTTTGAAGCATATGAAAACTTTTCTATGTCAAGCTTAACTTTAGATAGTTCCTCTTTCAGCCTATCATTCTCTTCTAAGGACTTAGACAGTTTGGTCTCTAATTCATTCTTTTCCCACTTCCAATAGTTTGTGTCATAAGAGTGTTGAAGTTCATTAGCTTGAAAGCCTTTGATTTGCTCTTCAAATCTCTCTACTATCAACACATAGTCTCTTTTGTCCTTTTCTAATCTTTTGAGGTCATCACACATGCTTTGGTTGTGATCCCTGTACCTTTTGACAGTGTCTGTGCAAGATTGAGTGCAAAGATTAGAAATTACCTCAGAGGGGAGATCAGACACTTCTGCCAAAAGAGCTTGATTCTGAATGGCTTCCTCAGCTTGATCACTCCAGTCAAACCCCATTCCTTGTTGAGAAACAAGGGCTTGAGCAGGATTCTTGTTTTGATTGTAGCCTCCATTCTGAGCTTGTTGGTGGTTGTGGTTTGGAACACCACTTCTGCATTCTCTAGCAAAGTGTCCTTTCATGTGGCACTTATAGCATTCCACCTTTGTCTTGTCAAAACCAGCTCCATCTTCTCTTCTTTGAGAGAAGTTGTTCCTTCCTGTTCTTTTGATAAACTTCTTCACCCTCATAGATAACATGGCCATCTGCCATTTAATGTCCATCTCCTCCAGGTCATCAGGGTGAAGTTGATCCAGATCATCATTAATCAATAAATTGTTGTTGTGACTGGACAAAAAGGCTTCAAAGATAGTTTCAGTGCATTTTTCTGAATTCACTCCACTGGCAGTACTAACTGCTTCAGGGTTGGCAGTAGTATCAGTAGATGCTGATAGAAGTGCAGCATTGTGGATATAACCAGTGGGCTTCTTCTTGGTTTCTACCTCAGTTTCAAAAACTCTTAGATCATTATATAGATCATCAAGTTCCTTCTCTTCTAGATTGTCACTCTGCCTATATGAGACAGTGTACATAGTTCATTCATCCCCAAGAGATCTGAGAAACTTTCTGTTGATATCATCTTGCTCCATCTTCACTCCTACAGTAGACAGTTCACCAATGAGCTTATTGAACCTATCAAAAGTTTGAGTCATAGACTCATTCTTTGAAGAAGTGAAGTTCTCATACTGCTTCTTTAGAACATCTCTTTGATTTCTTTTGATGCTTTTAGTTACAGCAAATCTTTTCTCTAGAGCATTCCAGAGAATCTGAGCATCAGTGCAATTGCAAAATTGATGTTGATATTCATTGGGGATAGCCAAGAGCAGAGTGCTCAAGGCCTTCATCTCTGTATGTCTGATCTTCCTCTCACCATCTGTCTTTGGTGGAGGTCTTTTCCCATCTGGTCCAATCTTTCCTGCTTCAGAAGGACCATTTTCAATGATATCCCACATTGAGTAGTCAGTGAGAAGAATGTATTGTCTAATTCTGATCTTCCACATGTCAAACTCATTGGGTTTGAGCATTGGAACTTTAGAGATCAGAGTACTGTTTGATTCTGCAAGGTTTTCCATGATGAACAAATAGATGTTTCTGAGAGAGTTAGGCTCTGATACCACTTGTCAGGATCGATTTCTTAACAAGAATAAAGTCTCAGAAACAATATCAAAGAAGTTGCGGAATAACACTTTGATATTCAATGTAACAGTAAACAAAACAGTATATGATCAACAACTTGTAAACTTGTATTGAATGCTTGAAGTTACAAGATTAAACACACAACCTCAATATTGATGAACAGGCTCACCAATACGAATTCTACTTCTCTAGAATTAGGATCTATGCCTTGAGGTTGATTTTTTCTAAAACTTAGAATGAATGATTAAATCTATATCAACTATTTTATACAATCTATATATATAAACTGAACAAAAGATAATTACAATAAATAAAAATCTTCAGTATATCATCCATCATTATCTTCAATCCTTCCATGAATATCTTGATTCTTTACAGCTGTCATCCTTTCCATCCGGATCTTCAAGTCATAAGCAGTACTAACTATGCTCAGCAGCATTAATCTCTTCAAGCAGCATTAACTCTGAACTAGCAACATTAATCTTGTTGAGCAGTACTAACTTTGTTCCAGCAGCATTAACTTCTACTAGAAGTAGTAATACTCAGCAGTATTAACTTTGAAGTCTTCTAGCAGTAGTAAATCTGAACTAGCAGCATTAACCATACTTAAGCTTTTCTTCAGTTCCCAACATTAACAAAGATCAGCGAATTCAAAAAGACGAATCCTCCACCGTTCAACTATCAGATGTTCTCCATTATCAACCGTTGGTTGACCTCAAGGAACTCAGGCCTTGAAAACACCAATATGCACACTTTGACGCTCATTCATGCTATAGTGTACGATCTGCACATCGATTATTCAGTGGCATTTTGGACGGAGCTTTATGAAAAGTTCGTCAGCAAACGAACTTCAAAGAAACCCATATATGTGCCATATCAGAGGTTGCTTCAACTGATTGTTCGAAGTATGATCCGATCTAGTAGAGACATTCCAAAGAGGCTTCATCATGAACTTGCTCCTGAGTTTGAAATGAAATATCTTCAGAAGCAGAAGAAGTCTTTCAATTACTCCATGCCTATCCCAGCAGCTTTGCTTTCCTATGCCAATCCGAACTCTGAGTGTGTTAGGGAATATAGAGAGTCGATGGGATTGTCAGAACCAGTTATCCCTACCCAAGACTCTAATCTTAGAAGAGAGGAGTCAGTGAGGGTTTCTGAGACTGTGGGAGTCTTGGAATGGGGAGAGTTGAGGGAAAATTTAGAGAGGGGTACATGCGGGGGTCAGAATACTCAACCTGAAGCTGTGGGGATTTCGGCACAAGTTGCCATTCATCAAGAAGTCTCTACATCTCAACCTGAAAGGACTATTATTCGTCAATCAAGTCCTCAGGGAGAGATTGCTAATGAAGGTGAGAATTCTGAAACTGAGTCGGATCGGCAGGCAGCTTCTTCAGATTCTATTCCTTCTGCTACTTCAGAACATCAGGTGGAAAATGTTAATGATGTTGATGTTGAAGATGAAAATCTCCAACACAGTTTTGGATTTCTTGATGGTGTTTCTTTACATCATGATGATATGGAGATTGATACAGCTGCAACTGATATTCAAAATGTTTTGGGAGATATAAGGAGATCTGAGGGCGTTGAAGTAGAAAATCAAGAAAATGTGAGGTTAAGTGAAAATGTAGTAAAAGAATATGGTGAGAGGGTGTGTACCCGAACCTACCAATCCAGAAGGGCAACCACACCTAGTACTCCGTCACATGTGTTGCGTTCGGAAGTACAAGACATAAGTAGCCCACTTATGCAATTACACACCCCAGCCATCCATTCTATAGCCTCTCAACAAGCAGTAGTCTCATCTTTGAACGGGGTTTTAGCACAAACTCTATCTACCTTTCAATCAGAAAGTGTAGGTATTGAAAATAGAGCTCAATGCCCCAGAGCTCAATGCCATTCAGTATACTATCGAGTCTAGCGCCACTTGATTTTTCATCATCCATTCCTAGGACACTCATACATAGTTCTGCTATCACCGGTCGTCTGAGTGACCCGGTCGGAACACTTGTAGTAGATCAGCAATCCAGACTACGAGGATCAACTGGAAGTCATGTCATTGCTAACATCATGCCAGTTTTGAACATAAGACACACTGTTGAATCTTCAACAGTTGTCCAAACGAGAAGTCTAAGTGACCCCGGAGTTATTTTCCCAGACTTTGTGTCTAAGGAGTTTCTCAATGACGCCTTAAAGGTCGTTGAAATTCGTATGTCGGCTAAATTTGAGGAGGAGTTAGAGAAAGTGAGAAGCCTATTGAAAGGGAAAGGTCCAGCTATTGAAATGCCTGTTCAGCAACCTCCACCACCACAAGTACAGCCTACTGATCAATCCGTGGAGGAACTGAAATCTTTACTATATGCCAAAGTATTATCTCAGGCACCAGCTGATGAATCTAAGGCTGATTTGATTGGTTTACTAAGATCACAGCAACATCACATACCTTCAGACTATGTGTTAATTCCAAGATCGATCTAATCTATGTGAGAGAAAGTAGAGAGAGAAAGTGTATGATGCAAACTATGTGTATATTCAATATCAGCGCAGATTTATTTACAAGACAAGGCAAAAGGGCCTTAAATACCCTTGGCCAAAACAGATATAAAAGGCAAACTAAACTACAGTAAAGGCCACAAGGGATAAATACATTGATTACTACAAAATTAGACTTAACAATCTCCCCCTTAGTAATCAATGGCGCTCAGGTCTTCTTTGATGTAAGTTGTTACACCCATCTTCGAACTCAAATCAGACCTTCTAAGCGTCTTAGCGTAGCTTCTTGACTAAAAAAATTTCTTCTCAGCATCTTTCAGTCTATGTTGTCTTTGTTGCCTTGACAAGACTGGACCAGTTTGTAATAAGCATGGAGGAACAATCGGTTTAGGAACAGAAACATCAGCTTGTGCTCTAGACGACGCACCTCTTTCAAATGTAGTCGAAGAAGCTGTGGTGGTCGGAGCTGGAACAGCAGAAGGACTAGTATAGCTGAAGAAATAGAATCTTGAGCAGATAAACTTTGAATTCTTTCTCTCTTTAACTTCTCCCCCTCATGACCTTGATGATCTGGATCATCTTGGTCATGTCTACGTTGGAGCCGAGACAGCTTCAGATCTGCAAGACTAAGTCGAAGAAGCTAGCAAGAAATCTGTAGGAAGCGCAAATCTGACTTGAGACTTGAAATATTCACTTGTTGAGCTCTTTTACTCCCCCTACACAAATGCATTGTCTATTGTATTCACTTTATGTACTCCCCCTCGAAATGAGATATGAACAGATGTTCTTTCAGAATTTTCTCCTTATTCACTCCCCCTCGAAATATGCACAGACCCACTTACACAGATATGAGAACACAAGTATCGAAACATCAATCGTAGAAAGAAAAATATACTGAATATAGATTTTGAAACAACTAAATATATAAAATTTTTAAACACTATACCAATTAAATTCTACTCAGTAAAATATCACATATTAATCCATCAGTTGAAATCAAGTGTGTGTTTTTCGGATACAGATACAAGTTTCATTGCATATCAAGTTAATACATGTTCAGTTTCAAAAACTTTCATCAATCTATTCAGTGTGCTAGCATGATAACTTTGATTAGCTTCAAGTAAATGTAATTCTAAAAATATAACAGAAAACTTTGCCTTTACTCACACTAAGCTGTCAAGAATTAAGACTTTCACAAATTTATAGGTTTATCGCAACTTTAAAAATATCACCAAGTATCATGAGATGTGTGCTCATTGGCATCTTTCTATAATATGTGCACATTGGCATCTTCACATTGTTGTGCTCTTTGGCATCTTTTAGCGTTGTGCATATTGGCATCTTTTTAATCAAGATGTTTTGTAAGTAAAAAACATGTCGTAAACGTAACTTTCTATCTGATCCTATTGTAGGATTTGGGTCAGCTGCTCCCAGACCAGTTGGCGTTAGGGGACTAGGTGTCAAGCACCCCTTGGAACTTACTCTCCCAGATCAGAAAGGCTATATCGACACATCTTAAACCCATTTATACCAGTAGAACATGACTTTCGATATGGTTCTATAGAAAGATTTGGGTTCGATCACTCCCACACCAATTGACCTTAGGGGACCAGATGACAATCATCCCACGGAACTTACTTTCCCAAACCAGAAAGGCCACAGGTACAAACTTTTAAACTTAGTGATTTCTGTATTTTATGTATTTAAATTCCATCTCAATCACTCGGTTTTACATCTAAGTGCTTAGCCTATATTTTCATTATGATCCATAATTCTGACTTTTTAGGTTTTCTAAGCATTGTAAACTATACATATTCCCAATGACATAACTTTAAAGCAGTCCTCAAAAAATTCAAACATGTTTTGCTGACTTTTCGATTTTTGTAAGATTTGAAATATGAATCATATAAAACTTAGATATAAACAAAACAACATGAAAATTTATTCTAGACACACATTTTATTCAAAAGAAAGAAGAATACTTTATAGAATAAAATTTGTGTAGGTTTAAACTTTTAAATTCAACATGCCGAGTTTTGAAAGCAGAAAATTAAATCGTTTTTCGTCTAAGGCTTTTGTAAAAAATATCGGCAAGTTAATATTTAGTTGGAACAAAATATAATTCAATAGTACCTTCTTCCACATGATGTTTAATGAAGTGGTACCTCATATCAATGTGTTTGGTTTGCACTTATTCAGGTTCTGGTCGAACTAGCTCAGATTCTTGAATAGCATGATGTAACTGGAACAGCATCACTGTCAGAGATAGGTGCAGCGGAATTTGAAGTAGATACGCTCACAGTTTCTAATATGTCCGAAAGCTAAACACATTGAAGGGTGAGTCCTGAGTTGCTTTACTCAGAAGTCATTAACATTTGAAGAACGAGTCCTAAACAGATATGTTTAGAAGTCGAAGTTATGATTTCTCTTTAAGTTTTGGATGCCTGCAACACAGATATAGTTTTTGGAATCCACTGAAATTTGGATCCAAGTTTGTTAGTTGCATTTCTAAAACGAGAAAAGTTGTTAGATTTGACAAACAAAGCATGAGTAAAATTATCAGAGAAATGAACATAATCATCAGTAGAGGACGAAGCATAATCATCTGAACTAGAACCAGAGGAGGAATATGAGACATCTTTTGCAATTTGAATCATTTGCTTTATTGAATTTTTAAAAAATTTATTACAAACAGCAAATGAATCATTGCTACAAATTTTGTCTACACATCGATCCTCAACAGTCGCAGATTCATCAGATTTATGCTTTACCCTCCATATCTGCCTTGTAGAAGTCCTCAAAGTCCTATCTGAAACATTAGAATCAAAAGAATTAGAATTTTCAGAAATGACATTAGCTTGCTTCTTTGACTTCCTTGACCTTCTTCTTTTACGCTTTGGTTTATAATACTCATCATTTAGCGTAAAAGAGTCATCAAGAAATTTCGATTTAAGATTTGAATGTGAAGAAACAATTTTACCTAAGAAGCCCAACTAATCAAACAATAAACCTGAATTTGTCTCGGAGTCAGAAAAATTTTCAGAAAAATTTTCAGAAAAAGACAAGTCTGAACAAAGTTTGCGCGACCCACTGGTGGCGCAAACTTTATTTTGTGCTACCAGTGGATGGCGCAACGTTTCAGTTTGCGCTACCAACTGTTGGCGCAAACTTTCAGTTTGCTCTACCAAAGATTGGCGCAAGTTTTCATAATATGGAACTTCCTTTTTATTTTCCTTGAAATCAGAAGAAAAATTAGTATTTTCAGAAAAATCTTGTTTTTGAGAATTTAATTTTTCTTCAAGACTTGATGTCATGAAAGAAAGAAGTAAATCTTTTTCAAATTCTTTTTCAAGATTTTGTTCTTCCATTTTATATTCAAGATCAACGATTTTGCCTTCTAACACTAATGGGGGAATATATCTCTTAGTATCATAAGAAACCGGAGATATATTTTCCTTATTAGCGTTAATGGCATATATATCGAAATAATCATTTGATAATGAAGATTTAATGGAAGATTTGACATTTAAAACATTTTTAGATCTTCTGGACTTCTTTGATTTTTCAGGAAAATATTTTGCATTTTCGCAAGTATAAACAAACGGAAGTTCCATTTTAGTGTTATTCATTCTTTTCTCATTTTCGATTTCTAAGATTTGCTTTTCATTTCTCCATTCAATTTTAAATTGAGGAGCATATCGAGCAAGTCTTAAATAATCGAATTCATATAAAGTGGGGACTTTTTCTATAGCTTGATTTAAAAAATGCGGATTTTCAAAACCAAGTCCCCATTTTTCTTTTATTGAATCATAACTCCTTGGTTTATTCAAATAAATGGTTTGCTCAGTTTGATCTCACATATATATATTTTCCTCTAATTCAATTATTTTATCCGTAAAATTTTGGTTTAATTTAGTCATTTCCGTCAAAGAATCAAGATAAGTCTGATTTGAAATTTCTAAGTCGTCCAATTTCTTTTGAAATTTCTCTTTTGTATCTGTCAAAATAATTTTTTCATCTTTCAAAGAAATTTGCAGTTTTTCAAACAAGATAGACTTTTCTTGATTAATATGCTTTTCAGATAAAAAACTTTGAACGTAAGTCATGTAAGGCAGTGATAATGACGCTCATTTGTGATGAAATAAATTTGTAATCAAATTCTGAAGGTACCTCAGATTCATCAGTTGAAAAATCTTCATCATCATCATCGCTTTGATCAGCTCCTATGAAACACATAACAACAGTTTCCTCATTTTCAGCTTCGTTCTCGGAGTGATGTATCCAGTGCTCTTCTTCAGTTAGCAAAACGATTATGTTCTCTCTCTTTTCGGCTAGTTCCATCTTCTTCCGGTAATACGCCGAATCCCGAACCACCTTTACTAGACACTCCTTTGCAATGTGACCCGGCTTTCCACTGTTGAAGCACGCAGTAGCTTTCTTAGGCTCGGGCACTTTGGCAGGCTCGTACTTTTTAGACCCCGAAGTGAAGCGAAGGTTGTTGGAACCCGAACGATGCTGGAACTTCTTGCTGTAGTGCTGGGAGAGAAGAATCATCGCTTTCTCTAGCGCCTCGCCATTGTCATCAGTGGCCCCGTCATAAGCATTCTCAGACAATGCTTGTTCAGCCAATTGGCTCGCGAGGAGTGCAATCGGGTCCACTGTCTTCAGCTTGTTCTTCTTATCAAGCTTGGCTTTCTTCTCCTTGACGATGCTCTCATCTGTCATCAAAATCTCATAAAGCTCTTGGATTTGCATGGTAGAGACCCGGACATCATTCCTCAATCGGTGGCATGATTTGTTCCATTCCGGTTGAAGAGCGTTGAGGAACTTCAGATTAGACTCTAATTCAGTCTTAGTACTTTGATCTTGTGCAGATCGTTCAGCACTGACCAGAACCTGTCGAAGACAGTCTTCAGAGACTCACCTCCCTTGGCTTTGAAATCCTCAAAGTTGTTCATGTAGCGTGTTTGCCGGAGTGTTGTTACAACCGTTGATCCAAGCATAATCTTCTCTAACTGTGTCCACATCAGCATTGGATTGTTCTTGTAACAGTCAATCCGGTTGTAGATAGAATTTGGCAAGGCTAGGATCAGGTTAGACTTTATCTCACGATCGGCTTTATATCGCAAAGTCTCTTCGGTTGTGTACTCGTCGGTAGGCTTCAAAATCATAGCAGTCGGTGTAGTTGCAGTCGTGGGTGACTTCATCATGTTTTCTCCAACCGATCTTGCCATTGAGGGAACTCATTCTCGTTGACCAAAACCGGAGGACGAGTGTCCGTTCCCAACGACATCATGATGTCGTTCTTGTAAATCTGAGCTTGAAGAGAAAATTTTGAAATATCCATAAAGTCAGTAAACTCAGAAAATGCCAAGTCTGGAAGCAGAGAGAACCTGGCGCAAGTAGATGGCGCAAACTAGATGTTTGCGCGAGGAAAAGGTGGAGCAAAGAAGGCTTTACGCGAAGAACTGATGGCGAAAAATAGACTTTTCGCGAGAAGACTAAAGGCGAGAACAATCTTGAACTTGGTGAAAAACTGAAGAAGAATCCGGCGCAAAGTGAAATTTTTGCTAATGGATGAGGCGCAAAAAGAACTTTGCGCAGAACACAATCTGAAGAGAACTACGATCCGATGAGACTGGCGCAAATCATGATGAGATTGGCGCAAACGATGGATCTAGCGCAAATTGAGATAAAACCTTCTAAATCTTAACACACTCAAATCTAATGGTTTTTAACCACTCAGATACGATCGATTACACTTTTCTAATCAAAATGTACAACCAATTTCAAGCATAAACCGTAAAAATGAAGAACTCAATGAACGAACAGTATCCTGACGTTGAACAAACTAATATCTCGTAAAACTTGAAATTGACCTCCAAAAATCGATTTTCTTGCAAATCGACGTGAATCAAAGATTTTCTGCTACTGAAACCGGATCCAACGAACCAATTCTCAGGAAAAACGAATCAAATTTCAGTACATATTTGTGAAAAATACAAGGAATGAGATTTTCTTGATCGAGATCAAAAAAATCGATCAAATTCTCTGAATTAATAACAAATTCAGATTGAAAATTGTTTCTCTCAAATCTCTCAGAATTAGATTAGGCTCTGATACCAATTGTTAATTCCAAGATCGATCTAATCTATGTGAGATAAAGTAGAGAGAGAAATGTATGATGCAAAGTATGTGTATTCTCAGGAATTCGCAGAAGTTATTTACAAGACAAGGCAAAAGGGCCTTAAATACCCTTGGCCAAAACTTATATAAAAGGCAAGCTAAACTACAGTAAAGGCCACAAGGGATAAATACATTGATTACTACAAAATTAGACTTAACACTATGTCACTACTGCAGAATTCCAGTCTTTCAAGTCTGAGGTGGTACAAAATCTTCAAGATCTCACCCAAGCAGTTCAGGAATCTTGCGAAGCTCAAGCAGTTCTCAGCAAAAGACATGATCGTGATTCTGATCAAGATCATAAGGGGGAGATAAGTAAGAGATATACGACTATTGGATTTTCTCTCTCTACTCTCTCTCTAGAACATGTTCTAAATTGTCAAATCTGTACATCTTGTTTGATATGGCTTGAATTGTGGTCTTACAGATAAAACAGTTCAAGGCTCGTTCCTCAATGTTCCAGAACTATGGTTTCTGATTACATAAGATCAGGACCCGTTCTTAAATGATAAAACTGAACATTACTATTCTCACCGGAGAATATGTAACCATGGTTTCTGAATATTACAGTTTAGAACCCGATCTCAAATGTTTTTCTTCTGAAGGATGTTGATTAGTTAATATCTTTTCATGAAGTTTTTTAATTTGAGGGGGAGTCATTGTAAATTACACTGCTATATCTTTTAGGGGGGGGGGGAGATATAGAACTTCATTAGACTTTGATTGTTATATTTTTCTGATTACTTGAATTTTTACAGATATTGAAGGAAAGAATACCTGAAGTTTTGTCAAGGAACCTTAAACGATGATATTCATTTTAGGGGGAGTTAAGGTTTTATACCGAAGGTATATTTTTCTGAACCTTAAACTATATCACTTGATGAAAGAAGGACAACTTTCACTTGTGAAAAATGATTTTCTTAAATGTTCAAACCACTTCAAGTTCTCAAATGTTTTATGAATTTTGAAGTGTGATTTTAAATGATTTTATTTTGGATACTTTAATGCTTATCTGACCGTGTGTTCTTAAAGAATAATACTTGTGTATTTTATTTTCATATACTTTGTCAAGTATTCATACACACATCGGTTCAGTACATTTCTTGAACTTGTTATTACCATGTATCAAATGATAAATCTTTCTATGGTAATACTCCCGTTTGCTATTCTACTTTGTTTGAGATCAAACGTCATTTCTATTTTACATGTGCTTTCATTGCAAATATGTTTATATTTTGTTCGTTTAAACATCTTACGTCTTTGATTTCCCAAAATATTTTTCTTCATGATAATTTGATCTATTTATAAATTATTGTCAGATTCTCAAAACATTTCTATTCTTTCATGATTATTCATTCATACAAAGTTTTGAGAAATCTTAAATGCTTAAAATGCTCAAATTTCATTCTGATTTTTGATGAGCATGCATATACGGACAAATGATTTCTTGTGCTTAAATGTCAAGTTAATCATTGTACAACATATTCTTTTAGGAAAATACATGGGATTCAGTGTGAGAGCTTAAATGACTTCCATGGATTCACGTTAACCAGTGTTTCCTACCCCGGAAGTAATCCATGAGTGATTGAGGGCAGAGGGGTCAAAAGAATTGATTGTTGGTGTGTGATGAGGTAAAATGGAAAAGAGAGATTGGTTAGAAGTGAGCTTAATTGTTTAAAAGAAAGAGGGTGTGACCATAATCTGATTGGTTCACATTCTTTGGTGACCATCATTGAAAAAGGCAGTGAGCCCATGCCAACTCTTGCAAACACTCCACCAGCTACTTATTATTTTCTTAAAAAGAGAATGTTTCACATTTTATGGGGAAACAGCACATACTCTATTGGTTCTTCACTCGGAAGATACTGATATTGAAAAATAAGGAAAGTTGCCCCACCTTCGACCATTTCTTATGCACATTGAGTCTATGTATAACTGTTGTTGTTTTAATGGTTTACATATTTGAGCCTGATAAAGCAATCATTGTGCTAATTCTTTCATAACACAAGCACGAGCACACAGAAAATTTGTTTTTATGTCAGAACATTCATAGAAAATACCTTGTGTTTTTCAATGATTGAATGGAAGTCCTGAGGAGTGAACATCATCTCAAGCTCCTTAAATTGTACACAGTAACTTTGTGTTACTGATAGGCATTCCTAAATGTTTCATTTGTTGATTCAGGGTTACAACTCATAATTTGTCTAAATTTGAAAAGATTAGGATAAATACATTTTATGATTTGATAAAAAGTATACATTTTATACTGTTTCTTTGGGGGAGAAAGTTCAAAGACCGAAATGCCTTGAAAGTTTTGATGATTCTGATTTTCATAATTCATCAAAAAGGGGGAGAAAGTTCAAAGTTCAAGTCAGTTATCAAGTTAAGTGTATCTGAAAGTAGTCAAGTCATGCAAAAGCTGAGAAAAGGGAAAGAATTTGAGATTTCAAGTCAGATGGTTGATTTTCAAATAGTTGAAGATAGTTCGAGATTTGAAAGATTTGAATATGGTCAAAGTTGAAGTTTTAAATGGTTGTGAAGAAAATGTTAAAGTTGTTGGAAAATCCAAAGGGGAGATTCACTTTTGTTGTTCAAGATGTTAAAGTTCTACAAAGTGTTTGTCAAATATTTCAAGTTTCAAAGTTGTAAAGATTATTTGCTGAAGATTGTTTTTGAAGAAAAGAAGACCTGAAGATAATTGTCAAAAAAAAAAATTAATCTTGAATCCAAAGGGGGAGATTGTTAGATCAAAAATTGTATTCAAGATTAAAAGGTCTTGTTTGTCAAAGAGTTGTAAGAGTCAAAAGTCATCAAAAGTCAAAGTGTTGTTAAATGTCTTGTAAAGTCAATTAGGTTTAGTTGCTTTGTTAGATTAGGGTATAAATAGATTGTGTCTTGGTAATATTAGGTAGGTTGCTTTTATATTGTCATATGTACACAGAGAGTTTCTAGAGAGAGAAAATCTTTAGAAAGAGAAAGCTAAATATTCATGAAATACATATGAGATTTGTGTTTGAAATCTGATTGTTTTGTGAATTACAATATGCTTAAAAAATAATCGTTCAGAAAAATCAGATGAAATTTGACTTTGAAAGTCAACAATGATCAAAACTTGAAAATTTGTAAAAAATTTCTATGTCCTGAATCTACAGAATGAAAGAACCAAGAATCCGTAGAGCAATAGAACAAGAATCCGCAGACTGAAGAAAAACCAATTCGCATGTAAGGAATTCGCAGAGACTAAGAATTCGCAGAATATTTTTCGAAACATAGACTTAGTCGCATATCAAGCAAGTAACTTATCACAGAGAAGGAATTCGCAGATAACTCTATGCGAAATCCAACAATTCGCAGGCAATGGTATGCGAAATCTTCCCTTTTCGCAGGCAACAGTTAGCGAAAATGTTAAACCCAGAATTCAAGTTCTAATCCAATTCAAACAATCAAGATGAGAAATCTATGAAATCACATGTCATTGATTCAATCACGGATTACAAACTCACTCTTTCTCTCTCTACAAACACTTTTTCTCTCTAAACTCTCTCACTAGAATGATATTCAATGACAACCTTCTCTAATCTATTCTACACGATTACTTTACAAGCTTACAAGGAATACAAAGACTAGGACTATATATACTAACAACAACAAGGAAACAAAACAACTACTTTGACTTTGATTTATTACAAAGACTTTGACTTTGATGCTTGAGAGTTGACTTTCAGCTTTTACTTCCTTGAACTTTGACCTTCAGTATTAATGATCTTGCATCCAAAAAATCTGTGCTCTAACATTCTCCCCCTTTGGATCAAGTTCATCTCTAAAAGGATATCGCAATTCAATCTTCTCTTTTAAGATCAATTTGAATCTTCTCCCTTTGATGTAAGCAAGATCTTCTCAAGTAATCAACATTCTCCCCCTATTCATATGAAAAAAAATTACATTCTCCCCTTTCTTTGATAAACTCAGTATTTAACCATTCAGCAATTTTCCCAAAGTCTGTTCTTCAAGAATATTAACATTCTCCCCCAAGGTTGATATAAACCTCTTTCAGACTCTTAGAAAGAAATTATCTTCAGAATTCAACTCAATTTACTTCAGCAAATTTATCTTCAACAATTCTGAAAAACTTTAAACTCTTTCAGCTTTCAATCTTTGCAATTCTCTGAACTTTTATCCCATAACTTGATCATCTCTCATAACAAGTACAAACTTTTGTTGTCAGACATTTCTTTAAACTTTGTCATATCCCCATTTATAACATTTCTGAATCATACATTTCTTGAATTCTTCTCCCCCTTTTTGATGATTGCGGAATAGAGATCATCAAAACTTTCAACAAGATATGTCTTTGATATAATCTGACCATTGATCTTTGAACACAAGAGCCTCTGATTCTCCGTCGATCCAAAATAAGGTATTCATCTAGATCTTTTCAAATCCAGACAAATAACAATGTAACACCTGAATCAACAAATGAATCAGTTAATATGTCTGTCAGTAACACAAAGTTACTGTGTGTAACGGATACACATTGGAAAGGATCTTTTTGATGTTCACTCCCCCAGGGCTTCCATTCAATCATCGAAACACCACAAAGATATTTCTATGAACGTTATAACAAGATAAACAAATTTCCTTGTGTTTTCGTGCAAGTGTTAGAAAAAAAGTAAGCACATGATGATTGCTTTTAATAAGGCTCAACATTGTGTAAACCATTAAGACAACAATAGTATAACACAGACTCTATTGTGCATGATCGAAGTGTGAAGATGGGGTAGACTTCCTTCTTTTTCAATATCCAGATTTTCCAAATGAAAACCAGATAGATTATGTGTTGCGTCCCCTTGAAATATGAAACACTTTCTTTTTAAAAAGAAAATGAGTAGCTGGTGGGGTTTTTAGCAAGAGTTGGCATGGGCTAGTTTCCTGTTTCAATAACGTTGATGAAGAAATTGTGAAACACTAGTAATGTGGCTGTCCGACTCAGAAAAAGTTGGTGCAAAGTTTCATATTCTTTTACTCTAATCTCATACCCTCTTTCTTTTAATCATTGAGCTCACATCTAACCAAACTCTTATTTTCATTTTACCTCTTCACACAACCCACACTCATTTCTTTTTGATTCCTCACACTCGATCACTAAAGATTAACTTCTTGGGTAGGAAACACTGGTTAACGTGAATCCATAGAAGTTTCATTTAAGTCCTACACAATGAACCCATATTTTCCTATTAAAGCACAATGTTGCTCAGAAATGGTTTAACTTTATCAGTTAAAGCACAAAGAATGAAATACAAGTCAGATATAGATATGCTCAGAGATGTAATCATGAAGATTTGAGCATTTGAAACATTGAAGACTTTTCAAACAAGATAATTGAATGAAAGAAATGAATACAAGAAACTTGTTTGAAAATCTGACATTGTATGAAAAAGAAAAACATCAAAATCAGACATATGAAATCATTCAGATTTGATCTTTTTCAAGTAAGGCTTAGGTCATCAAAAATTGATATTGTCTATAAGAAACAAGAATATAGACATTCTTGAAAGAACGTTTAGAAATGAAATCACGCTCAAACGTTGAATAACAATCGGGGTGTCTTACCATCGAAAAATAATGTTTCAATTTAGAGACATGGTATAAGAACGAATTCAACAAAAATATCAAACTGGTATGTGTGAATACTTGACAGTATATAGACAAGATAATACACAAGTATTAATCTTTGGAAACACACGGTTTGTTGATCATGAAAGCATAAATAAAACGAAAACATTTAAAACCACACTTCTATATTCATGAAATCATTTAAGAATCAGAAGTGGTTTGAACATTTAAGAACATGTTTTCTATGATTGAAAGTTGTCCTTCTTTCAACCATATATGAGATTAAGAATAGAAATAAACCTTTTCGATCTGTCTTAAATCTCATGAAATCAGCTTAAAGTCATAATGATGTGAGCATTAAGTATCCTCTTAATCTACATCAGTCATAAAGTCCGTCAAAGTACAAAATTTATTGAAAAAATAAAATGACATAAAGCAGTAAAACAATGAATGTACGAGTTCTGATTTGAAGTAATCAAAAATCATAATTCTTACTCCCCTGAAAATATGCATCTAAAATAGGTCAGTGAAAAAGCACATGATAGAGATCAGATACAACTCCCTTTTGAATTGTAGATCGTCATATCTTCCGAATACATATTTCCAAAAAAATATATGTACTCCCCCTTGAAGGTTGATTTCCTCATTCATTTATTGAAATACATTCTCTTATCAGCCCGGGAGTATCATCTTTTTAGTTCATTGAAGAGTGAGTCCTAAACTGTTGTGTTTAGAAGTCAAACTACGTTGAAGTACGGGTCCTGAACTGATTTATTCAGAAGTCACAGTTCTCTTACTCCCCCTTAACTTGAGGTGCCTGCAACACAGATTCACTTTTCGGCTTTGGTACCTACTGGTATTTGGGTCTATGTTTGTGAGTTGCAGTTCTAATAGGAGTAATAGAGTAAGAACCATACCAGAAATGATCACTTGACTTATGAACAAAATCATAAGTATGACAATAAGAACAATACATTTTCCTAGACAACCTGATCAATTGATCTCTCGAGTAAGCAAGATCACGTTTACCTTTCAGCAGAATGTTCTTCTTGACTTTTGATGCATGTACAAATGATTTGTTTCCTTTCTTTTCTTCTTTCTTTCCTTTCTTTTCTACCTTCTTCTCATCATTATTTTCTTCATCTACTGGTTTCACTTTCCAAACCAACTTCTCTTCTTCATAACTCTTTCTTCTCCTTCTATGTGTACCTGAACCATCTATTTTCCAATAATAGAAAATGTTAGTTATACGAATCTGATCAAATGAATTAACGTACCTTTTTGTAGAAACAGTTTTCTTATGTGAGCTTGCAACTGTCTTGAAAGAACATTTAGAATCAGCTGGACCATTTCTAGGTGTGTGGATTTGTGACTCTGGAGTCGTTTGCTCAGTCACCATTACCTTGGAAATAATGTCTTCAAGCTCTTTTATCTTTGAAGCGAAACTGTCTCTTTCTTTGACAAGCAGGTCAATCTCTTTCTTGAATTCAGACTTCGCTTTTTGTTCTTTCAGTGCACTCATGGATAGTTCAGATAGCTTCTCAGTAAGCTTCTTTACCTCTTCTTCAAATATGTTTCTTTCTTCCTCAAAGTCTTTCTCCACATTCTTTCTTCTATCAGATATCTCTTTAAAGAATCCAACATTCTTTTGTTCTATGATCTTCTTCTCTTTGTCAAACTTTTCCCTTTCCAAAATAATAACTTTTTCAAAATCAGAAATTTGTTGAGAAAACTTTACACATTTCATCTCCCAACCATTCTTTTCTTCAAAACTTTTTCTTGAAAATTCTGAGAACTTCTTGGCAAATGTTTTCTTTTCATTCTCAAAGTCATCTTTGTTTTTGACCATCTTTTGATCCAAATCAGATATTTTATTTTGAAGCTCAGCATTAGCATCTTCCAGACTCTTAATCTTCTCCTCATAGCTTTCAACAGATGTTTGCTGGATTGGGATCATCTGATATTCCAAGTCAAAGATTTTATTTTTCAGCTTAGTGTTCTCAGTTTCCAAACTTATTACCTTATCTTCACTAAGCCCAGAAGTCTGTTTCAGAAGATCTTCATTAATCACCTTTAAAGCACTGACTTCGTCTCTCATTATCTTCCTTTCATCATTATATCGTTTTGACCTCTTTGAGTAGTAGTCAACTGAACAAGCGAGATTTTTGTTCTCTATTCTGAGCTTGGTAATCTTCTCTTCATCATCAGAAAAACTCATTTTGAATATCTGTTATAAAAAGAACTTGAAATGATCGTTAGAAATTCAGAAACCACTTGTATTACAAAAAGTCAAACTTGGTCAAATATAGAAAAAGTCATAAAAATATTCTAAGTATGAAACTCTCAAACCAAAGAATATTAAATTCGCGCAAAAACAGTAACTTGCGCGTTTGAGGTTCGCGCACAACGAATGGTGCGAGTTCTGTGGTTCGCACACAACAAAGAATGTGAAAACAAGCTTCGCGCAAGAGATACTATGCGCGTTTGAACTTTGCGCACATCGAATGATGCGAGTTCTGAGGTTCACGCACACAAGGACGTGCACGTTCAAGCTTCGCGCAAGAGATAACGTGCGAGTTTTGAGCTTCTCGCAGGCAACAGGATGCGTGTATCTCCGAAATCACTTCGCGCAATGCGTCTGCGCGTTCGAGACTTAGAAAAATTTCTGATTTTCCACTTCGCGCTAAATGTAAACGCGCAAGATTACTTCTCGCAAAACCCTCTTGCTTGTTATGGACTTAGAAAATTTTTCAATAGTTCACTTCGCGCAACCCTTTACTTCTCGCAGAACCACTTCGCGCACGACTCTTCGAATGAACAGTGTAAACTCGGTAAGGTCATGCGAGTTTCTACTTCTCGCATATAACTCTTTGCGAGTTCTTCACTTTAGACATGATTTAGGCTTGTGCGAGTTCTTCATCTCAATCGATTTCGTAGGCATTTGCGAGTTCTTTACCTTGCGTGTTCTTCACTAGCGAGTTTCTCAGATCTAGCGAGTTCTTGCCTCTGTCGAACACAAACTTGATTTTTCGCACAAAAATCGATTCAAATCCTTACCAATTGTTTTGAAACTCTGCAGATCTCATCGATTTCATGTCTAGAACACTTTACAAACAATGAATTTTTATCTAAAACACTAAAAATACAGATTCGATCTATAACAGTACAGTATATGCTATTTTGAACAAAACTTAAGAAAAAAATCAAAATTCACTCGATTCTGATGTGAATTATGCTAATCGATACACATAAGACTTGTTCTATACAAGAAATCGACTACAATGATGCCAAAATTAGATCAAAAACATCACTGAAACTCGAAAATAGAATCTTGAACAGTGATTAGCGAGTTCTTGAAAAATCGGCCCACTTTCTTCAAATCAATCCATTTTTTCTGAATTTCTCTGCTCTTTTACCCTTTTTGGGTGGTTCACTCCAATCACATGTCATTGATTCAATCACATATTACAAACTCACTCTTTCTCTCTCTACAAACACTTTTTCTCTCTAAACTCTCTCACTATAATGATATTCAATGACAACCTTCTCAATATGTTCTACACGATTTCTTTACAAGCTTACAAGGAATACAAAGACTAGGACTATATATACTAACAACAACAAGGAAATAAAACAACTACTTTGACTTTGATTTATTACAAAGACTTTGACTTTGATGCTTGAGAGTTGACTTTCAGCTTTTACTTCCTTGAACTTTGACCTTCAGTATTGTTGGCTCCACTCACATTGTATAGAAGTATTGAAAAATAGGCTAAGTATAGGAATCGCAGAAGCCTGCTGCTGAACACTCAAGTTCACCACAGAAGGTGCCGCAGAAGATCTACCAGAAGTCAAACCTGAATGACTCTCAGATCACAGAGCCTCTGTGATCACTCATAGAGCCTCTGTGAAGGCTAACCTCTGTAGATCTATGTTGAAGCTTTTCCTTAGAGTTCAAGACAAGACCACGTGCCAAGCATGTGAGACCTGTTGTACAAAGATCCTCAAGATCAATGTAATGGGCGTCCCACGATGTTTAATTTACAGGTGGCATTCCGTTTATGGAATGTCAGTTTTTGTCGTGTACTAAGGGGTGCATCCTTCTGCTATATTAAGGAGCACCGCCTTAGAACTAAAAGAAGAGAGCACACACGAAAATAGAAGTCTGTATAATCCTTGAGCACATTTTGCACATACCAGTGCGTGTTCTTGGTGTTCTTGAGTAATTAATGAAACATTTCTTTGAGCAACTTTCTTGTGATACTTTACTTCCTGTTCATTAATTACTTGTGTGTTTACTACCTTGCATGTTCAATCTTTTCTACACGTATTAAACGCTTCCGCACTCTATTTATTTAATCTGTGTGTAGTAAAAGGTTAAATCAAGTTAAAGAACATCGCAACTGGGATCAACAATTGGTATCAGAGCCAACTTTGATTTTCAATATCAAAGGATCCTGTTCTATACTTATTTCCAGTACTCAAGGTAGTAGTTTGAGTCTGTTCTTCGTCCCAAACTCCATTTATAGTCACACTCTATTTTCTTGAGCTATATCAACCTGTTTGGTATAGAAACAGGTACAAATGTGCCCTTCATTCAAAGACAGATTCAAAGCTAGTTGGTTGGTCATCTGTTCTTACTGATTCATACACTCATCATTTCTAAAACCATTACTGTTATACTCTTTCTGGATCGTGTCGTACTCTGTTTTTCCTTTCTAAACTAAAATGGCAAACACTGTCAACTACTTCAGTGCTGGATCTCAGTCCAAACCTCCCACTCTTCTAAGGGATGAATACCCTCAGTGGAAGATCAGGATGGTGCACTTCCTTGAAGGTGTGGATCCTGGTCTGGTTGAGTTTCTTCACAATCCTCCTTTCATTCCAATGACAATTGTTCCTCGTGTTCCTGCCACTGCCAATACTCCTGAAATTCCTGAATATCAACACCCCAAACCTGTCCTTGAATGGAGTGAAGAAAAAAAGGCACAACATGAACTTGCAAAGAAAGCCAAAAGACTAATCATAATGGCTATCCCAAATGATATCTTTCAATCTCTTGATTCATGTGAAACTTCAAAGGACCTATGGTTAGAGCTGGAGAAACAACTTGAGGGTGGTGCCAAAACCCTCAAGAACAATAGAGCCTTATGCATAAATGGGTATTTTGCATTCAAAGCTCTGCCGGGTGAATCCATTCAAAGCACTTACAATAGATACAACTCTTTGATAAACAAGTGCAAGAGGTATGGGATCCACAGAACCTCGGAAGAAAACAATGTCAGGTTTCTATAGAGCCTAAATGATGAATGGCTTCATTTAACCATGTCCATGCAAGCCACATTGGATCTTGATGTTTGGTCCATATCTGATCTCTTTGGAACACTGATTAGCCAAGAGAACAGAATTTCCAAACTATCAACCTCTGTCGGAGGTCCTCTGGCTCTTGTGGGAAGTGCCTTAGAAGGCAAAGACAAGGGAAAGAAGGATAAGGCAGTTGAGGAGGCACAGAAGAAGAAAAAGAAGAAGAAGGTACTCGTAGCAGAGAGTGAAAGTGAAGAAGACTCTGAGGAGGAGATTGACATGGCTGCTCTGGCTAAAACTCTTGCACTAATGACCCGACAGTTTAATCGTGGTCTCAAGAAGAAGCCGGAGTACAGAGGAAGAGAAGAAAGAGATGACAGAAGCAGAGGATATGGTGAGGCAAAGAGAAAGCAGTGGTCTGAAGAACCAAGGCAAGAAGAGAGAAATGGACAGAAGTCAGACGGGAGAGTTGGTGACAAATTCCAGAAGAAAACTGAAGGCTGCTTCAAATGCGGGAAACCAGGCCACTATGCAGCAGAGTGCAGGTCCTCTGCCAACACAGGGAAACCCACAAGGGACGTTGCCTTCTATAAAAAGAAAGCAGAGTACTACACTCAGAAATCCCTAATGGCAGAACAAGAGAACCTTGTAACCGATGAATCATCTGATGAAGAAAATAACGCGCTCTTCTGTGGAATGGCAGAAGTCCACTCTTCTGACAACGAAAGTGAGGTATCCACTTCTAACTCTTGCAACTCAGACTTTGAAAATAAGCTTCTTGAAATACAAAATGATCTTCTAGCTCACAAACATACATGCTCAGATCTTGAGAAAAAGCTTGCCTTTTTTGAAAGAGAAACTAGGCTTCTCACAGAGGAGAAGGATAAGCTCCACCTTCAAAACAAAACTCTCACCTCTGAGCATATTTCAACAAAAAGGGATTTCAAGGATAAAATCACAAATCTCGACAGAGTTTTGAAAGAAAAGGTCAAAGAGCTTAAGAAATGTGAGAGTGATCGTTTAAATGCCATTTCTTTGAAAAACTTCTTTCAAAAGGAAAGAGAAGCTCTTCATCGAGATCTGTTCGACAGAGATCTCAAAATCAAAAGGTATCAGGATGCTCAAAAAGTCACTGAAAAGGTCAACACACAGATTGGCAGAAGAGGCATAGGGTTCGATGATGTCGATCCCTATACTGGAAACAAAAGAAACAAATCTTTAGCAAACATCTTCTGCGTTGGAAAATCATTAAAACCAAGTCTTCCAAACCTTCTATCCACATTTAAGAGGCGAAAAACATCCGAAGAACCACATCTGAAGAATCCTCTGTTGATGGTAGATACATGGTATGAAAACAATAATCTACCTTCTTCACTCTCATCAAAGAGAAATTATATTCCAAAGAAATATCTGTCTCAAAAACAGATAGGAATCTTCAGATTCGGTCATCCAGAAACACAAACTCAAATGGCTTTTGTATGCATGATGACTCCTGAAAAGGAATTGTCCTCTAAAGCTCCAGAGTTTGTTCCAACCTCTGTGGAAGAAAAACTTTTTAAAAGATTTCTGGAAAATGACTTGAGAAAGACCTATGAAAACCATTTTCTTAATCACCCTGATATTATCTCTGATGTAAGAGAAATCTTTGAGCAAGATCTACAAAACTGTCTTAACGTTCCTATGGTCATTACGTGTATTTCAAAAACTCTAAATACTTCAGAGGACACCAACGGACAAAGCAAGGCACTTGCAGAAGGTCAAGATCTCATTCACAGAGACTTCCTCGATTCAGACTCTGAGTCAGAATCAGAGTCCTCTGTTGAAAATGAAACAAGCTCTATGGAACTTGAGATACTCCCCTGTGGTCCAGAGAATAATAAACTTACCTCTGGCATTCTTAATAGAACAGTTCTTCCCAAAAGGAAAACCACAGGTGTACCTATCTGTCCTGATTTCCTGAACATGTGCTTGCAAGCAAAGACTTCTCTTGAGCTCGAAAAATATCAAAAGAACAAGATCCCTCATGATTCAAAAGCTCCAAGACCATTAAAACCTTTTCAAGAAAAACTCACTTGGCAACAGAAGAATAAATGGCCTAAAATTGATAAACTTGATGCTTCTGTTGCAGTGAAAGCAAGGAAAGAAGATCAAGGGAGAGTACTATCAAAGAGCCACTCAAGAAGAGTTTTTGAAAAAACTCAACCTAGATTAGACAAAGCTTTCTGTAAAAAGAAACCCAAATCTAAAATGGGTTGTAGTAAAATTTGCTCTAAAATGCCTCAAATGTTCGTTATTGTAAATGTTTTGATCTTATGCATTCTTTGAATCAACATTTCTCTAGGCCCTCCTGTCTTATATCTCACCCAAAACCCAAGAATGCAAAATTCAAGGGTGAGAAGAGACAAAATGGTACCTTTGCAAATGAGGATAAATCCAAAATCAAAGATGTTAAGGCATCTTCAAAGTCTCCTAACAAAAATGGACCGATTTGGAAATGGGTACCTAAATCTCTCTAATCTGTCCACAGAAAAAACAGCATGTGCCCATCTGGTACCTAGACTCCGGGTGCTCAAGACACATGACTGGCGACAGAGGGTTGCTTTCCTCCTACAAAGAAAAACATGGAGGAGGATCTGTGACTTTTGGAGATAACAAGAAGTGACAAATAAAAGGCTATGGAGTCATTGCCAAAGGAGACATCGATGTCAACAGAGTTGCCTATGTGGATGGCCTCAAGCACAATCTTCTGAGTGTAAGTCAACTATGTGACAATAGACTCGATGTGATGTTCAAAAGACAGTACTGCTCTCTGCTGAAGGAAGATACAACCACAGAGCTTCTGCGAGCCAAAAGACGAGGTGATCTATACCTCATGGACTTTAAATCAACTAACAGAGAAGAAAAGCTCTGCTTAGTCTCAAGTAAGAATGAAGAAGCTTGGATCTGGCACAACAGGTTTTGTCATCTAAACTTTCACACACTTAACAAACTTGTGAAACTAGAACTTGTAAGTGGTCTACCAAGTATAAGATTCGACAAGGATCATCTATGTTCAGCTTGTGAAATGGGCAAACTCAAAAGGGCTGCCCACAAAATCAAGTCTGACATATCTTGCACCAGACCTCTGCAGATGCTTCATGTTGACCTCTGTGGTCCTATATCTGTGCAAAGTGTTGGTGGCAAGAAGTACATCCTTGTACTCATAGATGAATTCTCTAGATATACTTGGGTTGAATTTGTTCGAAAGAAATCAGATGTTCCTGAAGTACTAATCAATCTTATCAAGAGAATACAAGTTCTTTATGACTGCAGGGTACAGAGAATCCGAAGTGACAATGGAACAGAGTTTAAGAATTCGACAGAAGCCATATCACAGAACTTCTCTGCTGCAAGGACTCCACAACAAAACGGTGTTGTTGAACGAAAGAACAGAACACTAGTGGAAGCCGCAAGGACTATGCTCACTGCCTCAGGGCTCTCTATTTCTTTCTGGGCTGAAGCAATTTCAACTGCATGCTTCACCCAAAATCGATCCTTGATCGTAAAGAGACATGCAAAGACACCATATCACTTACTACACCAGAGGAAGCCAAACATTAAGTACTTCCATGTCTTTGGCTGCAGATGTTTCGTACTAAACGACAAAGACCAAATAGGGAAATTTAGTCCCAAAGCCGATGAAGCCAAATTTGTTGGCTATTCATCAAACTCCAAGGCATACAGAATCTATGTACTCAAATCCAAGCATATACTAGAAAGTATTAATGTTTCATTTGATGATTCTTTTCAGGTGACTTCTGAGCAGATCAGTTCAGGACTCAAACTTCAGGATGAAGATTCTGGTGGATCATCACGAACAAATGCTCATCATCATCTGTTTGAAGAGATGTTCAATGATGATGAACCCTCTGAAGGTGACCGCAGAGCCTCTGAAGCCGAATCCTCTGAGGACCAAACAGATACTTCTCTAACTGGTCCTAGTAATGCTTCACCCTCTTCCAGTAATGCTGCAGGTGCAACCATCGAGGGGGAGCACTCAGAGGACAATACAACTCAAGGCCCCAAGCTCAATCAAGATCATGGTCCTCTTCACAACCTCTCAGAAGGGTCAACAACAGATAAAGGCTCTGCAGAACTCTCTACCTCCACTCATGATGAACAACCAAGTCCTATGGAAAGTACAAATGATCAATTTCTTTCAACAGAAGATGATCTACGTCCAAACGAATGTGCTCCTGAGCTAACCACTGAAGTTTCCAATGATCACGTACCCCGCATGATAAAGTGGACCAAGAGTCACCCACAGAGCCAAATCATTGGTGATGCCTCTGATAAGGTCCAAACTCGATCGAGTACTGCTAATTTTTGTTTCTATACAAATTTTGTGAGTATCATCGAACCCAAAAAGATATCTGAAGCTCTTGAAGACCCAAACTGGGTAGAAGCTATGCAAGATGAGCTTCTACAGTTTGAAAGAAACGAAGTATGGACCCTAGTGCCTCTGCCGAAAGGAAAAACCGCAATAGGGACCAAATGGGTCTTCAGAAACAAAAAGGACGAAGATGGTGTGGTGATCAGGAACAAAGCAAGACTGGTGGCCAAGGGATATTGCCAAGAAGAAGGCATTGACTACGAAGAAACTTTTGCCCCTGTGGCAAGACTCGAAGCAATAAGAATCTTTCTTGCCTTCGCAGCCCACAGAGGTTTCAAAGTATATCAAATGGATGTCAAGTCAGCCTTTCTGAATGGGCAGATTCAAGAAGAAGTATATCTCCAACAACCACCAGGGTTTGAGAACTCTATGTACCCAAATCATGTCTACTTCTTAGACAAGGCTCTGTATGGACTGAAACAAGCTCCCAGAGCCTGGTACGACAGACTTTCAAATTTCCTCCTTGCAAATGGTTTCGAAAGAGGTACAACTGATACTACTTTATTCTATAAGAAGAGAAAAGGTGAGATACTACTTGTACAGATCTATGTTGATGACATTATTTTTGGGTCTACAAATGATTTATACTGCAAAAAATTTGAATCATTGATGAAGAGTGAGTTTGAGATAAGCATGATGGGAGAACTCACATTCTTCTTAGGATTGCAAGTCAAACAAACCACAGAGAGTATCTTCATAAACCAATCAAAATATGTCTCTGACATACTTGAAAGATACAAGCTCTCTGACTCTTCATCAATGAAGACTCCTATGGCCACTGGATCCAAACTTCATGCAGATCCAGAAGGCAAGCCTGTGGAGTGTAAACTCTACAGAGGTATGATAGGGTCTTTGCTATATTTAACCGCAAGTAGACCCGATATAATGTTTGCTACATGTCTCTGTGCAAGATTTCAAGCTAACCCCAAAGAATCTCATCTTTATGCTGTCAAGAGGATCTTCAGATACCTAAAAGGGACCAAAAATCTTGGTCTCTGGTATCCGGAGAGCTCTGGCTTTCATCTCATGGCTTATACAGATTTAGATTACGGAGGATGCAAGCTCGACAAAAAGAGTACTTCTGGGAGTTGCCAATTCCTAGGAGGGAAACTGGTAAGTTGGACTTCCAAGAAACAGAATTGTGTTTCGACCTCTACGGCAGAAGCAGAATATGTTGCTGCTGCAAGTTGTTGCTCACAAGTTCTGTGGATGAGGACCCAACTTAGAGACTATGGATTTGATATCGAAAAAACCCCCATCCTCTGTGACTCCAAAAGTGCCATTGCGATCTCTGCCAATCCTGTGCAGCACTCTAAGACCAAACATATCGATATCAAGTATCACTTTCTGAAACATCATGTGGAGCATGGGACAATTGAAATGTACTTTGTGCCCACAGACTATCAACTTGCCGACCTTTTCACAAAGGCATTGGATGAGAAAAGATTCACTTTTCTAGTTGGTAAAATTTGTATGCTCAACATGAGTTGACCACAGAGCCTTTGTACCCCCGCACAGAGCCTCTGTTGCACATATTTGTAAATAACACCTTCCTTGTTTGTAAATAATCACTTTGACTTTCTTTACATTACACTGTTTTTGCAAATCTATGTCTTGTGCAAATCTTATCTTTATATGATCCAAGCATAGTTGAAGGGGGAGCAGAACGAACCATCAAAACCCAATCGTGATTATTCAAGGGGGAGCAAGACAGTTCTGCGCAACAGACTACAGAGTGAGGTTAGTCCATCTAAACCAAGGGTCAAAACTCTTTCTCGAGCACTATGCCCTCAGAAAGATCCCTCTTTATACTAATTTTACAGTCAAAACTTTGAAATGATCAAATCTTTGAAAACCTTTCCTAAAAAGGAAATTTTTGGTCTCAGAACCTCTGTGATCTATCACAGAGTCTCTGCACCTCTAAAACTGAGGGTGCTTGAGCAAATGTACTTTAAAAGGAACTCAATCATTTCATCGCACTTTTCTCCCTCTTAACCTTGCCTATGACCTCAGAAGCCTCTTATCCCCAGAGCTTCTATCATTCTCATCACTTGAGAAACTCAGGTCATCTGATGCGGGTTATTTTTGAAACTCACTGTCACGTGAGAATAGAAAATGCCAGGCGCGTGAGAATAGGGTGGCGCACGTCCTAGATCGTGCACCGCCATCATCTGACGTGGCAACATTTGATTGGTTCGTAACCTGTACCGTCGTTTTTATGAAACGGCTTCTTATCCGTTTCCACTCATCACGGATTTGAAAACCTTATTTTTTACCGCTCATTTTTTTTTACCTTCCCCTGTATAAAATCCCTTTTTGCCTCTTCTTTTCCTTTTTACCTACATCTTTTTCTCTCAAGAACTTCAAGCAGAAAGTCTTTCATCTTCTCCTATATTTTGTTTCAATGGCTTCTCCCTCATCTTCCTCCAAGAACTCTAATGGATCCAAGAAATCCAACAACTCTCATCACTCAATGGTTCAAAAAGTTGGCTCAGACTCCGTCGACCAAGAACATGTGCTTACCAGCAGGATGTTATCCTTCACCAGGCATGACTATCACTTGGCCCAAATGAATAATAAGCCAAACAACCACTTTGTCACCCTAAATCCCTCTGGTTTTCCCACTGAAGCTGCACCATTGATTCAACTCCTCAAGAATCATTTCCTAGTTAGAGCCCTAACGTTGAAACGAGATGACATCCCAGAATCTTACATCCAACAATTCTGGCTAAGTGCTCGCCATGCCAAAATGGACAAATATGGACACTGCATCATTGGGTATGCAACCCATCCATCAACCGCAAAAATTCTGGACATAGGAATCAATCGTAGGAAACTCTCCGATGTTTTTGGGCTTCCCACCAAATCCGATCTCAACCTGCGAAAATTCTCAGAGGAGCCCACAGAGGAAGAGATCCTAGAATTTCTGAGGTTCATCGGCTATGCAGTTCCAATCACCAAGAGAACAAACTTCATGCGACAGAATCTACCCCCTCTGTGGAACGTCCTTTTCTCAATTCTGAACCGATGCCTAACATCCAAGGTTGGAAGCCCGGATCAATCAAGCCACACAATCTTGGCTATAATGTATGGGATTTACTGTGATCTCCCACTGGACTTCGCTGGACTCATTTTCAGGGAGATCCAAAATGTTGTGATTTCCAAACAACAGGACCAAGACAGAGGGACAGAACCAAAGAACATTGTGTTTGGACGTTTCCTAGGACTGCTACTAGGCGATGACTTGATCGGAGAAGGAAAACTACCAGCAGAAGATAAGACAATCAAACTATATGAGATGAAGTCTCATAAACCCACCACCATCAAAACAGGATATCCAGAAGCCAGACCTCTGTCAACAAAGATGTTGACCTATTTGGGTAGCAAAGCAGAGGTTAGGGAATACATACGAGGGAACAGGACACCAGAACCACGTCCTGTAACCCCCCCCCCTCGCGTAGGATTCAAAGTAGGAGACATTGTAGTGTACCTAAGAGACGAGGAAGTACAGACAGAAGTTCAAGCCGCAGAGGCTCAAGAGAGTGAAAAAGAGAACCCATTAGTTAGAGGGGAGGGGAGTGAGAGAAAGAAGAAAAATAAAAACAAGAAAAAGAGAGTCGCAGAGGTAGAGACTCTAAACTCCTTGGCAGCTGAAACGAAAGCCACAAAAGAAACTACAGAGACCAAAGTCGCTGGGAAAAAGAAAAGAAAATTGAGGACGCTTGCCGACAAAGAACAAATCTTGGAAGCTCTCAAACTGAAAAGGAAAGATCTGGATGATTACTTTGCTACAAGAACCGAACCTGCAGAGGATCAGACGAAACCTCTGCAGATGGCAAAACGAACCCTAGTCCTTGAAGAGTCTCCTAAGGATAAACCTCAGAGCCCAATCCAAGTAGCCTCTGCAATAGCCCGAGATCTCTCTCTCCAATACTCTGGAGGGTTAGGGGAAACCGTGGCAATGGAATTAGATGATGTGACAGGAAGGTCACAGAGCGATGATGAAGAAGTGAAATCTAGTAAAAAATCGTTGGAGGAGAGGGACACAAAAGATGCCTTTGGCACACCACCAAAACCAACTCCCAGTGCAACCCACACTTCTACCCCTGCAGTTCTAGTGCAGAGGGGTATTAAAACAGGACCGCACAGTCCGAACCCCGCCCAAACCATCCGGACAGAGGATATTCATTCATCCTCTGTGCCACCATCCGGGGAAACTAAAACCACCTCACCCTCTCAAAAGGGTGAGAGTGTTGCTCTGCATGTCCATTTGCCCCAGGACACATCTCTTTCTCACACAGAGGTATTCGTTACCTCTGTCACACACAAGAGTGACATCCAAACCATCTCAGAGTTGGTGGTGCGAGAACACGATGATTCTGTGGCTCTAGAACAACCACAGGATCCATTCAACATCGATCTTAAAGGAGTCTCTGAACCCTCCCCCAAAGAACGTGTTGACAGAACTTCCATAGGTGCTTCCTCTGTAGAACATCGAGGATTGGAAGGAAATCCTCCAGAGCTCATCATAAAAACAGGCTCTGAAGGTGCCAAAGACTCATTGGCCAAATCTGGAACATGTGTTGTTCCAGAGGTTACCTCTGACACCTTTGTCACAAAGGCCGAGTTTAAAGCTTTTGCTGACATGGTGTTCAAAAAACTTGACGAGTTGCAAAGCTCGATCTCCAGAGAGTCCCAAGCCAACCCTCAAATCCTTGCAGAGGCTCTAAAAGCCAATACAGAAGCTCTGCAAGCACTGAATACGGACTGCGCAAAAAGGGCCGATCTTCAAGCTTGTGGACAAGCCATCATCGCACACTCCCATCAAATTCAGGCTTTGGGGGATCTTTGCACAGAGGAGTTCCCAAAATATGCTACAAACGGAGTTCAGACCGGGGTAGACGAAATGGCCAGGCTCAGAGAGGAAATAAGGGACATAACTCGCAGTGTTATGGTCCCAGTTCACACACAAGCATCAACCTCTGCCCCAGGCTCCTCTGCGTTTGCAACAAAAGCTGACTTGGAAGCCATGGGCAATCAGTTTCTGCAAAACCAAAACCTCCTTCGATCCGATTTCATCGACCAAGGTAAGAAGGTGGCAGCAGAGTTGAAGAGAACCGTAGCCACATTTCGGTTCAAGTCTGATGTGGAAATCAACGCCCTATCCTTGGCAGCAGAGGAAGCCCTACAGAAGATTAACAAACACACTGAAGACCACCTCTGCAAGAGGAAGAAGAGAAAGGAACATGTCACTTGCCAAACCCAAGCAGGACAGAAGAGGGCACGACATGAGGACCAAGATCCTGATGCCTCCGGCCATGGTCCTCATGAGGGGGAGAATCTGCAATCCACAAAGGAAGCACCAATATCAGTGTCTCCCCTAAACCAAGTCCCTATGAGCTCAGAACCTGAACCACAGAGATCAACTAAACAAAAGGTATCTGCAGTCCCCTCTCCCACCATAATCCAAATCACTGAATCCTCACCACCTGCAAAAGGCAAAGGCAAGGCAATAGCTACAGTACCTCTGAAGAAGGTCAAGTCTCCTCCTCCCACCTCTGAGAAACTACTAAAAAGCTCTTTTGATGCTTTCAAAAGAGTGAAACCTGAAGAGGAAGACTGGGCCTTTGATCTATAACCTCTGTCAGAACTCCCCATCCTACAACCACTTGACACACCATCAGAGGATAGAGTTGCAGAGGTTATCCAAGGCTTTGAGAGCCTAAGAAGACCCTTCCCTGTTCCTCCAAAGAAGGACATCGAAGAAAAAGTATACAAATACCTCTATAGCCGCGGAGCTCAAGATCTTCCAACAATCAGACTCTCAGAAGAAGTTATATCAGAGGAGCGAAGGAGATTCTACAAAGATAAAGCCAAGCCAAAATCCAAAGTCTTCAGCATGGCCAAGATCACAGAGGTTGTGGCAATCAAGCTTGGACACACAAAGTGTAAGAACTTCTGGTTCAGTGAATACGCCGTGAAAAGAGAAGATAAGAATATATGGACTTTCACAGACGCAGATCTACCAAATCTTCATCCTCATGATCTTCCCGAACTATTCAAATGGACAGAGGATAAGTTTGGCTGGAAGAAGGAACACCAAGAAGCACATCTCACAATCAAGAGGGTCATGAGAGAAAAGTTGTTGTTCTACAGTATAGCTGACTTTCAAGTGGCACTTGACCTGGGAGTCAAAAAGGTCAACTTTCCTCCACCAGAAGACAGCTTACCACCCTCTCCCAATATTTTGCCAAACTCCATCACCACTTCACCTTCTTTTGGCTTTGTGTACTTAAACCTCAAAGGAGAAAAGAAATTGTTCATGGGGATGGAAAGCCAAAAGTACTTAACCGAATCTCTGCTACTCATTCAAGATCTACTTATCAAACACAGAGGCACCCCACTCGTACCTGCAGAAGCCGCAGACATCCTTCTGACAAACATAGGTGCAACCTTAAACTTCAGAGACCTATGTGTATGCTACTACAGAGAACTGAAGAAAGAAGGTGGTTTTGGAAAGAAGATCAACAATTTTCCAGACGCCAAAGTATAGGCTCTGATGACTTGTAATTTTTTTTTTTACTATCAAATGTAATTGCCTTCTGGCATTATCCTATTTTAAATGAAAATCAAGTTTCAGAGGTTGAGTTCCTTTCACCTCGTTTGCTTCTAGCTTAGCCATCGCTCTAAATTCCAAAAAAAAAAATCAATACTTAGGGGGAGATTGTTGGCTCCACTCACATTGTATAGAAGTATTGAAAAATAGGCTAAGTATAGGAATCGCAGAAGCCTGCTGCTGAACACTCAAGCTCACCACAGAAGGTGCAAAGCTCAGAGGTTACTCCGCAGAAGATCTACCAGAAGTCAAACCTGAATGACTCTCAGATCACAGAGCCTCTGTGATCACTCACAGAGCCTCTGTGAAGGCTAACCTCTGTAGATCTATGTTGAATCTTTTCCTTAGAGTTCAAGACAAGACCACGTGCCAAGCATGTGAGACCTGCTGTACGAAGATCCTCAAGATCAATGTAATGGGCGTCCCACGATGTTTACTTTACAGGTGGCATTCCGTTTATGGAATGTCAGTTTTTGTCTTGTACTAAGGGGTGCATCCTTCTGCTATATTAAGGAGCACCACCTTAGAACTAAAAGAAGAGAGCACACACGAAAATAGAAGTCTGAATAATCCTTGAGCACATTTTGCACATACCAGTGCGTGTTCTTGGTGTTCTTGAGTAATTAATGAAACAGTTCTTTGAGCAACTTTCTTGTGATACTTTACTTCCTGTTCATTAATTACTTGTGTGTTTACTACCTTGCATGTTCAATCTTTTCTACACGTATTAAATGCTTCCGCACTCTATTTATTTAATCTGTGTGTAGTAAAAGGTTAAATCAAGTTAAAGAACATCACAACTGGGATCAACAAGTATTAATGATCTTGCATCCAACAAATCTGTGCTCTAACAGAAAAGAAGCTTTCCGCAGGTTATGAGATGTGAACTATGCACTTTTCTTATAAAGAGGTGTACGAATTCTGAACTTTTCGTAGACTTCTTTGTGCGAATTCTAACCTTAACGATTTCAACAAATCACAAAACTTATGAGCCTTGTGAAATCTTCTATGAAGCTTGCCAAATCTTCAAATCTTGCGTGTTCTTCATCCAAATCACTGAATCTGCCAAAAAAACTTCGAAAATACATGATTAACTCTGAAATTTCACAAGGTTGCTCAATTTTGATTCGTGAACACTTTTCTAGTAAAACAATTTATCTAAAAATCACTAGAAAGATGAATTTGATCCCAATACAGTAAGTTCGAACTTTCGAACCAAAAACTCCAAAAATATCAAAATTCACTCAGAATAAATGTGAACTAGGTCTAGCAATCTGAACAAGAATTGGTCTATATCCACAATCAAACCTAATCCAATCAATATTGCTTCCGAATTTCCATTATTCCATGAAAAATTGAATGGAACAGTAAACTTTCCAAAACAGTCTGCGAGTTCTTCGAATCCTTCCAAAATTAGCAAAGATCTTCAAAACTTCATTGAATCTGAATATTTCGGTTTGCTCTGATACCAACTGTTGTTCCAGATTTCAAGAATAAAGATCAAACAATCAAGAATCAAACAATCAAGATGTAGAGAGAATGTAGAGAGAGAAATAGCCATATGTCATTATCTCTCTTGTCGGTCCTTTAACAATACTACTACTATCAAGTTTTATAGAAACAACAACACAATAACGATTACCAACCTGTATTGAATATATCAAACGATTACAAGGTTGATCAATTAAGTTCTTGATGTGTTCTCTATGTTTTTCTCTCTTTTACACCTTGATGTGTGTGTTTGTGTGTGTGATTCTTGATCTGATCTAGAGAGGGTTGTTAGAGATATATAAAGATACCAAGTGTGTCTAACACACTACTTAGAATAATATCTAGATATTATTTCTAATAAAAACTAAGTTACTTGAATCTAACTAAATAACCCAACTAAACTAAATAATAACTAAGTTAACTAAATATCTAACAAACTAGATATTAAGTTAACTATTACAATAACAAACAATTACATTGACATTTATTACAAATAGACATAGACTTTTATATCGAGAGTTGACGTTTCGGCTTTAGCTTCAGATTGTGATCTTCAGTTTGGATGATCTTGAATCCAATGAGACTGTGGTCTAACAATCTCCCCCTTTGGATCAAGATCATTTAATAAAAAGATTTATCCAATTCAGTCTTCTTGTTCAGCTCAGAAGATGCAATCTCTTTCTCTGAAATCAGCATGTCTTCAATCTAACAATCTCACCCTTTGAAGAGTGGACGTGATTCTTGAAACATGTGATCTTTGCCATTTATTTTGTAGTCATTCTCCCCCTTTTTGATGTTAAGTTCAACGACTTCATCAAAATTAGTGGTAAGAAATGTCAATCTTTCGTTTAGAGCCCCTGATTCGCCAATTCATAAGAGATTCATATAGATCTTTGCAAATCCAGACAAATGTAGTGTAACACCTGAAATCAACTAATGAATCAGTTAACATGCCTGTCAGTAACACTAAGTCACTGTGTGTAACATATGCACATTGGAAAGGAGCTGTTTGATGTTGACTCCCCCAGGGCTTCCATCTAATCATCGAAACACCACAAATGTTATTTCTATAAATGTTATGACAAAGAAACAAATTCCTTGTGTGTTCGTGCTTGTGTTTGAAAGGATTAAGCACGGATGATTGCTTATTGGCTCAAAATTGTGTAAACCACTGAGACAACAGTAAGTTAAACACAGACTCAATGTGCATGATTGAAGTGCGAAGGTAGGGCAGACTTCCTTATTTTCAATATCCATATTTTCCAAATGAAAATCAGATAGCAAATGTGTTGCATCCCCTTTGAAAATGTGAAACATTTTCTTGTTGAGAAGAAAATGAGTAGATGGTGAGGTTTGATCAAGAGTTGGCATGGGTTATTTGCCTGTTTCAATAATGATTACCAAAGAATTGTGAATCACTAGAATGGTGGCTACCCGGCTCAGAAAAAGTTGGTGCAGAGTTATGATATTCTTTTAACTCTGTTCTCACACGCTCTTTCTTTTAAACATTTTGCTTTCTCTAATCACACTCATTTCTTTTCTATTTGCACACTAAATCACTAAGGATTAACTTTTTGGGTAGAAATCACTGGTTAAGGTGATTCCATTGAAGTTGTGTTAATTCCTAGCACAATGATTCTTTGTTTTCCTATGATGCATGTGAAGCTCAGATTGGTTTAACTATTTCAGTTAAAGCACAATATTGATCTTTGAATACATTTAAAATACACTCCCAAAATATAAAATCTGTTGAAAAATCGGGAAGTGGTTTGAACATTAAAAACAATGTTTTCGATGATTGAAAGTTGTCCTTCTTTCAACCATATATGAGATGAAGATTTGGAATTATACCTTTACATACGATCTTCCATCTCATGAAGCTAAGCTTTAAGTCATAGAAATATGAACTTGTAAGCTTCTCTCAAAAATTCTGCAAAAGTCTAATGTCAAGTCAAAGTAATAATTATTCACTTATATTGAAAAGACAAAAAGCAGTAAAACTGTTTAAAGTATGAGTCCTGATCTGAAATAATCAGAAGTCATATACGTACTCCCTTTTTGACTTGAAAAGCTCCCCCTAAAATCTTGCATTACAAAAAAAAATTGACATTTTAAAAGGTATATGCAAATTTTATGAGCTCCCCCTCGAAGTAATATTGACCAGATGTCAATTTCTTCTCATACTCCCCCTTCTATCATGAACAGAATGTTAACTTGCAGATAGCAATCTGATTTAAGAATAAGATAAGGATGAAAAAGTATACAATTTGAAAACTTTTATAGGTAATTACTGGTTATACTTTGAGATTTAGCATACCAAGCTTCGAGACTAGAAAGGTAAACCTCTTTTCGTCTAAAGGTTTGGTGAACAAATCAGCAAGTTGATACTCAGTCTTTACAAAGAAAAGTTCAATTGTTCCTTTCTCTACATTATCCTTGATAAAATGATACCTGACGTCTATATGCTTTGTCTTCGTGTGTTGAACAGGATTCGCCGTTATTGCGATGGCGCTCTTGGAATCACAGTATATCGGGATCTTGTTGAAGTGGAAACCGTAGTCGCGTAATTGAGTTCTCATCCACAAGACCTGAGAACAGCAGCTACATATTCTGCTTCTGCCGTGGAAGTTGAAACGCAAAGTTGCTTCTTTGATCCCCAACTTACTAATTTGTCACCGAGGAACTGCACATGTCCTGAAGTGCTCTTCCTGTCTAACATACAACCTGCATGATCTGCATCAGGCTCGAGGTGCTTGTTTCAGACCGTAGAGTGCTTTGTCGAGAATGTAAATGTGATTTGGCTTCTCTTGATTGATAAATCCCTCTCGCTGAGAGACGTAGACTTCCTCCTTCAGAATTCCATTGAGGAATGTTGTCTTCACGTCCATTTGAAAGACCGTGAAGTTCTTGTGGGCTGCGTAGGCTAAAAACATTCTGATTGCCTCTAATCGCGCCACAGGAGCATATGTTTCGTCATAGTCTATTCCTTCCTCTTGTCTGTATCCTTTGGCTACTAGTCGTGCCTTGTTTCTGATGACGGTTCCATCTTCGTCTTTCTTTATCTTGAAAACCCATTTCGTACCTATAATGGTTTTACCTTTAGGCTTTGGTACGAGTCTCCAGACTTGAAGTGCATCGAACTGATTTAGCTCTTCTTGCATTGAGATCACCCATTATGGATCAGCAAGAGCTTCTGATACTCTTGTTGGCTCAATCTTGCTCAGAAAGGAGTCATGCATGCACATGTTTATTGATGTTGACCTAGTTTGCACCGGTTTTGATGGATCGCCAATAATCTGGCTTAGCGGGTGCTCTTTGGTCCATTTATGTTCATGAGGCAGTGGATTAGATGATTGTATGTCGGTTGTGTCATCTACAAATCCACTTGTACCTTCTTCTGTTTGTTCTGGAGGAATGATTGTTTCAGTTGAAGTGGTAGGTTCAGAAGGCTCAGCAGGTACAGCTTGATCTGGCTGTAGATGGATCTGTACAGTATCTCCTACTGTTTTAGCTACTTCTGTCTCTTATTGATTTGTTACTTCTTCAACTGCTGGAGTCGGCATTTGAATTGTTATCTCTTGTTGAATCGGGGCGTTTGATTCAATTGTAACATCTGAACTAGTTGGGTGAGTAGTCGTTAAGTCTTCCATCCTGTCAACCACAACAGATTTCTTTACATTAGATCCGAGATATTCATCATAAAACAATTCAAATAATAAATCTAAATCAGATAAATGGTTAGTAGAAGTTGATGCTTCATCTGATTTATTCTGTTGAGACATAGGTTCTGGACTGAGTTGCCTAGAAGCTAGTATTCCTGTTATTGCGGGTTCTGAACTGTGTTGTTCGGAAGCCATTTCTTCATCAAAGGTGACGTTGACGCTTTCAATCACCGTCTTTGTCTTCTTTGGATAGACACGATATGCAGTTGAAGTCGAGGAATATCCAATGAAGATTCCTTCATCTGCCTTAGCGCTGAATTTGTTGAGATTCTCCCTATCGTTAAATACGAAACACTTACATCCAAATATATGGAAATATTTGATTGTCGGTGTTCTGTTGTTGATTAACGCGTAAGGAGTCTTCTTGAATCTCCGATGTATCATGGATCTATTCTGTGTGTAGCACGCGGTCGAAACAGCTTTTGCCCACAAAAATAGAGGTAAGTTGGAATGACTTAGCATAGTACGAGCAGCCTCGACTAGCGTTCGATTTCTTCTTTCAACCACTCCATTTTGTTGAGGTGTACGAGCAGCAGAGTATTGATGTGAAATCCCGACAGATTCGAGATATTCTTCAACTTTGTTGTTCTTGAACTCTGTGTCGTTATCTGTTCGTAGAAACTTGACTGGTTTCTGCAGATTCACCTGGGTCGTCTTCAGGAATGTAATGATAACATCTGGTGTTTCATCCTTTGTACGTAGAAACTTGACCCATGTGTACCGCGAATAATCGTCCACGATCACGAGTATGTACTTCTTGTTGCCTAAGCTTTGAGTTCGCATCGGACCGCATAAGTCCATATGCAATAACTCTAAAGGAGCTTTTGTACTTGGTTCAGACTTCGGTTTATGAGGTGCCCTCTTCATCTTCCCCTTTTCACAAGCTGCACATAGATGTTCTCTTTCATATTTCAGCTCTGGAAGTCCTTTGACGAGCTTTCCATTGACCAGATCGTTGATGTACCGAAAGTTGAGGTGCGAAAGACGTCGATGCCATAACCAACTTTGTTTCATCGAAGCTTTCGATAGTAGACAAACTTGCTTGTCAGTCTGGACATCTGATAAATTGATTGTGTAGAGGTCTGATTCTCGTTTACCGACCAAAAGTTCTTCGCCTTCTTCATTGCGAACGGAACATCTTTTGGCTTTGAAGTTGACCTCTAAGTCTTTGTCGCAGAACTGGCCTATACTGAACAAGTTGTGTCCTAAGCCTTCTACATAGCTCACCTTCTTGATAGTGACATTGTCATGTTGTACATCACCGTATCCCATGATTGGAGAAAACTGATCGTTTCCGAATCTTACTGTTCCACAAAATTTGTCTTTAAAGTTGGACAGTATCTCTTTTTGCCCTGTCATGTGCTTTGAACATCCGCTGTCCAATAACCATGTATGACAAGTCTGCATAAGAGAAAATAACATAGTTTAGATTTTCATATGACAAAATTGAAATTTACACTTTGATTCTCGAAGTGTGGGTCTTGAACTGATTTGTTCAAAAGCCTATTTCGACTTTGATGTTCGGGTTTTGAACTGCATTATCCAAAAACCTATTTTGACATTGAAGAACGAGTCATGATCTGTACATAATCAAAAGTCGCTTTCTCTTTAAGCTTTGTGTGCCTGCAACACAGATTTAGCCTTAGGTACCCACTGGAATTTGGGTCCTGCTGTGTTAGCACAAGATTTTGGTATCCATTTCAAATTGGATCCTTTGTTCTTTTGAAAAGCATGAGAGTTGGTATGAGATGAATGCACATGGTAATTTCCAAACCAATCTCCAGAATCTTGACAAGTAATAGAAACATGTTTATTATAGATAGAGGACTTTCCAGCAGATAAAGATAACTGAAATAATTGCTTCATTGTATATTGTTTACGAGAAACAACAAGTTTTGGATTCAAAATAGCAATTTCAGCAATCACAACATCTTTAGTAAGCGAAGTCTTATTACAATTAACACTACTAGACGATAAAACGGCCTTGTCAAGCTTCCGTTTTGGTTGCCATTGAGAATGGGCTTCAGGTCTTGACTTGCTCATATCTGAAACATGTAAAACTGGTGAGTTAGACCTTTGAGCAACAACTGAATGCTTCTTCTTAGAATTACCAGTAGTGGTTGGTTTCTGTGAATGCTGAGATATTTTTTTACTTTTAGCACTCTTAGCGTTCACAGAGACTGATTTATCAACGAAAGCTTTCGTTGATTTTGCACTGAACACAGGCAAACTGGTTTTCTTGAAGTTTTCTTAACAAAAGATGCATGGTTAGGAAGTTTCGCATTAAAATCAATTTGTTCAAAACAACCATCTAAACCACCGTCATAATTAAGAAAATTAAACTCTTCGTTTGATGAACCAAACATGTCATCAGAAGTAGAAGCCTTTGTAAAAACAACATTTTTCATAACAGTTGAAAAAACCTTTTGTTGAATCTCAATCATAAATTTTTCATCTGATAAAGAGTTCTCGAGTTGAGAAATTTTACTTTCTAGCACGAGAGAAGGGACATAAATTTTACCTATAACAGGCTTCGCCTCCATTTCTTTTTCAGAATAACTTTGAAAGTAGTCAGTTGAAAGAGATTTCTTTTCATCATTTGGATAGTCATAACTATTATTCAACTTTGCATAATAAAATGGAGCGTGAACTTTAGTTGACTTCATCCGTTTTTCAAATTCATTAGCTTCATCCTCTTCTGATAGTTTAGTATTGAAAACTTTAAATGAGTCGATTCGGTGAGAAACAAGCATAGAGGTATAGTCATAAAGTGCAGGCACTTCTCTTATACCCTTTTGAAGACGTTGAGGTTTCACATAACCGATTCCCCAATTTTCTTTGTTCTTTTTCGGTTTGTTAAGATGAATGGTTTGCTCACTTTGACCTAATGAGTATATCTACTTTTCCAAATCATCTAATTTAGCAATTAAAGTCTTGTTTTCTTTAATACATAAAGAATGCATATCAGTAATCTTAAAAAAATCAATCTCACTTTTTGTCAATTTAGACTTGAGCTCACTATTCTCTTTTAGAATTATAGTCTGTTCTTTTGCGTTGGTGTCAGCGTTTGTATGTAAAACCTCAACTAATACTTTCTTCTCAGCAAGTTCATCGCTAAGTTTTTGTATCAATTGGTTTTTATTAATAATAACACCATTTTCTCGCTTAAGATTAGATTCTAACTCTTCTTGTTTTAAAACCATAGCATGCATTTTATTCATTAAATCTTTATACGATAAATCACATACCTCCTCTTCTTCATTTTCTGAATCAGCTTCAGTATCTGATTCGATTTTGCCCATCAAGCACATATTGACGGCTTCATCCTTTTCTTCTTCATCTTCTTCTTCATCTGAGTGATCCAGCCAGTATTCATCTTCAGCCATCAGCGCCTTGCCTGCCTCCTGTTGCTTTGCAAGAAGCATCTTGTTCTTGTAGAAGTCGGAGTTTCTAACCTTTGATATTCGGCAATCCTTGGCAAAGTGACCGGTTTTGCCACAGTTGTAGCACATGGGTGATCCTGGCTGACTTGATCCTTCAGCTTTGTACTTCCTTTCTTCCGGTTTCTTCTCTTCCAATTTGTTTCCTTCTGTCTGATATCTTCTCTCATCAGATTTCTTCTCCTCTTGTCTCTTCCCTTCAATTCTCTTCCCTTCAAATCTTTTCCCTTCATACCTATTTCCTTCATATCTGCTTCCTTCAATTCTTTCCTTGTGAGCATAGTTGTTGGGTCCAGAAGAGTACCTCTGACTGTTTGACGTTGGATTCCTGTAGAACTTTTTCTGAAATGCATTTGTTAGAAACTGCATTGCTCGCTGCATTTGTTCATTTTCATCCGAGTCAGAGACAACATCAGCTTCAGCTTCTTCTGATTCATACACAATCGTCTTATTCTTCTTCTTCTTCACAACAAGAGCGACTGTGTCTTCAACTGTCTTTCCTTTTCTCTTTTCTGCTAGAATTTCATCCACCTCATCTTCATTTTGTCGGAGGGTTTCATACACCTCGTGAAGTGGAATCTCATTCAGGTCTTTTATCTGCCTCATCTGCCTGGCAAAACTTTTCCATTCTGGTTGAAGAATACTCAGGAATTTGATATCCAGCTCGATTTGAGATTTGTTGACTTTGTTCTTGCTCAATTCGTTTAGCAATGTCACAAACCTATCATATGTTCCTTCTAGAGTTTCTCCAGTTCTGCCTTTGAATTCTTCAAAACTGTGCAGGCAGTTAGAGATTTTCAGTTGGTTCCCAATCTTTGAACCCAGCATCATTTTCTCTAGTTGATCCCACATTTGTTTGGCTGAGGCTTTGTAGCTGTCAATCTTTACATAGATTTCATTTGTAATCCCTTGTAGAATGTATGACTTGGCTAACCTGTCGCCTTTTGCTCTTAGCTTAGCATCACCTGTTAGATCTGTATAAGAAAGTGCAACTCTTACTTCTTGAGTTCCTGCTACTGTCTCCCTATATTGTGTTTCCATTAGGCCTTCTTCTAGGGATTGTATAATGAAATTACCCAAATCCTGTCTTTCAATGAAGTTTAGAAACCTATCCTTCCACTGTTCGTATTCCCCTCGAAAGAGAACTGGTGGCTTGGTGTCGGTTCCTATTGCGAGAGCTTCTTTGGATGTCATCTTGTATTGATATATATGAGAAAAACTTGACAGATATGATCGTTAACCCAGGTAAAATTTGATCACACAAGAAATTTTGTCCCCCTAGGCAGACTTAGCACGGGGGTCCCGCTACCCGGTTAGCGGGTGGAGTCAAGGGGCAGCGCCCCTAGAGAAAAAATTTATGACAATTAAAGACCCTATTACAGTTTCGAAAAAATCTCAGAAAAAAATTCTAAGTCTGGTTTGCGTTTCAAGGTTTGCGTGTCAAATGGGGTGCGCAAACTGAGGTTTGCGTTTCTAATGGGACGCACAAAATGAGGTTTGCGGGTCTAGTGGGAAGCGCAAGGTTGAGGTTTGCGGGTCTAGTTGGATGCGCAAATGGAGGTTTGCAGGTCTAGTTGGACGCGCAAGATGGAGGTTTGTGGGTCTAACTTGATGCGAGAAGTTTTCTTTGTGTTTGCTTGAGGACCCGAGAACTGAGGTTTGCGATTGTCTTGAGATGGGCAAAGTTTGAGCTTTGCGTTTCTAGTTGGGAGCACAAAGTCGACTTGTCTTTTGAAGAGATGAACACAAAGGCTTGAGGTTTGCGGGTCTTTTGAGAACCGCAAAGTATGCTTTGCGTTTGAAGTTGGAGCCGCAAAGTCTGCTTTGCGTTTGTAGTGGGACGCACAAAGTGGGACTTTACGTGTTATTCTTCCTCTGGTTTGCGGGTTATTCGACCTGTACTTCGAAAATTCGTCTAAAATCTGTATTGAAACGATTTAGCAATAACAAACACTACCCTTATGTCTAGAAACACTTCTAGAACAGATTGTAGGCACTCGATCTCACTAAAACACTCTTTTTAGAAATTAATTTGATCGCACAGTGACTTACTCTTCTCAACTCTTTTCTCACAAAAACCACAAATTGGAACTCGATTTAAGCTTTAACGTGAAATTAAACACATACAACTCGATCTAGCATTTATTTCGATCACACTCTGATCGATTCTAACACCTAAAACACTCTTACACTCGAAATCAGTTTTTCTTGAAGAACACAGAGACGTTTTTCTGAAAAACTTGTTTTGATCTTAATCAGGCTCTGATACCAATTGTCGGTCCTTTAACAATACTACTACTATCAAGTTTTATAGAAACAACAACACAATAACGATTACCAACCTGTATTGAATATATCAAACGATTACAAGGTTGGTCGATTAAGTTCTTGATGTGTTCTCTATGTTTTTCTCTCTTTTACACCTTGATGTGTGTGTTTGTGTGTGTGATTCTTGATCTGATCTAGAGAGGGTTGTTAGAGATATATAAAGATACCAAGTGTGTCTAACACACTACTTAGAATAATATCTAGATATTAGATCTAGATATTATTTCTAATAAAAACTAAGTTACTTGAATCTAACTAAATAACCAACTAAACTAAATAATAACTAAGTTAACTAAATATCTAACAAACTAGATATTAAGTTAACTATTACAATAACAAACAATTACATTGACATTTATTACAAATAGACATAGACTTTTCTATCGAGAGTTGACGTTTCGGCTTTAGCTTCAGATTGCGATCTTCAGTTTGGATGATCTTGAATCCAATGAGACTGTGGTCTAACATCTCTAAAATCACAAGTGTTACAATACGTTCAAGAGTCTTAGAGTTACAAAACACAAAAGACATGGAAACCTATATATATGGGTCAAACTGTAACACCCTAAAAATTGGGGTAATTTTGAAAATTGAAAATTTGGCAATATAACATTAGTAATTGGAATGAACCACCCAAAAAGGGTAAAAGAGTATGTGTTTACAAAACCTGTATAATATGCATGGGAAATTGACAACAAACTAATCTAAACCAATTCTATCTAGATTACATAGGTTGTCATCCCAATACCAAAAATATGAATAAATTGTTCCAACGCCAAAACTCCAAAATATCTAATTGTAACACCCGCTATTTTGGAGTTGGGTGAAAAGTTGACCTTTACCCGAAGTTTGGGGGGTAAAATGTAACTAGGGTTATATAAATATAAATCAAGATTTAGATATTTTCTAAATATCACAAATCTGATTTCTAAGAAATCAGAGAGAGAGAGAGAAGGAAGCAGGAAGAAGGGTCGTTCGGTTTTCCTCCAAATCAAGGTACGAATCTAGCTTAATGCTTTGATCTGAATGCTTTTAGCCGTGTAGAATCTCGTTGTGAAGGTTTTAAACCGTTCCATTTTGAGATCTGAGTATTTTTCGTTTTGGATCTGGGTTCTGCGTCGACTGTTCTTGATGAACAAGACGACCGGACTTGTTAGGATCGATAGGTATTCGACCGGAAGTCGGTTCGACCGGAAGTCGGTTCGACCGGTGTTGGCATTCGACCAGTATTGTTGTTTAGACCGGTATTGGACTCGACCGGTACTGTGTTTTGGCAGGGTGTTGTGTTTTGTATTCCAGAGTTGTAAGTCAGTATGATGTCTTTATTTTTGGCTTACCGATTTATCGGTGTTGTCGTAGGTAACAATCGTAAGAAGCAGTCTTTAAACAGGAAGAAATCTAAGGTGAGTCCTTTAAGCTAAATCAGTCTGTATTTCGAAAGCTATATGATAAATGTATTTATGTAAATGTGGAAAACCTTGTTTTAAAATATGGCTTATTGTTGTTAGATGATACCTTCTAAAAATCCCATCTTTTTAAAGAATCAAGATTTATGGAATTGAATCATTGTTCATATGAATTGCCTGTATATTTGATCTAATATGAGTATGCTCTGAAATGACATGCTTTGGCTTTGAGTCTTAGTGCAATGGATCCATAGGCACGGTGTCCCTATGTCCCCTGTTTTGGGCATTTGGTTCACGTTTTAGCACAGGATAGGCATCGGGTTGCCATGATAAGTAAGGTGTGGGCCTATGCGGTCGGGCAGCGTCTCATGGTGCAGTAAGGTGTAATCCCATTATGTGCTTGAGTTCCCCCTGTTTTGGGAACTCTCAAGAATAGATCCAGAGGGGTTGACTTGACGTTTTGAGCAACAGATCTAGAGGGGTTGAGCTCGTTATGTGATTTGGTGTTATTTGTACCATGTTTAATCACTAATGGTTTATTGGATTTCTTGACTTAGCTCATGGCTATACTCACCGAGCGACACCATTTGGGTTTAGTACTCCCTTTTATTTGGCTTGTTCTCACTAGGCTTTAGCCTAATGCTTGCTCTTGGTTGTCAAGTTGGCAGGTTATCTTAGCGGTGGGGCTCGTCGGAACTGAGGGAGCGACCTTGGGGGTTGTGACAACTGCCTAATAACCAGTATGTTAAGGTTAGCAATCTCTGACCTATTAGAATTTATTTATGAAGTTAAATTCCTTAATGTCTAGTTAGAATGATTAAATTAGAAGTTTACCCGAAAAATTTCGGAAGTCGCGTAAAAATACCCGGTTCGGACTGATAACTGACCGTTACATCTCAAAAATGCCAGAAATTATGTTGTGAGTCTAAAATACCTAAAATAATAGGATTTTATTATTTCAAAGTAAAATATATTTATCCATTTATAATATTTATTTTTTTATGTAAACTGAGAATTTAGGGTTACAGTTCTCAAACTTATCTGATTTTTAAACAAGTATACATCATAATTATATATGTATTTTTTTTATTTCTTTGAGGTGAGTCATTAAGGCCACATGGCCGAAAATATGATCTCCTCTCTCTTCTTGTCTTCATTTTAAAATTTAAAATTTGAGAGTTAGAGGCTATTAACTCATTTCATTTTTCCAAGTAAACTCCTCATCTCCTCTCTTCTTCTTCCTCTCAATCGGCCACCATACATCCACCACCATTATCATAAAATTTCCAGAAAATATCATGGAAGAAAACAAGATTTAAACCCTCTTTTACTTCAAGAATTCAAGTTCTCATCTCCAAGTAAGAAGGTAATCACTTTATATCTTCATTTTTCAAGTTTTTATTCAAAATGTGAGGGTTTCATACCATCTCATGTAGAAGTTATAAAATCCTTGTTCTAGAAGAGAAATGGGATACATTTGGTAAATATTACATTTGCCAAGTAAACCATTGAATGATCTTCCCATAAAACTTGGAATTTAAGTGGGATTTTTGAGATTTTATCAAAATAATAGTGTTATGAAATGTGGTACTATGGTCCACGAAATTTTGGTGATATTTGGACTGAAATTTATATATTCACAACAATTTTGTGTATAAAGAAACTCTTAGGATGAGATTACTCAAATCTCATATGATTAAGAGCATCTAAAATGGTGTAATATCACTTATTTAGTGATTATGTTGTCATGCATGGGATTGGATGAGCACTTGAAGTTGCTATGAATCCATGATGTATATTTGTGTTATTAGAATCCTTGTATTTTCACTTAAGATGTGAGGCCATGAGTTATTAAAGAAAACCATGCCAAATGATCATCATTTTATGTTAATACAAACTTCATCATGTCAACAGCTTGCTGTCATGGAATGTGCATTCACTTTCAAGCTTTATAAGTCAGTTTATACTCCTTAAAATTTTGGGATTTTTGTTACAAAACTTCAATATAAGGTATTAGTGATTTATAGCATCAAGAATCACTCAAAATTATGGAGGTTTGGTCACTCATTTGTATTTTAGAAGAAAGTGGTGTAATCTGTCCAGAATTGGCAGATTCATATACCCAACTTTCAAAGACCATAACTCCCTCAATTATTGTCCAAATTGAGTGAATCTTTTTCCACATGTTAGATTTTTGAGTTAGTTTTACAACCACATATGGATCATTGCATAATTCTGAGATTTGATATCCCAAATGTAAGCTGCAAGTGAAGTGTGTCACTAATCTGAAAATCAGTGACAATCTGTTTTGTGGAATTTATTTGGGGCACCAAAACACTTCTTTAAATCATAAAATTTTGCAGATTAGTTCATAACTCAGTATATTGATTACTGTAAAAATATGGTTATTTTTGGTATTTGGGAAATGTTATTTTGAAACTTATTTTGAGATCACAAATTTTCGACAGCAAGTGCTGAATCCAAAAGGTGATCTTAAAACTTTAAAAGCTTATGTTTTGATGATTAGTTTGGTAATGTAAATTCTAAAATCTTATTCTAGACAATAAGTTAAACATAATGGCATGTGTATATATATATATACATATTGAGATGTAAGAATGGTCGAGATAGGTTTTTGAGGATGGGTATTAATTTTTGGTACAATTACTCTATAGGGATTTAAGGACCGGGCTAGAGAATTGTGTTGTTATACTTTTGCATCATCATAAAAGGTGAGTATTCACAACCCCTATTTTAATGTTTTATATATTTTGGGGTGAAAGGCATGTTATTTATTTCAATAATTCACGAAGTTTGTTTATGATTATCATGGATGATTTTGGTTGCCTTGGTGATAAAGCGTTTGTTTTGGGATATTATATGACATATATGCGGATATTAGTATGTTGGATTGTTTCTTTAAGTCCCCGACTCTACTAGTTAACTCCTGCGGGAGCCTATAGTCTTAGTGGATAGCGCTATTTGGTGTGACAAGCCCACCTTATACTGACGAGTAAGGGTGCACTAATTCTAGAGAAATAGGGGCTATCAATGTGATTCATGACCACAACGGTAGTTCTTTTTGGGGCATATTTGTTTGGTCAGTGGACGGTCTAGTAGAGGTTCAACATACAAAAGGTTATTGAGGCATATTTTCTGTCATATAATTTAAAAATTATAATCGTGAATTATGGTTCAAAGGGTTGATTTGATATTATGTTTTTAATTGGTCAATTCTGCATATAAAAATTTATTTTTGTGCATCTTTAAAACTTGTGAACTCACCAACTCTTTGTAGTTGACCTTGTTTTATACATGCTTTTCAGGGAACAAGAAGGTATCCGGATAATGATTGAGATTTAGTTATTGCACTTTATCGTTTAATAGCATCTTGTAATTAAGATTTGGGTTTTGTAAAGAAAGCTTATTTTGGAACATGATGTAAACTATGGTTGAAATGAATGGAGGTATTTTATCATTTCCTAATGCTATGTTTATCGAACTGTCATATTCCGTATTTCCGCTTTAGCGGGGTGTGACAGACTTGGTATCAGAGCCATAGGTTATAGAGAATACCGGTTTTTACTATAAAAACCATACGCTATAACTACTATTTTCAAAAATTATTTTCATAAACAATCTGGAGTTTGAGCATACTACTAGTATAACTAAGACGAGTGCCAGCTTAGCATATTACACTTAGGCAAAGCTTGATCACCTATGTCTAATTTGGTATGCTTAAGAAGGGACTTGAAATAGTTATATTAAGAGTTGCTAAAAATAGAAACTTTTTGTTCCAAAAATGAAGAAGCATGATTAATAAGAGAGTCCACATAGGTATTTTGAAATTTCAATACTTATTTTAGCATGCTAATGATTAAAAAAAATTGTCATTTATTTGCAGTTACCATGTCGCATTCTTCTTCATCTTCTGAGTCACCTTCTGAAGAGTCCGGACATATTTCTAGTCAATCTAGGAGAGCCAACATGAGTGATAACTATGATCCATCTGAGCATAGTTACTCGGGATCTGATTTATCGCCAGCAAGGTCGTCATCCCTTGTGCCCGCACCTTCACAGTCGGCGTCTCGAGCTAGGGTTCGGACGACCGCTCGGATTAGTATTCCAGCACCAGTTAGGGAAACCTTTATCATTCCATCTAGGGATGAGGCGGGACCCTCCCGACTGAGGGTTAGGCGTGACGCACCTTCTTCTTCACAGGTAGCCAGGCCGGCAGGACAGCCGACCGGTATGTCAGCACTTGAGAGTTTTTGGGTTTCGGGTTTGTCCCGAGAGTTGGAGATATCTAAAACCAGATTAGACCACTATGGTCAATCTCTTGATAAAGTAATTGGGATGTTGCACATCCAAGACCAGACCATGAATGGAGTATTGATCATGCTTGCGGAGTCTAGAAGAGTGATTCAAAGGCTATACGCGAGTTTAGCCTTAGTTTTGGGAGCCCTGATAGTCATTATGGGTTGGTTTGTTTTATTCTATGTGCATTAGACATGTTTGTCTTCTTTGATAATATTCCGTAATCTTTAAAACTTATTTCTTTTGGGAATATGTATTTTGTGGATTTGAAGACATCATTTGTTTATGATGGACAATTATCAACTATAAATTTGATAGTTTTGGTGGAATTTAATTATGATCGTTAGTATTATGCATGATTTATAAAATAAATGTTGTTGTTGTGCGTTATATAAATTAATTGCCGGATTAGGCGATTTATTAACTCCAACCTGGAAATTTTGTAATAGAATTATGCCTCCTAGAAGAGAAGATCCCGATCTAGCACGTCTTGTGTCCGATCAGCTTATAGCGGCACTTCCAAACATCGTTAGCCAAGTTGAGGCAGGATTAAATGTTAATCGCGAGAATAATGTAAGACCAACCGGAGAAAAGGAATGCACCTATAAAACATTCAGGACTTGTAATCCAAAAGAATTTCATGGAACCGAAGGGGCAGTTGGATTACTATCATGGATTGAGAGTATGGAATCGGTACTCCACATTAGCAAATGTTCAGAGGCAAACAAAGTGGAGTTTGCAGCTTGCCTACTGCAAGGGCGAGCGTTAACTTGGTGGAATACCCTAGTCCAAACTCGTGGACGAGAGGCAGTGAATAGACTTTCATGGAACGAATTTAAAGAAATGCTCAAGGAAGAGTATTGCCCAAGGAACGAAATGCAGAAGCTCCAAGCAGAATTGTGGAACCACGAGATGAAAGGAAATGATGTGGATACCTATACGGCTCGATTTCACGAATTAGCAAAGTTAGTTCCTCAATTAGTAACACCAGAAGAGAACAGAATTGATAGGTATATTTGGGGATTAGCACCTGAAATAAGGGGAGTTGTGACTTCGGGAAGGCCGAACACTATGCAGGAAGCAGTAAGCTTAGCCGCTAAGTTGACTGATAACGCGACTCGTTCAGGACTGTTTTCAAACGAAAAAGCCAAAGGTAAAAGGAAGATGGAGGAACCCCGGAGAAGACAGTTTGATGGGAGGAAAGGCAAAGAGCAGAGAATAACAGGAAATTTTGGAATTCAGGCCCAGACTACGGATAAAGAAAAAGGGATGGTGCCAAAATGTGATAAGTGTAATTATTACCATCAAGGGCGTTGTATAATATGTCATAGGTGCAGCAAAGTAGGCCATTTTGCTAAGGATTGCAAGAGCACTCAAAAGCGGGTATGTTTTGAATGTGGAAGTATGGATCATCTAAGGAGTGCCTGTCCCAAATATAACAGAAGGATGCCTGTAAATCAAGGCCAACCAGCTAATCGGGGGAACCCAGGAAGGCCAGCAAGAGCACGAGTGTTCGAAATTGGAGCGGAAGAGGCAAGACAAAATCCGGACGTGATTACAGGTATGTTTCTCTTAAATAATCACTCTGCGTCCGTATTATTTGATTCTGGAGCAGATAAGAGTTTTATATCATTAGAATTGAGATCTAAAATTGGACAAAGGTCTCAAAAGTTAAAGGAAGATTATGTCATTAAATTTGCTAACGGTCAAGAAATTAGGGTTAGCGAAGTAGTTCCTAATTGTACATTAGTTTTGGCGGAAAAGGAGTTTAGCATAGATCTGATTCCAATTAAATTAGGAAGTTTCGATATAGTGGTGGGTATGGATTGGTTATCCGAGAACCGAGCAGAAATTTGTTGTTCCGAAAAGAAACTTCGAATTCAACCATCAGAAGGAGGAATACTTTTAGTTTATGGAGAGAAGTCAAGAACAAGTTTAAAAATAGTATCGTGCATGAAAATGCGTAAGTATTTAAGAAAAGAGTGTGTTGCATTTTTGGCGCATGTAGTAGATAAGAAGTTAAAAGAGAAGCGCATCCAGGATATTCCAATAGTCCAAGATTTTCCAGAAGTTTTTCCCGATGAATTACCTGGATTGCCACCGCAAAGACAAGTTGAGTTCCACATTGATTTAATCCCTGGAGCTGCACCGGTGGCAAAATCTCTATATCGTCTAGCACCATCGGAGATGAAAGAATTGTCCGAACAACTCCAAGAACTTCTTGAAAAGGGATTTATCAGACCAAGTTCTTCGCCCTGGGGAGCCCCAGTTCTTTTTGTCAAAAAGAAGGATGGAACCTTCCGAATGTGCATCGATTATAGAGAGCTCAATAAGCTAACTCTCAAGAATCGATATCCTCTTCCCCGAATTGATGATTTGTTCGATCAATTACAAGGAGCTGCTTATTTCTCAAAGATCGATCTTCGATCAGGATACCATCAGATGAGAGTTCGTGAAGAAGATATTCCCAAAACAGCCTTTAGAACTCGGTATGGGCATTACGAATTTCTGGTTATGCCTTTTGGATTAACGAACGCACCAGCAGTTTTTATGGATCTAATGAACAGAGTATGCAGACCATACTTGGATAAATTTGTAATCGTGTTCATTGACGACATTCTCATCTACTCCCGAAGCAAAGAGGATCACGAGCAGCATCTGAAGCTGATACTCGAATTACTCAAAGATCAGAAACTATATGCCAAATTTTCCAAATGCGAATTTTGGATACGAGAATTTCATTTTCTTGGGCACGTAGTTAATCAAGAAGGAATTCAAGTTGATCCAGCAAAGGTGGAAGCCATCAAGAAATGGGAGATTCCAAAGACCCCCACGGAGATTCGTCAATTTCTTGGTTTAGCAGGATATTATCGGCGATTCATTTCTAACTTCTCCAAGATTGCGCAGCCTTTAACAACCTTAACTCGAAAGGAGGAAAAGTTTATATGGACAGGTAAACAGGAAGAAGCTTTTCAGACGCTCAAGCAAAGACTTTGCAATGCTCCAATTTTAGCATTGCCTAAGGGCACTGACAATTTCGTGGTTTATTGCGACGCATCACGCCAAGGATTGGGGTGTGTTCTAATGCAAAAGGATAAGGTGATTGCGTATGCGTCTAGGCAGTTAAAAGTGCATGAGAGAAATTATACCACCCATGACTTGGAACTGGGAGCTGTAATTTTTGCACTAAAGATTTGGAGACATTATCTTTATGGGACAAAATGTACCATTTTTACTGATCATAAGAGTCTTCAACACATCTTTGATCAGAAGATGCTTAATATGAGACAACGAAGGTGGGTGGAATTGCTCAGTGATTATGACTGTGAAATAAAATATCATCCAGGAAAAGCTAATGTTGTAGCAGATGCGTTAAGTAGAAAGGAGAGAGTAAAGCCCTTGAGAATACGAGCTATGGGAGTAATTGTTCAGACAAATCTTAAGGCGCAAATTCTTGAAGCTCAGGAGGAAGGATTAAAGTCTGATAATTTGAGAAATGAGTCTCTTCATCATTTGGAGAAGGATTTTGAAACAAGAGCGGATGGAGTACGTTATTTTAAGGATAAAATTTGGATACCAAAGGCTAACAACCTGCGGTCCAAAATTTTGGAAGAAGCTCATAAATCAAAATATTTGATTCATCCCGGAGCAGACAAGATGTATCAGGATCTGAGAAGCTATTATTGGTGGCCAGGAATGAAACGAGATGTTGCTATGTATGTAAGTGAGTGTTTGACCTGCGCAAAGGTGAAAGCAGAACACCAAAAGCCTTCGGGTCTTCTTCAACAACCCGAAATACCTCAATGGAAATGGGATCAAATTTCAATGGACTTTGTAACCAAATTACCCAGAACCAGGAAAGGTCATGACGCTATTTGGGTAATAGTGGATCGACTTACAAAGTCTGCGCACTTTCTACCAATACGAGAAGATTTCAAAATGGAAAGGTTAGCGCAACTGTATATTGATGAAATCGTTTCTCGCCACGGAGTACCCATTTCTATCATTTCCGATAGAGATAGTCGCTTTACCTCCAGATTTTGGCAGATATTTCAAAAGGTTTTGGGCACTAGATTGGATCTAAGTACAGCTTATCATCCTCAAACGGATGGTCAAACGGAAAGGACCATTCAGACTTTGGAGGACATGTTGCGTGCATGCGCGATAGATTTTGGCGAAAATTGGGATCAACATTTACCATTGGTTGAATTCTCTTACAACAACAGTTATCACGCCAGTATCCAATGTGCACCATATGAAGCTCTTTATGGGCGAAAGTGCAGATCACCACTGGGGTGGATAGAAGCCGGAGAAAGTAAATTGTTTGGACCGGACATTGTTCAGGAAACCACCGATAAAATATCAGTTATTCGGGATAGGCTTAAGGCAGCTAGAGATCGCCAAAAGAGTTATGCTGATAATCGAAGAAAGCCATTGGAGTTTCAAGTAGGTGATAAAGTGTTATTAAAAGTATCACCTTGGAAAGGCATCATTCGCTTTGGGAAGCGGGGTAAGTTAAGTCCAAGGTTTATTGGACCATTCAAAGTCACAAAGAGAATTGGATCAGTGGCTTATAAACTCAAACTACCCCAAGAATTGAGTGCCATTCATGATACATTTCATGTATCAAATTTAAAGAAGTGCGTAACCAATGAATCATTGATTGTTTCACCAGAAGAAATCAAAGTCGATGAACGTCTGTGTTTTAAAGAAGAACCAATTGAGATTCTCGATCGAGACGTTAAGCGATTAAAGCACCGCAAAATTCCAATCCTAAAGGTTCGATGGAAATCAAGATTCGGTCCGAAATATTCTTGGGAAAGAGAAGATCATATGAGGAACCAATATCCTCAGTTATTTGAAAAGATTTAATCAGAAGGAATTTAAGTATGAATTTCGGGACGAAATTCTTTTAACGGGGGGAAAATGTGACAACTGCCTAATAACCAGTATGTTAAGGTTAGCAATCTCTGACCTATTAGAATTTATTTATGAAGTTAAATTCCTTAATGTCTAGTTAGAATGATTAAATTAGAAGTTTACCCGAAAAATTTCGGAAGTCGCGTAAAAATACCCGGTTCGGACTGATAACTGACCGTTACATCTCAAAAATGCCAGAAATTATGTTGTAAGTCTAAAATACCTAAAATAATAGGATTTTATTATTTCAAAGTAAAATATATTTATCCATTTATAATATTTATTTTTTTATGTAAACTGAGAATTTAGGGTTACAGTTCTCAAACTTATCTGATTTTTAAACAAGTATACATCATAATTATATATGTATTTTTTTTATTTCTTTGAGGTGAGTCATTAAGGCCACATGGCCGAAAATATGATCTCCTCTCTCTCCTTGTCTTCATTTTAAAATTTAAAATTTGAGAGTTAGAGGCTATTAACTCATTTCATTTTTCCAAGTAAACTCCTCATCTCCTCTCTTCTTCTTCCTCTCAATCGGCCACCATACATCCACCACCATTATCATAAAATTTCCAGAAAATATCATGGAAGAAAACAAGATTTAAACCCTCTTTTACTTCAAGAATTCAAGTTCTCATCTCCAAGTAAGAAGGTAATCACTTTATATCTTCATTTTTCAAGTTTTTATTCAAAATGTGAGGGTTTCATACCATCTCATGTAGAAGTTATAAAATCCTTGTTCTAGAAGAGAAATGGGATACATTTGGTAAATATTACATTTGCCAAGTAAACCATTGAATGATCTTCCCATAAAACTTGGAATTTAAGTGGGATTTTTGAGATTTTATCAAAATAATAGTGTTATGAAATGTGGTACTATGGTCCACGAAATTTTGGTGATATTTGGACTGAAATTTATATATTCACAACAATTTTGTGTATAAAGAAACTCTTAGGATGAGATTACTCAAATCTCATATGATTAAGAGCATCTAAAATGGTGTAATATCACTTATTTAGTGATTATGTTGTCATGCATGGGATTGGATGAGCACTTGAAGTTGCTATGAATCCATGATGTATATTTGTGTTATTAGAATCCTTGTATTTTCACTTAAGATGTGAGGCCATGAGTTATTAAAGAAAACCATGCCAAATGATCATCATTTTATGTTAATACAAACTTCATCATGTCAACAGCTTGCTGTCATGGAATGTGCATTCACTTTCAAGCTTTATAAGTCAGTTTATACTCCTTAAAATTTTGGGATTTTTGTTACAAAACTTCAATATAAGGTATTAGTGATTTATAGCATCAAGAATCACTCAAAATTATGGAGGTTTGGTCACTCATTTGTATTTTAGAAGAAAGTGGTGTAATCTGTCCAGAATTGGCAGATTCATATACCCAACTTTCAAAGACCATAACTCCCTCAATTATTGTCCAAATTGAGTGAATCTTTTTCCACATGTTAGATTTTTGAGTTAGTTTTACAACCATATATGGCTCATTGCATAATTCTGAGATTTGATATCCCAAATGTAAGCTGCAAGTGAAGTGTGTCACTAATCTGAAAATCAGTGACAATCTGTTTTGTGGAATTTATTTGGGGCACCAAAACACTTCTTTAAATCATAAAATTTTGCAGATTAGTTCATAACTCAGTATATTGATTACTGTAAAAATATGGTTATTTTTGGTATTTGGGAAATGTTATTTTGAAACTTATTTTGAGATCACAAATTTTCGACAGCAAGTGCTGAATCCAAAAGGTGATCTTAAAACTTTAAAAGCTTATGTTTTGATGATTAGTTTGGTAATGTAAATTCTAAAATCTTATTCTAGACAATAAGTTAAACATAATGGCATGTGTATATATATATATACATATTGAGATGTAAGAATGGTCGAGATAGGTTTTTGAGGATGGGTATTAATTTTTGGTACAATTACTCTATAGGGATTTAAGGACCGGGCTAGAGAATTGTGTTGTTATACTTTTGCATCATCATAAAAGGTGAGTATTCACAACCCCTATTTTAATGTTTTATATATTTTGGGGTGAAAGGCATGTTATTTATTTCAATAATTCACGAAGTTTGTTTATGATTATCATGGATGATTTTGGTTGCCTTGGTGATAAAGCGTTTGTTTTGGGATATTATATGACATATATGCGGATATTAGTATGTTGGATTGTTTCTTTAAGTCCCCGACTCTACTAGTTAACTCCTGCGGGAGCCTATAGTCTTAGTGGATAGCGCTATTTGGTGTGACAAGCCCACCTTATACTGACGAGTAAGGGTGCACTAATTCTAGAGAAATAGGGGCTATCAATGTGATTCATGACCACAACGGTAGTTCTTTTTGGGGCATATTTGTTTGGTCAGTGGACGGTCTAGTAGAGGTTCAACATACAAAAGGTTATTGAGGCATATTTTCTGTCATATAATTTAAAAATTATAATCGTGAATTATGGTTCAAAGGGTTGATTTGATATTATGTTTTTAATTGGTCAATTCTGCATATAAAAATTTATTTTTGTGCATCTTTAAAACTTGTGAACTCACCAACTCTTTGTAGTTGACCTTGTTTTATACATGCTTTTCAGGGAACAAGAAGGTATCCGGATAATGATTGAGATTTAGTTATTGCACTTTATCGTTTAATAGTATCTTGTAATTAAGATTTGGGTTTTGTAAAGAAAGCTTATTTTGGAACATGATGTAAACTATGGTTGAAATGAATGGAGGTATTTTATCATTTCCTAATGCTATGTTTATCGAACTGTCATATTCCGTATTTCCGCTTTAGCGGGGTGTGACAGGGGTCGTGAGGGATTCTTTTGAAGTTACATTTTGGAAGTATAGTGATACCCGTCCCTAATCTAGATAATATTGTAGATTAATAGGTTGTCGTTTTATGCTTCATTTATCTACCACATTAATGTCTACTCTATACCCCGTTGGGATGATTTGTATATTGGAATTGTTGCACCTTATTCCGCAAGTTAGTTTTGCTGAATTCTTTTTCGAAAATTTTATTTCCGCAAAATTTCTAGGATGTTACAAGTTGGTATCAGAGCCTTGGTTTAAGTGAACTAGGTATGGCTGTAAGATTCCTAGACTTAAGCTGAGACTATTAAGTTATGACTCGTGAGATGGGGTAGATCTTGTAAGATAGGATGGTCTTAGAGTCGACGAAAACTTGCACGAATTGAAAGTTGTAACGATGGTGATAAGCACTCTTGCGTATTATACGTTCATAATTTCACTTAGCTAACGTTATTATGAAAATGTTTTACGTAGGCATACTTAAATTACTGTTGTTATAATAATTGATAAGTGTAGTAGTACGTTCTCTGTGTTTCCGTTACCCTTATCCCGTTCTTTTGCATGATTGCGTTCAGCAGAACCATGGTTAATACCAGGAATCGTCCGGAAGGCCAGGAGGCCGAAATACCTACGGCCGACCATCCGCTGGCGACCATAGTAGGAGAAATTATACGTGTGAGTAATGTGCTGGGAGGAGGACCCGAGCATATTCCTCGGCGAAATTTGGAGGCTGATGAGCCTATTATCGAAGAAGTGACGGCCGAGACGAGATTGATGGATCGCATGATGTTGGCCATGAATAGGGCCATGGCGCAACAGCAGGAGGTATTCTTGAAACTCCTTCAGGACCGAGACGCTAACAACCGTAGGCCCGAAACGGTTGGCGAAAATGTAATTGTGGCAGGATCCGGGGGTACTGGACCTGAAGTTTCCCCTGTGGTGACTGCAACCCTGGGCGCCAGTCGAGCGGCGCGGACTTGCACGTTCAAGGCTTTTCTGGGTTGCCGACCACCAGAATTTAAAGGCTCGGACAATCCCCTATATTGTATGGCTTGGGTTCGCGAGAGGAGCAAGCTTTTCGCTCAAGCGAATGTGGGGAGGAACAGAGGGTTATTTTTGGTTCCCGATTGTTGCGGGGAATAGCTCTTACTTGGTGGGATGTGTACTCCGCTTCGCTGGAGCCGACTGTTCTGGACCAATTGTCTTGGTCTACCTTCAAGGAGAAACTGCTAGAGGAGTACTGTAACGAGAGGTCGTTGGATCGAATCATGGAAGAATTTCAGAATTTGAAGAAAGGAGGTATGTCTGTGAGGGAGTACAACCGTCTCTTCATGGACAAGTTGGGTTTTGTGGGACGTCTGGTCCCGACAGAGAAAGATAAGATCAAGGCTTACATCAAGGGTCTCCCATCGGACATGATGTCGATGGTGCGTGTAACAAGGACCTCCACCCTTCGGGAGGCAATGGAAGAAGCTCAACTAATGGAAGATGCTTACAGTCTCGGCAGGGAGCAAAGTGTTCGCCAAGTCGAGAAGCGGAAATGGGAAGGAAGTTCGATGCCCTCGAAGAAACCCTTTTATGCCAACAGCAACACTCAGCGAGGAGCTGATCCTAGACGTGATGCCAGGTGGTGCTCCAAGTGTCGAAGCAAGCATTTCGGTCCTTGCAACTTTGTTCCCGGAATGTGCTACAAGTGCGGGAAGACGGGTCACACGTTCCGAGATTGCCCTCTTAAGGGGCAAATATGTTTCGAATGTAAGGAACCGGGGCACGTAAGGGCGGAGTGCCCAAAACTCAAGACTGGGGGTTTTGGCGGGAAGAAGATGGAACCTCCGCGGTCGACTGGAAGGGCTTTCCAGATGTCATCAGAGGAAGCTAAAGCATCAACCGACGTGGTGTCGGGTACGTTTTTTCTAAATTCCGTACCTATGCGTATGTTATTTGATTCTGGTGCTAGCTACTCGTTCATATCCAAATTGTTCTGTCAAAGGCTTGCCATGTCTATGAGTATGTTAGAGAATGTTGTTGTGGTAGAAATAGAAAATGGAGGCCAAGTTCTAATTCATAATATCCTTAGAGATTGCATGTTAGAGCTTAAGGGAAAGAAATTTCCCATTAATTTATTGCCTATGCATATTGGCGGATTCGACGTGGTTGTGGGTATGGACTGGTTATCTAAGAACCAGGCCGAAATTGTATGTTCCAAGAAAATGATTCGATTACCCGTGGCAAACGGAGAAGCGAAAATAATCTACGGCGAAGGAAGGAAAGGCGAAGTGGCGATAATTTCAGTGATCAAAGCTAGGAAGTGCTTAGCGAAGGGATGTTTACCTTTCTTGGCTTATGTTATCGATACCAAACTCGACCAGCGGAAACTAGAAGATGTTAGGGTGGTACGCGAGTTTCCCGATGTGTTCCCGGAAGACTTGCCCGGATTGCCACCCGATCGTGTTGTGGACTTTCGTATTGACCTCATTCCAGGAGCGGCTCCTATTGCTCGAGCTCCTTATCGTCTGGCTCCTACCGAAATGCAAGAAATGGTGGTTCAACTCCAAGACCTTCTCGATAAAGGTCTCATCCGACCGAGCTCGTCACCTTGGGGAGCTCCGGTCCTATTCGTCAAGAAAAAGGACGGTGCAATGAGGATGTGTATCGACTACAGAGAGCTGAACAAAGTAACGGTAAAGAACAGGTATCCACTTCCGAGAATCGATGATCTATTCAATCAACTTCAAGGAGCAGGTTGTTTCTCAAAGATCGACCTTCGATCGGGGTATCACCAAGTGAAAGTAGCAAAAAGCGACATCCCAAAGACAGCATTTAGGACTTGCTATGGGCACTACAAGTTTCTAGTGATGCCATTCGGCCTAACCAACGCACCGGCAATATTTATGGACTTGATGAACCGGGTGTGTCGACCGTTCCTCGACAAATCGGTAATCGTGTTCATCGACGACATCCTAGTTTACTCCAAGAATGAAGAAGGGCACAAGCAGCATCTCCGTGAAGTATTGGATGTGTTAAGGCGAGAAAGACTCTACGCAAAGTTTTCAAAGTGCGACTTTTGGCATCCAGAGGTTCAATTTTTGGGGCACGTGGTTTCAAAGGAAGGAGTAAAAGTGGATCCCGCAAAGATTGAGGCGATGACGAATTGGGAACCTCCCAAGAATCCGTCTGAAATCCGAAGTTTCCTAGGTTTGGCAGGATACTACCGGAGATTCATTCAAGATTTCTCGAAGATAGCCTCGTCGTTGACGGCCTTGACCCGAAAGAACGTGAAATTTGTGTGGACCGAGAGGCAAGAAGAGGCGTTCCGCACCTTACAGAAGAAGCTTTGTGAAGCTCCTATCCTATCCTACCTGATGGGACGAAAGATTTTGTAGTGTACAGCGATGCGTCGAAGATGGGTTTGGGTTGTGTCCTGATGCAAAGAGGGAAGGTGATCGCTTACGCATCAAGGCAGCTTAAAGTGCACGAAGTCAACTACCCTACTCATGACTTGGAATTGGCAGCAGTGGTGTTTGCACTGAAATTGTGGCGACACTACCTTTACGGTACGAAGTGCACTCTTTTTACCGATCACAAGAGTCTGAGGCATATCTTTGATCAGAAAGAACTAAACATGAGGCAGCGGAGATGGTTGGAGTTGTTGAAGGATTATGACTGCGAGTTGCTCTACCATCCGGGTAAGGCAAACGTTGTTGCCGACGCTTTGAGTCGGAAAGTCTGCGGAGAAAATTCTCGTGCTACCTTTGCACGGATTGAATTAACTTCAACACTCATTACAGAATCAAGGAATCGCAAGTCGAAGCCTTACTTGGGGAAAATCGCAAAGGAGAAGTCATGGCAAAACAACATCTTTTGCTGACTGAAGATAGTCGAGGGGTGAAACTTTTCAAAGGGCGAATTTGGGTGCCTAAGATTGGGGGTAATAGAGAACTTCTTCTCGAAGATGCCCACAAGTCAAAATACTCCATTCACCCAGGAAGCACGAAAATGTATAGAGATTTGAAATTGCATTATTGGTGGCCAATCATGAAGCTTGATGTGGCACGCTATGTGGAGCAGTGTGTGACTTGCTTGCAAGTGAAGGCTGAACACCAAAGACCTTACGGAAGTTTGCAATCCTTGGAAATTCCGGAGTGGAAATGGGATCACATCACGATGGATTTCGTGACAAAGCTACCAAGGACCTTGAAAGCTCACGACGCCATTTGGGTTATAGTAGACCGCTTGACCAAAAGCGCTCACTTCTTGGCCATGCGGGAGACCTTGCCAATGGATAAATTGGCGAAGTTGTACATCGATGAAGTAATTTCCCGTCACGGTGTGCCACTATCTATTGTCTCTGATCGGGATAGTCGGTTCACGTCGCATTTTTAGGACGGTTTACAAAAGGAATTGGGTACACGTGTGAAGTTGAGCACGGCCTACCATCCTCAAACTGACGGCCAGAGCGAGAGGACAATACAGACCCTGGAAGACATGTTAAGATCGTGTGTGATCGACTTTGGGGGTAGTTGGGATACGCACCTGCCTTTGGTAGAGTTCGCATACAATAATAGCTACCACTCGAGTATAAGAATGGCACCGTTTGAAGCGTAATACGGTCGCAAGTGTCGAACTCCCGTATGTTGGCTCGAGGCAGGGGAAAAGCAGTTCGCCGGACCTGAAATTGTGCAAGAAACGGCGGACAAGGTCAAGGGCATCCGCGAACGTATGAAGGCGGCCCAAGATCGACAGAAAAGTTATGCCGATAAGAAAAGACGGCCCATGGAATTCTAAGTGGGAGATCGGGTTATGTTGAAGGTGTCTCCTTGGAAGGGAATTATTAGATTTGGGAAACGTGGGAAGTTAAGCCCCCGTTTCCTTGGACCGTTCACTGTGACTAAGCGGGTAGGACTTCAAGCTTATCAACTGGAACTTCCACCAGAGATGAAGGGAATTCATAGCACGTTCCACGTATGCTATCTACGGAAGTGTCTAGCAAAGGAGGAGAGTGTCATCCCACTCTCCGAGATCAGAGTAGATGAGGGAAATCGTTGCGTTGAAGAACCTGAGGCGATTTTGGAAAGGAAGACGAAGAAGCTTTGTCACCGGGAAGTCACAATGGTCAAGGTTCAGTGGAAGCACCATCGGGGTGCCAATGTGACTTGGGAAGCGGAAGAGGACTTGAAGCGGAGGTACCCTCACCTCTTTCCATAGACGAGATTTCGAGGACGAAATCTTCTCCAAGTTGGGGAGGATTGTAACACCCGCTATTTTGGAGTTGGGTGAAAAGTTGACCTTTACCCGAAGTTCGGGGGGGTAAAATGTAACTAGGGTTATATAAATATAAATCAAGATTTAGATATTTTCTAAATATCACAAATCTGATTTCTAAGAAATCAGAGAGAGAGAGAGAAGGAAGCAGGAAGAAGGGTCGTTCGGTTTTCCTCCAAATCAAGGTACGAATCTAGCTTAATGCTTTGATCTGAATGCTTTTAGCCGTGTAGAATCTCGTTGTGAAGGTTTTAAACCGTTCCATTTTGAGATCTGAGTATTTTTCGTTTTGGATCTGGGTTCTACGTCGACTGTTCTTGATGAACAAGACGACCAGACTTGTTAGGATCGATAGGTGTTCGACCGGATGTCGGTTCGACCGGAAGCCGGTTCGACCGGTGTTGGCATTCGACCGGTATTGTTGTTTAGACCGGTATTGGACTCGATCGGTACTGTGTTTTGGCAGGGTGTTGTGTTTTGTATTCCAGAGTTGTAAGTCAGTATGATGTCTTTATTTTTGGCTTACCGATTTATCGTTGTTGTCGTAGGTAACAATCGTAAGAAGCAGTCTTTAAACAGGAAGAAATCTAAGGTGAGTCCTTTAAGCTAAATCAGTCTGTATTTCGAAAGCTATATGATAAATGTATTTATGTAAATGTGGAAAACCTTGTTTTAAAATATGGCTTATTGTTGTTAGATGATACCTTCTAAAAATCCCAGCTTTTTAAAGAATCAAGATTTATGGAATTGAATCATTGTTCATATGAATTGCCTGTATATTTGATCTAATATGAGTATGCTCTGAAATGACATGTTTTGGCTTTGAGTCTTAGTGCAATGGATACATAGGCACGGTGTCCCTATGTCCCCTGTTTTGGGCATTTGGTTCACGTTTTAGCACGGGATAGGCATCGGGTTGCCATGATAAGTAAGGTATGGGCCTATGCGGTCGGGCAGCGTCTCATCGTGCAGTAAGGTGTAATCCCATTATGTGCTTGAGTTCCCCCTGTTTTGGGAACTCTCAAGAATAGATCCAGAGGGGTTGACTTGACGTTTTGAGCAACAGATCTAGAGGGGTTGAGCTCGTTATGTGATTTGGTGTTATTTGTACCATGTTTAATCACTAATGGTTTATTGGATTTCTTGACTTAGCTCATGGCTATACTCACCACGCGACACCATTTGGGTTTAGTACTCCCTTTTATTTGGCTTGTTCTCACTAGGCTTTAGCCTAACGCTTGCTCTTGGTTGTCATGTTGGTAGGTTATCTTAGCGGTGGGGCTCGTCGGGACTGAGGGAGCGACCTTGGGGGTCGTGAGGGATTCTTTTGAAGATACATTTTGGAAGTATAGCGATACCCGTCCCTAATCTAGATAATATTGTAGATTAATAGGTTGTCGTTTTATGCTTCATTTATCTACCACATTAATGTCTACTCTATACCCCGTTGGGATGATTTGTATATTGGAATTGTTGCACCTTATTCCGCAAGTTAGTTTTGCTGAATTCTTTTTCGAAAATTTTATTTCCGCAAAATTTCTAGGGTGTTACACTAATCAACCAAAAATTGCCCTCAAGAGTCCACGCTCTTCGCTCAACCCCTCGACGACCCGCCGCTAAGGGAACTTGTTATACACATCATTTGAGAAAAAGTGTTAGGCTTAAAGCCTAGTGAGAACATACAATTTATATGAAAGATAATAAGAAGAATTAAATGCAACATGAATAAACTGTTTTCGACAACCGTCTTTGTAAATGGTTTGATAAGCACATAGTGACCTTCTGGTCCAGACTTCATCTTGCAATGACGGGAAAAATCCGAATTCCAAGGATTGTGGCGAAACACAAAGTAAGCCACTTTCCAAGTTTTGAGCTCACCATATTAGGATCAAGGCCACGAACACGTCGGCTCGTACTAAGATGTGGGGGAGGGCACCCAATGATCCCTAGTCATGCTCATTCACTAGGATTTACATTTACGACCCACGGCTAGTATCCAGTCCCACATAACCGTACCAAGTTGCCCTCTAGGGTCTAATGTCTCAACTAGATACATACGATTATTACCCCCAAATAATAAGTCGACTCTATACCTATGGATCCACTAGTAATAGTATTGACTTGTCACAATAACACTTGTGACCAACTATAATCAAACATATAGTTCATAGTACCACTTAGTTCCCAAATCACATTTTTATGGTTAACTGTTGAAAAGAAAATACAAAGCTCAAACATGAAGCATAAAGCTATTTTCTCATTTCCAAATATATGTAAAACCATCTTAATGTAAACATGGACTTCCTCAATATAAACCATTTATTTCTTTTTCCCGAAATACCACTTTCAACCAAAGTACTCATAATATGCTTAAAACATAATCATGGCTAAAATGCCATAAGTTGAACATTTACTCATCAAAATATGAAAACATCCATATTTATAGTTCCAAGACATAGAATACTTCTTCACTTTACAAAATGGTAAGAACCCTAAAAATATCCAAAATATCAAGTTAGATCAAAATCTCACCAACAATGAAAATGTAAACAAGGAGATATTTAGAAGTCAAAAATGCATTTTGATGTGTGTAAAGTTTAATAAAAATGAAGTATGAACTCGCAATAGGTTTATTATCGAAACCCTAGAAATCTCTAGATGAAGAGGAGATGATTCTAGCCCTTGAGGAGAAGGAAACTTCACAACGAGAGTTATACCAACCTTGTCAACACCAACAATAAACTTAGGGTTCCATTTAATGAGATTAAATGAAGAGAGATGAGGAGGAACTCACCTAGGTCACCAAAATCGCCCAAAATCGCCCCACACTAGCTCCACACTTGCAATAAAAAAGGAATCGATCAATTGGGTCGTTTTTATACCCAAAATGCCCCCGACCGCGACCTTGCCCGGCGACAGTGACATTGGTCACAATCGCGGGGAACTATCGCCCGCTCCTTAGAACCCACGGTACGTTTCCAGCGATAGTGCCCTGCGACAATGACACATGTCACTATCGCGGGCACAATCGCGCCGACTGTACCGAGAGTGATATGTCTCCCGCGAGAGTGCCCTGGCGATAGTGACATTGTCACTATCGCGTGGCACAATCGCGCCACAGGTGCCGAAACCCGAAAACCCGAGATTTCGAACCCGCGACTTACGTGATGACAAAAAGGGATAGATACCACAAATAGGAGTATAACAATACGAATAAAGGTCACAATTTCAACAAGTTGGGAATCTAGACTTACACAAAAACACGGGTGTTACACAAACAAGCCTTGACCTCATACAAGCTAAACAAGCAAAGACTTACAAAAGGAACAAATTGATTCAAACATTTTATCTCCAACAATTTGTATTGAAAAGGTGGTTGATTATGTGGAAAACCTTGGTGATGATTCTAAGAACTACTTGCTTGATGTTGTGGTTGAAAATTTGAAGTTCCTTCTGGTTTCTGTGCTGGTGGATTTAAGCATGGATTGTTCCAAGAAAAATTCGGGTGTTGTCTCTAACTAGCATTGTAATTGTTATTGTAGGGAGCAGATTTGTTGCGAACATAGTTTACAGATTCAGAATTTTGAGGAAAATGTTCATAAGAATGTTCCCCACCACAACAAGCACATTGCACTGAGAGGACTGTTGGAATAGGTGTAGTAGCAGCTAACTGCACTCCTTAGCCAGAAGATAGATTTTTAAGCATGGTGGCCATGGAAGAGAGTTGTGCTGTGAATGCAGTATATGCATCTACATCATGAATTCTAACAATTTTCTTTTGTGGTTGAGCACGTGGATCAGCCCAATGTCCATTGTTTGTTGAAATATTTTCAACAGTTTCATACCCATCATTATAGGTATTGGCTGTAAAGGCCCCACCTGATGTCGTATCGAGCATTTGTTTAGCCATGGGGTTACTCAAAATCGAGATGTGTCGAATCCAGTTACAAAAATTCGAAAAGTCGATTTATCGCCTAATTTTCAAATTTTGGGGGCGGACTGTTTAGGTAAAATTTCACAAGTCACGACCGACGCAAGAAGCCAAACGTCTCAAATCTTAAGATCACTCTTGTATCAAGATAAAGTCCTGAAGATCACGCACATCGACGACCCTGGTCGTTACTTTGGGCGATGGTCGTAAGCTTCTTACGACCACGACCGAGAGTCTCTCGACAATTGAATATCTTACGACCTTCATAATGTAACTAACGATTATATCATTTATTATCTGTGACTGTTTCCTTTTATGATTCTTTATTGTCGGGTTAATGAGCAACGGTCATAACGGACGACTATCATTAAGATCATTCAATGAGCAAACCGTTGGACATTAAAAACTCATTTATGACACCCGAAACTATATATACAAGCTCGAAGAATCATTTGAGACATTTGATCGCACTTGAACACATCATAAGCATATCAGAAACATACAATGCTCAAGCATACTCAAGTTATTCTCTCTCATTCAAGAACTCTCGACGAAGTGCTCCATCGCACGACGAACAACATAATCTTACGATTTGTTTATTATTCATTTGTAATATTGTCAACTGTACTTTTGATCACTCATTCTAAAGGACAGTGTCCCTGTTAGACGTTCATAGTGCACTTGACGATCTCTGTTATTGTCCGCGGCCTTTTTCTCTCGATGGGGTTTTCCGCGTCACCAAATTCTCTGTCTTATCTATATTTTTTTATCTTTATCGTACGATTTGTCGATCGATCGCTTACTTTAATTAGTTGTTAAATCTCCACACCAATCTAAAGTTATATTTAGGTAATTTTTGGCATTAACAAATCCAAAGAAGTGTGGGATGAAAATAGTAAAAAGAATGTTGTATTTATTTCATCATAATTAAAAATAATAATAACAAATTTTGCTATACTAAGAAAATGACTAAAGTCTAAAATACCCTTCATCATTAACAAGATAAAACTAATCTTTTACGACATATTTTTTTCATGTGCATTTTTTTGTTGTTTTTTTTTTTTGGAAAGGGTATCCTGGGCCTATGACCCAAACTAATTCCTGGCAGTTAGGACCTTTGGTCCAGCTGCTAAAGCGTGCAGCCCTGAGTTTATCCTCAGTGGCCACAATTGCTGCTAGTGGGGCTCGAACCCGGGTTGAGCTCTATGAACTCCCCAAGCCTCTACCACCACACCACAGCCTACGTTCTAAAAAAAACAATCTACGTTATGGTTGATAAGTACTGATGCAAACTCAGAAAACACAAAGATAATAGAAAAAACGGTAATTTTAGTATTGTATGTAATATATAAATAAGTAATTTTAACGATGGTAATTAGAGTAAAACACGATTTCCAAAATCAAAATAAATTAAAAGGTGACAAATCTTTTAAACATGCTACGTTAAATTACTTTTTACTACAAAAGTTAGAAGATCCCAACACATTAGACAGGAGGTAAAACAACCAATTCGTAGGATGATCAACAGGACCCATAACACAGGTGTAAAATCTAAAAAGCAAAGCATGATGATATGATATCATGAAAAAGTCAAAAAAGATAAATATTCATCTTTTGACTTTTTAGTGGATTGAAGCAGTGGCAGTTACGTAATAAGCGACAGAAAAGAGGCTATGAACGAAACACAATATCCCTCCGATTGATAGGAAATGATGGTGCGACAATCCACACGAAGCATTTGATTTGTGGTTTGCTTTTGTCCCGATCACCAGCATCCCCAATCCAACGGCCAAGATCACCCTGATCCATATCAAAACGAAATCATCATCTACCAAAAGGTTTATTATATTGGTGCAGAAAGTTATTTAATTTTAATAAAATCGATCCATCATAATTGTTATTTCATTGTAACTCAATCCAAACCTCATCCAACCAACGGATAACTAGTAAAAATGTTGAATGGTTGGAACCAATTTTATCCAATCATTTATTGTATTGGATTTGATTGATTGTCCAATCTTAATTGAATTAGATTGGATGAAAAAATTTAATATCTCATGGATGATGGGATTGAATCGTGGGTAAATCTATTGAATATTTTCAACCGATGAATAACCATAGATCCAACAATATTTGATAACCCAACTTTCTGTTCAAACCATCAATATTGATAATTAAGGAGCATGTCCAAGTTTGGTTTTGATGTATATAGTTATTATATACTTCAATTCATAACAAAATCACAATCTAGATATTGAAGAAAAAAATGTTTTCAAATTAATTATTATAATTTAAAGTATTAGAATTTGATTTTAAATAGTTAATAATTCTATATTTAATTTTATTTATAATCTGTTAACACTCGAATTCAAATTCTCTAAAACAATGCATTTTTGGAAATGACTAACATGGGTATATTCATCTAATAAAAACTTAAATCTATATCTATACTATATTATAAAACACGGATAAAAAACAAGGTATTATAGAACACGGATAAAAAAATGAGATCAATTTTAGTTTCATTTATATTTTTAAAGAGCAAGAATTTGACTATCATATCCCTTAAATAAAAAATTGAATAAGAATGAAAAAAAGTTTATATTTTTTATTTTAATGGAATTTATCTAATGAAAATGTACCACATGTGTCTTGTGAAAGTGGAAGGATCCTTTTGACCCATCAAATTATTTTTTCAGCTGCAAAATGGTTTTATAACAGATTTAAAAGAAAAGAAGGAGAAATACCATGTAAAGAAGAGAGATAGCAATGATAATTGTCTCCCAAGAGACGCTTTTTGGACCTCATCATGGTTACAAACGGTGCAACCACTTAGCAAATTAGCCAACACATGGGCTGCAATTAGTAGCACAATGGCACCCAACCCTAGCCTATAGGCCTCTTGGCTTGGTTCTTTGCATTCAAACAACCACAACCTCAAATGCTTCTCCTGTTCATCACATAAACAATCAAATTAATCCACATTCTTCATCAAAAACCCAAATTCATTTTTCAAATGACAAAACAATTCAACCCTTGGGGTGGTTCAACTGATGAGAACTTTGGTTTATTTTCTATTTTTCAACGTTTGAGTTTCCTCCGCAAAGAAAAGTTTGTCTCACTGTAAGATTATTTGAGGTGTACACAAAGTGGCCAAAACTCTTACAATTATCCCAAAAAAAAAACAATTATCCGACCTGGTTTTGGGCTGCTTCAGCTCTAATCCCGAGGATACCTGCAGTTATGTCGAACATGATGATGACAAGACAAACGAACGCACCGACTCCTTTGTTTGGCATTGTGACAAAGATTTTAGCAAGATTATGGTAGGGATTGATGAGTGTTTGAAAGTGAAATTGATTTAGGTTATATGGGGTTGGAAGGGGAAAATGTTGTTTTTTGGAATAGCTTTTGTGAAGGGTTATTGCATGCTTTGTAGTGCTTTTTGTAACACTTTTCTTTTTTTTTTACTTTGGATTCTTTGGAAGGGTAAGAAGAAAAGTAGGGTATAAACCAGCTAACCACCAAGTGGGGATGTCTCTTCAGAGAATCTAATACCCTTTTCCCTACGTACATACATATATACGTGTATATATAGAGAGAGAGGGGGATAATCATTTGTAAACCTTGTAAATGTTACAAACAATACAAATCCATCTAGATCATCCAAATTTTTTATCAACGGTTGAGAAATTTTTGGATTTAAATTTATTACGAAAATAGGAAAGGGTAGTTTGGGAATAATTTTTAGTTATTTTAAATTTTATTAATTAATTTGAATTTATCTAATTATGGTTACAAGATTCCTTAATTTTTTCCATATTTATCTCAATCTCTCTCTCAAAAACAAAATATTCCGGCCACCTGCCCCATCTCTTCGCCGGCAACCGAGAACCATCACGGTTCTCCACTACTCCATTCGACGACCGTCGTGCGCAGCCCACTACTAAAATAAATCGTATTACCGACGGCTGAAACAGTCGGTAAACCGTCGGAAAAAGGCTTTAGCGACGGTTTTGTGACGGGAATGATCGTTGGTAAAAAGCTGGTCGGTAATATTCAGCGACGGTTTTCCGACGACAACTACCGACAGCTTACCGACGGTTCCAGTTACCGACGGTTTTCCGACGGTATTTACTTATTAAAAATAAATATAAAATGAAATGAAAAAAACAACCGTCGGTAAGCCTTCGGTATTTCACTAACTTTTCCGACGGTTTTCCGACGACTTATTAAAAATAAATAAAAAATAAAATAAAAAAGATACCGTTGGTAGGCCGTCGGTTTGTCGTCGGTAAATACCGACTGTTTTTTGCCGTCGGTAATAATTGTCGTCGGTATTTCACATTTTTCTAGTAGTGGCCGCCATCTGCCAGCAGCCTCCTTCGCCACCCCAAGTACCGTGATCTCCTCCCCCGAATCTCCGGCGACTTACCCCCGAATTCCAGCGAGTTTATGAATTTTCCAGTTCATACAATGTTTGTTCAAGTTTCATAAACTGTTTTTTCGAAATTTTCTAGTTTCATATATTTTCATAAACAGTTTCATATATTTTCATAAACGGTTTCATATATTTTTCTCTCATATGAATAATCAAATTTTTAAGTTTCATATATTTTTCTCCCATATGAATATTCTGATTTTTTCAAAATAATCATATATTTTTAAAGTTTCATATATTTTTCTCCTATATATGAATAATCAGATTTTTAAGTTTCATACATTTTATCCAATATGAATAACGTGAAAATTTCAAAAAAGCATTTTATGAAACCAAAAAGAATTGAAACTTTCGAAAAACCAATTTATATATGAAACTCGGAAAAATTATGAAACTCATCGGAAATGGGGAGGTCGTCGGAGTGGGAAGAGGTCGCCGGAAGTGGATGGTGATGGTGGACCGTGAAAGAGAGAGAGAGAGAGAGAGAGAGAGAGAGAGAGAGAGAGAGAGAGAGGAGAGGGAGAGATAATTAAGGAAGTTAGCTTTTTGCTAAATATGAAGTTTATAAAAAAAAAATACCCTGGTTTGTATTGTTTGTAACATTTAGAAGGTTTGTAAATGAAGGTGTCTCTATACATACATACATACATACATACATACATACATACATATATATATATATATATAAAGAAAGGAATGTTCAAACGATAACGTTAACTATTTAAGAAAACAAAAAAAACAAATCATGTACAAAATCATATGTGATTTTACATTAACTCAAAAAAAAAATGGACGAGGACAAATTTGGCCACGACTTAAAGTCTCGAGAAAAGTTGTGTGAATCATATACAATTTTGTACGTGAATCATATATGATTTTGTATGTACTCGGTTGTTCTCGTATATTATTAAATAGATGTTGTTCTCGAATGAACACGCATCTTCTTTCTCTTTCTTTCTCTCTATCTCTCTCTCTCTCTTTATATATATATATATATATATATATATATATATATAGAGAGAGAGAGAGAGAGAGAGAGAGAGAGGGAGGATCATTTGTTAACCGTGTGTTTCTTGCTAACTATGTGGACCGTCATCAACCAATAAGATTGCAAGGTTTGTTTATGCTTTATTTTTTTATTTATTTAATAGAAAAGGGTAGTATTGTCATTTTGATATGTAATTTTATGTCATTAATTGTATAGGAGTTACAAATATCAAGATTCCAAATTTAGGTGTAGGTTACGATTTCAGAATTGTATCATTTTTCATATTTTTTTTGAATATTTTGAATATTTTTATAGTAGATTTTTTCATTTTTCGTTAAATCCGTATATCGTATAGTTGGTCTTTTCGAGAAATTTGTCCGATATACGAGATGAACATACCTGTCATGAACCAAACAAGGACATGCAATGAACTGTAATGAATGATCATAGATGTTCATTCGTTATATACATGCCCATATATGTTCATATACGTTCAACAAATATGTCAAATGAACTCTAATGAATGATTATAGATGTTCGGTCGTGATATATATGTCCATTTATTTTCATATACGTTCACTTTCTCAAATGAACACTAATGGAGTGGTTGTTAACATATACATGTTCATATATGTTCCCTTACAAATTCTTTTACTTTTTTCCCATCCCATTCATACAAATTTTATTAACATAATTCAACCATTAGTAAGCCATTGTTAGCATTGGTTTAATATATATGTACAATAAAAATATGATGTCATTATTGATTTTTTTTTTTTGTTAATTGTAACATTTATTTAATGTGGGGGTTACAATACTAAATGTGAAAAAGGGTTATGAATTTCCTCAAAAGCCCCTATCATATATGTTCCATATAATTAATTATTATAAGGCTAATAAATAAGAGTTAATGTAAATGGGTTTTAATCTTAGCCCTTCATCTTAATATCAATGGTCAAGATTTGGTTCACAAAGTTAGTATAAAAAATCGGGTTAACAAATGAACCCAACCCTATATATATAAGTTCAGATGAAAACTCAATTTTCATTGTGCACGTGAGGACGAATCTCCATCCCTCCATCTCTATTGATTCAACAACTTATATTAAATAGAGTTTTTAATTAAAATTATTATTTAGATGATTAGGGTAAAAATGTAAGATAATTTAAACTTACGTCTATCATATTTAACTTTTTCTTTTCTTTTTTAATTAAAAACTTTTACCCACTTAAATTTTAAAATAAATTATCTTAAAAATTATTAATATTTTAATCAAACAAATTACATAAGAAAACGAGAATTTCGTGCTTTTCAATATGACATCCATCTCGATATAATTTTTTTAACCGTTTTTTACGTGAATGTTATATATTAGCATTATGAATATTTATGTACGTTCAAGTGTGTACAACATCTCGACGCTGTAAGTCCGTAACTCGACATCACCTTCTTCAATACTTTCTTCAATGTTGTAAGACATCGTGTTTTCTTCATCACTGTAACCCAACACTCATTGAGACGAATCGAGAACCTATCGATTTTCAGTTATGAATCGGGAACAAAAGAGAGTGTGTCACGTCTCCACACTTTCACGGGTCATTCATGTATTATTTATCATGAATAATGTATCATTCAGGATGAATAATACACGATTCATGTATTATTCATCCTGAATATTGTATTATTAATCATGAATAATGAATGAATGTTCACATTTGTTATTCATATTGAATGTGGGACACCCGGAGATGCGCATACATATTCATAATGAATTAAACCAAAATTTGGGTGTGGTTCGGGAAACAAAAGATAGTACGTCATGTGTCCACACCATCACGGGTCGTTTATATATTATTCATCATGAATAATGTATCATTCAGGATAAATAATACAACATTCAGGGTGAATAATACACGATTCATGATGAATAATACATGAATCATGAATTCGTGTATTATTCATCCTGAATATTGTATTATTCATCATGATAGTGAATGACGTTCACCTTTATTATTCATACTAAATGTGGACATCTGGGAACGTACATACATATTCATAAAAAATATAACATATATAACATTTCACGTAAAAAACGGTTAAAAAAACTATATCGAGTTATATGTCATATCTAAAAGAACGAAATTCTCGTCTTTTTGATGTAATTTGTTTGATTAAAATATTAGTAAATAATTTATTTTAAACTTAATGAGTTAAAAGTTTTTTAATTAAAAAAAAAATAAAAGGTCAAATAAGGTATACGCTGATTTAAATATCCAGTTTTTTCTATAATCATTTTTCAATTAATCTTATTATGTTTTAACTATTGATTAATTTTTTTAAATTTGATCAATAACAAAGATTGATCATCACGTACACAATGAAATATGGGTTTTCATTTGAACTCACCCTATATATATATATATATATATATATATATATATATATATATATATATATAGGGGTGAGTTCAAATGAAAACTCATCTTTCATTGTGCACATGAGGACAAATCTTAACCATTGATCAAAACTTAGAAAATTAATCAATGGTTAATACATAATAAGGTTAATTGAGAAGTGATTAAGGATAAAATTGTAATTTTAAATCAACGTCTACCTTCTTTGACTTTTTTATTTTTATTTTTAATCAAAAAAAATTACCCCCTTAAACTTTAAAATAATTTATCTAAAAAATTACTAATATTTGAATCAAACAAATTACATCAAAAAAACGAGAATTTCGTGCTCTTCAATATGACATCCATCTCGATATAGTTTTTTTTTCGTTTTAACCGTTTTTACGTGAAATTCTATATACGTGTTATATGTATTATGAATATGCATGTCTGTTTTCGGGTGTCCACATTCAGTATGAATAACAAATGTGAACGTTCATTCACTATTCATGATGAATAATACCGTATGCATGATGAATAATACAATATTCAGGATTTTTTTCGTTTTAACCGTTTTTTACGTGAAATTCTATATATGTATTATATTCATTATGAATATGCATGTACGTCCTCGGGTGTCCACATTCAGTATGAATAACAAAGGTGAACGTTCATTCAGTATGAATAACAAAGGTGAACGTTCATTCACTATTCATGATGAATAATACAGTATTCAGGATGAATAATAAAATATTCAGGATGATAAATGATGTATTATTCATCCTGAATGATACATTATTCATGATGAATAATATATGAATGACCGTGAAGGTGTAGACACATGACGCACTATCTTTTGTTTCCCAATTCACAACCGAAATTTGGTTTAATTCATTATGAATATGTATGTGCATCTCCGGATGTCCCACATTCAGTATGAATAAAAAATGTGAACGTTCATTTATTATTCATGATGAATAATATAGTATTCATGATGAATTACACAACATTCATGACGAATAATAACGAATTCATGTATCGTGAATTATTCACCCTAAATGTTGTATTATTAATCCTGAATGATACATTATTCATGATGAATAACACATGAATGACCTGTGAAGATGTGGAGACGTGACGCGCTCTCTTTTGTTCCTCGATTCACAACAGAATTACTTGATAGGTTCTCGATTCGTCTTCATAGGTGTTGGGTTACGGTGCTGAAGAAAATGTGATGTCTTACGACGTTGAAGAAGGTAATGTCGAGTTACATACTTATGATGTCGAGACGTTTTACAAACTTGAACGTACATAAATATTCATAATAAATATAACACTTGTATAACATTTCACGTAAAAACGCTTAAAACGACAAAAAAAACTATATCGAGATGGATGTCAAAGAGCACGAAATTCTCGTTTTTTTGATGTAATTTGTTTGATTAAAATATTAGTAATTTTTAAGATAATTTATTTTAAACTTTAATCGGGTAAAAAACTTTAAATTAAAAAAGAAAATAAAAAGTCAAATATGGTAGACGTGTATTTAAAAAATTTATTCCATTTTAACCCTAAGCATTTTAAACTTAAAAACTCTATTTAATATAAGTTGTTGGATCAAAAGAGATCGAGTGGCTGAGATTTGTCTTTGCACAATGAAAAATGAGTTTTCATTTGAACTTTCCTATATATATATCTACACTATATTATAAAACAGACATAAAAAACTCTTAATTACAACATTTTATACACAAGTTACCATCATTTTATGCAAGATTTTAAAAATCTCTTAATTTACAAGTATCAAAGCACAAGATACATGTTACTGCTGCAGGTTTCTAACACCTACCAATTTGGTATGTGCAGGACCTTCCTTTTATGCAGACATTTCCATATATCACTATTAATTAATATATTATATTAATACAAATTTGTTTGAATTATATTATTAAATATGTAATTGATAATTTTTTTTCTAAATGTCATTAAAATATATAAAATAATCATTGAATTCTAACAAAATACTTAATTTTTTTTATATAAAAAATATTATATTATTAAGCCTAAATTAAACAAATTTATAAAAACATTTTCACTTTATGAAAATCATCCAAAAATCGTACTGTAAAACAAGAAAAAAATATTAAAATTGTGATGTATCTCGCTGCATTGCACGAGTACGTTTCTATTATATATATAGGGTGGTAATCAAATCATATCCATTAATTTTATGATTTTAATAAATAAATTTAATTTAAGAATTAAGAATAATATTATAATTTAATAGTTATAAACTAAGCTAAATCTTTTTTCATTCCCTTGTAATACGTCTCAATCCCATAATTTTAGCCGTTTTTAATAATGAGCATTTTACCTTGGAAATCACGTATTAAATTCAAATTTTAATATAAATCAAATTAAATGATTTAGAAAAATCTGTAATTATCTTAATCAATTATTGTTTAAAAAAAATATGTTGCATGCGATCCAAATCTATTTAATCAATCCTAGTCAAAACTGAATTTTATACATTTAATCATAATCATGTTTATCAATTTTACAATTTCAAATAGGTTTCACCAATCTAAATTCATAATATATTTACAAATTCTAATTTGGGTCTACCCTTTTACCAAGTTTTAAAACTCAAACATTTAAACTTATTTGCATAGATAATGTGGATACATTTTTTTTTTGTAACCGTGGGTTTTCGGGTCAGCTTACGTGCACCGACTAATTCCCGGGCGACCACGAATGGTCTGAAGTCATCGCAGATGAACCTCCATGGTCACAAGAGCTTTGGCAGCGTCTGGATTTGAATCCTGGGTAGATGAGATATTCCACTACATTCCCAAAGACTTTACCAGTACGCCACAACCCAAGTGGTTTGATGGATCACTTTAACAAACGAGTTGTGTGGACAATGTGTATTCACATTGTGTTTGTTCATAACAATTATGTACATTGCGTATACATGGCTATGCACAACAATAATTTACACTCTTTTATGCTCCTTTCGTATGTACATTGGTTATACACAATGTGTTATATGCTCTCATGTATGTTTTAAAATTAATTATTAAAGCTTAATTTACCGCTATTTCATTCTAATTATTTAAAATTTCTTAAAAACAATCATTAAAGTTTATGTACTACATTTAATGTTATTTATTAACTTTCAGTATTTATCTTTAACTATTTAACTCCTCTAAAATCACTCCCCACTTCAACTCCCTGCATAACTAAATATAGGATAAAAATCAAATTTTAAATATAAAAAATCTAAAATATAATTAAGAAAATCTAACGGAATATTTAATGTTTATTTTATAAAAAAAAAACATTATATTATTAAACCTAAAATAAATTACATTATTATTAAACTATCGAAGAAACTCTTAAAAACAAACTTTTATGCATTAAATATTGTTTATTGATGTCCTTCATGTTGTTGCCCAGTGGTAAGATAACATCCTCGGGGGTCAGTGGATGGTATCCCTGACTACCCAGGTGTAACACCCTCAAACCTGAAGATAGCAACTAAATTAAAATTTTCTAAATACATCAATAAATGAATCGTCTACAACCACATATTTAAATTCAACTACAATACACGAATACCACCTTGTATATACAGACTATAAAGGACGGGTGCTACTAATTTTCATGCATAGTCACTATCTCCATAATGCGGAAAACTTCGCCGAATTCTTACTTTCGTATCTATCTAAGGTTTTACTCTTCACATGATTACTAGAATCAAACCCCAACCTTGAAACCTGATGCACATTCCGATAAATAAAAAGGTTAGGCTTAACGCCTAATGAGCTCAAGAGTTTTCAACATGATTACAAAGACCATTAACTGGAAATAATGTAACTTAAATTATAATCCTTTAAAACGAACTTCTTTAAGCAAGAGGACGACATGTTTTCCAATATTAAGCAAAATATAAATGGACGCCTCGACGCCAAACATTAACTCATGAAATAATGCAACCCGACACTTACTCAAAACGTGAATAGTTGTAAATGCTCCCATGATGACATTTGAATTAAAACTTTATAACTCAAGCGACCAAAAAAAGATTATAAGGACAAAACCCAATGACTCAACTAGTTATAAACGGAAAGTGACTATCCCATAAAAACCAGCTCAAAAATTAACTCGTGGATGCAGGTCCGGGTCTTGGACTCCGCGAGCCCTTACTATCTCATCCTCGAAATCCCCCGAGACTAATCCCAACACCAATATAAAACAGGCTCAAAGATTAACTCGTGGATGCAGGTCCGAGTCTTGGACTCCACGAGCCCTCACCGTTTTATCCTCGAAATCCCCCGAGACTAATCCCGACACCAACATAAAACAGGCTCAGAGATTAACTAATGGATGCAGGTCCAGGTCTTGGACTCCACGAGCCCTCACCGTCTTATCCTCGAAATCCCCCGAGACTAATCCCGACACTGACATAAAACAGGCTCAGAGATTAACTCGTGGATGCAGGTTCGGGTCTTGGACTCCACGAGCCCTCACCGTCTTATCCTCGAAATCCCCCGAGACTAATCCCGACCAACATACAAATAATAGCCCATTTTCTTTTAAAATAACATGACCGACTCATATGCCTGTGGATCCACTACATTATAGTCTAAAACGCTACATGACTCCAACTGAATGACCAACGCACTCAAGACATGTAACTCTCAAATGACCCGTAAAATAACGCCATCAAACCAAAACTTCCATTTCGAGCTATTAAACCGGACAATTGCCCTCACGACTCATTTTAGTCAAAACCGAGCTAAGATGCTCAAAAATCCATTTGACCAATAATTATCGGTCCTCCAAATTATGAAATGTCTTTAAAATAACGTTTACGAAGACACACACTACGAAGACGTATTTAACCCAAAACTTAACACATATTGGGACCAAAGATTTTACCAAAGAGTTTATGAATGCAAATGTACCCGAAATGCAGATAATATGAAATAGACTTCATTTGTACAATCAATGATGCATAATTCATGAGAATGGCTTTTACTTGTACAAAATCACCATGAATGTGAAAACCATGCTATTTACTCATTGGAACATTCAAAACCCAAATATGAGTATTTTGTGAGGTTAACACAACTCAAGTTCACCAAATATGAAAACTTATCAAGATCCTCACTCTTTGACAAATAACCAAGTAAAACGTATTTTACTTCAAAATACTCCAAACTTATCAGCAGTTAACCATTTCGTATAAAACTTTTTTAAAATAACCATTTTGGCATGTACACCATTTTCACAAATCAACTTGAACTCACCTTGCTAGATTTAGGCTAAATCTAGATTTTACCCAAACGAGCTCTTTTGAAGACCACTTGAATCCTCAAGCCGAAAACTTCCAAAACCTAGATCTAACATTCCAACCCATAAATAACCATAATCAACCATAAGGAAACATTCTCCAAACATAAAAATACCAAGATCCCAAACAAGATCAAAACCCTAATTTCTCCAAAATCATCAAATCCGAGGTTTGAGATATCGAACCTTAAGAAACCACCAATGGAGCATTTATAACCTTAATACAAGAAAACTTACCCTTGAAGACAAAAAGGCTTCCGAGAACACCCAATCCAACACTTCAACCCGAGCTCCCAACCGTTGAACTTGATGAGGAAGATGAAGATGAAGGTTTTGTGGGTTATCATCCCAACTAGCTAGATGATTAAGAATCATGTGGTATGAAGAAGAAAAGCCTCCAAAATGGGTTAGGGTTCGGTTTTAGGGTTTGGGAGAGAAAAGGGAAGAAGATAGAAATGAGAAATGAGAAGAAATGGTGAGAATTCAGATATTTTAATGCCTTGGCACCCACTCGCGATAGTGCCCCGCGACGTTGACATGGTCACTGTTGCAGGGGCATAATCACCCCACTTGTACCACAAGGGGTGGAGTCCCTGCGACTATGCCACGCGATTGTTCCCTTTGGCACAGTCGTCGGGCACTGTCGCCCCACTCCCCCCGAACTCCGAAAATCCGACTTTTTTATGCTAGAGTCCTCGATACCCTAAGGGACTTTAAACGAAGTTTTCCCAACAAACCCCCACCATCTACGGGTTTCGAAAATGTCCGGGTGACCTTTACTTATCGAAAATCCGGGGTGTTACAATCCTCCCAACCTTGGAATGATTTCGTCCTCGAAATCTAGGTTCCCATGAAGTCTTGCCCGTAGAAGGATTTCCCTTAGGGTGCGTTTGGTTTGCGGGAATGGATTGGAATGGATTGGATTTCAAGTAAGGATTTGGATTTGGATTTGGAAGGATTTGGATTTGGGGGGATTTGGATTTGGATTTGGGGGGATTTGAAATCCCTTCATGTGTTTGGATAAGAATTTAAACTCCATCAGGTTTTAGAATCCATCAGATTTAGATTTCAAATACAGGCTCATTGCAACGGATTTTGAAATCCATCATGTAAGGGATTTTTAAATGGTCAACGGATTTCAAATCCGGTCAACGAAATCCATTCCTGCAAACCAAACGCAGGATTGGAATGGATTTGAAATCCAAGTCACTCCAAATCCATTCCAATCCCACAAACCAAACGGGACCTTAACCCTTATTCCAACACCTTTATCATGCCATTTGTACTGATACACACGCCAACTGCCCCTCATGGGCACATTACACTCATGACCGAGCGAACACTTAACTCACCCAAGTAAGTTTTACCCACAACGTTACGGTCGTCTCCCAACCTTGGGTGACAATTACTACCTCCAGGTAGTTTATGACTTCAACTCCTCACCGACCAATTCCCTTCGAATCTACACAGTTCACAATCCAAAGTTAAAGGTCGTAACCAAACTCCCTTGAACCATCAAATTCCTACCAATCCACTCCTAATATTGGTATGGATGTCCTCCCAAGGCGCACCGATGCGTCCCTTAGGCAATCGTTTAGCCCAGATTTGGCTAATGCTCAACTTCTTTCCAAACCCAACCTCGCAACATTCCCATAATAAAATATTTACCACCACAGGAATGCTTAAACACATCGGTACTTGCTCATCAACACCTAATCTTCTTTCAAATTTCATTGTTGGGAGTTCAATATTTTTCAATAATCCAACCGGTTGTATCCAAACTTTTCCAGATCCAAAGACTTTACGAAAACAAGTCGACACCTAGGACTAAACGATGACCTTGAAAATGTGGACATCCCGTCCCCAAATTCCATCCCAGACGGATTGTCGTACTACGGTTGACACTTAACTGAGAGCTAAGATTTCCTTTGATCGCGGAACCCGCTAAGACGGTACACCAACCACATAAGCCATGGTGTCACACCGACGAGCAACCCACCAAATCGAACCCAATCTAATCGCCCATAAATACCTAAAACTTTAACTCGCATGATTACCGAAGCATAAAATCACTCCTTAATAACTGGGAAACCTAAATCTACTATTTCCATAATACAAGCGCACACTGATTCCAAAAGCTCCACGCCCAAAATATCAAGGTTGACCGCGAGTCGGATCATCCGACGCTTCAAATCCCAAGGATTCCCTTAGTCCCTAATTACAATTGTTTTTACGCCAGGGTTTAAGTCTATAGGCCTAATGAGTTCAAGGTTTTTCGACCAATATACCAATTTGAAATTTATAAAACTTTCAAATACATAAACGGTTAAACGATTAGACGTGCGGTAAAATACACTACCGTTCAACCGATAGGTTTCAAGATTGGTTATCAACACAGCGCATATAAAACTATTTCTAAAAACACATTTGTTCAATGCTTACGTTAATAAAGACAATAATAAAACATGCACAACAATTTACACTATAAACGTGAAAACAGGTTCTTGCACCACAACGCGTGCAATAAATGTTTTTACAACTCCAAACGAGAATTTCACAATTTTAACTTCAAAAATTCTGCCTCTTTAACCAAAAGACGTTGTGGCAAAAGAATTTTCAACAAACCCCATAAGCAGCAGTTCATTCCCCAAAGGCGGTAAAATAATAGAAATGCAAATAAGATTTCAAATCGAGTTTAAAGCTTTAAGTCGCATAACTAAACACATTTAGCCCAACAAAACTTCAACGACAAGGATGTTGCTGACTCAATAAACGCATTGCAGAAATTTCTATCAGTAAAAATGGATGATTGAATTACGATCAGAACAAAAGTCTTGCTTGAAATAACGAAGATCTTTTTCACGATTACACACACCGACGTTAAAATTAAATCCAAATGCAAAAAGCATGCAACGAATGACATTTGTATAATATTCAACATTTAACGCACACAATGATGCATATGCACATGTTCTCAAAATTATTTACGCAACGCAAAATGACGTAAGACGAGACACCCTAAACCCAACTGAATTTTCGCGAGACTCATTAACGCTAAAATCATGCAGTGTCAAGTTTTCATCTCTCAATAAAGTGTGCAAGACGACTATATGTTTAAAATATTAATCTTCTAAGAGTTTCCTCTTTTAATGCAATGAAAGGTAAAATGACACCTTTAACAAAATTCACATGGGACACGACGCCAAATAACTCGTAAGCTTAAAAGAAGCAAAATTAAAACCCATGCATGAAAAGACATCGCATAAAACAATACTCCATGAAATTTCAACAAAATTCACACAAACTAAAATTCTCAAGAATTTCTGACTCAACACGTGGGAATAACTTTTCCTTTAAAACCATTGATATATGTGGAGGAGATCCAATGCCTAGGTTAAAATCTCATAGCTACTTGCCCAATACTCAAATGACATTAAAACATGGATATCACAATATCCGCAAATAGCGTTAAACAAGAGACGTGAATAAAGAGATTTTTTATAACAATTTGCAATTACGTTCAACAAAACATTTTCATGAATGCTTAAGCTCACAGTTTAAAAATCTGATGTGTGTTAAAGACTCTACCAAAACTTTATAATATAAACCACTTTTTGATTTATGAACATAAGAAACAATTTATGCAGCTTTATTTCGGAAATAAATTTAGTGCATGAATTTGATCGACACTTGGCATCATAGGACTACCCTTCCCAACAACCCGACAGACTATCGTCATTCGGATGCATCAAACGTCTTAAAGTCACAATCTCAATAATTTGATAAACTTACGAATTCTCCTTGAAATAGAATCGGTCTAACAAACTCACGGATCTAAATCCAACCAAGATTTCCGACCCAAGAGGATTAACTTGGTGACCTCTTCGCGCTTAGCTATCTCTCCCGGTGACCTTGATATAAACATCAATCCTTCCTTAGCTGACTCACTTAGGAACTTTCTCACTACCCCAACGGTCATCATTTCGAGGTAGCGCAAGTGCATATATGTAGCATGTAGGTTCACCATAACACTGGTATGTGCTATTATGAACGTACCGTACATGAACATCCTTGCGACCCTCGACAATTTTTTTTCGTTTCTAGCGACTAGTCATCCTCAAAGCATCTTATCTTATGGTACCTAATGTGCAACTTCACTTATCTTCGCTTATAAGAACGCTAGTTTGAGTCTAGGCATCCTAAAATCAATACCTAAATCTCTCAAACTTAAGCTCTGATACCAACTTGTAACACCCTCAAACCTGAAGATAGCAACTAAATTAAAATTTTCTAAATACATCAATAAATGAATCGTCTACAACCACATATTTAAATTCAACTACAATACACGAATACCACCTTGTATATACAGACTATAAAGGACGGGTGCTACTAATTTCCATGCATAGTCACTATCTCCATAATGCGGAAAACTTCGCCGAATTCTTACTTTCGGATCGAGCTAAGGCTTTACTCTTCACATGATTGCTAGAACCAAACCCCAACCTTGAAACCTGATGCACATGCCGACAAATAAAAGGCTAGGCTTAACGCTTAGTGAGCTCAAGAGTTTTCAACATGATTACAAAGACCATTAACTGGAAATAATGTAACTTAAATTATAATCCTTTAAAACGAACTTCTTTAAGAAATAGGACGACCTGTTTTCCAATATTAAGCAAAATATAAATGGACGCCTCGACGCCAAACATTAACTCATGAAATAATGCAACCCGACACTTACTCAAAACATGAATAGTTGTAAATGCTCCCATGATGACATTTGAAGTAAAACTTTATAACTCAAGCGACCATAATAAGATTATAAGGAGAAAACCCGATGACTCAACTAGTTATAAATGGAAAGTGATTATCCCATAAAAACCGGCTCAGAAATTAACTCGTAGATGCAGGTTCGGGTCTTGGAATCCGCGAGCCCTCACCGTCTCATCCTCGAAATCCCCCGAGACTAATCCCGACACCAACATAAAACAAGCTCAGAGATTAACTCGTGGATGCAGGTCCGAGTCTTGGACTCCACGAGCCCTCGCCGTCTTATCCTCGAAATCCCCTGAGACTAATCCCGACACCAACATAAAACAGGCTCAGAGATTAACTCGTGGATGCAGGTCCGGGTCTTGGACTCCACGAGCCCTCACCGTCTTATCCTCGAAATCCCCCGAGACTAATCCCGACCAACATACAAATAATAGCCCATTTTCTTTTAAAATAACACGACCGACTCATATGTCTGTGGATCCACTACATTACAGTCTAAAACGCTACATGACTCCAACTGAATGACCAACGCACTCAAGACATGTAACTCTCAAATGACCCGTAAAATAACGCCATCAAACCAAAACTTCCATTTCGGGCTATTAAACCGGACAATTGCCCTCACGACTCATTTTAGTCAAAACCGAGTTAAGATGCTCAAAAATCCATTTGACCAATAATTATCGGTCTTCCAAATTAAGAAATGTCTTTAAAATAACGTTTACGAAGACACACACTACGAAGACGTATTTAACCCAAAACTTAACACGTATTGGGACCAAAGATTTTACCAAAGAGTTTATGAATGCAAATGTACCCGAAATGCAGATAATATGAAATAGACTTCATTTGTACAATCAATGATGCATAATTCATGAGAATGGCTTTTACTTGTACAAAATCACCATGAATGTGAAAACCATGCTATTTACTCATTGGAACATTCAAAACCCAAATATGAGTATTTTGTGAGGTTAACACAACTCAAGTTCACCAAATATGAAAAACTTATCAAGATCTTCACTCTTTGACAAATAATCAAGTAAAACGTATTTTACTTCAAAATACTCCAAACTTATCAGTAGTTAACCATTTCGTATAAAACTCTTTTAAAATAACCATTTTGGCATGTACACCGTTTTCACAAATCAACTTGAACTCACCTTGCTAGATTTAGGCTAAATCTATATTTTACCCAACGAGCTCTTTTGAAGACCACTTGATTCCTCAAGCCGAAAACTTCCAAAACCTATATCCAACATTCCAACCCATAAATAACCATAATCAACCATAAGGAAACATTCTCCAAACATAAAAATACCAAGATCCCAAACAAGATCAAAACCCTAATTTCTCCAAAATCATCAAATCCGAGATTTGAGATATCGAACCTTAAGAAACCACTAATGGAGCATTTATAACCTTAATACAAGAAAACTTACCCTTGAAGACAAAGAGGCTTCCGAGAACACCCAATCCAACACTTCAACCCGAGCTTTCAACCGTTGAACTTGATGAGGAAGATGAAGATGAAGGTTTTGCGGGTTATCATCCTAACTAGCTAGATGATTAAGAATCATGTGGTATGAAGAAGAAAAGCCTCCAAAATGGGTTAGGGTTCGGTTTTAGGGTTTGGGAGAGAAAAGGGAAGAAGATAGAAATGAGAAATGAGAAGAAATGGTGAGAATTCAGATATTTTAATGCCCTGGCACCCGCTCGCGATAGTGCCCCACGACCTTGACATGGTCACTGTCGCAGGGGCACAATCGCCCCACTTGTACCGCAAGAGGTGGAGTCCCCGCGACTATGCCACGCGATTGTGCCCTTTGGCACAATCGCCGGGCACTGTCGCCTCACTCCCCCCGAACTCCGAAAATCCGAATTTTTGATGCTAGAGTCCTCGATACCCTAAGGGACTTTAAACGAAGTTTTTCCAACAAACCCCCACCATCTACGGGTTTCGAAAATGTTCGGGTGACCTTTACTTATCGAAAATCCGGGGTGTTACACCAGGTTCAAACCCCGTGGTGTTACACCAGCATCCTGTGACATCCATGATCATGGGTCTGCCACATAGTGGTACCCTTCATTGGGTTGGGTCGTGATCGACGGGGATTAGTCGGGTGACACCCTTAAGTGGGAGCCCGAATACCCCGGGAACGTGTGTGTGTGTGTGTTAACTTGCCGTTCAAAAATAAAGTATTGTTTATTGATACACATTACTTAAAATTCAAGATTACAAGTCATGATGCATAAGTACAAATTTTTAAATCTATATGTTTGAATTCATAACTAACTGATAAACATAATCAAAACAGGATAAACATCTCAATTTAAATATAAAAAATTTAAAATATATAAGATAATCATTGAATTATAACAAAATACTTAAAAAAAGTATATAAAAAACATTATATTATTAAACTTAAATTAAACAAATTTATAAAAAAAATCATTGTCATTTTCTCAAAACCATCTAAAATCGTACTGTAAATCGATAAAAAAACAAAAAAATAAAAGTAAACATTAAAATTGTGATATATCTTGTTGTATTGTGTGATTACGCTTCAAATACCTCGGAATTGTGTTTTATTGAAGGAAAATGATAATTATGTTGATATGATTTGAAAGGACAAGGATAAAATGGAAAGTTTAAAAAATATTTGTAACTAATTTTAGATTAACTCAAACATGAAAATGATTTATTGCGATTTAAATTTTAAATTACCAACATGCTCTTTATTAATTAATTATAGAATATTATTGATGGTCGTTGAATTAAATGTAGTTAGTAGTTAAAATGGGATCTCACATTTATTACAATATATGCATTCTCCAATGATTAGCCCCATATATACACATACAAATTTATATATAGAGAGAGACAACTTATTTTATAAACCAATAAAATTGTGTAAACTATGAAACCTAATTGTAAGTTATTATATGCCCATGACACGTGTCACACAGGGATACTGCTAAGAATTATGTAAACCAATAGGGTCGCACACAAAGAATACGTTTTGTTTTCATCTTTAGAAACCCGGATTAAATCAAGTTGATTGAGGAAATAATTATTTTTTTAAGGATAATTATGAAAATATATGTTAAACTGTAATTATGATAATTACAGGGTGAAAACATAATTATGTTAATTACGTGGTGGTGTTATTTGTAATTATATATATAATCATATTTAAAGTTTAAATGATAATTATATATATATATATACATATATTTGAATTTAAATTTAAATATTACAGATAATTATTAAAATCTTATTTGAATTATAGTCTAACTATAATTCTTTTGGTATAAATAGGGCGTTAGGCTAAACCATTTTTCATACAATTGAATTAGAATAGCCTATCAGAGAAGTACAGAAAAGAAACATTTTCTTTTCTGTAAAACACATATAGATCTAGGGTTATTAGGCTAGCACCCGGTGGAGGCGGGAAACGTGTTCGTGTGTGGATTTCCAATAGAGGAAACCTACTTTGGTTTCTTGGTGCTTCAATTGTAACCCCGACAAATCTACAAAAGGTACATATTCTAAACCCCCTATGGTGTGGTTTATTTTAATTAAATGCATCATTGGATCCGATTGGGTTTTAATTGTCTAGAAAAGTTTACTATATATTTAATATTTGTAACCAAAAATTGCCTTTAATTTCCGTTGCGTATAACGGTTACAAATTTATTAAAACACAACAGTGGTATTAGAGCAACTTTGATGATATTTAATTAAAAGGGAACAAAATCTTATATGGCAAATTTAATTGAACTTTAAATTTCTAAATTGGATTTAGAATTTTAGTTGGGCCTCGTGTTAAAAGCCTTTTGAAACCAAAGCCTTAAAAGGGTTTTAAACTCTTTTAATTAAAAGTAAAAAAAGAGGGATGTTTGACCATAAGAGTTGACTAATACAAAAGGGTTTGAGAAACCCTAATTGTCTCTCCCTCTATCTGTTTCCAACCGCAAGCGGCTTCTTACTCTTATTTAGAGCCGACCAGAAAAAATGTGGCTGCTGTCGCCTCTTGTCCTTAATTTTTCTCTTCATAGTCGACGAATGCCACCAAATAGCATTGCCACCGTTTAGATTTATCCATACCACGACCAAGACTGTGGATGCTGGTTTCATGGGACTACGACGGAATGGCTTGGTTTACCGCCGCCCTGGACCATGGCCAAGACCGTGGGGGATGTTTTTGTCACCGACTTTCCGTGTCTTTAACCAACCAATTGCACCTCTCGGGTGGGTTGTTTCGTTCTTGCAAGCTTCTGGTAAACCACTATTGTTTTCATGCGACGGGTTTTCTTCCCTCGTCGGTCGTCATTGGACTTTGTCGGTTTCCGCCGCTGGTCTGTTGTTCCAATAATATGGTAGCTGGTAGTGATGGATCATTTTTCCTGCTGGCTATTGCTAGTAGGCTATGCGGCAGGTCCATGGCATTTAGAAGTTCTCCTATGCGGTCTTAGCCACGACCTAGTGCCGGTTATTGATGTCTTTTGGCAACGATTTGGTGATGTCTTGGGCGGCTGGGGCTACAACCCTAAGCCGTTGCCATATCTCCCTTTTAGTTAAAAAAAATTTATTGTTTGGTTCGACTGTTGCCGATCAAGTTTTTCAAGGCATTATGCCACTCGTCGTCGTAAGGAAGTTTTTCGGGCTCGACACTCATGGTCGCTCCATGATTAGAGTTTAGGCCAAAATGTTTTTGGCCGTGAACTTCAGTTTGTGTCGGCCACCAAGGTGGTGGTTCGGGTGTTAGGATTATGCTCTATGTGGTCGGCCAAGGGTTGGGCCAAAGGCCCAAATTTGTTGTTTTTTTAGTCTTAAAATTTGTGGGTCGAGGTTGCCCTAAATTTGTTGGATCATGTCATAGCCAAAGGCTTTTTGGGCCTATTATTTTAAAAGGAAAACTATTTTCTTTTAATATGGCGGCTATCGATCGAGATTCTTAATGTTATCGTCTGGGTTTAAATTTCCGGTCACCGTTGGCTTGGAGCCACGTTATTGGGTTGTCATCCTATTTTAGTTTTTGGGTCGATACCCTATTTTGAGAATTGGACCCGGGCTAGTAGGCCCAAGCATTATTTTAGGGTTGTTACCCAAGTTTTTCGTACTGGGCTTAAGCCCAAAAGGGTTTTGGGTCATGGTTTGTTAACCTGCAATTGAAATAGGCCAATTAATTTTATAGTGCCATATAATAATTTGTTTCATTTTTTTGGCCTTTTAATTATGTTAACTATAATTTGGCCAAATTTGTGTACATTTTATGTTTAAAATGAGATAATATATGGTTTGCCCCGAAATCAACACCTAAATCTCTCAAACTTAAGCTCTGATACCAACTTGTAACACCCTCAAATTTTGGTAAGAGCAACTAATTAAATTTTGATATTACATCAAGTAAAAGATAAATTTTCAAAATAAAATTCCCTATTTGACCTCAACAAATATAAACTCTAGTCTTATACAAGGACCAGACCCAGTCGGGTGTTACTTAATCCCAACTATAAGCTGCTCTTCCCGAAACAAATGCGGAAAACTTCGCTAAGGTAACCACTTTTCGAGCATTAAACTAGCACTCCTCTCTACACAGTGTCACTAGAACTATTCCCAACCAGAACCTGTTACACATGCCAACAAATAAAAAGGTTAGGCTAACGCTTAGTGAGTTCAAAAGTTTTCAACATGAATAAAGATATCGTTGAAAAGAAGTAATGTAATTTAAATCATAATCTTTCAATTTGATATGCCTTAAATATGAAAACGACTCGCTTTCCAATAATATGCAATTTGGGCAAGAAACACCAATATAAACGTTTTCAAATCCAAACTACTTCGGGGATAACGTCCCAACATATAACGTTCTTTCGTACATTAATTTCAACCCAAACTCACTCAAAAACGTGAATAGAAATTGAACTCTCCATTTATAAAAACGCGGTTAAAACTTTATATCCCGAAACACCCAAAAAGCTGGTGGGGCATAATACTCAACCCATAAATCATGGACAAGATACAAAACGTCACCGAAAACTTGGATAATAAAATTCAATACCCAAAACAACACCTTTCAGTGATGGGGGAAACCCGAATTCCATCGAATGTGGCGGGCACACAAAGTTAGGCCACTTATCAATGTTATATGAGCTTCACTTAGGGATAAAATACTCGTTAACATCAACCTTTCCGGGTCTATAGATAACAAACCAACAAGCTCAACACCTCTGTGTCTATTGCTTGGATAATCATCAAGTTCAACCCCTCTAGGTCTGTACCTTGGAATTTTCGTGCACTCATAAAGTTCAACCCCTCTGGGTCTATACCTTGGAATTCCCAAAATATCCCAGTTAAGCTCGTTCACAAGAAAAGTGCAATTAGTGGTCAGAAGACCCCATGCCTATTTCAAGTTACAATACGGGGATATTGATCCCACTAAAGCTGACTCTTATGCCTATGGATCCAATGCATTACAGTCTAAAACGTTACATGACTCAAACGAATGAACTAACATATTCAAAACATGTAACTCTCAAATAAGATGCAACTAAGTACACCATACGTCCAAGGCTCCTTAACTAGCTACCAAAACTAAACAAATGTTCCGAAGACCCATTTGTGTGTAAACCAAGCCCCAAAAGGCATAATGAACGATTGGCTAAAATACGTGAGCCAATAGGGTTACAAAACCAAAATACGTCTTTTCCCAAAATTCTTTGTCTCTCAAATCACAATTGGCCTTCGGCCCAAAACTACAAGGTTTACCAATTCTAAAATGTTCCCAAAGTCAGGAATAACCAAAACCAAAGGACTCAGACATTCGCTCCTTCAAAACGTCCCATTACATAAATGATGCATATTTCATAAACACTAATAAGTGTATTTTGTCCCAAATAATCTTTATTTATGAATAAATTATTAAAACACCTTCATTCATGACTTATTTATCAAAATACCCAAAAATCCCAAATGTGGTGTTTTACAAAGTTTATAAAGCTAAACACTTCAAGAAATCAAAAGTTATCAAATAACTCACAGTTGATAATTTCATGTAAAACACAGAAATACTTTAAAATGGACATTTTGCCATGTACAACGTTTTCACAAATTAACTTGAACTCACCTCGCTAGATTTAGGCTAAATCTAGATTTTACCCCAACTTGAGCTTCCTTGAAGAAACTTGAATCCACAAGCAAAATCTTCCAAAAACCTAAAATCAAAATTTTCCAACCATGAACATACTTATTCAACCATTTAAAATCATTCCCCAGACATTTTGTATCAAAACCCCCCAACTTGACCCAAACCCTAGTTTTGGTCTAATTCCTCCAAAATCATCAAGTCCAAGATTGAGAGGTGTAACCACTAGGACATCATCAAATGAACATTTATGATCTATATAAATGTTTAGAAAAAGGAGAACGAACTTACCAAGTGGGTTTTGAGCAAAACCCTAAGAACTCCAAAAATCTCAAGGGTTGAAGATGAAAGCTTTGTCTTGAATCAAGAGGTGTACCCACTAGCATTGATGATGAAGAAATTCTTGGTTTTAGGAGAAGAAACCCCAAAATAAGTTAGGGTTCATGAGAGGGTGTGAGGGGTCGATTTTGGAGGGATAGAAATAAGAGTTAGAAATGAGAAATGGAGTGAAAAGGGCTGAAAATCGAATTTTAATATGCTGGTACTCCTTGGCTATAGTGCCAAGCGCTTGTGCCAGTGGCACTATCGCTGGCACAATCTCCAGGAGTGTACCGAGAGGCCATTTGGCTTGGCGATAATGCCAAGCGATTGTGCCCTCTAGCACTCTCGCTGGCATGGTCGCCCAGGTGCCCCCAAACCCCAAAAATCCGACTTCTCCGCTCTCGATTAGCTTGGCATCCAAATCAACAAATATACCCACAATAGTACGCAATTGTAGCTTAAATGGGGAAGGAAGGATAGTCAAACGTACCAAAATTCAGGGTGTTACAATCCTCCCAACCTTAGAACGATTTCGTCCCCGAAATGTACTCCTCACCCAAGACTTTACATTACCACCCTTGCCTCCTATTGGGTTCCCTTGGTCCCCAAAGGTCACAACACATCATAGATATCAATGACGTCATTCCCGAAAGAGAACTATTGTCTCCCTTTCCAAGGGATTGCCTCCGACCCGATTATCCTTGAGCTAAAACTCGTTAACTTCCTGATAAACTGCGATACTGATATTCCTTCACATCCTAAATCATTCGGATACATCACACTCATATAAAAGTGAACCTCGAACCTTACGAGAGTAATCCTTAACCCTCAGATCCCGGTCGTCTCCCAACCTTAGGGAACACGTACTACCTCAAAGGCAACTTATGGCCTCAACTTCTCGCTGACTAATTCGCCTCAGCTCGACATGCTTCTGAACCCAAACCAAAGTTCGATATCAACTTCCAAGGAATCCTCTAAATTTTTAATGCTCCAAGGTCGTCCTTCCGAGGCGTACCAATACGCTCTTCGGGTAACTGGTTAAGGTAGATCTAACTATCACTCAACCCCGATCTACTCCCAACCTCAAACATTCCATCAAGAAGATATTTACCATATCAGGGAAGCTTATACACATCGATACTTAATTACCAACATCTAATCTTCCCTTAAGTTCCACCACTGCGAGGCTAACATTCCTCATAATCCAATGGGATATTTCCAAACATTCTAAAGATTTATTAACCTCAAAATAACAAGCCGACGCCTAAAATCAAGATGGTCATGCTGAAAACGTAGGTACACCGGCAAACATTTCACTCCAGATTTGCATTGCCAATATTACAGTTAACACCTAACATGGCACTAAAATTCCTAATCTTACATCTCTAACAAATGAACCACAACATTCCCTTTAATCTTGAATACTTGCCCCGATGGCCCATTCCCAAACATATTCATGATGTCGAACGATCAACCCAACAACCCATATCCAACCATAAGCAATTAACCACACAAAGCCTTAACCTGAAGATTTATTGAAGCAGAAAGATCACCTCTTAATTAACTGGGAGAAAGCCTAAATCTAACACCTCAATTATTCATGCATGACCCGATTCAAAATCTGAAACCCAAAATTCAGAACCGACTGCAAGTCGGATCATCCGACGCTTCGATTCCCAAGGACTCTTCTAGTCCCGAATTACAAATCCTTTCACGATAGGGTTTTAAATCTATAGCCCTAATGAGTTCAAGGTTTTCCGACTAGCATACCAATTTGGAATTTTGTAAAACCTTTAAATGCAAAAGTTTTATAACAATTTATCATATGCGTAAAAATCTACTCCCGTTTATTCGTTAGGTTTCAAAATTGAACACCAACACTACGCATATAAAACCATTTCCAAAACTCATTTGAATAGCACTTACGTTAATAAAATGGTAACAAAAGATGTGCAACAAAATTTTCAAACGGACTACCATGGTCCTAGTATGCATCAATTTATACTATATATATGAAAATAATTTTCTGCACTATAACATGTGCAATAAAAGTTGTACAACTCCCCAAAGAGGATTTCACAATTTCAATTTTAAAATCTTTTCCTTTAAACCACAAAACGTCGGAGGATAAAATCATCAACAAGGCCCATATACGTCCGTTTATTTCCCAAATTTAGCAACGCAATAGAAACGTAGATAAATTTTTAAATCCAACTCAAATTTTTGGGCCGCACAGATAAAACACACTCACCCAAAGCGGTAACTACAACGACATGCAAACCGAAAATTCATTTCATGCATTGCAGAAAGCTTATGACGGCAGAGTCAACAGTTGAAGCACGTTTAGATCAACAACTCTATTTGAAGCAACATAAATCTTATATACGTTTACTCACACCAATAGTATAATTTAATCCAAATGTAACACGTGGCATGACATCTATTAACAAAACATATAAATTAACGCACACAATAATGCATGTATACACGTTTCAAAATTTATCTACGCGACGCAAAATGTCGTAAGACAAGACACTATAAAACCCAACTGAATTTTAAATTGTACAAAATTGTTTTTTTGCCACAGTTTTGAAAATTCAAGTTAGTCACGGTTGGGTTTAAAACTGTGGTTGAAAGTCATAAATAAAATTTGAGTATTAGGTTAGCCATGATTTAACTCAATAAATGTGACCATTACAAATCATGTTTAAACATAATGCCATGTTTTAGACAAAAATGCGACTAAATGGTTCTTTATGGTCACAATTTTTTTTTCTGTGCCAAGTAACAACTAAAAACCGTGGCCATATATTGACATATAGTCACAATTTTTGTCTAAACCATGACTTTATGTTATGACGGTTATTTTCCGTGGACATAGACAGACATATGGCCACATGAAGCCAACTCTCTGTGGTTAAAACCAAACTACATATAGCCACGAAAACTTGTTAAACGTTGCCAAAAGTCAAGGTGTTTATGGCCACGGTTTTAATTATCCCCTGTCACCAAAAGGTGACCAATAGTCATAGTTTTACAAATTAAGCATAACTATAGGTCATGAATTGACAACAATTAGTATATAATATGTGTAAGCTAAAAGTATAGTTAAGGTCACGTTTAAAATTAGTCGGTGGCTAAAAGAAAACCAATAACCCACTTTCTAAAAATTCAGTTCATGTGACTAATAAGTAACTTGTGGCCACGTTTTATTACTATGTGTGACCAAAAGTTAACCAATAGCCACGATTCTAAAAGTTAAGCGTAACATATGTCATGAATTGGTCACGGTTTTATTATTTTTTGTGGGCAAAAGGTAACTATTAGCTACAATTTTTAAATTTAAGTGTAACTATATGTTACGATTTGATCATGGATGATATGAAATTTATGTGGCTAAAAGCACAACTAAGATCACGGTTAAAATAAATGTACGTGACTAAAAGGTAACTTGTAGTCATGCTTCTAACAATTTAATTCGCGTGGCTAATAAGTTGTTTATGACCAAAATTATTTTTATTAATATGGGTGATAAAAATTTAACCAATAGCCACGGTTAACCATACACCATGAATTGGCTATGTTTTTCTTTTATCATTTTGTGTAGCAAAAAAGTAAACAGTTGACACGATTATAAAAATTAAGCATAACTATATATTATGATTTGGCCACGGTAAATATCAAATTTGTGTGGCAACAAGTAGAGTTAAAGGTCACAGTTAAAATAAGTCCAAATGGCGTTAGGATAATCAATGGTCATGTCAAAGAAAATTTTTAGTGGGTATCAGTGATTTATGGCCACGGTTTATACTATATTTGAGTGTCACGGTGCTACATATTCATGAGGTTAGCGTGAGAAGTGGTTATCAACCGTTGGATGAGAAATGGATGCACATTAGGTTGAGATGCATCGAGATAAGATGCACCGAATCAATTCCTTTTTAAGCCGCACCTCATGGGAGGACATTTGATTAAAAATGATCAATGGTTTACATCCTCTTCTCCGCTTCTCACGTTAACCTCAACTTCTCATACGATCATTCGCTTATATATATTAATTGTATACCCGCACAATGTTGCAGGAGGTAAAAGTATTATAAGTGATTATAAAAGTAAGCCAAGGAATGAAAATGAATATGTTGCGGGTATGGAAATGTCTATATTCATTGCATTATATTACATGCTTTTACATTCCTTGAGTAACAAATGTAATCGATAACTTGTGCAAAGCAAATCAGCAATAAGTGTGTCTAATGGTCTATTCATCTACAAAACCATGTTTTAATAATTTAAAATAAAATGCTAGAATAATATTTAACAGAAAAAGAAAATTTTTGATGGGCATCAAAAGACAAAATAATTGTTGAAACTGTCTTACATTGGAATTAAAACTTAGCAACTTAGGTCATAAGTTCTCAAATGCAGAATATACCATATCACAATTCGCAAGTGATCATCAAGAACAGGAATACAAGAGATTTCAACTTCTCACTAACTAATTTCTAACAGAATTCTAACACCAAAATGGAAGGAAGACCACAGATTTATTAATCTGACAAGTAAAATTGTATGTAACAACTAACTGCACAATTTTTTTCTGTTTGTACAAAAATGAAGCAAGATCATAGAATCAAAAACAACCTCTTTGTTGTTGGAAAAACTTGTTTTTCACAAAATGATTAGATTTACATCACTCGTAGATCTCTGAATGGTTCAGTCGAGTTCCTGGAGCCTTGTACAAATACTTGTTCAGCCTCGCCTACATTGTTGTTTTGGTCCAGCAACTCATGGTCGATGAAAACGACAATTACTGTGATGTCACTTGGCATAACCAACATTAGAAATCTCTAGACCCTTTTGCTCTCTGCATTGAGCTCAAAAACAACACCTCAAAATCAAACAAGTTTTCCATTTGATGCACAAAAAATTATACTAACCTATTGCTTTTGACACAGTGATGTGATTCTTCCGATCGTCTATTGGTTGCCCGAGATAGTAATGGTGAAACCGCGACCCGTTGTCTATAGTGAGACAAGAACCTTGGTATAAGATACGCCACAATCAACCCACCAAGTTGATTGATAAGTATTGAACGCCACAAGCAAGAAGACTTGATAAGTTCTATAGTTCACAAAGAACAAAAAGAGTTTAAAACTCACAATTTCATTCAAATCAAAAGTGGTTTCAAAAGATTACAAAGACAACCTATTTATAGGATACACAAGACAAATCAAAGGACTCAAATAAATTCTTAGACAATAATTGAGGCAACCTTCTAATATCTTCTAAGTAAATGACTTCATAATGATAGGACCCTTCAAAATGCCTTCTAATTCAATGTTATGAGTTACTTGAACTTGGATCTATTGTTGGGCAGATTCATGGACGAAATTCCACCTTTATTTTGGGCTTGGATCCTTATTAAAATGTAGGAAAATGAGTACTCTTTAAGTGGGCTTTGATTTGAGTCCATTTGGACTTGAAATGAATGATTTATGACTAAAACATGGGCCATGTGTAGACTTGGCCGAATTTTCTTGGACTTGGGTGATATTTAGATGAAATAATCACAACTTGGGCTACCAAGCCTTGGGCTAATCTTGGCCTTCAATTCGGATCAAAATTCGAAGGTTTCCTTGGCTACTTGATGAATTGATGATTGATTCTTTCCGACAAGATTTTATCAAACCGTTAAGAGCATCATTGAACATCTTAGCTTTTGACCTTGTGATTGGTCCAATCTTCCATCTCAATGGATCTTCATCATCTGGGTCGTTGGATGGGTTCTCATCATTCCCCCTCTCTTGAATGTGATTTGTCCTCAAATCTTCACCTGCATTAAAGGGGCTCAAATCAGAAACGTTAAAGACATCATGCACATTATACTCAACAGGCAAGTCAAGTTTGTAAGCATTGTCATTAATTTTCTGCATGATTTGGAATGGTCCATCTCCCCTTGGCATCAGCTTTGACTTCCGTTTACTTGGAAATCGTTCTTTTCTCAAATGAAGCCACACCCAATCTCCTGGTTCAAATGTGATCTTTCTTCTACCCTTGTTTGCTTGTTGTTCATACTTCTTGGTGCGCTCTTCGATGTTGCTTTCCGCCTTCTCATGGATCTGTTTAACAAATTCAGCTTTCTTCTTGCCATCTAAATTCACTTGTTCACTTACAGGTAAAGGAGTTAAATCCATTGGAGTTAATGGCTTAAAACCATACACAATTTCAAAAGGTGAAAACTTTGTAGCTGAATGAACATGACGATTATATGCAAACTCAACATGAGGTAAGCATTGCTCCCAAGTTTTGACATTTCTTCCAATAATGGAACGCAACAAAGTACCAAGAGTGCGATTCACAACTTCTGTTTGCCCATCAGTTTGGGGATGGCACGTTGTGGAAAACAAGAGTTTTGTTCCCAATTTCCCCCACAAGGTTTTCCAAAAGTAACTCAAAAATTTTGTGTCTCGATCTGAGACAATGGTTCTTGGCATTCCATGCAACCTCACTATTTCTTTGAAAAACAAATCAGAAATATGTGATGCATCATTAGTTCGGTTGCATGCAATGAAATGAGCCATTTTGGAGAACCTGTCAACAACCACAAAGATTGAGTCTTTGCCTCCCTTGGTTTTTGGCAAACCCAACACAAAATCCATTGAAAGGTCAGCCCACAGTTCACTTGGAATAGGCAAAGGAGTATATAAACCATGAGGTTGAACTTTTGATTTTGCTTGTTTGCAAACAACACAATTTTCACATATTCGTCCTACATCAACTTTCATTTTTGGCCAATAAAAATGTTCTTGTAAAATTGCCAAAGTTTTTGCCACGCCAAAATGACCCATAAGGCCTCCACCATGTGCTTCCCTAACCAAAAGTTCTCGCAAGGAAGAGTTAGGAATGCAAATCTTTGATTCCTTAAACAAAAACCCCTCATGTTTGAAAAACTTTTCAAAAGAACATTTTTCACATGCTTGAAAAATTTGTCCAAAATCGGCATCATTGTGGTACAATTCTTTGATTTGTTCAAAACCAAGAATTTTACAGTCAAGAGAAGAGAGTAAAGAGTATCTTCTTGAAAGTGCATCAGCCACAACATTTTCCTTACCTTTCTTGTATCGGATGACATAAGGAAATGTCTCAAGAAACTCAATCCATCGAGCATGCCTTTTGTTTAACTTATGTTGTCCCTTTAAGTACTTCAAGGACTCATGGTCAGAATGTATCACAAACTCTTTGGCCCACAAATAGTGTTGCCATGTCTTTAATGCACGGACCAATGAATACAGTTCTTTGTCATAAGTGGGGTAGTTCAAGGTCGCCCCATTCAACTTCTCACTAAAATAGGCCAATGGTTTACCTTCTTGCATCAAAACTGCACCTATTCCAACACCTGATGCATCACACTCAATTTCAAAGGTTTTATCAAAGTTGGGCAAAGATAACAAAGGAGCATGGGTTAAATGAAATTTAAGTTGTTCAAAAGCTTGCTCTTGTTCTTTGCCCCATTTAAAACCGACGTTCTTTTTAACGACTTCTGTGAGTGGTGATGCCAAAGTGCTAAAGTTTTTAACAAATCTACGATAAAAACTTGCTAGACCATGAAAACTTCGCACTTCACTTACACTCTTTGGAGTTGGCCAATCTTAGATGGCCTTTACCTTTTCTTCATCAACAGAAATTCCTTGTGAACTTACCATGTATCCAAGGAAAACAACATGATTGGTACAAAAGATGCACTTCTTCAAGTTTGCAAAAAGCTTTTCCTTCCTAAGCATACTCAAAACAGAAGTTAGATGTTCAAGATGATCGTCCAAACTTTTGGAGTAAATCAAAATATCATCAAAGTAAACAACCACAAACTTTCCAATGAAATCTCTCAAAACATGGTTCATTAGTCCCATGAATGTACTAGGAGCGTTAGTTAAACCAAAGGGCATCACTAACCATTCATATAAACCATGTTTTGTTTTGAAAGCGGTTTTCCACTCATCACCCTCTCTCATACGGATTTGGTGATAACCACTTTTCAAATCAATTTTCGAAAATAATTTTGCACCATACAGTTCATCAAGCATATCATCTAATCGAGGAATTGGATGACGATACTTTACCGTGATATTGTTGATGGCGCGACAATCCACACACATCCTCCATGAGTCGTCCTTCTTTGGTACTAACAAGACAGGAACAGCACAAGGACTCATGCTTTCTCGAACCAATCCTTTTGCAAGTAACTCTTTAACTTGTCTTTCCAACTCCTTGGTTTCTTCCGGACTTGTTCTATAGGCTGGTTTGTTTGGGATGGAAGCTCCGGGTACAAAGTCAATTTGGTGTTCAATTCCAAGGATTGGTGGCAATCCATCGGGAACTTCTTCCGGAAACAAGTCTTCAAATTCCTGCAAGATAGACATAACATTGCTCGGAATGGTACCGACCAAGTTGTTAGTGGCTAATTGAGCCTCTTTGAACAAAAGAAGCACAAAAAACATTTCAGAATTTAAAGCTTCTTTTATCTCACTTTTTGTTGCCAAAGCACAATATTGACTCTCTTTTTTTCCCATGGGTGTTTTCTTATCCTTTCCTCTCTTTTTTTTAGCCTTGTTCATTTTTTTCTTTTGGCTCATTTATTTTTTTTGCATCATTTTGAAGTTTAACTTGATCTTCAAAAACTTGACTTGGTGACATGGGTACAAGAGTTACGGGTTTGGCTTTGTGTACAAAAGTGTACTTGTTGGTAAAGTCGTCATGCTTTACATGTCGATCATACTGCCATGGCCTCCCAAGCAACATATGACTTGCTTGCATAGGTACAACATCACATAAGACTTCATCTTCATATTTCCCTATGCGAAAAGAAACCAACACTTGTTTTGAAACACGTACCTCACCGCTATCATTAAGCCATTGGAGTTTGTATGGCTTTTGATGCTTCGTAGTAGGTAGACCAAGCTTTTCAACCATAGTTGAACTTGCTACATTTGTACAACTCCCCCCGTCAATGATAACACTACATACCTTGCCTTGAACATAGCATCGAGTGTGAAAAATGTTCTCCCTTTGTGCATCATCATCTTCCTTGGAATGGGCACTTAGGGCTCTTCTAGCCACCAACAAGTCTCCTTGGACAGCCAACTCTTCATCATCATCCGAACCATCGGGTGAGTCTTCGGAATCTGATTTATCTGTCTCAATTTCCCCAATTTCTCGAATCACCATTGCAAGCTTGTTTGGACATTGACTTGCAATATGACCCCTGCCTTGACACTTAAAACACTTTATGTCACGATTCTTAGGAGTAGAAGAATCAGTTTTTCCTTTTGAAGAGTTTATATCTTTAGAACCAGATTTGGAATTAGAAGAAGAAGAAGATGTGCTTTCAATTATCTTTGAAGAACTTGTCTTCCAAGTACTATTTCGTGATCCTCCCCCTCTCTTAAGTTGTTTCTCAATTTTAACAGCCATATGAACCATGTCCTCAATTTCAACATAATGATACATTTCAACACGATCACGTATTTCAAAATTTAAACCATGTAAGAACCTGGCCATTGTAGCTTCTCGATCCTCCTCAATGTTTGCCCTGATCAAAATAACCTCCATCTCTTTAAAATAATCTTCAACACACTTAGTCCCTTGCTTGAGATTTTGGAGCTTGTTGTGAAGGTCACGAAAGTAGTGACTAGGCACAAAACGTCTCCTCATGACCAACTTCATTTCCTCCCAACTCTCGATAGGCCTTTCTCCATTTCTTCGCTTGCTAATCAAAAGTTGGTCCCACCATGTTAGTGCATAATCAGAAAACTCAATGACAGCAAGTTTTACCTTCTTTCGGTTGGAGTATTCATGACAATCAAATATGAACTCCATTTTCTTCTCCCAATCGAGGTATGCTTCCGGATCTGACTTTCCTTGAAATGAAGGGACTTTCATCTTTATGGAACTCAAATTATTGTCTATACGTCGCCTCCTCCTAGCCGATCTCCTTTCAAATTCCCTATCCCATTCGTCGTTTCTTTCTTCCTCATTCACAACGGAACCTTCACGAGATGGTAGTCTTCGTGCGTTTGCCTCTATTCGATCCATTCTTTCATGAACTTGGTTGAATTCATTGGTCATCATCCGCCGCATCTCATCCATTATGGCTTGAATTTGAAGATTCGGAAGGGGCTGATCATCCCCCATCTTAAAATTCTGCAAAAATAAAGTTTTGTTCCTCCCAACACTCCCTCACGTGTTTCTCTCAAGAAATGATTCACTCAACCCTCGTGTATCTCACAAATGGCTTTTACCCTCGATTAATCTCACCACACAGCCTTTTACCACTCTTTTAAACCTCTTAAAGTTCTAAAAGAACAAAAGAAGCAATTATCAAGTTTGGCTTGTGGCCTTGAGGAATTCAAACTTACCAAACAACTTAGACTATGATATTATCAAATAATCACAATGTAAGAAGAAGATATGAAACTCGACTTTTTTTTGTGTTCTTTTTCTTTCTTTTGTTTCTTTTTTAATGCCTTTTTTTTTGCCCAAATAGTTTTTTTTTTCTTTTTTTTTGTTCGGCCTCTTTTTTTTTTTCTTTTTGCTAGAAGCTATATACCAACGAAAGAAGAGGAGAATTCAATAGTCACTAGTAGGAACCATGTCAACTTGTGACAAGACCCGCTACCAATACGTGATTCTTGGATCTCAAGTAAAGGAAATTTACAAGAAGGAAAGATAGAAAAGAAATGATATGCAAACCAATAGCACTAGCTCTGATACCAAATGATGTGATTCTTCCGATCGTCTATTGGTTTCCCGAGATAGTAATGGTGAAACCGCGACCCGTTGTCTATAGTGAGACAAGAACCTTGGTATAAGATACGCCACAATCAACCCACCAAGTTGATTGATAAGTATTGAACGCCACAAGCAAGAAGACTTGATAAGTTCTATAGTTCACAAAGAACAAAAAGAGTTTAAAACTCACAATTTCATTCAAATCAAAAGTGGTTTCAAAAGATTACAAAGACAACCTATTTATAGGATACACAAGACAAATCAAAGGACTCAAATAAATTCTAGACAATAATTGAGGCAACCTTCTAATATCTTCTAAGTAAATGACTTCATAATGATAGGACCCTTCAAAATGCCTTCTAATTCAATGTTATGAGTTACTTGAACTTGGATCTATTGTTGGGCAGATTCATGGACGAAATTCCACCTTTATTTTGGGCTTGGATCCTTATTAAAATGTAGGAAAATGAGTACTCTTTAAGTGGGCTTTGATTTGAGTCCATTTGGACTTGAAATGAATGATTTATGACTAAAACATGGGCCATGTGTAGACTTGGCCGAATTTTCTTGGACTTGGGTGATATTTAGATGAAATAATCACAACTTGGGCTACCAAGCCTTGGGCTAATCTTGGCCTTCAATTCGGATCAAAATTCGAAGGTTTCCTTGGCTACTTGATGAATTGATGATTGATTCTTTCCGACAAGATTTTATCAAACCGTTAAGAGCATCATTGAACATCTTAGCTTTTGACCTTGTGATTGGTCCAATCTTCCATCTCAATGGATCTTCATCATCTGGGTCGTTGGATGGGTTCTCATCATTCCCCCTCTCTTGAATGTGATTTGTCCTCAAATCTTCACCTGCATTAAAGGGGCTCAAATCAGAAACGTTAAAGACATCATGCACATTATACTCAACAGGCAAGTCAAGTTTGTAAGCATTGTCATTAATTTTCTGCATGATTTGGAATGGTCCATCTCCCCTTGGCATCAGCTTTGACTTCCGTTTACTTGGAAATCGTTCTTTTCTCAAATGAAGCCACACCCAATCTCCTGGTTCAAATGTGATCTTTCTTCTACCCTTGTTTGCTTGTTGTTCATACTTCTTGGTGCGCTCTTCGATGTTGCTTTCCGCCTTCTCATGGATCTGTTTAACAAATTCAGCTTTCTTCTTGCCATCTAAATTCACTTGTTCACTTACAGGTAAAGGAGTTAAATCCATTGGAGTTAATGGCTTAAAACCATACACAATTTCAAAAGGTGAAAACTTTGTAGCTGAATGAACATGACGATTATATGCAAACTCAACATGAGGTAAGCATTGCTCCCAAGTTTTGACATTTCTTCCAATAATGGAACGCAACAAAGTACCAAGAGTGCGATTCACAACTTCTGTTTGCCCATCAGTTTGGGGATGGCACGTTGTGGAAAACAAGAGTTTTGTTCCCAATTTCCCCCACAAGGTTTTCCAAAAGTAACTCAAAAATTTTGTGTCTCGATCTGAGACAATGGTTCTTGGCATTCCATGCAACCTCACTATTTCTTTGAAAAACAAATCAGAAATATGTGATGCATCATTAGTTCGGTTGCATGCAATGAAATGAGCCATTTTGGAGAACCTGTCAACAACCACAAAGATTGAGTCTTTGCCTCCCTTGGTTTTTGGCAAACCCAACACAAAATCCATTGAAAGGTCAGCCCACAGTTCACTTGGAATAGGCAAAGGAGTATATAAACCATGAGGTTGAACTTTTGATTTTGCTTGTTTGCAAACAACACAATTTTCACATATTCGTCCTACATCAACTTTCATTTTTGGCCAATAAAAATGTTCTTGTAAAATTGCCAAAGTTTTTGCCACGCCAAAATGACCCATAAGGCCTCCACCATGTGCTTCCCTAACCAAAAGTTCTCGCAAGGAAGAGTTAGGAATGCAAATCTTTGATTCCTTAAACAAAAACCCCTCATGTTTGAAAAACTTTTCAAAAGAACATTTTTCACATGCTTGAAAAATTTGTCCAAAATCGGCATCATTGTGGTACAATTCTTTGATTTGTTCAAAACCAAGAATTTTACAGTCAAGAGAAGAGAGTAAAGAGTATCTTCTTGAAAGTGCATCAGCCACAACATTTTCCTTACCTTTCTTGTATCGGATGACATAAGGAAATGTCTCAAGAAACTCAATCCATCGAGCATGCCTTTTGTTTAACTTATGTTGTCCCTTTAAGTACTTCAAGGACTCATGGTCAGAATGTATCACAAACTCTTTGGCCCACAAATAGTGTTGCCATGTCTTTAATGCACGGACCAATGAATACAGTTCTTTGTCATAAGTGGGGTAGTTCAAGGTCGCCCCATTCAACTTCTCACTAAAATAGGCCAATGGTTTACCTTCTTGCATCAAAACTGCACCTATTCCAACACCTGATGCATCACACTCAATTTCAAAGGTTTTATCAAAGTTGGGCAAAGATAACAAAGGAGCATGGGTTAAATGAAATTTAAGTTGTTCAAAAGCTTGCTCTTGTTCTTTGCCCCATTTAAAACCGACGTTCTTTTTAACGACTTCTGTGAGTGGTGATGCCAAAGTGCTAAAGTTTTTAACAAATCTACGATAAAAACTTGCTAGACCATGAAAACTTCGCACTTCACTTACACTCTTTGGAGTTGGCCAATCTTAGATGGCCTTTACCTTTTCTTCATCAACAGAAATTCCTTGTGAACTTACCATGTATCCAAGGAAAACAACATGATTGGTACAAAAGATGCACTTCTTCAAGTTTGCAAAAAGCTTTTCCTTCCTAAGCATACTCAAAACAGAAGTTAGATGTTCAAGATGATCGTCCAAACTTTTGGAGTAAATCAAAATATCATCAAAGTAAACAACCACAAACTTTCCAATGAAATCTCTCAAAACATGGTTCATTAGTCCCATGAATGTACTAGGAGCGTTAGTTAAACCAAAGGGCATCACTAACCATTCATATAAACCATGTTTTGTTTTGAAAGCGGTTTTCCACTCATCACCCTCTCTCATACGGATTTGGTGATAACCACTTTTCAAATCAATTTTCGAAAATAATTTTGCACCATACAGTTCATCAAGCATATCATCTAATCGAGGAATTGGATGACGATACTTTACCGTGATATTGTTGATGGCGCGACAATCCACACACATCCTCCATGAGTCGTCCTTCTTTGGTACTAACAAGACAGGAACAGCACAAGGACTCATGCTTTCTCGAACCAATCCTTTTGCAAGTAACTCTTTAACTTGTCTTTCCAACTCCTTGGTTTCTTCCGGACTTGTTCTATAGGCTGGTTTGTTTGGGATGGAAGCTCCGGGTACAAAGTCAATTTGGTGTTCAATTCCAAGGATTGGTGGCAATCCATCGGGAACTTCTTCCGGAAACAAGTCTTCAAATTCCTGCAAGATAGACATAACATTGCTCGGAATGGTACCGACCAAGTTGTTAGTGGCTAATTGAGCCTCTTTGAACAAAAGAAGCACAAAAAACATTTCAGAATTTAAAGCTTCTTTTATCTCACTTTTTGTTGCCAAAGCACAATATTGACTCTCTTTTTTTCCCATGGGTGTTTTCTTATCCTTTCCTCTCTTTTTTTTAGCCTTGTTCATTTTTTTCTTTTGGCTCATTTATTTTTTTTGCATCATTTTGAAGTTTAACTTGATCTTCAAAAACTTGACTTGGTGACATGGGTACAAGAGTTACGGGTTTGGCTTTGTGTACAAAAGTGTACTTGTTGGTAAAGTCGTCATGCTTTACATGTCGATCATACTGCCATGGCCTCCCAAGCAACATATGACTTGCTTGCATAGGTACAACATCACATAAGACTTCATCTTCATATTTCCCTATGCGAAAAGAAACCAACACTTGTTTTGAAACACGTACCTCACCGCTATCATTAAGCCATTGGAGTTTGTATGGCTTTTGATGCTTCGTAGTAGGTAGACCAAGCTTTTCAACCATAGTTGAACTTGCTACATTTGTACAACTCCCCCCGTCAATGATAACACTACATACCTTGCCTTGAACATAGCATCGAGTGTGAAAAATGTTCTCCCTTTGTGCATCATCATCTTCCTTGGAATGGGCACTTAGGGCTCTTCTAGCCACCAACAAGTCTCCTTGGACAGCCAACTCTTCATCATCATCCGAACCATCGGGTGAGTCTTCGGAATCTGATTTATCTGTCTCAATTTCCCCAATTTCTCGAATCACCATTGCAAGCTTGTTTGGACATTGACTTGCAATATGACCCCTGCCTTGACACTTAAAACACTTTATGTCACGATTCTTAGGAGTAGAAGAATCAGTTTTTCCTTTTGAAGAGTTTATATCTTTAGAACCAGATTTGGAATTAGAAGAAGAAGAAGATGTGCTTTCAATTATCTTTGAAGAACTTGTCTTCCAAGTACTATTTCGTGATCCTCCCCCTCTCTTAAGTTGTTTCTCAATTTTAACAGCCATATGAACCATGTCCTCAATTTCAACATAATGATACATTTCAACACGATCACGTATTTCAAAATTTAAACCATGTAAGAACCTGGCCATTGTAGCTTCTCGATCCTCCTCAATGTTTGCCCTGATCAAAATAACCTCCATCTCTTTAAAATAATCTTCAACACACTTAGTCCCTTGCTTGAGATTTTGGAGCTTGTTGTGAAGGTCACGAAAGTAGTGACTAGGCACAAAACGTCTCCTCATGACCAACTTCATTTCCTCCCAACTCTCGATAGGCCTTTCTCCATTTCTTCGCTTGCTAATCAAAAGTTGGTCCCACCATGTTAGTGCATAATCAGAAAACTCAATGACAGCAAGTTTTACCTTCTTTCGGTTGGAGTATTCATGACAATCAAATATGAACTCCATTTTCTTCTCCCAATCGAGGTATGCTTCCGGATCTGACTTTCCTTGAAATGAAGGGACTTTCATCTTTATGGAACTCAAATTATTGTCTATACGTCGCCTCCTCCTAGCCGATCTCCTTTCAAATTCCCTATCCCATTCGTCGTTTCTTTCTTCCTCATTCACAACGGAACCTTCACGAGATGGTAGTCTTCGTGCGTTTGCCTCTATTCGATCCATTCTTTCATGAACTTGGTTGAATTCATTGGTCATCATCCGCCGCATCTCATCCATTATGGCTTGAATTTGAAGATTCGGAAGGGGCTGATCATCCCCCATCTTAAAATTCTGCAAAAATAAAGTTTTGTTCCTCCCAACACTCCCTCACGTGTTTCTCTCAAGAAATGATTCACTCAACCCTCGTGTATCTCACAAATGGCTTTTACCCTCGATTAATCTCACCACACAGCCTTTTACCACTCTTTTAAACCTCTTAAAGTTCTAAAAGAACAAAAGAAGCAATTATCAAGTTTGGCTTGTGGCCTTGAGGAATTCAAACTTACCAAACAACTTAGACTATGATATTATCAAATAATCACAATGTAAGAAGAAGATATGAAACTCGACTTTTTTTTGTGTTCTTTTTCTTTCTTTTGTTTCTTTTTTAATGCCTTTTTTTTTGCCCAAATAGTTTTTTTTTTCTTTTTTTTTGTTCGGCCTCTTTTTTTTTTTCTTTTTGCTAGAAGCTATATACCAACGAAAGAAGAGGAGAATTCAATAGTCACTAGTAGGAACCATGTCAACTTGTGACAAGACCCGCTACCAATACGTGATTCTTGGATCTCAAGTAAAGGAAATTTACAAGAAGGAAAGATAGAAAAGAAATGATATGCAAACCAATAGCACTAGCTCTGATACCAAATGATGTGATTCTTCCGATCGTCTATTGGTTTCCCGAGATAGTAATGGTGAAACCGCGACCCGTTGTCTATAGTGAGACAAGAACCTTGGTATAAGATACGCCACAATCAACCCACCAAGTTGATTGATAAGTATTGAACGCCACAAGCAAGAAGACTTGATAAGTTCTATAGTTCACAAAGAACAAAAAGAGTTTAAAACTCACAATTTCATTCAAATCAAAAGTGGTTTCAAAAGATTACAAAGACAACCTATTTATAGGATACACAAGACAAATCAAAGGACTCAAATAAATTCTAGACAATAATTGAGGCAACCTTCTAATATCTTCTAAGTAAATGACTTCATAATGATAGGACCCTTCAAAATGCCTTCTAATTCAATGTTATGAGTTACTTGAACTTGGATCTATTGTTGGGCAGATTCATGGACGAAATTCCACCTTTATTTTGGGCTTGGATCCTTATTAAAATGTAGGAAAATGAGTACTCTTTAAGTGGGCTTTGATTTGAGTCCATTTGGACTTGAAATGAATGATTTATGACTAAAACATGGGCCATGTGTAGACTTGGCCGAATTTTCTTGGACTTGGGTGATATTTAGATGAAATAATCACAACTTGGGCTACCAAGCCTTGGGCTAATCTTGGCCTTCAATTCGGATCAAAATTCGAAGGTTTCCTTGGCTACTTGATGAATTGATGATTGATTCTTTCCGACAAGATTTTATCAAACCGTTAAGAGCATCATTGAACATCTTAGCTTTTGACCTTGTGATTGGTCCAATCTTCCATCTCAATGGATCTTCATCATCTGGGTCGTTGGATGGGTTCTCATCACACAGGACCAAGAATTTACACACCACTAAATTGGACTATAAAGATTGTAACTTCTCCGTGAACAAACAAAACAGTTCTTGTTCCATTAATTCATCAAGTCGATTTGTTGTAATTCTGAAAAGATTGCATCTCAAGCCTATTTTCTGTACAAAAACAAGGTTATATCGTACATCAAAAAGTAGATATATTCCAAACTGAAAGCTTCAAATCTGGACAACAACTATTCACTGGTTCGGTATAACCTGCTATCCTTGTCAGATCTAAATCTGTCAGTAACCTGCTGCACTTTACAATCACCTCAGCAGCTGCTCAATTGTAGACCTGCACTTTTTATAAATATGGACAACCTAGACATCTTCGGCACAAACATTCTAATTCCTATACAAATAACCATCCAACTGACACTAATAAAGAAGATTTGTGCCTTCTCAAAGATTATATGTACTCCTTGGCATAGAAGCCAAATATCACAGCATATATCCACTATAAACAACATGCCACATCAGGTAAATGAATGCAAGAGCACCAACAACATGAGAAGTGATTGTTTCTCTTCGGCAAACCAAGTCAACATTAAGCATCCCCTCGATTTTAATCCACAACAGCTACTACTACAGTTACTACTACAGTTGCGCATCTAGATGAATGACATCAATTGTACTACAAGAATATGGGATATGATATCATAAAAAATCTAACATAACAAAACCAGAATGTATTCAATTCTACCTTGATTATTCAATAATTCAACAAAATTAAAAGTTTAAGAGACAACTTAGAAATGGTAAATGTAAGAAACGGTGTATATAAATATAAACCAATTACAGTTCTGCTTGTTCAATCTTTTTGTTTAGCCACCTTCCTACCATTTTACCAGGCTGCAAATAGTCTTAAATGTACAAAATACAGTTGAGTATTCGAAGACATATAAGATCCATTGACTTCATAAAAATCATGCATCTCAATGAAAGAATAGTAAAGTTGTATTTACAACAGAAGTTTTCTGGAAGTTGCATAAAAATGGTGAAATACAATTCTTCACAAATGTTCTAACTTGGTAGTACTCTAAGACATCAAAAGACGAACAACGAAGTAGAAGCAATCATACCACAATGTTGTAGCCAATTGTTGAAATATCAAATCTTGGAGGCCAATTTGTTGAGTTCACTGTCATCTTAGTGGGGAAAAGGAACAAGAAATATTTTGAACAGTAAAAAGAAATCCAAATAGTTAAACAACTATGTTTCAACAGTCTTAACCGTAGTTACATTACAGGTGTAAAAATGTGAATTTGGAAAACCATTTTAATCCTAACACAAGAATCTTCCAAAAACCTATTATGGCCACTATTTGGGAAATCAAGTATAAATTTGTGAACAAGAAACGTAGATAAAGTTATCATAACACAACCTGTGAGTGAGACTGACTACTCTTTCCGTTCAAGGCGGTAGCACCTACAACTCAGTTTCTTAACCCATATTTCAGTCACATATGAACATGGCAAAAAGCTACAGTTTGCTGAAATCAAGCATGATGAACAAAAGTTAAAAGAAATGTGGGATGAAAGGAGAAGAGAAGAGATAAAAAGCACAAAGAAATAAGGATGCTCACGGGTTGGGTTGATCGAGTTGAAGGTTTTTTAACAACTCAACCCAATATAGGCGGTTTGAAAATTTTACAACCCAACTCAACCCAATCAAAAGTACAACCCAACCCAACCCAACTCAAACCGATCGGGTTGGTCAAGTTGTGTTTAAACAAGATGAAATCAAATTTAGAAATATAAACATAAAGGCAACATTTCTTTGAAATACAACCGAATGACCGATAATTCATGAGAGCATGTAAGTTCATCAAAAATATTACGATATTACATATAAAAATGTCTAAACCAAATGATAATATGTCAATCAACAACAATCGTTTTAGACGTCTCCAACCCCGATGTTTTCTTTCTTGGCCTTGAGGTTGGTCATGTCATCATTAACCATTTGGTACAACTTATCCATACTTCTTAAATTTTAAATATACCACATTTAGTTAATTTTTTAGTTTACACACACACACACACACACACACACACATATATATATATATAGGTCTAATCAAATGAGAACTAGGTAGTTTGTGATAACTGTGAGATCCAATATGAGTCACACACAATGTTCAAAATAGCGTGAGGCATGGCGTGGCGGCAAGGTCAAGCCTTAAGCCTTACACGCCACGGCGAGGACGCGGCGTTTTTCAAGGCGTGACATAAGGCGGCAAATTTGTATGTCATATTCAAAATTATATATATATATACATATATGTTTTATATATGTTGTTCTAATCAAATAATGATATTAAAGTATGTACATTCATATTGGAAGAAAAACAATCATATAAATTAATAGTATAAAAATAGTTTTTGATTTAATATTTAAAATAGAACATAGAAAGATAATTTTACAACATCGTTTTAATCGTGAGTCCATAACGTTTATGATTTCGTGAAACTGTGAGTGATTGATTAGATAAAATTATAAAAATGTTAAATCTAAAGTTAAAAATGTAAAAGTACAAAAGATAAAAAAAAACAAAAAATTTAAAAAAATATTTTTTTTTTTGAAAAAAAAAACACGTCTTAGAAAAAACGCGCGCCATGGCGCGTCTTAAGGCGCCATATCGTGAGCCACGCCTTACAGAAACGTTATGGGTTATTTCGTAACGGCGGAGACGCGTCTTGCGCCATATCGCGCCATGGCGCACGCCATGGCGCGCCTTTTTGAACACTGGTCACACATTTAGAATAATTAATATTAATTTTAAATAAATAGAAAATAATATTTTAGTAAATTTGTTTAATTCCTAAAATATAACCTAATTCCTAAATTTTCTTATTTCCTTTTACAAAAGGGTATCACAGTGTGCTATCACGTATTTTTACAAAAAGGTATCATAGTGTATTATCATGTATTTTCGGTTTTTACAAAGTGTATCACAGTGTGCATAACTTATTTTCGATGTTTTTTCGGTCTTTAAAAAGTGTATCATGGTGTGCTATCACGTATTTTTGATGTTTTTTCGATGTTTACAAGGGTATCATAGTGTGCTATCATGTATTTTCGATCTTTACACAGTGTATCACAGTGTGCATCATGTATTTTCGATGTTTATAAAGTGTATCACAATGGACATCATGTATTCGTCGGAATAATATTTGCTAGAGAGAGGAAAGAGAAGATAAGAGAGAGGAGATCTCAAAAATACCTAAAATTCCTTTAATTAAATTTTTTAATTAAAATTACCAAAATTATTGATTTCCTAATTTATCTTCTGATTTGTGGTTAAGATTGGATCTCACGGTTACCACAGATAACTGAGTTCTCCCTTAAATGACCCCCTATATATATATGTGTGTGTGTGTGTTTACATTTATTAAACATATATACAAAGGAGTTATATAGAGATGAATAATATATTGAAAATATATGTAAATGAAGAGGGTACACAATAGTGTAATTGTCTAATTTACATATTAATAGAGACTTAATAATCATATTAAATCCACAAAATAAAAGTATCGGGTTCATCGGGTTGGGTTGGGTTCAAATAAAAGTAACCCGATATCAACCCAATACCTACGGTTTGAAGATTTTACAACTCGATTAGACATCGGGTTGCTTCGGTTTGAGTTATTTCGCATTGGGTTGGGTTGGGTTGATCGGGTTGATCGGGTTTTTGAGCACCCCTACAAAGAAATACATCTAAAAAAGACAACCATTTTCAGTAAGGGCTAACCATGCTATTCATGTTTATTATAACACTCTGTTAGATCTAGTTTAATCAAGTTGTAATAGTTAGTCCTTTGTTATGTTTTGTTAGTGTTTTCATTAGTTTGGCTTGTGTAGGTATCAAGGTTGTTGACCCTATATATAGTCCTTTGTTTTACCTTTTTAGGTTAAGCTACATAATTCATTCAGTGTCTAATCATTTTGTGTAGCCTTCATCGTTTCTCTCAATGAAACATATGACATTTCTATTCTCTTAATCATTCATCTTTTCTATGATTCATTCTTGTTATACCTTTGATTATCTATGTATGTGTGCTTGAATCTGGAACAACAATTGGTATAAGAGCTACATCAGAAATTAGAATCAATTGATCTGTGCAGAAATCAATCCCAATTTATTATTTTCGAAAAAGTCATTGTTCTATTGGTGTTTTTGAGATTGGAAGGTTGTTTAAATGCAATCTTTGGCTCAATAGATGCGTATGATGATTATGAACATGTTTCATATTAATCAGAAACAGATTTGAACACATTTGTTTTGTCTATTTAATCAATCTTTGGATTTTTAGACTTAGTCTTATGTGACCTGTCCAGATTCAAAAGGTCAAATCTGTTTATTTTTTTGAAAATACAGTGTTTGGGGTTTGTTCACGATCAATTATTGAGCATAGTGTCAAATTTTGATGTTGATTGAACAAGTCTTGCCATGGATCTGGTGAAAAACTGAAGTTAAAGCTCGAAATAGGCAATTTTCGCAAGTTTTTGTGAAGAACTCGCAGAACACAGTATAGAACTCGCAAGGTTCCTAAAACTCGCAAGGTTCCTAAAACTCGCAGGACAAAGTGAAGTTGAAAATATCCAAGTACAAGATTCGCAGAATAGTTCCCTGCGAAAGTTGAAGGTTTCGCAAACTACGTACTTACGAATTCTCTAGAATTCGCAGAGTACTGTCTACGAAAGTTATAGAATTCGCAGAAAACTCATTTGCAAGTTCATCAACTTTCCCAATTCAAGCACTTGCGAATCTTGATCCAAACTTCCTTGATCTGAGAAAGTTATATCCTTTTTAGTATCCTTGCTTGTTACTTACAAATTCTTGCCTTCTTTTTCATATTTTTGCATACTTGTTGATCTTCTGTGCTAAATATCTGAATTTCTAATTAAATTTCACTTCAAGCACATATTGTAGATACACAGGAAAGATGCCTTATACAGATGATAAGGGAAATATTGTACTCACTTCAAGAGATTGTGCTCTATCCTACATGCCAGAGATACCCAAAATGAAAGTTGAACTTGAAACTCTCAGATGTCAAAACAAGAAATTGAAAGATGACATGGATGCCTTAAATGTCAAATTGACAAAAGTTGAAATTCAAGTGAAGTGGTATCAAGATAAAGGTCATGAATGGCTTAAGAAAGTGGATGACAGAAAGAACAAGGAAATTGCTGAACTGGAAAAGACCTTCAACCAAAGATTGTCTGATATTTCCAAGAAGTCTGAGTCTGAGAAGAAACAATTGGAGATTAAAATCTCAAATCTTTTAAAGCAAGTTTCTGACTTTGAACAACTCATCATATCTGAAAGGAAGTCCTTTGATGATGAGAGAAAAGATTTTAAAAGCAAAAATGCTAATCTGTTCAAAGAAATTTCAGATAAAAACCAGACTTTGGAAAAAGATTTTGAAGAAGAGAGAAAGATTTTTGAAAAAGAAATCTCTAAGCTTACAAGCAAATTGGCAAACTTGTCTACTGAGATCATGAAGGAGAAAAGGAGTAAATCTGGAATTCAGAGCAAGTTTGATAAACTCTGCAATGAGAAATCTAAGTTGTGTAATAAAATTCAACAACTTGAGATTTATAATACTGATTTGTCTCATAAGATAACCACTGATGCATATACTTCATCCTCTTCTGATGATGATTGTGCTGAATCAGTGTTTTCCTTTCAAACAGTATCAAGCATGTTTCAGAAAATGGTTTTCAGAAAACAAGAAGTGAAATCTAAAGCTTCTGAACCAATGCAGATTAAATCTCCAAAATCCTTTTATGTGAAATCAGATGATAAGAGTGTCAATCATTTTCAAAGATCTTCAACTCAGTATTCAAGGAAAGATCAAATGGTTTGGGTTATTAAAGGGTCTCTAGAGGCAGCAAAGCTTCTCAAAGCTAATCAGAAGAAACAGAACAGAGCTTCAAGAGGTAAGTCTTTTGCCCCTGACTTTGTCAAATCAGCTACACATTTGATCAGGATAGCCAAAAGAAAGCTATGTTGCTCTTACTGCTACACTAATAAGTTCATTCACAAAGCACAAGCCTATAGTAGATCTTATCATCACAGGTATGAGAATCACTCAAAGAAATTCTCAAGAACTGACACAATTGGACCCAAGTCTATCTGGTACCAAAACCTAAACCTATGGTGCAGATAGAAAAAGGAAAAGAGAAAATGGAAGATGTTCGAGTCTTGAAAGACTGAAGAATTAATGACTTTTGATTACTACAGATCAGGACTCTTGCTTAAATGTCAAAGCAACGACTTCTAAGTACATCAGCTTAGAACTCATACACAACTGTCAAAAGTTGGTGATCATCTGGAAAACAGGGAGTTTCTCCTACTCTAAATTTTTGTCTCATAACAGTTGTTATTTTCAATGTCATGTCTTTATGATGAAGAAGTAGAAGGAAATTAAGCTTAACTGCTAAACTTTCCATGCAGATATGAAGGGGGAGCATATCTGTGCAAATCTTGTCAAGAGATCCACATCATGTCAAGGGGGAGCTGCATAAACCAATCACAGAACATAAGAAAGATCAACCAGAGATCAGATCAAGGGGGAGTATCCGATGAGTTCAAGGGAATGCTACATTTGCTACATCAAGGGGGAGCAAAGAAGTGTTGTAAGTGGGGTGTGCATAAATCTTTTCAGAATTAAAATTGATAAAAATGCCATTTTTGGAAAGTTTCTTTAATCAGAAAGTTTCTATTTTTGGTATATTTTGTGAAAAGTTTTCCAAAATAGCAAGTTTCCTCATTTAGAATGTTTTTGAAAGAATGGAAACTTGGCTAAGTCCAAAATTCGCATTATACTAGCTTGAGAAAGCTTCAAGTTTCGCAGAGTATAGTCTTGCGAAATCTGAAGAATTCGCGAGTTGGTTATCGGCGAAAGTTAGAAACTCGCAGACGTATTGTCTACGAATTCTAAAGGATTCGCAGCCCATTAGCCTGCGAAAGCTATAGAATTCGTAGATACTTACTTGCGAATGTTGTTCTGTTGCACTAAATTCATGATCCTTTGTCTTACGAATCCTCACTCACTCCTTTTGCGAATTCTTTGCCTTGGTCCTATATTTTGCGAGAACTGAGAATTAATAGCTTTGTGTCGTGTCCTAACTATCTTTAAGTATAAATAGGACACTTGGTTATTTCTTTTCTCACTTATCTTAGTTCATCTCGCGAAAAGCTCTTAAACCCTCTAAAACCCCTCAGCTCACGAACACTCGCACAAACCTCTTTGATTCCTTCTTCTCGATCTCAAAAGGTTGTTTCACCGTTAATATCTTTAATACTTCATGATTGTTACTGTATTTGTTTATTGCAGGGTTCCTCGACTGGATCAGATTAGGTTTTTGATTGAACCTATGTGGATTTTTTGAACTCTTGGACTTCGACGACCCTTTTGAATTTTTTTTTTCAAAAATCTTGAACTTAATGCTTACATCTGAATGTTATAATGGCCTCATACCCATCGTAATACTATACTAGAACCCTGAGAATGCTTGATTGATGGAAATATCCACATTAGATTCAACTTATAAACGTTTGTCGATTGATGTTCTTCCGAACCCTTCGATTGTTCTTGAGGAGGATTCAAATATTGGATACTAACTTGTGGTTATACACAAAATTGAAGGTTGAAATCACATTCTAAATGCTATATCGATTCAAATAATGTCAATTTCAAACCCTAAAATCGGTTTTAATGCATTTCTCGTTCTGGGTTCGTAGGTGGTGTTCTTGGTGTTCTTGAGAACATTTTAAATGTTCAAGTGTAGGTTTCGCATATTTTGAATTTTCAAGGGTTTTAAGAATTGTTCAGTTCACGAATCCTTGATATTATATGTTGTCAGAAAACCCTAAGGACAGGATCCACAAATCCCTTGTCTGTGAATCCTGCTATCCCTTGCTCTATCATGTTTAATCCTTTAAGTGAAGGATTCGCAGAGAGCTTGCCTGCGAATCCTGAGCACCTAAGTGTAAGAACTCGCAAGCCTATAGCCTACGAATCCTATACTTGGGAATTCTCAAAAGTGGCCTTTCTCACTATTTCACTCTCATGTACTGACTCTAAGTCTTTGGACTTTGTTCAACCTCTTATGTCTCATGTTTCAGATCAAATGGCTGATAGCAACTCTCAAAACGTTCAGATGGATGAAAACTCCATTCAAGAGGCTGAGCAAGAGCATTCCATTCCATATCAGAGGACAGCAGATGTTCCACCTCCGAATGTCAACACTGACATGCTGTTGATACAGCAATCATAATACATGCCTCAGACTCCTAACAATCATAAGTTTGAGTTCCAGCTCAACATTGATCCATTGGTGAATCTTATTCTTCAGAATCACCCGTTGAATAGAGCACTGTCTGAGAGTGCGGATGTGCTGGAAATATACGTGCAACAAGCTTGGAAGACCATCCAACTTTCTCACATTACTGTTGGACAGATCAAGTGTCCCGTTCTTAAAGTCAAGATTGACTTCTTCTCTGCCAACATTGATCTTGAGCTATTCAGACGATCTCTTCAACTACCTGCAGCAAATTCCAGGGAAGGCAGAAATGAGTTTGATGAACTACCTACTGAGGAAACTGCACTTGCTGGTATTAGGGAAATGGGATATGACCTTAACAGAGTAAGCCAATTCAAAAAGAACAATCTGCCATCCTTCTACTATGCACTGTTCTCAATAATCAACCGATGCTTGACGACAAAATCATATGGCACTGACAACGTAAGCAGTCATATACTGAAGCTCTTTTACTCTATAGTGCATGACTTGCACATAGATTATGCCATCGTCTTTTGGACTGAGCTACTTGAGAAGATTGATGCCAAGAAGAATGTTGTCAAAGTCCTCAATTACTTGCCATATCAGAGGCTTATGACACTCTTGGTTAGAAGTGTTCTAAGAGGGAACAAGTAGATTCCCAGGCGAAGCTCACATGAAATTGCTGAAGTGCACGAAATGAAGTTTCTAGTACGTCAAAAGAGGCAATTCAACTACTCTATGCCAATCCCAGAAGCTCTACTCCGATACGTTGATCAAGAGGTTGAGTGCTTAGTTGAGTATAGAGAATCAATGGCACAACCAAAACCGGTTGTACCTGCCCAAGGTTCAATCCCTAGGAGAGAGGTGTCAGTGAGGGTATCCGAAACTCAGGGAGTTAGGGTACGGGGAGTGAAGAGGAAAAACACCGAGAGGGGAACCGGTGGGGTTGGAGACCAAGACTGGAGACTTCAGGGTCACGGGTTCTCACCCCACCTCGTGTGACACCTGAAGTCAGTGAAGGTCAAGGCTCTAAATATGCCTCGGATCAACCTGAACATCACACTATAGAGATGCAACAAGAAGAACAACATGCTGCAGAAGAGATACACTATGTTGCTAGCTCACCTGACCAAGTGACAGAAAATGTTGACTTGGGCAGTGAAAGCTCCGATTCTGAAAGGACAAACACTGCAACGAGAGAAGAAGATGATGGAAGTGATACATTTGATGATGATGATAATCAACATTATAGTATAGCAGAAATTGCTTTGGAAGTTGATTCCTATGTTGTGGTCACAACAAGTGATATTGGTGATATAAGGAGAAATGAGGGAGACATAGTCGAAGAAGTACGTGAGTCTGTGAGTGAAAGGGAACAAAAAGAAAATGCATAGAGAGAGTGACCCACAACCCACTACACCAGACGATCAACCACATCACACACTTTTGCGCATTTGTTTCCGGGAGATGTAGACATGAGCCGATCACTCATGCAAATGCACACCTGAGCCACCCACTCTACTTCCTCTCAACAGGAAATATATTCATTTGCTCACGGGGATCAAGCACAACGTCTATCAATGTCTCACTCGGAGACATCTGATATTGAAATACGAGATCAATTGCCCCGAATCTCATTTCTTTTCAGTGCACAAAGTATAGAGCCTATTTTTGTTGATAGGACACTATTCGCAGGTCTTGACCTCGGTCGTCTTCGTGGCCCGAGCGGAACATCAGAGTAGATCTGCAATCCGGACTATGAGGACCGGATGGAAATCCTGTCACAACTAACACAATGCCAGTTGTGAGCACATGTTACACTGTAGATTCATCTGCAGTTGTGAAAACGGGTAATCTAAGTGATCCCGGTGTTAGTTCATCTGACTTTTTGTCAAGGGAATATTTCGACGACGCCCTAAAGGTTGTTGAACACAGATGGTCAGAGAAGTACGACAGAATAGAGAAAGAATTGGGCGACATCAAAAGATTACTAAAGGGGAAGCAAGTTGTTAAACCTGAGCCAGAGCGAAGTGCACCAGTTCTACCCACTCCATCAGTCACACCACCTACCTCAGATCTTTCAATTAATGAGCTTAAGTCTTTGCTACTCGCAAAACTTTTGTCTCAGGCTCTAGAAACTCAACAAGACGCCGACTTATTCACACTATTGCATTCCCATCAGCAACAACAACCCCAGCAACCTTCAGATGCAGATGTACTCAAAGCATTCACTCTACTGAGCCAAGCATTTCAACTCTCATGCCAAACTCAGGTTGCTGCTCAAGTCACTAGGCATAACCATGATCACGATCATGATCATGAGGGGGAGACACAAGGAGATCAGTCAGCCGAAAGACAGTTGGTGATAGTAGAAAGTGCAGTGCCAATCAGTACAGTACCCGGAAAGAGAAGCTCAAGCAGTCAAGGTACTGGTATAAGTCAAGGAGAAAATGTTGAAGAGGTGTTGGAGCATAGAAGTTTAGTTCTATATGTTGCGGATGATGAGTTAAGAGTTGAAAAGACTAAGACTTCTTCATGTGAAGAAGTAATTGAGGCAATGGGCATATCAACGTACAATGTTATAGATGTTGATGACTTGGATACAGATGAACAAGCCATTGCAAAGTATGATTTGTTCTAAAAAATGAAAGAGAAGGGATAAAGAATGGTAGATTTCGGTCTTCAAGATGCTGATCAATCTGAGAATACAGTAAATGTTGAAGAATATGTCAGAAATGTTGTAGACATAGAGGTTCCGGGCAGTGTACTTGGTGAAAGCGTATTTGAAGATATCTTCGGTGATTATTTTGTTAGAGATGATCAGGAAGAAGAAGCTGAAGAAGCACAACCAGCACAACCTGCTGAACAAGTAAATGTGGCATCTCAAGTAGATGAACCATATATACCTACTGCTATCCCATTGGTTTCTCCGGATAGACACTGTGTTTTTCCTTCTCCTGGTGAAGCTTCAACTCCAACCGCTCAGAACGTTGCATTGCCTTTTGAAGAATCAATTGAAAGAGTGTTGAAAAGAAATGTCTCAGATCCCACAACTCCGATAGTGATTGATATGGAAAAGTTAAGGAGATCTATGAGAAAAGAAAGAAGGAAGATGGAGAAAGAAGAGAAAAGAAGAAAGAAGGAAGCTAAGGAGAGAGAAGAGAAAGAGAGAGCTGAAAAAGAAAGAGTTGATCCTGAAGCTCTACCTTACATCAGAAATCCTGACAGCCCAACAATTTTAAGTGGTGCTGAACGTCCGAAGCCAGTATTTGTAACTCCGATGGAAGCAGAAAATCTAGCAAAGAAACATCAGGACACTCAAGAAGGTCCTTCTGCTTCTGACAGAGTTGGATCTACTCCATTTACAGGGTATGATGGACAAGGTGCGTCTCTCGAGCTTATCAAACTTATCCGAAAATCTCTCAGAGTTCCGTTTCTAGAAGAATCCATCAGAATATTTGTCAAAGCACAAATAAAGATTGATGTGTGCAAGACGTATGGTATCATTGACCACTCACTGAACTATCAAAGAAACTATCTAAAGTTCATTGAAAACGTTTGAAGAACAAAGGGTTATGTTGAAAGACCAGGAATCCTTCAGATCAAAGAAGTCAGAATGAACAAGTACTTTGATGTCTGGTATCCAGAATTTGATGTTCAAAGGAGAGATCTAAGGTTGGTAACCTTTAGTGAAGCAGACTTTGAAAATCTAAATGTGGCAGATCTAGAGTTTATATACCATGACTTCAGGAGCAGAACGATCATACCTAGAGTTGTGGTTTTTGGACCGGATGCTGTAAAGAGGTATATGAAGCGTCATATCAACAACTCTTATGTTCTTGATTTCCAATTGGGGGCAGAGACTAATCAGAACAACATAAACCTAACTGCTCCTAACTTTTATCACTACTTGATGGAGGACATACCACTTTTCAAACTTGTTCTAACTCCTGAGCTCGAGGTTATGTATGCGAATACAAAGACTCACAAGAAACAATACATGCAGGCCAATGAGGTTGCCAAGTTTTCCGATGGAACGTTAAAGATGGTTTTGAAAGAGCTTGAAGATAGGTACAAACATTCAGAGATGACGAGACTTGAAAAGGGTGAGTACATACCCACAGTCGATGCATTTGTAAATGAAAAAATGATTAAAGTTATCAAGGAAAGAATTGAATTCAGAGAATGCTTAAGGAGATTTGAAAGCTTTCTAGGAATGAAGAGAACCTGTTTCAACCGGTGGAATCGTTGAAGATTACAACGGGGGAGATTGTTAGATCTAGTTTAATCAATAGTTAGTCCTTTGTTAAGTTTTGTTAGTGTTTTCGTTAGTTTGGCTTGTGTAGGTGTCAAGGTTGTTGACCCTATATATAGTCCTTTGTTTTACCTTGTTATACCTTTGATTATCTATGTATGTATGCTTGAATCTGGAACAACACACTCTCCAAATAACATGCTAGTAATCATCTCATTTTCACTCTCAAGAGTTTAATGGCAATAATCATTTTCTCTACCAAAAAAGCACACACCAATTTGTATTCAGGAAAATAGCTACACTAGTACAAAAATGCTTTTTTTGCCACGGTTTTGAAAATTGAAGTTAGTCACGGTTCGGTTTTGAAATGATCATCATTTAGTAATAGAAATATAAAACCAAGTGAAAGTACCGATTGCATGGTTCAAACTGCACATGTACAAAAGAGTGAGGATGGAAATGTATTTAACTAAATAAAATTATAAAACAAAAATAAAAGCTTTCATCTGCAAATTCATCACAATAGTCATTGCATTTTGCATCCCCCTACACATCTTTTTTCCTCATAAAGACATTACAAATGTGGTGCAAAAACCAATGAAAGGTTGTGTAGATGCCAAAACCAATGAGGAGCTGTAGCCAATTAAATAAATTAAAAAAAAATGCAATGTAAGGTTCAAACAAAAGCATGTGTTGTATCTACTCAAGGTCTTCTACCTTCAGATCTATGTATTGTTTCAGAAACAAGTATAGACACAGTACTTTAGGTCAAATGTTGATGTGTGTAGGGGAAATTGGTAGATAGGTTAGTATGAGAACTTACTTGAATGAAGAAGGAAGATGCATGACCTATAAAAATCAAGATTATGATGCTTACGTTCAAATTTTTATAAAGCATTATAATAGACCCTTTTCCCTTAAACATGTTGATTGCATGTGATGAGTCCTGAAATCTAATAAAAACATAACTAAATAAGACATGCATTGTGTGATATTTCTACACCAAGGCAACAAATTAAGGCTGAAACAAGTATGTGATGTTAAGATACAAGCATTCCTGTTAGCTTATCATGAGGACAAGAAACATCTTGAAGCTTTTGTACGTATTAAGATGAAAACACCACAATTATTAATAGTAATAAAAAAAATATAAGATTGTACTTGATCATATAGAGGCTGGTCTCACTAAAGTTCTGTGTACTAGCCAAGTTCTTCTCTTTCAAAACTTTGGTCAAAAGTCTAATCAATCATAATGCATTTGACATGGTTCAATCTTTCATATAAAAATGTTCTAATATTAAATGATAAGCTAAACCATTCAGAAACAAAGTCTTCACTTACCATATGTAACGCAAAAAAAAAAAAAAAAAGTGGAGACTTCATCTTTTCCTGGCAAATAGCCTCACTCATGTGCTTGTCACAATGGAAGTTAAATTACATGGATAAATACAAAAACATAACCATTCCCTCATAATACAATCTGAGATATCAAGTGTTAATTCACTCCTAGCCCAAGTGAAAAACAATGCCCCTGCCGTCCTTATAGTACGCGTATGCTACCATCACATATCAAATTACTTGAATTTGAAAACAATGGCCCTACCATTCTTATACACAGGTAATACCAACTTAAAAAACGATTGCTGCCATTGGCACCATTGTGCAAGTAGTAGAATTTGAGTTTCCCAAAAAAACCATCCCATATGTACATAGTTTTGTGTTAGTCATTCATAACCATGGCAATAATCAATTTTCATGAGCATCAATATACAAATAATGAAACAATGCATAACAATGCCCTACTGCTCGAAGTCAAGACCTAAATCCACCTAACAAAAAAAAACAAATATAAATAAATCAATAAGTGGAAGAATATGATCCGATTAAGATATGAAAACCTAGATTTTGCAAAGAACATACACAAAGACAGAATTTTAGGAAACGATGGACACAGGGTGTTGTCTGATTCGAGATTTCTGTTATGTTACCTTTTATTATAAAATAAGTATCAATCGAACCAATAAATGTATTAATCTAGCTATGATGAGTTGAATCAAATTGATGCTCAAAACTTTCGAAATGACAGAAAGATATGATTACTTATGTAACTAGTTTACATTACTGAAATGATAATGTTTAGGTTAAATCAATACAAAAATTATAACTCACCATTGCAACGTAAACCTTGTTCTTGAACTTTTATTCGGTGATCGTGAATAACATGGTGAATGAATTTAAGTTCTTCAGTTCTGATTGAAAAAGAATCGTAAATCCGTCGAATGGATATGGGGTTATGGTGGATGTGGATAAGGCGATAGGAAAAAATTGGGGGGAAAATGTGGCGGAACTTTTCATTCCCCTATTTCTCATATTATATTTTATGTTATACTAATAATTAATGACGTTTATTTTTTATTTACCAAATTCTTGTATCTTATTTATATTAATGACCTTTATATTTTTTTGGAGGATTTTTGAATTTAGAATTGGAGGGATTTAGATTTGAAGGATTTGAAATATTTGATGTGAGTTTGTAGGATTTAAAATGAAAATTAAATTCTATTATTTATAAAAAAAAGTCATTACAAAATAATAAAAATAATTGAACCATCTTTTATCTAAGTGATTATTGGAAAACAAATATTTTAAACATATTTTTAAACATTATATATAAAATTCTAGTATAACCCCCCCTACACACACACACACATATATATATATATAGTGGAAGGATATTTTGCAACCCTTAAAAAAGTTGCAACCCACATCTTAACCGTTGGATTCATGATCAACGGTTATTTTATTTATATTTTTCTATTTTTTTTAATTAAAAATATTGGACCCCATATCTATTGTAATCGCCGATCATGAATCCGACGGTTAAGATGTGGGTTGCAAGGTTTGCAACCTTTTTAAGGGTTGCAAAATAAACAACCCCTATATATATATATATATATGGAGAGGTTCATTTGAGAAATGGTAAATGTATGAGAAATAGAGATGTAATCCTACTAGCCTATCATTCGGTCAAGATCGGATTTGACTGGTCAAATATTGCGTCTTTGACTAGTCAACAATTGCGGTTTTGACTGGTCAAAAGTTGCGGTTTATTCAAAAAATAGAAGGATAGTTCCGTAATTTTTACAAATACATGGGATGAGTTCATATATGGACCTGTATAATTCACATATGAACTATATTGTCATATGTGAACCAGTGTAATTCACATTATGAACTCTTTTAACTGATTCATATATGAACCTTTGTGATTCATATATGAACTAATTAACTGATTCACATATGAACTAACTAACCGATTCACATATGAACTAATTAACTGGTTCATATGTGAATCAATTGAACTAATTAACAGATTCACTTATGAACCTTTGTGCAATTCATATATGAACTAATTAACTGATTATCATACGAACTAATTATCTGATTCACATATGTACATATAATTCATATGTGAATCACATAGGTTCACATATGAACTCATCTCATGTATTTTACGAAACTACTCCTCTATCTTCTACAGACCATACAAGGAATTATCTGGTGCTTCACGGTCAAAGTCGCAAATGTTGACCAGATAAATGGGCTATGAACACGGTGATTCATACTTACTGAACCTAAACCAACGTGTTTTCTATTTCAATCATTATATTCAAACACGGTAATTCATACTGTTAATTTTAAATGATCAAATGCATTAGAGTTTTATGTTTTAAACATTAAACTTTCACCATTTTTTACATACATTTAATCACTTTAACACACATGAACTTGTTAAACTTTCAGTCATGATGATAAAAATCGGTAAATAAAGGTAGTTGAATTGATGAAGGTATACGAGTGTATACAAAGGTTTTATTTTCACCTTCTCACTTAACTTTTATTCATATCGGAACCCAACCATATATAATATAGGGTCAGGTTCATGAGAAAGTGTAACACCCCGAGTTTCGAGAGGTATCAATTCAAGTTAATACATAAACGATATATAAAGAAAAAAATAAGATATTTTATTTTGGACTTGAATTCTAGATTTTATAGTCTATATGGATAAGGGATTTAATTACGAGTCCAACGGTTCTTTCCGGAGCAAAAATGGAGCTATAACGAACAAGTTACGGCCAAAACAGTATCGAGAAGAAAATCAGCGGAAGCGTGCGACTTAGGTCGACTTATGCCGCGACCTAAGTCGCGAGACCAGTCGCGAAATCCACTGTTCCAGCTTAAATCGCGATTTTCAGCCCCAAACTTCATTTCTTCGTATCTTTCTCATCCTAGCTCCGATTTGGGTGATTCAAAGTGCCACGGTTTCGTTTTTGAGAGCTCTTCAAAGATCTAGCAAGATATTGGAGGTCTATTGGAGTATACAAGAGTATTTTGTGGTGGTAAGCTCCTCATCTCTCCCATTTCATCTTCTTCACCAAGTTTTCTAGGGTTTCACCCACCCTTTGTGCTTCCTTTCATAGATTAGAGATTTGTGGCCATTTTGGTGAACTAGAAGTGTTTTGGTTGGTGGATTCAAGTTTGGGTTAAGGTAATCTTCTATTCTCTTAAGTTATGCGAGTTAGGGTTTCGGTTTTAGTTGAGGTATTCATGCACATGGTTTGGGAAACGATTCTTTGTGGTTGATTATGTTTATGTATGGTTGAATATGTATGGATTTAGGTTTTGAAAGTTTTGTCTTGAGAATCCAAGTGTTCTTCAAAGGAGCTCTAGTTGGTGGGAAATCTAGATTTAGCCTAAATCTAGCAAGGTGAGTTCAAGTTGATTTGTGAAAACGTTGTACATGCCAAAAATGTCTATTTTAAAGTGTTTATGTGTTCTACATGAAATTATCAAATGTTGGGTTATTTGCTAATCTTTGATTTTTTTTGAAGTATTTAACTTTGCAAACTTTGTATAATATCCACATTTGGGATTTTGGGCATTTTGATAAATGTGTCACAAATTAATGTGTTTTGAGGTCTCATTGCATAAATAAATCCTTGGTCAAAGAAATACACCTTTAAATGGTTGTCGGGTCTTATGCATCACTCATGAAATGGAATGCTTTATAAAGTATTACTTGCACTTTTAGGTGAGGTACTTGAAAGAATGTTTATAGTCTTATTCCATGATTTTCATTCTTATCAGCAGTTAAATTTGGAAAATATAAGAGTATAAGTTTATTTGGAAAATGGGTACCTTAACTAATGTCGAGTTTTGAACTAATCTTACTTTTAGTCGTAGTGTTTGCATATCCGTTGGTCGAGTGTGTTTTATCGTATTTTTATTTCATTTATCAATAGGTCAATGGGTTGCTAAGCCTGCGACTTGGTATTTTTATTTGATTTAGGGCCTTTGGACAATTGTCCAGTTTTGGTAGCTCGACTTCGAGCCTTGTTGGGCCTTATGCGTATTATTTGGCTCATTTGATGTATTGGGAGTCATGACCCCGTATTTGGTTTATTATTGTCCGACGTTGGGACGATTAGTTTTCCACGTCGAGGCACGTTAGGCATCCGGATGTGGGTATAAGTCCTTCGTGCTGCACGTTAAGGTACCGGATGTGGGTATAAGTCATTCGTGCTCAAGTATTACGATATTGGATGAGGAACTCGACCTAGCAACCCTTCGGGGTTGAACTTGAGTTTTCGTGGGTGTATGTTTAAAGCCACTGAGTCTGACATCCCTTGTGTGTACTTTTGTTTATATGACTAATCATAACAACATAAAATGGGCTTACTTTGTGGACCGTCACATTTTATGGAATCGGGAATCCCCCGTCACCGAAAGGTGTTGTTTTTGGGTATTGAGTTTTATTATCCAAGTTTTCGGTGACGTTTTGTATATTTGGGTTTTACCCTTGATTTATGGGTTGAGTATTATGCTCCACCCGTGTTTGGGTGTTTTGAAATATAAGGTTTAACCGTACTTTCTTAAATGGAGAGTTCAAGTTATATTTACGCCTTGAGTGAGTTTTGGGTTAAAGCTAATTTATGAAGGGGCGGTTTACATTGGTATCATCATTTTGTAGTAGTTTGATTTGAAAAATGTCCAAATTGGTGTTCTTCGTCTAAAATGCATATTATTGGAAAACAAGTCGTTTGCATATTCAAAGCATACCTTTTGAAAGATTACGAATTGAATTGTATTATCTATTTTCACAGACATCTTATTATATGTTGAAAACTCTTGAGCTCACTAGGCGTTAAGCCTAACTTTTTTTTATTTGTCGGCATGTGCATCAGGTTCCAGTTGGGAGTTAGGTTCTAGCAGTTCTATGAAGCGTAGAGCCTTAGATCGACACTAAAGTAAGTAATTGGTGAAGTCTTCCGCAAGTTGGAGATAGTGACTATATTTGGGTTTAGTAGCACCCGTCCTTTTATAGTTTGTATGTAAAGATTGAATGTTTGTGTATTGAAGTTGAATCTAAATTGTGGTTGTCGATGATTCAATGATTGATGTATTTAGAAAATTTTAAATAAGTTGCTATTTCCAGACTTTAGGGTGTTACAGAAAGGCTAAAAAATACGGAAAACTGAAGAACACCATGGCAGCCTTCATCTGAATGGTAATGCAATTGTGCATACAAATAATTTGTAACATGCACATTTGCATATTCACAAGGGCATAATGCACACGTGTATAAAAACCAAAAAGCAACTATATTTACTTGTATGAACAAGTGCATACCGTCCAGATCAAGGGCTATCAGGGTGTTCTTCAGTTTTCCATTTTTTTTGAGGTTTTCCTTGAACCTCCATCATAATATATATATATATATATATATATATATATATGTGTGTGTGTGTGTGTGTGTGTGTGTGGTTGGGTTTCGGTGAGAAGTTGAGGTTAACGTGAGAAGTGGTTATCAATCGTGGGATGAGAAATGGACGCACATTAGGATGAGATGCACCAGATCAATTATCTTCTAATCCATATTCATGGGAGGACATTTGATTAAAAGTGATCAACGGTTCAGATCCACTTCTCACGCTTCTCACATGAACCTCAACTTCTCACATGATTCTTCGCATATATATATATATATATATATATATATATATATATATATATATAGAGAGAGAGAGAGAGAGAGAGAGAGAAAAGTTCAAACGAGAATGTTAACTATTAATTTAAGAAAACAAGAAAACAACAAAAAACAATAGATCATGCACAAAATAATATGTTATTTTACACTAACCACAAAAAATCGGACGCAATGATGTCCTTCAGGTCGTGCGCATAGTCGCGGGAATCACATATGATTTTGTACGTGAATCATATATGATTTATATGTATTCGACTGTTTTCGTGTTTTATTAAATAAACGTTGTTCTCGTATGAATCCACATCTATATATGTTAAAGAATAATATAATACAATTAAATATTATCGAGATAATAAGAAAAATAAATAATAAGTTAACGTTATAAGGAAACTAAATATTAAAATTTATAGTTCTAAATAAAAAAAATTATAACTAAAAGTTATTATTCTAAATTAAAGTTTAATAAAGATTGAATATTAAATCAAGTCTTATTTTAATCTAAATATTGCACGCAGTTGTTAGTAAAAAAAAAAGAAAAAAGATTACTTTCACAAAATCAAAAATTTTATTTTTAATAATATAAATATGGTATTTCATTTATTTTCACATAAAATGATTCAAAATCAAAATTTCCCTAATTCCCACTCTCTCCTTCACCCCTGCCATCTTGAACTCTTTATCAAAAACGCAGATTCAAAAATGAAGAATTATATGATTGTCTTCTTCATATTAGGATCTATGGCCAATGTTCTCGAGACTATCAATCTCGCCAAGATCCATATTCATGAGAAATTGGAAGGTAAACCCTAATTGTGTGTCTTTTTCTTCTATAGAATCAAATACGATTATGTTGTTTTTCTTTTTTTTATGTGTTGCGTTATAGAAAAATTCTAGAAATCTCATTGTTGATAATTGAACTCTAATTAGTTTAGGTTATAGGTTTTGGTTTCTGGAATTTTCATTGATTAAATTTTAGGGTTTTTGTGTAATTTTGTTGGGTTTGGCGGAAATGTTTACTTAAGGATTTGTAAGAATATTCTAGATGCTAAGAAGTTGTTCAGTACTTCCAAATATAATGAAGTATTCAACATAATAGAAGAGATTTTAGTTGTGCAACAATGTCTATGATGTGCTCATCGCAAGTCCTACTCTGAGTCTGCAAATATTTTAGTAGAATGTGGGACTTTTAGTCAAGTTTTTAAATACCCCTACGATAACAAATAGGAATGTTATGGACCAAATATTAATATCTTGTTTACAGAGGGAATATTAGCCAAAATGGAGAAGGTGAATTAATTTGGGGCGTCCCTAAAAGAAAATTAGTTTATTTGTTTTGGGATGCAAGAATACAATACTTACTATGAAGTAGTAATTGCTACTGAAATTATTTTCAATTCTCTATACTATAGGGGGTGTTTGGGATTGCTTATTTGAAGGGCTTTTTAGCTTATTGCGATTTGGCACCGCAGATAAGTTATTTTGAGTGTTTGGATAGAACAAAAAGAAAACAGCTTATAGCGGTGCCAAACCGCTGAAAAGCCATTTTTGATAAGTCATTTTGTTGTAACTTATGACTTATTTCAAAAGTGCTTATGACTTTTTTGGTTCTTTTATATGTATAAGCAATCCCAAACACCTTTAAATAACAACTTATTAGCTTATTACGTTTTGGTACCACAATAAGCTAATCCAAACACTTTTTAAAAAACTCCGATTTGGCACCACATAAGCTGATAAGCACTTTTCCAAATAAGCACTTTTCCAAATAAATAAGCAATCCCAAACACCCCCATGTAATTTATTGAAAAGTGGATATGATATAAATCATTTTCTAAATTTCCTTGGTTGTCATTCAAACTAAACAACCTAACCCAACCCAACCCAACCCGATATATGTTGTTCAACACGAGTTGAGACAAAAGGCAAAATAGATGTTGCTTTCTTTACTATGAGACATACATGTGAGGTTGCTTATATCCATACATATACATCTTTCTTGTGTTGCACTTTGTGTACACTTACAAAACCCTCGTAGTTTTCGCTTAAATCAATAGTTAAGCACTTTGTTTGAGTCAGACTTAAGGCCTTGTTTGTTTTTTCAATTTTAGCACTTAATAATCACTTATCACTTATTCAGTCAGACATTTTTAGTTTCAGACTGTTTGTTTTTTTCATTTTTTCAAAGCCACTTATCACTTAAACTCATCTGACCAAAAAAGTGGTAAGCTACCCACTTATTTCCTCTTATTCACTTATTCCTCCTACACGCACAGAGAAGACAAACCCTACAAATAGAGTGAAATCGGTGAACCAAATTCAGAAACCAGCCCATAGAGAAAAGAAATCTCCCAATAACAAGTGAAGAACCAAATCTCGCAAACATTAAACCACAAACAGACCCAATTCACCTCTAATGGAAGACGGTGACGAGTTCGGAGATCTATACACCCATGTACTCCAGCACCTTCAAATGTCGTCTGCACCTCCTTAACCGACGATACAATCAACACCGCAGCCATCTCCATCTCCATCTCCACCTCTGATTTTGTTTTTTTTTCTTTCATTTTTTTTGGTTTGCTTGATCTTTCTGTTTTTCGATTTTAGGTTAGTTTCATCTTTTGTTTTTCGATTTTGGGTTTCCTTATTTTCCAACCTGCAAGTAGTTTGTGAAATCTATGTTGGAGAGACACCTCTGTGTGTTGAAAGTGAAGGTGAAGATTAAAGTTGGAGATGTTCTATTTGAAGAAGGAGATGGTCTTTATGAAGTCGAAGATCTTCTGTATGAAGTCGAAGATCTTCTGTATGAAGATGAAGATGTTGTAGGTGAAGTGGAAGATGTCGATATTCTATATGAAGATGAAGATGCTGCATTATCATGTTTTTTTTTTCTTTTCTTTTTTAATCTCCAAGCACTGCTACTGCAAGGGAAGATGGAGATATTCTATATATGAAGATGAAGATGTTGCACTATAATGTAATGAACCCCCTTAGTTCCTGTGATTTTCTGGAATATATATATATATATATATAATATATATATATATATATATATATATATATATATTATAAATGGGATAAAGATGGACAAAGATGATTCAGATTCAGATGTTTGTCTAAAAACAAACAGTCTTATTAATTCATATTTCAGACTTCAGCATCACCTCTTAAAAATCAGAAGTGAAATCAGACTTCAGCATCACCTCTTAAAAATCAGAAGTGAAATCAGACTTCAGCACCTCTTAAAAATCAGAAGTGAAATCAGACTTCAACACCTCTTAAAAAACAAACGCCACCTTATATCCCAAGTTTCTGGTCAATTATATTGTCATCACACCATATTTTAGTTATGAATAACATCCATTTGTCTTCTAAATTCGAATTAAACTCAAGAATCTCTAATTATGACTGTGCAGTGGCTTAGATTATAACTAGCACGTAATAGTTTCAAGATACTATGGCTAACAGTTTTTTTATTCAAAATATATTCAAGAAGCAACATCATCAGTCTTTGAGGGGGGGGGTTGATGAAATTATGGCTCTTTAGATTGCAAAAGATGGGGCTTTTCATATGCGATTGACGTCAAATAACATATATACTACATGTATCACATACATAAGTCGTGTCTTCTGCAAATCTTCATGCCTAACTCGTTGAACCTATAGAATGCCAAAATACGGTCAGATCTGAACAATTAAGTATGACGAGTTAGCCCAATAATATAAAAAGTAAATTTACCATCATTCCTATTTCAAAATTTGGATAAAAAACAAGGTACATGGGACCCTATAATTTTCTGTATGATTTTGTGTTTTACTATTTGTCGGAAGTTGTAGAATGCAGCCTTTACAAGAATTTACATCAACAGAGCCTGTTGGTAGAGCCTCATGGTGGAAAGTGGACTTTTCAAAATCTTAGTTGGCATCAAGACAAATGAAAAAACCTATCAAAGGTAAATATGGGACTTATTTTATGAAAATAAATAGTGTCTATTTATGTAGCACTAACGATATGCTAGCACTAGGGATATGCTAATTTCAATTTATTTCATTTGTCATAGCTCTTGCTTATACCATGGATTTTCAACGGTTATTTAAAAGCTCAATAATATTGTGGTTAATCTTTATTGTTGTAGAATATTTAGTGGATTTTGTTCTAGTGGTATTGCAATTGATTGGTATTTTAATGTACAAAAAATGGTCAAAATTATTTAAAAGGACGAATCATCTTACATGATTCTTAAACCAAAAACAATGTAAAAAGGTTAGTCTTTTTTATACAGGGTTACTTTTAAGATCTTTCGATTTTCTATTTTTGTTTTTTTTTGTTTGTTTATAGACATGGAATAGATGAAGGAAGGACTCACAAAGAGTTGAATGATATAAAAGTAAAAGGGAAGTTTAATTTGTTGGATTTTGCTAAGTTGAACAACGATTTGTATCAATTCATCCGGAAGAATCACGAGTTACGGTTTATGTTCATGAATACAATGAGATCCACGTATTCCAATTGTACCAAATTCCTAATCCTATTTTCTTTAGTTTGATTGTTTTACTTGTCACTTATTTAATCAATTATGAAACCATTTTTTCTGTGGATGGATGCCTACATACAACCCAAAGGTCAGTTTTCTTTTCTGGATCTTTGCAAACTTTTAGTATGGCCATGCATAACAACATTGTTGTTATTGCCAACCAGTTTTATTTTCTTTCTATGCCCCCCTTCACATTATTGTCATCTTAATTGTCAATTTCAAGTTATATTATCATTTTAAATGTCAATCTCAAGCTAATTCCAGTCCAAAGGATGCATTGCTTTTATTTTTATCATGCTCCAAAAATCGATTTCACTGTTTTTTTGTATATAATAATTTGTATTAAAAAAGTCTTTGTGTGATAGGCTTTCAAAGGAATTAAGTGTTTGATACAATGTCTGAACCAAACCATGTTTAGGAATGAACTTTGGATGGCCTTTTTCTTCTTCTATGATGTTAAAGATGGCACTGTGGAAAAAGGGTGGCAAAGTGAAATGAGCAAACAATTCGATGGTGACAAAGTTTTGGCCAATTGAGGTAAGCAATCTCTTGGATCCAATTGAGGTAACCTAGTTATTCGAAAAGGAATGAACTCGATAGATGTGGCTTTATCCAAAACAAACAACTCTTGATCTTACGATGTCAGTTTATTTTGTGTATTGTTATGAAGTTCATTCCAACTAAGATTGGGAACCTATGTTAGTGGAATAGTTAATTGTGTTTATGGTTTAGTTTGAATTTTGATTTGTTTCACGTATAGGATTTGAAATAGTCGATAATTGGTGATTCACATTTTCTTCCTTGTTTAGGATTTGGTTCACATATTTCTAGGATAAATATCTAATGTTTCATGATATATGTAGTAAGATTAATGACTTACCCGAGTTGTATTATACTCTTTATGTAGCATAAAACGATAGATGAGAGGATATTTAGCCACTAGTATAGTTGTATGGAATAATAGGACTGGAATGGTTGAGGCACTGATCACACATTGTTCTCTTTAAATACATTAACATACACACATTGAACCATGAATTATGTTCCGAACTTTTGCATGTTCGTCTTTATGAAGTGAATTTGGAAGTCGGTTTTCTGGAGATGATGTACCACGATATTTGGTGTTATTGATAGGTGTGCTCATATTTGGTTTATGCATATTAAATACTACTCTTTTGTTATAGGAATTGCAACCATACTACTTATCAACTTAATGAGAAGGTAACAAAAACATAAGAGAAAGAAGAACTGTACAACAATGAGATAGTGAAGTCGAAGCATATAAGGACTAGCTTCAATAAGTAAAGTATAATGTATTAGACAATTAGTGGTGGTAGGTTTATTATTGATGTACTTATACATTCTTCATATGTTATCAAAATATATTGGTTTAATGTTTCTCATTTGATTATTATATTTTAATTTTGTTTTATTATTTTGCCACACAAGATAGAAATTTTTGTTGAAGATTAGTTAACGCCATGGTTCTGTTATGATCGCCAATGAATGGCTAAATTTAACCGGGTTCGTAAAGAGTTTGTAGTCATAGTTTTAGTTATTTCGCATGATAAAAAAGTAATTAAGAGCCGCATTTTTAGTTATTTTGTGTGACCAAATGGTAATGAGTAGTTACGATTATTACAAATTCAATGTAACCATATGTTATGAATTGACCATGTTTAATATAAAATTTTAGTGGCTATAAGTATTTTATGGTCACGGTTTTTAGTTATTTTGTGACCAAAAGTTAATCAACAGCCATGTTTCTAACAAATTTGTGTAACCAAATGTTATGAATTGGTCATGTTAATATGAAGTTTGTGTAGCTATAAGTAATTTATGGCTACAGTTTTAGTTATTTCGTGTGAACAAAATACATTCAATAGCCACAATTCTAATAACTTAATGTAACCATATGTAATGATTTTTAGTTATTTCGTGACCAGAAACAAACCAATAGCCACGATTCTTACAATTCAACGTAACCATATGTTATGAATTGGTCACAGTTAAAATAAAATTTATGTAGCTATAAGTAGTACATTCTCACGTTTTTTTAGTTATTTCATGTGACCAAAGGTTAGTAAATAGCCACATTTCTAACAATTTAACATAACCAAATGTTATGAATTGACAACGGTTAGTATTAAATTTGCATGACGATAATTAGTTTATGGCCATGGTTTTAGTTATTCTGTGTGACCAAAATATAATCAATAGCCACGGTTCTAATAATTCAGCGTAACAATAGGTCATGAATTTGCCACGGTCAATTTGAAAATTTGTGTGGCTAGAAGTAGTTTATGGCCACGGTTAAAACAAATATACATGGTTATAAAGTAATCATTGGTCACCTTAAAAAACAAATTATGTGGCTATAAGTAGTTTATTGTCACAGTTTTCTTTATTTTGTGCGACCAAAAGGTAGCAATAGCCACATTTATAAGAATCAAATGTAAATATATGTAATGAATCGGCCATGTTTAAGGTGAGTTTGTGTGGCGATAAGTAGTTTATGGCCACAGTTATAGTAAAAATGTCCCAATACCATAAAAAATTCGATAGGTTTATGGCCACGGTTTTTAGACTATGGCTACGGTTTTTCATGTGATATGGTGACACAGATTAAACGTGGCCATTTGGGTATCAAAAGACACGGCAGAATAGGCTACGGTTTGATTGAAGAAAAAAAAATGTGGCTAAAGGCATACGGCCACGGTTTTTAACCGTGACCATTGTGAGTTTTTGTACTAGTAATTTTCATAAAACTCATTAACGCTAAAAAAAATCAAGTGGTGTCAAAATTTTCATTTCCCAACATAAAAAAAACATAAGACGACAATAAGTCTAAAAATGTTAAAATTCTAAAACCACAACATACGATAAAGTGACCATTTTCAACAAAACTTTTATGAGACACGACACCTAGAAAGCTCGTAAATTTACACGCAATAAAATTAAAACCCACGCATCTCAAAGTACACTCACACGCCCAAAACGTTGTAAAACAATATTTCATAAAATTCAACACGACTCATACAGACTAAAATTCCCAAGAAAATTCCGACTCGAAAACATGGGAGCAACTCTTCCTTTAAAACCTTAACATACGTGGAGGAGATCCAATGTCAAGGTCAAAACTTCCACAATTACTTGCCCAATACCTCAAATAACATTAAAACACGAATCTTAAAATATCCTAAAATAGCGTTAGACACGAGACGAGAATAAAGAGATTTTCGATAACAATTTACAATCACGTGCAACAAAACAACTTCATGCTTGCTTAAGCTCACGGTTTAAAATCTGATAAGTGTTAAATGTTTTGCCAAGACCTTGTAATGTAACTCACTTTACGCTTTGAGAACATGAGAAACGATTTATGCAAACTTATTTTAGAAATAACTTAGGGCATGAATTTGGTCGACACTCAACATCTCGAAATCACGCTCCTCAATTTCCCAGTCATACTATTGTCATCCAGATGCTTAAACATCTTAACGCAATAATCAATTGTTTCATCCGTTCACCTTACAATTTCTTCTTGAAGTAGGGAATATTTAATAAGCCTATGGTTCTAATTCAACCAATCATTCTGACCCGAAAGGGTTGACTTAATGCAATCACCAGAGATAGATGGCTACATCTCTGAACCCACAACAAAAGATCCTCTACAGACGAAGGAACCAGAAACCATGGTTGCTGATGAACAGGCTCCTTCAGAGAATCCTGTTCAGAAAGCAAGCATCGGTCTACCAGCCAAAGTGTTCACTAAACCTCCTACATTCCTTGAATCAAATCCCGAAGCTTCCATAGAAGACCACTTCAGATACATCTACTGTGAGTTCAATATGGCAGACACTCTAGTCATTCCTCTGAATCCAAGGATCAGAGAGGACATGCCGGACTATGAGCGAAGATTTGTCAGAGATAAAACCTGACCAAGAGCACAGGTCCTCTTTGATGATCCAATCATCAAAATCAACAAAATCTCAGAGAAGACCTTTGCTTACAACAAGATCATCTATAGGCACTATGTGGTAACTCGATCTGATCAGAAGATTTACGAGTTCAATGATAATGATCTCGTAAATCTAAATCAATATGATTTACCACATTTATATGCCTATTGCTCTGCCAGATATGATCATGGAAGAAGGGAAATCAGGATGGGCATGGTTGAAGTCAGACGGGCAATGGAGGCCTATGTCAAACACAGAGCAAAACGTGACTTCCAAATTGCTCTGAACCTAGGGGAAGAAAAGCTGGAGGTAACTGAACCTGTGGAGTCATTCGATAAACTTGAGGAACAGAAGACTGGATCAATCGTTGCAGAACCTCTGGGTTTCGTCTACAGAGTAAACCAAGTAAAGAAGATCTTTCTAGCTTCGGAAGTTTCGAAGTACTCTGATGAAACCTTGAGAGGTATAAAGAAAATGATCCATGTGAAGGAAGAAAGGAACAGAGCAGATTTACTTGCAAAGCTTGACTTAGAGATTGACTCGATGATCAACTTCAGAGCTCTGATCATGAAATTCCATGAAATCTGTTCAAGTGACAAATTTTAGTTTGTTTCTTTATTTTTGGATATTACTTTCTCTGTATTAAAACTTCCAAATGTTTAAGTAATATTTAAGAGGATGTTTTTCTCCTCTACGCTTTCTAGTTTAAATCTTCTATTCTCTGCTATTATTGTATCTTTTATTTTTAACACTTAGGGGGAGATTGTTAGCTCAAAATGTTATGTTTGTTAAAGTGTTGAAAATACCCAAATCCTATTTCAGAGGACTTCCAAAGATAGACTTCAGAGGACGAAGACTTCAGAGGACAAACCTGCCTCTGAAGTACTTATCAGAGATTGCAACTTTCAGCAGAAGACATCAGAGATGGCTTCATCAGAGGTTCTGAAGACAACGTCAGAGCTCTGAAGACATTCTCTCTAAAGATGACGCTGAAGACTCCTGAAGTATCAGAACAGATAACCAATCACTTAGTGATAAGATTTACATTATAGAGTAGGTTACTATTCAAGCATGTCTTAAGCTTACCTATTAGGTAAGACACTGTTCAAGCATGCTTCTATTTGTCAGAATAGTACACTGTTTACTTTATGGTCCTATAAATAGGACCATCACTCCTTTGACAAATGTGTGCTTTTTGATATCTTGAATAAGAAGAATCAACTGAATATATCTCACGAAGATCTTGTTCTTTCTACTTGCTTTATATATGAACTGTGATATTTGAATCTGCTTTTGATATTAAACTATATTGCTTCCGCTGTTTATACTCTTGTTGTTTATATCATTACTGTTATAAGATTAAATCTAGGATCCACCAATTGGTATCAGAGCCTCCTTTGTTTTCTAAACAAAGAAAGATCATATCTGCATACTCGGATAGATTTAATTCTTACTGATTCAAGCTTTTATAATCTGTGCATGTTTGTGTAAACCCTGGTTTATTAAACTTCATATGCTCCAGATTTAAAAGTAAATCACAGTTACTTCATTTAAATAGAAAGATCTTCATAGAAAAACATCAGTTCTTCAAATCTTCATCTTTTCTTCACAAAAATGGCAAACTCAAACATAAGTGCCATTTATACAGCCGGATCATTAACCAAACCTCCTACACTTCTAAGGGGTGAATATCCTCAATGGAAGAAAATGATGGTAAATTTCTTAGAAGGCATGGACAGGGATCTGTTAAGATCAGTGAACGATGGACCTCACCAACCAATGGTGTTGGTACCAAGAGTTCCAGCAACAGCAGATACTGTTGAAATCCCTGCTTACTATGAAAAGAAAACTTCAAACTTTACGAATGAAGAAACTAACATGATGGATAATGATTCAAAAGCTGTTAGATTACTTATAATGGACATTCCCAATGATATCTTCCAAGAACTTGATTTTTGCGTGACTGCAAAAGAGATATGGGATCAGTTGTTAAATCAACTTGAAGGAGGCCTACAAACTCAAAAGAACAGGAGAAATTTTTGTATCAATGAATATCATGATTTTCATGCATTACCCGAAGAAACCTTACATCAAACATACTCAATGTTTAACATCCTCATTAACAAATGCAGAAAATTTGGGGTCATGAGAACAAAAGAAGCAATTACAATGGAGAACTTGTACTTTGTTCAGGCTTTAGCTTGTGAGAAACTCTCTTCATTTTACCTTTTTCACATGCCGCACACAGATGTCCTAATCCTTCCACGTAACTCACCTTCGTAATTGTCACATTATCTTGTATCACATCACCGTAGCCGAGAATCAGTGAAAATTGGTCATTGCCAAAGCATACATTCCCGCATAATTTCTCTGCATAATTAGACAATAAATCCTTTTGCCCGGTCATATGCTTGGAACACCCGCTATCCAAGTACCACATATGACGGGTCTACATAAGAGAAATCAGGGAATAACAACTTTAGGTACCCATTTAAAAGTGGGTCCTAACGGATTAGCACAAGATTTTGGTATCCATTTGTATATGGATCATTTGAACTTTTGAAAAACATTTTTTGATGTAAAAGATTGATAAGAACCAACAAGATAAGTACCAAACCAATCATCAGAAAATCGGTGAGAGACAAAATCATTCTGTCTATAAGTAGATGACTTAGTAGTAGATTGAGATAATCGGAGTAATTGCTTTATTGAATATCACATGTAAGGAATTACAAGGTTTTGTTTATTGGAAGCAAAACTACCAACTACATCAGAAGAACTACCAATTGATCTATTACAATCTATATCAGGAATAGACTCTGCTTTCTCATCAACTTTCCGTTTTGGTCGCCATTCAATTCGACCTTCTGATCTTTTCGTTCTTAAATCTGAAACAAAAGATTTAGAATTGTTAGGAAAATCAGATTTATGGGAATGTCTTTTCTTTAGCTTACTAGTGTTAGTCTGTTTCTGTGAGCATCGTTTGTTTTGCTTCTTACCTTTAGCATAATAATCAGCATTCACAGAAACTGATTCACCAACCTGAGTTGATGATTCACCTATTTCATGCACACTTGGTAAAGCTTGACCATTAATGACAAAAGTAGAATGATCTCGAAGTTTAACATTAAAGTCAAACATATCAATATCTTCTACACACCCTTCATCAGAATTTAAAAAATCATTTGCAGACGCAAATAAGTCATCAAGATCAACTTCAGAAGTTTGAGGTGCTTTAGAAGATGTAGAACACACTTGAGATTCAACTTTAAAAACTGTGTTCTTTATAACTGTTGAAAATATAACTTTTTCAATGTCAGCCAATATTCTTTCATCAAATAAAACATTTTCAAGCTCGATTATTTTGTTTTCTAAAATAAGTGGAGGAACATAAATTTTAGCTTTTAAAGGTTTTGCCTCCAACTCTTTTGTCAAATAGCTTTCAAAATAATCATTTGAAAGACATTTTGGCTGATCTGAAATATAACTATCATTCAGTTTTTGATAGCAGAATGGTAGTTGCATTTTCTTTAAACTCTTTCTTTTCTCATCCTCTTTAGCCTCTACCTCATCAGGTGACTTGGTAACAATTTTGGGTTTCAAATGAGGATATTTAACAGCCGCATATAGAAAATCAAAATTATATAAAGCAGGATGTTTTCTGATGGCTTTCTTAAGATAGTGTGGGTTTTCGTAACCGAGACCCCACTTCTCTTTAACATCAGTTTCCTCATTAGGGGTGTTTAAGAAGATGGTTTGATCTGTTTGGCCTCGTGCATATAATTTCGCTTCCAAACCATTTACCTTTTTCTCTAAAGTCTTGTTCTCAACCTGCAGTTTAAAAGCTTTTAGTACACATTCTTGCTTTTCTGAATCAGACTTAGAAATCTTAGAGACAAAATCAGAAATCTTACTTTCAAAACATTCTTTTTCTTGTTTAAGATTAGAAACAAATTTGTTAAGAGAATCAATTAAATCTTTTTTACCAACAACGACTTTTTTAAGATCAAAGATCTTTTGATTTTTGTTCACTACTCTGCTCTTTTCCTTTTTAAGCTTATTTTGAAGATCTTGAAGTTAGACCATCATGGCTTCCATTTTGGTCATAAAATCAGTTTTGGAAAGATTAAATACCTCATTAGCTGTCTCTTCATCACTGTCATCATACTTCACTGTGTTTCCCATCAAGCACATATGAGCAGTTTCTTCTTTTTCCTCTTCATCTGAATGATCTAGCCAGAACTCATCTTCAACCATCTTCAGCCTGGCCAGCTTATTGCTGCTTAGCCAAAAGCATTTTGTTCTTATAATACTCTGAGTTTCTGACTTTGGGCTTCCTACAGTCCTTAGCGTAGTGACCGTCCTTACCACAATTGTAGCATTTGATCAGGTCGTCTATTTTCTTTTCAACACCATAATCATTCAAATACTTATTTCTTTCTTCCGACTTTCTTTCCACATACCTTTTATCCTCATATCTTTTTCCTTCAACTCTTTCCCGATGTTCATGGTTCTTTGATCTGGACGAAGAGTACCTCTGTGAGTTCGAACCCGTTTTCTTGTAGAATTTCTTCTGAAATGCACGGGTCAGTAAAATCATAACTTGTTTGAGGTTTTCGCCGTCATCACTATCCAAATCAGACTCAGAATCAGAACTGGGAATGACTACTTTCTTCTTTTCTTTCTTTTCTTTCTTCTTCTCTCCAGCTACCAGGGTTATGGGGTCAGCTGGTTTCTCAGATTTCTTTTTCTCAGCCCTTTTCTCTTCAACCTCCTCCTCATTCTGTCTCAAAGTCTCATAAACTTCGTGGAGGGGTATGTCACTGAAATCTTTCATTTGCTTCATCCGACGAGTGTGCTTTTTCCATTCCGGCTGCAAAATGCTGAGGAACTTGACATTGTTCTCGATCTTCTTCTTCTTGACTTTGTTCTTTGAAAGTTCGTTCAGAAGAAGCACGAATCTTTCATACGTTTCCTTCCAAACTCTCATTTTCCTTGACTTTAAATTCCTCGTAGCTGTTGATGCAGTTAGCTACTTTCATCTGATTTCCCACTTTAGAGCCCATCATCATCTTCTGTAACTGATCCCACATCTTTTTCGCATTTGCTTTGTAGTTGTCGATCTTAATATAGATCTCATTCGGGATGCTCTGAAGTAGAAGAGATCTTGCTTGTTTATCAGCTTTGAAACGACTTTTCTGCTCATCAGAATACTGGGCAAATTCCTTCGGAACAATTTTCATTTTTATCACTCTGTCCTCGTCTCCATCTTCACTGTCTGAAGATTCATCATCAGGTATTTCGACAGTGGGTGTTATCATAGGACCTGCTGTAATGGACAATAGAATGTTGTCCCCATTTGCATGTCGGTCGACGAAGTCGAGAAAACGATCATTCCACTGTTCGTATTCGCCCTTGAATAGAACAGGATGCTTTACGTCTATTCCGATGGAAATGGCGTCTTTAGAAGTCATCTTTGATCTACACTGCTTACTGTGATCGTCAAAATTCAGAAAACAAACAGGATCTACAAAAATAAAACTCAGTTAAATTTCAGAAAAATCACAAAAATTCACTAAGTTTAAAAAACGCGCACACCAAAGGCAAAGAGAACTGCACTTCACGCACAAAGAGTTGTGCGAGTTTCAGCTTCACGCACGACGAAGCTTGCGTGAATCAAGGTTCGCGCAGAAGTCTTATGCGAGTTCTTAGATCTCGCACACAACTATGTGCGAGTTTTTGTAACTTTGCGCAAAAGTTTGCGAGTTACACACTTATAAAATTTTTCGAAACTACAAACGCATTAAATGTAAACGCGCAAGAACAGGGCTTGCGAGTTTTGGACTTAGAATAATTTTGAATAAGAAACTTCACGCTAAACGGGAATGCACACGATGAACACTTCTCGCAGATTACAGTTATCGCACGACACTGATGATGAACAGTACAAACTCGCACCTAGTGATGTGCGAGTTTCTACTTCTCGCACGAAACCTTTTGCGAGTTCTTTACTTCAAAAAAAATTGTTATTCTTTGCGAGTTCTTAATCTGCGAGTTATACCCTTGTGTGAGTTCTTCAAAGACTTGCATGTTCTTCCTCTGCGAGTTTGCTGAATCTAGCAAGTTTTTGAGTTTTTCGAACAAAAACTCAAGTTTTCAACTCGTTTCGATCCAAACCTTTTTCAATTGACTTGAAATTTTGTAGATTCGCTCAGAAACTGATTTTGAACAGATTACAATTATACAATTACAATAAAAAACACTAAATGTATAGAATCGATCTAGAAACCAGTACAATTACAAACTCGAACTCAACCTTAACTGAAATAAAAAATTCACATGAACTGGTGAAAATTAGACAATGCAATTCAAACTAGACTTGATCTAGAGGCTAAATCGAACACAAACATACAAAAATTGAATCAAGAACATCATTAAAATCCAAAAATCAAATTTCTCAGTCCGTTTGCGAGTTTGTCCAAAATACGATCCAAAATTCTCGAAATTGATCCAATTTTTTTTTCTGAATTTTGCTTGCTCTGATACTAATTGTTAACCCAGAAACAATGTATATCAAGATGACAAAATGTAATTCAATCAATTCTCATTTATATTTCACAATCAAATTTAATACAAACTTTCTCTCTCTAACTTTCTGAAACTCGTATGGTGCTATCTCTCAGAACTGCTACACACACACAACATCACAAACTATTTATACCAAGAATACAAACACGCAAGCTACAGGAACGCGCAAAACACTAAACTATTACAACACAATACAAATTTGACTTTGACTTTTATTACATTGACTTTGACTTTGATGCTTGAGAGTTGACTCCAACTTTGACTTCAATCTTCAGTATTCTATGATCTTGTATCCAACATATTTATGCTCTAACAAAGTTGATTGAGGAAATAATTATTTTTTTTAAGGATACTTATGAAAATATATGTTAAACTGTAATTATGATAATTACAGGGTGAAAACGTAATTATGTTAATTACGTGGTGGTGTTATCTGTAATTATATATATAATTATATTTACAGTTTAAATGATATATATATATATATATATGTATATTTGAATTTAAATTTAAATATTACAGATAATTATTAAACCTTATTTGAATTATAGTCTAACTATAATTCTTTTGGTATAAATAGGGCGTTACACTAAACCATTTTTCATACGATTAAGTTAGAATAGCCTATCAGAATAGTACAAGTTTTTTTTTTCTGTAAAACACATATAAATCTAGGGTTATTGGGCTAGCACCCCGTGGAGGCGGGAAACGTGTTCGTGTGTGGACTTCCAATAGAGGAAACCTACTTTGGTTTCTTGGTGTTTCAATTTTAGCCCCGACAGATCTACAAAAGGTACATATTCTAAACCCCCTATGGTGTGGTTTATTTTAATTAAATGCGTCATTGGATTCGATTGGGTTTTAATTGTTTAGAAAAGTTTACTATATATTTAATACTAGATTTCCCCCCGCGTATTACACGGGGTAGTTTTAAAAAATTAAATAATGCAAAAGAACTTATCTTACAGATATGAATGATCATGAAAAGTATGATGCTATTTTTCCAAGTTTTTTTTTTCTTCAGAGTTTTTTTTTTGCAGCTGGTTACAAAATGTCCTTGTTTTAGGTAGTTTCACAAAGGATGTTTTACACAAAATTAACAAAAAATATGAATAAATATTAAGAATTTATAAAACAAAATTTATAATATAACGTAAATGAAATTATGGAAAAGTGCATAGTTAAAATATTGATAAAATAAGAATCACGTATCATAAATTACCAAATACTTTTTTATATACAACATTCTTTGTTCTATTGCTGATTATACTTTCATCATCTATAATTAATATTTTTAAAATTATAATATCATAATGTCAAGAAAATAAAATTAAAAATTAAAAATGTTATTTTATAAAACTTCATGATAAAAATCAAAATTCTTGTATAAAAATTTAAAGAGGATGATGTTTTATAAAAAAACTCTTGAAGTAAAAATTGTTATGAAATAGCCAAAAGAAAATTAAGACAATTTAGTGATTATTTGTATCAAATCTCATACTAATCACGACACATTAATTCGTATATATTTATGATATTTAATAATATAATTAAATCCAAAAATATTCAATATTGGACTCATTTCGAAGGTATTGACAAAACGATTACAATGATATAATTTGTAAAAAGTAAAAATGTTTTTAATGCATTTTAGTTCATATACATTATTTATGTTTATATGATAAAAGTCTAAAATAAAAAATAAAAAAAGTAAGAGATTAAAAATAAACTACATACCTAATTATAAGAGTAGTAAATATAAGGTATAAATTAAAAAAATTGAATTAAGGAAAGATTCAAGGAGGAATGAATGTGGATGTGCTAAATGAACTTATAATGTAAAATGCGTCTAAATACATGTTTAGGCGGGAAAATGAAAAAATGGGTTCACTAGAAGGCGACACGTGTCCTTCTAGTTACTTATTTATCATATGTATATATTTGTAACCAAAATTGCCTTTAATTTCCGCTGCGTTTAACCCTTACAAATTTATTAAAACCCAACACTAACATAGTCGTTGATCTGAAAAATGGATGGATCTGATGAAAGAGGTGGCAATTTTGAAAAATGGGTATGAAATAGGGGTACGATCGGAATGTAAAAAATGGTGTAAGGGTAAAGGGGGGATTTTGTTTCTCGCTTCGATTAGGAAAGTATGAACAAAGGCGAAATTGCAAGGATTCAAAAATTTTGGAAATCAATGCCGGAGTAAAACGGAGAAACAAATCAAATCAGTTACTTCCGAATTCAATCATTAAGTTGTGAAATTCGGTGTATATTTCCCAAAATCATACGAAATCAAGGACCAAAAATGGCGGACGAAGCTGCGCCTCCAATTCCTAGAGGTTAGGGTTTCAAAATTTTTAGTGTGTCAATATATATACATGAAATCAAAATACTGATGAAGATAACTTCTTTCTCGAAGTTCTAAAACACACCAGACAATCCCGTTTGTTTGGATGGGGTGGAGACCGAAGAAAATCACAAAAAAGGTATGATTGCAATCCTTAAGTTTCGTAGAAAATATCGTTCAAAAACTTTTTCATGTATGTCTTCATGAGCTCCATTGATTCACGGGTTCATATCTTAAAACACAATACACATATTCAAAAGAGGGGGACAACTATGAGCAACAAATGGACTCACCTACGAAAGGTAGAAACATTGATCACTAAGTTAAAAAAAACTTGATATTTTATGGGGAAAAATTTATGAAATAAAAAAGACAATGTTTGGACAGTTTCAAGTGGGAATAAGGATTCTGGAATCAAGATGACTGACATTCAAGGTAGCCACATAAATCATGCACATATGAAGAGTATGAAATCTGAAAATTTCATTGTTTCATATCGTATGTATTTTCTAATATTGTTTCATAAGTAGCTAACCTATCGGATGAAGATCATTTGAACAAACAGAATAGGGTAAGCAGTGATAAGACACCAAGATCGCTAAATGTTCTGCTACAATGTACAGGTGATTTTACGAAACCTTGCCATTCAATTAAAATAGTTAATTATTTATTACTTACATTGATTAGAATGAACAAACTTGTGAAGCAGACAATAAAAAAAGGAAATTAAAATATTCATAATTATCGTTTCCTAAAATAAAGGATTCTTTAAAAAATAAACAAAATAAACGAAAATATAAAATTTCATTAATGACTAATATGCCCTTGACAGTAAAAAAAAGGTAAAAAAAAGAAATAAGTAATGAACGGTTAGGATGAGTTTACATAGTTCACAATCTAAAGTTGGTTTACAAAAGAAGACCCCACTATATATATATATATATAGTGGAAGGATATTTTGCAACCCTTAAAAATGTTGCAACCCTTGCAACTCACATCTTAACCGTTGGATTCATGATCGACGGTTATTTTATTTTTATTTTTCTCTTTTTTTAATTACAAATATTGGGTCCCATATCTTTTATAACCGCCGATCTTGAATCCGACGGTTAAGATGTGGGTTGCAAAGTTTGCAACCTTTTTAAGGGTTGCAAATTAAACAAACCCTATATATATATATATATATATATATATATATATGGAGAGGTTCATTTGAGAATAAGTTGTGCCCCAAGCCTTCGACGTAACTCACCTTACTTATCGTTATGTTGTCTTGAATAATGTCACCATATCCTAAGATAGGTGAAAGCTGATCGTTCCCAAATCTGACATTACCACTGAATTTCTCTATATAGTTAGACAATAAAGCTTTTTGCCCAGTCATATGCTTGGAACAACCACTATCCAAGTACCACATATGCCGGGTCTGCAAGAGAAATCAGACAACAATAGATTTAGGTACCCATTTAAAAACGGGTCCTAACAATTTAGCACAAGATTTTGGTATCCATTTAAATATAGATCCTCCTTTTCTTTGAAAAACATTTGATCTCGAAGAATTAACATGATAAGATCCATACCAATTAGAAGAATTATGAGAATAAGCAAAATCATTTCTCTGATAAGGATAAGATGTAGTAGTAATAGGAGACAATTGAATCAATTGCTTTATTGAATATCTCTTGTAAGAAGTTACAAGGTTTTGATTATTAGAAGCAATTTGATCAATCACATCAGTATCACTACTCACTGATCTATTACAAGTATTATCAGAAACTGATTCCACTATCTCATCCTCCTTCCGTTTTGGTCTCCATTCGGATTAAGCTTTCAACTTTTTCTTCCTTAAATCTAAAACATAAGATATAGATTTATTAGGAAAAACAGATTTCCGAGACTGAGTATTCTTTCGTGTACCAGTGTATTTCTGTTTCTGTAATCGCTGTTTCTTATGTTTCTTACCATTAGCATAGTAATCAACAGTTACAGAAACTGATTCACCAACCTTAGTTGATGATTCAACACCATGAACATCACTTGGTAACACTTTGTCATTGACAAAACAAGTAGAATGATCAGGAAGTATAGAATTGACGTCAAACATATCAAATTATTCCATGTACCCATCATCAGAATTAAAAAAATCATTTGCAGACTCAAATAAGTCATCAGAATTATCAGATGAAGATTGAGATACCTTAGAAACTGTAGAACACTTTGAAGATTTATATTGAAAAACAGTGTTCTTTATAACTGTAGAAAACATATTTTGTTGTATATCAACCAAAAGTTTTTCATCATATAAAACATTTTCAAGCTCGACTATTTTGCTTTCAAGAATAGATGTAGGAATATAAACCTTTGCAATCGCAGGTTTTGCCTTCAACTCAGAAGCGGAATAACTAACAAAATAGTCAGTTGAAAGAACTTTTGGTGTTTTTGAAAGATAACTATCATTTAACTTTTCATAGTTAAACGGTAGTTGCATTTTCTTTTTATTCTTTCTATTTTCAGTTTCTTGGTCCTCAACTTCTTCTGGCAATTTGATAACAAGTTTGGGTTTTAAATGAGTATGTTTACCAACACAAGCAAGAAAATCATAATTATAAAGTGCCGGCTGTTTTCTGATGGCTTTCTTAAGATAATGAGGGTTTTCAAAACCAAGTCCCCATTTCTCTTTAACATCAGCCTCTTCATTTGGTGCATTTAGAAAAATGGTTTGATCTGTTTGACCTCTCGCATAAAGTTTTGCTTCCAGACCATTTACCTTCTTATTCAAATTCTTGTTTTCAACCTGCAATTTATAAACAGTTAGTGCAGATTCATTTTTCTCAAACTCATATTTAGACACTTTACCCTCAAACTCAGAAATCCTCTTTTCAAAACAATCTACTTTAGATTTAGAATCAACATCAGACTTGCGTAAAGAATCAATCAGATCTTTGTTTGAAATAACAAACGTATTAAGTTCAAAGATCTTCTTGTTCTTTTTAGCAACTCTTTCTTTTTTCCTTTTTCAGATTATTTTGTAAATTTTGTAGCTCAATCACCATGGTTTCCATTTTGGTAATAAAATCTTTTTCAGATAAGTTTAATACCTCATCAACTGCCTCATCATCTGACGCGTCATCATTTACTTCTTTGCCCATGAGACAGATATGAGTTGTTTCTTCTTTCACTTCTTCTTCTCCTTCTGAGTAATCCAGCCAAAACTCATCTTCAGCCATTAGAGCGACACCCGCTTCTTGCTGTCTTGCCAAAAGAAACTTGTTCTGGTAGTACTGAGAGTTGCGAACTTTCGGCTTCCGATAATCTTTTGCAAAATGACCCATCTTGCCACAATTGTAGCATTTGATGGAATCTGTTGCTGGCTTCTCAACAACTGTGTAGTCATTCACGAACTTCTTCTTCTCATCCGGTTTCTTCTCCACATATCTATCCTCTTCATACCTCTTTCCTTCCACTTTCTGTCGATGCTCGTGATTCTTTGAACTGGATGACGAATAGCGTTGAGAATTTGATCCCGGCTTCTTATAAAATTTCTTCTGAAAAGCACGAGTTAGTAGTATCATGGCTTGTTTCAGACTTTCGCCATCATCACTATCTGTAACTAAATCTGACTCAGAACTGGTAAGAACTATCTTCTTTTTCTTCTCTTTCTTTTCTTTCTTCTTTTCTCCAGCTACCAAAGCAATCGGATCAGAAACTTTTTCTGCCTTCTTCTTCTCAGCTCTTTTCTCTTCTACTTCTTCTTCATTCTGCCTCAAAGTCTCAAATACCTCATGTAATGGAATTTCATTCAAATCCTTCATCTGCTTCATCCTTCTTGTATGCTTCTTCCATTCCGGGCGTAGGATACTCAGAAATTTGACATTGTTTTCCAGCTACTTCTTTTTGACTTTGTTCTTTGTCAGCTCATTCAAAAGCAATACAAACCTTTCATAGGTATCTTCCAGACTCTCATTCTCCTTAGCTTTGAATTCCTCATAACTATTAATGCAGTTCACCACTTTCATCTGATTTCCTACCTTTGATCCCATCATCATCTTTTGCAACTGATCCCACATCTTCTTAGCATTGGCTTTATAACTATCAATCTTGATGTAGATCTCGTTTGGAATGCTTTGAAGAAGTAATGATCTCGCTTGTTTATCTGCTTTGTATCGGCTTTTCTGATCTTCAGAATATTGAGAAATATCCACTATCACTGTTTTCATCTTCTACTTTCTTTCCTCAGTTCCATCTTCACTATCAGAGGAGTCAACATCAGGTACTTGAACTGTTATTGGAACCATTGGACCTTCGGTGATAGACAAAAGAATATTCTCTCCATTTGAATGCCTGTCTATGAAATCCAAGAATCTGTCCTTCCATTGTTCATACTCGCCTTTGAATAAAACTGGAGGCTTAACATCGGTTCCGATTAAAATAGCATCTTTAGAAGTCATCTTGTTTAACCTGTTTGAAAAATATAACAATAAGAAACTAGAACTGATCGTTAGTCCAAATGAAACAATCAAGAAACATGAAATATTAAAAAAAAAATTGAAATTTGAAAAACACAAAAATTAATCCAAGTCTTTTCTGCTATGCGCGTCACTCAGGAAACGCATTCAACCATTATGCGTGTCTCATATGAAAAGCACATCCCATTATGCGTGTCGCACATGAACCGTAAACCTCCACTATGCATGCCAGGTATGAAACGCACACTTTGCTTATCCTTCTACTTTGTCAACTATGCGTTTCACAAAGGAACCGCACACCTTTTCTGTGTGTGTCCCAAAGAAACCTCAAATTTCTTCTGTGCGTGTCACAAATGAACCGCAACCTCTGCTGTACGTGTCGAGAAGCAAACGCATAACAAACTTTGCGTTTCAAGTTGCAAATGCAACACACACTGTGCGTGTCACTTAACACCCGCAAGGCATACTTTTTCTTAACTCCCTCTACTATGCGTTTGTCATTAGACCCGAAAACCTCAGCTTCTCGATTCTCAAATAAACTCAAATCTTAAGTTCTCGTTTCTTAACAAAAACGCATATCTCACTTTGTTTGTCTTGATGAATATATCCGCACTCTGAATGACCCGCACAATTCGATGAATCATACGCACATCTTGATGAGTCAAACGCACATCTGATGAATAACCCGCACAATTCGATGAACACCCGCACACTTTGAAAATCGTTCAAATTCACCAAAAACTCTTTTATACCTAGAATTCAACCTCTAAACTTCGACAATTTGAACTTCTATACAACTCGAACACAATACTATCACTAATTTTTTATCAAATACACAAGAGTTACAAAATTGAATCAAGAACAGTGTCAAGAACTCGTGAAACCAAAAACCACACAAAATTCAAAAATTCGAATGAATTACAGTGCAATTCTAGATAACACCTATACAGACTCGATCGATTACACTTTCCTGACAAAACCTAATCAATTACAACTCCAAAAACTCACTAATACTGAAAATCAATCTGGACTTTGATGAACAGTACGAACATACACATTTCTTGATTTTTCTCGATTTGGATCTTCTCTGATACCAATTGTGTGTTCCAGATTCTAGTTTCTAAACAAGATTAATCAAAGACAACAAGATTTACAAACAATTACCTGTTTGATTACTTTGAAATCCAAGATTACAAAATCTCTCTTTACAATCTCTCTCTAACGAACTCTCTCTCTCTCTCTCAAACTTTCTCTCTCTAGAATACAACTGAATGATATTACCAAATCTGTTCTCTCTAATTCGTATGTTACATATTACAAAGAAAGGAAACTATTTATACTAATATCTAATACAAGGAAAATACAAAAATACAAAATACATTGACTTATTACAAATAGGCTTTGACTTTGAATGAGATTTGACTTTAGTAGCTTTGACTTTCTCAACTTTGACCTTCAGTATTCTTGATCTTGTATCCAACAGATTTATGCTTTAACAAATTGTCATTTCTGAAAGAGATATATTTGACAAAGAGAAGAAAAATACTGAAAAGAAAAATACTTTACTTTTCAAAGAGATTTATGAATCTGAGATTTCTAAACTTACTAACAAGTTGGCTACCTTATCTTCAGATATATAGAAGGGACAAAAGAATAAATTTGATCTGCAAAGTAAATTTGATAAACTTTGTAATGAGAAATCCAAGTTGAATGAAAAGATCAAACAACTTGAGAAAGCTAATACTGATTTATTTGACAAGATAGCATCTGAAACACCTGTCTTATCTTCTTATGATAATGATTCAGTTGAATCAGTTTGTTCATTTCAATCAGTATCTAGTTTGTTTCAAAAGATGATTTTCAAGAAAAAGAATGTCAAATCTGAAATCTTGAAAACAAATCAGACTAAACCTTCTAGTCCATTTTATGTCAAATAAGTTGATAATCATGCTTATTTTTCAAAATCTGGTTCTAAAGTTTTCAAGAAAGAAAAGATGATTTGGGTTGTTAAGGGATCTCCTAAATCAGTGAAATACCCGAAATCATCTACACAAGCTGCAAAGAGAAACAAGTACAGAGCTACAAAAGGTAAAGATTTTACTCCTGATGCTGTCAAGTCAACTAAACATCTGATCAGGTTAGCTAAAAGCAAACTCGACTGTTCTTACTGTTGCAATGATGATTTTGTACACAAAGCACACATAAACAAAAGGTATTATTCTCACAAGAACTATTATGATAATGTATATCAGAGAGGTGAAAACCACTCAAAGAAGTTTTCACATACTAACCAGAGTGGACCCAAATTCATCTGGGTACCAAAACCAGTTGAACCTGTGATGTAGGAGCCAATACTCAAGAAGGAGTAAGAAGGACTATGACTTCTAAACACATCAGTTTAGGACTCAGACTTCAATGGCAAAAGATGATGACTTATGACTAAATTAGTTCAGGACTCGGACTTCAATGTCAAAGAGTGATGACTTCTAAGTACAACATCTTAGGAGTCATTCTTCAAAGATTCAAGGGATGACCTTTAAATTTCAAATCATAACAGGGAGTTTTTCTCACCTCTAATTGTTCATTTTTGTTAAATGGGGACAAGCAAAAATCAAACAGATCTTACTTGTTATATTTTTATATAATTAGGGGAGATTGTACTTTAAAGAATATTTTTAAAATAGAGATTGATTGTTATATTTGTACATGTATGCATATATGAAGGGGGATCATATCCATATATCAAGAAAGATCCATATCATGTCAAGGGGGAGCTAGCAAGGACATACATCAAGAAGGAGCAATTTCAAGTCCAGAGAAAGAAGAGACATACATCAAGTCAAGGGGGAGCTCAATACTGACAAATCTTAAAAGGGTTGTAAGTGTGATAATGTGTGTAAATGTTTTTGAAGCTTAAAATAAGTGAAAAATGTCAATTTTGGAAAATTTCTATTTTTGGCAAGTTTTTAAAACTTTCCTAAAATATCAAGTTTCCAAGTTTAGAATGTTTTTCAAAAAGATGGAAAATTTGCTAAGGCCAGAATTCACATAACAATATCATGCGAAATCTTCAGAATTCACATGTGTATGTTGTACGAATTGCCAGAATTCGCATGTGTGTCTTATGCGAAATCTAACTTTTCACATGTGCCTATATGCGAAAAGTGAAGAATTCGCATCACACTGTAATACTAATTCTTGTTTTCACACAGAATTTGCATATCGAGTCATGCGAATTCTCACACAATTGTCTAATACTTCATAGACAATTCGTATATGAGTCTGATGCGAAAAGTGAGAGGTCAAATGAAATCGTGCCACGTGTCATGTTCATTCCAGAGTATATATAGGATTGTTGTCTATGAAACCCTCACTTTTCGTAAAATCTTAAGTATACAAGTTCTTTCAATGCACCGAACCCTTAAACCCTTACATGCGACTTCCAGACTTCTTCGAATCTTCTTGTGATTTCTTCTTGTTTCTTGTTTCTTGATTCCAAGGTTTAGTTTTGTTCTTATTATTTGTATTTTGTTTGTTTGTATCATTTATATCATTGTTCTTTGCAGGGATACCCTATATTGGATTAGTTTAGGATTTTGAATTCTTTAACCGTTCATCTTCAAGAACCTCGATTGGACTTTGAATATTTGAACAAAAAATTGATCTTGATAAATTTCTATATGTTGATTTGAACTGACAGATTCATTAAGATATGATAATCGAACTCTAATAAACAAATTTTAACCTAATCTACTTGTTTTGGGGATTTGATTTGAAATTTAGACTTATCGACTGTTCTTGATGTTCTTGGTGGAAAATCAAAATTAATGGTCCATATGTTGTTTTAATCTCAAATATATTCATTAAACGGGTTCCTAATCAAAAACCGATCACAATATATTAAAGATTTAGGGTTAAAATTCAAAATTCAAAATTTTAGTAATCTGGGTTTGTATGAATCTGCATATGGTGTTCTTGATGTTCTTGGTCAACAGTTAGAAATTTTCAAGAAAATCTTTAATTTTGAAATTTTAAGTTTCATGCGAATTCTTGATAATGTGGTCTATACGAATTCTTGGGATTTCAGTGTCAATTTTTTTGCTAAGTGATCAATTCTTATATCTTGTTCATACAAATTCTTGTGTTTCATTGTTAAATTCTTCTAAGTGAAGAATTCGTATATTCTTCCATATGAATACTGTCATACGAATTCTTGATTGATTCTTTGGTTTTAATTCCATAAGTGAGGAGTTCGCATACCCCTGTCATGCGAATTCTACACTTGAAAATTTTCAAAAGTGGTTTTTTAATTTCAAAACATCAGTTTTTCACTAACCATTTAGACCCTGTCCAACACTGTTAATCTTTTTCAGGTACAAATGGCAGAACCATCAGAAGATCAACATGTTCAGACTGGAGAGAACTCACCACATGAGGCATCTGAATAGTTTCCCATGCCATCATCCAGATCAGATTTTCAAGTTCCTCAAAATGCCAATCCTGATCATTTTTTGATATCACCATCTGAGATGAAGCCTCAGTAACCAAATAACCATCATCTACAATTCAACATCAAGATTGATCCCCTGGTACTGGATATACTGAGAAATCATCCTCTCAGGGAAGCTCTAACTGCTTAAGCTGCTGTTCCTGAATTATATGTTCAACAAGCCTGGAAGACTATCAGGTTTAGCCATACAAAGGAACAAGGAGAGAGGATTCATATCTTCAAGTGGAGATTGATCATTTCACTACAGTTATAAGTCTTCAAAGATTAAGATTCATCTTGAGTCTACCTTCTGAAACTGCAAGAGAGGGCATAAATTCTTATGATGAACTTCTATCAGACTCTGAAGTTTTCAAGGGAATTAGAGATATGGGGTACATTGGCCAACTTACTCAGGTCAATCATTTGAAGAAGAACAATTTGCCACCATTCTACTACACCCTATTCTCAGTGATAAACAGATGTCTGACTGCCAAGATCTACGGAACTGATAATGCCAACATCCACATCTTGAATCTATTCAACTCCATAGTCCATGATTTGCATATAGACTATGCATCTTTCTTTTGGACAGAGCTATATGAGAAGGTTGTAGCAAAGAAGACTTCCAAAGCACCGAATTACATTCCTTACCAGAGGTTCATGGCCTTAGTAGTCAGAAGCATGCTGAGAAGCAACTGACAGATTCCAACAAGAGTCAACCATCCACTTGCACCGGTGAGTGAGATGAGATACCTGATGAAGCAGAAGAGAACTTTTCCTTTTACTATGCCTGTGCCAGAATGTCTATTAGATTATGCTGATCCAGAGTGCAATAATATAGTTGATTATAGAGAGTTTATGGGACGACCAGAACCAGTTATCCCTACCCAAGGCTCAAACCTTAGGAGTACGGAGTCGGTAAGGGTTTATGCTACTGAGGGACTACAGAAACGGAGAGAGAAGAGGAAAAATACCGAGAGGGGCTCTGGAGGGGGTCGGAGACCAAGACTGGAAGCATCAGTGTCAACGTCCTGCTGATGAAGGTCATGGCTCTGAAAATGTACTAGATCAAGCAAATCAGGTTGGTAATGAAAGTTAATCGAGTGACATTCCATCTGCTACAAGTGATACAACAACTGCTTCTAAAAATGACGAGGATACATAAACTGATGATGTTGCTGATAATTCTGATGATGATGCTAATGATGATGATCATAATGATGGTGGTGTTTCACTATGATGAACAAACTGATGCTCATGTCAATGAGGAAGTTGGCTTATTTAAACCATTCTATGGTACTGATGCCATGGAAGTGGAAGAGTAAGATCATGTTGATATTATTCTTGATGAAGTTGTCGGGGACATAAGGAGAAATGAGGGAGATATAGTAGAAAATTTTGAGAGAGAGAGAGTGTGTGAGATTGGAGAAAAAGAACATCGAGAGCGTGTGATTACCCAAACCTACACTTACAAAAGGGCAACCACATCTAATACTCCATCGCATGTGTTGCGTTCGGGTATTCAAGACATAAGTAGCCCACTTATGCAATCGCACACCCAAGCCATCCACTCCATTTCTTCTCAACAAGAAATAGTTTCATTTTCTCATGGGGACATAGCTCAAAATCTATCGGTTTCGCATTTGGAGATTCAAGGTATTGAAACAAGAGAACAACAACCCCTGTTCTCGAATTCATTGAATGCACAATTAAGTCTAGTGCCCATTGATATTCCTATTGTCATTTCTAGGACACTATTTGAATTTGCTACCATCGGCTGTCTTAGTGACCCGATCGGTACATCCAGAGTAGATCCACAATTCGGACTACGAGGACCGGATGGAAGTCTTGTAATTGACACGTCTATGCCAACAATGAACACATGCCATGAAGTTGATTCTAAAGCTGTCATGAAAATGGATAATCTACGTGATTCCGGTGTTATTCACCCAGACTTTGTGTCTAAGGAAACTCTCGACGACGCCTTAAAGGCTGTTGAATCTAGGATGTTTGAGAAGTTGGAGGAGGAGATAGGTGGAGTTAAACATTTATTGAAGGGGAAGGACCCATTATCTCAACCTGAACCTGCACCTCAAAGTCAGAAAATTCCAAACACTCAACCTGCTGATCTATCTATTGATGAGCTGAAGTCGTTGCTTTTTACAAAACTTTTATCACAAGCTCCGGATAATCATCAAGACGTAGATCTTCTTACCTTTCTACAATCCTACCATGAAAATCAACCGCCACAATTTGTGAAACCTGCAGATTTGGTTAGTGCCATAGAGTTTAATTCATTTAAATCTGACATTTTGTTTGCTCTATCTGATCTTAAACAGGTCGTACAAACTTCATGTAAAGCCCAAGCAGCTGTTTCTACAAGAAAGCATGATCATGATCCTGATAATGATAATGATCATGAGGGGAGAATAGAGAGAAACAGGCAGCTGTTGGATCTGGTGAAGCAGTTTTGGTGGAGGAAAGGGTTGAAAGTGCAGAAAATGTTGAAGAGGGAGTTGATTATGGTACTGAGCAGAATGATCAAATGGAATTAGTTTTATATGTTGGAGAAGGAGTTGAATCAAGGATTGAAAAGCCTAAGATTGCAACTAGGCACGAAATTTTGGAGATTACAGGAATGTCAAATCCTGATGTTATTGTTCTAGAGACTGATAATGCTGATGAAGTTGATGCAAAGTATGAAATGTACTAGAAAATTAAAGAGGAGGAGCAGAAGAATGATTTTCATGATATTGTTTTATATGATGAAGTAGTGGATGTTACAGAGATTGTTAAAAGAGTTGAGAAGATACCAGCTTATGAGGCAAGTGTACTTGATGATCTTTTTGAGGACAGAGATACTGATGCTTTGAATGCAATGTTCACTCAGAGTACTCTAGATGATCTTCATCTTAGTCCTATTGATGAGCAAGTGCCAAAACCAAGTACCATTCTAACTGTTACATCATTCAGTGAGTTTGAGTTTCATTGTCCCAATGTAAGTCAAACTGATGATGCTGAGCCTATTGTCAATCTGAGATCTAATGCAAATGTTGAAGAAGAGCTACCTTATCAGAAAAAGCCTAATAGTCCTGAACATCAAGAAGATTTTGTGAGAAAGCCACTACATAAACCAACTGTTTCAGAACCAGAAGCAGGTCCTTCAACTACTACTGTAAAGGGTTCTACTCCATTCACAGGATATGATGAGTTTGGTTCTACTGAGGAAGAAATTAAGAGGATCAGAAGAGCTTTAAGAGTTCCATATCTTGAGGAAGGTGTAAAGATTTTTGTGAGTTACATTAGGCAAATTGATCAAGTTCAACTCTTGGGGATTCAAGATAAATCTCTCGAGTATCAGCCAGAGTATGTCAAGATGCTTCAAGTAACTGGAAGAACCTGTAAAGATGTCAGAAGTAGAGCAGAGATTTTGGAAGTCAACAGAGTTATTATGAAGAAATATCAGAAGATATGGTATCCTGAATTTACTGTTCAAAGGAAGGATTTGAAGACTTATATTTTTAATGAAGATGACTTTGCAAATCTGAATTTCATAGATATTGAGTTTATGTATCATGATTTCAAAGGGAGAACTATAAGATATCCTGATGTTGTGTTTGCTCTAGACACCATCAAGAGGTTCATCAAAAGGCATATCTACTCTACCTACTGCTATGATTTCTAGTTAGGTATTGAGACCAATCAGAAAAGAATTAACTTGCTTGCACCTTATATGACTCATCCTCTGCTAGAAGAAACTCCTCTCTACACAGTTCTAAGAGAGCCATAATTAGGAGTTGTGTATGAGAATGTTGACAAGAAGCATAAAAGATTCATGAGAGCTGTAGAAATTCCAAAGTATTCAGATGGTATACTGAAAGATGTTGTTGAGAAGCGGCAAGCTAAGCATGAAGAAAGTGAAAAACAAAGACTTGCTGAAAATGATCACATGCCCAGAATGGAAAGGATTTGGACATAACATATCATTGATGCTATCAAAGACAGGATCAGATTCAGACTAGCCATCATAAGGTTTAAAGGCTATATGGGTATAAGGAGGACTTGTATGAAGAAGTGGACCAGTTGAAGACTTGCAAATTGATCAAAAAAGGGGGAGATTGTTAGATCATGTTTTGAGCCAATTTGTCAAGTTAGTTTACTTTGTTATTTGACTTTTTCATTGTAAACTTGTGTAGAGGTCAAGTCTATGTTTGACCCTATATAAGTGTTCCTTTAGTCTTGTTTTGTTAAGCATGTTAGTAAGATAGTCATTAAGCATGTAAGTGAGTCATTCATGTTTGTACTGTTCATGTGAGATATATGACTACACACTTGTGACCAAAATTCTCTCTAGATTCTCATATGTGTTTGATCTTAATTGTTGTTATTGCTTGAAATCTGGGATCACAGACGTGTTTCGTGAGGTTGGTAACTAGGCATCGACAGGTAAGACCACTTCACAACCGTAGACTAAGGAGAACAAGGTTTGCCCTATACAGATGAACTAGGCGTCGTGTGATTGGCCCAAGGAACTGTCAAAAGTTCTTCGACCCATTTTCCTTTTGCTTCTTTGAGTCTCGTTTTTACTGAATTGATGATCACTTTGTTACTTGACTCAGCGTGTCCATTCGGCTGAGAATAATGAGTTGTCGAAGTCGTAAGTTTTATGTTATGATCTTTGCAGAACTGTCGAGTTCTATCGATTATGAATTGTGATCCATTGTCGCATATGATTTTGGACAGGATTCCAAATCTGCAAATAATGTCAGCTTGGATAAAAGAGACAACTTCTTTTTCCCTAATTTGGGAGAAGACAACTGCTTCTATCCATTTGGAAAAAATAATCCGTAAGGACAAGTAGAAATACCTTTTGCCCGGGGGCAGTTCCCCATCTCATAAAGGGACATGGGATTAAATTCGAGTGTAATGGTTTTGAGGGTCGATGAGATATACTTGAGTGTCCCTAACAAGCGTCGTAACATTGGACAAACCTTATAACGTCTTGTCGTAGGTTTGCCAGTAGTAACCTTGTCAAGAGATTCACTTTTTGTGAATCCAGTTTCAAGCACTTAACATCACAATATCTAGAATCTAATCAAGAATACACAAACAAGATAGAGAAAATCTTGATAGAGAAAATAGTCAAAAGTTTTATGTCATATATCTCTTGAAAAGGTTACAAGCTTACAATCAAAGTTACAATGAAAGATTTTGTAGGAAAAAGAAACTATTTATATGGTTAAACAAGCCTTGACCAAATGGCTTTCAAAAGAAACATTAGAGACAAGATGATTACAATATAAAAATACTATAACATTCTCCCCCTTTGTGATCATCTTGTAAACCTTCTGACACAATTATTTCTTATGCCCAAAAGAGTTTCAAAACGCCTGATGCCTTTTCTGAATTCGATTCTAGCTTTTAGATTATCAAGAGCTATATCTAAAGCAACTCTGTCTCTCCTTGGCATCCGATCTCTAGTAGAAACAACAACTTCTCTTTGTCTCTCATTCTCCTCATGAATCCTCTTGAGTTGAAGTCTAATAACTTTGAGTGTTCCGTCAGAAAATTTAGCAACTTCTGAACATATGAAGAACCTCTTCTCATTTTGACCATTTTTGTAAACGACTCCAAACTCAGATTGCTCAAGCATTGTAAATAGAAGAATATCTTCTAAGCCTTCAAGAGACAAGTTTGGCTTCATAATGTTTACTTTCTTCTGATTCATTCCAATGCCCAACTGGAAGTCATAATAGTATGTGTAGTAGATATGTCTTCTGATGAACCTTTTCATAGCTTCCAAGGCAACAAGAATATTGTCCTTTCTAATCACCATACCTCTGAATTCATGATACATACACTCCAAATCATCAATATTTTGATTGTGGGAATCAGCCTCGATGAAAGTGTAATTCCTCATGTCTCTTCTTTGCGCAGTGAATTCAAGGTACTAAATTCTAAGGAACTTCTTCAAACGAACTTTTTTAACCATAACAATCTTTGACTTATTCTTTACCTCTCTCTGTGTTTGTCTCAGAAAGTTTAACATATCCACATACCCCTGTTGAAATTCTCGTGGTTTATCCTTGACTCCCAAAATTTTGAAAATATCCATTGGTCTAATGTGATGCACAAAAGACTTTCTTCATTTCTTCCTCAAAAAATGGAACCCTGAGAGCATTTCTTATCTGTCTAAGTTTTACTTCAGTAGGACCAAATTCTAATTCAGGTGCATTGACATTAGATGGACTGGCTTCATCAACATTAGGCATTTCAGGAACATGAACGCCTTCAACATCCTCTTGTTGACCTGTGCTTCCTTGAGGAATGTTTTGAACATGAGGACTACGCTGCCTCGGAGGACTTGGCTGAGATTCATGAACCTCTATGATATCTGGAAAATTGAATTATTGGAATGAAGAAATTTCAGGCATTTCTGACAAATTAGGCTCTGGAATATCATTCTGAATTGGGCTAAGATGAATATCTTTTGGAGTTCCCTGCTCAAACATTTCTTGCAGAAGATCTGTATCCTGATTAGCTTCCAACAGAATATCTAGAACACTTGCTTCATTCTCAGGAATTACTTCATCATTTAAATTCTCCTCATCATCTGAGTCTCCCATCAAATTTTATTTTTCCTCTTCTTTGACTTTCCAGAATTGCTTGTACTTCTCATCAATTTCATCATCATCATCATCATCATCATCATCATCATCATCATCATCATCATCAGAAGACAAGTCTAACACATTGACAGCTTCAATACCAGTCAAAAGAAATATCTCTTCCCTAGTAGCTACCTTAGGCTCTGCAACCCTTGGTACCACTTCCGGATCAACATACAACACAATTTATCTTCCCCTTGTATCTCTGTGATTAATTCTAACAACCAATTGCCTTTGATTATCTCCAGACACATTTTTAGATCCACCAACATTTTCAGCATTTACATCAGCAAATGGCAAATGGAACTAGACTCGATTGTGCAGTAGAAAGAAGTGAGGACTGGGGTTGGTGTTCTCTAGTTTTAATACCTGAGCTCTCCGAATGAGAACCAGATAGATTTTGTGCTAAATCCCCATGCAAAGATGAAACTATCACCCGTTGAGAGGTGGTAGAGTGGTTGGCTGGGGTGTGTAAGTGCATAAGTGGGCTACTTATGTCTGTTTCAATACTTAATCGCAACACATGCAACAAAGTAGTAGATGTTGGTACCCTATTGGAACGGTAGGTTAGGATGAACTCACTCTCTCCATATTCTTTTCTTCCCCCATCACTCTGTCTCACATTCATTTTTTCAACTAAAACTCCCTCATCTCTCCTTATATCTCCCACTACATTCATTACAGTAGAGTCAAAATCAATATCCATTTCATCATCAGTGAAACCAACATCAGCATCAGTATCATCTTATATAGCATTACCACCTTGATCATCTTGATCATCACCATCAATGTCATCATTATCATTATCATCATCAGCATGAACATAATTATCATCAGCACTTCGTTCATCATCATCTCAAGTAGCTGAACGTATACTCTCATCATCATCATCTTCCAGTGCATGATCCGACTCAGTTTCAGAGCCTTGACTATCATTAGCAGTAGGATTCACTAGATGTGAGGCATTAGCCTATGAACCTACAACCTCTTGTCCAGATCTCTAACCCCCACTAGTTTCCCTCTCAAAATTTTTCCTTAGCACTCCCCATTCTTCTACCCCCTAGGTAATAGGATCCCTCACAAACACTTCTCTCCTAGGGTGTGAGCCTTGGGTAGGGGTAACCGGTTCTGTTCATCCAATAGACTCTTTATATTCTAACACACACTGAGAGTCAGGATCAACATAGTCTAGCAGTGCTTCAGAAATTGGCATTGAGTAATTGAAGCTCTTTTTCTGTCTCATCAGGAACCTCAAAGCATGATCAGGTGCATACTTATGAGTCTTACTTCTAGGAATCTCTCTGTTGCATCTGATCATACTCTGGATAATCAGTTTGAGAAATATTTGGTAAGGCACAAATAATAGAGCCTTTAATGTCTTCTTTGAAATCACCCTTTCATATAGCTCATTCCAAAATACAGTTGCATAGTCCACATGAAGGTCATACACTATGGCATGAAAGAGTTTGAGGATGTGGATGTTTGCATTGTCTGTCCCTTGATGTTTGGCAGTCAAGTATCTGTTGATCACTGAGAAAAGTGTATAGTAGAATGGTGATAGGTTGTTCTACTTGAAATGATTGACCTGAGTCAGCTGGACAACATACCCCAAAACTCTTATTCCTTTAGACACCTCAACATTAGTATGATACATATCATAAGAATCTGTGCCTTTTTTTTAATTTGCTTCAGGAAGTCAAGAATGTATCTTAACCTTTGGTAGTCCAAGATTAATGTAAAATGATCAATCTGGATCTCAAACTGTGGAGTGTCAGCATTTCCAACATATCTGATGGTCTTCTAGGCTTGCTGTAAGTATATATTTGGAACCACAACTCTTCCAACTAATGCATATTTCTATTTATACCATGTGCATTAAATGCATAGCAGGGCACTTTACACGTGTCCTTCATTGATTGGCTGTGAGGGTCTGACTTTGGGAGACATGTTTTCGGCCGTATCATGAACAATGTAGTAGACATAGTTGTTGTACGAATTGTGGCAGAGGTATGTCCGTTCTGACACATCGTACTGGGTGTGCAAGGGAGAGACAAAAGAGACTTGAGGCATAAGCTAAGTGATCATCGATTGCTGAGTATCTCTTCCTTCAGAGATACAAAGAAGTTTAGCTATCCCTGAAGCTTTTCCTCAGGTTTCTTTGCGTGTGTAAATTTGTCTTGCTTCACTGATATCCGCATCAGGTCACTAGTAGACTTGTCTTTGTTTAGCAGCTTCGTCTTTGATTCAGCTACGAACATCTGTTGACGCGAAACTTCTCTTCAGGGATTACGTCTAACTGTTTACATCAGAAATCATCAGCGATATTGAACATACTCAGTATTGAATCGCTGATAGTAAAACACTAATACGTAGGAATGTTTACAAGAAAGATCACCAGTGATAACTGAACGGACTCAGTCTGATCGCTGATGATGAAATACTAATACATATTATTTAAACGTAATTTTGACTAAGTATTGAAGAGGGTCTTTATCAAATCACTGAGAGAGTTTAGATCAACAATCTCCCTCTATTTGATAATGACAAAGTAACTGAAGAAAATTACTTTTAAATTCAAAATAAGGAATAATCAGGACTTATAAAATACATGTCCCAATTACTTTTTTGAGGGATCTTTTACAATACTGATAGGGTTAAGTACTTCGCTGAAATTTTCATTAATTCAATGAAAGAATTACAAGAGACGAAAATATAAAGTACAAGTGAAGGACTAACTACTGTAAGTCTAACTAATAGATTACAAGAAATAAGAGACTAATCTATCAGGTACTACTTCTCCTCTTTGCTTTCGATCTGCTGATTCTTGACGAATGATTGTCTTGATCGGTTCAGCTAATGTAGAGAAGTCGTACCAAAGACACAAAAGTTCTTTGAGATGACTCAGGGGGCATATGGGAATATCAGAGACTCTTTGAAATCTGAGTACCCCTTCATCATCTCTGAAGAAGATTCCATGAGGATTGTTGAGTACTTGCCTGGGAATATATGGTCCACCAGGAGGCAATGATAGGTTTAGAACTGAGAGATCAGGAGGAGGTGCGAGCAATGTTTCCTTTGAAAATTTGATGGAGGTGTCGTTTCTGATAGCAACGACATTTTCAAAGGAGGAAGAAACATGTTTTCTCTTGATTTGTATTGGCTTATAAGGAAGAGCATATGGCACGTTTAAGACTGTAGAGACTCTGTTGTTGAGGGATTCTAGAATGCCTTCGACATAGCCTCTGTAGGTTGACTTGGATTTCTTCAGCGCATCTTTCACCTCTAGCCATTCCATGTAGCCAAAACTTTCAAGCTTTGAAAGGAACATATCCTTTGAGCTTGCATCCTCTCTGATTACCTCCATGGTGACAGAAATTCGATCCTTCTTCTTTCTTCCAGAGATGACAACGGCTGTTATCTTCAATGGGTCGGAGTGATAGTCGACTTTATGCTTACACCATTGGATAGTGTTATCGTTGACCGCTTGTTCTTTTGAGCGCTCCTCTTAAATTTCTTTGAGTAGAGCAACCTGAACTTCTACTGGATTTTTCTTTAATTTCTTGTCTTTTACCTGAGAGGACTGAACCTTAAGAGCTAGGTTTGCATCTTCTTGACATTCAACGATCAATTTCTCAGTTCTGACAGATTCTTCAATTTCAGCTTCAGTAAGGAAGTCAAGCTCTGTAGATGGAATTTGAAGAGGGATCTTTAGCCGTTGAATCTCCAGATGAGAGATCATCTCTGTTCTTCTGTTCAGGTCTTCCTCTGACCAATGAGTTGGTCTGGAGGGCCTTCCTAGATGGAGCAGGGCTTCTTCTTATTCTTCTTGTTCATCAATCTCATTGAATGAGATTGGGATTATTTGTTCTTCAGCTCTAGAGGCTGGGATTATTTGGAGTTCTTTTCCCTTAAGTAGGGGAGAGAACTGTCTGGTCAAGAAGTAAAAAGGAGTTGGTGTATATTTAGGGAATACAAAGATAAAGGCTTAGAAAGAGATAGGGGTATGATAGGTATAAAATGATATGGGTACAATAAAAAGACATACCTGAGAAGGATTCTGCCCCTCAGATTGTGATACTATGTTCATGTTTCCCTCGACAACTATACCCTTCTGCTTGCCATAGGAAGGAGTACCTGAAGAAGTTTCACTTCTCCTCCCTGCTGTGACAACTCCTTTTGAAGTTGGCACTGAAGAGACGTTCACCGTTGAGAACCAGAGAGATTGGTCTTCCTCATCATCGTCATCATCATTAGCTTGTTGCTCTTTCTCTTGATCCTCCAGATCAAGATCTTCTTCATCTTCTTCGTCCTCCTCCTTTTCTTATTCTTCTAGAATTTTATCAAGCATTGAAGATGTAGGGGCTTTGTCAGCAACCTTCTTTCCCTCAACATGAGAGGGAGGTTCTTCCGTCTGGACTTCTGCAGCAACTTCCTCAATATTTTCTTCAATAAGCTCTTTCTCCCCCTCTTTGTCATAATCAGCGTGGGGGATTTCAGTGATCGAAGGTGTAGCTTTTGCAGTTGTCAGAGATCGGACTTCAGCCTCCAAATGCTCGAGACGACCCTCGATGACAGGAATGTATAAAGTAGCCTGATGAATAAATTCAACGGCTATGTTCAAAGATGTACGATCATTCTCTGTAAAGGAAGGCGTGGGCGTTGGAGCTGGTTCAGTCAGCTTGAGGAGAACTTGCTGAAGCATTGATGTGCAGGAGTCAACCTTAATAGAAAGGTCCTTAAAGTCATCTCTAAGGGTGTTCTACAATCCTTGAATAAGATGGACCTGTTGCTGAGTCCCGACAAGGTCTTCCTTGATCTTGATGATGTCCTCCTGAACAGTTGTGAGCTGAGAAGAGTCAGATTTGGAGGAGGAGGCATCAGTCAACTTCTTTAGCTCTTCACCAGCGAGATTGACAGTGCTAGTGGATTCCTTGACAGAGGTGGTGAGAGACTCCACCTTTTCAGCAAGTGTGTTGACGTGAGCGTCAACAGTAGCCAAAGTAGGACCTGCAAGTAGAGTTAGAGAGTGAGTACAACGATACTCAGGCTTATTTTTAGAGAAGGGAGGAGTGTATAGGTTTTTAGGAGTACTTGAATTATCAAACATGTTGAAAAAGTGTAAATCTCCTTCAAAATTTTGACTTTCAGGTCCTAAGTGTGCAACATGAGGTTGCTGTGAAAGAGATGGAGGGTTAGAGACCAAAGAAATAGAAGGAAGAGTAATGGGGATAGAAGAAATTTGGATAGTGGAGGTTACCTCAGGAGGTTGTTGAAGAACTGAGGTGACGGGTGGCGTCACTGTTGTTGTGGCAGCGATTGTCGTCGCTGGCACGGATGATGTGGTGGTTGCTGAAGTTGTGGAGGAGATACCCACAAAAGCATCTAAAGTAGTTTTTGAGAAACTACTTTAGGCATTGAACCAATAGTGGCAGTCTCCTTAGTCATCTTGGCCTTCTTAGAAGGACCATGAAGACTAGCTGATGGTCGTTTGTAAGAGGTGGTAGCGGCAGGGATAGCAGGAGATGGAACCCCATGCGTGGCCGCTAAAAGCAAATAATGGAGATAGAGATGAGTGCGTAGGGTTGAGAGACTTACCTCGTTGGCGACCGGTTTGACTTCCAGTGATCGCTGACCAACCATTGAAAAAGTACCATCTTGAGAAGTTGGGTACTTGTTGTTGGATCAAATAATTGTATTCAAGATTAAAGGGTTTAAATTGTATTTACTTGATAGTTAAAGTTAGAGGGTTTAAACTGTAATGTGCTAATAGTTATTAAGCTATTGGGCCTTAAGCCCATAAGCCCATTAGGCCTTTTAGCCTAGGTATTTAAAGTTTTGTTTAGTTTAGATTTAGGGTTAACCTTGAAAGAACTCTGATAATATTCTAGTTAATAGCCGTACGTATTCTTTGTATTCAAGGGTATCAAGAACACTCAAGGTTTACATTGATTATTCAAGGGATTGGTATGTTTATCTGATCTTTATATCTCTTGATCTTTATTGTGTTTCTTGTTTGATTATCAACTAGATTAAACTGGGATAACAAGTGGTATCAGAGCCTAAAGAATAAAAAAAAATTGAGATTACTGTTCATCGTGAAAGTTACTATTCATCGAATACTGTTCATCGTGAAAGTTACTGTTCATCGTATTCTAAAAATCGATTGCATGAATTAATGTGTTTATTGGGTTAAAGTTGATCAGATTAGTTGAGATTTATGCTTCTAAATGCCATCTGATTGATTAAGTGCATTTAGAATTAACAAAGTGATTGAATTGTGTGATTTTAAGTTTTCTGGGTGCGACATAAGTTATCTATCGGTCATTACTATGCTTATCAAATCGAATGCTTAAAAGTTGAAATTGATCTCTGAGTTTGATTGTATTGTGATTGGTTCATGTTTCTGAGTACAAAGGACTGATTTTTGCATCTGATTGTGAGTCTGTACTGATTTTCTGGGTTGATTATTGCGTTTGTTCATCGACTTCTGGGCTGCTTAAGAACATACCGGTCGAACATTCTATCGGTCTAAGCATTCATATCGGTCTAAGCATTCATATCGGTCTATTCCTTTACTGGTCGAAGTAGTTTCTCGATCTTTACACTCTATCGGTCGAACACCATATATGTCGAACAACCTATCGGTCCTTAGTCTTACCGGTCATAGCATTCTATCGGTCGAACAGAGTCTATCGGTCTAATTAAATATCGGTTGAATATCTTATCGGTCCATACCTTTGTATCGGTCTTAGACACTATCGGTCCTATCACAATCCCAGTCGAACCCTATATCGGTCTAATCCTTCCCGGTCTTTGCAAGTTCCCGGTCGAACGTAATACCGGTCTTTGCAAGTTCCCGGTCGAACGTAATATCGGTCTTTGCAAGTTCCCGGTCGAACATAATACCGGTCTAAGCAAGTTCCCGGTCGAAGTCTCTACCGGTCTTTACAAGTCTCCTGTCGACTCAATACTGGTCGAAGCACATCCCCGATCGAGATCAACATTTTCTTTTTGTTCAGTATTATTTGAAGCTTTATACTGATTGAAATGACTGCATTTAATTATTTTCGGGAATTTATTTTTCTGAAAATTTTTGAGTGTGGTTTTCATTTTGATTCTAACGATCTCATCTAGTTGGTTGTCTTGCTAGAGATAAGTTTAATTACTAACAAGTGGTACAGCTAAGATGTCGAACCAGCTTCTCTCGATAGGTTCTCAAGTCAAACCTCCTGTCCTCATGGCTAATGAGTATCAGCAATGGAAGATCAGAATGATCCAGTTTCTGAATCACAAGAATAGAGACTTCATGAAAGCAATCATTGAAGGTCTACAAACTCCAATGATCATAGTAAAGGGTCAACCTACTACAGATTCCTCTCCAGAAATCCCTGACAGAGAGATTCCTAAACCTTATCAGTTCTTCAATGAAAAGCAGAAAGAACAGTATAAGACAGAAGAAGAGGCTCTAATCTATCTGACGATGGCAATTCCAAACGACATCTACAATCGTGTCGACAGTCAGAGCACTTCTAAAGGCATCTGGGATGAACTAGTAAGGCAGTTTGAAGGAAGTGAAGCCTCAATACAAGCTAAACATAATCTATGCATAAATGCATACGAGGGATTTCATGCAATAGAAGGAGAGTTGCTATTAGATACCTACAACAGATATAACATCATCCTCAATGACTTGCGGAGGAACAATATCTCTAAAGCTGTTTCTGAGATAAATTACAAGTTCATCAAGAATCTGAATCTAGAATGGAAGAACTTTGCTATCAACCTCCAGATGTCCAAGAATATGGATCGAGAAAATGTCGCTGATATCTTCTCTACTCTTGCTCAACATGAGGATGAGGTGAGATCAATTAATAATGAGTCTAATCATCTTAAGGATTTTGTGGCTCTCATAGCCGGCAAAGGTTCTGTATCCTCTGCAAGGTCGAAGAAAAAGGTGACTAAAGCTCTAGTTACCGAAGTTACTGACTCTGGCTCTGACTCTGATTCGAGCGATGAAGAACTGGAAGTTGATTCAGATCCTGATATTCAAAAGTTCTCCGAGGACTTGGCTCTTATTACGCGACGATTCAAGAAGAGCTTTGGCAAGAAAAGATTCTACTCAAATCCAAAGTATGATGGACACAAGAAAGAGAAGTCTGAGATGCGATACAAGCCGAGGCATGGAAAGAGAGAGGAAGGATGAGAAGACAGGAAGGAAGATACAAGAGAAGGAAAGATAGAGGAGAAGCGAGAAGAACGAAAGGATGAACCAGGAAGATGCTACAACTGTGGCAAATTTGGGTATTTCTCGAGGGACTGCAAGTTCATGAAGGTAAAGAACTCAGAGTACTACGCAAGAAAGGCACTTATTGCCAAGAAAGTTGAAGAAGGAAAAGTGCTAACGGCTGAAGAAGAGAACTGGCTGTATCAAAGTTCCGATGACGAGGAGCAAGCTCACTTCACCCAAGTCTCTTACATGGCAAAGCTGGAAGGTGACGATGAAGACTCTGAGACACAATCCGAAGATGCAAACTCTGAGGTAAGTGACAATTCTGAGCTTATTGAATCTTTAATGGCCCAAATACATGGTATGAAAGATGAATTTGCTTTACTAAAAGGCAAACTTAGCTCTGCACATCAATCTGCATTAAGCTTTCGTGATGAAAATGCTATTTTAAAAGTTGTTGTGGAAGAAAAAGAAAAGGAAAAAGACGATTTAAAAGCTGAAAAAGCGTCTTTAAAAGAAAAAATATCTGGTTTAGAAACAGATCTTGTGAATCTTAATGCTGAAAAGGGTGAGTTTCAAATAAAATTTGAAGTTTGTTATAAAGAAAGAAATGAAGCTTACACCAAAATAAATCAACTGGAGGACATTAATATGAAATGAGGTCAGACTGAGCAAACATTAAATCTGTTGACCAATAAACTCCAAGACAAAAGGTTTTATAAATTAAAACCAGGTTTGGGTGTGCCAACTAATGAAATTTTGAAAAAGGCACCAGAGCATCTATATAATTTTGATAAATTCGGCTCTGCAATCAGACCTATTCCTGACATTCGTGCAACTTTTGTTGAAGCAAGTACTCCTAAACCTTCTAAAGAGACCAAAGGTCGAGAAGAAATGGGAAAGAACAAGTCTGGTGATACTGATTCTCAAAATCTTTTTAAATCAGTTGGTTTTACATATGGTGATTTGAATAAAAGCTATGAGACTCGAAAGATCGAATTTACTGAATTTGAATCTCTATTTACCACACCTTCCAAAGAATCAGTAAGCATCAACACAGTTCCACCTGAGACTGCATTTACTGAATTTGTAATCGGATATTGATCCATCTACTATACCATCAGTCTCAAATCCCATTGCTTCTAAACCTTTACTTGTTGAAGAGGTTGAAGAAGAAACTGCTATCACGGATGAATCTTGTGTTCAAAATGATAAAACAGAGTTTATTGAGGCCATGACAGAAGAATTAATTTCTGAAATGATGAATGCTTCAGACTCTGATCCTGTTTCTATTCCAAAGGAGTCAAATTCTGTGAATGATAATACATCTGAATTGATGAAACAAATTGATATGTTGCAACAGTCTCTTGATGAGGTTGAAGATGAAAACTTTGATCTCAAACATAAACTTGAAAAGTCTTTAAAAGTAAATCAAGAGCTTTGCACTGAGATCAATGATTTGAAAATTACTTTGCTTAAAATTGCTTCAAATGATAAACAGATGTTCAATGATCCAAGATGGAAGGTATGGCCCAATCCAGAATTTGATGCTCCTACAAAACCTTCAGTTGTTTACTCTGATTGTCCTGAATATCCACCGAGTATTTTTGAAAAGGGTGAGACTTCAAAGAGCACTAGAAAAGAACCACCTTCTAAGTTAGAGACTAACAAGGTTCCTGTTTCTGTTTCAAATATAAACGGAAATGGAGTTGGGAGGAGTAAGAAGAATAAAGACAATAGTTTGAATAAGAATGATAGGCTATCTAGTGAACCTTTTATTCCAAATAGTTGTACTTCTGACAGTGTTATTTTGAAAAGTAATTCTTTTGATAAACATCGATGTAAGGTTTGTTCTGATAAATCTAAGTTTATGAATTTTGCTCGAAAGAATCTATATTGCAAACACTGTTGGGATAACTCATTCACATACTACTCCTCTCCAAAGTCCAAACAGAATAAGAGAAAAGCTAGACCGAGCTATAAGTTTAATTCTAATTCTAATTCTTTTGTACAACCCAAAGTGTATCGAGCTAAGGTTGCCAATCCTACTTCTAAAAAGCACTTTCAGGAATTAAATGTTAAGATGGTTTGGAAATGGGTTCCAAAGCCGCGTTATGAATGGAGAGTTGCTTGATGCTAACCGCGAAGGACCCTATGGGTGCCTAAGCAAAACTAATTGTCTCTTTTGCAGGCCTGTCGATTGTGGGTAATAGATTTCAGATGTTCACGCCACATGACAGGATTCATGCACCTCTTGCATAACTATGTGGAGGAGCCTGCCGGAGCAGTTAGATTTGCCAATTCTGAAGCCGAAGGCCACGTCAGAGGATATGGAATGCTCGATAACGGTGTTGTGAAGATTCAAAAAGTGCTATATGTTGAAGGAATTGATCATAACCTGTTTAGTACCAGTCACTTCTGTGACATGAAATATCAAGTCCGCTTCACAACCACTCATTGCTATCTAGAGGATCCCGATGGTTACGAAGTCTTCAAAGCTGAGCGCCATGGAAATCTATACTATATAGATTTTCCTACACTGTCTGCCACACGTTCAGTATGCCTACTAGCCAAAGCTTCCAAATCACAATCATGGACGTGGCATCGACGCTTGTCTCATCAAAATTTCAGATCTATAGCGAAGCTATAGAGACAAGGTCTAGTCAAAGGTCTACCAGAAATGAGGTTCGAAAAAGACTCACTATGTCCCGCATGTGAGTTGGGCAAAATGAAGCGAAGCTCCTTCAAGTCTAAAGCTGAATCATCAACCTCATCTGCACTGGAACTTCTTCATATGGACCTTTGTGGCCCAATGCGCACAACATCTATCAACGGAAAGAAATATGTGTTGGTAATGATAGATGACTACTCAAGGTATACATGGCTCGAGTTTCTTCGCAACAAGTCAGATGCGCCGGAGTTGATTATCACTTTCATCAAGCGCATTCAAGTATGTCTTCAACTTCCAATCAGAACCATTCATAGTGACAATGGCACGGAGTTCAAGAATGACACCCTGAAGAGTTTTCTTACTTCCGTGGGTATTTCACACAATTTCTCCGCAGCCTACACTCCACAGCAAAACGACATTGTTGAACGGAAGAACCGTACTCTAGTTGAAGCAGCTCGTACTATGCTTGCTTACTCGAATCTACCCATGTACCTTTGGGCTGAGGCAGTCGCTACAACATGTTTTACTCAGAACCGTACCATTGTGGTCAAGCGATTTAATAAAACAACATATGAGTTAATCAACAATCGTACACCTAATATAAGTTTTTTTCGTGTCTTTGGTTGCAGGTGCCACATTCTTAAAGAGCGTCAAGGATTATCAAAATTTGATAAGAAAGCGGATGAAGGATATCTCGTTGGATACTCTCTAACATCCAAAGCTTATCGAATTTACATTATTCGAACTAAGACGGTTGTTGAGAGCATGAATGTCTCCTTTGATGAGAATTCTACAAGGACTTCTGGACACAACAGTTCAGAACTCGTAATTAAGGACAAAGATTCTATTCACTCTAGAATAGAACCAGCATCTAAAGGATCTATTTCTTCTAACTCTAACTCTACTTCATCTGAGTTAGATTTATTGTTTATTGATGCCTTTGATGATATATGTGCAGATTTTGAAAAAGGCATATCAACATCGATAACAAGTGGTACAGGCTCGGAGGTCCCTACTATATCTGAAGACATATCTGGACCGTCCGAAGAAGAAGTCATTGAAACTACATCTCCATCAGGTACAACTCAACCATTAGTTTCTGACTCTACTAATGCTGAATTTGTCTCTACAGATAGTTCTTCTGGAAACGAAGTCCCGAGCACTTCAACTGTTAGTCCAGAAGCTTCAGTATCAGAAACACCAGTACAAGATGTCCCAAGTACATCTATGGAGCAACCTGCTGTACAAGATGACAACGATGCGTCAAATACGCAACAAACAGTTGAAGCCTTACCAAGCACACATCGTTGGACTAAGGATCATCCCCTGGAAAATGTGATAGGTGACGTACAATCTGGTGTCACGACAAGGTCCGCAACAACTAACTTCTGCATGTTTTCAAGCTTCCTTAGTTCTTTAGAGCCAAAGAAAGCGGCTGAAGCTCTACGTGATCCATTCTGGATTTCTGCTACAAGATGAGCTTCTACAATTCGAAAGGAACAAGGTATGGCGCTTGATCCCCCTACCTAAAGGTAAATCTGTTATAGGAACAAAGTGGGTTTTCTGAAATAAGAAAGACGAAGCCGGAGTAGTAGTGAGAAACAAAGCTCGTTTGGTCGCAAAAGGGTACTGTCAACATGAGGCATTGACTATGACAAAACATTCGCCCCGGTTGCAAGGATCGAAGCCATAGAAATCTTTCTAGCATATGCAGTGCACAAAAACTTTACTGTCTATCAAATGGACGTAAATTCGGCTTTTCTGAACGGCGTTTTGCATGAGGAGGTTTACGTGGCTCAACCTGAAGGTTTCGTTGATCCTCATCACCCTGATCATGTCTACGTCTTATACAAAGCACTTTATGGTCTTAAACAAGCACCGCGAGCCTGGTATGAAACTCTCACTAAATTTCTACTTGCTTCTGGTTTCAAGAAATGTACAGTTGATACTACCTTATTTCTTAAAAGCCATGGTGAGGACTTGATTCTCATTCAGATTTATGTTGACGACATAATATTTGGGTTGACAAATCAGAAATTTTGTAAGAACTTTTCAAAGATAATGGAAACAAAGTTTGAAATGTCGATGATGGGTGAATTGAACTTCTTTCTTGGTCTACAAGTAAAACAATTACCCGACGACATATTTATTAATCAAGCTAAATATATAAAAGATATTTTGAAAAAGTTCAATATGTCAGATAGTTCAGTCATGAAAACACCAATGGCTACTGGTACACTCTTAGACGCAGATCCCTCCGGGAAACCTGTTGATCAAAAGGTGTATCGTAGCATGATTGGATCTTTACTTTATCTGACTGCAAGTCGCCCAGATATAATGTTTGCCACATGCTTTTGTGCGAGATATCAATCTAATCCTAATGAGTCGCACTTAACTGCTGTTAAGCGAATCCTTAGATATCTCAAAGGTTATCCTAATCTAGGCCTTTGGTATCCAAAGTATTCTCGTTTTGAACTAACTGCCTTTACAGATGCTGATCATGCAGGATGTAAGCTAGATCGGAAGAGCACCTCTGGATCATGTCAATTCATAGGTGACAAACTTGTGAGTTGGACTTCAAATAAACAAAACTGTGTTTCAACATCCATTGCCGAGGGTGAGTATGTAGCTGCTGCTAGTTACTGTTCTCAAGTCCTCTGGATGACGACATAGTTAAGGGACTTTAGATACAACTACAAGCATGTTCCTATTTATTGTGATTCCAAGAGCGCAATATCTATAACTGCTAACCCGGTACAACATTCGAAGACAAAGCATATCGATGTACGCTATCACTTCATTAAGGATCATGTAGAAAAAGGTAATATTGAAATGCACTTTGTTCAAACTGACTTCCAGTTAGCTGATCTTTTCACCAAACCATTGGATGAAAAGCGATTTCAATTTCTCATCAGCAAACTTGGTATGTTGAACATGTCTTAGACCTTACTCATGATTCTAGGGGGAGTATTCTACGTTTTTATCTTGTGTGTTATTTTTCACCTGTTGCTAATGAGAGAGGAATCATTTTCATAAATGATTACCCTTATTTTTTTATGCAGGTTTGTTCAAGTGACAATAGCTTCTAATCACATCAGATTAGGACCCGCACTTCAGTGCTTTATTTTTCCTGCTTGATCTTAAAAAATAAAAAATAAAAAATAAAAAATAAAAAATAAAAAATAAAATTAAAAAATAAAAAATAAAAAATAAAAAATAAAAAATAAAAAATAAAAAATAAAAAATAAAAAATAAAAAATAAAATAAAATAAAATAAAATAAAATAAATAAAATAAAATAAAATAACATAAAATAAAATAAAAAAAATTTACATTCAGTTAAGGGGGAGAATATCTATGATATTAATAGATTTTTGGATACTTAAATGCTTATTTGACCGTGTGTTTTTAAAGATAAATACTTGCGTTTTATCTTGTCAAGTATTCATACACATAACGGTTCAGAACATTCTATTTGACTTTGTTATTACCATGTATCAAAAGTTAAAGCTTTATATGGTAATACTCACGTTCTTTGTATTCACTGTTGATTGAATCAAACGTCATTTCATGTGCTTTCAGTGAAAATATGTTTATATATTGTTCATATAAACAACATTCGTTTTTTGATTCTCCAAAATATTATTCTTCATGACAAATCGTCTATAAGCTTAATTGAAAAACTCCTTAAGAGCTTAAATTGTCAAACTCTTTCTAGTTTGAGGGGGAGAATTGCATCGTCAAACACAACTGTTTTGACTTCTCCAAAACTTTTATTCTTCATGTAACAAGTGGTATTTGTGCTTACATGTACAAAAAGCCTGTTGAACATCATGTTCTATTAGGAAAATACATGGGATTCAGTGTGAGAACTTAACATAACTTTCATGGATTCACGATAACTAGTGTTTCCTACCCAGGAAGTATTCCCTGAGTGAATGAGGGAGAAGGGTCAAAAGATTTGAGTGTTGGTGTGTGAAAAGAGGTAAAATGGAAAAGATAGATTGGTTAGAAGTGGAAATTAAAAGAAAGAGGGTGAGAGATCAGAGTAAAAGAATATCAAACTCTGCACCAAACCACTTTATGAGCCGGGCAACCACATAATCTGATTGGTTCACATTCTTTGGTGACCATCATTGAAAAAGGCACCTAGCCCATGCCATCTCTTGCATACAACCCCACCAGCAACTCATTCTTTTCTCAAAAAGAGAATGTTTCACATTTTCTGGGGAAGCAGCACATACGCTATTGGTTTTTCATTTGGAAGATAATAATATTGAAAAAGAAGGAAAGTTGCCCCACCTTCGAACTCTTTGTCATGCACATTGAGTCTTCGTATAATTTGTTGCTGTCTCAACAAGTTTACATACTTTGAGCCTATATTGAAAAGCAATCATCTTTGCTTAATTCTTTCATACACATGCACGAGCACACAGAAATTTGTTTTCTGTCAGAACGTTCATAGGATTGAATGGAAGACCTGGGGAGTCAACATCAAACCAACTCCTTATTTAGTAACTTTGTGTTACTCAGTGACTTTGTGTCATTGACAGACATTTTAACTGAGTCATTTGTTGATTCAATATTACACCTATTAACTGTTTGAATTTGAAAAGATTCGAATGGTTACTACTTTCTATTTTAATCTGAAAAGATTGAAATAGTCACTCTTTCCATCTGGGAAGACTGCTACCTATGGGGGAGATTTTTCCATAAAAGGGGGAGATTTTTCCATAAAGGGGAAGATTTTTTTGAAAAGTTTTGATGATGATGATTCTCACCACTCATCAAAAAGGGGGAGAATATTCAAAGAGGAATAATATATTAAGGGGGAGAATATAATCTGAAGACTGCTGTAGATTTTCAAAGATATCAAAGTTTTGAAGATTTGAAGATTATTTAAAGATATCAAGTTTTGAAGCTATCAACGTTATATCTGAAGTTTTTCAAGAAAAGAGAAGACAAGTGAAGACCTGAAGATTATTGTCAAATTTTTTTTAATCTTGAATCCAAAGGGGGAGATTGTTGGATCAAATAATTGTATTCAGGATTAAAGGGTTTAAACTGTATTTACTTTATAGTTAAAGTTAGAGGGTTTAAACTGTAATATGCTAATAGTTATTAAGCTATTGGGCCTCAAGCCCATAAGCCCATTAGGCCTTTTAGCCTAGGTATTTAAAGTTTTGTTTAGTTTAGATATAGGGTTAACCTTGAAAGAACTCTGATAATATTCTAGTTAATAGCCGTACGTATTCTCTGTATTCAAGGGTATCAAGAACACTCAAGGTTTACATTGATTATTCAAGGGATTGGTATGTTTATCTGATCTTTATATCTCTTGATCTTTATTGTGTTTCTTGTTTGATTATCAATTAGATTAAACTGGGATAACACTTGTCAGCGTGGAGAAACCGTAGGTACGCACAGATAAAGTGTACGTATGGGATCTTTAGATCCCTCTCCGTCTTCTCTATCTTTGACTTAAGGTCATCAAAGATAGCACTAGCGTAGTCGAAATGTTTGCCAGCGATAACTGAATAGCCCATCAGGAGCTGAACTTTGCTCGCCTGATCCAGGGAGCCAATCTTTCCAATCATGCTTTGAATGATGTGTGAGAAGATGTAGTTCAGTTGAGAAGGCATGTTTGAATTCTGGATCTTTGTTAAGCGCTTGTTGGGGATGGTGGAATGAGGCTTGTTGTCCCAGCAATAGTACATATCATCCAAGAACTGGATGAGTTCAGCGTCAGTAGAGAGGGCATCGAATCCAGCTTTTGTCTTTTCAGGGAGTCTTAGTGCCTTCCTGAGCCCATAGGCAATGAGCATGCCTAATCCTAGTTTAGTAGAGAATGAGATAGCGATAACCACTTCACCCTTCTTGTTGGTGATGGTGGCTTCATCAGCTGTGAACCAAAACTGTTGCAGGAGAGTTTTGGAAAGTTTTGGGTCCACATTGATAGTGTAGGCCAAACAAGACTTCTTCAGAAATGCAGCAGCTTCCACCAAGTGTGGGTATTTGTCAGCTTCAAAGTCCAACCTTGCGAGATAGTTGTTCTTTGGAACCTCAGATTCAGAGATGTTGAACTTGACGTTCTTTGAAGCAATAAGCGAAAGAAAAATAGAATAGATGGAAAGATTTAGAGTCCAAAAATAAATAATTTTTTTACCAGTTTCTGTATTTAGAATGAAACATAGAAAAAATCAAGTTATTTTTCAGAGTAAAACAATGTTCTTTGTGAAGAAAAAAGAACATGGAGAAAACCAAAAGTTTTTAAACAAGATAAAATCAAAAGAAATGATTTTAAAGTTGAGAAAACTTGTAAAATTCATGATAAAGAAATATGTAGGATTTTAAGAAGAAGTTAAGAAGATGATAATCAAAAACCTGTTGATCGTGAGAAGTTGAAGATTCAAAGACTGGAACGGGTTTTTGTTTGCTTGAATGCCTTGAGAGAGTTTTTCTTGCTTGAGAATTTTTTAGAAAGCGTAAAAAGATAAGAATGGAAAAAACATTCCTTTTATATGAGGAGAGATAGAGAAAGAATATGAAAGAGAATGAGAGAGGCGGGAAAACAAATGCTCATCATGACATGGGCATGTTTTACGAAGTTGATTGGATAGAAGGGCAACGGGCAAACGTGTTAGAGAAAAAGGCATGTTGTGGATTGTCGGTTCAAATGACGTCATAGGAGAGAGAAAAAAACGTTTCATTTGTCCTTTTCGAAATTATCACTGAAAAAAAAGTCAGAGATAGGTTTTCTTTTTGAAAGAACCTCTGATAAAAGTCAGAGATTGATTTGATTTTCAAAAGGATCACTGACGAGAAATGTCAGTGATGGATTTTGTTTATCAAAAAGCATTTAATAATTTGAAGAATAATCAGTGATTAGAATTTTGATTTTGAAAAACGTCTTACTGAATGAACATTCAGTGATTAAGAGTGAGAGAACATACCTGAGAGTCAGATATTTTTTCAGAGATTAAGTGATAAAAGGGAACTTAGAATCACTGACATAATGTGTGAAAGATGAAGAATCACTCTTCAGGATTCAACATTCCAAGCTCACTGATGAGAAAGTTGAACCTTGTCTCATCAAGAGGTTTGGTGAATAAATCAGCTAGCTGATAGTCGGTGGGGGATAAAATGAAGTTCAAAATCACCATTCATCACATGATCTCTAATAAAATGATATATGATCTCTATGTGTTTTGTCTTTGAATATAGTACTGAATTATTTGCTATAACGATAGCACTGGTGCTATCGCAATAGATTGGAATTTTTGATAGCTAAAGGTTATAGTCTAATAGTTGAGTTCTCATCCATAAGACTTGAGCACAACAACTTCCAGCGGCTACGTATTAAGCTTCAACGGTAGAAGTGGACACTGAATTTTGCTTTTTGCTTGTCCACCTTACCAACTTTCCTCCTAGAAGTTGACATCCACCAGTGGTGCTCTTTCTATCGAGTTTACAACCTACAAAATCACTATCCAAATATCCAATTAGATCGAACCCTGAGTCTTTGGGATACCAAAGACCGAGTTTAGGAGTTCCTTTCAGATATCTGAAAATTCGCTTGACAGCGATCAGATGGGATTCCTTAGATATAGATTGATAGCGTGCACATAAACAGGTAGAGTACATGATGTCAGGTCGGCTGTAAGATACAACAGGGAGCCTATCATTCCTCTATAGGCAGTGACATTTACAGGTTTTCCAGATGGATCCTTGTTTAATGTCAGAGGAGGTGCCATAGGAGTTTTCATCGTTGAAGTTTGAGATAAATCAAACTTCTTCAGCATATCTTTAACATACTTACCTTGGTTGATAAAAGTACCTTTTTCAGATTGTTTAATCTGAAGACCAAGAAAGTATGTTAGTTCGCCCATCAAACTCATCTTGTATTCTTTCTTCATTCTTTTAGTGAAACGAGTACATAGAGATGGGTTAGTAGAACCAAATATTATGTCATCGACATATATTTGCACAAGAATAATATGACCTTTTATCTTTCTGAAAAACAAGGTATTATTGATCTTACCACGTTCAAAATTTTTAGAGATAAGAAAAGATGAGAGAGTGTCATACCAAGCATGAGGGGCTTGTTTTAGACCATAGAGAGCCTTATCCAATTTATAAACATAATTTGGATGCTTAGGGTCATAGAACTCTGGTGGTTGTTCTACATAGAATTCTTCATTTAGATTTCCATTTAGGAACGCTGATTTTACATCAATTTGATATTCAATGAAGTCTTTGTAAACTGCATAAGCTAGGAAGAGTTGAATTGCTTCGAGCCTAGCCACATGGGCAAAGGTTTCATCATAGTCTATGCCTTCCTCTTGTCTGTATCCCTGAGCAACAAGTCTAGCCTTGTTACGGGTTACAGTTCCATGTTCATCTAACTTATTTCTAAACACCCATTTGGTCCCTATAACAGTCTTATCAGATGGTCTAGGAACGAGATTCCAAACTTTGTTACGAGTAAACTCAGTCAGTTCTTCTTGCATAGCGCTGACCCAGTTTGGATCAATGAGGGCATCATCAGTCTTTTTTGGCTCTATTAAAGAAATAAAGTTGACAAAGAGGCAGATATTACCTGAACTTCGTCGAGTCTGAATACCTGCATCGGGATCCCCAAGAATTTGATCTATGGGGTGATCTTTGGTCCATCGCTGAGCAATAGCATGATCGCTTATTTCAGGAGTTGGATTAACAATAGGAATGTTTACTGATGAAGAAGCCTGAGGTTCATCCGCTATTAATTGTTGAGTATCAGACAGACCATTGTTTTTAGAGAGGTTTTCAGACGAAGATGGATCTGATGGAAAGAGTGTGTTTAGAGGCTCAGCTGAAACCCATGAGGTGGATTCAACATTAGAAGGTATGATGTTTGGATCATCCTCAGCAGTTAGAGGATCTGAGTGCTGATGGTTGGAGAAGAAGGGTTCTGTTTCTCTATAATGAGAAAACATCCAAGCATTTACCTCTTAATTGTCAGCGATTGGTTTAGAGTTCGCTGAGCGAGTTTCATCAAAGGTGACATGAATTGTTTCTTCCACAGTTTGTCTTCTCTTGTTGAAAAATATGCAGGCTTTGGAGATAAAGGAATATCCAAGGAATATTTCGTCATCAACTTTTGGATCGAACTTTCCAAGTAGATCTTTGTTGTTTAGAATGAAGCATTAACAACCAAAGATATGAAGAAAACTGATAGAGGGTTTTCTTCCATGAAATAGTTCATAAGTTGTCTTTGCAAATCGCTTTACTATTAGCATCTATTTTGAGTAAAACATGCAGTATTCATAGCTTCAGCCCAGAATTGAGTAGGGAGGTGAGAATTGCTGAGCATTGATCTAGCAGCTTCAATGATCGTTCTGTTTCTTCTTTCAGTGACTCCGTTTTCCTGAGGCGTTCTTACTGAAGAAAAGTTGTGAGAAATTCCCTTGTTCTCAAAGAAATTGTTTAGAGAACTGTTATTGAACTTAGTTCCTTGATCACTTCTTATTGAACGAACAGTAAGATTATTAAACACTTCCATCTTTTTAACAAAAGATATTAGTTCTTCTAGAGTATCACTCTTGCAGCGAAGAAAGATAACCCAGTTGTTGCGAGAGTATTCATCTACAATGACAAATGTATATTTCTTTCCAACTATAGATTGTATGTTGACAGGGCCAAATAAATCCATATGCAAGAGTTGAAGAGGACTTGTCACTGAGGAAACTTGTTTAGATGTGAACCTAGCTTTTGTCCGTTTTCCTTTTTCACATGCTGAACATAGAGATTCCTTAGCATATGAGTGCTGACGAAGACCAGAAACCAGTTCCTTAGATGCGAGAGAATTCAGGGTTTTGAAGTTTAGACGAGAGAGCCTTTTGTGCCATAGCCAGTTGACATTAGAAGAGGCTTTAGAAAGAAAACATATGTTTTCAGTGGTAGTAGAGTCCATATTTATTACATAGACATTTTACTTACGATAACCATTGAGAGCAAGTTTCCCTTTCTCATTGACCACTGAACATGCTTTCTTGGTAAAGCGAATTTCATAGTCTTTGTCACATAGCTGACTGATGCTCAAAAGATTGTGCTTCGGTCCATCTACGTAACCGACCCTTCTAAAGGTAGTTGTCCCATTGCTAAGGACACCAAACCCTCGGGTATATCCTTTTCCATTTCCACCAAAGGTCACTGAAGGACCTTTCTCTTCCTTGTATTCAGTGAGCAGGTCTTTTTGCTCTGTCATATGAAGAGAACATCCACTATCAAGATACTAGAAGCCCTTTGATCCCTGCAAACATAAGGAAGATTAAGCTTTGTTTGGTACCCACTTTTCAATGGGTCCTTTAGGGTTAGTGGAGATGGAAGGTTCAACAATCTTCACAACAGATGAAGATTCAACTTCAGTGGTAACCTTCACTTTGGTTAACTTCTTAACCTTAGTGATATTCTTCACCTTGGTCGATTTCTCAGCTTTGGTGACCTTCTCAGCCTTGGAAGCATTCATCTTCACTTTAGTTATATTATCAGCTTTAGTGGCATTTGGACATTTGCTAGCAATATGGTCAGTAAATCCACAGTGATAACATTTTCTATATTTGAATGTGGTTTTAGGACTATTAGTAGTAGGTTTTGAAAATTTAAGATGAGCAGGGCCAGCTCCAAGAATGCCTTTATCATGGGATCTGAGAGGAATTTTCATTTCTTCAGATCTCTTAGGATTAAGATCAATCTTCAGCTTTGGAGGACAGAGATCAAAGATTTCTATCACAGAGCCAGAGGATCGATTTACTGAAGGTTTTGAAGGAACTTTCAGCTTTGCTTTCTTGGTGGCCTTCTGAAGATGGAAAATGGATTTTCCTTTATCTGCAGGCATAGAGCCTTTAGGTATTTCCTCAGGGATGGGATTAGAAGAAGATGAAGAAGAGCACTGAGCATAAGAAGTGTCTGGGATAGAAGAGACAAACGTTCCAAACTTAAGCATGGAACTGTCTTCCTTAGGCTCAACATGTGGTTTCCAAAAACCAAGACCAGTTCTATCACTGGCAGGGATCTGAGCACTTATAATCTCAGTGATCTTTGTTGAGGATTTACACCATCTTTCAACAGTATCCTTGCAGATCCCAGTACAGTGCAATCAACAGATAATAAGATCAATGTAGAACAGTAATATAGCCACAATCTCTAGTCATATGATTAATATGCAATCAAAGGTTACAGGTTTACAGAAAGAATTTCTGATCAGAGAAAAGTAAACCTATTGACTAGAGATCTGAAAATTATGAGACTAAACTAATAATGAAACAAAACAACCTTTATATACTTAGGCTTTATAAAGATATTGGGATTATAAGCTTGGGCCCATCTAATTAAATAAAACTATTCAATAATTACAAACTGAACCCTGAACTTCTATTTAACAATTAAAACACCTAACAATCTCCCCCTTTAAATAGAAGTTGATAATCGCACCAGTTTGGAACATATATCTTTCGAAACCCAAAACTGATCTCGAAGTATCTCATTTGTGTTCTGTACTCCAGTCGGTCTTCAATAACGCCCAGTGCTTCAAGAACAAGAGGCTTCTTTTTAGGATCCAAAATCTGAACCCCTTTTTCATCTTTATCAACAACACGCTTCAACTTGTCTTTTAGCAGCATCAAAGTACCGTCGCAGAATTTGGCAATTTGACTGAATCGAATGAAACGCATAACACCTTTGTTGTTCACATAAGTTATGCCGAATTCTGGAAGCTTTAAAATAGTAAACGCTGGTACATTCTGGGCTTCAGAAGGAATCTTCAAATCAAGCTTAAGCAGGTTTATCTTCGGCTGGTCGCTTTCTAACACGATCTGAAAGACTTCGACAGAGGCAAGCTTCATTGCACACTTCATATATCTCTTGACTATCTCGAGTGCATCTAAAACTTCCCCTGGTCTGTTAGTTCTGGTCTTTAAATCTCTAAGCAGGAACAGCAGATCTCTAGGTTCAAGACACAGAAAATCAGCTTTAGAAAAATAATACTTCTGACCATCTTCTCTAGTTACCATGAAATCTGAATACTTAACATCCATGAAGAAACTAGATTGAATCCGATCGACTGATGTAATTTGAAGCTTTGTCTTGTTGTACTTGTCTTGAAAGTAGTTATACACAAATATGATCTCACACTGCCTTTCCTTGTTTTTCATCGATTGTAGACCATGAAGCACGACTTCATCATATTTACGAATCCAGTGAGCAAAGATCTTCTTCTGGCTTTCTTCCAGAAATGGAACCTTTATCCTGACTCTTTCCCACTTGGACAGACGAACTGGCAGAGTACATTCTGTTCTCGTAACTGGTGAATCTGGAAGAGATGTAACGGGAATATCTGACCGATGAAGATCAGGGTGATCAGCAGGATATGTCAAAAGTGGTACCGCGACAGAAGGTTGAACATCTTGCTGATAATCTGGATGAAGAATCTCATCAATTTTGGCTTGCATGACTACCAGCGCTCTTTCAGTGTTGGCATATTCTTCTGTCGGGTCAGAAACCTCATAAGGATCGACAATCAAAGCCCATTCTTCAGGAACTATCGGTGAACCTTCATCTATTTCCTCAGGCTTTTTAACCGTTGGAGTTTTGTAAAGTACCAAATCTATAAACTGTTCCCGTGGCTGTTCTTGCCCTTCCGGTTGCGTACCAAAACCTGAAGCCCCTTTCGTTTCCACCTGTACTGATTCCATTATCTGTGTTTTTGGCTCGGATAGACGTCGGCGCTTCTCCCCCTCATGGTGATCAGGATCATCCTGGTCATCATATCGGCGCTTGAGCCTTTTTGCCTGGCTTCGACAGGTGTCTTCCACGAATGATAAGAGTTCAGTCAATACAGCTACTGATTGCTGCAAAGACTGAAGCATGACTTGTTGTTGCTGGAAGGCATATAGAGATATAGTGGGTTGGGGGGGGGTGGTGGAGTAGGTGTGGATGCTTGAGCACGTAGAAGCAATAGAAGATCGGCATCCTGGGTAGGTTCTATATGTGATTGGGCAAGTAGCTTGGCTAGAAGTACGGATTTTAGTTCATCGATAGACATGTCAACAGCAGCAGGAGAGGGTTGTGGTGTAGGCGGCAGTGGTTCAGGCTCAGTCACGGGACCTTTGCCTTTGATCAGACGCTTCATGGCATCTACCTCCTCCCTTAGCTCGGAATGCATAATGGAACGGACGGTCTTTAGGGCACCATCCAAGAATTCCCTTGAGACGAACTCGGGGTGAATCACTCCTGGGTCACTTAGACTTCCAGTTCTGGTTATAACTGTAGAAGTTGAACCGCCTACGTTCATAGCTGGCGTGATGATAGCTGTGGTAGGACTTCCACCCAATCCTCGTAAACCAACAAAGTTGGAATTACTATAGGTGTTCCGTCTCGGCCACTAAGCCCTCCAGCAGTAGCCAAAAAGGGTATTTGTGTCCTAAGAATAGGATATATGACATCAAATGGCTCTAGACTCAGTGCACCCAAAGTAGTCGAGAACGGGGGCAGCTGTTCTCTTATTTCAATACCGGAACTCTCCAAGCGAGAGACCGGTAGCTTTTGTGCTAAATCCCCGTGTGAACTTGAAACCACCATCTGTTGAGAGATGGCGGAGTGGCTAGGGGGGGGGGGTGTGCAATTGCACCGCTAGGTCCACGACGGCTCCTTCAATACCCTGTCTCAATACATGAGACTGGGTACCAGATGTGGCTACCTGGCTAGATGTAGGCTGGTGGAGGTCAACTGTTGAAGGTTGAGCCATCACTCGTGTACACTCATGAAGAATATTTCTCCTCCTTTCCCTCTCTCTGCTCACTTGAACATTTTCGACTATAACTCCCTCCACTCTCCTTGAATCTCCAGGTGAGGGCTCATCATCATCACCATCAGAGTCAGAGGACTCGTCATTTGATTCTGATGCTTGGGTGGCGGTTTTCGACTGACTGCTGGATTGGTCTGCTGCCTCCTCAGACTCGGTGGTAGCTTCCGATTGAGTGTCGGATGTACCTGTTACCTCCTCCGACTCGGTGGTGGAAGAGGACTGAACGTTAGCGGTTTCAGTCGCGGTGTCCTCTTCCACCGTCGGAGAGGTTGTCCATGGCGGTGTAGGTGATCGTCGAGATGTACTGGCTTGGCTTGGTCCAATGGCGCTGCCTACTCTAGTTCCCCTCACAATATTTTCTCTCATCACACCCTGTCCGGAAGCCCCAACTATCCGGACACTACCGCCTCTCGTACGTGGACGTGGACCCTCATGGCTCTCAGGTCTTGCTCCCTGGGGAGGTCCTTCCGGTTCTGGATGGACCATAGGAGCCGGTAGGTTGTGTGTGTGCCTATATGCTATTACACTCAGCACCGTAGGACGAGCATAGGCCAGTAACCCGACGGAGATCTGTCGGGCAACAATACCTTCTGGATCAGGACGTGTCGGGATCTTGTGAGTTGGGTTTTGCGGACACGTCGGGTGCGATGATCGGTATGCGATCTCAGGATAAAGAACCATGAAGTTACGGATGATGAGCTGTAGAAACCGCATGAATGGAATGAAGTTCTGTCTCTTTGTCGCGTTGGTGCGTACTTTCTGAACAAGCTCGTAACAAAGGAATTCGGTGTAGTCTGCGTGGCGGTGGAATGCTACGGCATGAAATACGCGAAGGATGTTGATACTCGTTTGTTCGATGCCTTTCGTGATAGCCGAAAGGCACCGATTGATGTACGTAAAGAGCGTCTACCAAATCGTTGTTAGATGCTTCCTGTTGAATCCAGATGGAAGACGAAGATTCGCGTCATAGCCTAGGGATAGGATGTCGGCGCAGAGAGTTGCATCTGATACGATCGGGTCATAACCGTCTCTCCTTGGAAATGATGCGGCAGTCAGCATATGTAGAAACTGTCGGAAAAGGTCACGTGTGAGTAGCACGGGGGTGTGATCAATCCGACCCTCCAACTGGAAGCCATTGTCGGCCTCCAGAGGAGTAAGCGATCTCCAGAACTGCTGCAGATATAGCAGTGGGACTTCAGCTGTCTCCATAAGGGCGTATGAGAGAGGATGCCCAATGAGGATCTCGATCAACACCTGATACTAGATTGCAGGTTGGGTGACGTCGAGATGGTAGTTGGTGGGCGTGTGCGGAAGGAACTGATCCTCAGGAATCAGTTCGGCATCCGCTATAGGGTCAATCGCCGGGTTTGGGTTTTGCGCCATAGTACCTGTGAATAATAAACATGTTATAACTTAGGTACATTCAAAAGAAGTTAGATGGTCAATGGTTTAAACCATAACCAATTCAAACTCCAAAGCATAGAGTAAATCGAACCCAAATCGGTGAACCTGGGTTAGTAACTCAAACAGTTAAGATTCGGAAACCCAACTCTCACACTCACCACATTTTCAACTCACAAACATAGCTATAGATATAAACTATTAAGCATGTAAACCAACCAATAAATGTTTGCACAAAAGAACACCCAATGAACCAGAAGGGTGCATCGACCAGTTAGGTGTACCGACCGTGTTGATCCAAACTTTCTCAGTGATTTGATAAAGACCCTCTTCTATACTTAGTGAAAATTACGTTTTAATATGTATTGGTGTTTCACCATCAGCGATCAGACTGAGTCTATTCAGTTATCGCTGATAGTCTCTCTCATAAACATTTCTATGTATTAGTGTTTCACTATCAGTGATCAGACTGAGTCTGTTCAGTTATCACTGATAGTTTCTGAAGTAAACAGCCAACGTAATCTCTGAAGACAAGTCTCGCGTCAACATATGTTCATAGCTGAATCGAAGACGAAGCTGCTGAATAAAGAGAAGTCTACTAGTGATCTGATGCGGATATCAGTGAAGCAAAGACAACTCTACATATACGCGAAGGAACATAAAGAAAAGCTTCAGCGATAGCTGAACCTCTTTATCTCTGAAAGAAGAGATATTCAGCGATCAAAGGATCACAAAGCTTATGTCTCAAGTTTCCTTTTGTCTATCCTTGCACAAACTAGTACTATGTGTCAGAACGGACATGTCTCTGCCATCATACGTACAACAACTCTGTCAACTACACTGTTCATGACCCGGCCGAAAGCATGTCTCCCAAAAATAAGACTCCCAAAGCCAATCTGTGAACGCCACGTGTAAAGTGCCCTGCCATGCATTTAATGCATAGGGTATAAATAGGAAGTTCACCCCTCCATCTGTGGGTGTGCTCAATCCTTAAACCCCACATAGAAACCCTTGTTTTCTATATCTCTTAATTCCCCATTCTCTGAATTTCTTGTGCAATCATCTTAGTGTTTCTTAAGTTTGTTTAGATTAAGTCTGTCTTAATCTTATTCCACAACAAACTTGTAAATTGTATTTTGATTTATCAATAAACAATTTATTAAACTTTAATTTGTGTTTTTGTATTCAACCCCCCCTTTCTACAAACTTGTTAAGCACCTTCGGGACCAACAAGTGGTATCAGAGCAGTTTGTTTAATCTAATAAACAAGATCTTGCTGTATACTCTTCCTTGCTATTCTAAAATGGCACTAAACACAAACACAAACTACTATGATAATGGTTCACTTTCTAAACCTCCTCGATTTAGCAGAGATAACTTTTCTCTATGGAAAAATCGAATGATGCAATTTCTTGAAGGTGCAGATCCTACTATACCTGAATATATAGAAAACGGACCCTATGAATCTGTTAGAATTATAGCTGCGGTTCCCGCTACTGCCACCACTGAAGCTATCCCTGAACGATATGTCGTTAAGGAAATAAGATAGTGGAGTGATGAAGATAAAAAGAAGGTAGGCATAGATGCAAGAGCAAAGACCATTATCTCAATGGCTCTGCCTGATGAAGTTTTCCATTCCATCATGCATCTGAAAACTTCTAAAGAAATGTGGGAAACCATATGTGTTCAATATGAAGGCACAACTGAAATTCAAGAGACTCGAAAGATTAACTTGGTAAGACAGTATGAAAATTTTATCGCTGGTAAGAATGAATCTCTTTCTGACATTCATTAGCGGTTTAACTGCCTAATCATTGACCTAAGAACTGTTGGAAGGACCTATTCTAATTCTGAGGTCCTAACAAAATTCTTGGAAAGTCTTCCTGAAAGCTGGGATAGTTATTCAATATGTCTTAAGCTGACAAAAGACTTACACACTCTCTCTCTAAGCACTCTGTATGGAATATTGCTCAACTATGAGCAATCTAATCTCCTGAAGAAGAATCTTGTAAAAGATTCTAAAGACTCCAAAAGCACTCCTGTTGCTTTAGTCTCTTTAGAGATAATTCCATCTCAGCGATCTACTCTCACCATCACTGAGTTAGATTCTGAATCTGAGGATCTATCAGACCCTGATCTTTCAGAGTTTGATGAGTCCTTAGCACTCTTGACAAACTCTTTTAAGAGATTTGCAAGAAAGAATAACTTCCGAAGAAGTAAACCTCTCTCTCTTACTGAAAAGCCAAAATCAACTCCGGTTGATAAGGCTACTGCCACTTGCTATAACTGCGAAAAAATTGGACATTTTGCTAGTGAGTGCAGGTCGAAAAAGGTCTTCAAATCTTCTACCTCAAGAAGATCCAGTGATGACAAATACCATAAGCTGAAGAACAAATATCAAAAGCTGAAAAGCTATCAGCGAAAAGGTAAAGGTCTCATCGCTGAAGAACATGACTGGGCTGAATCAGAAGAATCATCTTCTGATGAAGAAGAAGTCACTAATCTTTGCCTCATGGCTGAGATTAAAGAAGAAGTAGAAGAAGCATCTGAACCTTCTATGAGCTACATATCATCTCAGGTATCTATCTCTACAAATCCCTCTCTGCCTGAAGCTGAGAGAAGTCGCGCTGTTGATGTGCTGACGATTGACCTTTATAATGCTCTAAACGACAAAACTCAAGCTGAAAATAAAAATGTATATTTAACACAAGAGCTAGAGAAATGTCATGAAAAGATCAGTGAACTAAATCTTTTAGAAGAAAAGTTGAAAGATCAAGTCATTATAAATGAAATCATCAGCATTGAACGCGAACAAGCCATCGCTGCTCTAAAAGCAGAAAAGGCTCATGTTGAAAAATGGTGAAAATCATCAACAAAGATCTCTGAGATAATAAATGCTCAAACTCCTGAAAGTGATAGAACTGGTCTTAGTTTTTGGACACCACAGGATGATCCTAAAGAAGAAAGTTCCTCGCTTAAGTTTGGAACTTTTGTCACATCTTTCTTTGACACTTCTTATAATCAATTCTATCCCTGTTCTTCTTCAAATCCCATCACTGAGGAAAAATCCAAAGACACTAAGTCTACGGATAAAGAAAAGTCCATTCTCCTTCCTCAGAAGGCAACCAGGAAAGCAAAGCTGAAAGTTCCTTCTAAACCTTCAGCTAAGCAATCCTCTAGCTCTGTGATAGGAAATTTTGATCTCTATCCTCCAAAGCTAAAGATTGACCTTAGACCAACGAGATCTGAAGAAATGAAAATCCCTCCCATATCTCATGAGAAAAGCCTTCTCGGACCTGGTCCTGCTCATCTTAAACTTGCAAAACCTTCTACTGATCCTAAAACCATTTTCAAATACAGAAAATGTTATCACTGTGGTTTTACTGATCATATTGGAAGTAAATGTCCAAATGCCACCAAAGCTGATAAAACAGCTAAAGTGAAGAAAAATGCCTCTAAAGCGAAGAAAGTCACCAAAGTTGAAAAATCAACCAAAGTGAAATATACCACTAAGGTAAAGAAATTAACCAAAGTGAAGATTACCACTGAAGCTGAATCTTCATCAGCTGTGAAGACTGCTGAATCTTCCTTATCCACTAACTCTGAAGGACCCATTGAAAAGTGGGTACCAAACAACGTTTAATCTTCCTTATGTATGCAGGGATCAAAGGGCATCTGGTATCTCGATAGTGGATGTTCTCGTCATATGACTGGACAAAGAGACCTGCTCACTGAATACAAGGAAGAGAAAGGTCCCTCTGTGACCTTTGGTGGAAATGGAAAAGGATTTACCCGAGGGTTTGGTGTCCTCAGCAATGGGACAACTACCTTTCGAAGAGTCGCTTATGTAGATGGACTGAAGCACAACCTTCTAAGCATCAGTCAGCTATGTGACAAAGACTACGAAGTTCGCTTTTCTAAGAAAACATGTTCAGTGGTAGATGAAAAAGGAAAACTTGCTCTCAGTGGTTATCGCAGAGAAAATGTCTATGTAATAGATATGGACTCTAATAACACTAAAAACTTATGTTTTCTCTCTAAGGCCTCTTCTGATGTCAAATGGCTATGGCATAAAAGGCTCTCTCATCTAAATTTCAAAACCCTGAATTCTCTCTCATCTAAGGAACTGGTTTCTGGTCTTCCTCAGCACTCATATGCTAAAGAATCTCTCTGCTCAGCATGTGAAAAATGAAAACAAACAAAAGCTAGTTTTAAGTCGAAACAAGTTTCCTCAGTGACAAGTCCTCTTCAGCTCTTGCATATGGATCTGTTTGGTCCTGTCAACATCCAATCAATAGCTGGAAAGAAATATACGCTTGTCATTGTAGATGAATATTCTCGCTACACCTGGGTTATCTTTCTTCGCTGTAAGAGTGATACTCCAGAAGAACTAATATCTTTTGTGAAAAAGATGGAAGTGCTGAACAATCTTACTGTTCGTTTAATAAGAAGTGATCATGGAACTGAATTCAAAAATAGTTCCCTGAACAATTTCTTTGAGAACAAGGGAATCTCTCACAACTTCTCTTCAGTAAGAACACCTCAGCAAAATGGAGTCACTGAAAGAAGAAACAGAACGATCATAGAAGCTGCTAGATCAATGCTCAGCGATTCTCACCTCCCTACTCAATTTTGGGCAGAAGCTGTAAACACTGCATGTTTTACTCAAAACAGATCGCTGATAATAAAGCGATTTGGGAAGACAACTTATGAACTTTTTCTTGTAAGGAAGCCTTCTATCAGCTTTCTTCATATCTTTGGTTGTCAGTGCTTTATCTTAAACAACAGAGATCAACTTGGAAAGTTCGACCCAAAAGCCGATGATGGAATATTTCTAGGATATTCCTCCATCTCCAAAGCCTACAGAGTTTTCAACAAGAGAAGACAAACCGTAGAAGAAACAATTCACGTCACTTTTGATGAAACTCGCTCAGCGAACTCTAAACCAATCGCTGATAATGAAGAGTTAAATGTTTGGATGCTTTCTCACTACAGAGAAACAGAACCTTTCTTCTCAAACCATCAGCATTCTGATCCTCCAACCGCTGATGATCATCCGAACATTATACATCCTACCGCTGAAACCACCTCATGGGTCTCAGCAGAACCTCTAAACACATTACTACCATCAAATCTGCCTTCGTCTGAAAACCTTTCTAGTGAATCTACTCAACAGTTAATCGCTGATGAACCTTAAACGCCCTCATCAGTAAATATTCCAATTGTTGATCCAACCTCTGAGTTAAGCAATCATGCTCCTGCTCAGCGATGGACCAGAGATCACCCAATAAATCAAATTCTTGGTGATCTCGAAGCAGGTATTCAGACACGACGAAGCTCAGGTAATATCTGTCTCTTTGTAAATTTTCTCTCTTTAATAGAACCAAAGAAGACTGATGATGCCCTCAGAGATCCAAACTGGGTCAGCGCTATGCAAGAAGAGCTGACTGAGTTCTCTCGAAACAAAGTTTGGAATCTCGTTCCTAGACCATCTGATAAAACTGTAATAGGCACCAAATGGGTGTTTAGAAACAAGTTAGATGAACATGGAACTGTAACCCGCAACAAGGCTTGACTTGTTGCTCAGGGATACAGACAAGAGGAAGGCATAGACTATGATGAAACCTTTGCCCCTGTGGCCAGGCTCGAAGCAATTCGACTATTCTTAGCTTATGCAGTCTATAAAGACTTCATCGTTTATCAAATGGACGTAAAATCAGCGTTCCTAAATGGAAAGCTGAATGAAAAAGTCTATGTAGAACAACTACCAGGGTTTTATGACCCTAAGTATCCAAATTATGTTTATAAATTGGATAAGGCTCTCTATGGTCTAAAACAAGCCCCTCATGCTTGGTATGACACTCTCTCATCTTTTCTTATCTCTGAAAATTTTGAACGTGGCAAGATTGATAATACGTTATTTTTCAGAAAGATAAAAGGTTATATAATTCTTGTACAAATATATGTCGATGACATAATATTTGGTTCTACTAACCCATCTCTGTGTACTCGCTTCGCTGAAAGAATGAAGAAAGAATATAAAATGAGTATGATGGGTGAGCTGACATATTTTCTTGGTCTTCAGATTAAACAATCTGACAAAGGTACTTTTATCTGCCAAGGTAAGTATGTTAAAGATATGCTGAAGAAGTTTGATCTCACACAAACTTCAGCGATGAAAACTCCTATGGCACCACCCCTGACACTTAACAAAGATCCTTCTGGTAAACCTGTTAATGTCACTGCCTATAGAGGAATGATAGGCTCCCTGCTGTATCTAACAGCGAGCCGACCTGACATTATGTACTCTACTTGTTTATGTGCACGCTATCAATCTGAACCCAAGGAATCCCATCTGATCGCTGTAAAGCGAATTTTCAGATATCGGAAAGGAACTCCTAACCTAGGTCTTTGGTATCCCAAAGACTCAGGGTTCGATCTAACTGGTTATTCTGATAGTGATTTTGCAGGCTGTAAACTCGACAGAAAGAGTACCACTGGTGGATGTCAACTCCTGGGAGGAAAGCTGGTAAGCTGGACAAGCAAGAAGCAAAATTCTGTGTCCACTTCCACAGCTGAAGCTGAATACGTAGCCGCTGGAAGCTGTTGTTCTCAAATCTTGTGGATGAGAAATCAACTATTAGATTATGACCTTCAGCTGTCAAAAATTCCCATCTATTGCGACAACATTAGTGCTATAGCCATAGCAAATAATCCAGTGCTACATTCAAAGACGAAACACATAGAGATTAGATATCACTTTATCAGAGATCATGTGATGAATGGTGATATTGAACTTCACTTTATCCCTACTGACTTTCAGCTTGCTGATTTATTCACCAAACCTCTTGATGAGACAAGGTTCAACTTTCTCATCAGTGAGCTTGGAATGCTGAACCTCGAAGAATAATTCTTCAGCGTTCATGTATTGTGTCAGTAATCAAAAATTCCCCTCTCATTGTTCTCTCTGATAAACATTCTGACTCTCAGGTATGTTCTCTCAACTGAATCTTAACTCAGTTAAGATGTTTTTCTTCAAAATATAAACTTTAATCACTGAACTTTCTTCAAATGATTAAAAGCTTTTGAAAAATACATTAATCACTGATATTTCTAGTCAGTGATCCTTTAAAAGGAAAATCTATCCCTATCTTTACCATCAGGGATACTTTCAAAAAGGAAAATCTATCGTTGACTTTTCTTCAGTGATAATTTCAAAACGGAAAAATGAAACGTCTCTCTCTCTCCTATGACGTCATTTGAGCGGATAATCCACGATACGCCTTTTCTGACACGTTCTTCCGTTGCTCTTCTATCCAATCAACTTCGTGGAACGTGTCAATGTCATGATGATTCTTTTTCTTTTCCCGCTTCATTCCTTCTCTCTCTTCTCTCTCTTCGTATAAAAGGAATTCTTCTCTCCTTTATACGGTTTACGCTTTCAAAACTTTCAAAGCAAGAAACACTCTCTCTCTCAAGAACACTCAAGCAAGTAAACCCAGAACATTGAATCTGCAACTCCTTTTCTTCAAGATAAACAGGTTTTTTTTGCTTTATTCTTATGATTCTTCTTATTCTTTTTAAAATCCTACTCGTTTTCTATGGAATTTATAAAACGTTTTTTTTCTAAAAACTAAACATCACTCTTTCTGATTTTATGTTTTTTTTAAAAACCTCTTGGTTTTTAACGTGTTCTTCATTCTTTCTACCCAGAACACTATTTTTTTCTATTCTTAAAAAAATAACTCGATATTTTTTCCAGTTTCTTTCCTAATATGGAATCTGGTAAAACATCTTCTTATTTTTAGTCTAAATCATTTCTTCTATTATGCTTCTTTCCATAACAGAAATGGCACAGTCTTCAATCGTTGCTTCCAAGCATGTACGATTCGCTATCACTGAAGTTGAGATTACTAAATGTAATCACTTGGCCAGACTCGAGTTCAAAGCTGACAAATACCCACATCTGGTGGAAGCTGCTGAATTTCTCAAACAATCATGTATAGCTTACGCGATCACTGTGGATCCTAAGCCTTCCAAGACTCTACTCCAGCAGTTCTGGTTCACTGCTGATGCAACTGAACTCACCAACAAGAAAGGTGAACGAGTCCCTGCTATCTCTTTCAGCACGGACTTGGGGCCAGGGAGCATGACCGCTCTTAGCCTCAGGAAATCTTTAAGATTCCCTGACAAACCAAAGAGTGGGTTCGACGCACTCCCCACTGATGCTGAGCTGATATCATTTCTGGATGCAATGGGCTATTGTTGGGAAAACAAACCGAGATCTTCTATTCCCAACAAGAAGCTCACCAAGATTCTCAAAGCTCAGATGCCTTCACAACTGAACTTTATCTTCTCGCACATAATTCAGTGCATGAGCGGGAAGAGTGGTTCGCTGGATCAAGCCAGCAAAACACAACTGCAGATGGCCTACTCCGTTATCGCTGGTCAAAACTTTGACTACGCTACAGCAATCTTTGAAGACCTGAGGTCGAGATTAGAGAAGCCTGAACGAGATCCCAAGATCTCGTACGTACGTTTCATATGTACGTACATCAAGTTCCTCTATCCCAACACCTATCCCACCAAAGATGATGGCACTTTTGCCAGGGTAGGTCAACGATCACTGGAGGTAAAGCCACTCGCCAACGAGGTAAGTATCTCTCTCCTTCGCTCTCGTCTCTCTCTCCATTCTTCTTCATCTTCAGCGACCACGCAGACGGTTCCTTCGTGTGCTATCCCTGTCGCTACCACTACTTCCAAACGACCATCAGCTAGTCCGATTGGTCCTTCCAAAAAGGCCAAAAAGACTAAGGAAAGTACACCCTCTAGTACTATACCTGAGGGAGCTTCTCAACAAGCTACCTTAGATACATTTGTGGGTCTTTCCTCCACAACTCCATCAGTCACTCAACCTGTCGTGTCAGCGATTTCGATCGCTGTCACATCATCAGTGACCCCACCTACTATCTCATTCGCTGATATTAACCCAAACCCTACTTCTATCCCCAAACTCTTCCCTTTTCTACTCATTTGGTCTCTGAACCCGCTACCTCTTCTTTACCTATAGGACCTGAACATCAAACTTTTGAGGAATCTATGCAGTTCTACAAAATATTTGATACGTCAGGTACACCTATAATCCTAAACACTTCTTTCCCCATCTCTCCAAATAAGCCCGTATCTGAACTAACATTATTTTCAGGTCCTAGTTTGGCGTCTGTTGACACGCATGTCAACAGTCTGGGAGAAAAGGTGGACGCTCTCACCAACACCATCAACGACACCACCAGCGCCGTCAATCAGGCTGGTGAGGAGCTGAAGAGGTTGACCGCGACCTGCTCATCTAAAGCTGAGAACTCCCAACTTTCAGCTGTTGAAGAACAAGTCGTCCAACTCAAAGAGTCCTCTCAACTCTTTCAGGGGTGATTTGAGTCTCTTACCACTGAAGTTCGGGGTCTCTCTTCAAAGGTTGATCTCTACACGTCCCTTCTTCAGCAAATTCTACAAAAGGTGACTGCACCAGCTCCAGCGCTGCCTCCCTCCTTCACTGAAGATGATCGGACCAACCTCAACATCGCTGTGGAATTCATCCATGATGCCACGTGCGACATCCCTGCAGTTGAAGACCGGGTCAAGCGTCTGGAGGCTGACGTCCATGTGCTAAAAGCTTCAACAACTACTCCAGCAGCTGAGCAACCCCCTACCGCTGATAATGACAAAGTGGGGGAGAAAGCTAAAGAAACTTCTAGCGCTGCTGCTGGGGAAGCTAAGACTCCAAAGAAACCTCCCTCTCAATCTGAGGGGGAGAAGGCAAAAGAATCCTCATCTATTCATTCTATTCTCTTTGAAGATGATGAGGAAGAAGACGATGAAGAAGAAGATGATCTAGATCTTGATGATCAAGAAAAGGATCAACCCTCCAATGACGATGACGACGATGAAGAAGACCAATCTATGTGGTTCTCCAAGCCGAACGTCGCATCAGGGACAACTTCGCAAGAGGTTGTCAAAGCAGGGGTGAGAGGTGATACATCTTCAAGCGCTCCTTCGCAAAGCAAAGACAAGCAACCAATCGCTGAAGAATGCTTGAGGACTGGATCACAATCTGAGGGGGAGCATCCTTCTCAGGTATGTCTTTCAATTGTACCACTCTCCTACTCTTTCCAAACCCCTATTTCCTTCTAGCCTTTATCTCTCTTTTTCTAAAAATATACACTTATCCCTTCTTTCCTTCATTTTCTATCCAGACTGTTCTCACCCCTGCTTAAGGGTTCTGAACTACAAATAATTCCAGCTACTATCGCTGAAGAAATAATCCCAATCTCTATCGCTGAGATTGATGAAGAAGAAGAAGAAGATTCCCTAGTCCATCCAGGAAGGACCTCTCAACCATCTCATTGGTCAGAGGAAGTGATGAAGAAAAGAGTTGAAATGACCGCTCAACTAGAAAGTCAACGGCTGAAAGTCCCTCTTCAAACATCCACAGAGCTCGACTTCCTTACTGAAGCCGAAAGAGAAGAATCTGCCAAAGCTGAGAAGCTGATCGCTGAATGCAGACAAGATGCCCAGCTCGCTTTAAAGATTCAATCTTCTCAAGTCAAGGACAAAAAGCTAAAGAACAAACCTGTGGAAGTTCAAGCTGCACTGCTGAAAGAAATTGAAGAGGAACGCTCCAAAGAACAAGAGATAAATGATAGGTCTATCGAATGGTGCAAACAGAAGATGGATTATCGTTCTGATCTTCTTCCGATATCAGCCGTGACTATCTCTGGTCGCAAGAAGAAGGAACAACTCTCAGTGACCATGGAGATTACCAGAGAGGATGGAACCCAAAAAGCTATGTACGTATCCAAACTTGAGAGCTTCGGATTTACGGAATGGTTAGAGTTCTGGGATGCGCTGAAGAAATCCAAATCTACATACAGGGGCTACGTTGAAGGATTTCTTGAAGCCCTCATAAATAGAGTCACTTATGTACTGAAGCTGCCATCTCTTCTTCCTCCCAAATCTTTGAAACCCAAGAGAAGAATTGGGTCCTCCTCCTCTGAAGACGTCTCCATCATCAGGAATGAAACTTCTATCAAATTTTCAAGAGATGCACTGTTTGGTCCTCCTCCCGATTTTTCAATTCTGGATCTATCTCTGCCTCCTGGTGGTCCTTTCCAAGGTGGTCAAGTATTTGACGATCCTTATGGAGTGTTCTTCAGAGATGATGATGAGGAACTCAGATTTCAAAGAGTCTCTGAGATTCCTATCTGTCCTCTGAATCATCTCAAGAATCTCTTATGCTTATGGTGTGATTTCTCCCCTGCTGCTGAGAAAATCAAAGAAATTATCAGCCAAGAATCTTTGGAACGAAGACAGAAAGGAGAAGAAATACCTGAGTATATGATCAATCCTCCTAAGTCTTCTTTTAATAACTGATAGATTAGTTTCCTTTTCTGTAATCTGTTAGTTATACTTACAGTAGTTAGTTATTCACTTGTACTTATGATTTTCATATCTTGTAATTCTATCCCTGAATTAAATGAAAATTGCAGTGATGTACTTAACCCTATCAGTACTGTAAAAGATCCCTCAAAATAGTAATTGGGACATGCATGCTATGAGTCCTTTTTATTCCTATATTTTGAATCATAAAGTAATTTTCTTTAGTTACTTTGTCATTATCAAATAGGGGGAGATTGTTGATCCAAACTCTCTCAGTGATTTGATAAAGACCCTCTTCTATACTTAGTGAAAATTACGTTTTAATATGTATTGGTGTTTCACCATCAGTGATCAGAATGAGTCTGTTCAGTTATCGCTGATAGTCTCTCTCATAAACATTTCTATGTATTAGTGTTTCACTATCAGTGATCAGACTGAGTCTGTTCAGTTATCACTGATAGTTTCTGAAGTAAACAGCCAACGTAATCCCTGAAGACAAGTCTCGCGTCAACATATGTTCATAGCTGAATCGAAGACGAAGCTGCTGAATAAAGAGAAGTCTACTAGTGATCTGATGCGGATATCAGTGAAGCAAAGACAACTCTACATATACGCGAAGGAACATAAAGAAAAGCTTCAGCGATAGCTGAACCTCTTTATCTTTGAAAGAAGAGATATTCAGCGATCAAAGGATCACAAAGCTTATGTCTCAAGTTTCCTTTTGTCTATCCTTGCACAAACTAGTACTATGTGTCAGAACGGACATGTCTCTGCCATCATACGTACAACAACTTTGTCAACTACACTGTTCATGACCCGACCGAAAGCATGTCTCCCAAAAATAAGACTCCCAAAGCCAATCTGTGAACGCCACGTGTAAAGTGCCCTGCCATGCATTTAATGCATAGGGTATAAATAGGAAGTTCACCCCTCCATCTGTGGGTGTGCTCAATCCTTGAACCCCACATAGAAACCCTTGTTTTCTATATCTCTTAATTCCCCATTCTCTGAACTTCTTGTGCAATCATCTTAGTGTTTCTTAAGTTTGTTTAGAGTAAGTCTGTCTTAATCTTATTCCGCAACAAACTTGTAAATTGTATTTTGATTTATCAATAAACAATTTATTAAACTTTAATTTGTGTTTTTGTATTCAACCCCCCCTTCTACAAACTTGTTAAGCACCTTCGGGACCAACAGACCGGTATGGAGTACCGACCGGTATAAGCCAACGACTGGGAAAAGGAACGACCGATATAATGTTCTCCCGGTATAAGAGTCGACCGGTAGAAATATCGACCGGTATCGACGACCGGTATGATCTTGACCGATATGGTCTCCGAGCCGGAAAGGTCATCGACCGGTAAAAAATACGGACCGGTATAACCTAGTTTGACCAGTATGAACCAATCGACCGGTATGAACCAATTGACCGGTATAAACCAATCGACCGGTATCAACCAATCGACCGGTATCAACCTCGATCGACCGGTGTTTATCAAACAGATCCAAATGAATCGAAAACCAAACACACCGGGGTTTAAGCAATCGACCGGTGTCGACCCCGACCGGTACGAAACCGATATTTACCCAATCGACACAAACAAAGATGCATCGAAAAAGATCGAAATCGAAGGGGAATATAGTCTATATTATCGAAGTCTAAAATAGATAAAGATCCACGACTGAATCCTACTGAAAACCCTTATTCGTCGACCGGAGTCGATGGTGATGAAGGTGTCAACCACAGGTGGTGGCGGCGGTCGACCGGATTATGAGGCGAGGAACATCGATCGGGGATCGATTGTTCATCGACCGGAGGTCGAATCGCCGGGGAGAGAGAGAGATCGATAAAGATGAGAGATAGTTTACCTGAGATCGATCAACGATGGATTAAAAGAGAGAGAGGCGTGCACCGGTCAATTATGTGAGGGAGTCGAGAGGTCAGAAAGAGAGAGTGATCCAGAGAGCGAGTTGAGAGAGAGAGATTTAGATAGAAAGAGGGAAAACGAGAGGGTGACCGGGGTTTTAAACCCCCGGGTCGCGAGATTTAGGTTACTCCGGTCGGGCCGAGGTTTGGGCCAGGTCGAACAAGGATTGGGGCCGAGAAAGTTTGTTTGGGCCGATATCCTATTGGGCCGGTCCACAAACTAAATAAAATTAAAGTTAAAAACGAATCTAAGCTAATAACTTTTGTATTTTTATTTTTTATAAGATAAAAAAATATTAAAGAAAAACTAAGGCAAATAAATAAAAAAATCTAACCTAACAAAAAACTTTGAAGAAATTTAACGGAAGATCGAAATTAAGTGAGAACATAAAATAATCCTAAGGAAAAAGAAAAGAAAAAAAATTTAAACCTAAAAAAAATTAAAACGACACCTAAGGACCGAGGAATAACATGATCCGGCTCCCCCTCAAAATAGGAATCCCTTACGCTCAGAGTCGAAAGCCGCTCCCCCTTAACGAATACCGAGAGAGAAACTTACCTGATCCCCCTCGAACGGAGGACTATTAAATCTTACCAATCATCCTTCGATAGTGCTCCCCCTGAACAGATGAACAACTTTGAAAATCCACCACAAACAACAAACGCATTGTGGTATCACCCGGATGGACTGCAAAAGACAATAAAACACCACGAAGAAAAGGAAACACACGAGAAAAAATTGAAGCGAACGAAATCTAATTTATTAATACAGAAGTTTAAAAATAGGTACATAACTTAACGAGTAAAATGCAATAACCAATGAGTGTGGCTATGAGAATCCAGAGATAAGTCACTGGGGTATTCAGTCACAGTCATTCGTTATTGAATAAGACTCAGACAGGTCTGTGATGGGATCAAACTTTCAGATTTAGCATACCTAGCTTGGATACAAGATAATTAAAACGTTTTTCATCCAAGGCTTTCGTAAACGGGTCTGCTAACTGATGCTCTGTATTAACAAAGTAGAGTTCGATGGTACCTCTTTCCACGTGGTCTTTTATGAAATGATAGCGCACATCAATGTGCTTCGTCTTCGTGTGTTGGACGGGATTGCTAGATATGGCAATGGCGCTGTTCGAGTCACAGTAGATGGGGATCTTCGAGTAGTGAAAGCCATAGTCTTTCAGCTGGGTGCGCAACCAAATTACTTGTGATCAGCAACTGGCGTTTGTTACATATTCGGCCTCGGCGGTCGACGTGGACACGTAGTTTTGCTTCTTCTAAGCCCAACTGACAAGACGATCACCAAGAACTGGACATGTCCCGATGTGCTTTTCCGGTCCAACATATTTCCGGCATGGTCAACGTCTGAATAGGCTGTCAATTCAAAACCTGTCTCTTTCGGGTACCACAAACCAAGATCAACAGTACCTTTTAAGTAACGGAAAATACGCTTAACCGCAACTAAGTGAGACTCTTTAGGTTTTGACTGAAATCTTGTACACAAGAATGTAGAGAACATAATGTCTGGCCGGCTCGCCGTCAAGTACATGAGAGAACCTATTATACCTCTATAAGTTGTAGCATTCACATCCTTCCCGTCAGGATCGGAGTGTAGCTTTATACTAGTAGACATGGGGGTTTTCATAGGTGAAGAATTTTCCATCTCGTATTTCCGAAGAATATCCGAGATGTACTTAGATTGATTAATGAAAATTCCTGTTGCTAATTGTTTAACTTGAAGACCTAGGAAAAAATTCATTTGCCCCATCATGCTCATTTGAAAATGTTTACTCATGAGAGCTGAGAAGTTCTGGCAGTACTTGGGGTTTGTGGAGCCAAAGATTATATCATCAACATAAATATGTACAAGAATAATATCGCGCTTTTCTCTTTTAATAAAAAAGGTAGTGTCTATCTTACCTTTAGAGAAACCAGATTTAACTAAGAAGGATGAGAGAGCATCATACCAGGCTCGTGGCGCTTGCTTAAGACCGTATAAGGCCTTGTCAAGAAAGTAGACATAATTAGTTTTTTCAGAACTCACGAAGCCTTCGGGTTGTGAGACATAAACTTCCTCCTTGAGTACGCCGTTGAGAAACGCGAATTTCACATCCATTTGAAAGACGATGAAATTCTTGTGTGCAGCGTAGGCAAGGAACATGCGAATCGCTTCAATGCGGGCAACCAGTGCAAACGTCTCATCGTAATCTATACCTTCTTGCTGGCGATATCCTTTAGCTACCAGACGTGCTTTGTTCCGGACTATTATTCCATTTTCGTCCTTCTTGTTCTTGAAAATCCACTTCGTCCCAATCACCATCTTGTTCTTTGGCCGGGGAACAAGGCGCCATACTTTGAGGCTCTCGAATTGGTTGAGTTCCTCTTGCATAGCTATCACCCAGTCTGGATCATTCAGTGCTTCGGAGACGGTGGAAGGTTCGATACGGCTGAGGAACGAGGAAAATAAACAGTCATTTGCGGTTGTGGATCGAGTATGTACAGGCGTATTGGGGTCACCGACGATCTGATGCAGGGGATGAGCTCGACTCCACTTGGTGGTGTGCGGAAGTGGTTGATATGTCTGTTGTGAGGTATCGGAATCCACATGACCACCGGGGGGTAAATCCTGAACTGCCTCGAGTGATGACGGCCTGTGAGGTGGAAGCTCCTTAGCTGGAGTCGAGCAAGTAGCAGAGGACGACTCAGTTGGTGATGAAACTATAGCAGGATCCAAGATTGCCGGAGAGGTAACTTCGTGAGCACCTTTAGCAGGGGTCGGTTCAGGAGGTATTACTGTTGCCTGAGCTTCAGTAGAAACTTGAGAGATAGGAGGGGGATCACTCGAGCTTGGGGATGTTGTTTCATTGACAGTAGAGGAGGGAGCACCAGGCGAGGATGGGCCACCTGAGTCGGTTGGACCAGTGACATTTGTCACTTCTGGTGCTTGAGCAGTATTCCTGTTACATGATATAGCATTAGGCTTAATATTAAATAAGTCATCATAGAAATACTCAAAAAGTAAATCCAAATCTGAAAGATGAGCTCTTGACGTAGACGCTTGATCTGGATTTACTGGAGTTTGTGTAGATCCTGAACGTAATTGTCCAGAAGCTAACACACCAGTTAAAGCGGTTTCTGAACTGAGGTGTTCAGAAGCCATATCAGCGGCCTCGTCAAAAGTCACGTTTACACTCTCAACGACGGTCTTTGTCCGTTTATTGTAGACTCGGTAAGCTTTGGCTTGCTGAGAATATTCGATGAACACTCCTTCGTCCGCTTTTGGGCTGAACTTGACGAGTTCATCCTTGTCATTCAATACGAAGCACGTGCATCCGAACGCATGGAAGTAGTTGATGTTCGGGAGGCATTTGTTGATGATCTCGTATGGAGTCTTGTTGAACCGCTTGTTGATGATAGTACAGTTTTGAGTGTAGCATGCGGTAGCAACTGCTTCTGCCCATAAATAAAGCGGGAGCTTGGACTGAGATAACATTGTGCGCATGAATTCTACTAGAGTTTGATTTTGGCGCTCAACTACCCCGTTTTGCTGAGGAGTACGAGCAGCTGAGAAGGTATGGGAGATACCCACTGAAGTCAGATAGCCTGTGAGTACTTGATTCTTGAACTCAGTGCCGTTATCTGTCCGAATAGTCTGAACTGATTGGTTAAGACTGACTTGAACACTCTTCAGGAAAGTGATTATTAGTTCGGGGGTTTCATCCTTTGTACGAAGGAATCTAACCCACGTGTAGCGAGAGAAGTCATCAACCATCACTAGGACATATTTCTTATGGTTGATACTTTGGATGCGCATCGCTCCACATAAATCCATGTGAATGAGTTCAAGATATCGAGAAGTACTTGGAACGGCTTTAGGCTTGTGAGAAGGCTTCTTCATCTTGCCCATTTCACAGGCGGCACATAGGTGATCTTTTTTGAACTTAAGATCTGGCATTCCCTTCACGTGTCCACCGAGCACCAACTTATTGATAGTCTTGAAGTTCAGGTGCGAGAGTCTACGATGCCATAGCCAACTTTGTTCGGCTGAGGCTTTGGACATCAAACAAACTTCCTTATCTGCTTTCAGAGACGAGAGGTCAATCGTGTAGATATTTGTGCGATGCATTCCCGTAAGAATTTCTTTTCCGTCTTCAGTCCGAACGCTGCACCTCGTTGATTTGAAGGTGACCTCTAGATTCTTATCACAGAATTGACCTATGCTGAACAAGTTGTGACCACGACCTTCAACGTAGGACACTTTCTTGATTGTCATGTTGTCCTTAACGATATCGCTATAGCATATAATGGGAGAATAGTGGTCATTGCCAAAACGAACATTTCCACAAAACTTCTCGGTGAAGTTTGTGAGAAGCTCCCTTCTTCCGGTCATGTTCTTAGAGTAGCCTGAATCTAAATACCACACATGATCGTCCTGCAAAACAAGTTATTTCTTTTTAGGTACCCATTCGTAAATGGGTCATTTGGGGTTAGACTTAACACCCGACTGGGATGCCCGTTTAGACTTGGGTCTTCTATGACGGGAAACATCAAACTTAGAATGAGAATTGGACACATGATAAGAGCCAAACCAATCAGATGCAAAACGACGATCAACAAAATCATTCAATCCACAGTAGGAGCAACAAAGATAATCATGAGACAGTTGAAGTAGTTGCGGAATTGAATAAACGTTTAAAGGTAAACATCCATTACATTCTACCATAGGTTTAGAATTTAAAAAATCACGACTATTATTGTTTTTCCTAGACTTTAAAACTAGATTAACTAATTATGGTGTCGCCGTGCTCTCCTTAGACTTCTTAGCTACCCACGCATATTTGACTTCTTTGCGTTGACCAAAAGTATCTGAAATACCGTTAAACCCATAGTCAGAACATTTGAAATTTGAAGATTGTTGCCTTTTAGAGCGACTGGTCTTTTTCTTCTTTTGTGAACACTTTTTAGATTTAGAGTTTGAAGAATTGTTCACAGAAGATTTTTGTGGGGCAGATGTGGAAAATTCACCCTTATAAAATTTTACTGGAGGCTCGCAAGAAGACGTTAGAAAATCAACGTGACTTGGTAAAGAAGGATTAAAATCAAATTGGTTTAAATCATCGTCTAAACACACCTCAGAATTCAAGAAGGCGGAAAATTCCATTTCCTCATCAGAAGGAGCCTTATCACTTGATGAATTCAGGACATCGGAAGAATTTGTTTCTAAAGATTGAGGCTATTTTCCTTTGTTTGAAAAAATTGGTGACGAGTCACCCAAAAAGTCTCTACAGGAAGATGTGTCCGAGGAAGGATAGGAATTGTGAGACAGAGAAATTTTCTCAACTTCGATAAGTTCAGGCTTAGCTTGAGGCTCAGCCTTGTGAAATCGCTCTTTCATCCGATATGCTACCAAGGTAGACTGTTGTGAATTTAGTTTCTTTATCTCAGTCTGAAAGTATTCTTTTTACTCTTCAGACACAGTTTCCTTTTTCTCAGAATTGAGGCACTCAATTTGGGATAACAACTCTTGTTTTTCCTTTTGAAAAATATTCCTTTCCTGTTCAAATGCCGTTTCTAGCTGAACAATTTTCTTTTCTAAAATCAGAGGTGGAACATAAACCTTATGGTCCAGAGGTTCCTCCTCAGTTTGAACTGTTTTAGCATCAAGTTCAGCTTGAGTGTAGCTTCTAAAATAGTCATTTGACAGGAAACAGGGTTTTACTTCATTGTAAGACGCATTTAAAGAATCATAAACAAAAGGAAGTTTCATTTTAGTAGAGTTATCCCTTCACAAATTATCCTCTTCCATTTCCTCATCATCAAGTGGTTTGGTCCAGTTGATTTTGTACTCTGGATAGGTCTTGTCTAAACCAAGAAATTCGAACGCATATAACGTAGGAACTTTGGATAAGGCCTTTTTCAGATAATAGGGGTTATCGTAACCGATGCCCGTATCCGCATACTTGGTTTTTTTTGGTGCAATTAGATTCATCGTTTGATGAGATTGACCAAGTTTATAAAGTTTCCGCTCAAGATCCTTTAATTGATTAGACAATCTTTGATTTTCAATTTTGTAAGCTACTCTTTGAGTCACAATATCAATTTTTTCATTTTCGGACATACGTAGCTCATAGGTAAGATCATCTACTTTGGTCTTTAGCTCTTTTGAATCGTTTGAACAACTCTCACACTCTTCTTTTAGATTTGAAATTATGCACAGGTTGCTAGCAATTTCTAAGCTTTGATTTTCAATACTTTCAGACTGTGCAGAAACTCGTTTTTCTAAAGATGAGATGAGTTGTTCTTTTTCTTTTATGAGTAGCTTGTAAGAGTCTAGTTTATTCATAGTGAGTTGCATCTGATCAAGTAAAGCTTCTTGGTAAGGAGCACATACCTGACATGGAGAATTACGATCTTCATCATCAGTGTCAGACGGTGATGAATGCTTGCCCATGAAACACAGGTGTGCTTCAGCATCCTTATTTTCTTCATCAGATACTTGCAGCCAGTAGTCATCTTCAACAATGAGAGCCTTACCTACTTCCTTTTTTTTGGCCAGCAGCAACTTGGCTCTGTAATAATCTGAGTTGCGCACGACAGGCTTGCGACAATCCTTGGCAAAATGACCCAACCGACCACAGTTATAGCATTTGATCAGATCCTCTCTTGGCTTTTCGTCATGTCTCTTTTCAGACTTCCTTCCTTCTTCAACACGTTTCTTCCCTTCAGACTTCTCTTTATTATCACGGCGAGTAGAGAATCTTTGCTTATTTGAAGACTTGTTAAAGAACTTTCTCTTCTGCAATGCTTGAGTCAAGAACAACATCGCTTCTTTCATCTTGGTGTATTCTAGATCCGAGTCACTGTCAGGATCTTCGGGTTCAGAATCACTTTGCACTGGCTCCTTTTCAGACGAGCGGTTGACAAATTTACCTCTTTTGGCTGATACAAGTGCTAACGGATCAACTATCTGCTTTTCATCTGCTTTCTGATTCCCCATCAACTCCATAACTTCCTCTTCATCCTGGAGCAACATTTCATAAAGTTCATGTAGATAAAGCTTCTCCAGGGTCTGAGTATGACGGATATGAGAGACGAACGACTTCCATTCAGGCTGGAGGTTGTTCATGAACTTTATGTTGTTCTCAGTGTTCGTCTTCGTGATGTTTTTTTTCGGGAGATCATTCAGAAGCATGTTGAAACGTTCATAGGTTTCTGTGAGCGTCTCTCCTTTTCTGGTTTTGAAGCCATCATATCGGGTGATGCAATTTGTCACGTTCAGCTGATTGTTGATGTGGCTCCCCATCATCATTTTTTCAATCTGGTCCCACATTCCTTTTGCAATTGCCTTGTAACTGTCGATGCAGGCATAGATGTCATTGGGAAGACTTTATAGAAGATAGGACTTTGCTTGCTTTTCAGCCTCGTACATGCTCTTTTCTTGAGGAAGAAACTCACCGATAGTTTTCCGAACTGAACTATCTGGTCGACCTTCGGCTGGGTTTCCAGGTATGACTTTCATTGGCCAGTCTTGCGGCCCTTCTTTCAGACACTTGTATATATCCTCGTAGTTTGATTTCCCTTCAATAAAGTTCATGAAGCGATCGTGCCACTGGGGGTATTCCCCCCGATAGAGCACCGGGGTTTTTTGATCCGAACCGATGGCTAAAGCGTCTCTTGAATTCATCTTAACTCTTTTAATTTAAATAGCACTGTAACGATCGTGAGACAAGCAGGATGATCCAAAAACAATATATCTATAACACAGTAAACAGAATAGGACAAGAACCCGGTCGAGCAAGGACCCGGTCAAGCAAGGGTCCGGTCGAGCAGGGTACCGGTCAACAGGGTACCGGTCCACAAAGAATATTGGTCGACCGCTGAGTATCGGTCAACCAATATATCGGTCAAGGCAAACTACCGGTAGCACAAGGTATCGGTTAGGACAAGGATCCGGTCGAATAGATATCGGTCAAACAAGGAGTACCGGTCGACAAAGAGTGCCGGTCGACCGGTGAGTATCTGTTAAACAAAATATCGGTCGCGTATAGGTACGGTCGAGTCTAGTACCGGTCAAAGCAATGTACCGGTCGAACAACGTACCGGTCAAGACAATGTACCGGTTGAGACAAATATCGGTCAACAGATATCAAAAAACAAAGTATCGGTCGACAAAGACCGGTAAAGCAGGGTACCGGTCGATAGGGTCGGTCGATAACCACAAACAGATAAACTCAAAGGACCGATAGACAGATAGATTTATATGTCCGATAAAATCGAAGAACACACCGAAGAACACGATGAATCTCAAGATCAATCGACCAAGAAACATATCAATTAACCTAGAAATTCAATTGATTATGCAAATTAACAGATCGATTAGCAAACTCAAGTCAAAAAATTTGAAATTGAGCAGACCGATAACAACCAATTTAATCAGATTTCACACAGACCGATAATAACCAAACTGATAAACATAGACCGATAAACACAGACCTTGATTTTCGAGAAAAATTGACCGATAAAGTTTTGATATGAAGAACCAGATCGATCGATAAAAATCAATTTTTAAGGAACAGATCGACCGAACTTCACTGAATTTCCAGAAAGTAGTCGACTGATAAAAACATAGAAAAAATCTATTTGAGATTTTAGCAGATCGAAAACACAGTTAAAAAATATTTAACCCAGAAATCAATCAAACACATATAATCAAACACTCATGCAGATAAACATATAAGAATTATTAAACCAAATATTTGATTAAGGGTTTTAGACAAACCTTTTCTGGATAAAACCTTCAGTCTCTTTGCTCTGATACCAATTGTAGATCCCAGTACAGTGCAATCAACATATAATAAGATCAATGTAGAACAGTAATATAGCCACAATCTCTAGTCATATGATTAATATGCAATCAAAGGTTACAGGTTTACAGAAAGAATTTCTGATCAGAGAAAAGTAAACATATTGACTAAAGATCTGAAAATTATGAGACTAAACTAATAATGAAACAAAACGGCCGTTATATACTTAGGCTTTACAAAGATATTGGGCTTATGGGCTTGGGCCCATCTAATTAAATAAACCTATACAAATTGAACCCTGAACTTCTATTTAACAATTAAAACACCCTAACAATCCTTCTCTGCTTTTAGAGCAACGATGGCTTGTTCGCGTTCTATGCTGATGATTTCATTAACAATGACTTGATCTTTCAAACTATCCTCTAAAAGAGTCAGTTCTCTGATCTTTTCATGACATTTCTCTAGCTATTCAGTTAAATCATTGTTTTTGTTCTCATCTAGAGTTTTTCCGTTTAGAGCGTTGTATTGATCAATCGTCAGTACATCAACAGCGCGACTTCTCTCTGCTTCAGATAGAGAGGGAATAGTAGAGATAGATACTTGAGATGATATATAGCTCATGGAAGTTTCTGGAGATTCTTCCACTTCTTCTTTAATCTCGACCATGAGATAGAGATTAGCGACTTCTTCTTCATCAGAACTTGATTCTTCTGATTCCGCCCAATCGTGTTCTTCAGCGATGAGACCTTTACCTTTTCGCTTATAGCTTTTCAACTTTTGATATTTTTCTTTGAGCTTCAGGTATTTGCTATCGCTGGTTCTTTTGGAGGTAGAAGGTTTAAAGACTTTCTTTGATATGCATTCACTTGCCAAATGTCCAATCTTTTCGCAGTTAAAACAGGTACCAGTAGCCTTATCAACGGGGGTTGATTTTGGCTTGTCAGTGAGAGAGAGAGGCTTATTTCTTCGGAAATTGCTCTTTCTTGCAAATCTCTTAAAAGAGTTTGTCAAGAGTGCTAAGGACTCATCAAACTCTGAAAAAATCAATGTCTGATAGTTCCTCATATTCAGAATCTAACTCAGTGATAGTGAGAGTAGATCGCTGAGATGGAATTATCTCTGAAGAGACTAAAGCAACATGAGTGCTTTTGGAGTCTTTAGAATCTTTTACAAGATTCTTCTTCAGGAGATTTGATTGCTCATAGTTGAGCAATATTCCATACAAGGTGCTAAGGGAGAGAGAATTTAAGTCTTTTGTTAGCTTGAGACACATTGAATAACTGTCCCAACTTTCTGGTAGACATTCTAAGAATTTAGTCAAGACCTCATAATTAGAATAGGTCCTGCCAACAGTTCTTAGATCAATGATTAAGCAGTTAAACCTCTGGTGAACATCGAAGAGAGATTCGTTCTTACCAGAGATGAAGCTTTCATACTAACGTACCAAGTTAATCTTTCGAGTTTCTTGGACTTTAGTGGTGCCTTCATATTGAACATATATAGTGTCCCACATTTCCTTGGCAGTTTTAAGATGCATGATGGAATGGAAAGCTTCATCAGGCAAAGCCATAGAGATAATGGTTTTTGCCTTTCCATCTAGACCTACTTTCTTTTTGTCTTCATCAGTCCACTGTCTTATCTCCTTAAGATCATAACGCTCAGGGACATCAGGAGTGGTAGCAGTAGCAGGAACGACAACTATGATTGTGAAGGGTTCATAAGGTCCATTAGCTACATAATCAGGTATAATAGGGTCTACACCTTCTAGAAATAACATCATTCGATTCTTCTAGAGAGCAAAGTTATCTCTGCTAAATCGAGGAGGTTTAGAGAGAGTGAACCATTATAATAGTGGGCAGAGTTGTACGAATTGTGGTAGAGGTATGTCCGTTCAAAGAAAACACTAAAGATTACAAAGACCAAGACTATTTATACCAAACAACAATAAAAAGGAAATCAAATACAACTACTTAGACTTTGACTTTATTACAAAGACTTTGACTTTCATGCAAAAGATTTGACTTTCATCTTTGACTTTCTTTACTTTGATCTTCAAACTTCATGATCTTGCATCCAACAAACTAACATTCTCCCCCTGTGGATCAAGATCATCTAAAAAAGATTTGCAATTCAATCTTCTCTCTTTAATCTCAATTTGTACATTTTACCTTTTTGATCAAATTTATCTCCCCCTTTTAGACTTCTCGTCAATTCAGATCATCTTCAGAAATAAACATAATCATTGAGGTACAATCTCCACTTTTATGCTTATAACATTCTCCCCTTTCTTTGATAAAATAATTCTTCAAAACTTTCAACAATCTTCCCAAAATTTGTTCTTCAAAAATATTAGCATTCTCCCCAAAGGTTGTAAAATCTCTTTCAGACATAGCTCTGATTGATTCAGCAAATTATCTCCAAATAAAATTTCAGTACACTTTGAACTTTTCTCTTTTCAGCTCCAAACTTTCTTTATCTAACGAATAACTCTTGAACACTTTTCAAATATTTCTTGATCTTCTCCCCCAACTTTAACATTTCTAACTCAAACATTTCTTGAACTCTTCTCCCCCTTTTTGATGATTGAGGCATGAAATCATCAAAACTTTGCAAGAAATGTCTTTTGATCTGATCTGAACACTGATCTTTCACAATAGCCTCTGATTATCTGTCGATCCAAAGAATATATTCATCCGAATCTTTGAAAATTCAGAAAAATTATGAGTGTAACACCTGAATCAACAAATGAATCAGTTAAAAATGTCTGTCAGTAACACTAAGTCACTGTGTGTAATGAATACACATTGGAAAGGAGCTTTTATGATGTTCACTCCCCCAGGTCTTCCATTCAATCATCGAAACACCACAAAGATATTTCTATGAACGTTATGACAAGAAAAAGAAATTTCCTTGTGTGTTCGTGCAAGTGTTAGAAAGAAATAAGCACAGATGATTGCTTTTATATAAGGCTCAAAATTGTGTAAACCATTGAGACAACAACAGTATAACACAGACTCTATTGTGCATGATCGAAGTGTGAAGGTAGGGCATACTTCCTTCTTTTTCAATATCCAGATTTACCAAATGAAAACCTGATAGATTATGTAATGCGTCCCCTAAAAATATGAAACATTTTCTTGTTGAGAAGAAAATGAGTAGTTGGTGGGTTTTTTTTATCAATAGTTGGCATGGACTAGTTGTCTGTTTCAATAATTTTCACGAAGAATTGTGAAACACTATTAATGTGGTTGCCCGACTCAGAAAAAGTTGGTGCATAGTTTGATATTCTGTTACTCTGTTCTCTCACCCTCTTTCTTTTTAATCATTGAGCTCACATCTAACCAAACTCTCTTTTTGATTTTACCTCATCACTCAACCCACACTCAGTATTTTGACTCCTCACAAATTCAATCACTCAAGGATTAACTTCTTGGGTAGGAAACACTGGTTAACGTGAATCCATAGAAGTTCAGTTTAAGTCCTAACACAATGAACCCATAATATCCAAAAAAGATCATGTTGCTCAACTGGTTTAACTTTAAAGTTAAAGTACAATATACATGTCAGATGTCTGTATGCTCATAACGATAATCATGAATATTTGAGCATTTTTAAACATTGAAGATATTTCAAAACAAGTATATTGAATGAATAAAATGAAGACAAGAAACTTGTTTGAAAATCTGACATTGTATGAAAAAGATCAGAATCAAAATGATTTATCTATTAAAGCTTAGGTCAACAAAAATTTAATTTTTTCTATACGAAACAAGATATAGACATTCTTGAAAGAACGTTTCGAAAGGAAATCACGCTCAAAATTCATTGAAATGCAATCTGGGTGTCTTACCATCGAAAATTTTGTTTCAATTTAGAGACATGGTAAGAACATATTCAACAAAATATAAACCCGTGTGTGTGAATAATTGACAGTATATAGAAAAGATAATACATAAGTATTTATCTTTGGAAACACACGGTTTATTAAGCATTTCAGCATAAATAAAATAAAAACATTTAAAATCACACTTCTATTATTCATGAAATCGTTTAAGAATCAGAAGTGGTTTGAACATTTAAGAACATGTTTTCATATCTGAAAGTCGTCTATCTTTTAGATACTTATGAGATTAAGATTAGAAATAATACCTTTTTGCTCAGTCTTAAATCTCATGAAGTCACGCTTCAAGTCATATAAGATATGATCTTTTAAGCTCACTCTCAAATCTGCAAAAAGTCACAAAGTTGGCAAAGTACAAAGCTTTATTCACAACATTTATTGAAAAGTAAATGACATAAAGTAGTAAAACTTTAATTCTCTTCCTTCTTTCCTTTCTTTTCTTCCTTCTTCACATAATTATTTTCTTCATCTACTAGTTTTACTTTCCATATCAGTTTCTCTTCATTATATCTCCACCTTATCCTTCTTTATGCACCTGAACCGTCTACATTTCGATCATAGAAAAGGTTAGTAGTATGAATATGATCAAAACAATAAACTGACCTTTTTGAAGAAACAGTTTTCTGATGTGAGCTTGCGGCTGTCTTTAATGAAGATTCAGAATCAGCTGAATCATTTCTAGGTGTGTGGATTTTTTACTCTGGAGTCGTTTGCTCAATCACCGCCACCTTTGAAACAATGTCTTCAAGTTGTTTTATCTTTGAAGAAGAACTGTCACTTTCTGTCGGTCCAACAATACTTATCAAGTTTATAGAAATAACAACACATTAACGATTACCAACCTGTATTGAATATAGAAACGATTACAAGGTTGAATGATTAAGCTTGAATGTGTTCTCAATGTTTTCTCTCTTTTACACCTTCTTGTGTGTGTTTGTGTGTGATTCTTTGATCTGATGTGTTAGAGAGATTGAGAGACAACAACTATCAAGTGTGTTGAACACACTATCTATCTTAATATCTAGATATTAAGTCTAGATATTAAATCTAATAAAGCTAACTAACTTATATTAGAAACTAACTAAACTAGATAAGTTACCTTTATCTAACTATTACAATACTATAACTTAGATATTAAATCTAAGTAAACTAAACAAATACATTGACATTTATTACAAATAGACATAGACTTTTATATCGAGAGTCGACGTTCCGGCTTTAGCTTCAGATTACGATCTTCAGATTGGATGATCTTGAATCCAATGAGACTGTGGTCTAACACTTTCTTTGATAAGCAGGTCAATCCTTTCTTGAAATTCATACTTCGCTTTCTGCTCTTTCGGAACAAATGTTGACAGTTCAGATAGTTTGTCAGTAAGCTTCCTCATCTTTGCCTAAAAAATGTTTCTTTTTTATACAAAATCATTCTCAGCATTCATTCTTTGTCCAAATATCTCTTCGGATATTCCAAAGTTCTTCTGTTCTATGATCTTCTTTTCCTTTTCAAACCTGTCTTTTTCCAGGATAATCACTTTCTCAAAGTCAGATACTTGTTGAGAAAGATTAGAATATTTAAGCTCAACCATCTTCTTCTCTTCAAAGCTCTTCCTGGAAAACTCTGAGAAGTTCTTAGCAAACTCTTTCTTTTCTTTCTCAAAAATTGATCTTTCTTCAACAATTTGCAGTTCTAACTCAAATATCTTCTTTTCATTAACACACTTTGTTTGCTGAATCTTGACAATTAGATCTTCTAAGTCTGAGATCTTGCTCTTTAACTCAGTGTTTTTGAAAGCTTTCACCATCTTTCAAATGCCGAGAGTCAGAGATTTGCTTCAGAAGATCCTCATTGATCCTTTTTAATGCATTGTCTTCTTCTTTCAGTACCTTCTTTTCATCATGATATTTCTTTGACCACTTTGAATAATATTCGATAGATGAAGCAAGATTTTTGTTCTCTATTCTGAGTTTGGCAATCTTTTGTTCATCATCATAAGAAAAACATCCCATCTTGAATATCTGTTTACAAAAAAGAACTTGAATTTGATCGTTAGAAATTAAGAAACTTTGATCACAATTAGAACTTTGTTCAAAGGAATCAAGTTCTCGCAAACAATACTATGCGCGTTTGAGGTTCGCGCACAACGAATGGTGCGAGTTCTGTAGTTCGCGCACACAATGTCATGCGCATTCAAGCTTCGCGCAAGAGACTACGTGTGAGTTTTGAGCTTCTCACAGGCAACATTGTGCGAGTTTTGTGTTCTTGCAAGACATAGGTTGCGCGTTTCTCCGAAACCACTTCGCGCAATACTTCTGTGCGTTCTAGACTTAGAAAATTTTTACACTTTCTACTTCGCGCAAGAAAATCCTTTCTTGCAGATCCCTACTTCGCGCACCACAAAGATAATGAACAGTAAGAACTCGTAGAAAGGGTTTAGCGCATTTCTACTTCTCGCACGTCACAACTTGCGAGTTCTTCATTATTTTGCGAATTTCAATGTCGTGCGTGTTCTTCAGTATCTGCGCGTTCTTGCCTTTGCGCGTTTAATGGATCTAGCGAGTTCTTCAGTTTATCGACCAAAAAACTTGATTTTCACACTGAATTTGATTCAATACTCCACCAAATGATCTGAAACTTCGCAGGATGTATCTAGAACATAACTCGAACGAATTACAACCAATTGATTTAAATTTAAAAACAACAAAACTTGAATTCGATATAGATCAGTACGTTTACAGACTTCGAACCAAAAACACAAACAAATTCAAAATTCACAACTAAATGATGTGAGTTTGACACTACAACCCAAACTAAAATTGTTCTAGATGAAGAAACGAGTCTAAAACAACCAATACAAATCCAAAAACAATACTGAATTTTGGAAATCGAATTCAAACAGATCGTTTTTCACGTTTTTGAACTGTCGACCCAAAATCTTAAAATTTGATCAAGTTTTTTCTGAATTTTTCTGCTCTGATACCACTTGTTATCCAAGATTCAAGTTCTAATGACACAAACTAACACTGTAACACCCTGAATTTTGGGATTGGGTGAGAAGTTGAACTTTACCCAAAGTTCAAGGGGGCAAAGTGTAACTTGGGTAATATATATCCAAAGTTAAATCTAGATATTTTGTAAAATATCAGATTTGAGTTCTTGAGATCAAAGAACCCAGAGAGAAAGAAGAGAAGGAGAAAGGCAGTGTTGAAGGGTCGATCATTTCGGGCAAATCGAGGTATGAATCTAGCTTAATGCTTTGATCTAAATGCTTTTAGCCGCGTAGAATCTTGTTGTGAAGGTTTTGAACCGTTCCATGTTGAGATCTGAGTATTTCTCATTTGGATCTGGGTTCTGCATCGTGTTGTTCATCATCTGCATCGAACTGTTCTTGAGGAACAAGGAGATAGTCGTTCGACCGAATGGTTGATTCGACCGGATGGTCCTTCGACCGGATGGTTGACTCGACCGCATGGTCCTTCGACCGGATGCCTGTTCGACCGGATGCCTGTTCGACCGGTGTTGCCTGTTCGACCGGAGTAGCGTTCGACCGGGGTAGTGTTGGACCGGGGAGGTGTTCGACCGGGGTGGTGTTCGACCGGTTGTTGCCTTTGACCGGATTAGGTTCTGTTAAGTTGTTAGCTTCTGTGTCTGTGAGTCCTATTCAAGTAACGATAGGTTTATCTGTATTTCGACTTACCGATTCTTTCGGTGTTATCATAGGTAGCGCTCGTTAAGAAGAAGGAAACAGAGGTGAGTTCCTACTATCATTTTAAACGGTATACATATCAAAAGTTACCTTTTTGATCTCATCTTATTTTTAAACGTAAAATGATGTTTTACCTGTGCGTTTATGCGAAAGAAATATTCAAAGGATCTTCTTTTAAATGATTTTCATTCTTACAGGAAATTGAACTGGGAATAGCATTTTGTTTATAAAAATGTGTTTGTAACCATATGTTTATTTATGGTTGGTCACATACGTTGTTGTGACGAGTCCTTACCATTACTAGTGGATCCATAGGTTTTGGAGTAGACTGTATTATTGGGATGTTACATTCCCCAGAATTGTAGCTATGGATCACTTGTTCCTCGGGGGCAACTTGGTACGGTTATGTGAGGCCGGATACTAGCCATGGTTCATAGTGATCCTAGCGAAGGAGTATACCTTGGTTTTGCGCTTGGGGCTTGATCTCACGTTGAAGCACGGACTTTGTGATTCGTATCCGCGGACTCCAATTGGTTTAGCTCGTAACTCGGTTTGTTGGCCTAACTTTGTGTTTCGCCACAATCCTTGGTAAAATGTTTTGCTTCGGTCCTTTTATGGCATGTTTATAACGAAAAAGCCCGTTTGTGGCAAGGACCTATTGTGTAAACTTAATCTCTTTGGAAATGTTATCTTGATGCAAATGTTTTATCTTTTGAGCTTCATAAACTGTATGTTCTCACCAGGCTTTAAGTCTGACACTTTTTCTCAAATGGTATGTGTATCAGGTTTCCATTAGCGGTGGGTTGCCGGGGTTTTTGGAGAGACGAGTTTTGAGTCTCGAGGTTTTTGGGATTGATTAGTATTATTGTTGGGCATTGTTAAGTCCCATTCTTTTGATGAAATCCTTGTATAGGATTGTATAGTCTTAAGGACTAATCCCATTTATGGGAAGTTAATGGAATTGCTTGCGTCATATTGTCAGATTTCCAGGTTTTAATTTACTCTGATTTTCGAGGTGTTACAAGTTGGTATCAGAGCTCTAGTTTAAGCGAACTAGGCATGAATGTAAGATGTCTAGACTTAGACTGCGTATGCTAAGAATTGATCCGCGAGAATTGGGTAGAGCTCCTAAGTTGGGTTAGTCTTAGAGTCGACGGAAAGTACGTTTATCAGGCGTTGTAGTAGTGGTGACAAGAACCATTATGTGTTGTATGTTCATAATCTCACTTAGCTAATGTTATTATGAGGATATTGTACGTAAGAGTCCTTGAATTGCTATTAATATGGCATTTGGTAATGTGGTAGTACGTTTTCCCTTCGTGTTTTTCTATCTTTTCTTATCTCTTCCACTGCTCTGTGTAGCAGTTCAGAATGGTAGGTACGCGTGGGAGACCGCGTGCTCGTGTTGATGGTCAGGAAGCGACAGCCTCTACAGCGGGTCAGCCGGAAGGAGTTGAGGTTATCGTTCGACCACCCATTCAGCAAGTACTAGGTGGGGGGCCAGAGGTCATTCCGAGAGTAGACCTGGCTTCGTCCCACCCAGTAATCGGGGATGCTAATCCCCAGTCAGAGTTGCTGGCCAGCGTGATGTTGGCAATGAGGGAAGAGATGGCTAAGCAGCAAGAGTTTCTGCTAAAAGCAATGGAGGACCGCGACGTAAACCATCGGAGAAGCGAGACGGTGGTAGAGAACGTCGTATTAGGTTCTGGAGATGATGGTATAAGGGTCACGTCTGTTGAGCGCGGGATTTCTGGTGCTCAGGGGAATAGGAAGGGTTGTTCCTATAAGTCCTTTCTGGGCTGCGGACCGCCAGAATTCTTCGGTTCTGACGACCCAGTGGTGTGCGTTAAGTGGATCCGAGCGGTTGAGCAAGCTTTCGGCTCTTCCGAATGTGGTGATGATCAGAGGGTGCGGTTTGGTACCCAATTGCTGAGGGACACTGCACTCATCTGGTGGAATATCATCCAATCCACTCTATCTCCGGAAGTACTGGCTCAGTTGTCGTGGGCCGAGTTCAAGAAAAAGCTGTTAGAAGAGTTTTGCAACGAGAGGACCATGGACCGAATTGAGAAAGAATTCCGGTCTTTGGTGAAGGGAAGCCTGACGGTGAGGGAGTACACCCGTCAGTTTATGGAGAAACTTGGTCTGGTGGGGCACGCTGCCCCAACAGAGAAAGACAAGATGAAAGCTTATCTCAACGGCCTGCCTGCGGACATGCAATCTATGGTCCATAATTTCAAGGCTTCTAACCTCCGAGAGATGGTAGAGGAAGCTCAATTTATGGAAGAGATGTTCGCGAAGGGCAAATCTGAGAAGGCAGTGGTGGTGCCTGAAAAGAGAAAGTGGGAGAACAGTTCAGTACCTCCCAAGCGGACCCGACCTTTTGTCGGAAACCGCAACTTCAGCAGTTATCAAGAAGCTAAGTGGTGCCCGAGGTGTCGAACCAAGCATCACGGTAACTGTTACAACAATTCTCCAGTTTGCTATAAGTGTGGGAAGCCCGGTCACACTGTCAGAGATTGCACGGTCAGTGGAATCGTCTGTTACGAGTGTAAGGCACCGGGGCATGTAAAGAGAGATTGCCCGAAGCTTGTGTCGGGTAGCGCGCCAGCAAGGAAGGAGAACCCTCCGAAGGTTCAGGGCCGAGCTTTTCAGATGACGGCCGAAGAGGCTAGGGCATCCGCTGATGTGGTATCGGGTACTTTTCTTATAAACTCTGTACCTGCTCGTATTTTATTCGATACGGGTGCTAGTTTCTCTTTCGTATCTGAATTGTTCCGTCAGAAAATTTCTATGCCCACTACTAGTCTTGAGGATGCATTAGTGGTAGAAATAGCAGATGGTAGGCAAGTTCTGATCCATGAAGTTCTGAAGCAGTGTGCTCTTAGCATCGAAGGGAGGGAATTCCCGATCGATCTGCTACCAATGTCAATCGGGGGTTTTGACGTTGTAATCGGTATGGATTGGTTGTCAAACAATCAGGCCGAGTTCGTGTGTTCCAAAAAGATGATTCGACTTCCCAACCCCTCTGGTGAGGTAGTGGTCATCTATGGCGAAAAGAGAAAGGGTGAAGTGGCAATAATCACAATGGCAAAGGCACGTAAGTGTTTAGTAAAAGGATGTTCGTCCTTCCTAGCCTATGTGATCGATGCCAAGTTAGAGAAGTCCAAGCTGGAAGATGTGAAGATCGTGCGGGAGTATTCAGATGTCTTTCCGGACGACTTGCCCGGGTTGCCGCCCGATCGTCAGGTAGAGTTTCGGATTGACCTTGTGCCAGGCGTTGCACCGATCGCTAAAGCACCTTATCGTTTAGCGCCATCGGAGATGCAAGAAATGGTAGCACAACTCCAAGAGCTTTTTGAGAAGGGATTCATAAGACCGAGTTCGTCACCTTGGGGAGCTCCAGTCTTATTTGTCAAGAAGAAGGATGGCACAATGAGAATGTGCATCGACTATCGTGAGTTGAACAAAGCTACAGTGAAGAACAGGTATCCGCTTCCGAGAATAGACGACTTGTTCGATCAACTTCAAGGAGCGGGTTGTTTCTCCAAAGTCGACTTACGATCAGGCTATCACCAAGTGAAGGTGAGAGAAGAAGATGTTCCGAAGACGGCATTCAGAACGCGTTACGGCCATTACGAATTCCTTGTAATGCCTTTTGGCCTGACGAACGCACCAGCGGTGTTTATGGACTTGATGAATAGAGTGTGCCGACCATTCCTCGACAAGTCGGTCATTGTATTCATTGACGACATACTCGTGTACTCCAAGAGTGAGACAGAGCACGAGCAGCACTTGCGTGAAGTTCTGGAAGTGTTGAGAAAAGAGAGGTTGTACGCCAAGTTTTCCAAGTGCGACTTTTGGCTTAAAGAAGTACAATTTCTGGGGCACGTAGTCACTCGAGACGGAGTGAAAGTAGATCCCTCCAAGATTGAAGCAATGATGAATTGGGAGCCTCCTAAGAGTCCGTCCGAGATCCGAAGTTTCTTGGGTCTGGCGGGATACTACAGGAGATTCATTCAAGACTTTTCCAAGATCGCTTCTTCCTTGACAGTTCTGACTCGGAAGAATGTGAAGTTTGAATGGACCGAAACCCAAGAGAAAGCGTTCCGGATCCTTCAAAAGAAGTTGTGTGAAGCTCCGATCTTGACGTTACCTGAAGGGTCGGAAGATTTCGTGGTGTACAGCGACGCTTCAAAGATGGGATTGGGTTGCGTGTTGATGCAACGAGGCAAGGTAATCGCTTATGCCTCGAGGCATCTTAAGATACATGAGCAGAATTATCCAACCCATGATCTGGAGTTAGCAGCGGTGGTGTTCGCTTTGAAGCTTTGGCGGCATTACCTCTACGGCACGAAGTGTACTCTTTACACGGATCACAAGAGCCTGAAGTATGTCTTTGGTCAGAAAGAGTTGAATATGAGGCAAAGGCGGTGGCTCGAGTTGTTGAAAGACTACGACTGTGAATTGCTTTACCATCCCGGTAAGGCGAACGTGGTGGCCGATGCGCTAAGTCGGAAGGACTATAGCGGGAGTATTCAGGCTACCCATTCAAGAATCGAGCTAGTGTCTAGTCTTGTTGAGAAGATCAAGACATCTCAGATGGAAGCATTGTTGAAAGAGAATCTCAAAGAGGAAGTCATGACAAAACAGCGTTTACTCTTAACGGAAGATAGCCGTGGGGTAAAACTGTTCAGCGGTCGTGTGTGGGTGCCCAAGGTTGGGGGAAACCGTGAGCTGTTGCTAGAAGATGCACACAAGTCCAAGTATTCCATTCACCCGGGAAGTACGAAGATGTACAGGGACTTGAAGTTGCACTATTGGTGGCCGGTGATGAAGCTTGATGTGGCACGTTACGTTGAGCGTTGTGTGACGTGTTCGCAAGTTAAGGCCAAACATCAGAGACCGTATGGGAGTCTTCAGTCCTTAGAGATTCCCGAGTGGAAATGGGAGCATATCACCATGGACTTCGTGACGAAGTTGCCTAAAACTCTTCGGGGACACGATACCATCTGGGTGATAGTGGATAGATTGACGAAGAGCGCTCACTTTCTGCCTATGCGCGAGACTTTACCGATGGATAAGTTGGCGAAGCTTTATATCGATGAGGTGGTCTCGAGGCATGGAATACCATTGTCGATCGTGTCGGATCGCGACAGTCGGTTCACTTCGAACTTCTGGGATGGATTTCAGAAAGAGCTTGGTACGCGAGTTAAGTTGAGTACGGCTTACCATCCGCAGACCGACGGGCAGAGCGAACGAACAATCCAAACCTTGGAAGACATGTTGAGGTCTTGTGTCATCGATTTCGGGGGTAGTTGGGACTCTCACCTGCCTTTGGTGGAGTTCGCTTACAACAATAGCTACCACTCGAGTATTGGGATGGCACCTTTTGAAGCACTGTATGGGCGAAAGTGTCGGACTCCCGTGTGTTGGCTAGAAGCGGGGGAGAAGCAGTTCGCCGGACCTGAAATCGTGCAAGAGACTGCCGACAAGGTCAAGTGTATTAGAGAGAGGATGAAAGCGGCTCAAGATCGTCAGAAGAGCTATGCCGATAAGAAGAGGCGACCGATGGAATTCCATGTAGGCGACCGCGTTATGCTTAAGGTATCGCCATGGAAGGGCATCATACGGTTCGGAAAACGTGGGAAGTTGAGTCCTCGTTTCCTCGGACCTTTCAAAGTACTTAAGCGTATAGGGTTGCAGGCCTACCAGTTGGAACTGCCACCGGAGTTGAGTAGAATACACAACACGTTTCATGTCTGCTACCTCCGGAAGTGTTTGGCGGTAGAAGACAGCGTCATTCCCCTCTCAGAGTTAAGGGTTGACGAAGGTAACCGTTGTGTGGAAGAACCCGACGCCATCTTAGAGAGAAAGACTAAGAAGTTGCGTCATAAGGAAGTCACTTTGGTCAAGGTGCAGTGGAAGCATCACCGAGGAGCAAATGTGACTTGGGAATCCGAGGAGGATATGAAGCGTAGATATCCTCATCTCTTTGTATAGTTGGATTTCGGGGACGAAATCATTCCCAAGTTGGGGAGGATTGTAACACCCTGAATTTTGGGATTGGGTGAGAAGTTGACCTTTACCCAAAGTTCAAGGGGGCAAAGTGTAACTTGGGTAATATATATCCAAAGTTAAATCTAGATATTTTGTAAAATATCAGATTTGAGTTCTTGAGATCAAAGAACCCAGAGAGAAAGAAGAGAAGGAGAAAGGCAGTGTTGAAGGGTCGATCATTTCGGGCAAATCGAGGTATGAATCTAGCTTAATGCTTTGATCTAAATGCTTTTAGCCGCGTAGAATCTTGTTGTGAAGGTTTTGAACCGTTCCATGTTGAGATCTGAGTATTTCTCATTTGGATCTGGGTTCTGCATCGTGTTGTTCATCATCTGCATCGAACTGTTCTTGAGGAACAAGGAGATAGTCGTTCGACCGAATGGTTGATTCGACCGGATGGTCCTTCGACCGGATGGTTGACTCGACCGCATGGTCCTTCGACCGGATGCCTGTTCGACCGGATGCCTGTTCGACCGGTGTTGCCTGTTCGACCGGAGTAGCGTTCGACCGGGGTAGTGTTGGACCGGGGAGGTGTTCGACCGGGGTGGTGTTCGACCGGTTGTTGCCTTTGACCGGATTAGGTTCTGTTAAGTTGTTAGCTTCTGTGTCTGTGAGTCCTATTCAAGTAACGAGAGGTTTATCTGTATTTCGACTTACCGATTCTTTCGGTGTTATCATAGGTAGCGCTCGTTAAGAAGAAGGAAACAGAGGTGAGTTCCTACTATCATTTTAAACGGTATACATATCAAAAGTTACCTTTTTGATCTCATCTTATTTTTAAACGTAAAATGATGTTTTACCTGTGCGTTTATGCGAAAGAAATATTCAAAGGATCTTCTTTTAAATGATTTTCATTCTTACAGGAAATTGAACTGGGAATAGCATTTTGTTTATAAAAATGTGTTTGTAACCATATGTTTATTTATGGTTGGTCACATACGTTGTTGTGACGAGTCCTTACCATTACTAGTGGATCCATAGGTTTTGGAGTAGACTGTATTATTGGGATGTTACATTCCCCAGAATTGTAGCTATGGATCACTTGTTCCTCGGGGGCAACTTGGTACGGTTATGTGAGGCCGGATACTAGCCATGGTTCATAGTGATCCTAGCGAAGGAGTATACCTTGGTTTTGCGCTTGGGGCTTGATCTCACGTTGAAGCACGGACTTTGTGATTCGTATCCGCGGACTCCAATTGGTTTAGCTCGTAACTCGGTTTGTTGGCCTAACTTTGTGTTTCGCCACAATCCTTGGTAAAATGTTTTGCTTCGGTCCTTTTATGGCATGCTTATAACGAAAAAGCCCGTTTGTGGCAAGGACCTATTGTGTAAACTTAATCTCTTTGGAAATGTTATCTTGATGCAAATGTTTTATCTTTTGAGCTTCATAAACTGTATGTTCTCACCAGGCTTTAAGTCTGACACTTTTTCTCAAATGGTATGTGTATCAGGTTTCCATTAGCGGTGGGTTGCCGGGGTTTTTGGAGAGACGAGTTTTGAGTCTCGAGGTTTTTGGGATTGATTAGTATTATTGTTGGGCATTGTTAAGTCCCATTCTTTTGATGAAATCCTTGTATAGGATTGTATAGTCTTAAGGACTAATCCCATTTATGGGAAGTTAATGGAATTGCTTGCGTCATATTGTCAGATTTCCAGGTTTTAATTTACTCTGATTTTCGAGGTGTTACAAACACAAGATGAGAATTTCAAAATCATATATCATAGATTCAAATATCACAGATTACAAATCACTCTCTCTCTCTCTCTACTTTCTCTCTCACTAGAATGATATACAATCACACCTTCTCTAATCTGTTCCGTGTGATGTGTCACTTCCAAAGATTACAAAGACCAAGACTATTTATACCAAACAACAATAAGAAGGAAATCAAATACAACTACTTTGACTTTCACTATATTACAAAGACTTTGACTTTCATGCATGAGAGTTGACTTTCAACTTTGAATTTCTTTACTTTGATCTTCAAACTTCATGATCTTGCATCCAACAAATCTGTGCACTAACAAGATTAGGTCAAAAACCATATTAGAACATTACTCCACCAGATTTTTTTACTCTAAATTCTATTTGGTCCACTTGATTTCAAATTTTGTTCAAGAACAGTATAAAGAACATCATGAAGTTCGAAGGTCACAAATCCAGATTAAGTCCATTTATGTTCGATTTTTGTCCAAATCATTCCACATATGAGTTTGAAATCATAAACCAACAATATTTTTAAAATGAATAGTCCAATCGAGTTTTGGTTCGATAATGGTTCAAAAATGAACAGTCCAATTGAACTAAAAAAAACCTTAAATCTAAATCAAGGAACCTTGCAAACGAATCAATACATGTACAATAACAATCAAACATAAACAAATTCAAACAACAAATCAAAAATGTTGCTTTTTGCATGACACTTTTTGCATACGAAAGGGTACAAAAAGTTGCTTTTCGCATACCATAGGATGCGAAATCCAACATTTCGCATGACATATGATACAAAAACTTGTTTTTTGCATGACACTATGTGCGAAATTTGGACTTGGAAAAATTTCAAACTTTCCAAAAATAACATTTTTACATTTCAAAACATTCAAAACATGGAAATTTGCCAGAAATGAAAATTTTCTAAAATTAGAAATTTTCCCCAAAAGGAAACTTTCCCAAAATGGAAACATTTAAGCACAAAACTTTTGGAAAAACTTTGACACACACAACACATTTTCAAACTTTTCAGATACTCTCCTTTCGAATACTCCCCCTTGAATATTGATCAGTGATTCACCAATTGTGATACACTCCCCCTTGATGTAAGATGGACTTGTTGATGTGAATCGCATATGCTCCCCCTTCATATCTGCACACATTCAAACAATTCATTGAGTGTTCTTGAACTTTACATTCTCCCCTAAATATGAATTTAACATTCTTCCTCAAATATAAAAATACAAAAATACTCCCTTTGAAGGATGTGACATTTAAAGTATCATTCAGTAGTGATCTTTGAAGCATGATCCTAATTTGATGTGATTAGAAGTCAATCGTAAACATTGAAGTACGGGTTCTGAACTTTATTATCCAGAAGCCATTGTTCTTGCTTCCCTTTTATACAGCAGATTCCTGCATCACAGGTTGAACAGGTTTTGGTACCCATATGAACTTGGGTCCATCAGTGTTAGTACTTGGAAACTTTCTAGAGTTGTTTCCATTTCTGTGATATGCAGAATCTTTGGTTAATCTGATTAAATCATTAGTGCCACAGTAAGAATAACAAATTTTCTTTTTGGCTAATCTGATTAAATGATTTACAGAATGAGTGAAATCAGATCTAGCAAAAGATTTACCTTTTGGAGACTTGTTCTTTTGTACCTTTGAATTGAATGCACTTAATTTCTAGTATGCTTCTGCTTTAGGTGATCCCTTTACAACCCAAATCATCTGATCTCCCTTAGATGCTTTCATTCCAGATTGTAAAAAATAGCTAGCTTGTCTATCAATAGATTTAACATAAAATGAACTTGAAGATTTAATCTCATATGTTTTTAAAACATTTGGTATGGGATTTTTCTTCTTGAACACCATTTTCTGAAATAAACTAGAAACAGATTGAAACGAACAAACTGATTCAGTTGAGTCATCATCATAAGAAGACAAATCAATTGTATCAGTTGAAATTTTCTCAAATAAATCTGCATTTGCTGTTTCCATTTGTTTGATTTTATCAGACAATTTGGATTTTTCATTACAAATCTTGTCAAACTTACTTTGTATATCAGATTTACCTCTTTGCTCTTTTAGAATATCTGAAGATAGAGTAGCAAGCTTTCTAGTTAACTTGGAAACTTCATATTCAAAATTTTTTTCTTTCTTTTTCAAAATCCTTTTCCAAGTTCTTGTTTTTTTTTCTTCAGAAATCTCTTTGAAAATCCCAACATTTCTCTTTTCAGAATTTTTCTTTTCAGAAGGAAAAGAAATTTTCTTTTCCTGAAATAATTTTCTTTCTGTCTCTAATAAATCATGTAAAAGATTTGTCAAGATCGAAATTCTAAACAAGAATTTAAACTAAACACTCAGAAACTATGTAAAAGAAGTCGCGGAATAACACTTTAACAGTAAATCAATCAAACAGTGTATGAACTCAAATAACAAGTTATATTGAATTAACTTAATGATTACAAACAAAACCTCAATCTATTGAACAGACTCAACAGACGTTCTATACTTCTCTAAAGAAAGGATTAAAACTAATCTTGAGGTTAATTCTCTCTAAACGTATATGCAAAACTTGTTAAACTTGTTTATCTAACAAAAACTACTAGACTATATATACAGTACTGATTACAAGATAATTACTAAAAAAATATTGATCTTCAGCATCCATTCCATGATTATCTTCAGCTCCTAGTCTTTCGTTCCAAGTCATCATTATCAACATCATCTTCATAAGGAGTATTAATCATCCAACAACATTAATCTTCAAGCAATACTAACTCTCCAAGCAGTAGTAATTCTACTAGCAGTACTAACTCTTCAAGCAGTAGTAATTCTACTAGCAGTAGTAATGTTTCAAGTAGCAGTAGTAAAATCTTCAGCAGTATTAATCTTTAACACTTCACCAGCATTATCCAGACTTAGCTCATATCTGACCCAACAATCTCCCCCTAACTTAACTTTTGAAATCCAGAAGTTAAGTTCTTCAAAATGTGGTCTTCATGATGCTTTCAAAACTTCAGCTCAATTTCCAAGATTAGGATCCAAACCTAGGCTTTGATTGATAGTTCTTCTGATCACTATTCTGACCATTTCTGAACCTTTAGCACATACCAGCTTGGCTTTCAACATCCCTTCCAGCTTTTCTTTGCTGTGGTCATATACCTTATCCACCAAGTAGTATTCGTGATAGCTCTTGTCAATGGTTATCACAAAGACTCCACAATTTGCAAACAACATCCAGTTATCTATTCTTTTAAATCCATTCTCAAGATGCAAGTCTTTGATAACATACTGCACTCTTTCAGGATCAAACATCATGCACAAGGAATCCATGGCCATCCTTTTAATGTTCATCCCTGCTCCTTTCAGTAAATCCCCATACAAGTTCAAACCAACCTTGAACATTTCTTCCAAATCCACCCTGTTACAGCTTCTGATTATTTTACCCCATGTAGAATACACTTCATAATGATCACCCATTCTCTTTATTCTGAAATACTCTGTTCTTTAATCCACTAGAGTATCCCAATGGATAATCTCTGGAGCTTCCACAGAGATGGGATCAACTTTCACAGGTTCTTCATTTGTTATTGTCATGTACAACTCAAACTGTTCCTTAGGTTGTCTTTGCTGTTCTGATTGTTGAGTTGCTGGCTCTTGATTCTGAACTAGAGTTTCAACCTATTCTGCAACAGTAGGTCTTTCTGTTAGAGCAAATATTTATTTGATTCAAGATCATTAAAGATTGAAGACAGTAGTGAAGTAGTCAAAGCTAGAAAAGTCAACTCTCATCAAAGTCAAAGTCTTTTGTTAATAAAGTCAAAGTCAACATTTGTATTTTGTTTGTTTCCTTGTAATTGTTGAGGGTATAAATACCTTCTTGTCTTAGTAATCATTATGTACGAAAAGATTGTAAGAGCGCAGATTAGAGAAGAAGTTCCTTGTTATATCATTCTAGTGAGAGAGTATAGAGAGAGAAAGTGAGAGAGTTTGTAATTCTTGATGAGTTAATCAATGACATATGATTTCGAATTCTCATCTTGATCGTTTGTTAGCAATTAGAACTCGAATATTGGGAATAACAATTGGTATCAGAGCAGATTCAAATGGAATCATTTCAAGAAATCTGAGTTCGACACTGTGTTCTTCAAAGTCAAAATCGTTTTTGAGTTTTAGTGTGAATTTTGAGTTGTAATTGGTTTCTTAGTGATAGATGAATGTAAGAGATTGAGTTTGTATAGATAGTTTCGCGAAATGCACTGTAATTTTCACGAATTTTTGGATTTTGTTGAGTTTTATGTCACGAGTTCTTACACACTGTATCATCGATCGTTTTGTATTTTGAGTGTTTGTTTTTGAAATTCTTGCATTGTAACCTGTACTTGTGTTGAATTCGAGGATGTCTGCAAAGTTTTGGGACAATTGAAGAAGATTTGAGTAGAAATTCGAGGAAAAAGTGTAGTTTTGATCGACTTTCTGAAGAACGCGCAAGATCCATGAAACGCGCAAGTTCATCCGCAAGAACGCGCAAGTTGAAGAATCTCAGTTTTGGTCAAAAACGTGCAAGGCATTGTTTGCGAGTTTTAGAAACGCGCTGATCGAAGTCTACGAGTTTGGAAAAGTTGGAAAATTTTCTATGGACCAGAACATGCACGTAGTAGTTAGTGAGTTCTACAAACGCGCTAATCGAAGGGTGCGAGTTTGAGCAGGAATAGTGATCTGCGAGTTCTTTCATCGTGTGAGTTTGGAATTTCAAGAAAAGTTTCTAAGTGTTGGAACGCGCAAGCTTGGTTAGCGAGTTTGTTAAAACGCAAGTATTGACTAGCAAGTTTTGGAAACGTGCACGTCTCATTTAGCGCGTTTCATCGTGAATAGTGGTCTGCGTGTTTAGACGTTAGCGAGTTCAAAAGGAATAGTCACTTGCGAGTTTCAGCGTCAAGCGAGTTTTAGCTATCTGCGAGTTTATCAGAACACGCAAGCTTTAGAGTGCGAGTTTCACAAACGCGCAAGCCTTAGTCTGCGAGTTTTTTCAGATATAGTGACTTGCGAGTTTTGTCACTTAGTCAAAATTTTCAAAATTTCTGTTTTTTTTCTAAATTTCAAAGTTTTCTTGTGATTTCATATTTGGATTAACGATCAAGTTCAAGTTCTTTTTGTAACAGATATTCAAGATGGAATATTTTTCTGATGATGATGAAACGAAGATTGAAAAGCTCAAATTAGAGAACAAAAATCTTGCTTCCTCAGTTGACTACTACTCAAAGAGATCAAAGAGATACAATGATGAAAGGAAGATACTGAGAGAAGAAGTTAGTGCTTTAAAGACTATTAATGAAGATCTTCTGAAAAAGACTTCTGGGCTTAATGAACAAAAGGTTTTGTTTTTGGAAGCTGAAAACACTGAGTTAAAGAACAAGATCTCAGAATTAGAAGATCACATTGTCAAGTTTCAGCAAACAGGGTGTGCTAATGAAAAGAAGATCTTTGAATTAGAATTGCAAATTGTTGAAGAAAGATCAATTTTTGAGAAAGAAAAGAAAGAGTTTGCTAAGAAGTTCTCAGATTTTTCCAGAAAATGTGCTGACGAGAAGAAGACGGTTGAGCTGAAATGTATAAAACTTTCTCAACAGATTTCTGATTTTGAGAAAGTTATCATTTTGGAAAGGGAAAAGTTTGCAAAAGAGAAAAAGGCCGTAGAACAGAAGAATGTTGGAATCTTCAAAGAAATATCCGGCCAGAGAAACAATGTGGAGAACGACTTTGAAGAAGAAAGAAATATCTTTGAAACAGAAATCAAGAAGCTTACTGTGAAGTTATCTGAACTATCTGAAAGTGCTTTGAATGATCAGAAAGCAAAGTCTGAATTCAAGGAGAAGATTGACCTGCTCATTAAAGAAAGAGACAGTTATTTTTCAAAGATCAAAGAGCTTGAAGAGATTGTTTCCAAGGTGGTGGTGACTGAGCAAACGACTCCAGAGTTAAAAATCCACACACCTAGAAATAGTTCAGTTGGTTCTAACAAGCCAGCCTCAAGCTCACATTTTAAAACTGTTTCCTCAATAAGGTCAGTTAAATCATTTGATCAGATTCGTACAACTAACATTTTCTATTATTGGAAAATAGATGGTTCAGGCACACATAGAAGGAGAAGAAAAAGATATGAAAAAGAGAAGCTGGTTTGGAAGGTAAAATCAGTTGAAGATGAGAAGAATGATGAGAAGAAGGAAGAAAAGAAAGGAAAGAAGGAAGAGAAGACAAGTAACAAATCATGTATACATGCATCAACAGTCAAGAAGAACAAAGTGCTAAAAGGTAAACCTGATCTTGCTTATTCGAGAGATCAATTGATCATATTATCTAAAAAGAGGTATTGTTCTTATTGTCGCACTTATGATTTTGTTCATAAAACGAGTGATCATTTCTGGTATGGTTCTTATTCAGTTACTCCCATAAGTTACAACTAACACACATGGACCCAAATACCAGTGGGTACCAAAGCCGAAAAGTGAAGCTGTTTTGCAGGCATCTACAGTCAAAGGGGAGTAAGAGAACCGATGAGCGAAGGCTTCTAAGTAAATCAGCTTAGAACCCGTACTTCAACGAAGTTTGACTTCTAAACACAACAGTTTCGGATTCGCTCTTCAATGATGAAAAAGAAATGCTACTTTCGGGCTGATAAGAGAGTGTACTCAGATACTCAGAAGAGGAAATCAACCTTCAAGGGGGAGTACATAAATTTTTCTGGAAATATGTATTCGGAATATATGATGAACTACACTTCAAATGAAGTTGTAGATCTCTATCATGTGCCTTTTTTCACTGATAAACTTCAGATGCATATTTTCAGGGGGAGTAAGGATATGATTTCTGATTATTTCAGATCAAAACTCGTACTTTAATCGTTTTACTGCTTTATGTTTTTTTTTTCAAATAAATTTGTGAATAAATTTGCTTTGACTAGACTTTGAGACTTATGCAGGATGAGAGAAGATGACACGATCATATCTTATTGACTACAGTTGACTTCATGAGTTTTAAGATTGCGCGAAAAGGTAAATTTCTTATCTTAATCTCAAATATATCTGAAAGAAGGACATCTTTCAGATATAGAAAACATGTTCTGAAATGTTCAAACCACTTCCCGATTCTTAAACAGATTTTATAATTTGGAAGTGTGATTTTAAATGTTTTCGTTTTATTTTTGTGCTTAATTGATTAATAATCCGTGTGTTTCCAAAGATAAATACTTGTGTATTGTCTTTTCTATATACTTTCAAATATTCACACACATTGGTTTGATTTTTGTTCAAAATGTTCTTACCATGTCTCATATTGAAATATAATTTCGATAGTAAGACACCCCGCATTGTATTCAAAGAAATTTGAGCGTCATTTCTTTTCGAAGCATTCATTTCCAGAATGTCTATATTTTGGTTCATATAGACAATATCCATTATTCTTAACCATAAGCTTTGATTGTTATATCATTCATTTCTGATCATTTTCATACAATGTCAGATTTTCAAACAAGTCTTTTGCATTCATGTTCATTCATTCAATATACTTGTTTGAAAATACGTTATTGTCTAAAAATGCTCATATCTTCATGATTATATCTCTGAGCATATTCATATCTGACATTTGTATATGAGCTTTAACTAATAAAGTTAAACCATTTGAGCAACATTATGTTTTCATAGGATTATATGGGTTCTTTGTGCTATGACTTACATGAACTTCTATAAAATCACGTTAACCATTGATTTCTACCCAAGAAGTTAATCCATAGAGATTGAGTGTGAGGAGTCTAAAAGAAATGGGTGTGGGTGTGATGAGGTAAAATGAAAAAGAGAGTTTGGTTAGAAGTGAGCATAATGATTAAAAGAAAGAGGGTGTGCAATCAGAGTAAAAGAATATCAAATTCTGCACCAACTACTTTCTGAGACGGGCAGCCACATTACTAGCGTTTCATAATTCTTTGGTGAACGTTATTGAAACAGGCAACTAGCCAATGCCAACTCTTGACTAAACCCCACCAACTACTCATTTTCTTCTCAAAAAGAAAATGTTTCATATTTTTCTGGGGACGCAACACATTATCTATCTGGTTTTCATTTGGAAAATTTAGATATTGAAAAAGTAGGAAGTCTGTCCCACCTTCGCACTTCAATCATGCACATTGAGTCTGTGTTTATCTACTGTTATCTCAGTGGTTTACACTATGTTGAGCCTTAAAAAGAAATTATTCGTGCTTAATTCTTTCTACACTTGCACGAACACACAAGGAATTTGTTTCTTTGTCATAACATTCATATAAATTGCCTTTGTGGTATTTCGATGATTGGATGGAAGCCCTGGGAGGAGTGAACATTAAAAAGCTCCTTTATATTGTGTATTCGTGACACACAGTGACTTTGTGTTACTGACAGACATTTTAACTGATTCATTTGTTGATTCAGGAGTTACTTTCCTATTTTATCTGGATTTGCAAAGATCTAGATGAATACTTGATTTTGTATCAGCGAATTAGTGGCTCTTCAATGATTAGTGGGTAGAATGGTCAAAGACATTTCTTGGTGATAGTTTTGATGATATCGATGCTCTAATCATCAAAAAGGGGGAGAAGAGTTCAAGAAATGTTTGAGAAAGCAATGAAAAAGAAATGTCCTAATCAAGAGTTTGAGTTAAAGCTAGGAGACAATGTTCAAGAATTGGTTGTTAAAGAAAGATTGTTGTTCAAAGCCGAAAAAATTCAAAGATTTCAGTTTGTTGAAGATAATTTGCTGAAGAAATCAGATTTGTGTCTGAAAGATGTTTGTTTACAACCTTTGGGAGAGAATGTTACTTTGTTTAAAGATCACGTTTAGAAGATTGCTGAATGTTTTTGAAGACAAAGCTTATTAAAGAGAATTTCATTGTGTTAAGGGAGAGTTTGTAAATCATATTTGTATAAAAGGGGAGATTACAAGAGAAGATAAATGTTGATCAAAGGGCGAGCTTAATCAAATCGAGCTTAAAGAGAGAAGATCGCATTGCTAAATCTTTTAGTAATGATCTTGATCCAAAGGGGGAGATTGTTAGAGCAAATATATATTGTGTCAGGATCTTAACTTCTTAACAAGAATAAATACTCAGGAAACAATATTAAAGAAGCTGCGGAATAACACTTTAATATTCAAACAATCAATGTAACGGTGAATCAAACCACAACTTGTAAACTTCTATTGAATGATTGAAAGTCACAAGCTTTTACAAACAACCTCAATATTGATGAACAGGCTCACCAATACGAATTCTACTTCTCTAGAATTAGGGTTCTAACCTTGAGGTTGATTCTCTCTATAAAAGCTAAAACTCAGAATGAATAATTAATTTTAAACTGTATTGACTAATTCTATATACATTGAAGATAAACAATAATTACAAATAATAAAAGATCTTTCAGTGTAATCTTCCATCATTATCTCCAAGCTTCCATGAATATCTTCAATCCAGCTGTCATTCTTTCCATACAGATCTTCATCTTATAAGCAACATTAATACTCTGAGCAGTATTAAGTTCAACAGTACTAACCATGCTCAGTAGTATTATCTTTGTTCTAGCAGTACTAATCTTGATGAGCAACATTAAGTTGTATCAACAGCATTAACTTCAATCTTGCAGCATTAACATCAGAAGTAGTAATCCTGTTCTTCTAGCAGCATTAACTGTACTTAGCAATTCTTCAGTTCCCAACATATTGGATTCAAGATCATTAAAGATTAAAGACAGAAGTGAAGAAGTCAAAGCTGGAAAAGTCAACTCTCGTCAAAGTCAAAGTCTTTTGTTAATAAAGTCAAAGTCAACATTTGTATTTTGTTTGTATCCTTGTAATTGTTGAGGGTATAAATACCTTCTTGTCTTAGTAATCAGTATGTACGAAAAGATTGTAAGAGAGCAGATTAGAGAAGAAGTTCCTTGGTATATCATTCTAGTGAGAGAGTATAGAGAGAGAAAGTGAGAGAGTTTGTAATTCTTGATGAGTTAAACAATGACATATGATTTCGAATTCTCATCTTGATTGTATGTTAGCAATTAGAACTTGAATATTGGGAATAACACTTTCAGCTTCTGTTCTTGCACTATCCTTCTCTTTGTCAACTTCTTCAAGTCTTGGCCTCTTTGCCTGTTTCTTTTAAGCAATAGACTTCATTCTCTTAACAACTCTGATCTTTTGGGCTAGTGTTTCTTCTTTCTTGACTTATGCCGTTTCTTTTGTAGGAGTGCCTTTTTCACTGTCAGGGAAGGGTTGTTGAATATTCAGATCATGTCTCTCTTTCATTTTTCTTTCAAACTCAACCCTCTGACTGAAATCCCCTTGAAGCTTGGCCATCTCCTTCTTGTATAATTCCTCAATTCTGCGGAAGGACGTGTTAGTAAACATTCCTTCAGGGACTCCAATGGACCCTTTCAGGAAGTTGATCATCTTTCTCCTTTCCTGTGCAGCCAGAAAGGTCTTAGAAGGATGTCTTTGTCTTGTCTTTGATGGATGCCTTTGCCTAGATGCTTTCATAGTAACTTTCTTAGCAGCAAGCTTTAAACTCTTCTGATATTCTTCATTTATCTTTGTAGACAAATCTAAGGCAATCTGTCTGTCTTTAGCTGTTTGGATCTCTTCCTCCTTTTCAATCTCTTCTTGCAACTTCTTTGCTAACTCTTCATCCAGTTCTATTTGTGAGGATTTCTTTGATGGTTTCACTGTTTCAACCACTTTTTCTTTCCCTTTCCTTTTGGCCTCTCCCTCACTGACTTCTTTTCTTTTCTTCTCTGAGCCACCTTCTCTGATTACCACTCCCTTAGCCTTTTTGGGGGCCTTGGGAGTGTTAGTCTTTGTCCTCACCATAGTTTCAACAATCTCTATCTCCTTTACAGACAAACCAGTTTCTGCTGCTACCTTCTCTGTTTCTACTGCTGGTTCTTCAGTTTCTGCTGCTGACTCAGTTACTGCTGCTTTACCAATTTCTGCTGCTTTCACAAAAGTTTCTGCTGCTTGTTCTATTTCTGCTTCTTTCTTAGTTTCAGCACCAATCTCCCCCTTAAATTGAGATTCCATGCCAACAGGGCTTTTCTTTTCACTTTCATCCTCTTGAGTCTCCCCCTTTTTGGAAGCATCATGATCAATGCTCCTCTTCTTCAGAACAAATTGGGTTTTCTTCTTTTTGTGCACCAATTTGAGGACCATCTTTTTGAGTTTGGTAATCTGCACTTGTTGAGAAGTGATCACCTTTTTCATCTCTTTTATCTCCAAATCTTGATTGTGAACTTCCAGACTTATTGTACCAATAGTATCCATCAATTTATCATAAGTATATCTGTCCTCACCTCCTTTAGGTGTTTTTACCACCTTGAAAGATCCTTGGATCTTTTAGTAGAGGGCTTCTGCTTAGCAGAAGCACCTTCTACCCCCGTGGTTTCTTGGCACCTAGGACCTTTAGATGATTTCTCATCTAAAGTTGCTGTGGGGAAGGTCTTAGAGATGTTCACACTGTCCTGATCCACACCTTGTGCAGAATCAGTAGTGTAAGCCTTACTGCCCACATGCTCTTCCTTCTCCTTAGAGAGCACCTTCTTGGGGTCGGGAGACACCCCTATGGTTTCCCTGTCGATATTCTCTGATGGAGAATGCTCCATCAGAGGGCTTGTAGGCTTTGGGGGTGAAGATACAAGAAGGGAAGGAAACTTCTGTACCTTTTTCCTTATATATGTTTTGCTGATGGGGGATTTTGTCTTGACAATAGGGATATGAGGAGTATCAATTGAAATGAATGGTGTGGGTAGGTCATCAGTTGGGTGGTCAGATGTGGGCTTTGACCCTGATGCCTCACCATAGGAATGAGACATAACCATCATTGTAGAGAACAATGGTGTCTCTTGTCTAGAAAAGTCCTTACTTGGTCTTTTCATGTTGGAGAATACCTTCCCTTTGGGAGGTTTTGGTACATACACCTCATTAAAAGAGGGTAAATCCGTCAATTCATTATTTAGTACTTCTTGCACAAACCTTGGATACATATAAAAGCTTTTGGTTTTGGTATCCAGGTTTGACATTAAATCATTGAAAATCATTTGAGAAAAATTAAACTTTCTAGAGGTAGCTAAGAAGACTAGAGCATAAGCTAAGGTACTGCTGAACTCACTCCATCCAGTTGTTTTTCTAGAAATACAATGTTGCAGAGTATGAACCAAAAATGTCCACTGAGGTGAAAATATGTTTTTGAAAAACTTATAAACCTCAGTTGGACCTTCATACCCCATTCGACCAAGTACTTGGAAGAAATCTTCCTTGGAAAGAGAGGTAATACCTGAGGCATCATCTAGTCGTATATGAATGCGTATACAGCCTTCCGTGATGGTTAGAAGTTTATCACAAACCCTTGATTTGATGAACTGATTGCCATCGTCAGTGTGAATAGAAGCATTGGCCCAGAATTGTCGTAGATGTTCCACATAGATTGTGGGATTGACAGTTAAAGCGTAGGCGATGTGGGAGGATTTTAGGAAATCCACAATCTGGTGAAAACCCTCTGCTTGCTTGGGTTTCTGTAGCATTGCGAACTCATTGTGATCATCAACAAACACCAGTCCTGCCATCATTCTTGGATTGAATCACTACTAGGGTTTATGCACTAGGAAGCAAGAATTAGAGAGAGAGAGAGAGAGAAAGAACACTCGTAGCAAATTCAAAGAGCCATTTGGATTTTGGCGGTCAGAGAGGGTTTTTATAGGTGGAGGGTTTCAGTTAGAAGCAGTACTAAGTACCTTAGCAGCATTAACACATACCCGCAGTATTAACTCATATTAGCAGTAGTAACGCATACTGGCAGTATTAACACAGACTATCAGTATAACAAATACCAGCAGTAGTAACACTGATTAGCAGTAGAAATAAGGCAAGCTGTAGTAACTTTGCATTGGAAGTATAAACCACCTACCAGTAGTAACCATACTTAACCATATTTGAATTGTTAGAAAGAGTAATAGTGAGAGCAATATTAACTGAACTAGAAGTACTAAGTATCCAATTCAGCAATGTAATCTGAAACACTTAAACACACATAGTTAGCAACACCAAGCACAATACATTATGAGAAAGTAAGCAGGAAAAAATCTATATAGAAATGGTACATAAAGAAAATCAAAAGAGGTTTATTCAGTGTTTATCATGCCTACACTTGGGACTAAGAATGTGAATTTGCCCACATCAAAAGCTTTGGTGAATAGATCAGCAAATTGGTTACTTGTGTGTACTTTCAAAACATGAATTAACTTCTTTTCATTGCAATCTCTAATAAAATGGTACCTGATTTCTATATGCTTGGTTTTAGAGTGCTTGACTGGATTGTTAACAATGCTTATAGCACTGTTGTTATCAATGAAGATTGGAGTGTGAAGAAAAGTAACACCATAGTCCAACATCTGATTCTGAATCCATAGCACCTGTGAGCAGCAGCTTGCAGTAGCTATATACTCTGCTTCTGTTGTAGAGGTGGACACTGTGGTTTGCTTTTTACATTGCCAATAATCTAGTCTTGCACCCAAAAACTGACTTCCTCCTGATGTAGACTTTCTATCCAAGTTTGCACCACCCAAATCACTATCAGAATATGCAAGTAGATCAAATGGTGAGTCATGAGGATACCAAAGACACAATCTAGGTTGTCCTTTGAGATATCTGAAGATCCTCTTGACTTCTTGAAAATGAGATTGCTTAGGTCTTACTTGAAATCTGGCACACACAGACAACAAACATAATATCTAGCCTTGAAGCTGTTAGATACATGAGGGAGCCTATCATAGATCAATAATGATGAACATCTACATCCTCCCCCTCAAGATCTGCAGTGATCTGTTTGTGTGTTTCCATAGGTGTGCTTGCAGGCTTTGAATCTGAAAATCCAAACTTTGTAAGTATATCCTGCACATACTTGGATTGGCTGATGAAGATACCATCTTTCTTCTGTTTAACCTGTAGCCCAAGGAAGAATGTAAGTTCACCCATAGATCTCATCTTGAATCTTTTGTGCATCAACTCCTCAAACTCCTTGCACATATAATCTTTTGTGGATCCAAAGATGATGTCATCCACATAGATTTGCACAAGCAGGATGTCCTTCTTCTTCCTTTTGATGAACAGAGTCTTGTCAATTATTCCCCTTTCAAAACCATTTTCCAAGAGATAGGTAGACAGAGTGTCATACCATGCTCTTGGTGCTTGATGTAGCCCATAGAGTGCCTTCTTTAGTTTGTATACTTTATCAGGAAAGGTAGGATTCTCAAACCCTGGAGGCTGACAAACATACACTTCTTCATCAATTTTCCCATATAGAAATGCATTCTTGACATCCATCTGAAATACTCTGAACTACATGAAAGAAGCATAGGCTAGAAATAGCCTAATTGCCTCAATTCTGGCTACTGGTGTAAATACTTCTTCATAATCTATCCCCTCTTCTTGTGTATACCCTTGTGCCACAAGCCTGGCCTTATTCTTTATCACAATTCCTCTCTCATCTTTCTTATTCCTGAAAACCCATTTAGTACCAATTGCCCTTTGTCCTTGTGGAAGATCAACTAGATCCCACACATTTTGCAGCTCAAACTGCAGCAGCTCCTCTTGCTTTGCTTCTATCCAGTTTGGTTCTTTCATTGCATCATAGGCCTTCTTGGGTTCAATCTGAGATAGAAAACAAGATAACAACCCTGACTGCAAGTCTTTCAATCCTCCTATCTTACTTTGATGCCTTGTGATCCTAGGAGAATTGATGTCACCAATCATCAACTGAGGAGGATGATTTTTCTGAGTTCTTGTTTGATGTGCAACCTTCTTATTGATATTTGCATCCAGATTAGAGTCATTCTTCTCAGGAGTGCTTCCACCAAATACTGAAGAATTTTCTTCATCAGTATCATCTTCTGACAGTATGGGCATCTCAGGACCTGTGTTTCCTGAATTATGAGCATCCTCTTCATCACCTTTATCCTCTTCATCACCTTTATCCTCTTCATTCTGTTCTGGTTCAGACTCCTCTTTTTCTGAATCATCTTTCTTTTCTTGCTGGCAAAATTAAACAGGATCCACTTTAGGTATAGGAAATAGCACAAACTCTAGACTTTGTGCTTGTACCTTTTCTGAGCTTGTTCCTACAATTTGTACATTTGTAAAACCCAAAGCATTAGTTAGTGAATCAATGTCAAACAACCAATCAGGACCTGTACCAATTTGATTTGGTGTGTTCTCATTGCATTTGACATTGTCACTTTCCTCTATAATCCTTGAAGAACTATTAAATACTCTATATGCCTTACCCTGAGAGGAGTATCCAATAAGAAATCCATCCTCAAATTTGCTTTCAAACTTGCCTAAGTGAGATTTGGTGTTGAGAATTGTGCAAGGACACCCAAAAGGTTTGAAAAATCCAATAAAAGGTTTCTTCTTGTTAAAAAGTTCATAAGGTGTTTTTCCTTGGGATTTGACTACTAGAACTCTGTATTGGACATAACAAGCAGTATTAACTGCTTCTGCCCAAAAAGTAATTGGTAATTTTGAATCTGCCAACAGAGATCTAGCAGCCTCAATCAGTGTCCTATTTCTCCTCTCAGCAACACCATTTTTTGTTGAGGAGTTCTAGGAGCACTGTATTGTCTCTCAATACCTTTAGTCTCACAAAAGTTGTTTAAGTCATTGTTTTTAAATTTTGTTCCATTATCAGATCTGATGACTTTAACCCTTAAATTAGTTTGGTTTTGAATCCTAAGGACAAAGGATTTGAGCAGTCCACTTGTCTCATCCTTAGTCCTCAGAAAATATACCCAAGTAATCTAGAGAAATCATCAACAATGTCTAAGCAATAGGTCTTCTTTCCAATACTCATGACATTAGTAGGACCAAAGAGATCCATATGCAATAATTGAAGAGGTGAAGAGATTGTATTTATTTCTTTGGACTTATGAGAAGTTTTGTGTTGCTTGCCCTTAAGACAAGCAACACAATGATCATCACATGAAAACACTTTTTGAGGTAAACCTCTTACAAGGTTGTTTTTCACAAGAATGTTCATTGTTTTAAAATTCATGTGACACATCCTTCTGTGCCAAAGAGATGATTCATCTAAAGAAGCTTTTGAAAACAGACAGTTTAATGATGAATAAGATGAAACATTCTCTAAGTCCAAACAATAAACATTATCCTTTCTAGGAGTTCTAAGTAGTATCATATTTTCATCAACTACCTTGAATCCTGGGGCAAGGATAATACATTCAGTCTCAGTAAATAATATACTATGTTTCTTGTCACAAACCTGTGATACACTTAACAGGTTGTATCTCAATTGCTCAACATAGTAAACATCTTCAAAAGACATCTTACCTTTTGAAACCATACCTTTTCCACTGATCTTACCTCCTGCTGGATTGTCACCAAAAACAACATGTCCTCCATCAAACTTTTTGAAGTTTTGAAGGCAGGCCATGTTACCTGTCATGTGCCTAGAGCAACCACTATCTACATGCCAAATGCTCTTCTTCTTGAGCTGTTGGTTGCCCTGCACATAAGATAAAATAGTTAGTTTTTAGAGGGTACCCAAGCCAAAGTGGTCTTGGGTTGCCCTTTCTCATCAACATATTCATAATCAATAATCTTAGCCTAGATGAGATGATCAGAGTTATGAATTTCATGGCTGGAATACTTTGTCAAAATTACAGGCTTGGCAGTATTAACTCTGGTAGCAGCACTATCCTTGTTAGCAGTACTAACTTGGTTAGCAACACTATCCTTGTTAACAGTACTAACTTGGTTAGCAGTACTAACAAGGCTTTGGTCTATTGATTTTTCATAGATCAATTCCCTGTTTTTGAGCCCACTGGTTATTTCTGTTTCTCTGATTTCCCCTTATTTTATCATGTTGATGGGGCTTGTTCTGTTGACAAGTACAGGGATTTACAACAGTAGTTTGCATATAATGATTTCCCTGTACCTTTTCCTTTCCTTTCCTAGAGGTCTCAGCTTTCTCACTCTCACCATTCTCTTTCTCTGTCTTGGACATCTCCACTTTCTCACTCTTGACAAATGGTTTACCCCCCTCTCATTTGTAAGAATGTGGTTTTCTAAGGGAGTTTCTTTATGGTCTTCCTTATTCTTACCCTCAATATTCTCTTCTTTAGACTCTGTCTCAACCACTACTGTATCTAGTGGATCTACTTCAGTGGCTCCTTCAGGTAATTCCTTCTTATCTTGTCTTTCTAAGAGGTGGGTGGAATATAATTGTTATTGTAAGGTGGAGGGGTGTTGTTGTAGCCTATTCCTCTTCTTAGTTTGTCATGAACTTGAGTTTTGAGTAAAGAGTCCATTGCTTTAGAAGCATTGGAATATTTCTCAATGTCTAGTTTGGCCTTCTCAAATTTACTCCTAATTTTCTCACATTCCTCTCTAGACTTTTCTAGCTCAATATCTAACTGATTCTTCTCCCACTTCCAGTAGTTGGTATCATATGAATGTTGAATTTCATTGGCCTGGTATGACTTCATTTGTTCTTCAAAATTCTCAATGATCAAACTATACTCTCTGCTATCTTTCTCCAACCTTTTAAGGTCATCGCACATGCTCTGATTGTGATCCCTGTACTTTTTAACAGTTTCAAGACATGTTTTAGAGCAAAGGTTAGATTTTACCTCTGTGGGAATTTCAGTGCTTGATGACTCTGAAACCTCAGCCATCAATGCTTGGTTCTGAATTACCTCCTCTGCTTGATCACTCCAATCAAAGCCCATTCCTTCTTGTGAGACAAGAGCTTGAGATGGATTCCTGTTATAGTTAGTGGAATTTGATTGTTGATTATTGCTTCCATGTTGTTGAGCAATTACTCCTCTGGATTCTCTTGCAAAGTGTCCCAAATTATGGCATTTGTAGCATTCTACCTTGGATTTATCAAATCCAACACCATCTTCTCTTCTCATGGCAAAGTTGTTTCTACCTGTTCTTTTAATGAATCTTTTGACTCTCATGGTGAGCATTGCCATTTGCCACTTGATATCCATCTCTTCAAGGTCATCAACATTGATCTGCTCCAGATCATCATTCATAAGAGAATATTTAGCATGACTAGCAAGGAAGGCTTCCAAAACATAATCATTAGGTCCATCCTGTTTTGTGCCATATGTAGCACTAACTGATTCTGTATTAGCAGAAGAATCAGTAGTGGATGATAAGAGAGCAGCATTGTGAGAGTATCCAGATGGTTTTTTTTAGATTCAACTTCTACTTCAAACAACCTGATATCATTGTAAAGATCATCAAGTTCCTTATCCTCTAGATTATAATTTTGTCTGAATGATACTGTATACATGACCCATTCTTCACCAAGAGACCTTAGAAACTTTCTGTTGACATCATCCTGGTCCATCTTGACACCAACAGTGGCCAATTCTCCAATCAACTTGTTGAATCTATCAAAGGTTTGAGTCATAGACTCATTCTTTGTAGACATAAAGTTTTCATATTGTTGTTTGAGAATTGCTTTCTGATTTCTCTTACTGCTTTTAGTACCTGAAAATCTCTTCTCTAATGCATTCCACAGGATTTGAGCATCAGAACAATTGCAAAACTGATGTTGGTATTCATTAGGAATTGCCAAGAGCAGAGTGCTCAAGGCTTTCATCTCAGTCTGCCTCGTCTTTCTTTCTCCATCGGTCTTTGGTGGAGGTCTCTTGCCATCTGCTCCCATCTTTCCTTCATTGGAGGGACCATTCTCAATGATGTCCCACATTGAGAAGTCTGTGAGAATAATGTACTGCCTGATTCTGATTTTCCACATGTCAAACTCATTGGGTTTGAGCATGGGGACTTTTGAAACAAGAACACTGTCATGTGATCCGTCCATAATGATTATTGATTTCTAAGTTCCTTAACCTCTGATACCACTTGTCAGGATCGAAATTCTAAACAAGAATTTAAACTAAACACTCAGAAACTACGTTAAAGAAGTCGCGGAATAACACTTTAACAGTAAATCAATCAAACAGTGTATGAACTCAAATCAAAAGTTATATTGAATTAACTTAATGATTACAACCAAAACCTCAATCTGTTGAATAGACTCAACAGACGTTCTATACTTCTTTAAAGAAATGATTAAAACTAATCTTGAAGTTAATTCTCTCTAAACATATATGCAAAACTTGTTAAACTTGTTTATCTAACAAAAACTACTAGACTATATATACAGAACTGATTACAAGATAATTAATAAAGAAATATTGATCTTCAACATCCATTCCATGATTATCTTCATTATTATCTTCAGCTCCTAGTCTTTCGTTCCAAGTCATCATTATCAACATCATCTTCATAAGCAGTATTAATCATCCAACAACATTAATCTTCAAGCAGTACTAACTACTAGCAGCACTAACTCTCCAAGCAGTAGTAATTCTACTAGCAGTACTAACTCTTCAAGCAGTAGTAATTCTACTAGCAGTAGTAATGTTTCAAGTAGCAGTAGTAAAATTTTCAGCAGTATTAATCTTTAACACTTCATCAGCATTATCTAGACTTAGCTCATATCTGACCCAACAAGATTTATCTGTTTGGGAAGTTCAACAGACTAATTTTCAAGAACTTGTTTTTATTTTTAAAACATGGCTCTTTCAGTAATTAAAATCTTTTCAAAGTTAGAGACTTGCTTTGAAAGTTTTAAGCATCTGAATTTTAAATCTTTCTTTTCATGCTCAACTTTCTTAGAAAGATCAGACAATTTCTGATTAAAAGTTTTCTCCATATCAACTTTCTCAGTCTTGTGTTTCTCTTCATATTTCTTTATCCACTCAGCTCCTTTTGATTGATAAGTGGATACTTGTTTTTCAGCTTTCTTCAGTTTGACATGCAAATCAGCATTCTCAGTTTTTAATTATGTGTTCTGAAGCTTAAGTTGTTCATTTTCAGCTTCTATAACAGGTATTTCTGGCATAAATGCTAAACATAGTCTCTCTTTGTCAACACAATATTCCCTTCCTCATCAATGTAAGGCATTGTTAGTGTATAATTGTATCCAAGATTTAATGAGAAAAGTCAAAGTCATGTAAAGTCAACAAAGTCAACTTTAGTTGTTTGAGAGTTTCTATCTTGTTTGTTTTAGTGTCTTGAGAGAAGATTTGTTTAGAGAGTTTAGACATGTGAGAGTTTCTAAGTTCATATAAATAGGCTTTGTGTAATTGTTGATTGTAACCAAGTATCATACGTAACTTTCATATCAATAGACTTGTGATTGATTCTTTCTCTACACTCTCTCTCTAGATTCATAATTGTCAAATCTTGTTTGTTGATTATGCTTGAATTGATTGGGAAATACATTTTCAATTGGTATCAGAGGGAGACCAAACAAATTCAGATAGAATTTCACCAACAAATTTGGATCGATTTTTGGAATTTCAAGAACATGCAGATAGTTTTTGGTTATTCACTGTTGAATCGAATTCACAGTTGATAGTCAGTTTTTAAATGTAAAACTGGTTTCTTTGGATTCGTTTGTTGCTGTAGAATCACTTTTCTTTACACAATTTCATGATTCAATCACTAGAATAGATCTATTTTTCGTCCAAATTTTCTTGAAAACCACTCGAACACTGTAATTTGATCAGATGCACTGTACTTTGATGTTCTTAGTCATGTTTAATGTTTAGAAAAGTGTTAGACATCATATTCGATCATTGTGGTACATATTTTGAGAATTAATTTGCAGGTTTGAATTGATTTGGATCGAATCCGTGAACTCAGAGTGTAAAACGCGCTAGATTGGAAAAACACGCAAGCTTCATGTGAAGAACACGCTAAAGTCATTGGAAGAACACGCAAACACATTCTGCGAGTTCATGAGAAACATGCAAACACAGTCTGCGAGTTTCAAAATCTATTTGATTTGCGAGTTTCCACTTAGCGAGTTTTGATATTGTCAAAATATTCTAAGTATGAAACGCGCAAGGTTCTAGTGACGTGCGAGTTTGCATTCCTTTGCGAGAAGTTCTAAGTTCGAATTAATTCTAAGTCCATTTCGCGCACGAAGCACCTTGCGAGAAGCATCTTCGCACACAACGTCACATGTGAGTTTCTTAATTCGCACAAGTAGTAGCGTGTGAGTTTCTAAAATGCGCACACAGGTGTTAGCGAGAAGTGAAGTGAATAGTGACTTGCGTGTTCCAGTGCTTTACGAGTTTCATTGCTTTGCGAGTTCGTGTGGTCTGCGAGTTCTATACTTGTATTTTTTTGAGAATTTTTTTTGTAGTGATCTGATTTTGACTTTCAGTCAAATTTTTCTGAATTGTTTGGGAACCATCATATATTTCAAGCAAATATTTCATTCAAGATGCCAACTATAGATGAGAGAGGAAATACTATACTTTCATCCAGAGTTATGGTTGTCTTGTACATGCCTGAGATACCGAAAATAGAAGCTGAAAGAGACAAACTGAAGAATCAGAATTCAGCTTTACTCAAACAGATTCAGGAGTTGAAGTCAAATTTGTCAAATTCTGATAAAACTCCTGTTTGTGCAAAATGTACTGATTATCGTAAATCTGTTGCAGGTATCATCAGTGAAAAAGAGAAAGAGTTAAAAGAGAAAAAGTGAATTGTTGCTTTAAAAGAGAATACTACTCTAACATGTGAGAAAGAGTTGAAACTCAAAGAGAAAAAGAATGCAAATCTTCAAAGCCAACTGAAGAAAACTGAACAGAAATGATCAGAACTTCAAGATGAATCAGTTAAGCTTCAACAAAAGTTTAAGGCTTTTGAAGGCAAGATATCTGCTTTGGAGATACAAAATGCTGATTTGATGAAAAGCATCAAAGAAGATAAAGAAAAATCAATTTTGGAGACATCTTCTACTCAAAAGTTGTCTGAACTTTCCATGAAAACTCTCTAAGAGAAAAAGGATTTGGAGCTGAGATGTTCAAAACTTTCTAAGCAAGTGTCAGAATTCGAAAAGATAGTAATCACTGAAAGAGACACATTTGCAAAAGAAAGACCAGTTCTTGAAGATAAAACTGTTAAACTTCCCAAATAGAGCTTTGCATTACAAGACTTAATTGAGAAAGAAAGAAATGTTTTTCAAGAAAAGAAAAAGTCTTTTGAACTTGAAAAGAAAAATGCTGAGAAGAGAAATATTGGGATTTTCAAAGATATTTCTGAACAAAATAAGAACTTAGAAAGAGATTTTGAGCAAGAGCGTCAAATCTTTGAATCAGAAATATCTAAGCTCACATCCAAGTTAACTGTTCTATCCTCAGACATCCTTAAAGAACAGATGGCAAAATCTGATTTGAAACAAAAGTTTGACACAATTATTGTTGAAAGAAACATTTTGACTGGAAAAATAAAGGACTTGGAAGCTGCAAATGTTGAATTGTTAGAAAAGATTTTAGCTGATGTGATTAATCAATCACCTTATGACAATTCAACCGAATCAGTTTTTTCTTTCAAAACAGCTTCAAGTTCCATTCATGATAAAAATGTTTTCAAAAACAAAAGTGTCAAATCAAACAATGTCAAATCAAATCAGATTCGACCATCTAATCTGTTTTATGACAAGTCTATGGATAGTCCAACGAGCTTCTATGTTAAATCTCTTGGAAACCTATATAAGAAAGAACATATGGTCTGGAGAGTTAAAGGTTATTCGGATGAGAAGAAGAAGAACAAAGCATCTGCTTCCACATCAAAAGCTAAAAAGAACAGTGTGCATAAAGGTAAATCTTTTAGTAAACCCGATATGTTTTATTCTACTAATCATTTGATCAGGATTGCTCAAAAGAAGATTTGTTGTTCTTACTGTGGAGCACATGACTTTGTAAGTAATAATTTTGTCAATTACTGGTATGGTTCTTATTATATTACCCCCACAAGAACTGCAACTAATACTTCAGAACCCAAAGACCAGTGGGTACCAAAAGCTAAAACTATGTTACAGGCACCCAAAATTTAAGGGAGAGAAAGAACATAGATTTATGAGTAAATCAGCTCAGAACTCGGATTTCAAAGTCAAGACAAAGGCTTTTGAACAAAACAGTTCAAAACCCGCACTTTAATGTCAAGAATTGTGGTTCTTTAATAACACAGTTCAAGAATCGTACTTCATTGTCAAGAATTGTGGCTTCTGTTTACAACAGATCAGGACCGTTCTTAAAAGTTTAAGATAAGGATATTTTACAAATAACCATGAGGAGCTTATAAGAAATCATTCTATCATGATTTGAGGGGGAGCTTAAAGATAAGTATCTTCTGATCTTAATCTCTGATTGTTTGAAAGAAGAACAACTTTCAAACATGAAAAACGTTTTCTTAAATTTCAAACCACTTCTCTATTTTCAAAAGATTTCATGAACCTAGAAGTGTGTGTAACACCCTGAAATTTAGAATATCGTTATGGTTATCATATTAAAACTTACTGTGTTTTGCGGATTTATCGTTAAATAATGAATTGATCTGTTTTGGGTATCGTGGGCTGAAAGTTGACAAAACTGGTTAAATTTGGATTTCAGTACAGTGCTCGCGACTATGCCCGCAATAGTGACAGGGTGTCACAATCGCGGGGCACAATCGTCCTGTTTGTATCGTGAGTCGTGTGCTCCGCGCGACTATGCCCGGCGACTATACCCTTGGCATAGTCGCATGTCACTATCGCCTGCGGGCGCTGAGAGGCTGATAAGTCCGAATTTTCATCAATTTCCCTCATTTCTCATTTTCTAATCCCTTCCCATTCTCTCCCGATTCATTTCCTCTCTTCCTCACAAACCCTAACCCATTTTGAGGGTTTCCTTCTTAAACCACATGATTTTCATCATTTAGCTAGTTGGAATCAAGAACCCCAAAATATCTTCATCTCCATCTTCCTCACCAAGTTATTTGGGGTTTCATCCAACCTTTGCATCATTGAAGATTTGGAAGCTTATGGTTCGTTTTGGTGACTTACATGGGTTTTGGTTGGTGGTTCGGAGTTGTAGTTAAGGTAACTTCTTGTTCTCTTCATTTATGGAAATTAGGGTTTCAACATAAGTTGAGATCTTTATGTATAATGTTTGGGGAATGATTTTAAATGGTTAAATATGGATTTTATGGTTGGACCCTTGTGGATCTAGGTTTTGGAAGCTTGATTTGAAGAGTTGGATTGGGTGTCTTCGGAAAGCTTTGGTGGAATTTAGGCTTTTGGAGGCCCATGTTTGTGGATTGAAAATTAGGTTTAACTTAACCTAGCAAGGTGAGTTCAAGTTGATTTGTGAAAATGGTGTACATGCCAAAATGGTTATTTTAAAGTGTTTTATACGAAATGGTTAACTGCTGATAAGTTCGAAGTATTTTGAAGTAAAATATGTTTTACTTGGTTAATTGTCAAAGAGTGAGTATTTTGATATGTTTTCATATTTGGTGAACTTGGGTTGTGTTAAGCTCATAAAATGTTCATATTTGGGTTTTGAATGTTCTAACGAGTAAATAGCATGGTTTTCACATTCATGGTGTTTTTGTACAAGTAAAAGCTATTCTCATGAATTATGCATCATTGATTGTACAAACAAAGTCTATTACATGTTATATGCACTTCGGGTACATTTGCATTCATAAACCCTTTGGTAAATCTTTGGTCCCAATACGTGTTGAGTTTTGGGTTAAATATGTCTTTGTAGTGTGTGTCTTCGTAAACGTTATTTTAAAGACATTTCATTATTTGGAGGACCGATAATTATTGGTCAAATGGATTTTGAGCATTTTAGCTCGGTGTTGGGTTAAAATGAGTTGTGTGGACATTTGTCCGGATTTATAACTAGCAGGGGTTTTGAATAAGATGCCGATTAATTTCGTATCGTTGGTGAGTTACATGTTTTTGGGTGCTTTGGTCATTCAATTGGAGTCATGTAATGTTAGACAGTGTCGTAATGGATCCATAGGCACTTAAGTCTGTCGATTGTGTAAGGCCTAAGGTTTTGGGTTACAGTTAGTGACCGCTTGGGTTTGCTAGCGAGTAGGCAATAGGTGGCTTGATGCTGCCGAGTTGAAACTCGTCTAGATTGGATAGGCATCCATGTCTGTAAGTCCTTGAAAGTGGAACTCGACGGAGTAAGGCCAGAGGCATAAACGGTCCGAGGTTGTGATGTTAGTGGTGGCATGGGAACTAGGATGTCGGGATGTGTGGTGAAATTCAATAACATCACGGGTGGCCCCATTCACGTGTTCTCGCCACCCTAGATGGAAACGTTTAGAGGACATGCAAGGAAGTCGTGTGAATGGCCTACTTACGTGTTTTTTATTCTCAGTATTTATAGATCTCCTCATCGTAGATTCGTGGTATTTTAATTGGTAATTATTTTACCAACTTTGGTTTTTATGTGGCCGATGATAAATGATGGCTTTAATATTGGGTTTTCCCCACGTATATTAAGGTTTGAATAGAATGCGTCATTTCCACGTGTCGGTGTTTAATTTCGTCCATTTTATGGTTGCGTGAGTTTTGGGTCTAATGTCCGTGTTTTCGGCGATATTTATTTATGCGGGTCTTTATCTTTGGTTTATGAGTTATGGGTCATGTCCCACCCATATTGGGTATTTCGAGATATATAACATTTTTAAATGATTAAGTTATCTTTGTTGAAAACTCTTGAGCTCGCTAGGCGTTATGCCTAACCTTTTTATTTGTCGGCATGTGCATCAGGTTCCTGTTGGGGTTTGGTTCTAGCAGCTGTGAAGAGTTGAGCCCTAGCTTTGTGCAAGTGTAAGTAGTAGGTGAAGTCTTTCGCAGTTTGGAGATAGTAACTACCATTGGGTTTTAGTAGCACCAGTTCTTATTATAGACTGTATGTGTAGGATGAATGTGTATAGTGAGGTTAAATAATAAATTGTGATTAGAATTGTTTATTTTATCGATGTATTTAGAGAATTTTAAATCGGTTGCTATTTCCAAATTTTGAGGGTGTTACAAGTTGGTATCAGAGCTTAAGTTTGAGAGATTTAGGTGTTGATTTTTGGTTGCCTAGACTCAAACTAGCGTTCTTTTAAGTGATTGAAAATGAAATTTGCACATTAGGTACCCTAAGATAAGATATTTTGAGGATTGATCGAGTCGCTAGAAACGAGAAACTTGTCGAGGGTCGCAAGAATGAATATGTATTGTACGTTCATAATGGCACCTGGCCAGTGTTATGGTGAACTTCATGCTACATATGTATGCTTGAACTACCTTGGTATGATGACCGTTGGGGTAGTGAGAAAGTTTCTAAGCGAGAGATCTAAGGAAGGGTTGATGTTTATAGCAATGTCACGTTGAAGTGATAGTTAAGTGCGGTGAACGCATTAAGTTGATCATCTTGAGTCAAAATTATTGGTTGGATTTGAACTATAAGTTCGTTAGACCCATTTTATTTAAGGGAGAAATTGTAAGTTACCCAAATTAATGGGTCCGTGGCTCTAAGATGTTTGATGCATCCGGATGACAATAGTATGTCGGGAAAATGGGGGAGTGTAGTCCCATGATGCTGCGGGCCGACCAAATTCATGCATTAAGTAATATCTAATATAAGTTTGAATAAATTGTTTCTCAGGTTCTCAAAGCATAAAGTGAGTTACGTTATAAGGTCTTGGCAAAACATTTAACACTTATCATATTTTCAACCGTGAGCTTAAGCAAGCATGAAATTATTTTGTTGCACGTGATTGTAAATTATTATCGAAAATCTCTTTATTCTCGTTTCGTGTCTAACGCTATTTTGGATATTTTAAGATCCATGTTTTAATGTCAATTGAGGTGTTGGGCAAGTAACTGTGGAATTTTGACCTTGACATTGAATCTTCTCCATGTATGTTAAGGTTTTAAAGGAAGAGTTGTTCCCATGTTTTTGAGTCGGAGTTTTCTTGGAAATTTTAGTCTGTATGAGTCGCGTTGAGTTTTATGAGATATTGTTTTACGACGTTTCGGACGTGTGAGTGTACTTTGTGTTGCGTGGGTTTCAATTTTATTGCGTGTAAATTTACGAACTTTTGAGCGGCATGTCTAATGAAAGTGTTGTTCAAAATGATCACTTTATCTTACGTTGCGATTTATAATTTGACATTTTGGATTTATTGTCTTATTACGTTTTATTATTATGTTGGGAAATGAAATTTTGACACCGTTTGATTCTAGCGTTATTGAGTTTTATGAAAGTCTAGTTGGGTTGTATGGTGTCTTATCTTACGACATTGTGCGTCGCATATGTGAATTTTGGGACATGTATACGTACATTATTGTGTGCATTGATTTATAAGTTTTGGTAATAGACGTCATCCACGCGTTGTTTTGGGAAAGTTTCAGTTTCATGTGATTTATCTCTAGACTATATTGAAGTGTCAATCGTTATATACTAATTTCATTTTGATTAAATTATACTGTTGGTGTCAGTAAATGTATAAAAGATTTATGTTGTTTCAGATAGGACTGTTTATTTAAACGTGTTCCAATTATAAACTTTGCTGTCATAAGTTCCCGCACGCATGAAATGAATTTTCAGTTTGCATGTCGTTGTAGGTACCGCCTTAGGTAAGTGTGTTTCATCTGTACGGCCATTAACGTTCCTATCATGTAGTTAAATTTGGGGAAAATAAATGGACGTATATGGGCCATGTTGGAAATTTTATCTTCTGATGTTTTGCATTTTAAGGAAAATATTTTAAAATTGAAGTCGTGAAATTTTCCTTTGAGAGTTGTACAAACTTTTGTTGCACGTGCTTTGGTGCAGAAAATTACTTTCGCAACTATGGTATAATTTGATGTATGTTAGGACCATGGTGGTCCTTTTAAAACTTTGCTACACATCTTTTATTTCTGCCCATGTTGACGTGTGTACTGATCAAATGAGTTTTGAAAATGGTTTTATATGCGTAGTATTGGCAATCAATCTTAAAAACCTATCGAGTGAACGGTAGGGGATTTTTACCGCACGGATATATTGTTATAAAACTTATGTATTTGAAAGTTTTATAAAAGTTTAAACTGGCGTATTGGTTGAAAACCTTGAACTCATTAGGCTTATAGATGTAAACCTCGTCGTGGAATGAGTTGTAATTAAAGGACTAAAGGAGTTCTTGGGAATTGAAGCGTCGGATGATCCGACTCATGGTTAGCCTTGGATTTTGGGTTTCAGTTTCGGATCTGTGCATGTATGAATAATTGAGGTATCAGACTTACATGTTACTCCTATTTTTAAGCGGTCAATCTTTCCTTCGGTAAATCCTTGGGTTGAGCCTTATGCGTTTGCTTGAGTGCGTTTGGTTTGAACTGATGGGATGTTTTTGGCAACATGTTAAATGTTGGTCGTGTATTACCTTCGTGGGTACTTGAGTATATTGAGGACATTATGGGTTGATCGTAAAGAGATGTGATCGGAATTCTCATTTCCATATTAGGCGTCGACTTCTAACCTTTGAGGATCGGCTTAGTGTGAGTTGATTTGTCCTTTCGAGATTGGTATCCCTTGGAGTGTTGGATATATTTCCGGTGGACTAGGAGAGGTGTTAGCCTCTCGGTGGTGGGATTTAAAGGGAGTTAGGTATTGATATCTAATAGTCAATCTGTATGCTCTTCATGTGGTAAATTTTGGAAGTTCTTGGGGTTGACGTTGGGTCCTTGGGTTACATATCCGAAATCAGGTCGATTTGGGATGATCCAGTCAGTGGGAAGTTGAGGTTTCAAACCGCCCTCGAGGTAGTACGTGGCGTCTAAGGTTGGGAGGCAATCGAGGCCTCCTAGTCGGAGAATGACATAATAAGGACTTGACGTTCATCAAATCATCGGAGAGGCAAATTGGACCTTGAGCTTGTTATGAGGAACACTGTGACAACCTCAACCGGGGTGTAATCGGGTTCATATATGAGTTAAGGTTCTGTGAAGGCTTTTCTCTTGATTAGAGAATCAATTGGTCTCGCTAAGTGCGATGATGAGTGTCGGATGGTGCCAGATTTCGAGGATGAAATCTCTTTTAAGGTTGGGAGGATTGTAACACCCCGAAATTTAGAATATCGTTATGGTTATCATATTAAAACTTACTGTGTTTTAGATTTATCGTTAAATAATGAATTGATCTGTTTTGGGTATTGTGGGCTGAAAGTTGACAAAACTGGTTAAATTTGGATTTCGGTACAGTGCTCGCGACTGTGCCCGCGATAGTGACAGGGTGTCACAATCGCAAGGCACAATCGCCCCGTTTGTACCGTGATTCGTGTGGTCCGCGCGACTATGCCCGACGACTATGCCAAGGGCATAGTCGCATGTCACTATCGCCTGCGGGGGCTGAGAGGCTGATAAGTCCGAATTTTCACCCATTTCCCTCATTTCTCATTTTCTAATCCCTTCCCATTCTCTCCCAAATTAGTTCCTCTCTTCCCCACAAACCCTAACCCATTTTGAGGGTTTCCTCCTTAAACCACATGATTTTCATCATTTAGCTAGTTGGAATCAAGAACCCCAAAATATCTTCATCTCCATCTTCCTCACCAACCTCTTTGGGGTTTCATCCAACCTTTGCATCATTGAAGATTTGGAAGCTTATGGTTCATTTTGGTGACTTACATGGGTTTTGGTTGGTGGTTCGGAGTTGTAGTTAAGGTAACTTCTTGTTCTCTTCATTTATGGAAATTAGCGTTTCAACATAAGTTGAGATCTTTATGTATAATGTTTGGGGAATGAATTTAAATGGTTAAATATGGATTTTATGGTTGGACCCTTGTGGATCTAGGTTTTGGAAGCTTGATTTGAAGAGTTGGATTGGGTGTCTTCGGAAAGCTTTGGTGGAATTTAGGCTTTTGGAGGCCCATGTTTGTGGATTGAAAATTAGGTTTAACTTAACCTAGCAAGGTGAGTTCAAGTTGATTTGTGAAAATGGTGTACATGCCAAAATGGTTATTTTAAAGTGTTTTATACGAAATGGTTAACTGCTGATAAGTTCGAAGTATTTTGAAGTAAAATATGTTTTACTTGGTTAATTGTCAAAGAGTGAGTATTTTGATATGTTTTCATATTTGGTGAACTTGGGTTGTGTTAAGCTCATAAAATGTTCATATTTGGGTTTTGAATGTTCTAACGAGTAAATAGCATGGTTTTCTTCATGGTGTTTTTGTACAAGTAAAAGCTATTCTCATGAATTATGCATCATTGATTGTACAAACAAAGTCTATTACATGTTATATGCACTTCGGGTACATTTGCATTCATAAACCCTTTGGTAAATCTTTGGTCCCAATACGTGTTGAGTTTTGGGTTAAATATGTCTTTGTAGTGTGTGTCTTCGTAAACGTTATTTTAAAGACATTTCATTATTTGGAGGACCGATAATTATTGGTCAAATGGATTTTGAGCATTTTAGCTCGGTGTTGGGTTAAAATGAGTTGTGTGGACATTTGTCCGGATTTATAACCAGCGGGGGTTTTGAATAAGATGACGATTAATTTCGTATCGTTAGTGAGTTACATGTTTTTGGGTGCTTTGGTCATTCAATTGGAGTCATGTAATGTTAGACAGTGTCGTAATGGAACCATAGGCACGTAAGTCTGTCGGTTGTGTAAGGCCTAAGTTTTTGGGTTACAGCTAGTTACCGCTTGGGTTTGCTAGCGAGTAGGCAATAGGTGGCTTGATGCTGCCGAGTTGAAACTCGTCTAGATTGGATAGGCACCCACATCTGTAAGTCCTTGAAAGTGGAACTCGACGGAGTAAGGCCAGAGGCATAAACGGTCCGAGGTTGTGATGTCGGTGGTGGCATGGGAACTAGGATGTCGGGATGTGTGGTGAAATTCAATAACATCACGGGTGGCCCTATTCACGTGTTCTCGCCACCGTAGATGGAAACGTTTAGAGGACATGCAAGGAAGTCGCGTGAACGACCTACTTACGTTTTTTTCTATTCTCAGTATTTACGGATCTCCTCATCGTATATTCGTGGTATTTTAATTGGTAATGTCGTATTTTACCAACTTTGGTTTTATGTGGTCGACGATAAATGATGGCTTTAATATTGGGTTTTCCCCACGTATATTAAGGTTTGAATAGAATGTGTCATTTCCACGTGTCGGTGTTTAATTTCGTCCATTTTATGGTTGCGTGAGTTTTGGGTCTAATGTCCGTGTTCACGGCGATATTTATTTATGTGGGTCTTTATCTTTGGTTTATGAGTTATGGGTCATGTCCCACCCGTACTGGGTATTTCGAGATATAACATTTTATTTGCGTTTTATAAAATTCGGAGTTCGCTCTTTATTCTCAGTTTGAGTAAGTTTTGGGTTAAATCCAAATTTACAAAAGAACGTTTTATATTTGGATATTTGCCTTTAAATTACTTTGGTTTTGTTAACGGTTAACTCGGTGTCTCTCTCGTTTAAAATGCATAATTATTAGTAAGCAAGTCGTTTTCATAAGCGAAGCAAATCATATTGAAGTATTATGATTCAATTGCATATCTTCTTTTTAAATGATTAAGTTATCTTTGTTGAAAACTCTTGAGCTCAGTAGGCGTTAAGCCTAACCTTTTTATTTGTCGGCATGTGCATCAGGTTCCTGTTTGGGTTTGGTTCTAGCATCTGTGAAAAGTTGAGCCCTAGCTTTGTGCAAGTGTAAGTAGTAGGTGAAGTCTTCCGCAGGATGAATGTGTGTAGTGAGGTTAAATAATAAATCGGGATTAGAATTGTATCCTTTATCAATGTATTTAGAGAATTTTAAATCGGTTGCTATTTCCAGATTTTGAGGGTGTTACAGTGTGATTTTAAATGTTTTTCATATTTGAGCGTTAATGTTTAACTGACCGTGGGTTTCCAAAGATCAATACTTGTGTATTATCTTTTCTATATACTGTCAAGTATTCACACACACCGGTTCAATACTTCATATTGATTTTGTTATTACCATGTATCAAAAGTTTAATCTTTCTATGGTAATACTCCCATTTGTTATTCATTATTGTTTGAATCAAACATCATTTCATCATTAAATGTGCTTTCATTGTTAATATCTTTATATATTGTTCATATAAACATCTTACGTCTTTGACATTCCAAAATCTAATTCTTTATGAATTTTTTGATCTGATTTTAATCATTGTCAGATTCTCAAAACATTTCTATTCTTTCATGATTATTCATTCATACAAAGTTTTGAGAAATCTTAAATGCTTAAAATGCTCAAATTTCATTCTTATCTTGATGAGCATACATACACTGACAAATGATATCTTGAGCTTTAATGTCAAGAAAATCATTGAGATACGCATATTTTTTAGGACATATACATGTGATTCAGTGTGAGTGCTTAAAAGAACTTCCATGGATTCACGATAACCAGTGTTTCCTACCCCGGAAGTAATCCTTTGAGTGATTGAGGGGAGAGGGGTCAAAAGATTGAGAGTGGTGTATGAAGAGGTAAAATGGAAATGAAAGATTGGTTAGAAGTGAGCTTTAATGTTTAAAAGAAAGAGGGTGAGAGAACAGAGTAAACGAATATTACACTCTGCACCAAACTTCTTTCTGAGTCGGGCAGCCGCATAAACTGTTATTTCACAATTGTTTGTGAACAACATTGAAATAGGCACCTAGCCCATGCCATCTCTTGCATACAACCTCACCAGCTACTCATTCTTTTCTTAAAAAGAGAATGTTTCACATTTTCTGGGGAAACAACACATACTCTATTGGTACTTCACTCGGAAGTTACTGATATTGAAAAAGAAGGAAAGTTGCCCCACGTTCGACCCTTTCTCATGCACATTGCGTCTATGTATAATCATTGTTGTCTCAATGGTTTGCATATTTTGAGCCTTTTATGAAACACAATCATTGTGCTTAATTATTTCAAACACAAGCATGAAGACACAGGAAATTTATTTTTCTGTCAGAACATTCATAGAAAATACGTTGTGTCTTTTCAATGATTGAATGGAAGTCCTGGGGAGTCATCATCAAACCAACTTCTTAAATTGTACATTCGTTGTACACAGTAACTTAGTGTTACTGATAGGCATTCCTAACTGTTTAATGTATTGATACAGGGTTACAACTCCTAATTTGTTTGAATTTGAAAAGATTCAGATAAATATATTCTTGAATTGACGGCTCTTTACCAAGATCAATTGGAGGAGATTGTTCAAATCATGAAGATTGTTCTAAATTGTTTAAAAGGGGGAGAAGTTTCAAAGACTAAACTGAAATTGATGAGTTTTGATGATGTTAGTGTATTATTGTATCCAAGATTTAATAGGAAAAGTCAAGTTTAGTAAAGTCAACAAAGTCAATGTTTAGTTTAGCCAATATGAGTTTACTTTGTTGTTAAGCATGTGGTTTTAGACTTGTGGTATAAATACCATGTTGCCTTGTAAATCATGAAGCTAGACACATTGTACTCAAGATTGTTAGATCAATGACTAATGAACTTTCTCTCTCTACACTCTCTCTCTAGAATATACTTTGAATGTTAGATCTTGATTGATTAGATTGTGCTTGAATTCATTGGGAGTACATTATCAATTGGTATCAGAGCATACCAAACAAATTCAGAAAGATCACTTTGAATCAACTTCTTGAAAAATTCAAGAAAATGGTTGTTTTCGAAAAAGTTACTGTTTGATTCGTAATTTTCTTGTTTGTGTACAATTAAATCATGAAATTGATTTGATTGTAAACGTTTTGTCATAAGGATCATTTTTCGTTCAGATCACTCTGTCAAATTCCAATTGTAAATTGATCATTTTGATCAAATTGTTGATTTTTTGAAAAATTGAAAATGAGCACTGTTTCTTGAATCAATTCGTTGATTTTTATGGTTTTAATGGAAATTTTGTGATAGAAAAGTGTTCTAATATGCAAATCGATCATATTGTTGCAAGTTTATGTTTCAATTTGCAGGTTTAAGTTGATTTGAATCGATTTTATGAACTGAAGTGTCAAAACGCGCAAGATCTAGAAAACGCGCAAGTTCTTCGTAGAACGCGCAAGCTTCAAGTTGAAGAACGCGCAAGTTCATCAAGTTCGTTAGAACGCGCAAGTCGTTAAAACGCGCAAGTCGCTAAAACGCGCAAGTTGGAGATTCGGCCTCAAACGCGCTAGTCGAAGTTAGCGAGTTTCTAAAACGCGCTAGTCGAAGTTAGCGAGTTTCTAAAACGCGCCAGTCGAAGTTATCGAGTTTCTAAAACGCGCAAGTCAAAGTCTGCGATTTCAGTGATCTGCGAGTTTCAATACTTAGATTTTTTTTTTAAAATTAATTTTTTTTGTGATCCAAGTTTGACTTTTTAGTCAACTTTTCTGAATTGGTTTAGGAACGATCATTTTTTTTCAAGCATTTCTTACTAGAGAAAAATATTTTGATAGTGATCATATTTTGATAGTGATCATAAATTTCTGATTTTTGACGATCATTTTTTTAAGCTAACATTCTGACAAGATGCCTGTTACAGATGAGAGAGGAAATACCATTTTATCTGCAAGAGATATGGCTGTTTTGTACATGCCAGAAATACCAAAGATGGAAGCTGAATTAGACAAGCTGAAAAATCAGAATTCAAAGCTTCTAAATCAGATTCAGGAGTTCAAATCTAAATTGTCAAATTCTGATAAAACTCCTGATTGTATAAAATGTGCTAATCTTGATAAATCTGATTTTGCATGTATCATCAGAGCAAGTGAGAATGAAATTGAAATAAAAGAAAAAATCATTGGGGTAAAAGAGAAAATTATTTTACAAAAAGAGAGAAAGATAAGCAATCTTCAAAGCCAACTGAAGACGACTGAACAGAAGTCATCAGAATCACAAGATGAATCAGTCAAGCTTAAACTGAAGTTTAAGGTTTTTGAAGATCATATATCTAGTCTGGAAAAGAAAATTGCTGAATTGTTAAAAAGCATTAAAGAAGATAAAGTCAAAGAGAATCTTCAAAGCCAACTGAAGAAGATTGATCAGAAATCATCTGAGCTGAAAGATGAGTCAGTCAAGCTTCAACAGAAGGTTAAGGCTTTTGAAGAAAAGATATCTGTTTTGGAGAAGAAGAATGCTGAACTGCAAACAAGTCTCCAAGTAGAAAAAGAAAAAGCAAATGTGAAGACATCTTCAACTCAACAATCATCTGAGAATTCTAAGAAAGCTGACCAAGAGAAGAAAAATCTTGAGCTTAGATGCCTTAAACTTTCAAAGACAATGTCTGATTTTGAAAAGATTCTAATCACTGAAAGAGACACATTTGCTAAGGAAAGAAAAGTTCTTGAAGATAAAAATACTGAACTTCCCAAGCAGATTTCTACTTTACAAGACTTGCTTGAAAAAGAAAGAAATATTTTCAAAGAAAAGAAGCAGTCTTTTGAGGAACAAAAGAAATTATTTGAAAAGAAAAATGCTGGGATTTTCAAAGATATTTCTGAGAAAAACAAGAACTTGGAAACAGATTTTGAACAAGAACGTTCATATTTTGAATCTGAAATATCTAAGCTCACATCCAAATTATCTGTTCTATCATCAGATATTCTTAAAGAACAGCTGGCTAGATCTGATTTGAAAAAGAAGTTTGACACAATTACTTCTGAAAGAAACATTTTAAGGGCAAAGATAAAAGACTTAGAAGTTGCAAACGTCAATTTATCAGAAAAGATTTCAGCTGATGTGATTAGTCAATCACCTGTTGATAATTCAGCAGATTCAGTCTGTTCTTTCAAAACAGCTTCAAGTTCTATTCATGATAAAAATGTTTTAAAAAAGAAAAATGTCAAACCAAACACTGTCAAATCAAGTCAGATCAGACCATCTAATCTATTCTATGACAAATCTGTTGATGGATCAACGAGCTTCTATGTTAAATCTCTTGGAAAGCAATCGAAGAAAAATCAGATGGTCTGGCGAGTGAAGACTTCTGAAGAAGAGAAGAAGAATGACAGATCATTCAAATCCACAACCAATGCCAAAAAGAACAGTACGCATAAAGGTAAATCTTTTGGTAATTCTGATATATTTTATTCGACTAATCATCTGATCAGGATTGCTCAAAGGAAGATCTGCTGTTCTTATTGTGGAGAGAATGACTTCATTCAAAGAGAAACTGCTCACAATTGGTACGGATCTTATAGAATAACTTCTCAGAATTCTGTTTTTAAAAGATATACATCTAATGAGAAGTGGATTCCTAAATCTAACATACCAGGACCCAAATACCAGTGGGTACCAAAGCCTGTTAAATCTGTTTCGCAGGTACCCCAGGTATAGGGGGAGCAAGATGATTGACTTCTGATCATATACAGATCAGGACTCGTACTTCAAAGTACAAAATTTTGACTTCTGATCATGTACAGATCAGGACTCGTACTTCAAAGTACAAAATTTTGACTTCTAAGTACTACAACTTAGAACTCGGACTTTAATGTCAAAGACAATGGCTCTTGAATAACATAGTTCAAGACCCGCACCTTAATGTAAAGACTATGGCTTCTGATCACATGACAGATCAGGACCCATTCTTCAATGTTCAGATAAGGATATTATGCAAAATATCCAGGGGGAGCTTATCTGACCTAAATCATTCTATAATGATTTGAGGGGGAGCTTAAATGTAAGTATCTTCTAATCTTAGATCTTTGATTGTTTGAAAGAAGAACAACTTTCAAGCATGAAAAACAATTTCTTAAATGTTCAAACCACTTCTCTATTCTCAAAAGATTTCATGAATTAAGAAGTGTGAATTTAAATGTTTTTCAATATTGAGCTTTAATGTTTAACTGACCGTGTGTTTCTAAAGATCAATACTCGTGTATTATCTTTCCTAAATACTGTCAAGTATTCACACACACCGGTTCAGTACTTCATTTTAATTTGTTATTACCATGTCTCTAAACGAACCTATTTTTCGATGGTAATACCCCGTTTGTAAATCACTGTTGTTGAGCAACAATCATCATTTCAACTTGAGCGTTCATTGCAAAATTGTTTATATTCATTCATATAAACAAAATATTCAGTTCTTTGATACCCTAACCATTTTTATTTGATCTGATTGATACATTGTCAGATTCTCAAAACAATTCTTTTGATTTCATTTCTTTCTTTCAATATTCTTGTTTTGAGAGATCTTCATTGTTCAAATGCTCAAATTTCATTCATATTTTTAATGAGCATACATTTTGACAATGTTTTTCATACTCTGTGCTTAACTGTTCAAGTTAAACTGTTGAGCAACTATTATTTCTAGGATAACTTCCGGGGTTGGAAACACTAGTTAACGTGAATCCATGGAAGTTCTGTTTAACCTCACACACGAATCCCATAAATCAAAGAGTGGGGGAGATAACTCATCCGGTTGAGTTTTTCTCATTGCGTGGAGCGGAAAAATGTAAATGAGAGTTTGGTTAGAAGTGAGGAAAATGTTAAAAAGAAAGAGGGTGTGAGAACAGAGTTAAAAGAATATCAAAACTCTGCACCAACCACTTTCTGAGCCGGGCAGCCACATATTCTGATTGGTTCACATTCTTTGGTGACCATCATTGAAACAGGCAGTGAGCCCATGCCAACTCTTGCATTAACCCCACCAACCACTCGTTTCTTTCTTAACAAAGAAATGTTTCAATTTTCTTTAGGGACGCAGCATATCTGCTATCTGGTCTTCACTCGGAAGATTTAGATATTGAAAAAGAAGGAAAGTTGCCCCACCTTCGCACCTCTTTCATGCACATTGAGTCCGTGTAATACATGTTGCTGTCTCAACAGTTTACACAATTTGAGCCTTATGAAACACAATCATTGTGCAAAATTCTTTCATACACAAGCACGAGCACACAGAAAATTTGTTTTTCTGTCCGAACATTCATAGATAAACCTTGTGTTTTTCAATGATTGAATGGAAGTCCTGGGGAGTCATCATCAAACCAGCTCCTTAAATTGTACATTCGTTGTACACAGTAACTCCGTGTTACTGACAGGCACTTCTAACTGCTTCATTTGTTGAATCAGGGTTACAACGTTCATTATATCTGAATTTGAAAAGATTCGGGTATATACAGTTCATGATTCAGTGCAGATCAAAAAGGAGGATAATGTATTTTCAAGGGGGAGAATCAAAGATTATGTTGAAATTGAAGATGTTTTGATGATTATGAAGCTCACAATAATCAAAAAGGGGGAGAAATATACAGAGTTCAATTTCAAATCAATTTCAAAGTTCTGAAGAATGTTTAAAGTCATGACTTGTGGAGAATTTTCTGAAAAGTTCAAATCAGATGAAAAGAAATCATTCTCAAAGATTTCTGAAGACAATGAAGATTCAAGTCTTGAAGATGATTCGAGAAAGTTTGTTTTTCTGAGGACTGATAAGAGATTACAGTGATGAAGATACAATTTTCAAAGTTCCCTCGAAGTTTCAAAGTTTAGAAGAAGTTTAAAGAATTTCAAAGAATTCAGATTTACTTTTGAAGACTTGTTGACTTTTCAAAGTTGCAAAGTGTTAAAGACTTTTCAAGATTCGTCAACAACTTCAGAAAGAGCTTCAAAGTTCAAGACCGTCAGAGACAAAAGTTGAAGAATCAAGCGCTGAAGACTTATGTCAAATTTTTATTAAATCTTGAATACAAAGGGGGAGATTGTTAGTGTATTATTGTATCCAAGATTTAATAGGAAAAGTCAAGTTTAGTAAAGTCAACAAAATCAATGTTTAGTTTAGCCAATATGAGTTTACTTTGTTGTTAAGCATGTGGTTTTAGACTTGTGGTATAAATACCATGTTGCCTTGTAAATCATGAAGCTAGACACATTGTACACAAGATTGTTAGATCAATGACTAATGAACTTTCTCTCTCTACACTCTCTCTCTACACTCTCTCTCTAGAATATACTTTGAATGTTAGATCTTGATTGATTAGATTGTGCTTGAATTCATTGGGAGTACATTATCAGATGATAATGATTCTCACAATCATCAAAAAGGGGGAGAAATCTACAAAATATCAATTTCAAAGAATTTCAAAGATAAAGATGAAAAGATATCAAAGTCTATTGAAAAGCTTTGTGAAGAAATTCTAATGTCTGATGAAAATAAATCATGACAAAAGATTCAAAAGTCAAGTCAAGATGATTGAGAAAGTTTGTTTTTCAGAAGATGATCCAGAGATCATAGAGTTGAAGATATAAGATCAGAGATTCCTCAAAAGTTCAAAGATGAAGATTTCTGAAGTTTCAAAAGATTTTCAAGAATTCAGATTTGTTATCAAAGACATGTTGATTTTTTAAAGATGATAAACGTGAATGATTTTTCAAGATTCTTTAGAGCTTCAGAGATTAATGACTGTCAGAGTTGCAAAAGAAAAATCTGTCAAAGTCAAAGATTGTCAGAGATAGAAGTTGAAGAATGAAGAACGGAAGACTAGTGTCAAATTTTTATTAAATCTTGAATACAAAGGGGGAGATTGTTAGTGTATAATTGTATCCAAGATTTAATGAGAAAAGTCAAAGTCCTGTAAAGTCAACAAAGTCAACTTTAGTTGTTTGAGAGTTTCTATCTTGTTTGTTTTAGTGTCTTGAGAGAAGATATGTTTAGAGAGTTTAGACATGTGAGAGTTTCTAAGTTCATATAAATATGCTTTGTGTAATTGTTGATTGTAACCAAGTATCATACGTAACTTTCATATCAATAGACTTGTGATTGATTCTTTCTCTAGACTCTCTCTCTCTAGATTCATAATTGTCAAATCTTGTTTGTTGATTGTGCTTGAATTGATTGGGATGTACATTTTCAATTGGGAAATTGATGAGTTTTGATGATCATGATTCTCACAATCATCAACAAGAGGGAGAAATCTACAAAAGATAAATTTCAAAGAATTTCAAAGATAAAGATGAAAATATGTCAAAGTCTGTTGAAAATATTTGTGAAGAAATTCTAATGTCTGATGAAAAGAAATCATGACAAAAGATTCAAAAGTCAAGTCAAGATGATTGAGAAAGTTTGTTTTTCAGAAGATGATCCAAAGATCAGAGAGATGAAGATACAAGATCAAAGATTCCTGAAAAGTTCAAAGATGAAGATTTCTGAAGTTTCAAAAGATTTTCAAGAATTCAGATTTGTTATCAAAGACATATTGATTTTTTAAAGATGATAAACGTGAATGATTTTTCAAGATTCTTTAGAGCTTCAGAGATTAATGACTGTCAGAGTTGCAAAAGAAAAAGCTGTCAAAGTCAAAGATTGTTAGAGATAGAAGTTGAAGAATCAAGAACGGAAGACTAGTGTCAAATTTTTATTAAATCTTGAATACAAAGGGCGATATTGTTAGTGTATAATTGTATCCAAGATTTAATGAGAAAAGTCTAAGCCATGTAAAGTCAACAAAGTCAACTTTAGTTGTTTGAGAGTTTCTATCTTGTTTGTTTTAGTGTCTTGAGAGAAGATCTGTTTAGAGAGTTTAGACAGGGTTTGGGCTTAAAATGTACACAAGGGTATTTGGGTATAAATAGGGATATGTTTGTAATTGTTTGTAACCAAGTCATTCAAAATGTAGCGCGTACGAAGTTTTGTTTTCTAGGGAGAGAAAGCTTGTAACTCTCTCTAGACTCTGTGAATAAACAAAATGTTTCCCTCCCAATCTCTTGTTATTCTTTTAACAATCAATCAAACCTTGATCACTGGAACTCACATGTGGTATCAGAGCCAAACGAAAAAAAAAACTACGTAACGATCAAGATTAAGTTTGATAGATGGAACAATTCATTTTCGCATCTACAATTTATGAGAAATTCAACTATGTTGAATTGATGTCAATTTGATTGATCCTTGATGATTATTTGATTCTTAGTCTATTGTCGAATCACATAGAATAAATGACTATGTTTAATTGCAACGAATTTCGAAGACTTGTTTGATTTTGAGAATGTTTGGGTCGTAAACTGTCATACACTGTATATTGATCAAAATCAATTGATCACGTTAGTTTTTGTAAAATTGATTCTCATGAGTTGTAATCGATCACTCTACGAGCATAATGTCAAATTTTGGTGAGATGTTTCATAGATTTGAGGTGAAACCAGTGGATTTTTTTCGAAAAACGCTCAAGATCTCAAGAATTCCCATGATCAACAAAGAATTCGCATGATATTTGAAGAACTCTCATGGAAGAACTCGCATAACAGAATTCACATGATGAGAAAACCTTTGAAGATGAAATTTTGTCTATGTCTGGAATTCGCTTGATAGTGACATGCGAAATGTTCAGAATTCGCATCGATACAAATTCTTTGACGCTGAAAAACATTCTAAGTGTAGAATTCGTATCACAGTAAAGAGATGATGTAACACCCTAAAAACAGGGATGACAAAAAAATCCGAAAAAACGGACATGCGGTATTTAAAATTGCCAAAGCAAGAGCCTCCCAACAATGGGAAAATACACAAACCTGTTTAAATACAGTCGTAAATAAACGGACAATAAATAACCACCAACTAATCTAATTTCCATAACTAGAAAAGAGATTACAAATAAGGGTGTCATTTATAAACCCAAAGGTTCTCCTACCGAAAGTAAGTCGAATTGCAATATTCTCAAATCTCTCATCCAAGCACTATGCCCGCTTAGAACCGGTGCCGCTAAAACCTGAGATACACATCGACACCAAACAAGTGTTATGCCAAAAAGCCTTGTGAGTTGAACAATAAAAAGCATGTATGAACACTAATAATTCTTATCAGCAGTTAACCAGTGTTCATAACATGTGGAGTCATTAGGGGAGACCCAAAGCACCAATCAAATCCCACCCAAGAGTCGATATACCTTGATGCCCTTAACAAGGAACACCCGAAAGGCCCGGCACACCCGAAGACTATCGCAGAGAATATTCCCCGGATGGCGGAGGTCTAGGCACATACCATCACAGTGGCGCCCAAGACTACATCCTCCTATTGTACTGACTTGGTTCGTCCAACATAATCCCACTCAAGAGTCGATATACCTTGATGCCCTTAACAAGGAACACCCGAAAGGCCCGACACACCCAAAGACTATCGCAGAGAAAATTCCCCGGATGGCGGAGGTCTAGGCACATACCATCACAGTGGCGCCCAAGACTACATCCTCCTAGTGTACTGACTTGGTTCGTCCAACATAACGCATATAGGAGGTCCTTAGGTATATTTCAACCAAATATAATTCAATACCAACCGTGGGTATAATAACACCCTTCTAATAGCATGAGTCCAACATAAGACTTAAATATCCACATAACCACGTTGTAGATACAATATCACCAAGAGAATATTCCATTTGGAAATCATCATATTATCCAAGCATATACTCGTTAAACATGTCAAAATACCCATATTAATTACTCATCATGGGAACCCCAAATAATTCCACAAATAGAATAAATCATGGGATGATACTTCATAAACATATGTCTCACATAATCTCATGGAAATACCATCAAATGCATTAACCCATAAAGATGACAATTTTGAGCAAATATGTGATAATAACAACAAATAGCAAATATGATGTGTATCCAGTTTTAACAAAAGTTTAGTAAACTCACCTTGCTAGATTTAGGCTAAATCTAGATTTCACCCAACGAGCTCTTTTGAAGAACACTTGGATTCTCAAGACAAAACTTCCAAAACCTAAATCCATACATATTCAACCAGAATTAAACATAATCAACTACAAAAAATCATTTCCCAATCCATATACATGGATACCTCAACTAATACCGAAACCCTAACTTCCATAACCGAAGAGGATAGAAGATTACCTTAACCCAAGCTTGAATTCACCAACGAAAACACTTCTAGTTCACCAAAATGATTACAAACCTTCAATCTATGAAAGGGAGAACAAAGGATGGATGAAACCCTAGAAAACTTTGGGGAAGAAGATGAATAGTGAGAGATGAGAAGCTTACCACCACAAAATACTCTAGTATACTTCAATAGACTTCCAATCTCTTTCCATATCCTTGAAAATCTCTAAAAAGGAAACTATAGAAACTTGAATTACCCAAATTGGAGCTCTAGATCAAAAGATACGAGGAAATGAAGTTTGGGTCTGAAAATGTGATTTTAATCGTCCAGGCGCGGTTGGCGAGAGTGAAGGCGAAAGTGACAAGTGTCACTCTCGCGGGGCACTTTTGCCAAGATTTTACCGCGAGCTGTAAACTTTCCCGATCACTGTTTTGGCCATAACTTCTTCGTTATAGCTCCGTTTTTGCTCCGGAAAGAACCGTTGGACTCGTAATTGAATCCTTCATCCATCTAGACTATAAAATCAAGGATTCAAGTCCAAAATCAAAAATCTTAGTTTTCCTTAATATATCGGTTTATGTATTAACTTGGATTGATACCTTTAGAAAATCGGGGTGTTACAATCCTCCCAACCTTAAAAGAGATTTCGTCCTCGAAATCTGGAACCACCAAGCACCCAAACATCACACTTGGAAATATTGATTGATTTACTATCCAAAAGGAATACCTTCATGAGACTTCACCTTATATATGGCCCCCGATTGCATCCCGGTTTAGGTTGTCGCTGTGTTTCTCATACCGTGCCATTACAAACTAAATCTTAACGTTCAATATATTTTGCCGATGTCAGGATGAACATTTAGTCCCTGATTAATCGTTTTCTTAATCATTAAATCTCGGTTGCCTCCCAACCTTAGATTGCTCGTATTACCCCAAGAGTAACCTACGACCTTATTCAATCATTTCCACCAAAAATATCCCAAATCAAACATTTCGTTTAAATACCTCTAAATACGACGTATCAAGGTCTCCTTGATAATCGATTTGTACTTAAAGTCCGCCTCGACATTCTCACCAAATGTATCCAATAAACATTACCACCAAACTCCCACCATGCACTCAAGCATCTATTTCCAAATTAGCGAAAGTACTGACAATTATCAAAATACCAATGATTGATTATTAATTATCAACATCTAACTTCCTTACCAGTCAACCATCACATCATCATTATTCACAAATACCAAACAATATAATACACCACCGACACACAACATGTCGTCGTACCAAATTCTCACCATTCGAAAACCAACCATACCTAAACAACCGAACACGATCTTAATCCGCAGGTTTAACGAAGCATAAAGATCGTTACTTAACTAACTGGGAGAAAGCACCTGTCTAACGCCTCAAACTCCGAGGACTCTTTTAAATCCTTAATATCGACTTCTAACACGAGGGGGCTAACACCTATAGCCCAATGAGTTCAAGGTTTTTCACACTACTATGCCAAGTTGAAATTTATAAAACTCTCAAATACATAAGTTTTATAACAATTAAACGTGCGGTAAAAATACACTATCGTGCATTCGATAGGTTTCAAAATTGATCCCCAATTCCACACCTATAAAAAACCATTTTCAAAACTCATTTGATCAGTACTTACGCTAATAAAACGATAACTGTAACATCCACCCTCCTAAATATGCTTAACTAGTGATTCTAAATATGTATTATATGTTAAAACATGTTTTATGTGTTAATTATGTAAAAAGGAGAATTTGCTAAAATGTTAAGTGTTATAGTGACATATAAGTAGAGCCCATAGTTGGATTGATATGTAGGAGGTAAGATTGGTGCTAACACATCACAAATGACATAATTAGATGATGAGAGAGTTCAAAATACAAAGTGCATTGTTTAAATGGAAATGGGGTAGGTCACTAGAGTGCCTAAATGGGAAAATTCTACCCAAAACTTGAACGGATGATCCAAATTGAGTGAAACAAGTTGGAACACCCTAGATCAATATATTAAGAAGTGTTAGAAGTGACGGAACTTAAATAAAGCCAACCGTTTGGGAGTTATAGAAGTACGATGTTATAAGTGATAAATATCAACGTAAGATTGGAAAATGGACTTCTGGGTCGAATTAGAGGCTGAAATTTTATACTTAAGCTTCTTATACATTAATTAAGGGATCTGGAAAGTTTCGTGCAAATCAGAGTTGAAACAACCCAGATACGCATGAGGGACTAAATCTGCCAACAGTGGAAAAATATGTTGACTTTTTGACCAAAATAGTTCAAAAACGGGATTTTCACTCTTATTTGATAAATTCCAGCCCCAAATCAGTCACACACACTCAAGGTGCGATTCTCACATAGTGTACTCATCCAAGCTCAAAATCAAGAAGATTCAACAAGATTTTGATGAAATTGAAAGATTAAACAAAGGTATAAACACTATCTTGAACCCATTTCATGATTTTTGGTGTTTTGATGATGATGTGAGGAATCTAGGGTTTCATGTGGTTAGTATTTTTGGTATTTTCATGTTAAAAATGGTTGTATAACATGATATTGATGCTAGATATGATTAGTTTATGTTTTATGTTATTATCATCAAATTGGGGTTTATGATGGGTATGAAGTTTAGTGATTAAGTATATTTCTTGTTAGAATATGGTAGTGTATCATGATTATGATGGTAATGATGAATACATTTAAGTAATTTTTTGCAAGCTTATGAACAAAATGTACAAGTCTCGAAGCATTTGGTACAACTCATGGGTATAGGTTATGGAATGAGAAATTATGCAAGATTTCATGAAGTTTTGCTAGCAATAGTTAAAATATGATTGTTCATGATGAAAATATGAAATTAGGGGCATTTGGGGTTGAATTGGCTATTGGAACATGTAAAAATGAAGATTTTCGAGTGGAAGGACAATGTAAATACGCATACTTTAAAAAATTGTATAAAATCATAGAAAAATCGTATAAGGATGATTCCAGTGGCGTTAGAAAGGTATAAATGTCTAGTTTATTTTATATGAAGACATAATAACCTAATTATAGCTGTAAGATGTGCTAAAAGTGCAATTTGTACAGGGTTGTCAAGCTGAATTTTGACAGCTTGTAGCTGCTGTGTTGTAAAATCTGTATAAAATCAAAGAAAAATCATATTGATATGAGATCAGTTGCATCAGAACCATACGAGAGTCTAAATTATTTTATCTTTATAAGTCATTAAGTGATTTTGAGTCTAAGTAGGGCAAAACAGGGGATAAACAGAGGGTTGTAATGGAAAATGCAAGAAAGAAAGTTAACTAGTTAAGGTATCATCTTGAGTATTTGTTGCCCAAAGCTCATAATACTTGTTGAACTCACTCCAGGGATCATTTGAAACCTGTTGGTTATATTTGGAGGATACCTCAACGTGGGATAACGAAGTTGGGACGTAGCTTCAGAATTGACTTCCGGTTGACAACCGGTAGCACTGTGAGTTAAATGACTGATTTATATATATATAACATATTTATAACTATATATGCATTTCCTTCATGTGTATTTGTTCATGTGTTTTCTTATTTTAATGGATGGTCTTTGATTCCGGTTGAGTCATTTCTATTACGTGATTCTTTCTACGATGATGGTCGGTTTTGGATCCGGATTCCGTTGATTTTATTTCTTTGGTTTCTTTGTTATGCCGGGAGTACGGGTACTACTTTGTGTAGTATGCCGGAAGCAACGGTGGATGTCAACAGCCCGGATGAAGGGGGAGTCCGGTGAGACATTCGGATAGCCGTACTCATTGCCCAATGGTTAGGAGGGGCATGAGTATAGGACTTTGGCACACCCGGAAGGGGAAGGGCGGGTTGGTGCAAAGTCTAATAATTCTTGATAGTTATGTTGTATGGTCATGTGTGATAAATTGTGATATGTCTTGTTTAATTTAGTTGGCATGACTTCTTGAATAACTTGTATTATGGATTTGTTGTTGCCGAAAATGATCGATTCACAACATTTGACCTCTTGAGTATGGTAATCGTATACTCCATCCGATATGAGTTGGTATAATGTTCCGGTCAGTCTGTTCCGTGTGTTGTGTAACGTCTTGATTATATATCCGTACCATATACATATATTTATAATGCCTATATATATATTGATTAGTTCATTTATCTCACTAAGCTTTATAGCTTACCCGTTATTGATTAATTTTGTTTCAGGAAAGAGGATTATAGACAAAGGGAAAGATAAGGAAGCTTAGTTCGGGTGTTGTTTCAAGTGCTGATTTAGAATTTTTGGGTATATTAGTACTTGCTTTTGGTGTGTTATATATATAAATATGTAAGTATTCTATCGGGTAGATATGTCCCCGGTTGTTTGTAAGTAAACTTTATGATTGTAAATCTTAACTTTTGGGTTGGTTTATGTTTTGGATAAATGGATAAAACGTAAGAATTTAAAACGGACATTTCAAAGTTTCGATTAAAATTAATATCCCGTATTTTGGTGGTTTTAAAATGATTAATTTTGGAGATTAAAATAGAGATTGGACATTTTGAAAACCGTGATGTTACAATAACGAAAGATGCGTAACAAAATTTTCAAACAACTACCCGGGTCTTAGTATGCATCAATTTATGCTATGCGTATGAAAATAACTTTCCGTCCCATAAAATGTGCAATAAAAGTTTGTACAACTCTCAAATGAGGATTTCACAACTTTAACTTTAAAAATCTTTTACTTTAGCACAAGACGTCGGAAGATAAAACTTCCAACAAGACATATATACATCCGAAATAACATAAATCTTTTATACGATTACTCACACCAACAGTATAATTTATGTAAAGAACGAGAAATAGTTTCATGTACTAAAACAGTGTATAACAAGACTTTCATACAAAACTACAGAAGGGAAATTCACAAAATCGAATCCCAAAATTTCTGTAAATGAACCATGAAATGTCATTAAATAAAACTTCTCATTCCCAAAATTTAGTAAAGACATATGCATGCGATTTGAGCAATTGTAAGAGCATTTAGTTTAATTCCAAACTGTATAAACAAAATGTTTGCAAAATCCAAGACCACATGCTCATAATATCGAACTCTTAAAGTTTTCTCTCTTTTAGTCACAATGCGGCATGAAATAAGATTTCACAACTAAACTTTCATGCGACCGTTTATTTCACAAAGCTAGTAGATTGATATGCGTATGCACCCGGTTAAAACATGAAATAATTTGTGTCATTTTCGACTTCAAAGCCAAATATAAACATGCTCTCATCGTTCTAAAACATTGGGTAAAATACCATGACGAAAATTTCCAATAAAATACGCATACATGATATGTGCAACTGAACTGTTCCCACTAAACTCAAAAGGGAAACAATACCACTGTTTTTAAACCGGACAAATTTCTTCAAGACTCCATTTAGTTAAAACCGAACCAATGACCCAACAGTTTACGTAAATACCCAATGAAAGTCGATATAAATATTGAAACACGTTTGACTAACTATTATGCAAACATGACCAAAAGTATACTTAACTAAAATCTCATCGTTGGTTGAGACAAACCATTTTTCAAATGAACTCATACTCTTACGTTTTCAAAATGCCTCATAACACAATAATATGTGTTTTCTGAAAGAAGGTTTATAAAATCAAATATACAAAATGACACTTACGTCAATTGAACTCCAATTATATATGTAAAATCATCGAAGAAACGTCTCAACATGATCATAAAACTAAACATTCCAAAATAACCAAAACTTCTAATTGGTTGCAACAAAATGTTTTCCAAAACGAATCCCAGTTCAACGACATGCATTTTCCAACGATTTATAAAATCATATGCACCAAATGGACAATTAAATATCCAAAACATAGTGGCCGACAACGGGGGTACCCGTATCCGTTGAGAGCGGAAGAACACAAAGTATGCCGCTCCTACAATGTTCATCGCATGACATCTAATGACCTGAAAGTCCAAGTGTCCCTACGAATCCTTGACAAGTTCCACCCAAGAGACGAGATACCTTAATGCCACAAAGGACACCCGAAAGACCCGGCACGTCCGGGGACTACAACTGAGGAAATTCCCCTACGGCGGAGATCTAGGCACCCACCCACATGGTGTCGCCCAAGACTACCTCCTCCTAGTGCCTACTTGTCAAGTTTGGTCATAAAACATGACTCCCGGAGTCCAACCCCGTAGCATCCAATTGACCATCAAATAAAACTGACTCATGAATGACAAAATCACTCGAGCCTGCAACGATTATAAATATGCAATAAAATGCATTAAGATGTAAATCATAAATTGGATTCTACATCGAGCCATTAAAACCGGACAAATGTCCTCAATACTCTTTAAGTCGACACCGAGAGCTAAAATGCTCAAAAATCCATTTGACCAACCATTATCGGTCCCCCAAATAATGAAATGTCTTTAAACAACGTTTACGAAAACATAAACTTCAAAGACGAGATTAACCCCAAAACTCAATACATAATGGGACCAAAGAATTTCAAAAGGGTTTATGAATGCAAATACGCCAAAATGCATATAACATGTAATAGACTTTATTTGTACCAAAAATTACCAATATGCATAAGTCATGAAATGGACTCTATTTGTACAAAATCCCAAAATGCTATAATCATGATATTACTTATCAAGATGTCCAAATTCCAAATATGAGTATTTTATGGAACTAAATAAGCCAAGTATATCAAATGTGAAAACTCATTAAAATACATTTTTACTCACACTTTGACAAATACCAAGTAAAATACATTTTTACTTCAAAATACTCAGAACTTATCAGTAGTTAACCATCTCATGTAAAACACTTTAAAATAACATTTTGGCATTTACACCGTTTTAACAAATCAACTTGAACTCACGCTCCTCGATTTCTATAGTTACACTATCGTCATCCAGATGTTCAACGTCTTAAGGCAAAGACCACATACTTCATGGGTTCAACTCACAATTCCTCCTCGAATACATCGATTCAAAAAGTCTATGGTTCTAATCCAACCAATCAATCCGACTCGAAACAGTCCACTTAATACAATCACCAAACTTATCGTCACTCCAAGTAACGAATAATAAAATCGTCAACCTTTTCTAATATATACCCATTCATAAACTTTCTTACGACCCCAACGGTCAACATACCAATACAGTTCATACAACCACGAGGATGAATAAGGAGGAGATTAACAGAATTGAACACGAAGGAAACGTACTACCACGTCTACCAAATATCATAACATTAGTAAACCAAGCACAAGAGAACGTACTACTACATTACCAATTGTCACAGTAACGGTACTTCAAGCACCATCACGTATAAATATCCTCATAATAACATTAGCTAGGTGAGATTATGAACATATAATACATAAAGGTTCTCGTTACCATCGCCACAACGCTTAATAACCATAGTTTCCGTCGACTCTAAGAGTAACTCATCTTAGAAATTCTACCCATCTCACAATCAATACTTAAAATACTCGGTCTAAGTCTAGACATCTGACATTCATGCCTAGTTCACTTAAACTAGAGCTTTGATACCAACTTGTAACACCCTAAAAATAGGGATAACAAAAAAATCCGAAAAAACGGACATGCGGTATTTAAAATTGCCAAAGCAAGAGCCTCCCAACAATGGGAAAATACACAAACCTGTTTAAATACAGTCGTAAATAAACGGACAATAAATAACCACCAACTAATCTAATTTCCATAACTAGAAAAGAGATTACAAATAAGGGTGTCATTTATAAATCCAAAGGTTCTCCTACCGAAAGTAAGTCCAATTGCAATATTCTCAAATCTCTCACCCAAGCACTATGCCCGCTTAGAACCGGTGCCGCTAAAACCTGAGATACACATCGACACCAAACAAGTGTTAGGCCAAAAAGCCTTGTGAGTTGAACAATAAAAAGCATGTATGAACAGTCATAATTCTTATCAGTAGTTAACCAGTGTTCATAACATGTGGAGTCATTAGGGGAGACCCAAAGCACCAATCAAATCCCACCCAAGAGTCGATATACCTTGATGCCCTTAACAAGGAACACCCGAAAGGCCTGGCACACCCGAAGACTATCGTAGAGAAAATTCCTCGGATGGCGGAGGTCTAGGCACATACCATCACAGTGGCGCCCAAGACTACATCCTCCTATTGTACTGACTTGGTTCGTCCAACATAATCCCACTCAAGAGTCGATATACCTTGATGCCCTTAACAAGGAACACCCGAAAGGCCCGGCACACCCGAAGACTATCGCAGAGAAAATTCCCCAGATGGCGGAGGTCTAGGAACATACCATCACAGTGGCGCCCAAGACTACATCCTCCTAGTGTATTGACTTGGTTCGTCCAACATAACGCATATAGGAGGTCCTTAGGTATATTTCAACCAAATATAATTCAATACCATCCGTGGGTATAATAACACCCTCCTAATAGCATGAGTCCAACATAAGACTTAAATATCCACATAACCACGTTGTAGATACAATATCACCAAGAGAGTATTCCATTTAGAAATCATCATATTATCCAAGCATATACTCATTAAACATTCAAAATACCCATATTAATTACACATCATGGGAACCCCAAATAATTCCACAAATAGGATAAATCATGGGATGATACTTTGTGGCCCAAGATTTACTAACAGAAACACATACACAAAACACTTTGTTTATTAATCACAATGATTACATCAATCCATATCTCTATTTGTGATGAACAATTAAGATTGAGTGTTTGTGTGTGTACTCAATGTGTGCTACTATGTGTGTTCTTACTCTCTCTCAATTACACCTTCACTTTCACACACTTACACGTCTTGCACACACTTACTAACTTGCACGTCTTGCACACTTACTAAACAACACTATGACTTGCTTATATATAGGTCAACATGACCAAGCAAGGTCAAACCTTCTAAGCTCATATACACCACACACAAACACTAATACAACAATTACAATAATGACCCCTTTGGATTCAAGATTAAATTTTTTTTTACAATAATCTTCAGGTCTTCATATCTTCAGAATCGATCTTCAGCTTTGAATCTTTTCCAGCTTTGACAACTTGAAAACTTTAACAATTCTTCAAACTTGTCTCTCCCTTTGAATTAACTTTTGCATATTCTGAATAGACAACTTTTACTTTAAAACTCTGTCTTTCTTCCACTTTTTCTTTGGATTAACTTTCTTTATCTTTTGACTTTATCATCTTAAAACTTTATCTCCTCTGAAATCTTTAAAACTTCAATCTGATCATGAACTTTGATTATTCTCCCCCTTTTTAATTATTTGTAAGAATCAAAATCATTAAAACACTTCAAGGTCAGATCCATCATTGAATGAACTTCCCACCATCTCATAAGCACATTCTTCATGAACTTTTATCTCCTCCTTTGGATAATAGACATTCTCCCCCATATAAGAAAAGTAAACAATCTCCCCCATTCATACGATATTCTGACTTCTGATCTGGATTGGCCTTTGATTCACGAACATATTCATTTGAATCTTTTCAAATTCAAACAAAATAAGAATGGTAACCGTGAATCAACACATGAAACAGTTAGAAGTGCCTGTCAGTAACACAAAGTTACTGTGTACAACGAATGTACAATGTAAGGAGCTTGTTTGATGTTGACTCCCCAGGACTTCCATTCAATCATTGAAAAACACAAGGTAATTCTATGAATGTTCTGACAGAAAAACATATTCTCTGTGTGCTCGTGCTTGTGTTTTGAAAGAATTAGCACAATGATTGTGTTTCATAAGGCTCAAAGTATGTAAATCACTGAGACAACAATGATTGTACATGGACTCAACGTGCATGAGAAAGGGTCGAAGGTGGGGCAACTTTCCTTCTTTTTCAATATCAGTATCTTCCAAATGAAGATCCGATAGATTATATGTTGCTTCCCCAGAAAATGTGAAACATTCTCTTTTTGAGAAAAGAATGAGTAGCTAGGGAGGATGTATGCAAGAGATGGCATGGGCGATTTGCCTATTTCAATGATGGTCACCAAAGAAATGTGAACCAATCAGTAATGTGGCTGCCCGACTCAGAAAGATGTTTGGTGCAGAGTTCTAATATTCTTTTAACTCTGTTCTCTCACCCTCTTTCTTTTAAACATTTAAGCTCACATCTAACCAATCTTTCATTTCCATTTTACCTCAGCTCAATCCCACACTCAATTCTTTTAGACTCCTCTCCCCTCAATCACTCAAAGGATTTCTTCCGGGGTAGGAAACACTGGTTATCGTGAATCCATGGAAGATCTAATAAGCACTCATACTGAATCCCATGTTCCTAAAAGTACATGCTGTTCAATGATTTTCTTGACATGTAAAGCACAAGAAATCATATGTCAGTGTATGTATGCTCAACAAGAATCAAAATTGAAATTTGAGCATTTTAAATATTTAAGATATCTCAAAACTTTATAGAAATGAATAATCATGAAAGAATAGAAATGTTTTGAGAATCTGACAATGATTAAGATCAGATCAAATTGTCATGAAGACAAAATATTTGGGAATTCAAAGACGTAAGTTGTTTATATGAACAATATATAAACATAATATCAATGAAAGCACATTAAAAGTGAAATGACGTTTGATTCAAACAACTATGAATACCAAACGACGGGAGTATTACCATAGAAAGATATATCATTTGATACATGGTAATAACAAAGTCAATTTGAAAATACTGAACCAGTGTGTGTATGAATACTTGACAAAGTATGTAGAAAAGAAAATACACAAGTATTATTCTTTAAAGAACACACGGTCAGATAAACAATGAAGTATAAAAAAAAATCATTTAAAAATCACACTTCTCAAATCATAAAAACTAGGGGTGTAAATAGGTCAGGTTGGGTTGGGTTCGGGTTCAACCCATTTATTAATTGGGTTGAAAATCTCAACCCAACCCAACCTGTTTAATTAAATGGGTTGAGATTTTCAACCCAACCCAACCTGTTGGGTTGGTGGGTTGGTAGCGGGTTGACCTGTTTATGACTATCTCAACCCAACCTATTAAATAAATGGGTTGAACCTGGGTTGACCCATTTAAATTTAAAATTTTAAATGAAATAAAAATGCTTAAACTACTTCATTCCACGACAAAGTCAAACAAATTGTTCGAAATTTAATAAAACACAACCAAAAAGTAAAATAAATTGTTCAAAGCTTCCCACAACCACAAAGTTAAATAAATCATAGTTCCAAAAAAATTTCTAAGTAACTCGACTTGCACTTTCATCGGCTCCAACTTCATTCTCGGTATTACTTTCCTCTCGATCTTCCATCTTCTCCGTCATGATTGCTCCACATAACGCCTCAAGTTGTGATTCCATTTGTGCTATAGAAATAAATAAATTAACCAACAACTTAGTTATACCAAATAAATAGTTTTATATGATAATACGAAATATACAAATAATAAGTTAGAACAAACCTTCTCCATAAACCCAATCTCTTAGACAAATAATAGCCTCAACCGTAGAAGACTTCAACGAACTTCTATAAGCATCAAGAACCCTACCGCCAATGCTAAAAGCAGATTCAGATGCCACGGTTGATATTGGTATAGCTAAGATGTCCCTAGCCATCCGAGCAAGAGTTGGATACCGAATCTCATGAGTTCTCCAATAGTCCAAAATGTTTATATTCTTCACGCGAGGCGTGAGCTTCTCCTCTAAATAACATTCAAGCTCAGATTTAACGGCTTGAGAAGTCACCTTGGTTGAAAAGTCATCAAAGTCCTGATAGACAACAAACAATTAGAAGATAAATAGAATATGTATAAAAAAACAGTAAATATATAACATACCATCAAAAGTGAAGCAGAAGCTGCATCTAGCACATCTTGAGATTCTTCTTGAGAGTCCAACGAGCCATTCTTAGGTTGACCAACTTTGGATTTATTCAAGTTTGACTCATCAACATACTCTTTAAACAATGAAAACAATTTCTCCTTTATTATTGCCAACTCGGATTTGTACCCATCCCCATAAGCTTTCTCATAACCCCACTCAACTAGCTGAAATTTATATCGCGGATCCAAAACAGCCGCAAACGCCATAACTGTGCTAAAATCAGCCCAATATTTCTCAAAATTCACATACATCCAAGTAGCCATTTTTTGCATAAACATATCATGGCTGTCTTTTTCTTTGTGTAACAACACTCTAACCGTCAAAACATTAGCAAAATACAAATTGGTAGTAGTATACTTGGACCCAGAAAAGGCACAAGTTACCTCGTAGAAGACCTTCAAGAACTTGAAAGTTCTTTCAATTCTTCCCCACTCCTCATTTGTTGGACAATGCAAATAATTAGCATCGGTTTTTTGCAAATGAATAAAAGCTTTTTTATAGTACAAAACCGACTCCAACATAATGTAAGTTGAGTTCCATCGAGTGGGAACATCTTGTTGCAAACCCCTTGAAGATTGTAGCTCTACATGTGCAACACTACTTAAAAACCTTTGCCTCCTAGCTTGAGAACCTCTAAAGTACTTGACACTATCTCTAACCTTTATAATAGCATCATCAACCTCTTTCAACCCATCCTGCACAATTAGGTTCATAATGTGTGCACAACATCTAACATGAAAATATGCACCTTGACAAACCAAATCAAGTTCATACTTCAAAAAGTCAACCATTGCATCATTAGAAGAAGCATTATCTAGAGTAATTGAAAACACTTTCTTTTGAATCCCCCAATCCTTCAAAAGACTAAATACGTGATCACTTAAAGCAAGACCAGTGTGAGGTGGAGCCAAGAAACTAAAATTTAGAATCACTTTTTGCAAGTTCCAAATTGTCAATGAAATGGGCGGTCAAGGCCATATATCCATCAGTGGTTATTGATGTCCAACAATCAGAGGTCAAGCAAATCCTACCAGGAATACAACTTAAAGTATCTCTTATTTTCAACTTTTCCATCCTATACATCTTCATAATATCATTTTTTACGGTATTCCTTGAAACAACTTTCACCTCAGGATGTAAATAACTGAAACATTTCCTAATTCCATCATATTCAGCAAATTGAAATGGCAATTCATGTTTCACAACCGCACTAGCTAATAGCTCACGAAAAACATTAGGGTCAAAATCTGGGAGCCTACTAGTTAAAGAACCTGAACCGCCACTACCATATTCCAACACCATCTGCCCAACATCCTTAAATCGATTTTTTTTGCAATTTTTAAGATGGCGTTTCAAAATCCCCGTACCCATCCTAGTTTCAGCATTATAAACTTGACCACATTGTTTACATTTACAATATAACTCACCATTTTCATCAGGGTCCATAAACTCAAAGTTATTCCAAACCTCAGATGTAAGTTTTCTGTGACGCTTGACATCCATACCACCTTTGTTCGACTTTAATTGGTTGATCGGTTTCTTCTCGTTGTTCTTTGATGGAGGTGGAGGAGATTGTAGATCATCTCCTTCCGAATTCTCAACCGTGTTACTCACTAAAATGGGAAAAAAGGAACATTATAAATGGACAGATTATATATCGAATAAAAAAAGTAACATTATAAGCAGAAACATAAATGGACAGATTAGAAACTTACTCATTGATCTAATTGTTCAATGTTCACTGTTAGTCTTATAGATTGTAGACCTGTATATAAAATTATAAATGGACATTATAAATTAAGATTTAAACAATAAATTGACATATTGTATTACAGAATGGACATTATATAAGATTTAATCGATAAATGGACATATTATAAATGGAAGTCTGGAACTTCAGTTTTCTGTTCCAGAATCCATAAGACGAGTTATAAACATGTTTTCCAGTTCCAGAAATAAAGTTATAAATACAAGTTATAATGTTTCAGTTCCAGAAAACGATTTATAAACTTCAATTCTAGACAGATTGTAAATAAAAATGGACAGATTGTAGAAGTGAACTCGTGAACTGAACTCGTGAACTTGTCGTGGTCTCGGACAGATTGTAAATAAAAATGGACAGATTGTAAATAAAAACGATTTATAACTCACCATTTCTGGAACTGAACTCGTGAACTTGTCGTGGTCTCGTGGAACTGAACTCGTCGAAGTGAACTCGTGAACTGAACTCGTCTAACTGAACTCGTGAACTGAACTCGTCAACTGAAGTTTTCTCGAACTAAAGTTTTCTGGAACTCGTCGAGGTCTTGTGGTCGTGGATGCGTTATGCGTCGAGGTCTTGTGGTCGTCGGATGCGTTATGCGTCAAGGTCTTGTGGTCGTGGTCCCTGGAAGATGAACATCAAACACTCGTGGACTCGTATGAGGAGTCGGTGAGTCGCCGTTAAGGGAGAGGAGAGGGAGGAGACTTTCAGACGAGAGGAAATTAGGAAGAATCAAGAAAGGAAGTGGCGCCTTGTTCAATTGTTCAATTGTTTGTATTTCCTATTAGGGTTACAGCCTTACATTACAGGTTATTTCAAATTTTCAATTTGTTTTTTAAAATTGAAATTATATTATATATATTTATATTATATTTATTAATAACTAAAAAAATATTAGGTAAATATTATAAATGGGTTATAAAAAGGTTATAAATGGGTTAGTAACAGGTTGTAAATGGGTTAGTAACAGGTTGTAAATGGGTTATAAACAGATTGTAAATGGGTCGAAATCATGTTGTAAATGGGTCGAAATCAGGTTGAAAACAGGTCGAAAATTTCAACCCAACCCAGACCCAATTAATAAATGGGTTAGGCGGGTTGACCCATTTAACTTAAATGGGTTGAAATTCTCAACCCAACCCAACCCAACCTGCTACTATTGGGTTGGGTTCGGGTTGGGTTGGCGGGTTGGGTCACTTTTTGCCACCCCTAATAAAAACATGTTAAGATCATGAAGTGGTTTGAACATTTTAAAACATTTTTCCCAAGTGAAAGTTGTTCTTCTTTCACAAGTGTTAGAGTATAAGGATTAGAATATTATACCTGTGAATCAGAATCCTTAACTCCCCCTGAAATGAATATAACAATGAAAGTATTCTTGACTAGATATCCTCCCCCTTGATATCTGTAAAAAAAAATCAACTTATCAGAAAAAAAATATAACAATATAATCTCTCTTTCAAACGAAAAACTTCCTGAAATGATGTTATCATGAAAGCATCCTTCAGAAGAAAACATTTGAAAACGGGTTTTGAACTGAATTATCCAAAAGCCATTCTTCATTGAATTACGGGTTCTAAGCTGATTTACTTAGAAGCCATTGTTCACTTACTCCCCCTTAACTATAGGTGCCTGCAACACAGAATCATTTTTCGGTTTTGGTACCCACTGGTATTTGGGTCCATATGTATTAGTTGCAGTTCGTATGGGAGATATATAGTAAGAACCATACCAGTAATTATTAAAATTTTATGCACAAAATCATTTGAACCACAGTAGGAACAATTTATTTTCTTTTGAGCTAACCTGATCAGTTGATTAACAGTGTAAATCAGATCAGGTTTGCCAAAAGATTTACCTTTCGGTGTAGTGTTCCATTTAGCTTTAGATATATGCCCAAATGATTTCTCTTTCTTCTTCTCTTCAGAAGATCCTTTCACTCTCCAATACCAATTCTCTTTATCTTTCTCATCTTTCTTTCTCCACGTTATTTTCTTCTGAGATTCTTTCTTCTGGATGTTACCTGATCCATCAACATTTTTGTCATAAAACAAGTTAGAAGAACGAATTTTATCTTTAAGTGCAGAAGAATGACTATCAATTGAGTCAAATAAAGGATTCATAGAAACATGTGTGTAAATTGAACTTGCTGCTGATTTGAATGAACATTCTGATGCAGCTAGATCATCTCTTGGTGATTGAGCAATAGATTCTGGCGTTTTGTGCTCAGTCAGCTTCACCTTGAACATGATATCCTCAAGTTCTTTAATCTTTGTGGTCAAACAGTTTCTCTCCTTTGACAATGTGTCAAACTTCTTATGCAACTCGGCTTTTGCATTCTTCTCCTTAAATATTGTTGATGACAGTTCAGATAGATTCTTTGTAAGCTTAGCAATCTCATTCTCAAACACTTTCTTCTCTTCAGTAAAATCTTCCTTTATAATCTGTGTCTCAACTATCTTCTTCTTTTCTTTCTCAAATTTATCTCTTTCCAGTATGATTACTTTCTCAAAGTCTGAAACTTGTTGAGAAAGTTTAATGCATTTCAGCTCCACAACTTTCTTTTCTTCAAATGCTTTTCTAGAGAAATCAGAGAATTTATTTGCAAAATCTTTTCTTTCTTTTTCATAACCTTCTTTTTCTTTCTTCTCTTTTTCAACTTGAGCTTCTAATTCAGATAATTTCTTTTTCAGCTCAGCATTCTCTTTTTCAGACTCTTTTCTTTGCTGTTCAATCTTCTTCAAGTCATCTTGAGCTTTTGTATTGTCTTTGACTTGGGTTGCTTTTTCCTTCATCATATTAATTTCAATCTCAAGACCAAAGACATGATTTTTCAGCTTATCTCTCTCTGCAAAAATTTGAGAATTTAACTTTTTATGTCCATCAACTGTCTCACTGGCAATATTTGCTCGTCTTCTACAATCATCAAGCTCTCTTATCATCTCAACAATATCATAAATGTCATCCTGATACATTTTGAAATCTATTAAAAGTATGCTAGAAATGATCTTTAAATCCAACAAATCAAGAAAAATACAGAAATCTTTTAAAAAAAAATTCAGAGATTTTGATCACAGAAAGAACTTTTGTCCCCCTCCGCAGACTTAGCACGGGGATCCCACTACCCGGTTAGCGGGTGGGGTCAAGGGGCAACGCCCTTGCGGGATCGAAAATTCTCACTATTAAAGAGCATGTTACAGTTTTGAAAATTCTCAGAAAAAATTCAAAGTGACAAAACTCGCAGATCACTATTGAAAATGAAACTCGCAGACTGAGAAACACGCAAATCAAGATATGCGCGTTTGATAAACTCTCAAGCAAACTCGCAAGCAAACTTGCAAATACTTGCGCGTTCTGATAAACTCGCTAAGCACTGAAACTCGCTAATCGATAAAACTCGCAAGTGCCTAAACACGCAAGGAACTATTCATGCTGAAACGCGCTGATAGAGGCGTGCGCGTTCTAGAAACTCGCTAGGCACTACTTGCGCGTTTTGAGCAAACTCGCTAACCACTCTTGCGTGTTTCAATACTTAGAAAAATTCTGAAATCTTCAAACTCGCACGACAAAGAACTCGCTGAACACTGTTCCTACTCAAACTCGCTAGCTTCGATTAGCGCGTTTGGAGAACTCGCAAATCACTACTAGCGCGTATTGGTCCTTAGAAAATTTTATCACTTTTTCAAACTCGCAGATATCGACCAGCGCGTTTCTAGAACTCGCAACCAACGTCTTGCGCGTTTCGACCAAAAAACAAATTTCTTCTGCTTGCGCGTTCTAACGAAGAACTTGCGTGTTCTTCAAATCTAGCGCGTTCTTCAGATATCTTGCGTGTTCTTCAGAAAGTCGACCAAAATCTCACTGATTTCGAACCAAATCTTGTTCAAATGACTTGAAACTTTGACAATTTGATCACCTATACATTTTGAACACAATACAAGCAAATAATTTCGATCTAAAAGCACAATTCTATACAAATTGATGTGTATACAGTGACTGAACTCGTGAACTTCAAAACACACAAAATCATCAAATTTATGATCAATTACAGTGCATTACAAGAATTAACAGATATAGACTTGATCTATTTCACTCAGCGAACAAAACCTGATCAATCTCAACTCGAAATTTCCACTAAAACTCAAAAATGATTCGGTGAACAGTAACGATGAACAGTATTGTGAACAGTGTCGATTTTTTTAAAAAAATTTCTTGATTTTGAAAAAGATTTGGCTCTGATACCAATTGTGGCCCAAGATTTACTAGCATAAACACATACACAAAACACTTTGTTTAGTAATCACAATGATTACATCAATCCATATCTCTATTTGTGATGAACAGTTAAGATTGAGTGTTTGTGTGTGTACTCAATGTGTGCTACTATGTGTGTTCTCACTCTCTCTCAATTACACCTTCACTTTCACACACTTACACGTCTTGCACACACTTACTAACTTGCACGTCTTGCACACTTACTAAACAACACTATGACTTGCTTATATATAGGTCAACATGACCAAGCAAGGTCAAACCTTCTAAGCTCATATACACCACACACAAACACTAATACAACAATTACAATAATGACCCTCATTTAATCTTGAATACAATTATAGTCTAACATACTTCATAAACATATGTCTCACATAATCTCATGGAAATACCATTAAATGCATTAACCCATAAAGATGACAATTTTGAGCAAATATGTGATAATAACAACAAATAGCAAATATGATGTGTATCTAGTTTTAACAAAAGTTTAGTAAACTCACCTTGCTAGATTTAGGCTAAATCTAGATTACACCCAACGAACTCTTTTGAAGAACACTTGGATTCTCAAGACAAAACTTCCAAAACCTAAATCCATACATATTCAACCACAATTAAACATAATCAACCACAAAGAATCATTTACCAATCCATATACATGGATACCTCAACTAATACTGAAACCCTAACTTCCATAACCGAAGAGGATAGAAGATGAATAGTGAGATATGAGAAACTTACCACCACAAAATACTCTAGTATACTTCAATAGACTTCCAATCTCTTGCCATATCCTTTAAAAGCTCTCAAACACGAAACTATAGCAACTTGAATCACCTAAATCGGAGCTCTGGATCAAAAGATATGAGGAAATGAAGTTTGGGGCTGAAAAATGCGATTTTAATCGTCCAGGCGCGGTTGGCGAGAGTGACAGCGAAACTGACAAGTGTCACTCTCGCGGGGCACTTTTTCCGAGATTGTACCGCGAGCTGTACACTTTCCCGATCATTGTTTTGGCCATAACTTCTTCGTTATAGCTCCATTTTCGCTCCAGAAATAACCGTTGGACTCGTAATTGAATCCTTCATCCATCTAGACTATAAAATCAAGGATTCAAGTCCAAAATCAAAAATCTTATTTTTCCTTAATATCTCGGTTTCTGTATTAACTTGGATTGATACCTTTCGAAAATCGGGGTGTTACAGATGATGTGTGAAATGTTAAAAATTCACATCCATCCTTATGTGAATTGTGAGGTATTCACACATAGGCACATGAGAGAAGCAGGAATTCGCATATAAGCCTATGAGAATATTAAGGATTTTGGTTAATGCCTTATGTGAATTGTGCTCCTCTGAACAGTGATCTGCGAATTGTGAAGGTTATGCCCAATGTTTTTGTTTTTATGCGAAAAGTGACTGTTCTGAACCCATTTTGCTACAAGTTTGCCCTGTTCCTGAGATTTTGCACGTAACACATATGTGACATCATTCCTATCTTCTGTTGGTAACATATTCTTAGCAACTGATCTAAATTTTCATGAGTGCTCATGTTTTTCAAGATTTTCAGATACTGGATGTTTGGATTTAGTCACAGATTGGATTGGATTAACATCCTGAGTATCAGCAATCATCAGTCTGAAGTTTTTCTCTACGATGTTAGACCGTTGAGTGCTCTTAATCATTCTTCTGACCTGATCAATTAGAAGTGTGAGTGATTGCAATTATTGTTCTGATACTTTGGTTGTGATTAAGAATCTTGAGTGCTTATAATCATCTAGCCGATTCAGGAAGAAAGGAGTTATGAGTTCATTCATTCAGTGTTCTGGAAAGCAGTTAGAAAATGAGCGACTTTCATCAGTTATCGAACATTTATCAGAAGTGTCTTCTAACCTTTGCATTGTGGTGTTTGCTACAAGATGCTTCCTCCTGCAAGCTGATCAAAATAAATTCTTAAGCTGGATTCCTATTCAACTCGTGGTTCAAAGACATATCAGGTGTTATAAACTGAAGATGCACTTTGGCTATCACTCCATAATTCACACATTTCTTTCTTGTGGGCGTAATGAATGTGCTGGATTTACAAGAGATAAAAGTTGTCTTTATGTTCACTCAGTCGAGGTTATTGTCTACATCAGATCTGATATTAAAGTTGAAACTTCAAGGATAAGAGCTACTTTCAAGGGGGAGTCAAAGATTATTTGATGTTTAAGCAACGCTAAGTTTTTTAAAGAAATCAAAAGGGAGAAGAGTTGAAGCAGAAAAGGATGATTCCTTTACAAAACACAGGGGGAGAATGTTAGAACATAAATGTTCTATTTAGAAGTTTTGTAAGGTAATCTTTGTATTTTGTATTTAGGCCATGTACTTTGGGTTTGGGCTTAAAATGTACACAAGGGTATTGGGGTATAAATAGGGATATGTTTGTAATTGTTTGTAACCAAGTCATTCAAAATGTAGCCGCATACGAAGTTTTGTTTTCTAGAGAGAGAAAGCTTGTAACTCTCTCTAGACTTTGTGAATAAACAAACTGTTTCCCTCCCAATCTCTTGTTATTCTTTTTACAATGAATCAAACCTTGATCACTGGAACTCACAGTGGTGGCAAAAACTGAAACAAACCCGAAGCAGGCTTAGAAAGTCAAAGATCGTGATATGGGAGAAGATAAAAAAGTAATTACAATCCAAACTTTTTACCCCATAATTTCCAACGATTGATGTACCAGTGATTGCAGAATCTGAAACAGAGGGCCAATTCAGTCGATGATTATACAACTTGAGTTTTATTAGTTGGATGCTCATAATGATATTCAAGAGTCGTAGAAGCAACTTGTTGCTTGATATATTGGAGGTTTGAGGGTTCAAATCATGGATTCTATAAATATTTTTGATCCAATAACGATCTCGAAGGCACATCAATGTGCTTCAGCTTTTAAGAAACAAAACCACTAGGTGGGTAGTTCATATTCATCTATCAATTAGGGAGGCATATTTGGTCGAATGGTGTTTTACCCTATGCTAACCCTAAAAAACGGTCGATGGGTAGCAGTGATAGGCCAATTCTTAAAGGGGCAAAGCAGTGGTTTTAAGTGCTTAAATTATGGGGCCACATGCAATCAGAATGTAACAAGGTTGGGATTTGGAACTTGTTTGTAGAGTCTGATGATTGGCAAGAGGATGATGGCAATGAGAATTATCAAGACAATCCGATTTATGATACCGAGCCCCAATACAAAAAAAGGTCGTGATTGGAGTCGTAGGGGTGAATTTTATGGTGCGACGCTCTTGTTTACACCAAAAGTTACCGAAGATGATTGGCTTAAGCACGACATTTTTCAATTCACTTGTACTATTTTGGGTAAGGTTTGTGCCTTTGTTATTGACTCGAGCAACTGTGATAATTTGATCTTTAAAGAGGCAGTTCGAAAGATATTTTTGAAGACAGAGAATCACCCCAACCATACAAGGTGGCTTAAGAAGGGCGACGAGGTAACAGTCTCTAAACGAGCTCTTGTTCCTTTTTTTGTTACTACCAAGTTTAAGGATGATGTATGGTGTGATGTAGTTGTTTTGGATGCTTGTCATTTATTATTTGGTAGGCCTTGGGAGTATGATCGTAGTATAGATCATAACGTTGAACCAATACTTATAGTTTAAGATAACTATTATGCCTAGTAAGCCAAAAAGATTTAGTCACCAAGCCTCCAGGTACTCTTTTGACCCTTACTCTGTTTGATGATGAGTTGGGAGAGGCAGAAAATGTTTTTACGTTGATAGGAAAGGAAGTGGTTGAGGAGGTTGAAATTCCCATAGCTATGGTTCCTCTACTTGAGGAGTTTGATAGAGTTGCATGATGGTTTGCCTCCTTTGCGTGACATCCAACATCATCTCGATTTGGAGTCCGGAACCCGGATGCCTAATAGGCCACACAGGATTAGTCCTAAGGAGCATGAGGAGTTGCGTCAATAGGTTGAGGATTAGGTTGGCAATGAGTAGGATATGGGTAGGGTAAGGGCTATTTTGTTACCCTATCCATTTAAAATAGCAGGATATGAAACGGGTAATTATCCATTTAATAAAGCTTTTATCCATATCCATACCCTACCATTAAAATAGCATGCAACAAAATGGATAATGGATAAATGGTAAAAAAAAAAATCATTTTGAACTATAAATAATATTGTTAAACCTCGAACATATAAGTAAAATAAAAGTTCATAAATATAGTAATTATTTTATATGCAATTTGTTCTTGTAAACATTTTAATACTACTATAAATATAATTATAGTATAGTATTTTAAAAACCATATAGGAATTGTAAGACAACACCTTTCGTTGTATTTATTTTTCCGACCCCGTTATGTTTTTCATGTAATCATCATGAACTCTTTTACTTAATAAATAGAAAAAATAAACTAAATTACACATCAATATACTACATGTATGATAACATTATAAAGAAAATCGTAATATTCATCTTTATATAATTATGTGTATATATATATATATATTAATATTTAATTTTATATAATTATATGTATATTATATAAATATATTAATATTTAATTTTATATAATTATATCTATGTATATATATTTACCATAATGGGTAACTGGTAAATGGATAACGAAAAACCGTTTATCCATACGCTATCCACTGAAATATCTGGTAAACAGGCAATGGATAAGTGGATAAATGAATAAAATTTTCTTTACGCATCCCCTTATCCAACGGATGGAAACATACACATTTGATGATTTGGTTTCTAAGGGGCATGTTCGGGAGAGCATGAGCCCTTGTGTCGTTCCTGCTTTGTTGACTCCGAAAAAAGATGAAATGTGGCGTATGTGTATTGATAGTCGCACCATCAACAAGATCACTGTACGATACAAAATTCCTATCCCACGATTAGATGATTTACTTGATCAAATTTGTGATGCCTCAATTTTTCACGAAACTGGATTTAAAAAGTGGGTACTATCGTATTTGACTTAGGCCTGGTGATGAGTGGAAGACTGCCTTCAAGACTTCTGAAGGGTTGTATGAATGGCTGGTAACAAGGTTTTAAAAAGTAGAATCAGGCCATGGGGCATTTTCCCTCAACGAGGCAAGACGTAACCCTCGAGACGGTTCAAGGTGTAAACCCTGAGGCAGATATATATATATATATATACACCAAAGTATGTATATATATATACTACACAAATATATATATATATATACTACACAAATATATATATATATATATATATATGGTCCCCTTCTTTTGTTAACCAACTCATTAGTCTTAACTGTATTAACCAATCTCAACCATTCATATTCAAAATCAATGGCCTACATTTAATCAAATATTTTAAAGCAGTTCAAAACTAATGAAAGCGCTTGTTTTTATGTGCCCAGATGCACAAGGGTAAAAAACAAAAAATAAAAGGAAAGGAAAGGATCATTGTTTCCACTTTCCAAGCACCACGAACTAGAAAAAGAAGGAAGAAGATTTGGAAGACAACTGAGCAAATCGTACACATATCTTCATCCACGACCAAACTCCAAAATCAAATCTTCTTCTAGCTAATCCACACTAAAGAAATCTTCATCATCGGTTATAAACCCTAGAAATCCAATAATATGGCGCATAATCAAGGCGGGAATGGTGTCAATAGAGGTAAAATAAAAAATTCTAGGGTTTTAAATTGTGTAAGAATGCATTAAGATCTTTGTGGTAGATGTGTTGCGCATATATGCACATCAAATATGCTTGGCATATTAAAGAATTTTGTGCGTAATAGCATATATGCACATATGCATAACTGCAATGTTCACATATGTTCATATGGTGCATATGTGCACACCGATGCATATTGGCCGTAAAATGTCTATTATGTTCATAGGGTGCATATTGGCATACAATACATATGTTCACATTGGCATATGTGGAACAAACATGCACATAGGAATATAAGTATATGACAAGAGACTGGGAACATAATTCATAAAACCACACTGGAATTTAATATAATAAGTAAACATGATTCAACTACAAAACCTTTGCCAGAAAACTAAAATATGGAGGCATAAAAGGATATTGGATCACATCAAAGAAAAGCCTTGCAGTTCCACGTAAGGTGCATAACTTCTCAATGATTGGTTTTACTCGGACTGAGTGAAGAGGTATAAACGTCATAGGAGGAAGCATTTGCACTTTCAAATACTGCACAAAACAAGTGAATACACATAACGCTCTCACTTCAAGTTGGAAAATGCATGTTTCATAATATTTCTACGTAGGTTTCATAAAAAACGCAAGTTTCAGAAACGCATGTTTGATTTTTTTTTTTTGACTTATTTAGATATTATATTTAGAAGATATTAACATAACTACCGATTTTAAATTTTGAGATAAATATGGCAATTATTAAAACAATAATTTAATCAATGAAATTACATATTGTATACATTTATAATACAATATATATACCATACTAAATTACTTATAGAATGTACATACACTGTTCAATCACGAAATATAGATATAGAAACAAAGATAAAAAATATACTGATCTATTAAAAATATACATACAAATAAACGACAAATCAAATACAAACCCTTCAATTGTTATAAACCGTGTGATCCAATCCTAACCGTGATCTCTTTTAATCCAATAGTCTCAATAAACATTCCATTTTTAATCCAGAAAGGACAACATAGTAATTTACATGTCTTAATTATCTTTATTTAATTAGTCAAAACGATTATCTTTAATTAATTATAATCCCTTGATTTTATTAATCGGTTTCCTTTTATTTATTGACTATTTATTCAAATAAGCAAATCATGTTCCTTTTCTTTTGTTTTAGTTTTTATTATTCATTTTCAACAATTCCATTGATAAGAACTAAATTTACTAAACAATTAAAATACAATCAATTTTGAAGGAACCGTACCGTAGTCAAATGCTTGATTAACAATAAAAGGATAGGTAACTAGTTATTCAAGAGGATAGACTCTCTCAAGAACAAATACAATATTTTTCTCTATATCCTACTCTCCCCTCTATCTCCTATTTATTAACAACCCTAATAATCCTAATGGGCTTTGTCTTGGCTCCGGTGCATAACATTACCCCGCCCCCAAAGATCCACCTTGTCCTCAAGGTGGGAAAAGATCAAATTGGAGTTGATTTCAACAATTGACATTAGTGACTATTGGTGGTGGTAACAATGGTGATGAGATGGGACGGCAACAACAGTGACAGTGGTCGCAGTTCGGCAACAATGGTGGTGGTAACGGCGGTGGTGACGGTTTCTGATGATTATTGCACATCCAAATTCTCCCATATGTTGTGAGTGTCGTAGAGTCCATAGAGACGTTACTCGTCCGTCTTAGTTTGGTCATAAGTCTGGACCAAATTCAAATTACCTTATTGGGTTTTGGCCAAAATAGATGTCATGATATGGGCCTTAATGATGTCCCTTCTTTTTCTTTCTTCGATCGATTCCCCATGCTCGATCCCCGCTTTACGGCCTTCGTCCTAGAGGTGATCATTTACGGGCCATGGGCCAGGCCTAACATATTTTTCTTGTCCAACGGGCCTAGTATAGCAAACCAAGCCCGTTTTACGAGTTTGAGAATTTTTCCATACCCGTCCAATAAACGGGTCGTGCTTGCCAATGGGCTAATGAACCTAAAATTTTACATTAAAAAACTTATATAAAATGGTAAGCTATGAAAAATTATCCAAAATACATAGTTTTTTCCAAGTAAAAAAAGTAAAATATATTAATGTACACAACGTAAGAAAAAAATATTTTTTGACGAAATATAGAGTATGGAATTTTTCTCTTCGAAGTTCGGATTCCTCATCAACAAAGTATTTAACCATCTAATATTTCAAGATCGAGATCCTAGACGTACTATATGACATATCACATATAGTAGATATATTTGGGAGGTCAGAGGTGGTTGGTATTTAGTCGAGGGAGTCCAACCCAAAACCATTTCTGAACTTTTTTTATACACTATTGAATATATAAAAAAAGTTAATTGATTGTAATTATATAAAGGTCGGGCAGGCCAGTCCAAATTTATTTTTTTCATTGCCCGAGCCCGCACGTTAACTTGAACGGTCCCGTCTAAGCCTATCCATATTTTCTAAAATGGTTGTCCAAGCCCGTTTTTCTAACGGGCTGGACGGGCCGGGTCTAATGGGCCATACCGCCCATGAACAGCTCTACTTCTTCCAGGCGAAGGTTCGGATGGATGATAAGCCATGGGTAGTTATGGGTGATTTCAATTTTATGCTTTTCCCGCACGATGGTTTTGGAGGGTCGTCTAGACGAAACTGTGAAATGGAGGATTTTTACTTATGCATCGAAGATATTGATATGTTTGACGTTCGGTATTCCGGAATCCACTTTACATGGTGTCAAAAACCTAGTGGTGGTGTGGGCATTAACCCTAAACTCGACCGAGTCCTTAGCAATACTGAGTTTTGCAATCGATTTCTTGATGCGGCGGTGTGTTTTCATCCAAGAGGGGTGTCGGAACATGCACCTGGAGTCCTAACCTTTCGTGGAGGCGCTCGAAATCAGGTTAAGGGTTTTAAGTTTGATAACTTTGTTGTGGATCACCCCCTTTTTATGAAGGTTGATGCAAACGTATGGGAGACGCCGGTGCAAGGATCCTTTATGCACCAAGTGCTTTGTAAGCTCAAGGCTCTTAAGTCTCCCTTGAGAAGCTTAAAGTCATCGTATGATGCTATATCGAGAAAGGTGGTGAATTTGAATAATGAGCTTGATGTGATTCAACAAGCTTTTGATAATGATCCTTCGAATGTGGAGATAGTCGAAGACCTTGCTCATCTCTTGCTCACGTACCAATAGGCGTGCATGAATGAGGAGTTTTACCTCAAGCAACGTGCTAAGGCCAAATGGCTTAACGAAGGTGATAGAAATTCGAAGTCTTTTCATCAAATGGTCAAAGAACGAAGAAGTAGCAATTTCGTGCATTCGGTTTGTGATGTGAGTGGGGCCTTTGCTATTGTTGAAGACGTTGGAAAGGTTTTTAAAGACCATTTCCATTCGATCATGGGTTGTATGGACCCACGTGTTGAACCGAATATGCCGCTGTCGTTTTTCTCGAGAAGATTTAAGTTGTCGGAGGCTCTTAATATTGTCTGACCAATCACATACAACGAAATTAGGGCTTCGATGTTTCAAATTGGAAATGATAAAGCGTCGGGATTGTATGGGATCTACTCAAAAAAATTTAAAGCAGCATGGTCGGTTGTTGGTCACGATGTCCAAGTCGCAATTAACAATTTTCTCTATACGGGGAGGATGGAGAAAGAAATTAATCATACGCTGTTGTGTTTAATTCCGAAAATCCCAAACGCGACAAAAGTGACCGATTATAGACCAATCTCGTGTTGTTCAGTGATTTACAAATGTATTAGTAAAATAATCTTGGACCGAATGAAGGTGTATTTGGATCGATTAGTTACTCAATCCCAATCTACTTTTATTCCGGTACGTAGAATTACTGATAACATTCTTATGGCCCAGGAGCTAGTTTCGGGATACCAGCAAGGGTCAGGTCCACGTTATTTGCTTTCAAAATCGATATACAGAAAGCGTATGATATGGTTAATTGGCAATATATTATTAACATGTTGAAGGGATTTGGATTTCATCCAGTATTTGTAAAATGGATTACGGAGATGCTTAATACTTCTTCTTTCTCGATTGCTATTAACGGGGGTACGGAAGGTTTGTTTAAAGGAGCAAGGGGGGTTTTGTCAAAGTGACCCTCTATCGCCATATCTCTTTACTCTTATAATGGAGGGTTTCTCCATGATTCTAAAATATTGTATTCGGGAACCTAGTACGTTTGGTTATAATAGTGGATGTGCAGATTTGGGCATTACCCATTTATGCTTTGCTAATGATCTCTTTGTGTTTACACGGGGAGATTTATCATCAGTGGAGGTTTTGAAATGGGCATTGGATATTTTTAAAGAGCGGTCAGGCCTCTCTCCAAGTTTGGCTAAAAGTGAAGTTTTCTTTGGGAATGTGGATGATACGTCTAAACAGGCAATTCTTAATTGTTTGCCTTTCCGGGCAGGGGTGTTCCCGATTCGTTATTTAGGTGTACCGCTGTCCCCAGTAAGGTTGAAAGTTTCGGACTTCTCCACTCTAGTTGCGAAGGTCAAGCAAAGGGTACACAACTAGAAATCAAAGTTCCTATCATACGGTGGTCGACACCAATTAATTTTTTCGGTGCTTCAAGCGATTCAGATATATTGGATGTCGGTTTTCATCTTGCCATCGGGTGTCATTCACGAGTTGGAATTAATCTTTAGGGACTTTATTTGGTCTCAAGGAGAAAGTTCCAAAGGGCGATGTAGGATTGCTTGGCATGATGTTTGTAAAAAAATCGACAGTTGAGGACTTGGGTTCAAAAGATTAGCTACGTGGAATCGTGCACTTATTACCAAACATATTTCGGATATCCTTGGCTAAAGGAATTCGATATGGGTGAAATGGGTCCATATGCATTACTTGCGTAACTCGTTATTTTGGGTGGTTTGTAAGAAGCCATCGTGGTCTTAGGTGATTAGGAAGATGTTAGACATGAGGCCTCACGTGCGACAGTTGTTCACGCACAAGATCGAAGATGGACGGGAAACAAATACGTGGGAAGATTCTTGGTTACCATGTGGACAATTATCCTCGTATTTGTCGTATCACGCTATACATGTAAGTGGTTTCTCGATTAATACTACGGCCCGTAAAGTTATCGATGCTATTGGAGGAGAGTGGCTGATTGCTTGGAGAGAGAGATGCCCTACGTTAGTTCATCACCAAATTCCACATGTAAATGATGTTAAGCGTGATAAAGTCTACTGGCGGGAGTTAAACAACAATCTAACTACGTTCTCGGTTAAAGTGGCATGGCAATCTATGGATGATGATCATAATACGAACCTCCTTGGCCATTTAGAGGAAAGTCAAGCTTCAGGTGGGATTATTTGGGTATGCAGAGGATTGGCATACAATTTTGGCTAATTGGTCAAATGGAGTTGCGTTGTTGAGATCTACTATGCATAAACTAGCTTTATCTGCAACCGTGTACTACATTTGGCAGGAGCGAAATAGAAGGATCTTTCAGAATCAAACCAATCCTGTGGAGCAAATTGCTAAGGATATTCAGGAGACTGTAATGCTTAGATTGGCTTGGAGGAATCGATGCAAGTTGAGTCGTATGTGATGTTATGTTCCGGGATTCTGTTTAGTAGCTTCGGTTTGCATGGTGAGTGGGGTGTTGGTTTTATGTTCTCTTTTTTTGAGTTGTTTTTGTTTCTGGTTGGATTTTTTTTACCTTGGAGTGTTTCTTTCATTTTGATTTTATAAGGGGTTTTTCCCAATTTTTTTGCTCTTTATAATATTGCCTGGGTTTCCCGCTAAAAAAAAAAAAAGAATCATGCGATTGAAGAGATATGATTAGAGAAATTGGCGTTGACTCATGAACAACTGGTTGAATCATATCAGATTGTCTTATAGATCCATTCCGACTTCAATCATTTTCACAAATAATCTATCGAATCTCCCTTTTCTTCATGCTTCTTATTTACTTCTGATCCCTGCTGTAACCACGAGACTGTTAATTGTTGTTACCACACCAACAGTCATTGATGTCAATTGTTAGAATCAATTCCAATTTAATTTTTTCGCACCTTGAAGACGGGTGATTCTTTAGGGGGCGGGTTAATGTTATGCACGGACCCCAAGCCTAAGCCTATTAGGGTTGTAAGCTGTAAAAAAATGGGAGATAAAGGGGAGAGTAGGATATGGAGAAAAATATTGTGTTTGTCTTGGGAGAGTTTAACCTCTCGAATAGCTAGTTACCTATCCTTTCTTGTTAATCAAGCATCTGGCTATGGTTCCTTCAACATTGCTATTGTTTTAATAGTTTAGTAATTTTTTTTATCATCTACATGTTCCTTTTTCTCATAAAATTACAATATTATATATATTAATTTTCCTGAAATCTGGATTTAATTCTATAGTTGATTGTGTTGAAATCAACAAATTTGAAGTAACTTTTACTGAATGACATATAATGATACAAATTAGTATAATGTTTTTGTTTTCAATTAAATAATTTTTTGATTGAATGACATATTTTTTCTACTGAATGAAATACTTTTTTTCTAATGAAATATGGGTTTAATCAAAATGGTGATTGTGTTGAATGCATTGTAAAACATATATGAATTATATGTTCTAAAACATATATGAATCATATGTCGTTTCATTTATGAATCCTATGTTGTAAAAGAACTTTTGAAAAATCCACGTGATGTTTCATTGGTGAAATAAAACTAGTATGAAACATAACTGTTCTTTGTTTAACCATTTGTTATTTATTATTTCACCTATGAAATAATACTATATCATAATACCTATTATTTAATAAAATTTATATTGATATCATTGTCAAATTAAAGTAAATAAGATTTCCCATTTCTTTTGGAATAATTTGATATTTTTTAAGTTGAATACTATATCATAAATTCATAATACCTACTATTGCAAAAAGATGTATATTGATATCATTTTCAAATTAAAGTAAATAAGATTCTCCTTTAAATTCCTTCCTAAAGTTAAAATTGGTAAGGATATTCTTATTTATTACAACATTGCCACATTGTTTTATAGCCATTGATGAAATGAGTCTGATGGCTTAGATTGGTTCCCAAGTTTGTAACAATAGGAGAGTTTGTATTTGATTGGCCCTCCATATATATATATATATATGTGTGTGTGTGTGTGTGTGTGTAGGGTTGGGTTCCCGTGAGAAGTTGATGCTAAAGTGAGAAGCGTGAGAAGTGGTTATCAACCGTTGGATTAGAATGGATGCACATTAGAATGAGATGCACCGAGATACGTCGGATCAATTCTCTTTTAAGCCGCAATTTCTGGGAAGGATTGAGATTAACAGAGATCAATGGTTCAGATCCAATTCTCACGCTTCTCACCATTAAATCAACTTCTCACACAATCCTTCGCCTATGTATGTATAATATTAATATGATCACAACACATAAGGTAAGAAAATATCAATATATCTACAAAGTGGGAGTGGATGTAGGACAATAGCAGTGACACGTTGAAGATTTGAATGACTTTTAGAGACTAAATATAAAAGAAGTGTAAAAAGCGAGTTTTTTTTGGCAATGTGGGGGATGATGAAAAAAATGTGATCCTTGAATGCTTGTCGTTCCGTACAGGTTTGTTTCCTATCCGGTACTTGGGTGTTCCTCTTTCCCCCATTCGGTTGAAAGTTGCCGATTTTGGGGTCTTGTTAGCTAAAGCTCGTAACCGTGTTCATAATTGGAAAGCTAATTACCTTTCGTGTGGTGGACGACTCCATCTCATTAAGTCTGTTTTTCTTTCTATGCAACTTTATTGGTAAGCGTTTTCCTTCTTCTCTCGAGTGTTATCCATGACTTAGAAGCTTTATTTCGCGACTTTCTATGGGAGAAAGGGGAAACCCTCGGGGTAAATGTCGTGTAGCTTGGGATGATGTTTGTAAACCTATGTTACATGGTAGCTTGGGTATCCGTAATCTCTTGATATGGAACTGTGCCCTTCTTACAAAGCATATATGGGACATCTTATGTAATCGTCCCTCGTTGTGGGTGCAATTGTGTAATTTCCATAGATTTGGGTCGACTAACTTTTGGATGGTGCGGCAAAGATCCAATTGGTCATGGTTTCTTCGTAAATTGGTGATCATATGGCCTCAAGTTCGGCGGTTCTTTGTTTCAGTATTAGGCGATGGTGAAGACACGAGTGCTTGGGAAGTTGCATGGCTCCCAGTTGGTCACCTTTCTTCTCGTATAACCAATCGTATGGTTCATAATTAAGGTTTTTCTAAAGTGCCTTGTCTAGAATGTAGTGCCTTGGTGCCTGTTTTAATCCATATAGTGCCTTTTCGAGAATGTAGACATAATCTGGGTGTTTCGGATCGACGAAGCCTTCGGGTTGAGCAACATAAACCTCTTCATGTAGAATCCAATTCAAGAATGCATACTTTACGTCCATCTGATAGACAGTAAAGTTCTTGTGGGTTGCGTAAGATAAAAAAGATCTGAATAGCTTCAATCCGTGCTACAGGGGCATATGTCTCGTCATAATCAGTTTTCTCCTATTGGCAATAACCCTTTGCAACTAGGAGAGCTTTATTTCTAGCCACAACTCCAGCTTCATCGCTCTTATTTTTGAAAACCCACTTTGTACCAATCACTGATTTTCCTTCAGTTAGTGGGATAAGTCGCCAGACCTTGTTCCTCTCGAATTGTAGAAGCTCGTCTTGCATATCTAAAATACAATCAGGATCGCGCAAGGCCCTTGATGCTTTCTTTGGCTCAAAGGAACTAAGGAAACTCGAATAGAAACAAAAATTTGCAAATGCCGCCCTCGTTTTAACATCACTGTGTACATCACCAATTATGTTATATAGGGGTGATCTCTTGTCTATCTTGTGGTGCTCGGAAATGGTTGAACATAGATCTGCATGTTGTCATCATCGTATTCATCATATATTGTAGGGACATCCTCGGATGTACTCGGAACATCTTGTACATTTGTTTCTGACTGAAGTAATTCTGGAGCAGCAGAAGAAGTACTCGGGACTTCTTTTCTAGAATCTGTATCTGTAGATGCAGAATTCGAATTAGTATTGTCAGAAATAACAGGTGTAGATGTACCTGATGAGGTTGTTATAGTGACAATTTCAGAAGGTCCAGAGATATTTTCAGTTGTGACTGGAACCTCTGAAGTTGATGCAGATACGTTTGATTTATCAAAGTCTGCACAAATATCCATAAATGCATCAAGAAATAGTAAATCTAACTCAGATGTGACATGAGTTGAGTTAGAAAGCTTAGTCTGTGGAGGTTCGGGTTCTATTCTGTCTTGAATAGAAGTCTTCTCTTTAAGCTTGAGTTCTGAACTGCTGTGTTCAGAAGTCAGTGTTGATGATTCATCAAACGACACGTTTATGCTCTCCATGATAGTCTTGGTTCGTCGGTTGTAGACACGATAGGCTTTAGACATTAAAGAATATCCTACAAAGTAGCCTTCGTCCGCTTTCTTGTCGAACTTGCCAAGATTATCACGGTCGTTTAGGATATAGCACCTGCAACCAAAAACACGAAGAAATTTAATATTCGACTTTCTTTTGTTTATAAGCTCATATGTTGTTTTCTTATGTCTTTTGATCATGATGGTACGATTCTGAGTAAAGCATGCAGTTGTAACGGCTTCAGCCAACAGATACATTGAAAGACCAGAATATGCCAACATCGTTCTAGCAGCTTCAACCAAGGATCAATTCTTCCTTTCGACCACGTCGTTCTGTTGAGGAGTATAGGCAGCAGAGAAGTTGTGTGAAATCCCAATTGATGTGAGATAACTCTGAATCGTATCATTCTTAAACTTTGTGTCGTTAACTCTTCTCAATGTCTTAACCGGCAGTTGAAGTCGAACCTGGATCTTTTTGATGAAGGCAATGATTAATTCTGGCGTATCAGAGTAGTTTCTTAAAAACCTCAACCAAGTGTATCTGGAGTACTCGTCTATCATAACAAGTATATACTTCTTTCCGTTAATAGACTAAGTTCTCATCGGGCCACAAAGGTCCATGTGTATAAGCTCCAGAGGTATTGAGCAAGAGAATTATGTCTTTGCTTTATGTGAACTTCGTTTCAGTTTTCCCATTTCGCAAGCGGGGCAAAGAGAATCTTTCTCAAACCTCAGTTCTGGTAGACCTTTGACAATACCATCTCTTGCCAACTGATCTATCGCTTGAAAATTCTGGTGAGACAGGCGTCGATGCCAAATCCAATTTTCAACTTTTGATGCTTTGGCAATTAGACTCACAAATCTAGTTGCAGAAAGTGTTGGAAAGTGCACTGCATATAGATTGCCTTAACGTTCTGCTCTAAAACCCTCACAGTCGTCCTTGTCTTCAATGAAACAGCTATCAACAGTAAACCAAACCTGAAATTGACTGTCGCAGAATTGACTTGTGCTGAATAGATTGTGATCAAGTCCATCTACAAATAGTACTTTCTTGATTGTCACATTGTCGTTCTTTAATGATCCGTGTCCTGTGATGATTCTGTTAAGCTCAGAGTTTGCAAAGCTGACTATTCCTGCAGGTTCCTCAACATAGTTATGTAATAGATGCTTAAATCCAGTCATGTGTCGTGAGCATCCTAAGTCAATATACCAGAGATGTGAGGCCTGCAAAAACAACAAATCACTTCTTCTTATGTGCCCATATCCAAATGGGTTCTTATTGGTTAGCCATGTGCTATTTATTAATAACATCTACCTTAGCTTTTATTCTCCATTCATACCCAGGCTTCGGTACGCATTTCCAGATCATTTTTACATTGAGCTCATGAATTTTTTGTTTTCTAGAAGAATAAGCATTCTTAGCATAAAAGATTTTTGCGTGTTGTGTTGAGGATTTAGAGACAGGTTTAGCTCGAGATGCCTTTTTAACAAATTTAGACTTAGGAGGAATGGAGTGAAATGTAAAGGCATTGTTACCACAATGATTACATATAAAGTTCTTGCGAGCAAATGTCAACAATTTTGATTTATCAAATTGAGTACAATTATTCATACAAAATTAACATATAGAATCGTTTGAACTAGGACATGTCAGATCAGGACTAATGGTAACATTACAATCACTTTTAGAAACTTTCTTTTCACACACTTTCTTCCTCCATTCTCCTTTGCCATTTTGCTTTCTTAAATCTGAAACAAGAAATGAAACCTTGGCAGTTTTCTTCTTAAAAGATGAATTTTTCTTTAAAGTACCAAAAGACTCACCTTTTTCAAATATGCTTGGAGGATATTCAGGAGTTTTAGTATAAACAACATAGGTTTTGGAAGTATTAGTTTCAAACTCTGGATTTTAATGAACATTCCATTTAAGAGATTCAAACATCTTTTTCTCATTCAAATTTTGCTTAAACAAATCAACTTTTAAATCATTTAACTCTTTTGAGAGTTCTTTATTTTCCTCAAAAAACTTGTCAAGTTTGAATTTGAGAACACAATTCTCATCTTCCAACTCTTCAATAGTCTTTTGAAGGTCTTTCATTTGTTTCTCAAAAGTAGATGTTTTATTCATCACAGAGTTTGATTCTAACTTCTCAATGATAGGAACAGGATCTGAAGCATTCATCACGTTTTAAAAAATCTCCTCAGTCATTTTCTTTGAAAAATCAATTTTAATGTTATGATTTGTTAGAGCACACATTTTTGTTGGATACAAGATCATAATATTTGAAGATCAAAGTAAAGCAAGTCAAAGCCTCAAAGCCAACTCTCAAGCAAGAATGTCAAAGTCAAATATAATAAAAGTCAAAGTCAAAGTATTTGTTTTTGTTTCCTTGTTGTTGTTGCTAGTATAAATAGTCTTTGTCTTGTGTCTTTATAAGTAAGAAAACGGAGCTCATCAGAGGAGAGGTCAATTGCATATCATTCTAGAGAGAGAATGTAAAGTGAAAATATGAAATTTTAACCTGTGAGATTTGTAATTTCATAATCAATGACAACTGATTTTATTGTTGAATCATCTTGATTGTTGTTACGATTAGAACATGAAACTGGGAATAACAATTGGTATCAGAGCACATCCAAATGAAATCGATTGAGAAAATGAAGTCGTATTGTGTTCTTGAGTTTTGAATCGAATTCTGAGTACTTGAGTGAATTTGTGGTTGTAATTATTTAGATTGGTATCATTGAATGTATTAGAACGATTTTGTATAGATTTGGTATCGAATTACACTGTAATTTTTGTGAATTTTTGATATTTTTCAAGTTTTGTGATCACGAGTTCGATGCACTGTAAATGTATCAATGTGTATGTTTGTGAGAATTTCTTCGAAATTCAGTGGTAGAATTCGATTCTAGATGTGTTAGAGTCGTTTTTGAGCGAATTAGTGGTGTTTTGCTTCGAGATCTCAAGAACTCGCAACATTACACGAAGAACTCACAGAATGATCAAGAACTCGCATAAATCTTGAAGATTTCACAGATCTTCAGATTTCGCAGATTGTGTTTTTCTGAAAAGTTTTATAAGTGTAGAATTCGCAAGTGTCTCTTGCGAATTTCATAGGATTCACATCAGTGTGTATTGTGAATTGTATAGGATTCGCATACATATCTCATGCGAATCTCATAGGATTCGTATTTGTGTGTTTTAAGAAAAGCTAAGGATTCGCAGAGTTGATTTGTGCGAATTTTCAGAATTCGCATGAGTTTTATACGAAAAGTGTTTTTGAAAATTTAATAAGGAAAGAATTCGCAGAATTGTTGTCTACGAAAAGTTTTTCAGGAAAATTATTTGAAGGACATAATTCGCAGATTTCTTGTTTGCGGATTATGATTTGTTCTATCTGCGAATTCTGTTATCATCCAGTGTGCGAATTCTAGTTTGTGCTTGTCTACGAATTCTATGTACGAATTCTATGTGCATCACTGTGGTTTGCGAATTCCTTGTACTTCATTGTAGCTTGTGAATTCCATACTTGTAGATTTTTCATAATTTCATTTCTGATTTTTTTTTCAAGTTTTCTGTATTTTACTTGATTTCTATTGGACTAACGATCAGTTTGTCAAGTTCTTATTGAGTATTTGAAAATCAGGATGTCATCAAGGGAAGCACTTGCAATCGGTACGGATGTAAAGGCACCGGTGCTTTTTAGAGGAGAGTATGAACAATGGAAGAACCGCTTTCTAAACTTTATCGACAGACACGACTTGGGTGATCATATCAGAATATCTTTGAGGGAAGGAAGAATTATGTCACACCCCGCTAAAGCGGAAACACGAGGCACGACAGCTCATAGTTTCATAGCAATAGGAAATACATAACATCAACCATACATTCGACCATGAAAAGTTAAATTCAACGTTTTGAGTTACAATCCAAAGTTCAACCATCCAAAAGGTAATAACGTTTTAACATAATAATAAAAAAAAATTCTTGTGTTGATGTTGACACGCATGCACGACTAAGCATTTTCTTTTACCTTCTTATCCTCCTGAAAAGCACGTTAAAGAAAATGAAAGTGGTCAACTACAAAGAGTTGGTGAGTTCACAGGTTTTCAAATGCATAAAATAGTTTTCATGCAGAATTTAGCGTCAAATTTAAATATTAAAGCTCATGGACATTTTCACAGTGAATGATGTACAACACGATGTTTAACTGTTGAGCCACTACTAAGCCTTCTGACAACCTACGCCCTACGAACTACCTCAGCGGTGGTATTTAAACCACATGAGTAGAACATTAGTTATTGGTAATGTGCACCCCTACTCGTCAGTCAAAGGTGGGTTCGTCAAACCAAATAGCGCTATCCACTAATACCATCGGCTCATAATGAGTTAATAAGTAGTGTACCTATCGGGGACTTAACGTTTTCTCTTTAACTCAACACATCAATCTGTGTACATGCCTTAGTGCCCTTATCAACAATTTCACGTTCTTTTACGCTTGATGACGTAAATCAATCAATATTAATTCAACATTTCAAAATTTAACGAACGATCATTTGATAGCGAAGATATTTAGCAAATTCAACATGCTTTTCACCCCAAAACGTATAAAAACGGTAAAAGAGGGGCTGTGAATACTCACCGATTTTAGCAGCTGCTCGGGAATATCTTCTAGGTTGCTTAAATCTTGGTGCTACGCTTTTCCTATGAAAGTGGAACACATCATCAGTTCGGACCTATTTTTACGTTTTCGGACACTACTTAGGTCACTATGCCTTATAAAATGCCTTACATGATTTATTTTATGTAGGAGTAGCGAGTACTAATCCTACTTGACATAATTCCGGCTCTTCGGATCAAATTTTTAAGGCTTTTAGGTTGAAAAATTTTACTTGAAGTTCGATTATATAATAATATTTATATTAAAATTAAAATCTTCATTTTTAATTATTATTATGCCCAAAAGTCCAAAATAATCATTTTTAAGAAGGTTCATTAGTTACTGATTGCTGTCAGAATTTTAAGTCATAAACTCTTTGTATTATGAATATTTTCCCCAATTTATTATTTTACCAAATTTTTATATGACTTATTTTAATGCATTAGGGAACTTTTGGCATAGGTAACACCATTTTTGGAGTTGATTAGATAGGCCAATGATGTCCTTAAAGTTTATTGGTCACATGCACACATGCAATCTGCATCTATGGATTGTCACAGTCATTTGGGGGGTCTAAACTCATCATTTGTGAGTGAATCAAATTGTGTTCAACTCCTAACTCATAAAGGTAACTTCCAGAAAAAGATTCACCCCTTTTGAATTAAAAATGAGTGAGTTATGTTCTTTTTAAATCAAGAGTTCCAATCTGACAGAAAGTTGCATTTAGCACACTCAACTTGTTAATGAAGGTTGAGTACTCATTTCTTCATATTTTTGTGTGAATCCAATTTTATTTGATTCCCAACACATTAAAGTTACTTTCAGAAAAGAACTCATTAGTTTTTATGGATTTAGATGATAGATAAGGTTGATTGATTGAAACTTTTTGTCCAGCCGGATTCTATTTACACCACAAACTTTAAAGATGAAGTTGAGGGGTCAAAACTCAATATTTTTGAGTGATTCCAGTGGGGTTTGATTTGTATTTCATTATATTAAGTTTCAAAAGAAGATTCATAGCATTTGGTTGAATATTTTTCAAGTTATGCCCAAAATACTAACATGCAATAAATCTGACAGAAACTAAAAATGAAATAACTTAATTTTATGAACATTTTAACACTTTTTGACCCATACATTGGGGTTTCTTGGTTGAAAACGTTTTTACAAAGCTTTTTAACATAAATTTTGTAAAACAACATCCTTTAGATATACAAAGAAGGATATACACATGCATGAACTCTACCATCTTAGATGGTGAGAAAAATAGCCATGCATGTCATCTAAGCTCCATTTTCTTGAGTTTTGGTTACATGGATCATGGGTTATCACCATTTCTTGACATTTAACATGTCTTTGGTGTCTAACCTACCATTTGAAGACCTATGAAAGTATTCTTTTCAGAAACCTCAAGAAAGTGAAGAGAAATATGAAGAAAATGCAAGTAGAATCAAAGAAAAATGCAAGAAAAGTAAGAGATGAAGATGAATACAAGGGTAATGAACTTACCCACACTAGAGAATGATTCTTACCTTCAAAGTGGTGGGATTGAGAGGGTTCTTGGGCTGGAATTCGGCCAAGGAGTGAGAGGAAGAGAGAGTGAGATGAGAATTTCAAAATGAGAGTGAATATGGCAAAGTGAAAGGTTAGTCTTGAAGAAAGAGTGTATTAATGATGATTTTCTTGAGAAGGGGGAGGGGGGGCCGGATTTTCACTCTCTCTAATTCTTTTTTTTTTTTTTTTTTAAACTAATAATTATAATATCTAGGTATTTAATTTGTATTTTTATAAAAGATAGATTAAAGGTAGGCAATTCTTCAATTATCTACTTAAATTTTTGGTTTCAATACTTAAGGTTTAGAATTTATATTTGATTAATTAAATTTTATATTTAACTCACTTATTATTGTTATTAATATAATAAGATGTTAATTTTATCGGATTGGCATTTTATAAGACAACATATACCATTACGTCTAGTAACTTGATATTCTAAGTGCACTGCCGAGAATCTTAGGAAATTAAAACCCTTGCCTACATAATTAGGTCATATTAGGGTGTTCCTACATGTTAAGACATGTATTATACAGTTTGGGTGCTAACCTGTAAGTTCTGATTGCCGGATGTCACAGTCTCCCCTTCTTAGAAGAATTTCGTCCCGAAATTAAATGATTGTCACTCCCGGACTGATTCTTCACAAAAAGATGAGGGTACTTAAATTTCATGTGATCTTCTCGCTCCCAGGTGTACTCGGGTCCATGCCTCGACTTCCAATGAATTTTTAAGATTGGAATCTTACTGCGCCTTAGGCGTTTGACTTCTCGGTCAACGATCTCAATCGGTCTCTCCATAAAGTTCAGTTGATCATTGATCTGAATGTCTTCCAGAGGTAGGACCAATGATTCATCGGTTAGGCATTTCTTCAGGTTCGATACATGGAAGGTGTCATGAATGGCACTTAACTCTTGTGGTAGCTTGAGTTTGTACGCTACTGGACCAATTCTTTCAAGTATTTCAAACGGACCAATATATCTCGGACTCAGTTTGCCTCTTTTTCCAAAGCGTATTATTCCTTTCCACGGTGACACCTTTAAGAGAACCTTATCACCTACTTGAAACTCCAATGGCCTTCGTCGGTTATCTGCATAACTCTTTTGACGATCTCTTGCAGCCTTAAGTCTATCCTGGATAGTCGCGATCTTGTCCGTCGTCTCCTGAATAATGTCGGGCTTGGTCAATTGCCTGTCACCAACTTCCAACCAGCTGAGTGGGGATCTACACTTGCGCCCATATAAGGCTTCGTACGGTGCACACTGTATGCTGGTATGGTAGCTATTGTTGTAGGAGAACTCGACTAACGGTAGATGAGCATCCCAACTACCTCCAAAATCTATTACACAGGCACGCAACATATCCTCTAACGTTTGAATAGTTCTCTCAGATTGCCCATCCGTTTGAGGATGGTAAGAAGTGCTTAAATTCAATTTTGTGCCTAACGTCTTCTGAAACGATCGCCAGAATCGTGAGGTAAAACGACTATCTCGGTCCGAGATGATAGAAATAGGTACCCCATGACGCATAACAATCTCATTGATGTACAATTGTGCAAGCCTTTCCATGTTATAGTCTTCCCGAATTGGCAGAAAGTGTGCAGATTTCGTAAGTCGATCCACAATAACCCAAATTGAATCGTGTCCCTTTCCAGTTCTGGGCAGCTTAGTTACGAAATCCATTGATATCTGCTCCCACTTCCATTGAGGAATCTCAGGTTGTTGAAGAAGACCGGATGGTTTCTGATGTTCAGCCTTGACTTTTGCGCATGTTAAGCATTTGTTCACGTACATAGCAACGTCTTTCTTCATCCCCGGCCACCAGTAGTATTCCTTTAGTTCTTTGTACATTTTATCGGCTCCTGGGTGAATTGAGTACCTTGATCGGTGTGCTTCTTCCAAGATTGTTAACCGCAGGTTGTTAACTTTTGGTACCCATACTTTATCTCTGAAGTAACGCACTCCATCTGATCGAGTTTCAAATTCCTTTTCCAAGTGATGTAGGGTCTCGTTATTCAAGTTCTCCGCTTTTAATGCTTCTTCTTGAGTTTTGAGGATTTGGGTCTTAAGGCTCGTCTGAATTAATATTCCCATGGCTCGTGCCCTTGATGGTTTCACTCTTTCCTTTCGGCTTAATGCGTCAGCTACTATGTTAGCTTTACCTGGATGGTACTTTATCTCACAGTCATAATCGTTAAGCAGCTCAACCCATCTTCGTTGCCTCATATTTAGCATTTTCTGATCAAGAATGTGTTGAAGGCTTTTGTGGTCAGTGAAGATGGTACATTTAGTGCCATAGAGATAATGTCTCCAAATTTTGAGTGCAAACACTACCGCTCCTAACTCCAAATCATGAGTGGTATAGTTCTTTTCATGGACTTTAAGTTGTCTTGATGCATATGCAATGACTTTGTCTTTCTGCATCAATACACACCCCAAACCTTGGTGTGATGCATCGCAGTAAACCACAAAGTTTTCTGTACCTTCTGGTAATGCTAAAATCGGTGCATTACATAGTTTATGCTTAAGCATTTGGAATGCTTCATCTTGCTTCTCTCCCCAAATAAACTTCTTATCTTTCTGGGTTAGTGCCGTTAGTGGTTGTGCGATTTTGGAGAAATTTGCAATGAATCGTCGATAATAGCCTGCTAAGCCGAGAAATTGACGAATCTCCGTTGGTGTCTTCGGGGCTTCCCACTGTTTGATGGCCTCAATCTTGACCGGATCAACATGAATTCCCTTCTCATTGACTACATGACCAAGAAAATGCACCTCACGAATCCAAAATTCGCATTTGGAAAACTTGGCATACAGTTTCTGATCCCTGAGCAGTTCCAATATCAGTTTCAGATGTTGCTCATGCTCCTCCTTGCTTCGTGAGTAAATTAATATATCGTCTATGAACACGATCACGAATTTATCCAAGTACGGTCTACATACTCTGTTCATCAAGTCCATAAAGACTGCTGGTGCGTTTGTTAATCCAAAAGGCATAACCAAGAACTCGTAATGACCATAACGAGTCCTAAATGCCGTCTTATGAATGTCTTCCTCGCGGACTCTCATTTGATGATATCCAGATCGAAGATCAATCTTTGAGAAGTACGTAGCACCTTGAAGTTGGTCAAACAAATCGTCGATTCGAGGAAGGGGGTATCGATTTTTGATGGTCATCTTGTTGAGTTCTCTATAATCAATGCACATTCGAAGGGTTCCATCCTTCTTTTTAACAAAAAGAACTGGAGCTCCCCATGGTGAAGAACTAGGTCTTATAAATCCTTTATCAAGAAGCTCCTGGAGTTGTGTTGATAATTCATGCATTTCTGATGGCGCCAGCCGATAAGGTGATTTAGCTACGGGCGCAGCTCCTGGAATTAAATCAATGTGAAATTCAACTTGTCTTGGTGGGGGTAGTCCGGGTAACTCATCTGGAAATACTTCAGGAAAATCCTGAACTATAGGAAGATCCTGAATGCGTTTCTCTTCGATCTCCTTATCCACGACATGCGCTAAAAACGCAATGCAATCCTTCCTCAAGTAATTCCGCATCTTCATGCACGATACTAATTTAAAATTACTTCGGGGTTTCTCTCCGTGAATTTCAAGTATTTTTCCTTCTGGTAATGGGACTCGAATGACCTTTTCTGAGCAACAAATTTCAGCTCGATTTTTGGACATCCAATCCATGCCCACAATTACGTCAAAGCTTCCTATATTGATTGGAATCAAGTCTATCCAAAAGTTCTTTTTGGCCAAGTTTAAGGTACAATTCCTAATCACGTCTCTGGCTCTAACTTCCTGTCCATTGGCAAACTCAATAGTGTATACCTCATTCAACTTTTGGGACCTTAAGTTTATCTTTGACCTAAAATCTAGTGATACATAACTCCTATCTGCTCCAGTATCAAATAATACAGATGCATAGTGATTGTTTAGGAGAAACATACCTGTGACCACGTCTGGGTTTTGCCTAGCTTCTTCTGCCCCAATTTCGAATACTCTACCTCGTGCCTGATTTCCATGATTCCCTTGATTGATCGGTCGAGCTTGATTTGCATTTGGTCTTCGATTCAGTCTCGGACATGTGTTACGAAAATGATCTGGACTTCCGCATTCATGACATGTTCGTCTTCCTCCACTCTTACAATCTTTAGCAATATGGCCTCCCCTATTGCATTTGAGGCAAATGATGCATCTTCCTTTGTGATGGTTATTGCACTTATCACATTTAGGGTATGCTCCCTTTTCTTTTTCCACTGCCTGAGTCTGAACCCCAAAGTTCCTCGCTACCTTCTGATCTTTACCCTTCCTTCCACCAAATTGCCTTTTTGCGGGTTCCTCCATCATCCTCTTACCTTTGGCTTTGACACTTGCAAATAACCCCGAACGATTAGCATTGTTGGTGAGTCTGGTTGCTAGGTTCACCGCATCTTGAAGAGTTTTTGGATTTCCCGAAGTCACATCCCCACGAATTTCTGGAGCTAAACCCCAAACGTACCTGTCGACTCGATTTTCCTCAGGTGTCACTAAATGTGGCACCAATTTTGCAAGCTCATGGAAACGTACGGTATATGAGTCTATGTCATTTCCCTTCATCTCATGATTCCACAGTTCCGCTTATAGCTTCTGGATTTCGCTCCTTGGACAGTACTCTTCCTTGATCATTTCTTTGAACTCATCCCATGTAAGTCTGTTAGCTGCTTCCCGGCCTCGAGTTTGCACTTGTGTGTTCCACCAGGTCAATGCTCGTCCTTGCAGTAGACAAGCGGCGAATTCTACCTTATTGGCTTCAATGCATTTGCTAATATGGAGAACGGACTCCATACCCTCGATCCAAGTTAATAGTCCAACGGCTCCCTCAGTTCCATGAAATTCTTTGGGATTACAAGTCCTGAAGGCCTTGTAGGTGCACTCTCTGTCCCTATTTGCGCCGGTTCCGGGATTGTTTTCCTGATTAGCATTCAGGCCTGCAGCTACTTGGCTAACTATATTTGGGAGTGCTGCCATGATTTGCTCAGATACAAGTCGTGCGATTTCGGGATCTTCTCTTCTTGGGGACATAGCTCTAAAGAACAAATTTAAATTGAAGTTTGGTAATACTATAATTACTATTTTTACGCCAAGTCTACTTAACTGAGTTATGCACATCATATAACAAGGTTTTAATGCTAACCTTTGATCATGCATTCATATCAACATACAACAATATCGTATTCATGCATTTTCAAATTACTTAATATAGACAAGCAAATTCAAAACATTTCATTCATCAGTTTAAAGCATCCATTCCCAAAACATACAAACTTCCAAAAGTTATTGGTTGCAGTTAATAGGCTACAAGCCACAAAAGAAATATTTTAAGTTCATTCATCAAAAGCTTAACATAAATGGTCTTCTAGTGCATCATCCTCCAAACAAGTAGTCCTAACACCACCACCAGGACTCCTGCCATCAAGACTAGGTACGCGTATAGCCTCCTAACAGCGCTCCTAGTAATGACGATGACTTCCACGACTCTATCCAAAGACTCGCTATGTGAACTTATGACCGCAAACAACCCTCCAATAGTGTGTTGGTGCAGGTCCAACCTTTCCCGGTGGGACTGTATGTCTGTGGCCATACTTAGGACCAATCTATTCTCGCGAACAGTCATGCCCGACGGGTGCCCTATTGGGACTCCGATCACTGGGGGCGGCGTCACACTCCGTGTCCGTGATAGGGATGGCTCTCCCTCGGCTCGAGGAGGAACTGGAAGAGTCACTCTCACCGAAAGAGGAACGCTCATTCGAGCAGTGGCTCGAACTCTCGGTCCTCTCGTCGCCGATGGGGAATGCTCGGGTGCAGGTGAAGGCAACACAGATGCAGGAGATCGAACAGGGGTCTCAGTGGTCGCTGCATCGCTATCCTCGAGCGAATCATACTCCTCGGGTGTCGATGGGTTCCCCCTAGGTCGACTAGTTATGTAGCCGGACTCATCGGCGGAGTATTCAGTAGGGTCGGTCGATTGAGACATAGTGAACTGCGAAAGTAACAAATTTGGTTACTAAACGTGCTATAATAATATCAAAATCATGAAATGCTTATGCGAACTCACTCACAAAATCGTGCTTTTCATTTTTGAGTAAGAAGTTTCTATTTTAGGCCAACTCCCAATATAACCAGTCCATGCCCCTCCTTATACATAACAAATTAGATATAGGTGATCAGGCTTTGCCTAATTATGATATGTTAAGTCGGCACCTGTCCTAGTTCTACTGGTAGTAAATTCTAAGTTTGTAATTCGTTTAGGAAAATAGTTTTTTTTTTTTTTTTTTTTGAAAGATATTGGTTATAGTGTATGGTTTTTATGGAAAAACCGGTATTCTCTATAACCTATGGCTCTGATACCAAATCTGTCACACCCCGCTAAAGCGGAAACACGAGGCACGACAGCTCATAGTTTCATAGCAATAGGAAATACATAACATCAACCATACATTCGACCATGAAAAGTTAAATTCAACGTTTTGAGTTACAATCCAAACTTCAACCATCCAAAAGGTAATAACGTTTTAACATAATAATAAAAAAAAATTCTTGTGTTGATGTTGACACGCATGCACGACTAAGCATTTTCTTTTACCTTCTTATCCTCCTGAAAAGCACGTTAAAGAAAATGAAAGTGGTCAACTACAAAGAGTTGGTGAGTTCACAGGTTTTCAAATGCATAAAATAGTTTTCATGCAGAATTTAGCGTCAAATTTAAATATTAAAGCTCATGGACATTTTCACAGTGAATGATGTACAACACGATGTTTAACTGTTGAGCCACTACTAAGCCTTCTGACAACCTACGCCCCACGAACTACCTCAGCGGTGGTATTTAAACCACATGAGTAGAACATTAGTTATTGGTAATGTGCACCCCTACTCGTCAGTCAAAGGTGGGTTCGTCAAACCAAATAGCGCTATCCACTAATACCATCGGCTCATAATGAGTTAATAAGTAGTGTACCTATCGGGGACTTAACGTTTTCTCTTTAACTCAACACATCAATCTGTGTACATGCCTTAGTGCCCTTATCAACAATTTCACGTTCTTTTACGCTTGATGACGTAAATCAATCAATATTAATTCAACATTTCAAAATTTAACGAACGATCATTTGATAGCGAAGATATTTAGCAAATTCAACATGCTTTTCACCCCAAAACGTATAAAAACGGTAAAAGAGGGGCTGTGAATACTCACCGATTTTAGCAGCTGCTCGGGAATATCTTCTAGGTTGCTTAAATCTTGGTGCTACGCTTTTCCTATGAAAGTGGAACACATCATCAGTTCGGACCTATTTTTACGTTTTCGGACACTACTTAGGTCACTATGCCTTATAAAATGCCTTACATGATTTATTTTATGTAGGAGTAGCGAGTACTAATCCTACTTGACATAATTCCGGCTCTTCGGATCAAATTTTTAAGGCTTTTAGGTTGAAAAATTTTACTTGAAGTTCGATTATATAATAATATTTATATTAAAATTAAAATCTTCATTTTTAATTATTATTATGCCCAAAAGTCCAAAATAATCATTTTTAAGAAGGTTCATTAGTTACTGATTGCTGTCAGAATTTTAAGTCATAAACTCTTTGTATTATGAATATTTTCCCCAATTTATTATTTTACCAAATTTTTATATGACTTATTTTAATGCATTAGGGAACTTTTGGCATAGGTAACACCATTTTTGGAGTTGATTAGATAGGCCAATGATGTCCTTAAAGTTTATTGGTCACATGCACACATGCAATCTGCATCTCTGGATTGTCACAGTCATTTGGGGGGTCTAAACTCATCATTTGTGAGTGAATCAAATTGTGTTCAACTCCTAACTCATAAAGGTAACTTCCAGAAAAAGATTCACCCCTTTTGAATTAAAAATGAGTGAGTTATGTTCTTTTTAAATCAAGAGTTCCAATCTGACAGAAAGTTGCATTTAGCACACTCAACTTGTTAATGAAGGTTGAGTACTCATTTCTTCATATTTTTGTGTGAATCCAATTTTATTTGATTCCCAACACATTAAAGTTACTTTCAGAAAAGAACTCATTAGTTTTTATGGATTTAGATGATAGATAAGGTTGATTGATTGAAACTTTTTGTCCAGCCGGATTCTATTTACACCACAAACTTTAAAGATGAAGTTGAGGGGTCAAAACTCAATATTTTTGAGTGATTCCAGTGGGGTTTGATTTGTATTTCATTATATTAAGTTTCAAAAGAAGATTCATAGCATTTGGTTGAATATTTTTCAAGTTATGCCCAAAATACTAACATGCAATAAATCTGACAGAAACTAAAAATGAAATAACTTAATTTTATGAACATTTTAACACTTTTTGACCCATACATTGGGGTTTCTTGGTTGAAAACGTTTTTACAAAGCTTTTTAACATAAATTTTGTAAAACAACATCCTTTAGATATACAAAGAAGGATATACACATGCATGAACTCTACCATCTTAGATGGTGAGAAAAATAGCCATGCATGTCATCTAAGCTCCATTTTCTTGAGTTTTGGTTACATGGATCATGGGTTATCACCATTTCTTGACATTTAACATGTCTTTGGTGTCTAACCTACCATTTGAAGGCCTATGAAAGTATTCTTTTCAGAAACCTCAAGAAAGTGAAGAGAAATATGAAGAAAATGCAAGTAGAATCAAAGAAAAATGCAAGAAAAGTAAGAGATGAAGATGAATACAAGGGTAATGAACTTACCCACACTAGAGAATGATTCTTACCTTCAAAGTGGTGGGATTGAGAGGGTTCTTGGGCTGGAATTCGGCCAAGGAGTGAGAGGAAGAGAGAGTGAGATGAGAATTTCAAAATGAGAGTGAATATGGCAAAGTGAAAGGTTAGTCTTGAAGAAAGAGTGTATTAATGATGATTTTCTTGAGAAGGGGGAGGGGGGGCCGGATTTTCACTCTCTCTAATTCTTTTTTTTTTTTTTTTAAACTAATAATTATAATATCTAGGTATTTAATTTGTATTTTTATAAAAGATAGATTAAAGGTAGGCAATTCTTCAATTATCTACTTAAATTTTTGGTTTCAATACTTAAGGTTTAGAATTTATATTTGATTAATTAAATTTTATATTTAACTCACTTATTATTGTTATTAATATAATAAGATGTTAATTTTATCGGATTGGCATTTTATAAGACAACATATACCATTACGTCTAGTAACTTGATATTCTAAGTGCACTGCCGGGAATCTTAGGAAATTAAAACCCTTGCCTACATAATTAGGTCATATTAGGGTGTTCCTACATGTTAAGACATGTATTATACAGTTTGGGTGCTAACCTGTAAGTTCTGATTGCCGGATGTCACAAATTAAAACTCCAACAAGGATTTTTTTTCTTACCTGGGAGAAAATGGATCAATGGAAAGAGGAGAGTTTCTAATATCACCTAATAAGTACTCAGATGAGCAGAAAAAGAGATATGAAGCTGACAGATTAACCAAAGCTTTTATATTGCAAGGATTTTCAGATGAGATTTGAAAAGATATTTCTATCAGTATAGATAGTAAAAAGGTACATGAAAACAGTTGTGGGAACAACTTGAGAAAATGATGGTAGGACCAAAGATGTCATCAAGAGTAAAGTTTTTGGAAACTGAGAATACAGAGCTGAAAAGAAAGATCTCAGAATTAGAAGATCAAAGTGTCAAGATTCAGCAAACAGAGTGTGCTAATGAAGAGCTGATAAAGAAGATTTCTGAGCTAGAACTGCAAATTGCTGAAGAGAGATCAATTTTTGAGAAAGGGAAGAAAGAATTTGCATAGAAATTCTCAGACTTTTCAAGAAAGAGTTTTGAAGAAAAGAAAACAGTTGACCTGAAATGTACAAAACTTTCTCAACAGATTTCAGATTTTGAGAAAGTAATAATTTTAGAAAGGGAAAAGTTTGCAAAGGAAAGAAAGGCTATAGAACAAAAGAATGTTGGAATATTCAAAGAGATATCTGATGGAAGAAAGAGTGCTGAGAATGGTTTTAAAGAAGAAAGACAAATTTTTGAAGCAGAAATAAAGAAGCTGACAGAGAAGCTATCTGAATTGTCTACAAGTGCATTGAAAGATCAAAAAGCGAAGTTTGAATTCCAGAAAGAGATTGACCTACACATCAAAGAAAAGAACAGTCTATCTTCAAAGATAAAAGAGCTTGAAGATATTGTTTCAAAGGTGATGGTGACTGAGCACACGACTCCAGAGTCAAAAAATCCACACACCTAGAAATGATTCAGCTGACTTTGAAAAGACAGCCTCATGTTCAAATCAAAGAATTGTTTCTTCAAGAAGGTCAGATAAATCATTTGATCATATCCGTACTACTAACATCTTCTATGATAGAAATGTAGATGGTTCAGATACATTTAGAAGAAGAAGAAGAAGGAGATATGAAGAAGAAAAGCTAGTATGGAATGTAAAACCAGTAGATGAAGATAATAATGATGAGAAGAAGGAAGAAAATAAAGGAAAGAAAGAAGAGAAGAAAAGTAACAAATCATTTGTACATACATCAAAAGCCAAAAACAACAATGTGCGGAAAGGTGAACCTGGTCTTGTTTACTCGAGAGATCAATTGATCAGGTTATCTTAAAAGAGGTATTGTTCTTACTATCGTACATATAATTTTGTTCATAAAGCTAGTGATCATTACTGGTATGGTTCTTATTCAATTACTCCTAATCGAACTGCAACTAACAAACATGGACCCAAATACCAGTGGGTACCAAAGCCGAAAAATGAATGTGTGTTGCAGGCACCTCAAGTTAAGAGGGAGTAAGAGAACCAAGGCTTCTGAATAAATCAGTTCAGGACCCGTACTTCAACGGAGTTTGACTTCTAAACACAACAGTTTAGGACTCGCTCTTCAATGATCAAAATAGATGCTACTTCCTGGGTGATATGAGATTGTACTCTAAGATCCAAATGAGGAAATCAACCTTCTAGGGGGAGTACATATTTTGTTTTTGAAAAATATGCATTCGGAAGATATAATGATCTACACTTTAGTCCAAGATCAATGAATCTGTAGAGAGAGAAAGCAAGGATGCGCAAATAGTAAATGTATTGAATGTGTGCGTTAGATTCTTACACGAAACAAAGACCAAAGGGACTTAAATAACCTTGGTCAGATACAACACAAATAGACTCTAAACACAGTATTTGACCAAGCCCTATAAATACAATGATTACCATAAAATCAGACCTAACAATCTCCCCCTTAGTAATCATTGGCGCTTTGGTCTTCAAAAATCATCTTCTAAAACAGCACAGACCATTAAAGCGACTTTGTGAAACTTTCTGACTTTTAAGAAAAAATTTATTCTCAGCATCTTTCAGATTAAGTTGTCTTTGTTGCCTTGAGCTCTAGACGACACACCTTTTTGAATGATCTTGAATGAACGGTGATGGTCGGAGCAGAAACAACAAAAGAATTAGTTGTAGCTGAGAGAATAGAATCTTTGAGCGAATCTTGATCAGAAGATAAACGTTTGTGCTCTTTGTCTTTTTATCATCTCCTTAACATCTCTTAATTCTCCCCCTCATGACCTTGATGATTAGGATCAACTTGGTCATGCAAATGTTGGAGACGAGACAACTTAACATCTGCAAAATCAAAGAAACAGAGAAAACAGGGAAGGTTTGCGCATCACGTTAGTTGCACAAATTGAGGTTTGCGTGTCATGCTAGATGCGCAAAGTGAGGTTTGCGCATCACGCTAGTTGCGCAAAGTGAGTTTTGTGTGACCAACTGATTGCGCAAATCTGACTTGGAGTCCGAATAACTTTACCTGATTAGCTCTTTGACTCCCCTATACAAATGCACTAAATTTGACAATTCAAGTTAGTATTCATATAAAGAATCAAATACTCCCCCTAAAAAAAAAGATATAAACTTTGAAAAAAAATTCTCTTTGTTCACTCCCCTTGAATAATGCATAAACCCATTAAAATATATTTATGAGAACACAATGGTCAAATATTAATGTACACAGAAAAATATACTGAATATAAATTTTAAAACAACTAAACATATAAAACTTTAAACACTAAACAAATTAAATTCTACTGAGTGAAATATGACAAATTTATCAATCAGTTGAAATCAAATATATGTTGTTGGATAAAGAAACAAATTTTATTGCATATCAAGTTAAAACATGTCCAGTTTCAAAAACTTCCAGCAATCTATTCAGTGTGCTCACATGTGAATCTTCGATTAGTTTCAAGAAAATACAATTCTAAAAATATAATAGAGAACTTTGCATGTACTCACACTAATCCATCAAAAATTAAGAATTTCACAAATTTATAGGTTTATCGCAACTCAAAAATATCACCAAGTATCATGAGATGTGTGCTCATTGGCGTCTTTTTAGCAGTGTGCACATTGGCATCTTAACATGAGTGTGATCTTTGGCATCTTTTAAGCTTGTGCACTTTGGCATCTTTTAATCAAAAAATTTATTAAGTAAAGAACATGCCGTAAACGTAACTTTCTATCTGACCCTATTGCAGGATTTGGGTCAGCCGCTCCCAGACCAGTTGGCCTTAGGGGACTAGGTGTCAAGCACCCCTTGGAACTTACTCTCCCAGATCAGAAAGGCTACATCAACATATCCTAAACCCATTCATACCAGTAGAACATGACTTTCGATCTGATTCTATTGAAGGATTTGGGACCAGATGACAAGCATCCCACGGAACTTACTTTCCCAAACCAGAAAGGTCACAGGTACAAACTTTTAAACTCAAAGATTTCTGAATTTTAAGAATTTAATATTCATCTCAATCACTCAGTTTTACATAAAAATACTTAGCCCATATTTTCATTACAATCAAAATTTTGCTTTTTAGAATTTTCCAAGCATTGTAAACCATAAATATTCCGAATCACACAACTTTAAAGCAGTAATAAAAGTTTCAAACATGTTGCTTACTTTTCGACTTTTGTAAGACTTGAAATTTGATCATATAAAAACTTTAATATAAACAAAAGAACTTGAAAATTTATCCTAGACACATATTTTATTCAAAAGAAAGAAAAAATGTAAAACTTTACTTTATAGAATAAAATTTGTAAAGATTTAAACTTTTAAACTCAATATGTCGATGCTAAAAAATTACATTAAAGACAAAATGTAAAGAATTCGACAAATTGATATTTAGTTGGAACAAAATAAAATTCAGTTATTTCATCTTTCACATTATAAAAATAATTTTTGTCTCAAATTAAAAAATTGGGTTATACAAAATTAAGAAATAGTTGAACAAGCTCAGATTCTTGAAAAATAATTAGAAAAACTGGAACACATCATAATCAGAGATAAAATGCAGCAGAAATAAAATTCATATACTCACAGTATCTCATTTAGTCAAAAGCTTAAATCATTGAAGAACGAGTTCTAAACTGATTTGTTTAGAAGTCGTAGTCTATGAAGTACGGGTCCTGAGATGAAGTACTCAGAAGCTAAAATTCTATTACTCCCCCTTGACTTGAGATGCCTGCAACTTTGAATCAGATTGAGATTTGGGAACCCATTTAAATTTGGGCCCGTGTTTGTTAGTTGCAGTTCTTGTGGGGAAATATTTGTCAGACTTGACAAGAGAAGCACGAGAAAGATAATTAGAAAAATATGCACAATCATCAGAAGAGAAAACATAATCATCTGAACTAGAATCAGAAGACGAATATGAGACGTTTTTTGAAATTTGAATCATTTGCTTTCTAAAATATTTGTAAATTTTATTACACACAGCAAATGAATCACTTTTATAATATTTGTCTACATATAAATCCTCATCAATCATAGAATCAGTAGATGTCTGTTTCATTCTCCAGATCTGCCTCTTTGACTTGCTCAAAGTCCTATCTGTAAGAATTGAATCGGAAGAATTAGAACAGTCAGAAATAATTGTATCTCGTTTCTTCGACTTCTTTGACCGTCTTCTTTTACGCTTAGGTTTATAATATTGATCATTTAACGTAAAAGAATCATCAAGAATTTTAGACGGAATATTTAAATCAGAAGAAATAAATTTATCCAAGCAACCAATCTGATCAACTAATAAATCTGAATTTGCCACGGAGTCTGAAGAATTTTGAGAAAATATTTTAAAATTGGAAACTTTCTTTTTATTTTCCTTAGAGTCAGAGGAAAGGATAGAAATAGAATATGATTTTTGAGAAATTAAATTTTCATCAAGACTAGACGTCATACAAGAAAGAATAATATCAGATTCAATTTTATTCAAAATATTTTGATCTTCTATCTTGTCTTCAAGATTGATGATTTTGCCTTCTAATGTTAAAGGAGGAGTATATTTCTTCGAATCATAAATGATAGGAGAAATATTTTCCTTATCAGAATCAGGGGCATAAGAAGAAACAAAATCATCAGATACTGAAGATTTAATAGAAGATATATCATTTAAAATTCTTCTTCCTCTTCTTGATTTTTCAGGAAAATATTTTGCATTCTCGCTTGTGTAAACAAAAGGAATTTCGATTTTTTTATTTTTTTTTCCTTTTCTCATTTTCGAGATCTAACACTTCCTTTTCACTAGTCCAATGAAATTTGAACTGAGGAGCATAGTGTGCAAGAGTTAGATAATCGTATTTATATAAAGTAGGAACTTCGTTTATCACTTTGTTTAGACAATGAGGATGGTCAAAACCAAGTCCCCACCTTTGTTTTAAAGCTTCTTCACTCCTTGGCTTGTTCATAAAAATTGTTTGTTCAGATTGGTTTCTTCAAATAAATTTTTTCTTCTAACTTATTTATTTTATCTGAAAATTCATCTTTTAAATTAGTCATAGACGTCAAAGATTCAAGATAAGATTTATTTCAATTTTCCAAATCATCCAATTTCTTTTGAAAGATGTATTTAGTATTTTCTAAAATAGATTTTTCATCTTTCAAATAAATTTTCAGTTTGTCAATCAAATCTGACTTTTCTGAATTTAAAATCTTTTCAGATAATAACTTTAAACGTAAATCAGATAAAGCAGTTATCATGATATTCAACTGAGAAGATATGAAATTTTAATCAAACTCTGAATATACCTCAACTTCTTTAGTTTCAGAATCATCTGACTGGTCATCTCCAACCAAGCACATCTGAGCGATCTCTACGTTTGCAGCTTCATCGTCAGAGTGATCCAGCCAGAATTCTTCTTCTGCCAGCAAAGCTGATCCATTCTCTCTTTTCTCAGCCAGCTCCAATTTCCTTCTGTAATAAGCTGAGTCCTTAACCTTCTTTGCTCTATACTCCTTTGAGATGTGACCCGACTTTCCACAGTTGTAGCAAGCAGCAGTCTTTGGCTCGGGTACTTTGGCTTTAAACCCAGAAGTGAAGCGAGAAGAGTTGGAATCAGATCTTGGTTGGAACTTTTTCTGGTAATGCTGAGAGAGAAGGATCATTGCTTTCTGTAGAGCCTCACCATCAACATCAGTTAACCCGTTGTAAGCGTTATCATACAACGCCTTTTCAGCCAGTTGGCTCATGAGGAGTGCAACCGGGTCTACTGGCTTCTTCTTTTTCTCTAGTTTGGCCTTCTTTTCTATCACAATGCACTCATCAGTCATCAGAATTTCATAAAGTTCTTGAATTTGCATAGTGGAGATTCTGTCATCGTTCCTCAGTCTTTGACAATATTTATTCCATTCAGGCTGCAATATGTTGAGGAACTTCAAATTTGTCTCAAGCTCAGTCTTTTCAACCTTAATCTTCCGAAGATCATTGATTACAGCACAGAAACGATCAAACACAGTCTTTAGTGGCTCCCCGTCCTTGGCTTTGAATTCTTCAAAATTATTCATGTAGCGCGTATGCCTGAGTTGAGTAGCTACTGAAGAACCAAGCATACGAAGGATGCGCAAAATGAGCTTTGCGTAATAGGCTTGAAACGCAAAGATCACTTTTCGTAAGCTGGAAGATCCGAAAATGGAGCTTTAAGGGATCTTGATGATACGAAAACTAAGCTTCTCGTAATTCACTGGATACGCAAACCTAAAAATATACTAACACGAGGATTAGTACAACATGAACTTGCGCAAAGTATAAGAACTTGCGCAAACTTATATGAATCTTGCGCAAACAGTAAAAAGATGAATAACACTCGCAAGATTGATAGAAACTATGAAATTGAATCAAGAAATTTACACACTGAGTATCGAAAATAACTTTTTAACTCATTTCTAACAACAATTTTCGATTAACAAACACTTAATCAGAAAAATCGATGATGAAACAGTACGTGTACGAGTTTTTCCAGAAACAATTTAAAACTAAAAAAAACGAGCATCAAAACTTAGTTTTCTTGCAAAACAATCTGAAACAAATGTGATCGATTATCAAAAACGAATCTAATGAGTCCAAAAACAACACAATTCGATCACAAACACATCCAAATTTGATGAGAAATCAAGAAAACGAGATTTTCTTGATAAATTCAAGAAAATCGATCAAATTTTCGATTTCAATCACAAATTCAGATAACAAAAATCAATCTCTCAATCCTCTCAAGATTCAGATGGCTCTGATACCAATTGATAGTCCAAGATCAATGAATCTATAGAGAGATAAAGTAGAGAGAGAAAGCAAGGATGCGCAAATAGTAAATTTTTGAATGTGTGCGTTAGATTCTTACACGAAACAAAGACCAAAAGGACTTAAATACCCTTGGTCAGATACAACACAAATAGACTCTAAACACAGTATTTGACCAAGCCCTATAAATACAATGATTACTATAAAATCAGACCTAACAGTATCTTATCTCTATCATGTGCTTTTTCACTGACATATTTTAGATGCATATTTTCAGGGGGAGTATGAATTATGACTTGTGATTACTTCAGATCAGAACTCGTACATTCAATGTTTTACTGCTTTATGTCATTTTATTTTTCAATAAATGTTGTGAATAAAGCCTTTGCACTTTGACGACTTGTGACTGTTTGCAGATTGAGAGGAAGCTTAAACGATCATATTTTACATGACTTAGAGTTGACTTCATATGATTTAAGACTGAACGTAAAGGTTTATTTCTATTCTTAATCTCATACGTATCTGAAAGAAGGACAACTTTTAGGTATGAAAACATGTTTTTAAATTTTCAAATCACTTCTGATTCTTAAATGATTTCATGAATATAGAAGTGTGACTTTAAATGTTTTCATTTTATTTGTGCTTATATGTCAATAAACCGTGTGTTTCCAAAGATATATACTTGCGTATTATCTTTTCTATATACTATCAAGTATTCACACACATCGGTTTAGTTTTTGTTGGATTTGTTATCACCATGTCTCAAAATTGAACGAAATTTTTCGATGGTGATACACCCCGATTGAATTTCATTAATTGTTGAGCGTGATTTCATTTAGAAACGTTCTTTCAAGAGTGTCTATATCTTGAATCGTATAGACAAATTCCAAGCCTTAAACGATAAATTATTTCTATATGATCTTTTTCATACAATGTTAGATTTTCAAACAAATTTCTTGTCTCCATTTCATTTATTCAATATACTTGTTTTGAAAAATCTTCAATGTTTCAAATGCTCAAATCTTCATGATTATCTATGAGCATACATTTATCTGACTTGTATCTTCTATGCTTTAACTACAAAGTTAAATCATTTGAGCAACATGTTCTTTTAGGACAACATGGGTTCATTGTGTGAGCTTAAATGAAACTTCTATGGATTCACGTTAACTAGTGTTTCTTACCCAATAAGTTAATCCTTGAGTGATCGAGTGTGAGGAGTCAAATACTGAGTGTGGGTTGAGTGAAGAGGTAAAATGAAAATGAGAGTTTGGTTAGATGTGAGCTCAATATTCAAAAGAAAGAGGGTGAGAGAACAGAGTAAAAGAATATCAAACTCTGCACCAACTTTTTCTGAGCCGGGCAACCACATTACTAGTGTTTCACAGTTTTTCGTGAACATTATTGAAACAGGCAACTAGCCCATGCCAACTCTTGATAAAAATCCCACAGCTACTCATTTTCTTCTCGACAAGAAAATGTTTTATATTTCAAGGGGACGCAACACATAATCTACCTGATTTTCATTTAGAAAATCTGGATATTGAAAAAGAAGGAAGTCTGTCCCACCTTCGCACTTCGATCATGCACAATCGAGTTTGTGTTTAACTGTTGTTGTCTCAATGGCTTACACAATTTTGAGCCTTATAAAAAGCAATCATCATGTGCTTAATTCTTTCAAACACTTGCACGAACACACAAGGAATTTTTTTTTTCTTGTCATAACGTTCATAGATATATCTTTGTGATGTTTCGATGATTGAATGGAAGACCTGGGGGAGTGAACATCATAAAAGCTCCTTTCCAATGTGTATTCGTTACACACAGTGACTTCGTATTACTGACAGGCATCTTAACTGATTCATTTGTTATTTCAGGTCTTACATTCTTATTTGTCTGGATTTGAAAAGATCTAGATGAATACATTATTGTGAATTGACGACGAATCGGAGGCTCTTGATAAGATTAGTGGTCAGAATAGATGAAGTGACATTTCTTGTAAAGTTTTGATGATTTCATGCTGCAATCATCAAAAAGGGGGAGAAGATAACGTTTACGAAATGTCTGAAAAGAAAAGTCTGTATCAGATATGGGAGAAGAATTCAAGAAATGTATGATTTGGAAATATTATAGATGGGGGAGAAGATCAAGTAATGTTTGAGAAATGATCAAGAATGGACTGTGAAAGAAATATGTTAAAGAAAGATTGCTGAAAGAGTTCAAAGATTTTAGAATTGATGAGAATTTTACTGAAATTTTATTTGGAGATATTTTGCTTAAGTAATCAGAATTCTGTCTGAAAGAGGTTTTACAACCTTTGGGGAGAATGTTATTAATTTTGAAGACAGACTTTGGGAAGATTGCTAAAAGTTTTGAAGATAGCTTTTATCAAAGAAAGGGGAGATTGTTATAAGCATAAAAGAGAATATTTAATCTGATTTTAATCTACAAAGAGGGAGATTGTAATGTTTATACAGAAAGGGGGAGAAGATTCAAATTGAGCGTAAAAAGAGAAGATTGAATTCCAAAAGGGGAGAATGTTAGAGCACATATTTGTTGGATACAAGATCATAATATTTGAAGATCAAAGTAAAGCAAGTCAAAGCCTCAAAGTCATCTCTCAATCAAAAATGTCAAAGTCAAATATAATAAAAGTCAAAGTCAAAGTAGTTGTTTTTGTTTCCTTGTTGTTGTTGCTAGTATAAATAGTCTTTGTCTTGTGTCTTTGTAAGTAAGAAAACGGAGCTAATCAGAGGAGAGGTCAATTGCATATCATTCTAGAGAGAGAATGTAAAGTGAAAATATGAAATTGTAACCTGTGAGATTTGTAATTTCATAATCAATGACATGTGATTTTATTGTTGAATCATCATGATTGTTGTTACGATTAGAACTTGAAACTGGGAATAACATGATTCATGACATTTTAGCTCTTATCAGTCTTAACCTCTTTTGGAGATTCAGAAGTAATTGATTCAGATATTGGAGTCTGATTCTCAACATCAGTGTCTGATTCATATTCATCATACTGACATTGAGTTTCAAGTATATATGTGTCATTGTTGGCTGATTCTGTTGGTGATGGTGTAGAAAATAATGATTGAAACTCAACAAATTCAGGTTTATGTTTTTATATCTTTTGTTCAATTCATTATAAGGAAATCCAACAAATTTAAAACTTGAAAGTGAATCAGCACAACTCGATGTATCGTCATCTATCACTTCTTTACCTTTACAAGAGATGTCAGGCTTAAGAGTTTCGACTTTAACGAATGTGTCATGAATGTCTGGGATTTTTTTAGGTTTTGACCCCAATTTGTCAAAATTATACAAGTTTTAAGGGGCTTTCTTTAAAACATCATTTTCTTCAAAACCTAAACCCATTTTAGCATTATAAAAAAGGACATCTTGGAGTTTGTTTTTTAATAAATTCAATGTTTGCTCAGTTTGTCCTCTCTTTAAGTTCAAATCCTCTAGCTGCTTGATTTTGCAATATGCTTCATTTCGCTCCTGAAAACAAGCTTCAAACTTAATTTTAAATTCTCTTTTTTCAAAATTTAAATTAACAAGATTTCTTTCAAGCTCCAAAATTTTAGATTTCAAAACTTTTTTTTCTTTCTTCAAAGCATCTTTCTCTGATTCTTTATCCTCAACGACAACCTTCAATAATGCGTTTTTATCACGAAAACTCATCATTGATTGTCTTTCGTTGCTAAGTTTACCTTTTAAATTCTCAAACTCTTTTTTCATATTTGGAATCTGAGCCATGAGAGTTTCAACAAGTTCAGAGTTCTAAAGAAAACACTTGTGTGAAGTGTGTTGATTCTTCGTCTGAGCTTTGAAAGAACCAATTCTATTCCTCAGCCAACAGCTCTTTTCCTTCTTCTGCCTTCTTTGCAAGTAAAGACTTCTTGGCATAATACTCTGAATTTTTTACTCTTTTGAACTTGCAATCTTTAGAAAAGTGGCCAGGTTTACCACAGTTGTAAAACCTGCCATACTTGGGTTCAACTTTCTCTTCTTTCTTCTCTTCTCTTTTCTCTTCTCTTTTCTCATCTCTTTTCTTTTCTCTTTTTCCTTCTTTATTCCCATACCTCGGCTTGTACTTTTCTGATATGTCCTTCCTGTACCCTTCATACTTTGTCTTTGAAAACCTTTTCTTTCCAAAGCTTTTCTGAAATTGCTAGATGATGAGGGCCAGGTTTTCAGCAAACTTCTGTATATCGTCATCAGAATGTACATCAGTATCATGGGAGGATTCTTCAGAATTCGACTGACAAAGCTCTGTGAGGAAGGCTTTGGATTTCTTGGACTTGTACTTTGTTGAGGAAACGTTCTTTGAGCTTGAACCCATTTTCTTTTCAACAAGAAGAGCTAGAGAATCCTTGACAATCTTCTTTTCTTCATTCAACAGCTTGCCTTCATCCTCATGCTGAGCAAGTGTAGTGAAGATGTCATTCACATTTCCCCAAATAATGAAATGTCTTTAAATAACGTTTATGAAGACACATACCTCCGAGACATGATTAACCCAAAACTCAACACGTAATGGGACCAAAGAGTTTCAAAAGGGTTTATGAATGCAAACACGCCCAAAATGCATATAACGTAAAATAGACTTCATTTGTACAAAAATCTTCAAAGATGCATAAATCATAAAAATAGAGTTTACTTGTACAAAACCACCAAGAACACGTAAATCATGTTATTTAGTTGTTGAACTATTCAAAACCCAATCTAAGGATTTTAGGAGGTTAAAACAACCCAAGTTTACCAATTATGAAAATTATCAAAATACTCACACATTGACAATTACCAAGTAAAACATACTTTTATTTCCAAAAATGCCCATTTTGACATGTATAACTTTTTAACAATCAACTTGAACTCTCGCTCCTCGATTTCTATAGTTACACTATCGTCAACCAGATGCTCAACATCTACACACAAAGATCACGGACTTCATAGGCTCACCTCACAATTTCTCCTCGAATACACCGATTCAAAAATTCTATGGTTCTAATCCAACCAATTAATCTGACTCGAACAGATCACTTAACGCAATCACCATACTTACCATCATTAACTTTTCTAAAAGTTACCCATTCAGAAACTTTCTTACCACCCCAACGGTTGACATACCAAGGTCGTTCATACAAGTACGGGGATGGATAAAAAGAAGATTAACAGAATTGAACACGAAGGAAACATACTACCACGTCTACCAAAAATCATAACATTAGCAAACCAAGCACAAGAGAACGTACTACTACATTACCAATTGTCACAGTAACGGCACTTCAAGCACCATCACGTATAAATATTCTCATAATAACATTAGCTAAGTGAGATTATGAATATACAATACAAAAAGGTTCTTAATACCGTCGCCACAACGTTCGATAACTATAATTTCCGTCGAATCTAAGACCAACCCATCTTAGAATTTCTACCCAAACTGACGAATCAATGCTTAACATACTCAGTCTAAGTCTAGACATCTTACATTCATGCCTAGTTCACTTAATCTAGAGCTCTGATACCAACTTGTAACACCCTAAAATCCAGAGTGAATTTAAAACGCGGAAACTGGACAATTAAACATCAACTCTTGATATAATCCTCCCCAAAAGGGGAAATGTACTAATCCAAATTACAAAACCTGGATACGGATATGGAATTCAACAACAAACTGATCTAAACATAACCTATCTATATTACATCCGTTGTTAATCCAAAATCGCCAAAAGAATGGGACTTAAACAATTGCCCAACTTCAATACTAGTCATCTCAAAATCGCCGAGACCAAGCTCGTCACTCAAGCCCTTGGCAACCCACCGCTAACGAGAACCTGATATACATATCATTTGAGAAAAAGTGTTAGGCTTAAAGCCTAGTGAGAACATACAGTTTATAATTTCAATAGATATAAACGATTGTATCATAAGATTATATTTCCAATAAGGTTAAATTTTACAAATGAAACCTTTGCCACAACTGGGACTTTTTGATACAAAACTCGTCATTTACCAAGTATTGTGGCGTAACACAAAGTAGGCCACAATCCGAGTTATGAGCTAAACACTTGGAATCCATGGCCATGAACACACAGGTCCGTACTACGATGTGAGGTAGGGCCCCCGAGGAAACCAAGGTATACTCGTTCACCAGGACTACACTATGACCCATGGCTAGTAACCGGTCTCACATAACCGTACCAAGTTGCCCCCGAGGATCACATGCATCCATAGCTACAAATAAAAGAAAAATATGATCCATGGCTAGTAACCGATCTCACATAATCGTACCAAGTTGCCCCTGAGGATCATATACATTATAACGCAAAACAATATCAAGATCAGAATTCAAAACAGTTACGGATTCAAAATCGGTAGATAGAATTAAATTCTAGTCTACCTGTAACACCCCCTTCCCGAGATGGAAAAGGTGGTTACATTTAAACCTAAAACAAAACGACAGTAAAAGCATACAGAGCACTATTTAACCATTATATAGAATAAACACAAAAAAAACAATTGTCTCGAACAATGCATTTTTTACTCTAAAACTTGTTTTACAACATCAACAAAACCTATAAATTCTTACCAACAAACCACTTAGATATGAGAATACTTCGGATCCTTTTATCCTTAGATTCCATTCAAAAACATGTCGCAAAGAAAGAAATGAGGCTGAGCCAAGCGCTCAGTGCATAGATACAATAGATAACAAACGAATAATCGAACCCAATACTGAATATAATATAAAATCTGAATTTTGGGCACAAGAATTGAATTTTTGAGTGTTCATGAAAGCTATGTTGAGTATAACTCATTCCACATCTAATTTCAACAACAGACCGAAATACACCGAAACAAATAAAACGAAACCAAAAGAAGTTAGACAAAATGACTCAAATTTAATTGCTTAATCAAAACTCATGGAGTTCAGTTGAAGGATTTTGTGCAGAAATTTCATTTGGTACATGATTATTTGGCTGTTGATTTGTCGTTTCAGTGCAACCAACTGAATCAGCAAATTCTATTTCGAGAGTGTTATTTACAACTTCAACTGAAGGAGTAGTTGTTTGAATCAGAGTTTCTTGCTGAAACAGGGAAATTGGTTTCAGTAGACACATCTGAAGTGATTGGATGATGATTGCTTGAATCGTCAGGTCTATCAACCACAACAGATTTAGGCAATTTAGAACCAAGAAACTCATCATAAAAGAATTCAAACAATAAATCTAATTCTGATAAATGAGATGTAGAAGTAGATGGTTTATCAGAATTAGTGTCTTTAACCACAGATTCTGGACTGATTTGTCCAGAAGCTAGTACTCCAGTAAGTACGGGTTCTTAACTGTGTTGTTTAGAAGCCAACTCTTCGTCGAATGTAACGTTTACGCTTTCAACCATGATATTTGACTTCGTCAAATGCACCTTGTATGCAGCAAACATTTGAGAGTAGCCAATGAAGATGCCTTCGTCAGCCTTTGGACTGAACTTGTTCAAGTTCTCTTTGTCGTTCAGTACGAAGCACCTGCATCCAAAAATATGAAAATGTTTAATGCTAGGTGTACGATTATTTATCAAAGCATATGGCGTTTTACCAAACCGGCGGTAGATTATGGATCGATTATGCGTGTAGCAAGCAGTCGATACAACTTCGGCCCATAGAAATAGAGGTAGATCCGATTAACTCAGCATAGTTTGAGCGGCCTCGACTAGCGTTCTGTTTCGTCTCTCTGTAACTCCGCTCTGTTCAAGCGTTCTGGCAGTAGAAAATTGATGTGTTATCACGACCTATTCGAGATAATCTTCTACAATTTTGTTCTTGAATTATGTGCCATTGTCAGTTCAAAGAAGCTTGACTGACTTTTGCAGATTCACTTGAATAGTCTTTAGAAAAGTGATGATGACTTTTGGCGTCTCATCCTTTGTTCTCAGAAATTTGACCCAAGTGTACCGCGAGTAATCTTCCACAATCACTAATATGTACGTTTTGTCGTTTATGCTTTGTGTACGCATAGGACCGTAGAGATCCATATGCAACAATTCAAGTGGAGAACTTGTACTAGACTCAGGCTTTAGCTTATGAGCAACTCTCTTCATCTTGCCCTTCTCATACATTGCGCACAGATGTTTTTTCTTTTACTTAAGCTCAGGAAGTCCTTTGACTAATTTTCCCGTGACCAGTTTGTTGATGTAACGAAAATTCAGGTGAGAAAGCCTTCGATGCCATAAACAGTTTTGTTGCAACGAGGCTTTTAACAGTAGACACACATCATTGTCAGTCTTGACTTTTGAAAGATTTATCGTGTATAGGTTTGACTTTCTCGTGCCGACCAAGAGTTCCTTACCATCTTCAATACACACAGAACACCTCCTGGCCTTGAAATTAACCTCTAAGTCTTTGTCACAGAACTGTCTAATGCAAAAGAGGTTATATCCTAAACCTTCAACGTAGCTCACCTTCGTAATCGTTACGTTGTCTTTAATCACATCACCATAGCCCAAAATTGGTGAAAATTGGTCGTTCCCAAAGCACACGTTCCCGCAATATTTCTCTGTATAATTAGACAAAATATCTTTCTGCCCAGTCATATGCTTAGAGCAACCAGAATCCAAGTACCACATATGACGGGTCTGCACAGGAGAAATCAGGGAATAATAACTTTAGGTACCCATTTAAATCTGGGTCCTATCGATTAGTGCAATATTTTGGCACCCATATAAATTTGGGTCCTCTTTTGTTTTGAAAAACACGAGAAGCTTTAGAATTATAAACATGATAAGAACCAAACCAATCATCAGAATATTGGCGAGAAACAAAATCATTCCGTCTATATTTAGAAAACTTAGTAGTAGACCGAGATAGTTGGAGTAATTGCTTTATTGTATATTTCTTGTAAGGAATTACTAGTTTTTGTTTATTAGAAGCAACAATACCAATTACATCAGAAATACTGCCAGTCTGTCTATTACAAAGAATATCAGGACATGATTCTGCTTTCTCATCAACCTTTTGTTTTGGTCGCCACTCAGTTCGTTCTTCAGACCTTTTCTTTTTCAACTCTAAAACAAAAGATTTAGATTTGTTAGGGAAATCAGATTTCTGAGTTTGTCTTTTCTTAAGCTTACCAGTGTTGGTATGCTTCTGTGAGTGCCATTTCTTTTGCTTCTTATCTTTTTCATAGTATTCAGTACTCACAGAAACTGATTCACCAACCTTGGTTGATGATTCACCTATTTCAAAAACACTTGGTAAAGCTTCAGAGTTAATGATAAAAGCAGAATGATCTGGAAGTTTAGCATAGAAGTCAAACATATCAGTTTCATTTACACACCCATCATCAGAATTTAGAAAATCATTTGCAGACGCAAATAAGTCATCAAAATCATCTTCCGAAGTTTGAGGTGCCTTAGAAGATGTTGAACAGTCTTTGGATTCAGTTTTAAAAACGGTGTTCTTCATTACAATAGAAATTACAATTTGTTCAATATCAACCAAAATTCTTTCATCATATAAAGCATTTTTGAGCTCAATTATTTTTCTTTCTAACACAAGTGGAGGAACATAATTTTTTGCTTTAATAGCTTTTGCCTCCAACTTTGTACTAGAATAACTTGCAAAATAATCATTTGATAAAACTTTTTGTTTTTCTGAAAGATAACTATCATTCAACTTTTGATAGCAAAATGGTAGTTGCATTTTCTTTATATTCTTTCTATTCTCATATTCTTTGGCCTCAACCTCATCAATTGATTTGGTAACAAATTTGGGTTTCAAATGAGGATGTTTGGTAGCCGCTTGTAGAAAATCAAAGTTATACAAGGCTGGCTATTTTCTGATTGCTTTCTTTAGATAACGTGGGTTATCGTAACCGAGTCCCCACTTCTCTTTAATAACAGATTCCTCATTAGGTGTGTTTAAGAAAATGGTATGATTTGTTTGTCCTCTAGCATACAGTTTGGCTTCCAAACCATTTACCTTTTTCTCCAGATTCTTATTCTCAACCTGCAAGTTATGAGCTTTTAGAACAAATTATTGTTTTTCTTGATCAGAATTTTGAAAGTTTAGACACAACTTCAGAAATCTTAGTTTTAAAACAATCTTTTTCTTGTTTAAAACCAGTAGCAGACTTATTCAAAGAGTCAATCAAGTGTTTGTTCCCAACAAGTTCCTTGTTGAGATCAAAAATTGTTTGACGCTTCTTAGCAACCTTGCATTTCTCCTTTTTCAGTTTATTTTGAAGGTCTTGAAGCTCAATCATCATGGCTTCCATTTTGTTTAAAAAATCAGACTTAGAAAAATTTTGTACCTCATCAGATGTTTCTTCATCAGTGTCATCATACTTGACCTCTTTACCCATTAGACACATGTGTGTTGTTTCTTCCTTTTCTTCCTCATCGGAGTGGTCAAGCCAAAACTCATCTTCAGCCATTAGAGCCTTACCCGCTTCCTTCTGCTTAGCCAATAGCATCTTGTGCTTATAGTAGTCGGTATTTCTTACGGTAGGCTTGCGACAGTCCTTGGCAAAATGACCCACCTTGTCACAATTATAGCACTTGATCATATCATCAGTCTTCTTCTCACTGTAATCATTAACATATTTCTTCTTCTCTTCAGGCTTTTTGTCCCCTAACTTCTTTTCCTCAAACCTTCTTCTTTCCACTCGTTCTCTATGCTCATGATTTCCTGACACTGATGAGTACCTTTGAGTGTTTGAAACTGACTTCTTGTAAAATTTCTTTTGAAAGGCACGACTCAGCAATAACATTGCTTGTTTGAGATTCTCTCCATCGTCACTGTCAGAATCAGAATCATCGGAGTCATCAGAACTTGGAATCACCACTTTTTATCTTCTTCTCTTTCTCTTTCTTTTTCTCAGCCACAACCAAAGCTATGGGATCAACTACTTTCTCAACCTTTTTCTTCTCACTTATTTTCTCTTCTACCTCTTCCTCATTTTGTCTCAGTGTTTCATATACTTCATGCATAGGGATATCACTGAGGTCTTTCATCTGTTTCATTCTTCTTGTATGTTTCTTCCACTTTGGTTGAAGGATGCTGAGAAATTTAACATTGTTCTCTATTTGCTTCTTCTTGACTTTATTCTTTGCAAGAACATTTAGTAGAAGAACAAATCGCGTGTAAGTTTCCTCAAGGCTCTCATTCTCCTTAGCCTTAAATTCCTTGTTGTTGTTTATGCAATTGGCAACCTTCATCTGGTTTCCAACCTTTGAACCCATCATCATCTTTTAATGTTGATCCCACATCGTCTTGGTAGTTGCTTTATAGCTAATATTTTTGATGTAGATCCCATTGGGTATGCTTTGCAAGAGTAGAGATCTATCTTGCTTATCAGCCTTATACCTTTCTGCTATGTTTATTTTGAATAGTAATTAATGTATTTATTATTTGTGGTCTAAACAGTGTTTATTTAGCTTATCCGTTCTGTTTAGGCCTTGGGGTATTTAAGTCCCCTTTGTGCCTTTGTTTTGTAAATTTGGAACCTCATTTGAATAGAACTGTTTACATTTGGCGCTCTCACTTTCTCTCTCTACTTTCTCTCTCTAAGATTTAGAGATTTTGGGATTATCAATTGGTATCAGAGCATAACAAAATCTGAGAGGATTGAGAGAAACCGATTTTAGTATCTGAATTTGTGATTAAATAAGAAAATTTGATCGATTTTCTTGATTTTTTCATGAAAATCTCGTTTTTTAAATTTTCATCAAATTCGGACAGTTTTATGTTCGAATTTTGTTGCAATTTGATTAGTTGGATTCGTTTTTGATAGAGGAACATATTTGATTCACATCATTTTGCAAGAAAAACGGTTTTTGATCTTCAATTTTATAAATTTTCATCTTTCTGGAAAAAGTCGTTTTTCGAACTGTTCTTTACTCGAATTCTTGTTTTTGTGATTTTTGATCGATCTTTTTGTTTGAAAGTGTTAGAAATCTGTTTTTCGATCAATTCTGTGTGAAAAAGTTTTATCAAATTCATTGTTATAATCGATTTTGGAAGTTTTTCTGGATTTTTCAGCGTTTTGCGCCAGATCTGAACTTTGTGCTAGTTCATCTCAGGTTTGCGCTAGTTCATCTGGATTTACGCGAGTTCATCCAGTGCATATTGTGCGTCTTCAGGTTTTCAAGAGAAGTTCAGCTTTTCGCCTTGGATTCATCACCAAAGCTATCTCTGCGTCACCTTTGCATCACGCAAAGTTCACGAGAATTACAGTTCAGTGTTATAGTTACCTTTGCGCCATCATCATCTCACGCGAAGTTATGTTCGCGTTACTTCTGAATCACGCAAAGTAACATTTGCGTCACTAGCGGCTCACGCAAAGTTTGGTTTGCGTCATCAACGCCTTATGCAAAGTTTGTTTGCGCCAACAACTGATCACGTAAATTTGTGTTTGCTTCATCCACTGATCACGCAAATCTGTGTTTGCGTCACTCTCTGCTCACGCAAACCTTCAGTTTGCGCCAGTTTACCAGTGTTTCAGACTTAGCATTTTCTAACTTTCTGATTCTGTCAAGATGTCTCTACAAGCTCAGTTTTACAAAAATGTCACACCCCGCTAAAGCGGAAACACGAGGCATAACAGCTCCGATGTCATAGCACAAGATTATAAACATACCAACATTTACTTAACATTCAAAATACATTACATTTTTAAGAACATAGTATCGTCATTGTTTACAAATCCCAAATCTTTTAAATATAACGATACGCATAAAGCAAATATAGTCTTGCTTCAAAATATGAGGTGCACTGTTAAAACATCATGGAATTACCTTCTCGAATCCTGAAAAGCATGAATAAAAACCAAGGTCAACTACAAAGAGTTGGTGAGTTCACAGGTTTTAAAATATGCACAAATCATTTTTATATGCAAGTTATCAATCGTAGAACATACGTATAAACCAACTTCAATTCTTTGATTCATGAGTACCACAATTTAATTCCTTTATGATAAGTGTATGCAAAGACAATATTACGTTGAGCCACTACTAAGCCGTCCCTGACCAATTTCAACGCCCCCGATGAACTAACTCAGCGGTGGTTCTTGCCACATGTTTAGTCATCTTCTCTAGTATAGTGCACCCCTGCTCGTCAGCATTAAGGTGGGTTTGTCACACCAAATAGCGCTATCCACTAATACTATAGGCCCGATTTTCTTCGAGTTAATAGTAGTGTCACGGGGTCTTAACATTAAAAACTCAACACATCAATTGCATACTTATCATATAGCTTATAATTCCAAATGCTTTAAACAAAGCCTTATAAATTGCCAATTCACAATACTCTCAAACAATTCTCATGAATCTTTAAATACGCAATTTAAACATGCTTTCTACCCCAAAATCAATTAAAACGATAAAAGTGGGGCTGTGAATACTCACCTTGATGACGATGCAAGAATAAAACAACACAATTCTCTAGTCCGGATCTTTAATCCCTATAGAGAAATTTGAACCAAAGGATACCATATGTCAATACCCATCCTTAATACTAACTTGACCATTCTTACATCTCAATATATATATATGCCATTATGTTTACTTTATTGTCTAAAATAGAAATTTAGGATTACTTTACCAAATTAATCATCAAAACATAAGTATTTAAGGTTTTGAAAACCTTCTTTCTGGATTCAGCACTTGCTGTCCAGAAACTGTGATCATAAAATAGGTTTCAAAATGATACTTCCCAACAACCAATGATCACCAAAATTTTACAGAAACTACAATACTAAGTTATGAACAAATCTGCAAAATTTCATAATTTTTAGAGAAGTTTTTATACTCCAAATAAATTCCACAAAACAGAAGGTCACCGATTTTCAATCCAATGACACACTTTACTTGCAGACCGTTTTTGAGCTACTAAAACTAAGAATTATGAAATGAGCCATACATGGTTGGAAAGCTAACTCAAAAACCTACTATATAAAAAAGAATTTTCTCAATTTGGACAAAAATTAAGGGAGTTATGGTCCTTAGAATGTAGGTGTATGAATCTGTCAATTTTGGACAGATTACACCACTTACTTCTAAAATGCATTTGAGTGACCAAATCTCCAAATTTTTGAGTGATTCTTAATGCTATGGCTCACTAACACCATAAACTGAGTTTTAGTAACAAAAAGCCCAAATTTTTACAATTTATAAACTAACTTATAATACTCAAATAATTTTGACAGCAAGCTGTGAATAAGTTAAACTTGCAATATGTAATAAAATGATCATTTAGCCATGGTTTTTAGAAATAACACATGACTTCACATCTTTAAACAATATCCCATGATTTAAACAATCAATTTATGCATCATGGACTCATAGCAATCACCATTGCTCATCCAATCCCATGCATTACAACAAAATCACTAAACAAGTGACAATATACCATTTTTGATGCTCTTAATCATATGAGATTGAATAATCTCATCCTAAGAGTTCATCTATACTGAAGATTGATGCAATACATAAATTTCTATTTAAAATCATCACAATTTCGTGGACCAAAATACCACATATCATAAAATTGACATTTTCATAAAAATCCCCAAAAATCACACTTAAACATCAAATTTTATTGGAAGATTATTCAATGGTTTACTTTGCAAATGTTTATTTCACCAAATGCATTCCATTTCACTTCCAAAAACAAATTATACAACCACTACATGAGATGATGAAAAACATGTAAGTTTCTTTGAAAATAACCTTGAAAAGTTGGGGATAAAGATGGTTACCTTCTCAATTCGAGATGAAGACTTGATTTCTTGAAGTAGGATGATGTTTAAACTTGATTTCTCCTTGAAAATTTCTTAAAAAAATCGATGGAGTGTGTGTGTGTGTGTTCTTGGCCGATTATGGAGTAGAGAGAAGAAGGAGTTGAAGAGTTAGGTTGTATTTTTGAAAATGTGAGTAAATTCTTCTAAATTTGATTTTTAATTAAAAATTAAAAGAGAGGGGCATCATAGAAATCAGCCATGTGTCCATGTGACTCATCAATTAATTTTGTTAAATAAAATATTACAATTATGATGACAATTTTAATTAAAAATCAGATAGAATTGAGAACCGGAACCCTAATTTCTCAGTTAAAGCTTAAAAATGAGTTTTAATAATAAATAAATATAATTTACTTTGAAAATAATAAAATCCTAATATTTCAAATATTTTAGATTTTCAACATAATTTCTGGCATTTTTGAGATGTAATGGTCAGTTATCAGTCCGAACCGGGTATTTTTACGCGACTTCCGAAATTTTTCGGGTAAACTTCTAATTTAATCATTCTAACTAGAATTTAACTTCATAAATAAATTCTAATAGGTCAGAGATTGCTAACCTTAACATGTTGGTTATCAGACAGTTGTCACAAAAAACGACATAATGATGTCTTTGGGATCAGATACTCGCCCTCCTGTTCTGATAAATGAGAATGAATTTCAGCAATGGCAGGACAGGTTTATTAATTTCATAGAAAGACAACCAAATGGTGATAATATGATGAAGTCTCTGACTGAAGGTCCTATGGAGAGGCTCATGAAAGAAATACCAGCTACTGCAACTACTCAGGCTACAATAGTTGAGAAGGCTATAAGAGAGTTTGATGCTGAAGAGCTTTTCAGATATCAAGCTGATAACCAGGCAAAATCTAATCTGATTATTGCTCTACCCAATTCAATCTACAACAGAATTGACTGTTTCAAGCAGAATCCATTGCTAATGTGGACTCAACTAGAAAATATAATGCTTGGATCAATTGTGGCTACTCAACTCCGTCAGACTCGATACATGAACAACTTTGAGGAGTTTAAAGCAAAAGATGGAGAGAGTCTGAAAAGTGTATTTGATAGATTTTGGGAAGTAATAAATGATCTGTACAAGATAAAGGTGACAAAGACTGAACTGGAAGCCAATCTGAAGTTTCTGAATGCTCTTCAACCGGAATGGAGCAAATCTTGTCATCGAATGAGGAATGATGTCAGAATTTCCACAATGCCAATTCAGGAACTTTACGAAATCTTGATGACTGATGAGAACATGGTTCAGGAAAAGAAAGCAAAGATTGATAAGAAGAATAAGCCAAAGTCTGTTGATCCAATTGCCCTACTTGCTAGCCAACTGGCTGAACAAGCTTTATCTGAAAGTGCCTACGATGGGTCAGCTGAAGATGATGGTGAGGCTCTTGAAAAGGCGATGATACTTCTCTCTCAACATTATCATAAAAAGTTCCAGCATAGATCAGGATCAAACAACCTTCGTTTCACTTCCGGCTCAAAGAAAGTGGAACCCGATGCTCCATCAAAGCGATTAGTTCCAAAGTATGAACCTGTTAAAGTGGCTGAACCTAAAAAGGAGGAAAAGAAAGCAATGAATTGCTTTAACTGTGGAAAACCGGGACACATAGCTAAGGAATATCGAGTGAAGGTGATCAAGGATTCGTCTTTCTACATGAAGAAGCTGGAACTAGCAGAAAAGAGAGAAAATGGAACAATTCTTCTTGCTGAAGAAGAATATTGGCTTGATCATTCAGACAATGAAGCCGAGAATGAGGAAACGGCTGCAATGTGCTTTATTGGGGATGACAAGAGTGATGATGAAGAAGACGACACCTCTACTGATGAATCTGAAGTACCTTCTGAATTTGATTACAACTTTATATCATCTCAAATGAACGTTATTATCAATACTTTACATGATTTACGTTGAAAGTTAATATATGAAATGCTTGATAATCAAGAAAAGTCTGGTTTGATTGAAAAACTGCGAATTTCTCTGAAAGATGAAAAGATTATTTTAACTGACACAAAAGAGAAATTTCAAAAGAAATTGGATGAGTTAGAAAATTCAAATCAGACTTATCGTCATTCTTTGACTGAATTGACTACTTTAAATCAAAATCTTTATGATAAAATAATTGTTTTAGAAGGAAAATTATATAAGAGAGAGCAAACTGAGCAAACAATTTATATGAATAAACCAAGAAGTGATGAGGCAATAAAAGAAAGATGGGGACTTGGTTTTGAAAATCCACAATGTTTAAACAATGTTATCACAAAAACCCCCCACTTTGTATAATTTTGATTATCTAAATCTTGCACATTATGCTCCTCAATTTAAAATTGAGTGGATGAATGCAAAGCAAGAATTAGAAGTTGAAAATCAGAAAAGAATGAACAACAAGAAAATGGAAATGCCATTTGTTTATACTAGTGAAAATGCCAAATATTTTCCTGAGCAATTAAAGAAGTCCAAAAAATCCAAAAATGTTTTAAATGTCAATTCTTCCATTAAATCTTCATTATCAACTGATTTTGTTGATATATATGCCAACAATACTAATAAGGAAAATGTATCTCCTGTTTCTTATGATTCTAGGAGATATATTCTCTCATTAGTGTTAGAGGGTAAAATAGTTGATCTTGAAGATAAACTGGAAGAACAATATCTTCAAACTGATTTAGAAAACGATTTATTTCTTTTTATAATGAAATCAAGTTTTGAAGACAAAATTACTTCTGGATTTTTTGTCGATTCCAAGGAAAATACTCACATAGTACAAAACAGTGTGCATTTGCGCCAACCTTTGGTCGCACAAACTTACAACTTGCGCCAGCCGTTAGTAGCGCAAAATTCAGTTTGCACCATTAAAGGGTCGCGCAAACTTCTTCCTGACTTGTGTGTTTCTGAACTTCATGACTCCAAGGCTAGTTCTACAATAATGAATGCTCAGTCTGATTTCTTAGATAAAATTTCTTCTTCTAATTCAATTGTTGATGATTCTTTTATGCTAAATGATCAATATTATAAACCAAAGCGTAAAAGAAGAAGATCAAAAAAGTTAAGGAAACAAGATAATGTCTTGTCTGAAAATTCTAATTCTTCTGATTTTTCTGTTTCAGATCGTACTGTAAAGAGGTCAACTAAGCTGATATGGAGGGTTAAGCAGAAATCAATAGAATCTGAACTGTTAGAGGATAAATGTGTAGAGAATCTTTGTCATACTGATACATTTGCCTTTTGTAATAAAAATACAAAATATTCAATACAGCAAATGATTCACATTGCAAAGAATGTCTCATATTCTTCTTCTAGTTCTGATTCTGATGATTATGTTTCTTCCTCTATTGATGATTGCATTCATGAGTTTTCTAAAAATAAATGTTCAAAAAATAAAAGACACAAATCTAACAAGAAGGGACCCATAAGCATATGGGTACCTAAATCTGTGTAGTTTCTGTATGTGCAGCTTAGTCATTTATGGTATCTGGATTCGGGGTGTTCCAAACACATGATGGGCAACAAATCACTTCTTTCAAATTTTAAAGAAAAATGTTGCGGTCGTGTTAAGTTTGGAAACTGCGAGATTGCTCCCATTCTAGGTTATGGTGATCTTGTTCAAGGCAATATTACTGTCAAGCGAGTCAGCTATGTTGAAGGTTTTAGCCACAACTTATTCAGCATCGGGCAATTTTGTGATAAAGATCTTGAAGTTTGCTTCAAATCTAAACGCGTTGCTATGAAGAATGACAGTGGCAGGGATTTACTGGTGGGAAAAAGAAGATCCAATTTATATACCATTGATCTTTCCAAGGTTAAAATCCCATCAGATATATGCTTGCTTTCTAAAGCTTCTATTCATGAAAGTTGGATATGGCACCGACGACTAGCTCATCTCAACTTAAAATACATGGATCGCCTTGTCAAGACTGATTCAGTGAGAGGTCTCCCAACACTCCGTTTTCAGAAAGACCACCTCTGTCAAGATTGTGAGAAAGGAAAGATGAAGAAAGCTCCTTATAAGCCAAGGCCTGAACCCTGCACTTCGGACATTCTTGATTTACTACATGTTGATTTATGCGGACCGATGAAGACAAAGAGTATCGGAAAGAAAAGATATGTCTTGGTGGTTGTTGATGATTACTCACGGTATACATGGGTTAAGTTTCTCAAGTCTAAAGATGAAACTCCCGACATTCTCATCAACCTCATCAAAACAATTCAGACCAACAAGCAAAAAGCAGTCAAAGTTTTCATATGAGACAATGGTACTGAATTCAGGAACATCACTCTTCAAGCTTTCTACGAAGATCAAGGTATTCAACAAAAGTTTTATGCTGCTCGAACACCACAACAGAATGGGGTTGTTGAACGAAGAAACATAACACTTGTCGAGGCGGCCAGATTAATGATTGCTTATTCTGGTCTTACTTTGTCTCATTGGGCTGAAGCTGTCTCAACTTCATGTCACACTCAGAACAGATCAATTATGCATCTCCGATTCAACAAAACACCATATGTGTAACACCCCAAAAATAGAGATAACAAAAATCCGAGAATCGGACATGAGGTATACTAAAAATTGCCATAGCATGAGCCTCCCAAAAGTGGGGAACATAAATGAATAACCTGTTTAATCACAATTTGTAATTTAACGGGCAATAAACAACAACCAACTAATCTAATTTCTACAACTAGAAAAGAGATTACAAAAAGGGTTGTCATCTATGAACCCGACTGATCTATATCCAAAAGTATAACGCGTCCATGTGCAAAAATCCCCAAGCTCTCACCCCAAGGCAACTACACTTGCTTAGATCCGGCGCCGCTAGAACCTGAGATACACATCGACACCAAAACAAGTGTTAGGCCAAAAAGCCTAGTGAGTTGAACAATTATAATCATGCATGTACAGTTACAGTTCTTATCAGCAGTTAACCATAGTTCAACAATTGTGGAGTCAATAGGGGAGACCTATAGCACCAATCAAGTTCCACCCAAAGAGTCGATATACCTTGATGCCCTATAACAAGGGACACCCGAAAAGGCCCGGCACACCCGAGGACTACAACCATGGCATTACCCCGAATGGCGGAGGTCTAGGCACATACCATCACAGTGGCGCCCAAGACTACATCCTCCTAGTGTCTACTGACTTGGTTCGTCCAACATATCATATAGGAGGTCTTGCGGAATATATTCCAACCAAAACATTTCGATACCAACCATGGGTACGATATTACCATCATAATGCATGAATCCAATATGAGACTCAAATTCCAACATAATCAATGTTTAAATATTCAATCACTAAAATGCATTCCAAGTAGAGTTTATCATCTACTATACCACATACATCCCAAATCATTCCAACCAACAAAGTAAATCATGGCATTTTCCACATAATCACCTTCCTCACATTTCTTCATAGCTAAAACCCAAATACTTGAACATATGGAGACAAATAACAACAATAGAAGCATATGATGTGTATCTAGTTTTAACAAAGGTTAGTAAACTCACAATCTAGGTTTTGAACCCAAAACCTAGAAAATATGGAAACCCTAGAAGTTGGAGAAGGCGAGTCTTGAAGATGAGGAGTGAAAATCTTGAAGCACACTTCAAGGAGAACACTTGGATGAAGTTTTAAGATCACTTAATGCTCCCAACCACCCAAAGGCTTAGAAGTAAATGTGGTAGATGAAGAAACCCTAAAAATCGCCCCTAAGAGAAGTTCTCCCGTTTTTGTAAAATGTTTTTTTCTTCTTAAGTGTGAAATAAGACTGCCCAAAGAGTTTTAAAAACAACCAGGTCACGCGGGCGATAGTGCCTTGGCACTATCGCGGGTCACAATCGCGAGGTTACCCCCACTCTCGGTACTCCTTGGGCGATAGTCCCCCTGGCGATAGTGCCAAGGCACTATCGCGTGGCACAATCGCCGAAAATCTCAGCCTGCGGTACCACTCGGGCGATAATGCCCTGCGCGATAGTGCCAAGGCACAATCGCAAGGCACAATCGCCGGCCCCACAGCTCGACTCGAAAACTTAACCGAAAACGACGCTGAGCATAAGGTTAGAACGATTAGAGGTAGTAAATCAATAGGTGACATTTTATCATAGTCGAAGATCTCAAAATGCACGTAAAAACACATATACACACACATACCGAAATTAAGGCATTAAAGGAGACAAAATACTTACCTTAATAGTTTACGGGTGTTACAATCCTCCCCACCTAATTGGGATTTCGTCCCCGAAATCTTACCTTAGACAAACAAGTGAGGATAACGCTTCTTCATGTCATCTTCCGATTCCCAAGTAATGTTAGCACCCCGATGGTGCTTCCATTGCACTTTCACCATAACCACGTCTTTATGCCTCAACTTCTTCACTTTCGATTCTAAAATCGACTCCGGTTCTTCCACACAACGATTCCCATTGTCCACCCGAATCTCCGACAACGGAATCACGCTTTCCTCTTCGGCTAGACACTTTCGAAGGTAACACACGTGGAACGTAGGATGTATCCCATCCATTTCCGGTGGCAAGTCTAACCGATAGGCTTGCAACCCAATCTTTTCCAAAATAACGAACGGTCCAAGGAAACGAGGACTAAGCTTCCCGCGCTTCCCGAAACGTATGATTCCCTTCCACGGAGACACCTTCAACATGACTCGGTCACCCACTTGAAACTCGATCGGCCTTCTCTTCTTGTCCGCATAGCTCTTTTGTCGATCTTGGGCCGCCTTTAGCCTTTCCCGAATCTCCTTCACCTTGTCGGCCGTCTCTTGAACTACTTCCGGCCCAGCGAATTGCTTTTCGCCCGCTTCCAACCAACAAACCGGGGTCCGACACTTCCGTCCATACAAAGCTTCGAACGGTGCCATTCCGATACTAGAATGGTAACTGTTGTTGTACGCGAACTCCACCAACGGTAGGTGTGAATCCCAACTTCCCCCGAAGTCTATCACACACGACCTTAGCATGTCTTCTAACGTCTGGATTGTCCTCTCGCTTTGGCCATCCGTTTGAGGATGGTAAGCCGTGCTCAAATTTAGTCGGGTACCCAACTCCTTCTGCAGACTAGCCCAAAAGTTCGAAGTAAATCGACTGTCCCGATCCGACACAATAGATTGCGGAACTCCGTGTCTCGATATCACCTCATCAATATAAAGCTTAGCCAATTTCTCCATCGGCAAGGTCTCCCGCATTGCAAGGAAATGTGCGCTCTTGGTCAACCGGTCAACGATTACCCAAATGGTGTCGTGGCCACGCAAGGTCTTTGGTAACTTAGTCACGAAATCCATAGTGATGTTGTCCCATTTCCACTCGGGAATGGACAACGGTTGTAAGCTTCCATACAGTCTTTGATGCTCCGCCTTGACTTGAAGGCACGTGACACATTTTTCCACATAGTTAGCCACATCTAGCTTCATCACCGGCCACCAATACATCATCTTTAAATCTCTATACATCTTGGTGCTACCGGGATGTATAGAGTATTTTGACTTATGCGATTCTTCGAGAAGCAATTCCCGGTTTCCTCCCAACTTCGGCACCCAAATCCGTCCTTGAAAGAGTTTGAGTCCACGACCGTCTTCCGTTAAGAGTTCCCTTTGTTTCACCATGACCTCGTCTTTGAGGTTCTCCTCCTTAAGTGCTTCCTCTTGACTTGCTTTAACACTTTCCAACAAACTTGACACCACATCGATCCTTGCAAGGGACATTTTGACACCATCACCATGACTCCTTCGGCTCAATGCGTCTGCCACCACATTAGCCTTCCCGGGATGATAGAGTAGATCACAATCGTAATCCTTCAAAAGCTCTAGCCATCTCCTTTGGCGCATGTTGAGTTCCTTTTGGTTGAAGATGTACTTGAGACTCTTGTGATCTGTGAAAAGAGTACACTTAGTCCCATACAAGTAGTGCCGCCACAACTTTAGCGCGAAAACTACCGCCGCCAACTCTAAATCATGGGTCGGATAGTTCTTCTCATGATCCTTTAATTGCCGCGACGCGTAGTCTATCACTTTCCCCCTTTGCATTAGTACACACCCAAGGCCCATCTTGGAAGCGTCACTATATACCACAAAGTCTTCCGATCCTTCAGGTAAGGACAAAATCGGAGCTTCACACAACTTCCTCTTGAGTGTCTGAAACGCTTGTTCCTGTGCATCAGTCCAAAGAAATTTAACGTTCTTCCTTGTAAGAGAAGTGAGCGGTGTAGCCGTCTTTGAGAAATCTTGAATAAAACGCCGGTAGTAACCCGCTAAACCCAAAAAGCTTCGGATCTCCGTCGGGCTTGTTGGAGGTTCCCAACTCATCATTGCCTCGATCTTCGTCGGATCCACTTTTATCCCGTCCTTTGATACCACATGCCCTAAGAATTGCACCTCTTGGAGCCAAAATTCGCACTTCAAGAATTTCACGAACAGTTTCTCCCTCCTTAGAACCCCTAATACCTCCCGTAAGTGTCTTCCATGCTCGGACTCATCCTTTGAATATATTAAAATATCGTCGATGAAGACGATCACGGATTTGTCCAAGAATGGGCGACACACACGGTTCATCAGATCCATGAATACAGCCGGAGCGTTGGTTAAGCCGAAAGGCATCACCAAAAACTCGTAATGACCGTATCTCGTCCGAAACGCCGTCTTCGGAATATCTTCGTTCTTTACTCTCACTTGATGATAACCGGACCGAAGATCAATCTTCGAGAAGCATCCCGCTCCTTGGAGTTGATCAAAAAGATCGTCGATACGAGGTAGAGGATACTTATTCTTCACCGTGACCTTGTTCAGCTCCCGATAGTCTATGCACATCCGCATGGATCCATCCTTCTTCTTCACGAACAGTACCGGTGCTCCTCAAGGTGACGAACTCGGTCGAATGAAGCCCTTCTCCAACAACTCTTGAAGTTGTGTCATCACCTCTTTCATTTCTGTCGGCGCCAAACGATATGGAGCACGAGCTATCGGGGCTGCTCCCGGAGTGAGATCTATCTGAAACTCCACTTGTCGCTCTGGCGGTAAACCAGGTAAGTCTTCCGGAAAGACGTCCGGAAAATCTTGTACTACCTCTACATCTTCCACCAACTTCTTTTCTTTCTTTGCGTCCACAACGTAGGCCAAGTACGAAGGGTAGCCCTTCGCCAAGAATTTTCTTGCCTTAAGGCATGAGATAATAGGATTATTCCCTTTTCCTCTCTCTCCATAGATGGTAACCACACCATTTCCCGCTAGTGGTACTTGAATCATCTTTTTGGAGCAAAAGATGTCCGCTTTATGCCGTACTAACCAGTCCATGCCTATGACTACGTCAAACCCTCCAATAGCCATGGGTAACAAGTCTAATCCAAAAGAGTTACCATCGATCTCTAGAGTACAATCACAGAAATGGTCACGAATGATCACTTGATCTCCATTAGCTATTTCCACTACTAAAGCATCGGGAAGGACACTAACAGGAGTGGTGAATTGTTTACAGAAAACATTCGACACAAAAGAACGTGTAGCACCCGAATCAAACAAAACGCGAGCAGGCAAGGAGTTTACTAGGAACGTACCCGAAACAACATCGGCGGTCTCCTTGGCCTCCTCGGTAGACATCCGGAAAGCTCGACTGGGCACCCTTGGCGGTTGTTCGACTCTAGCCGTCGATCCCACAGAATTTCCGCGGTAGCCACCCGCCAACTTCGGGCAATACATCTTCACGTGCCCGGGTTCACGACACTCAAAGCACACCGGCCCTCGGATAGGGCAATCCCGAATAGTATGACCCTTTTTGCCACACTTAGCACATTCAACAGGACCCGAAAAAGTTCTTGGAGCACATGGTCCCGAGTGCTTTGACTTGCACTTGTGGCACCACCGCTCCTCACGGCGCTGATCGCCCGATCTCCCGCTCACAAAAGGTCTTGACGGACGGGCGGGCCCAGATGGCCCTTCCCACTTTCGCTTCTCACCCACATACCTCTTCTCATCCCTCTCTGAATTGATATCGTCCTCCACGAGTAAGGACTCCTCGATAACTTCTTGTAAAGTCGAACACTTTGCATTCCTTACCGCCGTTCGCATATCGGCTGGTAATCCTTGGTGATAAGCTTTGATCTTTGACCTCTCATCGGGGACCAGGTGTCCCACCAAGTTTAGCTTCTCCAAAAAGAGCTTGGAGTAGCCGACAATAGACATATTTCCCTTCTTCAGATTTCGGAACTCCCGTTCCAACTTGTCCATCGAGCGCTCACTACAGTACTTGTCCATCAACTTTTCTTTGAACATCGGCCAAGTTAACTTAGCCAGGACCTCCGGGACGAGAGCGGATCGAGTGAGGTTCCACCAAATCAATGCCTCTCCCCGGAGTAGTTGGGAAGCAAATTTGACCCGTTGAGAAGAGTCACACTCACTTGCCTCGAAAGCCATCTCCATCTCTTTGAGCTAATACATGCAAGCAATCGGGCTATCAGAACCCGCAAACTCCTTAGGATGACATCCTAGAAACGTCTTGTAGGTGCACCCCTTAGTCTTCGGTCTGATTCCTTCAGCGGATGGTTCTTCGATTAGCACCACATTCGGTCCGCCCGATCCCACCACAACATTTTCAGCCATGGTTTCGGGTTGACGGTTACTGGCATCTCGATCCTCTAGGAGTTTCATGAAAAACTCTTGTTGTTGGGTCATGGCCAACTGTTGTTGAGCCAAAGCCGCATTCATAGCCGACATCATGTTATCCTAAAGCCTAGTCTCCAATGTGACTTCTTCCATGATGGCGTTACCTGTACCGAGGTCCCGTCGTGGAATATGCTCAGGTCCACCTCCCAAAAGTCTGGGTATAGGAATGTCATCGGTGGTTACACCCACCGGAGGTCGGTCTACAGTAGATTCCTCTTCCACGTGGCCCTCCGGTGTACCCGGCGCCCTACTCCGGGTGTTTACCATTTAAATCTGCCACACACGTACGAGAAATAGATTGAGAAAAGACTAAACGAGTTGAACTCTTTGTACGTACTAATACCTTCATCAATTATCATAATAATAGTAAACCAAGTATGCTCACGTAACAATGCATTCATAATAGCAGTAGCTAAGTGAAATTATGAACGAACCATACACAAGGATTCTTGTTACCATCACCACAACTTTCAATTAAAGTAATTCCGAAATCCTAACGCTCTCCCCACCTACGATTTCTACCCCAAGTGGACAGTAAAGTCAAAAGTCTGAAGCTTAAGTCTAGATATGCTAAACAATACCTAGTTCACTTAAACTAAAGCTCTGATACCAACTTGTAACACCCCAAAAATAGGGATAACAAAAATCCGAGAATCGGACATAAGGTATACTAAAAATTGCCATAGCAAGAGCCTCCCAAAAGTGGGGAACATAAATGAATAACCTGTTTAATCACAATTTGTAATTTAACGGGCAATAAACAACAACCAACTAATCTAATTTCTACAACTAGAAAAGAGATTACAAAAAGGGTTGTCATCTATGAACCCGACTGATCTATATCCAAAAGTATAACGCGTCCATGTGCAAAAATCCCCAAGCTCTCACCCCAAGGCAACTACACTTGCTTAGATCCGGCGCCGCTAGAACCTGAGATACACATCGACACCAAAACAAGTGTTAGGCCAAAAAGCCGAGTGAGTTGAACAATTATAATCATGCATGTACAGTTACAGTTCTTATCAGCAGTTAACCATAGTTCAACAATTGTGGAGTCAATAGGGGAGACCTATAGCACCAATCAAGTTCCACCCAAAGAGTCGATATACCTTGATGCCCTATAACAAGGGACACCCGAAAGGCCCGGCACACCGGAGGACTACAACCATGGCATTACCCCGAATGGCGGAGGTCTAGGCACATACCATCACAGTGGCACCCAAGACTACATCCTCCTAGTGTCTACTGACTTGGTTCGTCCAACATATCATATAGGAGGTCTTGCGGAATATATTCCAACCAAAATATTTCGATACCAACCATGGGTACGATATTACCATCATAATGCATGAATCCAATATGAGACTCAAATTCCAACATAATCAATGTTTAAATATTCAATCACTAAAATGCATTCCAAGTAGAGTTTATCATCTACTATACCACATACATCCCAAATCATTCCAACCAACAAAGTAAATCATGGCATTTTCCACATAATCACCTTCCTCACATTTCTTCATAGCTAAAACCCAAATACTTGAACATATGGAGACAAATAAAAACAATAGAAGCATATGATGTGTATCTAGTTTTAACAAAGGTTAGTAAACTCACAATCTAGGTTTTGAACCCAAAACCTAGAAAATATGGAAACCCTAGAAGTTGGAGAAGGCGAGTCTTGAAGATGAGGAGTGAAAATCTTGAAGCACACTTCAAGGAGAACACTTGGATGAAGTTTTAAGATCACTTAATGCTCCCAACCACCCAAAGGCTTAGAAGTAAATGTGGTAGATGAAGAAACCCTAAAAATTGCCCCTAAGAGAAGTTCTCCCGTTTTTGTAAAATGTTTTTTTCTTCTTAAGTGTGAAATAAGACTGCCCAAAGAGTTTTAAAAACAACCAGGTCACGCGGGCGATAGTGCCCGGCGATAGTGCCTTGGCACTATCGCGGGTCACAATCGCGAGGTTACCCCCACTCTCGGTACTCCTTGGGCGATAGTGCCCCTGGCGATAGTGCCAAGGCACTATCGCGTGGCACAATCGCCGAAAATCTCAGCCTGGGGTACCACTCGGGCGATAGTGCCTTGCGCGATAGTGCCAAGGCACAATCGCAAGGCACAATCGCCGGCCCCACAGCTCGACTCGAAAACTTAACCGAAAACGACGCTGAGCACAAGGTTAGAACGATTAGAGGTAGTAAATCAATAGGTGACATTTTATCATAGTCGAAGATCTCAAAATGCACGTAAAAACACATATACACACACATACCGAAATTAAGGCATTAAAGGAGACAAAATACGTACCTTAATAGTTTACGGGTGTTACAATATGAGCTTATGAACGGTATCAAACCGAATGTCAAATATTTCAAGTCATTTGGGTGTAAATGTTATGTTCTGAATGACCGAGACAATCTCAACAAGTTTAGTACAAAGGCAGATGAGGGTATTTTTCTTGGGTATTCTTCTACTTCTGCAGCTTACAGAGTATTTCTTACTTCCACAAGAAAAGTGATAGAGAGTGTCAATGTCAAATTTGACGAAGCTGCAGATTTGGTTTCTGGCCAAACAGGTTCAGAACCCGCACTTACAAGGAATTCAACTTCTGGACAAGTCAGTTCAGAACCTCAACTACAACAGTCAAATCAGGATCCTTCTTCTTCCTTGCTTAATCTTTCTGATCTTGATTTTCTTTTTGAGAATTTTTACGATGATGTACCTAAATCTAATTCTGAAAATGCTTCATCTGTGAATCAGGAAACTGTGAACGCATCTATTTCTAATTCCGATGCATCTATCTCTGACACTGATGTTGTTCAAGTTATTTCTGAACTCCCTCAAGATCAATCAGAATCTGAGCATGTGAATACTGAATCTGGGCAAGAAGCATATGTTCAAGAAACATCTGTACAAGCAGAACCACTTCAAGAAGTAGAACAAGATGATGATATTCCATCAACAATTCCAGAATCTGATTCAGAAGTTGTTGAAATACCTCCTCCTCCAGTTGAAACTGTTGATGTTTCTTCATCTGATATAGACGTAACTGAAGCTCGCTCTCAACAACTATAAGTTGTTCAAGAAGTTATAGATCCTCTCCCTCACACCACCAAATGGACAAGATCTCATCCTATTCATCAAATTATTGGTGATCCTCAAGCAAGTATATCTACTCGTTCCAAGGCGGCAACTTCCAACGAATGTCTTTTCACTTGCTTTCTAAGCAAGATTGAACCAACAAAAGTATCTGAAGCGTTGGAAGATCCAGATTGGATTATAGCGATGCAAGAGGAACTCAATCAATTTGGCGCACTAAAAGTTTGGAGACTTATTCCACGGCCGAAAGGAAAAAGCATAATTGACATAAAGTGGATATTCAAGAACAAGAAAGACAAAGATGGTATCGTTGTTCGTAACAAAGCTAGACTGGTTGCCAAGGGTTATCGATAAGAAGAAGGAATCGACTACGATGAAACTTTCGCGCCGGTTGCAAGCCTAGAAGCTATTCGTATGTTTCTCGCTTTTGCTGCTTATCGCAATTTCACCGTGTATCAGATGGATGTCAAGACAACATTCCTCAACGGTAAACTGAAAGAAGAAGTTTATGTTTCTCAACCAGAGGGGTTTGTTGACAAAGAACATCCTGATCATGTCTACTTTCTCGATAAAGCATTGTATGGCCTGAAACAAGCACCGAGGGCGTGGTATGATAAGTTGTCGGCCTTTTTGATCAAATATGGGTTTACCAAAGGATCTATAGATACCACTCTTTTTATCTATCATTCTAACTTGGATATCTGCTTAGTTCAAATTTATGTAGATGATATTATATTTGGTGCGACTAATCAAACATTATGTACTTGGTTTTCTGATCTTATGACCTCCAGGTTTCAGATGAGCATGATGGGAGAAATTAATTTCTTCCTCGGCTTACAAGTGAAGCAGATTACAGATGGCATTTTATTAACCAATCGAAGTACGTGTTTGACATCTTGAAGAAATTCAAGATGGACAAATCTTCTTCAATTGGCACGCCTATGGCTCATGGTGCAAAGATTGGTCTGGATCCGGATGGAAAAGCTGTGGACGTCAAAACTTATCGAGGGATGATTGGATCGCTCATGTACTTAATAGCAAGTCGGCCGGATATCATGTTCTCTACTTGCTTATGTGCCAAATTTCAAGCCAAACCAAAGGAATCGCATCTGCTGGCAGTCAAGCACATATTTCGATACATGAAAGGAACTCCATATTTAGGTTTGTGGTATCCTAAGAGTTCTGATTATAAACTAACTGCTTACTCTGATGCAAATTTTGGTGGAAATCAGTTAGACCGGAAAAGCACATTAGGTCACCTTCAGTTTCTTGGTGATAGACTGATAAGTTAGGCGTCGAAGAAGCAGAACTGTGTTTCTATCTCAACTGCAGAGGCAGAATACGTCGCCGCAGCTAGTTGTTGCGCTCAAGTGCTTTGGATGAAGACACAACTTCGTGATTACGGGATGCTATACAAAACAGTTCCTATCTAATGTGACAGCAAATCCGCAATCGCGATATCAGTCAATCCGGTCCAGCACACAAAGACCAAACACATAGATATAAGGTACCATTTCATAAAGCATCATGTGGAAGAAGGTACTATTGAATTATATTTTGTCCCAACTGAATATCAACTTGCTGATATCTTTTCAAAAGCTTTAGATGAAAAATGTTTTAATTTTATAGTTTCAAAACTCGGCATGTTGAATTTAAAAGTGTAAATATTTACAAATTTTATTCTATAAAGTAAAAGATTTACAGGTTTTCTTTGTTTTGAATAAAATGTGTGTCTAGGATAAATTTTGAAGTTGCTTTGTTATATTAAAGTTTTATATGGTCAAATTTCAAGTCTTACAAAAATTGAAAGGTCAGCAACATGTTTGAAGCTTTTGAAAATGCTTTAAAGATATGTGATTCGGAATATTTATAGTTTACAATGCTTAGAAAACCTAAAAAGTCAGAATTATGGATCGTAATGAAAATAGGGGCTAAGCACTTAGATGTAAAACTGAGTGATTGAGATGAATAATATATATCTAAAATACAGAAATCTCTAAGTTTAAAAGTTTGTACCTGTGACCTTCTGGTTTGGGAAAGTAAGTTCCGTGGGATGCTTGTCATCTGGTCCCCTAAGGTCAATTGGTTTGGGAGTGATCGAACCTAAATCCTTCTATAGAACCAGATCGAAAGTCATGTTCTACTGGTATGAATGGGTTTAGGATGTGTCGATGTAGCCTTTCTGATCTGGGAGAGTAAGTTCCAAGGGGTGCTTGACACCTAGTCCCCTAAGGCCAACTGGTCTGGGAGCGGCTGACCCAAATTCTGCAATAGGGTCAGATAGAAAGTTACGTTTACGGCATGTTCTTTATTTACCAAACTTTTTGATTAAAAGATGCCAAAGTGCACAAGCTTAAAAGATGCCAAAGAGCACACTCATGTGAAGATGCCAATGTGCACAATGCTAAAAGATGCCAATGAGCACACATCTCATGATACTTGGTGATATGTTTAAGTTGCGATAAACCTGTAAATTTCTGAAAGTCTTAATTTTTGATGGCTTAGTGTGAGTACATGCAAAGTTCTCTATTATATTTTTAGAATTGCATTTTCTTAAAGATAATTGAAGTTCGCATGCGAGCACACTGAATAGATTGCTGGAAGTTTTTTGAAACTGAACATGTCTTAACTTGATATGCAATGAAACTTGTCTCTGTATCCAACAACATATACTTGATTTCAACTGATTGATAAATCTGTGATATTTTACTGAGTATAATTTAATTTGTTTAGTGTTTAAAATTTTATATGTTCAGTTGTTTCAAAATTTATATTCAGTATATTTTTCTTTTTACACTAATGTCTTCATATTTGTGTATCCATATTTTTTTAAATTGGTATATGTTTGAGTATATGTGCATTTTTCGAGGGGGAGAGAACATCATAATGAAATTTGATAATCTTATATTTTTGAGGGGGGGTGAATAAAGTGGTCAGATATATAGCTGATAAAATATTTCACGTGTTGATCAGAAATTCATCAGGTAAGTATTTCTGATATTTCTTCACAAATGTTATTCTGATATGTTAAAATTCGTGCATTTGTGTAGGGGGAGTAAAAGAGCTTGCAGGTAAAATTTCATTTTTTTATGTGTGCTATTAGTTATATATTTTTAGCATGATTTTTTTAGTGTTATTGTTTTTAGTATAAATAGTATTTGTCCTATTTCAATTTTTTTTCTCGCTCCTTTTCTCATTTGAATATTGTCTCTTCATTTTCTCTCTCTGTGCACCGAGTTTATTTTCTTTCGATTTCAGTTTTTGATATTTGAATCAGGTATGTGTTCTATCTTCTTTTTGTATTTGATTTGTGGTTATGTTTAGTATAGCATTGTTCTTTCTTGTTTCTTGGTTTTACGATTTCATCACTGTGCGATTTGATTTTGAACTGTTCATCTTCTGTTTCATCAGAGTCGAGCTTATTTGTTCAAATCGATTGTTGGGTTTGTTTTAGAAACTATTTTCGAATCCCAAGTATTCTCATGGCTTCTCAAACCAACACAGATCCCGTGATTCAAGACGAGAATGTTATTCTTGATGACCCATCTGGTCGTGCTTCTCATGAGACGCCTATGCCGTCTATACCTTCTGTTGGGGCGAATCTTTCTGCGTCATGCCGAACACCGAATGATGTGTTTTCCACTATGCTATATGTGCTGCCATATAAGCCCAACAACTACTTCATGGATTTTGACAGGATCAAGATCAATCCAGTGATACGAGCTATTCTCAAAGGACATCCTCTAGCTCCAGCTCTCACTTATTGCGCAAATGTTCCCGAGGTCTATCTTCAACAGGCATGGCACTCTATATCTAAGAATGAGCAAGTTCGTACTCATCGGTTTGACTTGACGATTGATCAGTTTGATTCCTTTCTATCCTACAAGCGCCTTCGACTGATTCTGGAGCTTTTTGAGCCCAATTCTCGACCCGGACGCACTTCTTATGACAATTTTCCTTCTGAATTGGATGTATTAGAAGGTATTTGCAATCTTGGGTATCTTGGTGCTTTGAATAGAGTAAGTGACTTTGACAAATACAATCTACCTCCAGTTTGGTATGCATTGTTCTCCGTTCTCAACAGGTGCCTCACATCGAAACATTCCGGCACGGACAATGCCAGTTTGCATTATCTCCGGTTGTTCCATGTAGTCGTCTATGACTTGCATGTCGACTACATGTATATCTTCTGTACTGAACTTTCAGAGAGAGTGCAAGACAAACTGACACATAAGAAATGCAAGTTTATTCCGTTTGTCCGATATATGAAGCTGATTGTTCGCAGTATGCTCAGAAGTAATCCTGCTATTCCTCGTCGAATGTCTTGGCCTCAAGTTCCGGATACTGAGATGACATACATTCAGAAACCGAAGCAGTCTTTCAATTACTCAATGCCGATTCCTCATGAGCTTATTGCAAATTATGCTGATCCATCTGATGACAGCATAATTCAATACTGTCTGGAGCATGATCTTTCTTTGGCAGCTGACCAAGCTGAACCATCTCCTGATGAACAAGCTGCATCTTTTCATGCCGAACAAGAGGTTGAAGCAGATGTTGAACAACAGGTTGAGGAAGCTGTTGAACAAGAGGTTGAAGCAGTTGTTGAACAAGAGGTTGAAGCAGTTGTTGCAGATCAACAAATAGGTGATGTACTTGCAGCTATTGGTACTGAACCTACTGATATAGTTCATGATGATGATGCTACTGCTGATGGTGATAATGATGGAGATGGAGATGGATATAGAGATGCTGATGCTGCTGCTGCTGCTGATGATGATGATGATGGTGATGATGCATATGATGATCAACCAGCTCTTACTGTTTTAGAAAAGGAGATTAGAGCACCAGACTTGAATGAACCGGTGGTGGTTATGTCTGATGAAGAATCTGAGCCTATCAATACAATAGTTGTTAATATTCAGGTTGACGAATTAGATTTAGCTTTTGCTAATGCTTCAGCTCAGATACAGAGTCAAGGTACAGCCTCTTCTCTCTCTGTTATTCTTTCTTCAGCTACATCTACTCTAGTTGTTGAATCTTCATCCGTTCAAGCTCGAGATCCAACTAAAAAGTTTATGACTTTGAATGAAGTCATCCGACAAATGAGTGAACGGTTTGAAGAACAAAAGAATGAAGAAATTCAGAAGATGCGGGCTCTTTTCAAAGGCAAGATGCCAGATATTGATACTACTTTGATTTCGCCAGAAATTCCGTTTAGACGCCTATCTGGGGTGGTGATCCGTGAACCGTCTTCTAATGTCTCTACTACAACTCCATCGATCGTCTCTATTCCACTTCCTCCACCATTCATTCAGTCTGTTGACGTATCTACTTCAGTTCCTCCTGTTTTTACTTCACGATCAACAGTTCAAGATCTTCTGATTACAGAGTTATCAGATTTGCTCTATGCTTGTCAGGATCGGATTCTTAACAAGAATAAATTCTCAGAAACAATATCAAAGAAGTTTGCGGAATAACACTTTGATATTCAATGAAACAGTAAATCAATACAGAAAATATGAAGAACAAACTGTAAACTTGTATTGAATGCTTTGAAGTTACAAGATTACACACTCAACCTCAATATTGATGAACAGGCTCACCAATACGAATTCTACTTCTCTAGAATTAGGATCTATGCCTTGAGGTTGATTTCTCTCTTAATCTTAAAATTAATCTCTTCTAAAACTATTCTGTATCTTCTATACATATACTAAACAAAAAGATAATTACAAAAAAAATAACATATCTTCAGTATATCTTCCATGTATATCTCTAAGCTTCCATGTATATCCTTTCATGCGAATCTTCATCATATAAGCAATATTAATCTTCAGCAGCATTAAATTTCTTCTAGCAGCATTAACTACTAAGCAGCACTAACTACTAGCAGTACTAACTAGCTAAGCAGTACTAACTTTGTTCAAGCAGCACTAACTTTGACTAGCAGTATTAACTACTAGCAGTAGTAATACTTAGCAGTATTAACCTTGAATATCTCTAGCAGTAGTAACTTTGAACCAGCAGCATTAACCATACTTAAGCTTTTCTTCAGTTCCCAACAATCTCCCCCTAACTTGACTTTTAGGACAAGAAGTCAAGTTCTTCAGAATTAATCTTCAAGATGCTTTCAACACCTCTGGTTCAATTTCCCAAATTTGGATCTAGGCCCAAGCTTTGATTTACAGTTCTTCTCACCACAATCTTTGCCATCTCTGAATCCTTTGTACATACCAGTGTAGCTTTAAGCATCCCTTCTAACTTCTCCTTGCTATGCTCATAGATTTTGTCCACCAGGTAGTATTCATGATAACAGTTGTCAATAGTAATCATGTATACTCCACAGTTTTCAAACAGTATCCATTTGTCAATCTTCTTGAATATGAACTCATGCATATGATCTTTAATCCTATGGTGCACTCTTTCAGGCTCAAACATCATGCACAAGTATTCCAATGTCACTTTGAGAAGATTCTCTTCAGTACCTTTCAACACAGGTTCATAAAGTTTCATCCCCACTTTGTATAGTTCCTCCATATCAGCTCTTGAACAACTTCTGATGACTTTCCCCTATGTTGAATAAGCTTCAAATGAACCATTATCTCTCTTGATTCTGAAGAAATTCTTTCCATTGTCTCTCAGAATATCCCAGAATATGATCTCTGGAGCTTGCATAGATATTGGAATAGCCTTCAAAGGTTCCACTATTGTCATGTACGGATCCATACTCTCATCTGTTTGCTTAGTGACCTGCTCTGGACTTTGTACTGGCTCTGTTGGAGATGTGACTGAAGGTTCTGCTTCCTTTTCAGTTTCCTCCACCCTTGGCTTTTTCAACTGCCTTTTTGAAGCAATTGATTTCACTCTCTTTCCAGACTTGGCTTCTATACCAACACTTCCAGGTTCTTCCTTCTTCTCTTCTGCTTCTTCTTTGGAGGGTGTGGTTTCCTCAGGGAATGGTTGTTGGATGTTGAGATCATGTCTCTCTTTCATCCTTCTTTATGCTTCTTCCCTTTGAGAGGTATCCCCTTGGAGTTTGGCCATTTCCTTTCTGTATAGCTCCTCAACTTGACTGTATGCCATGTTGGTGAACATCTCCCCCTTAACACCAATTGCACCTTTCAGGAAGTTTATCATCTTTCTTCTTTCCTGATTGGCCAAGAAGGTCTTGGAGGGTTGTCTTTTCTGTTTTTGTTTCTGAATTGGCATCTTCTTAACTTGGAGTTTCTTGACCTGAGCTGCTGTCTGAGCTGCTTCTTTCAAGCTCTTTTGGTATTCTGCATTTAACTTCTTGGCCATAATCTTTGCAAGTTCTCTATCCTTTTCTGTTTGCAACTTCTCTTCTTTCTCCATTTGGTCTTGCAACTGCTTTGCTATTGCCTCATCCATTTCAATCTGAGACTTCTGTCTTGGAGGCAATTCAGCTTCAACCATCTTCTCTTTTCCTTTCCCCTTTGATTCTTTCAAAACTTCCTTCTCTTTTTCCTTCTCTGAGATCCCTCCTTCTTTGATAACTACTCCCTTGGCCTTTTGAGTAGCCTTAGGAGTATCATTCTTTGCTTTGACTAAAGTTTCTGCTATCTCCATTTCTTCCACAGAGAGCCCTATTTCTGCTGCTTCAGTTTCTGCTGCTACTTTTACTTCAGCAGCAGTAACTGCTTTTTTTTCCATTTCTTCCTCTGTCTCCCCCTCAACTTCAGCTTTCTTTTCAATAGTTTCCCCTTCATGCATCTCCCCCTTGTTGAAAGAATCTTGAACTTTGTCCCTCTTTTTGAGTACAAACTGTTTCCTTCTTTTCTTTTGAACCAGCCTGGTCACCATCTTCTTCAATTTTTCAATCTGAACTTGTTGGGACAGGATAACCAGCTTCATCTCCTCTATTTCTTTTCCTTGTTTCATAACATCTAGGTTGATGTTTCCCATGGTTTCCATCAATTCCTGGTAGTCATAATTGTCCTCACCTTCTCTAGAAGTGTTACCCTCCTTTGAAGGATCATTGGATCTTTTAGTAGTGGAAGTCTTCTGCCTAGCAGAAGCACTATCCACCCCCGTGGTTTCTTGACACCAGGGACCTTCGAATGATTGCTCATTCAAAGTTGCCATGGGGGAGGTCTTATTGATGTTACCACTTTCCTTCTCTGTGCTAGCAGGAGTAGTGGCAGCCTCATCACCCATATGCTCTTCCTCCTCCTCAGAGAGCACCTCCTTGGGGTTGGGAGACACCCCTTTGGTTTCCCTATGGATATTCCCTAAAGGAGAATTCTCCCTTAGAGGGCTGAAAGGCTTGGGGGATGATGGTACAAGAAGGGAAGGAGCCTTCTTTACCTGTTTCCTCTTGTAAGTTTGGGTGATAGGAGAGGTTGGTTTTTCAAGAAGGGACTGGGGAATAGATTTTGAGAGGGAAGGTTGGGAATGGCTAGCAGTAGGATGGTCTAATGGGGGCCTTGACCCTGCTGCCATACCTTCATTGGTTTGGGACACCATCATCATTGTAGAGAACAATGGGGTGTCAACTCCTTCCGAGTCCCCAGCAGATCTTCTCATATTTGAGAAAACCTTGCCTTTGGGGGGTTTAGGTACATATACCCCAACAGGTTGAGGCATATCCGTCAATTCATGAGTAATAACTTCTTGAACAAACCTGGGGTACATAAAGAAGCTCTTTTTGTTTCCCATGTTTGAGACAAGATCACTGAAAATCATTTTAGAAAAGTTATACTTTCTGGCAGTGGCCAAGCACACCAAAGCATAAGCAATAGTGTTGCTGAACTCACTCCATCCAGTAGTCTTTTTGGAGATACAGTGCATAAGAGTATGGACAAAGAAACGCCATTGAGGTGAAAATTTGGCTTTAGAGAATTTGAAAACACCCAATGGGCCTCCATACCCCATTCTTGTAAGAGAAGCGAATAGTTCATCATTTGAGATAGAAGTTATACCAGAGGCATCGTCTAGACGTAGACTAATGCGAATAACTTCTTCAGTAACTGTTAGTGGCTTGTCACAGATCCTTGTCTTGATCATTTGCACACCATTCTCAGCAACAATGGTGGCATTAGCCCAGAACTGCCTTTGATGCTCGATATAGATTGTAGGTGATACAATAAGAGCATGAGCAATATGGCTTGACTTGAGGAAATCCACAATCTGATGAAATCCTGCAGCTTGCTTTGGCTTTTGTAGCATCGCGATCTCATTGTGTTCATCGATGAATGCCATGGATGCCATTGATCTTAGTGAAAAGCTTGCCTGAAAACTTCGAACTTGAGAGAGAAAGGGTTTAGAGCGCAAGTGAACAGTATGCAAAGAGTCGTTATGAACGTTTGGGCGGGCAAAGGGTATTTATAGTATTCAGGACATAAGCAGTATTAACCTAGAGCAGTATTAACTACTAGCAGTATTAACTGCGAGCAGTATTAACTAACAAGCAGTATTAACTGCGAGCAGTATTAACTAACTAGCAGTATTAACGAACTAGCAGTATTAACTGCGAGCAGTATTGACTACTAGCAGTATTAACTAACTAGCAGTATTAACTGCGAGCAGTATTAACTAACTAGCAGTATTAACCACGAGTAGTATTAACTACTAGCAGTATTAACTAACTAGCAGTATTAACTGCGAGTAGTATTAACTAACTAGCAGTATTAACTGCGAGCAGTATTAACTGACAAACAGTATTAACCGCGAGCAGTATTAACTAGTAGCAGTATTAACCATACTTACTCTTTGTAGCTCAGCCGAATTGAGTACTGCTTTGTATGCCCTGCAAAGGAAGATTAGTAACACCAAGAGTCTATAATATTCAGATATTTAACCACTGTTTGAGAGGATGCTTATTCAGAGTTGATCATTCCCACACTTGTTACCAAGAAAGTGAATCTACCCACATTAAAAGCTTTGGTGAATAGATCAGCAAACTGATTGTCAGTATGAACTTTTACAACTTGAACAAGTTTCTTTTCATTACAGTCTCTTATGAAGTGATACCTGATCTCAATGTGCTTTGTCTTAGAGTGCTTGACAGGATTATTTACAATTCTGATAGCACTGCTATTATCAATAAAAATGGGAGTGTGTAGAAAGGGTACCCCATAGTCCAGCATTTGATTCTGAATCCATAAGACTTGAGAACAGCAACTTGCAGCTGCTATGTACTATGCCTCTGTTGTAGATGTGGACACTGTGGTTTGTTTCTTGCACTGCCATGAAACTAGTCTAGCACCCAAAAACTGACATCCTCCAGAAGTAGATTTTCTGTCCAAGTTTGCCCCACCTAGATCACTGTCTGAGTATGCTATTAGGTCAAAGGGTGAGTCATGAGGATACCAAAGTCCCAATCTGGGTTTCCCTTTGAGATATATGAATATCCTCTTAACAGCTTGAAAGTGAGATTGCTTTGGCCTAACTTGGAATCTTGCATATACACAGACTGGAAACATTATATCTGGCCTTGATGCTATGAGATACATGAGAGAGCCAATCATGGATCTATAATGATGCACATCCATATCCTCCCCCTCAAGATCTACTGTTATTTGCTTGTGTGTCTCCATAGGTGTGCTGGCAGGTTTTGAATCTAAGAAACCAAACTTGGTTAGAATGTCCTGCACATACTTGGATTGACAGATGAAGATGCCATCTGACTTCTATTGAACTTGGAGTCCAAGGAAGAAAGTAAGTTCCCCCATGGAACTCTTTTTGAACCTTTGATGCATTAGTTCCTCAAACTCCTTGCACATTTTGTCTCTTGTAGATCCAAAGATAATGTCATCAACATAGATTTGGACCAGCAAGATATCCTTCTTCTTTCTCTTGATAAATAGAGTCTTATCAATGACTCCTCTTTCAAAGCCATTTTCCAAGAGATAGGATGACAGAGTGTCATACCATGCTCTTGGAGCTTGATGCAGTCCATAAAGAGCTTTCTTCAATTTGTATACCCTGTCTGGATAGCTTGGGTTTTCAAACCCTGGTGGTTGACAGACATATACCTCTTCTTCAATTGAGCCATAGAGAAAAGTACTTTTTACATCCATTTGATAGACTTTGAAGTTCATGTAAGAAACATAGGCTAGGAATAATCTGATTGCTTCTATCCTAGCCACAGGTGCAAAAACTTCTTCATAATCTATACCCTCTTCTTGAGTATACCCTTGTGCCACCAGCCTTGCTTTGTTCCTAATGACAATTCCTCTTTCATCTCTCTTGTTCCTGAAAATCCACTTTGTGCCAATTGCTCTGTGACCTTTAGGAAGGTCTACTAGATCCCATACATCTTGTAGTTTGAACTGCAACAGTTCTTCTTGCATTGCTTCTATCCAACTGGATTCTTTCATAGCATCATGTGCCTTTTTAGGCTCAAGCTGGGATAGAAAACAAGAAAGCACTGTATGCTGTTGATCTTGCATTTCTTGAAGCCTGCTTTGGTATCTAGTCATCATAGGAGAGGATATATCTCCTATTACCAGCTGTAGAGGATGATTCTTTTGAACTCTGGTGTTATGACTAGGTTCTTCATTAAGTCCAGCCTCTAGATTAGAGTCATTCAACTCAACTGAAGTGTTTTCAGCAGCCACTTCTGATTCTTTATTTTCTTGAGTCTCCTCATCTCTACTTTCTTCTTCACTCTGACTTGGTCCAGTAGATGGTTCCTTTTCACAGTCTTCAAAGGAATTCACTGTGGGTATGGGAAAGATCACAGATTTAGATATACTTTCTTGAACCTGTGTAGTCCCTGATCCTCCACATCCTGAACCTGCATAATCATCACTACTGAAACCAAAGGAGTTAGTTAGTGAATCAATGTCAAATAGCCACTGAGGACCAGACCCAATAGGATTTGGTGTATTCTCATTGCATTAGACATTGTCACTTTCTTCAATTATTCTAGAAGAAGTGTTAAAAACTCTGTAGGCCTTACTCTGAGATGAATACCCAACAAGAAATCCATCATCTGCTTTGCTATCAAACTTACCTAAGTGAGATTTGGTATTGAGAATTGTACAAGGACACCCAAAAGGTTTGAAAAATCCAATGAAAGGTTTTCTTTTATTTAAAAGCTCATATGGTGTCTTGTTCTTTGGCTTAACTACTAGAACTCTATTTTGGACATAACAGGCAGTATTAACTGCTTCAGCCCAGAAGGTAATTGGCAGTTTTGAATCAGCCAACAGAGATCTAGCAGCCTCTATTAGTGTCCTATTTCTCCTTTCAGCAACACCATTCTGTTGAGGAGTCCTAGGAGCACTATATTGTCTCTCATAGCCTTTTTCTTCACAAAAGGTGTTTAGATCCAGATTTTTGAATTCAGTCCCATTATCTGATCTGATGACTTTTACTTTTTGATTAGTTTGGTTTTCAATTCTTAGGATAAAGGATTTGATCAGTCCACTTGTCTCATCCTTAGTCCTTAGAAAATATACCCAGGTAAATCTAGAGTAATCATCTACAATAACCAAGCAGTAAGATTTCTTGCCTATACTCATAACATTTGAAGGACCAAACAGATCCATGTGCAATAACTGGAGACAAGAAGAAATTGAATTTATCTCTTTGGTCTTATGAGAAGTTTTATGCTGCTTGCCTTTAAGGCAAGCAACACAATGATCATCACATGAGAAGACTTTAGATGGTAAACCTCTTAGAAGGTTGTTTTTAACAAGTTTGTTCATAGTTTTAAAATTCATGTGACACATCCTTCTGTGCCAAAGAGAGGATTCATCTACAGAAGCTTTTGAAACAAGACAATTTAGAGATGAATCACTATCAACATTGTCCATATCTAGACAGTAAACATTATCCTTTCTTGGAGTTCTAAGCAGTATCATGCTTTCATCAACTACCTTGAACCCTGGAGCAAGGATCATACACTCAGTATTTGTAAATAATATACTATGTTGTTTGTCACATACCTGTGATACACTTAACAGGTTGTACTTCAATTGATCAACATAGTAGACATCCTCAAATGTCATCTTACCTTTGGTGACATTACCTTTTCCACTTATCTTACCACCAGTAAGATTATCTCCAAATGCAACATGTCCTCCATTGATATGCTTGAAATCCTGAAGGCATGACATGTTGCCTGTCATGTGCCTAGAGCAACCACTATCCACATGCCATATGCTCTTTCCCTTGAGCTGTTGGTTGCCCTGCACATAAGATAGATCAGTTAGTATGAATTAGGAACCCAAGCCAAAGTGGTCTTGGGTACCCCTTTCTCATCAAAATACTTGCATTCTTTCTTGACAAGATTTTTGAATTTTAACTCCTCATTCTTGGAGTACTTTGTCACAATAATAGGCTTGGAAACATTTGTGCTAGAAACAGTACTGGTTTTAGAGGTACTAACTGCCTTAGCAGCACTTGCATGCTTAGTAGTACTAACCTTGTTAGCAGTAGTAACTGTGTTAGCAGCAGTAACTGTGTTGGCAGTATTAACCTTTGAAGAGGTACTAACTGTATTAGCAGCATTAATGTTTTCAGCAGTACTAACACAGGTAGCAGCAGTAATACTTCCAGCAGCACTAACCCTGTCAGCAGTACTAACAGTTTTAGTGCTTTTGGGCACCCACATTTTAATAATTTCTTTTAAAATCTTTTTCTTCATGGGGCCTTTCTTTTCACCATGTTTCTTTCCAGCCTTCCTATAACCAACAGGTTTTTGCACAAATCTTTGAAAGGTCATCTGTTGATTAATAGGGTTAAAAAAACAATATTTAGCCAAATGATTTAACTTGCCACATATGAAGCAAGGTTTTGGTCTATTGATTTTACTCAGATCAACTCCTTGCTTCTGAGCCCATTGATTATTCCAGTTTCTTTGATTTCCTCTTTTTAAACCAGAATTTAGGCTCTTGGCTTTACTGCAATCACACTGTTTACAAGATCCAGGATTCACAACCGTGGTTTGTTTGTAATGAACCTTGTTATCTTTTCCTTTGTTCTTCTCTATCTCCTTGGACTTGATCCAGATTTTTCCACATACCTCATTGGTGATAATGTTGTTTTCTAATGGGATCTCTTTACTTACATCATTATCTCTATTCTCACTGGCTTCTTTCTCAGTTAAATCCTTAATTACTACTTCATCCAAAGGATCTATCTTAAAGGCTTTCTCAGATAAGTCCTTTTTCTCCTTGGTTTCTAACAAGTCTGAAGTAGGAGAGATATAATTGTTGTTGTAAGGAGGAGGTGTACTGTTGTATCCAATACCAGGCTTCATCTTATCATGAATCTGAGCCTTTAGAAGAGAATCCATTGCTTTTGAAGCATATGAAAACTTTTCTATGTCAAGCTTAACTTTAGACAGTTCCTCCTTCAGCCTATCACTCTCTTCTAAGGATTTAGACAGTTTGGTCTCTAACTCATTCTTTTCCCACTTCCAATAGTTAGTGTCATAAGAGTGTTGAAGTTCATTAGCTTGAAAGCCTTTAATTTGCTCTTCAAATCTCTCTACTATTAACACATAATCTCTTCTATCCTTTTCTAATCTTTTGAGGTCATCACACATACTTTGATTGTGATCCCTGTATCTTTTGACAGTGTTAATGCAAGATTTAGTGCAAAGATTAGAAATTACCTCAGAGGGGAGATCAGACACTTCTGCCATAAGAGCTTGATTCTGAATGGCTTCCTCAGCTTGATCACTCCAGTCAAATCCCATTCCTTGTTGAGAAACAAGGGCTTGAGCAGGATTCTTGTTCTGAGTGTAGCCTCCATTCTGAGCTTGTTGGTGGTTGTTGTTTGGAACAGCACTCCTGCATTCTCTAGCAAAGTGTCCTTTCATGTGACACTTATAACATTCCACCTTGGTCTTGTCAAAACCAGCTCCATCTTCTCTTCTTTGAGAGAAGTTATTCCTTCCTGTTCTTTTAATGAACTTTTTCACCCTCATGGATAACATGGCCATCTGCCATTTAATATCCATCTCCTCCAGGTCATCAGGGTGAAGTTGATCCAGATCATTATTAATCAATGAATTGTTACTATGACTGGACAAAAAGGCTTCAAAGATTGTTTCAGTTTCTTTTTCTGAACTTGCTCCACTAGCAGTACTAACTGCTTCAGGGATGGCAGTAGTATCAGTGGATGCTGAAAGAAGTGCAGCATTGTGGACATAACCAGTGGGCTTCTTCTTGATCTCTACCTTAGTCTCAAAAACTCTTAGATCATTGTATAGATCATCAAGTTCTTTCTCTTCCAGATTGTCACTCTGTCTATATGAGACAGTGTACATAGTCCATTCATCCCCAAGAGATCTGAGGAACTTTCTGTTGATGTCATCTTGATCCATCTTCACTCCTAAAGTAGCCAGTTCACCAATGAGCTTGTTGAACCTATCAAAAGTTTGAGTCATAGACTCATTCTTTGAGGAAGTAAAGTTCTCATACTGCTGCTTTAGAACATCTCTTTGATTTCTTTTGATGCTCTTAGTTCCAGCAAATCTTTTCTCTAGAGCATTCCAGAGAATCTGAGCATCAGTGCAGTTGCAAAATTGATGCTGATATTCATTGGGGATGGCCAAGAGCAGAGTGCTCAAGGCCTTCATCTTTGTCTGTCTGATCTTCCTTTCACCATCTGTCTTTGGTGGAGGTCTTTTCCCATTTGGTCCTATCCTTCCAGCTTCAGAAGGACCATTCTCAATGATATCCCACATTGAGTAGTAAGTGAGAAGAATATATTGTCTGATTCTGATCTTCCACATGTCAAACTCACTGGGTTTGAGCATTGGAACCTTGGAGACCAAAGTACTGCTTGATTCTGTAAGATTTTCCATGATAAATAGATGTTTCTGATAGAGTCAAGCTCTGATACCACTTGTCAGGATCGGATTCTTAACAAGAATAAATTCTCAGAAACAATATCAAAGAAGTTTGCGGAATAACACTTTGATATTCAATGAAACAGTAAATCAATACAGAAAATATGAAGAACAAACTGTAAACTTGTATTGAATGCTTTGAAGTTACAAGATTACACACTCAACCTCAATATTGATGAACAGGCTCACCAATACGAATTCTACTTCTCTAGAATTAGGATCTATGCCTTGAGGTTGATTTCTCTCTTAATCTTAAAATTAATCTCTTCTAAAACTATTCTGTATCTTCTATACATATACTAAACAAAAAGATAATTACAAAAAAATAACATATCTTCAGTATATCTTCCATGTATATCTCTAAGCTTCCATGTATATCCTTTCATGCGAATCTTCATCATATAAGCAGTATTAATCTTCAGCAGCATTAAATTTCTTCTTGCAGCATTAACTACTAAGCAGCACTAACTACTAGCAGTACTAACTAGCTAAGCAGTACTAACTTTGTTCAAGCAGCACTAACTTTGACTAGCAGTATTAACTACTAGCAGTAGTAATACTTAGCAGTATTAACCTTGAATATCTCTAGCAGTAGTAACTTTGAACCAGCAGCATTAACCATACTTAAGCTTTTCTTCAGTTCCCAACAATGCTCGCCTTATTTCTATGTCTCCGCCTGATCAACAAAATCAGGAATTGATTTCTTTGCTAAGCACTTTCCAGCCAACTCCGCCTCCAGCTCCTACTTCTGATTCGGCTAGGATTTCTGCGTTATCTAACGAGTTCAATTCTTTCAGATCTGAAGTTCGAAGAAATTTTTCTGATCTTAAATCTTTCATGACTCAAGCCTTCTCTGAGTTATCTAACCGGTTTGATCTTCACGAACAAAGCTGCAAAACTGAAGCAGGTTTGTCTCATAAACGGCGACATGACCAAGATTATCAAGATCATCAAGCTCATGAAGGGGAGATGACGAAGAGACAGAGAGTGGAAGGGTCTTCAGCTAGAGAAGATCAAACTCAAGAAGAGGTGGCTGACAGAGAAAAGGGTGCTGACAATGTTCAAGACTGCAATTTTGAAGATCTTGTAAACATTATGATAGACAATGTTGATTTATCTGCTATGTCTAATGTGATGAATATTTCTGAAGAGAATATTGAGAACAATATGCAGATCGTAGTCTATGTTGATCCAGATACTGCAACAAGATCAATTGAGCTCGATGATTCTGAGATTGCAAATGACATGAAATCCTTCTTCACAAACTTCATAGAAATCAACTCAGATGATGACGATGACATCAGATATGAGAAGCTTTACAAAGTTAAAGAAGAGGATTGCGATGACATAATCATCATTTCTAACACTGAAGATGATATTGTTTTTATGGATGCTAAGGATGAAGAAATTGCAAACATGTTGTACAGAGATCTTCCTTCACAAGATGAGATTCCTGAAGCTACTCAAGGTCCTGAAACTACTCCATCTACTTCTACTCCTGTTAATGGTACAACTCCGACTACCATTGCTCCTTCAAGCAAATTTAAAGTTGGTCAGTCGTCCAGAGCACAAGCTGATGTTCCTCCTTCTGAAGCTGTGATTCCACCGACTATCCTAGAAGAAGGACCAACTTTGTTTAGACAACAGAGACAAAGAAGTTTGCAACTATGGCATATGGCTTCAAGGCTAAGATATGCTTTTCTAGAAGACTCTCAGAGTAATATTTTTGTTTCTAGAAGAAGACAGATCAACATTCATGCAATTCTTGGGATTGAAAAGGAGTCTGCTGATTATCAGTATGAATACTTAATGTTCATCAAGTGCCAGCGTCGTGGAAAGAATCTCGTTTCTTCTCCACATCTGATTGTCCGAGTTATCAGCGTCACGATAAATAAGTTTGTTAATATCTAGTATCCGGATTTTAAAGTGGAAAGAAGAGATTGCAAGTTATATACTTTCTCGGAGGCAGATTTTAATGATCTAACTATTGATGACATTGAATTTATGTATAATCATTTCAGGGATCTTTATCATAGAACACAAGATGTTTCTCAAGCACTGTTTGTGATCAAAAGGTTTATTCGACGCCAAATCAGATTCTACAGAGTGTTTGATTTTCAAATGGCTGCTGAAAGCTTTCAACCGGTGGTTAATCTTCTAAGGCCCAATCGTAGCTTGCCGAAGCTAGACTCTTGTCCACTTTTCACCATTCTTCAAGATCCATTTGGAGTTATCTACAGGAATGGTTCAAGTCAAAACTGCTTCCTCACATTTGAAGAAATCAATCATTACTCTGATGGAACCTTGAAGGTGATCAAGCTATAGTTGGAGCAACGTTTAAAAGCTGCTGAAAGAAGATTTTTGGAGACAAGAAGAAATGCATTCCAGCTTGAAAATGATGAAATTCGACTTCTCAAGAAGACATTGAATATTATTGGTGAGAAGTTGATTTTCCGCTCAACTCTAAGACGCCTAGAAGTGTTGCTTGGACTGAATAGACTTCGTCAAAGAGAAGAGCGTCATTGATTACTAAAGGGGAGATTGTTAAGTCTATTTTGAATAGTAATCAATGTATTTATTATCTGTGGTCTAAACAGTGTTTAGTTAGCTTATCTGTTCTGTTTAGGCCTTGGGGTATTTAAGTCCCCTTGGTCCCTTTGTTTTGTAACTTTGGAACCTCATTTGAATAGAACTTTTTACATTTGGCGCTCTCACTTTCTCTCTATACATTCTCTCTCTAAGATTTAGAGATTTTGGGATTATCACTTTCCTTTTCTTTTTCAGAAAATTGAGAGAAATCCATTGGAACTTTCTTCGTCTTTGGAACTCTAGGTCGATTCTCATCTTCATGGTCAGATGATCCATTATTCTCATCAGGAATTTCCAAAGTGGGATGTATCATTGGACCTTCCATGATGGACATCATAATGTTATCCTCGTTGCCATGTCTGTCAATGAAGTCGAGGAACCGGTATTTCCACTATTCGTATTCACCCTTGAATGGAACAGGTGGTTTGACGTCCGTACCGATCGCAAGAGCATCTTTTGAAGTCATCTTTGCCTTTACACTGCTTCAAATGATCATCAAAATTCAGAAATAAACTGGATCCACAAAAAAATCACACTTTGTCAAATTTCAAAAAATCAGAAAAATTTTAAGTGTAAAATGCGCATACCAAAAGAATATATACTTCGCGCAAAGCTCTTTATGCGCGTTTGTACTTCGCGCACAAAGAAGGCTACTTGAACTCAACTTCTCGCACACAGGGTTGTGCGATTTTGAGTTTCGCGCACAATGAAGGATGCAAGAACTTGGGTTCGTGCAAACAACCTCGTGTGAGTTTCTAGTTTTCGCACACTACCACGTGCGAGATCATGATACTTCACGCAACCTTTTGCGATTTTGGTACTTAGAAAAAATTTAAACTTTTTACTTCACGCCAAATGGAAACTCGCAGATCAACTTCTCGCACGATGCACTTCACGCAGATCACTTCGCACAAAACAATGAAAGTGAACAGTATAAACTCACACCTAAGGATGTGCGAGTTTCTGCTTCTCACACAAAGTTCTTTGTGAGTTCTTCAGTTATGCGAGTTCTTCCTCTTCGTGTTCTTCCTTTGCGTGTTCTTCAGATTTAACGAGTTCTAGACTTCTTCGAACAAAAACTCGAATTTTCAACTTGAATTCAATTCAACACTTTACCAATTCGCCCAAAACTCTATAGATCACTTCAATTTCATGTCTAGAACAAATTACAATCAAAAGGTTTCAACCTAAATCACTAAAGATTACAAATTGATCACAACTCAGTACAATTACGAACTTCAAACAGAAAACTTTCAAAAATTAAAATTCACATTTATTGGATGTGAATTAGACGAAACAGTACAAATCAACTGTGTTCTATATGAAGAATCAAACACTATATCACGAAAATTAGATCCAAAACATCATTGAATCGAGAAATTGAATCTGAATATATCGATTTGCGAGTTCTTGATATATCGACCAAAAAAAATCTTGAATTCAATCCAATTTCTGAATCTTGATCTGCTTTGATACCAACTGTTATCCCAGATAACAATGTAAACAAGATGACAATTCACAAATTACTCAATTTCCAATTTCATTCAATTCAGAATACTATTACAAATTACGCTCTCAAAGACTTTCTCTCTCTATAATATGAATACGTATGACACTCTGATTGATCTTGCACACACAAAACTAAGTCATATCCCTATTTATACAAAGAGACAAAACACGTACATTACACAAATGTGCACACTAAGAGAAACACTAACACTACTAAACTCTTACAACACATGGCATTTACAATGCTTAACTTTGACTTTCTGCTTGAGAGATGACTTGAGCTTTGACTTGGCTTCACTTTCAGCTTTCTATCTTCATGATCTTGTATCCAACAAATATATGCACTAACAAATTCTAAATGGTTGAATATGGATATTTATGGTTGGAAACTTGTGGATCTAGGTTTTTGAAAGGATTTTCTTGTGGATTCAAGTTTCTTCAAGGAAGCTCAAGTTGGGGTAAAATCTAGATTTATCCAAAATCTAGCAAGGTGAGTTCAAGTAGTTTTGTGAAAACTATGTACATGTCAAAATGTGTATTTTGAAGTAAAAATACGTTTTACTTGGTAATTGTCAATGTGTCGAGTATATTGATAAGTTTTCATATTTGGTAAACTTGGGTTAATTTGATCTCATGAAATGCTCATATTTGGGATTTGGATATTTGATAAGTAAATAGCATGATTTATGCATTTTTGGAGATTTTGTATAAATGAAGTCTATTTTATTATTTATGCATATTTGGTGTATTTAATTTCATAAACCCTTTGGAAAATGCATGTCTCCATGTTATGAGACATTTTGGAAACGTAAGGGTATGAGCCCATTTGGAAAATCGTTTGTCCTAATTCGTGATGAGTTTTGGGTTAGCCAAATCTTTGAGGTATGTGTCGGTGTAAACGCCATTTAAATACATTTTATTATTTAGGGAATGTTATTTGTTGGCCAAATGGATTTTTGAGCATTTTAGCTCGGCTTTGACTTAAAAGAGTCTTTAGGACATTTGTCCGGTTTTAATGGCTCAATGTAGTGCCCATTTATGATTTGCATTTGAATGCATCTTGTGGTATAGTAATGATAATTACATGCTCGAGTGCGTTGGTCATTCCTATATAGTCATGTACTTTTAGACTTGTTGCATTGGATCCATAAGCACGTAAGTTAGTCTTTATTTAATGGTCAATTGGGTATTACAGGGTTGGACTCCGGGACCCATGTTTTATGACCTTAACCTTTCAAGTGTACACTAGGAGGGTTGAGTATGGTTGTGCTATCGTGTTGATGGGCGTTTAGGGCCTCCGCCATGTCGGGTCAATGCCTTGGTTGTAACCCCCGACTGTGTCGGACCTTTGGTGGTATTCATGGTAATATTCGCTAAGGTCAGCTGTCTCTTTTGGTGTAACTTGAAGGGAGTCGTAGGGACATTTGGGATTTTATGTCGTGAAGTGTCATACGATTAACGTTGTATGAGTGGCATATTTTTGTGTTCCTCCACTCTCAATGGATTCGGGTCTCCCCCATTGTCGGCCAACAGTATTTTGGATATTTAATTGTCCATGCTTTAACATTTGGATTTCATTCCATTTTATGGTCGCGTGAGTATTGAATTTTAGTCTCATGTTTTCGGCGGTATATTATATTTATATGGATTGTTTTCCATAATTTATGAGTTGAGTATTATGTCTCACCCATGTTTTGGGTGTTTCGAGATATAAAGTTTTATCCGCGTTTTTATAAATTAGAAGTTCGTCTTCTATTCACGTTTTGAGTGAGTTTTGAGTTGCATTATTTTATAAAGAATGTTTTGTATTGGGCGTTCGTCCTTAAAAATGCATGTTATTGGAAAACGAGTCGTTTTCATATTTAAAGTAAATCATTTTGAAAGATTGTGTTTTAAGTTGCATTCTTTCCTTTTAACGAAATATTTACTTATGTTGAAAACTCTTGAACTCACTAGGCGTTAAGCCTAAGCCTTTTTATTTGTCGGCATGTGCATCAGGTCCTAGTTGGGGAATGTCACTTGCAGCACCGTAAAGTGTTGAATGCTATTTAGATGCTCGAGAAGGATGTTGTTATTAAGTGATGTCTTCCACGCATTTGGAGACAGCAATCGTTTAAGGGTTTAGTAACACCCGACTTTTATTTAGTTTTTTTATACAAGATTTGGATGGTTATTTGTTGAGGTTAAATCTAGAATTATATTTGAGTTATTTCAAGTATTGAATTGTAGAAAGGGATTTTTATCCTTCATGTGATGTATTATGTTAAAGCCAGATTATAGTTGATAAATTAACACAACACAATAAACATCAAGAGATAAACAAATCAGATTAACATACCACGATCCCTTGATTAATCAAATAAAACGTGTGTGTGTGTGTTCTTGGTACCTCTTGTGCGTACAGAGAGAATACGACCTCCTCTACAATAATTATGATTATGAGGATTAACCTAAAACCTAATAAATAAAATCTATTTATACCTAGGTCAACATGAGCTAATTATTATTAACTTATTGCTAAAATACCCCCTAAGGTATTAAACACTATTGCAAATTAGACCCTTTATTAACTTTAATCTTGAATACAATTATTTGATCCAACAATTTCCCCCTTTGAATTCAAGTTTAAAAAATTTGGCAATTGTCTTCGGGTCTTCACTTCTTTTTGAAAACTGTATCTGATATGACGTTGACAGCTTCAAAACTTGTAGATTTACACAGTCTTCATCGAGTCTTCTTTCTTTAAATGAAGCGTGTGTCCTTCTGACGATCATCTTCAGTCAGACACTTTGATATCTTTATCTTCTTCAGCAGTCTTCGGTATAAAAATTCTTGTATTCTCTTGTATTCTCCCCCTTCGTATATTCTCCCCCTTTTTGATGAATGGTGAGAATCAACAACATCAAAACATATCAAAACAATGTAAGAATTTTCTCCACAAATCAACAGATAAGTACAGTCTTCATGTAACGAGCCCTGTTGTGAAATAAATAAGAGCAATCTCTCCAAATGGAGAAAGTGATTATTTCAATCTTTTAAGATTCAAATAAGAAAAGTGTGGTAACCTGAATCAACAAATGACTCAGTTTGGAATGCCTGTCAGTAACACACAGTTACTGAGTAACACAAAGTTACTATATAAAGAGCTGGTTTTGATGTTGGCTCCCCAGGACTTCCATTCAATCATCGAATAACACATGGTTATCTCTGAACGTTCTGACAGAAAACAAATTTCTGTGTGCTCGTGCATGTGTATGAAAGAATTAAGCACTGATGATTGCTTTTCAATATATGCTCAAATTATGTAAACTTGTTGAGACAACAACAAATTATACAAAGACTCAATGTGCATGAGAAAGGTCGAAGGTGGGGCAACTTTCCTTCTTTTTCAATATTACTATCTTCCAAGTGAAGAACCAATAGCATATGTGTTGCGTCCCCAGAAAATGTGAAACATTCTCTTTTTGAGAAAAGAATGAGTACCTGGTGGGGTTGTATGCAAGAGATGGCATGGGCTAGGTGCCTTTTTCAATGATGGTCACCAAAGAATGTGAACCAATCATATTTTGTGGTTTCCTGGCTCAGAAAGAAGTTTGGTGTAGAGTTTAATATTCTTTTACTCTGATCTCTCACCCTCTTTCTTTTAATCTTTTAAATCTCACTTCTAACCAATCTCTTTTTTCCATTTTACCTCTTCACACACCAACACTCAAATCTTTTGACCCCTCTCCCTTCAGTCACTCAGGGAATACTTCCTGGGTAGGAAACACTGGTTATCGTGAATCCATGGAAGTTCTGTTAATCTCACACATCAAATCCTATGTAACTTCCTAAATGAATGTGCTGTTCAACAGTCTTTTGTACATGTAAGCACAAACACATGAAGAAATAAAAACTTGGAGAAATAAAAAACATTTGTGTTTGACGATGTTATTCTCCCCCTCAAACTAAAGGTGTTTGACAATTAAGCTCAGATCAATTTGTCATGAAGAATAATATTTTGGGAAACAAAGACGAATGTTGTTTATATGAACAATATATAAACATATTTTCAATGAAATCACTTTTAACGTAGAAATGACGTTTGATTCAATCAACGGTGAATACAAAGAACGTGAGTATTACCATAGAAAGATTTAACTTTTGATACATGGTAATAACAAAATCAAATAGAATGTTTTGAACCGTTTTGTGTATGAATACTTGACAAAATATATTGACAAGATTAAACACAAGTATTTATCTTTTGGAACACACGGTCAGATAAGCATTTAAGTATCCAAAAATCTTTTAAAAACACACTTCTCAATTCATGAAAAACATTAAAGAATATGAAGTGGTTTGAACATTTAAAACCATTTTTCACAAGTGAAAGTTTTCTTCTTTCAACAAGTGATAGAGTATAAGGATTAGAAAGATCTACCTGTAAGTCAGAATCCTTAACTCCCTCTGGAATAAATATTTTCATTTAAGTATCTTTAACAAACTCAGATATCCACTCCTTTTATATCTGTAAAACAACAATTTATCAGAAAAATATGACAAAAATAGAATAAACATATATATCTTCTCCTCCTAAAAGATATAACATTTAGCTCCCCCTCAAATCAAAAACTTCTATAAAAGATTTTATCAATTAAGCATCCTATAAGAAGAAAACATTTGAGTATGGGTTTTGAACTTAAGTATTCAAAATCCATGATTACTTATTTTCCGGTGAGAATAGTATCATTCAATTTTACCAATGAAGATCGAGTCCTAAGTTGTTGTACTTAGAAGTCATCTTTTTGACAATGAGGCAAGAGTCCTGATCTGTAGTAATCAGAAGTCATTGTTCTTTCTCCCCCTTAAACTTTGGGTGCCTGCAACACATATTTAGCTTTTGGTACCCACTGGTAGTTGGGTCTTAATTGGTTATTTGCAGTTCTAGTGGGAGATATAAAATAAGAACCATACCAGTTATTTACATAGTCTTTTCTTACAAAATCATTTGTACCACAATAGGAACAACTAATTTTCTTTTGTGCTAACCTGATCAATTGATTGATAGTGTAAACCAGATCAGGTTTGCCAAAAGTTTTACCTTTCGATGCATAGTTCCATTTAGCATTTGATGTATGCACAAATGATTCATCTTTCTTCTTCTCCTCTGAGGATCCTTTAACTTTCCAGATCCAATTTTCTCTATCTTTTTCATCATTTTCCCTTCTCCAAAAGTTTTTCTTTCGAGACTTAGTCTTCTTGAAGTTACCTGAACCATCAACATTTTTATCAAAGAATAGGTTAGAAGGACGAATCTGATCAATAGATTTAGAAGTAAGATCATCATCTAAGTCAAATAAAGGATTATAAGAAACATTTGAAAAATGTGAACTTGAAGCCTTTTTTAGTGAACAATTTGAATCAGCTTGATCATCTCTCGGTGATTGAGCTATTGACTCTGGCGTCTTGTGCTCTGTCAGCTTCACCTTGAATACGATCTCTTCAAGTTCCTTTATCTTTGACGACAAACTGTTTCTTTTCTTTGCAATCAGATCAAACTTCTTTTGCAATTCAGATTTCGTCTTCTTTTCCTCCAGAATGTTTGTAGACAACTCAGATAACTTTCCTGTCAGCTTAGCTATCTCAGTCTCTAGAACTTTCTTTTCTTCAGAAAAGTCTTTATTTACATTCTTTTGATCAATCGTCTTCTTCTCTTTCTCAGTCTTTTCTCTCTCTAGAATGATAACTTTCTCAAAGTCTGAAACTTGTTGAGAAAGCATAACATATTTAAGCTCTAAAGATTTCTTCTCTTCAAAGGCTTTTCTTAAGAAATCAGAGAATTTCTAGGCAAATTATTTCCTTTCTTTCTCAATCTTCAACATCTCTTCTTGTACTTTTGTGTTGTCTCTGTCTTGGGTTGCCTTTTCTTTCAGCATATTAATCTCAACCTCAAGACTAATGACTTTTTCTTTCAAAGAAATTCTTTCAGCAAAAATTCGAGAGTTTGTCTTTCTAAGCTCTTCAGATGTCTTTCTAGCAATGTTTGCTCTTCCTCTAAGCTCATCAAGCTCTTTTTGCATTAACTCCTTCTTTGACCATGTAGAGCTTGAATTAAGACTTTTAGATTTCTTTAGTTTTGCTTGAAGATTTAAGATCTTTTTCTCTTTCGACTCAACAATTCCTGCAAAATTAATCTTTGAGTTAGAGATACATTATGAGCAAACAAAGTCTTTCTTTGAATCTTTATCATCTTTCAACTTATTAATTTGATCAAGAAGAGATGAGTTCTGAATCTTCAGATTTTCATTCTCAGCTTCCAGTGTTGGAATTTCTGGCATATATGCTAAAGCACAGTCTCTCTTGGTCACACTGTATTTCCCTTGTCGTCTATGTAAGGCATGATGATATCTGTACCACTTAAATCAACTTGTAAGATCTTAGAATCGAGAATTGAAAAAACTCTACACTCAAAAAAATTTCAAAAAAATGAATTTCCAAAAATATCAAGTGCAGAATTCGCAAACAGTATAAAACACAAATAAATTAGCAAGCATAAAATCTGGCACAAATCACAGAATGCGCTAAAGGATAGTGGCGCAAAAAGTCAACTTTGTGCTAAGTGAACCTGGCGCAAAAGAAGCTTTGCGCTAAAAGAGTCTGGCGCAAAAGTTAACTCGTGCTAAGAGAAGTTGGCACAAAAGTTGGTTTTGCGCGAGAGGTGGGTCGCGAGAAGTGAGTTTTGCGCGAATAACTGATGGCGCAAAGAAGTCAAATGTAGTGACTGGTGTCTTGCTTGACTGGTGTGAGTTGCGATCGGTGTATCGTCGACTGGACCAATGTATCGACCGGTGGCCCCGACCGGAGTCTGTCCGACCGATGTCAACGACCGTTGTGTGACCGGTGTCAGCGACCGGTGTCTAACCGACCGGTGTGATGTCCGACCGGTGCCTTGTAGCGACCGGAGTCTCGTGTGGCGCAAAAGAAGCTTTGCGCTAACAGAGGGTGGCGTAAAATACACTTTTGCGCTAAGAGGGACTGGCGCAAAAAACACTATGAACTGGCGTAAAAGTAACAAACGCACTAGTTCATCATAGTTCGACCCTGTGATCAATTTTCAACCCAGAAAACACTCCAATCTATTGATATGCAATGTAAAAATCATACCATATATCTATAAACATATATCGATCAATACCCAATCAAAATTAATGATTAAAAAGAACAACTTTTATATATAAAACCAAATAGAACAGTTGTCGACTTTTTATGAACTGGGTCTTCAAAATCTTCAAAATACTAATGAATTGGTGATTTTAAGTGCAATTGAACGATCAGATGATAATCAGTAACATAAAACGCACCTAATCAAATCGATTTTATGCATAAAAACACATTAAATCACGAAATTGATTTTCACACAGTAAGATGTCGATAAACACAGTTTTAATCCAAAAAGCTTGATTCTTTGGCTCTGATACCACTTGTTAAACCCAGATTACTAGTTGATAAATTAACACAACACAATAAAAATCAAGAGATAAACAAATCAGATTAACACACCATGATCCCTTGATTAATTAAATTAAACGTGTGTGTGTGTTCATGGTACCTCTTGTGCGTACAGAGAGAATACAACCTCCTCTACAATAATTATGATTAAGAGGATTAACCTAAAACCTAATAAATAAAATCTATTTATACTTAGGTCAACATGACCTAATTATTATTAACTTATTGCTAAAATATCCCCTAAGGTATTAAACACTATTGCAAATTAGACCCTTTATTAACTTTAATCTTGAATACAATTATTTGATCCAACATATTGTTGAAAAATTTAATTAGTTGCTCTTTATAAATTTGAGGGTGTTACGTGGTCGATTGTTGGTGAAATTTGAAGAACTCGCAGAATGTACTGTGGTGTGATCGATTTTGTAATTTTGGGTTGTTTTGATTGAATCTTTGGTTGTATTGTGTTCGATTGATGTATTAGAACAATGTTTGTTTAGATTGATTGGCCTAATTCACTGTAAATCTGTTCAATTTTGATTTCTTGTAAAAGTTTGGTTCGAGAAGTCGAAGTCACTGTGTTCATATTGATTTTGGTGATCAAGTGATATTTGTGCAAAATCGTGTGCTACAAACATGTTCAGAAATTGATCATGAGCATATATGTGAGTTTTGGTGTTAATTGAACGATAATTGAAGACGTTATGAAGAATTTTTTATTTTGGAGGTCGATATCTCAAGAACTCGCAAGATCTTGAGAATCCGCAAGTTCTTCAGAGAATTCACAAGATTCAAGTTGTTTAGTGTTTGTGAAAGTGATAAGTCTACCCTCATTGGCAATCCAACCCAATTCCAAATAGAAAAAGGCAAAATTAGTTTATTAAAAAATAAATAAAAAAAGGTAATACAAACCACTTTTCTTTCCAATCTGGTTCACGATTCAATCCTATATTGTGAACTTCTATTTTCTTTTTCTATTAATATTTATTGACATATGTCAAATTCTAATTGGTTACATTTAGATTTTGTTTAGATAATCTTATCATATTAAAAAGATAAATTTAACAAAAAAATTAAAAATATACCAAAATTCATATTTTTTCAATTCCCTACAAATAGAGACCAATATTGACATATTTTCATCACACCAATCTTTCTCTCTATTTCCAATACTCTCTTCATCTTGAATACTCTCTTCATTTTCTGTTATGGATCCAAACTACCCAAATTTTTGTTTTGGTTCTCAATATCCTGATAACCTTCAAAACCCAATTACACAATATGAAAACTGAGTTCCTTTCTTATGATAATCAAGTTAGTATCCCTGAAAATGTTCAACTTCGCAAAAGGGCTCAAGAGTCGATTCATGGGATACGAGAGAAGATATGTTTCTGATGTCATCATGGATCTTCGTTAGTGAGGATTCTACTCGTGGCAAAAACCAAAAGAAAAGGAAGTTATGGTCACGAGTGAAAGAACATTATGATGCAACTCTAGCAGAAAATCCAAAATGGCTTGGTGTCCGAAACGAAAATCAAATGAAAGGTCATTGGTCTCGACTTAACGAAAATGCAAACAAGTGGGTTGGTTCTTACATAGAAGCACACCGTCAAAAAAAGAGTGGAATGAGTAACACGGATGTAGAGAAAGCAACTCACAAAATCTATGAGGCGCCTGGGAAAAAGTTTAATGATCTGAAGGTATTTAACAAAGTTATGTGTAAACATCCTAAGTGGGACTTACAATTACATCGTGAAACAACACGTTCTAGCTTGGTATATGAAGTGGGTGATGAAGAAAGTGGTGGAAGCACAAAAAGATCATGAACTACGGAGGAAGGAGATTATATTCGAAATCAACCAAGAATCACCAACTGGTGGTTCAACAATTCAACGTCCCGCAGGTAGAGATGCAACAAAAAAAGGAAAAGGTAAGGCATCACAATCATCTTCGATTTCAAATGAGTTTAGTGAAAATCTTCGTACCTTGACGATTACAAGAAACAATGAAGTTGAATTGATGAAAAAGCTTCGTATCTTCGATTTCAAATGAGTTTAGTGAAAATCTTTGTATCTTCGATTTCAAATGAGTTTAGTCTTTCACCATTGCAAAAATGTATTGGAGCTATGAGGGTGTTGGCGTATGGCACATCAGTCGATGCAGTTGACGAATATTTGAGAATGAGTGCAACCACAACAAGGGATGCTCTCATGAACTTTGTAGATGGTGTCATCTCATGTTTCGGTGATGAGTACCTCCGAAAGCCTAACAACGATGATTTGGCAAGACTACTCCATGCTGGAGATCAACGTGGATTCCCAGGTATGATAGGTAGTATTGACTGCATGCATTGGGAATGGAAAAATTGTCCAAGCGCATGGGCTGGACAATATGCCGGAAGAAGTTGAAAGCCAACAATCATTTTAAAAGTCGTTGCATCATATGATTTATGGATATGGTACACTTTATTTGGAACACCAGGTTCGTTAAATGATATTAATGTACTTCATCGATCTCCTGTTTTTGATGATGTATTGACAGGTCGATCACCAAAAGTTAGTTACATCGTGAATGGTCGCGAAAACGACAGGGCATATTATCTCACAGATGGCATATATCCTTCATGGTCTACATTTGTCAAGTCAATTACGTTTGCCACTATCGAGAAACAAAAGTTGTTCGCTCAATGTCAAGAGTCTGCCAGAAAAGATGTTGAACGAGCATTTGGAGTTCTACAAGCTCATTTTGCATTTATTCGACACCCATGTCTTGTTTGGGACAAAGATAATATGAGACGGATTATATGATTGCTTGTATCATTCTGCATAATATGATAGTTCAAGACGAGCGAGAGACATACCTCCATTATTATGATCCAGCTGAATTTCTTAATGATATGCCCACAAATCGACAACCCGAAAGTTATACAGAAGATGATGGTCAACCGTTTGGATTCTCTACTGACCGAATTGGAAACCTAGGCAGTTATATGGCTAATAGAGAACAACTTCGTAATAGAGAAGCACATAATGCTCTAAAAAATGATTTGATTGAGCATATATGGCAAAAATTCCGCACTAATAATTAATTATGTCATTTATGTCTTTTAGATATGTAATTCCGTATTTCTTTTTAAAACTTGTTTTAATTATTTTCAATTATAAGTTTTTTTAATTATGATTATGATTTAAAGTATCAAATAGTTTAAAAAATCTATTTTTTATATCCAAAAACAAAAAGAAAAAAATGATAGATATGATAAAAACTTAAAAATTAATATTTTTAAAAAATGTTTGAGATTGGATTGGATTACTGATAAAGGTTAAAAAATATGAGATTTGATTGAATTAGAGATTGGGTAGGTGGAAGAGAGAGAAATTAATTTTTTAATAAAAATTGGATTGGATTGGATTGTGGATGTGGATGTGGATGTGGATGTGGATGTGGATGTGGATGTGGGTAGTCTAAGGCAAGAATTCGCAGACTTAAGTCTACGAATTGGTGGATTTCGCAAACTTATATATACGAGATCTGAAGAATTCGCAGGGTTCTATTTATGTGTTTTTATTTTGCTAAAGAGAGATGTAACACCCTGAATTTCGAAAAGCATCACTTCAGTTTAATACATAAATCAATAGGTTTAAAGGGAAAAATAAAATATGAGATTTTGGACTTGAATCCTAGATTTTATAGTCTTAATGGATGAAGGATTCAGTTACGAGTCCAACGATTCTTTCCGGAGCGAAATCGGAGCTATAACGAAAAAGTTACGGCCAAATCAGTGAACGAAAAGAAAACCAGGGGAAGCAGGCTACTTATGCCGCGACCTAAGGTCGCGAGGTAAGTCGCGAAATCCCCTGGTCGAGCTTAAAACCCGATTTTCAGCCACCAAACTTCATTTATTCATAACTTTTGATCCACAACTCCGATTTAGGTGATTCAAGTTGCCTCGGGTTCGTTTTTGAGATCTATTCAAGGATATAGCAAGAGATTTGAAGTCTATTGAAAGATCCAAGGGTATTTTGTGGTGGTAAGTTCCTCATCTCATTCAATGTTAAGCTATGGTTGAATGGTTTCACCATTTTTCTTTTCATCCTTCAACTTAGGTGTGATTTTGGTGACTTGTATGTTGAAGGAACCTTGTAGATGGGTTGGATCTAAGATCTAGAGAAGTTTCTTGGAGTTTCAAGCCTACATCTTCGGAGATTCAAGTTTTGGGGGTAAAATCTAGATTTAGCCTAAATCTAGCAAGGTGAGTTCAAGTTGATTTGTGAAAACGTTGTACATGCCAACATAAACATTTTAAAGTGTTTATGTGTTTACATGAAATTATCAACTATCGGATTTTGGTAACTTTTGATTATTGAAATGTTTAGCTTATTAAACATGTAAATCACCCAGATTTGGGATTTTGGGTATTTTGATAAAGGATCTTAAATGAATGGGTTTTTGACGATTTATTGCATAAATGGGTCTTTGGTCGAAAATACACTTTTAAGTGTTTGTCGGGTTTATGCATCATTCATGAAATGGGATGTTTTATAAAGTTCTATTTGTATATTTATGGGAGGTACTTGAAAGAATGTGTATGGTCTCATTTTATGGTTTTCATTCTTACCAGAAGTTAAACATGAAAATGCATTTTGTTTATAAATGTTATCTTGAACCATATGACTAACTATGGTTGGGCACGAATGAAATTGTGACAAGTGTAGACTATTACTAGTGGATCCCTAGGTATTGAGTCGGCTTATATTTGGGATGTCTTTTCCCCTCTTTGTAAAAATGGATATATATGATCCTCGGGGGCCATTTGGTACGGTTATTCAAGACCGGTTACTAGCCATGGATCATATTTTTCCTTATTTGTAGCTATGGATGCCTATGATCCTCGGGGGCTATTTGGTACGGTTATGTGAGACCGGTTACTAGCTATGGGTCATAGTGTAGTCCTAGTGAAAGAGTTTTGACTTGGTTTCCTCGGGGGCCCTCTCTCACATCGTAGTACGGACCTTTGTAGTTCGTGTCCATGGATTCCAAGTGATTCGACTCATAACTTGGATTGTGGCCTACGGTTGTGTTCCGCTACTATCCTTGGTAAATTGGGCTATTATTTATATGTATTGGCCATAATTAGTCTTGGAATCTCGAGGATAATACGGTGAGGGCTCGTGGAGTCCAAGACCCGGACCTGCATCCGCGAGTTAATTTATGTGCCTGTTTTTATGGGATAGTTATTTCCCATTTGTAGCTAGTCGAGACATTGGGTCCTAGGGGGCCTTTGGTACGGTTATGTGGGACCGGTTACTAGCCATGGATCGTAAATGTAATCCTAGCGAATGAACATGATTAGGAATCCTCGGGGGCCCTCCCCCACATCTTAGTACGAGTCGGCGAGCTCGTGGCCATGGGTTCCTAGTATGGTGAGCTCAATAACTTGGAATGTGGCTTACTCTATATTCCGCCACTAGCCATGGAATTCGGGCGTCCTCCGTCATCGAAAGGTGTTGTTTTGGGTATTTAACTTATCCTTGTTTTTGGTGACACTTTGAGTTTGGGTCTTTCCCCCATATGCTTTAATTTTGGTCGTTTGGTTTATAAAGTTTCATTCAAATTTCATTATTGGAGCATTTATATCTATTCATGTTTTTGAGTAATTGTTGGATTGCATCACTTCATGAAAGAAATGTTTGGCGTTGAGGCGTCCATTTATAAATTGTATATTAATGGAAAATGGTTCTTTTTCATATTGAAGTATTTCATTTTAAAGGATCATGATTTAAATTGCATTATTTCCATTTAACGATCCTTATAATCATGATGAAAACTCTTGAACTAACTAGGCGTTAGCCTAACCTTTTTATTTGTCGGCATGTGCAACAGGTTCCGGTTGGGAGTAGTTCTAGTAACACTGTGAAGAGAGAGTGCTAGTTGTGTGCTCGAAAAGGTGATTATCTTGTTGAAGTCTTCCGCACTTATATTGGAGATAGCGATTGGTATTGGGTTATAGTAACACCCGACTTTAGTTAGTCTTTATGTAAGACTTCATTTACTCGTTGATGGTTCAATCTAGAGATGTATTTCATTTACGGACTTGTAGTAAGATATTTTATTACTCTTTGAGGTGTTATTGAAAGTTTTAATTTAGTCGCTCTTTCCAATTTTAAGGGTGTTACAAGAGAACTCACAAAATCTTGGTGTGAGTTTTGTTAAGATTAGAATCCATAGACCTCATTGTGTGAAAAGTCAGAACTCGCAAAGTGCCTTCTGCGAAAGTTACTATTCATCATAGAATTTGCAGACTAAAGTCTACGACAAGTTCACAATCCGCAGATAGCTATTTTCAACAAGGGATCAATCCGCAGATCATTTCTTGTGAAAAGTTGGAATCCACAGATCAAAGCCTGCGGAAAGCTAGAATTTGCACGTCGAAGCCTACGGAAAGCAACAATCTGCACACTATTGTTTACGAAAAGTGCTCAATCCGCACACAGTGTCATACGAGAAGTTCTTTTTCGAAAAGTTCTTTGTGTGTTTTGCGACTAGGTCAAGAATTCACAAGACAAAAGAAAATTTATCTCTTCAGCCTGCACATTCTACACTTAGAAATTTTTTCTGAGATATTTTTCTGAGTTGACCAAGTTTGACTTTTTTAGTCAAAGTTCTTATGATTTATTTGATTAACGATCATTTCAAGTTCATATTTTTTCAGATATCAAAATGCCTATTACTATCTTTTCAAGGAGAGATTGTATAATTGCTTACATGACAGAAATACCTGCACTTGAAGCTGAAAGAGAAAACTTAAAGATTCAGAATTCATCTCTTCATGATTATATTAAGAAATTGAAAGAGAACTCTACCGTTTTAGATAAAAAATTTATATGCTCAAAATGCATTTCTGACTCTAAAATTGATTTTGCGGGTATAATTGAGTCAAAAGAGAAAGAGATTTCAATTCTTCAAATTAAACTGAAGAAATCTTAAGAGAAATCAACAAAAGCAAATATTGAAAATAGTATGTGATCAAGAAAGGAGTTAATTGAAAGAGATTTTTTATCTCAGATTCAGAGCAAATAGTGCCGAGAATATATGTTAGGCACTTAGAAAGACAAATTCAGATCTCTTTTATGTAAGAGATAGTTTGAAAGAAAAAGTTTCTAGTCTCGAAGTAGAGATAATTTTTTTGAAAGAAAAGGCCAGTCAAGAGAAGGATACCACAAGTCTTAAAGATGATCAGAAGAATCTCCAAGAAAGTTCAAAGGTATTAGATAGTGAAAATACAGAATTGAAAAGGAAGATTTTAGATTTGGAAGGTTAGATTGTCAAAATCAAGCAAAAAAGAAATGAAGAAAGTTGAAGAAAACAGAAAAGCTCTGGAGAGTGCAAATGCTAAACTACAAGAGAAGATTTCAATTTTGGAAAAGTAGATTCCTAAATACAAAGAAAAGGTTGAAAATGAAAGAAATTCCTTCGCACAGAAGTTTTCTGATTTTTCTAGAAAATCATTTGAAGAAAAGAAAGTTGTTGAGCTTAAGTGTTCAAAACTTTTTAAACAAGTGACAGACTTTGAGAAAGTTATTATCATGGAAAGAGATAAGTTTGAAAAAGAGAAGATGTCTAAACAAAAGCATGTTGGAGTCTTCAAACAGATATCAGATAAAAGAAAGAATGTGGAAAAATATTTTGAGGAAGAAAAGAAAGTTTTTGAGGCAGATATTTCTAAGCTTACAAAAAAATTATTTGGGTTATCTACAGAGATTCTGAAGGAGCAGAAGGTAAAGTCTGATTTGCAAAAGAAATATGATTTGTTATTTGAAGAGAAAAATGTATTGCTTAACAAAGTAAAAGAACTTGAGGAAATAAACTTTAAGGTTGAGTTATCTGAACAAACTAGTCCAGATACTATTGTACAGTCTCCATATGATGACTCAATTGATTCTATGCATTCTTTTAAAACTGCTTCAAGTTCACTTTATGCAAACATTTCTTCAAACTCAAAAAGCTTTCTGACAGATCATCTTTGTCCTTCTAATTTTTTCAATAATCCTCTGTTCCATAGTTCAGATAATCATCTTTCTAAACTTAAAGATAAAAATGATTTTAAGGAAAGATGGTTTGGAGAAGAAAAGATTTATCTTCTGAGAAAGATGCTTCAAAGTCATTTGTTCCTATGCCTCAAGTGAACAAGAAGAACAATGCTTCCAGAGGTAAATCTTTCCCTAAAATTGATCTTAATTACTCGATAAATCAATTAATCAGGTTAGCTCAAAAGAAAATATCTTGTTCTTACTGTGGTACAAGTGATTTTGTTCATAAAAATTATGCTCATAATTGGTATGGTACATATAATATTACTTCCCGTAGAACTGCAACTAACAGATATGGACCCAAGTTCCAGTGGGTACCAAAAGCTACTCAATCTGTTTTGCAGGAACCTCATGTCTAGGGGGAGTAAGAATAATGACTTCTGAGTAAATCAGCTCAGGACTCGATCTTCAAAGATCAAGAAATACTTCTAAACACAACAATTTAGAACTCGTACTTCAAAGAACAATGGCTTCTGAATAATTCAGTTCAGAGCCCGCACTTCAGTGATTTTGTTCTTTAATGCCTATGAGGATCAATTCTAAAGGGGGAGATCAATAATTTTCTTGATTTTTCAAATGCAAATTTTAAGGGGGGCTTATATTCTTTATATTTTCTACTGATATATTTTCTGATTTTTCAGGAGGGGCATATCTGAATTATCATAATTGAAGAGGAGGTATTTTTTGCTTTTCAAAGGAGGAGATTGAAACTTAATTGATTATTATTGTTTTTATGGGGTGATAAATAAAAATATAATGATGATCTTTTTGATTTTATTTGCAGTTATAAAAGGGGAGAATATCTGATTTTTTTTGTCAAGAGGGAGCTTATATGTTTATAATTTATTTTGTTTTGCAGATATTTCTTATCTTAAGGGGATATTTTTTTTAAGAAGAAAATATTATTTTCAGGGGGAGTTAAGAATCTCAAGTTGAATGTAAGTATTTTTTATTCTTAAGCTCTACATATTTGAAAGAAGAACAACTTTTAGATATGAAAAATGTTTTCTAAATGTTCAAATTACTTCTTATTCTTAAAAAGATTTTATGAATATAGAAATGTGATTTTAAATGTTTTTTTTCATATTCTTTAAAAGACCGTTACTGTGAACTGACCGTGTGTTTCCAAAAATTAATACTTGTGTTTTATCTTTTCCATATACTGTCAAGTATTCACACACACCGGTTCAGTATTTCTTATTGACTTTGTTATTACCATGTCTCAAAAAGAAACATCTTTCGATGGTAATACACTCGTTTGCTTTCAAAGTTGTTGAGCATCAATCATCATTTCAATATTTGTGCATTCATTGAAAAATTAGGGTATCAAAGAATCCTAACCTTACATGTTTACATATTTCATTTAATTTGATCTGATTGATACATTGTCAAATTCTCAAAACAAATCTATTGTTTTCATTTCATTCATTCAATTTCCTTGTTTTGAGATATGTTCAGCGTTCAAATGCTCAAATTTCATTCATATTCTTGATGAGCATACATACATGTGACAATGATATCATTTTTAGATTTATTTGTATAAGCTAAATTTTTGAGCAACATGATTCTATAAGACAAAATTTGACGGTATTTGTGTCTGAGCTTAACAGAACTTCCATGGATTCACGTTAACCTGTGTTTCCTACCTCGGAAGTTATGTTAGAGTGATTGAGGGGTCATAAATCAAAGAGTGGGGGAGATAACTCAATGGGATGAGTTTTTCTCGGTGTAATGAGGTAAACTTAAAAAGAAAGTTTGGTTAGAAGTGATCTTAAATGTTAAAAAGAAAGAGGGTGTGAGAACAGAGTTAAAAGAATATCAGAACTATGCACCAAATCTTTTCTGAGTCGGGCAGCCACATTACTGTTGTTTCACAATTCTTTGGTGAACTTCATTGAAACATGCACTAGCCCATGCCAACTCTTGAATTAACCCCACCAACCACTCGTTTCTTTCTTAACAAATAAATGTTTCATTTTCTTTGGGGACGCAACATATTTGCTATCTCATTTTCATTCGGAAAATGTGAATATTGAAAAAGAAGGAAGTTTGCCCCACCTTTGCACCTCATTCATGCACATAAGGTTCGTGTAAAACTTGTTGTTGTCTCAACAGTTTATACAATTTGAGCATGTTCAAGCTTAAGTAGCTTCAATCATTCTACACTTGCACGCACACACAAGGAATAAGTTTTCTTGTCATAACGTTCATAGAAAATTCCTCTATGGTTTTTCAATGATTGAATGGAAGCCATGGGGTGTGAACATCAAAAAGATCCTTTCCAAAGTATATTCATTATACTAAGTGGCTTTGTGCTACTTACAGACATTTTTAATTGTTTCATATGTTGATTCATGGTTACAACTTTCAATTTGTCTGAATTTGAAAAGATTTGGATGAATACATTTTTGTTGAATTGACGGTTGTTCAGATCAAATGAAGCTTATTGTTATATACATTGGGGGAGATTGCTATTCTATTCATCTTGCCAATCTATCTATACGGGGGAGATTGTTATCAACGACTGCTGATATTTAAAGTCTTTTGATGATTCTGATGTATCACAATTCATCAAAAAGGGGGAGAAATTTTGACTTATTCAAAGTATGATATTCAGAAGGTGTTTCTGAAGATGTTTGTGAAATTTCAAAGGTTATCAAAAAGGGGGAGAAATTTCTGAAGAAAGTAAGATATTTTGGAAGAATATCAGATATACAGAAGATGTTTTTTGAAAGTTCAAATTCAAATATTTAGGAAGAAATGTTGGAGTTTTCAAAGTCAGAATGACGGATGAAGATTTTTGTTGAAAGACTATAAAACACATAGAGTATACAAGTGTTTTGATCCAAAGGGAGAGATAAACAGATGTTTCAAGTGTTGAAGAAACGAAGTATGTATAAAGAGAGATTTTTTTGAAAATAAATGCAAAGGGGGAGATTTATTCAAAGTGAAGATTTTTTTGAAGAAAGATTAAAGATCAAGTGAAAGGGCTTAAGATTCACGTCAAAAAAATTTAATCTTGAATCCAAATGGGGAGATTGTTGATCCTAAATGTTGTATTCAAGATTAAAAGAGTTTAAACTGTAATATTTGTAAAGTGTTGTAAAAGTCAAGAGTATTTGACTTTCCTTTAATAGACATGTGTTGTAAAAGTCATATGTTGATTAGGTATATAAGTCTTGTGTCCTTGTAATCTTGAAAGTACGTACATTGAGAGATTCATAACTAAGAAATAGGTATATCAGTTTAGAGAGAGAAAGTCTATGTTCTCTTATAGAGAAAGTGATTGTAAATTATACAAATCAATGAATATGACTCTGTGATTAGATTGTGTGTATTAATCTGATTGAACTTGATTACTGGAACAACATTGAGCATCATAAATTCTTTCAACTAAGGCGATTCTTTTAAGATTGTTTATATTTGTTCATATAGACAAAATTCCAATTCTTTCATGACGTAAGCCTTTCATGTTTATCATTCATATTATTTGATCTTTCTGATACATGGTCAAATTCTCAAACAAGTCTTTCGAATTCATTTCATTCATTCAATATTCTTGTTGTGAAAAATCTTCAAAGTTCAAATGCTCAAATAATGATGATATTTTTGCATAACATACATTCATTTGATAATGTGTTTCATATTTTGAGATTTATAATTATTCAAGCTAAACTGTTGAACAACACCATTTTTTTTAGGACAAAATATCATGGGATCAGTGTGAGAGCTTAACATACTTCTAGGATTCACGTCAACTAGAGTTTCCTACCCAAGAAGTTATCCTTGAGTGATTGAGGGTTGAAGGGTCTACATCAAAGAGTGGGGTAGGAAGTTCATCCGGTTGAACAACCTCATTGTGCTGAGCGGTAAAATAAAAATGAGAGTTTGGTTAGAAATAAACATATTGAAAACAGACAGAGGGTGAGGGAACAGAGTTAAAAGAATATGAGAACTCTGTACCAACAACTTTTGAGTTGGGCATCCACATTACTGATTGGTTCACAAATCTTTGGTGATCATCACTGAACAAGGTAGTGAGATCATGCCAACTCTTGATTTTAACCCCACCAGCTACTCATTTCTTTCTCAACAAGGAACTTGTTAGACCACAGTCTCATTGGATTCAAGATCATCCAATCTGAAGATCGCAATCTGAAGCTAAAGCCGAAACGTCGACTCTCAATATTAAAGTCTATGTCTATTTGTAATAAATGTCAATGTATTTGTTTATTATTGTGAAAGTTAACTTAATATCTAGTATGTTAGATATTAGTTAACTTAGTTAGTATAGTTAGTTATAATGTTAGTTAGATAGATATAATATCTAATATTTAGATATTATTTAGTTTTATTGTTTTATATTACAACTTGTTGTTGCAAGTTGTAGAAAGTGTGTTCAACACACTAAGTTAGATATTAGTGTGTATCTCTAGTAAATCTCTCTTAGATCAGATCAAGATATCACACACACAAACACACACATAAAGGTGTATTTGAGAGAAAACATAGAGAACACATCAAAACCTTAATCGATCAACCTTGTAATCGTTTGATATATTCAATACAGGTTGGTAATCGTTATTGTGTCGTTGTTTCTATAAACTTGATAAGTATTGTTGGACCCACAATTGGTATCAGAGCCTGATTAAGATCAAAAACAAGTTTATGAGAAAAATGACTCTGTGTTCTTGAACAAAATTCGATTTTGTGTTTTTGAGTGTTTTAGGTGTTAGAATCGATCAGGGTGTGATCGAAATACCTGCTAGATAGATTTGTGAGTGTTTAATTTCATGTTAAAGCTTAAATCGAGTTCCAATTTGTGGTTTTTGTGAGAAAAGAGTTGAGAAGAGTAAGTCACTGTGCGATCAGATTAATTTCTAAAAAGAGTGTTTTAGTGAGATCGAGTGCCTACAATCTGTTCTAGAAGTGTTTCTAGACATAAGGGTAGTGTTTGTTATTGCTAAATCGTTTCAATACATATTTTAGACGAATTTTCGAAGTACAGGTCGAATAACCCGCAAACCAGAGGAAGAATAACACGCAAAGTCCCACTTTGCGCGTCCCACTACAAACGTAAATCAGACTTTGTGGCTCCAACTTCAAACGCAAAGCATACTTTGCGGTTCTCAAAAGACCCGCAAACCTCAAGCAAACTTTGTGCATCTCAAGACAATCGCAAACCTCAGTTCTCGGGTCCTCAAGCAAACGCAAAGAAAACTTCTCGCATCAAGTTAGACCCGCAAACCTCCATCTTGTGCGTCCAACTAGACCAGCAAACCTCCATTTGCGCGTCCAACTAGACCCGCAAACCTCAACCTTGCGCTTCCCACTAGACCCGCAAACCTCATTTTGCGCGTCCCATTAGAAACGCAAACCTCAGTTTGCGCACCCCATTTGACACGCAAACCTTGAAACGCAAACCAGACTTAGAATTTTTTTTTCTGAGATTTTTTCGAAACTGTAATAGGGTCTTTAATTGTCATAAATTAAAGATCTTGTGTGATCAAGGGGGACAAAATTTCTTGTGTGATCAAATTTTACCTAGGTTAACGATCATATCTGTCAAGTTTTTCTCTTATTCAATACAGGATGACATCCAGAGAAGCCCTTGCAATAGGAACTGACACCAAGCCACCAGTTCTCTTCAAAGGAGAATACGAACAGTGGAAGGATAGGTTTCTAAACTTCATTGATAGACACGAGCTGGGTGATTATATCAGAACATCTATTGAAGAAGGGATTATGACACCACCAATGACGACTCGTGTAATTGATAACGTGCCTACTCAGGTTGAACTGAAGTATCACGAGCTACAAGATGATAACCTCAGAAGAGCCAAAGGCGACAAATTATCAAAGTCATACATCTTACAGGGGATCCCAAATAAAGTATACGTCAAGATTGACAGTTACAAGGCTTCAGGTAAAGAAATGTGGGATCAGCTCGAGAAAATGATGTTGGGTTCAAAAATTGGAAATCAGTTGAAGATCTCCAACTGCCTAAATAACTATGAAGAATTTAGAGGCAGGGTGGGAGAAACCTTAGAAGAAACCTATGACAGGTTTGTGACATTGCTGAATGAACTTAGCAAGAACAAAGTTCACAAATCTCAAAATGAGCTGAATATCAAATTCCTTAGTATTCTTCAACCAGAATGGAAAAGATTTGCTCGTCAGATGAAGCAGATTAAAGACTTGAATGAGATTCCACTTCACGAGGTGTATGAAACCCTCCGTCAAAATGAAGAAGAGGTGGATGAAATTCTGGATGAGAAGAGACAAAGAGGAAAGGTAATTGAAGACACAGTCGCCCTTGTAATCAGAAAGAAGAAGAACAAGGCGACTGTATATGAATCAGATGAAGAAGATGAAGGTTGTGCAAACTCAGAATCAGATGAAAATGATCAGCTGAAGCAAGAAATGATGATGCTGACTAGTGCCTTTCAGAAAAGGTTCTACACAAAGCCAACATCAAATAATCAGAGATATTCATCTAGTCCGAACAACTACATTCATAAAGAAAGGATTGAAGGTAGCAGATATGAAGGGAAGAGATTTGAGAGGAGAAGATTAGAGGAGAGGAAACCTGAAGAAAGAAGGTTTCAGTCGGAAGGAAAGAGGATAGAGGAGAGGAGACCGGAAGAAAGGAAATTCAAAGCTGAAGGATCAAGTCAGCCAGGACCGCCTACATGCTACAACTGTGGCAAACCATGTCACTTTGCCAAAGACTGCCGTAGATCAAAAGTCAGAAATTCAGACTACTACAAGAACAAGATGCTTCTTGCAAAACAACAAGAGGCAGGCAAGGCACTGATGGCTGAGGACGAATACTGGCTCGATCACTCAGATGATGAAGAAGAAGATGATGAAGATTGAGAAGAATCCGTCAACATGTGCTTGATGGGTAAGATAGAATCAGATGCTGAAGCTGATTCTGACAATGAAGAAGAGGAGGTTATGTAATCTATCTGATTTAGAATTCATGAATAAAATGCATGCCATGAGTATGAAACAAAGAGAGTTAGAATCTAATCTTAAGCAAGATAATGGTGTCATGACAGACAAAAACCAGTTGATATAGAAACTTAGCAATGAAATTGGTGAGAAGAAAGTATTAATTGAGGTTTTACATAAAGATAATGACACCAACGCTAAGGAAAAGACAATAATTCTAAAAGAGAATTCTGATCTTAAGTCTCAACTTCTAAAGAGTGAGATAGATATTTATGAGCTTAAAAAGTTGCATGCTTCTTGTACAAAAGAAAACTTTTCTTTACTCGGAAAACTAAAAAGTTTGGAAGAGAAGTTGTATAAAATGGGTCAAACTGAACAAACTATTTTTCTGAACAAACCCAAAGAGGAGATAGAGAGATGGGGAATCGTTATAAGAATCCTCACTGTCTACAAAAGGGGATGTCTGAAGTTCCAGGACTTTATGATCATCTTAATATGCAATTAGCCCGCAGACTCCCCGCGTTTAAAACTTTTTGGACTAAGCTATCAAAAGAGGATGAAGCCAATGAAACGGAAAAACGGATGAAATCAGCTAAAGTTCATCTTCCATTTTATTATGCGAAGTTGAATAATAGTTATGATGAAAACCCAATATACAAAAAGAAGGAAACTCTTTCAAGTGATTTATTTCTAAGTTATACTGAAAAGGAAATGGAGGCGAAGCCTATCAAAGGTAAATTATATGTCCCTCCTCTCGTTTTAGAACGTAAAATTTCTGAACTCGAGACTTCTTTATCAGATGCAAAACTTTTGATAAATATTGAACAAAGCGTTTTTACAACCGTGTTTTCAAATACTGTTCTTTCAAAAGCTTCAAACTCTAAGGAGTTGTCTGGTTCATCAAATAAAGGAAGTGATTTTTTGAACTCTGACGGTAGTTTAGATGATGGTTCCTATCTCTTTGACTTTAATACAAAACTTTCCAACCATTCATCATTTTTGAAGAAAACTTTAAGAAAAACCAGTAAGCCTGTGAACAGTGCAAAATCAACGAAAGCTTTCGTTGATAAATCAGTCTCTGGGAACGCTAAGAGTGCTAAAGGTAAGAATTTATCTCAGTATTCACAAAAACCGACCACTACTGGTAATTCCAAGAAGAAGCATTCGTTTGTTGCTCCAAGGTCTAACTCACCAGCTTTACATGTTTCAGATCTGAGAAATCAAAGGCCAGAAGCAAATTCTCTGTGGCAACCCAAATGGAACCTTGACAAGACCGTCTTAACGTCTAGTAGTGTTAATTGTAATAAGACTTCGCTTACTAAAGATGTTGTAATTGCTGATATTGTTGTTTTGAACCCAAAACTTGCTGTTTCTCGTAAACAATATACAATGAAGCAATTATTTCAGTTATCTTTATCTGCTGGAAAGTCTTCTTTTTATGATAAACATATATCTATCTCTTGTCAAGATTCTGAAGATTGGTTTGGAAATTACCATGTGCATTCACCTCATACCCATTCTTCACATACTTTTCAAAAGAAAATAGGATCCAATTTGAAATGGATACCAAAATCTTGTGCTAACACAATAGGACCCAAATTCCAATGGGTACCTAAGGCGAAATCTGTGTTGCAGGCACACAAAGCTTAAAGAGAAAACGACTTCTGATTATATACAGATCAGGACTCGTTCTTCAAAGTCAAAATAGGTTTTTGGATAATCCAGTTCAAAACCCGAATATCAAAGACAAAATAGGCTATTGAACAAATCAGCTCAAGACCCGCACTTCGATGATCAAAGTGTAGATTCCAATGTTGTCATATACAAATCTAAATTTTCTTATTTCTCTTATGCAGACCAGTCATACGTGGTTCTTGGACAGCGGTTGTTCCAAGCACATGACAGGGCAAAAGAAGATACTGTCCAACTTTAAAGAAAAATATTCTGGAACAGTAAGATTTGGAAACGACCAGTTTTCTCTAATCATGGGATACGGTGATGTACAACATGACAATGTCACTATCAAGAAGGTGAGCTATGTAGAAGGCTTAGGACACAACTTGTTCAGTATAGGCCAGTTCTGTGACAAAGACTTAGAGGTCAACTTCAAAGCCAAAAGATGTTTCGTTCGCAATGAAGAAGGCGAAGAACTTTTGGTCGGTAAACGAGAATCAGACCTCTATACAATCAATTTATCAGATGTCCAGACTGACAAGCAAGTTTGTCTACTATCGAAAGCTTCGATGAAACAAAGTTGGTTATGGCATCGACGTCTTTCACACCTCAACTTTCGGTACATCAACGATCTGGTCAATGGAAAGCTCGTCAAAGGACTTTCAGAGCTGAAATATGAAAGAGAACATCTATGCGCAGCTTGTGAAAAGGGGAAGATGAAGAGGGCACCTCATAAACCGAAGCCCGAACCAAGTACAAAAGCTTTTTTAGAGTTATTGCATATGGATCTATGCGGTCCAATGCGCACTCAAAGCTTAGGCGGAAAGAAGTACATACTCGTGATCGTGGACGATTATTCGCGATACACATGGGTCAAGTTTCTACGTTCAAAGGATGAGACCCCATATGTCCTCATTACATTCCTGAAGACGACCCAGGTGAATCTGGAGAAACCGGTCAAGATTCTAAGAACAGACAACGGCACAGAGTTCAAGAACAACAAAGTTGAAGAATATCTCCAATCTGTCGGTATTTCACATCAATACTCTGCTGCTCGTACGCCTCAACAAAATGGAGTGGTTGAAAGAAGAAACCGAACACTAGTCGAGGCTGCTCATACTATGCTAAGTCAATCAGACTTACCTCTGTTTTTGTGGGCAGAAGTTGTTTCAACCGTGTGCTACACACAAAATCGTTCCATGGTACATCGAAGGTTCAAAAAGACTTCTTATGCGTTAATCAACAACCGAACACCGACAATCAAATACTTCCATATATTTGGATGTAAGTGTTTTGTACTAAACGATAGGGAGAATCTTAACAAGTTCAGCGCTAAGGCAGATGAAGGAATCTTCATTGGATATTCCTCAACAGCGACTGCATTTCGTGTTTATCTAAAGAAGTCAAAGACGGTGATTGAAAGCATCAACGTCTCCTTTGATGAAGAAATGGCTTCAGAACAATACAGTTCAGAACCCGTTATAACCGGAGTACTAGCTTATGGGCACCTCAGTCCAAAACCTGCGTCTCAAAAGAATAAATCAGACGAAGCTTCAACTTCAACTAACCATTTATCTGATTTAGATTTATTATTTGAATTGTTTTATGATGAATTTCTTGGATCTAATGTAAAGAAATCTGTTGTGGTTGACAGGATGGAAGAATTAACGACTACTCATCCAACCAGTTCAGATGTTCCTATTGAATCAATAGCCCCGATTCAACAAGAAATTACAATTCAAATGCCGACTCCAACAATTGAAGAAGTGACAAATGATAAAGAGACAGAAGTAGCTAAAACAGTAGGAGATACTATACAGATCCATCTACAGCCAGATCAAGTTGTACCTGCTGAGCCTTCTGAACTTACCACTTCAACTGAAACAATCATTCCTCCAGAACAAACAGAAGAAGGTACAAGTGGATTTGTAGATGATACAACTGACATACAATCATCTAGTCCACTGCCTCATGAACAAAAATGGACCAAAGAGCACCCGATAAGCCAGATAATTGGCGATCCATCAAAACCGGTGCAAACTAGGTCAGCATCAATGAACATGTGCATGCATGACTCCTTTCTGAGCAAGTTTGAGCCAACACGCGTATCAGAGGCACTTGCTAATCCAGAATGGGTGATCTCAATGCAAGAAGAGCTAAATCAGTTTGATGCACTTCAAGTCTGGAGACTCGTACCAAAGCCTAAAGGTAAAACCATTATAGGTACGAAATGGGTTTTCAAGATAAAGAAAGACGAAGATGGAACCGTCATCAGAAACAAGGCACGACTAGTAGCCAAAGGATACACACAAGAGGAAGGAATAGACTATGACGAAACATATGCTCTTGTGGCGCGATTAGAGGCAATCAGAATGTTTTTAGCCTACGTAGCCCACAAGAACTTCACGGTCTTTCAAATGGACGTGAAGACAACATTCCTCAATGGAATTCTGAAGGAGGAAGTCTACGTCTCTCAGCCAGAGGGATTTGTCAATCAAGAGAAGCCAAATCACGTTTACATTCTCGACAAAGCACTCTACGGTCTGAAACAAGCACCTCGAGCCTGGTATGATGTCCTTTCTAATTTTCTAGTCAAGTCTGGGTTTTCCAAAGGTACGGTAGATACCACTTTGTTTGTTAAAAAGGAAAAATCCAATATCATTTTAATTCAAATCTATGTAGATGATATTATCTTTGGTTCTACTAATACTAAGTACTGTAAGAACTTCGCAAACCTTATGGTGTCTAGATTTCAGATGAACATGATGGGAGAGATGAAATTCTTTCTCGGATTGCAAGTCAAACAGTTTTCTACGGGTATCTTTATCAATCAATCAAAGTACATTACGGATATTCTTCGGAAGTTCCAAATGGAAAATTCAAAACCGATTGGTACCCCAATGGCACCAGGTACTAAGATTGGCAGCGATCCTTCGGGAAAGGCTGTTGATATTAGGACTTATCGAGGGATGATAGGTTCTTTAATGTATCTTACGTCGAGTAGGCCAGATATAATGTTTTCAACATGCTTATGTGCAAGATATCAGGCCAATCCTAAAGAAATCCATTTGTCTGCTGTGAAACGCATCTTTAGGTATCTGAAGGGCACTGTAGATCTTGGTATGTGGTATCCTAAAGATACTAGTTTTGAACTAACAGCCTACACAGATGCAGATCATGCAGGTTGTATGTTAGACAGGAAGCGCACGTCAGGACATGTGCAGTTCCTCGGTGACAAATTAGTAAGTTGGGGATCAAAGAAGCAACTTTGTGTTTCAACTTCCACGGCAAAAGCAGAATATGTAGCTGCTGCTAGCTGCTGTTCTCAGGTCTTGTGGATGAGAACTCAATTACGCGACTACGGTTTCCACTTTAACAAGATCCCGATATACTGTGATTCCAAGAGCGCTATCGCAATAACGACGAATCCTGTTCAACACACGAAGACAAAGCATATAGACGTCAGGTATCATTTTATCAAGGATAATGTAGAGAAAGGAACAATTGAACTTTTCTTTGTAAAGACTGAGTATCAACTTGCTGATTTGTTCACCAAACCATTAGACGAAAAGAGGTTTACCTTTCTAGTCTCGAAGCTTGGTATGCTAAATCTCAAAGTATAACCAGTAATTACCTATAAAAGTTTTCAAATTGTATACTTTTTCATCCTTATCTTATTCTTAAATCTGATTGCTATCTGCAAGTTAACATTCTGTTCATGATAGAAGGGGGAGTATGAGAAGAAATTGACATCTGGTCAATATTACTTCGAGGGGGAGCTCATAAAATTTGCATATACCTTTTAAAATGTCAAAATATTTTTGTAATGCAAGATCTTAGGGGGAGCTCTTCAAGTCAAAAAGGGAGTACGGATATGACTTCTGATTACTTCTGATCAGAACTCGTACTTTAAAAGTTTTACTGCTTTTTGTCTTTTCAATATAAGTGAATAATTATTACTTTGACTTGACATTAGAATTTTGCAGAATTTTTGAGAGAAAGATCACTCGTTAAGGTATAATTCTATATCTTCATCTCATATATGGTTGAAAGAAGGACAACTTTCAATCATTGGAAAACATTGTTTTTAATGTTCAAAACACTTCCCGATTTTTCAACACATTTTATATTTTGGGAGTGTATTTTAAATGTTTTCATGATCTATATTGTACTTTAACTGAAATAGTTAAACCAATCTGAGCATCACGTGCATGTAGGAAAACAAATAATCATTGTTCTAGGAATTAACACAACTTCTATGGAATCACCTTAACCAGTTATTTCTACCCAAGAAGTTAATCCTTAGTGACTGAGTGTGCAAATAGACAAGAAATGAGTATGATTAGAGAAAGCAAAAAGTTTAAAAGAAAGAGCGTGTGAGAACAGAGTTAAAAGAATATCACAACTCTGCACCATCTTTTTCTGAGTCGGGTAGCCACCATTCTAGTGATTCACAATTCTTTGGTGATCATTATTGAAACAGGAAAATAACCTATGCCAACTCTTGATCAAACCTCACCATCTACTCATTTTCTTCTCGACAAGAAAGTGTTTCATTTTCAAAGGGATGCAGCACATTTGCTATCTGATTTTCATTTGGAAAATCTGGATATTGAAAAGAAGGAAGTCTGCCCCACCTTCGCACTTCAATCATGCACATTGAGTCTGTGTTTAACTTACTGTTGTCTCAGTGGTTTACACAATTTTGAGCCAATAAGCAATCATCTGTGCTTAATTCTTTCAACACAAGCACGAACACACAAGGATTTAGTTTCTTTGTCATAACGTTTATAGAAATTACCTTTGTGGTGTTTCGATGATTAGATGGAAGCCCTGGGGGAGTCAACATCAAAACAACTCCTTTCCAATGTGTATTCGTTACACACAGTGACTTAGTGTTACTGACAGACATGTTAACTGATTCATTAGTTGATTCAGGTGTTACACATCTAATTTGTCTGGATTTGCAAAAATCTGGATGAATCTCTTATGAATTGACGAATCAGGGGCTCTAACCGTCAGATTGACATTTCTTACCACAAATTTTGATGAAGTCGTTGCAATTAACATCAAAAAGGGGGAGAATGACTACAGAAGAAATGGCAAAGATCACATGTTTCAAGAATCACGTCTACTATTCAAAAGGAGAGATTATTAGATTGAAGACATACTGATTTCAGAGCTAGAGAAAAGAGATTGCATCTTCTAAGCTGAACAAGAAGACTGAATTGGATAAATCTTTTTATTATATGATCTTGATCCAAAGGGGGAGATTGTTAGACCACAGTCTCATTGGATTCAAGATCATCCAATCTGAAGATCGCAATCTGAAGCTAAAGCCGAAACGTCGACTCTCAATATTAAAGTCTATGTCTATTTGTAATAAATGTCAATGTATTTGTTTATTATTGTGAAAGTTAACTTAATATCTAGTATGTTAGATATTAGTTAACTTAGTTAGTATAGTTAGTTATAATGTTAGTTAGATAGATATAATATCTAATATTTAGATATTATTTAGTTTTATTGTTTTATATTACAACTTGTTGTTGCAAGTTGTAGAAAGTGTGTTCAACACACTAAGTTAGATATTAGTGTGTATCTCTAGTAAATCTCTCTTAGATCAGATCAAGATATCACACACACAAACACACACACAAAGGTGTATTTGAGAGAAAACATAGAGAACACATCAAAAGCTTAATCGATCAACCTTGTAATCGTTTGATATATTCAATACAGGTTGGTAATTGTTATTGTGTCGTTGTTTCTATAAACTTGATAAGTATTGTTGGACCCACAGAATTGTTTCAATTTTTCATGGGGACGCGACACATATGCTATCTAATCTTCAATCGGAAGATTTGGATATTGAAAAAGAAGGAAGTTTTCCCCACCTTCGCATTTCAATCATGCACATTGAGTCCGTGGAAAACTTGTTGTGTCTCAACAGTTTACACAATTTGAGCCTGATAAGGCATTCATTGCTTAAATTCTTTCATGCATAAGCACCATCACATAGAGAATATGTTTTTTCTGTCATAACGTTCATAGAAATTCCTTGTGTTTTTCAATGATTGAATGGAAGCGTTGGGGGAGTAAACGTCAATAAAACTCCTTTCCAAAGTACATCCATTGTACTAAGTGGCTTTGTGCTACTTACAGTCATTTTAACTATTTCATTCGTTGATTCAGGGTTACAACTCATTTCTGAATTTGAAAAGATTCAGAATTATATATTTGGAATTGATGGATGGTTCTTATGTTCAAAAAGGGAAAGATTACATGTTCGTTCAAAGGTGAAAGTGGTGCCTATCAAAAATTGAAAGAATTTTTTCTTGTGAAGTTTTGATAATCATGATGCTCACAATCATCAAAAAGGGAGAGACACAAAGAAAGAAAAGGGAGAGACAAAGAAAGAAGAAATGAGATAGTTTTGAAGTTTCAATTTCTAGTTATGGGGAGACACAAAGATACGAGAAGACAAAATTCAAGATGAGTTGGTACTTGAGACAAGATATGTGACAAAGATTTAAAGATATCAAAGAGGTTCCGAAGATTATTTCAAGCTGATGATTTCATTTTTGAAGATGATATTTGTTAAAAAGGGAGATTGTTTCTGACATATTCTTGTGATTGATAAAGACTATTTTGACTTCAAGAGAGAAGATCGTAAAAGCTGAATTTGTTTGAAGAATGATCTCGAATACAAAGGGAGAGATTGTTAGAACAAATATCAATTGTATCCGTGATCACTAAATGAGGATTTTATATTGAAGTCAAAGTCAAAAATGAAAGAGGAGAAAGTCAAAGTCAAACATTTAAATGTAAAAGTCAAAGTTGAGTTTTACTTTCCTTGTAATACATGTTGGTATAAATATTTTTCCTTTGTAAAACTTGTAGTTAGATTTCAAGGAGCTTAATACATATTTTGCAGAGAGAGTTTTTCTAGAGGGAGAGTCTAGAGAGAGAAAGTAGATCTAAATCATAATCTTCTGATTTTCGCTCAATTTCAATAAAGCAAATACTTTTGATTTATTGTTACTTGATCTAATAATACATTAACATCCACCTTGTTCCATGGGGGTGGGCTTGAACAAGTCTTTTCCGGTTTGGTCTACTATGTTCATGTTTGTTGCACATAAACGTTCTCCCAAATTTGTAACAGTGATCTTTGTTATGTTTTGTTCAGTCAGGTCCAGTGTACCAAACGCACCTGTAGGCTGTGTTTGGTGCATGGGACAGGACATAACAGGATGGGACAAAACTCACTGTCCCACATGTAACACCCTCAAATTTGGAAAGAACAACTAATTAAATTTTTCGACATTACATCAAGTAAGGGAGAAAACTTCTTCCTACAAATCAAAACTTGATATACTTTCAATTAAAATTATATAATTATCCTCAACAATTATAAACTCCAATATTATATAAAGACTAAACCGAAGTCGGGTGTTACTAAACCAATCCAAGTTGCTATTCCCAAAGTGTGGAAGACTTCACCCAAGCTATTCTCTCTTGTGCATAAAACTCAGCACACATCACTTCACAGTGTCGCTAGTACCGTTCCCCAACCGGAACCTGATGCAGATGCCGACAAATTAAAAGGTTAGGCTAACGCCTAGTGAGTTCGAGAGTTTTCAACATGAGTAATGTTATTCCCAAATTCATCAAGTTCTAATTGCTAAACAACAATCAAGATGAGAATACTAAAATCATATTCATTGATCTTCAATCACAAGATTACAAACTAAACTTTCTCTCACTACTCTCTCACTAGAATGATGAAACTATATGCTCTTCTCTAATCTGCTCTCTCTTTCTAATTCGTGTACTACTGATTACAAAGACAAGGATACAAGGTAATATACCTCACAACAAATACAAGAAAACAAATACAAATACATTGACTTTGACTTTATTAACAAAAGACTTTGACTTTGATGAGAGTTGACTTTTTTCCAGCTTTGACTTCTTCATCTTTTATCATCAATCTTTATGATCTTGAATCCAACATATTTGTGCTCTAACAATCTCCCCCTTTGGATCAAGATCATTACTAAAAGATTTAGCAATGCGATCTTCTCTTTGATTAAGCTCGATTGAAGTAACTCCCCCTTTTAACAATCTGTATCTTCTCTTGAAATCTTCCCTTTTGATACAAACATAAATTTCTCAACCAATTCTCATGCTCCCCCTATTAGTATGAAATCTTTACAATCTCCCCTTCTCTGATAAGCACAGTATCTTTAAAAACTTTCAGCAATCTTCTTCAAAAACTGATCTTCAAGAATATTAACAATCTCCCAAGTTTGTAACCAAATCTCTTTCAGACAAAACACACTTTGCTTCAGCAAATAATCTTCAACACTTCTATTCTTTTTCATTCAAAAACTTTCAAACATTTCTTGTATTCTTCTTTGATTTCTCAAACATTTCTTGAACTCTTCTCCCCCTTTTTGATGATTTGAGCATTAATATCATCAAAACTTTCTCTCCAAGAAATGTCTTTGACCAATCTGATCTGTCCAAGAGCCTCTGATTAATTGCCAATTCGAACAATGTATTCATCCAGATCTTTTCAAATCTAGACAAAATAGAAACGTGTAACTCCTGAACCAACAAATGAATCAGTTAATATGCCTGTCAGTAACACAAAGTCACTGTGTGTAACGAATACACAATATAAAGGAGCTTTTTGATGTTCACTTCCCCAGGACTTCCATCCAATCATCGAAATACCACAAAGACAATTTCTATGAATGTTATGACAAAGAAACAAATTCTTTGTGTGCTCGTGCAAGTGTAGAAAGAATTAAGCACGAATATTGCTTTTCAATAAGGCTCAACATAGTGTAAACCATTGAGACAACAGTAGATAAACAAAAACTCTAAGTGCATGATTGAAGTGCGAAGGTGGGGCAGACTTCCTTCTTTTTCAATATCCAGATTTTCCAAATAAAAATCAGATAGATTATATGCTGCGTCCCCAGAAAATATAAAACATTTTCTTTTTGAGAAGAAAATGAGTAGCTTGTGGGGTTTATTCAAGAGTTGGCATGGGCTAGTTGCCTGTTTCAATAACATTCACCAAAGAATTGTGAAATGCCAGTAATGTGGCTGCCCTGCTCAGAAAGTAGTTGGTGCAGAGTTTGATATTCTTTTACTCTGATCTCACACCCTCTTTCTTTTTATCAATAAGCTCACTACTAACCAAACTCTCTTTTCCATTTTACCTCATCACACCCACACTCATTTCTTTTAGACTCCTCACACTCAATCACTAAAGGATTAACTTCATGGGTAGGAAACACTGGTTAACGTGAATCCATAGAAGTTTAGTTAATTCCTAGCACAAAGAACCCAGTCCTACAAAGCATATGTTGCTCACAATGGTTTATCTTGAACATTTAAATCATAGGAAATATGGTTCAGATATATGTATGCTCAGAATATAATCATGAAAATATGAGCATTTTTAAACATTGAAGTATTTTCAAACAAGTATACTGAATGAATGAACATGAATGCAAAAGACTTGTTTGAAAATCTGACATTGTATGAAAATGATCAGAAATGAATGATAAAGCAATTAAAGCTTATGGTCAAAAACAACAGATATTGTCCATACGAAACAAAAATATAGACATTCTTGAAATGACATGTAGAAATGAAATGACGCTCAAAATTCTTTGAATACAAGCGGAGTGTCTTACCATCGAAGAAAAATTGTTTCAATTTTGAGACATGGTAAGAACATGTTGAACAAAGATTCAAACCGGTGTGTGTGAATACTTGAAAGTATATAGAAAAGACAATACGCAAGTATTTATCTTTGGATACACACGGTTTGTTTATCGATTAAGCACAAAAGTTAAATGAAAACATTTAAAATCACACTTCCAAATTATAAAATCTGTTTAAGAATCAGGAAGTGGTTTGAACATTTAAGAACATGTTTTCTATACCTGAAAGTTGTCCTTCTTTCAGATATATTTGAGATTAAGATAATAAATTTACCTTTTAGTTTCGTCTTAAATCTCATGAAGTCATGTTGAAGTCATTAAGATATGATCTTGTCAACTTCTCTCATCCTTCATAAGTCTCAAAGTCTAGTCAAAATCAAATTTATTCACAAAAATTAAAAGACATAAAGCAGTAAAACGATTAAAGTACGAGTTCTGATCTGAAATAATTAGAAATCATAATCTTTTACTCCCCCTGAAAATATGCATCTGAAATTTATCAGTGAAAAAGCACATGATAGAGATCTACAACTTCCTTTGAAGTGTAGTTCGTCATATCTTCTGAATACATATTTCCAGAAAAAATTATGTACTCCCCCTTGAAGGTTGATTTCCTCATTTGAGTATATGAGTACAATCTCTTATCAGCCCGGGAGTAGCATCTCTTTAAGCATTGAAGTACGAGTCCTAAACTGTTGTGTTTAGAAGTCAATCTTCGTTGAAGCACGGGTTCTAAGCTGACATACTTAGAAGCCTTGGTTTTCTTAATCCCCCTTGACTTGAGGTGCCTGCAACACAAAATCAGCTTTCGGTTTTGGTACCCACTGGTATTTGGGACCATGTGTGTTAGTTGCAGTTCGAATGGGAGTAACTAAATAAGAACCATACCAGTAATGATCACTAGCTTTATGAACAAAATCATATGTATTATAGTAAGAACAATACCTTTTCTTAGATAACCTGAACATTTGATCTCTCGAATAAGCAAGATCATGTTTACCTTTCAAAACTTTGTTCTTCTTGGCTGTTGATGCATGTACAAATGATTTGTTTTCTTTCTTCTTTCCTTTCTTTTCTTCCTTCTTCTCATCATTCTTCTCATCCACTGGTTTGACTTTCCATATCAACTTCTCTTCATTATATCTTCTTCGTCTTCTTTGTGTACCCGAACCATCTCCATTTTGATCATAGAAAATATTAGAAGTACGAATCTGATTGAATGAATTGACTAACCTTCTTGAAGAAACAGGTTTCATGTGTGAGCTTGAGGCTGTCTTTTTAAAATCAGCTGAATTATTTCAAGGTGTGTGGATTTGTGACTCTGGAGTCGTCTGCTCAGTCACCACCACCTTTGAAACAATCTTTTCAAACTCTTTAATCTTTGAAGCGAAACTGTCTCTTTCTTTTACAAGAAGATCAATCTTTGTCTTGAATTCAGACTTCGTTTGTTGCTCTATAAACGCATTCTCAGATAGTTCAGATAACTTTGCAGTTAATTTCCTTATCTCTTCTTCAAAATCCTTTTCCACATTCTTTCTTCCATCAGATATCTCTTTAAAAAATCCAACATTCTTCTGCTCAATCTCCTTTTTATCCTTTGCAAACTTTTCTCTTTCAATAATGATCACTTTCTCAAAATCAGAGATTTGTTGAGAAAGTTTAACGCATTTAAGCTCAACCGTCTTCTTCTCGTCAGCACATTTTCTAGAAAAATCTGAGAACTTCTTTACAAATCCTTTCTTTTTAGTCTCAAAATCAGATCTTTCTTCAACCATCTTTTTCTCCATATCAGATATTTTCTTTTGAAGCTCAGCATTAGCATCCACTAGATTCTTAATCTTCATCTCATAACTGTCAACAGAATCTACTTGCTGAATTTGGATTATTTGAGATTCCAAATCAAAGATCTTTTGCAGAAAATCAGAATTCTCAGTCTTTAATTTCTCAGCTTCCAACCATTTGTCATCTTTCAAAACTTGAATAACTTCCTTTTCAAGTTGTTGAAAATGTTCCTTGTATTTGGCAAAAAATTCTGAATATTGACCTGAACCTGTTGACTTCTTCAGGTAACCTATATGTGCATGCATCCACTCATTAAGCTTATTATAAATGTCAACTTGATCATCATGTTTCTTCTTGTAATATTCCAAATGACTTTTACATACAGCAACGTCCTTATTTAAATCTTTCAACTTTTTACAACTTTGTGCAAATCGGCCTTCAAGATGAAGAAGCTCTGCTTTAATATTAGCAATCTCTTCTTTTGATGACATTTTTCCTTGAGAAGACATCCTGTTTCAATTAAAAAGAATTTGAAATGATCGTTAGTCCAAATATGAAATCACAAGAAATACAGAAAAACTTGAAATAAAATTTCAGAGTTTTTTTTTATCACAATCAGAACTATGTCCCCCTTCGCAGACTTAGCACGGGGTCAGCGCCCCTAAAGAAAAAAAATTCACTATTAAAGGCCATATTACAGTTTTGAAAAATTCTCAGAAAAAAAAATTCTAAGTATAGAAACTCGCTAGTCACTATTCAAGCTTAAAACTCGCAGACACTGAGAAACACGCAGATCGAGACTTGCGCGTTTGATAAACTCTCAAGCAAACTCGTAGACAAACTCGCAAGCAAACTCGCAGACAAACTCGCAAGCAAACTCGCAGATCAAACTCGCAGATGATCAAACTCGCAAGCGCCTAAACTCGCTAAAAACTGTTCACGCTGAAACTCGCTAACAGAGACTTGCGCGTTTACAAAACTCGCACGTCGAAGTTTGTGCGTTTGAACAAAACTCGCTAGCTTCACTTGCGCGTTTCAACTATTCCTCTTCAAACTCGCACGTCGAAGAACTCGCAAACCACTGTTCCTTTCAAACTCGCACGTCGAAGAACTCGCTAACCACTGTTCCTCCTCAAACTCGCAAGCTTTGTAGATCCCAGTTTAGTGCAATCACAAGTAATAATGAACAATGATGAATAGATTATAAGCCACAGCAACTAGTCATATGATTAATAATACTTCAAAGGGTTAAGGTTTACAGAGAGTATTTCTGATAAGGGTTTGTAAACCTAATGACTAGAAAACTGAATAATGAATTTCTCTAAAACTATTCTAAACTGTTCAACCCTAATTATGAACTAAATAAGCCTTTATATACTTAGGCTTTACAAGCAATTGGGCTTATGGTCTTGGGCCCATCTAAACAAATAAACTATTAAGTAATTACAAAATGAACCCTTATAAATACTTTATTCCACTTTCAACACATAGGACTTTCAGTCCTAACAATCTCCCCCTAAAGTTGAATAAAGCATTTATCTTCTTGAAATCTTCAAGCATTGAACTTCTTTAAATCTTCAGGTTTGATTTTCTTTCCCTCTTGAGTCTTTGAAGAACTTTGGTGTTGCATATCTTCATATCTTTCCAAGCTCCCCCTTGAATAAAGCTCTTGGTCTTCATATTTTCAACTGGGTAACCAGACTCAATGTACAGTAGCCTCGACTGAACGCACTATCAAGCAGCTTTTAACTGTAGAAACTCAATCACATCGGATCAGCACACAAGAAAGATAATGTGAGAGTTACTTGACATTCCACGATGCATCTTCAGTTTAAAACAAAGAGTCTGTCTTTGAACCGCGAGTTGAATAGATTTGTTTTCTTCTCAAGAACTTGTTTAAATCAACGCATAGGAGGAATGATAAACAAACTTGTAGCAGACACCACATGATACGGGAAATAATCAATATAATCTTTGAAATCTTCATCTTTTTGATAAATGAAATAGCATCTTCATCTCTTTGATCTCTAGACTGTCTTCAGAAAAAACTTTCTTTCTTTCTTTAAAACTTTGAAATTGAACTTTTTCTCCCCCTTTTTGATGATTGTGAGCTTCATGATCATCAAAACTTCTTCAATTTCAACACTTTATTTGATCTCCCATTTATGATAAATTAACACTCTCCCACCTGTGATCTGAGTATCCGTCAATTCATGAAATGTATATATCCGAATCTTTTCAAATTCAGATATATTAGGAATGGTAAACCTGAATCAACAAATGATACAGTTAGTATGCCTGTAAGTAGCACGGAGCCACTTTGTACAACGGATGTACTTTGGAAAGGAGCTTTTGTGATGTTCACTCCCCCAGGGCTTCCATTCAATCATCGAAAAACCACAAAGTACTTTTCTATGAATGTTATGACAAGAAAACTCATTTCTTGTGTGCTCGTGCAAGTGTAGAATAATTGAAGCTACTCAGGCTTTTTCAGGCTCAAATTGTGTAAACTGTTGAGACAGCAACAGATATTACACGGACTCAATGTGCATGAAAGAGGTGCGAAGGTGGGGCAACTTTCCTTCTTTTTCAATATCTAAATCTTCCGATTGAAGACTAGATAGCAGATATGCTTCGTCCCCAAAGAAAATGAAACATTTCTTTGTTAAGAAAGAAACGAGTGGTTGGTGAGGTAATAGCAAGAGTTGGCATGGGCTAGGTGCCTTTTTCAATGATGGTCACCAAAGAATGTGAACCAATCAGAATATGTGGTTGCCCGGCTCAGAAAGTGGTTGGTGTAGAGTTTTCATATTCTTTTAACTCAGTTCTTACACCCTCTTTCTTTTTATCATTGAAGCTCACTTCTAACCAAACTCTCTTTTCCATTTTTCCGCTCCACACAATGAGAAAAACTCAACCCAATGAGTTATCTCCCCCACTCTTTGATTTATGACCCCTCACCCCTCAAATCACTCTAGAATAACTTCCGGGGTAGGAAACACTGGTTAACGTGAATCAATGGAAGTACTGTTTAAGTTCTCACACAAATCCCATGTAAGTCCTAAAAAAATAGTTACTCAACAGTTTAACTTGAACATTTAAGCACAGAATGTATGATAACACTGTCAAAATGTATGCTCATAAGATTTGAGCAATTGAAATTTGAAGATTTCTCAAAACAGATATATTGAATGAATGAAATGAAATCAAGAGCATTGTTTTGAGAATCTGACAGTGTATCAATCAGATCACATAAAATGGATAGGGTATCAAAGAATTGGATATTTTGTTTATATGAACAAATATAAACAATTTAGCAATGAAAGCACAAATTTAGAAATAATGATAGATGCTCAACAACATTGAATTTCAAGCGGGGGTATTACCATCGAAAAAAATTGTTTCGCTATGAGACATGGTAATAACAAATACAAATGAAGTACTGAACATGTGTGTGTGAATACGTTACAGTATAAGGATAAGATAATACGCAAGTATTGATCTTTAGAAACACAGTGAGTTAAACATTAAAGCTCAAGAATTTAAAAACATTTAAATTCACACTTCTAGATTCATGAAACCTTTTGAGAATCAGAAGTGGTTTGAACATTTCAGAAACTGTTTTTCATGCTTGAAAGTTGTTCTTCTTTCAAACAATCAGAGATCTAGGATTAGAAGATATTTACCTTTTAAGCTCCCCTTCAAATCATGAAAGAACGATATAGATCTATTAAGCTCCCCCTGGATGTTTGCAAAATATCCAGGTCTAAACGTTGAAGAACGGGTCCTGATCTGTCATGTAATCAGAAGCCAAACTTCGTTGAAGTCCGGGTTCTAAGCTGATTTACTTAGAAGCCATTGTTCTTCTACTCCCCCTTGACAGTAGGTGCCTGCAACAAAGAATCAGTTTTCGGTTTTGGTACCCACTAGTATTTGGGTCCATGAATGTTAGATGCAGTTCTTGTGGGGGATATAGAATAAGAACCATACCAGAAATGATCACTGGTTTTGTGAATGTGATCATGTGTATGACAATAAGAACAGTGGTATTTCTTACCTGATAACCTGAGTAATTGATCTCTCAAGTAGATATGATCAGGTTTACCTTTATGCACGTTGTTCTTCTTGGCATTGACCGTATGTACACATGATTCTTTTTCTTTCAGCTCATCTTCAACTGGTTTCTTCTTCCAGACCAGTTCCTCATCTTTGTATCTCCTTCTTCTTTGATGTATACCTGAACCATCTATATTGCTATCATAGAAAAGGTTAGTTTTACGAATTCGATCAAAAGATTTAACTAACCTTTGTGGTGAGACAGATTTCTGATTTGTACTTGATACAGACTTTTCAAGCACTTTAATCGTTGAAGCGAAGTTGTCTCTTTGTTGGACAAGCAGGTCAATCTTCTTCGTGAACTCATACTTCGTTTTCTGCTCTTTTAGTGCCTTCTCATATAGTTCAGATAACTTGGCAGTAAGCTTTTTGATCTCAGTCTCAAACAAGCTTCTTTCTTCTTCAAATCCCTTCTCAGCATTGTTTCTTTGGCCAGATATTTCTTTGAAGACACCAACATTCTTTTGTTCAATGGCCTTCTTCTCTTTGGCAAACTTCTCTCTTTCTAGAATGATTACTTTCTGAAACTCAAAAACTTGCTGAGAAAGTTTTATGCATTTCAGCTCAACTTCTTTCTTCTCCTCAACACATTTTCTCGAGAATTCTGAGAACTTCTTTGCGAAAGATTTCTCTTTAGTCTCAAAATCAGATTTGTGTTTAGCAAGCAGTTGCTCCAAATCAGATAAACGCTTTTGAAGATCTGCATTTGCATCTTTCAGTTCAGAAATCTTTTCCTCATAACTTTCAACAGAGACTATTTGCTGAGTTTTAGCTTCCAAAATAGAGATCTTTCCTTTTAGCTCAGAGTTCTCAGCTTCCAATTCTCTTCCTGTTAATAAACCCTTTGTCCCTAACACCAACCATTCAGTACAATCCCACCGCTCTTTTCCTGTCATTTTGTTAGAATTTATTTGACCAATAAGTTCATTAAATATGTCACTAATAAATTCACACGAAATACTATGTTTCATATAATTTCGAGCATTATTATTGGCCCTCTCTCTTTGTTCCTTTTCCACAGGAGAAGCTTCTGCCGGAATTTGGGATTGCTTTTCTCCTTCAGTCAAAGATAATCTGATGTAGGGACCAACCTCATGTTCGTCAACAAATTCCAGAAAATCAGCTTTCCACCTTTCATATTCTCCTTTGGACCGCAGCATTGGTGGGTTCACCATTTTGTACGAATTGAATAGACTGTATTCGATCCGGCTAAGAAGAAAGATGAAACTTGAAAGTGCAGGGACCAAAAGTGACAAAATGTGAAACTTGAAAGTTTAGGGTCACAAATGACACGCTGAATCCTTGAAGTACGGGGGCTAAAATAAATGCACTGTAAAAAGATCGTGAGACAAATACTTTTTTTTTTTAAAGCACCCGGTCGAAGGTAAGACCGGAGTAAGCAAGTACCCGGTCGAAGGGTAAGATCGGAGTAGCAAGTACCCGGTCGAAGGGTAAGACCGGAGTAGCAAGTATTCGGTCGAAAGGCGAAGACCGAAACAGCCGAGTATCGGTCGAATGTTAGACCGGAAACCACTAAGGTCCGGTCGAAGGAAAGACCGGAGATCACACCTACCCGGTCGAAGTAAGGACCGGTGTTTACAAACACTCGGTCGAAGGCTCAGGTCGAATAACTATCGGTCGAATAACAAATTAACAGATAAAGATCGATAAAATCATGTAAAGACCGATAAAAACGAACAAAATAATCGACCGATCAACACGAAGAACACCGAAGAACACGATGAACACAGACCGATGATGATAACCCAGATAATCAATCGAGCCCAGAAAATTGACTTTGATGAGCAAATAGTCAGATTCAAACACATGCAGTAATCAACCGATCAAAAGAAAATCAACAGTACACACAAAGACCGATGAACTTTTTCCGGAAAACAATAGATCGACCAATAAAACTCATAAACACATAATCAATTAATGCAGATAAAAGTGATTAACACAAATAATTGATTATAAGATTTTAGACAAACCTTTTTCTGGATCAAACCTTTAGTCTCTTTGCTCTGATACCAATTGTAGATCCCAGTGCAGTGCAATCACAAGTAATAATGAACAATGATGAACAGATTATAAGCCACAACAACTAGTCATATGATTAATAATACTTCAAAGGGTTAAGGTTTACAGAGAGTATTTCTGATAAGGGTATGTAAACCTAATGACTAGAAAACTGAATAATGAATTTCTCTAAAACTATTCTAAACTGTTCAACCCTAATTATGAACTAAATAAGCCTTTATATACTTAGGCTTTACAAGCAATTGGGCTTATGGGCTTGGGCCCATCTAAACAAATAAACTATTAAGTAATTACAAAATGAACCCTTATAAATACTTTATTCCACTTTCAACACATAGGACTTTCAGTCCTAACAAGCTTTGATGAGCGCGTTTGGAGAACTCGCAGATCGAAACGTGCGCGTTTTAGACCAAAATTTATTCCTTCGACTTGCGCGTTCTAGCTTATGAATCTTGCGCGTTTCACGAAGAACTAGCGCGTTTCACGAAGAACTTGCGCGTTTGAGAGATCTAGCACATTCTTCCGTTTGTCGACCCAAAAATTGATTTTTCCATCTGTTTTCGATCCAAACTTTGTCCAAATGTCTTGAAACTTTGCAGAAATGATCGATTACAATACTAGAACATATTACAATGCAAGAATTTCAAAAACAAACACAAAATGATACACTTTGGATCGATTTACAATGCATGTTAACTCGTGAACAAAAACATCAACAAAAATTCGAAATTTAAGAAAATTACAGTGCAATTGACAAAACAAATCATACAAACATGATCGACTATACTATATAAACATACTTTGATCGATTTCAACTCATAAATTACACAAAAACTCGAAATCGATTTGAACTTCGATGCACAGCAACCATGAACAGTAAAAACGAACTTTTCTTGATTTCTTGACTTGATCTCACTTTGGATCTGCTCTGATACCAATTGTTATTCCCAAATTCATCAAGTTCTAATTGCTAAACAACAATCAAGATGAGAATACTAAAATCACATTCATTGATCTTCAATCACAAGATTACAAACTAAACTTTCTCTCACTACTCTCTCACTAGAATGATGAAACTATATGATCTTCTCTAATCTGCTCTCTCTTTCTAATTCGTGTACTACTGATTACAAAGACAAGGATACAAGGTATTTATACCTCACAACAAATACAAGAAAACAAATACAAATACATTGACTTTGACTTTATTAACAAAAGACTTTGACTTTGATGAGAGTTGACTTTTCCAGCTTTGACTTCTTCATCTTTTATCATCAATCTTTATGATCTTGAATCCAACATATTTGTGCTCTAACAAGTAATTATATCGTTAAAAGGAAAAAATGCAACTTTAATCATAATCTTTCAAAATGATTTACTTTAAATATGAGAACGACTCGTTTCCCAATAACATGCATTTTAAAGATGAACGCCTCAATGCCAAACATTCTTTAATGAAGTAGTGCAACCCAAAACTCACTCAAAATGTGTAAATGGTAAGTGCTCAATATTGAAATTTGAATAAAACTTTATAATCCAAACGACTAAAATATGAGTAAAAACTCAATCCCCCAAAATTATGACATATGGAGAACACCTAAACTCAAAACGTCACCGAAATACAAAGATAAAACTAAATACCCAAAACAACACCTTTCGGTGACGGGGGAGAACTGATTTCCATGCTTAGTGGTGGAACACAAAAGTAGGCCACTTCCACGTTATTGAGCGCATCATACTAGGACCCATGGCCACGAGCTCACCGACTCGTACCAAGATATGGATGAGGGCACCCAAGGCTCCTAATCATGCTCATTCACTAGGATTACATTTACAACACATGTCTAGTATACGGCTCCACATAACCATACCAAGTTGCCCTAAGGACCCAATGTCTCAACTAGTTAGAAATGGGAGATAACTATCCCATAAAAACTAACTTAGAAACTACATCACAGGGCCAATGACATATGTTTGACTCCAAGAGCCTGCACCACAAGGCCCTCAATGACCCCATGACTAATCATGGTCCCAACATGTGAACAACCGCCCTTTTTAAAATAATAAAGATCGACTCATATGTCTATGGATCCATTACATTACAGTCTATAACATTACATGACTCCAATCGGATGACCAAATCACTCAAATCATGTAATTCTCAAATGATACGTAATAAACACAATCATACCTAAAACTCCACCATGGGCTATTAAAACCAGACAAATGTCCTCAAGACTCACCTTTGTCAAAACTGAGCCAAAAGCTTAACAATTTACTCCCCCTAGACATGTATAAACATTAAGATATACTCCCCCTAGAATCATGCAAGAGATGTTAACAGACTTTAAGAAGACATATTTAACATACCTAGTTTGCTGATAAGAAACTTAAAGCATTTTTTCATCTAAAGGCTTAGTAAACAAACCAGCTAACTGGTAATCCGCCTGTACAAAATTTATTTCAATATCACCTTTCTCTACATGATCCTTTATGAAGTGGTAACACACATCTATATGTTTCGTCTTGGAGTGTTGAATCAGATTAGCAGTTATAGCTATGGCGCCCTTGGAATCGCAAATACATAGGGACTCTCTTGTAGGTGTACCCAAAGTCTTTTAATTGCATCTTCATCCACAAGACTAGAGAACAACAGCTCGTGGCAGCAACGTACTCAGCCTCAGCAATGGATGTGGACACACAGTTTTGCTTGTTGGATGTCCAACTTACAAGTTTATCACCTAAAAATTGAAATGATCCAGATGTGCTCTTCCGATCTAGCTTACAACCTGCGTGGTCAGCATCTGTGAAAGCAGTTAAATCAAATATGGGATTCTTTGGATACCAAAGCCTAATTCAGGGGTGCCTTTCAAATATCTAAGGATCCGTTTTACGACCACAAGATGAGATTCCTTTAGATTTGCTTGATATCTCACGCAGAAACATGTAGCAAACATAATATCAGGTCTACTTGTCGTAAGATACAATAATGATCCGATCATACTACGGTACATTTTCTGATCAATATATTTACCGGTTAAATTTGCGTCTAGTAGCATGCAGTAGCCATGGGCATTTTCATTACTGCACTATCGGTCATGTTAAACTTTTTCAAAATATCTCGAATGTATTTGGACTGGTTTATGAAAATACCATCTGGGGGCTGTTTCACTTGAAGACCAACGAAAAATGTCAGTTCACCCATCATAGTCATCTCAAACCTAGTGTCCATAATCTTTTAAAAGCTTTTACAAAATTTAGGATTTGTAGTGTTAAGTCAAGATTGTATTCAAGATTAAATGAGGGGTCAAATATGTCAAGTTGTAAATGTGTAAGTAGTTTTGTTGTAATAGTGTTGAGAGTCAAAGTGTTTGACTTTGACTTTAGTTTAGTGAGAGGTCTTGTTGACCACATATAAATAGTAGTTGTCTTTAGAATATAGAGAGAACATACGTAGAATCTAGAGAGAACACACGCAAATACGAATTGTATTCTAAAAAATAGGTATATGGCACTATGAGATATTTGTCACTAAGAAATCATTGTAATTGTTGTTATATTAATCAAAGATGATTTCTACATATTCAGTGTATGATTGTTAGAACTTGGATTGGACTTTCAATTGGTATCAGAGCCTGATTCGAACAAAATCAACTGAAATTGATGAATTCGCACCCTGTGTTCTGAATTTGATAGATTCTATTGTAATTACACTATAATTTTCAATGTTTCCATTGTTTTGTGATCGTTTAGTGATCTAGGTACTTTTTGTGTAAATCAATTTCACAATTGCACTGTAATTTTGATTCGATTTGAAGTTTTTTTGATTTTTCGAAAGTTTGAGTTATGTGCACTGTATCTCAATCGAAATGTACTCTTAAGTCAATTTGTTTGTAATTCCTTGATTGTAATTGATTCTGGTACTGTTTGTGATCAAATTGGTGGATTTGCATTAGCTAATTCATTGGATTGAATGGATTTTGGATCGATTTGAGTGTTTTTAGCCGAATTGTGAAGAACTCGCAAGATCTATATTTTTCGCATAGAGATGTCAAGAATTCGCATGGTGTTGAAATTCTGAAAAAGCTAAGTACAAAATTTGCATTGTGTTGTGTACAAGAAGTTGGAATTTCGCATTGGCCTATGTGCGAAAAGGTGAAATTCGCATAAAGCACCATACGAAAAGTTGGGTTTTTGATTTTCTATGTACACAATCTACATCTCAAAGGATATGAGAAGTGAGGAACTTGCATTGGTCATCATACGAATTTAAAGAATTCACATCGCATTGTATACGAATTCTAAGAAATTCGCATAAGGAAGCTGAAATTTTTTCTAAGTATAAAACTCGCATCGATACGAAAAGTTTGAGATCGAAAATTTGGCTAAGTATAGAATTCGCATAAGGATATCGTGCGAAAAGTTTGAGGCTTGAAAGTTTTACAAGGAAAAAATTCGCATCTCGAAACGTGCGAAAAACTACAATTCGCATATAGTTGCATGCGAAAAGTGACTACTCGCATATAAAGGCGTGCGAATTTTGTTCCCTATGCGAATTTTGGAGTATTTGGCAAGCGAAAAGAATTCTATTGATATGCAAATTGTTAAGGTTCTCAGTGGTGTAAGGATTTCTGCCTTAGAAAATTTTTGGAAGTTTTTTTCTGGAAATTTTTCTGAGTTGTTGATTGTTGATTTTTCGAACTAACGATCATTCCAAGCTCTTATTTCACAGATTTCAAGATGTCTCAGGAATACAGTTATGATTTTGGACAAATGAATATTTCTGAAGCTAAAACGAATGTTAAGCAACTTGCTGGACAGTTGTCTATCTACACCAGAATGGCTAATGATTGCTCAAAGGAAAATACAAAGCTTCAATTTGAGAAAATTGAGTTGCAAAGTAAAGTCTTTGCTCTTGAATCTGAAGTAAAAGATCTAAAAAGCAAATCTGGAAGCCCAGATCTTAAAGCTGAAAGAGACAAATTGAAAGAGAAAGTCTTTAGCCTTGAGGTGGAGATTAATGTTTTTACAGAGGAAGCTTCTCAAGTAAAAGACAACTCTAGTGTACAAGATGAATTAAAGAAGCGTGAAGAGAACAGAAAGAAATTAGAAAGAACAAATATAGAGTTGAAAAAGAAGATTTTGGAATTGGAAGCTAAAATTGTTAAATTTAAACAAGATGACTCAGTCAAGAAGTTTGAGAAAGAAAGAGAAGAATTTGAGAAAGAAAGAGAAGAATTTGAGAAAGAAAGAAAAGGATTTGCTAAAAAGTTTTTTGATTTCTCAAGAAAATCTTTTGAAGAGAAAAAGGTTGTTGAACTGAAATGTGCTAAACTTTCTCAACAAGTGTCAGACTTTGAGAAATGGAAAGAGACAAATTTGAGAAAGAGAAGAAGAAAATTGAGCAGAAGAATGTTGGTGTTTTTAAAGAAATATATCTGATAAGAAAACGACTGTGGAGAAATATTTTGAGGAGGATAGAAAAGTTTTTGAGACAGAGATAAAGAAGCTTACAAGGAAACTATCTGAGTTGTCAACTACTATTCTAAAGGAGAAGAATGCGAAGTCTGAATTGCATAAGAAATTTGACCTGCTCTCAAAAGAAAGAAACAACTTGTCTGCAAAGATAACTGAACTTGAAGAGATCATGTTCAAGGTGAAATTGACTGAACAAAAGAGTCCAGATACAATTGTTCAATCACCGAGAGATGATCTAGCTGTTTCAAAATGCTCATTCCAAACAGCTTCAAGTTCATATCATACTCATGTTTCTTCTAAGAGGTCAGTAAAATCTAATGATCAGATTCGTCCTTCTAACCTTTTCTATGATCGAAGTGTTGATGGTTCAGGTAAATCTAAAATGGAAAATAGCAAAGAAAAGTGGATTTGGAGAAGAAAAGGATCCTCAGATAAGAAGAAGGATCAGAAATCATTTGTGCATACACCAAATGCTAAGAAGAACAATGCTCCAAAAGGTAAATCTTTTGGCAAACCTAATCTTGTTTACATTGTCAACCAGTTAATCATGTTAGCACAAAAGAAAATTAATTGTTCTTACTGTGGTGCAAATGATTTTGTTAGCAAAAATTATGTGAATTGCTGGTATGGTTCTTACTACATTACTCCTAATCGAACTGCAACTTCTAATTTATAAAAACACGGATAAAACTTTATATCTCGAAACACCCAAAACACAGGTGAGGCATAATACTCAACTAATAAATTATGGAAAACAATCCATATAAATATAATATACCACCGAAAACATGGGAATAAAATTCAATACTCACGCGACCATAAAATGGAATGAAATCCAAATGTTAAAGCATGGACAATTAAATATCAAAAATACTGTTGGCCGACAATGGGGGAGACCCGTATCCATTGAGGGTGGAGGAACACAAAAGTATGCCACTTATACAACGTTAATCGTATGACACTTCATGACATAAAAGCCCAAGTCTCCCTACGACTCCCTTCAAGTTACACCAAAAGAGACAGTTGACCTTAGCGAATATTACCATGAATACCACCAAAGGCCCGACACAATCGGGGGTTACAACCAAGGCATTGACACGACATGGCGGCGGCCCTAAACGCCCATCAACACAATAGCACAACCGGACTCAACCCTCCTAGTGTACACTTGAAAGGTTAAGGTCATAAAACATGGGTCCCGAAGTCCAACCCTATAATACCCAATTGACCATTAAATAAAGACTAACTTACGTGCTTATGGATCCAATGCAACACAGTCTAAAAATACATGACTACATAGGAATGACCAACGCACTCGAGCATGTAATTATCATTAATATACCACAAGATGCATTCAGATGTAAATCATAAATGGGCACTACATTGAGCCATTAAAACCGAACAAATGTCCTAAAGACTCTTTTAAGTCAAAGTCGAGCTAAAATGCTCAAAAATCCATTTGGCCAACAAATAACATTCCCCAAATAATAAAATGTATTTAAACGGCATTTACACCGACACATACCTCAAAGATTTGACTAACCCAAAACTCATCATGAATTAGGACAAACGATTTTCCAAAAGGGCTCATACCCTTACGTTTCCAAAATGCCTCATAACACGGAGACATGAATTTTCCAATGGGTTTATGAAATTAAATACACCAAAAATGCATAAATCATGCTATTTATTTATCAAATATCCAGATCCCAAATATGAGCATCTCATGAGATCAAATTAACCCAAGTTTACCAAATATGACACTTATCAATATACTCGACACATTGACAATTACCAAGTAAAACGTTTTTTTACTTCAAAATACACATTTTGACATGTACATAGTTTTCACAAAACTACTTGAACTCACCTTGTTAGATTTTGGATAAATCTAGATTTTACCCCAACTTGAGCTTCCTTGAAAAAACTTGAATCCACAAGAAAATCATTTCAAAAACCTAGATCCACAAGTTTCCAACCATAAATATCCATATTCAACCATTTAGAATATGTTAGTGCATATATTTGTTGGATACAAGATCATGAAGATAGAAAGTTGAAAGTGAAGCCAAGTAAAAGCTCAAGTCATCTCTCAAGCAAAAAGTCAAAGTCTCTTTGTAATAAAGTCAAAGTCAAGCATTGTGAATGTCATGTGTTGTAAGAGTTTAGTAGTGTGAGTGTTTCTCTTAGTGTGCGCGTTTGTGTAATGTGCGTGTTTTGTTTCTTTGTAAAAATAGAGACATGACTTAGTTTTGTGTGTGCAAGATCTATCAGAGTGTCATACGTGTTCATATTGTAGAAACAGAAAGTATTTGAGAGAGTAATCTGTAATAGTATTCTGAATTGAATGAAATTGGAAATTGAGTGATTTGTGAATTGTCATCTTGTTTACATTATTATCTGGGATAACAGTTGGTATCAGAGCAGATCAAGATTCAAAAATTGGATTGAATTCAAGATTTTTTTTGGTCGATATATCAAGAACTCGCAAATCGATCTGTTCAGATTCAATTTCTCGATTCAGTGATGTTTTGGATCTAATTTTGGTGATATAGTGTTTGATTCTTCATATAAAACACAGTTGATTTGTACTGTTTCGTCTAATTCACATCCAATAAATGTGAATTTTAATTTTTGAAAGTTTTCTGTTTGAAGTTCATAATTGTACTGAATTGTGATCAATTTGTAATCTTTAGTGATTTAGATTGAAATCTTTTGATTGTAATTTATTCTAGACATGAAATCGAAGTGATCTACAGAGTTTCAGGCGATTTAGTAAAGTGTTGAATTGAATTCAAGTTGAAAATTCGAGTTTTTGTTCGAAGAAGTCTAGAACTCGTTAGATCTCAAGAACACGCAGAGGAAGAACTCTCATAACTGAAGAACTCGCAAATAACTTTGTGCGAGAAGCAGAAACTCGCACATCCTTAGGTGCGAGTTTATACTGTTCACTTTCATTGTTGTGCGCGAAGTGATCTGCGAGAAGTGCATCGTGCGAGAAGTTGATCTGCGAGTTTCCATTTAGAGTGAAGTAAAAAGTTTAAATTTTTTCTAAGTACCAAACTCGCAAAAGGTCTGCGAGAAGTGGTTGCTTTGCAAGTTTTCGTTCAGCGTAAAGAGAAAATTGAAAAACTTTCTAAGTGCAAAACTCGCAAAAGGTTACGTGAAGTATCAAGATCTTGCACGTGGTAGTGTGCAAAAACTAGAAACTCGAACGAGGTTGTTTGCGCGAACCCAAGTTCTTGCATCCTTCATCGTGCGTGAAACTGAAACTCGCACAACCCTGTGTGCGAGAAGTTGAGTTCAAGCAGCCTTCTTTGTGCGCGAAGTACAAACGCGCATAAAGAGCTTTGCGCAAAGTATATATTCTTTTGGTATGCGCGTTTTACACTTAGAATTTTTCTGAAATTTGACAAAGTGTGATTTTTTTGTAGATCTAGTTTATTTCTGAATTTTGACGATCATTCAAAGCAGTGTAAAGGCAAAGATGACTTCAAAATATGCTCTTGCGATCGGTACGGACGTCAAATCACCTGTTGTATTCAAGGGAGAATACGAACAGTGGAAAGACCGGTTCCTCGACTTCATTGACAGACATGCCAACGGGGATAACATTATGATGTCCATCATGGAAGGTCCAATGATACATCCCACTTTCGAAGTTCCTGATGAGATTAATGGATCATCTGATGATGAATATGAGAATCGACCTAGAGTTCAAAAGACGAAGAAAGTTCCAATGGATTTCTCTCACTTTTTTGAAAAAGACAAGGAAAGGTATAAGGCTGATAAACAAGCTAGATCTCTACTCTTGCAAATCATACCCAATAAGATCTACATCAAAATAGATAGCTACAAAGCAACTGCCAAGACGATGTGGGATCAACTTCAAAAGATGATGATGGGTTCAAAGGTTGGAAACCAGATGAAGGTTGCCAATTGCATAAACAGCTACGAGGAATTTAAGGCTAAGGAGAATGAGAGTCTTGAGGAAACTTACAAGCGATTTGTTCTTCTACTGAATGAGCTTGCAAAGAATAAAGTCAGGAAGAAGCAAATAGAGAACAATGTTAAATTTCTCAGCATCCTTCAACAATAGTGGAAGAAACACACAGGAAGGATGAAACAGATGAAAGACCTCAGTGATATCCCTTTGCACGAAGTATATGAAACACTTAGAAAGAATGAGGAGGAGGTAGAAGACAAAATAAGTGAGAAGAAAAAGGCTGAGAAAGTAGCTGATCCCATAGCTTTGGTTGTGGCTGAGAAAAAGAAAGAGAAAGAGAAGAAAAAGAAAGTGGTGATTCCAAGATCTGATGACTCCAATGATTCTGATTTTGAAAGTGAAGATGGAGAGAATCTCAAACAAGCAATGTTACTGCTGACTTGTGCCTTTCAAAAGAAATTTTACAAGAAGTCTAGTTCAAACACTCAAAGGTACTCGTCAGGGTCAAGAAATCATGAGCATAGAGAACGAGTGGAAGGAAGAAGGTTTGAGGAAAAGAAGTTAGGGGACAGAAACCCTGAAGAGAAGAAGAAATATGCTAATGATTACAGTGAGAAGAAGACTGATGATATGATAAAGTGCTATAATTGTGATAAGGTGGGTCATTTTGCCAAGGACTGTCGCAAGCCTACCGTCAGAAATTCCGACTACTGTAAGCACAAGATGTTATTGGCTAAGCAGAAGGAAGTGGGTAAGGCTCTAATGGCTAAAGATGAGTTTTGGCTTGACCACTTCGATGAGGAAGAAAACGAAGAAACAAACACAAGCGTCTGATGGGTAAAGAGGTCAAGTATGATGACACTGATGAAGAAATATCTGATGAGGTACAAAAATTTTCTAAGTCTGATTTTTTAAACAAAATGGAAGCCATGATGATTGAGCTTCAAGACCTTCAAAATAAACTGAAAAAGGAGAAAAGCAAGGTTGCAAAGAAGTGTCAAACAATTTTTGATCTCAACAAGGAACTTGTTGGGAACAAACACTTGATTGACTCTTTGAACAAGTCTGCTACTGGTTTTAAACAAGATAAAGATTGTTTTGAAACTAAGATTTCTGAAGTTGTGTCTAAACTTTCAAAATCTGATCTAGAAAAACAAGAATTTGTTCTAAAAGCTCATAAATTGCGGTTGAGAATAAGAATCTGGAGAAAAAGGTAAATGATTTGGAAGCCAAACTATATGCTAGAGGACAAACAGATCAGACCATTTTCTTAAACACACCTAATGAGGAATCTAATGTTAAAGAGAAGTGGCGACTCGGTTTCGATAACCCACATTATCTAAAGAAAGCAATCAGAAAACAACCAGCCTTGTATAACTTTGATTTTCTACAAGCGGCTACCAAACATCCTCATTTGAAACCCAAATTTGTTACCAAATCACCTGATGAGGTTGAGGGGAAAGAAGATAAGAATAGAAAGACTATAAAGAAAATGCAACTAACATTTTGCTATCAAAAGTTGAATGATAGTTATCTTTCAGAAAAACCAAAAATTTTATGAAATGATTATTTTGCAAGTTATTCTACTACAGAGTTGGAGGCAAAACCTATTAAAGCAAAAATTTATGTTCCTCCACTTGTGTTAGAAAGCAAAATAACTGAGCTTGAAAATGCTTTATATGATGAAAGATATTTGGTTGATATTGAACAAATTGTATTTTCTACTGTAATGAAGAACACTGTTTTTAAAACTGAATCCAAAGAGTGTTCAACATCTTCTAAGGCACCTCAAACTTCAGAAGATGACTTTGATGACTTATTTGCGTCTGCAAATGATTTTCTAAATTATGATGATGGGTGTGTAAATGAAATTGATATGTTTGACTTCAATGCTAAACTTCCAGATCATTTTGTTTTTATCATTAACTCTGAAGCTTTACCAAGTGTGTTTGAAGTAAGTGAATCATCAACCAAGGTTGGTGAATCAGTTTTCGTGAGTATTGAATACTACGAAAAAGGTAAGAGGCAAAAGAAACGACGCTCACAGAAACGGACCAACAGTGGTAAGCTTAAGAAAAGAAAAACTCGAAAATCTGATTTTCCTAACAAATCTAAATATTTTGTTTCAGAGTTGAAAAAGAAAAGGTCTAAAGAACGAACTGAGTGGCGACCAAAACAGAAGGTTGATGAGAAAGTAGAATCATGTCCTGATACTTTTTGTAATAGACAGACTGGCAGTATTTATCAAGTAATTGGTATTGTTGCTTCTAATAAACAAAAACTTGTAATTCCTTACAAGAAATATACAATAAAGCAATTACTCCAATTATCTCGGTCTACTACTAAGTTTTTTAAATATAGACGGAATGATTTTGTTTCTCTCCAAAATTCTGATGATTGGTTTTGTTCTTATCATGTTTATAATTCTAAAGCTTCTCATGTTTTTAAAAACAAAAGAGGACCCAAATTTATATGGGTGCCAAAATCTTGCGCTAATCCGATAGGACCCAGATTTAAATGGGTACCTAAAGTTATTGTTCCCTGATTTCTCCTGTGCAAACCCGTCATATGTGGTACTTGGATTCTGGTTGCTCCAAGCATATGACTGGGCAGAAAGATATTTTGTCTAATTATAAAAAGAAATACTGCGGGAACGTGCGCTTTGGGAACGACAAGTTTTCACCAATTTTGGGTTATGGTGATGTGATTCAAGACAACGTAACGATTACGAAGGTGAGCTACGTTGAAGGTTTAGGACATAATCTCTTTACCATTGGACAGTTCTGTGACAAAGACTTAGAGGTTAATTTCAAGGCCAAGAGGTGTTCTGTGCGTATTGAAGATGGTAAGGAACTCTTGGTCGGCACGAGAAAGTCAAACCTCTACACGATAAATCTTTCAAAAGTCAAGACTGACAATGAGGTGTGTCTACTGTCAAAAGCCTCGCTGTAACAAAGTTGGTTATGGAATTGAAGGTTTTCTCACCTAAATTTTCGTTACATCAACAAACTGGTCACGGGAAAATTAGTCAAAGGACTTCCTGAGCTTAAGTACGAGAAAAAACATCTGTGTGCAGCGTGTGAGAAGGGCAAGATGAAGAAAGCTGCTCATAAGCCAAAGCCTGAGCCTAGTAAAAGTTCTCCACTTGAATTGTTGCATATGGATCTCTGTTATCCTATACGTACACAAAGCATAAACGGCAAAAAGTACGTATTAGTGATTGTGGACGATTACTCGCAGTACACTTGGGTCAAATTTCTGAGAACAAAGGATGAGACGCCCGAAGTCATCATTACTTTTCTAAAGACTATTCAAGTCAATCTGCAAAAGTCAGTCAAGCTTCTTCGAACTGACAATGGCACAAAATTCAAGAACAAAATTGTATAAGATTATCTCGAATCGGTCGGGATAACACATCAATTTTCTACTGCCAGAACGCCTGAACACAACGGAGTTGTAGAGAGACATAACAGAACGCTAGTCGAGGTCACCCGAAATATGTTGAGTCAATCGGATCTAACTCTATTTCTATGGGCCGAAGTTGTATCGACTACTTGCTACACGCAGAATCGATCCATAATCCACCACCGGTTTGGTAAAACTCCATATGCTTTGATAAATAATCGTACACCTAGCATTAAACATTTTCATATTTTTGGATGCAGGTGCTTCGTACTGAACAACAAAGAGAACTTGAACAAGTTCAGTCCAAAGGCTGACGAAGGCATCTTCATTGGCTACTCTCAAACGTCTGATGCGTACAGGGTGTATTTGATGAAGTCAAAGATCGTGGTTGAAAGCGTAAACGTTACATGCGACGAAGAGTTGGCTTTTGAACAACATAGTTCAAAACCTGTACTTACTGGAGTACTAGCTTCTGGACAAATCAGTCCATAACATGTGGTTAAAGACACTAATTCTGATAAACCATCTACTTCTACATCTTATTTATCAGAATTAGATTTATTGTTTGAATTCTTGTATGATGAGTTTCTTGGTTCTAAATTGCCTAAATCTGTTGTGGGTGACAGACCTGAAGATTCAAGCAGTCATCATCCAATCACTTCAGATGTGTCAACTGAAATTGTTTCCCCGGTTCAGCAAGAAACTACGATTCAAACAACTACTCCTTATGTTGAAGTTGTACATAACACTATCGAAACAGAAGTTGTTGATTCAATTGGTTGCACTGAAACGACTAATCAACAGCCAGATAATGTTGTACCAACTGAAATTTCTGCACAGAATCTTTCAACTGAACTCCTCCCTGAATAAGAAGAAGATAGTGGATTCTTAGATGAACATCATGATCAATCTACATCAAATCCACTCCCTCATGAACATAGGTGGACCAAAGAGCACCCGATACATCAAGTCATTGGAGATCCATCCAAACCGGTGTAAACTAGGTCTGCTACATTAAATATGTGTATGCATGACTCATTTCTGAGCAAGGTAGAGCCAACACGCATATCTGAAGATCTAGCCGACTCAGATTGGGTAACTGCAATGCAAGAAGAGTTGAATCAGTTTGAAGCATTAAAAGACTGGAGACTAATGTCTAAGCCTGAAGGTAAAACAATTATTGGCACAAAATGGGTGTTCAAGAATAAGAAAGACGAAGATGGTATCGTGATCAGAAACAAGGAAAGACTAGTGGTTAAATTATATAGGCAAGAGGAAGTTATTGACTATGATGAGACTTATGCTCCAGTGGCGTGCATCGAGCCTATTCGCATATTTCTTGCATATGTCGCCCACAAGAACTTCACTGTCTACCAAATGGACGTGAAGACTGCCTTTCTCAATGGCATCTTAAAGGAGTAAGTCTGCGTCTCTCAGTCTGAAGGCTTTGTCAATCCAGAAAAGCCAAATCATGTATACATTCTAGATAAAGCTCTTTACGGTCTGAAGCAAGCCCCTCGAGCCTGGTATGAAGTTTTATCTAAATTCCTAGTCAAGTCTGGCTTCTCGAAAGGTAAGATCGATACTATACTTTTTATCAAGAAGGAAAAAGCTGATATCATTTTAATTCAGATTAATGTGGATGACATCATATTTGGCTCAACAAATCCAAAATACTGTAAGAATTTTTCTAATCTCATGGTGTCAAGATTTCAGATGAGTATGATGGGAGAGATGAATTTGTTTCTCGGATTACAAGTCAAATAATTTTCAATGGGGATTTTTATCAATCAATCAAAGTACATTTTGCAGGAACACGCCGATTGTTTTGCTTGGATGCGTGAAGACATGGTCGGCATCGACCCTAATAAGTCCAATTCAAGCCTTCATTAAACAATTCAATACAAAACAATCAAGATCATATCATAGAGTAGAGAGAGAAGTCGAATGTATTTCATTAGTCATATGTGTACAAACTTGATAAGCGCACAACTCTGAATGACATATTACTTAAGAAACTCTCAAAGGCTATTACATATTTATACCTCACTACACTTTCTCTCAAAGCAAGTAAAGTACAAAGTATGAAAGAGTGAAAGACATTACAAAATTCAAACTAACTTGATCCAAACAATGCATTAACAATCTCCCCCTTTTAGATCAAGCATTGATGATAGGCCTGCCCCAACAAGATAATCTTCCTTGACGAATTCCAAGCAGCGACTCAAAATTTCTGATCCCACGCGTGAAGTTGAAACGATCATAGATAGCATCTACAATTCTTTCAGTACGGATCTTGACAACCTTATTCATTCCTTTTTCTCCTTGCTTCAGCTTCTCTTTATTTTCCTTAAGCCTTCTCTCCAATTGCATTTTGATCACTTTCAAGGTTCCATCTGAAAACTTAGCGATTTCAGATAATCTGAAGAACCTGTTTTTGTTCTCAGAGGTCTTGTATAGACATCGCAGACAAATCTACATTATCTATCATAATGTTCACGAGATCTTCAATACAGCACTCTTGAACATTGTCGGCACTCTTATCTTTGTCAACTGCCTCTTCTTGCGTTTGATCTTCTCTAACTGACGAATCCACCACCCTCTGTCTCTTAGTCATCTCCCCCTCATGACCTTGATGATCTGGATCATCCTAGTCATGACTTCGTTTAAGAGGCGGACCTGCTTCAGTTCTGCAGTCCAGTTCATGACGATCAAATCGGTCAGAGAGAGCGGTTAGAGCTTGAGTCATTAATGATAGGCCTTCCTTAATCTCTTAAAAATTCGTCTGAGCTTCAGTACGAAAAGAAGTGAATTCCTTGTATAGCGTAGAAACCCTGTCATATGCAGAAGAAGAAGTTGGAGTCAGAGTCGGAGGCGGATTCGGTTGAAAAGTCCGTAACAAAGAGATCAAATCTTGATTTTGCTGTTCTGGTGGCGACAAAGAAAGAAGTCGAGCATAGAGCAGGTCATTCAATTATGTAATCGGAAGATCTTGAACAGAAGAGCGTGAAGGAACTGAAGTTGATACACCACTTTCCTCTGATTCGTCTCTATACTGAGTTGGAAGTCATAGTAGTACGTGTAGTTTACCTGTCTCCTTATAAATCTTTTTACAGCATCCAAGGCAACAAGAATATTATCTTTTCTAATAGTCATATTTTTGAAAAGATGATACAGGTACTCGATATCATCCACATTCAGAAAGCAGAAGTCAGCTTCATAAAATACACATTCTGTCAAGTCTCTCCTTTGCACATGGAAAACTGGATACCAAATATGTACAAACTGCACAAGTCTTACTAGCTTCACTGTTACTATTCCTGACTTGTTTTTAACAGCTTTCTCTGGTAATCTTACCTAATTCATCATCCGAGCATACTCCTCCTTATATTCCAAGGGTTGATCTGAGACACCCAAGTAGGGACAAGAGGTACTTGAGGTTGGTTTTAGGGACCGGTTTGGCTTTCGGCTGGTTAGAAGGAAAGAAAGGTTCAGGTTTAGTTTCAGTGTTTATGATGGGTAGGTTTTCAAAGCTAGGTTGTTCATCATGATTTAGGCTTGGAAATCTGTGTGGGCTAGGTAAATTGGTTTAGGTAGGTGGAATAGGTTGGCTAGTTGGAATTGGTTGAGTAGCTTGGCTAGGTGTAGCAGTTTGGGTAGTTTGGGTAGGTTTTTTTTCTGGGCTTGATGGAGGTTGGTTTACTAGGCTAGGTAGGTTGGTTGGTTGGTTGGTTGGTTGGAAGGTTCAATAATGATCATTTCTTTGAATGATGGTATATCGGGTTGTTCACAGATAGTTTCTGGAAGTTCTACGTTCACAGGACTCAGTTGGATGTCTTCTTGTGAGCATGCAAGGATATCCAGAATACTCTCTTCTCCTTCTCCTATCACATATCTTTCCTCCTCCTTGATCTTCCAGAAGTTGTCATACATTTCAACTGATGTTTCTTCATCATCGGAAAACAAGTCTAGTGCATATATCTCCTCCAATCCAGTAAGTCTAATTATCTCTTCTCTAGTAGCAACCACAGGCTTTTCAACCAATGGTTCTACGTCTTCGTTTACGTACAAGATCAACTCCATTCCCTGTCCTTCACCCATATTTCCTTGCTCCTCACTATCAAAATCAACCATTTCGGTATCCTCTCCTCTATCCGATCCACCAATAGCATGTTCAGACTCTGTAGCAGTTCTTTGACGTTTGCTCATCTCCCCCCCATGGTCATGATCCGAATCATGATCATGTCTCTTCCTAGAACCTGCTTGAGCTTTACACGAATCCTGAACTACTTTGGTTAACTCCTTAATGTGTTGAACCATTTCTGACTTGAAGGCATTGAATTCAAAGTTGGAAACAGCTTCAGATGATACTGGAGTTTGTTAAGCTCTGAACAAACCAATAAGATCGGCATCGGATTCTTCAGCGGGTGCCTGAGATAACAGCTTGGCATACAACATGGATTTCAGCTCCTCCACCGAATGATCAACCGGCTGAACTGGTGGTGGTGGAGGTGGCTGAAGAGGGTCGTCCACCGCTGGGCCTTTTCCTTTCAATAGGCTCTTTACCTTTTCTAACTCTTCCATAAATTTGGCATTTAAGCTCTCAGTAATGTGGTTCTCAACAGCCTTTAAGGCGCCGTTAAGGTACTCCTTTGACACAAAGTCGGGGAAAATAACTTCGGTGTCACTTAGACTTCCCGTTGTCACAACTGTTGAGGATCCAACAGTGTGGCCTGTGTTCAAAGATGGAATATTGATAGCAATGACAGGACTTCCATCCGATCCTCGTAGTCCGGATTGCGGATCTAATACGAATGTTCCAATCGGGTCACTAAGACGTCCGATGGTAGCAGAAGTATGAGTTTGTGTCCTAGTAATAAGAAATGATAAATCAACTGGCTCTAGACTCAATGGTGCACTGAAAGAAATTGAGCTCTAGGGCAACTGAGCTCTAGTTTTAATACCTATACATTCCGATTGAAAGCTAGGTAGTGTTTATGCTAAAACCCCATGCGAAGTTGAGACTATGGCCTGTTGAGAGGCTATAAAATAGATGGCAGAGGTGTGCAATTGCATAAGTGGGTTACTTATGACTTGTGCTTCCGAATGCAACACATGCAACGGATCACTGGATGTGGTTACCCTTCTTGAATGGTAGGTTATGGTACACTCTCTCTCGCCATATTCTTTTTCTTCATTCTCTCTTTGCCTCATAATTTCAGTATTTTCAACCATAACTCCCTCAGATCTCCTTATGTCTCCCAAAACATTTGCAATTTCAGTACCAACAGTATCTATCTCCATGTCATCATGTTGTAGAGAGACATCATCTAAGAAACCAAAGTTGTGTTGGAGATTTTCATCTTCAACATCAGTAACATGAATAAGTTCTTCTGATTGATGATCCGAAGTTGTCGAAGGAATTGTCTCTGTTGAGCTAGCACGCCGATTCAACTATATTTCAGAATTCAGACCTTCATCAGCTATCCCTTCCGGAAGACTTGCTTGGCGAATAATAGTCCTTTCAGGTTGGGATGTGAAGACCTCTAGTCGTGTGGCATCTTGTGTCGAGGTCTCCACAGCTTCAGATCTAGAATGCTGACCCTCGCTTGTTCCCCTCTCGGTATTTTCCCTCAGCTCTCCCCGTTCCTGGACCCCCATAGTCTCAGGAACACTCACCGACTCCTCTCGCCTAAGGGTGCAGTCTAGGGTAGGGATAACCGGTGTTGGTAATCCCATAGACTCTCTATAATCTATGACACACTCAAAGTTCGGATTTGCATAAGAGAGTATAGCTACTGGAACTAGCATAGAGTATGCAAACTGCTTTCTTTGTTTCTGGAGATACTTCATCTCAAAGTCTGGTGCAAGATCATGTTGAGATCTCTTTGGTATATCTCGGTTAGAGCGGATCATGCTTTGGATTATCAACTGAAGAAACCTTTGATAAGGCACGCAGATTGGTCTCTTGGAAGTATTCTTACTGATGACTTTTTCGTACAATTCCGTTCAGAAAACCACTGAGTAGTCAACGTGTAGATCGTACACGACAGCATGAAAGAGCCTTAGTGTGTGCATATTCGTATTATCAAGACCAGAATTTCTGGAAGTTAAACATCGGTTGATCACGGAGAACATATGGTAGTAAAATGATGGAAGATTGGTCTTCTTAAACTTACTTATCTTTGTTAGTGAACCAGCATAACCCAAGGCGTGGATGCCTTCAAATACTTGTGAGTCGACTGGGTATGAATTAAAGCTGGTTCTGCACTCTCATGAGTTAGCTTCAGGTAAGTCCAATATCCATCTGAGTCTCTGATATGTTAGAATAGAAGTGAAATTATCAATTCTGATCCGGAAGTATTTATTTGTGTTGCTCTCAACCACGTATTCTATCGTCTTCCAGGCTTGTTGTATATAGATCAAGGGAATTGAAGCAGTGTCAATCAAAGCCTGATGAAGTGGATGACCCTTCAAAATTTCCACAACAAGAGGATTGACATTTAGACTGTCAAAGTCCACATGATGATTGTTGAGGTAGAACACATATACTCAGACGGACTGATCAGGGCAAGATCAGGATCTATACCAACTTCAGACTGAAAGTGAGATCTAGAGGATGGCATAGGAGTCTCTTTTGACACGTTTGGATCATGTTCATCCATATGGACACTTGGATCATGTGGCCCAAAATTTACTAGCATAAACACATACAGATTATCACAAAACACTTTGTTTATTAATCACAAGATTACATCAAGTCATAGATCTATTAGTGATTAAACTTTCAAAATAGAATGTGTTTGTGTGTGTACTCAATGTGTGCAACTATGTGTTTTTCTCTCTCAATCACCACTACCTTTTCACCTTCACTTTCACACACTTAATTCTTGTACTCTCTATGTATCACCTAACATCTAACACAAAGACTTGCTTATATATAGGTCAACATGACCAAGCAAGGTCAAACCTTCTAGAAACAAATACACCTCACACACAAACACAATTACAACAAAAAACCCTTATTTAATCTTGAATACAATTTCAGTTTAACAATCTCCCCCTTTGAATTCAAGATTAAAATTTTTTTTGGCAATAATCTTCAGGTCTTCATATCTTCAGAATTAACTTCAACTTTGAAATCTTTTCCGTCTTTGACAACTTGAAAACTTTGACAATTCTTCAAACTTTTCTCTTCCTTTGAATTAACTTTTGCATATTCTGAATAGACAACTTTTACTTTCAAACTCTGTCTTTCTTCCACTTTTTCTTTGGATTAACTTTCTTTATCCTTTGACTTTAATCATCTGAAAACTTTATCTTCTCTGAAATCTTTAAAACTTCACTCTGATCTTGAACATTGATTATTCTCCCCCTTTTTAATGATTTGTAAGAATCAAAATCATTAAAAACACTTCAAGGTCAGATCCGTCATTGAATGAACTTCCCACCATCTGATAAGCACATTCTTCATGAACTTTCATCTCCTCCTTTGGATAATAGACAATCTCCCCCATATAAGAAAATTATAAATCTCCCCAAAACATGATGTGATAAAAGATGTCGTCTGATCTGAAAGAGCCGTTGAACCATGAATGTATTCATTTGAATCTTTTCAAATTCAAACGAAATAAGAATGGTAACCCTGAATCAACATATGAAACAGTTAGAAATGCCTGTCAGTAACACGAAGTTACTGTGTACAACAAATGTACAATATAAGGAGCTGGTTTGAGGTTGACTCCCCAGGACTTCCATTCAATCATTGAAAAACACAAGATAATTCTATGAATGTTCTGACAGAAAAACATATTCTCTGTGTGCTCGTGCTTGTGTTTTGAAAGAATTAGCACAATGATTGTGTTTCATAAGGCTCAACATATGTAAATCACTGAGATAGCAATGATTATACATGAACTCAACGTGCATGAGAAAGGGTTGAAGGTGGGGCAACTTTCCTTCTTTTTCAATATCAGCATCTTCCAAGTGATGATCCGATAGATTATGTGTTGCTTCCCCAGAAAATGTGAAACATTCTCTTTTTAAGAAAAGAATGAGTAGCTAGGGAGGTTGTATGCAAGAGATGGCATGGGTTATTTGCCTATTTCAATGATGGTCACGAAAGAAATGTGAACCAATCAGTAATGTGGCTACCCGACTCAGAAAGATGTTTGGTGCAGAGTTCTGATATTCTTTTAACTTTGTTCTCACACCCTCTTTCTTTTAAACATTTAAGCTCACATCTAACAAATCTCTCATTTCCGTTTTACCTCAGCTCACTCCCACACTCAATTCTTTTAGACCCCTCTCCCCTCAATCACTCAAAGGATTTCTTCCGGGGTAGGAAACACTGGTTATCGTGAATCCATGGAAGATCTAGTAAGCACTCACACTAAATCCCATGTTCCTAAAAGTACATGTTGTTCAATGATTTTCTTGACATGTAAAGCACAAGAAATCATATGTCAGTGTTTGTATGCTCATTCAAAAAATCAAAAATGAAATTTGAGCATTTTGAACATTTAAGATATCTCAAAACTTTATATGAATGAAAAGAATAGAAATGTTTTGAGAATCTGACAATGATTAAGATCAGATCAAATTATCATGAAAAAAATATTTGGGAATTCAAAGACGTTTGTTGTTTATATGAACAATATTTAAACATATTATCAATGAAAGCACATTTAAAAATGAAATGACGTTTGATTCAAACAATTATGAATACCAAACGACGGGAGTATTACCATAGAAAGATATATCATTTGATACATGGTAATAACATAATCAATTTGAAAATACTGAACCAGTGTGTGTAGGAATACTTGACAAAGTATATAGAAAAGAAAATACACAAGTATTATTCTTTAAAGAGCACACTGCCAGATAAACAATAACTTTCACAAATATCCAAAAATCATTTAAAATTCACACTTCTCAAATCAGAAAAACATTTTAAGATCGTGAAGTGGTTTGAACATTTGAAAAACAATTTTCACAAATGAAAGTTGTTCTTCTTTCACAAGTGTTAGAGTATAAGGATTAGAATATTATACCTATGAATCATAATCCTTAACTCCCCCTGGAATGAATATAGCAATTAAAGTATCCTTGACTAGATATCCTCCCCCTTGATATCTGTAAAACATCAATCTTTTTAGAGATATTTTTATAAAAGATATAGCAATATAATTTCCAAACTCCCTTTCAAACGAAAAACTTCCTGAAAAGATGTAATCTTGAAAGCATCCTTCAGAAGAAAACATTTGAATACGGGTTTTGAACTGAATTGTCCAAAAGCCATTATGCTTTGAAGCACGGGTTCTGAACAAATTTGTTCAAAAGCCTTTGTCACATAACATATCCTGCAAGAAAAAGATTTTGGTAATCATTATAAAAATGATTCCGCTTTAGTCAGTCAACATATGATGAAATATCCAAAATATATTCAAATAAAGCACAAGATTACAAAAACTCCCCCTATAATCATGAATTGGCGTTTAACATACCAAGTTTGCTAACTAAAAAGGTAAACCTCTTTTCATCCAACGGCTTGGTGAAAAGGTCAGCCAACTGGTAGTCTGTAGTCACAAAGTGCATCTCGATATCGCCCTTCTCGACATGATCCTTTATAAAATGATAACGCACGTCGATGTGTTTTGTCTTGGAATGCTGCACTGGATTAGCAGTTATCGCAATCGCACTCTTAGAATCACAGTAAATAGGGACTCGTTGGTAAGTATATCCGAAATCTTTTAACTGTGTTTTCATCCAGGGGACTTGTGAACAGCAGCTTGCGGCAGCTACGTATTCAGCCTCGGCGGTGGATGTAGAAACACAATTTTGTTTCTTAGAAGTCCAACTAACCAACTTATCACCTAAAAACTGACAAGAACCAGAGGTGCTCTTTCTATCCAGTTTGCATCCTGCATGATCAGCATCAGTATAGGCAGTTAAATCAAAAGACGAACCCTTAGGATACCAAAAGCCTAACTCAGTAGTTCCTTTAAGATACCTAAGAATCCGTTTTACAGCAACCAGGTGTGATTCCTTCGGATTAGCTTGATATCTCGCACAGAAACATGTAGCAAACATAATATCCGGTCTACTCGCAGTTAAGTACAACAGTGAACCAATCATGCTACGGTACACTTTTTGATCTACTAATTTGCCAGAAAGATCTGCATCTAAAAGTGTGCCCGTTGCCATCGGTGTTTTCATCACTGAACTATCACTCATGTTAAATTTCTTTAAAATATCTCGAATATATTTTGATTGATTAATGAAATTGCCTTCGGGTAACTGTTTCATTTGAAGACCAAGGAAAAAATTCAGTTCGCCCATCATTGACATTTCAAAACGAGATTCCATGATTCGTGAAAAGTTTTTACAAAACTTTGGATTTGTAGAACCGAAAATTATGTCATCTACATAAATCTGGATTAGAATCATATCATCACCTTGCTTTTTCAGAAAGAGAGTAGTATCAATTGTACCTTTCTTGATTCCTGAAGCAAGTAAGAATTGAGTTAGAGTTTCATACCAAGCTCTTGGTGCCTGTTTGAGTCCATACAAGGCTTTGTCTAAGACATAGACATGATCAGGGTGCTTTGGATCAACGAATCCTTCTGGTTGAGCAACATATACTTCTTCATGCAATATCCCATTTAAAAATGTTGATTTTACGTCCATTTGAAAGACATTAAAATTTTTATGCGCTGCATAAGATAAGAAGATACGTATGGCTTCCAGTTGTGCCACAGGAGCAAACATTTCGTCATAATCAATCCCCTCCTGTTGACAATAACCCTTTGCAACAAGGCGAGCTTTGTTCTGAACTACAACTCCAGATTCATCTCTCTTATTTCTGAATGCCCACTTTGTTCCAATAACGGATTTTCCTTCTGGAAGTGGTATAAGTCGCCAAACTTTGTTCCTCTCAAATTGCAGAAGTTCATCTTGCATTGCCAGTATGCAATCTGGATCGCGCAAGGCTTCTGAAGCTTTCTTTGGCTCGATGGAACTTAAAAAACTTGAGTACAGACAAAAATTAGCCGATGCTGCACGCGCTTGTACACCAGACTGTGCATCACCAATGATATTATGAAGTGGGTGATCTCTTGTCCATTTCATTGTACTTGGAATCGGATGGATTTTAGCTTGAGTATTATCTTCCTCATATTCATCATACACTGCAGGTAAGTCTTTATCAACCCCAGATGTGCTCGGGACATCTTGTACAGCCTCTTCTGAAGTAAATATTTCCGGAGCAATAGAAGAATCACTCGGAATTTCTTTTGTAGAATTTGGATCTGCATTCACAGAATCAACATTAGTGTCTTCAGAATGTATATGTGTAGATGTACCTGATGTGGTTGAAATTGTGACATTTTCAGAAGGTCCTGAAATATCTGCTATTATAATTGGAACCTCTGAAGTTGATGCGGATATGCTTGATTTTTCAAAATCAGCACAAATATCCATAAAAGCATCAAAAAATAATAAGTCTAATTCAACTCGCAAGTCCTTAAACTCGCAGACTGAGAAACACGCAGATCAAAACTTGCGCGTTTGATAAACTCTCAAGCAAACTCGCAGATAAACTCGCAAGCAAACTCGCAGATAAAACACGCAGATCAAAACTCGCAAATCGACGAAACTCGCAAGTGCTTAAACTCGCTAAAGACTATTCATACTGAAACTCGCTAACAGAGGCGTGCGCGTTTACTAAACTCGCTCGTCGAAGCTTGCGTGTTTCAACACTTAGAAAAATTTCCTGCTATTTTAAACTCGCACGATGAGTAAACTCTCAGATCACTATTCCAGCTCAAACTCGCACGTCAAATGAACTCGCAAACTACTGTTTCAGCTCAAAATCGCTAACGCCTAAACTCGCAAGTTACTATTCACGTTCAAACGCACCGATTGAGACGTGCGCGTTCCTGAAACTCGCTAGGCACTACATGCGCGTTTGAGCAAACTCGCTAACCAAGCTTGCGCGTTCTGGTCCTTAGAAAAATTTCGAACTTTTCCAAACTCGCTAACAACGATCAGCGAGTTTCTAGAACTCGCTAACCACGCCTTGCGTGTTTTAGCCCAAAAATAACTTTCTTCAGCTTGCGCGTTCTAATGAAGAACTTGCGCGTTTGATAGATTTAGCGCGTTCTTCCGACTTCCGTGCGTGTTCTTCATCTGATTCACCATTTTCAACACCAAACTTCGAATTTTGGCACCAAACTTTGAGAATTTGTTCACTTGATCATCGAGAACTCATTTCCAACAACTAAATTCGATCCACAACACAAAAATACAAAGATTTATTCAAAAACAGTGTGTGAACTCGAAAACTTAAAAATACACAAAATCATCAAATTGATGATCAATTACAGTGCAATTACTGAAATGAATTATACAGACTCGATCTAATTAACTTCGTGAACATAACCTGATCAAATTCAAATCGAAATTTGCATTAAAACTCAAAATTGATCCGGTGAACAGTAACGATGAACAGTGTCGTGTTTTTTTTTAATTTTCTTGATTTTCAAACGGATTTGGCTCTGATACCAATTGTGGCCCAAGATTTACTAGCATAAACACATACAGATTATCACAAAACACTTTGTTTATTAATCACAAGATTACATCAAGTCATAGATCTATTAGTGATTAAACTTTCAAAATAGAATGTGTTTGTGTGTGTACTCAATGTGTGTAACTATGTGTTTTTCTCTCTCAATCACCACTACCTTTTCACCTTCACTTTCACCAACTTAATTCTTGTACTCTCTATGTATCACCTAACATCTAACACAAAGACTTGCTTATATATAGGTCAACATGACCAAGCAAGGTCAAACCTTCTAGAAACAATTACACCTCACACACAAACACAATTACAACAAAAAACCCTTATTTAATCTTGAATAAAATTTCAGTTTAACAGATCATGTGAGATTTCTTCCGCCATTGTTTACCTGAAAAAAGATAGAAAGTATTGGATAAAATCCAATATGTTAGTCAATAAGCTCAAAAACTTGTTTTTAGAAAACATTTTGATACACACAGTATCAAGTACAAAATGATTGCACTTTAAGATCAAAAAGTTAAGCACAGAAACTTACATGAAGCAAAATGTAACTTGAACAAAAATTACAAAAATATACCAAAAATGACACAAACTTGAACAAGATACTTGTTATTTTGAAGTTGTTCTTTCAAATAATGAAGTATTGCATGAACACTTAAGGTTTGAAAATTTTGAAAAAAAATTGAAGTCCAGAACTCTCAAGACACTGAGAGGGACTAGACACGTGCATGTCAATAAACTCGCATGATAACCAAAACTCGCAAATTCTGAAACTTGCATGAACTGTAACCAAGAAACTCTCATGAATTTTAAAACACGCATGAAACTGAAACTCGCATGAATTGTCCTAAAAAAATTTCTTCATATGTAATTGAAAGTCCAAAAATTCGCAAATGCAAGAAAGTTCATCAAGAACTCTCATAGTTAAGTGTTCACACAAGAACACTTAGAGAACTATTCACCGAAAAAAATTTGAAATTTCAACTTTCAAATTCAAGAGTTTGAACCCAACAATCTGAATATTTTCTTTTGATTAATTCAATTTATTTTAAATGATCATATTTAAAGTCGTTTTAGCTTGTAATCGAAATTAGGTCCATAGGAATCAAACAGTTCAAGAGGTTTCGTTTATTAGCTCGAGTTCAAGTCCAAAATCAGTTCACAGATTCGATTTCAGGGATTCCAAGAGTCAATGTAACCTGCAAATGGACATTGTAACACAAACCTAGATAGAATCGAGTTCAAAAACACAATACAAACATCGTTATATGAGAACAAATTCAAAATAATACAGGTATCGTTCAAAGAAGTTGAACAGTCACATGAACAATTCAAACATACGGAAACCCTAGAAAAAAGGAAAATCGAATATGAAAAATAACACTAAAAGATTCGAAATATACTAAGAAACAAGAATTAAACATTGATAGATTGAAAACCTACACTGAATCTTCGATTTAAGAATCTGAAATCGAAAGTCGCAAAAAAAAGTTTGAGAGAAAATACTCTAAGTGTGAGAAATCGCAAATATGTATCTGAGAGAAGTGAGTCGTACAAAGGGAAAACACGCAATATATACTCAGAGAGTTAAAAGACACGTGGCATGATTTGATTCGATGACCCACTTCGCGCAGAACAAAGAAACAGTACTTGTCGTACAAAGAATAGCAAGTATGTGTGTGCACTTCGCGCATGAACGATGTGCGCGAAGTGTAAAACTCGCAAGTTGTAACGTGCACGAAGATGAAACTCGCATAACATTACGTGGGTGAAGTGATATGAACAGTAAGAACTCGCACGCTTTGATGTGCGGGAAATGGAAACTCGCAAAGCATAGGGTGCGCTTTTTGTACTTCGCGCAGCCTTTGCTATGCGCGAAGTGTAAACTCGCATGACATTGTTTGTGCGCTTTACACTTTGCGCAAGCAATGGTGTGTGCTTAGTACAAACTCGCACAAAACCATGCGTGTTTTATACTTAGAAAACTTTTTGATAAATTTCCAAAAATAGAAACTTTCCAAAAATATTTTGTTCCGCTTTCCAAAAATAGCAAGTTTCCTCAAAACACTTTTAAGCCCAAAAATTTTACTTTTTCTCTGAAAAAAAACTTTCTGATTTCAAAATACCTTTTTAAACACAGACTCACACACCTACTTACAGACTTTTACATTTATGCTCCCCCTTGAAGTGTGCATGTCTGTTTTCTCCCCCTTGATGTATGCAATATGCTCAACAAACTGAAGTACAAGTCTTGATCTGACTTGATCAGAAGTCAAAGTCCATGATTTTGAAGTCCGGGTTCTGATCTGATATAATCAGAAGCCAAATTACCTGCTCCCCCTAAACCTGAGCATCCTACAAAACAGATTTCACAGGTTTTGGTACCCATATATACTTGGGTCCTGGTTTGTCGGATTTACGAATCCACTTCTCAATAGGTTTAAATCTTTTAACTACACTATTCTGAGAAGTTATTCTGTAAGTACCATACCAGTTGTGAGCAGACTCTTTTTGCACGAAATCACTCTCCCCAGAATAAGAACAACAAATCTTATTTTCAGCCAACCTGATAAGATGATTTGTGGAGTAATGCAAATCAGGTGAAGCAAAAGATTTACCTTTACGAGCTTTGTTCTTTTTAGCATTGGATTTGGATGTGGATGGGAATAATTTCTGAACAGCTTTACCATCTAAAGATCCTTTAACAACCCAAACCATCTGATCTGCCCTTGATTGTTTTCCAGGAAATTTGTTGTTAGATTTAACTGTGCCATCAATAGTATGAATATAAAACAGATTGGTAGGACGAATTTGACTTATATCAATAGTTTTAGTTTTGACACTGTTCTTTCTTGAAACTTTTTCGGATATAAAACTTGAAGCAGTTTTAAAAGAACAAATTGATTCAGTTGTCTTATCAAGAGGTGATTGATCAATCACATCTGCAGAAATTTTTTCAGACAACTCTAAAAGTGTATGATCCCAATATTCAATCAAGCAATTAAAACAAGATATGACAATTATGGGTTCTAGAGAGAGAGTAGAAAAAGAAACAGTCACAAGTATTATTATCACAAGTGTACGTATGGTACTTGGTTACAAGATTTCTAACAACACAAGACTTATATATGAATACTACTTCTCTCACACAACTAAACTCTCCAAGTAAAAAACTCTCAAGACACTAAGTTTGACTATATTGACTCTACATGACTTTGACTTTTCTCATTAAATCTTGGATACAATTATACACTAACAATCTCCCCCTTTGTATTCAAGATTTAATAAAAATTTGACAATCGTCTTCATTGCTTTGATTCTTCAAACTTTGACTCTGGTAGGTTTAAACATTGAAGCTCTAACAGTCTTTAATCTCTAATGCATTGAAGAATCTTGAAAAGTCTTTCATATTTAGCATCTTTGGAAAGTCAACAAGTCTCGAACACGAATCTGAAGTCTCAAACTTTTGAAACTTCAGAATTCTTTCAGCTTTTGAACTTTGAGGAATCTTTGATCTCTTATCTTCATCTCTCTGATCTCTGGACTTTCTTCAGAAAACAAACTTTCTCAAACATCTTAAATTGACTTTGAATCATCTCGGAATGATTTATTTTCATCAGTCTTGAAGTGTCACTTAATCTTCATTCTTCATTAGACTTAAACTTTCTAAATTTCTTCACAAGTCTTTGAAATTGAACTTTGAATTTTCTTCATGCTTTGAAATTGAACTCTGTAGATTTCTCCCCCTATTTGATGAATTGTGAGAATCAAAATAATCAAAACTCATTTCAATTTCATCTCAGTCTTTGAAACTTCTTCCTTTTTAAACAATGTAGAACATTCTTCTGGTAATGTATGAACATTCTCCCCCAATGGATCTGATAGTGAGCCGTCAATTCATGAATGTATTTATCCGAATCTTTTCGTGTTCATACAAATTATGAGTTGTAACCCTGAATCAACATATGAAACAGTTAGGAATGCTTGTCAGTAACACAAAGTTACTGTCTACAGCGAATGTACAATTTAAGGAATTGGTTTGATGTTGACTCCCCAGGACTTCCATTCAATCATTGATAAACACAAGGTATTTTCTATGAATGTTCTGACAGAAAACAAATTTTCTGTGTGCTCGTGCTTGTGTTATGAAAGAATTAGCACAATAATTGTGTTTCATAAGGCTTAAATTATGTAAACCATTGAGACAGCAATAGTATACACACACTCAATGTGCATGATGAAGGGTCGAAGGTGGGGCAACTTTCCTTCTTTTTCAATATTGGTATCTTCCAAATGAAGAACCAATAGATTATATGTTGCTTCCCTAGAAAATGTGAAACATTCTCTTTTTGAGAAAAGACTGAGTAGCTGGTGGGGTTGTATGCAAGAGATGGCATGGGATCATTGCCTTTTTCAATGATGGTCACCAAAGAATGTGAACCAATCATATTATGTGGCTGCCCGACTCAGAAAGAATTTTGGTGCAGAGTTTAATATTCTTTTACTCTGATCTCTCACCCTCTTTCTTTTAAACATTAAAGCTCACTTCTAACCAATCTCTCATTTACATTTTACCTCATCACACACCACTCTCAATCTTTTGACCCCTCTACCCTCAATCACTCTAAGGATTACTTCCGGGGCAGGAAACACTGGTTATCGTGAATCCATGGAAGTTCTTTTAAGCACTCACATTGAATCCCATGTATTTTCCTAAAAGCATGTGTTGTACAATGATTATTTTGACATTTTAAGCATAAGTAAACATTTTTGTCAGTATGTGTATGCTCATTAAGAATCAGAATGAAATTTGAGCTCTTTAAGCATTTAAGATTTCTCAAAACTTTGTATGAATGAATAAGCATGAAAGAATAGAAATGTTTTGAGAATCTGACAATGATTTAATCAGATCAAAATTCATGAAGAATAATATTATGGGAAATCAAAGACGTAGTATGTTTATATGGACAATATATAAACATTTTTTTATCAATGAAAACACATTTTAGTATAGAAATGATGTTTGATTCAAACAACTTTGAATACCAAACGGGAGTATTACCATAGAAAGATTTAACTTTTGATACATGGTAATAACAAAGTCAATATAAAGTATTGAACCGTTGTGTGTGAATACTTTACAGTATATAGACAAGATAATACATAAGTATTAATCTTGGGAAACACACAGTCAGTTAAACTTTAAAGCTCCATAATGAAAAACATTTAAAGTCACACTTCCAAATTCATGAAATCTTTTGAGAATAAAGAAGTGGTTTGAACATTTAAGAAAACGTTTTTCATGTTCGAAAATTGTTCTTCTTTCAAACAATCAGAGATTAAGATCAGAAGATATTTATTTGTAAGCTCCCCCTCAAATCATGATATAATGATTTAGGTCAGATAAGCTCCCCCTGGATATTTGCAAAATATCCTTATCTTAAACTTTTAAGAACGGGTCCTGATCTGTTGTAATCAGAAGCCACAAATCTTGACATTGAAGTACGGGTCTTGAACTATGTTATTCAAGAGCCACAATTTTTGTCATTTAAGTCCGGGTTTTGAACTGTTATGTTCAAAAGCCTTTGTTCTTGCTCTCTCTTAAACTTTGGGTGCCTGCAACACAGATTTAGCTTTTGGTACCCACTAGTATTTGGGCTGATTTGTAAGTTGCAGTTCTTGTGGGGGTGACATAGTAAGAACCATACCAGTAATTAACAAAATTATTACTTACAAAGTCATGTGCTCCACAGTAAGAACAGCAAATCTTCTTTTGAGCAATCCTGATCAAATGATTAGTAGAGTAAAACATATCATAATTACCAAAAGATTTACCTTTGTGTGCATTGTTCTTTTTGGCATTTGATGTGGAAGCAGATGTTTTGTTTTTCTTCTTCTCATCAGAAGAACCTTTAACTCTCCAAACCATCTGTTCTTTCTTTAATTGCTTCCCAAGAGATTTAACATAGAAGCTTACTGGACTATCAACAGACTTATCATAAAATAGATTAGATGGTCGAATCTGATTTGATTTGACAATGTTTGATTTGACACTTTTCTTTTTAAAAACATTTTTCTCATGTATAGAACTAGAAGTTGTTTTGAAAGAACAAACTGATTCTGTTGAATTATCAACAGGTGATTGATCAATCACATCAGCTGATACTTTATTTGACAAATCAACATTTGCAGCTTTCAAGTCCTTTATCTTTTTGGACAAAATATTTATTTCATCAGAAAGTGTGTCAAACTTTTGTTTCAAACCATTTCTTGCCATCTGTTCTTTAAGAATGTTTGAGGATAGAACAGAGATCTTGGACATGAGCTTAGATATTTCATATTCAAAATTTTGACGTTCAAGCTCAAAATCTTTTTCCAAGTTCTTGGTTTTATCAGAAATTTCATTGAAGATCCCAACATTTCTCTTTTCAGATTTCTTCTTTTCAATCTCAAAAGACTTTTTCTTTTCTTGAAAAGTTTTTCTTTCTTTCTCAAGTAAGTCTTGTAGAATTGAGATTTGTTTGGGAAATTCAGAAGTTTTATCTTCAAGAACTTTTCTCTCTTTGGCAAAAGTGTCTCTTTCTGTAATCAAAATCTTTTCAAAATCAGACACTAGCTTTGAGAGTTTAAGACATCTTATCTCAAGATCCTTCTTCTCTTGTTCAGCTTTCTTAGAAATATCAGACAGCTTTTGAGCATAAGATTTCTCTAAATCAGCTTTAACTTTATCTCCTTGGATGCTTTTCTTCAGTTCAGCATTCTTTAATTCCAATGCAGATATCTTATCTTCAAAAGCCTTAAACTTGTGTTGAAGCTCAACTGATTCATCTTTCAGCTCAGATGATTTTTGTTCAGTTGTCTTCAGTTGGCTTTGAAGATTCACAATCTTTCTCTCTTTCATCTTGATTTCCATTTCACAAGTCTGAATAGTGTTCTCTTTTAAAACAATAACTTTCTCTTTCTCTTTAATCTCTTTCTCTTTTGCCTTGACAATACCTGCAGAATCAGATTTAGCATGATTAGTACAATTAGAACAATCAAGAATTTTATCAGTATTTGACAATTTAGATTTCAAATCCCGATTTTGTTTTAATAGAGCTTAATTCTGATTTTTCAGCTTGTCTCGTTCAGCCTCTATTGCAGGTATCTTTGGCATATACAAGATAGCACAGTCTCTGGCTGACAGTACAATATTTCTTCTCTCATCTGTAGTTGGCATCTTGAATGATAGATGAACTTGAAAGAATGATCGTTCCCAAACAATTCAGAAAATTTGACTAAAAGTCAAAATCAGATCACCACTTGAAAAAAAAATTCTCAGAAAAAGTACAAGTCCAGAACTCGCAGACACAAGAAACTCGCAGAGCACTAAACTCCCAAAATAATGTTCAACTAACTTCGCGTTAAACGTGTTGTACGTGTTTGTAAAACTCGCAAGCCTCTTCGTGCGTGACGTAAGAAACTCGCAGAATACAAAAACTCGCAAATCAAAGAAATATGAAATCTGAAACTCGCACACAACATCATGCGTGTTTTGACTTCTTGCATATCACTGTTTACGCGTTTGTCAATAACTCTCATAACACATTGAAATATCAAAACCCTTCTTTGTGTGAGTTCTTCGTTGCTAGCGCGTTCTTTGACGTGCGTGTTCTTCGCTCTGAAGTTTGTGCGTTTTTCAAATCTAGCGTGTTCTTGAGTTCTGTTCACGGATTTCGATCACAACCTTTAATACCTGCAATTACGACTTGAGAATGCATAGGGTTGGTCGATTTAACATTTAGAACACATTTCTAATCTCAATTATTGATTAAAAACAATAAATCTCAATGACTAGATTCAAACAGTATCGAACAACATTTTTCAAGAAAACTAATATTTCTAAAATTGAGATCGAATTAGTTCGAATTTTGTGATACAATCAATAAAAAATCTAAAACCAAAATCGAATGCAATGAATCCATTTTCTTGTATCAAAAACGATTTTCCAATGAGAATTCGATTGAACAGTAACTTTTAGAAAAAAAAATCTGCGTGTTCTTGATTTTTCAAGAAATCAAACTGATCAAGTGATCTTTTCTGAATTAACTTGGTCTCGCTCTGATACCAATTGAAAGTGTATGATCCCAATATTCAATCAAGCAATTCAAACAAGATATGACAATTATGGGTTCTAGAGAGAGAGTAGAGAAAGAAACAGTCACAAGTATTATTATCACAAGTGTACGTATGATACTTGGTTATAAGATTGCTAACAACACAAGACTTATATATCAATACTACTTCTCTCACACATCTAAACTCTACAAGTAAAGAAACTCTCAAGACACTAAGTTTGACTATATTGACTTTACTTGACTTTGACTTTTCACATTAAATCTTGGATACAATTATACACTAACAAACTCAACGTTTGCAACTTCCAGATCTTTTATCTTTTTAGATAAAAGATTCTTTTCTTCAATAAATGTGTCAAATTTCATCTGTAAGTCAGATCTGGCCTTCTGTTCTTTTGACATATCAGTTGATAGAGCAGTTAATTTGTTAGAGAGCTTAAAATTTTCATTTTCAAAATTTTGACGTTCAATCTCAAAATCATTTTCCAGGTTCTTGTTTTTAGCAGAAATTTCATGGAAAATCCCAACATTTCTCTTTTCATAATTTTCTTTTCAACCTCAAAAGACTTCTTCTTTTCTTGAAACATTTTCTTTTCCTTTTCAAGTAAGTCTTGTAAAATAGAGATCTGTTTGGGAAATTCAACTACTTTTTCATCAAGAACTTTTCTTTCCTTAGCAAATGTGTCTCTTTCACTAATCAAGATTTTTTCAAATTCAGACACTTTCTTGGAAAGTTTTAGACATCTATGCTCTAAATCTTTCTTTTCCTATAAAGCTTTCTTGGAAAAATCAGATAATTTTTCATTGAAAATTTTCTCCAAATTGGCTTTTTCTTCGGATTTCTCTTTTTCTGCTGGAAGACTTTATGCAGAAGTCTTTTCTTCAAACTCTTTCACCTTGTTGAGTACACCAACTGTTTCAACTTTAATTTCTGAAGAATTCTTCTCAGTTGTCTTTAATTTAGTTTGAAGAAGATGTATCTCTCTTTCTCTCAATTTGATTTCTTTCTCTTTTGTATTGAGAATACCTGCAAAATCAGATTTTGAATTATTAGCACATTTTGTACAATCAGGAGTTATATCAGATTTTAACAAATTATTTTTAAACTCCTAAATCTGATTAAGAAGGGTTGCATTCTAAATCTTCTGCTTATCCCTTTCAGCTTCAATTGTCGGTATCTCTGGCATGTACATGATAGCAACATCTCTCCCAGCTAAAACAGTTGACATATTGAACAGATTGAGAAAGAATACTAATAATAGGCTTGATTCAAGATCTCCCAAACGAATTAGAAACAATTGACTTGATAAATCAAATCCGGATTACCACTGAAAAATTTCGCAGAAAAAATGCCAAGTATAGAACTCACACAACCCTGGAACTCACAAGTCACTATTCACAATACTTCGCGCTAAATACTTTGTGCACGAATAAGGAACTTGCAGACCACTACTAGCACGTATCGAGAAACTCACAAGTAGTGTTGTGCGCGAAGTGACTTCTCGCATATCACTTTGTGCGCGTTTTAGACTTAGAAAATTTTCGAACACTTGAACTTCTCGCAGAAGAATGTAAACTCGCACGTCAGGTAGAACTCGCACGAGCCTTTGCGTATTCCATACTTAGAAAATTTTGAGAAAGTAAGAACTCGCAAAATGTAAACTCGCACGATCAGAAACTCGCAGAAGGCTTTAGCACGAATCGGACTTAGAAAAATTCAGGAAACTTCTAACTCGCTAAATCAAAACTCGCACGCTTCAAGAACTCGCATAACAAGACCAAAAATACTTTGCACGAATCCACTTCTCACAGAAAGAACTTTGCGCAAACTCAAACTAAACTCGCAGAATACTCAGAAATCAGCATCTTGCGCGTTCTTCTTTTCTTGCATGTTCTTCCTTAGCGCGTTTTTCAGATCTAGCGCGTTCTTGCCTCTGAGTTTCAAAAATCAATCCAAAGTTCGAATTATCCTGCAAATTTCATTACAAACTGATCCAATATGTTCGAAAAGTGAAATTGAACACTTTCTATGCAAACAACAATGATTAGAAACAAGAAATTACAGTCCAAATTTCGAATTTACAGTGTTCGTGTGTTTTTCAAGAAAATTCGACTAAAATTCAAAATTGAAACATATTAAGTGAGAACTTCGTGAAACAATGTGAATGAAAAGTGATCAAAACTAGAAATCAAACACCACTAAACCATTTCTACACTTTAATTTCTACAAACTAAACAGAATTCGATCGAAAAGATGAATGTCAGAATATGTCTGCGTGTTCTTGGATGAAATCAAGAAATCGATCAACTGTAGTAATCCAATCAATCTGAATTCGTAATGGTAGGCTCTGATACCAATTGATAAGTCCAATTCAAGCCTTGATTAAACAATTCAATACAAAACAATCAAGATCAGGTCACAGAGTAGAGAGAGAAAGTCGAATGTATTTCATTAGTCATATGTGTACAAACTTGATAAGCGCACAACTCTGAACGACATGTTACTTAAGAAACTCTCAAAGGCTATTACATATTTATGACTCACTACACTTTCTCTCAAAGCAAGTAAAGTACAAAACATGAAAGAGTCAAAAATATTACAAAATTCAAACTAACTTGATCTAAACAATGCATTAACAGACCCCGAGGTCATTTTGCATCGACTCAACGTCAATCCTTCATTTAAATCCATCACGCATAAGTGACGCAAGTTCACTCCAGAGCGAAACAAAGTAATCAATGACGAGGTTGACAATTTGCTTAAGACCAGAAAGATCCGAGAAGTCAAATATCCCGACTGGTTGGCTAATGTCGTGGTCGTGCTAAAGAAAAATGGAAAGTGGACAGTTTGCATAGAACCATTCTAAGTGGAGAGTGGCTAATGTCCTGTCCTAAAGATCTATTCTGTTATTGTATTTTGTTTAGATCAAATAGTTTGACTTTCTATGTTTGACTTTGTCTTGTAAGCTTTTGAGCGTTTCTCATATATAGTTGTTTAGCTTTGTGAGAGTTTGTAAGTGACAATTGTATGAGCGTATTGTAATCATTCGACTTTAAGAGATATATGACAGCTTTATTTCTCTCACTACTTTCTCTTTCTAGATCTTATGTGACTTTGTGTTATTAATTTATATAGCTTGAATCTGTGGACTAACATTTGGTATCAGAGCCAAACGATAAAATCTTATCGAAACGAGTATCGGATCTCGACATTTCATGTGATTTAGCCCGATCTACAAGTAAATTTGTTCAAAACTCATATGCTCTTGAAGATTTTCTCGTGATAAGATTTCAGATCGACTACAATTTTTAGATTCGAAGATCGACTAGTTTTTGATGTTTTTTGAATTTTTGTTCCAAATTTTCGGTATTCTTCGCGTTTATTTTTAGATCCGAAAATTTTTGTGCATGAGTTAATCTAACTTGTCTAGATCTGTTCGTTGTTGAAAATAGAGCATTCTACATCTTTTAGATTTGAATTTCGTTGCAAATTGAGTGACATGTGAGGTTTTAAAGTCCTCTCGCCAGAAAAATGGATCTCATCGGAGCTACGCCGGAAAACCGATCTACAGCTGGATTTGTGATGTTTATCCACTTCAGATCTATTTCTTTATGAATTTGGAGCATAACGTGAGTTTTCTCACCAACTTTCATTGAGAAATCAATTAGATCTAAGAGTTGGAAATCGGTTGATCGGAAAAACGAATTCACCGGAAAAGTATTGTTCATCGCCGGAAATTTCGAGTTTGAGCTGCAATGTTGTCAAATTTTGGTTACAGATCTGTTATTATTGTTTATACTGATTGATTCTCAGATGTTTAATGAAAAATCGAGCATGAGATAACGATTTATGGTCTGTGAAACTCTTTTTCCGGAAAAGTTACTGTTTTCGTCGGAAAAACGCAGGTCGCCGGAAAAGTTACTGTTTTCGCCTGAAAGTTGTTGTAAACTCGTCCAAATCTTGATAGTTCATTGTTTCGATCAATTTGGAAGTTAGTTACAAAGGATTCAACAAGAATTTGAATGTTTTTGAGATGTTTGTTGATCTCGCCGGAAAAAGTTATTAGCTCGCCGGAATTTGTCGGTTGCATCGCCAGCCATCTCGGATCTGTTTGGTTGCTGAAAATCATTTAATTGATGACTACTAAGTCATTTAGATGCAACAAAAACGTTTTTTAATTGTGATTTCTTAAAAAAAAGGAAGCAGTACATGGTTTTGTTTTGCCGGGATGATGAATAGTGAACTTAACGGACCGTTAGTGTTCCGTTAGTTTTTCTAACATTTTTGGTCCAACTTCCGTTAGTTTGGTCCAAAATTGTTCCTCAACCCCTACCATGTAGTATGTGCCCTATTGTTCCTCCTTCAAGCATAACGTTTACGACTCTAAAGCCGAATTCCTACTCGACTCGCGGTTATTTGACGGATTCTTTGTTATAAACTAAGAATGCACTCGGTTTGTCACGTCAAACTCACTCGTTACCATTCTTGTGTGGGCTTATTGGAACGAGTTGGGTTTCTACATTTCGAGATGATGTTCGTGCACTTAGTCGAGGTTACGGTGTACATTGGATTCGGTTTTAAAGTCGAAAATTTGAAGAATGAGAGCAAATTTCAAGGGGGAGCCGAGCCTACAATTGAAGATGCATCACTAAAGTTTTTTCAAGAAAATCAAGGGAGAGAGGAGCTTAAAGACTTCAAAATGATTTACTTTCCAAAACTTTAGGGGGAGAATGTTAATGTATTTTATGTAGAAAGTTTTAGAATGTAAGTTCATTGTAAAGGCCTTGGGCCTATTGGGCTTTAATGTTGTATGGGCTTGGGCTTACTTGATGTAACAAGGTAGTAGTAGATAGTGTGGACTATAAATAGGAGTGTGCTTGTAATAATTCATAATCAATTTTATAATTCCAAAATGTAGTCTCTAATCACTTTGTGCTCTCATTAGTGTAGATTTACTTTCTCTCTCTAGAATAAATAGTCCTCTCCTATCCTATCTAGTTACATATACATGAAATGATCTAGATCTTGGACCTAACAAAATGTTAATGTATTTTATGTAGAACGTTTTAGAAAGTAAATTCATTGTAAAGGCCTTGGGCCTATTGAGCTTTAATGTTGTATGGGCTTAGGCTTACTTGATGTAACAAGGCAGTAGTAGGTAGTGTGGACTATAAATAGGAGTGTGCTTGTAATAATTCATAATCAATTTTATAATTCCAAAATGTAGTCTCTAATCACTTTGTGCTCTCATTAGTGTAGGTTTACTTTCTCTCTCCAGAATAAATAGTCCTCTCCTATCCTATCTAGTTACACATACATGAAGTGATCTAGATCTTGGACATAACAAGTGGTATCAGAGAAAACCAAAATCATTCAGATTGTTGAATTTCACTTGATTAGATCAATTTCTTGATTTTCACGAAGAACAAGCAAATTTTTTTCGAAAATCCACTGATTGATCAAATTCGTTTTGATTAATCATTTGTAGTGATTGAAAATGGGTTCATATTGATCGTTGGTTGTAATAGAAATTTTCTTGTTCACATTTGATCACGAATTAATCGCTAAATCGAACTGAATTTTGGATTTTTTGAGAATTTTTTGAAAAAGATGTTGAACACTGTGTAGATCGATCGCACTGTAATTTTGGTGTTTTTAGTTGAATCTTTGTATTAGAAAAGTGATCAATATCATATTTCGGTCATTATAGTGCATTTTGGAAGGCTAATTGCAGGTTACAAAGATTTTGGTCGAATTTGTGTTCGATTCTGAAGAACATGCTAGATTCAAAATTCACGCAAGGGAAGAACACACACGTTACTAAACACGCAAGCTAGAAAGAATGCGCACGATGAAGAGTGTTGGTGTTTTCATGGGCTTTGCGAGTTTCTGATCGATACGCGCATAGAGTGCTTTGCGAGAAGTGAAAACGTGCAAATCATGTTTTGCGAGTTCTGTGTTTGATCTGCGAGTTTTGATTCTGCGAGTTCTAGTTTGCTCAAAAAATTTCTAAGTGTTGAAACACGCAAAGGCATTGCGAGGACTTAAAAGATCAAAAATTTTCTAAGTGTTGGAACACGCAAAGGTTTTGCGAGAAGTATAGTCCAGAAACGCGCATGTCTCTTATTGTGTGAACTTCAAATGCGCACACTTCGATCTGCGCGAACCGTCTACGCGCACAAGCCTATTTGCACGAAGCTTATCTACAGTGATCTGTGAGTTTTAGTGTTTTGCGAGTTCTGAGTGTTAGACACTTTTTCTGATCTTTTCAAGTGTTCACCCAAGTATGACTCATCCAGTCAACGTTTTCTGAATATTTTAGGACGATCAATTCCATGAAGCTTATAATCAGTTTTTCTTCTCAATCAGCAAATATGTCTCGAGATTTGCTCAACATGGGTTCAAAGTCAAAGCCTCCGGTTCTACAAGCAGATAAATATCCTCAATGGCGAAAGAGAATGATTAACTTCATGAATAATCAAGACATGAAGCTTATCAACTCTATCATTGATGGACCTCATTTTCCTCATGTCACTGCAGCCAGAATTCCTGCAACAGATACAAATCCTGAAATTCCTGGAAGACAAATTGCAAGAGACCCGATAAAGTACAGCGAACAAGATAGAGAATTAGTGGAAAAAGATGAACAGGCCTTGACTTTTCTGATAATGGCTATTCCGAATGACATCTTCAACAGAGTTGATAGTAGAGAATCAACAAAAGACATTTGGGATGAACTTGAAAAAGAGTTTCAAGGTTCTGCTAAGTCCATCAAAACAAAAAGAAATCAGAGTATAAACGCGTACGGGGGTTTCAAAGCAAAAGAAGGGGAATCGTTGAGGGAAGCATATGACAGGTACAACATCATTCTGAATGATTTGAGGAGAAATGGAGTTCATAAATCCGAATCAGAGATCAACTTTAAATTCATCAAAAATCTCCAACCTGAATGGGATGTCTACACAATACAGATGCAGACTAACAAAGACATGGATGAGGAGAAGATGAATGACTTATCTTGTGCTCTGAATCAGCATGAAGACAAAGTTAAAGAACAGGTTGCAATCAATAATGAGTTGCATCAGTTGAAAGACAAGCAGAAGAAAGTTGAGGATTCTTTAGCTTTACTAGCATAAGGCAAGAGTAAGTTGATCAAAGGAAGCTCGGTCTCTGCAAAGGCAACTAAGAAGAAAGCTTTGATGTCAAGCCTGATTGAGTCTTCTGAAAGTTCTAAGGAGGATATTCAAGAGGAATTTGAGCATCATGAGCTGACCGAATTTGCTGAGAAACTTGCTTTGTTGACTTCAAGCTTTCACAAAAAGTTTCGCAGAAAGAAGTTCTACAACAAGCCAAAGTATGATTCTTACAAGTCAAGCAAATACAGAGGCAAGTTTGAGAAAGAGGAAAAGAAGAAAGAGGAAAAGAGAGAAGAGAAAGATAAAGAGAAATCTGAAAGGTGCTTTAATTGTGGAAGAGTTGGTCACTTTGTCAGAGATTTTCCAGTCAAGAGGGTTAAGAATTACGAGTACTATGCGAAGAAATCCCAGCTAGCCAAAGCAATGGAGAAAGGAAAGGCTCTGAAAGCTGAGGAAGAGATTTGGTTTGAGTACTCCGATGATGATGAGAATGAAGAGGTCAAAGTTACAATCTGATGGCTCATTTGAACAAGGAGTTTGATTCTGAGGTAAACTCTCTTACTAACAATTCTGAATGTTTTTCCTGAAAGCGAAGAAGTATTGAACTTGATGTCTCAGTTGAACTTAATGAACTCTGAATTTCAAAATTTAAAAGAAAATTTTAAGCAATAAAAGAGTACAATTCAAGGACATCAAGATCAAGCTTTAATCTATAAAACATTGGCAGCGGAAAGAGAAGAAGAGAAAAATGTTTTGAAACTAGACAAAATTAACCGTCAAACTAAGATATCTGAATTACAAAAGGAAATAGTTTCATTGAAGGACAAAAATCTTGAATTAACACTATAGTATGATATTATATTGAAAGACAGAACTGAAGCGTATACTAAGATTAAAAAGTTGGAGGACTTGAACTTCAAGCGAGGTCAGACAGAACAGACTTTAAAGATTTTGACGAACAATCAAAAGGACACTCGTTTTTACAAAGCAATACCTGGCTTAGGTCTTTCTGATGTGGATGTTTTAAAGAAAGCACCCGAAAACCCTTACAATTTCAAAAAGTTGGGTGATGCTCCTGTTGTGATTATGCCACACATTCTTGAGACTTTTGTCAAGCTAGAGATTTTTTCACCTGAGACTCCTAAGATGAATACGGAAGAATCTGTGAAAGTTTATCCAGAAATACAAACTGATTCAGATATTCATGGTTTTAATTTTGTTAAATTCAAATATGCAAATTGAATTCTTCTTATGAAAATAAAAATAAAACATTCGTTGAATTTGAAAATCTTTTCTCAAAACAATCTGAGTCTTCTGAATCAAGTTCCAGTTCTGATACAACTGAAATCGTTATTTCTTGTTCAATCATAGGGGACAAAGATGAATAAGTTCATCCTCAAAATTCGTCTGTTTCTGAAAATATTTCAAAGTTCACTGACCTTGAGTATCAAACAGCCTTGAAAACAATTTCTGATTTAGAAAGGCAGATTTCAGTTCTCAACACTCTTATTGTTGAACTGGAAGATGCTAATGAGAATTTTGGGATGGAATTAGACTCTAGTTTAATTCAAAATGAGGCTTTACAAAAGGAAATCAGAAATGTATAATACCAAATTTTCAAACTTTCAAAAGGTAAAGAGGCCTGTGTTGACAAAGATACTCCAACTTCTAAAATTCAAAGTGCTGATGTTCAGTCTAATTCTTCAACAATAGATACTAAAACTCCTATCATGAAATCAGATTTAAAGATTTTAAAATCTTCAGAAAAGGAGTTAAGTGTTAATGAGATAGGAGAGTGTTCTAAAACTTCTTCCTTCAATGTTTCTAACACTAATTGTTCTACAGATAGCAAAGTGAAGAAGGGAAGTTTGAAGAAGTCAAAGAAGTTGAAAGTTGACAAGGAAGTGAAAATTCTTAATAGTGTGAAATGTAATAGAGTAGTAAAAGCTTGTACTGTTGGTTGTCAACGTTTGAATAAAACACAAACTCTTTCTCAAAATGAGTTGTGACGCAAGCTGCTACAAATTGCAATGTTCTTACTGTCATGAAAGTTCATTTTCTTTGAAACCTAAGTCTTCAAAGAAAAGAAAACTAGTTCAGTTTAAAAACATGAAAACTTTTGCTCATTCCAATGTCAATCAAAAAGTTGAAGTTAATTTTGTTAATAAGCAAAACAGAGATTTTAAAACGAACAAAATAGTTGATGTAAATTTTGTGTGGAAATGGATTCCTAAATCTGAAGTTAAAGTACAAACTTTACCGAAAGGACCCAGATTTGAATGGAGAATTAAAGGGTCATCAGTTGATTTAAATAAATTTAAAGATATTCACAAGAAAGGACCCATATTCATATGGGTACCTAAATTGAAGTGAATGTTGCTTGCAGGCTTGTCATGTGTGGATTATTGACTCTGGTGCATCAAGACACATGACAGCACACAATCACCTGCTATTCGATTATGTTGAACATTATGCAGGATCAGTTAACTTCGGAAATGAGATGAAAGGATATGTCAGGGGATATGGTGTAATCAAGAACAGTATGATTTCAATTTCAAAAGTCTTATATGTGGAGGGTCTAGCGTATAATCTTTTCTCTATCAGCCAATTCACTGAGAAGAAATGCAAAGTAGAATTTGGTGGGGATTATTGTTATATTAAAGATCAAAGTGGAGCAGAATTAATCAAAGCTGGGAGAATGAGTTTACTGTACGGTGTTCATTTTCCGACTCTCAAAGCTTCAAAGCCAGTATGTCTTATCTCTAAGACTTCAACTGAAGAAAGTTGGTTGTGGCATCGTCGTTTATCTCATCAGCATTTCCGATATCTGAATAAGCTGATAACTCAACATCTTGTCACGGGTCTTCCAGGTCTAAAAATAGAACAAGATTCACTCTGTTCTGCATGTGAAAAGGGCAAGATGAAGAGAAGTTCTCACAAGCTGAAGATGTTATCAAACTGTACCAAATGTCTCAAGCTTATTCACATGGATCTCTGTGGGCCAATGAGAACTCAATCTATTAACAGCAAGAAGTATATTCTAGTCATGGTGGATGAATATTCAAGATATACTTTGTTAGACTTCTTGAGGCAGAAATCTGAAGCTCCAGATCCGATCATCAAATTCATCAAAAAGATTCAAGTTCTTCTTCAAAGCCCGGTGCAACAATTGCGAAGTGACAACGGTACTGAGTTCAAGAACGCAACACTAAAATCTTATTTTGACTCCGTTGACATTTCTCACAACTTCTCGGCTGCAATGACACCGCAGCAAAACGGTGTTGTTGAACAGAAGAACAGGACATTGGTAAAAGTTGCTCGGACAATGCTTGCGTATTCTGATCTACCTTTATTCATCTGGGCTGAAGCAGTGGCAACTGCGTGCTTTACACATAACAAGACTATTATTAATAAAAGATTAAATAAAACATCTTATGAAATTATTAATGGTCGAAAACCAACTGTTAAATTTTTTCGTGTGTTTGGTTGTAGATGCTATGTGCTGAATGATAGAGAGAACCTGTCGAAGTTTCAAGCCAAAGCTGATGAAGGAATATTCATTGGATATTCACTTCAATCCAAAGCATACATGATTTACAATACACGTACAAAGACAGTTCTTGAGAGCATCAACGTAACGAGGACTTCTGAACACAATAGTTCAAAACTCGTACCTAAAGACAAAGCTTCTACATCAAGTAGTGTAGAACTTGATCTGCAAAAGACTAAGCATTCTCAAACCCAACCCTTACTGAATCTGATCTTGACTTGTTATTTTTAGATGCTTTTAATGATATAACTGTTAAAGATAACAAGCAAGAAAATTTAGTAAACACTAACACATTCACTATAAGTGCAAATATCTCAGGACCTTTTGAACTAAATGGTGAAGCTTCCACAAGCCAAACTCAAATGGTTTATGAACAAACTACACCAGACAGCACATCTGAAATGGTTTCACCGTTGGTTGAACTAGCGTCTACATCTACTGTAACTGAAGAAAATCAGCCATAAACTACAACTGAGGAAGCTACAACCAGTGCATAGTGTCCAACTGCAACAGAACCTGATTTACCTGCAATTGAAGATGAATTTGACAATTCAAATGATCAGACAGAGATTGGTGTATTGCCAAGCACTCATAAATGGACCAAGAGTCATCCTCTAGAAAATATCATTGGAGATCCGAATGCAAAGTTGTCTACTAGATCTGCCACTGCATCTGTATCTGCGTCTGCAAATTATTGCATGTTCGTAAATTTCCTAAGTAGCGTGGAACCAAAGAAGTATTCTAAAGCTCTTAAAGATCCGGATTGGATTAATGCAATGCAAGACGAGCTCAATGAGTTCAAATGAAATGAAGTGTGGCAATTAGTACCAAGACCCAAAGACAAAACAATTGTTGGTACTAAGTGGGTTTTTCGGAATAAGAAAGACGAAGCGGGAATCATTGTTAGGAACAAAGCTCGGTTAGTCGCGAAAGGTTACAATCAACAAGAATGTACTGATTACAATGAAACCTACGCACCCGTAGCACGGATTGAAGCAATCAGGATCTTTCTCGCATATGTTGCACACAAGAACATAAAAGTCTACTAGATGGATGTAAAGTCTGCATTCCTGAACAATATTCTACATGAAGAGGTATATGTGAGTCAGCCTGAGGGTTTCATAGATCTAAAATTTCCAGACCATGTGTATGTGCTCGACAAATCGCTTTACGGATTAAAACAAGCACCCCGCGCATGGTATGAGACCCTATCAATTTACCTGACTAAGTCTGGATTCCGGAAAGGGATAATCGACACAACTTTGTTCTTAAACAAAAAAGGTGAGGATTTAATACTAGTACAAATATATCTAGATGATATTATATTTGGTTCTACGAATCTTGCACTCTGTGATGAATTTCAAGACATTATGAAGAGTAGGTTTCAGATGTCGATGATAGGTGAGCTAATTTTTTTTCTTAGGCTTGCAAGTTAAACAAACCCCGGAAGGGATTTTCATTAATCAAGCCAAATATATAAGAGACATGTTGAAGAAATTTGATATGAACTCTTCCACACCCACGACGACTCCCATGCAGTCTGGAAGTCTGTTAGATGCTGATATTTCTGGAAAATCAGTTGACCAATAGACCTACAGAAGCATGATAGGATCTCTTCTCTATCTAACATCAAGTAGACCTGATATAATGTTTGCTACCTGTTTTTGTGCTCGGTATCGGGCTAATCCTAAGGAATCTCACCTAGCTGCTGTCAAAAGAATCTTCAGATACCTTAAAGGCACACCAAATATGGGTATTTGGTATCCGAAATATTCTAGTTTTGAACTAACTGCATATACAGATACAGATCATGTAGGTAATAAACTTGACAGAAAAAGCACCTCCGGAGCATGCCAGTTTTTGGGAGATAAGTTGGTGAGTAGGTCTTCCAAGAAACAGAACTGCGTGTCAACCTCTACAGCTGAAGCAGAGTATGTTGCAGCTGCTAGTTGTTGTTCACAAGTTTTGTGGATGAAGACTCAGTTGAAATATTATGTATACACTATCAACAAGGTCCCCATCTACTATGACTCAAAGAGCGTAATTGCTATAACTTCAAATTCGGTACAACATTCGAAAACCAAATATATTGACGTCAGGTATCATTTTATTAAAGATCATGTAGAAAAAGGGAATACATAAATGCATTTTGTGTCAACTGATTTTGAGGTTGCTGACTTATTCACTAAACCTCTTGATGAAAAGAGATTTAATTTTTGGTCAGGAAGCTTGGGATGTTGAACCTCAATGCATAGTTATATTTTTATATCTGATATTGAGGGGGAGTTGATTCTTTGCTTATGTGAATAAGTGTTTTGGTTCATACATATTTTCAAAGTCTGATACTTCTAACAATAGTGGACTCATGTTCTGTGAGTACCCAAATTTTTAATCTGGTTTGCAGCTATGACAGTGTTTTGCAGTGTTAATCAAGAAAATATCATGGACATTGACTTCTGATTAAGTCATATCAGGACTCATGCTTCAGTATGTTAAGCTGAATGCATACGTCAAGGGGGAGTTATTAGACCAATGCACACTTCAAGGGGGAGCTTAATTGTAAAGTCTGTAAGTGTGTGTGTGAGTTTGTGTTAAAAAGGTTTTTGAAATCTGAAAGTTTTTTCAAGAGAAAAAGATGTTATTTTGTGCTTAAAAGGTTGATAAAGGAACTTACTATTTTTGGCAAAGTGGGAAAATTATTTTTGGAAAGTTTCCATTTTTGGAAAAATCCCAAAAAATTTCTAAGTGTCAAACGCGCAAGATGTGTTATTCAAGTTTTAACTTCGCGCACATCATTGCTTGCGCAAAGTGTAGAACGCGCACCCTTCAGTATGCGAGTTCTCACTTCGCACATAGCAAAGGATGCGAGAAGTATGATATGTGCTAACAGTGTCATGCGAGTTTTGACTTACCACATAACTCTTCATGCAAGTTTCTCACCATTTCACCACTTCACGCAAATTGTTTCTTGTGTGAAGTGCACACACTACTTGTCCTTCGGTTTGCGACAAGTATTGCTTCTTTGGTTTGCGCGAAGTGAGCAATTCTCTCATATCGTGCCACGTGTCTATCTGACTCTTGAGTATATATTCGAAGTTTTCTCAGTTTAAGCTCACTTCTCTCAGACCACAATTTGCGAGTTCTTACACTTAGGCATTTTTTCTCTCAAAACTCATCTGCGACTTTCAGTTTCTTCAAAGCTCAAGACCTTCGATTCAGTGTAGGTGTCCAAGTTTCAATGTTTGTTTGCTCCTTATTATCTTTTCTTGTATATTGATTTTACCATTTGCAGGTTTAATCGTTTGTACTCTTAGGGTTTTGATTCTTGTGTGTATGTTTATCTTCTGTCGACCGAACACTCATAATTTTTGGTTGTGTTCTCTCAAATGTTGTTTGTATATTATCTTAAACTCGATATTTCATCTGGGTTTTGGATTTAGAGTCGATTGTTAATTTTTTTTCAGAATACCTTGACTTGGATTTTTGGCGTTTAATCGAACCTTGGACTGTTGAACTTACTTTGAACTGTTGGACTGAATCAAATCTTTAAAGATGAAACTTTTGTTCACATTTCAATAACAAAACTGAAATTAAACTTAAATCGAACATAACAAAATATAAAATTTCACTTTAAAAACTATTTCTTGAATTTGAAAAGTTTAAAAATTCAAATTTTCGAATGAACAGTGACTTTAGTGTTCTTGGTATGAACACAAGTGCAATGTGTGTTCTTGAGCTTGAACACAGTCTCTTGCGAGTTCTTGGTTTGAACTTAGCTTCTTGCGAGTTCTAGAAGTTGAGAGCAGTGTTATGCAAGTTCTTGAGTTGGAATAAGCTTTATGCGAGTTCTTGACTTCGAATAAGCATCAGGCGAGTTCTTGACTTGGACCTTGCATTTTGAGTGTTCTAACCTGTTTTAAGAGGATTTTCATGTGTTCTGTGAGTTCATGAGATACAACATCATTTTGAGAACAAAATCAAAATTAACAAGTGTTTGGTCATTTTCTTTGTGTCTTTTCTGTATTTTTTTTTAGTGTTGTTGCATTTTGTATCTTGCAACAAAATATGCTATCTTTGTGAGCTTAAAGTACATTCTTTCTGTACTTTGATACTTTGTATCAAAAGTTTTTCTGGCAAAACAAGTTTTTGGGATTATTGCTAACATATTGGATTTTATCCAATACTTTTGTTCTGTTTCAGGTACTCAAATGGCAAGTGAACATTCTCAAGATCCTATTGTCCAAATGGATGACAATGATCTGAATGTATCTAAAGAAACACCAATGCCATCCTCTAGATCACATGTGCAATCTGCAATTGGTGGTGATTCTGATCTTGCCCTCATCAACCCCAATGAATACTTGTTGCTATCTCCGAACAACCACCACGTGGATTTTGACAATCTCAATGTCAATCCACTTGTGATAGAACTTCTGAAAGGTCATCCACTCAACAAAGTTGTGAATGTTAAAATCCCAAACAATCAAGCTAATTCTCATAAAAGATATGACAATTATCAAGAACAAGAGAGAGAAACTAGAGAGAGAAAGTAGATCTTGAATATAAATCCCACGTCTAAAGATTTTACAATGAAAGGCTTAACAAAATTACAAGTCTAAAAACCTATTTATACCCACACTCTAAACTAAAACTTAATAATTAAGAAAACTAAACATCTTTGACTTTTACAAGACTTTGACAATGTTGACTTTTACATTTTGACTTTTCTAATTAAATATTGGATACAATATTTTGACTTAACAATCTCCCCCTTTGTATTCAAGATTTATTAAAAAAAATGACACTAGTCTTCAGCACTTGATTCTTCAATTTTTGTCTCTGACAACTTTGAACATTGAAGCTTTAACAACCTTCAGTCTTTCAGCCTTTGAAGAATCTTGAAAAGTCTTTTACCCTTTGAAGCTTTGAAAGTCAACATGTCATGAACAAGAAACAGAATTCTTGAAACTTCTTTGAACTTTGAATATTGAAACATCTTTGGAAAAAAAAACTTTGGAACTTTGAGGGATCTTTGACAAATTGTATCTTCATCTCTTGTGATCTCTAGACTGTCTTCAGAGAAACAAACTTTCACAAATCATCTTGATTTATCTTTGAACAATCTTTCTTCAGAATTATTTGACTTTGAATTAGCGGAAGCATTTTGAATTGACTTTTGAACTCTCAGAATTTTTTCACACGTCTTTTCACTTTGACAACTCTTCATGGCTTTGAAATTGAATCTTTGTAAATTTCTCCCCCTTTTTGATGATTGTGAGCATCATGATCATCAAAACATCTTCAATTTCAACACAGTCTTTGATCACCCCCTTTGTATTCGAATAACAATCTCCCCTTTCAATGATAATTTGACAGTCGTCGCGCTTTGATCTGAGTCACTGAATCATGAACTGTATATACCCGAATCTTTTCAAATTCCGATATAATGAACGTGGTAACCCTGATTCAACAAATGAAACAGTTAGGAATGCATGTCAGTAACACAAAGTTACTGTGTACAACGAATGTACAATTTAAGGAGCTGGCTTGATGATGACTCCCCAGGACTTCCATTCAATCATTGAAAAACACAAGGTTTATCTATGAATGTTCTGACAGAAAAAAAAAATTCTGTGTGCTCGTGCTTGTGTATGAAAGAATTTAGGCACAATGATTGTGTTTCATAAGGCTCAAATTGTGTAAACTGTTGAGACAGCAACATGTATTACACGGACTCAATGTGCATGAAAGAGGTGCGAAGGTGGGGCAACTTTCCTTCTTTTTCAATATCTAAATCTTCCGAGTGAAGACTAGATAGCAGATATGCTGCATCCCCAAAGAAAATGAAACATTTCTTTGTTAAGAAAGAGACGAGTGGTTGGTGGGGTAATTGCAAGAGTTGGCATGGGCACACTGCCTGTTTCAATGATGGTCACCAAAGAATGTGAACCAATCAGTAGATGTGGCTGCCCGGCTCAGAAAGTGGTTGGTGCAGAGTTCTGATATTCTTTTAACTCTGTTCTCACACCCTCTTTCTTTTTATCATTATGCTCACTTCTAACCAAACTCTCATTTCCATTTTACTGCTCCACACAATGAGAATAACTCAACCGGATGAGTTATCTCCCCCACTCTTTGATTTTGACCCCTCACCCCTCAATCACTCAAGGATAACTTCTTGGGTAGGAAACACTGGTTTACGTGAATCCATGGAAGTTCGGTTTAAGCTCACACATGAATCCCATGTAAGTCCTAAAAAGCTTGGTTGCTCAACAATTTAAATGAACAGTTAAGCACAAAGTGTATGATATCATTGTCAAAAATGTATGCTCATGAAATTTGAGCAATTGAACTTTGAATATTTCTCAAAACAATGATATTTGAATGAATGAAATGAAATCAAGAGAATTGTTTTGAAAATCTGACAATGTATCAAGCAGATCAAATGAAATGATATATGAACAAGAAATGGTTAGGGTATCAAAGAACTGGATATTTTGTTTATATGAACGAATATAAACAATTTAGCAATAAACGCACAATGAATGAAATGATAATTGATGCTCAACAACAATGAAAACAAACGAGGGTATTACCATCGAAAAATATGTTCGTTATGAGACATGGTAATAACAATTTCAAAATGATGTATTGAACCTGTGTGTGTGAATACTTTGCAGTATATGGACAAGATAATACACAAGTATTGATCTTTAGAAGTACACGGTCATTTAAACATTTAAAGCTCAAGAATTGAAAAACATTTAAAATCACACTTCTAAATTCATAAAATCTTTTGAGAACCAGAAGTGGTTTGAACATTTTAGAAACTGTTTTTCATGCTTGAAAGTTGTTCTTCTTTCAAACAATCAGAGATCTAGATTAGAAGATATTTACCTTTTAAGCTCTCCCTCAAATCATGATAGAATGATTTAGGTCATTTAAGCTCCCCCTGGATATTTGCAAAATATCCAAGTCTGAACATTGAAGAATGGGTCCTGATCTGTCATGTGATCAGAAGCCATCACCTGTACTCCCCTTAAATTATGCATCTGAAATATGTCAGTTAAAACACAAGATAGAGATCAATACAACTCCCTTTTGAATTGTAGACCGTCATATCGTAAGAATATTTTCAATGAAAAAGCACAGGATAGAGATCAATACAACTCCCTTGTGAATTGTAGACCGTCATATCTTATTGGATGCAAAGTACAGGAGTAAGGTCTTTTGATCGTTGAGGTACGAGTCCTAAACTGTTGTGTTTAGAAGTCAAACTCCATTGAAGTACGGGTCCTAAGCTGATGTACTTAGAAGCCATAATCTTGACATGGAGGTGCGGGTCTTGAACTGTGTTATTCAAGAGCCATTTTTCTCTTACTCCCCTTTTACTTGAGGTGCCTGCAACACATAATCAGTTTTCGGCTTTGGTACCCACTAGTATTTGAGTCCATAAATGTTAGTTGCAGTTCTTGTGGGGTATATAGAGTAAGAACCATACCAGTAATTGACAAGGTTTTTACTTACAAAGTCATCTGCTCCACAGTAAGAACAACATATTTTCTTCTGAGCAATCCTGATAAGATGATTAGTAGAATAAAGAGGATCAGAATTACCAAAATATTTACCTTTATGCTCACTGTTCTTTTTGGCATTGGTTGTGGATGCAGATGCTTTGTCTTTGTTCTTCTCTTCATCTGAAGAACCTTTCTCTCTCCAGATCATCTGATTTTCCTAGAATTCTTTCTAAGAGATTTTACATAGAAGCTCGTTGAACCATCAACAGATTTGTCATAAAATAGATTAGATGGCCTGATCGGATTTGATTTGACAGATTGAGATTTGACACTTTTCTTTTTCAAAACATTTTTCTCATTAATAGAACTTGAAGCTGTTTTGAAAGAACAGACTGATTCTGTTGATTGATCAATCACATCAGCTGTAGTCTTTTCTGACATTTCAATGTTTGCAGCTTCTAAGTCTTTTATCTGTTTGGTCAAAATGTTTCTTTCATTTGAAAGTGTGTCAAACTTCTGTTTCAAATCAGACCTGGCCTTTTGTTCTTTTTGGACATCTAAAGATATAACAGTTATTTTGGATGTGAGCATAGATATTTCAGATTTGAAATGTAAACGTTCAAGCTCAAAATCTTTTTCCAACTTTTTGGTTTTGTTTGAAATATCTTTGAAAATCCTAGAATTTCTCTTTTCGGTATTTTCCTTTTCAAGCTCAAAAGACTTTTTCTGATCTTTGAAAATTTGTCTTTCTTTTTCGAGCAAGTCTTGTAAAGAAGAAATCTGTGTGGGAAGTTCAGTTATTTTAGCTTCAAGAACTTGTCTTTCTTTCGCAAAAGTGTCTCTTTCAGAAATTACTATCTTTTCGAATTCTGACACCTGCTTAGAAAGTTTCCTGCATCTATGCTTCAAATCCTTTTTCTCTTGGAGAGTTTTCTTGGAAATTTCAGACATCTGTAGAAAAGAAGATGTCTCCAGTTTGGATTTAACTTTATCTGCTTGGATGCTTTTAATCAAATCAGCATTCTCTATTACCAAGACAGATATCCTCTTTTTAAGATCAGTATTTGTACTTTCCAAAGCAGATATATTCTCTTTGAAAGCCTTAAACTTGTTTTGAAGCTCAACTGATTATGCTTGTAGCTCAGGTGATATCTGTTCAGTTATCTTCAGTTGGCTTTGAAGATTTATAATCTCTCTCTCTCTCTTTCTCTTTTATCTCTTTCTCCTTTTCATAAATGATACCTGAAAAATTAGAGATAGTATTAGTACACTTTATACATTCAAGAGTTTTAACACAGTTGAACAATTGAAGTTGCAACTCCTGAATCCTTTTGAGATATTCTGAATTCTTAATTTGCAGAGTATTTCGTTCAGCTTCTATAACAGATATCTCAGGCTTGTACATAATTGACATTTTGAATGAGAAATCAGCTTGAAAAGAATGATCATTCCCAAACAATTCAGAAATTTTGACTGAAAGTCAAAATCAGATCAGCACATAAATTCTGAAATTCTCAAAGCATTTGAATCAGAACACTAGGAATTGAAAATTCTCAAATCTCAGATGGCGTAAAATTTGATGATGGCTCAAATCGATTAACCATGCGAATCTGAAAAACTGAAACACATTAATCAAATAACAGTGTTAGAGCAAGAGATGATATTTGTGCTAGATGAGAATGGCGCAAAGTTTATCACTTGGATGGCGCAAAATATTTCTTTGAGTGGCGCAAAACTCAATCTGTGAGTGGCGCAAAAGATGCGTTTTGTGCGAGTCACGAGTGGCGCAAAGTAACCTGCAAATTCTCAAACACAAAATATATGATTTGCGCAAACCTATTGAGTTGGCCACATGAAATCATACTTTAATTGGCGCAAATATTATGTTTGCATGAAACATGAAAAACGCAAAGACTTGTTTTGCGTGACTCACGAATGGCGCAAACCTTTGATTTCAAGATGAAATTCACCCAATCACCGATTGATTTTCAACTCACAAACAATTTCAAATCAATAACAATTTCACCGCCCCATTACCTATTGATTATCCAATCAAAATTTTGCAAGATTATTTACTTATCAAAGACTACCAAATTCAATTTTAAACCAATCACAATTGATTAATGGAGATTGAATTTTGGATGGCTCAAAAATATATGGTTTTGCGTGAGCCTTGGGAGGAGTTTTGCTTCAGATGTGGTTGGCGCAAGATGAAGATTTGCATCAAATGTGAGTGGCGCAAACACTATGATAATATTTGCAAATTTCATGTCGGCCACATAAATCAATCCAACATCCACCGCCCCATTATCAAGTGAAAGCCAATCACATTCATCATTCCAATTTAGAAACAATGCTGCAGCACCAGTTTCAATTTGAATTTTGATTTCAAAACTCCACTGTCCCACTATGGGCAATCATCTAATCGTATTCCATCACCGACCCATGATCACATTCAAACAATCGCATTGATATCAAACTGCAGCTATTGTTTGCGTGAGGTATGCTTGGCGCAAACCTATGGTTTGCGTGAGTAACCTGCAAAGCCACCGACCATCAAAAATTTCAGTCATCGACCCATGATGATGTTGGCAATCAATCAATTAGAATTGAAAATAAAACTTGCAGACTATGAAAACAAAGAACGCATCCATCCACAATTCAAATTTGATTGAAAAACTTGATTGGTTCTAAAATGTTAATGGGACGGTGGAACTTGATTAATTTCATTTTGTAATTGAAATCAGTGCATTGATCAGTGGAAACAAATGAGACCGACAGCAATTAAAAGAAATTGAATGGATACAAAATTGATTATCGGTGGTTCCCAAAAGTTCATGAGTTGCTTGATCTGCGTATTCTTCAAGAATTCGCAGATTTGATTCAAAAATTCTAACCTGCAATTCAAGAATTAATATGTGAAATCATGTGAACAAGAACAAATCAAACAGACAATACTAATCCTGTTAACCGTTTTCACAATCAAAATACATCAATTCAAATAGAATTTGTGAAACAGATTAAATTTCAGAGTTCTTGATGTTTTCAAAAAAAACTTCAACGGTGTGATCCAAAATTCAGAAATCGATTTAATTTTCTGTATAAATTTTTCTGAAAAATGTTTGGTATGGCTCTGATACCAATTGTGAATGTTAAAATCCCAAACAATCAAGCTAATTCTCATAAAAGACATGACAATTATCAAGAACAAGAGAGAGAAACTAGAGAGAGAAACTAGATCTTAAATATAAATCCCATGTCTAAAGATTTTACAATGAAAGGCTTAACAAAATTACAAGTCTAAAAACCTATTTATAACCACACTCTAAACTAAAACTTAATGATTAAGAAAACTAAACATCTTTGACTTTTACAAGACTTTGACAATGTTGACTTTTACATTTTGACTTTTCTAATTAAATCTTGGATACAATATTTTGACTTAACAAAAGCATTGACAGATATTGCTAATGTTCCACTCATATATCTGCAGCAAGCTTGGAAGACCATTGAATATGTGGTGGAAAGCAACAACAACAAGTATTTCAGAATCCGGATAGATAATTTCACTTCAGTTCTGACCTACCGAAGGCTCAGACTCATGTTAGATCTACCGTAAGCAAACTCAAGGTAAGGGAGAGAAACTTTTGACCTATACCCTGTTGATTCTGAAGTATTTGAAGACATCCGAATCTTGGGGTATGTTGGTCAATTGACAAAGATCAGTGAATTCAAGAAGTCCAATCTACCACCTTTCTACCACCAAATGTTCTCAATGATCAACCGTTGTTTGACTTCAAGGCATTCAGGCCTCTACAACACAAACATGCACACTCTGAGATTATTCCATGCCATAGTTTACGATCTACACGTGGATTACTCAGTTGCATTTTGGACAGAATTGTACGAAAAAGTCATCAGCAAGCGAACATCCAAGAAGCCACTGTAGTTCCTTATCAGATATTTCTTCAACTGATAGTCAGAAGTATGATCCGTTGTAACAGAGACATTCCCAAAAGATCACATCATGAAGTAGCACCATAATGTGAAATGAGATACCTACAAAAGTTGAAGCAAACATGCAGGTACTCTATGCCTATTCCTGCAGCTCTATTAGCTTACGCTGATCCGAACTCTGAGTGCGTTAGGGATTATAGAGAGTCTATGTGATTGCCATAACCGGTTATCCCAACCCAAGACTATAACCTTAGAAGAGCGGAGTCGGTGAGGGTTTCTGAAACTCAGGGAGTTCAGGAACGGGTAGAGCTGAGAGAAAATTCTAAGAAGGGAATGGACGGGGGTCAGGATTCTAGACCAGAAGGGAATGGTTGTGGAGACTTAGGCACTTGATGATACACGTCTAGAAGTTTCCACATCACAACCTGAGAGAGCTATCACTCGTCAATTGAGCCCTCAGGAAGAGATTGACGATGAAGGTCAGAACTTTGAGACTGAGTCGGATCAGCCAGCTAGTTCTTCAACAGATTCTGTACCATCAACTACTTCTGGACCAGAAGAAGAACATGACCATGATGATGATGTTGATAATGAAAATCTTCAACACAGTTTTGGCTTTCTTGATGTTGTTTCTCTACATCATGAGGACATGGATATTGATACAGCTACAACAACTATTCAGAATGTATTAGGAGATATAAGGAGGATTGAGCGAGATCAAGTAGAAAATATTGAAAATGTGAGGCCGAGAAAAAATGAAGAAAAAGAATATGGGGAGAGAGTGTGTACCCGAACCTACCAATCCAGAAGGGCAACCACATCCACCACCTCGCCGCAGATGTTGAAACAGACATAAGTAGCCCACTTATTCAACTGCACACCTCAGCCACCCATTCAATTGCCTCATAACAGGCAACAGTCTCAGATATGCACGGGGACTTAACACAAACGCTATCTAGTTTTCACTCGGAAAGCTTAGTTAATAAAACTAGAGTTCATCAGCCCCAGAACTCAATTCCTTTTTGTGCACAATCGAGTCTAGCGCCACTTGAATTACCTCTTCCCATTCCTAGGACACTAATACACTCTGCTACCATTGGAAGTATTTGTGACACGATCGGAACATCTATAGTAGAACCACAATCCAGTCTATGAGGATTAGATGGAAGTCCTATCATTGCTAACACTATGCCAGCTTTGAACACAGGCCACACTATTAAATCTTCAACTGTTGTGCTAACGGGAAGTCTAGTGACACCGGAGTTAGTTTACCTGACTTTGTGTCAAAGGAGTTTCTCAACGGTGCCTTAAAGGATGTTGAACACCGATTATCACTGAAATTGGAGGAGGAGTTGGGAAAAGTTAAAAGTCTGCTGAAGGGGAAAGGACCAACAGTTCCGGAGCCTGTTCAGCCACCTCCACCACCGTCTGTACAACCTGTAGATCTATCAGTGGTGGAGCTGAAATCTCTTTTATATGCTAAGATGTTATCTCAGGCACCTGCTGATGAGTCAGAGGAAGATTTGGTTATGTTATTGAGATCTCAGTAAGCTCAGGTACCTTCAGATATTGTTTCAGTCACAGAGTTCAATGCTTTCAAATCTGAAGTGGTACAACACATTCAAGAGTTAACTAGAGCAGTTCAGCAAGCATGTAAAGTTCAGGGAGTTTCCAAAAGAAGACATGATCATGATTCTGATGAAGACGTGATCATGATTCTGATCAAGATCATGAGGGGGAGATAAGTAAAGGACAGAAAACTGCTACTGAAACTGACTTCGCTCAGGGTGATGTGAATATGGAAAAATATGTTGAAATGACTGATGTAAGAAATGATGAGCAGGTTGATGTTGAAGAAGGAATGGAGATGTTACTTTATGGGAATGAATAAGTAGAACAGGGTTGCAAAGCCTAAAGTTGCTAGAAGGGAAGAAATCTTACTGCTGACAGGAATGCAAGTTGTAGATATTATTGACTTATCATCAGATGAAGAAGAGTCAGCTAATGAGAAGTATGAGAAGTTTTGGAAGGTTAAAGAGGAGGAAAGAGAATAGTTAATGGATTCTGATGATGAAGGTAATGAGAACATATTGGACATCCTATCCTGTACTCCAGATGATATCCAACTGAGCCCGGTTCATCATGACTTGCCCGAAACCACAAGAGAACCACCTGAAATCCCAAACTTTAAAGATATAAACTTTTCTGAACCTTCTGAACAACCACTAAACATACCTAGCCCAGTAAACCAGCCAATACCTAGCCCAAAAAACTAACCTAGCCCAATAAACCTACCTAGCCCAAACAGAATTCCTAGCCCAATCCTTGATAGCCAACCCATAAATGAAAACCCACCTGAACCCAACACTGAAGTTGAACCTGAACTTCACTTTCCATCTAACCCAGTAGAAAACCAAGCCGGTCCTTCAAACCAACCTGAAGCCCCTCTAGTACTCATAGATGCTCAACTCAGGCAAATGAGAAATACTTTGAGAGCACCTTTTCTAGAGGAGGAGATGAAAAAGATATTCGTACACAGGCTCAAGAGGATGGATATATACAAGGTTTTGGGTGTTTCAAATCTACCTATGGAGTATCAGGAGGAGTATGCAAGGATGATGAGTTGGGAAAGAAAGGCTGAGAAATATGTGAAGAATAAGTCTGGAATTGTAACGGTGAAACAAGTAAGGCTAAGGATATTTCAGAAGATATTGTATCTGATCTTTAAGGTTCAAAGAAGAAATCTGACAGAGTGTGAGTTTTCTGAAGCAAACTTTCAATTTCTGAATGTGGACGACATTGAGTATCTCTACCATATGTTCAGAAACATGACTATCAGACCGGAGAACATCATTTTTGCCTTGGAAGCTGTAAAGAGATTTATGAGAAGGCATGTGAACTACACGTATTTTTTTGACTTACAACTGGAGATTGAAATGGACCAGAAGAGAGTCAACATGACTAATCCTAATCTTGAGTTGGAAGATATTGAAAGTTATGATCTGTTTACCATTATTGAAAAGCCTGAACTTGGAGTTGTCTACAAGAATTCAGAAAACTAGAAGAGATTTCTCATAATTTCAGAGATTGCCAATTTTTCTGATGGAACGATAAAGGTGATTAAACTTCAACTGAATCAGAGACACAAGGAGAACAAAGAGAAGATCAAGCGAGGTGAAACGCCAATGCCCAAGTTTGACAGATTAGCACTGGAAATAGTTCTTAATGCGTTGGAAGACATAATTCATTTCAGACGAGGCATAAGGATCTTTGAATTGTTGCTTGGAATCAGGCAAGGCAGTTATTCAAGATGGGGCAGATAAAGTTTCTTGCTTATTTGATCTAAAAGGGGGAGATTGTTATTGTATTTTGTTTAGATCAAATAGTTTGACTTTGTAACAACCTCAAAAATCAGAGTAAATTAAAACCTGGAAACCTGACAATATGACGTAAGCAATTCCATCAACTTCCCATAAATGGGATCAGTCCTTAAGACTATACAATTCTATACAAGGATTTCATCAAAAGAATGGGACTTAACAATGCCCAGCAACAATACTTAAAACATCTCCAAAAACCCCGAGACTCAAAACTCATCTCTCCAAAAACCCCGGCACCCACCGCTAATGGAAACCTGTTATACACATCATTTGAGAAAAAGTGTCAGACTATAAAGCCTGGTGAGAACATACAGTTTATAAGGCTTAAAAGATAAAACATCGGTAACATAAAGAAATCTTTTCATAAAGGTTTAGTTCGTAAAGATAACATTTCGCCACAACCGGGCCTCTTCGGTCCAAAACTCTTAAACGGTGATAAAAGGACCATTTTACCAAGGAGAGTGGTGTAACACAAAGTAGACCACAAATCCGAGTTATGAGCTAAACACTTGGAGTCCTCAGCAATGAACCCAGAGTCCGTGCTACGAGGTGAGATCGCGCTCCCAAGGGAAACCAATGTATACTCCTTCACTAGGATCACCATGAACCATGGCTAGTAACCGGCCTCACATAACCGTACCATAAACTCATCACGGAACATGTGATCCATAGCTACATATTTGGGGAATATAGCCTCCCAACAAAACAGTCTACTCCAAAACCTAGGGATCCACTAGTAATGGTAAGGACTCGTCACAACAACATATGTGACCTACCATAAATAAATATATGGTAATAAGTACATTTTATAAACAAAATGCTACTTCCAGTTCAACTTCTGGTAAGAACGAAAACCATTAAAATGAGTTCATAATCATCCTTTTCAAACGACCACCTAATGTGCAAATAAAACATCATTTTACTTCAATAAGGCGGAACCCGTCATTTTGGTCAAATCTGACCGGGAACCCCGAGAATCACCAAAAAATTCATTTATAAAAAATGTAGAGAACATAAAATCATACCGTAGAAATACTTTAGATTTCGCAAATAAGAGTTTTGATATGTATAAAGTTTGTAAAATGTAGTAGGAACTCACCGATAGGTTTTTGGAATAAAACCTAGAAAACCATATAACGATCACGGCGAAGAGGTGAAGCTTAAAACACCGACCCCTTGCTAGAAACACCGAAAACTAGCAACCAAACGAGACTTCGAAGATCGAAAGATAAAGAGAGAGAATAAGAGAGAGAGAAAGAGAAATTTGAGATAAAGTGATAAAGTGATTTTGGGAACTGAACCTCTTTAAGGCGGTCAAAGCAACCACGCGGGTTATGCCGCGACTCCAACCCGCGACATAACTTGCCCGTGTCCCAAATAACCTAATCATCCATTGGGTTTCGTGGGTTGTGCCGCGACCTCTAGTCGCAGTATAACTCGCGTAGTTCTCAAAATCTTAAACTAAACAGAGGGTTATGCGGGTTGTGCCACGACCTCTAGGGTGTAACTCGCGTAATTCACTGTTCCTCCCCAAACTTCACAAAAACCAAAACGACAACCAACCAAACACGGAGCTAACGACAAAAGCTTAACACAAGAATAACAAGATTACACAACGGAAATCCAGGGTGTTACAATCCTCCCCAACTTGGGAATGATTTCGTCCCCGAAATCCTAACTATTCGAAAAGATGAGGATATCTTCGCATCATATCCTCCTCGGCTTCCCACGTCACATTCGCTCCCCGATGATGCTTCCACTGCACCTTGACCAAGGTGACTTCTTTATGACGCAACTTCTTAGACTTCGTCTACCCTTAACTCTGAAAGGGGAATGACACTGTCTTCAACCGCCAAACATTTCCGGAGGTAGCAAACATGAAACGTGTTGTGTATTCTTCTCAACTCCGGTGGCAGTTCCAACTGGTAGGCTTGCAAACCCACCCGTTTAAGCACTTTGAAAGGTCCAAGGAAACGGGGACTCAACTTCTCTCGTCTTCCGAACCGTATAATGCCTTTCCACGGCGACACCTTAAGCATAACGCGGTCGCCCACTTGGAATTCCATCGGTCGCCTCTTCTTATCGGCATAGCTCTTCTGACGATCTTGAGTCACTTTCATTCTTTCGCGAATGACCTTGACCTTATCGGCAGTCTCTTGCACGATTTCTGTCACACCCCGCTAAAGCGGAAACACGGAACATGACAGTTCGATAGGCATAGCTTTAGGATACAGAAAGAAATACCACCATACATTCAACCATTGTTTACAACAAGATCCAAAAGTTTACATTCCTATTACATCTTCAAAAGTTGATGTACAAAAATCTCTATTATAAAAGTATTGCATGCGGTTTACACAAGAGATAAACTTTAATCGTTTCCATGTACCTTCTTGTTCCCTGAAAAGCATGTTCAAAATATGGTCAACTACGAGAGTTGGTGAGTTCACAGGTTTTTAAATATGCACAAATCAAGTTCATATGCAAACTGTCTTTTGAAAATCATACGCATAAACCAAACTTCAATTCATTGATTCATGAGTATCATAATTTAGCTTATATGACATGAGGTATGCATTGATACAACCACATTGAGCCACTACTAAACCTTTCCGGACCAAATCAACGCCCCATGATCTACCTCAGAGGTGGGCTTTAACCACATGTGTAGTAATATTTCTCTAGTACAGTGAACCCCTACTCGTCAGTATAAGGTGGGCTTGTCAGACCAAATAGCGCTATCCACTAATACTATAGACCCATTTCTGGGTTAACTAGTAGTGTACCCGGGGACTTAACTATTTTTAAAACTCAACATATCATTGGCATACATGTCATATAACTTCTACACCAACCGCTTTACAACAAAGCCTCATAAATTTCAATACATAACGCTTTATAACAAAGCCTCATGAATCTTTAAATATTCAATTTTAACATGCTTTTCACCCCAAGTTCAATCAAAACAATAAAAGTGGGGCTGTGAATACTTACCTCGAATAATGACGCAAGATAAGCAGTAGCAATTTCCCCTACCTCAGAGCTTCTAAATTCCTATAGAGGAAGATGCACAAAGAGTGCTAAATGTCAAATTCAGCCCTTAAGCCTAACTAACTAATCCCATGTCTTATAAAATGCCAATGTATGTATTTTTATTGTCAAAATAAGAATTGATGATCATTATAACATTCTTATACCATAGTACATAAATTTGAGGTTTTTAGAACCATCTTTCTGGATTTCAGCACTTGCTGTCCAGAAATTGTATCCACATAATGGCATTCAAAATACAACCTCCCAATTGACAATCCTAACCATTTTTTTATAAGAGCTAAAATACTGAATTAAGAACTCTGAGGTAAAATTTCATGAATTTTGGAAGTGTTATGATGCCCCAAATAATTTCTACAAAACAGTAGGTTACTGATTTTTGAATCAGTTGCGCACTTCTGTTGTGGCATGCTTTTGGAGGATCAAAACTCAACATAATTCAGTGATCCATATATTGATGCAAAGCGAACTCAAAAATATACTATATGAAAAAGAATTAACCTCATTTAGATAATTTATGAGGGAGTTATGGTCGTTAGAAGTAGGGTGTACTAATCTGTCAGCTTGGGACAGATTGCACAACTTTCTTCTAAAATACATTTGAATGACCAAAACCTCATGATTTTTAGTGATTCTTGATTCATTTGAAAACTAACTCATTAAATTAGTGTATGAAAGCAAAAAGACCAAATTTCATGGAGTAAATATTGAGATACACAGCTTGGAAGTGGAAGTTCCATTCTTGACAGCAAGCTGTGTAGAACAAAGTTTTTGTATTAAGCAATAAGAGGTCCATTTTCCATAGTTTCTTGTGAAACCATTTGGATTTAAACCCTTTTTCACTAAATAATGATCTAAGAATGAAAACATACACCTTGGACACATTTATAACTACAAAATTTCATCCAAAGTGAGTTGCATGTGACAAAGAACACTAAATAAGTGATTTTTCATCACTTAACAATTTTCAAGACTCTTAATCACACAAGATTGAATAATCTTATCATAAGAGTTTGTTTAAACTTGAAATTACTACTAAAATGTTGATTATAAACCAACTAAAACATCAAAATTTTCGTACACAAAGTTGCACCCATGATAAAATTGACATAATCAACAAGAGACTCAAAAATTTCACTTTTTAACTTGGTTTTTCATGGAAGATCATCTTATGGCATCATTTTATGAATGTTTTATTCATAAATGATGTCCATTTCACTTCTAAAACCATAAATGAAATATTTCTACACATGCATGAGGATTTTTATAAAGTTCAAAACAATAAACTTGAATAAAACTTGAAGAAATGAAGAAATAGGGTTTGTACCTTGTGTAGATGATGAAGTAAACTTGAAATCCTCAATAATCTTGATGTTTTGATCTTAAACCAATCCTTTATTTGCTAGAAATTTTTGTGTTCTTGGTGGTGTTTATGAAGGAAAAATCGAAAATGAGAGGGAGAGAGGGAATGAGGAGGTGAAGAGTTAATCTTCCAAATTTTAGAGTTTGAAGTGAGAGTTTCAAATGAAAATTTTTTTTTTAAAATAAGAGAGGGAGAGGGTGAGGGCCGGCCATGGCCTCTCCAAGCCCATCTCAACAATTTTTTTTTATTTTAAAAGAATACAACATAAACTCTCAAATAAAACAGATAAATTGAGAACCGACAATTTATAAATTCTCAATTCTCTCTAAATTGAGTAAATTTTTACAAATAAATATATTTTTACCTAAATAATATAAACCTCATTATTTTATGTATTTTAGACATGTGACATAATATTTGGCATTTTATGGGACGTTTTAGTCAGTTACTGATCCGAACCGGGCTTTCTAAACGACTACTGAAATATTTCGGGAAAATTATAATCTAACCAATCTAATTAGATTCTAGAGAAGTAAATTCTATGAACTATTCTCTAATATCTTTAAGGATTCTAACCTTGAAGATTTTGATTTCTGACGGATGTCACAGTTTCCCCCCGTTTAAGGAATTTCGCCCCGAAATTCACATTTTGCTTTCCTCAGATGAATTCTTTACAAGCAGCTGAGGATACTTATTTCTCATATAATCCTCTCGCTCCCAAGTGTATTCCGGACCGTGCCTCGAGTTCCATCGGACTTTCACAATTGGAATTTTGCATCGTCTTAATTGTTTGACATCTCGATCGAGTATTTCGATCGTTTCTTCCCTGAAACACAAACGTTCATCAACTTTGACTTCTTTCGGTGATACGACTAGTGATTCATCGGTCAGACACTTCTTCAAATTCGACACGTGGAAGGTGTCGTGGATAGCACTCAACTCCTGAGGTAACTCGAGTGGTAGCTATTGTTGTAGGCAAACTCCACCAAAGGCAGGTGAGTGTCCCAGCTACCCCCGAAATCGATGACACAAGACCTCAACATGTCTTCCAAAGTTTGGATCGTCCGCTCGCTCTGCCCATCGGTTTGCGGATGGTAAGCCGTACTCAACTTCACTCGAGTACCAAGCTCTTTCTGAAATCCATCCCAGAAGTTCGAAGTGAACCGACTGTCGCGATCCGACACGATCGACAATGGTATGCCGTGCCTCGAGACCACCTCATCGATATAAAGCTTTGCTAACTTATCCATCGGTAGAGTCTCGCGCATAGCCAAGAAGTGAGCGCTCTTCGTCAATCTATCAACTATCACCCAGATGGTATCGTGACCTCGAAGAGTTTTAGGCAACTTCGTCACAAAGTCCATGGTGATATGCTCCCATTTCCACTCGGGAATCTCTAAGGACTGGAGACTCCCATATGGTCGCTGATGCTCGGCTTTAACTTGCGAACACATCACACAACGCTCAATGTAACGTGCCACATCAAGCTTCATTACCGGCCACCAATAGTGCAACTTCAAGTCCCTGTACATCTTTGTGCTTCCCGGATGTATGGAATACTTAGACTTGTGTGCATCTTCTAACAACAGCTCACGGTTACCCCCAACTTTGGGCACCCACACACGACCGCTGAACAGTTTCACTCCACGGCTATCTTCCGTTAAGAGTAAACGCTGCTTAGTCATGACTTCATCCTTTAGATTCTCTTCTAACAGTGCTTCCACCTGTGATGCCTTGATCTTCTCAACAAGACTAGACACTAGCTCGATCCTTGAATGGGTAGCTCGAATACTTCCGCTATAGTCCTTCCGACTTAGCGCATCGGCCACCACGTTTGCCTTACCTGGGTGGTAAAGCAATTCACAGTCGTAATCTTTAAGCAACTCGAGCCACCTCCTTTGCCTCATATTCAGCTCTTTCTGATCAAAGACATACTTCAGGCTCTTGTGATCCGTGTATAGAGTGCACTTCATGCCGTAGAGGTAATGTCGCCAAAGCTTCAAAGCGAACGCCACCGCTGCTAACTCCAGATCATGGGTTGGATAATTCTGCTCGTGTATCTTAAGCTGCCTCGAGGCATAAGCGATCACCTTGCCTCGTTGCATCAACACACAACCCAATCCCATCTTTGAAGCATCGCTGTAAACCATGAAATCTTCCGACCCTTCAGGTAATGTCAAGATCGGAGCTTCACACAGCTTCTTTTGAAGGATCCGGAACGCCTTCTCTTGGGCTTCAGTCCATTCAAATTTCACATTCTTCCGAGTCAGAACTGTCAAGGAAGAAGCAATCTTTGAAAAGTCTTGGATAAATCTTCTGTAGTATCCCGCCAGACCCAAGAAACTTCGGATCTCGGACGGACTCTTAGGAGGCTCCCAATTCATCATAGCTTCAATCTTGGAGGGGTCAACTTTTACTCCGACCCGAGTGACTATGTGACCTAGAAACTGTACTTCTTTAAGCCAAAAGTCGCACTTGGAAAACTTGGCGTACAACCTCTCTTTTCTCAACACTTCTAGAACTTCACATAGATGTTGTTTGTGTTCTGACTCACTCTTGGAGTACACTAGTATGTCATCAATGAATACAATGACCGACTTGTCGAGGAATGGTCGGCATACTCTATTCATTAAATCCATAAACACAGCTGGTGTGTTCGTCAGGCCAAAAGGCATTACAAGGAACTCGTAATGGTCGTAACGCGTTCTGAAAGCTGTCTTCGAAACATCTTCTTCTCTTACCTTCACTTGGTGATAACCTGAACGTAAGTCGATCTTTGAAAAACAACCCGCTCCTTGAAGTTGATCGAACAAGTCGTCTATTCTCGGAAGCGGATACTTGTTCTTCACTGTAGCTTTGTTCAACTCACGGTAGTCAATGCACATTCTCATTGTGCCATCCTTCTTCTTGACAAATAAGACCGGAGCTCCCCAAGGTGACGAACTCGGTCTTATAAAGCCTTTCTCCAATAGCTCTTGGAGTTGTGCTACCATCTCTTGCATCTCCGATGGCGCTAAGCGATAAGGTGCTTTAGCGATCGGTGCAGCGCCAGGCACAAGATCAATCCGAAACTCTACCTGACGATCGGGTGGTAACCCGGGCAAGTCGTCCGGAAAGATATCTGGAAACTCACGCACGATCTTCACATCTTCCAGCTTTGATTTCTCTAACTTAGCATCGATCACATAGGCTAGGAAAGACGAACATCCTTTTATTAAACACTTGCGTGCTCTTGCCATTGTGATTATTGCCACTTCACCCTTCCTCTTTTCACCATAGATGACCACGACCTCTCCAGAGAGGTTGCGAAGTCGAATCATCTTCTTGGAACACACGAAATCGGCCTGATTGTTTGACAACCAATCCATACCGATTACCACATCGAAACCCCCGATTAACATCGGTAATAGATCGATCGAGAATTCTCTCCCTTTGATACTAAGAGTACACTGCCTCAGAACCTCGTGGATCAGAACATGACTACCATCGGCTATTTCTACCACTAATGCATCCTCAAGACTAGTAGTGGGCATAGCAATTTTCTGACGGAACAATTCAGATACGAAAGAGAAACTAGCACCCGTATCAAACAAAATACGAGCAGGTACAGAGTTTATAAGAAAAGTACCCGATACCACATCAGCGGATGCTCTAGCCTTTTCGGCCGTCATCTGAAATGCTCGACCCGGAACCTTCGGAGGGTTCTCCTTCCTTGCTGGCGCGCTACCCGACACAAGCTTCGGGCAATCCTTCCTCGAGCGTCCCGGTGTCTTGCACTCAAAACAGATGATCCCCCTGACCGGGCAATCTCTGACAATATGACCAGGCTTCCCACACTTGAAGCAAGTTTCAGAATTGTTGTAACAGTTACCGTGATGCTTGGTCCGACACCTCGGGCACCACTTTGCTTCCTGATAACCGTCGAAGTTGCGTTTTCCAACAAAAGGTCGGGTCCGCTTGGGAGGTACTGAGCTGCTCTCCCACTTTCTCTTTTCAGGCACTATCACAGAATTCTCAGATTTGCTCTTCGCGAACATCTCTTCCATGAATTGAGCTTCCTCCACCATCTCTCGGAGGTTAGAAGCTTTGAAATTATGGACCATCGATTGCATGTCCGCTGGTAAGCCGTTGAGATAAGCTTACATTTTATCTTTTTCTGTTGGGGCAGCGTGCCCCACCAGACCCAGCTTCTCCATAAACTGACGGGTGTACTCCCTCACCGTCAGGCTTCCCTTCACCAAGGACCGGAATTCTTTCTCAATTCGGTCCATGGTCCTCTCGTTGCAAAACTCTTCTAGTAGCTTCTTCTTGAACTCGGCCCAAGACAACTGGGACAACACTTCAGAAGATAGAGTGGATTGGATGATATTCCACCAGATGAGTGCAGTGTCCCTCAGCAATTGGGTACCAAACCGCACCCTCTGATCATCACCACATTCGGAAGAGCCAAAAGCTTGCTCCACCGCTCGGATCCACTTTACACACACTGCCGGGTCATCTGAACCGAAGAATTCTGGCGGTCCACAACTCATAAAGGACTTATAGGAACAACTCTTCCTATTCCCTGGAGCACCAGAGATCCCGCGCTCTACCGACACGACCCTTATACCATCGCCTCCCGAACCTGCTACGACGTTCTCTACCACCGTCTCACTCCTCCGATGATTCACGTCACGGTCCTCCATCGCTTTCAGCAGAAACTCTTGTTGCTTAGCCATCTCTTCTCTCATCGCCAACATCACGCTGGCCAACAACTCTGACTGGGGATTAACATCCCTGACGACTGGGTGGGACGAAGCCAGGTCTACTCGCGGAATGACCTCTAGCCCCCCACCTAGTACTTGCTGAACGGGTGGTCGAACGATAACCTCATCTCCTTCCGGCTGACTCGCTGTAGAGGCTGTCGCTTCCAGACCATCAACACGAGTACGCGGTCTACCACGCGTATTCACCATGCTGAACAACTTCACAGAACAAGGAAAGAGATAAGAGAGAGATAGGAAAACACGAAAGGAAAACGTACTACCACATTATCAATTGTCATATCAACAGCAAATCAAGGACTCTTACGTACAATATCCTCATAATAACATTAGCTAAGTGAAATTATGAACATACAACACATAACGGTTCTTGTCACCACTATTACAACGCCTGATAACTGTACTTTCCGTTGACTCTAAGACTAACCCATCTTAGGAGCTCTACCCCAAATCTCGCGGATCAATTCTTAGCATACGCAGTCTAAGTCTAGACATCTTACATTCATGCCTAGTTCGCTTAAACTAGAGCTCTGATACCAACTTGTAACAACCTCAAAAATCAGAGTAAATTAAAACCTGGAAACCTGACAATATGACGTAAGCAATTCCATTAACTTCCCATAAATGGGATCAGTCCTTAAGACTATACAATTCTATACAAGGATTTCATCAAAAGAATGGGACTTAACAATGCCCAGCAACAATACTTAAAACATCTCCAAAAACCCCGAGACTCAAAACTCGTCTCTCCAAAAACCCCGGCACCCACCGCTAATGGAAACCTGTTATACACATCATTTGAGAAAAAGTGTCAGACTATAAAGTCTGGTGAGAACATACAGTTTATAAGGCTCAAAAGATAAAACATCGGTAACATAAAGAAATCTTTTCATAAAGGTTTAGTTCGTAAAGATAACATTTCGCCACAACCGGGCCTCTTCGGTCCAAAACTCTTAAACGGTGATAAAAGGACCATTTTACCAAGGAGAGTGGTGTAACACAAAGTAGACCACAAATCCGAGTTATGAGCTAAACACTTGGAGTCCTCAGCAATGAACCCAGAGTCCGTGCTACGAGGTGAGATCGCGCTCCCAAGGGAAACCAATGTATACTCCTTCACTAGGATCACCATAAACTATGGCTAGTAACCGGCCTCACATAACCGTACCATAAACTCATCACGGAACATGTGATCCATAGCTACATATTTGGGGAATATAGCCTCCCAACAAAACAGTTTACTCCAAAACCTAGGGATCCACTAGTAATGGTAAGGACTCGTCACAACAACATATGTGACCTACCATAAATAAATATATGGTAATAAGTACATTTTATAAACAAAATGCTACTTCCAGTTCAACTTCTGGTAAGAACGAAAACCATTAAAATGAGTTCATAATCATCCTTTTCAAACGACCACCTAATGTGCAAGTAAAACATCATTTTACTTCAATAAGGCGGAACCCGTCATTTTGGTCAAATCTGACCGGGAACCCCGAGAATCACCAAAAACTTCATTTATAACAAATGTAGAGAACATAAAATCATACCGTAGAAATACTTTAGATTTCGCAAATAAGAGTTTTGATATGTATAAAGTTTGTAAAATGTAGTAGGAACTCACCGATAGGTTTTTGGAATAAAACCTAGAAAACCAGATAACGATCACGGCGAAGAGGTGAAGCTTAAAACACCGACCCCTTGCTAGAAACACCGAAAACTAGAAACCAAACGAGACTTCGAAGATCGAAAGATAAAGAGAGAGAATAAGAGAGAGAGAAAGAGAAATTTGAGATAAAGTGATAAAGTGATTTTGGGAACTAAACCTTTTTAAGGCGGTCAAAGCAACCACGCGGGTTATGCCGCGAATCCAACCCGCGGCATAACTCGCCCATGTCCCAAATACCCTAATCATCCAGTGGGTTTCGCGGGTTGTGCCGCGACCTCTTGTCGTGGTATAACTCGCGTAGTTCTCAAAATCTTATACTAAACAGAGGGTTACGCGGGTTGTGCCGCGACCTCTAGTCGCGGTGTAACTCGCGTAATTCACTGTTCCTCCCCAAACTTCACAAAAACCAAAACGACAACCAACCAAACACGGAGCTAACGACAAAAGCTTAACACAAGAATAACAAGATTACACAATGGAAATCCGGGGTGTTACAGACTTTCTATGTTTGACTTTGTCTTGTAAGCTTTAGAGAGTTTCTCATATATAGTTGTTTAGCTTTGTGAGAGTTTGTAAGTGACAATTGTATGAGCGTATTGTAATCATTCGACTCTAAGAGATATATGACAGCTTCGTTTCTCTCGCTACTTTCTCTCTCTAGATCTTATGTGATTTTGTGTGATTAATTGATATAGCTTGAATCTATGGACTAACACATTCCCACTACCTCATATCGACGTTATGGTCAATGCGACAGTCGGTCATGAACTTTTGACGTTCATGGACGCATATTCAGGCTATAATCACATTTTGATGCATCGTGACGATCAAGAGAAAATTGTGTTTATGATAGATAAAGGTATTTATGTTACAAAGTTATGTCTTTTAGTCTTAAGAATGCATGTTCGGCGTACCAGCGATTGGTCATCGGGATGTTCAAAGAATATTTAGGCGACACAATGGAAGTTTACATCGACAACATGTTGGTCAAGTCAAAACAAGCGACCGATCATATCGATCATTTGAAACAATCGTTCGATATCCACCGAAAGTACCATATGAAGAAAAACCCGACGAAATGCTCCTTCGGAGTGAGTGCGGGAAAGTTCTTGGGATACATGGTCACCCGTCGTGGGATTGAGGTCAATCCCGACTAAATCCAAGCAATCGTGAACATCAAGTCCCCTCGGAACTTCAAAGAAGTCCAACGACTTACTGGACGAGTCGCGGCATTAAACAGATTCATCTCACGATCCTCGGATAAATGTCATTTATTTTATAATGTCTTAAGAAAAACAGGGGCTTTGAATGGATGGATGACCATGAGAACGAGCTTCAAAATTTAAAAGAATACATGGTGTCGCCACCCCTACTGTCGAAACCCAAGGATCATGAAGTCATACAGCTCTATCTAGTTGTCAGTGCAAATGTTGTAAGTGTCGTCTTAACTCGAGAGGACGAAAAACAACAACTTCTGATTTACTTTGTAAGTAAATCACTACTAGACGCAGTGACCAGGTATTCCTCCATGGAAAAATTACTATTGTCACTAGTAACAGCTGCAAAGAAATTACGACATTATTTTGAATCACATCCTATAACTGTCGTGACTAACTTTCCTCTTAAGTTTGTCTTAAGAAAACCTGAGTTGATAGGTCGATTAGCGAAATGGAGTATCTATCTTAGTAGTTACGACATTAATTACAAACCAAGGACAATTATCAAATCGCAAGCACTAGCTGATTTCGTCGTCGATTTCAGTCCAAAACTAGAGGTACAGATGGAGTATGTAGCAACTCTCAACGAGACGACGTGGACTCTACACATCGATGGATCCTCAAACACCAGGGGGCAGGTCTCGTTGTCATCCTCAAGTCTCCACAGGGGGGCAAGATGGTGTACTTCATACGATGCGACTTCAAAGCCACAAACAATGAAATTTGAGTACGAAGCTTTGATCGCAGAAATGAATATGCTCACGACCTGGGGTAACAAGACTTCGCATAAAAAGTGATTCCCTCTTGGTCGTGAATCAAATGAATGGAGAGTTTGCAGCCAAAGACTTCAAGATGACGACTTATCTTAAAATAGCCAGAGCCAAATCTGAAGAATTTCAACATTTCTTGTTGGGAAATTCATAAATGCACAAGTACAGGTACAGTTAATGTTGCTAGAAGAATCTTGATTACTACTTTTGAGATTAATACTGTTGAACAAGATTAGTACTGCTAAGTCAAGATTTATACTACTAGAGGAGATTACTACTGCTAAGCAATTTTAATACTGCTAGTAGTTAGTACTGCTGAACATTAATACTGCTTAAAGTATTAATACTGCTGAAGACTTAGTGCTGCTTATAAGATAATTGTTGAAGATTATGGAAAGCTGGGAGATAAAGATGGAAGATTATTTTGAAGATCTTTTATTATTTGTAATTATCTTTTATCTTTAGTATATATAGAATAGTTTAGTATTGATAATATAGAATTCTGAGTTTTTGTTTTATTAGAGAGAATCAATCTCAAGGTTTGTAATCCTAATTCTAGAGAAGTAGAATTCGTATTGGTGAGTCTGTTCATCAATATTGAGGTTGAGTGTTGAATCTTGTAGATTTATAATCATTCAATAAAGTTTACAAGTTGTTCTTCTGATTCACTGTTTCATTGATTCTTGAATATTAAAGTGTTATTCCGCAAACTCCTTTAATATTGTTTCTGAGTGTTTATTCTTGTTTAGAATTAAGATCCTGACAAGTGGTATCAGAGCTAGTGTTCTCAGAAATCTTATTCATCATGGAAAACACAGTTGAATCAAAGAGTACTCTGGTCTCAAAGGTTCCAATGCTCAGACCCAATGAATTTGACATGTGGAAGATTAGAATCAAGCAATACATTCTCCTCACAGATTACTCCATGTGGGACATCATTGAGAATGGCCCATCTGATGCAGGAAAGATTGGTGAAGATGGCAGAAGAACCCCTCCAAAGACAGATGCAGAAAGAAAGACAAGGCAGACAGAGATGAAAGCCTTGAGCACACTGCTCTTGGCCATTCCCAATGAGTATCAACACCAATTCTGTAATTGCACTGATGCACAGATGCTCTGGAATGCTCTAGAGAAGAGATTCTCTGGTACTAAAAGTACCAAGAGAAATCAAAAGGTAATCCTGAAACAACAGTATGAAAACTTTATGTCAACTAAGAATGAGTCCATGACTCAAACTTTTGACGGGTTTAACAAACTGATTGGTGAACTAATTACTATGGGAGTACAGATCGATCAAGATGATGTGAACAGAAAGTTCTTAAGGTCCCTTGGAGATGAATGGACCATGTACACTATTTCATTCAGACAGAATGATTAGTTGGAAGAGAAAGAACTTGATGATGTGTACAATGATCTTAGAGTATTTGAAGCTGAGGTGGAGGCAAAGAAGAAGCCTTCTGGATATATTCATAATGTTGCACTTCTATCAGCATCAATTGATTTTACTGCTAACCCTGAATCAGTTAGTGCTGCTAATGGAGCCAATCAAGAAAAAGGCACTGAGTCTGTGTTTGAAGCCTTTCTTTCCAGTCATGGAAATTCCTCTTTGATTAATGATGACTTGGAACAACTTTATCCTGATGATCTTAAAGAGATGGATATCAAATGGCAGATGGTCATGCTTTCCATGAGGGTGAAGAAGTTCATAAAGAGGACTGGGAGGAACAACATCTCCCAAAGAAGAGATGATGGAGCAGGGTTTGATAAATCAAAGGTGGAGTGCTAAAAGTGCCATCTGAAGGGACACTTTGCCAGGGAATGTAGAAGTGGAGTGTCTCACAACAACAACCACCAACAAGCACAGTCTGGAAACCTCAATCATAACAGAAACTCTGCTCAAGCCCTTGTTTCTCAACAAGGAATGGGGTTTGACTAGAGTGATCAAGCAGAAGAGGCTATCCAAAATCAAGCTCTTATGGCTGAAGTTTCTGATCTCCCATCTGAGGTAAGTTCTAATCTCTGTTCTAAAACTTGCATAGACACTGTTAAAAGGTACAGGGATCACAACCAGAAGATGAGTGATGATCTTAAGAGATTAGAAAAGGATATCAAAGATTATGTGAGAATTGTTGAGAGGTTTGAGGAACAGATTAAAGGTTTTCAAGCCAATGAACTCCAACACTCATATGACACCAATTACTGGAAGTGGGAGAAAAAGGATCTAGAACTTAAACTGACCAAATCTAAAGAGGAGAATGAGAAGTTGAGAGAGGAGCTAACCAAGGTTAAGCTTGATGTAGAAAAGTTTTCCAATGCTTCTAAAGAAATGGACTCTTTACTACACACTCAGATTCATGACAAACTGAGAAGAGGAATTGGGTACAATGCCACACCTCCACCATATAACAACAATTACATCCCTCCTACTTCAGACTTACTAGAAACCAAAGATAGGAAGGATTTGCCTAAGGGAGCCACTGAGATAGATCCCTTAGATGAGGTAGTTGTTGAGGATAAGACTGAGAAAGAGGTTGGTAAGAGTAAGGAAAACAATGTGAGTGGTGAGATTCCTCTAGAGAATAACATTATCACCAATGAGGACTGTGGAAGGGCTTGGATCAAATCCAAGGACATAGAGAAGACAGAGGGAAAGTCTGGTAAGGTCTATTACAAACAGACCACAGTTGTGAATCCAGTTCCTTGTAAACAGTGTACATGTAAGAAGTCTGAGCCCCAAAAACATGATAAAAAGAGGGGAAATCAAAGAAACTGGAATAATCAGTGAGCACAAAAACAAGGGGTTGATCTGAGTAAAATCAATAGACCAAAACCTTGTTTTATCTGTGGCAAATTGAATCATCTTGCCAAATTCTGTTATTTCAATCCAATGAACCAAAGGATGAATTTTCAAAGATCCATGCAAAAACCCTTTGGTTATAGGAAGGTTGAAAAGAACCATGTGGCTAAGAAAACTGTTAAATCTAAAAGCCACATGAAGAAAAAGTCTGTTAAAGAAAGTGTCAATTTGTGGGTTCCTAAAAGCACTAAAACTGTTAGTACTGCTACCACAAATAGTACTGCTGACAATGATAGTGCTGCTAGAAGTAATACTACTGCTAATAATGTTAGTGCTGCTGACATTGTTAGTACTTCTTCAAAAGTTAATACGGCTAACTCTGTTAGTGCTGCTAACCAGGTTAGTACTGCTAAACCTGTTAGTACTGCTACCTCTGTTAGTACTTCTAAAGTTAGTACTGCTTCTAATGTTTGTGCTACTAAACCAATCATATTGACAAAGTACTCCAACAAAGAGTGCTCTTAGTTTAAAAACCTCATCAAAAAAGAATGTAAATACTTTGATGAGAAAGGGAGACCCAAGACCACTTTGGCTTGGGTCCCCAATCAATACTAATTGCTTAATCTTATGTGCAGGGCAACCAGCAGCTCAAGGGGAAGAGCATCTGGCATGTTGATAGTGGTTGCTCTAGGCACATGACAGGGAACATGTCATGCCTCAAGAATTTCAAGAAAATTGATGGTGGGCATGTTGCCTTTGGTAATACTCCAGATGGAGGTAAGATAAGTGGTAAGGGGGATGTAACCAAAGGTAAAATGACCTTTGAAGATGTATTCTATGTTGAGTAGTTAAGGTACAACCTGTTAAGTGTATCACAGGTTTGTGACAAACAACATAGTATATTATTTACAGATTCTGAATGCATTATCCTTGCTCCTGGATTCAAAGTGGTTGATGAAAAGATGATACTACTAAGAACTCCCAGAAAGGATAATATATATTGCTTAGATATGGAAAGTGTTTCAACTGATTCATCCCTCACCTGTCTTGTTTCAAAAGCTTATTTGGATGAATCATCACTTTGGCACAAAAGGATGTGTCACATGAACTTTAAAACAATGAATAAACTTGTTAAAAACAACCTTGTAAGAGGTTTACCTTCCAAAGTCTTTTCATGTGATGATCATTGTGTTGCCTGTCTTAAAGGCAAGAACACAATCTCTAATTCTCTTCAGTTGTTGCATATGGATCTGTTTGGTCCTACAAATGTTATGAGTATTGGTAAGAAATCATACTGCCTAGTTATTGTTGATGATTACTCTATATTTACTTGGGTATATTTTCTAAGGACTAAGGATGAGACAAGTGGACTGATCAAATCCTTTATTCTAAGAATTGAAAACCAAACTAATCAAAGGGTAAAAGTCATTAGGTCAAACAATGGTACTGAATTTAAAAATCATGACCTAAACACCTTTTGTGAGGAAAAAAGAATTGAGAGGCAATACAGTGCTCCTAGGACTCCACAACAAAATGGTGTTGCTGAGAGAAGGAATAGGACACTGATTGAGTCTGCTAGATCTCTGTTGGCAGATTCAAAACTTCCAATTACTTTCTGGGCTGAAGCGGTTAATACTGCTTGCTATGTCCAAAACAGAGTTCTAGTAGTCAAGCCTAAAAACAAGACACCTTATGAGCTTTTAAATAACAGAAAACCTTTTATAGGATTTTTCAAACCTTTTGGGTGTCCTTGTACCATTCTCAATACCAAAACTCACTTAGGAAAGTTTGATAGCAAGGCTGATGATGGTTTTCTTGTTGGTTACTCATATCAGAGTAAGGCTTACAGAGTTTTTAATACTTCTTCTAGAATAATTGAGGAAAGTGACAATGTCAAGTGCAATGAGAACACACCAAATCCTATTGGGTCTGGTCCTCAGTGGTTATTTGACATTGATTCACTAACTAACTCTTTGGGTTTCAGTAGTGATTATAATGCAGGTTCAGGAAGTGGAGGATCAGGGGATGAACAAGTACAAGTACAAGACATTATCCCTCAATCTGTGATCTTTCCCACACCTACAATAGAGCCTGTTGATGTCTGTGCAAAGGAGACAATGACTGAACCAATTCAGAGTGAAGAAGAAGAAAGAGATGAGGAGAATCAAGTACATGAAGAGCTAGAAGCAGCTGATGAGATCCCCTCAGCTGACTTAAATGATTCCAATTTGGATGTGGGAATCAATGAAGAACCTAGTCATCATACTAGAACTCAAAAGAATCATCCTCCAGAGCTGGTCATAAGAGACATCTCTTCTCCTATGATAACAAGGAATCAAAGCAGACTTCAAGAGCTGCAGGATCAGCAACACATAGTACTCACTTGCTTTCTATCCCAGATTGAGCCTAAGAAGGTATATGATGCAATGAAAGATTCCAGTTGGATAGAAGCTATGCAAGAAGAGTTACTGCAGTTCAAGTTGCAAGAAGTTTGGGACTTGGTGGACCTTCCAAAAGGTCATAGAGCTATAGGCACCAAGTGGATTTTCAGGAACAAAAAGGATGAGAGAGGCATTGTGATAAGAAACAAAGCAAGGCTGGTGGCACAAGGGTACACTCAAGAAGAAGGCATTGACTATGAAGAAGTGTTTGCTCCAGTGGCAAGGGTAGAAGCAATTAGGCTATTTCTAGCCTATGCATCATACATGAAGTTCAAGGTATACCAAATGGATGTGAAGAGTGCCTTTCTTTATGGTACAATTGATGAAGAAGTATATGTCTGTCAGCCCCCTGGATTTGAAAATCCATCATATCCAGACAGAGTATACAAACTGAAGAAAGCACTGTATGGTCTTCATCAAGCCCCAAGAGCATGGTATGATACTCTGTCTACCTATCTCTTGGAGAATGGGTTTGAAAGAGGAATAATTGACAAGACCCTCTTCATTAAAATAAGTAAGAAAGACATCCTATTGGTTCAGATTTATGTGGATGATATCATCTTTGGATCCACAAAAGATCAAATGTGTAGAGACTTTGAAAAGTTGATGCACAAGAGCTTTAAAATGAGTTCAATGGGTGAACTTACCTTCTTCCTTGGGCTTCAAGTGAAACAAAAGAAAGATGGGATCTTCATAAGCCAATCAAAATATGTGAAAGACATCCTGGACAAATATGGTTTATCAGACTCAATGCCAGCAAGCACACCTATGGAGACTCATAAGCATATTATTGTTGATCTTGAGGGGGAGGATGTTGATGTCCATCTATACAGATCAATGATTGGATTTCTCATGTATCTCACAGCCTCAAGACCAGACATCATGTTCCCAGTGTGTTTGTGTGCCAGATTCCAAGTCAAGCCAAAGCAATCACATCTGCAAGCTGTTAAAAGGATTTTCAGATACTTAAGAGGGCAACCCAGATTAGGTCTTTGGTATCCTTATGAATCCAACTTTGACTTGTTTCCTATTCAGATAGTGACTTGGGAGGTGCTAACATGGACAGAAAGTCTACTTCAGGTGGATGTCAACTTTTGGGTGCAAGACTAGTATCCTGGCAGTGTAAGAAACAAACCATAGTGTCCTTATCAACAACAGAAGCTGAGTATATAGCTGCTGCAAGTTACTGCTCTCAGGTTCTATGGATTCAAAATCAGATGCTGGACTATGGGGTAACCTTTCTTCACACTCCAATCTTTATTGACAATAGCAGTGCTATAAGCATTGTTAACAATCCTGTCAAGCACTCCAAAATAAAGCACATTGAGATCAGGTATCACTTTATCAAAGATTGTAATGAAAAGAAGCTAATTCAAGTTGCTAAAGTTCATACTGACAACCAGTTTGTTGATCTATTCACTAAAGCTTTTGATGTGGGTAGATTCACTTTCTTGGTCACAAGTGTGGGCATGATCAACACTGAATGAGCTCACGTTTTAAAAAGTGTTTTCATACCTGTTATTGGTTTATTCTTTGGTGTTACTAACATCTTTTTCAGGAAGTTATTACGAAAAAGTGTAAGTATGGTTAATGTTGCCAGTGCAGTTTTAATACTGTCAGTGCTCAGTTAATACTGCTAGTTCGTTAATACTGCTAGTGGTTAATACTGCTCTCAGTTAATACTGCTAGTTAGTTAATACTGCTAGTGGTTAATACTGCTCTCAGTTAATACTGCTAGTGAGTTAATACTGCTAGTGGTTAATACTGCTCTCAGTTAATACTGCTAGTTAGTTAATACTGCTAGTTAGTTAATACTGCTAGTGGTTAATACTGCTTATGTCCCGAATCGTATAAATACCCTGTTTGCCTGCCCAAAAGTTCATAACAACTCTTTGATTCCTATTCATCTGCTCTCTAACCCTTTTCTCTCAAGAACAAGTGTTTCAGTCCAAAATACTCAAGCTTCAATGGCATCCATGGCTTTCATTGATGAGCACAACGAGATTGCGATGCTACAGAAGCCGAAACAAGCTGCTGGATTCCACCAGATTGTGGATTTTCTCAAATCCAGCCACATTGCCCATGCTCTCACTGTATCGCCAACAATCTACATAGAGCATCAAAGGCAATTCTGGGCAAATGCCACCCTAGTCACAGAGAATGGTGTGCAGATTCTGAAAACAAGGGTGTGTGACAAACCCTTGTCTGTCTTTGAAGAGGTAATACGCATCTGTCTACGTCTAGACGATGCTGCAGATATTACTTCTATTCCAAATGAGGACTTGTTCTCAAACCTTTCAAGAATGGGGTATGGAGGCCAATTGGGTGGTTTCAAATTTTCAAAAGCCAAATTTTATGCCCAATGGCGTTTTCTTGTTCATACCCTGATGCACTGTATTTCCAAAAAGACTACTGGATGGAGTGAGTTTAGCAGTACCATTGCTTATGCTTTGGTCTGCTTGGCCACTGCCAGAAAGTACAATTTTTCAAGAATGATTTTCAGTGATCTTGTATCAAACTTGGGAAGCAAAAAGAGTTTTTATATGTACCCAAGATTTGTGCAGGAAGTTATAACCCATGAATTGACGGATATGCCTCACTTTGATGAGGTATATGTACCCAAAATTCCCAAAAGTAAGGTACTTTCAAGCATGAAAAGATCTCCATTGGACTCGGAAGGAGTTGACACCCCATTGTTCTCTACAATGATGGTGGTGTCCCACAATGAAGAAGGTATGGCAGCAGGGTCAAGGCCCTCATTAGACCATCCCACTGCTAGCCAATCCTAACCTTTCATCACCATATCAATCCCTCAGTCTCTTGTTCAAAAGCCAACTTCTCTAATAACCCAAACTTACTTAAGGAAAAAGGTAAAGAAGGCTCCTTCCCTTCTTGTACCTTCACCCACAGAGCCTTTAAGCCCTCTAATGGAGAATTCTCCATTAGAGAATATCTACAGGAAAACCACAGGGGTGTCTCCCAACCCCAAGGAGGTGCTCATTGAGGAGATGTTTGAGCATATGGGTGCTAAGGCTGCCACTACTCCTGCTAGCATAGAGGAGGTCAGTGGTAACATCAATAAGACCTTCCCCATGGCAACTTTGGGTGAGCAATCATCCAAAGGTCCCAGTTGCCAAGAAACCACGGGGGTGGAGAGTGCTTCTGCTAGGCAGAAGGCTTCCACTACAAAAAGATCCCATGATCCTTCAAAAGAGGGTAACACTTCTGGAGAAGGTGAGGACAGATATGACTATAATGAATTGATGGAAACAATGGCCAACATCAACATGGATGTACTCAAGCAGGGACAAGAAATAGATGAGCTGAAACTGATAGTTCTGTCTCAACAAGAACAGATTGTCAAACTGAAGAATATGGTGAAGAGACTGATCCAGAAAAAGAAGAAGAAACAATTTGTACTAAAGAGAAGGGAACAAGTGACAGATGCTCCCAAAAAGGGGGAGTCAGAAGCTGAAGCAAACATGGAAGATGCTAAAGACAAGGGGGAGCAAGAAAAAGTTGATGTTGAGGGGGAACATCAAGCTGAAACAGAAACAGAACAAGCAGCAGTAAAAGAGCAAGCAGCAGAAAATGTTAATGTTGCTGGTTCAAGCAAAGCAACAGAAATAGTGCAAGAAGTTCTGACAGATCTTGAAATTGATGAAACCTTAATCAAAGCCAAGCATGATACTCCCAAGGTCATCTCAAAGGCCAAAGGAGTTGTCATCAAAGAACAAGGTGAAGTGATCAAGAAAGCAAATGTAGAGAAGAAGGTGAGCAAAGACAAAGGCAAAGCTAAAATGGTGGAATCTGATCAACCAATCAAAAAGAAAAAGTTGGTTGAGTCAGATGAAGCTTTGGCCAGAAAGATACAAGCTGACACTGAGCAAGAAGAAAGGGCACAAGTTGAAAAAGACAGGGAAATGGCTAAGGCTTTGGCTGCAGAGTTAAATGAGGCTTATCAACAAAGTCTGGCAACTGAAATGGCTCAGAAGACAGCTGCAACTCTTAAGAAATCTGTGGTGGTCAAAAAGGCTGCAAAGAAGAGACAACCCACAAAGACTTACCTTGGTATTCAAGAGAGAAACAAGATGATTACATTTCTCAAAGGTGCTATAGGAGTCAGAAAGGAGATGTTCTCAACAATGACATTTGAACAGATTAAAGAGCTGTATGATTCAGAAATGCTAATGCTTAAAGGAAATGAAACTGCCAGGGTGGAAATGGAGAAGAGAATGAAAGAAAGCAATGACTTCATGATAGAAAAACCTTTTCCAGATGAACAAGAAACACCACCAAAGAAAGAAGCCACTCTTGGTGAAAGTCTAAGGACTTTAAAAAGAACCAAGATGGTGGCAAGAAGAAAGCCAACCAAGAAGCCTAGAATAGCTGAAGGAGAAGCTGAGAAGGTTGCTGAAGAAGAAGGGGCACCTAAGCCATCTGAACAGAAAGAGCCAGCAAGAACTGATGATGTAAATCAATACATGGTAGTGATGGACAAAGTGCCTGAACCAATTTCAGCAGAACCTGTTGGTGTAAAGCCTCCTGAGGTCATTCTATGGGACACAATGAAGGTTGATAGCAAGGAATACATAAGGCTCAAGAGGAAAGATGAGAAGTATGAGGTGTACAATACTTGGGCAAAGATTGTCAGAACATGCTCCAGGTCAGATCTTGAAGAGATGTTTGAGATAGGTATGAAGTTGTATTCAGATCAACTAAAAGCTCCAGAGATTTCAATTACAAAACTGGTGATGGAGTATCTGTGTATGATGTTCAAGCCTGAAGAAGTGGAGCATGTTATCAGAAATGTGTTCAAAACTGTCAACAACTGGACTCTATATGAAACTAGTGGAGTATATGCATTAACTATGGACTTAAATCACATAGAATACTTCCTAGTGGATAGAGTATACAATCACAGCAGACTGAAGCTTCATGCAATGTTGAAGAAGAAGCTAGGATGTGTTCCAAATTCAGAGATGGCTAAGTATCTGATCCAAAGAACTATCAATCAGATTTTGGGGTTGGATGCAAATACCGGAGTATAAGCCATAAGGTTTTGGGAGCATCTAGAAGATCAACTGAAGAACTTGACTTCTCTTCCTAAAAGTCAAGTTAGGTTGAGATTGTTGGGAAATTCAGAAATGCACAAGTACAGGTACAGTTAATGTTGTTAGAAGAATCTTGATTACTACTTCTGAGATTAATACTGCTGAACAAGATTAGTACTGCTAAGTCAAGATTTATACTGCTAGAGGAGATTACTACTGCTAAGCAATTTTAATACTGCTAGTAGTTAGTACTGCTGAACATTAATACTGCTCAAAGTATTAATACTGCTGAAGACTTAGTGCTGCTTATAAGATTACTGTTGAAGATTATGGAAAGCTGGGAGATAAAGATGGAAGATTATTTTGAAGATCTTTTATTATTTGTAATTATCTTTTATCTTCAGTATATATAGAATAGTTTAATATTGATAATATAGAATTCTGAGTTTTTGTTTTATTAGAGAGAATCAATCTCAAGGTTTGTAATCCTAATTCTAGAGAAGTAGAATTCGTATTGGTGAGCCTGTTCATCAATATTGAGGTTGAGTGTTGAATCTTGTAGCTTTATAATCATTCAATAAAGTTTACAAGTTGTTCTTCTGATTCACTGTTTCATTGATTCTTGAATATTAAAGTGTTATTCCGCAAACTCCTTTAATATTGTTTCTGAGTGTTTATTCTTGTTTAGAATTAAGATCCTGACATTTCTCCATTACACAAATTCCAAGGGATCAAAATACCCAGAATGACGCACTAGCTAACCTCAGGTCGGCACTTGGACAATCCTCATTTGACGTCGTTCCAATAATTCACTTGGCGATGTCATATATCAAAAGTGAATACCACATCCATGTGATGGACGAGGAAGACGATTGGTCGAGCGATATAAAAAATTACCTCATGAATGACCGACTTCCAGAAGACAAAATTGTAACCCAAAAGATCAAATTTAAGGCATCCAAATACACCTTGATCAGAGGAAAACTTTATCGATGATCGTCAACAGGACTGAACTTACGATGCATCGTTAGTAAATAACACATCCAAATCATTTTACAAGAAATGCAAGACGGACAGTGTGGAAACCATTCAGGCGGTCATAGCCTAGAAAATAGAATTTCTCGACAAGGCTACTATTGTCCAATCTTACGACAAGATGCCATAATGTACGTCCAAAGTTGCGACACATGTCAGTGACACTCAGGTATGTCTCATAAACCCTCTGAACCTCTATAATTGACTCTAACTCCATGGCTCTTAATGAGATGGGGAATGGATATTGTCGGTAAATTACCTCCACCCCTGGGCAAAAGGTATTTCTACTAGTTCTTACAGATTATTTTTCCAAGTGGATAGAAGTCGATGCCTTCTCCCAAGTTCGGGACAAAGAAGTCATCTCTATTATCTAGACTAACATTATTTGAAAGTTTGGAATCCCATCTGAGATCGTATGTGACAATGGGTCTTAGTTCATAAGTAACAGGACTCAACAGTTATGTGAAGATTGTAATATAAAACTTACGACTTCGACACCTCTACCCTTAGTCGAATGGACTTGCCGACTCAAGCATTAAAATAATCATCAACTCTATCAAGAAGAGACTCAAGGCAGCTAAAGGAAAATGGGTAGAAGAACTTCCGATAGTTCTTTGGGCCAACTATACGACACCTCGCACGTTTACTGGACAAACCCCTTTCTCTTTGGTTTATGGTTGTGAGGCAGTCTTGCTGGTTGAAACCCAACTGCCAACCTCACGACATGTCGGTCGATCATAACTTAGTCGACATAACTTAGTCGACCTAAGTTACGACCTCGACACATTGGAGGAATTAAGGGAGTCTGCATTGATCAAAATGGTGTCTCTAAAACAATCACTCGAACAACATTTTAACAAAAATGTCAAGGCCAAAATCTTCCAAAAAGGCGATTATGTTTTACGACGAGTGTTTCCAAACACTCAAGAGCCAAACACAGGTAAGTTATACATCAAGTGGGAAGGTCCATATTGTATAACTGAAGCCATTGGAAAAGGTGTTTATATATTGCAAACCCTCGACAATTGGGATATCCCACAAAGTTGGAATGCGTTACATTTAATGAAGTATTTCTTTTAAATTCTATTTTTTTCCTTTCGATTATCTTTTTCATAACGATTACTGACTTAAGCATCAAAGAGTCGTTGGCCTAGCCACCGACCCCCTCTAATGTTATTTCATCGCAGGATCAGTCGAACATTCGACCTTGCTCGTCGTTATACGATCATATCGCGACCGAGTCGTACGATCTATAATCTAACACTAAAACCTTGCCATTAGTCGCAAGTTCTTTAAACTCTATCTTGGATTTAATTTATTACTTTCACTACATGCAAGTTCCTTTGACCTAAGGTTTGTTCTGATCGCTTGACAAATTTATTATTTATGTCGATCGTAAGCTCCTTAACAAAGTTACTTACTTGCCCAATCGCAAGTTCATTAGCTTATGATCGATTGTGTTTGATGTCGTGAGTTGCTTAGAAAGTCTTTATTGTTATCTATTATCTCCCGTCATCCTTCTTATGGTTGTCGTGAGTGACTTATGCTTATTTTATATGGATTGGTTGTTACGATAACTGAAGTTATGATGAATTATAAACCAAAAAGTTCCTTGTATTTATTGACAAAATATTACAAGGGAAAGGCACGATCACCAACGGTCGTCCATAATAAAAGTACAAAGATAAAGAAAATAAAAACTAAGGAGCCTTCGGTTGCTCCTGTTCCTGCTGTTGTGGTTGGATCGCGACTCCAACTTCTCCACCTTGGGAGGCTTCCTCTCCCGACTCCAGCTTCTGCTCATCTTTGGAGTCGAGATCTCTCTCGACCCTATTGGGCTCCAGAAAGAAGGTTAATTCGCCTTCAGCCAACGACAGGGGATTCTGCCCCCTAAGGTGACGTCTCATCATGGCCACACGGATCTTGAGTCTAGTGAACGCCTCGATGGACGCCACCCTCTCCTCAAGAGTCGCGACTTGATCTTTCGACGCGGCCAACCCTAACCTAAGGGACTCGACTTCTTTTTTAATCGCAGTCGAGATCACCCTAGTCACCTCTAGCTCCACCTCCGACAAGGACGCACGTTTAAGGGTCGCTTTCAAATTCCCGCGGATCTCCTTCTTCTCATGTCCGACGACCTCACCAGTATTGAGAGCGTCGTCAAGACGCATGGAGTACTCCTCCCTCTTGGCCTCCGCCTCCTTAGTCTTGGCCAAAGATTCTCTCTCTTTCGCAAGAGCAGTAGGGACTAGCCTCTTCATGTCGTCAAGACGTGTGTTGAGGACCAGCGATGCCTCAAGTGCCTGCAAAACACACGGCAAACTAATGTTAGACCATACAATTGAAACTAAAATACAAAAAAGACTGTAACGATGAGTTACTTACCATGAAGGAGAGCCCCGAGACGTGGGGTCCCAAGTCGTCTACCGACACATCTTTGTATCGGTCGCGGAATGTCGGCAGAATGAAACTGCCCATATGTGGGAACAACGCCTTCCTACTCAACTTACCGGACGACATCAAGTCGGTCGGTAAAGTGAAGCTAACCGACATTTGGCTTGGGTCCTCCTCGACCCGAGGACCCTTTCCCTTGTCTTTCGACAGAGAAGACTGAGCCTCCACCCCCGATGATGGAGCCTGGGAAATCGGCACAGCTCCCACAATTGGGGGTGACATCTCCTTCTCAGTAGCAGTGACCTCGGGGCCACTGCTCATCAAAGACGGTTCCCTTGGGACCACCTTCGATTTTTTCACCCCGACCGTGCTGTCGAGGGAGCCTTTCTCTTCATTTGTCGCTAGGGGTGTTCGTGGTCTGGTTTGGGCGGTTTAACCCCTCAAACCACAAACCGGACCACTATGGAGGTTTAGAAAATTTGCAAACCGAGCGTTTTGGCAACAAGTGACCAAACCGGTCAAACCAGACCATAAAAAGGCAGTCTGGTCTGACCGGTTTAGGCTGTTTGCGCTTATTATTGGCTTTAAACTAAAAAAAAACATGATGTCTATATCTAAAAAGATTTTATATCAATATAGCACTATTAAAAAAATTGTATACCGAATTATAAAAAAAATGTCTATCTCTTATTAAAAAAGACAATAAGCAAATTAAAAAATTTAAACAAATCCATCAACAATAGTTGGAATTTTGGATAAACATTGAGCAAGGGGGATGACGATTTGGAATTTTGAATTTGATTTTTGACGAATTTCGGTATTTTGCCAATTTATAAATGAAAACTAAAAAACATAACGTCTTTGACAAAAAAAAATTATTGGGCCATAAAAGTAAAGCCTACAACATGAAAAATAAATGCAATTCATACATGTGTATTTTTGGGGTTCGGTTTGGTCGTCTAGACCGCTCAAAGAAATATTCAAACCATAGATCAGATCGGACCGAGCGATTTGGCCATTTTTCAGACTAGACCGAACCGCCAAACCGCCACACCGCTCAAACCGCTAAAAATGGTCTGGTTTGACTTGGTTCGACTGGTTTGAGAGGTCCAACGATTTTTTTTAACACCCCTATCTCTTGCCCTTTGCGGGCGAGTTGAGCCAGCGCCTCTCTCTTTGAGAGGCCCGTCGTCGGCTTAATGGGGGTCGATCCTCCTGAAAACAAAATAAAAACATCAAGTAAGTGGTGTCTCATGACTAGACCTTACATGATCTTACAACAAGTAAGTGACATCTCACGACTAGACCATACATGATCTTACAACCAGTAACTTACGTCTCATGACTAGACCTTACATGATCTTACGACCAGTAAGTGACGTCCTATGACTAGACCTTACGACTACGAAAAAGGAAATATTTACTCACTCGTCATCGACTCTTCTAGAGTCTCTTCGTCAGACTTTTCTTTCTCTTCTTAAGCGGTCGGGGCAGCCGAACTCCCGACGCACACCACGTCCTCGTCCTCATCGACAGGGGGTCGGGTGAAGAATGAGTGATCCTCGATGCTATATTCGAGGAACTTCTCAACCTTCTCTGCTGAATCTGGAGAAGGTGCATAGGAAGAGAAGTCGATCGCTGAAATAGCAAAGAACATAAAAATCGTTAGATACATGTATAATACTTATGACCGAAAGCTAAAAACTAACGACTAAAAGACTCTCAGTCTTACCTTCGGTGTTCCACCCATCGGTGAGCCACTGATCGTCGTCACTAAGTAACGACATGCGACCGAAGACTTATCGCATCTTCCACTTATGGTCGTTCACCGCAGTCTCCTAAACCAAAGTACGAGCCCCTTTATATCACAAGAAGAGGTTGTATCCCTTTTGGTTGAGTGATCATTTGATTCAGTCGTGTTGTTTTGTGAAGATCTCTTATGAGCACCGCTGTTTGATTTGTACCAACTACTAACATAGTAAACATTGGTTCTTCTCAAAGATGTTGTATCATATTAAAGACAAAAGAGAAATTAGGGTTGCATAGGAATCTCCAGCAATGAAGTATACATGCATGAGCCATTCTTTAGGATCATCATCAAAAAGATTACCAATTTATGTACCTGAAAAACGTGATAAGGATTAATGCATCTCTACTACTAAAAAGGATTTTAGGTTATCTCACATATGGCAAATTTAGGTTAATGTTGTTATGTCCCAATTATCAAGTTCTAATTCACAATTACAAATAACAACAATAAGATGATTTGAATTTACTCAACCAGTTTATATTTCCAATTCACAAATTTCGTATACAGTCTCTCTAACACTTTCTCTCTCTAAAACTCAGCATACAATCTCAACTTGCAACAACTAACTACTAACTACTACTCTAGTCATATGTCTATAAGAAACACACACGCTTACAAAACAACTGTCGGTCCCTTATCTTTGATCAAGTTGTTATCAAACAAACACAATCACAAATATATGATAAACCAACCTGTTAGATTACAAACCACGGATTACAGATTAGATGTTTGTGATTTCTCTTTGAAGCTCTCTCTATTTTCTCTCTGGATGAACAGTTGGCTTGATTATGAATTTCTAATAATATCTCTAATATCTAACTTCTACCTAACAACTAACATAATATCTAAAACAAAATATCCTAAAATATCTAATAAAAAGATATTTAGGAATAATAATAAAATACAATAATTAAATCAATAATTAACTTTGACAATTATTACAAACTAACATTAGACTAATAGAGAGTGACTTTTCAGATTTAGCTTCAGATTCCAATCTTCATATTGGATGATCTTGAATCCAATAAATCTGTGATCTAACAATCTCCCCTTTAGATCAAGATCATTACTAAAAGGATTTAACAATTCAGTCTTCTCTTTCAGCTCAAAAGATGCAATCTCCTTCTTTGTCGTCAATATGAAATAATCTCCAGTTTTAGCTCAGAATGCTTTAGCAAAGTATCTTCAAAGAAAATTTCTCTCAAATCAGCATGTCTTCAGAATACTTTGTCTTTGAAGAATTCTCTAAACTTTTGATCTCTCCCAGCTTGTTTCAGTCCATAAAGTGCTTTGTCGAGAACGTATACATGATTCGGTATCTCTTGATTGACAAAGCCTTCTGGTTGTGAGACGTAGTCTTCCTTCTTGAGAATGCCATTCAAAAATGTTGTCTTCACGTCCATTTGAAAGACCGTGAAGTTCTTGTGAGCAGCATACGCAAGAAACATGTGAATTGCTTCTATACACGCCACTAGAGCATAAGTCTCGTCGTAATCTATTCCTTCCTCTTGCCTATATCCCTTGGCAACAAGTCTTGCTTTATTTCTGATAACAGTACCATCTTCATCTTTCTTGATTTTGAAAACCCATTTCGTACCGATAATAGTTTTACCTTGAGGTTTGGGTACGAGTCTCCAGACTTCAAGTGCTTCAAACTGATTCAGCTCTTCTTGCATTGCAGTCACCCAATCGGAATCAGCAAGGGCCTCAGATACGCGAGTAGGCTTGATCTTGCTCAAAAAGGATTCATGCATACACATATTCATGGAAGCAGACCTAGTTTGCACCAGTTTTGTTGGATCTCCAATGATTTGGCTTATCGGGTGCTCTTTGGTCCATTTGTGTTCATGAGGGAGTGGATTATATGTAGATAGATCAATATCATCATATATGAATCCACTCTTATGTTCTTCAAGATGTTCAGTAGGGATGAGGGGTTCAGTTGAAGTAGTAGGTGCAGAAGTCTCAGTAGGTACAGCTTGGTCAATCTGTAGATCAGTCTCTTCATTATTGGTCACAGCTTCAAATGTAGGAGTAGGTATTTGAACTTGAACTTCTTGTTGAATCGGGGAGTCAGATTCAGTAGAAATATCTGAATTGGTTGGATGAGTAGTCATTGAGTCTTCCATCCTTTGAACCACAATAGATTTGGTTACTTTAGATCTAAGAAATTCATCATAAAATAGTTCAAATAATAAATCTAAATCAAATAAATGATTAGTAGACGTTGATGCCCCATCTGATTTGTTCGCTTGAGACACAGGTTCTAGACTGATTTGCCCAGAAGCTAGTACTCCGGTTATCACGGGTTCTGAACGAACGTGCTCAGAAGCCATCTCCTCATCAAATGTAACGTTGACGCTTTCAACAGTCTTTCACTTCTTCAAGTATACACGGTATGCAGTAGATGTAGAGGAATAGCCAATAAAGATGCCCTCATTCGCCTTGGTACTGAACTTGTTCAGACTCTCTCTATCGTTTAGAACATAACACTTACACCCAAATAAATGAAAATATTTGATTGTCGGTGTTCGGTTGTTGATTAACGAATACGGAGTCTTCTTAAATCTGCGGTGTATTATGGAACGATTCTGAGTGTAGCACGCAGTCGATACAGCATCGGCCCATAGAAATAGAGGTAAGTCAGATTGGCTTAGCATAGTTCGAGCGGCCTCGACTAGCGTACGATTTCGCCTTTCGACCACTCCATTCTGTTGAGGCGTACGAGCAGCAGAGTATTGATGTGATATCCCGACTGATTTGAGATATTCTTCGATTGTTTTGTTCTTAAACTCTGTGTCGTTGTCAGTTCTGAGAAGCTTGATTGGTTTCTGCAGATTCACCTGGGTCGTCTTCAGAAATGTAATGAGTACTTCGGGCGTCTCATCTTTTGAACGTAGAAATTTGACCCACGTGTATCGCGAATAATCGTCCACGATAACTAATATGTACTTCTTTCCGCCTAAGCTTTGCGTTCGCATTGGAACAGAGATCCATATGCAAAAACTCTAATGGAGAGTTGGTACTCGGTTCAGGCTTTGGTTTGTGCGGAGCTCTCTTCATCTTACCTTTTTCACACGCTGCAAACAGATTTCTTTGACATACTTTAGATCAGAAAGTCCGTTCACTAACTTTCCATTGACCAGTTTATTGATGTAACGAAAATTGAGGTGAGAGAGTCGTTGATGCTATAACCAGCTTTGTTGCCATACCTTTGACTGTTCGAGCTAGGATTTTTGTAGAACTTCTTTTGAAAAGCCTTGGTCAACATAAGCATAGCCTGCTTTAGTTTTTCACAGTCGTCAAAGTCAGAGTTCGCTTCACTTTCAACCTCTTCTGATTCAGACACAATCATCATCTTCTTCTTCTTCTTCACAACAAGAGCAATTGAATTAGCAACTGTCTTCTCACCTTGTCTCTTTTCATCCATGATCTCATCCACCTCTTCCTCATTCTGCTTGAGGGCTTCATATACCTCGTGAAGTGGAATATCGTTCAGATCTTTTATTTGCTTCATCTATCTTGTAAACTTTTTCCATTCAGGTTGGAGGATGCTGAAGAATTTGACATTCAGCTCTATCTGTGATTTATTGACCTTGTTCTTGCTTAACTCATTCAGCAAGGTCACAAATCTGTCATATGTTTCTGCTAGAGATTCCCCAACTCTGCCTTTGAACTCTTCATAGTGGTTAAGGCAGTTGGATATCTTGAGCTGGTTTCCAACTTTTGAACCAAGCATCATTTTCTCCAGTTGATCCCACATCTGTTTGCCTGTAGCTTTGTAGTTGTCAATCTTCACATATATTTCATTAGTAATGCCTTGAAGAATGAAAGACTTTGCTAATCTATCAGCTCTTGCTCTCTTTAGGTCTTCACCATCGAGTTCATCAAACTTAAGTTGATATGGTATCTCCTCAGTCCCAACCGTACGAGCCTTCATAACAGGTGGCATAACTCCTTCTTCTAAAGATTTCTTGATAAATTCACCCAAATCATGTCTTTCTATGAAGTCCATGAACCGATCTTTCCACTGCTCATACTCTCCCTTGAAGAGTAATGGTGGCTTTGTGTTAGTTCCGATAGCTAAAGCTTCTCTTGATGTCATCGATTCAGAAAGACTAAGTCAAGAACTGGCGTAAAAGCACAATTTGCGCTAAACAAGGCTGGCACAAAAGAGACTTTGCGTAAAGAGGAGTTAGCGCAAAAAGGGACTTCGCGCTAAGTGAAGCTGGCGCAAAAAGGATTTTGCACGAGAGGCGGGTCGCGCGAAACGAGGTTTGCACGAGAAGTTGATGGCGCAAAATGAAGGTTTGCTCGAGAAGTGGGTCGCGCGAACTGGAGGTTTGCGCGAGTAGTTGGTCACGCAAAAGAAGATTTGCGCTAGTAGGCAATGGCGCAAAACACACTTTGCGCTATACACTGTGAAGCTCTTGAATCTGGCGCAAAAACCTATGAACTGGCGCAAAACTTACAATCTCGCGAGTTATTCCCTGCAGCTTCGAAAAATGATTGATTCACAAATAAACCTATCTAGACTTCGATTAGCAGTCTCAAATTTTGACAAATAGACCACTAACACTTCTAGAACAGATTACAAGCTTTTGATTTCAAAAACAAACACTTTTTGAAGATTTGATCGATGGAACAGTGAGTTTGAACTCGTGAACTTATAGACACCAAAATCACAAAATTGGAATCGATTGAAGTGCTATACTGAAATTAAACTATACCAACTCGATCTAAAACACTTTTCGAATACAACCTGATCGATTTCAACTCCAATAACACACTAAAACTCGAAAATGATTTTTTATTTTGAAGAACACAGTGTCGAGTTCTAGATTTTGATTTGAATCTGGTTTTAAGCTCTTATACCAATTGTCGGTCCCTTATCTTTGATCAAGTTGTTATCAAACAAACACAATCACAAATATATGATAAACCAACCTGTTAGATTACAAACCACGGATTATAGATTTGATGTTTGTGATTTTCTCTTTGAAGCTCTCTCTATTTTCTCTCTAGATGAACAGTTGGCTTGATTATGAATTTCTAATAATATCTCTAATATCTAACTTCTACCTAACAACTAACATAATATCTAAAACAAAATATCCTAAAATATCTAATAAAAAGATATTTAGGAATAATAATAAAATACAATAATTAAAACAATAATTAACTTTGACAATTATTACAAGCTAACATTAGACTAATATTGAGAGTGACTTTTCAGCTTTAGCTTCAGATTCCAATCTTCAGATTGGATGATCTTGAATCCAATAAATCTGTGATCTAACAACAACACTACAAAAAACACAAGATACACATACCTTTGACTTTGACTTTTATTACAATTGACTTTGACTTTGCTTTGAGAGTTGACTTTGAACTTTGACTTTGATCTTCAGACTTCATGATCTTGTATCCAACATATTTATGCTCTAACAATCTCCCCCTTTGGATTCAAGATCATCTCTAAAAGATTTTGCAATTCAATCTCCCCCTTTCGTTGCATTGAAGAACTTTAAGATTTTATCTCCCCTTGTAAACTTCTTTTCAACTCACATCATCTTCAAAAATAAACATTTGAGTAATCTCCCTCTTTTGTCAGAATATCATCATATTAAATCTCCCCAAAATCTGTCTTCAAGAGCAAAAACAATCTCCTCAAGGCTGTAAAACCTCTTTAAGATACTGGAAAGAAATTATTTTCAGATTCAGCTCAGTTTGCTTCAGCAAATTGTCTTCAAAGAAAATTTCAATAAAATTCAGCTCGTCTTCATAATTCTTTGAATTTGCTCTTTCAGTTTTCAACAAACTTTCTTCAAATTCACTGTCTTGACACAAACTTCTTCTTTCAGTTCCAACTTTTCTTTATCAAACCAACAATTCTTGATCAACTTTCTCCTATATATAACATTTCTTGATTACCTCTCCCCCTTTTTGATGATTAGAGCATGAGATCATCAAAACTTTACACAAAAATTGTCTTTTACAATTCTGATCTAACCACTGATCTTTCCAACGAGCCTCTGACCATCTATTGATCCAAAAAGATATTTATCCGAATCTTTGCAAATTCAGACAAATTATGAGTGTAACACCTAAATTAACAAATGAACCAGTTAAAATGCATGTCAGTAACACGAAGTCACTATGTGTAATGAATACACATTGGAAAGGAGCTTTTGTGATGTTCACTCCCCCAGGTCTTCCATTCAATCATCGAATAACATAAGATTAAACTATGAATGTTTTGACAGAAAAACGAATTTCCTGTATGCTCGTGCTTGTATTTGAAAGAATTAAGCACAGATTATTGCTTTTGTTAGGCTCAAAATTGTGTAAACCATTGAGACAACAACAGTTAAACACATACTCGATTGTGCATGATCGAAGTGCGAAGGTGGGGCAGACTTCCTTCTTTTTCAATATCCAGATTTTCTAAATGAAAACCAGATAGATTGTGTTGCGTCCCCAGAAAATATTGAAACATTTTCTTGTTAAGAAGAAAATGAGTAGCTGGTGGGGTTTTTATCAATAGTTGGCATGGGCTAGTTGCCTGTTTCAATGATGTTCACGAAAAATTGTGAAACACTAGCAATGTGGTTGCCCGACTCAGAAAAAGTTGGTGCAGAGTTTGATATTCTTTTACTTTGTTCTCTCACCCTCTTTCTTTTTAAACATTGAGTTCGTTTCTAACCAAACTCTCATTTCCATTTTACCTCATCACTTGTCACACCCCGCTAAAGCGGAAACACGGAATATGACCGTTCGATAAACATAGCACTAGGAAATGATAATATACCACCATACATTTCAACCAAAATTTACATCAAGTTCTCAATATAATCAACTCAGTACATCCAAAAGCTTGTTTACAAAATCACTTATTAAGTAATAAAAAAAAACACGGTTACATGATTCTAAAATCTTAATCATTTCCCGAAACCTTCTTGTTCCCTGAAAAGCATGTATAAAACAAGGTCAACTACAAAGAGTTGGTGAGTTCACAGGTTTTTAAATATGCACAAAATCATTTTATATGCAAGTTGTCATTTGTAAAACATACGTATAAACAAACTTCAATTCTTTGATTCATGAGTATCACAATTTAGTTTATATGACAAGAGATATGCATTGATACAACCACGTTGAGCCACTACTAAACCTTTCCGGACCAAATCAACGTCCCATGATCTACCTCAGAGGTGGGATTTAACCACATGTGTAGTCATATTTCTCTAGTACAGTGCACCCCTACTCGTCAGTATAAGGTGGGCTTGTCAGACCAAATAGCGCTATCCACTAATAATATAGGACCATATCTGGGTTAACTAGTAGTGTACCCGGGGACTTAACTATTTTTAAAACTCAACATATCATTGGCATACATGTCATATAACTTCTACACCAACCGCTTTACAACAAAGCCTCATGAATTTCAATACGTAACGCTTTATAACAAAGCCTCATGAATCTTTAAATATTCAATTTTAACATGCTTTTCACCCCAAGTTCAATCAAAACAATAAAAGTGGGGTTGTGAATACTCACCTCGTATGATGATGATACTAAATAACGCAACAACGCAAATCTCTAGTCCGGAACCTTTATCCCTATAGAGTAATTTGCATAAAGAAGCCAAAATGTCAACATCCATCTGTAATCTAACTTAACCCTTCCTATATCTCAATATATGCCTTTATGTTTATTTTGTTGTCTAAAATAGAAATTTAGGATTAAAATATCAACAATAATCACCAAAACATAAACCTTTAAGATTTTAAGATCAACTTTCTGGATTTAGTACTTGCTGTCCAGAATTTGTGATCACAAAATGAACTTCAAAATAACTCTTCATAAATATCAAAGATAACCAAATTTTTATGGGAATTAATATACTGAGTTAAGAACATAAAGTCAAATTTTCATGCATTTTGGAGATGTTTTGATGTCCCAAAGAATTTCAACAAACTAGTAGGTCACTGTGTTTTGTATCAGTTGCACACTTCTATTGTAGCATGCATTTGGGATATCAAAACTCAAAACTACTCAGTGAGACATATATGGTTGCAAATCTAACTCAAAAATATTTCATATGGAAAAATATTCACTCGATTTGGATGATTTATGAAAGAGTTATGGCCTTTAGAAGTTGAGTGAACCAATCTGTCAATTCTGGACAGATTGCACTACTTTCTTCTAAAATGCAAATGGATGACCAAAACTTCATAATTTTGAGTGACTCTTGATTCTATGAATTTCTAATACCTTAAATTAAAGTTTAATATCAAAAATCCCAAGTTTTATGGCGTAAATAATGAGATACATAGCTTGGAAGTGGGGGTTTCATTCTTGACAGCAAGCTGTGTGCTACAAATTTTTGTATTAAGGTCAAAATTCCATGGTTTCTTGTGAAACCACTTGGATTAAAACCTATTTTTACTAAATAATGAACTAAGAAGGAAATTATACATTTTGGACACATTTATAACTACAAAATTTTCGTCCAAAATGGGTTGCATGTGACAATGAAAACTAAATAAGTGATTTTTCATCACTAACAAACTACAAAGCTCTTAATCCCACAAGTTTACTCAATCTTGTCATAAGAGTTTGTTTAAGCATGAATTTACAACATGAAATTAGTTTTCTAAACTAACTAAAACATCAAAATTTTCTAAAAACAAAGTGTACCATGATATAAACATTTGGTTCTACAAGAAACCTCAAAATTTATCTCTTAATAGTGGTTTATCATGGAAGATCATCATATGGCGTCACTTTTTGGATGTTTTAACCATCATTGATGTCCATTCACTTCTAAAACCATAGATGGAGTATCTCCATACATGCACGAGTTATTTTATGAAATTTAGCATCAATATTTGTCAAAAATGTGAAGAAATGGAGAAATAGGGTTTGTACCTTGATTAGATGATGATGAAAACGTGATATTCTTGCTATGGAGATGATTACAACCTTGCTTGATGCTTGAATTTTCTGGAAATTTTTGAAATGAAGATGTGTGTGTGTGTGTGTGTGTGTGTGTGTGTGAACCGTATATAGGGAGAGAGAGAGAAGAGGAAGATGAGAGGTTGTCTTGGAAAATTGAAAATGAACCAAGTAATCTCCTAATTTGATTTTTAATTAAAAACAAAAGAGAGAGATGATCTAAATTTCGGCCAAGTGGCCAATGACATCAAAATGTTTAAAAATTAATTTAGAAATATAATTAAGATTTAAACCTAGCTAAATAATCAGATAAATTTAAGAATCGTAACCCTCAATTCTTAGTTTATGCTAAAAAAAATGAATATTATAAATTAATAAATATAATTTATTTTGAAAATATTAGAATCCTATTATTTTATGTATTTTAGACTTCCAACATAATTTTTGGCATTTCTGAGATGTAATGGTCAGTTATCAGTCCGAACCGGGTATTTTACGCAACTTCCAAAAAAATTCGGGTAAAATTCTTATCTAACCAATCGGGTTAAATACTAAAGAATTTAACTTTATAATTAGATTCTATTAGGTCAGAGATTGCAAACCTTAAAATTCTGGTTACTAGACGGTTGTCACAGTTTCCCCCCGTTAAAGGAATTTCGTCCCGAAATTCACACTTTACTTCCTTTCGATCAAATCTTTTCAAATAACTGGGGATATTTGGTCCTCATAAAATCTTCTCTTTCCCAACAATATTCCGGACCGTGCTTTGAGTTCCAACGAACTTTTATAATCGGGATTCTGCTGTGCCTTAACTGCTTGACATCTCGGTCAAGTACTTCGATCGGTTCTTCTGTGAAATGCAAGCGTTCGTCAATCTGAATTTCCTCTGGTGGTATAACTAGTGACTCGTCGGATAAACATTTTTTTTTCAGATTCGACACATGAAAAGTGTTGTGGATGGCAGTCAACTCTTGTGGTAATTGAAGTTTGTATGCAACTGGTCCAACTTTTTTCGTTACTTCAAATGGACCAATATATCTTGGACTTAACTTACCTCGCTTCCCAAAACGTATGATTCCTTTCCAAGGCGATATTTTCAATAGTACTTTGTCATGCACTTGAAATTCCAATGGCTTCCTTCGGTTATCAGCATAACTCTTTTGGTGATCCCTTGCTGCCTTAAGCCTATCCCGAATAGTTGATATTTTGTCGGTGGTTTCCTGAATGATGTCTGGTCCAATCAATTTACTTTCTCCAGACTTTATCCATCCCAAAGGTGATCTGCACTTTCGTCCATAAAGAGCTTCATACGGTGCACATTGGATGCTGGCGTGATAGTTATTATTGTAAGAAAATTCAACCAATGGTAAATGTTAATCCCAATTACCGTCGAAATCTATTGCACATGCACGCAACATCTCCTCCAAAGTCTGAACAGTCCTTTCAGTTTAGCCATCTGATTGAGGATGATAAGCTGTACTTAGATCCAATCTAGTGCCCAACACTATTTGAAATATCTGCCAAAATCTGGAGGTAAAGCGACTATTTCTATTGGAGATGATAGAAATGGGTACTCCGTGACGAGAAACGATCTCATCAATATACAATTGTACTCGCTTTTCCATTTTATAATCTTCTCGGATTGGTAGAAAGTGCGCAGACTTTGTAAGTCGATCTACTATTACCCAAATAGCATCATGACCTTTCTTCGTTCTGGGTAATTTTGTTACAAGGTCCATTGAAATCTGTTCCCATTTCCATTGGGGTATTTCGGGTTGTTGAAGAAGACCCGAAGGTTTTTGGTGCTCTGCTTTCACCTTTGCGCAGGTCAAACACTCACTTACATACATAGCAACGTCTCATTTTATTCCTGGCCACCAATAATAGTTTCTCAGATCCTGATACATCTTGTCTGCTCCGGGATGGATTGAGTACCTTGCTTTATGTGCTTCTTCTAAAATTTTGGACCGCAGGTTGTCAGCCCTTGGTAACCATACCTTATCCTTAATATAGCGTACTCCATCTGATCTCATCTCAAATTCCTTCTCCAGATGATGTAAAGTTTCATCGCTTAATTTATCTGGCTTCAATGCTTCCTCCTGAGCTTTAAGAATTTATGCCTTAAGACTTGTCTGTACTATTACTCCCATAGCTCGCGTCCTTAAGGGCTTTACTCTTTCTTTTCTACTTAACGCATCCACTACTACACTAGCTTTTCCCGGATGGTATTTTATTTCACAATCATAATCATTAAGCAATTCCACCCATCTTCGCTGTCTCATATTAAGCATTTTCTGATCAAGGATGTATTGAAGACTTTTGTGATCAATAAAGATTGTACATTTAGTCCCGTAAAGATAATGTCTCTAGATCTTCAATGCGAATATTACAGCTCCCAACTCCAAATCATGTGTGGTATAATTTCTCTCATGAACTTTTAGCTGTCTAGACGCATATGCGATCACTTTATCCTTTTGCATTAATACACACCCCAATCCTTGGCGTGATGCATCGCAATAAACCACAAAGTTGTCAGTACCCTTAGGCAACGCTAAGACTGGAGCATTGCAAAGCTTTTGCTTGAGTGTCTGAAAGCTTCTTCTTGTTTATCTCCCCAGATAAACTTCTCATCCTTTCGAGTTAATGTTGTTAAAGGTTATGCAATCTTGGAAAAGTTAGAAATAAATCGCCGATAATATCCTGCTAAACCAAGAAATTGACGAATCTCCGTGGGGGTCTTCGAAATCTCCCACTTTTTGATGGCTTCCACCTTTGCTGGGTCGACTTGGATTCCTTTCTGATTGACTACCTGACCAAGAAAATGTACTTCACGAATCCAAAATTCGCATTTGGAAAATTTAGCATACAATTTCTGGTCCTTGAGTAATTCGAACATCAGCTTCAGATGTTGCTCATGATCTTCTTTGCTTCGAGAGTAGATAAGTATGTCGTCAATGAATACGATTACAAATTTATCCAAGTATGGTCTGCATACTCTGTTCATTAGATCCATAAAAACTTCTGGTGCGTTCGTTAATCCAAAGGGCATAACCAGAAATTCATAATGTCCATACCGAGTTCTAAACGTTGTTTTGGGAATATCTTCTTCGCGAACTCTCATCTGATGGTAACTTGATCGAAGATCGATCTTTGAGAAACAAGTAGCTCCTTGTAATTGATCGAACAAATCATCGATTCGGGGAAGAGGATATCGATTCTTGAGAGTTAGCTTATTAAGCTCTCTATAATCAATGCACATTCGGAAGGTTCCATCCTTCTTTTTGACAAAGAGCACCGGGGCTCCCCATGGTGAAGAACTTGGTCTGATGAATCCCTTGATTATTTGGTCGGCCTTGATTTGTAGGCATCCTTCTGTTATATCTGGGACAAGCATTCCTTAAATGATCCAAACTCCCACATTCAAAACATACCCGCTTTTGCGTGCTCTTACAATTCTTCACAAAATGACCCACTTTGTTGCATCTATGACATACTATACAGCGCCCTTGATGGTAATAGTGACACTTATCACATTTTGAAACCATCCCCTTTTCTTTATCAGTTGTTTGTGCCTGAATTCCAAAATTTCCTGTTACTCTTTGCTCCTTACCTTTCCTTCCATCAAACTGCTTCCTTCTGGGCTCCTCCATTCTTCTCTTACCTTTGGCTCTTTCATTCGAAAACAATCCTGAACGAGTTGCGTTATCCGTCAGTTTGGCTGCTAAACTTACCGCTTCCTGCATTGCTTTCGGTCTTCCCGAAGTCACATCTCCTCTAATCTCAGGAGCTAATCCCCAAATATATCTATCGATCCTGTTTTCTTCTGGCGTTACCAAATGAGGGACTAACTTTGCTAACTCGTGAAATCGAGTTGTATAAGAATCTACATCATTCCCCTTCATTTCGTGGTTCCATAATTTCACTTGGAGCTTCTGAATTTCGCTTCTTAGACAATACTCTTCCTTGAGCATTTCTTTAAATTCATTCCATGTTAGTCTATTCACTGCTTCCCGTCGACGGGTTTGGACTAAAGTATTCCACCAAGTTAGAGCTCGTCCTTGCAATAGACAAACTGCAAACTCCACTTTATTTCTTTCAATGCATTTACTAATGTGGAGCACTGATTCCATGCTTTCAATCCGTGTTAATAATCCAACCGCCCCTTCGGTTCCATAGAATTCCTTTGGATTACAAGCTCTGAATGTTTTATAGTGCATTTTCGTTCTTCAGTTGGTCTTAAATTGTTATCACGATTAACATTTAAACCTGCCGCGACTTGGCTAACGATGTTTGGAAGTGCCGCTATGAATTGCTCGGACACAAGACGCTCTAGATCGGGATCTTCTCTTCTAGGAGGCATAATTTTATTATAAAATTCCAAATCGGAATCTAATTATTTGTCTAAACCGGCAATCTATCTAGGCATCGCGCATCAATAATACTCATCTAATAATTAATTATGCATTCGACATATCATACAATGATAACATACATTTTAATTATACGAAATATTAGTAATTGCAACTAAAATTTCATCATAACTACCAAACTTTATAATTCCAAAATATCAACCACCAATTTCATAAGTTTACCATTAAGCAGAAAATATTTTCAAATTCATGGGCTACATGCCCCCAAAAGAAACAAACTTTTAATTATTAGAATGCAAAAAAAAAAATAGATGTTGGAATCACAAAATTTTTATGTGAACTCACATATTAGCCATGCTTTTTATTTTTGGAACAAAAAGTTTCTATTTTTAGCAACTCATAATATAACCATTTCAAGTCCCTTCTTATGCATACTAAATTAGACATAGGTGATCAAGTTTTGCCTAAGTGTAATATGCTAAGCCGACACTCGTCTTAGTTATACTAGTAGTATGCTCAAACTCAAGATTTGTTGGTGAAAATAATTTTTTAAAAAAATAGTGGTTATAGTGTATTGTTTTATAGTAAAAACCGGTATTCTCTATAACCTATGGCTCTGATACCAAGTCTGTCACACCCCGCTAAAGCGGAAACACGGAACATGACAGTTCGATAAACATAGCACTAGGAAATGATAATATACCACCATACATTTCAACCAAAATTTACATCAAGTTCTCAATATAATCAACTCAGTACATCCAAAAGCTTGTTTACAAAATCACTTATTAAGTAATAAAAAAAAACACGGTTACATGATTCTAAAATCTTAATCATTTCCCGAAACCTTCTTGTTCCCTGAAAAGCATGTATAAAACAAGGTCAACTACAAAGAGTTGGTGAGTTCACAGGTTTTTAAATATGCACAAAATCATTTTATATGCAAGTTGTCATTTGTAAAACATACGTATAAACAAACTTCAATTCTTTGATTCATGAGTATCACAATTTAGTTTATATGACAAGAGATATGCATTGATACAACCACGTTGAGCCACTACTAAACCTTTTCGGACCAAATCAACGCCCCATGATCTACCTCAGAGGTGGGCTTTAACCACATGTGTAGTCATATTTCTCTACTACAGTGCACCCCTACTCGTCAGTATAAGGTGGGTTTGTCAGACCAAATAGCACTATCCACTAATACTATAGGCCCATTTCTGGGTTAACTAGTAGTGTACCCGGGGACTTAACTATTTTTAAAACTCAACGTATCATTGGCATACATGTCATATAACTTCTACACCAACCGCTTTACAACAAAGCCTCATGAATTTCAATACGTAACGCTTTATAACAAAGCCTCATGAATCTTTAAATATTCAATTTTAACATGATTTTCACCCCAAGTTCAATCAAAACAATAAAAGTGGGGCTGTGAATACTCACCTCGTATGATGATGATACTAAATAACGCAACAACGCAAATCTCTAGTCCGGAACCTTTACCCCTATAGAGTAATTTGCATAAAGAAGCCAAAATGTCAACATCCATATATAATCTAACTTAACCCTTCTTATATCTCAATATATGCCTTTATGTTTATTTTGTTGTCTAAAATAGAAATTTAGGATTAAAATATCAACAATAATCACCAAAACATAAACCTTTAAGATTTTAAGATCAACTTTTTGGATTTAGTACTTGCTATCCAGAATTTGTGATCACAAAATGAACTTCAAAATAACTCTTCATAAATATCAAAGATAACCAATTTTTATGGGAATTAATATACTGAGTTAAGAACATAAAGTCAAATTTTCATGCATTTTGGAGATGTTTTGATGTCCCAAAGAATTTCAACAAACCAGTAGGTCACTGTGTTTTGTATCAGTTGCACACTTCTATTGTAGCATGCATTTGGGATATCAAAACTCAAAACTACTCAGTGAGACATATATGGTTGCAAATCTAACTCAAAAATATTTCATATGGAAAAAGATTCACTCGATTTGGATGATTTATGAAAGAGTTATGGTCTTTAGAAGTTGAGTGTACCAATCTGTCAATTCTGGACAGATTGCACTACTTTCTTCTAAAATGCAAATGGATGACCAAAACTTCATAATTTTGAGTGACTCTTGATTCTATGAATTTCTAATACCTTAAATTAAAGTTTAATATCAAAAAGCCCAAGTTTTATGGCGTAAATAATGAGATACACAGCTTGGAAGTGGGGGTTTCATTCTTGACAGCAAGCTGTGTGCTACAAATTTTTGTATTAAGGTCAAAATTCCATGGTTTCTTGTGAAACCACTTGGATTAAAACCTATTTTTACTAAATAATGAACTAAGAAGGAAATTATACATTTTGGACATATTTATAACTACAAAATTTTCGTCCAAAATGGGTTGCATGTGACAATGAAAACTAAATAAGTGATTTTTCATCACTAACAAACTACAAAGCTCTTAATCCCACAAGTTTACTCAATCTTGTCATAAGAGTTTGTTTAAGCATGAATTTACAACATGAAATTAGTTTTCTAAACTAACTAAAACATCAAATTTTCTAAAAACAAAGTGTACCATGATATAAACATTTGGTTCTACAAGAAACCTCAAAATTTATCTCTTAATAGTGGTTTATCATGGAAGATCATCATATGGCATCACTTTTTGGATGTTTTAACCATCATTGATGTCCATTCACTTCTAAAACCATAGATGGAGTATCTCCATACATTCATGAGTTATTTTATGAAATTTAGCATCAATCTTTGTCAAAAATGTGAAGAAATGGAGAAATAGGGTTTGTACCTTGATTAGATGATGATGAAAACTTGATATTCTTGCTATGGAGATGATTACAACCTTGCTTGATGCTTGAATTTTCTGGAAATTTTTGAAATGAAGATGTGTGTGTGTGTGTGTGAACCGTATGTAGGGAGAGAGAGAGAAGAGGAAGATGAGAGGTTGTCTTGGAAAATTGAAAATGAACCAAGTAATCTCCTAATTTGATTTTTAATTAAAAACAAAAGAGAGAGATGATCTAAATTTCGGCCAAGTGGCCAATCACTCATCAAAATGTTTAAAAATTAATTTAGAAATATAATTAAGATTTAAACCTAGCTAAATAATCAGATAAATTTAAGAATCGTAACCCTCAATTCTTAGTTTATGCTAAAAAAATGAATATTATAAATTAATAAATATAATTTATTTTGAAAATATTAGAATCCTATTATTTTATGTATTTTAGACTTCCAACATAATTTTTGGCATTTCTGAGATGTAATGGTCAGTTATCAGTCCGAACCGGGTATTTTACGCAACTTCCAAAAAATTTCGGGTAAAATTCTTATCTAATCAATCGGGTTAAATACTAAAGAATTTAACTTTATAATTAGATTCTATTAGGTCAGAGATTGCAAACCTTAAAATTCTGGTTACTGGACGGTTGTCACATCACTCAACCCACACTTGGTTATTTTTGACTCCTCACACATTCGATCACTCAAGGATTAACTTCTTGGGTACGAAACACTAGTTAACGTGAATCCATAGAAGTTCTATTAAGTTCTCACACAATGAACCCATGTAATCCTATAAGCATAAGTTGCTCAAACGGTTTAACTTGGCAGTTAAAGTACAAAATACATGTCAGATGTATGTATGCTCATGAAGATAATCATGAAGATTTGAGCATTTTTAATCATGAAGATATTTCAAAACAAGTATATTAAATAAAAGAAATGAATACAAGAAACTTGTTTGAAAATCTGACATTGTATGAAAAAGATCAAAATCTGAAATGATTTATCAAGTAAAGCTTAGGTCAGCAAAAATTGGAATTTGTCTATACGAATCAAAATATAGACATTCTTGAAAGAAATGTTTTGAAATGAAATCAACGCTCAAACTTTGAATATCAAGCGGTGTGTATCACCATCGAAAAATTTGTTCAATTTGAGACATGGTGATAACATATTCAACAAAAGTTAAACCGGTGTGTGTGAATACCTGACAGTATATGGAAAAGATAATACACAAGTATTAATCTTTGGAAACACACGATTTGTATATCATTGAAGCACATATAACATGAAAACATTTAAAATCACACTTCTATATTCATGAAATCTTTTAAGAATCAGAAGTGGTTTGAACATTTAAGAACATGTTATCATATCTGAAAGTTGTCCTTCTTTCAGACACGTATGAGTAAGCTCTAAGTCATATATGATATGATCATGTAAACCCTCTCTCAAATCTACAAAAATCACAAGTTGTCAAAGTACAAAGCTTTATTCACAACTTTTATTGAAAAATAAAATGACATAAAGCAGTAAAACTTTGAAAGTACAAGTTCTGATCAGATATAATCAGAAGTCATATACTCCCCCTGAAATTATGCATAAAATTTATCTCACACTCCCCCTGAAAACATGAACAATGTTGAGTGTAGATATATTTCAAATAATATTGTAAATGCATATTTTTCAGTAAAAATTATGTACTCCCCCTTGAAGATTGATCTTCTCAGTTAAGTATCGGAGTACAATCTCATTCAGCACGGGAGTATCATCTCTTTTGATCATTGAAGAGCGAGTCCTAAACTGTTGTGTTTAGAAGTCAAACTCTTTATCATTGAAGTACGGGTCCTGAACTGTAGTGTGATACCCTAAAATTCAGAGTGAAATAAAAATGCGGAAACAAAGGCAACATGACATTCGAATTGGTATAAACCTCCCTTAAAGGGGAACAGTCCTAAGACTTACAAAACTCGTACGGATATAGAATTTATGAACAAAACTAATCTAAACATAATTGTCTAGACTACATCACTTGACGAACCAAGGTTCACTAAAAGATGGGACTTAAACAATGCCCAACGCCAAAATAATAGACATCTCAAAAAGCCTCGAGTCCACGCTCGACTCTCAAAAACCCTGTGCAACCCACCGCTAAGGGAAACCAGTTATACACATCATTTGAGAAAAAGTGTTAGGCTTAAAGCCTAGTGAGAACATACAGTTTATAAAATTCAAGAGATATAAACTTTTGTATCAAAGGGAATCTTTTCAAATAAGCATTTCCAAGTTAACTGTTGATAAGAATGAAATCCATTAAAATGAGACCATAAACCTTCTTTCCAGAACCTCACAATTTAATGCACAAGTAGTTCTTTTATAAACTTCACGGAATATAAACATCTATATCATAAGAAAATCTTTTCATAAAGGTTTAATTTATAAAAGATAACGTTTCGCCACAACCGGGCCTTTTCGGTCCAAAACTCATCATACGATGACAAAAGAACCATTTTACCAAGGATTGTGGTGTAACACAAAGTAGACCACCAATCCGAGTTATGAGCTAAATACTGGAACCATGGCCACGAACGCTTCGGTCCGTACTACGATGTGAGGGAGGTCTCCAAGGAACCAGTCATACTCGTTCGTTAGACTACATTTGACCCATGGCTAGTAACCGGTCTCACATAACCGTACCAAGTGTCGCCGAAGATCAAATGTATCTAACTACAACAGAAGGGGCATATCCTTCCCAGCCATAAGCCGACTCGATACCTAGGGATCCACTAGTATAGTCATGAATTGTCACAATATTTCATGTGACCAGTTTAAAGCTAGATAAACAGCTTTCAACACATTTATAATTCAAAATGCCATTTTCCAGACCAACTACTGGTAAGAAATATAATCATAAAACCAATTTATATACATTCTTTCGATAAGCCACAAACATGGGCAAGTAAACATCATTTTACTTCTAATAAGGCGGAACCCGTCATTTTAGTCAAAACTGATCGGGAACCCCGAAAATCACCAAAAACTTCATTTATATCAAAATGTAGAGAACATGAAATCATACCGTAGAAATACTTCGGATTTCGCAAATAAGAGTTTTGACATGTATAAAGTTTGTAAAATGGTAGTAGGAACTCACCAGTAGGTTTTAGAATAAAACCCGAAAAACCAGATAACGATCACGACGTAGAGGTGAAGCTTTTAAAACCGACCCCTTGCTAGAAACACCGAAAACTAGCAACCAAACGATACCTCGAAGATCAAATGAAGAAAAGGAAAAAGAAAGAGAGAGAGAGAGAGACTGAGATATTGAGAGATATATGAAAATATCTCTCAATCTAGATATTTAAGTTGGCCTCGAAAAAGCAACCTGACAGTCGTGCGCCTCAAAGAAGGAAATGCGCACGACCCGTGCGCAAGCCCACTGCCTCACCACTGTTTCATATGCATGACCCGTGCATTTTCTCTGAAGGAGGGCGCACGACCCGTGCATCCTGCTGAACAGTGCAGAAACCTCCTTTTCTCTAAACATCTTCGCAAAACGGCCAAACGAAAATTCGGGGTGTTACAAATCTCCCAATCTTAGGACGATTTCGTCCTCGAAATCTTCTCTTCTCAACGAAACACTGTTCGCAGAGAGGATTGTCCTTAACCCAAGAGCCAGAATCATTAACGTGATCCTAATACTGACATCCGTATTAGCTACTCTTATTGGGCACATTTCACTCCTAACCAAGCGAATACTCAATTCTCCAAAGTAACCTTTACTCAAGGTTACGGTTGTCTCCCAACCTTGGGTAACAATTACTACCTCCAGGAAATTAGTGACCTCAATTTCCCTCCGAACAATTTATTTCGAAACTCGACGGTTCCAAACCCAAAGCCAACGGTCGATGCTAATCTTCCAAAATCCTCAGATTTCACTGATCCACTCCTAAAATCGATACAGATAAACTTACAATGCGCACCAATGCATCTTTCAGGCAATCGGTTCACACAGATTCTGCTATCACTCAACTCCGATCCGACCCCAAATCTGGAAATAGCAAATTATTTAAATTTTCTAAATACATCAAAATTACTTCGTCTACAACCACAATAAAATGATTAACCTCAATACGTATAACCAATCTATACATTTCGGACTATAAAGGACGGGCGCTACTGAAACCCATGCGTAGTCACTATCTCCAACCTGTGGAAGACTTCACCAATAACTTACTCTAGCTCAAGGCTAAGGCACGACTCCTCAAAGCACTGCTTGAACCGAACCCTCAACAGGAAATGATGCACGTGCAGATAAATAAAAAAGGTTAAGTTAACGCCTAGAGAGCTCAAGAGTTTTACATAAGTAAAAGCATTTAAACTGATGATCTTCCCTTTAAATCAGAACCTTTCAAATAATGAACTTTAAAACATGGAAACAACTCCTTTTCAAAGTCATGCACTTTCAAAGACGGATGCTTCATTTCAAATATGTTTTATAAATTGACACAACTTGCATAACTCGAAGTATGAAATATTAGTAACACCATCTGTAGATCCCAGTACATTGCAATCAATAGTAAATCTTCAATATAGAACAATAATCAAGCCACAACTGCTAGTCATAAGATTAATAAGAAATCAAAGGGTTACAGGTTTACAGAGAGAATTTCTTATAAGGGTATGTAAACCTATGGACTAGCAATCTAATAAATGACTTTAGTAACCTGAAATATGAACTAGAAAAGCCTTTATATACTTAGGCTTACAAGGCCTAATGGGCTAATGGGCTTGGGCCCAACTAATTAAAACAACTATTCATTAATTACATTATGCACCCTTATAAATACTTTATTTCACTTTCAACACATAGGACATTCAGTCCTAACAATCTCCCCCTTGAATAAAGCATTTAACAACTTGAAAAACTTCAGGCCTTGATCTTCTTTCCCTCTTGAATCTTTGAAGAACTTTGGTGTTGCATGTCTTCATGACTTTCCACGCTCCCCCTTGAATAAAGCTCTTGATCTTCATAGTATCAACTTTGTAACCAGATTCAATGTACAGTAGCCTCGACTGAACGCACTATCACGCAAATTTTAACTGTAGAAACTTAATCACATCGGATCAGCACACAAGAAAGATAATGTGAGAGTAACGTGACTTTCCACGGTGGATCTTCAGTTTAAAACAAAGAATCTATCTTTGAACCGCGAGTTGAATAGACTTTCAGCTTAAGAACTTGTTTCAATCAGCTCGTAGGAGGAATGAAAAACAAACTTGTAACAGACACCACATGATACGGGAAACAATCAATACAATCTTTGAAATCTCTTTGAAAATTGAAACAAAATCTTCATCTCTTTGATCTCTAGACTGCCTTCAGAACTAACTTTCTTTCTTTAAAAAAACCTTGAAATTGAACTTTTTCTCCCCCTTTTTGATGATTGTGTGCAACATGATCATCAAAACTTCTTCAATTTCAGCACTTTCTTTGATCTCCCCTTTATGATAATTTGACATTCTCCCACCTGTGATCTGAGTATCCGTCAATTCATGAAATGTATATATCCGAATCTTTTCACACTCGGACATAATGATCAAGGTAACCCTGATTCAACAGATGAAACAGTTAGTATGCCTGTAAGCAGCACAGAGCCACTTTGTACAACAGATGTACATTGTAAAGGAGTTGTTGTGATGTTCACTCCCCCAGGGCTTCCATTCAATCATCGAAAAATCACAAAGGAATTTCTATGAATGTTATGACAAGAAAACTCATTCCTTGTGTGCTCGTGCAAGTGTAGAATGATTGAAGCTACTTAGTTATATCAGGCTCAAATTGTGTAAACTGTTGAGACAGCAACAGATATTACACGGACTCAATGTGCATGAAAAAGGTGTGAAGGTGGGGCTACTTTCATTCTTTTTCAATATCTAAATCTTTCGAGGGAAGACTAGATAGCAGATATGTTGCGTCCCCAAAGAAAATGAAACATTTCTTTGTTAAGAAAGAAACGAGTGGTTGGTGGGGTTAATGCAAGAGTTGGCATGGGCTAGGTGCCTTTTTCAATGATGGTCACCAAAGAATGTGAACCAATCAGAATATGTGGTTGCCCGGCTCAGAAAGTGGTTGGTGCAGAGTTCTAATATTCTTTTAACTCTGTACTCACACCCTCTTTCTTTTTGTCATTAAAGCTCACTTCGAATCAAACTCTCATTTACATTTTACCGCTCAGCACAATGAGAAAAACTCAACCCGATGAGTTATCTCCCCCACTCTTTGATTTATGACCCCTCACCCCTCAAATCACTCTAGGATAACTTCCGGGGTAGGAAACACTAGTGAACATGAATCCATGGAAGTTCTGTTTAAGTTCTCACACAAATCCCATGTAAGTCCTAAAACGAATAGTTGCTCAACAGTTTAACGTGTACAATTTAGCACAAAATGTATGATAACATTGTCAAAATGTATGCTCATGAGATTTGAGCAATTTAACTTTGAAGATTTCTCAAAACAAGGATATTGAATGAAAGAAAGGAAATCAAAAAAAAATTGTTTTAAGAATCTGACAATGTATCAATCAGATCAAATAAGTTGGTTAGGGTATCAAAGAATTGGATATTTTGTTTATATGAACGAATATAAACAATTTTGCAATGAAAGCACAAGATTAGAAATTATGATTGATGTTCAACAGCATTGAATTTCAAACGGGGGTATTACCATCGAAAAATTGTTTCGTTATGAGACATGGTAATAACAAATACAAATGAAGTACTGAACCGGTGTGTGTGAATACATTAGAGTATAAAGACAAGATAATACGCAAGTATTGATCTTTAAAAACACACAGTTAGTTAAACATTAAAGCTCAAAACTGAAAAACATTTAAAATCACACTTCTATATTCATAAAATCTTTTGAGAACCAGAAGTGGTTTGAACATTTCAGAAACTGTTTTTCATGCTTTAAAGTTGTTCTTCTTTCAAACAATCAGAGATCTAGGATTAGAAGATATTTACCTTTTAAGCTCCCCCTCAACTCATGATAGAATGATATAGATCTATTAAGCTCCCCTGGATATTTGCAAAATATCCAAGTCTGAACTTTGAAGAACGGGTCCTGATCTGTTGTAATCAGAAGCCAAACTTCGTTGAAGTCCGGGTTCTAAGCTGATTTACTTAGAAGCCATCGTTCTTCTACTCCCCCTTGACAGTAGGTCCCTGCAACAAAGAATCAATTTTCGACTTTGGTACACACTGGTATTTGGGTCCTCGAATGTTAGTTGCAGTTCTTGTGGGGATATAGAATAAGAACCATACCAGAAGTGATCTCTGGTTTTGTGAATGTGATCATGTGTACGACAATAAGAACAGTGGTATTTCTTACCTGAAAACCTAAGTAATTGATCTCTCGAGTAGATATGATCAGGTTTCCCTTTACGCACATTGTTACTTTTTGCATTAAACGCATGTATACATGATTCTTTTTCCTTCAGCTCATCTTCAACTGGTTTCTTCTTCCAGACCAGTTCCTCTTCTTTGTATCTTCGTCTTCGTTGATGTGTACCTGAACCATCTATATTGCTATCATAGAAAAGGTTAGTTTTACGAATCCGATCAAACGATTTAACTGACCTTTGTGAAGAGACCGATTTCTGATTTGAACTTGATGCAGTCTGTTCAAGCACTTTAATCGTCGAAGCAAAGTTGTCTGTTTCTTTAACAAGCAGATCAATCTTCTTCGTGAACTCAGACTTCGTTTTCTGCTCTTTCAGCACACTTTCAGATAGTTCAGATAACTTCTTAGTAAGCTTTTTGATCTCAGCCTCAAACATGCTTCTCTCTTCTTCAAATCCCTTCTCAGCATCATTTCTTTGGCCAGATATTTCCTTGAACAATCCAACATTCTTCTGTTCAATGGCCTTCTTTTCTTTTTCAAACTTTTCTCTTTCAAGGATGATTACTTTCTCGAAAGCAGAAACTTGGTGAGAAAGTTTTATGCATTTCAGCTCAACTTCTTTCTTCTCATCAGCACATTTTCTGGAAAAATCTGAGAACTTCTTTGCGAACGATTTCTCAAACTCGGATTTATCTTGAGCATGCTTTTGCTCCAAATCAGATATTTGCTTTTGAAGCTCAGCATTTGTATCTTTCAGATGCTCAATCTGCTCCTCAGAACTTTCAACAGATGCTGATTGTTGGATTTGGACAATTTGAACTTCCAGATCAGAAATCCGTCTTTTTAGTTCAGAGTTCTCAGCTTCCAATTCTCTTCTTGTTAAGAAACCCTTTGGCCCTAGCATCAACCATTCAGTATAATCCCATAACTCTTTTCCTGTCATTTCGTAAGTGTTTATTTGACTATAAATTTCACTCAAAATGTCACGAAAAAGTTTACAAGAAATACTACTTGTCATATAATGTCGAGCTAAATTATTAGCCCTCTCTCTTTTCTCCTTTTCCACGGGCGAAGCTTCTGTCGGAAGTTGGGATTGCATCTCTCCTTCAGTCAAAGATAATCTGATATAATTGCCCACTTCGTGTTCGTCCACAAAGTTCAAGAAATGAACTTTCCATTCTTCATGTTCTCCTTTGGACCACAGCCTTGGAGGGCTCACCATTTTGATCGTATCGAATAGAATGTATTCGATCCGACTCTAAAAAGCTTGATTTCTAGGGACAGAGCTTGACAAGAGATGAAACTTGAACGTGCAGGGACCAAAAGTGACAAATTGTGAAACTTGAAAGTTTAAGGTCACAAATGACACACTACTGAAACCTTGAAGTACGGGGGCTAAAATAAATGCACTGCAAAATGATCGTGAGACAAAAAATTTGACCTTTTTTACTTTTTTTTTTAAACCCGGTCGAGCAAGGGTATCGGTCAAAGCAATCTACCGGTCGAACAAAGAGACCGGTAAAACAAAGTATCGGTCAAAGGACAAAGACCGGTAAACAGGGTACCTATCGAAGTAATGTGCCGGTCGAAGAAAGGACCGGTAGTGACAGTGTATCGGTCGAATAAACAACCGATAATGACAATATGTCAGTCGAACAAAGAACCGATATTGACAATACACCGGTCGAACAAAAGACCGATATTGACAATACACCGGTTGAACAAAGGGTGTCGGTCTAATAATATATCGGTCAAGTACTATCGGTCGATAACAGATTAAAACTAATTAAGAGATAGACCGATAAACACAAACACCGATAAACAGATAAGCCCGATAAACTCGAAGAACACCACCGAAGAACACGATGAATCTGGAATTCGACCGAACTCAAACCCAGAAAATTGAAATTCAAACGATCGATAAATAACTTTTCCAGAAAACAATCAGAAAGATAATCAGAAACTTTCGACCGATAAAAACAAACAATTCGACCGATAAAACTTAAATCAACAGTAACCTTAGACCGATAAACTGATTTTTTTTCAAAAAAAAATTTCGATCGGAAAAAAAAAAACTTTTGAAGAAGCAGAAATCTTCGATCGATAAAAAAACTTTTTCAGAAAACTTCGAAGGAACAACCCAGATCGATAAAAACTCAAAAAAAACGGATAATCAATTAACGCAGATAGCAACGATTAACACGAATAATTGATTATAGGGTTTTAGACAAACCTTTTTCAGGATCAAACCTTTAGTCTCTTTGCTCTGATACCAATTGTAGATCCCAGTACAGTGCAATCAATAGTAAATCTTCTATAGAACGATAATCAAGCCACAACTGCTAGTCATAAGATTAATAAGCAATCAAAGGATTACAGGTTTACAGAGAGAATTTTTGATAAGGGTATGTAAACCTATGGACTAACAATCTAATAAATGACTTTAGTAACCTGAAATATGAACTAGAAAAGCCTTTATATACTTAGGCTTACAAGGCCTAATGGGATAATGGGCTTGGGCCCAACTAATTAAAACAACTATTCATTAATTACATTATGCACCCTTATAAATACTTTATTCCACTTTCAACACATAGGACGTTCAGTCCTAACACCATCCATATCGTACGTCCGAAAACATGGACACTGGGCCCAATACCCATGTGTAACACCCTCAAATCTGGAAATAGTATCTTATTAAAAAAATTCTAAATACATCAATAACTAAATCATCTACAACCACAATTTAGGTTCAACTACAATACATATATACCATCTTATATACAGTAAACATTAAGGACGGGTATTACTAAAACCCAAAACATGTCACTATCTCCAACTCGCGGAAGACTTCACCGATTACTTACTTTTGTAAGGCTAAGGCTCAACTCTTCATAGCACCGCTAGAACTGAACCCCCCGCTAGGAACCTGATGCACATGCCGACAAATAAAAAGGTTAGGCTTAACGCCTAGTGAGCTCAAGAGTGTTAACATGAACGAATATATCTTTAAAAGAAAGGAATTCAGTTTAAATCAAGATCCTTCGAAATATCATACTTCAAAATGGAAACGACACATTTTCCCATAATATACACTTTTAAAGATAATGCTCCCAGAACACACGTTTCTTATAAAATGGTGCAACGCATAACTCACCCAAACGGGATCATATTTCGACACTTATTTGGTAAAAACGTGAATAACCATTTATAACCCAAAGTACCCAAAACGCGGACGGAACAGAGTGCTCGACCCATAAATCGCTTTCAAAATCACATATACCGTATGGACACTGGGTCCAATACTCACGCGACCGTAAGGAACCAATGACAATAAAATAAGACGTTCTTATATTTAACATACTGATAACCAACAACGGGGGAAACCCGTATCCGTTGAGGGTGGAGGGAAAACAAAAGTATACCACCCAACAACGTTAATCGCATGACACCTCCCGACATCCCAGCCCGGTGTCCCTACGACTTCTTTACAAGTGTCACCCCAAGTCAGTTGACCTTGATGGATCATTCCGAAGAACTCCATCCCGAAGGCCCGACACACTTAAAGACTACCTCCCAGGCATTACTTCAAGCGGTAGAGGTCCTAGCGCCTACTACTACGGTAGCACTAGCCGACTCAACCCTCCTAGCGATCACTTGTAAAGTTTCCGGTCATAAAACATGGGTACCAAAGTTCAACCCCGCAATACCCAATTGACCATCCCAAAACAGACTGACTCACGTGCCTATGGATCCATTACACACTTTCTAACGTTACCGGACTACACACGAATGACCAAAGCACCCGAGCCCGTAACCAACCTCAATACGCAACACAACGCATTAGTACGTACGTCATAAACGGACTCTACATTGAGCCATATAAAACCGGACAAGTGTCCTCAAAACTCCTTTAAACGATATCGAGCCAAAATTCCTAAAACCTCTTTTGACCCACGATCACATTTTCCAATATAATAAACACACTCGACCCATACCGTGAAATTACACGCTTCCAGAATGCTTGGATGGATTCCAACACAGTTCAAGTCGGGACAAAAAGGTTTTCCAAAATAGACTTGTGAACCCAAATACACCAATTTACGTATGTCATGAATAAGACCTCATTTGTACAAAATCACCAAGGAGGCATAAGTAATGAAATGGACTCTATTTGTACCAAATCCCCAAAATGCACAAACCATGCTATTACTTATTAAGATGTCCAAATCTCAAATATGAGCATTTTATGGAACTAAGATAAACCAAGTGCATCAAATATGAAAACTCATTAACATACTCACACTTTTACAAATACCAAGTAAAATACACTTTTACTTCAAAATACTCCAAACTTATCAGCAGTTAACCATTTCATGTAAAACACTTTAAAATAACCATTTTGGCATGTACACTGTTTTCACAAATCAACTTGAACTCACCTTGCTAGATTTAGGCTAAATCTAGATTTCACCCAACGAGCTCTCTTGACGACCACTTGAATCCTCAAGCTGAAATCCTCCAAAAACCTAGATCCACACAACTTCAACCGTAAATAACCACATCCAACCATAAAGAAACATTCCCCAAACATAATACACCAAAATCCCCAATGAGATCCAAACCCTAGTTTCTCCCAAAACTATCAAGTCCGAGATTTGATAAGCCAAATACTAGGGAAACATCAATGGAGCATTCATAACTTATTACAAGGTTTGGAAATGGAAAGAATAAACTCACCACTTAGGTTTTGATGAAAACCTAGAAAACCCGAAATGAACTTGAGGTTGAAGGTGAAGATGAAGCTTCTTGACCATAACTTTCAATCTTTGATAGGTGGAAGGAGGAACACTTGGAACATAAAAGATTTGGTGCCTTTAATGCATAAAACTGATTTTAGGGTTTGGGGTTCGGTTTCTAGAGAGAAAAATGGTGAAAGGGGTTGAGATAAATGAAGAGGGGTTGCTCAAGGCTGCTTAAAAACGACCAGGGCCGTCGGCGATTGTGCCCGGCGATTGTGCCCAGGGCACTCTCGCCAGGGCACTATCGCCCAAATTGTACCGCGGACATCACCCTGTTGGCGATTGTGCCCGGCGATTGTGCCCAGGGAACTATCGCCAAGGCACTATCGCCCAGAGTGTCCCGAGCCCCGATTTCTTCCATTTTCATCCGGAGCACCCACGATGCGATAAGGCTTAAAAAGTTAAGGCGTAAGGGATGAAATTCTATGATCAGAATCAAGGATTTCTCAAAGGATTGGCTTTCATAGACAGGAATTTACGGGTGTTACAATCCTCCCAACCTTAGAATGATTTCCTCCTCGAAATCTAGGTTCCCATGAAATCTCACCCGCAGGAAGATTGTCCTTAACCCGTTGTTAGCACCACCAACACGTCCCTTACACTGATACTCACATTGTTGCCCCTCTTAGGCACAATATACTCATAACCGCGCGTACACTTAACTCTCCACAATAACCTTTTACTCACAAGGTTATGGTCGTCTCCCAACCTTGGGTGACAATTACTACCTCCAGGTAGTTAGTGACCCCAAATTCTTGCTGACCAAACTTTCCTTCGGATCTACGGTTCCGAACACAACGTCAAAGATCGCAACCAAACTTCCAAGTTCCTCAGATTTCAACTGGTCCATTCTTAATATCGATAACGATATTCTTCTAAGGCGCACCAAAGCGTCCTTCAGATACTACTTAGCCCAGATTCGGTCAACACTCAAACTCCGTTCCAACACCAATCCTTGAACTCATTATGCCTATAGGTTTAACCCCTGTCGTGGAAAGGAGTCGCAATTAAGGGACTAGGGGAGTCCTTGAGAATTGAAACGTCGGATGATCCGACTTGCGGTCAGTCTTGGATTTTGGACTTGGGCTTTCGAATCTGCGCGCGTTTGTATTATTAGAAATAGTAGATTTAAGTCTTCCCAGTTAATTAGGGAGCGATCTTATACTTCGGTAATCATGCGGGATAAGGTCTTATGTGACTATATGCGCTTCTTTTGGGATTCATTGTGATGGATTGCTAGTCGGTGCCACATCATGGACTGTGTTGTCGGTATACCGTATTAGTGGGTTCCGCGATTAAAAGGAAATTTTGGGCGATCTGTTTGTTAGAAATGGAAGATTTGGGATTTTTAGCACTCGGTTAAGTATCAAACTTAGTACGACAATCCGTTTGGAATGGAATTTTGGGCGGGATGTCCACGTTTTCGAGGTCACCGTTTAGTCCTAGGCGTCAACTTGTTTTTCTTGAGGTCGTTGGATCTTGGAATGTATGGATGTAACCCGGTTGGTTATGGAAAATATTGTCCTTTCAGTGATGGAATTTGGAAGGAGTTTGGGTGTTGAGGATTAAGTATCGATGTGTTTAAGCATTTCCGTGGTGGTAAAACTTGTGTTAAATATTGAGAGATATATGAAAATATCTCTCAAAGAAGGAAATGCGCACGTCCCGTGCGCAAGCCCACTGCCTCACCATTGTTTCATACGTATGACCCGTGCATTTTCTCTGAAGGAGGGCGCACGAGCCGTGCGTCCTGCAGAACAGTGCAGAACCTCCTTTTCTCTAAACATCTTCGCAAAACGGCCAAACGAAAATTCGGGGTGTTACATGTAGTATTCAGAAGCCTTGGTTCTCTTACCCCCCCCCCCTTGACTTGAGGTGCCTGCAGCACAGATTCATCTTTTGGCTTTGGTACCCACTGGTATTTGGGTCCATGTTTGTGAGTTGCAGTTCTATTAGGAGAAATAGAATAAGAACCATACCAGTAATGATCACTCGTTTTATGAACAAAATCATATGTACGATAATAAGAACAATAATTCTTCTTATGAGCTAACCTGAGTAATTGATTTTTCGAGTAAACAAACTCAAGTTTACCTTTTCGTACATTGTTCTTCTTGGCATTTGGTGCATGTACAAATGATTTCTTACCTTTCTTCTCTTCATTCTTTTCATCATCAACTGGTTTCACTTTCCAAACCATCTTTTCTTCTTCATACCTCCTTCTTCTTCTTATTCTTCTTCTGAATGTATCTGAACCATCTACATTTCTATCAAAGAAAATGTTAGTAGTACGAATCTGATCATATGAATTAACTGAGCCTTTTGAAGAAACAGTTCTTTGATGTGAGCTTGCTGCTGTCTTTTTTATAGTCAGCTGAAGCATCTCTATGTGTGTGGATAAATGACTCTGGAGTCTTCTGCTCAGTCACCACCACCTTAAAAATAATTTCTTCAAGCTCTTTTATCTTTGAAAATAAACTGTTCTTTTCTTTGATGTGTAGGTCAATCTTTTCTTGAAATTCAGACTTCGTTTTCTGTTCTTTCAAAGCACATGTTGACAGTTCAGATAAATTGTCAGTAAGTTTCCTTATCTCTGCCTCAAAAATGTTTCTTTCTTCTTCAAAGTCCTTCTCAGCATTTGTTCTCTGACCATATATTTCTTTGAAGATTCCAACATTCTTCTGTTTAGTGGCCTTTTTCTCCTTGGCAAACTTGTCTCTTTCCATTATGATTACTTTCTCAAAGTCAGATACTTGTTGAGAAAGCTTAGAACATTTAAGCTCAACATTTTTATTTTCTTCGAAACTCTTCCTTGAAAACTCTGAGAATTTCTTTGCAAACTCTTTCTTTTCTTTATCAAAATCATCTTTGTCTTTGGCCATCTTTAGTTCCAGATCGGAAATCTTCTTATTTAGCTCTTCATTAGCATACTCCAAATCCTTAATTTTCTCCTCATACCTATCAACAGAATCTGCTTGCTGGATTTGAACAATTTGAGCTTCCATATCTGAAATCTTTCTCTTCAGCTCAGTATTCTCAACTTCCAAACTCATTACCTTTTCTTCATTCAACCTAGAAGTCTGTTTCAGAAGATCTTCATTTATTGTCCTTAAGACACTGACTTCTTCTCTCAATATCCACTTTTCATCATGATATCTTTTTTATCTCTTTGAATAGTACTCATCTTGAATATCCTGTTTCAAAAAGAACTTGAAAAATGATCGTTAGTTAAAGTGAAATTAGAAAAAATAGAAAAACTTAGTAAGAAAAATTCAGAAATTAAATTTCCAAAAACCACAAGTATGGAATTCGCATCACAATAAAATACATAGAATTCCCATGCAGAATTCGCACACACACAATTTGCATAAACTCTAACTCCAGAATTCGTACAACACAGTAATACGAATTTTTTACTTAATTTTTTTTTAACTTTTTATGCGAATTCTTTGAACAATTCGTACAATACTCTTCTGCGAATTATGAGGAATTCGTATATAGTTAGATGCGAATTCTGAGAAATTCGTATCCTTCTTTATGCGAGTTCTCTACTTTTTGCATACAAGTATTATGCGAATTATGTCCTTGAAAATTTTCACAAATACTTTTTGCATAAAAGACTTGTGCGAATTCTAACTTTTCACAAAAAAACTTGTACGAATTCTGTGGTTTTCGCACATATGCGAATTCTAGACAATTCGCATATCACACATGCGAATTCTATACTTGTGAGATTTCTCTCTCTAAAACTCAGTGTACAATCTCAACTTGCAACAACTAACTACTAACTACTACTCTAGTCATATGTCTATAAGAGACACGCGTTTACAAAACAACACTACAAAAAACACAAGATACAAAGACCTTTGACTTTGACTTTTATTACAATTGACTTTGACTTTGCTTTGAGAGTTGACTTTGATCTTCAGACTTAATGATCTTGTATCCAACATATTTATGCTCTAACAAATGTTGTTGTGATTATATCATTTAATCTGTATCATTATGTTAAATCAACATTTAAATTGATATTTTTCTATCATTCGGAGTCAATCATTTCAACATTTTTATTAAAGAGTTATTTTAATCAGACAAAAATATAAATGGAAGAGTAAAATGGTAATTTCTAATATTCAAACTGTTTATTCAGCACAACAACCGAACAACAATTTATCTGATATCATACATATAACTTTATCAATACAGACAACTTTATCCATGCAGGTCTTGATGGAAAACGAACCGAACAACCCCTTACACTGGTTCACATATGAACATATAGTTCATATGTGAATCATACAAGTTCATATATGAACTCGTTCCGTGTATTTGTAAAAATTACGAAATTGTCCTTCTATTTTTGGAATAGCCATAACTTTTGACTAGTCAAAGCCGTAATTATTGATCAGTCAAAGACGCAATATCTATTTCTCATATATTTAGCACTTCTCAAATGAACATATATAGGTAGAGGTTTAAACGAGAACGTGCGAACATCTTTATCACATGTGATAATACACGTGAAGAGACATGTTGGTGTGTATAGGTGACTTGGCCCACAAGCAAGTCGCACCAAAGATATTTGATTTAGTATCACATGTGATTGACTATAATAAAATGGTGTTTCATATTTCCGTAAAATGAAGGTGCTCTTGTTTGAACCCTTAATACAATTTTGGTAAAATGAATAAAAAAAAGTACTAAAATGCCCTCAAAATTGAGGGGCACATGTGGGGCTCTAACGACGGATTGGATAATAGACTTAGGTGATGTTCGGTTTGTTTTCTGTTAAGACCTGTATAGATATAGATGTCTGTATGGATATAGTTGTCTGTGTGTTAACAAATAAGTTGTTCGGTTGTTGTGCTGAATAAACAGTTTGAATGTCAAAAATGACCATTTTACCCTTTTGTTTTACATTAAAAATTTGTTGATGAAATTTTACAAAACAACAACAAAACGTAGATTAAACAATAACAAACAACCCAAACTATATTGTGAGCAAAAAACCCAAACTACGATGTGAATAAAAAACCAAAAGAAATGAAGACCCCCTCACCGCCATGGATAGAAAAACTCAAACTATATTGTGAATAAAAAAACAAAAAGAAGAATGGAAACTGCCATGGATAAAAAAACCCAAACTACATTCATAAACTACATTTATAACCCAATGGCAGGAAGAGCTGCTGGAAGAAGAAGATCGATGGAAACAATTTTTTTTTTATCAAAATAGAAGTTGATTTCTTCTCCTCTTCGACAATATAAAAGAAACCAATTTTTTTTTTATCAAAACAGAAGCGTGATATCTTCTCCTTTTTGACACAACAAAAGGAAGAAATCTAAAGAAATCCACAAGTTTTATCAAAACATAAACCTTAACTCTTCTCTTTTGTTCGATGTTTTACCCTTTCCTTTCTTTGCTTCTCGATTTTCTAAGCAGGGAGCAGAGACAAGGAGGCAAACCTGAGGATCGACGGAGGGATGAACGCCAGAGGAGCAACAGAAGGATGAGGGATGAGCGACGGAGGGAGGAGGGATGAGCGCCGGTGGAGGGAAGAGTGCCAAAATCAATAGCGGAGGATGAACACCGGAGGGAGAAGGAGGGTTTTCTACTTTTCTATTTTGTGTTCCATTGAGTGTGAATCATAAGGGTAAGAAAGGAAAAATAAGGGCTGAATACAAAGGACACCCTTTTCCCAGCTGACCGAATAAGCCATCATCTATTTCATTAAGCCACAACCGAACATCCTTGTATAGCTTACCGAATAAGCCATACACCCTATACAACCTATTAAGCCACTACCGAACAACCCCTTAGGACGAGAGACCATTTTCAAACTAAAATCCATAATTGGGTGACCATTCTTATGGGGCGTTTGGTTCGCAGAATGTTTTTGAATGGAATGGAATCTATCAAAGGAATTTGACTTTGAAGGAATTGGAATGGAATGTTGTCAGGTTTGACCACCTGTTTGGTTGACAAAATTGGAATGGAATATGTTAAATGAATTGGAATTTTTCTGTTTGGTTCACAGATTGTAGCTTTAGAATTGGAATGGAGTTTTGGTAAATGACCAAAATACCCTTTTTGTTTATTTTAATTTTTTTCAACAAAAATTACTTTAATGAAATAGTCATTTAATAGTTTAATTTTTAACTACAATTGCTTTGATTATTTTAGCACACGAATGATTATGAGAGAGAGAGAGGGAGAGAGAGAGGAAGATAGAGGAGAGAGAGAGAGAGGAGTGAGAGAGAGAGGAGAGAGAGAGAGAGGGAGAGGATAGAGAGAGAGAGAGGAGAGAGAGGAAGATAGAGGGGAGAGAGAGGAGAGAGAGGACAGGAGAGAGAGGGAGAGAGGAGAGAGAGTAAAGAGAGGGAGAGAGGGGAGAGGAAAGAGAGAGAGGAGGGAGAGAGGATAGGAGAGAGAGAAGAGAGGATAGATAAAGAGAGAGGAGAGAGAGATAGAAAGAAGAGAGAGAGGGAGAGAGGAGAGAGAGGGAGAGGGAGAGAGAGAGGAGAGAGAGAGGAGAAAGAGAGTTGGTGTCTGCTGATAATGTTGAACGGTAGTGGTGGCCGGTGGTGGTGGTTGCCGGTGGCGGTGGCGGCCGGAGGTGGTGGTGGCCGATGGGCGGTGGCCGGTGTTGGTAGCCGGAGGTGGTGGTGGCTGGTGGTGGTCGGTGGTGGTCAATGGTGGTCGAAGGTGGTGGTGTTGGTGGTCGGAGGTGGTCGATGGTGGCCGGTGTTGGTAGCCGGAGGTGGTGGCCGGTGGCGGTGGTCGGAGGTGGTGGCCGATGTGGTGGTGCATATTAGGATGAGGGACAATTTTGTCCAAAAAAAATATGACATTCCATTCCAATGAAATACCACCTCCCCCCTAAGGAATGTTGAATTCCAAGGAATGTTGAATTCCTTCATTTGTGGAATTCATTGGAATTCAACATTCCAATTTCTTAAAAAGAATGAACCAAACGATGTAATGGAATCTGGTCAACGCAATTCAACATTCCAATTCCATCAGATTCCATCATAATCTACGAAGCAAACGACCCCTTTATGTTTTTTGTGTTTTAGAAACCCTTTAAAAATTCTTAACATACTATAGCGAATTAGCGACCATTTTTATAGTTGTTATAGGAGAAAAATGCAATGGGCTGGGTTTGTTGGATGGGCCTCAGCCGAAGTCTATGCCCAATTATTCTATAATATGATCTCGAATAAAACCCTAGCAATATTTTGCAATAGAGCTCGACTCCATTTCGCTTCTACTCACCGTTTCTGCAATCTGTTCATCCAACAATGGTAATCTTCTCTCTCTCTCTCTCTCTCAAGCTTACAAGTGCAATAACATATTCAAAGATTCTTATATTGTTTTGTGATCTTACATTTGATTTTAACGATGATTTTGTGTTCAAATGTAGGCTTCAGAGAGGAAGCAGGCGAATCCAATGAGGGAAATCAAGGTTCAGAAACTCGTCCTCAACATTTCGGTGGGAGAGAGCGGAGATCGTCTCACTCGTGCTGCTAAGGTCTTGTAAAATTTTCAAACCGGATTTGATATTTACATTATATGCAAGTTGCGATTTTGATGTTTTGTGTTTGATAAATACGACTTAGGTTTTGGAGCAACTGAGCGGCCAATCCCCTGTTTTCTCAAAGGGTAAGAGCTATTTTTATCCGCATTACATTATTCATCTTCCAGTGTTTTAATGTCTGTTGGATTCGTTTGAGCTGAATCTATAAGTTAAAAAAAAATTCGGCTGCAAAAATTTTTCAAGTATTTCTTGATTGGATGTCAACTTGTTGAATTATAAAACGAACATATTCTCTTGATTTATAGAAAATAAACGCTGGGTGTTTCACTAGAAATATCATCTAACTTACAGACTCGCCCAAAAACGACATCAGTCTTGTTTTCTGGGATTTTTGGACCTGAATACCCCTATAGTTCGATAACATCTAAAATATTCCTTTATACTGAAATAGCAGTCTGTTCTTTTTAATTTTTCATTGATAACTAAGGCATTGAGGCTAGTTTGAAGTGTTTCCTATTTAATTTGGTGATATTTCACAACAGGAAATTGTTAGTCTTTTATTTTAGAACAAAATGTGTCTTAACTATGGGGGGTTATCCGACAGTAGTATGTATCCTACGAAGGTTATATCTTTTGATCCATTTGTTTTGAAAATGGTAGTATCTTGTGTTTTATCATTTACTTAAAGAATGCTGTATAGTAGTATTAACGACTTTGTTTTTGTTGCCAATTAAGTTTCTTTGTCTATTTGTTTGCTTTAATTGGAACAGCAAGATACACTGTGAGGTCATTTGGGATCAGGCGTAATGAAAAGATCGCATGTTATGTCACCGTTAGAGGAGACAAGGCTATGCAGCTCTTGGAGAGTGGTTTGAAGGTGAAGGAGTACGAGTTGTTGAGGCGCAACTTTAGTGACACTGGATGCTTTGGGTTTGGTATTCAGGAGCACATTGATCTTGGTATCAAGTAAGTCATAAGCTGCAGTTGTGTTAATGATTCATCATATCCCTTGCATCCAGTTTTGATGACATAGGAGAAGACATGGCCTTTTGTTTGATATGTTGTTGACATGCACAAATGTTTTGGATTGCTAAAGTTAGTTTTTGCTTGGATCTTGTAATTAATTTGATACAAAAGTCATGTTTGGCAGCCATAACCTAGTTTTTTTTAGCTTGTTGAAAAATTCTCATTTGGTTAGCCACAGTCTAGGTTATATATGCTATGGTGGTTTTTTTCTAATTAATATTTAAACATGTTCTTTTACGTCAATTTACATTGTCATCAAACTTATCAGATACTTTTTTTAATCAAATGTTAGTTTGTTAGCTAGCTTATCAGCTAGCAGTTAGCTTATTAGCGAACAACTAGTTTATCTCCTAGTTTGCCAAACATAGCCAAACTGGTGGGTTTGAAATATGGACAAAGCGATTCACTTGAATCAGAATCTCTCATCGTGATATTGGAACACACAATGAAAATTCGAAACAAAATGGGTTAAAAAGAACGGAATCTTTAACTTTTAGTGGTCGACTATAACATGAAGGGTGTTTTAGACATTCCACAAATGATCATCCATACCATTCTCCTATAGCTATGTGCAGGGTGATGGTCATCAAGTATATATTTTGGTTGATCTAATTGCATCTATTTTTTGGTAACCATTTATCTATCTCATGGCAGGTATGATCCCTCCACCGGTATCTACGGTATGGATTTCTTTGTGGTTCTGGAACGTCCTGGTTACCGTGTTGGACGTCGCCGTAGGTGCAAGGCTCGTGTTGGGATCCAACACAGAGTGACCAAGGATGATGCAATGAAATGGTTCCAGGTGAAATACGAGGGTGTGATCCTCAACAAATCTCAACAAATTGGAGCCTAGGTGGGTATGTGTTCTTTTTGTAAAATTTTGGAGTTGAGGAGTTTTTAAAATTTTACCATCAAGGATTATGATGATATTGTTTTGTTGTGTTTTGGACCATTTGAATACTAGTAGTACCAGTGTTTTTAAGTTTCAATGAAGTTGTCCTTTGTATTAATTTTAATTATTGGCATTACATTTTTTTTGGAACAATTGGTTGGAGGTTATGGAATCCAAAGGGGTTTCAAATGAACTCATCAACCTCGATCGAACTCGACCCTAAATGTGTTGGTAGAAGTTGAAAGCAGAGTTGATTGTTCCAGGATTGGTTCAAGATACCTTAGAAGAATCGTAGTAGAGAATAGTTCATCATCAATCCTATTGTTATACATGTGTTGAATTTTATTGTCTTAATTTAATGTTTTAAATTGGTAGAAATTGAAAAGTTGGAGATGGAGCGGTTTTTTTCATGTGAGAAAAGAACATTCATAATATCTGTTTTACTGAGAAAATATCGGATAATTTATGTGTATATATAAATGTTCCGTAGAAATGTAACAAGTTGATCAAATACCAAATTCAACAGGAGGATTAAAGTTCTTATTGAATGCGTTCTCATACTCGCAGAGAGTTGGTATATAGAGAATGGAAGGTCTACATAATAAGATTGCAAGCAATGATTAGGAGTTTGAAATTGTGACATAAACGTCGGTGGAATGTAGTAAAAGTTACATATGAAGGACAAGCATATTGAGTTGTTGACGATCTTTGATAAATCTTCAACCATCTTACAGTTAGAGCAATCGTCTTCGTCAACTCAATATACTATTATTTTTCCAATGTTTTTGCTATATTTTGGAGCTAATCGGTTCTTTAACTTCTTGAGTATAATCAATCTCCCATGGAATGTAGTGAAAACTCATTCAAGCAAAAATGCCTTATGTTCTTTTTCCATCTTCAACCAAAAACCCGGTTAGAAGAAAAACCATGAGGTGGTTATATTATACCACACTCAAGCAATGGAGCATGATACATCTTCATTTTAATGTTTTCTTTTATTATTTGTTTTGATCAGTTTTATAATGCGATTTTGCGTGGTTTTGAGAAAACGATTATGTTTAAATAAAATATATATTTAAAGACCCCATAAAGATTTAAAATAGGTATTACCGTATTATTACTAAATTAACAATTTAAAAGTTCTCGTTTTTTCGTATAATTTGTTTAATTCAATTTTTTTTTATTGTAATTTAATTTAGGTTTAATAACGATGTAATGTATTTTATGTTTAGTAATGTAATGCTTTTCTTATAAAGATAATAATTAAGTTTTTTTTGTCAGAACTCAATGATTATCCTTATTATATTTTAGATTATATTTAAAATGAGATGTTTATCCTGTTTTTTTTTTATTACGCTTATCACTTAGTTATATGAATTTAAACATGTAGTTTTAAAAAGTTTATACACCATTTACTTGAAATATTGAATTTTAAATAATATGCATCAATAAACAGTACTTGATACGATTTTTAAAACTGTCTCAAATGTTTATAATATACTAATACAGATCTTGCAGAGGCTAGTATGCCCATTACTTAGAAAATAAGCATACAATAGGAAACAGGGGAATAATCAAACGAAAATAACAAAAAAGTCTAGAACTAGCAAATAGCAATCATGTGAAAAAATGCATTGTTATTTTATAATGTTATTATTTTTATTGTGTATTTTTTGTTTCGCATCATAAAACAAGGACTGATTCACAATGTGAAACAACACATGATTATTGCTTCCATACTCCCAACCTTTTTATGGTTCTTGGGAAAATACCTTAAAAACATCAGACTTGTAAATACACCCATATCTGATGCCTACACTCATAACACAATATTGCCTTTGTCACTTGTACCATAGGGAGCCGCATCTGCCAAAATCCTCTATCCACACAAGCTGTGAACAAGTAATGAATGAGAGTGAATACCAAAATGCATCATTAAACTCTAATCTCATTCAAAGAACTTAGGTTCATATGCTTCAAATATTGCATACTTCTCTAATTTGTCTACCAAGATTTTGAACATGTAAAATTAAGAAATATAGGCATTCAAACTAACAAAGCTTTTTGCAAAGGGGGTGAAGAAATAATAGATACAGTTAGGATATATATACAACATCCATTCCTCGACTGTGTGATCTTTCGGTCGTCTTTAGCTCATCGATTAGCACTACATCAACTTTTGCCAGCTGCATCAAGAACAAATTTGCAATATTTCTGCATGAAAATATCAGTCAAGAAGATAACACGGATCTTTGATCTGTCCATTTTGCAGTATCGTTTGAACAACATCATCCAAGCAGAATATCAGCAGAATCATAGCACAACCGAGTGGCATGTCTTCCTCCTATTTAAACTTGTCACAAGAAAGAAAGAAAGAAAGAAAAAAAAGGGTAAATGGAAGAATGCAAAAAAAAAAAAACCCACAGGCGTAAATAGATACAACCAATATTAAAAAGTGATTGTGTGCATTCATATGTGAAAAAGTGATTGTATTCAGATATATAACTGGGAAAGTATGAGGAATTGCACCTTGAATACCATGAAGCTTGAATCCTTCATCTTGTGGAATTACAGGAGTGGTCTACTCGCTCACGGTTGACACTTGAAAATTCATATACCAAGAGAACCTAAACCCGAAATTGTTTCAAATGATAGATATATATTTCTATCTGCTTTTCCGTTTAAAATCCTTTGGACTAACAAGATCCCCTTCACATTCCTTCATCTCCTCCAAGAACTTTAGTGCTAATTCTGACTTACCCAGTCTCTTTAAATTGCTAATTAGCGATCTATAAATGTATATTGAAGGGCAGATATGACCGCGCTTCATGTCTTGAAAGAGTCTCAATGATCCTTCTACGTTACCTGATCGTAGAAAACACTCGATCAACGCAGTGTAAGTTCTCAAATCAGGCTGCAGTCCCACTTTCCCCATTTCTTCCGTAAGCATTACACACAAGTCAAACCTGCCAACCTTCCTCATGCTGTTTAACAAGGTATTATAGGATACAATATCCGGGGCTATATTCACCTTTTTCATGGAAGCAAACATGTTAAGCATCTCGTCCACTTGTCCACTTCTACCTAATATCCCCAACATCATATTATACGTAACCAAATCTGGTTTACATTTCAGACTCTTCATGTGATCAAATACAAGTATAGCATTATGAACATGTCCACAATCTGCAAATGCATAAATAATCCTGTTGATAACCGTCACACTTCCTGTACAAATCAGTTCCGAGATTTCCTTGACAAAGATCAACACCAAGGTTAAATCGTTGCTCTTGGAAATAGCCTTGGCAACATTAAAATAAGTAGTTGAATTCATGGATAGATGGTTAACTAACATATCTTTAAAAATACGAGACACTATCTTTGTATCATTCTCTTCACAGGCCACAGCCAGAAGAAGATTATAAGCTGGCAGACTATTGATGGCATGTTTATCGCGCAATAACTGCAGCAGTCTAGCAGCTGCTCGTAGCTTTCTCTTTCTGCAGAGTGTATTGATGTGATTAGTACACAATTCCTTGATGGAGCTAGGACTTTTCTGTAATTGGGAAACAATTTCACCCAAAACTTGATATGCCATTTCCTCCTCCAAAATGGATGCTTGTGTTACCAATGATCGACTTTTAATTGTGCAAATGCTTGGTGTGGAAAATAGTGGACACATCCATTGGACTTTAACTGGGTTCGGAGATATATACTTCTGCATTTATAGAAATCCCTCGTAATCAATACGTTGCATTTTGTACCTAATCAGAAAATGTCTTTTTTTTTTTCAAAAAAAGTAAGTTTAATTTAACAACACCGTAAATTATGGCCAATATCTCGCATTTAGGCTAAACCAAAGATGTAAAATGGTATTAAGCAGTCCTCATTACCATGACTCCTAGAATGGAATAGAATTCAAATGCTAGGCAGCCATGATTCCTAGTAGCAACAAGAACTCAAAGGCATCCACCTACCTTTTGAACTCCACGCCCTCCCCTAACGCACACCACAAGAAAAAGAATATTACAAGCAAACATTAAAAAAGGTTCATTCTTGTGATAAGAATCTCCAGTTTCCATATCATACCATTACCACCCACTCCCTCCTTCTAGAAAAAGAACCCACTTAGGGGACGTTTACTAAACACTTGCCTTGGTAAGCGCTTACCGGTTTAATTACCTTACCAGATAAACAAAACAAGGACCGAGAATCTTACCCGGTAAGAGGAAGACAAAAATCGAGAGTTTTACCCGGTAAGTGAGGGTGATGATTCTTACCCGATAAGCACTTACCCGATAAGCACTTACCGGGTTATAAATGATGGCTGGGAATGTTATCCTATAAGGTAAATGAGAGTGATGAGTTTTGCCGGTAAGTATTTGGTAAACGGACCCTCAGAATTTTAGAGGTCCAAACCTACTTTTCATACCTTTTATATATGTGTATGCACATTGCACGTGTACATACATATTTTTCCCTTTGCAAGAACGAGCAAATTTGGACCAGAAGAGCCAAGTATAGTGGTTGTTTGTGCATTTATATTTCTATAATTTGTCCAACATCGCTTTCTCTTGCAAACTATAATCCATTGTGGCCAATTTCACAATAGAGCTTAGTTTTCAACGAAAAGCTTAAGTCAATCACTCACATTTAATTTTTTGTATCTCCAAAATGGTTATACTCTAATACTTTTTTCATATATGTGATAATGTGAAGGTAATCAATATTTTTCTGCATAACGAAACCACAAGTCCAAAGTGAAAAAACGAACTATTTGATAAAGTCAAATGTACAGTTTTCTTTTTCTTTTGGAGATGGAGTTATGGTTAATTATTCTAACAAACATCCAAGTTTATGAAGTCGATGAGGCCTTGAAAATATTCACCATTCGAGGCCTGTCAATCAAATGCAAAATGCATACGAATGGTGTGCCCATGTGTGAGTAAAACAGAGCCCTAGTACAGTTATATACATATGGGAAATGAGAATCCCTAGTACAGTTATATACATATGGGAAATGAGAAAACCCCAACGAAAAACAAAAGAATATCAAACACCATTAAGCAGAATGGATTTCAAGACAGAAAACCCCTAAATTGAAATGGTAACGACTTACAGTGTTTAGGAAATGAGAAATTGATACACGGAGAGAGAAATCTAATCTTCCACGATCAAAACTCCGATAGCTGCAAGGACTAGATAGGAAGGAAGAAATGCATAACAATTTGGGGTTTTTCCATCGGGGAACAACTGCTAGTTTCAAGCGACTCGTAGCACAGAGCATCTAATTCGATTATGCTTCTTCAAATTATAGGGTTTATCTAGGGTTTAAGAAGGATGTCACATCTGAAGGCAAGGCTATTGCTTGTCCGTCTCTTGCGAAAGACCGGTGAAACACCAAATTTAGTTTTGCACATGATTTAAAATAAATAAATTAAAACTTTAATAAATCTATAAAAAAAATTATTAAATTAAAGATTCAAGATATTTAGGGGGTGTTTGGTTCATGGATTTTGAATGAACTAAAAGCGTACTCGCGCAATACAGCGAGATACATCACGATTTTAATGTTTCATTTTATTTTTTGTTTTTTTGTTGATTTACAGTACGATTTTGGATGGTTTTGAGAAAGTGATAATGTTTTTTTATATAAAAAAATTAAGTATTTTGTTAGAATTCAATTATTATCTTATATATGTTAATGATATCTAGAAAAAATAACCAATTACATATTTAATAATATAATTAAAACAAATTTATAGTAATATAATATATTATATATTAATGATAAATGAAAAAGTCTGCATAAAAGGAAGGTTCTGCACATACCAAATTGATGGGGTGTTAGAAACATGCAATAGTAATATGTATCTTGTGCTTTGATACTTATAAATTAAGAGATTTTTAAAATCTTGCATAAAATAATGGTAGGTGCCTGCAAGACAGATTTAAAAGGTTTTGGTACCCACTGGTATATGGGTTCATGAGTGTTAGTTGCAGTTCTTGTGGGGGTAACTGAGTAAGAACCATACCAGTAATGGTCACTCGTTTTATGAACAGGATCATGTGTACAACAATAAGAACAATAGAGTTTCTTACCTGACAAACTGATTAATTGATCTCTCGTGTAGACAAAATCAGGTTTACCTTTATGCGCATTGTTCTTCTTGGAATTCTGCGTATGTACACATGAGTTTTTACATTTTAACTCATCTTTCTTCTTTGCTTCAACTAGTTTCCTGTTCCAGACCAGTTCAGCTTCTTTGTAGCTGTTTCTCCTTCTTTGATGTGTACCTGAACAATCTATATTTCTATCAAAGAAAAGGTTAGAACTTAGAACTACGAAATTGATCAGAAGATTTAACTGACCTTTTTGAAGAAACAAGTTTGAATGTTGAACTTGCAGCTGACTTGAATGAGCATTATGAATCAGCTGAATCATCTCGAGGTGAGTGGACAATTGACTCTAGAGTCTTCTGCTCAGTCACCACCACCATGGAAATAATCTTTTCAAGCTCGTTAACCTTTGAAGAATAATTGTTTCTTTCTTTCTTTGAAAACCAACTGATTTAAAAAGATTTTGAGAATCAGTGTCACCAGACTTGTTCTTTCCCATTTCTTCTTGACCTTTGGTCTCAGATAAAGGTGTAGGAGTACTTGCTTCAACAAAAGTTGCGCGAATGTCAGGAATGGGTCTAATTGCGGAGCCGAATTTATCAAAACTATATAAATGCTCCGGTGCCTTTTTCAAAATTTCGTTAATTGGCACACCCAAACCTGGTTTAAGTTTGTAAAACCTTTCGTCTTGGAGTTTATTGGTCAACAGATTTAATGTCTGTTCAGTCTGACCTCGTTTCATATTAATGTCCTATAGTTGCTTTTATTTTGGTGTAAGCTTCATTTCTTTCTTTATAACAAACTTCAAATTTGATTTGAAACTCACCCTTTTCAGCATTAAGATTCACAAGATCTGTTTCTAAACCAGATATTTTTTTCTTTTAAAGACGCTTTTTCGGCTTTTAAATCATCTTTTTTTCCTTTTCCTTTTCTTCCATAACAACTTTTAAAATAGCATTTTCATCACGAAAGCTTAAAACAGATTGATGTGCAGAGCTAAGTTTGCCTTTTAGTAAAGCAAATTCATCTTTCACACCATGTATTTGGGCCATTAAAGATTCAATAAGTTCAGAATTTTCACTAACCTCAGAGTTTGCTTCTTCGGATTGTGTCTCAGAGTCTTCATCGTCACCTTCCAGCTTTGCCATGTAAGAAACTTGGGTGAAGTGTGCTTGCTCCTCGTCATCAGAACTTTGGAACAGTCAGTTCTCTTCTTCAGCCATTAGTACTTTTCCTTCTTCAGCTTTCTTGGCAATTAGTGACTTTCTTGAGTAGTACTCTGAGTTCTTCACTTTCTTGAATTTGCAGTCCCTTGAGAAGTACCCAAATTTGCCACAGTTGTAGCATCTTCCTGGTTCATCCTTTCGCTCTTCTCGCTTCTCCTCTCTCTTTCCTTCTCTTCTATCTTCCTTTCGATCTTCTCGTCCTTCCTCTCTCTTTCCATGCCTCGGCTTGTATCGCATCTCAGACTTCTCTTTCTTGTATCCATCATACTTTGGCTTTGAGTAAAATCTTTTCTTGCCAAAGCTCTTCTTGAATCGTCGGGTAATGAGAGCCAAGTCTTCGGAGAACTTTTGAATATCAGGATCTGAATCAACTTCCAGTTCTTCATCGCTCGAATCAGAGTCAGAGTCAGTAACTTCAGTAACTAGAGCTTTAGACGCCTTTTTCTTCGACCTTGCAGAGGATACAGAACCTTTGCCGGCTATGAGAGCCACAGAATCCTTCAGATGATTAGACTCATTATTCATAGATCTCACCTCGTCCTCATGTTGAGCTAGAGTAGAGAAGATATCGGTGACATTTTCTTGAGCCATATTCTTCGACATCTGGAGGTTGATAGCAAAGTTCTTCCATTCTGGATTCAGATTCTTGATGAACTTGTAGTTTATCTCAGAAGCACATTTGGCGATGTTGTTCCTCTGCAAGTCATTGAGAATAATGTTGTACCTATTGTAGGTGTCTAATATCAGCTCTCCTTATTTTGCATGAAATCCCTCGTAAGCATTTATGCACAGATTCTGATTACCTTGTATAAAGGCTTCACTTCCTTCAAACTGCCTTGCTAGTTCATCCCAGATTCCTTTAGCAGTGCTCTGACTATCGACACGATTGTAGATGTCGTTTGGTATTGCCATTGTCAGATAGATTAGAGCCTCTTCTTCTAACTTGAGTTGTTCTTTCTGCTTTTCAGTGAAGAACTGAACAGGTTTAGGAATCTCTCTGTCAGGGATTTCAGGAGAGGAATCTGTAGCAGGTTGACCCTTTACTGTGATCATTGGAGTTTTAGGACCTTCAATGATTACTGTCATGAATTCTCTGTTCTTGTGATTCAGAAACTGAATCATTCTGGTCTTCCATTGCTGATACTCATTAGCCATAATGACAGGCGGTTTGGACTGAGAGCCCATCGAGAGAAGCTGGTTCGACATCTTAGCTGTACCACTTGTTAGTAATTAAACTTATCTGTACCAAGACAACCAACTAGATGAGATCGTTAGAATCAAAATGAAAACCACACTAAAAAATTTTCAGAAAAATAAATTCCCGAAAATAATTAAATGCAGTCCTTTCAATCAGTGTAAAGCTTCAAATAATACTGAACACAAAGAAACAATTGATCTCGAACAGAACTTTGTCCCCCTTCGCAGACTTAGCACGGGATGTGCTTCGACCGGTATTGAGTCGACCGGGGTTTTGCTTAGACCGGTACCTTGTTTGACCGGTAAGATGTAACAACCGGTCTTATGCTCGACCGGTAAACGACTAAGACCGGTATAGAGAGTTCGACCGGTAAGTTGCTTGTACCGGTACTTTGTTCGACCGGTATGCTGCAAGACCGGGAGACTTCTTTGACCGGTAAACTGCCTTCGACCGGTATAGGCAAGGGTCCGGGCGATTGATAATGAATACTCGACCGGTAATCTACTATGACCGATAATGGTCTTCGATCGGGACTTCCTTAGACCGGGGTGAGCTGAGAGTGTACCGGTCGAATACTAAGGACCGATAAATGGTATTCGACCGGAAGAGTAAGGACCGGTATGGTGCTAAGGACCGATGTAGTGTTCGATCGGTAAGATGTAAAGTCCGGTGGAGTGATTTGACCGATAATATGCAAGACCGATATAATCTTCGACCTATATGGTGTTCGACCGGTATGTTCTTAATTTACCCAGAACGATGAACAACCCAGAAAAATCAACCCAGAAATCACAGAAATCACTCAAATTGAAAGCAAAAATCAGACTTTTGTACCCACAATCATGTGCCGATCACAATGCAATCAAAAACATAGATTAAATTCAACTTTCATGCTTCAATTTTATGAACACAGTGACCAAAAGATATACGAACCCAGATTTGAGAAATCATAAAAATCCAACCAATTGATGAATTTAAATGCAATTAAACACTTAGATGATATTCAATTAGCATAAAATACACCTAATCAAATCAATTTTGTGCATAAAAACTCATTAAATCAAGCAATTGATTTTCACAAAATATCGAAGTCGATGAACACTGAGAATTCGATGAACAGTATAATCCAACAAACAGTAAAAATCGATAAACTTGATTCTTATGGCTCTGATACCACTTGTTATCCCAGTTTAATCTAGTTGTTATATAATCAATCAAGTAATCAAGCAACACAATAATAATCAAGAGATATATAAATCAGAGTAACATACCAATCCCTTGAATAAACAATGAAACCTTTGAGTGTTCTAGTAGGCAATGGCGCAAAACACACTTTGCGCTATGCACTGTGAAGCTCTTGAATCTGGCGCAAAAACCTATGAACTGGCGCAAAACTTACAATCTCGCGAGTTCTTCCTTGCAGTTTCGAAAAATGATTGATTCACAAATAAACCTATTTAGACTTCGACTAGCAGTCCCAAATTTTGACAAATAGACCACTAACACTTCTAGAACAGATTACAAGCTTTTGATTTCAAAAACAAACACTTTTTGAAGATTTGATCGATGGAACAGTGAGTTTGAACTCGTGAACTTATAGACACCAAAATCACAAAATTGGAATCGATTGAAGTGCTATACTGAAATTAAACTATACTAACTCGATCTAAAACACTTTTCGAATCGATTTCAACTCCAATAACACACTAAAACTCAAAAATGATTTTTTATTTTGAAGAACACAGTGTCGAGTTCTAGATTTTGATTTGAATATGGTTTTAAGCTCTGATACCAATTGTCGGTCCCTTATCTTTGATCAAGTTGTTATCAAACAAACACAATCACAAATATATGATAAACCAACCTGTTAGATTACAAACCACGGATTACAGATTTGATGTTTGTGATTTTCTCTTTGAAGCTCTCTCTATTTTCTCTCTGGATGAACAGTTGGCTTGATTATGAATTTCTAATAATATCTCTAATATCTAACTTCTACCTAACAACTAACACAATATCTAAAACAAAATATCCTAAAATATCCGATAAAAAGATATTTAGGAATAATAATAAAATACAATAATTAAAACAATAATTAACTTTGACAATTATTACAAACTAACATTAGACTAATATTAAGACTTGAGAGTGATTTTTCAGCTTTAGCTTCATATTCCAATCTTCGGATTGGATGATCTTGACTCCGATAAATCTGTGATCTAACAACAACACTACAAAAAACACAAGATACACAGACCTTTGACTTTGACTTTTATTACAATTGACTTTGACTTTGCTTTGAGAGTTGACTTTGAACTTTGACTTTGATCTTCAGACTTCATGATCTTGTATCCAACATATTTATGCTCTAACAATCTCCCCCTTTGGATTCAAGATCATCTCTAAAAGATTTTGCAATTCAATCTCCCCCTTTCGTTGCATTGAAGAACTTTAAGATTTTATCTCCCCTTGTAAACTTCTCAACTCACATCATCTTCAAAAATAAACATTTGAGTAATCTCCCTCTTTTGTCAGAATATCATCAGATTAAATCTCCCCAAAATCTGTCTTCAAGAGCAAAAACAATCTCCTCAAGGTTGTAAAACCTCTTTAAGATACTGGAAAGAAATTATTTTCAGATTCAGCTCAGTTTGCTTCAGCAAATTTTCTTCAAAGAAAATTTCAATAAAATTCAGCTCGTCTTCATAATTCTTTGAATTTGCTCTTTCAGTTTTCAACAAACTTTCTTCAAATTCACTGTCTTGACACAAACTTCTTCTTTCAGTTCCAACTTTTCCTTATCAAACCAACAATTCTTGATCAACTTTCTCCTATATATAACATTTCTTGATTACCTCTCCCCCTTTTTTATGATTAGAGCATGATATCATCAAAACTTTACACAAGAATTTTCTTTTACAATTCTGATCTAACCACTGATCTTTCCAACGAGCCTCTGACCATCTATTGATCCAAAAAGATATTTATCCGAATCTTTGCAAATTCAGACAAATTATGAGTGTAACACCTAAATTAACAAATGAACCAGTTAAAATGCATGTCAGTAACACGAAGTCACTATGTGTAATGAATACACATTGGAAAGGAGCTTTTGTGATGTTCACTCCCCCAGGTCTTCCATTCAATCATCGAATAACACCAGATTAAACTATGAATGTTTTGACAGAAAAACGAATTTTCTGTGTGCTCGTGCTTGTATTTGAAAGAATTAAGCACATATGATTGCTTTTGTTAGGCTCAAAGTTGTGTAAACCATTGAGACAACAACAGTTAAACACATACTCGATTGTGCATGATCGAAGTGCGAAGGTGGGGCAGACTTCCTTCTTTTTCAATATCCAGATTTTCTAAATGAAAACCAGATAGATTATGTGTTGCATCCCCAGAAAATATTGAAACATTTTCTTGTTAAGAAGAAAATGAGTAGCTGGTGGGGTTTTTATCAAGAGTTGGCATGGGCTAGTTACATGTTTCAATGATGTTCACGAAAAATTGTGAAACACCAGCAATGTGGCTGCCCGACTCAGAAAAAGTTGGTGCAGAGTTTGATATTCTTTTACTTTGTTCTCTCACCCTCTTTCTTTTTAAACATTGAGTTCGTTTCTAACCAAACTCTCATTTCCATTTTACCTCATCACTCAACCCACACTTGGTTATTTTTGACTCCTCACACATTCGATCACTCAAGGATCAACTTCATGGGTACGAAACACTAGTTAACGTGAATCCATAGAAGTTTTGTTAAGTTCTCACACAATGAACCCATGTAATCCTATAAGCATAAGTTGCTTAAACGGTTTAACTTGGCAGTTAAAGTACAAAATACATGTCAGATGTATGTATGCTCATGAAGATAATCATGAAGATTTGAGCATTTTTAATCATGAAGATATTTCAAAACAAGTATATTGAATAAAAGAAATGAATACAAGAAACTTGTTTGAAAATCTGACATTGTATGAAAAAGATCAAAATCTGAAATGATTTATCAAGTAAAGCTTAGGTCAGCAAAAATTGGAATTTGTCTATACGAATCAAAATATAGACATTCTTGAAAGAAACGTTTTGAAATGAAATCAACGCTCAAACTTTGAATATCAAGTGGGGTGTATCACCATCGAAAAATTTGTTCAATTTGAGACATGGTGATAACATATTAAACAAAAGTTAAACCGGTGTGTGTGAATACCTGACAGTATATGGAAAAGATAATACACAAGTATTAATCTTTGGAAACACACGGTTTGTATATCATTGAAGCACATATAACATGAAAACATTTAAAATCACACTTCTATATTCATGAAATCTTTTAAGAATCAGAAGTGGTTTGAACATTTAAGAACATGTTTTCATATTTGAAAGTTGTCATTCTTTCAGACACGTATGAGATTAAGATTAGAAATAAACCTTTTGCTCAGTCTTAAATCTCATCAAGTCAGCTCTAAGTCATATATGATATGATCATGTAAACCCTCTCTCAAATCTGCAAAAATCACAAGTTGTCAAAGTACAAAGCTTTATTCACAACTTTTATTGAAAAATAAAATGACATAAAGCAGTAAAACTTTGAAAGTACAAGTTCTGATCAGATATAATCAGAAGTCATATATTCCCCTGAAATTATGCATAAAATTTATCTCACACTCCCCCTGAAAACATGAACAATGTTGAGTGTAGATATCTTTCAAATAATATTGTAAATGCATATTTTTCAGTAAAAATTATGTACTCCCCCTTGAAAATTGATCTTCTCAGTTAAGTATCGGAGTACAATCTCATTCAGCACGGGAGTATCATCTCTTTTGATCATTGAAGAGCGAGTCCTAAACTGTTGTGTTTAGAAGTCAAACTCTTTATCATTGAAGTACGGGTCCTGAACTGTAGTATTCAGAAGCCTTGGTTCTCTTACCCCCCCCCCCTTGACTTGAGGTGCCTGCAGCACAGATTCATCTTTTGGCTTTGGTACCCACTGGTATTTGGGTCCATGTTTGTGAGTTGCAGTTCTATTAGGAGAAATAGAATAAGAACCATACCAGTAATGATCACTCGTTTTATGAACAAAATCATATGTACGATAATAAGAACAATAATTCTTCTTATGAGCTAACCTGAGTAATTGATTTTTCGAGTAAACAAACTCAAGTTTACCTTTTCGTACATTGTTCTTCTTGGCATTTGGTGCATGTACAAATGATTTCTTACCTTTCTTCTCTTCATTCTTTTCATCATCAACTGGTTTCACTTTCCAAACCATCTTTTCTTCTTCATACCTCCTTCTTCTTCTTATTCTTCTTCTGAATGTATCTGAACCATCTACATTTCTATCAAAGAAAATGTTAGTAGTACGAATCTGATCATATGAATTAACTGAGCCTTTTGAAGAAACAGTTCTTTGATGTGAGCTTGCTGCTGTCTTTTTTATAGTCAGCTGAAGCATCTCTATGTGTGTGGATAAATGACTCTGGAGTCTTCTGCTCAGTCACCACCACCTTAAAAATAATTTCTTCAAGCTCTTTTATCTTTGAAAATAAACTGTTCTTTTCTTTGATGTGTAGGTCAATCTTTTCTTGAAATTCAGACTTCGTTTTCTGTTCTTTCAAAGCACATGTTGACAGTTCAGATAAATTGTCAGTAAGTTTCCTTATCTCTGCCTCAAAAATGTTTCTTTCTTCTTCAAAGTCCTTCTCAGCATTTGTTCTCTGACCATATATTTCTTTGAAGATTCCAACATTCTTCTGTTTAGTGGCCTTTTTCTCCTTGGCAAACTTGTCTCTTTCCATTATGATTACTTTCTCAAAGTCAGATACTTGTTGAGAAAGCTTAGAACATTTAAGCTCAACATTTTTATTTTCTTCGAAACTCTTCCTTGAAAACTCTGAGAATTTCTTTGCAAACTCTTTCTTTTCTTTATCAAAATCATCTTTGTCTTTGGCCATCTTTAGTTCCAGATCGGAAATCTTCTTATTTAGCTCTTCATTAGCATACTCCAAATCCTTAATTTTCTCCTCATACCTATCAACAGAATCTGCTTGCTGGATTTGAACAATTTGAGCTTCCATATCTGAAATCTTTCTCTTCAGCTCAGTATTCTCAACTTCCAAACTCATTACCTTTTCTTCATTCAACCTAGAAGTCTGTTTCAGAAGATCTTCATTTATTGTCCTTAAGACACTGACTTCTTCTCTCAATATCCACTTTTCATCATGATATCTTTTTTATCTCTTTGAATAGTACTCATCTTGAATATCCTGTTTCAAAAAGAACTTGAAAAATGATCGTTAGTTAAAGTGAAATTAGAAAAAATAGAAAAACTTAGTAAGAAAAATTCAGAAATTAAATTTCCAAAAACCACAAGTATGGAATTCGCATCACAATAAAATACATAGAATTCCCATGCAGAATTCGCACACACACAATTTGCATAAACTCTAACTCCAGAATTCGTACAACACAGTAATACGAATTTTTTACTTAATTTTTTTTTAACTTTTTATGCGAATTCTTTGAACAATTCGTACAATACTCTTCTGCGAATTCTAAGGAATTCGTATATAGTTAGATGCGAATTCTGAGAAATTCGTATCCTTCTTTATGCGAGTTCTCTACTTTTTGCATACAAGTATTATGCGAATTATGTCCTTGAAAATTTTCACAAATACTTTTTGCATAAAAGACTTGTGCGAATTCTAACTTTTCACAAAAAAACTTGTACGAATTCTGTGGTTTTCGCACATATGCGAATTCTAGACAATTCGCATATCACACATGCGAATTCTATACTTGTGAGATTTCTCTCTCTAAAACTCAGTGTACAATCTCAACTTGCAACAACTAACTACTAACTACTACTCTAGTCATATGTCTATAAGAGACACGCGTTTACAAAACAACACTACAAAAAACACAAGATACAAAGACCTTTGACTTTGACTTTTATTACAATTGACTTTGACTTTGCTTTGAGAGTTGACTTTGATCTTCAGACTTAATGATCTTGTATCCAACATATTTATGCTCTAACAAATGTTGTTGTGATTATATCATTTAATCTGTATCATTATGTTAAATCAACATTTAAATTGATATTTTTCTATCATTCGGAGTCAATCATTTCAACATTTTTATTAAAGAGTTATTTTAATCAGACAAAAATATAAATGGAAGAGTAAAATGGTAATTTCTAATATTCAAACTGTTTATTCAGCACAACAACCGAACAACAATTTATCTGATATCATACATATAACTTTATCAATACAGACAACTTTATCCATGCAGGTCTTGATGGAAAACGAACCGAACAACCCCTTACACTGGTTCACATATGAACATATAGTTCATATGTGAATCATACAAGTTCATATATGAACTCGTTCCGTGTATTTGTAAAAATTACGAAATTGTCCTTCTATTTTTGGAATAGCCATAACTTTTGACTAGTCAAAGCCGTAATTATTGATCAGTCAAAGACGCAATATCTATTTCTCATATATTTAGCACTTCTCAAATGAACATATATAGGTAGAGGTTTAAACGAGAACGTGCGAACATCTTTATCACATGTGATAATACACGTGAAGAGACATGTTGGTGTGTATAGGTGACTTGGCCCACAAGCAAGTCGCACCAAAGATATTTGATTTAGTATCACATGTGATTGACTATAATAAAATGGTGTTTCATATTTCCGTAAAATGAAGGTGCTCTTGTTTGAACCCTTAATACAATTTTGGTAAAATGAATAAAAAAAAGTACTAAAATGCCCTCAAAATTGAGGGGCACATGTGGGGCTCTAACGACGGATTGGATAATAGACTTAGGTGATGTTCGGTTTGTTTTCTGTTAAGACCTGTATAGATATAGATGTCTGTATGGATATAGTTGTCTGTGTGTTAACAAATAAGTTGTTCGGTTGTTGTGCTGAATAAACAGTTTGAATGTCAAAAATGACCATTTTACCCTTTTGTTTTACATTAAAAATTTGTTGATGAAATTTTACAAAACAACAACAAAACGTAGATTAAACAATAACAAACAACCCAAACTATATTGTGAGCAAAAAACCCAAACTACGATGTGAATAAAAAACCAAAAGAAATGAAGACCCCCTCACCGCCATGGATAGAAAAACTCAAACTATATTGTGAATAAAAAAACAAAAAGAAGAATGGAAACTGCCATGGATAAAAAAACCCAAACTACATTCATAAACTACATTTATAACCCAATGGCAGGAAGAGCTGCTGGAAGAAGAAGATCGATGGAAACAATTTTTTTTTTATCAAAATAGAAGTTGATTTCTTCTCCTCTTCGACAATATAAAAGAAACCAATTTTTTTTTTATCAAAACAGAAGCGTGATATCTTCTCCTTTTTGACACAACAAAAGGAAGAAATCTAAAGAAATCCACAAGTTTTATCAAAACATAAACCTTAACTCTTCTCTTTTGTTCGATGTTTTACCCTTTCCTTTCTTTGCTTCTCGATTTTCTAAGCAGGGAGCAGAGACAAGGAGGCAAACCTGAGGATCGACGGAGGGATGAACGCCAGAGGAGCAACAGAAGGATGAGGGATGAGCGACGGAGGGAGGAGGGATGAGCGCCGGTGGAGGGAAGAGTGCCAAAATCAATAGCGGAGGATGAACACCGGAGGGAGAAGGAGGGTTTTCTACTTTTCTATTTTGTGTTCCATTGAGTGTGAATCATAAGGGTAAGAAAGGAAAAATAAGGGCTGAATACAAAGGACACCCTTTTCCCAGCTGACCGAATAAGCCATCATCTATTTCATTAAGCCACAACCGAACATCCTTGTATAGCTTACCGAATAAGCCATACACCCTATACAACCTATTAAGCCACTACCGAACAACCCCTTAGGACGAGAGACCATTTTCAAACTAAAATCCATAATTGGGTGACCATTCTTATGGGGCGTTTGGTTCGCAGAATGTTTTTGAATGGAATGGAATCTATCAAAGGAATTTGACTTTGAAGGAATTGGAATGGAATGTTGTCAGGTTTGACCACCTGTTTGGTTGACAAAATTGGAATGGAATATGTTAAATGAATTGGAATTTTTCTGTTTGGTTCACAGATTGTAGCTTTAGAATTGGAATGGAGTTTTGGTAAATGACCAAAATACCCTTTTTGTTTATTTTAATTTTTTTCAACAAAAATTACTTTAATGAAATAGTCATTTAATAGTTTAATTTTTAACTACAATTGCTTTGATTATTTTAGCACACGAATGATTATGAGAGAGAGAGAGGGAGAGAGAGAGGAAGATAGAGGAGAGAGAGAGAGAGGAGTGAGAGAGAGAGGAGAGAGAGAGAGAGGGAGAGGATAGAGAGAGAGAGAGGAGAGAGAGGAAGATAGAGGGGAGAGAGAGGAGAGAGAGGACAGGAGAGAGAGGGAGAGAGGAGAGAGAGTAAAGAGAGGGAGAGAGGGGAGAGGAAAGAGAGAGAGGAGGGAGAGAGGATAGGAGAGAGAGAAGAGAGGATAGATAAAGAGAGAGGAGAGAGAGATAGAAAGAAGAGAGAGAGGGAGAGAGGAGAGAGAGGGAGAGGGAGAGAGAGAGGAGAGAGAGAGGAGAAAGAGAGTTGGTGTCTGCTGATAATGTTGAACGGTAGTGGTGGCCGGTGGTGGTGGTTGCCGGTGGCGGTGGCGGCCGGAGGTGGTGGTGGCCGATGGGCGGTGGCCGGTGTTGGTAGCCGGAGGTGGTGGTGGCTGGTGGTGGTCGGTGGTGGTCAATGGTGGTCGAAGGTGGTGGTGTTGGTGGTCGGAGGTGGTCGATGGTGGCCGGTGTTGGTAGCCGGAGGTGGTGGCCGGTGGCGGTGGTCGGAGGTGGTGGCCGATGTGGTGGTGCATATTAGGATGAGGGACAATTTTGTCCAAAAAAAATATGACATTCCATTCCAATGAAATACCACCTCCCCCCTAAGGAATGTTGAATTCCAAGGAATGTTGAATTCCTTCATTTGTGGAATTCATTGGAATTCAACATTCCAATTTCTTAAAAAGAATGAACCAAACGATGTAATGGAATCTGGTCAACGCAATTCAACATTCCAATTCCATCAGATTCCATCATAATCTACGAAGCAAACGACCCCTTTATGTTTTTTGTGTTTTAGAAACCCTTTAAAAATTCTTAACATACTATAGCGAATTAGCGACCATTTTTATAGTTGTTATAGGAGAAAAATGCAATGGGCTGGGTTTGTTGGATGGGCCTCAGCCGAAGTCTATGCCCAATTATTCTATAATATGATCTCGAATAAAACCCTAGCAATATTTTGCAATAGAGCTCGACTCCATTTCGCTTCTACTCACCGTTTCTGCAATCTGTTCATCCAACAATGGTAATCTTTCTCTCTCTCTCTCTCTCTCTCTCTCAAGCTTACAAGTGCAATAACATATTCAAAGATTCTTATATTGTTTTGTGATCTTACATTTGATTTTAACGATGATTTTGTGTTCAAATGTAGGCTTCAGAGAGGAAGCAGGCGAATCCAATGAGGGAAATCAAGGTTCAGAAACTCGTCCTCAACATTTCGGTGGGAGAGAGCGGAGATCGTCTCACTCGTGCTGCTAAGGTCTTGTAAAATTTTCAAACCGGATTTGATATTTACATTATATGCAAGTTGCGATTTTGATGTTTTGTGTTTGATAAATACGACTTAGGTTTTGGAGCAACTGAGCGGCCAATCCCCTGTTTTCTCAAAGGGTAAGAGCTATTTTTATCCGCATTACATTATTCATCTTCCAGTGTTTTAATGTCTGTTGGATTCGTTTGAGCTGAATCTATAAGTTAAAAAAAAATTCGGCTGCAAAAATTTTTCAAGTATTTCTTGATTGGATGTCAACTTGTTGAATTATAAAACGAACATATTCTCTTGATTTATAGAAAATAAACGCTGGGTGTTTCACTAGAAATATCATCTAACTTACAGACTCGCCCAAAAACGACATCAGTCTTGTTTTCTGGGATTTTTGGACCTGAATACCCCTATAGTTCGATAACATCTAAAATATTCCTTTATACTGAAATAGCAGTCTGTTCTTTTTAATTTTTCATTGATAACTAAGGCATTGAGGCTAGTTTGAAGTGTTTCCTATTTAATTTGGTGATATTTCACAACAGGAAATTGTTAGTCTTTTATTTTAGAACAAAATGTGTCTTAACTATGGGGGGTTATCCGACAGTAGTATGTATCCTACGAAGGTTATATCTTTTGATCCATTTGTTTTGAAAATGGTAGTATCTTGTGTTTTATCATTTACTTAAAGAATGCTGTATAGTAGTATTAACGACTTTGTTTTTGTTGCCAATTAAGTTTCTTTGTCTATTTGTTTGCTTTAATTGGAACAGCAAGATACACTGTGAGGTCATTTGGGATCAGGCGTAATGAAAAGATCGCATGTTATGTCACCGTTAGAGGAGACAAGGCTATGCAGCTCTTGGAGAGTGGTTTGAAGGTGAAGGAGTACGAGTTGTTGAGGCGCAACTTTAGTGACACTGGATGCTTTGGGTTTGGTATTCAGGAGCACATTGATCTTGGTATCAAGTAAGTCATAAGCTGCAGTTGTGTTAATGATTCATCATATCCCTTGCATCCAGTTTTGATGACATAGGAGAAGACATGGCCTTTTGTTTGATATGTTGTTGACATGCACAAATGTTTTGGATTGCTAAAGTTAGTTTTTGCTTGGATCTTGTAATTAATTTGATACAAAAGTCATGTTTGGCAGCCATAACCTAGTTTTTTTTAGCTTGTTGAAAAATTCTCATTTGGTTAGCCACAGTCTAGGTTATATATGCTATGGTGGTTTTTTTCTAATTAATATTTAAACATGTTCTTTTACGTCAATTTACATTGTCATCAAACTTATCAGATACTTTTTTTAATCAAATGTTAGTTTGTTAGCTAGCTTATCAGCTAGCAGTTAGCTTATTAGCGAACAACTAGTTTATCTCCTAGTTTGCCAAACATAGCCAAACTGGTGGGTTTGAAATATGGACAAAGCGATTCACTTGAATCAGAATCTCTCATCGTGATATTGGAACACACAATGAAAATTCGAAACAAAATGGGTTAAAAAGAACGGAATCTTTAACTTTTAGTGGTCGACTATAACATGAAGGGTGTTTTAGACATTCCACAAATGATCATCCATACCATTCTCCTATAGCTATGTGCAGGGTGATGGTCATCAAGTATATATTTTGGTTGATCTAATTGCATCTATTTTTTGGTAACCATTTATCTATCTCATGGCAGGTATGATCCCTCCACCGGTATCTACGGTATGGATTTCTTTGTGGTTCTGGAACGTCCTGGTTACCGTGTTGGACGTCGCCGTAGGTGCAAGGCTCGTGTTGGGATCCAACACAGAGTGACCAAGGATGATGCAATGAAATGGTTCCAGGTGAAATACGAGGGTGTGATCCTCAACAAATCTCAACAAATTGGAGCCTAGGTGGGTATGTGTTCTTTTTGTAAAATTTTGGAGTTGAGGAGTTTTTAAAATTTTACCATCAAGGATTATGATGATATTGTTTTGTTGTGTTTTGGACCATTTGAATACTAGTAGTACCAGTGTTTTTAAGTTTCAATGAAGTTGTCCTTTGTATTAATTTTAATTATTGGCATTACATTTTTTTTGGAACAATTGGTTGGAGGTTATGGAATCCAAAGGGGTTTCAAATGAACTCATCAACCTCGATCGAACTCGACCCTAAATGTGTTGGTAGAAGTTGAAAGCAGAGTTGATTGTTCCAGGATTGGTTCAAGATACCTTAGAAGAATCGTAGTAGAGAATAGTTCATCATCAATCCTATTGTTATACATGTGTTGAATTTTATTGTCTTAATTTAATGTTTTAAATTGGTAGAAATTGAAAAGTTGGAGATGGAGCGGTTTTTTTCATGTGAGAAAAGAACATTCATAATATCTGTTTTACTGAGAAAATATCGGATAATTTATGTGTATATATAAATGTTCCGTAGAAATGTAACAAGTTGATCAAATACCAAATTCAACAGGAGGATTAAAGTTCTTATTGAATGCGTTCTCATACTCGCAGAGAGTTGGTATATAGAGAATGGAAGGTCTACATAATAAGATTGCAAGCAATGATTAGGAGTTTGAAATTGTGACATAAACGTCGGTGGAATGTAGTAAAAGTTACATATGAAGGACAAGCATATTGAGTTGTTGACGATCTTTGATAAATCTTCAACCATCTTACAGTTAGAGCAATCGTCTTCGTCAACTCAATATACTATTATTTTTCCAATGTTTTTGCTATATTTTGGAGCTAATCGGTTCTTTAACTTCTTGAGTATAATCAATCTCCCATGGAATGTAGTGAAAACTCATTCAAGCAAAAATGCCTTATGTTCTTTTTCCATCTTCAACCAAAAACCCGGTTAGAAGAAAAACCATGAGGTGGTTATATTATACCACACTCAAGCAATGGAGCATGATACATCTTCATTTTAATGTTTTCTTTTATTATTTGTTTTGATCAGTTTTATAATGCGATTTTGCGTGGTTTTGAGAAAACGATTATGTTTAAATAAAATATATATTTAAAGACCCCATAAAGATTTAAAATAGGTATTACCGTATTATTACTAAATTAACAATTTAAAAGTTCTCGTTTTTTCGTATAATTTGTTTAATTCAATTTTTTTTTATTGTAATTTAATTTAGGTTTAATAACGATGTAATGTATTTTATGTTTAGTAATGTAATGCTTTTCTTATAAAGATAATAATTAAGTTTTTTTTGTCAGAACTCAATGATTATCCTTATTATATTTTAGATTATATTTAAAATGAGATGTTTATCCTGTTTTTTTTTTATTACGCTTATCACTTAGTTATATGAATTTAAACATGTAGTTTTAAAAAGTTTATACACCATTTACTTGAAATATTGAATTTTAAATAATATGCATCAATAAACAGTACTTGATACGATTTTTAAAACTGTCTCAAATGTTTATAATATACTAATACAGATCTTGCAGAGGCTAGTATGCCCATTACTTAGAAAATAAGCATACAATAGGAAACAGGGGAATAATCAAACGAAAATAACAAAAAAGTCTAGAACTAGCAAATAGCAATCATGTGAAAAAATGCATTGTTATTTTATAATGTTATTATTTTTATTGTGTATTTTTTGTTTCGCATCATAAAACAAGGACTGATTCACAATGTGAAACAACACATGATTATTGCTTCCATACTCCCAACCTTTTTATGGTTCTTGGGAAAATACCTTAAAAACATCAGACTTGTAAATACACCCATATCTGATGCCTACACTCATAACACAATATTGCCTTTGTCACTTGTACCATAGGGAGCCGCATCTGCCAAAATCCTCTATCCACACAAGCTGTGAACAAGTAATGAATGAGAGTGAATACCAAAATGCATCATTAAACTCTAATCTCATTCAAAGAACTTAGGTTCATATGCTTCAAATATTGCATACTTCTCTAATTTGTCTACCAAGATTTTGAACATGTAAAATTAAGAAATATAGGCATTCAAACTAACAAAGCTTTTTGCAAAGGGGGTGAAGAAATAATAGATACAGTTAGGATATATATACAACATCCATTCCTCGACTGTGTGATCTTTCGGTCGTCTTTAGCTCATCGATTAGCACTACATCAACTTTTGCCAGCTGCATCAAGAACAAATTTGCAATATTTCTGCATGAAAATATCAGTCAAGAAGATAACACGGATCTTTGATCTGTCCATTTTGCAGTATCGTTTGAACAACATCATCCAAGCAGAATATCAGCAGAATCATAGCACAACCGAGTGGCATGTCTTCCTCCTATTTAAACTTGTCACAAGAAAGAAAGAAAGAAAGAAAAAAAAGGGTAAATGGAAGAATGCAAAAAAAAAAAAACCCACAGGCGTAAATAGATACAACCAATATTAAAAAGTGATTGTGTGCATTCATATGTGAAAAAGTGATTGTATTCAGATATATAACTGGGAAAGTATGAGGAATTGCACCTTGAATACCATGAAGCTTGAATCCTTCATCTTGTGGAATTACAGGAGTGGTCTACTCGCTCACGGTTGACACTTGAAAATTCATATACCAAGAGAACCTAAACCCGAAATTGTTTCAAATGATAGATATATATTTCTATCTGCTTTTCCGTTTAAAATCCTTTGGACTAACAAGATCCCCTTCACATTCCTTCATCTCCTCCAAGAACTTTAGTGCTAATTCTGACTTACCCAGTCTCTTTAAATTGCTAATTAGCGATCTATAAATGTATATTGAAGGGCAGATATGACCGCGCTTCATGTCTTGAAAGAGTCTCAATGATCCTTCTACGTTACCTGATCGTAGAAAACACTCGATCAACGCAGTGTAAGTTCTCAAATCAGGCTGCAGTCCCACTTTCCCCATTTCTTCCGTAAGCATTACACACAAGTCAAACCTGCCAACCTTCCTCATGCTGTTTAACAAGGTATTATAGGATACAATATCCGGGGCTATATTCACCTTTTTCATGGAAGCAAACATGTTAAGCATCTCGTCCACTTGTCCACTTCTACCTAATATCCCCAACATCATATTATACGTAACCAAATCTGGTTTACATTTCAGACTCTTCATGTGATCAAATACAAGTATAGCATTATGAACATGTCCACAATCTGCAAATGCATAAATAATCCTGTTGATAACCGTCACACTTCCTGTACAAATCAGTTCCGAGATTTCCTTGACAAAGATCAACACCAAGGTTAAATCGTTGCTCTTGGAAATAGCCTTGGCAACATTAAAATAAGTAGTTGAATTCATGGATAGATGGTTAACTAACATATCTTTAAAAATACGAGACACTATCTTTGTATCATTCTCTTCACAGGCCACAGCCAGAAGAAGATTATAAGCTGGCAGACTATTGATGGCATGTTTATCGCGCAATAACTGCAGCAGTCTAGCAGCTGCTCGTAGCTTTCTCTTTCTGCAGAGTGTATTGATGTGATTAGTACACAATTCCTTGATGGAGCTAGGACTTTTCTGTAATTGGGAAACAATTTCACCCAAAACTTGATATGCCATTTCCTCCTCCAAAATGGATGCTTGTGTTACCAATGATCGACTTTTAATTGTGCAAATGCTTGGTGTGGAAAATAGTGGACACATCCATTGGACTTTAACTGGGTTCGGAGATATATACTTCTGCATTTATAGAAATCCCTCGTAATCAATACGTTGCATTTTGTACCTAATCAGAAAATGTCTTTTTTTTTTTCAAAAAAAGTAAGTTTAATTTAACAACACCGTAAATTATGGCCAATATCTCGCATTTAGGCTAAACCAAAGATGTAAAATGGTATTAAGCAGTCCTCATTACCATGACTCCTAGAATGGAATAGAATTCAAATGCTAGGCAGCCATGATTCCTAGTAGCAACAAGAACTCAAAGGCATCCACCTACCTTTTGAACTCCACGCCCTCCCCTAACGCACACCACAAGAAAAAGAATATTACAAGCAAACATTAAAAAAGGTTCATTCTTGTGATAAGAATCTCCAGTTTCCATATCATACCATTACCACCCACTCCCTCCTTCTAGAAAAAGAACCCACTTAGGGGACGTTTACTAAACACTTGCCTTGGTAAGCGCTTACCGGTTTAATTACCTTACCAGATAAACAAAACAAGGACCGAGAATCTTACCCGGTAAGAGGAAGACAAAAATCGAGAGTTTTACCCGGTAAGTGAGGGTGATGATTCTTACCCGATAAGCACTTACCCGATAAGCACTTACCGGGTTATAAATGATGGCTGGGAATGTTATCCTATAAGGTAAATGAGAGTGATGAGTTTTGCCGGTAAGTATTTGGTAAACGGACCCTCAGAATTTTAGAGGTCCAAACCTACTTTTCATACCTTTTATATATGTGTATGCACATTGCACGTGTACATACATATTTTTCCCTTTGCAAGAACGAGCAAATTTGGACCAGAAGAGCCAAGTATAGTGGTTGTTTGTGCATTTATATTTCTATAATTTGTCCAACATCGCTTTCTCTTGCAAACTATAATCCATTGTGGCCAATTTCACAATAGAGCTTAGTTTTCAACGAAAAGCTTAAGTCAATCACTCACATTTAATTTTTTGTATCTCCAAAATGGTTATACTCTAATACTTTTTTCATATATGTGATAATGTGAAGGTAATCAATATTTTTCTGCATAACGAAACCACAAGTCCAAAGTGAAAAAACGAACTATTTGATAAAGTCAAATGTACAGTTTTCTTTTTCTTTTGGAGATGGAGTTATGGTTAATTATTCTAACAAACATCCAAGTTTATGAAGTCGATGAGGCCTTGAAAATATTCACCATTCGAGGCCTGTCAATCAAATGCAAAATGCATACGAATGGTGTGCCCATGTGTGAGTAAAACAGAGCCCTAGTACAGTTATATACATATGGGAAATGAGAATCCCTAGTACAGTTATATACATATGGGAAATGAGAAAACCCCAACGAAAAACAAAAGAATATCAAACACCATTAAGCAGAATGGATTTCAAGACAGAAAACCCCTAAATTGAAATGGTAACGACTTACAGTGTTTAGGAAATGAGAAATTGATACACGGAGAGAGAAATCTAATCTTCCACGATCAAAACTCCGATAGCTGCAAGGACTAGATAGGAAGGAAGAAATGCATAACAATTTGGGGTTTTTCCATCGGGGAACAACTGCTAGTTTCAAGCGACTCGTAGCACAGAGCATCTAATTCGATTATGCTTCTTCAAATTATAGGGTTTATCTAGGGTTTAAGAAGGATGTCACATCTGAAGGCAAGGCTATTGCTTGTCCGTCTCTTGCGAAAGACCGGTGAAACACCAAATTTAGTTTTGCACATGATTTAAAATAAATAAATTAAAACTTTAATAAATCTATAAAAAAAATTATTAAATTAAAGATTCAAGATATTTAGGGGGTGTTTGGTTCATGGATTTTGAATGAACTAAAAGCGTACTCGCGCAATACAGCGAGATACATCACGATTTTAATGTTTCATTTTATTTTTTGTTTTTTTGTTGATTTACAGTACGATTTTGGATGGTTTTGAGAAAGTGATAATGTTTTTTTATATAAAAAAATTAAGTATTTTGTTAGAATTCAATTATTATCTTATATATGTTAATGATATCTAGAAAAAATAACCAATTACATATTTAATAATATAATTAAAACAAATTTATAGTAATATAATATATTATATATTAATGATAAATGAAAAAGTCTGCATAAAAGGAAGGTTCTGCACATACCAAATTGATGGGGTGTTAGAAACATGCAATAGTAATATGTATCTTGTGCTTTGATACTTATAAATTAAGAGATTTTTAAAATCTTGCATAAAATAATGGTAGGTGCCTGCAAGACAGATTTAAAAGGTTTTGGTACCCACTGGTATATGGGTTCATGAGTGTTAGTTGCAGTTCTTGTGGGGGTAACTGAGTAAGAACCATACCAGTAATGGTCACTCGTTTTATGAACAGGATCATGTGTACAACAATAAGAACAATAGAGTTTCTTACCTGACAAACTGATTAATTGATCTCTCGTGTAGACAAAATCAGGTTTACCTTTATGCGCATTGTTCTTCTTGGAATTCTGCGTATGTACACATGAGTTTTTACATTTTAACTCATCTTTCTTCTTTGCTTCAACTAGTTTCCTGTTCCAGACCAGTTCAGCTTCTTTGTAGCTGTTTCTCCTTCTTTGATGTGTACCTGAACAATCTATATTTCTATCAAAGAAAAGGTTAGAACTTAGAACTACGAAATTGATCAGAAGATTTAACTGACCTTTTTGAAGAAACAAGTTTGAATGTTGAACTTGCAGCTGACTTGAATGAGCATTATGAATCAGCTGAATCATCTCGAGGTGAGTGGACAATTGACTCTAGAGTCTTCTGCTCAGTCACCACCACCATGGAAATAATCTTTTCAAGCTCGTTAACCTTTGAAGAATAATTGTTTCTTTCTTTCTTTGAAAACCAACTGATTTAAAAAGATTTTGAGAATCAGTGTCACCAGACTTGTTCTTTCCCATTTCTTCTTGACCTTTGGTCTCAGATAAAGGTGTAGGAGTACTTGCTTCAACAAAAGTTGCGCGAATGTCAGGAATGGGTCTAATTGCGGAGCCGAATTTATCAAAACTATATAAATGCTCCGGTGCCTTTTTCAAAATTTCGTTAATTGGCACACCCAAACCTGGTTTAAGTTTGTAAAACCTTTCGTCTTGGAGTTTATTGGTCAACAGATTTAATGTCTGTTCAGTCTGACCTCGTTTCATATTAATGTCCTATAGTTGCTTTTATTTTGGTGTAAGCTTCATTTCTTTCTTTATAACAAACTTCAAATTTGATTTGAAACTCACCCTTTTCAGCATTAAGATTCACAAGATCTGTTTCTAAACCAGATATTTTTTTCTTTTAAAGACGCTTTTTCGGCTTTTAAATCATCTTTTTTTCCTTTTCCTTTTCTTCCATAACAACTTTTAAAATAGCATTTTCATCACGAAAGCTTAAAACAGATTGATGTGCAGAGCTAAGTTTGCCTTTTAGTAAAGCAAATTCATCTTTCACACCATGTATTTGGGCCATTAAAGATTCAATAAGTTCAGAATTTTCACTAACCTCAGAGTTTGCTTCTTCGGATTGTGTCTCAGAGTCTTCATCGTCACCTTCCAGCTTTGCCATGTAAGAAACTTGGGTGAAGTGTGCTTGCTCCTCGTCATCAGAACTTTGGAACAGTCAGTTCTCTTCTTCAGCCATTAGTACTTTTCCTTCTTCAGCTTTCTTGGCAATTAGTGACTTTCTTGAGTAGTACTCTGAGTTCTTCACTTTCTTGAATTTGCAGTCCCTTGAGAAGTACCCAAATTTGCCACAGTTGTAGCATCTTCCTGGTTCATCCTTTCGCTCTTCTCGCTTCTCCTCTCTCTTTCCTTCTCTTCTATCTTCCTTTCGATCTTCTCGTCCTTCCTCTCTCTTTCCATGCCTCGGCTTGTATCGCATCTCAGACTTCTCTTTCTTGTATCCATCATACTTTGGCTTTGAGTAAAATCTTTTCTTGCCAAAGCTCTTCTTGAATCGTCGGGTAATGAGAGCCAAGTCTTCGGAGAACTTTTGAATATCAGGATCTGAATCAACTTCCAGTTCTTCATCGCTCGAATCAGAGTCAGAGTCAGTAACTTCAGTAACTAGAGCTTTAGACGCCTTTTTCTTCGACCTTGCAGAGGATACAGAACCTTTGCCGGCTATGAGAGCCACAGAATCCTTCAGATGATTAGACTCATTATTCATAGATCTCACCTCGTCCTCATGTTGAGCTAGAGTAGAGAAGATATCGGTGACATTTTCTTGAGCCATATTCTTCGACATCTGGAGGTTGATAGCAAAGTTCTTCCATTCTGGATTCAGATTCTTGATGAACTTGTAGTTTATCTCAGAAGCACATTTGGCGATGTTGTTCCTCTGCAAGTCATTGAGAATAATGTTGTACCTATTGTAGGTGTCTAATATCAGCTCTCCTTATTTTGCATGAAATCCCTCGTAAGCATTTATGCACAGATTCTGATTACCTTGTATAAAGGCTTCACTTCCTTCAAACTGCCTTGCTAGTTCATCCCAGATTCCTTTAGCAGTGCTCTGACTATCGACACGATTGTAGATGTCGTTTGGTATTGCCATTGTCAGATAGATTAGAGCCTCTTCTTCTAACTTGAGTTGTTCTTTCTGCTTTTCAGTGAAGAACTGAACAGGTTTAGGAATCTCTCTGTCAGGGATTTCAGGAGAGGAATCTGTAGCAGGTTGACCCTTTACTGTGATCATTGGAGTTTTAGGACCTTCAATGATTACTGTCATGAATTCTCTGTTCTTGTGATTCAGAAACTGAATCATTCTGGTCTTCCATTGCTGATACTCATTAGCCATAATGACAGGCGGTTTGGACTGAGAGCCCATCGAGAGAAGCTGGTTCGACATCTTAGCTGTACCACTTGTTAGTAATTAAACTTATCTGTACCAAGACAACCAACTAGATGAGATCGTTAGAATCAAAATGAAAACCACACTAAAAAATTTTCAGAAAAATAAATTCCCGAAAATAATTAAATGCAGTCCTTTCAATCAGTGTAAAGCTTCAAATAATACTGAACACAAAGAAACAATTGATCTCGAACAGAACTTTGTCCCCCTTCGCAGACTTAGCACGGGATGTGCTTCGACCGGTATTGAGTCGACCGGGGTTTTGCTTAGACCGGTACCTTGTTTGACCGGTAAGATGTAACAACCGGTCTTATGCTCGACCGGTAAACGACTAAGACCGGTATAGAGAGTTCGACCGGTAAGTTGCTTGTACCGGTACTTTGTTCGACCGGTATGCTGCAAGACCGGGAGACTTCTTTGACCGGTAAACTGCCTTCGACCGGTATAGGCAAGGGTCCGGGCGATTGATAATGAATACTCGACCGGTAATCTACTATGACCGATAATGGTCTTCGATCGGGACTTCCTTAGACCGGGGTGAGCTGAGAGTGTACCGGTCGAATACTAAGGACCGATAAATGGTATTCGACCGGAAGAGTAAGGACCGGTATGGTGCTAAGGACCGATGTAGTGTTCGATCGGTAAGATGTAAAGTCCGGTGGAGTGATTTGACCGATAATATGCAAGACCGATATAATCTTCGACCTATATGGTGTTCGACCGGTATGTTCTTAATTTACCCAGAACGATGAACAACCCAGAAAAATCAACCCAGAAATCACAGAAATCACTCAAATTGAAAGCAAAAATCAGACTTTTGTACCCACAATCATGTGCCGATCACAATGCAATCAAAAACATAGATTAAATTCAACTTTCATGCTTCAATTTTATGAACACAGTGACCAAAAGATATACGAACCCAGATTTGAGAAATCATAAAAATCCAACCAATTGATGAATTTAAATGCAATTAAACACTTAGATGATATTCAATTAGCATAAAATACACCTAATCAAATCAATTTTGTGCATAAAAACTCATTAAATCAAGCAATTGATTTTCACAAAATATCGAAGTCGATGAACACTGAGAATTCGATGAACAGTATAATCCAACAAACAGTAAAAATCGATAAACTTGATTCTTATGGCTCTGATACCACTTGTTATCCCAGTTTAATCTAGTTGTTATATAATCAATCAAGTAATCAAGCAACACAATAATAATCAAGAGATATATAAATCAGAGTAACATACCAATCCCTTGAATAAACAATGAAACCTTTGAGTGTTCTAGTAGGCAATGGCGCAAAACACACTTTGCGCTATGCACTGTGAAGCTCTTGAATCTGGCGCAAAAACCTATGAACTGGCGCAAAACTTACAATCTCGCGAGTTCTTCCTTGCAGTTTCGAAAAATGATTGATTCACAAATAAACCTATTTAGACTTCGACTAGCAGTCCCAAATTTTGACAAATAGACCACTAACACTTCTAGAACAGATTACAAGCTTTTGATTTCAAAAACAAACACTTTTTGAAGATTTGATCGATGGAACAGTGAGTTTGAACTCGTGAACTTATAGACACCAAAATCACAAAATTGGAATCGATTGAAGTGCTATACTGAAATTAAACTATACTAACTCGATCTAAAACACTTTTCGAATCGATTTCAACTCCAATAACACACTAAAACTCAAAAATGATTTTTTATTTTGAAGAACACAGTGTCGAGTTCTAGATTTTGATTTGAATATGGTTTTAAGCTCTGATACCAATTGTCGGTCCCTTATCTTTGATCAAGTTGTTATCAAACAAACACAATCACAAATATATGATAAACCAACCTGTTAGATTACAAACCACGGATTACAGATTTGATGTTTGTGATTTTCTCTTTGAAGCTCTCTCTATTTTCTCTCTGGATGAACAGTTGGCTTGATTATGAATTTCTAATAATATCTCTAATATCTAACTTCTACCTAACAACTAACACAATATCTAAAACAAAATATCCTAAAATATCCGATAAAAAGATATTTAGGAATAATAATAAAATACAATAATTAAAACAATAATTAACTTTGACAATTATTACAAACTAACATTAGACTAATATTAAGACTTGAGAGTGATTTTTCAGCTTTAGCTTCATATTCCAATCTTCGGATTGGATGATCTTGACTCCGATAAATCTGTGATCTAACAACAACACTACAAAAAACACAAGATACACAGACCTTTGACTTTGACTTTTATTACAATTGACTTTGACTTTGCTTTGAGAGTTGACTTTGAACTTTGACTTTGATCTTCAGACTTCATGATCTTGTATCCAACATATTTATGCTCTAACAATCTCCCCCTTTGGATTCAAGATCATCTCTAAAAGATTTTGCAATTCAATCTCCCCCTTTCGTTGCATTGAAGAACTTTAAGATTTTATCTCCCCTTGTAAACTTCTCAACTCACATCATCTTCAAAAATAAACATTTGAGTAATCTCCCTCTTTTGTCAGAATATCATCAGATTAAATCTCCCCAAAATCTGTCTTCAAGAGCAAAAACAATCTCCTCAAGGTTGTAAAACCTCTTTAAGATACTGGAAAGAAATTATTTTCAGATTCAGCTCAGTTTGCTTCAGCAAATTTTCTTCAAAGAAAATTTCAATAAAATTCAGCTCGTCTTCATAATTCTTTGAATTTGCTCTTTCAGTTTTCAACAAACTTTCTTCAAATTCACTGTCTTGACACAAACTTCTTCTTTCAGTTCCAACTTTTCCTTATCAAACCAACAATTCTTGATCAACTTTCTCCTATATATAACATTTCTTGATTACCTCTCCCCCTTTTTTATGATTAGAGCATGATATCATCAAAACTTTACACAAGAATTTTCTTTTACAATTCTGATCTAACCACTGATCTTTCCAACGAGCCTCTGACCATCTATTGATCCAAAAAGATATTTATCCGAATCTTTGCAAATTCAGACAAATTATGAGTGTAACACCTAAATTAACAAATGAACCAGTTAAAATGCATGTCAGTAACACGAAGTCACTATGTGTAATGAATACACATTGGAAAGGAGCTTTTGTGATGTTCACTCCCCCAGGTCTTCCATTCAATCATCGAATAACACCAGATTAAACTATGAATGTTTTGACAGAAAAACGAATTTTCTGTGTGCTCGTGCTTGTATTTGAAAGAATTAAGCACATATGATTGCTTTTGTTAGGCTCAAAGTTGTGTAAACCATTGAGACAACAACAGTTAAACACATACTCGATTGTGCATGATCGAAGTGCGAAGGTGGGGCAGACTTCCTTCTTTTTCAATATCCAGATTTTCTAAATGAAAACCAGATAGATTATGTGTTGCATCCCCAGAAAATATTGAAACATTTTCTTGTTAAGAAGAAAATGAGTAGCTGGTGGGGTTTTTATCAAGAGTTGGCATGGGCTAGTTACATGTTTCAATGATGTTCACGAAAAATTGTGAAACACCAGCAATGTGGCTGCCCGACTCAGAAAAAGTTGGTGCAGAGTTTGATATTCTTTTACTTTGTTCTCTCACCCTCTTTCTTTTTAAACATTGAGTTCGTTTCTAACCAAACTCTCATTTCCATTTTACCTCATCACTCAACCCACACTTGGTTATTTTTGACTCCTCACACATTCGATCACTCAAGGATCAACTTCATGGGTACGAAACACTAGTTAACGTGAATCCATAGAAGTTTTGTTAAGTTCTCACACAATGAACCCATGTAATCCTATAAGCATAAGTTGCTTAAACGGTTTAACTTGGCAGTTAAAGTACAAAATACATGTCAGATGTATGTATGCTCATGAAGATAATCATGAAGATTTGAGCATTTTTAATCATGAAGATATTTCAAAACAAGTATATTGAATAAAAGAAATGAATACAAGAAACTTGTTTGAAAATCTGACATTGTATGAAAAAGATCAAAATCTGAAATGATTTATCAAGTAAAGCTTAGGTCAGCAAAAATTGGAATTTGTCTATACGAATCAAAATATAGACATTCTTGAAAGAAACGTTTTGAAATGAAATCAACGCTCAAACTTTGAATATCAAGTGGGGTGTATCACCATCGAAAAATTTGTTCAATTTGAGACATGGTGATAACATATTAAACAAAAGTTAAACCGGTGTGTGTGAATACCTGACAGTATATGGAAAAGATAATACACAAGTATTAATCTTTGGAAACACACGGTTTGTATATCATTGAAGCACATATAACATGAAAACATTTAAAATCACACTTCTATATTCATGAAATCTTTTAAGAATCAGAAGTGGTTTGAACATTTAAGAACATGTTTTCATATTTGAAAGTTGTCATTCTTTCAGACACGTATGAGATTAAGATTAGAAATAAACCTTTTGCTCAGTCTTAAATCTCATCAAGTCAGCTCTAAGTCATATATGATATGATCATGTAAACCCTCTCTCAAATCTGCAAAAATCACAAGTTGTCAAAGTACAAAGCTTTATTCACAACTTTTATTGAAAAATAAAATGACATAAAGCAGTAAAACTTTGAAAGTACAAGTTCTGATCAGATATAATCAGAAGTCATATATTCCCCTGAAATTATGCATAAAATTTATCTCACACTCCCCCTGAAAACATGAACAATGTTGAGTGTAGATATCTTTCAAATAATATTGTAAATGCATATTTTTCAGTAAAAATTATGTACTCCCCCTTGAAAATTGATCTTCTCAGTTAAGTATCGGAGTACAATCTCATTCAGCACGGGAGTATCATCTCTTTTGATCATTGAAGAGCGAGTCCTAAACTGTTGTGTTTAGAAGTCAAACTCTTTATCATTGAAGTACGGGTCCTGAACTGTAGTATTCAGAAGCCTTGGTTCTCTTACCCCCCCCCCCTTGACTTGAGGTGCCTGCAGCACAGATTCATCTTTTGGCTTTGGTACCCACTGGTATTTGGGTCCATGTTTGTGAGTTGCAGTTCTATTAGGAGAAATAGAATAAGAACCATACCAGTAATGATCACTCGTTTTATGAACAAAATCATATGTACGATAATAAGAACAATAATTCTTCTTATGAGCTAACCTGAGTAATTGATTTTTCGAGTAAACAAACTCAAGTTTACCTTTTCGTACATTGTTCTTCTTGGCATTTGGTGCATGTACAAATGATTTCTTACCTTTCTTCTCTTCATTCTTTTCATCATCAACTGGTTTCACTTTCCAAACCATCTTTTCTTCTTCATACCTCCTTCTTCTTCTTATTCTTCTTCTGAATGTATCTGAACCATCTACATTTCTATCAAAGAAAATGTTAGTAGTACGAATCTGATCATATGAATTAACTGAGCCTTTTGAAGAAACAGTTCTTTGATGTGAGCTTGCTGCTGTCTTTTTTATAGTCAGCTGAAGCATCTCTATGTGTGTGGATAAATGACTCTGGAGTCTTCTGCTCAGTCACCACCACCTTAAAAATAATTTCTTCAAGCTCTTTTATCTTTGAAAATAAACTGTTCTTTTCTTTGATGTGTAGGTCAATCTTTTCTTGAAATTCAGACTTCGTTTTCTGTTCTTTCAAAGCACATGTTGACAGTTCAGATAAATTGTCAGTAAGTTTCCTTATCTCTGCCTCAAAAATGTTTCTTTCTTCTTCAAAGTCCTTCTCAGCATTTGTTCTCTGACCATATATTTCTTTGAAGATTCCAACATTCTTCTGTTTAGTGGCCTTTTTCTCCTTGGCAAACTTGTCTCTTTCCATTATGATTACTTTCTCAAAGTCAGATACTTGTTGAGAAAGCTTAGAACATTTAAGCTCAACATTTTTATTTTCTTCGAAACTCTTCCTTGAAAACTCTGAGAATTTCTTTGCAAACTCTTTCTTTTCTTTATCAAAATCATCTTTGTCTTTGGCCATCTTTAGTTCCAGATCGGAAATCTTCTTATTTAGCTCTTCATTAGCATACTCCAAATCCTTAATTTTCTCCTCATACCTATCAACAGAATCTGCTTGCTGGATTTGAACAATTTGAGCTTCCATATCTGAAATCTTTCTCTTCAGCTCAGTATTCTCAACTTCCAAACTCATTACCTTTTCTTCATTCAACCTAGAAGTCTGTTTCAGAAGATCTTCATTTATTGTCCTTAAGACACTGACTTCTTCTCTCAATATCCACTTTTCATCATGATATCTTTTTTATCTCTTTGAATAGTACTCATCTTGAATATCCTGTTTCAAAAAGAACTTGAAAAATGATCGTTAGTTAAAGTGAAATTAGAAAAAATAGAAAAACTTAGTAAGAAAAATTCAGAAATTAAATTTCCAAAAACCACAAGTATGGAATTCGCATCACAATAAAATACATAGAATTCCCATGCAGAATTCGCACACACACAATTTGCATAAACTCTAACTCCAGAATTCGTACAACACAGTAATACGAATTTTTTACTTAATTTTTTTTTAACTTTTTATGCGAATTCTTTGAACAATTCGTACAATACTCTTCTGCGAATTCTAAGGAATTCGTATATAGTTAGATGCGAATTCTGAGAAATTCGTATCCTTCTTTATGCGAGTTCTCTACTTTTTGCATACAAGTATTATGCGAATTATGTCCTTGAAAATTTTCACAAATACTTTTTGCATAAAAGACTTGTGCGAATTCTAACTTTTCACAAAAAAACTTGTACGAATTCTGTGGTTTTCGCACATATGCGAATTCTAGACAATTCGCATATCACACATGCGAATTCTATACTTGTGAGATTTCTCTCTCTAAAACTCAGTGTACAATCTCAACTTGCAACAACTAACTACTAACTACTACTCTAGTCATATGTCTATAAGAGACACGCGTTTACAAAACAACACTACAAAAAACACAAGATACAAAGACCTTTGACTTTGACTTTTATTACAATTGACTTTGACTTTGCTTTGAGAGTTGACTTTGATCTTCAGACTTAATGATCTTGTATCCAACATATTTATGCTCTAACAAATGTTGTTGTGATTATATCATTTAATCTGTATCATTATGTTAAATCAACATTTAAATTGATATTTTTCTATCATTCGGAGTCAATCATTTCAACATTTTTATTAAAGAGTTATTTTAATCAGACAAAAATATAAATGGAAGAGTAAAATGGTAATTTCTAATATTCAAACTGTTTATTCAGCACAACAACCGAACAACAATTTATCTGATATCATACATATAACTTTATCAATACAGACAACTTTATCCATGCAGGTCTTGATGGAAAACGAACCGAACAACCCCTTACACTGGTTCACATATGAACATATAGTTCATATGTGAATCATACAAGTTCATATATGAACTCGTTCCGTGTATTTGTAAAAATTACGAAATTGTCCTTCTATTTTTGGAATAGCCATAACTTTTGACTAGTCAAAGCCGTAATTATTGATCAGTCAAAGACGCAATATCTATTTCTCATATATTTAGCACTTCTCAAATGAACATATATAGGTAGAGGTTTAAACGAGAACGTGCGAACATCTTTATCACATGTGATAATACACGTGAAGAGACATGTTGGTGTGTATAGGTGACTTGGCCCACAAGCAAGTCGCACCAAAGATATTTGATTTAGTATCACATGTGATTGACTATAATAAAATGGTGTTTCATATTTCCGTAAAATGAAGGTGCTCTTGTTTGAACCCTTAATACAATTTTGGTAAAATGAATAAAAAAAAGTACTAAAATGCCCTCAAAATTGAGGGGCACATGTGGGGCTCTAACGACGGATTGGATAATAGACTTAGGTGATGTTCGGTTTGTTTTCTGTTAAGACCTGTATAGATATAGATGTCTGTATGGATATAGTTGTCTGTGTGTTAACAAATAAGTTGTTCGGTTGTTGTGCTGAATAAACAGTTTGAATGTCAAAAATGACCATTTTACCCTTTTGTTTTACATTAAAAATTTGTTGATGAAATTTTACAAAACAACAACAAAACGTAGATTAAACAATAACAAACAACCCAAACTATATTGTGAGCAAAAAACCCAAACTACGATGTGAATAAAAAACCAAAAGAAATGAAGACCCCCTCACCGCCATGGATAGAAAAACTCAAACTATATTGTGAATAAAAAAACAAAAAGAAGAATGGAAACTGCCATGGATAAAAAAACCCAAACTACATTCATAAACTACATTTATAACCCAATGGCAGGAAGAGCTGCTGGAAGAAGAAGATCGATGGAAACAATTTTTTTTTTATCAAAATAGAAGTTGATTTCTTCTCCTCTTCGACAATATAAAAGAAACCAATTTTTTTTTTATCAAAACAGAAGCGTGATATCTTCTCCTTTTTGACACAACAAAAGGAAGAAATCTAAAGAAATCCACAAGTTTTATCAAAACATAAACCTTAACTCTTCTCTTTTGTTCGATGTTTTACCCTTTCCTTTCTTTGCTTCTCGATTTTCTAAGCAGGGAGCAGAGACAAGGAGGCAAACCTGAGGATCGACGGAGGGATGAACGCCAGAGGAGCAACAGAAGGATGAGGGATGAGCGACGGAGGGAGGAGGGATGAGCGCCGGTGGAGGGAAGAGTGCCAAAATCAATAGCGGAGGATGAACACCGGAGGGAGAAGGAGGGTTTTCTACTTTTCTATTTTGTGTTCCATTGAGTGTGAATCATAAGGGTAAGAAAGGAAAAATAAGGGCTGAATACAAAGGACACCCTTTTCCCAGCTGACCGAATAAGCCATCATCTATTTCATTAAGCCACAACCGAACATCCTTGTATAGCTTACCGAATAAGCCATACACCCTATACAACCTATTAAGCCACTACCGAACAACCCCTTAGGACGAGAGACCATTTTCAAACTAAAATCCATAATTGGGTGACCATTCTTATGGGGCGTTTGGTTCGCAGAATGTTTTTGAATGGAATGGAATCTATCAAAGGAATTTGACTTTGAAGGAATTGGAATGGAATGTTGTCAGGTTTGACCACCTGTTTGGTTGACAAAATTGGAATGGAATATGTTAAATGAATTGGAATTTTTCTGTTTGGTTCACAGATTGTAGCTTTAGAATTGGAATGGAGTTTTGGTAAATGACCAAAATACCCTTTTTGTTTATTTTAATTTTTTTCAACAAAAATTACTTTAATGAAATAGTCATTTAATAGTTTAATTTTTAACTACAATTGCTTTGATTATTTTAGCACACGAATGATTATGAGAGAGAGAGAGGGAGAGAGAGAGGAAGATAGAGGAGAGAGAGAGAGAGGAGTGAGAGAGAGAGGAGAGAGAGAGAGAGGGAGAGGATAGAGAGAGAGAGAGGAGAGAGAGGAAGATAGAGGGGAGAGAGAGGAGAGAGAGGACAGGAGAGAGAGGGAGAGAGGAGAGAGAGTAAAGAGAGGGAGAGAGGGGAGAGGAAAGAGAGAGAGGAGGGAGAGAGGATAGGAGAGAGAGAAGAGAGGATAGATAAAGAGAGAGGAGAGAGAGATAGAAAGAAGAGAGAGAGGGAGAGAGGAGAGAGAGGGAGAGGGAGAGAGAGAGGAGAGAGAGAGGAGAAAGAGAGTTGGTGTCTGCTGATAATGTTGAACGGTAGTGGTGGCCGGTGGTGGTGGTTGCCGGTGGCGGTGGCGGCCGGAGGTGGTGGTGGCCGATGGGCGGTGGCCGGTGTTGGTAGCCGGAGGTGGTGGTGGCTGGTGGTGGTCGGTGGTGGTCAATGGTGGTCGAAGGTGGTGGTGTTGGTGGTCGGAGGTGGTCGATGGTGGCCGGTGTTGGTAGCCGGAGGTGGTGGCCGGTGGCGGTGGTCGGAGGTGGTGGCCGATGTGGTGGTGCATATTAGGATGAGGGACAATTTTGTCCAAAAAAAATATGACATTCCATTCCAATGAAATACCACCTCCCCCCTAAGGAATGTTGAATTCCAAGGAATGTTGAATTCCTTCATTTGTGGAATTCATTGGAATTCAACATTCCAATTTCTTAAAAAGAATGAACCAAACGATGTAATGGAATCTGGTCAACGCAATTCAACATTCCAATTCCATCAGATTCCATCATAATCTACGAAGCAAACGACCCCTTTATGTTTTTTGTGTTTTAGAAACCCTTTAAAAATTCTTAACATACTATAGCGAATTAGCGACCATTTTTATAGTTGTTATAGGAGAAAAATGCAATGGGCTGGGTTTGTTGGATGGGCCTCAGCCGAAGTCTATGCCCAATTATTCTATAATATGATCTCGAATAAAACCCTAGCAATATTTTGCAATAGAGCTCGACTCCATTTCGCTTCTACTCACCGTTTCTGCAATCTGTTCATCCAACAATGGTAATCTTTCTCTCTCTCTCTCTCTCTCTCTCTCAAGCTTACAAGTGCAATAACATATTCAAAGATTCTTATATTGTTTTGTGATCTTACATTTGATTTTAACGATGATTTTGTGTTCAAATGTAGGCTTCAGAGAGGAAGCAGGCGAATCCAATGAGGGAAATCAAGGTTCAGAAACTCGTCCTCAACATTTCGGTGGGAGAGAGCGGAGATCGTCTCACTCGTGCTGCTAAGGTCTTGTAAAATTTTCAAACCGGATTTGATATTTACATTATATGCAAGTTGCGATTTTGATGTTTTGTGTTTGATAAATACGACTTAGGTTTTGGAGCAACTGAGCGGCCAATCCCCTGTTTTCTCAAAGGGTAAGAGCTATTTTTATCCGCATTACATTATTCATCTTCCAGTGTTTTAATGTCTGTTGGATTCGTTTGAGCTGAATCTATAAGTTAAAAAAAAATTCGGCTGCAAAAATTTTTCAAGTATTTCTTGATTGGATGTCAACTTGTTGAATTATAAAACGAACATATTCTCTTGATTTATAGAAAATAAACGCTGGGTGTTTCACTAGAAATATCATCTAACTTACAGACTCGCCCAAAAACGACATCAGTCTTGTTTTCTGGGATTTTTGGACCTGAATACCCCTATAGTTCGATAACATCTAAAATATTCCTTTATACTGAAATAGCAGTCTGTTCTTTTTAATTTTTCATTGATAACTAAGGCATTGAGGCTAGTTTGAAGTGTTTCCTATTTAATTTGGTGATATTTCACAACAGGAAATTGTTAGTCTTTTATTTTAGAACAAAATGTGTCTTAACTATGGGGGGTTATCCGACAGTAGTATGTATCCTACGAAGGTTATATCTTTTGATCCATTTGTTTTGAAAATGGTAGTATCTTGTGTTTTATCATTTACTTAAAGAATGCTGTATAGTAGTATTAACGACTTTGTTTTTGTTGCCAATTAAGTTTCTTTGTCTATTTGTTTGCTTTAATTGGAACAGCAAGATACACTGTGAGGTCATTTGGGATCAGGCGTAATGAAAAGATCGCATGTTATGTCACCGTTAGAGGAGACAAGGCTATGCAGCTCTTGGAGAGTGGTTTGAAGGTGAAGGAGTACGAGTTGTTGAGGCGCAACTTTAGTGACACTGGATGCTTTGGGTTTGGTATTCAGGAGCACATTGATCTTGGTATCAAGTAAGTCATAAGCTGCAGTTGTGTTAATGATTCATCATATCCCTTGCATCCAGTTTTGATGACATAGGAGAAGACATGGCCTTTTGTTTGATATGTTGTTGACATGCACAAATGTTTTGGATTGCTAAAGTTAGTTTTTGCTTGGATCTTGTAATTAATTTGATACAAAAGTCATGTTTGGCAGCCATAACCTAGTTTTTTTTAGCTTGTTGAAAAATTCTCATTTGGTTAGCCACAGTCTAGGTTATATATGCTATGGTGGTTTTTTTCTAATTAATATTTAAACATGTTCTTTTACGTCAATTTACATTGTCATCAAACTTATCAGATACTTTTTTTAATCAAATGTTAGTTTGTTAGCTAGCTTATCAGCTAGCAGTTAGCTTATTAGCGAACAACTAGTTTATCTCCTAGTTTGCCAAACATAGCCAAACTGGTGGGTTTGAAATATGGACAAAGCGATTCACTTGAATCAGAATCTCTCATCGTGATATTGGAACACACAATGAAAATTCGAAACAAAATGGGTTAAAAAGAACGGAATCTTTAACTTTTAGTGGTCGACTATAACATGAAGGGTGTTTTAGACATTCCACAAATGATCATCCATACCATTCTCCTATAGCTATGTGCAGGGTGATGGTCATCAAGTATATATTTTGGTTGATCTAATTGCATCTATTTTTTGGTAACCATTTATCTATCTCATGGCAGGTATGATCCCTCCACCGGTATCTACGGTATGGATTTCTTTGTGGTTCTGGAACGTCCTGGTTACCGTGTTGGACGTCGCCGTAGGTGCAAGGCTCGTGTTGGGATCCAACACAGAGTGACCAAGGATGATGCAATGAAATGGTTCCAGGTGAAATACGAGGGTGTGATCCTCAACAAATCTCAACAAATTGGAGCCTAGGTGGGTATGTGTTCTTTTTGTAAAATTTTGGAGTTGAGGAGTTTTTAAAATTTTACCATCAAGGATTATGATGATATTGTTTTGTTGTGTTTTGGACCATTTGAATACTAGTAGTACCAGTGTTTTTAAGTTTCAATGAAGTTGTCCTTTGTATTAATTTTAATTATTGGCATTACATTTTTTTTGGAACAATTGGTTGGAGGTTATGGAATCCAAAGGGGTTTCAAATGAACTCATCAACCTCGATCGAACTCGACCCTAAATGTGTTGGTAGAAGTTGAAAGCAGAGTTGATTGTTCCAGGATTGGTTCAAGATACCTTAGAAGAATCGTAGTAGAGAATAGTTCATCATCAATCCTATTGTTATACATGTGTTGAATTTTATTGTCTTAATTTAATGTTTTAAATTGGTAGAAATTGAAAAGTTGGAGATGGAGCGGTTTTTTTCATGTGAGAAAAGAACATTCATAATATCTGTTTTACTGAGAAAATATCGGATAATTTATGTGTATATATAAATGTTCCGTAGAAATGTAACAAGTTGATCAAATACCAAATTCAACAGGAGGATTAAAGTTCTTATTGAATGCGTTCTCATACTCGCAGAGAGTTGGTATATAGAGAATGGAAGGTCTACATAATAAGATTGCAAGCAATGATTAGGAGTTTGAAATTGTGACATAAACGTCGGTGGAATGTAGTAAAAGTTACATATGAAGGACAAGCATATTGAGTTGTTGACGATCTTTGATAAATCTTCAACCATCTTACAGTTAGAGCAATCGTCTTCGTCAACTCAATATACTATTATTTTTCCAATGTTTTTGCTATATTTTGGAGCTAATCGGTTCTTTAACTTCTTGAGTATAATCAATCTCCCATGGAATGTAGTGAAAACTCATTCAAGCAAAAATGCCTTATGTTCTTTTTCCATCTTCAACCAAAAACCCGGTTAGAAGAAAAACCATGAGGTGGTTATATTATACCACACTCAAGCAATGGAGCATGATACATCTTCATTTTAATGTTTTCTTTTATTATTTGTTTTGATCAGTTTTATAATGCGATTTTGCGTGGTTTTGAGAAAACGATTATGTTTAAATAAAATATATATTTAAAGACCCCATAAAGATTTAAAATAGGTATTACCGTATTATTACTAAATTAACAATTTAAAAGTTCTCGTTTTTTCGTATAATTTGTTTAATTCAATTTTTTTTTATTGTAATTTAATTTAGGTTTAATAACGATGTAATGTATTTTATGTTTAGTAATGTAATGCTTTTCTTATAAAGATAATAATTAAGTTTTTTTTGTCAGAACTCAATGATTATCCTTATTATATTTTAGATTATATTTAAAATGAGATGTTTATCCTGTTTTTTTTTTATTACGCTTATCACTTAGTTATATGAATTTAAACATGTAGTTTTAAAAAGTTTATACACCATTTACTTGAAATATTGAATTTTAAATAATATGCATCAATAAACAGTACTTGATACGATTTTTAAAACTGTCTCAAATGTTTATAATATACTAATACAGATCTTGCAGAGGCTAGTATGCCCATTACTTAGAAAATAAGCATACAATAGGAAACAGGGGAATAATCAAACGAAAATAACAAAAAAGTCTAGAACTAGCAAATAGCAATCATGTGAAAAAATGCATTGTTATTTTATAATGTTATTATTTTTATTGTGTATTTTTTGTTTCGCATCATAAAACAAGGACTGATTCACAATGTGAAACAACACATGATTATTGCTTCCATACTCCCAACCTTTTTATGGTTCTTGGGAAAATACCTTAAAAACATCAGACTTGTAAATACACCCATATCTGATGCCTACACTCATAACACAATATTGCCTTTGTCACTTGTACCATAGGGAGCCGCATCTGCCAAAATCCTCTATCCACACAAGCTGTGAACAAGTAATGAATGAGAGTGAATACCAAAATGCATCATTAAACTCTAATCTCATTCAAAGAACTTAGGTTCATATGCTTCAAATATTGCATACTTCTCTAATTTGTCTACCAAGATTTTGAACATGTAAAATTAAGAAATATAGGCATTCAAACTAACAAAGCTTTTTGCAAAGGGGGTGAAGAAATAATAGATACAGTTAGGATATATATACAACATCCATTCCTCGACTGTGTGATCTTTCGGTCGTCTTTAGCTCATCGATTAGCACTACATCAACTTTTGCCAGCTGCATCAAGAACAAATTTGCAATATTTCTGCATGAAAATATCAGTCAAGAAGATAACACGGATCTTTGATCTGTCCATTTTGCAGTATCGTTTGAACAACATCATCCAAGCAGAATATCAGCAGAATCATAGCACAACCGAGTGGCATGTCTTCCTCCTATTTAAACTTGTCACAAGAAAGAAAGAAAGAAAGAAAAAAAAGGGTAAATGGAAGAATGCAAAAAAAAAAAAACCCACAGGCGTAAATAGATACAACCAATATTAAAAAGTGATTGTGTGCATTCATATGTGAAAAAGTGATTGTATTCAGATATATAACTGGGAAAGTATGAGGAATTGCACCTTGAATACCATGAAGCTTGAATCCTTCATCTTGTGGAATTACAGGAGTGGTCTACTCGCTCACGGTTGACACTTGAAAATTCATATACCAAGAGAACCTAAACCCGAAATTGTTTCAAATGATAGATATATATTTCTATCTGCTTTTCCGTTTAAAATCCTTTGGACTAACAAGATCCCCTTCACATTCCTTCATCTCCTCCAAGAACTTTAGTGCTAATTCTGACTTACCCAGTCTCTTTAAATTGCTAATTAGCGATCTATAAATGTATATTGAAGGGCAGATATGACCGCGCTTCATGTCTTGAAAGAGTCTCAATGATCCTTCTACGTTACCTGATCGTAGAAAACACTCGATCAACGCAGTGTAAGTTCTCAAATCAGGCTGCAGTCCCACTTTCCCCATTTCTTCCGTAAGCATTACACACAAGTCAAACCTGCCAACCTTCCTCATGCTGTTTAACAAGGTATTATAGGATACAATATCCGGGGCTATATTCACCTTTTTCATGGAAGCAAACATGTTAAGCATCTCGTCCACTTGTCCACTTCTACCTAATATCCCCAACATCATATTATACGTAACCAAATCTGGTTTACATTTCAGACTCTTCATGTGATCAAATACAAGTATAGCATTATGAACATGTCCACAATCTGCAAATGCATAAATAATCCTGTTGATAACCGTCACACTTCCTGTACAAATCAGTTCCGAGATTTCCTTGACAAAGATCAACACCAAGGTTAAATCGTTGCTCTTGGAAATAGCCTTGGCAACATTAAAATAAGTAGTTGAATTCATGGATAGATGGTTAACTAACATATCTTTAAAAATACGAGACACTATCTTTGTATCATTCTCTTCACAGGCTACAGCCAGAAGAAGATTATAAGCTGGCAGACTATTGATGGCATGTTTATCGCGCAATAACTGCAGCAGTCTAGCAGCTGCTCGTAGCTTTCTCTTTCTGCAGAGTGTATTGATGTGATTAGTACACAATTCCTTGATGGAGCTAGGACTTTTCTGTAATTGGGAAACAATTTCACCCAAAACTTGATATGCCATTTCCTCCTCCAAAATGGATGCTTGTGTTACCAATGATCGACTTTTAATTGTGCAAATGCTTGGTGTGGAAAATAGTGGACACATCCATTGGACTTTAACTGGGTTCGGAGATATATACTTCTGCATTTATAGAAATCCCTCGTAATCAATACGTTGCATTTTGTACCTAATCAGAAAATGTCTTTTTTTTTTTCAAAAAAAGTAAGTTTAATTTAACAACACCGTAAATTATGGCCAATATCTCGCATTTAGGCTAAACCAAAGATGTAAAATGGTATTAAGCAGTCCTCATTACCATGACTCCTAGAATGGAATAGAATTCAAATGCTAGGCAGCCATGATTCCTAGTAGCAACAAGAACTCAAAGGCATCCACCTACCTTTTGAACTCCACGCCCTCCCCTAACGCACACCACAAGAAAAAGAATATTACAAGCAAACATTAAAAAAGGTTCATTCTTGTGATAAGAATCTCCAGTTTCCATATCATACCATTACCACCCACTCCCTCCTTCTAGAAAAAGAACCCACTTAGGGGACGTTTACTAAACACTTGCCTTGGTAAGCGCTTACCGGTTTAATTACCTTACCAGATAAACAAAACAAGGACCGAGAATCTTACCCGGTAAGAGGAAGACAAAAATCGAGAGTTTTACCCGGTAAGTGAGGGTGATGATTCTTACCCGATAAGCACTTACCCGATAAGCACTTACCGGGTTATAAATGATGGCTGGGAATGTTATCCTATAAGGTAAATGAGAGTGATGAGTTTTGCCGGTAAGTATTTGGTAAACGGACCCTCAGAATTTTAGAGGTCCAAACCTACTTTTCATACCTTTTATATATGTGTATGCACATTGCACGTGTACATACATATTTTTCCCTTTGCAAGAACGAGCAAATTTGGACCAGAAGAGCCAAGTATAGTGGTTGTTTGTGCATTTATATTTCTATAATTTGTCCAACATCGCTTTCTCTTGCAAACTATAATCCATTGTGGCCAATTTCACAATAGAGCTTAGTTTTCAACGAAAAGCTTAAGTCAATCACTCACATTTAATTTTTTGTATCTCCAAAATGGTTATACTCTAATACTTTTTTCATATATGTGATAATGTGAAGGTAATCAATATTTTTCTGCATAACGAAACCACAAGTCCAAAGTGAAAAAACGAACTATTTGATAAAGTCAAATGTACAGTTTTCTTTTTCTTTTGGAGATGGAGTTATGGTTAATTATTCTAACAAACATCCAAGTTTATGAAGTCGATGAGGCCTTGAAAATATTCACCATTCGAGGCCTGTCAATCAAATGCAAAATGCATACGAATGGTGTGCCCATGTGTGAGTAAAACAGAGCCCTAGTACAGTTATATACATATGGGAAATGAGAATCCCTAGTACAGTTATATACATATGGGAAATGAGAAAACCCCAACGAAAAACAAAAGAATATCAAACACCATTAAGCAGAATGGATTTCAAGACAGAAAACCCCTAAATTGAAATGGTAACGACTTACAGTGTTTAGGAAATGAGAAATTGATACACGGAGAGAGAAATCTAATCTTCCACGATCAAAACTCCGATAGCTGCAAGGACTAGATAGGAAGGAAGAAATGCATAACAATTTGGGGTTTTTCCATCGGGGAACAACTGCTAGTTTCAAGCGACTCGTAGCACAGAGCATCTAATTCGATTATGCTTCTTCAAATTATAGGGTTTATCTAGGGTTTAAGAAGGATGTCACATCTGAAGGCAAGGCTATTGCTTGTCCGTCTCTTGCGAAAGACCGGTGAAACACCAAATTTAGTTTTGCACATGATTTAAAATAAATAAATTAAAACTTTAATAAATCTATAAAAAAAATTATTAAATTAAAGATTCAAGATATTTAGGGGGTGTTTGGTTCATGGATTTTGAATGAACTAAAAGCGTACTCGCGCAATACAGCGAGATACATCACGATTTTAATGTTTCATTTTATTTTTTGTTTTTTTGTTGATTTACAGTACGATTTTGGATGGTTTTGAGAAAGTGATAATGGTTTTTTATATAAAAATATTAAGTAGTATGTTTTTTATATAAAAATGTTTTTTAATTTAGGCTTAACAATATAATGTTTTTTATATAAAAAAATTAAGTAGTATGTTAAAATTCATTAATTATCTTATATATTTTAAATTTTTTATATTTAAATTGAGATGTTTATCCTGTTTTGATTATGTTTATCATAATTCAAATTTCATAATTTTAGGATTTGGGGATTAGAGATAATGATTTTGAGGGATAAGAATGAAATTTATTAATTAGGGTTAAAAACATTTAAAAGTAGTACATATTGCTTCATTAATTGTTTTTTAATTGAGTGATAATGGTTTTTTTATATATAAATTTGTTTAATGTAGGCTTAACAATATAATGTTTTATATATAAAAAAAATTAAGTAGTTTGTTAAAATTCATTAATTATCTTATATATTTTAATTTTTTTATATTTAAATTGAGATGTTTATCCTGTTTTGATTATGTTTATCAGAATTCAAATTTCATAATTTTAGGGTTTGGGGATTAGAGATAAGGATTTTGGGGGATAAGGATGAAATATATTAATTAGGTTAAAAGTTTTACAGGTAGTACATTAGGCTTTAGTAGTTATTTTTAAGAGATTTTAAGTAGATAGCTTTAAATTATAGTACATTAAGCTTAGTGAGTTGTAATTAAGAGTTTTTTATGCCATCTTTATAATACAGTATAGATTATAAGGAATTGGAATGAAAATTTCCTTTGACCAAATTTCAATTCATTTGTTTAGTTCACATATTAATCATAATGGAATCCCTTGAATTCCACAAATCAAGTAATTCATATTTTTTTAGCTAAAGTGAAAGAATTGAATTTCATCAAATTCCAACCAACCAAACGTGTGGTCAAATTCCATCAAATTCCATTCCAATTCCTTTAAAGTCAAATTCTTTCAATGGATTCCAATTCCATCAAATTCCATTATGCGAATCAAACGCCTCCTTAGACTTCTATTAATTATATTGTATGTTTTTTAAATTATTATAACTTTAATGATAAAAAATCAAATAATTTCATTAAAATCTACACATTGATTTTTTTTTTGAACCTTATGTGTCAAAAGGCGCCTCTATGGTTATTGACAAGTAAAATCTCATTTTTTTTTGGAAAAGTTTAAAAAACTCAACGAACTATCCCATTTGCATGATTAAATCCTTAGGTGACGTTTGGTTCGCATATTCTGAAAGAATCTGACGGAATTGGAATGTTGAATTTCATTGACCAAATTCCATTTCTTTGTTTGGTCTTTTTTTTTTCCCACGGAAGGAATTTCTAAATTTCATCAAATTCCACAAATGAGGGAATTTAACATTCCTTAGCAACTACAAAGTATTTTGATGGAATGGATTTTTTTTTCTTCATATTACCACATATACCCTCAATCCAATATAACCTAATCACATAAAACCTATTTGATTAAGCCATGCCTCCATCAGTTCCTTCTCTAAACCACCACCGACCACCGCCGATATGAACCTCTGCCGACCATCGCCCATCGCCGTTTTGAACCATCGCCGATCTGAACCACCGCCGACCACCACTGCCCATCGCCGACCACCGACCACCGTTGTTCTGAACCACCGCCGATCTGAATTGAACCACCGCAATCTGAACCACCGCCGACCACCGACCACAACCATTCTGAACCACCACCAATTTAAACCACCACCGACCACCGCCGATCTGAACCACCACCAACAAGCGCCGTTCTGAACCATCACCGATCTGAACCACCGCCGACCACCACCATTCTGAACTATCGCCGATCTGAACCATCGTTGATATGAACCACCGTCGACCACCGATCGCCGCCGATCTGAACCACCGCCGTTCTGAACACCGTCGACCACCGACCGTCGCCGATCGGAACCACCTCGACCACCGTAATTCTGAACCACGACCGATTTGAACCACCGTCGATTTGAACCACGACCGATTTGAACCACCGTCGACCACCGCCATTTTGAACCACCGTCGACCACAACCAATATGGAACCACCGTCAACCACAACCATTCTGAACCAGCCGACCACCACCGTTCTGAACCACCGCCGATCTGAACCACCACCGACCACTGTCAATCTGAACCATCGCTGACCACCACCTATCTGAACCACCGCCGACCACCGCCGGTCTGAACCACCACCAACCACCACTGATTTGAACCACCGCCGACCACATCCGATCTGAACCACCGTTCTAAACCACTACTGACCACCACCAATCTGAACCACCGTTACAAATAAAGTATTTTAATGGTCATTTTATTAAAGCATTTTTTTTTTTTAGAAAACTTAAATTTATCAAAAGGGTATTTTGGTCATTTATCAACATTTCATTCCAATTCCAAAGCTATATTCCGTGAACCAAACAGACATATTTCATTCCAATTTTATCAACCAAACAGGTGCTCAAATCTGATAACATTCCATTCCAATTCCTTCAAAGTCAAATTCTTTTGACATATTCCATTCCATCCAAAAATATTCTGCGAACCAAACACCACCTTAGATTATTTTTTTTAATGAAAAAACCATTGAACTTTTGCATTTTGAATGATTAAGTTCGTAATTTTTTTTAATAAACTAGTTACGTACCCGCGTGCAATGCGGCGCAAAACATCTTGAAATCGAAACCGAAAACTCGGAACGACAATCATGTTTCATTTTTGTTATATTTCCTTCCGACCGAACCCAAGGACAATATCGAACCCATATTCTCTTGGATACCCAAATCGATTTCATTTCAAATGATTTTTGATTTCTTTTGAAAACGAACCCTAGTCTACCACACTTCAGTTTTTCTTATTCGATTTCTTTGCAAATCAATTTCTTTTATCAATGAGTAACTCACACCGTTCTCTATATGTCATCACTCTCAAGAACCGACAAAGATCAAATTTGAAACTAAGACCTACATAAATACAATTTAGAAACAATAATAAAATTTTAAGCCAAAACTTGCCACCCTTTCGTATCAAACACTCGTTCTACGACCAAACTATTTCATCAATTTTGAAAGTAAGACCTGTAGTGACACAATTTCAAAAAAAAAAAAATATCATACTTCAAATATATATTGGCTTATACTAGTTTGTAGAAGGGGGGGGGTTGAATACAAACACAAATTTTAAGTTTAGTAAATTGTTTATTGATAAATCAAATTACAATTTACAATTTGTTGCGAAATAAGATTAAGGTAAGAAAAACCTAATCTAAACAAACTTGAGAAACACTAAGCAAGGTTGCACAAGAATGGAGAGAAAGTGAGGTTGAGGGGATTATAGAAATCAAGGGTTTTTATAAGATACATTGAGAGAAAAGAGATAGAACGCAACACTTCAAAATGAAGTATAATCTTCCTATTTATACCCTATGCATTTAATGCATGACAGAGGTATTTTACATGTGTCATCATTTGATTGGGTGCATGCTTCTTAATTTTAGCGACATGCTCCTAGCCGTATGGTGAACATTGTAGTCTTCAGAGTTGTTGTAAGATCTTGGACAAAAGTACCTCTCTTTTGACAAATCGTACTATTTGTGCAAAGGATAAGACAAACAAACCTTGGAGTGTAAGCTTCATGATCAATGGTCGCTAATGAAGTCATTTATCATAGAGTTTTGTGTGTCCCGATTTAATCGTTGAACCAGTTTATATCAAACAAATAACAATCACAATATGATTACCAACCTGTTTAGATTACAAACACGGATTACAAAGGTTGATATTGTTTCTCTGTTTAAGCTCTCACTGTTCCTCTCTATGAACAATGTTCTTTTTGTTGATCAGTTTTTTCTAGATTGTGAGATATTGTGATCTCACCTAACTTAAACAAACTAACTAATATCTAACAAAGATATTATCAAAACATAATATAATATCTAAACTAATATCTAGATATTTAAACTAATATCCTAATATCTATTAAAAGATATTTAGAACAAACATAAAATACAATAAACAACTTTGAGATTTTATTACAAATAACTTTAGACTTAATATCGAGAGCGACTTTTTTAACGTTAGATTCAGATTGCAAACTTCAGATTGGATGATCTTGAATCCAATAAATCTGTGCGCTAACAGGGGTCAGGGCCGAGGATAACAGGATTGTTGGTGCTCCGAGAGATAGGAAAAGTTGTTCCTACAAATCCTTTTTGGGTTGCGGACCGCCAGAGTTCTCTGGTTCTGACGACCTGGTCTTGTGTGTGAAGTGGATCCGAGCGGTTGAGCAAGCTTTTGGCTCTTCCGAATGTGGTGATGATCAGAGGGTGCGGTTCGGTACCCAATTGCTGAGGGACACTGCACTCATCTGGTGGAATATTATCCAATCCACTCTATCTCCTGAAGTGTTGGCCCAGTTGTCTTGGGCCGAGTTCAAGAAGAAGCTGCTAGAAGAGTTTTGCAACGAGAGGACGATGGACCGAATTAAGAAAGAGTTCCGGTCCTTGGTGAAGGGAAGCCTGACGGTGAGGGAGTACACCCGTCAGTTTATGGAGAAGCTGGGTCTGGTGGGACACGCTGCCCCAACAGAGAAAGATAAAATGAAAGCCTATCTCAACGGCTTACTAGCGGACATGCAATCGATGGTCCATAATTTCAAGGCTTCTAACCTCCGAGAGATGGTGGAGGAAGCTCAATTTATGGAAGAGATGTTTGCGAAGGGCAAAACTGAGAAGGCAGTGGTGGTGCCTGAAAAGAGAAAGTGGGAGAACAGTTCAGTACCTCCCAAGCGGACCCGACCTTTTGTCGGAAACCGCAACTTCAGCAGTTATCAGGAAGCTAAGTGGTGCCCGAGGTGTCGAACCAAGCATCACGGTAACTGTTACAACAATTCTCAAGTTTGCTATAAGTGTGGGAAGCCCGGTCATACTGTCAGAGATTGCCCGGTCAGTGGAATCGTCTGTTACGAGTGTAAGGCACCGGGGCATGTAAAGAGAGATTGCCCGAAGCTTGTGACGGGTAGCGCGCCAGCAAGGAAGGAGAACCCTCCTAAGGTTCAGAGTCGAGCTTTTCAGATGACGGCTGAAGAAGCTAGAGCATCCGCAGATGTGGTATCGGGTACTTTTCTTATAAACTCTGTACCTGCTCGTATTTTGTTCGATACGGGTGCTAGTTTCTCTTTCGTATCTGAATTGTTCCGTCAGGAAATTGCTATGCCCACTACTAGTCTTGAGGATGCATTAGTGGTAGAAATAGCCGATGGTAGTCAAGTTCTGATCCGCGAAGTTCTGAGGCAGTGTACTCTTAGTATCGAAGGGAAAGAATTCTCGATCGATCTATTACCGATGTTAATCGGGGGTTTTGATGTGGTAATCGGTATGGATTGGTTGTCAAACAATCAGGCCGAGTTCGTGTGTTCCAAGAAGATGATTCGACTTCCCAACCTCTCTGGAGAGGTCGTGGTCATCTATGGTGAAAAGAGGAAGGGTGAAGTGGCAATAATCACAATGGCAAGAGCACGCAAATGTTTAATAAAAGGATGTTCGTCTTTCCTAGCCTATGTGATCAATGCTAAGTTGGAGAAATCAAAGCTGGAAGATGTGAAGATCGTGCGTGAGTTTCCAGATATCTTTCCGGACGACTTGCCCGGGTTGCCACCCGATCGGCAGGTAGAGTTTCGGATTGATCTTGTGCCTGGTGCTGCACCGATTGCTAAAGCACCTTATCGTTTAGCGCCGTCGGAGATGCAAGAAATGGTAGCACAACTCCAGGAGCTATTTGAGAAAGGTTTCATAAGACCGAGTTCGTCACCTTGGGGAGCTCCGGTCTTATTTTTCAAGAAGAAGGATGGCACAATGAGAATGTGCATTGACTATCGTGAGTTGAACAAAGCTACAGTGAAGAACATATATCCGCTTCCGAGAATAGACGACTTGTTCGATCAACTTCAAGGAGCGGGTTGTTTTTCCAAGATCGACCTACGTTCCGGTTATCACCAAGTGAAGGTAAGAGAAGATGATGTTCCGAAGACAGCTTTCAGAACGCGTTACGGCCATTACGAATTTCTTGTAATGCCTTTTGACCTGACGAACGCACCAGCAGTGTTTATGGACTTGATGAATAGAGTGTGCCGACCTTTCCTCGACAAGTCGGTCATTGTATTCATTGATGACATACTAGTGTACTCCAAGAGTGAGTCGGAACACGAACAACATCTACGTGAGGTTCTGGAAGTATTGAGAAGAGAAAGATTGTACGCCAAGTTTTCCAAGTGCGACTTTTGGCTTAAAAAGTACAATTTCTGGGGCACGTAGTCACTCGAGAAGGAGTGAAAGTAGATCCCTCCAAGATTGAAGCTATGATGAATTGGGAGCCTCCTAAGAGTCCGTCAGAGATCAGAAGTTTCTTGGGTCTGGCAGGATACTACAGGAGATTCATTCAAGACTTTTCCAAGATCGCTTCTTCCCTGACAGTTCTGGCTCGGAAGAATGTGAAGTTCGAATGGACCAAAACCCAAGAGAAGGCGTTCCGGATCCTTCAAAAGAAGTTGTGTGAAGCTCCGATCTTGGCACTACCTAAAGGGTCGGAAGATTTCGTGGTTTACAGCGACGCTTCAAAGATGGGATTGGGTTGTGTGTTGATGCAACGAGGTAAGGTAATCGCTTATGCCTCGAGGCAGCTCAAAATACACGAGCAGAATTATCCAACCCATGATCTGGAGTTAGCAGCGGTGGTGTTCGCTTTGAAGCTTTGGCGACATTACCTCTACAGCACGAAATGTACTCTATACACGGATCACAAGAGCCTGAAATATGTCTTTGATCAGAAAGAGCTGAATATGAGACAAAGGAGGTGGCTCGAGTTGCTTAAAGATTACGACTGTGAATTGCTTTACCACCCAGGTAAGGCAAACGTGGTGGCCGATGCGCTAAGTCGAAAGGACTATATCGGAAGTATTCGAGCTACCCATTCAAGAATCGAGCTGGTGTCTAGTCTTGTTGAGAAGATCAAGACATCACAGGTGGAAGCACTGTTAGAAGAGAATCTCAAAGAAGAAGTCATGACAAAACAACGTTTACTCTTGACGGAAGATAGCCGTGGAGTGAAACTGTTCAGCGGTCGTGTGTGGGTGCCCAAGATTGGGGGTAACCGTGAGCTGTTGTTAGAAGATGCACACAAGTCTAAGTATTCCATACATCCGGAAAGCACAAAGATGTACAGGGACTTGAAGTTGCATTATTGGTGGCCGGTAATGAAGCTTGATCTGGCACGTTACGTTGAGCGTTGTGTGACGTGTTCGCAAGTTAAGGCCGAACATCAGAAACCGTACGGGAGTCTTCAGTGTTTAGAGATTCCCGAATGGAAATGGGAGCATATCACCATGGACTTCGTGACGAAGTTGCCTAAAACTCTTCGAGGTCACGATACCATTTGGGTGATAGTTGACAGATTAACGAAGAGCGCTCATTTCTTGGCCATGCGCGAGACTCTACCGATGGATAAGTTAGCAAAGCTTTATATCGATGAGGTGGTCTCGAGACATGGCATACCATTGTCGATCGTGTCGGATCGCGACAGTCGGTTCACTTCGAACTTCTGGGATGGATTTCAGAAAGAGCTAGGTACTCGAGTGAAGTTGAGTACGACTTACCATCCACAAACCGACGGGCAGAGCGAACGAACGATCCAAACTTTGGAAGACATGTTGAGGTCTTGTGTCATCGATTTCGGGGGTAGCTGGGACACTCACCTGCCTTTGGTGGAGTTTGCCTACAACAATAGCTACCACTCGAGTATCGGTATGGCACCCTTTGAGTCTTTGTATGGGCGAAAGTGTCGGACTCCCGTATGCTGGCTTGAAGCGGGAGAAAAGCAGTTCGCTGGACCTGAAATCGTGCAAGAGACTGCCGATAAGGTCAAGTGCATTCGTGAAAGAATGAAAGCGGCTCAAGATCGTCAGAAGAGCTATGCCGATAAAAAGAGGCGACCGATGGAATTCCAAGTGGGCGACCGCGTTATGCTTAAGGTGTCGCCGTGGAAAGGTATTATACGGTTCGGAAAGCGTGGGAAGCTGAGTCCCCGTTTCCTCGGACCTTTCAAAGTGCTTAAACGGGTAGGTTTGCAAGCCTACCAGTTGGAACTGCCACCGGAATTGAGCAGAATACACAACACGTTCCATGTTTGCTAGCTCCGGAAATGTTTGGCGGTGGAAGACAACGTCATTCCCCTTTCAGAGTTAAGGGTTGACGAAGGAAATCGTTGTGTGGAAGAACCTGACGCCATCTTAGAGAGAAAGTCTAAGAAGTTGCGTCATAAAGAAGTCACTTTGGTCAAGGTGCAGTGGAAGCATCACCGGGGAGCAAATGTGACGTGGGAAGCCGAGGAGGATATGAAGCGAAGATATCCTCACCTTTTTGAGTAGTTGGGATTTCGGGGACGAAATCATTCCCAAGTTGGGGAGGATTGTAACACCCCAAATTTTCGTTTGGTTTTGAGAGTTTGTAAAGAAGAAATGAAGTGGATGCTTCTGTCTACAAGGCACACGGGTCGTGCGCCATCCTTCAGGAAATGCGCACGGTTCGTGCGCATGAAACAGTGTGCGAGACAGTAGAGAACACACGGGCCGTGCGCCCTTCCCTTTGGAAAACGCACGGGCTGTGCGCTGTGTTGGGAGGTGTGCAAAGACTTGGCTAAATATCTCATTTTGTTGAGATATTTTGTAAAATCTCAGTTTCTCTCTCTCTCTCCTTTTATCTCTTTTTCTTCTCCGATCTTCAAGGCTCGTTTGGTTGCTAGTTTTCGGTGTTTCTAGCGAGGGGTCGGTGTTTTAAGCTTCACCTCTACGTCGTGGTCATTATCTGGTTTTCCGGGTTTTATTCCGAAAACCTACCGGTGAGTTCCTACTATCATTTTACAAACTTTATACATGTCAAAACTCTTATTTGCGAAATCTAAAGTATTTCTACGGTATGATTTTATGTTCTCTACATTTTGTTGTAAATAAAGTTTTTGGTGATTCTCGGGGTTCCCGGTCAGTTTTGACCAAAATGATGGGTTCCGTCCTATTGAAGTAAAATGATGTTTTACTTGCACATTTCGTGATTATGTAAAAAGAAAGTTTATGAACTCATTTTAATGATTTTCATTCTTACCAGAAGTTGAACTGAGAATAGCATTTTGATTATAAAATGTACTTATACCATATATTGATTTATGGTTGGTCACATATGTTATTGTGACGAGTCCTTACCATTACTAGTGGATCCCTAGGTTTTGGAGTAGACTGTTTTGTTGGGTTGTTACATTCCCCAAATTTGTAGCTATGGATCACATGTTCCTCGGGGGCAACTTGGTACGGTTATGTGAGGCCGGATACTAGCCATGGTTCATGATGATCCTAGCGAAGGAGTATACCTTGGTTTTGCGCTTGGGGCTTGATCTCACGTTGAAGCACGGACTTTGTGATTCGTATCCACGGATTCCAATTGGTTTAGCTCGTAACTCGGATTTGTGGTCTACTTTGTGTTACACCACTATCCTTGGTAAAATGGTCCTTTTATCACCGTTTAAGAGTTTTGGACCGAAGAGGCCCGGTTGTGGCGAGATGTTATCTTTACAAATTAAACCTTTATGAAAAGATTTCTTTATGATACTGATGTTTATATCTTTCGAGCTTTATAAACTGTATGTTCTCACCAGGCTTTATAGTCTGACACTTTTTCTCAAATGACGTGTATAACAGGTTTCCATTAGCGATGGGTGCCGGGGTTTTTGGAGAGACGAGTTTTGAGTCTCGAGGTTTTTGGAGATGTTTTAGTATTGGTGCTGGTCATTGTTAAGTCCCATTCTTTTGATGAAATCCTTGTATAGAATTGTATAGTCTTAAGGACTGATCCTATTTATGGGAAGTTAATGGATTTATCTTTGTCATTTGTCAGGTTTTAAATGTTTTATTTTACTCTGAATTTTAGAGTGTTACATAAACAAACTAACTAATATCTAACAAAGATATTATCAAAACATAATATAATATCTAAACTAATATCTAGATATTTAAACTAATATCCTAATATCTATTAAAAGATATTTAGGACAAACATAAAATACAACTTTGACATTTTATTACAAATAACTTTAGACTTAATATCGAGAGCGACTTTTTCAGCGTTAGCTTCAGATTGCAAACTTCAGATTGGATGATCTTGAATCCAATAAATCTGTGCGCTAACAAGTGAGTTTCTAAACCTTTTGTCAAAACTAGATACACATCATGTTTATGTTATCCATTATTGTCATTCATCCTTATTTGATATATCCATTCATAATACTTGAATTCTTGTAAATTTCTTATTGTGTAAGATTAAGTCCTCATTACTAAATTTAGGTAAGCTCCTCCAAAATGTTATTGGGACTCTTTGACCTTAAAATAAATGGGAAGCATGTTTACATGGGTTAATCTTGATCATTGGCGTATATGGGTTATTTGACCTAACTTTGGGTTGATTGGATTATTTGAAGATTTCACCCTAACAAGTGGCTTACTATTTCTTGATGAAGTATGCACTATGTATTTTGGGAGGTTCTATCATTTGAGTCACTATGAAGTGGAAATATGATTATATTGATGCTATTTCAGTCATATTAGGCTTGTCATAGACTATATGAAATGAGAGAACAATATGGTCAAATAAGTTACCCATGGTTGGTGTAATGTTTATTCATGTGCATTGTGTGTAAGGTTCTAAATGGCGTGAGGCGTGTCGTGGCGGCGAGGTCAAGCCTCAAGCCTTACGAGTTATGGCGAGGCCATGGCGTTTTCCAAGGCGTGGCTTAAGGCGGCAAATCTGTATATAATTTATATGTATATATGTGTATGTGTGTGTTTTTATCGGTGTTTTGAACAATAATGAACGAGTTATTAACAATTAAAATTCAGATAAAACGACAAACAAAAAAATTTCTAAGCTATAATCGATACTAATGGGTTAACTCCAATCGAATTTCGAAGTACACAAATTCGAAGTTGTAACGCCATAACGCGCCATAAAGAGATTGACGCCTTATCTCAATGCCAAGGCTTAACGCCATAACGTGCCATGGCGCGCCATAACGAGCTCGACGCCTTATCTCGACGCCAAGGGGTAAAACGTGGCGGCAAGGCTACGCCATGGCGCGTCATGGCGGCGCTAAGATGCGTTTTTTAGAACCTTGATTGCGTGCATTGAGACCTACTATAAATTATGTTGGACGAACCAAGTCAGTAGACACTAGGAGGATATAGTCTTGGCTGCCACCGTAATGGTATGTACCTAGACCTCTGCCATTCGGGGTAATGCCGTGGTTGTAGTGCTCGGATGTGCCTGGTTGTTGGTCCCGGAGGTGCTTAACAAGTTTGTAGAAGGGGGGGGGGGTTGAATACAAACACATAATTTAAAGTTTAATAAATTGTTTATTGATAAATCAAACACATTTACAAGTCTGTTGCGGAATAAGATTAAGTAGAACTCAATCTAAACAAACTTAAGAAAACACTAAGATGGTTGCACAAGATTATAGAGAATGGGGATTAGAGAATATAGAAAACAAGATTTTCTATATTATAGAAAGATGAAGTCTAGAGGTGAGCGCACGCTTCAGATGGAGAGGTAATCTTTCTATTTATACTATATGCATTAAATGCATGGCAGAGCACTTTACACGTGTCCTTCATTGATTGGCTAAGAGGGTATGACATTGGGAGACATGCTTTCGGCCGTATCATGAATAGTGTAGTTGACAGAGTTGTTGTACGAATTGTGGCAGAGGTATATCCGTTCTAACACATCGTACTGGTTGTGCAGGGAAAGACAAAAGAGACTTGAGGCATAAGCTAAGTGATCATCGATCGCTGAATATCTCTTCCTTCAGAGATATAAAGAGGTTCATCTATCGCTGAAGCTTTTCCTCAGGTATCTTCACGTATGAGTAGAGTCGTCTTTACTTCACTGATATCCGCATCAGGTCACTAGTAGACTTGTCTTTGTTCAGCAGCTTCGTCTTCGATTGAGCTATGAACATCTGTTGACGCGAAACTTGTCTTCAGGGATTACGTTTACATCAGAGAACATCGGCAAAAACTGAACAAACTCAGCCTGATCGCTGATAGTGAAACACTAATACATATGAGAGTTTATAAGAAAGATCATCAGCGACAACTGAACAGACTCAGCTTGATCGCTGATGGTGAAACACTAATACATATTAATAAACGTAATTTTCACTAAGTATAGAAGAGGGTCGTTATCAAAACACTGAGAGAGTTTGGATCAACACGGGCCTTCCGTATGTCACTCGTGGTAGTTGGCATCAAGGTATATCGACTCTTTGGGTGGAACTTGATTGGTGCTATGGGTCCCTCCTATTGACTCCACATTTAATGAACTTTGGTTAACTACTGATAAGAATTGTATTTGGAAATTATATGCTATTTCTTGTACAAACTCACCAGGCTTTTTTGGCCTAACATTTGTTTGGTGTTGATGTGTATCTCAGGTTCTAGTGGTGCCGACGTGCCGTGTCAAAGCAAGTATAGTTGTACTTGGTTGAGAGCTTGGGGAAGGTGCTTTTGGGCGCACTTTTTGTGTAGACATTTCAGGACTATAGATGACACCCTTTTTGCAATCTTCTTTCTAGTACAGAAGTTAGATTAGTTGGTTGTTGTCTATCTTCCGTTACATTACAACTGTAATTAAACAAGTTTATTATTTCCCCATTTTTGGGAGGCTCGATTGATTTGGAAAATTTATATACCATATTTCCATTTTTTTCGGAAATTTTTGTTATCCCTATTTTTAGGGTGTTACAAGTTTGTATCAGAGCTTTAGTTTAAGTGAACTAGGTGTTGATTTATCATATCTAGACTTAAGCTTTAAGCGTCAACAGTAAGTTGTCCATTTTGGGGTAAAAGTCTTAGGCGGGGAGAGTGTTAGGACTTACGGAATTACACTATTTGAGAGTTGTAATGGTGGTGACAAGAATCCTTGTGTATAATTCGTTCATAATCTCACTTAGCTACTACTATTATGAATGTGTTGTTACGTGAGCATGCTTGAATTACTATTATTATGATGATTGAAATGTGTAGTAGTACGTACCATGAGTTTAACTCACTTAGTTTTTTTCTCAACCTCCTTCTCGTATATGTATGGCAGATAACCATGGTAAACACTCGGAGCAGGCAACCGAACCCTCAAGAGGGTCGGGTGGAAGTGGATTCTACTGCCAACCAACCTCCTTTGGTCGAGACCTTGGTGAGACCTCCCATACCTACCATCTTCGGCGGAGACCCGAATTTATCCCACGTACAAACATTGCCGGTAACGAACCAATCATAGTGGAAGTGACTATGGAGACGAGAATCAGGGACAATATGATGCTAGCCATGAATTCTGCCATGGTGCAACAACAAGAATTCTTCATGAAACTCTTGGAAGACCGTGACACCAGTCACCGACGGCATGAGACAGTGGCGGAAAATGCTGTAATGGGGTCCGGTGGTGGACCGACCGTTGTGGGGACAAAAGAACATTCTATAATTCGAGAGAAGTAGAAGGAGAAAGGATGCACCTACAAGGCTTTTCTGTTGTGTAGGCCACCCGAGTTTGCAGGTGTTAAAGATCCCATCAGTTGCATCTATTGGATTTGAGAGATAGAGATGGCATTTGAGGCAAGCGAATGTGATGAATCACAAAAGGTTAAGTTTTCATCTCAACTACTTAAGGGCGAGGCCCTGACTTGGTGGAATCTCACTCGGTCGTCTCTTACTCCGGAAGTGTTGGCCAAACTCTCGTGGCCAATGTTTAAGAAGAAAATCTTGAACAAGTATTGCAGTGAAAGAGTTTTAGACAAGATCGAACAAGAGTTCCACAGCCTCAAGAAGGGTAACATGTCAATTTCCAACTACTCAAAGCAATTTCTAGAAAAGTTGAGTTTGGTGGAGCATCTGGCTCCCGAAGAAAGAGCGAAGATTAAAGCCTATTTCTTGGGCTTACCGGCCGAGATGAAGATGGCGGTGAGGAATGCAAAGGTGTCAACGATAGAGGAGGAAATCGAGGAATCATTCTTGGTAGAGGATGACATTGCTCAAGGAAAGGAAGAGAAGGGTCAAGCTATGGAGAAAAGAAAGTGGGAAGGGCCATCGGGGCCCGTTCGTCAGAATAAACTGTTTGTGGGCGGAAGATTTGGAGACAACCTCCGGGAATCAAGGTGGTGCCACAAATGCAAGGCTAAACACTTCAGCCCATGTAATCCAAAATCACACTCAGGTCCCGTCGAGTGTGCCAAGTGTGAGAAGAAGGGCCATACCATCCGAGACTGCCCCATCCGGGGTCCGGTGTGTTTTGAGTGTCGGGAACCAGGCCACATAAAGAAGGATTGCCCAAAGCTAGTGGGTAGTGGTCGCGGAAATTCTTTCGGGTCAACGGCAAGAGTGGAGCAACCATCTAGAGTGCCGAGCCGAGCATTCCGGATGACCACCTAAGAGGCAAAGGAAATCGCCGATGTCATTTCGGGTACGTTCCTAGTAAACTCCTTACCCGCTCGCGTACTGTTTGATTCGGGTGCTAGTAGTATTCTTTCTGATGCCTTGGTAGTATTCTTTTGTGTCAGATGTTTTCTGTAAGCAATTCTTCGTCCCTAGTAGTATTCTTTCCGATGCCTTGGTAGTAGAGGTGGCTAACAGAAACCAAGTGATCATTAGTGAGTGTTTCAATGATTGCACTCTAGAAATCAATGGAAATTCCTTTGGAGTAGATCTGTTACCTATGGCTATAGGTGGGTTTGATGTAGTCATAGGCATGGTTTGGTTGTTGAGGCATAAAGCCGACATCTTTTTCTCCAAAAAGATGATTCAAGTACCTTTGGAGGGAAATAGTGTAGTCATCATCTATGGGGAGAAAGAGGAAAGGTGCAATCCTATCATCTCCTCTCTCAAAGCCCGCAAGTTTCTAGCGAAGGGTTACGCTTTGTACCTGGCTTATGTGGTAGACGCGAAGAAAGAGAAGAGATATACGGAGGACGTTAGGATTGTGCAAGACTACCCGGACATCTTCGCGGAGGACTTACCCCAGCTACCACCGGAACGTCAAGTGGAGTTCCAAATCAATCTTACACCGGGAGCGGCTCCGATAGCCCGTGCTCCTTACTGTTTGGCTCTGACGGAAATGCAAGAGATGATGTCACAACTTTAAGAGTTGCTGGAGAAGGGCTTCATCCGATTGAGCTCATCCCCTTGGGGAGCCCTAGTTTTATTTGTGATGAAGGACGGGTCTATGTGTATGTGCATCAACTACCGAGAATTGAATAAGGTCACGATGAAGAACAAGTATCCCATACCTCGTATTGATGACCTCTTTGATTAACTTCAAGGCGCAGGATGTTTTTCAAAGATCGACCTCCGGTCTGGATATCATCAAGTTAGAGTTAAGAAAGAGGACATCTCGAAGACGGCTTTCCGAACAAGATACGGTTACAACGAATTCTTGGTGATGTCCTTTGGTTTGACCAACGCTCCGGCCGTATTCATGGATTCGATGAATCGCGTGTGTCGCCCTTTCTTGGACAAATCCGTGATTGTTTTCATCGACGATATCTTGGTCTATTCGAAGGACGAGACCGAGCATAAGAGACATTTACAGGAAGTGTTGGAAGTTCTTCGAAGAGAAAAATTATTCGCAAAGTTCTCGAAGTGTGAATTTTGGCTCCAAGAAGTGCAATTATTGGGCCACATGGTGTCTAAAGACGGAGTAAAGGTAGACCTGACTAAGATCGAGGCAATGATGAGTTGGGAACTGCCGATGAGTCCAACGGAAATACGAAGTTTCTTAGGACTGGCGGGTTACTACAGATGATTCATCCAAGACTTCTCCAAGATAGCTTCACCACTCACCTCCCTCACGAAGAAGAATGTCAAATTCCTTTGGACCGACGCGCAAGATCGAGCCTTTCAAACCCTCAAGAAGAAATTGTGTGAGGCTTCTATCCTATCCCTACATGAGGGATCGGATGATTTCGTGGTGTATAGCGATGCTTCCAAGATGGGTCTCGGGTGTGTACTAATGCAACGGGGAAAGGTGATAACTTATGCATCACGACAACTGAAGGACCATGAGAAGAACTACACGACTCATGACTTGGAGCTGGCAGCGGTGGTTTTTGCGTTAAAATTATGGCGACATTATTTATATGGGACGAAGTGTACTCTATTTACCAATCACAAGAGCCTTAAGTATATTTTTGATCAAAAGGAGCTCAACATGCGGCAAAGAATGTGGCTTGAGCTACTAAAGGACTATGATTGCGATTTACTCTACCATCCCGGTAAGGCCAACGTGGTGGCGGATGCGTTGAGTCGGAGAAGCTATGAAGGCGGTGTTAAGTTATCCCTTACCAGGATCGACGTGGTATCGAGTTTGTTGGAGAACATCAAGACTTGTCAAGTGGAAGCGCTAAAGGAAGAAAATCTCAAATCTGAGGTGATGGTAAAGCAAAGCGGTTTACTGACGGAGGATAGCCGTAGGCTTAAACTTTTTCAAGGTAGAATTTGGGTGCCAAAGTTTGGTGGAAATCGGGATCTACTCCTTGAAGAGGCGCATAAATCAAAATATTCTATACATCCCAGAAGCACCAAGATGTATAGAGATTTAAAGTTAAACTATTGGTGGTCGGTGATGAAACTCGACGTAGCTAATTATGTAGAGAGATGTGTCACGTGTCTTCAGGTCAAGGCAAAGCATCAAAAGCTATACGGGAGTTTGCAACCATTGTCCATTCCCGAGTGGAAGTGGGACAACTTCACCATGGATTTCGTGACGAAACTACCGAAGACCTTGCGCTGCCATGACACTATTTGGGTGATTGTTGACCGTTTAATCAAGAGCGTGCACTTTCTAGCTATACGGGAGGCGTTGCCAATGGAGAAATTAGCCAAGCTATATATTGATGAGGTGGTGTCGAGGCATGGATTCCCGCAATCTATTGTGTCGGATTGGGACAATCGGTTCACATCGAACTTTTGGTCTAGTCTACAGAAAGAGTTGGGCACAAGATTAAACCTGAGCACGACATACCATCCTCAAACGGATGGTCAAAGCGAGAGAACAATTCAAACGCACGAGGACATGTTGAGGTCATGCATTATAGATTTCGGAGGAAGTTGGGACTCACACCTACCTTTGGTGGAGTTTACTTATAATAATAGTTACCATTCTAGCATCGGAATGGCACTGTTTGAGGCGTTGTATGGGCGGAAGTGTAGAACTCCAGTTTGCGGGCTTGAAGCCGGCGAGAAGCAATTCGCCGGGCCAGAAATAGTTCAAGAAACGACAGATAAAGTAAAAGAAATTCAAGAAAGACTAAAGGCGGCTCAAGATCGACAGAAGAGCTACACGGACAAGAAAAGAAAACCGGTCGAATTTCAAGTAGGCGACCGTGTCATGCTAAAAGTCTCCCTATGGAAAGGGATTATTCGGTTTGGAAAACGTGGAAAGCTTAGCCCACGTTTTCTTGGACCCTTTGTCATTTTAGAGAAGGTCGGGCTACAAGCTTACCGGTTGGATCTACCACTAGAAATGGATGGGATACATCCTACCTTCCATGTGTGTTACCTTCATAAGTGTCTAGCCGAAGAAGAGAGCGTGATTCCTTTAACGGAAATTCGAGTGGATAATGGGAATCGTTGCATGGATGAACCAGAGGCAATTTTGGAGTCAAAAGTGAAGAGGTTATGACATAAAGACGTGATCATGGTTAAAGTCCAATGGAAGCACCACCGCGGTGCCAACGTCACGTGGGAATCAGAGGAAGATATGAGAAAGCGTTACCCTCACTAGTTTCATTAGGATGAGATTTCGGGGACGAAATCCCAATCAAGGTGGGGATGATTGTAACACCCGGAAAATTCCCTGCATGTACTATTTGGTAAATCCAACTCGAATCCTTGCATTAATGTTAATTAGGCTTAGTGTTAGTTAATATAACCTACCAAGTTCTTTATCTGAATTCTAACCCGATCTGATTTAAGAGAAACTTGAATTTTTGGCAGCAGCCTGGTAGGTTTGAGCGACTATGACACATGTCATAGTCGTAGTGGCAATGTCGCTGTTCGGGTCGAGGCCACTGTGGGTGGACCACGACTATGCCATGCAACAATGCCCCTGGGCAAAGTCGCGGTGGCAATGTCGCCCGCTATGCCTAGTCTTTTGTTATATTCGAATAAGATACATCACTTTGAGGATTTCCACTTTGATAAACGGGAGAGTGCTTGGGGAGGCGATTTTGTGAGAAACCAAACACATTCCACACATATTTCTAGGGTTTTGGTTGGTAAACCCATTTAATGGTCATCCAATCTTCATTCGAGATCATTTATTGAAGTGGCCATCAAGATCTTCACCTTTTGCCATCAAGTCTACCGCTATCTCCATCTAGGGTTTTCTATTTTCTAGGTTTTAACAAAAACCTAGATAGTGAGTTTCTAAACCTTTTGTCAAAACTAGATACACATCATGTTTATGTTATCCATTATTGTCATTCATCCTTATTTGATATATCCATTCATAATACTTGAATTCTTGTGAATTTCTTATTGTGTAAGATTAAGTCCTCATCACTAAATTTTGGTAAGTTCGTCTAAAATATTATTGGGACTCTTTGAACTTAAAATAAACGGGAAGCATGTTTACATGGGTTAATCTTGATCGTTGGCGTATATAGGTTATTTGACCTAACTTTGGGTTGATTGGAATATTTGAAGATTTCACCCTAACAAGTGGCTTATTATTGCTTGATGAAGTATGCACTATGTATTTTGGGAGGTTCTATCATTTGAGTCACTATGAAGTGGAAATATGATTATATTGATGCTAATTCAGTCATATTAGCCTTGTCATAGACTATATGAAATGAGAGAACAATATGGTCAAATAAGTTACCCATGGTTGGTATAATGTTTATTCATGTGCATTGTGTGCATTGAGACCTACTATAAAATATGTTGGACGAAGCAAGTCAGTAGCCACTAGGAGGATATAGTCTTGGGTGCCACCGTTATGGTATGTACCTAGACCTCCGCCATTCGGGGTAATGCCATGGTTGTAGTCCTCGGATGTGCCAGGCCTTCCGGATGTCACTCGTGGTAGTTGGCATCAAGGTATATCGACTCTTTGGGTGGAACTTGATTGGTGCTATGGGTCTCCCCTATTGACTCCACATTTAATGAACTTTGGTTAACTGTTGATAAGAATTGTATTTGGAAATTATATGCTATTTCTTGTACAAACTCACCAGGATTTTTTGGCCCAACACTTGTTTGGTGTCGATGTGTACCTCAGGTTATAGTGGTGTCGTGCCAAAGCAGGTATAGTTGTGATTGGGTGAGAGCTTGGGGAAGGTGCTTTTGGGCGCACTTTTTGTGTAGACATTTCAGGGCTATAGATGACACCCTTTTTGTAATCTTCTTTCTAGTACAAAAGTTAGATTAGTTGGTTGTTGTCTATCTTCTGTTACATTAAAACTGTAATTAAACAGGTTTATTATTTCCCCATTTTTGGGAGGCTCGATTGCTTTGGCAAATTTATATACCATATTTCCATCTTTTCCGGAAATTTTTGTTATCCTTATTTTTAGGGTGTTACATAATCTCATAAAGTCTGCTTCAAAGTCATAATTGATATTGTCATGTAATCTTCCCTTCAAATTCTACAAACAGTCAAAAAGTCGTCAAAGCAACAAAGTCTTATTGAAAGTAAAACATTTTTTTGAAAATTAAAGACATGAAAGCAATAAAACTTGTTAAGAACGAGTTATGATCAAATATAATCAGAAATCAAAGTCCTTACTCACCCTAAACATATGCATCATAAAAAAAATATCAGTATAAAACATATGCAATTTCTTATACTCCCCCTCAAATTTAGATAATCTAATCTTTGTGTTACACTCCCCCTGAAACAATGAACATAACCTTTCAGTCAAATATCGTTCAGATTAAAAAATATAAAGAAATGAAGAAAAATAACAAAAATAAAATGTACTAGGTAACTACATATTACGTCTTGAGATTCAACATACCAAGTTTCAAAATGAGAAAATTAAATTTCTTTTCGTCCAACGGCTTGGTAAACAAATCAACAAGTTGAAAATCTGTGTTTACAAAGTAAAGTTCAATTGTACCTTTTTCAACATTATCTTTGATAAAATGATACCACATATCTATATGTTTGGTCTTTGTGTGCTGAACAGGATTAGCTGTGTTAGATCAGAAATATGTTGGATACAAGATCATAGAAGACAGAAGGTGAAAGTTAAACAAGTCAAAGCTGAAAGTCAACTCTCGAGCAAAGTCAAAGTCAAATTTAATAAAGTCAAAGTAGTTTGTATTTTGTTTTTCTTTGTAATTGTTGCTAGGTATAAATAGGTTCCTTGTGTCTTGGTCTTTGTAGTAGTAGAATTTAGACTAAGGAGTTGCATGTAACAAGTTTCGGATTCGTAGAGAAAGAGTTTTAGAGAGAGAAAGAGATTCTTAGAGAGAGAAAGTTATAAACAGATTTGTAATCATTTGATTTGTGAAATTGAAATTGAAACAGGTAAATTACTAATCTTGTTTGTTTTGATTTGTTTGTAATAGAAACATGAATTCAGGGACTATCAATTGGTATCAGAGCAAATCCAATCAATAAATCAAGAAATTAAGAAATTGAGTTGTTCGACACTGTTTCATCGAGTTCAAATTCATTTATGAATTTGTGTTGGTTTTTCAAGTAGTAATTGTTTGAATTGTGGTCGAATCATGTTTTTAGACTGAGTTTGTATAGATTTGTTCCTTAATTGCACTGTAATTTTTCACCAATTTGAGAATTTGTTGGTTTTTTAGTCTCACGTGTTCGAACACTGTGTCATTGATCAATATGTTCATTTGTGTGAATCTTGTTGTAATTAGTTGGTAGGAATAGGTTCTAAAAGTGTTGTTGATCAATTTGTCGAAGTTTGGAATTGTAATTCAAAGTCTAGATAGGATTTCAGGCAGATCAGATTGATTTTTCATCTCAGATATGAAGAACTCGCACGTTTTTCTCAAGAACTCGCAAAAAGATTGAAGAACTCACAGATATCATGAAGGATTCGCAGATTTAATTGTTTTCGCATGATTCATTTTAGAATTCGCATTGTGTTTTAATTTCTGAAATTTGTTTAAGTGTAAAATTCGCAGGTGTTTGTATTGCGAATTCTCCAGGATTCGCAAGTCATAGCTTTGAGGATTCTTTAAGATTTGAATTGGTATATCTGCCAATTTCTAAGAATTCGCAGAAACCTTGTTTGCCAAGAATTCGTATAAGTTTTTGAGAAAAGTATAGAATTCGTAGATTTGAGTCTTGCGAATTCTAAAGTGTGAAAAGTTTTTCTTGAAAAATTTTACAAGGAAAGAATTCGTAGGTGTGTTAATTGCGAAAAGTGAAAGATTCGTACATAGTTGTTTACGAATTCTCCAAAATTCGTAGATAATTGTGTTGCGAATTCTGGATATTTCTTTGTCTGCGAATTCTGAATCATTTTTTTTAAGTCTTGAGAATTTTTTGAATTTCGTTTCTTAAGAATTCTTAAGTGCTTGCGAATTTTGAAAGAATTTTGCGAATTCTGTGTGTGTTTCTGTATTTTGCGAATTTCATACTTGGAGAATTTTTGGAAATTTCATTTCTGATTTTCTTTCAAGTATTCTGCATTTTTACTTGATTTCATTTTTGGAGTAACGATCAGTTTCAAGTTTCTTATTGTATATAATTGAAACAGGATGACTTCCAGAGACGCTCTCTCAATTGGCATTGATGTCAAACCTCCTGTTCTATTCAAGGGAGAGTACGAACAGTGGAAGGATCGCTTTAGTGATTTTGTTGAACGGTACCCAAATGGAGAGAATATTTGGTTATCAATCACAGAGGGTCAAATGAAAATGCCTACTTATGAGATTCATGCTGAGGGTTATGAATCAGATGGAGTTCAGAAGACAAAAACTGTTGAAAAAGATATTTCTCAATTTTCTGAACAACAAAAGAATCGATTTAAAGTTGACAAACAAGCCAGATCTCTACTGTTGCAAAGCATAACTAACGAGATCTACATCAAAATAGACAACTACAATGCAACTGCCAAATCCATGTGTGATCAGTTAGAAAAGATGATGTTGGGTTCTAAAGTTGGAAATAAAATGAAAGTAGCTAATTGTATCAACAGCTACGAGGAATTTAAAGCAAAAGAAAATGAGAGTTTGGAGGAAACGTATGAGAGATTTGTTCTTCTACTGAATGAATTGTCTAAGAACAAAGTTAAGAAGAATCAGATAGAAAACAATGTCAAGTTTCTCAGTGTTCTGCAGCTTGAATGGAAGAAACATACTAGAAGGATGAAACAGATGAAAGATTTGAGTGAGATACCTCTCCACGAAGTTTACGAAACTTTAAGACATAATGAGGAGGAGGTTGAAGAGAAAAGATTTGAGAAGAAGAAAACTGAGAAAGTTTCTGACCCCATTGCCTTAGTAGCTAGAGAGACAGAGAAGAAAGAGAAAGAAAAGAAAAAGAAGAAAAAGATTGTGCTTCCAAGCTCAGATGATTCCAGTTCTGAATCAGATGGTGATCACGGTGAAAATCTCAAGCAAGCCATGCTTCTACTGACCCGTGGATTTCAGAAGAAATTCTACAAGAAGTCGGGATCTAATTCTCAGAGATATTCGTCATCGGGATCGAAAAATCATGAGCACCGTGAGAGGATAGAAGGAAAAAGGTATGAGGAGAATAGATATGTGGAGAAAAGGCCAGATGAAAGAAAGAAGTTTGTGAATGATTATACTGGTGCTGAAAAGAAGACAGATGACTTAATCAAATGCTACAGCCGTGACAAGGTTGGTCATTATGCTAAAGACTGTCGGAAGCCAAAAGTTCGAAATTCAGAATATTACAAGAACAAGATGCTTTTAGCCAAGTAACAGGAAGCTGGCAAGGCACTCATGGCTGAAGATGAGTTTTGGTTGGATCATTCAGATGATGATGAAAGAGAAGAATCAACTCATATGTGTTTGATGGGCAAAGAGGTAAAAGATGCTGATTCTGAAGATGAGACATCTGATGAGGTAATGAACTTATCTAAATCTGATTTTGTGGTTAAAATGGAAGCTATGATGGTCGAACTTCAAGATCTTCAAAACAAACTGAAAAAAGGAAAAGAGCAGAGTTGAAAATAAGAATCAAAAGATCTTTGAACTTAACAAGCAAGTTGTTGGGAACAAAGATTTGATTGATTCTCTTCGCAAATCTGTTTCTGATTTTAAAAATGAAAAAGATCGTTTTGAAAGTAAGATTTCTGATTTTGAATCTAAATTGTCTAAGTTTGATTCAGAAAAGCAAGAATGTGTTCTAAAAGAATTTAAACTGCAGGTTGAAAAAAGACTTTAGAGAAAAAGGTAAATGGTTTGGAAACCAAATTATATGTTCGAGGCCAAACAGATCAAACAATTTTTCTAAACACCCCTAATGAAGAGGCTGATTTTAAAGAAAAATGGGGACTCGGTTATGATAACCCCCATTACTTACAGAAAGCCATCAGAAAATAGCCAGCTTTATATAATGTCAATTTTATGTATGCGACTGCTAAATATCCTCATTTGAAACCCAAATTTGTCACCAAATCTTCGAAGAAGGTTGAGGCAAAAGAAGATGAGAAAAGAATGAATTTAAAGAAAATGCAACTACCATTCTGTTATGAAAGACTGAATGATAGTTATCTTTCTGAAAAACCAAAACTTCTTTCAAATGATTATTTTGCTAGCTATTCTATTTCTGAGATGGAGGCAAAACCGGCTGAGGCTAAAATTAATTGTTCCTCCACTCGTATTAGAAAGCAAAATAATTGAGCTAGAAAGTACTTTATCTGATGAAAGAATTTTGAGTGAATTAACACAAGACGTATTTTCTACTGTTTTAAAGAACACAATTTTCCAATTTGAATCTAAAGAGTGTTCTCCATCTTCTAAAGCACCTCAAACTTCTGAACCTGATTTTGATGATTTATTTGAGTCAACAAATGATTTTTTAAATTCTAATGAAGGGTGTATAGATGAGATTGATATGTTTGACTTCAATGCTAAACTTCCAGATCATTCTCCTTTTGTTATTAATGGTCAAGTTTTACCTAGTGTGCATGAAGTTGGTGAATCATCCACTAAGGTTGGTGAAACAATTTCTGTGAATGCTGATTATTATGCAAAAGATAAGAAGCAAAAGAAAAGGCACTCACAGAAACAGACTAACACTGGTAAGCTTTCAAAAAGACAATCTCAGAAATCTGATTTTCCTAACAGATCTAAATCTTATGTTTCAGTGAATAATAAAAGATCTGAAGAACGAAAGGAATGGCGACCAAAGAGGAAGATCGATGAGAGTTCTGAATCATCTCCTGATATGGATTATAATAGATATACTAGTAGTTCTTATGATATAGTTGGTAGCATTGATTCAAATAAACAAAACCTTGTAATTCCTTACAAGCGAAATTCCATAAAGCAATTACTCCGATTGTCTCAATCTACTACTAAGAAATCTACTTATAGACGGAATGATTTTGTATCTCACCGATATTCTAATGATTGGTTTGGAGATTATCATGTTTGTTCTTATAAGCCATTTGTTTCAAACGTTTTTCAAAAGTTCAGAGGATCCATTTATAAATGGATGCCAAAATCTTGTGCTAAACTAAAAGGACCCGTTTTTAAATGGGTACCTAAATTTGTTCTTCCCTGATTTCTCTTATGCAGACCCGTCATATGTGGTACTTGGATAGCGGGTGTTCCAAGCATATGACTGGGAAAAAGGATTTATCGTCTAATTATACAGAGAAATTTTGTGGAAATGTTCGATTCGGCAATGACCAATTTTTACCAATTCTGGGATATGGTGACGTGGTTCAAGAGAATGTAACGATAACGAAGGTGAGTTATGTAGAAGGGTTAGGGAATAATCTATTCAGTATTGGCCAGTTCTGTGACAAAGGATTAGAGGTAAATTTTAAAGCCAAAAGTTGCTCCGTACGAACTGAAGATGGCAAAGAACTTTTGGTCGGCACTCGAAAGTCCAACCTCTGCACAATCAATCTTTCAAAGGTCCAGACTAACAATCAGGTCTGCTTACTGACAAAAGCCTCGATGCAGCAAAGTTGGCTTTGGCACCGAAGGCTGTCGCACCTGAATTTTCGTTACATAAACAAATTGGTCAAAGGCAGATTGGTGAAAGGTCTTCCTGAGCTGAGATATGAAAAGGAATATCTGTGTGCAGCATGTGAAAAGGGTAAAATGAAGAGGGCAACTCACAAGCCAAAACCCGAACCGAGTACAAGTTCTCCGCTTGAACTTTTGCATATGGATCTTTGTGGTCCTATGCGTACTCAAAGCATAGGAGGAATGGAATATGTGTTGGTAATTGTGGATGATTATTCGCATTACACATGGGTCAAGTTTCTAAGGACAAAAGATGAGACGCCCGAAGTACTCATCAACTTTTTGAAGACTACCCAAGTTAACATGCAGAAGACAGTTAAGTTTCTAAGGACGGATAACGGCACAGAGTTTAAAAACAAGACTGTTGAAGATTATCTCAAATCTGTCGAGATAACACATCAATTCTCTGCTGCTAGGACGCCTGAACAGAATGGAGTAGTAGAAAGGCGCAATCGAACGCTAGTCGAGGCCGCTCGCACTATGCTCAGCCAATCAGATCTACCTCTATTTCTGTGGGCAGAAGCTATCTCTACTGCATGTTATACGCAGAATCGATTAATTATTCACAGACGATTTGGAAAAACTCCTTATGCATTGATTAATAATCGTACACCTAATATCAAATATTTTCATGTTTTTGGATGTAGGTGTTTTGTGCTTAATGATAGGGAGAACTTAAATAAGTTCGGATTGAAGGCTGAAGAAGGAATCTTCATTGGCTATTCCCAGACATCTGCTGAATGTAGGATATATCTGAAGAGCTCAAAGACTGTTATTGAAAGCATCAACGTAACATTCGATGAGGAGATGGCTTCTGAACAAAGCAGTTAAGAACCCGTTCTGACCGGAGTATTAACTTCTGGATATATCAGTCCAGAACCTGTTTCTACTGAGAATAATTCGGATAAAGCTTCAACGTCTACATCGCATTTATCTGAATTAGATTTGCTGTTTGAATTTTTCTATGATGAGTTTCTAGGATCTAAACTTCCTAAATCTGTTGTGGTTGACAGGTCTGAAGATTCAACGATAAATCATCCAACCACTTCGGATGTATCTACTGAACTTGTTTCCCCAGTTCAGACAGAAACTCAGATTCAAACACATACTCCTACAGTTGAAGTTGCACCTGAAAATGTTGAACCAGAAGTTACTTCTTCAGTTGGCTGCACTGTCATGGATAATAAACAGGTTGCTCAAGTTGTCCCAACTGAAACTTCTGAACTAGGGGTGTAAATGAGACGAGACAACTTGTGAGCTACTCGAGATCGACTCGGTCAAAACTCGGTCAACACTCGACTCGAATAGGCTCAACTAGAACTCGAGCTCGACTCGACATACTAATGAGTCGAGTCGAGCGACCTGATACTCGACTCGATAATCTCGTGAGATACTCGAATATATTATATATACGTTCGTTAATCTTCGTTTACGTTTGTTTACTTATAATAGTAATCCAAAGAACATATATTAAAGAAATAAACATTAAAATAATAATATAATAATAATAATTATTATATTTATATATTATTTTTTTTTATTATAATTATGTAATTATAATTATTAATAATAAAGAATTACTATCATTTTCTTAAAAAAAAGTAATAACACACTTGTGGGTACCATTATTAAAATAAGGATTGTCCTCCTTTTGCTTAAGAACTCATCCCACATTGGTAGGACAATCCATCCAAGGGCTTTTGCATTCAACTATAAATAGGACTCACCCCCTTCCCTTCCCTTGCCATTCCATAGCCTTTGTGGCATAGCCTTTATATTGGGCCTAGTGGCTTGAGCCCTTTGGCTTGAAGTTAGGCAAAAAAATTTGTTGGTACCTATGGAAGTGGGTGCAACTAGTTTGTTATGTTTGTTTACCATTTTAATCAAACAAACATGAACACATTGAATTTTTAAATGATTGAATACGAACACTAGCTTGAGTTTGAGCTTAAAATTAGTTTGAGTTCAAGCTTGAAACAAGTTCGAGCTCGAGCTTTGAAACGATCTTGAAACGAGTTCGAGTTCGAGCTCGAGCTTGGAAATTGGTTATCGAGTCGAGTTCGAGCTTGAGAATTTTTTTTTGAGTTCGAGTTGAGTTTACTGATACTCGAGCTCGACTCGCATCATTTACACCCCTATTCTGAACAAGAGACTTCATCTGCACCCCCAAATAATGCTGAACAAGAAGAAGCTGATAGTGGATATCTAGATGAGTTTTATGATCAATCTACATCGACACCACTCCCTCATGAGCATAAGTGGACCAAAGAGCACCCGATAAGTCAAATAATTGGAGATCCATCTTTACCGGTGCAAACTAGGTCTGCAACAATGAATATGTGTATGCATGATTCCTTTATGAGCAAGATTAAGCAAACTCGCATATCAGAGGATCTTGTTGACTCAGATTAGGTTACTACTATGCAAGAGGAGCTAAATCAGTTTGAAGCCCTAAAGGTCTGGAGACTTGTGCCCAAACCGGAAGGAAAATCTATCATCGGAAACAAATGGGTATTCAAGAATAAAAAGGATGAAGATGGTATCGTAATTCGAAACAAAGCAAGACTTGTTGCCAAAGGCTACCGGCAAGAGGAAGGCATCGATTATGACGAGACTTACGCTCCAGTGGCACGTATAGAAGCAATCCGCACGTTTCTAGCGTACGCTGCTCATAAAAACTTCACTGTCTATCAAATGGACGTGAAGACTGCCTTTCTGAATGGCATACTTAAGGATACGTCTAGCAACCAGAAGGCTTTGTAAATTCAGATAATCCAAATCACGTATACATCTTGGATAAAGCTCTTTATGGATTGAAACAAGCGCCTCGAGCCTGGTATGATGTTCTATTATAATTCTTGGTATGGTCAGGCTTCACTAAAGGTAAAATCGATACCACTTTATTCATCAAGAAAGAAAAAGCCGATATCATTCTTATTCAAATATATGTTGATGACATTATATTTGTCTCTATAAATCCTAAATTTTGTAAGAATTTTTCAAACCTCATGGTATCTAGATTTAAAATGAATATGATGGGAGAGATGAACTTCTTTCTCGGATTACAAGTTAAACAATTTTCTACGGGGATTTTTATAAATCAAGATAAGTACATTATTGATATTCTTTGGAAATTCAAAATGGAAACTTGTAAACCAATTGATACCCCGATGGCACCAGGCACTAAGATCGGCATGGATCCTTCGGGAAAATCTGTCGATGTTAGAACCTATAGAGGAATGATTGGTTCTTTAGTGTATCTTACTTCAAGTAGGCCAGATATTATGTTCTCTACATGTCTATGTGCAAGATATCATGCCAACCCCAAAGAATCCCATTTGTCTGCGGTCAAACGGATTTTTAGATATCTGAAGGGGACTGCAGATCTTGGTCTGTGGTATCCTAAAGATACTGGTTTTGAACTGACGACTTACTCAGATGCAGATCATGCTGGATGTATGTTAGACAGGAAGAGCACATCGGGTCATATTCAATTTCTTGGAGACAAGCTCGTAAGCTGGGCGTCAAAGAAACAACTTTGTGTTTCCCCCTCGACTGCTGAAGCAGAGTATGTAGCTGCTGCCAGTTGCTGCTCTCAAGTCTTGTGGATGAGAACACAACTTCGAGACTATGGTTTCTAGTTCAACAAAATACCGATATACTATGACTTGAAGTGTGCCATAGCAATATCAGTTAATTCTGTGCAATATACAAAGACAAAACACATCAATGTAAGATATCATTTTATAAAAGACAATGTCGAAAAAGGTACAATAGAACTTTATTTTGTAAACACTGATTATCAACTTGCAGATTTATTCACCAAGCCTTTAGACGAAAAGAGATTTAATTTTCTTATCTCTAAACTTGGTATGTTAAATCTTAAGACATAATCAGTGATTACCTCTTAAAGTTTTTCTTATTGTTATTTTTCTTCATTTCTTTATTTTTAATCTGAAAGATATCTGCACTTTAAGGTATGTTCATGATTTCAGGGGGAGTGAGAGACGATGAAAATATGATCTACATCCAATTGAGGGGGAGTTAATATTTTTCATTTATGCTTATAATTGTTAAATTTTTCTGTTGCATAAATACAAGGGGAGTAAGAGTAAAAGCAAGGAGTATGAATTATGTCTTCTGATTACTTCTGATCAGAACTCGTACATTCAATGTTTTACTGCTTTATGTCTTTTAAATTTTCAATAAAGTTTTGTGAATAAAGTTGCTTTGACGAACTTTTTGACTGATGCAGACTGAGAGGATGCTTACAAGATCATATTCTTATCACTTTAAGATTGACTTCATGAGTTTTAAGACTGAGCGAAAAGGTTTATTTCTATTCATAATCTCATATATGGTTGAAAGAAGGAAGAATTTCAATCATAGAAAACATATTCTTAAAATGTTCAAACCACTTCCCGATTCTTAATTAGATTTAATGAATTGAAAGTGCGATTTTAAATGTTTTCATTTTTCTTGTGCTTCAATGATCAACAAACCGTGTGTTTCCAAAGATTAATACTTATGTATTATATTTTTCATATACTGTCAAGTATTCACACACACCAGTTTAATCTTTGTTGAATTTGTTCTTACCATGTCTCAAAATTTGACAACAATTTTTTCGATGGTAAGACACCCTGTTTGAATTCCAAAGAATTTTGAGCGTGATTTCATTTCGAAACGTTCTTTCAAGAATGTCTATATATTGGTTCATATAGACAACATCCAATTTTTGTTGACCTAAGTTTTAATAGATAAATCATTCTATCTGATCATTTCATACAATGTCAGATTTTCAAACAAGTTCCTTGCATTCATGTTCATTCATTCAATTTACTTGTTTGAAATATCTTCAATGTTTAAAATGCTCAAATCTTCATGAATATCTTCTGAGCATACATACATCTGACTTGTATCTTTTGTGCTTTAACTGATAAAGTTAAACCATTTTTGAGCAACATTGTGCTTTATAGGAAAATATGGGTTCATTGTGTAGGACTTTAATTAAACTTCTATGGATTCACATTAAACCAGTGTTTCCTACCCAAGAAGTTAATCCTTAGTGATCGTTTGTGTGAAGAGTCAAAAAGAAATGAGTGTGGGATGAGTGATGAGGTAAAATGTAAATGAGAGTTTGGTTAGAAGTGAGCTCAATGATTTAAAAAGAAAAGAGGGTGTAAGATCAGAGTAAAAGAATATCAAACTCTGCACCAACTATTTTCTGAGCCGGGCAGCCACAATTCTAATGTTTCATAATTCTTCGTGAATATTATTGAAACAAGCATCTAGCCCATGCCAACTCTTGATAAAAAAACCCCACCAGCCACTCATTTTCTTCTTAAAAAGAAAATGTTTCATATTTTTCTGGGGACGCAACACATATTCTATCTGATTTTCATTTGGAAAATTTGGATATTGAAAAAGAAGGAAGCCTGCCCCACCTTTGCACTTCGATCATGCACAATTGAGTGTATGTTATAATTACTGTTGTCTCAGTGGTTTACACAATATTGAGCCTTATTATAAGCAATCATCATGTGCTTAATTCTTTCTACACTTGCACGAGCACACAAGGAATACGTTTTCTTGTCATAACGTTCATAGAAATTGCCTTTGTGGTGTTTCGATGATTGGATGGAAGCCCTGGAGGAGTGATCATCAAAAAGCTCCTTTCCTATGTGTATCCGTTACACACATTAACTTTGTGTTACTGACAGACATTTTAACTGATTCATTTGTTGATTCAGGTGTTACATTCCTATTGTTAAGTCCAAATATTGTATACAAGATTTAATAAGAAAAGTCAAAGTGTAAGTCAACAATGTCAAAGTCATAAGCAAAGTCAAAGTAGTATTTGCTTTTCTTAGTTGTTAAGTCTTTGATTTGTTAGGTGATATAAATAGGGTTTGCTTTGTAATCTTTAGGTGAGAACTTTTCACATTTTTGAATTCAATATACTGTTACATTTGAGCGCACACTTTCTCTCTCTAGATTCTCTCTCTACAGATCTTGTGATCTTGGATTGTCAATTGGTATCAGAGCCTTCAAGATCTTGAGAGGATTGAGATTAGTGTATTTTTGTTCCTGATTTGTGTGGTTAATTCGAAAATTTGATTGATTTTTTTTGTTTTTCAAGAAAAAATCTCGTTTTCTGGATTTTCACCAATTTCAGTCAATTTAGTGATCGAATTGCTATGAATTTGATGTTATTAGATTCATTTTAGATAGTCGATCGAGTTTGATTCTTGTTGTTTTGCATAAAAACGTGATTTGGTACTTCGATTTTGAGTATTTTCTGAAAAAGCCGAGTTCTGTGTTCTGTTCTTTTTGATTTTTTTGAGATTTGGAGTGTTTTGATCGAAATTGTCAATAGGATTGTATTAAAAACTTGTTTTCGATCAATTATGTGCAATTTGTTTGGGTTTAATTTCATTGTTATGATTGATATTGCAGATTTATCTTCGAGTGTTAGTTTGCGTATGTTCATGATATCTTGAGGGTCATTCATCTTACTTTGCGTGTTATTCATATGTAGTGCGGGTTGTTATTATAGTTTGCATGTTATTCATAGGTTTTGAAGTATGCGTGTGATTCAAGAAGTATGCGGGTTATTCATCTTCTTTGCGTGTGTTTCATGAAATCGTGTGTGTTAATGTTGTTATTATAGTTTGCATGTTATTCATAGGTTTTGAAGTATGCGTGTGATTCAAGAAGTATGCGGGTTATTCATATTCTTTGCGTGTGTTTCATGAAATCGTGTGTGTTCATCTTATTAGTATGCGCCTCTATCATATATTCATTGTGTAACTAACTTTTGGGTGTTAGTGTTTTTCTTTAGGTTATTGTTGGATCATAAATTGTATTCAAGATTAAAGTTAAAGTTAAGGGTTTAAACTGCAATTGTGCTAAAGTTAATTAGAGGGTTTAAATTGTAATAGATTAATAGTTATTAGCTATTGGGCCCAAACCCATTAGAAAGACCATTAAGATTAAAGCCCATATGGCTTAGGTATTTAAAGTTATGATTAGTTTAGTTTTAAAAAAGAACTCTGATAATTTTCTAAATAGTCGCTATACGTTTTCTCTGTATTCAAAGGGTATCAAGAACACTCAAGGGTTTCATTGTTTATTCAAGGGATTGGTACGTTATTATTAATCTTTATATCTCTTGATTATTATTGTGTTGCTTGATTACTTGATTGATTGTTTACCAACTAGAATAAATCTGGGATAACAATTGGTATCAGAGCCTAAAGAATCAAGTTTTAGGATTAAATCTATTTTTTTTCCGAAAAGTACTGTTCATCGAAAATCACTATTCATTACGAGTACTGTTCATCCGATTTCATGCATTAATGTGCTTATTGGTTTAAAAGTTGATCTGATTAGTTGAGATTCATGCTTCTGAATGCTATCTGATTAATTAATCGCATTATAGATCATAAAGTGGTTGAATTGTTGGTTTAATTGTGTTCATCGATCGATTCAATTTTCTGGGTTTGGTTTCGGTCGAATCCCAGAAATTCATCGTGTTCTTCGGTGTTATCAGTTATCCGATCTTATCAAGTTTAACGTATCTGATAGTCTTTCGACCTGAACCTTCGACCGAATACTTGTATTCCCCGGTCTTGCACCTTCGACCGGGTACTTGCTCAATCCGGTCTTCGTCCTTCGTCCGGATACTTGTTAATCCGGTCTTGCACCTTCGACCGGATACTTGTTAATCCGGTCTTGCACCTTCGACCGGATAATTGTTTCTCCGGTCTTCCCATTCGACCGGGTAATTGTTTCTCCGGTCTTCCCATTCGAGCGAGTACTTGTTACTCCGGTCTTGCCGTTCGACCGAGGTACTTGCTTACTCCGGTCTTTCCTTCGACCGGTATCTTGCATATCCCCGGTCGATTTTTGCAAACTGTAAAAGGGCATCTCAAAGTCAATTTTTTTCTCTAGGGGCGCTGCCCCCATACCCCCGCAAGGGCGTTGCCCCTTGACCGGGTACTTTTTTCTCTAGCGGGACCCCCGTGCTAAGTCTGCGAAGGGGGACAAAAGTTTTGTGCTTGATCAAAATTTTCCTAATTTCATTCTTCAGTATTATTTCTTTGTGTTTTAAACTGTGCAAATACTGCATTTAATTATTTTTGGAAATTTATTTTTCTGAAAATTTTTTAGTGTAGTTTTATTTTGATTCTAACGATCTCATCTAGTTGGTTGTCTTGGTACAGATAAGTTTAATTACTAACAAGTGGTACAGCTAAGATGTCGAACCAGCTTCTCTCGATGGGCTCTCAGTCCAAACCGCCTGGCCTTATGGTTAATGAGTATCAGCAATGGAAGACCAGAATGATTCAGTTTCTGAATCACAAAAACAGAGAATTCATGACAGTAATCATTGAAGGTCCTAAAACTCCAATGATCACAGTAAAGGGTCAACCTGCTACAGATTCCTCTCCTGAAATCCCTGACAGAGAGATTCCTAAACCTGTTCAGTTCTTCACTGAAAAGCAGAAAGACCAGCTCAAGTTAGAAGAAGAGGCTCTAATCTATCTGACGATGGCAATTCCAAACGACATCTACAATCGTGTCGACAGTCAGAGCACTGCTAAAGGAATCTGGGATGAACTAGCAAGGCAGTTTGAAGGAAGTGAAGCTTCTATTCAAGCTAAGCAGAATCTGTGCATAAATGCTTACGAGGGATTTCATGCAAAAGAAGGAGAGCTGCTTTTAGATACCTACAATAGGTACAACATTATTCTCAATGACTTGCAGAGGAACAACATCGTCAAATCTGCTTCTGAGATAAACTACAAGTTCATCAAGAATCTGAATCCAGAATGGAAGAACTTTGCTATCAACCTCCAGATGTCAAAGAATATGGCTCGAGAAAATGTCACCGATATCTTCTCTACTCTTGCTCAACATGAGGATGAGGTGAGATCTATGAATAATGAGTCTAATCATCTGAAGGATTCTGTGGCTCTCATAGCCGGGAAAGGTTCTGTATCCTCTGCAAGGTCGAAGAAAAGGGCGTCTAAAGCTCTAGTTACCGAAGTTACTGACTCTGACTCTGATTCAAGTGATGAAGAACTGGAAGTTGATTCAGATCCTGATATTCAAAAGTTCTCTAAAGACTTGGCTCTCATTACGCGACGATTCAAGAAGAGCTTTGGCAAGAAAAGATTTTACTCAAAGCCAAAGTATGATGGATACAAGAAAGAGAAGTCTAAGATGCGATACAAGCCGAGGCATGGAAAGAGAGAGGAAGGACGAGAAGATCGGAAGGAAGATAGAAGAGAAGGAAAGAGAGAGGAGAAGAGAGAAGAGCGAAAGGATGAACCAGGAAAATGCTACAACTGTGGCAAATTTGGGCACTTCTCAAGGGACTGCAAATTCAAGAAAGTGAAGAACTCAGAGTACTACTCAAGAAAGTCACTAATTGACAAGAAAGCTGAAGAAGGAAAAGTACTAATGGCTGAAGAAGAGAACTGGCTGTTCCAAAGTTCTGATGACGAGGAGCAAGCACACTTCACCCAAGTTTCTTACATGGCAAAGCTGGAAGGTGACGATCAAGACTCTGAGACACAATCCGAAGAAGCAAACTCTGAGGTTAGTGAAAATTCTGAACTTATTAAATCTTTAATGGCCCAAATACATGGCATGAAAGATGAATTTGCTTTACTGAAAGGCAAACTTAGCTCTGCACATCAATCTGTTTTAAGCTTTCGTGATGAAAATGCTATTTTAAAAGTTGTTGTGGAAGAAAAGGAAAAGGAAAAAGATGATTTAAAAGCTGAAAAAGAGTCTTTAAAAGAAAAAATATATGGTTTAGAAACAGATCTTGTGAATCTTAATGCTGAAAAGGGTGAGTTTCAAATCAAATTTGAAGTTTGTTATAAAGAAATAAATGAAGCTTACACCAAAATAAAGCAACTGGAGGACATTAACATGAAACGAGGTCAGACTGAACATACATTAAATTTGTTGACCAATAAACTCCAAGACGAAAGGTTTTACAAACTTAAACCAGGTTTGGGTGTGCCAATTAATGAAATTTTGAAAAAGGCACCGGAGCACCTATATAATTTTGATAAATTTGGCTCCGCAATAAAACCCATTCCTGACATTCGCGCTACTTTTGTTGAAGCAAGTTCGCCTAAACCTTCTGAAGAGACCAAAGGTCAAGAAGAAATGGGAAAGAACAAGTCTGGTGACACTGATTCTCAAAATCTTTTTAAATCTGTTGGTTTTACATATGGTGATTTGAACGAAAGCTATGCAACTCGAAAGATCGAATTTACCGAGTTTGAATCACTATTTACCAAACCTTCTAAAGAATCAGTGAGCACCAACACAGTTCTACCTGAGACTGCATACAAATTTGATGAGTATGAATTGGATGTTGATCCATCTACTATACCATCAGTCTCAACTCCGATTGCTTCTAAACTTTTACTTCCTGAAGAGGTTGAAGAAGTTACTGCTACCGCGGATGAATCTTGTGTTCAAAATGATAAAACGGAGTTTATTGAGTCCATGACTGAAGAGATATTCTCTGATATGATGAATGCATCAGACTCTGATCCTGTTTCTGATTTAAAGGGGTCAAATTCTGTGGATGGTAATACATCTGAATTGATGAAGCAAATTGATATGTTGCAACAATCTCTTGATGATGTTGAAGATGAAAACTTTGATCTCAAACATAAACTTGAAAAGTCTTTAAAAATAAATCAAGAGCTTTGCACTGAGATCAATGATTTGAAAATTACTTTGTTTAAAAATGCTTCAAATGAAAAACAGATGTTAAATGATCCAAGCCGGAAGGTAAGAACCAATCCAGAATTTGATGCCTCTACAAAACCTTCAGTTGTTTACTCTGATTGTCCTGAATATCCACCAAGTATTTTTGAAAAGGGTGAGACTTCAAAGAGCACTAGAAAAGAACCACCTTCTAAGTTAGAGACTAACAAGGTTCCTGTTTCTGTTTCAAATATAAAAGGAAATGGAGTTGGGAGGAGTAAGAAGAATAAAGATCTTAGTTTGAATAAAAAGAATAGTTTGAATTCTAGTAGTTGTCCTACAGACAGTGTTATTTTGAATAGTACTTCTTTTGATAAACATGAATGTAAGATTTGTTCCGATAAATCTAAGTTTATTAATTTTGCTCGAAAGAATCTTTATTGCAAACACTGTTGGGATAATTCATTCAAATTCTACTTCCCTCCTAAGTCCAAAAAGAATAAAAGAAAAGCTAAGCTGAACTCTAAGTCTAATTCTAATTCTGATTCTTCTACACAACCAAAAGTGTATCGAGCTAAAGTTGCCAATCCTACTTCTAAAAAGCACTTTCAGGAATTAAATGTTAAGATGGTTTGGAAATGGGTTCCAAAACCGCGTTATGAATGGAGAGTGAAAGTCAAACCAGATGATATTCCTGAGTTGCTTGATGCTAACCGCGAAGGACCCATCCTGATGTGGGTGCCTAAGCAAAACTAATTGTCTCTTTTGCAGGCCTGTCGATTGTGGGTAATAGATTCCGGATGTTCACGCCACATGACAGGATTCAAGCACCTCTTGCATAACTATGTGGAGGAGCCTGCCGGAGCAGTTAGATTTGCCAATTCTGAAGCCGAAGGCCACGTCAGAGAATATGGAATGCTCGATAACGGTGTTGTGAAGATTCAAAAAGTGTTATATGTTGAAGGACTTGATCACAATCTGTTCAGTACCAGTCACTTCTGTGACATGCAATATCAAGTCCGCTTCACAACCACTCATTGCTATCTAGAAGATCACGATGGTTACGAAGTCTTCAAAGCTGAGCGCCATGGAAATCTATACTATGTAGATTTTCCTACACTGTCTGCCACACGTCCAGTATGCCTACTAGCCAAAGCTTCTAAAGCACAATCGTGGACATGGCATCCACGCTTGTCTCATCAGAATTTACGATCTATAGTGAAGCTACAAAGACAAGGTCTGGTTAAAGGTCTACCAGAAATGAGGTTCAAAAAAGACTCACTCTGTTCTGCATGTGAGTTGGGCAAAATGAAGTGTAGCTCCTTCAAGTCCAAAGCTGAATCATCGACCTCATCTGCACTGGAACTTCTTCATATGGACCTTTATGGCCCAATGCACACATCATCTATCAACGGAAAGAAATATGTGTTGGTAATGATAGATGACTACTCAAGGTATACATGGCTCGAGTTTCTTCGCAACAAGTAAGATGCGCCAGAGTTGATTATCGCTTTCATCAAGCGCATTCAAGTACGCCTTCAACTGCCAGTCAGAACCATTCACAGTGATAATGGCACGGAGTTCAAGAATGACACCCTGAAGAGTTATCTTACTTCCGTGGGTATTTCACATAATTTCTCCGCCGCCTACACTCCGCAGCAAAACGACATTGTTGAACGGAAGAACCGCACTCTATTTGAAGCAGCTCGGACTATGCTTGCTTACTCAGATCTACCCATGTACCTTTGGGCTGAGGCAGTCGCTACAACGTGTTTTACACATAACCGTACCATTGTGGTCAAGCGCTTTAATAAGACAGCATATGAGTTAATCAACAATCGTACACCTAACATCAAGTTCCTTCGTGTTTTTGGTTGCCGGTGTTACATTCTAAAAGAGCGTCAAGGATTATCAAAGTTTGATAAGAAAGCGGATGAAGGATATCTCGTTGGATACTCTCTGACATCCAAAGCTTATCGAATTTACATTATTCGAACCAAGACGGTTGTTGAGAGCATGAATGTCTCCTTTGATGAGAATACTACAAGGACTTCTGGACACAACAGTTCAGAACTCGGTCTTAAAGACAAAGCTTCTATTCAATCTCGAATAGAACCAGCACCTAAAGGATTCACTTCTTCTAACTCTAACTCTACTTCATCTGAGTTAGATTTATTGTTCATTGATGCCTTTGATGATATATGTGCAGATTTTGATAAAGGCATATCCACATCAACAACAAGTGGTACAAGCTCGGAGGTTCCCACTATATCTGAAGACATGTCTGGACCTTCCAAAGAAGTCACTGAAACTTCATCTCCATCAGGTACGACTACAAAGTTAGTTTCTGACTCTACTAATGCGGAATCTGTCTCTACATATAGTTCTTCTGGAAACGAAGTCCCGAGCACTTCAACTGCTAGCCCAGAAGCTTCAGTATCAGAAACACCAGTACAAGATGTCCCAAGTACATCTATGGAGCAACCTACCGTGCATGATGAAAACGATGCGTCGAATACGCAACAAACAGTTGAAGCTCTACCAAGCACACATCGTTGGACTAAGGATCAACCCCTAACCAATGTGATAGGTGACGTACAATCTGGTGTCACAACAAGATCTGCAACAACTAACTTCTGCATGTTTTCAAGCTTCCTCAGTTCCTTAGAGCCAAAGAAAGCGGCCGAATCTCTACGTGATCCATTCTGGATTTCTGCTATGCAAGACGAGCTTCTACGATTCGAAAGGAACAAGGTATGGCGCTTGATCCCACTACCTAAAGGTAAATCCGTTATTGGAACAAAGTGGGTGTTCAGAAATAAGAAAGATGAAGCTGGAGTAGTCGTGAGAAACAAAGCTCGACTGGTCGCCAAAGGGTATTGTCAACAAGAGGGCATTGACTATGATGAAACATTCGCCCCGGTTGCAAGGATCGAAGCCATCAGAATCTTTCTAGCCTATGCAGCGCACAAAAACTTTACAGTCTATCAGATGGATGTAAAGTCGGCTTTCCTGAACGACGTTCTGCATGAGGAGGTCTACGTGGCTCAACCTGAAGGTTTCGTTGATCCTCATCACCCTGATCATGTCTATGTCTTAGACAAAGCGCTATATAGTCTTAAACAAGCACCGCGAGCCTGGTATGAAACTCTCACTAAATTTCTACTTGCTTCTGGTTTCAAGAAAGGTACAATTGATACAACCTTATTTCTTAAAAGGCAAGGTGATGACTTGATTCTTATTCAGATTTATGTTGACGACATAATATTTGGGTCGACAAATCCAAAATTTTGTAAGAACTTTTCAAAGATAATGGAAACAAAGTTTGAGATGTCGATGATGGGTGAGTTGAATTTCTTTCTTGGTCTACAAGTAAAGCAATTACCCGAAGGCATATTTATTAATCAAGATAAATATATAAAAGATATTTTGAAAAAGTTCAATATGTCAGATAGTTCCGTCATGAAAACACCAATGGCTACTGGTACACTCTTAGACGCGGATCCCTCCGGGAAACCTGTTGATCAAAAGGTGTATCGTAGCATGATTGGTTCTTTACTTTATCTGACCTCCAGTCGCCCGGATATAATGCTTGCCACATGCTTTTGTGCGAGATATCAGTCTAATCCTAAAGAGTCGCACTTAACTGCTGTTAAGCGAATCCTTAGATATCTCAAAGGCTCGCCTGATTTAGGCCTTTGGTATCCAAAGGATTCTCGTTTTGAACTAACTGCCTTTACAGATGCTGATCATCCAGGTTGTAAGCTTGACCGGAAGAGCACCTCTGGATCATGTCAATTCATAGGTGACAAACTTGTGAGTTGGACTTCAAAGAAACAAAACTGTGTTTCAACATCCACTGCCGAGGCTGAGTATGTAGCTGCTGCTAGCTGCTGTTCTCAAGTCCTCTAGATGACGACATAGTTAAGGGACTTTGGATACAACTACAAGCGTGTTCCTATTTATTGTGATTCCAAGAGCGCAATATCTATAACTGCTAATCCGGTACAGCATTCGAAGACCAAGCATATCGACGTAGGCTATCATTTCATCAAGGATCATGTAGAAAAAGGTAATATTGAAATGCACTTTGTTCAAACTGACTTCCAGTTAGCTGATCTTTTCACCAAGCCGTTGGATGGAAAGCGTTTTCAATTTCTCATCAGCAAACTTGGTATGTTGAACATGTCTTAAACCTTACTCATGATTCTAGGGGGAGTATTCCAAGTTTTGATCTTGTGTGTTATTTTTCAACTGTGGTTAACGAGAAAGGAATCATTTTCATAAATGATTACCATTGTTTCTTTCACTTATACAGGTTGGTTCAAGTGACTATGGCTTCTAATCACATCGGATTAGAACCCGCACTTCAGTGCTCTATCTATTTTTATATGCTTTATTTCCTTATTAATTTAAAAAAAAACCCTATAGTGATTTAAGGGGGAGAATATCTGTGATATTAACAGATTTTTGGATATTTAACTGCTTATCTGACCGTGTGTTCTTAAAGATAAATACTTGCGTTTTATCTTGTCAATATACTTTGTCAAGTATTCATACACATAACGGTTCAGAACATTCTATTTGACTTTGTTATTACCATGTATCAAAAGTTAAATCTTTCTATGGTAATACTCACGTTATTTGTATTCACTGTTGATTGAATCAAACGTCATTTCATGTGCTTTCATTGAAAATATGTTTATATATTGTTCATATAAACAACATTCGTTTTTGATTCTCCAAAATCTTATTCTTCATGATAAAATGTTATGAGCTTAACTGTCAAACTCTTTTAGTTTGAGGGGGAGAATTGCATCGTCAAACATAACTGTTTTGACATCTCCAAAATTTTTATTCTTCATGTAACAAGTGGTATTTGTGCTTACATGTACAAAAAGCCTGTTGAATAGCATGTTCTTTTAGGAAAATACATGGGATTCAGTGTGTGAGCTTAACAGAACTTCCATGGATTCACGATAACCAGTGTTTCCTACCCAGGAAGTATACCCTGAGTGATTGAGGGGAGAGGGGTCAAAATAATTGAGTGATGGTGTGTGAAGAGGTAAAATGAAAAGGAGAGATTGGTTAGACGTGAGCATTAAAAGAAAGAGGGTGAGTGAACAGAGTAAAAGAATATTAGACTCTGCACCAAACTTCTTTCTGAGCCAGGCAACCACATAATCTGATTGGTTCACATTCATTGGTGACCATCATTGAAATAGGCAACTAGCCCATGCCATCTCTTGCATACAACCCCACCAGCTACTCATTCTTTTCTAAAAAAGAGAATGTTTCACATTTTCTGGGGAAACAGCACATACGCTATTGGTTCTTCATTTGGAAGATACTAATATTGAATAAGAAGGAAAGTTGCGCCACCTTCGAACCCTTTATCATGCACATTGAGTCTTTGTATAATTTGTTGCTGTCTCAACAAGTTTACATATTTTGAGCCTATATATTAAAAAGCAATCATCTATGCTTAATTTCTTTTATACACATGCACGAGCACACATAAATTTGTTTTCTGTCAGAACGTTCATAGATAACCATGTGTTATTCGATGATTGAATGGAAGACCTGGGGAGTCTACATCAAACCAACTCCTTATATAGTAACTTTGTGTTACTCAGTGACTCTGTGTCATTGACAGGCATTCTAATTGAGTCATTTGTTGATTCAGGGTTACACCTATTAAACTGTTTGAATTTGAAAAGATTCGAATGGTTACTACTTTCTATTTTAATATGAAACGATTGAAATAATCACTCTTTCCATCTGGGAAGACTGCTCTTATTTCATACAGGGCTCGTTACATGATGAAGACTATGCTTACATGATGATCATACACAAAGGGGGAGATTGTCTTGAAAAGGGGGAGATTGTTTTGCCAAGTTTTGATGATGTTGATTCTCACCACTCATCAAAAAGGGGGAGAAGATATAAAAAGGGGGAGAAGATACAAAAAGGGAGAATACAATCTGAAGATCTGAAGATATTCAAATTTTCAAAGATTTTAAATATTTGAAGATTGTTTAAAGATATCAAGTTTTGAAGTTTTTGAAGCTATCAACGTCATATCTGAAGATTCTCAAGAGAAAAGTGAAGACAAGAGAAGACCCGAAGACAATTGCAATTTTTTTTAATCTGGAATCCAAAGGGGGAGATTGTTGGATCATAAATTGTATTCAAGATTAAAGTTAAAGTTAAGGGTTTAAACTGCAATTGTGCTAAAGTTAATTAGAGGGTTTAAATTGTAATAGATTAATAGTTATTAGCTATTGGGCCCAAGCCCATTAGAAAGCCCATTAAGATTAAAGCCCATATGGCTTAGGTATTTAAAGTTATGATTAGTTTAGTTTTAAAAAAGAACTCTGATAATTTTCTAAATAGTCGCTATACGTTTTCTCTGTATTCAAAGGGTATCAAGAACACTCAAGGGTTTCATTGTTTATTCAAGGGATTGGTACGTTATTATTAATCTTTATATCTCTTGATTATTATTGTGTTGCTTGATTACTTGATTGATTGTTTACCAACTAGAATAAATCTGGGATAATAGTTATTGGTTCTCTCTTGGAAACGCAAAACTCTCTTGCGTATCTGTCGACACACGCAGATCACCAAGTGCGTGTCCTACTGAATTCGTAAAACTTCAAGTGCGTGTCATTCTGCACACGCATAACATCAAGTGCGTGCCCCGTTGAACACGCGTAGCATATCTTGCGTGTCTCTCTGAACACGCATTGCATTAAGTGCGTTTCTTTCTGGACCCGCAAAGCATCAAGTGCGTGTCTTACTGAACCCGCAAAGCATCAAGTTTCAAGTGGGACGGATGAGTTCTCCAATTTTGCTCAGAGGAAGATACGAACAGTGGAAAACTGATTTTTTCAACTTTGTAGATACACATGAGCTAAGTTGTTATATCAGATTGTCGTTAACTGAAGGAGAGATGAAATCTCATACTCCAACAGAAGATTGTACTGAGGATCGAGAGAAAAGAAAGAATGCTGATAATATGGCTCGAATTTTTCTTTTGAATAGTATTCATCATGAGATTAAAGGTCACATAAATACCTATCAGTTGACAGGAAAAGATTTATACAAATCAACAGGAAAGGAGATATGGGACTATCTTGAATGGACAATGTTAGGGCCAACAGTTGTGTCAGATCTAAAAGGAAAGATTTATGAGTTGGAAACAAAAATTCAGCAGACAGTCTCTGTTGAGAGCAATGAGCAGAAAGTTAAGAAATTGGAATTTGAGAACGTTGAGTTGAGAAAGAATTTATCTAATTTGGAAAAACAGCTTGTTGCAAATAAAGCTGATTTTGATTCTGAAAAGAAAAATTTTTCGAAAAACTTCTCAGATTTTTCAAAGAAATGTTTTGAGGAAAAGAAGTCGTTGGAGCTTAAATGTTTAAATTTTTCTCAACAAATCTCAGATTTTGAGAAAATTCTGATTTTAGAAAGAGAGAAATTTGCTCAGGAAAAGAAGGCCATAGAAAAGAAGAATGCAGGATTCTTTAAAGAATTATCTGGCCAGCGAAATGATTCTGAAAAAGGGTTTGAAGAAGAAAGGTGCTTATTTGAGAATGAAATCAAGAAACTGACTTCCAAGTTGTCTGAACTGTCTGCCAATGCACTGAAAGAGCAAAGAACGAAGTCTGAATTCAAGACAAAGATTGACCAACTTGTGATAGAAAGAGATAACTTTGCATCAAAGATCAAAGAACTTGAAAAATCTATTTCAAGTTCAACTCAGAATTTTATCTCTTCACAAAGGTTAGTCAAATCATTTAATCAGATTTGTCGCACTAACCTTTTCTTTGATGAATATTTAGATGGTTCAGATACTTATCCAAGGAGAAAAAGTTTCAAGAAAGAGAAACTGGTCTGGATAAAGAAACCAGTCAAAGAGAATAAGGAAAAAGAGCTGAATGAGAAGAAATCATGAGTACCTGTACACAAGGCAAAGAAGAACAAAAAATCTAACGGTAAGAAATTTTATTGTTCTATTTGCTGTACACATGATCATTTTCATAAAACAACTGATCATTTATGGTATGGTTCTTACTCTATAACCCCCACACGAACTGCAACTAACATTTCTGGACCCAAATACCAGTGGGTACCAAAACCGAAATCTGATTCTATGTTGCAGGCACCTCAATCCAAGGGGGAGTAAGAAAGTCTATGGCTCTTGAGTAAATCAGCTCAAGACCCGGACTTCAATTTCAAAATGGTTTTTGAACACAGCAGTTCAAAACCCGCACCTCAATGTCAAGATTATGGCTTCTAAGCACATCAGCTTAGGACCCGTTCTTCAAATCTTACTCCTGTATGCTTGCATCTGATGGATATTGATGGTCTTCATCCCAAGAGAATTGATCTGATCTCTATCCTATACTTTTTCTTTGCTAGATTTTTCTGATATTGATGGTCTAACAATTCAAAATGGAGTGTTTGATCTCTATCCTGTTTTACTTGTAATATTTCAGATGCTTAATTTAAGGGGGGAGTAAAGGTGATGGCTTCTGATCACATGACAGATCAGGACCCGTTCATCAATAATCAAAGACGGATATTGTGCTAATATCCAGGGGGAGCTTAAAAGATTAAAATCTTTATATCTTGATTTGAGGGGGAGCAGAAAAGGTAAAAATCTTCTGATCTAGATCTCAGATTGTTTGAAAGAAGGACAACTTTAGAACATGAAAAACAACTTCTGAAATGTTCAAACCACTTCTTATTCTCAAAAGTTTTATGAATTTAGAAGTGTGCTTTTAAATGTTTTTCTAAAATTTTTGAGCTTATTGTTTAACTGACCGTGTGTTTCCAAAGATCAATACTTGTTTATTATCTTGTCCATATACTGTCAAGTATTCATACACACCGGTTCAGTATTTTATTTGAAATTGTTATTACCATGTCTCAAATTCAAACATTTTTTCGATGGTAATACCCCCGTTTGAAGTTCAAAGTTGATGAGCATCATTCATCTTTTTCATATTTGTGCTTTCATTGATAAATTGTTTATATTTGTTCATATAAACAAATTTCCAATTCTTTGATACCCTAACCTTTTGATTTGATTTGATTGATTCATTGTCAGATTCTCAAAACAATTCTCTTGATTTCATTTCATTCATTCAATATCATTGTTTTGAGAAATCTTCATTGTTCAATTGCTCAAATCTCACGAACATACATATTGACAATGGTATCATATAGCTTGTGCTAAACTGTTTCAGTTAAACTGTTGAGCAACCGTTATTCATAGGAAACATCATGGATTCGTGTGTGAGCTTAAATAGAACTTTCATGGATTCACGCAACCTGTGTTTCCTACCCAGGAAGTTATCCTTGAGTGATTGAGGGGTGAGGGGTCAAAATCAAAGAGTGGGGGAGATAACTCATCCGGTTTAGTTATTCTCATTGTGTGGAGCGGAAAAATGGAAATGAGAGTTTGGTTAGGAGTAAGAAAAATGATAAAAAGAAAGAGGGTGTGAGAACAGAGTTAAAAGAATATTAGAACTCTGTACCTACCACTTTCTGAGCCGGGCAACCACATCTACTGATTGGTTCACATTCTTTGGTGACCATCATTGAAACAGGCAGTGAGCCTATGCCAACTCTTGCTTTTACCCCACCAACCACTCGTTTCTTTCTCGAAAAAGAAATGTTTCATTTTCTTGGGGACGCAACACATATGCTATCTAATTTTCACTCGGAAGATTTAGATATTGAAAAAGAAGGAAAGTTGCCCCACCTTCGCACCTCTTTCATCCGTGTATTATCTGTTGCTATCTCAACAGTTTACACAATTTGAGCCTTAATGAAACACAATCATTGTGCTAAAAATCTTTCATACACAAGCACGAGCACATAGAAAATCTGTTTTTCTGTCAGAACATTCATAGAATTACCTTGGGTTTTTCAATGATTGAATGGAAGTCCTGGGGAGTCATCATCAAACCAACTCCTTATATTGTACATTCGTTATACACAGTGACTCCGTGTTACTGACAGACACTTCTAACTGTTTCATTTGTTGATTCAGGGTTACCTCGTTCATTATGTCTGAATTTGAAAAGACTCAGATATATACCTTTCATGAATTGACGGCTATTCAGATCAATGGGCGGAGATTGTCAAAGGGGAGATTGTTATTTGTTCACAAAGGGGGAAATCAAAGACTGTGCTGAAATTGAAGATGTTTTGATGATTATGATGCTCACATCATCAAAAAGGGGGAGACAAAGTGCTGATACAAAGTCAAAAGATTCTGAAGAAATCTTATTCAAAGATAAATCAAGATGATTTGTGAAAGTTTGTTTCTCTGAAGACAGTCAAGAGATCAAAGAGATGAAGATTCAATATCAGAGATTCCTCAAAGCTGTTTCATTATTCAAAGACAGTTTTCAAAGAACGTTCCAAAGTTTTTCAAAGATGTTTCAAAGTTCATTGTTTCAGAAGTTTCAAGAATTCCGTTTCGTGTTCAAGGCTTGTTGACTTTCAAAGCTTCAAAGAGTAAAAGACTTTCCAAGATTCTTCAAGAGCTGAAAGTTTAAAGTTTGTGAAAGCTGCAAAGAGATAAAAGCTGAAGAATCAAGTGCTGAAGATCTGTATCAAATTTTTTATTAAATCTTGAATACAAAGGGCGAGATTGTTAAGTCCAAATATTGTATACAAGATTTAATAAGAAAAGTCAAAGTGTAAGTCAACAATGTCAAAGTCATAAGCAAAGTCAAAGTAGTATTTGCTTTTCTTAGTTGTTAAGTCTTTGATTTGTTAGGTGATATAAATAGGGTTTGCTTTGTAATCTTTAGGTGAGAACTTTTCACATTTTTGAATTCAATATACTGTTACATTTGAGCGCACACTTTCTCTCTCTAGATTCTCTCTCTACAGATCTTGTGATCTTGGATTGTCACCTATTTTCTCTGGATTTGAAAAGATCTGGATGAATACCTTATTTTGGATCGATGGTGAATCATAGGCTCAGTATGAAAGATCAGTGGTCAGAAAGATTAAAGAGACATTTCTTGTTGAAAGTTTTGATGATTTCATGCTTCTATCATCAAAAAGGGGGAGATGACAAAGTTAAAGAAATGTCTGGAAGAAGACTGAAAGAACAAAATAATTTGTATAATTTTAGTTGTGGGAAGAAGATACAAGAAATAAGAGAGTTGATAAAGAAACGTTCAGAGGATGGCAAAGATTGAAAGAGAAAAATTCAAAGTTTTCTGAAGCTGTGCTGAAATTACAGAAATTTTCTTTGTAGATTAATTGCTGAAGATGTCTTAGCAAACTCTGAAGATAATTTCTTTCTGAATATTGAAAGAGGTTTGATATAACTTTGGGAAGATTGTTGAAGAGTTTTAAGGAAGATTGTTATTTGTTTGAAGACAGACTTTGAGTAGAATTCAACAAAGGGGGAGATTGATTTGTTAAATCTTTTTGTGATGATCTTGAATCCAAAGGGGGAGATTGTTAAATCAGAAATATGTTGGATACAAGATCATAGAAGACCGAAGGTGAAAGTTAAACAAGTCAAAGCTGAAAGTCAACTCTCGAGCAAAGTCAAAGTCAAATTTAATAAAGTCAAAGTAGTTTGTATTTTGTTTTTCTTTGTAATTGTTGCTAGGTATAAATAGGTTCCTTGTGTCTTGTTCTTTGTAAGTAGAATTTAGATTGAGAAGTTGCATGTAACAAGTTTCAGATTCGCAGAGAAAGAGTTTTAGAGAGAGAAAAAGATTCTTAGAGAGAGAAAGTTATAAACAGATTTGTAATCATTTGATTTGTGAAATTGAAATTGAAACAGGTAGATTACTAATCTTGTTTGTTTTGATTTGTTTGTAATAGAAACTTGAATTCAAGGACTATCAAGCTGATATGGCTATGGTGCTATTCAAATCACAATATATAGAAATCTTATTGAAATGGAATCCATAGTCTCGAAGTTGTGTCCTCATCCACAAAACTTGAGAGAAGCAATTTGCAGTAGCTACATACTCTGCTTCAGCGGTTGATTTGGAAACACGTAGTTGTTTCTTTGATGCCAGCGTACGAGCTTGTCTCCAAGAAATTGAATGTGACCCGATGTGCTTTTCCTGTCTAACATACATCCTGCATGATCTGCGTCTGAATACGCTGTTAGCTCGAAACCTATATCTTTAGGATACCACAAACCAAGATCTGCGGTTCCCTTCAGATATCTAAATATCCGCTTAACTGCCGAAAGATGGGATTCTTTGGGCGAAACTTGATATCTAGCACATAAGCATGTAGAAAACATAATATCAGGACGACTAGCCATTAAGTACAAAAATAAACCTATCATGCCTCTATAAGTCCTAAGATGAACAACTTTTCCCAAGTTCAGCCCGATTTTAGTACCTGGTGCCATCGGGGTTGAAATTTGTCACACCCCGCTAAAGCGGAAACACGAGACATAACAGCTCCGATGTCATAGCACAAGATTATGAACATACCAACATTTACTTAATTTTCAAAAGACTTTACATTTTTAAGAACATAGTGTTGTCATTGTTTACAATTCCCAAACTTAAAAACATAACGATACACATAAAGCAAAATAGTCTTGCTTCAAAATATGAAGTGCACTGCTAAAACATCATGGAATTACCTTCTCGATTCCTGAAAATCATGAATAAAAACCAAGGTCAACTACAAAGAGTTGGTGAGTTCACATGTTTTAAATATGCACAAATCATTTTTATATGCAAGTTGTCATTTGTAAAACATACGTATAAACCAACTTCAATTCTTTGATTCATGAGTACCATAATTTAATTTCTTTATGATAAGTGTATGCAAAGATAATATTACGTTGAGCCACTACTAAGCCGTCCCTGACCAATTTCAACGCCCTCGATGAACTAACTCAGCGGTGGTTCAAGCCACATGTTTAGTCATCTTCTCTAGTATAGTGCACCCCTGCTCGTCAGCATAAGGTGGGCTTGTCACACCAAATAGCGCTATCCACTAATACTATAGGCCCGATTTTCTTCGAGTTAATAGTAGTGTCACGGGGTCTTAACATTTAATACTCAACACATCAATTGCATACTTATCATATAGCTTATAATTCCAAATGCTTTTAACAAAGCCTTATAAATTGCCAATTCGCAATACTTTCAAACAATTCTCATGAATCTTTAAATACGCAACTAAAGCATGCTTTTCACCCCAAAATCAGTTAAAACGATAAAAGTGGGGCTGTGAATACTCACCTTAACGAATGTAACGGGTGAAGCTTTACTTTAATACTTATGGAATTTTGTCACGCCCTTAATTTCCCTATACAAGAGTTGCCATAAAGAAACACATTAATGCCCTATTCCGATGTCCAACCAATATGTCCAATTGTCTCATGAAATGCCATCATATAAATTCCTTAGTCCATATCCATTTTTAAAATAGACAAAGTTCCAAAATACAATAAAACAAAATTTAAACTTAATAAGATTACCTTTCTGGATTCAGCATACGCTGTCCAGAAAGTTATTCGATAAAATCACCACGGAAACTTAACTTCCCAAGAGAATTATTTAAATCATAAATTTTTGTGGTGTTCTATGATATGTTTAGAGTAAATTTGCATTTTTTTATAATTTTTGTATGAATTTTGATACCTCAAATAATTTTTACAAAACAGAGTGTCACTGATTTTCGGATCAGTGACATACCTCACTTGTAACAGGCTTTTGGGGTATCAATTCTTGGAATTAAACAGTGATCCATATATGGATACAAACCTAACTCAAAATCCTAACATTTGAAAAAAGATTCACTTATTTTGGATAAGTAATGAGGGAGTTATGGCCTCTACAAAATAGGTGTATGAATCTGTCTTCACTGGACAGATTGCACCATTTTCTTGTAAAATCCATTTAAGTGCCCAAATCAACTCCAAATTCAGTGTTTTCAGACTTTTTAGAAAGTTAACATTCTAAATTAAAGTTTAGAAGCAAAAACCCCAAATTTGGACATGTGGTTTGTGAGTTGTGAAAGCTAGAAGTGAAGTCCATTTTCTGGACAGATTCTAAAATGAAGTAAATACTATTTTGAACCACAAATAATGATCATTAGACATGGTTTTTGATTATAAACCATGTCTTCACTCTTCATTACATGATAAACTAACATATGCATCATGGATTCATTGCAACCAAAATACTCATCCATATGCATGCATGTACAATATACCCATTTAAGTGATATTATCATCACTAATAAACTCTTAATCATGTGGAATTTGGGAACTTCCATCTTAAGAGTATTTTTATACTAAATTTTCATTGTAACAACATAGCTATAAGTTCAATAACACCAAAATTTTGTGATTCAAGATACTCTACTTACAAAATTCAACATTATGATCAAAAACCCTAAATTTGATAATAAACAAATTTTTCTTTGAAAACAAGAATCAAAAACTCATTTTATGATATTATATACATCAAATGTAATCCATCTCATCATCAAAAATCCAATTTGTATAACATTTAGATGTAAATTTTTACTCCTCAAACCCAAAATTCAAAAATGAGAACATGCATAAGAAAAATGTAGTTTTTGAGGTTACCTTGAAGATTTGAGATGGAAACTTGATTCTAACTTCAAATTGTTGATGAATTCTTGATTGTATTTTGATTTTGAGTAACAAAATGAAATGGTGGTGGTGGTGGTGTGGGTTCTTCGGCCGAACAAAGAAAGGAGAGGGAAGAGGGAGTTGAAGAGTTAATTTCAAAAATGAAAAGTATGGTTTTTAGTTTGGTTTTTAATTGATAAAGATAATTAAAATAGAGTAGGATTAGGACAAGTGTCCTAATGACTCATCACACCATTATAAATTAATTTAACTATTTTATTTTATTTTATTTAAAATATTAGCCTAAACCATAAAATATCAGATATATTTGAGAACCGAAATACCCGATTCTCAATATTTGCTAAAAAAATGTCAAATTTGTAAATTTAGCAATGCAAGAGAAATTAACATACTGATTTTTATAGTTTAAGGACTTTGGACTTTTATTCACTTATTTGGCATTTCTGGACAGTGACGGTCAGATGCGGAACTGTTCCGGGTTTTTAACGCAACTTCTAAATTTTTCGGGAAACTTTTATCTTAAAGGCTTTTAATAAAAATCTATAAGTGACAAAACTTATAAAATAATCTAAGGGTGCTAACCTTAATATTCAGAATTTGACAGGTGTCACAAAATTGGAGTACAATTTGACATATTAAATTTCTTTAAAATGTCAGTAATATACTTCGATTGATTTATGAAAATCCCCATTTAAAACTGTCTTACTTGTAGTCCGAGAAAGAAGTTCATCTCTCCCATCATGCTCATTTGAAAACGTGACACCATGAGTGCAAAAAAAATTCTTACAGTACTTCGGATTAGTAGAACCAAATATTATATCGTCCACATATATTTGAATTAAAATGATATCAGATTATTCCTTTTTGTTAAAGAGAGTGGTATCGATTTATCTTTCGAGAAGCCAAACTTGACTAAAAACTTGGATAAAACATCATACCAAGCTCGAGGAGCTTGCTTTAGGTCGTACAAAGCATTGTCAAGAATATAGACATGATCCAAATTTTCAGCATTGACAAACCCTTATGGCTGTGAGACATATACCTCCTTTTTCAGTATGCCATTTAGAACGGCAGTCTTCACGTCCATTTGATAGACGGTGAAGTTTTTATGTGCAACGTAAGCTAGAAACATTCTGATTGCCTCTATACGCGTAACTGGACGTATTTCTCATCGTAGTCTATTCCTTCCTCTTGTCGGTATCCTTTAACAACAAGTCAAGATTTATTTCTTACCACAATACCATCCTCATCTTTCTTATTCTTGAATACCTATTTCGTACCTATAATTGTTTTTCCTTTCGGACGAGGTACGAGTCTCTAGACTTTAAGCGCTTCAAATTGGTTGAGCTCTTCTTGCATGGCTGTAATCCAATATGGATCACAAAGAGCTTCTGAAGTTTTTGTCGGTTTTATTTTACTCAGGAATGAATCATACAAACTTTCATTTGCTGTTGCAGACCTAGTTTGCACCGGTTGTGAAGGATCTCCAATAATTTGATGTACCAGGTGCTCTTTGGTCCACTTGTGTAAATGAGGGAGTGGATTAGATGTAGACTGATCATGTTGATCATCTAAGTATCCAGTATGTTCTTCTTGTTGGGGTTCAGTTGAAGTAACTGTTGTAGAAGTTTCAGTTGATTGGACATTTGATGTCTGTTGGGTAGGCATAACAGTACATCCAACTGAATGAGCAACTTCTGGCTCTGCAGTACCATGTGCAACTACAACTGATTGAGTAGGTGTTTGAACTTGAGTTTCTTCTTGAATCGGGAATTTGATTAAGTCGATACATCTGTTGTGATTGGATGATGACTACTTGAATATTCAAATCTGTCAATCACAACAGGTTTAGTCATTTTTGAACCAAGAAACTCATCATAAAAATGTTCAAACAATAAATCTAATTCTGTTAAATGAGACGTAGATGTTGATGCTTTATCAGAATTAGATACTTTAACCGCAGGTTCTGGGCTGATCTGTTGAGAAGCTAATACACCTGTTATCGCGAGTTCTGAACTGAGTTGCTTAGAAGCCATCTCTTCATCAAATGTAACATTTAAGCTTTCAACCACAACCTTTGCTTTCTTCAAATATACTCTGTAAGCCGCAAATGTTTGAGAATAACCAATGAAGATTCCTTCGTCAGCCTTGGGACTAAACTTGTTCAAGTTCTCCTTATCGTTTAGGACAAAACACCTGCATCCAAAAATTTGAAAATGTTTAATGCTAGGTATTCTATTATTAATTAAAGCATACGTCGTTTTACCAAACCGACGATGGATGATAGAACAATTTTGAGTATAGCATGCAGTATTTCAACTTCGGCCCAAAAAAATAAAGGTAGATCGGATTGGCTTAACATCGTGCATGCAACCTCAACAAGAGTCCGATTTCGGCGTTCAACTACCCCATTTTGTTCTAGCATTCTGGCAGCAGAAAACTGATGAGTTATCCCAACCGATTCGAGATAATCGTCAACTATTTTGTTCTTGAATTCTGTGCCATTATCAGTTATGAGTAGCTTAACTGTCTTCTGCAAGTTCACTTTAATGGTCTTCAAAAATGAAATAATGATCTCCAGAGTTTCGTCCTTTGATCGCAGAAACTTGACCCAAGTGTATCTTGACAATCATCCACTATAACTAGCACATAACGCTTACCGTTTATGCCTTGTGTTCTCATACGACCACATAGATCCATATGTAACAAATCTAATGGAGCACTTGTACTGGGTTCATGCTTTAGCTTATGTGAATCACTCTTCATCTTGCCTTTCTCACACGCGTCACACAAATGTTCTTTTTCTTATTTGAGCTCATGAAGTCCTTTCACTAAATTCACAGTAGCCAACTTGTTAATGTATCTGAAGTTAAGATGAGACAACCTTCTATGCCATAACCAACTCAGTTGCATATAGGATTTAGAAAGTTGACACACTGCATTATCAGTATTGACATTTGACAGATTGATCGTGTAGATGTTTGACTTTCGCGTCCCGACCAAAAGTTCTTTGCCGTCTTCAGTTATAACACAAAATCTCTTGGCCTTAAAGTTCACCTCTAAATATTTATCGCAAAATTGACCAATGCTGAACATATTGTGTCCTAATCCTTCAAAATAGCTCACCTTCTTAATCGTTAAGTTCTCTTGCACGACATCTCCATAACCAAGTATCGGTGAATACTGGTCATTTCCAAATGTCACATTACCACAAAATTTCTCTGTATAATTAGACAATATATCTTTCTGCCATGTCATATGCTTGGAACAGTCTGAATCCAAGTACCACATATGACTTGTCTGCATAGGAAAAATCAGACAACAATAAGTTTAGGTACCCATTTATAGATGGATCCTGTCAAGTTAGCACAAGATTTTGGCATCCATTTAAATTTGGATCCTCTGGTCTTTTGAATTTTTTTTGAACCATAATTATGATAGACATGATATGAACCAAACCAATAATCAGAATATTGTCGAGTACTAAAATCATTTATGCGAGATGTGGAAGACTGAATAGTAGATGGAGATAATTGGATCAATTGCTTTATTGTATAAGAATTGTAAGGATGTACAAGTTTTTGTTTATGAGAAGCACATTGACCAACTACATCAGATACACCATCGGTAACCCTATTACATTCAAAATCAGAAAATGATTTTGTATACTCGTCAATCTTCTTCTATGGCCTCCATGCAGGTTTCACTTCGGACCTTTTCTTTTTTAGATATGAAACATATGAATATTGCATGTTAGAACTGTGAAACTTGAGAGATTGTTTCTTCTTTGATTTACCAGTGTTGATCCATTTCTGTGAGTGCCTATTCTTTCTTTTCTTACCCTTGGCATAATAGATGCTCACAAAAACTGCTTTATCAACTTTCGTTGATGATTCACCTTTTTCATACATACTTGGTAAACCATTAGAATTAACAACAAACTGAGAATGATCTGGAAGTTTTGCATTAAAATCAAACTGTTCAACGCATTTGTCAAAACAACCATCAGAGTTTAGAAAATTAACATCATTATCAAACAGACCATCATCGTCAATAGATATAGAAGATTTGGACATATTTGAGAAATCAGTGTTTATGAAAAAAGTAGAAAATATAGTTTGTTCTAATCCAATCAAAATTCTATCTTCTTTAAGAGTGTTCTCAAGCTTAGAATATTTTACTTTCTAAGATGAGTGGAGGAACATATATCTTGCCTTGAATAGGTTTTGCCTCCATTTCCTCTGTGAAATTGTCCTATCAAATCATAAACACAATTCTATCTAAGAACAATAAGAATCAACGGAGGGAAATCACAAGTGTATTGATGTCACAAGTGTATGCGTACAAAAGGTTTCTCTCTCTAGATTCTCTCAATGTTGTGCTATAGTACTTTCAAAGAAAACAAGGAAGACCCTATTTATAGGTCAACTACAAATACAAGCAAAATACAATACAAGTCAATACAAAAGAAATGATCTAAACAATAAAGCATTAACAATCTCCCCCTTTTAGATCATTTAAAATTTTTGTTCTGGTCCCATATTCTGAAGCAAATTCTTATGATTCCAAGGTGCGCTTCAAACCTTCTGATATTCTCTCTAAACTCTATCTTCTTGTTGATCTCTTCAAGCATAGTTTCCACATTTATAGACTCAACTGATCTCAAAGCTTCATTCTTTATGAATCTTTCTTGCTCTGGTAGGAACAATTTGTCTTCAAGCACTTTTCGAACATACTTCAGTGTACCATCTGCATACTTTGCCAATTAGGAAGATCTCATGAACTATTTCTTGTGAGTCTTGGTATTCACATACATTATACCCAATTCTGGATATCTTGAAAGCTGAAAAGGCTCTAGAACTCTGATATTTGGATGGTTGAAGTTTGGTGCTAGCAGGTTCACTCTGTTTTGGTATTCACATACATTACACCCAATTCTAGATATCTTGAAAGTTGAAAAGGCTCTAGAACTCTGATATTTGGATGGTTGAAGTTTGGTGCTAGCAGGTTCACTCTGTTTTGATTTGTTTCAATGCCAAGCTGAACATCAAACGTGTAGGCATTATAAACACTCCTTGTCATGAATCTCTTGATTGCATCTAGAGCATAAGCAACATATTGTGACCTCTTTCTCTTCATTCTATCTCTGAACTCATTCACAATAAACATGATATCTGAGAAATTCAAACTATCAAAATCAGCTTCTATGAAGGTACTGATCTTCATATCTTTTCTTTGCACAATGAACTTTGGGTAGTGGACATTCAGATTCTTGCACATGTAAACTTGTTGAATCTGCATAATCTCTTCTCTTTTGACATATGGTGAAAGCTTGTTCTGAGTTTTCATGAACCTGATGTAGTTGGTCTGATAAATCTTGTCTCTGTCTCCAACACCATAGAATTTTGCTTCATCAATTGGTTGTAGAGAGGAAACAAAGATCTTGGTTGTTTCTTCAAGAAATGGCACTCTGAGAGATCTTTTGATAATCTCAATGAACTTCAAAGAATCTCCTTCAATATCATAAGCTGTGTAAGGAACAGAACCAACACGAACATCTCCTTTAAAGGTAACCTTTCCTATTTCACTGAATTCATAAGTGTTGAACTCTTCTGCTTGCATAGATTCAATTTCTGGACAATGAGCCTTTGAGTATTCTTCCACTTCTATCGGAGTAACAAACACTGGATTTAGCTTAAGCTTTTCAGAAGCTTTAGCAGTAATGAGTATCTTCGGACTATCAGGATTCCGGATGTAAGGAGGTGCATTAGCTTTGGCTCTGGCTTCTTCTTCTTCTTCTTCTTCTTCTTCTTTTCTGAGTTCAACTTTTGCTTCTCTGATCAACTGTCTTTCTTCCTTTTCCTTCTGCTTCTTTTCTCTGTACATTTGATTTCTAAAGTCTTGGATGTCAACAATGATAGGTCTTTCTTCTTCAAGATCCTTTGTCTTAGGCTTTGAAGTAGGAATCCTTGCTCTCTTAGACTTCTTAGAAGACTTGGGCATGTCAACCTTTTCTTTTTGCTTAGGTTGTTCAGCTGGTTCTTCAGATTCAAAGTCTTTTGGTAGAGGTAGAGAACCCTTGGTTCAGAAGTATCAATATTTTCTGGGACATAATAGTTTCTGGTAGGAGAGACTATTGGAATGGCGGTTAAAATCTCATCTTCATCAAACAATTTGTATGTTGGTAGAGCATAATCAACTACATGAACATTTTCAGCAACCTCCACAGTTTCTGCTTGTTGAACAGGAAAGGTTTGATCAAGATCTACAATTCCTTCATCTTCATTATCAAGGTCATCAAAATTTCCATTTAAGTTGTCTCCAAATAAGTCATCCAGTACATTCTCATTCCTCAACAGTGACTGTAATCTCAGGATCTGGTCCATCACTTTGAATGTTGTGGTCAATAACATCGATCCCTTCTTGTTTGACTTTCCAGTAACTGTCGTATCTGGCAGCAACTTTCTCATCATCATCACTGGCATAGTCATCTAGATTGATGAAATTCTCTGACGTGACCCCCAACATTTCCATAACTTCTTGAACAGTAGCAATCGCAGGCTTTTCAACCGTTGATTCTGTGTTATCATAAATCATCAACTCCATTTCAGCTTATGGAGCATCCTCATCCAACTGATCCTGACCCAACTGATCTCCTTGAGTAGTTTCAGCTACTTCAGTCCCCTGATCCTCAGCAGTAATAACATCAACATCTTCAGCAGTTTTTTTGTCTCTTGCTCATCTCCCCGTCATGATCTTGATCAGAATCACGATCATGTCTTTTCTTAAAAACTGCTTCAGAGTGAGCTTTGCAAGAAAATTGTACTGTGTTGGTGAGATCCTGTAGGTGCTTCTCCACTGAGTCTTTGAACTGGCTGAACTGAGATTGAGTAACATAATCTACTGAAATTTGAGGAACAACTGGTTGGGATTGTTGCCTCAGTAATCCAATAAGATCTGCTTCTATCTGATCTGCTGGAGCATCTGATAACAATTGAGCCAAAAGTAAAGACTTTAACTCATAAACTGATTAGACCGGTGGTGGTTGTGGAACTGATGGTAGTGGAAGTGGTTTCACTGGCTCCTCAACTACTGGACTTTTCCCTTTCAAAAACCTCATCACTTTTCCAATCTCCTCCTCAAACTTTTCTGTTACTTTGCTCAACTCTGACTGAAATTTCTGTGTCAAAGAGTTTTCAACGACCTTTAGGGCGTCATTGAGAAATTTCCTTGAAAAAAATTCGGGTAATATAACACCGGGGCTACTCAAGCTTCCCGTTGACACAACTGTTGTAGATACAACAGTGTGGCCTGTGCTCAAAGCTGGCATAGTGTTAGCAATGACAGGACTTCCACCTAATCCTCATAGTTCAGGAACTGAAACTACTATAGGTGTTCCGACCGGGGCACTAAGACTCCCGATGTTAGCAGATATTTGTGTCCTAGCCAAGGAAGTTGAAATAGTAAGAGGTGCTAGACTCGATTGTGTGCAAGAAGGAATTGAGATCGGGGGCAACAGATCTCTATTTTCAATACCTGAACCTTCCAAATGAAGATTAGGTAGATTATGTGCTATTACCCCGTGAAAAGTTGAGACTACTATCCGTTGAGAGACAGCTGAATGGGTAGTAGGGGTGTGCAAACGCATTAGTGGGCTACTAATGTCTGTTTCAATACCTCATGCTTGCAACAAATGCGGCGAGGTAGTGGATGTGGCTGTCCTTCTGGAATGGTAAGTTTGGATGCACACATGCTCACCATGTTCTTTTCCTTCAACCACTCTAGTCCTCACATTTTATGAATTTTCAACTAATACTCCCTCATCCGGCCTTATAACTCCATAATCAGATACAACATTCATAATTGTTGAGTCAACACCTTCCAAATCAAGTTCTCTTGCAACAGAATTAAGACTATGGTGTAGAGAAACATTTTCCAAGAATCCAAAGCTGTGACCCAAGATGTCATCCTGATCATCATCATCTTGATCATTTCCTTGATTTTCAGCATCATGTTCTGAAGTTGCTGATGGTACTGAAGTACTAGATGAGCTTGCTTGTCTGACCGATAAAGTTCTTTCAGAATTCTGACTTTCATTGGGATTCTCTTCCCGAGGACTCGATTGATGAATCATAGCCGTCTCAAGTTGAGATGTGGAAATCACTAAACGTGTGGCATATTGTGCCTGTGTTTCGATACCCTCCAGTATAGAAGTCTGACCCACTCCAAAACCCCTCTCTATATTTTCTCTCTGCTCACTTACCCGTTCAACTACCCCCGTAGTAATTTGAACCCTCACAGACTCCTCTCGTCTAACTGGCCCTAAGTCCTGGGTAGGGATTGCCGACTCTGGCATTCCCATGGACTGCCTATATTTCCTAACACACGAAACGGTCTGATCGACATAATTAAGCAGTGCAGCAGGTACTGGCATCTCAAAAGTGAAGGACTGCTTCTGCTTTTGAAGATGTGTCATGTCATTTTCAGGTGCAGTCTCATGATTCAGTCTTTTTGGAATCTCTCTGTTGGATCTCAGCATGCTTCGGATAATAAGTTGCAAAAACCTCTGATAAGGCACATATTTTGGCTTTCTTGAATGCCTCTTGCTCATAACCTTCTCATAGAGCTCAGTCCAGATAGTTAAGGCATAATCAACATGCAAATCATAGATGATAGCATGAAACAATCTCAAAGTGTGCATGTTGGTGTTGTCATGCCCAGAGTGCCTTGAAGTCAAACACTTGTTGATCACAGAAAAGAACTGGTAATTAAATGGAGAAAAATTTGACTTCTAAAAGTCACTGATCTTTGTGAGGCTCCCAACATATCCTAAAGCAAGAAAATTACTGTTCACTGATAACTTTGAATTTCAAATTTCGAAAATTCAAATTTGGATTTCAACAATCTTGATTAACTATTTTAATATTCATGAAATGTTCAGATTAACTGTTCCATATGACTTTGAATTTGAATTTAGTCCAAATCAGATTATTTAAGATGAAGATCAACAGTCCTGTTCATAAATTCGAAATTCAAAAAAATTCAAAAGTTCAAATTAATAAGTTCAGTTCTTGTTCAAGATTATGTTCAGCAGATCTGTTCATATCATCGAGTTCATAAGATCAAAAATCTCAAGATACAGAATCATGTTTATGAGTTCAAGGTGAAAGTCCAAAAGTCAAGGTAACCTGCAAAGATAATGAAATCGATACCAAGCCAGATGAAATCAAGTATTATATACAATACAAAACATTATTTTGAAATAACAAGATTCAACTAAATCAGTGTCATCGTTCAAAGATATAAACAGACACAAAGAGTAACTGTGAAGAAAATGAATCGACAGAATTTAAATCCAAACCCTAAATCTTGAAATCGAACCTGAAAAACAAAGTAATCAAACAAAATAGACGATAATCGAACAAAGAAATCAACACCTACACTTGATTCTTCGAGAATATGAGACTAAAATCCAAAAGTCGCAAAAGTAGTCGAGAGAAAAACACTAAGTGCTGGAACTCGCAATGGCTGATACTGAGAGAAGTGAGAATGTCGAAGGTATATATACTCGAAGAAACGCGCAAGTCATAGAACGCGCAAGTAATAAACTCGCAAAGCCCTAGAACTCGCAAACCGGACAAACTCGCAAGCAAGGCACGATTTGAATTTTTCTTCTCTCAGATCAAGGAAAGTGGTATTTGTCTCAAAGATTGACAAATATGTGTGTATTTTTCACTTAAGAGTCAATTTAAGTGAAAAATTGTGAAACACGCAAGCCTAAGGAATAAAACCATGAAATTCGACCAAACTCGCAAACTGAAGAATGTACTCGACCAAACTCGCAACCCTCATTGTGCGTGTTTCTGAAACTCGCAGACAATGATTTGCGTGTTTATGAAACTCGCAGATCATGTCTTGCGTGTTTCAAGAACTCGCAAGCTTCATGTTGCGTGTTTCTGAAACTCGCAGACAATGATTTGCGTGTTTATGAAACTCGCAGATCATGTCTTGCGTGTTTCAAGAACTCGCAAGCTTGAGTTGCGCGTTTTGTAGACAAAACAGTACTCTGCGCGTTTCCACACTTAGAGTATTTTGAGAAAAATTTCCAGAAATAAAATCTTTCTAAAAATTGAAACTTTGACTTTCCCAAAATAGTAACTTTCCAAAAATCACTTTTTAGCACAAAAACATTATTTTTCTCATAAAAACTTTTCTGATTTCACAAACACACATACACACTTACAAACTTTTTCATTAAGCTCCTCCTCGAAGTATGCACATGTCTTAATTTTCTCCCCCTTGATTTTTTCATTTAAGCTCAAATCTTGAAGTACGAGTCCTGATCTGATTTGATCAGAAGTCATAGTCCAATATGCAAACCTGTAAAACAAATAAATCTTTGGTACTCATTGAACATGAGTCCAGGTTTGTTAATAATATTCAGATTTTTTAAATTGAGTCAATGAATTACATAAGCATGCCAAATGTAAAGAAATGCTCCCCCTCAAAAATATAAAGGATGATGTAACTATTCATTAAGGTTCAACATGCCAAGTTTGCTGACTAGAAAATTAAATCTATTTTCATCAAGAGGTTTAGTAAACAAATCAGCAACCTCAAAGTCAGTTGAAACAAAATGCATTTCTACATCACCTTTTTCAACATGGTCTTTAATAAACTGATACCTGATATCTATGTGGTTCGTCTTTGAGTGCTGCACATGATTTGATGTGATTGCTATTGCACTCTTGGAATCACAGTAGCTTGGTACCTTATGAAATGTATATCCATAATCTCTCAGCTGGGTTCTCATCCACAGAACCTGTGAGCAGTAGCTTGCAGCCACAACATATTCCGCTTCAGCTGTAGAAGTGGATACACAATTCTGTTTCTTTGACGACCAACTGACCAACTTGTCTCCTAAATAGTGACATGCTCCTGATGTGCTTTTTCTGTCTAGTTTGTTTCCTGTATGATCTGCATATGTATATGCTATTAGTTCAAACTTAAAATGTTTTGGATACCAAAGGCCCAAATTTGGTGTGCCTTTGAGATACCTCAAGATTCTTTTCACAGCAGAATGGTGTGACTTTTTAGGATTAGCCTGATACCTTGCACAAAAGCATGTTGCAAACATTATATCTGGCCTACTTGCTGTCAAATAAAAAAGAAATCCAATCATACTTCTGTAGGTATGTTGGTCTACTGATTTTCCGGAGATATCAACATCCAACAAACTTCCAGATTGCATGGGAGTCTTCATAGGTGAAGTAGAGTTCATGTCAAATTTCTTCAACATGTCTCTAATATATTTTGCCTGATTTATAAAAATCCCTTCCGGGCTTTGTTTGACTTGCAGGCCTAAGAAAAATGATAATTCACCCATCATTGACATTTGAAAACGTTTTTTCATAATATTTTCAAATTCTACGCATAATTCTTGTGAAGTAGAGCCAAAAATAATATCGTCAACATAAATTTTCACAAGTATGAGATCTTTACCTTTCTTTTTAAGAAATAAAATAGTGTCGATTGTACCTTTCCGAAAACCAGACTCGGTTAGATAGACTGATAGAGTTTCATACCATGCTCTTGGCGCTTGTTTTAATCCATACAGTGCCTTGTCAAGAACATAGACATGATCTGGGAACTTCGAATCCACGAAGCCTTCAGGTTGACTCACATATACTTCTTCATGAAGAATACCGTTGATAAAAGCAGACTTTACATCCATTTGATAGACTTTGATATTCTTATGAGCCGCATAAGCAAGAAAGATCCTTATGGTTTCAATCCGAGCAACGGGTGCATAGGTTTCATCATAATCAATTCTTTCTTGTTGATTGTAACCTTTTGCCACTAGCCGTGCTTTGTTCCTCACAATAATTCTAGCCTCGTCCTTTTTGTTTCGGAAGACCCATTTTGTGCCAACAATGGATTTGTCTTTGGGTCTCGGTATCAATCTCCACACCTTGTTCCTTTTGAACTCATTTAGCTCATCTTGCATTGCATTTATCCAATCTGGATCCTTTAAAGCTTCAGATGGCTTCTTGGGTTCAATGTTACTCAGAAAACTTGAAAACATGCAGAAATTGGCTGTTGCCGGATGAAAAGCAGATCTGGTAGTCACTCTAGCAGACGGGTCACCAATGATGTTTTCAGGAGGATGGTTTCTTGTCCATTTGTGTGAGCTTGGTAAAACATCAACTTTTGTTTGATTGTTTGAAGAATCAAACTCATCTTGTATTGCTGGTTCTTCAGAAGTAAAAGTGATTTGTACTTCTGGGTCTTCTGAAGTAGATAAGATTGGACTTGATGTGCTTTGCAATGGAATAGCTTCTTTAGTGGGAGTTACCAACACATTCTCTTCAGGTGTGACTGATGTAGATGGAACATCTTCATTGGTAGATGAAGTTGTGTTGTCTGAAACTTCTTGAACATGACTTGTGGAAGCTTCACCATTATCTTCAGAGGGTCCTGATATATCTGCAGTGGTAGTAGATGTATCAGTAGTAGGTATATCATTTTGAGCTTGTTCTTTTTGAAAATCATCAAAATCATCATAAAACAGTACATCCAAATCAGATTCAGTCAAGGATTTAGAAAGCTCAGTCTGTTTTGAAGCAGGTTCCACACTGGTTGATGTGGAAGCTTTATCACTAGATCCAAGTTCTGAATTGCTTTGTTCAGAAGTTGTTATTGTTTCATCAAAGGACACATTGATGCTTTCAATCACTGATCTCGTTCTTGTGTTGTAAACTCTGTATGCTTTGGAAGTTAGTGAGTATCCAATAAAAATTTCCCCATCAGCTTTATCTTGGAATTTGGCTAGATTTTCTCTATCATTCAGCACATAGCACCTGCATCCAAACACACGAAAGAATTTAACAGTTGGTTTACGACAATTAATAATTTCATAAGCAGTTTTATTTAATCGCTTATTAATAATTGTCCTGTTTTGTGTGAAACATGCGGTTGCTACTACTTCAGCCCAAAGAAAATGCGGTAGATTGGAATATGCGAGCATCGTTCATGCAGCTTCTACCAAAGTTCTGTTTTTCCTTTCCACAACACCGTTTTGCTGTGGTGTCATTGTAGCTGAGAAGTTATGTGAAATGCCAACTGAATCCAAATATGATTGAAGAGTTGATTTCTTGAATTCAGTGCCATTATCACTTCTGAGTTGTTGCACTTGACTTTGAAGACGAACTTGTATTTTCTTTATAAATTTGATGATGAGATCTGGAGCATCCGACTTTTGTCTTAAGAACTCTAGCCACGTATATCTAGAGTATTCATCAACCATGACTAGCATATACTTTTTGCAGTTGATTGACTGAGTTCTCATCGGACCGCACAAATCCATGTGAATAAGCTCCAAGTACCTTAAACAGTTAGATATAATCTTCAACTTGTGAGAACTTCTTTTCATCTTGCCCTTCTAACATGCAGAACAAAGAGAGTCTTGTTCTATTTTCAGCTCTGGAACCCCGGTGACAAGATAATGAGTCCGCAACTTGTTCAAATCTCTGAAATGTTGATGAGAAAACCGATGATGCCATAACCAACTTTCATCTACTGAAGCTTTTGAGATAAGGCATACAGGTTTTGAAGCTTGTAGAGTTGGAAAGTGAACACCATACAGCAATCCCATTCTTTCTCCTTTGATTAACTCTGTGCCTGACTTATCCTTGATATAACAGAAGTCTTCATCAAATTCCACTTTAAACTTCTTCTCAGTGAATTGACTGATGGAAAACAAGTTGTACTCTAACCCCTCGACATACAAAACTTTAGAGATAGAGATCATCCTGTTCTTGAGCACACCGTATCCTCTGACATAACCATTCATCTTATTCCCGAAGTTAACTGTTCCTGCATAATGTTCTACATAGTCGTGCAACAGGTTTTTGTAAGTTGTCATGTGTCTTGAAGCTCCTGAGTCTATGATCCACACATGACAAGCCTGCAATAACAGTTACTTCAATTTAGGTACCCATATAAGAATGGGTCCTTTCTTGTTAGTAGCATGCTTATCTTTTGAATTTTTCCTTTTTACAATTTGTGCATTAAGTATGTCTTTAGGAATCCATATTTGCACATATTGTAAATCAACAACTTTCTTTAACTGAACTTTGTGATTTTTAGTCTTTACAGTATAAACTTCAGCTTTTGATTTATCAGAAGAAGAAGTAGAAGATTTAATGTTTTTCATCTGGACTTTTCTTCTTTTCTTTCAAGATTTAGGTTTAAGAGAGAATGAACTTTCATAACATAATGAACATTGCAATCTAGTAGAAGCTTATGTCAACAAATCAATCTTTGAAAGAAATTTTGATTTATTAGCATTTTGTTGACATTTATTACAAGCTGAGGCTACTCTATTACATGTACTGTCATGAGAAGTATTCAGAATCTCTTCCACCTTCTGCTTGTCTTTGCACACGCTTTTCTTCAATAAGCAATCTGAGACACAATCAGAAGTCATGTTACTCAAATCAGAATTTAAACATTCTCCTTCAGATGAAACAGGTTCTTCAGATTGAATCTTGTCATGTACCAGCTTAGAAAAGTTAGCATTAGATATATCAACTTTCCTTTTCAAATCAGAATTAATTAATTTTTCTTTCATAATATCTGACGATAGAACAGATAGATCTTTGACATGCTTAGATATTTCACTTTCAAAGATTTGACGTTGATGGTCAAATGTGTCTCCTTCTGTTATCAAAATCTTTTCAAATTCAGAGACTTGCTTTGATATTTTCATACATCTGAGTTCAAGATCTTTCTTTTCTTGGAAAATTTTCTTTTCAAGATCAGCTTTTTGATTTTGTAAATCTGAAATTTCCTTTTCAAGAACAGAAATTTTGTTTAAAGCTGTTTGATATTCAAGATCAACACTCTTGGAAGTCATTTCTGAAACAGATTTATTTAAAATTGGAGACGTTTCATTTCCATCCACTATAATAGGACATGTAACTATTATTTCAGATGGATCAGAAAAGATTGATGTAGTATGAATCTCATTTTCTTTTGGAAAGGGATTTTCAACTTCAACAGATGTTTTCTTTTGATTTTCATGAGAAGAATTTAATTCATCGTATTTGAAGTAAACATTTTTGAGACTTTGAGATTCATACTTCATCTCATTTTCAGAGTTATCTTCAACAATAGTTTCTGTTTCTATTTTAGCTGATGTATCTGAAATAGTCTCTGTTTTAACAAATGTCTCAAGGATATGTGGAACTAAAACAATAGGCTCCAAATCTTTGTTGTTTAAATTGTAAAGTTTTTCTAGTGCCTTCTTCACTACATCCACATCTGAAAGACCTAGACCAGGCTTGGCCTAATAAAATTTGTTTTCCTTTTGACTGCTTGTTAAAATTTTTAGAGTCTGTTCAGTCTGACCTCTTTTGAGATTTAAATCTTCAAACTCTTGTATTCTGGTATATGCCTCAATTCTGTATTTCATAACAAGTTCATACTGAAGAGTTAAATCCAATTTTTTTTTGTAAATCAGATATTTCATTTTGAAGCTTTATCTTGTCCATTTTTAAAACATTTTTCTCTTCTTCTTTATCTTCTGATAATGTTTTATATAACAACACTTGATCTTGATGTCCTTGTATGATGAATTTTTGTTCTTCAAGTTTATCTTTTAGTTTCAAAAATTCAGTATTTATTTGAGTTAATTGGGACATCAAGTTCATCAACTCTTCATTTTCAGAAGAGTCATATTCATCAGACATTGAATTTACCTCAGTATCAGAATCTTCTTGTAAGTGAGCCATGAGGTTGTAGTGGACCTCAGTCAGGTTTGCTTTGACATCACTTTCTTCATCATCGGAGTAATATAACCAGATTTCATCTTCCGCTTTCAGAGCTTGCCCCTTTTTCAACAACCTTGGCAAGTTGAGTTTTTTTCTTGTAGTACTCATAATTCTTTATTCTTTTCTCCGGACAGTCTTTTGGAAAGTGACCTGACTTTCCACAACTGAAGCACTTGTCCGACTTTTCTTTCTCTTTTTCTTCCTTCTTGTTAGTGCATTGAAAGTTTGGAAAGTAAATGTATTAGAAATTGTAATTGTATAGAGCTTAAAGTGTAAGGGCTTGTGCTTATATGTTGTAGAAAAGGTGGTAGGTAGGATTAGTGTCTCTATAAAATAGATGGTTAAGGCCTTGTAATCATTTGATAAATGCAATTTACAAAATGTAGCCTTTTAAGAATTCTCTCTCTCATTAGTGTAGTTTTCCATTTCTAATAAATGTTCAATAAATCCTAATCCTATCTCATCCTACCTAATCAATTACAAATGCTTGAATGTCCAGATCTAGGGTCCTACAATTGGTATCAAAGCCAAACGATAACATTTTTATCGAAACGATTATCGGATCTCGACATTTCGTGTTTTTTAGCCCGATCTACATGTAAGTGCCTTCATATCTCCTTTCCTCTTGAAGATTTGTTCCTCATATGATTACAGATCTACTACAATTTTTGGATTCAAATTTCGTTGAGTTTTGAAGATTTTTCGAATTTTCGTTCGAAATTTTCGGTGTTCTTCGCGTCAAATTTTCGATCCGAAATTTTTCTTGCATGAGGCGATTTGGTTTACATAGATCTATTCGTTATCGAATTCTGAGCGTTCTACAACTTTTAGATTTGAATTTCGTCGAAAAATGAGTGAGATATGAGTTCCGAAAGGTTGTTCGCCGGAAAAACGCATTTGACCGGAGTTCTCGCCGGAGTTCGAGGTTTGAGCTTAAAGACTGTCAAATCTTTGTCACAAATCGGTTCTAAATGTCTATCTCGATATATCTTCAGTTGATTGATATAATTTGAGCTAGAAATCGAGAGTTTTTGATTTGTTGAAACATCCTCGCCGGAAAAACGAGTTCGCCGGATTCTGCACTATTCATCGCCGGAAAAACGAGATCACGATGTGATGTTGTCAAATCTCACTCTAGATCTGTTCTATAATGTTTATATATCGATTATGTGTTGTTGCATATAGCTAGAACAACAAAATCGAGAAAGAATAGAGCTTATTACAAAATCTCGCCGGAAAAACGCAACTCGCCGGAAAACCTTCTGTTTCGCCCGATTTTTTCTGTAGAATCGATCCAGATCTGTTTAATTCGTTATTTTGATCATATTGCAAGCAAATGGAGAAGGTTTCAGCAAGCGATTGAGAGTTTTTGAGTTGTTGGAAAAAAAATGAATAGTAAGTGGGTTTTTTGTTGGAAGAGATGATGAATAGTGATTTAACGGACATCTGTTAGTCCAGTTAAGTTTTTATAACATTTTTGGTCCAAAATTCATTATTTTGGCCAAAAGTTGTTTCTCAATCCCTACCGAGGGCTGCATGATCATCGTTCCCTCTTCGAGCGACAAGTTTACGACTCTCAAACGGAAATTCCTATTCGATTCGCGTTTTAACGACGAATTCGTGGTTAAAAACTAAGTATGCACCGGTTCGTCACGTAAAATCCTCTTGTTGTCATTCTTGTGGGCTTAACGTAACAAGTTGGATTTCAACATTTTAAGTTGCTTCGAAGTGCACTTAGTCGAGCTTATGGACTACCTCGAATTCGGTTTTAAAATCGAAACCGCAAGAGTGAGAGCAACAACAAAGGGGGAGCCGAGCCTTTGATTGTCAAAGTTGCACCAAAGTTCGTCAAGTAAATCAAGGGGGAGAGAATTTAAAGCTTCAAGAAGCATGATTTACTTTCACAAACTTTAGGGGGAGAATGTTAGTGCATTGAAAGTTTGGAAAGTAAATGTATTAGAAATTGTAATTGTATAGAGCTTAAAGTGTAAGGGCTTGTGCTTATATGTTGTAGAAAAGGTGGTAGGTAGGATTAGTGTCTCTATAAAATAGATGGTTAAGGCCTTGTAATCATTTGATAAATGCAATTTACAAAATGTAGCCTTTTAAGAATTCTCTCTCTCATTAGTGTAGTTTTCCATTTCTAATAAATGTTCAATAAATCCTAATCCTATCTCATCCTACCTAATCAATTACAAATGCTTGAATGTCCCGATCTAGGGTCCTACACTTCTTTTCCTCTGTCTTCTCTTCCTTCCTTTCCTTCTCTATCAACAACTTACCTTTGAACTTTCCTGACTTGTAACCTTCATGCTTAGGTTTATTATAGAATTTCTTCTTTGCAAACTTCTTGTGAAAGTTTGTGGTTAACAAAGTCAGTTTCTCAGCAAATGCAGTAATCTCATCTACTGTTTCAGGTTCAGCCTCCTCAACCTCTTCATCAGAACTGTCAGAAGAATCAACAATCTTTGATACCATAACTTTAGCCTTGACTGGTTTGCTTGATCCAGAAGCTGCTTTGAGAATCATTCCGGGATTCTGTGTCAGTAAAGCTAGAGAATCTTCCACTTTCTTGTGCTTTTCTTTTAACTGACTCAGTTCTTTTGTCTCAGCAGCTTGCTTCTTAACCACATCCTCATGCTGGTTTAAGGCAGAAAACAAATCATGCAACTTTTCTTCATCCATGTCTTTGTTAATCTGCATCTAGATTGTATAGACTTCCCATTCAGGCTGAAGATTCTTGATGAACTTGAAGTTTATCTCCGAATCTGATTTCTGAACTCCATTCTTCCTCAGTTCATTCAGAATAATATTGTATCTATCATAAGCATCCTTCAAAGATTCATCATCCTTGGCCTTGAAACCTTCATAAGTAATGATGCTTTGATTTCTTTTAGTCTTTTGAGACTTGGTTGATCCAAGAAACTGTTTTTCCAACTCATCCTAGATATCCTTCGCTGAATCACGACTGTCAACCCGGTTGAACATGTCGTTTTGAATTGCCATGATCAGGAAGGTCAGTGCATTAGCATCTCTTTCAACCAATATTTTATCATTTTCATTATATTGGATTGGATTTTTGGCAACTTTTCTTTCAGGAATTTTTGGTGTGGTTTTAGTTTCAGGAATCCTTGCTGAGGTGACGTGAGGAAAATGGGGTCCTTCCAGAATAGAAGTCATCAAGGATTTATCTTGATTGCTGAGAAAGTTGATCATCCGCTTTCTCCACTGAGAATATTCATCTGCTTGAAGAACTGGAGGCTTGGATTTCGAACCCATACTGAGAAGATCTCTAGACATGATTCTAGCAAGAATGTGATTTGAACTGATCGTTCAAGAAGTGCAGATTACACCCGGTGTGTAAAATCCAAAACTGATCAAATTTGAAATAACTTGCAAAAATTGACCAAGTACAGAAACTCGCAGACCACTATAAAAGGCTTGAAACTCGCTGACGCCTAAACACTCAGATCACTGTTCACTGAGAAACCCGCAAGCTGAATCGTGCGCTTTTGTAAAATCCGCAGATGTCTACTTGCGTGTTTTACCGAATTCGCAAGCTAAACTCGCATAATGAAACTCACAGATCAAACTCGCAGAAACTAAACTCACAGAAACTAAACTCGCAGAACAAACTCGCAGAATGAAGAGTCAAACACGCAAACTTTGATTTGCGCGTTTCTAGAACTCGCAAATAACACTTTGCGTTTTTCAGCGAAAATCAAGTTCTTTCCATTTGCGCGTTCTTCCGATGAAGGTTGCGCGTTTCGTAGATCTCGCATGTTCTTGGGTTTCTTTCCGTGTTCTTGGCCTGATCAATCAAAAACCAAGTAATTCTTGATTTCTAATTTTCACAATTTCTCCACAAAGCAGTACGAGACACAATTACAACACTGAAATTACAAAAACAATCAAAAATTACTGTGATCAATGTGCAATACAGTGTTCGACTTATCAAGTTTCAAGAAAACATAAATTTGATCAAATTGATCAATCTAAAAATTGAAATTAGCCTAAGTGATCTGAATGAAGTTTGATCCTAGTGATAATACACAGACAATCAAATCAAATTCTTGATTTAATTGTGCAAAAACAAGAAAAATCAAGATCAAACAATAACTTTTCAGTCGACAAAAATATTTCAAGAAATCTTCAAATTCGATCTAAATCTTCTCCTTCTTGTTTGCTCTGATACCAAATGAAATTGTCCTATCAAATCACAAACACAATTCTATCTAAGAACAATAAGAATCAATGGAGGGAAATCACAAGTGTATGCGTACAAAAGGTTTCTCTCTCTAGATTCTCTCAATGTTGTGCTACAACACTTTCAAAGAAAACAAGGAAGACCCTATTTATAGGTCAACTACAAATACAAGCAAAATACAATACAAGTCAATACAAAAGAAATGATCTAAACAATAAAGCATTAACAATCTAGGATAAGTTTGAAGATAATCGTTTGATAGAAATTTTGACAGTTTAGAATTGTAACTAGAATTCAACTTTTCTTAACGAAATGGTAGTTGCATTTTAGTTTTGTTTTTTCTGTTCTTATCTTCCTTAGCTTCTACTTCATCTGATGATTTTGTCCATTTGACTTTGAGTTCGGAATGTTTTTGTGCCAGTTTTAGAAAACCAAAATAATATAAAGCAGGCACTTTTGAAATACCCTTCTTCAAGTAATGAGGATTATCATAACCGATACCCCAACCATCATTGAAAGAAGTAACCTCTTTTGGTTTATTAAGATAAATGGTTTGATCTGTCTTTCCTCTAGTATAAAGTTTTTCTTCCAAACCACTTACTTTTTCAACCAAAGACTTATTTTCTTTCTTTAAAGATAAATACTTTTTAGCAACCTCTTTTATCTCAAGTTCACACAATTTAAATTTTGAAGATGTTTCAAATAATTGATTATGAATTACAGTCTTTTCTCTAGCAAAGGTATCAATATTTTTGTGTAAAGTCTCAATCAATACATTCTTCTCAACAATATCACTGTTGAGTTTCTGTATTGCTTGGTTTTTCTTTGCAATGACACCTTTTCCACGTTTAAGTTTAGACTGCAAATCCTGGAGTTCAACCATCATGGATTGCATTTGAGTTAAAAAAAATCAGGTTTAGTCATATCATTTACCTCTTCAGAATCCTCTTCATCAGAATTTTCCTCAGCAACTTTCTGTCCCATTAAGCATATATGAGCATTCTCTTCTCTTTCGCTCTCAGAATCAGTAACATCCAGCCAATGATTTTCTTCGACCATAAGAGCTTTACCCGCCTCTTTTTGCTTTGCCAAGAGCATTTTGTTCTTATAGTAATCAGAATTCTTTACCTTAGGCTTTCTACAATCTTTGGCAAAGTGGTCGATCTTGCCACAGTTGTTGCACTTGACTGGTTCAGTCTCTTTCTTCTCCTCATACTGATTCACATACTTCGTTGTTTCAGGCTTTGTAATTCCAGATTCAAGCATTTGACATTCAAAGATTGAGAATTAAGAACAAGAATCTAGAGAGAGAAAGTAGTCACAAGTCTCTTAGTCATATAACTCACAAAGACATTACAAGACTTGGAAATGGATGCTTACAAAATTACTTACATGACTTACAAGAAATGAACAAAGACAAAATGTATTTATATGGTTCAAACAAGCCTTGACCTCATAAAATAATTACAACACAAAAGTCAAAACAAAACAATTACAAACTGAGTCAAACTTTATATCTAACATTCACCCCCTTTTGAATCAATTTGTAAACCTCCTGACACGGTTATCTCTGATTCCCAAATGTGATTCAAACCTCCTGATGCCTCTTCTGAAGTCAATTCTGTCATCTAAAGCTTCAAGAATCCTTTGCATCACAAACTTTACTCTTCTAGGTAAATGCTCACCACCTTGCAATCTTTGTCTTTCACTTTCCTTGTACCTTGAGTTAAGTTGCAGTCTAATAACCTTGAGTGTTCCATCAGAGAACTTAGCAATCTCAGAAACTCTGAAGAACCTCTTCTTATTTTCATTATTCTTGTAGGCTACTCCCAACTCTGGTTCTTTCAACATAGTGAAAACATCATAATCATCAATATCAGATAGAGTCAGATTTGGCTTTATCATGTTGACTTTCTTTTGATTAGTCTCTATGCCCAACTGAAAATCATAGCAATAAGTGTAGAAGATGTGCCTTCTCATGAATCTCTTGATTGCTTCCAAAGCAAAGCCAACATTCTCCTTTCTAATAGCCATAGTTCTGAAAACCGAAAGCTCCGCGGGACCACCTACCACTAGTCTTCGGCCGGAGGGGTGATACATATGCTCAAGATCATCAATATTCAGAAAATTGAAATCAGCTTCAGTAAATCGACATTCACTCATATCTCTTCTTTGAAGATAGAATTCCAGATACCAAATTCTGAAAATATTCTTCAATCTGACTTCTTTGACAGTGACAATCCCAGATTTGTTTTTCACAGCTCGTTCAGTTTGTCTCAGATAATTGATCATACTAGCATACTGTTCTTGGTATTACTTTGGTTGATATGAAACCCCCAAAACTTTGTACTTGTCCATTGGCCTGATTCTATGAACAAACACCTTTTTCATCTGTTCTTCAAGAAAAGGAACTCTTAGCGCATGTCTCATGTGCCTTAGTTCAACTTCAGTAGGAACAAGAGGTGCTTCATGTGCATTAGAAGGGCCTGCTTCATCTTGGTTTGGTATGATAGGAACGTGTATAGTTTCATCTTCAGGTTTATCAATCTCATTCTGAACATCTTGAACAGGTTGATCATTTTGATTTGGGCTTGGATGTCTGACAGGACTTGATTGACTTTGACTCACAGGCATTTCAGAAACATCAGGAAAATTGAACTCTTTAAACAAAGGAATCATTGGGACATTATTTGTTGCTTCAGACATTTCATGGTGTACAGGACTAAGATGAATTTCTTCTAGAGTAGCCTGCTCATAAATTGCTTGCAAAGCATCAGAATCTCTGTTTTCCTCTAGCAAAGTATCCAAAACATTCCCTTCATTTTCAGAAATAACATCATCCTATGCATTCTCATCATCTGAACCTTCCATAAAATTCTCTTTTTCTTCCTCCTTAACTTTCCAAAAGTTAGCATATTTCTCAAAAACTAGCATATTTCTCAAAAGCTTCATCTTCCTTATCTGAAGATAAATCAACAATATCAACATCTTTCATTCCAGTTATCTCGATAATCTCAGCTCTAGTAGCAAGCTTAGGCTTTGCAACCCTTAGTTCTACTTTCGAATCCACATATAATACAAGCTCTCTGTATTCATTCTGATCACTCATCATAACACGATGATCATCACTATCTTTTTCAACATTTTGAGATTCATCAACTATTCCAGCAACAACATTAACATAAACTCTCTGTTTCTGATTCATCTCCCCCTCATGGTCATGATCTGAATCATGATCATGCATTGACTTGGAAAGAGAGGCTTGGGATTTACATGAAGTTTGCACAACCTTAGTAAGATCAGATAAGGCTTCCAAAACATCATTCTTAAAAGAATTGAACTCTTAAGCTCTAACCACATCTGCTGGCTGCACAGATGGTGGTGGTGGTGTTTGAGGTTGGGATTGCAGAAGAGAAAGAAGATCTGCATCTGTTTGATTAGCTGGGGCTTGAGATAACAACTTTGCAAAAATAATGACTTTAGCTCATCTATAGACATATCAACAGGTTGAGTTGGCTGAGGTGTAGGTGGAACTTGGTTTACTAGCTCAGACTCAACTGCTGGATCGTTTCCGTTTAACAATCTTTTCACAACTCCAATTTCCTCCTCAAATTTATACATCAACTTGGTTTCAACAGCCTTTAAGGTGCCGTCGAGAGATTCCTGTGTCACAAAGACCGGTAAGCTAACACCGTAACCACATAGGTTTTCCGTTGTCATGACAGTTGAAGAATCAACAACATGGCCTGTTTTCATTGTTGGCATAAATGTAGCAATGACAGGACTTCCACCCGGTCCTTGTAGTTCAAAATTAGACGTTACTCAGGGTGTTTCGGTCAGGTCACTAAGACTTCTAACAATAGATGTATCTATGTGTGACCTAGTAATAATAATAGGCCATCCAAGTGGCTCTATACACACTGATGCAAAGAAAGGAAGTGAGAACTGGGGTTGTTATTCTTTATTTTCAATACCTGTGGTCTCCGAATGAGAACCAGGTAGATTATGTGCTATATCCCCATGATTTAGTGAAACTAACTCCTGTTGAGAGGAGATATAGTGGGAGGCTGGGGTGTACAAATGCATAAGTGGGCTACTTATGTATTTTTCAACGTTTGCTCGCAACACATGCGACAAAATGGTAGATGCGGCTTCCCTTTTGGAATGGTAGGTTTTGATGCACACACTCTCACCATGTTCTTGTCTTTCCATTTCACTCAAACTCTCATTCTGATTTTCAACTAATGCTCTCTCATCACTCCTTATCTCTCCAACAACATTTCTGACAGTGTTGTCTAAATCCATTTCCATACCATCAACATAAAATTCAGCAAAAACATGAACTTGATCAACATTCTCATCAACTTGTGTATCAACACCATCTTGATCATTGTGATCAGTATCATCTCCATCACTATCACTCTCATCATCAACATCATCATTAACTGCCTCATCATTGTCACTTGTGGAAGAAGGAATATCATCACTTTCATCAATTTTAGCTGTTGAATCCGACTCACTTTCAGAGCCTTGACTTTCATTGACAGAAGGTGTCACTAGATGTTGGGCATTGGCCCATGACCCTGAAGTCTCAAGTCTAGGTCTCCGAACCCCACCAGTACCCCTCTCGGTATTTTTCCTCTTCACACCCCATTCTTGTACTCCCTGGGTAACAGGAACCCTCATAGACTCCAATCGCCTAGGGATTGAGCCTGGGGTAGGGGCAACCGGTCCTGGTTGTCCCATAGACTCTCTATAAGACATCACACAGTCGGATTCTGGATCAACATAATCAAGTAAACCTTTAGGAATTGGCATAGAATAACTGAATTCATTCTTTTGCTTCATCAAAAATCTCATAGCATTCACTGGTGCAACAGGATGGTTGTGTCTCTTTGGAATTTCCTTGTTACTTCGGAGCATGCTTCTGACAATGATAGTAAAGAATCTCTGATAGGGGACATAGTTTGGTGCTTTAGAGGTCTTCTTAGAAAGCACTCTCTCATATAATTCAGTCTAGAAGATCACAGCATAATCAACATGGAGATCATATACAATTGCATGAAATAGCTTCAGGATATGTATGTTGGAATTATCAGACCCATGAACTTTAGTAGTAAGGCACCGATTGATCACTGAGAAGAGTGTGTAGTAGAATGGTGACCGGTTATTCTTCTTGAAGTGGTTAACCTGAGTCAGTTGACCAACATAGCCCATGTTCCTAATTCCTTGAAAGACTTCTGTGTCAGTAGGAAAGTCATCAAAGGAATCTCTTCCATCTCTGGAATTTGCATCAGGCAGGTTCAGAATATATCTGAATCTTTGATAATCCAGAATTGATGTATAGTGATCAATCTGAAGTTCAAATTGAGGAACTTTTTCATTGCCAACATTCTTTGTTATGAACTTGATGGTTTTCCATGCTTGCTGTACATAAAGTTCTGGAACAGTGCCATATATGGTCAGTGCATATCTCAATGGGTGATTCTGAAGTATGCTCAGAACAAGTGGATCTATCTTCAAAAGCTTGAATTCCACATAATGATTGTTTGGTGCTTGTGGTTTTATCTCAGATGGTGTGATCAAGATCAGATCAGGATTGACAACAGGTTCAGGTTGGTAGTCAGATCTTGATGAGGGCATGGGATGTTCCCTTGAAGCCCGAGGTGATGAATTCTCATCCATCTGAACTTGCTGATCAACAGATTGATTTTCAGCCATGGAGATATTGAAAAAGATAAAGTATGGACAGATGTCCAATTTGTCAATTAAAACCCAAAAATTCTTACTTTGAAAAATTTTCTTTGAAAATTCACTAAGTATGGAATTCGCATGGAATGATATGCGAATTCCTCACTTGAATGAAGAAACAAATGACCACAGAATTCGCATGATGCTGTATGCGAATTCTTGACTTGATCAAAATTGACAATCTTAGCACAACATTCGCATGAGCCTTGAATTTTCAAAAATTTCAAATATGAAAGTTTTCTAAGTGTTACCCTTGTAAACCATGAATACGCATATGATGTTCTTTAAAAAAACATGAATATCAAGATGAACCCAGATTCCAAAATTCAGATTTTAACATTTAAATCCAAAATTTGTGAACAAATTGATTCGATTTCAAGATTAAAACAAGATTAAACCATTAATTTTAACAATCCAGTTCTTTTTAATCAAAATCTCATGATTTTGCTCAAGAACACCAAGAACAATTTGAATATCAGTCGAAGAGTCAAAAAATTTTAATCCATCCAAAAACCTAAAATTCGATCAGTAAAATCCAAATTAAAGCATGTCTAGGGTTCGATTTCAACATCCAAATGTGTCTTAATTATCAATTTTAAAAACCAAGAACAAAATTTAGATTTAAAGTTCAAATGTTCAAAAACTCAATTGAATAAGAAGATGAACAAGTCCTAGAACAAAATTCAAATCCTAAACCCCAATCCAAATGATTCTAGTGAAGGTACCCTGCAAAGAAAATAATACAAAGAAAGATAACAACAACCAAATCAAAAACAAAAACAAAGTATCAACCTTTGAATCAATGAACTCAAAGGATCAAAGTCTGAGGTTCGAAAATCGCAGAGGAGGGTTTAAGAGAGTTCTAAGTGCAAAGGATCGTACGAATTGCCAAAGTTGTGAACAGTGATAAAATCTGAGAAAACCACGATATATATACTCGAGATTAAAAAGGGAACGTGGCACGAGTTGATTCGAAAATCACTTTTCGCATGGCAAAGAGATGCAGATTGTCTTGAAAGAATAAGACAATTGTGTGTGAGAAATTCGCATGGAACGATATGCAAATTCTGTGCCTATGAAAGACAATTCGCACATTGGATGCGAATTTCAACTTTTCGCATGACTAAGGATGCGAGAAGTGACAATTCGCATGCCAAAGGATGTGAAATCCACAAATTCGCATGCAACAATGTGCGGATTCCTAGAATTCGCATATCACTGTGTGCGAATTGTGGACTTAGCAAAATTTCCAACAAATTTAAAAACATTCTGAAAATGGAAACTTTCCAAAATTAGAAACTTTTTCAAAATTTTCCAAAAATGGAAACTTTCCTTAAAAGAACATTTTCCACAAATGGACATTTAAGCTCATTTTAATTTCTAAAAAAATTTACACACACACACACACACACACACACTCACTTACTCCATTTTTGAACTTACTCCCCCTTGAATGATAATTTATGTATTGCTCCCTCTTGACTTGATCTCTAGTTTGTTCTTGAAACAAAACTTTTATATTCTCCCCCAAGATATGACTTATCAAAAATATTACATTCTCCCCAAAAACATTCTCTCTAATTATGTATTGTTCAAAGTCAAGAAATACTCCCTTAAAAATGATTGACAATCAAGGAATCCTTCAGTAGAATTCTTTGAAGCATGAGTCCTAATTTGATGTGATTAGAAGTCATCTTTGACTTTGAAGACTGAGTTCTGAACTATTGTGTTCAGAAGTCACAACACCTTCACTCCTTCTTGAGTGTTGATTCTTGCATCACAGGTTTAACAGGTTTTGGTACCCAGATGAATTTGGGTCCTTCTTTGTTAGTACGTGAAAACTTCTTTGATTGGTTTCCACCTCTGTGAAGTGTAGTATCATAAGAATAGACTTTATAAGAACCATACCAGTTGTAGATATGTGCTTTATGAACAAAATTATCATTACAATAGCAAGAACAACATAATTTTCTTCTAGCTAACTTGATTAAGTGATTTGTAGACTTGATGTAATCAGGCTTAGTAAAAGATTTATCTTTAGATGCTCAGTTCGTGTTTACCTTTAAAGCTTGTGCACTTGATTTCTGATACTTGCCAGCTTCTGGAGATCCCTTAACAACCCAGATCATCTTATCTTTCTCAGATGCTTTCTTTCCAGATTTTGAAATATAAGCAACTTGTTTATCAATAGATTTGGCATAAAATGAACTTGAAACAAGACTTTTGATTTAACATTCTTTTTCTTGAAAACCATTTTCTGAAATAGACTGGAAACATATTGAAAAGAACAAACTGATTCTGCTGAATCATCATCATAAATAGATAAGCCAGTTGTATCAACTGTTATTTTATAAGACAAACTAGCAATTGTTATTTCCAGTTGTTTGATCTTATCAGTTAGTTTTGATTTTTCATTACAAACCATATCAAACTTGCTTTGCAGATCAGATTTACTCTTTTGTCCTTTCAGAATATCTGAAGATAAAACAGCTAACTTGTTGGTTAAGTTTGAATTCTCAGTTTCAAAAACTTTTCTCTCTGATTCATAATCCTTTTCCAAGTTCTCATTTTTTTCCTGAAATCTCTTTGAAAAGTACAACATTTTGCTTTTCAGTATTTTTCTTTTCTTTTTCAAAAATATCTCTTTCAGAGATCAAATTTTTTTCAAATTCAGAAACTTGTTTTGAAAGTTTCACACATCAGATTTCTAAATCTTTCTTGTCTTTTTCAACTTTCTTTGAAAGATCAAATAATCTTAGATTGAAAGTTTTCTCTAGTTCAGCCTTTTCATTCTTGCTTCTCTTTTCAAACTTCTTAATCCACTCAGCTCCTTTTGACTGGTACGTGGATACCTGCTTTTCAGCTTTCTTCAGTTTGACATTTAGATCAGCATTCTCAGCTTTCAATTCTGCATTATGAAGTTTAAGCTTCTCGTTTTCAACTTCAATTTTAGGTATCTCAGGCATGTATGCCACAGCACAGTCTCTGTTTGTGAGAACATTTTTTCCCTTTTCCATTACATATTGAAATTTTATCTGAAATAATGCTTGAAATGATCGTTAGTCAGATAATCAGAAAAATCAACTCTGAAATATAATCAGAAGAATATCTAAAAATATTCTAAGTATATAATTTGCACACAACAGTGAATAACAATTCTTTGAACCTTTTACCCTCAACCCGTTCCTTATGCTCATAATTTTTTGAACCTAATGAATATCGTTGGCTGTTTGAACCAGGCTTCTTGTAGAACATCTTCTGAAAAGCCCTGGTCAGAAGTAGCATTGCTTGCTTCAGATTTTCTCCATCATCAGATTCTGAACCATCACTTTCCTCTTCCTCAGTCTCAGACAATCACTTTCTTCTTCTTCTTCTTCTTCTTCTTCTTCTTCTTCTTCTTCAGACTAACAGATCTCTTTTCCTTTCTCTTGACTACCAAAGCAACCGGATCAACCCCTACAATTTACAAGTTTGTTGCAGAATAAGATTATGGAAGAACCTAATCTAAACAAACTTAAGAAACACTAAGATGGTTGCACAAGAATTAGAGAAAGGGGATTAAGGGAATTTAGAAAACAAGGGTTTTTATATTTTACAGAAAGATTGAAGATTGAAGGCTTAAGGAAACTCCCAAATGAAGTTGTAATGTTTCTATTTATATCTTATGCATTAAATGCATGGCAGGGTACTTTACACGTGTCCTTCTCTGGTTGGTTGCATGAGTCTGACTTTTGGAGACATGCTTTTGGCCGTATGATGAACAATGTAGATATCAGAGTTGTTGTTCGAAATGTTGTAGAGGTATGTATTTTCTGACAATCTTACTATTTGTGGATAGATAAGACAACAGAGACTTGAGGTATAAGTAATGTGATCATCGATCGCTGAATATCTCTTCATTCTCAGAGATAGAAAGAAGTTCAGCTATCGCTGAAGCTTTTCCTCAGGCTTCTTCGCGTGTGAGTAGACTTGTCTTGTTTTCGCTGATATCCGCATCAGGTCATGAGTAGACTTTTGTTTTGTTCAACAACTTCCTCTTCAAATCAGTAGTGAACATCTTTTGTCGCGAAACATGTCTTCAGCCATTACGTCTAACTATTTACATGAGAAATCATCAGTGATACTGAACATACTCAGTATTTGATCGTTGATGGTGAAACACTATAACATACAAATGTTAAACGTAATTTTCACTTAGTATTAAAGGGAGGGTCATTATCAAATCACTGAGAGAGTTGTATCAACAACCTCCCCCTATTTGATGATGACCAAGTAACTATGAAGAAAATTACTTAAGTCAAAATAAAGGATAATCAGGACTCATAACATACACGTCCCAATTACTATTTTGAGGGATCTTTTACAGTACTCCTAGAGTTAAGTACTTCACTGAAATTTTCATTAATTCAAAGAAAGAATTACAAGAAGAGATATGAAAATTATAAGTACAAGTGAAGATCTATCTACGGTAAGTCTAACTAACAGATTACAAGAGAGAAAATCTATCAGCTATCTAGATAAGATTTCAAGAGCCTGATCATATAATTTGGTACTTCTTCTCTTTTTTGTCTTCGATCTGCTGATTCTTGTCGAATGAGAGTCTTGATCGGTTCAGCTGAGGGAGAGTAGGTACACCATAAGCACATAAGGTCCTTGAGATGATTTAGAGGATAGAGAGGGATTTCAAAGATCTTTGAAATCTGAGCTGACCTTCATCATCTCTGAAAAAGATTCCTAAAGGGTTTTTCAAAACTTGCCCTGGGATGAATGGACCACCAGGAGGCAGGGATAGATCAAGAATTGAGAGATCCGGAAGAGGCCCGAACAGTGCTTCTTTTAAGAACTTGATGGAGGTGTTGTTCTTGATTACTACGACATTATCAGAGGAGGAGGAGTAGGCATGCTTTCTTTTGATTTGCTTTGGTTTTGGTGGAAGAGCTGAAGGTACTTTCAAAATAGCAGCGACTCTGTTGATTAGAGCTCCAACGAGACCTTCAACATAGCCTTTATACGTTGATTTTGATATCTTCAGCGCTTCTTTGAACTCTAGCTACTCAACGTAACCAAAGTGTTCAAGCCTTGATACGAACATTGTTTTTGAGCTTCCATCCTCTCTGGTTATCTCCATAGTCACTGATGTTCGGTCCTTCTTCTTTCTCCCAGAGATAGTGACAACGACAATCTTCATTGGGTCAGGGCGATAGTCTATCTTTTGTTTGCACCAGTCTAGACTTTTTTCGCTGACCTCTTTTTCTTTTAAGCACTCTTCTTCAATCTCTTTTAGTATAACATTCTGAACAACAACTGTATTTTCCTTCAGCTTGTCGTCATTAAACATGGACACATGTACCTTGAGAGCTAAGTCAGCATCTTTTCGACAGTCAACGAGCAGTCTTTCTATTCTGACAGATTCTTCATATTCAGCTTCGAAGATAAAGTGAAGTTCTTCTGGAAGAGATTAAGGAGGGATCGTTAATCGTTGACTCTCTAGGTGAGAGATCATCTCTGTTCTTTTTTTAAGTTCATCCTCTGACCATTGAGCTGGTCGAGAGGGCCTTCCTGGATGGAGCAGGGTTTCATCTTCTTCTTCCTCTTGTTCATCAACCTCATTGAAGGAGGTTGGGATTATTTTATCATCAACTGTGAGAGTTGGGATTATTTTCAGTGAAGTTCCCTTAAGCAGGGGAGAGAACTGTCTAATAAAAAAGAAAGGAGTTAGTGTTTATATTTGAGGAAGAGAGAGATAAGGCTAGAAAGACAGAGGTATATGGTGAGAAAAGAAAGATAAAGGAACCATGGAGAGGCATACCTGAGAAGGTAGCTCCCCCTCAGAAGTTGATATGATTTTCAGGTTTCCCTCGGCAGCTATTCCCTTCTGCTTGCCTTGGGATGGGGTACCTGAAGCTTTATCCTTCTGTCTTTCCCCTGCTTCACTAAAGACAATGCCTTTCATCACTGGCATTGATGAGATGTTTATTGCAGAGAACCACTGAGATGGATCTTCGTCTTCATCATCGTCAGTGATGACGTCGCCTTCTTTTTGATCTTGAAGATCAAGTTCTTCCTCGTCTTCTTCTTTCTCTTCTTCTTTACTTCCTGCGCATAAGAAGAAGAAGGAGGGGTTTGAACTTCAACGACCTTCTCCCCCTCAACATGAGAGAGAGGTTATTCTTCCTCTGCTGATTCCTGTGCATCTGCTGATTTTTCTTCATTAAGAGTCTTCTCCCCCTCTTTGTCATCATCGTGGTGGAGGTCTATAGAGGGAGTAACAGCAGTAGCAACAACAACAGCTTCAGGTCTCTGGCGGGCATCATCCTCCAACTTGTCTACACGAACTTCTAACTCCGGAATGGTAGAGGTTGCCTGATGAATAAATTCCACAACAATGTTCAAGGACACCTTGTCATTCTCGGTGAATGAAGGGGTAGGAGCAGGAGCTAATTTGAGCGAGCAACTGATTGGCATTCTCCAGCTTGCTGCTGAGGATCTTGACTTCGCCAGTTAGGTGATCAACATGGCCAGTGAAAAATTGAATTTGAGTTGTATTTCTAGCCATGTTGTCCTTCAGTGTGTCGACCTTTGTATGAAGAGAGCTAAGCTGATAAGCCTCAACTTTGGCGACAGTAGCAGAAGTAAGGGTCTTCATCTCTTCACCTGCTGTATTGACAGCGATGGTGTTGACGTCGAGAGAGGCAGAGAGAGAGTCCACCTTATCAGCTAGCTTGGTCACATAAGCATCGACCGTTACAAATGTAGGACCTGAAATACAAGTTAGCGTTTGAGCAAAACGATGCTCATGCTTATTTAGAGAGGTGGGAGAAGTGTATAGGGTTTTAGGAATACCTGAAGTGTCAAACATGTTAAAGAAATTCAAGTCACCTTCAAAGGAAGGGAAAGGCAGCGATGTTTGATTCACAACAAGTCCTACATGTGCAGCCTGAGGAGTTGGCTGCTGTAAAGAAGGGATGTTAGAGACCAAAGAAATAGAAGAAGGAGAAATGGTGGGGATAGAAGAAGAAGCACTGGTGATTATTGAAATTACCTCAGTTGGGGCTTGAGTCACTGAGGGAATGGGTGTGGTCACCGGTGGTGTATCAGCGATGGATGTCACTGACACGGTTGTTGTAGTAGCAGTTGTGGAAGAGCGATTCACGAAACCATCTAAGGAAGTCTGTTGAGAGATCACGCCAGGTACCTTTGTCGAGTGGGATTACTCCCACAATCTTCTTGGCCTTTTTAGAAGGACCAGAAGGAGCTGTTGATTTACGTTTTTGAGAGGGGGTAGTGGCAGGGATAGCTGATGAAGGAACCATCGGCATAGCCACTGAAGTCAAAGAAGTTTGAGAGAGGCGAAAGCGCAAGGTTTGAAGACTTACCTCTTGTTCAACGGGCTTAACTTCCAAGGCTCGAAGTCCAACCTTGGAGAAGCTGCAGTCTCCTTCCTTGGGATATTTGTCAACTACGAAGAAGTGGAGAATGGCGGAGATGAAATGGGCGTATGTAATTTTGATGTCCCTTTTAGTCTTTTCAATCTTTGACAAGAGATCTTAAAAGATCGTTCTTGCATAGTCGTAGTGCCGCCCAACAAGCACTGAGTATCCCATCTGGACTTGAACTTTGCTAGCTTGGTCCAGTGATCCAACCTTTCCCCTCATACATTGAATGATATGAGTGAAAATGATGTTCAACTCCGAAGGCATGTTCGCCTTTTGGATCTTAGTCATCTTCTTGTTTGGATTGTAGTGCGACGCCTGAAATCCCATTGGTAGCCCATGATGTCAAGAAACTGAATGAGTTCAACGTCAGTTGGTGGAGAATTAAATCCTTTGGAGGTCTTTGAAGGAAGGCGAAGTGCTGTGTAGATGGCGTAAGCGGTGATGTTCCTTGGACCATGTTGAGTATGGAAAGTGATGGCAGGGATTGGTTTGCTTTGCTTGCTTAGAACTTCACCCTTATCAGTGGTGAACCAGAATTGCTGAAGAAGTGATTTGGAAGGCTTGGGATCAACCTTCAATGCATATCCTAGGAATGATTTTGTTGATCCATACTCTCTCAGTGATTTAATAAAGACCCTTTTCTATACTTAGTGAAAATTACGTTTAATATTATGTATTAGTGTTTCATCATCAACGATCATGCTAAGTCTGTTCAGCTATCACTAATGATCTATCTTGTAAACATTCATATGTAAAAGTGTTTTACTATCAGCGATCAAATACTGATAATGTTCAGTATCGCTGATGTTTTCTAATGTAAACAATTAGACGTTATCCCTGAAGACAAGTTTCACGACAACAAATGTTCATAGCTGAATCGAAGACGAAGCTGCTGAACAAAGACAAGTCTACTCATGACCTGATGCGGATATCAGTGAATCAAAGACAAATCTACACACACAAAGAAACCTGAGGAAAAGCTTCAGCGATAGGTGAACTTCTTTGTATCTCTGAAGGAAGAGATATTCAGCGATCGATGATCACTTAGCTTATGCCTGAAGTATCTTTTGACTTTACCATGCACATCCAGTACGATGTGTCATAATGGACATACCTCTGCCACAATTCGTACAACCACTCTGTCAACTACACTATTCATGATACGACCGAAAGCATGTCTCCCAAAGTCAGACTCTCAAAGCCAATCAATGAAGGACACATGTAAAGTACTTTGCCATGCATTTAATGCATAGGGTATAAATAGAAAGATCAACACTCCATCTGAGTGTGCCTTCATCTTTCTAAAAATATAGAAACCCTTGTTTTCTATATTCTCCCAATCCCCATTCTCTATTTCTTGTGCAACCATCTTAGTGTTTCTTAAGTTTGTTTAGATTAGGTTCTACTTAATCTTATTCCGCAACAGACTTATAAATTGTGTTTGACTTATCAATAAACAATTTATTAAACTTTAAAATTTTGTGTTTGTATTCAACCCCCCCTTCTACAAACTTGTTAAGCACCTTCGGGACCAACAGATTTCTTAAGAAAGTTTGCAACATGCACGAGATGAGGATATTTTCAGCGTCAAAGTCCAACTGTGCTAAGTGGTTGTTCTTAGCAACTTCTGAATCAGCAAGGGAAAATTTAACATTCTTGGAGGGAATGAGATTAGCTTGGGCCATTTCTGGAATAGAGAAAAAGAATAGAATAGAGTAGAAGGCTTAGAGTCCAAAAACATCATAGAATATTTTACCAGTTTCTTGTTAAGTAAAGAAACTTGGAAAATAGGTTTGTTTTTAGAGGAAAAAAAACAGTTTCCTGAAAAGGAAGTGAATAAAACATTCTTAAAAACCATAAGGTTTTTGCATACAATAAAATCCTAAAGAAAATGATTTTACGTGAGAAAACACTCTTAATCCAAAATGGAAAAGAATATTTAAGATTAGATTAGTGTTTTAGAGAATAAAGGATAAGAATCAAGAACCTGAAATTGTTTGAAGATTTGAAGATTTAGGGTTCTTGGTTTCTTGCTTGAATGTCGAGAGGAAGTTACTTGCTTTTTAAGTTTTGAGAGAACGTAAAAAGGTAAAACAGTAAATGGCATTCCTTTTATATGAGGAGAGAGAAGGAATTTGAAGAGAGAAGGAATTTGGAGCGGGAAAAGGAGGTCATCATGACACGGACACGTCCCACGAATTTGATTTGACATGAAGTGCAACGGACGAACGTGTCAGAAAAAGGCGTGCCATGGATTATCGTTTAGAATGACGTCATAACAGAGAGAAAACGTTTCGTTTTTAGAAAGTATCACTGATAGAAATTCAGAGATAATTTTTCTTTTCAAAGGATCACTGACTAGAAATATCATTGATAAGATTTGTTTATCAAAAAGCTTTTAACCACTTAAAGAAATTCAGTGATTGAAGATTTTGATTTTTGAAAAACGTCTTACTGAATGAGATATTCAGTGAGAGAGAATGAGAAAACATACATGAGAGTCAGTGATATGTAATCAGAGATTATGAGAATAACTGACATAATGCATGAAAGCTGAAGAATTAATCTTTAAGAGTCAGCATTCCAAGCTCACTGATGAGAAAGTTGAATCTTGTCTCATCAAGAGATTTGGTAAAAAGATCAGTGAGATGATGGTCAGTAGGGATAAAGTGAAGTTCAATATCACCATTCATCACATGATCTCTGATAAAATGATATCTGATCTCTATGTGTTTCATCTTTGAATGTAGCACTGGATTGTTTGCTATAGCGATGACACTTGTGCTGTCGCAATAGATTGGAATTTTGGATAGCTGAAGGTCATAGTCTAATAGTAGATTTCTCACCTATAAGACATGAGCGCAACAACTTCCAGCTGCTACGTATTCAGCTTCAGCTGTGGAAGTGGACATTGAGTTTTGCTTTTTAGTAGTCCAACTTACCAGCTTTCCTCCTAGAAGTTGACATCTTCCAGTGGTGCTTTTTCTATCAAGTTTGCAACCTGCAAAATCACTATCTGAATAACCAGTGAGATCGAACCCCGAATCTTTGGGATACCAAAGACCCAGGTTAGGAGTTCCCTTAAGATATCTGAAGATTCGCTTTACAGCGATCAGATGGGATTCCTTGGGTTCTGATTGATAGCGTGCACAGAGACATGTAGAGTACATGATGTCAGGCTGTAAGATACAACAGGGAGCCGATCATTCCTATATAGGCAGTGACATTTACAGGTTTTCCCGTTGGATCCTTGTTTAATGTCAGAGGAGGTGCCATAGGAGTTTTCATCGCTAAAGTTTGAGTGAGATCAAACTTCTTCAGCATATCTTTAACATACTTACCTTGGTTAATATATGTACCTTTATCAGTTTGCTTGATCTGAAGTCCAAGGAAGTAAGTTAGTTCACCCATCATACTCATTTTATATTCTTTGTTCATTCTTTTAGCGAAGCGAGTACACAAAGATGGGTTAGTAGAACAAAATATTATGTCATCAACATATATTTGTACAAGAATAATATGACCTTTTATCTTTCTGAAAAACAAAATGTTATCAATTTTTCCACGTTCAAAATTTTCAGAGATAAGAAAAGAAGAGAGTGTCATACCAAGCGCGAAGAGCTTGTTTTAGACCATAGAGAGTCTTATCCAGCTTATATACATAATTTTGATGTTTAGGGTCAGAGAACCCTGGGGGTTGTTCAACATAGACTTCTTCATTCAACTTTCCATTTAGGAACGTTGATTTGACATCCATTTGATATACTTTGAAGTCTTTGTAAAGTGTATAAGCTAAGAAAAGTCGAATTGCTTCGAGCTTGGCCATAGGGGTAAAGGTTTCATCATAGTCTATGCCTTCCTCTTGTCTATATCCCTGAGCAACTGGTCTAGCTTTGTTGCGGGTTACAGTCCTATGTTAATCTAATTTGTTTTTAAACACCCATTTAGTGCCTATAACAGATTTATCAGATGGTCTGGGAACGAGATTCCAAACTTGGTTTCTAGCAAACTCAGTAAGATCTTCTTGCATAACGCTGACCTAGTTGGGATCTCTGAGGGCATCATCAGTCTTCTTTGGCTCTAAAAGAGAAATAAAGTTAACAAAGAGACAAATGTTACCTGAACTTTGTCGTGTCTGAATACCTGCATCGGGATCACCAAGAATTTGATCTATGTGGTGATCTCTGGTCCATCGCTGAGCTGGGTCATGATCGCTCACCTCAGAAATTGGATCATCAATAGTAATGTCCACTAATTAAGAAACTTTAGGTTCTTCAGCTAAGAGATGTTGAGTTTCATATAAACCATTATTTACTGAGAGGTTTTCAGAAGAGGGAAGTTCTGATGGAGGAAGTGTGTTTAGTGGAACAGCTGAAACCCAAGAGGTGGATTAAGCGTTAGGAGGTATGATGTTTGGATCTTCATCAACATTAGGAGAGTTTGTTTGTTGATGATTGCTGAAGAGAGGTTCTGTTTCTCTATAGTGAGAGAACATCCAAGCATTCAGTTCTTCATTGTCAGCGATAGGTTTAGAGTTCGCTGATCTGGATTCATCAAACGTGACATGAATTGTTTCTTCTACAGTTTGTCTTCTCTTATTGAAGACTCTATAGGCTTTGGAAATTGAGGAATATCCAAGAAAGATTCCATCATGAGCTTTTGGGTCAAACATTCCAATAGCATCTTTGTTGTTTAAAATGAAACACTAACAACCAAAGATGTGAGAAAGCTGATAGAAGGTTTTCTTCCATGAAAGAGTTCGTAGGCTGTCTTGCTGAAACATTTTACTATCAGAGACCTAATTTGAGTAAAACAAGCAGTCTTGACATCATCTGCCCAAAATTGAGTTGGAAGATGAGAATCGCTGAGCATTGATCTTGTAGCTTCAATGATCGTTCGATTTCTTCTTTCAGCAACACCATTTTGCTGACGAGTTCTTACAGAGGAGAAATTGTGAGAGATTCCCTTACTCTCAAAGAAATTGTTCACAGAACTGTTTTTGAATTTAGTTCGATGATCATTTCTTATTGAGAGAACAGTTAGATTATTCAGCACTTCCATCTTTCTAACAAAAGATATCTATTCTTCTAGAGTGTCACTTTTACAGCTAAGAAAGATTACCCAAGTGTAGCGAGAGTATTCATCTACAATGACAAGTGTATATTTTTTCCAGCTATGGATTGGATATTGACAAGGCCAAATAAATCCATATGCAAGAGTTGAAGAGGACTTGTCACTGAGGAAACTTGTTTTGATTTGAAACTAGCTTTAGTCTGCTTTCCCTTTTCACATGCTGAACAAAGAGATTCTTTAGCATATGAGTGCTGAGGGAGACCGGAGACTAGTTCCTTTGAGGAGAGAGAATTCAGTGTCTTGAAGTTGAGATGAGATAGCCTTTTGTGCCAAACCAATTGACATCTAAAGAGGCCTTTGAGAGAAAAGAAACGTTTTCAGTGGTAGAAGACTCCATGTCTATTACATAGACATTTTCCATACGATAACCCCTAAGAGCGAGCTTTCCTTTTTCATTCATCACTGAACATGCTTTCTTACAAAAGCGAACTTCGTAGTCTTTGTCACATAGCTGGCTGATGCTAAGAAGATTATGCTTCAGTCCATCTACGTAAGTGACTCTTTTGAAGGTAGTTGTTCCATTGTTGATAACACCAAACCCTCTTGTATATCCTTTTCCATTTCCACCAAAGGTCACTAAGGGACCTTTCTCTTCCTTGTATTCAGTGAGCAGGTCTTTTTGTCCATTCATGTGTCGAGAGCATCCGCTATCTAAATACCAGATACCCTTCGATCCCTGAGAGGAGATATAGCTTATGGAAGTTCCTATTGGTTCTTCCACTTCTTCTTTAATCTCATCCATAAGACAAAGATTAGCAACTTCTTCATCAGAACTAGATTCTTCAGATTCAGCCCAATCATGCTCTTCAGCAATAAGACCTTAACCTTTTCGCATAAAGTTTTTCAACTTTTGATATTTCTCTTTCAACTTAAGGTATTTGCTATCGCTGGTTTTCCTGGAGGTAGAAGGTTTAAAAACTTTCTTTGACCTGCATTCACTTGAAAAATGTCCAACTTTTTCATAGTTAAAGCAAGTAGCAGTAGCCTTATCAACAGGGGTTGATTTTGGCTTGTCAGTAATAGAGAGAGGCTTATTTCTTCTGAAATTGCTCTTTCTTGCAAATCTTTTGAAAGAGTTTGTCAAGAGTGCTTAGGATTCATTAAACTCTGAAAGATTAGTGTCTGATAATTCCTCAGAGTCAGAATCTAACTCAGTGATAGTAAGAGTAGATCGCTGAGATGGAATGATCTCTGAAGAGACTAAAGCAACAGGAGCGCTTTTGGAGTCTTTAGAATCTTTTACAAGATTCTTCTTCATGAGATTTGATTGCTCATAGTTGAGCAATATTCCATACAAGGTGCTAAGAGAGAGAGAGAGAGAATTTAAGTCTTTTGTTAGCTTGAGACACATTGAGTAACTGTCCCAGCTTTCCGGAAGACATTCCAAGAATTTAGTTAAGACCTCAGAGTTAGAGTAGGTCCTACCAACAGTTCTTAGATCAATGATTAGACAGTTAAATCTTTGGTGAACATTAGATAGGGATTCATTCTTACCACATATAAAACTTTCATATTGTCTTACCAAGTTAATCTTTCTGGCATCTTGGATTTCAGTGGTACCTTCATATTGAACACATATGGTGTCCCACATTTCTTTAGCAGTTTTTAGATGCATGATGGAATGGAAGGCTTCATCAGGCAGAGCCATAGAGATAATGGTTTTTGCCTTAGCATCTAAATCGACTTTCGTTTTATCTTCATCACTCCATTGTCTTATTTCTTTAATAGCATATCTTTCAGGGACAGCAAGAGTGGTGCCAGTAGCTGGAACTGCAGCTATGATGGTGAAGGGTTCATAAGGACCATTTGCTACGTATTCAGGTATAGTGGGATCTACACCTTCTAGAAATAGCATCATTCGATTTTTCCAGAGAGCAAAGTTATCTCTGCTGAATCGAGGACGTTTTGAGAGAGAACCATTATCTTAGTAGTTAGTGTTTGTGTTTAGTGCCATATTGAGAATAACAAGGAAGAGTATAAAGAAAGATATTGTTTATGAGATTAAACAATCTGCTCTGATACCACTTGTTGGTCCCAAAGGTGCTTAACAAGTTTGTAGAAGGGGGGGGGGGTTGAATACAAACACAAAATTTAAAGTTTAATAAATTGTTTATTGATAAATCAAAATACAATTTACAAGTTTGTTCCAGAATAAGATTAAGGAAGAACCTAATCTAAACAAACTTAAGAAACACTAAGATGGTTGGACAAGAGTTAGAGAGAGGGAATTAAGGGATGTTAAGACACAGTCTCATTGGATTCAAGATCATCCAAACTAAAGATCGCAATCTGAAGCTAAAGCAGAAAAGTCGTCTCATTAATATTAGTCTAAGTCGTTTGTAATAAAATGTCAAAGTAATTAATGTTAATTGTAATTTAGTATTTAGTTTAATTTTAGTTAATATCTAAGTTAGTTAGATATTATTATTTAGAAATAATATCTAGAGAATAAATCTAGATATTATGTTAGTTAGATATTATGTTAGTTATTAAGTTGTGTGTTGTAGAAGCTAAGAGATAATAATCGAAAATATCAGATCAACACAATACACACACTTAAAGGTGAAAAACAGAGAGAACACATCCAAGCTTAAATTTGATCAACCTTGTAACCGTTGTTATATATCAATACAGGTTGGTAATCATATTGTGTCGTTAATCTATAAACTTGATAAGTATTGTTGGACCAACAATTGGTATCAGAGCCTGATTAAGATCAAAACAAGTTTTCAGAAAAACGACTCTGTGTTCTTCAAGAAAAAATCGACTTTGTGATTTTGAGTGTTTTAGGTGTTAGAATCGATCAGGTTGTGTTCGTACTACATGCTAGATCGAGTTGTTGCTATTTGATTTCACTTTTAAGCTTAAATCGAGTTCCAATTTGTGGATTTTGAGTGAAAACAGTCGAAGTGGGTAAGTTCACTGTGTCATCAATTTATTTTCGAAAAAGTGTGTTTTAGAGAGATCGAGTGCTAACATTCTATTCTAAAAGTGTTTCTAGACACATTGGTAGGGTTTGGTATTGGTAAATCGTTTCAGGAACAGATTTCAGAAGATTTTTAGAAGTTCAGGACGAACACCCGCAAAGCAGAGGAAGAATAGCACGCAAAGTCCCACTTTGCGCGTCCCAAAGCAATCGCAAAGTCCCACTTTGCGCGTCCCAAAGCAAACGCAAAGTCCGACTTTGCACGTCCCAAAGCAAACGCAAAGTCCGACTTTGCGCGTCCCAAAGCAATCGCAAAGCTCACTTTGTGCGTCCCAAAGAAACGCAAAGCTCAACTTCTCGGTTCCCAAGTGACCCGCAAAGCTCAACTTCTCGGTTCCCAAGTGACCCGCAAAGCACACTTCTTGGTTCCCAAGTGACCCGCAAAGCATACTTCTCGGGTCCCATTAGAAACGCAAACCTCACTTAGAATATTTTTTCCTGAGAATTTTTCGAAACTGTAATAGAGTCTTTAATTGTCATAAATTTTTTCTCTTGGGGCGCTGCCCCCATACCCTCGCAAGGAGATAACATTTCTTATTTATATATCAATACATATGACTTCAAAAGACGCTCTTTCCATTGGCACGGATGTCAAACCCCCAGTTCTGTTCAAAGGGGATTACGAACAATGGAAAGACAGATTTCTTGACTTTGTGGATCGACACTCAAACGGAGATAATATTCTTTTATCAATAAAAGAAGGTCCCATGGCACCACTTTCTGTCCAAGTACCTGATGATTATGATGATAATAATGTTGAAGATGATTCTTCTGACAGTGAGGATGGGAACGTGGAAAGAGAACAAAAGATGAAAACTGTTACGCTAGAGTATGCCCAATTTTCTGATGAACAAAAGAACCGTTTCAAAGCTGATAAGCAAGCAAGATCTTTACTTCTTCAAAGTATCCGTAATGATATCTATATCAAAATAGACAACTACAAAGCTACTGCTAAGAAAATGTGGGATTAACTTCAAAAGATGATGATGGGATCTAAGGTTGGAAACCAGATGAAAGTCGCAAACTGTATAAACAGTTACGAAGAATTCAAAGCCTTTGAAGATGAAAGCCTAGCTGACACTTATGAACGATATGTTCTTCTTCTGAACGAGCTGTCAAAGAATAAAGTTAAAAAGAAATGGATAGAGAACAACGTCAAGTTTCTCAGTCTTCTTCAACCAGAATGGAAGAAGCATACACGAAGAATGAAACAGATGAAAGATCTGTCTGACATTCCACTCCACGAAGTGTACGAGACACTAAGGCAGAACGAAGAGGAAGTAGAAGATAAACGAAATGGAAAGAAGAAAAAGGAAGTTGAGAAAGTTACTGATTCAGTTGCACTTGTTGTCAAAGATAAGAAGAAAAAGAAGAAAGTAATTACAAGTTCTGAATCAGCAACTGAATCTGATGGAGATGATGGAGAAAGTCTCAAGCAAGCACTACAATTACTGACCCGTGCATTCCAAAAGAAATTCTACAAGAAACCGGGATCAAATTCATAGAGATATTCTTCATCAAGCTCCAAGAACCGTGAGCATAGAGAAAGAGTAGAAGGTAGTAGATCTCAAGAGAAGAAACCAAGAGAAAGGAAGCAATCTGGGAATGACTACACCAGTACAGACAAAAAAACCGATGTCCCAATCACATGCTACAACTGTGGCAGGACTGGCATTTCGCCTCAAACTGTCGAAAGCCAAAGGTTCGCAATGCGGCGTATTACCAGAACAAACTAATGTTAGCCAAGCAACTAGAAGCCGGCAAAGCATTAATGGCTGAAGACGAATTCTGGTTAGATCATTCTGAAGAGGAAGATGAAGAAGAAGAGAATGAAGAAGCTGCTAACATGTGCTTGATGGCCAATCATGCAAAGTATGATGATTCAGATACTGAAGCAACTGAAGAGGTAATGAACTTAACCGAAAATAAATTTATGATTAAATTGGATGCGATGATGGTCGAACTTCAAGACCTTCAGTCGAAACTGGAAAAGGAAAAAGGCAGAGTTGCTAAGCGGAATCAAAAGATCTTTGAGCTAAATACGTCAGTTATTGGGAACAAAAATCTCATGGATTCTCTACGCAAATCTGCTTCTGATTTTAATCTTAAAAACGATTGTTTAGAAAAGAAGTTTTCTGATTTTGTTTCTCAAATTTCTAAGTCTGATTTAGAAAAGAAACAAACTGCCGTAATTGTTTATAAGCTGCAGTCTGAGAACAAGAATCTAAATAAGAAAATAACTGGTCTGGAAACCAAACTTTACTCAATAGGCCAAACAGATCAAACTATTTTCATGAATACACCAAATGAAGAGGCTGATTTTAAAGAAAAATGGGGATTAGGTTGTAATAATCCTCATTACCTGAAACATGTTATCAGAAAACAGCCTGGTTTATATAATGCAGATTATATGTATGCTGCTCGTAAACTTCCTCATTTGAAACCCAAATTTGTTACCAAAGCATCAGAAGAAGTCGAGGCAAAAGAAGATACGAATAGAAAGAATTTGAAGAAAATGCAACTACCATTCTGTTATGCAAGACTGAATGATAGTTATATTTCGGAAAAACCTAAAGTTCTTTCAAAAGAATATTTTGCTACATATTCTTCTACTGAGATGGAGGCAAAACATGTTCGAGCTAAAACTTATCTACCTCCACTTGTATTAGAAAGCAAAATAATTGAGTTAGAAGATGTCTTATCTGACGAAAGAATTTTGGTGAAAATAAAACAAGATGTGTTTTCTACTGTTTTGAAGAACACTGTTTTTCATTCTGAATCTAAAAGGTGTTCTACAGTTTCAAAAACCCCTCACACTTCTACTGATTTCTTTGATGACTTATTTGAGCCTGCAAATGATTTTTTAAATACTGAAAAAGGGTGTATAGATGGAGTAGAGATGGTTGATTTCAATGCTTCACTTCCAGATCATTCTACCAAGTGTTTCTAAACATCAGCGTTCAAAGAAACAGAACACCTCTGGTAAAAGCAAGAAAAGCCAATCTCAGAAATCTGAATTACCTGATAAATCTAAATCTTTAAATCAGATTCATACTACTAACCTTCCTGTTCACAGAAAGTTAGATGGTTCAGGTTCACCTTAGAGGAAAGGGAGCTACAAGGAAGAAAATTTTTTCTGGAAGAAGAAACCAGTTAAAGATGAAAGCTCATGTGTACATACACATAAGGAAACGAAGAACAATGCGCTGAAAAGTAAACCTGCTCATGTTTACACAAGAGATCAAATGATCAGGTTATCAGGTAAGGAAAATTCTTGTTCTTACTGTTGTACACATGATCCTGTTCACAAGACGAAAGATCATTACTGGTATGGTTCTTATTCCATAACCCCCATACGAACTGCAACTAACACTTATGGACCCAAATACCAGTGGGTACCAAAGAAGAATAATGATTCTGTGTTGCAGGCACCTACTGTCAAGGGGGAGTAGGAGAACTAAGGCTTCTGAATACTTCAGTTCATAACCCGGACATCAATGTCAACAATGGCTCTTGAATACAACAGTTCAAGACCCGCACTTCAATGATCAAAAGACCTTACTCCAATGCTGATATGAGAGATTGTACTCCGATACTCCAACGAGAAATTCAACCTTCAAAAGGAGTACATATTTATTTCTGAAATTTTAAATGCATATCTTTTCAATGATAATTTTTTCAAATGCATAATTTCAGGGGGAGTAAGAGAAGTTATTAGTTTTACTGCTTTTTGTCTTTTCAATATTAGTGAATAAAGTTTCTTTGACTTGACTTAAGACTTTTGCAGAATTTTTGAGAAGAGCTTACACGATCATATGTTTATGACTTTAAGCTAAGCTTCATGAGATGTAAGATCGAACTTAAAGGTATATTCCTTTATCTTAATCTCATATTTGATTGAAAGAAGGACAACTTTCAATCATTGAAAACATATTCTTAAACGTTCAAACCACTTCCTGATTTTTCACAAGATTTTATATTTCGTGAGTGTACTTTAAATGGTCTACATGAGCTTACATGATTATAAATCATTTTGAGCAACATATTCTTTATAGAAAAACAAGGATTTCTTTGTGCTAGGAATTAACACAACTTCTATGGAATCACGTTAACCAGTGATTTCTACCCATGAAGTTAATCCATAGTGATTGAGTGTGAGAAATGAAAAGAAATGAGTGTGGATTGGATAATGAGCTATCATGAAAAAGAGAGTCCGGTTAGCAGTGAGCTAAATGTTTAAAAGAAAGAGGGTGTGAGAACAGAGTTAAAAGAATATCAAAACTCTGCACCAACTTTTTCTGAGTCGGGCAACCACATTTCTAGTGTTTCACAACTCTTTTGTGATCATCATTAAAACAGGCAACTAGCCCATGCCAACTCTTGAAATTACCCCACCAGCTACTCATTTACTTCTTAACAAGAAAATGTTTCATTTTCAAAGGGGAAGCAACACATATGTTATCTGATTTTCATTTGGAAAATCTAGATATTGTAAAGAAGGAAGTCTGCCCCACCTTCGCACTTCACTCATGCACATTGAGTCTGTGTTTAACTTACTGTTGTCTCAGTGGTTTACACAATTTCGAGCCTATAAGCAATCATCAAGTGCTTAATTCTTTCTATCACAAGCACGAACACACAAGGAATTTGTTACTCTGTCATAACGTTTATAGAAATAACCTTTGTGGCGTTTCGATGATTAAATGGAAGCCCTGGGGGAGTCAACATCAAACAACTCCTTTCCATTGTGTATTCGTTACACACAGTGACTTAGTGTTACTGACAGGCGTTTCTAACTGATTCGTTTATTGCTACAGGTGTTACATGACTATTTTGTCTGGATTTGCAAAGATCGGGATAAATATCTATTACATTGACGAATCAGAGGCTACTTATGATCAACATTTCTTGTCATCAAGTTTTGATGAATTTGTTACACTTCTCATCAAAAAGGGGGAGAAGATCTACCCAAGAAATGGAGAAGAGCTAACCAAGAAATCACATGTTTCAAGAATCACGTCCAAGATTGAATTCTTCAAAGAGCAAATATTCTGAAGATATGCTGATTCAAGAGAAATTTTCTTTGAAGATACTTTGATGAAGAATTTCGAGTTTTGACTGAAGATAATTTCTTCCCAACATCCAAGAAAGAAAAACTACATCTTTTGGGGAGTTTACTATATCTTGAAGACTAAGAGAGAGATTGCATCTTCTGTGCTGAAAGAGAAGATCGTATTGCTAAAATCATTTTCGTAATGATCTTGATCCAAAGGGGGAGATTGTTAAGACAGAGTCTCATTGGATTCAAGATTATCCAAACTGAAGATCGCAATCTGAAGCTAAAGCAGAAAAGTCGTCTCATTAATATTAGTCTAAGTCGTTTGTAATAAAATGTCAAAGTAATTAATGTTAATTGTAATTTAGTATTTAGTTTAATTTAGTTAATATCTAAGTTAGTTAGATATTATTATTTATAAATAATATCTAGAGAATAAATCTAGATATTATGTTAGTTAGATATTATGTTAGTTATTAAGTTGTGTGTTGTAGAAGCTAAGAGATAATAATCGAAAATATCAGATCAACACAATACACACACTTAAAGGTGAAAAACAGAGAGAACACATCCAAGCTTAAATTTGATCAACCTTGTAACCGTTGTTAAATATCAATACAGGTTGGTAATCATATTGTGTCGTTAATCTATAAACTTGATAAGTATTGTTGGACCGACAAGGGAATATAGAAAACAAGGGTTTCTATATTTTACAGAAAGATTAAAGACTGAAGGCTTAAGGCAACTCCCAGATGGAGTTGTAATCTTTCTATTTATACCTTATTCATTAAATGCATGGCAGGGTACTTTACAGGTGTCCTTCTCTGGTTGGTTGCATGAGTCTGACTTTTGGAGACATGCTATTGGCCGTATGATGAATAGTGTAGATATCAGAGTTGTTGTACGAAATGTTGCAGATGTATGTCTTTTCTGACAATCGTACTATTTGTGCATAGATAAGACAACAGAGACTTGAGGTATAAGCAATGTGATCATCGATCGCTGAATACCTCTTCCTTCTCAGAGATAGAAAGAAGTTCAGCTATCGCTGAAGCTTTTCCTTAGGTTTCTTCGCGTGTGAGTAGACTTGTCTTGTTTTCGCTGATATCCGCATCAGGTCATGAGTAGACTTGTCCTTTGTTCAGCAACTTCCTCTTCGAATCAACAATGAACATCTTTTGTCACGAAACTTGTCTTCAGGGATTACGTCTAACTGTTTACATGAGAAATCATCAGCGATACTGAACATACTCAGTATTTGATTGCTGATGGTGTAACACTAATACATACAGATGTTAAACGTAATTTTCACAAAGTATTAAAGAGAGGGTCATTATCAAATCACTGAGTGAGTTGGATGAACAAAATGGAAACCTGTCTTTCCATTGTTCATACTCTCCTTTGAACAACACTGGTGGTTTGACATCAGGTCCTATTGCCAAAGCATCTCGAGAAGTCATCTTGATAATTGAACAGACCTTTAAACACATAATCAGAAAATATCAAAATTTCTGAAAAACTCAGTTAGAAAAATGACTAAGTATAGAATCCTCATGCCTCTATGAAAACTTTTCGCACAAAAGATGAAATTCGCACACCAAAGAATGCGAATTCTCACTTCACACACGCTGAAAAAAGCGAATTTTAAGCTTTTCGCATAAGGAAGTATGCGAATTCCTCACTTCGAATTTTTCAGACTTTTGAGCTTTTCGCATGTAGAAGATGTGCGAATTTTGGACTTAGAAAATTTCAACCCTCTGAGCTTTTTGTATCGATGCGAATTATGGACTTAGAATAATTTCGACTTTGAGATGCGAATTTGAGTTTTTCGCACACAACTCTATGCGAATTTCACACTTTTCTTATACAGAACAATGCGAAAAGTTCCCTTAGAATATTGAAATATTCACTTTTCGTATCTCAAGCTATGCAAATTATAAAATTCGTATGCTGCAATGTGCGAATTCCTTCCTTAGCTTTTGCCAAACCTCAATATTGTGTGAAAACCTCAAGAACATGCGAGTTCTTCATTTTTCATGCGAGCTCTTCACTGTTTATTCAAATTTCGTAGATCTCGGCTCAAAAACTTCAAAATCACCCAAAATTCGATCCAAAACCTTGAATTAGGCCATGAACTTTGTCAATTTGATCTCGAATACTGTTAGAACAATTTACAATCAATCAAATTCAAACAAAATGCCAAAAATTACAAGATTGATCAAAATACAGTGCGTTTATAAACTTCGAACAAAAAATCTCATCAAATCCAAAATTCACCTAAATCTGTTGTGAATTACATGAAGTAATACAAACCAAATCTGTTCTAGATCATAAAATGAGTACAATTCAATCAAAATACAATAAAAAACAACACTAGAAAAAGAATTCAATTATGGAATAGTGAAGCGTGCTAGTTTTTCAATTCGATCACAAAAAGCTCAGATTTTGATCGTGATTCTGATTCAGTGTTTGCTCTGATACCAATTAATATTCCTAACAATGTGCAAATCAAGATGATAACAACAATAAATCGATTCTAATAGCCATATGTATTTCAATCAAATCACAGTTTACAAGATGCTATCTAAGTACAAAATATTTCTCTCTCTATGATCTCTCTGTAATCGAACCTTCTAAGTGTCTAATGATTCTACTAAAATAAAAAGGTATTCATACTTACAAAGTTACAAAGACAAAACTAGCTAAACTAAACTCTTTGACTTTTGAAGGCTTTGACAATTTATTCCTTGAGCTTTGACTTTGACTTTGCATTTGAAGACTTTAACTTGGAACTTTGACTTTTAATTCCCATGATCTTGGATCCAACATATTCCTGCACTAATATTTAGAAGTGAAGGATGGATTTTAGGTGAGAGAAAAAAGTAGAGAAGATAATTATGGAGAAGCATACCTGAGAAGGTTTCTCCCCCTCAGATGTAGAGATAACCTTCAAGTTACCAGAGGCAGCTATACCTTTTTGCTTGCTCTGGGATGTTTGATTTGAAGTCTTCTCAGTTCTCCCCCGTGTTTCATTTATTACCATGCCCTTGAGCTAAGGAACGCTGATGGGATTTGGTATGAACCATAGGGCTGATTCATCATCTTCATCGTCATCATCATCAGCGCCCTTGGAGTCTTGCAGATCATCAAGCTTCAACTCTTCATCATCTTCCTCCTCGTCTTCCTCCTCTTCTTCAGTAATTAACACATTGGAAGAGGAAGGAGGGCTTTGGGCAATTTTATTTACACATCATCCCCGTCAAATAGAGAGAGGTCTTCATTTTCCTCTTCATCAACCTTCTCCCCCTCTTTGTCATCATCATCAGGGGGAGGGAGGTCAGCAGTGGCAACAACTAACGAAGAAGAAGCATCGCCTTCTAGCTTTTTCATCCTAGCTTCTAGGCCAGGGATGATCTTAGTTGATTCAAACACGAAATCTGCAGCGAGCTATAATGACTCTCGATCAACGTCCGTGAAAGAAGGTGCATGAGCTGGAACTGGTTCCCTCAGGATGCTCAGGACATTAGCTAACAGCTGATTGGTAGTATCAACTTTTCTAACACCCTAAAAATTGGGGTAATTTAAAACTTAAAATTTTCTCAATATAACATTTATAATTGGAGAAAACCACCCACCAAGGGGAAAGAGTAAAGCATTTACAAACCTGTAAATGAATATCAAAATTAACAACAAACTAATATAAACAATATCTATCTAGATTATATTGGTTGTCAATCAAAAATTCCCAAAATGAACAATCTATCTGTATGCTAGTCTCCAAAAGATCCTATTTCCAAAAATCCCATAGCGGCTCAATGCTCTTCCCTCAAACCAAAGGCGACCCACCGCTAAGGGAACTTGTTATACATGTCATTTAACAAAACAAGTGTTAGTCTTATGCCTAGTGAGAACAAACAATTTATATAGTTAAATCGTAGGTAAAACATGAAGTAAAATCCTTCCAAAGATTTATAAAATAAAGTATGTCAAGTAATCACATACGCACTTGACGGTCCAAAAAGCATCTTGCGACAATGGGGGAGACCTGATTTCCAAAGATCATGACAGAGCACAAAAGTAAGCCACTCTCTGAGTTGTGAGCTCAATACTTGGACCCACGACCACGAACAACGCCGGCTCGTACTCAAATTTGGGGGAGGGCACCAAAGGATCCAAGTCATACTCATTCACTAGGATTACATTTACAGCCCATGGCTAGTAATCGGTCCCACATAACCGTACCAAATTGCCTTCGAGGACCCAATGTCTCAACTAGCTACATAGGGGGATGAACATCCCAATATAAGTCGACTCAATACCTATGGATCCACTAGTAATAGCCTAAGGCTTATCACCATTACATTGGTGACCCAAACTATAATTGTACATTTAATCCATACACATTCTCATAAAATAATTTGTTTTCTTTCACAAGAATAGATTCTCCTTTTGGTGTAAACTCGCCAACACCCATCATTAAAATCAACAACCATTCATAAGTTCCATTTTCCCAAAAACACCCTTACCAAGCAAGTCTCACAATATAGTGAAACCATATATACGACTAGAATGCATTTATTTTCAATATTTAACCACAAATGTGCAAGATAACCCCATTTTATAGATCATGACATAAAATATCCAAAATTTCAAGTTAGGTCAAAATCATTTCAGCAAAGAAAATGTGAACTAGGAGCTGATTAGAAGTTTAAAAGTATGGTTTGACATGTATAAGATTTTAAAAGGTATGAATGAACTCACTATCTTGGGTATTGATAAAAACCCTAAAACCCTTGGAATGGTTGAGGTGATCTAGAAGGTGGTAGAGTAATGGAGAGCTCTTAATCTTGACTTGAAACCCTAGCTTGATGATTAGGGATCACTTGGAACCTCAAGATTTGGTACCTTGAATGATCTTGAAAGCCCACTAAATGTAGAAAAATCGCATTGAATGAGAGAGTCTTGGGTAGATGAGGAGAATAAATGAGGCTGAAATTTAACCCCCCTGGAGCCCGTCGGCGAGAATGACTCCGCGACTATGCCCTTGTCATTCTCGCAGGGCATTGTCGCCAATAATGTACCGCGACTCTCTCGTTTTCGGCGAGAGTGATAGGAGATTATGCCAATGTCACTCTCATGAGGTATAACCGTGTGGGGCATATATAAGCCTTCTTAGGCCCGCGACCTTGACCTGCGACTTTTCCCTTGGGCATTGTCGCCGGGCATTATCGCCCTAGTGGTACCGAACTTGATAAATTCTCATTTTGCCCCTGAATTCTTCGTGACCCGATAGCTAATCAAGGTAAGTTATTCCTCGCTCACCACAAAAGAACCAAGGGTCATGAAATAACAAAGGGGACTAGTTTTACTTACAAGAATTTTTGGGGTGTTACAATCCTCCCTAACTTGGAAATGATTTCGTCCTCGAAATCTAATCTACATGAACAAATGGGGATATCTCCGCTTCATATCCTCTTCGGCTTCCCACGTTACGTTGGCTCTACTATGATGCTTCCATTGCACCTTAACCATTGTGACTTCTTTGTCGCGAAGATTCTTAGACTTTCGGTCAAGGATGGATTGGGGTTCTTTCACACAACGATTACTTTCATCCGCTCTTATCTCCGAGAGAGGAATGACACTCTCCTCTTCCGCCAAACACTTTCGGAGGTAGCAAACATGAAAAGTATTGTGGATTCCACTCATTTCCGATGGGAGTCCAATTGTTATGCTTGAAGTCCTATCCGTTTGAGCACCGTGAAGGGTCCACGGGGGACTCAACTTCCCACGTTTTCTAAAACAGATTATTCCCTTCGAAGGGGACACCTTAAGCATCACACGGTCTCCGACGTGGAATTCCATCGATCGTCTCTTCTTGTCGGCATAGCTCTTTTGCCGATCTGGTGCCGATTTCAACCATTCCCGAATGCCCTTCACCTTATCTTCCGTCTCTTGTACAATTTCGGGACCGACGAATTGCTTCTCCTCTACTTCAAGCCAACATACAGGAGTTTTACACTTTCGCCCGTATAAGGCTTCAAACGGTGCCATGCCAACACTCGAGTGGTAGCTATTATTGTACGCGAACTCCACCAAAGTGTTATCCCAGATTCTAACTCACTATTGATCACACAATCAATTCAGAAACACTTTTTATTGATCAATCAAATGATTTACATCAAACCATATACCTATTTAGTGCTATATAACAGTAAGCTCTATGTGTGTGTGTTTCTATGGTGTAAGCTCAGAATGCACATGTGTAATCTTATGAATCTAACTCCTTGACCTGCTTTATATATGGTCAACATGACCATAGCATTGGGTCAACTACACTACAACAATTACAAACAAGACCCTCATTTTAATCTTGAATACAATTTAGCTCTAACATTCTCCCCCTTCGGATTCAAGATTAAAAAAAATTGACGATAATCTTCAGGTCTTCTCTTTCTTGAAAAATCTTTAGAAAATGATCTTTCACGACTTTGACATCTTCAAATCTTTGTCACTTTGCTTGATCTTTGACAATGCTTTTAAACAATCTTCCCTTTTGATTTCTAATTGCTTTTGACAATCTTCACAAAACATTGAAGTCTTCAAAACTTTAACTCTTTTACTCAATCTCTCTTTGATTACAAAATGCAATAAGCTTTTTCAGAAATTTTTTTTAACACAACGATCTTTGAAGTACAAACATCGTCAGCTATCCAACTTTCTCATCTTTGTAACTCTCCCCCTTGTAACCAATCAATCATTTGACTTTGAAATCTTGAAATTTCTCCCCCTTTTTGATGAATTGTGAGAATCATAATCATCAAAACATTTCAAGGTCAACTCTGTCTTTGAAATATCTCCCCCAAATAATCAATGTAAGCACAATCATCATGAGAAATATAGAACAATCTCCCCCAAGTAGGAAAATAGTCAATCTCCCCCAAAGAATGATACGATCAAGCTTTGTCTGATCTGATAGTTTGCCGTCAATTTAGAAATATATTCATCCGAATCTTTTAAAATTCAGACAAGTTAAGAATGGTAACCCTGAATCAACGAATGAAACAGTTAAAATGACTGTCAGTAACACAAAGTTACTGAGTACAACAGATGTACTGTATAAGGAACTTGTGTGATGTTCACTCTTCAGGAGTTCCTTGCAATCATTGAATAACAGAAGGTTAATCTATGAACGTTCTGACAGAAAAACGAATTTTCTGTGTGATCGTGCTTGTGTATGAAAGAATTAAGCATAATGATTGCTTTTATAAGGCTCAAATATGTAAACCACTGAGACAGCAATAGTTATACACAGACTCAATGTGCATGAGAAAGGGTCGAAGGTGGGGCAACTTTCCTTCTATTTCAATATCTGAATCATCCAAATGAAGATCAGATAGATTATGTGCTTCTTCCCCTTTGAAATTGAAACATTCTTTTGTTAAGAAAAGAATGAGTAGCAGGTGGGGTTTTATGCAAGAGTTGGCATGGGCTAAGTGCCTTTTTCAATGAAGGTCATGAAGAAGTGTGAACCAACAGATTATGCGGCTGCCCGACTCAGAAAAAGTTTGGTGCAGAGTTTGATATTTCTTTTACTCTGATCTCTCACCCTCTTTCTTTTTAACATTTGCGCTCACTTCTAACCAATCTCTCATTTCGATTTTACCTCAGCACACTCCCACACTCGATTCTTTTTACCCCTCTTGCCTCAATCACTCTTAGGATTACTTTCTGGGTAGGAAACACTGGTTAACGTGAATCCGTGGAAGTCTTTTAAGCATTCACACTGAATCCCATGCATATTTTCCTAAAAAGAACGTGTTGCTCAACAATTATCTTGACAATTAAGCACAAGAAATCAATTTTTAGAAAATGTATGCTCATGAATAATAAGAATGAAATTTGAGCAATGTGAACATTTAAGATCTCTCAAAACTTTGAACATTTATGATCATTTAGTTTCATTGTTTTGAGAATCTGACAATGATTTAATCAGATCAAATATCATGAAGAAAAATGTAATGGGGTATCAAAGAACAAACATTTGTTTATATGAACAGAATATAAAAAAATTAACAATGAATGCACATTTAAAGAAGAAATGACGTCTGATCTCAAACAACATTGAATTTCAAACGGAGTATTACCGTCGAAAGTTTAATCTTTTGAGACATGGTAATTACAAAGTAAAAAATAATGTATTGAACCGATGTGTGTATGAATACTTGACAAAGTATATATGAAAGGAAAATACACAAATATTTTTCTTTAAGAAACACACGGTCAGATAATCGTTAAAGTATCCAAGTGAAAATAATTTAAAATCACACTTCGAAATTCATAAAACATTTTGAGAATGCGAAGTGGTTTGAACATTTAAGAAAACAATTTTCACTAGCGAAAGTTGTTCGTCTTTCAACAAGTGATAAAGTTTAAGAATTTAGAAATATATACCTTTAGCACAGAAATTCTCATCTCCCCTAAAATGAATATAGTCTTTTTAAGCATCCTTGACAAAAACATCAGATACTCCCCCTATGTATCTGTAAAAAGTCAATTCATTAGAAAAACATGACAGTTAAAGTATAAGTAACTTTTCTTATCTCCCCCTTAGAGATATAACAGTGAAATCTTATAAACTTCCCCTCAAAATAAAAACTCCTTTTGAAAGATGTTATCTATTAAGCATCCTGAAGAAGAAAAACTTTTGAGAACGGGTTCTGAACTGAAATATCCAGAATCCATATTCACATGAAATAACCTGCAAAACAAAAGATATTGGTAATCATTATAGAAATGATTCCGCTTTAGTCAGTATTTGATAAACATCAACAACTATTCAGAATTCCCAAAGACACAGATAAGTAAGCAAAAGTAAGATACACTCCCCCTTAGATCATGGATAAGTATTCAAGCAGGCTGCAAGCATATTCAACATACCTAATTTGCTGATTAAGAACTTAAAATGCTTTTCATGTAATGGTTTAGTGAAGAGATCACCTAATTGGTAGTCTGTTTGAACAAAGTACATTTCAACATATCCTTTCTCCACATGATCTTTAATGAAATGGTAGCGCACATCAATATGCTTTGTAATTGAGTGTTGAACTGGAATAGCGGTTATTGCATTGTGCTCTTGGAATCACAATAAATAGGGACACGCTTGTACGAATATCCAAAATCTGTTAGACTATAATTGTATCCAAGATTAAATGAGGGTCATTATTGTAATTGTTGTTATAGTTGTTTCTGTGTGTTGTAAGAGAGCTTAGAAGGTTTGACCTTGCTTGGTCATGTTGACCTATATATAAGCAAGTCTTTGTGTTAGATGTTAGGTGATACATAGAGAGTACAAGAATTAAGTGTGTGAAAGTGAAGGTGAAAAGGTAGTGGTGATTGAGAGAGAAAAACACATAGTTGTACACATTGAGTACACACACAAACACATTCTATCTTGAAAGTTTAATCACAAAATAGATCTATGACTTGATGTAATCTTGTGATTAATAAACAAAGTGTTTTGTGATAATCTGTATGTGTTTATGCTAGTAAATCTTGGGCCACAATTGGTATCAGAGCCAAATCCATTTGAAAATCAAGAAAATAAAAAAAAAACTCGACACTGTTCACGACACTGTTCATCGTTACTGTTCACCGGATCAATTTTGAGTTTTAATGCAAATTTCGAGTTGAATTTGATCAGGTTATGTTCACGAAGTTAATTAGATCGAGTCTGTATAATTCATTTCAGTAATTGCACTGTAATTGATCATCAATTTGATGATTTTGTGTATTTTTAAGTTTTCGAGTTCACACACTGTTTTTGAATAAAACTCTGTATTTTTGTGTTGTGGATCGAATTTAGTTGTTGGAAATGAGTTCTCGATGATCAAGTGAACAAATTCTCAAAGTTTGGTGCCAAAATTCGAAGTTTGGTGTTGAAAATGGTGAATCATATGAAGAACACGCACGGAAGTCCGAAGAACGCGCTAGATCTATCAAACGCGCAAGTTCTTCATTAGAACGCGCAAGCTGAAGAAAGTTATTTTTGGGATAAAACACGCAAGGCGTGGTTAGCGAGTTCTAGAAACTCGCTGATCGTTGTTAGCGAGTTTGGAAAAGTTCGAAATTTTTCTAAGGACCAGAACGCGCAAGCATGGTTAGCGAGTTTGCTCAAACGCGCATGTAGTGCCTAGCGAGTTTCGGGAACGCGCACGTCTCAATCAGCGCGTTTGAACGTGAATAGTAACTTGCGAGTTTAGGCGTTAGCGAGTTTGAGCTGAAACAGTAGTTTGCGAGTTCATTTGACGTGCGAGTTTGAGCTGGAATAGTGATCTGCGAGTTTACTCATCGTGCGAGTTTAAAATAGCAGGAAATTTTTCTAAGTGTTGAAACACGCAAGCTTCGACGAGCGAGTTTAGTAAACGCGCACGCCTCTGTTAGCGAGTTTCAGTATGAATAGTCTTTAGCTTGCGAGTTTCGTCGATTTGCGAGTTTTGATCTGCGTGTTTTATCTGCAAGTTTGCTTGCGAGTTTATCTGCGAGTTTGTTTGAGAGTTTATCAAACGAACAAGTTTTGATCTGCGTGTTTCTCAGTCTGCGAGTTTCAATAGTGACTTGCGAGTTTTGTCACTTAGTCAAATTTTTTCAAAATTGTAACATGCCCTTTAAATGTCAAAAAAAATTTCTCTAGGGGCGCTGCCCCCATACCCCCGTGCTAAGTCTGCGGAGGGGGACAAAAGTTCTTTCTGTGATCTAAATCTCTGAATTTTTTTTAAGATTTCTGTAATTTTCTTGATTTGATTGGATTTAAAGATCTTTACTAGCTAATATTTTTTATCTTGTGAAGGTACATACATCTTTCAATCATGGCAAATGAATTTCTCTCTATGGGATCTCATATAAAGCCTCCGGTCTTATCTGTTGGAGATTATTCACAATGGAAGAAAAGAATGATTCAGTTCTTAAATCTAAAGAACAGAGATTATATGACATCTATCATAGATGGTCCGGGAAATCCACAATCATTTGTACCTGGACAAGCAGCCACAACTACATCTCCAGCAATCGCAGATCGATACGTGCCAAAACCATATCAATTCTTTACTGATGTGGAAAAGGCAAGACATAAGATAGATGAAGAGGCACTTATCTATCTTACTATGGCAATTCCTAATGACATCTACAATCGCGTAGATAGTAGGGAATCTGCAAAAGATTTATGGGATGAATTGGAGAGACAGTTTCAAGGATCAAAGAAGTCAATTCAGACAAAGCTGAATCAGAGTGTAAATGCATATGAAGGTTTCCATGCGAAAGAAGGAGAGACTTTGTTGGAAACATACAATCGTTTCAATGTGATACTGAATGATCTAAGGAGAAATGGGATGAACAAGTCAGAATCAGAGATCAATTATAAGTTCATCAAGAACTTGAACCCAGAATGGAAAAGCTATGCTATCAACATTCAGATGACCAAGGACATGGCACAAGAAGACGTCAATGATATCTTCACAACTTTATCTCAGCATGAAGATGAAGTAAAGCAGCTTGGTGCTGAAAACAAGATGGTCAAAGATTCTTTAGCCTTAATGTCTGAACGTAAGAAAGGGTCAAGTTTCAAGTCCAGTTCTTCTTACAAGTCAAAGTCAAGGAAATCCAAAGCTCTTCTAACTGAACTTACTGATTCAAGCACTGATCAATCTTCTACTGAAAGTGAAGAATATTCAGATGAGGATATGCAACAATTCGCTGAAAATCTGGCTCTTCTCACAAAGCAGTTTAAAAGTTTTGGAAAGAACAAGTACAAGCCGAAATATGAGAGTTACAAGAAAGAAAAGTACAAACCGAGATCTGAAAAGAAGTATGAGAAAAGAGGAGAGAAAAGAGATGAAAAGCGAGAAGAGAAGAGAGAAGGAAAGAAAGAAGAGACTGAGCCGAAATATGGAAGATGCTATAACTGTGGAAAACCAGGTCATTTTTCCAAGGATTGCAAGTTCAAGCATACAAAGAATTCTGAATATTATGCTCGGAAAACACTGTTAGCAAAGAAGGTGGAAGAAGGTCAGAACTTAATGGCTGAAGAAGAGAATTGGTTGTACAAGAGTTCTGAAGACGAATCTGCACACTTTACTCAGGTGTGTATGATGGCCAAAGTAGATGAGGACATTGAATCATCTTCTGATCATTCTGACTGTGGTTCCGAGGTACGTATTCAATCCTTAAAGACTCAAGTTAAGTTCATGAAAGAAGAATTTAAATCTTTAAAAGGCAAACTTAGTCATGAAAGACAAACAATGTTGAATTTTCGTGATGAAAATTCGATGTTGAAAGATGTGGTTAAGGAAAAGGAATCTGAAAAAGATTGTTTGAAAAGGGACAAAGATGTTTTAAATTCAAAGATATCTGAGCTTGAAAAAGATCTTGTAAACTTAAATGCTGAAAAATGTGATTTTCAACTAAAATTTGAAGCATGTTTTCAAGAAAGAAACGAGGCATATTGTAAAATCAAGCAACTGGAGGATTTAAATCTGAAAAGAGGACAGACTGAGCAAACATTAAATCTTTTAACAAACAAACTCCAAGATGTCAGATTTTATAATGTTAAAAAAGGTTTAGGTTTTGAACCAAATACTGTTTTGAAAAGAGCACCAAAAAATTTGTATAATTTTGATAAAATGGGCTCTAATTCTACAAAACCTGATATTCATGATACTTTTGTAAAAGTTAAAGTTGTGAATGATGATGACATTTCATCTTGCGCTGATTCTATTTCAAGTTTAAAATCTGTTGGTTTTGCTTATAAAGATTTAAATGAAAGTTACAAAACAAGAAAGATAGAATTTAGTGAATTTACTTCTCTATTTTCTCCTTGTTTACCAACAGAATCAGCCAAGGTTGAAGAAAATAATACTGAATCTCAGTGTCAGTTTGATGAATCTGATTTAGAAACTGATGTTGAGAATCAAGTGTTATCATCTGATTTATTCACGTCAAATTCCTCAAATGGTTCAGAAAGTGAAATTATCATGAATCAAAACCTTACTTCTGATTTTTCAAAAATTATGACTGAGGAGATTTTTACAGAAATGATGAATGCTTTAGATCCTGTTCCTATTATAGAGAAAATGGAATCAAACTCTGAGGTAAATCAAACATCTAATTTTGAGAAGAAAATCACTTCAAAAGACAATTGAAGAGTTAGAAGATGAGAATGTTGATCTCAAATTCAAACTTGACAAGTCTTCTGAAGAAAACAAAGAACTCTCTAAAGAGTTAAATATTTTAAAAAATGATTTGTTTCAACAAAATCTAAAGGAGAAAAAGATGTTTGACTCTACAAACTGGAATGTTCATTCTAATCCAGAGTTTGATACTGTTAATTCTAAATCTTCAGTTGTTTATACTTCTACTCCTGAATATCCTCCAAGTATGTTTGAAAAAGGAGAAACATCTTGTAATTCAAAGGCAAAATCATCTTCTTCAAAGAACACTAACAAGATTCTGTTTCCTGTTTCAGATATAAAGAGGCAAAATGATAAAGGAGAAAGGGTGAAGAATGTGAAAGAAAATAAAGTTGTTATAAATAAATGTAAAATCAGTGATAATGATAGTTTGATGTGTAAAAATTCAAACGTTTCCAAATGTCAAAGTTGTATGAATAATTGTACTTCATTGGATAAATCGAAGCTTTTGACATTTGCACGTAAGAATTTTATTTGCAAACACTCTCATGATAATGCATTTATCATTCCTTCTATTCATCCTAAATCTAAAGTTGCCAGAAAAACATCTCATGTCAAATCAGCTTCAAAATCCTTAACTCATCAGGCTAAAATTTTTCATGCTAAGTTTGATCATTTTACGAAAAAGAAAACATTTCATGAGCTTAATGTTAAAATGGTATGGAAATGGGTACCTAAGCCTCGCTATGAGTGGCGAATTAAGGCTAAGGTAGATGATGTTGATGAGTTGCGAAAAGCTAACAAGAAAGGACCCATCTGGATATGGGTACCTAAACAGAAATGAGTTGTTCTTTTTGCAGGCCTCACATACATGGTATATAGATTCAGGATGCTCGCGCCATATGACAGGATTTAAGCATCTACTTCACAATTATGTTGAGGAATCTACCGGTACTATAAGTTATCCTAATTCTGAGGTTACTGGATACATTCGAGGACACGGATCGTTAACAAATGGCATCGTGACGATCAAAAGAGTACTATACATAGAAGGACTTGATCATAATCTTTTCAGTACAAGTCAATTCTGCGATAGTAAATTTCAAGTTCGGTTTACGGATAAATGTTGTTACATTGAAGATAAAGATGGTTGTGCAGTTTTTAAAGCTAAGCGGAATGCAAATCTTTATTCTAAGAATTTTCTAACACTTTCTGCATCAAGACCTGTTTGTCTGATTGCAAAAGCTTCACGAGCTGAAAGTTGGATATGGCATCGACGTCTGTTTCATCAAAACTTTGATGCAATTAATCAGTTGGCGAGACAAGGCATTGTCAAAGGTCTACCAGAACTAAGGTTTGAGAAGAATTCTCTTTGTCCCGCTTGTGAAATGGAAAAGATGAAGCGAACATCTCATAAAGCAAAGACAAAATTCTCATCCTCAACACCTCTTGAATTGATACATATGGACCTTTGCGGCCCGATGAGGACTCAATCTATCAATGGTAAGAAATATATTTTGGTCATGATAGATGAGTATTCCAGATATACTTGGCTGGAATTTTTAAAGAACAAATCAGATGCAGCAGAGCTGATCATTAAGTTTTTAAAGAAGATTCAGGTTCGACTACAATTGCCGGTTATATCTTTGAGAAGTGACAATGGCAAGGAATTCAAGAATGAAAAGCTTCAGAGTTATCTCATATCTGTTGGGATCTCTCACAACTTTTATGCTGCCTACACTCCTCAGCAAAACGGTGTAGTTGAAAGGAAGAATCGAACACTGGTGGAAGCTGCAAGGACAATGTTAGCCTATTCCGAATTGCCAATGTTTCTGTGGGCTGAAGCCGTAGCCACTGCGTGTTTCACACAAAACCGCACGATTGTCATCAAAAGACATAAAAAGACAGCGTATGAACTTATTAATAGTCGAAAACCGAATATTAAATTTTTTCGTACTTTTGGTTGCAGGTGTTATATTCTCAATGATCGAGACAATCTTGGTAAATTTGACAAGAAGGCTGACGAAGGCTATTTCATTGGTTATTCGTTAACGTCTAAAGCCTATCAGATCTACAATAGACGAAGCAAGACGATCATGGAGAGCATTAATGTGTCATTCGATGAATCATCAACGTTGACTTCTGAACACAACAGTTCAGAACTCAAGCCTAAACATAAAGTTTCTATTCAAGACGGAATAGAACCTGAAGTTAAACAGAATAAGTCTTCTAATTCAAATATAATTACAGCTAAATTAGACTTATTATTTTTTGATGCTTTTATGGATATTTGTGCAGATTTTGAAAAATCAAGCATATCCGCATCAACTTCAGAGGTTCCAATTATAATAGCAGATATTTCAGGACCTTCTGAAAATGTCACAATTTCAACCACATCAGGTATATCAGGTACATCTACACATATACATTATGAAGATACTAATGTTGATTCTGTGAATGCAGATCCAAATTCTACAACAGAAGTTCCGAGTGATTCTTCTATTGCTCCGGAAATATTTACTTCAGAAGAGGCTGTACAAGATGTCCCGAGCACATCTGGGGTTGATAAAGACTTACCTGCAGTGTATGATGAATATGAGGAAGATAATACTTAAGCTGAAATTCATCCGATTCCAAGTACAATGAAATGGACAAGAGATCACCCACTTCATAATATCATTGGTGATGCACAGTCTGGTGTACAAACGCGTGCAACATCGGCTAATTTTTGTCTGTATTCAAGTTTTTTAAGTTCCATCGAGCCAAAGAAAGCTTCAGAAGCCTTGCGCGATCCAGATTGGATACTGGAAATGCAAGATGAACTTCTGCAATTTGAGAGGAACAAAGTTTGGCGACTTATACCACTTCCAGAAGGAAAATCCGTTATTGGAACAAAGTGGGTCTTTAGAAATAAGAGAGATGAATCTGGAGTTGTAGTTCGGAACAAAGCTCGCCTTGTTGCAAAGGGTTATTGTCAACAGGAGGGGATTGATTATGAAGAAACATTTGCTCCTGTGGCACGACTTGAAATGATACGAATTTTTTTATCCTATGCAGCGCATAAAAATTTTACGGTCTTCTAAATGGACGTAAAATCAGCCTTCTTAAATGGGATATTGCATTGTTAGAAAACAGTCTCATTGGATTCAAGATCATCCAAAACGAAGATCGCAATCCGAAGCTAAAAGCTGACAAGTCACTCTCAACAATAGTCTAGGGTCCAAAATGTAATAATAGTCAAAGTTAGTTTGCTTTAATTATATTAGTTTTGTTATTATATTAGTTTTAAATATAATATCTAGATATTAGATATCTAGATATTATTAGTTGGTAGAAGTGTGTTGAAGAAGCTAAGTGATATAATATATATATATATATATCACCATCTCTTGCTTATAAAGAATATCAGATGAGAAGATGAAAAAATAGGACACACAAAGAAACATCAGTCCATCAAGAACACAGAGAGAGAAAGTGAGCTTAATCAGATCAATACCAACCTTTGTAATCCGTATTTTGTAATAGAAACAGGTTGGTAATCTTATATATCTGTTGTTTGATTTATCTGGTAAACGATCATGGACTAACAATTAAGAGCCTCTGAAGTGAAGTTAAAAGCCTCTGAAGTGAAGTTAAAAGCCTCTGAAGTGAAGTTAAGAGCTCTGAGGTGAAGTTAAGAGCCTCTGACATGAAGTTAGAGCCTCTGACGTGAAGTTAAGAGCCTCTGACGTGAAGTTAGAGCCTCTGACCTGAAGTTAAGAGCCTCTGACGTGAAGTTAAGAGCCTCTGACGTGAAGTTAAGAGCCTCTGATTTGAAGTTAGAGCCTCTGACGTGAAGTTAAGAGCCTCTGATCTGAAGTTAAGAGCCTCTGAAGGCTGATCATCAGAGCCTCTGAAGGATGAAGCTCAGAACCATCCGGTCGATAGAATTATCATACCGGTCGCTCTTCACATTCTTCTTCAAGCGCAAATCAAAACTTATCTTTTCTAAAGATCAAATCAGATTCTTCAAGATGAATTTTTCTGATGATGAGTATATTACAATGCTTAAATTGGATCTTAAAACACTTTCTTCATCAGCGGATCATCATCTTAAACGCTCAAACAAATTAGATCCTGCTTTATTAAAAGCAAAAGAATTGGAAGCTGAGAACACCGTGCTTCAAAAGAAAATATCAGAGTTTGAGAAGATGTTCTCAGATCTTTCCAAGAAGAGTGTTGAAGAGAAGAAGATACTTGAGCTTAAATGTTTAATTCTTTCTCAAAAAGTTGAAGACTTTGAGAAAGTAATCATTTCGGAGAGAGATCATTTTGCCAAAGAGAAGAAGGCAAATGATCTAAAGTCAGCAGGATTCTTAAGAGTTATATCAGATGGAACGAAGGGTGCTAAGAAAGGATTTGAAAAAGAGAGAAGCATCCTTGAAGCTGCAATTAAGAAGCTTACGGCTAAGCTATCTGAATTATCTAAGCTTGCACAGAAAGAGAAGAAGAAGAGGTCTGAGCTTGAGATGAAGATTGACCTCCTTATCAAACAAAGAGACAGTTATTCTTCAAAGAATAAAGAGCTTACTGCAAGCTCAACAATCAGAACTGTTTCTTCAAACAAGTCAGTGAAATCTTCTAATCATATTCGGAGTACTAATCTTTTCTATGACAGGAATAGAGATAGTTCAGGTACAAATCTCAGAAAAAGAAGCAACTTCAAAGAAGAAGAACTGGTCTGGAACAGGAAACCAGTAAAAGATGAGCTGAAAGGTAAAAACTCATGTGTTCATACGCAGACTGCCAAGAAGAACAATGCGCCAAAAAGTAAACCTGCTCATGTTTACACGAGAGATCAAATGATCAGGTTATCAGGTAAGAATTTTTATTGTTCTTGTTGTCATACACATGATCCTGTTCACAAGACTAGTGACCATTACTGGTATGGTTCCTACTCAGTAACCCCCATATGAACTGCAACTCACACACATGGACCCAAATACCAGTGGGTACCAAAGAAGATAATTGATTCTGTGTTGCAGACACCTACTGTCAAGGGGGAGTAAGAGAAGTGGCTTCTGATTATGATAGATCAGAACCCGTGCTTCAGAGAACAAATGGCTTCTAAGTACATCAACTTAGAACCCGTACCTCAACGAAGTTTGACTTCTAAACACAACAGTTTAGGACTCGCACTTCAATGATCAAAATACCTTACTCCTGAACTGATAAGGATTGTACTCTGATACTCCAACGAGGAAATCAACCTTCAAGGGGGAGTACATACTTTTCTGAAATTTATGCTTTGGAAAGATATGACGATCTTCACTTCAAAAAGAAAAGTTGTAGATCTCTATCATATGCTTTTATAACTGACATATTTTAGATGCATAATTTCAGGGGGAGTAAAAAGGTAATAACTTCTGATTATTTCTGATCAGAACTCGTACTTTAACTGTTTTACTGCTTTTTGTCTTTTCAACTTAAGTGAATAAATTTGCTTTGACTTGACCTAAGACCTTTTTCAGAAGTTTGAGAGAAGCTTACAAGATCATATGACTTTAAGCTTAGCTTCATGAGATTTAAGATTACACGTCAAGGTACAATTCTACATCTTAATCTCATATATGGTTAAAAGAAGGACAACTTTCAATCATTGAAAACATCATTCTAAAACATTCAAATCACTTCCCGATTCTTCAACCAGATTTTATAATTCGGAAGTGTAACTTTAAATGTTTTCTAATTCAATTAAGCTTTAACTGCTAAGTTGAACCATTTTGAGCATTATATGCTTCATAGGAAAATATGGGATCAGTGTGTTAGAATTAACACAACTTCAATGGAATCACATGAACCAGTGATTTCTACCCAAGAAGTTAATCCATAGTAATTGGGTGTGAGGAGTCAAAAGAAATGAGTGTTGAATGAGTGATGAGGTATCATGAAAAAGAGAGTTCGGTTAACAGTGAGCTAAATAATTAAAAGAAAGAGCGTGTTAGAACAGAGTTAAAAGAATATCAGAACTCTGCACCAAATACTTTCTGAGCCGGGCATCCACATTTCTAGTGTTTCACATTTCATTGGTGAACATTATTGAAACAGGCGACTAGCCCAAGACAACTCTTGGAATTACCCCACCATCCACTCATTTTCTTCTTAAAAGGAAAATGTTTCATTTTCAAAGGGGACGCAACACATTTACTATCTGATTTTCATTTGGAAAATCTGGATATTGAAAAGAAGGAAGTCTGCCCCACCTTCGCACTTCACTCATGCACATTGAGTCTGTGTTTAACTTATTGTTGTCTTAGTGGTTTACACATTTCGAGCCTTATAAGCGATCATCAAGTGCTTACTTTTTTTTTCTATCACAAGCACGATCACACAAGGAATTAGTTTCTTTGTCATAACGTTTATAGAAACTGCCTTTGTGGTGTTTCGATGATTAAATGGAAGCCCTGGGGGAGTCAACATCAAACAGCTCCTTTCCAATGTGTATTCGTTACACACAGTGACTTAGTGTTACTGACAGGCGTTTCTAACTGATTTGTTTATTGCTACAGGTGTTACATGACTATTTTGTTTAGATTTGCAAAGATCTGGATGAATATCTATTGTAGTGACGAATCAAAGGCTCCAACTGAATGACATTTCTTGAACATCAGACTTTGATGAATTCGTTGCTCAATCCATCAAAAAGAGGGGGAGAATATCTACCTAAGAAATGGAGAAGAGTCAACTAAGTCACATGTTTCAAGAATCGCGTCCAAGATTGAATTCTTCAAGATCAAATTTCAAGATCAAAGTATTCTGAAGATATGTTGATTCGAAAGAAATTTCTTTGCAGATACTTTGCTGAAGCAATTCTGAGCTACAACTGAAGATAATTTCTCCCCATGAACTGAAAAAGATAATCTACATCTTTGGGGGAGTTTACTATATCTTAAAGACTAAGAGAGAGATGCATCTTCAATGCTGAAAAAAAGAAAAGATCGTATTGCTAAATCATTTGAGTAATGATCTTGATCCAAAGGGGGAGATTGTTAGAAAACAGTCTCATTGGATTCAAGATCATCCAATACGAAGATCGCAATCCGAAGCTAAAAGCTGACAAGTCACTCTCAACAATAGTCTAGGGTTCAAAATGTAATAATAGTCAAAGTTAGTTTGCTTTAATTATATTAGAAATGTAATAATAGTCAAAGTTAGGTTGCTTTAATACCAACCTTTGTAATCCGCATTTTGTAATAGAAACAAGTTGGTAATCTTATATATCTGTTGTTTGATTTATCTGGTAAACGATCACGGACTAACATGCATGAAGAAGTATATGTTGCTCAACCAGAAGGATTCGTTGATCCAAAGAACCCTGATCATGTCTATGTCTTAGACAAAGCCTTGTATGGACTTAAACAGGCTCCAAGAGCTTGGTATGAAACTCTAACTCAATTCTTACTTGCTTAAGGATTCAAGAAAGGTACAATTGATACTACTCTCTTTCTGAAAAAACAAGGTGATGATATGATTCTAATCCAGATTTATGTAGATGACATAATTTTCGGTTCTACAAATCCAAAGTTTTGTAAAAACTTTTCACGAATCATGGAATCTCATTTTGAAATGTCAATGATGGGTGAACTGAATTTTTTCCTTGGTCTTCAAGTGAAACAGTTACCCGAAGGCATTTTCATTAATAAATCAAAATATATTCGAGATATTTTAAAGAAATTTAACATGAGTGATAGTTCAGTGATGAAAACACCGATGGCAACGGGCACACTTTTAGATGCAGATCTTTCTGGCAAATCAGTAGATCAAAAAGTGTACCGTAGCATGATTGGTTCACTGCTGTACTTAACTGCGAGTAGACCGGATATTATGTTTGCTACATGTTTCTGTGCGAGATATCAAGCTAATCCGAAGGAATCACACCTGGTCGCTGTAAAACGGATTCTTAGGTATCTTAAAGGAACTACTGAGTTAGGCCTTTGGTTTCCTAAGGGTTCGTCTTTTGATTTAACTGCCTATACTGATGCTGATCATGCAGGATGCAAACTGGATAGAAAGAGCACCTCTGGTTCTTGTCAGTTTTTAGGTGATAAGTTGGTTAGTTGAACTTCTAAGAAACAAAATTGTGTTTCTACATCCACCGCCGAGGCTGAATACGTAGCTGCCGCAAGCTGCTGTTCACAAGTCCTCTGGATGAAAACACAGTTAAAAGATTTCGGATATACTTACCAACGAGTCCCTATTTACTGTGATTCTAAGAGTGCGATTGCGATAACTGCTAATCCAGTGCAGCATTCCAAGACAAAACACATCGACGTGCGTTATTATTTTATAAAGGATCATGTCGAGAAGGGCGATATCGAGATGCACTTTGTGACTACAGACTACCAGTTGGCTGACCTTTTCACCAAGCCGTTGGATGAAAAGAGGTTTACCTTTTTAGTTAGAAAACTTGGTTAAACGCCAATTCATGATTCTAGGGGGAGTTTTTGTAATCTTGTGCTTTATTTGAATATATTTTGGATATTTTATCATATGTTGACTGACTAAAGCGGAATCATTTTTATAATGATTACCAAAATCTTTTTCTTGTAGGATATGTTATGTGACAAAGGCTTTTGAACAAATTTGTTCAGAACCCGTGCTTCAAAGCATAATGGCTTTTGGACAATTCAGTTCAAAACCCGTATTCAAATGTTTTCTTCTGAAGGATGCTTTCAAGATTACATCTTTTCAGGAAGTTTTTTGTTTGAAAGGGAGTTTGGAAATTATATTGCTATATCTTTTATAAAAATATCTCTAAAAAGATTGATGTTTTACAGATATCAAGGGGGAGGATATCTAGTCAAGGATACTTTAATTGCTATATTCATTCCAGGGGGAGTTAAGGATTCTTATTCACAGGTATAATATTCTAATCCTTATACTCTAACACTTGTGTAAGAAGAACAACTTTCATTTGTGAAAATTGTTTTTCAAATGTTCAAACCACTTCACGATCTTAAAATGTTTTTCTGATTTGAGAAGTGTGAATTTTAAATGATTTTTGGATATTTGTGAAAGTTATTGTTTATCTGGCAGTGTGTTCTTTAAAGAATAGTACTTGTGTATTTTATTTTCTATATACTTTGTCAAGTATTCCTACACACACTGGTTCAGTATTTTCAAATTGATTATGTTATTACCATGTATCAAATGATATATCTTTCTATGGTAATACTCCCGTCGTTTGGTATTCATAATTGTTTGAATCAAACGTCATTTCATTTTTAAATGTGCTTTCATTGATAATATGTTTATATATTGTTCATATAAACAACATACGTCTTTGAATTCCCAAATATTTTTTTCATGATAATTTGATCTGATCTTAATTATTGTCAGATTCTCAAAACATTTCTATTCTTTTCATTCATATAAAGTTTTGAGATATCTTAAATGTTCAAAATGCTCAAGTTTCATTTTTGAATGAGCATAGAAACACTGACATATGATTTCTTGTGCTTTACATGTCAAGAAAATCATTGAACAACATGTACTTTTAGGAACATGGGATTCGGTGTGAGTGCTTACTAGATCTTCCATGAATTCACGATAACCAGTGTTTTCTACCCCGGAAGAAATCTTTTGAGTGATTGAGGGGAGAGGGGTCTAAAAGAATTGAGTTTGGGAGTGAGCTGAGGTAAAACGGAAATGAGAGATTGGTTAGATGTGAGCTTAAATGTTTAAAAGAAAGAGGGTGTGAGAACAGAGTTAAAAGAATATCAGAACTCTGCATCAAACATCTTTCTGAGCCGGGTAGCCACATTACTGATTGGTTCACATTTCTTTCGTGACCATCATTGAAATAGGCAAATAACCCATGCCATCTCTTGCATACAACCTCCCTAGCTACTCATTCTTTTCTTAAAAAGAGAATGTTTCACATTTTCTGGGGAAGCAGCACATAATCTATCGGATCTTCACTTGGAAGATGATGATATTGAAAAAGAAGGAAAGTTGCCCCACCTTCAACCCTTTCTCATGCATGTTGAGTTCATGTATAATCATTGTTGTTTCAGTGATTTACATATGTTGAGCCTTATGAAACACAATCATTGTGCTAATTCTTTCAAAACACAAGCACGAGCACACAGAGAATATGTTTTTCTGTCAGAACATTCATAGAATTATCTTGTGTTTTTCAATGATTGAATGGAAGTCCTGGGGAGTCAACCTCAAACCATCTCCTTATATTGTACATTTGTTGTACACAGTAACTTTGTGTTACTGACAGACATTTCTAACTGTTTCATATGTTGATTCAGGGTTACCATTCTTATTTCGTTTGAATTTGAAAAGATTCAGATGAATACATTCATGGTTCAACGACTCCTTCAGATCAGACGACATCTTTTATCACATCATGTTTTCGGGAGATTCATAATTTTCCTGTATGGAGGAGATTGTCTATTATCCAAAGGAGGAGATGAAAGTTCATGAAGAATGTGCTTATCAGATGGTGGGAAGTTCATTCAATGACGGATCTGGCCTTGAAGTGTTTTAATGATTTTGATTTTTACAAATCATTAAAAAGTGGGAGAATAATGAAAGTTCAAGATCAGAGTGAAGTTTTAAAGATTTCAGAGAAGATAAAGTTTTCAGATGATTAAAGTCAACGGTTAAAGAAAGCTTATCAAAGAAAAAGTTGGAGAAAGTCAGAGTTTGAAAGAAAGGTTGTTTATTCAGGATATGCAAAAGTGAATTCAAAGAGAGAGACAAGTTTAAAGAATTGTCAAAGTTTTCGAGATGTCAAAGCCAGAAAAGATTTCAAAGTTGAAGTTAATTCTAAAGATATGAAGACCTGAAGATTATTGCCAAAATTTTTTTAATCTTGAATCCAAAGGGGGAGATTGTTAGACTATAATTGTATCCAAGATTAAATGAGGGTCATTATTGTAATTGTTGTTATAGTTGTTTGTGTGTGTTGTAAGAGATCTTAGAAGGTTTGACCTTGCTTGGTCATGTTGACCTATATATAAGCAAGTCTTTGTGTTAGATGTTAGGTGATACATAGAGAGTACAAGAATTAAGTGTGTGAAAGTGAAGGTGAAAAGGTAGTGGTGATTGAGAGAGAAAAACACATAGTTGTACACATTGAGTACACACACAAACACATTCTATCTTGAAAGTTTAATCACTAATAGATCTATGACTTGATGTAATCTTGTGATTAATAAACAAAGTGTTTTGTGATAATCTGTATGTGTTTATGCTAGTAAATCTTGGGCCACAAAATCTTTCAACTGAGTCTTCATCCAGAGGACTTGCGAACAACAGCTAGCTGCAGCTACGTATTATGCCTCAACAGTGGATGTAGAAATACAATTTTATTTCCTTGATGTCTAGCTAACAAGCTTATCTCCTAAAAATTGGCATAAGCCAGAGGTGCTCTTTTTATCCAGTTTGCAACTTGCATGATCAGCATCAGTATATGCCGTTAACTCAAATCCAGAATCCTTAGGATACCAAAGGCCTAACTCGGGAGTGCCTTTGAGGTGTCTAAGTATTCTTTTAATGGAGATCATGTGAGATTCCTTAGGATTTGCCTGAAATCTAGCACATAAACATGTAGCAAACATTATATCAGGTCTGCTAGCTGTTAGATACAGTAATGAACCAATCATACTTCAGTACACTTTCTGATCAACAGATTTTTCGGATAAATCTGTGTCTAAACGTGTTCCGGTAGCCATAGGCGTTTTCATTACTGAACTATCAGTCATGTTAAACTTTTTCAAAATGTCTTGTATGTACTTCGATTGGTTTATAAAAATACCTTCGGGTGACTGTTTGACTTGAAGTCCAAGAAAAAATGTTAACTTACCCATCATAGACATTCATACCGAGACTCTATTATTTTGGAAAAGTTCTTGCAAAATTTTGGATTAGTAGACCCAAATATAATATCATCTATATAAATCTGGATTAGTATTAAATCCTCACCTTGCTTTTTAAGGAACAAAGTTGTATCAATTGTAACCTTTTTAAAACCTGAGGCGAGTAAAAATTAAGTAAGAGTGTCATACCAAGCTCGTGGTACCTGTTTTAAACCATAGAGTGCTTTGTCTAGGACGTAGACATGATCAGGGTGATGCGGATCAATGAAACCTTCAGGTTGAGCCACGTAGACTTCCTCATGCAAAATACCATTAAGAAACTCCGACTTTACGTCCATTTGATAGACAATAAAGTTCTTATGTGTTGCATAAGATAAAAAGATTCTGATGGCTTCGATCCGAGCAACAGGTGCAAACGTCTTATCGTAGTCAATGCCTTCCTGTTGACATTAACCCTTTGCTACCAGGCGAACTTTGTTTCTTACCACAACTCCAGTCTCATCCCTCTTGTTTCTAAAAACCCACTTTGTGCCTATCTGAAAGTCCAAGAATCACTAAATCTCTAGAGAGAGAAAGTGGAGAGAGAAAGTATACGCTCTAAATGTAAACTAATATTCAAAGTAAGGTTACAAAGTTACAAACACAAAGCACCTAAGGGACTTAAATATCCCAGGTCTTAACTAATACATATAAGCACTCTAAGAATAGAAAAGACAACTGAGAATAAATACAATGATTACTACAAAATTAGTCTTAACATTATCACTGATTTACCTTTCGGTAGTGGGATCGGTCGCCATACCTTGTTCCTTTCGAATTGTAGAAGCTCATCTTGTATTGCTAATATCCAATAAGGATCGCGTAAAGCTTCAGATACATTTTTCGGCTCTAAGGAACTAAGGAAACTTGAGTATAGACAAAAGTTAGCTGATGATGCACGTGTTTTTACACCACTTTGTACGTCTCCAATAACATTGTGCAGGGGGTGATCTTTCGTCCAACGAGTTGTGCTTGGAAGTTGTTGAATAGATACTTGCGTATTTTTCTTGTTGTATTCATCAATAACAGCAGGTACAACCTCAGATGTAGATCGAACATCTTGTACAGGTGTTTCTGATGCAGATAATTCCGGAGCAGTAGAAGAAGTAATAGGGACTTCATTTCCAGAATTTATATCTGCAGAAACAGACTCAGTATTAGTATTGTCAGAAACATTTGGTGTAGACGTACCTGAATAGGTTGTTGTTGTGACTGGTTCAGAAGGTCTATATATGTCTTCAGTAATTACTGGGACCTCTGAAGTTGATGCAGACACGCCGGATTTGTCAAAATCTACACATATGTCCATAAAAGCATCAAGAAATAGCATATCTAACATAGATGTAACAGTTGATGAGGTAGAGGACTTAGTCTGTTTAGATTCAGGTTCTATTCTGCTTTGTACAGAACCCTTTCCCTTAAGCTTGAGTTCTGAACTGTTTTATTGTTGGGAACTGAAGAATTTACCATGTATGGTTAATGCTGCTAGTTCATCATGGTTACTACTTCTGTGGTTAATGCTGCCAGTTGTAGTTAATGCTGTTGGAACAAAGTTAATGCTACTCTTCAAAATTAGTACTGTTGGAGTTACTACTGCTCAGAGTATTAATGCTGCTTATGATTAGTACTGCTTATGAGATGGAGATCCGTATGGAGAGGATGACAGCTGGATAAACTAAAGATTATGGAAAGCTTAGAGATAATGATGGAAGATATTCTGAAGATATTTTATTAATTGTAATTATCTTTTATCTTTAGTATATGTATAGAATATATAGAATAGTTTTACAGATTATTCATTCTAAGTTTTTTTTTGAGAGAATCAACCTCAAGGCATAGTTCCTAATTCTAGAGAAGTAGAATTCGTCTTGAAAGAGCTTGTTCTTCAAGATTGAGGTTGTGTGTGTAATCTTGTGATATTAATCATTCAATTCAAGTTTACAAGTTGTTAATCATATACACTGTTTGTTTACTATTCTATTGAATATCAAAGTGTTATTCCGCAAACTTCTTTGATATTGTTTCTGAGTATTCATAATTCTTGTTGAGAATTCGATCCTAACAAGTGGTATCAGAGTCTGTTCTCTCAGAAACATCTATTCATTCATCATGGAAAACTTTGAAGAATCAAACAGTACTCTAGTCTCTAAGGTTCCAATGCTCAAACCCAGTGAGTTTGACATGTGGAAGATCAGAATCAGGCAATACATTCTTCTCACTGACTACTCAATGTGGGATATCATTGAGAATGGTCCTTCTGAAGAAGGAAAGATTGGACCAGATGGGAAAAGACCCCCACCAAAGACAGATGGTGAGAGGAAGATCAGACAGACAGAGATGAAGGCCTTGAGCACACTACTCTTGGCCATCCCCAATGAATATCAGCATCAATTTTGCAACTGCACTGATGCTCAGATTCTCTGGAATGCTCTAGAGAAAAGATTTGCTGGAACTAAAGGCATCAAAAGAAATCAAAGAGATGTTCTAAAGCAGCAGTATGAGAACTTCACTTCTTCAAAGAATGAGTCTATGACTCAAACTTTTGATAGGTTCAACAAGCTCATTGGTGAACTGGCTACTGTAGGAGTGAAGATGGAGCAAGATGATATCAACAGGAAGTTCCTCAGATCTCTTGGGGATGAATGGACTATGTACACTGTATCATATAGACATAGTGACAATCTGGAAGAGAAGGAACTTGATGATCTGTATAATGATCTAAGAGTTTTTGAAACTGAGGTAGAAACCAAGAAGAAGCCCACTGGGTATATTCACAATGCTGCTCTTCTATCAGCATCTACTGATACTACTGCTAACCCTGAAGCAGTTAGTGCTGCCAGTGGAGTAAATTCAGAAAAAGGCACTGAAACTGTCTTTGAAGCGTTTTTATCCAGTCACAACAACAACTCCTTGATTAATGATGATCTGGAACAACTTCACCCTGATGACCTGGAGGAGATGGACATTAAATGGCAGATGGCCATGTTATCTATGAGGGTAAAGAAGTTCATTAAAAGAACAGGGAGAAACAACTTCTCTCAAAGAAGAGAAGATGGAGCTGGGTTTGACAAGACAAAAGTGGAATGTTATAAGTGCCACATGAAGGGACACTTTGCTAGATAGTGCAGAAGTGGTTTGCCAAATAACAACCACTAACAAGCTCAGAATGGAGGCTACAATCAAAACAAGAACCCTGCTCAAGCCCTTGTTTCTCAACAAGGAATGGAGTTTGACTGTAGTGACCAAGCTGAGGAAGCCATTCAGAATCAAGCTCTTATGGCAGAGGTGTCTGATCTCCCCTCTGAGGTAATTTCTAATCTTTGTACTCAATCCTGCATAGACACTGTTAAAAGGTACAGGGATCACAACCAAAACATGTGTGATGACCTCAAAAGATTAGAAAAGAACAGAAGAGATTATGTGTTGATAGTTGAGAGGTTTGAAGATCAAATCAAAGGCTTTCAAGCCAATGAACTTCAACACTCTTATGACATAAACTACTGGAAGTGGGAAAAGAATGAGTTAGAGACCAAACTGTCTAAGTACATAGAAGAGAATGATAGGTTGAAAGAAGAACTATCTAAGGTTAAGCTTGACATAGAAAAGTTTTCATATGCTTCAAAAGCAATGGATTCTCTTCTAAAAGCTCAGATTCATGATAAGATGAAGCCTGGTATTGGATACAACAACACACCTCCTCCTTATAACAACAACTATATCTCTCCTACTTCAGACATGTTAGAGACCAAGGAGAAAAAGGACTTGTCTGAGGAAGCCTTTAAGATAGATCCTTTGGATGAGGTAGTTGTTAAGGATATGACTGAGAAAGAAGCAAGTGAGAATAGGAACAATGCTGTGAGTAAAGAGATACCCTTAGAAAACAACATTGTTACCAATGAGGGAGGTGGAAGGATCTGGGTCAAGTCTAAGGAGATAGAGAAGACCAAAGGAAAGGATAACAAGGTCCATTACAAACAAACCACTGTTGTGAATCCTGGACCTTGTAAACAGTGTGCTTGCAATAAAGCTGAGAGCCTAAATTCTGGTATAAAAAGAGGTAACCAAAGAATCTGGAATAATCAATGGGCTCAGAAACAAGGAGTTGATCTGAATAAAATAATCAGACCAAAACCTTGTTTCATATGTGGTAAGTTAAACCATTAGGCTAAGCACTGTTTCTTTAACCCTATTAATCAACAGATGAACTTTCAAAGATTTGTGCAAAAACCTGTTGGTTATAGGAAGGCTGGAAAGAAACATGTGGTTAAGAAATCTGTTGAAACCAAAGGCCCCATGAAGAAAAAGGTTTTAAAAGAGAATATTAAAATGTGGGTGCCTAGAAGCACTAAAACTGTTAGTACTGCTGACAGGGATAGTGCTGCTAGAAGCATTATTGCTGCTACCAGTGTTAGTACTGCTGAAGATATTAATGCTGCTAATACTGTTAGTACCTCTTCAAAGGTTAATACTGCTAACACAGTTACTGCTGCTAACACAGTTACTACTTCTAACAAGGTTAGTACTGCTAAGCATGCAAGTGCTGCTAATGCAGTTAGTACTTCTAAAACCAATACTGCTTCTAGCAAATGTGTTTCCAAACCCATCATTGTGACAAAGTACTCCAGAGATGAGGAGTCAAAGTTTAAAAATCTTGTCAAGAAATAATGTAAATATTTTGATGAGAAAGGGGTACCCAAGACCACTTTGGCTTGGGTTCCTAATTCATACTAACTGATTTATCTTATGTGTAGGGCAACCAACAGCTCAAGGGGAAGAGCATATGGCATGTTGATAGTGGTTGCTCTAGGCACATGACAGGTAACATGTCATGCCTTCAGGATTTCAAGCATATCAATGGAGGACATGTTGCATTTGAAGACAATCTTACAGGTGGTAAAATAAGTGGAAAAGGTAATGTTATAAAAGGTAAGAAGACATTTGAGGATGTCTACTATGTTGATCAGCTAAAGTACAACCTGTTAAGTGTATCACAGGTTTGTGACAAACAACATAGCATATTATTTACTAATACATAATGTATGATCCTTGCTCCAGGGTTCAAGGTAGTTGATGAAAGCATGATACTACTTAGAACTCCAAGAAAGGACAATGTGTTGGGTCTGAAATATGCCAAGGATGGTTCAACATGGTTACTACTTCTAGTTCAACATGGTTACTACTTCTAGTTCATCATGGTTACTACTTCTGTGGTTAATGTTGCTAGTTGTAGTTAATGCTGCTGGAACAAAGTTAATGCTGTTAGAAGAAAACAGTTAAGACTTCTAGTTAATGCTGCTAGAAGAAAACAGTTAATACTTCTAGTTAATGCTGCTAGAATAAAATAGTTAATACTTCTAGTTAGTACTTCTGTTCTTTAATGCTGCTAGTTGATGGTTAATGTTGCTCAACAAGATTAGTACTGCTAGTTCAAAGTTAGTACTGCTTGAAGAGATTAATGCTACTGAGCATGGTTAGTACTGCTAGAGTTAATACTGCTCAGAGTATTAATGCTGCTGAAGATTAATACTGCCTATAAGATGGAGATTTGTATGGAAAGGATGACAGCTAGATAAACTGAAGATATTCATGGAAGCTGAAGATATTGATGGAAGATATTATGAAGATATTTTATTAATTGTAATTAGCTTTTATCTTCAGTATATATATATATAGTATTGTTTAGAATAGTTAGAGATAACTTTTGAGAATTAATAATTCATTCTAAGTTCAAGAGAGAAATCAACCTCAAGGCATAGATCCTAATTCTAGAGAAGTAGAATTCGTCTTGAAAGATTCTGTTCTTCAAGATTGAGGTTGAGTGTGTAATCTTGTGATTTCAAAGCATTCAATACAAGTTTACAGTTTGTTCTTCATATTTTCTGTATTGATTTACTGTTTTATTGAATATCAAAGTGTTATTCCGCAAACTTCTTTGATATTGTTTCTGAGATTTAATTATTGTTAAGAATTCGATCCTGACAAGTGGTATCAGAGCTAGTATTCTCAGAAACCTGCAATCATCATTCTTCCTTGAAATCAGAAATCATCAATGGCTAAAGTTTCAGATTCTTCAAGCACAGAAATCCCCACAGAGGTAATGTCTAATCTTTGCTCTAAAACTTGTATGGAAACTGTTAAAAGGTACAGGGATTACAACCAGACAATGAGTGATGACCTTAAAAGATTAGAGAGAGATATAAAAGACTATGTAAGAATTGTTGAGAGTTTTGAGGAACAGATCAAAGTTTTCCAAGCCAATGAACTTCAACATTCTTATGATACAAATTACTGGAAGTGGGAGAAGAATGACCTAGAACTTCAGCTGAAAAAGTATAAAGAGGAGAATGAGAAGATAAAGAGTGAGTTTGAGAAAGCCAAGCTGGATATTGAGAAATTTTCCAATGCTTCTAAAGCAATGGACTCTTTGCTCCAAACTCAAATCCATGACAAACTTAGAAGAGGAATAGGCTATAACACCACACCACCACCATACAACAACAATTACATTCCTCCTATATCAAACTTACTAGAGACCAAGGATAGGAAGGAATTGCCTGTTGGAGCCACTAGGGTAGATCCTTTAGACAAAGTGGTGGTTGAAACAGACTCTGAAGAAGAGAACTCTAGTGAAAAGAGTAAGGAGAACATTGGGAGTGGTGAGATTCCTCTAGAAAATCACATTATCACCAATGAGGGATGTGGAAAGACTTGGGTCAAATCTAAGGACATAGAAAAGACAGAGGGAAATTCTGGTAAGGTCCACTACAAACAGACAACAGTTGTGAATCCTATCCCTTGCAAACAGTGTTCTTGCAATAAATCTGAGCCCCAAAAACATGATAAACCAAGGGGAAATCAGAGAAATTGGAATAATCAATGGGCACAAAAACAAGGGATTGATCTGAGTAAAATCAATAGACCAAAACCTTGTTTTATCTGTGGAAAGCTTAATCATGTTGCCAAATACTGTTATTTCAATCCTATCAACCAAAGAGTTAATTTTCAAAGACAAACTCAAAACTCCTTTGGTTATAGGAAGCAAGGAAGGAATCAAATGGCTGAGAACAGAGCACCTTTAAAGTCTCATGCTCAGAACAAGTTTGCTAATACAAAGAAAAATGCTCCAAATAAGCCAAGGAGTAATTTAAAGACAAAGAAAGCAAAAAACTTTGTTCAAGTTTGGGTTCCAATTGTAAAGAAACCTGTTAGTACTGCTATCCCAGATAGTACTGCTAACAGAAATAGTGCTACTGCAATCAATACTACTGCTAACAAGGATAGTGCTTCTACTAGTATTAATGTTGCAAAGCCTATAATCCTGACAAAGTATTCCAGCCATGAGATTCCTAAACAACTCATCCAGACCAAACTGACAGATTATATAAATGAGAAAGGACAACCCAAGACCACTTTGGCTTGGGTTCCATCAAAGACTAACTGATTTATCAAGTGTGCAGGGCAACCAAAAGCTCAAGAGGAAGAGCATTTGGAATGAAGATAATGGTTGCTCTAGGCACATAACAAGGAACATGGACTGCCTTCAAATTCTTTAAAAGATTTGATGGAGGACATGTTTCTTTTGATCCAACTGAAAGTAAGAAAAGTGAAAAAGGTATAGTTTCAAAAGATAAAGTAACTTTTGAAAATTTTATGGTATATGGTACTACTAACCTTGTGTCTGTAAGTGTTTCAGGTTGCTAATACTGAAAAGTAGTTAGTACTTCTAGTTCAGTGAAAACTGTCAGTCTGTGTTAATGCTGCTGATAAGTGTTACTACTGCTAATGTAAGTTTTCTATACCTAAAAATGATCTTCAATGATTTAATGTCAAACCTGGATATCAATCAAAAAGCTTTTATCTGTATCCAAGGTTTGTACAAGAAGTACTTAATAAGGAATTGACGGATTAACCTCATTTTAATGAGATATATGTACCTAAACCCCCTAAAGGCAAGGTTTTCTAAAATAGGAGTAGATCTGCTAGGGACTCGGAAGGAGTTGACATACCATTGTTCTCTACAATGATGGTGATGTCCCACAATCAAGAAGGTAAGGCATCAGAGTCAAAGCCCTCATTAGACCAACCCACTGATGACCTATCCACACCTTCCACTACCAAGCATAAATCTACAGATTCCTTTTGTCAAACCAACATTCCCCATTACTATATTATATAAGGAAAAGATACTGAAGGTTCCTTCCCTTCTTGTATCTTCAACCTCAAAACCTACAAGCCCTCTGATGGAGCATTTTTCATCAGAGAATATCCAAAGGGAAACCATAGGGGTGTCTCCCAACCTCAAGAAGGTGCTCAATAAGGAGATGCAAGAGCATATGGGTTGTAAGGCTCACACTACTGACTTTGCACAAAGTGCAGGACAGGACAGTGTGAACATATCTAAGACCTTCCCTATGGCAACTTTAGATGTGTAATTATCTAAAGGTCCCAGGTGCCAAGAAACCAAGGGAGTAGAAGGTGCTTCTGCTAGGCAGAAGATCTCTACTAAAAGATCCAAGGATCCTTCAAAGGTGGTAAACACACCAAAAGGAGGTGAGGACAGATTTAACTACAAAGAATTGATGGATACACTTGGTACAATTAGTCTGAAAGTTCACAATCAAATTATGGAGATAAAAGAGATGAAAAGGAGCACATATCATGATTATTTCAAAAAGGGGGAGACTTAAACAACTGAACTTGAGAAGACATGAGAAGGAGAATCAAGTTGATATGAAATCTTATTTTGAGGGGGAGATAAGTGAAGAAGCTGAAATAAAGCATTAACTACAGCAGAAACAGAAAAGAAGATAACAGCAGAAACTGAATCAAGAAGAACTAGTAATTGCAGAAAGTTTTGAAATTATCATAAAGACTCTATGTTGAAGAACTTAACTTCTCAGTTTTGAAAAGTTAAGTTAGGGGGAGATTGTTGGGTCTGAAATATGCCAAGGATGGTTCAACATGGTTACTACTTCTAGTTCAACATGGTTACTACTTCTAGTTCAACATGGTTACTACTTCTAGTTCAACATGGTTACTACTTCTAGTTCATCATGGTTACTACTTCTGTGGTTAATGTTGCTAGTTGTAGTTAATGCTGCTGGAACAAAGTTAATGCTGCTAGAAGAAAACAGTTAATACTTCTAGTTAATGCTGCTAGAAGAAAACAGTTAATACTTCTAGTTAATGCTGCTAGAAGAAAACAGTTAATACTTCTAGTTAGTACTTCTGTTCTTTAATGCTGCTAGTTGATGGTTAATGTTGCTCAACAAGATTAGTACTGCTAGTTCAAAGTTAGTACTGCTTGAAGAGATTAATGCTGCTGAGCATGGTTAGTACTGCTAGAGTTAATACTGCTCAGAGTATTAATGCTGCTGAAGATTAATACTGCTTATAAGATGGAGATTTGTATGGAAAGGATGACAGCTAGATAAACTGAAGATATTCATGGAAGCTGAAGATATTGATGGAAGATATTATGAAGATATTTTATTAATTGTAATTAGCTTTTATCTTCAGTATATATATATATATAGTATTGTTTAGAATAGTTAGAGATAACTTTTGAGAATTAATAATTCATTCTAAGTTCAAGAGAGAAATCAACCTCAAGGCATAGATCCTAATTCTAGAGAAGTAGAATTCGTCTTGAAAGAGTCTGTTCTTCAAGATTGAGGTTGAGTGTGTAATCTTGTGATTTCAAAGCATTCAATACAAGTTTACAGTTTGTTCTTCATATTTTCTGTATTGATTTACTGTTTCATTGAATATCAAAGTGTTATTCCGCAAACTTCTTTGATATTGTTTCTGAGATTTAATTCTTGTTAAGAATTCGATCCTGACACAATGTTTATTGTCTAGACATGGAAAATGTTTCAAGTGATTCATCCCTGAACTGTCTTGTTTCAAAAGCTTATGTGGATGAATCCTCTCTTTGGCACAGAAGGATGTGTCACATGAACTTCAAGACTATGAACAAACTGGTTAAAAACAACCTTGTAAGAGGTTTACCATCAAAAGTCTTTTCATGTGATGATCATTGTGTTGCTTGTCTTAAAGGCAAACAGCACAAAACTTCTCTTAAGTCCAAAGAATTAAATACAATTTCTTCTTGTCTCCAGTTATGGCATATGGATCTGTTTGGTCCTACAAATGTTATGAGTATAGGCAAGCAATCTTACTGCTTGGTTATTGTTGATGATTACTCTAGATTTACCTGGGTATATTTTCTAAGGACAAAGGATGAGACAAGTGGACTGATCAAATCCTTCATCCTAAGAATTGAAAACCAAACTAATCAAAAAGTAAAAGTCATTAGATCAGACAATGGAACTGAATTTAAAAATCTTGATCTAAACACCTTCTGTGAAGAACAAGGAATTGAGAGACAATATAGTGCCCCTAGGACTCCTCAACAGAATGGAGTTGCTGAGAGGAGGAACATGACACTAATAGAGGCTGCTAGATCTCTGTTGGCTGATTCAAAACTGCCAATTACCTTCTGGGCTGAAGCAGTTAATACTGCTTGTTATGTCCAAAACAGAGTTCTAGTGGTCAAGCCAAAGAACAAGACCCCATATGAGCTTTTAAATAAAAGAAAACCCTTTATTGGATTTTTCAAACCTTTTGGGTGTCCTTGTACAATTCTCAATACCAAGTGCCACTTAGGTAAGTTTGATAGCAAGGCAGATGATGGATTTCTTGTTGGTTATTCATCTCAGAGTAAGGCCTACAGAGTTTTTAACTCTTATTCTAGAATAATTGAAGAAAGTGACAATGCCAAATGCAATGAGAACACACCAAATCCTATTGGGTCTGGTCCTCAGTGGCTATTTGACATTGACTCACTAACTAACTCTTTTGGTTTCAGTAGTGATGATTATGCAGGTTCAGGAAGTGGAGGATCAGGGACTACACAAGTTCAAGACAATATATCTCAATATGTGATCTTTCCCATACCTACAGTGGATCCTGTTGAAGACTGTGAAAAGGAGCCATCTACTGAACCAAATCAGACTGAAGAAGAAAGAAGAGATGAGGAAAGTGAAGAAAATAAAGAATCTGAAGTAGCTGCTGAAATCACCTCAGTTGAGTTGAATGACTACAATCTAGAGGTTGGACTCAATGAAGAACCTAGTCATCACACCAGAACTCAAAAGAATCATCCTCCTCAGTTGGTAATAGGAGATATTTCTTCTCCTATGATGACTAGAAATCAAAGCAGGCTGCAAGAAATGCAAGACCAACAACATACAGTGCTTTCTTGTTTTTTATCCCAGCTTGAGCCTAAGAAGGCTCATGATGCTATGAAAGAATCCAGTTGGATAGAAGCCATGCAAGAAGAGCTATTGCAATTTAACCTGCAAGATGTTTGGGATCTGGTAGACCTTCCTAAAGGTCAAAGAGCAATAGGCACTAAATGGGTCTTCAGGAATAAGAGAGATGAGAGAGGAATAGTAATAAGGAATAAAGCAACGTTGGTGGCTCAAGGGTATACACAAGAAGAGGGAATAGATTATGAAGAAGTATTTGCACCAGTGGCTAGGATTGAAGCAGTTAGATTATTCCTGGCCTATGCGTCTTATATGAAATTCAAAGTCTATCAAATGGATGTAAAAAGTGCATTTCTATATGGTTCAATTAAAGAAGAAGTATATGTCTGTCAACCACCAGGGTTTGAAAATCCAAGCTATCCAGACAGAGTATACAAACTAAAGAAAGCACTTTATGGACTGCATCAAGCACCAAGAGCATGGTATGACACTCTGTCATCCTATCTCTTGGAAAATGGCTTTGAAAGAGGAGTCATTGATAAGACTCTGTTCATCAAGAGAAAGAAGAAGGATATCTTGCTGGTCCAAATCTATGTGGATGATATTATCTTTGGATCCACAAGAGACAATATGTGTAAGGAGTTTGAGGAACTAATGCATCAAAGGTTCAAAATGAGTTCCATGGGGGAACTTACTTTTTTCCTTGGACTCCAAGTTCAACAGAAGTCAGATGGTATTTTTATCTGTCAGTCCAAGTATGTGCAAGACATTCTAACCAAGTTTGGTTTCTCAGATTCAAAACCTGCCAGCACACCTATGGAGACACACAAGCAGATTACAGCAGAATTTAAGGGGAGGATATGGATGTTAATCACTATAGATCCATGATAGGTTCTCTCATGTACATTACAGCCTCTAGGCCAGACATAATGTTTCCAGTCTGTGTATGTGCAAGATTCCAAGTTAGGCCAAAGCAATCACACTATCAAGCTGTTAAGAGGATATTCAGATATCTCAAAGGGCAACCCAGATTGGGACTTTGGTATCCTCATGACTCATCATTTGACCTACTTGCATACTCAGACAGTGATCTAGGTGGAGCAAACTTGGACATAAAATCTACTTCTGGAGGATGCCAGTTTTTGGGTGCAAGACTAGTGTCATGGCAGTGCAAGAAACAAACCAAAGTGTCCACATCTACAACAGAAGCAGAGTACATAGCAGCTGCTGTTAGTCCCAAAGAAGTAAACAAGTATTGTAGAAGGGGGGGGGGGTTGAATACAATAACACAAAATTACTTAATTTTAATTCTTTTATTGATAAGGAATATCAAGAATTACACAAAGAGAAAATAAAGATTGTTGCGGAATAAGAATAGTTAAAGACTACTCTAAACAATTTAACACATAGAAGATATTAAGAACACAAAGACTTAAATCTTAAGAAAGTAAAAGACAACTATCAACCTATTTGAAATCTTTTGAATGCCAAAGTTGGAGATCAAAGCGTGAGTAGCAAGGTGCTACTTCCATCGTTTATATACTATCCAATGTAATGAGTGCAAAGGACAAGTAGGAGTAAAGGCTTTGGTGGTTGAGAGGTTGACAATAAATTATGAGATATTTGATGTGACTTGTCACAATACAAAAGGTAACTCTTGTACTATGAAAGTACAATATCTAAATAAAATATTCTTGGAAAAATCTTTTTGAGATCTATTAGAAAATAAACATCTAATCAAATTAAGACTAAATGTAAATCTTCTAAAGGAAGAGAGAAGCTTCCATTTCCAATGTCAGAAGATCATTGGGAAAGAGGAAATATGTCAAATCATGAGGATTTAACATAAATGCTCGTACTAGATAAAGAAGCAATCTGTACGAGGAAAGTTACCGAAAAAGGAATTCGGTAACTTAGGTATGTGCCGAAAAAGGAACTTGACACAGAAGGAATGAATACCGAACAAGTGAAGGTTCGGCAGAAGAAAGTTCTGCCGAACAAGAGATGATTCGGCACAGGGGTCAGTTGCCGAATTGGAATCGGCAGGGATAAGATCTGCCGAAATGGAATCGGCAGATTGTGCTTAGTTCACTTTTGAAGTCCATCTCAATCCGCATTGTAGACTTCCTTCATGTTGGATTCAGTTTATCTTCGACTCACCGATCTGTTAAACTAACTAAGCTATTACAAAGAACCATAGAACAAAATACAAGGTTCAATCATCAATAAAGTCTAAGGAGAGGTTATCTTTAAATCTTAGATGACCCAACAATCTCCCCCTATTTGATGATAACATCTCATACAACATAGAAGTTACTGAATAATGCATTTTGACCCTTATTCATATTCTTTTGGGTTCTTTTTCACATAGACTATTCTTTTTGTTTATATTTGGATTTTCTAGAGTATCCGACATTTACAAGTATAGAAGAATGAAATAAATATTTGTACAAAAATTTACGATAAGACATAAAAGCTTAATGTATTAATCTTTTTAAGAATATTACAATACAGAGGAAAGCAAAAATAAACATAAAATTACACCGAGTTTATTCAAAAGAAAGATGCGGTTCAGCATCCCTCTTCTTTAGTTCGTCGGTAGTAGCCACATAGAAATCCTTAGCCGACATTGGAATTATTTGAATAATCCCGTGGAGAAAGGTTGTGTCGGCAACAGGAATTTGGCTTGATCTGATGAAGGAGATCTGCCCAAGCGCGTTGTTGAAGAAGATCCCATGAGTCGGCTCAGAGATCACAGTTGTTGACGGATGAGGAACCGGAATAGGTAATGAGAGATCAAGATTTGAAGTATCCGGGACCTTTCCTTCTCTAGCCATTTGGGCAAACACGTCTTCCTTTTTGGATTTCAGCTTAGATTTGGGAGGAGGACGACCAGACATTAAATTATTGATAATCTCTTCTTCGGCAGGAGTATGGACAATGTTGTATCTTTTTCAGTAGGTTCTGAATTTGGTTTGAAGATCTGCAATGTATTTATCAACCTCACCTTTTGCAGAGCTTTGGCTTTTTAATAAGCAGATACCAATTTCTACCCATTCTGATACTCCGAACCGAACAAGAGAGTCTAGTCGGTCCATAGACAATGAAGCATCATCCCTGATAATCTTTAGCCGAATGACCTTGCAGCTTGTAGACGGTTTGATTATTTTGACATCTGTGATTTTAGCAGAGCACCAGCGTTTGTTGAGGGTTTTGCGGTACCAATCTATAGACATAGTCTTTATTTCCTCATTTCTCTTCGCCGAGTCCTCTAGAGTGCTCATCTGAGTTTTGATTGTATTGGTAGGATCTTCTTCGACAGCAATCTCCAACGCTAGCTCGACATCTCTGTCACGAGCAATCTGAGCAAGCTTTGCAGCTTTCAGTTCTTCTTCAGATAAGCCTTGATCAGGAGAAGTAACCTTTGGAGGAGGAAGATGAAGACCAGCACAATTCGCAGCTTTCTTTGAAAGAGCATCTTTACGACGCTTTTCTTCAGCAGGCACTTCATCTGGTGACATAACAGCTTTGCCCTTATCCTTTTTGGGCTTTTTCTCCCCCTTAGATTCTTCGACCACCAAGGGGTGATCGGTACCCTTCTTTTCGGTAGCAGAAGGTTCGGTGGCAGCATTAGTGGGGGTGGGTTCGGTAGCAGCAGAAACTTCGGCAGAGGCAGAGTGTTTTCCCTGACTCGTACTGACTATATGAACCCGAGGGAGTTGCTCCCCCTCAGTTGGTTTCTCCCCCTCAGAACGAGCCGGGAAAGAAACACCAGCTTTAGCCGACACACGGCCAAGACGGCGATCAAGACGCTCCAATATTGTGCGATCATCAGAAGTGAAAGCGGACTCGGTGATGTCGATGTCCAGAGATTGGGCACAATATTGAGCAACATCGGCAGGCATATAATCAAGACGCCGATTTATATTCTGAAGAGCAGAGAGAATTTGAGAGTTGACTGATTCCTGTGCCAGAGCCTGCTGCCGAAGATTGACGAGATCCTGATCCCGGGCATCAGAGGCTGCCTTTAGAGCGGCCACTGACAAAGTCAAGGAGGTATTCTGATCATTTAGCCTGATCACCTCCTTGAGAATAGATTCCATAGCGGTAGAGAGAGGTACACGAAGACCATCAATTTGGTTATGCACGACATCCAAACACCGAAAGATGTCGCGATTGAGACCGAGAACTTCAGAATTTTGCTCTTTGACGAGCTGCAGAAGTTCGGCAAGAGAAGTGTTGTTGATGTCCAAAGAATGTAGGAGCGCTGGTTCACGCAAGGACTTTCGAAGCTGTTCAAATTGAGCACCTAGCATCCGTACTTGCCGATTGGAGTCAATAATTTCGGCAACAAACTCGGCAGACATGGTGCTTGGTACTGATGTAGAAGCCCCACCCTTTTCGGTAGAGGAGGGTTTTGGGGAGGGAAATTTCTTCGGTAAGGGAGATCTCTTTGGTGATGATTTCTTCGGCGATGGTTGTGGGGAAGGGGACTTCATCGGCGAGGAAGTGGGAGAGAAGAGCCATCGGTACATTTCCTGGGATGAAACCCCAGTTTGTGCAATATCATCGGGATTGACCCCGGGTGATAGGCTGTGCGGTGAAGAAGCAGAATGTCGGTCCGGAGAGAAGACCAACTCATCTTCAACCTCCACATGAAAAGGAGGAGAAGGAATATGTGGGGACTCCTTTTGTACATCCAAATCTTGTTGAGAAGGTTTGGAGGAGGTGGGAGAGGTTTTAACAGATCCCCGTGGCCCTGGAGGGGAAAGTTTAACATTTACCGATTGTTGAGAATCGGTAGATGGAGAGTGAGGCTCGGCCGAAGGTTTCCTAAGTTTCTTAGAACGAGACTTAGGAGGGGATTTGGAGCTCCGTCGCTTAACAAAAATAGAAGGGGTTATGACTGGGGTAGCCACCGAAGGATTCGTCGGTGGCATAGTCATGAGAGCAAGTGCGACGTTTCCGGTGGCCTTTTTTTGTTTAGAAGCCACCGTCTTAGCTCGGGAAGGTTTTGGGGGAGAAGGGACCACCGATTTGGATGGCCTGGGAGAAGATGAAGGCCTTTCGGATTCACCTTCGGCAAGCGTTCCCCAAATCGGATTGGGAGAAGAGATAAAAGAAAGCATACCTGAGGTGAGCGGAGAGTCAGTAGGCTTGATAGACTTAAAGATCGTTTGCTTGCTGATTTGGGAAATGGGCAAGTCAAACTTGATCCTTGGCTCGGGGAGAGCAGCATCGGCACTTAGTTGTGCAGAAAACTTATGGTTGATGATGAGAGAGATGAAGCGAGGAAGAGCCACATTGTGAGTCCTGGGAGGAGAGATTGCGGTGAGCAAAGAGTCGAAGAATACCTGAGCAAAGTCGATTCTCCTCATAAAAATAAGGGCATGAGCAAGACGAGTGATAGCCGCCGGAGATTGATCCCATCCCGAAGTTTTGTGGGAAAGGCAGTAAAGGAGGTGAGAAAAGAAGTAGTTCCATAGGGCACCCATATTCTTTCGAAGAAGAGTGCCGGACCCCTTGGTTTTGCCTTCGTGCACATACTGTAGAGCGGCAACAACTTCATCATGCTCTTGATGAGTAGGGAATGGAGCATATACATTAAACTATGGTATTTGGAGAACCGAGCGAATATCATCCACCCCAAAAGAGAGATCGGGGTGCTCTTCAGAGGATAGAACGGAAGCAGACACCTGGTGAGTAGTAGAGTCATACTTACAGGTCAACCAAAAGTTACCAAGGAGCATTTTGCTCATCTTGGTGGAGGAAGTAAGAGCATGGCATATTGGAGATCTTTGGAGAAAGATGGAGACTTGGTTGAACTCTGGGTGATCAGCATCCGCAGAGAGACGAGCAACTTGGTTGCAAGTAGGGAAAGTGAGAGATTCACGAGTGAGAGGAGTAACCTTGGAAGCCTTAGTCGATTTTGAGGATGCCATGGATGAAGAAAAAATTACAGGTCTAGTGTGTCTTGAAGAAGATGAGAGAACAGAGAAGAATTAAAAAGGAAAAGAGAAGAAGTATTTATAGGTATGAGAATGAAGAGGGAAATATTAGAATTCAAAAGGCAAAAAAAAAAATTGTAATGATGGTACGACGCAAATGTGCGTTATTGAGAAGTGGAAAGGCCAAAAAACGGCTAAGTGTCAGGTCGTGGGCGTCCCATCAACTGACGCACGAACCCTGTAGTGCCACGTGGCATAAACCCATAGGGTAAAAAGAAGGTGCCGAAGATATTCGGTATGAGAGAAGTGGATAAGAATGACACATCATACACTATACCCAAAAGAGAGAGATGCCGGAAGATGAGAGATATTTCGGTAAGAAGTATTCGGTATATAGAGATACCGAATAGAGAAAGAGATATTTCGGCAAGAAGTATTCGGTATATAGAGATACCGAATAGAGAAGGAGATATTTCGGCAAGAAGTATTCGGTATATAGAGATACCGAATATAGAAGGATGCGATCGTTCGGTAAGAAGTATAGAGAAGTACCGAAGTATGAGAGATACTTCGGTAGAAAGAGTTACCGAAGGTAATAGATACTTCGGTATGGAGAGAAAAAGTACAAGTTGCCGAAAGGTAATCGTCGGTAAGGAGGTACCGTCAATTATTGGGCAATTTTTTTTTTTAAGACAAATTTAACATACCTAAGGATCCCACAAGGATGTTGAAACGTGCCTCATCCAGTGGTTTTGTAAAAAGTTCTGCAAGTTGAAGATCTGTAGGAATGAAGTGAAGTTTAATATCACCTTTAGAGATATGATCTCTTATAAAGTGATACCGAATATCAATGTGTTTAGATCTAGAATGCAACACTGGATTGTTGGCAATGGCTATGGCACTAGAATTGTCACATAGAATCAGTACATGAGAATAAACTTTGGCATAATCTTGTAGTTGATTCTTCATCCACAAGATTTGGGCACAGCAACTTCCAGCTGCAACATATTCGGCTTTGGCAGTGGAGGTGGATACCGAATTTTGCTTCTTGCTGGACCAACTAACTAAGTTTCCTCCTAGTAATTGACAGCTGCCAGTTGTACTTTTTCTGTCAACTTTAGACCCTGCAAAGTCAGAATCTGAATAGCCAATTAGATCAAAACCTGAGTCCTTGGGATACCAAAGACCCAGATTCATGGTACCTTTAAGGTACCGAAAAATACGTTTCACAGCCGCCAAGTGAGATTCCTTGGGATTGGCTTGATAACGTGCACACAGACACGTTGCATACATGATGTCAGGTCTACTAGAAGTAAGATAAAGAAGAGACCCTATCATTCCTCTATAATTCGTGATATCTACCGACTTGCCGGTGGAATCTGCATGAATTTTTAGAGGTGGTGCCATTGGAGTTTTCATGGGAGAACAATTTTCAAAATCAAACTTTTTCAAAAGATCACGAATATATTTATTCTGACAAATGAAAATACCTTCAGAGGATTGTTTAATTTGAAGACCAAGAAAGAAAGTAAGTTCACCCATCATACTCATCTCATATCTATTGTTCATGAGAGAGGCAAATTCTTGACAGAGATTTTCATCAGTGGCACCGAAAGTGATATCATCCACATAGATTTGAACAAGAATGATATTACCGTTTGTTTTCTTGAGAAAAAGAGTATTATCAATTTTACCTCTGGTATATCGGTTGGATAGAAGAAAATCAGACAAGGTGTCATACCAAGCACGAGGAGCTTGTTTCAGACCATAGAGAGCTTTGTCAAGTCTGAACACATGGTACGGATGAGCTGAATCTTCAAAGCCAGGTGGTTGTTTTACATAGACTTCTTCAGCAAGTTCTCCATTGAGAAATGCACTCTTAACATCCATTTGAAAGACCCAGAAGTTTTTGTGAGCAGCATGAGCAAGAAAGATTCTTATTGCCTCAAGTCTAGCAACAGGAGCAAAGGTTTCATCATAATCGATACCTTCCTCCTGCCTATATCCTTGAGCAACAAGTCTGGCTTTATTCCGGATTACAGTACCGACTTCGTCCATTTTGTTTCGGAAAACCCACTTAGTACCTATAATGGTTTTACCGAAAGGTCTTGGCACAAGTCTCCAGACTTTGTTTCTCTCAAATTGAGACAACTCTTCTTGCATGGCAGTGACCCAACAAGAATCTGCTAGAGCTTCTTCAATTTTCTTGGGTTCGATGACGGATAGAAAATTCACATAGAGACAGATGTTTCCAATACCTCTTCTAGTTTGGACACCTGCTAGCTGATCTCCTATAATTTGATTTATCGGATGATCTTTGGTCCATTTTAAAGCTGGAGGAAGAGGTGCAGGAACTGTGTTTGGAAAGAATGAAGGTGAAGGATCGGTAGGTATAGGATGAATATGATGAAGAGGAGAAGTATGTAAGGTGGTTTCGGTAGGAGCTATGGATTCGGTAGTAGCTGTGAGTTCGGTAGGAGTTGGGGGTTCGGCAGTTGGGAAAGGTTCTGTTGAATCATGATGGAGAGAAGTAGAGGGTACTGAAAATGGGACATATGGAGGTCCTGAAGATAGAATATTTGGAGACTCTTCTCCAACACATGAAATAATCCATTCATGAAGTTCAGTGTCATCACAAGATAGAGAGGATGTCTTGTGATCATCAAACTTCACATTTATTGACTCATCAATACATTTTCTTCGTAGATTATATACTCTGTAGGCTTTAGAGAAGAGAGAATAACCCACAAATATACCTTCATCAGCTTTGGGATCAAATTTCCCAAGTTGCTCTCGATCATTCAAGATAAAGCAAAGGCAGCCGAAAACATGAAGAAAACCAATGTTTGGTTTTCGGCCATGGAAGACTTCATAGGAAGTCTTGTTGTGCCTTTTCACAATGATAGATCGATTTTGAGTGAAACATGCTGTATTGACAGCTTCAGCCCAAAAATAGGTTGGAAGATTTGATTCACTTAGCATGGATCTTGCAGCTTCACATAGCGTACGATTCTTTCTTTCCACAACACCATTTTGTTGTGGAGATCTTACTGCTGCAAAGTTTTGAGAAATACCTTTGTTACAAAGAAAGGCATCTAAAGTAGCATTTCTGAATTCGGTTCCATTGTCACTTCTGATAGATCTGACTAATTGACCGTTGAGAACTTCAGATTTTTTAATAAAGTTGATGATTTCTTTAGGTGTATCACTTTTGTACCTGAGAAAGAATACCCAAGTGTAACGTGTGTATTCATCAATAATTACAAGAATGTACCTTTTTCCACCTAGACTAGGTGTGCTGACAGGTCCACAAAGATCCATATGCAGCATCTGTAGAGGAGTAGAAATAGAGAAACACTGTTTTGTTTTGAAAGAAGATTTTGTCAGTTTGCCTTTCTCACAAGATGCACAAAGCTTTTCTTTTGAGAAAGAAATTTTCGGCAAGCCAACAACAAGCTCTTTGTTGGAGAGAGCATTTAACGTCTTGAAGTTGAGATGAGAAAGACGTTTATGCCAGAGCCAGTTTTTCTTTTCAGAGTCTTCATAAATGAAGCAGATGCTTTCCTTTTCAGATGATTTGTCACACATATTGACGACGTACACATTATCCTTTCTAAATCCAGATAGGACTGTGTGAAACTGTTTATCAGTGATGAGACAATCAATTTCTCTGAAAATTACATAGAAACCTAAATCACATAGCTGACTAATGCTTAAAAGATTATGCATCAGTCCCTCCACATAGGCAACTTTGTTAAAAGTAATGGAACCGTTAGAAAGAGTTCCATAACCTTTAGTGGAACCGCGAGAGTTATCACCAAAAGTTACAGTTGGTCCCTTTTCTTTCACAAAGTTTAGAAGAAGAGATTTGTTCCCAGTCATATGTCGTGAGCATCCGCTATCAAGATACCATGTTTGATGATGCTCATAGACCTACAGATAAGAACAAATTAGTCTTTTGGAACCCGTTTTGAGGTGGGTCCTTTAGGGTTAGAAGAGGAAGAAGAAGGATTTTCTTTGGCCAGACGATATCTTTTGATTCGGTCCTTTGGACAGTCTTTGGCCAAGTAAAAAGTATCACCGCAGTTGTAACACTTTTGGTAAATAAATTTCTTCGTTGGATCAAGAGAAGCAGCTTTTACCTTTCCTTGAGGTTTAGATTTAGGAGGTTTGGAAAGGTGAGAGGGAATGGGATGAATGTACGGAACGTGAGGGTTATGAGGAGCCGGTCCAAGGATTCCTTTGTAAACGGAAGAAGAAGAAATGTTTGAAATTCCTTTGGACTTCTTTATTTTTAGAGCTCTTGGGATGAAGTCCGTTGTGTTCATGGGAGATTTACCTTTTGAAGAAGGTGTGATCTTTCTTTTGTTAGGAGTATTAACAACAACGGATTTTCCTTTAGAGAGGAAATGGGCCTTTTTCGAAGAATGGGAAGAAGAAGAAGAATTGTTGTTTAGATTTAATGACATAAGAAGGTCATTTACTGGTTTGACCAACTCATTTGAGTCTTGATCTTCTGTTAGAATAGGTTTGGAGGATTTAGCAGACACAAAGTGGCCAAATTTTCTTGAATCGCGAAGATCCATTGAATATACATAATTAGAGTCTTCTGACATAGAATCATTCCAGTCAGTAGAATAAGAAGGTAGTTTAGAGGATAGAGGAATATCATGAGTAGGAGAGGATATGTTTTCAGAAGGGAGGCACACAGTATTTTCTTTCCAGTACCCTAGACCAAAAGTTTCACCAATAACTTGATCTTGAAAAAATTTCTCAAGATTTTTGGAAGAAGTGTTCCATTTATTTAGGGTTTCTTGTTCCTTCTGAAGCTTCTTTAGAAGCTTGTTCTTTTCCTTGGCAAGCACATAGTTTATAGTCTTTAAGTCATCTAACTCAACTTTTAGTTTGTCAAACTGTTTCAGTTGGGATAGAGACTCATGAAGTTGAGAGGAGAGAGATTTGACTTGAGCATTTGCTCTTTTCTTTGCATCCTTTTCATTGTGAAAGAGTACAGTTAAAGAGTCAAAAGCCTCAATCTTTTCTTCATTAGTGAGAGAGAGAAAGGGATGTACCTGAGAAGATGAAGAAGAGCACTCAACAGTGAAGTTCATCCTAGAGCAGGAGTCTTTGGATTCTTCATCGAGTTTGGCCATAAGACATTAGTCGACACTTCTTTCTCACTATCGGAAGTGGGTTCGTCTACCCAGTCTAGAGTTTCTGCCATCAAACCTTTGCCTTTTCGTTGAGAGTTGAAATTTCTTTCTTTCTCTCTTTTGTACTTGGCTTTGTATTTGTCGGCTTTTTCGGAAAGCTCTTTGAAGGAAGAAGATGGAGAAGGTTTTCTGGGATGCGATCTACCTGTAGAATTAGATCGAAGATGTCTTCTTTTAGAAGAGTTAGAAGAATTAGATTTAGAAATCCTAGAAGGATTGCTTCTGCATTCAGATGCAAAGTGGCCTTTCTTACCACATGCATAGCAATCCTCCTTTGATTTGTTCAAATAGTTTTTAGAAGAGGAAAAATTTCTGTTTCTTTGAAATTTATTAGAAGAATTCTTTCGAAATTTAGAGAAATTTGCAAGCAAACCCATTTCCTCTGTTAAAAGATTGACAGAGGGATTTTCTCCTTCATCATCAGCTTCACTTAGATAAGCTTCCGAGGAGTGATTCAAATTTTCATGACTCTCTCTATCTGAATCATCAGAAGGGTAGGTTAAACGAGGAATACACGCAGAATTCTTGGAGCCATCACTGATAAGAGCCATAGAGGGGGCTCTTATTTCTTTATAGATGGTTTTCCTTTGAAGTTGTGTTTGTTCGTAATTAAGAAACATACCATAGAGAGAAGTGAGAGGAAGACTTTCCAAGTCCCTGGAGGTCTTAATGCAAGTGGAAAGGGTATTCCAGAAATCTGGAAGACCATCCATGAATTTGCAAATGATTTCCTCATTGTCATAAAATTTTTCAACAAGTTTTAACTCATTTAACAGACTGTTGAAACGGTTGTAATAAGAGGGAAGAGATTCTCCTTTTTCATGAGAGAAAATTCGTATCTACGTACTAGAGAGATCTTTTTAGATTTCTTTATTTCACTTGTACCTTCGTACAAAACACATAGACCACATATCTTTTGCCGTTTTAAGATTGACAAGAGATTGGTAAACTTCATCAGGAAGGGATTGAGCAATGATGGTTCGCACTTTGGAGTCAAGTCCAATAATGCGCCTATCCTCATCATTGTATTCTTTGGTCGTTTTTAAAACATATCGACCAGTTGCAGAAGTTCTTTCCTCCTCAGATGAGTCATCGGAAACTTGAAAGAGATTGTCCTTTTTCTTTTCTTTATCCTTAGGAGTTTTGACAAATCTATCCCATACTTTTGGGATAAGAGGACCGTCACTAAGGATGGTAAGATACCGACTGTCAGCTCCTTCAAAGAAGAGCATCATCCTACTTTTCCATAAGGAAAAGTTGTTCGAGTTGAACTTAGGAGGTTTAACAGTAGATCCATTTTCAGAGTAAAAGGAATTTTGAGAAGAAGACTCACGTTTTGTAGAAGGAGAAGTCATTACGGATCTGGTTTATTAGATTAAACCAACCGCTCTGATACCATTTGTTAGTCCCAAAGAAGTAAACAAGTATTGTAGAAGGGGGGGGGGGTTGAATACAATAACACAAAATTACTTAATTTTAATTCTTTTATTGATAAGGAATATCAAGAATTACACAAAGAGAAAATAAAGATTGTTGCGGAATAAGAATAGTTAAAGACTACTCTAAACAATTTAACACATAGAAGATATTAAGAACACAAAGACTTAAATCTTAAGAAAGTAAAAGACAACTATCAACCTGCTTGAAATCTTTTGAATGCCAAAGCTGGAGATCAAAGCGTGAGTAGCAAGGTGCTACTTCCATCCTTTATATACTATCCAATGTAATGAGTGCAAAGGACAAGTAGGAGTAAAGGCTTTGGTGGTTGAGAGGTTGACAATAAATTATGAGATATTTGATGTGACTTGTCACAATACAAAAGGTAACTCTTGTACTATGAAAGTACAATATCTAAATAAAATATTCTTGGAAAAATCTTTTTGAGATCTATTAGAAAATAAACATCTAATCAAATTAAGACTAAATGTAAATCTTCTAAAGGAAGAGAGAAGCTTCCATTTCCAATGTCAGAAGATCATTGGGAAAGAGGAAGTATGTCAAATCATGAGGATTTAACATAAATGCTCGTACTAGATAAAGAAGCAATATGTACGAGGAAAGTTACCGAAAAAAAAATTCGGTAACTTAGGTATGTGCCGAAAAAGGAACTTGGCACAGAAGGAATGAATACCGAACAAGTGAAGGTTCGGCAGAAGAAAGTTCTACCGAACAAGAGATGATTCGGCACAGGGGTCAGTTGCCGAATTGGAATCGGCAGGGATAAGATCTGCCGAAATGGAATCGGCAGATTGTGCTTAGTTCACTTTTGAAGTCCATCTCAATCCGCATTGTAGACTTCCTTCATGTTGGATTCAGTTTTACTTCGACTCACCGATCTGTTAAACTAACTAAGCTATTACAAAGAACCATAGAACAAAATACAAGGTTCAATCATCAATAAAGTCTAAGGAGAGGTTATCTTTAAATCTTAGATGACCCAACAGCTGCAAATTGCTGTTCTAAGGTCTTATGGATTCAGAATCAAATGTTGGACTATGGGGTAACTTTTCTACACACTCCAATTTTTATTGATAATAGCAGTGCTATTAGCATTGTTAATAATCCTGTCAAGCACTCAAAGACAAAGCACATTGAGATCAGGTATCACTTTATAGGAGATTGTATTGAAAAGAAAGTTATTCAAGTTGTAAAAGTTCATACTGATTACCAGTTTGTTGATCTATTCACCAAAGCTTTTGATGTGGGTAGATTCTCTTTCTTGGTAACAAGTGTAGGAATGATTAACTCTGAATAAGCTCCTATCTAAAAAGTGGTTAACTACCTGTATATAGTCTATTTGGTGTTTCTAATCTTCTGTTTCAGAAACTTCATTACCTTCATCAGACCTTGATAAGCATCAAAAAGAGTAAGTACAGTTAATACTGCTAGTGGTTAATACTGCTCTCAGTTAATACTGCTAGTAGTTAATACTGCTAGTAGTTAATACTGCTAGTGGTTAATACTGCTCTCAGTTAATACTGCTAGTTAGTTAATACTGCTAGTGGTTAATACTGCTCTCAGTTAATACTGCTAGTTAGTTAATACTGCTAGTGGTTAATACTGCTCTCAGTTACTAATGATTGTTAGTTAATACTGCTCTAGGTTAATATTTCTTATGTCCCGAATACTATAAGTAACCTTTGCCCGCCTAAAAGTTCATAACGACTCTTTGTATACTGTTCACTGTCTCTCTAATCACGTTTTCTCTCGAGCTCTTTAGCAAGTTTCAGACAAAAATACTCAAGTTCAGATGGCATCCATGGTGTTCGTTGATGAGCATAATGAAATCGCGATGCTACAAAAGCCAAAACAAGCGGCTGGATTCCACCAAATTGTGGATTTCCTTAAATCAAGCCACATTGCTCATGCTCTTACCATCTCGCCAACAATTTATATAGAGCATCAGAGGCAATTCTGGGCAAATGCCACCATTGTTGCTGAAAATGGTGTGCAAATGATCAAGACAAGGGTCTGTGAAAAACCCTTAACAGTCACTTAAGAGGTGATACGCATTTGTCAACATCTAGACGATGCTGCAGGTATAACCTCTATTCCCAATGAGGAATTATTCTCAACTTTGTCAAGAATGGGGTATGAAGGCCAGTTGGGTGGTTTTAAATTTTCAAAGGCTAAATTTTATACCCAAAGGCGTTTTCTTGTTCATACCTTAATGCATTGTATTTCTAAAAAGACTACTAGATGGAGTGAGTTCAGCAACACTATTGCTTATGCTTTGGTCTGCTTGGCCACTGCCAGAAAGTATAACTTTTCTCAAATGATTTCCAGTGATCTGGTTTCAAACCTGGGAAATAAAAAGAGTTTCTACATGTACCCAGGGTTTGTACAGACAGTTATTGTATGAATTGACGAATATACCTCACTTTGATGAGGTATATGTACCTAAACCCCTTAAAGGCACGGTTTTCTCAAATATGAGAAGATCTGCTAGGGACTCGGAAGGAGTTGACACCCCATTGTTCTCAACAATGATGGTGGTGTCCCAACCACAAGAAGGTATGGCAGCAGGGTCAAGGCCCCCATTAGACCATCCCACTGCTAGCCAATCCCAACCTTCCCACTCTAAATCAATTCCCCAGTCTCTTCTTGATAAACCAACTTCTCCCATAACCCAAACTTATTCAAGGAAAAAGGTAAAGAAGGCTCCTTCCTTTCTTGTACCTTGACCCACTAAGCCTTTAAGCCCTCTAAGGGAGGATTCTCTTTTAGAGAATATCTACAGGGAAACCACACGGGTGTCTCCCAACCCCAAGGAGGTGCTCACTGAGGAGAGGGTTGAGTATATGGGTGCTGAGGCTGCCACTACTTCTGCTAGCACAGAAGAGGACAATGGTAACATAAATAAGACCTCCCCCATGGCAAAGGTCCCAGGTGCCAAGAAACCACGGGGGTGGATAGTGCGTCTGCTAGGTAGAAGGCTTCCACTACAAAAAGATCCCATGATCCTTCAAAAGGGGGTAACACTCCTGGAGAAGGTGAGGACAGATATAACTATCAGGAATTGATGGATGCCATGGGTAATATCAACATGGATGTGATCAACCAGGGAAAGGAGATTGAAGAACTTAAACTCATAGTTCTGTCCCAACAAGAACAGATCTTCAATTTGAAGAAAATGGTGACAAGGTTGATACAAAAGAAGAGGAGAAGACAATTTGTACTCAAGAAGAGGGAAAATGTTCAAGATCCTTTCAACAAGGGGGAGAAGCAAGAGGGAGGACCAGAGAAAGAAAGTTCAGTTGAAAAGAGAGTTGAAGTTGAGGGGGAGACAGAGCATGGAATAGAAGCAAAAACTGTTAATGTTGCTACAACAGAAGAAACAGTTAATGCTGCTAAGGTACAAGAGGCAGCAGAAACAGAAGCAGTAGAAACAGGGCTCTCTGTAGAGGAAATAGAGATAGAAGAAACCTTAATTAAAGCCAAGAATGATACTCCTAAGGCTACTCAAAAGGCCAAGGGAGTAGTCATCAATGAAGGAGGAATTTCACAGAAGGGAAAAGAAAAAGCAACTTTAAAGGAGACAAAGGGAAAAGGGAAGGAAAAGATGGTTGAAGCTGAACTGCCTGCAAAGAAGAAGACTCAGATTGAAATGGATGAGGCAATAGCAAAGCAACTTCAAGATCAAATGGAAAAGGAGGAGCAGATTCAAACAGAAACAGATAGAGAACTTGCAAAGCTCATGGCTAGAAAGTTAAATGCAGAATATCAGAAAAGCATAAAAGAAGCAACTCAGGCCAAGAAACTTCAAGTCAAAAAGATGCCAATTCAAAAACAGAAACAGAAAAGACAACCCTCCAAGACATTTTTGGCCAATCAGGAAAGAAGAAAAATGATAAATTTCCTGAAAGGTGCCATTGGTGTCAAGGGGGAGATGTTCACCAATATGGCATACACTCAGGTTGAGGAGTTGTACCAGAAAGAGATGGCTAAGCTTCAAGGGGATTCAGCCCAAAAGGAAGAGGCTGAGAGAAGAATGAAGGAAAGGCATGACCTTAACATTCAAAAACCATTCCCTGAGGAGACCACACCCTCAAAAGACAAAGCTGAAGAGATGAAGGAAAAACATGAGAGTGTTGGTGTGGAAGCCAAATCTGGAAAGAGGGTGAAGACAATTGCTTCCAAACAGCAGTCTAAAAGGCCTAGAATGGAAGAAACAGCAGAACCTGCAGCAGAACCTTCAGGTGTACCTTTAGCAGAATCAGTGCAAAGTCCAGAGCAGTCCAATATGCAAACTGATGAGAGTATGGATCTGTACATAACCATAGTAGAACCTATGAAGGTTGTTCCAATCTCTATGAAAGCTCCAGAGATCATCTTCTGGGACATTCTAAGAGATAGTGGAAAGAATTTCTTCGAAATCAAAAGAGTAGGTGATACATTTGAAGCATATTCAACATGGGGGAGAGTTATCAGAAGTTGTTCAAGAGCAGATATAGAGGAAATGTACAAAGTGGCGATGAAACTCTATGAGCCTGTGTTGAAAGGTAATGAAGAAAATCTTCTCAAGGTAACAATGTAATACTTGTGTATGATGTTTGATCCAGAGAGAGTGGCATATAGGATTAAATATCATAATCATGAGTTTTTATTCAAGAAGATTGATAAATGGATATTATTTGAAAACTGTGGAGTATACATGATTACTATTGACAACTGTTATCATGAATACTACCTGGTGGACAAAATCTATAAGCATAGAAAGGAGAAGCTAGTAGGAATGCTAAAAGCCAAGCTAGTATGCACAAAGGACTCAGAAATGGCCAAGATTATGGTGAGAAGAACTATAAATCAAAGTTTGGGCCTAGATCCAAATTTGGGCAATTGAACCTGAGGTGTTGAAAGATCTTGAAGATCAGATCTAAAGAACTTGACTTCTCTTCCTAAAAGTCAAGTTAGGGGGAGATTGTTGGGAACTGAAGAATTTACCAAGTATGGTTAATGCTGCTAGTTCATCATGGTTACTACTTCTGTGGTTAATGCTGCCAGTTGTAGTTAATGCTGCTGGAACAAAGTTAATGTTGCTCTTCAAAATTAGTACTGCTGGAGTTACTACTGCTCAGAGTATTAATGTTGCTTATGATTAGTACTGCTTATGAGATGGAGATCCGTATGGAGAGGATGACAGCTGGATAAACTGAAGATTATGGAAAGCTTAGAGATAATGATGGAAGATATTCTGAAGATATTTTATTAATTGTAATTATCTTTTATCTTTAGTATATGTATAGAATGTATAGAATAGTTTTATAGATTATTCATTCTAAGTTTTGTTTTTTTTAGAGAATCAACCTCAAGGCATAGTTCCTAATTCTAGAGAAGTAGAATTCGTCTTGAAAAAGTTTGTTCTTCAAGATTGAGGTTGTGTGTGTAATCTTGTGATATTAATCATTCAATTCAAGTTTACAAGTTGTTAATCATATACACTGTTTGTTTACTGTTCGATTGAATATCAAAGTGTTATTCCACAAACTTCTTTGATATTGTTTCTGAGTCTTCATAATTCTTGTTGAGAATTTGATCCTGACATTTATTCAGAAGTCAATGTTGTATTTTTCATCAAAAGATACATTAACGCTTTCCATGATACACTTGGTCTGTCGATTATACACACGATAGGCTTTTGACATGAGTGAGTATCTAATAAAGTAGCCTTCGTCAGCTTTCTTTTCAAACTTCCCATGGTTATCACGGTCATTCAGAATATAGCACCTGCAACCAAAGACACACAAAAATTTAATATTCGGTTTTCGGTTATTAATCATTTCATAAGCTTTTTTATTAAATCGCTTAATCATAATCATCCGGTTTTGAGTGAAACAGGCGGTTGCAACGACTGCAGCCCAGAGGTACATTGGTAAACAAAAATATGCCAACATTGTTCTTGCTGCTTCGACCAAAGTTCTATTTTTCCTTTCAACCACGCCATTTTGTTGCGGTGTGTAGGCAGTAGAAAAATTGTGCGAAATCCCAACAGAAGTAAGATAACTTTGAAGAGTATCATTTTTGAACTCTGTGTCGTTGTCACTACGCAATGTCTTTATTGGCAATTGAAGGCGAACTTGGATTTTCTTAATGAAGGCAATGATCAGATCTAGTGCATCAGATTTGTTTCGCAGATATTCCAACCAAGTATACCTTGAATACTCATCTATCATCACAAGAATGTACTTTTTGCCATTTATAGACTGAGTACGTATAGGGCCACAAAGGTCCATGTGAATTAATTCCAGGGGCGTTGAGCAAGAAGATTAAATCTGATCACTGTTTTAGTAAATGATGCAGAGAAAAGTGGTGACATTGATCCACAAGAAGCTCAGCAAACTCTTGAAATAGCGGAAGCTGCTTTGAGAAAAGCTGAAGGAAAGAGACAAACAATTGAGGCAAATCTAGCTCTCCGACGGGCTAGGACACGAGTAGAGGCTCTCAATGCGATTTCATAACCAGTCGGTGCGTCCGAATAATCATCGATTTATACACCCTATATTTGGTTGTTTTGTTTGACTTGATTCTGTCGAGTAAATACAATCAAGCGCAATCAGATTTTGATGCAACGAAAAAGAAATAGAAAAGATACAAAATCAATATCACTAAAAGAAAATGGGTATAAAAACTTATTAGATACCGCGGTCATTGGTATCTAATAAGTTCTACCTACTATTGGATTTGAACCAATGACTCCCGCCGTATGAAAGCAATACTCTAACCGCTGAGTTAAGTAGGTCATTTATCTTCACAAAGAAAACCAAACGGGACTCATCCCATCGATGGATTATAAATATGATATTACTTAGAAGCAATACCGATCAATATGATCTTGGATCATGGAATAGTCATCTTGAGAATATTCATCTTGACAAGAAATTATCTACATAATAAAATATGTATTACAAGCACTAAGGGCTATAGCTCAGTTGGTAGAGCACCTCGTTTACACGCGCGCCGATGTTTTTCAGGGGAGTCCATCATGCAATCAAAAAAAATGATCTTATTGAGAAATCGATGTCTTACTCCATAACTTTGAGGGAAAAAGAGAACAATAGCCTGACAAGGGTTCAGTCCGATTTAGGTGCCCAGTTAGGTGCCAAACAGACGCCATCATTGATTTGATATATTGATAAGGTGAATACGCAGTCTATTCAATGCTAGGCTGAGTATAAGGGACTCAAAAAAATATCTTTTCGTCCTATGAACTTTAAGGTGTATGAAGTTTCATATTTGATTTTTAAGTAGAGCGATAGAGACTTCATTTCACTTAGGTTAATCTAGGCCAGAGGCAGACCTACGTCAAGATAACCTCCCTTGAAAAACTTTGGTAGTGTTCCTGAATCTGAATCCACATAATGACTCAGAGCACATAGAGCCATCTCCTATTTTTCTGTCAAAAATAAAAATGGCGGACTAGCTGATATTTATATCAGTTAATGAAAGAGCCCAATGCACAAAAAATGCATGTTGGGTCTTTGAAACAGTTCAGATCATTTTGATAATAATAAGTTTGATCTGTTTTACCGAGAAAGTCTACGGTTCGAGTCCGTATAGCCCTAGAGCCCTATAAAAATAAAAAAAAATTCAAATGAATATTCAAATACAAAAAATTGTATCATTTTTCATTTGAATTTCCTCGTTATTGTTTTAACTGACTGATTGCTTCATCAAAAGACAATGATTCTTATAAGCCCATTCATGGGGATCGTTTAAAGTATAATATCAAACTAAAAGCAAAAACACATTTCATTTCAATGGACCCAATCGATCTTTTTCCAGTTGTGGATAAGCAAACCAACTTTTATTCATTACTCTTCGTAGGAAAATTCATATGGAATTTTCCTCTTGTCCTGTCCGAAATCAAGGAGTTAATTATACTACCCTTCTTTGGTATACCCAATTCTAGTGAATTTTGTATCATGACACGAGTCCGGTTAAAAACTCCAACCTAACCCAACCCCAATCAAATCTAATAGTAATTTAGGTCGGTATTGTGCAGTATTTGTGCACAAGATAAAGTTTGAAAAACTAATATCTTTGCTAATGCTAAGTTTCATTGTAAACATTGTCAACAACGTAAAATAGGCTTTCCTTCGTATATAGCTTACTTAGACCTAGTCTTCTTTTCGATATTCTATGAATAGAAAATCCTCCATCGGGATTGGATTCTAATAAAAGTAACAAGACCGATATATTCTAAATCTTGAGATGAAAATTCCTAGACATTCTCTTACATCTGACTACTTGTTCTATTCTAAACGATTAATAAAAAAGAGACAAATGGACATATTCATAAAAAAATGAAATATATTATATAAAGATAATCAAATAGAAAGGATAATAGAAATCGATTTCAATTTCGATCAATTTATAATAAATAGAATTCCAAATTCGAAATAAAAAATGAGAATTCTATTTATAATCCCTTTTCTTTAGAGAGAATCCTCGGTAAGATTGAGATGAACTTTGTTTCATCTCACATGCGGAGCAAAGTGAATCCTTCTCAAATCTCATCTCCGGTAGACCTTTCACAATTACTTGTCTCGCTAACTTATCAATAGCCTTGAAGTTCTGATGAGACAAGCGCCGATGCCATATCCAACTTTGAACTTTTGATGCTTTTGCAAGTAAGCATACAGGACGTGTAGCTGAAAGAGTTGGAAAATTTACCGCATAAAGATTTCTATCGTCCCGCTCAGAAATTCTCATAACCGTCCGGATCTTCAATATAACAGTGGGTGATTGTAAACCGAACCAGATACATACTATCGCAGAAATAACTAGTACTAAACAAGTTATGATCGAGTCCTTCCACGTAAAGTACTTTCTTGATGGTTACAATGCCATTTTTTAGCATACCGTACCATCTGATGAATCCTTGAAGCTCAGAATTAGCAAAACTGATTGTTCATGCAGGTTCTTCAACAAAGTTGTGCAATAGGTGCTTATATCCTGTCATATGTCGAGAGCATCCAGAGTCAACGAACCACAAATGACAGGCCCACAAAAAGGAACAAATCACTTCTTTTTAGGTACCAATATCTAGATAGGTCCCGTTTTGTTAGCATCATGCAGTTTCTTTAAATAATATAATTTGCCCTTGACTCTCCCTCATATTTAGGTTTGGGAAACCATTTCCAGACCATTTTCACGTCAAGATCATAAAACTGCTGTTTCTTAGAAATATTAGTAGACTTAGCTTGAAACACTTTAATTTGTTGTGATGAGGACTTGGAGACAATGGAGGAATGGAGGATAGTGAAAAAGAATTGTCACCATAGTGTTTACATATTAAGTTCTTACGAGCAAATGTCAGTATCTTTGATTTATCAAAAGAATTACATTTATTCAAACAAACTTGATATTTATTTACGTTCGAACTATTACATGTCAAATCAACACTGTAAGGAACAATATCATCATGTTCGACAAAATCTTTACAAGCTTTCTTATCACTATTTTTCCTTCTCCATTCTCCTTTACAAACTTCTTTACTCAGATCTGAAACAAGAAAAGAAACTTTATTAGTTTTCTTTTTCAAGGATGAATTCTTTTTCAAAATACTAGAAGTTTTGCCTTTTTCATAAATGCTTGGTAAATATTCAGGACATTCAGAATAAACAATTGTAGGCTTTGTTGAAGTCTCAAACTCTGGATTTGATCAAACATTCCACTTTTGATCATCAAACATCTTTTTATCAGTCAAATTCTTTTTAAACAAATCATTTTTCAAATCATTGAGTTCTTTACAAAGCTCTTTGTTTTATTCTAAAGATTTATATTTAAATCTTAGATCACAATTTTCATCTTCTAGCTATCTCCTCAAGAGTCTTTTGTAAACCTTTGATTGGTTGTTCAAAATCTGATGTTTGATCAGTCACAGAGTCAGATTCAAACTTCTTCAAGATTGGAACAGAAACTGAGTAATTCATCATGTCATCAAAAATCTCCTCAGGCATTTTATTAACAAACTCTTTTTGAACGCTTGAATTCATGACATTTGAATTCTCTTCTATTTGTGCTTCACTTAGAGATTCAGAAGTAACAGATTCAGATATAGGAATCTGAGCACAAACATCAGTGTCCGATTCATACTCATCGTACTCACATTCAATCTCAGGAATAACTTTGTCATCGTTGACTGATTCAGTATAAGATGGTGTGGAAAACAATGATTCAAACTCAACAAATTCAAGTTTTCTATTTTTTAACTCTTGTTTAAATAATTGTATTTAAATCCAACTGATTTAAAATTGTTTTGTTAGTCCACAAATTCAAGCAATTACAATTAATATCTCATAAATTTGACAATTATGATCATGTTCTAGAGAGAGAGTAGAGAGAGAAAGTTTTTAAGTCGTATATCTCTTAAGCTCAAATGAATACCAAGAACTCTTACAACACTTAGCTGCCTTGTTACAAGAGACAAACACTTACATGCTTATATATGGTCAAACACCATATTCACTCAAAATAAACAACATTGACTTATCTAGACTTGACTTTGATTAACTTACAAGACTTTGACTTTTCTACATTAAATCTTGGATACAACAAGACACTAACAATCTCCCCCTTTGTATTCAAGATTTAAATTTTTTTTGACATAAGTCTTCAGCTTTTGATTCTTCAAAACTTTCTCTCTCATAGCTTTAAACATTGAAGCTCTGACAATCTTCAATCTTTCGGCTTTTGAAGAATCTTGAAAAGTCATTCACTATGCTTTGAAAAGTCACCAAGTCTTGAACAAAATTTTTGAAATTTTTGAAACTTCTTTAAACATTGAGGATTCTTTCAATACTTGTATCTTCATCTCTGTGATCTCTGAACTATCTTTGAACAAACTAACTTTCTTGAACCATCTTTGAAACATTTTCCTCAGAATCTTTTTGAATCTCCCCTTTTTGATGAGATTCTTGATCAAAACTATCATTTGTCTTGAAAATATTCATCTGACTTGAAACTCCAGATATATCTCCCTCATTTTGATAAACTTTCATCAGAAAAGGCTTGATTATATCAACTTCAAATATTCAACTGACTTGAAAATTCCAAATTATCTCCCCCTTTTTGATGAATTCTGAGCCGGAAAATCATCAAAACCTTTTTCAAGTCATCACAGTCTTTGAATATTTATCTCCCCCTTTATGATAAACTGACGATCTCCACTTTTTTGATCTGAGTATCCATCAATTCATGAAATGTAAATAACTGAATCTTTTCAAATTCAGATATAATAAGAATTGTAACCCTGAATCAACAAATGATACAGTTAGAATGCCTGTAAGTAGCACGGAGCCACTTTATACACCGAATGTACATGGGAAAGGAGCTTTTGTGATGTTCACTCCCCAGGGCTTCCATTCAATCATCGAAAAACCATAAAAGAATTTTCTATGAATTTTATGACAAGAAAACATATTCCTTGTGTGTACGTGAAAGTGTAGAATGATTGAAGCTACTTTTCAGACTCAAAATGTGTAAACTGTTGAGACAGCAACAAGTATGTGCATGAAAGAGGTACGAAGGTGGGGCAACCTTCCTTCTTTTTCAATATCTAAATCTTGTGAGTGAAGACCAGATAGCAGATATGCTGCGTCCCCAAAGAAATTGAAACATTTCTTTTTCAAGAAAGAAACGAGTGGTTGGTGGGGTAATTGTAAGAGTTGGCATGGGCTAGTGCCTGTTTCAATGATGGTCACTAAAGAATGTGAACCAACAAAAATTTTGAAATTTTTGAAACTTCTTTAAACATTGAGGATTCTTTCAATACTTGTATCTTCATCTCTGTGATCTCTGAACTATCTTTGAACAAACTAACTTTCTTGAACCATCTTTGAAACATTTTCCTCAGAATCTTTTTGAATCTCCCCTTTTTGATGAGATTCTTGATCAAAACTATCATTTGTCTTGAAAATATTCATCTGACTTGAAACTCCAGATATATCTCCCTCATTTTGATAAACTTTCATCAGAAAAGGCTTGATTATATCAACTTCAAATATTCAACTGACTTGAAAATTCCAAATTATCTCCCCCTTTTTGATGAATTCTGAGCCGGAAAATCATCAAAACCTTTTTCAAGTCATCACAGTCTTTGAATATTTATCTCCCCCTTTATGATAAACTGACGATCTCCACTTTTTTGATCTGAGTATCCATCAATTCATGAAATGTAAATAACTGAATCTTTTCAAATTCAGATATAATAAGAATTGTAACCCTGAATCAACAAATGATACAGTTAGAATGCCTGTAAGTAGCACGGAGCCACTTTGTACACCGAATGTACATGGGAAAGGAGCTTTTGTGATGTTCACTCCCCAGGGCTTCCATTCAATCATCGAAAAACCATAAAAGAATTTTCTATGAATTTTATGACAAGAAAACATATTCCTTGTGTGTACGTGAAAGTGTAGAATGATTGAAGCTACTTTTCAGACTCAAAATGTGTAAACTGTTGAGACAGCAACAAGTATGTGCATGAAAGAGGTACGAAGGTGGGGCAACATTCCTTCTTTTTCAATATCTAAATCTTGTGAGTGAAGACCAGATAGCAGATATGCTGCGTCCCCAAAGAAATTGAAACATTTCTTTTTCAAGAAAGAAACGAGTGGTTGGTGGGGTAATTGTAAGAGTTGGCATGGGCTAGTGCCTGTTTCAATGATGGTCACTAAAGAATGTGAACCAATCAGAAGATATGGCTGTCTTTTTTTAGAACATTTAGCTCACTTCTTACCAAACTCTCTTTTACATTTTTCCGCTCCACACACTGAGAAAAACTCAACCGGATGAGTTATCTCCCCCACTCTTTGATTTAAAACCCCTCATCCCTCAATCACTCTAGGATAACTTTCGGGGTAGGAAACACTGGTTAACGTGAATCCATGGAAGTTCTGTTTAGCTTTCACACGAATCCCATGTATTTTTGTCCTAAAAAGAATAGTTGCTCAACAATTTATCTTGAACAGTTAAGCACATGATATCTTTGTCCTAGAAATGTATGCTCATCAAGAATATGAATGAAATTTGAGCATTTGAACAATGGAGATCTCTCAAAACAAGGAAATTGAATGAATGAAATGCAATCAAGAGAATTGTTTTGAGAATCTGACAATGTATCAATCAGATCAAATATCACGAAATATGGACGTGAAAGGTTAGGGTATCAAAGAACTTGACAGTTTGTTTATATGGACGAATATAAATAATTTGGCAATGAACGCACAAAAATTGAAATGATGATTGATGCTCAACAACCGTGAAATCAAACGAGGGTATTACCATCGAAAAAATTGTTTCGTTTTGAGACGTGGTAATAACAAAGTCAATATGAAGCACTTAACCGGTGTGTATGAATACTTGATAGTATATAGACAAGATAATACACAAGTATTGATTTTTGGAAACACACGGTCAGTTAAACATTAACGCTCAATTATGAAAAACATTTTTTAAAAATCACACTTCTAAATTCATGAAATCTTTTGAGAATCAGAAGTGGTTTGAACATTTCAGAAAACATTTTTCATGTTCGAAAGTTGTTCTTCTTTCAAACAATCATAGATCTAGATCAGAAGATACTTACAAACGATTTAGCTCCCCCTCAAATTATGATAGATTGAGTTAAATTCAGACAAGATCCCCTTGGTTATTTGCATGATATCCTTATCTGAACAAACTCTTCATTGAAGTACGGGTTCTAAACTGTTATGTTTAGAAGCCATAATTCTTTGACATTAAAGTACGGGTCTTGAACTGCTTTGTTCAAAAGCCATACTTGATCTCTGAGATACGAGTCCTAGACTACTTTGTCTAGAAGTCATACTCTTTGACTTTGAAGTCCGAGTCCTGAGCTGATTTACTCAAAAGTTGTATTCTTTGACTTTGAAGTTCGGGTTTTGAACTGCTTTGTTCAAAAGCCATAATTCTTTAACATTTAAGACCAGGTTCTGAACTGAAGTATTCAGATGCCTTAGCTCTTGCTCTCCCTAAACATGTGGTACCTGCAAAACAGATTTAACAGGTTTTGGTACCCACTGGTATTTGGGTCTTGGTTGGTTAGATTTAGGAATCCACTTTTCATTAGATTTAAAATTTTTAAGTACATTTTTGTGAGAAGTAATTCTGTAAGTTCCATACAAGCGATGAGCAGATTCTCTTTGAACAAAATCATTTTCTCCACAGTAAGACCAACAAATCTTCTTTTGAGCAATCCTGATAAAATGATTAGCAGAATAAACATATCAGGTTTACCAAAAGATTTACCTTTATGTGCTTTGTTCATTTTGGCTTTTGATGTGGATGCTAATGATTTGTCAACGCTCTTTTCATCCGGAGAACCTTTCACTCTCCACACCATCTGTCATTTCTTAGAAGAATTCTTTTCAAAAGATTTTACATAAAAGCTTGTTGAAATATCAACAAATTTGTCATAAAACAGACAAGATGGACGAATCTGATTTGATTTGACAATGTTTGATTTGATACTGTTCTTTTTGAAAACATGTTCATGAATGGAACTTCAAGCAGTTTTGAAAGAACAAACTGATTCAGTTGAATTATCATAAGGCGATTGATTTAATCACATCTGCAGATATCTTATCAGATAATTCAACATTTGCAACTTCAAGTTGTTTTATATTTTTGGACAAAATGTTTCTTTCATCAAAAAGTGTGTCAAACTTCTTTTTTCCAATCAGATCTTGCCATCTATTCTTTTTGAATGTCTGGTGATAGAACATATATCTTGGATGTGAGCTTAGATATTTCACTTTCAAATATTTGACGTTCTTGCTCAAAGTCTTTTTCTAAGTTCTTGTTTTTCTCAGAAATTTCTTTGAAAATCCCAACATTTTTCTTTTCAAACTTTTTCTTTTCAACATCAAAAGACTTCTTCTTCTCTTGAAAGATTTGTCTTTCCTTTTCAAGTAAGTATTGTAATGTAGATATCTGATTAGGAAGTTCAATGACTTTATCTTCAAGAACTTTTCTCTCTTTTGCAAAAGTATCTCTTTCAGTTATTACAATCTTTTCGAATTCTGATACTTGCTTTGAGAGTTTTAAGCATCCATGCTCCAAATCCTTTTTCTCTTGAAACACTTTCTTAGAAAAATCAGATAGCTTTTGAGTGTAGATTTTCTCCAGATCACCTTTGATTGTATCTGCATTGAGATTTTTCATTAGATCAACATTTTTTGCTTCCAATGCAGATATCTTATCTTCAAAAGCCTTGAACTTTTGTTGAAGATCAACTGATTCAGCTTTCAGCTCTGATGATTTCTTTTAAGTTGGCTTTGAAGATTAGATATTTGTCTCTCTTTCTCTTTAATATCTTTCTCTCTTGTTTTGATGATACCTGCAAGATCAGATTTAGAATTATTGATACATTTTGCACATTCAAAAGTTTTCTCATAATTTAAAAATTTAGCTTTAAACTCCTTAATCTGATTTAGAAGCTTTGAATTCTGAATCTTCAGTTTATCCCGTTCAGCTTCTATAGCAGGTATTTCAGGCATGTACAATATAGCACAATATCTCCCTGATAAAACAGTAGACATCTGGAATAGTATGCTTTAAGTTATCATCCAAAATATTTAGATAAAAATTTGACTCAAAAAGTCAACCTTGGTCAAAACCTGAAAAACTTCAAAAAAATCTAAGTGTTAGAACTCGCAGAGCACTGTAGATGAAATTAGCGCAAATAGGGATGTACGCGTTCCTAGTTCGCGCAGAACAAAGCGTGCACGTTTTATGTTCCCGCAAGAAGAGATATGCGCATTTAAGGTTCTCGCAGAGTGAGTCGTGCGCGTTTTGAGAAAACCACTTCGCGCAATGCGTCTGCGTGTTTCTATACTTAGAAAAATTTTCATGATTGAACTTCTCGCAAAACATTTCTCATAGAAAGACTCTTGCGTGTTTTGATCAAGAACTCCCAAATAACATTAAATCAGAAAACATCTTCATTGTGCGTGTTCTTGACTTCTTGCGTGTTCTTAGTCTTGCGTGTTCTTTAGTATGAACCTTGCGCGTTTTCTGGATCTTGCGTGTTCTTCATTTTATACTCGAATTTCAATAAAAAAACCTTAAAACCTGCAATCAATACATGAGAATCCACAGGGTTGATCGAAATATCAACTAGAACACTTTTCTAACACATGATTTTGATTAAAAAAACAACAAAAGTTCAGTGAATCGATCAAAACAAATTTCAAACTTTTTCAAACCGAGAACCACAAAAATCCAAAAATTGATTATGATTCGGTGCGAATTTCGTGATATGATCAACACAAGAAACAATCAAAAACACTAATCAATCACTATGGAATCGTTTTCATGCAACAAAATTAATCACCACAAAAAAATCAATCTAACAGTGAATTTTCAGAAAATGTTTTGCGTGTTCTTCCAAAAATAGTAATTTCCAGTAAAATTGACCAAGAAAACATGTTTTAATCCAATCTGAATAAGTTGGTCTGCTCTGATACCAAATGTTAGTTCACAAATTCAAGCAATTACAATTAAGATCTGATAAATTTGACAATTATGATCATGTTCTAGAGTGAGAGAGTAAAGAGAGAAAGTTTTTAAGTCGTATATCTCTTAAGATCAAATTAAAACCAAGAACTCTTATAACACTTAGCTGCCTTGTTACAAGAGACAAACACTCACATGCTTATATATGGTCAAACACCATATTCACTCAAAATAAACAACATTGATTTATCTAGACTTGACTTTGATTGACTTACAACACTTTGACTTTTCTACATTAAATTTTGGATACAACAATACACTAACATGTTTTGTGAATCAGCACAACTTGACGTATCATCATCTATTACCTCTTTACCTTTAAATGAATTTTGGAGTTTACGCTTTAACGAAAGTGTCATGAATATCTGGGATTTTCTTTACTTTTGAGCCCAATTTATCAAAATTATATAAGTTGTCCGAGGCTTTCTTTTAAACATCGTTTTCAGGTAAACCTAATCCCATTTTAGCATTATAAAATCTGACATCTTGGAGTTTGTTTGTTAACAAGTTTAACATTTGCTCAGTCTGTTCTCTTTTCAAGTTAAGGTCTTCCAGTTGTTTAATCTTATAGTAAGCCTCATTTCTCTCTTGGAAGCAAACTTCAAATTTAATTTTGAATTCACCCTTTTCAGAATTTAAATTAACCAAGTCTTTTTCAAGTTCTGAAATCTTTGTTTTTAAAGTTTCTCTTTCTTTCTCTAAAGCATCTTTTTCTTTTTCCTTGTCCTCAATGAAAACTTTCAACAACACGTTTTCGTCACGAAAACTCATCATTGTTTGGCGTTCATAGCTAACTTTACGCTTTAAAGTCTCAAATTCCGTTTCCATGTAATGGATCTGTGCCATTAGAGATTCAACAAGTTTAGAGTTTTCAGAGTTAGTACTTACCTCAGAATCACCTTCAGATTGTTCAGAAGCAACTTCAGAATTATCATCAACATCAGCCATCATTCATACCTGAGTAAAATGTGCTGACTCATCATCTGAGCTTTGATAGAGCCAATTTTCCTCTTCTACCATTAACACCTTCCCTTCTTCTTGCTTCTTGGCAATCAGTGACTTTTTAGCATAGTACTCTGAGTTCTTAACACGCTTGAACTTGCAATCTTTAGAGAAGTGGCTATCTTTGCTACAGTTGAAGCACCGTCCAGACTGAGGATTAATCTTGTCCTCTTTCTTCTCTTCCTTCTTCTCTTCTCTCTTTCCTTCTCTCTTCCCGAATTGGAGTTTATACTTTTCTGACTTCTCCTTCTTATATCCTTCATATTTTGGCTTTGAATAGTACTTATTCTTTCCGAAGCTCTTGTTAATTTGTTAGTAATGAAGGTAAGATTATTAGCAAATCTCTAGATATCGTCGTCAGAGTAAACTTCAACTTCTTCGACAAATGACTCAGAACTAGATTGGCTAAGCTCAGTAAGAAAAGATTTGGACTTTTTCAGCTTTGACTTTGACCCAAGAACAGAATTAGAACTAGACCCCTTATTTCGTTCAGCAAGTAGAGCTAATGAATCTTTGACAATCTTCATCTCCTCGCTCAGTAACTTTACTTCATCCTCGTGTTGGGATAAAGTTGAGAAGATGTCATTCACATCCTCCTGTGCCATGTTCTTGGACATCTGGAGGTTTATCGCGTAGCTCTTCCATTCAGGATTCAAGTTCTTGATGAACTTGTAGTTTATCTCAGAAATGGACTTGTTCATCCCGTTTCTTCGCAAGTCATTCAAGATCACGTTAAATCTGTTATACGTGTCTATCAAGGCTTCTCCCTCTTTTGCATGAAAACCATCATACGCGTTAATGCTTTGATTCAATTTCGCTTGGATGGACCGATCAGTTCCTTGAAATTGCCGCTCAAGTTCATCCCACATCTCCTTAGCAGAATCTATGCTATCTACTCGATTGTAGATGTCATTCGGGATGGCCATTGTCAAATATATGAGGGCTTCTTCATCTATGTTGTACAACTCTTTCTCTCTCTCACTGAAGTACTGGTATGGTTTAGGTATGAACCTAAGAGGAATCTCCGGAGAGGTATCAGTGGCTACCTGTCCAGGAACTGTAACTTGAGGATTCACCGGTCCATCTGTTATGGATTTCATGTACTCACGGTTTTTGTGATTCAGAAACTGAGTCATCCGACTTTTCCATTGAGTGTACTCTCCGATTGACAATACCGGAGGCTTAGATTGAGACCCCATCGAGAGAACATCTTGATGTATCTGTAGAAAAATATGAGCAAGAATTGATCGTTAGTTCGAAATGACAATCAACAGATAACCTACTTCAAAATTTTCAGAAAAATAATTACCCAAAAATTTATAAGTTTGGAAAATTACACAACTGAGATTTGAAACAATTCACACAAAAGAAATAACCTTCAGAATTCGCAGAAACCAAGCAATTTGCATAAACAAGTTCAGAATTCACACACAAAACACAATTCGCATGCACAGTTTATACGAATTCTATACAATTCGCATGCAACTTTATGCAAATTCTTAGCAATTCGTATAGTACGCTATGTGAATTCTTGTCTTAGAAAATATTTTAAACCTTTAAGCTTTTTGCATGGACTATTCGTATCACAGGGAGATGCGAATTCCTGACTTAAAAAATTTCAACCAAAAACTTTTTGCATCAAAACGAATTCCATGCTTAGAAAATTTTTCAAAAAGTTATGCGAAAAGATCAAGAATTCGTATGAAAAATTATACGAATACTTTGCAATTCGTACCACACTAGTATGCGAATTCTGTACTTTTCGCATACAGGCACGTACAAATTCTGTCCTTAGAAAAATTTCAGATTAAGCTTTTCGTATACTAGACTTATGCGAATTCCTACTTTTCGTATATTGCTTTATGCGAATTCTGAGGATTTCGCATATAACACTCATGCGAGTTCTACACATAATCAAATTTTATATGAACACTATGCGAAATCTAGGGCGTGCGAGTTCTTCATACGAAAAGAACAGATCTTGCGAGTTCTTCACTTTTTTGGTTCAAAAACACTGTAAATCGATCCTAAGTCCAAATTTCTTCGAATTAGGAGCTGTAACTTCACAAAAACAATCAATGTTAGTGTTAGAACTACTTCAAATCAATTAATTTCAAAGAAATCAACTAGAAATCAAAATTCCATGTCAATACAGTCGATGAACTCATACGAACACAAAACCCAAAAATTTCAAAATTACGTGATCCAAATGTGCAATTGTGTATTCTAACGATAACAAATCATTTCATGATGATAAACGAACACAAATGACTCACTAATCACGAATCACTCAATTTTCTTAAAAAACTCAGTGCGACTATGTTTTCTGTTGAAAATCTCTCAAATCTGCTCTGATACCAATTGTTATCCCAGATTCTAAGTCACTATTGATCACACGATTTACATAAAACCATATACCTATTTAGTGCTATATAACAGTAAGCTCTATGTGTGTGTGTTTCTATCGTGTAAACTCCGAATGCACGTGTGTAATCTTATGAATCTAACTCTTTGACCTGTTTTATATATGGTCAACATGACCTTAGCATTTGGTCAACTACACTACAACAATTACAAACAAGACCCTAATTTTAATCTTGAATACAATTTAGCTCTAACACAAAGGTAGGTGAGAGTCTCAACTACCCCTTAAGTCAATTACACAAGATATCAACATATCTTCTAGTGTCTGATTTTCCTCTCACTTTGGTCGTAGGTTTGAGGATGGTAGGTCGTACTCAAATTCACTCTTGTACCCAACTCTTTCTGTAGGTCGTCCTAAAAGTTTAAGGTGAACCGACTATCATGATTTGATAAAATAGACAAAGGCACTCCATGACTTGAAACCACTTCATCGGTATAAAGCTTTGCCAACTTGTCCATTGGTAGGGTCTCACGCATTGCCCGAAAGTGAGCGCTCTTGGTCAACCGGTCCACTATCACCCAAATGGTATCGTGACCTCTCAAAGTTTTCGGTAACTTGGTCATGAAGTCCATGGTGATATGTTCCCACTTCCATTCGGGGATTTCGAGGGATTAAAGGCTTCCATAAGGTCGTTGGTGTTCGACTTTCACAACGCATCTCTCCACATAACGTGCCACATCTAACTTCATAACCGACCACTAGTAATGTAATTTCAAATCCCTGTACATCTTTGTACTCCCCAGATGGATGGAATACTTAGACTTATGGGCATCTTCAAGAAGAAGTTGATGATTACCCTAAACCTTGGGCACCCAAACTCGTCCATTGAACAACTTCACTCCACGACTATCCTCAGTCAAGGGTAATCTTTGTTTAGTCATCACTTCATCCTTGAGGTTTTCTTCTAGCAAATCCTCCGTTTGTGACGTCTTGATTTTCTTAATGAGGCTCGACACCAACTCGATTCTTGAAAGGGTGGCCCGAATGCTTCCACTATAGTCCTTCCGACTCAAAGCGTCGGCTACCACGTTTGCCTTATCGGGGTGGTAAAGCAAATCGCAATCCTAGTCTTTGAGCAACTAAAGCCACCATCTATGCCTCATATTCAACTCTTTTTGATCAAAGATGTACTTCAAACTCTTATGATATGTGTAGAGTGTACATTTTGTACAATAGAGATAGTGTCGCCATAACTTCAAGGCGAACACTACCATCGCCAACTCCAAATCATGGGTAGGGTAATTCTTCTCGTGAACCTTGAGTTGCCTCAATGCGTAAGCGATCATCTTTTCTGTTTGCATCAACACACAACCCAATCCCATCTTTGAAGCGTCGTTGTAGACCACAAAGTCCTCTGACCCTTCGGGTAGCAACAATATTGGATCTTCACACAACTTCTTTTGTAAGGTCTGGAACGCCTTCTCTTACGCCTCGACGCAAACAAACTTCATGTTTTTCCGGGTTAAAGCGGTCAATGAAGAGGCAATCTTGGAGAAGTCTTGAATAAATCTCCGGTAATAGCCCGCTAAACCCAAGAAGCGTCGTATCTCGGTGTACATCCCAGTGCAGTGCAAAACAGACTAACAGCAATCAAAGATGAACAAATTATAGATCACAACAACTAGTCATATGATTGATAATACTTCAAAGGGTTAAGGTTTACAGAGAGAATTTCTGATAAGGGTATGTAAACCTAATGACTAGAAAACTGAATAATGAATTTCTAAACTAACAAATGAAATAGAAATAACTTTAAATACTCAGGCTCGCAGGCCTAATGGGCTTATGGGCTTTAAGGCCCAACAAGCTTACAACTTTAACAACTTGTCATAAACTACCCTGAACTTCTATTTAACATTCAAAATAGCCCTAACAATCTCCCCCTTTAAATAGAAGTTGATAGTCACGCCAGTTAGGAACATAGATTTTTCGGAAACCAAAGCTGATCTCGAAATATCGAATCTGAGTCCTGTACTCCAGTCGCTCTTCAATTACACCCAGTGCTTTAAGAACCAGCGGCTTGTATTTATGATCCAAAGGCTGAACCCCTTTTTCATCTTTATCAAGTACATGCTTCAACTTTTCTTTCAGCAACATCAACGTACCGTCACAGAATCTGGAAATCTGATTAAAACGAATGAAACGCATAATTCCTTTGTCATTCACGTAGATCATACCAAACTCTGGAAGCTTTATTACAGTAAATGCAGGTACATTTTGGGTATCAGACGGAATCTTCAAATCAGGCTTGAACAGATTAATCTTTGGTTGGTTGCTTTCTAACCCGATCTGAAAATCTTCCACTGAGGCAAGCTTCATTGCACACTTCATATATCTCTTTACTGTCTCAAGTGCATCAATGACTTCCCCTGGTCTGTTAGTTCTGGTCTTTAAGTCTCGAAGAATGAATAACAGATCTTGTGGTTCAAGAAACGGAAAGTCAGCTTCAGAGAAACAATACTTCTAACCATCTTCTCTAGTCACCATGAAATCTGAATACTTTACTTTCATGAAGAAACTAGATAATATCTGATCAACCGATGTAATCTTCAGCTTTGTCTTGATGTTTTTGACTTGAAACTTCTTGTACACAAATATGAGTTCACGCTGCTGTTCCTTGCTTTTCATTGACTGTAGACCATGCAATACAACTTCATCATACTTACGTATCCAGTGGGCAAAGATCTTCTTTTGGCTTTCTTCAAGGAAAGGAACTTTTATTCGGACTCTTTCCCACTTGGATGGACGAACTGGAGTAGTACTTTCTGTTCCCATAACTGTAGATGCTGGAGGAGATCTGAAGGGAAAATCTGTTTCAGGAAGTTCAGGATTAGCAACAGAATAGGTCAAAAGAGGAACCGCTACAGAAGTCTGATCGTCTGGCTGATAGTCCGAATGAATGATCTCATCTATTTCGGCTTGCATGACTACCAGCGCTCGTTCAGTGTTAGCACATTCTTCCGTCGGTTCATAAACTTCATACGGATCAAGTATCAATGCCCAGTCTTCAGGGACTATCGGAGAACCTTCATCAAGTTCCTCAGGCTTTTCAACCCTTGGAATGTCAAATGGCACTAATTCCATACATTGTTCCCGTTCCTGTCCCTGCCCTTCTGATCGATTACCGGAACCCATACCCTGTTCACCCTGTTCTGACTCCACTACATGTGTCTCTGGCTCAGATAGACGTTGGTGCTTCTCCCCCTCATGGTGATCAGGATCATCCTGATCATCATATCGGCGCTTGAGCCGTTCTGCCTGGACACGGCAGGTATCTTCCACTGCTGAAAGGCGTTCAATCAAAACAGCTACGGTTTGCTGAAGTGACTGAAGCATAACTTGCTGAATCTGGAAGGCTTCGGCAGAGATGATAGGCAGGGGTGTAGGTGGGGTAGGTGTGGATGCTTGAGAACGAAGTAGGGATAACAAATCGGCATCCTGGGTGGGTTCGGTTTGAGATTGGGCTATAAGTTTGGCGAGAAGGATAGATTTTAGTTCAGGTATGGACAGATCCGCAGCTGATAGAGAAGATGGAATAGATGTGGCCTCCAGCTCAGTCGCTGGACCTTTGCATTTGACCATGCGTTTGATGTTGTCCAACTCCTCCCTCATCATAGATTGGACAGCCTTTAGGGCGCCGTCCATGAATTCCCTTGAGACAAACTCAGTTGGGGTAACTCCGGGGTCACTTAGACTTCCCGTTGTAGCTACGACTGTTGAAGTCGAGCCGCCTACGTTCACGGTTGGCGTGATGATAGCCGTGGTAGGACTCCCACCCAATCCTCGTAACCTACCCGAAGGTAGGTTTACTATGGATGTTCCGGCCGGGCCACTTAGGCTACCGGCGATAGCCGAAAAAGGAATCTGTGTCCTAGGAATGGCATGAAACACAAATGGCTCTAGACTCCGTGCAATCAAAGAAGGCGAGAACGAGGGCAGCTGTTCTCTTGTTTCAATATCGGCACCCTCCAAGTGAGAGGTCGATAGCGTATGTGCTAAGTCCCCGTGAGTTTGTGAAACCACCATCTGTTGAGAGATGATGGAGTGGCTTGGTGGGGTGTGCAGGTGCACCGCTAGGTCCACGGCGGCTTCTTCAATACCCTGTCCCAACACATGAGACTGGGTAGCAGATGTGGCTACCTGGCTAGACGTGGCTAGGGGGGATACAACCGAAGATGGTTGTCCCGTCACTCGTGTACTCTCAGAATGTAGTTTACTACGCCTTTCCCTCACACAACTCACTTCTTGATGTTCAACTAATACTCGCTCCGCTCTCCTTATCTCTCCAGATGAGGGCTGATAATCGTCACCATCGGAGTCAGAAGACTCTTCATTTGATGTCGATGCTGCGGTTTGGGTTTCCTCTGAGTCAGAATTGGCTGTTGTTTCTTCAGTAGCAGCGACAGACGAGGACTGAACTTGAATGGCTTCAGAATCTGTTGCCTCTTCTGTCATTGGAGTCTCTGTTGGTGATGGCGAAGATGGTAGTCTTGAAGAACTAGACTGGCTCGTTCCAGCGACACTGCCCACTCCAGTTCCCCTCACGATAATAGCTCTCGACACACCCTGTCCGGAAGCCCCAGCTATCCGGACGCTCCCACCTCTCGTTCGTGGACGCGGACCCTCACGTCGCTCAGGTCTCGCTCCCTGGGCAGGTCCTGTCGGTCCTGGCCGGACCATAGGAGCTAGGATGTTGTGTGTGTGCCTATAAGCTATCACACTCAGTGGCGTAGGACGAGCATGGTCTAGTACCCCGACTGGGATTTGTCGGGCGACAACACCTTCTGGATCAGCACGGGAGGGAATCTTGCGAGTTGGATGTTGTGGGCACGTCGGGTGGGTAGAGCGGCGCTGTATCTCGGGATACAGGTTCATGTAGTTCCGGATGATGATCTGTAGGAACCGCATGAATGGGATGAAGTTTGACCGGCGAGATGCAGTAGAACGAACTCTCTGGATGAGTTCAAACCAGAGAAGATCGGCAAAGTCCACGTGGCGATTGAATGCCACCGCGTGAAAGATTCGTAGAATCGGAGCGCTCGTCTGATCAATGCCCTTCGTTATAGACGAAAGACACCGATTGATATATGTGAACAGCGTGTACCATAACGTCGATAGATGTTTGCGGTTGAAGGTTGATGGAATGCGGAGTTCTGCGCCGTATCCCAACGAGAGAAGATCGGTGCACAATGTTGCATCAGTGACAAGCGGGTCGAAATCTTCTCGGCCTGCTACGGATCCGGCGGTCGGTAACCGAAGAAATTGTCGGAAGAGATCACTAGTGAGAAGCACTGGTGTGTGATCTATCCGACCTTCAAGATGGAATCCGCCATCGGCTTCTAACGCATGTAGAGAACGCCAGAACTGCTGTAGGTATATGATTGGAACGGTTGCAGTTTCCGTTAGAGCATAGGAGAGTGGATGGCCCCTGAGTATCTCGATGATGACCTGATGTTGAATTGCAGGTTGGGTCACATCGAGATGGTAGTTATTTGCTGTAAGAGGAAGGAACTGATCCTCGGGAATCAGTTCCGCATCTGCGATTGGATCAATCACTGGTGGCTGATTTTGAGCCATTGTACCTGTGAAGAATTAATCGATTAGTACGCAGGTTTGGAAAAAGATACTCGCCGTTGGAGTTATACAGTCATGATTTAGATCATGCCAGATAGTAACTCCAAAAATTTGGAAGAGCAAACCCTACTCGTGAATTTAGGTCAGTCACCAAGGCGCGCAGACTTGCACCAGTACATATAACCAACAAAAAATTCCCCATAGACAGCATAGTAAAAAATATAGCTATAAGCACCAAAGAAATTTGACTCGACCGGATAAGATTCAACCGGGGTTTGTCTAAGACCGGAGAAAAGCATGACCGGACAAGGCATTCGACCGGAGAGCACTTAGACCGGATCAAAGTTCGATCGGATGGGGTGTTCGACCAGAGGTCAATAAGACCGGATCGGGTCTTCGACCGGATAAGGTATACGACCAGAGGTCACGAAGACCGGAGGACACTAAGGTCTGTTAAGACCGGTGGTCATTCGACCGGAGGAGCCATATGACCGAGGGTCTGTTAAGACCGGTGGTCATTCGACTGGAGGAGCCATATGACCGGGGGTCTGTTAAGACCGGTGGTCATTCGACCGGAGTGTAACCTAGATTGGAGTAAAACCCCCGGAGAGTCGAAACGTCGCCTTACAGACGTCGGAGACGACGCCGACGAACACCCAAACTATATAAAAAAGGAAAAAACATCGATCGATAATCATAGTGAGCATCTAATCAACCTAAGAAACACTACCTGATCGATGGAAGGATGAAGTAGTCGAAGATGTTCGGTCGAAAAAACGATTTCGGTCGAATGGGGTCCGGGCGAGAGAGAAGATGAAGAAGATGAGATTTTCTAAGGGTTTGATCGAATGAGGATGAACTTGTTCGACCGGGGTTTATAAACCCCCGGAGGTGAGATGGGCTTGGGCCGAAGGGGGGGGGTAGATATTGGGCCGAAACAACCCAAACAAACAAGCCAAGACAGAAAACAAAATCAAAAAGCAACCTTCAAAAAAATATTTTTGGAGTTTTCGGAGATATATAAAACTACTTAAAAAAAATTAAAGGGAAAAAAAATAAGATAAAAGGACTTAAATAAAATAAAATAAAAAAAACACGAGACCTAGCTCCCCCTCGAATGATTACCATGAGGAGGTCCAACCACAGGACTCACTTACCTGCTCCCCCTCGAAAGAAGGACTCATGTGACTTACCAACCATCAGATGCTAGTGCTCCCCCTGAACACATTACCGGGGTGTAGATCCACCACAATCAACTTGCACTTTTCAGGGAAGAAGAGATAAACTACACACAAAATCACAAAAACAGACACACGAACACAAAAGAAGCGGGAAAAACACGAAATCTATTTTGTTGATACAGAAGTTCGTAACGGACATAGAGCTGAACGAGTAAAATGCAATAACAAGGAGTGTGGATAATAGCAACCAGCGACAAGGCACTTGTGCAGTTGTCATAGTCATTCGTTATTGAATGAAACTCGTAGAGAGCTGCGAACGGATCAAACTTTCAGATTTAGCATACCTAGCTTGGACACAAGGTAATTAAATTGTTTTTCGTCCAAGGCTTTGGCAAATAGGTCTGCTAACTAACGCTCTGAATTAACAAAATAGAGTTCGATAGTACCTTTTTCCACGTGATCTTTTATAAAGTGATAACGCACATCAATGTGCTTCGTCTTCGTGTGCTGGACGGGATTGCTTGATATGGCTATAGCGCTCTTCGAGTCGCAGTAGATGGGAATCCTGGAGTAATTAAATCCATAATCTTTGAGCTGGGTGCACATCCAGATGACTTGCGAGCAGCAACTGGCGGCTGCTACATACTCCGCCTCGGCGGTGGAGGTGGACACGCAGTTTTGCTTCTTGGAAGCCCAGCTGACAAGACGATCGCCCAAGAACTGAACATGACCCGACGTGCTCTTCCGGTCCAGCATGTTTCCAGCGTGGTCAGCATCCGAGTAGGCTGTCAATTCAAAACCTGTCTCTTTTGGGTACCACAAACCAAGATCAGCAGTACCTTTTAAATATCGAAAAATTCGCTTAACCGTAGCTAAGTGAGACTCTTTAGGTTTCGACTGAAATCTTGCACACAAGAATGTCGAAAACATAATGTCAGGCCGACTAGCCGTCAAGTACATCAGAGAGCCAATCATACCTCTATAAATAGTAGCATTCACATCCTTACCGTCAGGATCGGAGTGAAGCTTTAGAGAAGTGGACATGGGGGTTTTCATAGATGAAGAATGTTCCATCTGGTATTTCCTAAGAATATCCGAGATGTACTTAGATTGATTAATGAAAATTCCTGTTTGTAATTGTTTTACTTGAAGGCCCAGGAAAAAATTCATTTGCCCCATCATGCTCATTTGAAAATGTTTACTCATTAAGGCAGAAAAGTTCTGACAATACTTGGGGTTCGAGGAGCCAAAGATTATATCATCAACATAAATTTGTACAAGAATGATATCTTTCTTCTCTCTTTTAATAAATAAAGTAGTATCAATTTTACCTTTAGAGAAGCCAGACTTGACTAAGAAGGATGAGAGTGCATCATACCAGGCTCGTGGCGCTTGCTTAAGACCGTAGAGGGCCTTGTCAAGAAAGTAGACGTAATGCGGATTTTCAGTACTTACGAAGCCTTCGGGTTGCGAGACATAGACTTCCTCCTTAAGCACGCCGTTGAGAAACGCGGATTTCACGTCCATTTGAAAGACGATGAAATTCTTGTGAGCGGCGTAGGCGAGGAACATGCGGATTGCCTCAATGCGGGCAACCGGTGCAAACGTCTCATCGTAATCAATTCCTTCTTGCTGGCGATATCCTTTAGCCACTAGACGTGCTTTGTTCCGAACAATGATGCCGTTTTCGTCCTTCATGTTCTTAAAAATCCATTTAGTCCCTATCACCTCTTGTTCTTAGGTCGGGGAACTAGGCGCCATACTTTGAGGGTCTCAAATTGGTTGAGTTCCTCTTGCATAGCAATTACCCAATCCGGATCATTCAGCGCTTCAGAGACAGTGGAAGGTTCGATACGGCTAAGGAACGAGGTAAATAAGCAGTCATTCGCGCTGGTGGATCTAGTTTGAACTGGTGTGGAGGGGTCACCGATGATCTGATCAAGGGGGTGTGCTCGAGTCCACTTGGTGGTGTGTGGATGAGGTTGATATGTCTGATGGGAGGTATCGGAATCCACATGACCACCTGGGGGTAAGTCCTGAACTGCCTCGAGGGATGATGGCCTGTGAGGTAGAAGCTTCGTAGTGGGAGTCGAACTAGGAGTCGAGGACGACTTAGCTGGAGATGAAACGATGGGAGGTTCCGGGATTGCCGGAGAGGAAGCTTCGAGAGCACCTTCAACAGGAGTCGGTGCAGGAAGTTGAACGGAAACAGGAGTCGATTCAGTAGGACCGTCATCAAGAACTTGAGCTAGAGTCTGTCTTTCACTTGAACTCGGGGAAGCTTGAGCATTGGCAGTAGAGGATGGAGCACCAGGCGAGGATGGACCACCGGAGTTGGTAGGGCCAGTGACTTGTGTCACTTCTGGTGCTTGAGCAGTATTCCTGTCACATGACGTAGTTATAGACTTAACATTAAACAAGTCAGTATAAAAGAATTCAAACAATAAATCCAAATCAGAAAGATGTGCTCTTGACGTAGACGCATGATTTGGACCCACTGGAGATTGTGTAGCTTCCGAACGGAATTGTCCAAAATCTAACACACCAGTAAGCGCGGGTTCTGAACTGAGATGTTTAGAAACCATTTCAGGGGCCTCGTCAAAAGTCACGTTTACGCTTTCAACGACGGTCTTCGTCCGTTTGTTGTAGACACGATAGGCTTTTGCGTGCTGAGAGTAGCCGATGAACACTCCTTCATCCGCTTTGGGACTGAATTTACCAAGATCATCCTTATCATTTAAGACAAAGCAGGTGCATCCGAAGGCATGAAAGTAGTTGATGTTCGGAATACGTTTGTTGATGATCTCGTACGGGGTCTTGTGGAAACGCTTGTTGATGATAGACCAATTTTGAGTATAGCAAGCGGTAGCAACAACTTCTGCCCAAAGAAATAGTGGTATCTTGGAATGAGATAACATCGTGCGTGCTGCTTCAACTAGAGTTCTGTTTCGACGCTCTACCACCCCATTCTGCTGAGGAGTACGAGCGGCGGAGAAAGTATGCGAGATACCCACTGAAGTGAGATAACCGTTGAGTATTTGATTCTTGAACTCAGTGCCGTTGTCCGTCCTGATGGTCTGAACTACTTGGTTGAGACTGACTTGAATGCTCTTCAGAAGAGAGATTATCAACTCGGGAGTTTCGTCCTTTGAACGGAGAAATCGGACCCAAGTGTAACGAGAGAAATCATCAACCATCACCAGGACATACTTCTTGTGATTTATGCTTTGAACGCGCATCGGTCCACATAAGTCCATGTGGATTAGCTCAAGGGACCGAGAAGTACTCGGAACGGCTTTGGGCTTGTGAGACGCCTTTTTCATCTTGCCTTTTTCGCAGGCAGCGCACAGATGATCTTTTGCAAACTTGAGATCTGGCATACCTTTGACATGTCCACCGAGCACCAACTTGTTGATATTCTTGAAGTTCATGTGCGACAGACGACGGTGCCATAACCAGCTTTGTTCAGCAGATGCTTTAGACAACAAACAGACTTCCTTATCGGGTTTCAAGGACGAGAGGTCGATCGTATAGAGGTTGGTGCGTCGCGTTCCAGCAAGTATTTCTTTACCATCCTCAGTTCGAACGCTACACCTTTTAGCCTTGAAAGTAACCTCGAGATTCTTGTCGCAGAATTGACCGATACTGAAAAGATTGTGACCGAGACCTTCGACATAGGAGACTTTCTTGATCGTGATATTATCTTTGACAATATCTCCGTAACCCCTGATGGGAGAGGAGTGATCATTCCCGAACCGTACATTTCCACAAAACCTCTCGGTGTAGTTTGTGAGAAGCTCCCTTCTTCCGGTCATGTGCTTGGAGCAACCTGAATCTAGATACCACACATGACCGTCCTGCAAAACAGGTTATTTCTTTTTAGGTACCCATTCGTAAATGGGTCCTTTGGGGTTAGATTTAACACCCGACTTAGAGACCCGTTTAGAGTTGGGTCTTTGTCTTTCACGGGAAACATCACGATGAGAATGATTATGAGCAATATGATATGAGCCAAACCAATCAGATGAATAACGACAATCAACAAAATCATTTGATCCACAATAAGAACAACACAAACAATCATGAGACAGTTGAAGTAATTGCGGAATGGAATAAACTTTTAAAGGAAGGTTTCCATTACAATCAACTAGAGATTTAGAAATAAAAACATCATGATTGTTATTGTTCTTTCTAGACTTTAAAACAGGATCAACTAATTATGATGTTGCCGAGCTCTCTTTTGACTTCTTAGCTACCCAAGCATATTTCACTTCTTCCCGCCGACCATACGTATCTGAAATGTCGTTAAACCCATAGTCAGAGGATTTGAAAATTGACGATTGTGACCTTTGAGAGCGACCAGGCTTTTTCTTCTTCTGTGAACGCCTTTTAGATTTAGACTTGGAAGATTTTGAAGAATTGTTCACAGAAGGTTTTTGCGGGGCAGATGCAGAACATTCACCCTTGTAAAATTTAGCCGGAGGCTCACATGACTCATTCAAAAAATCAACATGGCTAGGTAGAGAAGGATTAAAATCAAATTGGCTCAACTTGCTATCTAAACACACTTCAGAATTCAAGAATGCGGAAAATTCTCGTTCCTCATCAGAAAGGACCTTATCACATGAGGACTTCAGAGCATTGGAAGAGTTTGTTGAGAGCAGATCATAAGCGGAAGCATTTTTACAATCAGAACACTGATTTGAATCAAAACTTTGAGGCTCTTTTCCTTTATTTGAAATGATTGGTGACGAGTCACCCATAAAAGCTTTGCAGGAAGATGTGTCAAAAGAAGGATAAGAGTTTTCAGACAGATGAGATATCTCTCTTTGGAGAATGGAAGGCTGAGTTTGAGGGTCAACCTTGTGAAGTTGCACTTTCAGATGATATGCTGCCATAGCGGCCAGTTGTCAGTGCAACTTCTTTATTTCCGTCTGGTAATATTCTTTTTCCTCATCTGACATAGTCTCCTTTTTGTTGGAACTGAGACACTCAATTTTAGATAAAAGACTTTGCTTTTCCTTTTGAAAATTTTCCCTTTCTAGTGCATACGATTCTTCTAGCTGAACAAGTTTCTTTTCTAAAATCAGAGTTGGAACATAAACTTTGGGAGCTAGAGGTTCCTCCTCAGTTTTAACAGTTTTAGTATCTAGTTCAGCTTGAGAGTAACTATGGAAAAAATCGGATGACAGGAATCGGGGTTTGTCAGTATTATAAGTAGCATTTAATGAGTCATACACAAAAGGAACCGTCCTTTTAGAAAGAACAAAGTTTTCTCTTCTCAACTTATCTTCCAATTCTTCCTCCTCAGTGGGTGTGGTCCAATGTATCTTATATTCCGGAAAGATTTTGTCTAATCCAAAAAATTCAGATGCATATAAAGTAGGAACTTTGGATAAAGCCTTGTTTAAATAATTAGGGTTATCGTACCCGATACCCGCATTTCCGTACTTTGGTTCTTTTGGTGCGATTAGCTTTAGCGTTTGATCAGATTGACCAAATTTATAAAGTTTCTTTTCAAGCTCTTCTAACTGATTTGATAACCTTATGTTCTCATTTTTGTAAGCCACGTTTTGATTTAACAAATCAATTTTCTCAGTCTCAGACGTACGTAGCTTAGCGGTCAGGTCATCTACTTCGGTCATTAGTTTTTGTGACTCTGTTGAACAACTCACATTCTCTTCTCTTAAATTAGAAATCGTGCACAGGTAGCTAGAAATTTCTAAGCTTTGTTTTTCCATAAAGTCAGACTGTTTAGTGACACGGTGTTCCAGAGATGAGAGAAGTTGTTCTTTTTCTTTTAAAAGACGCTTGTAAGAGTCAAGTTTGTTCATTGAAAGTTGCATCTGATCAAGTAAAGCTTCATGAAAAGGGGCACATACCTGGCAAGGAGCATTGTGATCTTCTTCATCAGTATCGGATGGTGATGAATGGTTGCCCATGAAACACAAATGAGCTTCAGCATCCTCAGGTTCTTCATCCGACACTTGTAACCAGTAATCGTCTTCAGCCATTAGAGCTTTACCGGCTTCCTTTTCTTTGGCAAGAAGCAGCTTGGCTCGGTAGTAGTCGGCGTTGCGCACAATTGGCTTGCGACAATCTTTGGCGAAATGACCTAACCGACCACAATTGTAACATTTGATCGGTTCGTCTTTCGGCTTTTCTTCAATTCTCTTGTCAGGCTTCTTACCAGCTTCAAAGCGACTATTACCGTCAGACTTTTCTCGATGATCACGTCGAGTAGAGACTCTTTGCTTGTTGGAAGTCTTGGTAAAAAACTTCCTCTTTTGAAATGCTTGAGTGAGAAAAACCATTGCTTCTTTCATCTTGGAAAGTTCTGGATCCGAGTCGCTATCGGGATCTTCAGGTTCAGAATCACTCAGCACGGGCTCTTTTCCAGATGATCGGCTGACGGACTTGCCTCTTCTCTCAGATACTAGAGCTATTTGATCTGTTGCTGGCTTTTCCTCAGCTTTCCCAATAAGTTCCATCACTTCTTCTTCATCTTGGAGCAGCATTTCATAGAGTTCGTGAAGATACAGCTTCTCCAAGGTCTGAGTGTGGCGTATATGGGAGACGAACGGTTTCCACTCAGGCTGTAAGTTGTTCATAAACTTTATGTTGTTTTCCGTGTTCGTCTTTGTGATCTTATTTTTCTGAAGATCATTTAGAAGCATATTAAACCTTTCGTAGGTTTCCGTCAGCGTTTCACCCTTTCGTGCTTTAAACCCATCATATCTGGTGATACAGTTGGTCACCTTTAGCTGGTTATTGATGTGGCTTCCCATCATCATCTTCTCTATTTGGTCCCACATCTTTTTCGATGAGTCCTTGAAGCTATCTATACAAGCATAGATGTCATTAGGTAGACTTTGAAGAAGGTACGATTTTGCCAGCTTTTCTGCCTCGTACATTTCCTTTTCCTCCTTAGTAAAATTATCAACAGATTTCCGAATCTGACGCTCTGGCCTTCCTTCAGCTGGATTTCCCGGTACCACTTTCATTGGCCAATCTTGTGGACCCTCAGTCAGGCATTTGTATATATCTTCATAGTTGGGTTTTTCTTCTATGAAGTTCATAAATCGGTCATGCCACTGAGGGTACTCTCCCCGAAAGAGCACCGGGGGCTTTTGGTAAGAACCGATGGCTAGAGCATCCCTTGAGTTCATCTTTACTTCTTAACTTAAGAGCACTGTAATGATCGTTAGGCAAGCAGAATGATCCAAATACAATAAAACAGAAGAAACACATAAACACTTGGTCTAATCAGAAAACTTAGGTCAATTAATATCCGGTCGAAGGAATGCCCGGAGGAAGCAGATATCCGGTCGAAGGACACGTCCGGGAATACACTTATCCAGTCGAATGATATTAACAGCCACACCATCCGGTCGAATGATACGACCGGGGACACACGTATCCGGTCGAAGGACAAGACCGGATAAAACGTATCCGGTCGAAGAACAAGACCGGAGGAACACGTATCCGGTCTAAGGACAAGACCGGAGCACTCTTATTCGGTCGAAGGTTATTCGGTCGAAGGGACAAGACCGGAGCACTCTTGTTCGGTCGAAGGGGCAAGACCGGAGCACAAGTGTCCGGTCAAAAGAGTAATTCCGGGGAAAACTCTTATTAGGTCGAAGGTGTAAGACCGGAGTACAAGAGTCCGGTTGAATGCTCAGGTCGAAAGATTACAATAAACACAAAAAACAGATAACCATACAATAACGATTAAGACCGAAGAACCCGAAGAACGACCGAAGAACCCGAAGAATTTCTGAGATTCGATCGAAACCAAACCCAGAACCTTCGATCTTCGATCGAATAAAGCCCAGATAAACAAACAAAAAAACAACCGAATGCGATAGACCACACTTAGACCGAAGGATTGCAGATAGATAAACCAGATTCGATCGATAGAAGAAAAAAATTCCAGAAAAAAATTTCGATCGATGTACAGACACAAAAAAACTTAACTTTGCAGAAATAAAATAATCAGATAACCATAGAATGTAAACACTAATAATCAATTGAACGCAATTAAAGCAATTAATACAAGTAATTGATCTTAGGGTTTCAGACAAACCTTTTTCTGGATCAAACCTTTTGCCTATTTGCTCTGATACCAATTGTAGATCCCAGTGCCGTGCAAAACAGACTAACAGCAATCAAAGATGAACAAATTATAGATCACAGCAACTAGTCATATGATTGATAATACTTCAAAGGGTTAAGGTTTACAGAGAGAATTTCTGATAAGGGTATGTAAACCTAATGACTAGAAAACTGAATAATGAATTTCTAAACTAACAAATGAAATAGAAATAACTTTAAATACTCAGGCTCGCAGGCCTAATGGGCTTATGGGCTTTAAGGCCCAACAAGCTTACAACTTTAACAACTTGTCATAAACTACCTTGAACTTCTATTTAACATTCAAAATAGCCCTAACACTCGGGTGCACTCTTGGGAGGTTCACAAATCATTATCGCTACAATTTTAGAGGGGTCCACCTTCACTCTGTCTCGAGTGACAACATGGCCCAAGAATTGAACTTCCTCCAACCAAAAGTCGCACTTAGAAAACTTGGCATACAATCTCTCCTTCCTCAACACTTCTAGGACTTCCCGAAGGTGTTGCTCCTGCTTCGTCTCGCTCTTGGAGTACACGAGTATTGTGAATTACAAAATCCCAAACATATCAAGCAAATCTCATATAAAATGTATTATAATCAAGAACTAGAGAAAGAGTAGAGATAGAAAGTAGATCTGAAGTCCATTCGACATATAACTCACAAACAGAATGTTTACAATGACGAGCTTACATGATTCTTACGACATGCTTACAAAGCAAACCTATTTATACCACCTATCTATTACAAGACTTAATGGTTAAGGAAACAAAACATACTTTGACTTCATACAAGACTTTGACATTGTTGACTTTTACATCTTTGACTTTCCACATTAAATCTTGGATACAATATTTAGACTTAACAATCTCCCCCTTTGTATTCAAGATTTAATAAAAAATTGACACTAGTCTTCAACACTTGATTTTTCAGCTTTTGTCTCTGACAACTTTGAACTTTGAAGCTTTAACAATCTTCAGTCTTTCAGCCTTTGAAGAATCTTGAAAAGTCTTTTGCACTTTGTAGCTTTGAAAGTCAACATGTCTTGAATACGAATCTGAAACCTTGAAACTCTTAAAACATCAACTTTGAAAAATCTTTGGAAAACATTGGAACTTTGAGGGATCTTTGACAAACATGTATCTTCATCTCTTGTGATCTCTAAACTGTCTTCAGAAAAACAAACTTTCACAAATCATCTTGATTTATCTTTGAACAATCTTTCTTCAGAATCTTTTGACTTTGAATTAGCGGAAGCATTTTGAATTGACTTTTGAACTCTGAGAGTTTCTTCACAAGTCTTTTCACTTTGACAACTCTTCATGGCTTTGAAATTTAATCTTTATAAAATTCTCCTCTTTTTTATGATTGTGAGCATCATGATCATCAAAACTTCTTCATATTCAACATAGTCTTTGATCACCCCCTTTGTATTCGAATAACAATCTCCCCTTTCAATGATAATTTGACAGTCGTCGCGCTTTGATCTTAGTAACTGAATCATGAACTGTATATACCCGAATCTTTTCAAATTCAGATATAATGAACGTGGTAACCCTGATTCAACAAATGAAACAGTTAGGAATGCATGTCAGTAACACAAAGTTACTGTGTACAACCAATGTACAATTGAAGGAGCTGGTTTGATGATGACTCCCCAGGACTTCCATTCAATCATTGAAAAACACAAGGTAATTCTATGAATGTTCTGACAGAAAAACAAATTTTATGTGTGTTCGTGCTTGTGTTATGAAAGAATTTAGCACAATGATTGTGTTTCATAAGGCTCAAATTGTGTAAACTGTTGAGACAACAACATGTATTACACGGACTCAATGTGCATGAAAGAGGTGCGAAGGTGGGGCAACTTTCCTTCTTTTTCAATATCTAAATCTTCCGAGTAAAGACTAGATAGCATATATGCTGCATCCCCAATGAAAAAGAAACATTTCTTTTTCGGGAAAGAAATGAGTGGTTGGTGGGGTAATTGCAAGAGTTGGCATGGGCTCACTGCCTGTTTCAATGATGGTCACCAAAGAATGTGAACCAATCAGTAGATGTGGTTGCCCGGCTCAGAAAGTATTTGGGGCAGAGTTCTGATATTCTTTTAACTCTATTCTCACACCCTTTTTCTTTTTATCATTTAAGCTTACTTCTAACCAAACTCTCATTTCCATTTTACCTCTCAGCACAATGAGAATAACTCAACCGGATGAGTTATCTCCCCCACTCTTTGATATTGACCCCTCACCCCTCAATCACTCAAGGATAACTTCCTGGGTAGGAAACACAGGTTAACGTGAATCCATGGAAGTTCTGTTTAAGCTCACACACGAATCCCATGTAAGTCCTAAAAAGCATGGTTGCTCAACAAGTTAATTGAACAGTTAAGCACAAAGTGTATGATATCATTGTCAAAATGTATGCTCATGAAATTTGAGCAATTGAACTTTGAAGATTTCTCAAAACAATGATTTTGAATGAATGAAATGAAATCAAAAGAATTGTTTTGAGAATCTAACAATGTATCAAGCAGATCAAATGAAATGGTTAGGGTATCAAAGAATTGGATAGTTTGTTTATATGAACAAATATAAATAATTTAGCATTGAAAGCACAAGATTATAAAAAGATGATTGATGCTCAACAACAATGAGTTTCAAACGAGGGTATTACCATCGAAAGATTGGGTCGTTATGAGACATGGTAATAACAATTGCAAATGAAATACTGAACGAGTGTGTATGAATACTTTATAGTATATGGACAAGATAATACGCAAATATTGATCTTTGGAAACACACGGTTAGTTAAACATTAAAGCTCAATATTGAAAAACAATTAAAATCACACTTCTAAATTCATAAAATCTTTTGAGAACCAGAAGTGGTTTGAACATTTTAGAAACTGTTTTTCATGCTTGAAAGTTGTTCTTCTTTCAAACAATCAGAGATCTAGATTAGAAGATGTTTACCTTTTAAGCTCCCCCTCAAATCATGATAGAATGATTTAAACCTTTTAAGCTCCCCCTGGATATTAGCAGAATATCCTTTTCTGATCATTGAAAAACGGGTCCTGATCTGTTATTTGATCAGAAGACATCCCCTTTACTCCCCCTATAAATTATGCAATAGTTGATTTATCAATGAAAATAAGATAGAGATCCACAATTCCTTCTGGAATGTAGTCCATCATATCAGTAAGATTTATCAGTGAAAAAGTACAAGATAGAGATCTACAGTTCCTTCGGGAATGTAGTCTGTCATATCTCTCTAATGCATATTTCAGAAAAGAAAGTACTCCCCCTTGATGGTTGATTTCCTCATTTGAGTATTGGAGTACAATCCTCATATCATGACAGGAGTAAAGGTCTTTAATCATTGAGGTACGGGTCCTAAGCTGATGTGCTTAGAAGCCATAATCTTTACATTGAGGTGTGGGTCTTGAACTGTGTTATTCAAGAGCCATAATCTTGACATTGAAGTCCGGGTTTTGAACTGCTGTGTTCAAAAGCCATGGTTCTCTTACTCCCCCTTGACTTGAGGTGCCTGCAACACAGAATCAGTTTTCGGCTTTGGTACCCACTGGTATTTGGGTCCATGAATGTTAGTTGCAGTTCTTGTGGGGGTTATAGAGTAAGAACCATACCAGAAATGATCACTCGTCTTATGAATTTGATCATGTGTACAACAATAAGAACAATAATATTTCTTACCTGATAACCTGAGTAATTTATCTCTCGAGTAGATATGGTCAGGTTTACCTTTATGCGCTTTGTTCTTTTTGGCTTTGTGTGTATGTACACATGATGTCTTCCCTCATCTTCCTTGTCATCTTTGACTGATTTCTTCTTCCAGATCAGTTCCTCTTTCTTGTAATTTCTTCTTCTCGGATATGTACCTGAACCATCTAAATTTCTATCATAGAAAATGTTAGTTCTACAAATCTGATCAAAAGATTTAACTGGCCTTTGTGAAGAGACAAATTTCTGATTTGAACTTGAAGCTGTCTTTTCAAGCTCTTTAATCTTTGAAGCAAAGTTATCTCTTTCTTTAACAAGCGGGTCAATCTTCTTCGTGAACTCAGACTTCGTTTTATGCTCTTTCAGTGCATTAGCAGATAGGTCAGATAGCTTGGCAGTCAGCTTTTTGATCTCATTCTCAAATATGCATCGTTCTTCTTCAAATCCTTTCTCTGAATCGTTTCTCTGGCCGGATAGTTCCTTGAAGAATCCCACATTCTTCTGTTCAATGACCTTCTTTTCTTTAACAAACTTCTCTCTTTCCAATATAAGTACTTTCTCAAAATTGGAAACTTGTTGAGAAAGCTTTATGCATTTAAGCTCAACTTCCTTCTTCTCTTCATAACACTTTCTTGAGAAATCTGAGAACTTGTTTGAAAAACCTTTCTTTTCATTATCAAAATCAGCTTTATTTTCAGCAAGCTTTTGTTCCAAATCAGATATTTTCTTTCTTAGCTCAGCATTCTCAGATTCCAATCTCATTATCTTCTCATCATTCAGTCTAGAAGTTATTTTCAGAAGATCTTCATTGATTGTCTTTAAAGCATTAAGTTTTTCTTTCAGTATGATGCTTTCCTCATAATACTCTTTTGACTTTTTCGAGTGAAAGTCAACAGCATAACCCAGATTTACTTTCTCTAATTCAAGCTTTCTATTCTTCTCTTCAAGCTCAGCAAAATATCCCATATATAATGAGTAATCATCTTGATATGAAATATCGTTCCCAAACTGTAAATCAGAAAATCAAAAATCAGATCAAATTGAAATCTGGCGCAAAAATTAAAATTTGAACAACACTTGTTATGCGCTAAGAGTTGATGGCGCAAGACTGAGTTTTGCGTGAACTATGGGTGGCGCAAAACAAACTTCTCGCGAACAGAGAATGGCGCAAAGTAAACTTCTCGCGAACAGTGTATGATGCGAAGTAAACTTCTCGCGAACAATGTATGACGCAAAGTAAACTTCTCGCGAACAATGTATGGCGCAAAGTAAACTTCTCGCGAGACAACAGTGGCGCAAACCAGAAATTTTCGTGAACTGTTAATGACACAAAGAGTTTTGCGTGAGATGCTAGTGACGCAAAATTTGAATCTGTTGTTGGCGCAAATCTCTTTTGCGTGAGAACCTGTGGCGCAAACTTAGAGTTTCTTGAGGTGATGCACACTTATCTTTGCGCGAAAAATGATTGGTGTTTTGCGCGAGATATGATTGGCGCAAGTTAGACTTTGCGCAATCAGTATGTAACGCAAACTTTGATTTGCGTGAAGATAAGATGGCGCAAAGTCCTGAACTTTAAATTCTGAACTTAGCGAAAACTTTGACTTAAAGCCCTGATAAGCTCGCGCAAATCTGATGAACTCGCGCAAATCGTAGATCTAGTGCATTCTTGGATCTGTTAACAAGACATTGATCCAAATCGATTCAAATCTGCAAATTGGTTCTCAAAAACTTATCAGTATCATCGAAAAACAAAACTAAACACAAATTTACTATCAATTTCAGATTAAAACAAACAATTCCCACAAATTCGATCAAGAACAGTGTTCGAACAAAATTTCAAGAAAAATTCAAAAATCAAAAATTGACATCGATTTAGATTGAATTAGAAGATGTAATAAATACTGGAAACTATCCAAAACATAAATCGAACTCAATAATTCCATTTTCTTGCATCAAAAATGATTTTTTTTTTCAATCAAATTCGGATGAACAGTACGTGTTCTTGAAAAAAATTCAGAAAATCAATTTTTCAATCCAAAAATCCAGATTTCAATTCAATTTACTAATCAAATCAATCCTGAAAATGTTTGGTTTAGCTCTGATACCAATTGTGAATTAAAAAATCTCAAACATATCAAGCAAATCTCATATAAAATGTATTACAATCAAGAACTAGAGAGAGAGTAGAGAGAGAAAGTAGATCTGAAGTCCATTAGATATATATCTCACAAACAGAATGTTTACAATGACGAGCTTACATGATTCTTACCACAAGCTTACAAAGCAAACCTATTTATACCACCTATCTATTACAATACTTAATGATTAAGGAAACAAAACATACTTTGACTTTATACAAGACTGACATTGTTGACTTTTACATCTTTGAATTTCCACATTAAATCTTGGATACAATATTTAGACTTAACAAGTATGTCATCGATGAACACAATAACCAACTTGTAAGCAAGGGTCGACACACTCTATTCATCAAATCCATGAATACCGTCAGTGCGTTGGTGAGGCCAAACGACATTACTAGAAACTCGTAATGACCGTAGCGCAACTTAAAAGTCGTCTTCGGAATGTCGTCTTCCTTCACCGTCACATGGTGGTATCCTAAACACATATCGATCTTTGAGGAGAAACCCGCTCCTTGGATTTGGTCAAACAAGTCGTCGATTCTCGGGAGAGGGTACTTGTTATTCACCGTCTCCTTGTTCAAATCTCTATAATCGATGCACTTCCGCATTGTACCATCCTTTTTCTTAACAGATAATACCGGAGCTCCCCAAGGTGACAAGCTCGTTCTCATGAAGCCCTTCTCCAGATGGTCTTGAAGTTGAGCCATCATAAATGGCGCCAACCGGTTAGGGGCTCAAGCAATTGTAGCCGCCCTCGGCACAAGGTCGATCTAGAACTCTACCTGACGACCGGGTGGCAAACCGGGCAAGTCGTCCGGGAAGACATCGGGGAATTCGCGTACCACCTTCATGTCTTCGAGTTTCTTCTTCTTGAGTTTGACATCTATCACGTATGCCAGAAAGAATGAATATCCGTTTACCAAATACTTCTGTGCTTTAGCCATGGTGATGATTGCTACGTCACCCTTCCTCCTTTCGCCATAGATCATCACTACTTCACCATTCGAAATGGGTAATTTAATTAACTTTTTGCAGCACACGATTTCAGCTTGATTCTCCGCTAGCCAATCCATCCCGACCAAAACGTCGAATCCGCCGATCAACATAGACATTAAATTAATTGAGAACTCATTCCCTTCCATCTCAAGAGTACAACTTTTCAAGAAATTATGAATCACTACCTGACCACCATTCATTATCTCCACCACTAAGGCATCCTCAAGACTACTAGTGGGTATATCAATCTTTTGGCAAAACGAATCGGATAAGAAAGAGAAGCTGGTACCAGAATTAAATAGTACACGTGCAGGTACAGAGTGTAAGAGAAACATACCCGATATCACGTCCGTCGATGCTTTGGCCTCCTCGGTGGTCATTTGGAAGGCTCGACCAAAACTCTTGGAGGGTTCTCCCTCTTTTCCGGTGCACTACCCGACTTCAGCTTCGGGCAATCCCTCTTCACGTGCTCCGGTGCTTTGCACTCAAAGCAGATGATCCCTCTCACTGGACAATCTCTCGTAGGGTGATTAGTCTTATCACACTTGGAATAAGGGTAAGGGGTGGGGTTGCAATTGCCATGGTGCTTGCTCAGATACTTTTGGCACCATCTTTCCTGTAACACCCTAAAAATAGGGGTTAATTTAAACCTGAAATAACTGCGGAATAAACAAGGCTAACATAACCAAATCACCTAAAAAGGGGTATAATTGTATGGCATTAACAGTACAAATAACCAAATGAAATGGAACCCAACAACCTACTATTCTATACAAACTAAATCCAGATTATGGATGGGTGTTGTCATCTCATTTCCAAAAATATACTATCACATTACCAAATGCACGCCTCTTGGTGGCTCCAAAAATGCCAGTTCCCTTCAAGGCTCTCCACTCAAACCCGAGGAGTCCCACTACTAGAATGACATGAATGACATGTTATACATGTCATTTTAAGAAAAAGTGTTAGGCTAAAGCCTAGTGAGAACAAATAGTTATGTTGGAGAAAACAATAAGTTCTAAATGAGATAAGTGTAGAAAACAAGTAGAATAGATATAGGTAAAATTTTGCTTTTATACAAATACCTCTTGGGTTGACGGGGGAGACCCGCTTAATAACATAAGTGACGGAACACAAAAGTAAGCCACTTGACATGTTAGTAAAACCAAACACATAATAAAAATACGTATTAGATGTCGGGCTCGGTATCTTTTAACGAACACCTACGGAATGTCAACTTCAACCACATAGGGTCCTCATCCAATGACGTGTACTAGCACGTAAAACTTATACCATACCTTTGATGTCTAATTGTTCCTCAATGTGGAAAACTAGCGTTCCATCATCAGACATAATGATGCAAATAATTATGGTGTCATGACGCTCAAATGCAACCAACTAGTCAATCCCATATAAACAAAATCGACCAATATTTCTAAAAAAATTAAGATGCCATCAAATGTGCAAATCAAGGATTCATATAAATTCTCATGTAATCCCCAAAGAGGTTCCCATATAGTTTTTGAATAACACTCCCACATACCAAATTGATCCACACAAGTCCTTATTCAATATATATCAATATCCCAAACCCTAGTTTTTGTTTCAAAGTGTTTAAACTTGAAATTAGAGGAAAACATTTTACACATGTACATAATACATAAATATTCCCAAGATGTAGGCTACAATACCTTGAAATCAAGTTTACCCAAGTAAACCCTAAAATCTCCCAAAATTAGGCATGGGTGAAAATCACCCAAATCAAGAGAAATAAAAAGGGGAGATGTTTAGAAGGTTAAAATCTATATTTAACATGTATAAAGTTGTAAAAATGAGAGTGAACTCACCTTGTAGGGATGTAGCTTAAAACCCTAATATCCAAGAAACTAGTGAGATGAGGTGGGATCTTGAGAAGACTTGGACTTGCACAATAAGTGCACAAGGAAACCTAAAACATCATAAATGATCAAGGGATTTATGGTAGATGGAAGGCATTAATGGTGAGGGAGGGTTGGAGATAGAACTTACCAGATTTCTTGGAGAGAAAACACCTCAAAAGTCTCAAATTAGTAATGTGTTCAAGAAAAACGAGTTGCACCCTTAAATGCACCTCTGATCCCGACCGCGACATTGCCCTGCGTAGTCGCCCGTGTCCTAACCCTCTCGGTACCATCTTCGCGACAATGCCCCACGATAGTGACCTGATGTCACAGTCGCGGTCATAGTCGCCACCTTATGGCACCCCATGGTACATACCGTGCGACAATGCCTAGCGACAGTGACCTTGTGTCATGGTTGCGGGCACAGTCGCTGGATGTGTACCGAGCCCACATTTTTACCAAATTCCGATCTATGAACGATATTCGAGAAAAAGAAATAAAGGAATTAAGTCTAAAAGGAATACATGCTACAATAATCAAACCCCATCAAATTCATGTGGAAATTACTTTAAGTTTTCGGGTCTTACATTGCCTCACGTCGTTTGTCAAAGTTCTGACCCCCGACAAATGGTCGAGACCTCTAGTGAGATCCTGAGTTGCCGTCCCATCTCCGCTTCTCTCCTACCTCGAATTTCTCTTCCTTGCCTCTCGTGTATACATCCTCCATGATTTGAGCCTCCTCGACGGTCTCACGAAGGGTGATGGCCTCGGACTTTCAGACCATCGCCATCATGTCTGCCGGTAGGCCCTTCAGATAAGCCTTGAATTTCTCTTTTTTAGTTGGGGCCACAAGCCCCACCAAACCAAGTTTCTCCATGAATCACTGGGTGTACTCCCTCACCGACATTCTTCCTTTCTTGAGGGCTCAGAATTCTACCTCGATCTGATCCATAGCCCTCTCGTAAAAGTATTCTTCCATAACTTTCTTCTTGAATCCGGCCCAAGACAGCCAAGCCAGGATAATAGCAGAGAGGGTGGACTTAGTGACGGTCTACCAAATGAGAGTCGGTCCCTTTAGCATTTGGGAGCCAAACCTCACATTCTGGCTCTCCTCACACTCGCAAGCGTCGAAGGCTTGCTCGATTTCTCGCTCCCAATTCATATAGGTAACTGGATTGGTGCATAGAAATGATTTGTAGGAGCAAGTCCTCCTACCTTGCCTCCCTTCATTTGTCGCCGGCTCCTCCATCAGAATCACATTACCAATGCCCCTGGAACCCCAACAACTACATTCTCGGCATCTATCTCATTCCTTCGGTTGTTGGGGTCTCTGTCCTCAATCACTTTCAATAGGAATTCTTGTTGCTTAACCATAACCTCGTTAATGATCAGCATCATGTTGGTCATCATCTTAGATTGGGGAGTTACCTTCCGGATAACCGGGTTGAACGAAGCTAGGTCCACCTGCGGAATGATCTCGGATCCTCCACCCAATAGTGGTGGTACTGGTGGACGTATCGCGCCATCAACCCTTTCTGGTTGATCAGTTGTTAAAGCGGTAGCCTCTCCTCCATCCACACATGTGCGCGGTCTCCCACGCGTACTTACCATTCTTAATCTTCCAACACACGAGAATGGATGTGAGAATTAGGTTATAGGGAGTTAACACGAAGAAAACATACTACTACATTCATCAATTATCATAATAATAGTAGGTCCAGTATGCTCACGTAACAATATAGTCAAAATAGCATTAGCTAAGTGAAATTATGAACATATTATACACAAGAATTCTTGTTACCATCATTACAATTCTCAATTAGTGTAACTTCGTCGACTCTAAGACCGTCCTATCTTAAGAGTGCTACCCAATCTCACAAATCATGATTTAATAATCTCAGCTTAAATCTAGATATCTCACATTCATGCCTAGTTCACTTAAACTAGGGCTCTGATACCAACTTGTAACACCCTAAAAATAAGGGTAATTTAAAACTTAATTTATTCGCAATATAACATTTATAATTGGAGAAAACCACCCACCAAGGGGAAAGAGTAAAGCGTTTACAAACCTGTAATTGAATATGGAAATTAAGAACAAACTAATCTAAACATTATCTATCTAGATTATATTGGTTGTCAATCCAAAATTCCCAAAATGAACAATCTATCTATACGCTAGTCTCCAAAATATCCTATTCCCAAAAATTCCATAACGGCTTAACGCTCTTCCCTCAAACGAAAGGCGACCTGCCGCTAAGGGAACCTGTTATACATGTCATTTATGAAAACAAGTGTTAGGCTTACTCCTAGTGAGAACAAACAAATTATGTTAGTGCATATTTTTGTATCCAAGATCATCAATGTTAAAAGTTAAGCCTAAGTCAAAGTCAAAACAGCAAAGTCAAGCAAGCTTTAATGAATAAATCAAAGTCAACTAGCTTAGTCTTGTTAGTGTTAGTTTAGTTTTGTCTTGTAATAGATGGTAGGTATATAAACTTTTTTTTTCTTTGTAATCTTGTAGCACTTTAATAGAGAACAAAAGGAGCTTAATTGTAATTGTTTTTGAGAGAGAGATATTGAGAGTGACAAAGATTGTAAACTGTGATTTGAGATCAATACATATGGCATTTGGCATTGAATATAATTGTTCATATTGATAATTGCACATAATATGGGAATAACAATTGGTATCAGAGCAAGCAAAGATCAGATTTTGTTCAAAGATTTGAAGAATTGGTCGAATTATCAAGAACTCGCAAGCCGAATGGTTGAGAATCGATTTTGAGTGTTTGGGTGTTTTTGGATGTAAAATTTGTTAATTTGTAATCTTTGTATGTACAAGAACATCTTTTGTTCAATCTGTTTTTTCCAATTCACAAGCATGTATGTGAATTTTGAAGTTTGATGTAATATTTGGTTCGAAAGTTTCACGTACTGTATTTTGATCGAATTTTGTAATTTTGTTGTATTTTGTTGAAATCATGTATTAGTTTGTTGTTTAGAATCACATCGAGATCAAATTGGCAAAGTTTATGTGGCTAATTCAGAGTATTGAAGGAATTTGATCGAAAAAGGTGAACTCAGGTCGAAAGTTTGAAGAACTCGCATGATCTACACAATCCGCAAGCTTCACACTCAAGAACTCGCAGGACTCTCTGTTTGTGTTTGGTATTTTTGATAAGGAAAGAACTAGCAAGATTTGATGTACGAAAAGTAGAAAATCCACAGGACAAAGCCTACAGAAAGTAAGAACTCGCAGATAGTCATGTGCGCAAAGTCTAGAATCCGCAAGCTTTTGCTTAAGGAAAGTCATTGTTTCTCTCCTTCGGTCTGCAGAAAGTTCTAGAATCCGTAAATTGAAGCCTACGAAAAATTGTGCCATTTGTTTTGAAATATTTTCTTAGTCAAGAACTCGTCAACCTTACTTTGCGAAAAGTTCATAAGACATTTTGAATTTTTTCCTAAGTCAAGAATCCATGTCCTTTAGTGTGCGAAAAGTAAGGAATCCGTAAGCTATTATCTGCGAGAAGTGTGACTCCGTACCCTTTGATCTGCGAAAAGTGAAGAATCCGCAAGCTTCAGCAGGTGACTAGTGAGAATCCGTAAGCCTCAGTCTGTGAATTCCTCACTTCTCGGGTATAGTGTTCTGTGACAAGTACAAGTCTTCAGTCTGCGAATTCTGTACTTAGTCAATTTTTTACTAATTTTCAGATTTTGGAAATTTTCTGATTTTTGTTAACGCTCAGTGCAAGCTTATTCCAGATGACTTCCAAGGATGCATTAGCCATTGGAACTGATGTGAAGCCACCTGTCCTGTTCAAAGATGAATATGAGCAGTGGAAAGACCGATTCCTCGACTTCATAGACCGACACGACAACGGGGAATTCATCAAATAGTCTATAGATGAGGGTGTCATGAAACCAGTAACAACTATTGTACCAGATGAGGAGAATGAATGTTTTGACATCGGAGATGGTACTGAGCCCCGAGAGCCCAAGACCAAGAAGATTGTTGTTGATTTTTCCAAATATACTGCTGAACAAAAGAACAGATACAAGGCTGACAAACAGGAAAGATCCCTACTTTTATAGAGCATACCAAATGAGATCTACATCAAGATTGACAGGTACAAGGCTACAACAAAGAATATGTGGGATCAGTTGGAGAAAATGATGATGGGGTCTAAGATTGGCAACCAGATGAAAGTAGCTAACTGTATAAACAACTATGAAGAATTCAAAGCTAATGAAGGTGAAAGCTTGGAGGAGACGTATGATATATTTTTTTCTTTTCTTAATGAGCTAGCAAAGAACAATGTTAAAAAGAAGAAGATAGAGAACAACATCAAGTTCCTTAGTGTGTTACAGCCAGAGTGGAAGAAGCATACTTGGAAATGAAACAAAGAAAGATTTGTATGACATTCCGCTACATGAATTTTATGAAACCCTCCGACAAAATGAGGAAGAAGTTGAGGAGATGAGAGAAGAGAAAAATAAGAGTGAGAAACCTGCTGCTAACCCTGTTGCTTTAGTTGTGGAGAAGAAAGAGAAGACGAAAAAGAAGAAAGTTGTGGTCACAGATTCTGATGAGACTAACAATGATGATTCAGATTCTGACGATGGTGAAAGATTAAAGTAAGCTATGATTCTGCTAACCCGAGCATTTCAGAAGAAGTTTTACAAGAAGTCGGGTTCCAACAGTCAGCGTTATTCGTCTGGATCACGCAACTAAGAACACAAGGAAAGGGTAGAAGGAAAAAGATAAGAGGACAGAAGGTTTGAAGGTAAGAGGTATGAAGAGAGGAAACCAGAAGAGAAACGGTATGTGAACAGATATGAAGAAAAGAAAGTGGAAGAGCCCGTGAAGTGTTATAATTGTGGCAAGATAGACCATCTTTTGCCAAAGATTGTTGAAAACCGAAAGTACGAAACTCATAATACTACAAGAATAAGATGCTTTGGCGAAGAAGAAAGAGGCTGAAAAGGCATTAATGGCTGAGGACGATCACTAGCTAGATTTCACTGATTCGAAAGGAGAGAAAGATATGATAACTAACATATGCTTAATGGTGAAAAAGTGACATATGATGAATCATCGGAAGAGGTAAATGATCTTTCTGGTTCTGATTTTATAAAGAAAATGGAATTCATGATTGTCGAACTTCAAGATCTTCAAGCTAAACTCAAAAAGGGAAAATGCGTTGTTGATATTGTAATCCCAATCAATCAAGCACTCTTACAACAATCTCTATCAAGAATCAATATGACAATGTTAAGTCTAGAGAAAGAGTAGAGAGAGAAACGTAGTCATATGTATATTGCAATGATGAACCTCTTTACAACAAATACTAAACCAAGGTATTTATACGAAGGACTAAAACTACAAGCTTAATGACAAGGTAAATTCATATTGGCTAAACTAAACATTGACTTTGTTGACTTTACTAAACTTGACTTTTCCTATTAAACCTTGGATACAATAATACACTAACATTTTCCCCCTTTGTATTCAAGATTTAAAAAAAAATTAACATAAGTCTTCAGCGCTTGATTCTTCAATCTTTTGTCTCTGACAGCTTTAAAAACTTTGAAGCTCTAGCACTCTTCAATCTCTAATTCTTTTGAAGAATCTTGAAAAGTCTTTTGCACTTTACAGCTTTGGAAAGTCAACCAGTCTTGAAACAATCGAATCATTTGAAGTCTTGAATCATTTGAACTTTGAAATTCTTTGACTTCTTTGAAAACACTTCATCTTTGAAAAACTTCGAGGAATCTTTGAACTTTGTATCTTCATTTCTTCAATCTCTGATCATTCTTTAGAAAAACAAACTTTCTCGAATCATCTTCAAGACTTGAATCTTCTTTGTCTTCAGAAATCTTTGAGAATGATTTCTTTTCATCTGATTTGAACTTTCAGAAAAATTCTTCACAAATCATGACTTTAAACATTCTTCAGAACTTTGAAATTGATTTGAAATTGAACACTGTATATTTCTCCCCCTTTTTGATTATTGTGAGCTTCATAATCATCAAAACATCTTCAATTTCAACATAATCTTTGATTCTCCCCCTTGAAAATACATTCTCCTCTTTTTTGATCTGCACTGAATAATGAACTGTATATACCTGAATCTTTTCAAATCCAGATATAATGAATGTTGTAACCCTGATTCAACAAATGAAACAGTTAGAAGTGCCTGTCAGTAACACGGAGTTACTGTGTACAACGAATGTACAATTTAAGAAGCTGGTTTGATGATGACTCCCCAGGACTTCCATTCAATCATTGAAAAACACAAGGTTTATCTATGAATGTTCTGACAGAAAAACAAATTTTCTGTGTTCTCGTGCTTGTGTATGAAAGAATTTAGCACAATGATTGTGTTTTATAAGGTTCAAAATGTGTAAACTGTTGAGACAGCACCAAGTATTACACGGACTCAATGTGCATGAAAGAGGTGCGAAGGTGGAGCAAACTTCCTTCTTTTTCAATATCTAAATCTTCCGAGTGAAGACCAGATAGCAGATATGCTGCGTCCCCAAAGAAAATGAAACATTTCTTTGTTAAGAAAGAAATGAGTGGCAGGTGGGGTAATTGCAAGGAGTTGCAGCTATTATTGGAACTATTGGAGCACTCGAAGTATATGGTGCTAGAAAGATAATAGGTACTAGCGACTTTAGAGTGGCCTGGTTATCTTCAGCAGAGGTAGAGGTTGAACATCTCTCTGTTCCTTTTTCCTTTCTTTGGTTTGTTTCAGAGGGAGTGGACTCCTTTTGTGTTTCAACAGTTTTTGGTTTAGAAGTCTTCTCCCCTTTATGAAGATCGGATGAACCCTGAGGTTGGTCATCATGGTCATCAGAGTCTTCATATTTGGCCTTCTTCCGGGCTTCCTCAAAGCATGTGACCTCTGGTTCCTTCCTCTTCAATGATCCCTCTGAAGGTTTGACATTCTCTAGAAGGCTTCAATCTTTTTGTTCTGCTGAGTGGTCTTGGAGACGAACTTGCTGGAGATATTCATTATATTGCTGGTGATCTTCTTAGAGAAGTTGGTGAGGTCAGCCTTTGTAACAAATTCAGATGTAGCAGAAGCAGCAGCAGAGGAGGTAGGGATCTTTGCAAGCACCTCTGCCAAAGAACGCAAGACTTCCTCTTAGAATTGAGAAAAGTCTGCATGTGTTGGAGTGGGGCAGAGGGAGTTGGAATCGCCTTGAGGAGCTCTGTGGTGGAGTTCTGAATTTCTCTGGATAGAACCGAGTCATTTTTGATTACCAGGCTTTCCAGAACATCCAGTTTATCGTTCTGAGAGATAATGGTCGTGCGCAGCTTAGAGACCTCTGAATTGAGCTTTGCAACTTCAGAGTGAGAGGCAGAGGCCTCTGAGGTCTTCTCTATTTGAAGTTTAATCTCCTTCAGAGATTCTCTGATTTCATCACCAAAGATTCTGAACTCCTCTTTGGTAACGTAATCAGAGGGGGTGACCTTAGGATCAACACATGATTCTAAGTTTCCCTTGACTTCAGAGGGGCCTTCTTTCGGAGTTGGCTTGATATTTTCTCCGGAAGGACTTCCCATTAATCCTTAGGGACCCTTTTGCAAGGATTTCCCTATAATGGTTCTGATTGGTCTCTGATCATCAGAGTCAGTGTCTGATGATGATGAGAACCGAATGTATGTGGAAACCTTGCTGTCCAGGCTAAGGAGTCCATGTGCAAGAAGGTCGTACCATTCTTTTTCTGACAGGCAATCCTTACGAGAGATCTTAGGTCTCTTCTGATTTAAGGGATGGTCCAACTTTTTATGAGCCACAAAGGCATCATGTGTGTGTGAAGGTGACATACTTTGGGGTGAATGAGTATTTTTATCTTGTCTAAGTCCTGTTGGGAGGACTTAGCCGTATCAGAGGTTTCCCCTTTGGTGTGTGCTTCAGAGGCAGAAGTAGATGCCTCTGAGCGACTAGGATGGGAAGGGTTCGAGGTGTGCACCTCTGTTTCAATGTCCACTGATGCTGGACCACCTTGGACAATAAATGTGTTTGCACGGGGATTTAGGCTTTGGAATCGCTCATGTGTGCCAACAAGGACATATTTTTCTACCTCACCGCCCTCGGATTCTATGTTTCGAAACTCACCCTCTGGAATTCTCTCTTCCTCACCTTCCTCTGCTCTGACAGAGTTATTATCTTCGTCAGAGGGAGGGTTCTCTTTTTTTCTCTTCCTTACTCTCTCAAAGCCACCCTCTAGTTGCGCTCTGTTAACGTTTTGAGCAGTATCAGAGATATCACTCTCTGATTCAGGCTCAGGCTCAGAACCTAAGTGTGTTAGGGATCCCATCATCAGTTCCAATGATTGGGCAACACGACTAAGTAGGAGGTGGGTAGTAGAGTCAACAGGAATTACCTCAATCATGGTGTGTGGGAAACGTCGGTAATTTGGATAAGGAGGAACCTCTGTAGCTTTGAACGAGTTCATCATAAACAGAGGTATCCTTGGACCCTCCTCATTGATGGAGAATTTCTCCATTGCTCGTTGAATGACCACAGAGATGAATCTGGGAAACAGTACCGAAATTGGTTGTTTTCCTTTGGCCAAGTCTTTGTTCTTCTTGTCCACCGCCGTCAGCATCTCACAGAAGAGAATGTGAGCCATATTTATGCTTCTGTTGAAGAAGAGAGCATACATTATTGCTAGAATCGCTGGATGGGTCTGATCCTGGCTTCCAATCTTGCAGGTAATTGTTCGGTTGAGAACACTAAACATAAAGTTCCACTTGGGAGGCAGGTACTGATGTCTGAATTGACTTAGGCGTGTGATCTCCCTGTTGTAGCCTAAGTGGTGGAGGAACTGAAGAAGGACATCTTGAGTTGGTAATTTCTCAAAGGTTTCTATTTGAAGATCAGTTTTTGTGAGCAGGTTGAATCGACGAGTTAGGGTTTGTGGGGTGATTCTTATGTTCATGCTTTGTTCACCTAGGTCAATGTGCCCAACCAGTCCTTCCTTTTCATCATCGTATTCACTTGAATACCACCATTGTTGGACAAAGCGTAGAGGAATATCCGAAGCATGTTTGGTGAGGACATCGTTGAGTTCGCAGTTGGTCAAAAAGTCTAGGATTGGGTGAAACTGCTCATCGTATTTGGTAAGGGTGACGTCCAGAAAGTAGTTGTTACCTTTTACTGGAACATCAAACTATGCCATATTCAAGCTTGGAACAAGTTTGCTGGAGTTATCTGAGGTTTGGGAATGAGCCGCCATTGTTGCAGGTATTTGAGAAAGATGAGAGCTCAGAAAGAGAGGTTTGGGATTTTGGATTCTGAGAGCGTAAAGAATAGTGAGAAGAGAAAAAGGGTTTTTATGGACAGAAAAAGGTAGAGGGAGAGGTTATGGAAATGGCGATTGAGTGGTCCAATGTCAGAAAGGACGTTCCATCATCCCCTAATTAATAGGTGACACGTTGAGGGGTGTAGGGGAGAGACGCTTGGTGTCAGAAAACCGCCAGTAGGGTTTTTGAAAAGAAATGAATGGTTATCCAAAAGATTTATTATTAAAATAATTTCCTAGAATATTTGTTTAATGAGAAAAGATCAGAGGCTCTGATATGAGTATCAGAGACAATATTAGAGGCTCTGATATATAAACATCAGAGAAGATCAGAGGCTCTGATAAGAGTATCAGAGAAGCTCACTTTCTCCCCCTTGAAAGATGAAAGGTTCTTTGTCTCCCCCTTGACCAAAGAATAATGTTCTTTTATCTTCTCCCCCTTGACAGATGCTTAGAGATACAAAAGAATGATTTTTACCATTTGTGAAAAAGTCCAGAGGCTCTGAAATTAGTTTTAGAAGCTCTGGTTGAACATGCTATGCATGTCAGAGACTCTGATGAATGGATCAGAGACTCTGATGTTTTCCTTTGTTAGGCAGACATGTTCAACATACCCAACTTGCTAATTAAGAAATTGAACCTTCGTTCATCTAAAGCTTTTGTGAAAATATCAGCAAGTTGAAGTTTAGTTGGTACAAAATACATCTCTATTGTTCCCTTTTCAACATGATCTTTCAGAAAGTGGTACCTTACATCAATGTGTTTTGTTTTGGAGTGCTGTACTGGATTGGCAAAGATGGCTATGGCACTTTTTGAATCACACAGAATTAGAATTCTGTCATATTGTAAGCCGTAGTCTCGGAGCTGAGTTTGCATCCATATGACTTGAGAGCAACAACTAGCAGCAACAACATATTTTGCCTCTGCTGTGGAAGTTGAAACACAGTTTTACTTCTTGGATGTCCAACTTACTAGCTTATTTGACAGCAATTGACACCATCCTGATGTACTCTTTTTGTCTAGCTTGCATCCTGCATGATTTGCATCAGTGTATGCTGTTAAATCAAAGCTAGACAATTTTGGATACTAGAGGCCTAAATAAGGTGTGCCTCTGAGGTATCTAAAAATCCTTTTAACTGCTGACAAATGAGATTCTTTTGGATTAGCTTGATATCGAGCACAGAGACATGTTGCGAACATTATATCAGGCCTGCTTGCAGTTAAGTATAGAAGTGATCCTATCATGCCTCTGTAGGTTTTGACATCTACAGATTTTCCTGAAAGATCAGAGTCAAGCTTGACTCCTGTGGCAATAGGGGTTTTCATAGAGGTTGAATCATTGATTCTGTATTTTTTCAAAATGTCAGAGACAAACTTAGATTGAGTTATAAAAGTACCCTCTGATGTTTGCTTTACTTGTAAGCCTAGAAAGAATGTTAATTCTCCCATAAGACTCATCTCAAATTTACTCTTCATCAACTCTGAAAACTCATCACAATACTTTTGATTTGTAGAGCCAAATATAATGTCATCAACATATATCTGTACTAAAAGCATCTCATTTTTGTACCTTTTTATGAACAAGGTTGTATCTATTGTACCTTTTTCAAAACCATTATTTATCAGAAATGTGGACAGAGTAGCATAACATGCTCTTGGAGCTTGTTTAAGTTCGTATAGAGCTTTATCAAGATAATAAACATGGTTAGGAAACTCTGTATTTTCAGAACCAGGTGGTTGCTGGACATAAACCTCTTCATTTAATTTACCATTTAGAAAGGCAGATTTGACATCCATCTGATATACTTTGAACCCTTTGTGTGCAGCATTGGCTAAGAAGATTCTTATTGCTTCTAGCCTAGCTACCGGTGCAAAGGTTTCATCATAATCAATACCCTCTTCTTGGCAATATCCCTTAGCAACCAACCTTGCTTTGTTTCTGATTATAATGCCATTCTCATCCTTTTTATTTTTGAAGACCCATTTAGTTCCAATTGCAAATTTTCCTTTAAAAAGGGGAACTAAGGTCCAGACTTTGTTTCTTTCAAACTCTTGAAGCTCATTCTGCATTGCAGTGATCCAATGAGGATCTTCAAGAGCTTCATTTACCTTCTTTGGTTCAATGATGCTTAAAAAATTTACAAAAAAGCATTCATTGATTGTGGCTGATCTGGTTTTGACACCCTCTGAAGATGATCCAATGATCTGATCATGGGGATGATCCTTTGTCCATCTTGTGAGCGGAGCATGAACATAAGATGGAGTTTGAGCTTCAGAGATGACAGTTGGAGACATCTCTGTTGTGCTGAGCAGAGGCTCTGATGTTGATTCCAGAGGCGCAGGATTTGATTCCAGAGGCTCTGAAGTTGATTCCAGAGGCTCTGAAGTTGATTCCAGAGGCTCTGAAATTGATTCCAGAAGCTCTGAAATTGATTCATTTCTTGGACATGCATTCAAGGAAGCAGAAGTTGTGACTTCAGAGGGACCAGTGAGATTTGTTCCTGACGTTTGTTGTTCCTCTGAAGTTGCTCTGTGAATATCTCTAAAAATAAACTCTGTATTTTCATCATCAAAGAAGTGTTCGAATATTTTGTTTAGTTAAGATTCTTTTGTCCTTGATGATTCAGAGATATTTTTGGCAATTTGATTGATATCTTTGTTGGCCAGACTTTTGTCATCATCAAAAGACACATTGATACTCTCTTGGATTGTTCTGGTTCTTTGATTGAACACTCTGAAAGATTTTGAGGCTAATGAATAGCCAATGAATTTGCCTTCATCTGCTTTCTTGTCAAACTTTCCAAGAGACTCTCTATCATTTAGAATAAAACATCTGCATCCAAAAACATGAAAATACTTAACATTAGGTTTCCTATTGTTAATGAGTTCATAAGATATTTTCTTGAATCTTTTCACAATTGTAGCTCTGTTTTGCGTGAAATAGGCTGTTGCCACTGCCTCTGCCTAAAAGTTTGTAGGAAGATCTGATCCTACAAGCATAGTTCTTGCAGCTTCAACCAGTGTTCTATTTTTCCTCTCAACAACACCATTTTGTTGAGGTGTTCTAGCTGCAGAGAAGTTCAGAGTTATGCCTTCCTCTGAAAGATATGAGTTGATTTTTGCATTTCTGAACTCTGTTCCATTATCACTTCTCAGCTTCTGAACTTTGGTATCAAACAGAACCTGCAATCTTTTTAACAATCTTATTAAAATATCAGGGACATCAGACTTGGCTCTGATGAATTCTATCCAAGTATATCTAGAGTATTCGTCAATCAAAACGAGGATATACTTTTTACCTGACAAGCTCTGTATAGAGATAGGACCACAGAGGTCCAAATGAAGCATATGAAGAGGTTTTGGACAATTATTATCACTTTTGGTCTTGTGGGAAGATCTTTTCATTTTTCCATTTTGTTGATCCAAACTCTCTCAGTGATTTGATAACGACCCTCTTCTATACTTAGTGAAAATTACGTTTTAATATGTATTAGTGTTTTACCATCAGCGATCAGACTGAGTCTGTTCAGTTATCGCTGATAGTCTTTCTTATAAACATTTCTATGTATTAGTGTTTCACTATCAGTGATCAGACTGAGTCTGTTCAGTTATCACTGATAGTTCCTAAAGTAAACAGCCAACGTAATCCCTGAAGACAAGTCTCGCGTCAACATATGTTCATAGCTGAATCGAAGACAATGCTGTTGAACAAAGAGAAGTCTACTAGTGACCTGATGCGGATATCAGTGAAGCAAAGACAACTCTACTTATACGCGAAGGAACATGAGAAAAAGCTTCAGCGATAGCTGAACCTCTTTATCTCTGAACTAAGAGATACTCAGCGATCAATCGATCACAAAGCTTATGCCTCAAGTTTCCTTTTGTCTATCCTTGCACAACCTAGTACGATGTGTCAGAACGGACAAGTCTCTGCAACCATTCGTACAACAACTCTGTCAACTACACTGTTCATGACCCGGCCGAAAGCATGTCTCCCAAAAGTCAATCTCCCAAAGCCAATCTGTGAACGCCACGTGTAAAGTACCCTGCCATGCATTTAATGCATAGGGTATAAATAGAAAGTTCACCCCTTCATCTGAAGGTGTGCTCAATCCTTGAACTCCATATAGAAACCATTGTTTTCTATATCTCTTAATCTCCCACTCTCTGAATTTCTTGTGCAATTATCTTAGTGTTTCTTAAGTTTGTTTAGATTGAGTCTGTCTTAATCTTATTCCGCAACAAACTTGTAAATTGTATTTTGATTTATCAATAAACAATTTATTAAACTTTAATTTCTGTGTTTGTATTCAACCCCCCCCCCCCTTCTACAAACTTGTTAAGCACCTCCGGGACCAACAAGTGGTATCAGAGCAGTTTGTTTAAACTAATAAACAAGATCTTGCTGTATACTCTTCCTTGCTATTCTAAAATGGCACTAAACACAAACACAAACTACTATGATAATGGTTCACTTTCTAAACCTCCTCGATTTAGCAGAGATAACTTTTCTCTATGGAAAAATCGAATGATGCTATTTCTTGAAGGTGCGGATCCTACTATACCTGAATATATAGAAAACGGACCCTATGAACCTGTTAGAATTATAGCTGCGGTTCCCGCTACTGCCACCACTGAAGCTGTCCCTGAACGATATGTCGTTAAGGAAATAAGACAGTGGAGTGATGAAGATAAAAAGAAGGTAGGCATAGATGCAAGAGCAAAGACCATTATCTCAATGGCTCTGCCTGATGAAGTTTTCCATTCCATCATGCATCTGAAAACTTCTAAAGAAATGTGGGAAACCATATGTGTTCAATACGAGGGCACCACTGAAATCCAAGAGACTCGAAAGATTAACTTGGTAAGACAGTATGAAAGTTTTATCGCTGGTAAGAATGAATCTCTTTCTGACATTCATCAGCGATTTAACTGCTTAATCATTGACCTAAGAACTGTTGGAAGGACCTATTCTAATTCTGAGGTCATAACAAAATTCTTAGAAAGTCTTCCTGAAAGCTGGGACAGTTATTCAATATGTCTTAAGCTGACAAAAGACTTACATACTCTCTCTTTAAGCACTCTGTATGGAATATTGCTCAACTATGAGCAATCAAATCTTCTGAAGAAGAATCTTGTAAAAGATTCTAAAGACTCCAAAAGTACTCCTGTTGCTTTAGTCTCTTCAGAGATAATTCCATCTCAGCGATCTACTCTCACCATCACTGAGTTAGATTATGAATCCGAGGATCTATCAGACCCTGATCTTTCAGAGTTTGATGAGTCCTTAGCACTCTTGACAAACTCTTTTAAGAGATTTGCAAGAAAGAGTAACTTCCGAAGAAGTAAACCTCTCTCTCTTACTGAAAAGACAAAATCAACTCCGGTTGATAAGGCTACTGCCACTTGCTATAACTGCGAAAAAATTGGACATTTTGCTAGTGAGTGCAGGTCGAAAAAGGTCTTCAAACCTTCTACCTCAAGAAGATCCAGTGATGACAAATACCATAAGCTGAAGAACAAATATCAAAAGCTGAAAAGCTATCAGCAAAAAGGTAAAGGTCTCATCGCTGAAGAACATGACTGGGCTGAATCAGAAGAATCATCTTCTGATGATGAAGAAGTCGCTAATCTTTGCCTCATGGCTGAGATTAAAGAAGAAGTGGAAGAACCATCTGAACCTTCTATGAGCTACATATCATCTCAGGTATCTATCTCTACAAATCCCTCTCTGCCTGAATCTGAGAGAAGTCGTGCTGTTGATGTGCTGACAATTGACCTTTATAATGCTCTAAACGACAAAACTCAAGCTGAGAATAAAAACGTACATTTAACTCAAGAGCTAGAGAGATGTCATGAAAAGATCAGTGAACTAAATCTTTTAGAAGAAAAGTTGAAAGATCAAGTCATTATAAATGAAATCATCAGCATTGAACGTGAACAAGCCATTGCTGCTCTAAAAGCAGAAAAGGCTCATGTTGAAAAATGGTGCAAATCAACAAAGATCTCTGAGATAATAAAATCTCAAACCCCTGAAAGTGACAGAACTGGTCTTGGTTTTTGGACACCTCAGGACGATCCTAAAGAAGAAAGTTCCTCGCTTAAGTTTGGAAGTTTTGTCACCTCCCTTCACACTTCTTATAATCAATTCTATCCCTGTTCTTCTTCAAATCCCATCCCTGAGGAAAAATCCAAAGACACTAAGTCTACGGATAAAGGAAAGTCCATTCTCCTTCCTCAGAAGGCAACTAGGAAAGCAAAGCTGAAAGTTCCTTCTAAACCTTCAGCTAAGCAATCCTCTAGCTCTGTGATAGAAATCTCGGATCTCTGTCCTCCAAAGATGAAGATTGACCTTAAACCTTCGAGATCTGAAGAAATGAAAATTCCTCCCAGATCTCAAGAGAAAAGTCTTCTTGGACCTGGCCCTCCTCATCTTAAACTTGCAAAACCTTCTACTTCTGATCCTAAAACCATTTTCAGATACAGGAAATGTTATCACTGTGGTTTTACTGATCATATTGCAAGTAAATGTCCAACTGCCACTGAAGCTGATAAAATAGCTAAAGTGAAGAAAAATGCCTCTAAAGCTAAGAAGGTCACCAAGGCTGAAAAATCAACCAAGGTGAAAAATACCACTAAGGTTAAGAAATTAACCAAAGTGAAGATTACCACTGAAGCTGAATCTTCATCTGCTAAGAAGACAGCTGACCCTTTCTTATCCACTAACTCTGAAGGACCCATTAAAAAGTGGGTACCAAACAATGTTTAATCTTCCTTATGTGTGCAGGGATCAAAGGGCATCTGGTATCTTGATAGTAGATGTTCTCGTCATATGACTGGACAAAGAAACCTGCTCACTGAATACAAGGAAGAGAAAGGTCCCTCTGTGACTTTTGGTGGAAATGGAAAAGGATATACCCAAGGGTTTGGTGTTCTCAGCAATGGGACAACTACCTTTAGAAGAGTCGCTTATGTAGATGGACTGAAGCACAATCTTCTAAGCATCAGTCAGCTATGTAATAAAGACTATGAAGTACGCTTTACTAAGAAAGCATGTTCAGTGGTAAATGAGAAAGGAAAACTTGCTCTCAGTGGTTATCGAAGAGAAAATGTCTATGTAATAGATATGGACTCTACTATCACTGATAACTTATGTTTTCTCTCTAAGGCCTCTTCTGATGTCAACTGGCTATGGCATAAAAGGCTCTCTCATCTAAACTTCAAAACCCTGAATTCTCTCTCATCTAAGGAACTGGTTTCTGGTCTTCCTCAGCACTCATATGCCAAAGAATCTCTCTGCTCAGCATGTGAAAAAGGAAAACAAACAAAAGCAAGTTTCAAATCGAAACAAGTTTCCTCAGTGACAAGTCCTCTTCAGCTCTTACATATGGATCTGTTTGGCCCTGTCAACATCCAATCAATAGCTGGAAAGAAATATACACTTGTCATTGTAGATGAATATTCTCGCTAAACCTGGGTTATCTTTCTTCGCTGTAAGAGTGATACTCCAGAAGAACTAATATCTTTTGTGAAAAAGATGGAAGTGTTGAACAATCTTACTGTTCGTTCAATAAGAAGTGATCATGGAACTGAATTCAAGAATAGTTCCCTGAACAATTTCTTTGAAAATAAGGGAATTTCTCACAACTTCTCTTCAGTAAGAACACCTCAGCAAAACGGAGTCGCTGAAAGAAGAAACAGAACGATCATAGAAGCTGCTAGATCAATGCTCAGCGATTCTCATCTCCCTACTCAATTTTGGGCTGAAGCTACAAACACTGCATGTTTTACTCAAAACAGATCGCTGATAATAAAGCGATTTGAGAAGACAGCTTATGAACTTTTTGTTGGAAGGAAGCCTTCTATCAGCTTTCTTCATATCTTTGGTTGTCAGTGCTTTATCTTAAACAACAAGGATCAACTTGAAAAGTTCGACCCAAAAGCTGATGATGGAATATTTTTCTAGGATATTCCTCCATCTCCAAAGTGCTTTATCTCACTTTTGATGAAACTCGCTCAGCGAACTCCAAACCAATCGCTGACAATGAAGAGTTAAATGCTTGGATGCTTTCTCACTATAGAGAAACTGAACCTTCCTTTCCAAACCATCAGCATTCAGATCCTCCATCCGCTGATGATGATCCAAACATTATACATCCTACCGCTGAATCCACCTCATGGGTTTCAGCTGAACCTATAAACACACTCCTACCATCAAATCTGCCTTCGTCTGAAAACCTCTCTAGTGAATCTACTCAACAGTTAATCGCTGATGAACCTCAATCATCCTCATCAGTAAACATTCCAATTGTTGATCCAACCTCTGAGTTAAGCAATAATGCTCCAGCTCAGCGATGGACCAAAGATCACCCAATAGATCAAATTCTTGGTGATCCAGATGCAGGTATTCAGACACGACGAAGCTTAGGTAATATCTGTCTCTTTGTAATTTTTCTCTCTTTAATAGAACCAAAGAAGATTGATGATGCCCTCAGAGATCCAAACTGGGTCAGCGCTATGCAAGAAGAGCTGACTGAGTTTACTCGTAACAAAGTTTGGAATCTCATTCCTAGACCATCTGATAAAACTGTAATATGCACCAAATGGGTGTTTAGAAACAAGTTAGATGAACATAGAACTGTAACCCGCAACAAGGCTCGACTTGTTGCTCAGGGATACAGACAAGAGGAAGGCATAGACTATGATGAAACCTTTGCCCCTGTGGCCAGGATCGAAGCAATTCGACTATTCTTATCTTATGCAGTCTATAAAGATTTCATTGTGTATCAAATGGACGTAAAATCAGCATTCCTAAATGGAAAGCTGAATGAAGAAGTCTATGTAGAACAACCACCAGGGTTCTATGACCCTAAGCATCCAAATTATGTTTATAAATTGGATAAGGCTCTCTATGGTCTAAAACAAGCCCCTCATGCTTGGTATGACACTCTCTCATCTTTTCTTATCTCTGAAAATTTTGAACGTGGCAAGATTGACAATACGTTATTTTTCAGGAAGATAAAAGGTCATATAATTCTTGTACAAATATATGTCGACGACATAATATTTGGTTCTACTAACCCATCTCCGTGTACTCGCTTCGCTGAAAGAATGAAGAAAGAATATAAAATGAGAATGATGGGTGAGCTGACATATTTTCTTGGTCTTCAGATTAAACAATCTGACAAAGGTACTTTTATCTGCCAAGGTAAGTATGTTAAAGATATGCTGAAGAAGTTTGATTTTACTCAAACTTCAACGATGAAAACTCCTATGGCACCACCCCTGACACTTAACAAAGATCCTTCTGGAAAACCTGTTAATGTCACTGCCTATAGAGGAATGATAGGCTCCCTGCTGTATCTAACAGCGAGCCGACCGGACATCATGTACTCTACTTGTTTATGTGCACGCTATCAATCTGAACCCAAGGAATCCCATCTGATCGCTGTAAAGCGAATTTTCAGATATCTAAAAGGAACTCCTAACCTCGGTCTTTGGTATCCCAAAGACTCAGGGTTCGATCTAACTGGTTATTCTGATAGTGATTTTGCAGGATGTAAACTTGACAGAAAGAGTACCACTGGTGGATGTCAACTCTTGGGAGGAAAGCTGGTAAGTTGGACAAGCAAGAAACAAAATTCTGTGTCCACTTCCACAGTTGAAGGTGAATACGTAGCCGCTGGAAGCTGTTGTTCTCAAATCTTATGGATGAGAAATCAACTATTAGATTATGACCTTCAGTTGTCAAAGATTCCTATCTATTGCGACAACACTAGTGCTATCGCTATAGCAAATAATCCAGTGCTACATTCAAAGACAAAACACATAGAGATCAGATATCACTTTATCAGAGATCATGTGATGAATGGTGATATTGAACTTCATTTTATCCCTACTGACTTTCAGCTTGCTGATATATTCACCAAACCTCTTGATGAGACAAGGTTCAACTTTCTCATCAATGAGCTTGGAATGTTGAACCTTGAAGAATAATTCTTCAGCGTTCATGTATTGTGTCAGTAATCAAAAGTTCCCCTTTCATCATTCTCTCTGATAAATATTCTGACTCTCAGGTATATTTTCTAAATCCCTACAACTGAATCTTCATTCAGTTGAGATATTTTTTAAAATACAAATCTTAATCACTGAATCTTTCTTCAAATGATTAAAAGCTTTTTGAAATTAAATTTATCACTGATATTTATATTCAGTGATCCATTTAAAAGAAAATCTATCCCTATCTTTTCATCAGGGATACTTTCAAAAAGAAAATTCTATTGCTGATTTTTCTTCAGTGATAAATTCAAAACGGACAAATGAACAGTCTCTTTCTTAAACTATGACGTCATTTGAACCGACAATCCACGACATGCCTTTTTCTGACACGTTCGTCCATTGCTCTTCTATCCAATCAACTTCGTGGGACGTGTCCATGTCATGATGTGCCTTTGTTTTCCCGCTTCTCTCACATTCTCTCTCCTCTCTCTCTCTCACATATAAAAGGAATACTTTTCCATTCTATCAATTTACGCTTTCTAGAAATACTTTCTAAGCAAGAATTCTCTCTCAAGCATTCTAGCATTCTCAAGCCTTTGCATCATCCTCTTCAAAGATCCACAGGTTATTCTTGATTTCTTATCTTAAATCTTTTTACATAAAACTCCATTTATGGTCTACCATTATGGGTTTATAAGATTCTTATCACATAAAATCACTTTCATTTTTGATTTTATTCTTTAAAAATCGTTTTATTTTGATTGTTCTTCATTCAAAATCTTTGGTTTTTCTTCTTGTTCTTGTATCCTATCTTAAGAAAACCTTTTTAATCCCTAAAATTGTATCCTATCTTGTTCTTGTTCTTCTATTCATCTATCTGTTTACTCTCAGAATGTCTCAATCTGCACTTGTCGCCTCTAAGAACGTCAAGTTCGCCATCACTGATTCTGAACTTCCAAAGAACAACCATCTTGCTCGCCTTGATTTTGATGGTGTCAAGTACCCACATCTGGTGGAAGCTGCACAATTTCTAAGGCAATCCTGCATTGCCTATGCTATCATTGTGGATCCCACACCTTCGAAAGCTCTACTCCAGCAATTCTGGTTTACCGCAGAAGAAACCTCTCTCACCAACAAGAAGGGTGAACAGGTTCCTGCTATCTCCTTCAGCACTCAACTAGGCTCAGGGATGATGACTGCCCTAGGCCTGAGGAAAGCACTTTGATTCCCTGACACGTTCGTCCATTGCTCTTCTACAGTGATAGCATAGGCAATGCAAGATTACCTTAGAAATTGTGCAGCTTCCACCAGATGTGGGTACTTGAAACCATCAAAATCAAGGCGAGCAAGATGGTTGTTCTTTGGAAGTTCAGAATCAGTGATGGCGAACTTGACGTTCTTAGAGGCGACAAGTGCAGATTGAGACATTCTGAGAGTAAACAGATAGATGAATAGAAGAACAAGAACAAGATAGGATACAATTTTAAGGATTAAAAAGGTGTTCTTAAGATAGGATACAAGAACAAGAAGAAAAACCAAAGATTTTGAATGAAGAACAATCAAAATAAAACGGTTTTTAAAGAATAAAAAAAAATGAAAGTGATTTTATGTGATAAGGCAATCCTGCATTGCCTATGCTATCACTGTGGATCCCACACCTTCGAAAGCTCTACTCCAGCAATTCTGGTTTACCGCTGAAGAAACCTCTCTCACCAACAAGAAGGGTGAACAGGTTCCTGCTATCTCCTTCAGCACTCAACTAGGCTCAGGGATGATGACTGCCCTAGGCCTGAGGAAAGCACTTTGATTCCCTGACACGTTCGTCCATTGCACTTTTTCTGACACGTTCGTCCATTGCTCTTCTATCCAATCAACTTCGTGGGACGTGTCCATGTCATGATGTGCATTTGTTTTCCCGCTTCTCTCACATTCTCTCTCCTCTCTCTATCTCACATATAAAAGGAATACTTTTCCATTCTATCAGTTTACGCTTTCTAGAAATACTTTCTAAGCAAGAATTCTCTCTCAAGCATTCTAGCATTCTCAAGCCTTTGCATCATCCTCTTCAAAGATCCACAGGTTATTCTTGATTTCTTATCTTAAATCTTTTTACATAAAACTCCATTTATGGTCTACCATTATGGGTTTATAAGATTCTTATCACATAAAATCACTTTCATTTTTGATTTTATTCTTTAAAAACCGTTTTATTTTGATTGTTCTTCATTCAAAATCTTTGGTTTTTCTTCTTGTTCTTGTATCCTATCTTAAGAACACCTTTTTAATCCCTAAAATTGTATCCTATCTTGTTTTTGTTTTTCTATTCATCTATCTGTTTACTCTCAGAATGTCTCAATCTGCACTTGTCGCCTCTAAGAACGTCAAGTTCGCCATCACTGATTCTGAACTTCCAAAGAACAACCATCTTGCTCGCCTTGATTTTGATGGTGTCAAGTACCCACATCTGGTGGAAGTTGCACAATTTCTAAGGCAATCCTGCATTGCCTATGCTATCACTGTGGATCCCACACCTTCGAAAGCTCTACTCCAACAATTCTGGTTTACCGCTGAAGAAACCTCTCTCACCAACAAGAAGGGTGAACAGGTTCCTGCTATCTCCTTCAGCACTCAACTAGGCTCAGGGATGATGACTGCCCTAGGCCTGAGGAAAGCACTTTGATTCCCTGACAAGCCCAGAAATGGATATGACTCATTGCCAACTGACACTGAACTCATCCAATTCTTGGATGCCATGGAATACGCTTGGGAACCCAAACCAAGGACTACTATTCCAAAAAAGAAGCTGACTCTCGTGAAGAAGGCACTGATGCCTTCCCAGCTCAACTACTTCTTCTCACACATCATTCAGTGTATGAGTGGGAAGAGTGGGTCACTGGACCAAGCCAGCAAGGTTCAGGTCCAGATGGCTTACTCAGTGATCACTGGACGTAACTTCGACTACGCAATAGCTATCTTTGACGACCTGAAGTCAAAGATAGAGAAGACCGAGAGGGATCCCAAAGTTCCCTACGTACGCTTCATCTGCGCGTACCTGAAGTTTCTCTACCCTACCACTTACCCCACCAACTCGGATGCATCTTTTCCGAAAGTGGGTCAGCGATCACTGGAGGTCAAGACGCTCCCCAACGAGGTAAGTATCTCTGAACTTCGCTCTCGTCTCTCTCTCCTACATTCTTCGTCTTCAGCGGCCACGCAGGAGGTTCCTTCTTCTGCTATCCCTGCCGCTACCCCTTCAAAACGACCATCAACTGGCTCCCTTGGTCCTTCGAAGAAGGCCAAGATGACCAAGGAGAAAGCTACTTCTAGCTCTATACCTAAGGATGTTTCTATACAAACTTCCTTAGATGCTTTCGTGGGTCTCTCCTCCACATCCTCAGCTCCAACCACTTCAACCGTGCCAGCGATCTCGGTCGCTGTCACAACAACAGTAACATAACCTGAGGTAACTACCCCTATCCCTACATCTTCTATCCTCATCTCTATTCCTCCTATTTCTTTGGTCTCTAACCCTCCTTCTATCCCTACTCCTCAGTTTGGACCCATAGGACCTGAACATCATTCGTTTGAGGAATCCATGCAATTCTACAAAATGTTTGATAATTCAGGTAATCCTATCACCCCATACACTACTCTTACCTCTCCATATAAGCCTGTTTCTCAAGAACTAACTTATATTTCAGGTCCTAGTCTGGCGACTGTTGACACCAATGTCAACAGTTTGAGTACAAAGGTGGATTCTCTTTCTGCTTCTCTCAACAACAACACCAGCGCTGTTCAAACAGCTGGCGATGCGCTGAAGACGCTGACTGCCACCTGCGCCTCCAAAGTTGACCTTTCTCAGATCGCTACTCTTCAGGAAGCGATTGTCAAAGTCAGGGAAGACTCCAAGCAGCAGTATGATGACCTGTCTGCAAAGATTGACTCCTGCACTGCTACTCTTCAGCAAGTCCTTGACAAGCTGAATGAACCAGCTCCAGTTCCTGCTCCATCATTTACAGAAGATGATCGTTCAGCCCTGACCATAGGTGTGGAATTCATTCATCTAGCTACGTCCGACATCCCTGCACTTGAAGGACGACTCACAGGTCTGGAGGCTGAAGTCCAGAAGTTGGCTACCGCAACAACTTCATCTCCTATCAAAGATCTCTCTCTCGGTGATAATGACAAAGAGGGGGAGAAGAACGCTGAAGAAAACACGGAGGTTGAAGTCATTGCTGAACCACTGAAGGAAACTCCCTCTCAGGTTGAGGGGGAGATAGCTGCTGATAAAGCCCCTCCCACCATCGCTGAAATAATCGATGATGAAGAAGAGAATGAAGACGATGATGAAGACCTTGATCTTGAAGATCAAGAGGATGATTCTCATCAAGTTGATGATGATGATGACGATGAAGATCCATCTCTCTGGTGTTCTTCACCCGCCACATCATCAGCAATAGCTTCGAAAGAAGTTATCCAAGCAGGAGGGAGACAAGAAACATCTTCAGGAACCCCTTCCCAAAGCAAAGGTGTATCTGCTGAGGGAACCCTGAAGATGATCTCACTACCTGAGGAGAATCCTTCTCAGGTATGCCTTACTCTTGTTCCCTTATCTTTCTATAAAAATCCAAGCCCTGTTTCTTTCTAGCCTTTATCTATCTTCTTTCCTAAAAATAATCTAATTTTTTCATTTTCTGACCAGATAGTTCTCTCCCCTGCTTAAGGGTTCTGAACAAATAATTCCAGCTACTATCGCTGAAGACATAATCCCAATCTCTATCGTTGAGATTGATGAAGAAGAAGAAGAAGATTCCCTGGTCCATCCAGTAAGGCCTTCTCAACCATCTCAATGGTCAGAGAAAGTGGTGAAGAAAAGAGTTGAAATGATCGCTCAACTAGAAAGTCAACGGCTGAAAATCCCTCTTCAAACATCCTTCTCAGAGCTCGACTTCCTCACTGATGCTGAACGAGAAGAATCTGCCAAAGCTAAGAAATTGTTTGCTGAATACAGACGAGATGCCCAACTCGCTTTAAAGATTCAATCTTCTCAAGTCAAGGACAAAAAGCTGAATAGAAAGCCTGTGGAAGTTCAAGCTGCACTGCTGAAAGAAATTGAAGAGGAACGCTCCAAAGAACAAGAGATCAACGATAAGTCTATCGAATGGTGTAAACAGAAGATGGATTATCGCTCTGATCTTCTTCCAATAACAGTCGTGACTATCTCTGGTCGCAAGAAGAAGGATCAACTCTCAGTGACCATGGAGATTACAGAGGCTACGTTGAAGGACTTCTTGAAGCTCTCATCAACAGAGTCACTTCTGTACTGAATCTGCCATCTCCTATCCCTCCCAATCCCAAGAAACTCAAGAGCAGAATTGGGTCCTCCTCCTTTGAAGACGTCGCCATCATCAGGAATGAAACTTCTATCAAATTTTCAAGAGATGCACTGTTTGGTCCTTCTCCCGATCTTTCAGTTCTGGATTTATCTCTGCCTCCTGGTGGTCCTTTTCAAGCTGGTCAAGTAATTGACAATCCTTATGGAATATTCTTCAGAGATGATGATGAGGAACTCAGATTTCAAAGAGTCTCTGAGATTCCTATCTGTCCTCTGAATCATCTCAAGGATCTCTTATGCTTATGGTGTGACTTCTTCCCTGCTGCTGAGAAAATTAAAGAAATTATCAGCCAAGAATCTTTAGAACGAAGACAAAAAGGAGAAGAAATACCTGAGTATATGATCAATCCTCCTAAGTCTTCTTTAGATAGCTGATAGATTAGTTTTCTTTTCTGTAATCTATTAGTTGTACTTACAGTAGTTAGTTATTCACTTGTACTTGTAATTTTCATTCCCTGTAATTCTTTTCTTGGTTTAATGAAAATTTCAGTGAAGTACTTAACTCCATCAGTGCTGTAAAAGATCCCTCAAAATAGTAATTGGGACATGTATGTTACGAGTCCTGATTATTCCATCATTTTGAATTATAAAGTAATTTTCTTCAGTTACTTTGTCATTATCAAATAGGGGGAGATTGTTGATCCAAACTCTCTCAGTGATTTGATAACGACCCTCTTCTATACTTAGTCTACTAGAGAAGTCTACTAGTGACCTGATGCGGATATCAGTGAAGCAAAGACAACTCTACTTATACGCGAAGGAACATGAGAAAAAGCTTCAGCGATAGCTGAACCTCTTTATCTCTGAACTAAGAGATACTCAGCGATCAATCGATCACAAAGCTTATGCCTCAAGTTTCCTTTTGTATATCCTTACACAAGCTAGTACGATGTGTCAGAACGGACAAGTCTCTGCAACCATTCGTACAACAACTTTGTCAACTACACTGTTCATGACCCGGACGAAAGCATGTCTCCCAAAAGTCAGTCTCCCAAAGCCAATCTGTGACCGCCACGTGTAAAGTAACCTGCCATGCATTTAATGCATAGGGTATAAATAGGAAGTTCACCCCTTCATCTGAAGGTGTGCTCAATCCTTGAACTCCATATAGAAACCATTGTTTTCTATATCTCTTAATCTCCCACTCTCTGAATTTCTTGTGCAATTATCTTAGTGTTTCTTAAGTTTGTTTAGATTGAGTCTGTCTTAATCTTATTCCGCAACAAACTTGTAAATTGTATTTTGATTTATCAATAAACAATTTATTAAACTTTAATTTCTGTGTTTGTATTCAACCCCCCCCCCCTTCTACAAACTTGTTAAGCACCTCCGGGACCAACACATTTCACAAGCAGAACAAAGATGATCTTTTTTAAACTTCAGAGATGGTAATCCCTTAACCAGATTTAGTTTGACCAATTTATCAAGTGAAGAAAAGTTCAGATGTGAGAACTTTTTATGCCAGAGCCAAACATCTTCACTGTTCAGAGATACTAGACAGAGTTTCTGTGAGTTAGTTTTTATGTGTTTGGAAAAATTAATTCTGTATAAATTTCCCTTTCTATCACCTCTGAGCATTTCTTGACCTGTTTTTGAATGAAGTAGTGAACAATGTTTTTCTTGAAATTTCACATCAAAACCATGGTCACAAAGTTGATTATGCTGATCAAGTTATGCTTTAACCCATCAACATAAGCAACCTTTGATACTGAAACATTACCTCATGTAAGTTAACCATAACCCTTAATTTGTTCTTGCATATTGTCTCCAAAAGTTACTGCTCCTCCAGATTTAGCTTTGAAAGAGGATAGTAACTTTTTATCTCCAGTCATATGCCTTAAACATCCAGAATCTAAGTACCAGATCGGCATAGACTGTTTCTGCAAGACAGATTAGATTTTCCTAGGTACCCATCTCATTATGGGTCCTATTTTGTTAGACTTCTGAATATCTCTTTGAAATTTTGCCTTCTTATCTTTTGATGTTTTGGCAGAATTGTCCTTTTTCTTTTGAGGCTTTGTCTCTGAATTTTTATTCAGAGATTGATTAAGAAAATAGTGAGAACCTTTGAAGTGATTTTTTAGTTTCATCAAGAGTTGGATACAATTGCACTTTTCAGAACAAGAAGAAGTAGAAGCAAAGGATTTCATTTCATTAAATGCATTCGATACATTATGATTCCTTTTTGAATTAGTACTATGAATATTACAAGTATTCCTAACTACTTCCTTTCTTTTAGCTTGAGAGACAACCTTCTTTTCAAGTTGCCTTCTCTTGTTCAGAAACATCCTCTTCTCTTTGTTGCTCACTACACAAACATGATCAGAATGGGTAATTTCTTGCCATTTTCCTTTTTGTCCAAGAGTAAACTTGATTGGTTTATAAGTGTAGAGTTGAGAAGTGATAGTTTTATTCTTTGCCTTTTCTTGTAATTCTTTTTCAAGTTCCTGAGAAGTTTTTGCTTGAAGACACATTTCTGCAAAGTCAGGACATATTGGTATTCTGGGTTTATTTTTTAAAACAGAAATAGGAATGTTCAAATTCCAGAACCAACAATATCTATCTTTTTATGAATTACTTTCACTGGTTTGTAGAAAATCTGTTCATCTACCTCTGGATCAGATTTAGAATCAGAGTTAAGAAAGTGTCGTTCAGTCTTACCAGAGATAGCTACCTCTGATGGTTTCTCAATTTTATTAGGTCTTGAGACTTTGATGATTCTTTTCATGCTTTCTTTCTTCTTTAAATCAGCTATGATATTTTCTTGATTTATTTTCTTGATATCATCCGCAAATGTAGTTCTGATGCATTCATCAGAGATTGGTGAATACAGAGGGGCATCTAGATTAAGTGAACTCTGAGGTTCATCTTCAGAAGTACTTGTTTCAGAGGTACTTTGTTCAGATGTCTCTGATTCATCTTTGATGAATGCATTAAACTTAAAAATCTCTTTAGTATCATTGCTCTGAGGTTTTGTGAAAAATTCCTCTGAAGTTTTTTTTTTCTATTTTGAAGATGGAATTTGGAAAGCTTTGTACTTCAGAGTATGCTACATTTTTAAAGTTCAGAGCCCTTCTTTTTTTATCTCTGTGAGGTTTTTATTCTCTTGAAATTGTTCAGTGATGGACAGTCAGAGCTCTGGACCTTTCCTTTACAGAAAGTGGAAGAAAGTGAAGTTTTCTTCAATCCAGTGAATGGATCCAATTCATTGAATCCAAGCCATTGAGTATCCATTTGAGAGTTTATCTTTATATGAACATCCTGAGCATCAAGATACTTTTGATTTGAAGTTCTTTCCTTTCCAGAGATTGATGTAAGATTTCTCTTTCTTTTTGGAAAAAATTGGTTAAGGCAACAGAATTGAGTCTTTCATACTCAAATTTTTTTACTTCCTCTTCTTTAACTTTTAAAACTTTCTCAAGTTCTTTGAATTTTTCTGAAAATGATTTTTTCTTTTGTTTCTGAGCTTTTTCAAGATCAGATTTTTCAACAAAAATATCTCTCTTTTCTGATTCAAGAAGATCTTTTTCCCTTTTGTAAAAATTAAGATCTTTTGTCATTTGTTTTGCTTTTTCTTTTTCCTCAGCAAGTTTTTGCTTTAGGATTTGAAATTCATCTGTTAGTTTAATAACATCCAATTCAAGATCACTTTCAGAGGTGGAAGGAGATTTTACCTTTTCAGAGTAGTCCTCTAATGATCCGTCACTTTGATCATCTGTGAACGCCATACCACAGAGATTGGTGGGTTCTTCCTCTCCATCGCTTGTTGAGTTTGACAACCAGTCTTCCATCTCTACTATAAGTACTCTTTCACTGACATTGTATTTGTACTTGTTTTTGTAGTAGTCTTCATCCTTGATGAGTCTACCTCTGCAGTTAGCGGAGTAATGGCCTGGCTTTCCACATCTAAAACATCTTCCATCGTTTTGGTTTGATGGAAGAGCAGTGTCTGATTCTGTCTTCTGTGCTTGTACTTGTGGTTGTGGCTTGAAGTACCTCTGAGGTTGAAGAGACCTTGGCTGAAATGATTGTTGAGTAGAATCATGATTGGTGAAATGAACGCCCTTTTGTTCACTATTCAGTTCCTTCAAAGACTTTCTTGCCAAATTTCTTGTTAAATTGATGGGTGATTAATGCAAGAGATTTGGCAAAGGCATTGATGTCATCATCTGAGTCAGAATCTGAGTGTTCAACTTCTTCAGATATCAGAACCTTCTTGGATTTTCTTTTAGATTCTCTTTTTGAAGAATTGTCTTTTTCTGCATTTCTGCATTCTTAAGATACACCCTTCTGTTTTGACATGAGTGCAAGTGGACCACCTAAAGAGTTTTTTTATTTTTGTTTAACAACTTCTTTTTCCTGTGCTACCAAGGTACCATAAATGTCAGTTAATGACCATGATTCAAGATTTTGATTGGCTTGTATCGACATTGACAGTTGTGACCATTCTTCATTTAGACTTTTAAGAAAGAGAACATTGTTTTCTTCTTTTGCTCTCATGACCCCAAATTTTCTGCATTTGTTGATGAGGATGTTAAACCTTGAGTATGTTTGATGTAAGGTTTCTTCAGGTATTGCATGAAAGTCATGATATTCATTGATACAAAGATTTCTCCTGTTCTTTTGAGTTTGTAGGCCTCCTTCAAGTAGATTTAACAACTGATCCCATATCTCTTTTATAGTTACACAAGAATCAAGTTCTTGGAAGATATCATTGGGAATGGCCATTATAAGTAATCTAACAACTTTTGAATCATTATCCATCATGTTAGTTTCTTCATCCGTAAGGTTTGAAGTTTTCTTTTCATAGTAAGCAGGGATTTCAACAGTATCTGCTGTTGCTGGAACTCTTGGTACCAACACCATTGGTTGGTGAGGTCCATCGTTCACTGATCTTAACAGATCTCTGTCCATGCCTTCTAAGAAATTTACCATCCTTATCTTCCATTGAGGATATTCATCCCTTAGAAGTGTAGGAGGTTTGGTTAATGATCCGGCTGTATAAATGGCACTTATGCTTGAGTTTGCCATTTTTCATGAAGAAAAGATGAAGATTTGAAGAACTGATGCTTTTCTATGAAGATCTTTCTATTAAATGATGTAACTGTGATTTACTTTTAAATCTGGAGCATATAAAGTTTAATAAACCAGGGTTTACATAAACATGCACAAATAATAAAAGCTTGAATCAGTAGGAATTAAATCTATCCGAGTATGCAGATATGATCTTTCTTTGTTTTAGAAAACAAAGGAGGCTCTGATACGAATTGTTGGATCCCAGATTTAATCTTATAACAATAATGATATAAACAACAAGAGTATAAACAACGGAAGCAATATAGTTTAATATAAAAAGAAGATTCAAATATCACAATTCATATATAAAGCAAGTAGAAAGAACAAGATCTTCGTGAGATATATTCAGTTGATTCTTCTTATACAAGATATCAAAAAGCACATTTTTGTCAAAGGAGTGATGGTCCTATTTATAGGAGCATAAAGTAAACAGTGTACTATTCTGACAAATAGAAGCATGCTTGAACAGTGTCTTACCTAAAAGGTAAGCTCAAGACGCTTGAATAGTAACCTACTCTATAAAAGTTAATCTTATCACTAAGTGATAGGTTATCTGTTCTGATACTTCAGGAAAGTCTTCAGCGCCTTCTTCAGAGAGAATGTTTTCAGAGCTCTGATGTTGTCTTTAGAGCCTCTGATGAAGCCATCTCTGATGTCTTCTGCTGAAAGTTGCAATCTCTGATAAGTACTTCAGAGGCAGGTTTGTCCTCTGAAGTCTTCGTCCTCTGAAGTCTATGTCCTCTGAAGTCTATCTTTGGAAGTCCTCTGAAATTGGACGGTTATTTTCAACATTTTAACAAAAAGAAGATTTGGAGCTAACAATAAGAAAATTGTTAGTCGATCTGATGTAGTTGATCACATTGCTTCTAATAAATCAAAACTTGTACTTCCATGCAATGTTTATACAATAAAGCAATTGATCCAATTATCTCATTCTACTATTCAGTGTTCCACATGCTGCCGAAATGATTTTGTTACTCGACAATATTCTGATCATTGGTTTGGTTCTTATCATATATATTATTCAAATGATTTTCAAAATAAAAGAGGACCCAAATTTAAATGGGTGCCAAAATCTGAGACTAACCTGAAAGGACCCATTTACAAGTGGGTACCTAAACCGATTGTTGCTTGATTTCTCCTGTGCATACCGATCATATGTGGTACTTGGATTCGGGTTGTTCCAATCACATGTCATGGTAGAAAGATATTTTGTCTAATTATACAAAGAAATTTTACGGCAACATGCGTTTCGGTAATGACCATTTTTCACCAATCTTGGGATATGGAGACGTAGTTCAAGAGAACGTAACGATCTAGAAGGTGAGTTATGTTGAAGGCCTAGGAGATAACTTATTCAACATTGGTCAGTTTTGCGACAAAGACTTAGAGGTGAACTTCAAGGCTAAGAGATGTTGTGTAAGAACTGAAGATGGTAAAGAACTCTTAGTCGGCACTAGAAAGTCAAACCTCTACACGATCAATCTATCCAATGTCAAGCATGATAATGTTGTGTGTCTACTTCTCTATGCAACAAAGTTGGTTATGGCATAGAAGGCTGTCTCACTTCAATTTCAGATACATAAACAAGTTGGTACAAGGGAAATTGGTCAAAGGATTACCTGAGCTGAAATACGAAAAAGAACATCTATGTGATGCATGTGAGAAAGGAAATATGAAAAGAGCTTCGCACAAGCCTAATCCTGAACAAAGTACAAGTGATCCGTTGGAGTTGTTGCACATGGATGTTTGTGGTCCAATGCATACTCAAAGCATCAATGGCAAGAAATATGTCTTGGTGAATGTGGATGATTATTCAAGATACATTTGGGTCAAATTTCTAAGTTCAAAGGACAAGACTCCAGATATTATCTTGTAACACCTCGAATTTTGAAAAGCATCATTTCAAGTTAATACTAAATCAGTAGCTTTAAAAGGAAAAATAAGATATTTGATTTTGGACTTGAATCCTAGATTTTATAGTATTAATGGATGAAGGATTCAATTACGAGTCCAACGGTTCTTTCTGGAGCGAAATCGGAGCTATAATGAAGAAGTTACGGCCAAAGCAGTTAATAAGAAGAAAACCGGACAAACAGTGCGTTACGCGAGTTTTGCCGCGACTTAGGGCCAACCTCGCGACTTGAGAGGGCACGGGTGACTTATGTCGCGACCTTAAGTCGCGGCATAACCCGCGAAACCCACTGTCAGGTCAAAACGCGATTTTCAGCCCTCAAGCCTCATTTCTCTCAACCAAACCCTAACTCTCTCCCTCTTTTCTCTCCCAAACCGAACCCCAAACCCCAAAGTCGAACCTTAACCAATATTGAGGGTTTTTCCTCCTTAAACCACATGATTCATCAGCATCTAACCAGTTGAGATCATGAACCACCTTCATCTTCATCTTCTTCACCAAGTTCATGGGGATTTCATCTAAACCTTTTCACGATTGGAGGATTGGAAGTTTATGGGTCGTTTTGGTGACCTACAAGTGTTTGGTTGGTGGATTCAAGCTTTTGGTTGAGGTAATCTTCTCTTTCTTCAAATATGGAAAATTAGGGTTTTTGGTATAAGATGAAAAGTTTATGTAAAAGTTTGGGGAATGTTTTTAAATGGTTAAATATGGGTATTTATGGTTTAGAATGTATGGATCTAGGTTTTTGGAGGTTTTGGCTTGAGGATTCAAGTTTTCTTCAAGGAAGCTTAAAGTGAGGTAAAATCTAGATTTAACCTAAATCTAACAAGGTGAGTTCAAGTTGATTTGTGAAAATGTTGTACATGCCAAAAGGTTTATCTATACTATCTTATAAACTAGATTTACTAAAAGTCTTAAAGTCTTAAATACAACCTCCAAAGCACAAAGTACTACACTTTCAAGCATAAAGTCTTAAAAGTCTTAAAAACAACATATAAAACACAAAGTACAAGTGATTAAATTATTACCTTTTTCAACAGAGTTTATATTTCCCACGACTTTAATTCCCACCCTTCTTCTCGGTCTTTGCAGTTCGTGCCTTCCCCTCCCCAAGATGATATCCACCTTTTCATTGATGCATTTCGGTCTTCCCTCCCCTCCCCAAGTGACGATTCATAATCTATTATCTCTCAAGAGTTCACATAGTTTTAAGAAGTAATCTATTCTATACTATCTTATAAACTAGATTTACTAAAAGTCTTAAAGTCTTAAATACAACCTCCAAAGCACAAAGTACTACACTTTCAAGCATAAAGTCTTAAAAGTCTTAAAAACAACATATAAAACACAAAGTACAAGTGATTAAATTATTACCTTTTTCAACAGAGTTTATATTTCCCACGACTTTAATTCCCACCCTTCTTCTCGGTCTTTGCAGTTCGTCCCTTCCCCTCCCCAAGATGATATCCACCTTTTCATTGATGCATTTCGGTCTTCCCTCCCTTCCCCAAGTGACGATTCATAATCTTTTATCTCTCAAGAGTTCACATAGTTTTAAGAAGTAATCCTGATCATTTGTTGCCCTATCTCTGATTTTCTTCATATTTGGCTTTCTTCATGTAAGATGAACACACTTTCATTTGTACGATTATGTTTCTCTTTTAGGGTTTTACATGATTCAATGGGTTTGGCATTCTTCTTTTGAGCGACTACTGAGTACTCCTTGAAACCCTAATTTTAAGACTTCAACAATATGTGATAACTACACGGTAAGCTTTACCAAATACTTATTGGTCTCTTTCAACAATATGTGCTAACACAAGGTTATTCTTCTTTCACAGAAGCACTTAAATCTTCTCTTACATATTCTTGGACCTGTATAATCATATGACAATTTTGCATGTAACATCTTTTGATAATTTGCTCAAGATGTCGATTGAAGCTCCCAATTTATACATCTTCCCAATGCTTTGCTTTATACAGGTCTCTCATTATGCAACTGCTTTCATCACCATCGTCTACATCACTCCATCGACCATCTTGCTCTTCAAGCTTTCAACTTCATTGTTGGAATCGATTCAATGTGATGGTTCCTTGTTCAAATCTCAGGTAAGTTTTTATCCATTCCATTCATCGTCATACCTTGCAATGTTTCTTTAAAATACGAGAATTTAATCTATGTATTGATTTTTATCAGTTAGGTTTCTCCAACCCTTCCATCGACCGTTTTGCTTCTCAAGCTTTCAACTTCTCTACCGGAGGAGATTCAAGCTTCTCTACTTTCCACATCGAGATAATTAGTTACATTCTAACCATCATTTTTACAGGATTGTTGTATATCTGTGACAACCGTCAAGATTAGTGCTCAGGTTAATTTCTAAGTTAATGAAAATTAAGATTTAAGTATTTGCCACTCCTTAAATTGTATAAAATTTTTAAGATAAAAGTTTCCTAAAAATTTAGGAGGTTGCGTAGAATGCTCGGAACAGTCCAGTAACTGACCGTCACAATTCAGGAATGCCAAAAATATTGATTAAGGTCCAAAATATATAAAATTATAAAGTTATATTATTTTAGTTGAAATATTTTCATTTTTTTTCATAAAAGTTGTTTTAAGCAAAAATTGAGAATCGGGTATTTCGGTTCTCGAATATATCTGATATTTTAATGAAATAGACTAAGAATTTTTAATTAATTTTTTTTATTATAAATTTGATTAGTCATTAGACACTTGTCATGACTACACCATCCCTATTATTATTTTTATTTATTTAATGAATAAATTTTAATTAAAACCAAATGAGAAAGGGTTAAACCCTCATTTTAAACTCTTTATCTCCCTCTCTCTCTCCCTACAATTGGCCGAACCCCCACCCCATCTCCATATCAATTTCAAAAATCAAGCTAATTCAAGAGTAGAATCAAGAAATTGAACATCAAATTGAAGATTAGAACAAAGTTTGCACATCAATTTCACAAGGTATCATCCAAAAACCTACTTTTTTTGTCTACATTTAGGTATTTTCGGTTTTAACTTGAAATATTGAAATTATGCATGATGTGGTTATGAAAATTGGGTTTTTGTTCATGAAATGGATTACTTTTGATAGATACAATGTTATGTTGCAAGTTTTAATTTCAATTTCAAAGAAAGAAATTGGTTTTTCATCAAGAATCTTGGTTTGATGTTCATGCATAAGGAATTTTGATACATTAGTGGCTTATTCTTTCACTTAAGGAATGCATGCATATAAAGCTTGAAATATTGATGATAATGGTATAGTGATTATGTTTGCATGAAGAATAGCTTAACTTACATATGTTCTTAAGATGGAAATTCTCAAATCCAAATGATTAAGAACATAAAAGTGATGTTTATATCACTTTAGTTAGTAGATTGTTCATATGGGTGTTGGATGAGCATCTAAAGATTGCTATGAGTCCATAAATCAAAAGGTTTTCATCTCAAGACTATGTTATGATTGATTATGGTGTGATAACATATGGTTATTTCATTAAACCAATTGTAAAATGATCACCATTTCAAAATTTCATAATCTTAACTTTCTGCAGATTTGCTGTCCAGAAAATGGACCTACTTCCAACATGCATAAATCATGTTCTGCATGTCAAAATTTGGGCTTTTTGCTTATAGACTTTAATTTAGGGTGTTAGCTTTCTAAAAAGTCCGAAAACACTAATTTTGGAGATGATTTGAGCACTTAAATGGATTTTACAAGAAAATGGTGCAATCTGTCCAGTGAAGACAGATTCATACACCTATCTTGTGGAGGCCATAACTTCCTCATTTCTTATCCCAAATTAAGTAAATTTTTTTCCAAATGATAGGATTTTAAGTTAGGTTTACACCCATATAAGTATTATTGTCTAATTCAAAGAATTGATACCCCAAAAGCATGCTACAAGTGAGGTATGTCACTGATCCGGAAATCAGTGACACACTGCTTTGTGGAAATTATTTCAGGTATCAAAACTCATCCAAAAATTATCAAAAAGTGTATATTTACTCTTTACACACTATAGTATTCCCACAAAAACTTTGGTGAATTCATTCCTTTGGGAAGATATGTTTCTATAGTGGTTTTGTTGACTAAAATATTGGACAGCTTCTGCTGAATTTTCAGAAAAGTGATTATAATGAGATCTAGACTAGTGATAAGGCATAATAAGACTATAATTGATCTAAATATGGTTTTGGTTATTGACACCTACTTAATGACATTTCATAAGTTATTGGGACGGGTCATTTGGACATAGGAACGGGTATTAATGTATTTCCTCTATGGCAACCTTCACTATAGGAAACCAAGGAAGCGGCACCTATTTTGAGCACTATCGTTAAGTTTCCAAGTTCACTCTCAAGGTGAGTATTCACAGCCCCTCTTTTATCGTTTTATGTATTTTCGGGTGAAAAGCATGCTTAAGTACGATTTTAATGATTCATGAGTTAATTGAAATGTTTTGCGCTGTTAAGTCGCCAAGGCTTGTTTTCAAGCATTTTAAAAAGTAAGATGTATGACACTAAATAGTTGGTATGTTGAGTATTTAAGAGTTAGTCCCCAGACGACACTACTATTAACCCAGAAAATTGGGCCTATAGTATTAGTGGATAGCGCTATTTGGGCTTGACCAACCCCACTTCTTACAGCTGACGAGCTAGGAGTGCACTATACTAGAGAAGTGATTGAACATGTGGCGCTTGAGACCACCTCTGAGTCAAGGCACACGGGGCAAAAACAAGGGTCCGGGACGGTTTAGTAGTGGCTCAACCAAGTTTAAGTTATACCGACTCAAGTCATACGTAAAGCAATACTCATGAAATTTTCAAGTTACGCTAATGAGCACGGATATGCTCCAAGTATTTGAGCACGTATATGCTCCAAGTATTCAAGTTAAGCTTTTGAGCACGAACATGCTCCAATTATCAAATCTTTGCATATAAAATGTTTTATGCATCTTTAAAACCTGTGAACTCACCAACTCTCGTAGTTGACCATATTTTTGTACATGCTTTTCAGGTAATCAAGAAGGTAAACTTTAAGGGTCGTTCTGCGTATAACATGAATATGCTTGGGGGATGTACAAACTTTTGGACAATGCTATCTTGAATTATCTCGGGATTGTAATTTCACGATAAACATTCTACTATTAAATTTTGTAATGCATTTTTATTAAATGTATGGTGGTTGAACTTTATGCTTGTGGATTGTTTATCGGAAACTGTTATACCCCGTGTTTCCGCTTTAGCGGGGTGTGACAAATTTGGTATCAGAGCCACATGTTATAGAGAATACCGGTTTTATACAAAACCATACACTATAACCCTATATATTAAAAAAAAATTATTTTATTTTACAAATGAAATTACGAACCCGAGTACATCCCTAGCATGACTAAGATGTGTCTTTCGTAATCACACCCTAACTTAGGCAAAGCTTGATCACCTTTGTTTAATTTGAGTGTGCATAATGGAGACATGGATCGGGTATGCTAAAAGTTGCTAAAAATAGAAACTTTTTAATTCAAAGACATAAAGCATGTTTTGTTTGTGAGTTCGCATGACATTTTTGGTTATTAAAGGATATTATCATGTGCTTAATAATTAAATTTTGTTAATTATCGCAGTCGACATGTCTCGTTCCCCACCTAGAGAGCAATCCCCTGATGAATCAGGTTATCTCACCCACATACCTGGGAGAAATACTCCTCCTAGTGAAGAGTATGGCCCTTCTTAACATGAGTATTCCGATTCCGAGCATACACCAGTAAGATCCACTACGCCCACACCAGATCCGACACCATGTGCCACACCTGAGTGTGAGAAGACTCCTATACCAGCTAGAGATGAGGCAGGGCCTTCTCGTCCCAGGGGTCTGAGGTTATCACCCCCTTCGCCTGCTAGGATACCGGCACTCCCACTAGCCGGCATGACTGAGGCTGAGACATACTAGGTTAGGAGTTTGTCTCGGAGTATGGAACGGTTTAGGTTGCAAGTTGATTACCATGAGCATTCCATTGACTCACTTAGGGAAATGATGAGTATGACTGACAATATTACAAAAGGGATGATATTGATGATGGGAACTAGTGATGAGATGATAGGGAAGATATTTGGAGAGCTAGTGGAGACTAGAGTGATGGTGACCTGGCTGCACACTTGTTTGTCGACCGTGATGGGATTCTTGGTAGTGATTGTGGCTCTGGTGATGTTGCACTATTGGCATTTGTAGTTTGTGATTGATGCATGATTTGGGTTGTTAAAAACTATATTTTGGGGCTTGTAGCCGTGACTTTAAAACACTTGACTCATTTTGGATTGTCACATTTTGTAAACGTTTGGATGATGTATGTCTTGATGATGGATGCTTATGATATATTTTGTTATGCATGATTCTAAGTCTTTAAGAATGTATTCTTTATGATTTAATTATCGTATCATGTTTGTATGGTGGAATGGAATTTAATTAGACTTTAAAAAAAATTGCAATTAGAACTATGCCGCCAAGAAGGGAAGACCCCGAGATTGCTCGGCTTGTAAACGAACAAATTCTTGCAACACTCCCTGCCATAGTTAGCCAGATAGCAGCGGGATTAAATGCAAATCTACCTAACCAACCAGGAGCTGGTGTTAACGTTGAAAGAGAGTGTACATATAAGACCTTTAGGACTTGTAATCCAAAGGAATTCCATGGTACTGAAGGAGCGGTTGGATTACTGTCTTGGATAGAAGGAATGGAGTCTGTCCTTCACATCAGTAAATGTCCGGAAACTAAGAAGGTAGAATTTGCAACTTGTTTATTACAAAGGAGAGCACTGACTTGGTGGAACACCCAAGTGCAAACAAGAGGAAGAGATGCAGCAAATGGACTGACATGGGACGAGTTCAAAGAGATGATAAAAGGGGAATACTGTTCAAGGAGTGAAATGCAGAAGTTGCAGGCGGAATTCTGGGATCATGAGATGAAAGGCAATGATGTAGATACATACACGGCACGATTCAATGAGTTGGCGAAAATTGTACCACATCTGGTGACACCAGAAGAAAATCGAGTTGACAGGTACATCTGGGGATTAGCACCGGAAATTAGAGGAGATGTAACTTCGGGAAAACCGAAAACTCTTCAAGAGGCTGTGGATTTAGCAATGAAGCTCACCAATAATGCAATTCGTTCAGGACTTTTCTCTAGTGACAAAGCCAAAGGAAAGAGGAAGGTTGAAGAGGGCTTAAGGAGGCAGGATGACCGAAGGAGGGGAAAGGATCGGAGGATCATGGGTAACTATGGAGTTCAGGTACAGGCAGCCGATAAGGGAAAAGGGACATATCCAAGATGTGACAAGTGTAATAGGCCACATGTCGGAAACTGTATTATATGTCGCAAGTGCCACCGAGGAGGTCATTACGAGAAGAATTGCAAGGCTGGAGGAAGGAGAGTTTGTTTTGAATGCGGGAGCCCGGATCATTTTAAAAACAACTGTCCCAGGGTGAACAGAAGGGCGAATGCGAATCAGATTCGGCCAGTTGGACAGAGGGATCAAAGGGGCCAAGCAAGAGGCCGAGTGTTTGAAATTGGGGCGGAGGAAGCAAGGCGGGACCCAAATGTGATTACAGGTACGTTTCCCTTAAACAATCACTCCGCATTTGTATTATTTGATTCTGGAGCAGATAAAAGTTTTGTGTCGTTAAATTTTAGACCGAAAGTTAAACAAATGACACAAAAATTAAAAGAAGACTATGTCATTGAGTTTGCTAATGGGCAAGAAATTAGGGTCAAAGATGTACTTCCAAATTGTACTCTAAGTCTAGCTGAAAAGGATTTCAAAATAGATTTGATCCCAATAAAGCTAGGTAGCTTTGATATAGTCGTGGGCATGGATTGGTTGTCAAAGAACCACGCGGAGATAAGTTGTTCCGAGAAGATTCTCCGAATCCCGTTACCGGGAGGAGAAGTACTTATAGTACCTGGAGAAAAATCTAAGAGAAAACTGAAGATGGTGTCTTGTATGAAAATGCGGAAGTACCTGAGGAAAGAATGTGACGCATTTCTGGCGCATGTAATAAGTAAAGAACCTAAGGAGAAGCGTTTTCAAGATATTCCGGTAGTCCAAGAATTTCCTGAAGTATTTCCCGAGGAGTTACCAGGATTACCTCCACCGAGACAAGTCGAATTCCGTATCGATTTGGTTCCAGGAGCTACACCGGTGGCCAAGGCACCGTACCGTTTGGCACCTTCGGAGATGCAAGAACTGTCAGAACAACTACAAGAGCTACTCGACAAGGGATTTATTAGGCCTAGCTCTTCGCCTTGGGGAGCACCAGTACTTTTTGTTAAAAAGAAGGACGGGACGTTTTGAATGTGTATTGATTATAGGGAACTCAATAAGCTGACTTTAAAGAATCGATACCCACTTCCCCGAATCGACGATTTATTTGATCAATTGCAAGGCGCATCGTACTTTTCAAAGATTGACTTACGGTCCGGATATCATCAAATGAGAGTTCGTGAAGAAGACATCGACAAAACGACGTTTAGAACTCGTTACGGTCACTATGAATTTCTAGTCATGCCCTTCGGACTGACAAACGCTCCAGCAGTTTTTATGGACTTGATGAACAGAGTCTACCGACCATACTTGGACAAGTTCGTGATCGTGGTTATAGTTGACATTCTGATTTATTCGCGAAGCAAGGAGGACCACGAACAACACCTGAGGTTGATGTTGGAATTGCTTAAGGAACAGAAATTGTACGCCAAGTTCGCCAAGTGTGAATTTTGGCTTCGAGAAGTACATTTTCTGGGTCATGTGGTTAATAAGAAAGGGATTCATGTTGATCCAGCAAAGGTTGAGGCCATTAAAAAGTGGGAAACTCCTAAGACACCGACGGAGATTCGTCAATTTCTTGTCCTGGCAGGTTATTATCGACGATTTATCGAAAAAAAATTTCCAAGATTGCTCAACCACTCACGTCGCTAACCCAAAAAGATAAGAAGTTTGATTGGGGAGAAAAACAGGAGGAGGCATTTCAAACGCTGAAGCATAAGTTATGCAACGCGCCAATTCTAGCGTTACCAGAAGGTACAGAAAATTTCATGGTATATTGCGATGCATCACATCAAGGTTTGGGATGTGTATTGATGCAAAGAGATAAAGTTATAGCTTATGCCTCAAGACAACTTAAAGTTCATGAAAAGAATTATACCACTCATGATTTGGAGTTAGGAGCATTGGTATTCGCTTTAAAGATTTGGAGGAATTATCTTTATGGTACCAAGTGTATCATTTACACTGATCACAAAAGCCTCCAACATATCTTTGATCAGAAAATGTTAAACATGAGACAACGAAGATGGGTGGAACTACTCAGTGACTACGATTGTGCGATAAAGTATCATCCGGGAAAAGCCAACGTAGTAGCAGACGCATTGAGTAGGAAGGAGAAGGTAAAACCAACAAGAGTACGAACTATGGGAATGTTGGTACAAACGAGCCTCAAAACACAAATCTGTGAAGCTCAAAAAGAGCCACTGAAGGAGGAGAATCTAAAGAATGAAGTACTTCATCAGTCAGAAAAAGAATTTGAAACCCGATCAGATGGGGTACAATATTTCAAGAATAAGGTCTGGATACCAAAAGTGGAAGGTCTGCGGATGTCAATCTTGGAAGAAGCGCACCAATCGAAGTATTCGATTCACCCGGGAGCCGACAAAATGTATAAGGAGCTAAAAGAATATTATTGGTGGCCGGGAATGAAGAAGGATATTGCTGAATTTGTGAGTAAATGTTTGACTTGTGCTAAAGTCAAAGCAGAGCATCAAAAGCCATCTGGACTTTTGCAGCAACCGGAGATACCTTAATGGAAATGGGATCAAGTATCCATGGATTTCATCACAAAGTTACCCAGAACAGGAAAAGGTAATGATGCAATTTGGGTTATTGTGGATAGACTTACAAAATCCGCGCATTTTCTTCCTATCCGAGAGGATTTCAAAATGGAAAGATTGGCTCAAGTATACATTGATGAAATTGTCTCTCGTCATGGAGTACCACTATCCATTATTTCAGATCGAGACAGTCGTTTCACTTCTCGATTTTGGCAAGCGTTTCAGAAAGCTCTGGGTACCAGGTTGGATTTGAGCACTACTTATCATCCTCAAACGGATGGTCAATCTGAAAGAACCATCCAGACTCTGGAAGACATGTTACGCGCTTGTGCTATAGACTTCGGAGGTAACTGGGATAAGCACTTACCATTGATTGAATTTTCTTATAACAACAGCTACCATACCAGTATTCAATGCGCGCCATACGAAGCTCTTTATGGACGTAAGTGTCGATCTCCACTTAGTTGGGTGGAAATTGGTGACAGTCAATTGTTTGGGCCTGATATTATACGGGAGACAACCGACAAAATATCGACCATACAAGACAGGCTTAAAGCTGCAAGAGATCGACAGAAAAGCTATGCAGATAATCGCAGAAAACCCTTAGAATTTCAAAAGGGTGACAAGGTTCTTCTGAAAGTGTCTCCATGGAAAGGAGTTGTGAGATTTGGAAAAAGGGGTAAATTAAGCCCAAGATTCATTGGTCCATATGAAGTATTAGAAAGAATTGGACCAGTAGCTTATAAGCTTAAGTTGCCACAAGAGTTGAGTGCCATTCTTGACACGTTCCACGTGTCAAATTTAAAGAAGTGTATAACTGACGAGATGGCGATTGTACCCCCCAGATGAAATCTTAGTGGAAGAACGACTTATTTTCAGAGAAGAGTCGGTTGAAATTTTGGATCGTGAAGTTAAGCGACTAAGGAGAAGTAAAATTCCTATTTTAAAAGTTCGTTGGAAGTCGCGTCACGGACCTGAATTTACGTGGGAAAGAGAGGATTTTATGAAGCACAAGTATCCTCATTTGTTTAATCAAGAGGCGGTCCGGAAGTGACAAACTTTAAATTTCGGGACGAAATTTCTCGAAGTAGGGGAGACTGTGACAACCGTCAAGATTAGTGCTCAGGTTAATTTCTAAGATAATGAAAATTAAGTTTAAGTATTTGCCACTCCTTAAATTGTATAAAATTTTTAAGATAAAAGTTTCCTAAAAATTTAGGAGGTTGCGTAGAATGCCCGGAACAGTCTAGTAACTGAACGTCACAATTCAGGAATGCCAAAAATATTGATTAAGGTCCAAAATATATAAAATTATAAAGTTATATTATTTTAGTTGAAATATTTTCATTTTTTTTCATAAAAGTTGTTTTAAGAAAAAATTGAGAATCGGGTATTTCGGTTCTCGAATATATCTGATATTTTAATGAAATAGACTAAGTATTTTTAATTAATTTTTTTTATTATAAAATTGATTAGTCATTAGACACTTGTCATGACTACACCATCCCTATTATTATTTTTATTTATTTAATGAATAAATTTTAATTAAAACCAAATGAGAAAGGGTTAAACCCTCATTTTAAACTCTTTATCTCCCTCTCTCTCTCCCTTCAACGGCCGAACCCCCACCCCATCTCCATATCAATTTCAAAAATCAAGCTAATTCAAGAGTAGAATCAAGAAATTGAACATCAAATTGAAGATTAGAACAAAGTTTACACATCAATTTCACAAGGTATCATCCAAAAACCTACTTTTTTTGTCTACATTTAGGTATTTTCGGTTTTAACTTGAAATATTGAAATTATGCATGATGTGGTTATGAAAATTGGGTTTTTGTTCATGAAATGGATTACTTTTTATAGATACAATGTTATGTTGCAAGTTTTAATTTCAATTTCAAAGAAAGAAATTGGTTTTTCATCAAGAATCTTGGTTTGATGTTCATGCATAAGGAATTTTGATACATTAGTGGCTTATTCTTTCACTTAAGGAATGCATGCATATAAAGCTTGAAATATTGATGATAATGGTATAGTGATTATGTTTGCATGAAGAATAGCTTAACTTACATATGTTCTTAAGATGGAAATTCTCAAATCCAAATGATTAAGAACATAAAAGTGATGTTTATATCACTTTAGTTAGTAGATTGTTCATATGGGTGTTGGATGAGCATCTAAAGATTGCTATGAGTCCATAAATCAAAAGGTTTTCATCTCAAGACTATGTTATGATTGATTATGGTGTGATAACATATGGTTATTTCATTAAACCAATTGTAAAATGATCACCATTTCAAAATTTCATAATCTTAACTTTCTGCAGATTTGCTGTCCAGAAAATGGACCTACTTCCAACATGCATAAATCATGTTCTACATGTCAAAATTTGGGCTTTTTGCTTATAGACTTTAATTTAGGGTGTTAGCTTTCTAAAAAGTCCGAAAACACTAATTTTGGAGATGATTTGAGCACTTAAATGGATTTTACAAGAAAATGGTGCAATCTGTCCAGTGAAGACAGATTCATACACCTATCTTGTGGAGGCCATAACTTCCTCATTTCTTATCCCAAATTAAGTAATTTTTTTTCCAAATGATAGGATTTTAAGTTAGGTTTACACCCATATAAGTATTATTGTCTAATTCAAAGAATTGATACCCCAAAAGCATGCTACAAGTGAGGTATGTCACTGATCCGGAAATCAGTGACACACTGCTTTGTGGAAATTATTTCAGGTATCAAAACTCATCCAAAAATTATCAAAAAGTGTATATTTACTCTTTACACACTATAGTATTCCCACAAAAATTTTGGTGAATTCATTCCTTTGGGAAGATATGTTTCTATAGTAGTTTTGTTGACTAAAATATTGGACAGCTTCTGCTGAATTTTCAGAAAAGTGATTATAATGAGATCTAGACTAGTGATAAGGCATAATAAGACTATAATTGATCTAAATATGGTTTTGGTTATTGACACCTACTTAATGACATTTCATAAGTTATTGGGACGGGTCATTTGGACATAGGAACGGGTATTAATGTATTTCCTCTATGGCAACCTTCACTATAGGAAACCAAGGAAGCGGCACCTATTTTGAGCACTATCGTTAAGTTTCCAAGTTCACTCTCAAGGTGAGTATTCGCAGCCCCTCTTTTATCGTTTTATGTATTTTGGGGTGAAAAGCATGCTTAAGTACGATTTTAATGATTCATGAGTTAATTGAAATGTTTTGCGCTGTTAAGTCGCCAAGGCTTGTTTTCAAGCATTTTAAAAAGTAAGATGTATGACACTAAATAGTTGGTATGTCGAGTATTTAAGAGTTAGTCCCCAGATGACACTACTATTAACCAAGAAAATTGGGCCTATAGTATTAGTGGATAGCGCTATTTTGGCTTGACCAACCCCACTTCTTACAGCTGACGAGCTAGGAGTGCACTATACTAGAGAAGTGATTGAACATGTGGCGCTTGAGACCACCTCTGAGTCAAGGCACACGGGGCAAAAACAAGGGTCCGGGACGGTTTAGTAGTGGCTCAACCAAGTTTAAGTTATACCGACTCAAGTCATACGTAAAGTAATACTCATGAAATTTTCAAGTTAAGCTAATGAGCACGGATATGCTCCAAGTATTTGAGCACGTATATGCTCCAAGTATTCAAGTTAAGCTTTTGAGCACGAACATGCTCCAATTATCAAATCTTTGCATATAAAATGTTTTGTGCATCTTTAAAACCTGTGAACTCACCAACTCTCGTAGTTGACCATATTTTTGTACATGCTTTTCTGGTAATCAAGAAGGTAAACTTTAAGGGTCGTTCTGCGTATAACATGAATATGCTTGGGGGATGTACAAACTTTTGGACAATGCTATCTTGAATTATCTCGGGATTGTAATTTCATGATAAACATTCCACTATTAAATTTTGTAATGCATTTTTATTAAATGTATGGTGGTTGAACTTTATGCTTGTGGATTGTTTATCGGAAACTGTTATACCCCGTGTTTCCGCTTTAGCGGGGTGTGACAATATCGGATGCCTCCTAGCCCTAGACCTCGATCTTTTTTCTCGGCTATTTTGGGTTATAATATTACCAATGAGTTCACCTTTTGTTTAGTATCGAATTTTGAGCAGAAAGATGTTGAAAAAGCTGGTGAACTTGGTGAGCAGAAATCAAGATTAAGGTCAGGTCTTGTTGAAATGATGTCAGCTAGACAATCCTTCTTTGTTGCATAGGTTGGTATATTTTATTTTTTAATTATTGGCTAAATTGTCAGCTGTCTAATATGGAATTTTGATGAATGATTTCCTATTTTGTTGTGAATGAACTATTTGTTGGTAGGCTTTCACTAAAGAACGATCTCATTTTTGTGCAGGCTTAGCTGGAAGCATTCATGATCATCATTCATCAATAAAACATTCTGAGGTAAATTCCTTTGGAGTTTGTAGAACAACCACTTATGAAAGGAGACAAGATGTTGAAGAAAATCTTAGACAAATGCATGGGTATGACTTATCATAAGCATAAGTGGTGGTATATGGGTATGGCTTATTATAGTGTGTTCTATTTTTTTGGCATAAGAAGATATATCTTCATATGTTTATTTTATTTTCTAAATCTTTCCCTATCAGCATATTGTGAGTTCCTTTATTTGTAACATTTATAAGTCTACTCAAATTCACAGGTTCAAATAATGAAGTTAACCAAGTTGATTATTGTCTTCCAAGTGATGCAATTAGAATATAGAATTACTTTATGTGATTTGTGTAATATGATTCTACGCTTTGGATTTCAGCTCAATATTTTCATTAAACCCAAGCCTTGTGTTGATGTTGGGCCTTTGTGTAATGCACAACAATTATCTTAATGTTGTTGAATAATGATTATGCTTTTTAAAGTAATTGAGACAGATTAATATTTAGCATGCTAAATGGCTTTGCCATAAATATTCTTAATATCTCTTTATGGCTTTGTCCAAATTGCTACTAAATGGCTTTGACCACATTTTGCTTTTGGTTTTTCAGGGACATGGAACAATGAAGATGATACTACAAGCATGTTGAGCTGCACACATGACTAAAAACCACTATGCTCAATAAAGAATTAAGCAAGTAAGAAACTAAAAAATAAAAGGTTTCCATCTCTCTGAATGGAACCATTTGGTTGTAATTATAAACACTAATCAATAGTTTCAAACAGAACCATGGCAGATTACAGAACAACTAATAAACATGTTATCGTTCTTTTCTTGCTTTGCCAATACATAATAACAAATAAATAAGAACATATGATATCTCTCCTGAAGTTCGGGTTTGCTTTGTAGGAACTCCACAACTGCATGAGTTGTCGTAAGTTCACAAGAGTATGGGTCTGATGTCCTATTGCAAAGGTTGCTATTACTGGATCAAAGAAAGGATGGTAGAAAGAAATACTACCAGGTAAGGTACGGGTATACAGAAAAATCATATCGCATGCTAAATTTCCTATCATTGATACCACCATCTCAATAGCATGAATGACTTTCATTTTGAAACAAATTGTTTTTTGAACCAAGTTTACAATACATTCAAAGGAACAACAGTACCATGATAAATGGTTTTGTTACTTCAAGAAAAAAAAGATGTTGAATTCATATTTGAAATTCAAATTTTAACATCAACTTCAGAATGAAGTTGTGTTATTATCCATTCTGAAATAAAACTTTCTGTAAGTACAAGGTTTTTGAAGCTGCAAATAAGCTCTTTGACAACAATGGGGTTTGCGTAAGGAGGAATACATGAGTTAGATATCTCAAATTAGGTTGGTTCAATATTGTTATTGGTTGTGTTGCTATATCGTTTGTAAGTGTTGTAATTTGGTCCCAATAGTCAACAAATGCATCTGTGCAACATGTTTACAACAAAGATCAATACAAGAAATAATTGATAAAAAAATTTCCCCAGCAGAGTCTTGTTTTTATGGATGGTTGTATTGGATTCACAGCCGAGGTGTTTGACCTTTGTTGTGGATGGAGTTTGTATCAGATGGATCAGCGGCCAAGGTTACCTTCAGAGTTAAGGGTTACAGTATAATAGCTGCTTGAGTGGATAGATAATATTTTGAACTACTAATTATTGTTTTCAATGAAAATGTACTGTTTACAAAAAAATATCAAGTTATGAACTACTAACAATTTTTATTTTTACTGAATGGAAGCTTTTCTTTTATCTCATTAACATACACATATGACACATGTAAAATGCAACTCTTTTTATTCTGAATACGATGTGTAGGTGAAAAATTGTGTGAGAACTTGAGTTATTGGTCAAGCGTGAGAAGTGGATATGAACTGTTGATCTCTTTTAATCTCAAGCACTCCCATAAATTGAATATGTAGCATAAACATATAAGTTTTTATTTATAATTGTTAGAATCATAAAATCTCAAAGTTTTTGGGATTCTTTAGGTTGGTACTATTGTATGTGAGTTGATTTTTTTATTAAATAAAGAATCATATTGAATACAAAACTAAACCATCACAAAATTCATTAGTAGATAAGAGATAAAAATAATCATTTACAACTTTGTTGTAAAAAAATTAACTGTCCTATAAACTTGATTAAACCGAAACAATTACTATTTTTTATTAAATAAAAAATTTATTAGGACACTTAAACACTTTTAACATCCTATGAACTCGATTTTGTTTTAGTTTACTCAACATGAAAAACATGAACATTCAATAAATTAACCTCATGGATTAACAAATTTGAATACAGGTAGTTATCCATGGTAAATCATAATCATATGTTTGTTTATATTTTATCAAAGTTTACATCCCGCTGCATTGCGCGGGTACCCAACTAGTTTTAAAGCATTTATGTGTTTTACATGAAATTATCAACTGTTGAGTTATTTGGTAACTTTTGGTTATTTGAAGTATTTGGCTTATTAAACCTTGTAAAATACCACATTTGGGATTTTTGGGCATTTTGGTAAATAAGTTATAAACGATAGTGTTTTAATGATTTATGGTGTAAACGGATTTTTGGTCACAAACGCATTTTAGTGCTTGTTGGGTTTATATGCATCATTCATATAAATGGGCACTTTGAAAATAAGAGTGTGTGAGTCCTTGGGATGAGTCATTCCCGACCTTGGGAACATTTTGGAAATAATAACCTTTTTGGGTTTTGGGCCGAAGGCCAATGGTGATTTGAGAAATAAAGATTTTGAGGAAAGATTTAATTTGGTTTATATAACCATATTGGCTCTCGTATTTTAGCCAAACGTTCATTATGCCTTTTGGGGCTTGGTTTACACTCAAATGAGTCTTTGGAACATTTGTTCAGTTTTGGCAGCTCGTTAAGGAGCCTTGGAAGTATGGTGTACTTAGTTGCATCTTATTTGAGAGTTACATGTTTTGAATGCGTTAGTTCATTCTTTTGAGTCATGTAACGTTATAGACTATAATGCATTGGATCCATAGGCATATGATTCAGTTGGTTAGTGGGGACTTTATCCCCGTATTGGGACTGGATATTATTTATGGCTAGTGGGAGCTCGATGTATAGATCGTGGGTGGTTGAACTCGATAACCGCGTAACCATTATTTAAGGGCTCGAGGTATAGATCGTGGGTGGTTGAACTCGATGCCCGTTTGTAATCCAGTCTGGTTACTCATCGTGGAATTTAGTGTCCGTGTTTGAAGTCTAGTGAGTGGTCCCCAAGTCATGTTTTTATGTAAGCTTGCGGTGGTGCTCTGCAGAGCCGTATACGGAGATAAGTATTGCGGTGATGCCCATGGTGAGCCGGATACGGGGACTTGTGGCTTTGGTTGTGACACTCATTAGAGGTCGAGTAGACACTAGGATCAGTGGTGTCTTGCGGTGGTAGCTCAGAGGAGCGGATACGGGGAACCATGGTCTTATGTGAAGCTCGAGAACATTGATACGTGGCTTAACTTTGTGTGCCCGCCACATTCGATGGAATTCGGGTATCCCCCGTCACCGAAAGGTGTTGTTTTTGGGTATTGAGTTTTATTATCCAAGTTTTCGGTGGCGTCTTGTATAAGTGGATTTTACTCTTGAGTTATGGGTTGAGTATTATGCCCCACCCGTGTTTTGGGTGTTTTGGGATACAAAGTTCTAACCGTATTTTCATAAATGTAGAGTTCGATTTCTATTCACGTTTTGAGTGAGTTTTGGGTTGGAATTTATTTACGAAAGAACGTTTTATATTGGGATCATGTCCCCGAAGTAGTTTGCATTTGAGAACGTTTATCTGGGTGTTTTACCTAAAATGCATATTATTGGAAAACGAGTTGTTTTCATATTCAAAGCATATCTTTTGAAAGGTTATGATTTAAACTGCATTACCTCTTTTCAAAGATATATTTACTCATGTGGAAAACACTTGAACTCACTAGGCATTAGCCTAACCTTTTTATTTGTCGGCATGTGCAACAGGTTCCGGGTGGGATTAGCTCTAGTGACACTGTGCTGAGAGGAGTGCTAATCGTGTGCTCAAAAGATGGATATCTTAGTGAAGTCTTCCGCACTTGTTTTCGGGAAGAGCAACTTATAGTTGGGATTAAGTAACACCGACTTTGGTCTAGTCCTGGTATAAGACTGGAGTTACTATTTGTTGAAGTTAAATAGAAAGTTTTACCTTGAAGATTTATCTTTTAGTTGATGTAATATCAAAAATTTTAATTAGTTGCTCTTACCAAATTTGAGGTTGTAACAACTTGGTATCAGAGCTTAAGTTTGAGAGAATTAGGTGTTGATTTTTGGATGCCTAGACTCAAACTAGCGTAATTTTAAGTGATTGAATGTGAGACTGCACAATTAGGCACTTTAAGATCGGATGATTCGAGGTGGTTGGAGTCACTAGGAACGGGAGTCACGCCGAAAGTGGCAAGATGATCATGTACAGTACGTTCATAATAACACCTGGCCAGTGTTATAGTGAACCTAAGAGTTACGTGTATATGCTTGAACTGCCTTGGTATGATAACCGTTGAGGTAGTGAAGTAATTTCTACATGGGTAGCCATTAGAAGGAGTCGATGATTTAAGTATTCGTTACTTGGAGTAACGGTAAGCATGGTGATTGCATTAAGTGGACAGTTCCGGGTCGGATTGATTGGTTGGATTAGAACCATAGACTTTTGGAACTAATGATATTTCGAGGAGAAATTGTAACACCCTAAAAATCAGAGTAAATTAAAACCTGGAAAACCTGGCAGCATGACATTCGTATTGATAATAACCTCCCAAGAAGGGGATCAGTCCTTAAGACTTTACAAAAACCTTTATCGATATAGAGTTTGTCAACAAACTAATCTAGACACCTATATCAAGATTACATTAGGTGACAATCCATAATATACCAAAAGAATGGGACTTAACAAATGCCCTGAAACAATACTAGTCATCTCAAAATGCCTCGAGACCAAACCCGTCTCTCAAAACCCCGGCAACCCACTGCTAAGGGAAACCTGTTATACACATCATTTGAGAAAAAAGTGTAAGACTTAAAGCCTGGTGAGAAGATACAGTTTATAAAGCTCAAAAGATATATAAACATCAGTATCATAAGGAAATCTTTTCATAAAGGTTTAGTTCATAAAGATAACATTTCGCCACAACCAGGCCTTTTGGGTCAAAACTCATTATATGATGACAAAAGGACCATTTTACCAAGGATGGTGGCGTAACACTAAGTAGGCCAAATTCCGAGTTATGAGCTAAACACTTGGAATCCAAGGATACGAACACATAGGTCCGTGCTACGATGTGAGATCGCGCCCCAAAGCAAAACCAATTTATACTCCTTCACTAGGATCACTACGAACCATGGCTAGTATCCGGCCTCACATAACCGTACCAAGTTTCCCTCTAGGAACATATGCATCCATAGTTACAAAATTGGGAATATGACCTCCCAATAATACAGTCGACTCAAAACCTAGGGATCCGCTAGTAATGGTACAGACTCGTAACAACAACATATGTGACCAACCATAAATAAACATATGGTATTAACACATTTTATAAACAAAATGTCATTTCCAGTTCAACTTCTCGTAAGAATGAAAATCATTAAAATGAGTTCATAAACATTCTTTTCACATATCCACATAAAGTGCAAGTAAAACATCATTTTACTTTTAATAAGGCGGAACCAGTCATTTTAGTCAAAACTGATTGGGAACCCCGAAAATCACCAAAAACTTCATTTATATCAAAATGTAGAGAACACGAAATCATACCGTAGAAATACTTCGGATTTCGCAAATAATAGTTTTGACATGTATAAAGTTTGTAAAATGGTAGTAGGAACTCACCGATAGGTTTTCATAATAAAACCCGGAAAACCAGATAACGATCACGACGTAGAGGTGAAGCTTAAAACACCGACCCCTTGCTAGAAACACCGAAAACTAGCAACTAAACTAGCCTTAGAAGATCGAAAGAGAAAAAGAGAGAAAATGAAGAGAGAGAGAGAAATCTGAGATTGAGAGATATTTTTGAAAATATCTCTCAAAAAGATATTTAAGAGAAATCAAAGAAGGAAATGCGCACGACCGTGCGCTAGCACTATGCCTCGGCCCTGGATCCTACGCACGACCCGTGCGTTTTCTCTGAAGGAGGGCGCACGACCCGTGCGTCCTGTAGACAACCCCAAAAACTTCCTTTTCCTCAACACCTACGCAAAACAACGAAATTCGGGGTGTTACAGAAATTATGAGGTGAACCTATGAAGTCCCTGATCTTCGCTTTAAGATGTTGAGCAACTGGATGACGATAGAGTAACTGAGAAATCGAGGAGCGTGGGTTCCAAGTGTTGAGTGTCGATCAAATTCATGCATGAAATGTATTTCTAGAATAAATTACATTAATTATTTCTCATGTTTCTAAATCGTCATGTGGGTTAAATTGCAAATCTTGAAGCAATGTTTTATTAATGTTGTAGCACACACAAGGTTTTGAACCATGATTTCGTGCATGTACAAAATTGTTTTATGACATGAGGTTTCAAAACGTTGTTGAAGATTTTTTTTATTCATATTGTTGTCCAACGTTATTGGATCTCCTCCACGTACGTTAAGGTTTTGGACGAAAGTTATCTCCCATTATTTTGGTGTTGAATTTTATTGAGAATTTTAATTCATTCGATTTTGTGGATTTAATGAGATAGCTTTAGTGGCGTCAAGTGGTATCGTTTTCCTTGAGCATTGTGTGAGTGCATATAGCATTCATACATGTCCATTTGGAATTTCAGTCATAGTTTTTTAGCTAACACTTTAGCCCGATGAGAGCATATTATTATTTGGCTTTGAACTTGAAACCGACATAAATTATTTTATGATTTAAACAAAGTACATGCACATGTTACCTTACTCGTTTTGCGGAATAGCTGCCACATGCAAGTTTTATTGCGGAATCTTTGAGAGTTTAATATCATGAAAATGTTGTCTTGGGTTTTGCAAGCATATTATTTGTACGGCCTAAAATTCGGAATCAAACTAAATTACTCCTACGTTTAATCAAATTGCATGTATATGTCTTCACTAAGTTTTGGGAAATTTTTATTTCATGGCATTGCATGGTTAAATGTAGATTCTTGGGATTTGATTTAGTAAATATCCCCATATGCAGTTTTGCACAAACGTTTTGTTATACACTGTTTCAGTACATAAAACTACTTTGCATACGTGACACAACTTTTTACATGTTGGGAACACAACGGTTCCTTTGAAAAAGATTGTTAAAATATCTTTCCTTGGTGTCAGTATCACCTTGATTATAGATCAAATATTTTATGAAATAGTTTTACGCGTGTGGCGGTTTTGACCACTCTATACACCTACCGAGTAAAAGGTAGCAGATTTTATTCGTATGATTAATCTTTGTAAAGTATTTACATGTAGAGGTTTTATAAAAGTTAAATTGGCATAGTAGTTTAAAAACTTTGAACTCATTAGAGCTATAGATGTAAGCCCCTTGTTAGAGGTTGTGCTTAAGGACTGAAGGAGTCCTCAGAGTTTGAAGTGTTGGAGGACCTGACTTATGGTTAGTTTTGGAACTATAAATCTCAACTTTGTGACCTAGTTCACGCAGAAGAATTTGAGGCATTAGACTTATACTCTTCCCCGGTTAATTAAGTGATGATCTTTACGCTTCGACAAACCTTCGGGTTAAAACCGTGTATGGTTGTTTGGGGACGAGTGGTTTTGAATTGTGGGCAAATGGTATGGGGACATATTATGTGTCGATGGTGTGCCACCTTATGAGGTATTGGTGAATAATGATGATACTATGGTTGACTAATAAAGTGGTATGATCTGGGGTTTAGACTTCGCGAGTATGTGTCAACTCTATCGACATTGCTAATCGGGAATGAAATATTTGGTAGTATACCCACGTTTGCAGAATGGCCATCTCGAGGTTAGGTGTTGGCGCTTGATTTTGAGGACAATGACCGTTGGTGTGCCTCAGTGTACTTCCGTCTGATCTGGTGTGTCTGCAGGCCAAGCGGTAACCTTAAGGAAATTAGATGTTGATAAGTAAGAGTTGATCATTGGTGTTTCGATGATTGTCATGACTTTCTTCAATTTAGCCATCGATGCTTGAGTGCATGGTGGGAGTTGTGTAACCTTGGAGTTCGGGATAAGCGAATATCTGTAGAGTGCGTTGGTACGTTTCCGGAGGAAACATCAGACCAATGATGGGATCTATGGAAGTTTGGGAGCCTTTGCGGACATCGTGACTGTGTCAGCTTTGAGGAATGGATTTAAGGTTGCGTTGGATTACACCAAACTAGTCGTTAGGGAGTTTCGTCAAAGGACGAAAACTCTTTGGTGGTAATGACTATTGGAGACATTTGGTGAGAATGTCGAAGTATACTTTAAGTACGAATGAATTACTGAGGACACCTTGATGCGTCGTACTTAGAGATATCTAAGAGAAAGGTTGCTTTGGGGTATCCTTGGTGAAAATGACTAAATAAGGTCGTAAGCTACTCTTGAGGCATTATGAGCAACATAAGGTTAGGAGGCAACCAAGATTTAATACTAAGAAAGCGATTAGGCAAGGACTCAACGTACGTCCCGGTATGGGTTAGTTATATCGAATGTTGAGGTTGAGTTTGAGTTTGCGATGGCTTGTTATGAGAAACGCGGTGACAATTTTAACCGGAATGTATTTGGGTTCGTATGTGAGGTAAGGTTCGTAAAGGAATTCCTTTTGGATAGGGAATCAATTGATCTCGCCAAGAGTGATGTTGGGTGATGGGTTGGTGCTAGATTTCGAGGACGAAATCTCTTTTAAGGGTGGGAGGATTGTAACACCCCGAATTTTGAAAAGCATCATTTCAAGTTAATACTGAATCAATAGCTTTAAAAGGAAAAATAAGATATTTGATTTTGGACTTTAATCCTAGATTTTATAGTCTTAATGGATGAAGGATTCAATTAGGAGTCCAACAGTTCTTTCCGGAGCGAAATCGGAGCTATAACGAAGAAGTTACGACCAAAGCAGTTAATAAGAAGAAAACCGGACAAACAGTGCATTACGCGAGCTATGCCGCGACTTAGGGCCAACCTCGTGACTTGAGAGGGCACGGGCGACTTATGCCGCGACTTAAGGTCACGGTATAACCTGCGAAACACACTGTCAGGTCAAAACACGATTTTCAGCCCTCAAGCCTCATTTCTCTCAACCAAACCCTAACTCTCTTCCCCTTTTCTCTCCCAAATCGAACCCCAAACCCCAAAGTCGAACCTTAACCAATATTGAGGTTTTTTCCTCCTTAAACCACATGATTCTTCATCATCTAACTAGTTGAGATCATGAACCACCTTCATTTTCATCTTCTTCACCAAGTTCATGGGGATTTCATCTAAACCTTTTCAGGATTGGAAGATTGGAAGTTTATGGGTTGTTTTGGTGACTTACAAGTGTTTGGTTGGTGGATTCAAGCTTTTGGTTGAGGTAATCTTCTTTTTCATCAAATATGGAAAATTAGGGTTTTTGGTATAAGATGAAAAGTTTATGTAAAAGTTTGGGGAATGTTTTTAAATGGTTAAATATGGGTATTTATGGTTTAGAATGTATGGATCTAGGTTTTTGGAGGTTTTGGCTTGAGGATTCAAGTTTCTTCAAGGAAGCTTAAAGTGGGGTAAAATCTAGATTTAACCTAAATCTAGCAAGGTGAGTTCAAGTTGATTTGTGAAAACGTTGTACATGCCAAAAGGTTTATTTTAAAGCATTTATGTGTTTTACATGAAATTATCAACTGTTGAGTTATTTGGTAACTTTTGGTTATTTGAAGTATTTGGCTTATTAAACCTTGTAAAATACCACATTTGGGATTTTTGGGCATTTTGGTAAATATGTTATAAACGATAGTGTTTTAATGATTTATGGTGTAAACGGATTTTTGGTCACAAACGAATTTTTGTGTTTGTTGGGTTTTTATACATCATTCATATAAATGGGCACTTTGAAAATAAGAGTGTGTGAGTCCTTGGGATGAGTCATTCCCGACCTTGGGAACATTTTGGGAATAATAACCTATTTGGGTTTTGGGCCGAAGGCTAATGGTGATTTGAGAAATAAAGATTTTGAGGAAAGATTTAATTTGGTTTATATAACCATATTGGCTCTCGTATTTTAGCCAAACGTTCATTATGCCTTTTGGGTCTTGGTTTACACTCAAATGAGTCTTTGGAACATTTGTTCAGTTTTGGCAGCTCGTTAAGGAGCCTTGGAAGTATGGTGTACTTAGTTGCTTCTTATTTGAGAGTTACATGTTTTGAATGCGTTAGTTCATTCTTTTGAGTCATGTAACGTTTTAGACTGTAATGCATTGGATCCATAGGCATATGATTCAGTTGGTTAGTGGGGACTTTATCCCCGTTTTGGGACTGGATATTATTTATGGCTAGCGGGAGCTCGAGGTATAGATCGTGGGTGGTTGATCTCGGTAACCACGTAACCTTTATTGAAGGGCTCGAGGTATAGATCATGGGTGGTTGAACTTGATGCCCGTTTGTAATCCAGTCGGGTTACTCATCGTGGAATTTAGTGTCCGCGTTTGAAGTCTAGTGAGTGGTCCCCAAGTCATGTTTTTATGTAAGCTTGCAGTGGTGCTCTGCAGAGCCGTATACGGAGATAAGTCTTGCGGTGGTGTCCATGGTGAGCCGGATACGGGGACTTGTGGCTTTGGTTGTGACACTTATTAGAGGTCGAGTAGACACTAGGATCAGTGGTGTCTTGCGGTGGTTGCTCAGAGGAGCCAGATACGGGGAACCATGGTCTTATGTGAAGCTCGAAACATTGATACATGGCTTAACTTTGTGTGCCCGCCACATTCGATGGAATTCGGGTATCCCCCGTCACCGAAGAAAGGTGTTGTTTTTGGGTATTGAGTTGTATTATCCAAGTTTTCGGTGGCGTCTTGTATAAGTGGATTTTACTCTTGAGTTATGGGTTGAGTATTATGCCCCACCCGTGTTTTGGGTGTTTTGGGATATAAAGTTCTAACCGTATTTTCATAAATGTAGAGTTCGATTTCTATTCACGTTTTGAGTGAGTTTTGGGTTGGAATTTATTTACGAAAGAACGTTTTATATTGGGATCATGTCCCCGAAGTAGTTTGCATTTGAAAACGTTTATCTGGGTGTTTTACCCAAAATGCATATTATTGGAAAACGAGTTGTTTTCATATTCAAAGCATATCTTTTGAAAGATTATGATTTAAACTGCATTACCTCTTTTCAAAGATATATTTACTCATGTGGAAAACACTTGAACTCACTAGGCATTATTAGCCTAACCTTTTTATTTGTCGGCATGTGCAACAGGTTCCTGGTGAGATTAGCACAAGTGACACTGTGTTGAGAGGAGTGCTAGTCGTTTGCTCAAAAGATGGATATCTTAGTGAAGTCTTCCGCACTTGTTTTCGGGAAGAGTAGCTTATAGTTGGGATTAAGTAACACCGACTTTGGTCTAGTCCTGGTATAAGACTGGAGTTACTATTTGTTGAAGTTAAATAGAAAGTTTTACCTTGAAGATTTATCTTTTAGTTGATGTAATATCAAAATTTTTAATTAGTTGCTCTTACCAAATTTGAGGGTGTAACATATCATCTCGTTTCTAAAGAGTTTCCAAATGAACATGCAACGAATAGTGAATCTGATTCAAACAGACAATGGCACAGAATTCAAGAACAAAACTGTTGAAGATTATCTCGAATCGGTTGGAATAACACAGCAATATTCTGCTGCCAGAACGCCTGAACAAAATAGGGTAGTAGAAAGGCGAAACAGAACTCTAGTTGAAGCTGCTCGCACTATGCTCAGTCAATCTGACTTACCTCTATTCTTGTGGGCATAATCTGTTTCAACTGCATGTTATACGCAAAACAGATCAATCATTCATCGTCGCTTCGGTAAAACACCATATGCTTTAATAAATAACAGAACACCCAACATTAAACATTTTCATATTTTTGGTTATAGGTGTTACGTGCTGAACGACAAGAAGAGCTTGAATAAGTTCAGTCTGAAAGCTGAATAAGGCAGTTTCATTGACTATTCTCAGACTTCTGCATCATATAGAGTCTACCTGAAGAATTCAAAGATTGTTATGGAGAGCGTAAACGTCAAATTTGATGAAGCTATGGAAGTGGATTCTGGACAAGCAGTTCAGAACCCGTTTTAACCGGAGTATTAGCTTCTGGACAGATCATTTCAGAACCTGGTTCTAAAGTTTTAACTCCTGAACATGCATTTACTTCTACATCTCATCTAACTGATTTAGATCTTTTATTTGAAAATTTTTATGATGAATATCTTGGATCTAAAGTGTCTAAGCCTATTGTGATTGACAGTGCAGAAAACCGGTGCAAACTAGGTCTTCTTCAGCAAACGAGTGCATGTACGATTCTTTCTTGCGCAAGATAGAGCCTACTTGCATATCAGAAGCTCTTAAAGATCCTGACTGGATTGCATCCATGCAGGATGAGCTTAATTAGTTCGAAGCGTTGAAAGTTTGGAGACTCGTACCACGTCCAGAAGGAAAGACAATAATTGGTACTAAATGGGTGTTCAAAAACAAGAAAGATAAAGATGGTATCGCCATTCGAAATAAAGCTCGACTTGTAGCGAAAAGTTATCGGCAAGAGGAAGACATAGATTACAATGAAACGTATGCACCAATTGCACGCATCGACACAATAAGAATGTTTCTTGCCTATGCTGCACATAAGAACTTCACCGTTTATCAGATGGTTGTGAAAACAACCTTTCTAAACGGCATTCTAAAAGAAGAAGTCTATTTTTCACAACCAGAATGGTTCATCAATGCTAAAAAGCCAGATCATGTCTATATACTTAACAAGGCCCTCTATGGTTTAAAGCAAGCTCCTCGAGCCTGGTATGAAGTACTTTCAAAGTTCTTAGTCAAGTCGGGGTTTTCAAAAGGTAAAATCGATACTACTTTTTTCATCAAGAAAGAAAAAGGTGATATTATTCTCATACAGATTTATGTTGATGACATAATTTTTGGTTCGACAAACCCTTAGTACTGTAAGAATTTTTTCTGCCTTGATGGTGTCAGATTTTCAAATGAATATGATGGGAGAGATGATTTTCTTTCTCGGATTACAAGTTCGACAATTTTCAACAGGGAATTTTATTAACCAATCAAAGTACATTTCGGATATTTTAAGGAAATTTAAAATGGAAAATTGTACCCCTATATGTTAGCCCCAATTCTGATATGTAAAAGTATTGAAAATAATCTAAGTCTTTTTTCCAGAGGACTTCCAGAGATAGAAATCAGAGAGCAAGCCTGCCTCTGAAGTACATTCCAGAGATAGAGAAATTCAGCAGAAGAACATCAGAGATGGCTTCAATAGAGGTACCTACATCAGAGCTCTGAAGACATTGTCTCTGAAGATCAAGCTGAAGAATTCTACAAGGGTTGACACAAGAACAGAAGACACGTCACTTAGTGATAAGGTTTACCTTTCTAGATAGGTTCTTGTTTAAGCATGTCTTGAGCTTACCTTTTAGGTAAGACACTGTTCAAGCATGGCTTTAGTGTCAGAAAAGTACACTGTTCACTTTATGGTCCAATAAATAGGACGTGCATCCATTGCTATACGTGTGTGCTTTTCTGTACTAACTTGTAAAAGAATTATTTCTTTATACTGAAAAGTATTCAAGAAGATCTTGTAAGATTAAACCATCTTCTTAGGTGTTCTTGATAATCTTCTTGCATTATCCAGTGAATATTAGTTTGTTCTTATATTTGCTTTATTGGATATATCTTCTTATTACTGTGAGTACGATTCTTGCTTTGATTTAAACATTATTTGCTTCCGCTGTTCTTATTATTATTATATATTTATATCGTTGTTAAAAGACTGAATCTGGGATCCAACAATTGGTATCAGAGCCTATTTATTTTTCTTAAAATAAACCAGATCATATTTGTGTACTCAGATAGATTTATGTCTTTTTGATTCAAGTTTTCATAATCTGTGTATGTTCATATAAACTTTTGTTTATTCAAAAACCTTATATGCTCCTGATTTGAAAATCACTCACAGTACTTCACTTTGGTGAAAGATCTTCTTTCAAGCATCATCTTTTCAAAACTTCGTCTTCTTCTTTGCAAATATGTCAAACTTCAGTATAAGTGCAATTTATACAGCTGGATCTTTGACAAAACCTCCTACTCTTCCGAGGGATGAATACCCCCAATGGAAGATTAGGATGGTCAACTTTTTGGAAGGCATGGACAGAGATCTTATGAGATCTGTAACTGATGGACCTCACCAACCAATGGTTTTGGTACCTAGAGTTCCTGCAATAGTAGATACTGCTGAAATACTTGCATTTTATGAAAAGAAAACTTTAAACTTCACTGAAGAAGAAACAAAAATTATGGAAAATGATTCTAAAGCTGTTAGACTATTGATTATGGCCATCCCTAATGATATATTTCAAGAACTAGATTCTTGTGTGACAACAAAAGAGATTTGGGATTAGTTGTTAAATCAATTAGAAGGTGGCATACAAACTCAGAAAAACAGAAGAACTCTTTGCATTAATGAATACCATGACTTTAGAGCACAACCTAAAGAGACACTTCACCAAACTTATTCCAAATTCAACATCCTGATAAATAAATACAAAAAGTGTGGGGTCATGAGGACAAAAGAGGAATACAATGTTCTTTTTCTTAAAAGTTTAAATGAAGAATGGTCACAATTGTTCATGTCAATTCAAGCCAATCAAAACCTTGAATCATGGTCATTAACTGACATTTATGGCACACTTGTTGCCCAAGAAAAAGAAGTTGTCAAGCAAAAGACTAAGACGTCTTTAGGTGTACCTCTTGCATTAGTGTCAAAGGAAAAAGGTGTTTCAAAAGAATGTCATGATGAAAAATCCAAAAGTTCAAAAGAGAAGTTTTCAAGAAAAGAGTCCAAAAGAAAATACAAAAGTGCCATGCTAGTTGAAGATGACAAGCTTTTAGACTCAGATTCAGATGAAGATGAAGACATTAATGCTTTTGCTAAATCTCTTGCCTTGATAACTCATCAATTCAACAAGAAATTTGGCAAGAAAGTGTTTGAAGGAAGGAGAGATGATGAAGAAAGAAGAGGAAATCAACAAAAGAAATTTCAGAAAGAAGAATATCATCAAGAACCCAAATCTACTCTGGATAATGATCAAAAGGGTATTCAGTTCAACCACCATGATGCTATTCAACAATCAAGACCTTATCAACCATTTCAACAGAAGTATCCCCAACCTCAGAGGTACTTCCAACCTCAACCTCAAAAGACAGAAGTAGTTGTTGCTCTTCCAACAAATCTGAATGATGGAAGATGCTTTAGATGTGGAAAACCAGGACACTTTTCTACAAACTGCAGAGGTAGACTGATCAAGGATCAGGACTACTATAAGAACAAATACAAGTACAATGTCAGAGAGAGGGTACTTGTAGCAGAAATGGAAGATTGGCTTTCAGATTCAACAAGTGATGGAGAAGAAGAGCTAACCAACCTCTGTGGTATGGCTATTGCAGATGGTGATCAGACTGATAGATCAATAGAGGACCACTCTGAAAGTGAACTTGAAATGGTTGTTCTTAAATTAACTGATGATTTTCAGAGCTTAAAGCAAAAACTCTTTGAAGAAAAAGAAAAAAGAAAACAAGTCACAAAAGACTTGATGTTTTACATAAGAGAAAAGGATCTTCTGGAATCAGAAAAGAAAGAAATTTTTAATGAAAAATCTGATCTTGAAAAATCTCAGAGATTAAAAGAAAAATCTTTTTCTGATAAATTCAAAGAACTTGAAAAAGTTTTAAAGGCTAAAGAAGAAGAAGTTAAGAAATCAGAGTATGAAAGGCTCAACTCTGTGGCTTTGACAAGTTTTTTCCAAAAGGAAAGGGAAGTTTTACATCAATCTCTGGAAAGAAAAGAACTTCAGATAAAAAGTTATCAAGATGAACAAGATGTGCAAATCAAGATCAAGTCACAGATGGATACTCAGGGCCTAGGATTCAATGATTTAGATCCTTTCACTGGAAAGAAGAAATATTCATTATCTTCAACTTTCTGTATTGGAAAGGTCCAGAAGCCTGACTTTCCATCTCTGGAAAATTCTAATATCTTCAAAAGAGTCCGAACCTCAGAGGGATCAAAACTCAGAGCTCTAAATTTCAGAAACAATTCCTACTCTGAAACTAAGATAGACTCAAAACCTATCTTGGAATCAAAGAAGGAAACTTTAAAAACTCATTTCTTAAAACCTCAGAGAAATGATCCCAAAGAAATCTTTAGATTTGATTCCTTCATCACTCAAGAGCCAGAGGTCTCTGAAGCAAGTACCTTTGAAGTCAAATCTTAGAGCACACTTGATCTAGAAGCACCTTTGTACTCTCCAAAGTCAAATGAAATCATCAGAACCACTTTTGAAAAGGATATTAGAAGAGTTTACAAGGAAAATGTCATATCTAATTTTATAAAGAAATCTTGCATGAAAAAGATGATCAAAGTTTCAAAACCGAGAGAAATTGTTAGAACTTCAGAGGTAGTCACCTCTGACAAAGAGAAAAGTGACTTTCTTGACTCTGACTCTGACTAAAAGGTTGATGAGGAAATCTTTTTCACACCAGAGAAGGTCATTCATAAACAGACTATTGGTTATGAAATTTTAAATAAACCAATTCTCATCTTAAAAGAAAAACCCAGTGTTCCAATATGTCCTCGTTTTATTGATATGTGTTTAAAAGCAAAAACTTGTCTGGAACTAGAAAAGGAATTAAAAGAAAAAGCCAAGAGTAAAACTGAAACTTCACAATTCTATGCCTATAAACCAATCAAATTCTCTCCTAAACAAAAAGACAAATGGCAAGAAATTAACCATTTGGTTCATGTTTGTACATTGAGTCAGAAGGAGAAGAAGATGTTTTGGGCCAAGAAAAAGAAACTTGAAAATAAGGCCAAGAATTCTGAAGTAGTTAGGAATAATTGTAATATTCCTAGTGCTAGTTCAGAAAAATCTTAAAAGAAACATGTACCCTCTATTTTTAATTCAATCAAACTTCATCTTGTTCAGTTAACTGTAACTGCATCTAACTCATGATAAAGTTGAAGAATCACTTCAATGGTTCCCACTGCTTTCTGAATCAATCTCTAAACAAGCCTTCAGAGAATAAACCTCAGAAGAAACAGAAAGACCAATCTGGCAAAGCATCAAAAGATGGAATACCAAAGACTGAAAAGATAATCTCAAAGCCTAACAAAAATGGACCCATAATGAGATGGGTACCTAAAACTCTGTAATCTGTCTTGCAGAAACAACACATGCCCATGGTATTTAGATTCTGGATGCTGAAGGCATATGACTGGAGATAAGAAGTTGCTATCCTCTTTCAAATAAAAATCTGGAAGAGCAGTAACTTTTGGGGACAATATGCAAGGTCAGATTAGAGGTTATGGAGAGTTAAGAAGAGGTAATGTATCTGTTTCCATGGTTGCATATGTTGATGGACTCAAGCATAACTTAATCAGCATAATTCAACATGGTGACCATGGTTTTGATGTGAAATTTCAAGAAAAATATTGTTCATTACTCCACTCAAAAACAGGTCAAGAAATGTTGAGAGCAGACAGAAAAGGTAACTTGTATAGAATGAACTATATCAAACATTTAGATACTGTTCAGAGAAGCTCTGTGAAGTATCTCTGAACAATAAGGATGTCTGGCTCTGGCATAAGAAGTTCTCCCATACTTCTCATCAATTGATAAGTTAGTTAAACTTAATCTGGTTAAGGGACTACCATCTCTAAAGTTTAAAAAGACCATCTTTTTTCTGCATGTGAGATGGGAAAATTGAAAAGATCTTCCCCCAGAACCAAAAGTGATAATAACTGTCCAAGACCTCTCCACATGCTTCATGTAGACCTCTGTGGTCCTATCTCTGTGCAAAGTCTGTCAGGCAAAATGTATATTTTTGTACTAATTGATGAATACTCAAGATATACTTGGATTGAATTAATCAGAGTCAAATCTGTTGTACCTAATATTCTGATCAGTTTGACAAGAAGATTACAGGTTCTGTTCAATAACAAAGTTCAAAAGATGAGAAGTGACAATGGAACAGAGTTCAGAAATGCGAAGATTAACTCTTTTCTTTCAAAAGAAGGCATAGCTACTAACTTCTCTGCAGCAAGGACACCTCAACAAAATGGTGTTGTTGAGAGGAAAAATAGAACACTTGTTGAAGCTGCAAGAACAATGCTTGCAGGATCTGATCTTCCAACCAACTTTTGGGCAGAAGTAGTATCACCTGCATCTTTACCCAAAACAGAGCCATAATTGTCAAAAGATTCAAGAAAACAACATATGAACTCATTAACAACAGAAAACCAAATGTCAAATATTTTCATGTTTTTAGGTGCAGGTGTTACATCTTGAATGACAGAGATCATCTTGGTAAGTTTGACAAGAAAGAAGATGGAGGCAAATTCATTGGTTATTCCTTAACCTCAAAAGCCTTTAGAGTTTTCAACCTCAGAACCAGAACTATCCAAGAGAGTATCAATGTCTCTTTTGATGAAACCAGAAGCTCTGACATTCAGAAAGATCAATCCACAACAAAGAATGTCTTCGAATCATCACAAATCAGAGAGTCTAAACACAACAAAATCTTTGAAGACTTCTTTAATGATGATAATTCTGAATTCATATTCAGAGACATTCACAGAGCATCATCAGAGGAACCACATACTTCAGGTACAATTCTTACTGGTCCCTCTAACTACACACCTTCTACTTCACTCAATACAGGTCCAAGTGAAACATCAAGACCAAATGATGAAGAACAAGAGTCTTCAGAAGAAAAAGGTGAACCAGAGACATCTAAAGAAACTCCAGAGCCACAATCACCATCTCTGGAGATATCCTTAGAGCCTCTGAACAACACTACAGATATGCATCCACCTGCAATCTCTAAAGCTCAAACACCACCCCACATTCATGCTCCCATGACAAGATGGACCAAAGATCACCCCCATGATCAGATCATAGGATCAACTTCAGATGATATCAAAACTAGATCTGCCATAATCAATGAATGATATTTTGTAAACTTTTTGAGCATTATTGAACCAAAGAAGGTAAATGAAGCTCTTAAAGATCCTAATTGGATAAATGCCATGTAGAATGGGTTTTCAGAAACAAAAAGGATGAAGTTGGCATAATCACCAGAAACAAAGCTAGACTGGTTGCTAAATGATATCAGTTATAGCAAGTCGTGGTTTCCTTATCAACAGGTGTTGACTTAGACTTGTCAGATATAGAGAGAGGCTTATTTCTTCTGAAATTGCTCTTTCTTGCAAATCTCTAAAAAGAGTTTATCAAGAGTGCCAACGATTCATCAAACTCTAAAAGGTCAATGTCTGATGGATCCTCTGAGTTAGAATCTAACTCAGTAATAGTAAGAGTAGATGATCGCTGAGATGGGATCATATCTGAAGACACTAAAGCAATAGGCGTGCTTTTGGAGTCTTTGGAATCTTTGACAAGATTCCTCTTCAGTTGGTTTGATTGCTCATAATTGAACAAGATCCCATAAAGGGTACTAAGAAAGAGGTGATTTAAGTCTTTTGTTAGATTGAGACATATTGAATAACTGTCCCAGCTTTCAGGAGACATTCCAGGAATTTAGTAAGAACCTTAGAGTTAGAGTAGGTTGTACCAACGGTCCTTAGATCAATGATTAAGAAATTAAATCGCTGGTGAACATCAGATAAAGATTCATTCTTACCACAAATGAAACTTTCATATTGTCTTACCAGGTTGATCTTTCTCGTTTCTTGGATCTCAGTGGTACCTTCATATTAAACACATATTGTGTCCCACATTTCTTTGGAGGTTTTTAGATGCATGATGGAATGGAAATCTTCATCATGTAAAGCGATAAAGATAATGGTTTTAGCTTTAACATCAAGGCCTACTTTCTTTTTGTTCTCATCACTCTACTGTCTTATTTCTTTGGCAGCTTGTCTTTCCGGGACAACTCTAGTAGTTGCAGTGGCAGAACTGAAACAATGATGACAAATGGTTCATAGGGTCCATTTGCTACATATTCAGGTATAGTGGGATCTACACCCTCTAGAAATAACATCATTCGATTCTTCCAGAAAGCAAAGTTGTCTCTACTTAATCGAGGAGGTTTAGAAGGAGAACCATTATCATAATAATTTGTGTTTGTGTTCACTACCATTTTGAAGAATATCACGGAAGAGATTTAAGCAAGATATTGTTTATGATTAAACAATCTGCTTTGATACCACTTGTTAGTCCCGAAGGTGTTATACAAGTTTGTAGAAGGGGGGGTGTTTGAATACAAACACAAATTTTAAGGTTAATAAATTGTTTATTGATAAATCAAATTACAATTTACAGTTTGTTGAGGAATAAGATTAAGGTAAGAAAAACCTAATCTAAACACTTGAAAAACACTAAGCAAGGTTGAACAAGAATGGGGAGAAAGTGAGGTTGAGGGGAATATAGAAATCAAGGGTGTAACACCCTCAAATTTGGAAAGTGCAACTAAATAAAAATTTCGACAATACATCAAATAAAAGATAAATCTTCTTCCTATAAATCAAGACTTGATACACCCCCAAAATTAAATTCTATATTAAACATCATCAATTAAAACTCTAGTCTTATACGAGGACTAAACCAAAGTCGGGTGTTACTTAACCAAAATACAAGTTGCTAATCCCATAATAGTTGTAGAAGACTTCACCAAGCTATACACTTCTCGAGCACACAACTAGCAATCAACTCTTCACAGGGCCGCTAGAACTAATCCCGAAACGGAACCTGATGCACATGCCGACAAATAAAAAGGTTACGCTAACGCCAAGTGAGTTTAAGAGTTTTCAACATGAATAAATATATCGTTTTAAAAGGAAGAATGCAATTTAAATCATAACCTTTCAAAATGATATGCTTCAAACAAGAAAACGACTCATTTTCCAATAATATGCATTTTAGGCGAAGGAAATCCCAATATAAACGTTTTCCAATCCAAACTATTTTAAAGACGAAGATCCCAATAATAAACATTCTTTCGTAAATTAGATTCAACCCAAAACTCACTCAAAACGTGAATAGAAATCAAACTCTCCATTTATGAAAATGCGGATAAAACTTTACATCCCGAAACACCCAAAACACGGGTGGGTCATAATACTCAACCCATAAATCATGAATAAAATCCATATATATAAAATGTCACCGAAAACATGAATAATAAAATAATAAAATTTAATACCCAAATAACACCTTCCGGTGATGGGGGAGACCCGATTTCGTAGTACGTGGCAGAACACAAAGTTAAGCCACATAGACATGTTGTCGAACTACACCTCATATCGTAATTGTATTGCCTGCTCTGCAGATCTACACCTCCAGTCAGACTGTATTTCAAGTCCTATAAACACCGTATCTCCCATTGCCTGCTCCATCGAGCTACACCTCAAGGATACGCGATTTTATTGCCTGTTAATTCTGTAGTGGAGTTTCATCCTCAGGGTACTCATTTGACCCCTAGTACCTACTCCCTAGCATTAGAGATAGGAGCCTCAACTCCTTACTTGATAAGTCATGATGTCTAACCCTCGTGCACAAGAATTAGAACATCAAATCACAAAACCCACGGTCCCGAAGTACAACCCATAAAGGTTCCTCTCCGTAAAACAACCAAGACAACAACAATTCCAACACGACATGATATCCAAGGTGAGAATATCAAGACTCCTCCTTAAATATGACTTACTTACATGCCTATGGATCCAATGCATTACAGTCTAAAATACATGACTCCAAAAGAATGACACACGTACTCAAAACATGTATTCTCCACAAATAAAGTGCGATAAATGCAACTCACCCCAAAGCTCCACTTAAGTTATTAAAACCGAACAAATGTCCCCAAGACCCAACAGAGAAGAAAATCGATCCATAAGCTCAACCAATCGAATGACCAAATGCTAAAATCCACAAAACAAAATAAAACGCAATCGACCAACGTTTATGCAAACACATGCTCCAAAATACATGAATAACTCCAACACAATATAGATTGGTACAAGTCATTTTCCAAATGAGTGTATACCATTTATTCTTTCAAAAACGTCCCATAACAAAAAACCAATTGTTTCTCCAAAACACACACTAAATGTACATTTATACTCAAAATATCTACTTCCACAAAATAACTCATTAAAACACAAACACTTATGATTTATTTGTCAAAATGCCCAAAATCCCCATGTGGGTGTTTTACAAAGTTTATAAAGTTAAACATTTCAAATAATCCAAACTTATCAAATAACTCAAAAGTTGAAAATTTCATGTAAAACATATAAACATTTAAAATTTGACATTTTGGCATGTACACCGTTTTCACAAATCAACTTGAACTCACCTTGCTAGATTTAGGCTAAATCTACGTTTTTACCCCCAAACTTTGAGTTTCTTGGTGAAAACTTGAATCCACAAGCAAAACCTTCTATATTTTAGATCTAACACTTGCAACGTGTTTCATTCACCTTCAAAGATCCAAAACCTAAGATAAAATGGAAAGGATAGAAGGGGAAAATGAAGAACACATCAACCCTAGCTTAAAATCGAGAGAGTTGATAAGCTTACCACCACAAAATACTCTTGGATACTCCAATAAACTTCAAATATATTGATATATCCTTGAAGATCTCTAAAAAAACGAAACCATATCAACTTGGATCACCAAAAACGAAGTTGGGATGCAAAAGTTATGAAGAAATGAAGAATAAGGGGGCTGAAATTCGGGTTTCATGCTCGAACAGGGCTTTGTGTGGGTTTTCACGCGGCCAAACCCGCGCCATAACCCACCCGCTTACCCCAAAGTCGCGCGGGTGACTCAAAGTCGTGCTGAACACTGCTCGCCCTATTTTCTTCTCGATCATTGTTTTAACCATAACTTCTTCGTTTTAGCTCCTATTTTGCTCCAGAAAGAACCGTTGGACTCGTAATTGAATATTTCATCCAACAAGACTATAAAATCTTGGATTCAAGTCTAAAATCCTATTTCTCCTTTTTTTCCTTAAAATACGATTTCTATATTAACTTGAAATTATACTTTTCGAAAATCGGAGTGTTACAACTCTCCCAACCTTAGAAAAGATTTCGTCCTTGAAATCTAGTTCCTAGTGGTTCAAAATGTCGCTCAACCCGGAAAACAAGTCTGACAGATGGCTTTTCATCCATTCACTATGAAGAAGCTTGTCGGTCCTAATTAATCAAGTTCTTAACAAACAAACACAATCACAAATATATGATAAACAAACCTGATTGATTTCTAAATCCACAGATTACAAATCACACTGATTTGTGTTTTTCTCTTTGAAGCTCTCTCTATTTTCTCTCTAGGATTGTTGACAGGATAATAATGATTGATAATATCTAACTTCTACCTAATATCAACTAACATAATATCTAAAACAATAATATCCTAAAATATCTAATAAATAGATGTTTAGAAATAATATAAAATACAATAATTAACTTTGACAATTATTACAAACTAACATTAGACTAATATTGAGAGTGACTTTTCAGCTTTAGCTTCATATTCCAATCTTCAGATTGGATGATCTTGAATCCAATAAATCTTTGATCTAACAATCTCCCCTTTTGGATCAAGATCATTACTAAAAGGATTTAGCAATTCAGTCTTCTCTTTCAGCTCAGAAGTTGCAATCTCCCTCTTTGTCTGCAATATATAATAATCTCCAGTTTTAGCTCAGAATGCTTTAGCAAAGTATCTTCAAAGAAAATTTATCTCAAATCAGCATGTCTTCAAAATACTTGGTCTTTGAAGAATTCTCTACACTTTTGATCTCTCCCATTTCTTGGTTAGCACTTCTCCCCTTTTTGATGAAAAGAGCAACGATTTCATCAAAACTTTTAGCAATAAATGTCTTTCATAAGGAGCTTTTGATCCGTCAATCCAAAAGATATTCATCCAGATCTTTGCAAATCTAGACAAAATAATCGTGTAACACCTGAATCAACAAATGAATCAGTTAAAATGCCTGTCAGTAACACTAAGTCACTGTGTGTAACGAGTACACAATGGAAAGGAGCATTTTGATGGTCACTCCCCCAGGGCTTCCATTCAATCATCGAAACACCACAAAGGCAATTTCTATGAACGTTATGACAAAGAAACAAATTCCTTGTGTGTTCGTGCATGTGATAGAAAGAATTAAGCATGGATGATTGCTTATAAAGGCTCAACATTGTGTAAACCACTGAGACAACAGTAAGTATAAACACTGACTCAATGTGCATGATTGAAGGGCGAAGGTGGGGCAGACTTCCTTCTTTTCAATATCCAGATTTTACAAATGAAAATCAGATAGTAAATGTGTTGCTTCCCCTTTGAAAAATGAAACATTCTCTTTTTTAGAAGAAAATGAGTGGCTGGTGAGTTTTGATCAAGAGTTGGCATGGGCTAGTTCCCTGTTTCAATAACATTCACCAAAGAATTGTGAAACATTAGAAATGTGGCTGCCCGGCTCAGAAAAAGTTGGTGCAGAGTTTGATATTCTTTGACTCTGATCGCTCACCCTCTTTCTTTTAAACATTAAGCTCACATCTAACCAAACTCTCTTTTCCAATTTACATCATCACACATCCCACACTCATTTCTTTTGACTCCTCACACTCAATCACTATGGATTAACTTCTTGGGTAGAAATCACTGGTTAACGTGATTCCATAGAAGTTTAATTTAGTCCTAGCACAATGAAATCCCATGTTTTCCTAGAAAGCATGTGTTGCTCAAAATGGTTGAACTATATCAGTTAAAGCACAAAATAGATCTTGAAAACATTTAAAATCACACTTCCAATTCATGAAATCGGTTTGAGAATCGGGAAGTGGTTTGAACATTTAAGAACAATGTTTTCTATGATTGAAAGTTGTCCTTCTTTCAACCATATATGAGATGAAGATAAGGAATTATACCTTTTGCGTGCAATCTTACATCTCATGAAGTCAAGCTTAAAGTCATAAAGATATGATCTTGTAAGCATCTCTCAAACTGTAAAAGTCTTAAGTCATAGTCAAAGCAATTTTATTCACAGAAATTAAAATGACAAAAAGCAGTAAAACAATTAAAGTATGAGTTCTGATCTGAAGTAATCAGAAGTCATTTCCATACTCCTTTGACTTGAAGACCTCCCCCTAAAATCATGCATTACAAAAAAAATTGACAGAAAAGTAAATGCAGAAATTATATATGCTCTTCTTCAAAATAACATTGATCATCTATGAATTTCTTCTCACACTCCCCCTAAGATCATGAACAGAATATTAAAGGGTAGATATCTTTCAGAAATGATGAAAAAATATACAATAAGAAAACTGTAATAAGTAACCACTGATTATGTCTTAAGATTTAGCATACCAAGTCTAGAGACAAGAAAGGTTAATCTTTTTTCGTCTAAAGGTTTGGTAAACAAATCTGCAAGCTGATAATCAGTTTTTACAGAGTAAAGTTCAATTGTTCCTTTTTCGACATTATCCTTTACAAAATGATACCTGACATCGATGTGTTTGGTCTTTGTATGCTGAACAGGATTAGCTGTTATCGCGATAGCGCTCTTTGAGTCACAGTATATCGGGATATTGTTGAATTGAAAATCATAGTCTTGCAGTTGCGTTCTCATCCACAAGACCTGAGAACAGCAGCTAGCAGCAACCACATATTCTGCTTCGGCCGTTGAAGTTGAGACACATAATTGCTTCTTCGATGCCCAACTGACGAGTTTATCACAAAGAAATTATATATGACCTGACGTGCTCTTCCTGTCTAGCATGCAATAAGCATGATCTGCGTCTGTATATGCTGTTAGTTCAAAGCTAGTATCTTTAGGATACCACAGACCAAGATCTGCAGTCCCTTTCAGATACCTAAAAATACGCTTAACTGCAGACACATGGGATTCTTTAGGATTAGCCTAATATCTAGCACATAAACATGTAGAAAACATTATATCCGGCCTACTGGAAGTAAGATACATCAAAGAACCTATCATTCCTCTATAAGTCCTAACATCAACAGCCTTTCCCGAAGGATCGGTGCCAATCTTAGTACCAGGTGCCATTGGGGTACCAATCGGTTTACAATTTTCCATTTTGAACTTCCGAAGAATATCAAGAATGTATTTAGATTGATAGATGAAAATCCCCAATGAAAATTGTTTGACTTGTAATCCGAGAAAGAAATTCATCTATCCCATCATATTCATCTGAAAACGTGAGACCATAAGGTTTGAAAAATTCTTACAGTATTTAGGATTTGTAGAGCCAAAAATAATATCATCTACATATATTTGAATAAGAATGATATCGCCTTTTTCCCTTTTAAGGAATAAAGTGGTATCGACCGTACCTTTTGTAAAACCTGACTTAACCAAAAACTGAGAAAAGACATCATACCAGGCGCGAGGAGCTTGTTTCAGTCCATAAAGTGCTTTGTTGAGAACGTATACATGATTCGGTTTCTCTTGATTAACAAAGCCTTCTGGCTGCGAGACGTGGACTTCCTCCTTGAGTATGCCATTTAGAAATGTTGTATTCACGTCCATTTGAAAGACAGTGAAGTTCTTGTGTGCTGCGTAGGCCAGAAACATCCGAATTGCCTCTAAACGCGCCACTGGAGCATAAGTCTCATCGTAATCTATTCCTTCCTCTTGCCTATATCCCTTGGCAACAAGTCTTGCTTTATTTCTTATAACAGTACCATCTTCGTCTTTCTTGATTTTGAAAACCCATTTTGTACCGATAATAGATTTACCTTGAGGTTTGGGTACGAGTCTCCAGACATCAAGTGCTTCAAACTGATTCAGCTCTTCTTGCATTGCAGTCTCCCAATCGGAATCAGCAAGGGCCTCGGATACGCGAGTAGGCTCGATCTTGCTCAGAAAGGATTCATGCATACACATATTCATAGAAGCAGACCTAGTTTGCACAGGTTTTGTTGGATCTCCAATGATTTCGTTTATCGGGTGCTCTTTGGTTCATTTGTGTTCATGAGGGAGTGGATTATATGTAGATAGATCAATATCATCATATATGAATCCACTGTTGTCTTCTACAGGTTGTTCAGTAGGAATGAGGGGTTCAGTTGAAGTAGTAGGTGCAGAAGTCTTAGTAGGTACAGCTTGGTCAGTCTGTAGATCAGTCCTTACAGAACACCCTACTGATTCAGCAACTTCTGTCTCTTCAATATTGGTCACAACTTCAACTGTCGGAGTAGGTATTTGAACTTGAACTTCTTGTTGAATCAGGGAGTCGAATTCAGTAGAGATATCTGAAATGGTTGTATGAGTAGTCATTGAGTCTTCCATCATGTCAACCACAACAGATTTGGTTACTTTAGATCCAAGAAATTCATCATAAAATAGTTCAAATAGTAAATCTAAATCAGATAAATGATTAGTAGACGTTGATGCCCTATCTGATTTGTTCGCTTGAGAGACAGGTTCTGGACTGATTAGCCCATAAGCTAGTACTCCAGTTATCACTGGTTCTGAACGAACGTGCTCAGAAGCCATCTCCTCATCAAATGTAACGTTGACGCTTTCAAAAACAGTCTTTGACTTCTTCAAGTATACACGGTATGTAGTAGATGTAGAGGAATAGCCAATAAATATGCCCTCATCCGCCTTAGCGCTGAACTTGTTCAAACTCTCTCTGTCGTTTAGAACATAACACTTACACCCAAATATATGAAAATATTTGATTGTTGGTGTTCGGTTGTGGATTAACGAATACGGAGTCTTCTTATATCTACGGTGTATCATGGAACGATTCTGAGTGTAGCACGCAGTCGATACAGCTTCGGCCCACAAAAATAGAGGTAAGTCATATTGGCTTAGCATAGTTCGAGCGGCCTCGACTAGCGTACAATTTCGCCTTTCGACCACTCCATTCTGTTGAGGCGTACGTGCAGCAGAGTATTGATGTGAAATCCCGACCGATTCAAGATATTCTTCGACTGTTTTGTTCTTAAACTCTGTGCCGTTGTCAGTTCTGAGAAGCTTGACTGGTTTCTGCAGATTCACATGGGTCGTCTTCAGAAATGTGATGAATACTTTGGGCGTCTCATCTTTTGAACATAGAAATTTGACCCACGTATATTGCGAATAATCGTCCACGATAACTTGAACATATTTCTTTTCGCCTAAGCTTTGCGTTCGCATCGGACCACAGAGATCCATATGCAACAACTCTAATGGAGAGCCGGTACTCAGTTCAGTCTTTGGTTTGTGCGGAGCTCTCTTCATCTTACCTTTTTCACACGCTGCACACAGATGTTCTTTGACAAACTTTAGCTCAGGAAGTCCGTTCACTAACTTTCCACTGACCAGTTTATTGATGTACCGAAAATTGAGGTGAGAGAGTCGTTGATGCCATAACCAGCTTTGTTGCATCGAGGCTTTTGAGAGTAGACATACCTGCTTGTCAGTCTAGACGTTTGACAAATTGATTGTGTAGAGGATGGACTTTCGAGTGCCGACCAAGAGTTCCTTGCCATCTTCAGTGTGAACAGAACACCTCTTGGCCTTGAAATTTACCTCTAAGCCTTTGTCACAGAAGTGGCCAATACTGAAAAGGTTGTGTCCTAAGCCTTCAACATAGCTCACCTTCTTAATCATGACTTTGTCGTATACCATATTGTTGATCCAAACTCTCTCAGTGATTTGATAAAGACCCTCTTCTATACTTAGTGAAAATTACGTTTTAATATGTATTAGTGTTTCACCATCAGCGATCAGACTGAGTCTGTTCAGTTATCACTGATAGTCTTTCTTATAAACATTTCTATGTATTAGTGTTTCACTATCAGTGATTAGACTGAGTTTGTTCAGTTATCACTGATAGTTCCTGAAGTAAACAGCCAACGTAATCCCTGAAGACAAGTCTCGCGTCAACATATGTTCATAGTTGAATCGAAGACAAAGCTGCTGAACAAAGAGAAGTCTACTAGTGACCTGATGCGGATATCAGTGAAGCAAAGACAACTCTACAAATACGCGAAGGAACATGAGGAAAAGCTTCAGCGATAGCTGAACCTCTATCTCTGCAAGAAGAGATACTCAGCGATCAATCGATCACAAAGCTTATGCCTCAAGTTTCCTTTTGTCTATCCTTGCACAAACTAGTACTATGTGTCAGAACGGACATGTCTCTGCCACCATACGTACAAAAACTCTGTCAACTACACTGTTCATGACCCGGCCGAAAGCATGTCTCCGAAAATTCAGACTCCCAAAGCCAATCTGTGAACGCCACGTGTAAAGTACCCTGCCATGCATTTAATGCATAGGGTATAAATAGGAAGTTCACCCCTTCATCTAAAGGTGTGCTCAATCCTTGAACTCCATATAGAAACCATTGTTTTCTATCTCTCTTAATTCCCCATTCTCTGAATTTCTTGTGCAATCATCTTAGTGTTTCTTAAGTTTGTTTAGATTAAGTCTGTCTTAATCTTATTCCGCAACAAACTTGTAAATTGTATTTTTGATTTATCAATAAACAATTTATTAAACTTTAATTTATGTGGTTGTATTCAACCCCCCCCCCCTTCTACAAACTTGTTAAGCACCTCCGGGACCAACAAGTGGTATCAGAGCAGTTTGTTTAAACTAATAATCAAGATCTTGCTGTATACTCTGCCTTGCTATTCTAAAATGGCACTAAACACAAACACAAACTACTATGATAATGGTTCACTTTCTAAACCTCCTCGATTTAGCAGAGATAACTTTTCTCTATGGAAAAATCGAATGATGCTATTTCTTGAAGGTGCGGATCCTACTATACCTGAATATATAGAAAACGGACCCTATGAACCTGTTAGAATTATAGCTGCGGTTCCCGCTACTGCCACCACTGAAGCTGTCCCTGAACGATATGTCGTTAAGGAAATAAGACAGTGGAGTGATGAAGATAAAAAGAAGGTAGGCATAGATGCAAGAGCAAAGACCATTATCTCAATGGCTCTGCCTGATGAAGTTTTCCATTCCATCATGCATCTGAAAACTTCTAAAGAAATGTGGGAAACCATATGTGTTCAATACGAGGGCACCACTGAAATCCAAGAGACTCGAAAGATTAACTTGGTAAGACAGTATGAAAGTTTTATCGCTGGTAAGAATGAATCTCTTTCTGACATTCATCAGCGGTTTAACTGCCTAATCATTGACCTAAGAACTGTTGGAAGGACCTATTCTAATTCTGAGGTCCTAACAAAATTCTTAGAAAGTCTTCCTGAAAGCTGGGACAGTTATTCAATATGTCTTAAGCTGACAAAAGACTTACATACTCTCTCTTTAAGCACTCTGTATGGAATATTGCTCAACTATGAGCAATCAAATCTTCTGAAGAAGAATCTTGTAAGAGATTCTAAAGACTCCAAAAGTACTCCTGTTGCTTTAGTCTCTTCAGAGATAATTCCAACTCAGCGATCTACTCTCACCATCACTGAGTTAGATTCTGAATCTGAGGATCTATCAGACCCTGATCTTTCAGAGTTTGATGAGTCCTTAGCACTCTTGACAAACTCTTTTAAGAGATTTGCAAGAAAGAGTAACTTCCGAAGAAGTAAACCTCTCTCTCTTACTGAAAAGCCAAAATCAACTCCGGTTGATAAGGCTACTGCCACTTGCTATAACTGCGAAAAAATTGGACATTTTGCTAGTGAGTGCAGGTCGAAAAAGGTCTTCAAACCTTCTACCTCAAGAAGATCCAGTGATGACAAATACCATAAGCTGAAGAACAAATATCAAAAGCTGAAAAGCTATCAGCAAAAAGGTAAAGGTCTCATCGCTGAAGAACATGACTGGGCTGAATCAGAAGAATCATCTTCTGATGATGAAGAAGTCGCTAATCTTTGCCTCATGGTTTGGTGTCCTTAGTAAGCTACATATCATCTCAGGTATCTATCTCTACAAATCCCTCTCTGCCTGAAGCTGAGAGAAGTCGTGTTGTTGATGTGCTGACAATTGACCTTTATAATGCTCTAAACGACAAAACTCATGCTGAGAATAAAAATGTACATTTAACTCAAGAGCTAGAGAGATGTCATGAAAAGATCAGTGAACTAAATCTTTTAGAAGAAAAGTTGAAAGATCAAGTCATTATAAATGAAATCATCAGCATTGAACGTGAACAAGCCATTGCTGCTCTAAAAGCAGAAAAGGCTCATGTTGAAAAATGGTGCAAATCATCAACAAAGATCTCTGAGATAATAAAAGCTCAAACACTGAAAGTGATAGAACTGGTCTTGGTTTTTGGACACCTCAGGACGATCCTAAGGAAGAAAGTTCCTCGCTTAAGTTTGGAACTTTTGTCACCTCCTTTGACACTTCAAATAATCAATTCTATCTCTGTTCTTCAAATCCCATTCCTGAAGAAAAATCCAAAGACACTAAGTCTAAGGATAAAGGAAAGTCCATTCTCCTTCTTTAGAAAGCAACCAGGAAAGCAAAGCTGAAAGTTCCTTCTAAACCTTCAGCTAAGCAATCCTCTAGCTCTGTGATAGAAATCTTTGATCTCTGTCCTCCAAAGCTAAAGATTGACCTTAAACCTCTGAGATCTGAAGAAATGAAAATTCCTCCCAGATCTCAAGAGAAAAGTCTTCTTGGACCGGGCCCTGCTCATCTTAAACTTGCAAAACCTTCTACTTCTGGTCCTAAAACCATTTTCAGATACATAAAATGTTATCACTGTGGTTTTACTGATCATATTGCAAGCAAATGTCCAACTGCCACTAAATCTGATAAAATAGCTAAAGTGAAGAAAAATGCCTCTAAAGCTGAGAAGGTCACCAAGGTTGAAAAATCAACCAAGGTGAAAAATACCACTAAGGTTAAGAAATTAACCAAAGTGAAGATTACCACTGAAGCTGAATCTTCAACTGCTAAGAAGAAAGTTGAACCTTCCTTATTCACTAACTCTGAAGGACCCATTGAAAAGTGGGTACCAAACAACGCTTAATCTTCCTTATGTATGCAGGGATCAAAGGGCATCTGGTATCTCGATAGTGGATGTTCTCGTCATATGACTGGACAAAGAGACATGCTCACTGAATACAAGGAAGAAAGAGGTCCCTCTGTGACCTTTGGTGGAAATGGAAAAGGATTTACCTGAGGGTTTGGTGTCCTTAGTAATGGGACAACTACCTTTCGAAGAGTCGCTTATGTAGATGGACTGAAGCACAACCTTCTAAGCATCAGTCAGCTATGTGACAAAGATTATGAAGTTCGCTTTTCTAAGAGAGCATGTTCAGTGGTAGATGAAAAAGGAAAACTTGCTCTCAGTGGTCATCGCAGAGAAAATGTCTATGTAATAGATATGGACTCTACTATCACTGATAACTTATGTTTTCTCTCTAAGGCCTTTTCTGATGTCAACTGGCTATGGCATAAAAGGCTCTCTCATCTAAATTTCAAACCCCTGAATTCTCTCTCATCTAAGGAACTGGTTTCTGGTCTTCCTCAGCACTCATATGCTAAAGAATCTATCTGCTCAGCATGTAAAAAAGGAAAACAAACAAAAGCTAGTTTCAAGTCGAAACAAGTTTCTTCAGTAACAAGTCCTCTTCAGTTCTTGCATATGGATCTGTTTGGCCCTGTCAACATCCAATCAATAGCTGGGAAGAAATATACACTTGTCATTGTAGATGAATATTCTCGCTACACCTGGGTTATCTTTCTTCGCTGTAAGAGTGATACTCCAGAAGAACTGATATCTTTTGTAAAAAAGATGGAAGTGCTGAACAATCTTACTGTTCGCTCAATAAGAAGTGATCATGGAACAGAATTCAAAAACAGTTCCCTGAACAATTTCTTTGAGAACAAGGGAATCTCTCACAACTTCTCTTCAGTAAGAACACCTCAGCAAAACGGAGTCGCTGAAAGAAGAAACAGAACAATCATAGAAGCTGCTAGATCAATGCTCAGCGATTCTCAGCTCCTTACTCAATTTTGCGCAGAAGCTGTAAATACTGCATGTTTCACTCAAAACAGATCGCTGATAATAAAGCGATTTGGTAAGACAGCTTATGAATTTTTCTTGGAAGGAAGCTTTCTATCAGTTTTCTTCATATCTTTGGTTGTCATTGTTTTATCTTAAACAACAGAGATCAACTTGGAAAGTTCAACCCAAAAGCTGATGATGGAATATTTCTAGGATATTCCTCCATCTCCAAAGTCTATAGAGTTTTCAACAAGAGAAGACAAACCGTAGAAGAAACAATTCACGTCACTTTTGATGAAACTCGCTCAGCGAACTCCAAACCAATCGCTGACAATGAAGAATTAAATGCTTGGATGCTTTCTCACTACAGAGAAACAAAACCTTTCTTCTCAAACCATCAGCATTCTGATCCTCCAGCCGTTGATGATGATCCAAATATTATACATCCTACCGCTGAAACCACCGCATGGGTTTCAGCAGAACCTCTAAACACACTACTACCATCAAATCTATCTTCGTCTGAAAATCTCTCTGATGAACCTTCTCAACAGTTAATTGCTGATGAACCTCAAACGTCATCCTCAGTAAACATTCCAACTGTTGATCCAACCTCTGAGTTAAGCAATCATGCTCCTGCTCGGCGATGGACCAAAGATCACCCAATAGATCAAATTCTTGGTGATCTCGAAGCAGGTATTCAGACACGACGAAGCTCAGGTAATATCTGTCTCTTTGTAAATTTTCTCTCTTTAATAGAACCAAAGAAGATTGATGATGCCCTCAGAGATCCAAACTGGGTCAGCGCTATGCAAGAAGAGCTGACTGAGTTTACTCGTAACAAAGTTTGGAATATAGTTCCTAGACCATCTGACAAAACTGTTATAGGCACCAAATGGGTGTTTAGAAACAAGTTAGATGAACATGGAACTATAACCCGCAACAAGGCTCGACTTGTTGCTCAGGGATACAGACAAGAGGAAGGCATAGACTATGATGAAACCTTTGTCCTTGTGGCTAGGCTCGAAGCAATTCGACTATTCTTAGCTTATGCAGTCTATAAAGACTTCATTGTGTATCAAATGGACATAAAATCAGCGTTCCTCAATGGAAAGCTGAATGAAGAAGTCTATGTAGAACAACCACCAGGATTTTATGATCCTAAGTATCCAAATTATGTCTATAAATTGGATAAGGCTCTCTATGGTCTAAAACAAGCCCCTCGAGCTTGGTATGACACTCTCTCATCTTTTCTTATCTCTGAAAATTTTGAACGTGGCAAAATTGATAATACGTTATTTCTCAGAAAGATAAAAGGTAATATAATTCTTGTACAAATATATGTTGATGACATAATATTTGGTTCTACTAACCCATCTCTGTGTACTCGCTTCGCTGAAAGAATGAAGAAAGAATATAAAATGAGTATGATGGGTAAGCTGACATATTTTTTTGGTCTTCAGATTAAACAATCTGACAAAGATACTTTTATCTGCCAAGGTAAGTATGGTAAAGATATGCTGAAAAATTTTGATCTCACACAAACTTCAGCGATGAAGACTCCTATGGCACCACCCCTGACACTTAACAAAGATCCTTCTGGTAAACCTGTTAATGTCACTGCCTATAGAGGAATGATAGGCTCCCTGCTGTATCTAACAGCAAGCCGACCTGACATTATGTACTCTACTTGTTTATGTGCACGCTATCAATCTGAACCCAAGGAATCCCATCTGATCGCTGTAAAGCGAATTTTCAGATATCTGAAAGGAACTCCTAACCTCGGTCTTTGGTATCCCAAAGACTCAGGGTTCGATCTAACTGGTTATTTTGATAGTGATTTTGCAGGCTGTAAATTCGACAGAAAGAGTACCACTAGTGGATGTCAACTCCTGGGAGGAAAGCTGGTAAGCTGGACAAGCAAGAAGCAAAATTCTGTGCCCACTTCCACAACTGAAGCTGAATACGTAGCCGCTGGAAGCTGTTGTTCTCAAATCTTGTGGATGAGAAATCAACTATTAGATTATGACCTTCAGCTGTCAAAAATTCCCATCTATTGCGACAGCACTAGTGCTATAGCCATAGCAAATAATCCAGTGCTACATTCAAAGACAAAACACATAGAGATCAGATATCACTTTATCAGAGATCATGTGATGAATGGTGATATTGAACTTCATTTTATTCCTACTGACTTTCAGCTTGCTGATTTATTTACCAAACCTCTTGATGAGACAAGGTTCAACTTTCTCATCAGTGAGCTTGGAATGCTGAACCTCGAAGAGTAAATCTTTAGCGTTCATGTATTATGCCAGTAATCAAAAGTTCCCCTCTCATTGTTTTCTCTGATAAACATTCTGACTCTCAGGTATGTTCTCTCAACTGAATATTAACTCAGTTAAGATGTTTTTCTTCAAAATATAAACTTTAATCACTGAACTTTCTTCAAATGATTAAAAGCTTTTGAAAAATACATTAATCACTGATATTTCTGGTCAGTGATCCTTTAAAAGAAAAATCTATCCCTATCTTTACCATCAGGGATACTTTCAAAAAGGAAAATCTATCGCTGACTTTTCTTCAGTGATAATTTCAAAACGGAAAAATGAAACGTCTCTCTCTTCTATGACGTCATTTGAGCGGATAATTCACGACACGCCTTTTCTGACACGTTCGTCCGTTGCTCTTCTATCCAATCAACTTTGTGGAACGTGTCAATGTCATGATGATTTTTCTTCCCGCTTCATTCCTTCTCTCTCCTCTATCTCTTCGTATAAAAGGAATTCTTCTCTCCTTTATACGGTTTACGCTTTCAAAACTTTCATAGCAAGAAACACTCTTTCTCAAGAACACTCAAGCAAGTAAACCCATAATATTGAATTTGCAACTCTTCTTCTTCAAAATAAACAGGTTTATTTCATGTTTATGTGCATTGTTCGTATGCTTTCTATTCTTTTTAAAATCCTACTCGTTCTTGTTCTTCATGGATTTTATAAAACGTTTTTTTTTAAACTAAAAATCATTCTTTCTGATTTTATGTTTTTTTAAATAAAAACCTTTTGGTTTTTAAAGTGTTCTTCATTCTTTCTACCCAGAACACTATTTTTCTATTCCTAAAAATAACTTGATATTTTTCCAGTTTCCCTTCTTCTATAGAAACCTATAGAAACTGGTAATCATATTATTTTTAATCATAATCATTTCTTCTATTATGCTTCTTTCCATAACAGAAATGGCACAATCTTCAATCGTTGCTTCCAAGCATGTTCGATTCGCTATTACTGAAGTTGAGATTACTAAATGTAATCACTTGGGAAGACTCGACTTTAAAGCTGACAAATACCCACATCTGGTGGAAGCTGCTGAATTTCTCAAACAATCATGCATAGCTTACGCGATCACTGTGGATCCTAAGCCTTCAAAGACTCTACTCCAGCAGTTCTGGTTCACTGCTGATGCAACTGAACTCACCAACAAAAAAGGTGAACGAGTCCCTGCTATCTCCTTCAGCACGGATTTGGGGCCAGGGAGCATGACCGCTCTTAGCCTCAGGAAATCTTTGAGATTCCCTGACAAACCAAAGAGTGGGTTCGACGCACTCCCCACTGATGCTGAGCTGATATCCTTTCTGGATGCAATGGGCTATTGTTGGGAAAACAAACCGAGATCTTCTATTCCCAACAAAAAGCTCACCAAGATTCTCAAAGCTCAGATGCCTTCACAACTGAACTTCATCTTCTCGCACATAATTCAGTGCATAAGCGGGAAGAGTGGTTCGCTGGATCAAGCCAGCAAAACACAACTGCAAATGGCCTACTCCGTTATCGCTGGTCCAAACTTTGACTACGCCACTGCCATCTTTGAAGACCTGAGGTCGAGATTAGAGAAGCCTGAACGAGATCCCAATATCTCGTACGTACGTTTCATATGTACGTACATCAAGTTCCTCTATCCCAACACCTATCCCACCAAAGATGATGGCACTTTTGCCAGGATAGGTCAACGATCATTGGAGGTAAAACCGCTCGCCAACGAGGTAAGTATATCTCTCCTTCGCTCTCGTCTCTCTCTCCATTCTTCTTCTTTTTCAGCGACCACGCAAACGGTTCCTTCGTCTGCTATCCCTGTCGCTACCACTACTTCCAAACGACCATCAGCTAGTCCGATTGGTCCTTCTAAAAAGGCCAAAAAGACTAAGGAAAGTACACCCTCTAGTACTATACCTGAGGGAGATTCTCAACAAGCTACCTTAGATGCATTTGTGGGTCTTTCCTCCACAACTCCAGAAGTCACTCAACCTGCCGTGTCAGCGATTTCAATCGGTGTCACATCATCAGTGACCCCACCTACTATCTCATTCGCTGAGATTAACCCCAACCCTACTTCTATCCCCATAACTCTTCCCTCTCCTCCTTTGGTCTCTGAACCCGCTACCTCCTCTTTACCTATAGGACCTGAACATCAAACGTTTGAGGAATCTTTGCAGTTCTACAAAATGTTTGATACGTCAGGTAAACCTATTATCCTAAACACTTCTTTCCCCACCTCTCCAAATAAGCCCGTGTCTGAACTAATATCATTTTCAGGTTCTAGTTTGGCGTCTGTTGACACGCATGTCAACAGTCTGGGAGAAAAGGTGGACGCTCTCACCAACACCATCAACGACACCACCAGCGCCGTCAATCAGGCTGGTGAGGAACTGAAGAGGTTGACAGCTACCTGCTCATCCAAAGCTGAGAACTCCCAACTTTCAGCTGTAGAAGAACAAGTCGTCCAACTCAGAGAGTCCTCTCAACTCTTTCAGGGGCGATTTGAGTCTCTTACCACTGAAGTTCGAGATCTCTCTTCAAAGGTTGATCTCTGCACGTCTCTTCTTCAGCAACTTCTCCAAAAGGTGACTGCACCAGCTCCAGCGCTGCTTCCCTCCTTCACTGAAGATGATCGGACAAATCTCAACATCGCTGTGGAATTCATCCATGATGCCACATGTGACATCCCTGCAGTTGAAGAACGGGTCAAGCGTCTGGAGGCTGACGTTCAAGTGCTAAAAGCTTCAACAGCTACTCCAGCAGCTGAGCAACCCCCTGTCGTTGATAATGACAAAGAGGGGGAGAAGGCAAAAGAACCCTCATCTATTCATTCTCTTCTCTTTGAAGATGATGAGGAAGAAGACGATGAAGAGGAAGATGATCTAGATCTTGTTGATCAAGAAAAGGATCAACCCTCCAATGATGACGACGACGATGAAGAAGACTAATCTATGTGGTTCTCCAAGCCGAACGTAGCATCAGGGACAACTTCGCAAGAGGTTGTCAAAGCAGGGGTGAGAGGTGATACATCTTCAAGCGCTCCTTCGCATAGCAAAGACAAGCAACCAATCGCTGAAGGATGCTTGAGGACTGGATCACAATCTGAGGGGGAGCATCCTTCTCAGGTATGTCTTTCTATTGTACCACTCTCCTACTCTTTCCAAACCCATATTTCCTTCTAGCCTTTATCTCTCTTTTTCTAAAAATATACACTTATCCCTTCTTTCCTTCATTTTCTATCCAGACAGTTCTCACCCTTGCTTAAGGGTTCTGAACTACAAATAATTCCAGCTACTATCGGTGAAGAAATAATCCCAATCTCTATCGCTGAGATTGATGAAGAAGAAGAAGAAGAAGATTCCCTGGTCCATCCAGGAAGGCCCTCTCGACCATCTCGTTGGTCAGAGAAAGTGGTAAAGAAAAGAGTTGAAATGATCGCTCAACTAGAAAGTCAACGGCTGAAAATCCCTCTTTAAACATCCTTCTCAGAGCTCGAACGACAAGAATCTGCCAAAGCTGAGAAACTGATCACTGAATGCAGACGAGACGCCCAACTCGCTTTAAAGATTCAATCTTCTCAAGTCAAGGACAAAAAGCTGAAAAGCAAACCTGTGGAAGTTCAAGCTGCACTGCTGAAAGAAATTGAAGAGGAGCGCTCCAAAGAACAAGAGATCAACGATAGGTCTATCGAATGGTGTAAACAGAAGATGGATTATCGTTCTGATCTTCTTCCAATATCAGCCGTGACTATCTCTGGTCGCAAGAAGAAGGATCAAATCTCAGTGACCATGGAGATTACCAGAGAGGATGGAACCCAAAAAGCTATGTACGTATCCAAACTTGAGAGCTTCGGGTTTACGGAATGGATAGAGTTCTGGGATGCGCTGAAGAAATCCAAATCTACATACAGAGGCTACGTTGAAGGACTTCTTGAAGCCCTCATAAATAGAGTCACTTCTGTACTGAAACTGCCGTCTCCTCTTCCTCCCAAATCTTTGAAACTCAAAAGAAGAATTGGGTCCTCTTCCTCTGAAGACGTCGCCATCATCAGGAATGAAACTTCTATCAAATTTTCAAGAGATGCATTGTTTGGTCCTCCTCCTGATCTTTCAGTTCTGAATTTATCTCTGCCTCCTGGTGGTCCTTTTCAAGCTGGTCAAGTAATTGACAATCCTTATGGAATATTCTTCAAAGATGATGATGAGGAACTCAGATTTCAAAGAGTCTCTGAGATTCCTATCTGTCCTCTAAATCATCTCAAGGATCTCTTATGCTTATGGTGTGACTTCTTCCCTGCTGCTGAGAAAATTAAAGAAATTATTAGCCGAGAATCTTTGGAACGAAGACAGAAAGGAGAAGAAATACCTGAGTATATGATAAATCCTCCTAAGTCTTCTTATAGCTGATAGATTAGTTTTCTTTTCTGTAATCTATTAGTTGTACTTACAGTAAGTAGTTATTCACTTGTACTTGTAATTTTCATTCCTTGTAATTCTCTTCTTGGATTAATGAAATTTCAGTAAAGTACTTAACTCCATCAGTGCTGTAAAAGATCCCTCAAAATAGTAATTGGGACATGTATGTTACGAGTCCTGATTATTCCATCTTTTTGAATTATAAAGTAATTTTCTCCTGTTATTTTGTCATTATCAAATAGGGGGAGATTGTTGATCCAAACTCTCTCAGTGATTTGATAAAGACCCTCTTCTATACTTAGTGAAAATTACGTTTTAATTTGTATTAGTGTTTCACCATCAGCGATCAGACTGAGTCTGTTCAGTTATCACTGATAGTCTTTCTTATAAACATTTCTATGTATTAGTGTTTCACTATCAGTGATTAGACTGAGTCTGTTCAGTTATCACTGATAGTCTTTCTTATAAAAATTTCTATGTATTAGTGTTTCACTATCAGTGATTAGACTGAGTCTGTTCAGTTATCACTGATAGTTCCTGAAGTAAATAGCCAACGTGTAACACCCTGAATTTTGGGATTGGGTGAGAAGTTGACCTTTACCCAAAGTTCAAGGGGGCAAAGTGTAACTTGGGTTACATAAATACAAATCAAATCTGAGATATTTTCTAAATATCTCATTTGATCTGTTTTGTGTTTGAGAAGTCAGGAAGAAGAGAGAGAGAGCAGGAGAAGGCAGTGTTGAAGGGTCGATCATTTCGGGCAAATCGAGGTATGAATCTAGCTAAATGCTTTGATCTAAATGCTTTTAGCCGCGTAGAATCTCGTTGTGAAGGTTTTAAACCGTTCCATTTCGAGATCTGAGTATTTTCTCATTTGGATCTGGGTTGAATCTGGGTTCTGCATCGTACTGTTCTTGATGAACAAGACGATGGTCAATCGACCGAATGGTTGATTCGACCGAAGGGTTGATTCGACCGGACTGGTGTTCGACCGAAGGGTTGATTCGACCGGACTGGTGTTCGACCGATGGGTCGTTCGATCGGAGTGCCCTTCGACCGGAGATGGTTCGACCGGGGGGTTGTGCCCGACTGGAGGTCGTTCGACCGGAGGTCGTTCGACCGGAGGTCGTTCGACCGGTGTTGTTGTAGACCGGAGTTGTCCTTTGACCGGATTAGGTTCTGTTAAGTTGATTAGCTTCTGTGTCTTTGAGTCCTATTCAAGTAACGAGAGGTTTATCTGTATTTCGACTTACCGATTCTTTCGGTGTTATCATAGGTAGCGCTCGTTAAGAAGAAGGAAACAGAGGTGAGTTCCTACTATCATTTTAAACTTTATACATATCAAAAGTTACCTTTTTGGATCTTATCTTGTTAAAGTAAAATGATGTTTTACTTGCACGTTATGCGATTATGCGAAAAGAATATTTAAGAGCTCATTTTTATGATTTTCATTCTTACCAGAAGTTGAACTGGAAATAACATTTTGTTTATAAAATGTATTTATACCATATGTTTATTTATGGTTGGTCACATATGTTGTTGTGACGAGTCTGTACCATTTCTAGTGGATCCCTAGGTTTTGGAGTAGACTGTATTGTTGGGATGTTACATTCCCCAGAATTATAGCTATGGATCACTTGTTCCTCGGGGGCAACTTGGTACGGTTATGTGAGGCCGGATACTAGCCATGGTTCATAGTGATCCTAGCGAAGGAGTATACCTTGGTTTTGCGCTTGAGGCTTGATCTCACGTTGAAGCACGGACTTTGTGATTCGTATCCGCGGACTCCAATTGGTTTAGCTCGTAACTCGGTTTGTTGGCCTAACTTTGTGTTTCGCCACAATCCTTGGTAAAATGTTTTGCTTCGGTCCTTTTATGGCGTGTTTATAACGAAAAGCCCGTTTGTGGCAAGGACCTATTGTGTAAACTTAATCTCTTTGGAAATGTTATCTTGATGCAAATGTTTTATCTTTCGAGCTTCATAAATTGTATGTTCTCACCAGGCTTTAAGTCTGACACTTTTTCTCAAATGGTATGTGTATCAGGTTTCCATTAGCGGTGGGTTACCGGGGGTTTTTGGAGAGACGAGTTTTGAGTCTCGAGGTTTTTGGGATTGATTAGTATTATTGCTGGGCATTGTTAAGTCCCATTCTTTTGATGAAATCCTTGTATAGGATTGTATAGTCTGGAGGACTGATCCCATTTATGAAAAGTTATGGTTTTACATTCGTTATGTTGTCAGGTTTCCAGGTTTTAATTTACTCTGATTTTCGAGGTGTTACAAGTTGGTATCAGAGCTCTAGTTTAAGCGAACTAGGCATGAAGGTAAGATGTCTAGACTTAGACTGCGTATGCTAAGAATTGATCCGCGAGATTTGGGTAGAGCTCCTAAGATGGGTTAGTCTTAGAGTCAACGGAAAGTACGTTTATCAGGCGTTGTAGTAGTGGTGACAAGAATCATTATGTGTTGTATGTTCATAATTTCACTTAGCTAATGTTATTATGAGGATATTGTACGTAAGAGTCCTTGAATTGCTATTAATATGACATTTTGGTAATGTGGTAGTACGTTTTCCCTTCGTGTTTTTCTATTTTTTCTTATCTCTTCCAATGCTCTGTGTAGCAGTTCAGAATGGTAGGTACGCGTGGAAGACCGCGTGCTCGTGTTGATGGTCAGGAAGCGACAGCCTCTACAGCTGATCGGCCGGAAGGAGTTGAGGTTGTCGTGCGTCCGCCAGTTCAGCAGGTACTAGGTGGGGGGCCAGAGGTCATTCCGAGAGTAGACCTGGCTTCGTCCCACCCAGTAATCGGGGATGCTAATCCCCAGTCAGAGTTGCTGGCCAGCGTGATGTTGGCAATGAGGGAAGAGATGGCTAAGCAGCAAGAGTTTCTGCTAAAAGCAATGGAGGACCGCGACATAAACCATCGGAGAAGCGAGACGGTGGTAGAGAACGTCGTATTAGGTTCTGGAGATGATGGTATAAGGGTCACGTCTGTTGAGCGCGGGATTTCTGGTGCTCAGGGGAACAGGAAGAGTTGTTCCTATAAGTCCTTTCTGGGCTGCGGACCGCCAGAATTCTTCGGTTCTGATGACCCGGTGGTGTGCGTTAAGTGGATCCGAGCGGTCGAGCAAGCTTTTGGCTCCTCCGAATGTGGTGATGATCAGAGGGTGCGGTTTGGTACCCAGCTGCTGAGGGACACTGCACTCATCTGGTGGAACATCATCCAATCCACTCTATCTCCTGAAGTGTTGGCTCAGTTGTCATGGGCCGAGTTCAAGAAAAAGCTGCTAGAGGAGTTTTGCAACGAGAGGACCATGGACCGAATTGAGAAAGAATTCCGGTCCTTGGTGAAGGGAAGCCTGACGGTGAGGGAGTATACCCGTCAGTTTATGGAGAAGCTAGGTCTGGTGGAGCACACTGCCCCAACAGAGAAAGACAAGATGAAAGCTTATCTCAACGGCTTGCCTGCGGACATGCAATCCATGGTCCATAATTTCAAGGCTTCTAACCTCCGAGAGATGGTGGAGAAAGCTCAATTTATGGCAGAGATGTTCGCGAAGGGAAAATCTGAGAAGGCAGTGGTGGTGCCTGAAAAGAGAAAGTGGGAGAACAGTTCAGTACCTCCCAAGCGGACCCGACCTTTTGTCGGAAACCGCAACTTCAGCAGTTATCAGGAAGCTAAGTGGTGCCCGAGGTGTCGAACCAAGCATCACGGTAACTGTTACAACAATTCTCAAGTTTGCTATAAGTGTGGGAAGCCCGGTCATATTGTCAGAGATTGCCCGGTCAGTGGAATCGTCTGTTACGAGTGTAAGGCACCGGGGCATGTATAGAGAGATTGCCCGAAGCTTGTGTCGGGTAGCGCACCAGCAAGGAAAGAGAACCCTCCGAAGGTTCAGGGTCGAGCTTTTCAGATGACGGCCAAAGAGGCTAGGGCATCCGCTGATGTGGTATCGGGTACTTTTCTTATAAACTCTGTACCTGCTCGTATTTTATTCGATACGGGTGCTAGTTTCTCTTTCGTATCTGAATTGTTCCGTCAGAAAATTTTTATGCCCACTACTAGTCTTGAGGATGCATTAGTGGTAGAAATAGCAGATGGTAGGCAAGTTCTGATCCATGAAGTTCTGAAGCAGTGTGCTCTTAGCATCGAAGGGAGAGAATTCCCGATCGATCTGCTACCAATGTCAATCGGGGGTTTTGACGTTGTGATCGGTATGGATTGGTTGTCAAACAATCAGGCCGAGTTCGTGTGTTCCAAAAATATGATTCGACTTCCCAACCCCTCTGGTGAGGTAGTGGTCATCTATGGCGAAAAGAGAAAGGGTGAAGTGGCAATAATCACAATGGCAAAAGCACGCAAGTGTTTAGTAAAAGGATGTTCGTCCTTCCTAGCCTATGTGATCGATGCCAAGTTAGAGAAGTCCAAGCTGGAAGATATGAAGATCGTGCGGGAGTATCCAGATGTCTTTCCGGACGACTTGCCCGGGTTGCCGCCCGATCGTCAGGTAGAGTTTCAGATTGATCTTGTGCCAGGCGCTGCACCGATCGCTAAAGCACCTTACCGTTTAGCACCGTCGGAGATGCAAGAAATGGTAGCACAACTCCAAGAGCTTTTTGAGAAGGGATTCATAAGACCGAGTTCGTCACCTTGGGGAGCTCCGGTCTTATTTGTCAAGAAGAAGGATGGCACAATGAGAATGTGCATCGACTATCGTGAGTTGAACAAAGCTACAGTGAAGAACAGGTATCCGCTTCCGAGAATAGACGACTTGTTCGATCAACTTCAAGGAGCGGGTTGTTTCTCCAAAGTCGACTTACGATCAAGCTATTATCACCAAGTGAAGGTGAGAGAAGAAGATGTTCCGAAGACGGCTTTCAGAATGCGTTACGGCCATTACGAGTTCCTTGTAATGCCTTTTGGCCTAACGAACGCACCAGCGGTGTTTATGGACTTGATGAATAGAGTGTGCCGACCATTCCTCGACAAGTCGGTCATTGTATTCATTGACGACATACTCGTGTACTCCAAGAGTGAGACAGAGCACGAGCAGCATTTGCGTGAAGTTCTGGAAGTGTTGAGAAAAGAGAGATTGTACGCCAAGTTTTCCAAGTGCGACTTTTGGCTTAAAGAAGTACAATTTCTGGGGCACGTAGTCAATCGAGACGGAGTGAACGTAGATCCCTCCAAGATTGAAGCTATGATGAATTGGGAGCCTCCTAAGAGTCCGTCTGAGATCCGAAGTTTCTTAGGTCTGGCGGGATACTACAGAAGATTCATTCAAGACTTTTCGAAGATCGCTTCTTCCTTGACAGTTCTGACTCGGAAGAATGTGAAGTTTGAATGGACCGAGACCCAAGAGAAGGCGTTCCGGATCCTTCAAAAGAAGTTGTGTGAAGCTCCGATCTTGACGTTACCTGAAGGGTCGGAAGATTTCGTGGTGTACAGCGACGCTTCAAAGATGGGATTGGGTTGCGTGTTGATGCAACGAGGCAAGGTAATCGCTTATGCCTCGAGGCAACTTAAGATACACGAGCAGAATTATCCAACCCATGATCTGGAGTTAGCAGCGGTGGTGTTCGCTTTGAAGCTTTGGCGACATTACCTCTACGGCACGAAGTGTACTCTTTACACGGATCACAAGAGCCTGAAGTATGTCTTTGGTCAAAAAGAGCTGAATATGAGGCAAAGGCGGTGGCTCGAGTTGTTGAAAGATTACGACTGTGAATTACTTTACCATCCCGGTAAGGCGAACGTGGTGGCCGATGCGCTAAGTCGGAAGGACTATAGCGGGAGTATTCAGGCTACCCATTCAAGAATCGAGCTAGTGTCTAGTCTTGTTGAGAAGATCAATCTCAGATGGAAGCATTGTTGGAACAGAATCTCAAAGAGAAAGTCATGACAAAACAACGTTTACTCTTAACGGAAGATAGCCGTGGGGTGAAACTGTTAAGCGGTCGAGTGTGGGTGCCCAAGGTTGGAGGAAACCGTGAGCTGTTGCTAGAATATGCACACAAGTCCAAGTATTCCATTCACCCGGGAAGTACGAAGATGTACAGGGACTTGAAGTTGCACTATTGGTGGCCGGTGATGAAGCTTGATGTGGCACGTTACGTTGAGCGTTGTGTGACGTGTTCGCAAGTCAAGCCGAACATCAGCGACCGTATGGGAGTCTTCAGTCCTTAGAGATTCCCGAGTGGAAATGGGAGCATATCACCATGGACTTCGTGACGAAGTTACCTAAAACTCTTCGGGGGCACGATACCATCTGGGTGATAGTGGATAGATTGACAAAGAGCGCTAACTTTTTGCCTATGCGCGAGACTTTACCGATGGATAAGTTGGCGAAGCTTTATATCGATGAGGTGGTCTCGAGGCATGGAATACCATTGTCGATCGTGTCGGATCACGACAGTCGGTTCACTTCGAACTTCTGGGATGGATTTCAGAAAGAGCTTGGTACGCGAGTTAAGTTGAGTACGGCTTACCATCCGCAGCCCGACGGGCAGAGCGAACGAACAATCCAAACCTTGGAAGACATGTTGAGGTCTTGTGTCATCGATTTCGGGGGTAGTTGGGACTCTCACCTGCCTTTGGTGGAGTTCGCTTACAACAATAGCTACCACTCGAGTATTGGGATGGCACCTTTTGAAGCACTGTATGGGCGAAAGTGTCGGACTCCCGTGTGTTGGCTAGAAGCGGGAGAGAAGCAGTTCGCCGGACCTGAAATCGTGCAAGAGACTGCCGATAAGGTCAAGTGTATTAGAGAGAGGATGAAAGCGGCTCAAGATCGTCAGAAGAGCTGTGCCGATAAGAAGAGGCGACCGATGGAATTCCAAGTAGGCGACCGCGTTATGCTTAAGGTATCGCCATGGAAGGGCATCATACGGTTCGGAAAACGTGGGAAGCTGAGTCCTCGTTTCCTCGGACCTTTCAAAGTACTTAAGCGTGTAGGGTTGCAGGCCTACCAGATGGAACTGCCACCGGAGTTGAGTAGAATACACAACACGTTTCATGTATGCTACCTCCGGAAGTGTTTGGCGGTAGAAGACAGTGTCATTCCCCTCTCAGAGTTAAGGGTTGACGAAGGTAACCGTTGTGTGGAAGAACCCGACGCCATCTTAGAGAGAAAGACTAAGAAGTTGCGTCATAAGGAAGTCACTTTGGTCAAGGTGCAGTGGAAGCATCACCGAGGAGCAAATGTGACTTGGGAATCCGAGGAGGATATGAAGCGTAGATATCCTCATCTCTTTGTATAGTTGGATTTCGGGGACGAAATCATTCCCAAGTTGGGGAGGATTGTAACACCCTGAATTTTGGGATTGGGTAAGAAGTTGACCTTTACCCAAAGTTCAAGGGGGAAAAGTGTAACTTGGGTTACATAAATACAAATCAAATCTGAGATATTTTCTAAATATCTCATTTGATCTGTTTTGTGTTTGAGAAGTCAGGAAGAAGAGAGAGAGAGCAGGAGAAGGCAGTGTTGAAGGGTCGATCATTTCGGGCAAATCGAGGTATGAATCTAGCTAAATGCTTTGATCTAAATGCTTTTAGCCGCGTAGAATCTCGTTGTGAAGGTTTTAAACCGTTCCATTTCGAGATCTGAGTATTTTCTCATTTGGATCTGGGTTGAATCTGGGTTCTGCATCGTACTGTTCTTGATGAACAAGACGATGGTCAATCGACCGAATGGTTGATTCGACCGAAGGGTTGATTCGACCGGACTGGTGTTCGACCGAAGGGTTGATTCGACCGGACTGGTGTTCGACCGATGGGTCGTTCGATCGGAGTGCCCTTCGACCGGAGATGGTTCGACCGGGGGGTTGTGCCCGACTGGAGGTCGTTCGACCGGAGGTCGTTCGACCGGAGGTCGTTCGACCGGTGTTGTTGTAGACCGGAGTTGTCCTTTGACCGGATTAGGTTCTGTTAAGTTGATTAGCTTCTGTGTCTTTGAGTCCTATTCAAGTAACGAGAGGTTTATCTGTATTTCGACTTACCGATTCTTTCGGTGTTATCATAGGTAGCGCTCGTTAAGAAGAAGGAAACAGAGGTGAGTTCCTACTATCATTTTAAACTTTATACATATCAAAAGTTACCTTTTTGGATCTTATCTTGTTAAAGTAAAATGATGTTTTACTTGCACGTTATGCGATTATGCGAAAAGAATATTTAAGAGCTCATTTTTATGATTTTCATTCTTACCAGAAGTTGAACTGGAAATAACATTTTGTTTATAAAATGTATTTATACCATATGTTTATTTATGGTTGGTCACATATGTTGTTGTGACGAGTCTGTACCATTTCTAGTGGATCCCTAGGTTTTGGAGTAGACTGTATTGTTGGGATGTTACATTCCCCAGAATTGTAGCTATGGATCACTTGTTCCTCGGGGGCAACTTGGTACGGTTATGTGAGGCCGGATACTAGCCATGGTTCATAGTGATCCTAGCGAAGGAGTATACCTTGGTTTTGCGCTTGGGGCTTGATCTCACGTTGAAGCACGGACTTTGTGATTCGTATCCGCGGACTCCAATTGGTTTAGCTCGTAACTCGGTTTGTTGGCCTAACTTTGTGTTTCGCCACAATCCTTGGTAAAATGTTTTGCTTCGGTCCTTTTATGGCGTGTTTATAACGAAAAGCCCGTTTGTGGCAAGGACCTATTGTGTAAACTTAATCTCTTTGGAAATGTTATCTTGATGCAAATGTTTTATCTTTCGAGCTTCATAAACTGTATGTTCTCACCAGGCTTTAAGTCTGACACTTTTTCTCAAATGGTATGTGTATCAGGTTTCCATTAGCGGTGGGTTGCCGGGGGTTTTTGGAGAGACGAGTTTTGAGTCTCGAGGTTTTTGGGATTGATTAGTATTATTGCTGGGCATTGTTAAGTCCCATTCTTTTGATGAAATCCTTGTACAGGATTGTATAGTCTGGAGGACTGATCCCATTTATGAAAAGTTATGGTTTTACATTCGTTATGTTGTCAGGTTTCCAGGTTTTAATTTACTCTGATTTTCGAGGTGTTACACAACGTAATCCCTGAAGACAAGTCTCGAGTCAACATATGTTCATAGCTGAATCGAAGACAAAGCTGCTGAACAAAGAGAAGTCTTCTAGTGACCTGATGCGGATATCAGTGAAGCAAAGACAACTCTACAAATACGCGAAGGAACATGAGGAAAAGCTTCAGCGATAGCTGAACCTCTATCTCTGCAAGAAGAGATACTGAGCGATCAATCGATCACAAAGTTTATGCCTCAAGTTTCCTTTTGTCTATCCTTGCACAAACTAGTACTATGTGTCAGAACGGACATGTCTCTGCCACCATACGTACAACAACTCTGTCAACTACACTGTTCATGACCCGGCCGAAAGCATGTCTCCGAAAATTCAGACTCCCAAAGCCAATATGTGAACGCCACGTGTAAAGTACCCTGCCATGCATTTAATGCATAGGGTATAAATAGGAAGTTCACCCCTTCATCTGAAGGTGTGCTCAATCCTTGAACTCCATATAGAAACCATTGTTTTCTATCTCTCTTAATTCCCCATTCTCTGAATTTCTTGTGCAATCATCTTAGTGTTTCTTAAGTTTGTTTAGATTAAGTCTGTCTTAATCTTATTCCGCAACAAACTTGTAAATTGTATTTTTGATTTATCAATAAACAATTTATTAAACTTTAATTTCTGTGTTTGTATTCAACCCCCCCCCCTTCTACAAACTTGTTAAGCACATACGGGACCAACACATATCACCATACCCTAGAATAGGTGAAAACTGATCATTACCAAATCGAACTGTTCCGCAGTATTTTTCTGTATAGTTGGTCAACAGACCTTTCTGCCCGGTCATATGCTTGGAACACCTGCTATCCAAGTACCACATATGACGGGTCTGCATATGAGAAATTACGAAACAAGAGGTTTAGGTACCTACTTATAAATGGGACCTACAGTGTTAGCACATGATTTTGGCACCCATTGAAATTTGGGTCCTCTTTGCTTTTGAGAATCAAATGAAGAATTAGAATGATAAGAGAGTACATGATATGTGCCAAACCAAACCTCAGAATCTTTACGAGAAGCATAATCATGTTTATCATAATATGAAGACTTTCTAGCAGACAGATGTAACTGGAATAATTGTTGCATAGAATATTTATTGCGAGAAACGACAAGATTTGGTTTTATAATAGCAACATTCACAATCAAAACATCTTTACTAGTCGTAGTCTTATTACAATCAACACTAGAAAAAGATTTAGCAGTCTCGTCAATCTCCTGTTTTGGTTGCCATTCAGATTTAACTCCTAGCCTTTTCTTGCTCAGATCTGAAATATTTGAAACTTTTGAGTTAGATTTTTGAGAAACAAATGAATGCTTCTTCTTTGGGTTACCAGTAGTGATCGGTTTCTGTGAATGCTGAGATTTCTTCTTCTTACCTTTTGAATTCTTATTTTTCACAGAAACTGTTTCATCAACTTTCGTTGATGATTCACGTTTCTCAAACATACTAGATAATCCAAAGGAATTCACAACAAAAGACGAATGATTAGGAAGTTTGGCACTAAAATCAAATTGATCAATACAATCATCCAAAACACCATCAAAGTTTAGAAAATCAAACCCTCCATCAGTTAGACTAAACATATCATTAGATTTTGAAGCCTTAGTTGATTTAGAAAGAACAGTATTCTTAAGCACAGTTGAAAACACTTTTTGTTCAACATCAATCAAATATCTTTCATCTGCTAAAGATTTTTCAAGTTCAGAAATTTTACTTTCCAAAACAAGAGGAGGGACGTAAAGTTTACCTTCAATAGGCTTAGCCTCCATTTCTTTTACAGAATAACTCTCAAAGAATTCATTTGAAAGAGATTTTGATTGAACAGAATTATAACTACTATTCAACTTCTCATAACGAAATGGAAGTTGAAATTTAGATGTGTTCTTTCGTTTTTCTGTTTCCTTGGCTTCATCCTCTTTAGACAGTCCAATCCAGAAAAATTTAAGGTCAGGGTATCGTTGAGAAAGACTTAAGAATGTAAAATCATAAAGTGCAGGCACTTCAGATATACCATTTTTAAGGTAGTGAGGATTCTCATAACCAAGCCCCCAACTCTCTTTATTCTCTTTGGGTTTGTTTAGATGAATGGTTTGTTCAGTTTGACCCAATGAGTATAACTTCTCTTCCAAAGCATTTAATTTTGCAAGTAAAGATTTGTTTTCTTCGGAACGCGAAGAATACATTCTCGTAGGCTCTTTGAAATCAAACTCACACATTCTCAATTTAGAATTTGTTTCAGCAATATCTTTAAGAATTATGGTCTTTTCTTTTGCGCTGGTGTCAATGTTTTTATGTAAAGTCTCAATCAATACTTTCTTCTCAGCAATATCCTCGCTAAGTTTCTGTATTGATTGGTTTTTGTCATTAATAACACCCTTTTCACGCTTAAGTTTCGACTCTAATTCTTGGAGTTTTGTCATCATGGCATGCATTTGATTTAAGAAATCTGATTTAGTTAAATCACATACCTCTTCATTATCCTCTTCATCGAAATCAGCTTCAGCTTCTATTTCCAGCTTGTCTATAAAGCATAGGTGTGCTGTCTCGTCCTTCTCTTCATTTTCATCTTCTTGGTATGAATGATCTAGCCAGAACTCATCTTCTGCCTCAATGCCTTTCCAGCTTCCTGTTGCTTGGCTAGAGGCATTTTGTTCTTGTAGTAGTCGGAGTTCCGGACTTTGAGTCTTCGGCAGTCTTTGGCAAAGTGTCCAAGTCTTCCACAGTTGTAGCACTTTGGAGGTTCTGGATGATTGGTCTCTTCAGCTTTATGCCTTTTCTCTTCTGGCCTCCTTTTCTCTAATCTCTTTCCTTCAAATCTCTCCTTGTGAATATAGTTGCTTGGACCAGATGTATACCTCTGACTGTTCGAGCTAGGCTTTTTGTAGAACTTCTTTTGAAAAGCCTTGGTCAACATAAGCATAGCCTGCTTTAGTTTTTCACAGTCGTCAGAGTCAGAGTTCGCTTCACTTTCAACCTCTTCTGATTTAGACACACTCATCTTCTTCTTCTTCTTCACAACAAGAGCAATTGAATCAGCAACTGTCTTCTCAGACTATCTCTTTTCATCCATGATCTCATCCACCTCTTCCTCATTCTGCTTGAGGGTTTCATAGACCTCGTGAAGTGGACTATCGTTCAAATCTTTTATTTGCTTCATCTGTCTTGTAAATCTTTTCCATTCAGGCTGGAGGATGCTGAGGAATTTGACATTTAGCTCTATCTGGGATTTATTGACCTTGTTCTTGCTTAACTCATTCAGCAAGGTCACAAATCTTTCATATGTTTCTGCTAAAGATTCTCCAACTCTATCTTTGACCTCTTTATAGTTGTTGAGGCAGTTGGATATCTTGAGCTGGTTTCCAACTTTTAAACCAAGCATCATTTTCTCCAGTTGATCCCACATTTGTTTGCCTGTAGCTTTGTAGCTGTCAATCTTCACATATATTTCATTAGTAATGCCTTGAAGAATGAAAGACTTTGCTAATCTATCAGCTCTTGCTCTCTTTAGATCATCACCATCGAGTTCATCAATCTTAAGTTGATATATTATCTCCTCAGTCCCAACCATACGATTCTTCATAACAGGTGGCATAACTCCTTCCTCTAAAGATTTCCTGATAAATTCACCCAAATCATGTCTTTCTATGAAGTCCATGAACCGATATTTCCACTGCTCATACTCTCCCCTGAAGAGTACTGGTGGCTTTGTGTCAGTTCCGATAGCTAGAGCTTCTCTTGATGTCATCCAGATTGATTATATGTTCAAGAAGAACTTGTAATTGATCGTTAGTCCAGATAAAATCAAATGAAAACTGAATAATATGATTCAGAAAGACTAAGTCAGGTACTGGCGCAAAAGCACAATTTATTCTACAAGGTGTTGGCGCAAAAAGGGACTTCGCTCTAAGAGAAGATGGCACAAAGAGGATTTTGCGCGAGAGGCGGGTCGCGCAAAATGGAGGTTTGCGCGAGAAGTGAGTCACGCGAAATTGAACTTTGCGCGAGAAGTGGGTGGCGCAAACCAGAGACTTGCGCGAGAAGAAGGTCGTGCGAAATGGAGGTTTGCGCGAGAAGTTGATGTCGCAAACTGGGGTCTTGAGGCCTGGTGTGTTGTTGCGACCGGAGTGTTGAATGGCGCAAAAGAAAATTTGCGCTAAGCACTGAGTCGCTTATGAAATGGCTCAAAACTACAATCTCGCGAGTTCTTCCCTACAGCTTCGAAAAATGACTCTGATTCACAAATAAACCTATCTAGACTTCGATTAGCAGTCCCAAATTTTGACAAATAGACCATTAACACTTCTAGAACATATTACAAGCTTTTGATCTCAAAAACAAAACTTTTTGAAGATTTGATCGATGGAACAGTGAGTTTGAACTCGTGAACTGATAGACACCAAAATCACCAAATGGGAATCGATTAAAGTGCTATACTGAAATTAAACTATACCAACTCGATCAAAAACACTTTTCGAATACAACCTGATCGATTTCAACACCAATAACACACTAAAACTCAAAAAGGATTTTAAAGATGAAGAACATAGTGTCGAGTTCTAGTTTTTTATTTGAATCTGGTTTTAGGCTCTGATACCAATTGTCGGTCCTCTAATTAATCAAGTTCTTAAAAAACAAACACAATCACAAATATATGATAAACAAACCTGATTGATTTCCAAATCCACAGATTACAAATCACACTGATTTGTGTTTTTCTCTTTGAAGCTCTCTCTATTTTCTCTCTAGGATTGTTGGCAGGATAATAATGATTGATAATATCTAACTTCTACCTAATATCAACTAACATAATATCTAAAACAATAATATCCTAAAAAATCTAATAAATAGATATTTAGGAATAATATAAAATACAATAATTAACTTTGACAATTATTACAAACTAACATTAGACTAATATTGAGAGTGACTTTTCAGCTTTAGCTTCAGATTCCAATCTTCAGATTGGATGATCTTGAATCCAATAAATCTGTGATCTAACAAAGCTAACAATCATGCGGTGGGAGCTTTAGATGACATCATTTCCACAAAATGACTAGTTCCCTATCCAAAAAGGATGCCTCATTCAATACTTTACCTCATATATGAACCCGATTACATCCCAGTCAATATTGTCACTGCGTTTCTCATAACGAGCCGTCACAAACTCAATCTCAACGTTCGATGTATCTCACTGATGACGGGAGGAACATTGAGTCCTTAATTAATCAGTTTTCTAATAATAAGATCTCGGTTGCCTCCCAGCCTCAAGTTGTTCAGTAATTTACAACCATAACTACCCATCTCCACCAAGGGTATCCCAAGCGAACTTTACCCTTAAATACTTCTAATTGTCCCTCACTAAACCTCGCTACACCCTTTACTTACCTTCAAGACTATAACACCATTTGTAGAAACGGTCAAACCACCGTTGATTATACTCCCTTCGATTCCAAGTACCCACAACCATAATGGCTTGACCCGAGTGGTAAGGAATCCGTATAATGTTGCTAAGTCGATCACTCGTTGCTGTTACAGGAACGATGTATATACTCTCGACAAATCAAGGCCTCCTAAATAATCGAGTTCTACTTAAGGTCTACCTAAATATTCTCACTAAATTTATTCAATAAACCATACCATGAAAGATCTATCGTCTTTTCCTTGACGAAATTCCTAACAACAAGTTTGGTCCGATCCAACACAACAATAGGTTCGTTCCCCAAGCCGACACGACATCTGTAAGGATTCCCAAAACTTCCGTAGATCAAAGCATTGGTCTGATGTTTCATCCAGAAACATACCATTACACTCTACAGATAGTCGATTATCCCAAACTCTATGATTACACAACTCCCATAATGCATTCAAGCATCGATTGACAAATCAGCGAAAGCCTTGCTGATTACAGAAATACCAATGATCAATCCCCAAATCCTTCAGATTACCACTTAAATTGCAGACACCCAAGATTCAATGGAAGTGCACTGAAGCATCCCAACGGTTATAGCCCTCAAAATCGAGTGTCGACACCTATCCTCAAAATGACTATACTACAAATGTGGGTGTACCGTCAAATATTTCATTCCAGAATTGCATTGTCGAATTAAAGTTGACACCTAACATGACACTAAAATTCTAGTCTTACATCTCTAACAAACGAACCACAATATTTCCTTTATTTTTGAAGACTCACCCGGATGGCACACCTCCAACACATACATGATGTCGAACAATCAACACATCGATTCATTTTCAACCATAAGCGAGCAACCACACAATGCTTTAACCCGAAGATTTACCGAAACGAAAAGATCACCACTTAAATAACTGGGAGAATACATAAATCTAATACCTCATTTATTCATGTGTGCACCAATTCATAAAACTGAAATCCAAAATTAAAAACTGACCACAAGTTAGACTATCTAGCGCTTCATTTCCCAAGGACTCCTTTAGTCTCTAATCACAGTTCCATTCACACAAGGGTTTAAATCTCTAGCTCTAATGAGTTCAAGGTTTTACAACTATATGACTCAACAGATGTGCCAATTGAAATTTCATAAGACTTGCAAACACAAAATCTTTATAACAATTAATCATACGTGTAAAGATTCACTACACTTACTCGGTAGTTGTGCAAAGTGGTAAAAAATGCCACACACATGGAACCATTTCAAAAGGAATTTGATCACTACTCACGCTAACAATGGCAATGGCAAAAGGTGCACAACAAAATTATCAAATGGACCACAATGGTCCTAGCATACTTCAGTTTACTTCCCAAATTTAGTAAAACGATAAGTACATGCAATTTGGTCAAAACGTAAAATAATCTAAATCGACTCCATACATTTAAGTTGCACAAACAAGACATTCTTTGTTCCAAAATAGTGGCCACCATGTCATGCATACTAATAGACTAATAAAATGCATTGCACGACACAATAACAGTAAAACCGAACAACCTAAAAATGTTCGAGGATAAAGTCCAACATGAAATACCCTTGTATAAAACCCAAAAGCGCAACTATGCAATATGAAGACTCTCAAGACGCCTCTTGCGGTTGCGAAATGACGTGTGCGAAACCCGCATGTGACATGCCGCTCAATAAAACTCATAAATTTACATTTACCATAATTAAAGCTTACGCATTTCAAAGTTCATCTATGCGACGCAAAACATCGAAAAAATAGAACTCCATAAGACCCAGCAAAATTTCCATAAAACTCAGTGAAACTCAACGACACCCAAAATCAAATGGAACCAAAATTTTCGTTTACAACAAGCAAATATCATAATACAAAGTTATAACTTAAGTGTCATGATTTTCTAAAATTTCTCTTTTATCGTATCGTGATATAAGGTGGCACTTTTTAATAAAACTCGCATGGAATATAAATTCCCAATAATACTCAATCACCAAAATAATGGAAAGTAACTCTTCGTCTAAAACCTTAACATACGTTGAGGAGATCAAATGTTAAAGTCATAAATTACAGTTACTTGTCCAAGACCCCAAACAACATTAAAAAAGGAATATTTCAATATCCGAAAATACTGCTGGACATCAACGAGGATAAAGAGAGTCTCAATAAAGTTTGTAACCCTGTGCAAATGCATGTTTGAACTTATGGTTTAAAATCTCATGCATGTAAAACGTCTTTCCAGGCATTCCAAATATGACTAGCATGATGGTTTGGGGAAAGTATGAAATACTTTGTGCAAATTATTTTAAAAATACGTGTCGTGCATGAATTTTGGTCAAGACCCAAAATCTTAGGACCGAGCTCACCAAGTCCAACGATCAAACTACCGACATCCGGATGTTCAACACCTTAAGTTAACGATAGACAACTAAGCCGGTTAAACTTACAATTTCTTCTTGAAATAAGGTCGATTCAATAGACCTACGGTTCAAATTCTACCAATTGCTCCGACCCAAAATGGTCGACTTAATGCATTCATTATTCTTAACCGTCACACTAAGTGACAATGCTATAAACATCAACTTCTTCAAGCTACTACTCCTTAGAAACTCATCCATTACCCCCCATCGGTTTTCACATCAAGACAATTCAAGCATACCCATGTAACATGTAAGTTTACCATGACACTGGCTAGGTGCCGTTATGAACGTACCGTACATGATTACTCTTACTACTCCCGACATGATTCCCGATATAAATGACTATATCAACCTCTAAGTATCCTATTCTTAAAATTCCTAATTATGCAATCTCAATTTCATCAATTAAAAGGACGCTAGTTTGAGTCTAGGTATCCGAAATCAGCACATAACTCTCTCAAACTTAAGCTCTGATACCAACTTGTAACACCCTCAAATTTGGAAAGAGCAACTAAATAAAATTTTCGACAATACATCAAATAAAAGATAAATCTTCTTCCAATAAATCAAGACTTGATACACGTTGTGACATCTGCCTTCCGGAACCTCCAAGTTAGCACCCGAGCTGTGAAAATCACGATTAAATATATAGGAACACCCTTCTACGACCTAATTTTATAGGCAAGGGCTTTAGTTTCCTAAGGTTCCCGGTAGTGCGCTTAGAATATCCGGTCACTGCGCGTAACGGGATACACAGTCTTATAAAATGCCAATCCGATAAAATTAACATTTTATTTTATTAATAGTAATAATAATGAGTGGGTTATTTATAAAATTTAATTAACCAAATATAAATTCTAAATTTTAAGCAATCAAAACAAAAATTTAAGCAAATAATTGAGAATTTACCTACCCATAACCTATCTTTTTATAAAAATTACATTATATATATATATAAAACTTAAATTAAATAAATATATATATATATATATATATATATATTTTTAAAGAATTGGCCATGTGCCCCCCCCCCTTATATCCCCACTTTTGTTCTTCAAAACCACCAACACTCCATCATTTCTCTCATTTCTCTCTCTCTCTCTAGCATCATTTCTCTTTTCATTTCTCTCTAAACTCCAGCCCCAAACCTCCTTCCAAATCATAATTCTTGAAGATCAAAACAACTCCTCATCATCAAGGTAACATTCTACTCTTGTATTTCATGAATCTTACCTTTAAATCTTCATAAAAATCAAGTTTTCATCATTTTTCCTTCATTCTTCTTCATCTTCTTGAAGGTTTTCTAGAATTTAGGGCTTTGTAAAGTCCCTAAATGGTAGGTTATACACCAATGACATGTTAAATGTCAAGCAATGGTGATAACCTATGACCCATACCTCTAAAACTCAAGAAAATGAAGTTTGAATGACATGCATGTCCATTTTTCTTACAATCTAAAGATATTAGAGTCCATACATGGGTTTCAAAAAGTTAAAGGATGATTTTTACTAAAACTTATGTTAAAATGGAAGATAAAAACGTTTTCAATCAAGAAACCCCAATTTATGGGCCAAAAAGTGATAAAAAGTTCATAAAATTAAGTTATTTCATTTTTAGTTTCTGTTAGATTTATTGCATGTTAGTATTTCGGGTAGAACTTGAAAAATATGGACTCAAATGCTATGAATCTTCTTCTGGAATTTAATATAATGAAATACCAATCAAACCCCACTGGAATCACTCAAAAATATTGAGTTTTTACCCCTCAACCTTACCTCTAAAGTTTATGGTGCAATCTGAATCCGGCTGGACAAAATCTTGCAATCAATCAACCATAACCATCATGCAAAACCATAAAAATTAATGATTCTTTTTCTGGAAGTAACTTTAATGATCTGGGAACCAAACAAAATTTGATTCACTTGAAAATATAAAGATTTGAGTACTCAACCATCATTAACAAGTTGAGTGTGCAAAAAGCAACTTTCTGTCAGATTGGGACACTTGTCTTAAAACGGATGTAACTCACTCATTATTGGTCCAAATAAGATGAATCTTTTTCTGGAAGTTTCTTCTTTGAATAAGGAACAAAACCCAACTTGAATAACCAGAAAAGAGTAAGTTTTGACCCTTCAAATGATCGAGACAAGCAGAAGGTGTACACTGCATGGATCTCTGTGACCAATGAACTTTAAGAACATAATTGCCCTATCTAATCAACTCCAAAAAGGGTGCTACCTATTTCAAAAGTTCACCAAGGCAGTAAATTAAACACTAATAAAAATTTGGTAAAATAATAACATATGGAAAATGGTTATAATATCATTAAAAGTAGGCATAAAATTCTGACAGCTTAAGTCAAGGGAAAGATTTGTTAAAAAGAGGATTTTTGGACTTTATAACTTTATAATTTATTCAAAGATTTATATATTTGTACTTGAAATCACATTATAGTATATAATTTAGTAAATAAACTAAAACAACTAATTGAATGATTTTGGACTAAAATATACACTTATTGGCATTTCATAAATCACTCGGAAGGATTATTTGGACTTAGGGACGAGTAATGACGTATTTTCCTTGTGGCATCTTTCGTTATAGGAAATATAGGGAGTAACGACCTTCGGTGATCACTATCTCAAAATCCTCGCACTTTCTCCAAAAGGTGAGTATTTACAGCCCACTTTTATCGTTTTAATTGATTTTGGGGTGAAAAGCATGTTTAAATTGCGTATTTAAAGATTCATGAGAATTGTTTGAAAGTATTGCGAATTGGCAATTTATAAGGCTTTGTTTAAAGCATTTGGAATTATAAGCTATATGATAAGTATGCAATTGATGTGTTGAGTTTTTAATGTTAAGACCCCGTGACACTACTATTAACTCGAAGAAAATCGGGCCTATAGTATTAGTGGGTAGCGCTATTTGGTGTGACAAACCCACCTTAATGCTGACGAGCAGGGGTGCACTATACTAGAGAAGATGACTAAACATGTGGCTCGAACCACCACTGAGTTAGTTCATCGGGGGCGTTGAAATTGGTCAGGGACGGCTTAGTAGTGGCTCAACGTAATATTATCTTTGCATACACTTATCATAAAGAAATTGAATTATGGTACTCATGAATCAAAGAATTGAAGATTGGTTTTTACACGTGATTTACAATGTCAACTTGCATATAAAAATGATTTGTGCATATTTAAAACCTGTGAACTCACCAACTCTTTGTAGTTGACCTTGTTTTATACATGCTTTTCAGGAAGTCAAGAAGGTAGACAACGATGTTTAAGCTACTTGAATAATGTTTTGAAGCAAGCTTACCTTTACGAATATATTCCGTTATGTTTAAGATTTTGGGAATTGTAAACGATGATAAATATATTTTTTTTTGTAATGCTTTAAATAATTAAATTGTATGGTGGTATGAATTTTAATCTTGTGCTATGCGTATCGAGCTGTTATGTCCCGTGTTTCCGCTTTAGCGGGGTGTGACAGATTTGGTATCAAAGCCACAGGTTATAGAGAATACCGGTTTTATTATAAAACCATTCACTATAACCTCTATTTTCAAAAAAAAAAATTACAAATAAAATTACGAATTCGAGTATACTACAAGTATGACTAGAATATGTTTCATATTATTATATTCTAACTTAAACGAAGCTTGATCACCCTCGTTTAATTTAGATGTATATAATGGGGACATGGACCGGTTATGCTAGGGGTTACTAAAAATAGAAACTTTTGTTCATGAAAATGAAAAGCATGGCTGTTATGTGAGTTTGCATGGTATTTTTGGGTTTTGATAAATATTTTAGCATGTTTTAACAAATTAAACTTTGTCAATTACCGCAGTCATTATGTCACGGACACCACCTCACCGAGAGCAGTCACCTGACGAGTCAGGCTATTTTACTCACATACCTAGAGGGGATACTTCCAGGAGTGAGGACTTTGACCCATCCGAGCATAGTTTTTCAGAGTCTGGTCAGTCTCCTGAGAGATCCGTCACACCTTTGACCGATTCATCTTCACAGTCTGTACCTAGAGCGAGAGCCCGAGGCATCGCTCGGATGAGTGTGCGGCCACCCGTTCGGGAGACCTTTACCATGCCACGTAGGGATGAAACTGGGCCCTCTCGACCGAGAGGATGGAGAGTATCGCCACCCCCATGTGTTGGGATACCGGTGCCACGTCCAGCTGGTATGATAGCAGCTGAGAGCTATTGGGTTTCGGGCATGTCCCGGGACATAGAGCTGTTAGGACGGAGTTAGAGCATCATGGGCATTCCATTGACGCACTCCTGTCTATGTTTAAATTGAATTATCACATTGTGGATGGGGTTATATCGATGATGAGCATGAGTGACCAGATGGTGAATGGAATTATGGGTGGGCTGGTTGATACTAGGGCGGTGGTGAGGAGGTTGTACGCATGTTTATCCTTAGGGATGGGATTTGTGGTGGTTGTGATCGCATGGTTGATGATGTTTTTCATGCGTCGGTAGTCTAGTTTGATAAAGGATATTTGGGATGTTAAACTTTCTTTTGGTAGCATGTAGCCCGTTGTTTTGAACAATTACTTTTTGCATGGCTACTACTTTTGGTTGGATATTAAACTTTTGATGTGGTATCTTTATAATTTTGAAAATGTCTATGAAATGTTGATTATGATTACTTACAACGTGTGGTTTTGAAATATATGTTGTTAATATATGATGTATCGAATGTATATTTAATCAATTGCAATGAATATATATTGTATTAAGAACGTAGAATAGATATAAAATGAGTACGGATATAGTAATAGATGATGATTAGATTTTAATTTGAAGCTTTGCCTTAGAATTATGCCTCCAAGAAGGGAAAACCCCGAAATTACGCGACTCGTGTCTGAACAAATCTTAGTTGCACTTCCCAATATAGTTAGTTAGGTAGCGGCAGGTTTGAATGCTAACCAAGTTGACAATCCAAGGGTCGGTACAAACGGAGATAAAGAATGTACATATAAGACATTTAGATCTTGTAACCCGAAAGAATTCCATGGTACTGAAAGAGCTGTTGGATTATTAACTTGGATTGAAGGAATGGAGTCCGTACTCCATATTAGTAAGTGTACAGAAGCAAACAAGGTGGCATTTGCAGCTTGTCTACTGCAAGGGCGAGCGCTGACACGGTGGAATACTCAGGTTCAAACACGAGGACGGGATGCTGCTAACAAAGTCACATGGGATGAATTTAAAGAGATGCTTAAAGAGGAATATTGTTCGAGGAGTGAAATGCAAAAGTTACAAGAGGAGTTGTGGGATCACGAAATGAAGGGAAATGATATAGATGCATACACAACACGATTTCATGAATTGGCAAAGATGGTATCCCATTTGGTTTCACCAGAGGAGAATCGAGTAGACAAGTATATCTGGGGTTTAGCTCCATTAATCCGAGGGGATGTGACTTCGGGCAATCCAAAAACCCTCCAAGAAGCAGTAAAATTAGCAACCAAACTTACCAACAATGCCAACCGTTCGGGACTTTTCATTAATGACAGAGCTAAGGGAAAGAGGAAGATTGAGGAAACTTCAGGGAGACAGTTTGACAGGAGCCGAGGAAAGGAGCAAAGAATAGTGGAGAATTATGGAATCCAAGCTCAGGCTACTGACAAAGGAAAAGGAACGTATCCAAAATGTGACAAGTGTAACAATCATCACACTGGGAATTGTATTATTTGTCACAAATGCAACAGAGGGGGTAATTATGCGAAGGATTGTAAGATTGGGGGAAGACGAGTTTGTTTTGAGTGTGGAAGTCCGGATCACATCAGGAACACCTGTCCCAAGATGAACAGAAGACTGAATTTTAATCAGGCTCAACCGGCCAACCAAGGGAATTAAAGAGGTCAGGCACGGGGTCGGGTATTCGAAATCAGGGCAGATAGAAGTTTCGTATCACTAAATTTTAGATCAAAAATTAATCGAAAACCCCAAAAGTTAAAAGAAATTTATAATGGACAAGAAGTTAGGGTCAAGGATGTAATTTTGAACTGTACCCTAAACCTAGATGAAAAGGAATTTAGTATAGGCTTAATTCCAATTAAGTTAGGAAGTTTTGACATAATTGTGGGCATGGATTGGTTGTCTAAAAAGCAAGCAGAAATATGTTGTTCTGAGAAAACTCTTCGAATTCCATTATCGGAAGGAGAAGTACTTTTTGTACATGGAGAGAAGCCCAAAAGGAATTTAAAGATGGTATCATGTATGAAGATGCAGAATTATCTGAGGAAAGAGTGTGTTGCATTTCTCGTGCATGTAGTAAATAAAGAGACTAAGAAAAATGCATTCAAGATTTTCCTATAGTCCGGGATTTTCCCGAAGTATTTCCTGATGAATTACCCGGATTACCCCTACCAAGACAAGTTTAATTCCGCATAGATTTAATTCCAGGAGCTGCACCAGTATCCAACGTGCGCCATATGAAGCTTTATACGGACGTAAGTGTAGATCCCCACTCAGTTGGATGGAAACCAGTGATAGTCAATTGATCGGGCCTGATATTATACAAGAAACCACTGATAAAATATCTACTATCCAGGATAAACTAAAAGTTGCGAGAGACCGTCAGAAAAGTTATGCAGATAACCGTAGAAAGCCGTTAAAATTCCAATCGGGTGATAAAGTCCTTCTGAAAGTGTCACCTTGGAAAGGATTGGTTCGATTTGGGAAAAGAGGTAAATTGAGTCCAGGATATATTAGCCCATTCGTGATGCTAGAAAGAATTGGACCAGTAGCTTATAAACTCAAATTACCACAAGTGCTGAGTGCTATACAGGACACTTTTCATGAGTCAAATTTAAAGAAATGTTTAACTGATGAATCATTGGTTATAAATCCTGAAGAGGTTCAGATTGTCGAGCATTTGCGATTCGTAGAAAAACCAATTGAAATCGTTGACCGGGAAGTCAAACGCCTGAGGCGTAGTAAAATTCCAATCTTGAAAATTCGTTGAAACTCGAGTCTTGGACCCGAGTACACCTGGGAGCCGGAAGATCATATGAAGCTCAAGTATCACCACCTCTTCACAAAGGACAGTCCAGAGATAGCAATCATTAATTTCGGGACGAAATTCTTTTAAGGAGGGGAGACTGTGACATCTGCCTTCCGGAACCTCCAAGTTAGCACCCGAGCTGTGTAAATCACGATTAAATATATAGGAACACCCTTCTACGACCTAATTTTATAGGCAAGGGCTTTAGTTTCCTAAGGTTCCCGACAGTGCGCTTAGAATATCCGGTCACTGCGCGTAACGGGATACACAGTCTTATAAAATGCCAATCCGATAAAATTAACATTTTATTTTATTAATAGTAATAATAATGAGTGGGTTATTTATAAAATTTAATTAACCAAATATAAATTCTAAATTTTAAGCAATCAAAACAAAAATTTAAGCAAATAATTGAGAATTTACCTACCCATAACCTATCTTTTTATAAAAATTACATTATATATATATATAAAACTTAAATTAAATAAATATATATATATATATATATATATATATATATATTTTTAAAGAATTGGCCATGTGCCCCCCCCCCCTTATATCCCCACTTTTGTTCTTCAAAACCACCAACACTCCATCATTTCTCTCATTTCTCTCTCTCTCTCTAGCATCATTTCTCTTTTCATTTCTCTCTAAACTCCAGCCCCAAACCTCCTTCCAAATCATAATTCTTGAAGATCAAAACAACTCCTCATCATCAAGGTAACATTCTACTCTTGTATTTCATGAATCTTACCTTTAAATCTTCATAAAAATCAAGTTTTCATCATTTTTCCTTCATTCTTCTTCATCTTCTTGAAGGTTTTCTAGAATTTAGGGCTTTGTAAAGTCCCTAAATGGTAGGTTATACACCAATGACATGTTAAATGTCAAGCAATGGTGATAACCTATGACCCATACCTCTAAAACTCAAGAAAATGAAGTTTGAATGACATGCATGTCCATTTTTCTTACAATCTAAAGATATTAGAGTCCATACATGGGTTTCAAAAAGTTAAAGGATGATTTTTACTAAAACTTATGTTAAAATGGAAGATAAAAACGTTTTCAATCAAGAAACCCCAATTTATGGGCCAAAAAGTGATAAAAAGTTCATAAAATTAAGTTATTTCATTTTTAGTTTCTGTTAGATTTATTGCATGTTAGTATTTCGGGTAGAACTTTAAAAATATGGACTCAAATGCTATGAATCTTCTTCTGGAATTTAATATAATGAAATACCAATCAAACCCCACTGGAATCACTCAAAAATATTGAGTTTTGACCCCTCAACCTTACCTCTAAAGTTTATGGTGCAATCAGAATCCGGCTGGACAAAATCTTGCAATCAATCAACCATAACCATCATGCAAAACCATAAAAATTAATGATTCTTTTTCTGGAAGTAACTTTAATGATCTGGGAACCAAACAAAATTTGATTCACTTGAAAATATAAAGATTTGAGTACTCAACCATCATTAACAAGTTGAGTGTGCAAAAAGCAACTTTCTGTCAGATTGGGACACTTGTCTTAAAACGGATGTAACTCACTCATTATTGGTCCAAATAAGATGAATCTTTTTCTGGAAGTTTCTTCTTTGAATAAGGAACAAAACCCAACTTGAATCACCAGAAACGAGTAAGTTTTGTCCCTTCAAATGATCGAGACAAGCAGAAGGTGTACACTGCATGGATCTCTGTGACCAATGAACTTTAAGAACATAATTGCCCTATCTAATCAACTCCAAAAAGAGTGCTACCTATTTCAAAAGTTCACCAAGGCAGTAAATTAAACACTAATAAAAATTTGGTAAAATAATAACATATGGAAAATGGTTATAATATCATTAAAAGTAGGCATAAAATTCTGACAGCTTAAGTCAAGGGAAAGATTTGTTAAAAAGAGGATTTTTGGACTTTATAACTTTATAATTTATTCAAAGATTTATATATTTGTACATGAAATCACATTATAGTATATAATTTAGTAAATAAACTAAAACAACTAATTGAATGATTTTGGACTAAAATATACACTTATTGGCATTTCATAAATCACTCGGAATGATTATTTGGACTTAGGGACGAGTAATGACGTATTTTCCTTGTGGCATCTTTCGTTATAGGAAATATAGGGAGTAACGACCTTCGGTGATCACTATCTCAAAATCCTCGCACTTTCTCCAAAAGGTGAGTATTCACAGCCCACTTTTATCGTTTTAATTGATTTTGGGGTGAAAAGCATGTTTAAATTGCGTATTTAAAGATTCATGAGAATTGTTTGAAAGTATTGCGAATTGGCAATTTATAAGGCTTTGTTTAAAGCATTTGGAATTATAAGCTATATGATAAGTATGCAATTGATGTGTTGAGTTTTTAATGTTAAGACCCCGTGACACTACTATTAACTCGAAGAAAATCGGGCCTATAGTATTAGTGGGTAGCGCTATTTGGTGTGACAAACCCACCTTAATGCTGACGAGCAGGGGTGCACTATACTAGAGAAGATGACTAAACATGTGGCTCGAACCACCGCTGAGTTAGTTCATCGGGGGCGTTGAAATTGGTCAGGGACGGCTTAGTAGTGGCTCAACGTAATATTGTCTTTGCATACACTTATCATAAAGAAATTGAATTATGGTACTCATGAATCAAAAAATTGAAGATTGGTTTTTACACGTGATTTACAATGTCAACTTGCATATAAAAATGATTTGTGCATATTTAAAACCTGTGAACTCACCAACTCTTTGTAGTTGACCTTGTTTTATACATGCTTTTCAGGAAGTCAAGAAGGTAGACAACGATGTTTAAGCTACTTGAATAATGTTTTGAAGCAAGCTTACCTTTACGAATATATTCCGTTATGTTTAAGATTTTGGGAATTGTAAACGATGATAAATATATTTTTTTTTGTAATGCTTTAAATAATTAAATTGTATGGTGGTATGAACTTTAATCTTGTGCTATGCGTATCGAGCTGTTATGTCCCGTGTTTCCGCTTTAGCGGGGTGTGACACACGTCCAAAATAAAATTCTATATTTAACCTCATCAATTAAAACTCCAGTCTTATATACGAGGACTAAACCAAAGTCGGGTGTTACTTAACCTAAATACAAGTTGCTAATCCCATAATAGATGCGAAAGACTTCACCAATCTATCACTTCTCGGGCACATAGCTAGCACTCAACTCTTCACAGGGCCGCTAGAACTAATGCCGAAACGGAACTTGATGCACATGCCGACAAATAAAAATGTTAGGCTAACGCCTAGTGAGTTCAAGAGTTTTCAACATGAATAAATATACCGTTAAAAAGGAAGAATGGAATTTAAATCATAACCTTTCAAAATTATATGATTCAAATATGAAAACGACTCGTTTTCCAATAATATGTATTTTAAGCGAAGGAAATACCCATATAAACGTTTTCCAATTCAAACTATTTTAAGGACGAATATCCCAATAATAAACGTTCTTTCGTAAATTATATTCAACCCAAAACTCACTCAAAACGTGAATAGAAATCGAACCCTCCATTTATGAAAACGCGGATAAAACTTTACATCCCAAAACACCCAAAACATGGGTGGTGCATAATAATCAACCCATAAATCATTAATAAAATCTATATATATAAAACGTCACTGATAACTTGGATAATAAAATTTAATACACAAATAGCACCTTCCAGTGACGGGGGAGACCCGATTTCGTTGTACGTGGCAGAACACAAAGTTAAGCCACATAGCCATGTTGTCGAACTGCACCTCAGATTGTAACTGTATTGCCTGCTCTGCCGAGCTACACCTCCAGTCGGATTGTATTTGAAGTCCTAAAAACTATGTATCCCCCATTGCCTACTTCGTCGATCTACACCTCAAGGATACACGATCTTATTGCCTGTTTCTTCTCTAGTGGAGTTTCATCCTCAGGGTACTCATTCGACCCCTAGTGCCTACTCCCTAGCATTCAAGATAGGAGCCTCAACTCTTTACTTGATAACTCATGGTCCCGAAGTACAACCCATAAAGGGTTCTCTCCGTAAAACAACTGGGACAACAACAATGCCAACATGGCATGATTCCCAAGGTGAGAATATCAAGACTCCTCCTTAAATATGACTGAGTTACATGCCTATGGATCAAATGCATTATAGTCTAAAATACATGACTCCAAAAGAATGACACACACACTCAAAACATGTATTCTACAAAATAAAGTGTGATAAATGCAACTCACCCCCAAAGCTTCACTTAAGTTATTAAAACCGGACAAATGTCCCCAAAACCCAACAGAGATGATAACAGAGCCATAAGCTCAACCAATCAAATGACCATACGCTTCCATAAAACGAAATAAAACGCAATCGACTAACGTTTATGCACACACATGATCCAAAATACATGGAATAACTCCAACACAATTTAGATTGGGAGAACTCATTTTCCGAATGATTCTATACCATTTATTCTTTCAAAAATGTCCCTTAACACAAAATCAATCGTTTCTCCAAACCACACACTAAATGTACATTTATACTCAAAATATCTACTTCCACAAAATAACTTGTTAAAATACAACTACTTTTGATTTATTTGTCAAAATCCTCAAAATCCCCACAGCAACTTGAATCACCAAAAACGGAGTTGGGATGCAAAAGTTATGAAGAAATAAAGAATGAGGGCTGAAATTCGGGTTTTATGCTCGAACAGGGCTTCGCACGGGTTTTCACGTGGCCAAAGTGCGCCACAACCCTCCCACTTACCCCAAAGTCACGTGGGTGACTCAAAGTCACACCAAAAGAATGTCATACCAGGCGCGAGGGGTGTGTTTTAAACTGTAATGAGGTTTGTCAATGATATATACATGATCTGGTTTATCTGCAGTGACAAAACCTTCATGCTGCGAGGCGTAAACCTCCTCCTTAAGAATGTCATTCAAGAAGGCAGTCTTCACGTCCATTTGATAGACTGTGAAGTTCTTGTGTGCAGCATAGGCTAGGAACATCCTGATTGCCTCAATACGCTTAACTGGAGCATATGTCTCGTCGTAATCTATGCCTTCCTCTTGCCGATATCCTTTAGCCACAAGTCTTGCTTTGTTTCTTACAACAATACCATCCTCATCCTTTTTATTCTTGAATACCCATTTCGTGCCAATGACAGTTTTTCCTTTAGGTCGGGGCACGAGTCGCCAAACTTTAACTGCATCAAATTGGTTGAGCTCTTCTTGCATGGCTGTAATCCAGTCTGGATCATGAAGAGCTTCTGAAACTTTTGTAGGCTCAATCTTGCTTGGAAAAGAATCAAACATGCATTCATTTACTACTGCAGAACTAGTTTGCACCGGCTTTGACGGATCTCTAATAATTTGATGAACCGGGTGCTCTTTGGTTCATTGTGTACATGAGGGAGTGGATTAAATGTAGACCAATATGTTGATCATCTAAGAATACTTCTTCGTCTTCTTTTTGAGGTTCAGTTAAAGTGATTGGTGCAGAAGTCTCAGCTGGTTGGACATTTGATGTCTGTTGAGTAGGCATTACTGTGCACCCAACTGATTGTGTGACTTCTGTCTCAGCATTGTCATGTGCAACTTTAACTGATTGAGTAGGTGTTTGAACTTGATTTTTAGTCTGAATTGGGGAAGTTGATTCAGTTGAGAAATCTGATGTGATTGGGTGATTTTCACTTAAGTCTTCAGATTTGTCAATCACAACAGGTTTAGTTACTTTAGATCCTAGAAACTCGTCATAAAAGTGTTCAAATAATAAATCTAATTCTTTTAAATGTGACATAGATGTAGAAGCTTTATCATAATTCGTAACACAAGAAACAGGTGTTGGACTTATTTGTCCATAAGCTAAAACTCCTGTTATAACGGGTTCTGAACTGAGGTGCTCATAAGCCATCTCTTCATCAAATGTAACGTTGACGCTCTCAACCACAATCTTTGAGTTCTTCAAGTAGACTCTGTATGCCGCAGATGTCTGAGAGTAGCCAATGAAAATGCCTTCATCAGCCTTGGGACTAAACTTGTTCAAGTTATCCTTATCGTTCACCATAAAACTCTTGCATCCAAAGATGTGAAAATGTTTGACGCTAGGTATCCTATTGTTAATTAAAGCATATGGTGTTTTACCAAATCGGCGATGGATGATGCATCTGTTTTGAGTATAACAAGCAGTAGACACAGCTTCAGCCCATATAAATAAGGGTAAGTCAGACTGGCATAGCATCGTGCGTGCAACGTCGACTAAAGTTATATTCCTTCTTTCAACTACCCCATTCTGTTATGGCGTTCTGGAAGCAGAAAACTGATTAGTTATCCCGACCGATTCGAGATAATCTTCAATAGTTTTGTTCTTGAATTCTGTGCCATTATCAGTTCAGAGCAGCTTAACTGTCTTCTGCAAGTTCACTTGGATGGTCTTCAGAAATGAGATGATGACATCGGGGGTCTCATATTTTGATATTAAAAAATTGACCCAAGTGTATCTTGAATAATCATCCACTATTACTATAACGTACTTCTTGTCGTTGATGCTTTATGTTCGCATGGGACCACAGAGATCCATATGCAACAATTTGAGAGGAACACTTGTACTAGGCTCAGGTTTAGGCTTATGAGAAGCTCTTTTCATTTTCCCCTTCTCACATGCGTCACACAGATGTTCTCGTTCATACTTAAGCTCTGGAAGTCCTTTCACCAAATTCCCAGCCACCAACTTGTTAATGTATCGAAAGTTGAGGTGAGATAGCCTTCTATGCCATAACCAACTTTGTTGCTTAGAGGTTTTCGATAGTAGACACACAACATTATCTGGTTTAACATTGGACAGATTGATTGTGTAGAGGTTTGACTTTCACATTCCAACCAAGAGTTCTTTTCCGTCTTCAGTTCTGACACAACATCTCTTGGCCTTGAAGTTTACCTCTAAATCTTTATCTCAAAACTGACCAATGTTGAACAAATTGTGTCCTAATCCTTCAACATAGCTGACCTTCTTAATCGTTATGTTCTCTTGCACGACATCTCTGTATCCAAGTATTGGTGAAAACTGGTCATTCCCAAATCGGACATTGCCACAAAATTTCTCTGTATAATTAGATAAAATATCTTTCTGCCCTTTCATATGTTTGGAACAGCCTGAATCCAAGTACCACATATGACGGGTCTACGCATAAGAAATCAGACAAAAACTGGTTTAGGTACCCATTTATAGATGGGTCCTTTCATGTTAGCACAAAATTTTGGCATCAATTTGAATTTGGACCCTCTGAGCTTTTGAAAAACCTTTGAAACATAATTATGATAAACATGATATGAACCAAACCAATGATCAGAATTTTATCGAGTAACAAAATCATTTCTACGAGATGTGGAAGACTTAGTAGTAGACGGATTTAATTGGATCAATTGCTTTATTGTATAAGACTTGTAAGGATGTACAAGTTTTTGTTTAGGAGAAGCAAGTTGACCAACTACATCAGAAACACTATCAGTAACCCTATTACATTCATAATCAAAAAATGATTTTGTAGACTCGTCAATCTTCATCTTTGGTCTCCACTCCAGCTTCCCTTTAGAACATTTCTTTCTCATATTTGAAACATATGAATTATGTATGTTAAAACTGTGAGATTTCTGAAATTGTTTAGTCTTACCAGTGTTAGTCCGTTTCTGTGAGTGCCTTTTCTTTTGTTTCTTACCTTTGGCATAGGAGGCGCTCACAAGAACTGTTTCATCAACTTTCGTTGACGATTCACCTTTTTCATAAACACTTGGTAAACCATTAGAAGAAATAACAAATTGAGAATGATCTGGAAGTTTTGCATTGAAATCAAACTGGTTAACACACTCATCAAAACAAACATCAGAGTTCAAAAAATCAGTCTCATCATCAAACAAATCATCACCATCATCAGTTAGAGGATCTTTGGAAGCATTTGAAAACAACTTCTTATCATTTTTAAAATCAGATTTGAAGTCAGTGTTCAAGAAAACAGTAGAAAAGATCATCTGTTCTAAACCAATCAAGGGTCTCTCTTCTACTAAAATATTCTTAAGCTCATAAATTTTACTTTCTAAGATGAGTGGACGAACATAAATATTACCTTTAACAGGCGTAGCCTCCACTTCATTAGTAGAATAACTTTGAAAATAATCATTTGAGAGAAACTTTGACTGTTTAGTACTATAATTAGCATTTAGTTTTTTTATAACGGAATGGTAGTTGCATTTTATTCTTGTTTTTCCTGTTTTCATCTTCCTTAGCTTCAACATCATCCGATGACTTTGTCCATTTGACTTTGAGTTCAGGATATTTCTTGGCCAGTTGAAGAAAATCAAAATCCTATAAATCAGGCCTTTTAGAAATTACTCTTTTTCATATAATGTGGGTTATTGTAACCAATACCTCAGTACCCATTAAAAATGTAAACTCTTTTGGTTTATTAAGATGAATGGTTTGATCAGTCTGACCTCTAGTATAAAGTTTTTCATCCAAACCACTGATCTTTTCAATCAAAGTTTTATTCTCTTTCTTTAAAGATATACACTTTTTTGCAACTTCTTTTTTCTCACGTTCACACATTTTGAATTTAGAAGATGTTTCAGATAATTGACTTCGAATTGCAATCTTTTCTTTACCAAAGGTATCAATGTTTTTGTTTAAAGTCTCAATCAATACAATCTTCTCAGCAATAACATTGTTGAGTTTCAGTATTGCCTGGTTTTTCTTTTCAATGACACCTTTTTCGCGTTTAAGTTTATACTTCAAATCCTGAAGTTCAACCATCATGGATTGCATTTGTGAAAGAAAATCAGATTCAGTCATATCATTTACCTCATCAGAATCCTCCTCATCAGAATCTTTCTCAGCTATCTTTTGTCCCATGAAGCACATATGAGCAGTCTCTTCTCTTTCACTCTCAGGGGTTGTTTGGCAGTTACTGGATGATTAAGTGCAACATGATTAAGTGGTCAGAATGGTTAAGAGAGTCTGTATGATTTAGTGTCAGGTGAAAAAAATTGTTTGGAAACTCCTCTGAATGAAGAGTCTGAATGACATAAAATTACCATTTTACCCCCAGTTTGTTGTTTTATGAAAAATAACGTATAACAATACTCCTGACTGAAATTTCTAAATAAAAACTAGAAAATAATTAATGGTCCAAACCAATACATGATTCATATCACTCCAAAGAAACACAAAAATGCATGTTCAAGTTTTGGCATAACAAAAAATACATGAAATGCAAGTTCAATAACTAAATTTTGCGTACATCATCTAATTTGAAGCATTTAACACCAATTGATTTGCAATCTCATTTCGCAAATTAGCCATGTACTCATTGTCTTGGGGACCCCAAGGCATTGCTTCCATCTCATCTTCCTCGCCTCCCTTAATTTGTTCTTCTGCTTCATTAATGAACATCGGGTTACTGTCGTAATCCATGAATAATTGATCTTGCATATTGCACATTCTTATAAAGTTATGGATCGCAAAACAAGCAATTGCAATGTTTCTTTGAATTCTTAAAGGATAAGGGGCCATTTGCTTCAAAATAGGGAATCTTGCTTTCAATACACCAAAAGAACGCTCGATAACATTTCTGAGTTGTGCGTGTGTTATCGAGCGTGCGTGGGCATGATTGAATCTTTCTTCTTTGGTCAAGGCATGTCGTCGTCGAAAATCAGCTAGCCAATATCTTGTATTGCGATATGGAGTTTGAAATCCACGAGTGTTGGCATATGCAACATCACATAGATAATATTTTTCTACATTTAACATGTAAGACAAGTTATTGTTAAGTAAAATGTATAAGAAATAAACTATCTTTAATATGAAGTAATAACAGGTCCTGATAGATGGTACCAAAAACAGGTACCAAAAATCGATGGTATGGTGAGTGAAGTGAAATCGAGATCGAAATCGATAAAATAAAAGAGAATGTTGTTTACCTCTTTCAATCGATAAAAGCAAATAGAAATCGAGCTCAAAATCGACTGGTGCGTGAAGGTGAAATCGAGAAATCGATGGTGAAGCCGACTGGTGCATGAAGGGGACAACAATGGAAGGAATCGATGGTGAAATCGTGTAGCAGAAATCGAATGGGTAAATAATCGAGAAATCGATGGTGAAGTCGACTGGAAGGTGAAACGTCGTTGAGAGGGAAACAATGGAAAAGTGAGGCATCTGAACGGGATAGGGGAGGGAGGGGGAGTTGAGCGATCCAGACCTAGATTGGCGATTTTAAAATGTGTAGCCAAACAACCCAATGTCTGACCGATTCAGACCTAGATTGAGTTGAGTGATCGTTGAGCGATCCAGACCTAGATCAAACATTTTAAAATGTGTAGCCAAACAACCCAATGTCTGACCGATTCAGATGTTTAGCTCTTAATGGCACCATTAAGAGGTAAACAAACAACCCCTCTAAATAGATGACATACAGCCAATGATCGTCCTCAGCCATTATATCTTTGCCTGCCTCTTTCTGTTTTACCAAGAGCATTTTATTCTTGTAATAATCAGAAATATTCACCTTAGGCTTCCTGCAATCCTTGGCAAAATGGCCGATCTTGCCACAGTTGTAGCACATGACTAGTTCAGCCTCTTTCTTCTCTTCATACCGATTCACATAATTCTTCTCTTCCGGCTTCTTCTCCTCAAATCTCTTCTTTCCTTATACTCTCTCTTTATGCTCAAAATTACTTGAACCTGAAGAATACCTTTGACTGTTTGACCCAGGATTCTTGTAGAACTATTTCTGGAAGGCCCTGGTCAGTAAGAGCATTGCTTGCTTTAAATTCTCACCGTCAGAATCATCACTTTCCTCTTCCTCAGACTCAGACACAATTACTTTCTTCTTTTTCTTTAGACTTACAGACCTTTTTTCTTTTCTCTTAACCACCAAAGCAACTGGATCAACTACTGGTTTGTCTGATTCTTCTTTTCGGCTCTTATCTCCTTTACTTCTTCCTCATTCTGGCAAAGAGTCTCATAGACCTCATGCAAAGGAATCTCATTTAGATCCTCGAGTTGTTTCATCTGGCGAGTAAATCTTTTCCATTCTGGTTGAAAGATACTCAGAAACTTCACATTCAACTCAATCTGATATTTCTTCACTTTATTCTTGCTTAGCTCATTCAACAAAGTGACAAATCTGTCATAAGTAGTCTCTAGACTCTCACCTTCATTTGTTTTAAATTCTTCATAGTTGTTAAGGCAATTAGAGGCCTTCAGTTGATTTCCTATCTTTGATCCCAACATCATCCTCTCTAGCTGATCCCACATTTGTGTACTAGTAGCTTTGTAACTATCAATCTTTACATAAATCTCATTCGGTATCCCTTGAAGTAGAAAAGATTTTGCCAATCTATCAGCCTTGTACCTTTTCTTCTGTTCATCAGTAAACTAATCTGGATCCATTTTATACTCAGTTGTGTGAGCCTCTTTTCCATCATCTTCTGTAGTATGAGTCTTTGTTGGAGGTTTCATGGGACCTTCTTTCAATTACAATCTAATGTACTCACCAATATCATTTCGATCAATGAAATCCAAAAATCTTTCCTTCCACTGTTCGTATTCTCCTTTGAAAAGCACCGGTGGTTTGACATCAGTTCCAAGGGCAAGAGCATCCCTTGAAGTCATCTTGATGTATGCACAGATCTTTAAACACGATATCAAAAAATTTCAAAAAAATTCTGAAAAATAGTCAGAAAATGACTATGGAATTTTCATGTCACAAAGATCACTTTTCGCACCACACTAGATGATCTTTTCGTACAAAGAACAAAATTCTCACACCAAAAGATATGAAAATCAAGCTTTTCGCACGCAGCTTGATGTGAATTCTTAGTTTTCGCACGTAGAAGGATGTGAAATTCTGACTTTACGCATGAAGGTGGATGCGAATTTCAACTTTTCGCACGAAGGAGAATGCAAAATTCTGACTTGTAAATTTCAATCCTCCAAAGCTTTTCGCATAAAAGAATTGTACGAATTCTACACTTAGCCAAATTAGGACTTCTCAACTTTTCGCAATGATACGAATTCCATACTTAGAAAACTTCAAGTCTTAATTATGCGGATTCTATCCTTTTCGCATGTATTGAGATGCGAAATATCACTTTTCGTATCAAGAAGGATGTGAAATGTTCCCTTAGAAATACAATTTCCATCTTTTTGTATCTCGAACAATGCGAATTTCTACTTTTCGTATATAAGCTCGTGCGAATTCCTTCCATGGAAATTTCTCCAAACAAAGGTCATGCAAATTCTTGAGATGCGAGTTCTTCAGATCTTGACCCAAAAATTTCAAACTCAATCCAAATTCGATTCAAATCACCAAATTTGATTATGATACCTCACCAATTTACTCTAGATCACATTTCGAACAGGTTACAAACTCTTGATTACAACCAAAATAACAAAAATTACAAAATTGATCAAGAACACAATACGACTTTACAACTCGAACCAAAAACCAATATAAATCCAAATTCACACAAGCAACTATGAATTGGACATTATGATCAACATAAAACTTGTTCTAGACAATGAATCAATTACAACACCAAAAACACTACAAAAACTCAAAATTGATCCTTGAACAGTGTGTGTGCGAGTTCTTGAAATTTTCGATCAACTTCTTAGATCTTGAACATGATTTCTGATTAAGTGCATGCTCTGATACCAATTGTGTGTTCCTTATTGTGTAAATCGATCAAGATGAACAAGAATTTCAATCAAATATTTCGTATTATTGATCTTAATTCACAAGTATACAAAATGCTCTCAATATCACAATATTTCTCTCTATACGTATCTTTATCAAGGAACCTAATGATTCTACTAACTTGAAAAATGTATTTATACCAACAACTAATAAGACAAAACTAACTAAGACAATGACTTTCATCCCTTTGAATTTAGCATGACTTTGACTTTCCACTTATAGAAGCTTTGACTTTTACTTTGCTTGTGGGTTGACTTGATCTTTGACTTTTAATTCCCATGATCTTGGATCCAACATATTTGTGCACTAACATATGTGCTTAAAAAATTTCAGTTTCACCTTAGTCCTCCTATGGACAAGACCATATGACTGCAGTTCGAGAAGAGCCTTGGGTGGAATAATTCATGTACTTCAACATTTGATTCATTCAAAGAGTCCTACATATTGGAACTATATATAGATAATTAAAAACACTTTATCTTGTAAACATTTCATGAAACAAATAGTAAATTCTTCTTTCCAAGTAGGAAAAAAAATGCTTAGATGGTACCTAAATATAAAAATTCCATTAGATAAATCTACAATGCAATACTATTTACTAACCCCTTCACTTGACATCCCCGTTTTGATTTCACACGAATGGCATGTACATGCATATTTTGGGGAGTCTTAGAGGAATCCCGTGGAAAGGCAACAATAGAAGTCCTATATCTAAATGCTTTGGTGTTCTTTGCTCCACCGTGAAGTGTAGCAGATCCAGATTTACATTGTAAAATCTCAGTACGAATGCCATGGGATGGACTCGTTTGAGATGTTAACACCATTTTTTTATCCTTGGAAGACACAACACAAACTTAAGTTAAAAATTTAACAAATAATTATCAACGGTAACAATGTAATGCTTAGTCAAAGCAACATAAGCACAAACGCTACATATAAACGTCTCGTCTTCAAGTTCAATAGTGAACAAAAAAATATGGGAAGCCAGAATTTGATAAAAAACAATAGTCTTAAATAAGACAGTAAATGCTTATGTTTAAAGACAAGCAAGGCAGTAAAACCCTTTCTTTCAGTATTGGTTTCGATTGCTAAAGAAAACAACAACAATAATGGTTATGATCATAATGATATCAATATTTTCTCCTTTTAAATAATAATCATAGGGAGTCTGTTATCCCAGATTTAATCTAGTTGATAATTAACACACAAACACATATAGATCAAGAGATATAAAGATTAAGAAAACGTACCAATCTCTTGAATAAACGGTTAAACCTTGTGTGTTCTTGATACCCTTGAATACAGAGAAAACGTACGGCTACTTTTAATCTCTAAACAATTATTATCAAAGGGTTAACCTAAAAACTAATTAAACAAAACTTTAAATACCTAGGCCATATGGGCTTTAACCTTAATGGGCTTTCTAACAGACTTTAGGCCCATTTACAAATAACTATTAACATATTACAGTTTAAACCGTTTAACTTTAACTATCAATCAAATACAGTTTAGACCCTTTAATCTTGAATACAATTATGATCCAACAATCTCCCCCTTTGGATTTAAGATTAAAAAAAAATTGACAATAATCTTCAGGTCTTCACTTTTCTTCAGATATGACGTTGATAGCTTCAAAACTTGATAACTTGATATCCTTAAAATAATCTTCAAATCTTCAAAACCTTGAAAATCTTCAGTAGTCTTCAGATTATATTCTCCTTCTTTGATAATTCTTCCTTTTTGTATCTTCTCCCCCTTTTTGATGAGTTGTGAGAATCATCATCATCAAAACTTGTCAAAACAATCTCCCACGTTATGAAAAAATCTCCCCCTTTGTCTTTATAAACTTCAATGTAGCACCGTCTTCATGTAACGAGCCCCGTGAAATAAGTGCAGTCTCTCCAAATGGAAAGAGTGATTATTTCAATCTTTTCAGATTAAAATAGAAAATAGTAACCATTCGAATCTTTTCAAATTCAAACAGTTAATAGGTGTAACCCTGAATCAACAAATGACTCAGTTAGAATGCCTGTCAGTAACACAAAGTTACTGAGTAACACAAAGTCACTATATAAGGAGCTGGTTTGATGTTGACTCCCCAGGTCTTCCATTCAATCATCGAATAACACATGGTTATCTATGAATGTTCTGACAGAAAACAAATTTATGTGTGTTCGTGCATGTGTATGAAAGAATTAAGCACAGATGATTGCTTTTCAAATTAGGCTCAAAGTATGTAAACTTGTTGAGACAGGAACAAATTATACAAAGACTCAATGTGCATGAGAAAGGGTTCGAAGGTGGGGCAACTTTCCTTCTTTTTCAATATTAGTATCTTCCAAATGAAGAACCAATAGAGTATGTGCTGCGACCCAGAAAATGTGAAACATTCTCCTTTTGAGAAAAGAATGAGTAGCTGGTGGGGTTGTATGCAAGAGATGGCATGGGCTAGTTGCCTTTTTCAATGATGGTCACCAAGGAATGTGAACCAATCAGATTATGTGGCTGCCTGGCTCAGAAAGAATTTGGTGCAGAGTTTAATATTCTTTTACTCTGATCTCTCACCCTCCTTCTTTTAACGCTCACTTCTAACCAATCTCTCTTTTCCATTTTACCTCTTCACACACCATCACTCAATTATTTTTACCCCTCTCCCCTCAATCACTCAGGGTATACTTCATGGGTAGGAAACACTAGTTATCGTGAATCCATGGAAGTTCTGATAAGTTCTCACACCAAATCCCATGTATTTTCTTAATAGAACATGTTGTTCAACAGTATTTTGTACATGTAAGCACAAATACCACTTGTTACATGAAGAATATAATATTCAGATATGTCAAAATAGAAGATGTTTGATAATGCAATTTTCCCCCTCAAACTAAAAGAGTTTGACAATTAAGCTCATATCATTTTGTCATAAAGAATAAGATTTTGGAGAATCAAAAACGAATGTTGTTTATATGAACAATATATAAACATATTTTCAATGAAAGCACATGAAATGACGTTTGATTCAATCAATAGTGAATACAAATAACGTGAGTATTACCATAGAAAGATTTAACTTTTGATACATGGTAATAACAAAGTCAAATAGAGTGTTCTGAACCGTTATGTGTATGAATACTTGACAAAGTATATTGACAAGATAAAACACAAGTATTTATCTTTTAAGAACACACGGTCAGATAAGCATTTAAGTATCCAAAAATCTGTTAAAATCACAGATATTCTCCCCCTTAACTTAATAATTTTTTTTAAATAAACAAAAAACAGAAAAATAAAATAAAGTAGAGCACTGAGGTGCGGGATCTAATCTGATGTGATTAGAAGCCATTGTCACTCGACCAAACCTGCATAAATAAAAGAAATAATGGTAATCATTTGTGAAAATGATTCCTCTTTCGTTACCAACAGTTGAATGAATGAACACAAAATCAAGATTTGGAATACTCCCACTAGAATCATGAGTAAGGTCTAAGACATGTTCAACATACCAAGTTTGCTGATTAGAAAATGGAATCGCTTTTCATCCAATGGCTTGGTGAAAAGATCAGCTAACTGGAAGTCAGTTTGAACAAAGTGCATTTCAATGTTACCTTTTTCTACATGATCCTTGATGAAATGATATCGTACATTGAGAGTCCAAAGATCTCTGATTCGTTAGAGAGAGAAAGTAGAGAGAGAAAGTGTGAAGCGCAAAGTAACAGATGTATTCAATTGTGCGTGTCTGAACTGTTACAAAACAAAGGCGCAAAGGGGACTTAAATACCCCTAGCCCTTAGAAACAGAATACACTACAAAAAGTATTAAAAGCTATAAAATAAATACAATGATTACTACAAAATTAGACTTAACAATCTCCCCCTTAGTAATCATTGGCGTCGTGGTCTTCAAAAACAATCTTCAATAACAGCATAGACCATTCTGGCGACTTTGAAGAATTACTGACGCTCTTCTCTTTGACGTAATCTATTCAATTTGAGTAACACTTCTAATCGTCGCAGAGTAGAGCGGAAATTCAACCTCTCATTGATTTTATCCAATGCATTCCGTAGAAGTTGAATCTCATCATTTGTTATCAGAGCCCTATTTGTTCGTGTCTCCATAAATCTTCTAACAGCATCTCTCAATCTTTGATCTAACTGTAGCCAGATCACTTTCAAAGTTCCATCAGAGTAAAGACTTATCTCTTCAAATCTGAGGAAGCATTTTTGACCTGATGCATTCCTGTATACAACTCCATGTGGATCCTGAAGAATAGTGAATAATGAATAAGAATCAATGTTTGGCAGGCTACAGTTAGGTCTTAGCAAATTCACCACTGGCTGAAAGCTTTCGGCAGCTATTTGAAAATCGAAAACCCTGAAGAACCTGATCTGACGCCTTATAAACCTTTTGATTACAAACAAGGCTTGAGAGATATCATTTGTTCTGTAGTACTGATTCCTCAGTTCATTATACAGAAACTCAATGTCATCAATGGATAAATCATTAAAGTCAGCCTATGAGAAGATATAACGGTTGCAGTCTCTTCTTTCAACCTCAAAAACAGGATACCAGATATTAACCAACTTCTGGATTTCATTTTTGATAATCCGAACTATCAAATGAGGAGAAGAAACCAAATTCCTTCCACGACATTGACATCTGATAAGCATTACATACTCATATTTAAAAGCATCTGATTCCTTTTCTACACCAAGAATGGCATGGATGTTGATCGGTCTTCTTCTCGAAACAAAAATATTGCTTTGGGAATCTTCAAGGAAGGCAGATCTTTGACGTGAAGCCATATAACGTTGTTGTAAGTTTCTTCGTCTCTCCCGTCTTGACAAAGCTGGTCCTTCTTCCAAAATACTTGGAGAAATTACAGGTTCAGCAGGAGGATCAACAGCTTGTTCTCTAGACGACTGACCTACTTCAAATGTATCTGAAGGAGCAGAGGTAGTCGGAGCATTAGCAACAACAGGAGATGAAAGAACAGGAGTAGCTTCAGGAACAGTAGATTCAGGAACATCAGCTTCAGGAACAGTAGATTCAGGAAGATCTCTGTACAACATATCTGATATCTCTTCATCCTTAGCATCCATGAACACTGAGTCATCTTCTGTGTCTGATATGATGATGATGTCATCACAGTCTTCTTCATTTACTTGACATAACTTTTCCAATCTGACATATGCATCATCATCAAAATTAATCTCGATGAAGTTAGCGAAGAATGATCTCATGTTATTTGCTGCTTCAAATTCTTCAACTTCATGAACACTAGAAGAAACATCTGGATCCATGTAGACAACAATTTGCATATTATCATTAATGTTGCTTTCAGAAAAGTTCAGTTCATTATGCAAAGAAGACAGATCAACATTCTCAAACATAATATTCACTAAGTCCTGAACATTGCAATCTTCAACAGATCCTCCACTCTTTCCTCTTTCACCAGTCGCTTCTTCCTGAATATCCTCTCTTGCTACAGAAGATCCTTCAACTCTTGGTCTCTTTGCCATCTCCCCCTCATGGCCTTGATGATCAGGATCATCTTGGTCATGTCTGCGTTTAAGAGACGGACCGGCCTCAGCTCTGCAGCTCTGTTCATGAATATCAAGTCGGGAAGATAATTTAGAGAAGGTGTGAGATATAAATGATTTGAGATCAGCAAAACTTGATTGAACTTCCGATCTGAATGCTTGAAACTCAGTAGATGAAACGTAGATCCTATCAGAGTCAAACGAAGAAACTGGAGGCGGCGTAGGTTGGAAGTTCTGAAGCAGAGAAAGAAGATCTTGATCCTGATGTTCTGGTGGCGACATAGAAAGAAGTCGAGCATAGAGCAAATCTGTCAACTCTGAAATAGGAAGATCTGATACTGGAGTGCTAGAAGAAGACACAGGTATACGAGTAGATGAAGAAATACCAGGTGACTGTGTAAACAACTGAGGTAGAGGAATAGACATGATCGCTGGAGCAGTAGATTGAACAGCAGAAGACGGCTCTCTTAAAACAACCCCAGATGGGCGTCTAAACGGAATTTCTGTAGGAATCACTGAAGTATCAATTTCAGGCATATTCCCTTTGAATAAAGCTTTTAACTTCAGAATCTGTGCTTCCTTTTCAGCATCCATTCTCTCAGATAACTGCCGAATTACATCATTCAAAGTAGAGAATTTATCAGTTGAAACTCGAGCTTGATCAGAAGTAAGCTCTACAGCTGATGAAGTAGACTGAATAACTGCAAGTGTAGTTGCTGGAGCTTGACTTTGAACCGATGTTGTGGCTTGATCAAAAGCTGTATCCAATTCACCTACTTGAAGATATGCAACTGAAGGATTAACTGGAACAGAATCATCATCAGAGAGAACTTTTGTTGAAACAACCACTTTCGGTGTCTTAGACTTCCTTTCATATATCTTCATGCTGGGTTGATGAGTACCATCATCACCATCATCTGAAGCACTTGTTGTATTTTCACCATCATTAGAAAGAACATCATCATCAACTCCAGTTTCATCATGATTAGCATCTTCTCTAACATCAGCAGCAGTATCATCTACATCTTCAAAATCAAAAAACAATATCATCAGAAGCTACAGTTCCAATATCAACAATAACATTCTCAATTTGTTGAGAAGCAGCATCCTCCTGAACTACTTCTGTTTCAACAATAACCGCAACTTCTTGAACAACTTCAGCTTCTTGTTCAACTTCATGTTCCTGTTCAGGAATTGTTGTTTCAATTTCAACATCTTGTTCAGCAGCTTGATTATCATGAGAGGGCTCTTCTTGTACAACTTCCATGAATTCATTCTCCATACAGTATTCTATGACATCCTCATTTGCAACATCAGCGTAGTTTGCAATAAGAGCGTATGGAATAGTCATAGAATAATTGAACGTCTTCTTTTGCTTCTGAATGTATTGCATTTCCGAGACTGGAACCTGTGGCCAAGACAACCTGCGAGGAATAGAAGGATTGCTACGGAGCATGCTTCGAACAATAAGCTTCATAAATCTGACAAACGGAATAAACTTTCTTTTCCTGTTTGTGAACTTGTCATGTACTACCTCCGAGAGTTCTGTCCAAAAGATAAACGTATAGTCGACATGCAAGTCATAGACGACTGCATGGAACAATCGGAGATACAGTAGACTTGCACTGTCAGTGCCAGAATGCTTCGATGTCAGACACCTGATGAGAACAGAGAACAGTGCGTACCAAACTGGAGGTAGATTTGACTTGTCAAAATCTGTAGGTTTGTTCAAAGTACCCACATATCCAAGATTCCGAATCCCTTCATAGACTTTCTCTTAAGAAGGAAAAGTGTCATATGTATTTCTGCCTGGTCTGGAGTTCGGCTCAGGATGCTCCAATATCAATCTCAGTCTTTTGTAGGAAAGAAAAGATTCAAACTGATCTACTTGAAGTTCAAAACGATGCGGACGAACCAGTTCATTCTTTGTTATAGTATTCCAAGCCTGCTGTAGATATACTTCAGGAACATCTGCACAGTATGAAAGAGCAGGGGCAAGAGGATGTCCTTTGAGAATTGCTTGTATCACGGGATGAATCTTGATTCTGTCAAAATCCACGTGATAGTTGTTTGGCTTGTATGGCATGTACAAGATGGTTGGGAATACATCATTAGGTGTACGTCTAGAGGCAGAAAGATCGGCTCCTACAGAAGGATGTGACGGCATTGGAGTATCATGAGAAGCTCGATCAGATGGATCGTCGAGAATGGCATTCTCATCTTGAATCATGGGATCAGTATTAGTTTTGGAAGCCATATGAGACCTGATTGTCAATTATAAGTTCTAAACAAATCCCAATGAGCAAATTGATCTATTTCAACTCGAATCTGAGTTTTAAAAATCGATGAACAGTGAAAATAATCGCACATCAGTTAAGACGCACAATAAGAAACAAAAAATGAAATCAAAACAAAGTAATAAAACAATAATCGAACTACAAACATAGAATGAAAAACGAAAACATACCTGATCTTTCCAAAATCACAATCTGAAATGAACAGTAAAGAGCGCAGGAAGAACAATACTCAGAGAGAATGGAGGGAAGATGAATAGTCAAAACAAGTTCAAATGGAATAAAGAAAAGAAAAGACACTATTACTTCTATATAAATTATAAAAACAAAATACTTAAAAAAATAACTACTTAAAAAATACCTGATAAGCCCCCATTACTCCCCCTACACAAATGCACAAAATTTAACAAATTAGTTTAGCATTTGCATAGTAATTTCAGAAAAACTTACCTTATGAATTTCTGATCAGCACAGGAAGAAATTAATCAGTAATATTCACTCCCCCTCAAAAACAGAATATTCTCAGAATTAGAAAGCAGATATAAACACCCCCTTGAAAAATGCACAGACCATATGACAAAAATACAGACAGCAAACATAAAGACATTAATATTAAAGATGATCATATTGAATATAAATTTTGTAACAACTAAATATATAAACTTTTAAACACTAAAAAAATTAAAGTCTACTCAGTAGAATATCCCAGATTTATCAATCAGTTGAAATCAAACGGGAGTTGTTGAATACAGAAACATGTTTCATTGTATATCAAGTTAAGACATGTTCAGAGTCAAACACTTGCAGGTATCTATTCAGTGTGCTCGCATGCGATCTCTGATTAGCTTCAAGAAAAATGTAATTCTAAACATAAAATGAAGAACTTTTCATGTACAGACATTAAGTCATCAAGAATTAAGATTTTCACAAATTTACAGGTTTATCGCAGCTCAAAATATATCACCAAGTATCAAGAGATGTGTGCTCATTGGCATCTTTTAGCTGTGTGCTCATTGGCATCTTCACATGAGTGTGCTCTTTGGCATCTTTTAAGCGTTGTGCACTTTGGCATCTTTTTAATCAAAGAGTTCATTAAGTAAAGAACATGCCGTAAACGTAACTTTCTATCTGACCCTATTGCAGGATTTGGGTCAGCCGCTCCCAGACCAGATGGCCTAAGGGGACTAGGTGTCAAGCACCCCTTGGAACTTACTTTCCCGGATCAGAAAGGCTACATCGACATATCCTAAACCCATTCATACCAGTAGAACATGACTTTCGATCTGATTCTATTGCAGGATTTCTGTTCGATCACTCCCAGATCAATTGACCTTAGGGGACCAGATGTCAAGCATCCCTCGGAACTTACTTTCCCAAACCAGAAAGGTCACAGGTAAAAACTTTTAAACTCAAGGATTTATGTATTTTAAATGCTTAAAAATAAAATCATCTCAATAACTCAGATCTATATCGAATAACTTAGCCCATATTTTCATTACGATCTACAATTTTGATCACTTAGGTTGTTCAAGCAAAGTAAACCATAAATATGCCGACTCACATATCTTTAAAGCAATATCTAAAGCGTCAAACATGTTGCTGACTTTTCGATGTTTGAAAGATTTGAACGTTGAACATATAAAACTTAAAATATTAACAAGGCGACTTGTAAATGATCCTAGACACACATTTTATTCAACTGAAAGAAAATCTGAAATATTAAACTTTATAGAATAAAATTTGTAAAGATTTAAACTTTTAAATTCAACATGCCTAGTTTTGAAAGCAAAAAGTTAAAGCGTTTTTCATCTAAAGCTTTTGTAAATATATCAGCAAGTTGATATTCAGTTGCTACAAAATATAATTCAATAGTACCTTCTTCCACGTGATGCTTTATAAAATGATATCACATGTTTATGTGCTTGGTCTTGGTGTGCTGGATAGGATTGACCGATATCGCAATCGCGGACTTGCTGTCACAATATATTGGCACAGTCTTGTATAGCATCCCGTAATCGCGAAGTTGCGTTTTCATCCAGAGCACTTGAGCACAGCAACTAGCTGCAGCGACGTATTCAGCTTCACCTGTTGATATTGAAACGCAATTTTGCTTTTTCGACGCCCAGCTTATCAATCTGTCACCCAAAAACTGGAGATGACCAGAAGTACTTTTCCTGTCCAATTGATTACCACCATAATCTGCATCAGAATAAGGAATCAAACTATAATCAGAACTTTTAGAATACCATAATCCTAAATAAGGAGTTCCTTTAATATATCTAAAGATGCGTTTGACTGCTAAAAGATGAGATTCTTTTGGTTTTGCTTGAAAGCGGGCACACATGCACGTTGAAAACATTATGTCCGGACGAATTGCAGTAAGATACATCAGTGATCCGATCATCCCTCTGTATGTCTTTTGATCCACAGCTTTTCCATCTGGATCCAGTCCGAGTTTGGCACCGTGAGCCATAGGCGTGCCGATTGATGTAGACTTGTCCATTTTGAATTTCTTCAAAATATCAAAGGCGTACTTTGACTGATTGATGAAGATACCATCAGGAAGCTGTTTCACTTGTAAGCCGAGGAAGAAGTTGATTTCTCCCATCATGCTCATCTGAAATCTAGAGGTCATAAGATCAGAAAACCAAGTACACAAAGATTTATTAGTCGCACCAAAAATAAGATCATCTACGTATATTTGTACTAAGCAGATATCAAGATTAGTTCTATAAATGAAAAGAGTAGTATCGATAGACCCTTTGGTGAAGCCGGATTTGACCAAGAAATCTGACAACTCATCATACCACGCTCACGGAGCTTGTTTCAAACCATACAATGCTTTATCGAGAAAATATACATAATCTAGACGATCTTTGTCAACAAATCCCTTTGGCTAAGATACATAAACTTCTTCTTTCAGCTTGCCATTGAGAAATGCCATCTTGACGTCCATTTGGTATACTGTGAAGTTGCGATAAGTAGCGAAGGCAAGAAACATACGGATAGCTTCTAATCTGGCAACGGGTGCAAATGTTTCATCGTAGTCAATACCTTCTTCTTGTCGATATCCTTTGGATACTAACCTTGCTTTGTTCCGAACGACGATACCATCTTTGTCTTTCTTATTCTTGAATATCCACTTGGTACCAATTATGCTCTTACCTTTCGGCCTTGGTACAAGTCTCCACACTTTGAGTGCGTCAAATTGATTGATCTCCTCTTGCATAGCAATGATCCAATCTGGGTCCTCCAATGCTTCAGAAACTTTTGAAGGTTCAATCTTGCTCAAAAAGCAAGTGAAGAGACATTCGTTGGAAGTAACCGTCCTGGAACGTGTAGAAACACCGGCTTGAGGATCTCCAATAATTTGATGAATTGGATGAGATCTTGTCCACTTTGTTGTATGAGGGAGAGGATCAATTACTTCTTGAATCACTTGAATTTGATGAGAGGGAGGTTCAGAAACTTCTACATCAGAAGATGAAATAGAAATAGTTTCAACTTGAGGAGGAGATATCTCAAAAATCTCTGAATCAGATTCGGGAACAGTTTGTTGAATAACATCATTCTGTGCTTCCTCCTGAACTGATTCCTCTTGAGCAGATTGATCGTGAATAGATTCTTCTTGAATATTTTCTTCAAGAATTGGCTCAGTTTCTGATTGAACATTGTCTGATTGATCCAATTCTTGTTGTGCCGGTTCTTGTTGAACAGGAGAGACTGGAGCAGCATCATTGTCAGAGATGGATACAGCGGAATTTGGAATAGATGAGCTCTCAGTTTCCTGATTCAACACATTAGAAGCATTTTCAGAATTAGTTTTAGTCACATCATCATAAAAATTTTCAAATAGAAAATCAAGATCAGAAAGATTAGGAGAGGGAGCAGAAGAATCCTGGTTATTCGGTGAAAGAGCAGGTTCTGAACTGATTTGTTCAGTAACTGAATTTCCAGTAAGTGCGGGTTCTGAGTCTGAGTGACTAGAAACCAAATCAGCAGCTTCGTCAAACTTTACATTGACACTTTCTATGACCTTTCTTGCAGAGGTCAGAAAAACTCTATAAGCAGCAGAGTTTGAAGAATAACCCACGAATACACCTTCGTCTGCCTTTGGACTAAACTTGTTGAGATTTTCCCTGTCATTCAGAACGTAGCATTTACATCCAAATGACTTAAAATACTTAATGTTCGGTTTGATCCCGTTCATAAGTTCATACGGTGTTTTGTTGAAGCGACGATGCAGAATTGATCTATTCTGTGTATGACAGGCAGTTGACACTGCTTCAGACCAGTAAGACAAAGGTAGACCTGAATAAGTGAGCATTGATCTGGCGGACTCAACAAGCGTTATGTTTCTTCTTTCAACAATGTCGTTCTGTTGCGGAGTTCGTGCAGCAGAAAATTGTTGTTGTATTCCTTGAGATTCATAAAATGCTTGAAGAGTAATGTTTTTGAATTCAGTGCCATTGTCAGATCTTACCACTTTCACTTGCTTCTGCTTATTTGTCTGTGTTGTCTTGATAAGATTGATGAGTACTTCAGGAGTCTCGTCTTTTGACTTCAGAAATTTTACCCAAGTATATCTGGAGTAGTCATCAACAATCACCAGAACATATTTCTTATGTCCTAAACTCTTTGTCTTCATTGGACCACACAGATAAACATGCAAAAAATCAAGAATAGCAGATGTACAGTGTTCAGGTTTAGGCTTGTGAGGAGCTTTCTTCATTTTTCCTTTCTAACAATCTTGGCATAGATGGTCTTTCTGGAAGCGGAGAACTGGAAGACCTCTTACTGAATCATTCTTGACCAGACGATCCATATACTTGAAGTTAAGATGAGCCAGTCGACGATGCCAAATCCAACTTTCACTGATAGAGGCTTTGGATAGTAAACACAAATCTGATGAGTTCTCTACTTTGGAAAGATCAATTGTATACAAATTAGATCTTCTCTTTCCAATCATTAAGTCTTTGCCACTATCATTCTTTACAGCAACCCTTTTTGATTTGAAGCTCACTTCAAGATCTTTATCGCAGAATTGGCCGATGCTGAACAAGTTGTGACTTAGACCCTCAACATAGCTTACTCTTTTGACATTTATGTTTCCTTGAATAAGATCGCCATAACCAAGAATTGGAGTTGTCTCACAGTTACCAAATTTCACACAACCGCAACATTTATCTTTAAAATTAGAAAGAAGTGATTTGTTGCCAGTCATATGTTTTGAACATCCCGAGTCCAGATACCATAATTGACTAAGTTGAACACACATAAACTACACCTTTTTAGGTACCCATATGCTTATGGGTCCCTTGTTAGATTTATATCTTTTATTTCTCACATATTTATTTTTCATGCAAGAATGAAAGCAATTATCAATAGAAGATAGAACACAATTATCAGAATCAGAACTGGAAGAAACATATGAGATATTCTTTGATACATCAAACATTTGCTGAAAAGAGTATTTTGGGTTTTTTTTACAAGAAGCAAATGTATCAGAATCACAAAGATTTTCTACACAGTTTACTCCTAACAGTTCAGATTCTAATCTTTGTTGTTTCATCCTCCAAATCTGCCTTGTTGAATTCCTCACAGTCCGATCTGAAGAAGAAAAATCAGAAACATTAGAATTTTCAGATAAAACAATATCATGTTTCTTTGACTTCTTTGATCTCCTTCTTTTACGCTTCTTTTTATAAAATTGAGCATTTAGCAGTAAAGAATTATCAATAATTGGATCAGAAGAATAAACTTTATCAAAGAAATCAGTCTTAGCTATAGACATTAAAGAACTAACCTCGGAGTGAAAATTTTCAAAATTTCGCAAGTTTGGAGGAGGTTTGCGTTTCTCATTGGAGGCACATACTGAGCTTTGCGCTTCCCACTGCATGCGCAAACTCTCAGTTTGCGTTTCCAATGTGGAACGTAAATGGCCATTGTTTTTCAAAACTTTAGAATTTTCCTTAAAATCTTTTGACAATCCAGAATAAATTTTATCTTCAAAACTTGTTTTCATTATAAAAAGGAATAAATCGTTTTGTAAACAAGTTTGAAGATTTTGTTCTTCCAATCTATCTTCAAGATCAACAATCTTACCTTCTAAAACTAATGGAGGAATGTACTTCATAGTATCATAAGATACCGGAGATACAGTTTCCTTATCAATGTTAGCAAATATATCAACAACATCTGTTGATAATGAAGATTTATTGGAAGAATTGATATTTAAAACATTTTGAAATTTTCTGGATTTCTTAGATTGATCAGGAAAATACTTTGCATTTTCAGAGGTGTAAACAAATGGCATTTCCATCCTCTTATTTTTCATCCTCTTCACATTTTCTTCTTCCAAAATTTGTTTCTCAGTTGTCCAAAGGAATTTAAACTGAGGAGCATATCTTGCAAGAGTAAAGTAATCATATTCATATAAAGTAGGAACTTCATTTTTAGCATTATTTAAAAAATGCGGATTTTCGAAACCAAGTCCCCATTTTTCTTTTATAGCTTCTTCACTCCTTGGTTTATTCATGTAAATTGTTTGCTCAGACTGTTCTCTTTTATACAATTTCTTTTTTAAAACAATTATCTTTTCAGAAAGAATTTTATTTGAAGAAGTCAGTTCAGTCAATGAATCATGATAGGTCTGATTTGAATTTTGAAGAACAACTAACTGCTTTTGAAATTTCTCTTTTGTATCAATTAAAATTGATTTTTCATCTTTTAAAGAAATTTGCAGTTTATCAATTAAATCAGACTTTTCTTGATTTTTAACCTTTTCAGAAATGAACTTTGAGCGCAAATCATGCAAAGCAGTGATAAAAACATTCATTTGAGATAAGAAGAAATTATAGTTAAACTCAGAAATTACCTCAGAACCATCAGATGATGTATCTTCTTCCTCATTATCAGAATTGTCATCACCTATAAAGCACATGGCTGTTGTTTCTTCATTCTCAGCCTCATTGTCCGAATGATCTAACCAGTACTCTTCTTCGGCCAATAGAACGGTTCCACTTTCCTTCTTTTTAGCGAGAGCCAACTTCTTTCGGTAAAAAGCATCATCTTTTACCACTTTGACTCTGCATTCCTTGGCAATATGTCCAGTCTTTCCGTAGTTAAAGCAATTCATCACCTTTTTCTCATCCTTCTTCTGTTCAACCACTTTAGCTGGTTCATACTTTGGAGTGTATGGCTTTGAAGGAGCACCAGGTTCTATCTTCTTAGAACCAGAAGAAAACCGCAGATTGTTAGAACCAGACTTGTGCTTGAATCTCTTCTGATAGTGTTGAGTCAAAAGTATCATTGCCTTTTCAAGTGCTTCGCCATCATCATCTGTTGATCCATCATAAGCTGATTCAGTCAAAGCTTGCTCAGCAAGTTGACTAGCTAAAAGTGCAATGGGATCTACTGACAGAGGCTTGTTCTTCTTATCCATTTTCGCCTTCTTCTCCATAACCATAGACTCATCTGTCATCAGAATTTCGAATAACTCTTGAATAGGCATGGTTGAGATTCTGACATCATTTCTCATTCTGTGGCATGACTTGTTCCACTCAGGTTGTAAAGCATTCAGAAACTTCAAGTTTGCCTCCAACTCAGTCTTGGTAACTTTGATCTTGTATAAATCGTTGATAACAACCCAGAATCGATCAAATACATTCTTCAAGCTTTCTCCATCCTTAGCCTTGAACTTCTCAAAATTGTTCATATATCTAGTCTGACGCAACTGAGTTGACATTGCAGTACCAAGCATGATCTTTTCAAGTTGAGTCCACATCAGCATAGGATTCTGTTTGAAGCAATTGATTCTGTTATAAATGGAGTTGGGAAGAGCAAGAATCAGATTTGATTTGGCCTGACTATCAGCTTGATGTCTTAACATCTCATCTGCATCATATTCCCTTACTTCTTTCACAACAGTGGTAGCAGGTGTAGTAGTAGTAGCTGGAATCACTTTTCTTGGAATTTCCATAGGACCCTGAGTCAGTGATTTCATCATATTCTCTCCATTTGGTTATCTTTCAATAAAGTTGATGAATCGATCTTGCCATTGTTCAAATTCATTCTCATTGATGAGAACAGGTGGACGAGTATCGGACCCCAAAGACATCATGAGGTCATTCTTGTAGATTTGAGCTTGCAAAGACATCTTCTGAAAAAATCAGAAATTTAGAAAAAAAAATTCCAAGTAAGAGAGACCCGCAAACTGATTGTTTGCGTTTGTAATGAGGAGCGCAAAGTGAGCTTTGCGGTTGCTTCGTGAGACGCAAGGTGATCTTTGCGTTTGCTGAACAGAACGCAAACTGAGCTTTGCGTTTGTATAAGAGAACGCAAACTGAGCTTTGCGTTTGCTTTGTAAAACACAAAGTGAATCTTTGCGTGTGAAAACCTCTCGAATGATATACTTTGCGGGTGAGAGACTTCTCGGTTTACTTGAGAAACGCAAACAGAAGGTTTGCGTGTGAGACTAGAACCGAGAAACAATCTTTGCGTTTCCAGAAAGAACCGCAAACCTGAAAAAAAATTCTAACACCAGAGTTAGATCATCATATCTAAGAATGAAAGAATGAAACGCAAATACAAGTTTGAATGACACGCAAACTAATAAGGATAAAACGCAAACTTCCTTGAATGAAACGCAAAATTCATGAATACAACAGAATTCATGAAAACTAAGATAGACACGCAAAATTACATGAATAACCCGCAAACTCACATGAATAACCCGCAAACTAACAAGAATGAAACGCAAACTAACAAAAACTCAAACCATTCATGCAAGATCAGCTACAACATCGAAATTAATTCAAGAAAAGCATTTACTCAACTTCGAAAACTATATTCTAACACATTTTATCAAACAATTTCAATCAAAAACAACAGAATCTGAAAATTTGACAAGAACAGAACGAAAAAGTCGTTTTTCCAGAAAAAAGCTAAATTTGCAAATTGAAATCTAAACAAGATTTTTATGCTCAACACAAAGAAACAATTATGATCGATTTGAAGAAACGAAACAATTAAGTCCAAAAACAACACAAAAAGATCAACAACACAGTCCAAATTTGATGAATAAGCAAAAAACGAGATTTTCTTGAAAAATCAAGAAAATCAATCGAGTTTTCTGCTTCAATTCACAAATTCAGAAACAAAAACATTAATCTCTCAATCTCTCAGGATTCAGATTGCTCTGATACCAATTGAGAGTCCAAAGATCTCTGATTCGTTAAAGAGAGAAAGTAGAGAGAGAAAGTGTGAAGCGTAAAGTAACAGATGTATTCAATTGTGCGTGTCTGAACTGTTACAAAACAAAGGCGCAAAGGGGACTTAAATACCCCTAGCCCTTAGAAACAGAATACACTACAAAAAGTATTAAAAGCTATAAAATAAATACAATGATTACTACAAAATTAGACTTAACATACATCGATATGCTTAGTCTTCGAATGTTGTACCGGGTTAGCAGTTATAGATATGGCACTCTTGGAATCACAATAAATAGGAACACGCTTGTAGTTGTATCCAAAGTCCCTTAACTGTGTCGTCATTCAGAGGACTTGAGAACAGCAGCTAGCAGAAGCTACATACTCAGCCTCGGCAGTGGATGTTGAAACACAGTTTTGTTTCTTTGAAATCCAACTTACAAGTTTGTCACCTATAAATTTGACATGACCTAGAGGTGCTCTTCCGGTCTAGCTTACATCCTGCATTATCAGCATCTGTAAAGTCAATTAGTTCAAAACGAGAATCCTTTGGATACCAAAGGCCTAGATTAGGAGAACCTTTGAGATATCTAAGGATTCGCTTAACAGCAGATAAGTGCGACTCTTTAGGATTAGACTGATATCTCGCACAAAAGCATGTGGCAAACATTATATCTGGGCGACTGGCAGTCAGATAAAGTAAAGATCCAATCATGCTACGATACACCTTTTGATCAACAGGTTTCCTGGAGGGATCCGCGTCTAAGAGTGTACCAGTAGCCATTGGTGTTTTCATGACCGAACTATCTGACATATTGAACTTTTTCAAAATATCTTTTATATATTTAGCTTGAGTAATAAAGATGCCGTCGGGTAATTGCTTTACTTGTAGACCAAGAAAGAAATTCAATTCACCCATCATCGACATCTCAAACTTTGTTTCCATTATTTTTGAAAAGGTCTTACAAAATTTCTGATTTGTCGACCCAAAAATTATGTCGTCAACATAAATCTGAATGAGAATCAAGTCCTCACCTTGCCTTTTGAGAAATAAGGTAGTATCTACTGTACCTTTCTTAAAACCAGAAGCAAGTAGAAATTTAGTGAGAGTTTCATACCAGGCTCGCGGTGCTTGTTTAAGACGATACAGTTCTTTGTCTAAAACATAGACATGATCATGGTGATGAGGATCAGCGAAACCTTCAGGTTGAGTCACGTAGACCTCCTCATGTAGAATGACGTTCAGGAAAGCTGACTTTACATCCATTTGATAGACTGTAAAGTTTTTGTGCGCTGCATAGGCTAGGAAGATTCTGATGGCTTCGATCCTTGCAACCGGGGCGAATGTTTCATCATAGTCAATGCCCTCTTGTTGACAATACCCTTTGGCGACCAAACGAGCTTTGTTTCTCACAAATACTCCGGCTTCGTCTTTCTTATTTCTGAAAACCCACTTTCTTATTGAACACATATGGTTTCCCACATTTCTTTAGAAGTTTTCAAATGCATGATGGAATGGAAAACTTCATCAGGCAGAGCTATTGAGATAATGGTCTTTGCTCTTGCATCTATGCTTACCTTATTTTTATCTTCATCACTCCACTGTCTTATTTCCTTAACGACATAGCATTCAGGGACAGCTTCAGTGGTGGCAGTAGCGGGAACCGCAGCTATAATTCTAACAGGTTCATAGGGTCCATTTTCTATATATTCAGGTATATAGAAACAGAGAAATCAGCTACCTCTCTCTAAACAATAATTATGATAATGATAATAATGAGAGGATTAACCTAAAACCTAATTAAACAAAACATTAAATACCCAGGCCTAATGCCTAATGGGCTTTGCTAAATGCTAAGCGGGCTTGAGGCCCAATAACTAATAACTATTAGATTATTACACAATAAACCCTCTAACTTTAACTATCAAATAAATACGTCTAATGATGCTCATATAGTATGCAATAAGAAATTGATTCGTATAGCGCAGCCAGGAAAAGAAGAGATAACAGTGTTTGGAGATCGAAGGGATAGAAAGTCATGTTTGATTTCTATGATTAAGGCTAAGAAATGTTTAGTAAAAGGGTGTGTGGGGTTCCTAGCTTATGTAATAGATGCTAAGTGTTGGTCCCGAAGGTGCTTAACAAGTTTGTAGAAGGGGGGTTGAATACAAACACAGAAATTACAGTTTAATAAATTGTTTATTGATGAATCAAATACAATTTACAAGTTTGTTGCGGAATAAGATTAAGACAGACTCAATCTAAACAAACTTAAGAAACACTGAGATGGTTGCACAAGAAATTCAGAGAATGGGGGATTAAGAGATATAGAAAACAAGGGTTTCTATATAGGGTTCAAGGATTGAGCACCCTTCAGATGAAGGGGTGATCTTCCTATTTATACCCTATGCATTAAATGCATGGCAGGGCACTTTACACGTGGCGTTCACTGATTGGCTTTGGGAGTCTGACTTTTGGGAGACATGCTTTCGGCCGGGCAATGAACAGTGTAGTTGACAGAGGTGTTGTACGAATTATGGCAGAGACATGTCCGTTCTGACACATCGTACTAAGTTGTGCAAGGAGAGACAAAAGGAAACTTGAGACATAAGCTAAGTGATCATTCGATCGTTGAGTATCTCTTCTTTCAGAGATAAAGAGGTTCAGCTATCGCTGAAGCTTTTCCTCATGTTTCTTCGCGTATATGTAGAGTTGTCTTTGCTTCACTGATATCCGCATCAGGTCACTAGTAGACTTCTCTTTGTTCAGTAGCTTCGTCTTCGATTCAGCTATGAACATATGTTGACGCGAGACTTGTCTTCAGGGATTACGTTAGCTGTTTACTTCAGAAACTTATCAGTGATAACTGAACAGACTCAGTCTGATCGCTGATAGTGAAACACTAATACATAGAAATGTTTATAAGAAGGACTATCAGCGATAACTGAACAGACTCAGTCTGATCGCTAATGGTGAAACACTAATACATATTAAAACGTAATTTTCACTAAGTATAGAAGAGGGTCGTTATCAAATCACTGAGAGAGTTTGGATCAACACTAAGAAGGAAAAGAAAGGATTAGAGTCAGTTCCGGTAGTCAGTGAATATTCAGAAGTATTTCCTGAAGACTTAACCACTTTGCCTCCTGATCGGCAAGTGGAATTTCGTATTGATTTAGTACCCGGAGCAGCGCCGATTGCAAGAGCACCATATAGACTGGCACCGGCAGAAATGAAAGAAATGATGACTCAACTGCAGGAGTTGTTAGATAAGGGGTTTATTCGCCCTAGTACCTCACCATGGGGAGCGCCAGTATTGTTTGTTAAGAAGAAAGACGGATCTATTAGAATGTGCATAGATTACCGTGAGATCAATAAGTTGACGGTCAAAAATAAGTATCCGCTTCCCAGGATTGACGATCTTTTTGATCAACTGCAAGGAGCGAGTTACTTTTCGAAAATAGATCTTCGATCTGGATATCATCAGTTGAAGGTGAGGGAGGAGGATGTGCCTAAGACTGCATTTCGTACGAGGTACGGACATTATGAGTTTCTAGTTATGCCATTAGGTTTAACCAATGCGCCAGCAGCTTTCATGGATCTGATGAATAGAGTGTGTAGTCCGTTTTTAGATAAATATGTCATCGTCTTTATAGATGATATACTGATCTATTCACGTTCCAAAGAAGATTATGAAACTTATTTGAGAGCGATTTTAGAATTGCTTAAGCGTGAGAAACTGTACGCCAAGTTTTCAAAATGTGAATTTTGGCTGAAAGAAGTTCAGTTTTTAGGGCACGTTGTGTCAAAAGATGGGATTAAGGTTGATCCGGCTAAGATTGAAGCCATTAAAGGGTGGGAAGCACCGAAAACACCATCTGAAGTAAGAAGTTTTCTTGGATTGGCTGGTTATTATAGAAAGTTCATCCAGGACTTTTCAAGGATAGCTACGCCACTAACAGCATTAACTAGAAAGAATGTCAAGTTTGTATGGGCAGAGGCTCAGAAAGAAGCTTTCAGTAAATTGAAAGAGAGTTTAAGTAGTGCTCCTGTTTTGTCTCTACCCAACGGAACGGAAGGATTCGTAATTTATAGCGATGCTTCAAAGTTGGGTCTGGGATGTGTGTTAATGCAATAAGGCAAGGTAATTGCTTATGCATCTCGACCGCTGAAAGAACATGATAAGAATTACCCAACTCATGATTTAGAGTTGGCAGCTGTAGTCTTTGCTTTGAAAATTTAGAGGCATTACTTGTATGGGATCAAGTGTCAGATTTACACAGATCACAAGAGCCTACAATATATTTTCAATCAGAAGGAGCTTAATATGAGGCAGCGTAGGTGGATGGAGATGTTAAGCGATTATGACTGTGACATTCTGTACCATCCAGGCAAGGCTAATGTGGTAGCAGATGCTCTAAGTCGTAACAAACATGGAGAAATAACAGAAGTTGTAGCATTTCGAGTTGATGTTGTTTCTAATTTCTTAGAAGAAGTTATAAAGTATCAAAAAGAAGTAGCGTCAAACGAAAATTTGAAAAGTGAAAGAATAGTTGGAATTGTTAACTCGTTAGTAGTTGACAATCGCGGAGTAAAGTGCTTCAATAATCGAGTATGGATTCCAAAAGCAGGAAATCTGCGGTAGAAAGTGTTGGAAGAAGCGCATAGATCCCGTTACTCAATACATCCAGGAACCAACAAGATGGATAGATATCTGAAACAAAGTTATTGGTGGCCAGGTTTAAAGAAAGATATTGCTCACTTCGTTGAACGATGTCTAACATGTTTGAACATTAAAGTTGAGCATCAGAGACCTTATGGGGAGCTTCAGTCTTTAGAAATTCCAGTTTGGAAGTGGGACGAGATTACGATGGATCTTGTTACTGGGTTACCGCGATCACCTAAGGGGCATGATGCCATTTGGGTGATAGTGGATAGACTCACAAAGTCAGCTCATTTTCTACCAATCAAGGAGACGTACTCACTAGAGAAATTGGCTCGATTGTATATCGACGAGATAGTAACCAGACATGGAGTACCGTCATCCATTGTGTCAGACAGAGATGTTCGTTTTACATCAGCTTTCTGGAGAAGTTTGCAAAGAGAATTAGGTTCTCAACTTAAGCTGAGTACGGCCTATCATCCGTAAACTGATGGCCAGAGTGAGAGAACTATTCAGACATTGGAAGATATGCTTCGTGCATGTGTTATTGATTTCAAAGGTTCATGGGAAATTCATTTGTCGTTGATTGAATTTTCCTACAACAATAGTTATCATGCTAGCATACAAGCGGCCCCGTTCGAAGCTTTGTATGGTCGTAAATGTAGAACACCTTTATGTTGGAATGAGGTGGGTGAAAGACAGCTAGCGGGACCAGAAATAGTACAGGTGACAACTGATAAAGTCTACCAGATTCGAGCAAGATTAAAGATTGCTCAAGATCGTCAAAAAATGTATGCTGATAAGCGAAGGAAACCGATAGAGTTTCAGATAGGAGATAAGGTAATGTTGAAAGTTTCGCCCTGGAAAGGGGTAATCAGATTTGGAAAGAAAGGAAAGTTAAGACCAAGGTTTGTTAGACCATTTATCATCACGGGACGTGTTGGTGAAGTGGCTTACGAACTTGATCTACCAGAAAGTTTGCATGGGATTCATCCCACATTTCATGTGTCAAACTTGAAGAAGTGTTCGGCAGAAGCAGATGTGGTCGTTCCTTTAGAAGATATTCAAGTAGATGAAAAATTAAGTTATATTGAGGAGCCTGTTGCAATTACGGACCTCAAAATAAAGAAGTTGAGGAACAAGGAGATTCGTTTTGTAAAAGTTCAGTGGAAATTTCACCAAGGACAAAAGTCCACGTGGGAAGTAGAGGCAGATATGAAATCTCAGTATCCCCATTTGTTTAGCGATAGAATTCTGAGGACGAAATTCTCTTAAGGGGGGAAGATTGTAATATCCGGATCCGAATTTTTTTATTAATTTTGGAAGTTAGGTGAAAAGTGAAGCGAGACCCAAAGTACAGGGGGGTTATTTGAAACTTTGGTTTTATATAACCTAAATATCAGATATTTGATTTCATATCAGTCTGATATTTGTGTAAGCCGACATAGAGAGAAAGAGAGAAAGCAGAGCAAGAAGCAGAGACAAAGAGAAAGAGATCTTGAAGGATCGATCGTTTTTTGTCAAATAGAGGTATGATCTTAGCCTAATACTTCTATCTGCATGTATTAGTCGGTGAATAGTCTTGTGATTCAAGCTTTTAACCCTGTATTTGATCAGTTCCATGATTTAAAGTTTTCTGGGCTCGAACTGTTGAGTCGTCGACTCTGTATGATTTATGACCGGGAAGATGATGTGGACCGGTAAAGGCATCGATCGACCGATAATTTTAGTCGACCGATAGGTTGTAAAGACCGGTAGGTTGTAAGGCCCGGTAAGGGTATTTGACCGATATAAGTTCGACCGGGACCAAGGTCGACCGGTAGTTTGTATTCGACCGATAGTTTGTTGTGGACCGGTATTGCTCGACCGGTGTAGTGATTGACCGGTATGTTGTTAATCTGTCCTAAGAGGTTTTGATCAGGATGGTTTCGACCGGGATAGTAGCAGTACGTTGTATTTGATGTGTTATAGAAGGAAAGGGTGTTAGCCACCAGTTAGCTTACCTTTGTTTTTTTATACCATCGTAGGTGGTGTTAGTCAGTAGAAGTCAGAGTTAATCAAGAAGAATCAGAGGTGAGTCTTTCAAACTAAATCTTTTATGATTTTAGCAGTTATTTGATAAATGTGGGTTTTATAAACTGCGCATTTATAGTATGGAAAGTTATGCAGAATTATTGAAAAAGGTTGATTTAATCAGTTTGGCATGTTTATGCTCAGTTTATATAAACTTCTTTTATATACAGTCAGCACTAGGTGTATGCATACATTTGAGTCAGAAGTCTGACCTAAGTCGGGAAGTGTGACCCGCCTGCTCATACCGGGGAGTGTGGCCCGTTTATGCCATTAGGGTGTGTCCCTAAAATAAGGCAGTGCGAGACAGACATACCGTCTTTGACGGAAATGTTGGTCAGTAGCTTAAGGTACGCTTGCGAAGCGTAAAAAGTGGTCAGTGATGGCAAGTAGATTGAGTTACGCCTGCGAAGCATAAAGTGTTTTAAAGTTTGTTTAAAAGAGCAGGTTATGTTTTTGAAATATAAAGCTTTGTTTAAATGTTTTAATTAATATTTGAATTGTTGCAGTAGTGTTTGGAGGGGACTCACTACACCGTTGGTCTAACCCTCGCTCTTTCAAAAATTATAATCCTCTTTCAGGTTATCGCAAGATAGAAGGTACCGATAAAGGTAAGGAGAAGATGTGAGCTATTTCCAGGAGATAGAAGACTTCCTGCAATAGTTTACTTTTTGAACTCAGTTGTGTAGTAAGAGATAGTTGTAAAACTTGTACTCTGAAAATGTAAGCCTGGGGCAGTATTTAGTAAGAAATATTATTTTATTGAATGTATAAATGTTCAGGTTACTACAGATAGTGCCATGGGCACTATCACATGTCACAATCGCGAGCCTTAGGGGAGGCTCTCGGTACAATTCTAGCGATAGTGACCATGTCACTATATCGCGGTGTCACAATTGCCCAACACCAACCACCCATGGTACAACCTCGACGATAGTGATCTGCGACTGTGCCCAGGGCACTGTCGCGTGGCACTATCGTGCCACACTTCCGACGCTCCAAAAACTTGATTTTTCTAACACGACGCTCAGGCACATTAGCAAATATAGTATAAATAACGATTAGACATGCATTATATACTCCTAATATTATCATAGACACCAAACTCCTACGATATTGAAATACGAGCGTAAATACTTACCTTGAATTTTCCGGGTGTTACACCCTCTCATCTCAAATTTTCAAATCTTACTACTCATGGTCCTAAAGCCATCATTAAATATAGAAAATGTTATCACTGTGGACTCACTAACCATATTGCAAGTAAATGTCCAAATTCCACAAAAGCTGATAAAATAGCTAAAGTGAAGATGAATGCCCCCAAGGCTGAGATGGTCACCAAAGCTGAGATATCTACCAAGGTGAAAAATACCACTAAGGTTAAGAAATTAACCAAAGTTAAGGTTACCACTGAAGGTGAATCGTCAACTGCCGTGAAGATTACTGAACCTTCCATCTCCACTAACCCCACTAGACCTATTGAAAAGTGGGTATCAATCAAAACTTAATCTTCCTTATGTTTGCAGGGATCGAAGGGTATCTGGTATCTAGATAGAGGATGATCTCGATACATGACTGGAAAAAAGACCTGCTTACTGAATACAAAGAAGAGAAAGGTCCCTCAGTGACCTTTGGTGGAAATGGAAAAGGATATACCCGAGGGTTTGGTGTCTTCAGCAATAGACAACTACCATCAGAAGAGTCGCTTACGTAGATGGACTGAAGCACAAGCTTCTCAACATCAGTCAGCTATGTGACAAAGACTACGAAGTTCGCTTCACTAATAAAGCATGTTTAGTGGTAAATGAGAATGGAAAACTTTCTCTCAGTGGTTACCGTATGGAAAATGTCTATGTGATAGACATGGACTCTACTACCACTGAAACTGTGTGTTTTCTTTCTAAAGCCTCCTCTGATGTCAACTGGCTATGGCATAAAAGGCTTTCTCATCTAAACTTCAAAACCCTGAATTCTCTCTTTACTAAGGAACTGGTCTCTGGTCTGCCTCAGCACTCATATGCCAAGGAATCTATATGTTTAGCATGTGAGAAAGGCAAACATACTAAAGCTAGTTTCAAATCTAAACAAGTTTCCTCAATGACAAGTCCTCTTCAACTCTTGCATATGGATTTGTTTGGCCCTGTCAATATCCAATCCATAGCTAGTAAGAAATATACACTTTTCATTGTAGATGAATACTCTCGCCACACCTGGGTTATCTTTCTTCGCTACAAAAGTGACACTCTAGAAGAACTGATATCTTTTGTTAGAAAGATGGAAGTGTTAAATAATCTTACTGTTTGCTCAATAAGAAGTGATAATGGAACTGAATTCAAAAATAGTTCCCTGAACAACTTCTTTGAGAGTAAGGGAATTTCTCACAACTTCCCCTCTGTAAGAACTCCTCAGCAGAACGGAGTCGCTGAAATAAGAAACAGAAAGATCATTGAAGCTTCCAGATCAATGCTCAGCGATTCTCATCTCCCTACTCAATTTTGGGCTGAAGCTGTAAACACTGCATGCTTTACTCAAAACATATCTCTAATAGTAAAGCGATTTAGAAAGGCAGCTTATGAACTGTTTCATGGAAGGAAACCCTCTATCAGTTTTCTTCACATCTTTGGTTGTTAGTGTTATATTCTAAACAACAAAGATTCTCTTGGAAAGTTCGACCCAAAGGCTGATGATGGAATATTTCTTGGATATTCCTCTATCTCTAAGGCCTACAGAGTCTTCAATAAGAGAAGACAAACTATAGAAGAAACAATTCATGTCACCTTTGATGAATCCCGTTCAGCGAATTCTAAAACTATTGCTGACAATGAAGAGTTAAATGTTTGGATGTTCTCTCATTACAGAGAAACAGAACCCTTCTTCACGAACCATCAGCACACAGATCATTCAGTCGCTGATGATGATCCAAACATCATACCACCTAATGTTGAATCCACCTCATGGGTTTCAACTGAGCCTCTTAACACACTCCCTCCATCATATCTTCTCTCGTCTAAAAACCTATCAAAAAACTATGGTATGTCTGATACTCAACAGATGATAGCTGATGAACCTCAAGCTTCTTCATCAGTGAACATTCCTATTGTTGATCCAACTCCTGAAGTGAGCGATCATGCTCATGCTCAGCGATGGACCAAAGATCACCCCATAGATCAAATTCTTGGTGATCCCGATGCAAGTATTCAGACTCGACGAAGTACAAGTAACATTTGTCTCTTTGTCAACTTTATTTCTTTATTAGAGCCAAAGAAGATTGATGATGCTCTCAGAGATCCAAACTGGGTCAGCTCTATGCAAGAAGAGTTAACTGAGTTTGATCGAAACAAAGTTTGGAATCTCATTCCCATACCATCTGATAAAACTGTTATAGGCACTAAATGGGTGTTTAGAAACAAATTAGATTAACATGGGACTGTAACCCGCAACAAGGCTAGACTTGTTGCTCAGGGATACAGAGAATAGAAAGGCATAGACTATGATGAAACCTTTTCCCCTGTGGCTAGGCTCGAAGCGATTCGACTCTTCTTAGCTTATGCAGTTTACAAAGACTTCATTCTATATCAAATGGATGTAAAATCAGCATTCCTAAATGGAAAGCTGAATGAAGAAGTGTATGTTGAACAACCTCCAGGGTTCTCTGACCCTAAGCATCCAAATTATGTATATAAGTTGGATAAGGCTCTCTATGGTCTAAAACAAGCCCCTCATACTTGGTATGACACTCTCTCATCTTTTCTTATCTCTGAAAATTTTGAACGTGGTAAAATTGATAATATCTTGTTTTTCAGAAAGATAAAAGGTCACATTATTCTTGTGCAAATATATGTCGATGACATTATATTTGGTTCTACTAACCCATCTTTGTGTACTCGTTTCGCTGAAAGAATGAAGAAAGAATATAAAATGAGTATGATGGGTGAACTAACTTAGTTCCTTGGTATCCAGATCAAGCAAACTGAAAAAGGTACATTTATTAACCAAGGTAAGTATGTTAAAGACATGTTGAAGAAGTTTGATCTTACTCAAACTTCAACGATGAAAACTCCTATGGCACCTCCTCTGACATTAAACAAGGATCCAACTGCAAAACCTGTTAATATCACTGCCTATAGAGGAATGATAGGCTCCCTGTTGTATCTTACAGCGAGCCGACCTGACATCATGTACTCTACATATCTCTGTTCACGCTATCAATCTGAACCCAAGGAATCCCATCTGATCGCTGTAAACGAATCTTCAGATATCTGAAAGGAACTTCAAACCTCGGTCTTTGGTATCCCAAAGATTCAGGGTTCGATCTAATTGGATATTCAGATAGTGATTTTGCAGGTTGCAAACTACATAGAAAAAGTACCACTGGTGGATGTCAACTTCTAGGTGGAAAGCTGATAAGTTGGACAAGTAAAAAGAAAAATCCAATGTCCACTTCCACAGCTGAAGCTGAATATGTAGCCGCTGGAAGTTGTGTTGCTCAAGTCTTATGGATGAGAAATCAACTATTAGACTATGACCTTCAGCTATCAAAGATTCCAATCTATTGCGACAGCACTAGTGCCATCGCTATAGAAAACAATCCAGTACTACATTCAAAGACGAAACACATCGAGATCAGATATCACTTTATCAGAGATCATGCGATGAATGGTGATATTGAACTTCACTTTATCCCTACTGACTATCAGCTCGCTGATCTTTTCAACAAACCTCTTGATGAGGCAAGATTCAACTTTCTCATTAGTGAGCTTGGAATGCTGAATCTTGAAGATTGACTCTTCATCTTTCACGCATTATGTCAGTCATACAGAGTTCCCCTTTATCATCTGCTCTCTATCCAAATATCTTTGACTCTCAGGTATGTTCTCTCATTCTCTATCACTGAATATCTCATTCAGTAAGACGTTTTTCAAAAATCAAATCTTCAATCACTGATATTCTTTAAGTGATTAAAAGCTTTTTGATAAACAAATTTTATCACTGATATTTCTCATCAGTGATCCTTTTGAAAAGAAATATTATCTCTGAATTTCTATCAGAGATTGTTTCAAAAGAAAACCTATCTCTGACTTTTCTTCAGATATACTTTCTAAAAGGCAAATGAAACGTTTTTCTCTCTCCTATGAGATCATTTGAACCGACAATCCATGACATGCCTTTTTCTCTGACACGTTCGTCTGTTGCCCTTCTATCCAATCAACTTCGTAGGACGTGTCCATGTCATGATGAGCATTTGTTTTCCAGCCTCATTCTCTCTCACACACACAGTATAAAAGAAATGCTTTTTTCATTCTTATCTTTTACGCTCTCTTAAAATTACTAAGCAAGAAAAAACTCTCAAAGCTTTCAAGCAGACAAAAACACTAATCTTCAAAACTTCAAGATTATCAGGTTTTTGTTCTTCCCATTCTTTCATCTTAAAAACACTTTTAAATCCTAAATACTCTCTTATTTTGGACTTTAAAATGTTTCTTACATTAAAATCATTTCTTTTGATTTTAGGTTACTCTAAAAACATTTGGTTTTTCAAAATGTTCTTTCTTTCTCATAAAGAACACTGTTTTACTCTAAAAACAACTTTGTTTTTCTATGTTTCTTTCTAAACACATAAACTTGTAAAATTTTAATTGTTTTTAGACTGTAAACCCTTTATTCTACTCTACTTCTTTCTATTCAGACATGGCCCAAGCTACTCTCATTGCTTCCAAAAATGTCAAGTTCGCTTTGACTGAATCTGAAATCCCAAAGAACAACCATCTGGCTCGGTTGGACTTTGAAGCTGTCAAATACCCACATCTGGTGGACGTTGCTGCTTTTTCTGAAACAGTCATGCATAGCCTATGCACTCATTGTGGATCCCAAACCGTCAAAGACCTTGCTTCAACAATTCTGGATCACAGTTGACACGACCACTATGACAAACAAGAAAGGTGAAGTGGTCCCTGCCATCTCCTTCGCTACAGAACAGGGTCCTGGATTTCTTACTGCTTTTGGTCTCCGCAAGGCTCTAAGATTCCCTGCAAAGACTAACGATGGCTTCAACTCTCTTCCAACTGACGCTGAGCTCGTTCTATTTTTGGATGACATGGAATACACGTGGGACAACAAGCCTCGCTCCCAGATTCCAAACAACAAGTTGACCAAGATTCAGAAGGCAAACATGCCTTCACAGATCAACTATATCTTCACTCACATCATTCAGTGTATGAGTGGCAAGATAGGGTCGCTGGACCAGTCCAGCAAGATGCATCTCCAGATGGGTTACTCAGTGATAGCCGGAAAACATTTCAACTATGATGGAGCGATCTTTGACGATCTAGTGTCAATGATTGAGAAGTCTGAGAGGGATTCCAAGATCCCTTACGTTCGTTTCATCTGCGCCTATCTCCATTTTCTCTACGCTGAGAAGTACCCCACTTCAAATGATGGTACTTTCTCAAAGGTGGGCCAACGAGTACTAGAGATCAAGCCTGCTGATAACAAGGTAAGTCTCTCTACCTTACGTTCTCTCCTCTCTCTCTCTCCACTCTTCTACTTCAGCGGCCACGCAGGAGGTTACTTCTTCTGCTACCCTTGCCGCTACCACCCCTTCCAAACGACAATCAACTTCTCTCTCTGGTCCTTCTAAAAAGGCTAGAAAGACCAAGGAGTCAACCCCTTCGGGAACGATACCTGAAGTAGCTTCTCAACAACTACTTTATATGATTTCGCGAGTATCTCCTCCACATCAGTTGCTACATCAACCGTGTCAGTGATGACCACTGCTGACACCGCACCTCTGACAGCACCCATTTTCTCAATTCCTCAAGCTCCACAAACTGAGGTAAATCCTACTATCACAAGTGTTATCTCTACTTCTATCCCTATTAATCCTTCTTCTACTACTATTTCTTTGGTCATTAACCCTCTCCACATTTCGCAACAATCTCTTCATGCTGTACACATAGGACCTGATACTCAAACACACCCACCAAACTTTGAGGGAGACATGCAATTCTATAATATGTTTGATCTATCAGGTATTCCTAAGCCCCTATACACATCTCCCATCTCTCCATCTAAGCCTGAGTAACGTATGGCTCAACCACTGACTTTTATTTCAGGTCTTAATCTGGGAACGGTTGACGCCAGCGTCAACAAGATTGCTGACAAAGTGGAATCTCTTTCCACTTCCCTCAACATCACCACCAACGATGTCAACCAAGCTGGTGAAGAACTGAAAAGACTTACAGCTGCTTCTACTTCAAAAGTTGAAGCTTCTCAGGTCACTGCTCTTCAGGGGAAGATCGCAAACATGAGGACTTGGTTACAAACCATCAACAAGTTCAACTTCTAAAGGGACGTTTTGGCTCTCTGCAAACTGAGGTTAAGGGTCTCTCTTCGAAGATTGACTCCTGCACAGCTCTGCTCAATCAGGTCCTGAACAAGCTGAATGAACCAGCTCCTGCACCTACGCCTTCGTTCACAGATAATGATCGTACAATGCTGAATGTCGCCATTGAATTCATTCATCAGGCTACTTCAGAAATTCCTGTTATTGAAGGTCGTCTGGATCTCTTGGAGGCTGAGGTCCTTTCTAAGCCTGCTGGTGAGGCTATAACCAACACTGCTGCACTCCCCCAATCTGATGCTGACAAAGAGGGGGAGAAATCAAATGAAGAAAATATAGTTGCAGCTGAGGTTCAAGAAACAGAGAAGGTCGCTGAGGTTTCAGGGGCATAAATTCAAGCCCCTCCCCCTCTTTTTCACTAGCTCTGGTTGAAGAAGAGGAAGAGGAAGAGGAAGAAGATGAAAAATATTGATCCCCCTGATCAAGAGAAAGACAATGTTGTTGCTGATGATGAAGAGGACCAATCTCTTTGGTTCTCAGCTACAAATGCCTCATCAACACAAGTCGTCAAAGGCATCGTTCTTTCTAAAGCAGGGGGAGAAGGGAAGAAGCTTCAGGTGCCTCATTGTTAAATCAGAATTGTATTCAAGATTAAATAGAGGGTCAATGTTGTAATTATTTGATAGTAGAAGTGTTTGGTTGTAAAGTCAACGAATGTTGACTTAGTATAAATAGGTTTACTTTATGTTAGTTTTAGAGACACGCAGAGACATACGAATTTAGAGATTTGGTAAGAGAGAACTCGCACACACACAGTGAATATGTGAGACTTGTAACTACGAATTAGATCTGTGACTAATGTAATTCATGTGATTTGATCTAATACAAATGTGTTCTTAATGTGTGTTGTGAAATTATATGCTAGTTAATATGGGTCACAATTGGTATCAGAGCAGATCAGAAAAGAAGAAAAATCAAATTTTTGTTACTGTTTCATCGTCACTATTCCATTGATATCAAGATTTTGATTGAATGATGTTTTGAGTGTCAAACTCATCACACTGTGATCGTCCATTGATGTGGAAAAATTCTTGTTTGAAGTAGAAATCAAATTGACCAACAGATTGATGCAATTTGATAAATTTGTCGAGTTTTAGAAAGTTTCAAGTTTCGGACTATCAAGAATCGATTTCCACATTTATGTTTGTTCTTGATGAAATTCACTTCACAGGGTTGTTCACGATGGTTAAGTGATCCATTCTGTAAATTTTCAGAATCAAACATCAAGGTTTGAATGGAAATCAGTGTATTTTTGTGAAAATCGACTCAAGATTCAAAGAATTCGCAGATTTCATGAAGAACTCACACACAGAATTCGCAAACTGAAGGAATTCGCACATTACAGAGAATTAAAAAATTTTAAGGACAGAATTCGCAGGGTTCAAAGAATTCGCACAAGAGCTATTTTTGAGAAGTAAAGAATTCGCAGAGGTTATTATACGAAAAGTGTAGAATTCGTACAAGAGACATGTACGAATTGTGCAGAATTCGCATCTGTGAGACATACGAATTTCAAGGAATTCGCATCTGAGTCTTATGCGAAAAGCTCAGAATTCGCATTACAGTGATATGCGAAAAGATTAGAATTCGTATCCTTTTTATATTCTTTCATACGAATTGCTTGTTGTGTGTGACATACGAATTCTGTGTGAGTTATACGAATTTTGTGTGAGTTATACGAATTCTATAGGGGTACATAGTTTTGACTGTGATTAAAGTTTCTGATTCTTGTTAACGATCATTTCAAGCTTATATTTTACAGATTTCAAGATGACTTACACAGATGAAAAGCGAAATTTGTATCTCACGAAAAGAGATTGTGCCTTAGCATATATGTCAGAGATTCCGGCCATGGAAGCTGAAATCAAGAATCTGAAGATTCAGAACTCATCTCTTCTTGCTCAAATTGATAGACTGAAAAATGATAAAGATCTAAAGAAAGATTTTATTTGCTCAACTATGTATCTAACTCAAAGATTAATTTTGCAGGAATAATTGAATCTAAAGAGAAAGAGATCTTAAATATTCAAGACAAGCTGAAAAGGTTTGACAGTCTTAATTCTAGTTCAAGCTGGTCAAAGAAGGAATCAATGAAAAGAGAGCTAGATGAACTTAGAAGAAGAGCAAAAATTGCCAGTGAGACAACTGATGGACTTAGAAAGTCAAATTCTCTACTCTATGTTGAAGGAGATAAGTTGAAAGATAAAGTGTTCAGTCTTGAGGTTGAGATTAACATGATGAAAGAAAAAGCAACCCAAGACAGAGACAACACTAAAGTCCAAGATGAGATGAAGAAGACTGAGAAGAAGAGAAAGGAAATTGAAAGAAATAATGTTGAGCTGAAGAAGAAAATTTCTGAATTAGAAGCTCAAATGGATAAAGAGAAGAAAGAAATAAAGGAATTTGAGAAAGAAAGAAAAGCTTATGCTCAAAAGTTTTCAGAATTCTCAGAAAAGCTTTTGAAGAAAAGAAGTTAGTAGAGCTTAAATGCATAAAGCTTTCTCAACAAGTTTCAGACTTTGAGAAAGTAATCATAATGGAGAGAGATAAGTTTGATAAGGAGAAAAAGATAGCTGAGCAAAAGTGTGTAAAGAAAGATTTTGAAGAAGAAAAGAAAGCATTTGAAGCTGAGATAAAGGAGCTTAATGGAAAGCTATCTGAGTTGTCAACAAATATTCAGAAGGAGAAGAATGCAAAATCCGAGTTGCATAAGAAGTTTGACATACTGTCAAAGGAAAGAAACTGTTTGTCTACAGAGATTAAAGAACTTGAGGAGATCATGTTCAAGGTGAAGCTGAGTGAGTCAAAGACTCCAGAATCAACTGTTCAATCACCAAGAGATAATCTAGCTGCATCTGAATGCTCATTCAAATCAGCAGCAAGTTCAATTTTCCCTAATGTTTCTAATAATCCTTTATTTGATGTAATTGATAGTCATACTTCTAAACTTAAAGAACAAATTCGTCCTTCTAATCTTTTCTATGACAAAAATGTTGATGGTTCAGGTAATATCAAGAAGAATAAAACTCAGCAGAAAATGACCTGGAGAACGAAAGATGAGAAAGATAAAGAGAATTGGTTTTGGAGAGTTAAAGGATCTTCAGAGGAGAAGAAGAAGAAGAGAAATCATTTATGCATGCATCCAATGTTCAAAGGAACAATACTCCTAAAGGTAAAACTTTTGGCAAACCTGATCCGGTTTACACTATCAATCAATTGATCAGGTTAGCACAAAAGAAAATTAGTTGTTCTTATTGTGGCTCAAATGATTTTGTAAATAAAAATTATGAAAATAGCTGGTATAGTTCTTATTATATCTCTTCCAAAAGAACTGCAACTAACAAATCATGACCCAAATACCAGTGGGTACCAAAAGTTGAATCTGTGTTGCAGGCACCCAAGGTTTAAGGGGGAGAAAGAACTATGGCTCTTGGATAAAACAGTTCAAGACCTGTTCCTCAATGTTTCAGAACTATGCTTTCTGGTTACATCAGACCAGGACCCGTTCTTCATTGGTAAATTGAATATTACTATTCTCACCGAAGAATATGTAATCATGGCTTCTGAATCCTACTGATCTGAACCCGATCTCAAAAGTTTTTCTTCTGACGGAGGCTTAAAAGATAACATCTTTTCAAGAAGTTTTTCTTTTGAGGGGGAGTTAGTGAACTACACTGCTATATCTTTTAGGGGGAGGAGATATAAGAAGTTTATTAGACTTTCATTGTTATATTTTTCTGATAACATGAATTGTTACAGATTTCGAGGAAGCTTAAAAGAGAACATTCATTTTAGGGGGAGCTTACAGGTATATCTTTCTATATCTTAATCCTTAACACTTGTTGAAAGATGAACAACTTTCACTTGTGAAAAATGGTTTTTTAAATGTTCAAACCACTTCGCGTTCTTAAACTGCTTTATGAATTTCGAAGTGTGATTTTAAATGATTTTATTTTTGATACTTTGATGCTTATCTGACCGTGTGTTTCCAAAAGATTAATACTTGTGTATTATCTTGTCTATATACTATCAAGTATTCTTACATACATCGGTTCAGTACATTTCTTGACTTTGTTATTACCATGTTGATTGTCCCTGTGAATTCAATTTCTTATCACATTAAATATATAATCACAACTAGAGAATAATCAAACCTGTTTTTGATTTCACAATCAACCGATAACAAGTTTTCTCTTGAATGATATTTCTCTCTCTAAGCTCTCTCTCTCTAGAATAGAAAGTGGCGGCTGATAATTCTATTTTGGGCACACCTTCCACACCCAACCCTAGAGCCTAGATACCTCATATACCTAATTAGAGAAAAAGACAAAATATCAAAAATACAAGGAAATTAACTTTGACTATTTATTACAAATGACCTAGACTAAAATTGAGAGTTTGACTTTTCAGCTTTGACCTCATATTTCAATCTTCAGATTTGATGATCTTGAATCCAATAAATCTGTGCTCTAACAATCTCCCTCTTTGGATCAAGATCATTACTAAAAGGATTTAGCAATTCAATCTTTTCTGTAAGCTCAGAAGATGCAATCTCCCTCTTTGTCTTCAAAGTATAACAATCTCCCCAAAAGAAGAAAATAAAATCTCTTTCAGATGATGGAAAGAAATTATCTCCAAATTCAGCTCAGAATGCTTTAGCAAAGTATCTTCAAAGAAAATTTCTCTCAATTCAGCATATCTTCAGAAAACTTTCTCTAAACTTGTGTTCTCCCCAATATCTTGGTTAACGCTTCTTCTCCTTTTTAACGTCTCTTGAAATAGAACTTGTAATGGACATTTCTTCAAACTTTCTCTTCTCCCCCCTTTTTGATGAAAAATGCATCAATATCATCAAAACTTCCTCAAGAAATGTCATTGAAATTCTTTTTTACCGCTGATCTTTGATAATGAGCCACTGATTTGTTGATTGTCCGAACAATGTATTCATCTAGATCTTTTCAAATCCAGACAAAATAAGAATGTAACACCTGAAGCAACAAATGAATCAGTTAAAAATGTCTGTCAGTAACACGAAGTCACTTTGTGTAACGAATACACATTGTAAAGGAACTTTTATGATGGTCACTCCCCCATGGCTTCCATTCAATCATCGAAACACCACAAAGGCAATTTCTATGAACGTTATGACAAGAAAACAAATTCCTTGTGTGTTCGTGCAAGTGTAAAAAAAATTAAGCACGACTGATTGCTTATAAAGGCTCAACATTGTGTAAACCACTGAGACAACAGTTGTTAAACATAGACTCAATGTGCATGATTGATGTGCGAAGGTGGAGCAGACTTCCTTCTTTTCAATATCCAGATTTTCCAAATGAAAATCAGATAGTAAATGTGTTGCATCCCCTTTGAAAAATGAAACATTTTCTTGTTAAGAAGAAAATGAGTGGCTGGTGGGGTTAATGTCAAGAGTTGGCATGGGCTAGTTGTTTGTTTCAATAATGTTCACGAAAAATTGTGAAGCATTAGTAATGTGGCTGCCCGGCTCAGAAAGTAGTTGGTACAGAGTTTGATATTCTTTTACTCTAATCTCACACCCTCTTTCTTTTTATAATTAAGCTCACTTCTAACCAAACTCTCTTTTCCATTTTCCCTCATCACACAACCCACACTCATTTCTTTTCGACTCCTCATACTCAATCACCAAGGATTAACTTCTTGGATAGGAAACACTGGTTAACGTGAATCCATAGAAGTTTCAAGTAAGTCCTAGCACAAAGATCCCATGTTTCACTAGAAAGCATGCGTTGCTCAAAATGGTTTAACTTTATCAGTTAAAGCGCAAATACAAGTCAGATGTATGTATGCTCAGAATATAATCATGCAGATTTGAGCATTTGAATCATTGAAGTATTTTCAAACAAGTAAATTGAATGAATGAACAAGAATGCAAGAGACTTGTTTGAAAATCTGACATTGTATGAAAATGATCAGAAATGATATGGCAATCAAGGCTTATGGTCAAGAATAATGGATATTGTCTATACGAAACAAAAATATAGACATTCTTGAAATGACGTTTCGAAATGAAATGACGCTCAAAAATTCTTTGAAATACAAGCGGGGGTATCACCATCGAAAAATTGGTCAATATGAGACATGGTGATAACTTATTCAACAAAAGAATTAAACCGGTGTGTGTGAATACTTGAAAGTATATAGACAAGATAATACGCAAGTATATATCTTTAGAAACACACGGTTTGTTAATCATTGAAGCACAAAATAGATCGTGAAAACATTTAAAATCACACTTCCAATTCATGAAATCTTGTTTAAGAATCGGGAAGTGGTTTGAACATTTAAGAACATGTTTTCTTATGATTGAAAGTTGTCCTTCTTTCAACCATATATGAGATTAAGATAAAGAATTATACCTTTTGTGTGCAGTCTTACATCTCATGAAGTCAAGCTTAAAGTCATAAAGATATGATCTTGTAAGCATCTCTCAAACTGCAAAAGTCTTAAGGTCATAGTCAAAGCAACTTTATTCACAGAAATTAAAAGACATAAAGCAGTAAAACAATTAAAGGTACGAGTTCTGATCTGAAGTAATCAGAAGTCATAGGCTTTTACTCCCCCTGAAATTATGCATCAGAAAAATTATCAGTGTAAAATATAAGCATTAACTCCCCCTCAAATGTTGATCATTTTATCTGTTGGATGCATAAAATTTTAGAAAAGTATGTACTCCCCCTTGATGGTTGATTTCCTCATTGGAGTATTGGAGTACAATCTCTTATCAGCACAGGAGTAAGGTCTTTTGATCACTGAAGTACGAGTCCTAAACTGTTGTGTTTAGAAGTCAATCTTCGTTGAAGTACGGGTCCTAAGCTGATTTACTTAGAAACCTTCTTTCTCTTACTCCCCCTTGACAGTAGGTGCCTGCAACACAGATTCATCCTTTTTCTTTGGTATCCATTTGTATTTGGATCCAACTGTGTTAGCACATGATTTTGGCACCCATTTAAACTTGGGTCTGCTTTTCCTTTGAAAATCATATGAAGAATTAGAACGATAAGAGTATACATGATAAGTTCCAAACCAAACATCAGAATAGTTTCGAGAAGCATAATCATTTCTACCATAATTTGAAAACTTTCTAGTAGATGGAGCTAACTGGAATAATTGTTATATGGAATATTTCTTGCGAGAATCAACAAGTTTTTATTTAGAAATAGCAACATTCGCAATCAAATCATCTTTACTAGTAGTCTTCTTATTACAATCAGAACTAGAAAATGATTTAGCATTCTCGTCTTTCTTCTGCTTTGGTTGCCATTCAGACTTAACTCCATGCATTTTCTTTCTCAGATCTGAAACATTTGAAACTTTAGAGTTAGAATGGTGAGAATCAAACAAATGCTTCTTCTTTGACTTACCAGTGGTGATCTGTTTCTGTGAATCCCCATATTTCTTCTTCTTACCTTTGGCAACTTTGGTTTTCACAGAAACTGATTTATCAACTTTCGTTGATGTTTCACCTTTTTCATACACACTGGGTAATCCAAAAGAATTAACAACAAAAGTTGAATGATCAGGAAATTTAGAATTAAAATCAAGTTGAGCAATATATTCATCTAAATCACCATCAGAGTTTAAGAAATCAAACCCATCATTAAGTAAACCAGACATATCAGCAAAGTTTGAAGCCTTGAATGATTTAGAAAAATCAGTATATTTAAACACAGTAGAAAAAATAGTTTGTTCTAAGTCCATCAAAATCCTTTCTTCTGTGAGAGTATTCTCGAGTTCAGAAATTTTACTTTCCAACACGAGAGGAGGAACGTAAAGTTACCTTCGATGGGCTTAGCCTCCATTTCTTTAACAGAATAACTCTCAAAGTAGTCATTTGAAAGAGATTTTGATTTATCAGAACGATAACTATTATTCAACCTCTCATAACGAAATGGAAGTTGAATTTTAGATGTGTTCTTTCTTTTCTAGGTTTCCTTGGCTTCATCCTTTTCAGATAGTTTAGTCCAAAAAACTTGAAGTTCAGGGTATTGAGGTGCCAGTTTTAAAAATCCAAAATCATAAAGAGCAGGCACTTCAGATATACCCTTTTTGAGACATTGTGGATTCTCATTACCGAGTCCCCAACCCTCTCTGTTCTCTTTGGGTTTGTTTAGATGAATGGTTTGCTCAGTTTGACCCAATGTATATAACTTTCCTTCCAAAACATTCACTTTTTCAATTAAAGATTTCTTTTCTTTTGAAAGCGAAGAATACATTTTAGAAAGCTCTTTTGATTCAAACTCACACATTCTATATTTTGAATTTGTCTCAGCTAACTCTTTAAGAATGAGAGTCTTTTCTTTAGCGCTGGTATCAATATTTTTATGTAAAGTCTCAATCAATACTTTATTCTCAGCAATATTCTCGCTAAGTTTCTGTAATGATTGGTTTTTGTCTTTATTGATACCTCTTTCACGCTTAAGCTTTGACTCTAGCTTTTGAAGTCTTATCATCATGACATTGATTTGATTTATAAAATCAGATTCAGTCATGTCACATACCTCATCAATTTCTTCTTCAGCTAACTCAGCTTCATCTTCAGCTTCATTCACCATCTTTCCCATTAAGTACAGGTATGCTGTCTCTTCCTTCTCTTCTTTCTCAACAGAAGCTTGTTTCTGGATTTTAGCTTCCAAGGTAGAAATCTTTCCTTTTAGCTCAGAATTTTCAAATTCCAGAAACTTTACTCTTGAAGACACTTTTGGTCCTGTCATCATCTTCTCAATTTGTTCCCACAACTGTTTTCCTGTGGCCTTTTTAGTTCCTAAACTTATAGAAATCTCTTTTAAAATCTTATCTGAAATTCCTTTCAATATAAAAGATTTGGCTAATCTGTCAGCGTTATATCTATTTTTATGCTCATCTGTGTATCTATTAGGTGATACTGGAATCTCTTGACTCTTTCTTTTCCAACCATCATTAGTAGTATGAATCCATGTTGGAATTTTCTTGTTTCCTTCTCTAAGAGATATTCTGATATGATCCCCTAATTCATGACTGTCAATGAAATCCAAAAACTGATTTTTCCATTTTTCATACTGTCCTCTGGGAAGTACTGGTGGATTCTCATCCATACTGATTGAAGGAGCTTCGCTAAAAGTCATTCTGATTTTGAAAAATATGCAATAAGAAACTTGAAAATGACTGTTAGTCCAGATAAAATCAAATGAATACAGAATAATACTGAAAATAAGAAATGAAAATAAGAGAATTTGGTGCAAAACACAAAATGCGCTAAGGACAGTAGCGCAAAAGGCAATTTGCGCTAAGTGAAGCTGGCGCGAAATCCAGATATGCGCTAAAGAACAGTGGCGCAAACTATAGTAGCGCAAAAATCAGAAACTCGCTAAGGCTGGAAGCAGAGAGAGGCAAGCTGGTTTTGTGCGAGAAGTGGGTCGCGCGAAGAAAGACTTTGCGCGAAGAGAAGGTGGCGCAAACTATAGATTTGCGCGAAGAACTGATGACGACCGGTGTGGTGTCGCGACCGGTGTCCCCGACCGGTGTCCTGTGTCGACCGGTGTCCTGTACCGACCGGTGTCCTGTACCGCCCGGTGTGGACAGATGTCTCTCTCGACCGATGTGGACCGGTGTGGATGTTGACTGCATGTGAGGTGCTAATAGACCGGTGTCCTGTACCGACCGGTGTCCTGTACCGATGTCTCTCTCGACCGATGTGGACCGGTTGTGGATATTGACTGGATGTGAGGCGCTCATCTCGCTAATAGATGAGGCACAAAAAGAACTTTACGCAGAACATTGAATGTGAAGACGATCCCATGAGACTGGCGCAAAAAGTGAATGATTGATCTTGAAGATAACCACAATCAGATGAAGTTGGCCCAAAAAGGAGATCTGGCGTGTTCTTCAATTTTTCGAAGGAAAATCGATCTGATTCATCCAAAGACTATCTAGACTTCGAATTACAAGTCGAAATTTTAACAATCCTACCACAAACACATCTAGAACAGATTACAACCAAATAATTTCACAAACAAACAATCTAAGTGAGATTCGATCAATGAACCAGTGCAGTGAACTCGTGAAGACCAAAATCTCCAAAAACATCAAGAATCCTATCGATTACAGTGCAATACTCGATTAAACCAATACAAACTCAATCTAAAACACTTATCGATCATTAAACAAATGATTTCAACTCGAAAAACACACAAACACTCAAAAATCAAATATGACTTTCGAAGAACAGTGTTCGACCAAAATTTTCTTTTGATTTCAATCTGGTTAAGCTCTGATACCAATTAATTGTCCCTGTGAATTCAGTTTCTTATCACATTAAATATATAATCACAACTAGAGAATAATCAAACCTGTTTTTGATTTCACAATCAACCGATTACAAGTTTTCTCTTGAAGGATATCTCTCTCTCTAAGCTCTCTCTCTCTCTCTCTCTCTCTAGAATAGAAAGTGGATGCTGATAATTCTATTTTGGGCACACCTTCCACACCCAACCTTAGAGCCTAGATACCTCATATACCTAATTAGAGAAAAATACAAAATATCAAAAATACAAGGAAATTAACTTTGACTATTTATTACAAATGACCTAGACTAAAATTGAGAGTTTGACTTTTCAACTTTGACCTCAGATTTCAATCTTCAGATTTGATGATCTTGAATCCAATAAATCTGTACTCTAACACATGTATCAAAAGTTTAATCTTTCTATGGTAATACTCCCGTTTGCTATTCAATGTTGATTGAGATCAGACGTCATTTCATCATTATATGTGCTTATATTGTTAAAATGTTTATATATCGTTCATATAAATAACTTCCGTCTTTGATATCCCAAATTATAATTCTTCATGAATTTGATTTGATTAATTCATTGTCAGATTCTCAAAACATTTTTATTCATTTCATGATATTCTGTAGATCCCAGTGCAGTGCAATCACAAGTAATAATGAATAATGATGAACAGATTATAGGCAACAGCAACTAGTCATATGATTGATAATACTTCAAAGGGTTAAGGTTTACAGAGAGTATTTCTGATAAGGGTATGTAAACCTTAAGAACTAGTAAACTGAATAATGAATTTCTAACCTTACAAAACTGTTCAACCCTAATTATGAGATAAATAAGCCTTTATATACTTAGGCTTTACAAGCAATTGGGCTTTATGGGCTTGGGCCCATCTAACTATTAAACTATTAAGTAATTACAAATTGAACCCTTATAAATACTTTATTTCACTTTCAACGCATAGGACTTTCAGTCCTAACAATCTCCCCCTAAAGTTGAATAAAACATTTATCAACATGAAAAAAACTTTAGGCCTTGATCTTCTTTCCCTCTTGAGTCTTTGAAGAACTTTGGTGTTGCATGTCTTCATGACTTTCCACGCTCCCCCTTGAATAAATCTCTTGGTCTTCATAGTATCAACATTGTAACCAAATTCAATGTACAGTAGCCTCGACTGAATGCACTATCACACAGCTTTTAACTGTAGAAACTCAATCACATCGGATCAGCACACAAGAAAGATAATGTGAGAGTAACGTGACATTCCACGGTGCATCTTCAGTTTAAAACAACAACCAGCTCGTAGGAGGAATGATAAACAAACTTGTAGCAGACACCACATGATACGGGAAATAATCAATACAAACTTTGAAATCTCTTTGATCTCTAGACTGTCTTCAGAAACTTTGAAATCTATTTAAAACTTTGAAATTTAACTTTTTTTTCTCCCCCTTTTTGATGATTGTGAGCATCATGATCATCAAAACTCTTCAATTTCAACATATTCTATGATCTCCCCTTTATGATAAGATGACATTCTCCGCATTTTGATCTGAGTATCCGTCAATTCAGGAAATATATATATCCGAATCTTTTCAAATTCAGATATAATAAGAATTGAAAACCTGAATCAACAAATGATACAGTTAGTATGCCTGTAAGTAGCACGGAGCCACTTTGTACAACGGATGTACTTTGGAAAGGAGCTTTTGTGATGTTCACTCCCCCAGGGCTTCCATTCAATCATCGAAAAACCACAAAAGAATTTTCTATGAATGTTATGACAAGAAAACTCATTCCTTGTATGCTCGTGCAAGTGTAGAAATGATTGAAGCTACTTAGCTTGATCAGGCTCAAATTGTGTAAGCTGTTGAGACAGCAACATATATTACACGGACTCAATGTGCATGAAAGAGGTGCGAAGGTGGGGCAAATTTCCTTCTTTTTCAATATCTAAATCTTCCGAGTGAAGACTAGATAGCAGATATGCTGCGTCCCCAAAGAAAATGAAACATTTCTTTGTTAAGAAAGAAACGAGTGGCTGGTGGGGTTAATGCAAGAGTTGGCATGGGCTCACTGCCTGTTTCAATGATGGTCACCAAAGATGTGAACCAATCAGAATATGTGGCTGCCCGGCTCAGAAAGTGGTTGGTGCAGAGTTCTGCTATTCTTTTAACTCTGTGCTCACACCCTCTTTCTTTTTAACATTAAAGCTCACTTCTAACCAAACTCTCTTTTTCATTTTTCCGCTCAGCACAATGAGAAAAACTCAACCCGATGAGTTATCTCCCCCACTCTTTGATTTATGACCCCTCACCCCTCAATCACTCTAGGATAACTTCCGGGGTAGGAAACACTGGTTAACGTGAATCCAGGGAAGTTCTGTTTAAGTTCTCACACAAATCCCATATAAGTCCTAAAAAGAATAGTATCTCATAGTTTAACTTGAACAATTAAGCACATGATGTATGATACTACTGTCAAAATGTATGTTCATAAGATTTGAGCAATTGAACTTTGAAGATTTCTCAAAACAAGTATATTGAATGAATGAAATCAAATCAAGAGAATTGTTTTGAGAATCTGACAGTGTATCAATCAGATCACATAAAATGGATAGGGTATCAAAGAATTGGATATTTTGTTTATATGAACGAATATAAACAATTTTGCAATGAAAGCACAAGATTAGAAATAATGATTTATGCTCAACAATATTGAATATCAAACGGGGGTATTACCATCGAAAAATTGGTTCATTATGAGACATGGTAATAAAAAATACAAATGAAGTACTGAATCTGTGTGTGTGAATACGTTACAGTATAAGGATAAGATAATACGCAAGTATTGATCTTTAGAAACACACAGTCAGTTAGACATTAAAGTTCAAGAATTGAAAAACATTTTAAAATCACACTTCTTAATTCATAAAATCTTTTGAGAATCAGAAGTGGTTTGAGCATTTCAGAAACTGTTTTTCATGCTTGAAAGTTGTTCTTCTTTCAAACAATCAGAGATCTAGATCAGAAGATATTTACCTTTAAGCTCCCCTTCAAATCATGATAGAGCGATATAGATCTATTAAGCTCCCCCTGGATATTTGCTACATATCCAAGTCTGAACGTTGAAGAACGGGTCCTGATCTGTCATGTGATCAGAAGCCTAACTTCGTTGAAGTCCGGGTTCTAAGCTGATTTACTTAGAAGCTATTATTCTTCTACTCCCCCTTGAAAGTAGGTGCCTGCAACACATAATCAGTTTTCGGTTTTGGTACCCACTGGTATTTGGGTCCTCGAATGTTAGTGGCAGTTCTTGTAGGGGATATAGAATAAGAACCATACCATAAATGATCACTGGTTTTGTGAATGTGATCATGTGTATGACAATAAGAACAGTGGTATTTCTTACCTGATAACCTGAGTAATTGATCTCTCGAGTAGATATGATCAGGTTTACTTTTACTCGCTTTGTTCTTCTTAGCATTGACCGCATGTACACATGATTCTTTTTCTTTCAGCTCATCTTCAACTGGTTTCTTCTTCTAGACCAGTTCCTCATCTTTGTATCTCCTTCTTCTAGAGCGTGTACCTGAACCATCTATATTGCTATCATAGAAAAGGTTAGTTTTACGAATCTGATCAAAAGATTTAACTGACCTTTGTGGAGAGACATATTTCTGATTTGTACTTGATACAGACTTTTCAAGCACTTTAATCGTCGAAGCAAAGTTGTCTCTTTCTTGAACAAGCAGGTCAATCTTCTTCGTGAACTCAGACTTCGTTTTCTGCTCTTTTAGTGCCTTCTCAGATAGTTCAGACAACTTGGCAGTAAGCTTTTTGATCTCAGTCTCAAACAAGCTTCTTTCTTCTTCAAATCCCTTCTCAGCATTGTTTCTTTGGCCAGATATTTCTTTGAAGACACCAACATTCTTTTGTTCAATGGCCTTCTTCTCTTTGGAAAACTTCTCTCTTTCTAGAATGATTACTTTCTGAAAATCAGAAACTTGCTGAGAAAGTTTTATGCATTTCAGCTCAACTTCTTTCTTCTCATCAACACATTTTCTCGAGAATTCTGAGAACTTCTTTGCGAAAGATTTCTCTTTAGTCTCAAAATTAGATTTGTGTTTAGCAAGCAGTTGCTCCAAATCAGATAAACGCTTTTGAAGATCTGCATTTGCATCTTTCAGTTCAGAAATCTTTTCCTCAGAACTTTCAACAGAGACTATTTGCTGAGTTTTAGCTTCCAAAATAGAGATCTTTCCTTTTAGCTCAGAGTTCTCAGCTTCCAGTTCTCTTCCTGTTAATAAACCCTTTGTCCCTAACACCAAACATTCAGCACAATCCCACAGCTCTTTTCCTGTCATGTTGTTAGTAATTATTTGACCAAAAATTTCACTAAAAATGTCACTAATAAATTCATTACAGATACTACTTTTCATATAATTTTGAGCTACATTGTTAGCCCTCTCTCTTTCCTCCTTTTCCACAGGTGAAGCTTCTGTAGGAATCTGGGATTGCATCTCCCCTTCAGTCAAAGATAATCTGATGTAGGGCCCCACCTCATGTTCGTCCACACAGTTCAAAAAATAAACTTTCCACTCTTCATATTCTCTTTTGGACTTCAGTCTTGGTAGGTACCCCATTTTGATCGTTTCGAATAGAGTATATTCGCTTCGGCTTTGAAGAGAGATGAAACTTGAAGGTGCATGGACCAAAAGTGACAAAATGTGAAACTTGAAAGTTTAGGGTCACAAATGTCACGCTGAATCCTTGAAGTACGGGGGCTAAAATAAATGCACTGCAAAAAGATCGTGAGACAAAAAATTTGACCTTTTTTTTTAACACCCGGTCAAGCAGGGGTCCGGTCGAAGCAAAAGACCGGAATATGCAAGATACCGATCGAAGGTAAGACCGGAGTAAGCAAGTACCCGGTCGAAGGGTAAGACCGGAGTAGCAAGTACCCGGTCGAAGGGTTTGACCGAAGATTACACCTACCCGGTCGAAGAAAAGACCGGGGAAAGCTAAGGTCCGGTCGAAGGAAAGACCGGAGATCACACCTACCCGGTCGAAGGTGTAAGACCGGGGATACAAGTATCCGGTCGAAGGTGTAAGACCGGATATACGAGTATCCGGTCGAAGGGCCCAGGTCGAAAGACAATTAAAACGATAAACACAAAAAAAACAGATAAGATCGATGAATTACTAACGACCGAAGAACACGAAGAATCGACCGAAGAACCCGAAGAATTTCTGGGATTCGATCGAAACCAAACCCAGATCCTTCGATCGAAAGAAACACAGACAAATCAAACAAGAATGGATTCAACCGATCAACAATCAACAGTAACCATTAGACCGAATACACCTAGACCGATAAGCATCAATAATAATCGACCGAACAAAAAAATTCCAGAAAATTAATCGGCCGAAAAAAACTTTACTGTTTTTCCACAAAAAAAATCGATCGAATAAAACCAGATACAACTTAAGCAAACATATATCGATCAAACAGATAACACAGAAAGTAACCACTAACAATCAATTAATGCAAGTAAAGCAATTAACACAAGTAATTGATCTTAGGGTTTCAGACAAACCTTTTTACTGGATAAAACCTTTTTGCCTATCTGCTCTGATACCAATTGTAGATCCCAGTGCAGTGCAATCACAAGTAATAATGAATAATGATGAACAGATTATAGGCCACAGCAACTAGTCATATGATTGATAATACTTCAAAGGGTTAAGGTTTACAGAGAGTATTTCTGATAAGGGTATGTAAACCTTAAGAACTAGTAAACTGAATAATGAATTTCTAACCTTACAAAACTGTTCAACCCTAATTATAAGATAAATAAGCCTTTATATACTTAGGCTTTACAAGCAATTGGGCTTTATGGGTTTGGGTCCATCTAACTATTAAACTATTAAGTAATTACAAATTAAACCCATATAAATATTTTATTCCACTTTCAACGCACAGGACTTTCAGTCCTAACATATTCATTCATTTAAATTGTTTTGAGAAATCCTAAATGTTCAATTGCTCAATGTCAAGAAAATCATTGAGCAACATATTCTTTTAGGACAAAAATACATGGGATTCAATGTGTGAGCTTAAATGACTTCCATGGATTCACGATAACCAGTGTTTCCTACCCCGGAAGTAATCCTTTTAGTGTTTGAGGGGAGAGGGGTCAAAAGATTTTAGTGTTGGTGTGTGAAGAGGTAAAATGGAAATGAGAGATTGGTTAGAAGTGAGCTTAAAAGATTAAAAGAAAGAGGGTGTGAGATCAGAGTAAAAGAATATTAAAATCTGTACCAAATCTTTCTGAGTCAGGCAACCACATCTACTGATTGGTTTGGTGACCATCATTGAAAAAGGCAGTGAGCCCATGCCATCTCTTGCATACAACCCCACCAGCTACTCATTCTTTTCTCAAAAAGAGAATGTTTCACATTTTATGGGGAAGCATCACATACTCTATTGGTTCTTCACTCGGAAGATACTGATATTGAAAAAGAAGGAAAGTTGCCCCACTATCGACCCTTTATCATGCACATAGAGTCTATGTATAATCATTGTTGTTTTAATGGTTTACATAATTTTGAACCTTAACAGCAATCATTGTGCTAATTCTTTCATAACACAAGCACGAGCACACAGAAAATTCGTTTTTCTGTCAGAACATTCATAGAAAATACCTTGTGTTTTTCAATAATTGGATGGAAGTCCTGGGGAGTGAACATCATCTCAAGCTCCTTACTTTGTACATTCGTTGTACACAGTAACTTTGTGTTACTGACAGGCATTCCTAATTGTTTCATATGTTAATTCAGGGTTACAACTCATAATTTGTCTGAATTTGAAAAGATTCGGATAAATACATTTCATGAATTGACGGCAGGCTCATTATAAGATCAGTTGGGAGAGAATGTTTATATCTTACCAACATGGGGAGATTGTTTAATCATGAAGACTGTGCTATATTGATTATTTGGGGGAGAAGTTTCAAAGACTGAGCTGACTTTGCAAAAGTTTTGATTATTCTGATTCTCACAATTCATCAAAAAGGGGGAGAAATATCAAGTTTTTAAAGTCAGACCAAAGTTGATATTATCAAGAAGAGGGATAATTTCAGAATTTTAAAGTCAAATTCATTTCAAAGCGAAAGATGTGTTAAAAGGAGATGTAATGAAAGGAGAAGATTTTAGAAATGGGGAGATAAATCAAGATTTCAAAGTTAGACGAGGATAGATTCAAAGTTTCAAATTTCAAAATTCAAACCAGTTTCAAATTGATTCAAAGGGGGAGATATTAAAGTCAGATGGTTGACTGTTCCAAAGATAATTTTGAAAGTGGCATCAAAGTCTGAGTTTGAAGAATAGTTTTCTGAACAATATGCAATTTTGGTGAAGACAAAGGGGAGTTTGAAGTTTTATCAAAGTTACAAAGTTTGTTGAAGATATCAAAGTTTTCAAGGTTTAAAGATGAAAAAGATTGTTTGCTAAAGATTGTTATGAAGATAAGAAGACCTGAAGATTATTGTCAAAAAAAATTAATCTTGAATCCAAAGGGGGAGATTGTTAAATCAGAATTGTATTCAAGATTAAATAGAGGGTCAATGTTGTAATTGTTTGATATTGGAAGTGTTTGGTTGTAAAGTCAACGAATGTTGACTTAGTATAAATAGGTTTACTTTGTGTTAGTTTTAGACACACGCAGAGACATACGAATTTAGACATTTGGTAAGAGAGAACTCGCACACACACACAGTGAATATGTGAGACTTGTAACTACGAGTTAGATCTGTGACTAATGTAATTCATGTGATTTGATCTAATACAAATGTATTCTTAATCTGTGTTGTGAAATTATATGCTAGTAATCTGGGTCACACTCATCCCAAGGCAAGCAGAAGGGAATAGCTGTCGAGGGAAACCTGAAACTTGCTTCACCATCTGAGGGGGAGAATCCTTCTCAGGTAAGCCTATCCCTTGTTCCTCTCTCCTTATTTTCCCACCAAACCCCTCTCTCATTCTAGCCTTTATCTTTCTTCTTCTATAAATAAACACTAACTCCTTTTTCCTTTTTGATCAGTTAGTTCTCTCCCCTGCTTAAGGGAACTGAACTCCAAATAATCCCAGCTCCATCAGCTGAAGATCAAATAATCCCAACCTCCTTAAATGAAGAAGAAGAAGAAGAAGAAGAAGAAGAAGAAGAAGAAGAAGAAGAAGAAGAAGAAGAAGCCTTGCACCATCCTGGAAGGCCCTCTAGACCAGCTCAATTGTCAGAGAAAGAACTGAATAAAAGAAGAACAAAGATGATCTCTCACCTAGAGAGTCAGCGGCTAAAGATCCCTCTTCAATTCTCCTCAAAAGAGATTGACTTCCTGACGCAAGCTGAGATCGAAGAATCTGTCAGAGCTGAGAAGCTGATTACTGAATGCCAACAAGATGCGACTCTAGATCTCAAGGTTCAGTCTTCTCAGTTCAAAGACAAGAAACTGAAGAAAAATCCAGTGAAGGTTCAAGCTGCACTTCTACAAGAGATTGAAGATAAGCGCTTAAAAGAAAAAGAGGTCAGCGATAAAACACTTGAATGGTGTAAACAGAAGATCGATTATCGCTTTGACCCAATGAAGATCATAGCCGTTGTTATCTCTGGGAGAAAGAAGAAGGACCAAACATTAGTTACAATGGAGATAACCAGAGAGGATGGAAGCTCAAAGGTAATGTTCGTATCAAGACTTGAAAGGTTTGGCTACATGGAATGGTTAGAGTTCAAGGAAGAACTGAAGAAATCAAATTCAACCAACAAAGGCTATGTAGAAGGTATCGTTGAAGCCCTCATCAATAGAATCACTGTTGTACTTAAGGTACCTTTCGCTCTTCCTCCAAATCTTGCCTCCTCCTCCTCTGATAATGTCGCTGCAATCAAGAACGACGCCTCCATCAAGTTCTCAAAAGAAGCATTGTTCGGACCTCCTCCTGATCTATCCCTGCCTCCTGGTGGACCATTCATCGCAGGACAAGTGTTGAAAAATCCTTTTGGAGTCTTCTTCAATGATGATGAAGGACAGCTCAGATTCCAAAGAGTCTCTGAGATCCCTATATGTCCTCTCAATCATCTCAAGGATCTCTTGTGCTTATGGTGTACCTATTCTCCTCTAGTTGAACCGATAAAAACAATCATCATACAAGAATCAGCTAATCGAAAGCAAAAAGGAGAAGAAGTACCTGATTACATGATCAAGGTCCTACAATCCTATCTAGATAGTTGATAGATTTTTTTCTTACTTCTTGTAATCTGTTAGTTAGACTTACAGTAGTTATTTCTTCACTTGTACTTAAAATTTTCATCTCTCTTGTAATTCTTTCTTTGAATAAATGAAAATTCAGTGAAGTATTTAACTCTATCAGTACTGTAAAAGATCCCTCAAAATATAATTGGGACATGTATGTTATGAGTCCTGATAATCCTTTATTTTGACATTAAAATAGTTTTCTTCATAGTTACTTTGTCATCATCAAATAGGGGGAGATTGTTGATCCATACTCTCTCAGTGATTTGATAATGGTCCTTTTCTATACTTAGTGAAAATTACATTTAACATTATGTATAAGTGTTTCGTCATCAGCGATCATACTGAGTCTGTTCAGTTATCACTGATGATCCTTCTTGTAAACATTCATATGTATAAGTGTTTCACTATCAACGATCAAATATTGAGTATGTTCAATATCGCTGATAATTTCTCATGTAAACAGTTAGATGTAATCCCTAAAGACAAGTTTCACGACAAAAGATGTTCTCTGCTGAATCGAAGACAAAGCTACTGAACAAAGACAAGTCTACTCATGACCTGATGCGGATATCAGCGAAGCCAAGACAAATCTACACACGCGAAGAAATCTGAGGAAAAGCTTCAGCGATAGCTGAACTTCTTTATATCTCTGAAGGAAGAGATATTCAGCGATTGACGATCACTTAGCTTATGCCTCAAGTCTCTTTTGTCTCACCCTTGCACACATCGTACGATTGTCAGAAACGGACATACCTCTGCAGCAATTCGTACAACAACTCTGAAAACTACACTGTTCATCATACGGCCGAAAGCATGTATCCTAAAGTCAGACCCATGCATCCAATCAATGAAGGACACGTGTAAAGTGCTATGCCATGCATTTAATGCATCGAGTATAAATAGAAAGATTACAACTCCATCTTAGTTGTGCCCTAAGCCTTCATCTTTCTAAGAAGAAACCCTTGTTTTCTATACTCTCCTAATCCCCCATTCTCTAATTCTTGTGCAACCCTTCTTAGTGATTCTTAAGTTTGTTTAGATTAGGTTCTACTTAATCTTATTCCGCAACGAACTTGTAAATTTTAATTTGATTTATCAATAACCAATTTATTAAAATTTAAAATTCAGTGTTTGTATTCAACCCCCCCCCCCCTCCATCTACAAACTTGTTAAGCACCTTCGGGACCAACACAAACTGTTTTTTTTATGTACTACAAAATTCATAAAATATGAAGGCGTGAGATTGAACTTTCTAAAACCATACTATAGGATAGGATGCACATCCCGACCGGTGAAAGGAAAGAGCGAGATCTCCTTATATTCATTTTGTTTCTAGCTATTATTATTTTGTGCAATCATTGATTTTGATACAAACACTACGGTTTGCCAATGAAGCAAAGAACCTGAAACCATAGTGCATCAATATGCAACACACATGTTTTTGAGAAAAGAAACAAGAATTTAAAGATGCAAATTTAGGTTTGTTTCCTTTTCCTTCTTTCTCTTATTGCAAATCATCCTCTGAAACCAAACATAGTCAACACTTTTGTTCCTTGTATAATTGACGGGCTAAGCAACATAAAGATTTAAATAGCAATATCCTTGTCTTTGTAACATATGTATAATTTAGACCTTACTTAGCATGATAGATACAGACCAACATTTGCAGCAACATAGGGATTTAGATAGTAAGAAATCATGGATTAGGACCAACCTGTCAAAATGAGTAACAAAACAAGGGAAGTACCAAGGAAAAGTTATTTTCATTTTCAGAGAGGGTGTTTGTTATTTAGTTTAATGGAATTAAAGACATAGTAACCTCATTAATCCTACTCCAATCTAATTAGAATTATAGAACTTCCATTATGTTGTAAGTTACCATATAGTTCAAATTTTAAGAACTTGCTTGAGTTTTGAGATAAGAGTAGGACATTTAAGCCACGATACTTAAGAAAACAAGAAATGGATTGCAAAACTAGACCTGAAATATAGCATATCTACCTCTAATGCCCATGGCCTCCAAGTCAATAGCTTTTTGATTCTAGTGAAATACCTGATGGCATATAGCTCGATTAATATGGTTTTTAAAACAAAGGCCTAAGAATATACTCGTTAACATTTTCAAAACCCCACATATCCCGATATATAATTCCCCTCATTTGAACAATTATAGGGAAAACTTTTATAATCCATCAAGGCAGTCCAAACTTTTCCAGGTAAGCAAATTTATTTCACAATACGCATAAGTTTCCCCATTCAAGCCAAATAAAGGAATAGAGAAAAAGAGGCCAACAGACCTTGTAAGTAGCGACTCGCACTATTGGTGAACGTCCTTTTGCTGATCCATGCTAGTTCCATTAATGTTCACTCATGGAACAAAGTATCCAAGACTATAAAGATCAAAAACTTGAAACCATTCCCAATCAAATCCATTAAATCAAAGATGCCCTGATGATCATTCCTTCTCTTTTGAAGATGAAGATACGGTATGACCTTTAGATCCAGCCAAATGTTATTTGATTTTCTAGATCAATGCAACAAAGATCAAAATTTGATTATAATGAAATCTTAGATGACAACTAAGAAACCAAATGTCAACTTAAAGATGATTAATGTGATAGAGAAGGTAATGAAACCATAAACACACATAAACCCTAGAGATGGATGTCACATAACCAGCAAGCTGAACCATTTCAACAAAACAAAAGAAAATCAAAATGTGGATCATATGAAGAACAAGATCTTGAGAGGAAGAGACCAAGAGTTTGAGAGAACACATACCAGGGTGATAGGGAGAATTGTGAAGATTGAGAGATCGAATCTTGTATTCGAAAAGCAGAAGATGCGAAGCCTTACCTTAATGATTATGCGGCAATGCCCGCCGTGAAAACATTAAGATGATCGGGCTTCGACGGAGCAAGAAGATCGAAGGAAGGCATCCTTGCATCATACGATGAGAAGAAGAGAAAAAGAATCAGGGGGGATCTGATCCAGGGAGAGCAGAAATCGGAATTATAATCATTATACTTATGAGAGGGAGTGACTGTAGAAAGGAGACGTGGGGATGAAACGTGGAGCGGATAAGGGGGATTTCAAAACAACCGTATGCCTTTCAAAAAAACTGAAAAAATGTAATAAAATTTTAATATAGTAGTATAGATAAACCATCGAACTTATAAAAATTGGTTACCTACAGTATTATAACAAAAAAACTACCGATAACCGACTAGAAAGGTTTTTAAAGTAAAAAAAAAACTTAAATCTGTTTTATTGTTCTCAAACCCTACGTCATTCAAAGCCCTTGCAAACAACGGTATCTTTCCCATCGCCACTCCTCATTGCCCCATCGTTGTCCATTCTCCATATCACTTTTCACATTGTTAGTCACTGTTAGATCCCATTTCAGACAACAAAAGAAGAACTCCATATAAAAGAAGATATAAGATAGAAATGAAGAACAATATTCATCAAAATCACATCGCATATGCTTAGATTTAATAACAATGAAGGAGAAATTGGAAGAACATACCACACTAAACATGAAGACGACTCTCATAAGAATTAGCCAGTGTGTGTAAATTGTGTGTTCTCTCCAAAAGCCAAATGAGAAAAAGAGCCATGGGCACCTTTATATAGGGCCCATTTACAATAAAAATGCTCAAACCCATAAACTAGCTACAAAGTCCAAAATACAATTTCTTTATAAAACATTCAATTAAATTGGGGGCTAATTTAAGCTAACAATCTCCCCCTAATGTTTTATAAAGAAAGCATCATCATATAGTCTCCCCCTTGCTTTCTTTAGAAGCTTTGGTGTACCGTACTTCGAGTCTTCAAAGCATCATAAGCTCCCCCTCAAATGTAGACTCATATTCTTGAAAGACTTAGACGAATTACCCCATTTTGTCCAGCTTTCATGTCTCAACTTCACTGTTGTTTTTTACCATCAAGGAGCCTGATTGAGAGAAAACATAAAATATGCACATTGAACTTCAGCCTCTTAGATTTACAACGAGCTTTGATTCATCCATTTTGGATGAAAAATGAGTGAGTTGTGCAAGTTTTCCAACAGCTGCGCATAACGGTCGTCAAAACAGAAAATTTGACTCTTAAGATCCCGTTGAGTAAGCGTTCAGCACCGAGACTTAAACTTGAATAACGGATGAGGGAGTGACAAACAATGTGTCACATATTTTTCTTGAAACCATGAAGAACTGACGAGAGAACACCGTTCTTGAAAGCGGAAAGAGTACGAGTGAAATGCAATGCTTTCGGTCCAGTACTCTAATGCAGACTTTGACACTGATTCTGGAATATCAGATCACGGAATTTGAGAAAACTTAAAACATAAACGTCATACGTCTATGTTTTAGAAATCCAATGCAACTAGAATCATGTAAATCGGAGCTTCGAGTAAAAAGTTGTGTGCATGTTTCTGAAACCGCGCAATGCTGTCAGAATATCTAAAAAATTCGGGCTTCGGGCTCTTGGCTCATTTCGACCTCGGGACCATCGACCTCTGATGTTCATGTTTTGGTCTACCTCTGGTCCCCCCCCCCCTTCTGGTCGCTGCTCTTCAGAGATTTTGGTCCACAGAGACTCTGTGGACAACTTAAGAGTGTCTATGCATAAGCGTTTAAGCTCTGCGTACACTTCTGAGATATCACAGCTCTGCACATGTACAGAGCTTCTGGACATCTTATAGAGGTTGCACAACTTTTGATGTGCACATCTTCTGCCTTTGAACTTCTGCGCGTATTTTCTGCAGAGCATCTCTGGATATTTTCACAGAGGCTCTGTGCATCAGCTTCCGTGCATGAGAGCTTAAGCACCTCTGATCAATTAATTTTGTTGCAGCCTCTGCAGTTCTCTGTAGTGCTCTGTGTCACACACTCTGTTTGGATAGCTTCTGGACATGAACACAAGAATAAACATCTGCAGATTCTGGACAGAAGCTCTATAACATCTGTATAAACAGATTTCCAGACACAAATCTGTATAATCTGCTCTATAAAGTTCAACAAACAGCAGCAATTTATTCGATGTCAAATCTGCTCAACACAACGATTGTTGCACATTTCAAATCTGGACAGCCTTTAACATCATATAAGTGAATTATGTTGCACATCTCTCAACAACTTCTAATGTCAAACAGCAAAAAAATTTGTTTTGAACATCCTCTGCTACTTTTCAAATTATGGACATCCTTCTGATCAAGATCTGCATAACATGACCATTCGAGCTCTGGACAGCAACTTAAGAACCTCTGTGGACAGCCTCTGTAACTCTGCGTGGCTTCTAGAATAACAAAATCTGCACATTTCAATGATCTTTTTCTGCACAGAATCTGTCTCTGGATTGTTACAGCAGAAAATTCTGCTCATAAAGGAATGTTTTTGCACTCTTCGAACACTTGGTAAACATCAACAGTTGATCAACAATAAGCATGGACAGCAGCAACTCTTCTGTTTCACCTCAAATATGTACATAAACAGATTGAAAGCTCTGTTGCAGACCTGCACTTTCGAAATCTGAATCAACATATACAACAATAGCTTTCTGTCCAGCAGCTAACACGTGAGTTCAACACAGTTTTTGTCATATAAGAAGCTTTATTTTGAGAAAACTCAAAACATCAAAGTTGTACAACTTTGTCTTAGGTTTCCAACGCATCTTGACTCGTCAAATTTAGAGCTTTAAGGAGGGAGATATGAACAAAATACGACAGGCACGCAAAGCTGTCAAGAAATCACTTTAACTAAGAAAAGGCCAAGTATAAACTATGATTGGCCTTGATCATATCTCTGAACATACACGATAAGAACTCAGATTAAACTTTAAGACAACTCTGATCAGCCTTTCATGAAACTCTGAACATCCTTTGAGTAACCTCTGATAGAACACAAAAAAGAATTCTGAACAGATTGAAATCTGTCCAAAAGCTATGGATGACTTTCGAGCAAACTTTTTGTGCAAAACTCGGATTTCATTGAAGCATAACTGTGAATAAGCAGTCTCAAACTCTGAAGAGTCACAACTTATTTCTGATAAAGCATTATAGAAACTCTGTGAACACTTAACATTGGAAACAAACATAAAGCGCTTGATAACATTGAATCAACCATGTAATAGCACAAGTAACTTTGCATCTGTCATAACTCTGGACAGTCTGTTTACTAACTCTGAACAACCTCGTATAAACTCTGATAAAGCACGATTAAAACTCTGATTACATGAGTTAAAACTCTGACCAATTTTTTCCTTGATTTGCTCTCTGTCACAACAATTTTCTGTTTTGAATGCCCCAACAGCAACATGTTGTTTTGACAGCAACTTTCTGCACTTCTCATAATTTTTTTTAAAACTGCAGCAACTATAATCTTAGAACAGCAAGCTGTTAGCTTGAATTTGAACACAAATAGCATACGACAGATTTTGCCGACATGAATCTTTACATTCCAACCAATTTATGTTCCCAGTTCACCATCATCACTAAGCATCGAGCACAAAAACTGTTCAACATCTTCATGGCTCACACCTTCATCACCATATCTCTTCCATTTATGAACACCTCTTTTTCTGTTAGAAGTAGGCACATAATCTTTCCAATCACACTTGCCACCATTCCAGTTGCAGCTATCACTTTGTTTAATAATCTGTTAAATAATGCTCCAATCTGCTAATTCTTAATAGCTCAAACAATCACTGCATATTCTAAACCACGATGTAGATCACTTTCCACTTTAACACATCATCAATATTCTGTTTTAAACCCAACACCAGCAACTTTTTGTTTTGAATTTGCTCATGAATTGATTTAACAGCCTGTTGCATTCCAGATCATGGACATATCTGAAATCTTGTTTACAAACAAAATTTATTTTCACAACTTCCCAATTAAATTTCAATTTATCTTGAAATTATAGTTCATATCTTGTTGTACACAGTTAACTTTTCAGAATCTTGTAAACTAAAACAGATTCAACAGATAATAATCACAATCAACATTCTGGAATCTCTTATCTAAGACATAACTGATTTTTAATGAGTAAACAACAACCCATATTTAATAGAATCATAGCAACCAAAATTGAAGATGAACTGGATTGAAAACATTCTATGAGATGTTATTGGACTTTAAACATAAGCACAAATCAGAAAGGTTAAGCCAGTAGAAGATAAGCATATAATTCCCATGATGACATAAAACCTCAAAAATGAGTAAATAAGGGTGTTGATGATCAAAACAAAAATAATGAGAAAGTCAAATCTTGGGTAAAAAACAAAGGCTAGATCAACAATCAACACAAAGAGAAAGTCCTATCTTGGAAATTATAAAGGCCAGATCAAAGATCGACAGCCTTACTACCAAGATGCATAAAATGCAAACGACAAAAACACACACAAGGATGGGACCATAGATCAACCATCTACTTAGTGCTTATCAAATGTTAGACCAATGAATGAGAGAGATCAAAGACACACACATGTAATAAAAACTGATCAGATTTAACAAAAATGAAATTAAATCTTCTCATTGACATTTCATCAAACATGTGGTGTGCAGAAATCAGATTTGGTGAGAAATCAATAGAATCTTCCATCAAAGATCAACCAAATCTCATCTAAATAAAGAAATAGATTTCCAATAAGCACAAAACAGAAAATAAACCATAGAAATGATATTTGTGTTTAGGCTCATGTGATTGAATCAATCTAAGCACCAAAACAACAAAATAATCATCTAATCTTCAATTGTTGCCATAGATGACCGAATTGAAAAAAAGTTTCTTCAATAGGCTCCGATACCAATTGTTAGATCCCATTTCAGACAACAAAAGAAGAACTCCATATAAAAGAAGATATAAAGATAGAAATGAAGAAAAATATTCATCAAAATCACATTAGATTTAATAACAATGGAGGAGAAATTGAAAGAACATACCACACTAAACATGAAGACGACTCTCATACGACTCTCATAAGAATTAGTCAGTGTGTGTAAATTGTGTGTTCTCTCCAAAAACCTAATGAGAAAAAGGGCCATGGGCACCTTTATACAGGGCTCATTTACAATAAAAAGACTCAAACCCATAAACTAGCTACAAAGCCCAAAATACAATTTCTTTATAAAACATTCAATTAAATTGGAGGCTAATTTAAGCTAACAGTCACTGCCATCGATATCCCTCTTTTTGATATATTTTTTATATATCAAAAGGGAGAGAATCAAAAGATAAACAACAAATCAAAAGCAGGGAGATCGATGGTAGGGTCAACAGCGTAATAGGCAATACGGAGAACAGACAACGATGGGGCGAGGTGTGACGAGGGGGAGTGATGCAGGTATTTGTGTGGGATTTGAATAGCGGAGGATTTGGGAACGACAAAACTGATTTAGATTTATTTTTTACTTTAAAACTTTCCTAGTCTATTACATGTAACTTTTTTCTCGGTTAAAAGCATGTTAAGTAACCAATTATGAAAGTTCAATGGTTTAATTTATTGAAAAAAAAAAAGTTTAGAGACTTAATTATTTAAAATGTGAAAATTTAATTAATGATTTTTTCATTCAAAAAAATAGTTTAGGAACTTAGTTATTCAAAATGTGAAAGTTTAATGGTTTTTTCATTCAAAAAAATAGTTCAATGACTTAATCATTCAAAATAGGATAGTTTGTTGGCTTTTTCTGAACTTTTCTCGTATTTTTTTTCTAGAATGGTCTATGTTGGTCCTAGACCACAATGACTTATACAAAAGGCATTTGTAGAAGATGGGGGGGTTGAATACAAAAACAGTAGAGTTTCACTTTTTAATTTTATATTTTATTAAAAATAAAATTACAAATATGTTGCGGAAGCTTGAAAGGTAAGGCATGTGATCCTAAACTATCTGACTGGTGAAAAATTTACCAACAACACTGAAAGAGAGAAGAAAAAAGGTTCTCTATTAGATCTGAATGACTAAGATAGTCTTTAGATTGTGACGCCAAATTTGCTTTGAAGCTTTCACAAAGAAGTTCTTTCAAAACGGGTGATTTGCAAACAATGACAATGAAGACCTTTTATAGCCTCCACCGCGTTAAATGCTCTCATTCAACTTTAACAAGTGTCTTCATCTGATTTGTTGATTTATGCATGCTTGTACTTTTCACTTTAGCCTTTGTAGTTGATGTGGACACTTGTTAACCCATCACATTCTTTTTATGCAGATGAAACAGTAAAGGAAGTATGACACTAATTAAATAATGCTTTAGAACTTACTTTGGCTGACATGCTTTTGCATTTTTCCCATACTAGGATGAGAGTTTGGGAGAGTTGGTGAACCAAACTTTTTGGACAAGTTTGCATTTCAAAATCTGGCTTGCCAGTAGTAGTATTGGTCAGACTACTAGTTGACTATATCTTGTATTGATCTTCTTTCGACTAGATGACAAACCAACCCGCTTTGGTGACTATCTTGACCTCTCTTCAACTAGTCTTCGATTTTGTTGAAAGCTTTTTACACTTTTAATCAATACAGATAGTTGCAAGACTTTTACAAGTAAAAATAATATTTTGTCTATTTGGAAGTATAAGCTATACAACAGTTTTCAGTTATAGACCGTTATGAAGTATAGCCTATCGGGATATTAAAGACTTGAAATATTTAAGAGGAGTTTTGAGGATCTGATAGAAGAGAGAAACTTCTATCGGATTTCAAAGATATATATCGAAAGATGATCTATTGAAATATCTTAGGTTATAAAATTGATGGTCCAAAACCGAAGATACTTGATTGTTTCTTTTGAGGTCTTCGAATAAGGACTTTGGCTTGAATTGAATCTGATAGGTGATGAGTATCGGATGTGATCTTTTTGGGGAAAGTAATAAGAATATATTTTTAAGTGTTTTAAGTGTCGGATGTCTATTTGTATTATTCACAAATCCGATGGTTGAGACTAACAATCTCCCCTATTTGTCAATAGTACAAATAGATGTCTTTTTGAAAAACACTTAGAAATAAAATGGTATCAAAACTCATAAGTGAGATACTCCGAACTCATAAATTATGTTGATCCATTTTTGGATTCTTTTTGCCTTTTCCTGTTTTGGGCTTTTTATTTTGTTTTCTTCCATTTTTTTCTTTTTTCTTTTTTCTTTCTTTTCCTTTCTATTCTTCGGATTACAAATGGTAATACAATAAAGCAAAGTAGTAACATAGTAACAAGTAAATCAAACTTTCTTTTCTATCCAACCAAGATATAATCAAAACATGTTTTACAATTTCGGATATGAATCATTTGGATATTGAAGGTATAACAATATGTTCTCATGTTTCTTCTGGAAGCTTCCTTCAATTCCTTAGTCCTATCCTGTCTTTTTCGGGGGTAAGCTTTCGTTTTCCTTTATCTTTTGTTCTCTCCCCCTAAATTCCTGAAACCCTACCTTGCTCCCTCTGAGTTGATGGCATAATTGCTCTTCCAGTGTTGCTGGAAGGAGTAGTTTCGAGTTTCTCCCCCTCAGCAACTCAGGAAGAAGCAAGAAGGTCATCAACTTTGGACATCAGCATCCGAAGAGATGAGTGGATAAAATCTTGAGAGCTTTCAGTCATGATGAGGCGAGATCTGTCTTCAGTGGTAAATGTGGCCGTGGCAATCTTCGGATGCACTGAGACCATATAGAGTTTTGAATTGTCTGACTTGGTCATCCACCTTTCCATGCAACTCATGCAGGGATATGACAAAGCCACTGATATTAGAGGCAATCTCATTTTGCATCTTTTCATTGTCTGCAATCTTTTGGGCAGATTGTCGCATACCTGACAACTGTTGTTGTATATCGGAACGTTGGTGATGAATTAATGGTGAAGAAAATTTTGAGTGTGAAGGTAAAGAGTGTTGGGTTATAGGACCTAGAAAACTTATGGGTCTAAAATCAAGTCAAACCCGTAGTGGGTTCGATTTTCGGACAGCATTGCGCCACTGTCGAAAAAATTCATTAAAAATTCATACAAAGTTAAAATGATGCGATTCAAAAGTCTGTGGAAACCTAACAGAAATTTCCACGTTTTTAATGTTTTAAGTTTTCTCAGATTCAGAATCTTTATTGGACGAAAAAACCAAAACATTTACGAAACAAAAACATACAACAGCAAAACAGTTTTTAAAAATGCATGCATGGCACAAAAAACCGATCTAGAGGTTCGTAAGTAGCTCTGATACCACTGTTTGGTTACGGGTCTCAAGCACAACGGAAAACAAAACTGTAACCCTCCAAGGACCCATACGAACCGGAATAAATCGGGTGTTTCGAAATTATACCTCACAATTAACGGACTTTGAATCACAGCAACAAAGCAAGCTTGATGCCTCCACGGTATCCACACGAACACTCCGAATCATTTGCTTTCTCGTGATGCTAGTCACAGTTTCAAAAACTTAGAAAGAAAAGGGAGCAATAGTTGTAGGTGATTTTAGAGAGAATTGCAAGACAAAAACAACTTGCATACAATGTCATACATTATATATGGGATATGAGAGGTATGGCATAACCACCACCATCCCTACACCATACTTGAGTGTAAGACTTTCCATACACCATCACTCCCTTACAAAGGTCATCCCTAGTCAACTTTATTTATGTCCAACATAAATAATATCTGATTCTATTTAATCAGATTAAATCAATACAAATCAGATATAATAATTAAATGTTTTAATTATTTAAACTCCTTATTCGAATATGTTCAAAGCGTGTGACCCAATGGGTTCTCGATATGTTGGTAATAATTATAAATCTCTTATTTATAATTATAAACGATGAGCGGTATCTAGCAATACATCACCGTCACCCAAATGACGAGAATTGGCAATCCAACAAATTATCGGTTTGTAGTCAATTTTAGTTTACACATTTAATTCATTTTTCCTTGATGTCTAGATTGAACATGATACATTGAATGTGTCATTCTCATTATGTACAATCTCTAGTTTCTTGATTCCCCTAATATACTAATAAAATAGATCATCAACAATTATTCTGTCACCCAGTTACGGAATGATTAGAACCAATGTCAAAATATATTACTCCCACATAACAAACTCCATATTTCTCAAGTCAAAGAATTACATGTACATTAACCACATGAGAAACACTTATGACACTCACATGACATCCAATGAAGTGTTCTCATAGCGAGTCACGTCCGATACACAAAATCTCCATTTTGTACCCATATGCATATTCAATATCTCTATATGAATCCCTACATATGCTAGTCATTATCATATTACTTCAACCTTAAAACCCAAAATATTATTTAACTAGGGACATTTAGAATACTTATTCTAAGGTTATTTATTATGAATAATTAAAACACGGAATATAACATAAACATAATAAATTGGGCAATGTCATTTATTTATGTATTAATTTCATGAAACGAAATTCAAAATTACAATCATCGTATGATTAGCTTTTGGGCATTCACTAACAATATCCCACTTGCACTAAAGCCAATCATCCATGCATCGTATACCAATGGATCTACAGTGGTCATCATGCTTTTGCTGTGTTAACGGCTTGGTTAGTGGATCAGTAACATTGTTGTTAGTTGACACTCTGCTTATACTAACGTCACCTCTTTCAATAATCTCTCTAATGAGTTGATATCTTCTAAGAATATGTTTGGATATTTGGTGAGATCTAGGTTCCTTGGCCCTGTGCTATAGCTCCTTTGTTGTCGCATAACAACTCTATAGGGCAATCACTGCTAGGAATAACTCCAAGTTGAGAAATAAATTTCTTGATTCAAACGGCTTCCTTGGTTGCATTTGATGTTGCGATGTACTCAGCTTCCGTTGTAGAATCAGCTACTGTTGCTTGCTTGGAACTCTTCCAGCTTACAGCACCACCATTAAGACAAAACACAAAACCCGAATGCGATCGAAAATCATCTTTATTCGTTTGGAAACTTGCATCAGTGTAACCATTTACACTCAACTCTTTTTCACCGCCATATACCAAGAATGAATCCTTTGATCTTCTTAAGTATTTTAGAATATTCTTGACGACAATCCAGTGACTATCACCTGGATTGGATTGGTATCTACTCGTCATGCTTAAAGCATACAATACATCAGCTCGAGTACATATCATGGCATACATGATAGATCAAATTGCCGAAGCATATGGAATCTTACTCATTCGTTCACTTTCTTGACATGTAGTAGGGCACTGCGTCTTAGAAAGTGATATGCCATGAGACATAGGAAAGAACCCTTTCTTGCTATCAGACATGTTGAACCGCTTCAACTCTTTGTCTATCTATGTACTCTGACTTAAGCCAAGTAATTTCCGCGATCTATCTCTATAGATTCGAACGCCTAACACATAGGTTAGGCAGCTTCACCTAAGTCTTTCATTGAAAAACATTTTCCTAACCAAGCCTTTATAGACTCAAGGTTCATCCTCATTTTTTGAGAAGCCAAACTCTTTGATCGCTTCATCAAAACGATGATTCCAACTACTTGAAACTTGCTTCAATCCATAAATAGATCGTTGCAACTTGCATACCTTATGAGATTTTTCAGGAGCGACAAAACCTTCGGGTTGTATCATATATATGTCCTTAAGTAACTTTCCGTTAAGGAAAGTTGTTTTGACATCCATTTACCAAATTTCATAATCGTGATATGCAGCAATGGCTAGTAAATTTCTAATAGACTTAATCATTGCGATTGGAGAAAAAGTTTCATCATAATCAACACCTTGAATTTGTTTGAAACCTTTTGCAATCAATCGAGCTTTATAGGTAATCACATTACCATTCATGTCAGTCTTTTTCTTGAATACCCATTTGCACCCTATAGGTCGTACCTTGTTGGGTGGGTCAATTAAGTTCCAAACTTGGTTTTCATACATGGAGTCCATTTCTATTCTCATAGCATCTAGCCATTTCTCGGAGTCAGTGCTTGCCATTGCATCTTGGTAAGTAGTGGGCTCATCATTCATGAACATTACATCCCCGGTATGAGTGATGAGAAATCCATATCTCTCAGGCTCATTCCGTTTTCTACTAGATCTACGAACACTTTGTGTTATGACATCAGACTGCCTTTCCACATCACTTTGTGGATCCACAATTACTTGTGATGTCTGTGTTGGTTCCATCTGTTTTGACATATTTTGATCTTGAACAGTTTCAAGTTCTACATTCCTCCCATTGATACCTTTGGAAATAAATTCCTTTTCCATGAAGACACCAGTACGCCCAACAAACACTTTATTGTCGTGAGGATGATAGAAGTAGTATCCCATAGTTTCTTTGGGATATCCTACAAATATGCATTTATCAGATTTTGGTTCTAATTTAGTTGTGATTAGACGTCATACATAAACCTCACAACCCCAAATCTTCATAAAAGATAATTTAGGACTCTTCCCAATCCATATCTCATATGGTGTCTTTTCAACAGATTTTGATGGAACTCGGTTTAATGTGAAATTCGTTGTCTCTAGAGCATATCTCCAAAAGGATGTCGGAAGGTCAGCTTGACTCATCATAGATCGTACCATGTCCAACAATGTACGATTCCTCCTTTCGGAGATGCCATTCCATTGTGGTGTTCCAGGTGGAATGAGTTGTGATACAATACCACAATATCTAAGATGATCAAGAAAAGCATGGTCTAAGTATTCGCCACCTCGATTAGATCGACGAATCTTAATACTCTTTCCAAGTAGTTTTTGTACTTCATTTTGAAATTCTTTGAACATTTCAAAGGACTCGGACTTATGTCGCATTAAATATACATAGTCGAACCTACTGAGATCATCAGTAAATGTAATGAAGTATCTATAACCACCTCTAGCATGTATGTTCATCGGACCACATACATCACTGTGTATGATTCCCAATACATCACTTGCTCTCTCGCATTGTTCAACAAAAGGAGCCTTTGTCATATTTCCAATTAAACAAGCTTCACACGTCCCATATGATTCAAAATCTAATTTGTTCAATAATCCATCTTTATGGAGTTTGGAAATGCGAGTTTCGTTTATATGGACAAGACGACAATGCCAGAGATAGGTTAAACTCGAACTATTTGATTTGAGATCCCTTTTATCTATGTTATAAATCGGATTATCCATATTAAGAACATAAAGACCATTAATCAAACTTGCATCACCATAATATATATTAACAAAAGAGAATGAACAACATTTGTTCCCAATTTTAAAGGTCAAACCTTTCCTGTCTAAACAAGATACAGAAATCAAATTTCTAGAAATAGATGGTACGCAATAACAGTCATCAAGTTCTAATAATAATCCGGTCGGTAAAGTTAACAAAATAGATCCTACGGCTATAGCAGCAACCTTTGCCCCATTTCCAATACGCAGATCAACTTCACCTTTGCTCAACCTTCTATTCCTTTTTAGTTCCTGCATGTTTCTACAAATATAAGAACCACATCCAATATCTAATACCCATGATGTATAAGAAGTATAAAGATTAGCTTCTATCACATAGATACCTGAAATGGAAGTTACACTTCCTTTCTTCTTTTCCTGAAGGTAGAGAGGACAGTTCCTCTTCCAATGCTCAGGTTTGTTGCAATGAAAACACTCACCCTCCTTAGGTACAGTTACCTTGGGTTTCTTAATGCCTCCTTTTGGCTTCAAAGATTTAGAAGAGGGTTTGGCAATGGACTTTCCTTTGACTTTCCCTTTCTTGTCCTTACGGACCATCAAAATGGTGGACTTGTTCTTTGCAAGCTCTTGCTCCGTTGTTCGTAACATATTGAGCAATTCTGGAAGGGATTTGTCTAAGTCATGCATGTTGTAGTTCATCACGAATTGACTGTAGCTATTTGGCAATGATTGCAAAACTACGTCAATGGCCAACTCCTTTCGTAAAGAAAAACCTAGTCCTTCAAGACGCTCAATATGCCCAATCATTTTAAGCATATGAGTGCCAACGGGACTACATTTGGACATTGTACAACGAAACAGTTCCTTGGATATTTCGTACCTCTCATGTCTAGCTTGCTCTTCGAATAGCAATTTTAGGTGCTCGATCATATCGAACGCCCCCATGTTTTCATGTTGCTTCTGAAGATCACGTTCCATGGTTATTAGCATTAGACATGAGCATCCAAAGTATCCTTATCATGTTTTTTAAAATCGTCCCTTTCAGTTCTAGGAGCACTGGAATTAGGCTCTTCAGGGATTTGTTGCTCCAAGACATATAGTTTCTTTTCAGCTTTGAGGACAATTCTCAGATTTCGATACCAATTGATGAAATTTGTTCCATTTAGTTTTTCTTTCTCGAGAATCGATCGCAAAGTGTTTTTGTTTCCATTGTTGGTTTGTGCCATTGGTAATCTACAATAGAAAAACAAAGTTTTTAGTGTCATGAAATTTTATTGTTTAATAAGGACTTTCATCAAACAAGCTCCCACTATTTTAATCAAAACAACAACCCTCTTTTATTGTTTCGGAAAATGTCATAAGCTTTCTAGCGAGCCAAGATCCATATTCTCATTATCGATCAATTTAACTTTGGCTAACTGATCAACCAATAATGTTTTAGGTAAGCAACAACATTGCTAATTACATCTCTATGTAACTCTTGGATAGTTAGGTAAATAAATTTTATTTAAATTCATCATATGAATGTTCCCAACACATGCCTCCAAATCCCCAATCCTATAAGGCTTAATTTGGTTAAGTCCGACCCAAAATGGCTTGTAGAAATCCTATGCTTACCTTATCTTACTAAGATTAAAGAGAGTACCCAACTTTAGCATGACCCACCCTCGATGATCAAAGTCTTGACAAGTGCCATGTTTGGAAGGCATCTTAAACTTAATATTTTTGGTGAGGGATTTTAGTTAGTTTGATTTTACCATTCTTTCTTTTGTAATAGATCGTTTCCTCATAGTTTGATTTAACCGGAATCCAGATTGGAGGAGGATCACGAGGATCACTTAAATATCTTCATTTCTTTGGCGGTTTAGGCCTTTTGTGACAAAACCGGTTGAAATCATACTATGATGTACTAAGACCTTATCACTCAAGATCGACGGTCCACTTTATATCTTATATAAATACCAATTTTTATTTTATCAAAACTCATTTTGATTTGTAAAACTCCTTTTGCTTATATATTTTAAAATCGTATTTTGTTTTAAAATGTTGTAACAAGTATCACATACATACAACCACGCATAATATATCACAATATATATAAAGCATAAAAATAAATGTGAGATGGTTATGGCTCTTATGCTATATTCATAGATCCAAGTATGAATATCATTACATAAAATAAACTCTTTTGGTTCTAAGTCTTCTCATCTTCATCACTTCATAACGCCTCCATCTCTTGCTTTCTTTTATACAAAATACTTTACATTTCAAACAAAGAAACCTCGAGTTACATTCGAAGGGATTGGATGAGAGGAGAATGTACAAAGAGAGTATATAGAGAAAGACATGACATACAAGTCGTATTTATCAAACATAATACATCCATGACTAAGGGCTATAACCATTCACCAAGCAAATCACATTATGCACATTCAATCACATTGAAACATAAAACCGATTTGCAACTCCACCGTATAAAAATAATACAAAATTCATACGATATCAAAAAAGAGTGATTCAAAGTGTTGATCCAAACTCTCTCAGTGATTTGATAACGACCCTCTTCTATACTTAGTGAAAATTACGTTTTAATATGTATTAGTGTTTCACCATCAGCGATCAGACTGAGTCTGTTCAGTTATCGCTGATAGTCTTTCTTATAAACATTTATATGTATTAGTGTTTCACTATCAATGATCAGACTGAGTCTGTTCAGTTATCACTGATAGTTCCTAAAGTAAACAGCCAACGTAATTCCTGAAGACAAGTCTCGCGTCAACAGATGTTCATAGCTGAATCAAAGACGAAGCTGCTGAACAAAGAGAAGTCTACTAGTGACATGATGCGGATATCAGTGAAGCAAAGACAACTCTACTTATACGCGAAGGAACATGAGAAAAAGCTTCAGCGATAGCTGAACCTCTTTATCTCTGAACTTAGAGACACTCAGCGATCAATCGATCACAAAGCTTATGCCTCAAGTTTCCTTTTGTCTATCCTTGCACAACCTAGTACGATGTGTCAGAACGGACACGTCTCTGCAACCATTCGTACAACAACTCTGTCAACTACACTGTTCATGACCCGGCCGAAAGCATGTCTCCCAAATGTCAGACTCCCAAAGCCAATCAATGAACGCCACGTGTAAAGTATCCTGCCATGCATTTAATGCATAGGGTATAAATAGAAAGTTCACCCCTTCATCTTAAGGTGTGCTTCATCCTTGAACTCAATATAGAAACCCTTGTTTTCTATATCTCTTAATCCCCTCTATCTGAATTTCTTGTGCAATTATCTTAGTGTTTCTTAAGTTTGTTTAGATTGAGTCTGTCTTAATCTTATTCCGCAACAAACTTGTAAATTGTATTTTGATTTATCAATAAACAATTTATTAAACTTTAAATTATGTGTTTGTATTCAACCCCCCCTTCTACAAACGTGTTTAGCACCTTCGGGACCAACAAGTGGTATCAGAGCGGTTTGTTTAAATCTAATAAACAAGATCTTGCTGTATACTCTTCCTTGCTATTCTAAAATGGCATTAAACACAAACACAAGCTACTATGATAATGGTTCACTTTCTAAACCTCCTCGATTTAGCAGAGATAACTTTTCTCTATGGAAAAATCGAATGATGCTATTTCTTGAAGGTGCGGATCCTACTATACCTGAATATATAGAAAACGGACCCTATGAACCTGTTAGAATTATAGCTGCGGTTCCCGCCACTGCCACCACTAAAGCTGTCCCTGAACGATATGTCGTTAAGGAAATAAGACAGTGGAGTGATGAAGATAAAAAGAAGGTAGGCATAGATGCAAGAGCAAAGACCATTATTTCAATGGCTCTGCCTGATGAAGTTTTCCATTCCATTATGCATCTGAAAACTTCTAAAGAAATGTGGGAAACCATATGTGTTCAATATGAGGGCACCACTGAAATCCAAGAGACTCGAAAGATTAACTTGGTAAGACAGTATGAAAGTTTCATCGCTGGCAAAAATGAATCTCTTTTTGACGTCCATCAGCGGTTTAACTGCCTAATCATTGACCTAAGAACTGTTGGTAGGACCTATTCTAATTCTGAGGTCCTAACAAAATTCTTGGAATGTCTTCCTGAAAGCTGGGACAGTTATTCAATATGTCTTAAGCTGACAAAAGACTTACATACTCTCTCTTTAAGCACTCTGTATGGAATATTGCTCAACTATGAGCAATCAAATCTTCTGAAGAAAAATCTTGTAAAAGATTCTAAAGATTCCAAAAGTACTCCTGTTGCTTTAGTCTCTTCAGAGATAATTCCATCTTAGCGATCTACTCTCACCATCACTGAGTTAGATTCTGAATCTGAGGATCTATCAGACCCTGATCTTTCAGAGTTTGATGAGTCCTTAGCACTCTTGACAAACTCTTTTAAGAGATTTGCAAGAAAGAGTAACTTCCGAAGAAGTAAACCTCTCTCTCTTACTGAAAAGCCAAAATCAACTCCGGTTGATAAGGCTACTGCCACTTGCTATAACTGTGAAAAGATTGGACATTTTGCTAGTGAGTGCAGGTCGAAAAAGGTCTTCAAACCTTCTACCTCAAGAAGATCTAGTGATGACAAATACCATAAGCTGAAGAACAAATATCAAAAGCTGAAAAGCTATCAGCGAAAAGGTAAAGGTCTCATCGCTGAAGAACACGACTGGGCTGAATCAGAAGAATCATCTTCTGATGAAGAAGAAGTCGCTAATCTTTGCCTCATGGATGAGATTAAAGAAGAAGTGGAAGAACCATCTGAACCTTCTATGAGCTACATATCATCTCAGGTATCTATCTCTACAAATCCCTCTCTACCTGAAGCTGAGAGAAGTCGCGCCGTTGATGTGCTGACGATTGACCTTTATAATGCCCTAAACGACAAAACTCAAGCTGAGAATAAAAATGTTCATTTAACTCAAGAGCTGGAGAAATGTCATGAAAAGATCAAAGAACTAAATCTTTTAGAAGAAAAGTTGAAAGATCAAGTCATTATAAATGAAATCATCAGTATTGAACGCGAACAAGCCATCGCTGCTCTAAAAACAGAAAAGGCTCATGTTGAAAAATGGTGCAAATCATCAACAAAGATCTCTGAGATAATAAATGCTCAAACTCCTGATAGTGATAAAACTGGTCTTGGTTTTTGGACACCTCAGGACGATCCTAAGGAAGAAAGTTTCTCGCTTAAGTTTGGAACTTTTGTCACCTCTTTCTTTGACACTTCTTATAATCAATTCTATCCCTGTTCTTCTTCAAATCACATCCCTGAGGAAAAATCCAAAGACACTAAGTCTACGGATAAAGGAAAGTCCATTCTCCTTCCTCAGAAGGCAACCAGGAAAGCAAAGCTGAAAGTTCCTTCTAAACCTTCAGCTAAGCAATCCTCTAGCTCTGTGATAGAAATCTTTGATCTCTGTCCTCCAAAGCTGAAGATTGATCTTAAAACCTCGAGATCTGAAGAAATGAAAATTCCTCCCAGATCTCAAGAGAAAAGTCTTCTTGGACCTGGCCCTGCTCATCTTAAACTTGCAAAACCTTCTACTTCTGATCCTAAAACCATTTTCAGATATAGAAAATGTTATCACTGTGGTTTTACTGATCATATTGCAAGTAAATGTCCAACTGCCACTGAAGCTGATAAAAAAGCTAAAGTAAAGAAAAATGTTTCTAAAGCTAAGAAGGTCACCAAGGCTGAAAAATCAACCAAGGTGAAAAATACCACTAAGGTTAAGAAATTAACCAAAGTGAAGATTACCACTGAAGCTGAATCTTCATCAGCTGAGAATACTACTGAACTTACCTTATCCACTAACTCTGAAGGACCCATTGAAAAGTGGGTACCAAACAACGTTTAATCTTCCTTATGTGTGCAGGGATCAAAGGGCATCTGGTATCTTGATAGTGGATGTTCTCGTCATATGACTGGACAAAGAGACCTGCTCACTGAATACAAGGAAGAGAAAGGTCCCTCTGTGACCTTTGGTGGAAATGGTAAAGGATTTACCCGAGGGTTTGGTGTCCTCAGCAATGGGATAACTACCTTTCGAAGAGTCGCTTATGTAGATGGACTGAAGCACAATCTTCTAAGCATCAGTCAGCTATGTGATAAAGACTATGAAGTACGCTTTACTAAGAAAGCATGTTCAGTGTTAAATGAGAAAGGAAAACTTGCTCTCAGTGGTCATCGCAGAGAAAATGTCTATGTAATAGATATGGACTCTACTATCACTAAAAACTTATGTTTTCTATCTAAAGCCTCTTCTGATGTCAACTGGCTATGGCATAAAAGGCTCTCTCATCTAAATTTCAAAACCCTGAATTCTCTCTCATCTAAGGAACTAGTTTCTGGTCTTCCTCAGCACTCATATGCTAAAGAATCTCTCTGCTCAGCATGTGAAAAAGGAAAACAAACAAAAGCAAGTTTCAAGTCGAAACAAGTTTCCTCAGTAACAAGTCCTCTTCAGCTCTTGCATATGGATCTGTTTGGCCCTGTCAACATCCAATCAATAGCTGGAAAGAAATATACACTTGTCATTGTAGATGAATATTCTCGTTACACCTGGGTTATCTTTCTTCGCTGTAAGAGTGATACTCCAGAAGAACTAATATCTTTTGTGAAAAAGATGGAAGTGCTGAACAATCTTACTGTTCGTTCAATAAGAAGTGATCATGGAACTGAATTCAAAAATAGTTCCCTGAACAATTTCTTTGAGAACAAGGGAATCTCTCACAACTTCTCTTCAGTAAGAACACCTCAGCAAAACGGAGTCGCTGAAAGAAGAAACAGAAAGATCATAGAAGCTGCTAGATCAATGCTCAGCGATTCTCATCTCCCTACTCAATTTTGGGCTGAAGCTGTAAACACTGCATGTTTTACTCAAAACAGATCGCTGATAATAAAGCGATTTGGGAAGACAGCTTATGAACTTTTTGTTGGAAGGAAGCCTTCTATCAGCTTTCTTCATACCTTTGGTTTTCAGTGCTTTATCTTAAACAACAGAGATCAACTTGGAAAGTTCGACCCAAAAGCTGATGATGGAATATTTCTAGGATATTCCTCCATCTCCAAAGCCTACAGAGTCTTCAACAAGAGAAGACAAACCGTAGAAGAAACAATTCACGTCACTTTTGATGAAACTCGCTCAGCGAACTCCAAACCAATCGCTGACAATGAAGAGTTAAATGCTTGGATGCTTTCTCACTACAGAGAAACTGAACCTTTCTTCTCTAACCATCAGCATTCAGATCCTCCAGTCGCTGATGATAATCCAAACATTATACATCCTACCGTTGAATCCAACTCATGGGTTTCAGCTGAACCTTTAAACACACTCCTACCATCAAATCTGCCTTCGTCTGAAAACCTCTCCAGTGAATCTACTCAACAGTTAATCGCTGATGAACCTCAATCGTCATCATCAATAAACATTCAAATTATTGATCCAACCTCTGAGTTAAGCAATAATGCTCCTGCTCAGCGATGGACCAAAGATCACCCAATAGATCAGATTTTTGGTGATCCAGATGCAGGTATTCAGACACGACGAAGCTCAGGTAATATCTGTCTCTTTGTAAACTTTCTCTCCTTAATAGAACCAAAGAAGACTGATGATGCCCTCAGAGATCCAAACTGGGTCAGCGCTATGCAAGAAGAGCTGACTGAATTTTCTCGAAACAAAGTTTGGAATCTCATTCCTAGACCATCTGATAAAACTGTAATAGGCACCAAATGGGTGTTTAGAAACAAGTTAGATGAACATGGAACTGTAACCCGCAACAAGGCTCGACTTGTTGCTCAGGGATACAAACAAGAGGAAGGCATAGACTATGATGAAACCTTTGCCCCTGTGGCCAGGCTCGAAGCAATTCGACTATTCTTAGCTTATGCAGTCTATAAAGACTTCATCGTGTATCAAATGGACGTAAAATCAGCGTTTCTAAATGGAAAGCTGAATGAAGAAGTCTATGTAGAACAACCACCAGGGTTCTATGACCCTAAGCATCCAAATTATGTTTATAAATTGGATAAGGCTCTCTATGGTCTAAAACAAGCCCCTCGTGCTTGGTATGACACTCTCTCATCTTTTCTTATCTCTGAAAATTTTGAGCGTGGCAAGATTGATAATACGTTATTTTTTAGAAAGATAAAAGGTCATATAATTCTTGTACAAATATATGTCGATGACATAATATTTGGTTCTACTAACCCATCTCTGTGTACTCGCTTCGCTGAAAGAATGAAGAAAGAATATAAGATGAGTATGATGGGTGAGCTGACATATTTTCTTGGTCTTCAGATTAAACAATCTGACAAAGGTACTTTTATCAGCCAAGGTAAATATGTTAAAGATATGCTGAAGAAGTTTGATCTTACTCAAACTTCAGCGATGAAAACTCCTATGGCACCACCCCTGACACTTAACAAAGATCCTTCTGGAAAACCTGTTAATGTCACTGCCTATAGAGGAATGATAGGCTCTCTGTTGTATCTCACAGCAAACCGACCTGACATCATGTACTCTACTTGTTTATGTGCACGCTATCAATCTGAACCCAAGGAATCCCATCTGATCGCTGTAAAGCGAATTTTCAGATATCTGAAAGGAACTCCTAACCTCGGTCTTTGGTATCCCAAAGACTCAGGGTTCGGTCTAACTGGTTATTCTGATAGTGATTTTGCAGGATGTAAACTTGACAGAAAGAGTACCACTGGTGGATGTCAACTCTTGGGAGGAAAGCTGGTAAGTTGGACAAGCAAGAAGCAAAATTATGTGTCCACTTCCACAGCTGAAGCTGAATACGTAGCCGCTGGAAGCTGTTGTTCTCAAATCTTATGGATGAGAAATCAACTGTTAGATTATGACCTTCAGTTATCAAAGATTCCTATCTATTGCGACAGCACTAGTGCTATCGCTATAGCAAATAATCCTATGCTACATTCAAAGACAAAACACATAGAGATCAGATATCACTTTATCAGAGATCATGTGATGAATGGTGATATTGAACTTCACTTTATTCCTACTGACTTTCAGCTTGCTGATATATTCACCAAACCTCTTGATGAAACAAGGTTCAACTTTCTCATCAGTGAGCTTGGAATGCTGAACCTTGAAGAATAATTCTTCAGCGTTCATGCATTGTGTCAGTAATCAAAAGTTCCCTTTCATCATTCTCTCTGATAAATATTCTGACTCTCAGGTATGGTTTCTCAATCCCTACAACTGAATCCTCATCCAGTTAAGTATTTTTTAAAATATAAATCTTAATCATTGAATCTTTCTTCAAATGATTAAAAGCTTTTTGAATTTAAATTTATCACTGATATTTATATTCAGTGATCCTTTTAAAAGAAAATCTATCCCTATCTTTTCATAAGGGATACTTTCAAAAAGAAAATTCTATTGCTGATATTTTTTCTTCAGTGAAAAGTTCAAAACGGACAAATGACAGTCTTTCTTAACTATGATGTCATTTGAACCGACAATCCACGACATGCCTTTTTCTGACACGTTAGTCCGTTGTTCTTCTATCCAATCACCTTCGTGGGACGTGTCCATGTCATGATGTGCATTTGTTTTCCCGCTTCTCTCACACTCTCTCTCCTCCTTCTCACATATAAAAGGAATGTTTTTTCCATTCTATCAATTTACGTTTTCTGGAAATACTTTCTAAGCAAGAATACTCTCTCAAGCATTCTAGCATTATCAAGCTTTCTGCATCATCCTCTTCAAGATCAACAGGTTATTCTTAATTTCTTATCTTAAATCTTTTCACATAAACCCCATTTATGGGTTTATAAGACTCAAATCTCATAAAATCATTTTTTTTAATTTTATTCTTTAAAAAAAAAAAAAAACCATTCTATTCTTTATTCAAAATTAATGGTTTTTCTTCTTATTCTTGAATCTTGTTCTAAGATAAACTGTTTTTCTCTAAAAATATGTTGATTTCCTATGTTTCTTTCCCCAAATAGAAACTAGCAAATCTTCTTTATTTTACGACTAAACCTTTCTTCTACTCGTTTATCTACTCAAACAGAATGACTCAATCTGCACTTATCGCCTCTAAGAACGTCAAGTTCGCCATCACTGATTCTGAACTTCCAAAGAACAACCATCTTGCTCGCCTTGAATTTGATGGTGTCAAATACCCACATCTGGTGGAAGCTGCAACATTTCTAAGACAATCCTGCATTGCCTATGCCATCACGGTGGATCCCACACCTTCGAAATCTCTACTCCAGCAATTCTGGTTTACCGCTGAAGAAACCTCTCTCACCAACAAGAAGGGTGAACAGGTTCCTGCTATATCCTTCAGCACTCAACTAGGCTCAGAGATGATGACTGCCCTAGGCCTGAGGAAAGCCCTGCGTTTCCCCGACAAATCCAGGAATGGATTTGACGCCCTGCCAACTGACGCTGAACTCATCCAATTCCTGGATGCCATGGAATATGCTTGGGAACCCAAACCAAGGACTACAATTCCCAACAAGAAGCTGACTCTTGTGAAGAAGGCACTGATGCCTTCCCAGCTCAACTACGTCTTCTCACACATCATTCAGTGTATGAGTGGGAAGAGTGGGTCACTGGACCAAGCCAGCAAGATTCAGGTCCAGATGGCTTACTCAGTGATCGCTGGGAAAAATTTCGACTACGCAACAGCTATCTTTGACGACCTGAAGTCAAAGATAGATAAGACCGAGAGGGATCCCAAGATTCCCTACGTACGCTTCATCTGCGCGTACCTGAAGTTTCTCTACCCTACCACTTACCCCACCAACTCGGATGCATCTTTTTCGAAAGTAGGTCAGAGATCACTGAAGGTCAAGACGCTCCCCAACGAGGTAAGTATTTCTCAACTTCGCTCTCGTCTCTCTCTTCTCACTTCTTCGTCTTCAGCGGCCACGCAGGAGGTTCCTTCTTCTGCTATCCCTGCCGCTACCCCTTCCAAACGACCATCAACTGGCTCCCTTGGTCCTTCGAAGAAGGCCAAGGTAACCAAGGAGAAAGCTACTTCTAGCTCAATACCTAAGGATGTTTCTCTACAAACTTCCTTAGATGATTTCGTGGGTCTCTCCTCCACATCCTCAGCTCAAACCACTTCAACCGTGCCAGCGATCTCGGTCGCTGTCACAACAACAGTGACAAAACCTGCGGTAACTACCCCTATCCCTACATCTTCTATCCCCATCTCTAGTCCCCCTATTTCTTTGGTCTCTACCACTCCTCACCTTGGACCAATAGGACCTGAACATCATTCTTTTGAGGAATCTTTACAATTCTACAAAATGTTTGATAATTCAGGTAATCCTATAACCTTATACACTTCTCCCAACTCACCATATAAGCCTGGTTCTGAAAAATTAACTTATCTTTCAGGTCCTAGTCTGGCGACTGTTGACACCAATGTCAACAGTTTGAGTTCAAAGGTGGATTCTCTCTCTGCTTCTCTCAACAACACCACCAGCGCTGTTCAAACAGCTGGTGATGCATTAAAGACGCTGACTGCCAACTGCGCCTCCAAAGCTGATCTTTCTCACATCGCTACTCTTCAGGCAGCGATTGTCAAAGTCAGGGAAGAATCCAAGCAGCAGTATGATGATCTGTCTGCAAAGATCGATGCCTGCACTACGACTCTTCAGCAAGTCCTCGACAAGCTGAATGCACCAACTCCAGTTCTTGCTCCATCATTTACAGAAGATGATCGTTCAGCCCTGACCATAGCTGTGGAATTCATTCACCTAGCTACGTCCGACATCCCTGCACTTGAAGGACGACTCACAGGTCTGGAGGCTGAAGTCCAGAAGCTGGCTACTGCAACAACTTCATCTCCAAAAGATCTCTCCCTTGTTGATAATGACAAAGAGGGGGAGAAGACAGCTGAAGAAAACACGGATGCTGAAGTTTGTGCTGAACCACCGAAGGAAACTCCCTCTCAGGTTGAGGGGGAGATAGTTGCTGATAAAGCCCCTCCCACCATCGCTGAAATAGTCGATGATGAAGAGGAGGATGAAGATGATGATGAAGAACTTGATCTTGAAGATCAAGTGGATGACTCTCATCAAGATGATGATGATGACGATGAGGAAGATCCATCTCTCTGGTGTTCTTCAGCCGTCACATCATCAGCGATAGCTTCGAAAGAAGTTATCCAAGCAGGGGGGAGACAAGGATCATCTTCAGGAACCCCTACCCAAAGCAAAGGTGTATCTGCTAAGGAAACCCTGATGATGATCTCACTACCTGAGGAGAATCCTTCTCAGGTATGCCTTACTCTTGTTCCCTTATCTTTCTATAAAAATCCTACCCCTGTTTCTTTCTAGCCTTTATCTCTCTTCTTTCCTTAAAAATAATCTAACTTCTTTTTCATTTTCTGACCAGACAGTTCTCTCCCCTGCTTAAGGGTTCTGAACTACAAATAATTCCAGCTACTATCGCTGAAGAAATAATCCCAATCTCTATCGCTGAGATTGATGAAGAAGAAGAAGAAGATTCCCTGCTCCATCCAGGAAGGCCCTCTCGACCATCTCGTTGGTCAGAGGAAGTGATAAAGAAAAGAGCTGAAATGATCGCTCAACTAGAAAGTCAACGGCTGAAAATCCCTCTTCAAACATCCTTCTCAGAGCTCGACTTCCTCACTGAAGCTGAACGAGAAGAATCTGCCAAAGCTGAGAAACTGATCGCTGAATGCAGACGAGATGCCCAACTCGCTTTAAAGATTCAATCTTCTCAAGTCAAGGACAAGAAGCTGAAAAGAAAGCCTGTGGAAGTTCAAGCTGCACTGCTGAAAGAAATTGAAGAGGAACGCTCCAAAGAACAAGAGATCAACGATAAGTCCATCGAATGGTGCAAACAGAAGATGGATTATCGCTCTGATCTTCTTCCAATAACAGCCGTGACTATCTCTGGTCGCAAGAAGAAGGATCAACTCTCAGTGACCATGGAGATTACCAGAGAGGATGGAACTCAGAAAGCTATGTACGTTTCCAAACTTGAAGGTTTCGGGTTTACAGAGTGGATAGAATTCTGGGATGCGCTGAAGAAATCGAAATCTACATACAGAGGCTACGTTGAAGGACTTCTTAAAGCTCTCATCCACAGAGTCACTTCTGTACTGAATCTGCCATCTCCTATCCTTCCCAATCCCAAGAAACTCAAGAGAAGAATTGGGTCCTCCTCCTCTGAAGACGTCGCCATCATCAGGAATGAAACTTCTATCAAATTTTCAAGAGATGCACTGTTTGGTTCTCCTCCTGATCTTTCAGTTCTGGATTTATCTCTGCCTCCTGGTGGTCCTTTCCAAGCTGGTCAAGTAATTGACAATCCTCATGGAATATTCTTCAGAGATGATGATGAGGAACTCAGATTTCAAAGAGTCTCTGAGATTCCTATCTGTCCTCTGAATCATCTCAAGGATCTCTTATGCTTATGGTGTTACTTCTTCCCTGCTGCTGAGAAAATCAAAGAAATTATCAGCCAAGAATCCTTGGAACGAAGACAGAAAGGAGAAGAAATACCTGAGTATATGATAAATCCTCCTAAATCTTCTTATAGCTGATAGATTAGTTTTCTCTTCTGTAATCTATTAGTTGTACTTACAGTAGTTAGTTATTTACTTGTAATTTTCATTCCTTGTAATTCTCTTCTTGAATTAATGAAATTTCAGTAAAGTACTTAACTTCATCAGTGCTGTAAAAGATCCCTCAAAATAGTAATTGGGACATGTATGTTACGAGTCCTGATTATTCCATCATTTTGAATCATAAAGTAATTTTCTTCAGTTACTTTGTCATTATCAAATAGGGGGAGATTGTTGATCCAAACTCTCTCAGTGATTTGATAACGACCCTCTTCTATACTTAGTGAAAATTACGTTTTAATATGTATTAGTGTTTCACCATCAGCGATCAGACTGAGTCTGTTCAGTTATCGCTGATAGCCTTTCTTATAAACATTTATATGTATTAGTGTTTCACTATCAATGATCAGACTGAGTCTGTTCAGTTATCACTGATAGTTCCTAAAGTAAACAGCCAACGTAATCCCTGAAGACAAGTCTCGCGTCAACAGATGTTCATAGCTGAATCAAAGACGAAGCTGCTGAACAAAGAGAAGTCTACTAGTGACCTGATGCGGATATCAGTGAAGCAAAGACAACTCTACTTATACGCGAAGGAACATGAGAAAAAGCTTCAGCGATAGCTGAACCTCTTTATCTCTGAACTTAGAGACACTCAGCGATAAATCGATCACAAAGCTTATGCCTCAAGTTTCCTTTTGTCTATCCTTGCACAACCTATTACGATGTGTCAGAACGGACAAGTCTCTGCAACCATTCGTACAACAACTCTGTCAACTACACTGTTCATGACCCGGCCGAAAGCATGTCTCCCAAATGTCAGACTCCCAAAGCCAATCAATGAACGCCACGTGTAAAGTATCCTGCCATGCATTTAATGCATAGGGTATAAATAGGAAGTTCACCCCTTCATCTTAAGGTGTGCTTCATCCTTGAACTCAATATAGAAACCCTTGTTTTCTATATCTCTTAATCCCATCTCTCTGAATTTCTTGTGCAATTATCTTAGTGTTTCTTAAGTTTGTTTAGATTGAGTCTGTCTTAATCTTATTCCGCAACAAACTTGTAAATTGTATTTTGATTTATCAATAAACAATTTATTAAACTTTAAATTCTGTGTTTGTATTCAACCCCCCCCCTTCTACAAACTTGTTTAGCACCTTCGGGACCAACACAAAGTTCTTTAGAAAACTAACAAAAAGATACACATCTTTTATATTTTAGGATTTCAAAGACCTAGAAACCTTATGGGTCGAAAATCAAGTCAAACCCGTAGTGGGTTCGATTTTCGGTCAGCATTGCGACACTGTCGTAAAAAATTCATACAAAATTGAAATGATGCGATTCAAAAGCCTGTGGAAACCTAACATATATTTCCACGTTTTTAATGCTTTAAGTTTTCTCAGATTCAGAATCTTTATTGGACGAAAAAACCAAAACATTTACAAAACAAAAACATACAGCAGCAAAACAGTTTTTAAAAATGCATGCATGGCACAAAAAACCGATCTAGAGGTTCGTAAGTAGCTCTGATACCACTTTTGGTTACGGGATCTCAAGCACAGCTGAAAACAAAACTGTAACCCTCCAAGGACCCATACGAACCGGAATAAATCGGGTGTTTCGAAATTATACCTCACAATTAACGGACTTTGAATCACATCAACAAAGCAAGCTTGATGCCTCCACTGTATCCACGCGAACAATCTGAATCCTTTGCCTTCTCGTGATGCTAGTCACAGTTTCAAAAACTTAGAAAGAAAATGGAGCAATAGTTGTAGGTGATTTTAGAGAGAATTGCAAGACAAAAACAACTTGCATACAATGTCATACATTATATATGGCATAACCACCACCATCCCTACACCATACTTGAGTGTAAGACCTTCCATACACCATCACTCCCTTACAAAGGTCATCCCTAGTCAACTTTATTTATGTCCAACATAAATAATACCTGATTTTATTTAATCAGATTAAATCAATACAAATCAGATATAATAATTAAACGTTTTAATTATTTAAACTCCTTATTCAAATATGTTCAAAGCGTGTGACTCAATGGGTTCTCGATATGTTGGTAATAATTATAAATATCCTATTTATAATTATAAACGATGAGCGGTATCTAGCAATACATCACCGTCACCCAAATGACGAGAATTGGTGATACAACAAATTATCGGTTTGTAGTCAATTTTAGTTTACACATTTAATTCATTTGTCCTTGATGTCTAGATTAAACATGAGACATTGAATTTGTCATTCTCATTATGTACAATCTCTAGTTTATTGATTCCCTAATATACTAATAAAACAGATCATGATATCTCATATCAATTATCCGAGCATGCATGCATTTCCTTAGTATATATTTATCAAGGGGCCCAGAAACATCACTCCTGTCATAAAGGAGAGATAAATCCTATCTCGATACATGCTAGTTCTACCATGTGATTTATAACATACCCAACAATTATTTTGTCACCCGGTTACGGAATGTGATTAGAACCAATGTCAAAATATTTTACTCCCACATAACAAACTCCATATTTCTCAAGTCAAAGAATTACATGTACATTGACCACATGAAAAACACTTATGACACTCACATGACATCCAATGAAGTGTTCTCATAGCGAGTTACGTCGGATACACAAAATCTCCATTTTGTACCCATATGCAGATTCAATATCTCTATATGAATCCCTACATATGCTAGTCATTATCATATTACTTCAACCTTAAAACCCAAAATAATATTTAACTATGGACATTTAGAATACATTATTCTAAGGTTATTTATTATGAACAATTAAAACACAGAATATAACATAGACATAATAAATTGGGTAATGCCTTTTATTTATGTATTAATTCCATGAAACAAAACTCAAAATTACAATCATCGTATGATTAGCTTTTGGGCATTCACTAACAAAGAGGTTATCGGAGGGATGAGTGTAATGGAGGATGGATTAGGCCTCAAACAATGGGGAAGGGTTAGGATTTGTAAAGAAATCCTCAATTATAAGAGGATCCGAAGAATTAATATTTTCTAAAGAAAATATTGAAGGGTTGGGAAAGGCTTCGGATGCCATGGGTCGGATGTGGCTTGGAGAAAAGGCTTTGGTGAGAAAGTCTATTTCGGAAGGTGCAAAAATGACCCTTGGTGATTCTGTGAGAATTGAAGGTGTATCACAAAAGGCTGATAGTGCAAAATCATCGTCCCAATTGAGATCAAAAAGGGAAGTTGAGACATGGGAAGATACCAAGGGTTCATTTGGTATCATTATCTCGGAAAGAGGTATTGAGAGATGATGTTGACCAAACAAATCAATATCAAAATTCGACAAAGGTTCAAGGATTTCAACTATGTTGGAAGAGGATCTTAATCCAAAATTGGATTTAGGTGGTGACCAAGATGAATCTTCATTGGAGATGCTTCTATTTATATATGCAATTTTTGCTTTAAGAAAAAGCTTAGTTGCATTCTGACAAGAGTTGTCATTCCATCGAAGACCAATGTTATGACAAAAATAATCATACATGTGGGAATAGCATGATCAGATGGATAGACAACGGTTTGAACAAACTGAAAGTTCATATGAGCGGCATACAGGTCGAATGATACATTGTTAGGGATCTTCTTTTCAAGATTCTTTAAGATAATTAGGGATGTGAATTGGATGTACGAAATATGTCTATGCTTGTTACTCATAGTGATTTTCTTCATGAGGTCATTAAAGAAATATAAAGCAAAGTTTATATTTCTCTAAAAGATGAGGGAGTGAGCAAGTCTTCTAGGGGAGCTAGGAATTTGATCATTACCAGTAGTTTTGTTGCTCAAGCAGTAGGTGAGTTGTGAGAAGAAGAAATACCAAATACTTCTCATGTTCTTTCGAAGAAGAGTCCCCGTTGCATATGCTTTTTTGACATCTTTTTTTTTACTCAATCACTGTAAGAACGTCTTCAAGATCAGAATCAGAAGGAGGGTTTTCAAACACTTAATCTCTAGAGTCAGGAAGACGAAGAACTTGAGCTAGATCATCAACTGAAATGAGAGGTCATTTTCGGACAAGATACTAGCATCAATTTCTTCTGTCTCAGTGTTGTATGTTGTTGGTTCATTGATCAGCATCTTCCTAAATCGAAACGTGGCGCTGCCTGCTACGCTATATGGAAATAAAGTTGCACCTTCTCCATCAGCAATTGCTTTTAGCGTAGTGGTAAGCGCTTGATCCTAACAAGTGGTATCAGAGCAGGTCACGGGTTCGAATCCCATGGAGTGCATTTAAATGCCAAAGGCATGTTGTGCAGCCATTGACTTCTAGCGAAGATCTTGTTAGTGCTGGCAAATGCTGGGGGGGGGGGGATTGTTGGCTCATTGACCAGCATCTTCCTAAATCGAAACGTGACGCTGGATGCTACGCTATATGGAAATAAAGTTGCACCTTCTCCATCAGCAATTGCTTTTGGCGTAGTGGTAAGCGCTTGATCCTAACATATGTGCATGATATCCAAAAGTTATCTAAAAGAACTTGACACATTTTAGGATTTATCGAGAGTGCAAACCCTACAGGACTTTTTAAACTAAATTCCATAATAGTGTGATGATCATGAGTACCATCACGCTTGGAAAGACAACCAATGTAATTCGTACTTTTGATTCCAATCAGTTTGATAGGAGCGTTAGAAGAAGGAGATGACTTAAAGAATGTGAATTTCGAGTGTAAATGGAGGGTTCTAAGGGATAATGAGTCATTATAAGTTCAGTTAGAGGAGTCGCTTCGAAAAGACATGCACATACATTTGATGATGATGATGTTGGATTACATTTGAATCTTAGGGTTCCACACCTCTTTTCTACATCAACACAAAAGACTAAAATGAAAAGTACAAGCATGCATGATCAGCAAATCCGACGGAGACACGTGTTAAAGTTGAAGAAGAGCATTTAATGCAATAAAGGCTTTAAAATGACTTCATTGTGTTAACTTGAAAATCACCCATTTTGAAAAGAACTCTTTAGTGAAAAGCTTCAAGGTGAATTTAGCATCAATATATGAGAGATATCTTTATCTCTCAGATGTGAAAGATAAATCTTTTTCTTTTCTCTTTCAGCGTGTGTAAATTTGTCACCCTCAGATAGTTTAGGATCAAGGTATTGACTCCTAGTTTCCGCAACTTATCTGTAATTTTATGTTTGAAATAAACTAAAATTAAAAAGAGCAAATTTACAGTGTTTGTATCCAATCTCCCCTTCTATGTGTGAGTCATTGTAGTCCAGGACCAATACCGTAAATTAATAATAGCACTGGCCAGGTGCAACTATGAACGTACCATGCATGAGGATCCTTGCTACCATCGTCATGATTCCCGATGCTAGTATCTCTATCGACCTAAAAATATCATATCTTGAAGTGCCTAATTATACAATCTCACCTTCATCCACTTAGAAAAACACTAGTTTGAGTCTAGGCGTCCTAAATAAATACGTAAATCTCTCAAATTTGGAAAAAGCGACTAATTTAAAATTTTCAATAATATATCAAATAAAGGATAAACCTCTTTCCAATAATTGATACTTATAATCTAAAATAGTGAAACTCGCTATCTCCAAGGTGAGGAAGACATCACCTAATCGCTACATCCTTCTCGGGCATCTAACTAGTACTCAACTCTTCACGGTGTCGCTAAACCATTCCCCCAACAAGGACCTAACGCACATGCCGACAAATAAAAAGGTTAGACTTAACGCCTAGTGAGTTCAAGCAATTTTCATCATAATTATAAAACGGTAAAACTAAAAGAATGTTTGTTCAAATGACGGTTGAGGTGAAAAGAACCAAACCCTAGGTGAAGAAATGGTTGATTATAGGCTTACCTTTCGACTTCTAGGGACCCAAAATCATCAAGGAAACCTCCATCCTTCTTGTTCCTACCTTGAAAAGCTTCGAATATGAATCCATAGCCTCCGAAATCGCCTCAATCGGGAGAGAAATGAGAAAGTTATGGCTAAATGAAGAACAACCCAAAAATCAGATTTTAAGCCTGAACCTGCTCGCGACTTTGCCATGCGATAATACCAATAACATTGTCGCCCGGGATGTACCGAGGCTGGTACACTCCTGCGAATCCCTTCGACTATGCCATTGGGCATTGTTGCCTAACAATGTAGCCCCAACTATACCGAGAGTTTTTCGACCGCTTTTCCGACCGTTCCTTGACTGTTTCTCGACCGTTCCTTGATTGTTTTCCCGACCGTTCATTGATCATTTTCCCGACCGCTCCGCGACCGTTTAACCGACCATTCACCGACCGTTTTCTCGACCGTTCACATACCGTTTTACCGGTCGTTCACCGACCGTTTTCCCGACCGTTCACCAACCCTTTTCTCGGTCGTTCCTCGACCGTTTTCCCGACCGTTCACCAACCTTTTTCTCGGTCGTTCCTCGACCGTTTGTAGAAAATCTGGGGTGTTACATGGGATGGATGCAAGATTAAAGAAGATAGGTAAAAAGACTAAAATGCCCCCTCACATGAAGGGTATGTGACTGACTTAACGGAACCAACTCTAACGCTGTTAGTGGTAGGGACTAATTTGGACTCTGAAACACGATTTTTCGACAACCAATGTACTTTATGAATTCGAAGGATGAAAACCCAAAAATTAGGTATTCATGAGGGACCAAAAATGTAATTCACTCAAAGAAAACTATAAAAAATAAATTTTAAACAATTCAAATCTTAGCATACGATTAAATTTCATATCACAAATCGGGATGCATCTCGATGAACTCAAATTCTTAGTTGTTGATTTGTTCTATTCTTTGACCATCTCGATCTTGTTTTTTATGGTTTTGGGCATTTGAACATGGTTATAGTTTTACGGAATCCAATTGTCAAACTTTATGAAGTTGTGCATATACATTAATAAATTGTAAACTTCGAATCGTATTTTTTTAAGAAACACATGGTAAATATAGTCATATACCCGTAAAAAGGGCAATCCATCCACTAATGCCTCTATGACTTACGGGATGTTGGGTTGTTTTTCGGTTAAACTTTGTATGGAGTAAGTTGTTTGTAGGGATTTTGTTGTCTGTATATATTTGGTTAAATTGTTGTTTGGTTGTTGTTTTGAATAAACGGTCTAAATGATATAAATAACTATTTTACCCTTAATTTATATTAAATACCGATTAAAGTAATTGTTTCATAAATATATTGAAAGATTCCTTTCAAATAAAAAAATTATTGAAAAATTATTTACTCGTTTCTTTTTAATAAAAAGAGCTTAATTTAAGTTAAGGATAAGAACTTAGTGATTTATTGTTTGTTTGTTTTTTATTTTATTAAATCTTACAAACCAAAGCATATGAAACCACTCTCGTAACTTAATTTTGAGAAATACCCATTACCCAAACAAATCATCATCTTCACCACTCTGTCCTTCTAATTTAATTATGTCTTCATTCATCAGTCTCTCGTCTTTACAAAGGGGTTGTATTAAGCAATTTACAGTGTTGAAGGAGTCGTTTACCCAACGCTTACCTGGTAAGCGCTTACGGTAAGAGTTAACATTTTCCCTTAATTTACCGAATAAGATTTTAGTCTATTAAAATTGCATTTTTTATCCCATAAGCGTTTACCAAGTAAGAGTCACTTACCAGGTAAGACTCTCAGTCCTTCTTATCGCTCTTACCGGGTAGGATTCTTGATCCTTGTAGTTCATTCGATAAGATAAAGTGACCACAAAGTACTTACCGGATAAGCGTTTAGTAAACGGCCCCTAAGGCTCACATCAATGAATTTACATATGACACAAAGAATCCACTTCTAATTTCCCTTAGAATGTTAGCAACTCAGATGTTTAATTACCAAGGCAAATCGATTTGGAGCATCACAATCCGCTACTTCATAGTCCACTAAAAAAAATCCACACACCATGTTACAACTTAGCAGTGGAAAAATGAATTAACTTATATAGCACCTTATTAGTCAACATAAATGCAACATTATATGATTTCGGACTTCTGATTACCTACTTCAACCTAGAGCAAGTGTACAAACTTTTCTTTGCCTAGACCGTATGTAATCTGGATTCAGAGGACAACTTTTGAAAGGACAAATGATGCTTTGTGAATCAACCTTTTGAAAGAGCAAGGACGGTGGATTAAGAACAACAATAGAGCTAATTGGTGAACTCATAAACCTTTTGGTATTCGTAATTATATGGAGTAAGCACATACCGGTAAGAGTCAACACTCTCTAACTTACTTTACCGGGTAAGACTGTAGTCCATCAAAATGGTACTGTACGCAACAACTTACCTGGTAAGCTCTTAATGTCGTCATTGTCACTTACCGTGTAAATGTAACTCCAATTGGAAATTAACAACCAAAACCAATCGAATTGGTAACATTTAGAAAGAAAAAAGAAAGTTACAAGATTTGGCTTTGTTATCTTTCCAAATAAGAAGAAATATAAATACCATCACACACTCAAATATAATCAATCATACAGACATATAAAGGGAGGGTTATGGGTGGATTTTTAAGCATCCTTTATTTATTGTCAAGAAATGAAGCTGGAAAAACATGACACTCAAATGCTACTTATGAATAGATTATTATTATTATTATTATTAAGTATGGTACTACAAGACTTAGGTGCCGTTTGTTTTTTAAGAGGTCTAAAGTCTGAAGTCTTATTTTAGTTATGATTAAATAAGAGGTGGTGTGTAAAAAAGTCTGAACGATTCAGACTTAAGAGGTTTTAAAAAAAAAAAACAATCCCTTAATCAATACCTGATCTAATATTCAAAATGTGAGAGACCACAAAAGCTTACTCATGGCAACTTTCAGCTTGATAATCTGAATTCAATCCAACGTACTCACAACCCTAGAACCACTTTCTCCAACAAAATATAATGTCAGCATAAGTTGATACAGTCTCAATCAATAATCCTTTTATTGAATTCACAAACTGCAGCAAATCTTCATCAGAGTTGGACATGTCTCTCCATTTTCAATCAACATCCAACACTCTCTTTATCTCTATCAAAACCTCAAGAATGACAAAATGACTAATGAACATGTTTATGAAACAACTTTCAAATGTGCTTAAATCATTTGATATTCATATATACATCTCTTTTTGTGTGCTTGTGATAAATGTAAAATCATAAGAAAACTGGCCTAGTTCCCAAAAACTGTGATTCATGGAGAATTAACACTCAACGAATGCAGGGTCTTTTGTTTTTGTTTTTGGGATTTTCTTAAAATAATGATTTGGTGGGAAAGAGGGACTGTACACAATCATTTAGTTAAGAATATCAAAAAGTAAAACCAGAAAGAAAGAAAGAAAGAAACCATACCATACCTTGAGCAGGTTGAGATACCAAAGCTCATCTGCAACACTTTATGTGACACACACCATACCTGGAAACCTTCTGCAAAGAAATACTACAAAACTACATATATAAATATGCATTCCATTTGAAGAAAGCAAAAAGGATATGCAATTTTGTACTTGACAACATTTATGATTTTTATATAACTACACAAAAAGGATTAACAATGCAATGAGATGATCTTATTTATTATCAATATTCATTCCATTTGAAGAAAGCAAAAGTCAAGTTTTCCATTCCCTCAACAAAGACAGAAGACTCATTCTTCTTCAAAACTCAATCTTTGGCAAACTTCCTCCTCCTCTTCATCAAAGTAGGACTTCTTCCCAACCAACTCAGCCACCCTCTTCGCGGGCCCCGAATCCCGACCCGTTTCATCCACATATCGAACCGCTCTAATCCTCGGTAACACATCAGGCATCACCATATCAATCGAACCCTCGCTCTCATCCTCATTGCTATCAAGATCCAATCTTTTTGGGATCACAATCTCACTCGGAATTTCCCATTTCCTCTTCACTCGACCCTCGGTCCCACGTGACTTTCCGTCGACATTGTTATCCGTCAGCAATTTCTTCCGCATCGATGAAGTGACGGTGGCCTGGTTATATCGGCTTGCAATCACCCTACCGGGCTTCAAAGGCTTCTTAGATTGCTCTCCAAATAGTTTCTTAGGTTGAATGCTCGAGAGAAGCGAATCATCTTTTTTGGTCCCCTTTTTCGATCGCCCGGTTGTCACAGTTTGTCTAAGGCTCAGATTTTTGCCTCTTGAAACCCCCATTTTTTCTTCTTCTTCAATATCTCCAAGTTTCCAAAAGCAAGATTTTCTTCGGTTTTGTGTAGATTGGATTGGAGTAGTACCCAACTGTTTGGATTTTGGATTTGTTGCAGACATGATCTCATTGGGTCCCAAACTAAAACCCCTTCTTTGAATCTTTGTTCTTGAAAAACCCGTTTCTTTGACTCCAGAATCTCTGTTGTTTGCATCCAGTGTTTTCTTGGCATTTTGTTGTGCTCTTTTGAGTCTGAGCGACTCCAATCTCGCATATAACCTACTGATTTCATTCTCAATCTGGATCTCCTCTTCAGTCTTGTCCTCAACGACACTTGATTTCGACAAACCAATCTTGATCGGAAGATTGTTTAGGGGTTTGGATCTGGCAGCAACATTCGATGGGCTTTGGTTTTCTTTACTGGAGAAGGAAGAACCGATTGAATCCGAAGGATGCTGATTCATGGATAATGATTTCTTCAGAGGCGACCAAGATGATTTGATGATGAGATTATTGGAACTGGAATCAGCAGCACCATTGTCGAAAGCCGCATTGTTCCATATCTGCAGATCACTAAGAATGCTCATTGCTTTCTACTGGAAGAAAACGAAATTAAGACAGATATGCGAAAGAAAGAAAGAGAGAGAGATTTGATTAGGGTTTTTTTGGAAGAAGAGGGATGAATTTGGGGGAAGTTTGTAGATTTTGATTTTGTGACCGTTGGAGAAAATTAGACGTTGAGTATTGCGCTCCTCGCCTCAATCTGACCTTACGTTGACGGACGCTCCCATCCCATATGATTTTAAAAAATTAATGCTTGCTTAATTACCCATAAATTATTTTTACGAGATAGTTTGGTTTTTTTTTTTTTTTGCGAAATTGGCCCAAATTGTTAAGTTTATTGCCTTTTCAACCCCTGATATTAAAGATCTTGACATATTAGGTCTTCGCTTACAAATTTTATTCCTCAACTAATGAAAATAGTTTATACTTTTTAACTTAGTGGGCATGTTTTCACCACATCAAATTTCCATTATTTTAACTTTCTGGATTTTTTTGAACGACAAAAAACTAATTTATTAACCACCAAACGTAACAGATACATTTAAAAAAAACAGCCTCAAAACATACATCAAAATTGATCCCAAAACAAGCGAACACAACACCCGGAGGATAGTTTGCGAGAGGCAAACACCGCCCCGGAATCGACCATCGATTGGAACCGAGACAAATTACAACAAAACGGGACCAGAGAAGCCCGGGATTCGACAACCAACTAGCCATGTCGGTAAGTAGAACTCAGTTTCTCCATTTGATCCACTCGAAAGATTTTAATTGTGCCATGAAAAAGTTTTCCGAGATCTTCCCTTGTTCCTTCTCAAACACCACTCTATTTCGATGTGACCATATGAAGTAAAGGAAGCAACCCACCATCGCTCTCCACCGTTTCACAGCCATATTGCTCGAACATACTTGACCGCCCAATTCCAACAAGTCCGTGACTGATTGGATCGACGATAGGCTAGCACTCCACCATCGTCCAGTTTGAAGCCATAGTGATTTCACTTCCTCACAATTGACCAAGGCATGGTCTATCGTCTCGACCGATTTCTTACACCTTAGGCAAAGAGTAGAATCCAACTCAATCCCCATTTTGTCCAAGACCTCCCTAGTTGGTATTCTCCCAAGTCTTACTCTCCACAAGAACACGCAAATCTTTTTTGGTATCGAAGCGTCCCATGTTGTTTCCACCAAAGTGTTTGCTCCCCCCGATCTTTTATCCTCCATAATGCTCCTCATTTCTTGACCGTGAATCCATTTTGTGGATCCAACGACTATACTACCCTATCTTTAGCGTCCCTTCTTGGAATTTTGGGTTGAAGTACACCCAACAAGGACTCTAACTCACCTACTTCTGTTAGAGCACAGATTGTTGTCTTCAAGATCATCTAGATTGGAAGTCTAAATCCCAAGTCAAAGCCTTCAAATGCAAAGTCAAAGTCATCAAGTGGAAAGTCAAAGTCAATCAAAGTAAAGCATGTTTGTTTAGTTTGTACGTTCCTTGTAATATGTAGGTGGTTTAAATACCATTGTTTCTTTGTAATATGTAGAGCTTAATAGTGTGTTTACCATAGAGAATCATATTCCAAATATTCTAGAGAGAATCATATTCCAAATATTCTAGTGAGAGAAAGTAGTGAGAGAAAGAATTTGTAAACTGTGATATTCAAGATTAATGAATATGAGATTTGAAGTTGAAATCTATTGTTAATCTTGATAATCTTGCACAAACTGGGAATAACAACTTCCCTCCCCCCCCCCGGATCACGTCTCCACTCCAATTTCCACACCCACTCTTCTCCTACCCATTCCCCTCTACCCTTGACCGAGACCCTTTTATTTGTCTCAAATTGGAAAAGTCTCGGATACTCCTCTTTTAACGGTCGATTTGACGCCCAATTTTCCTCCCAAAACCTTGTGTCCGCACCATCCCCTACCTTTTTTACCAAAGACCCCGCAAAGTTTATTCCAATCTTATCTAATTCTGTCCCTACCCTTACGATGTCACCCCAAACCCCCTTGCTCTCCGACCCTCTTTGATTATCCACTACTAAACCCCCATCCCACCCGTAGATGCTTTGAATTATCCTTACCCACAACGACTCCATCTCCGTCTTAAACCTTCACCATTATTTGCACAAAAGTGCCTAATTCATATCTATTAGCCCCCCTACGTTAAGACCCCCTTTTTTGAACCCACCCAAGACAGAATCCCATTTCACCCATGCAAGAGTTTTTTTTTTCTAAATCCTCACCACTGACCCCCTCCCCCCAAAAAGAATTTTTCTCTCACTCGCTAGAGATTGTGTATCACTCCTTACGGTCCCCAAATAAATAAAATTGAAACCACGTAGACGTTAAATCTCTCCAGTATTTTTGTGGTTATCGGGATTTATGGCTATTGTTAGTTTAGGATTCGTTTCTCTAATATCTATGCTTCAATGGCCAAAAAGGAGTCAATTTCCTGTGGTTCTGTTAGCCAAATATGCATCTTGGATGAACACAATCATCTTATTTGTTAACAATCTTTTAATCACTTTCGTGCATGCTAAAAGATTCCATTTTATGTTCAGTTTCGGAAGTTGTGTTGTTCTTTATTTGGTAGGGATTAGTAATCTTTTTTAAAAATCGAATGGATTCGATCTTATACATTCGTTGTAATGGGATACATCTTGTTTGGGGAATCAACAGAATCACAATTCACCCTTAATCTGCCAATGAATTTGGTTGTCTCTGATATTGTTGCGTGGACTACAATATGTTAATTTAATTACAATGATGAATGTTGTTTTCTTGTGTTCAATGCTAAATACATACATTTAATCCTCCATTTGTTGTTTTAATTTGCGGGTAGTCAATCCATTTACCAAATATCCTTTTGCTTGAATTACTAGTATAATTCGTATTAGGAACTATATTTGAAAATATTGAAAGCTTTTTTATAATGTATTCCTTTAACTAGAATCACGTATGCTTTGACCATGTCTCCGGTAGCCATGAGTCTTGAGGAGTTGATGCCATCAGATCATTTGAATTTTGAAGTCTTTATCTACTCATTATAACTTCGTTGGTGCTCTCTACTTTGGTTGTAGCCCTTTCCATCCCCTTCTTCGATAAGTTTACATACACACAAATTTATGTTAGCCTCTTCTACCATTAATGCATCTAGGTTGATTTAGAAGAATGACCTGAGTTGGGTAGGGGAGTAGTTATTAATATTCAGTTCGCAAGTAAACCAAGAACCATGGATGTATTAACCCTTTTTGTTTTCATCACTTATTCTCAATTAAAACTCTTATCTCTTTATGTAGATTTGCATTTGCATAATTGGTCCATGCACTAGATTCGCAAGGAAGAAGGTTATTAAGCATTCGAGTAATCCATGCACTATGCAAGGAGGAAGGTTATTAAACATTGAAGTAATCAATCCTGGACCTTGACTTTTGAAGATACGAGTTCACATCAACAATGATTTTGCAGAATTAGAGCTCCTTGGAGTGGCAGAAGCATAGGTCTGATCCAATATGATTTTCTTCTTCTTCTTTTTTTTATTTTTTTGTGTTTTCCCCCGGTATAGATTTAAATGTTGTTTTTTTAAAACAATTCATACACAACATTCTTCCTTGCATTTATCGTGAATTTGCATCCCGCCGCATTGCACGGGTACACAACTAGTATATATATATAACTGAAATACTTATGAGAATTTAATACATTTAAATATATAAAATAGAAATTTTAATAACAAGGCTAAAGAAATATTTGTTGGCATTTTGAAAATTATTGAATTATTGGTTTATTATTTATACAAGTTTTAGTTTTTTAGATTTATATTTATATATATACATATATATATATATATATATATATATATATATATATGAGTGATTTCAATTGGAAACTAAATTTCATTGGAAACTTTGGAAACCAAATTTCAACCATTGATCTTTTTAATCAATTGTTAATATTCATTTAAATTATATATGGTAATAAATTAATTAATTTATTAATAAAAGATAATAATAATATGTCAAAAAGGGTAATTGTGTCTTTTTCTTTTGTGTTTCAAATTTGGCAACAAAGATTAAATATGGTAATAAATTAATTAATTTATTAATAAAAAATAATAATTATATATGGTGATAAATTAATTAATTTATTAATAAAAGATAATAACAATATATCAACACTACCTTTTTATTACATGTTCAACAATATGCAGTATGTAAAAACCCAATTAAGTTTCATTACTATTATTGTTTCATTACCTTTCCATTATGTTTCACTATATCAAATTTGTTTCATCAGGTTTCACTATATTAATATTTTGTTTCACTATATCAGGTTTCACTATATTAATATTTTGTTTCATTATATTTCCATTATGTTTCACTATATCAAATATGTTTCATCTGGTTTCACTATATTAACATTTTATGTTTCATCAGGTTTCACTATATTAATATTTTGTTTCACTATATCAAATTCATTATGTTTCACTATATTAATATTTTGTGTCTGGAGGTAATATTAAAGATTTCATATGAATATAAACTTTCATTCATTAGATGAATTCAATCACTGATTCATAAGAATCAGAAAAAATAATTTGATTTGTAGCTTGCGTATGAATCAATTTGTGTTTATCTAAATTAAATGTTTCTAGTTTAAATTAATAAATGATCAATATTACCATATATAAAATACATTAAAATTAAATAATTAATATTATAATAATAATAACACTTATCATATATATTATGAAATTATGTAAAAGACTAAAATAACCTTATCAATTAAAAATAAAAATAAAAAAAGGAAATTCAATGATTGGTTATTTTTGGTTTTCAAATTTTCCAATGTAATATTGGTTTCCAATTGATCCCTCCCCTATATATATATACATCATTAATTGATTAAATATTCATGTATTTTTCTAATTACTATATATCAATGTACCTCATTAATTGATCTAACGTTTTATATTCGTTCTTTTAATTATTATGAGTCAATACATATAAATGAAATAGTTATGACAATTTATTAAATTTCTTAGACAACAATCAATACATCAATATCAATTTATTATTATAAAAAAGGCTAAAGAAATGTATAATCAAATTTTGAGGATGCTTGAACTATTGTTTTTATTAGTTATCCAATTTTTAGTTTTTTTAAACCAATATATTTATATCACAATATTTGATTAAATATTTAATTTATTTTGTAATTATTATTTATCAATATACGTCATTAATTGATTTAATTTTTCATATTTTTTTTAATTATTATGAATCAATATATATATATATATATATATATATATATATAACTGAAATACTTATGAGAGTTTAATACATTTAAATATATAAAATAGAAAATTTTAATGAGAATGTTCATTCACATTTATATTTTTTTGTCGTTTTGATTTATTTTTAATCTAAACTCAACACATTAATTTCTAAACCTTTTAGGTTCATTTTTATTACAAAGCAAACAATATAATTTTTTCATTTGTATATTATCTTCTATTTCGGGGACAACATGAAAACGATTAATGTTGTGATAAAACATATTTTGGATTATTTCTCTCATTACTTGAAGAAACCTGTAATTTAATATGGTTGATGATGTGACACATCCTAATATTTAGAATCTTTTCTCTCTTTTTCTCAAATTTTTAAAATTTTTAAAATGTTGAATTTATATGTTAAAGGCATTTCCACCCTATATGGAAAATGTGTAATTCATTATTAAGTTGAGTTTTTTTGATAATTTTACATGACTAAGGGGTCGTTTGTTTTTAAAAAAAAACTCTTAATGACTCTTAAGTCTGAATCATTCAGATATTTTTACACAGCACCTCTTATTAATCATAATTAAAATAAGACTTCAGACTTTAGATCTCTTAAAAAACAAACGACACCTAAGTTTAACCTCCAACTCTTAATTTGCTTTTTTATTTACTTACAAAAACTTCTTAATGAATTTTGTTTTTCTAAGTTGCAATAATAAACAAAATTAAATTCTAAAACATCCTAATAGAGGATTAAGAAGATAAGAGTTGAAAAAGATATGAATAATCTATCTATCTATCTATCTAAAAAAAGTGAGTTGAAGAAAATGAGAGGATGGAGAAACTGAAATTTGTTTTTCCTAAGTTGCATTTTTTTTGATAATCTATTTATCTATCTATCTATATCTATATCAATCAATCTATCTATCTATTTATTAAAGTAAAACTCATGGTTGATGATGTGACATCTTCTAGATGCTAGGATCCCCTTTATTTTTTTTTCTCATTTTTTCAATTTTTTAAAATACTAATTAAGTTAAAGACTTTACTGCCCTATATGAAAAATGTGTAATTCATTATTAACTTGGGTTTTTTTGGTACTCTCTTAAAACCAAGAAGCCACTTATTTTTTTCTCTTTTATTCTCCTTATAACCTTTTTTTTTCTAATTTCTTATCAACATTTATTATTCAATTATGTTTGCATTTAACATCATCCTCTTTGTTTTCCTACCTCCTCCCCATCTCCCCCATCGGTTTGTTTTCTTGAGATTCTGGTTCTCTCCATCTTTATCAAATCAATCTCAAGCCAATCTATCAATTTTTCTAAACATCATAAACCTACATTTCTTTTTAAAGGCAATGGTCTCTTTTGCTTTCTCACGAGTTCTCCAAAAACTTCATTAATAACATCAATTAATACAAACAATGTAATGTTACTCATTTTATTTCACTATATAACTTTATTCTTTAACAAATCTCTCTCGCGCTCTCTCTCTCCCTCTCTCTTTCTACACACACACACACACACACACACACACATATATATATATATGGGTGGTTTCAATTGGAAATCAAATTTCATTGGAAACTTTGGAAATCAAATTTCAACCATTGATCTTTTTAATCAATGGTCAAGATTCATTTGAATTATATATGGTAATAAATTAATTAATTTATTAATAAAAGATAATAATAATATGTCAAAAGGGTAAATGTATCATTTTCTTTTGTGTTTCAAATTTGGCAACAAAGATGAACTATGGTAATAAATTAATTAATTTATTAATAAAAGATAATAATTATATATGGTAATAAATTAATTAATTTATTAATAAAAGATAACAATAATATATCAAGACTACCTTTTTATTACCTGTTCATCAATATGCAATATGTAAAAACCCAATTAAGTTTCATTACCATTATTGTTTCATTACCTTTCCATTATGTTTCACTATATCAAATCTGTTTCATCAGTTTTCACTATATTAATATTTTGTTTCACTATATCACTATATTAATATTTTGTTTCATTACCTTTCCATTATGTTTCACTATATCAAATATGTTTTATCAGGTTTACTATATTAATATTTTGTTTCACTATATTAATATTTTGTGTCTGGAGGTAATATTGAAGATTTCATATGAATATAAAATTTCATTCATTGGATGAATCAATCACTGATTCATAAGAATCAGAAAAAATAATTTGATTTGTAGCTTGCGTATGAATCAATTTGTGTTTACCTAAATTAAATGTTTCATGTTTAAATTAATAAAGAATCAATATTACCATATATAAAATACATTAAAATTAAATAATTAATATTATAATAATAATAACACTTACCATATATATTATGAAATTATGTAAAAGACTAAAATAACCTTATCAATTAAAAATAAAAATAAAAAAGGAAATTCAATGATTGGTTAATTTCGGTTTCCAAAGTTTCCAATGTAATATTGGTTTCCAATTGATCCCTCCCCTATATATATATATATATATATATATATATATATATATATATATATTAAAATTTCAAGTAATTAGATTCTGCTAACTTTTACAAACCATTTGAATATAGACTATTTCACTACATATATTATTTATGAACTAACATATATTTATATAGACAATTTATGAGTCATTAACAAAATAACTTGCGCTACCGCGCAACGCGCGGTTCCCACACTAGTATTGATAATAGTAATATTGATCAAATCGTCCAATAAATATAAAAAATAAATATTGATAGTAATAGATAATATTGATCAAATCGTCCATTAAATATAAAAAACAAATATTTATATTAATAAATGAGTATCCATTCACAAATAGATGATGATGTGAGGTATTGTGCTTGGATAAGTTGTACCAATGTATTATGAAATTGTAAATTAAGTAATTGACTTTAATTAGTTGTATTTTATGCTTAAAATATTATAATTAAGATTTTTTATGTCTCTTTTATAATATAGTATATATATATATATATATATATATATAGATTAATAGTGATAAATGGAAAAGTCTGCATAAAAGGAAGGTCATGTACATACCAAATTGGTGGGTGTTAGAAGGCTGCAGTAGTAATATGTATCTTGTGATTTGAAACTTGTAAATTAAGAGATTTTTAAAATTTTGCATAAAATGATGGTACCTTGTGCCTAATAATTTGTATTTAAGAGTTTTTTTTATCCGTGCTTTATAATATTAGTGTTGGGCCCGTGCATTGCACGGAAGGATAAATTTTTTGTTGGAATATTGAACCGAGTTAAAATGAAACGTAATTTCTCTGTTAACAGTTAATGAAATACAATGTGAAAAACGAATGTATTTTCATAAGTGGTTAACTTGCATATATTCTTAATCGTTTGTTGTTATGAGTTTGTGCAATAATATTGGTAATAGTTTTGTATTATATTATTTAAAACTCAAACGACATGTCTCACAATATATCACTATTATTGAAATAATTATAAATATGAACATACGTTTTTACAGATTTTGCAATTTTTCTGAAACCTCTTCGACAACACTTGACAATCACTTTGAATTATGTCTATAGATTAATTAACAACATTCAACCCACATCAAATATGACAAAGAAAATAAATGATTTCTATCTTTTGTAACCGGCAACTCAACTGGTATAGTTCAAATTCACTCAGTACCACTTGAAAATTTATCTGACTATTGACTTCAAGACCTCATAGTATTAGTCGATAAAAATAAAGATATGTATATATATCTTATTCCCCTACTTCGAAAAATATGATTGTGAGTTTTGAAAAATATAAACAAATCCTCAGTAAATAAAATAAAATATAAAAAAATAGTTTTTCAAATAAACAAAAATATAGTGGAATACTTTTTGTTCAGTTGCAGGTTCCGCCATTGACACCCGACCGTTCGTCTTCTTCTTGTACTCGGATGATACATAGAGAAGCTATATATATTTATAGTGAATGTAGAGAATATTTTAAAATATTTTATTTTCATTTTCGATTTTACATTTAAATGTAAATATATTAAAAATATGGAAGAATATTTTTATATCTATATCGTTTCTATTTTATTTTCTTTACACTTGGTTAATTTGGAAAGTATTGCGAAATATTTTTATTTTAAAGAATACGATAATTTATTAGTGTATCTCGTTATTTTTTATTTTTAATTCATATCAACCTTCTTTTTTCTTCTTTTAATGCTCGTGAAAAAAAATACGTGTAGATTTTATATTATGCTAATATAAAATATGTGTAGATTTTATAAAATAAAATAGATTTTATATTAGCAAAAAAAATACGGAAGAAAAAAAGTTTATATTACATCTCATTATGTAAAAATATTTTATAAAATAAAATATGGAAAAAGATTTTATAAAATAAAATATGGAAAAATCATTATGAGATGTAATATAAAAAAATACGGAAGAAAAAAGATTTTATATTACATCTCATTAATATAGATTTAAATGTAAAATCTACATTTAAAATAGATTATGCTAATATAAAATCTTCCACAAAAAAAACAAATATTTATATTAATAAATGAGTATCCATTCCACAAATAGATGATTATGTAAGAGACTGTGCTTGGAAATGTTGTACCAAAGCATTAAGAAATTGTAAATTAAGTAATTGGCTTTAATTAGTTGTACCTTGTGCTTAAAATGTTGTAATTAAGATTTTTTTATGTCGTTTTTATAATATAATATAGATAGTATAGATAATTAATATAATAATAATAATTACCATATATATATATATATTACGAAATTAGGTAAAACAATAAAATACCCTTATCAATTAAAAAAAAGTAAAAAAGAGAAATTCATTGATCGGTCAATATTGATTTCCAAAATTTTCAGTCTAATGTTGGTTTGCAATTGATCTCTTCTCTATATATATACTACTAAAATGTTCACATAAAATTCAAGATAAAAATCGAGGTTACTCCAAAGATTTGAGTGTCTTATAAAAAGTTTTTCTAACAATAGTTTTTATAAGAAACTTCACTTTTTTCTTGTAACAACTAACAAACCTTTCATTAGAGATGCCCTGTTAAGACCTTTGTAACCAAAAACTGACAAAGTAAAATATAATAAAATGTGAAATTTCCTATACAAGTGAAATTTTTGTGGTTTTTAAAACAAAACAAGTAACTGAAATGTCCTTGAAATCATTTTTATTATTGGATTATTAATTAATCTTGAAAGTCATGATAATCATTTTAAAAGTGTAGTTTTAGTAAAATTATAGGGAAATTGTTTTCAGTAATAGGGACGCAATATAACCTGGGCTTGACACGGTACCCAGGGATGCAATGGAGCCCTGGGGCCCAGGGCTCCATTGCGTCCTTAGGACTATTCCAGTAAACCGGGGAGAGATTTGGTTAAGAGGCCAATCCAAGCACGTGTTTTAGCCATTTGGGTCAATTTCCCTACATTATATCTCCCCCGAGTTACAATTATGTGTTTCATACCACCTACTTGGACGTATGATTGGAGAAAAAACATCGTCTCGAGAAATGTGACGTGAAGTCGAAGCAAAACCAAATTATATAAGAATTATAAGTTTAAAATATTAATTTGAAATTTGAATTGATTGAGGAGTATAAACATTGGTTTAAAGCATATTTCTTTAATTAAATTAAAAAAAGAATCATTGTTTTAGAAGAATTTTACCCAAATGAAAAAGAAAGTTAAAGTTTCTTTTAGAAGTCACGAGAAGTGTCGGTCTCTTGAAATTAACATATATTTATTGGTTGTTTGGTTAAAAATTAGAAATAGTATACACTAATTAATGAGGTGAAGGAGATTCAGGGAAAACCACAAAAATATGGAAAACTGAGGAACATCCTGATAACCTTTAATCTGGACGTATGCACTTGTGCATACAAGTAAATTAAGTTGTTTTCTTTATGCACGTGTACATGTTACAAATTTATTGTATTCACAAATGCATACTGTTCAGATGAATGACTACCAGAGTGTTCCTCAGTTTTCCGTTATTTTGAGGTTAATAATAAAAGAAATTGTTTAGTTTTATATATAATATAACTAGTTGTGTACCCGCGGGATGTGGCGCGGGTGAATCACAACTCTGAAGCAATAACTAAGCCTTTAATCATGTTTCTCCGTTCCTCTCGGAGGTCTATTGATCTTTGAACAGAACCCCTAATTGATGGTTTGATTATCAAAATCACTATGATAAAATCATTGAAAATTAAACTTCTTTGAACAATGTAAGCATAAGAACCAAAATACAAGCTTCTTAAACATCCCTTATAGCAACTTGCTCCACCATGTTCCTCACAAGAAATCCCTTGATGTCCTGATCAACCATTAAAATTAATAAATAGAGAAGCAGTGCTTAACAAAAATGGTTTCGAAAATGCAGGGCCACGTCTCGAACTCATTAGTTTACATGTAAAACCCATCTCGAGCACGATTTGGTGTAGGATCAAAATCAAAATCGAGCAAGAGTTACGGTTTCATACCTTACTGACTAGAGGTAAATTGAAATCAAGCAGATTTCAAGCTGGAGCAAATTACAGCCAAGAAGCTTCATTGGTGAGGTAGGTTTCTTTGAATGGTGTTACGGATTAAAGTGAATGGTTTTGAAGAGAAATCTGAAACATTTGAGGCATGGTTTGTTGCTTGTGAGAATCAATTTCTTTGAACGGAGGTATGTTTCAGAGGTTTCTAGTTGACATAAGAGTTGAAATTGGTATGAATAAGAGTTTGACAGTAGAAAGAATGAGTTGAACATACTAAATAAGATAAAGAAATATGTAAATAAGGGAGGAAGAAAGTATAAATGAGATTTATGAATCAGTCCACCAGATTTAAATACTTGTTATTGGAAATGCTCTTATACCACATTTATAACCTCATCATGTTATAATTTGACCATGTATAGATAAAGATGTTTGAAGTATTTGATGAACATGACGACTTGGACCAATATAACTATATTAGTTTCCCATCAAAGTAATTAACTCTACCAGAAGCATACTCCTTTCTCATGATTTAAACCACAAAAATAATAATCAAATTGGATCTATATGGAAATAAGTTTAACATATCAATGGGTTGCAGTTGATGATAATGAATCAAAACAGTAAAATCTAACTATAAACTCGATGATTACCGACAATGGTTCCACATAATTAGTAGTAACGGAATAATGACTTCAGATTGGAATTCATGCCTTTTGAAGAAAAAGAAAAGATAAAAAATGATGGAATTCACCTGGATAAAAAAAGATTTGACTTTGTAAATATAAATTACAAAATAACATACACCGATCTCCAGCCAAAACAATCGACAGTTGAGAAGTTACTCGATTGCAATGCTCGTTTCGGAGCCGTTTACCAAACGCTTACCAGGGTAAGCGCTTACCAAGTTAAATTACCTTACCGGATGAATATGGCAAGGACCAAGCGTCTTACCGGGTAAGTGAGGGCGAAGACTCTTACCAATTGTTGCATACGATACCGTTTTGGTGGACTAAATATCTTACTGATAAGTAAGTGATAGTGTTGAATTTTACCGGTAAGCATTTACCAAGGTAAACGTTTGCTAAACAGCCCCGATCCCAACTCCTGCTTTCAGCAAGTTGTGGAATTTGATGCTATACAGGCCAAAAACGTCACATTAAAGCTCCATCTTGCTAAAAAAACAAAGGGACTTCAACTAAATTAGAATTGTGCTATTATTGCCCAAAAATGACTAAAAGATTACGTTATCAATAGAAAAGTCATCCGGCATAACTTACAAGCCTTTCCCTTCTTTTTCTTGGGTTTCACCGCAACAGGGCAACAAGAGTGACGGTCAAATCCATCTTGCCATCAAATTTACAAGCCAAAAAATCATATGAAATGCATGATGGTAGTCTCAATTTATTCTTTAATACACAATAGATAGAAATAATTATAGCCCAAATGCATGTTTTGATGGAAAGCATAAGAGTATAACATATCAATGCTTTCGAAACAGCCTAAGAAGCCGTTTACTCAACCGCTTACCCGTAAGAGTCAAAACTCTCACTTCTCTTACCGGGTAAGATTCTAGTCCATCAAACGATACTGTATATGCAACAATTTACCCGGTAAGTGTGAACCGGGTAAGAGTCGTGTTAGAGTATAGTTTTGAGTCAATTTGTAAGTATGTTTTGTTTAGTAATGTTGACTTTTGTTGTAGCTTGTGTAGAGGTCAAGTTCTTGTTTGACCCTATATAAGTAGTTCCTTTTGTCTTGTTTTTAGTAAGTCTTGTAAGTCTTTCACATGTCATTGTAACCATTGAGTCACATTGTAATTCTTTCATGTTAGATCTATGACTACGACAATACCAATGACTATTTCTCTCTCATCTTGATTAAATTGTTATTAGATTTGATTGTTATTGTGAATGATTGCTTGAAACGTATCACAATTGGTATCAGAGCCTAATCAGAAATTCAGAAAGATTTGGATCATTATTTAAAAGAAGAAAGATCGAAATTCCAGTTTTAGAAAGTTACTGTTCTATCGAAATCAAGATTTTGATTCATTGTGTTTTTGATGTAAAAATTGTGTTCATTGTATTCGTTCATAGTTATAGAACGTTTCTTGTTTTGATTAGAAATTCAATTGATCAACAGATTGTTGTAATTGGATCGATTTTTGCATTTTTATAAAGTGTATACTCGCGGATTGTCAAAGATCGATTCCCACTTCAATAGTTGTTCTTGATGAAATTTGTTTTGAAGGGTTGTTCACGATGATATAAAGAGTGATTCTGCAAAATTTCATAGCCAAACATCAAGGTTTGATTAGATTTTAAGAGAAAAGTTGGAAAATATCGACAAGATCCAAAGAATTCGCAGAGTTAATGAAGAACTCGCACATAGAACTCGCAGAGCCAAGGATTTCGCAGAATAGTTGTTCTTAGTGTTTATCAAGGAAAGAATTAGCACATTTTAGTGTGGAAATACTGTTTAAGGAAAGGATTCGCACAAGTGTATGTACGAGAAGTTCATGATTCGCACTAGAGACATGTACGAATTGTGTAAAATTCGCAACTGAGTCTCATACGAAATTCAAAGAACTCGCATATTCTTTCATGCGAAAAGCTCAGAACTCGCACATCATTATATGCGAAAAGTTCACATTTCGTATCCTTTCTTATATCCTTTCATGCGAATTGCTCCATACGAATTCTTGATTCTGTGTGCTATGCGAATTGTGCTTTACGAATTCTTGCATGCGAATTTTGTTATGTGAATAGCATACAAATTCTTGTCTTGTATTTCATTTTAAGTGATTTTTCTGTATTTTTACTTCAAATTTCTCTGTTTTTCTAACTAAAGATCATTTCAAGCATTATTTTTCATAGATACTAATCATGCCTTACACAGACGCAAAGGGAAATCTTTCTTACAAAGAGGGACTGTGCATTGTCATATATGCCCGAAATTCCAAAGATGGAAGCTGATCTTGAAGAGCTCAAAGTTAATAATGAGAAGCTGAAAAGTCAAAACTCAAAGCTGAAAGCAGATATTGATACTCTGAATGTCAAACTCACCAAGTCTGAGACACAAGTATCAAATTATGAAGCTAAAGGAAAAGAATGGATAAAGAAAGTTGATGAGAGGTTCAAGAAAGAGAAAGATGAACTAGAGAAGACATTCAACCTAAAGTTGTCTGAACTTTCAAGGAAAGCCGAGTCAGAGAAGAAAGAATTAGAACTCAGATGTGTAAAACTTTCTAAACAAGTTTCTGATTTTGAAAAGATTGTCATTACTGAAAGAGATGTCTTTGAAAGAGAAAGAAAAAATATTGAAAAGAAAAATAATGTGCTTTTCAAAGAGATTTCTGACAAAAATCAGAACTTGGAGAAAGAATTTGAATCTGAAAGAAAATTCTTTGAATCTGAGATTTCTAAATTTTCTGACAAGTTAACTGTCTTATCTACAGATATTCAAAGAGGACAAAAGGCTAAATCTAATTTGCAAAGCAAATTTGATAAAATGTGCAATGAAAAAGCCAAGTTGAATGACAAGATCAGTCAACTTGAGAAAACTACTGTTGATTTATTTGAAAAGTTAGCATCTGAAACACCTGTATTATCTTCTTATGATGGTGATGCAAGTGAACCAGTTTGCTCATTTCAATCAGTCAATAGCTTATTTCAAAAGATGGTTTTCAAGAAACAAACTGTTAAATCTGAAATCTTGAAACCAAATCAGATTAAACCTTCTAGTCCATTCTATGTTAAATCTGTTGATAGATATGCTTCTGGACTTAAAACTTCCAAGAAAGAAAGGATGATCTAGGTTGTCAAAGGTTCTCCAGAGTCAGTAAAATACCAGAAATCATTTGTAGAAGTTGAACTGAAAAAGAAGAACAGAGCTGAAAAAGGTAAATCTTTTGCACCTGATGCTATCAAGACAAACAAGCATCTGATCAGGTTAGCAAAAAGAAAACTTTGCCGTTCTTATTGCTGTAGTGATGATTTTGTTCATAAAGCACACATTCACAAAAGGTATTTTTCTCATATGAAGTTTACTGATAATGCTTATCACAGAGGTGAAAACCACTCAAAGAAGTTTTCACATACTAACCAGAGTGGACCCAAACTCATTTGGGTACCAAAACCTGTTAAACATGTGATGTAGGAACCTGAACTGAAGAAGGAATGAATAAAGACTATGACTTCTGAGTAATTCAGCTCAGGACTCGGACTTCAAAGTCAAGGATTATGACTTCTAGACACAACAGTCTAGGACTCAGACTTCAATGTCAAGATTCTGACAAGACCTTGAATGTCATATCTTCACAGGGAGTTTTTCATTAACTAGACATAAAATTGTGTGAATTGAAGTTGAGAAAAGCTTAATTGTTATATTTCATAAAAGGGAGAGATTGTTTTAGAAATAGGAAGAGATTAATTGTTATATTTTTACCTGTATGCAGATATGAAGGGGAAGCATATCTATACAGAGTTCATAAAGATCCATGCAATGTCAAGGGGGAGCCAGCAAGAAATGACAAACAATTGATATCAAGAAAGAACAAAGCCATGAAAAGAATCAGAAGAACCAGACATCAAGTCAAGGGGGAGCTCAACACAGATTACATCTGAAAAGGGTTGTAAGTGTGCAGTGTGTGTAACTGTTTTTGGAAAATAAAATTAATGAAAAATGTCATTTTTGGAAAGTTTCCTTTCATGGAAAGTTTCTAGTTTTGGCATATTTTTTAAAAGTTTCCAAAATTAGCAAGTTTCCTCATTTAGAATGTTTTTTTAAAAGTTGGAAATGTTGCTAAGTCAGGAATTCCCATAACACACTCATGCGAAATCTGAGGAATTCGCATTTGTGTTGCACGAATTCTTGAGAATTCGCACATCAGAGTGATACGAATTCTAACAATTCGCATATGCCTATCCGCGAAATGTGAAGAATTCGCATCTCACTGCTATACGAATTCTTAGTCTTGCACATAATTCGCATACTTGCTTCATGTGAATTCTCACACACTTATTGTCTTATTTTTTCAAGACAATTCGCATACGTGTTTCTGCGAAAAGTGAAAGGCCCAATTAAATCGTGCCACGTGTCAAACTCTTTCCAGAGTATATATAGGGTTGTCTCCTACGAAATCCTTACTTTTCGCACAATCGTTTATACTTACGAATTTTTCAGAGCACCGAACCCTAAACCCTTTCTTGCGAACTTTCATCTTCGTCTTTGATTCTTATTGATTCTTGATCTTCAAGGTTAAATCTTGTATTTATTTTTTATTGTATTTTGTTTTTGTATCGATTATCATGTTTCTTTGCAGGGTTTACCCAATCTGGATTAGAACTTAAGATTTTGATTCGATGGATTGTTCATCTTCCGAAGAACTCGCATCTGACTTTGAATTTTTAATTCTTGATAAAGTTTCTAAGTGATAATATGAACTAAAAGAATGTTAGGGGCTGTTTGTTTACCTCTTAATGGTTCCATTAAGAGACAACATTTGAATCGCTAAGAGGTAAATCTTGTTTGGCAAAAAAACGAGCTGCCTCTTAATGGTTCCAAAATCCTCTGAATGATTTTGTACCCTGGCCCTCCCTTAACCATTAAGCGCCCAGATTTCATTATGAACAATAAGCAAACAACCATATTTCATTTTACACTATATCATAAAAACCTCTTAATCATTCAGACCACTTAATCATTCTGCACTAAACCATTCAGCAACTGCTAAACAGCCCCTTAATCGAATCTAATCGAACCCTTTCATTTAAATTTTTTTGACCTAAATCGATTATTGTTGGGATTGGTTTTCGAATCTGATTTTTTCAAAAAAAATTTAATGTTCTTGGTGTTCTTCGTGAAAAATCAAGAATAAAAGTCTTTTATTTGTTTAAATCTCAAATTTCTTTGATAAAAAGGATTCTTAATTGCATATCGATCCTAACAGAATCAAAATCTAGGTTTAAAAGTCAAAATTTAAAATTTTAAAATCTGGGTTTGGTTTGAATGTTTGAATGTGTTCTTGATGTTCTTGAAGTTTATATGAACACTTAGAGATTTTTCAGGAAAATCAAGTCTATGCGAATTCTTGGAATAATAGTCTCATACGAATTCTGTTTCTCATTGTCATATTTTTCACAAGTAAAGAATTCACATATTTGTCCATACGAATTCTAGGGTTTTTCAGTGTCAAATATTTGTTCAAGTGAGGAATTCGTATAATTGCATCATACGAATTCTAGTCTACGAATTCCTTCATACGAATTATTGATTGTTCCTTGAATTCCTAAGTTAAGAATTCGCAGATCTCTATCATGTGAATTCTGTACCTAGTGTTTTTCAAAATGTGATTTTCAAATGTCAAAATCAATTTTTTTCACTAACCCATTTGAACTTTGTTCATTATTGTTCAATCTTTTCAGGTACAAATGGAAGATCAATCAGTAGAACAACATGTTCAGACTGGTGAACATTCACCACAGGCACAGGAGGCTTCTGAATAGTGTCCAATGCCATCTTCCCGATCTGATTTCCAAGTTCCACAGGATGCAAATCCTGATCTATTTCTGATCTCACCAGCTGAGATGAAACCACAACAACCAAACAATCATCATCTCCAGTTCAATATCCATATAGATCCTTTGGTACTGGATATCTTGAGGAATCACCCACTCAGAGGCACTAACTGGTCAAGCTGCAGTTCCAGAACTTTATGTGCAACAAGCATGGAAGACCATCAGGGTCACCCATATGAAAGAGCAGGGAGTAAGAGTTCAGATATTCAAGCTAGAAATTGACCATTACACATCTGTTCTGACCCAAGAGAGGCTGAGATTGATTCTTAGTCTACCATCAGAAACTGCAAGAGAGGGCAGAACCAGTTATGATGAGATGCCATCTGATGCTGAAGTGTTTAAAGGGATCAGGGACATGGGTTATGTTGGCAATCTTACTCAAGTCAGTCACTTCAAAAAGAACAACTTGCCACCATTCTACGATACCCTGTTCTCGGTGATCAACAGATGCTTGACTGCAAAGAACTTTGGATCAGATAATGCTAGTATCCACATTCTGAAACTCTTCTACTCAGTTGTTCATGACCTATATATAGATTATGATCCGATTTTCTGGACTGAGCTCTATGAGAAGGTGATTTCCAAGAAGACATCCAAAGCACCTAACTACATACCATACCAGCAGTTCATGACACTTATTGTTAGAAGTATGTTGCGGAGTAACAGGAAGATCCCGACTAGAATCAATCATCCACATGCTCCAGTCAGTGAAATGAGATATTTGATGAGGTAGAAAAAGGAGTTTCCTTACACCATGCCAGTGCCTGAAGCATTATTGGACTATGTAGATCCAGAATGTGAGAGTGTAACTGATTATAGAGAGTCTATGGGGTGACCAGAACCGGTCATCCCTACCCAAGGCTCCATCCCTAGGAGAGCGGAGTCCGTAAGGGTTTCTGATACCTCGGGGGTACAGAAACGGGGAGCGAAGAGGAAAAGTACTGAGAGGGGCTCTAAAGGGGGTTAGAGACCAAGGCTTGAGGCTTCAGGGTCACGGGTTGTTATCCCACGTATAGTGACACCTCCAGCCGATGAAAGTCATGGCTCTGAACATGATCTGGATCTTGCACAAGAAAAGGCAGGCAGTGGTAGTGATACAAGTGTTGTACCTTCTGCTTCTAGTTCTATAGATGATGAACAGACTAATACTGATACTAAGTTTGCTGAAGATGAATCAGATGGTGGTGATGATCAGAATGATGATGGAAATAATGATGATGTTACTGTTCAAGCTAATACTCAAGTAAATGTTCAATCTGATGAACAAGTTGTTGTTGTTCAAAATGATGATCAAGCTGAGAATCAAAATGATTTGTTTGAACCATTCTGTGATACTGATGTCATGGAAGTAGATAATCAGACTCAAGCTGATATTGTTATTACTACAGTCACTGGAGATATAAGGAGGACTAAGGGCGATATAGTTGAAAATTTTGAGAGAATGAGTGGAAATGAAGAAAAAGAACATGGTGAGCGTGTGTACCGCCGAACCTACTTATCCCAAAGGGTAACCAAATCAACCATTTCGCCGTATGTGTTGCGTGCAAGTGAAGACATAAGTAGCCCGCTTATGCAGTTGCACACCTCGGCCAACCACTCTATTTCTTCTAAAAAAGAAATAGTTTCAACTTCACACGGGGAAATAACACATAATCTACCGGGTTCTCATTCGGAGGATCAAGGTATTGAAACTAGAGAACACTAACCCTAGTTCTCGTCTTCATTTGATACACAATTGAGTCTAGTGCCTTATCGTTTACCAATTATTATTCCTATGACACAATTTGATGAATCTACCATCGGAAGTCTTTGTGACCCGATCGGAACATCTGTAGTAGATCCGCAATCCGGACTATGAGGATTAGGTGGAAGTCCCGTCATCGACACGTCAATGCCAACGACGAACACATGCCATGCAACTGATTCGTCAGTTGTCATACAAACGGTTAATCTATGTGATACCGGTGTTACTAACCCTGACTTTGTGTCAAAGGAGATGCTCGACGGCGCCTTAAAGGCTGTTGAGAACCGTATGTTTCAGAAAATTGATGAAGAGGTAGGAGCTGTAAAGCGATTGTTAAAAGGGAAAGACCCAATACCTGAGCCTACACCTCAAAACCAGCAAACTCCATACACTCAACCTGCTGATTTATCCATCAATGAGCTTAAATCTTTGTTGCTTGCAAAGTTATTATCTCAAGCTCTGGATACTCAGCATGATGCAAATCTTCTTACCCTTCTGCAATCCCACCATCAAAATCAACCGCCACAATCTGTGCAACCAGCAGATGTGGTTAGTGCCTTAGAGTTCAATTTGTTTAAATCTGACATTTTGTTTGCTTTATCTGATCTCAAACAGGTAATTCAAACTTCTTGCAAAGCCCAAACAGTTGTTTCTACCACAAAACATGATCATGATCCAGATAATGATCATGAGGGGAGATAAGGGAGAAACAAGGAGCTGTTGGAGGTTCTGGGGGTACTGAATTGATGGATGTTAGAGCTGAAAATGTTGAAGGCGTGGAAAGGGGAGATGATCATGGTAATGAGCAGAATGATCAGTTGGAGTTGGTTCTATATGCCAAGGAAAGTGTTGAATCAAGGGTTGAAAAGCCTAAGATTGCAACAAGACAGGAGATTTTGGAGATTACAGGTCTATCAAATCCTGATGTGATAGCCTTAGAAGATGATACATTTGCTGAAGTCCATGCCAAGTATGAAATGTATTGGAATATTAAGAAGGAAGGACAGAAAGATGTTTTTTTTGAACTAGGTTCAGATGATGAGGTGGTAGAAGTTGCTGAGATTGTCAAAAGATCTGAGGAGATTCCACCTTATGAAGCTAGTATTCTGGATGATCTTTTTGAAGACAGAGATACAGATGCACTGAATGCCATGTTTTCTCAGAGTACACCTGAGGGAGTACATCTTAGTCCTGTTCATGTTCATTTGCCTGAACCTAGTACTGTTCCGACTGTTCCATCTTTCAAAGAGTTTGTTCCTGTTCCCGATATTCTTCAATATGATGATGCTGATCAGAATGTTAATCTGAATGCTGATTCATTTGTCAATTTTGATTATGTTGCTGATGTTCATGTTTCTGATGACCATGTTGAAGAAGAATTGACATACCAGAAAAGCCAGGAAGTCCTAAAATTCAGAAGGAGTTTGTCAGAGAACCACCACTTGTTCCAAAGTTTCCACAAACTGAAGCAGGTCCTTCAGGTATTCCAGTGGTGGGTTCTACTCATTTTACTGGTTATGATGAATTTGGTCCAACAGAAGCTGAGATCAAAAGGATTAGACGTGCTTTACGTGTTCCATATCTTGAAGAGGGAGTTAAAATCTTTGTGAGCTACATTAGACATCTAGATCAAGCTCAACTTCTGGGGATTAAAGATCAGTCTCCAGAGTATCAGAAAGATTACATCAAAATGCTTCAGATTATGGGGAGAACTCGTAAAGATGTTAGAACCAGGTCAGAAATTCTAGAAGTTGTTAAAGTGACCATGAAGCAATACAAGAAGATTTGGCATCAGAATTCACTGTTCAAAGGAAGAATTTGAAGATTTATTTCTTCAATGAAGCAGATTTTGCCAATATTCATTTATGGGATATTAAATTCATATATCATGATTTTAGAGACAGAACAATCAAGCATCCTGAGATAGTATTTGCTTTAGATACTATTAAGAGGTTTATCTGAAGGCATATCTACCATGTTTATCTGTATGATTTCCAGCTGGGCATTGAGACTAATCAGAAGAGGATTAATTTGCTCAAGCCTGATATGACACATCCTCTACTTGAAGAGACTCCACTCTACACAGTTCTAAGAAAGCCAGAACTTGGAGTTGTGTATGAGAACGTTGATAAAAAGGAGAAGAGGTTTATGTGAGCTGCTGAGATTCCAAAGTACTCTGATGGTACTTTAGAAGATGTTCGTAAAAAGCTGCAAGCCAAGTATGAGGAAAGTGAAAAGAAGAGGTTAGCTGAGAATGATCACATGCCTAGATTGGAAAGGATCTTTACTGAGGATGTTATTAATGCAATTAAAGACAGAATCAGATTCATGCAAGCAATAAGAAGGTTTAAAGGATATCTTGGAATTAGGAGAACTTGTATGAAGAAATGGACCAGTTGAAGACTTCAAATTGCTCAAAAAGGGGGAGATTGTTAGAGTATAGTTTTGAGTCAATTTGTAACTATGTTTTGTTTAGTAATGTTGACTTTTGTTGTAGCTTGTATAGAGGTCAAGTTCTTTTTTGACCCTATATAAGTAGTTCCTTTTGTCTTGTTTTTAGTAAGTCTTGTAAGTCTTTCACATGTCATTGTAACCATTGAGTCACATTGTAATTCTTTCATGTTAGATCTATGACTACGACAATACCAATGACTATTGTTAGATCACAGATTTATTGGATTCAAGATCATCAAGTCTGAAGACTGAAACCTGAAGTCAATGCTGCAAAGTCAATTCTCAATAAAAGTCTAGGTCATTTTGTAATAAAAAGTCAAAGTTAATTTTGTGTATTTTGTTTTTCCCTAAATAGGTATATGGTTATTTTAGGGTGCTAGGGTTGTGAAAAGAGGAGAGTGCAAAAATAGAAGGAGACGTCCTGCTCATTTCTAGAGAGAGAGAGAGAGAGAGAGCTTAGAGAGAGAAAAATCCCTCAAGAGAGATTTGTAATCGTTTGATTGTGAATCAAATCAGGTTTGATTAATCTCTTGTTGTGATTATTTGTTTATGTGATAAGAAACTGATTTGCAGGGATCATCAACTATTTCTCTCTCATCTTGATTCTTTGATTGTTATTAGATTTGATTGTGATTGTACATGATTGCTTGAAACCTGGGATCACAAGTCGTCATCCTCATTTACCGAGTAAAGGTATCGGTCACTGATATCACTCTTACAGGGTAAATTCTCGGTCATTGTCATGTTCATCCGGTAAGTAAGTGATGGGGTAAATGCTTACCGAGTAAGCGTTTGATAAACAACCCCTAAGTCTCTATTCAACATAAATGTTTCAACTCGGAAGAGCTTTCAAGAATAAGAGGGATTGGTAACAGAAAAGTACTTCTAATTAAGAAATATGGATGATAACTTTAACATAGAACAAAATTACAGTCAAATACATGGTAACCCTTCAACTCTGTGCTTTATATTTTTACTTCTAACCGGAGACATATATTCTCTTTTCTCAACACTCTTTATTTTTGTAGAAGTTGTAGAAGGTCTCCAAAAACTAACGTAAGCAAAGGGAATCCCATTGCATTGTCTAACATATATTTTGACTCATGAAATACATTTATTATACACTCTTTGACACTTAAACTATCTTCAATACTAACTTAAGTGTGGCTCTATTTTGGCCTACCCCAACGTATCCTACACCGTTCTTTTTTTCCAAGCCACACTTTATGGACGATCCCTTCTAGATTAAGAATTTCCAGCTCAAAACCAATTAAGAATTAAGAGTAAGGGGTCATTTACTAAACGCTTACCTGGGCAAGAGTCACCACTCTCATTTACCTTATGAGGCAACATTCTCGATCATCAAAATGGATTGATGGTACACATTTATAACCCGGTAAGCGCTTACCGGTAAGAGTCATCACCCTCACTTATCGGGTAAGACTTTCGGTCCTTGTCTTCCCTCTTATGGGGGAAGATTCTCGATCATTTGATTAGTTCCTTTTTGTGGAATGTGAAGATTCTTGAGGGTTGGTTCACAACATGAGGAAAAGTGTTAGTGTATTTTATTGTATCCAAGATTTAATGTGAAAAGTCAAATGTCAAAGTCAATCTTAGTGTTGTGAGAGTTTCTATAGCTTGAGAGTTTAAGCTTGTGAGAGAAGTTTGTGTCATATAAATAGTGATAGTATTGTAAGTGTTTGTATCTTGAAGCATTGTAATTGTTACATCAATACATACGACTTGTGACTTTCTCTCACTACTCTCTCTAGATCTAAACTGTCAAATCTATTCTTGTTTGATTTGTGCTTGAATATTAGGATCATACATTTTCAATTGGTATCAGAGCTGAACCCAAATCAAATTCAGATTGATTGGATAATCAGATTTGGATTAAATTCTTGAAATTCTCAAGAACACGCAGAACGAGTTCTTATGGTTTACTGTTGAATCAAATTTTATTTGGATTATTGTTCTTTGATTGTGAAAATGTATCCATAGGTTTCGTGTGTTGTAATAGGACAATTTGTATTCATACTATTTCACGATTTAATCACTAGAACGGTTTCAATTTTGAATTTTTGGTTTTCTTGAAAATTGTTCACGATCACTGTATTTTGATCAAATGCACTGTAATTTTGAGTTTTTAGATAAAATTGTTGTTCAGAAAAGTGTTTAGAATTGCTTTTCGATCGTATTGGTTCAAGTTGTAAATCATTTTTCCAGGTTTAAATTGATTTGGATCGAATATGTGTGTACAGAGTCAAGAACGCACTAGATCTACTCTTCGCGCAAATCAAGAACACGCTAAAGCTAAAGAACGCGCAAGACGAATGTTTTAGTGTTTTCAGCGAGTTTGGACTAGTTCGCGCATAAAGCATCCTGCGAGAAGCTAGTTCACGCAAAACATGCTCTGTGAGTTCTTGGATTCTCAAAATTTCTAAGTGTGGTTCGCGCTAAGTGTCGTATGCGAGAAGTACAAAACGCACACAAGCTATCCGCGAGAAGTGTTATGCACAGTTATTTGCGAGTTGTATAGACGTGCGAGTTTACATTTAGTGAGTTCGTCATTTGTGAAAATTGTCTAAGTATGGAACGCGCAAGAGTCATTTGATGTGCGAGTTTATATTTGTTTGTGAGAAGTGAACTAGATCAAATTATTCTAAGTCTAAAACGCGTACGACATTCCTTGCGAGAAGCTACTTCGCGCACAACCTTACGTGTGAGTTTCTTAATACACGTACGAAGAGGTATGCGAGTTCCTAGTTCACGCACATAACGTCTAGCGAGAAGCTTAGTGAATAGTGGTTTGCGAGTTTTGTGGTCTGCAAGTTTCAAGTGTCTGCGAGTTCTGGAGATAGAATTTTTCTGATATTGTTTTTCAAGTGGTGATCTGAGTTTGACTTTCAGTCAACTTTTCTGAATTGTTTGGGGAACGATCAATCATATCAAGCCAATTTATCGTTCAAGATGTCTACAATTTTATCAGGGAGAGACTATGCTATCATGTACATGCATGAGATACCGGTAATAGAAGCTGAAAGGGATAAACTGAAGATTCAGAATGCAACCCTTCTTAATCAGATTCAGGAGTTTAAATCTAAATTGTCAAATTCTGATAAAACTCCTGATTGTGTAAAATGTGCTAATAATTCCAAATCTGATTTTGCAGGTATCATCAAGGCAAGAGAGAAAGAAATTAAAGAGAAGGAGAAAAATATTGCAATAAAAGAGAATATTATTGATACATGTGAGAAAGAAATAAAGATGAAAGAGAGAAAGATAACGAATCTTCAAAGCCAACTGAAGACAACTGAACAAAAATCATCAGAATTGCAAGCTGAATCAGTTGAGCTTCAACAGAAGTTTAAGGCTTTTGAAGATAAAATATCTGCTTTAGAGTCAAAGAATGCTGATATGAAGAAAAGCCTCCAAACAGATAAAGACAAAGCAAATCTGGAGAAATCTTCTACTCAAAAGATGTCTGATTTTTCTAAGAAAGTTGTCCAAGAGAAAAAGGATCTGGAGCTTAGATGTCTTAAACTCTCAAAGCAAGTGTCTGATTTTGAGAAAATCTTAATTATTGAAAGAGACACGTTTGCTAAAGAGAGAAAAGTTCTTGAAGATAAAGTGATTGAACTTCCCAAATAAATCTCAGTTCTGCAAGACTTACTTGAAAAAGAAAGAAAAGCCTTTCAAGAAATGAAAAAGTCTTTTGAGATTGAAAAGAAAAATGCTGAAAAGAGAAATGTTGGGATTTTCAAAGATATTTCTGAACAAAACAAGAACTTAGAAAAAGATTTTGAGCAAGAGCATCAAATCTTTGAAAATGAAATATCTAAGCTCACAAACAAGATAACTGTTCTATCATAAGATATTCTTAAAGAACAGATGGCTAGAACTGATTTGAAACAAAAGTTTGACACACTTTCTAATGAAAGAAATATTATGTTCAAAAAGATAAAGGACTTGGAAGCTGCAAATGTTGAATTGTCAGATAAAGTTTCAACTGATGTGATAGATCAATCACCTGTTGATAATTCAACAGAATCAGTCTGTTCTTTCAAAACAGCTTCAAGTTCCATTCATGAGAAAAATGCTTTAAAAAAGAACAGTGTCAAACCAAACATTGTCAAATCAAATCAGATTCGTCCATCTAATCTATTTTATGACAAGTCTGTTGATAGTCCAGTGAGCTTCTATGTTAAATCTCTTGGAAAGAATTCTAAGAAAGGACAAATGGTCTAGAGAGTTAAAGACTCTTCAGATGAAAAGAATAATGACAAACCATCTGCATCCACATCAAGGGCTTCTTTGGGCTGAGGAGAGGCCATGTCATTAGACGTGGTTTCTCTTTTAATATATACTAGTGTGGGGCTCGCGCTTTGCGCGATGGCAATAATGTTTCAACAAAGTATTGGACAAAATTACTTATTCTTTTTTTTTTTCTCCCGAAAAATTACCGTGTGGAAATCCTATTTGTATAATCAAACTTGATGAGTTCAGACATACTGTCAAATTCATCAACTTAGCAACATATTTGTTAGAATTGATAAACTTAGGAACAAAAACTTATTTAATAGGAAATTATGTTTATTAGGACATGTTTTTTTTGGGAATACCCTTTCTGAATAACAAAACAGCTAAATACATTACACTATCCCAATTCCCATGTAAATAATGAAACAACCCCTGATTTCATTAACTTTTACCAAGTGGACGTCGTGAAACATCCCAATAAGAAATGACTTTTTTGTTTTCTTAGCTTAGAGACCTCATCATTGATTACAAAACTTGCGGCACCCACAAATTCCCTCACCAAAATATAGATAGGAAAAACCCAAGTTGAATGAATTTATAAATTTTGTAACAAGTACAAGGTTATGAATTCTATATGCCAGAATAAAGTTGGGGGGGGGGATACTCCATTTGAGTACATTACCTTTAACTCATTGACCTTTTGGGTGTCTTCAATGATTACTTCCTTTGTTTATCCATCGTAACCAAAATCGAACCCAAAATCGAATGAAGTGTTTGAAATCTAACCTTGGAAGCTTGAAGGAAACGAAATTGACTCTGCTTGAAGAATCATCGTTATCTCTAACTAAACTTGTTGAAAAAAGATTTGAGATCGATTTTAATCTGAGATTTGAGGTGATTGAATGAGACTTTGAGTTGATTTTGCCGTGAGACAATTCGTGAAAGTTTGGAGCGAAGCTTTGCCATTGATGGCGATGGTGGAAGATTTTGAGATCTGGAACGATGGTAGGTCATGTAGTTTTTCGTCTTGAGCAGAAACCTAGAACGGTGGTCGACGATCGAGAGCAATGCCGATTGAGATAAGAAGCGATCGAGAGCAATGCCTACGGTTAGGGTTTGGAAGTGTGTTATTGAAGTAAGAAGAAGAGAACGATAAGTTGTACCAAAGCATTATGAAGTTGTAAATTAAGTAATTGGCTTTAATTAATTGTATTTTGTGCTTAAGATGTTGTAATTAAGAGTTTTTTATGTCTTTTTTATAATATAGTATAGATGAGTCCATTTCATTATAAACTTAAATTTATGTTTCAGATAAAACTGAAGAATAAATTATTTTTATTTTCTGTCATTTTTATTTCCCTAGCTGAACCAAACAACTCTTAAATATTTTTTTTGAACAACAAGCAAAACCGATATTATTACCGCAAAGTAGTACAATGTTCGAAACAAACAAATCGAGGGCATTCGTAACACCCCGAGCCTAACCAAACAGGGCATAAAACAACAGACCATGTTTGCGAGCAGCAAACACAGGTTAATATCTCAGCAAAAAGCAATACAACAGACACCCCAAACGACACAAAGCATTCCGATTCGCCTACACGAGCCGCGACCAAAGCCAATACCCGAAGACCACCTGCAGCGGCCTTGACCCACGAGCACAACCAACGAAAATTGGATCTCACATCAGCCTTCCAATCAATCAGAACCATAGCAGCCCCTTGGGCAGCAGGTGCAGCTCCTCAGTGGTCTGCAACAGCTTCACGGACTTCGCCCCACTTACCCAGATCGATCTCTGCGTCATTGTCGCCAATTTCCAGCTTCGGCCCTGGTCTGAACATGTAACACCCGAAAATTCTCAAGGTAAGTATTTGTTCCCTTAATACAGTAATTGTGTCTATTTGAGATTATGAGCCTTTATATGCATTTAATGATTGTTTTTATATTGAAATGTTATGTAAACTGATTTACCATCGTAATCGTTCAAATCTCGCGCTCGTAATCGTGTCAGACTGCATTTTGGGGCTGAGGGGAGTGTGGCGCGATAGTGACATTGTCACTATCGTCGGTCACTCTCGCGGGAGATGTACCGCAAGTTGGGGGTGATGGTCGCGATTGTAACACGCGATAGTGACACTGTCACTATCGCAGGTCACTCTCGCGTGGAGTGTACCGAGAGTCGGGGAAGTCGCGCGATTGTGACACGCGATAGTGCCAATGGCACTATCGCCGGGCATTATCGCGGTCGGGCTGTTTGACTTAAATGCGTTTTTGGCCGATTTTGTGTCCATTTCTCGATTTTCTCTTTTGACATGATTTGGAGTATATGTGACATAGTAGATGATAAATTCTACTTGGAATGCCTTCTTGGCGATATTGTATCTAAATATTGGTTATGTTGGAATTTGGGTCTCATAATGGACTTTGTAACGCCCTAAAAATCAGAGTAAATTAAAACCTGCAGAACTTGGCAATAGGACATTCGTATTGATAATAAACTCCCAAGAAGGGGATCAGTCCTTAAGACTTTACAAAAACCTGTATTGATATAGAGTTTGTCAACAAACTAATCTAGACACCTATATCAAGATTACATCAGTTGACAATCTATAATGTACCAAAAGAATGGGACTTAACAAATGCCCTGAAACAATACTAGTCATCTCAAAATGCCTCGAGACCAAAACCGTCTCTCAAAACCCCGGCAACTCACCGCTAAGGGAAACCTGTTATACACACCATTTGAGAAAAAGTGTCAGACTTAAAGCCTGGTGAGAACATACAGTTTATAAAGCTCCAAGAGATATAAACATCAGTATCACAAGGAAATCTTTTCATAAAGGTTTAGTTTATAAAGATAACATTTCGCCACAACCGGGCATTTTCGGTCCAAAACTCGTTAAATGATGACAAAAGGACCATTTTACCAAGGATTGTGGTGTAACACAAAGTAGACCACCAAATCCAAGTTATGAGCTAAATACATGGAACCATGGCTACGAACTCTTCAGTTCATACTACGATGTGAGGGAGGGCCCCCAAGGAACCATGTCATACTCGTTCATTAGACTACATCTGAACCATGGCTAGGATCGGGTCTCACATAACCGTACCTAAGTTGCCCCCGAGGATCAAATGTAGCTAACTACAACGGAAGGGGCATATCCTTCCCAGCCATAACAACGGAAGGGGCATATCCTTCCCATCCATAAGTCGACTCGATACCTAGGGATCCACTAGTACAGTCAGGACTTGTCACAATATTTCATGTGACCAACAAAGCTAGATATTTAGCTATCAACACATTTATAACTCAAAATGCTATTTCCCAGACCAACTGCTGGTAAGAAAGATAATCATAAAAATCAGTTTATATACAATCTTTCGATAAGCCACCAACATGGGCAAGTAAAACATCACTTTACTTTTGATAAGGCGGAACCCATCATTTTAGTCAAAACTGATCGGGAACCCCGAAAATCACCAAAAAACTTCATTTACATCAAAATGTAGAGAACATAAAATCATACCGTAGAAATACTTCAGATTTCGCAAATAAGAGTTTTGACATGTATAAAGTTTGTAAAATGGTAGTAGGAACTCACCCAATAGGTTTATACTAAAACCCGAAGAACCAGATATCGACCCTCTTGACAAACCGAAGCTTTCTACTCCGAAACCTCGGATCAAATACCTGATATAAGCTACCAAACTCTAGAAAGAGAGGGAGAACGATTTAGAGAGAGAGAGAAGAGAGATTAAAGTTTTGAGAGAAATGAGATATTTTGAGAAAACTCAGTATATGTCGGCCAGGCAACTACGCGGGTTATGCCGCGACTTCAACTCGCGGCATAACTCGCCCGTGTCCCAAAAACCCTAATCATCCAGTGGGTTTCACGGGTTGTGCCGCGACCTCTAGTCGCGGTATAACTCGTGTAGTTCTCAAAATCTCATATTAAACAGAGGGTTACACGGGTTGTGCCGCGACCTCTAGTCGCGGTGTAACTCGCGTAGTTCACTGCTTGACCCCCAAACTTCACAAAATCCAAAACGACAACCAACCAAACACGGAGCTAACGACAAAAGCTTAACATAAGAATAGCAAGATTACACAACGGAAATCCGGGGTGTTACAATCCTCCCCAACTTGGGAATGATTTCGTCCCTGAAATCCTAACTATTCGAAAAGATGAGGATATCTTCGCTTCATATCCTCCTCGGCTTCCCACGTCACATTCGCTCCCCGGTGATGCTTCCACTGCACCTTGACCAAAGTGACTTCTTTATGACGCAACTTCTTAGACTTTCTCTCTAAGATGGCGTCAGGTTCTTCCACACAACGGTTACCTTCGTATACCCTTAACTCTGAAAGGGGAATGACGCTGTCTTCCACCGCCAAACATTTCCGGAGGTAGCAAACATGAAACGTGTTGTGTATTCTGCTCAACTCCGGTGGCAGTTCCAACTGGTAGGATTGCAAACCCACCCGTTTAAGCACTTTGAAAGGTCCGAGGAAACGGGGACTCAACTTTCCACGTTTTCCGAACCGTATAATGCCTTTCCACGGCGACACCTTAAGCATAATGCGGTCGTCCACTTGGAATTTCATCGGCCGCCTCCTCTTATCGGCATAGCTCTTCTGACGATCCTGAGCCGCTTTCATTCTTTCACGAATGCACTTGACGTTATCGGCAGTCTCTTGCACGATCTCAGGTCTGGCGAATTGCTTTTATCCTGCTTCAAGCTAGCACACAGGAGTCCGACACTTTCGCCCATACAATGCCTCAAAAGGTGCCATTTCGATACTCGAGTGGTAGCTATTGTTGTAAGCAAACTCCACCAAAGGCAGGTGAGAGTCCCAGCTACCCCCGAAATCGATGACACAAGACCTTAACATGTCTTCCAAGGTTTGGATCGTTCGCTCGCTCTGCCCGTCGGTTTGCGGATGGTAAGTCGTACTCAACTTCACTTGAGTACCAAGCTCCTTCTGAAATCCATCCCAAAAGTTTGAAGTGAACCGACTGTCGCGATCCGACACGATTGACAATGGTATGCCGTCCCTCGAGACCACCTCATCGATATAAAGCTTTGCTAACTTATCCATCGGTAATGTCTCGCGCATGGCCAAGAAGTGAGCGCTCTTTGTCAATCTATCAACTATCACCCAAATGGTATCGTGACCTCGAAGAGTTTTAGGTAGCTTCGCAACGAAGTTCATAGTGATATGCTCCCACTTCCACTCGGGAATCTCTAAAGACTGAAGACTCCCATATGGTCGCTGGTGCTCGGCCATAACTTGCGAACACGTCACACAACGCTCAATGTAACGCGCCACGTCAAGTTTCATTACCGGCCACCAATAGTGAAGCTTCAAGTCCCTGTACATCTTTGTACTCCCCGGATGAATGGAATACTTGGACTTGTAAGCGTCCTCTAGCAACAGATCACGGTTACCCCCAATCTTGGGTACCCACACACGACCGCTGAACAATTTTACTCCACGGCTATCTTCCGTTAAGAGTAAGCGCTGCTTCGTCATGACTTCATCTTTTAGATTTTCTTCTAACCAAGGTTCTAAATGGCGTGAGGCGTGGCGTGGCGGCAAGGCCAAGCCTCAAGCCTTAGGAGCCACGGCGAAGCCATGGCGTTTTCAAGGCGTGACTTATGGAGTCAAATTTCTATTTCGTATATAATATTATATATAAAAACGTATGTTTTGTGGTGTTACTCAGTGAGTCAATAGTAATAGGGAAGTTAAATTAGGTTGTATATATAAAAAACTTGCAAATAAGACATTAAAAACGTAAAGAAAATCAAATATCTCATTACAATAACCGCGCATTAGGCCATGGCGTGCCATGGGCTTAACGTGGCGTGACACACAAGCCTTGGTGCCATGGCGCGCCATGGCGGCTCTGCGGCGAGTTTTTTAGAACATTACTTCTAACAGTGCTTCCATCTGCGATGCCTTGATCTTCTCAACAAGACTAGACACCAACTCGATTCTCGAATGGGTAGTCCGAATACCACCGCTATAGTCCTTCCGACTCAACGCATCGGCTACTACGTTTGCTTTACCAGGATGGTAAAGTAACTCACAGTCGTAATCTTTGAGCAACTCGAGCCACCGCCTTTGCCTCATATTCAGCTCTTTCTGATCAAAGACATATTTCAGGCTCTTGTGATCTGTGTAAAGAGTGCATTTCGTGCCGTAAAGGTAATGTCGCCAAAGTTTCAAAGTGAACACCACCGCCTCTAACTCCAGATCATGGGTTGGATAATTCTGCTCATGTATCTTAAGCTGCCGCGAGGCATAAGCGATCACCTTGCCTCGTTGCATCAACACACATCCCAGTCCCATCTTTGAAGCGTCGCTGTATACAACGAAATCTTTCGACCCTTCAGGTAGCGTCAAGATCGGAGCTTCACACAGTTTCTTTTGAAGGATCCAGAACGCCTTCTCTTGGATTTCAGTCCATTCAAACTTCACATTCTTCTGAGTCAGAACTGTCAAGGAAGAAGCGATCTTTGAAAAGTCTTGGATAAATCTTCTGTAGTATCCTGCCAGACCCAAGAAACTTCGGATCTCGGACGGACTCTTAGGAGGCTCCCAATTCATCATAGCTTCAATCTTGGAGGGATCCACTTTCACTCCGTCTCGAGTGACAACGTGACCCAGAAACTACACTTCTTCGAGCCAAAAGTCGCACTTGGAAAACTTAGCGTACAATCTTTCTCTTCTCAACACTTCCAGAACCTCACGTAGATGTTGTTTGTGTTCTGACTCACTCTTGGAGTACACTAGTATGTCATCAATGAATACAATGACCGACTTGTCGAGGAACGGTCGGCATACTCTATTCATCAAATCCATAAACATAGCTGGTGCATTCGTTAGACCAAAAGGCATTACAAGAAATTCGTAATGGCCGTAACGCGTTCTGAAAGCTGTCTTCGGAACATCATCTTCTCTTACCTTCACTTGGTGATAACCTGAACGTAAGTCGATTTTAGAAAAACAACCCGCTCCTTGAAGTTAATCGAACAAGTCATCTATTCTCGGGAGCGGATATCTGTTCTTTACTGTAGCTTTGTTTAACTCACGATAATCAATGCACATTCTCATTCTGCCATCCTTCTTCTTGACAAATAAGACCGGAGCTCCCCAAGGTGACGAACTCGGTCTTATAAAGCCTTTCTCCAATAGCTCTTGGAGTTGTGCTACCATCTCTTGCATCCCCGATGGCGCTAAACGATAAGGTGCTTTAGCGATAGGTGCTGCTCCAGGCACAAGATCAATCCGAAACTCTACCTACCGATCGGGTGGTAACCCGGGCAAGTCGTCCGGAAAGACGTCTGGAAACTCACGCATGATCTTCACATCTTCCAGCTTTGATTTCTTTAACTTGGCATCGATCACATAGGCTAGGAAAGACGAACATCCTTTTATTAAGCACTTGCGTGCCTTTGCCATTGTGATTATTGCCACTTCACCCTTTCTCTTTTCGCCATAGATGACAACGACTTCACCAGAGGGGTTGGGAAGTCGAATCAACTTCTTGGAACATACGATCTCGGCATGATTATTTGACAACCAATCCATACCGACCACAATATCAAAACCCCCGATTAACATCGGCAGTAGATCGATCGAGAATTCTCTCCCTTCGATACTAAGAGTACACTGCTTCAAAACCTCGTGGATCAGGACTTGACTACCATCGGCTATTTCTACCACTAATGCATCCTCAAGACTAGTAGTGGGCATAGAAATTTTCTGACGGAACAATTCAGATACGAAAGAGAAACTAGCACCCGTATCGAACAAAATACGAGCAGGTACAGAGTTTATAAGGAAAGTACCCGATACCACGTCAGCGGATGCTCTGGCCTCTTCGGCCGTCATCTGAAATGCTCGGCCCGGAACCTTCGGAGGGTTCTCCTTCCTTGTAGCCGCACTACCCGACTTGAGCTTCGGGCAATCTCTTTTCACATGTCACGGTGCCTTACACTCGTAGCAAACCATCCCCACGACGGTACAGTCACGAGCGGTGTGGTCATTCTTACCGCACTTGAAGCAGAATCTAGAAGTGGAGTTACAGCTACCGTGGTGCTTGGTTCGACACTTCGGGCATCACTTTGCTTCCTGATAACTGCTGAAGTTGCGGTTTCTGACAAAAGGTCGGGTCCGCTTGGGAGGTACTGAACTGCTCTCCCACTTCCTCTTATCAGGCACCACCACTGCTTTCTCAGACTTGCTCTTCGCGAACATTTCCTCCATGAACTGAGCTTCTTCAACCATCTCTCGGAGGTTAGAAGCTTTGAAATTATGGATCATCGATTGCATGTCCGCTGGTAAGCCGTTGAGATACGCTTTCATCTTGTCTTTCTCTGTTGGGGCAGCGTGCCCCACCAGACCAAGCTTCTCCATAAACTGACGGGTGTACTCCCTCACCGTCAGGCTTCCCTTCACCAAAGACCGGAATTCTTTCTCAATTCGGTCCATGGTCCTCTCGTTGCAGAATTCCTCTAGCAACTTCTTCTTGAACTCGGCTCAAGACAACTGAGCCAACACTTCAGAAGATAGGGTGGATTGGATGATATTCCACCAGATGAGTGCAGTGTCCCTCAGCAGTTGGGTACCGAACCGCACCCTCTGATCATCACCACATTCGGAAGAGCCAAAATCTTGCTCAACCGCTCGGATCCACTTTACGCACACCACTGGGTCATTTGAACCGAAGAATTCTGGCGGTCCGCAACCCAGAAAGGACTTATAGGAACAACTCTTCCTATTCCCCGGAGCACCAGAAGTCCCGCGCTCTACCGTCGTGACCCTTATACCATCATCTCCCGAACCTGCTACGACGTTCTCTACCACCGTCTCACTTCTCCGATGATTTACGTCGCGGTCCTCCATCGCTTTCAGCAGGAACTCTTGTTGCTTCGCCATCTCTTCCCTCATTGCCAACATCACGCTGGCCAACAACTCGGACTGGGGATTAGCATCCCTAATGACTGGGTGGGACGAAGCCAGGTCTACTCGCGGAATGACCTCTGGCCCCCCACCTAGTATTTGCTGAACAGGTGGTCGAACGATAACCTCAACTCCTTCCGGCTGACCCGCTGTAGAGGTTGTCGCTTCCAGACCATCAACACGAGTACGTGGTCTTCCGCGCGTACCTACCATTCTGAACTGCTACACAGAGCAGAGGAAGAGATAAGAGAGAGATAGGAAAACACGAAAGGAAAACGTACTACCACATTACCAATTGTCATATTAACAGCAAATCAAGCACTCTTACGTACAATATCCTCATAATAACATTAGCTAAGTGAAATTATGAACATATAACACATAATGGTTCTTGTCACCATCATTACAACACTTGATAAACGTACTTTCCGTTGACTCTAAGACTAACCCATCTTAGAAGCTCTACCCAAATCTCGCAGATCAATTCTTAGCATACTCAGTCTAAGTCTAGACATCTTACATTCATGCCTAGTTCGCTTAAACTAGGGCTCTGATACCAACCTGTAACGCCCTGAAAATCAGAGTAAATTAAAACCTGCAGAACTTGGCAATATGACATTCGTATTGATAATAAACTCCCAAGAAGGGGATCAGTCCTTAAGACTTTACAAAAACCTGTATTGATATAGAGTTTGTCAACAAACTAATCTAGACACCTATATCAAGATTACATCAGTTGACAATCTATAATGTACCAAAAGAATGGGACTTAACAAATGCCCTGAAACAATACTAGTCATCTCAAAATGCCTCGAGACCAAACCCGTCTCTCAAAACCCTGGCAACCCACCGCTAAGGTAAACCTGTTATACACATCATTTGAGAAAAAGTGTCAGACTTAAAGCCTGGTGAGAACATACAGTTTATAAAGCTCCAAGAGATATAAACATCAGTATCATAAGGAAATCTTTTCATAAAGGCTTAGTTTATAAAGATAACATTTCGCCACAACCGGTCCTTTTCGGTCCAAAACTCGTTAAATGATGACAAAAAGGACCATTTTACCAAGGATTGTGGTGTAACACAAAGTAGACCACCAAATCCAAGTTATGAGCTAAATACATGGAACCATGGCCACAAACTCTTCAGTTCGTACTACGATGTGAGGGAGGGCCCCCAAGGAACCATGTCATACTCGTTCATTAGACTACATCTGAACCATGGCTAGGATCGGGTCTCACATAACCGTACCTAAGTTGCCCCCGAGGATCAAATGTAGCTAACTACAACGGAAGGGGCATATCCTTCCCAGCCATAACAACGGAAGAGGCATATCCTTCCCAACCATAAGTCGACTCGATACCTAGGGATCCACTAGTACAGTCAGGACTTGTCACAATATTTCATGTGACCAACAAAGCTAGATATTTAGCTATCAACACATTTATAACTCAAAATGCTATTTCCCAGACCAACTGCTGGTAAGAAAGATAATCATAAAAATTAGTTTATATACAATCTTTCGATAAGCCACCAACATGGGCAAGTAAAACATCACTTTACTTTTGATAAGGCGGAACTCGTCATTTTAGTCAAAATTGATCGGGAACCCCGAAAATCACCAAAAAACTTCATTTACATCAAAATGTAGAGAACATAAATTCATATCGTAGAAATACTTCAGATTTCGCAAATAATAGTTTTGACATGTATAAAGTTTGTAAAATGGTAGTAGGAACTCACCCAATAGGTTTATACTAAAACCCGAAGAACCAGATATCGACCCTCTTGACAAACCGAAGCTTTCTACTCCGAAACCTCGGATCAAATACCTGATATAAGCTACCAAACTCTAGAGAGAGATGGAGAACAATTTAGAGAGAGTGAGAGAAGAGAGATTAAAGTTTTGAGAGAAATGAGATATTTTGAGAAAACTCAGTATATGTCGGCCAGGCAACTACGCGGGTTATGCCGCGACTTCAACTCGCGGCATAACTCGCCCGTGTCCCAAAAACCCTAATCATCCAGTGGGTTTCGCGGGTTGTGCTGCGACCTCTAGTCGCGGTATAACTCACGTAGTTCTCAAAATCTCATATTAAACAGAGGGTTACGCGGGTTGTGCCGCGACCTCTAGTCGCGGTGTAACTCACGTAGTTCACTACTTGACCCCCAAACTTCACAAAATCCAAAACGACAACCAACCAAACACGGAGCTAACGACAAAAGCTTAACATAAGAATATCAAGATTACACAACGGAAATCCGGGGTGTTACAGACTTATGTGTTAGGATGGTAACATTGTACCCATGGTTGGTATCGAAATGTGTTGGTTTAAATATACCTCTAGACCTCCTATAAATTATGTTGGATGAACCAAGTTAGTAGACACTAGGAGGATGTAGTCTTTGGTGCCACCGTGATGGTATGTGCCTAGACCTCCGCCATTCGGGGAATTTCCTTAGTTGTAGACCTCGGATGTGCCGGGACTTTCAGGTGTCTCTTGGTAGATGGGATCAAGGTATATCGACTCTTTGGGTGGAACTTGATTGGTGCTTTGGGTCTCCCCTATTGACTCCACATTTGTTGAACTTTGGTTAACTACTGATAAGAATTGTAACTGTCATGCATGCTTATTATTGTTCAACTCACTAGGCTTTTTGGCCTAACACTTGTTTGGTGTCGATGTGTATCTCAGGTTCTAGCAGCCGGTTCTAAGCTGGCATAGTTGTTTGGGTGAGAGCTTGGGGAATACTTGCATTTAGACATACTTTTGGATAGAACATTTGGGTTTATAAATAACAACCCTTTTGTAATCTCTTTTCTAGTTATAGAAATTAGATTAGTTTGTTGTTAATTTATTGTCCGTTGAATTACAACTGTAATTATACAAGTTTGTATATTTCCCCATTTTTGGGAGGCTCTTGCTATGGCAATTTTATACACCGTATGTCCGTTTTTCGGATTTTTGTTATCCCTATTTTTAGGGTGTTACAAGTTGGTATCAGAGTTTTAGTTTAAGTGAACTAGGTATTGTTTTAGCATATCTAGACTTAAGCTTTAGACTTTATAGTTTCACTGTCCACTTGGGGTAGAAATCCTAGGTGGGGAGAGTGTTAGGATTTACGGAATTACTTTAATTGAAAGTTGTGATGATGGTGACAAGAATTCTTGTGTATGGTTCGTTCATAATTTCACTTAGCTACTGCTATTATGAATGTATTGTTACGTGAGCATACTTGGTTTGCTATTATTATGATGATTGATGAAGGTATTAGTACGTACAATGAGTTCAACTCGCTTAGTTTTTTCTCAATCCCTATTCTCGTGCATGTTTGACTGATTTCAATGGTAAATACTCGGAGTAGGATGCCAAGTACACCAGAGGGCCACGTGGAGGTGGAATCTACCGCAGACCGACCTCCCTTGGGCGTAACCTCCAAGGGACCTCCCATACCCACAATCTTGGGAGGAGGACCTGAACAGATTTCGCGTCGGAACCTTATTGCTAACAACGTCATCATGGAGGAAGTAACTATAGAGACAAGGATCAGAGATAGTATGATGTTGGCAATGAACTTGGCCATGGCCCAACAACAGAAGTTCTTTATGAAGCTCCTGGAAGATCGAGACGCCAGTAACCGAAAACCGGAGACGATGGCGGAAAACATCGTTATAGGGTCGGGTGGACTGATTGTTGTATCTATTGAAGACCCAACGGATAATGGGTACAAGGAGAAAGCCAAGGGGTGTACCTACAAGGCGTTTCTGGGGTGCCACCCGAAAGAGTTTGTAGGATCAGATAACCCAGTGGCTTGCATGTATTGGCTCAAAGAGGTGGAAATGGCCTTCGAGTCTAGTGAGTGTGACATCTCTCAACGGGTCAAGTTTGCTTCTCAACTACTTCGGAGAGAGGCTCTGATTTGGTGGAATCTCACTCGATCCGCTCTCACTCCCGAGGTTATTGCCAAGTTAGCTTGGCCGATTTTCAAGGAAAAGATTATGGATAAGTATTGTAGTGAGCGTTCGTTGGACAAGCTGGAACGAGAATTCCGAGATCTGAAGAAGGGGACTCTGTCCATTGTCGGCTACTCTAAACTCTTTTTGGAGAAATTGAATTTAGTGGGACATCTGGTCCCCGATGAGAAGTCAAAGATTAAGGCTTGCCAGCAAGGGTTACCGACCGAGATGAGGACGGCGGTGAGAAATGCTAGGGGGACGACATTGCAAGAGGTCCTCGAAGAGTCCTTGCTTATTAAGGACGACTTGCTTGTGGATAAGGAAGAGAGGAAGCAGTTTGGGGAGAAGCGAAAGTGGGAAGGGCCATCTGGGCCAGTTCGTCAATCAAGGCCGTTTGTAGGCGGAAGAGCGGGTGACCATCGTCGTGAGGATCGGTGGTGCCACAAGTGCAAGTCCAAGCACTCAGGCCTATGTGTTACGAGAACCTACTCGGATCCGGTAGGATGCGCTAAGTGTGGCAAGAAGGGTCACACAACTCGTGAGTATCCCATCCGGGGACCGGTGTGCTTTGAGTACCGAGAGTCGGGGCACATAAGGAAGGATTGCCCGAAGTTAGTGAGAGGCAATGGTGGAAATTTTGTGGGTTTGACGGCTAGAGTCGAGCAATCACCAAGGGCGCCAAGTCGAGCTTTCCGGATGTCTACCCAGGAGGCAAAGGAGACCACTGATGTTGTTTCGGGTACGTTCCTAGTAAACTCCTTGCCAGCTCGTGTTTTGTTTGATTCGGGTGCTACGTGTTCTTTTGTTTCAGACGTTTTCTGTAAACAATTTGTCACTCCCATTAGTGTTCTTCCCGATGTGCTAGTGGTAGAAATAGCTAACGGGGATCAAGTGATCATCCGAGACCGTTTTTGTGATTGCACTCTAGATATTGATGGGATTTCTTTTGGAGTAGATTTGCTACCTATGGCTATAGGAGGGTTCGATGTAGTTATAGGGATGGATTGGTTAGTGAGGCATAAGGCTGACATCTTTTGCTCCAAAAAGATGATCCAAGTGCCGTTGCCGGAAAATGGTGTGGTTACTATCTACGGGGTGAAAGTAAGGAGGAGTAATCCTATCATTTCCTCCATTAAGGCTCGCAAGCTTCTAGCGAAGGGTTACCCTTCGTACATGGCTTATGTGGTGGATGCGAAGAAAGAGAAGAAGTCGGTAGAAGATGTGGAAGTTGTGCAAGATTATCCGAACGTCTTTCCGGAGGACTTACCCGGGTTACCGCCGGAGCGGCAAGTGGAGTTTCAAATCGACCTCACTCCGGGAGCGGCTCCGATAGCCCGTGTTCCATATCGATTGGCACTGACAGAAATGAAAGTGATGATGACGCAACTACAAGAGCTGTTGTAAAAGGGTTTCATTCGACCGAGTTCGTCACCTTGGGGAGCACCAGTTTTGTTCGTGAAGAAGAAGGATGGATCCATGCGGATGTGCATAGATTACTGGGAGTTAAACAAAGTCACAGTGAAGAACAAGTATCCTCTACCTCGCATCAACGATCTTTTTGATCAACTCCAAGGCGCTGGATGCTTCTCAAAGATTGATCTCCGGTCCGGATACCATCAGGTGAGAGTGAAGAAAGAAGATATTTCGAAGACGGCTTTCCGAACGAGATACGATCATTATGAGTTTTTGGTTATGCCTTTCGGCTTAACCAACGCTCCGGCCATATTCATGGACTTGATGAACCGTGTGTGTCACCCATTCTTGGATAAATCCGTGATCGTCTTCATCGATGATATTTTAATATATTCGAAGGATGAGTCCGAGCATGGGAAACATTTGCGGGAAGTGTTAGAAGTCCTAAGAAGGGAGAAATTGCTTGCAAAATTCTCAAAGTGCGAATTTTGGCTCCAAGAGGTGCAATTCTTGGGGCATGTGGTATCAAAAGACGGAGTGAAGGTGGACCCGGCAAAGATCGAGGCAATGATGAGTTGGGAGCCTCCAACAAGTCCGACAGAGATTCGAAGTTTCTTGGGTTTGGCGGGTTATTATCGGCGTTTCATTCAAGACTTTTCCAAGATATCTACACCGCTCACTTCACTCACAAGGAAGAACGTCAAGTTTCTTTGGACCAACGCGCAAGAGCAAGCCTTTCAAACGCTCAAGAGGAAGTTGTGCGAAGCTCCGATCTTATCCTTACCCGAAGGATCGGAAGACTTTGTAGTGTATAGTGACGCTTCCAAGATGGGGCTTGGGTGCGTACTAATGCAAAGGGGGAAAGTAATAGCCTACGCGTCGTGGCAATTAAAGGATTATGAGAAGAATTATCCGACCCATGACTTGGAGTTGGCGGCGGTAGTTTTTGCGTTAAAGTTGTGGCGTCATTACTTGTATGGGACAAAATGCACTCTTTTCACCGATCACAAGAGTCTCAAATACATCTTCGATCAAAAGGAACTCAACATGCGGCAAAGAAGATGGCTTGAGCTTTTGAAGGATTACGATTGTGACCTACTCTATCATCCTGGTAAGGCCAATGTGGTGGCGGATGCATTGAGTCGAAGGAGCTATGTTAGTGGTGTCAATATGTCCCTTACAAGGATCGACGTGGTATTTAGTTTAATGGAAAGCATCAAGACATGTCAAGTGGAAGCACTCAAGAAGGAAAATCTCAAGTTCGAGATCATGGTAAAGCAAAGCTGACTTTTGACGGAAGACAGTCGTGAACTTAAACTCTTCCAAGGGCGTATTTGGGTGCCGAAGTTGGGAGGAAATCGGGAGTTACTTCTTGAAGAAGCGCACAAGTCAAAGTATTTTATACATCCCGGTAGCACCAAGATGTATTGGGACTTGAAACTGAATTATTGGTGGCCGGTGATAAAAATTGGACGTGGCCAATTACGTGGAGAAATGTATCACGTGCCTCCAAGTCAAAGCGGAGCATCAAAGAATGTACGAGAGCTTGCAACCGTTGTCCATTCCTGAGTGGAAATGGGACAACATCACTATGGACTTTGTGACGAAGCTTCCAAAGACCTTGCGAGGCCATGACACTATATGGGTAATTGTGGACCGGCTAACCAAAAGTGCGCATTTCCTTGCAATGCGGGAGACGTTGCCAATGGAGAAATTGGCCAAACTTTACATTGATGAGGTGGTGTCGAGACACGGAGTCCCGCAATCTATCGTATCGGATCGGGATAGTCGTTTCACATCGAATTTTTGGGCGAGCTTACAGAAAGAGTTGGGTACTAGACTGAATTTGAGCATGGCGTATCATCCTCAAACGAATGGTCAAAGCGAGAGGACAATCCAGACGCTAGAGGATATGTTGAGGTCGTGTGTAATAGATTTCGGGGGAAGTTGGGATTCACATATACCCTTGGTAGAGTTCGCGTACAACAACAGTTACCATTCGAGTATCGGAATGGCACCGTTCGAGGTATTGTATGGACGGAAGTCCAGGACCCCAGTTTGTTGGCTAGAAGCGGACGAGAAGCAATTCGTCGGGCCAGAAATAGTTCAAGAGACGGCGGACAAGGTGAAAGAGATTCGGGAGAGGCTAAAGGCGGCGCAAGATCGACAGAAAAGTTATGCGGACAAGAAAAGAAGACCGGTCGAGTTTCAAGTGGGCGACCGTGTCATGTTGAAAGTATCTCCATGGAAGGGAATTATCCGGTTTGGGAAGCGTGGGAAGCTTAGTCCTCGTTTCCTTGGACCTTTCGTCATTTTGGAGAAAGTTGGTTTACAAGCCTATCGGTTGGATTTACCACCAGAAATGGATGACATACATCCTACGTTCCACGTGTGTTACCTTCGGAAGTGTCTAGCCGAGGAGGAAAGCGTGATCCCTTTGTTGGAAATTCGGGTGGACAATGGGAGTCATTGTGTGGAAGAACCGGAGGCGATTTTAGAATCGAAAGTGAAGAAGTTGAGGCATAAGGACGTGGTTATGGTTAAAGTCCAATGGAAGCACCATCGGGGTGCTAACATTACTTGGGAGTCCGAAGATGATATGAAGAAGCGTTATCCTCACTTGTTTAATTTAGGATGAGATTTCAGGGACGAAATCTCCATTTGGGTGGAGAGGATTGTAACACCCGAAAATTCTCAAGATAAGTATTTGTTCCCTTAATACAGTAATTATGTCTATTTGAGATTATGAGCCTTTATATGCATTTGATGATTGTTTTTATATTGAAATGTTATGTAAACTGATTTACCATCGTAATCGTTCAAATCTCGCGCTCGTAATCGTGTCAGACTTCATTTTTGGGCTGAGGGGAGTGTGGCGCGAGAGTGTCACGCGATAGTGACAGTGTCACTATCGCCGGTCACTCTCGTGGGAGATGTACCGCGAGTTGGGGGTGATGGTCGCGATTGTGACACGCGATAGTGACACTGTCACTATCGCAGTTCACTCTCGCGTGGAGTGTACCGAGAGTCGGGGAAGTCGTGCGATTGTGACACGCGATAGTGCCAATGGCACTATCGCCGGGCACTATCGCGGTCAGGTTGTTTGACTTAAATGCGTTTTTGGCCGATTTTGTGTCCATTTCTCTCCTTCTCTCTTTTTCCTTGGGCGATTTTGAGACCCCAAAATCAGTTGCTTTCACTCCCAAACCCTAACCCTCATTAATATCAATCATCTTGGTAGTTGGGGTTGAAGTATATGCATTTATTATCATCCAAGGAGATTTTCTAGGGTTTCCTCAAGATCAATCACCTCTCATCTTCAAGTCTCATCTCTCCAACTTCTAGGTTTTTCATCTTTTCTAGGTTTTGGTTCAAAACCTAGATTGTGAGTTTACTAAACCTTTGTTAAAACTAGATACACATCATCATCTCTTACTTGTTATTATTGTAACATTTCTCAAAATGTTTATGTAACCCCAAAAAATAGGGATAACAAAAATCCGAAAAACGGACATGAGGTATATTAAAATTTGCCATAGCAAGAGCCTCCCAAAAATGGGGAATATATAAATAACCTATTTAATCACAATTGTAATTTAAACGGACAATAAATTAACAACCAACTAATCTAATTTCTACAACTAGAAAAGAGATTACAAAATGGTTGTTAACTATAAACCCAACAATTCATTTTCAAGAGTAATGAGCGTCCAAGTGCAAAATCCCCAAGCTCTCACCCCAAAGCATCTAAACCTGCTTCGGACCGGCGCCGCTAGAACCTGAGATACACATCGACACCAAACAAGTGTTAGGCCAAAAAGCCTAGTGAGTTGAACAATAAGAAGCATGCATGAACAGTTATAATTCTTATCAACAGTTAACCAGAGTTCAATATACGTGGAGTCAATAGGGGAGACCCATAGCACCAATCAAGTTCCACCCAAGAGTCGATATACCTTGATTCCCTTCACAAGAACATCCGAAAGGCCCGACACACTCGAGGACTACACCAAAAATGAAATTCCTCGAATAGCGGAGGTTTAGGCATATACCATCACAGTGGCGCCCAAGACTACATCCTCCTAGTGTCTACTGACTTGGTTCGTCCAACATAACGCATATAGGAGGTCGTTTAGGTATATTTCAACCCAACATATTTCGATACCTACTACGGGTACAATATTACCATCCCAATTCCAATAAGTCTAACAAGAGACCCACATGACCATTTTGCTAATCATGCATATCAAATATTACCACAAAGATATTCCAACTAGAAATCATCTTCATATCGATACATGTATACATTTATCATATAAATATATACATATTATGCATCCAAGAGGAAAAGCCCCAATACTTGCACACTTAGAGTACACCATAAACCATAAACCATCAGGCCTTGGCCTGGTGGCCAGCCTTACTCCGTAAACCATCAGGCCTTGGCCTGGTGGCCAGCCTTACTCTGTAAATGCTCCTGCGGGGCTTGGAACTCAAGAGTTCGAGTCTCGGGGGGGACAGGGGGACTTTTCTGGTGCATATCCATGAGGCTAGGATATATAGGGCCCACAAAAGTGGGCCACGTGTCCATAGGTCCGCGCCAACATACCTTTTTTTTTAGAGTACACCATAGTATTTCACATACAACCATATTTCTTCATAAGAAAATCCCAAGTATTTAGACATGTAAAGATAAACAACCATAAATAGAAGCATAAGATGTGTATCTAGTTTTGACAAAGGTTTAGTAAACTCACATTCTAGGTTTTGTACCAAAACCTAGAAAAGATGGAAACCCTAGATGTTGAAGATGAGACTTGGAGGTAAGGAATGAGGGTCTTGAAGAACACTTTAATAAAGACACTTGAATGGAGCTTTGATGACAACTTAATACTCTCACCAACCCAAACCCTAGAAATTTATGGAGGTAGGTGAAGAAGACCTAAAAATCGCCCAAAGAGTATGCTCTCCCATTTTTGATAAAAATGCTTGAAAGGAGGGATTGAATTCTATTAAAAACAATAGACTGGACGCGGGCGATTATGCCCCGCGACATTGCCACTGGCATTGTCGCCAGGGCATTGTCGCCGAACCACTAGACCTCTCGGTACATGCCCCACGATAATGATCATAAAATGCAGATAAAGACACATATTCTCACATAAGCGCAATTTATGCATTAGGGGAGACAAAAGACTTACCTTGCGATTTTTCGGGTGTTACAATCCTCCCCACCTAATTGGGATTTCGTCCCCGAAATCTCATCCTAGATTAAACAAATGAGGATAACGCTTCTTCACATCATCCTCGGACTCCCAAGTAATGTTAGCACCCCGATGATGCTTCCATTGGACTTTAACCATGACCACGTCCTTATGCCTCAACTTCTTCACTTTCAATTCTAAAATCGACTCCGGTTCTTCCACACAACGATTTCCGTTGTCCACCCGAATTTCCGACAAAGGGATTACGCTTCCCTCTTCGGCTAGACACTTCCGAAGGTAACATACGTGAAACGTAGGATGTATTCCATCCATCTCCGGTGGTAAATCCAACCGATAGGCTTGTAAACCAATTTTCTCCAAGATGACGAAAGGTCCAAGGAAACAAGGACTAAGCTTCCCACGCTTCCCAAACCGAATAATTCCTTTCCATGGTGATACTTTCAACATGACACGGTCGCCCACTTAAAACTCGACCGGTCTCATTTTCTTGTACGCATAACTTTTCTGACGGTCTTGCGCCACCTTTAGCCGTTCTAGTATTTCTTTCACTTTGTCCGCCGTCTCTTGAACTATTTCCGGCCCTGCGAATTGCTTCTCTCCCGCTTCTAGCCAACAGACCGGGGTTCTGCACTTCCGTCCATACAATGCCTCGAACAGTGCCATTCCGATGCTTGAATGGTAACTGTTGTTGTACGCGAACTCTACCAACGGTAGATGTGAATCCCAACTTTCCCCGAAATCTATTACACACGACCTCAACATATCCTCTAGCGTCTGAATCGTCCTCTCTCTTTGACCATCCGTTTGAGGATGATACGCCGTGCTGAAATTCAGTCTAGTACCCAACTCCTTTTGCAAGCTAGCCCAAAAGTTCGAAGTGAATCGAATGTCTCGATCCGATATTATGGATTGTGGAACTTCGTGCCTCGACACCACCTCATCAATATAAATCTTGGCCAATTTCTCCGTTGGCAAGGTCTTCCGCATTGCAAGGAAATGCGCGCTCTTGGTCAATCGGTCAACAATTACCCAAATGGTGTCGTGTCCATGGAAGGTCTTCGGTAACTTTGTCACGAAATCCATAGTGATGTTGTCCCATTTCCACTCGGGAATGGACAACGGTTGTAAACTTCCATACGGTCTTTGATGTTCCGCCTTGACTTGGAGGCAAGTGACACACTTCTCCACATAGCTAGCCACATCTAGCTTCATCACCGACCACCAATAATTTAACTTTAAAGCTCTATACATCTTAGTGCTACCGGGATGTATAGAATATTTCGACTTGTGCGCTTCTTCAAGAAGTAATTCCCGATTTCCTCCCAACTTCGGCACCCAAATCCGTCCTTGAAATAGTTTGAGTCCGCGACCGTCTTCCGTTAAGAGTTCCTTTTGTTTCACCATGACTTCGACTTTGAGGTTCTCTTCTTTAAGTGCTTCCACTTGACTTTCCTTAACACTTTCCAACAAACTCGACAGCACATCGATCCTTGTAAGGGACATTTTGACACCACCACCATGACTCCTTCGGTTCAATGCATCCGCTACCACATTGGCCTTACCGGGATGATAGAGCAGGTCACAATCGTAATCCTTCAAAAACTCTAGCCATCTCCTTTGTCGCATGTTGAGTTCCTTTTGGTCGAAGATGTACTTGAGACTCTTGTGATCCATGAAGAGAGTACACTTGGTCCCATACAAGTTGTGTCGCCATAACTTTAACCCAAACACTACCGCCGCCAACTCCAAATCATGATTCGGATAATTCTTCTCATGATCCTTTAATTGTCACGACGCGTAGGCGATTACTTTCCCCTTTTGCATTAAGACACACCCAAGTCCCATCTTGGAAGCGTCACTAAACACAACAAAATCTTCCGATCCCTCGGGTAAGGACAAGATCGGAGCTTCGCACAACTTTCTCTTGAGCGTCTGAAACGCTTGCTCTTGTGCATCGGTCCAAAGAAACTTGACGTTCTTCCTTGTAAGAGAAGTGAGCGGTGTAGCTGTCTTTGAGAAATCTTGAATGAAACGCCGGTAGTAACCCGCCAAACCCAAGAAACTTCGGATCTCTGTCGGACTTGTTGGGAGATCCCAACTCATCATTGGCTTGATCTTTGTCGGGTCCACTTTTACCCCGTCCTTTGATACCACATGCCCCAAGAATTGCACCTCTTGGAGCCAGAACTCGCACTTGGAGAATTTCGCAAACAACTTCTCCCTCCTTAGAACCTCTAATACTTCCTGTAAGTGTTTCCCATGCTCGGACTCATCCTTGGAACAAATTAAAATATCGTCAATGAAGACGATTACGGATTTGTCTAAGAATGGGCGCCACACACGGTTCATCAAATCCATGAATACGGCCGGAGCGTTGGTTAAGCCGAAAGGCATCACAAAAACTCATAATGACCGTAGCGCGTTCGGAAAGCCGTCTTCGGTATGTCCTTCTTCTTCACTCTTACCTAATGATACCCAGACCAAAGGTCAATCTTTGAGAAACACCCCGCACCTTGAAGTTGATCGAAGAGATCGTCGATACGAGGTAGAGGATACTTATTTTTCACTGTGACTTTGTTTAGCTCTCGGTAGTCGATAGACATCCGCATGGATCCATCCTTCTTCTTCACGAACAAAACGGGTGCTCTCCAAGGTGACGAACTTGGTCGAATGAAGCCCTTCTCCAACAACTCCTGAAGTTGCGTCATCATCTCTTTCATTTCTGTCGGTGCCAAACGATATGGAGCACAAGCTATCGGAGCCGCTCCCGCAGTGAGGTCGATCTGAAACTCTACTTGTCGTGTCGGTGGCAACCCGAGTAGGTCTTTCGGAATGACATCCGCAAAATCTTGCACCACTTCTACATCTTCTACCGACTTCTTCTCTTTCTTTGCGTCTACCACATAGGCCAAATACGAAAGGTAACCCTTCGCTAGAATCTTGCGAGCTTTTAGAGATGAAATAATGGGATTATTCCTCTTTTCTTTCTCCCCATAAATGATAACCACACCATTTCCCGGTGATGGCACTTGGATCATCTCTCTAGAACAAAAGATGCCCGCCTTATGTTTTACTAACCAATCCATGCCTATAACCACGTCAAACCCACCTATAGCCATAGGTAGTAAATCTACTCCAAAAGGACTCCCATCAATTTCTAAAGTGCAATCACAAAAACGGTCTCGAATGATCACTTGATCCCCATTAGCTATCTCTACTACTAACGCATCGGGGAGGACACTAATAGGAGTAGTGAATTGCTTACAGAAGGTATTCGATACAAAAAAACATGTAGCACCCAAATCAAACAAGACACGGGCCGGCAAGGAGTTTACTAGAAACGTACCCGAAACAACATCAGTAGTCTCCTTTGCCTCTTCAGTAGTCATCCGGAAAGCTCGACTCGGTGCCCTTGGTGATTACTCGACTCTAGCCGTCGAACCCACAGAATTTCCACCATTTCCTCCTCCTAGCTTTGGGCAATTTCTTTTCATATGGCCCAGTTCTCCGCACTCATAACAAACCGACCCCCGGATGGAGCATTCTCGAGTTGTGTGGCTCTTCTTACCACACTTGACACACCCGGCTGGACCGGAGTAAGTCCTTGTAGCGCATGGCCCCGAGTGCTTTAACTTGCACTTGTGGCACCACCGATCCTCACGATGTTGATCACCCGCCCTTCCACTCGCAAAGGGTCTTGATTTACGAACGGGCCCAGATGGCCCTTCCCACTTCCGCTTCTCACCAGCATGCATCCTCTCTTCCCTTTCAGCATTGATGTCGTCCTCAACGAGCAAGGACTCTTCGATAACCTCTTATAAAGTCGAACACTTAGCATTTCTTACCGCCGTTCGCATCTCGACTGGTAACCCTTGATGATAGGCTTTAATCTTTGACCTTTCATCGGGGACCAGATGTCCCACCAAGTTTAGTTTCTCCAAAAAGAGTTTGGAGTAGCCAACAATAGACAGGTTCCTCTTCTTCAGCTCTCTGAACTCCCGCTCCAACTTGTCCATCTCACGCTCACTACAATACTTGTCCATAATCTTCTCTTTGAACACCAACCAAGTTAACTTAGCCAGAACTTCAGGAGTGAGGACTGATCGAGTGAGATTCCCCCAAATCAAAGCCTCTCCCCGAAGTAGTTGAGAAGCAAACTTGACCCGTTGAGAGGGATCACACTCACTTGACTCAAAGGCCATCTCTATCTCCTTGAGCCAATACATACAAGCCACCGGATTATCGGAACCCACAAACTCCTTAGGGTGTCACCCCAGAAACGTTTTGTAGGTTCACCCTTTAGTCTTCGTCTTGTTCCCATCATCAGATGGGTCCTCAACATATACCACATTTGGTCCACCCGACCCCACAACAATGCTTTCCGCCATTGTTTTAGGTGGTCGGTTGCTGGCGTCTCGATCCTCTAAGAGTTTAATGAAGAACTCTTGTTATTGGGCCATGGCGGAGTTCATGGCCAACATCATGCTGTCCCGCAACTGGGTCTCCATAGTAACTTCCTCCATAATGGCATTATCCGTATTGAGGTTTCGGCGCGGAATATGCTCAGGTCTGCCTCCCAAGATTCTAGGTACGGGAATTCCATCGGAGGTTGCCCCCACAGGAGGTCGTACAGCTGCAGATTCCACTTCTGGTTAACCCTCTGGCATGTCCGGTAATCTACTTCGAGTGTTTACCATCACAATCTGCCATTCACGCACGAGAAATTGATTGAGAAAAGACTAAACGGGTTGAACTCATTGTATGTACTAATACATTCATCAATTATCATAATAATAGCAAACCAAGTATGCTCACGTAACAATGCATTCATAATAGCAGTAGCTAAGTGAAATTATGAACGAACCATACACAATAATTCTTGTCACCATCATCACAACTTTCAATTAAAGTAATTCTGTAATCTTAACGTTCTCCCCACCTAGGATTCCTTCCCCCAAGTGGACAGTGAATCTATAAAGTCTAAAGCTTAAGTCTAGATATGCTAAAACAATACCTAGTTCACTTAAACTAAAGCTCTGATACCAACTTGTAACCCCCAAAAATAGGGATAACAAAAATCCGAAAAACAGACATGATGTATACTAAAATTTGCCATAGCAAGAGCCTCCCAAAAATGGGGAATATATAAATAACCTGTTTAATCACAATTGTAATTTAAACGGACAATAAATTAACAACCAACTAATCTAATTTCTACAACTAGAAAAGAGATTACAAAAGGGTTGTTAACTATAAACCCAACAATTCATTTTCATGAGTAATGAGCGTCCAAGTGCAAAATCCCCAAGCTCTCACCCCAAAGCATCTAAACCTGCTTCGGACCAGCGCCGCAAGAACTTGAGATACATATCGACACCAAAGAAGTGTTAGGCCAAAAAGCCTAGTGAGTTGAACAATAAGAAGCATGCATGAACAGTTACAATTCTTATCAGCAGTTAACCAGAGTTCAATATATGTGGAGTCAATAGGGGAGACCCATAGCACCAATCACGTTCCACCCAAGAGTCGATATACCTTGATGCCCTTCACAAGGAACATCCGAAAGGCCCGACACACTCGAGGACTACACCAAAAAGGAAATTCCTCGAATAGCGGAGGTCTAGGCACATACCATCACAGTGGCGCCCAAGACTACATCCTTCTAGTGTCTACTGATTTGGTTCGTCCAACATAACGCATATAGGAGGTCCTTTAGGTATATTTCAACCCAACATATTTCGATACCAACTACGGGAAGAATATTACCATCCCAAATCCAATAAGTCTAACAAGAGACCCACATGACCATTTTGCTTATCATGCATATCAAATATTACCACAAAGATATTCCAACTAGAAACCATCTTCATATCGATACATGTATACATTTATCATATCAACATATACATATTATGCATCCAAGAGGAAAAGCCCCAACACTTGCACACTTAGAGTACACCATAGTATTTCACATACAACCACATTTCTTCATAAGAAAATCCCAAGTATTTAGACATGTAAAGATAAACAAATAAGATGTGTATCTAGTTTTGACAAAGGTTTAGTAAACTCACATTCTAGGTTTTGTACCAAAACCTAGAAAAGATGGAAACCCTAGATGTTGAAGATGAGACTTGGAGGTGAGGAATGAGGGTCTTGAAGAACACTTTAATAAAGACACTTGAAAGGAGCTTTGATGACAACTTAATACTCTCACCAACCCAAACCCTAGAAATTTATGAAGGTAGGTGAAGAAGACCTAAAAATCGCCCAAAGAGTATGCTCTCCCGTTTTTGATAAAAATGCTTGAAATGAGGGGTTGAATTCTATTAAAAACAACAGACTGGACGCAGGCGATTATGCCCCACGACATTGCCACTGGCATTGTCGCCAGGTATTGTCGCCGAACCACTAGACCTCTCGGTACATGCCCCGCGATAATGACACAGCGATAGTGACCAGGTCATAATCGCGTGTCATAGTCGCCGAACACACCCCACCCGCGGTACACCATCTGCGACCTTGACACAGCGATAGTGACAATGTCACAGTCGCCTGTCATAGTCGCACCAGACTCCAAACTTCCCGAAATTTGACCAATTTTGATAACGAACGCGAGTGCTTGAACGATTGAAAATGGTAAATCAAATATATGACATTTCAACATAATAATGATCATAAAATGCACATAAAGACACATATTCTCACATAAGCGCAATTTATGCATTAAGGGAGACAAAATACTTACCTTGCGAATTTCCGGGTGTTACAATCCTCCCCACCTAATTGGGATTTCGTCCCCGAAATCTCATCCTAGATTAAACAAATGAGGATAACGCTTATTCACATCATCCTCGGACTCCCAAGTAATGTTAGCACCCCGATGATGCTTCCATTGGACTTTAACCATGACCACATCCTTATGCCTCAACTTCTTCACTTCCGATTCTAAAATCGACTCCGGTTCTTCAACACAACGATTTTCGTTGTCCACCCGAATTTTCGACAAAGGGATTACGCTTCCCTCTTCGGCTAGACACTTCCGAAGGTAACATACGTGAAACGTAGGATGTATTCCATCCATCTTCGGTGGTAAATCCAACCGGTAGGCTTGTAAACCAATTTTCTCCAAGATGACGAAAGGTCCAAGGAAACGAGGACTAAGCTTCCCACGCTTCCCAAACCGAATAATTCCTTTCCATGGTGATACTTTCAACATGACACGCTCGCCTACTTGAAACTCGACCGGTCTCCTTTTCTTGTACGCATAACTTTTCTGACGGTCTTGCGTCGCTTTTAGCCGTTCTCGTATTTCTTTCACTTTGTCCCCCGTCTCTTGAACTATTTCCGGCCCTGCGAATTGCTTCTCTCCCGCTTCTAGCCAACAGACCGGGGTTCTGCACTTCCGTCCATACAATGCCTCGAACGGTGCCATTCCGATGCTAGAATGGTAACTGTTGTTGTACGCGAACTCTACCAACGGTAGATGTGAATCCCAGCTTCCCCCGAAATCTATTACACACAACCTCAACATATCCTCTAGTGTCTGAATCGTCCTCTAGCTTTGACCATCCGTTTGAGGATGATACGCCGTGCTGAAATTCAGTCTAATACCCAACTCCTTTTGCAAGCTAGCCCAAAAGTTCGAAGTGAATCGACTGTCTCGATCCGATATTATGGATTGTGGAACTCCGTGCCTCGACACCACCTCATCAATATAAATCTTGGCCAATTTCTCCGTTGGAAAGGTCTCCCGCATTGCCAGGAAATGCGCGCTCTTGGTCAATCGGTCAACAATTACCCAAATGGTGTCGTGTCCATGGAAGGTCTTCGGTAACTTTGTCACGAAATCCATAGTGATGTTGCCCATTTCCACTCGGGAATGGACAACGGTTGTAAACTTCCATACGGTCTTTGATGTTCTGCCTTGACTTGGAGGCAAGTGACACACTTCTCCACATAGCTAGCCACATCTAGCTTCATCACCGGCCACCAATAATTTAACTTTAAATCTCTATACATCTTAGTGCTACCGGGATGTATAGAATATTTCGACTTGTGCGCTTCTTCAAGAAGTAATTCCCGATTTCCTCCCAACTTCGGCACCCAAATCCGTCCTTGAAATAGTTTGAGTTCGCGACCGTCTTCCGTTAAGAGTTCCTTTTGTTTCACCATGACTTCGGCTTTGAGGTTCTCTTCTTTAAGTGCTTCCACTTGACTTTCCTTAACACTTTCCAACAAACTTGACACCACATCGATCCTTGTAAGGGACATTTTGACACCACCACCATGACTCCTTCGGCTCAATGCATCCGCCACCACATTGGCCTTACCGGGATGATAGAGTAGGTCACAATCGTAATCCTTCAAAAGCTCTAGCCATCTCCTTTGTCGCATGTGGAGTTCCTTTTGGTCGAAGATGTACTTGAGACTCTTGTGATCCGTGAAGAGAGTACACTTGGTCCCATACAAGTAGTGTCGCCATAACTTTAACGCGAACACTATCGCCGCCAACTCCAAATCATGAGTCGGATAATTCTTCTCATGATCCTTTAATTGCTGCGACGCGTAGGAGATTACTTTCCCCTTTTGCATTAAGACACACCCAAGTCCCATCTTGGAAGAGTCACTAAACACAACAAAATCTTTCGATCCCTCGGGTAAGGACAAGATCGGAGCTTCACACAACTTTCTCTTGAGCGTCTGAAACGCTTGCTCTTGTGCATCGGTCCAAAGAAACTTGACGTTCTTCCTTGTAAGAGAAGTGAGCGGTGTAGCTGTCTTTTAGAAATCTTGAATGAAACGCCGGTAGTAACCCGTCAAACCCAAGAAGCTTCAGATCTCTGTCGGACTTGTTGGGATCTCCCAACTCATCATTGCCTCGATATTTGTCGGGTCCACTTTTACCCCGTCCTTTGATACCACATGCCCCAAGAATTCCACCTCTTGGAGCCAGAACTCGCACTTGGAGAATTTCGCAAACAGCTTCTCCCTTCTTAGAACCTCTAATACTTCCTGTAAGTGTTTCCCATGCTCGGACTCATCCTTGGAATAAATTAAAATATCGTCAATGAAGACGATTACGAGTTTTCTAAGAATGGACGCCACACACGGTTCATCAAATCCATGAATACGGCCGGAGCGTTGGTTAAGCCGAAAGGCATCAACAAAAACTCATAATGACCGTAGCGCATTCGGAAAGCCGTCTTCGGTATGTCCTCCTTCTTCACTCTTACCTGATGATACCCGGACCGAAGGTCAATCTTTGAGAAACACCCCGCACCTTGAAGTTGATCGAAGAGATCGTCGATACGAGGTAGAGGATACTTATTTTTCACCGTGACTTTGTTTAGCTCTCGGTAGTCGATACACATCCGCATGGATCCATCCTTCTTCTTCACGAACAAAACGGGTGCTCCCCAAGGTGACGAACTTGGTCGAATGAAGCCCTTCTCCAACAACTCCTGAAGTTGCGTCATCATCTCTTTCATTTCTGTCGGTGCCAAACGATATGGAGCACGAGCTATCAGAGCCGCTCCCGGAGTGAGGTCGATCTGAAACTCTACTTGTCGTGTCGGTGGCAACCCGGGTAGGTCTTCCGGAAAGACATCCGGAAAATCTCGCACCACTTCTACATCTTCTACCTACTTCTTCTCTTTCTTTGCGTCTACCACATAGGCCAAATACGAAAGGTAACCCTTCGCTAGAATCTTGTGAGCTTTTAGAGATGAAATAATGGGATTATTTCTCTTTCCTTTCTCCCCATAAATGATAACCACACCATTTCCCGGCGATGGCACTTGGATCATCTTTCTAGAACAAAAGAGGTCCGCCTTATGTTTTACTAACAAATCCATGCCTATAACCACATCGAACCCACCTATAGCCATAGGTAGTAAATCTACTCCAAAAGTAATCCCATCAATTTCTAAAGTGCAATCACAAAAACGGTCTCGAATGATCACTTGATCCCCATTAGCTATCTCTACTACTAACGCATCGGGGAGGACACTAATAGGAGTAGTGAATTTCTTACTGAAGGTATTCGATACAAAAGAACATGTAGCACCCGAATCAAACAAGACACGGGCCGGAAAGAAGTTTACTAGAAACGTACCTGAAACAACATCAGCGGTCTCCTTTGCCTCTTCAGTAGTCATCCGGAAAGCTCGACTCGGTGCCCTTGGTGATTGCTCGACTCTAGCCGTCGAACCCACAAAATTTCCACCATTTCCTCCTCCTAGCTTTGGGCAATTTCTTTTCATATGCCCCGGTTCTCCGCACTCATAACAAACCGACCCCCGGATGGAGCATTCTCGAGTTGTGTGGCTCTTCTTACCACACTTGACACACCCGGCTGGACCGGAGTAAGTGCTTGTAGCGCATGGCCCCGAGTGCTTTGACTTGCACTTGTGGCACCACCGATTCTCATGACGTTGATCACCCGCCCTTCCACTCGCAAAGGGTCTTGATTTACGAACGGGCCCAGATGGTCCTTCCCACTTCCGCTTCTCACCAGCATGCCTCATCTCTTCCCTTTCAGCATTGATGTCGTCCTCAACGAGCAAGGACTCTTCAATAACCTCTTGTAAAGTCGAACACTTTGCATTGCTTACCGCCGTTCGCATCTCGGCTGGTAACCCTTGATGATAGGCTTTAATCTTTGACCTTTCATCGGGGACCAGATGTCCCACCAAGTTTAGTTTCTCTAAAAAGAGTTTGGAGTAGCCAACAATAGACAGGTTCCCCTTCTTCAGCTCTCTGAACTCCTGCTCCAACTTGTCCATCGCACGCTCACTACAATACTTGTGCATAATCTTCTCTTTGAACATCGGCCAAGTTAACTTAGCTAGAACTTCAGGAGTGAGGACTGATCGAGTGACATTCCACCAAATCAAAGCCTCTCCCCGAAGTAGTTGAGAAGCAAACTTGACCCGTTGAGAGGGATCACACTCACTTGACTCAAAGGCCATATCTATCTCCTTGAGCCATTACATACAAGCCACCGGATTATCGGAACCCGCAAACTCCTTAGGGTGGCACCCCAGAAACGTTTTGTAGGTGCGCCCTTTAGTCTTCGTCTTGTTCCCATCATCAGATGGGTCCTCAACAGATACCACATTTGGTCCACCCGACCCCACAACAATGTTTTCCGCCATTGTTTCAGGTTGTCGGTTGCTGACGTCTCGATCCTCTAATAGTTTCATGAAGAACTCTTGTTGTTGGTCCATGGCGGAGTTCATGGCCAACATCATGTTGTCCCGCAACCGGGTCTCCATAGTAACTTCCTCCATAATGGCATTATTTACATTGAGGTTTCGGCGCGGAATATGCTCAGGTCTGCCCCCCAAGATTCTACGTACGGGAATTCCATCGGAGGTTGCCCCCACAGGAGGTCGTACGGCTGCAGATTCCATTTCTGGTTGACCCTCTGGCATGTCCGGTAATCTACTTCGAGTGTTTACCATCACAATCTGCCATTCACGCACGAGAAATAGATTGAGAAAAGACTAAACGGGTTGAACTCATTGTACGTACTAATACCTTCATCAATTATCATAATAATGGCAAACCAAGTATGCTCACGTAACAATGCATTCATAATAGCAGTAGCTAAGTGAAATTATGAACGAACCATACACAAGAATTCTTGTCACCATCATCACAACTTTCAATTAAAGTAATTCCGTGTCAGACTTCATTTTTGGGCTGAGGGGAGTGTGGCGCAAGAGTGCCATGCGATAGCGACATTGTCACTATCGCCGGTCACTCTCGCGGGAGATGTACCGCGAGTTGGGGATGATGGTCGCGATTGTGACACGCAATAGTGACACTGTCACTATCGCAGGTCACTCTCGCGTGGAGTATACCGAGAGTCGGGGAAGTCGCGCGATTGTGACACGCGATAGTGCCAATGGCACTATCGCCGGGCACTATCGCGGTCGGGTTGTTTGACTTAAATGCGTTTCTGGCCGATTTTGTGTCCATTTCTCTCCTTCTCTCTTTTTCCTTGGGCGATTTTGAGACCCCAAAATCAGTTCCTTTCACTCCCAAACCCTAACCCTCATTAATATCAATCATCTTGGTAGTTGGGGTTGAACTGTATGCATTTATTATCATCCAAGGAGATTTTCTAGGGTTTCCTCAAGATCAATCACCTCTCATTTTCAAGTCTCATCTCTCCAACTTCTAGGTTTTTCATCTTTTCTAGGTTTTGGTTCAAAACCTAGATTGTGAGTTTACTAAATCTTTGTTAAAACTAGATACACATCATCATCTCTTACTTGTTATTATTGTAACATTTCTCAAAAATCCTAGAAAAACGGATATGAGGTATACTAAAATTTGCCATAGCAAGAGCCTCCCAAAAATGGGGAATATATAACTAACCTGTTTAATCACAATTGTAATTTAAACAGACAATAAATTAACAACCAACTAATCTAATTTCTACAACTAGAAAAGAGATTACAAAAGGGTTGTTAACTATAAACCCAACAATTCATTTTCAAGAGTAATGAGTGTCCAAGTGCAAAATCCCCAAGCTCTCACCCCAAAGCATCTAAACCTGCTTCTGACCGGCACCGCTAGAACCTGCGATACATATCGACACCAAACAAGTGTTAGGCCAAAAAGCCTAATGAGTTGAACAATAAGAAGCATGCATGAACAATTACAATTCTTATCAACAGTTAACCAGAGTTCAATATATGTGGAGTCAATAGGGGAGATCCATAGAACCAATCAAGTTCCACCCAAGAGTCGATATACCTTGATGCCCTTCACAAGGAACATCCGAAAGGCCCGACACACTCGAGGACTACACCAAAAAGGAAATTCCTCGAATAGCGGAGGTCTAGGCATATACCATCACAGTGGCACCCAAGACTACATCCTCCTAGTGTCTACTGACTTGGTTCGTCCAACATAACGCATATAGGAGGTCCTTTAGGTATATTTCAACCCAACATATTTCGATACCTACTACGGGTACAATATTACCATCCCAATTCCAATAAGTCTAACAAGAGACCCACATGACCATTTTGCTTATCATGCATATCAAATATTACCACAAAGATATTCCAACTAGAAACCATCTTCATATCGATACATGTATACATTTATCATATCAACGTATACATATTATGCATCCAAGAGGAAAAGCCCCAATACTTGCACACTTATAGTACACCATAGTATTTCACATACAACCACATTTCTTCATAAGAAAATCCCAAGTATTTAGACATGTAAAGATAAACAACCATAAATAGAAGCATAAGATGTGTATCTAGTTTTGACAAAGGTTTAGTAAACTCACATTCTAGGTTTTGTACTAAAACCTAGAAAAGATGGAAACCCTAGATGTTGAAGATGAGACTTGGAGGTGAGGAATGAGGGTCTTGAAGAACACTTTAATAAAGACACTTGAATGGAGCTTTGATGACAACTTAATACTCTCACCAACCTAAACCCTAGAAATTTATGGAGGTAGGTGAAGAAGACCTAAAAATCGCCCAAAGAGTATGCTCTCCCGTTTTTGATAAAAATGCTTGAAATGAGGGGTTGAATTCTATTAAAAACAACAGACTGGACCACGCGGGCGATTATGCTCCGCGACATTGCCACTGGCATAGTCGCCGAACCACTAGACCTCTCGGTACATGCCTCGCGATAATGACACGGCGATAGTGATCAGGTCATAATCGCGTGTCATAGTCGCCGAACACACCCCACCCGCGGTACACCATCCGCGACCTTGACACGACGATAGTGACAATGTCACAGTCGCCTGTCATAGTCGCACCAGACTCCAAACTTCCCGAAATTTGACCAATTTTGATAACGAACGTGAGTGCTTGAACGATTGAAAATGGTAAATCAAATATATGACATTTCAACATAATAATGATCATAAAATGCACATAAAGACACATATTCTCACATAAGCGCAATTTATGCATTAAGGGAGACAAAATACTTACCTTGCGAATTTCCGGGTGTTACAGTTTATCTCTATGTGTTCAAATACTTGATGGTGGTTTTATGAATAATATGTTGGAGGATTTCTTATGAGTATCTTGCCATGATTTACTCCATTTGTCAAATATTTGGGATTTACTTCATATATACATATTATTGGTATTTTGACATGATTTGGAGTATATGTGACATAGTAGATGATAAATTCTACTTGGAATGCCTTCTTGGCGATATTGTATCTAAATATTGGTTATGTTGGAATTTGGGTCTCATAATGGACTTATGTGTTAGGATGGTAACATTGTACCCATGGTTGGTATCGAAATGTGTTGGTTTAAATATACCTCTAGACCTCCTATAAATTATGTTGGATGAACCAAGTCAGTAGACACTAGGAGGATGTAGTCTTGGGTGCCACCGTGATGGTATGTACCTAGACCTCCGCCATTCGGGGAATTTCCTTAGTTATAGTCCTCGGATGTGTCGGGCCTTTCAGGTGTCTCTTGGTAGATGGCATCAAGGTATATCGACTCTTTGGGTGGAACTTGATTGGTGCTATGGGTCTCCCCTATTGACTCCACATTTGTTGAACTTTGGTTAACTGCTGATAAGAATTGTAATTGTCATGCATGCTTATTATTGTTCAACTCACTAGGCTTTTTGGCCTAACACTTGTTTGGTGTCGATGTGTATCTCAGGTTCTAGCGGTGCCGGTTCTAAGCTGGCATAGTTGTTTGGGTGAGAGCTTGGGGAATACTTGCATTTGGACATACTTTTGGATAGAAGAACATTTGGGTTTATAAATAACAACCCTTTTGTAATCTCTTTTCTAGTTATAGAAATTAGATTAGTTGGTTGTTAATTTATTGTCCGTTGAATTACAATTGTAATTAAACATGTTTGTATATTTCCCCATTTTTGGGAGGCTCTTGCTATGGCAAATTTATATACCGTATGTCCGTTTTTTGGATTTTTGTTATCCCTATTTTTAGGGTGTTACAGAACAGCCCCTTTTACTACCCGTGTACAACCTCCCGCTTGAATAAACCTCCAACTCGTCGTCGCCAATCTACTGCTTCGATCCCAAACTTCGGCAACACGATTACCAGCTTTATGACAGTCCCGATACTAGAACCAGTTCCGTCGGCCACATCACCGATATTGTGTCGTAGCCACCGCACGGTCACGGGCAGGCTGCTGGATTGGTCAGCCACCTGGCCCAGTCAATTTTTATGCCACTACTTCTCTTATTGATCCACTCGAAACACGTCCGCTGAGCCTCCAAGAATCTTTCATCCAGTTTCCTTTTATCGTTTTTGAAAACATTTTGATTTCGATGACCCCAGATCATGTATGCCATACTCCACACCGTTTCTATCCAAAGTTTGCACCGCGAACCATTACCTGTCGACCGTTGACCCAACTTCTCTAAATCTTGAAGAGTATATAAATTTTCTTCTTTAAGATTCCACCATCGCAGCACCAATTTCCAAACTTTTTCTACCTCTTGACATTTCACCAACACATGATTAACCGTTTCCACTTCTTTTCCACATAGGGGGCATAACACCGAATCTAGGTCCATCCCCCACCTCTCTAAGACCTCTCTACATGGTAACCTTCCTATTTTTGCCTTCCAAAAAAATATACAAACTTTCTTCGGAATCGTCTTCGACCAACTAGTTTTGCTATATTGATCACCTACATCCGTCATTCTCTCCTCTAATATTTCCTTGAACTCTTGAACATAATATAAGCCTTCACCCCCCTCCCCGCCACTTCGTATGGTCTCTTACCTCTACCTTCGGACTCCAATTACTGACTAATTCAATCATCTCTTCGAGCTCCCCCGCCTCCCTTCCTCTCGGTTCTCTCCTCCATGACCACCTCTACTCCCAACTTCCATCGACCCATGCTCCCTTGTCGGTAATCGAATCCTCTTTTCTAATATCTAATTGAAATAGTCTCTTGAACCTACTACTTAGCACCTCATTGCCCATCCACCTATCTTTCCAAAACCTCGTTTCATCCTCTCTCCCCACTTCTATCCCAAATAGAGCTCCAAAGTTGATTCCCAATTTTTCCACCTCCTTGCCTATCCTAATTATGTTTCCCCACACCGATCGGGCCCCCCTAATCGCCCCATCATTACCACCGATTCCCCCTCCCTCCCATACACACTTTTTATCACCTTTACCCAAAAAGATTCATTTTCCGTAACGAATCTCCACCACCATTTACCTAGCAAACCCCAATTTGACGCTTGCAAACTACCCACATTTAGACCTCCCCGATTGAAATTCCTCACCACTCTCTCCCATTTTACCCAAGCCACCCCCATCTTTATATTTGAACCCATCCCCCCACCCTAGAAAAAACGACTTCTCACACTCTCGAGTTCACGAATCACACCGCACGGGGCACGAAAAAGCGACAAGTAGTACAAAGGAAGACTACCTAAAACCGATTTCACCAATGTCAACCGTCTGCCAATCGATATCAATTTCGCCTTCCATGCCGCCAATTTGTTTTCCACCTTCTTTATGACTTCTTTCCAACTTTCAATTTTGTTCATTGCCCTCCCTACAGGTAAGCCAAGATAGGTAAAAGGTAGCTCTCCATACCCGCAACCCAAACTGGAAGCCCAAAATTTTATTTCTTCGTTGTCAATGCCCACTCCGAAAAGTTTGCTTTTATTCAAGTTTATCTTCAACCCGGATGCGACTTGAAAACAATGAAGGATTTTCAATAGATTTTTTATGTTTTCGACATTCCAATTACTGAAAAAAATCACATCATCTGCATATTGTAGATGCGACACCATTATATCGTCTTTGCCAATTGCAATTCCTTCGAACACTCCTTTGTCTCTTGCTTCTAACATCAATATATTTAGGCACTCCGCTACTATTAAAAATAGAAATGGGGCTAAGGGATCACCTTGTCGGAGACCCTTTTCCATTTTAAACTCTTTTGTTGGGGACCCATTGACAAGGACCGATACCGAAGCCGACTCTAAACACGCTTTAATCCACTTGCACCATTTCCAACTGAAATCCATCGAGACTAAAGTTTCTAATAAAAAGCGCCATTCGACACTATCGTATGCCTTTTCAAAATCTACCTTAAAGACCAAGCCTTTTCTTCTCGTTCTTCGAATTGAATCCACCAACTCGTTTGCAATCAATACACCGTCTAAAATATACCTACCTTTGATGAACGCCGCTTGTGTTTCTCCGATTAACTTTCCCATTACTTTCTTTATTCTCTCCGCCAAAACCTTTGCCACTACTTTATAAAAGACACCGATCAAACTAATCGGCCGATAATCGTTGAGGCTCGTCGGATTTGAATTCTTTGGGATAAGTGTTATAAATGAGGCATTTCTACCCGATCCCAGAAGCTCTCAATTGCCTTCATTTAAGAGTTGTTTATATCTTATAGAATTCAAAAAGGACAAAAATTTACTGATGAATAGAAATATTCAAGATACATTTCAACTTAGGAAAAAGGAATAACACATAGCAACAAGAAATTTTGATGTTTTAAATGTTTATCGAATTTATAATAATCAACCAATAGAACATGGAAAAAAATATATTATAAAATGATAAATGACAGCTCATTCCGGATAAATTAGTTATTTCACCAATCTGTTGTATGTCTGAATACCATTTGGATACCAAAATAGCAAAAGGATTGGAGATGGGCTGAAAGCCCAATCAACAGAATAATGGATTTAGAAAGAAGAATAAAAAATATTTAAGATAAAGCAACAGAGTCATTCTTCTTCTCTCTCTCTCTCTCTCTCTCTCTCTCTCTCTCTCTCCCCCCTAGGGTTACATCCATTTTTATCAACCCCAATCAACAAATCTCGGCTTCTTCTTCTCTTCTTTCTCCATCTAGAAAGCACTGTAATCGGCAGGCATGTGCTCATCCTTTGTCCGACTAGATCTTCGATCAGGTATATTCCGGTCTACACTAGTTGGGATCTCTTTACTGTAACAAATTAGCATTTTCTTTGTTTCACTTTTTTGTGTCAGTATGTTTGGATAGAATTCGAAATCGATTCATTTGATTAGCTTCAAACTGCTGTAAGCGTCGTCCCATTGTAGATATATTGCGTCCAGACCCTTATCAACAACTAGTTTTAGTATTCATATGATCGCCGGTGGATCTAGGAATTTTAGGATAAGTGATCGCTTTACTAGGCACTGTACTTCAATAATTCAAAAGCAATTCAAAAACTTGAATAAGAAAACAATGGCAATAGATTAACCTAGTTCGGAGATTCAAATTGAATATTTGAAAGAGACAGCTTCACATGGCAATTTCAAAGTTTACATTTTGTTTTCTTATCTTGGAAATGGCTGTATAACTATACTAACTTCCAGTATTGAGGAAGGATATTCTATTTTATGGGAATTGCTAACATTTTGTTATGGGACTATTAGTCAAAAAAAAATTATGCCTGGTCCTATGACCTCCCACTCGATATCAGCTACTGTTTTGGGTTATTGATTTTGATGCAAAACTTGAGGGTTGAGCTGTCTATGGTTGACATTACCTCCAAAGTTGCTACTTTTACGAATGTAAGATGCGAAATTTGTTTATACTAAGAACTAGGTTTGTTTTCACCTTTTTATGTGCTTAAATGCGATGTTTGTAATTCAAAATCGAGCTTGAGGTTGTTTTAGGCTAACTTTTGGATTTCTATGTGTATTCAGAAGTTTGATGCATTTATCATATTTCTTTTGAACCGAGGAAGGATATATTTTTTAATGCACATAATTGACTTTGGTTTAAGTTCTTTACTGAATGGAATTGATATTTTTAGTAAAACGAAATATTTCATACATGGAAAGCACTGAATTAATTGTTGTTTTTTGCTTTTAGGTTGAAAAGTATTATGTTTGCTGCGCGAATCAGGTTACCAGTTTCTGGACTTTGTAGGTAAGTAACGCATTTTCAAATTCTCTATTCGTATTTGTAGTGAGATTATATTCCTTAACCTAGCTACCTTCATTTTTTTTAATTAAATGAGATTCCGTTTTTGGATTTGCAAAGGAAAAAAAGACACATTTGTTTTGAGACGGAGGGAGTATCAAAGCTTCCTCTTGGACTGAGATTTTGACTAACTAGATACCATGCTTAACATCTTCAATATATATGGAACATGAACTTATCAGTTGTGCTATTGTGTTAGTAGCATGTCTTCATTCATAAATATATTTCACCGGTGAACAATTGGCAAGAGTTGACTAGTCCATGGAAGTCTTTTCGTAAAGACTTCTAGCAATTTCTCAAGTATGAACATATTGGGGGTTAATAGAAAAAGAGCCCACTTGGTAAAAGTAAAACTTGGGACAGTTGTTTTCCTCATTATTTATTCCACTTACTCCCCCTCCATTTTTCTTACAGCTTCACAGTGGATCACTTTTTCTGTTTCGTTAGCTTGTCTTCCTTGCCCCAATCGTCTCCCTCCTATAGGTATACCATTTAAGCGTGGCTATACCTTGTTGTCGTTGGTTCTCCTCATTAGGGCTTGATTTCATAATTCAATTCTGCTTGTACAAAAACAAAACTTGAATCTTGATCAAATTCCATCAGACAGCCATTAATGACTTGTTGAAATCTCCATTTCTTCTTATTTTCTCTCACAATCACAATTGGATGGTGTAATCGTCCTACACTAGCCGTCCTACATGTCACCTGCCTGGTTCAGTTCCGGTATGTAGGCGCTGACATCATGTTGCTTGACCATAAATTTGCCTTAATTTGTGATCAATGTTGCAAATCTTTGCTACAGCTCGTAAACTGATCTCATAAGGTTGTTGTGATGTTTTTCTTTTTGGTGGTAGTGGAACTCTATGATTCATAACTATTTTATTTATTTTCTTATTAATTTGTGTTGTGATTCTAGAGATATGGTTTTAAACTGTGTTTTAAATTGACATCAAGCCATCTGAATTGTTTATATAGTGTATGGTTGATCATAAAATACTTCTGTTTCAGGCCATCTGAATCCTTTATTGGGTGGGGAACCCATTTAACATCCCTTTCGTAGGAGGAAGTAACTATGCAACTTGGTGGAGCAAAAGATTCCCAAATCCGTGACACCAGTAACCAGAAGGTCCACCCCCAACCCATGGAAGAGGCTGCAAACCAAAATCCTGAAGCTGTTGAAGCTTTAGTCTCTAAGATATTCACAAACATTTCTTCGTTAAAATCAGCTTATATTCGACTTCAATCTGCTCATACTCCTTATGACCCTGACAAAATCCAAGCTGCTGATAAGCTTGTGATTTCCGAGCTCAAGAATCTCTCAGAACTCAAACATTTTTACCGAGAGAACAACCCACGGCCCACATACATATCTCCTCAGGACTCTCGATTGGCTGCTGAGATTCAAGAGCAGCAGAGTCTTTTAAAGACCTACGAGGTGATGGTAAAGAAATTCCAATCCGAGATTCATAATAAAGATTCCGAGATTCTTCAGTTACAGCATCATATCCAAGAGGCAACTCTAAAGCGGGCAAAACTGGAAAAGAATCTCAAACTGAGGGGTTTATCGTCATCATCCAAGGAGTCTGAAGGCTCGATTGATGACAATGAGCCATTTTCTACAGACTTGACCCCTGAGCTTTTCAAGTCAGCCGTAGAAGTTGCTTCCAAAGCCATTCATGATTTTTCCAAACCATTAATCAACATGATGAAAGCTGCTGGTTGGGACCTTGATGCAGCTGCAAACTCGATCGAACCCGATATCGTTTACACAAAGAGGGCCCACAAGAAGTACGCATTTGAATACCATATTTGCCAAAAGATGTTCAGCGGGTTTCAGCAAGAAAACTTTGGTCTTAAATCAGAAACCGACACAAGCAGCAGTAAAGAAAGCTTCTTCCAGCAGTATCTCGCTTCACGAGAAATGGATCCGCTCGATTCCGTTGGGCAAAACCCGGACTCTGATTTCGGAAAATTTTGCAGAAGCAAGTACATACTTGTTGTCCACCCCAAAATGGAAGCTTCTTTTTTTGGTAATTTAGATCACAGGAACTACATCATGGGAGGTGGCCATCCAAGAACACCGTTCTATCAAGCCTTTCTAAAATTAGCAAAAGCGATCTGGCTGTTGCACCGTTTGGCTCATTCCTTTGACCCGGTGGTCAAAGTTTTCCAAGTGAGCAAAGGAAGTGAGTTTTCGGAGGTTTACATGGATAGCGTGCTGAAGAATTTCGTTGTGGTGGAAAGTGGTGAGAAACCAAAGGTCGGTTTAATGGTTATGCCTGGTTTTGGGATTGGTGGGAGCGTAATTCAATGTCGTGTTTACCTGACCGGAATAAAGGAAATCGAATAACAACGCAGATAGGCTTCTGGTGGTCTTAAAGGTGGTAGTAAGATGAAATGTTTGATGTGTTTTTTTAGTGTGGTTGCTATGTTTGGGTTACTTAATGTATGTGGTGTATTTGGTTGATATAATACCAACTACTTATTGTGAATGAGAATGGAAATATTATGCGTTTTATTGCAATGTTCTCCCTTTTTTTTTTTAAAGTTATTGTTGCTCCATTTGTCAGGTTATAATCTCCGGGTCGGGTTCTCACCCGGGTTCCGGTGAGAAGTTGAAGTTAACGTGAGAAGTGGTTATCAACCATTTCGCCGTACAACCGCCATGACACCAAGCCTTGTGTCTCACACCACATTAAGTTTGTGACACGCCATGGTTTAATGCACAATTTCTTGATATAATATTTTATTTTTCTTTACGTTTTTAATATCTTATTTGCAAGTTTTTTAATATATATCATAATTTAACTTGCTTATTACTATTGACCCATTAAGTAACACTACAAAACATATGTTTTTATATATAATATTATACTAGTGTTGGGCCCGTGCATTGCACGGGAGGATAAATTTTTTGTTGGAATATTGAACCGAGTTAAAATGAAACATAATTTCTCTGTTAACAGTTAATGAAATACAATGTGAAAAACGAATGTATTTTCATAAGTGGTTAACTTGCATATATTCTTAATCGTTTGTTGTTATGAGTTTGTGCAATAATATTGATAATAGTTTTGTATTATATTATTTAAAACTCAAACGACATGTCTCACAACATATCACTATGATACATAGAGAAGCTATATATATTTATAGTGAATGTAGAGACTATTTTAAAATCTTTTATTTTCATTTTCGATTTTACATTTAAATGTAAATATATTAAAAATATGGAAGAATATTTTTATATCTACATCGTTTCTATTTTATTTTCTTTACACTTGGTTAATTTGGAAAGTATTGCGGAATATTTTTATTTTAAAGAATACGATAATTTATTAGTGTATCTCGTTATTTTTTATTTTTAATTCATATCAACCTTCTTTTTTCTTCTTTTAATGCTCGTGAAAAAAAAATACGTGTAGATTTTATATTAGCAAAAAAATACGTGTAGATTTTATATTAGCAAAAAAATACGTGTAGATTTTATATTATGCTAATATAAAATACGTGTAGATTTTATAAAATAAAATAGATTTTATATTAGCAAAAAAAAATACGGAAGAAAAAAAAGTTTATATTACATCTCATTAAGTAAAAAGATTTTATAAAATAAAATATGGAAAAAGATTTTATAAAATAAAATATGGAAAAATCATTATGAGATGTAATATAAAAAAATACGGAAGAAAAAATATTTTATATTACATCTCTTTAGTATAGATTTAAATGTAAAATCTACATTTAAAATAGATTATGCTAATATAAAATCTATTTTATAAAATCCTCCACCAAAAAAACAAATATTTATATTAATAAATGAGTATCCATTCCACAAATAGATGATTATGTGAGATACTGTGCTTGGAAAGGTTGTACCAAAGCATTAAGAAATTGTAAATTAAGTAATTTGCTTTAATTAGTTGTACTTTGTGCTTAAAATGTTGTAATTAAGAGTTTTTTATGTCGTTTTTATAATATAGTATAGATATGAATTAGAAAAATGGTGCCATAAGTCATTCCTTGAGATTAAAATGATCAACAGTTCAGATCCACTTCTCACGTTAACCTCAATTTCTCACACAATCATTCTTCTGTAATTTCCCTTTTGGATTCATTTAGATAAAACTATTTAGTACAAAATCACCTATTTCTCTTATCTCTACTACTATATAAAAAAACTAATACGGTTATTGTACAAACTTTTGTACAATAACACTTATCATCCTAAACTTTTGTACAATAACACTTATCACCCTTATAATGTTACATTTACTGCCCTTACATTTACTTATTTAATTCATTTTATATCCCTTATTTTTTCATTTTTCATTTTACACCATTATCATATTAACACAAATAATCGTATATAAACAAAAATGCAACGAAAAAATATGTTTCTTTTTTTACAAATTATATCATTATAATCGTCTCATCAATACCTTCAAAACGAGCCCATTATTGAATATTTTTTAATTTAACCGTACTATTAAATATCATTAATCTCTACTACTATATAAAAAACTAATACGTACAAACTTTTGTACAATAACACTTATTACCCTAAACTTTTATACAATAACACTTATCACCCTTATAATGTTACATTTACCACCCTTACAATTACTTATTTAATTCATTTTATATCCCTTATTTTTTCATTTTTCATTTTACGCCATTATCATATTAACACAAATAATCGTATATGAACAAAAATGCAACGAAAAAATATGTTTCTTTTTTTACAAATTATAACATTATAATCGTCTCGTCAATAACTTCAAAACGTGCCTAATATTGAATATTTTTTAATTTATCCGTACTATTAAATATCATGAATATCTACGAACTAATTTGTTTTCTATCTATACGTTTTATTTTTTTCCACCGTTAGCATATTAAAAATACACAATCGTAAAATATGTTTCATTCTTATTATAATTTATATCATTATAATGTTTTTGTCAATAATTGTAATATAAACTAATTATTGAATTTCTTTATGGGTTTAGGGTTTCATAAATTGTGATTCTTAGGTCATGGTTGATTGTTGATGACATGTCTATAAGGAAGTAGCATTAATTGTTCGTTATTTACTTACATTTCGCTACATCGTGCGAGTATATGCCTAGTTTGTCTTTTATTGATGTGTATGTAGACTCACATTTGCTTACCTCTTTTATTTTTAACCGGTTACTTATATTATATTTGCTTACCTTTAAATGCAAATGAAGATGTATATGTGAACTTTTTTACCAATATACTTAATTTGTCCCAAAATAAATGTCCATAATTAAAATAGCATATAGTTTTAGACATGCATAATAATTACATTTTTTGTTAACCAAAATACATCTTTACAGATAAATTTTAAATATTTGTGCATTAATTAAGGGTAAATTAGAGAATTTAGTTTTCTATTTTTAAAAACAGACTTTTATTTTGGGACAAACATAAATAAAAATGTGGACGCTTATTTTGGACGGAGGGAGTATCATGTATGAATAATTTACTTTAATCTTTTTTTTCCCCATTCTTAGAGAGCATCTTCAACATCTATGTTATAATATAAATATTGGAGATTTCAGAGATATTTTTGCTAGGGGTGTGCAAATCTCGAATGGTGTCGAATTGAACCCGAATCGGAAATTAGATTTAGATGTGTGCAAAACCCGAATGCCTCGAATCCGAAAATCCAAAACCTAGGTTTTGGGGAATATTTGGGTTCGAGTTTGGTTTAATTTTGCTCATCTGATTGGTCTGAAAACCTGAAATATATATATATCGTGGAAAGCGAAGACAATCTCATTTGGAGGATACCTAACATTGGTCAAGTCGGTTCTCGGTAGCACCTTGTTATATTTCCTATCTTTGTTTTGGGCACCGCAAGGAGTGATAAATACACTTGAGAGAGTGAGAAGTAATTTTTTGGGGGGAGGGTTGGTGAGGAAAATTTACAAAAAAAGAAACCTCATGCGTGGGTCAACTGGGGAACGGTCTTGGGGGGCTCAAAAAGGGGGTCTTAATATTGGTGGGTTAAGGGACATGAATTGGACGCTTTTGTGCAAATGGTGGTGGCAGTTTAATGTTGAAAGGGAGGCCCTATGGGTTAAGTTAATTCAAAGTCTTTATGGGTGGGATGGGGGTTTGGTGGAGGGTAATAGTAGAGTTTCGGTGGGTAATGGGGTTTGGAGGGATGTGGTGAGGGTGGGGAGAGAGTTGGGAAATGAAGGTGTTAACTTTGCGGGGTCACTAGTAAAGGAGATAGGGGATGGGGCGGAGTCAATTGGATGTCATCTCTTGACCTTAAGACAAAATACTAGTTCTTGTCATGATATTTTGTAACTTCGAATGACCTCAAGACCTTCATATATCACTTGTAAGAATGAAATTAACCTTACGCAATTATTTAATTTAGATGGTGAACTGCTGTGTATTCTCACTTTCAAGCTATGATTATGTAGAAGAAAACTAATTACCACGTCAAGCTATGCAAGAAAAATAGATTTTCTTAGGAAATAATCATATTTGTAAGAGAAATCAAAGCAAGAGATCTATTACCTGAGGAAGAAGGTCGATTTGATGGTTGGATGGAGAAGTCGATCTTCAATTTTCGTAGGAGAAAGTCGATCTTGGATTAATGAAGAAGTCGATTCGTAGAGTTGAAGTCTAGATGTTAGAGGCCTATATATAAAAGTTTTGTAAAGACCTTTATATTTGTATTGGGCCTTATCATATAACATATTGGGCTTGGGCTTAAGAGTTGTACAAGAGATGTTGGGTAGTATAAATAAGGATCTTGTTTGTAAGTAAGTCATTTTAATAATGTAGCCGTACATGAGATAGTGTTTCTAGAGAGAGAAACCTCTTTCTCTCTCTAGATTGTGTGTAATACATATTGTGAATGATACAAAACTTGATTTTCTCCCAATTCATCTCTTGTCAATCCATTCTACATTGAAATGTTGTAATCTGGGCCTATCAAGTGGTATCAGAGCGGAATCAAAAATCATTTTCGATACGATCAAGTTTTTATAACAATTCAATGTGTACAATAACTTTTCAGATGAACAGTATTTGTCGATTTCAGATTTTAAAATTTTGAGCTCAATTGGATGTTCTTTGATGCTAGATTGGTTCGATGATCATTGCTGAATCTATTGGAATCAATCACAATGTTTGATTTCATCAAATTTGGAGGATTTAGTCGAAATTTTGAGAATTTTGGTTCGAAAAGTGTTTTTCACTGTGTTGTGATCGAATTCAGATTTTTAGTGGTTTCTGGACAAGATCATCAACATCAAAACTTATCAGAATCGTTTTTCGAACATGCGTACAAATTTTCATCTCAAAATTCAAAGTATCGTGACACTTATGTTGTTTTATAAGTGACAGAGGCCGCTTGAAGCAAGATGCAAAGTTGTCACAAGTTCATGTGGTTGACACAAGATTTGAGGTTATCGTCAGAATTTTTTCTAAGGGATCTTATCCCAAGTAACTGGGTGCGTCAAGTGACTCTTCAGATCCTTCGATCTGCGACAAGTTACTGTGCGTATCATTTGATCTGCACCAAGTTGATGGTTACGCAAGTCGAGGGTTGTGACAAGTTACTTGTCGGGTCAAGGCCCTTGCGTCAAGTGAGGTTGACGCATGTAGATGTAGGCCCTTGCGACAAGTGAGGTTGACACAAGGAGTTTGCGTCAAGTGCACTTCTCGGCTCATGCCACTTGCGACAAGTGAGATTCATTGATCAATGGTTTACGACAAGTGGGTCTGCAACAAGTGAAGTTGTTTGGTCTGCGACAGGAAATTATGAAGGGTGACATCAAATATAGGAGAGGAGACCAAATGTCCATTTGGCCATATGGTATCAAACCCCACCAGAGATATAAGAGACTAAATAATACCGTTGGCCAAAGCACCCAATATGCATGTGTAAAAACACTAGTTTAACATTAAACAACTATTCATGAAATATTTGAGCGTTTGTGGTACTCCAACAAAATAATATAACGTTAGAAAAGCATAGAAAATTTTATTAGTGGAGTAACTAAGAATGATGATCCACTTCTTTGGAATCCTACTTGCAGTTCATAAAGAAGATATACAAAGTACCTTTTGCTTTTGGGGCTCTGCGTTGTGGTTTGCATTAGCACCAAACACAAGTTTTCCTTGTGATCGACGAGAACTGCTTTGTGAACTAGATCCTGTAAACCACAAGGGTTGTGGCGTACTGGTTTCAGCGTTCAAACCTTATGCTGGTGCCTTGCTTGAAGGAACAGATGATACAGGTCTCTCAGGCTCCTTGTAATCTAGAGGAGAAGCAAAGTCCACCTAGCAGTCGGTTTCAATGATACTTATTGCATGAGAAGGTTTTGATTCAATGATATCTATGTAGTATTTCTTGTTGTTATATGCCACCATGATGCTATCCCCTGTTGTCAAACAAGAGAAGTTCCTCAATGTTGTCTCCAAGTTGCATGGGAAGAACAGAAAATTATATCAAAAGGTTGACATGCATAAAGACAAATAAATAAACTTACTACGAATAGTATGCAGTGTCCCTTAACATGAAGTAGTAAACAAAGAAACCATGGAATTATAGACTTCATAAAGAAAACATGTACTAATTTACATAGACTTACATTGCTTTTGGGTTGGAGATATCCAAGAAGTCCTTCGTGTGTGGCTGTAATTTAACATATGTACCCTTTGGGAGGGTCACATTTTTTACTCGCACAACATCTCCTTGTAAAAGCAAAATTTCCATCATCTGTATGAAAAATCAATGTGTATCAATAGGCATGAAAACTAAGAGGTCTAGGAGGAAAACATGTGAAATAACATGACCCAACGGTTATGAAAGGAAAGAAACCAACAGTAGGAATGAATCTTCAGAAAACATACCCAATAAAGCATATAAGTCATGCCTTCTTCCGCAATGAACTCCAGAACCCGGCAATGAGAAACTCGCTTAGTAGCAGAATTGCGTAGCTCAAACAACATTGATAATCAATATGAAGAGAAGTTGCATTACAAAAGTTTCGCTGTCAGAACCTTATAAAGATTCTATTCCAGATTCCAAGGTTGGGAGTTGGATGAAGCAACAGAATAATACAGAAGATACTTGTTAAAGAAACTTAGTATGAAAAACTAACCAAGGCGATCAAGGGCCGAAAGAGGCATTATAACTAAAACATAAATAAAGAAATGTCAATAATTGAACAAGAATAATGGATAAAACATACAAACACTAAAATACAAATACCACGGGGAAAACAGTTGTAGATCAGAACAATAAAGCATGGCTTCAAGTTGAAATATAAATCATACTTCTTGTGCAAGGGGCCACAGGAAAATATGTATATTTTCAACAGAAAAGGGGGAACATGTAAAGAACTATCTGATATAGATCATTTCAAATTGAAGGCCTAAGTTGCATAGGTAGAATGTTTGAACATTTTGTTTGGGATAAATAATTTCTAAGTTATGTTTCCAGTCTAGGAATGAAAGAATAAGTAGAAGTTCCCTTTGCATATGAAGAATAAAACAATAAGCAAAAATAAAGCTTCCTAACCTTATCGATAAAAGATGCAGGGTAGCATCGATATATTTGCAAAAAGGATGTTCCATGATAGCCATAACCATCAAAATACAGCAACTGACCAATATTACATATGGAAACTTTGGAAACCAAAATTAACCAATCATTAAATTTTATTTTTTTTTATTTTTAATTGATAAAGTTATTTTAGTCTTTTACATAATCTCATAATATATATGGTAAATGTTATTATTATTATTATTATTATAATATTAATTATTTAATTTTAATGTATTTTATATATGGTAATATTGATCTTTTATTAATTTAAACATGAAACATTTAATTTAGGTAAACACAAATTGATTCATACACAAGCTACAAATCAAATTATTTTTTCTAATTCTTATGAATCAGTGATTGATTCATCCAATAAATGAAAGTTTATATTCATATGAAATCTTCAATATTACCTTCAAGCACAAAATATTAATATAGTGAAACATAATAGATTTGATATTGTGAAACACAATATTAATATAGTGAAACCTGATGAAACATAAAATGTTAATATAGTGAAACCTAATAAAACATATTTGATATAGTGAAACATAATGGAAAGGTAACGAAACAAAATATTAATATAGTGAAACCTGCTATGGTGGAACAAAATATTAATATAGTGAAACAAAATATTAATATAATGAAACCTGATGAAACAGATTTGATATAGTGAAAAATAATGGAAAGATAATGAAACAATAATGGTAATGAAACTTAATTGGGTTTTTACATACTGCATATTGATGAATAGGTAATAAAAAAGTAGTCTTGATATATTATTGTTATCTTTTATTAATTAATTAATTAATTAATTAATTTATTACCATATATAATTATTATCTTTTATTAATAAATTAATTAATTTATTACCATATTTCATCTTTGTTGTCAAATTTGAAACACAAAAAAAGACACATTTACCCTTTTGACATATTATTATTATCTTTTATTAATAAATTAATTAATTTATTACCATATATAATTCAAATGAATCTTGATCATTGATTAAAAAGATCAATGGTTGAAGTTTGGTTTCCAAAGTTTCCAATTAAATTTGGTTTCCAATTGAAACCACCCCTATATATATATATATATATATATATATATATATATATATATATATATATATATAGGGTCAGGTTCAGGAGAAAACCTCAAAAAAACGAAAAACTGAGGAACACCTTGGTAGTCCTTCATCCGGACAGTATGCACTTGTGCATACAGGTAATTTGTAACATGCATTTGTGAATATGCACAAGTGCATAATACACTTGTGCATAAAAACCAAAAAACAACATAATTTATCTGTATGCACAAGTACATACCGTCCACATGAAGGGCTACCAGAGTGTTCTTCAGTTTTCCGTTTTTTTGAGGTTTTCCCTTGAACCTCCATATATATATATATATATATATATATATATAGAGAGAGAGAGAGAGAGAGAGAGAGAGAGAGAGGGTCCTCCTTTTGTTAACGAACAAAATAGTGTTAACTATGTTAACCATAATTGACCAATTAAATTTAATCCTTTTACTTGGTTTAATCACATGCCTAGTTTTTAATTCAAGGGTATAAAGGTAATTTTCTTTTTTAAATATGGAGAGTTAAATCCCTTTACTTGGTTCCCTTAAATATCTCGTTGATAAATATGAAATTAGTTTTAAATTGAATTTTATAATATTTTGTTATGTAAGCGACCATGTTGTTTCTTCTTATATGAAAATTGTTTTATGTTCACATATGAAAACAGTGACTCACATAGGAAAGTGATTGTGTTCATATATGAAAATAGGGGTTCACATATGAAGTTGGTTTTGTGCTAATGTATGAAAAATGTTGTGCGTATAAGAAATTGTTTTTTTGTTCATATATGAAAACTAGTTGTGTACCCGCGCAATGTGGCGGAACACCTAAATGTAAATGATTTTGAAGCTTTGGTGTCTTTTTAAAAGGAGACCTTAAGACATTATGATGATAGGATTTGCACTTAGGACCGTTTACTAAACACTTACGGGTAAGCGCTTACCGATATTATTTACCTTACGACTGAGCATGACAAAGAAAAAGAATGTTATCCGATAAGAGGCATAACAAGGACCGAAAGTCTTACCTAGCAAGTGAGTAAAAGAAATCTCTTACCCGGTAAGCGCTTTAAGACGCTTGCCAACAATTCATTTTGATGGCCGAGAATGTTAAACAATAAAGTTAGTGAGCGTGATTTCTCTTGCCAGTAAGCGCTTACCCAGTAAGCGCTTACCCAGTAAGCGCTTACCCAGTAAGCGCTTACCCAGTAAGCGTAAGCATTTGGTAAACGGCTACAACTTAAAACATTTTCAATAAATAAGAGTTATGGTTCCCATTACAGTGAGCGCTTAAAAATTGTATGACACTTCAAAATCCAATAACTCAAACCAATCCAATATAATCTAATTAGGTTAAAGAAACAATAAATTGGAGGGATTAAAAATTGTAGGGTCGAGTTCAAGGGAAAACCTCAAATAAACGGAAAATTGAAGAACACCCTGGTAACCTTTCATCTGTGCGGTATGCACCTGTGCATACAAGTAATTTGTAACATGCACATGTGCATATGCACAAGTGCATAATGCATTTGTGCATAAGAACCAAAAAACAACATAATTTACCTATATGCACAAATGCATACCGTCCAGATGGAAGGCTACCAGAGTGTTCTTCAGTTTTTCATTTTTTTAAGGTTTTCCCCTGAACCTCCATCAAAAATTGTAAGTGTTCATTTATCATAAGCCCTTTAAATATGACAATTACATAGAGTTATATCTATATCTATCATCACATCATTTATCTTATGGGGTTAATATTTTCGACCATCAAAACGGATATATGGTAAGAATTTATAACCCAATAAGCACTTACTGGGTAAGAGTCGCCACCCTCACTTACCAGTAAGCACTTACCGATGTAAGTGCTTAGTAAACGACCCTAAGTATCAAAAATAAATAATATATTCTATGTAATACTTGTAATTTACCTTTTCATGTACGAATATTGTTAAAATGATTTAGCGACTGATTTAAAGATTGCATGAATCCAAAACAGTTTAGTCAAGCAATTGGTATTGATGAATTGTGCAATACAAACATAAATCATAGCAGCCATGACCAATCCAAACTCGAAAGGAATGACCAAATCCAAATTCCCAATCTTGAAACCCAAATCATGACAGGTGTTTAACCACAAGTAATAACCAAACTTTTAGCTCAAACTTGATAATCCAAATCTGAGACAAAAGCAACCATTCTTTATGATCAGAAAGGTATAACATCCTTTCAACAAATAAATCCATCCAGCACTGAAAATCAAGTGTAGGGGCAACAACATATAGCAGACCAGAAGTGAAAAGAAATGGGAAATCATAAATCAAAACCGCTGCTGAAAAAATGGAAACAACAATCCCAGAACATACAAATATTGGACCAAAATAAAAGGAGAAGGTTCGGAAGCAAGGACGCAACAACATATTAAAAAATAATCATTTTCCACATTACAGATCCAAAAAGCAGGCATACAAAATTTGGCCAAAGACCATTTCAGACAACCCAAAACCAGAGACTTAAAGTAATACAACACCAACTTTGAACCCACAACCCAACTTAGAACAAAACCATATAAAGATGTTAATGAAATGTTTCTAAATGGACAAAATCCAAAAACTCCAAGCACCATATCACTAAACTTCGATTTGCATAAAAACAGTCCAAGAAATCGGTTCCATCCACCAGCAAGAATGAGAAAACCCAGAGTTTTAAAAGCCATCACACAGGTTAAAACTACTTTGCACAGTCTTGAACTAAGTAAAATCACACATAGTATTTTACAGCAAAAAAGGTCCAGAGCAAAGATAGAATACGCATTCTAACCCCCATCCATAGTTGAACAAACAAAAACTTAACAAGACAGAAAAAAATCTAATGAATACCACTTTGGGAGAAGCAAGACGACATCTGAAAAAACAGGAACATCCCATTTTTCTTATCAACCTTAAATCACCATAGTATCTGCAAAGGAACATTCTATAGATAAAAATAAAAAATAAATAAATGTCCATCCAGTCCCAGATTTGAAAATAAAAGAGAAACATCATTAACAACCACAAGAAGGAATGAAAGAGAAATTAACTTCGTATCACGGCTTAGTTGATGTGAAGGTTATTGCATTTATTGCATAAGTTTTTAAGCCATAATTTTTTGGTTGACACATAATTAAAGTTAAGATGTTATACTCACTCAATTATGAATGAACAATACCATCTTACCTTGATGGCTTCAAACTTCTATCGTCATATGTTGTTTTCATGATCAAGTTTTTACTTTGTTAACTCTCAGTGTTCAGGGCAACTTGTGTGCACCTCGACTAATCCTAAGGGGCCTTGGAGAACAATAAGGAGAATTCCCGGTGGCATTGGAAGGACTTGAACCGGTGACTATAGGGAGGAGCCTCAAAGGCCCAAACCTTATTGCGACTTTGCGAGTGAGTTAAACCCATCAAGGTTGTAACTTATAAGGTTGTATGTTTTCGTTTTTAATTTTATATACAACTTTATTCTTAGTTGTGTGTGCATGCAATGAAGAATACCAAATGGGTCTGATCTAATATGGGAGACAAATGTTAAATGAGGTTCAAATTATTAGTTGATTGTGTGTGGAGAATCGATGATGGGTTGACTGTTTCTGCCTCATCAGCTTCTGCTTTCCAATGGTGTTATTTTTCAGATTCAAATAAACCATCTACATAAATTTACAAATGATAGCAATTGGTTACATATACACATTACATGATCCAATCAAACAACTCATGTTCTGCAAGGTAACCTTATTTTTTTTTCACACCTACTGAAAATTCAAACTGAGGAAAACTTACAAACCGGTCATTATTTAATCAAATGAACCAGCATAAGGTTGAGATACTTCATGTGCACACCCACCGTGACTGCAAAAATAATAGCAACAATCATTCTTAAGCTGCCAGCAAATAAAATACAAAAAATCCATTGATATTTACAAAACATGTTCCTCAATAATTAAAGAAACCCTTCAATAATCATTCTTAGAATTATAGATCAAAGGTGATGCATTAATTTCAAAAATAGATTTTACCTGTTATTAGCTTCAAAACTTGTGTATAAAGCAACTACCTCGTCTAGCTCATTTGCAGTAGATAAAACCCTAACATATGAATTGAAGAATCAATTTCACCATCAAGATATATAATTATCATCAATACAATCCCAAATTCAATATACATATGGCTACAACAGTTAAAAAACCAATATATTAATCACCTCCAAAACATAAAAAAAACCATTTGTGAATAAGAGATACATATTGCTTACTAACCTAATAACGTGACAGGAGGAGTTCAAGAAACCTGACTTGCAGCAAACCTTGAACAATCGAACCCGTTTGGTGACCCTCGGTGCGGGTGCGGGTGAACCAGAAATCGGTTGACTGACGATATTGATGCTCTGTTCTAGAACTCGTGCCTTTTGGTGTCTTGAATATAGGATATGGCTGTGGATATTAGAAGGGTATTTTTATTTGAATTTGGGAGCGGGATTCACCGTCTATGTTTGAATTTTGAAAGTGATTCCTCTGTTGCAAGTATAGGACTCTGAACCAGAACACTAACAATAAGAAAAAGAGTAAGAGAGATCTGCAAAAGCAAAAAGAAAACCTTGAATGCACCAAAGGGTTTGAGGTTTAAAATCAATGCAATGCGTCAACTGCTTGTACATTATGTTTTAAAAGTTGTCTTTAAGAGATTTTTGAATTTCATGCTTAAATTGGTAGTACATTGTTCTTTAAGATTTGTGTTTAAGACATTTGGTGTAAATGTATTTAGATTAAATTTACTGGATAAAGAAAAAACATTTTGTGGAAGTCAACGTGTGGACATCATTGGATCTCCATCAGTGTAAGAACGTGCATCAAAACACTTATCCAACATGAACCTTTTTTCCCATTAATCATCAACTACAAATATATTGAGGCTTGCAATATACAAGCCTAAATTAATATTCAAATTTAAGACTAAAGTAGTCAACTTCGTTAACATGACCTAATCAATAGAACCATGTCAGCAGCTACAGGGAATGTAAATAGTTCTAAAAGAACAAGCATAAGGTCTTGAGTGCTTCTACTTGATTTCTTGAGAACAAGTACCAATATAAACTATCAAATAAAAAAACATATATGATGCAAGGAATAGAGAGGGAGCAGATGTGCGCGGATATTTAGTGTGGTCATTGATGGATAACTATGAGTGGTTGCAAGGTTACAAAGTGAGGTTCAGATTACACTATATTGACCGTCAAATGCTAACTCGGATTCCCAAGCTTTCTGCAAGATGGTATAAGAATTTCTTAACAAACAACAGCGATCTTATCGGTAACGAAGCATCACGAGACAAAAGATCGCTTCAGAAGGATGTTATGATGCTTGAAAAAGCAGATGCATAGAAGACTTTATGCAAGAAACTTGTATGCTGTGTTAGTAATTATTCCTCTTTCTTCTGTTCTGTTTTTTTGTTCATGGAATTGAACCATTTCAAGAATGTATTATTAAGCTATTCCTCTCATTCATGGATAGTAACTATGCAATAAGACCAAAAATTGTCCTTTGGCTTATTTTATCATTCTTTCAATTTCGTATGTGCCCATGATTCATGATCTATAAGATGCGAGTTTGGTTTTATGTATATTTGTTAATTATCATATAATTTTATATTGCTTTTGACTTATATTACCTTATAGTGTTAAGAGTTCTACATCGGCTAGAGTTGGACCAATTCTCCAATATATGTTGGAACCTCCCTTCTCTCCTAAAGGGATCTTTGGAGAGTGATATGGGGTTTCCATATATTCTTACATGGTATCAGAGCAAGGTGAAAAAACAAGCGCAGATAATTAAGAGAACAACAACAAGGGCAGCTGAGGTATACAAACTTAAGAAAATTGCAAAAACTCAAGTGCATTTCAGAATCTTGGATACTTCTAAGTTGATTAGAAGAAGACTCTAAATATGTTATATGAGTTATGAACAAGAAATCAATATTAAGACACCAGAAATAACTTGTCAGAATGAATATAACAAATGTTCAGGGTGTTATCAGTCACCAAATTAAAGACCAAGAGTCAACACAACATCAATGTTTTAGGCATAGTGACAGCTCCAGAGACAGCCAAATATAGCTGCTTGACAGATTACCACATAGAGCATTCGGATCATGCCATTCAAGAATGAGATTTTGAGAGAAGCGTGATAGAGAAAAAAATGGCAATAAAGCAAATACCAGACGATAACCGACCAATATATACAAGACTCCAAGAGACAAAGATGTACGCCAACCAACTTCTGAGAGAAACCGAATAAGAACACCTAGAACCTGACTTGCTTGTATCTTTCTAATAGTAAACATACCTAAATCGTGAACCCAAATCAACATATGTTGAGATGTTGAGCTGCAAATCGTGAACCCAAATGAAAACAAAATCAAATGCAAATAAAAGAAGAGTTACCAATGGATGAAATCAGGTAAAATCAAAAAGAGTTAGGGTTTTCCATAAACTACCTGAAATCAATCGAAGAGCAGAAATCGTGTAGGTTTCTTCAAATCAAAATCAAACAGACAAAGCTTGAGAGAGAGAGAGAGAGAGAGAGAGAGAGGGGATTTCATCGATGAAAATAGAAGGATTTATGAATGGCTCACTTTGTAGCAGGTAATCTTCCATTTCTTCTTCCATACCGAGACGTGAAAGAGCAGGTGAAGAAGAAGAAAATGTGTGGTACTGAAGGTATGGGCTCGTCTTTGTACTCCCAATATGGCTCACTTTACCAGCTGAGACACGTTGCGTAAAAGAAATGCTTCTACTTGTACCTTATGCATATAAACTTGTCTTTAAGAGTTTTTTGAAATTCTTGCATAAAATGGTTGTCCATTGTGTTTTAAAAGTTGTCTTTAAGACATTTGGTGTAAACCAATATTAAGGTAGTATAGATAATGAGTCATATAGGAAAGTGGTTTTGTGATCATATATGAAAATAGGGGTTCATATATGAAGTTGGTTTTGGTGTTCATATATGAACATAGGGGTTCATATATGAAAATTGTTGTGGATATATGAATTTGGTTTGGTGTTCATACATGACATTAGTTTTCCACATTTAATTAGGAAAATACATGGATTGCATGAAAATTGGAACTAATTTCCATTGGGTGTCACCGTGAAAGGTGAATTTTTTTTTATTCTTTCCTAATTATATTTTAGGAATTGATTGACATTTATACCCTTGTTCATAAGCGAAACCTATGTAATCCCATGATTTTCAATTTAAAAACAATAAATAAATGTGTTTAATTAACAACTATAGATTAAATCGATGAACGGTTGAGATTGGTTCACATAGTTAACACTATTTTGTTGGTTAACAAAAGAAGGTGATCCTATATATATATATATATATATATATATATATATATATATATATAATCTATTAAAGTCAAACCTATAACTCCTCATAACACGAAATTGCTATATACTTTGTTACATACTCGACAACAATATTTGTCTATCTACAGAACTAGTTACAGCATGTGTGCCACAAAAGGAGAGGTACACTTTCTCTTTTAAGTCGAAAACTAGCACCTTTCAAGTGAAAAGGTGCTGAGTCAACAAATTTTAGCCTTAGCATCCATAGATGCTTTATCTTCAACTTCAGCATTTTGTAATCTCACTCTGCTGCTGATCTATACACAAACACTGCCAACCACCATAAACAAACCACCAAACAGAACTAAACAACAGGGGAAAATACAAACCACCTGCACAGACCCAACCAAAATCAAAGAACCCAACCCATCCTCATGTCCCCAGCGCAAAAAGATTAAAACATAACCTATCTCCTCTACCTGCACTACCTTATACCTTCATCCCAAAACCCAACCCCAAACCCCATTTTTATATCCTCCTAGCATAATAAACCCAACGAATCCCCATATTTCCGGTTCACCCCGTAAAAAACCCAACCTCAATCACTGTCAAAGAGTGAAAACCTCTCAACTCTCTCAAACTACTCAACTTTATGCATTCTCTCAAGACTTAATCATCCAATTTGATCTAAATTCTCACCAAACAGCTAACTATACTATGAACCATCATATTTAGCCCATCATGGTCACAACTAACAGTACAATTTTTTGTAATCTTTTGTTCCAAACTTTTGGGCTTTCTACTCTGGTTCTAGCTATTGCTGCAATCACCCATGGACTTTTCCCATTTTATTCATCTATAAGAACTGTATACAATATCCATGAGCTTGCTATGAACTTCATATAATAGTAATGCAAATAATGACAAGGTCCAAAGATCGGAACCTAACCTATGTGTCGTCGTGACTAACCATATTCAAACAATCAAATTGTGAATCCAATATCAGCCATTCATTCATATCATCATATGTTAGATTAATAGTTAGAAAATGTACCAGGATTTACGGTGATAAATAGTATCCACCAAGTGCGCCAAAGATGTTTAGTACAGTTGAATTAAGTCTGCATCACCAATAATCTCCATAACTACAAGAACCTTCCTTAAAGTGATGAAATATTTTGGCATCTCTGTCAATGATTTCTCTATGGGCGATTTGAGAGATAAACTTAATAACATTGTGGCAATCAACACAGACCCACAAATTCTTCATCACCCTCAATAAATCACCATCTGAATTCTGAGGTGCTTAGAATGCCAAAGGCTATTGCTAATTGTAACAACCGTAACATTTATACATACAGTAAAATAACATTTCTATCTGAATACTGCCTCATGCTTACATTTCATAGTACAAGGTTTATAACTATCACCTATTACACAACTGAGTCAAAAAGTAAACTATTTGCAGGAAGTCTTCTAGCTCCTGGAAATAGCTCACATCTTCTCCTTACCATTATCTGTACCTGCTATTTTGCGATAACCTGAAACAGAATTATCATTTTGAAAGAGCGAGGGTTAGACCAATGGTCTAGTGAGTCCCCTCCAATCACTACTGTAACAGTTCAAATATTAATTAAAACATTTAAACAAAGCTTTATATCTCAAAACATAACCTGGTCTTTTAATTAAAAGTTAAAATACTTTATACTTTGCAGGCATAACTCAATCTACTGGCCATCACTGACCACTTTTTACGCTTCGCAAGCGTACCTTAAGCTAATGACCAACACTGCCATCAAAGACGGTATGTCTGTCTCGCACTGCCTTATTTTAGGGACACACCCTAATGGCATAAATGGGCCACACTCCCCGGTACGAGCAGGCGGGTCACACTTCCCAACTTAGGTCAGACTTCTGACTCAAATGTATGCATACACTTAGTCCTGACTATATATAAAACAAGTTTATATAAACTGAGCATAAACATGCAAAATTAATTAAATCAACCTTTTTCAATAATTCTGCATAACTTTTAATACTATAAACGTGCAGTTTATAAAACCCACATTTATCAAATAACTGTCAAAATCATAAAATATTTAGTTTGAAAGACTCACCTCTGATTCTTCTTGATTAAACTCTGACTTCTACTGATTAACACTACCTACGATGGTATTAAAAACAAAGGCAAGCTAACTTGCAACTAACACTCTTTCTTTCTATAAACTCATCAAATACAATCTACTGCTATTATCCCGGTCGAAAACCACTCTGATCAATACCTCTTAGGATCGATTAACATTATACCGGTCGGTTCACTACACCGGTCGAGCAATACCGGTCAACACTCCTTACCGGTCGACACTCCTTATCGGTCGACTACACTACCGGTCGAGTACAATATCGATCGGTTGCAATATACCGGTCGACCTTGGTCCCGGTCGATTACACCGGTCGACGGACCGGTCAACACAATATAATCTATACCGGTCAATATCTATATTGGTCGACACCTTCTTCCCGGTCCTATACCGGTCGATGTTCATATTAAGTCGGTTTACAGAAAACTCAAATCCATGAATCGATTGAAAACACGGATAAAAGCTTAAATAACAAAACTATTTACCGACTATAACATGCAGATAGAAGTATTAAGCTAGAATCATACCTCGATTTGACCAAAAACTGATCGATCCTTCAAAACCTTCTCTTCTTCACCCTGCTCTATCTCTGCTCTTTTCTCTCTTAAGTCGATCTAAACTTTTCACAGTATAAGATATGAAACAAATATCTGAGGTTTAGGTTATATATAACCAAGTTTCAAATAACCCCCCTGAACTTTGGGTCTCGTTTAACTTTTCACCCAACTTCCAAAATTTAATAAAATTTCGGATCCGGATATTACAATCTTCACTCCTTAAGAGAATTCCGTCCCCGGAATTCTATCGCTAAACAAATGTGGATACTGAAATTTCATGTCTGTCTCTACTTCCCACGTGGACTCTTGTCCTTGGTGAAATTTCCACTGAACTTTCAGTAATCGAATCTCCTTGTTTCTCAACTTCTTTACTTTGAGGTCCGTAATTGCTATGGGCTCCTCAATATAACTTAATTTTTCATCTATTTGAATATCTTCTAAGGGAAATACTACATCTGATTCTGCCAAACACTTCTTCAAGTTTGACACATGAAATGTGGAATGAATCCCACGCAAACTTTCTGGTAGATCAAGTTCATAAGCCACTTCACCAACACGTCCCGTGATGATAAATGGTCCAACAAACCTTGGTCTTAACTTTCCTTTCTTTCCAAATCTGACTACCCCTTTCCAGGGCGAAACTTTCAACATTACCTTGTCTCCTATCTGAAACTCTATCGGTTTCCTTCGCTTATCAGCATACATTTTCTGACAATCTTGAGCAATCTTTAATCTTGTTCGAATCTGGTTGACTTTATCAGCTGTCACCTGTACAATTTCTGGTCTCGCTAGCTGTCTTTCACCCACCTCATTCCAACATAAAGGTGTTCTACATTTACGACCATACAAAGCTTCGAACGGAGCCGCTTGTATGCTAGCATGATAACTATTGTTGTAGGAAAATTCAATCAACGGCAAATGAATTTCCCACGAACCTTTGAAATCAATTACACATGCACGAAGCATATCTTCCAATGTCTGAATGGTTCTCTCACTATGACCATCAGTTTGCGGATGATAGGCCGTACTCAGCTTAAGTTGAGAGCCTAATTCCCTTTGCAAACTTCTCCATAAAGCTGACGTAAAACGAGCATCTCTGTCTGACACAATTGACGACGGTACTCCATGTCTGGTTACTATCTCGTCGATATACAATCGAGCCAATTTCTCTAGTGAGTACGTCTCCTTGATTGGTAGGAAGTGAGCTGACTTTGTGAGTCGATCCACTATCACCCAAATAGCATCATGCCCCTTAGGTGATCGCGGTAACCCAGTAACAAGATCCATCGTAATCTCGTCCCACTTCCAAACTGGAATTTCTAACGGCTGAAGCTCCCCGTAAGGTCTCTGATGCTCAACTTTAACTTTCAAACATGTCAGACATCGTTCAACGAAGTGAGCAATATCTTTCTTTAAACCTGGCCACCAATAGCTTTGTTTTAGATCTCTATACATCTTGTTAGTTCCCGGATGTACTGAGTAACGGGATTTATGCACTTCTTCCAATACTTTCTGCCGCAGTTCTCCTGCTTTTGGAATCCATACTCTCTTATTGAAGCACTTTACTCCGCGATTGTCAACTACTAATGAGTTAACAATTCCAACTATTCTTTCACTTTTCAAATTTTCCTTTGACGCTGCTTCTTCTTGATACTTTATAACTTCTTCTAAGAAATTAGAAACAACATCAACTTGATATGCCACCTCTTTTGTTATTTCTCCATGCTCCTTACGACTTAGAGCATCTGCTACCACATTGGCCTTGCCTGGATGGTACAAAATATCACAGTCATAATCGCTTAACAACTCTATCCACCTACGTTGCCTCATATTAAGTTCCTTCTGATTGAAAATATATTGAAGTCTCTTGTGATCGGTGTAAATCTGACACTTGATCCCATACAAGTAATGCCTCCAGATTTTCAAAGCAAAGACTACCGCTGCCAACTCTAAATCATGCGTTGGGTAATTCTTTTCATGTTCTTTCAACTGACGAGATGCATAAGCAATTACCTTGCCTTCTTGCATTAACACACATCCCAGACCCAACTTTGAAGCATCGCAATAAATTACGAATCCTTCCGTTCCGTTGGGTAGAGACAAGACAGGAGCACTACTTAAACTCTTTTTCAATATATCGAACGCTTCTTTCTGAGCCTCCGCCCATACAAACTTGATATTCTTTCTATTTAACGTTGTTAGTGGCGTAACTATCCTTGAAAAGTCCTGGATAAACTTTCTATAATAACCCGCCAATCCTAGAAAACTTCTTACTTCTGATGGTGTTTTCGGTGCTTCCCACCCTTTAATGGCTTCAATCTTAGCCGGATCAACCTTAATTCCATCTTTCGACACCACGTGACTTAAAAACTGAACTTCTTTCAGCCAAAATTCACATTTTGAGAACTTAGCGTACAATTTCTCGTGTTTAAGCAATTCTAAAATTGATCGCAAATGAGTTTCATGATCTTCTTTGGAACGTGAATAGATCAGTAAATCATCTATAAAGACTATGACATACTTATCTAAAAACGGACTACACACTCTATTCATCAGATCCATGAAAGGTGTTGGCGCATTAGTCAAACCAAATGGCATAACTAGAAACTCATAATGTCCATACCTCGTACGAAATGCAGTCTTAGGTACATCCTCCTCCCTCACCTTCAACTGGTGATAACCCAGATCGTAGATCTATTTTCGAAAAATAACTTTCTCCTTGAAGTTGATCAAAAAGATCGTCAATTCTGGGAAGCGGAAACTTATTTTTGATAGTCAACTTATTGAGCTCCCAGTAGTCTATGCACATTCTCATAGACCCGTCTTTCTTCTTAACAAACAATACTGGCGCTCCCCATGGTGAGGTACTAGGGCGAATAAACCCCTTGTCTAACAACTCCTACAGTTGAGTCATCATTTCTTTCATCTATGCCGGTGCCAGTCTATAAGGTGCTCTTGCAATTGGCACTGCTCCGGGTACTAAATCAATACGAAACTCCACTTGCCGATCAGGAGGCAAAGTGGTTAAGTCTTCCGGAAATACTTCTGGATATTCACTTACTACCAGAACTGACTCTAATCCCTTCTTTTCCTTCTTAGCATCTATTACATAAGCTAAGAACCCCACACACCCTTTTACTAAACATCTCTTAGCCTTAATCATAGAAATCAAGCATGACTTTCTATCCCTACGATCTCTAAACACTACTATCTCTTCTTTACCTGGCTGCGCTATACGAATTAATTTCTTATTGCATACTATATGAGCATCATTAGACACCAACCAGTCCATTCCCACAATGACATCAAATTCTCCCATACCCATCGGGTACAGTCGACGTGGAAATGATTGTCCATCAATGATAATACTACACCCATTATACACCTCCTCCACTAAGATTTGACTATTATCGGCCACTTCTACTTTCAATTCATGCCTAAGCTTCTTAGGTTTCTCATTCAATTTATGCACAAAATTTGGAGACACAAACGAACGATTTGCGCCTGAATCAAACAATACTTTTGCATAATTCGAATCTATAAAGAAAGTACCTGTCACTACATCAGGTATCTCAGCCGCTTCTTCTGCTGTCATATTGAAAACTCTAGCCCTCACTTTAGCTGGCTCCACCTTTTTCTCACTTCCCTTTTCTACATATCCTCCGACCGATCCCTTTTTCAACTGTGGACAATTAGTCCTGATATGATCAGGAGATCCACAATGATAACAAGACCTCAAATTCTGGCAATCCCGAGCCAAATGTCCAATCTTCCCACATTTATAACAACCCTCTTGATCAATCTTACATTCTCCTTTAGGCCTTCGATTACACTTGCTATAGGGCTTACTTTCAAACTTATTAACAGAACGCTGCTCAAACTTGCAGACTTAAACGGTTTGGAGTCACGAACTGTTCCATCCCATTTTCTTTTATCCCCACTTTTTTCAGTAGCTTGCCTATTCTTTTCTTTCTCTCTCATTTCAGCTGCATTTACTGCCACTTGAAAAGTAGACGGTTCCTTGTTCGAGACAAATTCTCGAATATCACTTCTCAATCCAAAGACGAAATGTTCTACTCGTCTTTCTTCATTAGGCACATAAATTCCTGCAAATCGAGACTTTTCAATAAAATTTGTGGTATATTCTCGAACTGACATCCCCTTCTGCTCTAAACTCAGAAACTCTTCTTCCAACTTTTTAACTGCCGCCAAAGGGCAAAACTGTGCTTTAAATCTTTTCACAAACTCACTCGAAGAAATTTCTTTGGCTACCGCCGAACTTTGCCCTCTGGATTCCACATCCCACCACATTACCGCTTCATCTTTCAGCATTGACAAAGCATATGCTACTTTATCTTCTTCAGCACACTTACTGGTATCAGATGCTAGCTCTATACCTTTTACCCATCTTAACGCTATCACTGGATCACATTCCCCTTTATAAGTAAGAGGCTTGCAAGCAGCAAATTCCTTAAAACTACATCCTCTCCCAGCTATAGCTTTAACTGACACAATGGGGTTTGACTGTGGGTGACTACCCACTCTAGTTACTGGTGATTCTGCTACCTCAGTCACTACTTTATCCTCACTCTTTTCTTTACTTGACGAAACCTCATTAGTACACTGAGCCAATAAAGCGTTCAACGTTTCTTGTAATTTTCCCATTTCTGCAGTGAAGGTTTCTTGTGTAACAAAACCTTGTGTTCTACCTCCACCACAGTTTCCTGTCTGTTTTCGACCCCTTACAGAAGCCAAACTTTCTTGATGAGAAGTTTCTTGCTCAACTCTTACCTCTACACTTTCATCTTGACGAATACCACGACTCGTCTTCCCGCCTCGAGTTCCCATATTGGAAACCCTTGCCTGAGTAGTTGCTTTCTGAATTGTTTTACCTCTAGGTCGATCGCGACTCTTTCCTTGGATAGTCAACCGGGTTGACATCAGTCATTCGCTCTTCGGACCCTACTTCATTATCTGGCTCAATCTCAGGATTCAACATAGACCTACTCCTTGTCACTCTCTCAGACATACTTCTGATAAGAAGAAACATAAGATATTCAATCTAACATGTTATACATTACGGCAGTTTAAGCACAAGCATGTACTTGTAAATTCACAATCACACTGGCCAGATGGAATTCCAAATTTACCTTACATGCTAGTCCTTACTACGTTAATGCTATCTTCTTACGGTCTTCCTACTACTCAGTTGTGCTTCAACTTTCTCAGTTTAAGTCTAGGCCCATCTGGTCACCTAGATCCCTTAAACTAATGCTCTGATACCAATTGTAACAATCTTAACATTTATACATACAGTAAAATAACATTTCTATCTGAATACTGCCCCATGCTTACATTTCATAGTACAAGGTTTATAACTATCACCTATTACACAACTGAGTCAAAAAGTAAACTATTGCAGGAAGTCTTCTAGCTCCTGGAAATAACTCACATCTTCTCCTTACCCTTATCTGTACCTACTATTTTGCGATAACCTGAAACAGAATTATCATTTTGAAAGAGCGAGGGTTAGACTAATGGTCTAGTGAGTCCCCTCCAATCACTACTGTAACAGTACAAATATTAATTAAAACATTTAAACAAAGCTTTATATCTCAAAACATAACCTGCTCTTTTAATCAAAAGTTAAAATACTTTATACTTTGCAGGCATAACTCAATCTACTGGCCATCACTGACCACTTTTTACGCTTCGCAAGCGTACCTTAAGCTACTGACCAACACTGCCGTCAAAGACGGTATGTCTGTCTCGCACTGCCTTATTTTAGGGACACACCCTAATGGCATAAACGAGCCACACTCCCCGGTACGAGCAGACGGGTCACACTTCCCGACTTAGGTCAAACTTCTGACTCAAATGTATGCATACACTTAGTCCTGACTATATATAAAACAAGTTTATATAAACTGAGCATAAACATGCAAAATTAATTAAATCAACCTTTTTCAATAATTCTGCATAACTTTTAATACTATAAACGTGCAGTTTATAAAACCCACATTTATCAAATAACTGTCAAAATCATAAAAGATTTAGTTTGAAAGACTCACCTCTGATTCTTCTTGATTAAACTCTGACTTCTACTGATTAACACCACCTACGATGGTATTAAAAACAAAGGCAAGCTAACTTGCAACTAACACTCTTTCTTTCTATAAAATCATCAAATACAATCTACTGCTATTATCCCGGTCGAAAACCACTCTGATCAATACCTCTTAAGATCGATTAACATTATACCGGTCGGTTCACTACACCGGTCGAGCAATACCGGTCAACACTCCTTACCGGTCGACACTCCTTACCGGTCGACTACACTACCGGTCGAGTACAATACCGGTCGGTTGCAATATACCGGTCGACCTTGGTCTCGGTCGATTACACCTTATCGGTCGATTTCACCGGTCGACGGACCGGCCAACACAATATACTCTATACCAGTCAATATATATATCGGTCGACACCTTCTTCCCGGTCCTATACCGGTCGATGTTCATATTAAGTCGGTTTACAGAAAACTCAAATCCATGAATCAATTGAAAACACAGATAAAAGCTTAAATAACAAAACTATTTACCGACTATAACACGCAGATAGAAGTATTAAGCTAGAATCATTCCTCGATTTGACCAAAAACTGATCGATCCTTCAAAACCTTCTCTTCTTCACCCTGCTCTATCTCTGCTCTTTTCTCTCTTAAGGCGATCTAAACTTTTCACAGTATAAGATATGAAACAAATATCTGAGGTTTAGGTTATATATAACCAAGTTTCAAATAACCCCCCTGAACTTTGGGTCTCGTTTAACTTTTCACCCAACTTCCAAAATTTAATAAAATTTCGGATCCGGATATTACACCAATCTTTCACTGTGACAAGATAACATCTCCTTCTTCATCTCCTCATTAACCTTTTCAAACAAAACACCTGTTTCAGGAACATAACCTTCAGCTCTCATCCTTTCTTTTATATCCTTCAGATATTTGTAAACATATATTGACCTTGGATGTGAGTGATCAAATATAAGAAATGTGTGAATCTGCCCTACAACTTCAATCGAGCTCCACCCAGGTGCTTTTTCCAACTTCCTGTCTCTCATAATTCGTCTCATTTTGACAACCTAATCCCATTTTAAGTTGGATCCAAACTTAAAATCTGTCCTACAACTCTTTCAGCCATATCAACATTCTTATGAATCCTGCATGCATTTAACAACCCACCCCATATCTTGGCATCAAGCTTTACAGCCATATCTCTCACAAAGATTTTCGGCTTCATTCAACCGGACAACCCTACCAAGTATGTCAACCATGCAACTTTAATGCTCTAAGACAGGCTTTACACCAAACTCGTCAGACATTTTGTTGAAATAATACCACCTCTTCTCAACCGTGCCATTGTGACTAAAACCTGCCAAAAATCCAACAAATGTCACGGCATCAGGTCTTATCCCATCATTCACCATACGAAGGAAAAGTGGTCCCGAAATATGGGCAAGACCGTGCATTCCGCAACCACATATGGTTGCTGTCCAAGCAATAATATCTTTTTGTGGCATTCCTTCAAAGACACGTCGAGCCTCTTCTATGCTACCATCTAGCATACATGTTAACTAAAGATGCACCCAAGTACATGTTGATCCCCATTTAGCTCCTTATTACTTGGTCATGCAACCATCTTCCTTGTTGCAAAGCACCCTTAGGCACACGACTGAAGTACACTAACCATGGTCACTGAATCTTCCGTGATCCTCAACTTCTTCATTTCATTAAAAAGGGAAAAATATCATTGAACTTCTCATCTAACAAGAACCCTACCATCAACACATTACAACTTGAGGTTTTCTTCATTGGCATATTATCGAACAATTGGCGTGCAAAACTGTGACAACTGTCAAATTTTGATTAATGAGGTCAGCACCCTCAGAATAATTTATAAGTCTTGTCACTTTTTAAATTTTATTAAAAGCCTTTAAGATAAAAAGTTTCCCCGAAAAATTTAGAAGTTGCGTTAAAGACCCGGAACAGTTCCGCATCTGACCGTCACTGTCCAGAAATGCCAAATAAGTGAATAAAAGTTCAAAATTCTTAAATTATAAAAATCAGAATTTTAATTTCTCTTGCATTGCAAAATTTTCAAAATTGTCATTTATTTAGTAAAAATTGAGAATCGGGTGTTTCGGTTCTCAAATATATCTGATATTTTATAGTTTAAAGCTAGTAATTCAATAATGGTATTAAATTAAAGTTTTTTTTTTCTTTTTGTATTGGTGAGTCACTAGGACACTTGTCCTAATACTACCAAATGCAATCATTTTAGAAATTAAAAGCCAAATTTAAAAACAAGATCACTTTCATTTCTCATTTTTAACTCTTCACCTCCTCTCTCTCCTCTCTCTCTCTCTTTCGGCCGAAAGCCACCACCACCACCACCACCATTTCCATTTTTTTTCTTCATCTTCTCCTTCCATTGCTAAGAATCAAAAATCCAACCAAGAATCCATCACCATTTTGAAGTTGGAATCCAAGTCTTCATCTCTTTTGTTAAAGGTAATCATTTAACCCTTCCATTTTTTCAAGTTTATAATCAAAAGTGGTATATTTTCATATCTTTTATGTAAATGTTGTATAATCCAAGTTGTGGAAGTGAAATGGGATGCATTAGTATCTATACATTTGCTAATGAACCATTTAATGATCTTCCAATGAAACTAGGGTTTCCATGTGTGTTATTTTGAGATTTTGTCAAAGAGATGATGATTTTATGAAATGTGGTTTTTGGTCCACAAAATTTTAATAATGTTGGATTGAAATTTATGCATTTATGTCAATTTTGTGTATAAATAAACTCTTAGGATGAGATTGTTCAATCTCATATGATTAAAGAGTTCTATATAGTGTTAAACCACTAATCTAGTGTTTATGTTGTCTTGCATGTGGTTGAAAATTTGTTAATAAGATGGTTTACCTTTGATATTTATATAATATGAGTTTTTGACTCTTGATGCAATGAGTGTTAGTATAAAAATGTTCTTATGAAGGAATTTTCTAAGTTCTACATGATTAAGAACATTGTAACAATATTAATGTCTTATTTTCTTTATATTGTGTTCATGCATGCATTTGGATGAGCATTTAGATTGCCATGAATCCATGATGCATGTGTTAGTTTATCATGTGTTGAAGGGTGAAGACATGGTTTTTAACCAAAAACCATGTCTAATGATCATTATTTGTGGGTTAAAATAGCATTTACATCATTCTAGAATCTGTCCAGAAAATGGACCTCACTTCTAGCTTGCACAACTCACAAACCACATGTCCAAATTTGGGGTTTTTGCCTCTAAACTTCAGTTTAGAGTGTTAGCTTTCTAAAAAGTCCAAAAACATAGAATTTGGAGATGATTTGAGCACTTAAATGGATTTTATAAGAAAATGGTGCAATCTGTCCAGTGAAGACAGATTCATACACCTATCTTGTAGAGGCCATAACTCCCTCACTACTCATCCAAATTAAGTGAATCTTTTTCCAAAATGTTAGGATTTTGAGTTAGGTTTGCATCCATATATGGATAACTAGCTAATTCCAAGAATTGATACCTCAAAAGCCTGTTACAAGTGAGGTATGTCACTGATCCGAAAATCAGTGACACTATATTTTACAAAAATGATTTGATGTACCAAAAGTTATTCAAAAATTATGAAAAAGTGCAGATTTAATCTAAACATATCATAGTTCCATCCCAAAATTTGTGATTAAATAATTCTCTTGAGAAGTTAAGTTTCCGTGTTGAAATTACCGGATAACTTTCTGGACAGCATGTGTTGAATCCAGAAAAGTTGTGTTATCAAGTTTAAGTAATGCCTTATTATATTTGGAACTTTGTTTAGACAAAATATTTTTGGACTAAGAAACTTATTTGATGGCATTTCATGGGACAATTGGACATATTGGTTGGACATCGGAATAAGGTATTAATGTGTTTCTTATGGCAACTCTTATATAGGGAAAGTTAAGGCGTGACAAAACTCATTAAGTTTAAAGTAAAGCTTCACTCGTTGATTGCATCAAGGTGAGTATTCACAGCCCCATTTTTATCGTTTTAATTGATTTTGGGGTGAAAAGCATGTTTAAATTGCGTATTTAAGGATTCATGAGAATTGTTTGAAAGAATTGCGAATTGGCAATTTATAAGGCTTTGTTAAAAGCGTTTGGAAAATTAAGCTATATGATGAGTATGCAATTGATGTGTTGAGTTTTTAATGTTAAGACCCCGTGACACTACTATTAACTCGAAGAAAATCGGGCCTATAGTATTAGTGGGTAGCGCTATTTGGTGTGACAAGCCCACTTTAATTCTGACGAGCAGGGGTGCACTATACTAGAGAAGATGGCTAAACATGTGGCACGAACCACCGCTGAGTTAGTCCATCGGGGGCGTTGTAATTGGTCAGGGACGGCTTAGTAGTGGCTCAACGTAAAATTCGTCTTTGCTTACACTCATCATAAAGAAATTTAAGTTGTGGTACTCATGAATCAAAGAATTGAAGTTGTTTTTTTTACGTACGCTCTACGAATGTTAACTTGCATATAAAAATGATTTGTGCATATTCAAAACATGTGAACTCACCAACTCTTTGTAGTTGACCTTGGTTTTTATTCATGCTTTTCAGGAATCTAGAAGGTAATCCCATGATGCCTTATCAGCGTACTCGTATTTTCAAGCACAAGACTATTTTCGCGTTAAGCGTATCTTATGTTTAAAAGATTTGGAATTTGTAAACGATAACGATATTATGTTCTCTAAAATGTAATGTATTTTGGTTGTTAAATAAATGTTGGTATGTTTATAATCTTGTGCTGTGGCATCGGAGCTGTTACGCCTCGTGTTTCCGCTTTAGCGGGGTGTGACAAAAACCTAGTTCGCCAAACTTCCCATAAACATCAATAAGTGCAATGATAACAAAATCATTATACTAACAACCGAACAACATAACATCATCATGAACCCTCCATCCATCTAAAACCGACTTCAGCCCAGCACAAGCTGGCAACACAAATGTGAATGTGAACGCATTAGGTGTGTAGCCACTACAGACCATCTCATGGTAAAGATCGATTGATTCTTGATAACAACCTTTCCTGGCATAACATTTAATGGTTTCATTCCAGAGAAACAAAGGTGGGTTTCTAATGATATTGACAACAAATTTTTCTCCAACATTTAGGCAACCAAATTTGAGGTAAGTGTGAGCTACACGGGTCAACAGGAATACGTTATGGGAGATGCGAGTCTTGAGAATCTTAGCATGAAGTTGACGAAGTTGATCAATGGAGACACATGTTTGGATCCTGGAGATGTAGAAATTAAGTCCGTTGGGCGACATCGTTGAGATAGTTTTAGTAGTAAATCCATGGAAGCATTTTGAGAAAAATGTCTTCCAACAACAAGAAGTCAAAAGGATATCACATGACAAAATTCTTAACTCTTTACTAATTTCTGAACGTAAAAAAATTTAAAATCCAAAACTGAAATAAACCTAAAGAACAACACTTAAATTGTGTCACTGGATTTACTCTCTTTCACTTTGGCTTTGAATCCCCTTGACTAGCTGTTGTTAAAAAAAGTTGCAAAAAAATACAGTTAAGCACGCAGATATATAACAAAGATGGAATAATATTTATATGATAAGTTTATCTAGCAGGAAATGCTAACAAAGCTTGACAAGCAAATATGAAAAAGCTTACGATAATAAATAAGATGAATCAAATAGGACAGAAAAACCAATATCGAAAATCCCATACACTTGTGTATCATGTCACACAATATAGATATAACAAATGTCAAACATATATTGCCACATAGGTATGTACACTAGACATGGATGGAGCCAAGATTGTATTTCAGGGGATCCTCTTAGCAATTAGGTCTAAAACTAGAGTTTGGTCTTAAATAAAAAAGGAGGGTTGAAACATTAAAGGATTTCAGTCAAGATCTTAATCCAAAAAGATCAATAAGAAAAGGAAAAAAAAAATCAAAAGTAACATTTGTAGGCTCTTGCTAGTGAACACAATATTGTTCATAAACTTATAATTTTAGCACGCACTAGATCTTCAGTTCAGAACAAACTCGAACTTATCCATATTTACTTCTTTTGAACGATTGTAAACTTGGTCTTTCTGATTAAGAGGCTTCTCGTCAGGTTGCACTACCTTAGCTTAAGGTCTTTGTTTCATCTAAAATTCACATTTTTATGTGTTGACACTCTTTTAAGTTTTAAAAATTGAATCCATTAACAGAAAGATGGCATATAATACAACAATAATCCACAACTATCTAACTCAACATTCAAGACTGTTCAAAAAAAGAAAGACAAAACTTGAAGAATGACAAAGTGTTGAAAATTACTTTGAACAAACAAACAAACAGTGGGTTCCTTTAATTGAATTTACTTATTGTTTTAGTTATTGGACTGTGGTTCCTTCTCTGCTGATTATGCAAATAAGAGTTTGACTCTTAGGGGGAGTTTGGTTCGCATAATGTGATGGAATCTTCTAGAATTGGAATGTTGAATTCCTTTGACCAGATTCCATTCCCTTGGTTGGTTCAAGCTTTTTAATGGAATGGAATAAGAGTTTGCCTCTTAAAAAGCTAATCACTATTAGCAACTAACAAGAAAAAACATCTTTATTAGTCGATTGAAACTCAACAATGGCATCATTATTAGTCTATTGAAACTCACATTTGAAGAACGAAATAGTGGAACAAAATCATTGGCAACTTCTTCTCATCATCCCATTGTTTAGTAGCTTCACAATGAAGTTTAGGGCTTTTTCTTTGATCTTGATTTTCAAATCTCAATTGATTGAGTTTAAAAGTTTCAATAAACAAAGTAGACACATACCAACGTTATTCTAAGGGCGTGTTTGGTTCGATTAAAGGAATGAGAATCAAAATGAACATAACACATAATGGGAACGAATATCTTAATTACATTCCTTTGTATTGATTTACATTCCTTTACATTGTTGACGTTTGATATGAAAAAAACCATGGTGGTGTTAATGGTTCTCTTCTTCCCTTTACTTGGTGACCCTTTACTCCGGTGACCAGAAAAAAGACCCAATATGAAACAAGGAAAAAGAAAGAAAATGAGTGTCACAGATCGAGTCAACATAGAAAAAATCTGTTAGCTCCAATAGTTCATTCATAGAAGTATTGAAAAATAGGCTAAGTACAAGAACCGCAGAAGACTTTTGCCGCATACACCAAGACTCTCAAGCAACATAGATCAAAGCCTCTGTCAACTACTATCCGAGAAGAACTTAACCAGAAGATCAACCTCATACCACAGAGCCTTTGTGATCCTTCACAGAGCCTCTGTGAAGTCAACCTCTTGAAGTAGAAGACTTGTGCAATTTCTTGAAAACAATCGATCATGTGCCTCTCATGTGCACCTGCTGTACGAAGATTCTGAAGATCAAATCATACACCCACAATGCATTGCTTTCCAGGTGTCATTCCTTTTGTGGGTGACAACCTTTGTATTGTACTATTTGTGTGCTCCACGATCTGTATATGTAGAGAGTACCTCATGCGATTGTTGGCAATGCAACACACATATATCACACACGCCTGAATTCTAGTGAGAGAAACCTGTAGAGAGCATTTTCACATAGTAGTGTGTGTTCTTGGTGTATTTTGAAAGTTAATGAAGATAATTTGTTGAGTGAATCACTCTTATTGTTCCAGCTATCTTTATTACTTGTGTGTGTGTTTCTACCAAATAACTCAAACCATTTCTTGCACTAAAACGCTTTCGCACATCATCTGTTCTTGCATGTTTTGAGTTTATTATATCATTGTTGAGTAAAACTGGGATCAACAATTGGTATCAGAGCAAACTTTGATTTTCAATATCAAAGAATCATCTCGACTATGATTCCAACGTATTAGATTACTTGAACATATTTCAGTCTTGTTCTTCATTCTTAAAGAACAGTCTCTGTTTTGTTTTTTTCATCTAGTTTGAACTTGACACAGTTATAGAAGTTGTTTCTTACTGGAAATCATTTCAGTGTGTGCTGTAGATCAACTAGAACTCTTTTCTTTCCTAGTTCAAGCCTATTTTCTTATTCTGTCTTTTTTCAAATCAATTTTCTTCTTCTTCACTACTCATACTCTGTTTTTCTTTGAAAAACTCTTTCACTTTCAAAATAGCAAATGCAAACAACTTTTTCACCGCTGGATCCCAAACCAAACCTCCTACTCATTGAGGGATGAATATCTTCAATGGAAGATCTGCATGATCCATTTTCTGGAAGGAGTTGATAAGGATCTCGTTAACTATGTCAAAAATCCACCATATGTGCCAATGGTTACTATTCCACGAGTACCTGCAACTAAAACCACACCGGAGGTACCTGAATACCAAAAACCCAAGCCTATCATTGAATGGGGCCCCAAAGACTGGGAAAAATATGAGATGGGAAAGAAGGCCAAACAATTGCTCATCATGACCATCCCAAATGATCTATTTCAGTCCTTGGATGCTTATGAATTTGCCCATGATCTGTGGGTAGATGTGATCCTAATGACTAGCATACGTTTAACACATCAGATTAAGAACACAATCTTATTAACCAAATCAAACGATTACAATAGTCATAGATCTAACAGGTAATCACAAGTCTCACGTTGTGTGTGTTTCTCAAGGTGTGCGAATCTTACCAATCTAATTTTGTATCTCTATGTGCGCATCTACAAATCTAACACAAAGACCCACTATTTATACTAAGTCAACATTAGTTGACTTTTACAACACAAACTCTTGAACTGTCAAACTATTACAACTTTGACCCTCTATTTAATCTTGAATACAATTCTAGTCTAACAATCTCCCCCTTTGGATTCAAGATTTTTTTTTTGACAATTATCTACCAATTGTGACCCAGATTACTAGCATATATTCAAAACAACAGATTGAGAACACAACTTTTATTGATCAAATCATATGTTTTACAACTAGTCACAGATGTAACATGTAATCACAAGTCTCACGTATATGTGTTTTTTCAGTGTGCGAATTCTCTTACCAACTCAGATTTTGTATCTCTATGTGCACGCGCGTCTCTACAAGATTACAACAAGACCTACTATTTATACTAAGTCAACATTAGTTGACTTTTACAACACAAACCCTTGAACTGTCAAACTATTACAACTTTGACCCTCTATTTAATCATGAATACAATTCTAGTCTAACAATCTCCCCCTTTGGATTCAAGATTAATTTTTTTTTGACAATTATCTTCAGGTCTTCTTATCTTCAGCAAAAATCTTTTTCAGCTTTAAACCTTGAAAACTTTGACATCTTCAGCAAACTTTGTCACTTTGACTAAACTTCAATCTCCTTTTTTTCTTCACCAAAAATGCATATACTTCAGAAAACTATTCTTTAAACTCAGACTTTGATACCGCTTTCAAAATTATCTTTGAAACATTGTATGAACTTCGACAACTTGAACACTTGAAGTAAATCTCTCCCTTTGACTTTTTCAATAAGCTTTAACGCTTCCATCATAATCATTGAAATCTTCATAACTCTGACTTTGAAAATCTAAAATTCTCCCCCTTTTTGATGAATTTGAGAATCAGAATCATCAAAACTTTTTCAATGTCAGCACAGCCTTTTAATGATCTCCCCCAAATCATCTGATAAGCACAATCTTCATGATTAACAATCTCCCCTTCTTGATAAGATATAAACATTCTCTCCCAACATAGAAACAGATCTGATAATGAGCCGTGAATTCATGAATATATTTATCCGAATCTTTTCAAATTTAAACAAATTATGAGTTGTAATCCTGAATCAACAAATGAAACAGTTAGGAATGCCTGTCAGTAACACAAAGTTACTGTGTACAACGAATGTACAATTGAAAGAGCTTGAGATGATGTTCACTACCCAGGACTTCCATCCAATCATCGAAAAAACACAAGGTATTTTCTATTAATGTTCTGACAGAAAAACAAATTTTCTGTGTGCTCGTGCTTGTGTTATGAAAGAATTAAGCACAATGATTGCTATTTAGGCTCAAAATTATGCAAATAATTGAGACAACAAATTGTATTTGTGATTAATTGTGATTAGAACTTGAAATCTTGGGATTAATAATTGGTATCAGAGCAGAGTTCAAATCGAAATCATCAAGAAAAATGGACACTCGCACTGTTCTTTGAGTTTATGATCGAGTCTTGATTTTTAGAGTTTAATTGGAATTGTAATTGGTTCAATTGTGTTCGTATAAGTGTTTAGAATAATCTTGTATAGGTTTGTTGGAGTATTGCACTATAATTGTGATTAGTTTGTGAGATTTTACGTTTTTTAGAGTTCACGAGTTCAAACGCACTGTAATTGAATCAATTTGCATGGTTGAGTGTTCTTTATTGAATTTTTTTTGTTTGTAATCGATTCTAGGTGTAAAAGTGGTTGATGTGTCAAAGTTTTGGATCAAATATCAAAGGTTTAATGGGATTTTGACTTGATCAGAGTGTTATTTTGTCGAAATTATGAAGAACTCGCATAATCATCAAGAGCTCGCATCTAGAAATCGCAGATCAATATATTTCGCATATTGTTTTTATCTGAAAATTTCATAAGTATAGAATTCGCATGATAGTGTTATGCAAAATGTGGTGAATTTGCATGTGTGTGTTGTGAGAAAACCTCATAATTCGTACTAGCATGTATGCGAAATGTCATAATTCGCGTAAGTTCTTTATACGATAAGTTTTGTGAAAAGTATTCTAAGGAAAGAATTCGCATATGTTTGTATGCGAAAAGTAAGGAACTGTTAGATATGAATTGTATTCAAGATTAAAATAGAGGGTCTAGTTTGTAATGTTTAGAAAGTGTAAGTGTGTAATATGTAAATGTTGTAAAAGAGTTGACTTTGCTAAAGGTCATGTTGACCACCTATAAATAGCAAGTCTTTGTGTTTAGATTCATAAGACACACGAAGATTGGTAAGAGTATTACACCGTAGAAACACACACATACACACACAGAGCTTAGAGACATAATCACAAATAGGGATATGGCACTATGTAATTCTTGTGATTCAATCAATAGAATTGTGTTTGTTAATCTGTGTTGATTGATTGTATGCTAGTAATTTGGGATCACATTTAGTATCAGAGCACATATTCGACAATTTTGAGAAAAACGAGTTCGCACACTGTTTCTTGAGTTCTTGATTGAATTTTTGTGATTAAATGTGTTTTTGATAAATCTTTTGATTGCATTTTGGTCGAAATATGATTTTGAACATCTTTCTATGATTGAATTTCATTGAAAAATCAAATTTGATCATCAATTTGTGATTTTTTTGAAATTTTTGTTCGAACGAGTTTAGTTACTATTTAATCATGATTTTCGATGTTTGAGTGTGAATTTGAATTTGATATTGAATTGGATTGTTCTTTGTACTAATCTGATCATCTTTGTGAATTTACAGCCTCTGGATCGAAGTTTTTGGTTGGATTTTGGACTAGAATTGAATTTTTAGGACCGTAACTGAAGAACTCGCAGGATCTGTACAATTTGTATGAAGAACTCGCACGATTAAGATTTCGCAGAAAGAATTCGTTTAATTCCATCTAAATTCATCAAGTATAGAATTCGTATAATAGTGGTGTACGAAAAGTAGAGGAATTCGCATAAATATTCTTGAAAAATCATTTGAAGTGTAGAATTCGTATTCCTTTATATACGAAAAGCAAGAATTCGCAGATGTCTATTGTGCGAAAAGTTGAGTTTTAAAATTTAAAGGCAAGAATTCGCAAGTGGTCTTATACGAATTGCACAGAATTCGCACATGTATGTGATGCGAATTGTGTAGAATTCGCATATCTGTGTGGTGCGAATTGCTAGTTTTCGCATAAGTTTTCATACAAATTTTAAGGATTTCGCATAGATCTTCAAAATTCTTTTAAGTTCAGAATTCGTATGAGATGCGAAATGTTTGTGAAATTTCAAATTTTTTCTAAGTAAAGGACTCGCATCTCTCTTTGATAAGAATTATGTGTGCGAAAAGTTATTGTGCGAAAAGCTTGTATTCAATTTTTTTTAAGGTTGGATTTCGCATAAGAGATACGTGCGAATTGTAAAGAACTCGCAAAAAGATTTATATGAATTCTTAAGAATTTGCATATAAGCTCATGCGAATTGCTTTGTTTTGAGTGTCTCTTGCATGCAAATTGTAGACTTATACGAATTCTGTCACATTTTTCATGCGAATTGCCCTTAAGTCTAAATGTATGCGAATTATGTACTTGAAGTTTTTAGAAATTTCATTTTCTGATGATTTTTAAGTATTATATCCTTAATCTCAATTTGTTGAACTAAAGATCAATACTAGAAAATTTTTGTGTGTGCAGATAATATCATCATGTCTAAAGAACTTCTCTCGATGGGTTCTCAATCTAAACCGCCGGTGTTATCAGTAGGGGAATACGCTCAGTGGAAGAGGAGGATGGTTCAATTCTTAAACCACAAGAACCGAGAGTACATGAAATCTATTTTAGATGGTCCAGATAAACCTGTAGTCACTGTACCTGGACAGGCTGCAACAGAGACCTCTCCAGAAATACCTGTTAGATATGTGCCTAAGCCATATCAGTACTTCAGTGAGAGAGAGAAGGAACTCTATAAGATAGATGAAGAAGCTCTTATCTATATCACAATGGCTATTCCTAATGATATCTACAATCAAGTAGATAGTCGTGAATTCACCAAGGCCATATGGGATGAGCTCGAGAGACAGTTCTAGAGCATCAATGGTGAATACAAGCAAAGCTGAACCAGAGCATCAATTCATATGAAGGATTTTGTTAGAGCATAAATATGTTGTATACAAGATCATAGAAGACTGAAGATTGAAGTCAAAGATGAAGTCAACTCTCAAGCATCAAAGTCAAAGTCTAGTGTAATAAAAGTCAAAGTCAAAGTAGTTGTTTTGTTTCTTTGTAATGTTGGTGGTATAAATAGCCTTTGTTCTTGTGTTGTAAGTAAGTAAGTCAGATGTAATATACACACGAATCAGATTAGAGAAGAGGTATATAGAATATCCTTCTAGAGAGAGAGAGAGAGAGAGAGAGAGTGTTTGTAGAGAGAGAAAGTGAGATTAATTGTAATATGTGATTGAATCAATGACATGTGATTTCGTTTTAATTCTCATCTTGATTGTTTGTAATTAGAACTTGAATTTAGGATATTAACAATTGGTATCAGAGCAGAAGAAATACAGAAAATGGATTGAATTTCAAGATTTGGTCGACATATTCAAGAACTCGAATATTTTCTGTGAAAATTCGATTTTTGGCTACATTGTTGTTTTGGATTTGAATTTGGCATTGTAAGGATCGATTTGATGTTAAGAATAAGTTTTGTATGTGTTGTTTAGTCCAATTTACAATAGTTTGTACGAATTTTGAGAATTTTTGAAATTTTTGTTCGAGTTTAGAAAAACGTATTGTTCTAAGGTCGAATTTGTAAGATCGTTGTTTCTTTTTGAAATTCATTATTAGTAATCTGGTCGAAATATGAAATAGGAGATTCTTGCAAAGTTTCAAGTCAAATGGAAAGGGTTTGATTCAATTTTTGTGTGAAAAATCAAGTTGTTGTTCGACAGAGGCAAGAACTCGCAAGATTCAAAGTACGTGCAGATGAAGAACACGCAAAGGAAAGAACTCGCACAAGATTGAAGAACTAGCACAAGCCTAAATCATGTTTGAAGTGAAGAGATCGCAAAGAGTTATGTGCGAGAAGTAGAAACTCGCATAACCTTACCTGCGAGTTTGTACTTTTCACTTGCTTCAGTGTGCGCGAAGTAGTCTATCTGCGAGAAGTTTTGTTCTGCGAGTTTTGATTTTGCGAGAAGTGAAGATTGGAAATTTTTCTAAGTGTTGAACGCGCAGAAACTTTGCGAGAAGTGATTGGTTGCGAGTTTGCATTTAGCACGAAGTGGTGTTTCCAAATTTTTCTAAGTCTCGAACTCGCAACTTCAAGAACTAGCACAAAGTGTTTAGCGCGAAGTGTCAAGAACTCGTACGTAGAAGTGTGAGCGAAAGAGAAACACGCTAGTTCATCGTGCGCGAAGTCAGGAACTCGCAAGCTTTGGTGTGCGCGAACCTGAAACTCGCACGACCCCTCTGCGCGAAGATTGTTTTCACATTCTTTGTTGTGCGCGAACTACATAATTTGCACCATTAGTTGAGCGCGAACCTCGAATGCACATAGTACTGTTTGCGAGAAGTTGATTCTTTTTATCTGCGAGTTTTGCACTTAGACTATTTTCTGACTTTTTCAATATTTGACCAAATTTGATTTTTTGTTGTACATGTTGTTTCTGAATTTCTGACGATCAAATTCAAGTTTCTTTTTGTAACAGATAATTCAAGATGGGATATTTTTCTGATGATGATGTGATAATGCAAGATCGTTCTATATCCTAGAGAGAGAAAGTAGAGAGAGAGTTGAAAGCGCAAGTGAATTCTATGAGATATGCGTGAGAATCTGTTAGACCACAGTCTCATTGGATTCCAGATCATCCAAACTGAAGATCGCAATCTGAAGTTAAAGCCGGAACGTCGACTCTCGATAATAAAGTCTATGTCGTGTGTAATAAATGTCAATGTAATTTAATGTAATTGTTTGTTTATTATATTAGTTTACTTAGATTAATTATCTAAGTTATAAATATTGTAAAAGGTAACTTAGTTTGTTTCTAAGTTAGTTTCTAGTTTGTTAGAAATAATATCTAGATTTAATATCTAGATATTATCTAGTTAGTGTGTTCAACACACTAGTAAGATTAGTTGTTGTGTCTCTCAACTCTCTCATACATCAGATCAATACTTATCACACACAAAACACACACATCAAGGTGTAAAAGAGAGAAAACATAGAGAACACAAAGCAAAGCTTAATCGATCAACCTTGTAATCGTTATTTTATATATCAAACAGGTTGGTAATCTTATTGTGTTGTTTCTAAGAACTTGTTATAAAGTATTGTTGGACCGACAGAATCCTTACAAGACACAAAGCCACAAGGGACTTAAATACCCTTGGCTAATACAGAACATATAAGCAACCTAAAACACAGTATTAGACCAAGCCTATAAATACAATGATTACTATAAAATCTGACTTAACAATCTCCCCCTTAGTAATCATTGGCGCTCTGGTCTTCAATATTCATCTTCTAAATCAACACAAACCATTTAAGCGACTTAGCGAAGCTTCTTGACTAAAAAAAAATTTCTTCTCAGCATCTTTCAATTTATATTGTCTTTGCTGCCTTGACAAGACTGGACCTATTTGTAATAAGCTTGAAAGAACAATCGGTTCATCAGCTTGTGCTCTAGACGACGCACCTCTTTCAAATGTACTTGAATGAACTGTGATGGTCGGAGCTGGAACAACAAAAGAACTAGTATAGTTGAGAAAATAGAATCTTGAGCGAATCTTGAGCAACAGATAAACGTTTGAACTCTTTGTCTCTTTAACTTCTCCTTAACTTCTCCCCTCATGACCTTGATGATCTGGATCAACTTGGTTATGCAGATGTTGGAGATGAGACAGCTTCAGATCTGCAAAATTCAGAATAAAGGAGAAAAAGGAAGTTTTGCGCTACATGTTGGTGGCGCAAACTTAGTTTTGCGCTAGCTAAAGGTGGCACAAAGTTGAGTTTTGCGCTACCAACTGTTGGCGCAAAGATGAAATCTTAAAAATTTCACCTGTTAAGCTCTTTGACTTCCCCTACACAAATGCACTAAATATGACAATTCAAGTTAGCATTCATATAGAAAATCAGATACTCCCCCTCGAAAAATGCACAGACCAATTAATACAGATATGAGAACACAAGAATCGAAACATTAACGTAGAAAGAAAAATATACTGAATATGTATTTTGAAACAACTAAATATATAAAATTTTAAACACTAAACAAATTAAATTCTACATAGTAAAATATCATAGATTAATCCATCAGTTGAAATCAAGTGTATGTTGTTGGATACAGATAGAAGTTTCATTGCATATCAAGTTAAGACATGTTCAGTTTAAAAAACTTTCATTAATCTATTCAGTGTGCTAGCATGCGAACTTCGATTAGTTTCAAGAAAATGCAATTCTAAAAATATAATAGAGAACTTTGCATGTACTCACACTAAGCCATCAAAATTTAAGATTTTCACAAATTTATAGGTTTGTCGCAACTCAAACATATCACCAAGTATCATGAGATGTGTGCTCATTGACATCTTTTAGCATTGTGCACATTGGCATCTTCACATGAGTGTGCTCTTTGGCATCTTTTAAGCTTGTGCACATTGGCATCTTTTAATCAAGATGTTTGGTAAGTAAACAACATGTCGTAAACGTAACTTTCTATCTGATCCTATTGCAGGATTTGGGTCAGCCGCTCCCAGACCAGTTGGCCTTAGGGGACTAGGTGTGAAGCACCCCTTGGAACTTACTCTCCTAGATCAGAAAGGCTACATCGACACATCCTAAACCCATTCATACCAGTAGAACATGACTTTCGATCTGATTCTATAGAAGGATTTGAGTTCGATCACTCCCAAACCAATTGACCTTAGGGGACCAGATGACAAGCATCCCACTGAACTTACTTTCCCAAACCAGAAAGGTCACAAGTACAAACTTTTAAACTTAGAGATTTCTGTATTTTATATATATAATTCATCTCAATCACCCAGTTTTACATCTAAGTGCTTAGCCCATATTTTCATTACAATCCATAATTTTGACTTTTTAGGATTTCTAAGCATTGTAAACTATAAATATTTCGAATCACATAACTTTAAAGCAGTATCAAAAGTTTCAAACATGTTGCTGACCTTTCGACTTTTGTAAGACTTGAAAATTGAACATATAAAACTTCAATATAAACAAAGCAACTTGAAAATTTATCCTAGACACACATTTTATTCAAAAGAAAGAAAAAACTGTAAAACTTTTACTTTATAGAATAAAATTCGTAAAGATTTAAACTTTTAAATTCAAATGCCGAGTTTGAAAAATTTTCATTTAAGACAAATGTAAAGAATTCGGCAAATTGATATTTAGTCGGAACAAAATAAATTTCAATAATACCGTCTTCCACATAATGTATAATGAATTTGTGTCACATATCAATGTTTTGGATCTGGTCAAACATGCTCAGATTCTTAAAAAAAATGAGATAACTGGAACAACATCACAGACAGAGATAAATGCAGCGGAATCAAGTAGATGCACTCACAGTTTCTCATTTGTCCAGAAGCTTAAATGCATTGAAGAACGAGTCCTAAAATGATATGTTTAGAAGTCGAAGTCCATTGAAGTACGGGTTCTGAGCTGATTTACTCAGAAGCCATTGTTCTCTTACTCCCCCTTGACATTAGGTGCCTGCAACTTAGAATAAATCTTTGATTTTGGTACCCACTTGTATTTGGGTCCATATTTGTTAGTTACAGTTCTAACGGGAGTAAATTTGTTAGATTTGACATAGAAAGCACGAGAAAAATAATCAGATGAATTAACAGAATCATCAGTAGAGGACGAAGCATAATCATCTGAACTTGAACCAGAGGAGGAATAGGAGACATATTTTGAAATTTGAATCATTTGCTTTATTGAATATTTGAAAATTTTATTACAAGTAGCAAATGAATCATTTCTACAAAGTTTGTCTACATTTCGATCCTCGTCAGTTGCAGATTCATCAGATGTCCGCTTGACCCTCCATATCTGCCTTGAATGAGTCCTCAAAGTCCTATATGAAATATTCGAATCAGAAGAATTAGAACTGTCAGAAATGACTTTAGCTTGTTTCTTTGACTTCTTTGACCTTCTTCTTTTACGCTTTGGTTTATAATAATCATCATTTAGCGTAAAAGATTCATCAAGAATTTTCGATTTAAGAATTGAATTAGAAGAAGCAATTTTACCTATGAAACCCAATTGATCAGACAATAAACCTGAACTTACCTCAGAGTCAGAAATTTTTTAATAAAAGTTTTTAGATTTTAGAACTTTCTTTTTGTTTTCTCTAAAATCAGAAGAAAGACTAGAAACATAATGTTTTTGAGAAATTAATTTTTCTTCAAGACATGAAGTCATGAAAGAAAGAATAACATCAGATTCAATTTCTCTTTGAATATTTTGATCTTCCATTTTATCTTCAAGATCAATGATTTTGCTTTCTAACACTAATGGAGGAATATATCTCTTAGAATCATAAGAAACTGGAGATATATTTTCTTTAGAGTGAATTGTGGATTTGGTCCCTGTGGTTTAGTGATTTCTTTGACCATGATCCTCATTCTATGTTTATTATGGATTTGGTCCTTGTGGTATTCAATTTATTTTGGTCTTGGTCCTTCTGGCTAACACTTCCATTAACCTTTTTAAATCAAGGACCATTTTAGCCATTTTGCCTAAACTTTGTCCTTTTTTGATAATAAAAATAAAAACAATATTTTTATACATACAAACACACACACATGTATATATATATATAACGATATTAAAATAAATAAAATAAGATATTATTGTATGATTTAATTGTTTAATTTTTTAAAAATTAATTATATTAAATACGATTTAATTTTATTATTTTATTGTAATTGTGGAAAAAGATATAGTTTTATTGTTTTAATGTAATTAAAATTTTAATTTAAACAAATTAGATCATAAAACTATATCTTATTTTATTTAGAGCGAATAAAATAAAATATGGTTTTATGATTTGATTTATTGAATTAAAATTTTAATTAAGTTAAAGACGATTTAATTATATTGTTGTTTTACTATCATTGCAACAAACAAGCTTATTGTTGATATTTTAACACCAAAAATCATTAGAAACCGTTGAGAAATGAACTCTAATTTTATCATACTAAAAACAATATGAAAGTTGATTTTGAGTTTTTGAGTGAAAAACAATATGAAAATTAGAACCTCTAATTTTAAGATGATAAAATTATAGTTCATTTCTCAACGGTTTTCAGTGATTTTTGGTGTTAAAATATCAACAATAAGCTTGTTTGTTGTAATGATAGTAAAACAACAATATAATTAAATCGTCTTTAACTTAATTAAAATTTTAATTCAATAAATCAAATCACAAAACCATATTTTATTTTATTCGCTCTAAATAAAATAAGATATAGTTTTATGATCTAATTTGTTTAAATTAAAATTTTAATTACATTAAAACAATAAAACTATATCTTTTTTCACAATTACAATAAAATAATAAAATTAAATCGTATTTAATATAATTAATTTTTAAAAAATTAAACAATTAAATCATACAATAATATCTTATTTTATTTATTTTAATATCGTTATATATATATATACATGTGTGTGTGTTTGTATGTATAAAAATATTGTTTTTATTTTTATTATCAAAAAAGGACAAAGTTTAGGCAAAATGGCTAAAATGGTCCTTGATTTAACAAGGTTAACGGAAGTGTTAGCCAGAAGGACCAAGACCAAAATAAATTGAATACCACAAGGACCAAATCCATAATAAACATAGAATGAGGACCATGGTCAAAGAAATCACTAAACCACAGGGACCAAATCCACAATTCACTCTTTTCTTTATTAGTGTTAGTAGCACAAATATCAAAATAATCATCAGATAATGAAGATTTAATGGGAGAAATATCATTAAAACTGTTTCTGTTCTTCTTTGATTTATCGGGAAAATATTTGGCATTTTCGCGCATGTAAACAAAAGAATTTTCCTTTTTCTTGTTGTTCATTCTTTTCTCATTTTCGATATCTAAAACTTGCTTTTCATTCATCCAATCAATTTTAAATTGAGGAGCATATTTAGCAAGACTTAGATAATCAAATTTATATAAAGTAGGGGAATTTTCTATAGCATTGTTTAAACAATGAGAATTTTCAAAACCAAGTCCCCATTTTTCTTTGATAGACTCATAACTCCGCGGTTTGTTCAAATAAATAGTTTGTTCAGTTTGATTCCTTCGATATAATTTTTCTTCCAACTCATTTATTTTAATAGAAAAGTTATCTTTTAATTTGGTCATTTCCATCAAAGAATCAAGATAAGTCATATTTGATTTTTCTAAATCATCCAATTTCTTTTGAAAGATGTCTTTTGTATGAGCCAAAATAGATTTTTCATTTTTCAAAGAAATTTGTAATTTATCAATGAAATTTCACTTTTCTGAATTTAATTGTTTTTCAGATAATAACTTTGAGGTAAAAATCATGTAAAGCAGTTATAATGATATTCATCTGTAAGGATATAAATTTGAAATCAAATTCAGTAGTGGAATCTTCATCAGTAGTGGAATCTTCATCATCATCATTGCTTAGATCATCTCCTATGAAACACATTTGTAGCATTTTCCTCATTACCAACTTCATCGTCAGAGTGATCTAGCCAGAATTCTTCTTCAGCTAGCAGAGCAGTTCCATTCTCTCTCTTTTCGGCCAGTTCCATTTTCTTCCAATAATATGTCGAATCCCGAACTTTCTTCACTCGACACTCCTTAGAGTTGTGACCCGACTTTCCACAGTTAAAGCATGCAGTTGCTTTCTTAACCTCGGGCACTTTGACATTCTTAGACCCAGAAGTGAAGCGAAGATTGTTGGAACCCGAATGAGGTTGGAACTTTTTGTTGTAGTGCTGAGAGAGAAGAATCATAGCTTTCTGTAGCGCCTCACCATCATCATCAGTTGCACCATCATAAGCATTCTCGGATAATGCTTGTTCAGAGAGTTTGCTTGTGAGAAGTGCAACCGGATCCACTGTCTTCTTGTTTTTCTTGTCAAGTTTGGCCTTTTTATCCTTGACAATGCATTCATCTGTCATCAGAATCTCGTACAGCTCTTGGATTTGCATAGAAGATATACGGACATCATTCCTCAAGCGATGGAAAGATTTATTCCATTCCGGTTGTAGAGCGTTGAGGAACTTCAGATTGGTCTGCAACTCAGTCTTTTCCACTTTTATCTTTCGTAGATCATTTATCACCGCACATAACCTGTCAAAAACATTTTTCAGTGACTCCCCATCTGTGGCTTTGAACTCTTCAAAGTTGTTCATGTAGCGCGTTTGCCGAAATTGTGTTGCGACCGTTAAACCAAGCATAATCTTTTCTAGCTGAGTCCACATCATCTTTGGATCGTGCTTGAAACAATCAATTCTATTATAGATAGAATTGGGCAATGCTAACATCAGATTAAACTTTGCTTCACGATCTGCTTTTTCTCTTGTAATCTCTTCAACTGTCAAAGGAGTATCATTCTTAGGTCTGATAAACGGTCCTTCAGTAAATGACTTCATCATATTTTCTCCATTAGCTTGACGCTCGATGAAGTTAATGAACCGATCTTGCCATTGGGTGAATTCATTTTCATTGATCAAAACAAGAGGACGAGTTTCTGTTCCCAACGACATCATAAGATCGTTCTTGTAAAACTAAGCTTGAAACGAGAACTTTGACATATCTATATCTTCAGAAATCCAGAGAAAAATTCTAAGTCTTGAACACAGAGAAACTGGCACACACTGAGATTTGCGCGAACAGCGGATGGCGCAAACTTGCTTTTGCGTGAGACAAAGGTGGCGCAAACTTGACTTTTGCTTGATAAGAAGCTGGAGTAAACTTTACTTTGCGTTAGAAGTTGGTGGCACAAACCTTGACTTTGCGTGAGATGAAAGTGACGCAAAGACACTTTGCGCGAATAACAAATGACGCAAAAATCTCTTTGCACGATGAACAATTGGCGCAAACTTAACTTTGCGCTATACAATGGTGGCAGAAGCTGATCTTTGCGTGAGATGACTATAGCGCAAAATGAACTTGCGTGAAGAACTTCTAGCGTAAACTTTACTTTGCTCGATATAAAGATGAAGCAAATTAGACTTTGCTCGATGAAGAGATGGCGCAAAAGAACCTTTTCACGAGAACTTGACCTGAACTTTCGCAAGTTTCTAGCGCAAAGAGGAAGATGATCTGACGCAAAGCTTGGATGAACTGGCGCAAACCTCTGAAGAACTGGCGCAAAATCCAAATCTGGCGCAAAACGTGATAAAATCAAGAAAAACTTCCAAAAACGATTACAAATTCGAAAAAGATGAATTATGCTCACACAGAAGTGATCGAAAACTGATTTCTAAATACTTTCAAATAACTAATTCGATCAAAAACCGTAAAACCGTGAAATCTTGAACATAACAGTACGAAAAACAGTTTTTCCAGAAATTCAAAAAATTTCAAAATTGAAGATCAAAAACTGATTTTCTTGCAAAATGATGTGAATCAAAATTGTTCTCCTACTAAAACCGGATTCAATGAACAAAAATTCAATCAAATTAGATCACAAATCAGTCCGAATTTGATGAAAAATCAAAAAATGAGATTTTCTTGAAAAAATCAATAAAATCGATCAAATTTTCTGATTCAAACACAAATTCAGAATCGAAAAATGTTTCTCTCAATCCTCTCAGATTCAGATTAGGCTCTGATACCAATTGATAATGCAAGATCGTTCTAAATCCTAGAGAGAGAAAGTAGAGAGAGAGCTGAAAGCGCAAGATGTGAATTCTATGAGATATGCGTGAGAATCCTTACAAGACACAAAGCCACAAGGGACTTAAATACCTTTGGCTAATACAGAACATATAAGCAACCTAAAACACAGTATTAGACCAAGCCTATAAATACAATGATTACTATAAAATCTGACTTAACATGATGAACAAAAGATTTCCAAGCTCAAATTAGAGAACAAAAATCTCGCTTCTTCAGTTGAATTTTATTCTAAGAGATCAAAAAGATATTCTGATGAAAGGAATATACTGAGAGAAGAAGTTAGTGCATTAAAGATGGTTAATGAAGAACTTCTGAAACAGACTTCTGGTCTTAATGAAGAAAAAGTACCGATTTTGGAAGCTGAAAACACTTAGTTAAAAAGCAAGATCTCAGACTTAGAAGATCAAATTGTCAAGTTTCAACAAACAGGGTGTGCTAATGAAAAGAAGATCTTTGAATTAGAATTGAAAATTGTTGAAGAAAGATCAGTTTTTGAGAAAGAAAAGATAGAGTTTGCTAAGAAATTCTCAGAGTTTTCCAGAAAATGTGCTGAAGAGAAGAAAACAGTTGAGCTGAAATGTATAAAACTTTCTAAACAGAATATCAGACTTTGAGAAAGTAATCATTTTGGAAAGAGAAAAGTTTGACAAAGAGAAGAAGACCATAGAACAGAGGAGTGTTGGCATTTTCAAAGAAATATCCGGTCAAAGAACAAATGCTAAGAAGGGTTTTGAAGAAGAAAGGAATATGTTTAAGGAATAGATTAAGAAACTAACTGAGAAGTTATTTGAACTATCTGAAAGTGCACTGAAAGAGGAAAAAGCAAAGTCTGAATTCAAGAAAGAGATTGACCTGCTTGTCCAAGAAAGAGACAGTTTATCTTCAAAAATAAAAATGCTTGAGGACATTAATCAAAGGTGGTGGTGACTGAGCAAACGACTCCAGAGTCACAAATCCACACACCTAGAGATGATTCAGCTGATTCTAAATGTTCATTCAAGACAGCTGCCAGCTCATATCAGAAAATAGTTTTTTCAAAAAGGTAAGTTTACTCATTTGATCAAGTTCGTACTACTAACATTTTCTATGATGGAAATGTAGATGGTTTAGATACATACAGAAGAAGGAGAAGAAGGGAATATAAAGAAGAAAAACTGGTCTCGAGAGTAAAACCAGTTGATGATGAAAAGAATGGTGAAAAGAGAGATGAGAAGAAGGAAGAAAAGAAAGGAAAGAAGGAAGAGAAGAAAAGTAACAAATCATTTGTACAAGCATCAAAAGCTAAAAAGAACAAAGTGGAGAAAGGTAAACCTGATCTTGCTTACTCGAGAGATCAATTGATCAGGTTGTCTAGAAAAAAGGTATTGTTCTTACTGTTATACATATGATTTTGTTCATAAAGATAGTGATCATTACTGGTATGGTTCTTACTCTATTACTCCTAATAGAACTGCAACTCACAAACATGGACCCAAATACCAGTGGGTACCAAAGCCGAAAGATGATTCTGTTTTGCAGGCACCTCAAGTCAAGGGGGAGTAAACGAACCGAGGCTTCTGAATAAATCAGTTCAGGACCCGTACTTCAACAGAGTTTGACTTCTAAACACAACAGTTTAGGACTCGTACTTCAATGATCAAAAGAGATGTTACTCTCGTGCTGATAAGAGATTGTACTCCGATACTCAAATGAGGAAATCAACCTTCAAGGGGGAGTATATATTTTTCTGGAAATATGTATTCGGAAGATATGACGATCTACAATTCAAAAGGGAGTTGTATCTGATCTCTATGATGTGCTTTTTCACTGACATATTTTAGATGCATATTTTCAGGGGGAGTAAGAATTGTGATTTTTGATTACTTCAGATCAGAACTCGTACATTCAATGTTTTACTGCTTTATGTCATTTTATTAAAGTTGTGAATAAATTTTGTACTTTGACGGACTTTATGACTGATGTAGATTGAGAGGATGCTTACAAGATCATATCTTTATGACTTTAAGCTGACTTCATGAGACTTAAGATAGATTGAAAAGGTTTATTTCTATTCTTAATTTCATATATGGTTGAAAGAAGTACGACTTTCAATCATAGAAAACATGTTCTTAAATATTCAAACCTCTTCTGATTCTTAAACGATTTCATGAATATAGAAGTGTGGTTTTAAATGTTTTATTTTTATTTGTGCTTCAATGTTATATAAACCGTGTGTAACACCCTAAATTCTGGAAATGGCAACTAAATTAAAATTTTCTAAATACACCAATAAATGATTCATCTACAATCACAATTTAAGATTTAACCTCAATACACACATTCATTCTATACATACAAACTAAGGTAAGGACGGGTGCTACTAAAACCCAATAAAAGTCACTATCTCCAAGCTGCAGAAGATTTCACCAACTACTTACACTTGCACAAAGCTAAGGCTCAACTCTTCATAGCTGCTAGAACCAAACCCAACTGGAACCTGATGCACATGCCGACAAATAAAAGGTTAGGCTTAATGCCTAGTGAGCTTAAAAGTTTTCAACATAAACAAATGAATCGTTTAAAGAAAGAAGAATGCCATTAGAATCATAATCTTTCAAAATGATATGCTCCGCTTATGAAAACGACTCGTTTACCAATAAATATGCATTTTAAACGAAAGAGTCACCGAGTTAATTGTTAATCAAACCAAACTGTTTTACAGACTAAGATCCCAATATAACACATTCTTTCGCAAACTTAGATTTACCTCAAAACTTGCTCAAAACGAGAATAGAGAGAGAACTCCCAATTTTATAAAACGCGGTAAAAATGTTATAACTTGAAATACCCAACACGGAAGGAACATGATACACAACTCATAAACTACGGATAAAAATCTATATAAATAAATACTGTCGTGAACACGAACATTAGACCCAACTCACACGACCATAAAATGGACGAAATCAAATACCGAAACATAGAAATGACGCATTCCATTCAAACCTTAATATACGCGGGAAAGACCCAATATTAAGGCCATCATTTATCGTCGACCACACAAACTAAAGTTGGTAAAAGTACGACATTAACATTTAAAGTACCACAGGTCTACGACGGAGAGACCCATAAACAATGAGAATAGAGAAACACGCAAGTAGGCCGCCCATACAGCTTCCTCACGTGTCATCTAAACGTTTCCAACTTGGGTGGCGAGAACACATGAATGAGGCCACCCGTGATGTTATTGGATTTCACCACACATACCGGTCCTAGTTCCCATGCCATACAAGACATCACAATCCACAGACCTATTATTGCCCCTTGCCATACTCCGTCGAGTTCCACTCCAGGGTCTTACGAACATGGGTGCCTATCTAATCTAAACGAGTTTCAACTCAGCGGCTCGAGCCACCTATCACCTACTCGCTAGCAAACCCAAGCGGTCACCACAGTAACCAAAAATTTAGGCTTTCCAAAACAGACAGACTTACGTGCCTATGGATCCATTACAACACTGTCTAACGTTACATGACTCCAATTGAAAGACCAAAGCTTCCAAAATATGTAATTCCCAAATGGCATGAAATAATCGCCATCATACTCCAAAATTCCACAACTGTTTTTAAACCGGACAAATGTCCTCAAGACTCCATTTAGTCAATACCGAGCCAACAACCCAACAATTTATGTAAATACCCAATGAAATCCAGTAGAGACATCGAAATATGTTTGACCAACAATTATGCAAACACCACAACCAAAAAGGTAATTAACCCAAAACTTCTCATTGGTTGAAACAAAATGTTTTCCAAATGAACTCTTTCTCTTGATGTTGCCAAAATGACTCATAGTTCAATGATATGCATTTTCCAACGGTTTATAAAATCGTATGCACCAAAATGGACAATTATATAAAATGACCTCCATTTATATATTACATCGTCAAAGAAATATATCAAAATGATTTATTTATCAAAATGCTAAAAAATCACAAAGATGTGTGTTACATAAGTTTATGAAGTTAAATATATCCAAATAACCAAAACTTATCAGCAGTTAACAATTTAATGTAAAACACAAACACTTTAAAATAAACATTTTGGCATGTACACCGTTTTCACAAATCAAGTTGAACTCACCTCGCAAGATTTAGGCTAAATCTAGATTTTATCCATCTTGCTCAAACTTCGTGCTACCTAGATCAACCAAGTGTAATCACCAAATTAATTAAAGAATTCTAAATAAAATATCTAGACTACCTTTTGAACTTTCCAACTTATTAAGGATCACTTCTAATGGATTTAAAACTATTCAAGTCTTACTTCACATATATTAATCTATCAAAATCCATCTAAAATCTATAAATTTAAACTTTCAAATTTGAAATCCTTAAACCCCAAATTAATTTGTTTATAAAATACTAACAAACCCACTATTTCCATATAAATATGTATTCCAACAAATAACTTTAATAACATCAAAATCATAATATTTCAAGAACCTTAAATTCCTACCCAATAATTGGAGAAGTCTTAGATTAATGGGTTAGAAAGTTCATACCTTCCAACTTCTAGGAATCACAAATCATCAAGTAATTTCAATCCTCTTCAACCTCCCATGGAAGAACTAGACTTGCATCCCCATTAAAATCCTCAACTCGATTCTTCAATAATTGCTACCATCAATTTAAATCCAATGCATTTGATAGATAAAAAAAATTCTAACATGATACAGCAGCCGGCTGCTAGCTGCTGTATCCATATGGTTGCTAAAGGGTTTTACCTCTACTATATATTAAAACTCTTAAATGGTTCTTGAAAAAGACCGTTCTTGAAAAACGGTTTATGGAAAACCTTCATCTCCGTCACTACCCCTAAATTACTCTCCATGAATCTCCCTACCTCTCACAATCACACCAACAATCGATGAAAGCAGAACTCTGCCTACACCTCTCGTTCCTTAAAATGCTCTAAAATCTTTCCCTCTCCTCCAAAAGGATGTGTCTTCATGAACCAGAGGCATCTGCTTAAATGCAGCAATATGTGGTTGTTTGGCGTAAAAAGGAAGTCGTTGCACTATTATTTCACTCCCAACTATTTGCAATAGAAATATAGAATCTTATTGAAAGAAGAAGGCAAAGAGGAAGGAATGATTTGGTGGAGCGATGAAGGAATCTCAAGATCAAGGCTAAGTTACAAGGAAAATCCGGCAATTACAAGTAAGATTTATGTACAAATTGCATATACTGTGATTTCTGCACTTCGTATGACAACAAGATTCATCTGGGTTTCTCTTACTTTCGTTTGTTTCATCTGGGTATCTCTTAATTTTGTATATTTCATCTAGGTTTCACTTTTTTTTCGTACATCTCATTTGGGTTTCTCTTAATTCCGTATATTTCATCTGGGTTTTCACCTCTTTTTCGTATATTTCATCCGGGAAGTATACGAGTTTATGCTAATTTTGAATATTTCATCTGTGTTTTTCTTAATTTCTTAAATTTCATCTGGGTTTTTCTCTAACTTATTTATTTGATGTTAATACCAGGAGCAAAAATGGCAATGGGGAAGAATTTAGGGGTAGGGCTTGTAAAAGGTACGAGTTCATTTGGTAGAAAAAGGATTTTGATTTTGAATCATATGGATTTTGATTCCATAGATGTTTCTAAACCCACAAAGAAGCATATTTTGGAAAACAATTCTGGTTTTTGTCATCAAATATGGTTGCTTCAAGCTCTCCCTCATGAAATCTTGGTAAGTTTCAATTCAATTCAATCTAATTTGAACACTTTCTAGATCATTATATTTGCCTTTTCTTAATGCAAGTAAACGATCTTTTAAATGGAAGTATCAAGAAAAACGACATTTTTAGGTATATAATTTAAATGAGATCGTTATGGAAGTATCAAGAAAAACGGTATTTAGGTTAGGTATATAAGTTTAATTGATATGGTTATGAAAGTGCTTTTGTTCAAAGTTTACTTCAACACATGTATTCTTTTTGCAAGTTGTAAATGAGAACGATTTTCGTGGGCCTTCTAAGTCGAACAACTCAAACACGAACAAGCATACCAAATCATATGGATCTTCTAAAAGCGATGAGTTGATCTGATTTTAGTTCTCATAATGGATTCACTCTATCTTTACCAATTTACCCTTTCTCAGTTATATATACCATGAAAATCATAACATATTGTGAGATTTGTGTGTATTCAGCTCCTGATTACCATGTGACTTTTTGCAAACTTCCAGAAACGCTTTTCCCCTGATTCTCATATATATATATATATATATATATATATATATATATCTATATACTTTGATCTCCGCTCTCAAGTCTCTACTTGAACTTCTTACATAAGATTTGGTTAGAAGTTTGAATGTTGTCTAGCTATGTATATTCTTCATGATCTATTTTGTTGCCTTATGATGTGAATTTCAGTCACCATAACATTTGAGAGATGCTAATGTGCCACAAAGGACATTCCATTATTACCCTCCATAATCAAAAGGTCTAGATTTTGCCTCACTGATGGATGATGTTAAGGTATCAAGACTACTTTTATGTACTGAATTTTTTAAAGAGCATAATCTGTGTTGTAAACAATTATTGATATTTCCGCATTGTTTTCTTACCTATTGCTCAGAATGCACCAAACAGATCATTCTTGATGCATGCTTGTGCTCATAATCCTACCGGAGTTGATCCTACGAACAATGGAAAAAAATATCTTACCCGTTTAAGGTCAGCAAGCGTAGCCTTAATTGATGCTTGTATATCCTCTCTTTAAGTCATTAGTCTTAAAAGTTACTATCATTAGTTTTAAAAGTTACTATCTTTACGTCAAAGGTCATTTTACTTTCTTCAACATGGCTTATGATTTGCAAGCGGATATTCAAAGAGGGATGCAAAATCCATCAGGATTTTTCTTGAAGATGGTCATTTATTGGAGGCTCTTAATCATATGCTAAGAACATGGGTCTTTATGACCAGAGAGTTGGCTGCCTTAGGTGATTTCTTTATTACTTATTTGTATGCATGAGCCTGCAATCTGATTCTTTCAAATCGTCATTCCAGATCATCATTTCATCTCTTGAAAGATGGAAGAAATATTATTTAGAAATGACCTTTTTTTTGTTCTCATACGGACAACACCATACAAATAACCCTGATGTTTATTGGACTTACCAACTTCGCACAAATTTGAAGTGTTTCTTAATTAGTTCCAACAAAGTGGCAGCTCACTTCAGGAGTAGATGTTAGTGTAGTTGCAATTCGTTATCTTTTTGTTGGAATTATACTAATGACACACTCATTTGTTATATATATGAATATACTATGTTTATAAGAGTACTTATAGTTTATGCCTATAGACCTTCAACAACCTTTATCTTGGCTATAATAATCGAACTCCCTGGCCATAGGCTCTAAAGGAAGCTCCAAACGAAGACAACTAATGACCATTCATCCACTAATGAGACTTGCGCTCATGAAAACAGAAAACACCATTCTCGAAAAGCTTATTTCTGTCATTAACTGTACCTTTTCACTTTAAAGTGTCCATTGCACTTGAGCTTTGTCTTTATTTTGTACGAACTATATTAATCGTTAAAGCATTCTTTGAAGTTATTCCAATTTCTAATCAGATCCCTAGCATTTCGTTTGCTTTTCATTACCCTAAGCTCAAGTACCTGATGTGATTCCTTACTATTTGAAGTTAATAATTAATTTTAATTGTTAAACAACTTCTAAAAGGACCTAAAGTGTTACAGACTTACCTTGATGTATGTTCTTAATATTTAATGTGGTTATCTATTTGAATTCAATTAGTAATTATTTATGTTTTGTGCATGGTTGTGATAAGGATAATCAACTCACTTGCATTCGCTAGCATTAGTCCAAGTGTGCAAAATGATGGTGTCAAATATTGTTAGAAAAGTGAACATGTGCATAAAATCTGTTTGGTTTTCGACAGATTGCTTCTTATGAATACTTCCATTAAATGCTAGATGTTAATGAGATAAATAGATGATATTAATTGAGATATCTTTACACTCCTTTGTTTTCAAAATATAGATGAATAGATTTTGAGTAAGTTTTGGATTAATTTATTTTGGGTGAAACTCTTGTGGAGGGTGGGATCTCCGGTTAGGATTGGAAAAAAGGCAAAAAATGTCCGACAAAATTAAAGTCATAAAAGAAATATAAAGCAGTGGGAACATTAGTTTCTGAAGAACATTGACAACGCTTGTTTGCTTAAAATTACTTTTTCTTAGCGTAATGTGATGCTATTCTCATGGATAGAAAGGTGTTAACTTGGTATGTTACCAAGTAGTGATCTTGGATGGTAGCAACATGCCATGGTAACATCCTAAGAAAAAACTATTTTTTTCTCTATATGATTACTCATAGGTATTCGTAAATTCTTATTTTTCTATTGCACATCAATCTCTACCATGTTAAAGTTGAATTGCTTTTGGGTTGTTTTTAGAAGTACAACTCTTCATTAATTGAGACCCTTCTATTTTCTGAAACATAAATTTTGGATAGAATAATGAAATGTTGCATTAACTGTCTATTCCTGGTTTACATCAAGTCAATAGGTTATGATTTAGCAGTGGCTTGATTGATTAGGAAATTTGTTTTTACTTTGGTTTGTACAAGTTAGATAATGTACTCTGTCAGGATCTTAGTTCTAAACAATAATAAATTCTCAGAAAACAATATCAAAGAAGTTTGCGGAATAACACTTTGATATTTAATGAAACAGTAACCAAAACAGTAAATCTGATGAACAACTTGCAAACTTTATTGAATGATTGAAAGTCACAAGCTTTTACAAACAACCTCAATATTGATGAACAGGCTCACCAATACGAATTCTACTTCTCTAGAATTAGGGTTCTAACCTTGAGGTTAATTCTCTCTTATGAAAAGCTAAAACTCAGAATGAATGTTACGACTAAAGAAACAAACTATTCTATACATATACTGAAGATAAAAGATAATTACAAAATAATAAAAGATTTTCAGTATAATCTTCCATCATTATCTCTAAGCTTCCATTCATATCTTCAATCCAGCTGTCATCCTTGCCATACGGATCTTCATCTCATAAGCAACATTAATACTCTGAGCAGTATTAAGTTCAGCAGTACTAATCATGCTCAGTAGTATTAACTTTGTTCTAGCAGTACTAATCTAGATGAGCAGTATTAACTTGTATCAGCAACATTAACTTCAACTGGCAGTAGTAATTTTGTTGTAGTAGCATTAACCATACTTGATCATTTCTGAATTTCCCAACATACTCATTTGTTGAATCTATTCACTTGATGTACAACTTGTTGATGTGTACTGCAACACTCATTTAAGGAAGATGATCCACAAGCTCCAATAAAATGAAATGGATTGTAACCGCTAATGTGTTCTTAGTCTTATTGTTCATATTCACCATATATTTAATGGCGAGTTTTCATTCTTCAAGTACTATTTTTTATATCTTTGTTGAATAGTTTTTTCTCAAACACTCTGACTTGAAGACCTTTGAAGGACTAATACGTAACACAGGCTACAGAAAGCTAAATAAGTCGAGGATTCCATTGACATGCAACTCCACCAGGAAGCAGGTGGTGTTGCTTTTTCCTATTATTTTAAATTTTACTTTTACAAAGTCGAGGAAATATATGTATATGCACTGAGGTATGAATCTCATTGTTCAGAACATCTTGTTGTTGTTGCATGCTTAATTCTCAAATCGAAAATTGCTATATTGTATCTTTGTAATTTTCTTTTTATCCGAGACCCAAAAATGATTTTGTTTTTTAGGTACATGTGGGATTTTTCAAAATAATTACGTTAGAGCATGTAGATATCATAACAACTTATGTAGGTTGAATTTTAAAATAATTACATGGTGAGTTATCATGTCTGAAATAGTATATGAACTATGTTTTTCGATTTACAAAAAAAGTTTGACCTACTGCCGCATTGTGCAGGTACGAGTCAAGTCAAGTTCAAAGTTGAAACGCAAATCCATCCATATTGAATGAGCTGTCAACACTGAGTAAACTTCATATTATCTCGCCATGATTTCAGCTCTCCGTGGTTCACTGTTTCTCAACTGATTTAATCTCTCTCTGACTTGCTACGGGTTCAATCTCTCCCTGGTTTGCTTCATTCTCAATTTTTTCACCGTTGTTTATTTTAGATCTATATTTATTCTATCGATCTCTCCATGATGTATTTCTACTATATAAAAATTCTAAAACGGTTATTGTACAATCTTTTGTACAATAACATTTACCACCCTTATAATTACTTATTTAATTTACTTTATATCCCTTACTTTTTCATTTTTCATTTTATACCATTATCATATTAACACAAATAATCGTATATGGACAAAAATTCAATGAAAAAATACGTTCATTTTTCTACAAATTATACCATTATAATTGTCTCGTCAATATCTTCAAAACGAGCCCAATATTGAATATTATCTATACTATATAATTAAAATTCTAAAACGGTTCTTGAAAATTAGTTTTTGGAAAATCGGTTTTTGGAAACCCTGTTTTGTAGGTGTTCTTCCCCCCACGTCATGCATGACCCTCTTCCTCCCACATTTGCATTGCTATAGAGTACCAATGAAACGATCCTTTCAACGATGCAATCGACCGCTCTGCTTTTCCAAGGTACTTCAATTGCAATCTAAGCAATTAAAGATCTCTCTTACGCATTCTCTAATCGATTGTTCTTTAATTTATGTTCTATTAATCTGATTTCTGTTATCTTGCTTCTTCACCCAATTTCTGTTTTGCAGGTTTCTACAATTTCTTTATATCTTTGTATACATATATCTTTGTTTCTACTAACATTATGGATGCAGGATCTCTAAGTTCTTCTGCTACCAAGTCCCAATCTCGATGCCCCCTTCAGGAGCAATTCCTTCAAAGAAGAAACTCTCAAGAAAACGAAATTCGCTATTTTTCTGTAATTTCGCTACTGAATCTAGGGTTTTGATGTGGTTTTCTATAATGTGTTTTGTTGAATTTGTTACTCAATCAGACTGCAGCCCACGAGAAACTCTCAAATTGGTGATGAATTCGGCCCTCTGGATCATCCGTTTCTCCGGCGACAACCTATTCAAGAACACAAACACACTTTTCTCTCTCGCAATACGTCCTTGAACGGTTCCTCTTTCCTAGTAAATTTGAAACCCCTTTTCCAATTTCTTGCGTTTTGATTTTGATTTGTCGGTTTCTGGAGTTGAATTCGGTTAATTTGAAATTTGAGTCGGTATTATTTTCAATTTCATGCGTTTTTTTGTTTATCGGTTTCTGGAGTTGAATCGGGTTAATTTGAAGTTTTAATCGGCATTCCTTTTCGATTTCTCGTGTTTTTCATTTTCATTCATCGGTTTCTAGAGTTGAATCAGAGTTAATTCGAAGCTTGAACCAATATCTCTTTTCAATTTCATGCGTTTTTTTAATTTGATTCATCAAGTTCTTGAGTTGAATTGAGTTAATTCGATGTTAGAATCGATACGTCTTTTCAATTTCTCGCGTTTTTACCTATTCTCATCTCTTTTCCATCTTTCTTGACCCCAATTTCACCATCGACATTTTTCTACTTCGTCAAACATCAATTGTTTTTCTACTATTGGAGGTAATTTACCCCCTTTTTCTCCTTCAAATTAAAGAAATATTGTTTCTAAAACAATCTCAAAATTTGGGTTGCCTTCATGTTCCTGATATTGGGGTTGATTTTTAAAAAATCCCACTGTTCTTCCTTTTGTTTTGCACAATGGCCGCAATGTTTTCACTCTTTGAATAAATTATACATGTTAAAAACAAGAATCAATTGTTTCCTCGAAGCTGTTTTAACGTCTGGAATGGGACGTTTGACCAACAAATGGAATTTAAAAGAAAATAGGACCCAATTAAGTTATTGCTGGAGGTATTGGTGATCTGTGTATTTGGATTAGGCTTTTCAAGGTACCATTCATGTTGTTAATTTTGGGGCTGTTGCGCCCTGCAGTTGATAGAATTTATGTGCTCTTGTAGAAGGACCAACAAGTATGCATTGAAAGTGGTGTTTAATTGAACCACTAGACCATGGACCTGCACAAAAGATTAAGAGAAACAGTAAATCTGAACTGGTACAACCTTCAACATAAGATGTATTGCAGCAAAGGAAAACAAGTTACAACTTAGCTAGTGAAGGAATGACCTGAAATCAAGAAGAGGGCGAATTAGCTTATTATGTTCAAGTGATGATTCCACAAGTCCAACACACTGCCTCAGCTCAACTGTGTAGTGTTCAAACAAGAAATAAAGGATGAGTCACAAGTTGTAGATATGCCCTACACCTAAATAAATGCAAGTGTCTTCTAAGAAAACTAACGAAGATGAATATCATTCCAGAGTTGGAAACACTGAAACTGCACACAAAACACACACACACACACACGCACACAGTTCCAAACGTACCTGGTACTGAAACCAACATATTGTAGTCAACTGTGAGCACTTACAGTTTTTTTTAAAATACCAAGCTCAGGTGGTAAAATCGTTAGCTTATTGTTATCAAGGAATAACTTCTCGAGGAGCGGCAGTTTAGTCAACCATACTGGAAGCATCTATTGATTGGTTCAATATTTGGAAAATGATCAAAAAACTTCACACAAGTTACTTCAAATAATGGCAGCATTAGGTTTAAGTTGTACCATCTTTGCACATTAATACATATGGTACATAATATAAGTTTATTGTCTTTGATATATAAACCCTTTCACTGCCACAAATACCACTTTGCTAACAAAATCAAGTGCCTTTTAGACTTTTAGTGTATAAAACAGGGCTCTAGAGTCCACCAACTTTGCAGTTCTGATACATAAGCTATAAATTGGCTTTCTTTTGCAAAGACCCTTTCACTAGCAGAGTTCAATTTGATTGGCAATACTTGGAAGTCAATTTTACATGTCTAATAGATATAGTTATCTCTATGGTAACATATCTAGCAAACAGAAACTTTCAACTATGTTTGCTTAGAGATATAAAGAACTGCTTTTTTTCAATAATTTGAAAGAAAAGAAAGAACTTAGGTCCCGTTTGGTTTGTGGGATTGGAATATATTTGGAGGGATTTGGATTTCAAATCCATTCCAATCCTGCGTTTGGTTTGCAGGAATGGATTTCATTGACGGGATTTGAAATCCGTTGACCATTTAAAAATCTCTTACATGATGGATTTCAAAATCCGTTGCAATGAGCCTGGATTTGAAATCCAAATCTGATGGACTTAAAGCCTGATGGATTTCAAATTCTTATCCAAACACATGAAGGGATTTCAAACCCCCCTAAATCCAAATCCAAATCCCCCTAAATCCAAATCCTTCCAAATCCAAATCCTTACTTGAAATCCAATCCATTCCCGCAAACCAAACGCACCCTTACTGATAACCCACAGTTGTAGAGGCTGACAACAGTGACATTCATCCAATGATCAGCACAAGACTCAACCTGAGGCCCCACAGCATGACCCGGACCAGACTCAACTGCAAACTCTGATTTCAATAGCTTAGTAAGCACACCCATCCCATCATTCTGCTGACCCGACCTGCCAACCCGTGACATAGCCACCGCCCTGAGTGGCTACCTCTTCTTCACAACCTTCATCTCCACACCCAGGGGGCGGATTCAATATGTAGAGGGTGGGGGGAAGGGCCCTCACTAAAAAAAAATTTCCAAAAATTTCTTAGTTTAAATGTAATTATTTTTTTAACTTATTACTACTTTCTACTACAAATCCCCCCACTGATTTCTTACCTGTGCCCCCACCATTCAAAAAAAATACTTGGAAATCACCGAAAAGCAAAAAAAAAAAAATTCAAAATCAACCAAAAAACCCGAAAATTCTCTTGAAATCGATGAAAAAAAACTTAAAAATCTCTTGAAATCAACCCAAAAACTTTAAAAATCCCTCAAAAAAAGTTGAATTGAATTAAAAACACATAGGTCGACTTTGCGGGTCTTTAATCTACTTTAAAGGTGCCCCCACTTGTCAGAAATCCTGGATCCGCCACTGTCCACACCCACCACATTCCCATCCCCAACACGACCCGACTCACCAACCTCCTCACCGGTTCCAACCCGACCCGACTCATCACATTCCGACAACCGAATCGCGTCCCCACCATAACCAGAGACTGTAGCTTCAAAGTCACCTGATCTTCATCATCGTCAGCATACAACCCAATTATCCAAATAAATTCCAACGTTCCTCTTTATGTTTGTTAAACATGTTAAATTTAATGTGATGTTTTAGTCCGTTTCAAGGTACCAAGATAGTGAATCATGGTATATGCCTAGTTTAATAAAAAGAGGATATTGATGCCCTAATAATAAAACATGATCTGGGCCGTGAAATGGATTTGCGTTGCAACTGGGCTGACACCTCATTGGGCCGAGTTGTCATCTGATTAAAAAGATTTCAAAAGATGCCTCCCACTAGATTCGAGCATGAGACCAACCACATGCAAGATAGGAGTACTTGCCAACCTGCCACACCTTCTTTTTTGCTACATTGGCTCCTTTAATTATTTTATTCTTGTTTCCGCCAGAACCAGTTTTTCACCCAACTTCGCCGACAATTTTAGATCTTATGCGGCTCGAATTTACAAAAACTTAAAACACAAAGATTGTAATTATGTGTGTAAATTTTTCATAGGAACTTGAATCACTTAAATCGGGGCTAAGACGAATGAAATATGATTCTTATTTTTGATATATATATATATATAAATATATATATATATATATATATATATATATATATATATATATATATATATATATATATATATATATCGCTCCAAAAGTGTTCCAAACCAAAAATTCGGGTGTCACACCGTGTGTTTCCAAAGATTAATACTTGTGTATCATCTTTTCTATATAATTTCAAATATTCACACACATCGGTTTGACATTTTGTTGAAAAAATTCTTACCATGTCTCAAACTGAACTATTTTTTGATGGTAAGACACCCTGCTTGAACTTCAAAGAAACTTGAGCGTTGATTTCATTTTGAAATATTTCTTTCAAGAATTGTCTGTATTTTAATTCGTATAGACATTATCTGTTATTCATGACCAAAACCTTTGATTGCTATATCATTTCATATTTGATTCATTTCATACAATGTTAGATTTTCAAACAAGTTTCGTGTATTCATTTCATTCTTTCAATATACTTGTTTGAAATATCTTCAATGTTTTAAAATGCTCAAATCTTCATGATTATCTTTATGAGCACACAGTTATCTGACATGTATTTCTATGTGCTTTAACTGTCAAGTTAAACCAGTTAAGCAACATATTCTTTGAGGACAACATGGGTTTATTGTGTGAGCATAAATGAAACTTCTATGGATTCACGTTAACCAGTATTTCCTACCCAAGAAGTTAATCCTTGAGTGATCGAATCTGTGAGGAGTCAAAGAAATGAGTGTGGGTTGTGTGAAGATGTAAAATGAAATAGAGAGTTTGGTTAGAAGTGAACTCAATGTTTAAAAAGAAAGAGGGTATGAGAACAGAGTAAAAGAATATCAAACTCTGCAACAAATTTTTTCTGAGTCGGGCAACCACATTACTAGTGTTTCACAATTCTTCGTGAACATTATTGAAACAGGCAACTAGCCCATGCCAATTCTTGCTAAAAACCTCACCAGCTACTCATTTTCTTCTCAACAAGAAAATATTTCATATTTCAAGGGGACGCAACACATAATCTATCTGGTTTTCATTTGGAAAATCTGGATATTGAAAAAGAAGGAAGTTTTCCCCACCTTCGCACTTCGATCATGCACAATTGAGTCTGTGTTTAATTACTGTTGTCTCAGTGGTTTACACAATTTTGAGTCTTATATAAGCAATCATCATGTGCTTAATTCTCTCTAACACTTGCACGAGCTTACAAGGAATTTGTTTTCTTGTCATAACGTTCATAGAAATATCTTTGTGGTGTTTCGATGATTGAATGGAAGCCCTGGGGGAGTGAACATCACAAAAGCTCCTTTCCAATGTGTATTCGTTACACACAGTAACTTTGTGTTACTGACAGGCATATTAACTGATTCATTTGTTGATTCAGGTGTTACACTCTAGTTTGTCTGGATTTGAAAAGAACTAGATAAATGTCTTTATGAATTGACGAATGGTCGGAGGCTCAGATTTTGAAAGATCAGTGGTAAGATACAAACATTTCTTGTCGAAAGTTTGATGATCACTATACTCTAATCATCAAAAAGGGGGAGAAGAGATCAAGAAATGTTGGTTGAAAAGAGAAGCTAATATCAGTTGTGGGGAGAAGTTACAAGAAATGAGAGAGTTGATAAAGAAAAGTTGGAACTTCTTGGAGAAATTTATTCAAGATAGTTGTTTTGAAGAATATTTGTTGTCAAAGATTGAAAGCGGGAAGAACAAATTCAAAGATTTCTGAAGACAAGCTAAATTTTACAGAAATTTTCTTTGAAGATAATTTGCTGAAACAAATCGAGATGAAATTGTAGATAATTTCTTTCTGAAGTCTAAAAGAGGTTTGAGATAACCTTGGGGAGATTGTTGAAGAGAATATCTACCATCTTTGGGGGAGATTGTTATTTGTTTAAAGACAGACTTTGGGAAGATTACAGATTGTTTCTCAATGATTATGTGTATTTCTGAAGATGATTTGAATTGACAAGAAATCAACAAAGGGGGAGATAAAGTTTATCGAAGGGGGAGATTGTTAGAGCATAAATATGTAGGATACAAGATCATAGAACACTGAAGATTGAAGTCAAACCTGAAGTCAACTCTCAAGCATCAAAGTCAAAGTCTAGTGTAATAAAAGTCAAAGTCAAAGTAGTTGTTTTGTTTCTTTGTAATGTTGGTGGTATAAATAGCCTTTGTTCTTGTGTTGTAAGTAAGTAAGTCAGGTGTAATATACACACGCATCATATTAGAGAAGAGGTATATAGAATATCCTTCTAGAGAGAGAGAGTGTTTGTAGAGAGAGAAAGTGAGGTTAATTATAATCTGTGATTGAATCAATGACATGTGATTTTGTTTTAATTCTCATCTTGATTGTTTATAATTAGAACTTGAATTTAGGACATTAACAGGTTTCATGCCAAAGAAGGGGAAACCTTAGTGGACACTTACAATAGATGCAATGTGATTCTGAATGATTTGAGGAGTAACGGGATGAACAAATCTGTCTCTGAAATCAACTACAAGTTCAAGAACCTGAACCCCGAATGGAATAGTTATGCCATAAACATCTAGATGACAAAGAATATGGTCCAGGAGGATGTAAATGACATCTTCACTACCCTCTCACAACATGAGGATGAGGTCAAAACGTTAAACCAAGAAAAGAAGATCGTCAAGGATTCTCTGGCTCTACTATCTGAATGGAAAAAGGGTTCAAGTTCAAAGTCCGTTTCTGCCTCCAAATACAAAACAAAGAAATCCAAAGCTTTCCTCACAGAACTAAGTCAATCAAGTTCTGAATTATCTTCTGATGAGACTAAGTTGCACTCTAACAATGACATTCAGAGATTTGCTAAGAACATGGCCCTCATCACCAAACAGTTCCAGAAAAGTTTTGGTAAGAAGAGGTACTTAAAGTCAAAGTATGAAGGGTACAGGAATGATAGATCAGAGAAGTACAAGCCAAAGTTTGGGAAGAAGGAAGGAAAGAGAGAAGAGAAAAGAGAAGAGAAGAGAGAAGAGAGAAGAGAAGAGAAGAGAAAAGAGAAAAGAGAAAAGAGAAAAGAGAAAAGAGAAGAGAAGAAATAAGAGAAGAGTGAGCCTAAATTCGGGAGGTGTTACAACTGTGGAAAGCCAGACCACTTCTCGAAAGATTGCAAGTTCAAAAGAGTTAAGAATTTAGAGTACTACGCCAAGAAGTCTTTACTGGCAAAGAAGCAAGAAGAAGTCAAAGAGTTAATGGCTGAGGAAGAAAACTGGTTCTTTCAGAGTTCAGATGACGAATCAACCCATTTTACTCAGGTCTGCTTAATGGCAATGATAGATGAGAGTGAATAAACTTCTTCTGAGCATTCAGATGGTGACTCTGAGGTAAGTACTTCTTTTGAAAACTCTGAGCTTGTTGAATCTTTAATGTCTCAAATTCAAATTATTGAAAAAGAGTTTGAAAACATAAAAGGCAAACTTAGCAATGAACGTCAATCAATGATGCGTTTTCTTGATGAAAACGCATTATTGAAGGTTGTTGTTGAGGATAAGGAATCCGAAAAGGATGGCTTAAAAAGGGAAAGAGAAATTTTGAAATCTAAGATTGTTGAGATTGAAAGAAATCTAGTTAATTTAAATTCTGAAAAAGGTGAATTTAATATTAAATTTGAAGCTTGCTTTCAGGAAATGAATGAAGCTTATTGCAAAACCAAACAACTAGAGGATTTGAACTTAAAAAGAGGATAGACTGAGCAAACATTGAATTTGCTAACAAACAAACTCCAAGATGTTCGTTTTTACAATGCTAAGACGTGTTTCGGTTTTGAAGAAAATGATGTTTTAAAGAAAGCCCCCGAAAATTTGTATAATTTTGATAAATTAGGGTCAAAACCAAAGAAAATCCCGGACATTCATGACACATTCGTTAAAGCCGAAACTCCAAAGCCTGACATTTCTTCTAAATGTAAATATGTGATATATGACGATACGTCTAGTTGTGCTGATTCGTAATCAAGTTTTAAATCAGTTGGATTTCAGTACAATGATTTGAACAAAAGTTATAAAAACAGAAAGCTTGAATTTGTCGAGTTTGAATCATTGTTTTCTAATAAATCACCAACTGAATCAGCCAATGTTGACACCGATATTCCTGAAACTACATGTCAATATGATGATTATTATTCAGATACTGATGTTGCTATTCAGATACCTATATCTGATTCTGTCACTTCAGAATCTCCAAAAGATGTTAAGACTGAAGAGTGTTCAAATGTCATGAATTCTAGCATTCAAACTGAATTTGCAAACAAAATCACTGAGGAGATTTTTCATAAAATGATGAATGCTTCAGATCCTGTTCCTATTATTGAGAAGCTTGACTCAAACTCTGTGATGAATCAAACATCTTATTTTGAAAAACAAATCAAAGATCAACAAAAGACGCTTGAAGAGTTAGAAGATGAGAACTGTGATCTCAAATTCAAACTTGACAAGTCTTTTGGGGAAAAAAAGAGCTTTCCAAAGAGTTAAATGATTTGAAAACTGATTTGTTTAAACAAAACTTGAATGATAAAAAGATGTTTGACACACAAAAATGGAATGTGCATTCAAATCCAGAGTTTGAGACTTCTTCCAAAACCTCTGTTGTTTATTCTGAAAGTCCTGAATTTCTTCCAAGTATATTTGAAAAAGGCTATTCTTCAGGTATTTTAAAGAAAAATTCATCTTTGAAGAAGAAAACTAACAAGGTTTCATTTCATGTTTCCGATCTAAAAAGGAAAAATGGTAAAGGAGGATGGATGAAGAAAGAGAGTGAAAAGAAAGATGTTGAAATTGAATGTAATGTTGCCAATAGTGTTGTTTCGCCATGTACAAGTTCAAGTGCAAATAAATGTCAAAATTGTATGAATAAATGTACTCAGTTTGATAAATAAAAAGTGTTGACATTTGCTCGCAAGAACTTGATTTGCAAACACTATGGTGACAATGCTTTTACATTTCACTCCATTCCTCCTAATCCTAAATTTGTTAAAAAGGCATCTCGAGCTACACCTATATCCAAATCCTCAACACAACACACTAAAGTGTTTCATGCTAAGAATGCTAATCTTTCAAACAAAAAGCAATTTCATGAGCTTAATGTTAAAATGATTTGGAAATGGGTACCAAAACCTAGATATGAATGGAGAATAAAGGCTAAGGTAGATGATATCAAGAAATTGCATGAGGCTAACAAAGAAGGACCCATCTGGATATGGGTACCTAAATAGAAGTGATCTATTCTTTTTCCAGGTCTGTCATCTGTGGTATATTGATTCAGGATGCTATAGACACATGACAGGATTTAAGCATCTATTGCATAATTATATTGAAGAACCTGCAGGAATGGTCAGCTTGGCCAACTCTGAGCTTAATGGAATTATCAGAGGACACAGTTCATTAAAGAATGGCACTGTGACGATCAAAAAAGTATTGTATGTATAAGAACTTGATCACAATCTATTCAGTACAAGTCAATTATGCGACAGTCAATATCAAGTTCGGTTTACAGTTGATAGCTGTTTTATTGAAGATGTGAACGGTGATGAGATTTTTAGAGCATAACGTCATGGTAATTTGTATGCGGTGAAATTTCCTACGCTTTTGGCTACAAGATCTGTATGTCTACTTGCCAAAGCATCGAAAATTGAAAGTTGGACATGGCATCAGCGCCTGTCTCATCAGAACTTCAAAGCAATAGATCAGTTAGCCAGACATGGTATAGTCAAAGGTCTACCAGAATTGAGGTTTGAGAAAGATTCACTTGGCCCTGCTTGCGAGATGGGAAAGATGAAACGAAGTTCACACAAAGCAAAGACTGAATTTTCCTGCTCAACACCTCTGGAACTCATTCATATGGACCTTTGCGGCTCAATGCGTACTCAATATATCAAAGGCAAAAAGTGCATACTTGTTATGATAGACGAGTACTGGAGATACACTTGGTTGGAGTTTCTAAGGAACAAATCTGATGCGCCAAAACTGATAATTGCCTTCATTAAAAAAGATCCAAGTTCGACTTCAACTGCCAGAAAAAACGTTGAGAAGTGATAACGGTACAGAGTTCAAGAATGATACACTTCAAAGTTATCTCACATCTGTTGGGATTTCACACAACTTCTCTGCTGCCTACACTCCACAACAAAATGACGTGGTCGAAAGGAAAAATTGAACCTTGGTTGAAGCTGCTAGAACTATGTTGGCGTATTCTGGTCTACCGATGTATCTCTGGGCTGAAGCCGTTGTGACCACGTATTTCACTCAGAACCGTACCATTGTGATTAAGAAACACAAGAAAACAACATATGAGCTTATTAATAATAGAAAGACGAACATTAAATTTCTACGTGTTTTTGGTTGCAGGTGCTACATTTAAACGACCGTGATAATCTTGGGAAGTTCGACAAGAAAGCGGACGAAGGCTACTTTGTGGGATATTCGTTGATGTCTAAAGCCTATTGTGTATACAACAGACGGACCAAGACTATCATGGAAAACATGAATGTGTCGTTTGATGAGACTTCTACATGGACTTCTGAACACAACAATTCAAAACTCAAGCTTAAAAAAAGGCTTCTATTCAAAGTGGAATAGAACCCGAATCTTCAAAGACTAAGCTTTCTAACTCATTTAATGTTACATCTGAGTTAGATTTATTATTTCTTAAAGCGTTTATGGATATTTGTGCAGGTTTTGACAAATTTGAAGCGTCTGCATCAACGTCAGAGGTCCCAGCTGTCACTTAAGTTATCTCTAGACCTTCAGAACCAGTCACTACAACAAACTCTTCAGGTACATCTACACCAAATATTTATGAAAGTGCTAATACTGATTTTGGTTCTGTAGATACAAATTCTGGAAGAGAAGTCCCGAGTACTTCATCTGTTGCTCCAGAGTTACCAGATTCAGAAATAAATGTACAAGATATCCCGAGTACATCCGATGTTGTGTCTGCCGTTTATGATGAATATGATGATGATAATACACAAGAAAATGTTCAACCGATTCCAAGCACAACACGTTGGACAAGAGATCATCCCCTACATAACATCATTGGTGACGTACATAGTGGAGTTCAAACGCGGGCAACATCTGCAAATTTCTGCCTATATTCTAGTTTCCTTAGTTCCTTGGAGCCTAAGAAAGTCTCAGAAGCATTACACGATTCTGATTGGATTCTTGCCATTCAAGATGAGCTTTTGCAATTTGAAAGGAAGAAGGTTTGGCGACTAATCCCACTACCTCAAGGTAAATCTGTGATCGACACAAAGTGGGTTTTCAGGAACAAAAGGGATGAAGTTGGAGTAGTAGTACGGAACAAAGCTCGCCTAGTTGCAAAGGGTTACTGCCAATAGGAAGACATCGATTACGACGAGACATTTGCCCCTGTAGCACGGATCGAAGCCATTAGGATCTTCTTATCCTATGCAGCCCATAAGAACTTTACTGTCTATCAAATGGACGTAAAGTCTGGGTTCTTAAATGGGATTCTGCATGAAGAGGTTTATGTTTCTCAACCTAAAGGATTTGTTGATCCGAAACACCCTGATCATGTCTACGTTCTAGACAAAGTGCTATATGGTTTAAAACAGGCCCCGAGAGCTTGGTATGAAACTTTAACTAAGTTCCTACTCGCTTCTGGATTTAAAAAAGGTACAATCGATACAACACTGTTCTTGAAAAAGCAAGGTGATGACATGATTCTAATACAAATTTATGTGGACGATATTATATTCGGGTCTACTAAAATTATGGAATCTCGTTTTGAAATGTCAATGATGGGTGAACTAACATTTTTCCTTGGCCTTCAAGTAAAACAGTCACCCGAAGGAATTTTCATAAATCAGTCTAAATACATTAGAGATATCTTGAAAAAGTTCAATATGCTTGATAGTTCAGTAATGAAAACGCCGACGGCAACCAGAACACTTTTAGATGCTGATTTGTCTGGCAAATCTGTTGATCAAAAAGTGTACCGAAGCATGATTGGATCGCTACTGTATCTAACAGAAAGCATACCCAATATAATGTTTGCTACATGCTTCTGTGCTAGGTATCAAGCGAATCTGAAGGAATCTCAACTAGTCGATGTCAAAAGAATTCTTAGATACCTCAAAGGAACTCCCGAGTTAGGCCTTTGGTATCCTAAGTATTCTGGTTTCGATTTAACTGCCTATACATATGCTGACCATGTAGGTTGCAAACTGGATCGAAAGAGCACATCTGGATCATGTAAGTTTTTAGGAGACAAATTGGTTAGGTGGACTTCAAAGAAACAAAACTGCGTTTCCACATCCACCGCTGAGGCTGAATATGTAGCTGCCGCTAGCTGCTGTTCACAAGTCCTCTAGCTGAAGACACAGTTGAAAGATTTTGGCTACTCCTACCAAAGGGTCCCTATCTACTGTGATTCCAAGAGCGCGATAGCGATAACTGCTAATCCGGTGCAACACTCATATTGACGTACGCTACCACTTCATCAAGGATCACGTGGAAAAGGGCAACATAGAAATGCATTTTGTACAAACCGACTACCAATTGGCTAACCTTTTCACTAAACCGTTAGATGAAAAGCGTTTCAACTTTTTAGTCAGCAAATTATGTATGTTGAATGCCAGTCCATGAGCCAAGGGGGAGTATATCTTAATTTTTGCTTCTATTGATTGTGTCTTGGAGTTTATGGACATATACGAATATTCATCAACTACTGACTAAAGCAGAATCATATTCAAAATGATTACCAAAATCTTTTATTTTGCAGGTTGAATTCAAGTGACTATGGTTTCGGATTATATCAGATCAGGACCCGTTCTTAAATTGTAAAATTGAATATTACTATTCTCACCAGAGAATATGTAATAATGGCTTCTGAATACTTCAGTTCAGAACCCGTACTCAAATGTTTTTTCTTCTGAAGGATGCTTATCAGATTACATCTTTTCAAGGAGTTTTTCTTTTGAGGGGGAGTGGATGATGATAATCCAAGATCTACCAAATCTTAGAGAGAGAAAGTAGAGAGAGAGAGAGTGTGTGTACGCCAAAAGTAAACTGATGTATTCAAATGAGTTCCAAAGTTACAAAGACAAAGCACAAAGGGGACTTAAATACCCCTTGACTAATCAAACAAGATAAAGTCAAACTAAGCACAATTAGCACAAGGTATAAATACATTGATTACTACTAAAAATAGACTTAACAATCTCCCCCTTAGTAATCAATGGCGCTCTTCTCTTTGACGGAGTCGATTCAGTCCTAGCAAAACTTCTAAGCGTCTTAGAGTTGAATGGAAGATCAACCTCTCATCAATGTTATTCAATGTTTTCTTGAGAAGTTGTATCTCTTCATTCTCGAGCTGAAACATTTCTCTTCTTGATTCCAAAAATCTTCTTACAACGGCTTTTAAACGATTCTCCAACTGTATCTTGATCACCTTCAACGTTCCATCAGAGTAATGATTAATCTCTTCAAATCTTAGGAAGCAGTTCTGACCAGAAGCATTCCTGTAAACAACTCCATATGGATTCTGAAGAATAGTGAATAAAGAATATGAGTCGATGTTCGGCAAGCTACGATCGGGTCTTTGAAGGTTCACCACAGGCTGAAAGCTTTCAGCAGCCATCTGAAAGTCAAAAACTCTGTAGAATCTGATTTGGCGTCGAATGAATCTTTTAATCACAAACAATGCTTGAGAGACATCTTCAGTTTTGTGATAAAGATTCCTGAAATGATCGTACAGAAACTCAACGTCATCAATAGATAAATCATTAAAATCAGCCTCCGAGAAAGTATATAAGATGCAATCTCTTCTTTCCAGATATGAACAAACTTTTTTATCGAAACGCTGATAACCCGTACTATCAGATGAGGAGAAGAAACAAGATGCTTTCCACGGCGCCGGCATTTGATGAACATCAAGTATTCGTACTGATAATCTGCTGACTCCTTTTCAACACCAAGAATAGCATGTATGTTGATCTGTATTCTCCTAGAAACGAAAATATTACTTTGAGAGTCCTCGAGAAAAGCATATCTAAGCCTTGAAGCCATAGGCCTTTCTTGTAAACTTCTTTGTCTCTGCTGTCTAGTCAAAGCTGGACCTTCTTCTAGGATAGACGGAGGGATCACAGGATCAGAAGAAGGAATATCAGCTTGAGCTATGGATGACTGACCTATGTCAAATGTACTTGAGGGAGAAGTGGGATTCGGAGCTTGAACAACAACAGGACTAGAAGTGACTGGAGTAGCTTCAGGAATGTCATCTTGTGAAGGTAAGTCTCCATACAAAGTATTAGTTACCTCTTCATCCTTTGCGTCAAGATAGAAAGTATTATCTTCAGTATCAGAAATGACAATTATATCATCAAGATCTTTTTCTTTAACTTTCCAAAGCTTCTCATATCTGATATCATCATCATCATCATCATCATCATCATCATCATCATCATCATCATCAGAATTGATCTCTATGAAGTTAGCAAAGAAAGATCTCATGGCATTCGCGACTTCAGAATCATCTAACTCATTTGACCTTGTTGCAGTGTCTGGATCAACATATACGACAATCTGCATATTGTTCTCAATATTCTGCTCAGAAATGTTCAAAACATTAGTCATAGAGGATAAATCAACATTATCAATCAAAATGTTCACAAGATTTTCAACACTACAATCTTGAACATTATCAACATTCTTTTCTCTGTCTACAGCCTCAGATTGAGATTGATCTTCTCTAGATAAAGAACTCTCCACCCTCTTCTCTTCGACATATCCCCCTCATGACCTTGATGATCCGGATCATCTTGGTCATGTCTCCTTTTATGAGACAAGCCTGCTTCAGTTCTGCAACTCTGTTCATGAAGATCAAACCTGTTAGATAGATCAGTTAAGGCTTGAGTCATGAGAGATAGACCTTCCTTTATATCAGAAAAATTTGTCCGAGCTTCAAATCTGAAAGAAGTGAACTCCTCAGATAAAGCAGATATCCTGGCAGAGTCATAAGTAGGAGCTAGAGGCGGAGTTGGTTGGAAGTTTTTGAGTAAAGAGATCAAGTTTTGATTCTGTTGATCTGGCAGAGACATAGAAATAAGACGAGCATACAGCAAATCAGATATCTCAGAGACCGGAATATCATGAATAGGATTTCTTGAAGACACTGTAGCAGTAGTAGATACTAGAGGCATAGAAGACGATGCAGATAAACCAACTGTCTGTGTGAATGGTGGAGGAAGAGGAATAGAGACGATCGCTGGAGCAGTAGTAGAAACAGTTGAAGGTTCACGAATGACTACCCCAGATGGTCTTCTGAAAGGAATCACTTCAGGAAGAACAGAATGATCGATTTCTATCATCTTACCTTTTAACAAAACCTTCATCTTCTGGATTTGTTCATTCTTTTGAGCATCAAACCTTTCGCTCATTTGTTGGATGATTTCATTCAGAGTAGAAAATTTCTCAGTTGGATCTCTAGCTTGAATGGAAAAAGTCTCGACATCAGATATTGGTATAGCTGAAGTCTGAATATCAGAGAGAAAAGTTTCTATTCCTTGATCCTGATGCTGAGCTGTAGCATTAGCAAAAGCTAAGTCTAATTCATCAACTTGTATGTCATCCACTACAGCATTAATCGGTACAAATTCTTCTTCAGAGATAACATCTTCCTGAATATGCACTTCTGGTTCCCTGAACTTCCTTTCATAAACAAGAATACTAGGCTGATCACCATCAGTACCATCATTATCATCATTATCATCGTCATCTTCATCTGCATCATTACCAACATCAGCATTGGCATCATCATCTGGTTCATTAGCATTATCAATTCTAGCAAGTACATCACCAATCTGTTGATCCGCAACATCTATTTCAACTGCTTGATCAACTTGAGCAACATGAGAAGGTTCTGCTTGTTCATCTTCCAAAGACATATCATGTTCCAAAAAATATTGAATTATGCTGTCATCAGACGAATCAACATAATTTGCAATAAACGCAAAAGGAATTGGCATCGAGTACTCAAAAGTTTTCTTTAGTTTTTGAATGAATGTCATCTCAGTATCCCCAACTTGATTCCAAGAAAATAGTCTAGGAATATCGGGGTTACTTCTTAGCATACTCCAAACAATGAGCTTCATGTACTGAATAAAAGGAATAAACTTCCGCTTTTTATGAGTCATCTTGTCTTGCACTCTCTCGGATAGTTCGGTCCAGAAGATGTACGTGTAGTCGACATGCAAGTCATAGACAACTGCATGGTACAATCTGAGAAAATGCAGACTAGCATTGTCTGTTCCTGAATGCTTAGATGTGAGACACCTGTTGAGTACGGAAAACAATGCATACCAAACCGGTGGAAGGTTGGATTTTTCAAACTGACTCACTTTATCTAAAGCACCAAGATAACCCAAATTGCGAATACCCTCTAGAACATCTGATTCTAAAGGATAGTTGTCATACGAAGTACGACCTGGTCGAGAATTGGGTTCAGGAAGCTCCAGAATCAGTCGAAGTCGTTTGTAGGAAAGAAATGAATCGAACTGATCGATCTGCAAGTCGAAGCGATGAGGACGAACTCGCTCATTCTTACATATAGTATTCCAAGCCTGTTGAAGATAGACCTCAGGAACATCGGCACATGAAGTTAGAGCCGGAGCAAGAGGATGTCCTTTGATAATTGCTCGAATCACTGGATGAATCTTGATCTTGTCAAAATCCACGAAATAATTGTTTGCTTTGTACGGCAAAACATAAAGCATAGTAGGAAACACGTCATTCGGTGTTCGCTGTTGAGCAGAAAGATTCGCCCTAGTAGAAGGTACAAACAACATAGGCGTCTCGCGGGATGCACAATCAGATGGGTCATCTTGAAGTACATTCTCATCTTGAATCATGGGAACAGTGATGGTTTGAGAAGCCATTATAGTACCTGAGGGTCGAAATCAAGAACAAAGAACAACCCAATACTTCATTTTACCAAACAATGAACTCACAATTAACAATCAGAGAAGATGAACAATGTGAGCAAAGAAGAAGTCGCACACTGAATCGATGACCACAACTGAAAACGAAGAATGAAAATATTAGCACAGAGAGGGAAACAACAGTCAGTTCAAACAAAGAGTGAGAGAAAAAAGAAGATAAATAGGACTAGAACTATTTATAAAAAAAAATAACATTCTAAAAAAAATACAACTAATAGGACATAAAAAAAGAAATTTTACCTGGAAAGCTCTTTTACTCCCCTACACAAATGCACTAAATATAACAGTTCAATATAGCATTTGTATAGAACAAAATCAGAAATACTTACATGATGAACTGTTGATCTGGACTTTAATCACTTTATTAGATAAGTACCTGACCACTATACTCACTCCCCATCAAAAACAGAAGAATGTAAAATTCTCATTCAGATTTTCTCTCGCCCTTGAAAAATGCACATACCAATTTACAACAATATGGATACACAAACATAGAGACATCAGTGTAAAAAGAAAATTATACTGAATATAGATTTTGAAACAACTGAATATATAAAATTTTAAACAATAGACAAATTAAATTCTATTCAGTAAAATATCACATATTTAACAATCAATTGAAATCAAGTATATGTTTTTGGATACAGATACAAGTTTCATTGCATATCAAGTTAAGACATGTTCAGTTTCAAAAACTTCTAGCAATCTATTCAGTGTGCTTGCATGCGAACTTCGATTAGCTTCAAGAAAATGCAATTCTAAAAATATAATAGAGAACTTTGCATGTACTCACACTAAGCCATTAAGAAGAAATATTTTCACAAATTTATAGGTTTGAAGCAACTCAAACATATCACCAAGTATCATGAGATGTGTGCTCATTGGCATCTTTTAGCAGTGTGCACATTGACATCTTCACATGAGTGTGCTCTTTGGCATCTTTTAAGCTTGTGCACATTGGCAACTTTTAATCAAAAAGTTTGGTAAGTAAAGAACATGCTGTAAACGTAACTTTCTATCTGATCCTATTGCAGGATTTGGGTCAGCCGCTCCCAGACAAGTTGGCCTTAGGGGACTAGGTGTCAAGAACCCCTTGGAACTTACTCTCCCAGACCAGAAAGGCTATATCGACACATCTTAAACCCATTCATACCAGTAGAACATGACTTTCAAAATGGTTCTATAGAAGGATTTGGGTTCGATCACTCCAGACCAATTGACCTTAGGGGACCAGATGACAAGCATCCCATGAAACTTACTTTCCCAAACCAGAAAGGTCACAGGTACAAACTTTTAAACTTAGAGATTTCTTTATTTTATATATATAAAATTCATCTCAATCACTCAGTTTTACATCTAAGTGCTTAGCCCATATTTTCATTACGATCCATAATTCAAACTTTTTAGGATTTCAAAGCATTGTAAACTATAAATATTCCGAATCACATATCTTTAAAGCATAATGCAAAAGTTTCAAACATGTTGCTGACCTTTCGACTTTTGTAAGACTTGAAAGTTGAACATATAAAAGTTCGATATAAACAAAGCAACTTGAAAATTTATCCTAGACACACATTTTATTCAAAAGAAAGAAAACCTGTAAAGCTTTTGCTTTATAGAATAAAATTTGTAAAGATTTAAACTTATAAATTCAACATGCCAAGTTTTGAAAGCAAAAAATTAAAACGTTTTTCATCTAAAGCTTTTGTAAAAATATCGGCAAGTTGATATTCAGTTGGAACAAAACATAATTCAATAGTACCTTCTTCCACATGATGCTTTATGAAGTGGTACCTCATATCTATGTGTTTGGTCTTTGTGTGCTGGACCGGATTGACTAATATTGCGATCGTGGATTTGCTGTCACAATAGATTGGAATTATTTTGTATAACATCCCGTAGTCACGAAGTTGTGTCTTCATCCATAACACTTGTGCACAACAACTTGCTGCGGCGACGTATTCTGCCTCTGCATTTGAGATAGAAACACAGTTCTGCTTCTTCAACGCCCAACTTATCAGTCTATCACCAAGAAATTGAAGGTGACCTGAAGTAATTTTTCAGTCCAATTGATTTCCACCAAAATCTGCATCAGAATAAGCAATTAGTTTATAATCAGAACTCTTAGGATACCACAAACCTAAGTACGGAGTTCTTTTGATGTAACGAAAAATTCGCTTGACTGATAAGAGATGTGATTCCTTTGGCTTTGCTTGAAATCTGACACATAAGTAGGTAGAGAACATGATATCCGGCCGACTTGCAGTTAAGTACATGAGTGATCCAATCATTCTTCGATAGGTTTTGACGTCCACAACTTTTCCTTCTGGATCGAGTCCAATTTTAGCACCATGAGCCATAGGCGTGCCAATTGAAGAACATTTGTCCATCTTGAATTTCTTCAAGATGTCAAACACAAACTTCGACTAATTAATAAAGATTCCATCTGGAAGTTGTTTCACTTGTAAGCCGAGGAAGAAATTAATTTCACCCATCATGCTCATTTGAATCCTAGAGGTCATGAGATCAGAAAACCAAGTACATAAAGATTTATTAGTCACACTAAATATAATATCATCTACGTATATTTGAACTAAGAAGATATCCAAGTTAGAACGGTAAATAAAAAGAGTGGTATCTATGGATCCTTTGGTAAACCCGGATTTGATCAAAAAGGCCGACAACTCATCATACCACGCCCTTGGTGCTTGTTTCAAGCCATACAGTGCTTTATCAAGAAAGTATACGTGATCAGGATGGTCTTTGTCAACAAACCCCTCTGGTTGAGAAACATAAACTTCTTCTTTCAGTTTCCCGTTGAGAAAGGCTGTCTTTACATCCATCTGATACACGGTAAAATTGCGATAAGCAGCAAAAGCGAGAAACATTCGAATAGCTTCTAATCTTGCAACCGGTGCGAAAGTTTCATCGTAGTCAATTCCTTCTTCTTGTCAATAACCGTTGGCAACCAATCGAGCTTTGTTGCGAACGACGATACCATCTTTATCTTTCTTGTTCTTGAATATCCACTTTGTGCCAATAATGCTTTTTTCCTTTTGGCCTTGGAACAAGTCTCCAAACTTTTAATGCGTCAAATTGACTGAGTTCCTCTTGCATCGCTATTATCCAATCCGGATCCTCCAACGCTTCAGATACTTTGGTTGGTTCAATCTTGCTTAGAAAGCAAGTGAATAGACATTCGTTTGAAATTGCCGTCTTGGAACGAGTAGATACACTTGCTTGAGGATCACCAATAATCTGATGAATAGGATGAGATCTTGTCCATTTGGTGGTATGAGGGAGAGGATCAATAACTTCTTGAACAACCTCTAATTGTTGAAAGAGAGCTTCAGTTACGTCTATGTCAGATGAAGAGACATCAACAGTTTCAACTGGAGGAGGAGGTAATTCAACAACATCAGAATCAGACTCTGGAATTGTTGGTTGAATAGCAGTAGTTTGTTCTTTTTCTTGAACTGGTGCTGCTTGAACAGATTCTTCTTGAACAGGTGCTTCTTGAACAGATGCATCTTGAACAAATTCAGTATTCACTTGTTCAGGTTCTAATTGAGCTGGATGAAGTTCAGAAAGAATGTTTTGAGATTCAGAAGGTACTGGAACAACATCAGTTTCAGAGATAGATGCAGCGAAATTGGAAGTAGATGTGCTCACAAATTCCTGATTCAAAACATTTGAAGTATTTTCAGTGTTAGATTTAGGCACATCATCATAAAAATGCTCAAAAAGAAAATCAAGATCAATAAGATTAAGCAAAGAAGAAGATTGTCGGTCCACCAATGTTTATATCAAGTTTATAGATTAACAACACAATATCGATTACCAACCTGTATTGATTAATAACAACGATTACAAGGTTGATCAGATTTAAGCTTGGATGTGTTCTCTCTTTTACACCTTTAAGTGTGTGTTTTCTGATCTTGATAATATCTTCTTTTGTTAGAGAGATCTGATATTAGATCTTAGCTTCTTCTACACACTTCCTAAAACCACCACTTGCAACAACAAGTTGCAATATTAAACAATATAAAACTAACTTAATATCTAAACTATAATATAATAACTAGTATATAATATCTAAATATCTATTTAAAAGATATTTAGATTAAACATAAAATACAATAAACTAACTTTGACATTTATTACAAACTGACATTAGACTATTGTTGAGACTCGACTTTCCGGCATCAGCTTCAGATAGGATCTTCAGATTGGATGATCTTGAGTCCAATAGATATGTGATCTAACAATCTCCCCCTTTGGATCAAGATCATTACTAAAAAGATTTTAGCAATTCAGTCTTCTTCTTCAGCTCAGAAGAACTTTTTCTGAAAAGTACGGGTCAGTAAGAGCATAGCTTGTTTGAGATTCTCTCCATCATCACTATCAGACCCAGAATCAGAACCATCTGAACTAGAGAGTGTTACACCACAGTCTCATTGGATTCAAGATCATCCAATCTGAAGATCGTAATCTGAAGCTAAAGCCGAAACATCGACTCTCAATGTTAAAGTCTATGTCTATTTGTAATAAATGTCAATGTAATTGTTTTAGTTTACTTAGATTTAATATCTAAGTTATAATATTGTAATAGTTAGATAAAGTTATTAGTTAGCTTTATTAGTTATTAGTTAGTTTCTAGTTTATATTAGATTTAATATCTAGATCAAATATCTAGATATTAACTTAGATTGTGTGTTCAACACACTTGGTAGATTAAGTGTATCTCTAGTCTCTCAAGATCAGAAAAAGCATCACACATACAAACACACACATCAAGGTGTAAAAGAGAGAAAACATAGAGAACACAAAGCAAAGCTTAATAGATCAACCTTGTAATCGTTATTTTATATATCAAACAGGTTGGTAGTCTTATTGTGTTGTTATTCTATAAACTTATAAAGTATTGTTGGACCGACAATTGGTATCAGAGCCTGATTAAGATCAAAAACAAGTTTATGAGAAAAACGACTCTGTGTTCTTGAACAAAATTCGATTTTGTGTTTTTGAGTGTTTTAGGTGTTAGAATTGATCAGGGTGTGATCGAAATACCTGCTAGATAGATTTGTGAGTGTTTGATTTCACTTTAAAGCTTTATTTGAGTTCCAATTTTGTGATTTGGTGAGTATTCAGTCGAGTGAATATACGTACTGTGCCATCAAATATTTTTCGAAAAAGTGAGTTTTTGAGAGATCGTGTGATAGCTTTCTGTTCTAGAAGTGATTCTAGACATATTGGTAGAGTTTGGTGTTGCTAAATCGTTTCAGGAACAAGATTCATACGATTTACAGAAGAACAAGACGAACACCCGCATTCCAGAGGTTGAATAACCCGCATTTCTCAACTTTGCGGGTCCAACTACATACGAACTTCTCTACTTTGCGTGTCTCAAGTGACCCGCATACCTCAACTTTGCGTGTCTCAAGTGACCCGCATACCTCAACTTTGCGTGTCTCAAGTGACCCGCATACCTCAACTTTGCGGTTCCCACTTGACCCGCATTCCTTACTTTGCGGTTTCCACTTGACCCGCAATCCTCAAAACTCGGGTCCTCAAGCACCCGAAATCCTCAAAACACGGGTCCCAAAGCACCCGCATTCCTCAACTTCTCGGTTCAAAGCTCAGACACGCACACCTCGTTCCAAGTCAGAACCGCATACCTCAGACCCGCATACCTAAGACCCGCATTCCTCAAGACTTCAAAAGAACAAGTCAACTTTGCGTTCCTCTCTAGACCCGCAAACCTCACTTTGCGCAATCAACCTCTCGCACAAACCTTCTCAAAACGCAAAGTTTTTCCAGACTTAGAACTTTAAACAGAATGTCTTCCTATTTTCACATGTTGAATAAAGGAGAATACGAAAAGTGGAAAATGAATTTTTTCAGCTTCATAGATAATGATGAACTGGGTCAAGACATGAGATTATCATTGTCTGAAGGAGCACAACGAAATCATGTTGATTATAGAGCTAGAGTTTATTTGAGAAAGAGTATTTCTAAGGAAATATATGATTTAATGGATATTCCCGAAGCTTCAGGGAAAGAGATTTGGGACTATATTGCATTAAACTCTGAATGGATTGTCTCAGACCGAAACATTTTCTTAAAAGGAAAAGTTTTGGAAGATGAGAACTCTGAACATAAAAGAAAGATTTCTGATCTGGAAGCTCAAATACAGAAGCAAGAGTCTGTTGAGAGCAATGAGAAGAAGTCCAAAGATTTGGAGAATGCAAATGCTGAGCTACAAAAGAAAATATATGAGTTTGAAAAGAAGTTCTCAGATCTGTCAAAGAAGGGTGTGGAGGAGAAGAAGGTGATTGTGCTTCAAAGTTTAATGCTTTGAAGACTTTGAGAAAGTAATCATATTGGAAAGAGATCAGTTTGCCAAGGAGAGGAAGGCAAATAATCAGAAGGGTGCTAAGAAGGGATTCGAAGAAGAAAGAAGCATCCTTGAAGCAAAGATAAAGAAGCTTACCAAGAAGCTATCTGAATTATCTAAGAGTGTACTGACAGAGAAGAAAAAGAAGTCTGCATTTGAGAAGAAGATTGAGCACCTTATCGAAGAAAGAGACAGTTATTCTTCAAAGGTAAAAGAGCTTCAAGATATTATTTCAAAGTCGGTGGTGGTGACTGAGCAAACGACTCAAGAGTCAAAAATCCACTCACCTAGAAATAATTCAGTTGGTTCTAACAAACCAGCCGCAAGCTCACATCAGAAAACTGCTCATTTCAAAAGGTCAGTTAAATCTTCTAATCAGATTCATTCTATTAATCTTTTCTATGACAGGAATAAAGATTTTTCAGGTACACATCAAAGAAGGAGAAGAAGATTCCAGGAAGAAGCTGAACTGGTCTGAAACAGGAAACCAGTTAAAGAAGAGTTGAAATGTAAAAGCTCATGTGTACATACGCAGAATGCCAAGAAGAACAATGCGCTGAAAGGTAAACCTGATTTTGTTTACTCGAGAGATAAATTAATTAGTTTGTCAGGTAAGAAATTTTATTGTTCTTATTGTCATACACATGATCCTGTTCACAAGACTAGTGACCATTACTGGTATGGTTCTTATTGCATAACCCCCATACGAACTGCAACTCACACACATGAACCCAAATACCAGTGGGTACCAAAGAAAACTAAACCTGTGTTGCAGGCACCTACTGTCAAGGGGGAGTAGGAAGAATAAAGGCTTCTAAGTAAATCAGCTTAGAACCCGGACTTCAACGAAGTTTGACTTCTAAACACAACAGTTTAGGACTCGTACTTCAATGATCAAAAGACCTTACTCCAGTGCTGATAAGAGATTGTACTCCAATACTCGAATGAGGAAATCAACCTTCAAGGGGGAGTACATACATATTTGTCTGAAATTTTATGCATATCTTTTACAACTGATAATGTTTCAAATGCATAATTTCAGGGGGAGTAAAAAGGTGATGACTTCTGATTATTTCTGATCAGAACTCGTATTTTAAAAGTTTTACTGCTTTTTGTCTTTTCAATTTAAGTGAATAAATTTGCTTTGACTTTGACTTAAGACTTTTGCAGAAGTTTGAGAGAAGCTTAAAAGATCATATCTTTATGACTTTAAGCTTAGCTTCATAAGATGTAAGATCATACGTAAAGGTATAATTCTATATCTTCATCTCATATATGGTTGAAAAGAGGACAACTTTCAATCATAGAAAACATTGTTTTCAAATGTTCAAACCACTTCCCGATTCTTAAAACGAATTCATGAATTGGAAGTGCGACTTTAAATGTTTTCAAAACCAATCTGAGCATCACGTGCATCATAGGAAAACAAGAAATCATTGTGCTAGGACTTAACACAACTTCTATGGAATTACCTTAACCAGTGATTTCTACCCAAGAAGTTAATCCTTAGTGATTGAGTGTGACAAATAAAAAAAAATGAGTATGATTAGAGAAAGCAAAATGTTTAAAAGAAAGAGCGTGTGAGAACAGAGTTAAAAGAATATCACAACTCTGCACCAACTTTTTCTGAGCCGGGTAGCCACCATTCTAGTGATTCACAACTCTTTGGTGATCATTATTGAAACAGGCAACTAACCCACACCAACTCTTGATCAAACCTCACCATCTACTCATTTTCTTCTCAAAAAGAAAATGTTTCATTTTCAAAGGGGATGCAGCACATATGCTATCTGATTTTCATTCGGAAAATCTAGATATTGAAAAGAAGGAAGTCTGCCCTACCTTCGCACTTGAAATCATGCACATTGAGTTTGTGTTTAACTTACTGTTGTCTCAGTGGTTTACACAATTTTGAGCCAATAAGCAATCATCCGTGCTTAATTCTTTCAAACACAAGCACGAACACACAAGGAATTAGTTTCTTTGTCATAACGTTTATAGAAATAACCTTTGTGGTGTTTCGATGATTAAATGGAAGCCCTGGGGGAGTCAACATCAAACAGCTCCTTTCCAAAGTGTATTCGTTACACACAGTGACTTAGTGTTACTGACAGACATTCTAACTGATTCATTAGTTGATTCAGGTGTTACACATCTAATTTGTCTGGATTTGCAAAGATCTGGATGAATCTCTTATGAATTGACGAATCAGGGGCTCTAACCGTTAGATTGACATTTCTTACCACAAATTTTGATGAAGTCGTTGCACTTAACATCAAAAAGGGGGAGAATGACTACAGAAGAAATGGCAAAGATCACATGTTTCAAGAATCACGTCTACTCTTCAAAAAGGGGGATTGACTACGAAGAAACTTTTGCCCCTGTGGCTAGGCTCGAAGCAATAAGAATATTTCTTGCCTTCGCAGCCCACAGAGGTTTTAAAGTGTTTCAAATGGATGTTAAGTCGGCCTTTCTGAATGGACAAATTCAAGAAGAAGTGTACGTCCATCACCACCAACGTTTGAATGTTCCAAGTACCCAAATCACGTATATTTCTTGGACAAGGCTCTGTACGGACTCAAGCAAGCCCCCAGAGCCTGGTACGACAGACTTTCAAACTTTCTTCTTGCAAATGGTTTCGAAAGAGGTTCAACTGATACAACTTTATTTTATAAGAAGAGAAAAGGTGAGATTCTACTTGTACAGATTTATGTTGATGACATTATTTTTGGGACAATAAATGAATCTTATTGCAAAAAGTTTGGCTCTTTGATGAAGAGTGAGTTTGTGATGAGCATGATGGGAGAACTTACCTTCTTCTTAGGATTGCAAGTCAAACAAACCAAAGAGGGCATTTTTATAAACCAATCTAAATATGTCTCTGACATACTTGAAAAATACAAGCTCTCTGACTCTTCATCAATGAAAACCCTAATGGCCACTGGATTTAAGCTTCATGCAGACCCAGAGGGCAAGTCTGTGGAGTGTAAACTCTACAGAGGTATGATAGGGTCTCTATTGTACTTAACCGCGAGTCGACCCAATAAAATGTTCGTCACATGCCTTTGTGCAAGATTTCAAGCTAACCCCAAAGAATCTCATCTTCATGCTGTAAAGAGGATCTTCAGATACCTTAAAGGACCAAGAATCTTGGCCTCTGGTATCTGGAGAACTCTGGGTTTGATCTTGTGGCTTATACAGATTCTGATTACAGAGGATGCAAGTTAGACAGAAAAAGTACCTCTGGGAGTTGTCAAGTCCTTAGAGGGAAACTAGTAAGTTGGACTTCGAAGAAGCAGAATTGTGTCTCGACCTCCATGGCAGAAGCGGAATACGTTGCTGCAGCTAGTTATTGTTCGCAAGTTCTGTGGATGAGAACCCAACTCAAGGACTATGGATTTGACATCGAGAAAATCCCCATCCTTTGTGACTCCAAAAGCGCCATTACGATCTCTGCCAATACTGTTCAATACTCTAAAATGAAGCCTATCGATATCAGGTACCACTTTCTGAAACATCATATGGAGCATGGGACAATAGAAATGAACTTCTTCCTCACAGATTACCAGCTTGCCGACCTTTTCACTAAGGAGTTAGATGAGAAAAGGTTCACTTTTCTTGTTGGCAAGATTGGCATGTTGAACATGAGTTGATCCACAGAGCCTCTGTACCCTTGGACAGAGCCTCTGTAAGTACATATTGTATATTCGTACTTACTCCCTTTTGTACATTCCTTTTGTTAAAGTAGTCCTCTTGCTCTGTGTCTTGCTCAATCGTCCATTTTTAAACCCAAGCACAGATCAAGGGGGAGTTGAGATAAAAGACCTTGACACTTTAAGGGGGAGCTCGACATCTTTTGTCAAACATGTCGCTCTGCCCCTCAAAAATGCTTTCACAGCTATCGAGTGATCACCAACTCAGATCATTTCCTAAATTAGAAGTTTTGGATCTCAGGGTCTCTGAGGTCCTACACAGAGCCTCTGTACCTCACAAAGGGGTCTCTCGTCCATTACTCAATTGGATCTGTGTTCGATCAACTCGTATGCTCTTAAGAAAGTCTTGGTCATCTTAAGTATTATGAAACCTCATAATGACCTCAGAAGCTCTTGTCCCACAGAGCTTCTGTCATTTTTTTTCTTCAATACTTTTATCATTTGGTGATTATGTGCGGGTTATTTTTCAAAAATGATTGTCATGTGGGAATACTAACAGCCACGCACGTGAGAATAGAGGGAGGCGCACGTTCTCAATCGTGCACTGCCTATACTGACGTGGCACATTGCTATTGGGTCATATCTGTACCATCGTTTTTCAAAACGGCTACTTATCCATTAGCACTCATTACGGAATTCAAATTTTTATCTTTTACCGCAAATTCTTTTCACCTCTCTCTGTGTTTAAACCCTGCTAAACCTATTATTTTCTTCTTTACCTGAAATCTTTGCTCTCAAGAAATCCTCTGCAAGAATTCTTTGTATCTTCAGCAATGGCGTCCCACTCAAACTCTTCCAAGAACTCCAATGGCTCCATGAACTCAAACAAATCCCATCACTCCGCAGCTCAAAAAGCTGATTCAACCTCCATTGGACAAGAACCGGTGCTTACGAGCAGAATGCTCTCTTTCAGTAGACATGAATACCATTTAACTAAGATGACCAATAAGCCGAACAATCACTTTGTCACCCTAAATCCTTCTGGATTCCCTACTGAAGCATCACTCCTGATCAATATCCTCAAGAACCATTTTCTGGTTAAAGCCCTAACACTAAAGCGAAATGACATCCCTGAATCCTACATTCAGCAGTTCTGGCTGAGCGCTCGTCATGCCAAGATGGAGAAATATGGTCACTATATCATTGGATATGCAACCCATCCATCTACCACCAAAATCCTAGACTTAGGCATCAACCAAAGAAAACTATCTGATGTCTTTGAACTACCCACCAAGGCAGACCTCAACCTGCGCAAATTCTCAGAGGAGCCCACAGAGGAAGAAATACTAGAGTTTCTGAAGTTCATTGGATATGCAGTCCCAATCACCAAACGAACAAACTTCAGAAGACAGAACCTGCCCCCTCTGTGGAACGTACTCTTCTCCATCCTGAATCGTTGCCTAACGTCGAAGGTAGGGAGCCCAGACCAGTCTAGCCATACCATTTTGGCCATAATGTATGGGATCTACTATGATCTCCCACTGGACTACGCGGAACTCATTTTCAGAGAGATGAAAAATGCTGTGATAACCAAGCAGCAAGGCCAAGATAGGGGCACATAGCCCAAAAACATTGTTTTTGGACATTTTCTAGGCTTACTTCTAGGTGATGATTTGATCGGGGAGGACAAACTGCCAGCAGAGGACAAGGAGATCAAGTTACATGAGATGAAGTCTCACAAACCAACTACTCTCCAAACCGGTTACCCAACTGCAAGACCTTTGTCAACAAGGATGTTGACCTATCTGGGTAGTGAAGAGGGTACTAGGGATTACATTCTAGGGCACAGGACTCCTGAACCGAGTTATGCAACCCCCGCTCGCATAGGATTCCAAGTAGGAGATGTAGTTATTTATTTGAGAGATGAGGGAGAAAGGGAGACAGAGGTTGTGGCCACAGAGGCACAAGCGAGTGAGAGAGAGGGAACGATAGTTAGAGGAGAGGGGAATGAGAAAAAGGAGAAACATAAGAAAAGGAGCAATACTGCAGAGGAAACTACAGAGGTTATCAAATTCTCTGAGAAAAAGAAAAGGAGAAAATTAAGGACCCTGGCTTACAAGGAACGATCCGCTGAGGCTAAGGTTAAGGGTCTTAGTACGAGAACTGAACCAGCAGAGGGTGGAGAAAAACCTCTGTAGAGGACCAAGAAAGCACTAATCTTTGAAGAAACCCCTGAGGATAGACCTCAGAGCCCGATGAAATTGGCCTCTTACATAGCTCGAGAGGTCATTCTTAGGTACTCAGGGGACTTAGGTGAAACTGTGAATTTAGAGATGGAGGATGTGATCGGTAAGTCACAGAGTGAAGAGAAGGAAGGAGAGGACAAAAACTCGATGGAGGAGAGTGGGATAAAAGATGCCTTGGGCACACAACCTAAACCAACTCCCCGTGCAACCCACACCACTACCTCTGCAGTTCTAGTGCAGAAAGGTATTGAAGAAGGACCGCACAGTCCGATCCCAACCCAAGCCATCCGGACAGAGGATATCCTATCATCCTCTGTGCCACCATTCGGGGAAGCCAAAGCCACCCCACCCTCTCAAAAGGGTGAAAGTGTTGTTTCTCGTGTCCATTTGCCCCATGACACATCACCCCCACACAGAGGCATTTCTTGCCTCTGTCACGCACGTGAGTGAAGACCCAACTGCTTCAGAGATGGCAGTGAGAGATCACACCAGTTATGTGGTTCTAGAACAACCACAAAACTTAATCACTAGGACCCTTGGGGAAGCCTCTGAACCCTTCCTCAAGAAGCTTACTGACAGAACTTCCATAGATGATTCCTCTGTGGAACATCGAGGATTGGAAGGAAATCCTTCAGAGCTTAACCTCATCACATGCTCTAAAGGTGCCAAATACTCGTTGGCTAAATCTGGAACATGTGTTGTTCTAGAGGTCACCACGGACACTTTCGTCATAAAGGGAGAGTTTCAAACCTATGTTGACATGGTGTTCCAAAAATTTGACGAGTTGAAAAGCTCTGTCACAAAGGAATCTCAGGCGAACTCCCAAGTCCTTGCAGAGGCTCTCAAAGCAAATGCAGAGGCTCTGAAAGCTCTCCATCAATCTTCGATGCAACACTTAGCGGAGATCAAGAAGCTAGCAGAGAACTGTGCGACTCGAGCTGATCTTCAAGCATGCGGTAAAACCATCATCGCTCATTCAGATCAAATTCAGATCCTGGGGGATATCTGCATGGAAGAAATGGGTACATTTGCAGCTAAAGTTGTTCAATCAAGGGTGGATGGCCTGACAAAGCTTTGAGATGAAATCAAGGATATAACTCGCAGTGTTATAGTCCCTTTCCAACCACATGCGTCCACTTCTGCACCCCCACCCTCAACCTCTGCCACTGACATCTCTACCTTAGCTACAAAGAAGGAATTAGAGACAATGGGGAGAATGGTTCTAAGTAATCTCAACCTCATTGGAGCTAACATCTCTCATCAAGGGAAAAAGGTGGTAGAAGATCTGAAGAAGACTGTAGCCACGATCAGGTTCAAGTCTGATATGGAAGTAAACAGACTATCGTTGGCTACAGAGGATGTTCTGAAGAATATCTCCAAGCACGTCGAGGATCATCTCTGCAAGACACGTAAGAGGAAGGCACCTGCGACTTACCATGTCGGGGCGTCGTAGAAGAGGGCACGACATGAGGACCAGGATCCTAATGCCTCTGGTCCTCATGAGGGGGAGATCATGCCATCAGAAGTGAATATTTCAGCTGAACCCCTGAACCAACAAGTCCTTACAAGCTCAGAGCTTGGACCTCAGAAGCCAGATCAACAACAGGCCTCTACAACTTTATCATCTCCCACAGTCCAAATCCCCAAAATCCAAATGAAAGCACCACCCACCGCGAAAGATAAAGGCAAGGCTATTGCCACATAACCTCTGAAGAAGAAGGCACCTCCTAGCACAGAGAAACTCCTCCAAAGCTCTATGGATGCCATCAGAAGTGAGGCTCTGAGAGGCATAAAACCTGAAGAAGAAGACTGGGCAATTGATCTGCAGCCCCTCTCTGAACTCCCCGTCCTTGACCCTATTCAAAAATCATCAAAGGACAGAGTTGCAGAGGTAATACAAGGCTTCGAGAGCTTGAGAAGACCCTTCCCCATTCCTCAGAAGAAGAACCTAGAAGAAGATGTCTACAAGTATCTCTACAACCGAGGGGTCCATGATCAGCCCTCTATAAAGCTCTCAGAGGAAATTATTTTAGAGGAGAGGAGAAGATTCTACAAGGACAAATCCAAGCCAAGAGGTCAAGTCTTCTCCATGGCCAAAATCACAGAGGTTCTGTCAATCAAGTTGAGCCATAGAAAATGCAAGAACTTTTGGTTCAGTCAGTATGCCGTGAAGAGAGAGGATGGGGAGATATGCACGTTCACCAATGCAGATCTGACAACTCTCCATCCCACGATCTCCCAGAGCTACTCCAACTGACTGAAGACAAATTCGGGTGGAAGAAGGAGTACCAATAAGCCCACCTCACAATTAAAAGAACTATGAGGGAAAAGTTGCTCTTATACAGCGTGGTGGACTTTCAGGTGGTACTTGACCTAGGGGTCTAGAAGGTGAACTTTCCTCCACCAGAGGATAGTCTACCAACCTCTGCCACGATTCTTCCGAATTCCATAGTCAACTCACCTTGCTTTGGCTTCGTGTACATAAATCCCATGGGAGAAAAGAAGATATTTATGGGAATTGAAAGTCATAAGTACTCGACTCAATCTCTGCTATTCATCCAAGAACTAATCACCAAACATAGAGGCACACCACTTATACCCACAGAACCTGCAAACGTTCTTCTAGAGAATATAGGTGCAACCAACAACTTCAGAAACCTGTGCGTGTTCTATTATAGAGAGCAGAAGAAGGAAGGAGGGTTTGGAAGAAAAATAAATGATTTCCCAGACGCCAAAGTACAGGCTCTGAAGAAATGTAACTTTTACTTTCACTTTTATTGTAATCAAATGTAATTGCCTTCTGACATTTCTATTAAATGAAAGTAAGTAGACATAGGTTGAGTTCCTTTCACCTCTTTGTGTTTCTAACTTAGCCAAGCTCTCATTTATCCATTTCTCTATTTTTCAATACTTAGGGGGAGATTGTTAGCTCCAATCACACTGTATAGAAGTATTGAAAAATAGGCTAAGTATAGGAACCACAGAAGTCTGTCTCAGAGCTTCTAAGTGCACCACAGAAGATACAATCACAGAAGACATCTGTCGACCTTCTGCCAGAGGACACGAAACCTGATTATGCTCTTCACAAAGCCTCTGTGATGGCTATCTTCTGGAGACTTCGACGTTTAGCAAACTCAGTTCAAGACAAGGTGTTGGGAACTGAAAGAATTGCTTAAGTACAGTTAATAATGCTAGCACAACATAGTTACTACTTCTGAAGTTACTACAGATGAGAAAGATTAATGCTGCTAATCCAGATTAATACTGCTTGAAGAAGTTACTACTGCTAAGCAATTTTAGTACTGCTAGTAGTTAGTACTGCTGAACTTAATACTGCTCAAAGTGTTAATGCTGCTGAAGACTTAATACTGCTTATGAGATGAAGACTTCATATGGCAAGGATGACAGTTGTATTGATTGAAGATCATGGAAGGCTTGGAGATAAATATGGAAGATTATACAGAAGATCTTTTATTATTTTGTAATTATCTTTTATCTTCAGTATATGTATAGAATACTTTGTAACTTTAGACAATAATTAATTCTGAGTTTTTGTTTTCATAGAGAGAATCAACCTCAAGGTTTAGAACCCTAGTTCTAGAGAAGTAGAATTCGTATTGGTGAGCCAGTTCATCAATATTGAGGTTGTGTGTGAAATCTTGTAGCTTTATAACCATTCAATAAAGTTTACAAGTTGTTATTCTGATTCACTGTTTCATTGATCTTTGAATATTAAAGTGTTATTCCACAAACTCCTTTAATATTGTTTCTGAGTGTTTATTCTTGTTAAGAATTCAGATCCTGACAAGTGGTATAAGAGCTAGTATTCTCAGAAATCTTATTCATCATGGAAAATACAGTTGAATCAAACAGTACTCTGGTCTCAAAGGTTCCAATGCTCAGATCTAATGAATTTGACATGTGGAAGATTAGAATCAAGCAATACATTCTCCTCACAGATTACTTCATGTGGGACATCATTGAGAATGGCCCATCTGATGAAGGAAAAATTGGTGCAGATGGAAAAAGAACTCCACCAAAGACTGATGCAGAAACGAAGATAAGGCAGACAGAGATGAAAGCCTTGAGTACACTGCTCTTGTCTATTCCCAATGAATATCAACACCAATTCAGCAATTGCACTGGTGCATAGATGCTCTGGAATGCTTTAGAGAAGAGATTCTCTGGTACCAAAAGTACCAAGAGAAATCAAAAGGCAATCTTGAAACAACAGTATGAAAACTTTATGTTAACTAAGAATGAGTCCATGACTCAAACTTTTGACAGGTTTAACAAGCTGATTGGTGAACTAGCTACTATGGGAGTACAGATTGATCAAGATGATGTAAACAGAAAGTTCTTAAGAACCCTTGGAGATGAATGGACCATGTACACTGTTTCATTCAGACAGAATGAACAATTGGAAGAAAAAGAACTTGATGATTTGTACAATGACCTTAAAGTATTTGAAGCTGAGGTGGAGTCAAAGAAGAAACCTTCTGGATATATTCATAATGCTGCACTCCTATCAGCATCAATTGATTCTACTACTAACTTGAATCAGTTAATGTTGCTAATGGATCAAATCAAGAAAAAAGCACTGAATCTGTGTTTGAAGCCTTTCTTTCCAGCCATGGAAACTCCTCTTTAATCAATGATGATTTGGAAAAACTTCATCCTGATGATATTGAAGAGATGGATATTAAATGGCAGATGGACATGCTTTCCATGAGGGTGAAGAAGTTCATCAAGAGGACTGGGAGGAACAACTTCTCTCAAAGAAGAGAAGATGGAGCATGCTTTGATAAGTCAAAGGTGGAGTGCTATAAATGTCATCTGAAGGGACACTTTGCCAAAGAATGCAGAAGTGGAGTGTCTCACAACAACAACCACCAACAAGCTCAGTCTGGAAGCTTCAATCATAACAGAAACTCTGCTCAAGCCCTTGTTTCTCAACAAGGAATGGGGTTTAACTGGAGTGATCAAGCAGAAGAGGCTATCCAAAATCAAGCTCTCATGGCAGAGGTATCTGATCTCCCAACTGAGGTAAGTTCCAATCTCTGTTCTAAAACTTGCATAGACACTGTTAAAAGGTACAGAGATCACAACCAGAATATGAGTGATGACCTTAAGAGGTTAGCTAAAGATATAAAAGACTATGTGAGAATTGTTGAGAGGTTTGAGGATCAGATTAAAGGCTTTCAAGCCAATGAACTCCAACACTCATATGATACCAATTACTGGAAGTGGGAGAAAAGGATCTAGAACTCCAACTAACCAAATCTAAAGAGGAGAGTGAAAAGTTGAGAGGGGAGCTAGCAAAGGTTAAGCTTGATGTGGAAAAGTTTTCCAATGCTTCTAAAGCGATGGACTCTTTACTATAAACTCAGATTCATGACAAATTGAGAAGAGGAATTGGGTATAATACCACACCACCACCATACAACAACAACTACATTCCTCCTACATCAGATTTGCTAGAAACCAAAGATAGGAAGGACTTGCCTGAGGGAGCCACTGAGATAGATCCCTTAGATGAGGTAGTTGTTGAGGACAAGACTGAGAAAGAGGTTGGTAAGAGTAAGGAGAACAATGTGAGTGGTGAGATTCCCCTAGAGAATCACATCATTACCAATGAAGGGTGTGGAAAGATTTGGGTCAAATCAAAGGACATAGAGAAGACAGAGGGAAAGTCTGGAAAGGTCCATTACAAATAGACCACAGTTGTGAATCCAGTTCCTTGCAAACAGTGTGCATGTAAGAAGACTGAGCCCCTAAATCATAATAAAAAGAGGGGAAATCAAAGAAACTAGAATAATCAGTGGGCACAAAAACAAGGGGTTGATTTCAGTAAAATCAATAGACCAAAACCTTGTTTTATCTGTGGCAAATTGAATCATCTTGCCAAATACTGTTATTTCAATCCTATGAACCAAAGGATGAATTTTCAAAGATCTATGCAAAAACCCTTTGGTTATAGGAAGAAAGAAAGGAACCATATGGCTAATAAATCTGTTAAATCTAAAAGCCACATGAAGAAAAAGATTGTTAAAGAAAGTGTCAATATGTGGGTCCCTAAATGCACTAAAACTGTTAGTACTGCTATCTTAAATAGTACTGCTGACAATGATAGTGCTGCTAGAAGCAATACTACTGCTACCAATGTTAGTGTTGCTAAGAGTATTAGTACTGCTAAAACTAACATGGTTAGTACTTCTTCAAATGTTAATACTGCTAACTCTGTTAGTGCTTCTAACAAGGTTAGTACTGCTAAACCTATCAGTGCTGCTAACTCTATTAATACTTCTAAAGTTAGTACTGCTCCTAGTGTTTGTGCCGCTAGACCAATCATATTGACAAAGTACTCCAATAAAGAGTGCTCTGAGTTTAAAAATCTCATCAAAAAAGAATGTAAATACTTTGATGAGAAAGGGAGACCCAATACCACTTTGGCTTAGGTTCCCAATCAATACTAATTGTTTAATCTTATGTGCAGGGCAACCAGCAACTCAAAGGGAAGAGCATCTGGCATGTTGATAGTGGTTGCTCTAGGCACATGACAGGGAACATGTCATGCCTCAAGAATTTCAAGAAAATTGATGGTGGGCATGTTGCCTTTGGTAATACTCTAGATGGAGGTAAGATCAGTGGTAAGGGGGATGTAACCAAAGGTAAAATGACCTTTGAAGATGTATTCTATGTTGAGCAATTAAGATATAACCTGTTAAGTGTATCACAGGTTTGTGACAAACAACATAGTATATTATTTACTGATTCTGAATGCATTATCCTTGCTCCTGGATTCAAGGTAGTTGAAGAAAAGATGATACTACTAAGAACTCCCAGAAAGAATAATGTATATTGCTTAGATATGGAAAGTGTTTCAACTAATTCATCCCTAAACTATCTTGTTTCAAAAGCTTCTTTGGATAAATCATCACTTTGGCACAGAAGGATGTGTCACATGAACTTTAAAACAATGAATAAACTTGTTAAAAACAACCTTGTAAGAGGTTTACCTTCCAAAGTCTTTTCATGTGATGATCATTGTGTTGCCTGTCTCAAAGGCAAACAACACAAAACTTCTCATAAGTCTAAAGAGTTAAACACTATCTCTAATTCTCTTATGTTGTTGCATATGGATCTGTTTGGTCCTTCAAATGTTATGAGTATAGGTAAGAAATCATGCTACCTAGTTATTGTTGATGATTACTCTAGATTTACTTGGGTATATTTTCTAAGGACTAAGGATGAGACAAGTGGACTGATCAAATCCTTTATTCTAAGAAATGAAAACCAAACAAATCAAAAGGTAAAAGTCATTAGGTCAGACAATGGTACTGAATTTAAAAATCATGACCTAAACACCTTTTGTGAGGAAAAAGGAATTGAGAGGCAATACAGTGCTCCTTGGACTCAACAACAAAATGGTGTTACTAAGAGAAGGAATAGGACACTGATTGAGGCTGCTAGATCTCTGTTAGCTGATTCCAAACAACCAATTACTTTCTGGGCTGAAGCAGTTAATACTGCTTGCTATGTACAAAACAGAGTACTAGTAGTTAAGCCTAAGAACAAGACACCACATGAGCTTTTAAATAAAAGAAAACCATTTATTGGATTTTTCAAACCTTTTGGGTGTCCTTGTACGATTCTCAATACCAAAACTCACTTAGGAAAGTTTGATAGCAAGGCAGATGATGGTTTTCTTGTTGGTTACTCATCTCAGAGTAAGGCTTACAGAGTTTTCAATTCTTCTTCTAGAATAATTGAGGAAAGTGACAATGTCAAGTGCAATGAGAACACACCAAATCCTATTGGGTCTGGTCCTCAGAGGTTATTTGACATTGAATCACTAACTAACTCTTTGGGTTTTAGTAGTGATTATCATGCAGGTTCAGGAAGTGGAGGATCAGGGGATGAACAAGTACAAGTACAAGACACTATTCCTCAGTCTGTAATCTTTCCCAAACCTACAATAGAGCCTGTTGAGTTCTGTGAAAAGGAAACTATGACTGAATCAATTCAGAATGAAGAAGAAGGAAGAGAAGAGGAGAATCAAGTGCATGAAGATCCAGAAGCAGCTGATGAGATCCCCTCAGCTGACTTATATGATTCCAATCTAGATGTGGGAATCAATGAAGAACCTAGTCATCAGACTAGAACTCAAAAGAACCATCCTCCAGAGCTGGTCATAGGAGACATCTATTCTCCTATGATAACAAGGAATCAAAGCAGACTTCAAAAGCTGCAGGATCAGCAACACACAGTACTTTCCTGCTTTCAATCTCAAATTGAGCCTAAGAAGGTTTATGATGCAATGAAAGATTCCAGTTGGATAGAAGCTATGCAAGAAGAGTTACTGCAGTTTAAATTGCAAGAAGTTTGGGACTTGGTGGACCTTCCAAAAGGTCATAGAGCTATTGGCACCAAGTGGATTTTCAGGAATAAAAAGGATGAGAGAGGAATTGTGATCAGGAACAAAGCAAGGCTTGTGGCACAAGGGTACACTCAAGAAGAAGGCATAGACTATAAAGAAGTGTTTGCTCTAGTGGCAAGGGTAGAGGCAATTAGGCTATTTCTAGCCTATGCCTCATACATGAAGTTCAAGGTATACCAAAAGGATGTGAAGAGTGCCTTTCTTTATGGTACAATTGATGAAGAAGTATATGTCTGTCAGCCCCCTGGATTTGAAAATCCATCATATCCAGACAGAGTATACAAACTGAAGAAAGCACTCTATGGTCTTCATCAAGCTCCACGAGCATGGTATGATACACTGTCTACCTATCTCCTGGAGAATGGGTTTGAAAGAGGAATAATTGACAAGACCCTCTTCATTAAAAGAAGTAAGAAGGACATCCTACTTGTTCAGATTTATGTGGATGATATCATCTTTGGATCCACAAAAGATCAGATGTGTAGTGACTTTGAAAAGTTGATGCACAAGAGCTTTAAAATGAGTTCAATGGGTGAACTTACCTTCTTCCTTGGGCTTCAAGTGAAACATAAGAAAGATGGGATCTTCATAATTCAATCAAAATATGTGAAAGACATCCTGGATAAGTATGGTTTAACAGACTCAAAGCCAACAAGCACACCTATGGAGACTCATAAACAGATCACTGCTGATCTTGAGGGGGAGGATGTTGATGTCCATCTATATAGATCAATGATTGTATCTCTCATGTATCTCACAGCCTCAAGACTAGACATCATGTTTCCAGTGTGTTTGTGTGCCAGATTCCAAGTCAAGCCAAAGCAATTACATCTTCAAGCTGTTAAGAGGATTTTCAGATACTTAAGAGGGCAACCTAGATTAGGTCTTTGGTATCCTTATGAATCCAACTTTGACTTGATTGCATACTTAGACAGTGACTTGGGTGGTGCTAATATGGATAGAAAGTCTACTTCAGGTGGATGTTAGCTTTTGGGTGCAAGACTAGTATCTTGGCAGTGTAAGAAGCAAACCACAGTGTCCTTATCTACAACAGAAGTTGAGTACATTGCTGCTGCAAGTTGCTGCTCTCAGCTTCTATCGATTCAGAATCAGATGCTGGACTATGGGGTAACCTTTCTTCACACTCTAATCTTCATTGAAAATAGTAGTGCTATAAGCATTGTTAATAATCCAGTCAAGCACTCCAAAACAAAGCACATTGAGACCAGGTATCACTTTATTAGAGATTGTAATGAAAAGAAGCTAATTCAAGTTGCTAAAATTTATACTGACAACCAGTTTGTTGATCTATTTACTAAAGCTTTTGATGTGGGTAGATTCACTTTCTTGGTCACAAGTGTGGGCATGATCAACTCTGAATGAGCTCATGTTTTAAAAAGTGTTTACATACCTTTTATTGGTTTATTCTTTGGTGCTACTAACATCTTTCTCAGGAAGTTATTACCTTTCTCAGAGTACCTCAAGCTTCAAAAAGTGTAAGTATAGTTAATGCTGCCAGTGCAGCCTTAATACTGCCAGTGCAAAGTTAATACTGCTAGTTAGTTAATACTACTAGTGGTTAACACTGCTCTCAGTTAATACTTCTAGTTAGTTAATACTGCTAGTGGTTAATACTGCTCTCAGTTAATACTGCTAGTTAGTTAATACTGCTCGTTAGTTAATACTGCTTATGTCCCAAATCCTATAAATACCCTGTTGCCCGCCTAAAAGCTCATAACGACTCCTTGAATACTGTTCATCTTCTCTCTAACCCTTTTCTATCAAGCACCAAGTGTTTCAGTCCAGAATACTCAAGCTCGATGGCATCTATGGCGTTCATTGATGAACATAATGAGATTGCGATGCTACAAAAGTCGAAGCAGGCTGATGAATTTCACCAGATAGTCGATTTTCTCAAGACAAGCCATATTGCGTATACTCTTACAGTGTCTCCAACAATATACATAGAGCACCAGAGACAATTTTGGGTGAATGCCACTGCAGTTACAGAAAATGGTGTGCAGTTAATCAAGATAAGGGTGTGTGACAAACCCTTGTCAGTTTCTAAAGAGGCGATTCACATCTATCTACGTCTAGACGATGCTGCAGGTATTACCTCTATTCCTAATGAGGACTTGTTTTCTAACCTTTCAAGGATGGGGTATGGAGGCCAATTGGGTGGGTTCAAATTCTCAAAAGCAAAAATTTTCACCCAATGGCATTTTCTTGTTCATACCCTTATGCATTGTATTTCCAAAAAGACTACTGGATGGAGTGAGTTCAGCAGTACCATTGCTTATGCTTTGGTCTGCTTGGCCACTGCCAGAAAGTACAATTTTTCAAGAATGATTTTCAATGACCTTGTGTCAAACTTGAGAAACAAAAAGAGTTTTTATATGTACCCAAGATTTGTCCAGGTAGTTATAACCAATGAATTGACGGATATGCCTCAATTTGATGAGGTATATGTACCCAAAATCCCCAAAGGTAAGGACTTTTGAAATATGAAGAGATCTCCATTGGACTCGGAAGGAGTTGACACCCCATTGTTCTCTACAATGATGGTGGTGTCCCACAATGAAGAAGGTATGGCTTCAGGATCAAGGCCCTCATTAGACCATCCCACTGAAAGCCAATCCCAACCTTCAATCACCATATCAATCCCACAGTCCCTTGTTCAAAAACCAACTTCACCAATCACCAATACATACATCAGGAAAAAGGTAAAGAAAGCTCCTTCCCTTCTTGTACCTTCACCCTCAAAGCCTCTAAGCCCTCTAATGGAGAATTCTCCATTAGAGAATATCTATAGGAAAACCAAAGGGGTGTCTCCCAACCCCAAGGAGGTGCTCAATGAGGAGATGTATGAGCATATGGGTGAGCAGGCTGCCACTACTCATGCTAGCACAGAGGAGGATAGTGGTAACATCAATAAGACCTCCCCCATGGCAACTTTGAATGAGGAATCATTCAAAGGTCCCGGGTGCCAAGAAACCAAGGGGGTGGAGGGTGCTTCTGCTAGGCAGAAGACTTCCACTACCAAAAGATCTCATGATCCTTCAAAAGGGGTAACACTCCTGGAGAAGGTGAGGACATATATGACTATCATGAATTGATGGAAACAATGGGCAACATCAATATGGATGTAATAAAGCAGGGAAAAGATATAGAAGAGCTGAAACTGATAATTCTGTCTCAACAAGTACAAATTACCAACCTGAAGAAAATGGTGAATAGATTGGTCCAGAAAAAGAAAAAGAAACAGTTTGTGCTCAGAAGAAGGAAACCAGTGACTGATGCTCCCAAAAAGGGGGAGTCAGAAGCTGATGTAAACATCGAAGATGATAAAAACAAGGGGGAGAAAGTTGAGTTTGAGGGGGAGCAAGCAACTGAAACAGAACAAGCAGCAGTAACAGTTAATGCTGCTAAAACAAGCAAAGCAGCAGAAACTGTTAATACTGCTGAATTGAATGAAGCAGCAAAAATGGTACAAGAGGTATTAACAGACGTTGAGATAGCAGAAACTTTAATCAAGGCTAAGCATGATACTCCCAAGGTCACTTCAAAGGGCAAAGGAGTTATCTTCAAAGAAAAAGGTGAAGTGATCAAGAAAGCAAGTGTCGGATCTACCTCTATTCTTGTGGCCGGAAGCTGTGTCAACTGCATGTCATACGCAAAATCGTTCCATGATACACCGCCGATTTCAAAAGACTCCATATGAGTTGATCAACAACAGAACACCGACTATCAAATATTTTCACGTACTTGGGTGTAAATGTTTTGTGCTTAACGACAGAGAGAGTTTGAATAAATTCAGTGCTAAGGCGGACGAAGGCATCTTTATCGGTTATTCTTCAACATCTGTTGCATATCGTGATTATCTAAAGAAGTCAAAGACAGTTGTGGAGAGCGTCAATGTCACATTTGATGAAGAGATGGCTTCTGATCATATCAGTTCAGAACCCGTTATCACAGGAGTATTAGCTTCTGGGCAGATCAGTCCAGAACTTGTGTCTACAGCGAAAAATTCGGATAACGCTTCTACATCTACTTCACATTTAACTGATGTAGATTTGTTATTTGAATTCTTTTATGATGAGTTTCTTGGAACTAATGTATCTAAATCTGCTGTGACTGACAGGTCTGAAGATACAAGTTGTCATCATCCAGTCACTTCAGAAGTTATTACTGAACAAGCATCCCTAGTTCAGACAGAAACTCATATTCCTCTTGTTACTTCTACAGTTGAAGATACACAAGTTAATGCTGAGCCAGAAGTAAATGTTTCAGTTGGGTGTACTACATTGTCTACTCAACAGCCTGAATTTGTTGTTTCCACTGATACTTCTGCACATGAAACTTCAACTAACAACCCCCCTCCTGTAATTCAAACTGAAGATTTTGAAAGTGGATTTCAAGATGATGATCATATTCAATCAGTATCTATTCCACTCCCACATGAGCATCGCTGGACCAAAGACCATCCATTACATCAAGTAATTGGAGATTTTGACAAGCCTGTTCAGACAAGGTCAGCGACTCTTAATCAGTGTATGCATGACTCATTCCTCAGCAAGATTGAGCCAACTCGAGTATCTGAGGCTCTTGCTGATTCGGACTGGGTATCTGCAATGCAAGAAGAGATCAATCAGTTTGAAGCCCTAAATGTTTGGAGACTGGTTCCTAAACCAGAAGGCAAAACCGTGATCGGCACTAAGTGGGTATTCAAGAAGAAAAAGGATGAAGATGGTGTCGTCATCAGAAACAAAGCTAGACTTGTTGCCAAAGGTTACCGGCAAGAGGAAGGCATTGATTATGATGAGACGTATGCTCCAGTAGCGCGCATAGAGGCAATCAGAATGTTTCTCGCCTACGTTGCTCATAAGAACTTCACAGTCTTTCAGATGGATGTGAAAACAGCCTTTCTGAACGACATTCTTAAAGAAGAAGTGTACGTGTCTCAGCCTGAAGGGTTCGTCAATCAAGACAAGCCAGATCATGTATATATCTTGGACAAAGCCCTCTATGGATTAAAGCAAGCTCCTCGAGCCTGGTATGATGTCTTATCCAAATTCTTGGTCAAGTCTGGTTTCTCTAAAGGTAAGATCGATACCACTTTATTCATAAAGAAGGAAAAAGCTGATATTATTCTTATTCAGATTTATGTTGATGATATAATATTTGGTTCTACTAATCCAAAATATTGCAAAAACTTTTCTAACCTCATGGTATCACGTTTTCAAATGAGTATGATGGGAGAGATGAATTTCTTTCTCGGATTACAAGTTAAACAACTTTCTACGGGGATTTTTATAAATCAATCTAAGTACATTTTGGACATTCTTCAGAAGTACAAAATGGAAAATTGTAAATCAATTGGAACCCCGATGGCACCTGGTACTAAGATCCACACTGATCCTTCGGGTAAAAGTGTTGATGTTAGAACTTACAGAGGTATGATAGGATCGTTAATGTATCTTACATCTAGTAGACCAGATATTATGTTCTCAACATGTTTATGTTCTAGATATCAAGCTGCTCCCAAAGAATCCCATTTGGCCGCTGTCAGACGGATTTTTAGATATCTGAAGGGGACTGCAGACCTTGGTTTGTGGTATCCTAAAGATACTGGGTTTCAACTGACTGCATATTCAGATGCAGATCATGCAGGTTGTATGTTGGATAGAAAGAGTACTTCTGGTCACGTTCAATTTTATGGAGACAAGCTCGTTAGCTGGGCTTCAAAGAAACAGTTATGTGTTTCCACATCGACTGCTGAAGCGGAGTATGTAGCTGCTGCTAGTTGCTGCTCTCAAGTCTTGTGGATGCGCACACAGCTACGTGACTATGGCTTTAAGTTTGACAAAATTCCGATATACTGTGACTCGAAGAGCGCGATTGCCATATCTGCTAATCCTGTCCAACACACCAAAACCAAACACATTGATGTAAGGTATCACTTTATCAAAGATAATGTTGAAAAAGGAACAATTGAACTTTATTTTGTAAAAACAGATTATCAACTTGCAGATTTATTTACCAAACCCTTAGATGAAAAGAGATTTAATTTTCTTGTCTCTAAGCTTGGTATGTTAAATCTTAAGACGTAATCGATTATTACCTACTAAAGTTTCAAATTGTTATTTTTCATCATTTTCTTTATTTTTATTTCTGAAAGATACCTGCACTTTAATGGTTTGCTCATCATCTCAGGGGGAGTATGAGAAGATTGTTAGATGATCTACATTCATTTGAAGGGGAGTAAAACTAATTTTTGCATTTTGCTTAACTGATAAATTTTTTGCAATGAATGATTTTAGGGGGAGCTTATAAGTAACAAGGAGTAAGACAATGATTTCTGATTACTTCTGATCAGAACTCGTTCTATAATTGTTTTACTGTTTTCCATCGTTTATTTTCGAATAAATTTTGTGAATAAATTTTTGACTAGACTTTGAGACTTACAAGATGAGAGAAGCTGACATGATCATATCTACATGACTACAGCTGACTTTCTGAGATTTAAGATTGAGCGACAAGGTAAATTTCTTATCTTAATCTCACATATATCTGAAAGAAGGATAACTTTCAGGTATAGAAAACATGTTTTTAAATGTTCAAACCACTTCCCAATTCTTAAACAGATTTTATAATTTGGAAGTGTGATTTTAAATGTTTTCATTTTATTTTTGTGCTTCATTGATAAACAAACCGTGTGTTTCAAAAGATAAATACTTGCGTATTGTCTTTTCTATATACTTTCAAGTATTCACACACACTGGTTTGAATTTTTCTTCAAAATGTTCTTACCACATCTCTAATTTGAAACTATTTTTCTTCGATGGTAAGACACCCCGTTTGTATTTCAAATAATTTTGAGCGATATTTCATTTCAAAGCGTTTCATTCAAGAATGTCTGTATATTGTTTCATATAGACAAATATCCATTATTCTTGACCATAAGCCTTAATTGTTATATCATTCATTTCTGATCATTTTATACAATGTCAGATTTTCAAACAAGTTTCTTGCATTCATGTTCATTCATTCAATGTCTTTGTTTGAAAATACTTCAATAGTTTAAAATGCTCATATCTTCATGATTATATCACTGAGCATACTTATATCTGACATTTGTATATGAGATTTAACTGATATAGTTAAACCATTTGAGCAACACATGCTTTATAGGATTACATGGGTTCTTTGTGCTAGGAGTTCATTGAAACTTCTATGGATTCACGTTAACCAGTGTTTCCTACCCAAGAAGTTAATCCTTTAGTGTTTGAGTGTGAGGAGTCAAAAAGAAATGAGTGTGGGTGTGATGAGGTAAAATGGAAAAGAGAGTTTGGTTAGTAGTGAGCTTATTGATTAAAAAGAAAGAGGGTGTGAGATCAGAGTAAAAGAATATCAAACTCTGCACCAACTACTTTCTGAGTCGGGCAGCCACATTACTAATGCTTCACAATTCTTTGGTGAATGTTATTGAATCAGGCAAATAGCCCATGCTAACTCTTGCTTAATACCCCACCAACTACTCATTTTCTTCTCAAAAAGAAGATGTTTCACATTTTCAAGGGGACGCAGCATATAATCTATCTGTTTTTCATTTGGAAAATCTGGATATTGAAAGAGAAGGAAGTCTGCCCCACCTTCGCACTTCAATCATGCACAATTGAGTCTGTATTTATCTACTGTTGTCTCAGTGGTTTACATAACTTTGAGCCTTATTAAAAAGCAATCATCGTACTTAATTCTTTCTACACTTGCACGAGCACACAAAGAATTCGTTTCTTTGTCATAACATTCATAGAAATTGCTTTTGTGGTATTTCGATGATTGGATGGAAACCCTGGGGGAGTGAACATCAAAAAGCTCCTTTCTATTGTGTATTCGTTACACACAGTGACTTTGTGTTACTGACAGGCATATTAACTGATTCATATGTTGATTCAGGAGTTACATGTTTTTATTTTGTCTAGATTTGAAAAGATCTGGATGAATACATTGTTTGGATTGACGGTGACTCAGAGGCTCTTGAACAAATCAGAGTGGTCAAAGACATTTCTTGGAAGCAAAGTTTTGATGATATAGATGCTCAAATCATCAAAAAGGGGGAGTTGATAGGAAGAAATGTTAAAGTTTTGAAGTTTGGAAGAAATGATATCAAGATCTGATAAAGTTTTGTGAAGTTGATTTTCTGAAATGTTCAAGTCAGAAAGTTCAAAGGGAAGATTTGAAGACAATCAAAGACTTTCTGAAGTTTTGAGGAAATTTTCTTTGAAGATTATTTGCTGAAAAGCAATTCAAGCTGATTCTGAAGATAATTTCTTTCCAAAGTCTGAAAGCGTTCTATGAGAGCTTTGGGGAGATTGTTCATCATTTGAAGATAACTTTGGAAAGAAGACTGTTAAAGGAAAAGGGGAGATTGTTCAGACAGAGCTTAAAGTGAAGATTTAATTGCTAAATCTTTCAACAATGATCTTGAATCCAAAGGGGGAGATTGTTAGAGCATAAATCTGTTGGATACAAGATCAAGAATACTTAAGGTCAAAGTTGAGAAAGTCAAAGCTGCTAAAGTCAAATCTCATTAAAAGTCAAAGTCTATTTGTAATAAGTCAATGTATTTTGTATTTGTATTTTCCTTGTAATTAGTAGTTAGTATAAATAGTTTGTTTTTCTTTGTATTTTTGTAAGATACGATTTAGAGAGAACTGAAGTGTGAGAAGTCAGATTGTAGAGAGAGAAAGAGAGAGTTCTAGAGAGAGAAAGTGTAAAGATTGAATTTGAAAGAAATCAAACAGGTAATTGATTTGTTTATCTTGTTTGTTTGATTGTTTGATTAGAAACTAGATTCTGGAACAAACATCGTACTTTAATCGTTTTACTGCTTTATGTCTTTTAATTTTTGAATAAATTTTTGTGAAGAAAGTTGCTTTGACATGACTTTGAGACTTGTGCATGATGAGAGAAGCTTACAAGATCATATCTTTATGACTTAAGCATGACTTCATGAGATTTAAGACAAAGCGAAAAAGGTTAATTTTTATCTTAATCTCATATATGGTTGAAAGAAGAACAACTTTCAATCATAGAAAACATGTTCTTAGATATTCAAACCACTTCCCGATTCTTAAACAGATTTCATGAATTGGAAGTGTGATTTTTAAATGTTTTTCAAGATTTATTTGTGCTTACATGATTACAAACCGTGTGTTTCCAAAGATAAATACTTGTGTATTGTCTTTTCTATATACTTTCAAGTATTCACACACACCGGTTTGACTTTTTGTTCAAAATATTTTTACCATGTCTCTAATTTGAAACATATTTTTCGATGGTAAGACACCCCGCTTGAACTTCAATGAATTTTGAGCGTTATTCATTTCGAAGCGTTTCATTCAAGAATGTTTGTATTTTGATTCATATGGACAATATCTATTATTTTTTACCATAAGCTTTAATTTCTATATCATTTCATTTCTGATCATTTTCATACAATGCCAGATTTTCAAACAACTCTTTTGCATTCATGTTCATTCATTCAATACACTTGATTCAAAATACTTCAATGTTTAAAAATGCTCATATCTTAATGATTATATCTCTGAGCATATACATATCTGACAAGTATTTCTGCTTTAACTGTTCAAGTTAAACCATATTGAGCAACATTATGCTTTCATAGGAAATTTTGGGTTCTTTATGCTAGGACTTAAATGAACTTCTATGGATTCACGATTACCAGTGTTTCCTACCCAAGAAGTTAAACCACAGTGATTGAGTGTGAGGAGTCGAAAAGAAATGAGTGTGTTGTGCGTTGAGGTAAAATGGAAAAGAGAGTTTGGTTAGATGTGAGCTCATTGATTAAAAAGAAAGAGGGTGAGATAACAGAGTAAAAGAATATCAAACTCTGCACCATCTATTTTCTAAGTCGGGCAGCCACATTACTAATGTTGCACAATTCTTTGGTGAACATTATTGAAATAGGCAACTAGCCCATGCCAACTCTTGATTATAACCCCACCAACCACTCATTTTCTTCTTAACAAGAAAGTGTTTCATATTCTTCTGGGGACGCAACATATAATATATCTGATTTTCATTTGGAAAATCTGGATATTTAAAATGAGGAAGTCTGCCCCACCTTCGCACTTCAATCATGCACATTGAGTCTGTGTTTATCTACTATTGTCTTAGTGGTTTACACAATGTTGAGCCTTTTATAAAAGCAATCATTCGTGCTTAATTCTTTCTATCACTTGCACAAACACACAAAGAATTTGTTTCTTTGTCATAACGTTCATAGAAATTGCCTTTGTGGTGTTTTGATGATTGGATGGAAGCCCTGGGGGAGTGAACATCAAAAAGCTCCTTTCCAATGTGTATCCGTTACACACAGTGACTTCGTGTTACTGACAGGCGCATTAATTGATTCATTTGTTGATTCAGGTGTTACATTCCTATTTTGTCTAGATTTGCAAAGATCTGGATGAATACATTATTTGAATTGGCAACGAATCAGAGGCTCTTGGACATATCAGAATGGTCAAAGACATTTCTTGGAGAAAGTTTTGATGATATTGATGCTCTAATCATCAAAAAGGGGGAGAAGATAAAGTTTGAAGAAATGTCCATTACAAGTTTTTGTTTCAAGAGATGTTTGAAAAGGAAAGTTTAACTCAGAAATGGGAATTTAAAGAAAAAGAAATGTCTGAATCAAGAGTTTGAGTTAAAGATGGGAGAAGTGTTCAAGTGAGGTTAAAGATTACTGAAAGATGTGCTGATATTTGCTGAAATTTTATTTGAAGATTATTTGCTGATTTTAATTTGGGAGAGGATGCCATTATTCTTGAAGAACAGAGTATTGAAGATTATGCTTATCAAAGAAAGTGGAGAATGTCAGTTTTTTCATAAGAATAAGGGGATAATGTGGATTGTTTGAGAAAATCATTTTTCTATCAAAGGGGCGATTACAAGAAAAGATAAAGGTTGATCAAAGGGGGAGTTTATTTAACATGAGCTTAAAGAGAGAAAATCGCATTGCTAAATCTTTTAGTAATAATCTTGATCCAAAGGGGAAGATTGTTAGAGCATAAATCTGTTGGATACAAGATCATGAAGACTAAAGGTCAAAGGTTCAAGAAGACATAGCTGGAAAGTCAACTCTCATTAAAAGTCAAAGTCTAAGTGTTAATAAACGTCAAAGTCAACATGTTGTATTTGTTTGTTTCCTTGTTATTAGTTGTAGGTATAAATAGATTTCTTTGTTGTTTAATAGAGTGATGGTTAGAACTTGAGAGAGTTGTAGAGAGAGAAAAATGAGTCTAGAGAGAGAAAGAAAGAAAACAGATTGTATTCATTTGAGTGTTGAATTGAAATCAAACAGGTAATTGAATCATTCTTGTTTGTGTTTGATTAATAGTAATTTGAATCTTGAAACAGGGACACACAACATCCAATGCTAAAAAGAACAGAGCTCGTAAAGGTAAATCTTTTGCTTCACCTGATATGTATTACTCTACTAATCATCTTATCAGGTTGGCTGAAAATAAGATTTGTTGTTATTATTGTGGTGAGAATGATTTCGTGCAAAAAGAGTCTGCTCACAACTGGTATGGTACTTACCGAATAACTTCTCAGAATACTGTAATTAAAAAGTATAAACCTATTGAGAAGTGGATTCGTAAATCTGACAAACCAGGACCCAAGTATATATGGGTACCAAAACCTGTGACATCTCTTTTTTAGGATGCACAAATTTAGGGGGAGCAAGTAATTTGGCTTCTAATTATATCAGATCAGAACCCGGACTTAAATGTCAACAATTTGACTTCTGATTAAGTCAGATCAGGACTCGTGCTTCAGTATATTGAACATAGTGCATACATCAAGGGGGAGAAAACATACATGAATACTTCAAGGGGAAGCTAAATTGGACAGTCTATAAGTGGGTGTGTGAGTTTGTGCTTAAAAAGGATTTTTGAAATCAGAAAATATTTTTCAGAGAAAAAGTTGCATTTTTGTGCTTAAAAGAGTTTTTAATAAACTTTCTATTTTTGGAAAGTGGAACAAAATATTTTTGGAAAGTTTCCATTTTTCGAAATTTCTCAAAATTTTTCTAAGTATAGAACACGCATAGTGTTATGCGAGTTTCTACTATGCGCACACCATTACATGCGCAAAGTGTAGAACGCGCACATAGTGTCGTGCGAGTTCTCACTTCGCGCATAGCAAAGGCTGCCCGAAGTACAAAACACGCACAACACTGCTTGCGAGTTTCCACTTCACGCACGATACTGCTTACGAGTTTACACTGTTCATCACACTTTGCGCACATCGCGTCATGCACGAAGTGCACACACGCCCTTGCCATTCTTTGTGCGGCAAGTGCCTTTTCTTCAGTCTGCGCGAAGTGGGTCAATGAATCAAATCTTGCCACGTGTATGCGAGTTTCTTTGATTATATATCTACGAGTTTCCTTTTTTCGACTCACTTCTCTCAGACTTATTGTGCGAGTTTTCCACTTAGACGATTTTTTCTCTCAAACTTTCAGTGACCCTTCGATTTCTTTGATCAAATCATTGAATCCGTGTAGGTTTTTGTTTCTTATTGATTTTTTCTTCTTTGTTACTACTTTATGTATATTTTTTTGTATTTGCAGGATTCTATTTTCACTTTTCTAGGTTTTCAAGTTGAAATTCTTTTTGTGTGTCGGTTCATGTTCTGGTCGAAATTCTTGGTTTTTGATTTTGGATTCAAAATTGTTATGTATGTATGTTGTTCGAACCACATATAGCATCTGGGTTTGATTTGTTTTCTAGGAATACCTTAACTCTAGATTTGGATTCGAACTATTGGACTCGAGTTTTGGATTTGTTTTTCGAACTGTTGAACTTGAACTCATGAAATGAAATCTTAGACCTTGAACTCTGTTGGAATGATTTAATCTTAAAAAGATGGAATTTTGAATTCTTATGAAATCTGAAAATAAACCCTAATCGAAATCTGAACATAAAATTTCAAATTCTTGGGTTTTAAAAGTTTAAAATTTCAAAATTTTTTTTCAAAGGAACAGGATTTTGAGTGTTCTTGTCTTAGAACACATGTTCTTGCGTATTCTTGGCATGAACACTTGGTTATGCGAGTTCTTGTAATCATATCAGTATCATGCGAGTTCTTGATTATCTTCAGTGCCATGCGAGTTTTAAGTCTTCTCAATGCTTTGAGAGTTCTGTACTTAGCAAATTTTCTGAGTTTTTCAAAAATTTTGAAATTTTTCAGATGCTTATGAGTTCATACACTAGTACTGCATTTTTTAGAACAAAATAAAAAATTCAAGTATTCTGGTCAGTGTTGAGTCATTTTCTTTGTGTAATTTTTTGTTCAGTTGTATTTTGTTTCATGCAACTCATTGTGCTTATCTTGTGTGTTTCAAAGTACAATCATTTTGTACTTGATATTGTATGTATCAAAAAAAATTATGGGAAACAAGTTTTTGAACTTATTGCTAACATATTGGATTTTATCCAATACTTTTTATCTTTTTCAGGTACTCAATGGCAGAAGAAATGTCTCATGATCCAATTGTTCAGATGGATGAAAACGATCCCAATGTGTCCAAAGATACTCCTATGCCATCTTCCAGATCTCACATACAGCAAGCTGTCGGTGTAGATCTTGATCTTGCCCTAATCAGTCCGTCTGAGTATTTGTTGTTCTACCCAAACAACCACCATGTAGATTTTGATGTACCCAATAAGAAAGGCCCTGAAAAACACTGCAGCAATTCCTGTGCTATACTTACAGCAGGTCTGGAAGACTATCGAATATGTGGTGCAGAGCAACAAGATCAAATTCTTCCAAATCAGAATTGATAACTTCACTTCAGTTCTGACATATCAAAGACTCAGACTTATTCTTGACTTACCTGAAGCAGATTCTCGAGAGGGCAGAACCATATTTGACCCATACCCTGTTGACTCAGCAGTATTTGAAGGCATATGCGCCTTAGGGTATGTGGGTTCATTAACAAAGATCAACGAATTCAAAAATCCGAATCTTCCACCATTCTACTATCAGATGTTCTCTATCATCAATCGCAATTTGACCTCAAGGAACTCGGGCCTTGACAATACCAATATGCACACTTTGAGACTTTTTCATGCTATCGTGTACGATCTGCACGTCGACTACTTAGTGGCATTTTGGACTGAGCTTTATGAAAAGGTCATCAGTAAGAGAACTTCAAAGAAACCAATCTATGTGTCGTATCAGAGGTTTCTTCAGTTGATCGTTCGAAGTATGATCCGATCAAATAGAGGTATCCCTAAAAGGTCTCAACATGAGCTTGCTCCTGAGTTTGAAATGCGTTATCTTCAGAAGCAGAAAAAAGACCTTTACTTACTCCATGCCTATCCCAGCAGCTTTCCTTTCCTATGCCAATCCGAACTCTGAGTGCGTTAGGGAATATAGAGAGTCGATGGGATTTCCAGAACCGGTTATCCCTATCCAAGACTCTAACCTTAGAAAAGGGGAATCGGTGAGGGTTCCTGTGACTGTGGGAGTTCAGGGACGGGGAGAGCTAGGGAAAATGTTGAGAGGGGTTCAGGCGAGGGTCAGAATACTCAACCTAAAGTTGTGGGGACTTCGGCACAAGTTTCCATTCATCAAGAAGTCTCTACATCTCAACCTGACAGAACTATCATTCGTCAATCAAGTCCTCAGGTAGAGATTGTTAATGAAGGTGAGAATTCTGAAACTGAGTCGGATCGGCAGGCATATTCTATAGATTCTATTTCTTCTGCCACTTCAGAACATCAACAGGAGATTATTAATGATGCTGATGTTGAAGATGAAAATCTCCAACACAGTTTTGGCTTTCTTGACGATGTATCTTTACACCATGATGATATAGAGATTGATACAATTGCTACTGATATACGTAATGTTTTGGGAGATATAAGGAGATCTGAGGGAGTTGAAGTAGAAAATCAAGAAAATGTGAGGCCAAGTGATAATGTAGAAAAAGAATACGGTGAGAGAGTGTGTAACTTAACCTACAGATCCAAAAGGGCAACCACACCTAGTACTCCGTCGCATGTGCTGCGATCGGATGTACAAGACATAAGTAGCCCACTTATGCAATTGCACACCTCATCCATCCATTCTATAGCCTCTTAACAGATCATAGTCTCAAATTTGCACGGGGTTTTAGCACATACTCTATCCACCTTTCACTCGGAAAGTGTGGGTAATGAAAATAGAGCTCAGCTGCCCCAGAGCTTAATGCCATTCAGTGCACTATTGAGTCTAGTGCCACTTGATTTTTCAACATCCATTCCTAGGACACTTATACATACTTCTGCTACCATCGGACGTCTAAGTGACTCAATCGGAACACCTGTAGTGGGACCATAATCCGGCCTACAAGGATTAGGTGGAAGTCCTGTCATTGCTAACATCATGCCAGCTTTGAACACAGGCCACACTATTGAATCTTCAACAGTTGTGCAAACGGGAAGTCTAAGTGACCCCGGAGTTATTTTTCCAGACTTTGTGTCTAAGGAGTTTCTCAACGGCGACTTAAAGGCCGTTGAAGATCGTATGGCAGCTAAATTTGAGGAGGAGCTGGGGAAAGTGAAAAGCCTATTGAAAGGGAAAGGTCCAGCTGTCGAGATGCCTGTTCAGCCACCTCCACCACCACTAGTACAGCCTGCTGATCAATCTGTAGAGGGGCTGAAATCCTTACTCTATGCTAAGTTACTATCACAGGCACCAGCTGATGAATCTGAGGCTGATTTGATTGGTTTACTGAGATCACAGCAACATCAGGTACCTTCAGACTATATCACTACTGCAGAATTCCAGTCTTTCAAGTCTGAAGTGGTACAAAATCTTCAAGATCTCACCCGAGCAGTTCAGGAATCTTGCAAAGTTCAAGCAGTTCTCCGCAAAAGACATAATCGTGATTCTGATCAAGATCATGAGGGGGGAGATAAGTAAGAGACAGAGAACTGCTACCGACACTGAAGCTGCTCAGGTTCATACTCAAGAAGGAGATGATATTGAGATGACAGATGTAGGGGTTGATGAACCAGTTGATGAGATATTGCTATATGTGAATGAGGAGGTAGAACCAAGGGTTGCAAATCCTAAGGTTGCTACAAGAGATGAAATTTTATTGCTAACTTGGATGCTTGACATTGACATTATTAATCTTTCATCAGATGAAGAGGAGACAGCGTATGAGAAATATGATAACTTCTGGAGGTTGAAAGAGGAAGAAAGAGAAGGTCTGATGGATTCTGATGAAGAGGGTAATGAGAACATCCTTGAAATCTTGACGGGCACACCAGATGACTTACAACTGACTCTTGTACATCATGATATTCCAGAAACTATCCGAACCCTACCTGAAATACCTTCCTTTAAAGAAATTAGCCTGACTGAACCATCTGAACCTTCCAACCAACCAGAAAACATACCTAGCCCAGTTAACCAACCCATACCTAGCCCAGAAAACCCACCTAGTCAAAATATCCCACCTAGCCCTGTAAACCTTCCAAGCCCAAATAGATTCCCATGCCCAATACATGAAACCAACCCTGAAGCCGAACCAGAAACCTTTTTCCCTTCTAACACTGTTGAAACCCATGCACGACCCTCAGTTGCACCTCAATCAACTTTTGTACCTACTGATGCTGAAATCAAACACATGAGGAATGCTCTGAGAGTTCCTTTTCTGGAAGAGGATAAGAAGAAAATGTTTGTGCACAGGATTAGGGAGTTAGACATTCACAAGGTCTTGGGTGTTTCTCATTTACCATGGGATGTTCAGGAGGAATATGCTAGACTGATCACTTGGGAAAGAAAGTCTCAGAAGTATGTAAAGAACAAGTATGGGATTGTCACTGTTAAAAATGTCAAGTTGAGAAAGTTTCACAGAAAAGTTTGGTATCCAGTGTTTTATGTTCAAAGAAGAGATCTTACACACTATGAATTTTCGGAAACTGATTTCTCTCATTTGGATGTAGACGATATTGAATATCTTTACCATCTAGTCATGAACATGACAGTACGTCCGGAGAATATTATGTTTGCCTTAGAAGTTGTTAAAAGATTCACGAGAAGGCATGTAAACTACACTTGTTGTTATGATTTCCAGCTTACTTTGGAGAGCAATTAGAAGAAAGTGAACATGACCAAGCCTAACCTGTATTATGAAGACATCGGGAATCTTGATCTATTCAAAGTTATTAATCACCCAGAGCTTGGAGTTGTATACAAAAATGGAGAGAACAAGAAGAAGTTCATGAGGATTTCAGAGCTTTCAAAGTTTTCAGATGGAACACTCAAAGTGGGCAAACTCTAGCTCAACTCAACAGAAAGTTCAAAGAGAATGAAGAGAAAGTTAAGAATGGAGAGAAAGTTCTTGGAAAGTTTGATAGACTTGCCTTGGTCCGAGTGCTGGATGCTTTGGATGATAAAATGCATTTCAGAAGGGGTATAAGGATCTTTGAATCTTTGCTCGGAATCAGACAAGGTAGTCATTCTCTTTGGGTTAGGCTAATCATTAACGCTTGATCTAAAAGGGGGAGAATGTTAATGTAATGTTTAGATCAAGTGTTGACTTTTAGTTTGACTTTTATATTTTATTTGCTTTACTTGTTTTGTGAGAGCTCCTTTGGTGTGAGAGTTTCTTATCTTGTATAAATAGCCTAGTTCTGTGAGAGAACCATGTAAGTGAGAGTTGTGCGTACTTTGTAATCCTGTGACTTTAAGCAATACATATGACTATTTCTCTCTCTGTACTCTCTCTAGATTCTGTTATTTGATTTACATTGTATTGATTGTTAATGGCTTGAATTGGACTTCACACGTTGTGTGTAAGAATACTTGACAAAGTATATGAAATGAAAATACTCAAGTATTTATTTTTAAGAACACACGGCCAGATAAGCATCAAAGTATCCAAATTAAAATCATTTAAAATCGTACTTCTCAATTCATGAAAACATTTTATGAATGTAAAGTGGTTTGAACATTTAAGAAATCATTTTTCACAGGTGAAAGTTGTTCATCTTTCAACAAGTGATAGAGTGTAAGGTTCATAAAAATATACCTTCAGTATGAAACCTTAACTCCCCCTAAAATGAATATCATCGTTTAAGTACACATTGAACAAAACTTCAGATATTCTTTCCCTCAATATATGTAAAAATTCAAGTTATTAGAAAAATATAACAATGAAAGTACAACTCGCTATTATCTCCTCCCCCTAAAAGATATAGCAATTAATTTTTTTTTTATAAACTCCCTCTCAACGTAAAAACTCCTTGAAAATATGTGATCTATTGAGTATCCTTCAGAAGAAAAACAGTTGAGTACGGGTTCTGAACAAAGATATTCAGAAACCATGATTACATATTCTCCGGTGAGAATAGTAATTCCGTCTGAAATGAATTTATCATTTAATCTTCCCCTGAAAAATTAGAAAATATATCAGTAAAAATATAAGGCATGTAAGCTCCCCCTTAACCTATGCAAAATCCTTAATCATGAAACTGATGTAATTCAGAACTCGGTTAAATTTACTTCCCCTCTTTTGATCTTTGAAGATCAAGTCCTGATCTGTACATGATCAGAAGTCATTTTTCTTTCACATTGAGGAACGAGTTCTAGACTACTTTGTCTAGAAGTCAACACTTGAACATTGAAGATTGAGTCCTAAGTTGTTGTACTTAGAAGTCAATGTTCTTTGTAAGAACGAGTTTTGAACTGTTGTATTCAAAAATCTTAGTTCTTTCTCTCCCTTAGTCTTTATTTGCCTGCAACACAGGTTTAGCTTTTGGTATCCACTAGTATTTGGATCCTGAATTGTTAGTTGCAGTTCTAGTAGGAGAGATATAATAAGAACCATACCAGTTATTTTCATATTTTTTATTAACAAAATCATTTGAGCCACAGTAGGAACAACTAATTTTCTTTTGAGCTAATCTGATTAATTGATTTATAGTGTAGACCAGACCAGGTTTGCCAAAAGTTTTACCTTTATGAGTAGTGTTCCGTTTAGCATTAAATACATGCTCAAATGAATTCTGTTCTTCCTTCTTCTCCTCCGAAGATCCTTTAACTCTCCAAAACCAATTCTCTTTATCTTTCACATCTTTCTTTCTCCAGGTCATTTTCTTCTGAGACTTATCCTTCTTGATATGACCTGAACCATCAACATTTTTATCATAGAAAAGGTTAGAAGGGCGAATCTGATCAATTGATTTAGAAGTATGACTGTCAATTTAATCAAATAAAGGATTAATAGAAACATGTGTGAAAATTGAACGTGTTGCTGGTTTGAATGAGCATTCGGATGCAGCTTGATCATCTCTTGGTGATTGAGCTATCGATTCAGGCGTCTTGTGCTCAGTCAACTTCACCTTGAACATGATCTCCTCAAGTTCCTTGATCTTTGTAGACAGACAGTTTATTTCCTTTGACAGTATGTCAAACGTCTTATGCAACTCAGATTTTGCATTCTTCTCCTTCTGAATGTTTGTTGACAGCTCAGATAGCTTTCCATTCAGCTCCTTTATCTCAGCTTCAAATGCTTACTTTTCTTCTCCAAAATCTTTCTTTACACACTTTTGCTCAACTATCTTCTTCTTTTCTTTCTCAAATTTATCTCTTTCAAGAATGACAACTTTCTCGAAGTTTGTCACTTGTTGAGAAAGTTTCATGCATTTAAGATCCACACCTTTGTTCTCCTCAAAGGCTTTTCTTGAGAATTCTGAAAACTTTTGAGCAAAAGATTTTCTATCTTTCTCAAAATCAATTCTTTATTTCTTCTCTTTATCCATTTGAGCTTCTAATTCAGATATTTTCTTCTTCAGCTCAACATTATTTCTCTCAATTTCTTTTCTCTTCTTCTCAGTCTTCTTCAACTCATCTTGATTTGTTCAAATTTTATTTTCTTTAATCGCTTTCTCTTTTAGCATGTTTATTTCAACTTCCAAACTGAACACTTTATCTTTTAACTTATCCTTTCAGCATAAAGTAGATAACTTGACTTTCTAAGTGCATCAGATGTTTCACAAGCAATATTTGCTCTTCTCCTTAGTTCATCTAGCTCTTTCAGCATCAACTCCTTCTTTGACCAGCTTGAGCTAGAATTAAGACTTTCAGGCCTTTTTAGCTTGTCTTGAAGATTTAAGATCTCTTTCTCTTTGGATTCAATTATTCCTACAAAATTAATCTTTGAGTTAAAAATGCATTCTGAATAAACAAAATCTTTATTATCTTTCAATTTGTTAATTTGTTCATGAAGAGATGCATTCTGAATCTTTAGATCCTTGATTTCAGCTTCCATAGCAGGAATTTCTGGCATGTATGCTAAAGCACAATCTCTCTTTGTAAGCACATTATTTCCTTTCTCATCAATGTATGGCATTTTGACAATTTGCACAACACAAAAAATTAGCTAGTAATGATCTTTAATCAGAAACTCAGAAAAATCACTATTGGAAATACAGAAAAATCACTCAAAAATGATTACGAGTCAAGAATTCGTATATCACATTCAACAAGAAATTCTCATGCAAGAATTCGTATGAGGAAAATCAATTCGCAGGCACACACAAGATTTGTGGAATACGATATTAGCGAAGATTCACTTGCTTTTCTCTTTTTTCTGCTTTGGTATCTACAAGATTTGTTGTTAAAAAAGAAGATCTTGGTTACTCCCTTGTGTTTGCTATCTTACAAAAACATCTTTTTTTAATGAAAAGATCAAAGGGATTCTTTGACAAATAATACTTCCCTTTTATGCATCAAGACAAACGTTAACTTGTAGGCCATCTCTCTCTGTCTCTCTCTCTTTCTCTCGGTGGAGCAAGTGGAGTAGAGCAGAGCAGCTTCATTGGTTAGTAACCCTACAAAAGAAGTTCTTAGCTATTGCTTTCGATTTTGTGGTTTATAATACCCATCTGTCCTTAAGTATAACCCCTCAGTTTACATATAATATTAATGTGGTGCAGAAATACAAATCAAAACCTAAATCTCAAACCAGTTAGTTTAGAAATATCCATCTGAAGCAGGAGCTAATTCAAAATTGAGTAGGTTTTGTACCTTATTGTGCAGGCTAAATCGAGGTGGGAATGGTGAGGTAGGTTTCTTTGATACATTATAAGAACCCAATAGTTTTACATTTAACATAAAATGTGGTGCAAAACTACATAAAATGTGGATCAAATTCAAATTAGAGCTTTGTACCTTACTGTGCAAAGCAACTTCAATGTTGAGGTAGGTTTCTTTTGGTGCTTACAACTGATTGATTATCACTGATGTTGAAGGCTTTAGGAGCTCGGGAGCTTTGTGGAATATAGAGAATGGAGAAAACAAAACCTCTTACAATGAATTTTATGCAACAGATTATTTAGAGCCACAACTGTCGTATATCTAATACCCTAAAAATTAGAGTATTTTAAAAAAAATCAGCAATATGACATTTGTATTGGGAGCAAACCACCCAAAAAGAGTAAAAGTGTATGCGTTTACAAAAACCTGCGTATGAAGTATGGAAAATCGACAACAAACTAATCTAAACCATTTCTATCTAGATTACATAGGCTGTCAACCCCAAAAATTCCAAAATAAGTAAATTGTTTTAAACGCCAAGACTCCAAATATTTATCATCTCAAAAATGCCCTCAAGAGTCCACGCTCTTCACTCAACCCTTTGACGACCCGCCCCTAAGGGAACCTGTTATACACATCATTTGAGAAAAAAATGTTAGGCTTAAAGCCTAGTGAGAACATACGGTTTATATGATGATTTAGTAAGGAATTTAAATACAACCGTAAGTAAATCGTTTTCACCAATCGCCTTAGTAAATGACTTGATAAACACATAATGACCTTGCGGTCCAAAATACATCTTGCGATGAAGGGGGAGACCCGATTTTTCCAAGGATTGTGGCGGAACAGAAAAGTAGGCCACTTTCCAAGTTATTGAGCTCACCATACTATGATCAAGGCCACGACCTCACCAGCTCGTACTCAGATGTGGTGGAGGGCACCCAATGATCCAAATCATGCTCATTCGCTAGGATTTACATTTACGACCCACAACTAGTATTCGCTCCCATATAACCGTACCAAGTTGCCACCCTAGGGTCCAATGCCTCAACTAGCTACAAACGGGAGTTATCCCAAAATTAAGTCGACTATATGCCTATGGATCCATAGTAATAGTCTAAACTCGTCACAATTACATTTGTGACTAACTATAATCATACATATAGTTAATAGTAACGATCATTTCCCAAAATGCATATCTTTGTTCAACTGCTGATAAAAAGTTAAATTCAAACATGGGCCACAATGTGGCCATTTTCTCATTTCAAAATATGTTTCCTTACCAAGTATACCTTTCAAGTGATAAACTCTTTTAATGTGGTCATAGACCATAACAACAATAACCCATTTATTTTCTCACAAAGATCCATTTTATCAAGTAAAACCCAATCATAAGTATGAGTGTCATAAAAGTGAAAATATACATAATCCTTCAAGTAACCCACATAAATGTGCAAGTAAAACCATATTTTACATCATATATAATGGAACCTTCATTTTAGTTGAATGTGGTAAAAACTCTAGAATCTCCCAAATTACAAGTTAGGTCAAAATCTTATAAACATGAATCAAAGCCAAGGAGATGTGTAGGAGTTTAAAAGGTAATGTTTTGACATGTATAAAGTTTGAAAAAGGAAGTATGAACTCACAATGGGGTTTAATCAAAACCCTATCAAAACTCTAGAATGGAGAGGAGATGACACTAGCTCTTGAGGAGGAGGGATCTTCACAAGGAGAGTTAAACTACCTAAACAATCACCATAAATGAAGAATGGTTGAGGTTGTTGAAAGTATTAAAGATGAGAGATGATGGAGGGTGATTTCTTACCCACAAACTGTAGAGAAAACGGATCCAAACTTCTCAAAATATCAGACAAAATGACCTAATTTCGGAGCTGAGGTATTTGAACCTGTGGCACTCAGCGACTATGCCCATGCGACAGTGACATGGTCACATTCGTAGGGCAATGTCGCACCTGCTGTACCACCCTCTGTTTGTTTCGTGAGTTTGGTGCGACTGTGCCATGTCGACAGTGATCGTGTCACAGTCGCTGGTCAATGTCGCCCCATACCCCTCGGGCCTCAAAACTTTTCGTTTTTCGCACGGAAGGGACCCGGTTCAACTTGCAAACAAGTAGGGACATTTCCAACGATAAATCTAGATATGAACATCGAAAGATTAATCAAGTCCTTACCGAAATTCCGCGTGTTACAATCTTCCCCTTCTTGGGAATGATTTCGTCCTCGAAATACGAGCTATTCGAACAAGTGAGGATATCTCTGTTTCATGTCCTCCTCGGCTTCCCACGTCATGTTGGCCCCGCGATGATGCTTCCATTGCACCTTGACCATCGTGACTTCCTTGTGACACAATTTCTTGGATTTCTTTTTCAAAATAGCGTCGGGTTCCTCCACGTACCGGTTACCCTCGTCCACTCTGATCTCGGAAAGAGGAATGACGCCTTCCTCCTCCGCCAAACACTTCCGAAGGTAACAAATATGGAACGTATTATAAATCCCGCTCATCTCTGGAGGAAGTTCAAACTGATAGGCTTGCAACCCTACACGCTTAAGCACCGTGAATGGCCCAAGGAAACGGGGACTCAACTTCCCGTGCTTTCCAAACCGGATAATTCCCTTCCATGGTGACACCTTAAGCATCACACGGTCGCCCACTTGAAACTCCATGGGTCGTCTTTTCTTATCGGCATAGCTCTTCTGCCGATCTTGAGCCGCTTTCAACCTTTCCCGAATGCCTTTAACCTTATCGGTCGTCTCTTGCACGATTTCGGTTCCGGCGAATTGCTTCTCTCCCGCTTCGAGCCAACATACGGGAGTTTTGCACTTTCGCCCGTACAGGGCCTAAAATGGTGCCATTTCGATACTCGACTGGTAGCTATTATTGTTAGCGAACTCCACCAAAGGCAGGTGAGAGTCCCAACTACCCCCTAAGTCGATAACGCAAGACCTCAGCATATCCTCAAGTGTCTGGATTGTTCTCTCTTTGACCATCGGTTTGAGGATGGTATGTCGTACTCAACTTCACACGCATACCAAGCTCTTTCTGCAAACCATCCCAAAAATTCAAAGTGAACCGACTATCACGATCCGACACAATAGACATTGGTACTCCATGCCTCGAAACCACCTCATCAATGTAAAGCTTTGCCAACTTGTCCATGGGTAGTGTCTCGCGCATGGCCAAGAAATGAGCGCTCTTGGTTAACCGATCAACTATCACCCATATGGTATCGTGACCTCGAAGAGTTTTAGGCAACTTAGTCATGAAGTCCATGGTAATGTGCTCCCATTTCCACTCGGGGATCTCCAGGGATTGGAGACTCCCATACGGTCGTTGATGCTCGACTTTTACTTGTAAACACGTCACACATCACTCCACGTAACGCGCCACATCAAGTTTCATTACCGGCCACCAATAATGTAGCTTCAAATCCCGATACATCTTTGTACTCCCCAGATGGATGGAATACTTGGGCTTGTGGGCATCTTCGAGAAGAAGTTCCCAATTGCCGCCAACTTTGGGCACCCACACACGACCGTTGAACAGTTTCACCCCACGGCTATCTTTCGTTATGAGCAATCGTTGCTTCGTTATTACTTCTTCTTTGAGATTCTCCTCCAACAAGGCTTCTACTTGGGATGCCTTAATCTTCTTAATGAGACTCGATACGAACTCGATTCTTGAGAGGGTATCCCGAATGCTTCCATTATAGTCCTTCCGACTCAACGAATCGGCCACTACGTTCGCCTTAACAGGATGATAAAGCAATTCACAATCATAATCCTTGAGCAACTCGAGCCACCGCCTATGCATCATGTTCAACTCTTTTTGATCAAATATGTATTGCAGACTTTTATGATCCGTATAGAGAGTAAATTTCGTGCCATAGAGGTAATGTCGCCACAGTTTCAAAGCAAACACCACCGCTGCCAACTCCAGATCATAAGTGTTATCCCAGTTTAATCTAGTTGATAATCAAACAATCATAGAACACAATAATAATCAAGAGATATAAAGATTCAGATTAACATACCAATCCCTTGAATAAACAGTTAAACCTTGTGTGTTCTTGATACCCTTGAATACAGAGAAAACGTACGACTACTATTTAGAAAATTATCACAGTTAAACCTAAAAACTAATTAAACAAAACTTTAAATAACTAGGCTATATGGGCTTTAACCTTAATGGGCTTTCTAACAGGCTTTAGGCCCATTTACAAATAACTATTAACTTATTACATAATAAACCCTCGAACTTTAACTATCAAATAAATACAGTTTAGACCCTCTAATTTAACTTTAATCTTGAATACAATTTATGATCCAACAATCTCCCCCTTTGGATTCAAGATTAAAAATAAAATTGCAACTGTCTTCAGGTCATCACTTGTCTTCTCTTTTCTTGAAAAACTTTAGATATAACTTGATATCTTTAAAACTTCAAAACTTGATATCCTTGGAATCTTCAGTCAAAAGTTCTTCTTGTATTCTCCTTCTTTGATTATTCTCCCTTTTTGTATCTTCTCCCCCTTTTTGATGAGTGGTGAGAATCATCATCATCAAAACTTCTCAAAATAATCTTCCCCTTTAAATATGATCATTAATTTAGCACTGTCTTCATGTAACGAGCCTTGTGTGAAATAAGAGCAGTCTTCCCAAATGGAAAGAGTGACTATTTCAATCTTTTAAGATTAAAATATAAAGTAGTAACCGTTTAAATCTTTGCAAATTCAAACAGTTTAAGAGTTGTAACCCTGAATAAACAAATGACTCAGTTAGAATGCCTGTCAATGACACAAAGTCACTGAGTAACACAAAGTTACTATATAAGGAGCTGGTTTTGATGTTGGCTCCCTAGGTCTTCCATTCAATAATCGAATAACACATGGTTTGATGGGATTTTATGTTCAAAAGAGGGTTTCAAAAACACAAAATAAATTTTGAGCAACGGAAGCAAATTAAAATTTTGAACATAAACATAAAAACAAGTTTTAACTCCCACAATAGGATCTTGTTACATGCATGTAAAGATTTAACAAGGAAATAAAAGTTTGGAACTACAACCTTTGAAGCCTTTGGATCCTCACGGGAGGTTGATCGTTGATGATGAATGTAGAACCCAAAATAGAGTTCCTCTATTGGTATCCACCAACAAGTTCCAACACTATAGAATGCTAGTTCCTACTTGAAGATTCAAAAAAGGTTCTTCACCAAAAACTATAATAGTTTTGTAGAAGAAAAACAACCACCACTTGTTGGTGGTGTTTGGCCGAAAACACCAAGAGAATGGGAGGAGAAAAGAAAATCCACTACCCAAAATGGTGATGGTGACCAAAGGTGTAGAAGGGGAGGCCAAAAAGAAAAGTTCAATCTTGGAACCAAAAATACACACACATTTGAAAGCTAATAATAAAAAAACTTTCTTAATTACCCATGGTATAGATTTGGTGGTTTCCAAGAACCACCAAATCCACCAATGACCTTTCATCCTTCCATGTATATTTTCCTTTTTAACCTTCTAGTTTAGGACTTGACCATGCAAGACTTTCTTTCTTGGTCCTTGTAGTTTGAATTTGTTAAAATCCATATTTTAACAATTCAAACTTTATAATTATAAGTCCCTCTTTTAATTCTAGTTATATATAGATTTATAAGTTAACTAGAATCCTTTTATTGCATCAATTATTGTTAATCATATTCAACAATAATTTTCAAGATACTATTAATATTTATCAAGAATCAAACTCTTATAAATATTAATTTAGTGTCTACTTGTTTTTTGGTGTGACCCTATAGGATCATAAATTACCGGAAATATTATTTTATAATCATTCTTGAACACTTAGAACCAACATGGTTATCTATGAACGTTCTGACAGAAAATAAATTTATGTGTGCTCGTGCATGTGTATGAAAGAAGTTAAGCATAGATGATTGCTTTTCAATATAGGCTCAAAGAATGTAAACTTGTTGAGACAACAACAAATTATACAAAGACTCAATGTGCATGAGAAAGAGTTCGAAGGTGTAACACCCTAGAAACTGCGGAAATAAAATTTCGAAGAAACAATTCGGCAATAGACTAACTTGCGGAATAAGGTTTGACAATTTCATTACACAATCAGCCCAACGGGTATAGAGTAGCCAATATTGAGGTAGATAACTGAAGTATAAAATGACATCCTAATAATCTACAAAATATCTAGATTAGGGACGGGTGTCGCTACACTTCCAAAATGAATCTTCAAAAGAATCTCTCACGACCCCAAGGTCGCTCCCTCAGTCCCGACGAGCCCCACTGCTAAGAGAACCTGCCAACATGACAACCAAGAGCAAGCGTTAGGCTAACGCCTAGTGAGAACAAGCCAAATAAAAGAGAGTACTAAACCCAATTGGTGCCACGCGGTAGTATAGCCATCAGCTAAGTCAAGAAATCCAATAAACCATTAGTGATTAAACATGGTATAAGTAATACCCAAAAATCACATAACGAGCTCAACCCCTCTAGATCTGTTGCTCAAAAGATTCAAGTCAAACCCTCTGGATCTATCCTTGAGAGTTCCCAAAACAGGGGGAACTCAAGCACATAATGGGATTACACCTTACTGCACCATGAGACGCTGCCCGACCGTATAGGCCCACACCTTACTTATCATGGCAACCTGATGCCTATCCCGTGCTAAAACGTGAACCAAATGCCCAAAACAGGGGACATAGGAACACAGTGCCATTGGATCCATTGCACTAAGACTCAAAGCCAAAGCATGTCATTTCAGAGCATACTCATATTAAATCAGCTATACAGGCAATTCATATGAACAACGGTTCAATTCTATAAATCGTGATTCTTGAAAATGTGAGATCTTTAGAAGGTATTTCCCAACAGAATCAGTTACTTTGAAACCAGGTTTTCCACATTTAAATAATACATTTATCACATATCATTCGTAATACAGACCGATTTAGCTTAAGGACTCACCTCAGATTTCTTCCTGATTATAGCCTGCTTCTGACGATTGCTACCTATGACAACACCGATAATCGGTAAGCCAAAAATAAAGACAACTTAATGACTTAAAACTCTAGAATACGAATACAACACACTGCTAAAACACTGATCCGGTCGAGTACCAAATCCGATCGAACCCAACCCTGGTCGAACAACAGCATCGGTCGAACCGACATCCGGTCGAACAACAGCATCGGTCGAACCGACATCCGGTCGAACAACAACATCGATCGAACCGACATCCGGTCGAACCGATGTCTGGTCGAACAACAGCATCGGTCGAACCGATGTCCGGTCTTAGGTCACACCGGTCGAACGACTAATCGGTCGAACTACCAACCGGTCGAAGGACCCTAGGTCGAAGGACCATCGGTCAAATGACCATCGTCTTGTTCATCAAGAACACCAAGAACAGATCGAATGTAGAACCCAGATTAAAATGAGAAATACTCAGATCTCACAATGGAACGGTTTAAAACCTTCACAATGAGATTCTACACGGCTAAAAGCATTTAGATCACAACATTAAGCTAGATTCGTACCTCGATTTGTCCGAAACGATCGACCCCTTTACTAAGCTTCTTCTCCTGCTCCTTCTTTCTCTCTGACTTCTCAAAACCAAAAATGATATTTTGTGATATTTCCAAAATATCTAAAATCTGATTTATATTTATATAACCCAAGTTACATTTTACCCCCTTGAACTTTGGGTAATAGTCAACTTTTCACCCAACCCCAAAATAGCGGGTGTTACAATCCTCCCCAACTTGGAGAAGATTTCGTCCTCGAAATCTCGGCTATAGGAAGAGGTGAGGGTACCTCCGCTTCAAGTCCTCCTCCGCTTCCCAAGTCACATTGGCACCTCGATGGTGCTTCCACTGAACCTTGACCATGGTGACTTCCCGGTGATGAAGCTTCTTCGTCTTCCTTTCCAAAATCGCCTCAGGTTCTTCAATGCAACGATTTCCCTCATCCACTCTGATCTCGGAGAGTGGAATTACACTCTCCTCCTTTACTAGACACTTCCGTAGATAGCACACGTGAAACGTGTTATGAATGCCCCTCATCTCCGGAGGAAGTTCCAGCTGATAAGCTTGAAGTCCTACCCGCTTAGTCACAGTGAACGGTCCAAGAAAACGGGGGCTCAACTTCCCACGCTTCCCAAATCTAATAATTCCCTTCCAAGGGGACACCTTTAACATAACTCGATCTCCCACTTGGAATTCCATTGGCCGTCTTTTCTTATCGGCGTAACTTTTTTGTCGATCTTGGGCCGCCTTCAAACGTTCGCGGATGCCCTTGACCTTGTCCGCCGTTTCTTGTACAACTTCTGGTCCAGCGAACTGCTTTTCCCCCGCCTCGAGCCAACATACGGGGGTTCGACACTTGCGACCGTATAACGCTTCAAACGGTGCCATTCCTATACTTGAGTGGTAGCTATTATTGTATGCGAACTCTACCAAAGGCAGGTGCGTATCCCAACTACCCCCAAAGTCGATTACGCATGACCTTAACATATCTTCTAGCGTCTGGATTGTCCTCTCGCTTTGTCCGTCGGTTTGAGGATGGTAGGCCGTGCTCAACTTCACACGTGTACCCAATTCCTTTTGTAAGCCATCCCAAAAATGCGACGTGAACCGACTATCCCGATCAGAGACTATAGATAGCGGCACGCCGTGCCGGGAAATTACTTCATCGATGTACAACTTCGCCAATTTATCCATTGGTAACGTCTTTCGCATGGCCAAGAAGTGAGCGCTTTTGGTCAAGCAGTCAACTATAACCCAAATGGCGTTATGACCTTTCAAGGTCTTTGGTAGCTTTGTCACGAAATCCATCGTGATGTGTTCCCATTTCCACTCCGGAATTTCCAAGGATTGCAAACTTCCGTAGGGTTTTTGGTGTTCAGCCTTCACTTGCAAGCAAGTCACACACTGTTCCACGTAGCGCGCCACATCGAGCTTCATGACTGGCCACCAATAAAGCAATTTCAAATCTCTATACATTTTCGTGCTTCCCGGGTGAATGGAGTATTTTGACTTGTGGGCATCTTCGAGAAGAAGTTCTCTATTACCCCCAATCTTGGACACCCAGACTCGCCCATTGAAAAGCTTCACCCCTCGACTATCTTCAGTCAACAAAAGATGTTGTTTCGCCATGACTTCTCCTTTGAGGTTTTCCTCTAGCAAGGCTTCGGCTTGCGATTCCTTGATTCTATCAATAAGCGTTGAAGTTACTTCAATCCGTGCAAAGGTAGCACGAGAATTGCCTCCGCAGACTTTCCGACTCAAGGCGTCGGCAACCACGTTTGCCTTACCCGGATGGTAGAGCAATTCGCAGTCATAATCCTTCAACAACTCCAACCATCTTCGCTGCCTCATGTTTAGCTCTTTCTGATTAAAGATATGCTTCAGACTCTTGTGATCAGTATAAAGAGTGCACTTCGTACCGTAAAGGTAGTGCCACCACAACTTTAGTGCAAACACCACTGCTGCCAATTCCAAGTCATGAGTAGGGTAGTTGACTTCATGCACTTTAAGTTGCCTTGATGCGTAAGCGATCACCTTCCCTCTTTGCATCAGGACGCAACCCAAACCCATCTTCGACGCATCGCTGTACACCACAAAATCTTCCGTCCCGTCTGGTAAGGATAGGATAGGAGCTTCACAAAGCTTCTTCTGTAAGGTGCGAAACGCCTCTTCTTGCCTCTCGGTCCACACAAATTTCACGTTCTTCCGGGTCAAGATTGTCAACGACGAGGCTATCTTTGAGAAGTCTTGGATGAATCTCCGGTAGTATCCTGCCAAACCTAGGAAACTTCGGATTTCAGACGGATTCTTGGGAGGTTCCCAATTCGTCATTGCCTCAATCTTTGCGGGATCCACCTTGACTCCTTCCTTTGAAACTATATGTCCCAAAAACTGAACTTCTGGAAGCCAAAAGTTGCACTTTGAAAACTTTGCGTAGAGTCTTTCTCGTCTTAACACCTCCAATACTTCACAGAGATGTTGCTCGTGCTCTTCTTCGTTCTTGGAGTAAACTAGGATGTCGTCGATGAACACGATTACTGATCTGTCGAGGAACGGTCGACACACTCGATTCATCAAGTCCATAAATATCGCCGGTGCGTTGGTTAGGCCGAATGGCATCACCAGAAACTCGTAGTGCCCATAGCGACTTCTAAATGCCGTCTTTGGTATGTCGCTCTTTGCTACCTTCACTTGGTGATACCCCGACCGAAGGTCAATCTTTGAGAAACAACCCGCTCCTTGAAGTTGATCGAACAGGTCGTCGATTCTTGGAAGTGGATACCTGTTCTTCACCGTCACTTTGTTCAGTTCCCTGTAGTCGATACACATTCTCATTGCACCGTCCTTTTTCTTGACAAATAGATCCGGATCTCCCCACGGTGACGAGCTCGGTCGGATGAAACCTTTCTCGAGAAGGTCTTGAAGTTGAACCACCATTTCTTGCATTTCGGTAGTAGCCAAACGATAAGGAGCTCGAGCAATCGGAGCCGCTCTTGGAATGAGGTCAATACGAAAGTCCACAACACGATCGGGCGGCAACCCGGGCAAGTCTTCCGGAAACACATCGGGAAACTCGCGCACCACCCTAACATCTTCCAATTTCCGTTGGTCGAGTTTGGTATCGATGGCAAACGCCAAGAAAGATACGTATCCTTTCGCCAAACACTTCCTAGCTTTGATTACTGAAATAATCGCCACATCGCCTTTCCTTCCTTCGCCGTAGATTATAGTTGCTTCACCGTTTGCCACAGGTAAACGGATCATTTTCTTGGAACATACAATTTCGGCCTGGTTCTTAGATAACCAGTCCATACCCACCACCACGTCGAATCCGCCAATTTGCATTGGTAATAAGTTAATGGGAAATTTCTTCCCCTTAAGCTCTAAGATGCAATCCTTAAGGATATTATGAATTAGAACTTGACCTCCATTTGCTATTTCTACCACAACAACAATCTCTAGCATACTCTTAGACATAGCAAGCCTTTGACAGAACAAATCAGATATGAACGAGTAGCTAGCACAAGAATCAAATAGCACACGCGTAGGTACGGAATTGAGAAGAAACGTACCCGACACCACATCGGTCGATGCTTTAGCTTCCTTTGACGACATCTGGAAAGCCCTTCCAGTCGACCGCGGCGGTTCCATCTTCTTCCCGCTAGATCCTCCAGTCTTGAGCTTCGGGCATTCCGCCCTTACGTGCCCCGGTTCCCTACACTCAAAACATACCTATCCCTTGAGAGGGCAATCTCGGAACGTGTGACCCGTCTTCCCACATTTGTAGCACATCCCGGGAACAAAGTTGCAAGGACCGAAATGCTTACTTCGGCACTTGGAGCACCACTTGGCATCGCGTCTAGGATCAGCTCCTCGCTGAGCGCTGTTGTTGGCATAAAAGGGTTTCTTTGAGGGCATTGAACTTCCTTCCCACTTCCTCTTCTCGACTTGGCGACCACCCTGATCCCTGCCGAGACTGTAACCATCCTCCATGAGTTGAGCTTCTTCCATTGCCTTTCGAAGGGTGGAGGTCTTCGTCACACGAACCATCGACATCATGTCCGATGGAAGACCCTTGATGTAAGCCTTGATCTTATCTTTCTCTGTCAGGACCAGATGTCCCACAAAGCCTAGCTTGTCCATGAAGAGACGGCTGTATTCCCTCACAGACATACCTCCCTTCTTCAAGTTCTGGAATTCATCCTTGATTCGGTCCAACGAACGCTCGTTACAGTATTCCTCTAGCAGTTTCTCCTTGAAAGTATACCAAGACAATTGGTCCAACACGGTCGTCTCCAGCGAAGCGGAGTACACATCCCACCAAGTGAGAGTTATTCCCCGCAGCATTCGGGAACCAAATATCACCCTCTGTTCCTCCCCACATTCGCTTGAGCGAAAAGCTTGCTCCATCTCTAGGACCCAGGCCATACAATCTAAGGGATTGTCCGAGCCTTTAAATTCTGGTGCTCGGCAACCCAGAAAAGCCTTGAACGTGCAAGTTCGTGCCGTTCGATTGACGCCTAGGGTTGCAGTCACCACGGGGGAAATTATAGGTCCGGTACCCCCGGATCCTGCAACAATCACATTTTCGTCAACCGTTTCGTGCCTACGGTAGTTAGCGTCTCGGTCCTCAAGAAGTTTCAAGAATACTTCTTGCTGTTGAGCCATGGCCCTGTTCATGGCCAGTTCATGGCCAACATCATACGGTCCATCATCCTCGTCTCGGCCGTCACTTCTTCTATAATAGGCTCATCAACCTCCAAATTTTGTCGAGGAATATGCTCGGGTCCTCCACCCAGCACATTACTCACACGCACCGTTTCCCCCACTACGGTCGCCAGCGGATGGTCGGCCGTAGGTATGTTGGCCTCCTGGCCTTCCGGATGACTCCTGGTATTAACCATGGTTTTGCTGAACGCAATCATGCAAAAGAACGGAATAAGGATTACGGAAAACACAGAGAACATACTTCTACACTTATCAATCGTTATAACAACAGTAATTTAAGTATGCTCACGTAAGACATTTTCATAATAACGTTAGCTAAGTGAAATTATGAACGTATAATACGCAAGAGTGCTTATTACCATCGTTACAACTTTCAACTTGTGCAATTTTCCGTTGACCCTAAGACCATCCTATCTTACAAGATCTACCCCATCTCACGAGTCGTAACTTAATAGTCTCAGCTTAAGTCTAGGCATCTTACAGTCATACCTAGTTCACTTAAACCAAGGCTCTGATACCAACTTGTAACACCCTAGAAACTGCGGAAATAAAATTTCGAAGAAACAATTCGGCAATAGACTAACTTGCGGAATAAGGTTTGACAATTTCATTACACAATCAGCCCAACGGGTATAGAGTAGCCAATATTGAGGTAGATAACTGAAGTATAAAATGACATCCTAATAATCTACAAAATATCTAGATTAGGGACGGGTGTCGCTACACTTCCAAAATGAATCTTCAAAAGAATCTCTCACGACCCCAAGGTCGCTCCCTCAGTCCCGACGAGACCCACTGCTAAGAGAACCTGCCAACATGACAACCAAGAGCAAGCGTTAGGCTAACGCCTAGTGAGAACAAGCCAAATAAAAGAGAGTACTAAACCCAATTGGTGCCACGCGGTAGTATAGCCATCAGCTAAGTCAAGAAATCCAATAAACCATTAGTGATTAAACATGGTATAAGTAATACCCAAAAATCACATAACGAGCTCAACCCCTCTAGATCTGTTGCTCAAAAGATTCAAGTCAAACCCTCTGGATCTATCCTTGAGAGTTCCCAAAACAGGGGGAACTCAAGCACATAATGGGATTACACCTTACTGCACCATGAGACGCTGCCCGACCGTATAGGCCCACACCTTACTTATCATGGCAACCCGATGCCTATCCCGTGCTAAAACGTGAACCAAATGCCCAAAACAGGGGACATAGGAACATAGTGCCATTGGATCCATTGCACTAAGACTCAAAGCCAAAGCATGTCATTTCAGAGCATACTCATATTAAATCAGCTATACAGGCAATTCATATGAACAACGGTTCAATTCTATAAATCGTGATTCTTGAAAATGTGAGATCTTTAGAAGGTATTTCCCAACAGAATCAGTTACTTTGAAACCAGGTTTTCCACATTTAAATAATACATTTACCACATAGCATTCGTAATACAAACCGATTTAGCTTAAGGACTCACCTCAGATTTCTTCCTGATTATAGCCTGCTTCTGACGATTGCTACCTATGACAACACTGATAATCGGTAAGCCAAAAATAAAGACAACTTAATGACTTAAAACTCTAGAATACGAATACAACACACTGCCAAAACACTGATCCAGTCGAGTACCAAATCCGATCGAACCCAACCCTGGTCGAACAACAGCATCGGTCGAACCGACATCCGGTCGAACAACAGCATCGGTCGAACCGACATCCGGTCGAACAACAACATCGATGGAACCGACATCCGGTCGAACCGATGTCTGGTCGAACAACAGCATCGGTCGAACCGATGTCCGGTCGAACAACAGCATCAGTCGAACCGATGTCCGGTCTTAGGTCACACCGGTCGAACGACTAACCGGTCGAACTACCAACCGGTCGAAGGACCCTAGGTCGAAGGACCATCGGTCAAATGACCATCGTCTTGTTCATCAAGAACACCAAGAACAGATCGAATGTAGAACCCAGATTAAAATGAGAAATACTCAGATCTCACAATGGAACGGTTTAAAACCTTCATAATGAGATTCTACACGGCTAAAAGCATTTAGATCACTGCATTAAGCTAGATTCGTACCTCGATTTGTCCGAAACGATCGACCCCTTTACTAAGCTTCTTCTCCTGCTCCTTCTTTCTCTCTGACTTCTCAAAACCAAAAATGATATTTTGTGATATTTCCAAAATATCTAAAATCTGATTTATATTTATATAACCCAAGTTACATTTTACCCCCTTGAACTTTGGGTAATAGTCAACTTTTCACCCAACCCCAAAATAGCGGGTGTTACAATCCTCCCCAACTTGGAGAAGATTTCGTCCTCGAAATCTCGGCTATGGGAAGAGGTGAGGGTACCTCCGCTTCAAGTCCTCCTCCGCTTACCAAGTCACATTGGCACCTCGATGGTGCTTCCACTGAACCTTGACCATGGTGACTTCCCGGTGATGAAGCTTCTTCGTCTTCCTTTCCAAAATCGCCTCAGGTTCTTCAATGCAACGATTTCCCTCATCCACTCTGATCTCAGAAAGTGGAATTACACTCTCCTCCTTTACTAGACACTTCCGTAGATAGCACACGTGAAACGTGTTATGAATGCCCCTCATCTCCGGAGGAAGTTCCAGCTGATAAGCTTGAAGTCCTACCCGCTTAGTCACAGTGAACGGTCCAAGGAAACCGGGGCTCAACTTCCCACGCTTCCCAAATCTAATAATTCCCTTCCAAGGGGACACCTTTAACATAACTCGATCTCCCACTTGGAATTCCATTGGCCGTCTTTTCTTATCGGCGTAACTTTTTTGTCGATCTTGGGCCGCCTTTAAATCGTGATTCTTGAAAATGTGAGATGTTTAGAAGGTATTTCCCAACAGAATCAGTTACTTTGAAACCAGGTTTTCCACATTTAAATAATACATTTATCACATAGCATTCGTAATACAGACCGATTTAGCTTAAGGACTCACCTCAGATTTCTTCCTGATTATAGCCTGCTTCTGACGATTGCTACCTATGACAACACCGATAATAGGTAAGCCAAAAATAAAGACAACTTAATGACTTAAAACTCCAAAATACGAATACAACACACTGCCAAAACACTGATCCGGTCGAGTACCAAATCCGATCGAACCCAACCCTGGTCGAACAACAGCATCGGTCGAACCGACATCCGGTCGAACAACAGCATCGGTCGAACCGACATCCGGTCGAACAACAGCATCGATCGAACCGACATCCGGTCGAACAACAGCATCGGTCGAACCGATGTCCGGTCGTCGAACAATAGCATCGGTCAAACCGATGTCCGATCTTAGGTCACACCGGTCGAACGACCAATCGGTCGAACGACCAACTGGTCGAAGGACCCTAGGTCGAAGGACCATCGGTCAAATGACCATCGTCTTGTTCATCAAGAACACCAAGAACAGATCGAATGCAGAACCCAGATTAAAATGAGAAATACTCAGATCTCACAATGGAACGGTTTAAAACCTTCACAATGAGATTCTACACGGCTAAAAGCATTCAGATCACAGCATTAAGCTAGATTCGTACCTCGATTTGTCCGAAACGATCGACCCCTTTACTAAGCTTCTTCTCCTGCTCCTTCTTTCTCTCTGACTTCTCAAAACCAAAAAGGATATTTTGTGATATTTCCAAAATATCTAAAATCTGATTTATATTTATATAACCCAAGTTACATTTTACCCCCTTGAACTTTGGGTAATAGTCAACTTTTCACCCAACCCCAAAATAGCGGGTGTTACAGAAGGTGGGGCAACTTTCCTTCTTTTTCAGTATCAGTATCTTCCAAATGAAGAACCAATAGCGTATGTGGTGCTTCCCCAGAAAATGTGAAACATTCTCTTTTTGAGAAAATAATGAGTAGCTGGTGAGGTTGTATGCAAGAGATGGCATGGGCTAGGTGCCTATTTCAATGATGGTCACCAAATAATGTGAACCAATCAGATAATGTCGCTGCCCGACTCAGAAAGAAGTTTGGTGCAAAGTTTAATATTATTTTACTCTGTTCTCTCACCCTCTTTCTTTTAATGCTCACTTCTAACCAATCTCTCTTTTCATTTTACTTCTTCACACACCATCACTCAATTCTTTTTACCCCTTTCCCATCAATCACTCAGGATATACTTCCTGGGTAGGAAACATTGGTTATCGTGAATCCATGGAAGTTCTATTAAGCTCACACACTGAATCCCATGTATTTTCCTAAAAGAACGTGTTATTCAACAGTCTTTTGTATATATAATCACAAAGTTACATGAAGAATAAAAGTTTGGAGAAGTCAAAACATAAGATGTTTGACAATTCGATTCTCCCCCTCAACCTAAAAGTGGTTGGCAATAAGCTCATATCAATTTGTCATGAAGAATAATATGCTGGAGAATCAAAAACGAATGTTGTTTATATGAACAATATATAAACATATTTTCAATGAAAGCACATGAAATGACGTTTGATTCAATCAACAGTGAATACAAAGAACGTGAGTATTACCATAGAAAGATTTAACTTTTGATACATGGTAATAACAAAGTCAAATAGAATGTTCTGAACCGTTATGTGTATGAATGTTGGGTATAAATATGCTAAGTATGGTTTATGATGCTGATTAATGTTGCTAAGTGATTACTACTGCTAGTAGAATTAATACTGCTTGAAGAGTTAGTGCTGCTACTTGAATAGTTAGTACTGCTTGGAGAGTTAGTACTGCTAGTAGTTAGTACTGCTGAAGATTATTGCTGCTGAAGAAGGTTAATACTTCTAAAGATAGTTAGTGCTGCTTATAAAGATAAAGATGCCTTGGAGATAAAGACATGCTGGAGATAAGGCTGAAGATAATTATGGGATTGATATTGAAGATGAAGTTTATTTTGATAATTATCTTGTAATCTACTCTGTAAATATAGTCTAGATGTTATTGATTATATAGTACATTCTGAGAGAGTTCAGAAATACGTTTTTTGTTTTAGAGAATTAACCTCAAGACTAGTTTAGATCCTTTCTATAGAGTAGTATAGAACGTCTGTTGAGCCTGTTCAACAGATTGAGGTTTTGTATGTAATCATCAAGTTGAATCAATATAAACTTGTGATTTGAGTTTTACATATTGTTTCATTGATTGTTAGTGTTAAAGTGTTTTTTCGCAACTTCTTTAGCATTGATTCTGAGTGTGTGTGAATTAAATTTTTGTTTGAATTTCGATCCTGAGAAGTGGTATCAGAGCTTTGTTAAACTCAGAAAAACAACAATCATCATGGACGGTTCAAGTGATAGTGTTATGGTCTCAAAGGTTCCAATGCTCAGATCTAATGAGTTTGACATGTGGAAGATTAGGATCAGGCAATACATCCTTCTCACAGATTACTCTATGTGGGACATCATTGAGAATGGCCCATCTAATGAAGGAAAGATTGGAGCATATGGAAAAAGAATCCCACCAAAGACAGATGGAGAGAGGAAGATAAGGCAGACAGAGATGAAAGCCTTTAGCACACTGCTCTTGGCTATTCCTAATGAGTATCAACACCAATTCTGCAACTGCACTGATGCCTAGATGCTTTGGAATGCTCTAGAGAAGAGATTCTCTGGTACTAAAAGTACCAAGAGAAATCAGAAGGCAATATTGAAGCAACTGTATGAAAACTTCATGTCAACTAAGAATGAGTCCATGACTCAAACTTTTGACAGGTTTAACAAGCTGATTGGTGAACTAGCTACTGTTAGAGTGCAGATTGATCAAGATGATATAAACAGAAAGTTTTTAAGGTCCCTCGGAGATGAATGGACCATGTATACTGTCTCCTTCAGACAGGATGACAAGCTGGAGGACAAAGAACTAGATGATCTTTATAATGACTTAAGGGTGTTTGAGGCTGAAGTTGAAGCCAAGAAAAGACCATTTGGATACACTCATAATGCTGCTCTTTTATCATCTTCTTCTTCTACTAATTCTGCTGCTAATACAGAATCAGTTAGTACCGCTTATGTATCTAGGCAGGATGTATCTAATGACTCTGTATTGGAAGCTTTTCTTGCTAGTCATGCTAATTCTGGTTTAATTAATGATGATCTTGAACAGATTAATGCAGATGACCTTGAGGAGATAGATATAAAGTGGCAGATGGCCATGCTAACTATGAGGGTCAAGATATTCATAAAGAGGACTGGAAGGAAAAACTTTTCTCAGAGGAGAGAAGATGGTGTTGGGTTTGACAAGTCAAAGGTGGAGTGCTACAAGTATCACAAAATGGGAGACTTTGCAAGAGAATGCAGAGGAGGAATTCCTCAACAACATGGCAGTAACCATCAACAAGCACATTCCTCCAGCTTCCAAAACAACAGAAGCACCACTCAAGCTCTTGTTTCTCAAGAAGGAATGGGATTTGATTGGAGTGATCAAGCAGAAGAAGCTGTTCAGAATCAAGCCCTGATGGCAGAAGTCTCAGAATCTTCCAACACAGATATTCCAACTGAGGTAAAAACTAAATTGTGCACTAAAGATTGTCTTCAGACTGTACAAAAGTACAGGGATCATAACCAAAACATGTGTGACGATCTTAAAAGGTTAGAGAGAGATATAAGAGAGTATAAAGTGATTGTTGAGAAGTTTGAAGATCAAATCAAGGCTTACAAGGCCAATGAACTTCAGCACATGTATGACACAAATTACTGGAAGTGGGAGAAAGATCAATTAGAGATTCAAATAGAAAAATCTAAAGAGGAGTGTGAGAAGATAAAGAGTGAGTATGAGAAAGTTAAGCTTGACATTGAGAAATTTTCTTATGCTTCCAAAGGAATGGACTCTTTGCTTAAAGCTCAAGTTCATGATAAGATCAAGAGTGGTATAGGATACAATGCAACACCTCCACCTTATAACAATAATTATATCCCTCCCTCTTCAGATCTCTTAGAGAACCAAAAGAAGGACTTACCTATAGGAGCATCAGAAGTAGATCCTATAGATAGTGTGGTGGTTGAAGAAGAGAATGAGGAAGAGAATTCTGAGAATAAGAATGCAGAAGAGATTCCTGTTGAAAACCATATCCTTACCAATGAAGGGGGGTAAACCATTCATCAAGAGTGAAAAGGTGGATAGCTTAAAGAGAGAAAAGGGAAAGGTACAGGGAGTCCACTATATGCAGACCACAGTTGTAAATCCATGTACATGTAAACAACATCAGCCCCAAAAACATGATAAAACGAGGGGTAATCAAAGAAACTAGAATAATCAGTGGGCACAAAAACAAGGGGTTGATCTGAGTAAAATCAATATACCAAAACCTTGCTTTATTTGTGGAAAGCTTAATCATATTGCCAGATACTGTTTTTTCAATCCTATGAACCAGAGGATAAACTTTCAAAGACATATACAAAATCCTGTTGGTTATAGGAATCAAAGAAAGAATCATATTGCTGAAAATGTAAAAAGAGCACCTTTAAAAGCTCATGCTCAAAACAAGTTTGCAAAATCAAAGAAAAATACTCCTAATAAGTCAAGGAGTAACTTAATGAAGAATAAAGCAAACAACTTTGTTCAAGTTTGGGTTCCAATAGTAAAGAAATCTGTTAGTACTGCTACTTCAAATAGTATTGCTGACAGAAATAATGCTGCTGCAAGCAATACTACTGCTAACAATGTTAGTACTGCTAATCCATTTAATACTCCTAGTCTGTGTTAGTACTGCCAGTATGAGTTACTACTGCTATTATGAGTTAATACTGCTAGTTCGTTAATACTGCCATGGTAATTAGTACTGCTTCTAACTTACTCCCTTCACCTATAAATACCCTGTGTGACCGCCAAATTACAAACGGCTCTTTGAATTTCATACTAGTGCACTCTCTCTCTCTCTCTCTCTCTCTCTCTTGTTCTCTTAAATTCTCTCTTACCAGTGCGTAACCCTAGCTTCGACCAATCGCTCAAGAAGATGGCTGAACTGATGTTTGTCGATGAACACAATGAATTGGCAATGCTTCTCAAACCAAAGCAAGTAGAGGGATTTCATCAGATTGTGGATTTCCTAAGATCCTCACACATAGCCCACGCATTAACTGTCAATCCCACAATCTGTGTGGAACACCAAAGGCAATTCTAGGCCAATGCTGCTATTCATACTGAAGATGGCAATCGGGTCATCAAAACAAGGGTGTGTGATAAACCCCTGACAATCACAGAAGGAGCTATTCGCATTCATCTACGACTAGATGATGCCTCAGGTATAACCTCTTTACCCAAGGAAGATCTCTTCCCAGCTCTTAGTCAAATGGGGTATGAAGGTCCCACTGATGTATTCAAGTTCTTCAAGAACAGGTTTGCACCACAGTGGAGATTCTTTGTTCATACCCTACAACACTGTATTTCAAGGAAAACAACTGGCTGGAGTGAGTTCAGCAGTACCATTGCTTATGCTATGGCCTGCCTAGCAACCTCTAGGAAGTTCAATTTTTCACAAATGATCTTAAATGACTTACTGTCAAACCTGGATACCAAAACAAAGTCTTTTTATATGTATCCCAGGTTTGTACAAGAGATTATACTGCAAGAATTGACGAATTTACCTCATTTTAATGAGGTATATGTACCAAAGGTCCCGAAAGGGAAGGTGTTTTCTAATATGAGGAGGCCTAGTAAGTACTTCTCTGGTATTCACATACCATTGTTCTCTACAATGATGTGTATGTCTCCTTCCCATGGTGAGGCATCAGTGTCAAAGCCCTCATATGACAACCAAACTGATGACCTACCCACACCACTCACTTCTATTAACATCCCTCAGTCCCTTCTTAAAAAGCCAACATCACCCATCACTCACACTTATATAAGGAAAAAGGTAAAAAAGGTTCCTTCCCTTCTTGTACCTTCACCCACAAAGCCTTCAAGCCCTCTAATGGAGCATTCTCCATTAGAGAATATCCAAAGGGAAACCACATGGGTGTCTCCCAACCCAAGAAGGTTCTCAATAAGGAGAAAGAAGAGCATATGGGCTGTAAGGCTCACACTACTGACTTTGCACAAAGTGCAGGGTAGGACAGTGTGAACATATCTAAGACATTCCCCATGGAAACTTTAGGTGAGCAATCATCCAAAGGTCCCAGGTGCCAAGAAACCAAGGGGGTGGAGGGTGCTTCTGCTAGGCAGAAGACCTCTACTAAATGATCCAAAGATCCTCCAAGGGTGGTAAACACACCCAAAGGAGGTGAAGACAGATATAACTACAATGAATTGATGGAAACTATGGGAAACATAAATCTTGATGTCATCAAGCAAGGCTCAGATATAGAGGAGATGAAATTGATAATTCTGTCTCAACAAGTGCAGATTACCAAATTAAAGAAGATGGTGATGAAGTTGGTACAGAAAAAGAAAAGAAAGCAGTATGTCTTGAAGAAGAGAGGAGATGCTTTCAACAAGGGGGAGAAACAAGATGAAGGGGAGAAACACAGTCCCATTGGCATAGAAACTCAGTTTGAGGGGGAGCTGAATACAGAAAAAGAAAATGCAGAAGCAGAAAGTTCCAAAGCAGCAGTAACAGGGTTATCTGTTGAAGAGATAGAAATAGTAGAAACTCTTCTACAGGCCAAAACAGACACTCCCAAAGCCACTCAAAAGGCCAAGGGAGTAGAAATTAAAGAAGGAGGTCTTGAGATGAAAAGAAAAGAAATCAGTGAGGCAAAAATGAAAAGAAAAGGCAAGGCAAAAGTGGATGAATCTGTACAACCTCCCAAGAAGCTAAAACAGATAGAGATTGATGAAGAATTGGCAAAGAGGCTGCAGGCTGAGATGGAACAAGAAGAAGAGACTCAACAGGCCACAGATAGAGATTGCTCTAAGCTGAATGGGGAATATCAAAAGAGCCTGAAAACTGCAGCTGAGGTAAAGAAAGTATAGTAAAAGCATCAAAGCACAGACTACCAGCAAAGACTCAGAAAAGACAACCTTCTAAGACCTATTTAGCCAATCAAGAAAGGAGGAAGGTGATAAACTTCCTGAAAGGAGCTCTTGGACTTCCTGAAGGAATGTTTACAAATATGCCTTATGGTAGGATTGAGGAACTGTATACAAAGGAGATGTCAAATCTGAAAGGGAATTCCACTAAATGGGAAGAAGCTGAAAGGAGGATGAAAGAGAGGCATGATCTAAATATTCAACAACCCTTCCCTGAGAGTGAGGAAACCACTTCTTCAAAAGAAAAAGCTGAAGAAAAGAAGGAAGAACATACTGATGTGGAAGTTAAATCTGCCAAGAGAGTGAAAACAATAGCTTCCAAGAAACTGTCTAAGAAGCCAAAGATTATAGAAGCTGAGAAAGATACAGAACCATCTGCTACAATTCAAGCTGAACAATCAAGTCAAAGTGCACAGCAACCAAGTCAATCTAATGTGTATTTTGAACTTTACATGACTGTAACAGATAGTGATCCAGTGAAGGCAGATCCCATTTCAGTCCAAGCCCCTGAAATCATCCACTGGGATATTCTTGAAGATCAAGGCAAAGAACATTTCAGAATCAAAAGAATGGGTGATCTCTTTGAAGTCTACTCTACTTGGGGGAAGTTAGTCAGATGTTGTTCCAGGTCAAACTTGGAAGAAATGTTTAAAGTGGGAATGAATCTGTATGAGGATGTGCTGAAGACTCCAGGGATGAACATCAAGAAACTAGCAATGGAGTATTTATGCATGATGTTCAGTCCAGGTCGTGTCAAGCATGTCATCGAAGATGTATTCAAGTCTGTGGACAACTGGATGCTCATAGTAAGGTGGGGGGGTGTATATCTTGACCATAAACAAAATCTTTCATGAATATTATCTGGTAGATAAGATATATGACCACAGCCTAGCCAAGCTTCATGGGATGCTGAAAGCCAAATTAATCTGTCCTCAAGGCTCAAAAATGGCAAAGATTGTGGTTAGCAGGATCATCAATCAAAGTCTGGGACTGGATCCAAATTTGGGCAACTGAGCTGAAGTGTTGAAAGCATCATGAAGACCATATTATGAAGAACTTAACTTCTCCTTCTGAAAAGTTAAGTTAGGGGGAGATTGTTGGGTATAAATATGCTAAGTATGGTTTATGCTGTTGATTAATGTTGCTAAGTGATTACTACTGCTAGACTATCAAGATTACTACTGCTAGTAGAATTAATATTGCTTGAAGAGTTAGTGTTGCTACTTGGATAGTTAGTACTGCTTGGAGAGTTAGTACTGCTAGTAGTTAGTACTGCTGAAGATTAATGCTGCTGAAGATGGTTAATACTTGTTAGGACTGAAAGTCCGGTGTGTTGAAAGTGGAATAAAGTATTTATAAGGGTGCATAATGTAATTCTTTAATAGTTGATTAATTAGATGGGCCCAAGCCCATAAGCCCAATTGCTTGTAAAGCCTAAGTATATAAAGGCTTATTTATCTCATAATTAGTGTTGAACAGTTTAGAAAGGTTAGAAATTCATTATTTCAGTTTACTAGTCATTAGGTTTACATACCCTAATCAGAAATTCTCTCTGTAAACCTTAACCCTTTGAAGTTATATCAATCATATGACTAGTTGCTGTGGCCTATAATATGTTCATCATTGTTCTTATTTACTTGTGATTGCACTGCACTGGGATCTACAATTGGTATCAGAGCTGATAGGCAAAAAGGTTTGATCCAGTAAAAAGGTTTGTCTAAAACCCTAAAATCAATTACTTGTGATAATTGTTTTACTTCATTTAATTGATTGTTAGTGTTTTACATTCTGTGTGTATATGATTAATTGATATCTGCAAAGTTAAGGTTTGTTTTGTCTCTGTGTTTCGATCGAAAGTTCTCTTCTGGAAATTTTTTTCTTTTTTCTATCGATCGAATCTGGATTTTTCTATTTGCAAACCTTCGGCCTAAATGAGTTCTATGTTTTATCGCATCCGGTCGAATTTTTGATTGATTTATTGTTTGTTTCTTTCGATCGAAGGAGAAGATCTGGGTTTTGGTTTCGGTCGAATCCCAGATATTCTTCGGGTTCTTCGGTTGAACTCTTCGTGTTCTTCGGTAATCGATCTTATCTATATTTGTGTTTATCGTATTTAAAGTCTTTCGATCTGAATATTCGACCGGACACTTGTGCTCCGGTTTTGCCCCTTCGACCGAATAAGAGTTCCTCCGGTCGTGTCCCTTCGACCGAATAAGAGTATTCCCCGGTCTTACCCATTTGACCGGACACCTGTACTCCGGTCTTTCTCATTCGACCGGATACTTGTTTACTCCAGTCTAACCTTCGACTGGATAGTTGTAACCTCCGGTCAAACCCTTCAACCGAATACGTATATCCCCGGTCCTATCATTCGACCGGATAAGTGTATCCTCGGTCCTGTCATTCGACCGGATACCTGCTTACTCCGGTCTTACCTTCGACCGGTATCTTGCATATTCTGGTCCTTTGCTTCGACCGGACCCCTGTTTGACCGGGTATTATTTAATAAAAGGTCAAATTTTTTTGTCTCACGATCTTTTTGCAGTGTATTTATTTTATCCCCCGTACTTCAAGGATTCAGCGTGTCGTTTCTGACCCTAAACTTTCAAGTTTCACATTTTGTCACTTTTGGTCCCTGCATTTTCAAGTTTCATCTCTCTTCAAAGTCGGAGCGAATACATTCTATTCGAAACGATCAAAATGGTGTACCCACCAAGGTTGCGGTCCAAAGGAGAATATGAAAGGTGGAAAACTGATTTTCTGGATTTTGTTGACGAACATGAGGTGGGTCCCTACATCAGATTATCTTTGACTGAAGGAGAAAAGCAATCCCAAATTCCGGCAGAAGGTTCTCCTGTGGAAAAGGAGCAAAGAGAGAGTGGCAATAATTATGCTAGAAAATATATGACAAGTAGTATTTCTTGTGACATTTTTCGTGACACTTTTAACGAAATTTCTGGTCAAATATTTTATAACAAAATGACAGGAAAAGAGTTGTGGGATTGTACTGAATGGTTGGTGTTAGGGCCAAATCTGATTTTAAAAGGGAGAGAATTGGAAGCTGAGAACTCTGAGCTAAAAGGAAAGATTTCTATTTTGGAAGCTAAACCTCAGCAACCAGTCTCTACTGAAAGTTATGAGGAAAAGATCTCTGTTCTGAAAGATGCAAATGCAGAACTTCAAAAGCGTTTATGTGATTTGGAGCAACAACTTGCTAAACACAAATCTGATTTTGAGACTAAAGAGAAATCTTTCGCAAAGAAGTTCTCAGAATTCTCGAGAAAATGTGTTGCTGATGTTGGTCCCAAATAGCAGTAAATAAATAAGAAAAGTATTGTAGAAGGGGGTTGAATACAATACACACAGTTTTTCACTTAATTTAATTCTTATTGATTTGAAATCAAGAATTACACATAGAAAACTTTGATTGTTGCGGAAGAGAACATATGAGATATGTTCAAACAATCTTACACATAGAGAATGAAGAACAACTGTAAACACTTAGAAAACAGTAAGATCTTCGTAGAGAGAAAGTTGCCAGGCACTTAGAGAACTTGAAGGTAGTAGAACTGGTTCTGCTGGGTGATCTTGCATGTTAAAACATCCATCATATTTATAGTGCCTCATGCATTAAATGCATGAGACACCTGTTGAGCAAGGGATGGACACAGGTCTTCTGCAAGGTACAGGATGTACCTTTTGTCTTGAGGTGTTTTGGCTTGAAGTGTTGACCTGCAGGATGGTGTAGACCTTTCCTTAAAATGGTGTAGGAGACAAAGCTTACTTTATCTGATCTTCATATGAGGTCCACGTCAATGCAAGATATCACAAATATACTTTGTCAGAAAAGTACAATGTGAAGAGAGAAATCTTCAGGCCTTGAAGATTAAGAAGTCTTCGGCTCCTGAAGATTGAGAAGTCTTCGGCTTCCGAAGATTGAGAAATCTTCGACTTCCAAAGAAGTCTTCGGCCGAAGAGGTCTTCGGCTCCTGAAGACTGAGAGGTCTTCGGCTCCTGAAGACTGAGAGGTCTTCGGCTCCTGAAGACTGAGATCGGCACCATCCTGGCCAATGGTGTTGATCAAGTAGGCATACTTGGCTTTGGGCTGAGGAGTCTATCTTCAATCCGCTTTGAGAGATATTCTCCTTCTTTGTCTTCTTCGGCTGATCTTCGACTTCACCGAACATTTGTATAGAAACCAAGCTGCTAGAAGAACCTCAAACATATTCTAAGTAAGATGATATAAGATGGAAGATCAGGAGGTCATCTTCAAATCTTCAGATGACCCAATAGATGAGAAGAAGGAAGTGGAGCTGAAATGCATAAAACTCTCTCAGCAAGTTTCTGCTTTCGAGAAAGTAATCATTCTTGAAAGAGAAAAGTTTGCAAACGAAAAGAAGACCATTGAACAGAAGAACGTTGGATTCTTCAAGGAAATATCCGGCCAAAGAAATGATGCAGAGCAGGGATTTGAAGAAGAACGAAGCATCTTTGAGACTGAGATTAAAAAGTTGACTGCCAAGCTATCTGAACTATCTGAAAAGGCACTAAAAGAGCAGAAGACGAAGTCTGAGTTCACGAAGAAGATTGATCTGCTTGTTAAAGAAAGAGACAACTTTGCATCAACGATTAAAGTGCTTGAAAAGAATGTATCAAGCTCAAATCAGAAATATGTCTCTTCACACAGGTCAGTTAAATCTTTTGATCAGATTCGTAAAACTAACCTTTTCTATGATAGCAATATAGATGGTTCAGGTACATTCCAAAGAAGAAGGAGACACAAAGAAGAGAAACTGGTCTGGAAGAAGAAACCAGTTGAAGATGAGCTGAAAAAAAAGAATCATGTGTACATGCGTCCAATGTCAAAAAGAACAAAGTGCATAAAGGTAAACCTGATCATATCTACTCGAGAGATCAATTACTCAGGTTGTCAGGTAAGAAATACCATTGTTCTTATTGTCATACACATGATCACATTCACAAAACCAGTGATCATTTCTGGTATGGTTCTTATTCTATTTCCCCCACAAGAACTGCAACTAACATTCAAGGACCCAAATACCAGTGGGTACCAAAACCGAAAACTGATTCTTTGTTGCAGGCACCTACTGTCAAGGGGGAGTAGAAGAATGATGCCTTCTAAGTAAATCAGCTTAGAACCCGGACTTCAACGAAGTTTGGCTTCTGATTACATGACAGATCAGGACCCGTTCTTCAACGTTTAGACCTGTATATTTTGCAAATATCCAGGAGGAGCTTAATAGATCTATAATCTGTTCATCATTATTCATTATTACTTATGATTGCACTGTACTGGGATCTACAATTGGTATCAGATGTGAGTTTTGAGTTTCTATATCGTTCAATCATGATTTGAAGGGGAGCTTAAAAGGTAAATATCTTGTAATCCTAGATCTCTGATTGTTTGAAAGAAGAACAACTTTCAAGCATGAAAAACAGTTTCTGAAATGTTCAAACCACTTCTGATTCTCAAAAGGTTTCATGAATCTAGAAGTGTGAATTTAAATGTTTTTCAATTCTTGAGCTTTAATGTTTAACTGACTGTGTGTTTCTAAAGATCAATACTTGCGTATTTTCTTATCCTTATACTATAACGTATTCACACACACATGTTCAGTACTTCATTTGTATTTGTTATTACCATGTCTCATAGCGAAACAATTTTTTCGATGGTAATACCCCCGCTTGAAATTCAATGTTGTTGAGCATCTATCATTATTTCTAAATTTGTGCTTTCATTGCTAAATTGTTTATATTTGTTCATATAAACAAAATATCCAAATTCTTTGATACCCTATCCATTTTATGTGATCTGATTGATACACTGTCAGATTCTCAAAACAATGCTCTTGATTTCATTTCATTCATTCAATATATCTGTTTTGAGAAATCTTCAAATTTCAATTGCTCAAATCTTATGAGCATACATTTTGACAGTGTTATCATACATTCTGTGCTTAAATGTTCAAGTTAAACTGTTGAGTAACTATTTTTTTAGGACTTACATGGGATTTGTGTGAGAACCTAAACATTACTTCCATGGATTCACGTTAACCAGTGTTTCTACCCCGGAAGTTATCCTAGAGTGATTTGAGGGGTGAGGGGTCATAAATCAAAGAATGGGGGAGATAACTCATCGGGTTGAGTTTTTCTCATTGTGTGGAGCGGAAAAATGGAAAAGAGAGTTTGGTTAGAAGTGAGCTTCAATGATAAAAAGAAAGAGGGTGTGAGAACTGAGTTAAAAGAATATGAAAACTCTACACCAACAACTTTCTGAGCCGGGCAGCCACATATTCTGATTGGTTCACATTCTTTGGTGACCATCATTGAAAAAGGCACCTAGCCCATGCCAACTCTTGCTATTACCCCACCAACCACTCGTTTCTTTCTTAACAAAGAAATGTTTCATTTTCTTTGGGGACGCAGCATATCTGCTATCTAGTCTTCACTCGGAAGATTTAGATATTGAAAAAGAAGGAAAATTGCCCCACCTTCGCACCTTTTTCATTCACATTGAGTCCGTGTAATATCTGTTACTGTCTCAACAGTTTACATAATTTGAGCCTGATCAAGCTAAGTAGCTTCAATCATTTCTACACTTGCACGAGCACACAAGGAATAAGTTTTCTTGTCATTACATTCATAGAAAATTCCTTTGTGGTTTTTCGATGATTGAATGGAAACCGTGGGGGAGTGAACATCACAAAAACTCCTTTCCAAAGTACATCCGTTGTACAAAGTGGCTCCGTGCTACTTAGAGGCATACTAACTGTATCATTTGTTGATTCAGGTTTTCAATTCCTATTATATCTGACTTTGAAAAGATTCGGATATATATATATTTCATGAATTGACGGATACTCAGATCAAAATGTGGAGAATGTCATCTTATCATAAAGGGGAGATCAAAGAATATGTTGAAATTTAAGAGTTTTGATGATAATGATGCTCACAATCATCAAAAAGGGGGAGAAATGTTTACAAGCTCAATTTCAATGTTTTAAAGAAAGAAAGTTATTTCTGAAGACAGTCTAGAGATCAAAAAGATGAAGATGATGTTTCAATTTTTCAAAGAGATTTCAAAGTTTGTATTGATTCTTTCCCGTATCATGTGGTGTATGCTACAAGTTTCTTCATTATTCCTCCTACGCGCTGGTTGAAACAAGTTCTTGAGATGAAAGCTTATTCAATTCGCGGTTCAAAGACAGATTCGTTGTTTTAAACTGAAGATGCACCATGGAAATTCACGGTACTCTCACATTATCTTTCATGTGTGCTGATCCGATGTGATTGAGTTTCTACAGTTAAAAGCTGCGTGATAGTGCATTCAGTCGAGGCTACTGTATATTGAATCTGATTACAAAGTTGATACTATGAAGACCAAGAGCTTTATTCAAGGGGAGCGTTGAAAGACATGAAGACATGCAACACCAAAGTTCTTCAAAAGATTCAAGAGGGAAAGAAGATCAAGGCCTGAAGTTTTTCAAGTTGTTAAATGCTTTATTCAACTTTAGGGGGAGATTGTTAGGACTGAAAGTCCGGTGTGTTGAAAGTGGAATAAAGTATTTATAAGGGTGCATAATGTAATTCTTTAATAGTTGATTAATTAGATGGGCCCAAGCCCATAAGCCCAATTGCTTGTAAAGCCTAAGTATATAAAGGCTTATTTATCTCATAATTAGTGTTGAACAGTTTAGAAAGGTTAGAAATTCATTATTTCAGTTTACTAGTCATTAGGTTTACATACCCTAATCAGAAATTCTCTCTGTAAACCTTAACCCTTTGAAGTTATATCAATCATATGACTAGTTGTTGTGGCCTATAATCTGTTCATCATTGTTCTTATTTACTTGTGATTGCACTGCACTTGGATCTACAATACTTCTGAAGATAGTTAGTGCTGCTTATAAAGATAAAGATGCCTTGGAGATAAAGACATGTTGGAGATAAGGCTGAAGATAATTATGGGATTGATATTGAAGATCAAGTTTATTTTGATAATTATCTTGTAATCTACTTTGTAAATATAGTCTAGATGTTATAGATTATATAGTACATTCTGAGAGAATTCATAAATACGTTTTTTGTTTTAGAGAATTAACCTCAAGACTAGTTTAGATCCTTTCTATAGAGTAGTATAGAACGTCTGTTGAGCCTGTTCAACAGATTGAGGTTTTGTGTGTAATCATCAAGTTGAATCAATATAAACTTGTGATTTGAGTTTTACATACTGTTTCATTGATTGTTAGTGTTAAAGTGTTTTTCCGCAACTTCTTTAGCATTGATTCTGAGTGTGTGTGAATTAAATTTTTGTTTGAATTTCGATTCTGACAATGAATACTTGACAAAGTATATTGACAAGATAAAACGCAAGTATTATCTTTAAGAACACACGGTCAGATAAGCATTTAAGTATTTTTTTATTATTTTTTTTTAAATAGAAAACAAACAAATAAAGTACTGAAGTGCGGGTTCTAACCTGATGTGATTAGAAGCCATTGTCACTTGAACAAACCTTCATAAAGAAAATTTTGGTAATCATTTGTGAAAATGATTCCGCTATCGTTAGCAACAGTTGAAGAATACAACACAAGATTAGGATTTAGAAAACTCCCCCTTGAATAATGAGTAAGGTCTAAAACATGTTCAATATACCAAGTTTGCTGATTAGAAAATTGGAATCGCTTTTCATGCAACGGCTTGGTGAAAAGATCAGCTAACTGTAGTTGTATCCAAAGTCGATATGCTTTGTCATGCAACGGCTTAGCGTACATCGATATGCTTTGTCTTCGAATGCTGTACCGGGTTAGCAGTTATGGCGATTGCGCTCTTGGAATCACAATAGATAGGAGCACGCTTGTAGTTGTATCCAAAGTCCCTTAACTGTGTCTTCATTAAGAGGACTTGAGAACAGCAGCTAGCAGCAGCTACATATTCAGCCTCAGCAGTGGATGTTGAAACACAGTTTTGTTTCTTTGAGGTCCAACTCACAAGTTTGTCACCTATAAATTGACATGATCCAGAGGTGCTTTTCCGGTCTAGCTTACATCTTGCATGATCAGCATCTGTAAAGGCAGTTAGTTCAAAACGAGAATCCTTTGGATACCAAAGGCCTAGATTAGGAGAACCTTTGAGATATCTAAAGATTCGCTTAACAGCAGTTAAATGCGACTCTTTAGGATTAGACTGATATATCGCACAAAAGCATGTGACAAACATTATATCTGGGCGACTGGCAGTCAGATAAAGTAAAGAACCAATCATGCTACGATACACCTTTTGATCAACAGGTTTCCCGGAGGGATCTACGTCTAAGAGTGTACCAGTAGCCATTGGTGTTTTCATGACTGAACTATCTGACATATTGAACTTTTTCAAAATATCTTTTATGTATTTAGCTTGATTAATAAATATGCCTTCGGGTATTTGCTTTACTTGTAAACCAAGAAAGAAATTCAATTCGCCCATCATTGACATTTCAAACTTTGTCTCCATTATTTTTTAAAAGTTCTTACAAAATTTCTGATTTGTCGACCCAAATATTATGTCGTCAACATAAATCTTAATGAGAATCAAGTCCTCACCTTGCCTTTTAAGAAATAAGGTTGTATCTACTGTACCTTTCTTGAAACCAAAAGCTAACAGGAATTTAGTGAGAGTTTCATACCAGGCTCGCGGTGCTTGTTTAAGACCATAAAGCGCTTTGTCTAAAACATAGACATGATCAGGGTGATGAGGATCAACGAAACCTTCAGGTTGAGCCACGTAGACCTCCTCATGCAAAACGCCGTTCAGGAAAGCTGACTTTACATCCATTTGATAGATTGTAAAGTTTTTGTGCGCTGCATAGGCTAGAAAGATTCTGATGGCTTCGATCCTTGCAACCGGGGTGAATGTTTCGTCATAGTCGATACCCTCTTGTTGACAATACCCTTTGGCGACCAAACGAGCTATGTTTCTCACAACTACTTCGGCTTCGTCTTTCTTATTTCGGAAAACCCACTTTGTTCCAATAAGAGATTTACCTTGAGGTAGTGGGATCAAGCGCCATACCTTGTTCCTTTCGAATTGAAGAAGCTCTTCTTGCATAGCAGAAATCCAGAAGGGATCACGTAGAGCTTCAGACGCTTTCTTCGGTTCTAGGGAACTAAGGAAGCTTGAAAACATACAGAAGTTAGTTGTTGCTGACCGTGTCGTGACACCGGTTTGTACGTCACCTATCACGTTGTCCAGGGGATGATCCTTAGTCCAACGATGTGTGCTTGGTAAAGATTCAACTTGTTGTTGCGTATTGGACGCGTCGTTTTCATCGTGCACAGCAGGCAGCTCCATAGATGTACTCGGGACATCTTGTACTGGTGTTTCTGATACTGAGGGTTCTGGACTAACAGTTGAAGTACTCGGGACTTCGTTTCTAGAAGAACTATCTATAGAGACAGATTCAGCATTAGTAGAGTCAGAAACTAATGGTTGAGTTGTACCTGATATAGATGAAGTTTCAGTGACTTCTTCTTCGGATGGTCCAGATATGTCTTCAGATATAGTAGGGACCTCGGACCTCCGAGCCTGTACCACTTGTTATCGATGTTGATATGCCTTTTTCAAAATCTGCACATATATCATCAAAGGCATCAATAAACAATAAATTTAACTCAGATGAAGTAGAGTTAGAGTTAGAAGAAGTGGATCCTTGAGAAGCTGGTTCTATTCGGGATTGAGTAGAAGCTTTGTCAGTATGACCGAGTTCTGAACTATTGTGTCTAGAAGTCCTTGTAGAATTCTCATCAAAGGAGACATTCATGCTCTCAACAACCGTCTTAGTTCGAATAATGTAAATTCGATAAGCTTTGGATGTCATAGAGTATCCAACGAGATATCCTTCATCCGCTTTCTTATCAAATTTTGATAATCCTTGACGCTATTTAAGAATGTAACACCTGCAACCGAAAACACGAAGAAATTTGATATTAGGTGTACGATTGTTGATTAACTCATATGTTGTTTTATTAAAGCGCTTGACCACAATAGTACGATTCTGTGTAAAACATGTTGTAGCGACTGCCTCGGCCCAAATGTACATGGGTAGAACTGAATATGCAAGCATAGTACGAGCTTCTTTAACAAGCGTGCAATTCTTCCGTTCAACAATGTCATTCTGCTTTGGAGTGTAGGCTGCAGAGAAGTTGTGTGAAATCCCCACAGAAGTAAGATAACTCTTCAGGGTGTCATTCTTGAACTTCGTGCCATTGTCACTGTGAATAGTTCTGACTGGCAGTTGAAGACGTACTTGAATGCGCTTGATGAAAGCTATAATCAACTCTGGCGCATCTGATTTGTTGCAAAGAAACTCGAGCCATGTGTATCTTGAGTAGTCATCTATCATTATCAACACATATTTCTTCCCGTTGATAGATGTTGTGCGCATTGGGCCACAAAGGTCCATATGAAGAAGTTCCAGTGCAGATGAGGTCGATGATTCAGATTTGGACTTGAATGAGCTACGCTTCATTTTGCCCAACTCACATGCGGAATAGAGTGAGTCTTTTTTGAACCTCATTTCTGGTAGACCTTTGACCAAACCTTGTCTTTGTAGCGTCGATGCCACGTCCACGATTGTGCCTTAGTTGCTTTGGCTAGTAGACATACTAGACGTGTGGCAGACAGTGTGGGAAAATCTACATAGTATAGTTTTCCATGGCGCTCAGCTTTGAAGACTTCGTAACCATCGGGATCCTCTAGATAGCAATGAGTGGTTGTGAAGCGGACTTGATATTTCATGTCACAGAAGTGACTGGTACTAAACAGATTGTGATCAAGTCCTTCAACATATAGCACATTTTGAATCTTCACAACACCGTTATCGAGCATTCTATATCCTCTGACGTGGCCTTCGGCTTCAGAATTGGCAAATCTAAATGCTCCGGCAGGCTCCTCCATATAGTTATGCAAGAGGTGCTTGAATCCTGTCATGTGGCGTAAACATCCGGAATCTATTACCCACAATTGACAGGCCTGCAAAAGAGACAATTAGTTTTGCTTAGGCACCCATATTAGAATGGGTCCTTCGAAGTTAGCATCAAGCAACTCAGGAATATCATCTGGTTTTACTTGCACTCGCTATTCATAACGCGGTTTTGGAACCCATTTCCAAACCATCTTAACATTTAATTCCTAAAAGTGCTTGTTAGAAGTAGGATTGGCAACCTTAGCTCGAAACACTTTTGGTTGTGCGGAAGAATTAGGATTAGAATTAGAATTCAGTTTAGCTTTTCTCTTACTCTGTTTGGACTTTGGAGGGGAGTAGTATTTGAATGAGTTATCCTAACAGTGTTTGCAATATAGATTCTTTCGAGCAAAATTCATAAACTTAGATTTATCAGAACACACCTTACATTCATGTTCATCAAAAGAATTACTTTTCAAAATAACACTGTCAGAAGTACAACTATTTGAAATACAAGTTTCACTAGATAACCTATCATTCTTATTCAAACTACTATCTTTATTCTTCTTACTCCTCCCAACTCCATTTCCTTTTATATCTGAAACAGAAACAGGAACCTTGTTAGTCTCTAACTTAGAAGGTGGTTCTTTTCTAGTGCTATTTGAAGTCTCACCCTTTTCAAAAATACTCGTTGGATATTCAGGGCAATCAAAGTAAACAACTGAAGGTTTTGCAGGAGCATCAAATTCTGGATTTGTTCTTACCTTCCAGCTTGGATCATTGAACATCTGTTTATCATTTGAAGCATTTTTAAACAACGTAATTTTCAAATCATTGATCTCAGTGCAAAGCTCTTGATTTACTTTTGAAGACTTTTCAAGTTTATGTTTGAGATCAAAGTTTTCATCTTCAACCTCATCAAGAGACTGTTGCAACATATCAATTTGCTTCATCAATTCAGATGTATGATCATTCACATAATTTGACCCCTTTAAATCAGAAACAGGATCAGAGTCTGAAGCATTCATCATTTCAGAGAATATCTCTTCAGTCATGGACTCAATAAACTCCATTTTATCATTTTGAGAACAAGAGCCATTCGTGATAGCATTTTCTTCTTCAACCTCTTCAAAAAGTAATGGTTTAGAAGCAATGGGACTTGAGACTGATGTCATAGTAGATGGATCAACATCCGATTCATACTCATCATGTTTGCATGCAGTCTCAGGTAGAACTATGTTGGTGCTTACTGATTCCTTGGAAGGTGTGGTAAATAGTGATTGAAACTCGGTAAATTTGATCTTTCGAGTCTCATAGCTTTTATTTAAATCACCATATGTAAAACCAACCGATTTAAAAGGATTTTGAGAATCAATGTCACCAGACTTGTTCTTTCCCATTTCTTCTTGACCTTTGGTCTCAGTAAAAGGTTTAGGAGTACTTGCTTCAACAAAAGTTGCACGAATGTCAGGAATGGGTCTGATTACGGAGCCAAATTTATCAAAGTTATATAGGTGCTCCGGCCCCTTTTTCAAAATTTCGTTAATCGGCACACCCAAACCTGGTTTAAGTTTGTAAAACCTTTCATCTTGGATTTTATTGGTGATTTAATGTCTGTTCAGTCTGACCTCGTTTCATATTAATGTCCTCCAGTTGTTTGATTTTGGTGAAGGCTTCATTTCTTTCTTTATAACAAAAACTTCAAATTTGATTTGAAACTCACCCTTTTCAGCATTAAGATTCACAAGGTCTGTTTCTAAACCAGATATTCTTTCTATTAAAGACGCTCTTTCAGCTTTTAAATCATCCTTTTCCTTTTCTTTTTCTTCCACAACAACTTTTAATATAGCATTTTCATCATGAAAGCTTAAGACAGATTGATGTGCAGAGCTAAGTTTGCCTTTCAGTAATGCAAATTCATCTTTCATACCATGTATTTGGGCCATTAAAGATTCAATAAGTTCAGAATTGTCACTTACCTCAGAGTTTGCATCTTCGGATTGTGTCTCAGAGTCTTCATCGTCACCATCCAGCTTTGCCATATAAGATACTTGGGTGAAGTGATCTTGCTCCTCGTCATCAGAACTTTGGAACAACCAATTTTCTTCTTCAACCATCTGCACTTTTCCTTCTTCAGCTTTTTTGGCAATAAGTGACTTTTTTGCGTAGTACTCTGAGTTCTTTACCTTCTTGAACTTGCAGTCTCTTGAGAAGTGCCCAAATTTGCCACAGTTGTAGCATCTTCCTGGTTCATCCTTTCGTTCTTCTCGCTTCTCCTCTCTCTTTCCTTCTCTCCTATCTTCCTTCCTGTCTTCTCGTCCTTCCTCTCTCCTTCCATGCCTCGGCTTGTATCGCATTTCAGACTTCTCTTTCTTGTATCCATCATACTTTGGCTTTGAGTAGAATATTTTCTTGCCAAAGATCTTCTTGAATCGTCGTGTGATTAGAGCTAAGTCCTCAGAGAACTTCTGAATATCTGGATCAGAATCAATTTCCAGTTCTTCATCGCTTGGAGCAGAGTTAGAGTCAGTAACTTCGGTAACTAAAGCTTTAGACACCTTTTTCTTTGACCTTGCAGAAGATACAGAACCTTTGTCGGCTATGAGAACCACGGAGTCCTTCAGATTATTAGACTCGTTATTGATAGATCTCACCTCATCCTGATGTTGAGCAAGAGTAGAGAAGATATCAGTGACATTTTCTTGAGCCATTTTCTTGGACATCTGGAAGTTGATGGCAAAGTTCTTCCACCCTGGATTCAGATTCTTGATGAACTTGTAATTTATCTCCGAAGCAGATTTAGCGATATTATTCCTCCGCAAGTCATTGAGAATGATGTTATACCTATTGTAGGTATCTAGTAGCAGCTCTCCTTCTTTTGCATGAAATCCCTCGTAAGCATTTATGCATAGATTATGCTTAGCTTCGATAGAGGCTTCACTTCCTTCAGACTGTTTTGCTAGTTCGTCCCAGATTGCTTTAGCAGTGCTCTGACTGTCTACACGATTGTAGATGTCGTTTGGGATTGCCAGTGTCAGATAGATTAGAGCCTCTTCTTCTATCTTATACTGTTCTTTCTGCTTTTCTGTGAAGAACTGATAAGGTTTAGGAACCTCTCTGTCAGGGATTTCTAGAGAGGTTTCTGTTGTAGCTTGACCCTTGACTGTGATCAATGGAGTTTGTGGACCATCAATGATTGCTTTCATGAATTCTCTGTTCTTGTGATTCAGAAACTGGATCATTCTGGTCTTCCATTGCTGATACTCATTAGCCATGAGGACAGGAGGTTTGACCTGAGAGCCCATTGAGAGTAGTTGATTCGACATCCTAGTTGTACGGTTAGTAATCAAACTTTTCTGTACCAAGACAACCAACTAGATGAGATCGTTAGAATCAAAATAAAAACTACACTAAAAAATTTTCAGAAAAATAAATTTCCAAAAACAATTAAATGCAGTCCTTTCAATCAGTATAAAGCTTCAAATAATACTGAACAAAAAGAAAATGTTGATCTCGAACAGAACTTTGTCCCCCTTCACAGACTTAGCACGGGGGTCCCGCAAGCAGTGGGTCGCGCAAAGTGAAGGTTTTGCGTGACACTTGGGTTGCGCAAAGCAGAGGTTTGCGGGCCTAGTGGGTTGCGCAAAGTGAAGGTTCGCGTATCAAGTGGGTTGCGCAAACTGAGATTCGACCGGAAAGATGTAAAGACCGTTATTTTGTTCGACCGGGAGCTTGCTTCGACCGGTAAGTGATAGGACCAATACTATGCTTTGACCGGTATTGGTCTTCGACCGATACAAAGGTATGGACCGATATAACTATTCAACTGGTATTCTATTTGACCGATAAATTATATTCGACCGGTATACTTTTAAAGGTCTCGACCGGTAATGGACTAGACCGATATGGTGAACTCGACCGGTAGTGTGATAGACCGGTATAGGCTTTGACCGATAGATGATATGGACCGATAATCTATATTCAACCGATAAGGTGCTATGACCGGTATCGAGTTCGACCTATATGGTGCTTTGATCGGTATAGTGTTCGACCTATATGTTCTTAATTCAACCCAGATTATCGATAAGCAGCCCAGAAAATCAACCCAGAAATCAAACACGAACTCAAAATCAAATGCAAAAATCAGGCTATTGCACTCAGAAACATGGATCGAACACAACCCAATCAATAACAAAGATTAAAATCAACTTTCATGCATTCAATTTAAAGAACACAGTGTCGATATTCATGCAAACCTAAAAAACACAAAATCAATAAATTCAACCACTTGATTCTTTTTAATGCAATTTATCAATCAGATAGCATTCAGAAGCATGAACCTCAACTAATCAGATCAACTTTAAACCAATAAACACATTAATTCATGAACTCAGATGAACAGAAAAAAAATCGATGAACAGTAATCGAATGAACAGTAACTTTCGATGAATAGTAACTTCAAAAAAAAATTGATTCTTTTGGCTCTGATACCACTTGTTATCCTAGTTTAATCTAGTTGATAATCAAACAATCATAGAAGACAATAATAATCAAGAGATATAAAGATTCAGATTAACATACCAATCCCTTGAATAAACAGTTAAACCTTGTGTGTTCTTGATATCCCTGAATACAGAGAAAACGTACGGCTCAGAGTTAAACCTAAAAACTAATTAAACAAAAATTTAAATAGCTAGGCCATATGGGCTTTAACCTTAATGGGTTTTCTAACAGGCTTTAGGCCCATTTACAAATAACTATTAACTTATTACATAATAAACCCTCGAACTTTAACTATCAAATAAATACAGTTTAGACCCTCTAATTTAACTTTAATCTTGAATACAATTTATGATCCACCAATAAGTAGGATAGTTCTTTTCGTGAATCTTGAGTTGCCTCGATGCGTAAGTGATTGCTTTGCCTCTTTGCATCAACACACAACCCAACCCCATCTTTGAAGCATCGCTATAGACCACGAATTCTTCCGATCCTTCGGGTAGCAATAAAATTGGGGCTTCACACAATTTCTTCTGTAAGGTCAGGAATACCTTCTCTTGCGTTTCGGTCCAAACGAACTTCCCATTCTTCCTAGTCAAAGTCGGCAAGGAATAAGCGATCTTGGAGAAATCTTGAATGAATCTCCGATAATAGCCCGCCAAACCCAAAAAGCTTCGGATTTCGGACGGACTCTTGGGAGGTTCCCAATTCATCATTGCTTCAATATTGGAGGGGTCCACTTTCACTCCATCTCGAGTGACAACATAACCCAAGAATTGAACCTCTTCAAGCCAAAAGTCGCACATGGAAAATTTGGCATACAACCTCTCTTTTCTCAACACTTCTAGAACTTCACGAAGGCATTGCTCGTGTTCTAACTCGCTCTTGGAATACACGAGTATATCATTGATGAACACAATGACCGACTTGTCGAGGAATGGTCGACACACTCTATTCATCAAGTCCATAAACACTGCGGGTGCGTTAGTTAAACCAAACGACATCACGAGAAATTCGTAATGGTCGTAACGCGTTCTAAAAGTCGTCTTCGGGACGTCTTCCCCTCTCACCTTCACTTGGTGATATCCCGAACGCAAATCAATTTTTGAGAAACAACCCGTTCCTTGGAGTTGATCGAACAAGTCGTCGATCCTTGGGAGTGGGTACTTATTCTTCACTGTAGCCTTATTCAATTCACAGTAATCGATGCACATTCCCATCGTGCCATCCTTCTTCTTGACAAACAAGATCGGTGCTCCCCAAGGTGACGATCTCGGTCTTATAAATCCCTTCTCTAGGAGTTCTTGGAGTTGAGCCATCATTTCTTGCATCTCCGATGGCGCCAACCGGTACGGGTCCTGAGCTATCGGAGCCGCCCCCGGTATAAGATCAATTCGAAATTCCACTTGACGATCGGGCGGTAATCCGGGCAATTCGTCTAAAAAGACATCAGGGAACTCGCGCACCACCTTCAAGTCCACAAGCTTCTTCTTCTCGAGCTTGGCATCAATCACGTAGGCTAGGAAGGATGAGCATCCTTTCACCAAGCATTTGCGTGCCTTGGCCATGGTGATAACCGCCACATCACCCTTCTTTCTCTCACCGTATACTATCACCATTTCACCCTCCAATGTAGGGAATCGGAATAGTTTCTTGGAGCATATGATTTCGGCATGATTGTCCGCCAACCAATCCATACCGACCACTATGTCGAATCCACCAATGACCATTGGCATCAAATTGATTAAGAATTTCTTCCCTTCAATACCAAAGGTACAATATTTCAAGACGTCACAGATTATCACTTGACTACCATTTTCTATCTCAACCACTAAAGCATTCTCTAGACTATTAGTGGGCATGGTAAGCTTTTCACGAAATGAATCAGATATAAAAGAGAAACTGGTACTCGAATCAAATAGCACACGAGCAGGTACGGAGTTTAGGAGAAACGTACCCGATACCACGTCGGCGGATGTCTTGGCCTCATCGTCCGTCATCTGTAAATCTCAGTCCGGAACTTTTGGAGTGTTCTCCTTCATCTCCGGGGCACTCCCCGTCTTCCATTTTGGGCAATCCTTTCGGAAATGTCCCGGCATCTTGCATTCAAAGCAGACAATCCCCTTGATCGGACAATCTTTGGTAGGATGATCGGACTTACCACACTTGGCACAAGAGGTAGAATTGGGGTTACAGTTGCCGTGGTGCTTGCTTCGGCACCTAGGACACCATCGTGCCTCTTGACGGTTGTTGAAATTCTGATTCCCAACAAAAGGTCGATTCCTCTTAGGAGGTCCAGAATTGCTTTCCCACTTTCTCTTGTCTCCTACCACCACTGCTTTCTCCGGCTTGTACCTTGCATAGACCTCTTCCATAAATTGAGCTTCCTCTATCATCTCACAAAGGTTAGAACGTTAGAGTTGTGGACCATAGACATCATGTCCACCGGCAGGTCCTTGAGGTAGGTCTTAATCTTCTCTTTTTCTGTTGGGGCCACATGCCCCACCAACCCCAGCTTCTCCATGAATTGACGGGTATACTCCCTCACCATCAAGTTTCCCTTTTGAAGTGATCGGAACTCTTCTTCGATGCGGTCCAAAGCCCTCTCACTGTAGTACTCTTTTAATACTTTCTTCTTGAACTCAGCCCAAGTCAGCTAAGCCAGAACCGTAGAGGAGAGAGTGGACTGGGTGACGTTCTACCAAGTGAGAGTTGTGTCCTTGAGCATCTAAGAACTGAACCTCACTCTCTGATCATCCCCACACTCAGATGAGCCGAAGGCTTGCTCGATTCCTTGGATCCATTTTATGCACGCTACCGGGTCTTCGGAACCAGAGAACTCTAGCGGTCCATAGCCTAGAAAGGATTTGCCGGTGCAACCCTTCCCACTTTTCTGAGCACCAACAATCCTATGCTCTTCAGTACTGATCCCATTACCGGTGCCACCAGAACCAACCACGATATTCTCTGCAACTGCCTCGTGTCTCTTGAGGTTAGCATCGTGATCCTCCAGCATTTTTAGAAATGCCTCTTGTTGCTTCTCCATAGTCGACGTCACCATTTGCATGATGATGGCCATGATGTCAGCTTGAGGGTTTGCCTCTTGAACAATCGGGTTTGTGGATGCCAATTCAACTCTAGGCACTTGCTCCACCTCCCCAGTGAATATCAGCGGCATACCAAGAGGAACGACAGTCGGCGCTCTAACCACCAGGTTTCGTTCGGGCGAACTATCATCACGTACGTATCCGTCGCCTAATGGCCGACTACAAGTGTTCATCATAATGGAGTAATGGTTGCCACACAAGCACGAGAAAGAGTAAGAGGAAGGTTCACAAGATAAAGCACGATGGAAACGTAATATAACATTTACCAATAATCATAACAACCGTAAAACAAGTACACTCACGTAAAACATCCTCATAATAACGTTAGCTAAGTGAAATTATGAACACATAGTACGTAAGAGTTTTTGTTATCGTCACTACAACTCTCGATTAGCATAATTTCCATAGACTCTACAACCAACCCATCTTAAAAGTTATACCCAATCTCACAATTAATTTCCGTAGACTCTAACTTGTAGGCCATCTCTCTCTCTCTCTCTCTCTCTCTCTCTCTCTAAGTGGAGCAAGATGGAGTAGAGCAGAGCAGCTTCATTGGTGAGTAACCCTACAAGAGAAGTTCTTAGTTATTGCTTTCGATTTTGTGGTTTATAATGCCCATATGTCCTCAAGTATAACCCCTCAGTTTACATATAATATAAATGTGGTGCAGAAATACAAATCAAAACCTAAATCTTAAACCATTTAGTTTAGAAATACCCATCTGAAGCAGGAGCTAATTCAAAATTGAGTAGGTTTTGTACCTTATTGTGCAGGCTAAATCGAGGTGGGGCAAGATGGAGTAGAGCAGAGCAGCTTCAATGGTGAGGTAGGTTTCTTTGATGCAGTATAAGAACCCATTAGTTTTACATATAACATAAAATGTGGTGCAGAAATACATAAAATGTGGAGCAAATTCAAATTTGAGCTTTGTACCTTACTGTTCAAAGCAGCTTCAATGCTGAGGTAGGTTTCTTTTGGTGCTTACAACTGATTGATTATCACTGGTGTTGAAGGCTTTGGGAGCTCGGGAGCTTTGTTGGAATATAGACACTGGAGAAAACAAAACCTCTTACAATGAATTATATGTAACAGATTATTTAGAGCCACAGTTGTCGTATATGTAACACCCTAAAAATTAGAGTATTTTTAAAAAATCGGCAATATGACGTTTGTACTGGGAGCAAACCACCCAAAAAGGGTAAAAGTGTATGCGTTTATAAAACTGCGTATGAAGTATGGAAAATCGACAACAAACTGATCTAAACCATTTCTATCTAGATTACATAGGTTGTTGTTAGGTCATAAATATGTTGGATACAAGTTCATAGAAGACTGAAGATTGAAGTCAAAGCTGAAGTCAACCCTCAAGCATCAAAGTCAAAGTCTTTGTAATAAAAGTCAAAGTTGTAATGTTGTGTGAGTTTAGTTGTTTGCGCTTTTTAGTGGTGTGCATGTTTGTTATGTTTGTATATGTAGTTTGTTGTGTGTGTAATACGTGTAGATAGAAGAGCATAACAGATAGCATCATACGAGTTCATATTGTGAAGAGAGAGAAAACTTGTGTAATTGATTTCAGAGATTAATACAAGTGAGATTGATTAAAATTGATTGACATCTTTATTACATTGTTATTTGGGATAACAATTGGTATCAGAGCATACAAAATTCAGAAAAATCAAGGATCAAAATTGAAGATTTTTGGAACGACATTTCATAAACTCGCAAGTCGACTAGATTGTTGTGAATTTTTCGAATTAGTGATGTTTTGTGTTCGATTTTTGTATCTTTGTGTTCGATTTAGCATCTAGATCAAGTCTAGTCTAGATTGCATTGTCTAATTTTCACCTGTTCATGAGAATTTTTGAGTTTAGTTAAAGTTGAGTTCGAGTTTGTATTCTTACTGGTTTCTAGATCGATTCTATACATTTAGTGTTGTTGATTGTAATTGCTTGATTGTAATTTGTTCGAATTCTTTGAACTTTTCTTTCACTTTCAACAATTCTTGAAATTTTTCATATATGTCTTGATCATCTCCCATAACAAGCACAAACTTTTGTTATCAGACATTTCTTTAAACTATATCAGTTGTCAACCACAAAAATTCCAAAATAGGTAAATTGTTTTAAACGCCAAGATTCCAAATATCTATCATCTCAAAAATGCCCTCAAGAGTCCACGTTCTTCACTCAACCCTTTGACGACCCATCGCTAAAGGAACTTGTTATACACATCATTTGAGAAAAAGTGTTAGGCTTAAAGCCTACTGAGAACATACAGTTTATATGATGATTTAGTAAGGAATTTAAATACAACCGTAAGTAAATCATTTTCACCAATCGCCTTAGTAAATGACTTGATAAACACATAATGACCTTGCGGTCCAAAATACATCTTGCGATGACGAGGGAGACCCAATTTTTCCAAGGATTGTGGCGGAACACAAAAGTAGGTCACTTTCCAAGTTATTGAGCTCACTATACTAGGATCAAGGCCACGAACTCACCGGCTCATACTCAGATGTGGGGGAGGGCACCCAATGATCCAAATCATGCTCAATTGCTAGGATTTACATTAACGACCCATGGCTAGTATTCGGTCCTACATAACCGTACCAAGTTGCCACCCTAGGGTCCAAAATTAACTTGTTCTTTTATCTTACAACATATGTTTGATTTCAAATGATTGATAAATTTGTGATATTTTACTGTGTAGAATTTAATTTGTTTAGTGTTTAAAATTTTATATGTTTAGTTGTTTCAAAATTTACATTCAGTATATTTTTCTTTCTACATTAATTTCTGATCACTGTGTTCTCATAAATATATTTTAATGGGTTTATGCATTATTCAAGGGGGAGTGAACAAAGAGATGTATTTCAAAGATTATATCTGTTTTTGAGGGGGAGTGTCTGATTTTCTTTACATTAATGTTATCTCGAATTGTCTTATCTAATGCATTTGTGTAGGGGGAGTCAAAGAGCTTTCAAAGGTAAATTTTTTCTAAGGCAGCTTTGCGCTTCACACATGGCCCGCAAAACTTGTTTTGCGCATCATGCATGACACGCAAACCTTGCTTTGCGTCTCCCATGTGGAACGCAAACCTTAGTTTGCGCTTCCTGCATGGAACGCAAACCACCCCTATTTTCTCTATTTCTTTGATTTTGTAGATCTTTCGTTGTCTCGTCTCCAACATTTGCATGACCAAGTTGATCAAGATCATCAAGGTCATGAGGGGGAGAAGTCAAGGAGAAGTTAAAGAGACAAAGAGTTCAAAAGATTATCTGCTGATCAAGATTCGCTCAAAGATTCCATTCACTCAGCTACATCAAATATTTTGCTGTTTCTGCTCCGAAAACCACAGTTCATTCAAGATCATTCAAAAGAGGTGTATCGTCTTGAGCTTAAGCAGCAAAAAAAAAATTCAATCTGCAAGATGCTGAAAAGAATTTTTTTCTTAAAAGTCAGAAAGCTTCTGAAAGTCGCTTTGTTGGTCCGTGTTGTTATAGAAGATAATTTTTGAAGACCAAAGCACCAATGATTACTAAGGGGGAGATTGTTAGGTCTACTTTTATAGTAATCATTGTATTTATAGGACTTGCTCAATACTGTGTTTAGGGCTTATATGTCTTGTATCTGACCAAGGGTATTTAAGTCCCTTTGGTCTTGTTGGTTGTAAGAAACACACGCACTTTAATGTGAATTACTACTTTGCGCTTCTAGATTCTCTCTCTCAACTTTCTCTCTCTAGAAGTTCTAGTGATCTTGGACTTACACATAGTAATAGTCTAAACTCGTCACAATTACATTTGTGACTAACTATAATCATACATATAGTTAATAGTAACGATCATTTCCCAAAATGCATATCTTTGTTCAACTGCTGATAAAAAGTTAAATTCAAACATGGGCCACAATGTGGCCATTTTCTCATTTCAAAATATGTTTCCTTACCAAGTATACCTTTCAAGTGATAAACTCTTTTAATGTAGTCATAGACCATAACAACAATAACCCATATATTTTCTCACAAAGATCCATTTTTATCAAGTAAAACCCAATCATAAGTATGAGCGTCATAAAAGTGAAAATATACATAATCCTTCAAGTAACCCACATAAATGTGCAAGTAAAACAATATTTTACGTCATTTATAATGGAACCTTCATTTTAGTTGAATGTGGTAAAACCCTAGAATCTCCCAAATTACAAGTTAGGTCAAAATCTTATGAACATGAATCAAAGCCAAGGAGATGTGTAGGAGTTTAAAAAGTAATGTTTTGACATGTATAAAGTTTGAAAAAGGAAGTATGAACTCACAATGGGGTTTAATCAAAACCCTATCAAAACTCTAGAATGGAGAGGAGATGATACTAACTCTTGAGGAGGAGGGATCTTCACAAGGAGAGTTAAACCACCTAAACAATCACCATAAATGTAGAATGGATGAGGTTGTTGAAGGTATTAAAGATGAGAGATGATGGAGGGTGATTTCTTACCTACAAACTGCAGAGAAAACGATTCCAAACTTCTCAAAATATCAGACAAAATGACCTAATTTCGGAGTTGAGGTATTTAAACATGTGGGCACTCGGCGACTATGCACATGCGACAGTGACATGGTCACAGTCGCAGGGCAATGTCGCACCTGCTGTACCACCCTCTGTTTGTTTTGTGAGTTTGGTGCGACTATGACACGGCGACAGTGACCGTGTCACAGTCGCTGGTCAAAGTCGCCCCACACCCCTCGGGCCTTGAAACTTGCCGTTTTTCGCACGGAAGGCACCCAGTTCAACTTGCAAACTAGTAGGGACATTTCCAACGATAAATCTAGATATGAACATCGAAAGATTAATCAAGTCCTTACCGAAATTCCGGGTGTTACAGTATACATAAAAATGGGCATGAAGAAAAGCTTGTTTATCAAAAGGATCCTCTAAAGTTACCAAAGTTACTGCCGTGTTGTGAAAAAGCCATTGTTGTGTTGTCTTTCAAAAGGAACCCTTTGAGAATTCCAATTTGGTGGTTAGAGCTTGTAAAGGGTTGAGGAGAAGTCTTAACAGATGAAAGCAATTCTGAACCTTCTAATTTGGTGGTGGTGTGTGAGCTAAAAGTATTGTGTTTAAAGGGTTGTACATCTTGCATTTAAACATGTAATTCATAGTTTTTCAAAATTCATGCTTAAAAGGATTGTACATCTTGCTTTAATACTTGTCTTTTAAGAGTTTTGAAATGAATGCATTATAAGGTAGTAATATATATATATAGGGGTAGTTTAATTTACAACTCATGCAACCCACATCTTAACCGTTGGATTAATGATTGACGGTTACAATACATGTGGGTCCAATATTTTCAATTAAAAAAAATAAAAAGAAAATAACCGTTTATCATGAATCCAACGGTTAAGATGTGGGTTGCATGGATTGTAAGATTTACATGGGTTGTAAATTATACTTGGCCTATATATATATATATATATAGGGAAAGGTTCATTTGAGAAACACTAAATATATGAGAAATAGAGAAGTGATCTTAAACCATTAATTCGGTCAAGATCGGCGGCTTTGACCGAGAATTAAGGGATAATTGCTCCCATGGTCCACTCCCGTGTTCCTCACATTTTTTATTATTCGAAGGGTATTTTTGTAAATTATCCAAACGCATTCATATATGAACGCATGCGTTCAGATATGGATATCACTTTTTTTTTCTTTTTTTTTTAGCCGTGTGTGTTCATATATGAATGCATGCAAAAAACAGAAGTTCATATATGAATGTTAGTAGACATTCATATATGAATGTTAGTAGAATGTCACTATTTTTTTTGTACGTATTCATATATGAACGCATGCATTCATATATGAAGGCATGCAAAAAACAGTCGTTCATATATGAATGTCACTCTTTTTTTTTGCATGCATTCATATATGAACGCATGCATTCATATATGAAGGCATGCAGTCAGTGTTTATGTAAAAATTATGAACATTCATATATGAACGCATGCATTCATATATGAAGGCATGCAAAAAACAGGCGTTCATATATGAATGTCACTCTTTTTTTTTGCATGCATTCATATATGAACGCATGCATTCATATATGAAGGCATGCAGCCAGTGTTTATTTAAAATTATGAACATTCATATATGAACGCATGCATTCATGTATGACTGCATGCCTTCATATATATGAACACGCGCGTGTTTTTGTCAAAGTTACGTAAATACCCTTATATTTTTGGAAGAGCCGTAATTTTTGACCACCAGTCAAAGCCGTAACTTTTGACCAATTAAATCCAATCTTGACCATATGAATGGCTAAGATCACTTCTCTATTTCTCATATATTTACCATTTCTCAAATGAACCAAACACTATATATATATATATATATATATATATATATATATAAATATATATATATATATAGGGGGCCTTTCATGGGAGACCTTAGTATTTTGTGGTAACCATAAGATTCAATCTCATCCATCCATTTAATTAATCAATGGTCTAAAATAACTAATATAAATAATAATTAAAAAACGGATTTAATGCAACAAAATTAGGAAAAAGGGGTAAAATTGTCAAAAAAAACATTATAATTCAGTGTGATCTAATTTAGGCGTGTTCCGATAATTTTGGGTGTGATCTAAGTTAGCGCTTACCGGATTTAATGCAACTAAAATAGGAAAAATGGGTGTGATACACTGTGATCATCTTGCAAAACCTTATATCCTTCATGATTGAATGATGGGATTATTGTTGCTAATTCCGTAGGTGGTGATACACTGTGATCAGTGTCTCATGGTACATATGAGATTCAGATGTTAGATTATCAGATATATGCCAAATCACAATGTAACACATACATCACAATGTAACACATATCAGATATATGCCAAATCATAATGTAACACATACATCAGATATATGCCAAATCACGTGGCACATGAGATTCAGATGATGTTATATTATCACAATGTAACACAATGTCACATGGTCCATATGGATATTATCCCAAAATCAATTTGTTGAGATAATAAAGGAAACGTAATATTTGATTGATGAGACTTTGATTTTTTCAGTTACAAAAAAATGTTATATTAATTAATTTATCAAATTACTAATATATCCTCCCCTATTAATTAATTAAAAGAATAAATAAATTAAAATGATTGGATGAGATTGGATCTCATAGTTACCCCAATCTAATAGGGTCTCATTTGATTAGGCCCCTATATATATATATATATATATATATATATATATATATATATATATATATATACATATATAAGTATGCATATATAGGGTTGGGTTCCAGTGAGGATGAAAATTATGGTGATAAGGGTAAGAAGGGATCTCCGCCCTTGTATACACATTACGATGAGATGCATCGCGATGCACCTGATCAATCCCCTTATCAAACATGATTCATAGATAGGTTTGAGATTAAAAGTGACCAAGGGTCTAGATCCCTTCTTACCTTCTCACCTTAACTCTTCTTCTCGCATGATCATTCATCTGCATATATATATTTATATATATGATGCATACAAAATATATACTCGATATAGGAAAAAAGTTTCATAGTTCTTTCCATTACCATACAAAGTGGAAAATATACAAGATAATTAAGTCTGAGTTTCATAGCATATTCAAACCGAACTTTTAAAAATAATAGTAAACAAAAAAAAAAAACTCCAAAACTAACTGTTATTGTAGAAGTTGAAATGTTTGTCAGAATTAGAGAAAAATGTTATTACTTCATCTCTGGACTCAAACTATATACATGTAATTATACCCAATAAACATATGTCTCTAGTGTTGTAACACCCGCGATTTTGGGGCCTCCGTTTATGATTTATTACAATATTGATTGGCATTTGAAATAACGAATGGATGAGAAAAACGAGAATTTAGGACAAAAAGGGGTTCCAGCCGACTTGGCCGGCTACCTGGGTCGAGGCCTAGGTGGCGTCAGGCCCTGTTTGTTTGTTGTTGGAGGCGGGAGAACTGCCCCACAACTTAAGTCACAGGGAGGGTCGTGGGATGCACCTGAATGGCTTAAAAGCCCGTTTTTTGGGATTGCGGCTCATTCTTCCCACCATTCTCCCTTATTCTTCATTTCCTCTCATTTTAAAGTAGTGTGGAGCTTAAGGTCCGAATTTTGGGTCTATTGAATGCATTTCTTGGTGATTTGAAGTTCTTGGAAGATTCAAGGAAAGATCTAAACTACCATATTTTGATCTAGGGTTTGGACCCTTTAACCCTCAACCCTAAAATTTTCTTTTGTGGTATATTAGGTGAGTTTTAGGAGTAGGGTCGGTGTTCTTGAGAGATTTGCATCATAGATCTGGATGTCTAACTTGGGGATCTCAATTCTTCACCAATGGAAGTTATAGGTTGGGTTTGGAATATAGGTTTAACCTAACCTAACACGATGAGTTCAATTTGCTTTGTGGAAACTTTGTACATGCCAAAAATGTCCATTTTGAAGTCTTAAAGTGTTTTACTTGATATTTATCAAATGTGTTGTTTATTTCATGAGATTTGCATTTTTCGTATATTTGATTTTATATATCTTGTAAAATGCCCACATTTGGGGGTTTTGGACATTTAGACAAACTAGTTGTGTACAGGTGCAATGCAGCGTGATGTAAAAGTTTCATCTGGATTTATTCAGTTTCTAAATCTCAAATTCTTTCAAAATGTCATAACGCCTGCTACATTTGTGTCTATGTTCAATTTAAATATTCATCCATAAGATTTACTAAACATACCATGAACCAATCCACACATTTAACATTTATAACATATCTATGATCTACATCCGGTAAACACAGATACAACAGGCACAATGTACAGAATTCAAACAAGAATTAACATTAACCCAAACCATCTATGTTAGAACATAAAATGTTCTAAGTTTGGAAGTTTTGTAAATTCATCATTTATTGTTATTTGGGCCTTATAATAGCATTGGGTTTGGGCTTTAAATGTAAACAAGATGATAAGGGTATAAATAGGAGTTGGTTTTGTTATTTGTAAGTAATTTTAATGTTTCACAATGTAGTCGAATGTGTATTGTGTTTCTAGAGAGAGAAACATTTCCTCTCTCTAGAGTTTGTGAATAATACAAACATCTCCTTCCCAATTAATCTTTGTTAATCATTGTACATTGATTTGATTGTGATCTACTGGACTGACAAGTGGTATCAAATCCTAAATCAAAGATTATTTAATCGATACGATCTTGATCACATTGAATCAATGGAACAGTAACTATTTTTTGTATGAACAGTGTTCTATGAATTTTGAGTTCTTCGAATTGGTGCTAATTTGGATGAGCTTTGAAGTGTAATTGGTTCAGAGGACATAGTCGATCTACAAAGAATCAATTACAATCATCAATTTATATTAGAATTGAAGAATTGATCAATTTGGAGGTTTTCTTTTGGTTCAAAAAGTCGTTTTACTGTTTGATGATTGATTTCCTTCTTAGAGGTGTTATTGTTAAAGATCATCAACTACAATTTTGCTAAGAAGTTAATTTCGAACATGTGTATCAAGTTTTACCTTTTAATTCGAAGATTTGATGAAGAATTGAAGATTTTTTTTTGAATTTTCCAGACAACAGAATTCGCAAGATCCATAGAATTCGCGTATTCTTGACATAATTCGCATGGAACATGAAGTTTGAGAAGTATTAAGGACATAATTCACATCATGCAGTATACGAAAAGTTGAAATTCGTACGATACATCATACGAAAAGTGATATTTCGCATGTCACTTTATGCGAAAAGTTAGAATTCGCATGATGAAGACTTGAAGATTTTTCTAAGTCTAGAATTCGCATCGATACATAAAGTGGACAAGTGTGAATTTTTCTAAGTCAAAAATTCGCATCATTTTTTTTTGCGAAAAGTACACTATTCGCACAAAGATATATGCGAAAAGCAAGGAATTCGCATGAAGATGCGAAAAGTGAGAAATCCGCACGCAAGCCTATGCGAAAAGTGAGGTTTCGGCTCATGCCACATGTGAATTGTGATCTTAAATGTCAATGGTTTGCGAATTCTTGTTCTGCGAAAAGTATGTTCATGTGGTGTGCAAAAAGTTATTGTTCATAACCCATTTTGCTACAAGTTTGCCCTGTTCCTAAGATTTTTCACGTAATGCATATATGACATCATTCCTATCTTCTGTTGGTCACATATTTTTTAGCAACTGATCAAAATTTCACGAGTGCTCATGCCAGTCAAGATTTTCAGATACTGGGTGTTTGGATTTAGTCTCTGATTGGATTGGATTAGCAGCTTGAGTATCTGCAATCATCAGTTTGGAGTTTTTCTCTATGACGCTAGACCTTTGAGTGCTCTTAATCATTCTTCTGACCTGATCAATTAGAAGTGTGAGTGACTGCAATCATTGTTCTAGTGCTTTGGTTATGATCTAGAACTTTGAGTGCTTATAATCATCCAGCTGATTCGTGAAGAAAGGAGGTTTGAGTTCATTCGTTCAGTGTTCTGGAAAGCAGTTAGAAAATGAGCGTCTTTCATCAGTTGTTGAACAAATATTTCTTCTAACCCTTGCCTAGTATTGTTTGCTACCAGTTGCTTCCTCCTATGAGCAGATCAAATTAAGTTCTTAAGCTGAATTCTTATTCAACTTGCGTTTAAAGATAGATTCGGTGTTATAAACTGAAGACGCATTTTGGTTGTCATGTCATAATTCACACATTTCTTTCTTGTGGGCATAACGAATGTGTTGAATTTACAAGAGATAAAAGTTGTCTTTTGTGCACTCAGTCGAGGTTATTGTCTACATCGAATCCGATATTAAAGTTGTGTAGGATTTTTAAAGCAATTTGTAACCGTTATACGCAGCGGAAATTAAAGAATAAAATTTTGGTCACAAAATTAAATAGAAAACTTTTCTAAAACTTAAAACCCAAACGGAACCAATGATGCATTTAATCAAAAACTAAAAACACGCCATAGGGTGTTTAGAGATATACCTTTCAGATCTGTTGTGGTTGAACTATTTGAGCACTTAGAAACCAATCTAGGTTTCCTCTAGCGGTATTGATAATCCCAAAATCAACTAAAAAGTAGAGAGAGAGAGTTTGAAAGCGCAAAGTAAGATGTATTCAAAGTATGCGTTAGTTCCTTACAAGACAAAAAACCACAAGGGACTTAAATACCCTGGCTAATACTACATAGAATATACTACCTAAACACAGTATTAGACCAAGCCTATAAATACAATGATTACTATAAATTCTGACTTAACAATCTCCCCCTTAGTAATCATTGGTGTTGTGGTCTTCAATATTCATCTCCTAAATCAACACAGACCATCTAAGCGACTTAGCGAAGCTTCTTGACTTTTAAAAAAAAATCTTCTCAACATCTTTCAATCTTATGTTGCCTTTGTTGTCTTGACAAGACTGGACCTGTTTGTGATTAGCTTGAAAGAACAATCGGTTCATTAGCTTGTGCTCTAGACGATACACCTCTTTTAAATGTACTTGAATGAACTGTGGTGGTCGGAGCTGGAACAACAAAAGAATTAGTAGCTGAGAGAATAGAATCTTGAGCGAATTTTGAGCAGCAGATAAACATTTGAACTCTTTGTCTCTTTAACTTCTCCTTAACTTATCCCCCTCATGAACTTGATGATATGGATCAACTTGGTCATACAAATGTTGGAGACGAGACAACTTAAGATCTGCAAAATCAGAATAAAGGAGAAAAAGGGAAGTTTTGCGCTACATGTTGGTGGCGCAAACTTGGTTTTGCGCTAGATGAAGGTGGCACAAAGTTGAGTTTTGCGCTACCAACTGTTGGCGCAAAGCTGACTTGAAATCTGAAAATTTTCACTTTGTTAAGCTCTTTGACTCCCCCTACACAAATGCACTAAATATGACAATTCAAATTAGCATTTGTATAGAAAATCAGATACTCCCCCTCGAAATCAGATATGATCTTTTTAGAAAAATTCTCCTTATTGAATCCCCCTCGAATAATGCACAGACCCATTAACACAGATATGAGAACACAAGAATTGAAACATCAATGTAGAAAGAAAAATATACTGAATATGTATTTTGAAACAACTAAATATATAAAATTTTATACACTAAACAAATTAAATTCTACTTAGTAAAATATCACAGATTAATCCATCAGATGAAGTCAAGTGTATGTTGTTGGATACAGATACAAGTTTCATTGCATATCAAGTTAAAACATGTTCAGTTTCAAAAACTTTCATCAATCTATTTAGTGTGCTCGCATGCAAACTTCGATTAGCTTCAAGAAAATGTAATTCTAAAAATATAATAGAAAACTTTGCATGTACTCATACTAAGCCATCAAAATTTAAGATTTTCACAAATTTATAGGTTTATCGCAACTCAAACATATCACCAAGTATCATGAGATGTGTGCTCATTGGCATCTTTTAGCATTGTGCACATTGGCATCTTTTAATCAAAAAGTTTGGTAAGTAAAGAACATGCCGTAAACGTAACTTTCTATCTGATCCTATTGCAGGATTTGGGTCAGCCACTCCCAGACCAGTTGGCCTTAGGGGACTAGGTGTCAAGCACCCCTTGGAACTTACTCTCCCATATCTAAAAGGCTACATCGACACATACTAAACCCATTCATACCAGTAGAACATGACTTTCGATCTGATTATATAGAAGGATTTGGGTTCGATCACTCCCAGATCAATTGACCTTAGGGGACCAGATGACAAGCATCCCACGGAACTTACTTTCCCAAACCAGAAAGGTCACAGGTACAAACTTTTAAACTTAGAGATTTCTGTATTTTATATATATAATTCATCTCAATCACCCAGTTTTACATCTAAGTGCTTAGCCCATATTTTCATTACAATCCATAATTCTGACTTTTTAGGATTTCCAAGCATTGTAAATTATACATATTCCGAATAACACAACTTTAAAGCAGTATCAAAAGTTTCAAACATGTTGCTGACCTTTCGATTTTTGTAAGACTTGAAAGTTGAACATATAAAACTTCAATATAAACAAAGCAACTTGAAAATTTATCTTAGACACACATTTTATTCAATAGAAAGAAAAAACTGTAAAACTTTTACTTTTATAGAATAAAAATTTGTAAAGATTTAAACCTTTAAATTTAACATGCCGAGTTTAAAATTTAAGACAATTGTAAAAAAAATCGGCAAATTGATATTGAGTCGAAACAAAATAAAATTCAATAATACCTTCTTCCACATAATGTATAATGAATTTGTGTCTCAAATGAAAGATTTGGGTTGAACAAATTCAAGAGTAAGTTGAACTTGCTCAGGTTCTTGAAAAAATATGAGAAAAACTGGAACAACATCATAGTCAGAGAAATATGCAGCGGAATTAAGTAGATGTACTCACAGTTTCTCATTAGTCTAGAAGTTGTATGCATTGAAGAACGAGTCCTAAACTGACATGTTTAGAAGTCGAAGTCCATTGAAATACGGGTTCTAAGCTGATGTACTTAGAAGCCAATTTTCTCTTACTCACCCTTGACTTTAGGTACCTGCAACTCAGAATCAATCTTTGGTTTTGGAACCCACTTATATTTGGGTCCATGTTTGTTAGTTGCAGTTCTTGTGGGGGTAATCGAGTAAGAACCATACCATAAATGATCACTGGTCTTGTGAATATGATCATGTGTACAACAATAAGAACAATAGTATTTATGTCCTGACAACCTGATTAATTAATCTCTTGAGTAGATATGATCAGGTTTACCTTTACGCGTATTGTTCTTCTTGACTCTGTGTGTATGTACACATGATGTCTTCTCTTTCAGCTCATCTTTCTTCTCATCTTCAATTGGTTTCTTCTTCCAGACCAGTTCCTCTTCCTTGTATCTCCTTCTTTGTCGATGTGTACCTGAACCATCTATATTTCTATCATAGAAAAGGTTAGTTCTACGAATCTGATCAGAAGATTTACCTGACCTCTTGGAAGAAATAGTTTTCTGATTTGAACTTGAAACTGTCTTTTCAAGCTCTTTAATCTTTAAATCAAAGCTGTCTCTTTCTTTAACAAGCAGGTCAATCTTCGTCTTGCATTCAGACTTCGTTTTTTGCTCTTTCAGTGCATTTTCAGATAGTTCAGATAGCTTGGTAGTCAGCTTTCTAATCTTAGCCTCAAACATGCTTCTTTCTTCTTTAAATCCCTTCTCAGCATCGTTTCTCTGGCCGGATATTTCCTTGAAGAATCCCACATTCTTTTGTTCAATGGCCTTCTTCTCTTTGACAAACTTTTCCCTCTCTAGAATGAGTACTTTTTCAAAATCAGAAACTTGTTGAGAAATTTTTATACACTTAAGCTCAACTGCTTTCTTTTCTTCAAAACACTTTCTTGAAAAATCTGAGAACTTCTTTGAAAAAACTCTCTTTTCACTCTCAAAATCAGATTTGTCTTTAACCATCTTTTGCTCTAAATCAGATATTCTCTTTTGAAGCTCAACATTATCATCATTCAGACTCTTAATCTGCTCTTCATAACTTTCAACGGATGCTTTCTGAATTTGAATCATTTGATTTTCCATATCTGAGATCTTTCTCTTCAACTCTGTGTTCTCAGATTCCAAACTCAGTATTTTCTCATTATTCAGCCCATAATTCTTTTTCAGAAGATCTTCATTACTTGTCTTTAATGCACTAACTTCTTCTTTCAGTATGATGATTTCAGCATAATATTCTTTTGACTTTTTCGAGTGAAAATCAACAACATAACCAAGATTTACATTCTCTTGTTTGAGCTTTGAAACCTTCGCTTCAAGCTCAGCAAAATATCCCATAGATGTCATCTTTAATGAGAAAACAGCTTGATTAGAATGATCGTTCCCAAACAACTCAGAAAAATTTTGACTGAGTCAAAATCAGATCAGCACAAAAAATAAACTCTGAAGAGTTATCTATCTCTAGAATTCTCAAAGTACTGGAACTTCTCTCAAATTTCTTGAACTTGAACGTGCAAAACACCTGTTATTTAAGAATGCAGATCAATTGTAGGACCCTAGATCTGGACATTCAAGCTTTTGTAATAGTTTACGTAAGATAGGATAGGAGTAGGATTTATTAGAACATTTATTAGAAATGGAAAACTACACTAATGAGAGAGAGAATTCTTAAAAGGCTACATTTTGTAAATTTGAAGTATCAAATGATTACAAGGCCTTAACCATCTATTTATAAAGACACTAATCCTACCTACCACCTTTTCTACAACATGTAAGCACAATCCCTTACACATTAAGCTCTATACAATTACAATTTATAATACATTTACTTTCCAAACTTTCAATGCACTAACATTCTCCCCCTAAAGTTTTTGGAAAGTAAATAATCTTCAAGATCTAATATCCTCTCCCCCTTGATTTTCTTGAAAAAAACTTTAGTGCATGCATTAACAATTATATGCTCGGCTCCCCCTTGAAAGTTGCTCTCAGTCTTCGTTTTCGACTTTAAAACCGGATCCGATGTACACCGTAAGCTCGACTAAGTGCACGATAAAACATCTCGAAATGTAGAAACCCAACTCGTTCCGATAAGCCCACAAGAATGATAACGAGCGAGCTTGACGTGACAAACCGAGTGCATCCTTAGTTTTTAACAAAGGAACCATCGTTAACCGCGAGTCGAGTAGGAATTCGGCTTGAGAGTCACAACCAAGATGCTCGAAGAGGAAACGATAGGCATACACTACAATGTAGGGGATGAGGAACAAATTTGGCCAATTTAACTGACTTTTGGACCAAAAATGGTAGAAAACTAACGGGACTAACGGAAGTCCGTTAGTATACTATTCATCATCTTCTTCACATAAAATCATGTACTATTCACTTTTTCTTTTCTTTCCATCAACACAATCACAATCAAGTAACGTGTTTGATGCATCTAATATCTTCATTAGTTATCAAATAAACAAGTTTCAGCAAATAAGCATCGTGAAACAGTTTCCGGCGACATAACAACTTTATTCCGGCGAATAACATACTTTTCCGGCGAACTTTTTCAAACAACCAAAACTCTTCGATTTTATGCTGGAAAGTCTTGAAATTAGGTTCCAAACTGATCAAAATAATGAAACAAACAGATCTAAATTTATTTGCAGCAGCAATCCGGTGAAACAGTACAGTTCTCCAGCCATCTCGTTTTTCCGGCGAGATGTTCAAACATTTCCAGCAACTTCCTTCAACAGCTCAAAAATCTCAATTTCTTTCTCGAAATTCCACAACAAATGCTTAATATATGACAGTGTATAGATCTAATGTGAAAAACATCACTAATCTGGAAAAAAAAAACGATTTTCCGGCGGATGAACAGTATGTTTCCGGCAGCTACGTTTTTCCGGCGAGGAATTTTCAACAAATCACCACACTTGATTTTGTTGATCAAAAACACATCACATAATCAATATTGTCATTAAGAACAGATCTGGACAAGATATGACAGTGTTTAAACTCAAACCTCGAAATTCCGACGAGATTCCGGTCAGATGTAAATTTTCCGACGATCAACCTTTCGGAGCTCATAACTCACTCATTTTTCATCGTTTTTCGATTTTGAAAATTGGGGAATCCTCGAAATTCAACAAAGAACAGATCTAGGGAAGTTAAATCACCTCATGCACGAAAATTTTCGGATCTAAAATTTGACGCAAAGAACACCGAAAATTTCGAACGAAAAATTCGAAAAACCTCAAAACTCAACGAAATTCGAATCCAAAAATTGTAGTAGATCTGTAATCGTATAAGGATCAAATATTCAAGAGCATATGAGATATGAAGGCACTTACATGTAGATCGGGCTAAAAAACACGAAATGTCGAGATTCGATAATCGTTTCGATAAAAAATTCATCATTTGGCTCTGATACCAATTGTGGCCCAAGATTTACTAGCATAAACACATACAAATCTATACAAAACACTTTTGTTTTATTTATCACAAAGATTACATCAAGCCATATACCTATTTGTGATAGACTTTTCAATACAGAGTGTTTGTGTGTGTTCTCAATGTGTGCAACTATGTGTTCTTACTCTCTCTCAATCACCACCACGATTACACTTTCACTTTCACACACTTACTTAGAAAATAACACTATGTCCTGCTTATATATATAGGTCAACATGACCAAGCAAGGTCAAACCTTCTAAGCTCATTACAACACATACACAAACAACAAATACAATAAAGACCCTCATTTAATCTTGAATGCAATTTCAGTCTAACAATAATTTATTTAATAAAGAAATGCGTAAAAGTAAATTCCAATTAAAATGAAATGCGCAAAAGTGATAAAGTTGGCGCAAAGAAGCTTTTTCTCGAACTATTGGTAGCGCAAGAAACAGATTTGCGTGAAGATAAAGTAACGCAAGAAAGAATTTTGCGCTAACAGTTGGTGGCGCAAGAAAGAATTTTGCGCGAACTGTTAGTGACGCAAACCTGCAAACTCTCAACCATTAACCTGCAAAACAAATTGGTGCAAAACTTTTTCCAAACACAAAAATCAATTCACCAATTAACAAATTGATTTCCAATTTGTATCACAATCACCGACCCACTATAATATCCAACCAATCACAAAACTACAATGTTGTTGGCGCAAAAACGAGGTTTGCGTGAATATTGAATGGCGCAAAACATTAATACTTTAGCGGCACAAAACATCTGATGCAAAACTGAAATTGGCGCAAAACATAATGTTTGCGTGAATAGTGAAAGGTTGGCGCAAATCCATTGTTTGAGTGGCTGGCGCAAAACTAAAATCCACATGAAATACAACACATTGAAATCCTAATTGAAATTCACTACCCCACTAACACTTAAAAAAAATTTGGTCGGCCACACAAATGAATTCATCAAAGTCCCACTAACTTTTAATAGCCAATCACAACTTTTGTTGATTCCACCAACCCACAATCAATTAATTAATGATGGAAGTAAAGTGGCGCAAACTTTGAACATTTTGGTGCAGATAGAATGCATATGGCGCAAAAGAAATTGATGGAACTGATTTTGCACCAGCAACGCATGGCGCAAAAGTGCAAAATTTACAAATACAATCCAAATGAGAGTTAAACTTCCACCACCTAACTATTATCTCCACTACCACAAATCTTCCAATCACAAAATCAATTACATTGACACAACCAATTGAATTATAAAGTCACCGCCCCACTCAAGTTAAACAACCAATCACAATCAATTGTGAAAATGAATATGGTGCAAATTGAAAATGAAAATGCAAATCAATTTTGAAATCAAAATCAATTCTTATAATGGTTGGCGATGGCGCAAAGATAATCAAACTATTTCAATGGGTGGCACAAAGTTGCTGGATGAAACACATGAACTGGCGCAAACTTTTTAAAACAGATCTAGTTCAATAATCTGATTCAAAAATCTTCAAACCTGCAAATTGATTCTCAAAAACGTATCAGTACCATCGAAAATCAATACTAAAAACATATCTAATATCAATTTCAGATAAAAAACAACAAACCACAAAAAATTGATTCAACCAGTGTTCGAACAATATTTTTCAAGAAACCAGAATTTCAGAAATTGACATCGATTTAGTTCAAAATTCGAGATGTAATCAATACAAGAAAAAATCCAAAACACAAATCGAATCCAATAATTCCATTTTCCTGAATCAAAATCGATTTTAAAAAAAAATCGGATGAACAGTAAAACTCAAAAAATTCTGCGTGTTCTTGAGAATTTCCAGATTTTGGATCCAATTTTCTATGCAAATCATTTCTGAAAATGTTTGGCACGACTCTGATACCAATTGATAATCCCAAAATCAACTAAATCGCAGAGAGAGAAAGTAGAGAAAGAGTTTGAAAGGGCAAAGTAAGATGTATTCAAAGTATTTGTTAGTTCCTTACAAGACACAAAGCCACAAGGGACTTAAATACCCTGGCCAATACTACACAGAATACACTACCTAAACACAATATTAGACCAAGCCTATAAATACAATGATTACTATAAAATCTGACTTAACAGGTATCCACACACGAACACGCGAAATTCCACCGGGTGCTAGCCCAATAACCCTAGATCTATATATGTGTTTTTACAGAAAAGAAAAGGGTTTCTTTTCTGTATTTCTCTGAAAGGCTATTCTAATTCAATTGTATGTCAAATGGTTTAGCCTAACCCCTTTTTTATACCAGAAGAATTATAGTTAGACTATAATTCAATTAAGGATTAAATAAGTTTTAGTAATTGTCTGTAATATTCAATTCAAATATATATATATATATATATATATATATATATATATAATTATCCTTTTATACTTTAAAATATAATTATATAAATATATATAATTATCCTTTTAAACTTTAAAATATAATTATATAAATACAGATAATTCCACTTAATTAACATAATTGCATTTTCACCCTGTAATTATCATAATTACAGTTTAACACATATTTTCATAAAATACGGGTTTCTACAAATGAAAACAAACGCATTCTTTGTGTGCGACCCTATAGGTTTACATACTCCTCAGTAGTATCTCTGTGTGACACGTGTCGTGGACATATAATAACTTACATTCTCCCACTTGCACACGATACACAGTAACACAGACGATGGTAAGCGTCTAGCAACACGTCACTGCCTCCAAGGCTATGTAAATGTGCTTTTACCTTTGAGAAACTTGATTGATCTAATCAATCATATAGTAGAATCACTCATTATCCTTTTGCTTCACGATATTTTATTTTGAACTTAAGGCATAGATCTATCTCATCATTTAAAGTTCAAAGATTGTGTTTCTCGATCCCAACATATTTGATTATACAAGTGTAATTAGTCCAACTAATCCACTTGTTCATGCATGTAAATCATGATATGTAATCGAGGGGCCCAGAAATATCTCTCTCATCTTGAGAGGAGCAAATCCATATTGCATGTACACGACTAACTACACAATTCATGTTATACCTGATATATCCGTTATGATTACCCGGTCAAGGGTAACGTTAGACTATATCAAAGTATAACACTTCTTGTGCATTAGATCCCAATGCACATCTCAGGTCTGAGGATAAATAGTGTTATACTATTTCAAGACTCACCTTATGATGTCGATCTATGAGGTGATCTTGACCGTGGGTCTTGTCCAACGCCTTGTCTTCCGACAAGCGCATGTGACTCTGGTTGCACCTAGTACACTTCCAACTTGGACTATGACCAGACTTCACAATGATCTTGATTTATTATTAGTCACCTAGTAATAAGTGATCAAGGACAGTTTTAAATAATATGATCATCATATTTATTTAAGGATACTTAAACATGCTAAAACGAATACAGAGATGTTTAATTAAATACTCATATCCAACATGCCATACCTGTAAAACATAACTATTTTAATGTTCATAAAGTAAAGATTACTAAAATTTTACAAATCAGACTAAATTATTACAAAACCTCAAGCCTATTGAGCTAATGTGAGCATCATGCTTGCTTTGACTCAAAGGTTTGGTGAGAGGATCTGCTAGATTGTCTTCTGATCGAACTTTACATATCTTTATGTCACCTCTTTCAATAATCTCTCGAATTAGGTGATATCGTCTCATGATATGCTTGGAACGCTGATGTGACCTTGGTTCCTTTGCCTGAGCAATGGCACCCTCATTGTCGCAATAGATCTCGACAGGGTCACATACGCTAGGGACTACTCCCAGATCTGTGATGAATTTCTTCATCCAAACAGCTTCCTTTGCAGCGTCCGACGCTGCAATGTACTCCGATTCTGTAGTTGAGTCCGCTATTGTGCTTTGTTTGTAGCTCTTCTAGCTCACAGCACCCCCGTTTAACACAAACACATATCCCGACTGTGATTTATAGTCATCTCGGTCGGTTTGGAAACTAGCATCTGTGTATCCTTGAATACACAAATCTCTTTCTTGATCGTCGTACAGTAAGAACATTTCTTTGGTTCTTCTCAGATACTTTAGAATATTCTTTACTGCTACCCAGTGAGCATCACCTGGGTTTGACTGATACCTACTCGTCATGCTTAGGGTATACGAGACATCTGATCTAGTATATAACATGGCATACATGATTGAACCGATGGCCGAAGCATAGGGAACATCCTTCATGCGGTTCATGTCCTCTTTAGATATAGGACTCTGAGTTTTGCTTAGATGTACACCATGTACCATTGGCAAGTTTCCTCTCTTAGAACCCTCCATCTTGAAGCGTCTTAAGATCTTATCAATATATGTACTTTGTCTTAATCCAATTAAGCGTTTCGATCTATCACGATAGATCTTTATACCAAGGATATAAGTTGCTTCTCCTAGATCCTTCATCGCGAAACATTTCCCTAACTAGGCTTTTACACCTTTAAGGGTAGCAATGTCATTTCCGATGATCAATATATCATCGACATATAGGATCAGGAATACTACTATGCTCCCACTGACTTTCTTGTATACACAAGGTTCATCTTCGTTCTTTTAGAAACCAAATTCTTTAATCTTTTCATCAAAACGAAGATTCCAACTACGAGATGCTTGCTTCAGTCCATAAATGGACTTTTGCAATTTACATACCTTTTCAAGAAAATTTGGATGTTTAAAACCTTATGGTTGTACCATGTACACGTCCTCGCTTAAAGTTCTTGTTAGAGCAATTTATTTGTTAAATAGAAGTTCAGGGTATATTTTGTAATATTTTGATAGTTTAATAGCTTGTTGGGCCTAAAAGCCCATAAGCCCATCTTTGTAAAGCCTGAGTATATAAAGGTTGTTTTAGTTTCATTTGTAAAGTTACAGTCTCATAATTCAGATTACTAGTTAATAGGTTTACTCTCTCTGATCAGAAATTCTTTCTGTAAACTTGTAACCCTTTGAGTTCATATCAATCATATGACTAGTAGTTGTGGCATAAATCTTATTCATCTTTGATATTATTTGCTGCTGATTGCACTGTACTGGGATCCACAATTGGTATCAGAGCGAAGAGACTAAAGGTTTGATCCAGAAAAAGGTTTGTCTGAAAACCCTATTCGATTATCTGCTTAATCTGCTAAGTTTTTGGTTGATCTAGGTCGATTGATATTTTTGTTTATCGATTATTGTTTATGTGCATAATATCGGTCTAAGTTTTCTATCGATCTGGGTTGATTTCTTTAAGATTTATCGGTCTTTTGTTTTCTGGAAAAAGTTTTATCGATCTTTGTGTCTTATTGAAAATCAATTTGTATTGATTTTTATCGGGCGATTTCTGCATAAGTGTTTGAATCTGATTATTTGCTCATCGAAGTCAATTTATGGGCTCGATTGAATATCTGGGTTATCAATATCGGTCTGTGTTCATCGTGTTCTTCGGTGTTCTTCGTTTGTCGATCTTTATCTGATATTATCAATCTTATCTGCTAATAGAACTTGACCGATAGTTTATTTAATCGATAGTTATTGGCCCGATACCCTTTGACCGGGACATTGTTGTTACCGGTCATTGTGTTCCACCGGTACGTTGTCTATATTGGTCCTTTTGGTTCGACCGATACTTTGTCACTACCGGTCCTTTGTTCGACCAGCACATTACTTCGATCGGTACCCTGATTACCGGTCTTTGTCCTTTGACCGATACTTTGTCACTTCCGGTCCTTTGGTTCGACCGGCTTTGATTTGACCGATAATTAGATTAGACCGGTACCCTGCTTTACCGGTCGATCCTATCACCCGATTCCTTATTGTCCTTTGACCGGTACATTGTGTTTACCGGTCCTTTGGTTCGACCGATACGTTGACAATACCGGTCTTTTGCTTGACCGGTACCCTGTTCGACCGGACCCTTGTTCGACCGGGTTCTTGTCCTATTCTGCTTATTTTTATTATTGTATTTGGATCATCCTGCTTGTCTCACGATCGTTACAGTGTTTTTAAGTTAAGAGGTTTATGATGAATTCAAGAGACGCTTTGGCTATTGTTTCTGTGTGTCCCAATAACAAACGATTCAATCAAGTAATACGATTAAAACAATAATAATATGCAAACCTGATACGATTATACCAACAAATCAAACGATTACAAGCTTGAAGTTCAACCTCTCTGTTTTCTCTCTATAGCAACCTCTATCTCTCTCTCTCTGTATCTCACGGCGCACACTCATACACACACTTAATCTCAAATTAATTTTGCAATTAAGATCCTTAACCTAATTACCACTAACCTAATCTTATTTATACTTAGGCCCTATAGCCTAATGGGCTTGACAAGGTTTGGGCCCAAATAACAAAAACAAACTAATAACTAAATTATAAAACAAATAAATAAAATACGAAAAACACACTTTTGACTATGTATTACAAAAGGACCCTAGACTATTTGTTGAGACGACTTTATCAGCTTTGACTTCAGATTTCCATCTTTTGATAATTATTATCTTGAATCCAATAAATATGTGCTTTGACAATCTCCCCCTTTGGATCACGATCATTTTTTAAGCTTAGAAAATATAATCTTCCTCTTTATCTTCAGAATGTAGCAATCTCCCCAATCGATAAGAATATCTTTTGGGAAGAAATTATCTCCAGTTTCAGCTCGGAATACTTCAGCAAATCATCTTCAAAGAAAATTTCTTCAAAGAAGCAAAACTTCATATTATCTTCAGAAATCCTTTCAAAAACTTTTGATCTCCGCATTTCTTGATTGACGCTTCTCCCCCTTTTTGATGAAAAGAGAAAAGAATTCATCAAAACGTTTATTCAAGAAATTTCTTCCACCATTGATCTTGCAAACAGAACCACTGATTATCCGTCAATTCATTAAGATGTTCATCCAGATCTTTGCAAATCTAGACAAATTAGAAAATGAAGTGTAACACCTGAATCAACAAATGAAGCAGTTAAAAGTGCCAGTCAGTAACACAAAGTCACTGTGTGTAACGAATACACAATATAAAGGAGCTTATATGATGTTCACTCCCTCAGGGCTTCCATTCAATCATCGAAACACCAAAAAGGCAATTTCTATGAACGTTATAACAAAGAAACAAATTCTTTGTGTGTTCGTATTAAGCATATGATGATTGCTTATAAGGCTCAAAATGTGTAAACCACTGAGACAACAGTTAGTTAAACACAGACTCAATGTGCATGAATGAAGTTTGAAGGTGGGGCAGACGTCCTTCTTTTCAATATCCAGATTTTCCAAATGAAAATCAGATAGCATATGTGTTGCGTCCCCTTTGAAAATGAAACATTTTCTTGTTGAGAAGAAAATGAGTGGCTGGTGGGGTAATGTCAAAAGTTGGCATGGGCTAGTTGCCTATTTCAATAATGTTCACCAAGAATTGTGAAGCATCAGAAATGTGGCTGCCCGGCTCAGAAAGTAGTTGGTGCAGAGTTTAAAGATTCTTTTACTCTGAACTCTCACCCTCTTTCTTTTAATCTTTAAGCTCACAGCTAACCAAACTCTCTTTTAACAGTTTCCCTCATCACACATCCCACACTCATTTCTTTTTGACTCCTCACATTCAATCACTACAGGATTAACTTCTGGGGTAGGAAACACTGGTTAACGTGAATCCATAGAAGTTTCTTTTAAGTCCTAGCACACTGATCCCATGTTTTCCTATGAAGCATATGATGCTCAGGTAGTTTAACTTTATCAGTTACGGCTCAAAGATGAATCAGAAAACATTTAAAATCACACTTCCAATTCAAGAAATCTGTTTGAGAATCGGGAAGTGGTTTGAACATTTAAGAACATGTTTTCTTATGATTGAAAGTTGTCCTTCTTTCAACCATAAATGACATAAAGATAAATTATACCTTTTGAGTGCAGTCTTACATCTCACGAAGTCAAGCTTAAAGTCATAAAGATATGATATTTGAAGCATCTCTCAATCTACAAAAGTCTAAAAGTCTAGTCAAAGTAACTTTATTCACTGAAATTGAAATGACATAAAGCAGTAAAACACTTAGTGTACGAATTCTGATCAGAAATAATCAGAAGTCATTGCCATACTCTTTACTTGTACGCTCCCCCTAAAATCATGCATCACTAATACATTATCAGTAAGTACAATGCATTCAGTTTGGCTCCCCCTCAAAATAACATTGACCATCTATAAGATACTTCTCACACTCCCCCTGAGATCATGAACAAACTATTAAAGAGCTGGTATCATGCGGAAATAATAATAAAGAAATGATAAAGAGACACAATAAGAAACTTTAATAGGTAACCACCGATTAGGTCTTAAGATTTAGCATACCAAGTCTTGAGACAAGAAAATTAAATCTCTTTTCGTCTAAAGGTTTGGTAAACAAATCTGCAAGCTGATAATCGGTTTTTACAAAGTAAAGTTCAATTGTCCCCTTTTCTACATTATCTTTTATAAAATGATACCGGACATCTATGTGTTTGGTCTTAGTATACTGAACAGGGTTAGCGGTAATCGCAATAGAGCTCTTCGAATCGCAATAGATCGGGATTCTATTGAATTGAAATCCATAGTCTCGCAGTTGTGTTCTCATCCACAAGACTTGAGAACAGCAACTAGCAGCAGCTACATATTCCGCTTCGGCCGTTGATGTGCATACCCATAATTGCTTCTTTGAAGCCCAACTGACGAGATTATCTCCGAGAAATTGGATATGACCCGAGGTGCTTTTCCTGTCTAACATGCAACCAGCATGATCTGCATCTGAATAAGATGTTAGTTCAAAGCTTGTATCCTTAGGATACCACAGACCAAGATTTGCGGTCCCCTTCAGATACCTAAAAATCCGCTTTACAGCAGACAAATGGGATTTTTTAGGATTGGCCGGATATCTAGCACATAAGCATGTAGAAAACATTATATCCGGCCTACTAGAAGTAAGATACATTAAGGAACCTATCATCCCTCTATAAGTCCTAACATCAATATCCTTTCCCGAAAGATCGGTGCCAATCTTAGTACCAGGTGCCATTGGGGTACCAATCGGTTTACAATTTTCCATTTTGAACTTCCGAAGAATATCCATAATATATTTCGATTGATTGATAAAAATCCCCGTTGAAAATTGTTTAACTTGCAATCCGAGAAAGAAGTTCATCTCTCCCATCATGCTCATCTGAAAACGTCACACCATGAGGTTTGCAAAGTTCTTACAGTACTTAGGATTTGTAGAACCAAAAATAATATCATCCACATATATTTGAATAAGAATGATATCGCCTTTATCCTTTTTAATGAAAAGAGTGGTATCAACCGTACCTTTTGTAAAACCTGACTTGACCAAGAATTGAGATAGGATATCATACCAAGTGCGAGGAGCTTGTTTCAGTCCATAAAGAGCTTTATCTAGGATGAAGACGTGATTCGGCTTATCTGGATTTACAAACCCTTTTGGCTGAGAAACATAGACTTCTTCCTTGAGTACTCCATTCAGAAAAGTTGTCTTCACGTTCATTTGATAGACGGTGAAGTTCTTGTGGGCTGCGTAGGCTAAGAACATCCGAATCGTCTCTATACGTGCCACTGGAGCATAAGTCTCATCGTAGTATATTCCTTCCTCTTGCCTATATCCCTTGGCGACAAGTCATGCTTTGTTTCGGATAACGGTACCATCTTCATCTTTCTTGTTTTTGAACACCCATTTCGTACCAATGATAGTTTTACCTTGCAGTTTGGGTACGAGTCTCCAGACTTTCAGTGCTTCAAACTAATTCAACTCATCTTGCATCGCAGTTACCCAATCTGAATTGGCAAGAGCCTCAGATACGCGAGTAGGCTCGATCTTGCTCAGAAAGGATTCATACATACATAGATTTGAAGTTACAGACCTAGTTTGCACCGGTGCAGAAGGATCTCCAATAATTTGATGTACCGGGTGCTCTTTGGTCCACTTATGTTCATGAGGGAGTGGATTATATGCATGTTGATCATTGTCAGCATCTAGGAATTCAGATGGTTCAGAATTAACGGGGGTGTCAGTTGAAGTAGTCGTTGCAGAAGTTGCAGTAGGTACAACTTGGTCAATCTGTTGATCAATCCTTACAGTACATCCTACTGAGTCAGCTACTTCTGTCTCGGCGTTGTTGATCACAACTTCAACTGTAGGAGTAGGCTTTTGAACTGGAACTTCTTGCTGAATCGGGGAATTTGATTCAGTGGAGATATCGGAGGTGGTCGGATGACTAGTCATCGAGTCTTCTATTCTGTCAACCATAACAGAGTTAGGCAACTTAAATCCAAGAAATTCATCATAGAACAGTTCAAATAATAAATCCAAATCAGATAATTTAGAAGTAGACGAAGAAGCGTCATCTGATTTGTTCTCTTGAGGTACAGGTCCTGGACTGGTTGGCCCAAAAGCTAGAACTCCGGTAATTACGGGTTTTGAACTGACGTGCTCAGAAGCCATGTCCTCATCAAATGTAACATTTACGCTTTCGATTACAGTCTTCGACTTCTTCAAGTAAACCCGATATGGAGTAGATGTAGATGAATAACCAACGAAGATGCCTTCATCCGCCTTAGCACTGAACTTGTTCAGATTTTCTCGGTCGTTTAGAACATAACATGTATAACCAAAAACATGAAAATATTTAATGGTTGGTGTTCGGTTGTTTATCAACGCATACGGAGTCTTCTGAAATCTACGGTGTATCATCGAGCGATTCTGAGTGTGACACGCAGTCGATACAGCTTCAGCCCACAAAAATAAAGGTAAGTCAGATTGGCTGAGCATTGTCCGAGCGGCCTCGACAAGTGTACGATTTCGCCTTTCGACGACTCCGTTCTGTTGAGACGTGCGAGCAGTAGAGTATTGATGTGATATCCCAACCGATTCGAGATATTCTTCAACTATCTTGTTCTTGAACTCTGTGCCGTTGTCAGTCCTGAGAATCTTGACTTGTTTTTTTCAGATTGACTTGGGTCATCTTCAGAAACGTAATGAGAACATCGGGAGTCTCATCTTTAGATCGTAGAAACTTAACCCAAGTGTATCGCGTATAGTCGTCCACGATAACTAGCACATACTTCTTTCCTCCTAAGCTTTACGTTCGCATAGGACCGCACAAGTCCATATGCAACAACTCTAAAGGAGAGCTGGTACTCGGTTCAGGCTTTGGTTTGTGTAGGGATCTCTTCATCTTTCCCTTTTCACATGCTACACATAGATGTTCTCTTTCATACTTCAGTTCTGGAAGACCTTTCACTAGCTTGCTACTGACCAGCTTGTTGATGTACCGAAAGTTGAGGTGAGAAAGTCGTCGATGCCATAACCAACTTTGTTGCATCGAGGCCTTTGATAGTAGACAAACCTGATTGTCAGCCTGGACCTTTGACAAGTTGATGGTGTAGAGGTTTGACTTGCGAGTGCCGACCAAGAGTTCTTTTCCTTCTTCAGTGCGTACTGAACATGTCTTGGCCTTGAAATTAAGCTCTAAGTCTTTGTCGTAGAATTGGCCAATGCTGAATAGGTTATGCCCTAAGCCTTCAACGTAACTCACCTTCTTGATCGTAAGATTTTCATGTACAACATCACCATATCCCAGAATAGGTGAAAACTGATCATTCCCAAAACGAACTGTGCCGCAATATTTGTCCATAAAATTAGACAACATACTCTTCTGCCCGGTCATATGCTTGGAACACCCGCTATCCAAGTACCACATATGACAGGTCTGCACAACACAAATCAAGAAAGAAGAGGTTTAGGAACCCATTTAAAAATGGGACCTCCACTGTTAGTACTTGATTTTGGCACCCATTTAAATTTGGGTCCGCTTTTTCTTTGAAAACCAGAAGCATGATAAGACGAATGATAATGATAAGATGAAACATTATATGAACCATACCAAACATCAGAATATTTACGAGAAGCATAATCACATTCACCATAATTTAAAAACTTTTTATTTGATGGTGCTAACTGGAATAATTGCTTTATAGAGTACTTCTTGCGAGAATCAACAAGATTAGATTTAAAAGTAGCAACATTCACAATCACATCATCTTTACTAGAAATCTTTTTATTCAAAATAAAACTAGAACTAGATTTAGCTTTCTTGTCTATCTTCTGTTTCGGTATCCATGCAGTCTTAACTCCAACCCTTTGCTTTCTCAAATCTGAAACATGTGAAACTTTAGAGTTAGAATAATGAGAATTAAGAGAATGCTTCTTCTTTGGCTTACCAGTGTGGATCGGTTTCTGTGAAAGCTGAGATTTTTATTTCTTACCTTTTGCTTTCTTTGATTTCACAGAAACTGATTTATCAACTTTCGTTGATGTTTCACCTTTGTCAAAAACACTGGGTAATCAAAAGGAATTAACAACACAAGATGAATGATCAGGAAGTTTAGAAGAAAAATCAAATTGAGCAACACTATCATTCAAAACACCTTCAGAGTTTAAGAAATTAAGCTCAGTCTCAAGTGAACCAGATCTGTCATCAGAATTTAAAACCTTGAAGAATTTAGGAAAATTAGTAGTTTTGAACACTGTCGAAAATACAGTTTGTTCTAAATCCATCAAAATTCTTTCTTCTGTAAGAGTATTTTTAAGTTCAGAAATTTTACTTTCCAAAACTAAAGGAGGTACGTAAAGCTTACCTACGATGGGTTTAGCCTCCAACTCTTGTACAGAATAACTCTCAAAGTAATCATTTGAAAGAAATTTTGATTTATTAGAACTATAACTGTTATTTAACTTCTCATAGAGAAATGGAAGTTGAACTTTAGATGTGTTCTTTCTTTTATCATATTCCATGGCTTTATCTTTTTCAGACAGACTAGTCCAAAAGGGTTTGAGTTCAGGATGTTGAGGAGCCAACAACATAAACCCAAAGTCATAAAGTTCAGGCACGTCAGATATAACCTTTTTGAGATGATGTGGGTTCTTGTAACCAAGTCCCCAAGTATCAGGTTTCTCTTTAGGTTTGTTCAAATGAATAGTGTGTTCAGTTTGACCAATAGTATGTAATTTTTCTTCCAAAGCATTCACCTTTTCTATTAAAGATTTATTCTCTTTTGAAGTAGAAAAGTATCTTTTAGCAAGCTCTATAGACTTAAACTCACATTCTTTGTACTTTGAAACAGTTTCAGATAACTCTTTTTGAATTATAGTCTTTTCTTTAGCGCTGGTGTCTATATTTTTGTGCAAAGTTTCAATCAATACATTTTTCTCAGCAATATCATTACTAAGTTTATGTATAGATTGATTTTTCTCATTTGTGACACCTTTCTCACGCTTCAGTTTAGACTCTAATTCTTGGAGTTTAGACATCATGGTATGCATTCGGTTCAAAAAATCAGATTCAGTTAAGTCACATACCTCATCATTATCTCCATCATCAGAATCAGCTTCAGCTTCTGACTGGTTCCTTCCCATCAAGCACAGATGTGCTGTCTCGTCCTTCTCTCCTTCTTCAGATTCTTCGTCCGAATGGTCAAGCCAGTATTCATCCTCGGCCATTAATGCTTTTCCAGCCTCTTGTTGCTTGGCTAGAAGCATCTTATTCTTGTAATAGTCGGAGTTTTGGACTTTTGATTTGCGGCAGTCCTTGGCAAAATGACCGAGTCTTCCACAGTTGTAGCACTTTATTGGTTCTTCCTTCTTGGTCTCTTCAGCTCCATCCTTCTTCTTGTCTTCTGGTCTCCTTTCTTCAACTTTCTCTTTATGCTTGTAGTTGTTCGGACCAGACGAGTACCTCTGACTATTGGATTTTGGCTTTTTATAGAACTTCTTTTGGAAAGCCTTGGTTAACATAAGCATGGCTTCCTTCAGTTGCTCACAATCATCAGAGTCAGACTTTGCCTCGCTATCAGCCTCTTCTGATTCGGATTCTTTCACCTTCTTCTTCTTAGATTTCTTGACCACAAGAGCAACTGGATCAGCAACTGCTTTGTCAGCCTTTTTCATCTCAGCCTTGATCTCTTCCACTTCTTCCTCATTCTGTCTGAGGATTTCATAAACTTCATGAAGAGGAATATCGTGCAAATCCTTCAGCTGCCTCATTTGTCTGGTGAATCTCTTCCACTCCGGCTGAAGATTGCTGAGAAATTCACATTCAGCTCCACGTGAGATTTGTTGATCTTGTTCTTGCTCAGCTCGTTCAGTAATGTGACGAATCTGTCATAAGTGGCTTCAAGTGATTCTCCAGCTTTAGCTTTGAATTCTTCATAATTGTTCAAGCAGGTGGAAACTTTGAGTTGATTGCCAACTTTAGATCCAAGCATCATCTTCTCCAACTGATCCGACATTTGCTTACCGGTAGCGTTGTAACTATCAATCTTGACGTATATTTCATTCGGTATGCCTTGGAGAATGAATGATCTTTCCAGCTTGTCACCCTTGTGTCTCTTCAGCTGATCTTCCGTATATTCACCAATCGATAACTTATACTCTGTCTCTTCTTCTTCACCATTTTCTCCGGCTACAGTGAGAACCTTGGTTGGAGGTGTCATGATTCCTTCTTTTAGAGATTTTCTGATATAATCTCCCAAATCATGTCGATCGATGAAGTCCAAGAATCTTTCCTTCCACTGCTCGTACTCCCCCTTGAAGAGTACTGGAGGCTTCACATCTGTTCCAATAGCAAGAGTTTCCCGAGACATCTTTACTTATATGATTAGAAATCAAACTTATCTGATACGAAACAATCAACTGGATGAGATTGTTAGAAGTCAAGATAAAATCACACAATACTGAAAAACTTAGAATGAAATTCAGAAAAATCTGATCATGGACAGAACTTTGTCCCCCTTCGCAGACTTAGCACAGGGGAACTTGTAATGACCGGGAACTTGTAAAGACCGGTAGAGAGTTCGACCGGGAACTTGTTCGACCGGGGAAGTGCAAAGACCGGTAGAATGCTTAGACCGATAGTGCTTAGACCGATAGAGCTTAGACCGATAGAATGCTTAGACCGATAGAGGTCTTTGACCGGTAATGGTCTTCGACCGGACTTGGTCTTCGACCGGTAAGAAAGACCGATAGAATGCGGTCGACCGATAAAACACAAAGACCGATATGCTCTTAGACCGGGATGGACTGTGTGTGTACTGGTCGAATGCTATGGACCTATAAGAGGTATTCGACCGGAAATAATCAAAGACCGATAAAGGTCTTCGACTGGAAAAACACAAAGATAGATATTAACAAAGACCGATATGTTCTTGAAACAGTATCGACCCAGAAACCAGAAATCAGCCCAGAAAACACTTCAAACCTCAAATTAAACAACCAAACTTTGCTAAAACGTTCAAATAACCAACTAGAACAGATTCCAATCAATTAATTTCAATAAAAACCATCTATGAAGGATTCGGTTGAAGACACCGCCGTGTTAATTCCGTGAACGAACCCAGAACAGCAAATTCAAGAAATTGATAATCAAAATCGATGCAATAATCAAATCAAACAATACCCAATCACTATAATAGATAAAACAAACACAATCCAAGCAATAATAACTTGAATGAACAATCACACAATAAAAATTATGAATCTTTGACAGAAAACAGAACCAAACAAAAAATTATTCAATTCAATCTGTACTTGCTCTGATAACAATTGTCTGTCCCAATAATAAACGATTCAATCAAGTAATACGATTAAAACAATAATAATATGCAAACCTGATACGATTATACCAACGAATCAAACGATTACAAGCTTGAATTTCACCCTCTTTGTTTTCTCTCTATAGCAGCCTCTATCTCTCTCTCTCTCTGTATTTCACGGCACACACTCATACACACACTTAATCTCAAATTAATTTTGCAATTAAGATCCTTAACCTAATTACCACTAACCTAATCTTATTTATACTTAGGCCCTATAGCCTAATGGGCTTGACAAGGTTTGGGCCCAAATAACAAAAACAAACTAATAACTAAATTATAAAACAAATAAATAAAATACGAAAAACACACTTTTGACTATTTATTACAAAAGGACCCTAGACTATTTGTTGAGACGACTTTATCAGCTTTGACTTCAGATTTCCATCTTCAGATAATTATTATCTTGAATCCAATAAATATGTGCTTTAACAGGTTCGGATCAGAAGCCCCCGGTGCTCTATCAGGAGGAATATCCTCAGTGGCACGATCGCTTCATGAACTTCATTGAAGCGAAATCAAACTATGATGCCATATACAAGTGTCTGACAGAGGGGCCGCAAGACTGGCCAATGAAAGTTGTACCGGGAAACCCAGACGAAGGTCGACCTGAACGCAGTGTTCGAAAATCTGTCAGTGACTTTACAAATCAAGAAAAGGATATGTATTATGCTGAAAAGCAAGAAAAGACATATCTTCTACAAAGTCTACCCAACGACATATATGCTTGCATCGACAGTTATAAAGAGTCTGCAAAGAAAATGTGGGACCAGATTGAGAAGATGATGATGGGGAGCCACATCAACAATCAGCTCAAGGTGACAAACTGCATCACCAGATATGATGGCTTCAAAGCCAGAAAAGGCGAGACACTGACAGAAACCTATGAAAGATTCAACATGCTTCTGAATGATCTCCAAAAGAACAATATCACGAAGACGAACACTGAGAACAACATCAAGTTCATGAACAACCTCTAGCCTGAATGAAAACCGTTCGTCTCTCATATTCGTCATACTCAGACCCTGGAGAAGCTTTATCTACATGAAATTTATGAAATGTTACTCCAGGATGAAGAGGAAGTTATGGAACTAATGGGGAATCAGAAAGCTGAAGAAAAGCCGGTAGTTGATCCGTTAGCACTCGTATCTGAGAAAAGAGGTAAGTCTGTCAGTCGTTCTTCTGAAAAGAAGCCAGTGCAAAGTGAGTCTGAACCCGAAGATCCTGATAGTGATTCGGATCCAGAACTCACTAAGATGAAGGAAGCTATGGTATTCTTGACTCAACAGTTCCAGAAAAGGAAGTTCTTTAACAAGTCTTCCAACAAGCAAAGGTTTTCCACTCGCCGTGACCATCAAGAGAAGTCTGAAGGTAAGAAACGTGTAGAAGATGGAAAGAAGTCTGACAAGAGACACGAAGAAAAGCCAAAAGATGAGTCGATCAGATGCTACAACTGTGGTCGGTTAGGTCACTTTGCCAAGGATTTTCACAAACCTGTTGTGCGCAACTCCGACTATTACAGAGCCAAGCTGCTACTGGCCAAAGAGAAGGAAGCTGGTAAGGCTCTCATGGCTGAAGATGACTACTGGGTGTAAGTATCTGATGAAGAACCTGAAGATGCCGAAGCACACTTATGTTTCATGGGCAAGCATTCATCACCTTCTGACACTGATGATGAAGATCGAAACTCTCTATGCCAGGTATGTGCTCCTTATCACGAAGCTTTAATTGATCAAATGCAACTTGCTATGAATAAACTAGACTCTTTCAAGCTACTCATAAAAGAAAAAGAACAACTCATCTCATCTCTAGAAAAACGAGTTGTTGGACAGTCTGAATGTATTGAAAATCAAAGTTTAGAAATCTCAAGCAATCTGTGCACAATTTCTAATTTAAAAGAAGAGTGTGGGAATTGTTCAAAAGAATCACAAGAGCTAAAGACCAAAGTAGATGATCTGACCTATGAGCTGCGCATGTCCGAGAATGAGAAAATTGATACTGTGTCTCAAAACGTGGCTTATAAAAATGAAAATCAAAGATTATCTAATCAGTTAAAGGAGATTGAAAAGAAGCTTTATAGAATTGGTCAATCTCATCAAACGCTAAATCTAATTGCACCAAAGGAACCCAAGTATGCGAATACGGGTATCGGTTACGATAACCCATATTATCTGAAAAAGGCCCTATCCAAAGTTCCTACGATTTATGCGTCCGAATTTTTTGGAATAGACAAGACATATCCATAATACAAGATCAATTGGACCAAACCAATTGAGGATGAGGACTGGGAAGAGGATAAGTTGAGAAGGGAGAACTCTACTAAAATGAAACTTCCTTTTGTTTATGATTCTTAAATGCATCTTACACCGAAAAAAAATCTTGTTTCCTATCAAATGACTATTTTAGAAGTTATACTCAAGCTGAACTTGATGCTAAAACAGTTAAAACTGAGGAGGAATCACTAGATCATAAAGTTTATGTTCCACCTCTGATTTTAGAAAAGAAAATTGTTCAGCTAGAAACGTCATTTGAACAGGAGAGGGACAGTTTTCAAAAGGAAAAAAAGACCTTTTATCTCAAATTGAGTGCCTCACTTCCAATAAAGAGGAATCTGTGTCCGACAAGGAAAGAGAATACTTTCAGACAGAAATAAGGAAGTTAAACTCACAACTGGCTACCTTGACAGCAGATCGTCTGAAGGAGTAATTTCACAAGGCTGAGCCTCAAGCTAAGCCTACAATTCTCCAAAGTGAGAAACCTACTATGTCTGACAATTCTTATCCTGCCTCCGACACATCTTCCTGTAAAGCCTTTTTGGGTGACTCGTCACCAAATCTTTCAAATAAAGGAAAAGAGCCTCATGTTTTAGAAACGGATCATTGTTCTGATTTTAAAAATGCTTCCGCCTATGATCCACTTCAAACAAATTCTTCCGATGTCCTAAATTCCTCAAGCGATAAGGTCCTTTCTGATGAGGAAATGGAATTTTCAGCATTCTTGAATTCCGAGGTGTGTCTAGACAGTGATTTGACCCAATTTGATTTTAATCCATCTCTACCAAGTCACGTTGATTTTCTAAACTCTTCTTGTGAGCCTCCGGTAAAATTTTATAAGGGTGAATGTTCCACATCCGCCCCACAAAAACCTTCTGTGAACGATTCTTTAAAGTCAACATCCAAAAGGCGTTCACCAAAGAAGAAAAAGACCGGTCGCTCCAAAAGACAACAATCTTCAAGTTTCACATCTTCTGACTATAAGTTTAACGGTCTTTCAGATACTTTTCGTCGGCGCAAAGAAGTTAACTATGCTTGGGTAGCTAAGAAGTCAAAGGAAAGCTCGGCGACACCAGAATTAGTTGATCCAGTTTTAAAGTCTAGGAAAAAACAATAACAATCATGATGTTTTTAATTCTAAACCTTTAGTTGAATGTAATGGAACTTTACCTTTAAAAGTTTATTCTATTCCGCATTTACTTCAACTATCTCATGATTGTCTTTGTTGCTCTTATTGTGGATCGAATGATTTTGTTGATCGTCGTTATGCATCTGATTGGTTTGGCTCGTATCATGTTGCTACTTATCATTCTGAGTTTGATAATCCCCGTCATAGAAAAAGACCCAAGTCTAAACGGGCATCCAAAACGGGTGTTAAATCTAACCCCAAAGGACCCATTTACGAATGGGTACCTAAAAAGAAATAACTTGTTTTGCAGGACGGTCATGTGTGGTATCTAGATTCAGGCTGCTCCAAGCACATGACCGGAAGAAAGGAGCTACTCACGAACTTCACCGAGAAGTTTTGTGGAAATGTAAGGTTTGGGAACGATCATTATTCTCTCATCAGGGGTTACAGAGATATCGTCAAGGATAATCTCACGATCAAGAAAGTGTCCTACGTCGAAGGACTTGGTCACAATCTCTTCAGCATCGGTCAATTCTGCGACAAGGATCTAGAGGTCACCTTCAAAGCCAAGCGGTGCAGCATTCGAACTGAAGATGGTACAGAAAATTTAACTGGAACGCGTCACACAAATCTTTACACGATCGACCTCTCGTCCCTGACAGCAGACAAGGAAGTTTGTTTGATGTCTAAAGCTTCTGCTGAACAAAGTTGGTTATGGCATCATCGACTCTCGCACCTGAACTTCAAGATTATCAACAAGTTGGTGCTCGGTGGACACGTCAAGGGAATGCCTGATCTTAAGTTCGAAAAAGATCATTTATGTCTTGCCTGCGAAATAGGCAAGATGAAGAAGGCTTCTCACAAGCCTAAAGTCACTCCTAGTACTTCTCGGTCCCTTGAACTCATTCATATGGATTTATGTGGACCGATACGCGTTCAAAGTATCAATCACAAGAAGTATGTCCTACTGATGCTTGACGACTTTTTCTCGCTACACGTGGGTCAGATTCCTCCGTTCAAAGGATGAAACTCCCGAATTGATCATCTCTCTCCTGAAGAGTATTCAAGTTCGTCTCAACCTATCAGTCCAGACCATAAGGACAGATAACGGCACAGAGTTCAAGAATCAAGTACTCTCCGGTTACTTGACTTCAGTGGGCATAACGCATACCTTCTCAGTTGCTCGTACTCCTCAGAAAAATGGGGTAGTAGAGCGCCGGAACCGAACTCTTGTCGAAGCAGCTCGCACGATGTTATCTCAGTCCAAGCTACCACTATTTTTATGGGCCGAAGCAGTTGCTACCGCTTGCTACACTCAAAACAACACTATCATCAATAAGCGGTTCAACAAGACACCGTACGAGATCATCAACAAACGCATCCCCAATATCAACTATTTTCATACATTCGGGTGTACATGCTTCGTACTGAATGAAAAGGATGATTTCGGCAAATTCAGCCCCAAAGCGGACGAAGGAGTGTTCATCGGATATTCACAGCAAGCCAAAGCTTACCGTGTCTACAACAAACGGACAAAGACCGTCGTTGAGAGTGTGAACGTGACTTTTGACGAGGCCGCTGATATGGCTTCTGAACACCTCAGTTCAGAACCCGCATTAACTGGTGTGTTAGCTTCTGGACAAATACGTCCAGGATCTACACAATCTCCAGTAGATTCAAATCAAGCGTCTACGTCAAGAGCACATCTTTTTGATTTGGATTTACTTTTTGATTATTTCTATGATGACTTATTTAATATTAAGTCTAATAATATGTCTTGTAACAGGAATGTTGCTCAAGCACCAGAAGAAACACATGTCACTGGTCCAACCGACTCGGGTGGCCCATCCTCGCCTGGTGCTCCATCATCTACTGTCAATGAATCTGCATTCCCGAGCTCGAGTGATCCTCATCCTATCCAAGATCCTACTGTCACACCGGCAATAGTAGGCCCTCCTGAACCGACACCTGTGGAAGGCACTCCTGAAGTTTCCATTCCGGCAATCCCGGATCCTGCTCTAAATGCATCTCTTATTGAGTCGTCTTCTGCTGCTCATTCGACTCCAACTAAGGAGCTTCCACCTCACAGGCCGTCATCACTCGAAGCCGTTCAGGATTTACCCCCCGGTGGTTACGTGGACCCCAATACTTCTCAACAGACATATCAACCTCTTCCACACACCACCAAGTGGACTCGAGCTCACCCCCTTCATCAGATCATCGGTGATCCCGAGACACCTGTTCAGACTCGATCTACTACTGCGAACGACTGCTTATTTTCTTCGTTCCTCAGCCGTATCGAACCTTCCACCGTCTCTGAAGCGTTGAATGATCCAGACTGGGTGATCGCCATGCAAGAAGAACTCAACCAATTTGAGAGTCTCAAAGTGTGGCGCCTTGTTCCCCGGCCAAAGAACAAGACGGTGATTGGGACGAAATGGATCTTCAAGAACAAGAAGGATGAAAATGGAATCATTGTCTGGAACGAAGCGCGTCTAGTGGCTAAAGGATATCGCCAGCAAGAAGGAATATATTACGAGGAGACGTTTGCACCAGTTGCCCGCATTGAAGCGATGCGCATGTTCCTCGCCTACGTCGCACACAATAATTTCATCGTCTTTCAAATGGATGTGAAATCCGCGTTTTTGAACCGTGTTCTCAAAGAGGAAGTGTATGTCTCGCAACCCGAAGGCTTCGTGAATTCTGAATCTCCGAATCACGTTTATTTTCTTGACAAGGCCTTATACGGTCTTAAGAAAGCGCCACGAGCCTAGTATGACGCTCTCTCATCCTTCTTAATTAAATCTGGTTTCTTTAAAGGTAAGATTGATACTACCCTATTTATTAAAAGAGAAAAGAAAGATATCATTCTTGTACAGATTTATGTTGATGACATAATCTTTGGCTCCACAAACCCCAAGTACTGTCAGAACTTTTCTGCCCTTATGAGTAAACATTTTCAAATGAGCATGATGGGGCAAATGAATTTGTTCCTGGGTCTTCAAGTCAAACAATTAGCAACAGGAATTTTCATTAATCAATCTAAGTACATCTCGGATATTCTTCGGAAATATCAGATGGAAAACTCTTCACCTATGAAAACCCCCATGTCTACTAGTTTAAAGCTACACTCTGATCCTGATGGAAAGGATGTGAATGCTACAACTTATAGAGGTATGATAGGTCTCTGATGTACTTGACGGCGAGTCGGCCAGATATTATGTTCTTGACATTTTTATGTGCACGATTTCATTCGAAACCTAAAGAGTCTCACTTAGCTGCGGTTAAGCGTATTATCCGGTATTTAAAAGGTACTGCTAATCTTGGTTTGTGGTATCCAAAAGAGACAGGTTTTGAATTGATGGCCTACTCGGACGCTGACCATGCTGGAAACATGTTGGACCGGAAAAACACATCCGGACATGTCCAGTTCCTGGGAGATCATCTCGTCAGCTGGGCTTCGAAGAAGCAAAACTGTGTGTCCACCTCGACCGTCGAGGCCGAATATGTAACAGCCGCCAGTTCCTGCTCACAAGTTATATGGATGCGCACCCAGCTGAAAGACTATGGTTTTAATTACTCGAGGATCCCCATCTAATTTGACTCAAGAGTGCCATTGCAATATCTAGCAATCCAGTCCAGCACACGAAGACGAAGCACATTGATGTTCGTTATCACTTCATAAAAGACCATGTGGAAAGAGGTATCATCGAACTCTACTTTGTTAATACAGAGCATCAGTTAGCCGACCTGTTCACGAAAGCCTTGGACGAAAAACGTTTTAATTATCTTGTGTCCAATCTAGGTATGCTAAATCTGAAAGTTTGATCCTTTCACAGACCTAATCGAGTTTCATTCAATAACGAATGACTATGTCTAATGCCCCAATGACTTGTCTCTGGTTGCTCCGATCCACACTCCTTGGTTATTGCATTTTACTCGTTAAGTTCTGTGTCAATTTCAAACTTTTGTATCAATAAAGTAGATTTCGTTTGTTTCTATTTTTTCTCGTGTGTTTTCTTTTCTTGGTGGTGTTTTCATGTTTATTTTGCAGTTCATTTGGTTGTTCACTGAAATAGTAAGTCGATTGTGGTGGTTTTCAAAGATATTCGTGTATTCAGGGGGAGCACTATCGTACGATGTTCGGTAAGATTCGCTAGTCCTCCGTTCCAGGGGGAGCAGGTAAGTTTATCGTGTATCTCGTCGATGGGGAGCTATTTCTCGTAAGTGATTCAATGTTCGAGGGGGAGCAATTCCTTTGCCTTAGTTTCATTTTTTTGTTATAAAAAGAAAATCCCAAAAATATTTTGTTTGGTTGGTTTGTTTCTATTCGACCCGGCCCAAATCCCATCCTCGGCCCGGCCCAAATTCCATCATCGGCCCATAAACCAATCCCGGGTGACCCGAAGCTCTCGACCGGGGTATTTAAAACCCCGGTCTTCATCCATCGTCCTCATTCGACCTATTCCTATCGCTCTCTATCTCTCTCTCAAATCCTATCGATCGATCTCTCCGGTATTCTCTCTCTCGATCTTGCTTGCTCTCATTCGACTATATCTCTCTCACTCAATCATCGATTGACAGGTAAGGATCTCGAATCCCACTCGTTTTCTATTCCGTTTATAGACCCCGATCGATCGACTGTCAAAATCGACTCCGATCGATTCGTCTTCCGGTCGACGTCCCCGTTAGGGTTTCCGGTCGATAGCCTTTAATATTTTTTCGACCTAAATTTTACCGGTCAAATATTCTTATCGGTCAAATGACCAGTACCGGTCGAAGACCATTATCGGTCGAATGACCCACCGGTCGAATGTTTTACCCCGGTCATTTAATTTTTTTACCAGTCGAATCCTTTCCCGGTCTAAGACCTTAGCCGGTCGAATGACCATATCGGTCGAACACCATATCGATCTAAGATCTTTCCCGGTCGTTTGTTTGGCTTCGGTCGATTTCCATACCGGTCTAAGACCCGTACGGTCGAATATTCATACCGGTCAAACACTCTTCCGGTCGAATGACCTCTTCCGATCGAAGGTCCTTTTTGGTGTTCTTAAATGCATAATGTGTTTTGGTGTTGTGCTATCTGTGCTTAATTGCTATATCTCAAAGATGTGAGATTGTGCGGTGAAACTGTGAGTCAATTTTTATATGTGGTGTTGCGCGAATTGGTTACAGACCCTAATTCACGAATTGGGTTTGTTTTTCCAATAAACTAGAGTTAGTATAGGTTGTGGTTTAAACTGTGGCCATGTAACTCCAACGACATCTTGTTGTCTATGTTCCTAAGATCTAACCAGTTTATTCTCAACTGGTACAATAGCGCAAAACCCGCCTCCAGCGATTGATCCAGTCGCCGATGCCAAACTGATTCCCGAGGATCAGTTCATACTGCTCACACCCAACAATTACCATCTCGATGTAACCCAACCTGCCATCCAATATCAGGTCATCATCGATATCCTCCGTGGACATCCCATATCCTACGCTCTCATGGAGACAACCGAAGTACCTCTACTATATTTGCAACAGTTCTGGAAATCTCTACATGCCTTGGAGACCGACGGTGGATTCCAACTGGAAGGTCGGATTGATCACAAACCAGTGCTCCTCACTTGTGATCTTTTCCGACAAATTCTTCATCTGCCAACCGCCGGTTCAGTCCAGGGGCAAAATAGCTTTGACCCGCTCGTATCGGACGCCACTCTATGCGCTGATATCTTGTCCCTCGGATACGGCGCAGATCTACGTCTTCCATCCAGTTTCAACCGCAAGCACCTCTCCACTATATGGTACACGTTGTTTACATACCTCAATCGGTGCCTTTCGGTGATAACGAAAGGCATCGATCAGACGAGTACCCCCATTCTCCGCCTATTTCACTCAGTGGCATTCCATCGCCACGCTGACTTCGCCAATTTCCTATGGTACAACCTAGTTCAGAAAGTTCGATCTAACGCGACAAAAAGACAGCACTTCATTCCGTTTATGAGGTTTCTACAGATGATCATCCGAAGCTAAATGAATCTGTATCCCGAGATACCGCTCCATTCAACGCACCCAACCTGTCCGCATCACCCAACTCGCAAAATACCCTCGCATCCTGATCCAGAAGGTGTTGTCGCCCGACAAATCCCAGTCGGGTTGCTGGCCTATGCTCGTCCTACGGCACTGAGTGTTATAGCGTATAGACACACATACAATCTTCCCGCTCCTATGGTCCGACCAGAACCGGTAGGACCTCCCCAGGGAGCAAAACCTGGGAGGCGTGAGGGTCCGCGTCCACGCACGACAGGTGATAGCGTTCGGATAGCTGGGGCTTCCGGACGGGGTGTGACGAGAGAACATACAGTGAGGGGAACTGGAGTGGGCAGTGTCATTGGACCGAGCCAAGCCAGTACTTCACGACGATTGCTTTCATCGACGACGCTAGTCTCTTAGATGGCAGGAGAGGCCACATCTACTGAAACCGTTCACGTTCAGTCCTCTTCTGTCGCAGCATCTGAGGAAACATCAGAACAAACCGACTCTGAGGAAACCGCCACCGCAGCATCGGCATCAGATGAGTCCTCTGACTCTGATGGTGATGATGATGAGCCCTTTTCTAGAGAGATAAGGAGAGCGGAGGGAGTTATAGACGAAGATGATAGTCAAGTGAGCCGAGAGAGGGAAAGAAAGAGAAAATATGAAACCGAGCGTACACGAGTGACGTCGCAACCACCTCTGGTTGTCGACCCCCAAGCCGCATCTAGCCAGGTAGCCACATCTGCTACCCAGTCTCATGTGTTGAGACAGGGTATTGAAGAAGCCGTCGTGGACCTAGCGGCGCAACTGCACACCCACCCCAAGCCACGCAACCGTCTCTCAACAGATGGTGGTTTCAGTTTTGCACGGGGATATAGCACATACGCTACCGGTCTCTCACTTGGAGAGTTCCGGTATTGAAACAAGAGAACAGCTGCCCCTGTTCTCGACTTCTTTCGGTGCACAGTGTCTACAGCCCTTTGATGTAATATCTCCCATTCCTAGGACACAAATCCCATTCTCGGATACTGCTGATGGCCTTCGTGGCTCAGCCGGAACACCTATAGTAATTCCAACTTCGGTTGGTTTACGAGGATTGGGTGGAAGTCCTACCACAGCTATCATCACGCCAACTGTGAACGTAGGCGGCTCGACTTCTACAGTCGTAGCTACAACTGGAAGTCTAAGTGACCCAGGAGTTACCCAAACTGAGTTCGTCTAAAGGGAATATATGGACGACGCCCTAAAGGCTGTCCACACCATGATGAGGGAGGAGGTAGATTCACTGAAACATATGATCAAAGGCAAAGGTTCAGCGATTGAGCCTGAACCACTACCTCCTACACCACCACCCTTCATTCCAGCTACTGATATGTCAATCGAGGACCTGAAATCCATTCTTCTTGCCAAACTTCTTGCCCAATCTCATACAGAACCCTCCCAGGATGCCAATCTTCTATCGCTTCTACGTGCTCAAGCATCCACACCTACCCCACCACCCCCCAACCCATCATATCTCCAGAAGCCTTCCAGCTCCAACAAGCCATGCTTCAGTCTCTGCAACAAACCGTAGCTGTATTGACTAAACACCTCTCAGTAGTGGAAGACACCTGCCGAACCTAGGCAGATAGGCTCAAGCGCCGGCATGATGATCCGGATGATCCTGATCACCATGAGGGGAAGAAGCGCCAACGCCTAACAGAGCCGGAGACACAGTCTGTGGAAACAGTTCAGATGGGAACGGAACAGGGTTCGGGTTCTGGTAGTCGAACAGAAGGGCAGGGACAGGCACGGGAACAGTGTATGGATTTGGTGCTGTATGATATTCCAAGGGTTGAAAAGCCTGAGGAATTTGATGAAGGTTCTCCGATTGTACCTGAAGATTGGGCGTTAATTCTTGATCCTTATGAAGTTACTGACCCGACAGAAGAATGTGCAAACACTGAAAGAGCTCTGGTAGTTATGCAAGCTGAAATAGACGAGATTCTTCATCCAGACGATCAGACTTCTGTCGCGGTACCGTTGTTGACTTATCCTGTTGATCACCCTGATCTTCCAGATACAGATATTCCTGTCAGATTTCCTCCAGCTTCACCAGTTAGGGAATCAGAAAGTACTCAGCCAGCTCCACCATCCAAGTGGGAAAAAGTAAGAATCAAAGTTCCTTTCCTTGAAGAAAGTCAAAAGAAAATCTTTGCCCACTGGATTCGGAAGTATGATGAAGTTGTACTTCATGGTCTACAGTCAGTAAAAAGCAAGGAAAAGCAACGTGAGCTCGTATTCGTGTATAAGAAGTTTCAAGGCAAGTACTCCAAGACAAAGCTCAGGATTACATCAGTTGACCGGATTCAATCTGCCTTCTTCATGAAAGTGAGGTATTCAGACTTCATGGTAACGAGAGAAGATGGTCAGAAGTATTGTTTTTCTGAAGCTAACTTTCCGTGTCTTGAACCACAAGATCTGCTTTTCATTCTTCGAGACTTAAAGACTAGAACCATCAGACCCGGGGAAGCCATTGATGCACTCGAGACCGTAAAGAGATATATGAAGTGTGCGATGAAACTTGCCTCGGTGGAAGACTTTCATATTGGGTTAGAAAGCAACCAGCCAAAGATTAATCTGCTGAAGCCTGATTTGAAGATTCCGTCTGATGCCCAGAGTGTACCTGCATTTAATGTGATAAAGATTCCAGAATTCGGCATGACCTACTTGAACAACAAAGGTATTATGCGTTTCATTCGTTTTAATCAGATTTCCAGATTCTGCGATGGTACATTGATGCTGCTGAAAGATAAGTTGAAGCGTGCACTTGATCAAGATAAAAAAAGGGTTCAGCCTTTGGATCCTAAATACAAGCCACTTGTTCTTGAAGCACTGGGGGTTATTAAAGAGCGACTGTAGTACAGAACACAGATACGATACTTCGAGATCAGTTTTGGTTTTCGGAAGATATATGTTCCAAACTGGCGCGATTTTCAACTTCTATTTAAAGGGGGAGATTGTTAGGGCAATTTATTTGTTAAATAGAAGTTCAGGGTATATTTTGTAAATTTTTGATAGTTTAATAGCTTGTTGGGCCTAAAAGCCCATAAGCCCATCTTTGTAATGCCTGAGTATATAAAGGTTGTTTTAGTTTCATTTGTAAAGTTACAGTCTCATAATTCAGATTACTAGTCAATAGGTTTACTCTCTCTGATCAGAAATTCTTTCTGTAAACCTGTAACCCTTTGAGTTCATATCAATCATATGACTAGTAGTTGTGGCATAAATCTTATTCATTTTTGATATTATTTGCTGTTGATTGCACTGTACTGGGATCCAAAGTTCCGTTAAGGAACGTGGTTTTAACATCCATTTGCCATATTTCATAATCATGAAATGCAGCTATGGAAAGAAGTATTCTGATGGATTTAATCATAGCTACTGGAGAAAAAATTTCATCATAATCTACTCCATGAGTCTGAGTGAAACCTTTAGAAACCAACCTAGCCTTATAGGTATGTACAATCCCATCCATGTCAGTTTTCTTTTTGAATACCCACTTTCACCCTACGACTTTGCAGCCGGTATGTGCATCTACCAAGTTCCAAACTTGGTTATCTGACATGGATTGTATTTCAGCCTTCATGGCATCTTGCCATTTATCAGATTCTAAACCTGATACGGCTTCTTGAGAGGTTACGGGTTCATCATGAACCGTGTCGTCATTGCCAAAGAGATAACCATATCTCTCAGGCTCTTGAAGACTCCTATTCGATCTTCGGATTGTTTGTATCTCGTCATTACCTTCAACAACTTGTTGAGGCTCAACATCATGTTGATTGTCAGTATCAACCATTGTTTCATCTTGTGGTTCTTGAATTTCTTCAAGATCTACTATATCCCCCGTTGTGGTTCTCGATAGAAAATCATTTTCTAGGAACTCACCGTGGCGCGCAACAAAAACTTTATTCTCGCTGGGTTTGTAGAACTAATATCCAACTGTCTCTTTTGAATATCCTACAAAGATGCATTTTTCAGACCTTGAATCAAGCTTCCCAGAAGCTTCCCGCTTAACATAAGCTTTACAGCCCCATATTCTCATATATGACAGTTTTGGGATCTTCCCAGTCCATAGTTCGAAAGGGGTTTTATCGGACTTTTTGGTTGGTGCATTATTTAGTATTCGGGCAGCTGTTTCTAGGGCATAACCCCATAAACTTTTAGGCAGATTGGTACGACTCATCATAGAGCGAACCATGTCCAACAAGGTCCTATTCCTTCTTTCGGACACATCGTTATGTTGCGGTGTTCCGAGAGGAGTTAATTGGGATACTATCATGTTATCTCTTAGATGGTCAATAAACTCTTGGCTTAGATATTCCCGACCCCGGTCCAATCGAAGTGTCTTTATCTTTTTGCCAAGTTGATTCTCTACTTCATTCTGAAACTCTTTAAAAAACTCAAAGCTTTCAGATTTTCTTTTCATTAGGTAAACATACCCGTATCTACTGAAGTCATCAGTAAAAGTAATGAAGTAGCGATGACCATTTCTTGTGGTTGAACTAAAGGGCCCACACACATCAGTATGTATAATCCCTAATAGTTCTGTTGCCCTTTTGGGTTTGCCTTTAAAAGGCGCCTTTGTCAACTTGCCCATTAAACAAGATTCACATACATCATATGAATCATCACATGATTCCAACACTTCGTCCGCCTGGAGTTTGGCTATGCGTTTCTTGTTTATGTGTCCAAGGCAACAATGCCACAAATAGGTCTGGTTTAAGCCTCGCTTAATTCGTTTATTGTTTACATTATATATTGATTCATAATTACAACTATTTTGCATATCAATTTCATAAATACCATTGTGTGGTTTGGCCACAAAATACAAAACATTGTTAAGATAAGCTGAAATTGAATCATTACTGAAAGTAAACATAAATCCAATTTGTTGCAACCGAGAAAAAGGAACGATATTCCTAGTAATGCTAGGTACATATAAACACTTGCTAAGTGCTAAAATAAGACCATTTGGTAGCTTCATGTCATAAGTCCCCTGAGCAACAACATCTACCTTAGCTTCATTCTCCATTAGAAGCTCCATCTGACCTGGTTAATTTTCTCTTCATTTCTTAGTCCCTGAAAAGTAGTACAAATGTGAGTACCACACCTAGTATCCAATACCAGGAATTAGAGTTAGAAGTGAATAAATCAATGGTAAACATACCTGAAGGTCCGACTTCATTAGCCTTCTGCTTCTTCATTTCTGCCAATAGGGCAGGGCAGTTTCTCTTCCAGTGTCCCTTCTGGTTGCAGTTGAAGAAAACTACTTCCTCAGAAATCTTTCCCTTGCCCTTTTCCTTGTTGGAACTTCCAACTTTTCTTTTACCCTTGGTAACCACCCTTTTCTTCTTGTTTATCCCACCTTTATGTTTGATCATCAACACCTGTTTTGGTTTGGATAAATCCAACTTGGATTTCGTATTTCTCTCAGCAGTTTTAAGCATGCCGTGAAGCTCCGTGGGAGTTTTCTCCAAATCATTCATTTGTAGTTCAGAACGAACTGGTCATAGGACTTGGATAAAGAACTGAGAACCATGTCGGTTGCCAACTCTTGACCTAGTGGGTAGCCAAGACGGGTTAGTCGGTCAATATACCCTTTCATTCTTAAAACGTGGGTACTGACTGATGAACCCTCAGTCATCATACAGGCATGCAATGCCCTGACTGTATCAAACCTCTCTTGCCTTGCTTGTAACTGAAACATGGATTTCAGAGAGGATATCATATCCCAAGCATTCATGTCTTCATGTTCCCACAGTAGCTCGGGAGTCATGGATGCTAGCATCAGACAACTAACATCTATTGAGTCATTGAGATGCTTATCATAAGCAGCCCTGACCTCAGCTGAAGCATTTCTGGCAGGAGGGTTTGGAGGGGGGTTTCAAGAACGTACAACTTCTTTTCGTGCTTAAGGACAACCTCAAGAAACGAAACCGGTCTACGAAGTTCGTACCGTTCAGCTTATCCTTGTCAAGGATTGATCGTAATGTAAATTGGGATAAGTCGTTTGTGTATACAGTTTGGTTGGAGGCGTTAGCGGCCATCTACAAAATAAGTTCAATTTTAGTAATTCTTTTAAAATCTCAAATTAATTAATATCACCTTTCAAAAATAAATTTTAATTTGAGCTAAGATCCATATATCACCTATTTTCGTAAATGGCCAAGAAACTATTTACAGAACTAGGTTATTTAGGTAGGAATCATCCAGTTATGTTCCACATAACTCTTAGATATCGTGGGATTTCTATTAATATATCATATGTTAAAAAGCATGTTTAATCCCACTACAACGCCTTGAAAGTACTCATAGATGGCTAGGCATTGTTTATGATATTTTCAAGTAAACTTAACCATACTAAGATATCATGATCGCACCTAAAGTCTTAACTTAAGGTTTATTGGGATCAATCGTCCAAAATACGACTATTTAAGTGAATGTCTAAGCAAATGTCCACTTAAATCTCGTTATCCTGGCGCCTTGTCTTACACTACAATTATCTGATATGATTGGCTAAGCACTGACCATACTGGACTCTTGTAAGTTCAACAAGTATCTTAAATGGATGCGCATAGTTTACATTTGTGAAAGGTTTAAATTTTAGATAACTCTTTTCTTTTAAAACATTTGAATTTATCTCTAAAGTTTTGTTTTAAAAGTTTAATTTATTAAATCGGTTTGAGTTTGATAAACATATCAATTTAAAATATCATATTTTATTTACCGATTTAAAATTGTTTTGCGTTTGATTTTTATTTTAAGCGTTTGCAATTATCATAACAATAATAAAGCAATAAATAAAACCAAACACAATATAAACAACCAAGATAATATATGGATTTTCCCCTAATGTGGTGTTATGAGCCAACACAACAACCACGATCAATTCTATGGACATCTTCAATCTTCTCCCACTGGCCTCGTCATCTTGGTGAACTCCAGGGTCTCCGTCTTGAAAAACTCCGTATTCGGATAAAATACAACAAATTCTATCTATTTACATTTGTCCCTATCTAGAAAATTAAATTAAAAATTACATCCCATGCAACTAATACATTTTAATTTTCAAAACAAAATAAATCAACCACGGGTCTTTTCGAGGCAATCCATATATTATACAATAATTTAAACATAAAATAAAACAGTTTGGTCTAGATGATTTAACATAAATAAAGTGACCAAATTATATGGAACAATATTTTCATATGGCAAAAATTAATTGACCCAATTTACTTTGTATGTTAACAAAACATGATGCAAAACTTCACCGACCCGGAAGAATATAACATATACTCGTGATCCAAACCAAAAACAACCTATAGATTATTTGGTTAGGCCCACGGGCCAACCAACTAGGGAACGAGCCCATTCCGGTAACCCAAAAACAAATATGCAACCAGTCTACAGAGACATGGTGACCAGTTAATAGTTCAAGATCACGGTCTGGTGTGTACACGTTAATCAGCAGTGGCTATCAGACAGAAAACAACCGAGCACCACCGCCCTTGAAGGGTGGCGGCCTAGAGGACCAACGGCCAGAAGAGACAGCGGCAACAGCCGCATGAACCACGGTGGCTCAATTGTTTATTCTCCGATGATGATGTCGACCAAACAATTGCAAAACAAAGATTACAATCAGACTTGCCGCTAGGCGAAGTGGCAAGCGGCGGCGGCAGCAGCAACCGGCGATAAAGACAGAACCACCGCTTGGCTCAAAAGCCAGTGGCGGTGGCCACACAGTGGCGTCAAAGCCGATTGTTTTACCAGAAGATCAGCGATGAGCTAATCGCCGATAACATCAGAAGAGTACCGCCAACAGGCGGTGGTCAACACCATCGACTTCAGCGAGCCGTGGTGGGATGATAGTTGGATGGCGACAGCCATCGTCGGTTCTTTATACCTGGAAACGTGCAACAAAACCACAGCGGCATGCAATCGAGACCATAGTCGACGATGGCCGACGGCGGAAGGAAAAACAACGAGGACAACAGTCCTCTGTTTTTATTTTGATCGATCATGCTTCTGTCCGTTGTCTAGGAGCAGGGCACTACACTGACGAGGGCCAGTAATCCCGAAACCGGTCTTTGTGAAGGGAGAGATGGCCGGCGGTAACAACCGCAGGTCATCGCCGGCAGTCGGTGGCTGATGATCGATTTGCAAATAGTGAAGGCCGCTTAGCGGCTGTGTGTGGGAGGGGGTCACGATTAGGGTTAAAAAAACTCTTTCCTTTATTTGTCAACAAATTTGATAACTTTTGGGCCTTTTTTTCTTTTGGTTCAAGTATGTAAGCCCAACTGGTTTCAATTTAAAATAGTATCAATTTCTTTTGCCATATAGAATTTGTCTCTCTTTTAATTAAATAACATCAAAGTGGCTCTGATACCACTATAGGGTTTTTAAAGCAATTTGTAACTGTTATACGCAGCGGAAATTAAAGAATAAAATTTTGGTTACAAAATTAAATAGAAAACTTTCCTAAAACTTAAAACCCAAATGGATCCAATGATGCATTTAATCAAAAAACTAAAAACACGCCATAGGGTGTTTAGAGATGTACCTTTTAGATCTGTTGTGGTTGAACTAGTTGAGCACTTAGAAACCAATCTAGGTTTCCTCTAGCGGTATCCACACACGAACACGCGAAATTCCACCGAGTGCTAGCCCAATAACCCTAGATCTATATATGTGTTTTTACAGAAAAGAAAAGGGTTTCTTTTCTGTATTTCTCTGAAAGACTATTCTAATTCAATTGTATGTCAAATGGTTTAGCCTAACCCCTTATTTATACCAGAAGAATTATAGTTAGACTATAATTCAATTAAGGATTAAATAAGTTTTAGTAATTATCTGTAATATTCAATTCAATTCAAATCTATATATATATATTTATATAATTATCCTTTTAACCTTTAAAATATAATTATATAAATATATATAATTATCCTTTTAAACTTTAAAATATAATTATATAATTACAGATAATTCCCCGTAATTAACATAATTACGTTTTCACCCTGTAATTATCATAATTACAGTTTAACACATATTTTCATAAAATCCGGGTTTCTACAAATGGAAACAAACGCATTCTTTTTGTGCGACCCTATAGGTTTACATACTTCTCAGTAGTATCTCTGTGTGACACGTGTCGTGGGCATATAATAACTTACAAGTTGAAATTCCAAAGGATAAGAGCTATTTTCAAGGGGATGCCGGAGTTGTTTTGAAGTTTAAGCAATGCTAAGTTTTCTAAAGAAATCAAGGGGGAGAAGAGTTGAAGTTGAAGAGGATGATTCCTTTACAAAACTTAGGGGGGGAATGTTAGAACATAAAATGTTCTAAGTTTGGAAGTTTTGTAAAGTCATCATTTATTGTTATTTGGGCCTTGTAATAGCATTGGGTTTGGGCTTTAAATGTAAACAAGATGATAAGGGTATATATAGGAGTTGGTTTTGTTATTTGTAAGTAATTTTCATCTTTCACAATGTAGTCGAATGTGTACTGTGTGTTTCTAGAGAGAAAAACATTTCCTCTCTCTAAGGTTTGTGAATAATACAAACATCTCCTTCCCAGTTCATCTTTGTTAATCTTTCTACATTGATTTGATTGTGATCTACTGGACTCACACTCTAAGCCCAAAAGCACAATCCGATCGAGAATTGCACCAAGTGATTCACAAAATAATAATTTCATCCATTAAGAGGATGGACCAATTAATCAACTTGAAAAAGAAATCTCAAATTGATATGAGAGAACAACCAATATTTGTTTTCACCATTAACATCACCATGTTGTCGGCATCAATTTGAGTCATGTAATTTAGACTGTAACGTAATGGATCCATCGGCATGTGAGTCAGTCATATTGTTTAACTAAGGAGTTTTGATGTCCTCAGATTGAAACCAGTGCTTAAGTAAACTATATGGTCATCTTGGTATTGCAGAGAGGAACACATATGAGTTGGACTCTAGGACCGTAGGTATTGCGAAGATGAACCCGTGTAGGTTTGGACTCCAAGACCTTTGGTATTGCAAAAAGGGACCCGTATGGGGTCAGACTCTGGGAACTTGGGTATTATGGAGGTGGTCTCTTGTTGAGTCGGACTCTGGGACCCTAAGTATTGCGGTGATGAACTCGTGAGGAGTTGGGCAATGGGACCCATGTCATGAGGCTTTGACCAAGTAGAGTTGACACTAAGTCATCAAGAGTTTTAGGGATGCACTCGTGTGGATTCAGGCCCTAGAATCATTCGCTTTAGGTGTAACTCTATGATGTTTAAGTAGGCATTAAGGTCGGGGGTATTGCAGAGATGAATTCGTGTAAGGTCGGGCTCCGGGACCTTAGGTATTGTGGTAGAAACTTGAGAGAAGTTAGACACCAGGACCGTAAACTTATGGTGCTACTTGATAACGTTGATAAATGACTTACTTTGTGTTCACCACGATCAATAGGATCGGGTCTCCACCATCACTAAAAGATGTTGTTTTTAGATATAGAGTTTATCCATGTTTTCGGTGTCGTTTTGGTAGGGAGTTTGTTGGGAAATTCATAAATGCACAAGTACAGTTAATGCTGCTAGAAGAACTTGATTAATACTTCTGAGATTAATGCTGCTGAGTGAATTTAATACTGCTGAACAAGATTAGTACTGCTAAGTCAAGATTAATACTGCTAGAGGAGATTACTACTGCTAAGCAATTTTAGTACTACTAGTAGTTAGTACTGCTGAACATTAATACTGCTCAAAGTATTAATACTGCTGAAGACTTAGTGCTGCTTATGAGATTATCAAGATTCGTGCAGATCAAGTTTGAAGATTATGGAAAGCTTGGAGATAAAGATGGAAGATTATTTTGAAGATCTTTTATTATTTGTAATTATTTTTTATCTTAATTATATAGAGAATAGTTTAGAATAAAAATAGAATTCTGAATTTTTGTTTTCATAGAGAGAATCAACCTCAAGGTTTGTAATCCTAATTCTAGAGAAGTATAATTCGTATTGGTGAGTCTGTTCATCAATATTGAGGTTGAGTGTTGAATCTTGTAGCTTTACAATCATTCAATAAAGTTTACAAGTTGTTCTTCTGATTCACTGTTTCATTGATTATTGAATATTAAAGTGTTATTCCGCAAACTCTTTTAATATTGTTTCTGAGTGTTTATTCTTGTGTAGAATTAAGATCCTAACAAGTGGTATCAGAGCAAGTATTCTCAGAAATCTTATTCATCATGGAAAACACAGATGAATCAAACAGTACTCTGGTCTCAAAGGTTCCAATGCTCAGACCCAATGAATTTGAAATGTGGAAGATTAGAATCAAGCAATACATTCTCCTCACAGATTACTCTATGTGGGACATCATTGAGAATGTCCCATCTGATGTAGGAAAGATTGGTGAAGATGGAAAAAGAACTCCACCAAAAACGGATGCAGAAAGAAAGACAAGGCAGACAGAGATGAAAGCCTTGAACACACTGCTCTTGGCCATTCCCAATGAATATCAACACCAATTCTGTAATTGCACTGATGCACAGATGCTCTGGAATGCTCTAGAGAAGAGATTCTCTGGTACCAAAAGTACCAAGAGAAATCAAAAGGCAATCTTGAAGCAACAGTATGAAAACTTTATGTCAACTAAGAATGAGTCCATGACTTAAACTTTTGACAGGTTTAACAAACTAATTGGTGAACTAGCTACTATGGGAGTACAGATTGATCAACATGATGTAAACAGAAAGTTCTTAAGGTCCCTTGGAGATGAATGGACCATGTACACTATTTCATTCAGACAGAATGATCAGTTGGAAGAGAAAGAACTTGATGATCTGTACAATGATCTTAGAGTATTTGAAGCTGAGGTGGAGGCAAAGAAGAAGCCTTCTGGATATATTCATAATGCTGCACACCTATCAGCATCAATTGATTCTACTGCTAATCCTGAATCAGTTAATGCTGCTAATGGAGCAAATAAGAAAAAGGCACTGATTCTGTGTTTGAAGCCTTTCTTGCCAGCCATGAAAATTCCTCCTTAATTAATGATGATTTGGAACAACTTCATCCTGATGATCTGGAAGAGATGGATATTAAATGGCAGATGGCCATGCTTTCCATGAGGGTGAAGAAGTTCATAAAGAGGACTGGGAGGAACAACTTCTCCCAAAGAAGAGAAGATGGAGCAGGATTTGATAAATCAAAGGTGGAGTGCTACAAATGCCATCTGAAGGGACACTTTGCCAGGGAATGCAGAAGTGGAGTGTCTCACAACAACAACCACCAACAAGCACAGTCTGGAAACCTCAACCATAACAGAAACTCTGCTCAAGCCCTTGTTTCTCAACAAGGAATGGGGTTTGACTGGAGTGATCAAGCAGAAGAGGCTATCCAAAATCAATCACTTATGGCTGAAGTATCTGATCTCCCATCTGAGGTAAGTTCTAATCTCTGTTCTAAAACTTGCATAGACACTGTTAAAAGGTACAGGGATCACAACCAGAAGATGAGTGATGACCTTAAGATATTAGAAAATGATATAAAGGACTATGTGAGAATTGTTGAGAGGTTTAAGGAACAGATTAAAGGTTTTCAAGCCAATGAACTCCAACACTCATATGACGCCAATTACTGGAAGTGGGAGAAAAAGGATCTAGAACTTAAACTGACCAAATCTAAAGAGGAGAGTGAAAAGCTGAGAGAGGAGCTAACCAAGGTTAAGCTTGATGTAGAAAAGTTTGCCAATGCTTCTAAAGCAATGGGCTCTTTACTACAAACTCAGATTCATGATAAGCTGAGAAGAGGAATTGGGTATAATGCCACACCACCACCATATAACAACAATTACATCCCTCCTACCTCAGACTTGCTGGAAACCAAAGATAGGAAGGACTTGTCTGAGGGAGTCACTGAGATAGATCCCTTAGATGAGGTAGTTGTTGACGATAAGACTGAGAAAGAGGTTGGTAAGAGTAAGGGGAACAAAGTGAGTGGTGAGATTCCTCTAGAGAATAACATTATCACCAATGAGGACTGTGGAAGGGCTTGGATCAAATCCAAGGACATAGAGAAAACAGAAGGAAAGTCTGGTAAGGTCCATTACAAACAGACCACAGTTGTGAATCCAGGTCCTTGCAAACAGTGTGCATGTAAGAAAAATGAGCCCCAAAAACATGATAAAAAAGGGGAAATCAAAGAAACTGGAATAATCAGTGGGCACAAAAACAAGGGGTTGATTTGAGTAAAATCAATATACCAAAACCTTGTTTTATCTGTGGCAAATTGAATCATCTTGCCAAAAACTGTTATTTCAACCCTATGAACCAAGGGATGAACTGTCAAAGATCTATGCAAAAACCCTTTGGTTATAGGAAGAAGGTTGAAAGGAATCATGTGGCTAAGAAAACTGTTAAATCTAAAAGCCACATGAAGAAAAAGTCTGTTAAAGAAAGTGTCAATATGTGGGTTCCTAAAAGCACTAAAACTGTTAGTACTGCTACCACAAATAGTGTTGCTGACAATGATAGTGCTGCTAGAAGTAATACTACTGCTAACAATGTTAGTACTGCTGACATTGTTAGTACTTCTTCAAAAGTTAATATTGCTAACTCTGTTAGTGCTTCTAAGGTTAGTACTGCTTCTAGTGTTTGTGCTGCTAAGCCAATCATATTGACAAAGTACTCTAATAAAGAGTGCTCTAAGTTTAAAAACCTCATCAAAAAGGAATGTAAATACTTTGATGAGAAAGGGAGACCCAAGACCACTTTGGCTTGGGTCCCCAATCAATACTAATTGTTTAATCTTAAGTGCAGGGCAACCAGCAGCTCAAGGGGAAGAGTATCTGGCATGTTGATAGTGGTTGCTCAAGACACATGACAGGGAACATGTCATGCCTCAAGAATTTCAAGAAAATTGATGGTGGGCATGTTTCCTTTGGTAATACTCCAGATGGAGGTAAGATAAGTGGTAAGGGGGATGTAACCAAAGGTAAAATGACCTTTGAAGATGTATTCTATGTTGAGCAGTTAAGGTACAACCTATTAAGTGTATCACAGGTTTGTGACAAACAACATAGTATATTATTTACAGATTCTGAATGCATTATCCTTGCTCCTGGATTCAAGGTAGTTGATGAAAAGATGATACTACTAAGAACTCCCAGAAAGGATAATGTATATTGCTTAGATATGGAAAGTGTTTCAACTGATTCATCCCTTAATTGTCTTGTTTCAAAAGCTTCTTTGGATGAATCGTCACTTTGGCACAGAAGGATGTGTCACATGAACTTTAAAACAATGAATAAACTTGTTAAAAACAACCTTGTAAGAGGTTTACCTTCCAAAGTCTTTTCATGTGATGATCATTGTGTTGCCTATCTCATAGGCAAACAGCACAAAACTTCTTATAAGTCCAAAGAGTTGAACACAATCTCTAATTCTCTTCAGTTGTTGCATATGGATCTGTTTGGTCCTACAAATGTTATGAGTATTGGTAAGAAATCATACTACCTAGTTATTGTTGATTATTACTCTAGATTTACTTGGGTATATTTTCTAAGGACTAACTATGAGACAAGTGGACTGATCAAATCCTTTATTCTAAGAATTGAAAACCAAACTAATCAAAAGGTAAAAGTCATTAGGTCAGACAATGGTACTGAATTTAAAAATCATGACCTAAACACCTTTTGTGAGGAAAAAGGAATTGAGAGGCAATACAGTGCTCCTAGGACTCCACAACAAAATGGTGTTGCTGAGAGAAGGAATAGGACACTGATTGAAGTTGCTAGATCTCTGTTGGCAGATTCAAAACTTCCAATTACTTTCTGGGCTGAAGCAGTTAATACTGCTTGCTATGTCCAAAACAGAGTTCTAGTAGTCAAGCCTAAGAACAAGACACCATATGAGCTTTTAAATAACAGAAAACCTTTTATAGGATTTTTCAAACCTTTTGGGTGTCCTTGTACCATTCACAATACCAAAACTCACTTAGGAAAGTTTGATAGCAAGGCTGATGATGGTTTTCTTGTGGGTTACTCATCTCAGAGTAAGGCTTACAGAGTTTTTAATACTTCTTCTAGAATAATTGAGGAAAGTGACAATGTCAAGTGCAATGAGAACACACCAAATCCTATTGGATCTGGTCCACAGTGGTTATTTGACATTGATTCACTAACTAACTCTTTGGGTTTCAGTAGTGATTATCATGCAAGTTCAGAAAGTGGAGGATCAGGGGATGAACAAGTACAAGTACAAGACATTATTCCTCAGTCTGTGATCTTTCCCATACTTACAATAGAGCCTGTTGATGTCTGTGCAAAAGAGACAATGACTGAACCAATTCAGAGTGAAGAAGAAGAAAGAGATGAGGAGAATCAAGTGCATGAAGAGCCAGAAGCAGCTGATGAGATCCCCTCAGCTGATTTAAATGATTCCAATCTGGATGTGGGAATCAATGAAGAACCTAGTCATCAGACTAGAACTCAAAAGAATCATCCTCCAGAGCTGGTCATAGGAGACATCTCTTCTCCTATGATAACAAGGAATCAAAGCAGACTTCAAGAGCTGCAGGATCAACAACACACAGTACTCTCATGCTTTCTATCTCAGATTGACCCTAAGAAGGTTTTTGAGGCAATGAAATATTCCAGTTGGATAGAAGCTATGCAAGAAGAGTTACTGCAGTTCAAATTGCAAGAAGTTTGGGACTTGGTGGACCTTCCAAAAGGTCATAGAGCTATTGGCACCAAGTGGATTTTCAGGAATAAAAAGGATGAGAGAGGTATTGTGATAAGGAACAAAGCAAGGCTGGTGGCACAAGGGTACACTCAAGAAGAAGGCATTGACTATGAAGAAGTGTTTGCTCCAGTGGCAAGGGTAGAAGCAATTAGGCTATTTCTAGCCTATGCCTCATACATGAAGTTCAAGGTATACCAAATGGATGTGAAGAGTGCCTTTCTTTATGGTACAATTGATGAAGAAGTATATGTCTATCAGCCCCCTAGATTTGAAAATCCATCATATCTAGACAGAGTATACAAACTGAAGAAAGCACTTTATGGTCTGCATCAAGCCCCAAGAGCATGGTATGATACTCTGTCTACCTACCTCTTGGAGAATGGGTTTGAAAGAGGAATAATTGACAAGACCCTATTCATTAAAAGAAGTAAGAAGGACATCCTATTGGTTCATATTTATGTGGATGATATCATCTTTGGATCCACAAAAGATCAGATGTGTAGAGACTTTGAAAAGTTGATGCACAAGAGCTTTAAAATGAGTTCAATGGGTGAACTTATCTTCTTCCTTGGGCTTCAAGTGAAACAGAAGAAAGATGGGATCTTCATAAGCCAATCAAAATATGTGAAAGACATCCTGGAAAAATATGGATTAACAGACTCAAAGCCAGCAAGCACACCTATGGAGACTCATAAACAGATCACTGCTGATCTTGAGGGGGAGGATGTTGATGTCCATCTATATAGATCAATGATTGGATCTTTCATGTATCTCATAGCCTCAAGACCAGACATCATGTTTCCAGTGTGTTTGTGTGCCAGATTCCAAGTCAAGCCAAAGCAATCACATCTGCAAGTTGTTAAAAGGATTTTCAGATACTTAAGAGGGCAACCTAGATTAGGTCTTTGGTATCCTTATGAATCCAACTTTGACTTGATTGCTTATTCAGATAGTGACTTGGGAGGTGCTAACATGGACAGAAAGTCGACTTCAGGAGGATGTCAACTTTTGGGTGCAAGACTAGTATCTTGGCAGTGTAAGAAACAAACCACAGTGTCCTTATCAACAACAGAAGCTGAGTATACTGCTGCTGCAATTGCTGCTCTCAGGTTCTATTGATTCAAAATCAGATGTTGGACTATGGGGTAACCTTTCTTCACACTCCAATCTTCATTGACAATAGCAGTGCTATAAGCATTGTTAATAATCCAGTCAAGCACTCCAAAACAAAGCACATTGAGATCAGGTATCACTTTATCAGAGATTGTAATGAAAAGAAGCTAATTCAAGTTGCTAAAGTTCATACTGACAACCAGTTTGCTGATCTATTCACTAAAGCTTTTGATGTGGGTAGATTCACTTTCTTGGTCACAAGTGTGGGCATGATCAACTCTGAATGAGCTCATGTTTTAAAGAGTGTTTACATACCTGTTATTGGTTTATTATTTGGTGCTACTAACATCTTTCTCAGGAAGTTATTACCTTGCTCAGAGTACCTCAAGCTTCAAAAAGTGTAAGTATAGTTAATACTGCCAGTGCACAGTTAATACTGCTCTCAGTTAATACTGCTAGTCAGTTAATACTGCTAGTAGTTAATACTGCTAGTTAGTTAATACTGCTCTCAGTTAATACTGCTAGTTAGTTAATACTGCTAGTAGTTAATACTGCTCTCAGTTAATACTGCTAGTTAGTTAATACTGCTAGTTAGTTAATATTGCTAGGTGTTAATACTGCTTATGTCCCGAATCGTATAAATACCCTGTTTGCCCGCCCAAAAGTTCATAACGACTCTTTGATTTCTATTCATCTGCTCTCTAACCCTTTTCTCTCAAGCTCCTAGTAAGTTTCAGGCAAGAACACTCAAGTTCAATGGCATCCATGGCTTTCATTGATGAGCACAACGAAATTGCGATGTTACAGAAGCCGAAACAAGCTGCTGGATTCCACCAGATTGTGGATTTTCTCAAGTCCAGCCACATTGCCCATGCTCTCACTATATCGCCAACAATCTACATAGAGCATCAAAGACAATTCTGGGCAAATGCCACCGTAGTCACAGAGAATGGTGTGCAGATTCTGATGACAAGGGTGTGTGACAAACCCTTGTCAGTTTCTGAAGAGGTGATACGCAACTGTCTACGACTAGACGATACTGCAGGTATTACTTCTATTCCAAATGAGGACTTGTTCTCAAACCTTTCAAGAATGGGGTATGGAGGCCAATTGGGTGGTTTCAAATTCTCTAAAGCCAAATTTTATACCCAATGGCATTTTCTTGTTCATACCCTGATGCACTGTATTTCCAAAAAGACTACTGGATGGAGTGAGTTTAGCAGTACCATTTCTTATGCTTTGGTCTGCTTGGCCACTGCCAGAAAGTACAATTTTTCTAGAATGATTTTCAATGATCTTGTATCAAACTTGGGAAACAAAAAGAGTTTTTATATGTACCCAAGATTTGTACAGGAAGTTATAACCCATGAATTGATGGATATGCCTCACTTTGATGAGGTATATGTACCCAAAATTCCCAAAGGTAAGGTCTTTTCAAACATGAAGAGATCTCCATTGGACTCGGAAGGAGTTGACACCCCCATTGTTCTCTACAATGATGGTGGTGTCCCACAATGAAGAAGGTATGGCAGCAGAGTCAAGGCCCTCATTAGACCATCCCACTGCTAGCCAATCCCAACCTTCACCCTCCATATCAATCCCTCAGTCTCTTGTTCAAAAGCCAACTTCTCCAATAACCCAAACTTGCATAAGAAAAAAGGTAAAGAAGGCTCCTTCCCTTCTTGTACCTTCACCCACTGAGCCTTTAAGCCCTCTAATGGAGAATTCTCCATTAGAGAATATCTACAAGGAAACCACAGGGGTGTCTCCCAACCCCAAGGAGGTGCTCACTGAGGTGATGTTTGAGCATATGGGTGCTAAGGCTGCCACTACTCCTGCTAGCACAGAGGAGGTCAGTGGTAACATTAATAAGACCTTCCCCATGGCAACTTTGGGTGAGCAATCATCCAAAGGTCCCTGGTGCCAAGAACCCAAGGGGGTGGAGAGTGCTTCTGCTAGGCAGAAGGCTTCCACTACTAAAAGATCCCATGATCCTTCAAAAGGGGGAAACACTTCTGGAGAAGGTAAGGACAGATATAACTACCAAGAATTGATGGATGCTACGGAAAATATCAACTTGGATGTCATCAACCAAGGAAAAGACATAGAAGAGCTGAAACTAATAGTCCTGTCTCAACAAGCTCATATTTCCAAACTGAAGAACTTGGTGAAGAGATTAGTCCTATTAAAAGAGGAAGAAACAGTTTGTGCTTAGAAGAAGGAAATCAGTAACTGATGCTCCCAAAAAGGGGGAGTCAGAAGCTAAGGACAAATTGGAAGCTGATACAGATAAGGGGGAGAAACATAGTGTTGAGGGGGAGATTGATGAAGTAAGTAAAGAAACAGTACAAGCAGCAGAAACATCAAGCAGAGCAGCAGTAAAAGAGCAAGCAGCAGTAACATTTAATGTTGCTGGTTCAAGCCAAGCAGCAGAAACTGTTAATACTGCTGAACTGAAAGAAGCAGCAGAAATAGTGCAAGAAGTTCTGATAGATCTTGAGATTGCAGAAACCTTAATAAAAGCCAAGCATGATATTCCCAAGGTCATCTCAAAGGCCAAAGGAGTTGTCATCAAAGAACAAGGTGAAGTGATCAAGAAATCTAGTGTTGAGAAGATGGCAAGCAAAGATAAAGGCAAAGCTAAAACGGTGGAATCTGATCAACCAATCAAAAAGCAAAAGTTGGTTGAGTCAGATGAAGCTTTTGTTGATCCAAACTCTCTCAGTGATTTGATAACGACCCTCTCCTATACTTAGTGAAAATTACGTTTTAATATGTATTAGTGTTTCACCATCAGCGATCAGACTGAGTCTGTTCAGTTATCGCTGATAGTCTTTCTTGTAAACATTTCTATGTATTAATGTTTCACTATCAGTGATCGAACTGAGTCTGTTCAGTTATCACTGATAGTTCCTAAAGTAAACAACCAACGTAATCCCTGAAGACAAGTTTCGCGTCAACAGATGTTCATAGCTGAATCAAAGACGAAGCTGCTGAACAATGAGAAGTCTACTAATGACCTGATGCGGATATCAGTGAAGCAAAGACAACTCTACCAATACGCGAAGGAACATGAGAAAAAGCTTCAGCGATAGCTGAACCTCTTTATCTCTGAACTTAGAGATACTCAGCTATCAAACGATCACAAAGCTTATGCCTCAAGTTTCCTTTTGTCTATCCTTGCACAACCTAGTACGATATGTCAGAACGGACAAGTCTCTGCAAACATTCGTACAACAACTCTGTCTACTACACTGTTCATGACCCGGCCGAAAGCATGTCTCCCAAAAGTCAGTTTATCAAAGCCAATCTGTGAAAGCCACGTGTAAAGTATCCTGCCATGCATTTAATGCATAGGGTATAAATAGGAAGTTCACCCCTTCATCTAAATGTGTGCTTCATCCTTAAACTCAAGATGGAAACCCTTGTTTTCTATATCTCTAATCCCCATTCTCTGAACTTCTTGTGCAATTATCTTAGTGTTTCTTTAGTTTGTTTAGATTGAGTCTGTCTTAATCTTATTCCGCAACAAGCTTGTATATTGTATTTTGATTCTTCAATAAACAATATATTAAACTTTAAATTCTGTGTTTGTATTCAACCCCCCCCCCCTTCTACAAACTTGTTTAGCACCTTCGGGACCAACAAGTGGTATCAGAGCAGTTTGTTTAAATCTAATAAACAAGATCTTGCTGTATACTCTTCCTTGCTATTCTAAAATGGCATTAAACACAAACACAAACTACTATGATAATGGCTCACTTTCTAAACCTTCTCGATTTAGCAGAGATAACTTTTCTCTATGGAAAAATCGAATGATGCTATTTCTTGAAGGTGCGGATCCTACTATACCTGAATATATAGAAAATGGACCCTATGAACCTGTTAGAATTATAGCTGCGGTTCCCGCTACTGCCACCACTGAAGCTGTCCCTGAACGATATGTCGTTAAGGAAATAAGACAGTGGAGTGATGAAGATAAAAAGAAGGTAGGCATAGATGCAAGAGCAAAGACCATTATTTCAATGGCTCTGCCTGATGAAGTTTTCCATTCCATCATGCATCTAAAAACTTCTAAAGAAATGTGGGAAACCATATGTGTTCAATATGAGGGCACCACTGAAATCCAAGAGACTCGAAAGATTAACTTGGTAAGACAGTATGAAAGTTTCATCGCTGGTAAGAATGAATCTCTTTCTGATGTTCATCAGCGATTTAACTGCCTAATAATTGATCTAAGAACTGTTGGTAGGACCTATTCTAATTCTGAGGTCCTAACGAAATTCTTGGAATGTCTTCCTGAAAGCTGGGACAGTTATTCAATATGTCTTAAGCTGACAAAAGACTTACATACTCTCTCCTTAAGCACTCTGTATGGAATATTGCTCAACTATGAGCAATCAAATCTTCTGAAGAAGAATCTTGTAAAAGATTCTAAAGACTCTAAAAGCACTCCTGTTGCTTTAGTCTCTTCAGAGATAATTCCATCTCAGCGATCTACTCTCACTATCACTGAGTTAGATTCTGAATCTGAGGATCTATCAGACCCTGATCTTTCAGAGTTTGATGAGTCCTTAGCACTCTTGACAAACTCTTTTAAGAGATTTGCAAGAAAGAGCAACTTCCGAAGAAGTAAACCTCTCTCTATTTCTGAAAAGCCAAAATCAACTCCGGTTGATAAGGCTACTGCCACTTGCTATAACTGCGAAAAAATTGGACATTTTGCTAGTGAGTGCAGGTCGAAAAAGGTCTTCAAACCTTCTACCTCAAGAAGATCCAGTGATGACAAATACCTTAAGCTGAAGAACAAATATCAAAAGCTGAAAAGTCATCAGCGAAAAGGTAAAGGTCTCATCGCTGAAGAAAACGACTGGGCCGAATCAGAAGAATCATCTTCTGATAAAGAAGAGGTCGCTAATCTTTGCCTCATGGCTGAGATTAAAGAAGAAGTGGAAGAACCATCTGAATCTTCTATGAGCTACATATCATCTCAGGTATCTATCTCTACTAATCCCTCTCTACCTGAAGCTGAGAGAAGTCGCGCTGTTGATGTACTGACGATTGACCTTTATAATGCCCTAAACGACAAAACTCAAGCTGAGAACAAAAATGTACATTTAACTCAAGAGCTGGAGAAATGTCATGAAAAGATCAAAGAACTAAATCTTTTAGAAGAAAAGTTAAAAGATCAAGTCATTATAAATGAAATCATCAGTATTGAACGCGAACAAGCCATCGCTGCTTTAAAGACAGAAAAGGCTCATGTTGAAAAATGGTGCAAATCATCAACAAAAATCTCTGAGATAATAAATGCTCAAACCCCTGAAAGTGACAAAACTGGTCTTGGTTTTTGGACACCTCAGGATGAACCTAAGAAAGAGAGTTCCTCACTTAAGTTTGGAACCTTTGTCACCTCCTTCTTTGACACTTCTTACAATCAACTCTATCCCTGTTCTTCTTCAAATCCCATCCCTGAGGAGAAATCCAAAGACACTAAGTCTACGGATAAAGGAAAGTCCATTCTCCTTCCTCAGAAGGCAACCAGGAAAGCAAAGCTGAAAGTTCCTTCTAAACCTTCAGCTAAGCAATCCTCTAGCTCTGTGATAGAAATCTTTGATCTCTGTCCTCCAAAGCTGAAGATTGACCTTAAACCTTCGAGATCTGAAGGAATGAAAATTCCTCCCAGATCTCAAGAGAAAAGTCTTCTTGGACCTGGCCCTGCTCATCTTAAACTTGCAAAACCTTCTACTTCTGGTCCTAAAACCATTTTTAAATACAGAAAGTGTTATCACTGTGGTTTTACTGATCATATTGCAAGTAAATGTCCAACCGCCACTAAAGCTGATAAAATAGCTAAAGTGAAGAAAAATGCTTCTAAAGCTGAGAAGGTCACCAAGGTGAAAAATACCACTAAGGTTAAGAAATTAACCAAAGTGAAGACTATCACTGAAGCTGAATCTTCGTCAGCTGAGAATACTACTGAACTTACTTTATCCACTAACTCTGAAGGACCCATTGAAAAGTGGGTACCAAACAACGCTTAATCTTCCTTATGTGTGCAGGGATCAAAGGGCATCTGGTATCTTGATAGTGGATGTTCTCGTCATATGACTGGACAAAAGGACCTGCTCACTGAATACAAGGAAGAAAAAGGTCCCTCTGTGACCTTTGGTGGAAATGGTAAAGGATTTACCCGAGGGTTTGGTGTCCTCAGCAATGGGACAACTACCTTTCGAAGAGTCGCTTACGTAGATGGACTGAAGCATAATCTTCTAAGCATCAGTCAGCTATGTGATAAAGACTATGAAGTACGCTTTACTAAGAAAGCATGTTTAGTGTTAAATGAGAAAGGAAAACTTGCTCTCAGTGGTCATCGCAGAGAAAATGTCTATGTAATAGATATGGACTCTACTATCACTGAAAACTTATGTTTTCTATCTAAAGCCTCTTCTGATGTCAATTGGCTATGGCATAAAAGGCTCTCTCATCTAAACTTCAAAACACTAAATTCTCTCTCATCAAAGGAACTGGTTTCTGGTCTTCCTCAGCACTCATATGCTAAAGAATCTCTCTGCTCAGCATGTGAAAAAGGAAAACAAACAAAAGCTAGTTTCAAGTCGAAACAAGTTTCCTCAGTGACAAGTCCTCTTCAGCTCTTGCATATGGATCTATTTGGCCCTGTCAACATCCAATCAATAGCTGGAAAGAAATATACACTTGTCATTGTAGATGAATTTTCTCGCTACACCTGGGTTATCTTTCTTCGCTGTAAGAGTGATACTCCAGAAGAACTGATATCTTTTGTAAAAAAGATGGAAGTGCTGAACAATCTTACTGTTCGTTCAATAAGAAGTGATCATGGAACTGAATTCAAAAATAGTTCTCTGAACAATTTCTTTGAGAACAAGGGAATCTCTCACAACTTCTCTTCAGTAAGAACACCTCAGCAAAACGGAGTCGCTGAAAGAAGAAACAGAACGATCATAGAAGCTGCTAGATCAATGCTCAGCGATTCTCATCTCCCTACTCAATTTTGGGCTGAAGCTGTAAACACTGCATGTTTCACTCAAAACAGATCGCTGATAATAAAGCGATTTGGGAAGACAGCTTATGAACTTTTTGTTGGAAGGAAACCTTCTATCAGTTTTCTTCATATCTTTGGTTGTCAGTGTTTTATCTTAAACAACAGAGATCAACTTGGAAAGTTCGACCCAAAAGCTGATGATGGAATATTTCTAGGATATTCCTCCATCTCCAAAGCCTACAGAGTCTTCAACAAGAGAAGACAAACCGTAGAAGAAACAATTCACGTCACTTTTGATGAAACTCGCTCAGCGAACTCAAAACCAATCGCTGACAATGAAGAGTTAAATGCTTGGATGCTTTCTCACTACAGAGAAAATGAACCTTTCTTCTCTAACCATCAGCATTCAGATCCTCCAGTCGCTGATGATGATCCAAACATTATACATCCTACCGCTGAATCCACCTCATGGGTTTCAGCTGAACCTTTAAACACACTCCTACCATCAAATCTGCTATCGTCTGAAAACCTCTCCAGTGAATCTACTCAACAGTTGATCGCTGATGAACCTCAATCGTCATCATCGATAAACATTCAAATTGTTGATCCCACCTCTGAGTTAAGCAATAATGCTCCTGCTCAGCGATGGACCAAAGATCACCCAATAGATCAAATTCTTGGTGATCCAGATGCAGGTATTCAGACACGACGAAGCTCAGGTAATATTTGTCTCTTTGTAAACTTTCTATCTTTAATAGAACCAAAGAAGACTGATGACGCCCTTAGAGATCCAAACTGGGTCAGTGCTATGCAAGAAGAGCTGACTGAGTTCTCTCGAAACAAAGTTTGGAATCTCATTCCTAGACCATCTGATAAAACTGTAATAGGCACCAAATGGGTGTTTAGAAACAAGTTAGATGAACATGGAACTGTAACCCGCAACAAGGCTCGACTTGTTGCTCAGGGATACAGACAAGAGGAAGGCATAGACTATGATGAAACCTTTGCCCCTGTGGCCAGGCTCGAAGCAATTCGACTATTCTTAGCTTATGCAGTCTATAAAGACTTCATCGTCTATCAAATGGACGTAAAATCAACTTTTCTAAATGGAAAGCTGAATGAAGAAGTCTATGTAGAACAACCACCAGGGTTCTATGACCCTAAGCATCCAAATTATGTTTATAAATTGGATAAGGCTCTCTATGGTCTAAAACAAGCCCCTCGTGCTTGGTATGACACTCTCTCATCTTTTCTTATCTCTGAAAATTTTGAACGTGGCAAGATTGATAATACGTTATTTTTCAGAAAGATAAAAGGTCATATAATTCTTGTACAAATATATGTCGATGACATAATATTTGGTTCTACTAACCCATCTCTGTGTACTCGCTTCGCTGAAAGAATGAAGAAAGAATATAAAATGAGTATGATGGGTGAGCTGACATATTTTCTTGGTCTTCAGATTAAACAATCTGACAAAGGTACGTTTATCAACCAAGGAAAGTATGTTAAAGATATGCTGAAAAAGTTTGATCTTAATCAAGCTTCAGCGATGAAAACTCCTATGGCACCACCCCTGACACTTAACAAAGATCCTTCTGGAAAACCTGTTAATGTCACTGCCTATAGAGGAATGATAGGCTCTCTGTTGTATCTCACAGCAAGCCGACCTGACATCATGTACTCTACATGTTTATGTGCACGCTATCAATCTGAACCCAAGGAATCCCATCTGATCGCTGTAAAGCGAATTTTCAGATATCTGAAAGGAACTCCTAACCTCGGTCTTTGGTATCCCAAAGACTCAGGGTTCGATCTAACTGGTTATTCTGATAGTGATTTTGCAGGATGTAAACTTGACAGAAAGAGTACCACTGGTGGATGTCAACTCTTGGGAGGAAAGCTGGTAAGTTGGACAAGCAAGAAGCAAAATTCTGTGTCCACTTCCACAGCTGAAGCTGAATACGTAGCCGCTGGAAGCTGTTGTTCTCAAATCTTATGGATGAGAAATCAACTATTAGATTATGACCTTCAGCTGTCAAAAATTCCTATCTATTGCGACAGCACTAGTGCTATCGCTATAGCAAATAATCCAGTGCTACATTCAAAGACAAAACACATAGAGATCAGATATCACTTTATCAGAGATCATGTGATAAATGGTGATATTGAACTTCACTTTATCCCTACTGACTTTCAGCTTGCTGATATATTCACCAAACCTCTTGATGAGACAAGGTTCAACTTTCTCATCAGTGAGCTTGGAATGCTGAATCTTGAAGAATAATTCTTCAGCATTCATGCATTGTGTCAGTAATCAAAAGTTTCTTTTCATCATTCTCTGATAAGTATTCTGACTCTCAGGTATGATTTCTCAATCCCTACAACTGAATCTTCATTCAGTTATATAAAACTTAATCACTGAATTTTTATTCAAATGATTAAAAGCTTTTTGAAATTAAATTTATCACTGATATTTATATTCAGTGATCCTTTTAAAAGAAAATCTATCCCTATCTTTTCATCAGGGATACTTTCAAAAAGAAAATTCTATCGCTGATTTATCTTCAGTGATAAATTCAAAACGGACAAATGAACAGTCTCTTTCTTAACTATGACGTCATTTGAACCGACAATCCACGACATGCCTTTTTCTGACACGTTCATCCGTTGTTCTTCTATCCAATCACCTTCGAGGGACGTGTCCATGTCATGATGTGCATTTGTTTTCCCGCTTCTCTCACACTCTCTCTCCTCCGTCTCACATATAAAAGGAATGCTTTTTCCATTTTATCAATTTACGCTTTCTGGAAATACTTTCTAAGCAAGAATACTCTCTCAAGCATTTTAACATTCTCAAGCTTTCTGCATCATCCTCTTCCAGATCAACAGGTTATTCTTGACTTCTTATCTTAAATCTTTTCACATAAACCCCATTTATGGGTTTATAAGACTTAAATCTCATAAAATCATTTTTTTTGATTTTATTCTTTAAAAACCATTTTATTCTTTATTCAAAATCAATGGTTTTTCTTCTTATTCTTGAATCTTGTTCTAAGATAAACTGTTTTTCTCTAAAAATATGTTGATTTTCTATGTTTCTTTCCCCAAATAGAAACTAGCAAATCTTCTTTATTTTTAAGACTAAACCTTTCTTCTACTCGTTTATCTACTCAAACAGAATGACTCAATCTGCACTTATCGCCTCAAAGAATGTCAAGTTCGCCATTTCTGACTCAGAGCTCCCAAAGAACAATCATCTTGCTCGCCTCGAGTTTGATGGTATCAAGTACCCACATCTGGTGGAAGCTGCACAATTCCTAAGGCAATCCTGCATTGCCTATGCTATCACTGTGGATCCAACACCTTCGAAAGCTCTACTCCAGCAATTCTGGTTTACCGCTGACGAAACCTCTCTCACCAACAAGAAGGGTGAACAGGTTCCTGCTATATCCTTCAGCACTCAACTAGGCTCAGGGATGATGACTGCCCTAGGCCTGAGGAAAGCCCTGCGTTTCCCCGACAAATCCAGGAATGGATTCGACGCCCTGCTAACTGACGCTGAACTCATCCAATTCCTGGATGCCATGGAATATGCTTGGGAACCCAAACCAAGATCTACAATTCCCAACAAGAAGCTGACTCTTGTGAAGAAGGCACTGATGCCTTCCCAGCTCAACTACGTCTTCTCACACATCATTCAGTGTATGAGTGGGAAGAGTGGGTCACTGGACCAAGCTAGCAAGGTTCAGGTCCAGATGGCTTATTCAGTGATCACTGGACGTAACTTCGACTACGCAACAGCTATCTTTGATGACCTTAAGTCAAAGATAGAGAAGACCGAGAGGGATCCCAAGATTCCCTACGTACGCTTCATCTGCGCGTACCTGAAGTTTCTCTACCCTACCACTTACCCCACTAACTCGGATGCATCTTTTCCAAAAGTGGGTCAGAGATCACTGGAGGTCAAGACACTCCCCAACGAGGTAAGTCTCTCTCAACTTCGCTCTCGTCTCTCTCTCCTCACTTCTTCGTCTTCAGCGGCCACGCAGGAGGTTCCTTCTTCTGCTATCCCTGCCGCTACCCCTTCCAAACGACCATCAACTGGCTTGGTCCTTCAAAGAAGGCCAAGGTAACCAAGGAGAAAGCTACTTCTAGCTCAATACCTAAGGATGTTTCTCTACAAACTTCCTTAGATGATTTCGTGGGTCTCTCCTCCACATCCTCAGCTCAAACCACTACAACCGTGCCAGCGATCTCGGTCGCTGTCACAACAACAGTGACAAAACCTGCGGTAACTACCTCTATCCCTACATCTTCTATCCACATCTCTAGTCCTCCTATTTCTTTGGTCTCTACCACTCCTCAGCTTGGACCAATAGGACCTGAACATCATTCTTTTGAGGAATCTTTACAATTCTACAAAATGTTTGATAATTCAGGTAATCCTATAACCTTATACACTTCTCCCAACTCACCATATAAGCCTGGTTCTGAAAAATTAACTTATCTTTCAGGTCCTAGTTTGGCGACTGTTGACACCAATGTCAACAATTTGAGTTCAAAGGTGGATTCTCTTTCTGCTTCTCTCAACAACACCACCAGCGTTGTTCAAACAGCTGGTGATGCATTGAAGACGCTGACTACCACCTGCGCCTCCAAAGCTGATATTTCTCACATCGCTACTCTTCAGGCAGCGATTGTCACAGTCAGGCAAGAATCCAAGCAGCAGTATGATGACCTGTCTGCAAAGATTGATACCTGCACTGCGACTCTTCAGCAAATCCTTGATAAGCTGAATGAACCAGCTCCAGCTCCTGCTCCATCATTTACAGAAGATGATCGTTCAGCCCTGACCATAGCTGTGGAATTTATTCACCTAGCTACGTCCGACATCCCTGCACTTGAAGGACGAATCACAGGTCTGGAGGCTGAAGTCCAGAAGCTGGCTACTGCAATAACATCTCCACAAGATCTCTCCCTTGTTGATAATGACAAAGAGGGGGAGAAGACAGCTGAAGAAATGCTGAAGTTATTGCTGAACCACCGAAGGAAACTCCCTCTCAGGTTGAGGGGGAGATAGTTGCTGATAAAGCCCCTCCCACCATCGCTGAAATAGTCGATGATGAAGAGGAGGATGAAGATGATGATGAAGACCTTGATCTTGAAGATCAAGTGGATGACTCTCATCAAGATGATGATGATGACGATGAGGAAGATCCATCTCTCTGGTGTTCTTCAGCCGTCACATCATCAGTGATAGCTTCGAAAGAAGTTATCCAAGCAGGGGGGAGACAAGGATCATCTTCAGGAACCCCTTCCCAAAGCAAAAGTGCATCTGCTAAGGAAACCCTGATGATGATCTCACTACCTGAGGAGAATCCTTCTCAGATAGTTCTCTCCCCTGCTTAAGGGTTCAGAACTACAAATAATCCCAGCTGCAATCGCTGAAGAAATAATCCCAATCTCTATCGCTGAGATTGATGATGAAGAAGAAGAAGATTCCCTGGTCCATCCAGGAAGGCCCTCTAAACCATCTCATGGGGCAGAGGAAGTGATGAAGAAAAGAGCTGAAATGATCGCTCAACTAGAAAGTCAACGGCTAAAAGTCCCTCTTCAAACATCCTTCTCAGAGCTCGACTTCCTCACTAAAGCTGAACGAGAAGAATCTGCCAAAGCTGAGAAACTGATCGCTGAATGCAGACGAGATGCCCAACTCGCTTTAAAGATTCAATATTCTCAAGTCAAGGACAAGAAGCTGAAAAGAAAGCCTGTGGAAGTTCAAGCTGCACTACTGAAAGAAATTGAAGAGGAACGATCCAAAGAACAAGAGATCAACGATAAGTCCATTGAATGGTGCAAACAGAAGATGGATTATCGCTCTGATCTTCTTCCAATATCAGCCGTGACTATCTCTGGTCGCAAGAAGAAGGATCAACTCTCAGTGACTATGGAGATTACCAGAGAGGATGGAACTCAGAAAGCTATGTACGTTTCCAAACTTGAAGGTTTCGGGTTTACAGAGTGGATAGAATTCTGGGATGCGCTGAAGAAATCAAAATCTACATACAGAGGCTACGTTGAAGGACTTCTTAAAGCTCTCATCAACAGAGTCACTTCTGTACTGAACCTGCCATCTCCTATCCCTCCCAATCCCAAGAAACTCAAAAGAAAAATCGGGTCCTCCTCCTCTGAAGACGTCGCCATCATCAGGAATGAAACTTCTATCAAATTTTCAAGAGATGCACTGTTTGGTCCTCCTCCTGATCTTTCAGTTCTAGACTTATCTCTGCCTCCTGGTGGTCCTTTCCAAGCTGGTCAAGTAATTGATCATCCTTATGGAATATTCTTCAGAGATGATGATGAGGAACTCAGATTTCAAAGAGTCTCTGAGATTCCTATCTGTCCTCTGAATCATCTCAAGGATTTACTATGCTTATGGTGTGACTTCTTCCCTGCTGCTGAAAAAATCAAAGAAATCATCAGCCAAGAATCCTTGGAACGAAGACAGAAAGGAGAAGAAATACCTGAGTATATGATAAATCCTCCTAAATCTTCTTATAGCTGATAGATTAGTTTTCTCTTCTGTAATCTATTAGTTGTACTTACAGTAGTTAGTAATTTACTTGTAATTCTCATTCCTTGTAATTCTATTCCTGAATTAATGAAATTTCAGTAAAGTACTTAACTTCATCAGTACTGTAAAAGATCCCTCAAAATAGTAATTGGGACATGTATGTTACGAGTCCTGATTATTCCATCATTTTGAATCATAAAGTAATTTTCTTCAGTTACTTTGTCATTATCAAATAGGGGGAGATTGTTGATCCAAACTCTCTCAGTGATTTGATAACGACCCTCTCCTATACTTAGTGAAAATTACGTTTTAGTATGTATTAGTGTTTCACCATCAGCGATCAGACTGAGTCTGTTCAGTTATCGCTGATAGTCTTTCTTGTAAACATTTCTATGTATTAATGTTTCACTATCAGTGATCGAACTGAGTCTGTTCAGTTATCACTGATAGTTCCTAAAGTAAACAACCAACGTAATCCCTGAAGACAAGTTTCGCGTCAACAGATGTTCATAGCTGAATCAAAGACGAAGCTGCTGAACAATGAGAAGTCTACTAATGACCTGATGCGGATATCAGTGAAGCAAAGACAACTCTACCAATACGCGAAGGAACATGAGAAAAAGCTTCAGCGATAGCTGAACCTCTTTATCTCTGAACTTAGAGATACTCAGCTATCAAACGATCACAAAGCTTATGCCTCAAGTTTCCTTTTGTCTATCCTTGCACAACCTAGTACGATATGTCAGAACGGACAAGTCTCTGCAAACATTCGTACAACAACTCTGTCTACTACACTGTTCATGACCCGGCCGAAAGCATGTCTCCCAAAAGTCAGTTTATCAAAGCCAATCTGTGAACGCCACGTGTAAAGTATCCTGCCATGCATTTAATGCATAGGGTATAAATAGGAAGTTCACCCCTTCATCTAAATGTGTGCTTCATCCTTGAACTCAAGATAGAAACCCTTGTTTTCTATATCTCTAATCCCCATTCTCTGAACTTCTTGTGCAATTATCTTAGTGTTTCTTTAGTTTGTTTAGATTGAGTCTGTCTTAATCTTATTCCGCAACAAACTTGTATATTGTATTTTGATTCTTCAATAAACAATATATTAAACTTTAAATTCTGTGTTTGTATTCAACCCCCCCCCCTTCTACAAACTTGTTTAGCACCTTCGGGACCAACAGCTTTGGCCAGGAAGATGCAAGCTGATATTGAGAAAGAAGAAAGGGTTCAAGTTGAAAAGGACAGGGAAATGGCTAAGGCTCTGGCTGCAGAGTTAAATGAGGCTTATCAACAAAGTCTGGCAACTGAAATGGCACAGAAGAAAGTTGCAACCCTGAAGAAATATGTGGTGGTAAAAACAGCTGCAAAGAAAAGATAACCCTCAAAGACATTCCTTGGTACTCAAGAGAGAAACAAGATGATTATATTTCTCAAAGGTGTTGTAGGAGTCAGAAAGGAGATGTTCTCAACGATGACATTTGAGCAGATTAAAGAGCTGTACAATTCTGAAATGACCAAGCTTCAAGGGAACGAAACTGCCAGGGTGGAAATAGAGAAGAGAATGAAAGAAAGCAATGACTTCATGATAGAAAAACCTTTTCCAGATGAGCAAGAAACACCACCAAAGAAAGAAGCCATTCTTGGTGAAAGTCTAAGGACTTTAAAAAGAACCAAGATGATGGCAAGGAGAAAGTCAACCAAGAAGCCTAGAATAGCTACAGAAGAAGCTGAGAAGGTTGCTGAAGAAGAAGGGGCACCTAAGCCATCTGAACAGAAAGAACCAGCAAGAACTGATGATGTAAATATGTACATGGTAGTGATGGACAAAGTGCCTGAACCGATTTCAGCTGAACCTGTTGGAGTGAAGCCACCTGAGGTTATTCTATGGGACACAATGAAGGTTGATGGCAAGGAATACATAAGGCTCAAAATAAAGGATGAAAAGTATGAAGTGTATAACACTTGGGCAAAGATTGTAAGAACATGCTCCAGGTCAGATTTAGAAGAGATGTTTGACATAGGAATGAAGTTGTATGCAGATCAACTGAAAGCTCCAGAGATTTCAATAACAAAATTAGTGATGGAGTATCTGTGTATGATGTTCAAACCTGAAGAAGTGAAGCATGTGATCAGAAATGTGTTCAAAACTGTCAACAATTGGACTCTAGATGAAACTAGTGGAGTATATGCACTAACTATGGACATAAATCACATAGAGTACTTCCTAGTGGATAGAGTGTACAATCACAGCAGACTGAAGCTTCATGCAATGTTGAAGAAGAAGCTAGGATGTGTTCCAGATTCAGAGATGGCTAAGTATTTGATTCAAAGAACAATCAATCAGAGTTTGGGTTTGGATGCAAATACAGGTGTATGAGCCATGAAGTTTTGGGAGCATCTAAGAAGACCATCTGAAGAACTTGACTTCTCTTCCTAAAAGTCAAGTTAGGGGGAGATCGTTGAGAAATTCAGAAATGCACAATTACAGTTAATGCTGCTAGAAAAACTTGATTAATACTTCTGAGATTATTGTTGCTGAGTGAATTTAATACTGCTGAACAAGATTAGTACTGCTAAGTCAAGATTAATACTTCTAGAGGAGATTACTACTGCTAAGCAATTTTAGTACTGCTAGTAGTTAGTACTGTTGAACATTAATAATGCTCAAAGTATTAATACTGCTGAAGACTTAGTGCTGCTTATGAGATTATCAAGATTTGTGCAGATCAAGTTTGAAGATTATGGAAAGCTTGGAGATAAAGATGGAAGATTATTTTGAAGATCTTTTATTATTTGTAATTATTTTTTATCTTCATTATATAGAGAATAGTTTAGAATAAAAATAGAATTCTGAATTTTTGTTTTCATAGAGAGAATCAACCTCAAGGTTTGTAATCCTAATTCTAGAGAAGTAGAATTCGTATTGGTGAGTCTGTTCATCAATATTGAGGTTGAGTGTTGAATCTTGTAGCTTTACAATCATTCAATAAAGTTTACAAGTTGTTCTTCTGATTCACTGTTTCATTGATTATTGAATATTAAAGTGTTATTCTGCAAACTCCTTTAATATTGTTTCTGAGTGTTTATTCTTGTGTAGAATTAAGATCCTGATAGAGTTTAATCCCTTATTTGTGGTTTTGGGATATTAAACCTTATTCATATTTTGGTGTTTTGGACAATGGAATTTTACCCATGTTCTCCATATTTGATTATTAAACTTTATCCATGTTTTGGGTAAATATTCGGCTTTAGTTTTATGTTAAATGGATATTTTTATCACCCAGTTTCGTAAGGAAAATGGTGAGTTTTGAGAAAGATGTTTTTATATTAAATACATGTCATTTAAAAATTTGTGATTTAAATAATATTATTTCAATTTTACCATTTTATTGTAAGGATGAAAACTGTTTGAACTCACTATGCGTTAAGTCTAACACTTTTTTCTTATCAGCATGTGCATTACGTTTTTGTGGGGGTGGTACTTGTGACACTGCGAAGAGTTGAGTGCTAACTAGAGGCACGCGAAAGATTTGGCTATTTGGGAACACCTTCCTTATTTTGGATATAACGACTGTTATTGGGATTTAGTAACACTCGTCCCTAACCTAGACTTTGTTTAAGGTTCGTGTTCATTATTTCTTGATGATAAATCTTAGATTGCCATTTTAGGTAATCAAGTATTGACCTTTGGAAATGAATTTATTTTGTAACTGATGTGTTATAAAAAATTTAAATTAGTCCATCTTTTACAGATTTTGGGATGTTACAAGTGCTAAACTACACCACTAACCATCAAATAGAAGTTACACCACTATTGAGCTCCATTTTTTTTTAACTCTCATCAAACTAATGAATTTCAACAATCTATTCAATATCTACAACTAAAATAATTACTAAGCTATTAAAAAATAATGTTTTATCTAATAAAAATATATTGTATATATATATATATATATATATATATATATATATGTGTGTGTGTGTGTACATAAAATAACTAATAAAAGGTAATATACGGTGCGTTGCGGTTTGGGTTATTGAAAACTGCAAACAAACCCGCATAATATGGTATAACAAAAATACAAACCGCAAACTATACCATGAAAGTTTCAAACTACACGGTTGGTATGGATTATTGCAGTACGAACGGGTTATGAGATAAAATGAACACCCATAGTTACCAGCTCCGTCTTGACATTTTTTAGGCCCTGGGCAAGATGTAAAAATGGGCCTTCGATAAGTAGGAAGAAAATCTTTAATATATCGTTTTTTCATAAGAGATAACATTGAATTCAAAAAATACTAATCATTCATATAAAACCATTTTTTCGAATATTCCTAGATGCAAAATCAATCAATAATTACTTCTAAAAAAATTTATCTACCATATCAATTTTGTATAGCATTGTTAATCTATTCCATCGTAAAAAAAACGTCCTTATGATATACATTTAGGTGGTATTTGGTTCGCAGAATGTTTTTGGATGAAATGAAATATCTCAAAGGGATTTGATTTTAAAGGAATTGGAATGGAATGTTTTCTATTTTGACAACCTGTTTGCTTGACAGACATTGGAATGAAATTAGGTGATGAATTGGAATTTGTCTGTTTGTTTTACATAATGTAGTTCTAGAATTGGAATTAAATATTGGTAAATGACCAAAATGCCATTTTTTTGAAAATTTTAACTTTTTTTAAAACTTAAAACACTTTAATAAAATAATCATTTAATGTGTAAAACAATATAAAGTACACAAATTAAATATAACCATAAATCAATCGACGTTACTAAATCGATATTAAAATTGTTTCAAAATAACTAATTCTTTATCATGTAAAATAAATACATGATTGTAACACCCTAAATTTTGGCGAAATAAAAATTCGAAAATTTCGCAATAAGACGGCTATAAACTGAGTAAACCTGGGTAAACAAACCTGACATAACAATCCTAAAGTATCATCCCGAGAACGGGGAATATAGTTGTAGCCTTTACAAAAGAATCAAATGAAGAACAAGATACAACAACCTAATAATCTAACTTAGACAACAAAGATTAAGATCTGGTGTTGCTATTCTTCCAAAAATACATATCCACTATCACTATCGTATTGGTCAATATATCATCCCAAAAAGACCGATCTCGACCCCTAGGCCGATCGCTTAGCCCCGACGAATCCCATCGCTAGATTGACCTGCTATACATGTCATTTTAAGAAAAAGTGTTAGGCTAAAGCCTAGTGAGATCAAACAGTTGTAGTGAAAATAATAAATGATAAGCGTAAATAAAGAAAGTAGAGTTATGATAGGAATAATGGTGTTTTTTATTATAAACAGTTACCTCTTGGTTTAACGGGGGAGACCCGCTTACTAACACAAGTGACGGAACACAAAAGTAGGCTACTTGACAGTCAGTAAAGCCAAAACACATAAAAGTACACGCAAGGGATGTTAGGCTCAGTGGCTTTAAACGTACACCCGCGGAAAGTCAACTTAAAACACCCTAAAATTCAGAGTAATATAAAATTCAAAAATTTGGCAAAATGACGTTTGTATTTGGAATAAACCACCCAAAAGGGTAAATGTGCAAAGCATTTACAAAAACCTGTGAACGGATATGGAAATCAACAACAAACTAATCTAAACATATACTATCTAGATTACATCGGTTGTCAACCCAAAATCACCATAATAAGGGACTTAATTAAATGCCCATCGTCAAATACTAATCATCTAAAAATGCCTCAAGCCCATGCTCGTCACTCAAACTCTTGGCAACCCACCGCTAAGGGAACCTGTTATACACATCATTTGAGAAAAAGTATTACGCTTAAAGACTAGTGAAAACATACAGTTTATAATTTGAAGAAATATAGGCAATTGTAACGGAAGGAAATCTTTTCAAGAAAGTTGAGTTTACAATTGAAATAATTGCCACGTCATGATCTTTCGATCCAAAATTACATCTTACGATGACGGGGGAGACCACATTTACCAAGGATTGTAGCGGAACACAAAAGTAAGCCACAATCTGAGTTAGGAGCTAAATACTTGGAATACATGGCCACGAACAACGTCGGTCCGTACTAAGATGTAGGGGAGGGTACCCGAGGAAACCAAGTCATACTCGTTCACTAGGACTACATTATGACCCATGGCAAGTAACCGGTCCCACATAACCATAACAAATGACCTCCGAGGATCAAATGTATCCACTAGCTACAAAGGGGAAAAGCATCCCAAAATATAAGCCAACTCAATACCTATGAATCCACTAGTAATAGTCTAGACTTGTTACAATTTCATTTGTGACCAACTATAGATAAACATATAGTTCCCAATAACATTTATTTTCAAAATGCATTTCCAATTTTAACTACGGATAAGAATGAAAATCATAAAACAAGATTTTATGCATTCTTTCAAGTACCTCACCAAAAATGTGCAAGTAGTACTATGTTTTACTACATATAAAATGGAACCCTTCATTTTAGTTGGAAATGAGTGGAAACCCTAAAATCTCCCAAAACTCATGTTAGGTCAAAATGTAATAAACATTTATCCAAAATAAAAGAGATATATAGGAGCTTAAAATGTAAGTTTTGACATGTATAAAGTTTGGAAAATGATAGTAGGAACTCACCAAGTGGGTTTTTGAAGAAAACCCAAAACCCTAGATTTTGATCCTTTGGAGAAGATGGAGATGGTGGTTGAAAGCTTCCAAACCCGAATCCTTAGATGATGCTCTTAACTCTAGAAATAAGTGAGGTAGATTGAGAATGAAGTAACTCTAGGTTAGATTAAATGAAGAGATAGAAATTTGAGAGAGAAAACTAAGGAGGAAGTAATGAGAATAATGAATTTGGGGCTTATTTCTCATTTAAGACGATCAGGGCCACCGCGCGGGTTATGGCGCGGGCAAACTCGCATCGTGACTCGCGTCAATTACTGAATTCGCGACAGACAGAACACTGTGCAGGTTATGGCGCGGGCTAAGCCGTGCGGTAACTCGCGCCGACTCATTGACTTCAAACCTTCTCCAAATCTGGCCAAACTCAAAAGTCGGGGTGTTACAATCCTCCCCAACTTGGAAATGATTTCGTCCCTGAAATCCCACCTACTCGAAAAGATTAGGATATCTACGCTTCATATCCTCCTCGGCTTCCCACGTCACATTGGCTCCCCGATGATGCTTTCATTGCACTTTGACCATCGTGACCTCCTTCTGACGAAGCTTATTTGACTTCCGATCCAAAATGGATTCGGGTTCTTCGATACAACGATTACCTTCATCCACTCTTATCTCAGAAAGGGGAATGACGCTTTCCTCTTCCACTAAACACTTCCGGAGATAACAAGTATGGAACGTGTTGTGGATCCCATTCATTTCCGGTGGAAGTTCCAACTGGTAGGCCTGCAAACCCACACGCTTTAGCACCCTGAATGGGCTAAGGAAACGAGGACTCAACTTCCCACGTTTTTTAACCGGATAATGCCCTTCCATGGCGACACTTTAAGCATCACACGGTCGCCCACTTGAAACTCCATCGACCATCTTTTCTTATCGGCGTAACTCTTCTGCCGATCCTGAGTTGCCTTCAACCATTCCCGAATGCTTTTAACTTTATCGGCCATCTCTTGCACAATTTTGGGTCCGGCGAATTGTTTCTCTCCCGCCTCTAGCCAACACACGGGAGTTCTGCACTTCCTCCCGTATAAGGCCTCAAACGGTGCCATTCCAATACTCGAGTGGTAGCTATTGCTGTAAGCAACTCCACCAAAGGTAGGTGAGAGTCCCAACTACCCCCAAAGCTGATAACACAAGACCTTAGCATGTCTTCAAGCGTTTGGATTGTTCTCTCGCTCTGACCGTCGGTTTGTAGATGGTAAGTCGTACTCAACTTTACTCGTGTACCAAGCTCCTTCTGAAAACCATCCCAATATCGTAATTCTTAGCACGTAGAACTTATAACCCAATCCGATGCCTAAACGTGCCTCGACGAAAGAAACTAATGTCCCAACGTCGGACTAAATGCAACAACAATTATGGGGTCATGACTCCCAAATGAAACCAAATATGCCACATAGAATTAATCGATTAACCGATGGTTAAACGTTAAGATACAATATCTAAGATGTTGTCAAGTGAAGGTTTTCGCATAATACTTGCACAATTTTACCAAGAGGTTCCAATTTGACATATGAATCACATACCCATATTCTAACCATTTGGGTTACTTTAATATTTAGTTTCTAGCTTGGGATTCCAAATACTCAATCCAAGATTACAATAAAGAAAATTTTCAATGTACAAACTTATCAACAGTTCAACATGAAATTTCATCAACCATTATTAAATAAATCTTGAAGCTAAAGAATAGAAAAATATAATGCCAAGCCATATTCACCAACAAATCCAAAATACCCTTTTTCTTCTCTTGAAATCCTTCTCAAACACATAAACCCTAGAATCTCCAAAATTAGGGTTTTTGGTGAAAATGCACCCAAGTTAAAGAAGTTAAAAAAGGAGATATCTAGTAGGTTAAGAACATAATTTTGACATGTATAGAGTTTATGAAAGATTGAACTCACCTTGTAGGTTTATGTTTCCAAACTCTAGAATACCAAGGATTAGAGTGGAGAGATGGGTTTTTGGGGAAGACTCTAACTATCACAACCACCTTGATGAGAGCACCTAAGCATACAATAAATGATTAAGATGGGGTGGTTGGGAATCATTAACTTCAAGGGTTGGAAGGGAGTGAAGACTTACCAAAATCTAGAGAGAAAAGCGAGTGCTGCAAGTCCAAAATCAGTGAAAATGAGGAAGTCTCTCAAAGTGAGGGTTTTAAGTCCATGCTGCCCGCCGGCGACTATGACCTGGCGACATTGCCATGGTCATAGTCGTTGGGCAATGTCTTCGCCCAAGGAATCCCTGCTGACTTTTGTCCAAAACGCTCCCTTCCATCAGCGACCTTGACATCTGCGACTATGCCCCGTGGCATAGTCGCCCAAGGCCTTCTTGGTGCGGTTTCGACCCGAAATGACCCGATACTTCGACTAGGAACATAAGTTTAAATCTGCATAACATTCCAAGTAACTTTTGCATTACTACAAGACTATTAACTATCCAAATGAACTTAATAGGTGGAAGTCTACCTGAAATTACGGCCGTTACAATCCTCCCCATCTTGGAAATGATTTCATCCCCGAAATCCCTATTAGTCAAACAAACGAGGATATTGACGTTTCATGTCTTCTTCCGCTTCCCAAGTCACTTTGGTACCGCGATGGTGCTTCCATTGTACCTTCACAATTGCCACTTCCTTGTGTCAGAGTTTCTTTATCACTCTTTCCAAAATAGCTTCGGGTTCTTCGACACAACGATTGTCGTCCACGCGGATCTTCAACAATGGTATGACGCTTTCTTCCTCCGCCATGCACTTCCGTAGGTAGCATACATAGAACGTAGGATGTATCCCGTCCATTTCCGGTGGCAAATATAACTTGTAGGCCTGAAGTCCAATACGCTCGAGAATGGTAAATAGTCCAAGGAAACGGGGACTTAACTTCCCTCGCTTTCCAAACCGCATTAAGCCTTTCCAAGAGGACACCTTCAACATCACCCGGTCCCCCACTTGAAACTCTACTGGTCGCCTCTTCTTATCGGCATAGCTCTTTTGTCGATCTTGCGTCGACTTCAAACGCTCTCGGATAGCTTTGACCTTATCGGCTGCCTCTTGCACAATTTGTAGGCCAGCAAATTGTTTCTCACCTGCCTCTAGCCAACACACGGGGATTCTACACTTTCGCCCGTACATGGCTTCAAATGGTGTCATCCCAAGGCTAGAGTGATAACTATTATTGTATGCAAACTCTACCAAAGGTAGATGGGTATCCCCACTACCGCCAAAATCGATCACACAAGACCTAAGCATGTCCTCCAAAGTTTGAATCGTCCTTTCGCTTTGTCCGTCCGTCTGTGGGTGATATGTCATGCTCAAATTCACCCATATGCCCAATTATTGATGTAAGGCTCCCCAAAACCTTGATGTAAACCGGCTATCACGATCGGAGACTATAAATAAGGGTATACCATGCCTAGAGACCACCTCATATATATACAGTTTCGCCAACTTATCCATTGGCAATGTTTCGCGCATTGCCAGATGTTAAACCCAGATTTCAAGTTCTAATTGCAATACGATCAAGAACAATAATCAAAATGAGAATATCGTAAATCATATGTCATTGATTTCAAACACAGATTACATTCACTCTCACTACAAACTTTCTCTCACTAGAATGATATGCGATTACACCTTCTCTCATAAGCTTCCGTATATCAAGTGTTACAAATAATACAAAGACTAATGCTATTTATACCTACAAACAAACACAACACAACTACTTTGACTTTGACTTATTACAATGACTTTGACTTTCATGCTTGAGAGTTGACTTTGAGCTTTGACTTTAATCTTCATTCTTTATGATCTTATATCCAACAAATATGTGCTCTAACATTCTCCCCCTTTGGATCAAGATCATTTCTAAAAAGATTTTACAATTCAATCTTCTCTCTTTAATCTCAAATTATACAATCTCCCCTTTGATCAACTTTATCTCTCCCTTTTAGAACTTTAGCAAAATAAACATTGAAGCCCATTCTGCTCTTTATGCACAAAACATTCTTCTCTTTCTTTGATAAAACTGACTTCAAAATTAGTAACATTCTCTCCCAAAGGTTGTAAAAAGCCACTTTCAGACATGGCTCTGATTGCTTCAGCAAATTATCTCCAAAATTTCAGCTTTCAACAATCTTCAACAATCTTTGTTTCACAATCAATTCTTGATCATTTCTTCCATCTCTAGCATTTCTTTTAACTCTTCTCCCCCATTTCATTTCTGATTCATATATTTCTTGAACTCTTCTCTCCCTTTTTGATGATTAGAGCATGAAAATCATCAAAACTTTCAACAAGAAATGTCACTTCATCTATTCTGACTATTGATCTTATCAAGAGCCTTTGATTCTTCGTCAATTCATAATAATGTATTCATCTAGATCTTTTCAAATCCAGACAAATAAGAATGTAACACCTGAATCAACAAATAAATCAGTTAAAATGTCTGTTAGTAACACGAAGTCACTGTGTGTAACGAATACACATTGGAAAGGAGTTGTTGTGATGATCACTCCCCCAGGTCTTCCATTCAATCATTGAAACACCAGAAAGATACTTCTATGAACGTTATGACAAGAAAACGTATTCCTTATGTGCTCGTGTATGTGTTTGAAAGAATTAAGCACATATGATTACTTTTTATAGTCTCAAAATTGTGTAAACCACTGAGACAACAGTAAGACTCTATTATGCATGATCGAAGTTCGAAGGTGGGGCAGACTTCCTTCTTGAAAATATGAAACATTTTTCAATATCCAGATTTTCCAAATGAAAACCAGATTGATTATGTGTTGCGTCCCCTTGAAAATATGAAACATTTTCTTTTTTAGAAGAAAATGAGTAGTTGGTGGGGGTTTTATTAAGAGTTGGCATGGGCTAGTTGCCTGTTTCAAGAATGTTCACAGAGAATTGTGAAACACTAGTAATGTGGTTGCCCGGCTCAGAAAAAGTTGGTGCAGAGTTTGATATTCCTTTATTCTGTTCTCTTGCCCTCTTTATTTTTAATCATTGAGCTCACATCTAACCAAACTCTCTTTTACATTTTACCTCATCACTCAACCCACACTCAGTATTTTGACTCCTCACACATTCGATCACTCATGGATTAACTTCTTAGGTAGGAAACACTGGTTAACGTGAATCCATAGAAGTTTCAATTAAGTCCTCACAAAAGAAACACATGTTGTCCTAAGAGAACATGATGTTCAGATGGTTTAACTTTATCAGTTAAAGCACAAATACTAGTCAGATGTTTGTATGCTCAATCAGATAATCATGAATATTTGAGAATTTTAAACATTGAACATATTTCAAAAAAAGTATATTGAAATGAATACAAGAAACTTGTTTGAAAATCTGACATTGTATGATAAAGATCAAGATCGAAAAGATTTATCAATTAAGGCCTAGGTCAGCAAAAATTGAATATTGTCTATACGAAAAAAAGATATAAACATTCTTGAAAGAATCGTTTCGAAATGAAATCACGCTCAAAATTCATTGAAATTCAATCGGGGTGTCTTACCATCGAAATTTTGTTTCAATTTAGAGACATGGTAAGAACAAATTCAACAAAAAAATGAAACTGATGTGTGTGAATATTTGAAAGTTTAAATAAAAGATAATACGCAAGTATATATCTTTGGAAACACACGGTTTGTTAAGCATTGCAGCATAAGTAAAATGAAAAACATTTAAAATCACACTTCTATATTCATGAAATCGTTTAAGAATCAGAAGTGGTTTGAACATTTAAGAACATGATTTCATATCTGAAAGTTGTCCATCTTTCAGATACGTATGAGATTAAGAATAGAAATAAATCTTTCTGCTCAGTCTTAAATCTCATTAATGTCAAGCTTTAAGTCATATAAGATATGATCTTGTAAGCATCCTCTCAATCTGCATCAGTCAAAAATCTTGTCAAAGTACAAAGCTTTATTCACAAAAATTTATTGAAAATAAAATGACATAAAGCAGTAAAACTTTTAAAGTACGAGTTCTAATCAAATGTAATCAGAAGTCATTCAGTACTCCCCCTGAAAATATGCATCTAAAATATGTCAGTGAAAAAGCACATGATAGAGATCAGATACAACTCCCCCTGAAGTGTAGATCATCATATCTTCCGAATACATATTTTCAGTAAAAATATGTACTCCCCCTTGAAGGTTGATTTCCTCATTTGAGTATAGGAGTACAATCTCATATCAGCCCGGTAACATCATTTATTTTGATCATTGAAGAGCGAGTCCTAAACTGTTGTGTTTAGAAGTCAAACTCCTTATCATTGAGGTACGAGTCCTGAACAGTAGTATTCAAAAGCCTTGGTTCTCTTACTCCCCCTTGACTTGAGGTGCCTGCAACACAGAATCATCTTTCGGCTTTGGTACCCACTGGTATTTGGGTCCATATTTGTTAGTTGCAGTTCGATTAGGAGTAATAGACTAAGAACCATACCAGTAATGATCACTAGTTTTATGAACAAAATCATAAATACGACAATAAGAACAATACCTTTTCCTTGTAGACAACCTGATTAATTTATCTCTCGTGTAAGCAAAATCAGGTTTACCTTTTCGCACTTTGTTCTTCTTTACATTTGATGCATGTACAAATGATTTGTTTTCTTTCTTCTCATCAATCTTTTCCTCCTCGACTGGTTTCACTTTCGAAACCAGCTTCTCTTCATTATATCTCCTTCTTTGTATACTTCAACCATCTACATTTCGATCATAGAAAATGTTAGTAGTACAAATCTGATAATGAGTTAACTGACCTTCTTGTAGAAACAATTTCCTGATGTGAGCTTGCAACTGTCTTGAATGAACATTCAAAATCAGCTGAATCATTTCTAGGTGTGTGGATTTGTGACTCTGGAGTCGTTTGCTCAGTCACCACAACCTTTGAAACAATGTCTTCAAGCTCTGTTATCTTTGAAGAATAACTATCTCTTTCTTTGACAAGTAGGTCAATCCTTTCTTGAAATTCAGACTTCGCTTTCTGCTCTTTCAGTGCACTTGTGGATAGTTCAGATAACTTCTCTGTCAGTTTCTTTATTTCTGCTTCAAATATATTCCTTTCTTCTTCAAAGTCCTTCTTCGCATTCTTTCTCTCATTTGATATTTCTTTAAAGAATCTGAAATCCTTTCTATGATCTTCTTCTCTTTGTTAAACTTTTCTCTTTCCAAAATGATTACTTTCTCAAAATCTGAAATTTGTTGAGAAAGTTTTATACATTTGAGCTCAACCACTTTCTTCTCTTCAACATTCTTCCTGAAAAAGTCTGAGAACTTCTTTGAAACCCCTTTCTTTTCATTTTCAAAATCATCTCGGTCTTTGACCATCTTTTGTTCCAAATCTAATATTTTCTTTTGAAGTTCAGCATTAGCATCCTCCAGATTCTTAATCTTCTCCTCATAACTGTCAACAGAAGTTGCTTGCTGGATTTGGACAATCTGATTTTCCAAGTCAAAGAGCTTTCTTTTTTGCTCAGCATTCTCAGTTTCCAAAATCAGCACCTTTTCATCATTAAGCCCAGAAGTCTGTTTCAGAAGATCTTTGTTTATCATCTTTAATGCACTGACTTCTTCTCTCAGTATCTTCCTTTCATCATTTTATCGCTTTGACCGCTTAGAATAATAGTCAACTGAAGAAGCAAGATTTTTGTTCTCTATTCTGAGTTTGGCAATATTCTCTTCATCATCAGAAAAACTCATCTTGAATATATGTTTACAAAAAGAACTTGAATTTGATCGTTAATCCAATAGAAATCACAAGAATACAAAAAATCTTGAAAGAAAATTCAGAAATGAAATTTCCAAATTCTCTTAAGTATAGAATTCGCATACTAAACTCACTTCAGAATTCGCACACAACTCTTAAGCTTCAGAATTCGCATGCAAATGAAATCAAGAATTCGCAAAAACAGAATTCGTAAACAATATCAAATCAGAATTCGCATACACCTTTTCGCAAGATAGATACATACGAATCCAATACTTAGAAAATTTTGAAAAACTTTTATGAAACACAAAGGAATTCGTATGATACTCTTCTGTGAAATTCAAGGAATTCGTAGAATAGTCTTTTGCGAATTCTAAGAATTTGTATAAGAAGCTATGCGAATTCTTGCCTATAAAAAGTTTTCTCAACAACTTTTCGCAAGAGAAAGATCTGCGAATTCTTTCCTTCAAATAATTTTCTAAAAGCTTTTCGTAGAAAACACTTATGCGAATTCTAAAAATTCGCACAAATCAACAATGTGAGTTCTTAGCTTTTCTTAGCACACAGACATGCGAATTCTATGCAATTCGCACTACAGCCATCTGCGAATTCTATCCTTATGAAATTTTTCAGAATTTAATCTATGCGAAATCTAAGGTCTGCGAGTTCTTCTTGTATTCATGCGAGTTCTTGAGATCTCGATAAAAAATCGATCTGAATGGCTCAAAAACCCATGAATTCTTCGAGTTTTAGTCCAAAACTTAGACAATTTAAGCAGAAACACTTTTAGAACCAATTACAACCAAGGAATTTCAACAACAAGCACTCAAATATACAAATCGATCCTTGACACAGTGTTCGAACTCATGAAAACAAAAACCAACAAATTCATCAAATTGGTGAAAAATTACAGTGCAATTCTCTATAAAATCTATACAAGATCGATCTAGTACACTATACGCACACACTGAACTCAGTTACAACCAAGATTACACTCAAAAACTCAAAATTGAATCTAGACTCGATGAACAGTGCGAATTTCTATATTTTCTTGATTTCTGATACCAATTGTTAAACCCAGATTTCAAGTTCTAATTGCAATAAGATCAAGAACAACAATCAAAATGAGAATATCGTAAATCATGTCATTGATTTCAAACACAGATTATATTCACTCTCACTACAAACTTTCTCTCACTAGAATGATATACGATTACACCTTCTCTCATAAGCTTCCGTATATCAAGTGTTACAAAGAATACAAAGACTAATGCTATTTATACCTACAAACAAACACAACACAACTACTTTGACTTTGGCTTATTACAATGACTTTGCCTTTCATGCTTGAGAGTTGACTTTGATCTTTGACTTTAATCTTCATTCTTTATGATCTTGTATCCAACAAATATGTGCTCTAACACCAGAAAATGCGCACTCTTCGCCAAACGGTCAACGATCACCCAAATTGTGTCATTTCCCCTCAAGGTCTTTGGTAGCTTGGTTACAAAGTCCATAGTGATCTTGTCCCACTTCCACTCAGGTATTTCTAACGATTGAAGGCTCCCATAAGATCGTTGGTGTTCAGCCTTCACTTGCGAACATGTCACACATCGCTCCACATAGTGTGTTACATCTAACTTCATACCCGACCACCAATAGTGTAACTTCAAGTCCCTATACATCTTTGTACTCCCCGGGTGGATAGAGTATTTGGACTTGTGCACATCTTCCAAGAGTAGTTCTCGATTCCCGCCAATCTTTGGCATCCAAACTCGCCCATCTAAACACTTTATCTCACGGCTATCTTCGGTCAAGAGTAGGCGTTGTTTGACCATTACTTCTTCTTTGAGATTCTCTTCCAACAAGGCCTCGGTTTGTGATGTTTTAATCCTTTCCATGAGACTTGACACTAACTCGATTCTCGTAAGCTTGGCTTGTAACCTCCCACTATACTCTTTCCGACTCAAGGCGTTGGCCACCACATTTGCTTTCCCCGGGTGGTAAAGTAGCTCATAATCGTAATCTTTGAGTAGTTCCAACCATGTTCTTTGTCTCATGTTGAGCTCCTTCTAATCGAAGACGTACTTCAAGCTCTTGTGTTCCATGTACAAGGTACACTTTATGCCATAGAGATAATGTCGCCACAACTTCAATGCAAATACTACTGCTTCTAACTCCAGGTCATGAGTGGGGTAATTCTTCTCGTGTACTTTCAGTTGCCTTGACGCATAGGCAATCACCTTTCCCCTTTGCATGAGCACACACCCAAGCCCTATTTTCGATGCATCGCTATAGACCACGAAGTCCTCTGATCCTTCTGGTAAGGATAAAATTGGAGCCTCGCACAACTTCCTTTGCAATGTCCGGAAAGCTTCTTCTTGGGCTTCGGTCCATACAAATTTCACATTCTTCTTGGTCAATGCTGTCAACGAATAGGCGATCTTGGAAAAATCCTGTATGAACCTTCGGTAGTAGCCTGCCAGACCCAAAAAACTCCGGATCTCATATGGGATCTTTGGAGGTTCCCAATTCATCATAGCTTCTATCTTCGTCGGATCTACCTTCACCCTGTCTTTCATGACCACGTGACCCAAAAACTGCACTTCCTTTAACCAAAACTCACACTTGGAGAATTTTGCATAAAGTTTCTCCTTCCTCAAGACTTCCAGAACATCACGGAGGTGACGCGCGTGATCGGACTCATCCTTGGAGTAAATCAGAATATCATCAATAAACACGATGACCGACTTATCAAGGAAGGGTCGACACACGCGGTTCATTAAGTCCATTGTTAGAACATATTTTATGTTTTTATTAGAAGTTTTATAAAGTAATCAATATATTGTAATGGGCCTTGTATTGGGTTTGGGATTATAGTGTTTACAAGGGTTTATGGGGTATAAATAGAAATCATGTAATAGGTTTAGGTTAATCTTTTCAATTGAACAATTCAGCCTTCAACAATGTAGCCGCACTGTTCATGTGCTCTCTTAGTTTAGATTTTACTTGCTTTCAATAATCACTGATTTCTACCCTACAATATCTTGTTCTTCATAAATCAAACCAATCATTGATCTCAATTGGAACTCACAATTGGTATCAGAGCCTAACAAAAGTAATTTTTTCTGATCGATTGAGAGATCTGATTGCGTTTGATAGAACAATCCTGTGAATAGTCGATTTCTGGATTTTCTGTGAAATTGTTTGATTTTTATTGTTTAATTGACTCAGTAGTAATAGTTTATCATTATGGAATCAATTGCTTGTAACAATTTCGATCAAGAAAGTCGAATCGATCGATTTTGAGTTCTTTTCGTTCGAAATTTTTTGTTTACTGTGGTTAAATCGTTTTGGTGTTTAGAGTCAAATTTAGACTTGAAGATCCACTACAAATGTGCTCATTGGCATATTTTGAACCTGTGGATAAAGTATCAACTCAAGAATCGAAGTATTGAAGGTTTGATTGAAGAAATTCAGAAAATAAGTTCGAGATCCACGATTTTCGCAAGATTAGTGAAGAACTCGCAAAGAGTGAAGGTTTCGCAAAAAGAAGGTTTCGCAGAGTGAAGGATTCGCAGAACATTTGGACACGACAAATTTTGATAAGTATGGAATTCGCAAGTAGCTTCGTGCGAAAGTCAAAGAATTCTCAAGCTACTATGCTTATGTTGTGTGCAAATTCTAAGGATTCGCAGGCCACTTGGTTACGAATTGTCAAAGCTTTCGCAGATATAGTCTTTGCAAAAAGTGGCTTCCATTATTGAAAAATGTTCTAAGGTAAGAATTCGCAGGCTGGTATATTGCGAAATCTGAAGGTTTCGTAAATATAAAGACTGCGAAAGGTGAGTATTCGCGAACATGAGGCTTGCGAAAGTTGAGGTTTCGCAAGGCAAGCCTCTGCGAATTGTGGTTTTAAGCTATGCTATCTTGCGAATTGTGCTTACATGCCTATAAGGATCTACGAATTTTAGTTGGTTGCGAAAATTGGTGTTATTTTTTAGAGTTCTGACTGTTCTGAACCCTATTTCATACAAGTTTGCCCTGTTCCTGGGCTTTTTACGCTGAATGCATATGTGACAGCTGGTTGGTCACATATCCTTAGCTACTAATCTATATTTCAAGAGTGCTCATGATCTGCAAAGTTTTTTAGATTCTGGATTTGATGATTTGGTCTCTGCTTGGATTGAGTTAGTTGCCTGAGCATATGCAATCATCAGTCTGAAAAGATTCGTCAGTTGTTAGACCGTTGAGAGCACTTTATCATTCTTCTGACTTGATCACTCAGTAGTGTGAGCGACTGCAATCACTGTTCTGCACTTTGATTGTGATTCATAATCCTAAGAGTTGATAATCATCTAGCTGATTTGTGAAGAAAGGAGTTCCAGATTTGATGACTCAGTATTCTGGAAACCAGTCAGAAAATGAGTACCTTTCATCAGTTGTTGAACATTGCTTGCCTTCTACCCTTGCATTGTAGTGTTGCTACCGGATGCTACCGCCCGTATGCTTATCAGATGAAACTCTTAAGTTGAATTCCTACTTCAACTCATGGTTCACAGACAGATCAGATGTTATAAACTGAAAGATGCACTTCGGTGTCACTCCATAATCCACACATATCATTCTTGTGGGCGTTAAAGAATGTGTTGGATTTACCAGAGGAAAAAGTTGTTTTTATGTGCACTCAGTCGAGGTTATTGTCTACATCAGATCTGATATTTCAGTTGATACTTCGAGGATAAGAGCTATATTTTAGGGGGAGCAAGAGGAGCTTTGAAGTTTATGCAACGCTCAGTTTTATAAAGAAATCAAGGGGGAGAGGAGTTGAAGCTGGAGCTTAACAGAGAATGATTACTTTACAAAACTTAGGGGGAGAATGTTAGAACATATTTTATGTTCTTATTAGAAGTTTTATAAAGTAATCAGTATATTGTAATGGGTCTTGTATTGGGTTTGGGCTTATAGTGTTTACAAGGGTTTATGGGGTATAAATAGAAATCATGTAATAGGTTTAGGTTAATCTTTTCAATTGAACAATTCAGCCTTCAACAACGTAGCCGCACTGTTCATGTGCTCTCTTAGTGTAGATTTTACTTGCTTTCAATAATCGCTGATTTCTACCCTACAATCTCTTGTTCTTCATAAATCAAACCAATCATTGATCTCAATTGGAATTCACATCCATGAACACCGTTGGGGCGTTTGTCAAGCCAAAGGGAATCACCAGGAACTCATAGTGGAAATAGCGCGTTCTGAATGCGGTCTTCGGTATGTCATCCTCCTTGACTTTCACTTGGTGGTAACCCGAATGTAGATCGATCTTCGAGAAACAACTCGCTCCTTGATGTTGGTCGAACAAGTCATCGATTCTAGGGAGTGGGTATTTGTTCTTTACGGTCACCTTATTCAACTCCCTATAGTCAATGCACATCCGCATGGTGCCATCTTTCTTCTTTACAAACAGGACTGGTGCTCCCCATGGCGACGAGCTCGGTCTCACGAACCCCTTCTCAAGAAGGTCTTGTAACTGACCTATCATCTCTTTCATCTCTGACGAGGCCGGCGATACGGGGCTCTAACTATCAGGGCCGCTCCCGGTGCCAGATCAATCTTGAACTCCACCTGACGATTGGGTGGTAACCCAGGCAAGTCGTCCGGAAACACATCAGGGAACTTATTCACCACCTCTACATCTTCTAGCTTCTTCTTCTCAAGTTTGGCGTCTATCACGTACGCCAAAAAGGATGAGCATCCTTTCGATAAACACTTTCGTGCCTTCACCATGATGATAATTGCTACTTCGCCTTTTCGCCTCTCACCGTACACGGTCACCGACTCAACATCCGAAATTGGGATTCGGATCAACTTCTTCGCACAAAGGATTTCGACATGGTTATTCGACAACCAATCCATCCCGATGACAACATCAAATCCTCCAATGACCATTGGCATTAGATCAACCGGGAATTCTCTCCCTTTAATTTCTAGCTTGCAACCTTTAAGGATGTCTCGAACTACTACTTGATCACCATCCGCTAGTTCTACCACTAACACATCCTCTAAACTAGTAGTGGACATGGATAGCTTTGGGAAAAACGAACTTGACACAAACGAAAAGCTAGCTCCCGAATCAAACAAAACACGTGTAGGTACGGAGTTTAGGAGAAACGTAACCGACACTACATCTGTCGATGCCTTCGCTTCCTCAGTAGTCATCTGAAATGCTCTTTCTGTTGCTTTCAGAGGGTCCACTTTCTTTCCCCCACTGAATCCCGCCTTCTCCTTCGGGCACTCACTCCTAATATGACCCGGTTCCTTGCATCCAAAGCAGATTTGTCCTCTAATCGGACAATCTCGAAAACTGTGATCGGGCTTGCCACATTTAAAACAGGTTTTGGATCCTGAGTTACAGGGGTCGAGATGTTTGCTTCGACACTTTGAACACCAAGGAACATCCCGTCTCGGACCCACTCCTCGTTGACTGTTGTTGTTGAACGACTTGGATCTCTTGGAATGCATCGAACTCCCTTCCCATCTTCTCTTTTCAACTACTCCACTTATCTCCACCTTGTTTGAACCATAAGAGTCCTCCACTAGTTGTGCCTCCTCAATCGCCTCCCGAAGAGTAGAGGCCTTCGATACTCGGACCATGTTCATCATTTCGGTAGGCAATCCCTTGATGTAAGCCCTGATCTTCTGTTTTTCGGTTGGCACCAGATGTCCCACTAAACCCAGTTTGTCCATGAACAACTTGTTGTACTCTTTCACTGACAAATTCCCTTTATTCAAACTGTGGAATTCGTCAATGATGCGGTCCATGGCTCGCTCGTTGCAGAATTCCTCCATTATCTTTTTCTTGAACGTTTCCCAGCTTAATTTGGCTAGTATCGCGGCTTCAACGGAAGTGGAGTATACATTCCACCATGTGAGGGTTGCCCCTCTCAGCATTTGAGATCCGAAAACAGCCTTCTGATTTTCCCCACATTCGCTTGATCGAAAGGCCTGCTCCATTTCTCGGATCCAGTTCATGCATGCCACTCGGTCGTCCGAGCCCTTGAACTCCAATGGTCGGCATCCGAGGAACGCCTTAAAAGTACAAGCCTTTGACACTTGCCTCGCTTCCGGGGTCGGGGTTTCATTAGAAGGAATGTCGGGTCCGGTACCCCCGGATCCCGCCACCAAGATGTTTTCCACGACTGCTTCATGCCTACGGTTGCTAGCATCTCGGTCTTCCAGTAGTTTCAGGAACATTTCTTGTTGTTGGTCCATCGTCGCGTTCATGGCCTGCATCATCCGATCCATCATCCTTGATTCTGGAGTCACCTCCTCCATTATTGGTTCAGATGGTGTTATGTTGTGACGGGGTACATGTTCTGGTCCTCCACCCAAAACATTATGTGGTCGAGGGGGCAAATCCGTTGTTGTACCTCTAGGGTGGTCGACCGTAGATGCCGACGCCTCTTGGCCCTCCGGCCGATTTTGAGTGTTTGCCATTGACTGCCACACAACGCGAGAATATAGGTGAGATAAAGATTATACGAATTGTAAACAAGGAAACGTACTACTACATTCATTAATCGTCATAACAATGGAAAACAAGCATAATCACGTAAAACATCCTCATAATAACATTGGCTAAGCGAAATTATGAACATGCGATACATAAGAATTTTCATCACCATTACCATAACTTTCAATTTGTGTAGTTTCCGTCGACCCTAAGACCATCCTACCTTAGGAGTTCTACCCAATCTCACTCAATCATGACTTAAATTAACAGCTTAAGTCTAGGTATTCTACATCATACCTAGTTCACTTAAACTAATGCTCTGATACCAACTTGTAACACCCTAAATTTTGGCGAAATAAAATTTCGAAAATTTCGCAATAAGACGGCTATAAACTGAGTAAACCTGGGTAAACAAACCTGACATAACAACCCCAAAGTATCATCCCGAGAACGGGGAATATAGTTGTAGCCTTTACAAAAGAATCAAATGAAGAACAAGATACAACAACCTAATAATCTAACTTAGACAAGAAAGATTAAGATCGGGTGTTGCTATTCTTCCAAAAATACGTATCCGCTATCACTATTGTATTGGTCAATATATCATCCCAAAAAGACCACTCTCGACCCCTAGGCCGATCGCTCAACCCCGACGAATCCCATTGCTAGATTGACCTGCTATACATGTCATTTTAAGAAAAAAGTGTTAGGCTAAAGCCTAGTAAGATCAAACAGTTGTAGTGAAAATAATTAACGATAAGCGTAAATAAAGAAAGTGGAGTTACGTGTAACACCCCAAATTTCGAAAGAGTTCTTTGAGAGAAATCGAGGAAGAAGAAGAAAGGAAGAAAAAGGGGGCATGTATTCTGGTCTGCAGGGCGCACGGGTCGTGCTGGGCCACAGAAGAGTTGGCACGGGCCGTGCCATTTCCTTCACAAAAGTGGCATGGGTCGCCCAAGGCCTTCTTGGTGCGGTTTCGACCCGAAACGACCCGATACTTCGACTAGGAACATAAGTTTAAATCCGCAAAACATTCCAAGTACCTTTTGCATTACTACAAGACTATTAGGGTGCGTTTGGTACACAGACAGGACAGGACAAGACAAGATGGAACAGGACAGGACGGAACAGAACAGGACAGTTGTCCAGCGTTTGGCAAGACATGACAGAACTGGACAGAACAGGACTAGACCGGTTAAATGACGAATTTACCCCTGATGAAAAATCATAGATTACATCACATAAAACTAATTTACATCACTAATACATAGTGCAATGGATTATCAAAAACATAAAACTAATCTATCACGATTGGATTTTGGATATAGAAATCAAAACCCAAATTTTAAATTTCGGATTTTAGGTTGTTTCGGGTTTGGGTTGGTCGAGTTTCGGATTGATGTTGGTCGGGTTCGGGTATTATATAATGCAAAAGTTATATATAAATTCAATCGTTTTTTAGGATGAATACAATCGATTGAAAGATTGATGAAATCAATAGCAAGTTTAAAATTTAGAAAATATTTCAACATACTATAATTTACGATTTTCAAAAAATAATTAGATATATATATATATATATATATCTATATATATTTAAAATATAGATTTATGTTATTTCGGGTTTTCGGACGGGTTGGGTGGCCAACGATCAAACCCAATCCGAACCCGGATATCCTCCCAAATGTCGGGTTTCGGATTATCGGATTTCGGACTATTCGGGTTTTGCACACCCCTAGCTTGGAGGCGTGGATGATGAGAAGATATATTTTATGTTTTTAACAAAGGGTATATTAGTCAAAGTATTGATGTTCTACTTAGTTCCAGGGGGTTGGAGTGGGACAAGTATGTCTCATGCTTGTTCCACTTAGTTCTAGTGTGTCCCACGTATGGTCACGCCAAACATGGGACAAGTATGTTCTGTTCTGTCCTGATCCACTCTGTTCTGCATACCAAACGCACCCTTAACTATCCAAATGAACTTAATAGGTGGAAGTCCACCCGAAATTACGGGCGTTACAATGATAGACATAATTCAGTGTTTATTATATTAATTAAAAAAATTAACTATTATACTGAATAAATATTAAGACAAATTTAGTTAAAATATATTTCGAAAAAATAAATTAAAAAACAAAAGTATTAAATTAAATGAAATATGTTGTCAGCTGAATAAAAGTATATTTTAAAAAAATAAAATAAAACAAATAAAATATATTTTGTAAAATTAAATAAAAAACAAAAATGTTAAATTAAATAAAAAATAAAATAAAAAACAAAAATGTTAAATTAAATTAAATAGGTTATATTCGGATTAAAAGATATATTTGGAATTGTGAAAATATAACATTTTATTTCATCAAAATAGTAACTTATTGCGAAGGAGTATTGAAATCCCTTTTTTTGTGTAATTTGATGGATTTTGAAGATTAATTTTTTTTAAAAGAATGAAACAAACGACGAAATGAAATTTAGTCAAATGAATTTAACATTTCAATTCTCTCAGATTCTTTGAAAATCTGTAAACCAAATGCCACCTTAATATATAGATTGACATCATTTGGGGTTACAATATTGACTATTTGAAGTAACACTCTATGTAAATCAATACAAATCAGTTGGATTTCCATATACATCAGGTTAACGTTTTTCATCACTGTTTTAAACTTTTAGTGTTAAAACGAAATTTTTTGGAACCATCGATCTTAGAATCAAAGGGCCGTGTTGGTTATAGCTTGTAATTTTATTATTGTTTTAGAGATAATAGAATACTTAAGATTCATGCACTCAATATTAAGGGGGTGTTTGGGATTGCTTAGTTAATAAGCACCTTAAATAAGCAATCCCAAACACCCCCCAAGTAATAAAGAGTCATTAATGTTTGAAAAACAAGGGTATAGATATAAGTTTGACCGTCTCATATGGTTGGTAATTTTTTTTCAAAATGTAGGAGTTTTCTTAGTTAATAACAAGAAATCTATTATATTCTAATAAAAATATAAAATTCATGTGGATGAAATAATCAAAAGACTCGGTAGGAGATGAATGATGAATAATATATCAAGGTTTTCTAGGTGAGTAGTTTTATACTTGACACTTGATAAAAAAAAACTTAGAAAAATAATAATGAATATAACAAAATGAACGAGTAATTAACCTTTTACATATATTCTTTTCCAATGTAATTAATTAATACATGTTTGGACCTTAAATAGAATAAAAAATTCCTTGGGTACTCCAAAATACTAAAATAACGTGTGTCTTTTTTATTTACTATTTTCTTTTTACTAACACGATATAAAAAAAGGGCCCCTATTTATCGTGGGTCCTGGGCATACACCTTGGCCCACTCTCTCTCAAGAACGGCCCTAGGGATGTAAACGAGTGGAGTCGAGTCGAGTAGAAGGTTATTCGAGCTCGACTTGAGAAAACAATACCAGGCGCGAGTTTGACTCGAGCTCGAATAACTTTTTCAATGTAGGATCGAGCTCGATGCTCGTTTATGGACTAGAGGTTGATAGTTTTATATTTTTCTTATATGATTTATGAACATATGAGTATCTTTGACTCGAAAAGTGTATGCTCGAATGACTCGGCTTGGCTTGACCCGAATTTTTTTATCGAGTTTTCGAACAAGGCGAGTCGAACATTGGTGTTATGAAGCTTGGGCTTGTTAAGTTAAACGAGTTTTATTATGTGTTCGAGATCGACTCGAGCTTGAGAATTATTAAGCTCGAGCTCAAGATAAACGAGCTCGAGTAGCTCGTTAAAAGTTCGATTCATTTACACCCCTAAATACCCTGAAAATTGCCTGACAAATTAGCTAATAAGTTAATCATGTTTTATAAAAAAATATCTGATAAGTTAAACGATAATGTAAAGTAAATGACATATTAAAAAGAGTGAATTGTGGATTTGGTCCCTGTAGTTTTATGATTTCTTTGACCATGGTCCTCATTCTATGTTTATTGTGGATATAGTCCCTGTGGTATGCAATATATTGTGGCTAGGGTCCCTAAACACTAACATCATTAACTTTAAAGGGTTAAAGGCATCATGTGTTTTGCACACTATGGGTATAATAGTCATTTTACTTTTACTTTTCCCTTTCAATTTATTTTATACACCTTTAAAACAAACAATACTAAATTGTGGATTTGGTCCCTATGCATCACTCATCATCTTTAAAACACATTTATCATCTCTCTTAATTTTTTTTAATCCAATCTTCATTGTCAAAGTACAAGAAAAACTAACTAATTAAAGTGCAAAAAAAAAAATTACTTGCATTTAAAAATAACAATTGTTTGAACCCAACACTACATCCTAAAAAAGACAACCTATCAAAATAACAATTGTTTGAAACCAATATTACATCCCCAAAAAGACAACACATCAAAATGACAATTGTTTATATCAACATTTATGTAGTAATTGTTGGCAACGATTTTGTTTATTTTTTTGACGACATCTAAGTGACTTGAGTAGGAAGTACATTAATCATTTTCATAAAATGCATAGACCATTTGGAAACCATGATGTGGGAAAAAGGCTTATATGCATGTCAGTTGACATCTGTAAACACAAATATATTATGACATAGGAGGTTGAAAGGAAGACAATAGTGTCATAAGAGCATCTCCAATCGGCCGTTAAATCGCCTATCAGAATTTATTTATACCAAAATTACCATTTTAACATTAATAATTTGTTTTTAAATTTAACATATTTATATTAAGTAAATTATATATACATTTAATATATATTTGATGTTTTTTTAGAGTGTGATTGGAGTTTTTTTTTTTTGTGTTGATGGGCCCACCAAATTTGATATTTTTGTGTTAAATTTGGTGTTGTGGTTTGAGATGCTCTTAAATAGTCATATTTGAATTACACACCAAGTCACTTGAAACTTGCTGGGGATCCATACATTTTCAATTAGCATTTTAATATCTAATGCACTATATAATGAAGTTTGGATCTCCAAAATGAAGATGATTATATCACATTTCCAAATGGTCTATGTATTTTACGAGAAGAATTAATATAGTTCATACTCAAGTCACTTAGATGTCATTAAAAAAAAAACCGTTGCCAACAACTACTACATAAATGTTGATATAAAACAATTGTCATTTTGATAGGTTGTCATTTTGGGGATGTAATATTGGTTTCAAACAATTGTTATTTTGATAGGTTATCTTTTTTAGAATGTAGTGTTGGGTTCAAACAATTGTTATTTTTAAATGCAAGTAATTTTTTTTTCACTTTAACAAATTAGTTTTTCTTGTACTTTGACAATGAAGATCGGATGAATTTTTTTAAGAAAGATAATAAATGTGTTTTAAAGATGATGAATGATGCATAGAGACCAAATCCATAATTTAGTATTGTTTGTTTTAAATGTATATAGAATAAATTGAAAGTGAAAAATAAAATGACTATTATACACATAGTGTGCAAGTCACATGATGCCTTTAACCTTTCAAATTTAATGATGTTAGTGTTTAGGGACCCTAGTCACAATATATTGCATATCACAAGGACCATATCCACAATAAACATAGAATGAGGATCATGGTCAAAAAAATCACATAACCATATGGACCAAATCCACAATTCACTCTATTAAAGAATTACTTAATTTTAAAATATAAGAGTATAAATGAATGAAAATTGTTAAAATGCTAGAAGAAGGGGCCTACAAACAAATAACAAAACGAGGATTTTGCTCGTTGTTGCAAACATGGCCATAACATAAAGCATGATATGGATTAGTTTTTTAAAATAAATATTTGGTGGTTGCTAAATGAAATGGCAAGCTGTTAAAAATCAAAATTGACAGTTTTGACGAGCAATCACGATCTTCCCGGAATTGCGTACCTTTCGTTGCCATCTGTGTGCCAAAATCCTCTATATGGCCGCCGAATTTACGAAGCTCCAGTGAGCAATCGACGAGGGTTTTGGGGTTTATGCTTTCAATTTTCAGGTCGATAATCGTTGTAATCGCTCAATCAATCGTCAATCTTTCACAAGGAGGACCCTGTGAGTTGATTAAAGCAAACCCTTGTTGTATCTCTGCTGATGAAGAAGTTGGGAGCAGAAGATTTTGTTAATTTGTTCGTTGCTTTCAAGTTTTCTCCACCTACATGGCCAAGTCTAGTTGCTGGTGTCTTTGTTTTTATCAGTCTCACCCTTTCAATTTACTTGCTGTTCGAGCATCTATCTGCTTACAAGAATCCCGAGGTCTCTCTATTTAATCATTCTTGAAGTTTCCTTAGGGTCAACTCATCTACAACTTTGCGATTTTTCAGCTTTGAGTTTTTTGGCCTTTTTGGAAATTAGGTGGATGATCATGTGGACCTCTTTGAACTAAAGATGTTCATATAGTCGTCTGCTCTAAGCTATAGAAATTTCGAATTGAAAATCGAAAGCTGTAAACGTGTTTGATTTTGCTGGATGATCAGCTTTTTATGCGTAATTGATTTCAAACTGATGTTTGATTGTTGTTATTTGGTGAACAGGAACAGAAGTTTTTGTTCGGCATTATACTCATGGCACCTTGTTATGCGGTTGAATCAGTAAGCAATGACTGAATTATTTTCAATAAAACCTCTTTAAGTTTCTATCATGTTCGTTGGTGACAGATACCGGTTGTCTGTCTGTCTTTAGCTTTTGCATACATGGCACCTGTAGATATTTTTGTGTTTAGAAATATCGTTGTTTGCTGAATTCATCTTTGTGACGTTTATTACTCTTGCATACCATTATTTATGTGTGGTCTCAGAAGTGACCGGGGCACACCTAGGGGTGCCAAAGAATCCGAAACGGAAAAACCCACTTAAACCAAATGAGTTTTGGGGTATTCGGTTTTCTGGTTAAGCACTTCGGTTAACCGAATAAGGATGTCGGTTACTTTTCTATTAGCATTAGGTGAATTGGTTTATCTTAAGCTAAAGAACAACTGAACAACCATACCACACAATAATTTTTATAAAACATAGAATTTACAATACCGTACACAATCACTTTCAAGAACAACCACATTGTCCCTTTAAATCAGATACAAAAAACAGCACCAAACAAATCAACAGCAGTAGCCAGCACCCAGCCGCAAAAGTTAGATTCATCATTCATGGCAAAATAAGAAATAGATAGAAGAAATCATATAGTTCACATGTCAATACCGTTATTATAATTCCCCGATATGTTAATATAATTCCCTGATACTATGATATTGACGGTTTCAATTACAATACGTTACAAGTTAAATATAACGTTTCTTCCCTATGGATAACATACTAACAGGTATTCCAAAAATTATTAGTGTTAAAAAGGAAGTCAAGAATTTTTTTTTTTTTTTTTGGGGGGGGGGGGGGGGGAAGGGTATTCTAAAAATGGTGCTGCTCCAGACGCCTATGGAACATAGGGGGCTGGGGGCACGAGATGAGAGGGGGCTGGGGGCACGAGGTGAGAGGGGGCTGGCGGCAACCAGAGGGAGTAAAAATATTCTTCTTTCACAACAGTTTTGACAGGGAGCACGTTCCCCCTCCCTTTGCTAGGTAGGTCCACCAATGTGTGGTCTTGAAATTTGTTTATATTTGGAATAATGCTGAGGGCTTGATCATGCAATGGTTGTTGAACGCTCAGTCTTTAGGCATTATTGAATTGTTTCTATGGAGCTTGATTAGGGAATTGTCTTGAGAATGACTTGGTTAGCTGATAGCTCTAAATTAGATATTTGACAAGCAAATCACATAGAGATAACTAGGGGCCCATTTGTTTTGACAAAATGTTTTTGATGGATTTGGATCTTGTGCAAAGGATTTGGAATCTTTGATGTGTTTGGTTTGTAAGATTTGGAATGGAATGGAATTTCATTCTTTATAGAAACAAATTATAAATAATTATAAAAATAATTAAATTACCTTTTATTACTTGATTTTACAAAACAAATGTTTTTAACATATTTTAAAACATTATTACAAATAAATCTCATGAAATCCGGTGAAATACCAACTATCTCCATAGGATTTCTAAATCCAATGTTTGTGAGATTTCATTGAAATCCATGATTTCAATTCCGGACTTTCCTTTAAACCAAATGCAGGATTGGAATGGAACTCAATTCCAAATCCCTCCAGATCCTACCAAATCCCGCAAACCGAACGGGCCCTAGGATGTTGATCATACAGAAATGTTTTGTCAAATTAAAGGCATGGAGTCCACAGAATAGAATGTGAAATATGAACATGTATGGTGTGCACGTATGGGCTGTCCATGGGACAAGCCAAGAAAAGAAGAAAAAGACATGAAGAAAACATAAGTAAAGAACCGTTGCAACTGGTCTTCATCGATCCAACCTGGTATAATATGATATGTCCAATCTATGAGAATCATCCATTACCAGAAGTTGTAAGCGAAACAATGCATAACCATACTAGAACCTTGATGAATCTAGCAACATTCCATTTCAAACCATATGATTGGGTCTCCCTACATTCGTTGCCTCGACATTTATTCCGAACAAGCATCAATTGAGGATAGGATGAGTGAAATCAGTTATCCATGAGAGTTAAGCACTAGCTATATTGGTGGTAAGGAACACTCATGCAACTTTCTATTGAATAAATGTAAAACAATAATGGATATATAGCACTATAATTGCAACTCTTAGATGTCATATACCTATATCGGCTTCTATAAGAAAAGTGTGTATTTGACTTGACCTATGTGACCTGTATTCTCAGAAACCCTTCCCACAAAAATCCAACTCAATGACCGAGATTGTTTCTGCATTCATGCACAAAATGGTCAGCTGTAGCAACCTGTTCTTTTTATTTATTTTTAGTACAACGGACAAGTCTACATAAACAGTAGAAACAATAACAACAAACAATTGGTTGATTCAGGTGAGAAAGTTAGGGTTTTTATCTTTACACGTATGTGTGGAGGTGTAGATTCATGGCATTCCAATTTGCTTTGCTCCAATCATCTTGAATTATAGGTGGTTCTAACCTTAAAGCGAGGAAGATGTAGAGTTGAGACACCAGAAGACCGTCAGGCTAGGTATTTTAATTTGGCAATGATGTGAAGAATAGGAAAGAAGAGCCAAAAGTTATAATTTGAATTAAATAGTGATTTTGAAGTGGCCAATACGAAAGAATAGCATGTTGATCCAGTTCAGCAACCTTGTTGGATCTCTTAAAAATAATTACCTTATTTTGGTTGCATCTATTTTAGCTGAAAATGGATTCTAACAATTTATGGAAAGGCAATCACAATAGGTTCCCCATTTTTTGATGTAATTATCTTATCTGTTATTAAGATCAGAGTCCTGTTGTACTTACTACAATTATAACTTATCTTTGCAGTTTGTGTCGCTGTTGAATCCATCAATCAGTGTTGATATTGAAATTCTGCGAGATTGCTATGAAGCTTTTGCAATGTATTGCTTTGGGAGATATCTTGTCGCATGCTTGGGTATGTTTCTTCTGACTTGGTTAAAGAAACTAGTAACCTTGACTATGATGGTTGACATTTTAGATCTGAGGCAACCTTGCTTGTTTACCATCTTCTAAAATCCACCCCTTCCATATGTGCATGGCTCTTACCTGTAAAGATTATGTTCTTGCGTTTTTTTGGAGAGTTTGGGGGGGGGGGGGGGGGGGGGGGGGGCGCATAAATTTGGTTAGCATTTTATCTTTGGTTTATAAGGAAATAACTTGCACCCTAAGAAGTTCAAATTCACATTAGTGAATTTTTCTAAATGGCATCTACTTTCTCCGATAATCGTATGTTTAAATCACAATCTTGTGTTTGAATTACTGCTTTTATACATGTGAGGGGTTAAATAGAGATGCATAAATGCAGGTGACATAGTCAAATGGGAAAAGGTTTCATGCTTTCAATTGTTCCTTTACTTTGGTCCTGAACCTTCATGTCTCCCTCACTTTTCTTTTCCAGCTTGTAAGTCTTTTATTCAGGAAGTAAAAAGTTACATAGCTGATAGATGTAGAGCTTCTATTGTATAATTTTTGGTAGAATAGGTGAGTCGGGGGTGGGAGAGGTGGATGTTCAATGGACTACTTGACATTAAACCTCTCCAAGTATAATCAACTGCTCAAGTGTTAACACTCATCAATAGATACAAAAATCAGATCATCAGGGCAGAAATAACTTTCTTCTGATATTTATAACACAGTTTGTATGTTAGATTTAGCTCAACAAGTTCCATATAATAGCTTTGATTAATGATTTGCAGCTGTGAGCATTATAGTAATTATGTAAGGTAAAAATAAAAGGGAGCAAGAGTAGGAGATCAGCATCAGAAACAGAGGTATTGAGTGGTATGAAATCTCGAGTCACCTACTCCATATTATGGGTTTTTGATTCATTGAAAACCTTATGAAAATGTTCTGTATCTAGGACATAAGCTCTCACTTGTATGATTTAACTTTTGTGTGGGTCTTTATTTTTGCTAGTTCAATTATATTCCTATGGTGGTGATGAAATTTTCTTACTTTCTGTAAGGGGGTGAGGACAGGACAATTGAGTTCCTAGAGAGGGAAGGGCGTGCGGGATTGAAAACCCCCCTACTAGAGCAAAGTTCAGAACATGGAACCATTAAGCATCTATTTCCAATGAATCTCTTCTTAAAACCATGGCGATTGGGTCAGCGTGTTTATCTAATCATCAAAATTGGAATTGTACAGTATGTAAGTTCGCTCATGAAGAAAAAATATCTATGCTCATTCCAGACGTAAACTATTTCTTTTGTTTTCTTAAGTAGAGATGTTTTCCATTTTTTTTTATCTGATTGTTGATGAGAAGCACATTGATTCCTTCAACAGATGATTATAAAGGCTGTTACAGCTGTTCTAGCAGTGATTCTTGAAGCCTTTGATGTATATTGTGAAGGAGACTTCAAATGGGGGTGTGGGTAAGATATTACCTAGTCCTAGTGTCTGCTTTGATTTATTGGCATATTTTTGTTAGTTCAGATAATTTGGTATTTGTTATCTTGACTGGCAATAGCTTCTTTTGTTTTGTACCATGCATTCTATATTTCTATAGTGGACCAACTGCAATATCTTCGATAGGTAACCTTAGTAATTATTGATTGGCCAGGGGTTCATTTCTAGGTGGCAATGGTGGTGGATTAGATTTGGGTGGTGTTTTGATGGTTAATCTCCCCTCTCTCCTTAGCATACATACATTTTTCCAATTACCCTGAAGTTAATAATTTTACTTTTGTCTTTAGATGTGGCAATTATTGATGTTAATGATGGTCATTCACAGTTTCTTTGGGTTTTGCACAGTCATTTTTTTATATTCCTTTGCTTATAACAGCTTATCTTGTTTGGTATAGGAAGACAACTACACAGTACGAATTTTTGCATACTCACAAGTTATGCATGGCATGCTTGGGAGCACTCAGATAAAATCTTGACAATTTATGGGAACAGTATTTATGTTAATGTATGAATTGTCAAGGTTTTATCTCTATACTCAAAAATTAAGTAATAGTGATGGGAAATGAGATGAACAGCAAATGGTCATATTTTGTTTTTGCTTTAACTTTGGTTGTCACCTTCTTTGTCATTGCGTGCCAAATGGATTATAAACCATAGAAAAGTAAACTAACATTTCTTTCTTGAATGTGTAGGTACCCTTACATGGCTGTTGTTTTAAATTTCAGTCAGTCATGGGCTCTCTATTGCTTAGTTATGTTTTATGAAATTACGGCGGATGAGCTGGCTCATATTCACCCACTGGCCAAGTTTTTAACATTTAAGTCAATTGTATTTTTGACCTGGTGGCAAGGTGTGGCTATTGCCCTTCTCTATTCCTTTGGGTTAGTCAGAAGCCCAATAGCTCAGACATTACAATTCAAATCAAGTATCCAGGATTTCATTATCTGCATTGAGGTGATTTTCTTTAGATCAGATCTAGTTTCTGCTGTCCTTATTTTCTAATCAACTTACTATAGTAGGACTGGATGCTCAGTAAAAATGGTCTTTCAGACTTCATGGGTGCTCCACATTTCTTGCATTATATATGACTCTCCATCCATGATGGAAGGTCTAGTTTGCTATGTGTTTTATGGGTATTCAGAATTTTGAGATATATCATAATGTTTGTTTGCTAGTGGTCTGCTGTCTTGGATTTGATGGAACATATTGTTGTGGTCAAATAGTTGCATTATATTTCTTTCCTTTCTATTTGCTTTATTTAATTAATTCTTTTGCTCTTTACCTTTTAGGGCTGCAAACTGTTACATCCTTTTAATATGTGACACATTAGCCCTAAAAGGTCGTGGGATAAAAAAGATTACTGTGTAGGAGATGAACTTGCAGTGCATTGATAAACTTGAACCCTCCGTTTCACAAGGGTGGTGCTTTATCACTAGTGTGACAGCCTTGGTCATTGTGAATCCTTAACCCATCAAATTAGGTTTTATTGTGAAAAATCGTCAAAAGCCATCACGCTCACTGCTAAGAAAGACCCAAATGGAAAGATATTGTAAATGAATCATCACCCTAACATTCATACTTAATTACATTCGCCTAATTGCCAAATTCATGGTAAGACGTTTTTCCACCCTAATTACCTCTTCCTTCCACCTAACTAGTAAAAGCTTATGTTATGTTCTCATTGTGATGTAGTAGTTTTTTGATGAAAAGCTAACTTTATGAAAGGCTAATGCTGGGAAAATAGGATTAGATGCACCAGAGATACCATGAAACACTGGGGAATGAGTGGTAGAGAGACAAGTGTTGTTTGAATATTGATTCAAGTAAATATAATACATGTGGATATAGTATAATACAAGGTCGGGGAACATAGATTTGTTAAATTGACTAAGCTATGAGTCACCAAAATATTGCTCTATCACCTTTATTCTTTCGTAAGTTATGTAATTTACTTAAACCATGATATCCATGCCAAGTGTTTCCGTTTCATTTTGGTATCACCCGCTTAGTGTAGTAAATTTATGTTTTCACTGCTTTCCTTGAAAGAGATATCCTCGTACAAAATATATCTGAGTGTGCAGAGTACCGTGGGATGTCCATAGTAGTTGAGCGGAGTTTGATTTTTGTTCATCCTTCTCTATCTCATGGTTATTATTTTAAAATGTTGGAATGTAAAATATGTAATTTCTTTTCTTAGGCCCAATTAGCTCGTGGGCCCTTGGGTTTTCTCTTTTAGGGTTTCCTTTTTTTTCCTAGCTTTCTTGCCTATATATATCCTTGTACTCTTTCATTGTATTTATAAGAAAATCAATAATATAATCTCTGATTACATGGTATCAAAGCTGCCGCTCCTAAAACCCTAATAGCCGCCGCTCCCAAAACCCTAATAGCAGTCGTCCCACTTTCTGCCATCACAGTAACTCCGGCGTGAACAGTACTCCGGCATGAATAGTATCTTCGGCGTGAACAGTAATACCCGAAGATTTTTGGTACGTTTTTTTTGGATCGAAGTTCGCTAGGTACGTTTTGTCTGGATTGAAGATTTTTCCCTTTTTTTCATCTCTGTTCGTCTTCTGGCACCCTGTGAGTGTGCTGTTCGTTTTCGTTTTCGTTTTTGTTCGTCGGTTTTCTAGCACCCTGTGAGTGCATTCTTTGTCCAACTTCGACTTTCTGGTTCGCGATTCATTGGAAGATGACTGGAGAAGACAAACCATCTGGTAGTAACAGTGGTCCACGGGTACCCGAGATACTTCCGGTAAACGTTAGACTCACTGACAACAAGCTTAATAGCTCCAACTTCTTTGATAGTACGGTTACTATACCCGCGGAAGAATATGCTCGACTTTTAGGGACTGAGAATAATCCACTGCTCCGACTGTTGCATTTGCTGAGACAGGTAACTCTAGTACATGTCTATTATCTCCTGCCTCCAAATGGGTCATTGATTCAGGTGCTTCAGATCACATGACAGGTAATCCCACTCTCTTCTCTAATTTCAATAAACACACGTCTCCATCACATGTCACAATTGTTGATGGATCTACCCCACCTGTCCTTGGTTCTGGCACCATTGATCTTACCCCATCTGTTTCGTTATCTTCTGTACTGAGCCTACCCAATTTCTTGTTCAATTTGTTATCCGTCAGCAAAATTACCCGTGCTCTAAATTTCTTTCCTGATTTCTGTGTCTTTCAGGATCTGTCGACGAAGAGGATTATTGGTAAAGGGCGGGAAACTAACGGCCTATACATATTTGAACATCAAATACCTTACTCTTTGTCTTGTTCCAAATCATCGTCTCCGCTTGAAGTTCATTGTCGATTAGGTCATCTTTCTTTACAGAATTTGAAGAAGTTGTGTCCTGAGTTTTCTTCTTTATCTTCTCTACAGTGTGAGTCTTGTCAGTATGCCAAACATCAACGTATTCATTTAAGTCCTAGAGTTTGTGATAAGCGGGCCTCGTCCCCATTTGAGTTGGTCCATTCTGATGTTTGGGGACCATGTCCGGTCACTTCAAAACTTGGATTTAAGTATTTCGTTACTTTTGTTGATGATTACTCTCGTACTACTTGGCTTTACTTTATGAAAAATCGATCTGAGGTGTTTACCCATTATTGTTCATTTTATACTGAGATTAAAACACAATTTAAAGTCTCCATTCAAACTCTTCGTAGCGATAATGCAAAAGAATATTTGTCTCAAACATTTCAGTCATGTATGCTTCAAAATGGTATTCTTCATGAGTTTCCTGTGTTGACACACCAGCCCAAAATGGGGTTGCTGAACGAAAGAATCGTCATCTCTTAAAGGTGGCTCGGGCTCTATTATTTCACATGACTGTTCCAAAACTTTTCTGGGCTGATGCTGTTGCTACTGCTTGTTTTCTCATCAATCGAATGCCATCTGTTGTTTTGGATGGAAGAAGTCTTTTCTCTGTTCTGTTTCCTACAAAATCATTGTTTCCTGTCGACCCAAAGATCTTTGGTAGTACGTGTTTTGTCCGTGATACCCGACCACACATAACTAAGTTGGATCCAAAATCTCTGAAATGTGTCTTTCTTAGTTACTCTCGACTTCAAAAAGGGTATAAGTGCTTTTCTCCCACGCTTAATCGATACATTGTATCTCGAGATGTTACATTCCATGAGAATATACCTTTCTTTCCTGTGTCCACTCCTTGCAATCCAAGAAATAGCGATAATTTGTTGGTATATACCGTACCAGTTCCCGAATCCCCTATCCTATCCGATTCGACACAGCATCAAGAGCCTACTAAACCACCGATAGTTAATGTGTATAATAGGCGGCAACGACCTACGTCAGATCCCGACCCTATACCATCTTCGTCATCGTCTGCAGATCCTTCTAATGATGATCCTCCTGCTTCGAATCCTATCCGACTCGACACAACATCAAGAGCCTACTAAACCACCGATAGTTCATGTGTATAATAGGCGGCAACGACCTACGTCAGATCCCGACCCTATACCATCTTCGTCATCGTCTGCAGATCCTTCTAATGATGATCCTCCTGCTTCAAGTGATCCACCACCTTCCGATACACAGGATCCTGATCTTGATGTTCCCATTGCCCTTCGGAAAGGTAAGCGCTCATGTACTTACCCTATTTCTTCTGTTGTTTCCTATGATAAACTTTCTTCTCGTTCTCGCTCTTTGATCTCTACACTTGATTCCTTTTCTGTTCCTAAAACGGTTGGTGAAGCTTTGGCTCATTCTGGATGGCGGGATGCCATGATTGAAGAGATTAATGATCTAGATCATAATAATACATGGGATTTGGTAGAGTTACCTGCAGGTAAAAAGGCAATTGGCTGCAAATGGGTATTCACAGTGAAAGTTAATCCAGATGGATCAGTGGCTCGTCTGAAAGCCCGGTTGGTAGCTAAAGGATATGCTCAGACTTATGGGGTTGACTACTACGAGACATTTTCTCCTGTGGCTAAGGTACCCTCCATCCGCTTGTTTATTTCATTAGCCGATACTTATGATTGGGTCCTACACCAAGTCACCAACTGGATGTGAAAAATGCATTCTCGCATGATGATTTACATGAGGAAGTTTATATGGAGCAACCACCTGGGTTTGTTGTTCAGGGGGAGTCTGGCAGAGTCTGTAAGTTGCGTAAATCATTGTATGGTTTAAAACAATCCCCTCGTGCCTGGTTTGGACGGTTCAATGCTGTAGTGACTGAGTTTGGCTTACGGAGGAGCTCTTATGATCATTCTGTGTTCTTTACTTCATCCCCTTCTGGATGCATTCTACTAGTGGTGTACGTTGATGACATTGTAATTACTGGGAGTGATGAGATTGGGATCAAGAAGCTGAAAGGTTTCCTTGCGTCTCGGTTTCAAACAAAGGATCTAGGTCCTTTAAAATACTTCTTGGGAATTGAAGTATCTCGTACTCGGAAAGGGATATGTTTGTCTCAACGGAAATATTGTTTGGATGTATTGAATGACTCTGGGATGATTGAAACAAAACCATGTGAGGCCCCAATGATTCCGAACATGAAATTGAAAGCAGACGATGGAGATCTACTTGAGGATCCAGAAAAGTACAGAAGAATTGTGGGAAAGCTAAACTACCTGACGATTACACGTCCTGACATCGCTTTTCCAGTCAGTGTTGTAAGTCACTTTATGTCATCTCCAAGAACTTCACATTGGGAGGCCGTTTAACATATACTGAAGTACCTAAAGGGTGCCTCTGGTCTTGGCATTCTTTATCAAAATCACGGTCATCATGTCATAGAAGGGTTTACAGATGCTGACTATAATGGAGATCCTACGAACACGCGGTCTATGACAGACTATTGTGTGTTAGTTGAAGGAAATCTAGTCTCGTGGAAAAGCAAGAAACAGAATGTTGTTTCCCGGTCAAGCGTTGAATCTGATTATAGGGCTATGGCCCAAACCACTTGTGAGCTGATATGGTTACGTAATCTGCTAGGTGAACATGGGTTTGCTCAATCTAAACCAATGAATCTATATTGTGATAATGAGGCGGCTATCCACATTGCAAATAATCCCGTGTTTCATGAGAGAACAAAACATATTGAAGTGGACTGCCATTTCACTCGTTAAAAGCTAGAAGATGGAACCATCTCAACCCCCTTTGTTCGATCAGAAAGTCAACTTGCCGATGTCTTTACCAAAGTTTTACCTGGTTCGCGGATCTCTTCTATCTGTAACAAGTTGGGCATGATTAATATCTATGCTCCAGCTTGAGGGGGAGTGTTGGAATGTAAAATATGTAATTTCTTTTCTTAGGCCCAATTAGCTCGTGGGCCCTTGGGTTTTCACTTTTAGGGTTTCCTTTTTTTCCCTAGCTTTCTTGCCTATATATATTCTTGTACTCTTTCATTGTATTTATAAGAAAATCAATAATATAATCTCTGATTACATAAAACAAATGTTGACCGCCAATACTTGGCATGAAAGAACCTGCAAACATATTTTCTGTAGTCTTCCTTGGGGAATCACTTGATGGCCAGTGGTTAGCACTGCATAGTGTGCCTGTGGTAGTACTCAGAAGATAGTACTCAGAAGAACTTATATGCAAAGAGATGTTCTTTAGTCTTTCTAGGGACAGCTTCATTTCATTTGGAACTCATGCTCATGTCGGTTGTGTCTATGAGATTAAGCAGACACTATGTAATAAACTGTTGTTTTATGTCAATTATGGAAGACATACATGTTCAGGGAATTTATATGTGCATAATGTTGGTTGTTACTATTTCCCTGTGATAAAAAATGTTGCTGTCATGTTAAGATTTAAGCTTAACATGTCTTTGTATTAATCCAGAACAGATGGGCATTGCTTCTGTGGTTCACCTATATGTGTTCCCCTCAAAACCATACGAGCTAATGGGAGATCTTTTTAAGGGAAACATTTCAGTTCTTGGAGACTATGCATCTACTGACTGTCCTATCGACCCTGACGAGGTTAGGGATAGTGAGCGCCCTACAAAATTACGTCTCCCCCAACCTGATGATGATGTGAAGAGTAAAACTGCCATTAGAGAAAGTGTCCGTGATGTTTTTGTTGGTGGTGGCGAATATGTAAGTGTTCTTCATCTCTTGCTAATTTTATACCATTTCTTTTATGGTATGTGAAGCTTGTTACTAAATAACCTATTACATATATAGTAGCGGTATTAATCGATATTCTCGGCCTACTATGTATGTGTTCTTGTCAGTTGCATGCATACCCATGTATTTTTCTCTTCCAAGGGTCACAGCTAGTCACATTTCCGATATCTTCCAGTTCAATGTTTGATAGGCTTGTCCCTATTAAGCTTACTGATGTTTATTTATATTTGTGGTTCCTTGCTACAACACACAGATTGTTAATGATTTGAGGTTCACGATGACCCAAGCCGTAGAACCTGTAGAGAAGGGGTTCACGAGGTTTAACGAGAAACTTCATAAGATCTCCGAAAACATAAAGAGCAACAAGGGTAGGAGAAGCAAGGACGACAGTTGCATCATCAAGACTTCACCGACAAAGAGAGTGATACGTGGAATCGATGATCCCCTGTTGAACGGAAGCTTCAGTGACAGTGGAGCCACCAAGAAAAAGAGACATCGTCGGAAATCAGGATATACAAGCGGAGAAAGTGGCGGGGAGAGCAGCAGCAGCGATCAAATGTACCAGATTCATGGGCGGAGATGGGTTACAAAGGAATAGCTAGTCGGATAAAGAAAACTCAGGTGGTTTTATATCTTGTAGCATGAAAGCTCATCAATGTCGTTGTATCTGAAGCGAAGGTGGAAGAGAGCCTTTGGTGACGGTAAGAATGAAGTGGTTGTTGATAATATATTTGTTTGATGATATGGTTTATGGGAGTGGAGGGGATTGTCGATATATATATATATATATATATACACTTATGTGTTGTCTTCTGGGTAGGCCTAACAACCCTGCTTTATATGTATAAACACATTTTAGATTGTTAGTTTGTTACCCATAACTACTTAAATACAACAAATCAATTCGATGAATTTAACCCCTTACCGTATATGTTTTTCTTACCCTTTTTGTGAGCCTGAGGGTTTTCTTCGAAATAGCCTAGAGACAAAGGTAACGTCCGTATACTTCTTCCCTCCATACTACTTTTGAGAATAGCCTCAAGACAAAAAGTAACAAGTTCCAACAGATTGAAGCCACAATAAAAATAATACAAACTACCAAACTTGAACGAGTCATAGATTGAATCAAGATCGACTTAGAGGTTATTTGGTTGGTTTTCTATTAAGTCTTGCATGTATGAAGTCATTTATATAGATTAATTTGTCTGTATAAATTGGAAAGATTTTGTTTGGGACTGATTTTTCATAGATGGAAGGATGTGTTTTTTTAATTTGGAGTCATAGTTTTGGAAAAAAACTTGGTTTTCTGCATAAAACTCCCACTTAGAAGCTCACTAAATAAACCATTTTCTATATCATCAAGTCACTACTAGACAATCATGCATAGTTGATCGAATAAGTTGTGAGTCCATTAAATTCCTTAAACTACTAACAAATAAACAGTAATCTAAAAAGCAATGTTAGTTATCATTTCTAGTAAAGAAAGGCAAATCGATTACATCTGTTGGTCGTGCCTCAACCTCTGAGTTGTTGTCCCTTATGATTCCATATGTATATCTCGATCTCCTTGATCCACACAACAAAATGAAGTAAATATTTCATTATATGAAAATGTGGTGGTGTGTGATTTTGTAGGGATCCAGATGAGGAGGCAGTAAAACAAAATTCAAAATTAAAAGGAACATAAGATGAACCATTTTGGGTCATTTGCAGTAGAAGCAGAAGCATACTTGCATAGGCGGTGAACGATCAAATGAGCGAAGTACTCCACCGAGTGGAAGGAATTGAGGGAAGTGATATGGCAGTTTTGAGTATTACCTGGCGGAGAACTGAGGGGACGTGGGAGGTTAGAGATGGTGAGGGTATACCCGTCCGTTGATCGGATACTGGACAAGGGAGCCGAGAGTATAGTAAAAAAATCGTTGATCATTATGCAGTTAAGAATATTAGACCAAAATAATCAATAAAACAATCCCAAGTATAAGTAAACGCAAGCTAAGACATAAGTCTAAGTATGTATTTGTTTAATATATTTAACGTATAAGGCCATGCGATTTCTTTCTGCTACGATTTAGCGCCTTAACTTTTAGAATCTAGGGATCTCAATATCCCACATATAACTTTCTTAATTTCTTGTCATTTTCTAAATTTAGAAAAGTATATGCAGAAAAAAAAAAAAAGTTAAAAAACAATGTACTGGAGACTAAACATGGGCTAAATAGCTGTTTGTTTGAAAGTCCCTAGACTTGTTGATGGTAAGAAGCAACCATTTATGCCAAGATATACAAGGCATGGAATTTAGGTTTAAAAAAAGAACATTGGCGGTGATAAAAAAAACTCGCAGAAGTCATCTAGCATGAAATTTTATGCACAAAGTGCGTATGTAGCTACGATTGTTAGCATTTTAGTATTAATCTAACAGAAATTTATATGGTAAAGAGCCTCCTTTGACGTATAGTAAGCTTAGTTGGCAAAGAGGCGGGGCGACTTTGTCCAAACTTATATGGTGAAGAAGTTCAAGCAATGAAATAAAGTAGATTGTGTACAAATGATGTAGGAATTAGACTTGAACCAGACTATCTTACCAGATGAGCACGAGCCTATTGCACATATTCAGTTTCTGGAAGATAAAATGCCTGTTAGAAGCAGGACAGAGAGAGAACCACAAATTATTTCCATATAACAAAAAGGTATTTCTTAAAATTTTTATAATGTAAACTCTTCAATCAAATCAGTCTTTGCCTCGTTGGTTACCTTGATAAAAGTTTAAACTCTTTGTAATTCGGCTTCACATTGTAATAGTAATTGCATTTGTTGATGAAATTAAAAAAATAGTCGAAATGAGTTTTGCCTGAAGACTAAAATTCGGTTAGTCTCTTGGGGAAGTGCAACCAAATCAGGGACCGAGACCCTCTGAGTTTTGAGAAGAACAGAAGAGGAATCAACCGAGGGGAATCATCAGAGAGGTAGAAAGCGTGAATATACCATGAGATTCGTGTTTTGAGAGGAGAGGAGCGGGACGTGGATCAAGAACAACACAAATAAAATTGAAGCGAAGAACTCAGATGAAACCTGGGTCTTTATTGAATCATCAATAAATTCATTTTCTTGACTGGGCTTAATCGTACCAGTCTATGGGTATGCGGGTTCGGTCTTGACCGTACTTAGTCGTACCTAGGCATACCAGTCTATGGGTATGCGGGTTCGGTCTTGACCGGGCTTAGTCGTACCTGGGCGGGTCCAGTCGATTTGGGCTGGGTCGGGTCGCTACGGATTAGTCGGTGCTGCCCAATTGGATGCCCGGATACCGCGGGTACGTGTGTGTGTGGGCATAGCCCAAGTTGCCGTACAAAAAAAATTCATTTTCTTCTTCTAGCTCGTCTTGTCATCCTCAAGCAAAACAATCCTCTTCTTGCCAAAGTGCAGGCTGGGTTTTGATTTTGATTTTGAAGATGATCGTGACTTTTAAATAGAGAAACGTAGGTAGAAACAGGTGTGAGGGGAGAGAGGGAATTCTGATTGAAGGGGAGGAGTGGCCGAGTGGGGCTGGAACTCCATAGGAAACAGGTGTGAGGGGAGAGCTCGTGCAGGTTGAAGGGACGTGGAGAGAAATCAGGCGTGAGGGGAGAGAGGGAAACAAATGGGAAAGTGGGTTGGATCGCGATTTAGGGTTGGGGGATTAAGAGAGTGTGCTGCCGTGAAAATCGGAATTTGAAGGGATGAGATTTAATTTTGGATGAATTTAAACGGTGTAGATTGAATGGAGAGGTAGTTGGCTCGTCTCCATCCATATATATATAATTACAACTAATAAATTTTGTTTTCCAAACCAATTTCTAATAATCAGTAATAACTGATTTCATCACAAAGATAAATTTGTAACAATTTGATTATAGATTTTTTTTATTACATATGATAATTTGTTTGGCGATCATATCAATCGTATGTGACAATTTTACATATTTTTGTTAATCATATGTGATTATGTATATTTACATTTATAGAGTTTATCATGATGCAAATATTATCACGTGTGATGAACATCACTCATACTCAGACGTCTATTATCACGTGTTATAATACGTAATTGATACTCACATGCTTATTATCAAATGTAATAATACGTAACTTATACTCACACATATTATCACATGTGATTGGAATAAAAATTCACAGAGTAGATCATATGTGATACATAATAGATCATATGTTATACGTAACTAATCACATGTGATTCAAAATATGGATCCAAAAAATAGAGAAAAAAATAATGAAAAAAATCATATAAACTTGATAAAAAAATTATGAATTAATTAAAATTAAAAAAATCCTAAAAGATATAATGAGATTTCTAAGATATTCAAATAGTGTTTTTGTTACAATTATACATTTAATACAATATTTGACTCAATTTATATTGATAATTAATCTAATTTCTAATATTATTTTTAATTTTAACTTTATGGAGTTTTTCAATAGATTACGTGGTTTAGATTGCTCATCGCTTTCTCGCAAATCAATAGCCTTTTTGTTTTAATCTAACCTTAACATTGTATTCAGGGGCTGTTTGGTGGTTGTTGAAGGGTTTGATTCAGAATGATTAAGTATGAGATAGTACAAAATGAAATATAATTGTTTGGTAATTTTTTTGGATTGAAATTGAGGTGCTTAATGGTTAAGGGAGGCCCAAGATACAAAACCATTCAGAGAGTTTTGGAACCATTAAGATACATATTTTTTTTACCAAACAAGATTGAACTCTTAACGATTCAGATGTTGCCTCTTAATGGAACTATTTAGAGATAAACAAACAGCCACTAAATATATCCACATCTTCGGGTTTTCAATTATTCTTGAGTCAACTCATTCGGCCTACTATACGATTCCCAGTTTACTCGATTTCTTTGATTGAATTGTGTTTTATGTTTGTGTCAAAATAGTTGTTCAAAAAGATTTTAAATTAGAAGTTATATACGCAGACTATCTTTTGCTAAATATCATGAGAAATCGAATATTCCGAAGCAAAGATACAATTATTTTGGTTTTCGTTTTCCTACCTCTCTAATTCCAAAGTTACTGAAGTTTTCGGTATTGAAAAAATAAAGTAAATTATGCTAAAATGTCAGGCTATAAACGAATCGAACGAACATGAATGGAGACTTGTTCGTGTTCTTTAACTTAACCGAACAAACGAATGAACACAAACAGAAATTTTTGTGTTCATATTCGTTCGTTAAGAAAATGTATTTGTTCGTGTTCGTTAATTAAGATGCTAAACAAACAAAAACGAATGAACATAAATAAACAAAAAACAACCACCATTAATTATCATTTAGTTCCTAAAAAATAGCATAACAAAATGAAAAATCGAGTAAATTAGGAGGTATAAAAAATGAATTATAGAAATTTAGTTTCATTAATGATTTTATATATATTGTATAGGTGGAGGCTCAAACGAGAACACTCATGTTTTACGAAAATGTGATAACATTTATGGACCTCCAAATTATTTAACTCAAAATAAAAATAAAAATAAAATAAAGTAGTTAATTAAGGATAATCATCAGTAATCTTTGTGACTTCTTTATCCCTAAAATTATGTACATATAACATACTAAGGATATCAAATCATTATCACATTATTAACACAACAAAATCACATAATGAACAAACGGAGCAATGGTTATATACTTGATTATCACAACAAAATTACATAATTATCAGATGATTATCATAACAAATTCATGTTATAATTTTTTTTGATTAATTAAAGCATTATCACAACATTATCACATCTTCATTGACAACGAACGCGTCGACAACATTTAAGGGATAAAGACAAATCAAAGATAACATAAAATTATTGATAAATACGAATCTATTACAAATCTAAGATAACAGAAAATTATGGATAAATACTAATCTATTTTTATTTATTTTAATTTTTATTATGTGTTAATTAATTTGGAGACCCACAAATGTTCTTGCATTTTCATAAAATAGGAGTGTTCTCGTTTGAACCATTCCCTAATGTCATAATGTATAAATATATATATATATATATATATATATATATATATACATACATACATATAAATAAATGTAAACGAACATAAACAAACGTCACACATAAATAAATAAACATTAACGAACATAAATGAACGAACGAACGAGACCATTGTTTATGTTCGTTCATTTAATTAAACAAACAAAAATATGTACTCATGTTCGTTCATTTATTACATAAACGAACTTTCCACCGAACGATTCACAAACAATTTGCTGAATGTTTGATTTGTTTACAGTCCTACTAAAATGTATCTATTGATTAATGTCATCAATTATCTGAAACAAGTTTTTAAACAAATTGTATACATATTTTGACATATGATATATAATATTAAAAAAAATAATATTTGATTAACAATCATATAATTAAAAATAGGTTTTAATAAGATTAAATCTAAGAAATGCTAAGATCTTCGTTTATACAAACTTGCGGGTTTTGATTAGGCGTTAAAATTACCACATTAACAACCACGTGACTTTGAATCTCACTTTTAGATATTGCTCAGTAATTTATCTGATATACGACAACAAAGATTTCATAAATCCATAGAAAACAAAGAGATAGTTGAATTATTATAAATCAACAAAAAAGATAATTATTTCATTATAGTTCCTCCTAGTGATGGCCATCTTGGTCCGGCCTGATCGGTTAACCGAGTCCGACCGCCTGAAAGCCCGGCCCGGCTCGATGCCAAACCGGTTTGAAGCCCGAAATCATGGACCGGTTTGGGTTTTTGGCGGCCCAGCCCGGCCCGATTCGTACTTAAAAAAAACGTTATGTTACCGTTTATATACGCTTTTTGACCTTTTTTTGTATTTTTTACCCCCCAAACCCCTATAAATACTTGTATTGTAAGTTTGTAACTTAAAATTATATATAAAATGTATTTTTGAAGTGTATTTTAGTGATTTATTATAAATAAAACGTATTTTGTATTTTAGTGTTCCATTATATAAATAAATTATTTTTAAAAAAAATACGAAAAAATCATCGGCCCGATCACGGCCCGGTTTTGGTTAAACCGGTTTACCCCAAGCCTAATTGGGCCACGCCTTTTTGGGGGAAACCCGGCCCGGCCCGGTTTTTGATTTCACTGTAGAGGCCCGAAGCCCGTTTTGGCCCGGCCCGGCTCGGCCCGAGCCCGATTTTTGGCCATCACTACTTCCTCCTATTTTCAAATATGTGTAGGGACGAAGATCTATTAGGAATTGAGCGGGCTTCCATGCATCCGTTTACTTGATAATTGCAAAAGTAAAAAAAAATTATGTATCTGAAAGGTGCACTCCTTTAATCTTGAAGAATGCCTTAAATACTTTGAAACCAAATCTATAACATAAGTTAAACATGGATGAGATGGTTGGATTACCACTCCACATGCAAGAGGTAATAGGTTTGAATCTTATTTCAAACGAAAATTTAATTTTTTATGTTTTAGTTTTAAGCTCTAGACCCGACCCAAATCATTAACTCCGGGCCTACATGCTATTTCTGAAAATATTAGCAACAAAAATATAGTTAGAACTTAGAAGGATCAAACTCACAACATCAAGTACAATTACAAGCATTACTACAACTATGCCAAGACACTATTTTGTTAACGTTCTTCCTATTTTGATTTTATTATTATTTTTCATGATTTGTTTTCCTTCATTGTGTTAATTCATCTTAAAAATCATCAATTTTTATCTAATTTTCAAGGAACATATATTTAATTTAAAAATCAAGGTTGATTCCGTTTGAAAAAAATATACTTTATTCTCCATAATCAACTAGTCTCTTGGTCAAATCGTGTTCGCTTTCTCCTCATATCATATCACAATTCTACGAACTATTGATTCATTTTAGATGTACATCCACTCAAACAAATTCATGGGTCCAACATATATTTTTGTGTATCAACAAAAGAGTTTATCACACATATATTTATCACATATATAATAACGATATTTTATTTAAATTATATAACATAAATCATCAATGATTAACATTTCGAGCTTTATTCGGTTGTTATTTCCTTTTATCCTTGTCCTAAATGGATCATCTATGTTAATAATGTTAGAAGATGAATATAGTTGAAAGAGACGATAAATGTGCTGAAGGTTTGAAACCTCGATATATTGATTGAGAGAAAACGTACAATGCGAAAGGTAAAATTATTAGAGTAATCTAACCTAGACTACATAATACAATAAATATATACGTAGACTAAATGGGCTTGGGCCCTATACGGGCCTAGGCCCTCTATATACATTAACATCCCCCCTCAAACTCAATCGGGAGAAGAATGAGCCAGATGGAGTTTGGAAACTAGATCACGAAATCGTTATGGTAAATGAGTTTTAGTGAAAATATCAGCCGGTTGATCAAGAGTCGAAATAGGCAGAAGCTGAATAGTCTTACGAGTCACATGTTGACGAACAAAATGACAGTCAATTTCAATATGCTTCGTTCGCTCGTGGAAGACATCATTGTGAGCAATCTGAATGGCATTGTTGTTGTCACACCATAATGGAGTTGGAGACTGTTGAGGAGCCCCTATGTCAGAGAGTAGCCAGCATAACCACACAAGTTCTTGAGCTGTGTCAGCTAGTGCTTGATACTCAGCTTCAGTACTGGACCGAGCTGTGAGAGATTGTTTCTTGCTTCGCCAGGATATAAGAGAGTCGCCAAGAAAGAAACAGTAGCCGGTAGTGGAGCGACGAACAGTCATGTCACTGTCCCAATCAGCATCAGAAAAACCTCGCAAGGTCAACGATGAGGTGGATGGAAAATGAAGACCATGAAACATGGTCCCTTTTAAATATCGAAGAATGCGCAGGACAACAACGTAGTGATCAGAACAGGGAGCAGACATGAACTGACTGACAGTATGAACAACATAGGCAGTATCAGGTCGAGTCACTGTCAGATAGACTAGTGACCCCACTAACTGGTGATATAAAGTAGGATCACGCAGAGGAGGTCCAGCATTTGGAGCCAAATGAAGGTTGTGCTCAAGAGGAGTGGATGTTGTTTTGTTGTCAGTAATCCCAACTTTTGACAAAAGATCTGAGGTGTATTTGTATTGACACAGATAAATTCCCGATGGATCCGGAGGGCACCTCAAAACCAAGAAAATAGTGTAAAGAACCAAGATCCTTCATCTCAAAACAGGAGCTGAGAGATGACTTCAGATTGGCGATGCTTGTAGACTCACTGCCAGAAATAATCATATCATCCACATACAGGAGAAGTAAGATTGTGCCAGCCTTAGTGGTCCGAGTAAACAGTCCTGAATCATAGTTGCTGGGTGAGAAGCCCAGAGAAGTGACCGTGGAACTGAATTTCTCAAACCAAGCTCGTGGAGCTTGCTTGAGGCCATAAAGAGCCTTCTAAAGATGACAAACATGACCTTGTGGAAATCGAACGCCTAGAAGAGGTGTCATGTAGACCTCCTCAGATAAGTCACCGTTCAAAAAGGCATTCTTAACATCCATCTGAAAGAGAGGCCATTATTTGGTAGCTGCGATGGCAAGAAGACTGCGAACAGAAGTAACTCGATCAACAGGTGCAAAAGTCTCCTCATAATCAATACCGTACTCTTGAGTGAAGACCTTGGCCACAAGAAGAGCTTTGTACCGATCAATAGAGCCATCAGATTTGGTTTTGATTTTGAACACCCATTTGGAGCCAATGGGTGACTTGCCTTGGGGAAGAGGGTCAGATGCCCATGTCTGAGCTTTGTCAAGTGCCTGAAGTTCCTCATCCATTGCTTTCTGCCAATCAAGGTTAGAGGAGGCTTCCTTGTAGGAAGTAGGTTCGTGATTTAACAGCAGAGTAGCATAAACATGATAATCACGAAGATGAGAAGGAACTTGTCTTACCCGTTCTGATCATCTAACATTCTGAGATTGAGAAGTTCCAGGAGCCAAAGACTCAGCAGGCACCTCAGATGTTGGATGTGCGGATGGAGCAGATGATTGATGTTGATCAGGAAAACTAGGAGAGGCAGGCTGTGTGAGGTCAGGAGGCGCTGAAGGAGAGGCAGACTCATAAGGAGTTGAACAACAGGTGGAGATGATATGATGTCAGATTGGAGTGAGTCCAATGAGACGGAAGCATCAGTGAAAAACGAAGTGATGAGGTTAGGAGACTCACGAAACTTAGATATAGAAGAGAAAGGAACATGTACCCAGAAGGTAACATGACGAGATATACGAAGACGCTGGGAGATAGGATCCCAGCAGCGATAACTCTTGTGCTCTATACCATATCCAAGGAAGCAGCACAGTCTGGAGCGAGGTTCAAATTTGTTATGTTCATGAGATTGTAATTGAACAAAACAAGCACTACCCTAAACTTTTAGAAGTTCATAGGCAGGAGTGACCTCATAAAGAGCCTCATAAGGAGACTTATTATTAAGGATGGGGGTAGGGTGACGATTAATAGTATAAACTGCAGTGAAAGCAGCTTCACCCCAAAAACATTCTGGACATTTAGCGGAGATGAGAAGAGTGCGAACTGTATCAAGAATATGACGGTGTTTGCGTTCGACACGACCATTTTGAGGAGATGTGCCGGGACAGGAGTACTAAGAGAGAGTCCCCTGAGATTGAAGAAAGGAGAGAAGAGATGACTCTTTGTATTCCATAGCATTGTTAGCTCTAAGAATCTTTATAGATTTTGAGAACTGAGTGTGAATCATCCGAGCAAACATAATATAGATTTGGGGTAATTCCGAACGATGTCTCATGAGATATATCCATGTGAAACGTGTATGATCATCAATAAAAATAACAAAATATCGAGCACCCCCCATGGATGGATGTGGTGCTGGTCCCCATACATCAGAATGAATAAGATCAAAAGAAGAAGTAGAATTAAACTCATTCATTTCAAAAGGTAAAGCATGATGTTTGCCAAGTTTGCAAGATAAACAAGAAATATTGTCAGTTGATACACACTTTCCTAACACCCCTAAATGAGCTAATGATTTTATTCTAGCTAGAGATAAGTGACCCAGCCGGGCATGCCACAACTCAAAGAAAGAAGTGCTGGAAACTGAGGCAACAAGACTTGAAGAGGGTAAAGGAAGACGCAGGTAGACCACTTCAATCATCCGTCCAACTTTACGGCCGAGTCCAAATATCTGCTTGGTCTTTGGATCCTGTACAACACAACCAGAAAAATGAAATAAAATGATCAAATTAGATTCAAGAAGCTGCGTAATTGAAATTAAGCTCAGAGATAGCTTCGGAACATTTAGAACATCCGGTAATTGTATATGAGGAGTAGAAACATTTCCACTAAAGGATACCGGTAGACCAGTGTTGTCAGCAGTTCTTACTGACGTAAATTGTTGAGGTGATTTCTTAGAAACGAAACCATCAGGGCAAGGTGTCATATGATTGCAACACCCAGAGTCAAAAAGCCATACGTTACCTGAAGCAGCTGAGTGTGGAGAATTCATACCCATAGCACCATACATGATCTGCTCCATGAGTTCCTGATTGCGACGCATCAGTTCCATTAGGTCAGGTGAGGAGGCTGTAGAAACCTCAGTATCAGCAATAGTAGGCCCAGCAACAGCGTGAGTCCGGTTCTGAGAACCAGTGTGCTTTGAGTTCTTCGGGCAGTCAGACTCATAATGACGCAGATGAGTGATGCCACACCTACGACACTTACGAATAGGACAATCAAGAAGAAGATGAACAGGAGAATGGCAAAAGGCACACTCGGATGTATTCATCTTTCCCCCAGATTTGGACTGATTGTTGTTGGTCCATTTGCCTTTGGACTTGGGATGAGATGTGTAGAGAACGCTATCAGTAGCGGGCATCGGTGATCGCATGTGAAGACGGGTTTCTTCACTTATCAATTCTGATATAGCTTCTTCAAGAGTAGGTAATGGCTGCCTATGAAGAAGAGAAGCACGAACATTCTCAAATTTGTCAGTACAACCCATCAGAATAGTAATCAAATGTAGCTGGTTGAAGTAGGCAGTGAATTGTTGAGCTGTGTCATCAAAAATTTGTGGTGCTCCAAGACTTATATGATCTCTGAGAGACTGCATTTCAGAGATATAAGAGTTTATGGATTGATCAGGAAGCTGACGTTTGCTCTGAAAAGTGGTCCACAGTTGATACTGATGAGATAGGACAGATGACATGTACCGCTTGGCGAGAAAATCCCAGAGACTTTTGGCGGTAAGGTAAGCAAGAAACTGTTGGTTGATCTTAGGAGTAGTGGAGGCATTAATAAAGCCCATAATACGAGCATTATTGATGTCCCACTCATTCATGCATTTTGCAAAGTCAACAGGATTCTCAGTTGGTTCCTGAACTGGAACTTTGGATGCACCAGTAACATAGGTGTAAAGACCATGGGATTTTAGCAGAATTGTCATATGGTGATGCCAAATAATGTAGTTGTTACCATTGAAAACAACTGAGATGGGATTTGAGTGACTGAAATTGGTAGCCATGAAAAGAGAAATAAATACTGAGAAACAGTATTAATGACTGGTATTAACGACCAGTAGATTCGACCGATAGATTTCGACCGATAGGATTCGACCGGTAGAATGCTTTGACCGATAGGAGTTCGACCGGTAAAGGATTCGACTTCGACCGATAAAATGATTCGACCGATAGAAAGCAAGACCGATAAACACACAGCGGCGGAAACGATTCAAAACACACAGATCGATCGATTTCAAATCGATCGATGTCGACAAAACAATTCAAAAGGCAGTGGCAGGCGATCGATTCAAACAAAGGCAAAATCGATTTCTGGATGAATAGTGACGGCGATGAACAGTGACGGCGATGAACAGTAAAATCGAAGAATAAACCTATAGCGCTGATACCATGTTAGAAGATGAATATGGTTGAAAGAGACGATGAATGTGCTGAAGGTTTGAAACCTCGATATATTGATTGAGAGAAAACGTACAATGCGAAAGGTAAAATTATTAGAGTAATCTAACCTAGACCACAGAATACAACAAATATATACGTAGACTAAATGGGCTTGGGCCCTATACTAACATGGGTCTAGGCCCTCTATATACATTAACAAATAAATGTGACAAAATAAATACAATTACAAAGATATAAAAATATAATATAAACAGGGAGGAATTTTTAATTTTGTCTCTGCTACAAGGCCCACTTGGTGTTCGATGCTAAACCGGTATTCATGATTATGTCTATATATGGCGTGAAATATCCATTCATCATAATGTTGTCCAGACCTCATCTATTTTTCACATTCACCCCATTATGTTTCTCATATCAACATTTTAGCCCTCTTATTATGTTTTTTACAGCTACACTCCCTCTAACTTTGCTTTTCCAAACAATACCATCTTGAGTTATACACGTCCTTCGCTATTAGTTATCATTACTTAGTGAACACTGTTTTATGTCAAGATTTTGAAAAGAAAAAAAAAGAATTTCACTACATTAACATTTGATGAAATAAACAGAAAAACATATCTTTTCTCTTTGTATAAAAAGATACCCCATTTGATAATTAGATAGAAGATTTATATTCGAAAAAGGGAAAAGTAAAAAAAACCATTCACTTTTGAATGGTTAAGTTCTTAAACAATTTTTTTTTAATAAAAAAACCCTTAAACTTTTTAAAACCGGTTAATTACATTCTTACAACCATTAATGTTTACCTGTTACCTGTTTAATAGGTAATTTAAAATTAAAAAAAGAAAAAAAATTAGTTTCTATTCTAAACCTAATCAATCGACCGAATCCTCAATATCTTCCATACACGTCACCTCTACCACCAGCCACCGGCCCCGCCAGTCCAACACCACCTGCCACCATCGTCACCAACAACCTCTCGAGATTGCCATCAGGTTCGATTACTGAGTTTTAGTATAAGTTTTATTTTTGATTTTTTCTTGATGATAATAACTCTTGTTCGATTCTAAAAAGCATCAATCTTACATGTTTATTTGTTGCCAAGAGATCAAATTGGCAAGAATTTGTTGTTGTATTTGCTGCAGCAAGCCCAATTTTCAAAAACCACTGTCCTTGAAATTAAACAGAGCAGGAAATCAACCGCTATTTTTGTTTAATTTTCGATTTTCCTTGAAATTAAACAAAGCAAGAATTTGTTAGCCATGGATGAACTTGAACGGAGTTCCCTTATCATGACTCAAATCATTGTTCTAGCATAATAAATTTTGATCCATTGCTATCTTCAAGAGTATCCCATCCTTCACCTTCCCTAAGAAGATTCTTCTCTGAACCTTGGTTACCGATCTCAGTTTCTTCTCCAACTTTCTTACAAAATATCATATCTCAAATTTGGAAGCCATGTCTCCTCATTGTTCCTGAAAATAGGAGAAAATTTTGTAGAACAATGGGAACTTTAGAAAGGAAAAGTTGGGAAGAGAAATTGTCTGTAATAAAGTTGTTTGTGTCTTCAACAATCAAATTCATTTTTTCAGCTTCCACCTTATCCCTATTCTGTTTTCAGTCTTGCTTCTTGTTTGTGTCTTCTAACAATTAAGATTTATTTGTTCCAAAAAAAGTTAAAAAAATTTATTTGGTAAAAAAAATTATGAAAAATTTAAAGATTTATTTGTTAAAAAAATACAGAGACTTAATTATTCAAAATCAAATAATTTGTTGGTTAATTTTAGTCTTTTCTCAAATTTTTGATCACATTAACCTGTAAAACAGGTTGCAAGGATGTAATTAACCGGTTTTAAAAAGTTTAAGGGTTTTTTTTATTCAAAAAAATAGTTTAAGGACTTAATCATTCAAAAGTAGATAGTTTGTTGGATTTTTTTAGACTTTTCCCTTCCAATAATGTTTCAATCATACATATAGGCATATGTCCCTCCACCCAAAAGGCTTCATTAGATTTGATGGTGTAGTTGTAATTGTAATTGTAGTCATGGCACAAAGGCGCAAAAAAGTAAGACATATTTGATATCATGATTGCATATGTATTCAACCCAAAAGGAATATAAAGTGCATCGGGGTATTCAAAGTTTGAATCCTTCTCAACCTACAAATATATCTGGAATCTAGTGTACTCAGCTTTTCTATGGCAACTTTCACTCAAGCTCTTAACCGGTGTGAATACCATGTCATATCACCCCAAGTGGATGGTGCAACCTTTTGCACATTCATGGTCTTGTGACTTCTGGAGGTTTTCAGATGTCGATCAAAGGCTAGGGTTCAACTTAGAAAAACATATTATAGTTTTACATGATTGCATGAAACATGCATAATAATTTCAATAACTAAAGTAGTGGAATATAATCGGCAAAATAACACATTCATGAAGTTATCAAGCTTATTATTTTTTCTTTTATGACCGACTGAAGCACCAATATTACGAAAGAGTATACCTTGATCGGTTCTCTTTTATGTTCCATAAAAGGCAAAAAAAATATATATATATATATAGAGAGAGAGAGAGAGAGAGAGATAGATATGACTTTATACGATAATGATACCTATTTAAAAGAATAAGTGAATAATTATGAGTCAATCATTTCATTATATAATACATTAAGGGTTGGGATATTTACACCCTCCCCAACAGGTCAAATACACCCCACAACCTATCTCACCCTACTTTTTGTTATCATTACATAAAAAGTTAGATGTAATTAAAAATTCAAAGCCTACCCATCTATCTATATGTACTTTGGGACCATGAATGTTGGTCTTTTAAAAACATTTTTTTTATAAAAATAATCATGTATATTAGGATTATCTAAAAATAACTATTATATTAGGATTATTATTTAATAATTATTATATTAAAATTATTATTTAATAACCATAAAATAAAAGTATTTTTTATTTTGGGACCGTGACTATGGGACTTGTTCCTTTGAATATTTTATTTTATTATAGTATTTATTCTTTTTAAAAATAAAACTTTCAAGGGCTACCGGTACCTCTATATTTACCACAACGGTCGCATATTAATATAATTTTAGACATGACTCCACTTCGATTTGTCCTGGATCTTTTAATGACAATAATGTAACCAAGGGAACGTCCCAACTTTTGCACCCAATCGGTTAAATCTTGACGAGACTTAAACACCTCGTCAGTGGAAAAATTTGATGTATGCATATCATCACCTTGAGTTGTTGGATTTGTGTAAATATTATAATCCTAAACATACAAATATAAAAAAAATCTATATTATAAAATAGTAGATGAAAAATATATTACTAAGTAGTGAGTAAAAAAAATCTTATTGTTGGAATTCTGATAAAAATGGAAATCGTCACATTGAGTTGTTTGGTTGGTGTAAATGTCATATTCCTAAACATATACATGCAAAAAACTATATTATAAACTATTAGAAAATAATTGTAAGTGAAAATATATCAAAAAAAAGTAAGATGAAAATACTTCATCGTTGTAATTCTGATACAAACGCAAATCGTCACCGTGATTTATTTGGTTTGTGTTAATATCATATTCCTAAATATACACGTACAAAAAAACTAATTTTACAAAATAACAAGTGAAAATATATTGCAAAATAGTAAGTGAAAGTACCTCAACATTGGAATTCCGATAAAATTGCAAATCGTCTTTCCAACTATCCAGTAACAAGTTAGAACTCGTATATAGAGAATGTTGAAGTGATTTCTTGTGATTGAAAATACATATTTATCATCTCTATTTATAGCAATAGTAAAATCCATATAATTAAATAAAAGAATATTAACGTTTTCCAAACAAAAAAACAAAGTCAAATTGTAACTGACGAGAATTTACTGGAGTGGTTTTCCAAAAAAATAAAGTCAATTGTCTTTTTCCAAAAACTCAGTTTTTTTTTGTTTTCCCAATAAAAAATGTTTTGAATGTCTACCCTTTTCAAAACCTTTTTGCCTTTTCCATGTTGTTTACGTGCTTTTTAAATAAAAAGTTAAATTTACATTTGCACCCCCACCTATTGTAAAGACCCAAAACGAAAGCTACTAAAATAAAACGTCAAGTCCCAAATACAGGTCCATACATGGAACAAACATAAATAAGAGAAATATCATTTATCAAGAATATAGGGTTCTGTCACAACCAAGATACTAAAATTTCCCAACAAGCACCGCTTCTAAACAGACGCCCGACGAACCCGCTATCACTTTAACATTTCTCCTTCCTTGAAATGAAGCACCAACGACTCCAATACCTGAAAATGGGTTTTAAGGAAAATTTGAAAGTGAGGGTTAGACCGAAAGGTATAGTGAATTCCCCACTTCGACCAACTTAAACAGAAGATATATATATATATATATATATATATATATATATATATATACACACACACACACACACAATAAGTCAATTAACAACTAGTTATTTCACGAATAACAATCATCGCCACTTATGAATAATTCCACGTCCTGGAGTAACTCCCGACGCCTTACCGAATAACCACTCTCGGGGCCTCCCAGTAGATCCCCATTCGGCCCCCAAGTAGATGCCGTGTTAGTGTGCTTCGGAAACGAATTCCGGGCACACTGTCAACCATCCCCGATGGTCCCAACAAGCCATGGCACGCACTCAATGAGTATCACTTACTTTCAAATTTAATATAACACATATAGAACAATTACCAAACATTTACTAACCAGTTAATTGTTCTTCATAACCGAATATCGATATTATTTCGACAGTCAAATTGAAATCAACAAGTTACACTATTCCCACTGTATATATTATTTCAAGTAAGGGAACTCACCTGATAAGTTGATACACGACACACACAGAAAAACAGTTCCGGAGAGATCGAACCCCTGTACAATGGAGTCGTTTTCCAAAATGTCAAATTCCACTCTTTGGCTTAAATCCAGAATTCCTCCTCTTCTCTTCTGTACGACGCCGCACAAACAAACATTTCCCAAAATGAGAGAGAGTGTGTAGGGTCATGAGCCTTATATTGAATAATTTCCAAAAAAACCCCCCAACTAACCATAAACACACACACAACCCCAAATCTTAAAATTTTATTACAAAATAAGAATTAGCGATGACGGTTGTTAAAATACTTCCCCCCTCAAAAGAATTCCGTCCTCGGAATTCAATTATCAAAAGGTGAGGGTACTTGGACCTCATCTTCGATTCCAACTCTCATGATGCCTCACGACCCTTATGAAAACTCCAATAAACCTTCACTAAACTGATCTCTTTCGTCCTCTAGCGGTAAAAGGAGTTACTTTTTGGGGTCGTCTTGAAATATAATTTCATTATCACAACGTTTGGTGTTCACGTTGATTTCATATGCCTCAAATAGCCTTCAATATGATCAGCAACATCATGGTTATTCTTCTACTTGATTTCATCGAGAAGCAAGGAACATATATAATATCTCGGTCTAATATCTTTAACGATCATCTCCTGAAAGAAACGTGATGCCCAATCACATTTGTTGGCCCTACATAGACCATGGATCAAGAGAGTATACGTAGACAAATCAAGGCTAAGATAATGCTTATCGATCATTTCATCCAACATTAATCCCAACCATGCATCTAATTTTCCGGTTCTAAAGCACAACTTCGGTAACGGATTATACGACTGGATACCCGGTCTACAATTTTGTGAGTTTTCCAAATCTCTGAGCATATTTATAGCTTCTTGATCCTGACCATGATGGCAAAACATCAAAATCATCGAGTTATAAGTCGATGTATTTGGGGCAACACCAAAACTCGGCATTTCAACATCAAACAAGTTAAGAGCCTATTGAACTCGACCAACTCTTGCTAGATCATGAATCGAAGCATTGTAAAAGAGGGTATCGAGTTTGCATCCGATAGATTTCATTTTCTCGGGTATTTGTAACGCTTCCTCAAATTCTCTAATTTTGTCAAGTAACACACGATAATGGTGAAGGTTACAACATTAGCAGAGCAACCTTGATCCTCCATTTCATTTAGTAGCTCGTAGACTTTATTGAAGTTGGAATGACGACAATATGATTCGATAATCGTTGAGTAGCTGATAACAAATGGATTACAACAGTTTCCTTTCATTTCTTGAATCGTCCAATGTGCTTCATCGACCCAAATAAACTTACACCAACCATGAATAAATATGTTATATGTATGAGCCGTTGGTGGGCTGTACGATTTCAACTCCAAGAAAATCTTGCACGCCTACTCGACTTTATTCTCTTTGCAGAGCGTGTCGAGTAAAAGATTCATGGATCCGGTGTTCTTCTCCAATCCAAACCTTTCTAACTCGTAAAATATGACAACAACATCTCCCCATTATCCCGCCCCACAAAGCCTTCTCATGACCTTGGTTATACTTCCAATCGTAACCTGACGATGTTGACGCATTTGCTTGACCAGTGCCCTCATCTTTTGCATCTGCTTCATTTTTCCCAATAAGTCCACCATCATCTCACATGACTCCGATAATGGTGTATACCCCCGGTGCGATTCTGTCCCTCGAAATACGCCAAATGCAGACTTCCAAACCTCTTTGAATCGATGCAACAACTGATAATAAAAAAATTGTGAGAGATGGGTATGGTGCTACAAGCTTGATCATGCACGAGAGACTGAAATATTTCATCATCAGTTCGTCTAGCTTGAACTTTTGCAATAACAACGTCAATGTTTCCATGTGATCCAGAACAACTAGTTTCTTGATTGGCAAGTGCATTATTGGTGAACCAAAACAATTTGAACCCGATAGGTAAGAACAGGTGCAAATGATGATGAGAAGAATATGCAGAGGCAAATATCACATAATATCCCACAACAGAAAGACCTTTTTCACAACAATGCTTGGCATGGATGAACATGAAGCAGGTCAGACGAGAGGATTGTTAAAGTGTTAATTTGAATATGAAGTCTACAACAAGCAAGAGGGGAGATGTAAGATTCAAACTTCGTCGTTGAGTTCTTCAGTCACGTGAGGCAGGATAATCTTCTGAACTAGGCGCCATCATCTGGGAAATGAGCGGTATATAATGTCACCCACTTGCTCACACAATTATCACATCACGATAAACCGCTGCGAACAAAACCTTCGCGACCCCCCTTTATATACATTATAGACCCCCCTTCTTCATGCCAGGAATAACACAATTATACTGGAATTTATTGGAAGGTGAGACTAGATCCTCGCGATCACTTACATACATAATCAGTTTGAACTACAACCCGAAATTTCCCAAGTTACTCGAAATTGTTCGTTTCCCCTCAATTCCTTGTAAACTCCAAGAAACCATTCCTACACCAAGCCATGTGTCCACATAATCAATGCACTCATTCCAGTCACACTAATTACCCCCTCCTTTTACAAACTGCCAAGGCCTTACAGGACAAACACTCCACTCACAACGGTCTTTCATTACAAATCGCCCACGTACAATGATCCAATATCTGACAAGAATATAACTTACATCTCCGCACACCCCAGATAGATTCTTAAATTCCAACCTCCTTACCATGACGTTAACTTTCCATAACTTGAACCGCTTCTAACTTGATCATCAGAGAAAGAAGACATGATGATGCCTCCATAATTTTCTCGACAGCAAAATCACTTGACAGTCCCTACTTTTCCCAATATAATTTCCTTTATCTAAACACTTCAGCGTTCTCGCTAGGAGGTTCGGTGCTTACTTGGTGCGAGGTGTAACCAGCAAAAGCACCATAAAACTCGGGCTCAATTCCTTTAACACTTCTTTACTAAAGCTCACCGATACACATAGCGGACTATTAATTCGGTACTTCGACGACCTCGAGTCTTTCACCCCGGGCATAAACCGCCCACAAACAACGACATCCCAAATTACCGAAAAAGTCAGCGTTGTCCTAACAGGAACGTTACCAACTTCACACATGAGATTTTTTTTCACCACCCACCTCAAACAAAACATTGGAGCCTTAATTAAGACCACAAATGGCTCAACCGACGATTTCAACCCTCGCCACCTTTCTTACTTTAATTGCAATGACCTACATGACCTAGAGAGTTCATAGCCTTCATGCATAACGACACCATGATTTAAATTCACTTATCCTGTTTGAACATTTGAAAAGTATACCTCTTATATAAAAAAAACAACTTGAGCACATACAACTCAACACCCCATACTTCAAGTCATGCTTAAGGATCTCGAGGATCGTTCGTACTAATCTTCTGGTAGAACACCACCTTGACCACAAAACGATGTCGTTACAATTGGAATCTGGAAAGAAACCTTTTCGGTACAACTAGAAAATTTTGAACAAAATCATTTGCACGAAGTTAAACAGTCTACCCCGACATGCAGTTATAAGATATCAACGTCTCGAGACTCATTTTAGGTTGCACAAGTTTGTAGTCAGATGTCTTTATGATTTTCGCGACAAAGTTTATCGCAATATGAAGAAAAGATGATATAATTCGCAAATCACTATGTTCGAAGTTTTATTATGCAACGAAAAATAGGTTTGTCTTTCTTCTTTACACACGCTTGCACGCGCCAAATTGTTTTCAAAATATAAAATTCAGTATGTACACATCTACTCTTAATCATGGAAAAGCTCTTGCAATACTCAAAAAGAAAAGACAATGCATGAGATTCAACTAGTAATTGAAGGCTATTTCACTCACTCTAGGTAACTTGTTGCACCCCTCAGTTAACAATGGCACCCCGCTTTTGACTAATGGTCACTACCCCATCTTAGTAACAACTTAATGTACAAGTGTTTCACATCTTGCCTGATTGCTCACCCCACCACGTTCTCGCCTTGAACACTGATTTATAAATTGCACTATTTCAACCGTTGACCCTTACAGTTCGATAAACCAACCCGTTTTCTCCTCATCCAATTCCTCCAATAATTTAATTCAATCCCGATATCTACTATTCAACATCCTTACCACTCAGCCGTTGATTAAAGAGTCATAGGCTCACTCCTTTTTCCCAACTTTGGGTTGAAATTTCCAAAATTCCAACTCAGTTCTCTTCCCTTGTCCAAATAATCGGCACATCAGTTCCCAACATAGGTTCTCACTATAAACAAAGGGTGTACCATTATTCAATCAGCCATCCATTTTGAACTCACGAAGTTCAATCTTTGGTCGGTCTATTATTGCACCAAATAATACTCCTTTTAGGGTTGTCAACAATTACATCTCAAACGACCTCACGCATCACATCAAAACCATTGCCAACATCACAAGTCTAGAACTTTACTCCATCCCGTCACCCCTTCATTGACTAACCCGACAACATTAACCTTCCGGTCATGGCGAAAACTAAACTATCTGCACCTAACAAACGTTCTATTGATTGCTACACACAGAAAGGTAAATTGAGCATGTACATGCACTTGTAAATTCACAATTACACTGGCCAGGTGTAATGCAAAATTACTTTACATGACAATCCTCACTCCCTTAAAGTTAGTGCACTTAGAGTGATCTTTCTAAAGACATCCTACATATTTGCTGTGTTCCCAATCTCTAATCCCCAGTTTAAGTTTAGGCTTATCCGATCACCTAAATCCCTTAAACCATGACTCTGATACCAATTGTAAAGACCCAAAACGAAAGCTACTAAAATAAAACGTCAAGTCCCAAATATAGGTCCATACATGGAACAAACATAAATAGGAGAAATATCATTTATGAAGAATATAGGGTTCTGTCACAACCAAGATACTAAAATTTCCCAACAAGCACCGCTTCTAAACGGACGCCCGGTGAACCCGCTATCACTTTAACATTTCTCCTTCCTTGAAATGAAGCACCAACGACTCCAATACCTGAAAATGGGTTTTAAGGAAAATTTGAAAGTGAGGGTTAGACCGAAAGGTCTAGTGAATTCCCCACTTCGACCAACTTAAACAGAAGATATATATATATATATATATATATATATATACACACACATAAGAAGTCAATTAACAACTAGTTATTTCGTGAATAACAATCATCGCCACTTATGAATAATTCCACATCCTGGAGTAACTCCCGACGCCTTACCGAATAACCACTCTTGGGGCCCCCCAGTAGATCCCCATTCGGCCCCCAAGTAGATGCCGTGTTAGTGTGCTTCGGAAACGAATTCCGGGCACACCGTCAACCATCCCCGATGGTCCCAACAAGCCATGGCACACACTCAATGAGTATCACTTACTTTCAAATTTAATATAACACATATAGAACAATTACCAAACATTTACTAACCAGTTAATTGTTCTTCATAACCGAATATCGATTTTATTTCGACAGTCAAATTGAAATCAACAAGTTACACTATTCCCTCTGTATATATTATTTCAAGTAAGGGAACTCACCTGATAAGTTGATACACGACACACACAAAAAAACAGTTCCGGAGAGATCGAACCCCTGTACAATGGAATCCTTTCTCTTCTGTACAGCGCCGCACAAAAAAACATTTCCCAAAATGAGAGAGAGAGAGAGTCTAGGGTCATGAGCCTTATATTGATTAATTTCCAAAAACCCCCCCAGCTAACCATAAACACACACACAACCCCAAATCTTAAAATTTTATTACAAAATAAGAATTAGCGTTGACGGTTGTTACACCTATGGTGGGTGCAAATAACAACTTTCTTAAACATTGCCTAAAAAGGCATATGTGACATTTTTTGTATACATATTATATTTGAAAACCCATTTAATGCTATATAGATTATGTAATTAATTTAATTAAGGTATTTATTCATGATTTTTTTTATAATTTTAGTAATTTAAGCATGATTAAATTTTTATTTATTTACTTATTATTTTTTACAACATTACAAAAAAGTGTGATTTAGCTTTTCATTTTAAATATTTATATTTATTGAATTAGTTTATTTAAGATTTTTTTTAAAATTTTCGTCAAAAATATATGTGATATCCACAATTAATCGACATTATTTCCTAAAAGAATTGCTAATTTTCATCAATGTATCATATGCGATATTGATCATAGTAGAAAAGAAATGTAAGTTATTTACAACATTACAAGTAATATGTGTAAAATATGTGATCTTATGCATTTTAAATGTGTTTTGCTACACATCACATATGATTCTGGTTTAATTATTATTCTTTGTAACACCCGGTTTTCGGTAAGTTAATGTAACCTTTTTGTAATCCTAATATAATCTAATTTAGTTGAGTCATTATTAGATTAGAGTAACTTTAAGAACGTCTTTCGTATCGAAATCGTCATGTGTCAAAAGTTGGATTTCGGCCCCCGAAGCCCCTCGACAATTGTGCCTTGCGCCAGTGCTTTGGGGCATAGTCGCTTGGCAATGTCTCCTAGTAGGGGAAGCCCGCGGTATGTGTCCTGCGAGAGTGACACCGCGATTGTGCCTTTGGCACTCTCGCCTGTCACAGTCGCTCGGGCTGGATAAGCCTCGGTACAATCAGGGCAATAGTGCCTGCGATTGTGCCCTTGGCACTATCGCCCTGGCACAGTCTCCCGATTCTCATACAAGTTTAAATGACCCTAGGCCGATTTTTGACTCACTTGCACCCCATTGTTCTGACTTTGGACGATTTCTCTCTCTACCAAACGTGATTCTCAACCCTCCTCCACATCTCTTCATTTATTTTGTTGGTGATTTTAGTGAAATCATCAGTTCATTTTATGTAATTGGATTCACAAGATAATAATGGGGTTGGTAGCTAAGCTATATCACGAGTTAGAAGGTGTGGAGTACACACTCGTGTAAGCTAACTATGACCCGGGATTGTTGGATGGTCATGTTTGGCGGTTTTATCAGTTTTGTAATTGGTATCCTTTTTCCGCGACGTGGGTGAGTTGTTCTGTGGGTTAACCAACACCGCTACCCGCACTGGAATGTGGGGACGGAACAATGACCTGCGCGGGTTAACCCGCCGTGAAACCCGCGTGGTGCACTGTAACTGATATCATTTTGTAACCCTTTTTTATGAAATATTTTCGTAACCGCCACCATTATGTCCAACAATCAATCTCATTTAATGAGAAATTATTATCATTATTAATATAGGGTCGGTTACGATTCTCAAGGTGTTTAAATAAGATCGATTTCTGCCTAAATCGATACTGGAGAATTGAGATTATCCTCGAGTGAATTTCATGATACCCGGGTAGAATATGGTCGAAATATCACTTAAGGAAAACGAGCTCTCACGCGATCTATAATTCTTTATCCGAACCTCCGATGCTTTGTAGGAGCAAAAGAGGAAGGATTGAAAAATATTTTAGGATGCAAGTGGATCTTCAAAAGGAAGATGAAAGTTATGGATCAATCGACAAGTTCAAAGCTCGATTAGTAATCCAAGGCTTTAGACAACGGGAAGGCATCGATTATTTTGATACATATGCCCCGGTTGCAAGGATCTCCATGATTAGATTGTTGATAGCCTTAAGAGTTATCCACAATTAATTTAGTGATTCACCAAATGGATGTCAAAACGACATTCTTGAATGGTGACTTGGAGGAAGAAGCTTACATGAAACAATCGGAAGGTTTTGTTATGCCCGTGATGGAGCATAAGGTGTGTAAACTTGTAAAATCATTGTATGGGCTGAAACAAGCACCCAAACAATGGCATCAAAATTTTGATGAGGTTATCTTGTGTGAATACAAAATCCCAAAACAATCAAGCAATTCTCATCAAAATTAAGCAATATGAACTAGAGAGAGAAAGTAGATCTTTCATAAATCTCACGTATTGAATATTATGATAAGTGCTTACTACAAATATTACAAAACCACAAGGCTTAAAGCCTATTTATACCACCACTCTAATACAAGATGTCGGTCCACAATATATATCAAGTTCTCATACACATAAACGATTACCAACCTGTTTGATTAATAACAATGGTTACAAGGTTGATCGATTGAAGCTTTTCTATGTGTTCTCTCTAGTTTACACCTTGAGTGTGTGTGTGTATGTGATCTTATCTAGGAGCTCCCAACAACTAATATCTATATTAGATGTTATCTAACAACTAACAATATAATATCTAGAATATAATATCTAGATATTATCTAACTAAATTAACTAATAACAATAACAATAACAACTAAAATACAATTAAACTACTTTGACATTTTATTACAAATGACGTTAGACTAATATTTAAGAGTCGACTTTTCTGCATTAGCTTCAGATTGCGATCTTCAGATTGGATGATCTTGAATCCAATGAGATTGTGTTCTAACAATCTCCCCCTTTGGATCAAGATCATTACTTAAAAAGATTTATCCAATAGATCTATGCAATTCAATCTTCTTCTTTTTCAGCTCAGAAGATGCAATCTCCTTCTTAGGTCTTCAGAATGTAACAATCTTCCGTTTGATGTAGATAGACTCTCTTTCAGATGTTGGGAAGAAATTATCTCTAGTTGTAGCTCTAATCTTGTGTCGTTCTACATTTCTTGGTTCGACCTTTCTCCCCCTTTTTGATGAAAAGAGTAAGAAGTTCATCAAAACTCTAAGTCGAGAAAAGAGTAAGAAGTTCATCAAAACCCTTGATATATATTGTGGACCGACAGTCTTAAAAACAACCTTTTAAGCATGGTGTACAACTCTTAAATGCACATGCTTTGTATCAAGAGAGTTTATGTTTCCCGTGCTCATCAGTCCTCTCAGATCCTCCCCTAAAGCAACAATTTGGTTACCATTTACCAAGACGCCGCTTCAAGCTTCTGGTGATTTCTCCAAAGCGACGTTTCAAGCTCCAAATGATTCAAGAAAAAAGCTCCTAATATATATCGATCGTTCAAGCTACAAGTCATAGCTTATCGTTCCTGGTTCAAGACATCGGTTCGAGCTCTCGAACCCTTCCTCCATTATCGTACCTATTTATTGATTCATCCGTGGAGATCTCAATTCATCTCTGTAAGTTCAATTGTTATCTCAATTTATTTCTCAACATAAAGTACAACATAGATGTGCACATAAAAATCAACTCTTAGGATTCAGTGACTTGGATCCTTACACACGGAAAAAGAAAAAATTCTCCTGGCAGCCACCTTCTATGTTGGCAGAGTTCAAAAACCTGATTTTCCATCCCTGAGAGATGTATCTACATTCAAGAGATTGTGAACCTTTAAAGGATCAAAAGCAACGAAACTCAAATTTAAAAACATTCAGTATGCCTCTAAACAGATGACTGTTCAAAATGAAACACAATCCTTGTTCAACTTTGATTCCTTCAAGAATCAAAAGTCAGTTGACTCTAATACTGTTAGTGCATAAATGTTGGATCCAAGATCATTGAAGGTTGAAAGTCAAAGCCCAAGTCAAACTCTTAAAGCAAAAGTCAAAGTCAAGCTTCTTAAAGAAGAAAGTCAAAGGCAAGGTCAAAGTCATTTGTCTTTGTTAGTTGTTAGTTGTTAGTTTAGATTCTATTGTATTGTTCATAGGTATAAATAGTTTTTTCGTTTATAGAGTCATTAGGCACTATTATTGAGAAATACTTTAGAGAGAAAATATTTCATCTCAAAGAGATTGTAAAACTGTCAATTTCGAGATCAATGCATTTGGCTAATTGCATGAATTATGGAATTATGGCCTAATCTTAAAGAACTCGCAAATCGTTCCTGTCTAGATTGAATTTGATGTTCTTGTGTGATTTTGTTTGTAATTTTTGTTGATCTGTAATCGTTTTGTGTTCTAGAACAAATCTTGTGTTGATAATTTTGTCCAATTCACAACTATTTGTGTGAATTTTGGATTTGTATTGAATTTTTGTTCGAGTTTGTTAAACGCATTGTAACAACATCAATTTGTAATTTTTGTTGTTTTTGTTCAAAACTGTTAAGTTATAATCTGTTCGAATTGTGTTCAAGGTCAAATTGGTGAAGTTACAGGACCAGATTCAGAGTTTTGGGGTGAATTTTGATTGAATTTAGAGTTTTTATGTTCGATAGTCCAAGAACTCGCAAGATCTATCAAATCCGCAAGTTTCATCCTGATGAACTCACAGGCTTCTTAGCTTGTTATTATTGTTGTTGGTAATATTGATTAGGACTAAATTCGCAAGCTACTGGGTACGAGAAGTAAGAGAATCCGCAAGTTACTTTGAGTTTGGTTTTGTGAAAAAAATTCAAGTACAAAACTCACAGTGTTCTTCCTACGAAAAGTTTAGTTTTTGCAGGACGTGACTTACGGAAAGTTCTGAATCCGCACTCCGAGGTTTGCGAAAAGTCACTGTTGAGTTTGTTTGGTCTGCGAAAAGATCAGAACTCGCACCAGGAGCTTAAGGAAAATATTGGGAATTTTCTTGAAAATATTCTAAGTGTTGAGTTCGCAAGATATTTTGCAAAAAGCTTGGTTAAAAGTTTCTAAGTCTAGAACTCGCAAGCCTCAGCCTGCAAGAAGTCCAAAATCCGCAAAGCATAGTTTGCGGAAAGTGTGAAATCCGCAAGTTGTAGTATGCGGAAAGTGTGGTTTTTGCAAGGTTCAGTCTTCGGATTCTTGATGTTCAGTTGTCTGCGAAAACTAATTTTTGTGGCTTAAGGATTCCATACTTAGTAAAATTTTGACTGATTTTCAGGATTTTGGAAAAATTTCTGATTTTTGTCTAAAGATCTGTGCAAAGCTTTTGATGATGACTTCAAGAGATGCTCTAGCCATCGGAACAAATGCACAACCTCCTGTTTTATTCAAAGGAGAGTACGAACAATGGAAAGATCAATCATCTTGTGGGCTGAAGTTGTTTCTACTGCATGTTATACGCAGAATAGATCAATAATCCATCGTCGCTTCGGTAAAACGCCGTATGCTTTGATAAATAACAGAACATCAAGCATTAAACACTTTCACATTTTTGGATGCTGTTACGTGTTGAACGACAAGGAGAGCTTGAACAAGTTCAGTCCTGAAGCTGAAGAAGGGAGTTTCATTGGCTACTCTCAGACATCAACATCATAAAGAGTCTTTGTGATCCCAGAAATCAAGCAATAACAATCAAATCATGCACAAATCTAATAACAATCATAGAACAAGATGAGAGAGAAAAATGATATCTGTCATATATCTCTTAGTGACATGAATTACAAAAGATGACATGCTTACAAACTTACTTACAAACAAAGAAAGAAAAGACTTATATATGGGTCAAACAAGCCTTGACCTCATATAAAGACAACATACAAAAGACAATACTATCATTCTAATTGACTCAAAACTCTAGGTCTAACAATCTCCCCTTTTTGATCAATTAGAACCTTTTGAACTAGTCTATATCCGCATGCTTGTCTTCCTCATCCCCATGTATCCTTCAAACCTTCTTATGGCCTGCCTGAATCTTAATATGTCCTTGATGGCATCTATCACATTCTCTGTCCAAATTCTGTCCATCCGACGCCAATGATTATTTTCTTGTAACCTCTTCTTCTCACTTTCCTCATGTAACTCTTCCAATTTCTTTAACACATCTTCAAGAGTACCATTAGAGAACTTATGAATTTCAACTGCTCTCATGTACCTCTTCTCCTTTTTGAACTCATTCTCACACACAACACCAAGTTCTGGCTTCCTTAGCACTGTGTAGAGTGGTGTCTCTTCAAGCAATGTATGTGTAAAGTTTGGCTTTAGAATATTGATTCTATTCTGATTTGTCTCAATGCCTGGTTGGAAATCATGAAGATAAGTATGATAGATGTGCCTCCGAATGAATCTTTTGATAGTATCAAGACCAAAAACAATCTATGGATGTCTGATAGTTCGGTTCCTAAAATCATGGTAAATGAACTCAATATCTCTGAAATGAAGATTGGCATAGTCAGCTTTATTGAATGAGTAAATTCCCATATTCTTTCTTTGCACGGTGAATTCAGGATAACAGATTTTCCTGTACTTCATCATGGTTACTTTAATAACCTCTAGAATTTTAGACTTGATCTTGACATCTTTTCTTGTTCTTCCCATAATCTGTAGCATCCAAATATAATCTTTCTGCTACTCAGGAGTTTGATCTTTAATTCCCAAAAGACAAGCTTCATCCAACTTTCTGATGTAGCTAACAAAAATATTAACTCCTTCCTCCAAATGGAGAACACGTATCATACATCTAATCCTTCTTATTTCTTGAATGGACATTCCTTCTTCATCATAACCAGTATAAGGAATAGAACTTTCAGCTTTAGAACTTGAAGTTCCTGTTTCAGCTGGAAACTTTAGCACTATGGGAGGCTTTCTTACAAACTCTTTCTGGACCAATGGACTATCAAGCTTTCTACGGTACGACAACTCTTCTTCAACTAGAACATTAGCAGTACCGGATTCCAGATTAACATTATGCTCAACCTCAGAAGTTTGGGATACATTAGTTTCAGAAGAGAATTCATGAAATGATGGAATAGACTGAACATTAGAAGGTTCTGATAACTTCTCATGAATGGGACTTAGGTGAAGTCCTTCAGGTGTACTCTGTTCAAACATAACATTTAGAGCATCTGAGTCTTTGTCTTCAAACAGATTATCCAGAACACTTGCTTCATTCATCAGAATCTCTTCAGATCTGTTAACAATATTATATAAATCTTCTCCTTCATTGTCATCTGAATCAAGATCAATACAAATATCCTTCTGACCTTCTTCTTTCATCTTCCAATAGAGATCATACTTTGCATGGACCTTCTCAAGAGTATCATCATCCAATACAATAACAGAAGGTTGAGACAAACCTGTAAACTCCATGATCTCTTCCATAGTTGCAACCTTAGGCTTTTCAATCCTTGATTCAACACTTTCCTTAGCATAAATCACCAATCGCAACTGATTTTTCCTTGATCTATCAGCATCATCATCTCCCCTTTCACCACCTTCATCGATTTTTGTTAAGTCTAAATATTGTATCCAAGATTTATTTAGAAAAGTCAAAGTGGTAAAGTCAACATTGTCATAGTCTTTGTCAAAGTCAACATTGTAAAAGTCAAAGTTAGTCTTGTTTTAGTTTCCTTAGCCTCTAAGTCTTGTAATTATTAGTTGGTATAAATATGGTTTGGTTTGTAATCTTTAGTAAAGTATGTCATTGTAATATGTGTAACTGTGTGTGAGATATATGATGTTGGAGCTTTCATGTCTAAACTTTCTCTCTCTACATTCTCTCTCTATGATTTAGATAGATTTTGGGTTTAATAATTGGTATCAGAGCTAGTTCTAAATTGGAGAGAATTGAGAGAAGCATTTTTGAATTTAAATTCGAAAACTATTTTGAAAATTGGTTTGATTTTCTGAAAAATTCTCAAGAACACGAGAGTTGCTGTTCATCCGATTTTAAAAAAAAAATTGTTTTTGATGCAAGAAAATGGAATTATTTGATTCGATTTGTGTTTTAGATTGTTTCTTGTATTGATTACATCTCGAATTTCGAACAAAATCGATGTCAATTTTTGAATTTTTGAATTTTTCAAGAAACGAGTTCGAACACTGTGTTCATCGAGTTCAATCTAATTTCTGAGTTTAAGGGTGTAATTCGAGTTGAAATCGATTAGGTTTTGGTAGAAAAACATAATCAATCGAGTCTGTGTAGTTTAATTCGTGAATTGCACTGTAATCATTTTGTAATTTTGATTTTGAAGAAGTTAGAGTTCATGAGTTTCTCACGCACTGTAATTGAATCAAAGTGATTCATTTTGTGATTCTTTGTCAAATTCAAATATTATAACCTGTTCAAGCTATGAAATCGAGCATTCTGACAAAGTTTCAAGATCAAAATCGAAGGATTCGATCAAATTGAAGTGAAAAAGTCGAGAACTCATCAGATCTGAACTTTGCGCCAGTTCATGTGAACTTTGAGCCAGTTCATCATATTTTGAACGAGGTTCATCAGTGTTTGCACCAAATTGTTCAAGTTTTGCGTCAGTATCTTTTCGAGCAAAGTGTTCTTTTGCGTTACAAGTGCAAAACGCAAACCTTACTTTGCACCATCAGCCCAAAACGCAAACCTTACTTTGCGCCAGAAGCACAAAGCGCAAATCTCAATTTGCGCCAACAGCCCAAAACGAAAACCTTACTTTGCGCCATAAGCACAAAGCGCAAACCTCATTTTGCGCGACAGCCTTAAAGCGCAAACTCTACTTTGCGCCAGCTTCTTATAGTGCAATTCTTACTTTGCGTCAGTAACTGTTAGCGTAAACAGTGTCTTTTCAAGATTTCAATTTGATCTGATTTTTGATTTTCTGATATACAGTTTGGGAACGATCTTTCATATCAAGCTGTTTACTCATTAAAAATGGGATATTTTGCAGATCTTGGAGAGAAGAATAGAAAGCTTGAATTAGAGAAAGTTAATCTGGGTTATGCTGTTGACTTTCACTCACAAAAGTCAAAAGAGTATTTTGCTGAAATTATCATACTGAAAGAAGAAATTAGTGCTTTAAAGACAATCAATGAAGATCTTCTTCAAAGAACTTATGGGATGAATGATGAGAAGATAATGAGATTGGAATCTGAGAATGCTGAGCTTAGAAAGAATATATCTGATTTAGAACAAAAGCTTGCTGCAAATAAAGCTGATTTTGATATTGAAAAGAAAGGTTTTTCAACCAAGTTCTCAGATTTCTCAAGGAAGTGTTATGAAGAAAAGAAGTCAGTTGATCTTAAATGCATAAAACTTTCTCAACACATTTTGGATTTTGAGAAAGTACTTATCTTGGAAAGAGAGAAGTTTGCTAAAGAAAAGAAGGCCATTGAACAAAAGAATGTGGGATTCTTTAAGGAACTATCTGGCCAAAGAAACAATGTAGAGAATGGGTTTGAAGAAGAACGATCCATCTTTGAGACTGAAATAAAAAAGTTGACTTCAAAGTTATCTGAACTATCTACTAATGCACTGAAAGAGCAGAAAACGAAGTCTGAGTTCACGAAAAAGATTGACCTACTTGTTCAAGAAAGAGACAAATTTGCTTCAAAGATCAAAGAGCTTGAAAAGATTGTTCCAAGTTCAAATCAGAAATCTTTCCCTTCACAAAGGTCAGTTAAATCTTTTGATCAAATTCGTCGAACTAACATTTTCTATGATAGATATTTAGATGGTTCAGGTACATCTCCAAGAAGAGGAAATTACAAAACAGAGAAACTGGTCTGGAAGAAGAAACCAGTTAAAGATGAGATGTCATATGAGTTGAAAGGAAACAGATCATGTGTACATGTACATCAAGCAAAGAAGAACAAAGAGCATAAAGGTAAACCTGATCATATATACTCAAGAGATCAATTATTCAGGTTTTCAGGTAATAAAATTTATTGTTCTTTCTGCTGTACACATGATCATATCCACAAGACCAGTGATCATTTTTGGTATGGTTCTTACTCGATAACCCCCACAAGAACTGCAACTAACATTCATGGACCCAAATACCAGTGGGTACCAATACCGAAAACTGATTCTGTGTTGCAGGCACCTCAAGTCAAGGGGGAGTAAGAGAACCATGGCTTTTGAACATAGCAGTTTAAAACCCAGACTTCAATGTCAAGATTATGGCTTTTGAATACTACAGTTCAAGACCCGCACCTCAAAGTCAAGATTATGGCTTCTAAGTACACAACTTAGGACCCGTTCTTCAACAGAGTTTGACTTCTAAACACAATAGTTTAGGACTCGGACCTCAGCGATCAAAAAGACCTTACTCCTGTGTTTTTGCATCCGATGGATATGATGGTCTACATCCCAATAGAATTGATCTGATCTCTATCCTGTACTTTTTCACTGATAGATTTTACTGATATGATGGTCTACAATTCAAAAGGGAGTGTCTGATCTCTATCCTGTTTTAACTAACATATTTCAGATGCCTAATTTAAGGGGGAGTGAAGGTGATGACTTTTGATTATTTCAGATCAGAACTTATACTATAAAACTATTTTACTGCTTTCTGTCATTTTATTTTTGAATAAATGATGTGAATAAAATGGCTTCTGATCAAATAACAGATCATGACCCATTTTTCAATGATCAGAGAAGGATATTATGCTAATATCTAGGGGGAGCTTAAAAGAAATAAATTATTCTATCATGATTTGAGGGGGAGCTTAAAGTAAATATCTTCTAATCCTAGATCTCTGATTGTTTGAAAGAAGAACAACTTTTAAGCATGAAAAACAGGCTCTTAAATGTTCAAAGTTGTGTACTTTCAAATGTTGTTGATCATCACTCATCATTTCTAAATTTGTGCTTTCATTGCCAAATTGTTTATATTCGTTCATATAAACAAACTATCCAGTTCTTTGATACCCTACCGATTTCATTTGATCTGATTGATACATTGTCAAATTCTCAAAACAATTCTCTTGATTTCATTTCTTTCATTCAAAATATTTGTTTTGAGAAATCTTCAAAGTTCAATTGCTCAAATCTCATGATCATACATTTTTGACAATGTTTTCATATTTGTGCTTCATTGTTCAAGTTAAACTGTTGAACAAATATTTTTTTAGGACTTACATGGGATTCATGTGTGAGCTTAAACAGAACTTCCATGGATTCACGTAACCAGTGTTTCCTACCCCGAAAGTTATCCTTGAGTGATTGAGGGGTCAAAATCAAAGAGTGGGGGAGATAACTCATATGGTTGAGTTTTTCTCAGTGTGTGTAGCGGAAAAATGGAAAAGAGAGTTTGGTTAGAAGTGAGCTTTAATGATAAAAAGAAAGAGGGTGTGAGATCAGAGTTAAAAGAATATCAGAACTCTACACCAACCACTTTCTGAGCCGGGCAGCCACATCTACTGATTGGTTCACATTCTTTGGTGACCATCATTGAAGCAGGCAGTGAGCCCATGCCAACTCTTGCTATTACCCCACCAACCACTCGTTTCTTTCTTGAAAAAGAAATGTTTCATTTTTTAGGGGACGCAACACATCTGCTATCTAATCTTCAATCGGAAGATTTAGATATTGAAAAAGAAGGAAAGTTACCCCACCTTCGCACCTCTTTCATGCACATTGAGTCCGTGTAATCTTCAATCGAAAGATTTAGTTGTTGTCTCAACAATTTACACAATTTAAGCCTTATGAAACACAATCATTGTGCTAAATTCTTTCATACACAAGCACGAGCACACAGAAAATTTGTTTTTCTGTTAGAACATTCATAGATAAACCTTGTGTTTTTCAATGATTGAATGGAAGTCTTGGGAGTCATCATCAAACCAGCTCCTTAAATTGTACATTTGTTGTACACAGTAACTTTGTGTTACTGACAGACATTCCTAACTGTTTCATTTGTTGAATCAGGGTTACCACGATCATTTTATCTGATCAAAGAGCGACGACTGTCAAATTATCATTGAAAGGAGAGATTGTTATTTGAATACAAAGGGGTGATCAAAGACTGTGTCGAAATTAAAGATGTTTTGATGATCATGATGCTCACAATCATCTAAAAGGGGGAGACATTTACAAAGATTCAATTTCAATTTCATGAAGAGTTGTCAAAGTGAAAAGACTTGTGAAGAAATTCTGAGAGTTCAAAAGTCAATTCAAAATGCTTCCGCTAATTCAAAAGTCAAAAGAAATTATGAAGAAAGATTGTTCAAAGATAAATGAAGATGATTCGTGAAAGTTTGTTTTTCCAAAGACGGTCCAGAGATCAAAGAGATGAAGATACATGTTTGTCAAAGATTCCTCGAATTTCCAAAGTTTTTCAAAGATGTTTCAAAAATGAAGATTTCAAAGTTGTTTAAAAGTCAAAGTTTCAAAAGGTGTTTCAAGACTTTCGTTTCATTTCAAGACTTGTTGACTTTCAAAGCTTCAAAAAGAAAAAGACTTTCCAAGATTCTTCAAAGGTTGAAAGACTGAAGATTGTTAAAGTTTCAAAGTTCAAATTTGTCAGAGACAAAAGCTGAAGAATCAAGTGCTGAAGACTAGTGTCAAATTTTTATTAAATCTTGAATACAAAGGGGGAGATTGTTAAGTCTAAATATTGTATCCAAGATTTATTTAGAAAAGTCAAAGTGGTAAAGTCAACATTGTCATAGTCTTTGTCAAAGTCAACATTGTAAAAGTCAAAGTTAGTCTTGTTTTAGTTTCCTTAGCCTCTAAGTCTTGTAATTGTTAGTTGGTATAAATAGGGTTTGCTTTGTAATCTTTAGGAAAGTATGTCATTGTAATATGTGTAACTGTGTGTGAGATATATGATGTTGGAGCATTCATGTCTAAACTCTCTCTCTCTACATTCTCTCTCTATGATTTAGATAGATTTTGGGTTTAATAGTTTTAGCTCTGGTTTCCATCAACACAACACCTTTAGAACTTTCTGCAACCTGTTTCCCTCTTATCTCCCCTCATGATCATTATCAGAATCATGATCATGCTCTATAGTGGAAACGGCTGCTTGGGCTTTGCATTTAGTTTGAACTACCTGTTTAAAATCAGATAGAGCAAACGTGACATCAAATTTATAAGAATTAAATTATGTGGCACTGACCAAATCTGTTGGGTTTACAGATTGTGGCGGTTGATTTTGTTGGTGGGATTGCAGAAGGGTAAGAAGATCTGCATCATGCTGTGAATTCGGAGCTTGAGATAACAACTTGGCTAACAACAAGGATTTAGCTCATCAACGGATAAATTAGCAGGTTCAGTGTTTGGTGGTTTCTGACTTGGAATAGTAGACTCAGGTTCAACAACGGGATCTTTTCCTTTCAAAAACCTCTTTAGATCTCCAACGTCCTTTTCAAATTTCTCCATAATCCTGGTTTCAACAGCCTTTAAGGCGCCGTCGAAGATTTCCTTTGACACAAAGTCTGGGTTAGTAACGCCGGTGTTAAACCAAGATCTCTAAATCCTTAGAGAGAGAAAGTAGAGAGAGAGAGACTTGGAGCGCAAAGTAGAAATTAAGATTAATGTGCGTGTAAAATTTACAACAAACCAAGACCAAAGGGACTTAAATACCCTTGGTCAAATACAACACAAATAAGCTCTAAACACAGTATTTGACCAAGTCCTATAAATACAATGATTACTATAAAATCAGACCTAACAATCTCCCCTAGGTAATCATTGGCGCTTTGGTCTTAAAAAAAATCATCTTCAAAAAACAGCACGGACCATTAAAGCGACTTTGTGAAGCTTCCTGACTTTTTAAGAAAAAAATTCATCTCAGCATCTTTCAGATTAAGTTGTCTTTATTGTATTAAGCTCTAGACGATACACCTCTTTTGAATGATCTTGAATGAACTGTGGTGTTCGGAACAGGAACAACAAGAGAATTTGTTGTAGCTGAGAAAATAGAATCTTTGAGCGAATCTTGATCAGCAGATAAACATTTGAGCTCTTTATCTGAAGGACCTTTCATAAAGCCTAATAAAGAGACACCTGACGAGGCTTCACGAATGAAAGTTGATCGAGAGCTGAAAGCCAATCTAATGCTGGCTTTACCAAACTCTGTCTACAACCAGGTTGATCACTGCAAGGATTATCCAAATCTGTTGTGGGTACAATTGGAAAATATAATGCTTGGTTCTTCGGTCGCAACTCAGCTCCGACATACTCGATTCATGAACAACTTTGAGGAGTTTAAGGCAAAAGACAACGAGTCTATAAAGAGTGTTTTCAACAGATTCTGCGTAGTGCTGAATGATCTCCGAAAGATAAATGTGATCAAGACAGAGCTTGAGACGAATCTGAAATTTCTTAATGCTCTTCAGCCTGAATGGAACAAAACGTGTCACAGACTGAGGAACGATGTTCGGATCTCCACAATGCAGATTCAGGAACTATATGAGATTCTGATGACTGATGAGAGCTTGGTGCTTGAAAAGAAGGCCAAACTGGAGAAAAGGAACAAGAAGTCAGTTGATCCAGTAGCTCTCCTCACTAAACAAATGGCTGAAAAAGCGTTGTCTGATAATGCTTATACCGGGTCAACTGATGATGATGGAGAATCCTTACAAAAAGCTATGATTCTTATCTCTCAGGATTATCAGAAGAAGTTCCAACCAAGATCTGATTCCAACTCTTCTCGCTTCACTTCTGGGTTTAAAGCAATAGTACCCGAGCCAAAGACTGCTGCTTGCTACAATTGTCGAAAGCCAGGTCATATATCAAAGGAGTGTAGAGCAAAGAGGGTTAAGGACTCAGTTTATTACCGAAGGAAATTGGAGCTGGCTGAGAAAAAAGAGAATGGAACAGCTTTGCTGGCAGAAGAAGAATTCTGGCTGGATCATTCTGACGATGAAGCTTCGAACGTTGAGATCGCCCATTTGTGCTTAGTTGGAGATGACTAGTCAGACAATTCTGACACAGATGAGGATGAGGTATATTCTGAATTTAAATACAATTTTATTACCTCTCAGTTTAATATCATAATTAATGCTTTGTCTGATTTGCGCTCTAAGATTTTATCCGAAAATAATTTAAATTCTGAAAAGTCAGATTTAATTGAAAAGCTGAAAATTTCTTTGAAGAATGAAAAATATATTTTAGAAAATACTAAAGACATATTTTAAAAGAAACTAGATGATTTGGAAAATTCTAACAAATCTTATCTTGAATCTTTGACGAATATGACTAATCTAAAAGATGAATTTTCAGATAAAATAATTAAGTTAGAAGAAAAACTTTATCGGAGATTCTTAAGCTTCCTGAGCCTACTTCTAGACCTGGAAGGACAACATATGATAACTTTCCATCCGAAGAGGAAGTTTTTGAGGGCATCAAACGACTAGGCTATGTTGGTTCACTGGAAAATGTTGTAGACTTTGACAAGTCTAATCTTCCTCCTGTCTGGTATTCTTTATTTTCAGTTATCAACAGGTGCTTAACTTCTAAACATACCGGCACGGATAGTTCTAGTCTTCACTATCTTCGACTGTTCCATGTAGTAGTCTATGACCTGCATGTCGACTATACGATTATTTTCTGGACCGAGCTTTCTGAAGTAGTGAAAGACAAGTTAACCAACAAGCGACGAAAGTTCATTCCTTTTATCAGGTTTCTCAAGCTGATTATTAGAAGCATGTTTCGAAGCAATCCGACCATTCCACGAAGATTATCTTGGCCGCAAGTTCAGGATTCCGAGATGCTTTATCTTCAGAAACTCAAGAAGTCCTTCACTTTTTCTATGACCATTCCTTATGGTCTTATTGCCAATTATGCTGACATGACCAATGACAGTGTCATCGATTATTGTTTAGAAAATGAATTTGAAGAGGCTGAACAGGAAGAACCTTCTCATGGCACTCCAGCTGGTACTACTCATGAAGAGCAAGTTGAAGCAACTATTCAAAAAATAGTTACTGCCGTTGCAACTACACTAGAGACAGATGTTGATCTTTCTGCAGCACCACAAGATGTTGCTACTCATCACGTGGAATCTGTCATTGCTGCTATTGAAGCTGAAGCCACAAATGTTACTGCTGTTGTTAGAGAAGATGCTAATCCTGCTGAAACTGGAGTTGCTAATGATGATGCGACAAATGATGATCTTTCTGATGATGGTGAAAATACAACAAGTGATTCAGACAACGGTGATGATGATGCCGATCAACTCAACATGAAAGTGAATGAACGGAAAATAAGAACACCGGAAGTGGTTGTTGTCTCAGAAGATGTTTCAGAAGATGAATCAGTATTTATTGATCCCTCTGCTGCTCGTCGAAACATTGATGAACTGGTTATATCATTTTCTCAAACCTCCACTCAAACACAGAGTCAAGCTCCTGCTTCTTTTACTGTTGAGGTTACTGCTACCACTGTTTCTGCTGTTGAGCTTTCTATGGTTCCTGCACGTGTTTCTTCGGAGAAATTTACAACTCTGAATGAGGTAATTCGTCAGTTCTCAGAAAGGGTGGATGCTCAAAAGGAGGAAGATATAAACAAGCTGAAGTCGTTTTTCAAAGGGAAAATGCCAGAGATACTTCGGTTATTCCTCCTGAGAATCTTTTCCGTCGTCCATCAGGGGTGATTCTTCGGGAACCTTCTTCTGCGGTGTCTTCATCTACATCACCGATTGTATCTCTTCCTTTTCCGTCTATATTCACTCAGCCTACGGATATTTCCAGGGCCTCTCTTCATGATTCTCCGATTTCTGAGCTATCTGATCTTCTTTATGCGCGTCTTCTATCTATGTCTCCGCCACAACATCAAGATCAAGATTTAATCTCTCTGCTGAGGAACTTCCAGCCAACGCCGCCTCCAGTTTATTCCTCTTCCGATTCTGATCGCATTAATGCTTTATCTCATGAATTTCAGGAATTCAGATCGGAAGTTAGATCCCGTTTATCTGATCTTCGTTCTTTTATGTCACAAGCTTTCTCTGATCTATCTAACAAGATTGATCATCTAGAGCAATCATGCAGGACTGAGGCTGGCCCGTCTCTTAAACGCCGACATGACCAAGATGATCCCGATCATCAAGGTCATGAGGGGGAGAAATCAGAGAAGTCAAGGAGATTTTAAAGAGGCAAAGAGCTCAAATGTTTATCTGCTGATCAAGATTCGCTCAAAGATTCTATTTTCTCAGCTACAACAAATTCTCTTGCTGTTCCTGTTCCGAACACCACAGTTCATTCAAGATCATTCAAAAGAGGTGTATCGTCTAGAGCTTAATAAAGTAAAGACAATTTAATCTGAAAGATGCTGAGATGAATTTTTTTCTTAAAAAGTCATAAAGCTTCACAAAGTCGCTTTAATGGTCCGTGCTGTTTTTTGAAGATGATTTTTTTTGAAGACCAAAGCGCCAATGATTACTAAGGGGGAGATTGTTAGGTCTGATTTTATAGTAATCATTGTATTTATAGGACTTGGTCAAATACTGTGTTTAGAGCTTATCTGTGTTGTATCTGACCAAGGGTATTTAAGTCCCTTTGGTCTTGGTTTGTTGTAAATTTTACACGTACATTAATCTGAATTTCTACTTTGCTGCCTAGTTAAAGCTTCTCCTTTTTCTAGAAGAGATGGAAGAATTACCGGTTCGGAAGAAGGAATATTTGCTTGAGCTCTAGATGACTGAACAACTTCAAATGCACTTGACAGAATATTGGTTGACGGAGCAGAACTAGATACTGGAGTAGATGAATGTTGATCATCTTCTGGAGTCTCACCTTGACTTGGAAGATCACCATATAGCAATTCAGCCTCTTTTGTATCTGATGCATCCATGAAAACAGTATCATCCTCTGTATCAGATAGAATGATGATATTGTTGCAATCTTCTACTTTAACTTGAGCAACTTTATCAAATCTAACTTCTTCATCATCATCTGAAGTTATCTCTATGAAGTTCACGAAGAAAGATCTCATGTCATTTGCTGCTTCCGACTCTTCAACTTCATAAGCTCTACCTGAGACATCTGGATCCACAAACACTACAATATGCATATTATTAATATTTGCTTCTGACATATTAAATTCATTATGCAAAGCAGTTACATCAGCATTGTCAACCATGACATTCACTAAATCTTGGATACTTCAATATTGAATTGTATCAGCAGTCTTTTCTCTATTGGCTTGACGCTCGATGAAGTTCAGGAACCTATCTTGCCATTGAGTGAATTCGTTTTCGTCAACTAGGACCGGAGGACGAGTTTCTGTACCCAATGACATCATGAGGTTACTCGTGTAAAAATGAGCTTGAAAAGCAAATTTTGCAGATTCCATATGTGAAAAAAAAAATTTCCAGACTTTTTTTTATTATCTAAGACATGGAGACCCGCAAACTAGGGGTTTGCGTATGAAGTGGGAGACGCAAAGTAGGCTTTGCGGGTGCAAGGTGATACGCAAACTGAAGCTGTGCAAATGAAGTGAGATCCGCAAAAATGAGTCTTTCGGGTGACTTGAGGAACGCAAAGTGAGACTTTGGGGTGAGACTTTTCACTTGTTGATAGGAACGCAAACTGAAGGTTTGCGTGTCAAACTAGAACCGAGAAGCTTGACTTTGCGTGTGTCACTTGAGACGCACAATGAGCTTTGCGGGTCTAATGTGAACCGAAAACCTGAAACAAACAAACAGATTAGTAGAAAATGCAAATCAATATGAATGACCCGCAAAGTAACATGATAGAAACGCAAACTTGGATGAATGATGCGCAAACCATCATGAATGATACGCAAACTTCAGAAACTCAAATAAACACTCAAGATCAAACAAAAACGAGAAATTTATGAAAGAAAAATATACTCTGAGTTTCGAAAACAACTTTAAAGCAACTTTTAACAAACAATTTCGATTGAAAAACACAAAATCTCAAAAACGAGAATGTAACAGTACGTTGAAAACTAAATTTTCAGAAAACACAAAAACACAAAATCGAGAATCAAATAATTGTTTTTATGGAAAATTATGTGTAACAAATATGATCGATTAACACAAACGAGACTAAACTAAACAATTTCGCACAAATTCAAACACAAACATATCCAAATTTTGTGAGAAATCAAGAAAACGAGATTTTCTTGAAAAATTCAAGAAAATCGATCAAATTTTCGATTTCGATCACCAATTCAGATTAGAAGAATGCAATCTCTCAATTCTCTCAAGATCTAGCTTGCTCTGATACCAATTGTTAAACCAAGATCTCTAAATCCTTAGAGAGAGAAAGTAGAGAGAGAGAGAGAGAGACTTGGAGCGCAAAGTAGAAATTTAGATTAATGTGCGTGTAAAATTTACAACAAACCAAGACCAAAGGGACTTAAATACCCTTGGCCAGATACAACACAGATAAGCTCTAAACACAGTATTTGAGCAAGTCCTATAAATACAATGATTACTATAAAATCAGACCTAACAACCGGTATCACTTAGATTAACCGTTTTCATGACAACTGATGAATCAATTGCATGGCCTGTGTTCATCGTTGGCAAAGACGTGTCGATGACAGTACTTTCAACCAATCCTTGTAGTCCGGATTGTAGAGTTACTACGATCGGATCACGAAGACTTCCGATGGTAGCGGTAAGAAAATGTGACCTAGGAATAACAATTGGCAATTCAAAGGACACTAGACTCGATTGTGAATGAAATGAAGTTGAGAACCTGGGCAGGTGTTCTCTATTTTCAATACCTTGATTCTCCGAATGAGAACCCGGTAGACGTTGTGCTATATCCCCGTGAGAACATGAAACTATTTCTTGTTGAGAAGAAATAGAGTGGGTGGTCTGGGTGTGCGAGTGCATAAGTGGACTACTTATGTCTTGTGCATCTGTACGCAATACATGCGATGGAGCACTGGATGTGGTTGCCCTTTTAGACAGGTAGGTTCGAGTATACACACGCTCACTCTCACCATGTTCTTTTCCTTCCCTTGCACTCTCTTTCTCAACATTTTCTACTTTATCTCCCTCATTTCCCTTTATTTCACCAACTACTGCATCTAAAATGGAATCAACTTGGTGTTGCTCTTCAACTTCCATGGTTGCAGTACCATAGAATGGTTCAAAGACATCTACATCACCAAGTATATCAGCTTGGGTCTCAACAACCTCATTGGCATCATCATTCTCATCCTTATCATCATTAGCTGATCCACCAATAGAATCTGATTCAGTTTCCTCATCATCATCTTTTGAACTAGTAGCAGAAGGCACTAGACTTGTATCACTTTCATTATCATCTTGTTCATCATGTGCAAGATCCAAATCTTGTTCAGAACCATGACCTTCATCAACAAGAGGTGTCACTATACGCGGGGTAACAACCCGTGACCCTGATGCCTCTAGTCGTGGTCTCTGACCCCTTCCAGAACCCCTCTCGGTATTTTTTTTCTTCTCTCCCCGTTTCTGTACCCCTGAGGTAACAGAAACCCTCACAGACTCCACTCTCCTAGGGATGGAGCCTTGGGTAGGGATGACCGGTTCTGATCGTCCCATAGACTCTCTATAATCTATGACACTAGGATACTCTGGATCTGCATAGTCTAACAAAGCTTCAGGCACAGGCATGATGAATGAAAACTCTTTCTTCTATCTCATTAAATACCTCATTTCACTGATAGGAGCATGTGGATGATTAAATCTTATTGGAATGCTTCTGTTACTCCTCAACATGCTTCGGACAATAAGCGCCATGAATCTTTGGTAAGAAATATAGTTCAGAGCTTTAGCAGACTTCTTGGCCACCACTTTCTCATACAGTTCAGTCCAGAATATCTGAGCATAGTCAATATGCAAGTCATGAACCACTGAATAGAACAATTTCAGAATGTGACTGCTGGCATTATCTGATCCAAAATTCTTAGCAGTAAGGCACCGATTGATCACAGAGAACAAAGTATAGTAGAACAGAGGTAGATTGTTTTTCCAGAACTGGCTCACTTGAGTAAGCTGTCCTACATACCCCATGTCTCTAATGCCTCTAAGTACTTCAACTTCAGAAGGTAACTCATCATAACTTGTTCTTCCTTCCCGTGATGTCTCAGATGTAAGACTAAGAGTTAATTTAAGCCTCTCTGGTGTGAGAATAGATGTAAAGTGGTCAATTTTCAGTTTGAAGATCCGAACTCTTACTCCGTTTTCGTTAATTTGAGAAACCATGATGGTTTTCCAAGCTTGTTGTACATAGAGTTCTGAAACAACAACTTTAGCCATAAGAGCATCCAGTACCAAAGGATCAATACGAATAGTCAACTGTAGATGATGATTATTTGGCTGCTGTGGTTTCATGTCAGATGGTGATATCAGGAATTGATCAGGATTCACATATTGTGGAATTTGGAAATCAGATAGGGATGATGGCATTGGGCACTGCTTAGAAGCTTGCTATGCTTCTGGTGAATTCTCACCGGTCTGAACTTGCTGATCAACAGTCTGATCTTCCATTAGTACCTGAAAAAATATAACAATAATGGACAAGGTCCAAATGGATTAGTGAAAAACAAAAGAAATGATTTTTGACAATGAAAACCAACTTTTGAAAAACACTAAGTCCAGAATTCGCTAGATAGACATCTGCGAATTCTGTACTTAGGAATTCTTGGAAACAATCAAGAATTCGCCAAACTTCAAGAATTCGGATAACATAATTCGTAAGAGTCAGATTCACAAATTCTTTACTTAGAAAGAATTTTGACAATCAAAACAACTCCAAAATTCGTAAAGATCAAGTTCACGAATTCTATACTTCACGAAAATTAGAAAAAGATGCTCAAAATTCGTAATATACACTGTATGGTCAAGAATTCGCGAAACTCATAATTGTTGAAAAAATGTTTAAGTGTTCATACGTGTCACACCCCGCTAAAGCGGAAACACAGAACATGACAGTTCGATAGACATAGCTTTAGGATACAGAAAGAAATACCACCATACATTCAACCATTGTTTACAATATGTTCCCAAAAGTTTACAATCCTATTACATCATCAAAAGTTGAAGTACAAAGATCTCTATTATAAAAATATTGCATGCGGTTTACACAAGAGATAAACTTTAATCATTTCCATGTACCTTCTTGTTCCCTGAAAAGCATGTTCAAAATATGGTCAACTACGAGAGTTGGTGAGTTCACAGGTTTTAAAATATGCACAAGTCAAGTTTATATGCAAGCTGTCTTTGAAAATCATACGCATAAACCAAACTTCAATCCATTGATTCATGAGTATCATAATTTAGCTTATATGACAAGAGGTATGCATTGATATAACCGCGTTGAGCCACTACTAAACCTTTCCGGACCAAATCAACGCCCCATGATCTACCTCAGAGGTGGGCTTTAACCACATGTGTAGTCATATTTCTCTAGTACAGTGCACCCCTACTCGTCAGTATAAGGTGGGCTTGTCAGACCAAATAGCGCTATCCACTAATACTATAGGCCCATTTCTGGGTTAACTAGTAGTGTACCCGGAGACTTAACTATTTTTAAAACTCAACATATCATTAGCATACATGTCATATAACTTCTACACCAAACGCTTTACAACAAAGCCTCATAAATTTCAATATATAATGCTTTATATCAAAGTCTCATGAATCTTTAAATATTCAATTTTTTTAACATGCTTTTCACCCCAAGTTCAATCAAAACATTAAAAGTGGGGCTGTGAATACTCACCTCGAACAATGACGCAAAATACGCAATAGCAAAATCCCCTATCCCAGAGCTTCTAAATTCCTATAGAGAAAGATGCACAAAGAGTGCTAAATGTCAAATCCAGCCCTTAAGCCTAACTAACCAATCCCACGTCTTATAAAATGCCAATGTATGTATTTTTATTGTCCAAATAAGAATTGATGATCATTATAACATTCTTATACCATAATACATAAATTTGAGGTTTTTAGAACCATCTTTCTGGATTTCAGCACTTGCTGTCCAGAAATTGTAACCACATAATGGCTTTCAAAATACAACCTCCCAATTGACAATCCTAACCATTTTTTTATAAGAGATAAAATACTGAATTAAAAACTCTAAGGTAAAATTTCATGAATTTTGGAAGTGTTTTGATGCCCCAAATAATTTCTACAAAACAGTAGGTTACTGATTTTTGAATCAGTTGCGCACTTCTGTTGTGGCATGCTTTTGGAGGATCAAAACTCAACATAATTCAGTGATATATATATGGATGCAAAGCTAACTCAAAAATATACTTTATGAAAAAGAATTCACCTCATTTAGATGATTTATGAGATAGTTATGGTCGTTAGAAGTAGGGTGTACTAATCTGTCAGCTTGGGACAGATTGCACAATTTTCTTCTAAAATACATTTGAATGACCAAAACCTCATAATTTTTAGTGATTCTTGATTCATTTGAAAACTAACTCATCAAATTAGTGTATGAAAGCAAAAAGCCCAAATTTCATGGAGTAAATATTGAGATACACAGCTTGGAAGTGGAAGTTCCATTCTTGACAGCAAGCTGTGTAGAACAAGGTTTTTGTATTAAGCAATAAGAGGTCCATTTTCCATAGTTTCTTGTGAAACCAATTGGATTTAAACCCTTTTTCACTAAATAATGATCTATGAATGAAAACATACACCTTGGACACATTTATAACTACAAAATTTCATCCAAAATGAGTTGCATGAGACAAAGAACACTAAATAAGTGATTTTTCATCACTTATCAATTTTCAAGACTCTTAATCACACAAGATTGAATAATCTTATCATAAGAGTTTGCTTAAACTTGAAATTACTACAAAAATGTTGATTATAAACCAACTAAAACATCAAAATTTTCGTACACAAAGTTGCACCCATGATAAAATTGACATAATCAACAAGAGACTCAAATATTTCACTTTTTAACTTGGTTTTTCATGGAAGATCATCTTATGGCATCATTTTATGAATGTTTTATTCATAAATGATGTCCATTTCACTTCTAAAACCATAAATAAAATATTTCTACACATGCATGAAGATTTTATAAAGTTCAAAACAATAAACTTGATTAAAACTTGAAGAAATGAAGAAATAGGGTTTGTACCTTGTGTGGATGATGAAATAAACTTGAAATCTTCAATAATCTTGATGTTTTGATCTTAAACAAATCCTTATTTTGCTGGAAATTTTTTTGTGTTCTTGGAGGTATTTGATGGAGAAATCGAAAATGAGAGAGAGAGAGAGAGAGAGAGGGAGAATGAGGAGATGAAAAGTTGGTATCTAAATTTTTGAGTTGAAAATGATCTTTCAAATGAAAAAAAAATTTTAAAAAGAGAGGGGGAGGGAGGAGGGCCGGCCTTGGCCTCTTCCTAGCCCATTTCAAATATATTATTTTTTTTTAAAATGAATTACAACATAAATTCTCAAATAAAACAGATAAATTGAGATCCGACAATTTATAAATTCTCAATTCTCTCTAAATTGAGTAAATTTTAACAAATGAATATATTTTTACCTAAATAATATAAACCTCATTATTTTATGTATTTTAGACATGTGACATAATATTTGGCATTTTATGGGACGTTTTAGTCAGTTACTGATCCGAACCGGGCTTTCTAAACGACTACTGAAATATTTTGAGAAAAATTATATTCTAACCAATCTAATTAGATTCTAGAGAAGTAAATTCTATGAACTATTCTCTAATATCTTAAAGGATTCTAACCTTGAAGATTTTGATTTCTGACGGATGTCACAATACGTATCTCAAGAACATCTTCAAAACTTCGAACCCAACCCAGAGTTCAAAATTTCAAAATATGAATTTTAACCCAATAAACTTATTTTGTTAGGATCGATTTATGGTTTTAAGAAATTATAAGCAATCAAAACTAACATCAAGAAACTTTCGATCATATTAATATGATTTTCCAATAAGATCCTGATGAATATACAAAAAATCGAAAGGTCAGTTTCGATTTCAATCCCAACAAGTATTGATTTTAGGTCAAAATGGTAAAAAAACTTAGATTCGATTCGAGTCCATGAATGTTCATGTGATTCGAATTTACACTAAACAAATTATCAAGATCAAGATTAACGAAAAAATTATAAGTTCCACGAGTTCTTGAAGAACAGTCATACAAATCGACAAAAGAACTAATCTAAGTCCAGTTAGGGTTCCCTGCACAAAATCAAACAACAAAACAACATAATAGTAACAAACAAAACATCAATCAAACAAATAAACACCTTTTGGAACGAGAAATCGAAGAAAAACAGATGAAACTTGAAAAATCGCAATGAAGGGTTTTGGAGAGGGTTGTGAATTGAAGAATTCGTAAGCCAAATAGATTATGGGAAAAAGTGAGGTTTTGAAAGACCAAGAATCACTAGAACTTATAGAGAGAGAAAGTAGAGAGATAGACAATAGGAGCGCAAAGTATGAATTGATTAAAGTGTGCGTGTGAGATTCTTACAACCAACAAGACCAAAGGGACTTAAATACCCTTGGTCAGATACAATAATGATCAGCTCTAAACACAGTATTAGCTCTAAACACAGTATTGATCAAGTCCTATAAATACAATGATTACTATAAAATCAGACCTAACAATCTCCCCCTTAGTAATCATTGGCGCTTTGGTCTTCAAAAATTATCTTCTAAATCAGCACGGACCAACAAAGCGACTTTCAGAAGCTTTCTGACTTTTAAGAAAAAATTTCTTTTCAGCATCTTACAGATTGAAAATTTTCTTTGCTGCTTAAGCTCAAGACGATACACCTCCTTTGAATGATCTTGAATGAACTATGGTGTTCGGAGCAGGAACAACAAAAGATTTGATATAGCTGAGAGAATAGAATCTTTGAACAAATCTTGATCAACAGATAATCTTTTGAGCTCTTTGTCTCTTAAACTTCTCCTTGACTTCTCCCCCTCATGACCTTGATGATCTTGATCAACTTGGTCATGCAAATGTTGGAGATGAAACAACGAAAGATCTACAAAATCAAAGAAACAGAGAAAACAGGGGTGGTTTGCGTTCCATGCGGGAAGCGCAAACTAAGGTTTGCGTTCCACATGGGAGACGCAAAACAAGGTTTGCGTGCCACGCTTGATACGCAAAGTAAGGTTTGCGTGTCATGCTTGATGCGCAAAACAAGCTTTGCGGGCCATGTGTGAAGCGCAAAGCTGCCTTAGAAATTTTTTTTTACCTTTGAAAGCTCTTTGACTCCCCCTACACAAATGCATTAGATAAGACAATTCGAGATACCATTCATGTAAAGAAAATCAGAGACTCCCCCTCAAAAACAGATATAATCTTTGAAATACATCTCTTTGTTCACTCCCCCTTGAATAATGCATAAACCCATTAAAATATATTTATGAGAACACAGTGATCAGAAATTAATGTAGAAAGAAAAATATACTGAATGTAAATTTTGAAACAACTAAACATATAAAATTTTAAACACTAAACAAATTAAATTTTACAGAGTAAAATATCACAAATTTATCAATCATTTGAAATCAAACATATGTTGTAAGATAAAAGAACGAGTTTGATTGCATATCAAGTTAAAACATGTTCAGTTTCAAAACTTCCAGCAATCTATTCAGTGTGCTCACATGCGAATCTTCGATTAGCTTCAAGAAAATGTAATTCTAAAAATATTATAGAGAACTTTGCATGTACTAACACTAAGTCATCAAGAATTAAGATATTCATAAATTTACAGATTTATCGCAACTCAAACATATCACTAAGTATCATGAGATGTGTGCTCATTGGCATCTTTTAGCATTGTGCTCATTGGCATCTTAACATGAGTGTGCTCTTTGGCATCTTTTAAGCGCGTGCACTTTGGCATCTTTTGATCAAAAAGTTTATTAAGTAAAGAACATGCCGTAAACGTAACTTTCTATCTGACCATATTGCAGGATTTGGGTCAGCCACTCCCAGACCAGTTGACCTTAGGGGACTAGGTGTCAAGCACCCCTTGGAACTTACTATCCCAGATCAGAAAGGCTACATCGACATATCCTAAACCCATTCATACCAGTAGAACATGACTTTCGATCTGGTTCTATTGAAGGATTTCTGTTCGATCACTCCCAGACCAATTGACCTTAGGGGACCAGATGACAAGCATCCCGAGAAACTTACTTTCCCAAACCAGAAAGGTCACAGGTACAAACTTTTAATTTTAGAGATTTCTGTATTTTAAGAATTTAATATTCATCTCAATCACTTAGATCAACGTCTAAATGCTTAGCCCATATTTTCATTCCAATCTAAAATTTTGATCGTTTAGATAGTCTAAGCAAAGTAAACTATAAAAATTCCGACTCACATATCTTTAAAGCAGAAATAAAAGTTTCAAACATGTTGCTGACTTTTCGACTTTTGTAAGACTTGAAATTTGACCATATAAAAACTTTAATATAAACAAAAGAACTTGAAAATTTATCCTAGACACATATTTTATTCAAAGGAAAGAAAAAAATGTAAAACTTTACGTTATAGAATAAAATTTGTAAAGATTTAAACTTTTAATTAATATTTAGTTGGAACAAAATAAAATTCAACTATTTCATCTTTCACATTATAAAAATAATTTGTGTCTCATATTAAAAGAAAATTTTGGGTAATACAAATTCATGAGATAGATAAACAAACTCAGATTCTTGAAACATTGAGAAAAACTGGAACACACCATAATCAGAGATATATGCAGCGGAAATAAAATTGATGTACTCACAGTAACTCATTAGTCAGAAGCTTAACTATGAAGAACGAGTTCTAAACTGTATGTGTTTAGAAGTCAATGTCGTTGAAGCACGGGTTCTAAGCTGAAATACTTAGAAGCCAAAATTCCCTTACTCTCCCTTAACATGTGATGCCTGCAACTTTGAATCTGATAAAGATTTGGGTACCCACTTGAATTTGGGCCCTTGTTTGTTAGTTGCAGTTCTTACGGGGAAATAATGAGCAAATTTATCAGATAAAGCACGAGGAATATGATCAGAAAAATAATCACACTCATCAGAAGAGAAAGCATAATCATCAGAATTCGAATCTGAGGAAGAACATGAGACATATTTTGAAATTCGAAACATTTGCTTTCTAGAGTATTTTGAAATTTTATTACATGAAGCAAATGAATCACTGTAATAAAGTTTGTCTACATATTTATCCCCATCAACAATAGATTCTTCAGATAATCGCTTCTTTCTCCAGATCTGCCTTGGTGACTCCCTCACAGTCCGATCTGAAGAATAAGAATCAGAAACATTATAATTTTCAGTTAAAACAGTGTCATATTTCTTTGACTTCTTTGATCTTCTTCTTTTATGCTTCTTTTTATAAAATTGATCATTTAGCAGTAAATAATTATCAATAATTGAAACAGAAGAAGAAACTTTATCAAAGAAAACAGTCTGTGCTTTTGAAATTGAAGAACTAGCCTTGGAATCTGAAGAGTTTTGAGAAAGGATTTTAAAATTTGAAACTTCCTTTTTATTTTCCTTGAAATCAGAAGAGATGTTAGAAATAGAATCTGATTTTTGAGAAAATAAATTTTCTTCTAGACTTGAAGTCATAAAAGGAAGAATAATGCCAGATTCAATTTTCTTCAAAATATTTTTATCTTCTATCTGATCTTCAAGATCTATGATTTTTATTCTAATATTAAAGGAGGAGTATATTTCTTCGAATCATAAATGATTGGAGAAATATTTCCTTTATCAGAATCAGGAGCATAAGAAGGAACAAAATCATTAACAAAAGATTTAACAGAAGATATATCATTTAAAACTCTTTTTCCTCTTCTTGATTTGTCAGGAAAATATTTTGCATTTTCAGACGTATAAACAAAAGGAATTTCATTTTTCTTATTATTTATCCTTTTCTCATTTTCTATTTCTAACACTTGCTTCTCATTCATCCAATCAATTTTAAATTGAGGAGCATTATGAGCAAGAGTCAGATAATCGTATTTATATAAAGTTGAGGATTTTTCAATTGCATTGTTTAAACAATGAGGATTTTCAAAACCAAGTCCCCACCTTTGTTTTAAAGCCTCTTCACTCCTCGGCTTGTTCATATAAATTGTTTGTTCAGATTGGTCTTTTCTATAAAGCTTTTCTTCTAACTTAATTATTTTATCAGAAAACTCATCTCTTAATTTGGTCATGTCAGTCAAAGATTCAAGATAAGTTTTGTTTGAATTTTCCAAAGCATACAATTTCTTTTGAAAGATGTCTTTAGTATTTTCTAAAATAGATTTTTCATCCTTCAAAGAAATTTTCAGCTTTTCAATTAAATCTGACTTTTCAGAATTTAAAACTTTTTCAGATAAAAATTTAGAGCGCAAATCAGATAAAGCATTAATCATGATTTTAAATTGGGAGGTAATAAAGTTGTAGTCAAATTCAGAATATACCTTATCCTGATCAGTGTCAGAATAGTCTGACTGGTCCTCTCCGACTAAGCACAAATGGGCGATCTCGACGTTCGATGCTTCATCATCGGAATAATCCAGCCAAAATTCTTCTTCTGCCAGCAAAGCTGTTCCATTCTCTCTTTTCTCAGCCAGCTCCAATTTCCTTCGGTAATAAGCTGAGTCCTTAACTTTCTTTGCTCTACACTCCTTTGAGATAATGAAATCAAATTTAACCGAAAACGATCACAAACACTTCCAAATTTGATGAGAAATCAAGAAAACGAGATTTTCTTGAAAAATTTCAAGAAAATCGATCAAATTTTCGATTTCGATCACAAATTCAGATTAAGAAAATCAATCTCTCAATCCTCTCAAGATCTAGTATGCTCTGATACCAATTGAAAGACCAAGAATCACTAGAACTTCTAGAGAGAGAAAGTAGAGAGATAGACAATAGGAGCGCAAAGTATGAATTGATTAAAGTGTGCGTGTGAGATTCTTACAACCAACAAGACCAAAGGGACTTAAATACCCTTGGTCAGATACAATAATGATCAGCTCTAAACACAGTATTAGCTCTAAACACAGTATTGACCAAGTCCTATAAATACAATGATTACTATAAAATCAGACCTAACAGGTTTTCTCAGATATAAGCTCTATTTATACTCAAGATTAAGAATGACACGTGGCACGAGTTAAGTGGACCACCACTTTTCACAAGATACACTGAAACGAATTGTCTTAAAAAAAATAAGACAAAGTGCGTGAGAATTCGCAAAGGACAATTCTGTGAATTCTGTGCAAGAAGCGAATTCTCAAGAATTCGTATCTCTCACTTTTGCGAATTCCTCATATTTCGCATGTTTGAGGTATGCGAATTCCTGACTTAGCCAATTTCCAACTTTTTGAAAAACATTCTAAATGAGGAAACTTGCTAATTTTGAAAACTTGTCAAAAATAGAAACCTTCCATAAATTGAAGCTTTCTAAAAATGACATTTTTACGTTATTTTTTATTCCAAAAACATTTTCACACACACATCACAGTTACAACCCTTTTCAGATGTTATCATTAAGCTCCTCCTTGACTTGATATCTATTTCTTCTTTTTCTTGACATTTGATGTATTTGTCTGCTTGTTTTTGTTGCTAGGCTGCCCTTTGACATTATGTGGACCTTTTGAACAGATGTACAAATATGCTCCCCTTTCATATCTTATATGATTTGGCAATCAAGATCATAAGTATCTTGACATTGAAGTTTGAGTCCTAGACTGCTTTGTCTAGAAGTCATAGTCTTGAACATTTAAGATTGGGTCCTAAACTTCTGTGTTTAGAAGCCATTTTCCTGCTCACTCCTTCTTGATTGGAGAATCCTGCATCACAGGCTGAATAGGTTTTGGTACCCAGATGAGTGTGGGTCCAGTTTGGTTAGTATGTGAAACCTTCAGTGAGTGATTTCCACCTCTGTGATAAACAGTATCAGTAAACTTCTTCTTTGAGAAATACCTTTTGTGAATGTGTGCTTTTTGAACAAAATCATTACTGCAACAATATGAACAACAAAGTTTTATTTTTGCTAACCTGATTAGATGCTGGTTGGACTTGATAGCATCAAGTGCAAAAGATTTACCTTTCTGTGCTCTGTTCTTCTTTTTCAATTCAGCTTCTACAGATGATTTCTGGTATTTGACTGATTCAAGAGAACCTTTGACAACCCAAATCCTCTTCTCTTTCTTGGAAGCATATATATCAACAGATTTGACATAAAATGGACTAGAAAGTTTAATCTGATTTGGTTTTAAAATATCAGATTTAACATTTTGTTTCTTGAAAACCATCTTTTGATACAAGTTATCTACTGATTGAAAGGAGCACAATGATTCACTTGCATCACCATCATAAGAAGATAATACAGGTGTCTCAGATGCTAACTTGTCAGATAAATCAGCATTAGCTTTCTCAAGTTGACTGATCTTGTCATTCAACTTGGCTTTTTCATTACAAAGCTTGTCAAATTTACTTTGCATTTCAGATTTAGTCTTCTATCCCTTTTGTATATCTGTTGACAAAACAACTAATTTGTCAAAAAGTTCAGAAATCACAGATTCAAAATGTTTTCTTTCAGCTTCAAAATCTTTCTCCAAGTTCTGATTTTTATCAGAAATCTCTTTGAACAGTAAAGTGTTTTTCTTTTCAGAATTCTTTCTTTCTTTGTCAAAGATATCTCTTTCAGATATAACAATTTTTTCAAAATTAGAAACTTGTTTTGAATGTTTGGTACATCTGTGTTCTAGTTCTTTCTTTTCTGATTCAACTTTCTTTGAAAGTTCAGACAATTTTAGATTGAAGATTTTCTCCAGTTTAGTTTTCTTTTTCTTGAATCTTTCATCAACTTTCTTGATCCATTCTTTTCCTTTTGATTCATAAGTTGATACTTGTGCTTCAACTTTTGTTAATTTGACATTCAGAGTATCAATCTCTGTTCTAAGCTTTGAATTTTGATTTTTGGGTTTCTCTTTCTCAGCTTCTATCTTTGGAATCTCCGGCATGTATGACAATGCACATTCCCTGTTGGTAAGACAAAGATTTCCTTTCTTATCAGTATAAGGCATGATTAATATCTATGAACAATTATGCTTGAAATTATCTTTTAACAGAAAAACAACAAAATTTAAAGTGAAAACACAAAAAAAATCAATTAAAATAAAATTTAAGGCAAGAATTCGTAAGACACACTCAAGACAAAATTCGCAAGGCAAGAATTCGTAAAATGAGTAGGAATTCGTAAGGTACAATTCGCAAGGCTCACACACAAAATTCAACAAGGAATTCGTAAGCAAGCAATTCGTAAAAAGGATATAAGTAAGGATACGAATTGTGAACTTTTCGCAAGATGGCTTGTGCGAATTCTTGAGCTTTTCTCAAGAAGGCATATGCGAGTTCCTTGAATTCGTAATAGACACAGTTGCGAATTCTTCAGAATTCGTGTCTCTCACAATTGCGAATTCTTGGCTTTTCGTATAGAACACTTGTATGAATTCTTCACTTAGCCATTTTCTTCTTTATGAATGCGAATTCTTCATTCTGCTAATCCTTTACTCCGCGAATTCTTTCCTTGTAAACAACAAGAATAGGTATTCTGCGAATTCTTTCACTCTGCGAGTTCTACTTGCGAGTTCTTCATGAATGTTGCGAATTCTGTAGATCTCGACTTGATTTTTGAAATATCCTCCCAAAATCCATCAAAATGATGATATTTGACTCTGAAACTTTGAACGAATGATCTTTATATCATCTATAATAACCCTATGGAGGGAATTTCCATATGAAAATCAAACAAATTGGAATTTGATCTTGACAGTCCGCGAATGAAAAGTTGCTAAAATTGGAGAGATTGATCAAATTATGACAATCTGTTGGTCCAATGAGCAATCAACCAAAACAAGAAACATTCTTCTATATCACACGAACACTGTGGTATCAATTTTACATGAAGAACTCCATGAAATCAAAAATTCAATTTCAATGGAACAGTGTAGTTTCGAAAAATAGAAACTGTGATAAATCTGTCTTCAATTCGATGCTTCAAATCTTCTCTGTTGTTTCTAATCAGGCTCTGATACCAATTTTGATCCCAGGAATCAAGCAATAACAATCAAATCATGCACAAATCTAATAACAATCATAGAACAAGATGAGAGAGAAAAATGATATCTGTCATATATCTCTTAGTGACATGAATTACAAAAGATGACATGCTTACAAACTTACTTACAAACAAAGAAAGCAAAGACTTATATATGGGTCAAACAAGCCTTGACCTCATATAAAGACAACATACAAAAGACAATACTATCATTCTAATTGACTCAAAACTCTAGGTCTAACCGTCTATTTGAAGAATTCGAAGATCGTAGTGGAGAGCTTTAATGTCAAATTTGATGAAGCTATGAAGATGGCTTCTGAGCACACCAGTTCAGAACCCGTTATTACAAGAGTATTAGCTTCTGGACAAATCAGTCCAGAACCTATTTCTAATGTTACTAATTCTAAGAAAGCATCTACTTCCACATCTCATTTAATAGAATTTGAATTATTATTTGAACACTTCTATGATGAGTTTCTAGGATCAAAAGTGACGAAACCTATTGTGATTGACAGATCTGAAGATTCAATTGATAATCATCCAATCACATCAGATGTCTCAACTGAATCAGTTCCCCCGATTCAGATAGAAACTCCAGTTAAAATACTTACTCAATCAGTTGAAGTTGCACAAGACATTGCAGAGCCAGAAGTTGTACAATCAATTGGATGTACAATATTGCCTAATCAATAGACAACTAGTGTCTCACCAACTGAAACTTCGACACCTAACACTTCAACTGAACCCCAACAAGAAGAAGAAGGATATTTAGATGATCAACATGATCAGTCTATCTCTAATCCACTCCCTCACATAAACAAGTGGACCAAAGAGCACCTGGTACATCAAATTATCGAAGATCCGTCAAAGTTGGTAAAAACTAGGCCTGGTACAGCGAACGAGTGCATGTTTGAATCATTTCTGAGCAAGATTGAGCCTAATCGTGTATCTGATGCTCTTGAAGATCCATATTGGATCGCGACCATGTAAGACGAACTTAATCATTTTGAAGCACTTAAAGGACGAGGTATACGTCTCACAGCCATAAGGGTTTGTTAATGCTGAAAACCGGACCATGTCTACATCCTTGACAAGGCCTTGTACGGTTTAAAGCAAGCTCCTTGAGCCTGGTACGATGTTCTATCCAAGTTTCTAGTTAAGTCAGGCTTCTCGAAAGGTAAAATCGATACCACTATCTTTATTAAAAAGGAAAAAAGCTGATATCATTCTTATACAAATATATGTCGATGACATAATTTTTGGTTCACCAAACCCTAAGTATTGTAAGAACTTTTCTGCTTTAATGGTGTCCATATTTCAAATGAGTATGATGGGAGTGATGAATTTCTTTCTCGGATTACAAGTTAGAAAATTTTCTACGGGGATTTTTATAAATTAATCGAAGTACATTTCTGATATTTTAAAGAAGATTAAAATGGAAAACTGTACTCCTATTTCAACCTCGATGGAACCTAGAATGAAGATCGGAGCTGATCTTTCTGGAAAAGCTGTTGACCTTAGAACCTATAGAGGCATGATAGATTCTTTAATGTACTTAATTACTAGTAGACTGGATATTATGTTCTCTACTTGTTTGTGCGCTAGATATCAAGCTAAGCCTAAAGAGTCCCATCTCTCGGTTGTAAAGCGCATCTTTAGATATATGAAGGACACTTCAGACCTTGGTTTGTGGTATCTTAAAGATATTGGTTTTGAGCTCACAACATATTCAGATTCAAATAATGCAGGTTGTATGCTAGACAGGAAGAGCACATCGGGTCACAAATAATTTATGGGAGACAATTATGTGTTACCACATAAACTTCAGAAACAAAATATGTAACTGCTGCCAGCTACTGTTCTCAAGTATTGTGGATGCGCACACAACTTCGAGACTATGGATTCTATTTCAACAAAATACCTATATATTATGATTCGAAGAGCGCAATCGCGATATCTGCTAATCCTGTTCAACATACGGAAATGAAGCACATTGACGTGCGATATCACTTTATCAAGGATAATGTTGAAAAAGGTATGATTGAACTTTACTTTGTAAACACGGATTATCAACTTGCTGATTTATTCACCAAGCCTTTGGACGAAAAGAGATTTAATTTTCTCATTTTGAAATTAGGCATGTTGAATCTTAAAACAAAATCCGTATTTACCCCGTACAGTTTGATTTATAACTTTTCTTCATTTCTTTATTCTTTTATCTAAATGATATCTGCACTAAAGGTTTGCTCATGATTTCAGGGGCAGTGAAACAAAGATTAGATGATCTACTTTCTAGGGGGAGCTAGAGATTTTTTTCATATATTTTTGTACTGAAAAATTTTATGATGCATATTTTCAGGGGGAGTAAGAGTAAGAATGTTGACTTCTGATTTAATTAGATCAGAACTCATTCTTCGATGTTTTACTTTCAATGTTTTTACTTTTCATGTTTTTACTTTTCATGTTTTTACTTTCAATATGTTTTTCAATAAGACTTTGATACTTAGACGACTTTTTTGACTGAATGCAAATTTTGAGAGGGAGTTTACATGATCATATCAATCATGACTTTGAGGCTGACTTTATGAGATTAATGTTGAGCGTAAGGATTATTCTAACCTTAATCTCTTACAAGTTTGAAAGATGGACGACTTTCAGACCAGAAAACATATTTGATTCAACGGTCAAACCACTTCTCAAGTCTTAAAAGTTTTCATGAATTTTAGAAGTGTGTATTTTAAATGTTTTTCAGTTATAAGCTTTAATGTTTAACTAACCGTGTGTTTCCAAAGATATATACTTGCGTATTATCTTTTCCATATACTGTCAAGTATTCATATACACCGGTTTAGTATTTTTGTTGACTATGTTCTTACCATGTCTCAAATTGAATTTATTTTTTGATGGTAAGACACTCCTTTTGTATATTCAATGTTCGTTGAACGCTATTTCATTCAAAACGATTCTTTCAAGAATTGTCTATACTTGATTCATATAGACAAATTTCAATTTTTCATGACCTAAGCTTTTATTGATAAATCATTCATATTTGATCTTTTCTATACATTGTCAGATTCTCAAAACATATATATTGATTTCACTTCGTTCATTCAATTTCCTTGTTCTTCATGATTATCTTACTGAGCATACATTTATCTGATATATGTACTTCATATTACTGTGCTTTAATTGTTTAAGTTAAACTATTGAGCAACATTATGCTTTTAGGCATATTCACGGGATCACTGTGAGAACTTAAAAGAATTTCTATGGATTCACAATAACCAGTGTTTCCTACCCAAGAAGTTATCCTTGAGTGATCGAGAGGCGAGGGGTCAAAATCTAAGAGTGGGTGTGTGATGAGGTAAAATGAAAAAGAGAGTTTGGTTAGAATTGAGATTAAATAATAAAAAGAAAGAGGGTGTGAGAACAGAGTTAAAAGAATATTAGACTCCGCACCGAATCTTTTCTGAGTCGGGCAACCACATCTACTGTTGGTTCACGTTCTTTGGTGACCTTCATTGAAACATGCACTAGCCTATGACAACTCTTGAATTAAACCTCACCAGCTACTCATCTTTTTTTCAACAAAAAGATGTTTCAAATTTTATTGGGGAAGCAACACATAATCTATCTCGTATTCATTTGGAATATGTGGATATTGAAAAAGAAGGAAAGTTGCCCCACCTTTCCATCTCGTTCATGCATATTGAGTCCGTGTAATACTATTATTGTCTCAATGGTTTACACATTTTGAGCTTATAAAGCTAAGCAGCTTCAATCTTTGTTACACATGCACAAGCACACAATTAATTCGTTTTCGATGATTGAATGGAAGCCCTGGGGAGTGAACATTAAAAAGTTCCTTTCCAATGTACATTTGTTGTACAAAGTGGCTCCGTGCTACTTACATGCATTATAACCGATTCATTTGTTGATTCAGGGCAGGGTTACACTCTATTATGAATTTAGATCATTATGAATTGACGGATGTTCAAAGTTTAGTTGGAAAGATCATGGTCAGAAATTGGGTAACAAGAAATGTTGATTGGATAAAGATTGTGATAGTCACGGAGAGATAATAACAAGAAATGCTTTATAGGGGAAAAAGTATTACATGACAAACAGTTCATGAGGGATGTTGATCCAAACTCTCTCAGTGATTTGATAACGACCCTCTTTTATACTAAGTGAAAATTACGTTTATTAATATGTATTAGTGTTTCATCATCAGCGATCAGACTGAGTCTATTCAGTTATCCTTGATGATCTTTCTTTAAACATTCATATGTATTAGTGTTTCACTATCAGCGGTTAAATACTGAGTATAGTCAGTATCTCTGATAGTTTCTGATGTAAACAGTTAACGTAATCCCTGAAGACAAGTTTCACGTCAACAAGATGTTCATAGCTGAATCGAAGACGAAGCTGTTGAACAAAGACAAGTCTACTAGTGACCTGATGCAAATATCAGTGAAGGAAAGACGACTCTACTCATACGCGAAGAAACCTGAGTAAAAGCTTTAGCGATAGCTAAACTTCTTTGTATCTCTGAAGGAAAAGACATTCAACGATCGATGATCACTTAGCTTATGCCTCAAGTCTCTTTTGTATTTCTCTGTACACCCAGTATGATATGTCAGAACGGACATACCTCTGCAAAAATTCGTACAACAACTCTGTCAACTACACTGTTCATGATGCGGCCGAAAGCATGTCTCCCAAAGTTAGACTCTCTCTGCCAATCAAAGAAAGACACGTGTAAAGTGCCCTGCCATGCATTTAATGCATAGGCTATAAATAGAAAGATTACCTCTCCATCTGGAGAGTGTGCTCCCCTCAAGCCTTCATCTTTCTCAAATATAGAAACCCTTGCTTTCTATACTTCTAAAATCTCCCATTCCCTATAATCTTGTGCAACCATCTTAGTGTTTTCTTAAGTTTGTTTAGATTGAGTTTTACTTAATCTTATTCCGCAACAGACTTGTAAATTGTGTTTGATTTATCAATAAACAATTTATTAAACTTTAAATTCTGTGTTTGTATTCAACCCCCCCCCCCCCCCTTCTACAAACTTGTTAAGAACCTTCGGGACCAACAAGTGGTAATAGAGCAGACTGTTTAATCTAATAAACAAGATCTTGCTTTATTCTCTTCCTTGCTATTCTAAAATGGCTCTTAACACAAACACAAACACAAACTACTATGATAATGGTTCACTTTCTAAACCTCCTCGATTTAGCAGAGATAACTTTTCTCTTTGAAAAAATCGAATGATGCTATTTCTTGAAGGTCCAGATCCAACTATACCTGAGTACGTAGCAAATGGACCCTATGAACCTGTCGAAATCATAGTTGTCATTCCAACTACTACCACCACTCCTGCTATTCCTGAACACTATGTTGTTAAGGAAATGAGACAATGGAGTGATGAAGACAAAAAGAAGGTTAGTATAGATGCAAGGGCAAAGACCATTATCTCTATGGCTCTACCTGATGAAGTTTTCCATTCCGTCATGCATCTTAAAACTTCTAAAGAAACGTGGGAAACCATATGCGTTCAATATCAAGGACCACTGAAATTCAAGAGACTCGAAAGCATAACTTGGTAAGACAGTATGAAAGTTTTATCGCTGCTAAGAATGAATCTCTCTCTGATGTTCATTAGCGGTTTAACTGCTTAATCATTGATCTGAGAACTGTTGGTAGGACCTATTTTAATTCTAAGATCCTAACAAAATTGTTTGAATGTCTTCCTGAATGCTGGGACGGTTATTCAATATGTCTCAAGCTAACAAAAGACTTAAATTCTCTTTCTCTCAGCACCTTGTATGGAATATTGCTCAACTATGAGCAATCAAATCTCTTGAAGAAGAATCTTATAAAAGATTCTAAAGACTCCAAAAGCACTCTTGTTGCTTTAGTCTCTTCAGAGATACTTCCATCTCAGTGATCTACTCTCACTATCACTGAGTTAGATTCTGATTCTGAGGATCTATCAGACACTGATATTTCAGAGTTTGATGAGTACTTAACACTCTTGACAAACTTTTTTAAGACCCCTGTTGATAAGGCGATTGCTACTTGCTTTAACTGTGAAAATATTGGACACTTTGCAAGTGAGTGCAGGTCGAAGAAAGTCTTCAAACCTTGTACCTCGAGAAGATCCAGCGATGACAAATACCTAAAGCTGACGGAAAAATATCAAAAGTTGAAAAACTACAAGCGAAAAGGTAAAGGTCTCATCACTGAAGAATATGACTGGGCTGAATCTGAAGAATCAAGTTCTGATGAAGAAGAAGTCGCTAATCTCTACCTCATGGCTGAGATTAAAGAAGAAGTGGAAGAACCAACTGAAACTTCTATGAGCTATATATCATCCCAGGTATCTATCTCTACTAATCCCTATCTACCTGAAGTAGAGAGAAGTCGCGTTGTTGATGTGCTGACGATTGATCTATACAATGCTCTAAACGGCAAAACTCTAGCTAAGAACAAAAATGTTGATTCAACTAAACAACTAGAGAACTAACTCTTTTAGAGGAAAGTTTGAAAGATCAAGTCATTATTAATGAAATCATCAGCATTGAACGCGAACAAGCCATTGATGCTCTAAAAGCAGAAAAGGCTACAGTTGAAGGATGGTGCAAATCCTCAACAAAGATCAATGAGATTATAAGTGCTCAGATCCCTGCCAGTGATAAAACTGGTCTTGGTTTTTGGAAACCACAGGATGAACCTAAAGAAGACAGTTCCATACTTAAGTTTGGAACGTTTGTTTCTTCTATCCCTGACACTTCTCAAGCTCAATGTTCTTCATCATCTTCTTCTAATCCCATCCTTGAGGAAATATTCAAAGGCTCTAAGTCTGCGGATAAAGGAAAATCCATTCTCCATCCTCAGAAGGCTACCAAGAAAGCAAAGCTGAAAGTTCCTTCTAAACCTTCAATGAATCAATCGTCTAGCTCTGTGATAGAAATCTTTGACCTCTGTCCTCCAAAGTTAAAGATTGATCTTAAGCCTAAGAGTTCTGAGGAAATGAAAGTTCCTCCCAGATCTCATGATAAAAGCATTCTTGGAGCTGGACCTGCTCATCTTAAATTCTCAAAACCTTCTACTCATGGTCCCAAAACCACTTTCAAATATAGAAAATGCTATATCACTGTGGATTTACTGACCATATTGCAAGCAAATGTCCAACTGCCACTAAAGCTGATAAAACAGCTAAAGTGAAGATGAATGCCTCCAAGGCTGAGAAGGTCTCCAAAGCTGAAAAATCTACCAAGGTGAAGAATACCACTAAGGTTAAGAAATTAACCAAAGTGAAGGTTACCACTGAAGCTGAATCTTCATCTGCTGTGAAGATTGCTGAACCTACCATCTCTACTAACCCTAAAGGACCCATTGAAAAGTGGGTACCAAACAAAGCTTAATCTTCCTTATGTTTGCAGGGATCAAAGGGCATGTGGTATCTTGATAGTGGATGCTCTCGTCATATGACAGGACAAGAAGACCTGCTCACTGAATACAAGGAAGAGAAAGGTCCCTCTGTGACCTTTGTTGGAAATGGAAAAGGATATACCCGAGGGTTTGGTGTCCTCAGCAATGGGACAACTACCTTCAGAAGAGTCGCTTATGTAGATGGACTAAAGCACAATCTTTTAAGCATCAGTCAACTATGTGACAAAGACTATGAAGTTCGATTTTCCAAGAAAGCATGTTTAGTGGTAAATGAGAAAGGAAAACTTTCTCTTAGTGGTTATCGTAAAGAAAATGTCTATATAATAGATATGGACTCTACTACCACTAAAAACGTATGTTTTCTCTCTAAAGCCTCTTCTGATGTGAACTGGCTATGGCACAAACGGCTCTCTCATCTAAACTTCAAAACCCTTAATTCTCTCTCATCTAAGGAACTGGTTTCTGGTCTTCCTTAGCACTCATATGTTAAAGAATCTCTCTACTCAGCATGTGAAAAAGGTAAACAGACAAAAACAAGTTTCAAGTCTAAACAAGTTTCCTCAGTGACAAGTCCTCTTCAACTCTTGCACATGGATCTGTTTGGCCCTGTCAACATCTAATCAATAGCTAGAAAGAAATACACACTTGTCATTGTAGATGAATACTCTCGCTACACCTGGGTTATCTGTCTTCGCTGTAAGAGTGACACTCCAGAAGAACTAATATCTTTTGTTAAAAAGATGGAAGTGCTGAATAATCTCACTGTTTGTTCAATAAGAAGTGATCATGGAACTGAATTCAAAAACAACTCTCTGAACAATTTATTTGAGAACAAGGGAATTTCTCACAATTTCTCTTCAGTAAGAACACCTCAGCAAAACGGAGTCGCTGAAAGAAGAAACATAACGATCATTGAAGCTACTAGATCAATGCTCAACGATTCTCATCTCCCTACTCAATATGGGCTGAAGCTGTAAACACTGTATGTTTTACTCAAAACAGATAGCTGATAGTAAAGTGATTTGGAAAGACTTGTAACACCCTAAAAATAGGGATAACAAAAACTTTCCAAAAGAGGAGAAGTGGTATATAATTTGCCATAGCAAGAGCCTCCCAAAAAGGGGAATAGTACAAATAAGCATGTTTAATCACAATTGTAATTTAACGGATAAATAAACAACAACCAACTAATTTAATTTCTACATCTAGAAAAGAGATTACAATAGGGGTGTCATCTATAAACCCAAGGCTCCTCAAAATAGTCCAAGAGTCGTATCCCCAAGCTCTCGCCCAAAGCATCTAAGCTTGCCTAGAAGCAGCGCCGCTAATACATGAGATACACATCGAGACCAAACAAGTGTTAGGCCAAAAAGCCTAGTGAGTTGCACAAGTAAAAACATGCCAGAAATCGTTATAGTTCTTCTCAACAGTTAATCATTTAATCACGTAGATGTGGAGTCATAGGGAATGACCCATATCTCCAAATCAGGTTCACCCAAAGAGGCAATGCACCTTCAGCCACTTTCACTGGCAACCCAAAGGCCCGACACGCACCGGGGACTACCGCTTAGGAAATTCCCCGACGGTGGAGGTCTAGACACATAGGAGATTACCGCTTAGGAAATTCCTCAAATGTCACTCACCTACATTCCTATAGTGAATCGCTGACTCGGTTCATCCACATAATGCAAATAGGAGGTCTCAAAATGTGTTACAACCCAACATAATCGGATATCAATCATGAACACAACATTACCATCCTAATCATGCAATTTCAACACTTAACCCAAATATCAACCAAATCCATCATGAGAATGCAAGGTCGCCAAAAGGCATTCCAAGTAGAAACCATCAACATACCAAGATATACACATATAAATCATGGTAACTTTCATATACATAAATCCATAGGAAAATCCCCAAATACTCGAATAATAAATATGAACATTTGAGAAATGCATTAATATCAACAAGTATTAGATAATGATGTGCATCTAGTTTTAACAAAGGTTAGTAAACTCACAATCTAGGTTTTTGGACCAAAACCTAGAAAAGTGTCAAACCCTAGAAGTTGGAGAAGATGAGACTTGAAGGTGAGAAAGGAGAATCTTGAAGAACACTTCAATGGGGGCCCTTGGATGAAACTTGATGATCAATTAATGCTCCCAACAACCCAAAACCCTAACAATAAATGTGTTTGTGTTTGGAATACTCAAAAATCGTCCAAAAGTGAAAAGTGATAAAATGGAGTATTTTCGGCCAAGGGTTCATTTAATGTACACTTCCTGCGACCTTGACACCGTGATAGTGACAATGTCACAATCGCGTGTCATTGTCGTGCGGACTCCCCGAGCTACGGTACATCCCTCGCGATAGTGACACCGCGAGAGTGACCATGTCAAAATCGTGACTCACTGTCGCACCTGACTCCCAAAACTCCGAAATTTGACCAGTTTCGATAACGAGCGCGAGGTTTGAACAATTAAAGATGATAAATCAATTTAGATGACATTTCAACATATTAACCATCATAAAATACATATAGAGGTTCATATACTCACATAGGCACAATTAACGTATTTAAGGAAACAAATACTTACCTTATAAATTTACGGATGTTACAAGACAACTTATGAACTTTTTCATGGAAGAAAACCATCTATCAGTTTTCTTCATATCTTTGCTTGTCAGTGCCTTATCTTAAACAACAAAGATCAACTTGGAAAGTTTGACCCAAAAACGGATGATGGAATATTGCTTGGATATTCCTCCATCTCCAAAGCCTACAGAGTTTTCAACAAAAGAAGACAATCTGTGGAAGAAACAATTCATGTCACCTTTGATGATACTCACTTGGTATGACACTCTCTCATCCTTTCTAGGCTCTCAACAGTCTAAAACAAGCCCCTCGTGCTTGGTATGACACTCTCTCATCCTTTCTTATCTCTGAAAATTTTGAACGTGGCAAAATTGATAATACATTATTTTTCAGAAAGATAAAAAGGTCATATTATTCTTGTACAAATATATGTCGATGACATCATATTTGGTTCTACTAAACCATCTATATGTACTCGCTTCGCTGAAAGAATGAAGAAAGAATACAAAATGAGTATGATGGGTGAGCTGACATATTTTCTTGGTCTTCAGATTAAACAATCTGACAAAGGTACTTTTATCAGCCAAGGTAAGTATGTTAAAGATATGACGAAGAAGTTTGCACTAACACAAACTTCAACGATGAAAACTCCTATGACACCTCCTCTGACACTTAACAAAGATCCATCTGGAAAACCTGTTAATGTCACTGCCTATAGAGGAATGATAGGATCCCTGCTGTATCTTACAGTGAGTCGACCTGACATCATGTTCTCTACTTGTTTATGTGCATGCTATCAATCTGAACCCAAGGAATCCCATCTGATCGCTGTTAAGCGAATTTTCAGATATCTGAAAGGGACTCCTAACCTCGGTCTTTGGTATACCAAAGATTTAGGGTTCGATCTAATTGGATATTCCGATAGTGATTTTGTAGGTTATAAACTCGACCGAAAGAGCACTACTGGTGGATGTCAACTCCTAAGAGGAAAGCTGGTAAGTTGGACAAGTAAAAAGCAAAATTCGGTGTCCACTTCTACAGTTGAAGTTGAATTTGTAGCCGCTGGAAGTTGTTATGCTCAGGTCTTGTGGATGAGAAATCAACTATTAGACTATCATCCTCATCTATCAAAGATTCCAATCTATTGCGACAGTACTATTGCTATCGCTATAGAAAATAATCAAGTGCTACATTCAAAGACGAAGCACAGAGAGATCAGACATCATTTTATTAGAGATCATGTGATGAATGGTGATATTGAATTTTACTTTATCCCCACTAACTATCAGCTTGCTGATTTATTCACCAAACCTCTTGATGAGACAAGGTTCAACTTTCTCATCAGTGAACTTGGAATGCTGAATATTGATGAGTATCTCCTCAATGTTCAGGCAATATGTCAGTGATTCTAAGTTCCCCTTTATCACTCAATCTCTGAATAAATTTCTGACTCTCAGGTATGTTATCTTACTCTTAATCACTGAATCTTCATTCAGTAAGACGTTGTTTTAAAATAAAACTTTAATCATTTTCTTTTTTCAAATGATTAAAAGCTTTTTGATAAACACAATCTATAACTGATATTTCTCGTCAGTGATTCTTTTGAAAAGAAAATAAATCTCTGACTTTTATCAGGGATTCTTTCAAAACGAAAACCTATCTCTGACTTTCCTTCAGAGATAATTTCGAAAAGGACAAATGAAACATTTTTCTCTCTCCTTATGAAGTCATTTGAACCGAAAATCCACGACATGCCTTTTTCTGACACGTTCGTCCGTTGCCCTTCCATCCAATCAACTTCGTAAAACGTGTCCATGTCATGATGAACATTTGTTTTCCCACCTCTATCTCTGTCTTTACGTATAAAAGGAATGTTTCTTTTCATTCTTACCTTTTGTGCTTTCTGGAAATCTTTTTGAGCAAGAATTCTCCATCAAAAACCTCCTTCAAGCTTTTGCATCTTCTTCTTTCAAGATCAACAGGTTACTTTGTTCTTCTTTTCTTCTTAAATTTTGTTACAAAATTCTAAATATTTTATATTATTATGGGTTTTTCACAAGATTTCTTACACATTAAAATCAATTTTTTTTTCTTGATTCAAACCTTTGATTTTCTTCAAGAACATTGTTATTCTCAAAATCATTAAAATTTTTCCTATGTTTCTTTCTGAAAACAGAAACTGGTAAAATTTGTTTTGACTCTAAACCTTTCTATCTATATTTTTCTCCTTCTTTCCATATTCAGAAATGGCACAATCAACTCTCATTGCTTCCAAGAACGTTAAGTTTGCTCTCTCTGAATCTGAAATACCCAAGAACAATCACCTTGCACGTTTGGACTTCAATGGTGTCAAATACACACATCTGAAGGAAGCAACTCAGTTCCTAAAGCAGTCGTGTCTTGCTTACGCAATTACTGTGGATCCTAAACCATCCAAAACCCTTCTACAACAGTTTTGGTTCACTGCTGACGAAACCACCATCACCAACAAGAAAGGTGACAAGGTTCCTACTATCTCCTTCAGCACTGATTTAGGACCAGGCATGATGACTGCATAGAGCCTAAGGAAGTCACTCCGATTCCCTAACAAACCCGAGGGTGGATTCAGTGCCCTTCCTACTGATGCTGAACTCATCCAGTTTCTGGATGATATGGAATACTACTGGGAGAATAAGCCTCGCACCACCATTCCCAACAAGAAGCTGACAAAGATCTTGAAGGCCAATATGCCTTCCCAACTGAACTACATCTTCTCATACGTCATTCAATGTATGAATGGGAATAGTGGCTCACTGGATCAGGCGAGCAAAGTTCAACTCTAAATAGCTTACTCCATGATCGTTGGAAAGAACTTCGACTACGCCACTGCTGTCTTTGACGATCTCAAGTCAAAGATGTAGAAGACGGAGAGGGATCTGAAGATTCCTTATGTATGGTTCATCGGTGCATACCTGAAGTTTCTCTACCCTGACACTTACCCCACTACTCAAGATGACACTTTTGCCAAAGTGGGTTAGCGATCGTTGGAGGTCAAACCGGTCGACAACGAAGTAAGCATTTCAACTCTACGCTCTCGAATCTCTCTCCATTCTTCTTCTTGAGCGGTTGCGCCAAAAGACCATCAACTAGTCTTTCTGGTCCTTTGAAGAAGGCCAAATTGACTATGGAGACTACAACCTCTAGCTCAAGGCCTGAGGTAGTTTCTCAACAAACTACGATGGATGATTTTGTGGGTCTCTCCTCCACATCTTCAGCTGTCACCTCAACAACCGTGCCAGCGATCTCGGTCGCTACCACAACATCAGTGACACCACCAACCATCTCGGTTCAACAACAAACTGAGGTAACAACCCAAATCCCCACTTCTTCTATCCCCATTACTCTTCCTCCCATTTCTTTGGTCTCTAACCCTCCATCTCTCATGCAACAACCTCAAGTTGCATTTATAGGACCTGATGCTCAAACCTTTGAAAGAGACATGTAATTTTTCAATATGTTTGAACCATCAAGTATACCTACACCGACAACTACCACTCCCATCTCTCCATATAGGCCTATTTCTCAGAAGCTAACTTTTCTTTCAGGTCCTAATATGGAGACTGTTGACTCTCATGTCAACAATTTAGGTGTCAAGGTGGATTCTGTCACCACCTCCATCGACGAAACCACCAGCGCTGTCACTAATGCTGGTGAAGAGCTAAAGAAACTGACGACTGCTTGCTCCTCAAAAGCTGAAGCCTCCCAAGTCTCAACTCTTCAAGGAGAGCTTCTCAAAGTCAAGGAGGACTTGGTCGTCAATCACCAAGAAACTCAACTCCTTAGGAAGGACGTCCAGGACTTATCTACCAAGATCGATTCCTGCACATCCATCCTACAGCAGGTTCTGGAAAAGTTGAATGCACCAGCTCCGACGCTCACTTCTTCTTTCATAGAAGATGACCGAACCTCTCTGAATGTTGCTGTTGAATTTATTCATCACGCTACTTCAGACATCCCTGTGATTGAAGGCCGTCTCGACCATCTGTAGGCTGCTGAAGTCCGATCGTTGGCCACTGCAAAAACTACCTCTCACACTGATGACCTCTCCCTCAATGATAATGAAAAAGAGGGGGAGAAAGATGATGAAGAAAATTAAGAGGAACCAGCTGCTGAGGTTCACTCGGAAGAACCTCCCTCTCATGTTGAGGGGGAGAAGGTTGTTGACAAAGCCCCTCCATGTTCTTTGTTCAATCAAGTTTTAGTAGAAGAAGAAGAAGAGAAGGAGGAGGAGGAGGAAGAAGATAAAGATCTTGATCTTTAGGATCAAGATGAAGAGCAACATCAAGATGATGATGACGACGATGAAGAAGATCAGTCTCTATGGTGTTCTTCAGCGGACGAATCATCAGTGATAGATTTGAAAGAAGTTGTCACAACAGGGGGAGAAATGAAAATTCTTCAGGAACCCCTTCCCAAAGCAAACCAAAGGGTTCAGCTGCTGATGGAAACCTGAAAAATGTTTCACTATCTGAGGGGGAGAATCCTTCTCAGGTATGCCTCTCATTTGTCCCTATATCTTTCTATAAATCCCCAACCCCTATTTCTTTCTAGCCTTGACCTTTCTTCTTCCCAACAAACACTAACTCTTTTTACTTATTTCTGACCAGACAGTTCTCTCCCCTGCTTAAGGGAAAGGAACTTCAAATAATCCCAATTTCTATAGCTGATGAATCAATAATCCCAATCTCGTTAAATAAGATTGATGAACAAGAAGAAGAGGAAGAAGCCCTGCACCATCCAGAAAGGCCCTCTAGACCATCTCTGTAACACCCGCATTTTTATCTTCGGGTAAAAAGTTATTTATTTCCCAAAGTTCGGGGGGTTAAATGTAACTTGGATTTATTTATATACTAAATTTTGAGATATTTTGTAAAATATCTTGTTGGCTCCACTCACATTGTATAGAAGTATTGAAAAATAGGCTAAGTATAGGAATCGCAGAAGCCTGCTGCTGAACACTCAAGTTCACCACAGAAGGTGCAAAGCTCAGAGGTTACTCCGCAGAAGATCTACCAGAAGTCAAACCTGAATGACTCTCAGATCACAGAGCCTCTGTGAAGGCTAACCTCTGTAGATCTATGTTGAAGCTTTTCCTAAGAGTTCAAGACAAGACCACGTGCCAAGCACGTGAGACCTGCTGTACGAAGATCCTCAAGATCAATGTAATGGGCGTCCCACGATGTTTACTTTACAGGTGGCATTCCATTTATGAAATGTCAGTTTTTGTCTTGTACTAAGGGGTGCATCCTTATGCTATATTAAGGAGCACCACCTTAGAACTAAAAGAAGAGAGCACACACGAAAATAGAAGTCTGTATAATCCTTGAGCACATTTTGCACATACCAGTACGTGTTCTTGGTGTTCATGAGTAATTAATGAAACAGTTCTTTGAGCAACTTTCTTGTGATACTTTACTTCCTGTTCATTAATTACTTGTGTGTTTACTACCTTGCATGTTCAATCTTTTCTACACGTATTAAACGCTTCCGCACTCTATTTATTTAATCTGTGTGTAGTAAAAGGTTAAATCAAGTTAAAGAACATCACAACTGGGATCAACAATTGGTATCAGAGCATACTTTGATTTTCAATATCAAAGGATCCTGTTCTATACATGTTTCCAGTACTCAAGGTAGTAGTTTGAGTCTGTTCTTCGTCCCAAACTCCTTTTATAGTCACACTATGTTTTCTTGAGCTATATCAACCTGTTTGGTATAGAAGCAGGTACAAGTGTGTCCTTCATTCAAAGACAAGTTCTAAGCTAGTTGGTTGGTCATCTGTTCTTACTGATTCATACACTCATCATTTCTAAAACCATAACTGTTATACTCTTTCTGGATCGTGCCATACTCTGTTTTTCCCTTCAAAACTAAAATGGCAAACACTGTCAACTACTTCAGTGCTGGATCTCAGTCCAAACCTCCCACTCTTCTAAGGGATGAATACCCTCAGTGGAAGATCAGGATGGTGCACTTCCTTGAAGGTGTGGATCCTGGTCTGGTTGAGTTTCTTCACAATCCTCCTTTCATTCCAATGACAATTGTTCCTCGTGTTCCTGCCACTGCCAATACTCCTAAAATTCTTAAATATCAACACCCCAAACCTGTCCTTGAATGGAGTGAAGAAGAAAAGGCACAACATGAACTTGCAAAGAAAGCCAAAAGACTAATCATAATGGCTATCCCAAATGATATCTTTCAATCTCTTGATTCATGTGAAACTTCAAAGGACCTATGGTTAGAGCTGGAGAAACAACTTGAGGGTGGTGCCAAAACCCTCAAGAACAATAGAGCCTTATGCATAAATGAGTATTTTGCATTCAAAGCTCTGCCGGGTGAATCCATTCAAAGCACTTACAATAGATACAAACTGAAGGTATGGGATCCACAAAACCTCGGAAGAAAACAATGTCAGATTTCTACAGAGCCTAAATGATGAATGCCTTCATTTAACCATGTCCATGCAAGCCACATTGGATCTTGATGTTTGGTCCATATCTGATCTCTTTGGAACCCTGATTAGCCAAGAGAACAGAATTTCCAAACTATCAACCTCTGTCGGAGGTCCTCTGGCTCTTGTGGAAAGTGCCTCAGAAGGCAAAGACAAGGGACAGAAGGATAAGGCAGTTGAGGAGGCACAAAAGAAGAAGAAGAAGAAGAAGGTACTCGTAGCAGAGAGTGAAAGTGAAGAAGACTCTGAGGAGGAGATTGACATGGCTGCTCTGGCTAAAACTCTTGCACTAATGACTCGACAGTTCAATCGTGGTCTCAAGAAGAAGCCGGAGTACAGAGGAAGAGAATAAAGAGATGACAAAAGCAGAGGATATGGTGAGGCAAGGAGAAAGCAGTGGTCTGAAGAACCAAGGCAAGAAGAGAAAAATGAACAGAAGTCAGACGGGAGAGCTGGTGACAAATTCTAGAAGCAAACTGAAGGCTGCTTCAAATGCGGGAAACCAGGCCACTATGCAGCAGAGTGCAGGTCCTCTGCCAACACAGGGAAACTAACAAGGGACGCTGCCTTCTATAAAAACAAAGCATAGTACTACACTCAGAAATCCCTAATGGCAGAACAAGAGAACCTTGAAACCGATGGATCATCTGATGAAGAAAATAACGCACTCTTCTGTGGAATGGAAGAAGTCCACTCTTCTGACAAAGAAAGTGAGGTATCCACTTCTAACTCTTGCAACTCAGACTTTGAAAACAAGCTTCTTGAAATACAAAATGATCTTCTAGCTTACAAACATACATGCTCAGATCTTGAGAAAAAGCTTGCCTTTTTTGAAAGAGAAACTAGGCTTCTCACAGAGGAAGAAGGATAAGCTCTACCTTCAAAACAAAACTCTCACCTCTGAGCATATTTCAACAAAAAAGGATTTCAAGGATAAAATCACAAATCTCGACAGAGCTTTGAAAGAAAAGGTCAAAGAGCTTAAGAAATGTGAGAGTGCTCGTTTAAATGCCATTTCTTTGAAAAAACTTCTTTCAAAAGGAAAGAGAAGCTCTTCATCGAGATCTGTTCGACAGACATCTCAAAATCAAAAGGTATCAGGATGCTCAAAAAGTCACTGAAAAGGTCAACACCCAGATTGGCAGAAGAGGCATAGGGTTCGATGATGTCGATCCCTATACTGGAAACAAAAGAAACAAATCTTTAGCAAACATCTTCTGCGTTGGAAAATCATTAAAACCAAGTCTTCCAAACCTTCTATCCACATTTAAGAGGCGAAAAACATCCGAAGAACCACATCTGAAGAATCCTCTGTTGATGATAGATACATGGTATGAAAACAATAATCTACCTTCTTCACTCTCATCAAAGAGAAATTATATTCCAAAGAAATATCTGTCTCAAAAACAGATAGGAATCTTCAGATTCGGTCATCCAGAAACACAAACTCAAATGGCTTTTGTATGGATGATGACTCCTGAAAAGGAATTGTCCTCTAAAGCTCCAGAGTTTGTTCCAGCCTCTGTGGAAGAAAAACTTTTTAAAAGATTTCTGGAAAATGACTTGAGAAAGACCTATGAAAACCATTTTCTTAATCACCCTGATATTATCTCTGATGTAAGAGAAATCTTTGAGCAAGATCTACAAAACTGTCTTAACGTTCCTATGGTCATTCCGTGTATTTCAAAAACTCTAAATACTTCAGAGGACACCAATGGACAAAGCAAGGCACTTGCAGAAGGTCAAGATCTCATTCACAGAGACTTCCTCGATTCAAACTCTGAGTCAGAATCAGAGTCTTCTGTGGAACTTGAGATACTCCCCTGTGGTCCAGAGAATAATAAACTTACCTCTGGCATTCTTAATAGAACAGTTTTTCCCAAAAGGAAAACCATAGGTGTACCTATCTGTCCTGATTTCCTGAACATGTGCTTACAAGCAAAGACTTCTTTTGAGCTCGAAAAATCTAAAAAGAACAAGATCCCTCATGATTCAAAAGCTCCAAGACCATTAAAACCTTTTCAAGAAAAACTCACTTGGCAACAGAAGAATAAATGGCCTAAAATTGATAAACTTGATGCTTCTGTTGCAGTGAAAGCAAGGAAAGAAGATCAAGGGAGAGTACTATCAAAGAGCCACTCAAGAAGAGTTTTTGAAAAAACTCAACCTAGATTAGACAAAGCTTTCTGTAAAAAGAAACCCAAATCTAAAATGGGTTGTAGTAAAATTTGCTCTGTACCCTCCTTTGACATTTTTAATGAAATTTTCAAGAAGTATGCCTCAAATGTTCGTTATTGTAAATGTTTTGGTCTTATGCATTCTTTGAATCAACATTTCTCTAGGCCCTCCTGTCTTATATCTCACCCAAAACCCAAGAATGCAAAATTCAAGGGTGAGAAGAGACAAACTGGTACCTCTGCAAATGAGGATAAATCCAAAATCAAAGATGTTAAGGCATCTTCAAAGTCTCCTAAAAAAAATGGACCCATTTGGAAATGGGTACCTAAATCTCTCTAATCTGTCCACAGAAAAAACAGCATGTGCCCATCTGGTACCTAGACTCCGGGTGCTCAAGACACATGACTGGCGATAGAGGGTTGCTTTCCTCCTACAAAGAAAAACATGGAGGAGGATCTGTGACTTTTGGAGATAACAAGAAGGGACAAATAAAAGGCTATGGAGTCATTGCCAAAGGAGACATCGATGTCAACAGAGTTGCCTATGTGGATGGGATCAAGCATAATCTTCTGAGTGTAAGTCAACTCTGTGACAATGGACTCGATGTGATGTTCAAAAGACAGTACTGCTCTCTGCTGAAGGAAGATACAACCACAGAGCTTCTGCGAGCCAAAAGACGAGGTGATCTATACCTCATGGACTTTAAATCAACTAACAGAGAAGAAAAGCTCTGCTTAGTCTCAAGTAAGAATGAAGAAGCTTGGCTCTGACACAACAGGTTTTGTCATCTAAACTTTCACACACTTAACAAACTTGTGAAACTAGACCTTGTAAGTGGTCTACCAAGTAAAAGATTAGACAAGGATCATCTATGTTCAGCTTGTGAAATGGGCAAACTCAAAAGGGCTGCACACAAAACCAAGTCTGACATATCTTGCACCAGACCTCTGCAGATGCTTCATGTTGACCTCTGTGGTCCTATATCTGTGCAAAGTCTTGGTGGCAAAAAGTACATCCTTGTACTCATAGATGAATTCTCTAGATATACTTGGGTTGAATTTGTTCGAAAGAAATCAGATGTTCCTGAAGTACTAATCAATCTTATCAAGAGAATACAAGTTCTTTATGACTGCAGGGTACAGAGAATCCGAAGTGACAATGGAACAGAGTTTAAGAATTCAACCATTGAAGCCTATCTTTCGACAAAAGGCATATCACAGAACTTCTCTGCTGCAAGGACTCCACAACAAAACGGTGTTGTTGAACGAAAGAACAGAACTCTAGTGGAAGCCGCAAGGACTATGCTCACTGCCTCAGGGCTCTCTATTTCTTTCTGGGCTGAAGCAATTTCAACTGCATGCTTCACCCAAAATCGATCCTTGATCGTAAAGAGACATGCAAAGACACCATATCACTTACTACACCAGAGGAAGCCAAACATTAAGTACTTCCATGTCTTTGGCTGCAGGTGTTTCGTACTGAACGACAGAGACCAAATAGGGAAATTTAGTCCCAAAGACGATGAAGACAAATTTGTTGGCTATTCATCTAACTCCAAGGCATACAGAATCTATGTACTCAAATCCAAGCATATACTAGAAAGTATTAATGTTTCATTTAATGATTCTTTTCAGGTGACTTCTGAGCAGATCAATTCAGGACTCAAACTTCAGTATGAAGTTTCTGGTGGATCATCACGAACAAATGCTCTTCATCAACTGTTTGAAGAGATGTTCAATGATGATGAACCCTCTTAAGGTGACCGCAGAGCCTCTGAAGCCGCATCCTCTGAGGACCAAACAGGTACTTCTCTAACTGGTCCTAGTAATGCTTCACCCTCTTCCAGTAATGTTGCAGGTGCAACCATCGAGGGGGAGCACTCAGAGGACAATACAACTCAAGGCCCCAAGCTCAATCAAGATCATGGTCCTCTTCACAACCTCTCAGAAGGGTCAACACCAGATAAAGGCTCTGCAGAACTCTCTACCTCCACTCATGATGAACAACCAAGTCCTGTGGAAAGTACAAATGATCAATTTCTTTCAACAGAAGATGATCTACGTCCAAACGAATGTGCCCCTGAGCTAATCACTGAAGTTTCCAATGATCACCTACCCCGCATGATAAAGTGGACCAAGAGTCACCCACAGAGCCAAATCATTGGTGATGCCTCTGATAAGGTCCAAACTCGATCGAGTACTGCAAATTTTTGTTTCTATACAAATTTTGTGAGTATCATCGAACCCAAAAAGATATCTGAAGCTCTTGAAGACCCAAACTGGGTAGAAGCTATGCAAGATGAGCTTCTGCAGTTTGAAAGAAACGAAGTATGGACCCTAGTGCCTCTGCCGAAAGGCAAAACCGCAATAGGGACCAAATGGGTCTTCAGAAACAAAAATGACGAAGATGGTGTGGTGATCAGGAACAAAGCAAGATTGGTGGCCAAGGGATATTGCCAAGAAGAAGACATTGACTACGAAGAAACTTTTGCCCCTGTGGCAAGACTCGAAGCAATAAGAATCTTTCTTGCCTTCGCAGCCCACAGAGGTTTCAAAGTATATCAAATGGATGTCAAGTCAGCCTTTCTGAATGGGCAGATTCAAGAAGAAGTATATGTCCAACAACCACCAGGGTTTGAGAACTCTATGTACCCAAATCATGTCTACTTCTTAGACAAGGCTCTATATGGACTGAAACAAGCTCCCAGACCCTGGTACGACAGACTTTCAAATTTCCTCCTTGCAAATGGTTTCGAAAGAGGTACAACTGATACTACTTTATTCTATAAGAAGAGAAAAGGTGAGATACTACTTGTACAGATCTATGTTGATGACATTATTTTTGGGTCTACAAATGATTTATACTGCAAAAAATTTGAATCATTGATGAAGAGTGAGTTTGAGATGAGCATGATGGGAGAACTCACATTCTTCTTAGGATTGCAAGTCAAACAAACCACAGAGGGTATCTTCATAAACCAATCAAAATATGTCTCTGACATACTTGAAAGATACAAGCTCTCTGACTCTTCATCAATGAAGACTCCTATGGCCACTGGATCCAAACTTCATGCAGATCCAGAAGGCAAGCCTGTGGAGTGTAAACTCTACAGAGGTATGATAGGGTCTTTGCTATATTTAACCGCAAGTAGACCCGATATAATGTTTGCTACATGTCTCTGTGCAAGATTTCAAGCTAACCCCAAAGAATCTCATTTTTATGCAGTCAAGAGGATCTTCAGATACCTAAAAGGGACCAAAAATCTTGGTCTCTGGTATCCGAAGAGCTCTGGCTTTGATCTCATGGCTTATACAGATTCAGATTACGGAGGATGCAAGCTCGACAGAAAGAGTACTTCTGGGAGTTGCCAATTCCTAGGAGGGAAACTGGTAAGTTGGACTTCCAAGAAACAGAATTGTGTTTCGACCTCTACGGCAGAAGCAGAATATGTTGCTGCTGCAATTTGCTGCTCACAAGTTCTGTGGATGAGGACCCAACTTAGAGACTGGAATTGATATCGAAAAAATCCCCATCCTCCGTGATTCCAAAAGCGGCATTGCGATCTCTGCCAATCCTGTGCAGCACTCTAAGACAAAACATATCGATATCAGGTATCATTTTATGAAACATCATGTGGAGCATGGGACAATTGAAATGTACTTTGTGCCCAAAGACTATCAACTTGCCAACCTTTTCACAAAGGCATTGGATGAGAAAAGATTCACTTTTCTAGTTGGCAAAATTGGTATGCTCAACATGAGTTGACCACAGAGCCTCTGTTGCACATATTTGTAAATAACACCTTCCTTTGTAAATAATCACTTTGACTTTCTTTACATTACACTGTTTTTGAAAATCTATGTCTTGTGCAAATCTTATCTTTATATGATCCAAGCATAGTTGAAGGGGGAGCAGAACGAACCATCAAAACCCAATCGTGATTATTCAAGGGGGAGCAACACAGTTCTGTGCAACAAACTACAGAGTGAGGTTAGTCCATCTAAACTAAGGGTCATAACTCTTTCTCGAGCACTATGCCCTCAGAAAGATCCCTCTTTATACTAATTTTACAGTCAAAACTTTGAAATGATCAAATCTTTGAAAACCTTTCCTAAAAAGGAAATTTTTGGTCTCAGAACCTCTGAGGTCGACCACAGAGCCTCTGTGATCTATCACAGAGTCTCTGCACCTCTAAAACTGAGGGTGCTTGAGCAAATGTACTTTAAAAGGAACTCGATCATTTCATCGCACTTTTCTCCCTCTTAACCTTGCCTATGACCTCAGAAGCCTCTTATCCCCAGAGCTTCTGTCATTCTCATCACTTGAGAAACTCAGGTCATCTGATGCGGGTTATTTTTGAAACTCACTGTCACGTGAGAATAGAAAATGCCAGGCGCGTGAGAATAGGGTGGCGCACGGTCCTAGATCGTGCACCGCCATCATCTGACGTGGCAATATTTGATTGGTTCGTAACCTGTACCGTCGTTTTTATGAAACGGTTTCTTATCCGTTTCCACTCATCACGGATTTGAAAACCTTATTTTTTTACCGCTCATTTTTTTTTTCACCTTCCCCTATATAAAATCCCTTTTTGCCTCTTCTTTTCCTTTTTACCTACATCTTTTTCTCTCAAGAACTTCAAGCAAAAAGTCTTTCATCTTCTCCTATATTTTGTTTCAATGGCTTCTCCCTGATCTTCCTCCAAGAACTCTAATGGATCCATGAAATCCAACTCTCATCACTCAATGGTTAAAAAAGTTGGCTCAGACTCCGTCGACCAAGAACATGTGCTTACCAGCAGGATGTTATCCTTCACCAGGCATGACTATCACTTGGCCCAAATGAATAATAAGCCAAACAACCACTTTGTCACCCTAAATCCCTCTGGTTTTCCCACTGAAGCTGCACCATTGATTCAACTCCTCAAGAATCATTTCCTAGTTAGAACCCTAACGTTGAAACGAGATGACATCCCAGAATCTTACATCCAACAATTCTAGCTAAGTGCCCGCCATGCCAAAATGGACAAATATGGACACTGCATCATTGGTTATGCAACCCATCCATCAACCGCAAAAATTCTGGACTTAGGAATCAATCGTAGGAAACTCTCCGATGTTTTTGGACTTCCCACCAAATCCGATCTCAACCTGCGAAAATTCTCAGAGGAGCCCACAGAGGAAGAGATCCTAGAATTTCTGAAGTTCATCGGCTATGCAGTTCCAATCACCAAGAGAACAAACTTCAGGCGATAGAATCTACCCCCTCTGTGGAACGTCCTTTTCTCCATTCTGAACCGATGCCTAACATCCAAGGTTGGAAGCCCGAATCAATCAAGCCACACAATCTTGGCTATAATGTATGGGATTTACTATGATCTCCCACTGGACTTCGCTGGACTCATTTTCAGGGAGATCCAAAATGCTGTGATTTCCAAACAACAGGACCAAGACAGAGGGACAGAACCAAAGAACATCGTGTTTGGACGTTTCCTAGGACTGCTACTAGGCGATGACTTGATCGGAGAAGGAAAACTACCAGCAGAAGATAAGACAATCAAACTATATGAGATGAAGTCTCATAAACCCACCACCATCAAAACAGGATATCTAGAAGCCAGACCTCTGTCAACAAAGATGTTGACCTATTTGGGTAGCAAAGCAGAGGTCAGGGAATACATACGAGGGAACAGGACACCACAACCACGTCCTGTAACCCCCCCCTCGCGTAGGATTCAAAGTAGGATACATTGTAGTGTACTTAAGAGACGAGGAAGTACGGACAGAAGTTCAGGCCGCAGAGGCTCAAGAGAGTGAAAAAGAGAACCCTAATGTTAAAGGGGAGGGGAGTGAGAGAAAGTAGAAAAAGAAAAACAAGAAAAAGAGAGTCGCAGAGGTAGAGACTCCAAACTCCTTGGCAGCTGAAGCGAAAACCACAAAAGAAACTAAAGAAACCAAAGTCGCTACGAAAAAGAAAAGAAAATTGAGGACGCTTGCCGACAAAGAACAAATCTTGGAAGCTCTCAAACTGAAAAGGAAAGATCTGGATGATTACCTTGCTGCAAGAACCGAACCTGTAGAGGATCAGACAAAACCTCTGCAGATGGCAAAACGAACCCTAGTCCTTGAAGAGTCTTCTAAGGATAAACCTCAGAGCCCAATCCAAGTAGCCTCTGCAATAGCCCGAAATCTCTCTCTCCAATACTCTGGAGGGTTAGGGGAAACCGTGGCAATGGAATTAGATGATGTGACAGGAAGGTCACAGAGCGATGATGAAGAAGTGAAATCTAGCAAAAAATCGTTGGAGGAGAGGGACACAAAAGATGCCTTTGGCACACCACCAAAACCAACTCCCAGTGCAACCCACACTTCTACCCCTGCAGTTCTAGTGCAGAGGGGTATTGAAACAGGACCGCACAGTCCGAACCCCACCCAAACCATCCGGACAGAGGATATTCCTTCATCCTCTGTGCCACCATCCGGGGAAACTAAAACCACCTCACCCTCTCAAAAGGGTGAGAGTGTTGCTCTGCATGTCCATTTGCCCCAGAACACATCTCTTTCTCACACAGAGGTATTCGTTACCTCTGTCACACACAAGAGTGACATCCAAACCATCTCAGAGTTGGTGGTGCGAGAAAACGATGATTTTGTGGCTCTAGAACAACCACAGGATCCATTCAACATCGATCTTAAGGGAGTCTCTGAACCCTCCCCCAAAGAACGTGTTGACAGAACTTCCATAGGTGCTTCCTCTGTGGAACATAGAGGATTGGAAGGAAATCCTCCAGAGCTCATCATAAAAACAGGCTCTGAAGGTGCCAAAGACTCGTTGGCCAAATCTGGAACATGTGTTGTTCCAGAGGTTACCTCTGACACCTTTGTCACAAAGGCCGAGTTTAAAGCTTTTGCTGACTTAGTGTTCAAAAAACTTGACGAGTTGCAAAGCTCGATCTCCAGAGAGTCCCAAGCCAACTCTCAAATCCTTGCAGAGGCCCTAAAAGCCAATACAGAAGCTCTGCAAGCACTGAATACGAACTACACAAAATGGGCCGATCTTCAAGCTTGTGGACAAGCCATCATCGCACACTCCCATCAAATCCAGGCTTTGGGGGATCTTTGCACATAGGAGTTCCCAAAATATGCTACAAACGGAGTTCAGACCGGGGTAGTTGAAATGGCCAGGCTCAGAGAGGAAATAAGGGACATAACTCGCAGTGTTATGGTCCCAGTTCACACACAAGCATCAACCTCTGCCCCAGACTCCTCTGCGTTTGCAACAAAAGCTGACTTGGAAGCCATAGGCAATCAGTTTCTGCAAAACCAAAACCTCCTTCGATCCGATTTCATCGACCAAGGCAAGAAGGTGGTAGCAGACTTGAAGAGAACCGTAGCCACATTTCGGTTCAAGTCTGATGTGGAAATCAACGCCCTATCCTTGGCAGCAGAGGAAGCCCTACAGAAGATTAACAAACACACTGAAGACCACCTCTGCAAGAGGAAGAAGAGAAAGGAACCTGTCACTTGCCAAACCCAAGCAGGACAGAAGAGGGCACGACATGAGGACCAAGATCCTGATGCCTCCGGCCATGGTCCTCATAAGGGGGAGAATCTGCAATCCACAAAGGAAGCACCAATATCAGTGTCTCCCCTAAACCAAGTCCCTATGAGCTCAGAACATGAACCACAGAAATCATCTAAACAAAAGGTCTCTGCAGTCCCCTCTCCCACCATAATCCAAATCACTGAATCCCCACCACCTGCAAAAGACAAAGGTAAGGAAATAGCTACAGAACCTCTGAAGAAGGTCAAGTCTCCTCCTCCCACCTCTGAGAAACTACTAAAAAGCACTTTTGATGCTTTCAAAAGAGTGAAACCTGAAGAGGAAGACTAGGCTTTTGATCTACAACCTCTGTCGGAACTCCCCATCCTACAACCACTTGACACACCATCAAAGGATAGAGTTGCAGAGGTTATCCAAGGCTTTGAGAGCCTAAGAAGACCCTTCCTTGTTCCTTCAAAAAAGGACATCGAAGAAGAAGTGTACAAATACCTCTATAGCCGTGGAGCTCAAGATCTTCCAACAGTCAGACTCTCAGAGGAAGCTATTTCAGAGGAGCGAAGGAGATTCTACAAAGACAAAGCCAAGCCAAAATCCAAAGTCTTCAGCATGGCCAAGATCACAGAGGTTGTGGCAATCAAGCTTGGACACACAAAGTGTAAGAACTTCTGGTTCAGTGAATACGCCGTAAAAAGGGAAGATAGGAAGATATGGACTTTCACAGACGCAGATCTACCGAATCTTCATCCTCATGATCTTCCAGAGCTATTCAAATGGACAGAGGATAAGTTTGGATGGAAGAAGGAATACCAAGATGCACATCTCACAATCAAGAGGGTCATGAGAGAAAAGTTGTTGTTCTACAGTATAGCTGACTTTCAAGTAGCACTTGACTTGGGAGTCAAAAAGGTCAGCTTCCCTCCACCACAAGACAGCTTACCACCCTATGCCAATACTTTACCAAACTCCATCATCACTTCACCTTCTTTTGGCTTTGTGTACTCAAACCCCAAAGGAGAAAAGAAATTATTTATGGGAATAGAAAGCCAAAAGTACTCAACCGAATCTCTGCTACTCATTCAAGATCTACTTATCAAACACAGAGGCACCCCACTCGTACCTGCAGAAGCCGCAGACATCCTTCTGACAAACATAGGTGCAACCTTAAACTTCAGAGACCTATGCGCATGCTACTACAGAGAACTGAAGAAAGAAGGTGGTTTTGGAAAGAAGATTAACGATTTTCCAGACGCCAAAGTATAGGCTCTGATGAGTTGTAATTTTTTTTTTACTATCAAATGTAATTGCCTTCTGGCATTATCCTATTTTAAATGAAAATCAAGTTTCAGAGGTTGAGTTCCTTTCACCTCGTTTGCTTCTAGCTTAGCCATCGCTCTAAATTCCAAATTTTTATTTTTTCAATACTTAGGGGGAGATTGTTGGCTCCACTCACATTGTATAGATGTATTGAAAAATAGGCTAAGTATAGGAATCGCAGAAGCCTGCTGCTGAACACTCAAGTTCACCACAGAAGGTGCAAAGCTCAGAGGTTACTCCGCAGAAGATCTACCAGAAGTCAAACCTGAATGACTCTCAGATCACAGAGCCTCTGTGATCACTCACAGAGCCTCTGTGAAGGCTAAACTCTGTAGATCTATGTTGAAGCTTTTCTTAAGAGTTCAAGACAAGACCACGTGCCAAGCACGTGAGACCTGCTGTACGAATATCCTCAAGATCAATGTAATGGGCGTCCCACGATGTTTACTTTACAGGTGGCATTCCATTTATGAAATGTCAGTTTTTGTCTTGTACCAAGGGGTGCATCCTTCTGCTATATTAAGGAGCACCACCTTAGAACTAAAAGAAGAGAGCACACACGAAAATAGAAGTCTGTATAATCCTTGAGCACATTTTGCACATACCAGTGCGTGTTCTTGGTGTTCATGAGTAATTAATGAAACAGTTCTTTGAGCAACTTTCTTGTGATACTTTACTTCTTGTTCATTAATTACTTGTGTGTTTACTACCTTGAATGTTCAATCTTTTCTACACGTATTAAACGCTTCCGCACTCTATTTATTTAATCTGTGTGTAGTAAAAGGTTAAATCAAGTTAAAGAACATCACAACTGGGATCAACATATCTCATAAAGTTAGTTTTGATCCAGTGGGTTGGTTTATCAAGAAAAGCTTGAGAAAAGCTTTGAAGTGGGTTTATTTCTTTTGCTCTTTAAGGTATGTTGTCTTGTTTAATCTTAAGTTTCTTTGTGTTTTAGCCGTATAGATTCGTATTAGGAATCTTTCCATTCCTTTAGAGTCTTGTCTTTTTTCCGTTTTTGAAGTTTGGCCGGAATCTGGGAGATTCTGGTTGAACATTTCGACCGGAAAAAGAGAAGACTAGAGGGTGTTTTGCGTTCCCTGTGGGAAACGCAAAGTGGAGTTTGCGTTCCCTTTGGGAAGCGCAAAGTAGACTTTGCGTTCCCCGTAGGAAACGCAAAGTAGACATTGCGTTCCCAGTGGGAAACGCAAAGTGGAGTTTGCGTTCCCTTTGGGAAGCTCAAAGTGGACTTTGCGTTCCCAGTGGGAAACGTAAAGTGGACTTTGCGTTCCCAGTGGGAAACGCAAAGCGTGGTTTGCGTACCCTTCTATTCGCGCTCAAGTCTTCTTTACGCCGTCGGTTAGTTTCTATTGTCGGTGTTTTAGTCAGGTAGCGGGAGAGTTATCTGTACTTCGACTTACCGATTCTTTCGGTTTTGTCATAGGTAGCATTCTTTAAGAATAAGGAAAGAGAGGTGAGTTCCTACTATCATTTTAAACTTTACACATATCAAAAGTTACCTTTTGGATCTCTTATACATCTCAATGGTTTCAGATTTAAGTTTTATACATATTCAATATACTTGAGTTTTGGAAGATTCTAGGATTCCCGATCTTTTGTGTTTATTTAATAAAATAATGTTTTACTTGCACGTTATGCAATTATGCGAAAAGAATATTTAAGAGCTCCTTTTAATGATTTTCATTCTTACCAGAAGTTGAACTGGAAATAGCATTTTGTTTATAAAATGTATTTATACCATATGTTTATTTATGGTTGGTCGCATACGTTGTTGTGACAAGTCTGTACCATTACTAGTGGATCCCTAGGTTTTGAGTCGACTGTATTGTTGGGATGTCATATTCCCCAAATTTTGTAGCTATGGATCATATGTTCCTCGGGGGCAACTTGGTACGGTTAAGTGAGGTCGGATACTAGCCATGGTTCATAGTGATCCTAGTGAAGGAGTATACATTGGTTTTGTTTGGGGCTTGATCTCACGTTGAAGCACGAACTTTTGTGTTCGTATCCTCGGATTCCAATTGTTTAGCTCGTAACTCGGATTTTGGCTTACTTTGTGTTATGCCACAATCCTTTGTAAAACGTTTTATTGTCGGTCCTTTTATGACATGTTTATAACGGAAAATCCCGGTTGTGGCAAAGGCTTAAATTGTAAATTTAACCTCTTTGGAAATATTGTCTTATGATACAAATGTTTATATCATTTGAGCTTTATAAACTGTATGTTTTCATCAGGCTTTAAGTCTGACACTTTTTCTCAAATGGTATGTATAACAAGTTTCCATTAGCGGTGGGTTGCCGGGGTTTTTGGAGAGACGAGTTTTGAGTCTCGAGGCTTTTGAAGATGTCTAGTAATTGCATTTGGGCATTTGTTAAGTCCCATTCTTTTGATGACCAATGGTCTGTCAACTGATGAAATCTTGATATAGGGATCTAGATTAGTTTGTTGATGAACCCTTTATCAGTACAGGTTTTGTAAAGTTTTAAGGACTGATCCCATTTATGGGAAGTTAATTGCAGTATTTTCGTCATGTTGTCAGGATTTCAGGTTTTATTTTACTCTGATAGTTTAGAGGAGTTACAATCTCACTGGTTAGAGGAAGAGCTAAATAGAAGAACAGAGATGATCTCTCATCTAGAGAGTCAACGGCTGAAGGTCCCTCTTCAAATAACTTCTACAGAGCTTGATTTCCTGACTGAAGCTGAAATTGAAGAATCAGTTAGAGCTGAGAAACTGATCGCCGATTGTCAAAGAGATGCTTCTCTAGCTCTCAAGGTTCAATCCTCTCAAGTCAAAGACAAGAAGCTGAAAAACAATCCAGTGGAAATCCAGGCTGCTCTACTGAAAGAAATTGAAGAGGAGAGCTCAAAAGAACAAGCAGTCAGCGATAACCCTGTCGAATGGTGCGAACATAAAGTCGACTATCGCTCTGACCCATTAAAGATATCAGCTGTTGTCATCTCTGGGAGAAAGAAGAAGGACCGAACTTCTGTAACAATGGAGATAACAGAGAGGATGGAAGCTCGAAAGCTATGTTTGTTTCAAAGCTTGAAAGCTTCGGCTACATGGAATGGCTAAAGTTCAAAAATGCACTAAAGAAATCCAAAATAACCTAAAGGGGCTATGTCGAAGGCATCCTAGAAGCCCTCATCAATAGAGTCACTGTTGTGTTAAAGGTACCATCTGCTCTTCCTTCTAAGCCAAGGCAACTCAAAAGAAAGTTGTCTCCTCCTCATCTGAGAATGTTGCTACCATCAGAAATGACACCTCCATCAAGTTTTCAAAAAAAGCTCTATTTGGTCCTCCTCCTGATCTCTCAGTTCTAGATCTATCCCTGCCTCTTGGTGGTCCATATCTACCTGGGTAAGTACTAAACAATCCTCATGGAATCTTTTTCATAGATGATGAAGGGGTTCTTAAATTTCAAAGAGTCTCTGAGATTCCCATCTGCCCCTTAACTATCTCAAAGATCTTTTGTGTCTATGGTGCGACTTCTCTCCATTAGCTAAATATATTAAGACAATCATCCGTCAAGAAGCATCAGAAAGAAAGCAAAAAGGAGAAGAAGTACCTGACTATATGATCAAGGTTCTACAGTCTTATCTAGGTAACTGATAAATTAGTTTCTTAATTTCTTGTAATCTATTAGTTAGATTTACAGTAGTTAGTTCCTCACTTGTACTTATAATTTTCACATCTTATAATTCTATCTTTGAATTAATGAAAATTTCAGTGAAGTACTTAACCCTATCAGTACTGTAAAAGATCCTTCAAAATAGTAATGGGGACATGTATGTTATGAGTCCTGATTATTCCTTATTTTGAATTATAAAGTAATTTTCTTCAGTTACTTTGTCATTATCAAATAAGGGGACATTATTGATCCAAACTCTCTCAGTGATTTGATAACGACCCTCTTTTATACTAAGTAAAAATTACGTTTATTAATATGTATTATTGTTTCATCATCAGCGATCAGACTAAGTCTGTTCAGTTATCCCTAATGATCTTTCATTTAAACATTCATATCTATTAGTGTTTCACTATCAACGGTTAAATACTGAGTATCTTCAGTATCGCTGATTGTTTCGGATGTAAACAGTTAACGTAATCCCTGAAGACAAGTTTCGCGTCAACAAGATGGTCATAGCTGAATCGAAGACGAAGCTGATGAACAAAGACAAGTGTACTAGTGACCTGATGCGGATATCAGTTAAGCAAAGACGACTCTAATCATACGCGAAGAAACCTGAGGAAAAGCTTCAGCGACAGCTGAACTTCTTTGTATCTCTGAAGGAAGAGATATTCAGCGATCGATGATCACTTAGCTTATGCCTCAAGTCTCTTTTGTCTTTTCCTGCACACCTAGTACGATATGTCAGAACGGACATACCTCTGCCAAAATTTGTACAACAACTCTGTCAACTACACTGTTGTTAGAGCAGAAATATGTTGGATACAAGATCATGAAGACTGAAGATCAAAGATTCAAGAAGTCAAAGATGGAAAGTCAACTCTCATTAAAAGTCAAAGTCATTGTGTAATAAAATCAAAGTCAATTGTTTTTGTTTTTAGTTTCTTTGTTTTTGGTTTCTTTGTTTTTAGTAGTGGGTATAAATAGCTTTACTTGCTGTTTAATAGATAGATGAGTAGATGACTAGTAATTGAGTTTTTACATTCAGAGATAATTTGTAGAGAGAGAGAAAGAGACGTCTAGAGAGAGAAAGTTGTAATCTTTGATTTTTAGAATTGAATCAAACAGGTAGATTTGTTAATCTTGTTTGTGTGATTTGTTTTTGCAATTAGAATCTTGATTTCAGGGACACACAACTGTTCATGATGCAGTCGAAAGCATGTCTCCCAAAGTCAGACTCTCTCTGCCAATCAAAGAAAGACATCTGTAAAGTGCCCTACCATGCATTTAATGCATAGGGTATAAATAGAAAGATTACCTCTCCATCTGGAGAGTGTGCTCCCCTCAAGCCTTAATCTTTCTCAAATATAGAAACCCTTGCTTTCTATACTTCTAAAATCTCCCATTCTCTATAATCTTGTGCAACCATCTTAGTGTTTTCTGAAGTTTGTTTAGATTGAGTTTTACTTAATCTTATTCCACAACAGACTTGTAAATTGTGTTTGATTTATCAATCAACAATTTATTAAACTTTAAATTCTGTGTTTGTAATCAACCCCCCTTCTACAAACTTGTTAAGCACCTTCGGGACCAACAAGGGAGATAGTATCAAGAAATTAAAGCTCGTGAAAGTGCAATATAAGAGATATGTGGGAGAATTTTTAAAATAAAATAGAAAAGTTCAAGAGTTCAAGAAAGATTGCTGAAGTTTACTAAAATTTTCTTTGAAGATTATTTGCTAAAGCAAAGTGAGCTGAATCTGAATATAATTTTTTTCCAAAATCTGAAAGAGGTCATCATAACCTTGGGGGAGATTGTTAAAGTTTCTGAAGAAGATAATTACATACTTTTGGGAAGATTGTGCAAACCTGAAGAGATTCCAAAGAAAAGAAGAGATTGTTACAGACTTTGATGATGATCAGTGTTATTACCAAAGGAGGGGAGATTGATTTTCAAAGGAGGAGATTGTTCCATATTGCTGAATTTTTTATGAACCAAAAGGGGGAGATAAAGTGCTTATTATTATTATTATTTTTAAAAATGATCTTGTATCCAAAGGGGGAGATTGTTAGTGCATAAATGTTGCATCCACGATCATTGAAGGTTGAAAGTCAAAGCCCAAGTCAAACTCTCAAAGAAAAAGTCAAAGTCAAGCTTCTTAAAGAAGAAAGTCAAAGGGAAGGTCAAAGTCATTTGTCTTTGTTAGTTGTTAGTTTAGATTCTATTGTACTGTTCATAGGTATAAATAGCTTTTTCGTTTGTAGACTCATTAGGCACTATTATTGAGAAATACTTTAGAGAGAGAAATATTTCATCTTAGAGAGATTATAAAACTGTCAATTTGGAGATCAATACATATAGCTAATTGCATCGATTTCTTGTTGTTATCTTGTTGATTTGCACATCTCTAGGACACACAGATACTAAAGATTAGAGCAACCTGAATCCAAAGGCAACTAAAGTCCAACCTCTGAATGTAAATGACTCTATAAAGTTCTTGAAACCCCATTTAAAAAAAGTCTATTGGAAGTTCTGAAGCAAAACTCATGCTCAATTAAACCAGAGATTATTCCTTGCAACATCAGAGGAATATTCCAACAGAACAGCTCAGAGGAGCTTGGTACATCAATTTTAGTCATTTATCTAAGGAGTCGCAAAAGGACTTTCTTGATTCTGACTTAGATTCAGATGAGACATTCTCTGTGGATGAAGACATTGTAAATGATGAAAGTCAATATGTTATATTGTGACGATAAGTCAAATCAAGAATCCCTAGAGATAGTGCCAACGAATCAGAGGAAACCGAACTCTCCTCTGGAATTCAAAACAAAAGGATTTTAATCAAGAAAAATGTAACAAGAATTCCAATCTATCCAAATTTTGTTGAAATGTGCTTAAAATCTAAATCTTCTCTGGAGTTGGAAAAGGAAGCTAAGGAAAAAGCCAAGAGTAAAATTATGCCTTTACCTTCCAGATCCTATCCTTTTAAACCAATCAAGTTCACACCAGAGCAAAAGGGAAAATGGATTATGAATGATAAATCTGCTTCTCATATTTCAGTGAACAACAAAGTTAACAAGCATCAAAGGCAAGAAAGAAAATGTTAGAGCATAAATCTGTTGGATACAAGATCTAGAATATTGAAGGGCTGAAGGTCAAAGTGTAAGCATTCAAAGCTGAGAAAGTCAAATCTCATCAAAGTCAAAGTCTTTTGTAATAAAAAAGTCAAAGTATATTGTATTTGTATTTGTTTTTCCTTTTAATTCTTGTAGGTATAAATAGCTTTGTATTTTCTGTTTTTAGTAGATGTAACTAACAGAGTGTGATTAGAAGTCTAGTTGAGAATCTGAGAATACGATTCAGAGAAAGAATCTGTAGAGAGAGAAAGAGAGTTCTAGAGAGAGAAAGTTTTATTTGAAATTGAGAATTGAAATCAAAACAGGTAATTTAATTGAAATTTGTTTTTTGATTAATTGTTTGTGATTAGAAACTAGAAACAGGGACTAACAATTGGTATCAGAGCAGATCCAAAAGTGAAATCAGATCAAGAAACAAATCGACACTGTATTCTTGAATATTCAGATCGATTTTCGAGTTTTTGTGTGAATTAGGAGTTAAAATCATTCAGGTGTTGTTCGGAAAGTGTAATTGATAGAGTTTGTTTTGTTAATTTCACGAATTGCACTGTAATTCTCACGAATTTGTGATTTTTGTTGAGTTTTGAGTCATGAGTTCTTGAGCACTGTAAATCGCATCAAAATGTTACAATTTGAGTTTGTTTTTGTAATTCTTGTATTGTAATCGATCATTCATACAAAGTTTCAAGCCAATTGACAAAGGTTTGATCGAAAAACAGATGGAAAAAAAATCAAGGTTTGGTTCGACAGACTGAAGAACGCGCTAGATCGGCAAAACACGCAAGTTCTTCGATAGAACGCACAAGCTGAAGAATTTCATTTTTGACCAAAACACGCAAGGCGTTATTAGCGAGTTCTTAGAACACGCAAGGTGTTATCTGCGAGTTTGGAGAGTTGAGATTTTTTTCTAAGTGTTGGAACGCGCAAGCTGTGGTTAGCGAGTTTACTCAAACGCGCAAGTAGTGCCTAGAGAGTTTTGTGAACGCGCACGTCTCTTTTAGCGCGTTTCAACGTGAATAGTTACTTGCGTGTTTAGGCATTAGCGAGTTTCATCGAGAACAGTCTCTTGCGAATTTCAACATTCAGCGAGTTTCAGCGACTAGCGAGTTTCAGCAATTAGCGAGTTTATCAAAACACGCAACCCTTTGCGTGCGAGTTTCACAAACATGCAAGTTTAAGCCTGCGAGTTTTTCTATGAATAGTGTTTTGCGAGTTTAGGCGTCTGCGAGTTTCCATACTTAGTATATTTTCTGAGAAATTTTCAAAACTATAATATGGCCTTTAATAGTGAAGGGGGACATATTTCTTATTGTGATCAAAATTTCTGATTTTATATTTCAAGTTTTCTGTATTTTCTTGATTGTTTCATATGGACTAACGATCAATTTCTAGTTTCTTATTGCATATATTTTTCAAAACAGGTTCATTCAAAGGTTTACTAGCGGGGGCCCAAGGCCCCGTGGCCCACTATTGTGGACCCTATAGGCCCTACCTCTATAAGCCTGCACCGGAAAAGACATCCTGTCTCTCCCCGGATTCGAACCCTAGTACGGGAACCCCATTAGAAGCGTTTACGGAAGATAGGTAGCCACTAGGCTAAAGACCTAGTGGTTAACAGGTTCATTCAAGATGACTTCTAAAGATGCTCTTTCTATTGGCACTGATGTGAAGCCTCTAGTACTGTTCAAAGGAGAATATAAACAGTGGAAATACAGATTTCTGGATTTTGTAGACAGACATGCAAATGGGGAAAACATTCTGCTGTCAATTATAGAAGGTCCTATGGTACCAATCAGAATTCAAATACCTAATGATGATTCATCTGATAGTGAAGATGGTACTGAGGAAAGAGATCAAAAGATGAAAACAGTTCCAGTGGATATTTCTCAGTATTCTAAAGAACAGAAAAGCCGATATAAAGTAGATAAACAAGCAAGATCCTTACTTCTTCAGAGCATTCCGAATGAGATCTACATCAACATTTATAGTTACAAGGAAAATGCTAAGAAGATGTGGGATCAATTGCAAAAGATGATGATGGGATCCAAGGTCGGGAATCAGATGAAAGTGGCTAACTTCATCAATAGCTATGAAGAATTCAAAGTCAAAGAGAATGAAAGCTTGGAAGACACCTATGAACGGTTTGTCTTGCTTCTGAATGAACTGACAAAGAACAAAGTGAAAAAGAAGCAGCTGGAGAATAATGTCAAATTCCTGAGTATCCTACAACCTAAATGGAAGAAGCATACGCGTAGGATGAAAAAAATGAAGGATCTGAATGACATTCCGTTACATGAGGTTTACGAGACTCTGAGGCAAAATGAAGAAGAAGTGGAAGAGAAAACAACTGAGAAAAAGAAGGCAGAAAAAGTTCCCGATCCTATTGCATTGGTAGCCGGAGAGAAGAAAAAAGAAAAGACAGAGAAGAAGAAAAAGAAGAAAGTCATTACTAGTTCTGAATCCGAATCTGAATCAGATGGTGATGATGGAGAAAGCCTCAAACAAGCTATGCTATTACTGACCCCTGGATTTCAAAAGAAGTTTTACAAAAACCCGGGATCCAATTCTCAGAGGTACTCTTCATCTAGCTACAAGAACCATGAGCACAGGGAACGGGTAGAAGGAAACCGATTTGTTGAGAAAAAACCCGAAGAAAGAAAGAAGTTTTTGAATGACTATTCCGTTGCTGAAAAGCCAACAAATGATCCAATCAAATGCTACAACTGTGGCAAGATTGGACATTTTGCTAAAGAATGTCGAAAGCCAAAGGTTCGCAACTCCCAGTACTATCAGAACAAACTGCTATTGGCCAAACAACAAGAAGCGGGCATAGCATTAATGGCTGAAGACAAATTTTGGCTGGACCATTCAAATGGTGAAGAGGAAAAGAAAGAAGAATCTGCTCATCTATGCTTAATGGGAAAAGAGGTCAAGTATGATGATTCAGATAATGAGACTGCTGATGAGGTAATAAACTTAACTCAAAAAGATTTTATAACCAAAATGGAAGCTATGATGGTTGAGCTTAATGACCTTCAAATAAAACTTAAGAAGGAAAAAGACAGAGTTGCTAAAAGAAACAACAAGATCTTTGAGCTTAATAAGTCCGTTATTGGGAACAAAGATCTAATTGATTCTTAACGCAAGTCTACTTCTGATTCTAAACTTCAAGTAGATTGTTTTGAAAAGAAGATTTCTGATTTTCAAATTAAAATTTCTAAGTCAGAGTTAGAAAAGAAAGAATCTGCACTAATTGTTCATAAATTGCAGGTTGAGAACAAGCTTTTGAATAAGAAGGTAAATGGTCTGGAAGCCAAACTCTATGCAAGAGGCCAAACAGATCAAACCATATTTCTCAATGCACCTAACGAAGAGGCTGATGTTAAGGAAAAATGGGGACTTGGTTTTCAAAACCCCCATTACTTAAAGAAAGCCATCAGAAAACAACCAACATTATATAATTTTGATTTTCTTGCTTGTGCTGGTAAACATATTCATTTAAAACCCAAATTTGTTACCAAATTACCTGAATAAGTTGAGGCCAAAGAAACTGAAAAGAGAAAGAATATTAACAAAATACAACTATCGTTTAACTATGCAAAGTTAAATGATAGTTATCTTTCTGATACACCAAAAGTTCTTTCAAACGACTATTTTGCTAGTTATTCTGTTTCTGAGATGAAGGCAAAACCTGCAATTGCAAAGGTTTATGTTCCTCCACTCATTCGTGAAAGCAAAATAGTTAAGCTTGAAAATGTTTTATCTGATGAAAAACTTTTGGTAGATATTGAACAAAGTGTGTTTTCTACAACTTTAAAGAACACTGTTTTTCAAACTAAATTTACAAAGTGTTCTAGAGTTTCTAAGGCACCTCAAACTTCAACTGATAACTTTGATTACTTATTTGTGTCTGCAAATGATTTTTTAAACTCTGATGATGGGTGCATAGAAGAAATTGATATGTTTGACTTCAATGCTCCTCTTCCTGATCATGCTACTTGTATTATAAATGAAAAAGTGTTATCATGTGGTTTTAATTTTGGTGAATCATCAGCTACGGTTGGTGAATTAGTTTCTGTAACTGCTGATTACTATGCTCAAGGTAAGAAACATAAGAAACAACGATTACAGAAACAGAAATATACTGGTACACAAAAGAAAAATCAATCTCAGAAATCTATTTTTTAATAAATCTAAATCTTTTGTTTCAGATATAAGCAAGAAAAGGTTGAAAGCTCGAACTGAATGGCGACCAAAAAGGCAGGATGATGAGATAGCTGAATCAGTTTCTGATAACTCTTGTAATAGATCAGTTAGTAGTGATAATGATGTAGTTGATCAACTTGCTTGTCCTAAACAAAATCTTGTAACTTCTTACACGCGTTATTCAATAAAGCAATTGATTCAATTATCTCCTATTACTACTAAATCTTATCATTATCGGAGAAACGATTTTGCTTATTCTCATAATTCTTTTGATTGGTTTGGATCTTATCATGTATATTCTTCAAGATCAAATGTATTTAAAAGTTTTCAAAGAAAAGGAGGGTCCATATTTAAATGGATACCAAAATCATGTGCTAATCTGTTAGGACCCGTTTTTAAATGGGTACCTAAATTTATTGTTTCCTGATTTCTCTTGTAGACACGACATATGTGGTACTTGGATAGCGGCCGTTCTAAGCATATGACCGGGCAAAAAGCTTTATTGTCTAATTATACAGAGAAATTCAGCGGAAATGTCAGATTTAGGAACGATCAGCTTTCACCAATTTTAGGATATGGTGACATTATTCAAGACAACATAACGATCAGTAAGGTGAGCTATGTCGAAGGCTTATGGCACAACTTGTTTAGAATCGGTCAATTATACGATAAAGGGTTAGGGGTGAGCTTCAAATCTAAGAGTTGCTCAGTTCGTACTAAAGACGGCACAGAACTCTTAGCTGGAAATCGAAAGACAAACCTCTATACTATCCATCTGTCAAAAGTTCATATTGACAATCAAGTTTGTTTAATGACAAAAGCTTCGATGCAACAAAGTTGGCTCTGGCACAGACGTCTATTACACCTGAAATTTCGTTATATCAACAAGTTGGTCAAAGATAAGTTGGTAAAAGGACTTCCTGAACTGAGATATGAAAAAGAACACTTATGCGCAGCTTGTGAAAAGGGTAAGATAAAGAGAGCCGCACATAAACCGAAGCCTGAACCAAGCACCAGTTCTCCACTAGAGTTGTTACATATGGATCTCTGCGGTCCAATGAGAACACAAAGCTTAGGAGGAAAGAAATACGTGTTGGTTATTGTGGATGATTATTCGAGATACACGTGGGTCAAATTTCTTCGATCAAAAGATGAGACCCCCAAAGTTCTCATTACTTTCTTAAAGACGACCCAGGTGAATATGCAGAGACAAGTCAAGTTTCTTCGAACCGATAACGGCACAGGGTTCAAGAACGAGATTGTTGATGAATATCTCGAATCGGTTGGGATATCACATCAATACTCTGCAGCTCATATGCCTGAACAAAATGGAGTAGTCGAAAATCGAAATCGAACTCTAGTCGAGGCCACTCGGACTATGCTGAGCCAGTCTGACTAACCTCTATTCTTGTGGGCAGAAGTTGTGTCAAATGCATGTCATACTCAAAACCGATGCATGGTACACCGCCGTTTTCAAAAGACTCCATATGAGCTGATCAACAACAGAACAACGACAATCAAGTATTTTCATATATTTGGGTGTAAGTGTTTCGTGGTTAACGACTGAGAGAATCTGAACAAATTCAGTGCTAAGGCGGACGAAGGCATCTTCATTGTATACTCTTCAACATCTGCAGCATACCGTGTTTATCTGAAAAAGTCCAATACAGTCGTCGAGAGCATCAATGTAACATTCCATGAAGAAATGGCTTATGAACAACTCAGTTCAGAACCCGTTATCACTGGAGTATTAGCTTATGGGTAGATAAGTCCAGAACCTGTTTCTACAGAGAAAAATTCGGATAACGCTTCTACTTCACTTTCACATTTATCTGATTTAGATTTGTTATTTGAATTCTTTTATGATGAGTTTCTTGGATCTAATGTACCTAAATCTGCTGTGAATGACAGGTCTGAAGACACAAGTTGCAATCATCCAGTCACTTCAGAAGTTTTAACTGAACTTGTATCCCCCGTTCAGTCAGAAACTCACATTCCAACATCTACTCCTACAGTTGAAGATACACAAGTAACTGCTGAGCCATAAGTAACTGTAACAGTTGGGTGTGATACACTGTCTACTCAACAACCAGAGTCTGCTGTTCCAACTGATGCTTCTGCACCTCAAACTTCAACTGCAAATCCTCCTCCAACTATTCAAACTGAAGAGCCTGATAGTGGATTTTTAGATGATGATCATGTTCAATCAGTATCTACTCCACTCCCTCATGAGCATCTCTGGACCAAAGAGCATCCTTTACATCAAGTAATTGGAGATCTTAACAAGCCTGTACAAAACTAGGTCAGCGACTCTTAATCAATGTATGCATGACTCATTCCTCAGCAAGATAGAGCCCACACGTGTATCAGAGGCTTTAGCTGATTCGGATTGGGTATCTGCTATGCAAGAAGAATTAAATCAGTTTGAAGCCCTGAAGGTCTAGAGATTAGTTCCAAAACCGGAAGGAAAATCCGTAATTGGCACTAAATGGGTATTCAAGAATAAAACGGATGAAGATGGTATCGTCATAAGGAACAAAGCTAGACTTGTTGCCAAAGGTTACTGACAAGAGGAAGGCATAGACTACGATGAGATGTGTGCTCCAGTAGCGCGTATCGAGGCAATCCGCATGTTTCTAGCCTACGCAGCTCATAAGAATTTCACAGTCTATCAGATGGATGTGAAAACAGCCTTTCTGAATGGCATTCTTAAGGAGGAAGTATACGTGTCTCAACCAGAAGGGTTTGTCAATCCAGATAAGCCAGATCACGTCTACATTTTGGATAAATCCCTGTATGGTTTAAAACAAGCCCCTCGAGCATGGTATGATGTTCTATCTAAATTTTTGGTCAAGTCCGGTTTTTCTAAAGATAAAATAGATACCACATTGTTTATCAAAGAGGAAAAAGACGATATCATCCTTATTTAAATATATGTTGATGATATAATATTTGGCTCTACAAATCCTAAATATTGCAAAAACTTTTCTAACCTCATGGTGTCACGTTTTCAAATAAGTATGATGGGAGAGATGAATTTCTTTCTCGGATTACAAGTAAAACAGTTTTCAACGGAAATTTTCATTAACCAATCTAAGTACAATTTGGATATTCTTCGAAAGTTTAAAATGGAAAATTGTAAACCAATTGGAACCCCAATGGCACCCGATACTAAAATTATCACTGATCCTTCGGGTAAAAGTGTTGATGTTAGGACTTATAGAGGTATGATAGGATCGTTAATGTATCTTACTTCAAGCAGGCCAGATATTATGTTTTTAACATGCTTATGTTCTACATATCAGGCTGCTCCTAAAGAATCCCATTTGGCTGCTGTCAAAAGGATTTTTAGGTATCTTAAGGGGACTGCAGATCTTGGTCTGTGGTATCCTAAGGATACTGGTTTTCAACTGACTGCCTATTCAGATGTAGATCATGCAGGTTGCATGTTGGATAGAAAGAGTACTTCAGGTAACATTCAATTCCTTGGAGAGAAGCTCGTTAGCTGGGCATCAAAGAAACAATTATGCGTTTCCACATCGACTACTGAAGCAGAGTATGTAGCTGCTGCCAGTTGCTGCTCTCAAGTCTTGTGGATGCGAACACATCTAAGAGACTATGGATTCAAGTTCGACAAAATACCTATATATTGTGACTCGAAGAGTGCAATCACGATATCTGCTAATCCTGTCCAACATACGAAAACCAAACACATTGACGTCAGGTATCATTTTATAAAAGATAATGTAGAAAAAGGAACAATTGAACTTTATTTTGTAAAAACAGATTATCATCTTGCAGATTTATTTACCAAAACTTTAGATTAAAAGAGATTTAATTTTCTTATATCTAAGCTTGGTATGCTAAATCTTAAGACATAATCGGTTATTACCTAATAAATTTATGTATTGTTATTTTTCATCATTTTCTTTATTCTTATTTTTGAAGGATATCTGCACTTTAACATGACTGTTCATGATCTCAGGGGGAGTAACAGAAGATTAAAGTTGATCATTATTCTTTTGAGGGGGAGCGTAATTAATTTCTGTATTTTACTTAACTGACAAATATTTTTTTGTGATGCATGATTTTAGGGGGAGCATCTAAAAGTCATATAAGAAAAGGAGTAAGACTATGATTTCTGATTATTTTAGATCAGAACTCGTATCTTAACAGTTTTATTGCTTTATGTCATTTTATTTTCGAATAATTTTGTGAATAAAGTTGCTTTGACTAGACTTTGAGACTTGTGCAGAATGAGAGAAGCTATCAAGATCATATCGTTATGATTTTTCAGTTGACTTCATGAGATCTAAGATTGCACGAAAAGGTTAATTTATTATCTTAATCTCATATATGGTTGAAAGAAGGACAACTTTCAATAATAGAAAACATGTTCTTAAATGTTCAAACCACTACCCAATTCTTAAACAGATTTCATAAATTGGAAGTGTGATTTTAAATGTTTTCATTTTTCATTTTTGAGCTTCAATAATTACAAACCGTGTGTTTCCAAAGATAAATACTTGTGTATTGTTTTTTCTATATACTTTCAAGTATTCACACACACCGGTTTAATTTTTGTTCAAAATGATTGTCTCATATTGTAACCAATTTTTTCGATGGTAAGACACTCCGCTTGTACTTTAATGAATTTTGAGTGTTAATTCATTTCAAAACGGTTTTTCAAGAATGTCTATATTTTGTTTCGTATAGATACCTATATTTTATTCCTGACCATAAGCTTTGATTGTTATATCATTCATTTTCTGATCATTTTCATACAATGTCAGATTTTCAAACAAGTCTCTTGCATTCATGTTCATTCATTCAATTAACTTGTTTGAAATATCTTCAATGTTTTAAAATGCTCATATCTTCATGATTATATTTCTGAGCATATTTACATCTGACATTTGTATATGAGCTTTAACTGCTATAGTTAAACCATTTGAGCAACACATGCTTTCTAGGATTATATGGGTTCTTTGTGCTAGGACTTAATTGAAACTTCTATGAAAACACGTTAACCAGTGATTTCTACCCAAGAAGTTACTCCATAGTGATTGAGTGTGAGGAGTCTAAAAGAAATGAGTGTGGGATGTGTGTTGAGGTAAAATGGAAAAGAGAGTTTGGTTAGATGTGAGCTTATTGAATTAAAAAGAAAGAGGGTGTGAGATCAGAGTAAAAGAGCAAACTCTGCACCAACTACTTTCTGAGTCGGACAGCCACATTACTAATGTTTCACAATTCTTGGTGAACATTATTGAAACAGGCAAATAGCCCATGCCAACTCTTGACTAAACCCCACCAACTACTCAATTTCTTCTCAAAAAGAAAATGTTTCACATTTTCAAGGGGACGCAACACATATGCTATCTGGTTTTCATATGGAAAATCTGGATATTGAAAAAGAAGGAAGTCTGCCCCACCTTCGCACTACAATCATGCACTTAGAGTCTGTGTTTATCTACTGTTGTCTCAGTGGTTTACACTATGTTGAGCCTTAAAAAGAAATTATTCGTGCTTAATTCTTTTTACACTTGCACGAACACACAAAGAATTCGTTTCTTTGTCATAACATTCATAGAAATTTCCTTTGTGGTGTTTCGATGATTGGATGGAAGCCCTGGGGGAGTGAACATCAAAAAGCTCCTTTATATTGTGTATTCGTTACACACAATGACTTAGTGTTACTGACAGGCATGTTAACTGATTCATTTGTTGATTCAGGTGTTACACATTTCTAACTTGTCTGGATTTGAAAAGATCTAGATAAATACATGATTACGGATCACAGAATCAGAGGCTCAGTTTGACAGATCAGAATGGTCAAAGACATTTCTTGGAAGAAAAGTTTTGATGATATAGATGATCAAATCATCAAAAAGGGGGAGATGGTATCAAGAAATGATAAAGTTTTGAGAGATGATTTTAAAAGAAATGTCCAAGTCAGAAGATTCAAAAGTAAAGATTTGAAGAAGATCAAAGAATTTATGAAGATTTGAGGAAATGTTTTTTGAAGGTTGTTTGCTAAAGCAATTCGAGCTGATTTTGAAGATAATTTCTTTCCAAAGACTGAAAGTATCTTGTGAAAGTTTTGAGGAGATTGTTAATCATTTGAAGATAGTTTTTGGAAAGAATACCGTCAAAGAAAAAGGGGAGATTGTACTGAAAGAGCTTAAAAAGTGAAGACTGAATTGCTAGATCTTTCAATAGTGATCTTGAATCCAAAGGGGGAGATTGTTAGAGCATAAATCTGTTGGATACAAGATCAAGAAGACTGAAGGTTAAAGTGTAAGCATTCAAAGTTGAGAAAGTCAAATCTCATCAAAGTCAAAGTATTTTGTAATAAAAAAGTCAAAGTATATTGTATTTGTATTTGTTTTTCCTTTTAATTCTTGTTGGTATAAATAGCTTTGTATTTTCTGTTTTAAGTAGATGTAACCAACATAGTGTGATTAGAAGTCCAGTTGAGAATCTGAGAATACGATTCAAAGAGATAATCTGTAGAGAGAGAAAGTTGTATTTGAAAATGAGAATTGAAATAAAAATAGGTAATTTGATTGAAATTTGTTTGTGATTAGAAACTAGAAACATGGACTAACATAAAAGTTTCAAAGAAGGCCAGTCTGCATAAAATAAATCTAAGCTAGATAGAAAGTTCCTTGGAAGATTTGATGCTAGAATAGATACTTTCAAAAAGGCCAAGTCTAAAAAGTTTTTGAATGAACACATAAATTTCAATTCCTCATCTCAATATTCACATAATTGCAAGTATTTTGATATGTTACTGAAATTGAGAAATCATTTTGCTGATCCTCACTGCATTCTGAATGGGTCACCTAATAAGGCAAAAAATTCTAAGACCAATACTCGGAAATGGCAAAGGAAGGAACCTGGTAGTCCAACAAATCTGGAAAACTAGAGGACAAGGAAATCAAGCTTCACTTTAACAAGAAAGGACCAATTATGCAATGGGTACCTAAAAATAAATGTTGATCTGTCTTGCAGAAGCAGCATGCGCCCAGTGTGGTATCTTGACTCTGGATGCTCAAGGTACATGACTGGAGATAAAAAGTTACTATCCTTATTTAAAGACAAAACATAAGGCTCTGTAACTTTTGGAGATGATAGGCAAGGTCAGATCAGAGGCTATGGTATGCTTTCCAATGGTGATATTTATGTATCAAAAGTTGCTTATGTAGATGGGCTAAAGCACAATCAGCTCAACATAAGTCAACTCTGTGATAATGGGTTTGATGTCAAGTTTCAGAGGAAATATTGTTCTTTACTAACCAATACAGGTGAGGAACTACTCAGAGAAGACAAAAAAGTAAATCTTTATTTAATGAAATTCACCTCATAGAATAATTCAGAGACACTCTGTTTACTCTCTGAGCAAAATGAAGATGTCTGGCTCTGGCACAAGAAGTCCTGTCATTAGAACTTTTCAACTATAAACAAATTGGTTAAGTATGGGCTTGTAAAAGGCTTGCCCACTCTGAAATTTGATAAGGATCATCTTTGTCCTGCGTGTGAAATGGGAAAACTCAAAAAGGCTTCCCATAGGACAAAGAGTGATGATTCTTGTCCAAGACCATTGCACATGCTTCATGTTGACCTTTGTGGTCCTATCTCTATGCAAAGTCTGTCTGAAAAGAAGTATATACTTGTTTAATTGATGAATATTCAAGGTATACATGGATTGGGCTTATCAGAGTTAAGTCTTATGTCCCAGAGATACTAATAAATATGATGAAAAGAATTTAGGAACTGCTCAACTGCAAGGTTCAGAAGTTGAAAAGTTATAATGTAACATAATTCAAAAATGATAGGATTGATGAATACTTCACAAGTGAGGGAATATCACATAACTTCTATACATCTAGAACCCCTCAACAAAATGGCGTAGTTGAGAGAAAAAAATAGAACATTCGTTGAAGAAGCAAGAACCATGTTGGCAGCCTCTGGATTTAAGAATAGAAAATTCGTTGAAGATTTAAGAAAACTGCTTCTGAACTCATAAATCAGAGGAAACCTAATGCCAAATATTTTTCATATCTTTGGATGCAGGTGCTTCATTGTTAGTGATAGAGATCATCTTGGTAAATTTGATAAAAAGGTCGATGAAGGAAAAAGTCATTGGTTACTCACTCACTTCAAAAGCCTACAGAGTCTACAATCTCATAATCAATCTAATCAATTAAAGCATCAATGTCTCCTTTGATGACAAAGAACACATGACTTCAGAGTGCCCGTGCTCTGAACTCAAGCAAAAACAAGACATCCTAGAGTCCTCCAAAATCAAAGAGTCTGAACTCAATCTTCTATTTGAGGACTTGTTTGATGAAGATGATGCCTCAGATCTTATAATCAGAAGTGTCTCTGGACAAACCTCAGAGGGATCCCAAGCATAAGGTACATCTCTATATGGTTCTTCTGACAACTCACCCTCAATCTTTATGTCCACAAGTCCTACTGAAGATCCAATACGTAGACATTCATCTAAAGAGGAGCAAGTAACCACTTCACCAACTATGTTGTTCCAGATTCAAGCTACCAATCCATACTAAAATGTAGAAATCATCTTTGTATTGATTGAATCTTTGATTACAATGATCTCATAAAGCCATATACCTATTTCTCTCTCAAAGCTCTCTCTCTCTAAAGTATATGCGTGTTCTATGTGTGTCTTGTTACTAGTTTCATGATTACAAAGAACTCAAACCATTTATATGGTCAAACACATTGACCTTACAACACAAACTATGAAGACAAAGTCAAACAACTTGACTTTACAAGACTTTTCAAACACAATTAATACAAAATTACATTCTGACCCTTTTAATCTTGAATACAATATTCTTGGCTCAACAATCTCCCCCTTTGGATTCAAGATTAAAAAAATTGACACTAATATTCAGGTCTTTTCTCACTTGAAAAAATCTTCAGCTCTTTAGCTTTCACAACTTGAAACTTTAAGCAAATATCCCCCTATGGAATTCTTCTCAACAAAGTTACTCCATCTTTCTTTACAAACTTTGTCATTTGAAAAACTTGAAATCTTTTTCAATCCCCCCCTTTGATATTATTCTTCAGAAATAATCTTCAGATTTGTTTCAATCTTTGAAATTTCTTCAAACCTTCTCACTTTTCAACCTTCACTCTAACTTGAACTTTCTTTTAATTTGAATTTCGAACTTTCTCCCCATTTTCTGATAAAAGAACAGAAACTTTGACTTTGCATTTTTCTGAAATTGAACTTTGAACTTACTCCTTTTTAATGAATGATGAGATATCAGAATCATCAAAACTTTAACCATTTCAACACCTTCTTTGATACAATCTCCCCCTTTAGAATAAGATAACAATTTCCCTTTAAGAATATCTCCAGCTGATTTGATTTGAGCATGTATCCGTCAATTCTTAAAAGGTATTCATCCAAATCTTTTCAAATTCAGACAAATTAAGAATTGTAACCATTAATCAACAAATGATAAAATTAAAATGCCTGTAAGTAACACAAAGTCACTTAGTACAACGGATGTACTGTACAAGGAGCTTTAGTGATGTTCACTCCCCAGGTCTTCCATTCAATCATCGAATAACACAAGGTAATTTTATGAATGTTCTGATAGAAAAACGAATTTTTTGTGTAAATGTTCTTGTGTATGAAAGAATTAAGCATAAAGATTGCTTTATCAGGTTCAAAAATATGTAAACCATTTGGACAACAACAATATTACATGGACTCAATGTGCATGATTGAAGGTCGAAGTTGGGGAAACTTTCCTTCTTTTTCAATATCAAAATCTTCCAAATGAAGATCAGATAGTAGATATGCTGCTTCCCCAATAAAATATAAAACATCCTTTTGTTAAGAAAAGAATGAGTAGCTGGTGGGATTTATGCGAGAGTTGGCATGTGCTAGTGCCTTGTTAATGTATTATTTTAGAAAGTGTTGGAAAGTAAATAGTTTTGAAATATGTTTGTAACTGTAATTGGGCCTATTGGGCTTACTTGTATTGTATGGTCTTGGGGCTTAATGATGTAACAAGATAGTAGGTACTAGTGGACTATAAATAGATGTCATTAGCTTGTAATTGTTTCATAATTCAATATTACAAAAATGTACTCCTTAAAGAACTCTCTCTAGTTTAGATTTAGTTTATCTCTCTAAATAAATAGTTCATTCCTATTCTATTCTTGTTACACAAACACTTGAGATGTGAGAGATCATGGACCTAACAAGTGGTATCAGAGCCAAACGATAAAATCTTATCGAAACGATTATCGGATCTCGACATTTCGTGTTTTTTAGCCCGATCTACATGTAAGTGCTTTCATATCTCATTTGATCTTGAAGATTTTCTCCTTATACGATTACAGATCTGCTACAATTTTTGGATTCAAATTTCGTTGAGTTTTGAGGTTTTTCGAATTTTCCGTTCGAATTTTTCGGTGTTCTTCGCGTCAAATTTTTCGGTCCGAAAATTTTCTTGCATGAGGTGATTTGATTTACATAGATCTGTTCCTTATCGAATTTCGAGCATTTTACAAATTTTAGATTTGAATTTCGATGAAAAATGAGCTAGATATGAGCTTCGAAAGTGTGTTCGCCGTAAAATCTAGATCTGACCGGAATCTCGCCGGAAAATTGTGGTTTGTGCTTAAACACTGTCATATCTTGTTCCAGATCTGTTCTACATGTTAATCTTAATTATTTGATGTATTTTGAGCATAAAAATCAAGAAGTTTGATCTGTGAAAACCTCTCGCCGGAAAAACGACTTTGCCGGAATGTTACTGTTCATCGCCGAAATTTCGAGTTTATGCTATGATTTTGTCAAATTTTCTATCCAGATTGGTTTGTATGTTAATGTCGATCACATTTGCAAGCTGTTTACACGATTTGAGCATGAAATTCATGAATTTTTGAGTTGTTGTAACAGCTCACCGGAAAAACGTGAGCTGCTAGAAAATACACAGATCTCGCCGGAGTTTTCTGTAAATTGATCAAGATCTGTTTACTTTCGTTATATTGATCGTTTTGTCACATGAATTGCAAAGGATTCAGCATGTAATCGTGAGTTTTGGAGTTGTTTTGATTATTTAAAGTAGATCTCGCGGGAAAATATTGTTGAGTTGCTGAATTTAATCTGTTACATGGTCGACCGCTACTGTTCACGATGTATGTTGATTAATTGATGTTTTCTGAAGTCATTGGATTCAAGTAACAGATATTTGATTATGATTTCATAAAGGCTACAGTTTGTATGATTTCATGTTAAAGAAGACAATGAATAGTAACTAACGGACTTTCGTTAGTACCGTTAGTTTTCTAACATTTTTGGTCCAAAATCTGTTAAATTTGGCCAAAATTGTTCCTTATTCCCTACTTTATAGTGTGTGAATTATTGTTCCCTCTTCGAGCATCTCGTTTACAACTCTCAAGCCAAATTCCTACTCGACTCGTGGTTAACGACGGTTCCTTTATTAAATACAAAGGATGCACTCGGTTTGTCACGTCAAATTCACTCGTTAACATTCTTGTGGGCTTATCGGAACGAGTTGGGTTTTTACATTTCGAGATGTGTATCGTGCACTTAGTCGAGCTTATGGTGACATCGGATCCGGTTTTAAAGTTGAAAATGTGAAGAATGAGAGCAACTTTCAAGGGGGAGCCGAGCCTACAATTGTTAATGCATGCACTAAAGTTTTTTCAAGCAAATCAAGGGGGAGAGGAGCTTAAAGCTTGAAGATGATTTACTTTCCAAAACTTTAGGGGGAGAAGGTTAATGTATTATTTTAAAAAGTGTTGGAAAGTAAATAGTTTTGAAATATGTTTGTAAATGAAATTCGGCCTATTGGGCTCTTGTATTGTATGGGCTTAGGGCTTAATGATGTAATAAGATAGTAGGTAGTAGTGGACTATAAATAGATGTCATTAGGATGTAATTGTTTCATAATTCAATATTACAAAAATGTAGTCCTTAAAGCTCTCTCTCTAGTTTAGATTTAGTTTCTCTCTCTAAATAAATAGTTCATTCCTATTTTATTCTTGTTACACGAACACTTGATATGTGAGAGATCATAGACCTAACATGCTTGTTTCAATGAAGGTCAACAAAGAATGTGAACCAACAGATTATGTGGTTGCCTGGCTCAGAAAAAAATTGGTGCGAGTTTTCATATTCTTTTAACTCTGTTCTCACACACTCTTTCTTTTAAACATTTAATCTCGTTTCTAACCAATCTCTCTTTTCCATTTTTCCTCATCACAAACCCACTCTCTGATTTTGACCCATCTCCGCTCAATCACTCCAGGATAACTTCTTGGGTAGGAAACACTGGTTATTGTGAATCCATAGAAGTTCTAATAAGCTCTCACATTGATTCCCATGAACTTTGTTCTAAAAGAATAATGTTGCTCAACAATTAAACATTGACAGTTAAACACAAAATATGAAGTACATATGTCAGATGTATGTAAGCTCCAAATAATATTATTCATGTATGAGCTTTTGAACATTGGAGATCTCTCAAAACAAGAACAATGAATGAATGAAATGAAATCAAGAGAATTGTTTTGAGAATCTGACACTGTTTCAATCAGATCAACTATCATGAAAAATTAATAACTTGGGGTATTAAAGAATTGAAATGTGTTTATATGAAAGAATATACACATATTGACAATGAACGCACAAGAAAAATAGACATGATGTCTGATACTCAGTCAACGGTGAAATTCAGACGAGAGCATTACCATCAAAAAATTTGTTTCGTTATGGGACGTGGTAATAACAAAGTCAATAAAAAATACTGAACTGGTGTGTTTGAATACTTGACAGTATATAGAAAAGATAATACACAAGTACTAATCTTTGGAAACACATGGTCAGTTAAACATTGAAATACCAAAACGAAATTTATTTAAAATCACACTTCGAAATTAATAAAATCTTTTAAGAACACGAAGTGGTTTGAACATTTAGTAAAACATTTCTCATATGTGAAAGTTGTTCTTCTTTCAAATATGTTGAGATTAAGACTTAGAATGATATACCTTCAGTATAGAATTCTTAACTCCCCCTGAAATGAATATTCTATCTTCCCACTTCAATGAAGAAGAGGGAGACAAAAATTAATCAATTAAGCTCCCTTTTTACAAAACATCAGATATTCTCCCCATAATATATGTAAAAAGTCAAATCATCAATAGAAAACAATATGAATATAACAATTAATCTCATTTCTCTTTGCTCCCTCCTAAAAATATATCAATGAGAAATCAATTTCCCTATCTTTTTAATCTCCTCCTTTAAAACAAACAAATACTTCTTGATTATGATTTTTTTTTGGAAGGCGTGGCGGCATCGAACCAACGAACGACTACCACGAACACACGCACACACGCATGCACACCTCCTCGGCGGTATCGGGCATCCACGGGCAGCCCACTAATCCGCCGCTGTCCCGGCCCAGCTTACGCTGAACCTAGAGCCCACCCACAGTTTATGACTGGGCTGGGGGGGCAGCCCAGTCAACGACTGGACCGGCCCAAGGACTGCGTACTCCTCATGCCCTCAAATTGACTCCCCTTGGATTCGAACTCGGCTAGATTGGGATACCATCCACAAACCCCCAGGATGTTACCGCCTTTGGAAAAACCAACTGAGCTAGACATGATTTGTCTTCCTGATTATCATTGATCCTTCAGCTTTCAGAAAAGATCAAAAACTTGGAAGTGTGGGTTCTGAACTGAATTATCCAGAAGCCATTGTCATAAATTTGTAACCTGCAAAATATGAGATTTTTTTTGGTAATCATTTGTGATGATTACGCCTTCGTTAGTAGTGAGTAGGATATAAACCAATATTCGAACTCCCCCTAGAAATATGAATAACCAAGATAAACTCCCCTAGATTCATGTGAGAAAATTTAACAGACTCACGATGACATATTGAGCATACCTAACTCACTGATCAGAAATTTGAAACAGTTTTCATCCAAAGGCTTGGTGAAAAGGTCAACAAGTTGGTAGTTAGTCTGTACAAAGTGCATCTCGACATCGCCTTTCTCTACATGATCCTTTATAAAGTGATAGCGAACATCTATGTACTTTGTCTTCGAATGTTGCACCGGATTCGAAGTGATAGAAATGGTGCTTTTCGAGTCGTAGTAAATAGGGACACACTTGTAAGTGTAGCCGAAATCTTTAAGTTGGGTCATCATCCACAGTACTTTTGAGCAACAACTCGTAGCATCAACATATTTAGCTTCAGCTGTCGAGGTTGACATACAATTTTGTTTCTTAGATGTCTAGCTAACTAGCTTGAAGCCTAGAAATTGACACGAACCCGAAGTGCTCTTCTGGTGAAGTTTGCATCATGCGTAGTCTGCATCAGTAAAAGCAGTAAGTTCGAAACCGGATTCCTTGGAATACCAAAGGCCAAACTCGGGAGTTCCTTTGAGGTATCGTAGGATCCGTTTAACGACTACCAAGTGGGTTTCTTTTGGATTTGCCTGATAACGAGCACAAAACATGTATCGAACATAATATCCGTTCTACTGGTTGTTAAGTATAATAAAGAACCAATCATACTTCTGTAATTCTTTTGGTCGACATATTTTCCGGATAAATCTGCGTCCAGAAGAGTTCCAGTAGCCATTGGAGTTTTCATTGACGAACAATCAGCCATATTGAACTTTTTCAAAATATCTTTTATGTATTTGGACTGATTGATGAAAATGCCTTCAGGGGACTGCTTAACTTGTAAACAAATGAAAAAAATTCAGTTCTCCCATCATGCTCATCTCGAATCGAGTCTCCTTAATTTTTGAAAAATTCTTACAAAATTTTTGATTTGTAGAACCGAATTTGATATCATCTACATTGATCTGGATTAAAATTTAAGCCTCACCTTGTTTCTTCAGAAATAGAGTAGTATCGATTGTACCTTTTTTAAACCCAGACGCAAGTAGGAATTGAGTTAAAGTCTCATACCACGCTCTCGGAGCTTGTTTTAAGCCATATAATGCCTTGTCGAGAACATATACGTGGTCAGGATACTTAGGATTTATAAAGCCCTTCGGTTGATTTACATATACCTCCTCATGCAGAATTCCATTGAGAAATGCCAATTTTACGTCCATTTGATAAACCTTAAAGTTCTTATGAGCTGCATAGAATAGAAAGATTCGGATGGCTTCAATCCTGGCAACTGGTGCGAAAGTTTTATTGTAATCAATGCCTTCTTGTTGGCAGTATCCTTTTGCTACCAGTTGTGCCTTATTCCTAACAACAATTCCTGCTTCGTCTTTCTTGTTTCTGAAGACCCAATTTGTTCCAATAACATATTTGTCTTTAGGTCGTGGGATAAGCCTCCATACCTTGTTCCTCTCGAACTATAAAAGTTCATCTTGCATCGCCAAAATCCAATATGGATCTTGTAATGCCTCTGAAGCTTTCTTAGGCTCTAATGTACTGAGGAAACTAGAATAAAGACAGAAATTTGCTGATGCAGCACAGGTTTTGACCCACTTTCAATGTTGCCTATAATATTGTGTAGGGGATGAGCTCTTGTCCATCTTGTTGTACAAGGTAGGGGTTGAATGTTTATTCCGTTATTCTGGTCATTGTACTCTTCAATGATAGTTGTTAGTGCACAATTATGTTGGATCCAAGATCATGGAGATCAAAGTCAAAGTCAAAGCTCAAGTCAAACCTTCAAGGCAAAAGTCAAAGTCTTTGTAATAAGTCAAAGTCAAAGTGTTTATTGTTTTAGTTTTGTCTTTGTATTGTGCTATAGTATAAATAGTTTTGTTCTTTTGTAATAGAGAGGTAGAACTTGTAAGTGTGTGTTTGTAAGGTGGTATCTTAGACAATACGCAGACAAAGATAATCTTAGAGAGAGAAAGTAGAGAGAGAAAGCATCCTGTGAGTGAATTGTAAACTTTGGATTGGAGTTTTAATCATATGACAATTTGAATTGAAATTTATAGTTGATATAGATTAGAGCTATTATTGTGGGACACACAATTGGTATCAGAGCAGAGTTCGATTGAAATTTTTCAAGAATGTGTCTTTGCACCCTGTTTACTTGAGTCTTGATCGATATTTGAATCTTGAATTGTAAAGTCAAATAGCTAGTATAGTGATCGATTGGTGTAATGGAATATATTAGTATCAATATGAGTCATAATTGCATTGTAATTTTGCTTTAATTTTGAGTTTTTGTTATTTTTGAAAAACACGAGTCGAAAGCACTGTAAACTTGTCAAAATGTATACTTAGATCGATTTGATTGTAATTCATTGTTAGTTATCGATTCTAGTTGCTTTCGTGGTAAAATTGGTAGACTTACATAGTGAAATTCGAAGACTTGATCAAGTTTTGGATCGATTGAAGGATTTTTGGGTCCAACCTTGAAGAACTCGCAAGATCCAAAGAGTTCGTATAGACATTTTGCATAGTGATTGATTTTCTGAATTTGACAAGTGAATAATCCATATAGGCTTATATACAAATTATTCAGAATTCGTAGAAGCCTACATACGAGAATATCAGATTTCGCATAAAATTGAATTTGTGGAAATGTTAAGGGAAGAATTCGCATAAGTGTTGTGTGAGAATTGTACAGATTTCGCATACTTCAGTGTACGAGAAGTTGGAAGAATAATTTTCAAAGGACATATTTTGCATCAATCTATGTGCGTAAAGTAAGGATTTCACATATAGAAGCATACGAATTCCTTGAATTTGAATAGAGTTACATACGAATTCTTAGGATTTCGCATAGAAAGTTGGAAGTTTCTAAGTATAGAATTCGTATATCCCTCTTGTGCGAAAAACTCAAGCGAAAAGTTGGTGATCAAGAAAATTCTAAGTCGAGAATTTGTATATAGTCACATACGAATTTCTCAAAATTTGCATATAGTTGTGTGCGAATTCCTTGAATTCACATCTAGGTACATGCAAATTGTGTAGTTGTGCGAATTTTGTGGTGTGTGAATTCTTTCAGTGTGCGAATTGTGGAAGGTCTGCGAATTCTGTGAAAGTTATGTGCGAATTCTTGTGTTAGTGGTGTGGGGATTCTTACCTTAGGAAATTTTTTGGAAATTTTTTTTCTGAATTTTTTTTCTAAGATTTTAGAATACTGATTTCTTTCGAACTAACGATCATTTTAAGTTCTTATTTTACAGTTTGTTTGTCAGGATGACTTTAAGGGATGCTCTTGCTATTAGAACCGATGTCAAACCACCAATTCTATTCAAAGGAGAATACGAACAGTGGAAAGACAGATTTCTGGACTTCATTGACAGAAATGAACTTGGTGATTACATCAGACTATCTTTGAAAGAAGGAGTGATGAAACCTCCAACAAAAATTCATTCTACAGAAGCTGATGGAGAAGAGGTAGTGATCAAAGAATATCCAATGGATGTAGAGGAATATTCTGAGGAACGGAAGAAGAGACACAAAGCTAACAGACTAGCTAGATCTTTTCCAGTCCAAGCTATATCTATGTGAAGATAGACAACTACAATGCAACTAGTAAACATATGTGGGATCAACTGGAGAAGATGATGTTAGGATCAAAGATTAGCAATCAGCTGAAAGTTTCAAACTGTCTCAACAACTATGAGGAGTTTAAAGCAAAGGAAGGTGAAAACCTAGAGGCTACTTATGAAAGATTTGTTACTCTTCTGAATGAACTGAGCAAGAACAGAGTAAAGAAATCTCAGATTGAACTGAACGTGAAGTTTTTGAGTATCTTACAGCCTGAATGGAAAATATTTATTCGTCAAATGAAGCAAATGAAAGATCTTAATGAGATTCCTTTACATGAAGTTTACGAGACTCTACGTCAGAATGAGGAAGGGGTAGAGGAGATAAGAGATAAAAAGAAGAAAGTTGAGAAACCTATAGTTGATCCAGTTGCCTTGGTGGTGAAGAGAAAAGAGAAAAGGTCAGCCAGTCTGAAGAAGAAAAAGGTGATGGTTTTTGAATCTGATGAAGATATTAGTGATGATTATGATTCTAATGACGGTGAGAACTTGAAGCAAGCAATGCTTCTATTGACTAAGGCTTTCCAGAAGAAGTTTTACAAGAAGTCAGGTTCAAACAGTTAACGATATTAATCAGGATCAAAAAATTTTGAGCACACATACAGAGAGAGAGAGAGAGAGAGAGATAGTAGAAGGTAAAAGGTTTGAGGAGAAGATGCTTGAAACAAAGAAGTATGGGAATAGGTATGAAGAGAACAAAGAGGCTAAACCAGTCAAGTGCTACAACTGTGGCAAAGTAGGCCACTTTGCCAAAGATTGCCGGAAGCCAAAAGTTCGTAATTCTAAGTACTATAAGAACAAGATGCTTCTGGCCAAGCAGAAAGAAGCTGGCAAAGCTTTAATGGCTGAAGATGATTACTGGTCGGATCACTCTAAGCCTGTGAGTGACAAGGAAGAAACGGCCCATATGTGTTTCATGGGTCAGAAAGTAGCTGAAGAAGATTCTGATGAGGAGGATTCCGAAGAGGTATGTGATATGACTGAATCTGATTTCTTAACTCAAATGCAATCCATGATGATTGAACTTTAGGATTTATAGTCTAAACTTAAACGCGAAAAAGGTATCATTGAAAAGAAAAATCAAGCAATACTGAAACTAAACAATGATATTGCTGAGAATAATGTATTGATTAAGACTTTACATAAAAATATTGATACCAGTGCTAGAGAAAAGACTGTAATCCATAATCAATTATCTGAAACATTCTCAAAATTCAAATTGTGTGAACTTGAGATTAAAGAGGTTGCTAAAAAGTGCTTATCTTTAAAGAAAGAAAAAAGTCTTTGGTTGAAAAAGTGAGTAGTTTGGAAGAAAAACTTTATACTAGAGGTTAGACTGAACAAACCATTCATCTTCATAAACCAAAAGAGAATATTTATTGTTGGGGTATTGGTTACGATAACCCACATTATTTGAAAAAGGGTATTTCCAAAGTGTCTGCTTTATATGATTTTGGTTTTCTAAAATTGACACCTAAATATTCAGAACTGAAAGTCAAATGGACAAAATAATTAGATGAGGAAGAAGCTAAGGAAGATGAGAAAAGGAAAAATAAAACAAAAATGCAACTTCCATTTCGTCATGAGAAGTTAAATTCTATTTACAGTTCCAAACAATCAAAATTTCTTTCTAACGATTATTTTCAAAGCTATTCTATAGAGGAAATTTATGTTCCTCCACTCATTTTAGAAAGTAAAATTTATGAACTTGAGAACACTCTTGTAGAAGAGAGAATTTTGATTGGATTAGAACAAATGGTATTTTCAACTGTTTTTGTAAACACTGATTTCTCCGATACTTCCAAAGTTTCTAAATCAAATGATGTTAATGTTCTGTTTGATGAAGAGTTTGATTTTCTAAACTCTAATGATTATTTTGATGAATGTGTTGATCATTTTGATTTTAATGTAAAACTTCCAGATCATTCTTAGTTTATTGTAAATTCCAAAGATTTACCAAATTTATTTGAAAAGGGTGAATCATCAACTAAGGTTGATAGATCAGTTTCTGTGAGTACCAATCATGCCAAAGGTAAGAAGAGAGAATAGGCATTCACAGAATCAAAATAACACTGGTAAATCTCGGAAAAGACAATCTTTTAAATCTCACAGTTCTAACTTGCAAAATTCATATGTTTCAGATTTGAAAAAGAGAAAGCCTGAAATGAAACCAGAATAGAGACCAAAGCAGAAAGTTGATGAGACTACAAAATCATGTATAGATATTGAATGTAATAGGTTTACTGTTAGTGATACTGACATAATTGGTAATATTGCTTCTCATAAAACAAAACGTGTAAATTCTTACAAGACTTACTTAGAATTTCTCCAATTATCTCCGTCTACTATTAAATCTTCCACATATCGTCGAAATAATTTTGTGTCTCGACAATATTCTGACAATTGGTTTGGTTCATATCATGTCTATATTAATAATTCCGATTCAAAAGTTTTTCAAAAGCTCAAAGGGTCTAAATTCAAATAGATGCCAAAATCTTGTGCTAACTTGCTAGGACCCATCTATAAATGGGTACCTAAACCTGTTATTCCTTGATTTCTCATGTGCAGACCCGTCATATGTGGTACTTGGATTCTTGTTGCTCCAAGCATATGACTAGGCAGAAAGATATTTTATCTAATTATACAGAGAAATTCTGCGACAACGTCATATTTGGGAATGACCAGTTTTCGCCAATCTTGGGATATGGAGACGTAGTGCAAGAGAACATAACGATTAAGAAGGTGAGCTATTGAAAGTCCAAGATCGGTCTAAATCTAGTGAGAAAAGTAGAGAGAGAAAGTAGAGAGCTCCAAATATGTACGTTCTATTCAAAATGATCTCAAAGTTACAAACTCTAAGCACCTAAGGGACTTAAATACCCCAGGTCTTAACCAATAAAGATAAGTACATTAAGCACAGTAAAGACAACTGAGAATAAATACAATGAATACTACAAAACCGGTCTTAACAATCTCCCCCTTAGTAATCATTGACGCTCCTCTCTTTGACGAAGTCGATTCAGCCCGAGTAAAACTTCCAAGCGTCGCAGAGTAGAGCGGAAATTTAATCTCTCTAGAATAGTATCCAATGTCTTCTTGAGAAGTCAAATTTCATCATTATCAACCAGAAAAACATTACTCCTTGTTTCCAAAAATCTTCTTTTAGCTTCTTTCAGACGTTGCTCCAACTGAAGTTTGATCACCTTCAAAGTTCTAACTGAGTAACAAGCAATTTCTTCAAATCTGAGAAAGCATTTTTGACTTGATCCATTCTTGTAGACAACTCCATATGGATCATGAACTATGGTGAATAAAGGATAAGAATCTAAGTCTGGCAAGCATCGATTGGGCCTTAGAGGATTTACAACTAGCTGAAAGCTTTCAACAGCCATCTGAAAATCAAACACTCTGAAGAATCTAATTTGCCGTCGAATGAATCTTTTGATGACAAATAGTGCTTGAGAAACATCCTGAGTTCTATAATAAAGATTTCTGAAATGATGATATAAAAACTCAATATCATCAATAGAAAGATCAAAAAAGTCTGCCTCAGAGAACGTATATCGATTGCAATCTCTTCTTTCCACTTCGAATTCCGGATACCAGATATTTACTAACATGTTTATCGTGACGCTGATAACCCGGACAATCAAATATGGAGAAGAAACAAGATTGTTTCTACGACGCTGGCACTCGATGAGCATCAAGTATTCATACTGATAAGCCTCCGACTCCTTTTCAATGCCAAGGATAGCATAAATATTGACCGTCCTTCTTATAGAAACGAAAATATTACACTGAGAATCTTCTAGAAAGGCAGATCTTTGTCTTGAAGCCATATAACTTTGTTGAAGACTTCTTTGTCTGTCCTGCCTGGTCAAAGCTGGTCCTTCCTGGTCAAAGCTGGTCCTTCCTTGGCTTGTGCTCTTGACGACTGACCAACTTCAAATGAGCTTTGAGGAGCAGTGGTAGTCGGAGTTGTCCTAGCAACAGGAAAAGAAGTAATTGGAGCAGATTCTGGAACTTGAGTAGCTTCAGTACTTGGAGAAGTTTCAGGAATCTCTTCTTGAGAAGGAAGATATCTGTACAACATATCTGTAATCTTTTCATCCTTAGCATCCATGAATATAGAATCATTCTCAGTATCAGAAACAATGACTAGGTCATCACAATCCTCTTCTTTTAATTGGCAAATCTTTTCAAATCTGATGTCTTCATCATCATCTGAATTTATCTCTATGAAATTTGCAAAGAAGGATCTCATGTCATTTGCAGCTTCAGACTACTCTAAATCAATTACTCTTGATGCAGTATCAGGATCAATATAAACAACAATCTGCATATTATTCTCTATATCTTGTTCAGAAAAATTCAGTACATTTGACATGGAAGACAGATTAATATTTTCAATCATGACATTCACAATATCTTCAACCCTACAGTCTTGAATGTTGTTAGAATTCTTTTCTGTATCACCAACCACCTCTTCTTGAGATTGATCTTCTCTAGCTAAAGAAGATCCTTCCACTCTTGGTCTCTTCACCATCTCCCCCTCATGGCCTTGATGATCTGGATCATCTTGGTCATGTCGACGTTTAAGAGACGGACCTACCTCAGTTCTACAACTCTGTTCAAGATTATCAAACTTGTTAGAGAGTTCAGAAAAAGCTTGAGTCATAAAAGACCTAAGGTCAGTAAAGCTGGATTGAACTTCTGATCAGAAAGGCTTGAATTCTTCAGATAAAGCAGTAATCTGGTCAGAATCAGATGAAGGAACTAGAGGCGGTGTAGGTTGGAAATTCCTTAGAAGAGAAAGCAGATCTTGATCCTGATGTTGAGGCGTGACATATACAGTAGAAGAGCGTAAAGCAGATCAGACAACTCAGATATTGGAAGATCATGAAGAGTAGACCTTGAAGATGTACCAAAAGCAGCTGATGAAGAAATACCTGCAGACTGAGTAAACAAAGGAGGAAGAGGAATAGACATAAAGGAAGGAGCAGACGATTGAACATCAGAAGACGTTTCTGTAAAAACAACCCAGATGGGCGTCTGAACGGAATCACTTCAGGGATTGAAGAGGTATCAATTTCAGGCATTTTACCCTTGAAGAAAGCACGCAATTTCTGAATTTCCGCATTCTTGTGCTCTTCAAACTACTCACTCATCTTTTGAATCATCTCATTCAGAGAAGAAAATTTATCAGAAGAAACCCGAGCTTGAACAGAAGAAAGCTCTACAGCTGAAACGGTTGTAGAATGAATAGCAGCAAGAGAAGTTGCTGGACCTTGACTCTGTATCTGAGCTGAGGCTTGAGCAAACGCGAAATCCAATTCATCTACTTGAATACGAGCAATTGAAGGATTGACAGAAACATATTCATCTTCTGATACAACTTCTTCTGACACATGCACTTCAGGTTCCTTAGATTGCCTTGTATATACCCGAAGACTTGGTTGAACATCGTCATCTCCGTCATTATCATCATCATTATCATCTTCACTGTCAGGAATATCAGTACCAATATCAGCTTCTTCATCACTAGCTTCATCTTTATCACCATCACCAGCATTAACAGAAACATCAGCAAGTTCAGAATCATCATGAATACCCGGTTCAAGGACAATATCAACAATCACATCATTGATCTGTTGACCTGCTACATCTGCTTCAGCCTCTTGTGCTTCAACCTCTTGCTCTTCATTAGCAGGTTCTGCTTGTTCATTAGAAATTGGCTCTTCCTGATCAACTTCCAAGAATTCGTTCTCCATGCAGTACTGAATGACATTGTCATCAGTAATATCAGCATAGTTGGTGATTAGAGTGTACGGAATAGTCATGGAATAGTTGAACGACTGCTTCTGTTTCTGAATATAAAGCATTTTTGTATCCGGAACCTGCGGCCAAGATAAACTGTGTGGAATAGCTGAATTGCTTCTGATCACACTTCGAATGATCAGCTTCAAGAATCTGATAAATGGAATGAAGTTACGCTTCTTGTTTGTAAGCTTGTCTTGTACCCTCTCAGAGAGTTCAGTCCAGAATATATATATGTATAGTCGACATGCAAGTCATAGATGACTGCATGGAACAACCGGAGATAAAGTAGACTTGCGCTGTCCGTTCCAGAATGCTTTGCCGTAAGACACCTGATGAGAACAGAGAAGAGAGCATACCAAACTGGAGGAAGACGTGACTTGTCAAAATCACTAACTCTGTTCAATCTGCCAGTATATCCAAGATTTCTAATTCCGTCAAGAACATCCTCTTCAGAAGGAAAGCTGTCGTATGGAGTTCTGCCTGGTCTGGAGTTGGGCTCAGGAAGCTCCAGAATAAGACGTAGACGCATGTAAGAAAGAAATGAGTCATATTGATCAATCTGCAGATCAAATCTGTGCGGACGAGCAAGCTCATTCTTTGTAATTGTATGCCATGCCTGCTGAATATATACTTCTAGAACTTCACCACATGAAGTAATAGCCTGTGCAAGTGGATGTCCTCTGCGAATCACTCGAATCACCGGATGTATTTTGATTCTGTCAAAATCCACAAAGTAATTGTTCGGCTTGTATGGTAGAATGTACATCATAATAGGAAAGACAACATTCGGCGTTCGGCGAGATGTAGATAGATTGGCCGCTACTGAAGGAACAGAAGGCATCGGCGTCTCATGAGAAGCTTGATCAGATGGATCATCGAGAAGAACATTCTCGTCTTATATCATTGGATATGATTGAGTTTTAGAAGTCATTTAATGACTTGGAAAACAAAAACGACGAAAAAAATAGACAAAGTAAGAAAACTGAGAAATGAAAAAAAATTCTAAGTTTGGTTTGCGTAACATGTTTGAAACGCAAAGTGAAGTTTGCGCAATGAACGTGATATGCAAAGGACAGTTTGCGTGATAGGCATGATACGAAAACTGAGGTTTGCGTATTCAGTTCATAACGCAAACTAAGGTTTGTGTGATTAACTTGTTACAAAAACCATACTTGAAGACTTTCAACACAAACAGAAAGTTTGCGTGACACGTAGGTTACGCAAAGTAGACTTTGCGTGACCAACTGGTTATGCAAAGTAGACTTTGCGTGACTAATGAGTTACGCAAACTACACAAAACAAACAACACAAAAACATTGAGGTTTGCGTGTCAATTATGTTACGCAAAGTACACTTTGCGTGACCAACGGGATACGCAAACTGGACTTTGCGTGTCCTGTTGGTTGCGCAAACTTAACTTTGCGTAAACCATTATTGATACAAAAACCCTAGTTTTCGTGAGTTCTTATACGAAAAACACAAAAACATCAAAATTAAAGCTACAAATCAACAAAATTTAGTAAGAAAACTCTTACCTGATTGACGAATTATAAGTCTAAGACAAACCCAACGATCAATTCAAGCAATAAACAACAAATTTGAAATCTGGGAAGATGAACAGTTCGAGGAAAAAGCCGTAAATCAGATAATGAACATTTCGAATCGATTAAGAACACAATACACAATACAACTCATATCAAGAATCGAATGCAATAGGGAATCGAATGCAATACCTGATTATCAAGAATCAAAATCTGAAAGGAATCAGATTAGAGTTCGGCACAATGAAAGTTCAACAGAGAGAGTGAAGTTCGATGGTCAGAGAGAAAACTCAACAAGCGGGAAAAGAGAAATGAAAGAGAAAACACTATATAAACTAAAAAGACTAAAACTAAACTAAAATTACAAACATAAAGTATTAACTAAAACAAAAAAAAAATATTTACCTAAAACAAAAGTACTCTAAAAAATATTACCTGAATACATTTTACTCCCCCTACACAAATGCACAAAATTTGACATATCAGAATAGCAATTATGTAGAAATATCAGAAATACTTACCTATTGAAAATTCTGATCAATACATGAAGAATTTTAGCAGCTAAAATCACTCCCCCTCAAAAACAGAGTGTTGACAAAATTTGAAGTTAAATGTTCTCTCCCCCTCGAAAAATGCACAGACCAGATAACACAAATATGATACCCAAACATTAAGACATCAGTGTAAAAAGAAAATCATACTTAATATAAATTTTGAAACAACTGAACATATAAAATTTTAAACACTAAACAAATTAAAGTCTACTTAGTAAAATATCACAAATTTATCAATAAGGTGAAATCAAACGTGAGTTGTTGGATGCAAGAACAAGTTTTATTGCATATCAAGTTAAGACATGTTCAGTTTCAAAAACTTCCAGCTATCTATTCAGTGTGCTCGCATGCGAACTTCGATTAGCTTCAAGAAAAATGCAATTCTAAAAATATTATAGAGAACTTTGCATGTACTAACACTAAGTCATCAAAAATTAAGACTTTCACAAATTTACAGGTTTATCACAACTCAAACATATCACCAAGTATCATGAGATGTGTGCTCATTGGCATCTTTTAACATTGGGCACATTGGCATCTTCACGTGAGTGTGCTCTTTGGCATCTTTTAAGCGTGTGCACTTTGGCATCTTTTAATAAAAAAGTTTGGTAAGAAAAGAATGTGTCGTAAACGTAACTTTCTATCTGACCCTATTGCAGGATTTGGGTCAGCCGCTCCCAGACTAGATGGCCTTAGGGGACTAGGTGTCAAGCACCCCTTGGAACTTACTTTCCCGGATCAGAAAGGCTACATCGACACATCCTAAACCCATTCATACCAGTAGAACATGACTTTCGATCTGATTCTATAGAAGGATTTGGGTTCGATCACTCCTATGCCAAATGACCTTACGGGACCAGATGACAAGCATCCCACGGAACTTACTTTCCCAAACTAGAAAGGCCATAGGTACAAACTTTTAAACTCAGAGATTTCTGTATTTTATATATAGAATTAATCATCTCAATCACTCAGTTCTATATCGAATTGCTTAGCCCATATTTTTATTCCGTTCTATAATTCTGATCATTTATCTAGTCAAAGCAAAGTACACTATAAATATTCCGACTCACATATCTTTAAAGCAGTATCAAAAGCTACAAACATATTGCTGACTTTTCGACTTTTGTAGGACTTGAAAGTTGAACATATAAAGCTTTAATATAAACAAAGAACTTGAAAAAGATCCTAGACACATATTTTATTCAAAAGAAAGAAAATCTGTAAAATTTTACTTTATAAAATAAAATTTGTAAAGATTTAAACTTTTAAATTAAACATGCCAAGTTTTGAATGCAGAAAATTAAAACGTTTTTCATCTAAAGCTTTTGTAAAGATATCAGCAAGTTGATATTCAGTTGGTACAAAATATAATTCAATAGTACCTTATTCCACACGATGTTTAATGAAATGGTACCGCATATCGATGTGTTTAGTCTTGGTGTGCTGGACCGGATTGACTGATATCGCGATTGCGGATTTGCTGTCACAATAGATTGGCACTGTGTTGTGTAGCATCCCGTAATCGTGAAGCTGTGTTTTCATCCAAAGTACTTGAGCACAGCAACTAGCTGCAGCGATGTATTCAGCTTCGGCTATTGATATAGATACACAGTTTTGTTTTTCCGACGCCCAACTTATCAGTCTGTCACCCAAAAATTGAAGGTGACCTGAAGTACTTTTCCGGTCCAATTGACTACCGCCAAAATCTGAATCAGAATAAGCAATCAACTTATAGTCAGAACTCTTAGGATACTATAATCCTAAGTAAGGAGTTTCTTTAATATATCTAAAAATGCGTTTGACTGCTAATAGATGAGATTCTTTCGGTTTGGCTTGGAATCTGGCATACAAGCATGTAGAGAACATTATGTCCGGGAGATTGGCAGTTAGATACATCAGCGATCCAATCATCCCTCTATATGTCTTTTGATCCACAACTTTTCCATCTGGATCAAGTCCGATTTTGGCTCCATGAGCCATAGGCGTACCAATTGAAGATGCTTCACTTGTAAGCCGAGGAAGAAACTGATTTCTCCCATCATGCTCATCTGAAATCTAGAAGTCATATGATCAGAAAACCAAGTACACAATGATTTGATCAAGAAGGCTGAGAACTCATCATACCACCCGCGCGGTGCTTGTTTTATGCCGTACAGTGCTTTATCGAGAAAGTAGACATGATCTAGATGATCTTTATCAACAAACCCCTCTGGCTGAGAAACGTATACTTCTTCTTTCAATTTCCCATTCAGAAAATCTGTTTTCACATTCATCTGATATACGGTGAAGTTCCGATAAGCAGCGAACGCCAGAAACATACGAATAGCTTCAAGTCGAGCTACCGGCGCGAATGTCTCGTCGTAGTCAATAACTTCTTGTTGTCTGTATTCTTTGGCTACCAGTCTTGCTTTGTTGCAAATCACGATACCATCTTTGTCTTTCTTATTCTTGAATATCCACTTGGTGCCAATTATGCTCTTTCCTTTCGACCGTTGTACAAGTCTCCAAACTTTCAGTGCGTTAAATTGATTGATCTCCTCTTGCATTGCTATAATCCAATCCGGGTCCTCCAATGATTCAAAAATGTTTGTTGGTTCAATCTTGCTTAGAAAGCAAGTTAAGAGACATTCATTGGAAGTAGCCGTCTTGGAAAGTGTAGACACACTTGCTTGAGGATCTCCAATAATTTGATGAATGGGATAAGATCTTGTCCATTTGGTGGTAAGAGGGAGAGGATCAATAGTCTCTTGAACAACTTCTAATTGATGAGGAAGAGGTTCAGGAGCCTCAATTTCAGATGAAGATATAGATACTGTCTCGACAGGAGGAGGAGGAAGTTCAACAACTTCAGAATCAGACTCTGTAAGTGTTGATTGAACAAAAGCAATTTGTTCTTCATCCTGAACTTGTTTTTCTTGAACAGATTGATCTTGAGCAGATTCTTCTTGAATAGGTTCAGTGTTCACATATTCCGATTCTGATTGCTCATTTTCTGATTATACTGGATCAGATGCAGAAATACTGGTTTGAATGACAGGAGGAACTGGAACAACATCAATATCAGAGATAGTTGCAACGGAATTGGATGTAGATGCGCTCGCAGTATCCTGATTCAAAGCATTTGAAACATTATCAGAATTAGATTTGGGAACATCATCATAAAAATTTTCAAAAAGAAAATCAAGATCAGAAAGATTAAGTAAGGAAGAAGAATGATCCTGATTTCTCTGTTGAAGTGCAGTTTCTGAACTGTGTTGTTCAGAAGCTGAATTCCCAGTAAGTACGGGTTCTGAGCCTGGTTGACCAGAAACCAAATCGGCAGCTTCGTCAAATTTGACATTTACACTCTCTATCACTTTTCTTGCTGAGATAAGAAAGACTCTGTAAGCTGCAGAGTTAGAAGAATAACCCAGAAAAATACCCTCATCTGCCTTTGAACTAAACTGTTGGGTCATCTAAGATTTAAAGATAACCTCTCCTTAGTCTTTATTGATGATTGAACCTTGTATTTGTTCTATGGTTCTTTGTAATAGCTTAGTTAGTTTAACAGATCGGTGAATCAAAGATAAATCGAATCCAACATGAAGGAAGTCTACAATGCGGATTGAGATGGACCTCAAAGTGAACTAAGCCTGCCCTGCCGACTTTTATTCGGCAGATCATCCTCATTGCCGTTTTTTATTCGGCAGTATTTCCACATGCCGATTTCCTATTCGGTATGTCATTTCTATGTTGCCGAATCATCGATGTTCGGTACAACCCTCATTTGCCGAATCATCGTTGTTCGGCACAATCCTCATCTGTCGAACTCTTATTCGGCATTCTCCTCGTACAGATTGCTTCTTTATCTGGTACGAACATTTATGTTAAAACCTCATGATTTAACATACTTCCTCTTTCCCAATGATCTTCTGACAATGGGAATGGAAGCTTCTATCTTCCTTTAGAAGATTTACATTTAGTCTTAAATTGATTAGATGTTTATTTTCTAATAGATCTCAAAAAGATTTTTTCAAGAATATCTTATTTAGATATTGTACTTTCATAGTACAAAAGTTACCTTTTGTATTGTGACAAGTCACATCAAATATCTTATAATTTATTATCAACTTCTCAACCACCAAAGCCTTTACTCCTACTTGTCCTTTACACTCATTACTTTGGATAGTATATAAAGGATGGAAGTAGCACCTTGCTACTTACGCTCTCATCTCCAGCTTTGGCATTCAAAGGATTTTAAGCAGGTTGATAGTTGTCTTTTACTTTCTTAAGATTTAAGTCTTTGTGTTCTTAATATCTTCTATGTGTTAGATTGTTTAGAGTAGTCTTTAACTATTCTTTTTCCGCAACAATCTTTAATTTTTTCTTTGTGTAATTCTTGATATTCCTTATCAATAAAAGAATTAAAATTAAGTAATTTTGTGTTATTGTATTCAACCCCCCCCCTTCTACAATACTTGTTTACTTCTTTGGGACTAACATAAACTTGTTCAGATTATCTCTGTCATTCAGAACATAACACTTACACCCAAAAGACTTGAAATATTTGACATTCGGTTTAATACCATTCATCAGCTCATATGGTTTTTTGTTGAATCGGCGATGTAGAATCGATCGGTTCTGAGTATGACATGTAGTTGAAACAGCTTCAGCCCAATGAGACAAAGGTAGACTAGAATAAGCAAACATAGACCTTGTAGCCTCAACAAGCGTTCTATTACTACGTTCAACAACCCCATTCTGTTGCGGTGTTCTAGCAGCAGAAAACTGTTTTTGAATTCCTTGATCCTCGTAAAAAGCTTGAAGAGTATTGTTCTTGAATTCAGTGCCATTGTCTGATCTGACAACCTTGGCTTTCTTTTGCTTGTTGGTCTGAATTGTTTTGATGAGGTTGATAAGAATGTCTGGGGTCTCATCTTTGGATGTTAGAAACTTCACCCATGTATATCTTGAGTAATCATCAACAACCACCAAGACATATCTTTTCTTACCAATACTCGTTGTCTTCATTGGTCCGCATAAATCAACATGCAGTAAATCAAGTATGTCTGAAGTGCAGGGTTCAGGTTTTGGATTGTGAGGAGCTTTCTTCATCTTTCTTTTCTCATAATCCCGACAGAGGTGGTTTTTCTGAAAACGAAGTACTGGAAGAACTCTCACGGAATCATTCTTTACCAGGCGATCCATATACTTAAAGTTGAGATGAGCTAGTCGACGATGCCAAATCCAACATTCGTGAACAAAGGCTTTAGATAGCAAACAGATGTCTGATGGGATCTTAACCTTGGAAAGATCAATTGTATATAAATTGGATCTTCTCTTTCCAACCAATAAGTCCCTGCCATTGTCATTCTTCACAGCAACTCTTTTAGATTTGAAGCTAAATTCAAGATCTTTATCACAAAATTGTCCGATGCTGAATAAGTTGTGGCTTAGACCTTCGACGTAGCTAACTCTCTTGACAGTTATATTACCTTGAACAAGATCACCATAACCAAGAATTGGAGCAGTCTCATGTAACACTCTAAATTTTCAGAGTAAATTAAAACCTGGAAATAAGGCAACGAGTCATCCGTGATGATATTAACTTCCCATAAAGGGGATCTGTCCTTAAGACTATACAAAACTCATACGGATATATAATTTATCAACAATACTAATCTAAACATAACCGTCTAGACTACAACACTTGACGAACCAGAATTCACTAAAGGATGGGACTTAAACAATGCCCAACACCAAAATACTAGACATCTCAAAATATGCCTCGAGTCCACGCTCGACTCTCAAAGACCCTGTGCAACCCACCGCTAAGGGAAACATGTTATACATATTGTTGGATCCCAGATCTAATCTCGTAACAATGATATAAACAATAAGAGTAATGACAGCGGAAGTAATACAGTTTAATATCAAAGGAGATTCAAATATCACAGTTCATAAAGCAGATAAAGATAAACAAGATATTCTTAGAATAAAGTATCCAACTTATATTATCAGATATATAACTTCTTAAGCACACTTTGAACAATAAGGTGATGGTCCTATTTATAGGACCATAACGTAAGCAGTGTACTTGTATGACGAGAAAGAGCATGCTGAATAGTGACCTACTCTAGAAAGTAAATCTTATCACTAAGTGACGTGTCATCTGTTCTTCTGTTCATTCTTTCAACTTCAGAGTATCTTCAGAGAGAATGTCTTCAGAGCCTCTGACATTGTCTTCAGAGCCTCTGATGAAGCCATCTCTGATGTCTTCATTCTCACGTGAACATCCAGAGAGAATGTCTTCAGAGCTCTGACGTTGTCTTCAGAGCCTCTGATGAAGCCATCTCTGATGTCTTAGTTGCTGAAAAGTACTTCAGAGGCATGTGTGTCCTCTAAAGTCTTCATCCTCTGAAGTCTTCGTCCTCTGAAGTCTTCGTCTTCTGAAGTGTATCTTCTTGAAAGTCCTCTAAAATAAGACTGGTATTTTCAACACTTTAACAAACAGATGATTTGGAGCTAACAATCTCCCCCTAAGTGTCGAAAATAGAAGATACAAAAAAATAACAGAGAATTGAATTTTAAACTAGAAAGCATAGAGGAGAAAATTATCCTCTTAAGTATTACTTCTTAAACATTTGGAAGTTTAATACAAAGAAAGTAATAATAAAAGAAATAAAGAAACAGACTACTATTTGTCACTTGAACAGATTCCATGGAATTTCATGATCAGAGCTCTGAAGTTGATCATCGAGTCGATCTCTAAGTCAAGCTTTGCCAGTAAATCTGCTCTGTGCCTTTCTTCCTTTGCATGGATCAATTTCTTTATACCTCTCAAGGTTTCATCAGAGTACTTCGACACTTCTGAAGCTAGAAAGATCTTCTTTTCTTGATTTATTCTGAAGACGAAACCCAGAGGTTCTGCAACGATTGATCCAGTCTTCTGTTCTTTAAGTTTGTCGAATGACTCCACAGGTTCAGTTACTTCCAGCTTTTCTTCCCCTAGGTTCAGAGCAATTTGAAAGTCACGTTTTTCTCGGTGTTTGACATAGGCCTCCATTGCCCGTCGGACTTCAACCATGCCCATCCTGATTTCCCTTCTTCCATGATCATACCTGGCAGAGAAATAGGCATATAAATGTGGTAAATCATATGGATTTAGATTTACGAGATCAATGTCATTGAACTCGTAAATCTTCTGATCAGATCGAGTTACCACATAATTCCTATAGATAATCTTGTTGTAAGCAAAGGTCTTTTCTGAGATTTTGTTGATTTTGATGATTGGATCATCAGAGAGGACCTGTGCTCTTGGTTTGGTTTTATCTCTGATAAATCTTCGCTCATAGTCTGGCATGTCCTCTCTGATTCTTGGATTCAGAGGAATGACCAGTGTATCTGCCATGTTGAACTCACAGTAAATGTATCTGAAGTGGTCTTCTATGGAAGCTTCTGGATTTGATTCGAGGAATGTGGGAGGTTTATTGAACACTTTTGCTGGAAGACCGATGCTTGCTTTCTGAACAGGATTCTCTGAAGGAGCCTGTTCATTAGCAACCATGGTTTCTGGTTCCATTGTTTGTGGAGGATCTTCTTTTGAGGGTTCAGAGATGTAGCCATCTATCTCTGGTGATTCCCTCAGCTCTGACGTTGTTGAAGTATGATGTGGTTGAGCATTTTTGAAGACATATTCTTCGACATCAACTACTTCAACTTCTTTTTCAGAATCTGATTTTTCTTCCTTTTCAGATTCTGATTCGTAGGCATCTCTCATCACATAAGTTGGTCTTTCTGGTGATGAGAATGCATCTTCTGATGTTGAGAAGTCTACGAGCTGTTCAGCTTCTTCTTCGTCCAGAGCTCCAATAGTTTCTTGATTTGCAGTTGTCATTTCAGCTGTGATTGGAACTATTGGAGCACCTGCAGTGGATGGCCCTAGAAAAATAATCGGGACTGGCGACTTTAGGGTGGCCTGAATATCTTCAGCAGAGGTAGAGGTCGAGTGTTTCTCTGTTCCTTTCTCCTTGTGTGTTTCAACAGGTTTAGGAGTAGGAGTCTTCTCCCCCTTAAGAAGATCGGATGTCCCCTGAGGCTGGTCATCCCCGTCATCAGAATCTTCATATCTAGCCTTCTTTCTCGCTTCTTCAGAGCATGTGACCTCTGGTTCATTTCTCTTCAATACTCCCTCTGAAGATTTGATATTCTTCAGAAGGTCTTCAATCTTCTTGTTCTGCTTAGTGGTCTTGGAGACGAACTTGCTGGAGATGTTCATTACATTGCTGGTGATCTTCTTCGAGAAGTTGGTCAGGTCAGCCTTTGTAATAAATTCTGTTGTAGCAGGAGCATCAGCAGAGGTGGTAGGGATCTTTGCAATTACCTCTGTCAAAGAACGCAAGATTTCCTCTTTGAATTGAGAGAAGTCTGCATGTGTTGGAGTGGGGGCAGAGGTAGGTGGAATTGCCTGGAGGATCTCTGTTGTGGAGTTCTGAATTTTTCTGGACAATACGGAGTCATTCTTTATGACCAAGCTTTCCAGAGCATCCAGTTTTTCTGTCTGATTGAGAATCGTGATGCGCAGCTCAGAGACCTCTGAAGTGAGCTTTTCAACTTCAGAGTTAGAGGCAGAGGTCTCTGAGGTCTTATCCATTTGAAGTTTTATCTCCTTCAGAGATTCTCTGATTTCATCACCAAAGATTTTGAACTCTTTGGTAACGTAATCAGAGGGGGTAACCTTAGGATCAACACATGATTCTAAGTTTCCCTCGAGTTCAGAGGGGCCTTCTGTCGGAGGTGGTTTGATGTTGTCTCTGGAAGGACTTCCCATTAATCCTTGGGGACCCTTTTTCAAGGATCTCCCTATAATGGTTCCGATTGGTCTCTGATCATCAGAGTCAGAATCTGATGATGAGAACCGAATGTGTTTGGAAACCTTGCTGTCCAGGCTAAGGATTCCTTTTGCAATAAGGTCGTGCCATTCTTTTTCTGACAGGCAATCCTTACGTTCTAAGGGACGGTCCAAGTTAGTTTGAGCCACAAAGGCATCATGTGTGGGTGGAGGTGACATACTCTGGGGTAAGTGAGTATTTTTATCTTGGTCCAAGTCCTTTTGGGGGGACTTAGCCGTATCAGAGGTTTCCCCTCTGGTGCATGCGTCAGAGGCAGAAACAGATGCCTCTGAGCGGTTAGGATGGGAAGGGTTCGAGGTGTGCACCTCTGTTTCAATGTCCATTGATGCTGGACCATCTTGGACAGTAAATTTGTATGCACTGGGATTTGGGCTTTGGATTCTCTCATTTGTGTCATCAAGGACATCTTTTTCTACCTCACCGCCCTCAGATTCTATGTTTAGAAACTCACCCTCTGGAAATCTCTCGTGCTCACCTTCCTCTGCTCTGACAGAGTTATTCTCTTCGTCAGAGGGAGGGTCCTCATGTTTTCTCTTCCTCACTCTCTCAGAGCCACCCTCTGGTTGCGCTATGTTAATGTTTTGAGAAGTATCAGAGATATCACTCTTTGATTCATGCTCAGGCTCAGATCCTAAATGTGTTGGGGATCCCATCATCGGTTCTGATGATTGGGCAACACGTCTAAGTAGGAGATGGGTAGGAGAGTCAGCAGGAATAATTTCAATCATGGTGTGTGGGAAACGTCGGTCATGTGGATACGGAGGAACCTCTGTGGCTTTGAATGAGTTCATTATAAACAGAGCTGTCATTGGGCCCTCCTCAGTGATGGAGAATTTCTCCATTGCTCGTTGAATGACCACTGAGATAAATCGTGGAAACAGTACCGATATTGGTTATTTTCCTTTGGTCAAGTCCTTGTTCTTCTTGTCCACCGCTGTCAGCATCTCACAGAAGAGAATGTGGGCCATATTGATGCTTCTGTTGAAAGAGAGAGCATACATTATGGCTATTATCGCTGGATGAGTCTGATCCTGACTTCCAATTTTGCAGGTTATTGTTCGGTTGAGAACACTGAACATAAAGTTCCATTTGGGAGGCAGGTACTGACGTCTGAATTGACTGAGGCGTGTTATTTCTTTGTTGTAGCCTAAGTGTTGGAGGAACTGAAGAAGAACTTCTTGAGTTGGGGGTTTCTCAAAGGTTTCTATTTGAAGATCAGTTGTGGTGAGGAGGTTGAATCGGCGAGTTAGGGTTTGTAGGGTTATTCTTATGCTTAAGCTTTGTTCACCTAGGTCAATGTGCCCAACCAATCCTTCCTTTTCATCGTCGTATTCACTTGAATACCACCATTGTTGGACAAAGCGAAGGGGAATATCTGACGCATGTTTGGTTAGAACATCATTGAGTTCGCAGTTGGTGAAAAAGTCGAGGATTGGGCGAAACTGTTCATCATATTTTGATGGGGTTACGTCCAGAAAGTAGTTGTTTCCTTTGACTAGAACGTCAAACTCTACCAAATTCAAGCTTGGAACAAGTTTGCTTGAGTTATCTGAAGTTTGGGAATTAGCCGCCATTGTTGCAGGTTGAGAAAGATGAAAGCTTAGAAAGAGAGAATCGGCTTTTGGATTTAGAGAGCGTAAAGAGTAATGGGAAGTGAACAAGGGTATTTTATAGCTACAAAAGGAAGGTAGAGGGAGAGGTTATTGAAGCGGCGAATGAGAGTCTTAATTGCAGAAAGGACGTTCCATCATCCCCGAATTGATGGGTGACACGTTTAGGCGTGTAGGGGAGAACCGCTTTGTGTCAGAAAACCATCAGAAAAGAAACGAGTGGTTATCCAAAAAGATTTATTATTTAAAAGAATTTCCTTGAGGCTCTGATATAAACATCAGAGACAAGATCAGAGGCTCTGATATAAATATCAGAGACAAGATCAGAGGCTCTGATACAAAATCAGAGACAAGCCTTGAGGCTCTGATATAAACATCAGAGACAAGATCAGAGGCTCTGATATAAACATCAGAGATAAGATCAGAGGCTCTGATATAAATATCAGAGACAAGATCAGAGGCTCTGATATAAACATCAGAGATAAGATCAGAGGCTCTGATATAAACATCAGAGACAAGATCAGAGGCTCTGATATAAACATCAGAGATAAGATCAGAGGCTCTGATATAAACATCAGAGACAAGATCTTTTCTCCCCCTTGAAAGATGAAAGGGTCGTTGTCTCCCCCTTGACACATGCTTGGAGATTCATAAGAGTAATTTTTACCATATTTGAAAGTCTAGAGGCTCTGATGAAAGGATCAGAAACTCTACTTGATTCAGAGACTCTGCTCTTTTGTTAGGTAGACATATTCAACATTCCCAACTTGCTAATTAAAAAATTGAACCTTCGTTCATCTAAAGCTTTTGTGAAAATATCAGCAAGTTGAAGTTCAGTTGGTACGAAATACATCTCTATTGTTCCTTTTTCAACATGATCTTTTAGAAAGTGGTACCTTACATCGATGTGCTTGGTTTTGGAGTGCTGTACTGGATTGGCAGAGATGGCTATGGCACTTTTTGAATCACAGAGAATTGGAATTCTGTCAAATTGTTGGCCATAATCTCTGAGCTGAGTTTTCATCCATAATACTTGTGAGCAACAACTAGTAGCAGCAACATATTCTGCCTCTGCAGTTGAAGTGGAAACACAGTTTTGTTTCTTGGATGACCAACTTACCAGCTTATTGCCCAATAACTGACAACATCCAGAGATACTTTTTCTGTCAAGCTTACATCCGGCATGATCTGCATCAGTGTAAGCTGTTAGATCAAAATTTGAAAGTTTTGGATACCAGAGGCCTAATGTTTGTGTCCCTCTGAGGTATCTGAAAATTCTTTTCACAGCAGTTATATGAGATACCTTTGGATTTGCTTGATATCTAGCACAAAGGCATGTTGCAAACATTATGTCAGGCCTACTTGCAGTTAAGTATAATAGTGAACCTATCATCCCTCTGTAGATTTTTATATCCACATTCTCTCCTGATGGATCAGAGTCAAGTTTGACTCCGGTGGATAAGGGTGTTCTCATTGAAGTTGAATCATTGAGTTTGTATTTTTGCAAAATTTCAGAGACATACTTAGATTGACTTATGAATGTACCTTCTGAAGTTTGTTTTACTTGTAAGCCTAGAAAGAAAGTTAATTCTCCCATGAGGCTCATCTCAAATTCACTCTTCATCAACTCTGAGAACTTGTCACAATACTTTTGAATGGTAGAGCCAAATATAATGTCATCAACATAAATTTGTACTAAAAGCATCTCATTCTTGTACCTTTTGATGAATAAGGTAGTATCAATTGTGCCCTTTTCAAATCCATTGTTAATCAGAAAAGTGGACAGAGTTTCATACCAAACTCTTGGGGCTTGTTTGAGTCCATACAGAGCTTTATCCAAATAATACACATGATTAGGATACTCTGTACTTTCAAATCCAGGTGGTTGTTGGACATGGACTTCTTCATTTAATTTACCATGAAGAAATGCAGATTTAACATCCATTTGATAAACTTTGAATCCTTTGTGTGCAACATAGGCTAAGAAGATTCTGATTGCTTCTAGCCTAGCTACAGGTGCAAAGGTTTCATCATAATCAATGCCTTCTTCCTTGCAATATCCTTTTGCAACCAACCGGGCTTTGTTTCTGATTATTATGCCATCCTCATCCTTTTTGTTTCTGAAAACCCATTTTGTTCCAATTGCAAATTTTCCTTTAGGAAGCGGAACTAGGGTCCAGACTTTGTTTCTTACAAACTCCTGAAGCTCATCCTGCATTGCAAAAATCCAATGAGGATCTTCAAGAGCTTCTTTTACCTTCTTTGGTTCAATAATGCTCAAAAAGTTTACATAGAAGCATTCATTGATGGTGGCAGATCTTGTTTTAACTCCTTCGGATGAGGATCCAATGATTTGATCAATTGGATGATCTTTTGTCCATCTGGTGATTGGAGCAATAATTTGTGCAGTTTGAGATTCAGAGGCTCTGACGTCTGGTGATACCTCTGTTGTATTGTTCAGAGGCTCTGATGGTGATGCCTCTGTTGTACTGTTCAGAGGCTCTGAGTTTTGTTCCAAAAATGTATATTCTTGTTCATCATTTGGTTCTGGAGTTGCTTCAGATACTTCGTGATCATCTTCTGATTCACTTTGCTGATCTGCATTCGGTGAGACAGAAGGTGTTAGTTCAGAGGGCCCTGAAAGGGTTGTACCTGTTTCTTGAGGTTCTTCTGAATTCTCTCCTTGTCTTTCTCTGAAGATAACTTCAGAGATATCTTCATCATCAAAGAAATCTTCAAATATTTTGTTTAATTCAGATTCCCTTGATGATTCAGATATTTGTGATGAACTTTCTTGTTGTTCAGAGCTTTTATTGTCGTCAAAAGTGATATTGATGCTCTCTTGGATAGTCCTTGTTTTAAGATTGAACACTCTTAAAGCTTTTGAGGCTAATGAATATCCAATGAATTTGCCCTCATCAGCTTTCTTGTCAAACTTTCCAAGATATTCTCTATCTTTCAGAATATAGCACCTGCATCCAAAAACATGAAAATATTTAATATTAGGTTTTCTATTGTGAATGAGTTCATAAGATGTTTTCTGAAATCTCTTCACAATTGTAGCTCTATTCTGAGTGAAGCAGGTTGTTGCTATTGCTTCTTCCCAAAAATTTGTTGAAAGATCAGATTCAGCAAGCATTGTTCTGGCAGCCTCAACAAGTGTTCTGTTTTTCCTTTCAACTACTCCATTTTGTTGAGGAGTTCTTGCTGCTGAGAAGTTAGGGGTAATGCCTTCTTCTGATAGATAAGAATTGATTTTGGCATTTCTGAATTCTGTTCCATTATCACTTCTTAGTTTCTGAACTTTGCTGCTGAATAGAACCTGTAATCTTTTCAACAATCTTATTAATATTTCAGGTACATCAGATTTAGCTCTAATGAATTCTATCCATGTATATCTGGAAAATTCATCAATTAGAACCAGAATGTATTTCTTACCTGCTAGACTCTGTACAGAGATAGGACCACAGAGGTCCACATGAAGCATGTGCAGAGGTCTAGGACAATTGTTTTCACTTTTGGTTTTATGGGAAGATCTTTTCATTTTACCCATCTCACAAGCAGAACAAAGATGATCTTTGTTAAACTTTAGAGATGGTAATCCCTTAACCAAATTAAGTTTAACTAACTTATCAAGTGAGGAAAAGTTTAGATGTGAAAACTTTTTATGCCAGAGCCAGATTTCCTCACTATTCAGAGATACAAGACAAAGTTTCTTTGAATCAGTGTCTGTGATTTTGGTAAAGTTAATTCTGTAGAGGTTACCTCTTATGTCTGCTCTTAGCATTTCTTGACCTGATTCTGAGTGAAGAAGTGAACAATATTTTCTTTGAAATTTCACATTGAAACCATGATCACAAAGTTGACTTATGCTTATCAGATTGTGTTTTAATCCATCCACATAAGCAACCTTTGATACAGAAACATTTCCTCTTGATAATTCACCATATCCTTTAATCTGTCCTTGCTTGTTGTCTCCAAAAGTAACTGCTCCTCCGGATTTTGCTTTGAATGAGGATAACAGTTCTTTATTTCCAGTCATATGCCTTGAACATCCAGAATCTAGGTACCAGATTGGCATTGACTGTTTCTGCAAGACAGATTATTGTTTCTTAGGTACCCACCTCATTATGGGTCCATTTGTGTTAGACTTTGGTGGAATTGTATGACTTTTTGGGATCTCATCTTTTGATGTCTTGCCTTTTCTTGTCTTCTTTTGAGATTTTGTCTCTGAGATATTTTCCAGAGATTTATTCAAAAGACAATGTGATCCTTTAAAATGATTTTTCAGTTTCATCAAGAGATAAATGCAGTTACAATTAATGGAACAAGAAGAAGTAGGAGCAAAGTTTTTCCTTTTATTAAAAGCATTTGTTACATTTTGACTTCTTTTGTAACTTGCACTAGGAATATTACTTTTATCCCTAACTAGTTCTTTTCTTTTTGCTTGATAGACAGTCTTCTTTTCAAGTTGCTTTTTCTTGTTCAAAAACGTCTTCTTTTCTTTGCTGCTTACTGCACAGACAGGATCAATATGGTTAACTTTTGTCCATTTGCCTTTTTGTTCAGGAGAGAATTTTATTGTTTTATAGGTGTAAGAACCAGAAGTGTTTGTTTTATTCTTTGCCTTTTCTTGCAACTCTTTTTCAAGTTCCAGAGTTGTTTTTGCTTGTAAACACATATTTGCAAAATCAGGATTTATTGGTATTCTGGTTTTGGTTTTCAATACTGAAATTGGAACATTCAAAATACCAGAGCCAACAGTTTCTATTCTTTTGTGAATTACATTCCCAGGTTTACAAAAAATATGTTCATCAATCTCTAAATCAGATTCTGAATCAGAATCAAGAAAGTCTCTCTTAGATTTAATAGAGATATCTATCTCTATTGGTTTTTTTATTTCTTTTGATCTAGAGACTTTGATGATCCGTTTCATGCTTTCTTTTCTTTTTAAGTCCTCCATGACATTATCTTCCCAAATCTTTTGAACATCATCTTTAAACGTAGTTCTGATGTTTTCATCTAACTTTGGTGAATACAGAGGAGCATTCGGATTAAGTGAGTTCTGAGATTCATTTTCAGAAGTACTTGTATCAGAGGTACTTCGTTCAAATGTCTCTGATTCTCTTGAGATGAAAGCATCAAACCTGAAAATTTCTTTGGAATCATAGCTCTGAGGTTTTGTAAAGTGTACCTCTGAAGTTTCTTCTTTTATCTGTAACACAGATTCTTTCATGTCTTTTATTTCAGAGTACTTTGTATTTTTGAAATTTAAAGCTCTTGCTTTTGATCCCTCTGATGTTTTCATTCTTTTGAAATTATTCAGAGATGGATCTTCAGAGCTTTGGACCTTTCCTATACAGAAAGTGGAAGAAAGTGAAGTTTTCTCCAATCCATTAAATGAATTCAACTCATTGAATCCTAGCCCTTGAGAGTCCATTTGAGTTTTTATTTTATCGAAAACACTTTGTGCATTGACATAGCTTTTGATTCGTAGATTTTGTCTATCTAGAGATTGATGTAGGATTTCTCTTTCCTTTTGAAAAAATTTGGTTAAGGCAATAGAATTGAGCCTTTCATACTCAGATTTCTTTACTTCTTCTTCTTTTCCTTTTAAAACTTTTTCAATCTCTTTTATTTCTTCCGAAAATGATTTTTCTTTTTGCTTGTTGGTTTCTTCAAGTTTGGTTTTTTCAAGAATAATTTCTTTCTTTTCTGATTCCAGAAGATTCTTTTCTCTTTTGTAAAAAATGAGCTCTTTTGTTACTTGCTCTCTCTTATCTTTTTCTTCAACAAACTTTTGCTTTAGATCCTGAAGTTCATTAATTAGTTTAAAAGCATCTATTTCAGGATCACTGTCAGAGGTGTAAAGAGAGTTTACCTTTTCAGAGTTATCTTCGGATGCTTCATCAGTTTGATTTCCATCTGAAAAAGCCATACCACAGTGATTGGTAGGCTCTTCCTCACCATCACTTGTTGAGTCAGACAGCCAGTCTTCCATTTCTGCTACAAGAACTCTTTCTTTTACATTGTATTTGTATTTGTTCTTGTAGTAATCTTGATCTTTGACAAGTTTTCCTCTGCAGTTTGCAGAGAAGTGGCCTGATTTTCCACATCTGAAGCATCTTCCATCATTTTGATTTGGTGGAAGAGTGGTAGTGCTTGTCTCTGGCTTCTGTTCTTGAGGTTTGAAGTATCTTTGTGGTTGTGGATACCTTGGTTGGAATGGTTGTTGTGGTCTTGTTTGTGGTGTTGCATTTTCATGGTTGAAGTTTGCACCCTTTTGATCACTATATGGAGTGAATCTGGGTTGTTGTTGAAATCTTCTCTCCGGATTTCTTCTTTCTTCATTCTCTCTCCTTCCTTCAAATACCTTCTTGCCAAATTTCTTGTTAAACTGATGAGTGATTAATGGAAGAGATTTGGCAAAGGCACTTATATCTTCATCTGAGTCTGAATCAGTATGGGTTTCTTCTGCTATCAAAACCTTTTTGGATCTTCTTTTTGTTTCCAAACATTTTTGTGACTCTTCACAGTTGTTTTCTTTCGATGTTTGTTTTGAAACAAGTGCAAGGGGTCCACCCAAAGAGGTTTTTGATTTTTGCTTCATAACTTCTTTTTCATGTGCAACAAGAGTACCATAAATGTCAGTTAATGACCATGACTCAAGATCTTGATTAGCCTGTATAGACATGGACAGTTGTGACCATTCTTCATTCAAGCTTTTCAAAAAAAGAACGTTGTTTTCCTCTTTTGTTCTTATCACTCCAAACTTTCTACATTTGTTTATTAGAATGTTGAATCTTGAGTAAGTTTGGTGTAACTTTTCTTCTGGTAGAGCATGAAAATCATGATATTCATTGATGCATAGATTTCTTCTGTTTTTCTGAGTTTGTAGGCCACCTTCAAGTTGATTTAACAACTGATCCCATATCTCTTTTGCAGTTTTACAAGAATCAAGTTCTTGAAAGATATCATTGGGAATGGCCATTATGAGTAATCTAACAGCTTTTGAGTCATTATCCATCATATTATTTTCTTCATCAGTGAAGTTTGTGGTTTTCTTTTCATAATATGCAGGTATTTCGGCAGTATCTGCTGTTGCAGGAACTCTTGGTACCAACACCATTGGAAAGTGAGGTCCAATGTTCACAGATCTAAAAAGATCCCTGTCCATACCTTCTAGAAAATTTACCATCCTTATTTTCCATTGGGGATATTCATCCCTTAAAAGTGTAGGAGGTTTTGTTAATGACCCAGCTGTATACATGGCACTTATGCTTGAGTTTGCCATAAAAAAAATTTAAGTGCTGATGCTTTGAGTAATGAACTGTGATTTACTGTCAAATCTAGAGCATATGATGTTCTTTGAATAAACTGGGTTTATATGAACATGCACAGATATTGAAAGTTTTAGAATCAATGAGATGTAAATCTATCCGATTATGCAGATATGATCTTTCTTTGTTTTAGAAACAAAGGAAGCTCTGATACCAATTGTTGGATCCCAGATCTAATCTCGTAACAATGATATAAACAATAAGAGTAATGACAGCGGAAGTAATACAGTTTAATATCAAAGGAGATTCAAATATCACAGTTCATAAAGCAGATAAAGATAAACAAGATATTCTTAGAATAAAGTATCCAACTTATATTATCAGATATATAACTTCTTAAGCACACTTTAAACAATAAGGTGATGGTCCTATTTATAGGACCATAAAGTAAGCAGTGTACTTGTATGACGAGAAAGAGCATGCTGAATAGTGACCTACTCTAGAAAGTAAATCTTATCACTAAGTGACGTGTCATCTGTTCTTCTGTTCATTCTTTCAACTTCAGAGTATCTTCAGAGAGAATGTCTTCAGAGCCTCTGACATTGTCTTCAGAGCCTCTGATGAAGCCATCTCTGATGTCTTCATTCTCACGTGAACATCCAGAGAGAATGTCTTCAGAGCTCTGATGTTGTCTTCAGAGCCTCTGATGAAGCCATCTCTGATGTCTTAGTTGCTGAAAAGTACTTCAGAGGCATGTGTGTCCTCTCAAGTCTTGATCCTCTGAAGTCTTCGTCCTCTGAAGTCTTCGTCTTCTGAAGTGTATCTTCTTGAAAGTCCTCTGAAATAGGACTGGTATTTTCAACACTTTAACAAACAGATGATTTGGAGCTAACACATATCATTTGAGAAAAAGTGTCAGACTATAAAGCCTGGTGAGAACCAACAGTTTATAAGGCTCAAAAGATATAAACATCAATATCATAAAGAAATCTTTTCATAAAGGTTTAGTTCGTAAAGATAACATTTCGCCACAACCGGGCCTCTTTGGTCCAAAACTCTTAAACGATGATAAAAGGACCATTTTACCAAGGAGAGTGGTGTAACACAAAGTAGACCACAAATCCGAGTTATGAGCTAAACACTTGGAGTCCTCAGCAATGAACCCAGAGTCCGTGCTACGAGGTGAGATCGCGCTCCCAAGGGAAACCAATGTATACTCCTTCACTAGGATCACCATGAACCATGGCTAGTAACCGGCCTCACATAACCGTACCATAAACTCATCATGGAACATGTGACCCATAGCTACAATTTGGGGAATATAGCCTCCCAACAAAACAGTCTACTCCAAAACCTAGGGATCCACTAGCAATGGTACGGACTCGTCACAACAACATATGTGACCAACCATAAATAAATATATGGTTACAAGTACATTTTATAAACAAAATGCTACTCCCAGTTCAACTTCTGGTAAGAATGAAAATCATTAAAATGAGTTCATAATCATCCTTTTCAAACGACCACACATAATGTGCAAGTAAAATATCATTTTACTTCAATAAGGCGGAACCCGTCATTTTGGTCAAATCTGATCGGGAACCTCGAGATTCACCAAAAACTTCATTTATAACAAAATGTAGAGAACATAAAATCATACCGTAGAAATACTTTAGATTTCACAAATAAGAGTTTTGATATGTATAAAGTTTGTAAAATGTAGTAGGAACTCACCAAACAGGTTTATACGAAAACCCGAAAACCAGATATCGACCACGACGAAGAGGTGAAGCTTTATACACCGAAACCCCGAGCAATGCTCTTAATACTAGCGATTAACGAACCCTTGAATATCCAAATAAACTTTAGAGAGAGCGAGGCTTGAAGAGAGAGAGAGAGAGAGAAACGATTTAGAGAGAGAGAAATATGAGAGAAGTGAAAGATATTTAGACTGAAAAGGGTATAAGTCGGCCAGGCCATCTCGCGGGTTATGCCGCGACTTCCACTCGCGGCATAACTCGCCCGTGTCCCTAAAAACCAATACATCTAGAGGGTTTCGCGGGTTATGCCGCGACCTCAACCCGCGGCATAACTCGCGTAGCTCACTGAGGTTTGTCCAAAACCAACAAAAGCCAAACTCAATCTTGGTAACAACCGCGGTGCTAACGACAAAAGCTTAACACTAGAATACCAAGGTTACATAACGAAATTCGGGGTGTTACATCTCACAGTTTCCAAACATAACACGACCGCAACATTTTTCTTTAAAATTGGAAAGTAGTGATTTGTTGCCCGTCATGTGATTGGAACACCCCGAATCCAGATACCATAAACGACTAAGCTGCACATACATAAACTACACAGATTTAGGAACCCATATTCTTATGGGTCCCTTCTTGTTAGATTTGTGTCTTTTATTTTTCGAAGATTTATTATTCAAACAATCAAGAATGCAATCATCAATAGAGGAAGAAACACAATCATCAGAATCAAAACTAGAAGAAGCATATGAGACATTCTTTGCTATGTGAATCATTTGCTGAATTGAATATTTTGAGGTTTTATTACAAGAAGCAAATGTATCAGTATCACAAAGATTTTCTACACATTTATCTCCTAACAGGTCAGATTCTGGTGATTGCTGCTTAACCCTCCATATCAACTTTGGTGACTTCTTTACAGTCCGATCTGAAACAGAAAAATCAGAAGAATTACAATTTTCAGACAAGACACTATCATGTTTCCTTAACTTCTTTGACCTTCTACTTTTACGTTTCAATTATAATATTGAACATTTAGCGTTAAAGAATTATCAATAATTGAATCAGAAGAAGAAACTTTATCTAAGAAATCAGACTGAGCATTCGACATTGAAGAACTAGCCTTGGAGTGAGAATTGTCAAAAATGCACAAGTCAGGAGGAGGTTGGTGCAACCCATTGGTGGCGCAAACTGAACTTTGCGCGATCAACGGCTTGCACAAGGTATTAGTTTGCATAACCAACTGATTGCGCAAATGCACATTGTTTTTAGGAACTTGAGTATTTTCCTTAGAATCTTTAGAAAATCCAGAAGACATTTTGTCTTCAAAACTTGTTTTCATTATAAAAAGAAATAAATCGTTTTCTAAATCAGTTTGAAGACTTTGTTCTTCCAATTTATCTTCAAGATCAACCATCTTGCCTTCAAACACTAATCGGGGAATGTATCTCCTAGAATCATATGACACCGGAGATGCATTTTCCTTATCAATGTTAGCATATATATCAACAAATTCAGTTGGTAATGAAGATTTATTGGAAGATTTGACATTTAAAACATTTTTGGAATTTCTGGACTTCTTCGTTTTCTCAGGAAAATACTTGGCATTTTCAGGCGTATAAACAAATGGAATTTCCATTTTCTTGTTATGCATCCTCTTTTGATTTTCAATTTCTAAAACTTGTTTTTCATTCAACCAGTCAATTTTAAATTGAGGAGCATAATTTGCAAGAGTTAGATAATCAAAATTATATAAGGTTGGGGTTTTTGAAATAACATTGTTTAGACAATGAGGATTTTCAAAATCAAGTCCCCACCTTTCTTTTATAGCCTCGTCACTCCTAGGCTTATTCATATATATAGTCTACTCAGTTTGGTTTCTCTTATACAAATTTTCTTGTAACACAATTATTTTATCAGTTAAACTTTTGTTCAAATCAGTCAAAGAATCACGATAAGTGTGATTTGAACTTTCTAAATCATTCAACTGTTTTTGAAATTTCTCTTTTGTGTCAGTTAAAATAGTCTTTTCATCTTTCAGAGAGATTTTCAATTTTTCAATCAAAACAGACTTTTCTTGATTATCAAGCTTTTCAGATATGAACTTGTAATGAAAATCATTTAAAGCATTGACAATAACGTTCAATTGAGAAGAAACAAAGTTAACATCAAACTCAGAAATTACCTCAGAATCATCAGTGGAGGTATCATCTTCTTCATCATCACTCTTGTCATCTCTAATGAAACACATTGCAGCTGTCTCCTCATTCTCAGCTTCGTTGTCTGAATGATCCAACCAGTACTCCTCCTCAGCCATCAGTATAGTTCCATTCTCTCGCTTCTCTGCCAGTTCCAACTTCTTTCTGTAGAAAGCTGAATCCTTTATCACCTTCACTCGACACTCCTTAGCTATGTGCCTCGGTTTGCCAAAATTGAAGCAATTCATAATCTTCTTCTCTTCCTTTTTAGGCTCAACCACTTTTGCAGGCTCATACTTTGGAGTGAATACCTTTGATGGTGCACCAGGTTCCACTTTCTTTGAGTCGGATGTAAATCGCCGGTTGTTGGATCCTGATCTGTGTTGGAACCTTTTCTGATAATGTTGAGTGAGGAGTATCATAGCTTTCTCTAGAGCTTCACCATCATCATCCGTTGACCTATCATAAGCTGATTCAGATAATGCTTGCTCAGCCAGTTGGCTAGCCAGAAGAGCAATCAGATCCACTGACTTAGGCTTATTCTTCTTATCCAACTTTGCCTTCTTTTCCAACACCATGGATTTATCGGTCATCAGAATTCCATACAATTCCTGAATGGGCATTGTTATTGTATTATTGTATACAAGATTTAATAGGAAAAGAATTACAATTTCAATTGGTATCAGAGCAAACCAAACAACTTCAGAAGTGATTAGATTGAGCGATTTGAATGATTTTCTGAAATTTTTGTCAAGAACTCGTTTATTGAGAATATCACTGTTTGATCACAAATTTTCTTGTTTGTGTACAATTAAATCAAGAAATTGATTTGATTGTAAACTTTTTATCATAAGGATCATCTTTCGTTCAAATCACATTGTCAAATTCGAACTTTAGATTGATCAATTTGATCAAATTGTCAGTTTCTTGAAAAACGAACACGAGCACTGTTTCTTGAATCAATTCGTTGATTTTTGTGTTTTTAATAGAAATCTTGTGATAGAAAAGTGTTCTAATATGCAAATCGATCATATTGTTGCAAGTTTATGTTTCAATTTGCAGGTTTAAGTTGATGTGAATCGATTTCGTGAACTGAAGTGTCGAAACGCGCAAGATCAAGAAAACGCGCAAGTTCTTCGTAGAACGCGCAAGCTTCAAGTCGTTAGAACGCGCAAGTTGCTAGAACGCGCAAGTTGAAGATTTGGTCTAAAACGCGCTAGTCGAAGTTAGCGAGTTTCTAAAATGCGCTAGTCGAAGTTAACGAGTTTCTAAAACGCGCTAGTCGAAGTTAGCGAGTTTCTAAAACGCGCAAGTCAAAGTCAGCGAGTTCCGTACATCTGCGAGTTTGCTTCCGTGTTTGCCTGCGAGTTTGCCTGCGCGTTTGTCTACAAGTTATCATCTACGAGTTTGCTTGCGAGTTTGGATAAAAAGCGCAGATAGAGTCAAGCGAGTTTGAGAAACACGCAAGGTGAAGCGTGCGAGTTTGATTGAAACGCGCTAACAACAGTGATCTGCGAGTTGTTTGACTTGCGAGTTTGTTTTGAAACAGTGATCTGCGAGTCTGCGGAGGGGGACATATTCTGATATTGGTCATTATTTTCTGATTTTTGACGATCATTGTTTTTAAGCTAACTTTTTCTTTCAAGATGCCAAAGACAGACGAGAGAGGAAATATTGTTTTATCTGCAAGAGATATGGCTGTTTTGTACATGCCAGAAATACCAAAGATGGAAGCTGAATTAGACAAGCTAAAAAATCAGAATTCAAAGCTTCTAAATCAGATTCAGGAGTTCAAATCTAAATTGTCAAATTCTGATAAAACTCCTGATTGTATAAAATGTGCTAATCTTGATAAATCTGATTTTGCAGATGTCATAAAGGAAAGAGAGAAAGAGATTAAAGGTAGAGATAATCAAATAGAAATGAAAGAGAAAATCATAGGAGTTAAAGAGAAGATTATCATGCAAAAAGAGAGAAATATAACGAATCTTCAAAGCCAACTGAAGACGACTGAACAGAAGTCATCAGAATCACAAGATGAATCAGTCAAGCTTCAATAGAAGTTCAAGGCTTTTGAAGATCATATATCTGTTCTGGAAAAGAAAAATGCTGAATTGATAAAAAGCATTAAAGAAGATAAAGTCAAAGAGAAACTTCAAAGTCAACTGAAGACGACTGAAAAAAATCATCTGAGCTGAAAGATGAGTCAGTCAAGCTTCAACAAAAGATTAAGGCTTTTGAAGAGAAGATATCTGCTTTGGAAAACAAGAATGTTGAACTCCAAACAAGTCTTCAAGCAGAAAAAGAAAAAGCAAATGTGAAGACATCTTCAACTCAACAATCATCTGAGAATTCTAAGAAAGCTGACCAAGAGAAGAAAAATCTTGAGTTTAGATGTATTAAACTTTCAAAGCAAGTGTCTGATTTTGAAAATGTTTTAATCACTGAAAGAGACACATTTGCAAAAGAAAGACAAGTTCTTGAAGCTAAAATAACTGAACTTCCCAAGCAGATTTCTACTTTACAAGACTTGCTCGAAAAGGAAAGAAATATTTTCAAAGAAAAGAAGCAGTCTTTTGAGCAAGAAAAGAAATTATTTGAGAAGAAAAATGCTGGGATTTTCAAAGATATTTCTGAGAAACACAAGAACTTGGAAACAAATTTTGAACAAGAACGTTCATATTTTGAATCTGAAATATCTAAGCTCACATCAAAATTATCTGTTCTGTCATCAGAAATTCTAAAAGAACAGATGGCTAGATCTGATTTGAAAAAGAAGTTTGACACAATTACTTCTGAAAGAAACATTTTAGCTGCAAAGATAAAAGACTTAGAAGCTGCAAACGTCAATTTATCAGAAAAGATTTCAGCTGATGTGATTAATCAATCACCTGTTGATCTCTCAACAGAATCAGTCTGTTCTTTCAAAACAGCTTCAAGTTCAATTCATGACAAAAATGTTTTGAAAAACAAAAGTGTTAAACCAATCATTGTCAAATCAAGTCAGATCAGACCATCAAATCTATTTTATGATAAATCTGTTGATGGTTCAGCAAGCTATTATGTAAAATCTCTTGGAAAGTCTTCTCAGAAAAGTCAGATGGTCTGGAGAGTTAAAGATTCTTCAGAAGAGAAGAAGAAAGACAAAGCATTCAAATCCACAACAAAAGCCAAAAAGAACAGTACGCATAAAGGTAAATCTTTTGGTAATTCTGATATATTTTATTCGACTAATCATCTGATCAGGATTGCTCAAAGGAAGATTTGTTGTTCTTACAGTGGAGAAAATGACTTTGTTCAGAGAGAATCTGCTCTTAACTGGTACGGATCTTACAGAATTACTTCTCAGAATTATGGATTTAAAAGATATACATCTAATGAGAAGTGGATTCCTAAATCTAATATACTAGGAACCAAATACCAGTGGGTACCAAAACCTGTTAAATCTGTTTCGCAGGTACCACAGGTATAGGAGAGCATGATGTTTGACTTCTGATCATGTACAGATCAGGACTCGTACTTCAAAGTACAAGTTATTGACTTCTGAGTAAATTAACTCAGGACTCGGACTTCAAAGTCAACGAACAATGGCTTTTGAACAAAATAGTTCGAAACCCGAATTTTAATGTAAAGACTGTGGCTTCTGATCACATGACAGATCAGGACTCGTTCTTTAATGTTCAGACCTTCATTATCTTAAAAGAAAACAAATCATGATATAATGATTTGAGGGGGAGCTTAAAGGTAAATATCTTCTAATCTTACATCTCTGATTGTTTGAAAGAAGAACAACTTTCGAACATGAAAAACACTTTCTTAAATGTTCAAATCACTTCTTGTTCTCAAAAGATTTTATGAATTTAGAAGTGCGATTTTAAATGTTTTTCATTGTTGAACTTTAATGTTTAACTGACCGTGTGTTTCTAAATATCAATACTTGCGTATTATCTTGTCTATATACTGTAAAGTATTCACACACATAGGTTCAGTACTTCATTTGATTTTGTTATTACCATGTCTCATAACAAACAAATTTTTCGATGGTAATACTCCCGTTTGCTTTCAAATGTTGTTTGAGCATCATACATCATTCATCATTTCAAATTTGTGCTTTCATTGCTACATTGTTTATATTTGTTCATATAAACAAATTATCTAATTTTTGATACCCTAACCATTTCATTTGATCTGATTGATACATTGTCAGATTCTCAAAACAATTCTCTTGATTTCATTTCATTCATTCAATATCCTTGTTTTGAGAGATCTTCAAAGTTCAATTGCTCAAATCTCATGAGCATACATTTTGACAATGTCATCATACATTCTTGAGCTTAACTGCTAAAGTTAAACCGTTGAACAACCATTCTTTATAGGACTTACATGGGATTCATGTGTGAGCTTAAACAGAACTTCCATGGATTCACACAAACCAATGTTTCCTACCTAGGAAGTAATCCTAGAGTGATTGAGGGGTGAGGGGTCAAAATCAAAGAGTGGGGGAGATAACTCATCCGGTTGAGTTTTTCTCATTGCGTGGAGCGGAAAAATGGAAATGAGAGTTTGGTTAGCAGTGAGCTTAAATGTTAAAAAGAAAGAGGGTGTGAGAACAGAGTTAAAAGAATATCAAAACTCTGCACCAACCACTTTCTGAGCCGGGCAGCCACATCTTCTGATTGGTTCACATTAATTGGTGACCATCATTGAAACAGGCAGTGAGCCCATGCCAACTCTTGCAATTACCCCACCAACCACTCGTTTCTTTCTTAACAAAGAAATGTTTCATTTTCTTTGGGGATGCAGCATATATGCTATCTAGTCTTCACTCGGAAGATTTAGATATTGAAAAAGAAGGAAAGTTGCCCCACCTTCGCACCTCTTTCATGAACATTGAGTCCGTGTAATATCTGTTGCTGTCTCAACAGTTTACACAGTTTGAGCCTTATGAAACACAATCATTGTGTAAATTCTTTCATACACAAGCACGAGCACACAGAAAATTTGTTTTTCTGTCAGAACATTCATAGATAAACCTTGTGTTTTTCAATGATTGAATGGAAGTCCTGGGGAGTCATAATCAAACCAACTCCTTAAATTGTACATTCGTTGTACATAGTAACTCCGTGTTACTGACAGACACTTCTAACTGTTTCATTTGTTGATTCAGGGTTACAACTCATAATTTGTCTGAATTTGAAAAGATTCGGATAAATACATTCATGAATTGACGGCTTTGTATCAGATCAAAGGGGAAAAATGTTTCTCAAAGGGGGAGAATATTTGTAAAAGGGGGAGATTCAAAGAAAGTGCTGAAATTGAGATAGTTTTGATGATTATGAAGCTCAAAATCATCAAAAAGGGGGAGAAATCTACAGAGATCAATTTCAAAAGAACAAATTCTGAAAGAAGTATTAATTGTCAAAAGAGATGATTCAAAAGATTCTGAAGAAGACAGATGTTTCAAAGTCAAGTCAAGATAAAAAGGGGGAGAAATCTACAGAGATCAAGTCCAAAGAATTTCAAAGTTATAAAGTCAAGACTTGTGAAGAATTTTCTGAAAGATCAAATCAGATGAAAAGAAATCATTCTCAAAGATTTCTGAAGACAAGTCCATGTTGAAGATAATTCAAGAAAGTTTGCTTTTCTGAAGAATGATCAGAGATTGCAGAAATGAAGATACAAAGATCAGAGATCCCTCGAAGTTTCAAATTTAGAAGAAGTTTAAAGAATTTCAAAGAATTCAGATTTACTAGTGAAGACTTGTTGACTTTCCAAAACTGCAATGTGAAATACTTTTCAAGCTTATCTGAAGATTCTTCAAAGATTAAAAGACTGAAGACTGTTAAGAGCTTCAAAGTTCAAGACTGTCAAAGATCAAAAGATTGAAGAATCGAGTGCTGAAGACGTATGTCAAATTTTTATTAAATCTTGAATACAAAGGGGGAGATTGTTAGTGTATTATTGTATACAAGATTTAATAGGAAAAGTCAAGTAATGTAAAGTCAACAGAGTCAAAGTCTGTATTAGTTTAATATGTGTTTACTTAATATGTAGTTAATCTTGTGAGCTTATATCCTTGGTATAAATAGAGATATGAGTTTAGAATCAATGTAACTAAGGAGATCGCATTCATATTAATATACATCAGATTGGAACTCTCTCTCTCTAATCTCTCTCTTTAGAAATAATACTGTCATATCTTAATTGAGATTGCTTGAATTGATTGGGATTACAATATCAGGCATAGTAGAAATCCTAACATCATTTCTCATCCTATGACAGGACTTGTTCCATTCAGGATGGAGTGCATTCAGAAACTTCAAGTTGGCCTCCAATTCAGTCTTGGTAACTTTGATCTTATACATATCATTGATGACAACCCAAAATCTATCAAATACGCTCTTTAGACTTTCCCAGTCTTTCGCATTGAATTCCTCAAAATTATTCATGTACCTTGTCTGACGCAATTGAGTTGACATAGTTGTACCAAGCATGAACTTTTCCAATTGAATCCACATAAGCGTAAGATTCTGTTTGAAACAGTCAATTTTGTTGTAGATCAAATTGGGTAGTGCAAGAATCAGATTAGATTTGGCTTGGTTATCAGCTTGATATCTTAACAGTTCATCAGCATCATACTCCCTTAAAGATTTCTCAACAGTTGTAGCTAGTGTAGTTGCAGTAGCTATGATAACTTTCATCAGCCTCTCCATAAGACCCTCATTCAGAGATTTCATCATGTTATCCCCATTCGGTTGTCTTTCTATGAAGTTAATGAATCGGTCTTACCACTGTTCAAATTCATTTTCGTTAATCAGTACGAGAGGCCGAGTGTCAGACCCCAATGACATCATCAGGCCATTCTTGTAAACTTGAGCTTGCAAAGACATCTTGAAAAATTCAGAAGGTCAGAAAATTCTAAGTCTAGAACTAGAAAACTTGTGCAAACAGAAGGTTTGCGTAAGTATTGAGATCCGCAAATGAGTTTTGCGTAAGCCAAACGATACGCAAACTGAACTTTGCGTAATCAAGTGATGAGAGAACCGAACTTTTCGAGACAAGAAGGTTGCGCAAACTGAGCTTTGCGTAAGACAAGTGATGCGCAATACCAAATTTGCATAAGCCACGTGATACGTAAAATGAACTTTGCATAATCTAAGTGATACGAGAATCGAACTTTTCGTGATGAGGAAGACGCAAAGTGAGCTTTGCATAAGTAACAGAGTACGCAACCTGAGCTTTGCGTGGAATTGATGATACGAAAACTGAGCTTTCTCGGAAAGCACTGGATACGCAAAATTTGCTTTGCGTGATAAGCCCAATGCGAAAATCTGAAACACTAACACAGATTAGCACACAATATGAATTTGCGCAAAGTAGTATGAACTTGCGCAAACCTACAAGAACTTGCGCAAACAGTAAAAAATAAAATAAAACTCGCAAGATCGATTATAACAATGAAGTTAATGCAAAAAATTTACACACTGAAGATCGAAAACTACTTTCTTACAACTTTCAACCAACAAATTCGATTAAAAAACACGAAATCTCAAATTCGTGAATGTAACAGTATGTTCGAAACGGGTTTTCTGAAATTCACAAAATCGCAAAATCGAAGATCAAAACATGATTTTCATTCAAAATTATATGAAGCAAATGTGATCAACTACTAAAATCGATTCCAAAGAAACATATTACAAACAAATTTGACCAGAAACCTATCCAAATTTGATGAAAAAGCAAAAAACGAGATTTTCTTGAAAAAATCAAGAAAATAGATCAAATTTTCTGCTTTAATCCACAAATTCAGAATCTAAATCAACTACTCTTAGTCCTCTCAGATTCAGAATAGCTCTGATACCAATTGAAAGTCCAAGATCGGTCTAAATCTAGTGAGAGAAAGTAGAGAGAGAAAGTAGAGAGCTCCAAATGTGTACGTTCTATTCAAAATGATCTCAAAGTTACAAACTCTAAGCACCTAAGGGACTTAAATACCCCAGGTCTTAACCAATTCAGATAAGTACATTAAGCATAGTAAAGACAATTGAGAATAAATACAATGATTACTACAAAATTAGTCTTAACAGCTATGTTGAAGGATTAGGACACAACCTGTTCAACATTGCTCAGTTTTGTGATATGGATTTTGAGGTGAATTTTAAGGCCAAACGATGTTGTGTTAGAACCGAAGATGGTAAAGAACTCTTGGTCGGGATGCGGAAGTCAAACCTCTACACAATCAATCTATCAAAAGTCAAGACTGATAATACGGTGTGTCTACTTTCTAAAGCCTCTATGCAACAAAGCTGGTTATGGCATAGAAGGCTATCTCATCTCAACTTCAGATACATCAACGAGTTAGTGACTGGTAATTTAGTGAAAGGACTTCCTGAGCTGAAATATGTCAAAGAACATTTATGTGTTGCGTGTGAGAAAGGTAAGATGAAAAGAGCTTTTCATAAGCCTAAGCCTGAACCGAGCACAGGTACTCCTTTAGAACTGCTGCATATGGATCTGTTAGAACATAAATGTTCTATTTTAGAAGTTTGGTAAAATAATCCATTTATATTTTGTATTGGGCTTTATACATGGGTTTGGGCTTAAATGTATACAAGGATGTAAGGGGTATAAATAGGGTTTGTTTACTTAGTTGGTAAGTAACTTTCTGTTTCAAAATGTAGCTATACGAATCCTTGTAATTCTCTGTAGTGTAGTTTACTGTTTGTGAATAAAACTACAGATTTAATCCCAATTATCCTTGTCAATCTTTTTTAATCAATCCAACTATGATCTCAATGGACCTCACAAGTGGTATCAGTTATGTCCCGGAGGTTGACATCTGGGGGTTGATATACCGGGCGTTACCCATTTGACAACCCATGTGTGATGATAATTGATAGTCTCTGATTCAAGTTCTAATCTAACAAACAATTAAGATGAATAATTCGTGAAATCACATGTCATTGATTTAAGAACAAAGATTACAAATCTATCTTTCTCTCACTACATTCTCTCTCTAGAATGATGTTCTATTATCCTCTTCTCTACTCTGCTCACAAACTTAATTTCTGATTCATACACAAACATTACAAGGCAAGGACTATTTATACCACCACCTAAAACAAAGAAACAAAATACAAACTACTTTGACTTTGACTTTTATTACAAAAGACTTTAACTTTGATGCTTGAGAGTTTGACTTTCAGCTTTGACTTGCTTCACTTTAATCTTCAATCTTTATGATCTTGAATCCAACAAATATGAGCTCTAACATTCTCCCCCTTTGGATCAAGATCATCTCTAAAAAGATATTGCAATTCAATCTTCTCTCTTTAAGCTCAATTTAAATCTTCTCCCCCTTTGTAGTAAAAAGATCTTCTCAAGCAATCAACATTCTCCCCCTATTAATATGAAAAATTGACATTCTCCCCTTCTTTGATAAACTCCGTATCTTCAAAAACTTACACCAATCTTCCTCAAAATCTGATCATCAAGAATAACAACATTCTCTCCCAAGGTTATAAACAAACCTCTTTCAGACACAACTCTGATTGCTTCCGCAAATTATCTCCAAATAAAATTTCAGTAAGATCCTCAACAATTCAGAAATCTTTGAACTTTTTTAGCTTTGAACAACAATCTTTCTTTAACAATCAACTCTTGAACATTTTCTCCCAGCTTTACATTTCTTGATACAGTCAGCTTTTTAACTGCAATAATTCTCAATTGTGATTGGTTCTATCTTGATAATGGTCGGTGGTGTGATTAAGATTGTGAAACCGACGGCTGTAAATTGATGTTCAAATTTTATTGAGTGGTCGGTGGAACAAATATCATTGGAGTTCAATTGTAATTGGATGCAAAGTTCATAATGGGACGGTGGCTTCGAAAGTTAATGGCTTGGTTGGTGGTTTAATATGGAATTTTGATTTGAGTATCAATTGTTTATGGTTGTTGTTAGTGTATAGATGCAATCACATTTATAATCGGCGGCTACTATTGGGACAGTGGAATCACAAGTGAGAACACCGAACTGTTTTGTTGAAATCGGTGGAGTAATGAATTTGTAGCCGGCGGTGGTTTTAATTTTATTGTCGATGGCTGCAAGTCTTTGAGTTGATCAAAAATGGAACCGATCCGGGAATGAAAGACAGTCTGGGAGCCCTTTGACCATGGACAAATTAAATTGGAACACGGTTTGATAGAAATTTTTTTGGGCCGAGGAATCTAAATTAATAGTTGTGAGGTCCATGAGATCATGATAAATTGAATGATTGAAAGATAAACAAGAGATTAGGACATAATATGTAGTTTTATTCACATTGAAAGTAAAACTACACTAAAAAGAGAATTTGTACACATGCTACATTGTGACAAATGAAAGTTACCTACAAACACACTAAACAGACTCTATTTATACCCAACACCCTTGTACATAATAAGCCCAAACCCATTACAAGGCCCAATACAACATACATGGATTACTTTACTAAACTTCCTAAAATAGAACATATTTATGTTCTAACGTTCTCCCCCTAAGTTTTGTAAAGTAATCATTTTTTTTTCAGCTCCAACTTCAGCTCCTCTCCCCCTTGATTTCTTTAGAAAACTTAGCATTGCATAAACTTCAAATCTTCTCTAGCTCCCCCTTGAAAGTAGCTCTTATCCTTGAAGTTTCAACTATAATAACAGATCTGATGTAGACCATAACCTCGACTGACTGCACATAAAGACAACTTTTGACTCTTGTAAACCCAACACATTCCGTCTGCCCACAAGAATGATATGTGTTGATTTTTGGAATGACAACCAAGCGCATCTTCAGTGTATAACATCTGATCTGTCTTTAAACCACAAGTTGAAGTAAGAGTTCAACTTAAGAACTTAATCTGATCATCTTACAGGAGGTAGCAACGGTAGCAACACTATAAGGCAAGGGATAGAAGACTGATAAATGTTTAACAACTAATGAAATATGCTCATTTTGTAGCTACTTTCCAGAACACTTAACTATAAAACCCATAACTCCTTTCTTTACAAATCAGTTGGATGATTATAAGCACTCAGGATTCTGAATCACACCTCAAGTATCAGAACAATGATTACAGTTGCTCACACTACTGATTGATCAGGTCAGAAGAATGATAAAGTGCTCTCAACGGTCTAACAACAAAAGAAGTTTTCCAGACTAATAATTACAGATACTCAGGCAACTAACTCAATCCGATCAGAGACTAAATTCTCAAATCCAATATCTAAAAATCTTGAAAAGCATGAGCACTCGTGAAGGATTAGATCAGTTGCTATATGATAAGAGTGATGTCACATATGCATTACGCGTAAAAATCTCGGGAACAGGGCAAACTTTTAGCAAACTGGGTTCAGAACAGTCAATTTTCTCAAAAAGTCACAAACTTTTCGCATAACACTAACAATTCCAAGATCACTATTTCGCATGATGGCATTAGCCGAAAACTCCAGAATTCGCATAGACCTGCATGTGAATTCTTACATTTCGCACGCACCTATGTGCGAATTCCTCACATCTCGTATAACTCACACCTGCGAATTCTTCCCAATTCGCATCACTCATACATACGAAATCTTAACTTTTTGCATCACTCTTTTGTACTAATTCCACACTTAACAAAATTTCATCTTCAAAGAATTTCATCATGCGAATTCTTAAACATTTTGCATATAACTCTTGTGCGAATTTTGTACTTAATAAAAAATATCATCATCAAAGTTAATGCGAATTCAAGCATGCGAAATCTTTAATACTTTCAGCATGCGAATTCTACTATGCAGATTCTTCCAAAATCGTCCAATATGCAAATTCTTTCCAACCATGGGAGTTCTTCAACTGATGATGCGAATTCTGTGGATCTAGAATGTTTTTTCAAATTTTCTTCAAACTAACCTCCTATACTTCGAATTTTGAGATGAGCTTTTGAGAGCAGGATCGAAAACAACTTTGGAGCATAATTGTAGTTGATGATATTCTAAATTCGACTCTAAAGCAACTTTCGATCACAACACATTAACACGAATTTTTCGAACATAAACTTCTAAAAATCGATATAATCAACCAAATTTGATGAAATTGTACATGGTAGTTGATTCCAAAAAGTACTACTATATCCACAGAATCAATTATACATCAAATAACATCCAATTAATCATCAAATCATAGAAATCGAATTTTCTTCACAGTGACTGTTCTATCAACTCAATCTGTTCTCGATCGTGCGTAGAAAGATTATGCCTTAGGCTCTGATACCACTTGTGAGGTCCATGAGATCATGATAGATTGAATGACTGAAAGATAAACAAGAGATTGGGACAAAACATGTAGTTTTCTTCACATTGAAAGTAAAACTACACTACAAAGAGAATTCGTACACATGCTACATTGTGACAAATGAAAGTTACCTACAAACATACTAAAAAATTTATACTCAACACCCTTGTGCACAATAAGCCTAAACCCATTACAAGGCCCAATACAACATACATGGATTACTTTACTAAACTTCCTAAAGTAGAACATAGTTATGTTCTAACAATAATTTTTTATTGGGATGCATGCCAACCGGATTTATTAATAGACACCGGATTTTATTTTTGTTTGGGCCGTATACAATCAAACTTTGAGCTTAAGTGTCAAATTCTTGACAAGTTTTTATGTTGTCCGAATTTTTGAAGTTTGATACCTCGAGAACCGACTATTGATCTGAACGACGTACAATCCGAATTTAATTGCGCTTTGACCGTGTGATTCGTGATACAGATTCTTCAAGGAATATTTTGTATCTGTTCCGAAAATTTCTCGTTCGGTTTTTCTCGACGGTAGCTTATCAGAGTGCCATCCGACTTATTTTTTTCAACAATCTGTTTATGAGGTTTTCGCTGAATGCATATGTAGCATCATTCCAACTTTCAGTCTATCACATATTTCTATGCAACTGACTCAGATTCATAGAGGTCATGTTTGTCAAGATTTTAAGACATTGCGTATTAAGATTCGGTCTTCGATTGGATTGGATTAGCAGCTTGAGTATCCGCAATCATCATTCTGGAGTTTTCTTGACGATGCTAGACCTTTGAGTGCTCTTAATCATTTTTCTGACCTGATCAATTAGAATTATGAGTGCTTGCAATCATTGTTCTGGTGCTTTGGTTGTAATCCAGAATCTTGAGTGCCTATAATCATCCAGCTGATTTGTGAAGATTGGAGGTCCGGGTTTACACATACAGTGTTCTGGAAAGCAGTTTGGAAATGAGCATCTTTCTTCAGTTGCTGAACAGTTGTAGATTTGTTCTTCTACCCTTGCCTAGTAGTGTTTGCTACCAGTTTCTTCCTCTTACGAGCTTATATGTATAATTTCTTAAGCTGAACTCCTATTCAACTCGTGTTTTAAAGACAAATTCGTTGTTATAAACTGAAGATGCACTGTGGTTGTCACGCAAACTCATGCATTTCTTTCTTGTAGGCGTAACGAATGTGTTGAGTTTCTAGAGATAAAAGTTGTCTTTAGTGCACTCAGTCGAGGTTATTGCGCATACTGGATCTGGTATTAAAGTTGAAACTTTGAAAGATAAGAGCTTCATTCAAGGGGAGCCTGAGTTATTTTGAAGTTATGCAACGCTAAAGTTTTTCAAAGAAATCAAGGGGGAGAAGAGTTGGCGCATCAAAGATGATGATTCCTTTACAAAACTTTAGGGGGAGATTGTTAGGACATAAAATGTCCAAATATAGAAGGTTTTGTAAAGGGTCTACTATTAATATTTGTATTGGGTTTTAGTTTGTATTTGGTCTTATAACGTAAAATGGGCTTGGGCTTAATGTAGAACAAGTGTGAGTTGGGGGAGGTATAAATAGATTAGTTTACTTGTATTTTTAGTTAGTTTATTTCATTTTTACAAAATGTAGCCATTTGAGAGAGCGTGTTCTAGAGAGAAACTCTTTCTCTCTCTAGGTTTGTGTTTGTTCTTTGAATTCGATGTGAATAAAACACCTCCTTCCCAATCTCATCTTGTTTCGTCTAATTGAATCATGAACTGTTGATTATTTTGGGACTTACAGGATCTCAGTGGTCCTATGCGAACACAAGGCGTAAAGGGAAAGAAATACATTTTGGTGATTGTAGACGAATATTCAAGATACACTTGGGTCAAATTTCTCAGATAAAAAGATGAGTCCCGATGTCATCATCTCATTCTTAAAGACCATTCAAGTGAATTTACAGAAGACAGTTAAACTTCTTAGAACTGATAATGGCACATAATTCAAGAATAGAATTGTTGACGATTATCTCGAATCGGTCGGGATAACACATCAATTTTCTGCTGCCAGAACTCCGGAAAAAAATGGGGTAGTTGAACGAATAAATCGGACTCTTGTCGAGGCTGCACGAACGATGCTGAGCCACTCCGATCATCCTTTATTTTTGTGGGCCGAAGTTGTCTCAACTGCATGTTATACGCAAAATCATTCAATCATTCATTGACGGTTTGGTAAAACACCATATGCTTTGATTAATAATAGAATACCTAGAATTAAATTTTTCACATCTTTGGATGTAGGTGTTTTGTACTGAACGAAAAGGAGAACTTGAACAAGTTCAGTCTAGAAGCTGATGAAGACATTTTCATTGGATATTCTCAAACATCTGCTGCATACAGAGTTTACATGAAGAAATCCAAGATATTTGTGGAGAGCATAAATGTCACATTTGATGAAGATATGGCTTCTGATCAAATCAGTTCAGAACTCGTTATAACAGAAGTATTACCTTTTGGAAAAATTAGTCCAGAACATGCGGTTAAAATTTCTAATTCTGATAAAGCGTCAACGTCTACATCTCATTTAACAGAATTAAATTTATTGTTTGAATTTTTCTATGATGAGTTTCTTGGTTCTAAAGTGACTAAACCTATTATGTTGACAAATATGAAGATTCAAGTAGTCATCATCCAATCACTTCAGATGTCTCAACTGAATCCTATTCCCCGATTCAGGAAGAAACTCAAGTTCAAACACCTACTCACTTAGTTGAAGTTGCAAATGAAATTGTAGATCCAAAAGTTATACATTCAGTTGGATGTACGACAATGCCTACTCAACAGACATCAAATGTTCAATCTACTGAAACTTCTGCACCGATTACTTCAACTGAACCCCAATATGAAGGAAATACTGGATACTTAGATGATCAACATGATCAATCTACATCCAATTCACTCCTTCATATATACAAGTGGACCAAAGAGCACCCGATTCATCAAATTATTGGAGATCTGTCAAAGTCGGTGCAAACTAGGTCTGCAACAGCAAATGAATGTTTGTTTGATTCATTCCTGAGAAAAATAGAACCAACAAATGTTTCAGAAGCTCTTCAAGATCCAGATTGGGTTACAGCCATGAAAGAAGAGCTTAACCAATTTGAAGCGTTTAAATTCTGACGATTGGTTCCCCGACCTGAAGGAAAGACAATCATTGGCACCAAGTGGGTATTCAAGAATAAAAAGGATGAAGATGGTGTTGTTATTCCAAATAAAACAAGACTTGTAGCCAAGGGATTCAGACAAGAGGAAGGCATTGATTATGATGAGACGTATGCACCAGTTGCACGTATTGAGGCAATTAGAATGTTCCTAGCCTATGCTGCACATAAGAATTTTATGGTCTATCAGATGGATGTCAAGACTGCCTTTCTGAATGGATTATTAAAAGAAGAGGTGTACGTTTCTCAACCTGAAGGATTCATAAGTGCAGACAAACCAGATCATGTTTATATTCTAGACAAAGCACTTTACGGACTCAAACAAGCCCCTCGAGCCTGGTATAACATGTTATCCAAATTCCTTGTCAAGTCTGGGTTTTCCAAAGGTAAAATCGACACCACTTTATTCATAAAGTTGGAGAAAGCTGATATTATTTTAATTCAAATATATGTGGACGATATCATATTTGGTTCAACTAATCCAAAGTACTGTAAGAATTTTTCTAACCTCATGGTGTCACCTTTTCAAATGAGTATGCTGGGAGAGATGAACTTCTTTCTCGGTTTACAAGTTAGACAATTTTCTACGGGGATTTTTATAAATCAAGCGAAGTATATTGCTAACATTTTAAAGAAATTTAATATGTCAAATTGTACTCCAATTTCAACCCTGATGGCACCAGGAACTAAAATCGGAGATGAACTTTCAGGAAAAGCTGTTGATGTTAGAACCTATAGAGGAATGATTGGTTCTTTAATGTACTTGACGGCAAGTAGACCAGATATTATGTTTTCTACATGCTTATGTGCTAGATAACAAGCTTCGCCTAAAGAATCCCATATGTCGGCTGTAAAGTGGATATTTAGATATCTGAAGGGAACTACAGATATTGGTTTGTGGTATCCTAAAGATACAGGTTTTGAACTAACAACGTATTCAAACGTTGATCATGCAGGTTGTATGCTAGACAGGAAAAGCACATCGGGTCACATTCAATTTCTTGGAGACAAGCTCGAAAGTTGGGCATCAAAGAAACAACTTTGTGTTTTGATAATGTCCCAAATTATCAAGTTCTTATCAAATCAAACAAACAAACAAGATGATCTCTGATTAAAACTCAACCTGTTATTCAATTCCCAATTCAATGCAATTCGTATACAACTTTCTCTCTCTAGCTTTCTTTCTCTAATGCTTTGCGAATTCAATTCTAGTTACATATGTGTTTTACGATAACACCTTCTAACCATAAGTCAATTAAAACACAAACTAATACAATACACGCTTACGAAACAAAGTTAACAAGACTTTGACTTTTGACTTATTACATATAACTTTGACTTCCACATGAAAGTTGACTTTCAACTTTGACTTTCATGATCTTTGACCTTTAGTCTTCTATGATCTTGCATCCAACATATTTATGCTCTAACATTCTCCCCCTTTGGATTCAAGATCATCTTAAAAAGATTTTGCAAATCAATCTCCCATTTTAATATCAACTTGTGCATTCTCCCCAAAGTCTTTGAACATCATCTTTTGCAATCAACTTTAACATTCTCCCCCAAAGTAATAATAAACCTTTTTCCAGACTTCAGAAAGAGATTATCTTCAGGTTCAACTTGGTTTACTTTAACAGATTATCTACAAAGAAAATTTCTGTAGAATCTTTGCTTGCTTTCAGAAATCTTTGATCTTTCTGTTTCAACTTTCAACAAACTTCAACAATCTTTCTTCAAATTGACATAAATATCTTCTTTCAACTCAAAACTTTCTTTCTTAAACCAACAATTATTGATTCTGTCTCCCCTATTCATTTCTGATTCAAACATTTCTTGAACTCTTATCCCCTTTTTGATGAATGAGGCATGAAATCATCAAAACTTTGCAAGAAATGTCTTTTGATATGATCTGACAACTGATCTTTCTCAAAAGCCTATGATTATCTATCGATCCAAAGAATATATTCACTCGAATCTTTACAAATTCAGACAAATTAGTAGTGTAACACCTGAATCAACAAACGAATCAGTTAGAAGTGCCTGTCAGTAACACGAAGTTACTGTGTGTAATGAATAGACATTGGAAAGGAGCTTTTATGATGTTCACTCCCCCAGGTCTTCCATTCAATCATCGAAACACCACAAAGATATTTCTATGAACGTTATGACAAGAAAACATATTCCTTGTGTGTTTGTGCAAGTGTTTAAAAGAATTAAGCACTTGATGATTGCTTTTAATAATAAGGCTCAAAATTGTGTAAACCATTGAGACAACAACAGTTAAACACAGACTCGATTGTGCATGATTGAAGTCCGAAAGTGGGGGCAAACTTCCTTTGTTTTCTATATCCAGATTTTCCAAATGAAAACCAGATAGAGAATGTGTTGCGTCCCCTTGAAATATGAAACATTTTCTTTTTGAGAAGAAAATGAGTAGCTGGTGGGGTTTTTATCAAGAGTTGACATGAGCTAGTTGCCTGTTTCAATAATTTTCACGAAGAATTGTGAAACACTAGTAATGTTGTTGCCCGACTCAGAAAAAGTTGGTGCAGAGTTTGATATTCTTTTACTCTGTTCTCACACCCTCTTTCTTTTAAAAATTGATCTCACTTCTAACCAAACTCTCTTTTACATTTAACCTCATCACTCAACCCACATTCAGTATTTGACTCCTCACACATTCGATCACTCAAGGATTAACTTCTTGGGTACGAAACACTAGTTAACGTGAATCCATAGAAGTTTCAATTAAGCTCACACAATGAACCCATGTTTGTCCTTAAAGAACACGTTGTTCAACTGGTTTAATTTTTCAATTAGGGCACAAAATATACAAGTCAGATGTCTGTATGCTCAATGAAATAATCATGAAAATTTGAGCATTTTAATCATTGAAAACTTTTCAAAACAAGTATAATGAATGAATGAAAAGAATACAAGAAACATGTTTGAAAACCTGACATTGTATGAAAATGATCAAAGATAATGATTTAACGAGTAAGGCTTAGGTCAACAAAAACTATATGTTGTCTATACGAATCAAAATATAGACACTCTTGAAAGAACGTTTCAAAATGAAATCACGCTCAAAATTCTTTGAAATTCAATCAGGGTGTCTTACCATCAAAAAAATAGTTCAATTTGAGACATGGTATGAACTTTTTCAACAAAATGTTAAACCAGTGTGTGGGAATACTTGACAGTATATGGAAAAGATAATACACAAGTATTTATCTTTGGAAACACACGGGTTATTGACATTTAAGCACAAGTAAAAATGAAAACATTTAAAAATCACACTTCTATATACATGAAATCATTTAAGAATCAGAAGTGGTTTGAACATTTAAGAACATGTTTTCATACATGAAAGTTGTCCTTCTTTCAGACACGTTTGAGATTAAGATTAGAAAAAAAAAAACTTTTCGCTCAGTCTTAAATCTCATGAAGTCAAGCTTCAAGTCATATAAGATATGATCTTGTAAGCATCCTCTCAATCTGCATCAGTCAAAAATCTTGTCAAAGTGCAAAGCTTTATTCACAAAAACTTTATTGAAAAGAAAACTGACATAAAGCAGTAAACTTTGAATTTACGAGTTCTGATAAGATATAATCAGAAGTCATAATTCTCACCCCCCCTAAAATTATGCATCATCAAATTTGTCAGTGAAAATACATGATAGAGATCTACAACTCCCCCTGAAATGTAGATCATCATATCTTTCCAATGCATATTTCAGTAAAAAATATATACTCCCCCTTGAAGGTTGATCTTCTCATTTAGATATCGGAGTACAATCTCATATCAGCTCGGGAGTATCATTTCATTCATCGTTGAAGTACGAGTCCTAAACTGTTGTGTTTAGAAGTCAAACTCCTTAATCGTTGAGGAACGGGTCCTGAACTGTTGTATTCAGAAGCCTTTGTTCTCTTAGTCCCCCTTGACTTGAGGTTCCTGCAACACAGGTTAATCTTTCGACTTTGGTATCCACTGGTATTTGGGTCCATGTTTGTGAGTTGCAGTTCTATTAGGAATAATTGAATAAGAACCATACCAGTAATGATCACTTGATTTATGAACAAAATCATAAGTACGACAATAAGAACAATACCTCTTTTGAGACAACGTGATCAATTGATCTCTCGAGTAAATAAGATCAAGTTTACCTTTCTTCTTGACTTTTGATGAATGTATAAATGATTTGTTTCCTTTCTTCTAATCCTTCTTCTCATCATTCTTTTCCTCATGAACTGGTTTTACTTTCCAAACCAACTTTTCTTCATTATATCTCCTTCTTCTCCTTCTTTGAATACCTGAAACATCTACATTTCGATCATAGAAGATGTTAGTAGTACGAATCTGATTAAATGAGTTAACTGACCTTCTTTTAGAAACAATTTTCTGATGTGAGCTTGCAGCTGTATTGAATGAATATTCAGAATCAGCTGAATCATCATCTCTAGGTGTGTGGATTTTTAACTCTGGAGTCGTTTTCTCAGTCACCACCACCTTTGAAATAATATCTTCAAGCTCTTTTATCTTAAAAGAATAACTATCTCCTTCTTTGAGAAGCAGGTCAATCTATTTCTTGAATTCTGACTTCGCTTTCTGCCCTTTCAGTGAACAAGCTGATAGTTCAGATAACTTATCAGTAAGCTTCTTAATCTCATCCTCAAACATCTGGATTTTTTCTTCTAAGTCTTTCTCCACATTCTTTCTCTGATTGGATATTTCTTTAAAAAATCCAACATTCATCTGTTCTATGGTCTTCTTCTCCTTCTCAAATTTGTATTTTTCCAGAATGATCACTTTCTCAAAGTCAGATATTTGTTGAGAAAGTTTAGAACATTTAAGCTCAACCATTTTCTTCACTTCAAAACTCTTTCTTGAAAAATCTGAGAATTTCTTTGAAAACCCTTTTTTTCACTTTCAAAATAATCTCGGTCTTTGACCATCTTTTGTTCCAAATATGATATTTTATCTTGAAGCTCAACATTAGCATCTTCCAAACTCTTTACTTTATCCTCATCTTTACTAACATAATCTTGCTTCTGGATTTTGGCAATTTGAGCTTCCATATCTGAAATCTTTTTCTGTAGCTCAGTATTCTCAGCTTCCAAACTCAGTACCTTTTCTTCATTCAGCCCAGAAGTCTGTTTTTAGAATCTCTTCATTAATTGTCTTTAATGCACTGACTTCTTCTCTCAGTATCTTCCTTTCATCATTATATCTCTTTGATCGTTTTGAGTAAAATTCAACAGATGAAACGAGATTTTTGTTCTCTAAACTGAGTTTCGCAATCTTTTGTTCATCATCATCAGAAAAATATCCCATCTTGAGTATCCTGTAACAAAAAGAACTTGAATTTGATCGTTAGTCCAATTTGAAATCACAAAAATACAGAAAACTTGAAAGAAACTTCAGAAATGAATTTTCCAAAATTCTACAAGTCTAGAATTCGAACACTAGAATGGATAATACATAATTTGTATGCTACAATTCACACACTTATAGAATTCACACAATTTACACAAATCAGAATTCGCATACACCTTTTCGCAAGATAGACACACACACATACAACAATTAGAAAAATTTAAACACTTTTATGTGAAAACACAAGAACTCGTAAGATACTTTTCTACTAATTCTAAGGAATTCTCATATGAGACTTATACAAGTTCTATCTTTAAAATATTTCTGAACAACTTTTCGCACAAGAAAGGTCTACGAATTTTGTCCTTGAAATAATTTTCTGAAAGCTTTTCGTTGATAAGACTTATGTGAATTCTTTAGATTTTATAAAATCACTTTTCGTACACACACTTATGCGAATTCTTTCAATTCGCACGACTCTGCTATGCGAAATCTATGCAATTCTTACGACTCCCATCTGCTAATTCAACACTTATAAAATTTCAAAATCAAGTTTATGCAAAATCTAAAGATTAAGCGAAATCCAAGGGTTGTGCGAGTTCTTTCTGCGAGTTCTTGAGATATTCTGTGAGTTCTTCGGATCTCGTGAAAAATACACACTGATTCCTTCAAAAATCTATCTACAACTCCAAATTTCACTCTGTAACTTGGAAGATTTGATCACCAATACATCTAGAACCAATTTTGATCAATGTATTTCAACAACGACTACACAAAAATACAAATCGATCCTTTTATAGTGTGAAGAACTTGTAAAACTCGAATGACTAAAATTTCAAAAATTTCACAAAAGTTACAGTGCAATTTAATACAAAACCTATACAAGATTTATTTGTATCACTAAACAAACACAATTAAAACTCGAATTTTGCACAAAAACTCAAACTTCAATCTCAACTATACGAACAGTGTCGAATTCTGTATTTTCTTGATTTCGAATTAGATCTGCTCTGATACCAATTGATAATGTCCCAAATTATCAAGTTTTTATCAAATCAAACAAACAAACAATATGATCTCAGATTAAAAAAATTCCTATCAAACAAACAAGTTCGAATCAAGTTCCACTTCGACTACTGAAGCAGAGTATGTAGCTGTTGCCAATTGCTGCTCTAAAGTATTGTAGATGAGGACACAACTTCTAGACTATGGATTCCAGTTCAACAAAATTCCTGTACATTGTGATTCGAAGAGCTCCATCGTAATATCAACATATCCTGTTCTGCACACAAAGACTAAACATATTAATGTGAGATATCATTTTATCAAAGATAATGTCGAGAAAGGTACATTTGAACTTTACTTTGTAAACAGAGATTATCAACTTGCAGATTTGTTTACCAAGCCGTTAGGGGAAAAAAGATTTAATTTTCTCATTTCGAAACTTGGCATGTTAAACCTCAAGACATAATTTGTAGTTACCAGTTTATTTTTGTTACTTTTCTTCATTTCTTTATTTTTAATTTGAACGATATATGTAGTGAAAGGTTATGTTCATGTTTTCAGGGGAGTAAGATAAAGTTTAATTGATCTACATTTTAGGGGGACTTACAAATTATCTTGCATATATTTTTCACTGACATATTTTGTGATGCATATGTTCAGGGGGAGTAAGGACATTGACTTCTGATTACATCTGATCATAACTCATTTTTAAAAGTTTTACTGCTTTCATGGCTTTACTTTTTCAATAAAGTTTGTGAATAAGATTTTGTAGTTTGACGACTTTTTGACTGAATGCAGATTTTGAGGGGGAGCATACATGTTCATATCAATCATGAATTTGGAGCCGACTTCATGGGATTTAAGCTGAGTGTAAGGATTATTCTAACCTTAATCTCATATATGTTTGAAAGATGGACGACTTTCAAACATGAAAACAATTTGCTTAAACGTTCAAACCACTTCTTATTCTCAAAACGATTTCATGAATTTAGAAGTGTGATTTTTAAATGTTTTCGTTATTATGAGCTTCAATGTTAAACAAACCGTGTGTTTCCGAAGATAAATACTTGTGTATTATCTTTTCCGTACACTGTCAAGTATTCATACACACCGGTTTAATACTTTATTGAATATGTTCTTACCATGTCTCATATTGAAACTAACTTTCGATGGTAAGACACCCCGTTTGAACTTAATTGATATTTGAGCGTCATTTCATTTAAAACGTTTCTTTCAAGAATATTGTTAGAGCATATTTGTTGGATACAAGATAATGAAGACTGAAGCTGAAAGTAAACCAAGTCAAATGCTTAAAAGTTAACTCTCAAGTGAAAGTCAAAGTCAACTTTTTAATAAGTCAAATTGTCAAAGTCTTGTATTTTCCTTTTATGTTTTTGTGCGCGTGTCTTGGTTTAAAAGACATGTGACTAGGAGTACTGGTAGTAGTATAATCTTGTAACTAGATTCATTATATGCTGAGGTTCTAGAGAGAGAAAGTGTGTGAGAGAGAAACTTCTGTATACGAATTCATTGTGAAATTGAAAACATGTAGTTAATCAATTTGTTGTGATCTTGTTTGTGATTTCATTTAGATTAGAACTTGACATAATTTGGGATTTATGAAATGTCTATAATTTTTATTCTAGACAACATCCAATTTTTCATGACCTAAGCTTTTAATGATAAATCATTCATATTTGATCTTTTTCATACATTGTCAGATTCTCAAACAAGTCTTTTGTATTCATTTCATTTCTTTCAATATTTTTTTAGGATAAGATTCATGGGAATTGTGTGAGCTAAATAAAACTTCTATGGATTCACGATAACCAGTGTTTCCTACCCAAAAAGTTATTCTTGAGTGATCGAGAGGCGAGGAGTCAATATCTGAGTGTGGGTGTGTGTTGAGATAAAATGAAAAGAGAGTTTGGTTAGAAGTGAGATCAATGTTTAAAAAAAACGAGGGTGAGATATCAGAGTAAAATAATATCAAACTTTGCACCAATCACTTTCTGAGTCGGACAACCACATTACTGATGTTTGACAATTCTTTCGTGAACTTCATTGAAACAGGCAACTAGCACATGCCAACTCTTGCTTAAACCCCACCAACTACTTATTTCTTTCTTAACAAAGAGATGTTTCAATTTTTCTTGGGGACACAACACATAATCTATCTTGTCTTCATTCGGAAGATGTGGATATTGAATAAGAAGGAAGTTTGCCCCACCTTCGCACTTCAATCATGCACAATTGAGTCTGTGTAATACTATTGTTGTCTCAATGGTTTACACATTTAGAGCCTATTATAAACATTCATGTTTTAATTCTTTCATACACAAGCACATTCACAGAGAAAATTTTGTTTTTCTGTCGGAATGTTCATAGAATAATCTTGTGTTATTCGATGATTGAATGGAAGACCTGGGGAGTGAACATGAACAAAACTCTTTGTACAGTACATTCATTGTACTAAGTAACTTCGTGTTACTTACAGGCATATTAAATGATTTATTTGTTGATTCAGGATTACATTCTTATTTGTCTGAATTTGAAAAGATTTAGATGAATACTTTATGGATTGACAGATGTTCAATCGCTCACCTAGAAAGATCAGTGGTCAGAATATTATGACATTTCTTGAAGAAGTTTTGATGATTTCTATGCTCTACATCATCAAAAAGCCAGAAATAATTTCAAGAAATGTTGTATGGTGAAAAAGTTTGTAATAGTCTTGGGAGATGGTCAAGAAATGATATATGGGAGAAGTTATCTCAAGAAATATGATTTGGAAAACAACTAGTATTTGTTATGGGGATATTATACAAGATTTGAAAGAAAAAGTTCAAAGAATTCGGAAAGTTTGCTGAAATGTACATAAATTTTGTTTGAAGAATATTTGCTGAAGAAAAGTGAGCTAAATCTAAAGATAATTTTTTTTCTGAAGTGTGGAATAGGTTTTATTACTTTGGGGGAGATTGTTGAAGATTCATGCAAAAGATATTCACTGACTTTGGAGAAGATTACAAGAAGGTCTGAAGATAGTTTTAAAGAAAAGAAAGATTGATTTTGAACAGATTTACCCAAAGGGAGAGATTGATTTCTAAAAGAAAATTATTTGTCATAAACTTAAAGAGGGAGAATGTTCTTGAAAAGGAGAGGACGTTCTTTAAAGATGAAATTCATTTGAAGAGAAGTACAAGTTTATTCGAAAGGGGGAGATTGTTCTTTGATGTTGAAATTTAATCTGAATCCAAAGGGGAGCTTCAATGCATATCTTGTTGATGATGATTTTGAATCCAAAGGGGGAGATTGTTAGTGCACAAGTCACACCAAAGTCAAAGTCAAGTCAAAGCTTAAGTCAAAGCTCAAGTCAAAGCTCAAAGCTCAAGCTCAAAGGGGGAGATTAATGGGAATCAAAGTCAAAGTCAAAGCTCAAGTCAAACCTTCAAGGCAAAAGTCAAAGTCTTTGTAATAAGTCAAAGTCAAAGTGTTTATTGTTTTAGTTTTAGTTTTGTCTTTGTATTAATTTGTAGTATAAATAGTTTTGTTCTTTTGTAATACAGAGGTAGAACTTGTAAGTGTGTGTTAGTAAGGTGGTATCTTAGACAATACACAGACAGAGAGAATCTTAGAGAGAGAAAGTAGAGAGAGAAAACATCCTGTGAGTGAATTGTAAACTATGGATTGGAGTTTTAATCATATGACAATTTGAATTGAAATTTGTTGTTGATCTAGATTAGAACTATTATTGTGGGACACACAATAGCAAATACAACTTCATTTGTTGTAAGAAATTCTTCAACTAGCAATTTTGATACCGGTAACTCTGGTATGACTGAAGAAGTACTCGGGACTTCAACTTCAGAGTTTGTATATGTAGGAACAGAAACACTGTTAGATTGATCAAAATTATTTGGAGTCATAGTACCTGAAGATGTAGTTGTGACTAGTTCAGATGGTCTGGAAACATCTACACTTATAGCAGGGACCACTGAATATGATGCATATACAATAAATTTGTCAAAATGTGCACATATATCCATAAATGCATCAAAGAAAAGTAAATCAAATTCAGATGTAGAAGTGGATGAGTTAGAATTAGAAGACTTAGTCTCATTAGAAACAGAATCTACTCGATCTTGAATAGAAGCCTTTTCCTTAAGTTTGAGTCCTGAACTGTTGTGTTCAGAAGTCGTTATCGAATGTTCATCAAAAGACACGTTTATGCTCTCCATGACGGTCTTGGTTCGTTTGTTGTGTATACGATAGGATTTGGAAGTTAGCGAGTAACCGAGAAAGTAGCCTTCATCCGCTTTCTTATCAAACATACCATGATTATCATTGTCATTTAAGATGTAGCATTTGTAACCAAACACACGAAAAAACTTAACATTAGGTTTTCGATGATTGATAAACTCATATTCTGTTTTATTTAACCGTTTTGTGATGATCGTGTGGTTCTGAGTGAAGCATGCTGTGAATCATAAATCCCAATCACAACAAACAATTACTCAATATATGTCTAATATGCTCAAGAACTAGAGAGAGAAAGTAGATATTGAATTAGTCACAAATCTCACTATACTGAAATATTACCATGAAGTTCTTACAAGATTAATAAAGACTAATCCTATTTATACCACAAGACTAAACAAAAACTTAACAACTAAGTAAAACTAAACAATATTGACTTTGACAATACAACATTGACTTTGCTTATGACTTTGACATTGTTGACTTACACATTGACTTTTCTTATTAAATCTTGTATACAATATTTGGACTTAACAATCTCCCCCTTTGTATTCAAGATTTAATAAAAATTTGATACAGATCTTCAGCACTGATTCTTCAGCTTTTATCTCTTTGCAGCTTTCACAAACTTTAAACTTTAAGCTCTTGAATAATCTTGGAAAGTCTTTTACTCTTTGAAGCTTTGAAAGTCAACAAGCATTGAACACGAAATGGAATTCTTGAAATTGAAAAACAACTTTAACTCTGAAAATTCCTTCGACTTTGAACAAAAATGTATCTTTATCACTTTGATCTCTGAATCATCTTAGGAAGAAACAAACTTTCTTGAATCATCAAATTTTCTTTGAACATTCTTCCTTCAGAATCTGTTGGCTTTGAATTTCTTTATCAGACTTGAACTTTAAATCAGCGGAAGCAATTTGAAATTCTGACTTGAACTTTGACAAACTTTGACAACTCTTCATCTTTGAAATTGATCTTTGTAACATTCTCCCCCTTTTTGATGATGTGAGCATCATTATCATCAAAACTTCATCAATTTCAGCTCAGACTTTGATTTTCCCCTTTGAGATCAACTAACAATCTCCTCTTTTGACAAATTTCGCACTTTAATCTGAAGAGCCGAATCATGAACTGTATATATCCAAATCTTTGCAAATTCAGACATAATGAGCGTTTAACCCTGATTCAATAAATGAAACAGTTAGAAATGCCTGTCAGTAACACGAAGTTACTGTGTATAACGGATGTACAATGTAAGGAGCTGGTTTGACGTTGACTCCCCAGGACTTCCATTCAATCATTGAAAGACACAAGGTAATTCTATGAATGTTCTGACAGAAAAACATATTCTCTGTGTGCTCGTGCTTGTGTTTTGAAAGAATTAGCACAATGATTGTGTTTCATAAAGCTCAAAGTATGTAAATCACTGAGACAACAATGATTGTACATGGACTCAATGTGCATGATAAAGGGTCGAAGGTGGGGCAACTTTCCTTCTTTTTCAATATCAGTATCTTCCAAGTGAAGATCTGATAGATTATGTGCTGCTTCCCCAGAAAATGTGAAACATTCTCTTTTTAAGAAAAGAATGAGTAGCTAGTGGGGTTGTATACAAGAGATGGCATGGGCTATTTGCCTATTTCAATAATGGTCACCAAAGAAATGTGAACCAATCAGTAATGTGACTGCCCGACTCAGAAAGTGGCAGGTGCAGAGGTCTGATATTCTTGTAACTCTGATCTCATACCCTCTTTCTTTTTATCATTATACTCACATCTAACCAATCTCTCATTTCCATTTTCCCTCTGCTCAGTCCCAAACTCTATTCTTTTAGACCCCTCTCCCCTTAATCACTCAAAGGATTTCTTCCGGGGTAGGAAACACTGGTTATCGTGAATCCATGGAAGATCTATTAAGCACTCACACTGAATCCCATGTTCCTAAAAGTACATGTTGGTCAATGATTTTCTTGAAATAAAGCACAAGAAATCATATGTCAGTGTATGTATGCTAATTTAAAAATATGAATGAAATTTGAGCATTTGAACGTTGAAGATTTCTCAAAACAAAGATATTGAAAGAATGGAATGAAATCAAGAGAATTGTTTTGAGAATCTGACAATGATTAAAAGCAGATCAAATGAAATAGATAGGATATCAAAGAATTGGATATTTTGTTTATATGAACAAATATAAACAATTTATCAATGAAAGTACAAATATGAAAAAGATGTATGATGCACAACAACTTTGAATGCAAACGGGAGTATTACCATCGAAAAATTGGTTCGAATTTGAGACATGGTAATAACATTTTCAAATAAAATACTGAACCGGTGTGTGTGAATACTTGACAGTATATAGACAAGATAATACACAAGTATTGATCTTTGGAAACACACGGTCAGTTAAACAATAAAGCTCGAAATTTTGAAAAACATTTAAAAAGCACACTTCTAAATTCATGAAATCTTTTGAGAATAAGAAGTGGTTTGAACATTTATGAAAAAAAAAATCTTGCTCGAAAGTTGTCCTTCTTTCAAACAATCAGATATCTAGGATCAGAAGATTTTTACCATTTCGGCTCCGTTTTGAATGTTAGACCATCAATATTAGAAAAATCTAGCAAAGAAAAAGTATAGGATAGAGATCAGATCAATTCTCTTGGGATGAAGACCATCAATATCCATCGGATGCAAGCATATAGGAGTAAGGTCTTTTTGATCTCTGAGGTACGGATCCTAAGATGTTTTGCTTAGAAGCCACTGTCTTTTATCTTTGAAGTCCGGGTTTTGAACTGTTGTGTTCAAAAGCCATTGTCTTTCTTACTCCCCCTTGGATTGAGGTGCCTGCAACACAGATTCAGGTTTCGGTTTTTATACCCACTAGTATTTGGGTCCAGAAATGTTAGTTGCAGTGCGTGTGGGGGATACAGAGTAAGATCCATACGAGTAATGATCATTTGTTTTATGAAAATGATCTTGTGTACAACAAATAGAACAATAAAATTTCTTACCGTTAAGTGCTTTGTTCTTCTTTGCTTTGTGCACAGGTACACATGATTTCTTCTCTTTCAGCTCATTTTCCTTATCATCTTTGACTGGTTTCTTTTGCCATACCAGTTTCTCTTTCTTGAAACTTTTTCTTGGATAAGTATCTGAACTATCTAAAAATTCATCGTAGAAAAGGTTAGTGCGACGAATCTGATTAAAGGATTTGACTGACCTTTGTGAAGAGAGAAAATTCTGACTTGAACTTGAAACAGATTTTTCAAGTTCTTTGATCTATGATGCAAAGTTATCTCTTTCTATCAGCACTTGGTCAATCTTCTTTGAAAGTTCAGATTTCGTCTTTTGCTCTTTTAGCACAGAAGCAGACAGTTCAGACAACTTCGAGGTCAACTTCTTAATTTCATTTTCAAAAATGGATCTGTCTTCCTCAAATCCTTTTTCTGACTCATTTCTCTGGCCAGATAACTCTTTGAAGACTCCTACATCCTTCTTTTCTATGGCCTTCTTCTCTTTTTCAAACTTCTCTCTTTCTAAAAACAATACTTTCTCAAAATCAGAGATTTGTTGAGAAAGCTTGATGCATTTTAGCTCTACTGACTTCTTTTCTTCATAACTCTTCTTTGAGAAATTTGAGAACTACTTTGAAATTTTTTTCTTTTCACTTTCAAAATCAACTTTATTTGCAACAAGCTGTTTTTCCAAATCAGATAAATTCTTTATAAGCTCAATGTTCTCAGATTCTAATCCCTTCGTATTCTCTTTGAAAGCCTTCAACTCGTTTTGAAGCTCAATGGATTCTGCTTGTAGCTCAGGTGATTTCTGTTCAGTTGTCTTCAGTTGGCTTTGAAGAGTTATAATCTCTCTCTCTTTCTCCTTTATCTCTTTATCCCTCTCATAAAGGATACCTGAAAAATTAGAACTATTTTTAGTACAATTTATACATTTAGGAGTTTTAACACAGTTGTACAATTTTAGTTCCAACTCCTGAATTCTTCTGAGATACTCTGAATTTTTAAATTGCAGAGTCCTTCGTTCAGCTTCTATTACAGATATATCAGGCTTGTAGATAATGGACATCTTGAAAAAATAATCAACTTGAAGTGAATGATCGTCCCAAACTGCAAACCGTGTTCTTGACAGATTCAAACTTAAATCGATCGAAACCTGCAAATTGATCTAAAAAACTTTATCAACATCATCGAAAAACAGTTCTAAATGCACAAATACAAACAATTTTCGATTAAAAACATCAAATCGAATATTTTCAATGAAGAACAATAACTGAACACGTTTTTCACGAAAATATCAAAAATCAAAAATTGATCTGAAACCGATTTTGTTCGAATTTCGAGATGGAATCAAAACAACAATCAATCACCAACATAAATCGAACACAATGAATCCAGTTTCTTGCATTAAAATCAATTTTTCACATGAAATTCGTATGAAACAGTAACAAACTCGTTTTCTTGAAAAACTTTTGAAAAATTCAAAATTTCGATCCAAAAACACCAAATTTCAATTCAAATCATGATAAAATCTTTTATGAAAAGTTTGGTTCAACTCTGATACCAATTGTGAATCATAAATCCCAATCACAACAAGCAATTACTTAATATATGTCTAATATGCTCAAGAACTAGAGAGAGAAAGTAGATATTGAATTAGTCACAAATCTCACTAAACTGAAATATTACCATGAAGTTCTTACAAGATTAATAAAGACTAATCCTATTTATAGCACAAGACTAAACAAAAACTTAAAAACTAAGTAAAACTAAACAATATTGACTTTGACAATACAACATTGACTTTGCTTATGACTTTGATATTGTTGACTTACACATTGACTTTTCTTATTAAATCCTGTATACAATATTTGGACTTAACACATGCTGTAGCAACGGCTTCAGCCCACAGATACAGAGGTAATCCTGAATAAGCCAACATTGTTCTCACTTCTTCCACCAGAGTTCTATTTTTACGCTCTACAACACCGTTTTGTTGAGGCATACAAGCGGCAGAGAAATTATGAGATATGCCTACTGACTGAAGATAGCTTTGTAGGGTCTCATTTTTAAACTCTGTACCATTGTCGCTTCATATGTTTTGAATTGGTAGTTGAAGCAATACTTGTACTTTCTTAATGAAAGCAATGATTAAATCAGGTGCTTCAGACTTAGCTCTCAGGAATTCTAACCACGTATACCGCTAGTAATCATCAACCATAACAAGTATAGACTTCTTTCCACTGATCGATTGAATACGCATGGGTAAAGAGATCCATATGAATCATTTCAAGTGGCGACTTGTAGGAAGACTCCATCTTTGCTTTGTGGGAACCTTTTTCATCTTTACCATCTCGCACGCTGGGCACAAAGATTCTTTCTCAAACCGCATCTTTGGTAGACCTCTGCCCATACCTTTGCTTGCAAGAGTGTTTATCTCTTTGAAGTTATGGTGAGAGAGACGTCTATGCCATATCCAACATTCTTCCTTTGATGCTTTTGCTATCAAACAAACAGATCGTGTAGCAGATAGAGTTGGAAAGTTTACTGCATATAAGTTTCCGTATCTCTCAGCTTTAAAAATCTCAGAACCATCAGAATCTTCTATGTGTCAATGAGTTATGGTGAACCTAACTTGGTAGTGAACGTCGCAGAACTCGCTCGTACTAAAATGATTGTCATCCAGGCCTTCTACATAGAGTACTTTCTAAATGGTTTCAGTGTCATTTTTTAGCATTCCGTATCCTCTTACATATCCTTTAAGCGTAGAGTTTGCAAAGCCAACAATTCCTGTAGGTTGTTCTACATAGTTGTACAATATGTGCTTGAACCCTGTCATATGCCTTGAACATCCAGAGTCGATAAACCACAGTTGACAGGCATGCAAAAGAACCAACTACTTGGCTTTAGGTACCCATATCCAAATGGGTCCTTTGCTGTTAGCATTCTTTAGTTTATGAAAACTGTTGACCGTGCCTTTAATTCGTCATTCATAACGGGGCTTAGACAACCATTTCCATATGATTTTGACATTTACATCTCTAAAGTCCTTTTTCTTTGAAAAATTGTTTTGCTTAGCCTTAACAATTTGAATCGGTTGAGTAGAGGCTTTGGAAGAAGTTTTTGCATGAGAAAAGCTTTTAACTTTCTTTTTCTTAGGAATAGTGGAGGGAAAAGAGAATAACTTACTGCCACAATGATTGCATAATATTCTTGTGAGCAAACGTCATAATCTTTGATTTGTCAAAAGACTTGCATTTATTGAAACAAAAATGACATTTATTTGCATCAAAACTATTACAAGCATCTTTACAATCACTGTGTGTCCCTGAAATCAAGTTTCTAATTCACAAATCAAATAACAAACAAGATGATTAAACAACCTGTTTAGATTCAAATCACAAATCAAACTGTTTACAATCTGATTATCACTTTCTCTCTCTAAACGTCTCTCTCTCTCTACAAACTCTCTCTCTCTGAATGCAATCTCAATCTCTTGTCATCTATCTATTAAACAACAAAGACAAACTATTTATACCCACTACATAAAACAAGGAAACAAAACAAATACAAAGACTTTGGCTTTATTAACACAAGACTTTGACTTTCCATGAGAGTTGACTTTCCAGCTTTTGAATTCTTGACTTTGGTCTTCAATCTTTATGATCCTGAATCCAACAAATCTTTGCTCTAACATTCTCCCCCTTTGGATCAAGATCATTACTAAAATATTTAGCAATGCGATCTTCTCTCTTTAATCTCAATTTGAATAAACTCCACTTTTGATCAACCTTTACCATTTCTTGTAATCTCCCCTTTGATACAAAAAAGATTTTCTCAAACAATCCAGATTCTCCCCCTATTCATATAAATAAATTTCTGACATTCTCTCTTTTCTTTGATAAACTCTGTATCTTCAAAAACTTTCAGCAATCTTCCAAAAAAATTGTTCTTCAAGAGTTATTAACATTCTCTTCCAAAGGTTGTAACCAAACCTCTTTCAGACACAACTCTGATTGCTTCAGCAAATTATCTTCAACAAATCTGAAATCTTTAACCTCTTTCAGCTTTAACAACAATTTCTTGAACATTTTTCTCCCAACTTTAACATTTCTAACTCAAAACATTTCTTGAACACTTCTCCCCCTTTTTGATGATTTGAGCATCTATATCATCAAAACTTCCTCAATGAAATGTCTTTGACCATTCTGATATTAGAAACAGAGCCTTTGAGTCATTGCCAATTCGAACAAAGTATTCATCTAGATCTTTTCAAATCTAGACAAAATAGAAATGTAACACCTGAATCAACAAATGAATCAGGTAATATGGCTGTCAGTAACACGAAGTTACTGTGTAACGGATACATATAGGAAAGGAGGTTTTGTTATGTTCACTCCCCCATGGCTTCCATCCAATCATCGAAACCCCACAAATGAAATTTTTATGAATGTTATGACAAGAAAACAAATTCCTTGTGTGTTCGTGTAAGTGTAGAATGAATTAAGCATATGATGATTGTTTTTATAAGGCTCAACATTGTGTAAACCACTGAGACAACAGTAGATAAACACGGACTCAATGTGCATGATTGAAGTATGAAGGTGGGGCAGACTTCCTTTTTTTTCAATATCCAGATTTTCCAAATGAAATTCAGATAGCATATGTGCTGTGTCCCCTTAAAATATGAAACATTTTCTTTCTAAGTAGAAAATGAGTGGCTGGTGGGGTTATATCAAGAGTTGGCATGGACTAGTTGCCTGTTTCAATAACGTTAACCAAAGAGTTGTGAAACGCTAGTAATGTGGCTGCCCGACTTAGAAAGTAGTTGGTGCAAAGTTTAAGCTCACAACTAACCAAACTCTCTTTTCCATTTTACCTCGTCACAAAACCTACACTCATTTCTTTTTGACTCCTCACACTCAATCACTAAGGATTAACTTCTTGGGTAGGAAACACTAGTAATCGTGAATCCATAGAAGTTCATTTTAGTCCTAGCACAAAGAAACCCTTTTTGTCCTATAAAGTATATGTTGCTCAAGATAGTTTAACTTGAACAATTAAAGCGCAAATACAAGTCAAATGTATATATGCTCATAATATAATCATGAAAATTTGAGCATTTGAAGCAATGAAGTATTTTCAAACAAGTAAATTGAATGAAAGAATATGAATGCAAGAGACTTGTTTGAAAAATCTGACATTGTATGAAAATGATCAGAAATGAATGATATAACAATTAAGGCTTATGGTCAAGAATAATGTATATCGTCTATATGAAACAAAATATAGACATTCTTGAAATGAATGTTTCGAAATGAAATTACGCTAAAAAGTCATTGAAGTGCAAGCGGGGTATCTTACCATCGAAAAATATGTTTCAAATTTGAGACATGGTAAGAACATATTGAACAGAAAGTCAAACCGGTGTGTGTAAATACTTGAAAGTATATAGAAAAGACAATACATAAGTATTTATCTTTGGAAACACACGGTTTGTAATCATTTAGGCACAAGTAAATCTTGAAAAACATTTAAAAAATACATTTCCAATTCGTGAAATATGTTTAAGAATCGGGAAGTGGTTTGAACATTTAAGAAACATGTTTTCTATGATTGAAAGTTGTCCTTTCTTTCAACCATATTTGAGATTAGATAAAAAATTAACCTTTCTATGCATTCTTAAATCTCATGAAGTCAACTGAAGTCATAAAGATATGATCTTGTAAGCATCTCTCAATTGGCACAAGTCTCAAAGTCTAGTCATATGAGATCTCAGTATCCCCATCTCTCAATAAAGATATGGAATTCCTTTTTACTCAGTTGTGTAATAAGTTGTAGTTGCAAACTTTGTTTGAATTGTAGGCTTGGGGCCATTGTTTTTGGCATGGATAATTATATTTTGATGTAATTAAAGTTCGAGTTGTTACAGATGAATCTGTGTTACAGGAATGTCAAGTAAAGGTTGATTAAGGAACAATGGCTCTTGAATACAGCAATTCAAGACCCGTATTTCAATGACCAAAGACTTTACTCCTGAGTTGAATGATAATGTACTCATACATACATATCTGAGGAAATCAATATTCAAGGGGGAGAAAGACTTTACAGAAAAGCTCACAACTTCTCTTTATCCTTACCAGAACCCGCTACCTTGCGATAACCTAAAACAGGGTTATAGTTTTGAAAGAGCGAGGGTTAGACCGATGGTCTAGTGAGTCCCCTCCAAGCGCTATTGCAACAGTTCAAATATTATTTAAAACATTTAAACAAAGTCTTATGCCTCACGAGCGTAACTCACTCTACTGACCAAACATTTACCACACTTTACGCCTCGCTAGCGTAACTCACACTACTGACCAACACGACCACACTTTACGCCTCACGAGCGTAACTCACACTTCTGACCAACACTGCCGTCAAAGACGGTATGTCTGTCTCGTACTTCCTTATTATGGGGACACACCCCAATGCCATAAACGGGCCACACTCCCCGGTACGATCAGGCGGTCCATACTTCCCGACTTAGGGCAAAACTTCTGAATCAAATGTATGCATCCATCTAATCATCAACAATATATAAAACGAGTTTATATAAACATAGCATGAACATGCCAACGTAATTAAATCAACCTTTTCAATAACCTTCACATTTATCAAATAACTTTCGTAATCGTAAACGGATTTAGTATGAAAGACTAACCTCAGATCCTTCTCGCTTAAAGCCCGCTTTCTAACGATTAACACCACCTACGACAACACCGATAAATCGTTAATCTATCTCGCAGATAACTCTCTTTCCCTATCTAAACATAAAAATACGACACACTTGCCACCCCGGTCAAGACCTCCCCGGTCGAGACCACCCCGGGCGATACACCGGTCTCTCCGGGTCCGGTCGACACCGCTCTCCCCGTGTACGGTCGACACCGGTCTCCCCGGGTCGACACCACACCGGTCGGCACCGGTCTCCCCGGTCCGGTCCGGTCTATATTCAAAACTTTTCTAGAACGATTCAAAACTCGTACAGAACCAAAATAACTCTCAAATATCGAATACAACGGCTAAAAGATTGACAACGAGTTCATTTACCGACTAACTTACTGTAGAAGAAAGTATTAGACTAGAATCATACCTTGATTTTAAGAGAACCAAACGATCTTTCAAAACCCTAGTCTCCCTTTCTCCCTGCTCTCGTCTCCTTCAATCGCTCCAGAAAATATCAGAATGAATTCTGATAAATATCTTAGGGTTAAATTCTATATATATAACCCAAGTTACATTTAACCCCTTTGAACTTTGGGTCTCGCTTAAATTTTCAACCAACTCCCAAAATTATTAAAATTTTTGTAGCCAGATATTACAATATCCCCCCTTCAATAGAATTTCGTCCCCGGAATTCCAACGTTGAACAGATGGGGATACTGAGATCTCATGTCTGCCTCCACTTCCCATGTTGACTCTTGTCCTTTGTGAAATTTCCACACCAGATTTCCTTGGTCCTTGACATTATAATCCAACGGTCAAAGGCCCCCTCGGAACTTATGATCATGGAAAACTCTCCTTTGCTTGCATACCTCGCAAAGGTATCGCTGCTCCACCTCCAACAAGTGCTCTCAAGAGATTCGAGAAATATGACACGAATTATCCCAATTCTCATCGAACACTTTCGGTTATACATGTTATCCGAGATTAATCTAGTTGGTAAGCAATTATCATAGAACACATATAGATCAAGAGATAATAAAGATTAAGAATAACATACCAATCCCTTGAATAAACAATGAAACCCTTGAGTGTTCTTGATACCCTTTGAATACAGAGAAAACGTATAGCGACTATTTAGAAAATTATCAGAGTTCTTATCTAAAACTAAACTAAACATAACTTTAAATACCCAGGCCATATGGGCTTTAACCTTAATGGGTTTTCTAATGGGCTTGGGCCCAATAGTAACTAAACTATTAAACTATTACAATTTAAACCCTCTAATTGACTTTAGCACAATTGCAGTTTAAACCCTTAACTTTAACTTTAATCTTGAATACAATTTATTTGATCCAACAATCTAGCCCTTTGGATTCAAGATTAAAAAAAAATTGCAATTGTCTTCGGGTCTTCACTTTTCTTCTCTTTTCTTCAGATATGACATTGATAGCTTCAAAACTTGATATCTTTGAAAATCTTCAGCAGTCTTCAGATTATATTCTCCTTCTTTGATAATTCTCCCTTTTTGTATCTTCTCCCCCTTTTTGATGAGTGGTGAGAATCATCATTATCAAAACTTTGCAAAACAATCTCCTCCTTTTCAAGACAATCTCCCCCATTGTGTATGATCACGTAAGCACAGTCTTCATCATGTAACGAGCCCTGTATGGAAATAAGAGCAGTCTTCCCAGATGGAAAGAGTGATTATTTCAATCTTTTCAGATTAAAATAGAAAATAGTAACCATTTGAATCTTTTCAAATTCAAACAGTTTAATAGATGTAATCCTGAATCAACAAATGACTCAGTTAGAATGCCTGTCAATGACACAAAGTCACTAAGTAACACAAAGTTACTATATAAGGAGCTGGTTTGATGTAGACTTCCCAGGTCTTCCATTCAATCATCGAATAACACATAGTTATCTATGAACGTTCTGACAGAAAACAAATTTCTGTGTGCTCGTGCATGTGTATGAAAAAATTAAGCATAGATGATTGTTTTTCAATATAGGCTCAAAATATGTAAACTTGTTGAGACAACAACAAATTATACAAAGACTCAATGTGCATGAGAAAAGGTTTGAAGGTGGGGCAACTTTCCTTCTTTTTCAATATTAGTATCTTCCAAATGAAGAACCAATAGCGTATGTGCTGCGTCCCCAAAAAATGTGAAACATTCTCTTTTTGACAAAAGAATGAGTAGTTGGTGAGGTTGTATGCAAGAGATGGCATGGGCTAGTTGCCTATTTCAATGATGGTCACCAAAGAATGTGATCGAATCAGATTATGTGGCTGCCCGACTCAGAAAGAAGTTTGGTGCAGAGTCTAATATTCTTTTACTCTGTTCTCCCACCCTCTTTCTTTTAATGCTCACGTCTAACCAATCTCTCCTTTTCATTTTACCTCGTCACACACCATCACTCAATTCTTTTTACCCCTCTCCCCTCAATCACTCAGGGAATACTTCCTGGGTATGAAACACTGTTTATCGTGAATCCATAGAAGTTCTGTTAAGTTCTCACACTGAATCCCATGTATTTTCCTAAAAGAACATGTTGTTCAACAGTCTTTTGTACATGTAAGCACAAATACCACTTGTTACATGAAGAATATAATATTCAGATATGTCAAAACATAAGATGTTTGACGATGCAATTTTCCCCCTCAAACTAAAAGAGTTTGACAATTAAGCTCATATCATTTTATCATGAAGAATAATATTTTGGAGAATCAAAAACGAATATTGTTTATATGAACAATATATAAACATATTTTCAATGAAAGCACATGAAATGACGTTTGATTCAATCAACAGTGAATACAAAGAACGTGAGTATTACCATAGAAAGATTTAACTTTAGATACATGGTAATAACAAAGTCAAATAAAATATTCTGAACCGTTATGTGTATGAATACTTGACAAAGTATATTGACAAGATAAAACGCAAGAATTTATCTTTAAGAACACACGGTCAGATAAGCATTTAAGTATCCAAAAATCTGTTAAAATCATAGATATTATCCCCCTTAAGATTAAGAAAAAACAGAAAAATAAGGCACTGAAGTGCGGGTTCTAATCCGATGTGATTAGAAGCCATAGTCACTTGAACAACCTGCATAAATGAAAGAAATAATGGTAATCATTTATGAAAATGATTCCTTGATCATTAGCAACAGTTGGAAAATAACCCACAGGATCAAAACTTGGAATACTCCCCCTAGAATAATGAGTAAGGTTTAAGACATGTTCAACATACCAAGTTTGCTGATGAGAAATTGAAAACGCTTTTCATCCAATGGCTTGGTGAAAAGGTCAGCTAACTGGAAGTCAGTTTCAACAAAGTGCATTTCAATATTACCTTTTTCTACATGATCCTTAATGAAATGATAGCATACATCGATATACGTGGTCTTCGAATGTTGTACCGGATTAGCAGTTATAGATATTGCGCTCTTGGAATCACAATAAATAGGAACGCGCTTGTAGTTGTATCCAAAGTCCCTTAAATGTGTCGTCATCCAGAGGACTTGAGAACAGCAGCTAGCAGCAGCTACATACTCAGCCTCGACAGTGGATGTTGAAACACAGTTTTGTTTCTTTGAAGTCCAACTCACAAGTTTGTCACCTATAAATTGACATGACCCAGAGGTGCTTTTCCGGTCTAGCTTGCATTCTGCATGATCAGCATCTGTAAAGGCAGTTAGTTCAAAACGAGAATCCTTTGGATACCAAAGGCCTAGATTAGGAGAACCTTTGAGATATCTAAGGATTCGCTTAACAGCAGTTAAGTGCGACTCTTTAGGATTAGACTGATATCTCTCACAAAAGCATGTGGCAAACATTATATCTGGGCGACTTGCAGTCAGATAAAGTAAAGAACCAATCATGCTACGATACACCTTTTGATCAATAGGTTTTCGGAGGGATCCGCGTCTAAGAGTGTACCAGTAGCCATTGGTGTTTTCATGATTGAACTATCTGACATATTGAACTTTTTCAAAATATCTTTTATATATTTAGCTTGATTAATAAATATGCCTTCGGGTAATTGCTTTACTTGTAGACCAAGAAAGAAATTCAATTCACCCATCATCGACATTTCAAACTTTCTTTCCATTATTTTTGAAAAGTTCTTACAAAATTTCTGATTTGTCGACCCAAATATTATGTCATCAACATAAATCTGAATGAGAATCAAGTCCTCACCTTGCCTTTTAAGAAATAAGGTTGTATCTACTGTACCTTTCTTGAAACCAGAAGCTAAGAGAAATTTAGTGAGAGTTTCATACCAGGCTCGCGGTGCTTGTTTAAGACCATAAAGCGCTTTGTCTAAAACATAGACATGATCAGGGTGATGAGGATCAACGAAACCTTCAGGTTGAGCCACATAGACCTCCTCATGCAGAACGCCGTTCAGAAAAGCCGACTTTACGTCCATTTGATAGACAGTAAAGTTTTTGTGCGCTTCATATGCTAGAAAGATTCTGATGGCTTCGATCCTTGCAACCGGGGTGAATGTTTCATCATAGTCAATGCTCTCTTGTTGACAATACCCTTTTGCAACCAAACGAGCTTTGTTTCTCATAACTACTCCGGCTTCGTCTTTCTTATTTCTGAACACCCACTTTGTTCCAATAACAGATTCACCTTTAGGTAGTGGGATCAAGCGCCATACCTTGTTCCTTTCGAATTGTAGAAGCTCGTCTTGCATGGTAGAAATCCAGAATGGATCACGTAGAGCTTCAGCCGCTTTCTTTGGCTCTAAGGAATTGAGGAAGCTTGAAAACATACAGAAGTTAGCTGTTACAGATCTTGTTGTGACGCCAGATTGTACGTCACCTATCACGTTGTCCAGGGGATGAACCTTAGTCCAACGATGTGTGCTTGGTAGAGCTTCAACTATTTGTTGCGTATTCGACGCATCGTTTTCATCATGCACGACAGGTTTCTCCATAGATGTACTCGGGACATCTTGTACTGGTGTTTCTGATACTGAGGCTTCCGGACTAGTAGTTGAAGTACTTGGGACTTCGTTTCCAGAAGAACTATCTGTAGAGACAGATTCAGCGTTAGTAGTGTCAGAAACTAACGGTGTATCAGTACCTGATGGAGATGAAGTTTTAGTGACTTCTTCGGAAGGTCCAGACATGTCTTCAGATATAGTGGGGACCTCCGAGCTTGTACAACTTGTTATTGATGTTGATATGCCTTTTTCAAAATCTGCACATATATCATCAAAGGCATCAATAAACAATAAATCTAACTCAGATGAAGTAGAGTTAGAGCTAGAAGAAGTGGATCCTTGAGAAGCTGGTTCTATTCGAGATTGAATATAATCTTTGTCCTTAATTACGAGTTCTGAACTGTTGTGTCCAGAAGTCCTTGTAGTATTCTCATCAAAGGAGACATTCATGCTCTCAACAACCGACTTGGTTCGAATCATGTAAATTCAATAAGCTTTAGATGTCAGAGAGTATCCAACGAGATATCCTTCATCCGCTTTCTTATCAAACTTTGATAATCCTTGACGCTCTTTTAGAATGTAACACCTGCAACCAAAAACACAAAGGAACTTGATGTTAGGTGTACGATTGTTGATTAACTCATATGTTGTCTTATTAAAGCGCTTGACCACAATGGTACGTTTCTGTGTAAAACACGCTGTAGCGACTGCCTCAGCCCAAAGGTACATGGGTAGATCTGAGTAAGCAAGCATAGTCCGAGCTGCTTCAACCAGAGTGCGGTTCTTTCGTTCAACAATGTCGTTTTGCTGCAGAGTGTAGGCGGCGGAGAAATTATGTGAAATACCCACAGAAGTAAGATAACTCTTCAGGGTGTAATTCTTGAACTCCGTGCCATTATCACTGTGAATGGTTCTGACTGGCAGTTGAAGGCGTACTTGAATGCGCTTGATGAAAGCGATAATCAACTCTGGCGCATCTGACTTGTTGCGAAGAAACTCGAGCCATGTATACCTTGAGTAGTCATCTATCATTACCAACACATATTTCTTTCCGTTGATTGATGCTGTGCGCATTGGGCCAGAAAGGTCCATATGAAGAAGTTCCAGTGCAGATGAGGTCGATGATTCAGCTTTGGACTTGAAGGAGCTACGCTTCATTTTGCCCAACTCACATGTGGAACAGAGTGAGTCTTTTTCGAACTTCATTTCTGGTAGACCTTTGACCAGACCTTGTCTTTGTAGCTTCGCTATAGATCGGAAATTCTGATGAGACAAGCGTCGATGCCACGTCCACGATTGTGCTTTAGAAGCTTTGGCTAGTAGGCATACTGGCGTGTGGCAGACAGTGTAGGAAAATCTACACAGTATAGATTTCCATGGCGCTCAGCTTCATAACCATCGGGATCCTCTAGATAGCAATGAGTAGTTGTGAAGCGGACTTGATATTTCATGTCACAGAAGTGACTGGTACTGAACAGGTTGTCATCAAGTCCTTCAACATATAGCACTTTGTGAATCTTCACAACACCGTTATTGAGCATTCCATATCCTCTGACGTGGCCTTCGGCTTTAGAATTGGCAACTCTAACTGCTACGGCAGGCTCCTCCACATAGTTATGCAAGAGTTGCTTGAATCCTGTCATGTGGCGTAAACATCCGGAATCTATTACCCACAATCGACAGGCCTGCAAAAGACACAATTAATTTCGCTTAGGTACCCATATCAGGATGGGTCCTTCGCGGTTAGCATCAAGCAACAAAGGAATATCATCTGGTTTGACTTTCACTCTCCATTCATAACGCGGTTTTGGAACCCATTTCCGAACCATCTTAACATTTAATTCCTGAAAGTGCTTTTTAGAAGTAGGATTGGCAACCTTAGCACAATACACTTTTGGTTGTGTAGAAGAATCAGAATTAGAGATCAGCTTAGCTTTTCTTTTATTCTTTTTGGACTTAGGAGGGGAGTAGTATTTGAATGAATTATCCCAACAGTGTTTGCAATAAAGATTCTTTCGAGCAAAATTCATAAACTTAGATTTATCGGAACAAATCTTACATTCATGTTTATCAAAAGAAGTACTATTCAAAATAACACTGTCTGTAGGACAACTACTAGAATTCAAACTATTCTTTTTATTCAAACGAAGATCTTTATTCTTCTTACTCCTCCCAACTCCATTTCCTTTTATATCTGAAACAGAAACAGGAACCTTGTTAGTCTCTAACTTAGAAGGTGGTTCTTTTCTAGTACTCTTTGAAGTCTCACCTTTTTCAAAAATACTCGGTGGATATTCAGGACAATCAGAGTAAACAACTGAAGGTTTTGTAGAGGCATCAAATTCCGGATTGGTTCTTACCTTCCGGCTTGGATCATTTAGCATCTCTTTATCATTTGATGCATTTTTAAACAAAGTAATTTTCAAATCATTGATCTCAGTGCAAAGCTCTTGATTTATTTTTAAAGACTCTTCAAGTTTATGTTTGAGATCAAAGTTTTCATCTTCAACCTCATCAAGAGACTGTTGCAACATATCAATTTGCTTCATCAATTCAGATGTATTATCATTCACATAATTTGACCCCATTAAATCGGAAACAAGATCAGAGTCTCAAGCATTCATTATTTCAGAGAATATCTCTTCAGTCGTGGACTTAATAAACTCCGTTTTATCATTTTTAGAACAAGATTCATTCGTGTTAGCAGTTTCTTCTTCAACCTCTTCAACAAGTAAAGGTTTAGAAGCAATGGGAGTTGAGGTTGATGGTATAGTAGATGGATCAACATCCGATTCATACACATCATATTTACATGTAGTCTCAGGTAGAACTTTGGTGGTGCTCACTGATTCTTTAGAAGGTGTGGTAAATAGTGATTCAAACTCAGTAAATTCGATCTTTCGAGTTGCATAGCTTTCGTTCAGGTCACCATATGTAAAACCAACAGATTTAAAAAGATTTTGAGAATCAGTGTCCCCAGACTTGTTCTTTCCCATTTCTTCTTGACCTTTGGTCTCTTCAGAAGGTTTAGGAGAACTTTCTTCAACAAAAGTAGCGCGAATGTCAGGAATGGGTTTTATTGCGGAGCCAAATTTATCAAAATTATATAGGTGCTCCGGTGCCTTTTTCAAAATTTCATTAATTGGCACACCCGAACCTGGTTTAAGTTTGTAAAACCTTTCGTCTTGGACTTTATTGGTCAACAGATTTAATGTCTGTTCAGTCTGACCTCGTTTTATGTTAATGTCATCCAGTTGCTTTATTTTGGTGTAAGCTTCATTTCTTTCTTTATAACAAACTTCAAATTTGATTTGAAACTCACCCTTTTCAGCATTAAGATTCACAAGATCTGTTTCTAAACCAGATATTTTTTCTTTTAAATACTCTTTTTCAGCTTTTAAATCATCTTTTTCCTTTTCCTTTTCTTCCACAACAACTTTTAAAATAGCATTTTCATCACGAAAGCTCAAAACAGATTGATGTGCAGAGCTAAGTTTGCCTTTCAGTAAAGCAAATTCATCTTTCATGCCATGTATTTGGGCCATTAAAGATTCAATAAGTTCAGAATTTTCACTTACCTCAGAGATTGCTTCTTCGGATTATGTCTCAGAGTCTTCATCGTCACCTTCCAGCTTTGCCATGTAAGAAACTTGGGTGAAATGTGCTTGTTCCTCGTCATCAGAACTTTGGAACAACCAGTTCTCTTCTTCAGCCATTAGTACTTTTCCTACTTCAGCTTTCTTGGCAATCAGTGACTTTCTTGAGTAGTACTCTGAGTTCTTCACTTTCTTGAATTTGCAGTCCCTTGAGAAGTGCCCAAATTTGCCACAGTTGTAGCATCTTCCTGGTTCATCCTTTCGCTCTTCTCGCTTCTCCTCTCTCTTTTCTTCTCGTTTATCTTCCTTCCGATCTTCTCGTCTTTCCTCTCTCTTTCCATGCCTCGGCTTGTATCGCATCTCAGACTTCTCTTTCTTGTATCCATCATACTTTGGCTTTGAGTAAAATCTTTTCTTGCCAAAGCTCTTCTTGAATCGTCGCGTAATGAGAGCCAAGTCTTCAGAGAACTTTTGAATATCAGGATCTGAATCAACTTCCAGTTCTTCAATGCTATAATCAGAGTAAGAGTCAGTAACTTCAGTAACTAGAGCTTTAGATGCCTTTTTCTTCGACCTTGCAGAGGATACAGAACCTTTGCCGGCATTGAGAGCCACAGAATCCTTCAGATGATTAGACTCATTATTAATAGATCTCACCTCATCCTCATGTTGAGCAAGAGTAGAGAAGATATCGGTGACATTTTCTCCAGCCATATTCTTCGACATCTGGAGGTTGATAGAAAAGTTCTTCCATTCTGGATTCAGATTCTTGATGAACTTGTAGTTTATCTCAGAAGCAGATTTGGCGATGTTGTTCCTCCGCAAGTCATTGAGAATAATGTTGTACCTATTGTAGGTATCTAAAAGCAGCTCTCCTTCTTTTGCATGAAATTATCACAGAACACATATAGATCAAGAGATAATAAAGATTAAGAATAACATACCAATCCCTTGAATAAACAATGAAACCTTTGAGTGTTCTTGATATCCTTTGAATACAGAGAAAACGTATAGCGACTATTTAGAAAATTATCAGAGTTTTACCTAAAACTAAACTAAACATAACTTTAAATACCCAGGCCATATGGGCTTTAACCTTAATGGGTTTTCTAATGGGCTTGGGCCCAATAGTAACTAAACTATTAAACTATTACAATTTAAACCCTCTAATAGACTTTAGCACAATTGCAGTTTAAACCCTTAACTTTAACTTTAATCTTGAATACAATTTATTTGATCCAACAATACACTACCTCTCCAACTCCTTCCATAGCTTCTAGAGACTCCAAAAAATAAACCAACACTAGCTTTCTCTCGAACGTACCACTCCAATCTATGGGAATAACTTATGCATTAAGTCGCCCCCTTTCAAATCATTAGATTCACAAGACTAGTGTTCTTTCATCCATTCCGACTTAACTTCCCTCAAATTCTCCAAGCATTCTGTTCCAAAACCAAGGCCGTATCATCTCAGGTCAACTCCTGCATCAACATGCATATAGTAAAGCTTTGTTACCACAATAACCGCAGAATTATGAATTTCTTCATCCGGTAATAAGCCATTGCATAGTAACTTCTCTCGGTTCGGCATACGTCGAACGTAAAAGCACTTTGTTTCTCACACCATATTGTTCACCGTTCAACGGTGATATTCAACTCATACACAGTAACATACATCGCCCCAAAGGTCATCACTCCACTTCCATAATAAAAGAAAATTCCACATTACCTTACCCTCACAGCCCACTAATTCCAACTGAACGAATCATAATGACTCCCACTTCAATTCTCGTCGCTTCCAACAATTGTCAGGTCGCAATTGAAATAAATTCAAACTTTACCCGTTCCAACATAGAGTGACCATGCTCTTATCATCACTCCAACTTAACACTGGATGATAGGTTCACTTGGAACCTTCTTTACACAATTACCAAGTTGACTCACTCCGAGCACTACCTCCAACCGCTTCTTCCCCTTCTTTCTCGAAAACACGAACATGCTTCTAATGCTAGGCTCACTAGGTAGCCCAAATTCTTAGACCAACCGCCCATTTTAACTTTATCCACTCTTGAACCATAGCATACACTCTAACCTCATTTCTCACGCCTTCTCTAGGGTTTATAAACTCACTTAACAAAAATTCTATAAATACAAACTCCAAAATCCTGCGCCACTTGCCAAACTTCTTACTCTCAGGTCAACAATTCCAACTCGTCAAAACACAAACTACATTACTATAATTCACCAAACGCTTATCGACAATACACACGCGAGACATTAACTACTCTCTCCCAAACATTACTCACTGATCGAAGACACCTCACACTCCTCACTCTCCTTCGCCATCTATAGGGTTCCTTCACCTTCGAAGAATACTTCGACATCCTCACGGATTTTCCCTGTCTCCTACAACCCATCATGAACTACGACATTCACATCAATATGTCAATGAAATAGATGAGCTTGTCCAACACCTCTCTGCGACCCAGGAACCCAAGGTTCCTCCATGAAGTTGTCGTCAACTATCCCTCGAACCCATAAACTTCAGATTAGCAAAATCACCAACCCAACAAACATCTATGCATCTCTGCCACATTTTTGACACATTCAAAAAGTTCACCGAGAATTACTGAGCGAGGGTTTTCGCCAATGCTCATCCTATAACACTAACACAAGTCTAAAACTTAACCTCAAAGAAGCTCCTTACCAGTATAATGACTTGAACGACCACTTTGGAATAAAAAATAACACCATCTCATCTAACCATTCATCTCCCTATCACATCATTACCATAACAACAAAATCTCCACAACACTTGGTACACATAACAGATTCTCTCCTCATCATGTCGATCGTAACACCAATATTTGAGATAAAGTCGTTTCACGACATTGCCCTGTTCAAATCTGGACCGCCCGTATACTTTTGAATATCTAAACCACTCAACACGAATTCGCTTCTGATCGACTTATCGCGATATGCCATATACAAAATCGGGTAGTCGGTAAGATTAACCGTACTCTCTCACGGGTTAACTTGCTCGAAGTGCAACTACCTGATTACTCCCTATACCTTACTCCCACACGAACCATCATAACCTCATGGGAATTTAACTGACCAACTAACAATCTTCCATTTTGAAAAGTCCCCTCAAGGTGGTCCTATACCATTCTAGATACACACCGTTCCCGAATGACCTCTAGCTTAAGAAACTCAGAAAAACATGACCGTAGCCACTTTCCCATTTTTCAGCGTCCCGACAATGGCCTCAAGAATTTGTCACTGACTTCAGCATCACCGTCGACATAGTGATACTTCAACAATATTTTCGACTAACAAGGATTCCCAAAGGACCTACTCTATCCAATGCATCATAACTATCTCGGTGTCCCACCAACTTCACACGTTGAAGGCACATGACTTATTTGATAGAATCTGATTACCAGATCAACTCAAAACTCCCGCTCGATTCCAATGCATCATAACATTGCCCTGTTCAAATCTGGACCGCCCGTAAACTTTTGAATATCTAAACCACTCAACACGAATTCGCTTCTGATCGGCTTATCGCGATATGCCATATACAAAATCGGGTAGTCGGTAAGATTAACCGTACTCTCTCACGGGTTAACTTGCTCGAAGTGCAACTACCTGATTACTCCCTATACCTTACTCCCACACGAACCATCATAACCTCATGGGAATTTAACTGACCAACTAACAATCTTCCATTTTGAAAAGTCCCCTCAAGGTGGTCCTATACCATTCCAGATACACACCGTTCCCGAATGACCTCTAGCTTAAGAAACTCAGAAAAACATGACCGTAGCCACTTTCCCATTTTTCAGCGTCCCGACAATGGCCTCAAGAATTTGTCACTGACTTCAGCATCACCGTTGACATAGTGATACTTCAACAATATTTTCGACTAACAAGGATTCCCAAAGGACCTACTCTATCCAATGCATCATAACTATCTCGGTGTCCCACCAACTTCACACGTTGAAGGCACATGACTTACTTGATAGAATCTGATTACCAGATCAACTCAAAACTCCCGCTAGATGTCAATAACTTTTCATCCAAAAACCACAACGTTACAAAACAACACGCTGCTAAAAGGCGTACCTTAACGACTTCGAATTCCACCCCAAAAAACACCACTCTTCGACTACACTATCTTAGGTTAGAAGTGCATGCTACCACAAAACAAATCATTCTTAACACTCAAGGGCTAAGGCTTCTGTCATTCTCCGCATTTCCCTAGAAGGAATATCAGGATCATGAATCGACCGACAATGGCCCGAACGTCACACTCTCATCCTTCACCCCTTTCCTTATCCTTAACTTCAATGCTTCCTTACGACCTAGCGAGTTCATAGCCTTCATGCATGACAACATATTAGTTTGAAATCATTTGACACATTTGAAAATCTTTTCAATGAAATTTACTCAAGCGATTTCAAGAAGTTCTAACAAAATTACTTATGCTGAGTGAGTTAGTCGACTTCCGCCCTTGCTGGCATGACTAAGTCCATACCAGTCTTCCTTATAACATCATACGGTCAAAAGATGTTATATTTTCCACACAAGATGACTCCTTTATAAAAGAAGTGCAATAACTCCCAAATTACTAAGTTCAAAATTTAGCGCATCGTGCAATAAACTTGCCCTTTTTCTAAAACCCCCACACATTTACACACGCTAACTCATTTTCAAAACAAATGACTCAAAGGTGCACACACACCAATAAACCTGACATGAAAGACTCATGCAACTTATTCGAAAACACCATGCATGATACTCCCACTTCTTTGAAGGCTATTCTCTCTCGTAAGGTCGACCGCTTACACCCACACCAATATACCACCGACCATTACTCCCAACCAACAAGTCAGGTCCCTCACAATAGCATCTATCTTCAGCATCAATGATTCTCAACATTCTGGTATGTTCCACTACCAGTAACCAACACGACAAATTGATTCGCAATTCCTGCGTCCTTACTTTGGTCCAACTATGCTTACCAACAATAGCTCATTTTCATTCTGTCTTCATTCCATTTAATAGTCAACACGAATACCGTATCTCAACCACCCTTGCCAACTTTCAATTAACTAATGATTCAAAAGGCTCAAATTTATTATTCGATTCTTGGGGTGAACTCTCCTGATGTTCATAGATCGACATCAGAAACTTCCAAACTGACGATTCCCTTGGAGTGACCAACTCACCTCCAATCGTCAATCTTCCCTTTTCAGACCCAAGGAGTTCTTCCTCCAGACGAAACATCTACATCCCACACAATACTCAACCCATAAGGTATTAACCTTAAACCCATGAACGTGCTCGCACAACACGCCAGACCAACGCTATCGTTTCAATGATAGAGCTCACTACCCAAAACTACACCCACCAACTTACCCAACAATAGTACTCGAGTATACCCATGCACCTGTAGATTCATAATGGCATTGGCCAGATGCAATTCTGAATTTACCTTACATGAGAGTCCTCACTATTGTCGTCCCAATTCACAAATACCAATGACTCCTTAAAGGCTTCCTAAATCTCAGTTGTGTGCCTCCATACCACAGTTTAAGTTTAGGCCTATCCGGTCACCTAAATCCCTTAAACTATGGCTCTGATACGAACTGTAACAACTCGAACTTTAATTACATCAAAATGTAATTATCTATACCAAAAACAATGGCCCCAAGCCTACAATCAAACAAAGATTGCAACTACAACTTATTACACAACTAAGTAAAAAGGAAACCTACTACAAAGAGTCTTCTAGCTTCAGGGAAAAGCTCACAACTTCTCTTTATCCTTACCAGAACCTGCTACCTTGCGATAACCTGAAAAAGGGTTGTAGTTTTGAAAGAGCGAGGGTTAGACCGATGGTCTAGTGAGTCCCCTCCAAGCGCTACTGCAACAGTTCAAATATTATTTAATACATTTAAACAAAGCCTTATGCCTCACGAGCGTAACTCACTCTACTAACCAAACATTTACCACACTTTACGCCTTGCGAGCGTAACTCACACTACTGACCAACACGACCACACTTTACGCCTCCTGAGCGTAACTCACACTACTGACCAATACTGTCGTCAAAGACGGTATGTCTGTCTCGTACTTCCTTATTTTGTGGACACACCCCAATGGCATAAACGGGCCACACTCCCCGGTACGATCAGGCGAGCCACAGTTCCCGACTTAGGTAAAAACTTCAGAATCAAATGTATGCATACATCTAATCATCAACAATATATAAAACGAGTTTATATAAACATAGCATGAACATGCCAACACAATTAAATCAACCTTTTCAATAACCTTCACATTTATCAAATAACTTTCGTAATCGTAAACGGATTTAGTTTGAAAGACTCACCTCAGATCCTTCTCGCTTAAAGCCCGCTTTCTAACGATTAACACCACCTACGACAACACCGATAAATCGGTAATCTATCTCTCATATAACTCTCTTTCCCTCTCTAAACATAAAAATACGACACACTTGCCACCCCGGTCAAGACCGCCCCGGTTGAGACTACACCGGGCGATACACCGGTCAACACGCTGGTCTTCCCGGGTCCAATCGACACCGGTATCCCCGGGTCAACACCACACCGGTCGGCACCGGTCTCCCCGGTCCGTTCGATATTCAAAACTTGTCCAGAATGATTCAAAACTCGAACAGAACCAAAATAACTCTCAAATCTCGAATACAACGACTAAAAGCTTGACAACGAGATCATTTACCGAATAACTTACTGTAGAAGAAAGTATTAGACTAGAATCATACCTTGATATGAAGAGAATCGAACGATCCTTCAAAACCCTAGTCTCCCTTTCTCCCTGCTCTCGTCTCCTTCAATCGCTCCAGAAAATATCAGAATGAATTCTGTTAAATATCTTAGGGTTAAATTCTATATATATAACCCAAGTTACATTTAACCCCCTTGAACTTTGGGTCTCGCTTAACTTTTCACCCAACTCCCAAAATTATTAAAATTTTCGTACCCAAATATTACATCATCCTTTTTCTTCGGTATCCATTTGTATTTGGATCCAACAGTGTTAGCACATGATTTTGGCACCCATTTAAATTTGGGTCCGCTTTTCTTTTGAAAAACATATGCAGAACTAGAACGATAAGAGTATACATGATACATCCCAAACCAAACATCATAATATTTCCGAGAAGCATAATCATTTCTATCATAATTGGAAGACTTTCTAGCAAACGGAAATAACTAGAATAATTGATGTCTTGAATATTTCTTGTAAGAGAATACAAGTTTTGTTTTAGAAATAACAACATTCACAATCAAATCATCTTTACTAGTAGTATTCTTATTACAATCAGTACTAGAAAATGATTTAGTATTCTCATTCATCTTCTTCTTAGGTTGCCACTCAGATTTAACTCCATGCCTTTTCTTTATCACATCTGAAAATTTTGAAGCTTCAAAGTTAGAACGGTGAGAATCAAACAAATGCTTCTTCTTTGACTTACCAGTGTTGATCTGTTTATGTGAATGCCCAGATTTCTTCTTTTTACCTTTGGCAACTTTGGCTTTCACAGGAACTGATTTATCAACCTTCGATGATGTTTCACCTTTTTCGTAAACACTTGGCAATCCAAAAGAATTAATAACAAAAGATTAATGATCAGGTAGTTTAGTATTAAAATCAAATTGAGAAATACAGTCATCTAAATCACCATCAGAGTTTAAGAAATCAAACCCATCATTAAGTAAACTAGACATATCATCAGAATATGAAGCCTTAGAAGGGTTAGAAAAATAAGAATTTTTCAACACAGTTTGATCTAAATTCATCAAAATTCTTTCTTCTGTCAGAGTATTCTCGAGTTCATAAATTTTACTTTCTAACACGAGAGGAGGAATGTAAATTTTACCTTCGATAGGATTTTCCCCCAACTCTTTTGAAGAGTAACTCTCAAAATAATCATTAGAAAGAAATTTTGATTTATCAGAAATATAACTGTTATTCAACCTCTCATATCGAAATGCAAGTTGAACTTTAGTTGTGTTCTTTCTTTTATCAAATTCCTTAGCTTCATTCTCTTCAGATAGTTTAGTCCACTCAACATGAAGTTTAGGATATTGTGGTGCCAGTTTTAGAAAACCAAAATCATAAAGAGTAGACACTTCTGATATACCCTTTTTAAGATAGTGTGGATTCTCGTAACCGAGTCCCCAACACTCTTTGTTCTCTTTGGGTTTGTTTAGATGAATGGTTTTGTTTGGATCGAATTCTTAACAAGAATAAATACTCAGAAATAATATCAAAGAAGTTTGTGGAATAACACTTTGATATTCAATGTAACAGTAAACAAACAGTATAAATTTGATGAACAACTTGTAAACTTATATTGAATGATTGAAGTTACAAGATTACACACACAACCTCAATCTTGAAGAACAGGCTCTTTCAAGACGAATTCTACTTCTCTAGAATTAGGAACTATGCTTTGAGGTTGATTTTCTCTAGAACAAAAACTTAGAATGAATAATGTCTAAACTATTCTATCAATTCTATACATATACTGAATAAAAGATAATTACAATTAATAAAATATCTTCAGAATATCTTCCATGAATATCTTCAGTCTATCCAGCTGTCATTCTTGTAATTCGGATCTCCATCTTATAAGCAGCACTAATCACCTTGGAAGTATTAACTGAATCTTTGCAGCATTAACTACTAAGCAGCACTAACCTCTAGCAGTACTAACTTTGTTCAAGCAGCACTAACTTTGACTAGCAGTATTAATTCTACTAAAAGTAGTAATACCTAGCAGTATTAAAATTGAAATCCTCTAGCAGTAGTAATTCTGTACTAGCAGCATTAAACACTTAAGCTTTTCTTCAATTCCCAACAATCTCCCCCTAACTTGGCTTTTATAAAGAGAAGTCAAGTTCTTCAAATCTAATATTCAAGATGCTTTCAACATCACATATTTAGTTGCCCAAATTTGGATCTAGACCCAAACTTTGATTGACAGTTCTTTTCACCATAATTTTTGCCATCTCTGAATCCTTTGTGCATACTAGCTGGGCTTTTAACATCCCTACTAGCTTCTCCTTGCTATGATCATAGATTTTGTCCACCAGATAATATTCATGATAACATTTATCAATGGTAATCATGTATACACCACAGTTTTCAAATAACATCCAGTTATCTATCTTCTTGAATAAATACTCATGATTATGATCTTTAATCCTGTATGCTACTCTCTCTGGATCAAACATCATGCACAAGTATTCCATAGACACCTTGCGAAGATTTTCTTCATTATCTTTTAACACAGGCTCATAGAGTTTCATCCCCACTTTATACATTTCTTCTAAGTCTGCTCTTGAACAACTTCTGATCACTTTCCCCCAGGTTGAAAAAGCTTCAAATGTACCATCATCTCTCTTGATTCTGAAGAAATCCTTTCCATTATCTCTTAGAATGTCCCAGAAGGTAATCTCAGGAGCTTTCATAGAGATTGGAACAGCCTTAATGGGTTCTACAATTGTCATGTAGACATCCATATTCTCATCAGTTTGTTTATTGGACTGTTCTGGATTATGCACTGGTTCTGCTGCTGTTTCTTCTCTTTCCTCTACTCTTGGCCTTTTAGACTGCTTTTTGGAAGAAATTGTCTTCACCCTCTTTCCAGATTTGGCTTCTACATCAACATTCTCATGTTCTTTCTTCATCTCTTCAGCTTTGTCCTTTGAGGGTGTGGTCTCCTCAGGGAATGGTTGTTGAATATTGAGGTCATGCCTCTCCTTCATTCTTCTCTCAGCCTCTTCCCTTTGAGATGAATCCCCTTGAAGCTTTTCCATCTCTTTCTTGTACAACTCTTCAACCTGATTGTATTCCATGTTTGTGAACATCTCCCCCTTAACTCCAATTGCACCTTTCAGAAAATTTATCATTTTTCTTCTTTCTTGATTGGCCAAAGAGGTCTTGGAGGGTTGTCTTTTCTGCTTTTGAATTGGCATCTTTTTGACTTGAAGTTTCTTGGCCTGAGCTGCTTCTTTGATACTTTTCTGATACTCTGCATTTAGCTTTCTAGCCATGTTCTTTGCAAGTTCTCTATCTGTCTTAGTTTGCAGCTGTTCCTCCTTTTCCATTTGATCTTGAAGATTCTTTGCTATTTCCTCATCTAATTCAGTCTGAGCCTTTTTCTTTGCAGACAGTTCAGCTTCAACCATCTTTTCCTTTCCTTTTCCCTTTGTATCCTTCAAGATTGCCTTTTCTTTTCCCTTTTTGAGATCCCTCCTTCATTGATGACTACTCCCTTGGCCTTTTGACTAGCCTTAGGAGTATCATTCTTGGCTTTAACTAAAGTTTCTATAATCTCCATTTCCTCTACAGAGAGCCCTGTTTCTGCTTCTTTTGCCTCAGTAGCATTAACTGTTTCTGCTGTTTCAGCAGCATTAACAGTTTCTGCTTCTTGGACAAAATCTGTTTCTGCTTCTATCCCATTCTCTTTCTCCCCCTCAACTTTAACTCCCTTATCAGAAGACCTTTCTGTCTCTTTTTCAGACTCTTTCTCCCCCTTGTTGGAAGCATCTTTATCAGCTGATCTCTTCTTCAAAACATACTGTTTTCTTCTCTTCTTTTGCACTAGCTTTGACACCATTTTCTTTAGCTTTGCAATCTGTTCTTGTTGAGACAAGATTATCAGCTTCATTTCATCTATCTCTTTGCCTTGTTTGAGTACATCCATGTTGATGTTTCCTATGGTTTCCATCAATTCGTCATAGTTATATCTGTCCTCACCTTCTCCAGGAGTGTTACCCCCTTTTGAGGGATCATTGGATCTTTTATTAGTGGAAGTATTCTGCCTAGCAGAAGCACTATCCACCCCCGTGGTTTCTTGGCACCTGGGACCTTTGGATGATTGCTCACGCAATGTTGCCATGGGGAAGGTCTTAGAGATGTTACCACTGTCATTCTCTGTGCTAGCAGAAGTAGTGGCATCCTTCTCACCCATATGCTCTTTCATCTCCTTAGAGAGCACCTCCTGAGGGTTGGGAGACACCTTATTGGTTTCCCTTTGGATATTCTCTAAAGGAGAATTCTCCCTTAGAGGGCTTAAAGGCTTAGTGGGTGAAGGTACAAGAAAGGAAGGAGCCTTCTTTACCTGTTTCCTTTTGTAAGTTTGGGTAATAAGAGAAGTGGGCTTATGAAGTAGGGACTGTGGGATAGATATAGAGTGGGAAGGTTGGGTTTGGCTAGCAGTGGGAATCTCTAATGAGGGCCTTGACCCTGCTGCCATACCTTCTTGTGGTTGGGACACCACCATCATTGTTGAGAACAATGGGGTGTCAACTCCTTCCGAGTCCCTAGCAGATCTTCTCATGTTTGAGAAAACCTTGCCTTTAGGGGGTTTAGGTACATATAACCCATCAAAATGAGTTATGTCCGTCAATTCAGTAGTAATAACTCCCTGAACAAACCTGGGATACATGAAGAAACTCTTCTTGTTGTCCAGATTTGAGACAAGATCATTGAAGATCATTTGAGAAAAGTTGTATTTTTTAGTAGTGGATAAACATACCAATGCATAGGCAATTGGACTGCTAAATTGGCTCCAGCCAGTTGTTTTCTTAGAAATACAATGCATCAAGGTATGAACAAAGAACCTCCATTAGGGTGAAAACTGAGCTTTGAAAAACTTGAAAATCCCCAATTGGCCTTCATACCCCATTCTTGTGAGGTTTGAAAACAAATCCTCATTTGGGATAGAAGAAATACCTGAAGCATCGTCTAGACGTAGACAGATGTGAATAGTCTCCTCAGTAACTGTCAAGGGTTTGTCACACACCCTTGTTTGGATGCACGTCACTCCATTTTCAGTGCTAGTAGTGGCATTGGCCCAGAATTGCCTCTGATGCTCTATGTAGATGGTAGGGGACATGGTGAGAGCATGAGCAATATGACTTATCCTCAGAAAGTCGACTATCTAGTAAAACCCTTCAACTTGTTTGGGCTTTTGGAGCATCGCGATCTCATTGTGCTCATCGATAAATGCCATGCATGCCATTGAACTTGAATATTATTGCCTGAAAACTTGGTACTTGAGATAAAAAGGTTAGAGCGCAAGTGAACAGTATGCAAAGAGTCATTATGAACTTTTTAGGCAGGCAAAGGGTATTTATAATATTTAGGACATAAGCAGTATTAACCTGGAGAATTAGTGAAAGCAGTATTAACAGTGAGCAGTATTAACTAACTAGCAGTATTAACTGAGAGCAGTATTAACCACTAGCAGTATTAACTAACTAGCAGTATTAACTGAGAACAGTATTAACCACTAGCAGTATTAACTAACTCAGTACGAAAACTGTACTGGCAGTATTAACCATACTTACACTTTTAAGCTTGTGATGAACTGAGTACTACTATACATTTCCTGAAAAAGAAGATTAGTAACACCAAGAATAAACAATATACAGGTATTTAACCACTTTTTGAGAAGGGCTTATTTAGAGTTGATCATTCCCACACTTGGTACCAAGAAAGTGAATCTACCCACATCAAAGGCTTTGGTGAATAGATCAGCAAACTGGTTATCAGTATGAACTTTTACAACTTAAAAAGTTTCTTTTCATTGCAGTCTCTTATAAAGTGATACCTGATCTCAATGTGCTTTGTCTTTGAGTGCTTGACAAGATTATTAACAATGCTAATAGCACTGCTATTATCAATAAAGATTGGAGTGTGTAGAAAGGTTACCCCATAGTCCAACATTTGATTCTGAATCCATAACACTTGAGAACAGCAACTTGCAGCTGCTATGTACTCTACTTCTATTGTAGATGCGGACACTGTGGTTTATTTCTTGCACTGCCATGAAACTAGTCTTGCACCCAAAAACTGGCATCCTCCAGAAGTAGATTTTCTGTCCAAATTTGCTCCACCTAAATCACTGTCTGAGTATGCAAGTAGGTCAAATGATGAGTCATGAGGATACCAAAGTCCCAATCTAGGTTGCCCTTTGAGATATCTGAATATCCTCTTAACAGATTGAAAGTGTGATTGCTTTGGCCTAACTTGGAATCTTGCACATACACAGACTGGAAACATTATATCTGGCCTAGAAGCTGTAAGATACATGAGAGAGCCAATCATGGATCTATAAAGATGAACATCCATATCGTTCCCCTCAAGATCTGTTGTTATCTTCTTGTGTGTCTCTATATGTGTGATGGCAGGTTTTGAGTCTGAGAAACCTAACTTGGATAGAATGTCCTGCACATACTTGGACTGACAGATAAAAATACTATCTGACTTTTGTTGAACTTGGAGTCCAAGGAAGAAAGTAAGTTCCCCCATGGAACTCATTTTGAACCTTTGATGCATTAGTTCCTCAAACTCCTTGCACATAGTGTTTCTTGTGGATCCAAAGATAATATCATCCACATAGATTTGGACCAGCAAGATGTCCTTCTTCTTTCTCTTGATGAACAGAGTCTTATCAATGACTCCTCTTTCAAAGCCATTTTCCAAGAGATAGGATGACAGAGTGTCATACCATGGTGCTTGATGCAGTCCATAAAGTGCTTTCTTCAATTTGTATACTTTGTCTGGATAGCTTGGGTTTTCAAACCCTGGTGGTTGACAGACATATACTTCTTCTTCAATTGAGCCATATAGAAATGCACTTTTTACATCAATTTGGTAGACTTTGAATCTCATATAAGAAGCATAGGCCAGGAATAATCTGATTGCTTCTATCCTAGCCACTGGTGCAAATACTTCTTCATAGTCTATTCCTTCTTCTTGTGTATACCCTTGTGCCACCAATCTTGCTTTGTTCCTTATAACTATTCCTCTCTCTTCTCTCTTATTCCTGAATACCCATTTTGTGCCTATTGGTCTTTGACCTTTAAGAAGGTCTACCAGATCCCAAACATCTTGCAGCTTGAATTGTAGCAGATCTTCTTGCAAAGCTTCTATCCATCTGGACTCTTTCATAGCATCACGAGCCTTCTTAGGCTCAAGTTTGGATAGAAAGCAAGAAAGCACTGTATGTTGTTGGTCTTGCATATCTTGCAGTCTGTTCTGATTTCTAGTCATCATAGGAGAAGATATATCTCCTATTACCAGCTGAGGAGGATGATTCTTTTTAGTTCTAGTGTGATGACTAGGTTCTTCATTGAGTCCCACCTCTAGATTAGAGTCATTCAACTCAACTGTGGTGATTTCAGCAGGTACTTCAGATTCTTTATTTTCTTGATTCTCCTCATCTCTTCTTTCTTCTTCACCTTGATTTAGTTTAGTAGATGGATCCTTTTCACAGAATTCCGCAGGTTCCTCTATAGGCGTAGGAAAGATCACAGATTGAGGTATACTATCTTGAACTTGTGTAGTCCCTGATCCTCCACTTCCTGAACCTGCATAATCATCACTACTGAAACCAAAAGAGTTAGTTAGTGAATCAATGTCAAACAACCACTGAGGACCAGACCCAATAGGATTTTGGTGTGTTCTCATTGCATTTGACATTGTCACTTTCTTCAATTATTCTAGAAGAAGAGTTAAAAACTCTGTAAGCCTTACTCTGAGATGAATACCCAAAAAGAAATCCATCATCTGCCTTGCTATCAAACTTACCTAAGTGAGATTTGGTATTGAGTATTGTACAAGGACACCCAAAAGGTTTGAAAAATCCAATAAAGGGTTTTCTTTGATTTAAAAACTCATATGGGGTCTTGTTCTTTGGCTTTACTACTAGTACTCTGTTTTGGACATAACAGGCAGTATTAACCGCTTCAGCCCAGAAAGTAATTGGCAGTTTAGAATCAGCCAACAGAGATCTAACAGCCTCTATTAGTGTTTTATTCCTCCTCTCAGCAACTCCATTCTGTTGAGGAGTCCTAGGGGCTCTATATTGTCTCTCAATGCCTTTTTCTTCACAAAAGGTCTTTAGATCAAAATTTTAAATTCAGTTCCATTGTCTGATCTAATGACTTTTACTTTTTGATTAGTTTGGTTTTCAACTCTTAGGATAAAGTATTTGATCAGTCCACTTGTCTCATCCTTTGTCCTTAGAAAATATACCCAAGTAATCTAGAGTAATCATCAATAATAACTAAGCAGTAAGATTTCTTGCCTATACTCATAACATTTATAGGACCAAACAGATCCATATGCAATAAGTGGAGACAAGAAGAAATTGTATTTAACTCTTTGTACTTATGAGAAGTTTTGTGCTGTTTGCCTTTAAGACAAGTAACACAATGATCATCACATAAAAAGACTTTTGATGGTAAACCTCTTACAAGGTTGTTTTTTACAAGTTTGTTCATTGTCTTGAAGTTCATGTGACACATTCTTCTGTGCCAAAGAGAGGATTCATCTACAGAAGCTTTTGAAACAAGACAGTTCAAGGATGAATCACTTGAAACATTGTCCATATCTAGAGAATAAACATTGTCCTTTCTTGGAGTTCTAAGTAGTATCATGCTTTCATCAACTACCTTGAACCCTGGAGCAAGGATCATACATTCTGTATTGGTAAATAATATGCTATGTTGTTTGTCACAAACCTATGATACACTTAACAGGTTGTACTTTAACTGATCAACATAGTAGACATCCTCAAATGTCATCTTACCTTTTGTAACATTACCTTTTCCACTTATTTTACCACCTGTAAGATTGTCTCCAAATGCAACATGTCCTCCATTGATATGCTTGAAATCCTGAAGGCATGTCATGTTGCCTGTCTTGTGCCTAGAGCAACCACTATCAACATGCCATATGCTCTTCCCCTTGAGGTGTTGGTTGCCCTGCACATAAGATAAATCAGTTAGTATGAATTAGGAACCCAAGCCACAGTGGTCTTGGGTACCCCTTGCACATAAAATATTTGCATTCCTTTTTGACAAGATTTTTAAACTTTGACTCCTCATTACTGGAGTACTTAGTCACAATAATAGGTTTGGATGCACGTTTGCTAGAAGAGGTAATGGTGTTAGAAGCACTAATTGCATTGGCAGCACTTGCATGCTTAGCAATGCTAACCTTGTTAGAAGTAGTAACTGTGTCAGCAGCAGTAACTGTATTAGCAGTAGTAACCATTGAAGAAGCACTAACAGTGTTAGAAGCATTAATCTTTTCAGCAATACTAACACTGGTAGGAGCAGTATTGCTATTAGCAACACTATCCCTGTTAGCAGCACTAACAGTTTTAGTGCTTCTAGGCACCCACATTAAAACACTTTCTTTTAAAACATTTTTCTTCATTTGGCCTTCGGTTACAACAGATTTCTTAGCCATATGTTTTTTTCCAGTCTTCTTATAACCAACAGGTTTTTGCATAAATCTTTGAAAGTTCATCTGTTGGTTAATAGGGTTAAAGAAACAGTGGTTAGCCAAATGATTCAACTTACCACATATGAAACAAGGTTTTGGTCTGATTATTTTATTCAGATCAACTCCTTGTTTCTGAGCCCATTGATTATTCCAGTTTCTTTGCTTACCTCTTTTTATACCAGAATTTAGGCTCTCAGATTTATTGCAAGAACACTGTTTACAAGGGCCAGGATTCACAACAGTGGTCTGTTTGTAATGGACCTTGTTAGCCTTTTCTTTGGTCTTCTCTATTTCTATAGACTTGACCCAGATCCTACCACCTCCCTCATTGGTAACTATGTTGTTTTCTAAGGGTATGTCTTTACTTACAGCATTGTTCCTATTCTCACTGGCTTCTTTCTCAGTCATATCCTTGACCACTACCTCATCCAAAGGATCTATCTTAAAAGCTTTCTCAGACAAGTCCTTTTTCTCCTTGGTCTCTAACAAGTCTGAAGTAGGAGAGATATAGTTGTTGTTGTAAGGAGGGGGTGTGTTGTTGTATCCAATACCAGGCTTCATCTTATCATGAATCTGAGCCTTTAGAAGAGAATCCATTGCTTTTGAAGCATATGAAAACTTTTCTATGTCAATCTTAACCTTAGATAGTTCTTCTTTCAACCTATCATTCTCTTCTATGGACTTAGACAATTTGGTCTCTAACTCATTCTTTTCCCACTTCCAGTAGTTTCTGTCATAAGAGTGCTGAAGTTCATTGGCTTGGAAGCCTTTGATTTGTTCTTCAAACCTCTCTACTATCAACACATAATCTCTTCTGTCCTTTTCTAATCTTTTATGGTCATCATACATGTTTTGGTTGTGATCCCTGTACCTTTTGATAGTGTCTATGCAAGATTGAGTACAAAGATTAGAAAATACCTCAGAGGGGAGATCAGACACTTCTGCCATAAGGGCTTGATTATGAATGGCTTCCTCAGCTTGGTCACTCCAGTCAAACCCCATTCCTTATTGAGAAACAAGGGCTTGAGTAGAGTTCTTGTTTCGATTGTATCCTCCATTCTGAGCTTGTTGATGGTTGTTATTTGACATACCACTTCTGCACTCTCTAGCAAAGTGTCCCTTCATGTGGAACTTATAGCATTCCACTTTTCTCTTGTCAAATCCAGCTCCATCTTCTCTTCTTTGAGAGAAGTTGTTCCTCCCTGTTCTTTTAATAAACTTCTTCACCCTCATAGATAACATGGCCATTTGCCATTTAATATCCATCTCCTCCAGATCATCAGGGTGAAGTTGTTCCAAATCATCATTAATCAAGGAGTTGTTGCTGTGACTGGACAAAAAGGCTTCAAAGACAGTTTCAGTACCTTTTTCTAAATTCACTCCACTGGCAGCACTAACTACTTCATGGTTAGCAGTAGTATCAGTAGATGCTGATAGAAGTGCAACATTGTGAATATACCCAGTGGGCTTCTTCTTGGTTTCTACCTCAGTTTCAAAAACTCTTAGATCATTGTACAGATCATCAAGTTCATTTTCTTCCAGATTGTCACTCTGTCTATATGAGACAGTGTACATAGTCCATTCATCCCCAAGAGATCTGAGGAACTTTCTGTTGATATCATCTTGCTCCATTTTCACTCCTACAGTTGCTAGTTCACTAATGAGCTTGTTGAACCTATCAAAAGTTTGAGTCATAGACTCATTCGTTGAAGAAGTGAAGTTCTCATACTGCTGCTTTAGAACATCCCTCTGATTTCTTTTGATGCTTTTAGTTCCAGCAAATCTTTTCTCTATAGCCTTCCAGAGAATCTGAGCATCAGTGCAGTTGCAAAATTGATGTTGATATTCATTGGGGATGGCCAAGAGCAGAGTGCTCAAGGCCTTCATCTCTGTTTCTCTGATCTTTCTCTCACCATCTGTCTTTGGTGGAGGTCTTTTCCCATCTGGTCCAATCTTTCCTGCTTCTGAAGGACCATTCTCAATGATATCCCACATTGAGTAGTCAGTGAGAAGAATGTATTGCCTGATTCTGATCTTCCACATGTCAAACTCACTGGGTTTGAGCATTGGAACCTTAGAGACCAAAGTACGGTTTGATTCTGCAAAGTTTTCCATGATGAATGAATAGATGTTTCTGAGAGAACAGGCTCTGATACCACTTGTTTGGATCGAATTCTTAACAATAATAAATACTCAGAAACAATATCAAAGAAGTTTGCGGAATAACACTTTGATATTCAATGTAACAGTAAACAAATAGTATAAATTTGATGAACAACTTATAAAATTATATTGAATGATTGAAGTTACAAGATTACACACACAACCTCAATCTTGAAGAACAGGCTCTTTCAAGACGAATTCTACTTCTCTAGAATTAGGAACTATGCCTTGAGGTTGATTTTCTCTAGAACAAAAACGTAGAATGAATAATGTCTAAACTATTCTATCAATTCTATACAAATACTGAATAAAAGATAATTACAATTAATAAAATATCTAGCAGTATTAAACTTGAATTCCTCTGGCAGTAGTAATTCTGTACTAGCAGCATTAAACACTTAAGCTTTTCTTCAGTTCCCAACAGGTTTGTTCAGTTTGACCCAAAGTGTATAATTTCCCTTCCAAAGCATTCACTTTGTCAAGTTAAGATTTGTTCTCTTTTGAAAGCGATGAATACATTTTATTAATCTCTTTTGATTCAAACTCACACAATCTATACTTTGAAACAATTTCAGATAACTCTTTGTGAATTACAGTCTTCTCTTTCATGTTGGTGTCAATACTCTTATGTAAAGCATCAATCAAAACATTTTTCTCAGCAATATCATTGCTAAGTTTTTGTATTGAATGATGTTTATCTTTATTAACACCTTCTTCACGTTTAAGTTTAGACTCTAATTCTTGGAGTTTAGTCATCATATCATGCATTTGATTTAAAAAATCTGATTCAGTCATATCACATACCTCTTCATCTTCTTCATCTGAATTAGCTTCATCCTTTTCTTCATCCACTATCTTGTTTTTCCTCATCCATCAGTGCTTTCCCAGCTTCCTGCTGCTTTGCCAAAAGCATCTTGTTTTTGTAGTACTCTGAATTTCAAACTTTTGGCTTTCTGCAATCTTTTGCAAAATGTCCAAGCTTACCACAGTTGTAGCATTTGGTAGATTCTGGCTGTTTCTTCTCTTCTGCTTTGTACGGCTTCTCATCAAATCTCTTTTCCTCTATTCTTTTTCTTTCAATCTTCTCCTTATGTTCATAATTTCTGGAACGAGATGAATATCTCTGACTGTTTGAGCTTGGATTTTTGTAGAACTTCTTTTGAAAAGCCTTAGTCAACATAAGCATAGCCTGCTTCAGATCTTCACAATCATCAGAGTTAGAGTTATCCTCACTTTCAGCCTCTTCTGATTCAGAAATTATCACTTTCTTTTTCTTCTTCAAACTCACCGACTTCTTCTTCACTACAAGAGCAATTGGATCAGCTACTTTATCGTCCTTTTTCTTCTCAGCTTTGATCTCATCTACCTCTTCTTCATTTTGTTTGAGAGTTCCATAAACCTCGTGGAGTGGGATTTCATTCAGGTCTTTCATCTGTTTCATCTGTCTGGTAAATCTTTTCCACTCAGGTTGTAGAATACTTAGAAATTTGACATTCAACTCAATTTCTGACTTATTGACCTTGTTCTTGCTAAGTTCATTCAGCAATGTCACAAATCTGTCATAAGTAGTTTGCATACATTCTCCTTCATTGGCTTTGAACTCTTCATAGTTATTGAGGCAGTTGGATATTTTAAGCTGATTCCCAACCTTTGATCCAAGCATCATCTTCTCTAGTTGATCCCACATTTCCTTGCCTGTAGTTTTGTAGCTATCAATTTTGACATAGATTTCATTTGGGATGCCTTAAAGAATATAAGTTTTTGCCAGTCTACTAGCATTTCTTTGTTTTAACTTCTCTTCAGTAAATTCGTCTAGTGGTAATGGATACTCTCTCTGTTCACCTCCAACAGTACAAGTCTTCATGGGAATTGTGATGACTCCTCCTGTCAAAGATTTCATGATAAGGTCACCCAATTCGTGTCTTTCAATAAAGTTCATGAACCGGTCTTTCCACTGTTCATATTCTCCCTTGAACAGTACTGGTGGTTTAACATCGGTTCCAATTGCGAGAGCTTCTCTTGATGTCATCCTGTTCAAAAATATGAAATAAGAAACTTGAACTTGACCGTTAGTCCAATCGAAACAGAATAACACTGAAATGAACTAAGCAAAGAAATTTCTGAAATCCACTAAGTCTAGAATTCGCAATCTATACTTAGAATAACAAAGAATTCGTAATGTACACTGAAAAACACAAGGAATTCCCAATCAACACAAATAACCAAGGAATTCGCAAACAATAAAAATATACACAAAATTCGTGAAGTTCTTTCAGAATTCGCTATACACACACCGGCGAATCCTGAGAAATTCGCAATACTCACACTAGCGAATTCTGTCCTTAGAAAGAATTAGAACTTCGTAACCCTCTAGTCTGTGAGTTTTGAACAATTCTTGTTAGGGCTAATTTGTTGGTTAAATAGAAGTTCAGGGTAAATTATGTCAAGTTATTAAAGTTGTAAGCTTGTTGGGCCTTAAAGCCCGTAAGCCCATTAGGCCTGCGAGCCTGCATATTTAAAGTTGTTTTTAGTTCATTTGTTAAAAAGAGAAATTCATTATTCAGATTTCTAGTCATTAGGTTTACATACCCTTATCAGAAATTCTCTCTGTAAACCTTAATCTGTTCATCAATATTCATTATTACTTGTGATTGCACTGCACTGGGATCTACAATTGGTATCAGAGCAGATAGGCAAAAAGGTTTGTCTAAAACCCTAAAATCAATTACTTGTGATAATTGCTTTATTTCCTTAAATTGATTGTTAGTGTTTGCGTTATATGTTTATTTGATTAGTATAAACATCCCTAATCGAGTATCTGTTTAATCTGCTTGAATCGTTTACTGTTCATCTGGTTTATTCGATCGAATTTTTCTGGAAAATTAATATCTATCGATCGAATCTGGAAAGTTCTTTGTTTTGCAAAACATCGATCTAAGTGAGTTTTCTGTGTTTTATCGCATCCGGTCGAATTGTTGATTGTTTTAGTGTTTGTTTATTTCGATCGAAGGAGAAGATCTGGGCTTTGGTTTCGGTCGAATCCCAGATACTCTTCGAGTTCTTCGGTCGAACTCTTCGAGTTCTTCGGTCATTATTGCTTATTCGATATTATCCTTGTTTGTGGTTATCTAATTTAAAGTCTTTCGACCTGAGTATTCGACCGGACACGTGTGATCCGGTCTTGTCCTTTCGACCGAATAAGACTTCCTCCTTCGACCGGACAAACTCCTTCGACCGAATAGATTTTCCATGGTCTTACCCATTTGACCGGATAAGAGTTCTCCGGTCTTGTCCTTTCGACCGAATAAGAGTTCTCCGGTTTTCTCCTTTTGACCGATTAAGAGTTCCTCCGGTCAAACACCTTCGACCGGATAAGTGTATCCCCTGTTGTATCCTTCGACCGGATATCTGCTTCCTCCGGACTTACCTTCGACCGATTCCTTGCATACTCCGGTCTTTCGTTTGACCTGATATTCTGTTAGACCAAGTGTTTCTGTGTTTCTTCTAGTTTTATTGTATTTGGATCATCCTGCTTGCCTAACGATCATTACAGTGCTTTTAAGCTAAGAAGTAAAGATGAACTCAAGGGATGCTCTAGCCATCGGTTCTGACCAAAAGCCCCCGGTGCTCTTTCGAGGAGAGTACCCTCAGTGGCATGACCGATTTATGAATTTCATAGAAGCACAATCCAACTATGAAAAAATATATAAATGCCTGACTGAGGGTCCACAAGAGTGGCCAATGAAAGTAATACAAGAAAACCCAGCTGAAGGATGGCCAGAGCGACAAATTCGGAAATCTATTGGTGATTTTACTAAGGAGGAAAAGGAAATGTACGAGGCAGAAAAGCTGGCAAAATCGTATCTTCTTCAAAGTCTACCGAATGACATCTATGCTTGTATAGATAGCTTCAAGGACTCATCGAAAAAGATGTGGGACCAAATAGAGAAGATGATGATGGGAAGCCACATCAATAACCAGCTAAAGGTGACCAACTGTATCACCAGATATGATGGGTTTAAAGCACGAAAGGGTGAAACGCTGACGGAAACCTACGAAAGGTTTAATATGCTTCTGAATGATCTTCAGAAAAATAAGATTACAAAGACGAACACGGAAAACAACATAAAGTTTATGAACAACTTACAGCCTGAGTGGAAACCGTTCGTCTCCCATATACGCCACACTCAGACCTTGGAGAAGCTGTATCTTCACGAACTCTATGAAATGCTGCTCCAAGATGAAGAAGAAGTGATGGAACTTATTGGGAAAGCTGAGGAAAAGCCAGCAACTGATCAAATAGCACTAGTATCTGAGAGAAGAGGCAAGTCCGTCAGCCGATCATCTGGAAAAGAGCCCGTGCTGAGTGATTCTGAACCTGAAGATCCCGATAGCGACTCGGATCCAGAACTTGCCAAGATGAAAGAAGCAATGGTTTTTCTCACTCAAGCATTTCAAAAGAGGAAGTTTTTTAACAAGACTTCCAACAAGCAAAGAATCTCTACTCGACGTGATCATCGAGAAAAGTCTGAAGGTAATAGTCGTTTTGAAGCTGGTAAGAAGCCTGATAGGCGAAATGAAGAAAATCCGAAAGACGAACCGATCAAATGTTACAACTGTGGTCGGTTAGGTCATTTCACCAAAGATTGTCGCAAGACAATTGTGCGCAACGCCGACTACTACCGAGCCAAGCTGCTTCTTGCCAAAGAAAAGGAAGTCGGTAAAGCTCTAATGGCTGAAGACGATTACTGGTTACAAGTGTCGGATGAAGAACCTGAGGATGCTGAAGCTCATTTGTGTTTCATGGGCAACCATTCATCACCATCCAATACTGATGAAGAAGATCACAATGCTCCCTGCCAGGTATGTGCCCCTTTCCATGAAGCTTTACTTGATCAGATGCAACTTTCAATGAATAAACTTGACTCTTACAAGTTACTTTTAAAAGAAAAAGAACAACTTCTCTCATCTCTGGAAAACCGTGTCACTAAGCAGTCTGACTTTATGGAAAAACAAAGCTTAGAAATTTCTAGCTACATGTGCACTATTTCTAATTTAAGAGAAGAGAATGTGAGTTGTTCAACAGAGTCACAAAAACTAATGATCAAAGTAGATGATCTGACCGATAAGCTCCATATGTCTGAGACCGAGAAAATTGATTTGTTAAATCAAAACGTGGCTTACAAAAATGAGAACATAAGGTAATCTAATCAGTTAGAAGAGCTTGAAAAGAAACTTTATAAATTTGGTCAATTTGATCAAACGCTAAAGCTAATCACACCAAAAGAACCAAAGTACGGAAATGCGGGTATCGGGTATGATAACCCTAATTATTTGAACAAGGATTTATCCAAAGTTCCTACTTTATATGCATCTGAATTTTTTGGATTAGACAAAATCTTTCCAGAATATAAGATACGATGGACCACACCCACTGAGGAGGAAGAATTGGAAGATAAGTTGAGAAGAGAAAACTCTGTTCTTTCTAAAAGGAAAGTTCCTTTTGTTTATGATTCTTTAAATGCGACTTATAATACCGACAAACCCCGTTTCCTGTCATCCGATTATTTTCATAGTTACTTTCAAGCTGAACTAGATACTAAAACCGTTAAAACTGAGGAGGAACCTCTAGCTCCCAAAGTTTATGTTCCAACTCTGATTTTAGAAAAGAAACTTGTTCAGCTAGAAGAATCGTATGCACTAGAACGGGAAAATTTTCAAAAGGAAAAACAAGGTCTTTTATCTCAAATTGAGTTTCTCAGTTCCAACAAAAAGGAGACTACGTCGGATGAGGAAAAAGAATATTTCCAGACGGAAATAAAGAAGTTGCACTCACAACTGGCTGCTATGGCAACAGATCAACTGAAAGTGCAACTTCACAAGGCTGACCCTCAAGCTCAGCCTTCCCTTCTCCAAAGAGAGATAACTCATCTGTCTGAAAACTCTTATCCTTATTCTGATACATCTTCCTGCAAAGCTTTTATGGGTGACTCTTCACCATCTAAAGAAAAGAGCCTCAAAGTTTTGCATCAGATCAGTGTTTTGATTGTAAAAATGCTTCCGCATATGATCTGCTCTCAACAAACTCTTCCACTGTTCTGAAGTCCTCATGTGATAAGGTCCTTTCCGATGAGGAACTCGAATTTTCCGCATTCTTGAATTCTGAAGTGTGTTTAGATAGCAATTTGAGCCAATTTGACTTTAATCCTTCTCTACCTTGCCATGTTGATTTTTTAAATGAGTCCTGTGAGCCTCCGGTTAAATTTTATAAGGGTGAATGTTCTACATCTGCCCCGCAAAAACCTTCTGTGAACAATTCTTCAAAATCTTCCAAGTCTAAATCTAAAAGCCGTTCATGGAAGAAGAAAAAAACCGGTCGTTCTCAAAGGTCACAATCGTCAATTTTCAAATCCTCTGACTATGGGTTTAACGGCATTTCAGATACGTATGGTCGGCGGGAAGAAGTCAAAAGAGAGCTCGGCAACATCAGAATTAGTTGATCCTGTCTTAAAGTCTAGAAAGAACAATAACAATCATGATGTCTTTATTTCTAAATCTCTAGTTGAATGTAATGGAACTCTTCCTTTAAAAGTTTATTCAATTCCGCAATTACTTCAACTGTCTCATGATTGTCTATGTTGTTCTTATTGTGGATCAAATGATTTTGTTGATAGTCGTTATGCATCTGATTGGTTTGGCTTATATCATGTTGATCATAATCGTCTTCATTGTGATATTTCCCGTGAAAGACAAAGACCCAATTCTAAACGGGTCTCTAAGTCGGGTGTTAAATCTAACCCCAAAGGACCCATTTACGAATGGGTACCTAAAAAGAAATAACCTGTTTTGCAGGACGGTCATGTGTGGTATCTAGATTCAGGCTGCTCCAAACACATGACCGGAAGAAGGGAGCTACTCACAAACTTCACCGAGAGGTTCTGTGGGAATGTACAGTTCGGGAATGATCACTCCTCTCCCATCAGGGGTTACGGCGATATTGTCAAAGATAAAATCACGATCAAGAAAGTCTCCTATGTCGAAGGTCTCGGTCACAATCTCTTCAGTATCGGTCAATTCTGCGACAAGAATCTCGAGGTTACTTTCAAGGCTCAAAGGTGTAGCGTTCAAACTGAGGATGGTAAAGAAATACTTGCTAGAACGCGACGCACCAACCTCTATACGATTGACCTCTCGTCCTGGAAACCCGACAAGGAAGTCTGTTTGTTGTCCAAAGCATCTGCTGAACAAAGCTGGCTATGGCATCGTCGTCTCTCGCACTTGAACTTCAAGAATATCAACAAGTTAGTGCTCGGTGGACATGTCAAAGGTATGCCAGATCTAAAGTTTGCAAAAGATCATATGTGCGCTGCCTTCGAAAAGGGCAAGATGAAAAAGGCATCTTGTTCCGAGTACTTCTCGGTCCCTTGAGCTAATCCACATGGACTTATGTGGACCGATGCGCGTTCAAAGCATAAATCACAAGAAGTATGTCCTAGTGATGGTTGACGATTTCTCTCGTTACATTTGGGTCCGATTTCTCCGTTCAAAGGACGAAACTCCCGAGTTAATAATCTCACTTCTGAAGAGCATTCAAGTAAGTCTCAATCAAGTAGTTCAGACCATCAGGACGGACAACGACACTGAGTTCAAGAATCAAATACTCACCGGTTATCTCACTTCAGTGGGTATCTCATACACTTTCTCTGCCGCTCGTACTCCTCAGCAGAATGGGGTGGTAGAGCGTCGAAACAGAACTCTAGTTGAAGCATCACGTACGATGTTGTCTCATTCCAAACTACCACTATTTCTTTGGGCAGAAGTTGTTGCTACCGCTTGCTATACTCAAAATCGGTCTATCATCAACAAGCGGTTCAACAAGACTCCGTACGAGATCATCAACAAGTGTATCCCGAACATCAACTACTTTCATGCCTTCGGGTGCACTTGCTTTGTCTTAAATGATAAGGATGATCTTGGCAAATTCAGTCCCAAAGCGGTTGAAGGAGTGTTTATCGGCTAATCTCAGCAAGCAAAAGCCTACCGTGTCTACAACAAACGGACGAAGACCGTCGTTGAGAGCGTAAACGTGACTTTTGACGAGGCCCCTGAAATGGTTTCTGAACATCTCAGTTCAGAACCCGCGCTTACTGGTGTGTTAGCTTCTGGACAATTCCGTTCGGAGGCTACACAATCTCCAGTGGATCCAAATCATGCGTCTACGTCAAGAGCACATCTTTCTGCTTTGGATTTACTGTTTGAATTCTTTTATAATGACTTATTTAATGTTAAGTCTAATACTACGTCATGTGACAGGAATATTGCTCAAGCACCAGAAGTGACACAAGTCACTGGCCCTACCGTCTCCGGTGGTCCATCCTCGCCTGGTGCTCCATCCTCTACTGCCAATGATCAAGCTTCCCTGAGCTCAAGTGATAGACACCCTCTTGCTCAAGTTCTTGCTGACGGTGCTCCTGAACTGACTCCTGTTTCCGTTCAACTTCCTGCACCGACTCCTGTTGAAGGTGCTCTCGAAGCTTCCTCTCCGGCAATCCCGTAACCTCCCATCGTTTCATCTCCAGCTGAGTCGTCCTCTACTCCTTGTTCGACTCCCACTAAGAAGCTGTCACTTCACAGGCCATCATCCCTCGAGACAGTTCAGGATTTACCCCCAGGTGGTCATGTGGATTCCGATACCTCCCATCAGACATATCAACCTCATCCACACACTACCAAGTGGAATCGAGCACACCCTCTTCATCAGATCATCGGTGATCCCTCCACACCAGTTCAAACTCGATCCACCACCGCTAATGACTGCTTATTTTCCTCGTTCCTCAGCCGTATCGAACCTTCCACTGTCTCTGAAGCAATGAATGATCCGGACTGGGTAATTGCTATGCAGGAGGAACTCAACCAGTTTGAGACCCTCAAAGTATGGCGCCTAGTTCCCCGACCTAAGAACAAGACGGTGATAGGGACTAAATGGATTTTTAAGAACAAGAAGGACGAAAAAGGCATCATTGTTCGGAACAAGGCGCGTCTAGTGGCTAAAGGATATCGCCTGCAAGAAGGAATTGATTACGATGAGACGTTTGCACCGGTGGCCCGCATTGAAGCGATCCGCGTGTTCCTCGCCTACGCCGCTCACAAGAATTTCATTGTCTTTCAAATGGACGTGAAATCCGCGTTTCTCAACGGCGTGCTCAAGGAGGAAGTTTATGTCTCGCAACCCGACGGCTTCGTGAGTACTGAAAATCCGCATTACGTCTACTTTCTAGACAAGGCCCTCTACGGTCTGAAGCAAGCACCACGAGCCTGGTATGATGCACTCTCATCCTTCTTAGTCAAGTCTGGCTTCTCAAAAGGTAAAATTGATACTACTTTATTTATTAAAAGAGAGAAAAATGATATCATTCTAGTACAAATTTATGTAGATAATATAATCTTTGGCTCCACGAACCCCAAGTATTGTCAGAACTTCTCTGCCTTAATGAGTAAACATTTTCAAATGAGTATGATGGGGCAAATGAATTTTTTCCTGGGTCTTCAAGTAAAACAATTACAAACAGGAATTTTCATTAATCAATCTAAGTACATCTCGGATATTCTTCGGAAATACCAGATGGAACAATCCTCTTCTATGAAAACCCCCATGTCCACTACTCTAAAGCTTCACTCCGATCCTGATGGTAAGGATATGAATGCTACTATTTATAGAGGTATGATTGGTTCTCTGATGTACTTGACGGCTAGTCGGCCTGACATTATGTTTTCGACATTCTTGTGTGCAAGATTTCAGTCGAAACCTAAAGAGTCTCATTTGCCTTCGGTTAAGTGAATCTTTCGATATTTAAAAGGTACTGCTGATCTTGGTTTGTGGTACCCAAAAGAGACAGGTTTTGAATTGACAGCCTACTCGGACGCTGACCACGCTGGAAACATGCTGGACCGGAAGAGCACGTCGGGTCATGTTCAGTTCTTGGGCGATCGTCTTGTCAGTTGGGCTTCCAAGAAGCAAAACTGCGTGTCCACCTCCACCGCCGAGGCAGAGTATGTAGCAGCTGCCAGTTGCTGCTCGCAAGTCATCTGGATGCGCACCCAGCTCAAAGATTATGGATTTAATTACTCCAGGATTCCCATCTACTGTAACTCGAAGAGCGCTATAGCCATATCAAGCAATCCCGTTCAGCACACGAAGACAAAGCACATTGATGTGCGCTATCACTTTATAAAAGATCACGTGGAAAAAGGTACTATCGAACTCTATTTTGTTAATTCAGAGCATCAGTTAGCAGACCTTTTTACCAAAGCTCTGGACGAAAAACAATTTAATTACCTTGTGTCCAAGCTAGGTATGCTAAATCTTAAAGTTTGATCCGTTCGCAGCTCTCTACGAGTTTCGTTCAATAAACGAATGACTGTGACAAACTGCAGCAGTGACCTGTCTCTGGTTTCTATTTTCCACACTCCTTGGTGATTGCATTTTACTCGTACAAGTTCTGTGATAGTTACAAACTTCTGTATCAACAAAATAGATTTCGTGTTTTTCTAGTTTCTATTGTGTTCTTGGTTTTGTCTTCGTGGTGTTTTTCGTGATTTTGTGTGCAGGTCATTTCCTTGTTCCCTGAAGAGTAAGTTGTTAGTGATGGATCTACAACCCGATACTGTGTTCAGGGGGAGCACTAGCGTCAGATGGTTGGTAAGTCTCACGATTCCTCCATTCGAGGGGGAGCAGGTAAGAGGGTTATGTGTTTGGACCTCCTCTAGGTAAACATTCGAGGGGGAGCTAAGTCTCGTGTCTTCGGTTTTATTTTTATGTTTTTTTATTTTTTTATACTTTCTATCCATAGGTTTAAGTTTTTTTTTCTTTTTTTCTCCATTAGGATTGGTTTTGAAGTTGTGTTTTATCACCGAAAACTCCAAAAATATGTTTTTTTTTTCAGTTTTTTATATATTTTCAAAAAATACAAAAATATTTTCTTTTGTGTCAAGTTTTTGGTTTGAGTTATCTTGTTTGGTCCCGACTCAATTATCCCCGGACCAATTTCTTTTTCCTAGGCCCAATGTCAATTGGCCCGCTATTCCCAAGCCCAAGCCATAACCCGAGCCCAGGCCCAGGTTCGGGGTTTAAAACCCCGGTCGAATCCCTCTCCTACATTCATTCGATCGATTTTGTTTCTTTTCTCATCTTCTCCTTCTTCTCTCTCTCGCCCGAAGTTGATTCGATCGGACTCTAAATCGATCGAACTATCACTCGACCGAACACTCGTTTCTCTTCATCTTCGATCGACAAGGTAGGTTTAATCGATTTTGCGGTGTTTACATCTTATATCGATCGTGTTTTTCGTTGTTTAATCGTCGACTATACGTCTGCGTAGTTGACGATTCGACTCTTTGGGGGTTTTACTCCGATCTAGGTTTCGCCCCGGTCGAATGCACCCCCGGTCAAATGGTTCCTCCGGTCGACTTACCTCCGGTCTTAAGAGACCTCCGGTCGAATGACCTCCTCCGGTCTTAAGAGACCTCCGGTCGAATGCACACCCGGTCTTAGGTTACCTCCGGTCGAATGCACCCCCGGTCTTAGGTTACCTCCGGTCGAATGCAACCCCGGTCTTAGGTTACCTCCGGTCGAACACCCCATCCGATCGACCAGATATCCGGTCTTATGAGACCTGCGGTCGAAGATCTTATCCGGTCGCACACTTATCCGGTCTTTGTAGAACCCCGGTTGAATTTTGTTAGGACTAAAAGTCCTATGTGTTGAAAGTGGAATAAAGTATTTATAAGGGTGCTTATTGTAATTACTTAATAGTTTATTTAGTTAGATGGGCCCAAGCCCATAAGCCCAATTGCTTGTAAGCCTGGTATATAAAGGCGTTATTTATCTCATAATTAAGGTTGAACAGATTAGAAAGGATAGAAAGAAAAATTCATTATTCAGTTTTCTAGTCATTAGGTTTACATAGCCTTATCAGAAATACTCTCTATAAACCTTAACCCTTTGAAGTTATATCAATCATATGACTAGTTGTTGTGGCCTATAATCTGTTCATCATTATTCATAATTACTTGTGATTGCACTGCACTGGGATCTACAATTGGTACCAAAGCAGATAGGCATAAAGGTTTGATACAGTAAAAAGGTTTGTCTGAAACCCTAAGATCAATTTCTTGTGTTAATTGCTTTACATGCATTAATTGATTGTTAGTGGTTAAATTCTATGTTACCTGTTTGATCGATTTATGTTTGCTTCTGGTTTATTCGATCGTTTTTTTTAAGAAAAAAAAAACAGTAAGTTTTGTTCGATCAATTAAGTTTCTGGAAATCTTGTTCGGTCGTTTATAATTAGGTTTATTTCATATTCGGACGATTATTTTGTTACTGTTGATATCGGTTGAATCGTTTTTTGGTTAAATTTTGTGTGTTTCTTTCGATCGAAGGAGAAAATCTGGTTTTGATTTCGGTCGAATCCCAGATATTCTTCGGGTTCTTCGGTCGAATTCTTCGAGTTCTTCGGTCGAATTCTTCGAGTTCTTCGGTCGTTGTTGGTTATTCGATATTATCCTTATTTGTGGTTATCGTAATTTAAGTCTTTCGACCTAAGTATTCGACCGGACACTTGTGCTCCGGTCTTGTCCCTTCGACCGAATAAAACCTTTCCCGGTCTTACCCATTTGATCGGACATTTGTACTTCGGTCTTGCTCTTTAGACCGGATACTTGTTTACTCCGGTCTTGCCTTCGACCGGGTGGTTGTAACATCCGGTCAAACACCTTCGACCGGATACTTGTATCCCGGTCTTTCACCTTCGACCGGATAAGTGTATCCCGGCCGTATCATTCGACCGGATAAGGGTCAAATTTTTTGTCTCACGATCATTTTGCAGTGCACTTATTTTAGCCCCCGTACTTCAAGGATTCAGCGTGTCATTTGTGACCCTAAACTTTCAAGTTTCACAAGTTGTCACTTTTGGTCCTTGCACTTTAGCGTACCGTCTCCTTGAAAAGTTCAGTCCCTGTACATCAAAAGGAATGCCTTCAAAGCGAAGCTCTTTCAATAAGTATGGATGAGATGCCACCGGTTCTTTACAGAGGAGAATATGACAAATGGAGGATTCAGTTCTTAGAGTTCATTGATAAACATGACTTGGGTGATTATATCAGATTATCTCTGAGGGAAGGAAAAATGGAAACTCCGACAAATATTTGTTATTATATGGGAGAAAATGGAAGAACGGAACACTTAGTGTACACAATACCATTCAAGGATTACACAGATGAGCAAAGAAAGAGATTTGAAGCTGATAAGTTATCTAAAGCTTTTATCTTGCAAGGAATTTCCGATGAGATTTCAAAAGAGATTTCTGTAAGTTTAGACAGTAAAAAGGCTAAAGGAAAACAGCTGTGGGAACATCTTGAAAAGATAAGGACAGGAACAAAGATGTCTTCTAGAGTAAAGTTTTTGGAAACTGAGAACTCTGAACTAAAAAGACAGATTTCTGATCTGGAAGTTCGAATTGTCCAAATCCAACAAGCTGCATCTGTTGAAAGTTCTGAGGAGCAGATTGAGCGTCAGAAAGATACAAATGCTGAGCTTTAAAAGCAAATATCTAATTTGGAGCAAATGCATGCTCAAGATAAATCCGAGTTTGAGAAATCGTTCGCAAAGAAGTTCTCAAAATTCCCGAGAAAATGTGCTGATGAGAAGAAAGAAGTTGAGCTGAAATGCATAAAACTTTCTCAGCAAGTTTCTGATTTTCAGAAAGTAATCATTCTTGAAAGAGAGAAGCTTGCAACAGAAAAGAAGGTCATTGAACAAAAGAATGTTAGCGTCTTCAAAGAAATATCCGGCCAAAGAAACAATGTTAAGGGATTTGAAGAAGAACGAAGCATGTTTGAGACGGAGATCAAAAGGCTTACTGCCAAGTTGTCTGAACTATCTGAGAAGGCACTAAAAGAGCAGAGAACGAAGTCTGAATTCACGATGAAGATTGACCTGCTTGTTAAAGAAAGAGACAACTTTGCTTCGACGATTAAAGTGCTTGAAATGTTTATTTATTGTAATTATCTTTTGATTAGTATATGAATAGAATGTATAGAATAGTTTAGATGAGAATAATTCATTCTAAGTTCTAGAGAGAAAATCAACCTCAAGGCATAGATCCTAATTCTAGAGAAGTAGAATTTGTCTTGAAAGAGTCTGTTCTTAAAGATTGAGGTTGAGTGTGTAATCTTGTGATTTCAATTATGCAATACAAGTTTACAGTTTGTTCTTCATATTTACTGTTTTGGTTTACTGTTTCATTGAATATCAAAGTGTTATTCCGCAAACTTCTTTGATATTGTTTCTGAGAATTAATTCTTGTTGAGAATTCGATCCTGACAAGTGGTATCAGAGCCTAATTCCCTCAGAAACATCTATTCATTCATCATGGAAAACCTTGCAGAATCAAACAGTACTCTGGTCTCTAAGGTTCCAATGCTCAAACCCAGTGAATTTGACATGTGGAAGATCAGAATCAGACAATACATTCTTCTCACTGACTACTCACTGTGGGATATCATTGAGAATGGTCCTTCTGAAGCAGGAAGGATAGGACCAGATGGGAAAAGACCTCCACCAAAGACAGATGGTGAGAGGAAGATCAGACAGACAGAGATGAAGGCCTTGAGCACTCTGCTCTTGGCCATCCCCAATGAATATCAGCATCAATTTTGCAATTGCACTGATGCTCAGATTCTCTGGAATGCTTTAGAGAAAAGATTTGCTGGAACTAAAAGCATCAAAAGAAATCAAAGAGATGTTCTAAAGCAGCAGTATGAGAACTTCACTGCTTCAAAGATTGAGTCTATGACTCAAACTTTTGATAGGTTCAACAAGCTCATTGGTGAACTGGCTACTGTAGGGGTGAAGATGGAACAAGATGATATCAACAGAAAGTTCCTCAGATCTCTTGGGGATGAATGGACTATGTACACTGTCTCATATAGACAGAGTGACAATCTGGAAGAGAAGGAACTTGATGATTTATATAATGATCTGAGAGTTTTTGAAACTGAGGTAGAATCCAAGAAGAAGCCCACTGGTTATATCCACAATGCTGCACTTCTTTCAACATCTAATGATACTACTGCTAACCCTGAAGCAGTTAGTACTGCCAGTGGAGTAAATTCTGAAAAAGGCACTTGAACTATCTTTGAAGCCTTTTTGTCCAGTCATAGCAACAATTCGTTAATTAATGATGATCTGGATCAACTTCACCCTGATGACCTGGATGAGATGGACATTAAATGGCAGATGGCCATGTTATCTATGAGGGTGAAAAATTTTATTAAAAGAACAGGAAGGAACAACTTCTCTCAAAGAAGAGAAGATGGAGTTGATTTTGACAAGACTAAGGTGGAGTGCTATAAGTGTCACATGAAAGGACACTTTGCTAGAGAGTGCAGGAGTGTTGGTTCAAACAACAACCACCAACAAGCTCAGAATGGAGGACAACAAGTTCAGAATGGAGGCTACAATCAAAACAAGAATCCTGCTCAAGCCCTTGTTTCTCAACAAGGAATGGGATTTTACTGGAGTGATCAAGCTGAGGAAGCCATTCAGAATCAAGCTCTTATGGCAGAAGTCTCTGATCTCCCCTCTGAGGTAATTTCTAATCTTTGCACTCAATCTTGCATAGACACTGTCAAAAGATGCAGGGATCACAATCAAAGTATGTGTGATGATCTCAAAAGATTAGAAAAGGATAAAAGAGATTATGTGTTAATAGTAGAGAGATTTGAAGAGCAAATCAAAGGCTTTCAAGCTAATGAACTTCAACACTCTTATGACACAAACTATTGGAATTGGGAAAAGAATGAGTTAGAGACCAAACTGTCTAAATCTTTAGAAGAGAAAGATAGACTGAAAGAGGAACTGTCTAAAGTTAAGCTTGACATAGAAAAGTTTTCATATGCTTCAAAAGCAATGGATTCTCTTCTAAAGGCTCAGATTCATGATAAGATGAAGCCTGGTATTGGATACAACAATACACCTCCTCCTTACAACAACAACTATATCTCTCCTACTTCAGACTTGTTAGAAACCAAGGAGAAAAGGGACTTGCCTGAGGAAGCTTTTAAGATAGATCCTTTGGATGAGGTAGTAGTTAAGGATTTGACTGAGAAAGAAGACAGTAAGAATAGGGATAATGCTGTGAGTAAAGAGATACCATTAGAAAACACCATTATCACCAATGAGGGATGTGGGAAAATCTGGGTCAAGTCCAAGGAGATAGAGAAGACCAAAGGAAAGAATAACAAGGTCCATTACAAACAAACCACGGTTGTGAATCCTGGATCTTGTAAACAGTGTGCTTGCAATAAAGCCAAGAGCCTAAGTTTTGGTATAAAAAGAGGTAATCAAAGAAACTGGAATAATCAATGGGCTCAGAAACAAGGAGTTGATCTGAATAAAATCAATAGACCAAAACCTTGTTTCATATGTGGCAAGTTAAATCATTTGGCTAAATATTGCTTCTTTAACCCTATTAATCAACAGATGAACTTTCAAAGATTTGTGCAAAAACCTGTTGATTATAGGAAGGTTGGAAAGAAACATGTGATGAAAACATCTGTTGAAAGTAAAGGCCCCATGAAGAAAAAGGTTTTAAAAGAAAGTATTAAAATGTGGGTGCCTAGAAGCACTAAAACTGTTAGTACTGCTAACAGGGATAGTGCTGCTGGAAGTATTACTGCTGCTACTATTGTTAGTACTGCTGAAAGTATTAATGTTGCTAATAATGTTAGTACCTCTTCAAAAGTTAATACTGCCAACACAGTTACTGCTGCTAACACAGTTACTACTTCCAAAAAGGTTAGTACTGCTAATCATGCAAGTGCTGCTAAGGCAGTTAGTACTTCTAAAACCAGTACTGCTTCTAGCAAAAATGTTTCCAAGCCTATTATTGTGACAAAGTACTCCAAGAATGAGGAGTTAAAGTTCAAAAATCTTGTCAAGAAAGAATGCAAGTATTTTGATGAGAAAGGGGTACCCAAGACCACCTTGGCTTGGGTTCCTATTTCATACTAACTGATTTATCTTATGTGCAGGGCAACCAACAGCTCAAGAGGAAGAGCATATGGCATGTTGATAGTGGTTGCTCTAGGCACATGACAGGCAACATGTCATGCCTTCAGGATTTCAAGCATATCAATGGAGGACATGTTGCATTTGGAGATAATCTTACTGGGGGTAAAATAAGTGGCAAAGGTAATGTCACCAAAGGTAAGATGACATTTGAGGATGTCTACTATGTTGATCAATTGAAGTACAACCTGTTAAGTGTATCACAGGTTTGTGACAAATAACATAGCATATTATTCACTAATACTGAGTGTATGATCCTTGCTCCATGGTTCAAGGTAGTTGATGAAAGCATGATACTACTTAGAACTCCAAGAAAGGACAATGTTTATTGTCTAGATATGGACAATGTTGATAGTGATTCATCCCTAAATTGTCTTGTTTCAAAAGCTTCTGTAAATGAATCCTCTCTTTGGCACAGAAGGATGTGTCACATGAATTTTAAGATTATGAACAAACTTGTTAAAAACAACCTTGTAAGAGGTTTACCATCTAAATTCTTTTCATGTGATGATCATTGTGTTGCTTGCCTTAAAGGCAAACAGCATAAAACTTCTCATAAGACCAAAGAGATAAATACAATTTCTTCTTGTCTCCAGTTATTGCATATGGATCTGTTTGGTCCTACAAATGTTATGAGTATTGGCAAGAAATCTTACTGCTTGGTTATTGTTGATGATTACTCAAGATTTACTTGGGTATATTTTCTAAGGACTAAGGATGAGACAACTAGACTGATCAAATCCTTTATCCTAAGAATTGAAAACCAAACTAATCAAAAAGTAAAAATCATTAGATCAGACAATGGAACTGAATTTAAAAATCTTGATCTAAACACCTTTTGTGAAGAAAAAGGTATTGAGAGACAATATAGTGCCCCTAGGACTCCTCAACAGAATGGAGTTGCTGAGAGTAGAAATAGAACACTAATAGAGGCTGCTAGATCTCTGTTGGCTGATTCAAAACTGCCAATTACCTTCTGGGCTGAAGCAGTTAATACTGCCTGTTATGTCAAAAACAGAGTTCTAGTAGTTAAGCCAAAGAACAAGACACCATATGAGCTTTTAAATAAAAGAAACCCTTTATTGGATTTTTCAAACCTTTTGGGTGTCCTTGTACAATTCTCAATACCAAAACTCACTTAGGTAAGTTGGATAGCAAGGCAGATGATGGATTTCTTGTTGGGTATTCATCTCAGAGTAAGGCCTACAGAGTTTTTATCTCATCTGCTAGAATAATTGAAGAAAGTGACAATGTCAAATGCAATGAGAACACACCAAATTCTATTGGGTCTGGTCCTCAGTGGCTATTTGACATTGATTCACTAACTAACTCTTTTGGTTTCAGTAGTGATGATTATGCAGGTTCAGGATGTGGAGGATCAAGGACTACACAAGTTCAAGAAAGTATATCTAAATCTGTGATCTTTCCCATACCCACAGTGGATTCTGGTGAAGACTGTGAAAAGGAACCATCTACTGGACCAAGTCAGAGTGAAGAAGAAAGTAGAGATGAGGGGACTCAAGAACATAAAGACTCAGAAGTAGCTGCTGAAAACACTTCAGTTGAGTTGAATAACTCTAATCTAGAGGCAGGACTTAATGAAGAACCTAGTCATAACACCAGAGTTCAAAAGAATCATCCTCCACAGCTGGTAATAGGAGATATATCTTCTCCTATGATGACTAGACATCAAAGCAGGCTTCAAGAAATGCAAGATCAACAGCATACAGTGCTTTCTTGTTTTCTATCCCAGCTTGAGCCTAAAAAGGCACATGATGCTATGAAAGAATCCAGTTGGATAGAAGCAATGCAAGAAGAACTGTTGCAGTTCAAGATACAAGATGTATGGGATCTAGTAGACCTCCCTAAAGGTCACAGAGCAATTGGCATAAAGTGGATTTTCAGGAACAAGAGAGATGAAAGAGGAATTGTCATAAGGAACAAAGCAAGGCTGGTGACTCAAGGGTATACTCAAGAAGAGGGAATAGATTATGAAGAAGTTTTTGCACCTGTGGCTAGGATAGAAGCAATCAGATTATTCCTAGCTTATGCTTCTTATATGAAATTCAAAGTCTACAAATGGATGTAAAAAGTGCATTTCTCTATGGCTCAATTGAAGAAGAGGTATATGTCTGTCAACCACCAGGGTTTGAAAACCCAAGCTATCCAGACAGGGTATACAAATTGAAGAAAAGCTCTTTATGGACTGCATCAAGCTCCAAGAGCATGGTATGACACTCTGTCATCCTATCTCTTGGAAAATGGCTTTGAAAGAGGAGTCATTGATAAGACTCTATTTATCAAGAGAAAGAAGAAGGATATCTTGCTGGTCCAAATCTATGTGGATGATATTATCTTTGGATCCACAAGAGACAACATGTGCAAGGAGTTTGAGGAACTAATGCATCAAAGGTTCAAAATGAGTTCCATGGGGGAACTTACTTTCTTCCTTGGACTCCAAGTTCAACAGAAGTCAGATGGAATCTTCATCTGTCAGTCCAAGTATGTGCAGGACATTCTAACCAAGTTTGGTTTCTCAGATTCAAAACCTGCTAGCACACCTATGGAGCCATACAAACAGATAACAACAGATCTTGAGGGGGAGGATATGGATGTTCATCATTATAGATCCATGATTGGCTCTCTTATGTATCTTACAGCCTCTAGGCCAGATATAATGTTTCCAGTCTGTGTATGTGCAAGATTCCAAGTCAGGCCAAAGCAATCTCACTATCAAGCTGTTAAGAGGATATTCAGATATCTCAAAGGGCAACCCAGATTGGGACTTTGGTATCCTCATGACTCATCCTTTGACCTACTTGCATACTCAGATAGTGATCTAGGTGGAGCAAACTTGGACAGAAAAATCTACTTCTAGCGGATGTCAGTTTTTGGGTGCAAGACTAGTTTCATGGCAGTGCAAGAAACAAACCACAGTATCCACATCTACCACAGAGGCAGAGTACATAGCAGCTGCAAGTTGCTTCTCTCAAGTCTTATGGATTCAGAATCAAATGCTGGATTATGGGGTAACCTTTCTACACACTCCAATTTTTATTGATAATAGCAGTGCTATTAGCATTGTGAACAATCCTGTCAAGCACTCAAAGACAAAGCACATTGAGATAAGGTATCACTTTATAAGAGACTGTAATGAAAAGAAACTTATTCAAGTTGTAAAAGTTCACACTGATAACTAGTTTGCTGATCTATTCACTAAAGCTTTTGATGTGGGTAGATTCACTTTCTTGGTAACAAGTGTGGGAATGATCAACTCTGAATAAACCCCTTCTTAAAAAGTGGTTCTATACCTGTATAGTGTTTATTCTTGGTGTTACTAATCTTATTTTTCAGGATATGTAGAGCAGTACTCAGATTTTCGCCAGATTAAAGGAGCAAGTATAGTTAATACTGTCAGTGCACAGTTAATACTGCTAGTTAGTTAATACTGCTAGTGGTTAATACTGCTTGCAGTTAATACTGCTTGTCCGTTAATACTGCTAGTGGTTAATACTGCTCACAGTTAATACTGCTAGTTAGTTAATACTGCTAGTATTTAATACTGCTTGCAGTTAATACTACTTGTCCGTTAATACTGCTAGTGGTTAATACTGCTCACAGTTAATACTGCTAGTTAGTTAATACTGCTAATGGTTAATACTGCTTGCAGTTAATACTGCTTGTCCGTTAATACTGCTAGTGGTTAATACTGCTCACAGTTAATACTGCTAGATAGTTAATACTGCTTGCAGTTAATACTGCTTGCAGTTAATACTGCTTGCAGTTAATACTGCTAGTTAGTTAATACTGCTAGTGGTTAATACTGCTCGCAGTTAATACTGCTTGTCCGTTAATACTGCTAGTGGTTAATACTGCTCGCAGTTAATACTGCTTGTCCGTTAATACTGCTCTAGGTTAATACTGCTTATGTCCCAAATACTATAAATACCCTTTGCCCGCCTAAAAGTTCATAACGACTCTTTGCATACTGTTCACTTGTGCTCTAAACCCTTTCTCTCTCAAGTTCAAAGCTTTCAGGCAAGATTTTCTCAAAGCTAAATGGCATCAATGGCATTCATAGATGAACACAATAAAATCGCGATGCTACAGAAGCCCAAACAGGCCGCTGGGTTCCACCATATTGTGGATTTCCTCAAGTCAAGCCTTATTGCCCACGCTCTTACTGTATCGCCTCCAATCTATATCGAGCATCAAAGGCAATTCTGGGCAAATGCCACCATTATCACTGATAATGGTGTGCAAATGATCAAGACAAGGGTGTGTGACAAACCCTTGACAGTTACTGAGGAAGTTATTCGCATCAGTCTACGTCTAGACGATGCCTCTGGTATAACTTCTCTCCCAAATGATGAACTGTTCTCTTCCCTTACAAGAATGGGGTATGGAGGCCCATTGGGTGTGTTCAAGTTCTCAAAAGCCAAATTTTCACCCCAATGGCGTTTCTTTGTCCATACCCTTATGCACTGTATCTCCAAAAAGACTACTGGATGGAGTGAGTTCAGCAGCACCATTGCTTATGCTTTGGTGTGCTTGGCCACTGCCAGAAAGTACAACTTCTCTAAAATGATTTTCAGTGATCTTGTCTCAAACATGGGAAACAAAAAGAGCTTCTTTATGTACCCCAGGTTTGTCCAAGAAGTTATTACTCATGAATTGACGGATATACCTCATCTTGTTGGGGTATATGTACCTAAACCCCCCATAGGCAAGGTTTTCTCAAATATGAGAAGATCTGCTGGGGACTCGGAAGGAGTTGACGCCCCATTGTTCCCTACAATGATGGTGGTGTCCCACACTGATAAAGGTATGGCAGCAGGGTCAAGGCCCCATTAGACCATCCTACTGCTAGCCAATCCCAACCTTCCCACTCTAAATCTATTCCCTAGTCCCTTCTTGAAAAACCAACCTCACCAATCACCCAAACATACAAGAGGAAACAGGTAAAGAAGGCTCCTTCCCTTCTTGTACCATCAACCCCCAAGCCTTTAATCCCTCTAAGGGAGAATTCTCCTTTAGGGAATATCAATAGGGAAACCAAAGGGGTGTCTCCCAACCCCAAGGAAGTGCTCTCTGAGGAGGAGGAAGAGCATATGGGTGATGAGGCTGCCACTACTCCTGCTAGCACAGAGGAGGACAGTGGTAACATCAATAAGACCTCCCCCATGGCAACTTTGAATGAGCAATCATTCAAAGGTCCCAGGTGCTAAGAAACCACGGGGGTGGATAGTGCTTTTGCTAGGCAGAAGACATCCACTAATAAAAGATCCAATGATCCTTCAACAGGGGGTAACACTCCTGGAGAAGGTGAGGACAGATATGACTATGATGAATTGATGGAGACAATGGGTAACATCAACCTGGATGTCATCAAACAAGGCAAAGAGATAGAAGAAATGAAGTTGGTAATTCTGTCACAACAAGTACAGATTACTAAGTTGAAGAAGATGGTGATCAGTTTTGTACAGAGGAAGAGGAAAAAGCAATTTGCACTCAGAAAAAGGAAATATGGGAATGATGCTCCCAAAAAGGGGGAGATCAACATGGAAGAAGCTACAAAAGAGGGGGAGCTTGATGGGATGAAATATGGTGTTGAGGGGGAGAAAGCAGCAGTAAGTGAGCAAGCAGCAGAAACCATTAATGCTGCTAGTTCAAGTGGAGCAACAGAAACGGTTACTACTGCTGACATGAACAAAGCAGCAGAAACAGTGAAGGAAGTACTAACAGAACTGGAAATTGCAGAAACTCTGATCAAAGCAAAACATGATACTCCCAAGGTCACTTCAAAGGCCAAAGGAGTTACCATAAAAGAAAGAGGTGATGCTGTAATGAAATCCAGGTCTGAGAAGGTGATAAGCAAAGAAAAGGGCAAAGCTAAGCTAGTGGAATCTGATCAACCACTCAAAAAGCAAAAGTTGGTTGAATCAGATGAAGCTTTGGCCAGAAAAATACAAGCTGATATTGAGCAAGAAGAGAGGGTTCAAGTAGACAAAGACAGAGAGATGGCTAAGGCTCTAGCTGCTGAACTGAATGAAGCTTATCAACAAAGCCTGGCAACTGAAATTGCACAGAAGAAAGTTGCAACTCTGAAGAAATCAGTGGTGGTAAAAATAGCTGTAAAGAAGAGACAACCCTCAAAGACTTTCCTAGGTACCCAAGAGAGAAATAAGATGATTATATTTCTCAAAGGTGCTATAGGAGTCAGAAAGGAGATGTTCTCAAAGATGTCTTTTGAGAAGATTAAAGAACTGTATGATTCAGAGATGATAAAGCTTCAAGGGAATGAAACTGCAAGGGTGGAGATGGAGAAGAGGATGAAAGAAAGTAATGACTTTGATTTTCAAAAGCCCTTTCTAGATGAGCAAGAAACACCAACAAAGAAAGAAGCCACTCTGAAAGAAAGTCTAAGGACTTTAAAGAGAACCAAGATGATGGCAAGGAGAAAGTCAACTAAGAAGCCTAGAGTATCTGAAGGAGAGGATGAGAAAGTTGCTGAAGAAAAAGGGGCACCTGAGTCATCTAAACAGAAAGAGCCATCAAACACAGATGATGTAAATTTGTATATGGTAGTGATGGATAAAGTGCCTGAACCAATTTCAGCAGAACCTGTAGGAGTTAAGCCTCCTGAGGTCATTCTCTGGGATACATTGACAGTGGATGGAAAGGAATACATACGGCTAAAAAGGAAGGATGAAAAGTATGAGGTGTTCAATACTTGGGCAAAGATTGTAAGAACATGCTCTAGGTCAGATCTTGAAGAGATGTTTGAGATAGGAATGAAGTTGTATGCAGATATACTGAAAGCTCCAGAGATTTCAATTACAAAACTGGTAATGGAGTATCTGTGTATGATGTTCAAACCTGAAGAAGTAGAGCATGTGATCAAGAATGTATTCAAGTCAGTCAACAGTTGGACTATATATGAAACTAGTGGAGTATATACAGTGACTTTGGATCTGAATCATACTGAATACTTTCTAGTGGATAGAGTGTACAATCATAGCAGATTGAAGCTTCATGCCATGCTGAAGAAAAAGCTAGGATGTATTCCAGATTCAGAGATGGCTAAATATTTGATCCAAAGAACCATCAATCAGAGTTTGGGATTGGATGCAAATACTGGAATTTAGGCCATTATGAAGTTTTGGGAGCATCTTGAAGAGCATCTTGAAGAGCATCTGAAGAACTTGACTTCTTTTCCTAAAAGTCAAGTTAGGGGGAGATTGTTAGGAACTGAAGAAAAGCTTAAGTATGGTTAATGCTGCTAGTTCAGAATTACTACTGCTAGAAGACTTCAAAGTTAATACTGCTGAGTATTACTACTGCTAGTAGAATTAATACTGCTAGTCAAAGTTAGTGTTGCTTGAACAAAGTTAGTACTGCTTAGCTAGTTAGTACTTCTAGTGGTTAGTGTTGCTTAGAAGTTAATGCTGCTTGAAGAAGTTAATGCTGCTGAGCATAGTTAGTGCTGCTTATGACTTGAAGATCCGAATGAAAAGGATGACAGCTGGAAAGAATAAAGATATTCATGGAAGGCTTGAAGATAATGATGGAAGATATACTGAAGATATGTTTATTTATTGTAATTATCTTTTGATTAGTATATGAATAGAATGTATAGAATAGTTTAGATGAGAATAATTCATTCTAAGTTCTAGAGAGAAAATCAACCTCAAGGCATAGATCCTAATTCTAGAGAAGTAGAATTTGTCTTGAAAGAGTCTGTTCTTCAAGATTGAGGTTGAGTGTGTAATCTTGTGATTTCAATTATTCAATACAAGTTACAGTTTGTTCTTCATATTTACTGTTTTGGTTTACTGTTTCATTGAATATCAAAGTGTTATTCCTCAAACTTCTTTGATATTGTTTCTGAGAATTAATTCTTGTTGAGAATTCGATCCTGACATACCTTCTTATTCAAATTCTTATTTTCAACCTGCAATTTATAAACAGTTAGTGCAGATTCATTCTTCACAAACTCATATTTAGACACTTTACCTTCAAACTCAGAAATCTTCTTTTCAAAACAATCTACTTGAGATTTAGAATCAAAATCAGACTTGCGTAAATAATCGATCAGATCTTTGTTTGAAATAACAGACGTATTAAGGTCAAAGATCTTGTTCTTTTTAGCAACTCTTTCTTTTTCCTTTTTCAGATTATTTTGTAAATTTTGAAGCTCAACCATTATGGTTTCCATTTTGGTAATAAAATCTTTTTCAGTTAAATATAATACCTCATCAACTGCCTCATCATCTGACTCGACCTCCTTTACTTCTTTGCCCATTAGACAGATATGAGTTGTTTCTTCTTTTTCTTCACTTTCATCTTCGGAATGATCAAGCCAAAATTCGTCCTCAGCCATTAAAGCAATTCCTGCTTCTTGTTGTTTGGCCAAGAGAAATTTGTTCTGATAGTATTGAGAATTCCAAACTTTTGGCTTTCTACAGTTTTTTGCAAAATGACCAATCTTGCCGCAGTTGTAGCATTTGATTGAGTCGGTTGCTGGCTTTGCAGTAACAGTGTAGTCATTCACGAACTTCTTCTTCTCATCCGGTTTCTTCTCCACATATATATCCTCTTCATACCTCTTTCCTTCCACTTTCTGTCGATGCTCGTGGTTCTTTGAACTGCATGAAGAATAGCGTTGAGAATTTGATCTCGGCTTCTTATAAATTTTTTTTGAAATGCACGGGTCAGCAACATCATAACTTGATTTAGATTCTCTCCATCATCACTATCTTCTTCAGAATCAGACCCAGAACTTGAACTCACTTTCTTCTTCTTCTTCTTTTCTATCTTCTCTTTCTTTTCTTTCTTCTTCTCACCAACAACCAAAGCAATCGGATCAGAAACCTTCTCAGCCTTCTTATTTTCAGCTCTTTTCTCCTATACCTCTTCCTCATTCTGACGTAAGGTCTCATAAACATCGTGAAGAGGTATTTCACTTAAGTCTTTCATCTGCTTCATCCTACGAGTATGTTTCTTCCACTCTGGTCGTAGGATGCTCAGGAATTTGACATTATTTTCCAACTGCTTCTTTTTGACTTTGTTCTTTGTCAGTTCATTCAGAAGCAAAGTGAATCTTTCATATGTGTCTTCTAGAGTCTCATTCTCTTTAGCCTTGAATTCCTCATAATTATTGATGCAGTTAGCCACCTTTATCTGATTCCCAATCTTTGATCCCATCATCATCTTTTCCAATTGATTCCACATTTGTTTAGCATCATGCTTATAGCTATCAATCATGATGTAGATGTCATTGGGAATGCTTTGGAGTAGAAGAGATCTCGCTTGCTTGTCAGCTTTATATCGACTCTTTTGTTCTTCAGAATACTGAGAGAAATCAACCTGAACTTGTTTTGTCTTTTCTTCCTTTTCCACATCACCATGTCCACTATCAGAAGAATCATCATCATCATAAGGTACATTAACCATGATTGGTTTCATAGGACCGTCTTTGATTGATTCCAGAATATTTTTTCCATTTGCATATCGGTCTATAAAATCCAGAAATCGATCCTTCCATTGCTCATACTCTCCTTTGAATAGAACTGGAGGTTTGACATCAGTGCCGATTGAAAGTGCATCTTTGGAAGTCATCTTCTTTAAACCTGTTTGAAAAATATATCAAATAAAAAACTAGAACTGATCGTTAGTCCAAAATATGAAATCACAAGAAAAAACTTGAAAATCTAGAAAAATTAGAAATTTCGAAAAATTTGACTAAGTATCAGAACTCGCAAGTCACTATTAAACTCGCAAGCCTTAAAACACGCAAACTGAGAAACATGCAGATCGAGATTTGCGCGTTTGATAAACTCTCAAGCAAACTAGCAGACAAACTCGCAATCAAACTCGCAGATGATGAAACTCGCAAGTGCCTAAACTCGCTAAAAATTGTTCACGCTGAAACTCGCTAACAGAGGTGTGCGCGTTTTCCAAACTCGCACGTCGAAGCTTGCGCGTTTAAACAAAACTCGCTAGCTTCACTTGCGCGTTTCAACTATTCCTCTTCAAACTCGCACGTCGAAGAACTCGCAAACCACCAAATTCGCACGTCGAAGAACTCTCAAACCACCAAACTCGCACGTCAAAGAACTCGCTAACCACTATTCCTCTCCAAACTCGCTAGCTTCGATTAGCACGTTTGGAGAACTCGCTGACCGCTACTAGCGCGTTCTGGCCCTTAGAAAAAATTTTCCTTTTTCAAACTCGCAAGCTTGATTAGCGAGTTTCTTAGAACTCGCGGATAACCCTTTCGCGTTTTAGACCAAAAATTTTCCTTCGACTTGCGCGTTCTAGCTGAAGAACCTTGCGCGTTTGGCGACGAACTAGCGCGTTTTAGAGATCTAGCGCGTTCTTCCTTCTGTCGACCCAAAAACTAACTTTTCCATCTGAAATCGATCTAATCTTGTCCAAATGATCTGTAACTTTGTAGAATCCTTTGTAATTAACCCAAGAACAAGTTACAATACAAGATTTTTACAATTAAACACTTACAAATCACAAAGATTGATGAAACAGTGACTTACGACTCGTGAACAAAACTCAACAAAAATTACAAAATTCGTGTGATTTACAGTGCAAAACAGAAATTGAATTACAAAGACTCGATCTATTACACTTTGCGATCAAAACCTAACCATGCTCAAAAAACACTCTGAAACTCAGAATTCGATATTATCTTCCAAGAACAGTAACGAACCATCCAAAACTTTGATTTTCTTGATTCGATTTCACTTTGGATCTGCTCTGATACCAATTGTGTGTTCCAGATTCTAGTTTCTAATACAAATCAATCAAACAAACAAAATTCAATTCAATGATTACCTGTTTGATTTCTTTCAATTCAATTGTTTACACTTTCTCTCTCTAGAACTCTTTCTCTCTCTCTATAATCTGATTTTCTCAAATCTGATATATCAACTAATGTCACGTACCACTAAAAAAAACAAAGAGAAAAAGTATTTATAATACCACCTAATACTAAGGAAACTAAAATACAACTAAACAAATAAAACTAAGTTTGACTTATTACAAATAGACTTTGACTTTTAATGATATTTTGACTTTAGCAGCTTTGACTTTCTCAACCTTGAATCTTCAGTCTTCTTGATCTTGTATCCAACAGATTTATGCTCTAACAAAGATACATTTTTGTTCAAAGTCGAAAGAATTTTCAGAGTTAAAGCTGTTTTTCAAAATTTCAAGAATTTTGTTTCATGTTCAAGGCTTGTTGACTTTCAAAGCTTCAAAGAGTAAAAGGCTTTCCAAGATTCTTCAAGAGCTGAAAGTTTAAAGATTGTGAAAGCTGCAAAGAGATAAAAGCTGAAGAATCAAGTGCTGAAGATTTGTATCAAATTTTTATTAAATCTTGAATACAAAGGGGGAGATTGTTAAGTCCAAATATTGTATACAAGATTTAATAAGAAAAGTCAAAGTGTAAGTCAACAATGTCAAAGTCATTAGCAAAGTCAAAGTAGTATTTTCTTTACTTAGTTGTTTAGTCTTTGATTAGTTAGGTGATATAAATAGGGTTTGCTTTGTAATCTTAAAAAAAAAGAACTTTCACATTTTGAATTCAATATACTGTTACATTTGAGCGCACACTTTCTCTATCTAGATTCTCTCTCTACAGATCTTGTGATCTTAGATTGACAGCAGTAAAACAATTAATGTACGAGTTCTGATCAAAGACAATCAGAAGTCATAGCAATACTCCATTGACTTGGATGCTCCCCCTAAAATCATGCATCACTAATAGGTCATCAGTAAACACAATGCATTTAAATATGCTCCCCCTCAAAGTAACATTGACAATCTATGAAGTAAGTCTCACATTCCCCCAGAGATCATGAACAAACTATTAAAGAGCAGATATCTTGCGGAAATAATGATAAAGAAATGATGAAAATATACAATAAGAAACTTTAATAAGTAACGACCGATTAGGTCTTAAGATTTAGCATACCAAGCCTAGAGACAAGAAAATTGAATCTCTTTTCATCTAAAGGTTTGGTGAATAAATCTGCAAGCTGAAAATCAGTTTTTTCAAAGTAAAGTTCAATTGTTCCCTTTTCCACAGTATCTTTTATAAAGTGATACCTGACATCTATGTGTTTAGTCTTAGTATGCTGAACAGGATTAGCTATAATCATAATAGCGCTTTTCGAGTCACAATAGATCGGGATTATATTGAAATGAAACCCATAGTCTCGTAGTTGTGTTCTCATCCACAAGACCAGAGAACAACAACTAGCAGCAGCTACATATTCTGCTTCGACCATTGATGTGGAGACACATAATTGCTTCTTCGATGCCCAACTGACAAGTTTATCTCCGAGGAATTGTATATGACCCGAAGTGCTCTTCCTGTCTAACATGCAACCAGTATGATCTGCATCTGAATAAGCTGTTAGTTCAAAGCTTGTATCCTTACGATACCAAAGACCAAGATCTGCAGTCACATTCAGATACCTGAAAATCTGCTTTACAGCAGACAAATGGGATTCTTTGGGATTGGCTTGATATCTAGCACATAAGCATGTGGAAAACATTATATTCGGCCTACTGGAAGTAAGATACATTAAAGAACCTATCATCCCTCTATAAGTCCTAACATCAACAGCCTTTCCCGAAAGATCGGTGCCAATCTTAGTACCAGGTGCGATCGGGGGTACCAATCGGTTTACAATTTTCCATTTTGAACTTCCGAAGAATATCAAGAATTTATTTAGATTGAATGATAAAAATCCCTGTTGAAAATTGTTTGACTTGCAATCCGAGAAATAAATTCATCTCTCCCATCATGCTCATCTGAAAATGTGACACCATGAGGTTTGCAAAATTCTTACAGTATTTAGGATTTGTAGAACCAAAAATATTATCATCCACATTGTCAATCCAAGATCACAAGATCTGTAGAGAGAGAATCTAGAGAGAGAAAGTGTGCGCTCAAATGTAACAGTATATTGAATTCAAAATGTGAAAGTTCTTTTTTTTAATGATTACAAAGCAAACCCTATTTTTATCACCTAACTAATCAAAGACTAAACAACTAAGTAAAGCAAATACTACTTTGACTTTGCTTATGACTTTGACATTTTTGACTTACACTTTGACTTTTCTTATTAAATCTTGTATACAATATTTGGACTTAACAATCTCCCCCTTTGTATTCAAGATTTAATAAAAATTTGATACAAATCTTCAGCACTTGATTCTTCAGCTTTTATCTCTTTGCAGCTTTCACAATCTTTAAACTTTCAGCTCTTGAAGAATCTTGGAAAGTCTTTTACTCTTTGAAGCTTTGAAAGTCAACAAGCCTATAGAACACGAAACGGAATTCTTGAAATTTTGAAAAACAACTTTAACTCTGAAAATTCTTTCGACTTTGAACAAAAATGTATCTTCATCACTTTGATCTCTGAATCATCTTTGGAATAAACAAACTTTCTTGAATCATCAAATTTTCTTTGAACATTCTTCCTTCAGAATCTTTTGGCTTTGAATTTCTTTATCAGACTTGAACTTTAAATCAGCGGAAGCATTTTTTAAATTCTGACTTGGACTTTGAACAAGAACTCTTGAAATGGTACTTTGTAAAATTCTCCCCCTTTTTGATGATGTCAGGATCGTTATCATCAAAACTTCATCAATTTCAGCTCAGACTTTGATTTTACCCTTTAAGATCAACTAACAATCTCCCCTTTTTGATCTGAATAGCCGTCAATTCATGAAAGATATATATCTGAGTCTTTTCAAATTCAGACAAAATGAACGAGGTAACACTGAATCAACAAATGAAACAGTTAGAAGTGCCTGTCAGTAACACGGAGTCACTGTGTACAACGAATGTACAATATAAGGAGTTGGTTTGATGTTGACTCCCCAGGACTTCCATTCAATCATTGAAAAACACAAGGTAACTTTATGAATGTTCAGACAGAAAGACAGATTTTTCTGTGTGCTCGTGCTTGTGTATGAAAGAATTTTAGCACAATGATTTTGTTTCATTAAGGCTCAAATTGTGTAAACTGTTGAGACAGGAACAGATAATACACGAATTCAATGTGCATGAAAGAGGTGCGAAGGTGGGGCAACTTTCCTTCTTTTTCAATATCTAAATATTTCGAGTGAAGATTAGATAGCATATTTGTTGCGTCCCCAAGAAAATGAAACATTTCTTTTTCGAGAAAGAAACGAGTGGTTGGTGGGGTAAAAGCAAGAGTTGGCATGGGCTCACTGCCTGTTTCAATGATGGTCACCAAAGAATGTGAATCAATCAGTAGATGTGGCTGCCCGGTTCAGAAAGTGGTAGGTGCGGAGTTCTAATATTCTTTTAACTCTGTTCTCACACCCTCTTTCTTTTTATCATTTTGCTTACTTCTAACCAAACTCTCATTTCTGACTTGGACTTTGAACAAGAACTCTTGAAATTGGACTTTGTAAAAAAAAATATTCGTGAGATTTGAGCAATTGAACAATGAAGATTTCTCAAAACAATGATATTGAATGAATGAAATGAAATCAAGAGAATTGTTTTGAGAATCTGACAATGAATCAATCAGATCAAATCAAAAGGTTAGGGTATCAAAGAATTGGAAATTTGTTTATATGAACAAATATAAACAATTTATCAATGAAAGTACAAATATGAAAAAGATGAATGATGCTCATCAACTTTGAACTTCAAACAGGGGTATTACCATCGAAATAATTATTTGAATTTGAGACATGGTAATAACAATTTCAAATAAAATACTGAACCGGTGTGTATGAATACTTGAGAGTATATGGACAAGATAATACACAAGTATTGATCTTTGGAAACACACGATCAGTTAAACAATAAGCTCAAAAATTTTAGAAAAACATTTAAAAGCACACTTCTAAATTCATAAAACTTTTGAGAATAATAAGTGTTTTGAACATTTCAGAAATTGTTTTTCATGTTCGAAAGTTGTCCTTCTTTCAAACAATCTTAGATCTAGATCAGAAGATTTTTACCTTTTCAGCTCCCCCTCAAATCAAGATATAAAGATTTTAATCTTTTAAGCTCCCCCTGGATATTAGTACAATATCCGTCTTTGATCATTGATGAACGGGTCCTGATCTGTCATGTGATCATAAGCCATTACCTTTACTCCCCCTTAAATTAAGCATCTGAAATATTACAAGTAAAACAGGATAGAGATCAAACACTCCCTTTTGAATTGTTAGACCATCCATATCAGAAAAATCTAGCAAAGAAAAAGTATAGGATAGAGATCAAATCAATTCTCTTGGGATGAAGACCATCAATATCCATAGGATGCAAGCATACAGGAGTAAGGTCTTTTTGATCGCTGAGGTCCGAGTCCTAAACTGTTGTGTTTAGAAGTCATAACTCCTTTGAAGAACGGGTCCTAAGCTGATGTGCTTAGAAGCCATAATCTTGACATTGAGGTGGGAGTTTTGAACTGTTGTGTTCAAAAGCCATTTTGAAATTGAAGTCCGGGTCTTGAGATGATTTACTCAAGAGCCATAGACTTTCTTACTCCCCCTTGGATTGAGGTGCCTGCAACATAGAATCAGATTTCGGTTTTGGTACCCACTAGTATTTGGGTCCAGAAATGTTAGTTGCAGTTCGTGTGGGGGTTATAGAGTAAGAACCATACCATAAATGATCAGTTGTTTTATGAAAATGATCATGTGTACAACAAATAGAACAATAAAATTTCTTACCGTTAGATTCTTTGTTCTTCTTTGCCTTGTGTACAGGTACACATGATTTCTTCTCATTCAACTCTTTTTCCTTATCCACTTTGACTGGTTTCTTTATCCAGACCAATTTCTCTTTCTTGAAATTTTTTCTCCTTGGATAAGTATCTGAACCATCTAAATATTCATCAAAGAAAAAGTTAGTGTGACGAATCTGATTAAATGATTTGACTGACCTTTTTGAAGAGATAAAATTATGACTTGAACTTGAAATAGATTTTTCAAGTTCTTTGATCTTTGATGCAAAGTTATCTCTTTCTATCACAAGTTGGTCAATCTTTGTCTTGAGTTCAGACTTCGTTCTTTGCTCTTTCAATGCATTGGCAGACAGTTCAGACAACTTGGAAGTCAGTTTCTTGATTTCATTCTCAAATAAGCACCTTTATTCTTCAAACCCTTTTTCAGAATCATTTCGCTGGCCAGATAATTCTTTAAAGAATCCTACATTCTTCTTTTCTATGGCCTTCTTTTCCTGAGCAAATTTCTCTCTTTCTAAAATCAAAATTTTCTCAAAATCTGAGATTTGTTGAGAAAATTTTAAACATTTAAGCTCCAACGACTTCTTTTCCTCAAAACATTTCTTTGAAAAATCTGAGAATTTTTTCGAAATTTTTTTCTTTTCAGAATCAAAATCAGCTTTATTTGCAACAAGCTGTTTTTTCAAATCAGATAAATTCTTTCTCAGCTCAACGTTCTCAGATTTCAATTTCTTAACTTTCTGCTCATTGATCTCAGCAGAGACTGTCTGCTGAATTTTTGTTTCCAACTCAGAAATCTTTCCTTTAAGATCTGACACAACTGTTGGCCCTAACATCGTCCATTCAAGATAGTTCCATATTTCCTTTCCTGTTGACTTGTATAAATCTTTTCCTGTCAACTGATAGGTATTTATGTGACCTTTAATCTCATGACGAATACTAATCAACAGAAAAACTCGAGCCATATTATCAGCATTCTTTCTTTAATCTCGATCCTCAGTACAATCTTCTGTTGGAGTATGAGATTTCATCTCTCCTTCAGTTAACGACAATCTGATATAACAACTTAGCTCACGTGTATCTACAAAGTTGAAAAAATCAGTTTTCCACTGTTCGTATCTTTCTCTGAGCAAAATTGGAGAACTCATTCGTCCCACTTGAAACTTGATGCTTTGCGGGTTCAGTAAGACACGCACTTGATGCTTTGAGTGTTCAGAGAGACACGCAAGATATGCTACGCGTGTTCAACGGGGCACACACTTGATGTTATGCGTGTGCAAAATGACACACACTTGAAGTTTTACGAATTCAATAGGACACGCACTTGGTGATCTGCGTGTGTTGAGAGATGCGCAAGAGAGTTTTGCGTTTCCAAGAGAGAACCGATAACCTGACAAAAACACTAACACCCAAAGGTTAGTTACACAATGAATATATGATAGAGGCGCATACTAATAAGATAAACACACACGATTTCATGAAACACACGCAAAGAATATGAATAACCCGCATACTTCTTGAATCACACGCATACTTCAAAACCTATGAATAACATGCAAACTATAATAACAACCCGCACAACATATGAATAACACGCAAAGTAAGATGAATGACCCTCAAGATATCATGAACATACGCAAACTAACACTCGAAGATAAATCTGCAATATCAATTATAACAATGAAATTAAACCCAAACAAATTGCACACAATTGATCGAAAACAAGTTTTTAATACAATCTTATTGACAATTTCGATCAAAACACTCCAAATCTCAAAAAAATCAAAAAGAACAGAACACAGAACTCGACTTTTTCAGAAAATACTCAAACTCAAAATCGAAGCTCCATATCACTTTTTATGCAAAACAACAAGAATCAAACTCGATCGACTATCGAAAATGAATCTAATAACATCAAATTCATAGCAATTCGATCACTAAATTGACTGAAATTGGTGAAAATCCAGAAAACGAGATTTTTCTTGAAAAACAAAAAAAAATCAATCAAAATTTTGAATTAACCACACAAATCAGGAACAAAAATACACTAATCTCAATCCTCTCAAGATCTTGAAGGCTCTGATCCCAATTGTCAATCCAAGATCACAAGATCTGTAGAGAGAGAATCCAGAGAGAGAAAGTGTGCGCTCAAATGTAAAGTATATTGAATTCAAAATGTGAAAGTTCTTTTAAAAGATTACAAAGCAAACCCTATTTATACTATCAAACTAAAACAAAGCCTTAATGGCTAAGGAATCTAAACTTGCTTTGACTAACTATTACAAGGTCAATGTTGACTATTACACATTTGACTTTCCTATTAAATCTTGGATACAATATTTAGACTTAACAATTGCTTTATGTCATTTTAATTTTAGTGAATAAAGTTACTTTGACTAGACCTTTAGACTTTTGCAGATTGGGAGATGCTTACAAGATCATATTTTTATGACTTTAAGCTTGACTTTGTGAGATGTAAGACTGCACTCAAAAGGTATAATTCCTTATCTGTTAAGTCTGATTTTATAGTGATCATTGTATTTATAGGGCTTGGTCAAATACTGTGTTTAGAGTCTATCTGTGTTGTATCTGACCAAGGGTATTTAAGTCCTTTTGGTCTTTGTTCTGTGTAAGAATCTAACGCACGCATTCAATACATTTACTATTTGCGCAAAAAAAAAAGTCTGGAAATTTTTTTTCCTGAAGATTGTCATCTATGGATTCTACACAGGTTGCTTATCAAGCTCAGTTCTACAAAAATGACATTATAATGTCATTGGGTACAGAAAATCATCCACCGGTACTAATTGATGAAAATGAATTTACTCAGTGGCAAGATCGGTTCCTGAATTTCATTGAACGACAAAAGAATGGAAATGACATGATGACCATTTTATCTGAAGGACCGTTCGACAAACCCAAATTGGTTTCTGGATTATACAAGACTACTAAATAGTATACACATGAAGAGTTATCTGCTTATCAAGCTGATCGGGATATTAAAGCAAATCTAATGATGGCCTTGCCAAACTCTGTATACAACATGATTGATTGTTTCAAAACTCATCCTAATCTGATGTGGCAACAGCTTGAGAATATTATGCTTGGTTCTTCGGTTGCTACTCAACTCAGGCATACACGCTACATGAATAATTTTGAGGAATTCAAAGCCAAGGATGGGGAGTCACTGAAAGCTGTGTTTGACCGTTTATGTGCTGTGATCAATGATCTTCGAAAGATAAAGGTTGAAAAGACTGAGCTTGAATTAAATCTGAAGTTCCTCAACACATTGCAACCAAAATGGAATAAATCATGCCAAAGATTGAGGAACGATGTCAGAATCTCTACAATGCAAATCCAAGAGATGTTCGAGATTTTGCTAACTGATGAGAGCTTGGTGATAGAGAAAAAGGCCAAAATGGAAGAGAAAAAGAAGAAGTCAGTAGACCCTGTTGCTCTTCTCACAAAGCAATTATCTGAATAAGCGTTGTCTGATAACGCTTACAATGGGTCAACTGATGACAATGGTGAGGCATTGCAGAAAGCGATGATCCTTCTTTCTCAGCATTACCAGAAAAAGTTCCAACCAAGGTCGGGTTCCAACATTTCTCGCTTCACTTCTGGTCCTAAAGTCAAAGTGCCCGAGCCAAAGATTGTTTCCTGCTACAACTGCGGAAAACCGGGTCACATGTCAAAGGAGTGTAGAGCAAAAGTGGTCAGGGATTCGGCATAATACAGAAATAAAATGGAATTGGCTGAAAAGACAGAGAACGGAACTGCTTTGCTGGTAGAGGAAGAATTATGGCTGGATCACTCTGACGACAAAGCCGCAAACGTAGAGATCGCTCATTTGTGCTTGGTTGGAGTTGATCAGTCCTACGATCATGAAACTGATGAAGATGAGGTATATTCTGAATTTGATTACAATTTTATTACCTCTCAGTTGAATATCTTGATAACTGCTTTATCTGATTTATGTTTAAAGTTATTATCTGAAAATAATTTAAATTCAGAAAAGTCAGATTTGATTGACAAACTAAAAATTTCTTTGAAAGATGAAAAATCAATTTTAGAAAATACTAAAGACATCTTTCAAAAGAAATTGGATGATTTGGAAAATTCAAATAAGACTTATCTTGAGTCTTTGACTAAAATGACTTATTTAAAAGATGAATTTTCAGATAAAATAAATAAGTTAGAATAAAAGCTTTATCGAAGAAACCAATATGAACAAACAATTTTTATGAACAAGCCAAGGAGTGAAGAAACTTTAAAACAAAGGTGGGGACTTGGTTTTGACAATCCTCATTGTTTAAACAAAGTGATAAACGAAGTTCCTACTTTATATAAATACGATTATCTAACTCTTGCACACTATGCTCCTCAGTTCAAATTTCATTGAACTAGTGAAAAGGAAGTGTTAGATCTCGAAAATGAGAAAAGGACAAATAATAAGAAAAATGAAATTCCTTTTGATTATACGTATGAAAATGTCAAATATTTTCCTAAAAAATGAAGAAGAGGTAGAAGATTTTTAAATGATATATCTTCTGTTAAATCTTCAATGTCTAATGATTTTGTTCCTTCTTATGCTCTTGATTCTGATAAGGAAAATATTTCTCCAATCATTTATGATTCGAAGAAATATACTCCTCCATTAGTTTTAGAAGGTAAAATCATTGATCTTGAAGATAATATAGAAGAAAACAAAAAGGAAATTTCTATTTTCTCAAAAAGGAAATCATTGATCTTTGATCTTTTATGACTTCAAGTCTTGAAGAAAATTTATTTTCTCAAAAATTAGATTCTATTTCTAACCTTTCTTCTAATTATAAGGAAAACAAAAAGGAAATTTCTAATTTTAAAATATTTTCTCAAAATAATTCAGACTCTGAGGCTCATTCAGATTTATTAGTTGATCAGATTGGTTGCTTAGATAAATTTATTTTTCTGATTTAAATATTAAGTCTAAAATTCTTGATGATTCTTTTACGCTAAATGATCAATATTATAAACCTAAGCGTAAAAGAAGACGGTCAAAGCAGTCAAAGAAACGAGATACAATTCTTTCTGACTATTCAATTCTTCTTATTCAATTATTACAGATAGGAATTTGAGCGTTAAGTCAAAGAGGCAGATCTGGAGAATGAAGCAGATATCTACTGATTCTTTGATTGATGAGGATGTATATGTAGACAAATATTATAAAAGTGATTCATTTGCTATGTGTAATAAAATTTCCTAATATTCTAGAAAGCAAATGATTCAAATTTCCAAAAATGGCTCATATTTGTCTTCTGATTCTAGTTCAAATGATTATGTTTTCTCTTCTGATGATTGTGCATATTTTTCTGATTATCTTTCTCGTGCCTCTATTGTCAAATTTGTCAATTATTTCCCCATACGAATTGCAACTAGCAAACAAGGGCCCAAATACAAGTGGGTACCCAAATCTTTATTTGATTATAAGTTGCAGGCATCTCACGTTAAGGGGGAGTAAAAGAATTTTGGCTTCTGAGTACTTCAGCTTAGGACCCGTACTTCATAGACTACGACTTATAAACAAATTAGTTTAGAACTCGTTCTTCAATGCTTTTAAGCTTCTGACTATATGAGATACTGTGAGTACATCAATTTTAATTCCGCTGCATTTTATCTCTGATTATGATGTGTTCCAGTTTTTCTCATTATTTTTCAAAAACCTGAGCTTGTTCAACTATTTCTTAATTTTGTATAACCCAATTTTTTTAATTTCAGACACAAATTATTTTTATTATGTGAAAGATGAAATAACTAAATTTCATTTTGTTCCAACTAAATATCAATTTGCCGAATTCTTTACATTTTGTTTTTAATGAAATTTTTTAACATCAGCAATTTGAGTTTAAAAGTTTAAATCTTTACAAATTTTATTTTATAACGTAAAATTTTACATTTTTTCTTTCTTTTGAATAAAATATGTGTCTAGAATAAATTTTCAAGTTATTTTGTTTATATTAAAAGTTTTTATATGGTCAAATTTCAAGTCTTACAAAAGTCGAAAAGTCAACAACATGTTTGAAACTTTTATTACTGCTTTAAAGTTGTGTGATTCGGAATATTTATAGTTTACAATGCTTGGAAAATTCTAAAAAGTCCAAAATTTGGATTGTAATGAAAATATGGGCTAAGTACTTTTATTTACAACTGAGTGATTGAGTTGAATTTTAAATTCTTAAAATACATAAATCTCTAAGTTTAAAAGTTTGTACCTGTGACCTTTCTAGTTTGGGAAAGTAAGTTTTTTGTGATGCTTGTCATCTGGTCCCCTAAGGTCAATTGGTCTGGGAGTGATCGAACTGAAATTCTTCAATAGAACCAGATCGAAAGTCATGTTCTACTGGTATGAATGGGTTTAGGATATGTCGATGTAGCCTTTCTGATCTAGGAGTGTAAGTTCCAAGGGGTGCTTGACACCAAGTCCCCTAAGGCCAACTAGTCTAGGAGCGGCTCACCCAAATCCTACAATAAGGTCAGATAGAAAGTTACGTTTACGACATTTCTTTACTTAATAAACTTTTTGATCAAAATATGCCAAAGTGCACAAACTTAAAAGATGCCAAAGAGCACACTCATGTTAAGATGCGAATGTGCACACTGCTAAAAAGATGCCAATGAGCACACATCTCATGATACTTGGTGATATATTTAAATTGCGATAAACCTATAAATTTGTGATAATCTTAATTTTTGATGGATTAGTGTGAGTACATGCAAAGTTCTCTATTATATTTTTAGAATTGCATTTTCATGATGCTAATCGAAGATTCGCATGTGAGCACACTGAATAGATTGCTGGAAGTTTTTGAAACTGAACATGTTTTAACTTGATATGCAATAAAACTTGTTTCTGTATCCAACTACATATATTTGATTTCAACTGGTTGATAAATTTGTGATATTTTACTTAGTAGAATTTAATTTGTTTAGTGTCTAAAATTTTATATGTTTAGTCGTTTCAAAATTTACATTCAGTATATTTTTCTTTCTATATTAATATTTGGTCATTGTGTTCTCATAAATATATTTTAATGGGTTTATGCATTATTCAAGGGGGAGTGAACAAAGAGAATGTTTTTCAAAGATTATATCTATTTTTGAGGGGGAGTATCTGATTTTCCCTTATGAATGCTAACTCGAATTGTCAATATCTAGTTCATTTATGTAGGGGGAGTCAAAGAGCTTAAAAAGGTAATTTTTTTCTGAGTTTAAACCTTGTTTTGCGCATCAAGCATGACACGCAAACCTCGCTTTGCGCATCCAGCTTGACACACAAACCTTGCTTTGCGCATCCTGCGTGGTACGCAAACCTCAGTTTGCGCATCCTTCGTGAAGCGCAAACCTCCCTTGTTTTCTCTGTTTCTTTGATTTAGCAAATCTTACGCTGTCTCGTCTCCAACTTTTACATGACCAAGTTGATCAAGATCATCAAGGTCATGAGGGGGAGAAGTCAAGGAGAAGTTAACGAGACAAAGAGCTCAAATGTTTATCTGCTGATCAAGATTCGCTCAAAGATTCTATTCTCTCAGCTACAATTAGTTCTTTTGTTGTTCCTGCTCCGACCACCACAATTCATTCAAGGTCATTCAAAAAAGTGTGTCGTCTATAGCACAAGTTTTTGATCCAGACTTGTCAAGGAAGCAAAGATAAATCAATCTGAAAGATACTGAGAAGAAATTTTTCTTAAAAGTCAGAATGCTTCACAAAGTCGCTTTATTAGTCCATGCTGGTTTAGAAGATGATTTTTGAAGACCAAAGCACCAATGATTACTAAGGGGGAGATTGTTAGGTCTGATTTTATAGTAATCATTGTATTTATAGGGCTTGGTCAAATACTGTGTTTAGTGTCCTATTCTGTGTTGTTTTGACCAAGGGTATTTAAGTCCCTTTGGTCTTTATTCCGTGTAAGAATCTCACGCACATTATTCACATACTCTGTTTTGCGCATCCTTGCTCTCTCTCTCTACTTTCTCTCTCTTCAGATTCATTGATCTTGGACTATCATTATCTTCATCTCATCTATGGTTGAAATAAGGACAACTTTCAATCATAAGAAAACATGTTCTTAAATGTTCAAACCACTTCCAGATTCTCAAACAGATTTCTTGAATTGGAAGTGTGATTTTCAATGTTTTCTACTTCATTTGTGCATATTAACTGATAAAGTTAAATCATCTGAGCATCATATGCTTTATAGGAAAATATGGGATCAGTGGGTTAGGACTTCAAAGAAACTTTTATGGATTCACGTTAACCAGTGTCTCCTACCCAAGAAGTAAATCCTTAGTGATTATATGTGAGGAGTCAAAAGAAATGAGTGTGGGATGTGTGATGAGAGAAATTGTAAAAGAGAGTTTGGTTAGCTGTGAGCTTTATGATACAAAGAAAGAGGGTGAGAGAATATAGTAAAACAATATTAAACTATGCACCAACTACTTTCTGAGTCGGGCAGCCACATTACTAATGTTTCACAACTTCTTCGTGAACATTATTGAAACAGGCAACTAGCCCATGGCAATTTGTTGATCCAAACTCTCTCAGTGATTTGATAACGACCCTCTTCTATACTTAGTGAAAATTACGTTTTAATATGTATTAGTGTTTCACCATCAGCGATCAGACTGAGTCTGTTCAGTTATCGCTGATAGTCTTTCTTATAAACATTTCTATGTATTAGTGTTTCACTATCAGTGATCAGACTGAGTCTGTTCAGTTATCACTGATAGTTTCAGAAGTAAACAGCCAAACGTAATCCCTGAAGACAAGTCTCGCGTCAACATATTTCATAGCTGAATCGAAGATGAAGCTGATGAGCAAAGAGAAGTCTACTAGTGACCTGATGCGGATATCAGTGAAGCAAAGACAACTCTACTTATACGCGAAGGAACATGAGAAAAAGCTTCAGCGATAGCTGAACCTCTTTATCTCTGAACTTAGAGATACTCAGCGATCAATCGATCACAAAGCTTATGAATCAAGTTTCCTTCTGTCTATCCTTACACAACCTAGTACAATGTGTCAGAACGGACAAGTCTCTGCAACCATTCGTACAACAACTCTGTCAACTACACTGTTCATGACCCGGCCGAAAGCATGTCTCCCAAAAGTCAGACTCCCAAAGCCAATCAGTGAACGCCACGTGTAAAGTGCCCTGCCATGCATTTAATGCAAAGGGTATAAATAGGACGTTCACCCTTTCATCTGAATGGGTGCTCAATCCTTGAACTCCATATAGAAACCATTGTTTTCTATCTCTCTTAATTCCCATTCTCTGAATTTCTTGTGCAATTATCTTAGTGTTTCTTAAGTTTGTTTAGATTAAGTCTGTCTTAATCTTATTCCGCAACAAACTTGTAAATTGTATTTTTGATTTATCAATAAACAATTTATTAAACTTTAATTTCTGTGTTTGTATTCACCCCCCCCCCCCTCTTCTACAAACTTGTTAAGCACCTCCGGGACCAACAAGTGGTATCAGAGCAATTTGTTTAAACTAATAAACAAGATCTTACTGTATACTCTTCCTTGCTATTCTAAAATGGCACTAAACACAAACACAAACTACTATGATAATGGTTCACTTTCTAAACCTCCTCGATTTAGCAGAGAGAACTTTTCTCTATGGAAAAATCGAATGATGCTATTTCTTGAAGGTGCGGATCCTACTATACCTGAATATATAGAAAACGGACCCTATGAACCTGTTAGAATTATAGCTGCGGTTCCTGCTACTGCCACCACTGAAGCTGTCCCTGAACGATATGTCGTTAAGGAAATAAGACAGTGGAGTGATGAAGATAAAAAGAAGGTAGGCATAGATGCAAGAGCAAATACCATTATCTCAATGGCTCTGCCTGATGAAGTTTTCCATTCCATCATGCATCTGAAAACTTCTAATGAAATGTGGGAAACCATATGTGTTCAATACGAGGGCACCACTGAAATCCAAGAGACTCGAAAGATTAACTTGGTAAGACAGTATGAAAGTTTTATCGCTGGTAAGAATGAATCTCTTTCTGACATTCATCAGCGATTTAACTGCTTAATCATTGACCTAAGAACTGTTGGAAGGACTTATTCTAATTCTGAGGTCCTAACAAAATTCTTAGAAAGTCTTCCTGAAAGCTGGGACAGTTATTCAATATGTCTTAAGCTGACAAAAGACTTACATACTCTCTCTTTAAGCACTCTGTATGGAATATTGCTCAACTATGAGCAATCAAATCTTCTGAAGAAGAATCTCGTAAAAGATTCTAAAGACTCCAAAAGTACTTCTGTTGCTTTAATCTCTTCAGAGATAATTCCATCTTAGCGATCTATTCTCACCATCACTGAGTTAGATTCTGAATCTGAGGATCTATCAGACCCTGATCTTTCAGAGTTTGATGAGTCCTTAGCACTCTTGACAAACTCTTTTAAGGGATTTGCAAGAAAGAGTAACTTCCGAAGAAGTAAACCTCTCTCTCTTACTGAAAAGCCAAAATCAACTCCGGTTGATAAGGCTACTGCCACTTGCTATAACTGCGAAAAAATTGGACATTTTGCTAGTGAGTGCAGGTCGAAAAAGGTCTTCAAACCTTCTACCTCAAGAAGATCCAGTGATGACAAATACCATAAGCTGAAGAACAAATATCAAAAGCTGAAAAGCTATCAGCAAAAAGGTAAAGGTCTCATCGCTGAAGAACATGACTGGGTTGAATCAGAAGAATCATCTTCTGATGATGAAGAAGTCGCTAATCTTTTCCTCATGGCTGAGATTAAAGAAGAAGTGGAAGAACCATCTGAACCTTCTATGAGCTACATATCATCTCAGGTATCTATCTCTACAAATCCCTCTCTACCTGAAGCTGAGAGAAGTCGTGCTGTTGATGTGCTGACAATTGACCTTTATAATGCTCTAAACGACAAAACTCAAGTTGAGAATAAAAACGTACATTTAACTCAAGAGCTAGAGAGATGTCATGAAAAGATCAGTGAACTAAATCTTTTAGAAGAAAAGTTGAAAGATCAAGTCATTATAAATGAAATCATCAGCATTGAACGTGAACAAGCCATTGCTGGTCTAAAAGCAGAAAAGGCTCATGTTGAAAAATGGTGCAAATCATCAACAAACATCTCTGAGATAATAAAAGCTCAAACCCCTGAAAGTGACAGAACTGGTCTTGGATTTTGGACACCTCAGGACGATCCTAAGGAAGAGTGTTCCTCGCTTAAGTTTGGAACTTTTGTCACCTCTTTCTTTGACACTTCTTATAATCAATTCTATCCCTGTTCTTCTTCAAATCCCATCTCTAAGGAAAAATCCAAAGACACTAAGTCTACGGATAAAGGAAAGTCCATTCTCCTTCCTCAGAAGGCAACCAGGAAAGCAAAGCTGAAAGTTCCTTCTAAACCTTCAGCTAAGCAATCCTCTAACTCTGTGATAAAAATCTTTGATCTCTGTCCTCCAAAGCTGAAGATTGACCTTAAACCGTCGAGATCTGAAGAAATGAAAATTCCTCCCAGATCTCAAGAGAAAAGTCTTCTTGGACCTGGCCCTGCTCATCTTAAACTTGCAAAACCTTCTACTTCTGATCCTAAAACCATTTTCAGATACAGAAAATGTTATCACTGTGGTTTTACTGATCATATTGCAAGTAAATGTCCAACTGCCACTTAAGCTGATAAAATAGCTAAAGTGAAGAAAAATGCCTCTAAAGCTAAGAAGGTCACCAAGGCTGAAAAATCAACCAAGGTGAAAAATACCACTAAGGTTAAGAAATTAACCAAAGTGAAGATTACCAATGAAGCTGAATCTTCATCTGCTAAGAAGACAGCTGACCCTTTCTTATCCACTAACTCTGAAGGACCCATTGAAAAGTAGGTACCAAACAACGTTTAATCTTCCTTATGTGTGCAGGGATCAAAGGGCATCTGGTATCTTGATAGTGGATGTTCTCGTCATATGACTGGACAAAGAAACCTTCTCACTGAATACAAGGAAGAGAAAGGTCCCTCTGTGACTTTTGGTGGAAATGGAAAAGGATATACCCAAGGGTTTGGTGTTCTCAGCAATGGGACAACTACCTTTAGAAGAGTCGCTTATGTAGATGGACTGAAGCACAATCTTCTAAGCATCAGTCAGCTATGTGATAAAGACTATGAAGTACGCTTTACTAAGAAAGCATGTTCAGTGGTAAATGAGAAAGGAAAACTTGCTCTCAGTGGTTATCGAAAAGAAAATGTCTATGTAATAGATATGGACTCAATCATCACTGAAAACTTATGTTTTCTTTCTAAGGCTTCTTCTGATGTCAACTGGCTATGGCATAAAAGGCTCTCTCATCTAAACTTCAAAACCCTGAATTCTCTCTCATCTAAGGAACTGGTTTCTGGTCTTCCTCAGCACTCATAAGCCAAAAAATCTCTCTGCTCAGCATGTGAAAAAAGAAAACAAGCAAAAGCAAGTTTCAAGTCGAAACAAGTTTCCTCAGTGACAAGTCCTCTTCAGCTCTTACATATGGATCTGTTTGGCCCTGTCAACATCCAATCAATAGCTGGAAAGAAATATACACTTGTCATTGTAGATGAATATTCTCACTACACCTGGGTTATCTTTCTTCGCTGTAAGAGTGATACTCTAGAAGAACTAATATCTTTTGTGAAAAAGATGGAAGTGCTGAACAATCTTACTGTTCGTTCAATAAGAAGTGATCATGGAACTGAATTCAAGAATAGTTCCCTGAACAACTTCTTTGAAAATAAGGGAGTTTCTCACAACTTCTCTTCAGTAAGAACACCTCAGCAAAACGGAGTCGCTGAAAGAAGAAACAGAACGATCATAGAAGTTGCTAGATCAATGCTCAGCGATTCTCATCTCCCTACTCAATTTTGGGCTAAAGCTGTAAACACTGCATGTTTTACTCAAAACAGATCGCTGATAATAAAGCGATTTGGGAAGACAGCTTATGAACTTTTTGTTGAAAGGAAGCCTTCTATCAGCTTTCTTCATATCTTTGGTTGTTAGTGCTTTATCTTAAACAACAGAGATCAACTTGGAAAGTTCGACCCAAAAGCTGATGATGGAATATTTCTAGGATATTCCTCCATCTCTAAAGCCTACAGAGTCTTCAACAAGAGAAGACAAACCATAGAAGAAACAATTCACGTCACTTTTGATGAAACTCGCTCAGCGAACTCCAAACCAATCGCTGACAATGAAGAGTTAAATGCTTGGACGCTTTCTCACTATAGAGAAACTGAACCTTCCTTTCCAAACCATCAGCATTCAGATCCTCCAGCCGTTGATGATGATCCAAACATTATACATCCTACCGCTGAATCCACCTCATGGGTTTCAGCTGAACCTCTAAACACACTCCTACCATCAAATCTGCCTTCGTCTGAAAACCTCTCTAGTGAATCTACTCAACAGTTAATCGCTGATGAACCTCAATCATCCTCATCAGTAAACATTCCAATTGTTGATCCAACCTCTGAGTTAAGCAATAATGCTCCTGCTCAGCGATGGACCAAAGATCACCCAATAGATCAAATTCTTGGTGATCCAGATGCAGGTATTCAGACACGACGAAGCTCAGGTAATATCTGTCTCTTTGTAAACTTTCTCTCTTTAATAGAACCAAAGAAGACTGATGATGCCCTCAGAGATCCAAACTGGGTCAACGCTATACAAGAAGAGCTGACTGAATTTTCTAGAAACAAAGTTTGGAATCTCGTTCCTAGACCATCTGATAAAACTGTAATAGGCACCAAATGGGTGTTTAGAAACAAGTTAGATGAACATGGAACTGTAACCCGCAACAAGGCTCGACTTGTTGCTCAGGGATACAGACAAGAGGAAGGCATAGACTATGATGAAACCTTTGCCCCTGTGGCCAGGCTCGAATCAATTCGACTATTCTTAGCTTATGCAGTCTATAAAGATTTCATTGTGTATCAAATGGACGTAAAATCAGCGTTCCTAAATGGAAAGCTGAATGAAGAAGTCTATGTAGAACAACCACCAGGGTTCTATGACCCTAAGCATCCAAATTATGTTTATAAATTGGATAAGGCTCTCTATGGTCTAAAACAAGCCCCTCGTGCTTGGTATGACACTCTCTCATCTTTTCTTATCTCTGAAAATTTTGAACGTGGCAAGATTGACAATACGTTATTTTTCAGAAAGATAAAAGGTCATATAATTCTGGTACAAATATATGTCGACGACATAATATTTGGTTCTACTAACCCATCTCTGTGTACTCGCTTCGCTGAAAGAATGAAGAAAGAATATAAAATTAGTATGATGGGTGAGCTGACATATTTTCTTGGTCTTCAGATTAAACAATCTAACAAAGGTACTTTTATCAGCCAAGGTAAGTATGTTAAAGATATGCTGAAGAAGTTTGATCTTACTCAAACTTTATCGATGAAAACTCCTATGGCACCACCCCTGACACTTAACAAAGATCCTTCTGGAAAACCTGTTAATGTCACTGCCTATAGAGGAATGATAGGCTCCCTGCTGTATCTCACTGTAACACCACGAATTTTCGTTTGGTTTTGAGAGTTTGTAAAGAAGAAAAGAAGAGGATGGTTCTGTCTACAGGGCGCACGGGTCGTGCGCCATCCTTCAGGAAATGCGCACGGGTCGTGCGCATGAAACAGTGTGCGGGTCAGTAGAGAACGCACGGGTCGTGCGCCCTCCCCTTTGGAAAACGCACGGGCCGTGCGCTGTGTTGGGAGGTGTGCAAATCCTTGGCTAAATATCTCATTTGGATGAGATTTTCAAAAAACTCAGGATCTTTCTTTCTCTCTCTTCTTTTCTCTCTTTTTCTTATCCGATCTTCAAGGCTCGTTTGGTTGCTAGTTTTCGGTGTTTCTAGCGAGGGGTCGGTGTTTTAAGCTTCACCTCTACGTCGTAGTCATTATCTGATTTTCCGGGTTTTATTCTGAAAACCTACCGGTGAGTTCCTACTATCATTTTACAAACTTTATACATGTCAAAACTCTTATTTGCGAAATCTGAAGTATTTCTACGGTATGATTTCATGTTCTCTACATTTTGATATAGATGAGGTTTTGGTGATTTTCGGGGTTCCCGATCAGTTTTGACTAAAATGACGGGTTCCACCTTATTAGAAGTAAAATGATGTTTACTTGCCCATGTTTGTGGCTTATTGAAAGAATGTATATAAACTGGTTTTATGATTTTTTTTCTTACCAGCAGTTGGTTTGGAAAAATGACATTTTGAAATATAAATGTGTTGAAAGTTGTTTATCTAGCTTTGTTGGTCACATGAAATATTGTGACAAGTCTTGACTATACTAGTGGATCCCTAGGTATCGAGTCGACTTATGGCTGGGAAGGATATGCCCCTTCCATTGTAGTTAGCTACATTTGATCCTCGGGGGCAACTTAGGTACGGTTATGTGAGACCCGATCCTAGCCATGGTTCAGATGTAGTCTAATGAACGAGTATGACATGGTTCCTTGGGGGCCCTCCCTCACATCGTAGTACGGACTGAAGAGTTCGTGGCCATGGTTCCATGTATTTGGCTCATAACTAGGATTTGGTGGTCTACTTTGTGTTACACCACAATCCTTGGTAAAATGGTCCGTTTGTCATTGTTTAAACGAGTTTTGGACCGAAGAGGCCCGGTTGTGGCGAAATGTTATCTTTACGAACTAAATCTTTATGAAAAGATTCTTCATGATACTGATGTTTATATCTTTTGAGCTTTATAAACTGTATGTTCTCACCAGGCTTTATAGTCTGACACTTTTTCTCAAATGATGTGTATAACAGGTTTCCATTAGCGGTGGGTGTCGGGGTTTTTGGAGAGACGAGTTTTGAGTCTCGGGGCTTTGAAGTTGTTTAGTATTGTTGTTGGGCATTATTAAGTCCCATTCTTTTGATGAAATCCTTGTATAGGATTGTATAGTCTTAATGACTGGTTCCGTTTATGGAAAGTTAATAGATTTACTTTCGTTATATTGTCAGGTTTTCTAGGTTTTAATTTACTCTGATTATTGAGGTGTTACAAGTTGGTATCAGAGCTCTAGTTTAAGCGAATTAGGCATGAATGTAAGATGTCTAGACTTAGACTGTGTATGCTAAGATTTGATCCGCGAGATTTGGGTAGAGCTCTTAAGATGGGTTAGTCTTAGAGTTGACGGAAAGTACGTTTATCAGGCGTTGTAGTAGTGGTGACAAGAACCGTTATGTGTTGTATGTTCATAATTTCACTTAGCTAATGTTATTATGAGGATACTGTACGTAAGAGTGCTTGGATTACTGTTAATATGACAATTGGTAATGTGGTAGTACGTTTCCTTTGTGTTTATTCAATCTCTCTCTTATCTCTGTCTCTGTTCTGTGAAACAGTTCAGTATGGTGAATACGCGTGGTAGACCGCGTACTCGTGTTGACGGACTGGAACCGACAGCCTCCACAGTTGATCAGCCGGAAGGAGTTGAGGTTGTCGTGCATCCGCAAGTTCAACAAATACTAGGTGGGGGGCCAGAGGTCATTCCGCGTGTGGACCTGGCTTCGTCCCACCCAGTAATCAGGGATGCTAGTTCCCCGTCTGAGATGATGGCCAGCATGATGTTGGCAATGAGGGAAGAGATGGCAAAGCAGCAAGAGTTTCTGCTAAAAGTGATTGAGGACTGTGATGTGAACAATCGTAGAAGTGAGACGGTTGTGGAAAACATCGTAGCAGGTTCTGGAGGCGTTGGTACAGGGGTCCGGGCTGAGGAGAACAGGATTGTTGGTGCTCCGGGAGGTAGGAAAAGTTGTTCCTACAAATCCTTTCTGGGTTGCGGACCACCAGAGTTCTCTGGTTCCGACGACCCAATCTTGTGTGTGAAGTGGATCCGAGCGGTCGAGCAAGCTTTTGGCTCTTCCGAATGTGGTGATGATCAGAGGGTGCGGTTCGGTACCCAATTGTTGAGGGACACTGCACTCATCTGGTGGAATATCATCCAATCCCCTCTATCTCCTGAAGTATTGGCCAGTTGTCTTGGGCCGAGTTCAAAAAGAAGCTGCTAGAAGAGTTCAGCAACGAGAGGACCATGGACCGAATTGAGAAAGAATTCCGGTCCTTGGTAAAGGGAAGTCTGACGGTGAGGGAGTACACCCGTCAGTTTATGGAGAAGCTGGGTCTGGTGGGGCACGCTGCCCCAACAGAGAAAGATAAAATGAAAGCTTATCTGAATGGCCTACCTGCGGACATGCAACCTATGGTCCACAATTCCAAAGCTTCCAACCTCCGAAAGATGGTCGAGGAAGCTCAGTACATGGAAGAAATGTTCGCGAAAAGCAAATCTGAGGGAGCAGTGGTGGTGTCCGATAAGAGAAAGTGGGAGAGCAGTTCAGTACCTCCCAAGCGGGTCCGACCTTTTGTCGGAAACCGCAACTTCAGCAGTTATCAGGAAGCAAAGTGGTGCCAGAAGTGTCGAACCAAGCACCATGGTAACTGTAACTCTACTTCTAAATTCTGCTACAAGTGTGGTAAGAATGATCACACCACCCGCGACTGTTCTGTCGTTGGGATGGTCTGCTTCGAGTGTAAGGCACCGGGGCATGTGAAGAGAGATTGCCCGAAGCTCAAGTCGGGTAGCGCGCCAGCAAGGAAGGAGAACCCTCCTAAGGTTCCGGGTCGAGCATTTCAGATGACGTCCGAAGAGGCTAGAGCATCCGCTGATGTGGTATCGGGTACTTTTCTTATAAACCCTGTACCTGCTCGTATTTTGTTCGATACGGGTGCTAGTTTATCTTTCGTATCTGAATTGTTCCGTCAGAAAATTGCTATGCCCACTACTAGTCTTGAGGATGCATTAGTGGTAGAAATAGCCGATGGTAGCCAAGTTTTGATCCACGAGGTTCTGAAGCAGTGTACTCTTAGTATCGAGGGGAGAGAATTCTCGATCGATCTATTGCCGATGTTAATCGGGGGTTTCGATGTTGTGGTTGGCATGGATTGGTTGTCAAACAATCATGCCGAGATCGTATGTTCCAAGAAGTTGATTCGACTTCCCGACCCCTCTAGTGAAGTCGTTGTCATATATGGTGAAAAGAGAAAGGGTGAAGTGGCAATAATCACAATGGCAAAGGCACGCAAGTGCTTAGTAAAAGGATGTTCGTCTTTCCTAGCCTATGTGATCGATGCCAAGCTGGAGAAGTCAAAGTTGGAAGAGGTGAAGATCGTGCGTGAGTATCCAGATGTCTTTCCGGACGACTTGCCCGGGTTGCCACCCGATCGTCAGGTATAGTTCCGGATTGATCTTGTGCCTGGCGCTGCACCGATCGCTAAAGCACCTTATCGTTTAGCGCTATCGTAGATGCAAGAAATGGTAGCACAACTCCAGGAGCTATTTGAGAAAGGATTCATAAGACCGAGTTCGTCACCTTGGGGAGCTCCGGTCTTATTTGTCAAGAAGAAGGATGGCACAATGAGAATGTGCATTGACTATCGTGAGTTGAACAAAGCTACAGTGAAGAACAGGTATCCGCTTCCGAGAAAAGACGACTTGTTCGATCAACTTCAAGGAGCGGGTTGTTTCTCCAAAATCGACTTACGATCAGGTTATCACCAAGTGAAGGTAAGACAAGAAGATGTTCCGAAGACGGCTTTCAGAACGCGTTACGGCCATTACGAGTTCCTTGTAATGCCTTTTGGCCTGACGAACGCACCAGCAGTGTTTATGGACTTGATGAATAGAGTGTGCCGACCTTTCCTCGACAAGTCGGTCATTGTTTTCATCGATGACATACTAGTGTACTCCAAGAGTGAGTCGGAACACGAACAGCATCTACGTGAGGTTCTGGAAGTATTGAGAAGAGAAAGATTGTACGCCAAGTTTTCCAAGTGCGACTTTTGGCTTAAAGAAGTACAATTTCTGGGGCACGTAGTCACTCGAGAAGGAGTGAAAGTAGATCCCTCCAAGATTGAAGCTATGATGAATTGGGAGCCTCCTAAGAGTCCGTCCGAGATCCGAAGTTTCTTGGGTCTGGCGGGATACTACAGGAGATTTATCCAAGACTTTTCAAAGATCGCTTCTTCCTTGACAGTTCTGACTCGGAAGAATGTGAAGTTTGAATGGACCGAAACCCAAGAGAAGGCGTTCCAGATCCTTCAAAAGAAGTTGTGTGAAGCTCCGATCTTGACATTACCTGAAGGATCGGAAGATTTCGTGGTTTATAGCGACGCTTCAAAGATGGGATTGGGTTGTGTGTTGATGCAACGAGGTAAGGTAATTGCTTATGCCTCGAGACAACTCAAAATACACGAGCAGAATTATCCAACCCATGATCTGGAGTTAGCAGCGGTGTTGTTCGCTTTGAAGCTTTGGCGACATTACCTATACGGCACGAAATGTACTCTGTACACGGATCACAAGAGCCTGAAGTATGTCTTTGATGAGAAAGAGTTGAATATGAGGCAAAGGAGGTGGCTTGAGTTGCTGAAAGATTACGACTGTGAATTGTTATACCATCCCGGTAAGGCGAACGTGGTGGCCGATGCGCTAAGTCGGAAGGACTATAGCGGAAGCATTCGAGCTACCCATTCAAGAATCGAACTTGTGTCTAGTCTTGTTGAGAAGATCAAGGCTTCACAGGTGGAAGCACTGTTAGAGGAGAATCTCAAAGAAGAAGTCATGACAAAACAGCGTTTACTCTTGACGGAAGATAGCCGTGGAGTGAAACTGTTCAGCGGTCGTGTGTGGGTGCCCAAGATAGGGGGTAACCGTGAGTTGTTGCTAGAAGATGCACACAAGTCCAAGTATTCCATACATCCGGGAAGCACAAAGATGTACAGGGACTTGAAGTTGCATTATTGGTGGCCGGTAAGGAAGCTTGATGTGGCACGTTACGTTGAGCGTTGTGTGACGTGTTCTCAAGTTAAGGCCGAACATCAGAGACCGTACGGGAGTCTTCAGTCTTTAGAGATTCCCGAATGGAAATGGGAGCATATCACCATGGACTTCGTGACGAAGTTGCCTAAAACTCTTAGAGGTCACGATACCATTTGGGTGATAGTTGACAGATTAACGAAGAGCGCTCATTTCTTGGCCATGCGCGAGACTCTACCGATGGATAAGTTAGCAAAGCTTTATATCGATGAGGTAGTCTCGAGACACGGCATACCATTGTCGATCATGTCGGATCGCGACAGTCGGTTCACTTCGAACTTCTGGGATGGATTTCAGAAAGAGCTAGGTACTCGAGTGAAGTTGAGTACGGCTTACCATCCGCAAACCGACGGGCAGAACGAACGGACGATCCAAACTTTGGAATACATGTTGAGGTCTTGTGTCATCGATTTCGGGGGTAGCTGGGACACTCACCTGCCTTTGGTGGAGTTTGCCTATAACAATAGCTACCACTCGAGTATCGGAATGGCACCCTTTGAGGCTTTGTATGGGCGAAAGTGTAGGACTCCCGTATGCTGGCTTGAAGCGGGAGAAAAGCAGTTCGCTGGACCTGAGATCGTGTAAGAGACTGTCGATAAGGTCAAGTGCATTCGTGAAAGAATGAAAGCGGCTCAAGATCGTCAGAAGAGTTATGCCGATAAGAAGAGACGGCCGATGGAATTCCAAGTAGGCGACCGTGTTATGCTTAAAGTGTCGCCGTGGAAAGGCATTATACGGTTCGGAAAACGTGGTAAGTTGAGTCCCCGTTTCCTCGGACCTTTCAAAGTGCTTAAACGGGTGGGTTTGCAAGCCTACCAGTTGGAACTGCCACCGGAGTTAAGTAGAATACACAATACGTTTCATGTTTGCTACCTCCGGAAATGTTTGGCGGTAGAACACAACGTCATTCCCCTTTCAGAGTAAAGGGTTGACGAAGGAAACCGTTGTGTGGAAGAACCTGACGCCATCTTAGAGAGAAAGTCTAAGAAGTTGCGTCATAAAGAAGTCATTGTGGTCAAGGTGCAGTGGAAGCATCACCGGGGAGCAAATGTGACGTGGGAAGCCGAGGAGGATATGAAGCGAAGATATCCTCACCTTTTTGAGTAGTTGGGATTTCGGGGACGAAATCATTCCCAAGTTGGGGAGGATTGTAACACCCCGAATTTTCGTTTGGTTTTGAGAGTTTGTAAAGAAGAAAAGAAGAGGATGGTTCTGTCTACAGGGCGCACGGGTCGTGCGCCATCCTTCAGGAAATGCGCACGGGTCGTGCGCATGAAACAGTGTGCGGGTCAGTAGAGAATGCACGGGCCGTGCGCCCTCCCCTTTGGAAAACGCACGGGCCGTGCGCTGTGTTGGGAGGTGTGCAAATCCTTGGCTAAATATCTCATTTGGATGAGATTTTCAAAAAACTCAGGATCTTTCTTTCTCTCTCTTCTTTTCTCTCTTTTTCTTATCCGATCTTCAAGGCTCGTTTGGTTGCTAGTTTTCGGTGTTTCTAGCGAGGGGTCGGTGTTTTAAGCTTCACCTCTACGTCGTGGTCATTATCTGATTTTTCGGGTTTTATTCTGAAAATCTACCGGTGAGTTCCTACTATCATTTTACAAACTTTATACATGTCAAAACTCTTATTTGCGAAATCTGAAGTATTTCTACGGTATGATTTCATGTTCTCTACATTTTGATATAAATGAGGTTTTGGTGATTTTCGGGGTTCCTGATCAGTTTTGACTAAAATGACGGGTTCCGCCTTATTAGAAGTAAAATGATGTTTACTTGCCCATGTTTGTGGCTTATTGAAAGAATGTATATAAACTGGTTTTATGATTTTCTCTCTTACCAGCTGTTGGTCTGGAAAAATGACATTTTGAATTATAAATGTGTTGAAAGTTGTTTATCTAGCTTTGTTGGTCACATGAAATATTGTGACAAGTCTTGACTATACTTGTGGATCCCTAGGTATCGAGTCGACTTATGGCTGGAAAGGATATGCCCCTTCCGTTGTTATGGCTGGGAAGGATATGCCCCTTCCGTTGTAGTTAGCCACATTTGATCCTCGGGGGCAACTTAGGTACGGTTATGTGAGACCCGATCCTAGCCATGGTTCAGATGTAGTCTAATGAACGAGTATGACATGGTTCCTTGGGGGCCCTCCCTCACATCGTAGTACGGACTGAAGAGTTCGTGGCCATGGTTCCATGTATTTAGCTCATAACTAGGATTTGGTGGTCTACTTTGTGTTACACCACAATCCTTGGTAAAATGGTCCGTTTGTCATTGTTTAAACGAGTTTTGGACCGTTATGGGTTTATAAGATTCTTATCACATAAAATCACTTTCATTTTTGATTTTATTCTTTAAAAACCGTTTTATTTTGATTGTTCTTCATTCAAAATCTCTGGTTTTTCTTCTTGTTCTTGTATCCTATCTTAAGAACACCTTTTTAATCTTTAAAAGTGTATCCTATCTTGTTCTTGTTCTTCTATTCATCTATCTGTTTACTCTCAGAATGTCTCAATCTGCACTTGTCGCCTCTAAGAACGTCAAGTTCGCCATGACTGATTCTGAGCTTCCAAAGAACAAACATCTTACTCGCCTTGACTTTGATGGTGTCAAGTACCCACATCTGGTGGAAGCTGCACAATTTCTAAGGCAATTCTGCATTGCCTATGCTATCACTGTGGATCCCACACCTTCGAAAGCCCTACTCCAGCAAGGTTCAGGTCCAGGCCAGCAAGGTTCAGGTCCCTGGACCAAGCCAGCAAGGTTCAGGTCCAGATGCCTTACTCAGTGATCACTGGACGTAACTTCGACTACGCAACAGCTATCTTTGACGACCTGAAGTCAAAGATAGAGAAGACCGAGAGGGATCCCAAAGTTCCCTACGTACGCTTCATCTGCGCGTACCTAAAGTTTCTCTACCCTACCACTTACCCCCCAACTCGGATGCATCTTTTCCGAAAGTGGGTCAGCGATCACTGGAAGTCAAGACGCTCCCCAACGAGGTAAGTATCTCTGAACTTCGCTCTTGACTCTCTCTCCTACATTCTTCTTCTTCAGCGGCCACGCAGGGGGTTCCTTCTTCTGCTATCCCTGCCGCTACCCCTTCAAAACGACCATCAACTGGCTCCCTTGGTCCTTCGAAGAAGGCCAAGATGACCAAGGAGAAAGCTACTTCTAGCTCTATACCTAAGGATGTTTCTCTACAAACTTCCTTAGATGCTTTCGTGGGTCTCTCCTCCACATCCTCAGCTCCAACCACTTCAACCGTGCCAGTGATCTCGGTCGCTGTCACAACAACAGTAACACAACCTGAGGTAACTACCCCTATCCCTACATCTTCTATCCCCATCCCTAGTCCTCCTATTTCTTTGGTCTCTAACCCTCCTTTATCCCTACTCCTTAGTTTGGACCCATAGGACCTGAACATCATTCGTTTGAGGAATCCATGCAATTCTACAAAATGTTTGATAATTCAGGTAATCCTATAACCCTATACACTACTCTCACCTCTCCATATAAGCCTGTTTCTCAACAACTAACTTATATTTCAGGTCCTAGTCTGGCGACTGTTGACACCAATGTCAACAGTTTGAGTACAAAGGTGGATTCTCTTTCTGCTTGTCTCAACAACACCACCAGCGCTGTTCAAACAGCTAGCGATGCGCTGAAGACGCTGACTGCCACCTGCGCCTCCAAAGCTGACCTTTCTCAGATCGCTACTCTTCAGGAAGCGATTGTCAAAGTCAGGGAAGAATCCAAGCAGCAGTATGATGACCTGTCTGCAAAGATTGACTCCTGCACTGCTACTCTTCAGCAAGTCCTTGAGAAGCTGAATGAACCAGCTCCAGTTCCTGCTCCATCATTTACAGAAGATGATCGTTCAGCCCTGACCATAGTTGTGGAATTCATTCATCTAGCTACGTCCGACATCCCTGCACTTGAAGGATGACTCACAGGTCTGGAGGCTGAAGTCCAGAAGTTGGCTACCGCAACAACTTCATCTCCTATCAAAGATCTCTCTCTCGGTGATAATGACAAAGAGGGGGAGAAGAACGCTGAAGAAAACACGGAGGTTGAAGTCATTGCTGAACCACTGAAGGAAACTCCCTCTCAGGTTGAGGGGGAGATAGCTGCTGATAAAGCCCCTCCCACCATCGCTGAAATAGTCGATGATGAAGAAGAGGATGAAGACGATGATGAAGACCTTGATCTTGAAGATCAAGAGGATGATTCTCATCAAGTTGATGATGATGATGACGATGAAGATCCATCTCTCTGGTGTTCTTCAGCCGCCACATCATCAGCAATAACTTCGAAAGAAGTTATCCAAGCAGGGGGGAGACAAGAAACATCTTCAGGAACCCATTCCCAAAGCAAAGGTGTATCTGCTGAGGGAACCCTGAAGATGATCTCACTACCTGAGGAGAATCCTTCTCAGGTATGCCTTACTCTTGTTCCCTTATCTTTCTATAAAATCCAACCCCTGTTTCTTTCTAGCCTTTATCTCTCTTCTTTCCTAAAAATAATCTAATTTTTTCATTTTCTGACCAGATAGTTCTCTCCCCTGCTTAAGGGTTCTGAACAAATAATTCCAGCTACTATCGCTGAAGACATAATCCCAATCTCTATCGCTGAGATTGATGAAGAAGAAGAAGATTCCCTGGTCCATCCAGGAAGGCCCTCTCAACCATCTCAATGGTCAGAAAAAGTGGTGAAGAAAAGAGTTGAAATGATCGCTCAACTAGAAAGTCAACGGCTGAAAATCCCTCTTCAAGCATCCTTCTCAGAGCTCGACTTCCTCACTGATGCTGAACAAGAAGAATCTGCCAAAGCTGAGAAACTGTTCGCTGAATGCCGACGAGATGCCCAACTCGCTTTAAAGATTCAATCTTCTCAAGTCAAGGACAAAAAGCTGAAAAGAAAGCCTGTGGAAGTTCAAGCTGCACTGCTGAAAGAAATTGAAGAGGAACGCTCCAAAGAACAAGAGATCAACGATAAGTCTATCGAATGGTGTAAACAGAAGATGGATTATCGCTCTGATCTTCTTCCAATAACAACCGTGACTATCTTTGGTCGCAAGAAGAAGGATCAACTCTCAGTGACCATGGAGATTACCAGAGAGGATGAAACCCAGAAAGCTATGTACGTTTCCAAACTTGAAGGCTTCGGGTTTACAGAGTGGATAGAATTCTGGGATGCGCTGAAAAAATCGAAATCTACATACAGAGGCTACGTTGAAGGACTTCTTGAAGGTCTCATCAACAGAGTCACTTCTGTACTAAATCTGCCATCTCCTATCCCTCCCAATCCCAAGAAACTCAAGAAAAGAATTGGGTCCTCTTCCTCTGAAGACGTCGCCATCATCAGGAATGAAACTTCTATCAAATTTTCAAGAGATCCACTGTTTGGTCCTTCTCCCGATCTTTCAGTTCTGGATTTATCTCTGCCTCCTGGTGGTCCTTTCCAAGCTGGTCAAGTAAATGACAATCCTTATGGAATATTCTTCAGAGATGATGATAAGGAACTCAGATTTCAAAGAGTCTCTGAGATTCCTATCTGTCCTCTGAATCATCTTGTCAGGATCGAATTCTTAACAAGAATTAATTCTCAGAAACTAATATCAAAGAAGTTGCGGAATAACACTTTGATATTTAATAAAACAGTAAACAAAACAGTATATGATTAACAAACTGTAAACTTGTATTGAATGCTTGAAGCTACAAGATTACACACTCAACCTCAATATTGATGAACAGTCTCACCAATACGAATTCTACTTCTCTAGAACTAGGATCTATGCCTTGAGGTTGATTTTCTCTCACTTTGAAATTATCAAAAATTGTTTCTATCTATACTATACATTCTATACTGATCAAAAGATAATTACAAAGAATAAACAAATCTGCAGTATATCTTTCATGTATATCTTCTATGTATATCTTCAGTATATCTTCAGAATATCCAGCTGTCATACATTCCATCCGGATCTCTTTAGCAGCACTAATTATGCTTAGCAGCATTAACTTCTTCCAGCAGCATTAACTGTAAGCAGTACTAACTACTAGCATTACTAACTAGCTAAGCAGTACTAACTTTGTTTAAGCAGCACTAACTTTGACTAGCAGTAGTAATACTCAGTAGTATTAATCTTCAAAGTGTTCTGGCAGTAGTAACCACTCTTGTAATAGTAGTAGTAACCACACTTAGTAGAATCTTCAGTTCCCAACAATCTCCCCCTAACTTGACTTTTAGAAGAGAAGTCAAGTTCTTCAGATATTTCTTCATAAGCTCTCCAAGATGCTCCCAAAACTTCATAGTGGCCTATATTCCAGTATTTGCATCCAATCCCAAACTCTGATTGATGGTTCTTTGGATCAAGTATTTAGCCATCTGTGAATCTGAAATACATCCTAGCTTTTTCTTCAGCATGACATGAAGCTTTAATCTGCTATGATTGTACACTCTATCCACTAGGAAGTACTCAGTGTGATTTAAATCCAAAGTCACTGCATATACTTCACTAGTTTCATATAGAGTCCAATTATTCACTGTTTGAAACACATTTCTGATTACCTCCTCTACTTCATCAGGTTTGAACATCATACACAGATACTCCATTACCAGCTTTTTGATTGAAATCTCTGGAGCTTTCAGTTCATCTGCATATTACTTCATACCTATTGCAAACATTTCTTCAATATCAGACCTTGAGCATGTTCTGACAATCTTACTCCAAGTGCTGTACACTTCATATTTCTCATCTTTTCTCTTCAGTCTGATATATTCCTTTCCATCCACTGTCAATGTATCCCAGTGAATGACCTCAGGAGGCTTAACTTCTACAGGTTCTGCAGAAATTGGTTCAGGCACTTTGTCCATCACTACCATGTACAAACTTACATCATCTTTGGTTGATGACTCTTGCTGGTTAGATGACTCAGGTGCCCCTTCTTCTTCAGCAACCTTTTGTTCTTCTACTACTCTAGGCTTCTTGTTTTTCTTTCTTTTAGCCATCATTTTGGTTCTCTTCAAAATCTTTTGAACCTGTACTAGAGTCTCTTCCTTATTCTTTTCTTCCTTTTTCTCTGCCATTTCTTTGATAGGAGTTCCCTCTTCACTTTCAGGGAATGGTTGATTCATGTCAATATCATTACTCTCCTTGGCCTTCTTTTCAAATTCCACTCTATCCTTTTCATTGCTCTTTAGCTTCCCCATTTCTTTCTCATAGAGGTCCCTGATTTGATCAAAATTCATCTTCACAAACATTTCTTTCTTTACCCCAATTGCACTCCTCAAGAAAGTTATCATTTTGTTTCTTTCCTGAGTGGCAAGGTAAGTTTGTGAAGGTCTTCTTTTCTTTGCACTTGATTTAGCTATCATAGCCTTTCTCAGACTTATGGCCCTTTGTTTAGCTTTTTCAGTTTCAAGCCCTTTTTGATAGGCTTTATTTAACTCAGCAGCTAAAGCCTTTGCCATCTCCCTGTCCTTCTCCACCTGAGCTCTTTCTTCTTTTTCCATCTCCTCCTGCATTTTCCTTGCTAAGGCTTCATCTGATTCAACCAACCTTTGCTTCTTGACAGGTTGATCAGATTCCACCATTTTTGCTTTTTCCTTATTCTTTGCCTCTGCATCCATTTCTTTCTTTTCTCTTTTCTTTGCTCCCCCTTCATTTATGATTACTCCCTTTGCTTTGATCAACATCTCAGCTACTTCAATTTCTGATGGTGATAATTCTGTTACTGCTGCTTGTGAGGTTTCAGCAGCATTATCAGTTTCTGCTTCTAGTTGAACTGAGACTCTTTCTTTTTCTGCTTCCCACTCCCACTCCCCCTCAACTTCAACTTTCTCTTTTTCAAGCTCCCCCTCTCTTGTTGCTTCTTCCATGTTGATCTCCCCCTTTTTGGGAGCATCCTTCTCAAATTTCCTTCTCCTTAGCACAAACTGTTTCCTCTTCTGTTTTTGTACTAGTTGCATTACCAACTTCTTGAGCTTGGTAATCTGCACTTGTTGAGATAGGATGACCAGCTTCAGCTCCTCTATTTCTTTTCCTTGCTTAATAACATCCTGGTTGATGTTTCCCATGGTTTCCATCGATTCCTCATAGTTATATCTGTCCTCACCTTCTCCAGGAGTGTTACCCCCTATTGAAGGATCATTGGATCTTTTTGAAGTGGAAGTCTTCTGCCTAGCAGAAGCACTATCCACCCCCTTGGTTTCTTGGCACCAGGGACCTTCAAATGATTGCTCATTTAAAGTTGCCATGGGGGAGGTCTTATTGATGTTACCACTTTCCTCCTCTGTGCTAGCAGGAGTAGTGGCAGCCTCATCACCCATATGCTCTTCCTCCTCCTCAGAGAGCACCTCCTTGGGGTTGGGAGATACCCCTGTGGTTTCCCTATGGATATTCTCTAAAGGAGAATTCTCCTTTAGAGGGCTTAATGGCTTAGGGGATTCTGGTACAAGAAGGGAAGGAGCCTTCTTTACCTGTTTTCTCTTGTAGGTATGGGTAATTGGAGAGTTTCGTTTTGCAAGAAAGGACTGGGAATTGTTTTTGAGTGAGAAGGTTGGGCTTGGCTAGCAGTGGGATGGTCTAATGAGGGCCTTGACCCTGCTGCCATACCTTTAGTGGTTTGGGACACCACCATCATTGTAGAGAACAATGGGGTGTCAACTCCTTCCGAGTCCCCAGCAGATCTTCTCATATTTGAGAAAACCTTGCCTTTGGGGGGTTTAGGTACATATACCCCAACAGGTTGAGGTATATCCGTCAATTCATGGTTAATAACTTCTTGAACAAACCTGGGATACATGAAGAAGCTCTTCTTGTTATCCAGGTTTGAGACAAGATCCTGAAAAATTATTTGAGAAAACTTGAATTTTCTAGCAGTGGATAAACACACCAATGCATAAGCAATGGAACTGCTAAATTGGCTCCAGCCAGTTGTTTTCTTTGAAATACAGTGCATTAAAGTATGAGCAAAGAACCTCTATTGGGGTGAAAATTTTGCTTTAAAAAACTTAAAAATCCCCATCTGGCCTTGATATCCCATTCTGGAAAGAGTTGAAAACAGTTCATCATTAGGAATAGAAGTTATACCAGAGGCATCGTCTAGACGTAGACTGATGCGAATAACTTCTTCAGTGACGGTTAGGGATTGGTCACATATCCTGGTCTTGATCATCTGCATACCATTCTCAGCGACAATGGTGGCATTTGCCCAGAATTGCCTCTGATGCTCGATGTAGATGGTAGGGGCAACAGTGAGAGCATGAACAATGTGGCTTGACTTGAGGAAATCCACAATCTGGTGGAATCCTTCGGCTTGTTTGGGCTTCTGTAGCATTGCGATCTCATTGTGCTCATCGATAAACGCCATGGATGCCATTGAACTGGGATGTTGTTGCCTGGAAGACTAGGTACTTGAGAGAAAAAGATTAGAAGAGCAAGTGAACAGTATGCAAAGAGTCGTTATGAACGTTTAGGCGGGTAAAGGGTATTTATAATATTCGGATTATAAGCAGTATTAACCTAGAGCAGTATTAACTAACTAGCAGTATTAACTGCGAGCAGTATTAACCGTGAGCAGTATTAACTAACTAGCAGTATTAACTGCGAGCAGTATTAACCGCGAGCAGTATTAACTAACTAGCAGTATTAACTACCTAGCAATATTAACTAGCTAGCAGTATTAACCAACTAGCAGTATTAACCAACTAGCAGTATTAACCAACTAGCAGTATTAACTAACTAGCAGTATTAACTAACTAGCAGTATTAACCAACTAGCAGTATTAACTAACTAGCAGTATTAACCAACTAGCAGTATTAACTAGCAGTATTAACTAACTAGCAGTATTAACTAACTAGCAGTATTAACCAACTAGCAGTATTAACTGTACTTACTCCTTGAAGCTCAGGCTGAATTGAGTACTGCTATGTATGCCCTGCAAAGATAAATTAGTAGCACCAAGAAACTATAATATTCAGTTATTTATTCACTTTTTGAGATAAAGCTTATTCAGAGTTGATCATTCCCACACTTGTTACCAAGAAAGTGAATCTACCCACATCAAAAGCTTTGGTGAATAGATCAGCAAACTGGTTGTCAGTATGAACTTTCACAACTTGAACAAGTTTCTTTTCATTACAGTCTCTTATGAAGTGATACCTAATCTCAATGTGCTTTGTCTTAGAGTGCTTGACAGGATTATTTACAATGCTGATAGCACTGCTATTATCAATAAAGATGGGAGTGTGTAGAAAGGTTACCCCATAGTCCAACATTTGATTCTGAATCCATAAGACCTGAGCACAGCAACTTGCAGCTGCTATGTACTCTGCTTCTGTTGTAGATGTGGACACTGTGGTTTGTTTCTTGCACTGCCATGAAACTAGTCTAGCACCCAAGAACTGACATCCTCCAGAAGTAGACTTTCTGTCCAAGTTTGCCCCACCTAGATCACTGTCTGAGTATGCAATTAGGTCAAAGGGTGAGTCATGAGGATACCAAAGTCCCAATCTGGGTTGTCCTTTGAGATATCTGAATATCCTCTTAACAGCTTGAAAGTGAGATTGCTTTGGCCTAACTTGGAATCTTGCACACACACAGACTGGAAACATTATATCTGGCCTTGATGCTGTGAGATACATGAGAGAGCCAATCATGGATCTGTAATGATGTACATCCATATCCTCCCCCTCAAGATCTGCTGTTATCTGTTTGTGTGTTTCCATAGGTGTACTAGCAGGTTTTGAATCTGAGAAACCAAACTTGGTTAGAATGTCCTGCACATACTTGGATTGACATATGAAGATGCCATCTGACTTCTGTTGAACTTGGAGTCCAAGGAAGAAAGTAAGTTCCCCCATGGAACTCATTTTAAACCTTTGATGCATTAGATCCTCAAACTCCTTGCACATGATATCTTTTGTAGATCCAAGGATAATGTCATCAACATAAATTTGGACCAACAAGATATCCTTCTTCTTTCTCTTGATAAATAGAGTCTTATCAATGACTCCTCTTTCAAAGCCATTGTCCAAGAGATAGGATGACAGAGTGTCATACCATGCTCTTGGAGCTTGGTGCAGTCCATAAAAATCTTTCTTCAATTTGTATACCCTGTCTGGATAGCTTGGGTTTTCAAACCCTGGTGGTTGACAGACATATACCTCTTCTTCAATTGATCCATAGAGAAAATCACTCTTTACATCCATTTGATAGACTTTGAAGTTCATGTAAGACGCATAGGCTAGGAATAATCTGATAGCTTCTATCCTAGCCACAGGTGCAAAGACTTCTTCATAATCTATACCCTCTTCTTGAGTATACCCTTGAGCCACTAGCCTTGCTTTGTTCCTTATGACAATTCCTCTTTCATCTCTCTTGTTCCTGAAGATCCACTTTGTGCCAATTGCTCTGTGACCTTTAGGAAGGTCTACCAGATCCCATACATCTTGTAGTTTGAACTGTAGCAATTCTTCTTGCATTGCTTCTATCCAGCTGGATTCTTTCATTGCATCATGTGCCTTTTTAGGCTCAAGCTGGGATAGAAAGCAAGACAGCACTGTATGCTGTTGATCTTGCATTTCTTGAAGTCTGCTCTGATGTCTAGTCATCATAGGAGATGATATATCTCCTATTACCAGCTGTGGAGGATGATTCTTTTGAACTCTGGTGTTATGACTAGGTTCTTCATTAACATCAGCTTCTAGATTGGAGTCATTCAACTCAACTGAAGTGTTTTCAACTGCTACTTCTGATTCTTTATCTTCTTGACTCTCTTCATCTCTACTCTGTCTTGGTCCAGTAGATTGTTCTATTTCACAGTTTTCAAAAGAATTCACTGTGGGTGTGGGAAAGATCACAGATTTAGATACACTTTCTTGAACTTGTGTAGTCCCTGATCCTTCACCTCCTGAACCTGCATGATCATTACTACTGAAACCAAAGGAGTTAGTTAGTGAATCAATGTCAAATAGCCATTGAGGACCAGATCCAATAGGATTTGGTGTGTTCTCATTGCATTTGACATTGTCACTCTCTTCAATTATTCTAGAAGAAGAATTGAAAACTCTGTAGGCCTTACTTTGAGATGAATAACCAACAAGAAATCCATCATCTGCTTTGCTATCAAACTTACCTAAGTGAGTTTTGGTATTGAGAATGGTACAAGGACACCCAAAAGGTTTGAAAAATCCAATATAGGGTTTTGTTTTATTTAAAAGCTCATATGGTGTCTTGTTCTTTGGCTTAACTACTAGAACTCTGTTTTGGACATAACATGCAGTATTAAGTGCTTCAGCCCAGAAGGTAATTGGCAGTTTTGAATCAGCCAACAGAGATCTAGCGGCCTCTATTAATGTCCTATTTCTCCTTTCAGCAACACCATTCTGTTGAGCAGTCCTAGGAACACTATACTGTCTCTCAATTCCTTTTTCTTCACAAAAGGTGTTTAGATCAAAATTTTTGAATTCAGTCCCATTATCTGATCTAATGACTTTTACTTCTTGATTAGTTTGGTTTTCAATTCTCAGGATAAAGGACTTGATCAGTCCACTTGTCTCATCCTTAGTCCTTAGAAAATATACCCAGGTGAATCTAGAGTAATCATCAACAATAACCAAGCAGTAAGATTTCTTGCCTATACTCATAACATTTGTAGGACCAAACAGATCCATGTGCACTAACTGGAGACAAGAAGAAATAGAATTTATCTCTTTGGTCTTATGAGAAGTTTTATGTTGTTTGCCTTTGAGACAAGCAACACAATGATCATCACATGAAAAGACTTTAGAAGGTAAACCTCTTACAAGGTTGTTTTTAACAAGTTTGTTCATAGTCTTAAAATTCATGTGACACATCCTTCTGTGCCAGATAGAGGATTCATCTATAGAAGCTTTTGAAACAAGACAATTTAGAGATAATCACTTTTAACATTTTCCATATCTAGACAGTAAACATTGTCCTTTCTTGGAGTTCTTAGTAGTATCATGCTTTCATCAACTACTTTGAACCCTGGAGCAAGGATCATACATTCAGTATTTGTAAATACTATACTATGTTGTTTGTCACAAACCTGTGATACACTTAACAGGTTGTATTTTAATTGATCAATATAGTAGACATCCTCAAATGTCATCTTACCTTTGGTGACATTACCTTTTCCACTTATCTTACCACCAGTAAAATTGTCTCCAAAAGCAACATGTCCTCCATTGATATGCTTGAAATCCTGAAGGCATGACATGTTGCCTGTCATGTGCCTTGAGCAACCACTATCAACATGCCATATGCTCTTTCCCTTGAGCTGTTGGTTGCCCTGCACATAAGATAGATCAGTTAGTATGAATTAGGAACCCAAGCCAAAGTGGTCTTGGGTACCCCTTTCTCATCAAAATACTTGCATTCCTTCTTGACAAGATTTTTGAATTTTACCTCCTCATTCTTGGAGTATTTTGTCACAATTATAGGCTTGGAAACATTTGTGCTGGAAACAGTACTGGTTTTAGAGGTATTAACTGCCTTAGCAGCACTTGCATGCTTAGCAGTACTAACCTTGTTAGAAGTAGTAATTGTGTTAGCAGCAGTAACTGTGTTAGCAGTATTAACCTTTGAAGAGATACTAACTGTATTAGCAGCAATAATGTTTTTAGCAGTACTAACACAGGTAGCAGCAGTAATACTTCCAGCAGCACTAACCCTGTCAGCAGTACTAACAGTTTTAGTGCTTTTGGGCACCCACATTTTAATGCTTTCTTTTAAAATCCTTTTCTTTATGGGGCCTTTCTTTTCACCATGTTTCTTTCCAGCCTTTCTATAATCAACAGACTTTTGCTTACATCTTTGAAAGGTCATCTGTTGATTAATAGGGTTGAAAAAGCAAGATTTAGCCAGATGATTTAACTTGCCACATATGAAGCAAGGTTTTGGTATATTGATTTTATTCAGATCAACTCCTTGCTTCTGAGCCCATTGATTATTCCAGTTTCTTTGATTTCCTCTTTTTAAACCAGAATATAGGCTCTTGGCTTTACTGCAATCACACTGTTTACCAGATGCTGGATTCACAACTGTGGTCTGTTTGTAATGGACCTTGTTGTCTTTTCCTTTGGTCTTTTCTATCTCCTTGGACTTTATCCAGGCTTTCCCACATCCCTCATTGGTGATTATATTGTTTTCTTCATGGATTTCTTTACCTATCTTATTATCTATCTTCTTACTGGCTTCTTTCTCAGTTAGATCCTTAATCACTACTTCATCCAAAGGGTCTATCTTAAAAGCTTTTTCAGATAAGTCCTTATTCTCCTTGGTTTCTAACAAGTCTGAAGTAGGAGAGATATAATTGTTGTTATAAGGAGGAGGTGTACTGTTGTATCTAATACCAGGCTTCATCTTATCATGAATCTGAGCCTTTAGAAGAGAATCCATTGCCTTTGAAGCATATGAAAACTTCTCTATGTCAAGTTTAACTTTGAACAATTCCTCCTTTAGCTTATCACTCTCTTCTAAGGATTTAGACAGTTTAGTCTCTAACTCATTCTTTTCCCACTTCCAGTAATTAGTATCATAAGAGTGTTGAATTTCATTGGCTTGAAAGCCTTTGATTTGTTCTTCAAATCTCTCAACTATTAGAACATAATCTCTTCTATCTTTTTCTAACCTTTTGAGGTCATCACACATACTTTGATTGTGATCCCTGTATCTTTTGACAGTGTCAATGCAAGTTTTAGTGCAAAGGTTAGAAGTTACCTCAGATGGGAGATCAGACACTTCTGCCATAAGAGCTTGATTCTGAATGGCTTCCTCAGCTTGATCACTCCAGTCAAATCCCATTCCTTGTTGAGAAACAAGGGCTTGAGCAGGATTCTTGTTCTGAGCGTAACCTCCCTTCTGAGCTTGTTGGTGGTTGTTGTTAGACATAGCGCTCCTGCATTCTCTAGCAAAGTGTCCTTTCATGTGACACTTGTAACATTCCACTTTGGTTTTGTCAAAACCAGCTCCATCCTCTCTTCTTTGGGAGAAGTCATTCCTTCCTGTTCTTTTAATGAACTTCTTCACCCTCATGGATAGCATGGCCATCTGCCATTTTATATCCATCTCCTCCAAGTCATCAGGGTGAAGTTGATCCAGATCATCATTGATTAATGAAGTGTTACTATGACTGGACAAGAAGGCTTCAAAAATTGTTTCAGATCCTTTTTCTGAACTTGCTCCACCAGCAGTACTAACTGCTTCAGGGATGGCAGTAGTATCAGTGGCTGCTGAAAGAAGTGCAGAATTGTGGACATAACCAGTAGGTTTCTTCTTGATCTCTACCTCAGTTTCAAAAACTCTTAGATCATTGTATAGATCATCAAGTTCTTTCTCCTCCAGATTGTCACTCTGCCTATAAGAGACAGTGTACATAGTCCACTCATCCCCAAGAGATCTGAGGAATTTCCTGTTGATGTCATCTTGATCCATCTTTACTCCAAAAGTGGCCAATTCTCCAATAAGTTTGTTGAACCTATCAAAAGTTTGAGTCATAGACTCATTCTTTGAGGAAGTAAAATTCTCATACTGCTGCTTAAGAACATCTCTTTGATTTCTATTGATACTCTTAGTTCCAGCAAATCTTTTCTCTAGAGAATTCCAGAGAATTTGAGCATCAGTGCAGTTGCAAAATTGATGCTGATATTCATTAGGGATTGCCAAGAGTAGAGTGCTCAAGGCCTTCATCTCTGTCTGCCTGATCTTTCTTTCACCATCTGTCTTTGGTGGAGGTCTTTTTCCATCTGGTCCTATCCTTCCAGCTTCAGAAGGACCATTCTCAATGAGATCCCACATTGAGTAGTCAGTGAGAAGAATATATTGTCTGATCCTTATCTTCCACATGTCAAACTCACTGGGTTTGAGCATTGGAACCTTGGAGACCAATGTACTGCTTGATTCTGTAAGATTTTCCATGATAGATGTTTCTGATTCAATAGGCTCTGATACCACTTGTCAGGATCGAATTCTTAACAAGAATTAATTCTCAGAAACTAATATCAAAGAAGTTGCGGAATAACACTTTGATATTTAATAAAACAGTAAACAAAACAGTATATGATGAACAAACTGTAAACTTGTATTGAATGCTTGAAGCTACAAGATTACACACTCAACCTCAATATTGATGAACAGGCTCACCAATACGAATTCTACTTCTCTAGAACTAGGATCTATGCCTTGAGGTTGATTTTCTCTCACTTTGAAATTATCAAAAATTGTTTCTATCTATACTATACATTCTATACTGATCAAAAGATAATTACAAAGAATAAACAAATCTGCAGTATATCTTCCATGTATATCTTCTATGTATATCTTCAGTATATCTTCAGAATATCCAGTTGTCATACATTCCATCCGGATCTCTTTAGCAGCACTAATTATGCTTAGCAGCATTAACTTCTTCCAGCAGCATTAACTGTAAGCAGTACTAACTACTAGCAGTACTAACTAGCTAAGCAGTACAAACTTTGTTCAAGCAGCACTAACTTTGACTAGCAGTAGTAATTCTACTAGCGGTAGTAATACTCAGCATTATTAATCTTCAAAGTGTTCTGGCAGTAGTAACCACTCTTGTAATAGCAGTAGTAACCACACTTAGTAGAATCTTCAGTTCCCAACACATCTCAAGGATCTCTTATGCTTATGGTGTGAATTCTTCCCTGCTGCTGAGAAAATTAAAAAAATTATCAGCCAAGAATCTTTGGAACGAAGACAGAAAGGAGAAGAAATACCTGAGTATATGATCAATCCTCCTAAGTCTTCTTTAGATAGCTGATAGATTAGTTTTCTTACTTGTAATCTATTAGTTTAACTTACAGCAGTTAGTACATCACTTGTACTTGTAATTTTTCATTCCCTGTAATTCATTCCTTGGTTTAATGAAAATTTCAGTGAAGTACTTAACTCCATCAAGTGCTGTAAAAGATCCCTCAAAATAGTAATTGGGACATGTATGTTACGAGTCCTGATTATTCCATCATTTTGAATTATAAAGTAATTTTCTTCAGTTACTTTGTCATTATCAAATAGGGGGAGATTGTTGATCCAAACTCTCTCAGTGATTTGGTAACGACCCTCTTCTATACTTAGTGAAAATTACGTTTTAATATGTATTAGTGTTTCACCCTCAGCGATCAGACTGAGTCTGTTCTGTTATCGCTGATAGTCTTTCTTATAAACATTTCTATGTATTAGTGTTTCACTATCAGTGATCAGACTGAGTCTGTTCAGTTATCACTGATAGTTTCAGAAGTAAACAGCCAAACGTAATCCCTGAAGACAAGTCTCGCGTCAACATATGTTCATAGCTGAATCGAAGATGAAGCTGATGAACAAAGAGAAGTCTACTAGTGACCTGATGCGGATATCAGTGAAGCAAAGACAACTCTACTTATACGCGAAGGAACATGAGAAAAAGCTTCAGCGATAGCTGAACCTCTTTATCTCTGAACTTAGAGATACTCAGCGATCAATCGATCACAAAGCTTATGCCTCAAGTTTCCTTTTGTCTATCCTTACACAACCTAGTACAATGTGTCAGAACGGACAAGTCTCTGCAACCATTCGTACAACAACTCTGTCAACTACACTGTTCATGACCCGGCCGAAAGCATGTCTCCCAAAAGTCAGACTCCCAAAGCCAATCAGTGAACGCCACGTGTAAAGTGCCCTGCCATGCATTTAATGCAAAGGGTATAAATAGGACGTTCACCCTTTCATCTGAAAGGGTGCTCAATCCTTGAACTCCATATAGAAACCATTGTTTTCTATCTCTCTTAATTCCCATTCTCTGAATTTCTTGTGCAATCATCTTAGTGTTTCTTAAGTTTGTTTAGATTAAGTCTGTCTTAATCTTATTCCGCAACAAACTTGTAAATTGTATTTTTGATTTATCAATAAACAATTTATTAAACTTTAATTTTTGTGTTTGTATTCAACCCCCCCCCCTTCTACAAACTTGTTAAGCACCTCCGGGACCAACACAATTCTTGCCTTTACCCCACCTACCACTCATTTTCTTCTCAACAAGAAAATGTTTCACTTTCAAAGGGGACGCAACACATATGCAATCTGATTTTCATTTGGAAAATCTGGATATTGAAAAGAAGGTAGTTTGCCCCACCTTCACACTTCACTAATGGAAATTGAGTCTGTGTTTAACTACCTGTTGTCGCAGTGGTTTACACATTTTGGCCTTATAAGCAATCATCATATGATTAATTTATTCTATCACTTGCACGAACACACAAAGAATTTGTTTCTTTGTGATAACGTTCATAGAAATTACCTTTGTGGTTTTTCGATGATTGAATGGAAGCCCTGGGGGAGTGAACATCATAAAATCTCTTTTATATTGTGTATTCGTTACACAAAGTGACTTCGTGTTACTGACAAGCAATTTTAACTGGTTCATTTGCTGATTCATGTGTTACCTTTCTATTTTGTCTGGATTTGTAGAGCTCTGGATGCACAACTTTATGAATTGACGGATAATCAGTGGTTCTGTTTGCATGATAAGTGGTGGAAGAAATTTCTTGAAGAAAAGTTTTGATGAACTCTTTGCTGTTTTCATCAAAAAGGGGGAGAAGCGTTAACCAAGAAATGGGGAGATCAAAAGTTTTTGAAAGAATTTCTGAAGATATGCTGAATTGAAGAAATTTTCTTTGAAGATGATTTGCTAAAGTTTTCCGAGCAGATACTGGAGATAATTTCTTTCCAAGAGATTATATTCTCATCGATTGGAGAAATTGCTACATTCTGAAGCCAAAGAGGGAGATTGCATCTTCTGAGCTTAAAGAGAAGGATTAAATTGCTAAATATTTTTAGTAATGATCTTGATCCAAAGGCGGAGATTGTTAAAGCACAGTTTTATTGGATTCAAGATCATCATTATTTTAAGATGGAAATCTGAAGTCAAAGCTGATAAAGTCGAATGTAGGGTATCTAGGGTATTTTGTAATAAATAGTCAAAGTGTGTTTCCGTATTTTCGTTTTTAGTCTTTTTCTTAATTTTTAACAATATGTTTTAGTAGTTGGGTTCAAGCCCATTTGGCTTATACGCCTTTGTTTAAATTAGATGTTTTAGTGTTAATTAGGTTAGAGAGTTGTAATTGTGGTGGTGCGCCGTACGAGAGAAAGAGAGAGAAAGAGAGAGAGAGAGAGAGAGCAGAGGCGTGAGATAGAGAGAAAACAGAGAGATTGATCGAGTTCATCATCAAGAAATCTTGTAACCATTTGAATCATTCGATTAATCGTATCAGCTTTGTTTTATATTGTTGATTAAATCATTTTGCTTGATTGAGTCATTAATTACAGGGACAAATGGTTGAAATGATTTTATGACTCAACAATATTCTGATTGTTGGTTTGGTACTTATTATATACATGATTCTCATGTTTTTCAAAAGAAAAAAGGACCCAAATTCATATGGGTGCCAAAATCTGGTGTTAACATGAAAGGACCCAAGTATAAATGGGTACCTAAATCTGTTGTTGTATGATTTCTCCTATGCAGACCCGTCATATGTGGTACTTGGATTCTAGTTGCTCCAAGCATATGATTGGGCAGAAAGATATTTTATCTAATTATAAAGAGAAATTCTGCGGCAATGTGCGATTTGGAAATGACCAGTTTTCACCGATACTTGGATATGGAGATGTCGTGCAAGAAAATGTAACGATTAAGAAGGTGATCTATAATGAAGGTTTAGGACACAATATGTTCAGCATTAGTCAATTCTATGACAAGGATTAGAGGTGAACTTTAATTCCAAGAGGTGTTGTGTTAGAACTGGAGATGGTAAAGAACTCTTGGTCGGGACGCGGAAATCAAACCTCTACAGAATCAATCTGTCAAAAGTCAAGACTGATAATGCAATGTGTCTACTTACTAAAGCCCCTATGCAACAGAGTTGGTTATGACATAGAAGGCTATCTCATCTCAACTTTCGCTACATCAAGAAACTGGTTGTAACATCCCGCCTGCCTCGACAACAATATTGTCCGCTTTGCCCCTAAATTTAACCAACGTGTAGCGCACGGATTTGTTTCTGGCGACCTGGTGAGAAACTTCCCAGGGGGTCACCCATCCTGGGACTACTCCCACTCAAGCACGCTTAACCTCAGAGTTCCCAGAACCTGACGTGGGCGACCGCGTTATGCTTAACGTGTCGCCGTGGAAATGTATTATACGGTTCGGAAAGCGTGGAAAGCTGAGTGCCCGTTTCCTCGGACCTTTCAAAGTGCTTAAACGAGTAGGTTTGCAAGCCTACCAGTTGGAACTGCCACCGAAATTGAACATAATACACAACACGTTCCATGTTTGCTACCTCCGGAAATGTTTGGCGGTGGAAGACAGCGTCATTCCCCTTTCAGAGTTAAGGGTTGACGAAGGAAATCGTTGTGTGGAAGAACCCGACGCCATCTTAGAGAGAAAGTCTAAGAAGTTGCGTCATAAAGAAGTCACTTTGGTCAAGGTGCAGTGGAAGCATCACCGGGGAGCAAATGTGACGTGGGAAGCCGAGGAGGATATGAAGCGAAGATATCCTCACCTTTTTGAGTAGTTGGGATTTCGGGGACGAAATCATTCCCAAGTTGGGGAGGATTGTAACACCCCAAATTTTCGTTTGGTTTTGCGAGGTTGTTAAAGAAGAAAAAAGGAGAATGCTTCTGTCTACAGGGCGCACGGGTCGTGCGCCATCCTTCAGGAAATGCGCACGGGTCGTGCGCATGAAACAGTGCGTGAGTCAGTGGAAAACGCACGGGCCGTGCGCTGTGTTGGGTCTCGTGCAAAGCCTTGCAAAATATCTCATTCTTGTTGAGATTCTCAAGAAATCTCAGATTCTCTCTCTCTCTCTCTCTCTCTCTCTCTCCTTTTATCTCTTTTTCTCCTCCGATCTTCAAGGCTCTTTTGGTTGCTAGTTTTCGGTGTTTCTAGCGAGGGGTCAGTGTTTTAAGCTTCACCTCTACGTCGTGGTCATTATTTGGTTTTCCGGGTTTTATTCTGAAAACCTACCGGTGAGTTCCTACTATCATTTTACAAACATTATACATGTCAAAACTCTTATTTGTGAAATCTAAAGTATTTCTACGGTATGATTTTATGTTCTCTACATTTTGTTGTAAATGAAGTTTTTGGTGATTATCGGGGTTCCCGGTCAGTTTTGACCAAAATGACGGGTTCTGTCCTATTAAAGTAAAATGATGTTTTACTTGCACATTATGTGATTATGTAAAAAGAATGTTTATGAACTCATTTTAATGATTTTCATTCTTACCAGAAGTTGAACTGGAAGTAACATATGTTGTTGTGACGAGTCCTTACCATTACTAGTGGATCCCTAGGTTTTGGAGTAGACTGTTTTGTTGGGATGTTACATTCCTCAAATTTGTAGCTATGGATCACATGTTCCTCGGGGGCAACTTGGTACGGTTATGTGAGGCCGGATACTAGCCATGGTTCATGATGATCCTAGCGAAGGAGTATACCTTGGTTTTGCGCTTGGGGCTTGATCTCACGTTGAAGCACGAACTTTGTGATTCGTATCCGCGAATTCCAATTGGTTTAGCTCGTAACTCGGATTTGTGGTCTACTTTGTGTTACACCACTATCCTTGGTAAAATGGTCCTTTTATCACCGTTTAAGAGTTTTGGACCGAAGAGGCCCGGTTGTGGCGAAATGTTATCTTTACAAATTAAACCTTTATGAAAAGATTTCTTTATGATACTGATGTTTATATCTTTCGAGCTTTATAAACTGTATGTTCTCACTAGGCTTTATAGTCTGACACTTTTTCTCAAATGATGTGTATAACAGGTTTCCATTAGCGGTGGGTGTCGGGGTTTTTGGAGAGACGAGTTTTGAGTCTCGAGGTTTTTGGAGATATTTTAGTATTGGTGTTGGGCATTGTTAAGTCTCATTATTTTGATGAAAATCCTTGTATAGAATTGTATAGTCTTAAGGACTGATCCCATTTATGGGAAGTTAATGGATTTATCTTTGTCATTTGTCAGGTTTTAAATGTTTTATTTTACTCTGAATTTTGGGATGTTACAAGTTGGTATCAGAGCCACTCCTGTGCCGTTCAGGATATGGGGCAAACCTTATCGAGGACGATGAGTCCCAAGGGGGGGGGTGTTTGTAACACCTTAGGCATATCCCATATGGGCCGTGGACAGGAGTGATGCTGGGTGTTATAAGTAATATCTTGGCATTCCTAACAACAACGCGTTTTGGGGCCACAAGCACGTCAGGTTCTGGGAACTCTGAGGTTAAGCGTGCTTGGGTGGGAGTAGTCCCAGGATGGGTGACCCCCTGGGAAGTTTCTCACCAGGTCGCCAGAAACAAATCCGTGCGCTACACGTTGGTTAAATCCAGGGGCAAAGCGGAAAATATTGTTGTCGAGGCAAGCGGGATGTTACAGATGGTATCAGAGCCACTCCTGTGCCGTTCGGGATATGGGGCAAACCTCATCGAGGACGATGAGTCCCAAGGGGGGGGGGTGTTTGTAACACCTTAGGCATATCCCATATCGGCCGTGGACAGGAGTGATGTTGGGTGTTATAAGTAATATCTTGGCCTTCCTAACAACAACGCGTTTTGGGGCCACAAGCACGTCAGGTTCTGGGAACTCTGAGGTTAAGCGTGCTTGGGTGGGAGTAGTTGATAACTGCGTTATCTGACGGGTTTTCACCTTCCGAATCATAAGTTTACGGCTCGTCTTGAAACAATAATTGTTATTTCGGACTAATATTTTGAGCAAGTGTTGTGCAGACATACAAGATATCAAGTGGAAGAAAAAAGGCTTATTTATACTCCATTTGAACGTCCCGGTTGAAGACGGTATCGAACCAAGTGAACGAGTGAAGAAAAAACGATAATCATAACCTCAGCTATTGTGCCAGGCGATTGTGACATGTGTCACTATCGCTGGCACAATCGCCCAAGATGTACCGCGGTCATGTTAAGCCTGGCGATTGTGCCAGGCGATTGTGACATTGTCACAATCGCGGGCACTATCGCGGTCGTGGTCTCCAGGTATAAAAAGCTGCAGAAAGTTAATGTTTAGGGTTATCTCGGGATTGTTGGAGGCTAGACCCTAGGGGAGCTGTTCTAAACCGTTTTCAGAGCAGAATAGAAGACTTTTACTGATTGGGAAGGTGGAGACAACTTTTGGAGCTAAAAATTGGTAGTGTGTATCAATCATTGAGGGAGTTTTATCATTATACTTGTATTTTGTTGAGAAACAATGTGTTCGGGTGCTGTTATCTTCTTCTCTATGGTTTTATTTGTTATTAGTAACATGAACTAAACCTTTTGAGGTTGGGGGAAGGATGAATTTTGGTTTTATACTATTAGATATATGATTATTGCATTTTATTGAGTTAATACACTTGTTGGTTGAAGTTTGTCTATCTTGTTCTTATTGCGTTTGAGATTGGCCGTCTTATTCATCTTTTGGTTGTATTTCCTCTTGAGAAATTGGTTTTATAACTTGATAAAAGTTAGATAAACCTAGGGTGAGATATTGGATAGAGATATACCAAGTAAACCCTAGTTTGTGTTTGTGATTCTTATGCTTAATGAGTTGAATGTTTATGTGTATTGGTTGAGAGACTTCAATATATATTGCATGATACATTCTTGCTATTGCTCGAGAGAGAGTAGTGAGTATATTTGGAGTTGCTAAATTTAACCTTGTGTATTGAGTCATTTGAATGTGTGTTATTTATTTGTTGGTGTAATCCAAATGAAATCCGACCCCTAGCCTTTCCCTTGTCATATAAGTATTCTTCTTGTGGTGCTTGAATCAACTGTTGAATTGTATTCTGTGCTTGCTTCCATTGTCTCTTGATAAGTAGTTAATTAATCATTCTCAAACCAAATTTACCAGCAGTTCAGTTAGTAGTTGTGGTGGCCTTTGTGGTACTTAAACTCGTAGTTCCTTGGATCGATACTCGTACTTAGTACGTATTACTTGATTGACACCGTACACTTGCGGTAGATTTGGAGGGTTGCATAAACCCTCTATCAAGTTTTTGGCGCCGTTGCCGGGGAACTATTGTAGTGTTAATATCACTACCGGTTATAGCGCTGCTAGATTGGACATTATTCTTTAATTCCATTATTTTTACTTACTATTCTTTGGGTTGTTTTCAGGCACTCACTCTAGTGCATGCCAAGGAGACGTAACCGAGGAAGAGCGATATTGCCCTTGGATCCGGAAATCGAACGCACAATTCGATTAAGGAGAAGAGAGCGAGAACAAGAACACGTGATGGCTAACAATCAAGCTTTAAGAGATTTCTCGTGTCCCACTTATGATGGCTCACAACAGGGCATTCAAGCTCCGAATGTGGATGCTAACAACTTCGAAATCAAGCCGGCCATCATAAGCATGATCAAGCAAGAACAGTTTGGGGGGCTACCTCATGAAGACCCGGTTGGTCATCTTGAAAGATACAGTGAGATCCTCAACACTTTCAAGATGAACGGAGTCCCACCGGAGGCCATTCGTCTTAGGCTCTTCACATTTTCCTTGTGTGATCGGGCCAAGTCGTGGCAAAGAAGTATTCCCGCCGGACAGATCACCACATGGGACCAACTTGTGAAGGCCTTTCTATCAATGTTTTTCCCTCCCGTTCGTACTGCAAGATTGCGAGGAGAAATTACGCAGTTTAAGCAATCGGACCAAGAATCACTCTATGATGCTTGGGAAAGATACAGGGAATTGCTCAGAAAGTGCCCCCACCATGGTCTTCAATCATGGCTGATCATTGAAATGTTCTACAATGCCCTCCACCCGAACTTTAAAGCCACTGTTGATTCTGCAGCAGGGGGATCTCTCATGTCAAAGTCTTATGATGACGCTTATGCTTTGATATGTGAAATGGCCGACAACAACTATCAATGGCATTCCGAAAGGAGTGGCCAACTAAGAAAGCCAACTGGATCTAGCTCACAAGATTCATCAGAGATCTCTTCTTTGAAAGCCCAAATCTCTGGGCTAACAAACCAACTAAGGAACATGGCGGTGAAGGCAGTTGGCAATGCAACTTGTCAGATATGTGGAGATTCTCACTCTACCGAAGAATGCCACATTGTGACTTCATTGGATGCAAACGAAGTGGAGCAAGTGAACTACATGCAAAACCAAGCCAACCGACAGCCCAACAACCCTTTCTCAAATACATATAATCCGGGTTGGAGGAATCACCCTAACTTCTCTTGGTCAAATCAACAAAACCAAGGGGATCAATCTAGGGGTGATATGGGTCGGTCACAACAACATCAACAACAACAAGCTCAAGCCCAACATCAATTTTCTTCTTCATCCCGGAATTTCAAACCCCCCGGTTTCAATCATCAAGGAAACCAAAACATGAGAAACGATGGGGAGGGAACTTCAAGCGAAAAGAAGTCGGGGTTGGAGGAAATGATGATGCAATATTTATCAAAGATGGATACGGTGATTGGTGAACAAGGTGCAACTATCAAAGCGGTCATCCAAGGTAATGAGCAAAATGCGGCCACAATTAAAGCGGTGGTGCAAAGCAATGAACAAAATACCATTGCCATTCGGAATCTCGAAAGGCAATTTGGTCAATTCGCGGATGCACACTCTTCAAGGAACCAAGGCAATTTACCTAGTCAAACCGAGCCAAATCCACGAGAACATTGCAAGGTCGTTACTCTTAGAAGTGGGAAGCCGTTGATTAAGGATCCAACTAGAGACGACATGGACTCTGAGGAGAAAGAAGAGACAATCACTCAAGAGCCGGAACTTATTGAAGTTGAGGTTGAAGATGTTGTTGAAACACCCAAGAAGGCACAAGAGGCACCATCGTCATCCAAACCGATTGTGAAGGCATACAAACCATCAATACCATTTCCCAACCGACTTAAGGAATACAAAGACCAACAACAATTCGCTAAATTCTTGGAGGTCTTTAAAAAAGTTACAAATCAATACTCCTTTCGCGGATGCATTAGCTCAAATGCCCTCTTATGCAAAATTCTTGAAGGACATTTTGTCCAACAAGAGAAAGATTGAAGAGCATGCCACCGTCGCGCTCACGGAAGAATGTAGTGCCATCATCTAAAACAAGCTTCCACCCAAGCTTAAGGATCCAGGGAGTTTTACTATTCCTATTCATATTGGTGATTTTGAGTTTGGTAAAGCTTTATGTGATTTAGGTGCAAGTATTAATCTTATGCCTTTATCTATTTTCAGGAAGCTTGGTCTTGGTGAAATCAAGTCGACAAGGGTCACATTGCAATTGGCGGACCGTTCCATCAAACACCCACATGGTATCATTGAAGATGTCCTAACTAAAGTCGGGAAATTCTACTTCCCCGTTGACTTTGTTGTTTTGGACATGGAAGAGGACGTCGATGTACCTCTAATTCTTGGAAGGCCCTTCTTAGCAACCGGAGGCGCATTGATTGACGTCCAAGGTGGAAAATTGACCTTACGGGTGGGAGATGAAGAGGCCGTTTTCAATGTATTCAATTGTACCCGAAGCAAACATGATGTGAACGCTTGTTTTAGCGTGGACATTGTTGACCGAGTGGTACAAGAGGCATTTGACAGAAAGGCGACTGATGATGAAATGGGAAATGTGTTAATGAATAGCTGTTACGAAGGAGAAAGCGATGAAGACGAAGGTGTGGAATGCGTGATGCAATTGGAGGCCACACCTTTCCGAAAATTCTCAAGGCACCAACAGTTTGAAGAGTTGGGACCTAAAAATGTCAAACCCCAACCGTCGGCAGAAGTGCCTCCGCAACTAGAGCTCAAGCCATTACCGTCTCATTTAGAGTATGCTTACTTAGGGGCAAATTCTACATTGCCCGTGATAATTTCATCACAACTAAGTAAGTTGGAAAAAGAAAAGTTGCTTCGAGTTTTGAGGGAGCACCAATCCGCCATCGGGTGGACAATTGCCGATTTGAAGGGGTTAAGCCCTTCCTTTTGCATGCACCGGATAAAGATGGAGGATGGATATAGACCATCCGTTGAGCACCAACGAAGATTGAACCCTAATATGAAAGAGGTGGTGAGGAAGGAGGTGATGAAACTTCTTGATGCGGGGATTATATACTCAATTTCTGATAGTCCTTGGACTAGCCCCGTTCAAGTAGTCCCAAAGAAAGGTGGGGTAACTGTGGTAAAGAATGAGAAGAATGAATTTATTCCAACAAGAACGGTTACCGGTTGGAGAGTTTGCATTGACTATCGCAAACTTAACAACGCCACAAGAAAAGATCACTTTCCTTTGCCGTTTATTGACCAAATGTTGGAGAGATTATCCGGGCACGCTTATTATTGCTTTCTTGACGGGTATTCAGGTTATAATCAAATCCCGATTGCCCCCGAAGATCAAGAAAAGACGACGTTTACATGCCCATACGGTACTTTTGCCTATCGTCGTATGCCCTTCGGATTATGCAACGCACCCGCCACATTTCAACGTTGCATGATGGCTATCTTCTCCGACATGATAGAAAAGACGATGGAGATATTCATGGATGACTTCTCTATTTTTGGGGACTCGTACGACGCTTGTCTAGCAAATCTCAAGATGGTCCTCAAGAGATGTCAAGACACCGACTTAGTCTTGAATTGGGAGAAATGTCACTTCATGGTGACGGAAGGAATTGTATTGGGCCACAAGGTGTCCGCCATGGGTATCGAAGTCGATAAGGCAAAGATTGAAGTGATTGATAAACTTCCATATCCGACTTCTGTAAAAGGGATTCGTAGCTTCTTGGGTCATGCAGGGTTCTATCGTCGCTTCATCAAGGATTTTTCTAAGATTGCCAAGCCCCTCTCCGAGTTACTCTTCAAGGATGCAAAGTTTGAGTTCACGGAAAGCTGTGAAGTAGCCTACGATAGGCTCAAGAAAGAACTCACATCCGCACCAATTCTCACCGCACCAGATTGGACCTTACCCTTCGAAGTCATGTGTGATGCTAGTGACTTAGCCGTGGGGGCTGTTTTGGGCCAACGGAAGGATAAGAAACTCCATGCAATATACTATGCTAGCAAAACCTTGGACGCGGCACAAGTCAATTATGCCACCACTGAAAAGGAATTGCTAGCCGTAGTGTTTGCATGTGAAAAATTTAGATCATATCTTGTTGGGTCTAAAATCATTATTTACACTGATCATTCCGCTTTAAAATATCTTATGTCAAAGAAAGATGCAAAACCGAGATTAATCCTATGGATTTTACTTTTGCAGGAATTTGACATTGAGATTGTGGACAAGAAGGGAACGGAAAATCTTGTCGCGGATCATTTGTCAAGATTGGAAGGATTGGAGAGAGAAGATGTGGTTCCCATAAACGAATACTTTCCAGATGAGCGTCTGTATGCCATTGGGGTATCCGACCCATGGTATGCGGACGTGGTAAACTTCTTGGCGAGCGATGTAGCTCCTCACGGCTTAAGCTCACATCAGAGGCGCAAGTTCTTTGCTGATGTGAAGCGCTATTTTTGGGAGGAGCCATATCTTTACAAACATTGTGGGGATGGTATGGTTAGACGTTGTGTGCCAGGCGAAGAACAACTCAATGTGCTCAAGCATTGTCACTCTCTCGAGTGTGGCGGTCACTTCAGCACCGATCGCACCGCGTCTAAAGTCTTACAATCCGGATTCTACTGGCCCTCTTTGTTAAAAGATGCCCGGAACTTCATTGCCTCTTGTGATAGATGTCAACGAGTCGGGAATATCTCCAAAAGAAACGAAATGCCCATGAAAATCTTCATGGAAGTGGAGATATTTGACGTTTGGGGCATAGACTTCATGGGTCCATTCCCGCCGTCCTATAAAAACGAATATATTCTAGTGGCGGTGGATTATGTATCTAAGTGGGTCGAAGCAATAGCGTCCCCAAGAAACGACTCCAAGGTTGTTATCAACTTTCTGCGTAAGCACATCTTTTCACGGTTTGGCGTTCCGCGTGCATTGGTGAGTGACGGTGGAAGTCACTTTTGCAACCGATATTTGAATACAGTACTCAAAAAGTACTCTGTCACTCACCGGGTCACCACACCCTATCATCCCCAAGCCAATGGGTTGGCCGAAGTATCTAACCGAGAGCTTAAACAAATTTTGGAAAAGACGGTTAGTGCTTCTAGAAAGGATTGGTCGGCAAGGCTTGATGACGCACTGTGGGCGTACCGTACAACATTCAAAACGCCCATAGGTATGTCGCCATACCGATTAGTCTTTGGCAAATCATGTCACTTACCGGTGGAACTGGAGCACCGCGCATATTGGGCAATCAAGACCCTTAATTTTGAGTTAGATGCAGCGGGGAAGAAGCGAACTTTGCAACTTAATGAGCTCGACGAAATTCGTCTAGATGCGTACGAAAGTGCACGCATCTACAAGGAGCGGACAAAACGTTTTCATGATAAATTCATCATGAACCAAACGTTCCATGAAGGTCAAAAAGTGCTTTTGTTCAACTCTCGTCTTCGGTTATTTCCCGGTAAGCTGAAATCACGATGGTCCGGTCCGTTCGTTGTGGTTAAAGTCCATTCATACGGGGCCATCGAGCTAAAGGGTGATGATGGGGAGATTTTCAAAGTAAATGGCCAAAGGTTAAAGCCATATCTGGAAGGCGAACCAATGCAAGGCAAGGACTCCGTATTGCTCTCTACACCAACTTGAAGATCGTCAAGGTCGTGCCACGACCCTAAATAAGGCGCTGGGTGGGAGGCAACCCACCAAGGTTTGTTGTATTTTTTGTCCATAATAGCTTTTTTTTGAGTTTGGCAATGTGTTTTCTCATGAAAACCAGCCAAAGTACCCCATTTTTGGTCACAAGCCATTGTGACAGCAAGTTGGCTCACCTCACAGTTTTTTTTGTTGTTCTCAGTACCATTTCGGCGATTGTGCCGGCGATAATGCCATGGCACAATCGCCCATGTCACTATCGCCAAGAAAATCGACCCTCGGTACCATTTAGGCGATTTTGCCCGCGATAGTGCCCTGTCACAATCGCCCGTGTCACAATCGCCTCAGCACACACCCTCTCGGTACACTTTAGGCGATTATGCCCCGCGATAGTGCCCAAGGCATAATCGCCTGGCACTATTGCCGTCGCGAAAATCATGTTTTAAAACCCTGGGCCGAAATCAGAAACACACGCACACACATAGAGCAGTTCAAGGGCGATTTTTTTGACTCATCTCTCGGGCGATTTTGGGTGATTTAACTCCCTACCTCTCCATTCTCGAATCCTCTTCCAATTTTTGGTTGATTCCTTGTTATACTTCACCTCCCAAGTAAGATTTCTTCTCTATTTCACTCTATTTCTCCCTACATTGTGAGATTTCTAGGTTTGTGGTCAATGATTTTTCATGATAAAGTTCTTGAGAAATTGTGTTTCAAATTAGGTTTGGAGTTGTTATTTCACTTGGAAATGCTTAGTTTCACTCCACATTGTTCTTCCATTGCATCAATTTACCATGTATTGAAACTAGGGTTCTACATTTTGCATGTTATGCTTTAAGGACTTGTACATTTGTGGGTTTGTGTGGCTTTGCTAGTATAATGGATCTTGTTGAAGTCCTAAATATTAGTTCACCTAAACCTAGCTATTGTTTGCATTATGTGCCCTAATTAACCGAATTTGAAGCTACAATTGCGATATTGAACTCATACACTTGTGCTAAAATTGCTCAATTTTTTATCTGCATGCTTATAGTGACCTCATGTACCCTCTTGTTCAAATTAAGGGTTGCCATGTTCTTATCTTGTGTTACTCATTTTGGCATGTTCAATGTGGGTAGTAGCCATGATTAGTTGATGATTAGACCTTTTAATCGCATCACCCTTTGTTTTGGGTCTGATCATGCAACTCGTGTTGGATAATTGTTTTGCACTAAATGTTAAGATTTTTTGGCATAGTCCATTGTTAATTAGAGGTAATCTAAGTTATGATAATCATTGTGGGATGTCGTATGAACTTATGAAAACCTTGTTTTTTGCGTCCCTTTGGTTGATTTTTGCACATTTATCCAAGCCTTAATGTCGTTCATAGGTTTAAATGGTGTGCAAAGGTAGACCATTAGGACACTTCATGCACTTTCATTTCGCGTGATCATCATAGCTTCGTGCATTTCTTGCAACATGTTACCGTGTTTTTTTTTTACAATTGTTCGTGGCTTAGCTCTCCAATTTTCCCTACAGATTATCACCATGGTACGCAGCGCCCATCTTTCGCGAGACCGATTCCAAATTTTTGATACGCTTGATGAAGCTGATCAGAGGGCCTTGGCGAATGCTCCCAATGTTCACTACCCCGATAGGCTCGCCGCATGCGCGAATCGTGGCTTCGTTCTGGAGCGAGGGATCGATTTGACCGGCTTGGATTCCACCACCATACCAGGTGTCATCGGCCATCGCCACTGGGCTCGTTTCACCAGCACCCCCAGGAAGTATCACGCGGAGCTGATGCGAGAATTCTATGCAGCGATGGTCCCCGAGGTTTTTCGCGATAGTGGGCTGGTTTGGGTGAGGGGGAGGAGAGTGGTGTTATCATCAACCGCCATCAATGAATTTCTCCTCACCCCGACCGACCCCAACGCAGCCTACCATGAGGGATTCTCCATCAATGATGGGTTCTACCCCGAGCTTGGAGAAATGGCTGCCGGTCTTCGCCGCAACGGATCTAATGTGTGGCAGCCAGGGACTGTTGAGCTACACCATGGCGAGCTCACTCCAGACATGGCATTCTGGACAGTGTTCTTGAAGCACAACCTCATACCCTCCACTCACCGAACCAACGTCACGATAGAGACCGCCATACTGCTGTACGCCATTCAGACGGGTGTACATTTTGATGTCGGGCACTTTATCCTCGGTAGCATCCTGAAGTGTGGTACCGACTACCGATCCCTCCTTGTTTTTCCTTGTCTCATCACGTATTTCTATAGGAGGGCGGGGATTGGAGTAGCTTCCATGGAGGAGGCACTCACGGCACCACCATCCGATATATGCAAAAAGGCATATAACTCTTTTTGCTCTCGCCACGGGTTGCCTAACCTACCCACGGAAGGACGCTACCGGCGCAGAGGACGCCTTCAAGCCGCAACCCGACAGCAAGAGGCACCAGTTCAGGGTGCCGTCCCACCACTTCCGGCTGGTGGACGTCGAGGTGTCGACCCATCCTTGGAGCGGCTTACTCAGGTCGTCGAGAGGTTGGATGAGAGAGAAGCGCGAAATAGCGAGGAGATTAGGATGATCAACCAGCGCCTTGGTCTTGTTTTGGGTCCTACACGCTTTGGAGTCACATATCAGAGACGATCGCGATATTCCGACGCCGGCCCTTCATCCTCGCGGCCGCAAGAAGACGACAGCGATTGATCGGTTTGTTCTCTCGTTCATTTTGTTTGTATACCTATCAGCTCATGTATGTCGTTTTTCTTACACTTCGTTGGTGATGGTTAAACTTTGCAAACCGACTTTGTAACTAATGGGGCACATTGGGGACAATGTGTCTCAGAGGTTTGGAGTTGTCGTTTATCTTTTTGTGGGTCGAATAGTATGAACTTGTATTTTGATCGCCAGAAATGTTTGGGTTGTATTTAATGCTTGATTAATCGGAATGGATACATGTGTTGGTAGTTATTGGTTAAGTAAATTGGAAAAACTTGTCTTGACATGCATACTTTTGTTGAGTCATGTTTTTAGAGAGATAGTGTAGTTGTGTACACTAATTGTGGACATTAGTGGAGATCACCTTTGTGAGATTTTAAGCTTCCGTGCCTTCATTTCCGAGTGTTGATTCAACTTTGTTCACCATCTTATACACGTTTCAAGTCTTTCAATTTGATAGTTTGATCTCATTAGTTTTGCATTGAGTAGTAAAGATTGGTCTTTAAAATGTAACATGTGTATTATTTGTGAATCATGTGGACCTTGAGAGACGATATCGGGCTTTGTGTGAAATTTCATTTGGTCTATCGTTTCCAGCCCCTCTTTCTCTACCCTTTTGTTGATATGTGATCCCGTAACCATTTTGTAGCCGTTAATTATGCCTAAATACTTTGACTTAGCCAAATACACTAACCTACCCCGTAGTCTAAGTGCATCATGGTTTGAGAAAGATGGTCAATAGCGTCAGAACAATTTTGGGGGTGAGTCGATAAAAGCCGTGAAAGATTTATTGAGTTAAAAAAAAAAAAATCCTGAATAAAGCTGGCGTATAGCAGCGATTGATGAAAGTTTGCATTAGATGTGTGGTTGCAAAGGAAGGCAAGAATGGGAGCCACTATTAGTTTGATGCACTTAGGACTAATTATGCCATGACCGTTCCTTTTACTCCTTTTCCCCAACCGCGTTGCAATTATTTTAGCCCCGATTGAGCTCTTGGGAAATGTGATTTGTGAATAATACATGTGTAAATTGTATCTTACTGCTCAACTCCGTTCATGAGATCTTATTTGACTTTTACGTGTTTCTCTACTATCACACGCGGATGAACTTGCTATTTTGTTGTACATTAACTCTCCCGCATGTGTTTGTGACGAGTGTGAACCTAGGATTCAAGTGTAAAGAGAGCATCCCGTGAGGTTAGGATCGAAGCGAAATCCTCCACTAGTTGTGTACATGATGAAATTGATCTTAACAAACATGTGCTTGATAATAGTTTCATGTCAATATTAGTTTTATCCAAACTTAATTAACCATGAAGCTAGGAAACTTATGTTGGTTCTTATTAACTTCGCATTAATCTTCCCTCATTCAGTTGTTAAAATGATTGTTCATATTGTCCCCTTTCGAAAACCCATCACCTCAGAAAGCTTGCCTGTATGTTATTGTTATATTCCTTTACGCCAATTTTTGCTTGAGGACAAGCAAAAGCTAGGTTTGGAGTTGTTGATAACTGCGTTATCTGACGGGTTTTCACCTTCCGAATCATAAGTTTACGGCTCGTCTTGAAACAATAATTGGTATTTCGGACTAATATTTTGAGCAAGTGTTGTGCAGACATACAAGATATCAAGTGGAAGAAAAAAGGCTTATTTATACTCCATTTGAACGTCCCGGTTGAAGATGGTATCGAACCAAGTGAACGAGTGAAGAAAAAACGATAATCATAACCTCAGCTATTGTGTCAGGCGATTGTGACATGTGTCACTATCGCTGGCACAATCGCCCAAGATGTACCGCGGGCATGTTAAGCCTGGCGATTGTGCCAGGCGATTGTGACATTGTCACAATCGCGGGCACTATCGCGGTCGTGGTCTCCAGGTATAAAAAGCTGCAGAAAGTTAATGTTTAGGGTTATCTCGGGATTGTTGGAGGCTAGACCCTAGGGGAGCTGTTCTAAACCGTTTTCAGAGTAGAATAGAAGACTTTTACTGATTGGGAAGGTGGAGACAACTTTTGGAGCTAAAAATTGGTAGTGTGTATCAATCATTGAGGGAGTTTTATCATTATACTTGTATTTTGTTGAGAAACAATGTGTTCGGGTGCTGTTATCTTCTTCTCTATGGTTTTATTTGTTATTAGTAACATGAACTAAACCTTTTGAGGTTGGGGGAAGGATGAATTTTGGTTTTATACTATTAGATATATGATTATTGCATTTTATTGAGTTAATACACTTGTTGGTTGAAGTTTGTCTATCTTGTTCTTATTGCGTTTGAGATTGGCCGTCTTATTCATCTTTTGGTTGTATTTCCTCTTGAGAAATTGGTTTTATAACTTGATAAAAGTTAGATAAACCTAGGGTGAGATATTGGATAGAGATATACCAAGTAAACCCTAGTTTGTGTTTGTGATTCTTATGCTTAATGAGTTGAATGTTTATGTGTATTGGTTGAGAGACTTCAATATATATTGCATGATACATTCTTGCTATTGCTCGAGAGAGAGTAGTGAGTATATTTGGAGTTGCTAAATTTAACCTTGTGTATTGAGTCATTTGAATGTGTGTTATTTATTTGTTGGTGTAATCCAAATGAAATCCGACCCCTAGCCGTTCCCTTGTCATATAAGTATTCTTCTTGTGGTGCTTGAATCAACTGTTGAATTGTATTTTGTGCTTGCTTCCATTGTCTCTTGATAAGTAGTTAATTAATCATTCTCAAACCAAATTTACCAGCAGTTCAGTTAGTAGTTGTGGTGGCCTTTGTGGTACTTAAACTCGTAGTTCCTTGGATCGATACTCGTACTTAGTACGTATTACTTGATTGACACCGTACACTTGCGGTAGATTTGGAGGGTTGCATAAACCCTCTATCAGTAGTCCCAGGATGGGTGACCCCCTGGGAAGTTTCTCACCAGGTCGTCAGAAACAAATCCGTGCGCTACACGTTGGTTAAATCCAGTGGCAAAGCGGACAATATTGTTGTCGAGGCAGGCGGGATGTTACACTGGTGACTAGTAACTTGGTGAAAGGACTTCCAGAGCTGAAATATGAACGATAACATCTGTGTGATGCATGTGAGAAAGGTAAGATGAAAAGAGCTTCTCATAAGCCTAAGCCTGAATCGCGCACAAGTACTCCTTTAGAATTGATGCATATGGATCTATGTGGTACAATGCGAACTCAAAGCATCAACAAAAAGAAATATGTCTTGTTGATTGTGGATGATTATTCAAGATACACCTGGGTCAAATTTCTAAGATCGAAAGATGAGATGCCCGATGTCATGCTCTCATTCTTAAAGACCGTTCAAGTGAACTTGCAGAAGACATTTAAGATTCTAAGAACTGATAATGGTATAGAATTCAAGAACAAAACGGTTGACGATTATCTCGAATTGGTCGGGATAACACATCAATTTTCTGCTACCAGAACTCCGAAACAAAATGAGGTAGTTGAACGACGAAATCAGACTCTAACGAGGTGAGCCAGTCCGATCTACCTTTATTTTTGTGGGCCAAAGTTGTCTCTACTGCATGTTATATGCAAAATAGATCAATCATTCATCGCCAGTTTGGTAAAACACCGTATGCTTTGATTAATAGTAGAATTACTAGTATTAAACATTTTCACATCTTTGGATGCAGGTGTTTTGTATTGAATTACAAGGAGAACTTGATTAAGTTCAGTTCGAAAGTTGATGAAGGCATTTTTATTGGATATTCTCAGTCATCTGCTGCATACAGAGTTTACATGAAGAAATCCAAGATAGTGGTGGAGAGCGTCAATGTCACATTTGATGAAGAAAATGGCTTCTGATCAAATCAGTTAAGAACCCGTTATAATAGGAGTTTTAGCTTCTAGACAAATCAATCCAGAACCTGTGGTTAAAGTTTATAATTTTTATAAAGTGTCAACGTCTACATCTCATTTAACAGAGTTAGATTTACTGTTTGAATTTTTCTATAATGAGTTTCTTTGTTCTAAATTGACTAAACCTGTTGTGATTGACAGATCTGAAGATTCAAGTAGTTATCATCTAATCACTTCAGATCTCTCAACTGAATCTGATTCCCTGGTTTAGGAAGAAACTCAAGTTCAAACATTTACTCACTTAGTTGAAGTTGCAAATGAACCTGAAGAGCCAGAAGTTACACATTCAGTTGGATGTACGGTAATGCCTACTTTAAATGTCCAATCCACTTAAACATTTGCACCGATTACTTCAACTGTACTCCATACTGAACTAGAAGAAGAAAGTGGATGTCTAGATGTTCAACATGATCAATCTACACCTAATCCACTTCCTCATGTATACAAGTGGACCAAAGATCACCCGATGCAAACTAGGTCTGCAACAACAAATGAATATTTGTTTGATTCATTCCTGAGAAAAATAGAACTGACAAAAGTTACAGAAGCTCTTCGTGATCCAGATTGGGTTACAGCAATGCAAGAAGAGCTCAACCAATTTGAAGCGCTTAAAGTTTGGTGATTGGTGCCCCGACCTGAAGGGAAGACAATCATTGGCATCAAGTGGGTATTCAAGAATAAAAAGGATGAAGATGGTGTTGTTATTCGAAATAAAGCAAGACTTGTAGCCAAGGGATACAGACAAGAGTAAGGCATTGAATATGATGAAACGTATGAACCAGTTGCGCATATAGAAGCAATTAGGATTTTCGAAATAAAGTACTGTAAGAATTTTTCTAACCCCATGGTGTCACGTTTTCAAATGAGTATGATGGGAGAGATGAACTTCTTTCTCGGATTACATGTTAGACAATTTTCCACATGGATTTCTATAAATCAAGCGAAGTATATTGCTGACATTTTAAAGAAATTTAATATGTCAACTTGTACTCCAATTTCAACCCCGATGGCACAAGGAACTATGATCGGAGTTGATCTTTTGGGAAAAGTTGTTTATGTTAGAACCTATAGAGGAATGATTGGTTCTTTAATGTACTTGAAGGGTAGTAGGCCAGATATTATGTTCTCTACATGCTTATGTGCTAGATATCAAGTTTTGCTTAAAGAATCCCATATGTCGACCGTAAAGTGTATATTTAGATATCTGAAGGGAACTGCAGATCTTGGTTTATGGTATCCTAAAGATACAGGTTTTAAGCTAACAGCATATTCAAACGCAGATCATGTAGGTTGTATGCTAAACAGGAAAAGCACATCGGGTCACATTCAATTTCTTGGAGACAAGCTCGTAAGTTGGGCGTCAAAGATACAACTTTGTGTTTCCACTTCGACTGCTAAAGCAGAGTATGTAGCTGCTTCCAGTTGCTGCTCTTAAGTGTTGTGGATGAGAACACAGCTTCGAGACTATGACTTCCAGTTTAACAAGATTCCTATATATTGTGATTCGAATAACGCCATTGCAATATCAGCTAAAACTATTCAACACAGAAAGACTAAACATATTGATGTGAAATATCATTTTATCAAAGATAATGTCGAAAAAGGTACAAATGAACTTTACTTTGTAAACATAGATTATCAACTTGCAGATTTTTTTACCATGTTGTTAGACGAAAAGAGATTTAATTTTCTCATTTCGAAATTTGGCATGTTAAACCTCAAGACTAATCTGTAGTTACCTAGTACAGTTTATTTTTGTTATTTTTATTCACTTCTTTATTTTTTAATCTCAACGATATATACACTGAAAGGTTTTGTTCATGTTTTCAGGGGGAGTGAGATAAAGGTTTTGCATATATTTTTCACTAACTTATTTTGTTGCATATTGTGTTACATATATGTTGCATATTTGTTTATGAGGAGTAAGGACAATGACTTCTGATTACACCTGACCAGAACTCGTTCTAAAAAGTTTTATTGCTTTCATGTCTTTAATTTTTAATAAAGTTTGTGAATAACACTTTGTACTTTGACGACTTTTTGACTAAATGCAGAATTTGAGGGGGAGCTTAAATGATCATATCAATTATGACTTTGGAGGTGAATTTATGAGATTTAAGTAGAGCATAAGGATTATTCTAACATTAATCTCATCCATATTTGAAAGATGGACGACTTTTAGATGTGAAAACATGTTCTTAAACGTTCAAACCACTTCTCGATTCTTAAAAAGATTTCATGAATTTTGAAGTGTGATTTTAAATGTTTTTCGTTATTATGAGCTTTAATGTTTAACTAACTGTGTGTTTCCGGAGATAAATACTTGTGTATTATCTTTTCTATATACTGTCAAGTATTCATACACACCGGTTTAGTACTTTTATTAACTAAGTTCATACCATGTCTCAAAATTGAACATAATTTGTCGATGGTAAGACACCCCGTTTAAAATTCCAAGTTTGTTGATCGTTATTTCATTCAAAACGATTTTTTTCAAGAATGTCTATATTTGATTCGTATAGAGAACATCCAAATTTTTCAGGACCTAAGCTCTTAATGTTATATAATTCATATTTGATCTTTTCATACATTGTCAGATTCTCATACAAGTCTTTTGTATTCATTTCATTCTATTCAATATCCTTGTTTTGAGAAAATCCTTCATGTCTAAAATGCTCAAATCTTCATGAGCATACAAATATCTGACATGTATTTCATATTGTTCTTTAACTGAAAAGTTAAACCAATTGAGAAACTTTTTGCTTATAGGACTATATACATGGGAATTATGTGCGATTAATAGAACTTCTATGGATTCACGATAACCAGAGTTTCCTACCCATGAAGTTAATCTTGAGTGATCGAGAGGCGAGGAGTAAATATCTATGTCTGGGTGTGTGTTGAGATAAAATGAAAAGAGAGTTTAGCTAGAAGTGACCTTAAATGATTACAAGAAAGAGGGTGAGAGATCCGAGTAAAAAAATATCAAACATTGCACAAACTTTTTCTGAGTCGGGCAGCCACATTACTGTTGTTTCACAATTCTTTTGTGAACTTCATTGAAACAGGCAACTAGCCCATACCAACTCTTGATTTAAACCCAACCAGCTACTCATTTCTTTCTCAACAAAGAGATGTTTCAATTTTTCTTGGGGACGCAACACAAAATCTATCTTATCTTCATTCGGAAGATATGGATATTGAAAAAGAAGGAAGTCTGCCCCACCTTCGCACTTCGACCATGCACAATTGAGTCCATGTAATACTGTTGTTGTCTCAATGGTTTACACATGTTGATCCTTATAAAACATTCATGTTTAAATTCTTTCATACACAAGCACGAACACACAAAAAATTTATTTTACTGTCGGAACGTTCATAGTTTAACCTTGTGTTATTCGATGGTTGAATGAAAGCCCTGGGGAGTGAACATCAATAAAACTCCTTGTACAGTACATTCATTGTACTAAGTGACTTCGTGTTACTTACAAGCATATTAAATGATTCATTTGTTGATTCAGGGTTACATTCTTATTTGTCTGAATTTGAAAATATTTGGATGAATACATTATGAATTGACGGATGTTCAGTGGATCATTTTTGAAAGATCATGGTCAGAATATTATGACATTTTTTGAAGAAGTTTTGATAATTTCTATGCTCTTCATCATCAAAAGGGGGAGAAATAATTTCAAGAAATGTTGTATGGTGAACATGTTTGTATTTGGGGAGATTGTACAATATTTTAAAGAAAAAGTTCAAGATCTCAAGAAATTTTCTTTGAAGATGAATTGTTGAAGCAAAGTGAGCTAAATATGAAGAAAATTTCTTTTTTGATGTCTGGAAGAGGTTTTTATTACCTTGGGGAGATTGTTAACGATTCATGGAAAAGACATTTACAGACTTTAGAGGAGATTACAGAAGGAAATTAAAGAGAGAATGTTCTTAAAAAGGGGAGAACGTGCTTTAAAGATGAAATTCATTTGAAGAGAAGTACAAGTTTATCCGAAAAGGGGATATTGTTCTTTGTTGCTGAAATTTAATCTGAATCCAGAAGGGAGCTTCAATGTATATCTTGTTGAATATGATCTAGAATCCAAAGGGGGAGATTGTTAGAGCTTTAATGTTGTATCCAAGATCATTTTGATGAAAGTCAAAGTCCAAGTTAAAGCCTCTCAAGCAAAGTCAAAGTTCTTATCCCAATTAAAAATGTAATAAAGATGACACTCACTTTCAATTCACAATCACTTTGTATTAAATCTCTAAATTCAATTACAAGTTTTCTCTCTCTAAAATGTAGAACACGTATGATGCTATCTGTTAAGTTTCCCTGCCCATTACACGCACAATACTACAATTTATAACAACATTATAAACATGCACACTAAAGAAACGTGCAAACAATAAAACTCTTACAACACTATTACAACTTTGACTTTGACTTTTATGCTTGAGAGTTGACTTCAGCTTTGATTTCAATCTTTAGATATTATGATCTTATATCCAACAAATCTATGCACTAACATAAACTCTCACACAACTAAACACGTAGACAACAAAACACTCAAACAACTAAACTCTTACAACACAAGCTTTGACTAGACTTGTTAACGGTTTTATTTGACTTTGCTTGAGAGTTAACTTTTGATCTTTGACTAGACTTGACTTTCAGCTTCAGACTTCATGTAGATCCCAGTGCAGTGCAAAACAGACTAACAGCAATCAAAGATGAACAAATTATAGATCACAGCAACTAGTCATATGATTGAAAATACTTCAAAGGGTTAAGGTTTACAGAGAGAATTTCTTATAAGGATATGTAAACCTAATGACTAGAAAACTGAATAATGAATTTCTAAAACTAAACTGTTCAACTCTAATTATGAAATAAAACCGCCTTTATATACTTAGGCTTACAGGCCTTATGGGCTTATGGGCTTGGGCCCATCTAATTAAATTAACTATTAAGTAATTACATTATGCATCCTATACTTTATTAAAGAATTACATATTAAACCCATTATAAACACTTTATTCCACTTTCAACACATAGGACTTTTAGTCCTAACAATCTCCCCCTAAAGTTGAATAAAGCATTTAACTTCTTGAAAAACTTTCAGGCCTTGATCTTCTTTCCCTCTTGAATCTTTGAAGAACTTTGGTGTTGCATGTCTTCATGTCTTTCCACGCTCCCCCTTGAATAAAGCTCTTGTTCTTCATAGTTTCAACTGGGTAACCAGACTCAATGTACAGTAGCATCGACTGAACGCACTATCAAGCAGCTTTCAGCTGTAAAAACTCAATCACATCAGATCAGCATACAAGAAAGATAATGTGAGAGTTACTTGACATTCCACGGTGCATCTTCAGTTTAAAAACAAAGAATCTGTCTTTGAACCGCGAGTTGAATAAGCTTTCAGTTTAAGAACTTTTTCAATCAGTGCGTAGGAGGAATACGAAACAAACTTGTAGCAGACACCCCATGATACGGGAAAGAATCAATTCAATCTTTGAAAAATTTAAACATCATTGAACTCATATCTTCATCTTTGAAAAATGAAACAGCATCTTCATCTCTTTGATCTCTAGACTGTCTTCAGAACTAACTTTCTTTCTTTAAAACTTTGAAATTGAACTTTTTCTCCCCCTTTTTGATGATTTTGAGCATCATGATCATCAAAACTTCTTCAATTTCAGCACTTTCTTTGATCTCCCCTTTATGATAATTTGACATTTTCCCACCTGTGATCCGTCAATTCATAAAATATATATATCCGAATCTTTTCAAATTCAGATATATTAGGAATGGTAAACCTGAATCAACAAATGATACAGTTAGTATGCCTGTAAGTAGCACGAAGCCACTTTGTACAACGGATGTACATTGTGAAGGAGCTTTTGTGATGTTCACTCCCGCAGGGCTTCCATTCAATCATCGAAAAGCCACAAAGGAATTTTCTATGAATGTTATGACAAGAAAACTCATTCCTTGTGTGCTCGTGCAAGTGTATGAATGATTGAATCTACTTAGCTTGATCAGGCTCAAATTGTGTAAACTGTTGAGACAGCAACAGATATTACACGGACTCAGTGTGCATGAAAGAGTTGCGAAAGTGGGGCAACTTTCCTTCTTTTTCAATATCTAAATCTTCCAAGTGAAGAATAGATAGCAGATATGCTGCGTCCCCAAAGAAAATGAAACATTTCTTTGTTAAGAAAGAAACGAGTGGTTGGTGGGGTTAATGCAAGAGTTGGCATGGGCTAGGTGCCTTTTCAATGATGGTCACCAAAGAATGTGAACCAATCAGAATATGTGGTTGCCCGACTCAGAAAGTGGTTGGTATAGAGTTTTCATATTCTTTTAACTCAGTTCTCACACCCTCTTTCTTTTTATCATTGAAGCTCACTTCTAACCAAACTCTCTTTTCCATTTTTCCGCTCCACACAATGATAAAAACTCAACCCGATGAGTTATCTCCCCCACTCTTTGATTTATGACCCCTCACCCCTCAAATCACTCTAGGATAACTTCCGGGGTAGGAAACACTGGTTAACGTGAATCCATGGAAGTACTGTTTAAGTTCTCACACAAATCCCATGTAAGTCCTAAAAAAATAGTTACTCAACAATTTAACTTGAACATTTAAGCACAGAATGTATGATAACACTGTCAAAATGTATGCTCATAAGATTTGAGCAATTGAAATTTGAAGAATTTTCAAAACAAATATATTGAATGAATGAAATGAAATCAAGAGCATTGTTTTGAGAATCTGACAATGTATCAATCAGATCACATGAAATGGATAGGGTATCAAAGAATTGGATATTTTGTTTATATGAAAAAATATAAACAATTTAGCAATGAAAGCACAAATTTAGAAATAATGATAGATGCTCAACAACATTGAATTTCAAGCGGGGGTATTACCATCGAAAAAATAGTTTCGCTATGAGACATGGTAATAACAAATACAAATGAATTACTGATCATGTGTGTGTGAATACGTTACAGTATAAGGATAAGATAATACGCAAGTATTGATCTTTAGAAACACACAGTCAGTTAAACATTAAAGCTCAAAAAGTGAAACACATTTAAATTCACACTTCTAGATTCATGAAACCTTTTGAAAATCTGAAGTGGTTTGAACATTTCAGAAACGGTTTTTTCATGCTTGAAAGTTGTTCTTCTTTCAACCACTCAGAGATCTAGGATTAGAAGATATTTACCTTTAAGCTCCCCCTCAAATCATGATAGAATGATATAGATCTATTAAGCTCCCCCTGGATATTTGCAAAATATTCAGGTCTAAACGTTGAAGAACGGGTCCTGATCTGTCATGTAATCAGAAGCCAAACTTCGTTGAAGTCCGTGTTCTAAGCTGATTTACTTAGAAGCCATTGTTCTTCTACTCCCCCTTGACAGTAGGTGCCTGCAACACAGAATCAGTTTTCGGTTTTGGTACCCACTGGTAGTTGGGTCCTCGAATGTTAGTTGCAGTTCGTGTAGGGGATATAGAATAAGAACCATACCAGAAATGATCAATGGTTTTGTGAATGTGATCATGTGTATGGCAATAAGAACAGTGGTATTTGTTACCTGAGTAATTGTTCTCTCGAGTAGATATGATCAGGTTTACCTTTATGCACTTTGTTCTTCTTGGCATTGACCGCATGTACACATGAGTCTTTTTCTTTCAGCTCATCTTCAACTGGTTTCTTCTTCCATACCAGTTCCTCTTCTTTGTGTATCCTTCTTCTTTGATGTGTACCTGAACCATCTATATTGCTATCATAGAAAAGGTTAGTTTTATGAATCCGATCAAAAGATTTAACTGACCTTTGTGGAGAGACAGATTTCTGATTTGTACTTGATACAGACTTTTCAAGCACTTTAATCGTCGAAGCAAAGTTGTCTCTTTCTTTAACAAGCAGGTCAATCTTCTTCGTGAATTCAGACTTTGTTCTCTGCTCTTTTAGTGCCTTCTCAGATAGTTCAGATAATTTGGCAGTCAGCTTTTTGATCTCAGTCTCAAAGATGCTTCTCTCTTCTTCAATTCCCTTCTCAGCATCATTTCTTTGGCCGGATATTTCCTTGAAGAATCCAACATTCTTCTGTTCAATGGCCTTCTTCTCTTTGGCAAACTTCTCTTTTTCTTGAATGATTACTTTCTGAAAATCCGAAACTTGCTGAGAAAGTTTTATGCATTTCAGCTCAACTTCTTTCTTCTCGTTAGCACATTTTCTCGAAAAATCTGAGAACTTCTTTGCGAACGATTTCTCAAGCTCGGATTTATCTTGAGCATGCTTTTGCTCCAAATCAGATATTTGCTTTTGAAGCTCAACATTTGTATCTTTCTGATGCTTAATCTGCTCCTCAGAACTTTCCACAGATGCTGCTTGTTGGATTTGGAAAATTCGAACTTCCAGATCAGAAATCTGTCTTTTTAGTTCATAGTTCTCAGTTTCCAAAAACTTTACTCTTGAAGACATCTTTGTTCCTGTCATTATCTTTTCAAGATGTTCCCACAGTTGTTTTCCTGTAGCCTTTTTACTGTCTAAACTTACAGAAATCTCTTTTGAAATCTCCTCGGAAATTCCTTGCAAGATAAAAGCTTTAGATAACTTATCAGCTTCAAATCTCTTTCTTTGCTCATCTGTGTAATCCTTAAATGGTATTGTGTACACTAAGTGTTCCATTCTTCTATTTTCTCCCATATAATAACAAATATCTGTCGGAGTTTCCATTTTTCCTTCCCTCAGAGATAATCTGATATAATCACCCAAGTCATGTTTATCAATGAAGTCTAAGAACTGAATCCTCCATTTGTCATATTCTCCTCTGTAAAGAACCGATGGCATCTCATCCATACTTATTGAAAGAGCTTCGCTTGAAGGCATTCCTTTTGATATACAGGGACTGAACTTTTCAAAGAGATGGTATGCTAAAGTGCAAGGACCAAAAGTGACAACTTGTGAAACTTGAAAGTTTAGGGTCACAAATGACACGCTGAATCCTTGAAGTACGGGGGCTAAAATAAATGCACCGCAAAAAATAGTGAGACAAAAAATTTGACCCTTTTTTTTTTTTTTTTTAACACCCGGTCGAAGGTATGCCCGGAGGAAGCAGGTATCCGGTCGAATGATACAACCGGGGATACACTTATCCGGTCGAAGGTGTAAGACCGGGATACAAGTATCCGGTCGAAGGTGTTTGACCGGATGTTACAACCACCCGGTCGAAGGAAAGACCGGAGTAAGCAAGTATCCGGTCGAAGGCGCAAGACCGGAGCACTCTTATTCGGTCGAAGAGACAAGACCAGAGCACTCTTGTTCGGTCGAAGGGGCAAGACCGGAGTACAAGTGTCCGGTCAAAAGAGTAATTCCGGGGAAAACTCTTATTAGGTCGAAGGTGTAAGACCGGAGTACAAGAGTCTGGTTGAATGCTCAGGTCGAAAGATTACGATAAACACAAAAAAAAGATAACCATACAATCAAAGATGAACAAATTATAGATCACAACAACTAGTCATATGATTGAAAATACTTCAAAGGGTTAAGGTTTACAGAGAGAATTTCTGATAAGGATATGTAAACCTAATGACTAGAAAACTGAATAATGAATTTCTAAAACTAAACTGTTCAACTCTAATTATGAAATAAAACCGCCTTTATATACTTAGGCTTACAGGCCTTATGGGCTTATGGGCTTGGGCCCATCTAATTAAATTAACTATTAAGTAATTACATTATGCATCCTATACTTTATTAAAGAATTACATATTAAACCCTTTATAAACACTTTATTCCACTTTCAACACATAAGACTTTTAGTCCTAACACTTCATGATCTTGTATCCAACAAATATATGCTCTAACAAATGATCCCTTTGGATCAAGATCATCTCTAAAAATTTTGCAATTCAATCTCCCCCTTTGTTGTATTGAAAAACTTTGTCAACTTTATCTCCTCCTTTAAGCTCAATCTGTGAAATCTCCCTCTTTGCTAAGCAATCTTCAAACATTCTGTCTTCAGAAAACTTTTGTAATCTCTTCAAATAATATATCTTCAGGTTTCGCTCAAACTGCTTCAGCAAAATGTCTTCAAAGAAAATTTTCAGTAAAATCTACTTGCTTTAGGAAATCTTTGAATTTATCTCTTTCAGCTTTCAACAATTCTTCAACAAACTTTCTTAAATCAGACCACATTTCTTGAAAATCTTTCCCTTCTTTAACATTTCTTGATATTGTCTCCCCCTTTTTGATGACTAGATCATTAAAATCATCAAAACTTTGCAAGAAATGTGTTATTCCCTGTTTCTATTTCCTATTCACAATCAAACAATCAAACAAATAACATATCTCAATTACCTGTTTTGATTCAATCAATTCAAACGATTTACAAACTCTCTCTCTCTAGAACTCCTCTTTCTCTCTCTGGATATGTATTCTCAGATTCTCAACTAGACCACTAATCTAGACAGCTAAAACAGAAATACAAGGTACAAGGTATTTATACCCACAACAAAAATATAAGGAAACTAAACTACAAAAATACAAATACAAAGACTTTGACTTTTATTACAAAAGACTTTGACTTTTAATGAGAGTTGAAATCATCAAAACTTTGCAAGAAATGTCTTTAAACCAATCTGATCTGACCACTAATCTTTTACAAAAGCCTTTGATTATTTGTCGATCCAAAAAATATATGCATCCGAATCTTTGCAAAATCAGACAAATTATGAGTGTAACACCTGGATCAAGAAATGAATCAGTTAGAAGTGCCTGTTAGTAACACGAAGTCATTGTGTGTAACAAATACACATTGGAAAGCAAATTTTGTTATGATCACTTCCCCAAGTCTTCCATTCAATCATCGAAACACCACAAAGGACTTTCTATGAACGTTATGACAAGAAAACGTATTTCTTGTGTGCTCGTGCAAGTGTTTGAAAGAATTAAGCATAGATGATTGCTTTTAAATAAGCTCAAAATTGTATAAACCATTAAGAAAACAACAGTTAAACACAGACTCGATTGTGCATGATCGAAGTGCAAAGGTGGGGGCAGACTTCCTTCTTTTTCAATATCTAGATTTTCCAAATAAAAACTAGACAGATTATGTGTTGCGTCCCCTTGAAATATTGAAACATTTTCTTGTGGAGAAGAAAATGAGTAGCTGGTGGGGTTTTATCAAGAGTTGGCATGGGCTAGTTGCCTGTTTCAATAATATTCACGAAAATTTGTGAAGCACTAGAAATGTAGCTGCCCGGCTCAGAAAAAAATTGGTGCAGAGTTTGATATTATTTTACTCTATTCTCACCCCCTCTTTCTTTTAATCATTGAGCTCACTTCTAACCAAACTCTCATTGACATTTTACCTCATCACTCAACCCACACTCAGATATATTGACTCCACACACATTCGATCATGCAAGGATTAACTTCTTGGGTAGGAAACACTGGTTAACGTGAATCCATAGAAGTTTCAATTAAGCTCACACAAAGAACCCATGTAATCCTAAAAGATCATGTTGTTCAATTGGTTTAACTTTTCAGTTAAGGCACAAAATATACAAGTCAGATATATGTATGCTCAATGAGATAAAGATGAAGATTTAAGCAATTTAAACATTGAAAATATTTCAAACAAGTATATTGAAAAGAATGAAATGAATACTAGAAACTTGTTTGAAAATCTGACATTGTATGAAAATGATCAAATATAATGATTTATAGATTAAGGCTTAGGTAAGTAAAAATCGGATAGTGTCTATACGAAACAAATATAGACAAGACTTGAAAGAAAGTTTCAAAATGAAATCAACGCTCAAAATTCTTAGAAATTCAATCGGGGTGTCTTACCATCGAAAACTTGTTTCAATTTAGAGACATGGTAAGAACATATTCAACAAAATATTAAATTGGTGTGTGTAAATACTTGACAATATATGGAAAAGATAATATACAAGTATTAATCTTTGGAAACACGCGGTTTATTGACATTTAAGCACAAGTAACAATGAAAACATTTACAATCACACTTCTATATTCATGAAATCGTTTAAGAATCATAAGTGGTTTGAACATTTAAAAGCTTGATTTCATACTTGAAAGTTGTCCTTCTTTCAGACACGTATGAGATTAAGATTAGAAATAAACCTTTCGTTCCATCTTAAATCTCATGAAGTCAAGTTGTAAGTCATAACAGATATGATCATTTAAGTTGTTGATCCCAGTTTTGATGTTCTTTAACTTGATTTAACCTTTTACTACACACAGATTATATTAATAGAGTGCGTTAGCGTTTAATACGTGTAGATAAGATTGAACATGCAAGGTAGTAAACACATAAGTAATTAATGAACAGGAAGTAAAGTATTACAAGAAAGTTACTCAAAGAACTGTTTCATTGATTACTGAAGAACACCAAGAACACGCACTAGTATGTGCAAAATGTGTTCAAGGATTGTACAGACTGCTATTTTCGTGTGTGCGCTAACTCTTTTTCTCTAAGGTGGTGCTACCTTAATATACAAGAGGGATGTACCCCATAGTACAAGACAAAAACTGACATTCCATAAACGGAATGCCACCTGGAAATTAAACATCGTGGGACTCCCATTACTTTGATCTTGAGGATCTTCGTACAGCAGGTCTCACGTGTTCTGCACGTGGTATTGTCTTGAACTCTTAGAAAAGCTTCAACATTGATCTCCAGAGGTTGGCCTTCACAGAGGCTCTGTGAGTGATCACAGAGGCTCTGTGATCCCAGAATCATTCTGGTTTGACTTCTTGTAGATCTTCTGCGGAGTAACCTCTGAGCTTTGCACCTTCTGTGGTGTACTTGAGTGTTCAGCGGCAGGCTTCTGCAATTCCCATACTTAGCCTATTTTTCAATACTTCTATACAATGTGAGTGGAGCTAACAATCAACCCCTAAGTATTGAAAAATAAAAATTTGGAATTTAGAGCGATGGCTAAGCTAGAAGCAAAAGAGGTGAAAGGAACTCAACCTCTGAATCTTGATTTTCATTTAAAACAGGATGATGCCAGAAGGCAATTACTTTTGACAAAAAAAAAATTACAAGTCATCAAAGCCTATACTTTGGCGTCTGGAAAATCGTTGATCTTCTTTCCAAACCCACCTTCTTTCTTCAGTTCTCTGTAATAGCACACGCACAGGAATCTGAAGTTTAAGATTGCATCTATGTTTGTCAGAAGGACATCTGCCGCTTCTGTGGGTACAAGTGGACTTCCTGTGTGCTTGACAAGTAGTTCTTAAATGAGCAACAGTGATTCGGTTGAGTAGTCTTGGCTTTCTATCCCCATGAATAATTTCTTTTGTCCGTTGGAGTTTAAGTACACAAAGCCAAAAGAAGGTAAAATGATGATGGAGTTTGGTGAAATATTGGCAGAGGGTGGTAAGCTGTCTTGTGGTGGAGGGAAGCTGACCTTTTTGACTCCCAAGTCAAGTGCCACTTGAAAGTCAGCTATACTGTAGAACATCAGCTTTTCTCTCATGACCTCTTAATTGTGAGATGTGCTTCTTGGTATTCCTTCTTCCATCCAAACTTATCTTCTGTCCATTTGAATAGCTCTGGAAGATCATGAGGGTGAAGATTCGGTAGATCTGCGTCTGTGAAAGTCCATATCTTCTTATCTTCTCTTTTTATGGCGTATTCACTGAACCAGAAGTTCTTACACTTTGTTTGTCCAAGCTTGATTGTCACGACTTCTGTGATCTTGGCCATGTTGAATACTTTGGATTTTGGCTTGGCTTTATCTTTATAGAATCTCCTTCGCTCCTCTGATATAACTTCCTCTGAGAGTCTGACTGTTGGAAGATCTTGAGCTCCGCGGCTATAGAGGTATTTGTGCACTTCTTCGATGTCCTTCTTTGGAGGAACAGGGAAGGGTCTTCTTAGGCTCTCAAAGCCTTGTATAACCTCTGCAACTCTATCCTTTGATGGTGTGTCAAGTGGTTGTAGGATGGAGAGTTCCGACAGAGGTTGTAGATCAAAGGCCCAGTCTTCCTCTTCAGGCTTCACTCTTTTGAAAGCATCAAAATAGCTCTTTAGTAGTTTCTCAGAGGTGGGAGGAGGAGACTTCACCTTCTTCAGAGGTTCTCTAGCTATTGCCTTGCCTTTGTCTTTGGCAGTTGGTGGGGTTTCTTTGATTTGGATTATGGTGGGAGAGGGGCTGCAGAGACCTTTTGTTTAGTTGTTCTCTGTGGTTCAGGTTCTGAGATCATAGGGACTTGGTTTAGGGGAGCCACTGATATTGGTGCTTCTTTTGTGGGTGGCAGATTCTCCCCCTCATGAGGACCACTGCCGGAGGCATCAGGATCTTGGTCCTCATGCCGTGCCCTCTTTTGTCCTGCTTGGGTTTGCCAAGTGAGAGGTTCCTTCCTTTTCTTTGGCGTACAGAGGTTGTTATCGACATGATCTGTGATCTTCTTGATTGCGTCCTCTGCAGCCAATGACAGAGCGTTGATTTCGATGTCTGACTTGAAACGAAATGTCGCTATGGATCGCTTCAAGTCAACTGACAACTTCTTTCCTTGGTCGATGATGTTTGATCGAAGGAGTTTTTGGTTTTGTAGAAACAGATTGCCCATGGCTTCCAAGTCGGCTTTTGTTGCAAACGCAGAGGGGTCTGGGGCAGAGGTTGATGCCTGTGTGTGAGCTGGGACCATAACACTGCGAGTTATGTCCTATATTTCCTCTCTGAGCATGGCCATTTCGTCCACTCCGGTCTGAACTCCGTTCGTAGCATATTTTGGGAACTCCTCTGTGCAAAGATCCCCCAGAACTTGAATTTGATGGGAGTGTGCGATGATGGCTTGTCCACAAGCTTGAAGACCAACCCTTTTCGCGCAGTTTGTATTGAGTTCTTGCAGAGCTTCAGTATTAGCTTTTAGGGCCTCTGCAAGGATTGGAGAGTTGGCTTGGGACTCTCTGGAGATCGAGTTTTGCAACTCGTCAAGTTTTATGAGCACCATGTTAGCAAAGGCTTTAAACTCGGCCTTTGTGACAAAGGCGTCAGAGGTAACCTCAGGAACAACACATGTTCCAGATTTCAGCAACGAGTCTTTGTCACCTTCAGAGCCTATTTTTATGATGAGCTCTGGAGGATTTCCTTCCAATCCTCGATGTTCCACAGAGGAAGCACCTATGGAAGTTCTGTCAACACGTTCTTTGGGGGAGGGTTCAGAGACTCCCTTAAGATCAATGTTGAATGGATCCTGTGGTTGTTCTAGAGCCACAGAATCATCGTGTTCTCGCACCACCAACTCTGAGGTGGTTTGGGTGTCACTCTTGTATGTGACAGAGGTAACGAATACCTTTGTGTGTGAAAGAGATGTGTCCTGGGGCAAATGGACACGCAGAGCAACACTCTCACCTTTTTGAGAGGGTGAGGTGGTTTTGGTTTCCCCAAAAGGTGGTAAAGAGGATGAAGGAATATCCTTTGTCCGGATGGCATGGGTAAGGTTCGAACTGTGCGGTCCTGGGTCAATACCCCTCTACACTAGAACTGCAGGGGTAGGAGTGTGGGTTGCACTGGGAGTTGGTTTTGGTGGTATGCCAAAGGCATCTTTTGTTTCCCTCTCCTCCAATGATTTTTTACTTGGTTCTTCTTCTTCGTCTTCGCTCTGTGACCTTTCTGTCACTTCATCTATTTCCATTTCCAGGGTTATCCCTAATCCTCCAGAGTATTGTAGAGAGAGCTCTCGTGCTATTGCAGAGGCTACGTGGATTGGGCTCTGAGGTTTATCCTCAGGGGACTCTTCAAGGACTAGGGTTCGTTTTGCCTTCTGCAGAGGTTTTGTCTGACCCTCTGCAGGTTCGGTTCTTGCAGTAAGGTATTCATCCAGATCATTCCTTTTCGGTTTGAGGGCTTCTAATATTTGTTCTTTTTCGGCAAGCGTCCTCAAATTTCTTTTCCTTTTCTCAGAGACTCTGATCTATGTAGATTCTTTTGTGGCTCTCTCTTCAGCTGCCAGGGATTTTGGAGTCTCTACCTCTGCAACTCTCTATGTCTTGTTTTTCTTTTTCGTCTTTCTCTCACTCTCCTCCCCTCTAACTAATGGGCTCTCTTTCTCACTCACTTTAGCCTCTGCGGCTTCAACTTCTGTCCGTACTTCCTCGTCTCTCAAGTAAACTACAATGTCTCCTACTTTGAATCCTACGCGAGGGGGGTTACAGGACGTGGTTCTGGTGTCCTGTTCCCTCGTATGTATTCCCTAACCCCTTCTTTACTACCCAAATAAGTCAACATCTTTGCTGACAGAGGTCTGGCTTCTAGATATCCTGTTTTGATGGTGGTGGGTTTATGAGACTTCATCTCATATAGTTTGATTGTCTTATCCTCTGCTGGTAGCTTTCATTCTCCGATCAAGTCATCGCCTAGAAGCAGTCCTAGGAAACGTCCAAACACGATGTTCTTTGGTTCTGTCCCTCTGTCTTGGTCCTGCTGTTTGGAAATCACAGCATTTTGGATCTCCCTGAAAATTAGTCCATCGTAGTCCAGTGGGAGATCGTAGTAAATCCCATACATTATAGCCAAAATTGTATGGCTTGATTGATCCGGGCTTCCAACCTTCGATGTTAGGCATCGGTTCAAAATAGAGAAAGGGACGTTCCACAGAGGGGATAGATTTTGTCGCCTGAAGTTTGTTCTTTTGATGATTGGAACTGCATAGACAATAAACCTCAGAAATTTTAGTATCTCCTCCTCTGTGGGCTCCTCTGAGAATTTACGCAGGTTGAGATTTGATTTGGTGGGAAGTCCAAATACATCGGAGAGTTTCCTACGATTGATCCCTAAGTCCAGAATTTTTACAGTTGATGGATGGGTTGCATAGCCAATGATGTAGTGTCAATATTTGTCCATTTTGGCATGGCGGGCACTCAGCCAGAACTGTTGGATGTAAGATTCCGGGATGTCATCTCGTTTCAAAGTTAGGGCTCTAACCAGGAAATTATTCTTGAGTAGTTGAATCAAAGGTGCAACTTCAGTGGGAAAACCAGAGCGATTTAGGGTGACAAAGTGGTTGTTTGGCTTATTATTCATTTGGGCCAAGTGATAGTCATGCCTGGTGAAGGATAACATTCTACTGGTAAGCACATGTTCTTGGTCGACGGAGTCTGAATCAGCTTTTTGAACAATCGAGTGATGAGAGTTGTTGGATTTCTTGGATCCATTAGAGTTCTTGGAGGAAGTTGAGGGAGAAGCCATTGAAAGAATAGAGGAGAAAAAGGCTTTTTGCTGGATGTTCTTGAAAGAAAAAGATGTAGGTAAAATGACAAAGAAGAGGCAAGAGGGATTTTATACAGGGGAAGGTAAAAAAAATGAGCGGTAAAAAATAAAGTTTTCAAATCCCTGATGAGTGGAAACGGATAAGAAGTCGTTTCATAAAAACGACGGTACAGGTTACGAACCAATCAAATGTTGCCACGTCAGATGATGTCGGTGCACGATCTAGGACGTGCGCCACCCTATTTTCACGCGCCTGACACTTTCTATTCTCACGTGACAGTGAGTTTCAAAAAAATAACCCGTAGCACATGACCTGATTTTCTCAAGTGATGAGAATGACAGAAGCTCTGGGGATAAGAGGCTTCTGAGGTCATAGGCAAGGTTATCAGAAGAGCTTTTTAAGAGCCAGAGAAGTGCGATGAAATGATCGAGTTTCTTTTTAAAGTGCATTTGCTCAAGAACCCTCAGTTGAGGTGCAGAGACTCTGTGATAGATCATAGAAACTCTGTGGTCGACCTCAGAGATTCTGAGACCAAAAATTTCCTTTTTAGGAAAGATTTTCAAAGATTTGATCATTTCAAGGTTTTGACAGAAAAATTAGTACAAAGTGGGATCTTTTTGAGGGCATAGTGGTCGAGAAAGAGTTTTGACCCCTTGGTTCAGATGGACTAACCTCACTCGGTAGTCTGTTGCGAAGAACTGTCTTGCTCCCCCTTGACTAGTCACGATTTGGTCTTTGATGGTTCGTTCTGCTCTCCCTTCGACTATGCTTAGATCACATGAAGATAAGATTTGCACAAGACATAGGTTCGCAGAAAATAATATAATAAAGAAAGCCGCAGAAAGTATTTACAAACAAGAAATAAGTTACATACAAATATGTACAACAGAGGCTCTGTGCAGGGGTACAGAGGCTCTGTGGTCAACTCATGTTGAGCATTCCAATTTTCCCAACTAGAAAAGTGAATCTTTTCTCATCCAATGCCTTTGTGAAAAGGTCGGCAAGTTGATATTCTGTAGGCACAAAGTACATCTCTATTGTCCCATGCTCCACATGATGTTTCAGAAAGTGATACCTGATATCGATATGTTTGGTTTTAGAGTACTGCACAGGATTGGCAGAGATAGAAATGACACTTTTGGAGTCACAGAGGATGGGGATTTTTTCGATATCAAATCCATAGTCTCTAAGTTGGGTCCTCATCCATAGAACTTGGGAACAACAACTTGCAGCTGCAACATATTCTGCTTCTACCGTAGAGGTCGAGACATAATTATGTTTCTTGGAAGTCCAACTTACTAGTTTCTCTCCTAGGAATTGGCAACTCCCAGAGGTACTCTTCCTGTCGAGCTTGCATCCTCCGTAATCTGAATCTGTGTAAGCCATGAGATCAAAGCCAGAGTTCTCCGGATACTAGAGACCAAGATTTTTGGTCCCTTTTAGGTATCTGAAGATTCTCTTGACAGCATGAAGATGAGATTCTTTGGTGTTAGCTTGAAATCTTGCACATAGACATGTAGCAAACATTATATCAGGTCTACTCGCGGTTAAATACAGCAGAGATCCTATCATCCCTTTGTAGAGTTTATACTCCACAGATTTACCCTCTGGATCTGCATGGAGTTTGGATCCAGTGGCCATAGGAGTTTTCATTGGTGAAGAGTCAGAGAGCATGTATTTTTCAAGTATGTCAAAGACATATTTTGATTGGTTTATGAAAATACCCTCTGTGGTTTGTTTGACTTGCAATCCTAAGAAGAATGTAAGTTCTCCCATCATGCTCATCTCAAACTCACTTTTCATCAATGATTCGAACTTTTTGCAATATAAATCATTTGTAGACCCAAAAATAATGTCATCAACATAAATTTGTACAAGCAGAATCTCACATTTTCTCTTCTTATAGAATAAAGTCGTATCAGTAGTACCTCTTTCAAAACCATTTGCAAGGAGAAAGTTTGAAAGTCTGTCGTACCATGCTCTGGGGGCTTGTTTCAGTCTATACAGAGCCATGTCTAGAAAAAAGACGTGACTTGGGTACTTAGAGTTTTCAAACCCTGGTGGTTGTTGGACATATACTTCTTCTTGAATCTGCCCATTCAGAAAGGCTGACTTGACATCCATTTGATATACTTTGAAAGCTCTGTGGGTTGCGAAAGCAAGAAAGATTCTTATTGCTTCGAGTCTTGCCACAGGGGCAAAGGTTTCATTGTACTCAATGCCTTCTTTTTCACAGTATCCCTTGGCCACCAGTCTTGGGTTGTTTCTGATCACCACACCGTCTTCATCCTTTTTGTTCCTAAAGACCCATTTGGTCCCTATTGCGGTTTTGCCTTTCGGCAGGGGCACTAGGGTCCATACTTTGTTTCTTTCAAACTACAGAAGCTCATCTTGCATAGCTTCTACCCAGTTTGGGTCTTCAAGAGCTTCAAATATCTTTTTGGGTTCGATGATACTCACAAAATTTGTATAGTAACAGAAATTTGCAGTATTCGATCGAGTTTGGACCTTGTCAGAAGCATCACCGATTATTTGGCTCAGTGGATGACTTTTGGTCCATTTTATCATGCGGGGGTAGGTGATCATTGGAAACTTCTGTGGTCAGGTCAGGAGCACGTTCGTCTTGATGTAGATCAGTTTCTGTTGAAAGAAATTGATCATTTGTACTTGCTACAAGACTTGGTTGTTCATCATGAGTTAAGGTAAAGAGCCTTGCGGAGCCTTGATCTGGTGTTGACCCTTCAGAAAGATTTTGAAGATGACCATGATTTTGACTGAGCTTGAGGCCTTGATTCGTATTGTCCTCTGAGTGCTCCCCCTCGATGGTTGCACCTACAGCATTACTGGAAGAGGGTGAAGTACCTGTTTGGTCCTCAGGTGGTTCGGCTTCAGAGGCTCTGCGGTCACCTTCAGAGGGTTCATCATCATTGAACATCTCTTCAAACAGATGATGAAGAACATTTGTTCGTGATGATCCACCAGAATCTTCATCTTGAAGTTTGAGTCCTGAGTTGATTTGCTCAGAAGTCATTTGAAAAGAATCATCAAATGAAACATTAATACTTTCGAGTATATGCTTGGATTTGAGTACATAGAATCTGTATGACTTAGAGTTTGATGAATATCCAACAAATTTGGCTTCATCGGCTTTGGGACTGAATTTCTCTATTTGGTCTCTGTCGTTCAGTACAAAGCATCTGCAGCCAAAGACATGGAAGTACTTAATGTTTGGCTTCCTCTGGTGTAGTAAATGATATGGTGTCTTTGTATGTGTCTTCACGATCAAGTATCGATTTTGGGTGAAGCATGCAGTTGAAATTGCTTCTGCCCAGAAAGAAATAAAGAGCCCTGAAGCAGTGAGCATAGTCCTTGCGGCTTCCACTAGTGTTCTGTTCTTTCGTTCAACAACACCGTTTTGTTGTGGAGTTCTTGCAGCAGAGAAGTTCTGTGATATGCCTTATGTCGAAAGGTAGGCTTCAATGGTTGAATTCTTAAACTCTGTCCCATTGTCACTTCGGATTCTCTGTATCCTGCAGTCATAAAGAACTTGTATTCTCTTGATAAGATTGATTAGTACTTCAGGAACATCTGATTTATTTCGAACAAATTCAACCCAAGTATATCTAGAGAATTCATCTATGAGTACAAGGATGTACTTCTTGCCACCAAGACTCTGCACAGAAATAGGACCACAGAGGTCAACATGAAGCATCTGCAGAGGTCTGTTGCAAGATATGTCAGACTTGGTTTTGTGGGCAACCCTTTTGAGTTTGCCCATCTCACAAGCTGAGCATAGATGATCCTTGTCGAATCTAATACTCGGTAGACCACTTACTAGTTCTAGTTTCACAAGTTTATTAAGTGTGTGGAAGTTTAGATGACAGAACCTGTTGTGCCAGAGCCAAGCTTCTTCATTCTTACTTGAGACTAAAGAGAGCTTTTCTCCTCTGTTAGTTGATTTAAAGTCCATGAGTTATAAATCACCTCGTCTTTTGGCTCGCAGAAGCTCTGTGGTTGTATCTTCCTCCAACAGAGAGCAGTACTGTCTTTTGAACATCACATAGAGTCCATTGTCACAGAGTTGACTTACACTCAGAAGGTTGTGCTTGAGGCCATCCACATAGGCAACTCTGTTGACATCGATGTCTCCTTTGGCAATGACTCCATAGCCTTTTATTTGTCCCTTTTTGTTATCTCCAAAAATCACAGATCCTCCTCCATGTTTTTCTTTGTAGGAGGAAAGCAACCTTCTGTCGCCAGTCATGTGTCTTGAGCACCCGGAGTCTATGTACCAGATAGGCACATGTTGTTTTTCCTGTAGACAGATTAGAGAGATTTAGGTACCCATTTCTAAATGGGTCCATTTTTGTTAGAAGACTTTGAAGATGCCTTAACATCTTTGGTTTTGGATTTATCCTTATTTTCAGAGGTACCAGTTTGTCTCTTCTCACCCTTGAATTTTGCATCCTTGGGCTTGGGGTGAGATATAAGATAGGAGGGCCTCGAGAAATGTTGATTCAAAGTGTGCATAAGATCAAATCATTTACAATAAGGAACATTTGAGGCAAACTTCTTGAAAATTTCATTAAATTTGTCAAAGGAGGGTACAGAGCAAATTTTACTACAACCCGTTTTAGATTTGGGTTTCCTTTTACAGAAAGCTTTGTCTAATCTAGGTTGAGTTTTTTCAAAAACTCTTCTTGAGTGGCTCTTTGGTTGTACTCTCCCTTGATCTTCGTTCCTTGCTTTCACTGCAACAGAAGCATCAAGTTTATCAATTTTAGGCCATTTATTTTTCTGTTGCCAAGTGAGTTTTTCTTGAAAAGGTTTTAATGCTCTTGGAGCTTTTGAATCATGAGGGATCTTGTTCTTTTTAGATCTTTCAAGCTCAAGAGAAGTCTTTGCTTGCAAGCACATGTCCAGGAAATCAGGACAGATAGGTACACCTGTGGTTTTTCTTTTGGGAAGAATTGTTCTATTAAGAATGCCAGATGTAAGTTTACTCTTCTCTGGACCACAGGGGAGTATCTCAAGTTCCACATAACTTGTCTCATTTTCCACAGAGGATTCTGATTCTAACTCAGAGTCTGAATCGAGGAAGTCTCTGTGAATGAGATCCTGACCTTCTTCAAGTGCATTGCTTTGTCCATTGGTGTCCTCTGAAGTATTTAGAGTTTTTGAAATACACGGAATGACCATAGGAACGTTAAGACAGTTTTGTAGATCATGCTTAAAGATTTCTCTTATTTCAGAGGTTAAATCAGGATGGTTGAGAAAATGATTTTCATAAGTTCTTTTCAAGTCGTTTTCTAAAAATCTTTTAAATAGTTTTTCTTCCACAGAGGCAGGTACAAACTCTAGTGCTTCAGAGGATAGTTCTTTTTCAGGAATCATCATGCACACAAAAGCCATTTGAGTTTGCGTTTCTGGGTGACCAAATCTGAAGACCCCTATCTGTTTTTGGGACAGATATTTCTTTGGAATAGATTTTCTTTTTGAAGAAGGTGCAGATGGTAAATCATTGTTCTCATACCATACATTTGCCATCTGCAGAGGTTTCCTCAGATGTGGTCCTTCAGAGGTTCTGCGTCTCTTAAAAGTGGATAAAAGGTTTGGAAGACTTGGTTTTAAAAATTGTCCAGGGCAGAAAATGTTTGATAAAGATTTGTTTCTCTTGTTTCCTTTGTAAGGGTCAATATCCTCAAACCCTAGTCCTCTTCTGCCGATCTGGATGTTAACCTTTTCATGAACCTTTTGAGCATCCTGATACCTCTTAATATGGAGATCTCTGTCAAACAGATCTTGATGAAGAACTTCTCTTTCTTTTTGAAAGAAGTTTTTCAAAGAAATGGCATTTAAACGATCACTCTCACATTTCTTAAGCTCTTTGACCTTTTTTTTCAAAGCTCTGTCAAGATTTGTGATTTTATCCTTGAAATCCTTTTTTGTTGAAATATGCTCAGAGGTGAGAGTTCTGTTTTGATGATAAAGCTTATCCTTCTCCTCTGTGAGAAGCCTAGTTTCTCTTTCAAAGAAGGCAAGCTTTTTCTCAAGATCTGAGCATGTATGTTTGTAAGCTAGAAGATCATTTTGTGTTTCAAGAAGCTTGTTTTCAAAGCCTGAGTTGCAAGAGTTAGAAGTGGATACCTCACTTTCGTTGTCAGAAGAGTGGACTTCTGCCATTCCACAAAAGAGAGCGTTGTTTTCTTCATCAGATGATTCATCGGTTACAAGGTTCTCTTGTTCTTCCATTAGGGATTTCTGAGTGTAGTACTCTGCTTTCTTTTTATAGACGGCAGCGTCCCTTGTGGGTTTCCCTGTGTTGGCAGAGGACTTGCACTCTGCTGCATAGTGGCCTAGTTTCCCGCATTTGATGCAACCTTCAATTTACTTCGGGAATTTGTCAGTAGCTCTGCCGCTTGACTTCTTTCCACTCCTTTCTTCTTGCCTTGGTTCCTTAAACCACTCCTTTCTCTTTGCCTCACCATATCCTCTGCTTCTGTCGTCTCTTTCTTCTCTTCCTCTGTACTCCGGCTTCTTCTTGAGACCACGATTGAACTGTCGGGTCATTAGTGCAAGTGTTTTGGCCAGAGCAGCCATGTCAATTTCCTCCTCAGAATCTTCTTCACTTTCACTCTCTGCTACGAGTACCTTATTCTTCTTTCCCTTGTCTTTGCTTTCTGAGGCACTTTCCACAAGAGCCAGAGGACCTCCGATAGTGGTAGATAGTTTGGAAATTATGTTCTCTTAGATAATCAGTGTTCCAAAGAGATCAGATATAGACCAAACATCAATATCCAACGTGGCTTGCATGGACATGGTTAGATGAAGCCATTCATCATTAAGGCTCTATAGAAATCTGACATTGTTTTCTTCGGAAGTTCGGTGGATCCCATACCTCTTACACTTGTTTATCAAAGAATTGTATCTATTGTAAGTGCTTTGAATGGATTCACCCGGCAGAGCTTTGAATGCAAAATATTCATTTATGCATAAGGCTTTGTTGTTCTTGAGGGTTTTGGTACCACCCTCAAGTTGTTTCTCTAGCTCTAACCATAGGTCCTTTGAAGTTTCACATGAGTTAAGAGATTGAAAGATATCATTTGGGATAGCCATTATGATTAGTCTTTTGGATTTCTTTGCAAGCTCATGTTGTGCCTTTTCTTCTTCACTCCATTCAAGGACAGGTTTGGGATGTTGATATTCAGGGATTTCTGGAGTGGTGGCAGTGGCCGGATCACGTGGAACAGTTGTCATTGGGATAAATGGAGGATTGTGAAGAAACTCAACCAGACCAGGATCCACACCTTCAAGGAAGTGCACCATTCTGATCTTCCACTGAGGATATTCATCCCTTAGAAGAGTGGGAGGTTTGGATTGAGATCCCGCACTGAAGTAGTAGACAGTGTTTGCCATTTTGGATTGGAGAGTAAAATAGAGTATGCCACCAGTCAGAAAGAGTATAACAGTGATGGTGAGAATATAAATTGGTAAGAACAAATGATCAACCAACTAGCTTTGAATATGTCTTTGAATGAAGAACACACTTGTACCTGTTACTATATCAGACAGGTTGATACAGCTTCAGAAAACAGAGTGTGACTTTGAGTGGAGTTTGGAATGAAGAACAAACTCAAATTACTACCTTGAGTACTGGAAACAAGTATAGAACAGGATCCTTTGATTTTGAAAATCAAAGTTTGCTCTGATACCAATTGTTGATCCCAGTTTTGATGTTCTTTAACTTGATTTAACCTTTTACTACACACAGATTATATAAATAGAGTGCGAGAGAGTTTAATACGTGTAGATAAGATTGAACATGCAAGGTAGTAAACACACAAGTAATTAATGAACAAGAAGTAAAGTATTACAAGAAAGTTACTCAAAGAACTGTTTCATTGATTACTGAAGAACACAAAGAACACGCACTGGTATGTGCAAAATGTGTTCAAGAATTGTACAGACTGCTATTTTCGTGTGTGCGCTCACTCTTTTTCTCTAAGGTGGTGCTCCCTTAATATACAAGAGGGATGTACCCCTTAGTACATGACAAAAACTGACATTCCATAAATGGAATGCCACCTGGAAATTAAACATCGTGGGACGCCCATTACTTTGATCTTGAGGATCTTCGTACAGAAGGTCTCATGTGTTCTGCACGTGGTCTTGTCTTGAACTCTTAGAAAAGCTTCAACATTGATCTCTAGAGGTTGGCCTTCACAGAGGCTCTGTGAGTGATCACAGAGGCTCTGTGATCCAAGAATCATTCTGGTTTGACTTCTGGTAGATCTTCTGCGAAGTAACCTCTAAGCTTTGCACCTTCTATGGTGTACTTGATTGTTCAGCGGCAGGCTTCTGCGATTCCCATACTTAGCCTATTTTTCAATACTTCTATACAATGGGAGTGGAGCTAACATAAGCTTCCTCTCAAATCTGCAAAAGTCAAAAGTCGTCAGAGTACAAAGCTTTATTCACAACATTTATTGAAAAGTAAATGACAGAAATCAATAAAACTTTAAATGTATGAGTTCTGGTAAGATGTAATTAGAAGTCATAATTCTTACTCCCTTTGAAATTATGCATCATCAAATTTGTCAGCGAAAACATGATAGAGATCTACAACTCCCCCTGAAATGTACATCAACATATCTTGCGAATGCATATGTTAGAGCAGAAATATGTTGGATACAAGATCATGATGATCAGAAGTCAAATTACAAGAAGTCAAAACTTGAAACTCAACTCTCAGTGAAAGTCAAAGTCAAAGTGTAATAAAATGTCAAAGTCAATGTATTGGATTGTTTGTTTTAGTTTTTTCTTGTTAGACTTGTAGCGTATAAATAGTTTCTTGTTTTTGTTTAATAGATAGATGACTAGAAGTATTGGATATGCTTTCTGAGAGAGTTTGTAGACATAGAAAGGGACCTGTAGAGAGAGAAAGAGAGAAACAGATTGTATACGTTTGGTTTTGTGAATTGAAATTGAACAGGTAGTTAAATCAATCTTGTTTTGTTAATTGAATTGCAATTAGACTTGGAATAAGGGACACACAATTGGTATCAGAGCAGATCTAATTGAAATCATTTCAACAAAATGTGTTCGACACTGTTACATTGACTTTCAGATCCAATTATGAGTTTTAGTTTGATTTTCATGTTGTAATTGATCAGGTTGTGTTTGTTTAGTCTTTTCGATCGAGTCTGTATGATTTGATTTGTCAATTGCACTGTATTCTACTTAAATTTTCGAAATCTATCAAGTTAGAGTTCACGAGTTCATGAGCACTGTATTGGACCGTTTTGTACATCTTGATGTTTGTTGTTGAAATTCGTTGATTGTGATATGTTCTAGACGTTTAGGTGATCGAATTCTCAAAGTTTCAGTTTGAAATTTGAAGTCTAGATAGGTTTTTGTGGATCTCAGATTGTTTTTTTTTCATTCGAAAGCTGAAGAACTCGCAAACATTCTCAAGAACATGCAAGATACATCTTAAGAACTCGCAGAATATCAAGGATTCACAGACTTGTTCAAGAATTCGTAGAAAGCCTCAGAATTCGTTGATTTTATAGAATTCGCATAGTTCTATTCTTGAAAAATCCTAAGGACAGAATTCGCAGATGTCTGATATGCGAATTTCATAGATTTCGCAGACCAGTGTGTTGCGAATTTCATAGGATTCGCAAGAGCGTTTTTCAAAATTTTTCTAAGTACAAAATTCGCAGAGGTCTCACTTGCGAAAAGTTTTGATAAATTTTTACAAGTACATAATTTACTACTGTGAGTATAGCGAATTCCTCAGGATTCGCAGGTGTAAGAGTAGCGAATTCTGAAAGAAACTTGCGAATTCTTTGTATTTTATGTGTTGCTTGCGAATTCTGTATGATTTGTGAGTGTTTTGCGAATTTTCTATACTTATTTGTTGTTTGCGAATTCTAGACTTGTTGTTTGTCAGAAATTTCTTTGCTTAGTTCATATCAGTGTTAATCAATTTTCTTGAGATTTCTATTGGACTAACGGTCAATTTCAAGTTTCTTATTGCTTATAATTTGAACAGATATTCAAGATGGGATAATTTTCTGATGATGATGAATATAAGATTGCAAGGCTGAAACATAAGATTTCAAACATTGAAAAAGACCATAAAGAAACTTGAAAAAGACCATAAAATCGAAAAATAATGACTAAGTGTCAGAACTCGCAAGCCCTAAAACTCGCAGACTGAAGAACTCGCAGACTAAGACTTGCGCGTTCTATAAATTCTCAACCAAACGCGCAGACAAACTCGCAAGTAAACTCGCAGATATTTGCGCGTTTTGAAACTCGCAAGCGCCTAGAACTCGCTGATTGTGATGTGCGGGTTTCCCAAACTCGCAGATCGAAGCTTGCGCGTTTCCCAAACTCGCAGATCGAAGCTTGCGCGTTTCAACACTTAGAATTATTTCTGAAATCTTCAAACTCGCAGGTCGATGAATTCGTTAATCACTGTTTCTTCCTCAAACTCGCAAGCCTAAGAACTCGCAAGTCACTATTCCACCCAAAACTCGCTGACTTTGATTAGCGCGTTTGGTGAACTCGCAGATCACTACGTGCGCATTTCGTCAAACTCGCAGACTTCAACTAGCGCGTTTTTAAAACTCGCTAGTCGTTACTTGCGCGTTTTTACCAAAATTGATTCCTTCAGCTTGCGTGTTCTAACTTATGAACTTGCGCGTTTCACCAAGAACTTGCGCGTTTGAGGGATCTAGCGCGTTCTTCCTTCTGTCGACCCAAAAACGAACTTTTCATCTAAAAAATGATCCAAATGTGGTCCAAATGATCTGAAACTTAGGATTGTTACTCGATTACAACTCTAGAACGAATTACAACTCAAGAAACTTACAAACAAACACTTAAAAATCAAAAGAATCGATGTAACAGTAAAAACAACTCGTTAACAAAAACTCAACCAAAATCACTAAATTCGTGTGATTTATAGTGCTAAACTGAAATTGAATTACAAGAACTCGATCTAATACACTTTTATAACAAATCCTAATCAAAATCTGCTCCAAAAACACATTCAAAATCAAAAATTGATTCTGAACAGTAACGACCACAGATACGATGAACAGTAACTCGTTTCTTGATTTTCTTGATCTGATTTCACCTTTGGATCTGCTCTGATACCAATTGTGTGTTCCAGATTCTAGTTCCTATTCGATAACAATCAAAACAAACAAGATTTAACTATTGAATTACCTGTTCTGATTACTTCTTTCAAATCACAATTATACTTTATCTCTCTAAAAGTCTTTCTCTCTCTCTCTCTACAATCTGATATTACAATCTTAGTCACACACGCCTAAAAATGAAAAACTAAAACTATTTATACCTACAACTAATTACAAAGAAACTAAAACTACAACTAAACAAATACATTGACTTTTATTATAAAAGACTTTGACTTTTAATGAGATTTGACTTTCTTCAGCTTTGACTTTCTCAACTTTGACCTTCAGTATTCTTGATCTTGTATCCAACAGATTTATGCTCTAACAGAAGTTACAAGGTTTTGGTTATTGCAAGCAACACTACCAACTACATCATAAGAACTACCAATTGATCTATTACAATGTATATCAAGAATAGAATCTGCTTTCTTATCAACTTTCCGTTTTGGTCGCCATTCAGTTCGACCTTTCGACCTTTTCTTTCTTAAATCTGAAACAAAAGTTTTAGATTTGTTAGGAAAATCAGATTTCTGAGAATGTCTTTTCTTTAGCTTACCAGTGTTAGTCTGTTTCTGTGAGCGTTGTTTCTTTTGCTTCTTACTGTTAATCATAAAATCCCAAAACAACCAAGCTAATTACTCAAGATATGAACATTTAAGCACAAGAACTAGAGAGAGAGGGTCTAGAGAGAGAAAGTAGATCTTGTCTAGAATTACAATGAATGCTTTAGTCTCTAATTCGTTACCACATGATTAGAAAGGAAAACCTATATATACTCACAATCTAATACAAGACTTAGTGGCTAAGGAAAGTAAACTAGCTTTGACTAAGACAATGTTGACTTTTACATTGTTGACTTTTCTATTAAATCTTGGATATAATATTTAGACTTAATAATCTCCCCCTTTGTATTCAAGATTTAATAAAAATTTGATGCAGATCTTCAGCTCTTGATTCTTTATCTTTTATCTCTTTTGCAGCTTTTGAAGAATCATGAAAAGTATTTTTCTTTTTGAAGCTTTGAAAGTCAACACGCCTTGAACAAAACAGGAAATTCTTGAAACTTCTTTGAAACTTGAAACATCAATTCTGAAAAATCTTTCGACTTCAAACAAAATTGTATCTTCATCACTTTGATCACTGAATTGTCTTTGGAAGAATCAAACTTTCTTAAATCATCAAATTTTCTTTGAACATTCTTCCTTCAGAATCTTTTGGCTTTGAATTTCTTTATCAGACTTGAACTTTAAATCAGCGGAAGCAAATTGAAAGTCTGACTTGAACTTCGAACTTTGACAAAACTCTTCATCTTTGAAATTGATCTTTGTATAATTCTCCCCCTTTTTGACTTAACAATCTCCCCCTTTGTATTCAAGATTTAATAAAACTTTTTTACCATAATAATCAGTACTCACAAAAACTGTTTTACCATCCTTAGTTGATGACTCACCAACTTCATGCACACTTGGTAAAGCTTCATTATTGATGACAAAAGTAGAATGATCTAGAAGTTTAGCATTCAAGTCAAACATATCAATATTTTCTACACATCCTTCATCAGAATTTAAAAAATCATTTGCAGACACAAATAAGTCATCAAGATCAACTTCAGAGGTTTGAGGTGCTTTAGAAGATGTAGAACACTGAAAGTCCAAGAATCACTAAATCTCTAGAGAGAGAAAGTATACGCTCCAAATGTAAACTGATATTCAATGTAAGGTTCCAAAGTTACAAACTCAAAGCACCTAAGGGACTTAAGAACCCCAGGCCTTAACCAATACAGATAAGCATTCTAAGAACAGTAAAGACAACTGAGAATAAATACAATGATTACTACAAAATTAGACTTAACAATATCCCCCTTAGTAATCATTGGCGCATTGGTCTTCAAAACTCAATCTTCTAAACCAGCATTGACCATCTAAGCGACTTTGATGAATCATTGACGCTCTTCTCTTTCACGAAGTCTATTCAGTCCAATTAACACTTCTAAACATCGCAGAGTAGAGCGGAAATTCAATCTCTCTTGAATAGTATCCAAAGTCTTCTTGAGGAGACGAATTTCATCATTATCAACCAGAAATGCATTACTTCTTGTTTCCAAAAATCTTCTTTTAGCCTCTTTTAGACGTTGCTCTAACTGAAGCTTGATTACCTTTAAGGTTCCATCGGAGTAATGAGCAATTTCTTCAAATCTGAAAAAGCATTTTTCATTTGAGCCATTTTTGTAGACAACTCCAAAAGGTTCTTGAACAATGGTGAGTAGAGGATAAAACTCTAAGTTTGGCAAGCTTCGATTGGGCCTTTGAAGATTTACAACCGACTGAAAGTGTTGGGTCTGAAATATGCCAAACATGGTTACTACTTCTAGTTCAACATGGTTACTACTTCTAGTTCAACATGGTTACTACTTCTAGTTCAACATGGTTACTACTTCTGTGATTAATACTTCTAGTTAATGCTGCTAGAAGAAAACAGTTAATACTTGTAGTTAGTACTTCTGTTATTAATGCTGCTAGTTGATGGTTAATGTTGCTCAACAAGATTAGTACTGCTAGTTCAAAGTTAGTACTGCTTGAAGAGATTAATGCTGCTGAGCATGGTTAGTACTGCTAGAGTTAATACTGATCAGAGTATTAATGTTGCTTATGGTTAGTACTGCTTATGAGATGGAGATCTGTATGGAAAGGATGACAGCTAGATAAACTGAAGATATTCATGGAAGATATTCTGAAGATATTTTATTAATTGTAATTATCTTTTATCTTCAGTATATATATATAGTATTGTTTAGAATAGTTGGATATAACTTTGAGAATAATTATTCATTCTAAGTTCTAAAGAAGAAAAATTCCAAGTTTAAGAGAGAAATCAACCTCAAGGCATAGATCCTAATTCTAGAGAAGTAGAATTCGTATTGGTGAGTCTGTTCATCAATATTGAGGTTGAGTGTGTAATCTTGTAACTTCAAAGCATTCAATACAAGTTTACAGTTTGTTCTTCATATTTACTGTGTTGATTTACTGTTTCATTGAATATCAAAGTGTTATTCCGCAAACTTCTTTGATATTGTTTCTGAGAATTAATTCTTGTTGAGAATTCGATCCTGACAAGTGGTATCAGAGCTAGTATTCTCAGAAACCTACAATCATCATTCTTCCTTGAAATCAGAAATCATCAATGGCTAAAGTTTCAGATTCTTCAAGCACAGAAATCCCCACAGAGGTAATGTCTAATCTTTGCTCTAAAACTTGTATGGACACTGTTAAAAGGTACAGGGATCACAACCAGACAATGAGTGATGACCTTAAAAGATTAGAGAGAGATATAAAAGACTATGTAAGAATTGTTGAGAGTTTTGAGAAACAGATCAAAGTTTTCCAAGCCAATGAACTTCAACATTCTTATAAAACAAATTACTGGAAGTGGGAGAAGAATGACCTAGAACTTCAGCTGAAAAAGTCTAAAGAGGAGAATGAAAAGATAAAGAGTGAGTTTGAGAAAGCCAAGCTGGATATTGAGAAATTTTCCAATGCTTCTAAAGAAATGGACTCTTTGCTCCAAACTCAAATCCATGACAAACTTAGAAGAGGAATAGGTTATAACACCACACCACCACCATACAACAACAATTACATCCCTCCTATATCAGACTTGCTAGAGACCAAGAATAGGAAGGAATTGTCTGATGAAGCCACTAAGGTAGATCCATTAGACAAAGTGGTGGTTGAAACAGACTCTGAAGAAGAAAACTTCAATGAAAAGAGTAAGAAGAACACTGTGAGTGGTGAGATTCCTCTAGAAAATAACATTATCACCAATGAGGGATGTGGAAAGGCTTGGATCAAGTCTAAGGACATAGAAAAGACTGAGGGAAAGTCTGATAAGGTCCATTATAAGCAAACCACAGTTGTGAATCCTGTCCCTTGTAAACAGTGTTCTTGTAATAAATCTGAGCCCCAAAAACATGATAAACCAAGGGGAAATCAGAGAAATTGGAATAATCAGTGGGCACAAAAACAAGGGGTTGATTTGAGTAAAATCAATAGACCAAAACCTTGTTTTATCTGTGGCAAATTGAATCATCTTGCCAAATACTGTTATTTCAATCCTATCAACCAAAGAGTTAATTTTCAAAGACAAACTCAAAACTCCTTTGGTTATAGGAAGCAAGGAAGGAATCAAATGGCTGAGAACAGAGCACCTTTAAAGTCTCATGCTTAGAACAAGTTTGCTAATACAATTAAAAATGCTCCAAATAAGCCAAGGAGTAATTTAAAGACAAAGAAAGCAAACAACTTTGTTCAAGTTTGGGTTCCAACTGTAAAGAAACCTGTTAGTACTGCTATCCCAGATAGTACTGCTAACAGAAATAGTGCTGCTGCAACCAATACTAGTGCTAACAAGGATAGTGCTTCTACTAGTATTAATGTTGCAAAACCTATAATCTTGATAAAGTATTCCAGCCATGAGATTCCTAAACAACTCATCCAGACCAAACTGACAGATTATATAAATGAGAAAGGACAGCCCAAGATTACTTTGGCTTGGGTTCCCTCAAAGAGTAACTGATTTATCAAGTGTGTAGGGCAATCAAAAGCTCAAGAGGAAGAGCATTTGGAATGAAGATAATGGTTGCTCTTGGCACATAACAAGGAACATGGACTGCCTTCAAATTCTTCAAAAGATTTGATGGAGGACATGTTACTTTTGATCCAACAGAAGGTAAGAAAAGTGAAAAAGGTATAGTTTCAAAAGATAAAGTAACTTTTGAAAATTTTATGATATATGGTACTACTAACCTTGTGTCTGTAAGTGTTTCAGGTTGCTAATACTGAAAGGTAGTTAGTACTTCTTGTTCAGTGAAAACTGTCAGACTGTGTTAATGCTGCTGGTATGTGTTACTACTGTCAGTCTGTGATTAATGCTGTTGATAAGTGTTACTACTGCTAATGTAAGTTTTCTATACCTAAAAATGATCTTCAATGATTTAATGTCAAACCTGGATATCAATCAAAAAGCTTTTATCTATATCCAAGGTTTGTACAAGAAGTACTTAATAAGGAATTGAAGGATTAACCTCATTTTAATGAGATATATGTGCCTAAATCCCCTAAAGGCAAGGTTTTCTCAAACATGAGAAGATCTGCTAGGGACTCGGAAGGAGTTGACATACCATTGTTCTCTACAATGATGGTGATGTCCCACAATCAATAAGGTAAGGCATCAGGGTCAAAGCCCTCATTAGACCAACCCACTGATGACCTATCCACACCTTCCACTGCAAAGTATAAATCTTCAGATTTCTTTTGTCAAACCAACATTCCCCATAACCCAAACTTATTCAAGGAAAAAGGTAAAGTAGGCTCCTTCCCTTCTTGTACCTTCACCCACCAAGCCTTTAAGCCCTCTAAGGGAGAATTCTCCTTTAAGGAATATCAATAGGGAAACCAAAGGGGTGTCTCCCAACCCTAAGGAGGTGCTCTCTGAGGAGGAGAAAGAGCATATGGGTGATGAGGCTGCCACTACTCCTGCTAGCAAAGAGGAGGAAAGTGGTAATATCTCTAAGACCTTCCCCATGGGAACTTTAGATGAGTAATTATCTAAAGGTCCCAGGTGCCAAGAAACCAAGGGAGTAGAAGGTGCTTCTGCTAGGCAGAAGATATCTACTAAAAGATCCAAGGATCCTTCAAAGGTGGTAAACACACCTAAAGGAGGTGAGGACAGTTTAACTACAAAGAATTGATGGATACACTTGGTACAATTTGTCTGAAAGTTCACAATCAAATTATGGAGATAAAAGAGATGAAAAGATCATGATTATTTCAAAAAGGGGGAGACTTAAACATATGAACTTAGGAAGACTTGAGAAGGAGAATCAAGTTGATATGAAATCTTATTTTGAGGGGGAGATAAGTGAAGAAGCTGAAATAAAGCATTAACTACAGCAGAAACAGAAAAGAAGATAACAGCAGAAACTGAATCAAGAAGAACTAGTAATTGCAGAAAGTTTTGAAATTATCATAAAGAGCCTATGTTGAAGAACTTAACTTCTCAGTTTTGAAAAGTGAAGTTAGGGGGAGATTGTTGGGTCTGAAATATGCCAAACATGGTTACTACTTCTAGTTCAACATGGTTACTACTTCTAGTTCAACATGGTTACTACTTCTGTGATTAATACTTCTAGTTAATGCTGCTAGAAGAAAACAGTTAATACTTCTAGTTAGTACTTCTGTTATTAATGCTGCTAGTTGATGGTTAATGTTGCTCAACAAGATTAGTACTGCTAGTTCAAAGTTAGTACTGCTTGAAGAGATTAATGCTGCTGAGCATGGTTAGTACTGCTAGAGTTAATACTGCTCAGAGTATTAATGTTGCTTATGGTTAGTACTGCTTATGAGATGGAGATCTGTATGGAAAGGATGACAGCTAGATAAACTGAAGATATTCATGGAAGATATTCTGAAGATATTTTATTAATTGTAATTATCTTTTATCTTCAGTATATATATATAGTATTGTTTAGAATAGTTGGATATAACTTTGAGAATAATTATTCATTCTAAGTTCTAAAGAAGAAAAATTCCAATTTTAAGAGAGAAATCAACCTCAAGGCATAGATCCTAATTCTAGAGAAGTAGAATTCGTATTGGTGAGTCTGTTCATCAATATTGAGGTTGAGTGTGTAATCTTGTAACTTCAAAGCATTCAATACAAGTTTACAGTTTGTTCTTCATATTTACTGTGTTGATTTACTGTTTCATTGAATATCAAAGTGTTATTCCGCAAACTTCTTTGATATTGTTTCTGAGAATTAATTCTTGTTGAGAATTCGATCCTGACAGAAAGCTTTCAACGGCCATCTAGAAATCAAAAACTCTGAAGAATCGGATTTGCCATCGAATGAATCTTTTTATAACAAACAATGCCTGAGAAACATCCTGATTTCTATGATAGAGATTTCTGAAATGATAATATAAGAACTCAATATCATCAATGGAAAGATCAGAAAAATCTGCCTCTGAGAAGTTATACCGCCTACAATCTCTTCTTTAAACTTAAAAGTCAGGATACCAGATATTCACAAACTTGTTGATCGTGACACTAATGACTCGAATAATCAAGTGTGGAGAAGAAACGGTATTATTCCTTTTGCGCTGGCACTTAATGAACATTAAGTATTCATATTGATAGGCATCTGACTCTTTCTCAACTCCAATAATTGCTTAAATGTTGATCGGTCTTCTTCTAGAAACAAAGATGTTACTCTGAGTATTTTCTAGAAAAGCTGATCTTTGCTTGGAAGCCAAATATATATGTTGCAAACTTCTTTGTCTCTGTTGTCTGGTCAAAGATGGTCCTTCTTCCAGCATAGTCGGTGGAATCACGGGTTCAGAGAGAGGAACATCAGCTTGTGCTCTATACGACTGACTAACTTTAAATGGGCTTGAAGGAACGGTGGTAGTCGGAGCTGAACTAACAACATGAGTAGAAGTAGTTGCAGTTTCATGTACTTGAGTTGCTTCAGTAACTGAGATGATCCAGGAACCTCATCATGAGTAGGAAGATCACTATACAACATGTCGGCAATTTCTTCATCCTTTGCATCCAAAAACACAAAATCATCTTCTGTATCATAAATGACGATTAAGTCATCACACTCCTTTTCTTTGACTTGGCAAATTTTCTCAAGTCTGACATCTTCATCATCGTCTGAATTTATTTCTATGAAATTCCCAAAGAATGATCTCATATCATTAGCTGCCTATGAATCTTCAATCTCTTGAGCCCTTGCTGAAACATCTGGATCCACATACACAACAATCTGCATATTATTTTCAATATTGTGCTCAGAGATATTCAGTACATTAGGCATAGAAGAGAAGTCAGCATTTTCTATCATAACATTCACAAGATCTTGAATGCTACAGTCTTGAACGTTATCAGAACTCTTTTATTTATCCACTGCATTTTCTTGTGACTGATCCTCTCTAGCAGACAAACCCTCCAACCGCTCTCTCTTATTCATCTCCACCTCATGACCTTGAGGATCGAGATCATCCTGGTCATGTCGGCGTTTAAGAGACATACCTGCCACAGTCCTGCAACTCTGTTCATGAATATCAAACCTGTTCGATAGTTCAGAAAAGGCTTGAACCATGAAAGATTTAAGATCAGCAAAGCTAGTTTGAACTTCAGATCTGAAAGCATGAAACTCGTCAGATAAAGCAGTAATTCTTTCAGAAACAGTCGAAGGAACTGGAGGCGGCGTAGGCTGGAAATTCCTTAGAAGAGAGATCAAATCTTGATCTTGATTTTCAGGCGGTGACATCGAAAGAAGGCGAGCATATAGTAAGTCTATCAACTCGGTAATTGGAAGATCATGAAGAGAAGATCATGAAGATAGAAGTCCATATAGTAATTGAAAGAAGGCGAGCATATAGTAAGTCTACCAGGAGGAACTGTAGTAGATCTTTGAGGCATAGAAGTCCATGAAGAAATACCAGCTGTCTGAGTAAATGGTGGAGGCAGAGGAATAGACATGATTGCAGGAGATGTGGTGACAGTAGAAGATGGTTCTCGTAAAACTACCCTAGTTGGTCTTCTAAACGGAATCACTTCAGGAATCGAAGAGGTATCAATTTTTGGCATTTTACCCTTGAATAAAGGACGCAATTTCTGAATTTCCGCTTGCTTGTGCTCTTCAAACTGCTCATTCATTTTATGAATTAACTCATTCAAAGAAGAGAATTTCTCAGAAGAAACCCGAGCTTGAACAGAAGAAAGCTCTACGGCTGAAACGGTTGTAAACTGAATAGCCGCAAGAGAAGTATCTGGAGCTTGACTCTGAACCGGAGCTGAGGATTGAGCAAACGCTATATCCAATTCATCTACTTGAATACGAACAACTAAAGGATTAACATTAACAGATTCATCTTCTGATACAACTTTTGTTGAAATACCAACTTCTTGTTCCTTGGATTGTCTTGCATAGACCCGAAGACTCGGTTGATCAGCATCATCACCATCATGATCATCATTATCATCATCTTCATTGCCATAAATATCATCATGAATGGCATCATCAACATCTGTATTTTCATCTTCATCAGCAATAACATCAGCATCAATAGAAGTATTAACATTATCACCATCTTCATCCTCAAAGTCAAGATCAGCTAGAACTTCATCAACTTGTTGAATTGCCACTGCTTCTTGTTCTGCAGAAAATTCTGTTTCTTGCTCAACAGCTGTTTCTATTTCAATCTCTTTATCAGCAACAACTTCTTCAACTCAACCTCTTGAACAGCAGCAGCTTGTGTGTCATGGGATTGATCATTTTGTGCAGCTTCCATGAATTCATTCTCCATGCAGTACTCAATGATGCTTTCATCGGTCATATCAGCGTAATTTGCAATTAAAGCATATGGAATGGTCATAGAGTAGTTGAATGATTGCTTCTGTTTCTGAATGTATAGCATTTCTGTATCCGGAACCTGTGGCCAAGATAATCTGCGTGGAATAGCTGGATTGCTTCTGAGTACATTTCTAACGACCAGCTTCAAGAATCTGATAAAAGGAATGAATTTGCGATTCTTGTTTGTAAGTTTGTCTTGTACCCTCTCCGAGAGTTCTGTCTAGAAAATGAATGTGTAGTCGACATGCAAGTCATAGATGACTGCATGGAACAATCGGAGACATATAAGACTAGAACTGTCCATTCCAAAATGCTTTGCCGTAAAACATCTGATGAGAACAGAGAAAAGAGCATACCAAACTGGAGGAAAATGTGACTTGTCAAAGTCACTAACTCTGTTTAATCTGCCAGTATATCCAAGATTTCTAATACTTTCAAGAACATCGTCTTCAGAAGGAAAGTTGTCATATGTAGTTCGTCCTGGTCTGGAGTTGGGCTCAGGAAGCTCCAGAATAAGACGTAGGCGCTTGTAAGAAAGAAAGGAATCAAACTGATCAATCTGAAGATCAAAGCGATGAGGTCGAACGAGCTCATTCTTTGTTATTGTGTGCCATGCATGTTGAATATAGACTTCTGGAACATCAGCACATGAAGTAAGAGCCTGAGCAAGTGGATGTCCTCTAAGAATCGCTCGAATCACCGGATGTATCTTAACTCTGTCAAAATCCACAAATTAGTTGTTCGGCTTGTATGGCAGAATATATAACATGACTAGGAAGACATCGTTCGACGTTCGACGTGATGCAGATAGATTTGCCCCTACTGAAGGAACAGACGGCATCGGCGTCTCATGTGAAGCTTGATCAGATGGATCCTCGAGAATGACATTCTCGTCTTGGATCATGGGATCAGTATGGGTGTTAGAAGACATTGAATAGACCTGGAAAACAAAAATGTAGAAAAATTAAACAAAGTAAGAAAACTGAAAAATTGAAAAAATTTCTAAGTCTGGTTTGCGCAACATGTTAGAAACACAAAGGGAGGTTTGCGCAATGAACGTGATACGCAAACTTCACTGAAGTTTGCGTATTCAGTTCATTACGCAAACTAAGGTTTGCGTGATGAACTTGTTACGAAAACAAGACCTGAAAATTTTTCAACACAAAACATAAGGTTTGCGGGACACAATGGTTACGCAAAGTAGACTTTGCGTGACCAACAGGTTACGCAAAGTGAACTTTGTGTGACCAAAGTGTTACACAAACAACACTTAAACAAACACATCACTAAAACAAAAAGGTTTGCATATCAAGTAAGATACGCAAAGTACACTTTGCGTGACCAACAGGTTACGCAAAGTAGATTTTGCGTGTCCTAAGTGTTACGCAAACTAACCTAAACAAAATAACACCAAAACTCCGAGGTTTGCGTATCAAGAATGATATGCAAAGTACACTTTGCGTGACCAATAGGATACGCAAACTAGACTTTGCATGTCCTTTGGGTTGCGCAAACGTGACTTTGCATATACCTTACTTGATACGAAAACCTAGTTTTCGTGAGTTCAAACCCGAAAACTCAAAAACAACAAAATTAAAGCTAATAAACACAAAATAAGAGAGTAAGAAACCATACCTGAGGTTCGAAAAACTAAACTAAAAAAAACCAATACTCGATTTGAACAAAAACACCACGAATCTGATGAACAGTAACAAGGTCGACAAAACACACAGTAAGAAGGTGACAAAGGTATCGAAATCAACAACAAACAATGAAATACTGAACAAAATTAAAAACAATGTAATACACAAACCTAGAATCGAAGCACAATCAAAGAAGAAATCAATGGTGTAGAGTGGTATCAGCGCACAATGTTAGTCGTGAGAGGGAAGATGAACAGTGTTTTGAAATTTCAAAAGAGAAAGAGAGCGAGAAAAGTTAACATGAACAGGATAGATGTTATGTCAGGATCGAATTCTCAACAAGAATTAATTCTCAGAAACAATATCAAAGAAGTTTGCGGAATAACACTTTGATATTCAATGAAACAGTAAATCAAAACAGTAAATATGAAGAACAAACTGTAAACTTGTATTGAATAATTGAAATCACAAGATTACACACTCAACCTCAATCTTGAAGAACAGACTCTTTCAAGACGAATTCTACTTCTCTAGAATTAGGATCTATGCCTTGAGGTTGATTTTCTCTCTAGAACTTAGAATGAATAATAATCTACTAAACTATTCTATATCTTCTATATATATCCTAATCAAAAGATAATTTCAATAAATAAACATATCTTCAGTATATATTCCATGTATATCTCTAAGCTTCCATGAATATCTTCAGTTTATCCAGCTGTCATCCTTTTCATTCGGATCTTCAAGTCATAAGCAGCACTAACTATGCTCAGCAGCATTAACTTCTTCAAGCAGCATTAACTGTAAGCAGCACTAACTACTAGCAGTACTAACTTTGTTCAAGCAGCACTAACTTTGACTAGCAGTATTAATTCTACTAGCAGTAGTAATACTCAGCAGTATTAACCTTGAAGTCTTCTAGCAGTAGTAACTCTGAACCAGCAGCATTAACCATACTTAAGCTTTTCTTCAGTTCCCAACAATCTCCCCCTAACTTGACTTTTAGGAAAAGAAGTCAAGCTCTTCAGATGCTCTTCAAGATGCTCCCAAAACTTCATAATGACCTAAATTCCAGTATTTGCATCCAATCCCAAACTCTAATTGATGGTTCTTTGGATCAAATATTTAGCCATCTCTGAATCTGGAATACATCCTAGCTTTTTCTTCAGCATGGCATGAAGCTTCAATCTGCTATGATTGTACACTCTATCCAAAGTCACTGTATATACTTCACTAGTTTCATATAGAGTCCAACTGTTGACTTACTTGAATACATTCTTCATCACATGCTCTACTTCTTCAGGTTTGAACATCATACACAGATACTCCATTACCAGTTTTGTAATTGAAATCTCTGGAGCTTTCAGTATATCTGCATACAACTTCATTCCTATCTCAAACATCTCTTCAAGATCTGACCTAGAGCATGTTCTTACAATCTTGGCCCAAGTATTGAACACCTCATACTTTTCATCCTTCCTTTTTAGCCTTATGTATTCCTTTCCATCCACTGTCAATGTATCCCAGTGAATGACCTCAGGAGGCTTTATACCAACTGGTTCAGCTGAAATTAGTTTAGGAACTTTGTCCATCACTACCATATACAAATTTACATCATCTGTGTTTGATGGCTCTTTCTGTTTAGATGACTCAGGTGCCCCTTCTTCTTCAACAACCTTCTCAGCCTCTCCTTCAGCTATTCTAGACTTCTTGATTGACTTTCTCCTTGCCATCATCTTGGTTCTCTTTAAAGTCCTTAGACTTTCTTTCAGAGTGGCTTCTTTCTTTGGTGGTGTTTCTTGCTCATCTGGAAAGGGCTTTTGAAAATCAAAGTCATTACTTTCTTTCATCCTCTTCTCCATCTCCACCCTTGCAGTTTCATTCCCCTGAAGCTTTATCATCTCTGAATCATATAGTTCTTTAATCTTCTCAAAGGACATCTTTGAGAACATCTCCTTTCTGACTCCTATAGCACCTTTGAGAAATATAATCATCTTGTTTCTCTCTTGGGTACCTAGGAAAGTCTTTGAGGGTTGTCTCTTCTTCACAGCTATTTTTACCACCACTGATTTCTTCAGAGTTGCAGCTTTCTTCTGTGCAATTTCAGTGGCCAGGCTTTGTTGATAAGCTTCATTTAGTTCAACAGCTAGAGCCTTTGCCATCTCCCTGTCCTTTTCAACCTGAACTCTTTCTTCCTTTTCAATGTCATCCTGCATCTTCCTGGCTAAGGCTTCATCTGATTCAACCAACCTTTGCTTCTTGACTGGTTGATCAGATTCCACCATCTTTGCTTTTCCTTTGTCTTTGTTCATTGCCTTCTTACTGTTATCTTTCTTGATCACTTCACCTTGTTCTTTGATGATTACTCCTTTGGTCTTTGAAGTGACATTGGGAGTATCATTCTTGGCTTTAAGTAAGGTTTCTGCAATCTCAAGATCTGTTAATACTTCTTTCACTGTTTCTGCTGCTTGTTTAATTTCTATTTGCACTAATTCTCTTTCTGTTTCTGCTTCCTGCTCCCCCTCAACATCAAATTTCTCCCCCTTTTCTGTAGCTTCTTCCATGTTGATCTCCCCGTTTTTGGGAGCATCATTCCCAAATTTCCTTCTCCGTAGCACAAATTGTCTCTTCTTCTTTTTCTGTACTAGCTTCATCACCAATTTCTTGAGTTTGGTAATCTGCACTTGTTGGGACAAGATTACCAATTTCATTTCTTCAAGTTCTTTTCCTTGTTTGAGAACATCTAGGTTGATGTTGCCCATTGTTTCCATCAATTCATAGTAAGAATATCTGTCCTCACCCTCTCCAGAAGTGTTACCTTCTTTGGAAGGACCATTGGATCTTTTTGTAGTGGAAGTCTTCTGCCTAGCAGAAGCACTGTCCACCCCCTTGGTTTCTTGGCACCAGGGACCTTTGAATGATTGCTCATTCAAAGTTGCCATGGGGGAGGTCTTATTTATGTTACCACTATCCTTCTCTGTGCTAGCAGAAGTAGTGGCAGCCTCAGTACCCATATGCTCAACCTCCTCCTCAGAGAGCACCTCCTTGGGGTTGGGTGACACCCCTTTGGTTTCCCTATTGATATTCCCTAAAGGAGAATTCTCCCTTAGAGGGCTTAAAGGCTTAGGGGTTGATGGTACAAAAAGGGAAGGAGCCTTCTTTACCTGTTTCATCTTGTATGTTTGGGTGATTGGTGAGGTTGGTTTTTCAAGAAGGGACTGGGGAATAGATTTAGAGTGGGAAGGTTGGGATTGGCTAGCAGTAGGATGGTCTAATGGGGGCCTTGACCCTGCTGCCATACCTTCATTAGTGTGGGACACCACCATCATTGTAGGGAACAATGGGGTGTCAACTCCTTCCGAGTCCCCAGCAGATCTTCTCATATTTGAGAAAACCTTGCCTTTGGGAGGTTTAGGTACATATACCCTAACAAGATGAGGTATATCCGTCAATTCATGAGTAATAACTTCTTGGACAAACCTGGGGTACATAAAGAAGCTCTTTTTGTTTCCCATGTTTGAGACAAGATCACTGAAAATCATTTTAGAAAAGTTGTACTTTCTGGCAGTGGCCAAGCACACCAAAGCATAAGCAATGGTCCTGCTGAACTCACTCCATCCAGTAGTCTTTTTGGAGATACAGTGCATAAGGGTATGGACAAAGAAACGCCATTGGGGTGAAAATTTGGCTTTCGAGAACTTGAACACACCCAATGGGCCTCCATACCCCATTCTTGTAAGAGAAAAAAACAGTTCATCATTTGGGATAGAAGTTATACCAGAGGCATCGTCTAGACGTAGACTGATGCGAATAACTTCTTCAGTAACTGTCAAAGGTTTGTCACACACCCTTGTCTTGATCATTTGCACACCATTCTCAGTGATAATGGTGACATTTGCCCAGAATTGCCTTTGATGCTCGATATAGATTGTAGGCGATACAGTAAAAGCATGGGCAATATGGCTTGACTTGAGGAAATCCACAATCTGGTGGAACCCAGCGGCCTGTTTGGGCTTCTGTAGCATCGCGGTTTCATTGTGTTCATCTATGAAAGCCATTGATGCCATTGAGCTTTGAGAAAATCTTGCCTGAAAGCTTTGAACTTGAGAGAGAAAGGGTTTAGAGCGCAAGTGAACAGTATGCAAAGAGTCGTTATGAACTTTTAGGTGGGCAAAGGGTATTTATAGTATTCGGGACATAAGCAGTATTAACCTAGAGCAGTATTAACGGACAAGCAGTATTAACTAACTAGCAGTATTAACTAACTAGCAGTATTAACTGCGAGCAGTATTAACCACTAGCAGTATTAACCAACTAGCAGTATTAACTAACTAGTAGTATTAACTGCGAGCAGTATTAACCACTAGCAGTATTAACTAACTAGCAGTATTAACTTCGAGCAGTATTAACCATTAGCAGTATTAACTAACTAGCAGTATTAACTGTGAGCAGTATTAACCACTAGCAGTATTAACTAACTAGCAGTATTAACTAACTAGCAGTATTAACCACTAGCAATTTTAACTAACTAGCAGTATTAACTGCGAGCAGTATTAACCATACTTACTCCTTTAATCTTGCAAAAATCTGAGTACTGCTATACATATCCTGAAAAATAAGATTAGTAACACCAAGAATAAACACTATACAGGTATAGAACCACTTTTTGAGAAGATGCTTATTCAGAGTTGATCATTCCCACACTTGTTACCAAGAAAGTGAATCTACCCACATCAAAAGCTTTGGTGAATAGATCAGCAAACTGGTTGTCAGTATGAACTTTTACAACTTGAATAAGTTTCTTTTCATTACAGTCTCTTATGAAGTGATACCTGATCTCAATGTGCTTTGTCTTTGAGTGCTTGACAGGATGGTTCACAATGCTAATAGCACTGCTATTATCAATAAAAATTGGAGTGTGTAGAAAGGTTACCCCATAATCCAGCATTTGATTCTGAATCCATAAGACTTGAGAGCAGCAACTTGCAGCTGCTATGTACTCTGCCTCTGTGGTAGATGTGGATACTGTGGTTTGTTTCTTGCACTGCCATGAAACTAGTCTTGCACCCAAAAACTGACATCCTCCAGAAGTAGATTTTCTGTCCAAGTTTGCCCCACCTAGATCACTGTCTGAGTATGCTAGTAGGTCAAAGGGTGAGTCATGAGGATACCAAAGTCCCAATCTGGGTTGCCTTTTGAGATATCTGAATATCCTCTTAACAGCTTGAAAGTGAGATTGCTTTGGCCTAACTTGGAATCTTGCACATACACATACTGGAAACATTATATCTGGCCTAGATGTTGTGAGATACATAAGAGAGCCAATCAAGGATCTATAATGATGCACATCCATGTCCTCCCCCTCAAGATCTGCTGTTATCTGCTTGTGTGTCTCCATTGGTGTGCTGGCAGGTTTTGAATCTGAGAAACCAAACTTGGTTAGAATGTCCTGCACATACTTGGACTGACAGATGAAAATTCCATCTGACTTCTGTTGAACTTGGAGTCCAAGGAAAAAAGTAAGTTCCCCCATGGAACTCATTTTGAACCTTTGATGCATTAGTTCCTCAAACTCCTTGCACATGTTGTCTCTTGTAGATCCAAAGATAATGTCATCAACATAGATTTGGACCAGCAAGATATCCTTCTTCTTTCTCTTGATAAATAGAGTCTTATCAATGACTCCTCTTTCAAATCCATTTTCCAAGAGATAGGATGACAGAGTGTCATACCATGCTCTTGGAGCTTGATGCAGTCCATAAAGAGCTTTCTTCAATTTGTATACCCTGTCTGGATAGCTTGGGTTTTCAAACCCTGGTGGTTGACAGACATATACCTCTTCTTCAATTGAGCCATAGAGAAATGCACTTTTTACATCCATTTGATAGACTTTGAAGTTCATGTAAGAAGCATAGGCTAGGAATAATCTGATTGCTTCTATCCTAGCCACAGGTGCAAAAACTTCTTCATAATCTATACCCTCTTCTTGAGTATACCCTTGAGCCACCAGCCTTGCTTTGTTCCTTATGACAATTCCTCTTTCATCTCTCTTGTTCCTGAAAATCCACTTAGTGCCAATTTCTCTGTGACCTTTAGGAAGGTCTACTAGATCCCATACATCTTGTAGCTTGAATTGTAACAGTTCTTCTTGCATTGCTTCTATCCAACTGGATTCTTTCATAGCATCATGTGCCTTTTTAGGCTCAAGCTGGGATAGAAAACAAGAAAGCACTGTATGCTGTTGATCTTGCATTTCTTGAAGCCTGCTTTGATGTCTAGTCATCATAGGAGAAGATATATCTCCTATTACCAGCTGTGGAGGATGATTCTTTTGAATTCGGGTGTTATGACTAGGTTCTTCATTAAGTTCTACCTCTAGATTAGAGTCATTCAACTCAACTGAAATGTTTTCAGCAGATACTTCTGATTCTTTATTTTCCCGAGTCTCCTCATCTCTACTTTCTTCTGCACTCTGACTTGGTTCAGTAGATGGTTCCTTTTCACACTCTTCAACAGAATCCACTGTGGGTATGGGAAAGATCACAGATTTAGATATACTTTCTTGAACTTGTCTAGTCCCTGATCCTCCACATCCTGAACCTGCATAATCATCACTACTTAAACCAAAAGAGTTAGTTAGTGAATCAATGTCAAATAGCCACTGAGGACCAGTCCCAATAGGATTTGGTGTGTTCTCATTGCATTTGACATTGTCACTTTCATCAATTATTCTAGAAGATGAGTTAAAAACTCTGTAGGCCTTACTCTTGAGATGAATACCCAACAAGAAATCCATCATCTGCCTTGCTATCAAACTTACCTAAGTGAGTTTTGGTATTGAGAATTGTACAAGGACACCCAAAAGGTTTGAAAAATCCAATAAAGGGTTTTCTTTTATTTTAAAGTTCATATGGTGTCTTGTTCTTTGGCTTAACTACTAGAACTCTGTTTTGGACATAACAGGCAGTATTAACTGCTTCAGCTCAGAAGGTAATTGGCAGTTTTGAATCAGCCAACAGAGATCTAGCAGCCTCTATTAGTGTTCTATTTCTCCTCTCAGCAACTCCATTCTGTTGAGGAGTCCTAGGGGCACTATATTGTCTCTCAATACCTTTTTCTTCACAAAAGGTGTTTAGATCAAGATTTTTAAATTCAGTTCCATTGTCTGATCTAATGATTTTTACTTTTTGATTAGTTTGGTTTTCAATTCTTAGGATAAAGGATTTGATCAGTCCACTTGTCTCATCCTTAGTCCTTAGAAAATATACCCAAGTAAATCTTGAGTAATCATCAACAATAACCAAGCAGTAAGATTTTTTGCCAATACTCATAACATTTGTAGGACCAAACAGATCCATATGCAATAACTGCAGACAAGAGGAAATTGTATTTATCTCTTTGGTCTTATGAGAAGTTTTATGTTGTTTGCCTTTAAGGCAAGCAACACAATGATCATCACATGAAAAGACTTTAGATGGTAAACCTCTTACAAGGTTGTTTTTAACAAGTTTGTTCATAGTCTTAAAATTCATGTGACACATCCTTCTATGCCATAGAGAGGATTCATCTACAGAAGCTTTTGAAACAAGACAATTTAGAGATGAATCACTATCAACATTGTCCATATCTAGACAATAAACATTGTCCTTTCTTGGAGTTCTAAGTAGTATCATGCTTTCATCAACTACCTTGAACCCTGGAGCAAGGATCATACACTCAGTATTAGTGAATATTATGCTATGTTGTTTGTCACAAACCTGTGATACACTTAACAGGTTGTACTTCAATTGATCAACATAGTAGACATCCTCAAATGTCATCTTACCTTTGGTGACATTACCTTTGCCACTTATTTTACCCCCAGTAAGATTATCTCCAAATGCAACATGTCCTCCATTGATATGCTTGAAATCCTGAAGGCATGACATGTTGCCTGTCATGTTCCTAGAGCAACCACTATCAACATGCCATATGCTCTTTTTCTTGAGCTATTGGTTGCCCTGCACATAAGTTAAAACAGTTAGTATGAATTAGGAACCCAAGCCAAGGTGGTCTTGGGTACCCCTTTCTCATCAAAATACTTGCATTCTTTCTTGACAAGATTTTTGAACTTTAACTCCTCATTCTTTGAGTACTTTGTTACAATAATAGGCTTGGAAACATTCTTGCTAGAAGCAGTACTTGTTTTAGAAGTACTAACTGCCTTAGCAGCACTTGCACGCTTAGCAGTACTAACCTTGTTGGAAGTAGTAACTGTGTTAGCAGCAGTAACTGTGTTGGCAGTATTAACTTTTGAAGAGGTACTAACATTATTAGCAACATTAATACTTTCAGCAGTACTAACAATAGTAGCAGCAGTAATACTTCCAGCAGCACTATCCCTGTTAGCAGTACTAACAGTTTTAGTGCTTCTAGGCACCCACATTTTAATATTTTCTTTTAAAACCTTTTTCTTCATGGGGCCTTTACTTTCAACAGATGTCTTCATCACATGTTTCTTTCCAGCCATCCTATAATCAATAGGTTTTTGCACAAATCTTTGAAAGTTCATCTGTTGATTAATAGGGTTAAAGAAGCAATATTTAGCCAAATGATTTAACTTGCCACATATGAAACAAGGTTTTGGCCTATTGATTTTATTCAGATCAACTCCTTGTTTCTGAGCCCATTGATTATTTCAGTTTCTTTAATTACCTCTTTTTATACCAGAATTTAGGCTCTTGGCTTTATTGCAAGCACACTGTTTACAAGATCCACGAATGTTTGAAATTTAGGCTCTTGGCTTTATTGCAAGCACACTTTTTATACAAGATCCACTTTTTATACCAGAATTTAAGCTCTTTTTATATGAAACTGTGGTTTGTTTGTAATGGACCTTGTTATTCTTTCCTTTGGTTTTCTCTATTTCCTTGGACTTGACCTAGATTTTCCCACATCCCTCATTGGTGATAATGGTGTTTTCTAATGGTATCTCTTTACTCACAGCAATATCCCTATTCTTACTGACTTCTTTCTCAGTCAAATCCTTAACTACTACCTCATCCAAAGGATCTATCTTAAAGGCTTCCTCAGGTAAGTCCTTTTTCTCCTTGATTTCTAACAAGTCTGAAGTAGGAGAGATATAGTTGTTGTTGTATGGAGGAGGTGTATTGTTGTATCCAATACCAGGCTTCATCTTATCATGAATCTGAGCCTTTAGAAAAGAATCCATTGCTTTTGAAGCATATGAAAACTTTTCTATGTCAAGCTTAACTTTTGACAGTTCCTCCTTCAGTCTATCATTCTCTTCTAAGGATTTAGACAGTTTGGTCTCTAACTCATTTTTTTCCCAATTCTAATAGTTTGTGTCATAAGAGTGTTGAAGTTCATTAGCTTGAAAGCCTTTGATTTGCTCTTCAAATCTCTCTACTATTAACACATAATCTTTTCTGCCCTTTTCTAATCTTTTGAGATCATCACACATACTTTGATTGTGATCCCTGTATCTTTTGACAGTGTCTATGAAAGATTGAGTGCAAAGATTAGAAATTACCTCAGAGGGGAGATCAGAGACTTCTGCCATAAGAGCTTGATTCTGAATGGTTTCCTCAGCTTGATCACTCCAGTCAAATCCCATTCCTTGTTGAGAAACAAGGGCTTGAGCAGGATTCTTGTTTTGATTGTAGCCTCCATTATGAACTTGTTGTCCTCCATTCTGAGCTTGTTGGTGGTTGTTGTTTGGACCAACACTCCTGCACTCTCTAGCAAAGTGTCCTTTCATGTGACACTTATAGCACTCCACCTTAGTCTTGTCAAAACCAGCTCCATCTTCTCTTCTTTGAGAGAAGTTGTTCCTTCCTGTTCTTTTAATAAACTTTTTCACCCTCATAGATAACATGGCCATCTGCCATTTAATGTCCATCTCCTCCAGGTCATCAGGGTGAAGTTGATCCAGATCGTCATTAATTAACGAATTGTTGCTATGACTGGACAAAAAGGCTTCAAAGATAGTTCCAGTGCCTTTTTCTGAATTTACTCCCCTGGCAGTACTAACTGCTTCAGGGTTAGCAGTAGTATCATTAGATGTTGAAAGAAGTGCAGCATTGTGGATATAACCAGTGGGCTTCTTCTTGGATTCTACCTCAGTTTCAAAAACTCTCAGATCATTATATAAATCATCAAGTTCCTTCTCTTCCAGATTGTCACTCTGTCTATATGAGACAGTGTACATAGTCCATTCATCCCCAAGAGATCTGAGGAACTTTCTGTTGATATCATCTTGTTCCATCTTCACCCCTACAGTAGCCAGTTCACCAATGAGCTTGTTGAACCTATCAAAAGTTTGAGTCATAGACTCATTCTTTGAAGAAGTGAAGTTCTCATACTGCTGCTTTAGAACATCTCTTTGATTTCTTTTGATGCTCTTAGTTCCAGCAAATCTTTTCTCTAGAGCATTCCAGAGAATCTGAGCATCAGTGTAATTGCAAAGTTGATGCTGATATTCATTGGGGATGGCCAAGAGCAGAGTGCTCAAGGCCTTCATCTCTGTCTGTCTGATCTTCCTCTCACCATCTGTCTTTGGTGGAGGTCTTTTCCCATCTGGTCCTATCCTTCCTGCTTCAGAAGGACCATTCTGAATGATATCCCACATTGAGTAGTCAGTGAGAAGAATGTATTGTCTGATTCTGATCTTCCACGTGTCAAATTCACTGGGTTTGAGCATTGGAACCTTAGAGACCAGAGTACTGTTTGATTCTGTAAGGTTTTCCATGATGAATGAATAGATGTTTCTGAGAGATTAGACTCTGATACCACTTGTCAGGATCGAATTCTCAACAAAAATTAATTCTCAGAAACAATATCAAAGAAGTTTGCGGAATAACAGTTTGATATTCAATGAAACAGTAAATCAAAACAGTAAATATGAAGAACAAACTGTAAACTTGCATTGAATAATTGAAATCACAAGATTACACACTCAACCTCAATCTTGAAGAACAGACTCTTTCAAGACGAATTCTACTTCTCTAGAATTAGGATCTATGCCTTGAGGTTGATTTTCTCTCTAGAACTTAGAATGAATAATAATCTACTAAACTATTCTATATCTTCTATATATATCCTAATCAAAAGATAATTTCAATAAATAAACATATCTTCAGTATATCTTCCATGTATATCTCTAAGCTTCCATGAATATCTTCAGTTTATCCAGCTGTCATCCTTTTCATTCGGATCTTCAAGTCATAAGCAGCACTAACTATGCTCAGCAGCATTAACTTCTTCAAGCAACATTAACTGTAAGCAGGACTAACTACTAGCAGTACTAACTAGCTAAGCAGTACTAACTTTGTTTAAGCAGCACTAACTTTGACTAGCAGTATTAATTCTACTAGCAGTAGTAATACTCAGCAGTATTAACCTTGAAGTCTTATAGTAGTAGTAACTCTGAACCAGCAGCATTAACCATACTTAAGCTTTTCTTCAGTTCCCAACATGTTATTTATACTAAAAACACTTAATACTTAAAAAAAATTTACTTAAAAAAAATAACATTCCTAATAATAGAAATTCACAGAATTTAACAAATTAGAAAATCATTTGTGTAGAAATATCAAAAAATACTTACCTAATGAATTTCTGATCAGCACATGAAGTAATTTATCAACTATTTTTACTCCCCTTAATAATAGACTATTGTTCAAAATGGCAGTTAGATATTCTCTCCCCCTCGAAAATTGCACATACCAGATTTGACAAAAATATGGATACATAACCATATAAACATCAGTGTAAAAAGAAAAATAATACTGAAAATAAATGTTGAAACAACTGAACATATAAAATTTTAAACACTAAACAAATTAAAGTCTACTCAGTAAAATTTCACAAATTTATCAATCAGTTGAAATCAAGCATATGTTGTTGAATACAAGAACAAGTTTCATTGCATATCAAGTTAAGACATGTTCAGTTTCATTGCATATCAAGTTAAGACATTAGATTCAAGAAAAATTCAATTCTAAAAATATTATAGAGAACTTTGCATGTACTAACACTAAGCCATCAAAAATTAAGACTTTCACAAATTTACAGGTTTATTGCAACTCAAACATTTCACCAAGTTTCATGAGATGTGTGCTCATTGGCATCTTTTTAGCAGTGTGCACATTGCCATCTTCACATGAGTGTGCTCTATGGCATCTTTTAAGCATTGTGCACTTTGGCATCTTTTAATCAAAGAGTTCGGTAAGTAAAGAACATGCCGTAAACGTAACTTTTTATCTGACCCTATTGCAGGATTTGGGTCAGTCGCTCCCAGACTAGTTGGCCTTAGGGGACTAGGTGTCAAACACCCCTTGGAACTTACTTTCCCAGATCAGAAAGGCTACATCGACATATCCTAAACCCATTCATACCAGTAGAACATGACTTTCGATCTGGTTCTATAAAAGGATTTGGGTTCGATCACTCCCAGATCAATTGACCATAGGGGACCAGATGACGAGCATCCCACGGAACTTACTTTCCCAAACCAAAAAGGTCACAGGTATAAACTTTTAAACTCAGAGATTTCTGTATTTTAAGAATTTATTATTCATCTCAATCACTCAGATCAACGTCTAAATGCTTAGCCCATATTTTCATTCCGATATATAATTCTGATCATTTAGGTAATCTAAGCAAAGTAAACTATAAATATTCTTACTTACATATCTTTAAAGCAGTATCAAAAGCTACAAACATGTTGCTGACTTTTCGACTTTTGTAAGACTTGAAAGTTGAACATATAAAACTTCGATATAAACAAAGAACTCGTAAAAGATCCTGGACACATATTTTATTCAAAAGAAAGAAAATCTGTAAAATTCTACTTTATAGAATAAAATTTGTAAAGATTTAAACTTTTAAATTCAACATGCCAAGTTTCGAAAGCATAAAGTTAAAACGTTTTTCATCTAAGGCTTTTGTAAAGATATCAGAAAGTTGATATATATTCAGTTGGTACAAAATATAATTCAATAGTACCTTCTTCCACATGATGCTTTATGAAATGGTACCGCATATCTATGTGCTTGGTCTTTGTGTGCTGGACCGGATTGACTGAAATGGCAATTGCAGACTTGCTGTCACAATAGATATGTACGGTTTTGTAGAACATCCCGTAATCTCGTAGTTGTGTCTTCATCCAAAGAACTTGAGCGCAACAACTAGCTGCGGCGACATATTCAGCTTCGGCTGTTGATATAGACACACAATTTTGCTTTTTTGACGCCCAACTTATTAGTCTGTCACCCAAAAATTGAAGGTGACCTGAAGTACTTTTCCAGTCCAACTGATTACCGCCAAAATCTGCATCAGAATAAGCAATCAACTTATTGTCAGAACTCTTAGGATACCATAAACCTAAATAAGGAGTTCCTTTAATATATCTAAAAATGTGTTTGACTGCTAATAGATGAGATTCTTCAGGCTTGGCTTGGAATCTGGTGCATAGCCACGTAGAGAACATTATATCCGGGTGACTTGTTGTGAGATACATCAGTGATCCGATCATTCCTCGATATGTCTTTTGATCAACAGCTTTTCCATCTGGATCTAGTCCGATTTTGGCACCGTGAGGCATCGGCGTGCCTATTGAAGTAGATTTGTCCATCTTGAATTTCTTCAAGATGTCAAATACATACTTTGACTGATTGATGAAGATTCCATCTGGAAGCTGCTTCACTTGTAACCCGAGGAAGAAATTGACTTCTCCCATCATGCTCATCTGAAATCTAGAAGTCATAAGATCAGAAAACCAAGTACATAAAGATTTGCTAGTCGCACCAAAAATAATATCATCTACGTATATTTGTACTAAGCAAATATCTAAGTTAGATCTATAAATGAAAAGAGTAGTATCAATTGTTCCTATGGTGAAGCCGAATTTGATCAAGAAGGCTGACAGCTCATCATACCACGTGCGCGGTGCTTGTTTTAGGTCGTATAGTGCTTTATCGAGAAAATAAACATGATCCGGATGATCTTTAAAAACAAACCCCTCTGGATGAGAAACGTATACTTCTTCTTTTAGTTTCCCATTCAGAAAAGTTGTCTTCACATCCATCTGATATATACAGTGAAGTTCCGATAAACAGCAAATGCCAGAAACATACGAATAGCTTTAAGTCGAGCTACCTGCGCAAATGGCTCGTCATAGTCAATACCTTCTTGTTGTCTGTATCCTTTGGCTACAGTCTTGCTTTGTTGCGAATGACGATGCCATCTTTGTCTTTTTTATTCTTGAATATCCACTTGGTACCAATTATGCTCTTTCCTTTCGGCCTTGGTAAAAGTCTCGAAACTTTGAGTGCGTCAAATTCGTTGAGCTCCTCTTGCATTTCTATAATCCAATCCGGGTCCTCCAACGCTTCAGAAACATTTGTTGGTTCAATCTTGCTTAGAAAGCAAGTGAAGAGACATTTGTTGGATGTATCCGTCCTGGAACGTGTAGACACACTAGCTTGAGGATCTCCAATAATTGGATGAATTGGATGAGAACTTGTCCATTTTGTGGTATGAGGGAGAGGATCAATAGTTTCTTGAACAACTTCTAATTGATGAGGGAGAGGTTCAGGAGCCTCTATTTCAGATGAAGATATGGATACTGTCTTGACAGGAGGAGGGGGAAGTTAAAAAACTTCAGAATCAGACTATGGAAGTGTTGGTTGAACATTAGTAGTTTGATCTTGATTCTGAACTTGTTCTACTTGAATAGATTGATCTTTAGAAAATTCTTCTTGAATAGGTTCAGTGATCACATGTTTCGGTTCTGATTGCTCATTTTCTTATTGTACTTGATCTGATGCAGAAATACTTGTTTGAATGACAAGAGGGACTGGAACAACATCAATGTCAGAGATAGTTGCAGCGGAATTAGATGTAGCTGCGCTCGCAGTATTCTGATTCAAAGCATTTGAAACATTATCAGAATTAGACTTGGGAACATCATCATAAAAATTCGCAAAGAGAAAATCTAAATCAGAAAGATTAAGAATAGAAGAAGAAGGATCCTGATTTGTCTGTTGAAGTGCAGGTTCAGAACTGTGTTGTTCAGAAGCTGAATTCCCAGTAAGTACGGGTTTTGTGCCTGGTTGACCAGAAAACAAATCAGCAGCTTCGTCAAACTTGACATTTACGCTCTCTATCACTTTTCTTGCGAAGATCAGAAAGACTCTGTAAGCAACAGAATTAGAAGAATAACCCAAAAAGATACCCTCATATGCCTTCGGACTAAACTTGTTCAGATTGTCTCTGTCATTCAGAACGTAGCATTTACACCCAAATGACTTGAATTATTTGATGTTCGGTTTGATACCGTTCATCAGCTCATATGGTGTTTTATTGAAACGACGATGCAGAATTGAGCGGTTCTGAGTATGACAGGTAGTTGACACTTCTTCAGCCCAATGAGAAAAAGGAAGACCTGAATAAGTAAGCATTGATCTGGCAGCCTCTACAAGCGTTTTGTTTCTTCTTTCAACAACCCCATTCTGTTGCGGTGTTCTAGCAGCAGAAAACCGTTGTTGTATACCTTGATCCTCGTAGAATGCTTGAAGAGTGTTGTTCTTGAATTCAGTACCATTGTTTGATCTAACAACCTTGACTTGCTTTTGCTTATTTGTCTGAATAGTTTTGATGAGGTTGATGAGTACTTCAGGAGTCTCGTCTTTTGACTTGAGAAACTTTACCCATGTATATCGAGAGTAATCATCAACAACAACAAGACATATCTTTTCTTACCAATGCTCTTTGTCTTCATCGGACCGCATAAATCAACATGCAGTAAGTCAAGTATGTCTGAAGTACAGGGTTCAGGATTTGGTTTGTGAGGATCTTTGTTCATTTTTCCTTTCTCACAATCCTGACAGAGGTGGTCTTTCTGGAAACGAAGAACTGGAAGACCTCTCACTGAATCATTCTTGACCAAACGATCCATATACTTAAAGTTGATATGTGCTAGTCGTCTGTGCCAAATCCAACTTTCATGAACAGAAGCTTTAGAAAGCAAGCAAATATCTAGAGGAATTTTGATCTTGGGAAGATCAATGGTATATAAGTTGGATCTTCTTTTTCCCACCAGTAAATCTCTACCACTATCATTCTTTACATCAACTCTTTTAGATTTGAAGCTAACTTCAAGATCTTTATCACAGAACTGCCCGATGCTGAATAAGTTGTGACTTAGGCCTTCAACGTAGCTGACTCTCTTGACATTTATATTACCTTGAACAAGATCACCATAACCAAGAATCGGAGCAGTCTCACAGTTTCCAAACTTAACACGACCACGACATTTTTCTTTATAATCGGAAAGTAGTGATTTGTTGCCAGTCATGTGTTTGGAACACCCCGAATCCAGATACCATAAATGACTAACCTGCACATACAAAAACTACACAGATTTAGGTACCCATATGCTTATGGGTCCCTTTTTGTTAGATTTGTGTCTTTTACTTTTTGAAAAATTATTTTTATAATTCTCATGAAAGCAATCATCAATAGAGGAATAAACATAATCATCAGAATCAGAACTAGAAGAAGATGAAACATGCTTTGCAATGTGAATCATTTGCGGAATTGAATATTTTGTATTTTTATTACAAAAATCAAATGTATCATTGTCACAAAGATTCACTACACAAGTATCTTCTAACAATTCAGACTCTATAGATTTCTGCTTTATCCTCCATATCAGCTTTTGTGATCTCTTCACAGTCCGATCTGAAACAGAAGAATCGGAAGAATTAGAATTTTCAGACAAGACACTATCATGTTTCCTTGACTTCTTTGACCTTCTTCTTTTACGCTTTGTTTTTGTTTTATAATACTGATCATTCAGACAAGAATCATCAACAATTGAAGTAGAAGAAGAAACTTTATCTAAGAGATCAACCTGAACATTCGACATAGATGAACTTGCCTTGGAGTGAGAATTTTCAGAAAAACACAAGTCAGAAGGAGGTTTGCGCAATGCATTGGTTGCGCAAACTGAACTTTGCGCGATTAACGGCTTGCGCAAAGTGTCGGTTTGCGTAACCAACTGGTTGCACAAATGCACACTATTTTTAAGAACTTGAGTATTTTCCTTAGAATCGTTAGAAAATCTAGAAGAATATTTGTCTTCAAAACTTGTTTTCATTATAAAAAGAAATAAATCATTTTCTCTATCAGTTTGAAGACTTTGTTCTTTCAATTTATCTTCAAGATCAACTATTTTACCTTCTAACACTAATGGAGGAACGTATCTCTTATACGACACCGGAGATACATTTTCCTTATCAGTGTTAGCATATATATCAACAAAATCAGTTGATAATGAAGATTTATTGGAAGATTTGACATTTAAAACATTTTTGGAATTTCTGGATTTCTTCATTTTCTCAGAAAAATACTTGTTATTTTCAGACGTATAAACAAATGGCATTTCCATTTTCTTGTTATGCATCCTCTTATGATTTTCAATTTCTAAAACTTGATTTTCATTCAACCAGTCAATTTTAAATTTAGGAGCATAATTCGCAAGAGTTAGATAATCAAACTTATATAAGGTTGGGGTTTTTGAAATAACATTTTTAGACAATGAGGATTTTCAAAACCAAGTCCCCACCTTTCTTTTATAGCCTCGTCACTCCTAGGCTTATTCATATATATAGTCTGCTCAGTTTGATTTCTCTTATACAAATTTTCTTCTAACACAATTATTTTATCAGATAATCTTTTGTTCAAATCAGTCAATTCAGTCAAAGAATCACGATAAGTCTGATTTGATAATTCTAAGTCATTCAAATTCTTTTGAAATTTCTCTTTTGTTTCATTTAAAATGATCTTTTCATCTTTCAGAGAAATTTTTAACTTTTCAATCAAAACAGACTTTTCTTGATTATCAAGCTTATCAGATATGAACTTGGAACGAAAATCATGTAAAGCATTGACAATAACATTCAATTGAGAAGAAACAAAATTAACATGAAACTCAGAAATTACCTCAGAATCATCAGAGGAGGTGTAATCTTCTTCATCATCACTCTTGTCGTCCCATATGAAGCACATGGCTGCAGTCTCTTCATTCTCAGCCTCGTTATCTGAATGATCCAACCAGTACTCCTCTTCAGCCATCAGAATGGTTCCGTTTTCTCTATTCTCAGCCAATTCCATCTTCTTTCTATAGAAAGTTGAGTCCTTAACAACCTTCACTCTACAATCCTTTGCTATATGACCCGGTTTTCCATAGTTGAAGCAGTTCATCACCTTTTTCTCTTCCTTTTTCGGTTCAGACACCTTAACAGGTTCATACTTTGGAGGGTATGTCTTTGATGGTGCACCAGGTTCATCTTTCTTTGAGCCGGAAGTGAAACGGAGGTTGTTGGATCCTGTTCTACGCTGAAACTTTTTCTGATAGTGTTGCGAGGGAAGTATCATTGCTTTCTCCAAGGCTTCACCATCATCTTCTGTGGAACCATCATTAGCTTCTTCTGTCAAAAGCTTGTTCTGCTAATTGACTTGCTAAGAGAGCAATTGGATCAACAGTTTTAGGCTTATTCTTCTTGTCAAGCTTAGCCTTCTTTTCCAACACCATGATCTCATCAGACATCAAAATTTCATACAGTTCCTGAATGGGCATAGTAGAAATCCTGACATCATTTCTCATCCGATGACAAGATTTGCTCCATTCAGGTTGGAGTGCATTCAAAAACTTCAGGTTGGCTTCTAAATCAGTCTTTGTTACCTTGATATTGTACAGATCATTGATGACTGCCCAAAATCTATCAAATACGCTTTTCAGACTTTCTCCATCCTTAGCTTTGAATTCCTCAAAATTATTCATGCATCTGGTCTGACGCAGTTGAGTTGACACAGCTGTACCAAGCATGATCTTTTCCAATTGAGTCCACATAAGCATAGGATTCTGTTTTAAGAAATCAATTCTGTTGTAGATCGAATTTGGTAGAGCAAGTATCAGGTTGGACTTTGCCTGACTTTCAGCTTGATATCTCAACAATTCATCAGCATCATACTCCCTCAAAGACTTCTCTACAGATGAAGTTAGAGTAGTTGCAGTAGCTGGTATAACTTTCATTGGCCTCTCCATAGGACCCTCAGTCAGAGATTTCATCATGTTATCCCCATTCTGTTGTCTTTCTATGAAGTTAATAAATCGGTCCTGCCACTGTTCAAATTCATTCTCGTTGATCAGTACGAGAGAACGTGTATCAGACCCCAATGACATCATCAGGTCATTCTTGTTCACTTGAGCTTGCAAAGACATCTTTGAGAAAATCAGAAAGTCAGAAAAAATTCTAAGTCTGGAACACACGCAAACTGATGGCGTAAGTAGTGAGATCTGCAAACTATACTTTGCGTAAGCTGAGTGATGCGAGAACTGAACTTTTCGGAACAAGAAGGTTGCACAAAATAAACTTTTTGGAACACGAAGGATGCGCAAATTGAGCTTTGCGTAAGTAGAAGGATACGCAAACTAAGCTTTGCGTAATAAGCTTGAAACGCGAACTAGATTTCTCGAACTGAGATTCGAAGACTGAGCTTTTCGGAAGCTTGATGATACGAGAAGTTTGTTTCTCGAATAGCACTTGATACGCAAACTATGCTTTGCGTAATCAGCCCAATGCGAGAACCTGAAACACTACACAAAGATTAGAACACAAGAACTTGCGCAAAGTAGTATGAATCTTGCGCAAACCAATAAGAACATGCGCAAACCTACAAGAACTTGCGCAAACAATAAAAAGACGAATAAAACTCGCAAGATCGAATGAAACTATGAAATTGAACCAAGAAATTTACACACTGAATATCGAAAACAACTTTTTAACACATTTCTAACAACAATTTTGATTAAAAAAAACTCTTAATCACAAATTCGTTGATGAAACAGTACGTGAACGAGTTTTTCCAGAAACCTTTTAAAATTCAAAATCGAGGATCAAAACTTAGTTTTCTTGCAAAACAATTTGAAACAAATATGATCGATTATCAAAAACGAATCTAACAAAACCAAATTCACACAAAATCGACTAGAAACCTATCCAAATTTGATGAATCAAGCAAAAAACGATATTTTCTTGAAAAATCAAGAAAATCAATCAAATTTTCCACTTTATCTACAAATTCAGTCTCGAAAAACGATTTCTCTCAATCCTCTCAAGATCTAGAAAGCTCTGATACCAATTAAAAGTCCAAGAATCACTAAATCTCTAGAGAGAAAAAGTAGAGAGAGAAAGTATACGCTCCAAATGTAAACTGATATTCAAAGTAAGGTTCCAAAGTTACAAACTCAAAGCACCTAAGGGACTTAAATACCCGAGGCCTTAACCAATAAAGATAAGCATTCTAAGAACAGTAAAGACAACTGAGAATAAATACAATGATTACTACAAAATTAGACTTAGCAAACACTCTTGAGATTCAACTTTGAAAACTGTGTTCTTTATAACAATTGAAAAAACAACTTTTTCAATGTCAGCCACTATTCTTTCATCAGATAAAATATTTTCAAGCTCGATTATTTTGCTTTCTAAAATGAGTGGAGGAACATAAATTTTAGCTTTTAAAGGTTTTGCCTCCAACTCTTTTATCGAATAGCTTTCAAAATAATCATTTGAAAAAGATTTTGGTTGTTCTGAAATATAACTATCATTCATCTTTTATTAGTAGAATGGTAGTTGCATTTTTTTTAAATTCTTTTTTTTCTCATCTTCTTTTGCCTCTACCTCATCCGGTGATTTGGTAACAAATTTGGGTTTCAAATTAGGATATTTAGCAGTTGTATATAGAAAATTAAAAATATATAAAGCAGTCTGTTTTCTGATGGATTTTTTAAGATAGTGTGGGTTTTTGTAACCGAGACCCCACTTCTCTTTAACATCAGTTTCTTCATTAGGAGTGTTTAAGGAGATGGTTTGATCTGTTTGGCGTCGTGCATATAATTTTGCTTCCAAACCATTTACCTTTTTTCTCTAAAGTCTTTTTTCTCAACCTGCAGTTTAAAAGCTGTTAGAACACATTCTTGCTTTTCAGAATCACACTTAGAAATCTTAGAAACAAAATCAGAAATCTTACTTTCTGTGACCCAGATTACTAGCACATAGTTTACACACAGATTAACAAGAACAGATTTATTGATCAAATCATATGAATTACAAGAAGTCACAGATCTCACTTATAATCACAAGTCTCACGTAGTATGTGTTCTCTTTATGTACGAATCTTACCAACTCTCTGAATATATGATTCTATGTGCATGTCTACTAAATCTAACACAAAGACTTGCGTTATATACTTGGTCAACATGACCTTAGCAAAGTCAACAATCTATAAACAATTACATGTTACACACTCACACTTTCTAAACCTTACATATTTGACCTTCTCTTTAATCTTGAATACAATATACGTCCAACAATCTCCCCCTTTGGATTGAAGATTAAAAATAATTGACAATTATCTTCAGGTCTTCTTATCTTCAAAAACATCTTCAACGAACATCCTCTTTCTACTCTTAACACTTGAAATATTTGATAATTTCCACAAACTTTGAAACTTCAAAAACTTTGTCCCTTTGATCAAACTTCAATCTCCTCCTTTGTCTTCAACAAAATTACATATTCTTCAGAAAAACCATTCTTTCTTTTCTCAGCTTTTTAAACAACTTGTAATTGACTTGAACTTGAACAACTGAAATTTTGTCTCTGACTATTAAATTCTCCCCCTTATTGATAATATCATCTTTAGTCTGACTTGGACTTTGACAAACTTTTCTCCAATTCTGGAAACTGACTTTGAAACCTTTATATATCAACCTCTTTTTGATAAATTGTGAGAAGCAGAATCATCAAAACTATTTCAATGTCAGCACAGTCTTTGAAACTTCTTCCCCAAAGAGTCAATGTAGCACAATCTTCATGATTAACAATTAGTCAATTAATCATGAATTGTTGGACGTATATTGTATTAAAGATTAAAGAGAAGGTCAAATATGTAAAGTTTAGAAAGTGTGAGTGTGTAACATGTAATTGTTTAGAGAGAGTTGACTTTGTTAAGGTCATGTTGACAAAGTATATAAAGCAAGTCTTTATGTTAGATTTAGTAGACATGCGCATAGAATCATATTCAGAGAGTTGGTAAGATTCGTACACATAGAGAACACATACTACGTGAGACTTGTGATTATAAGTGAGATATACGACTTATTGTAATTCATATGATTTGATCAATAAATTTGTTCTTGTTAATCTGTGTGTAAACTATGTGCTAGTAATCTGGGTCACAATTGGTATCAGAGCGAGAGATTCAACAGTTTGAAAATTTTCATGTTCGTTTTCTGAGTTTGAATTTCTTAAGTGGAATTGTGTGCAAATATGTGTTTTTGCTAAATTTGTTTGTTGATTTGTGGTCGAAAAAGGTTATAGAACATTTGTGTGCAATTGAATTTCACAAAAAAACATTTATTGATAGTCGATTTGTGATTTCTGAAAAAAAATTTGTTCGAAAAAGTTGTCGAGCATTGTTTGATCAAAATGTGTATGATTCAGTGTAAATTTGATTGTGAGACTGCATTTGATTGATCATTGTACTAACTTGTTTGATTCTGTGAAGTTACAACTTCTGATTTGAAGATTTGGATCGATTTATGAAATGAAATTGAATTTTTTAGACTTAGAACTCAAGAACTCACAAGATTTGAGTATTTCATACGAAGAACTCGTAGAATTCAGTTTAAGCAGAAAGAATTTGCATAATAGTTAATCTGAACTCATTAAGTAGAGAATTCACATATCTGTTATATATGAAATGTTGTAGAATTCGCATACGTTGTTTCTTAAAATTTCTAAGTGTTGGAATTCGTATACTTCAGTAACCGAAATGCAAGGATTCACAGAAGTATGTTTTGCGAAAAATTGAGTTTTAAAATATTAAGGCAAGAATTCGCAGAGAATCTTATACGAATTACATATAATTCGCTTACCTGAGTAATGCGAATTGTTTAGATTTTGCAAGGTAGAGTTATGTGAATTGCTATTTTTCGTACAAGTGTTCATACGAATTCTATTTGCGAAATACTTGTATGAGAAAAGGTTTTCAAGAAAATGTTTCCAAGGATAAAATTTGCATCATAGAGACGTGCGAATTGTAAAGGATTCCCAGAAGGCTTTATACGAATTCTGAAGAATTCGCATATAAGTTCATGCGAATTGCTTAAATTTTGTTTCTCTTATCTGCGAATTTTATACTTGTGCGAATTGTGAAACTTGCTTTACGAATTTCAAGTGTTGTGCGAATTCTAATACATATTTCATGCGAATTGCTACTTGCTTTTAAGTATATGCGAATTCTAGACTTAAGGTTTTTAGAAATTTCAGTTTCTGAAAAAATTTCAAGTTTTTCTCAAATTGTTGAATTAAAAGATCATTAGTAGCTTATTTCTTTGTGTGCAGATATAATTCATCATGTCTAAAGAATTGCTTTCCATGGGTTCCCAATCAAAACCTCCGATCTTGTCAATCGGAGAGTACTCACAGTGGAAAAGGAGGATGATTCAGTTCTTGAATCATAAGAATCATGACTACATGAAATCCATCATTCACGGACCAGTTCAACCAGTTGTCCCTGTAGCGGGCCAAGAGGCTACAGACACTTCTCCTGAAATTCCTGTTCAATATATGCCAAAACCATATCAGTACTATAGCGAGAGGGAGAAGGAACTTTACAAGATAGATGAAGAGGCTCTTATCTATCTCACTATGGCCATTCCAAACAATATCAACAATAGAGTAGATAGTCGAGAATCAGCTAAAGCCACGTGGAATGAGTTGGAACGACAATTTCACCGTATGGAGAAATCTATTCAGGAAAAGTTGAACCAGAGTATTAATGCATACGAAGGATTTCATGCCAAGGAAGGAGAAGCTCTTTTGGACACCTATACGAGGTTCAATCTGATTTTGAATGACTTGAGGCGAAACGGGATGAACAAATTTGTGTCTGAAATCAACTACAAGTTCATCAAGAACTTGAATCCTTAATGGAAGAGCTATGCCATCAACATACAGATGACTAAAGACATGGCACAAGAGAACGTTAATGACATCTTCACTACCCTTGCACAGGATGAGGATGAGGTGAAGCTTTTAAATGATGAAAAGAAGATTGTCAAGGACTCTTTACCTTTGCTAGCTGAAAGATCAAAGGGTTCAAGATCAAAGATCGTTTCCTCATCAAAGTACAAGTCCAAGAGATCCAAAGCTTTCCTTACAAAGCTTAGTCAATCGAGTTCTGAAGAGTCCTCTGATGACACTGATGTACATTCTGATGATGATATACAAAAGTTTGTTGAAAATCTGGCCCTCATCACCAAGCAATTTCAGAAAAGCTTTGGAAAGAAGAGGTTTTCAAAATCAAAATATGAAGGGTTCCGAAAAGACAAATCAGACAAGTACAAGCCGAGGTATGGGAAGAAATAAGGAAAGAAAGAAGAGAAAATAAAAGAGAAGAAAGAAGAGAAATTTGAGCTTAAGTACGGTAGGAGTTACAATTGTGGTAAACCTAGTCATTTCTCAAAAGACTGCAAGTTCAAAAGGGTAAAGAACTCAGAGTACTATGCCAAGAAATCTTTACTTGCAAAGAAGGCAGAAGAAGGGAAAGAACTGATGGCTGAGGAAGAGAATTGGTTCTTCCAAAGCTCAGATGAAGAATCAGCACACTTCACACAAGTGTGTATGATGGCAAAAGTTGATGATGAAGCTGAAACCTCTTCTGACCGATCTGATTGTGAATCCGAGGTAAGTACTCTTTATAATTTTGAACTTGTAGAATCTCTTATGGCTCAGATTCAAAATATGGAAAAAGAGTTTGAGAATATAAAAGGGAAAATTAGCAACGAAAGACAGTCAATGATGAGTTTTCGTGATGAAAACGCATTATTGATGGTTGTTGTTGAGGATAAAGAATCAGAGAAAGATGCCTTAAAGAAAGAGAAAGAAATTTTGAAATCTAAAATTACTGAGCTTGAAAGGAATCTTGTTAATTTAAATTCTGAAAAAAGAGAATTTAAAATTCAGTTTGAAGCTTGTTTTCAGGAGTGGAAAAAGGCTTATTGCAAAATCAAGCAGCTAGAGGATTTGAACTTAAAGAGAGGACAGACTGAGCAAACATTGAATTTATTAACAAATAAACTCCAAGATGTCCGTTTATATAATGCTAAAACGGGTTTAGGTTTTGAAGAAAATGATGTTTTAAAGCGAGCCCCAAAAAACTTGTATAATTTTGATAAATTGAGAACAAAACCTAAGAAAATCCCGGACATTCATGACACATTTGTTAAAGCTGAAACTCTTAAGTCTGATATTTCTCATAATGGTAAAGAAGTGATTAATGATGACACATCGAGTTGTGCTGATTCAATTTCAAGTTTTAAATCTGTTGGTTTTTCTTATAATGAATTGAATAAAAGCTATAAAACTAGAAAACCTGAGTTTGTTGAGTTTCAATCTTTATTTTCTACTCCATCACCAACAGAATCAGCCAATATGAATTAGACACTGATGTTGAAAATCAGACTCCAATATCTGAATTAGTCACTTCTGAATCTCCAAAAGAATTAAGACAGATGAGTGCTTAAATGTCATGAATCATAGCATTAAAACTGATTTTTCAAAGAAAATAACTGAGGAGATTTTTGCAAACATGATGAATGCTTCAAATCCTGTTTCTATCATTAAGAAGTTAAAATCAAATTATGTGTTGAGTTCAACATCTACTTTTGAGAAACAAATCAAAGATCTTCAAAAGATCATTGAAGAGTTGGAAGATGAGAATTGTGATCTCAAATTCAAACTTGACAAATCTTTTGAGGAAAACAAAGAACTCTCCAAAGAGTTAAAAGATTTAAAAGTTGATTTGTTTATGCAAAATTTAGATGAGAAAAAGATGTTTGAATCTCAGAAATGGAATGTTCATTCAAACCCAGAGTTAGAGACTATCACATCCAAAACCTCTGTTGTTTATACTGATACTCCTGAATATCCTCCAAGCATTTTTTAGAAAGGAGTGTCTTCTGGTAACTCAAAGAAAATTTTATCCTTTAAGAAGAAAACTGACAAGGTTTCATTTCTTGTTTCAGATTTAAGAAAGCAAAAAGATAAAGAAGAATGGGTGAAGAAGAAGTGTGAAAATAAATTTGGTGATAATAAAAGTAGTGTTACTGATAGTGATAGTTTGAAATGTACAAGTTCTAACGAATCAAAATGTCAAAAGTGTATGAACGTTTGTACTCAATTTGATAAATTAAAACTATTGACATTTGCTCGTAAGACCTTTATTTGCAAACACTGTCATGACAATGCTTTTACAATTCACACCATTCCTCGTAAGTCTAAAGTTGTTAAAAAGGCATCTCGAGCTAAATCTGTATCTAAATCCTCAGCTCAACATGCTAAAGTTTTTCATGCTAAGAATGCTTATCATTCTAGAAAACAAAAATTTCATGAGCTGAATGTAAAAATGGTTTGGAAATGGGTACCTAAGCCTCGTTATGATTGGCGAATCAAGGCTAAGGTAGATGATTTGAATAAATTGCATAAGGCTAACCAAGAAGGACCCATTTGGATATGGGTACCTAATAAGAAGTAACTTGAACTTTTTGTAGGCCTCACATCTGTGGTACATCGATTCAGGATGCTCGTGACACATGACTGGATTTAAGCATCTCTTACATAACTATGTTGAGGAACCTGCAGGGACAGTTAGTTTTGCAAATTCTGAGCTTAACAGAATCATTAGAGGACACGGTTCATTGAAAAACGGCACCCTGACAATCAAGAAAGTACTGTTTGTAGATGGACTTGATCATAACCTTTTCAGCACAAGTCAATTTTGCGACAGTCATTTCCAAGTTCGGTATACTGTTGACAGTTGTTTAATTAAAGAGAAGGATGGATGTGAAATTTTTAGAGTAGAGCGACAAGAAAATCTATATGCAATTCCCTTTCCAACACTTTCTGCAACTAGATCTGTATGTCTAATTGCCAAATCTTCAAAGGTTGAAAGTTGGATTTGGCATCGGCGTCTGTCTCATCAAAATTTTCAAGCGATAGATCAATTGGCGAGACGTGGCTTAGTCAAAGGTCTACCAGAACTGAGGTTTGAGAATAATTCACTTTGCCCCGCCTGTGAGATGGGAAAAATGAAATGCAGTTCACATAAAGCAAAGACATAATTCTCTTGCTCAACACCTCTGGAGCTTATTCACATAGACCTTTGCGGCCCAATGAGAACTCAGTCTATTAACGAAAAGAAGTATATACTTGTTATGATAGACGAGTACTCCAAATACACTTGGCTGGAATTTCTACGAAACAAATCAGACGTGCCAGAATTAATCATTGCCTTCATCAAAAAGATTCAGGTTCGACTTCAACTACCGGTTAAGATATTGAGAAGTGACAATGGCACAAAATTTAAAAATGATACACTTCAGAGTTATCTCACGTCGGTTGGGATCTCTCACAATTTTTCTGCTGCCTACACACCTCAACAGAACGGTGTGGATGAAAGGAAGAACCGAACCTTGGTTGAAGTTGCTAGAAGGATGCTGGCATATTCTGGTCTTCCAATGTATTTGTGGGCTGAAGTCGTTGCAACTGCATGCTTTACACAAAACCGTATCATTGTTATTAAGCGTCATAAGAAAACAACGTATGAGCTTATAAATAATAGAAAACCAAATTTTAAATTTCTTCGCATTTTTGGTTGCAGGTGTTACATCTTAAACAGCTGTGATAATCTTGGCATGTTCGACAAGAAAGCAGACGAAGGCTATTTTGTAGGATACTCTTTGATGTTAAAAGCCTATCGGGTCTATAACAGACGAACCAAGACTATCATGGAGAGCGTTAATGTGTCTTTTGATGAATCATCAACATTGATTTCTGAACACAGTAGTTCATAACTCAAGCTGAAACCGAAGGCTTCTATTCAAGACAGAATAGAACCCAAACCTTCAAAGACTAAGTCTTCTCACTCACCTACTGTCACATCTGAGTTGGATTTACTGTTTTTTGATGTATTTATGGACATTTGTGCAGATTTTGAAAAATCAAGCATATCTGCATCAACATCAGAAGTCCCAACTGTTATTTTTGAAGTTATTTTTGGACCGTCTGAACCTGTCACAACAACAACCTCATCCAGTACATCTACACCTGTTATTTTTGACAATACTAATTTGAATTCTGCATCTGCAGATACAGATTTTGGAAAAGAAGTCCCGAGTACTTTTTCTGCTGCTCCAGAACTACATCAGTCAGAATTAAATGTACAAGATGTCCCAAAAACATCTGAGGTTGCTCATGCGATATATGATGAATATGATGATGACAACACGCAGATTTCTGTTCAACCACTTCCAAGCACTACAAGATGGACAACAGATCACCCCTTAAATAATATAATCGGTGACGTACATAGTGGAGTTCAAACGCGGGCGGCATCTGCAAATTTTTGTTTATACTCGATTTTCCTTAGTTCCCTTGAGCCAAAGAAAGCATCAGAAGCCTTGCACGATCCTGATTGAATTTTATCCATGCAAGACGAGCTTCTACAATTCGAGAGGAATAAGGTCTGGCGACTTTTCCCACTTCCTGAAGGAAAATCAGTGATTGGCACAAAGTGGGTTTTCAGAAATAAGAGAGATGAATCTGGAGTTGTTGTTAGAAATAAAGCTCGCCTCGTTGCAAAGGGTTATTGCCAACAAGAGGGAATTGATTATTACGAGACATTTGCTCCTGTTGCACGGAATGAAGCTATTTGGATCTTCTTATCGTATGTAGCCCACAAGAATTTTACAGTCTATCAAATGGACGTAAAATCTGCATTCTTGAATGGGATTTTGCATGAAGAGGTTTATGTTGCTCAACCCGAAGTCTTTGTCGATCCGAAACACCCTGACTATGTCTATGTTAGGTCTGATTTTATAATAATCATTGTATTTATAGGGCTTGGTCAAATACTGTGTCTTTAGTCGTATACTGTTTTGTATTGACCAAGGATATTTAAGTCCCTTTGGTCTTGTTTCCTTGTAAGAACCTTCACGCTCATATTGAATATTGTTACTTTGCGCATGCTTGTCTTTCTCTCTCTACTTTCTCTCTCTAAAGATTCATTGATCTTGGACTATCAATTGGTATCAGAGCATGTTTTAATCTTGAGAGAATTGAGAGATTGCTTTTTGAATCTGAATTGGTGATTGAAATCGAAAATTTGATCGATTTTCTTGAATTTTCAAGAAAATCTCGTTTTCTTGATTTCTCATAAAATTTGGATGTGTTTGTGGTCGATTTTGTGTGTTTTTAATGTCATTAGTTTCGTTTTTGTTAATCGATCACATTTTTTTCAGCTTGTTTTACAAGAAAATCAATTTTAGATCTTTGATTTTACGATTTTGGGTTTTCTGGAAAAACTCGAGTTCGATACTGTTCGATCATCGAATTTGAGAATTTGTGTTTTTTAATCGAATTTGTTGTTAAGAATGTGTTAAAAAGATGTTTTCGATACTCAGTGTATAAAATTCTTGATTCAATTTCATAGTTTCGTTCGTTCTTGCGAAAATTTCATGTTTTTTACACTTTGCGCATGTTCTTCCACTTTGCGCAACATTCATCATCGTTTGCGCATGTTCATCTTTTGAATTGCATGTTCTACTAATCTTGATCTTGTTTTTCAGGATTTCGCATCAAGCCACATACGCAAAGTCTCAGTTTGCGTATCAAGTTCCTTTCGAAAAGCCAAGTTCGCGTATCATCAAGCTTCCGAAATATCCAGTCTTCGTATCTCAGTTCAAGGTCTACTTCTCGGCTCAAGCTTAGTACGCAAAGTCAAGTTTGCGTATCCTTCATCATACGCAAATATTACTTTGTGTATCCTTCTACGTCCGCAAAACTTTGTTTGCGCATCCTCCTTACTGCACAAAGTCAAGATTGCGCATCCTTCTGCTTCCGAAAGACTCAAGTTTGCGCATCCCTCTACATACGTGTTAGAGCATAAATATGTTGGATTCAAGATCATAAAGATTGAAGACAAAAGATCAAGAAGTCAAAGTTGAGAAAGTCAACTCTCATCAAAGTCAAAGTTTTTTGTTAATAAAGTCAAAGTCAATGTAATTGTATTTTGTTTTCCTTTGTAATTGTCAAGGGTATAAATACCTTTGTTGTCTTTGTAATCAGTAGAACACTCATTTTGTAAACAAATCAGAGAAGAGGTGTTTAGAAAATCATTCTAGAGAGAGAGAGTGTTTGTAGAGAGAGAAAGTTGTGAATTTGTAATAGTTGTGATTGAAATCAATGAATGTGATTTACGAAATCTCATCTTGAGTGTTTGTTACTGAATTAGAACTTGAATCTGGGAATAACAATTGGTATCAGAGCAGATCCAAATAGAAAAATCAAGAAATTCAAGAAAGTTTGTTTTTACTTTTCATCTTGTCCAGATTTGATTATGAGTTTGAGTGAGTTTTTAGAGTTGTAATCGATTAGGTTTTGTTAGGAATGTGAAATCGATTGAGTTTGTATAGATAGATTTGAGAATTGCCTTGTATTGAATTCGAATTTTTGAAGTTTGTGGTTTTGGGTTTACACGAGTTCTTGAAACTGTTCTTGATTCAAAAGTGTAATTTTTGTGTATTTGATCGAATTTTTGTATTAGTTTTGTGTTCTATATGTTTAAACGAGTGAATTGTTGAAAGTTAGTGTTGTAATTCTAGGTTTAGATGAGTGATTGGTGAATTTTGAACGATTTTCAAGGTTTGCGGGTTATTCATCAGATGTGTGTTTGACTCATCAAGATGTGCGTTTGATTCATCGAATTGTGCGGGTCATTCAAAGTCTGCAGATGTAAAGTCATTTGAAAATCGAGAAGTTAAGTTGTGCGGGTCTAATGACAAACGCATAGTAGAGGTGGTTGAGTTGAGACTTGTGGTTTGCGTTTGCTTCTCGTCACACAAAGTAGAGGTTTGCGGTTCCTTTGTGAAACGCAAAGTGGAGGTTTGCGATTCCAGTGTGAAGCGCAAAGCGTGAAAAACGTGGAATATTTTGTTTTGAGAATTTTTCGAAATTATAAAATGCCATTTAATAGTGAACAAAAGTGCTAAGTCTGCCTAGGGGGGACAAAAGTTCTTTCTGTGATCAAAATCTCTGAATTTTTTTTTAAGATTTCTGTATTTTTCTTGTGATTTCATTTGGATTAACGATCATTTTTGTCAAGTTCTTTTTATAACAAATATTCAAGATGGGATATTTTGCTGATGATGAAAAGAAGTTTAAAGAGCTCAAAAAGGAGAATGAAAATCTTACTTCCTTAGTTGATAATTACACAAAGAGATCAAAGAGATATAAAGATGAAAGAAATCAACTGAGAGAAGAAGTCAACAATTTAAAGAAGATAAATGAAGATCTACTAAAACAGACTTCTGGGCTTAGTGAAGATAAGGTAATAAGTTTGGAAACTGAGAATACTGAGCTGAAAAATAAAATCTTTGACTAGGAATATCAGATTATCCAAATCCAGAAACAAGCATCTATTGAAAGTTATGAAGAGACGATTAAGAGTCTGGAAGATGCTAATGCTGAACTTCAAATGGAAATATCTGATCTGGAGAAAAAGATGGTCAAAGAAAGGTCTGATTTTGAGACTTAAAAGACTTCATTTGCAAAGAAATTCTCAGACTTTTCTAGAAAATGTGCTGATGAGAAGAAATCGGTTGAGTTTAAATGCATTCAGCTTTCTCAACAGATTTCTGAGTTTTAGAAAGTAAATATTCTGGAAAGAGAAAAGTTTGCAAAGGAAAGAAAGACCATAGAGCAAAAGAATGTTGGGATATTCAAAGAGATATCTGGTTAGAGGACAAATGCTGAAATGGGCTTTGAGGAAGAAAGAAGCTTATTTGAAGCTGAGATTAGAAAGCTAACTGCAAAGCTATCTGAGCTATCTACAACTGCATTGAAAGATCAACAAGCGAAGTCTGAATTCAAGAAAGAGATTGACCTACACATCAAAGAGAAGAACAATCTATATTTAAAGATTAAAGAGCTTGAAAAGATTGTTTCAAACGTGGTGGTGACTGAGCAAACGACTCCAGAGTCAAAAATCCACACACCTAGAAATAATTCAGCTGACTTTAAAAAGACAGCCTCAAGCTCATACATGAAACCTGTTTCTTCAAGAAGGTTAGTAAATTCATTCAATCATATTCGTACTTCTAATATTTTCTCTGATCAAAATGTAGATGGTTCGGGTACACAAAGAAGAAGAAGAAAATATCAAGAAGAGAAACTGGTATGGAAAGTGAAACTAGTGGATGATGATAAGAAGAATGATGAGAAGAAGGAAGAAAATAAAGGAGAGAAGAAAAGTAACAAATCATTTGTACATGCATTAACAGCCAAGAAGAACAAAGTGCTGAAAGGTAAACCTGATCTCGCTTACTCGAGAGATCAAATGATCAGGTTATCTAAAAAGAGGTATTGTTCTTACTGTAATACATATGATTTTGTTCATAAAGCTAGTGATCATTTCTGGTATGGTTCTTCTTCAGTTACTCCCATACGAACTGCAACTAACACATATGGACCCAAATACCAGTGGGTACCAAAGTCAAAAAGTGAATCTGTGTTGCAGGCACCTACATTCAAGAGGGAGTAAGAGAACCAATGTTTCTAAGTATATCAGCTTAGGACCTGTACTTGAACGAAGGATGGCTCTTGAATAACATAGTTCAAGACCCGCACCTCAATGTCAACAAAAAAAAAGGCTTCTAAGTAAATCACCTTAAGACCCGTACTTCAACGAAGTGTGACTTCTAAACACAACAGTTTAGGACTCGTACTTCAATGATGAAAAAGATATGTTACTCCTGGGCTGATAAGAAGATGTACTTCGATACTCAGATGAGGAAATCAACCTTTAAGAGGGAGTATATATTTTTCTGGAAATATGTATTCGGAAGATATGATGAACTACACTTCAAAGGGAGTTGTAGATATCTATAATGTGCTTTATCACTGATAAACTACAGATGCATATTTTCAGGGGGAGTAAAAGGATTATGATTTCTGATTATTTCAGATCAGAACTCGTACTTTAATCGTTTTTATTGCTTTATGTCATTTTATTTTTGAATAAATTTTTGTGAATAAATTTTGACTAGACTTTGAGACTTATGCAGGATGTGAGAGAATGACATGATCATATCATTTTGACTTCAGCATGACTTCATGAGATTTAAGACGAAGCTAAAAGGTAAATTTCTTATCTTAATCTCCAATATATCTGAAAGAAGGACAACTTTCAGATATAGAAAACATGTTCTAAAATGTTCAAACCACTTTCCGAATTTTAAACAGTTTTTATAATTTGGAAGTGTGATTTTAAATGTTTTTATTTTATTTTTGTGCTTCATTGATAAATAAACCGTGTGTTTCCAAAGATAAATACTTGCGTATTGTGTTTTCTACATACTTTCAAGTATTCACACACATCGGTTTAATTTTTGATCAAAATGTTCTTACCATGTCTCTAAATTCAAACAATTTTTCGATGGTAAGACACTCCACTTGTACTTTAAAGAATTTTGAGTGATATTTCATTTCGAAACGCCATTTCGAGAATGTCTATATTTTTGTTTCGTATGGGCAATATCCATTATTCTTGACCATAAGCCTTGATTGTTATATCATTCATTTCTGATCATTTTCATATAATGTCAGATTTTCAAACAAGTCTCTTGCATTCATATTCATTCATATAATATATACTTGTTTGAAATACTTCAATGTTTTAAAATGCTCATATTTTCATGATTATACTCTGAGCATACATATATCTGACCCATATTTTCTATGATTTAAATGTTCAAAATAAACCATTGTGAGCAACATATGCTTTGTAGGACTGGGTTCTTTGTGCTAGGAATTAATTGAACTTCTATGAAATCACGTTAACCAATGATTTCTACCCAAAAAGTTAATCCTTTAGTGATTGAGTGTGAGGAGTCAAAAAGAAATGAGTGCGGGTGTGATGAGGTAAAATGGAAAAGAGAGTTTGGTTAGTAGTGAGCTTAATGATTAAAAGAAGGAGGGTGAGAGATCATAGTAAAAGAATATCAAACTCTGCACAAACTACTTTCTGAGCCGGGCAGCCACATTACTAGTGTTTCACAACTCTTTGGTAAACGTTATTGAAACAGGCAATTAGCCCATGCCAACTCTTGCTTAAACCCCACCAACCACTCATTTTCTTCTCAAAAAGAAAATGTTTCATATTTTATGGGGACGCAACATATAATCTATCTGGTTTTCATTTGGAAAATCTGGATATTGAAAAAAAAGGAAGTCTGCCCCACCTTCGCACTTCAATCATGCACTTAGAGTTTGTGTTTATCTACTGTTGTCTCAGTGGTTTACACTATGTTGAGCCTTATGAAAGCAGTTATTCGTGCTTAATTCTTTCTACACGTGCACGAACACACAAAGAATTCGTTTCTTTGTCATAACATTCATAGAAATTGCCTTTGTGGTATTTCGATGATTGGATGGAAGCCCTGGGGGAGTGAACATCACAAAAGCTCCTTTATATTATGTATTCGTTATACACAGTGACTTTGTGTTACTGACAGGCATTTTAACTGATTCATCTGTTGATTCAGGAGTTACATGTTCTTAATTTGTCTGGATTTGAAAAGATCTAGATAATTATCTTGGAGGATTGACAGAATCATAGGCTCAGTTGGACAGATCAGAATGGTCAATGACATTTCTTGAAGAAAGTTTTGATGATATCGATGCTCTAATCATCAAAAAGGGGGAGAAGATAAAGAAATGTGTGATTCAAAAAAATGTTAAAGTTGAAAGAAGTGTTTGTATTGGATATGGATAGAGATATTTTAGATTTGAAGTTTGATCATAGTTGATAAGAGAAAGTTCAAAGAATTTCGAAAGCAAGCAGATTTTGGAGAAAGTTTATTTGAAGAAAGTTGGATAAATCATTCAGAGGTGAAAATGAAGATAATTTCTTTCAATGTCTGAAAGAGGTTTGCTTACAACCTTGGGGGAGATTGTTACTATTTTTGAATATCAGACGTTGGAAAGATTGTTGAAAGTTTTTGAAGACAAACCTTATCATTGAGTTACTTCAATCGAGCTTAAAGAGAGAAGATCACATTGCTAAATCTTTTAGTAATGATCTTGATCTAAAGGGGGAGATTGTTAGAGCATAAATATGTTGGATTCAAGATCATAAAGATTGAAGACAAAAGATCAAGAAGTCAAAGCTGAGAAAGTCAACTCTCATCAAAGTCAACGTCTTTTGTTAATAAAGTCAAAGTCAATGTAATTGTATTTTGTTTTTCTTTGTAATTGTCAAGGGTATAAATACCTTTGTTGTCTTTGTAATCAGTAGAACACTCATTTTGTAAACAAATCAGAGAAGAGGTGATTAGAAAATCATTCTAGAGAGAGAGAGTGTTTGTAGAGAGAGAAAGTTGTGAATTTGTAATAGTTGTGATTGAAATCAATGAATGTGATTTACGAAATCTCATCTTGAGTGTTTGTTACTCAATTAGAACTTGAATCTGTGAATAACAATACGCAAAGTCTACTTTACGCATCTCTCATCATACGCAAAGCTAACTTTGCGTACCCTCTTTTACACGCAAAAGTCGTGTTTGCGTATCTGCCTTAATACGCAAAGCTCTTGTTTGCGTTCTCTTCCTGACACGCAAAGATCTATTTTGCGCAAGCTCTTGACAGAAATATTTCTGAACATCAGAAATGGATTATGCCAAATTTGCTTTCCAAGCTAGGTTCTACTCCAATGATCTGATGATGCAATTGGGAACAGATACCCGTTCACCAGTTTTAATCAACGAAGATGAATTTACACAGTGGCAAGATAGGTTTGTTATTTTCATTGAACGTCAGACTAATGGAGAGAATATGATGAAATCTTTATCTGAATGACCATTTGTCAGGCCGAAAAATGACATTCCTTTGACTGCTGAAGAAATCAAACGCGAAAAAGCTGATAGAGAAGCAAAGTCCAATTTGATGCTAGCTTTGCCCAACACAATCTACAATCGAATTAATTATTTCAAACATGATCCAAATATGATGTGGACTCAGTTAGAAAAGATCATTCTTGGGTCATCAGTTGCTACTCAAATATGCCAAACACGCTTCATGAATAACTATGAGGAATTTAAGGCAAAGGACAATGAATCTCTGAAGGTGACTTTTGACCGGTTTTGCATTGTGATTAATGATTTAAGAAAGATTAGAGTGGAAAAGACTGCTCTTGAGACGAATCTCAAATTCCTTAATGCTTTTCAGCCTGAGTGGAATAAAACTTGTCATAGACTAAGGAACGATGTTCGGATTTCCACAATGCAGATTCAGGAACTTTATGAGATTTTGCTAACTGATGAGAGCTTGGTGATAGAGAAAAAGGCCAAGATGGACAAAAAGAATATAAGACAGTTGATCCGGTTGCTCTCCTCACGAAGCAACTGGCTGAACAAGCGTTGTCTGATAATGTTTACACCGGGTCAACTGAAGATGATGGCGAGGCATTACAGAAAGCTATGATCCTTCTCTCTCAGCATTACAAGAAAAAGTTCCAACCTCGATCGAGTTCCAACTCTTATCGCTTCACTTCTGGCTCTACAGTCAAAGTGCCCGAGCCTAAGACTGTTTCTTGTTATAACTGTGGAAAGCCGGGTCACTACTCAAAGGAGTGTCGATCTAGGGATTTAGCTTACTATAGGAAGAAAATGGAACTAGCAGAAAAGAGAGAGAACGGAACTGCTTTGCTGGCCGAAGAAGAATTATGGTTGGATCACTCTGACGACGAAGCTTCGAACGTAGAGATCACTCACATGTGCTTCGTTGGAGATGATCAGTCCAACGATTCTGATTCAGATGAGGATGAGGTATATTCTGAATTTGACTGCAAATTTATTACCTCTCAGTTTGATATCATGATAATTGCTTTATCTGATTTGCGTTCAAAGATTTTATCTGAAAATAATTTAAATTCTGAAAATTCAGATTTGATTGACAAACTGAATTTTTTTTTGAAAGATGAAAAATCTATTTTAGAAAATACTAAAGACATCTTTCAAAAGAAATTGGATGATTTGGAAAATTCAAATAAGACTTATCTTGAATCTTTGACGGCTATGACAAATTTAAAAGATGATTTTCAGATAAAATAAATAAGTTAGAAGAAAAACTTTATCGAAGAGACCAATCTGAACAAACAATTTATATGAACAAACCAAGGAGTGAAGAGGCTTTAAAACAAAGGTGGGGACTTGGTTTTGACAATCCTCATTGTTTAAACAAAGTGATAAACGAAGTTGCTACTTTATATAAATACGATTATCTGACACTTGCACATTATGCTCCTCAGTTCAAATTTCATTGGACTAGTGAAAAGGAGGTGTTAGATCTCGAAAATGAGAAAATGACAAATTATAAGAAAAATGAAATTCCTTTTGTTTATACGTATGAAAATGCCAAATATTTTCCTGAAAAATCAAGGAGAAGTAGAAGAATTTTAAATGATATATCTTCTGTTAAATCTTCAATGTCTGATGATTTTGTTCCTTTTTATGCCCCTGATTCTGATAAGGAAAATATTTCTCAAATAATTTATGATTCAAAGAAATATACTCCTCCTTTAGTTTTAGAAGGCAAAATCATCGATATTGAAGACAAGATAGAATATCAAAATATTTTGAAGAAAATTGAATCTGATATTATTTCTTTCTTTCATGACATCTATTGTTGAAGAAAAATTATTTTCTCAAAAATCAGATTCTATTTCTAGCCTTTCTTCTGATTATAAGGAAAAGAAAAGGGAAATTTCTAATTTTAAAATCTTTTCTCAAAATAATTCAGACTCTGAAGCTCATTCAGATTTATTAGTTGATTAGATTGGTTGCTTGGATAAATTTATTTCTTCTGATTTTGGATATTTCGTCTAAAATTCTTGATGATTCTTTTACGCTAAATGATCAATATTATAAACCTAAGGGTAAAAGAAGACGGTCAAAGAAGTCAAAGAAACGAGATATAGTTCTTTCTGACAGTTCTAATTCTTCCGATTCAATTCTTACAGATAGGGCTTTGAGCGCTCGATCAAAGAAGCAAATCTGGAGAGTGAGGCGGACATCAAATGTTTCTATGACTGAGGAAGATAGATATGTAGACAATTGTTATAAAAGTGATTCATTTGCTGATATGAAGAAATGTTAAAGTTTTGAAGTTTGGAAGAGATGATATCATGATCTGATAAAGTTTTGTGAAGTTGATTTTCTAAAATGTTCAAGTCAGAAAGTTCAAAGGGAAGATTTGAAGACAATCAAAGAATTTCTGAAGTTTTGAGGAAGTTTTCTTTGAAGATTATTTGCTGAAATGCAATTCAAGATGATTCTGAAGATAATTTCTTTCCAAAGTCTGAAAGCGTTCTATGAGAGCTTTGGGGAGATTGTTCATCATTTGAAGATAACTTTGGAAAGAAGACTGTTAAAGGAAAAGGGGAGATTGTTCAGACATAGCTTAAAGTGAAGATTTAATTGCTAAATCTTTCAACAATGATCTTGAATCCAAAGGGGGAGATTGTTAGAGCATAAATCTGTTGGATACAAGATCAAGAATACTGAAGGTCAAAGTTGAGAAAGTCAAAGCTGCTAAAGTGAAATCTCATTAAAAGTCAAAGTCTATTTGAAATAAGTCAATGTATTTTGTATTTGTATTTTTCCTTGTAATTAGTAGTTAGTATAAATAGTTTGTTTTCTTTGTATTTTGTAAGATACGATTTAGAGAGAACTGAAGTGTGACAAGTCAGATTGTAGAGAGAGAAAGAGAGAGTTCTAGAGAGAGAAAGTGTAAAGATTGAATTTGAAAGAAATCAAACAGGTAATTGATTTGTTTTTATCTTGTTTGTTTGATTGTTTGATTAGAAACTAGATTCTGGAACAAACAATTGGTATCAGAGCAGATCCAAATCAAGAAAAATCAAGAAATACGTTCGTTCGTACTGTTCATCAAAGTCCAGAATCGATTTCGAGTTTAATTGAGTTTTTGGTGTTGTAATTGATTAGGTAATGTTAGGAATGTGAATTCGATCGAGTCTGTATAGGTGTTATAAAGAATTGCACTGTATTGAATTCGAATTTTTGAATTTTTGTGATTTTTTTGTAAACACGAGTTCTTGACACTGTTCTTATTCAAAATAGTAATTTTTTGTTTTTGATCGAAAATTAGTGTTAGCTTTGTATTCGATTTGTTGAAAAGACCAAATTATCGAAGTTTTGAGTCTGAATTCAAGGTGTAAATGAGTTTTTAGAGTGATTCTGTTCGATTCAGAGGAATGCGGGTGTTCATCGAGGAATGCGTCTGATTCATCAAGGATTTTGGGTCTATCAATAAGGAATGCGGGTCATTCATTGCTGAAAGTGCGGGTTTAATAACAAACACATAGTTTGACATGCGGGTGCTTCTTGACACGCATTTTGAGTAATGCGTTTGCTTAGTGACATGCATAACAGAAATCTACGACTCCTTGTGACACGCATAGTAGAGACTTGATATTCTTTGTGACACGCAAAGCAAAGAATTGTGGTTCAAGTGTGACACGTATTGTGAGAATTTCGGGTCAAGTGTGACAAGTATTTTGAGGAATGCGTTTCAAGTTTAACACGCATTGGTGAGGAATGCGTTTCAAGTTTAACACGCATTGTTGTGGAATGCGTTTCAAGTGTGACACGCTTTGCTGATGAATGTGTTTCCTGAGTGACGCGCATAGTATAAAAGACTTGAATTTTTTTTATTTTTTCGAAATTGCAATATGCCCTTTAATAGTGAAATTTTTTTCTCTAGGGGCGCTGCCCCTTGACCCCACCCGCTAACCGGGTAGCGGGACCCCCGTGCTAAGTCTGCCTAGGGGGACATAGTTCTTTTAGTGATTAAAATTTCTGATTTTATATTTCAAGTTTTCTGTATTTTCTTGATTGTTTCATTTGGACTAACGATCAGTTCTAGTTTCTTATTGATATATTTTTCAAACAGGGTTATACAAGATGACTTCCAAAGATGCCCTTTCAATTGGAACTGATGTGAAACCTCCAATTTTATTCAAAGGCGAATATGAGCAATGGAAAGATAGATTCCTGGATTTCATAGATCGGCATTCAAATGGAGAGAATATTGTACTGTCTATCACCGAAGGTCCAATGGTTCCAATAACAGTTCAAGTACCTGATGTTGACTCTTCTGATAGTGAAGATGGAACTGAAGAAAGAGAGCAAAAGATGAAAACAGTGACAGTAGATATTTCTCAATATTCTGAAGAGCAGAAAAGCCGATACAAAGCCGATAAACAAGCGAGATCTTTACTTCTTCAAAGCATCCCAAACGAGATCTACATCAAGATTGACAGTTATAAAGCCAATGCAAAGAAGATGTGGGATCAATTACAAAAGATGATGATGGGATCAAAGGTCGGAAACCAGATGAAAGTGGCAAACTACATTAATAGCTATGAGGAGTTCAAAGCCAAGGAGAATGAGAGTCTGGAAGATACTTATGAGAGGTTTGTGTTGCTTCTGAATGAGTTAACAAAGAACAAAGTTAAGAAGAAGCAACTGGAAAACAATGTCAAATTCTTGAGTATCTTACGTCCAGAATGGAAGAAGCATACAAGAAGAATGAAGCAGATGAAGGATTTACATGAAATTCCACTACATGAGGTATTTGAAACCTTAAAGCAGAATGAAGAAGAGGTTGAAGAAAAAAAGGGATGAAAAGAAGAAAGCAGTACAAGCTTCTGATCCTATTGCCTTAGTAGCTGGAGAGAAGTTGAAAGAAAAGAAAGAAAAGAAAAAGAAGATAGTTCTTACAACTTCTGAGTCAGATTCTGTTTCAGATAGTGATGATGGCGAGAGTCTGAAACAAGCTATGATTTTTCTGACCCGTGCCTTTCAGAAGAAATTTTATAAGAAGCCGGGATCAAATTCTCAACGGTATTCTTCTTCGAGTTCAAAGAACCATGAACACCGGGAAAGGGTGGAAGGAAAAAGGTATGAAGAGCAAAGATATGTGGAAAAGAAACCGGATGAGAAGAAAAAGTTTGCGAATGACTACACCGCTGTTGAAAAGTCAACAACTGACTCAATCAAATGCTACAATTGCGGGAAGATGGGACATTATGCCAAAGATTGTCGGAAGCCGAAAGTACGCAACTCTCCGTATTATCAAAACAAGTTGCTTTTGGCAAGACAACAAGAAGCTGGTGTAGCTTTGATGGCCGAGGATGAGTTTTGGTTGGATCATTCCGAGGATGAAGGTGAAGAGAAAGAAGAAAATGCTCATATCTGTCTAATGGGCAAAGAAGAAAAAGGTGACGAGTCAGATGATGAATCAGTTAATGAGGTATTAAACTTAACTCCAAAAGATTTCATTACCAAGTTGGAAACCATGGTGGTTGAGCTTCAAAATTTACAAAATAATCTGAAAAAGGAAAAAGAAAGAGTTGTTAAAAAGAACAAGAAGATCTTTGAACTTAATACTTCTGTTATTTCAAATAAAGATCTGATTGATTCTTTACGCAAGTCTGATTTTGATTCTAAATCTAAAGTAGATGATTTTGAAAAGAAGATTTCTGAGTTTGAAGTTAAGATTTCTAAATATGAGTTTGAGAAAAATGAATCTGCACTAATTGTTAATAAATTGCAGGTTGAAAACAAGAATTTGAACAAGAAGGTAAATGATCTGGAAGTTATGCTTTATAAAAGAGGTCAAACAGATCAAACCATTTTTCTTAATGCTCCTGATGAAGAGGCTGATGTTAATCAAAGATGGGGACTTGGTTTTAACGACCCCCATTATCTTAAGAAAGCCATCAGAAAACAACCAGCACTTTATAACTATGATTTTCTTGCATGTGCTGGTAAACATACTAATTTAAAACCCAAATTCGTTACCAAATTGCCAGACGAAGTAGAGGCCAAAGAAACTGAAAACATAAATAATAAAAAGAAAATGCAACTACCATTTAACTATGTAAAGTTAAATGATAGTTATCTTTCCGAAACACCAAAAGTATTTTCAAACGACTATTTTGTTAGTTATTCCGCATCTGAGATGAAGGCAAAACCTAAAATTGCAAAGGTTTATGTTCCTACATCTATCCTGGAAAACAAAATAGTCAAGCTTGAAAATGTTTTATTTGATGAAAAGATTTTGGTGGATATTCAACAAATTGTATTTTCTACCGTATTAAAGAACACTGTTTTTCAAATTAATTCAACAAAGTGTTCTACAGTTTCAATGGCATCTCAATTTTTTTCTGACAATTCTGATCACTTATTTGAATCTGCAAATGATTCTTTTAATTCTGATGATGGGAGCATGGAAGAATATGATATGTTTGACATTCATTCTAAACATCCTGATCATTCTACTTGTCTTGAAAATGACAAAGTGTTACCAAGTGGTGTAAATACTGTTGAATCATCAACTAAGGTTGGTAAATCAGTTTCTGTAACTGCTGATTACTATGCTCATGATAAGAAACATAAGAAACATCGATTACAGAAACAAAAATACACTGGTACACAAAAGAAAACTCAATCTTGGAAATCTACTTTTCCTAATACATCTACATCTTGTGTTTCAGATTTAAAGAAGAAAAAGTTGAAAGCTCAATCTGAATGGAGACCAAAAAGGAAGGATGATGAGATAGTAGATTCAGTTTCTGATAATACTTGTAATAGAACAGTTAGTAGTGAAACTGATGTGATTGATCAAATTTCTTTTAATAATCAAAACCTTGTAACTTCTTACAAGAGATATTAAATACAACAATTGATTCAATTGTCTCCTATTACTACTACATATTATTCTTATCGGAAAACTGATTTTGCTACTTAAATTCTCATAATTCTTTTGATTGGTATGGATCTTATCATGTTTATTCTTCAAAGTCAAATGTTTTTCAAAGATTTCAAAAGAACAGAGGGTCCATTTTTAAGTGGATGCCAAAATCTTGTACTAAACTGTTAGGTCCCGTTTTTAAATGGGTACCTAAGTCTATTATTGCCTGATTTCTCTTGCAGACCCGACATATGTGGTACTTGGACAGTGGATGTTCCAAGCATATGACTGGGAAAAAAGCTTTATTGTTAACTATACAGAGAAATTCAGTGGCAATGTCAGATTTGGAAACGATCAGCTTTCACCTATTTTAGGATATGGTGACATCATTCAAGACAAGATAACGATCAGTAAAGTGAGCTATGTCGAAGGCTTGGGGCACAATTTATTCAACATAGGTCAATTCTGCGATAAAGGGTTAGAGGTTAATTTCAAGTCTAAGAGTTGCTCGGTTCGTACTGAAGACGACACGGAACTCTTGGGTGTACATCGAAAGACAAACCTCTACACCATCAACTTGTCCAAAGTTCAGATTGACAATCAGGTATGCTTGATGACAAAAGCTTCATTGCAGCAAAGTTGGCTCTGGCACAGACGTTTATCTCACTTGAACTTTCGTTACATCAACAAGCTGGTTCGTGGGAAATTAGTAAAGGGACTTCCTGAGCTGAAATATGAGAAAGAACACTTATGCGCAGCTTGTGAGAAGGGTAAGATGAAGAGAGCCATTCACAAATCGAAGCCTGAACCAAGCACTAGTTCTCCGTTAGAACTGATAAACATGGATTTATGTGGTCCAATGAGAACTCAGAGTTTGGGTGGTAAGAAATACGTGTTGGTCATTGTGGAAGATTACTCAAGATACACGTGGGTCAAATTTATTCGATCAAAAGATGAGACACCTGAAGTTCTCATTTCTTTCTTAAAGACGACTCAGGTGAAAATGCAGCGACCAGTCAAGTTTCTTCGTACTGATAATGGCACAGAATTCAAGAACAAGATTGTTGAAGAATATCTCGAATCGGTCGGGATATCACATCAGTATTCTGCTGCTAGAATGCCTCAACAAAATGGAGTAGTAGAAAGACGTAATCGAATGCTAGTCGAGGCCGCTCGGACTATGCTTAGTCAATCGGATCTACCTCTATTCTTGTGGTCGGAAGCTGTGTCAACTCCATGTCATATGCAAAATCGTTCCATGATACACCGCCGGTTTCAGAAGACTCCATATGAGTTGATCAACAACAGAACACCGACTATCAAATATTTTCACGTATTTGGGTGTAAATGTTTTGTGCTTAACGACAGAGAGAGTTTGAAAAAATTCAGTGCTAAGGCGGACGAAGGCATCTTTATCGGTTATTCTTCAACATCTGCTGCATATCGTGTTTATCTAAAGAAGTCAAAGACAGTTGTGGAGAGCGTCAATGTCACATTTGATGAAGAGATGGCTTCTGATCATATCAGTTCAGAACCCGTTATCACAGGAGTATTAGCTTCTGGGCAGATCAGTCCAGAACCTGTTTCTACAGCAAAAAATTTGGATAACGCTTCTACATCTACTTCACATTTAACTGATTTAGATTTGTTATTTGAATTCTTTTATGATGAGTTTCTTGGAACTAATGTATCTAAATCTGCTGTGACTGACAGGTCTGAAGATACAAGTTGTCATCATCTAGTCACTTCAGAAGTTATTACTGAACAAGCATCCCCAGTTCAGACAGAAACTCATATTCCTCTTGTTACTCCTACAGTTGAAGATACACAAGTTAATGCTGAGCCAGAAATAAATGTTTCAGTTGGGTGTACTACATTGTCTACTCAACATCCTGAATTTATTGTTCCCACTAATACTTCTGCACATGAAACTTCAACTGACAAGGTAAATTTCTTATCTTAATCTCACATATATCTGAAAGAAGGACAAATTTCAGGTATAGAAAACATGTTTTTAAATGTTCAAACCACTGCCCAATTCTTAAACAGATTCTATAATTTGGAAGTGTGATTTTAAATGTTTTCATTTTATTTTTGTGCTTCATTGATAAACAAACCGTGTGTTTCTAAATATAAATACTTGTGTATGGTCTTTTCTATATACTTTCAAGTATTCACACACACTGGTTTGAATTTTTCTTCAAAATGTTCTTACCACATCTCTAAATTGAAACTATTTTTCTTCGATGGTAAGACACTCCGTTTGTATTTCAAATAATTTTGAGCGATATTTCATTTCAAAGCGTTTCATTCAAAAATGTCTGTATATTGTTTCATATAGACAAATATCTATTATTCTTGACCATAAGCCTTAATTGTTATATCATTCATTTCTGATCATTTTATACAATGTCAGATTTTCAAACAAATTTCTTGCATTCATGTTCATTCATTCAATGTCTTTGTTTGAAAATACTTCAATGGTTTAAAATGCTCATATCTTCATGATTATATCATTGAGCATACTTATATCTGACATTTGTATATGAGTTTTAACTGATATAGTTAAACCATTTGAGCAACACATGCTTTATAGGATTACATGGGTTCTTTGTGCTAGGAGTTCATTGAAACTTCTATGGATTCACGTTAACCAGTGTTTCCTACCCAAGAAGTTAATTCTTTAGTGTTTGAGTGTGAGGAGTCAAAAAGAAATGAGTGTGGGTGTGATGAGGTAAAATGGAAAAGAGAGTTTGGTTAGTAGTGAGCTTATTGATTAAAAAGAAAGAGGGTGTGAGATCAGAGTAAAAGAATATCAAACTCTGCACCAACTACTTTCTGAGCCGGGCAGCCACATTACTAATGCTTCACAATTCTTTGCTGAATGTTATTGAATCAGGCAAATAGCCCATGCCAACTCTTGCTTAATACCCCACCAACTACTCATTTTCTTCCCAAAAAGAAGATGTTTCACATTTTCAAGGGGACGCAGCATATAATATATCTGTTTTTCATTTGGAAAATCTGGATATTGAAAGAGAAGGAAGTCTGCCCCACCTTCGCACTTCAATCATGCACAATTGAGTCTGTGTTTATCTACTGTTGTCTCAGTGGTTTACATAACTTTGAGCCTTATTAAAAAGCAATCATTGTGCTTAATTCTTTCTACACTTGCACGAGCACACAAAGAATTCGTTTCTTTGTCATAACATTCATAGAAATTGCCTTTGTGGTATTTCGATGATTGGATGGAAGCCCTGGGTGTAACACCCCGAATTTCGTTGTTTTTCGAAGGTGTAAAGAAAAAGGAAGTTATTGGAGCTGTCTACAGGACGCACGGGTCGTGCGTCCTCCTTCAGAGAAAACGCACGGGTCGTGCGTAGGATCCAGGGCCGAGACATAGTGCTAGCGCACGGGTCGTGCGCATTTCCTTCTTTGAGGGCGCACGGGTCGTGCGCCCTGTCAGGTTGCTTTTTGGATTGCTTTTAATATCTTGAGTTGAGAGATATTTCAAAATATCTCTCAAACTCAGTTTTCTCTCTCTCTTCTTTTCACTCTTTTATCTTTCGATCTTCGAGGGTTCTTTTGGTTGCTAGTTTCCGGTATTTCTAGCGAGGGGTCGGTGTTTTAAGCTTCACCTCTACGTCGTGATCGTTATCTGGTTTTCCGGGTTTTATTCCGAAAACCTATCGGTAAGTTCCTACTATCATTTTACAAACTTTATACATGTCAAAACTCTTATTTGCGAAATCTGAAGTATTTCTACGGTATGATTTTATGATCTCTACATTTTGTTATAAATGAAGTTTTTGGTGAATCTCGGGGTTCCCGGTCAGTTTTGACCAAAATGACGGGTTCCGCCCTATTGAAGTAAAATGATGTTTTACTTACACATTATGTGATTATGTAAAAAGAATGTTTATGAACTCATTTTAATGATTTTCATTCTTACCAGAAGTTGAACTGGAAGTAGCATTTTGTTTATAAAATGTACTTGTAACCATATGTTATTTATGGTTGGTCACATATGTTGTTGTGACGAGTCCTTACCATTTCTAGTGGATCCCTAGGTTTTGGAGTAGACTGTTTTGTTGGGATGTTACATTCCCCAAATTTGTAGCTATGGATCACATGTTCCTCGGGGGCAACTTGGTACGGTTATGTGAGGCCGGATACTAGCCAGGGTTCACGGTGATCCTAGCGAAGGAGTATACCTTGGTTTTGCGCTTAGGCTTAATCTCACGTTGAAGCACGGACTTTGTGATTCGTATCCGCGGATTCCAATTGGTTTAGCTCGTAACTCGGTTTGTTGGCTTAACTTTGTGCTTTGTCACTCTCCTTGGTAAAATGGTCCTTTTATCACCGTTTAAGAGTTTTGGACCGAAGAGGCCCGGTTGTGGCGAAATGTTATCTTTACGAACTAAACCTTTATGAAAAGATTTCTTTATGATACTGATGTTTATATCTTTTGAGCTTTATAAACTGTATGTTCTCACCAGGCTTTATAGTCTGACACTTTTTCTCAAATGATATGTATAACAGGTTTCCATTAGCGGTGGGTGCCGGGTTTTTTGGAGAGACGAGTTTTGAGTCTCGAGGTTTTTGGAGATAATTTAGTATTGATGTTGGGCATTGTTAAGTCCCATTCTTTTGATGCAATCCCTGTATAGAATTGTAAAGTTTTAAGGACTGATCCCATTTATGGGAAGTTAATGGATTTATCTTTGTCAATTGTCAGGTTTTAAATGTTTTATTTTACTCTGATTTTTGAGGTGTTACAAGTTGGTATCTGAGCCCTAGTTTAAGCGAACTAGGCATGAATGTAAGATGTCTAGACTTAGACTGCGTATGCTAAGAATTGATCCGCGAGAATTGGGTAGAACTCTTAAGATGGGTTAGTCTTAGAGTTGACGGAAAGTACGTTTATCAGGCGTTGTAGTAGTGGTGACAAGAACCGTTATGTGTTGTATGTTCATAATTTCACTTAGCTAATGTTATTATGAGGATACTGTATGTAAGAGTGCTTGAATTACTGGTAATATGACAATTGGCAATGTAGTAGTACGTTTCCTTTGTGTTTGTTCAATCTCTCTCTTATCTCTTTCCTTGTTCTGTGAAGTTGTTCAGCATGATGAATACGCGTGGTAGACCGCGTACTCGTGTTGACGGACTGGAAGCGACAACCTCCACAGCTGATCGGCCGGAAGGAGTTGAGGTTGTTGTACGTCCGCCAGTTCAGCAGGTACTAGGTGGGAGGCCAGAGGTCATTCCGCAAGTAGACCTGGCTTCGTCCCACCCAGTCATCAGGGATGCTAGTTCCCCTTCTGAGATGATGGCCAGCATGATGTTGGAAATGAGGGAAGAGATGGCAAAGCAACAAGAGTTTCTGCTAAAAGTGATTGAGGACCGTGATGTGAACAATCGTAGAAGTGAGACGGTTGTGGAAAACATCGTAGCTGGTTCTGGAGGCGTTGGTACAGGGGTCAGGGCTGAGGAGAACAGGATTGTTGGTGCTCCAGGAAGTAGGAAAAGTTGTTCCTACAAATCCTTTTTGGGTTGCGGACCGCCAGAGTTCTCTGGTTCTGACGACCCAATCTTGTGTGTGAAGTGGATCCGAGCGGTTGAGCAAGCTTTTGGCTCTTCCGAATGTGGTGATGATCAGAGGGTGCGGTTTGGTACCTAATTGCTGAGGGACACTGCACTCATCTGGTGGAATATCATCCAATCCACTCTATCTCCTGAAGTGTTGGCCCTGTTGTCTTGGGCCGAGTTCAAGAAGAAGCTGCTGGAAGAGTTTTGCAATGAGAGAACAATGGACCGAATTGAGAAAGAGTTCCGGTCCTTGGTGAAGGGAAGCCTGACGGTGAGGGAGTACACCCGTCAGTTCATGGAGAAGCTTGGTCTAGTGGGGCATGCTGCCCCAACAGAGAAGGATAAGATGAAGGCCTATCTGAATGGCCTACCTGCGGACATGCAATCGATGGTCCATAATTTCAAAGCTTCTAACCTCCGAGAGATGGTGGAGGAAGCTCAATTCATGGAAGAGATGTTTGCGAAGGGCAAAACTGAGAAGGCAGTGGTGGTGCCTGAAAAGAGAAAGTGGGAGAACAGTTCAGTACCTCCCAAGCGGACCCGACCTTTCGCCGGAAACCGCAACTTCAGCAGTTATCAAGAAGCTAAGTGGTTCCCGAGGTGTCGAACCAAGCATCACGATAACTGTTACAACAATTCTCAAGTTTGCTATATGTGTGGGAAGCCCGGTCATACTGTCAGAGATTGCCCGGTCAGTGGAATCGTCTGTTACGAGTGTAAGGCACCGGGGCATGTAAAGAGAGATTGCCCGAAGCTTGTGTCGGGTAACGCGCCAGCAAGGAAGGAGAACCCTCCTAAGGTTCAGAGTCGAGCTTTTTAGATGACGGCTGAAGAGGCTAGAGCATCAGCTGATGTGGTATCGGGTACTTTTCTTATAAACTCTGTACCTGCTCGTATTTTGTTCGATACGGGTGCTAGTTTCTCTTTCGTATCTGAATTGTTCCGTCAGAAAATTACTATGCCCACTACTAGTCTTGAGGATGCATTAGTGGTAGAAATAGCCGATGGTAGTCAAGTTCTGATCCACGAGGTTCTGGGGCAGTGTACTCTTGGTATCGAAGGGAAAGAATTTTCGATCGATCTATTACCGATGTTAATCGGGGGTTTTGATGTGGTAATCGGTATGTATTGGTTGTCAAACAATCAGGCCGAGTTCATGTGTTCCAAGAAGATGATTCGACTTCCCAACCTCTCTGGTGAAGCCGTGGTCATCTATAGTGAAAAGAGGAAGGGTGAAGTGGCAGTTATCACAATGGCAAGAGCACGCAAGTGTTTAATAAAGGGATGTTCGTCTTTCCTAGCCTATGTGATCGATGCTAAGTCGGAGAAATCAAAGCTGGAAGATGTGAAGATCGTGCGTGAGTTTCCAGATATCTTTCCGGATGACTTGCCCGGGTTACCACCCGATCGTCAGGTAGAGTTTCGGATCGATCTTGTGCCTGGCGCTGCACCGATCGCTAAAGCACCTTATCGCTTAGCGCCATCGGAGATGCAAGAGATGGTAGCGCAACTCTAAGAGTTATTGGAGAAGGGATTCATAAGACCGAGTTCGTCACCTTGGGGAGCTCCGGTCTTATTTGTCAAGAAGAAGGATGGCACAATGAGAATGTGCATTGACTATCGTGAGTTGAACAAAGCTATAGTGAAGAACAGGTATCCGCTTCCGAGAATAGACGACTTGTTCGATCAACTTCAAGGAGCGGGTTGTTTCTCCAAAATCGACTTACGATCAGGTTATCACCAAGTGAAGGTAAGAGAAGAAGATGTTCCGAAGACGGCTTTCAGAACGCGTTACGGCCATTACGAGTTCCTTGTAATGCCTTTTGGACTGACAAACGCACCAGCAGTGTTTATGGATTTGATGAATAGAGTGTGTCGACCTTTCCTTGACAAGTCGGTCATCGTATTCATTGATGACATACTAGTGTACTCCAAGAGCGAGTTGGAACACGAACAACATCTACGTGAGGTTCTGGAAGTGTTGAGAAGAGAAAGATTGTACGCCAAGTTTTCCAAGTGCGACTTTTGGCTTCTCCTATTACTACTACATATTATTCTTATCGGAAAACTGATTTTTCTTATTCTCATAATTCTTTTGATTGGTATGGATCTTATCATGTTTATTCTTCAAAGTCAAATGTTTTTCAAAGATTTCAAAAGAACAGAGGGTCCATTTTTAAGTGGATGCCAAAATCTTGTACTAAACTGTTAGGTCCCGTTTTTAAATGGGTACCTAAGTCTATTATTGCCTGATTTCTCTTGCAGACCCGACATATGTGGTACTTGGACAGTGGATGTTCCAAGCATATGACTGGGCAAAAAGCTTTATTGTTAACTATACAAAGAAATTCAGTGGCAATGTCAGATTTGGAAACGATCAACTTTCACCTATTTTAGGATATGGTGACATCATTCAAGACAAGATAACGATCAGTAAAGTGAGCTATGTCGAAGGCTTGGGGCACAATTTATTCAGCATAGGTCAATTCTGCGATAAAGGGTTAGAGGTTAATTTCAAGTCCAAGAGTTGCTCGGTTCGTACTGAAGACGACACGGAACTCTTGGGTGTACATCGAAAGACAAACCTCTACACCATCAACTTGTCCAAAGTTCAGATTGACAATCAGGTATGCTTGATGACAAAAGCTTCATTGCAGCAAAGTTGGCTCTGGCACAGACGTTTATCTCACTTGAACTTTCGTTACATCAACAAGTTGGTTCGTGGGAAATTAGTAAAGGGACTTCCTGAGCTGAAATATGAGAAAGAACACTTATGCGCAACTTGTGAGAAGGGTAAGATGAAGAGAGCCATTCACAAATCGAAGCCTGAACCAAGCACTAGTTCTCCGTTAGAACTGATAAACATGGATTTATGTGGTCCAATGAGAACTCAGAGTTTGGGTGGTAAGAAATACGTGTTGGTCATTGTGGAAGATTACTCAAGATACACGTGGGTGAAATTTATTCGATCAAAAGATTAGACACCTGAAGTTCTCATTTCTTTCTTAAAGACGACTCAGGTGAAAATGCAGCGACCAGTCAAGTTTCTTCGTACTGATAATGGCACAGAATTCAATAACAAGATTGTTGAAGAATATCTCGAATCGGTCGGGATATCACATCAGTATTCTGCTGCTAGAATGCCTCAACAAAATGGAGTAGTAGAAAGACGTAATCGAACGCTAGTCGAGGCTGCTCGGACTATGCTTAGTCAATCGGATCTACCTCTATTCTTGTGGTCGGAAGCTGTGTCAACTACATGTCATATGCAAAATCGTTCCATGATACACCGCCGGTTTTAGAAGACTCCATATGAGTTGATCAACAACAGAACACCGACTATCAAATATTTTCACGTATTTGGGTGTAAATGTTTTGTGCTTAATGACAGAGAGAGTTTGAAAAAATTCAGTGCTAAGGCGGACGAAGGCATCTTTATCGGTTATTCTTCAACATCTGCTGCATATCGTGTTTATCTAAAGAAGTCAAAGACAGTTGTGGAGAGCGTCAATGTCACATTTGATGAAGAGATGGCTTCTGATCATATCAGTTCAGAACCCGTTATCACAGGAGTATTAGCTTCTGGGCAGATCAGTCCAGAACCTGTTTCTACAGCGAAAAATTTGGATAACGCTTCTACATCTACTTCACATTTAACTGATTTAGATTTGTTATTTGAATTCTTTTATGATGAGTTTCTTGGAACTAATGTATCTAAATCTGCTGTGACTGACAGGTCTGAAGATACAAGTTGTCATCATCTAGTCACTTCAGAAGTTATTACTGAACAAGCATCCCCAGTTCAGACAGAAACTCATATTCCTCTTGTTACTCCTACAGTTGAAGATACACAAGTTAATGCTGAGCCAGAAGTAAATGTTTCAGTTGGGTGTACTACATTGTCTACTCAACAGCCTGAATTTATTGTTCCCACTAATACTTCTGCACATGAAACTTCAACTGACAACCCCCCTCCTGTAATTCAAACTGAAGATTTTGAAAGTGGATTTCAAGATGAAGATCATATTCAATCAGAATTTATCTATTTCACTCCCACATGAGCATCACTGAACCAAAGACCATCCATTACATCAAGTAATTGGAGATTTTGACAAGCCTGTTCAGACAAGGTCAGCGATTCTTAATCAGTGTATGCATGACTCATTCCTCAGCAAGATTGAGCCAACTCGAGTATCTGAGGCTCTTGCTGATTCGGACTGGGTATCTGTAATGCAAGAAGAGATCAATCAGTTTGAAGCCCTAAATGTTTGGAGACTGGTTCCTAAACCAGAAGGCAAAACCGTGATCGGCAGTAAGTGGGTATTCCAGAGCAAAAAGGATGAAGATGGTGTCATCATCAGAAACAAAGCTAGACTTGTTGCCAAAGGCTACCGGCAAGAGGAAGGCATTGATTATGACGAGACGTATGCTCCAGTAGCGCGCATAGAGGCAATCAGAATGTTTCTCGCCTACGCTGCTCATAAGAACTTCACAGTCTTTCAGATGGATGTGAAAATAGCCTTTCTGAACGGCATTCTTAAAGAAGAAGTGTACGTGTCTCAACCTGAAGGGTTCGTCAATCAAGACAAGCCAGATCATGTATATATCTTGGACAAATCCCTCTATGGATTAAAGCAAGCCCTCGAGCCTGGTATGATGTCTTATCCAAATTCTTGGTCAAGTCTGGTTTCTCTAAAGGTAGGATCGATACCACTTTATTCATAAAGAAGGAAAAAGCTGATATTATTCTTATTCAGATTTATGTTGATGATATAATATTTGGTTCTACTAATCCAAAATATTGCAAAAACTTTTCTAACCTCATGGTGTCACGTTTTCAAATGAGTATGATGGGAGAGATGAATTTCTTTCTCGGATTACAAGTTAAACAACTTTCTACGGGGATTTTTATAAATCAATCTATGTACATTTTGGACATTCTTAGGAAGTACAAAATGGAAAATTGTAAATCAATTGGAACCCCGATGAAATCTGGTACTAAGATCCACACTGATCCTTCGGGTAAAAGTGTTGATGTTAGAACTTACAGAGGTATGATAGGATCGTTAATGTATCTTACATCTAGTAGACCAGATATTATGTTCTCAACATGTTTATGTTCTAGATATCAAGCGGCTCCCAAAGAATCCCATTTGGCCGCTGTCAGACGGATTTTTAGATATCTGAAGGGGACTTCAGACCTTGGTTTGTGGTATCCTAAAGATACTGGGTTTCAACTGACTGCATATTCAGATGCAGATCATGCAGGTTGTATGTTGGATAGAAAGAGTACTTCTGGTCATGTTCAATTTCTTGGAGACAAGCTCGTTAGTTGGGCTTCAAAGAAACAGTTATGCGTTTCCACATCGACTGCTGAAGCGGAGTATGTAGCTGCTGCTAGTTGCTGCTCTCAAGTCTTGTGGATGCGCACACAGCTACGTGACTATGGCTTTAAGTTTGACAAAATTCCGATATATTGTGACTCGAAGAGCGCGATTGCCATATCTGCTAATCCTGTCCAACACACCAAAACCAAACACATTGATGTAAGGTATCACTTTATCAAAGATAATGTTGAAAAAAGAACAATTGAACTTTATTTTGTAAAAACAGATTATCAACTTCCAGATTTATTTACCAAACCCTTAGATGAAAAGAGATTAAATTTTCTTGTCTCTAAGCTTGGTATGTTAAATCTTAAAACGTAATCGATTATTACCTACTAAAGTTTCAAATGGTTATTTTTCATCATTTTCTTTATTTTTATTTCTGAAAGATACCTGCACTTTAATGGTTTGCTCATCATCTCAGGGGGAGTATGAGAAGATTGTTAGATGATCTACATTCATTTGAAGGGGAGTAAAATTAATTTCTGCATTTTACTTAACTGACAAAATTTTTGCAATGCATGATTTTAGGGGGAGCTTATAAGTAACAAGGAGTAAGACAATGATTTCTGATTACTTCTGATCATAACTCGTTCTATAATTGTTTTACTGTTTTCCATCGTTTATTTTCGAATAAATTTTGTGAATAAATTTTTGACTAGACTTGGAGACTTACATGATGAGAGAAGCTGACACGATCATATCTACATGACTACAACTGACTTTCTGAGATTTAAGATTGAGCGACAAGGTAAATTTCTTATCTTAATCTCACATATATCTGAAAGAAGGACAAATTTCAGGTATAGAAAACATGTTTTTAAATGTTCAAACCACTGCCCAATTCTTAAACAGATTCTATAATTTGGAAGTGTGATTTTAAATGTTTTCATTTTATTTTTGTGCTTCATTGATAAACAAACCGTGTGTTTCTAAATATAAATACTTGTGTATGGTCTTTTCTATATACTTTCAAGTATTCACACACACTGGTTTGAATTTTTCTTCAAAATGTTCTTACCACATCTCTAAATTGAAACTATTTTTCTTCGATGGTAAGACACTCCGTTTGTATTTCAAATAATTTTGAGCGATATTTCATTTCAAAGCGTTTCATTCAAAAATGTCTGTATATTGTTTCATATAGACAAATATCTATTATTCTTGACCATAAGCCTTAATTGTTATATCATTCATTTCTGATCATTTTATACAATGTCAGATTTTCAAACAAATTTCTTGCATTCATGTTCATTCATTCAATGTCTTTGTTTGAAAATACTTCAATGGTTTAAAATGCTCATATCTTCATGATTATATCATTGAGCATACTTATATCTGACATTTGTATATGAGTTTTAACTGATATAGTTAAACCATTTGAGCAACACATGCTTTATAGGATTACATGGGTTCTTTGTGCTAGGAGTTCATTGAAACTTCTATGGATTCACGTTAACCAGTGTTTCCTACCCAAGAAGTTAATTCTTTAGTGTTTGAGTGTGAGGAGTCAAACAGAAATGAGTGTGGGTGTGATGAGGTAAAATGGAAAAGAGAGTTTGGTTAGTAGTGAGCTTATTGATTAAAAAGAAAGAGGGTGTGAGATCAGAGTAAAAGAATATCAAACTCTGCACCAACTACTTTCTGAGCCGGGCAACCACATTACTAATGCTTCACAATTCTTTGCTGAATGTTATTGAATCAGGCAAATAGCCCATGCCAACTCTTGCTTAATACCCCACCAACTACTCATTTTCTTCTCAAAAAGAAGATGTTTCACATTTTCAAGGGGACGCAGCATATAATCTATCTGGTTTTCATTTGGAAAATCTGGATATTGAAAGAGAAGGAAGTCTGCCCCACCTTCGCACTTCAATCATGCACAATTGAGTCTGTGTTTATCTACTGTTGTCTCAGTGGTTTACATAACTTTGAGCCTTATTAAAAAGCAATCATCGTGCTTAATTCTTTCTACACTTGCACGAGCACACAAAGAATTCGTTTCTTTGTCATAACATTCATAGAAATTGCCTTTGTGGTATTTCGATGATTGGATGGAAGCCCTGGGTGTAACACCCCGAATTTCGTTGTTTTTCGAAGGTGTAAAGAAAAAGGAAGTTATTGGAGCTATCTACAGGACGCACGGGTCGTGCGTCCTCCTTCAGAGAAAACGAACGGGTCGTGCGTAGGATCCAGGGCCGAGACATAGTGCTAGCGCACGGGTCGTGCGCATTTCCTTCTTCGAGGGCGCACGACTGTCAGGTTGCTTTTTGGATTGCTTTTAATATCTTGAGTTGAGAGATATTTCAAAATATCTCTCAAACACAGTTTTCTCTCTCTCTTCTTTTCACTCTTTTATCTTTCGATCTTCGAGGGTTCTTTTGGTTGCTAGTTTCCGGTATTTCTAGCGAGGGGTCGGTGTTTTAAGCTTCACCTCTACGTCGTGATCGTTATCTGGTTTTCCGGGTTTTATTCAGAAAACCTATCGGTAAGTTCCTACTATCATTTTACAAACTCTATACATGTCAAAACTCTTATTTGCGAAATCTGAAGTATTTCTACGGTATTATTAATGATTTTCATTCTTACCAGAAGTTGAACTGGAAGTAGCATTTTGTTTATAAAATGTACTTGTAACCATATGTTATTTATGGTTGGTCACATATGTTGTTGTGACGAGTCCTTACCATTTCTAGTGGATCCCTAGGTTTTGGAGTAGACTGTTTTGTTGGGATGTTACATTCCCCAAATTTGTAGCTATGGATCACATGTTCCTCGGGGGCAACTTGGTACGGTTATGTGAGGCCGGATACTAGCCAGGGTTCACGGTGATCCTAGCGAAGGAGTATACCTTGGTTTTGCGCTTGGGATTGATCTCACGTTGAAGCACGGACTTTGTGATTCGTATCCGCGGATTCCAATTGGTTTAGCTCGTAACTCGGTTTGTTGGCTTAACTTTGTGTTTTGTCACTCTCCTTGGTAAAATGGTCCTTTTATCACCGTTTAAGAGTTTTGGACCGAAGAGGCCCGGTTGTGGCGAAATGTTATCTTTACGAACTAAACCTTTATGAAAAGATTTCTTTATGATACTGATGTTTATATCTTTTGAGCTTTATAAACTGTATGTTCTCACCAGGCTTTATAGTCTGACATTTTTTCTCAAATGATATGTATAACAGGTTTCCATTAGCGGTGGGGGTGCCGAGGTTTTTGGAGAGACGAGTTTTGAGTCTCGAGGTTTTTGGAGATAATTTAGTATTGATGTTGGGCATTGTTAAGTCCCATTCTTTTGATGCAATCCCTGTATAGAATTGTAAAGTCTTAAGGACTGATCCCATTTATGGGAAGTTAATGGATTTATCTTTGTCAATTGTCAAGTTTTAAATGTTTTATTTTACTCTGATTTTTGAGGTGTTACAAGTTGGTATCTGAGCCCTAGTTTAAGCGAACTAGGCATGAATGTAAGATGTCTAGACTTAGACTGCGTATGCTAAGAATTGATCCGCGAGAATTGGGTAGAACTCTTAAGATGGGTTAGTCTTAGAGTTGACGGAAAGTACGTTTATCAGGCGTTGTAGTAGTGGTGACAAGAACCGTTATGTGTTGTATGTTCATAATTTCACTTAGCTAATGTTATTATGAGGATACTGTATGTAAGAGTGCTTGAATTACTGGTAATATGACAATTGGTAATGTAGTAGTACGTTTCCTTTGTGTTTTTTCAATCTCTCTCTTATCTCTTTCCCTGTTCTGTGAAGTTGTTCAGCATGACGAATACGCGTGGTAGACCGCGTACTCGTGTTGACGGACTGGAAGCGACAACCTCCACAGGTGATCGACCGGAAGGAGTTGAGGTTGTTGTACGTCCGCCAGTTCAGCAGGTACTAGGTGGGGGGCCAGAGGTCATTCCGCAAGTAGACCTGGCTTCGTCCCACCCAGTCATCAGGGATGCTAGTTCCCCTTCTGAGATGATGGCCAGCATGATGTTGGAAATGAGGGAAGAGATGGCAAAGCAACAAGAGTTTCTGCTAAAAGTGATTGAGGACCGTGATGTGAACAATCGTAGAAGTGAGACGGTTGTGGAAAACATCGTAGCTGGTTCTGGAGGCGTTGGTACAGGGGTCAGGGCTGAGGAGAACAGGATTGTTGGTGCTCCAGGAAGTAGGAAAAGTTGTTCCTACAAATCCTTTTTGGGTTGCGGACCGCCAGAGTTCTCTGGTTCTGACGACCCAATCTTGTGTGTGAAGTGGATCCGAGTGGTTGAGCAAGCTTTTGGCTCTTCCGAATGTGGTGATGATCAGAGGGTGCGGTTTGGTACCCAATTGCTGAGGGACACTGCACTCATCTGGTGGAATATCATCCAATCCACTCTATCTCCTGAAGTGTTGGCCCAGTTGTCTTGGGCCGAGTTCAAGAAGAAGCTGCTGGAAGAGTTTTGCAATGAGAGAACAATGGACCGAATTGAGAAAGAGTTCCGGTCCTTGGTGAAGGGAAGCCTGACGGTGAGGGAGTACACCCGTCAGTTCATGGAGAAGCTTGGTCTAGTGGGGCATGCTGCCCCAACAGAGAAGGATAAGATGAAGGCCTATCTGAATGGCCTACCTGCGGACATGCAATCGATGGTCCATAATTTCAAAGCTTCTAACCTCCGAGAGATGGTGGAGGAAGCTCAATTCATGGAAGAGATGTTTGCGAAGGGCAAAACTGAGAAGGCAGTGGTGGTGCCTGAAAAGAGAAAGTGGGAGAACAGTTCAGTACCTCCCAAGCGGACCCGACCTTTCGTCGGAAACCGCAACTTCAGCAGTTATCAAGAAGCTAAGTGGTTCCCGAGGTGTCGAACCAAGCATCACGATAACTGTTACAACAATTCTCAAGTTTGCTATATGTGTGGGAAGCCCGGTCATACTGTCAGAGATTGCCCGGTCAGTGGAATCGTCTGTTACGAGTGTAAGGCACCGGGGCATGTAAAGAGAGATTGCCCGAAGCTTGTGTCGGGTAACGCGCCAGCAAGGAAGGAGAACCCTCCTAAGGTTCAGAGTCGAGCTTTTTAGATGACGGCTGAAGAGGCTAGAGCATCAACTGATGTGGTATCGGGTACTTTTTTTATAAACTCTGTACCTGCTCGTATTTTGTTCGATACGGGTGCTAGTTTCTCTTTCGTATCTGAATTGTTCCGTCAGAAAATTACTATGCCCACTACTAGTCTTGAGGATGCATTAGTGGTAGAAATAGCCGATGGTAGTCAAGTTCTGATCCACGAGGTTCTGAGGCAGTGTACTCTTGGTATCGAAGGGAAAGAATTTTCGATCGATCTATTACCGATGTTAATCGGGGGTTTTGATGTGGTAATCAGTATGTATTGGTTGTCAAACAATCAGGCCGAGTTCATGTGTTCCAAGAAGATGATTCGACTTCCCAACCTCTCTGGTGAAGTCGTGGTCATCTATGGTGAAAAGAGGAAGGGTGAAGTGGCAGTTATCACAATGGCAAGAGCACGCAAGTGTTTAATAAAGGGATGTTCGTCTTTCCTAACCTATGTGATCGATGCTAAGTTAGAGAAATCAAAGCTGGAAGATGTGAAGATCGTGCGTGAGTTTCCAGATATCTTTCCGGATGACTTGCCCGGGTTACCACCCGATCGTCAGGTAGAGTTTCGGATCGATCTTGTGCCTGGCGCTGCACCGATCGCTAAAGCACCTTATCGCTTAGCGCCATCGGAGATGCAAGAGATGGTAGCGCAACTCCAAGAGTTATTGGAGAAGGGATTCATAAGACCGAGTTCGTCACCTTGGGGAGCTCCGGTCTTATTTGTCAAGAAGAAGGATGGCACAATGAGAATGTGCATTGACTATCGTGAGTTGAACAAAGCTATAGTGAAGAACAGGTATCCGCTTCCGAGAATAGACGACTTGTTCGATCAACTTCAAGGAGCGGGTTGTTTCTCCAAAATCGACTTACGATCAGGTTATCACCAAGTGAAGGTAAGAGAAGAAGATGTTCCAAAGACGGCTTTCAGAACGCGTTACGGCCATTACGAGTTCCTTGTAATGCCTTTTGGACTGACAAACGCACCAGCAGTGTTTATGGATTTGATTAATAGAGTGTGTCGACCTTTCCTTGACAAGTCGGTCATCGTATTCATTGATGACATACTAGTGTACTCCAAGAGCGAGTTGGAACACGAACAACATCTGCGTGAGGTTCTGGAAGTGTTGAGAAGAGAAAGATTGTACGCCAAGTTTTCCAAGTGCGACTTTTGGCTTAAAGAAGTACAATTTCTGGGACACGTAGTCACTCGAGACGGAGTGAAAGTAGATCCCTCCAAGATTGAAGCTATGATGAATTGGGAGCCTCCTAAAAGTCCGTCAGAGATCAGAAGCTTCTTGGGTCTGGCGGGATACTACAGGAGATTCATTCAAGACTTTTCCAAGATCGCTTCTTCCCTGACAGTTCTGACTCGGAAGAATGTGAAGTTTGAATGGACCGAAACCCAAGAGAAGGCGTTCCGAATCCTTCAAACGAAGTTGTGTGAAGCTCCGATCTTGACACTACCTGAAGGGTCGGAAGATTTCGTGGTTTACAGCGACGCTTCAAAGATGGGATTGGGTTGTGTGTTGATGCAACGAGGCAAGGTAATCGCTTATGCCTCGAGACAGCTTAAGATACACGAGCAGAATTATCCAACTCATGATCTGGAGTTAGCAGCGGTGGTGTTCGCCTTGAAGCTTTGGCGACATTACCTTTACGACATGAAGTGCACTCTATACACGGATCACAAGAGCCTGAAGTATGTCTTTGATCAGAAAGAGCTGAATATGAGGCAAAGGAGGTGGCTCGAGTTACTGAAAGATTATGACTGTGAATTGTTTTACCATCCAGGTAAGGCGAACGTGGTGGCCGATGCGCTAAGTCGAAAGGACTATAGCGGAAGTATTCGAGCTACCCATTCAAGAATCGAGCTTGTGTCTAGTCTTGTTGAGAAGATCAAGACATCACAGGTGGAAGCACTGTTAGAAGAGAATCTAAAGGATGAAGTCATGACTAAGCAGCGTTTACTCTTAACGGAAGATAGCCGTGGAGTAAAACTGTTCAGCGGTCGTGTGTGGGTGCCCAAAGTAGGGGGTAACCGTGAGCTGTTACTAGAAGATGCACACAAGTCCAAGTATTCCATACATCCGGGAAGCACAAAGATGTACAGGGACTTGAAGTTGCACTATTGGTGGCCGGTAATGAAGCTCGATGTGGCACGTTACGTTGAGCGTTGTGTGACGTGTTCGCAAGTTAAGGCCGAACATCAGAGACCATATAGGAGTCATCAGTCTTTAGAGATTCCCGAATGGAAATGGGAGCATATCACCATGGACTTCGTGACGAAGTTTCCTAAAACTCTTCGAGGTCACGATACCATTTGGGTGATAGTTGATAGATTGACGAAGAGCGCTCATTTCTTGGCTATGCGCGAGACTCAACCGATGGATAAGTTAGCGATGCTTTATATCGATGAGGTGGTCTCGAGACACGGCATACCATTGTCGATCGTGTCGGATCGCGACAGTTGGTTCACTTCAAACTTTTGGGATGGATTTCAGAAAGAGCTTGGTACTCGAGTGAAGTTTAGTACGGCTTACCATCCGCAAACCGACGGGCAGAGCGAGCGGACGATCCAAACTTTGGAAGACATGTTGAGGTCTTGTGTCATCGATTTCGGGGGCGGTTGGGACTCTCACCTGCCTTTGGTAGAATTTGCCTACAACAACAACTACCACTCGAGTATCGGCATGGCACCCTTTGAGGCTTTGTATGGGCGAAAGTGCCGGACACCCGTGTGTTGGCTTGAAGCGGGAGAAAAGCATTTTGCCGGACCTGAAATCGTGCAAGAGACTACCGATAAGGTCAAGTGCATTCGTGAAAGAATGAAAGCGGCTCAAGATCATCAAAAGAGTTATGCCGATAAGAAGAGGCGACCGATGGAATTCCAAGTGGGCGACCGCGTTATGCTTAAAGTGTTTCCTTGGAAAGGCATTATACGGTTCGGAAAACGTGGGAAGTTGAGTCCCCGTTTCCTCGGACCTTTCAAACTGCTTAAACGGGTGGGTTTTCAGGCCTACCAGTTGGAACTGCCATCGGAGTTGAGTAGAATACACAACACATTTCATGTTTGCTACCTCCGGAAGTGTTTGGCGGTGGAATACAGCGTCATTCCCCTTTCAGAGTTAAGGGTTGACGAAGGAAATCGTTGTGTGGAAGAACCCGAGGCCATCTTAGAGAGAAAGTCTAAGAAGTTGTGTCATAAAGAAGTCATTTTGGTCAAGGTGAAGTGGAAGCATCACCGGGGAGCAAATGTGACGTGGGAAGCCGAGGAGGATATGAAGCGAAGATATCCTCACCTTTTTGTGTAGTTGGGACTTCGGGGACGAAATCATTCCCAAGTTGGGGAGGATTGTAACACCCCGAATTTCGTTGTTTTGTGAAGGTGTAAAGAAAAAGGAAGTTATTGGAGCTGTCTACAGGACGCACGGGTCGTGCGTCCTCCTTCAGAGAAAACGCACGGGTCGTGCGTATGATCCAGGGCCGAGACATAGTGCTAGCGCACGGGTCGTGCACATTTCCTTCTTTGAGGGCGCACGACTGTCAGGTTGCTTTTTGGATTGCTTTTAATATCTTGAGTTGAGAGATATTTCAAAATATCTCTCAAACTCAGTTTTCTCTCTCTCTTCTTTTCTCTCTTTTATCTTTCGATCTTCGAGGGTTCTTTTGGTTGCTAGTTTCCGGTATTTCTAGCGAGGGGTCGGTGTTTTAAGCTTCACCTCTACGTCGTGATCGTTATCTGGTTTTCCGGGTTTTATTCCGAAAACCTATCGGTGAGTTCCTACTATCATTTTACAAACTTTATACATGTCAAAACTCTTATTTGCGAAATCTGAAGTATTTCTACGGTATGATTTTATGATCTCTACATTTTGTTATAAATGAAGTTTTTGGTGAATCTCGGGGTTCCCGGTCAGTTTTGACCAAAATGACGGGTTCCGTCCTATTGAAGTAAAATGATGTTTTACTTACACATTACGTGATTATGTAAAAAGAATGTTTATGAACTCATTTTAATGATTTTCGTTCTTACCAGAAGTTGAACTGGAAGTAGCATTTTGTTTATAAAATGTACTTGTAACCATATGTTACTTATGGTTGGTCACATATGTTGTTGTGACGAGTCCTTACCATTTCTAGTGGATCCCTAGGTTTTGGAGTAGACTGTTTTGTTGGGATGTTACATTCCCCAAATTTGTAGCTATGGATCACATGTTCCTCGGGGGCAACTTGGTACGGTTATGTGAGGCCGGATACTAGCCATGGTTCATGGTGATCCTAGCGAAGGAGTATACCTTGGTTTTGCGCTTGGGGCTTGATCTCACGTTGAAGCACGGACTTTGTGATTCGTATCCACGGATTCCAATTGGTTTAGCTCGTACCTCGGTTTGTTGGCTTAACTTTGTGTTTCGTCACTCTCCTTGGTAAAATGGTCCTTTTATCACCGTTTAAGAGTTTTGGACCGAAGAGGCCCGGTTGTGGCGAAATGTTATCTTTACGAACTAAACCTTTATGAAAAGATTTCTTTATGATACTGATGTTTATATCTTTTGAGCTTGATAAACTGTATGTTCTCACTAGGCTTTATAGTCTGACACTTTTTCTCAAATGATATGTATAACAGGTTTCCATTAGCGGTGGGTGCCGGGGTTTTTGGAGAGACGAGTTTTGAGTCTCGAGGTTTTTGGAGATAATTTAGTATTGATGTTGGGCATTGTTAAGTCCCATTCTTTTGATGCAATCCCTGTATAGAATTGAAAAGTCTTAAGGACTGATCCCATTTATGGGAAGTTAATGGATTTATCTTTGTCAATTGTCAGGTTTTAAATGTTTTATTTTACTCTGATTTTTGAGGTGTTACACTGGGGAGTGAACATCAAAAAGCTCCTTTATATTGTGTATTCGTTACACATAGTGACTTTGTGTTACTGACAGGCATATTAACTGATTCATGTGTTGATTCAGGAGTTACATGTTTTTATTTTGTCTAGATTTGAAAAGATCTGGATGAATACATTGTTTGGATTGACGGTGACTCAGAGGCTCTTGAACAAATCAGAGTGATCAAAGACATTTCTTGGAAGCAAAGTTTTGATGATATAGATGCTCAAATCATCAAAAAGGGTGAGATGATATGAAGAAATGTTAAAGTTTTGAAGTTTGGAAGAGATGATATCAAGATCTGATAAAGTTTTGTGAAGTTGATTTTCTGAAATGTTCAAGTCATAAAGTTCAAAGGGAAGATTTGAAGACAATCAAAGAATTTATGAAGTTTTGAGGAAATTTTCTTTGAAGATTATTTGCTGAAAAGCAATTCTAGCTGATTCTGAAGATAATTTCTTTCCAAAGTCTGAAAGCGTTCTATGAGAGCTTTGGGGAGATTGTTCATCATTTGAAGATAACTTTGGAAAGAATACTGTTAAAGGAAAAGGGGAGATTGTTCAGACATAGCTTAAAGTGAAGATTTAATTACTAAATCTTTCAACAATGATCTTGAATCCAAAGGGGGAGATTGTTAGAGCATAAATCTGTTGGATACAAGATCAAGAATACTGAAGGTCAAAGTTGAGAAAGTCAAAGCTGCTAAAGTCAAATCTCATTAAAAGTCAAAGTCTATTTGAAATAAGTCAATGTATTTTGTATTTGTATTTTTCCTTGTAATTAGTAGTTAGTATAAATAGTTTGTTTTCTTTGTATTTTGTAAGATACGATTTAGAGAGAACTGAAGTGTGAGAAGTCAGATTGTAGAGAGAGTTCTAGAGAGAGAAAGTGTAAAGATTGAATTTGAAAGAAATCAAACAGGTAATTGATTTGTTTTTATCTTGTTTGTTTGATTGTTTGATTAGAAACTAGATTCTGGAACAAACATTTGCTTATTGTAATAAAATTTCAAAATACTCTATAAAGCAAATGTTTCAAATTTCCAAAAATATCTCATATTCGTCTTCTGATTCTAGTTCAGATGATTATGCTTTCTCTTCTGATAATTGTGCTTATTATTCTGATGATATTTCTCATGCTTCTCGTTTCAAATCTGCTGATTATTTCCCCATAAGAACTGCAACTAACAAACATGGGCCCAAATACAAGTGGGTACCCAAATCTTTATCTGGTTCAAAGTTGCAGGCATCATATGTTAAGGGGGAGTAAGAGGTTTTTGGCTTTTGAGTACTTCAGCTCAGGACCCGTACTTCAAAGACTATGACTTCTAAACAAATCAGTTTAGAACTCGTTTTTCATAGATTAAGTTTCTGACTAATGAGATACTGTGAGTACATCAATTTTAATTCTGCTGCATATATCTCTGTATATAATGTTATTCCTGTTTTTCTCAATGTTTCAAGAATTTGAGCTTGTTTATCTATCTCGTGAATTTGTATACCCCAAAAAAAAATTTACATGAGTCACAAATTTATTTTATACAATGTAAAAGGTGAAATAGTTGAATTTTATTTTGTCCTGACTAAATATCAATTAAAAGTTTAAATCTTTAGAAATTTTAGTCTATAAAGTAAAAGTTTTACAAGTTCTCTTTCTTTTGAATAAATTGTGTGTCTAGGATAAATTTTCAAGTTGCTTTGTTATATTAATGTTTTATATGGTCAAATTTCATATCTTTTAAAAGTCGAAAAGTCAGCAACATGTTTGAAACTTTTAATTTTGCTTTAAAGTTGTGTGATTCGGAATATTTATAGTTTAATTTTCTTAGACAACTCTAAACGATCAAAATTTTAGATTGGAGTGAAAATATGGGCTAAGCACTTAGATGTAGAACTAAGTGATTGAGATGAAAATTTATAAAATACAAAAATCTTTAAGTTTAAAAGTTTGTACCTGTGACCTATATGGTTTTGGAAAGTAAGTTCCTCGGGATGCTTGTCATTTGGTCCCCTAAGGTCAATTGGTCTGGAAGTGATCGAACCCAAATCCTTCAATAGAATCAGATCGAAAGTCATGTTCTACTGGTATGAATGGGTTTAGGATATGTCGATGTAGCCTTTCTGATCTGGGAGAGAAACTTCCAAGGGGTGCTTAACACCTAGTCCCCTAAGGCCAACTTGTCTGGGAGCGGCTGACCCAAATGCTGCAATAGGGTCAGATAGAAAGTTACGTTTATGGCATGTTCTTTACTTAATAAACTTATTGATTAAAAGATGCCAAAGTGCACGCGCTTAAAAGATGCCAAAGAGCACACTCATGTCAAGATGCCAATGTGCACACTGCTAAAAAATGCCAATGAGCACACATCTCATGATACTTGGTGATATGTTTAAGTTGCGATAAATCCATAAATTTGTGAAAATCTTAGTTTTTTATGGATTAGTATAAGTACATGCAAAGTTCTCTATTATATTTTTAGAATTGCATTTTCTTGAAGGTAATCGAAGATTCGTATGTGAGCACACTGAATAGATTGCTGGAAGTTTTTGAAGCTGAACATGTTTTAACTTGATATGCAATAAAACTTGTTTCTGTATCCAACAACATATGTTTGATCTCAAATGATTGATAAATTTGTGAAATTTTACTGAGTAGACTTTTATTTGTTTAGTGTTTAAAATTTTATATGTTTAGTTGTTTCAAAATTTACATTCAGTATATTTTTTTTTTCTACATTAATATTTGATCATTGTGTTCTCATAAATATATTTTTATGGGTTTATGCATTATTCAAGGGGGAGTGAACAAAGAGAATATTTTTCAAAGATTATATTTGTTTTTGAGTGGGAGTTTTTGATTTTCATTATATGAATGCTAACTTAAATTGTCATATCTAGTGCATTTGTGTAGGGGGAGTCAAAGAGCTTAAAAAGGTAAAAGTTTTCTGAGTTTGTCAGCTTTGCGCATTCCATTGGTCATGCAAACCTTGTTTTGTGTATCCTTCATGAAACACAAACCTCGTTTTGCGTATCCTTCATGAAACGCAAACCTCGGTTTGCGCAACCAACATGATGCGCAAACCTCCTCTGTTTTTCTCTGTTTCTTTGATTTTGCAGATCTTAAGCCGTCTCGTCTCCAACATTCGCATGACCAAGTTGATCCTGATCATCAAGGTCATGAGGGGGAGAAGTCAAGGAGAAGTTAAAGAGACAAAGAGCTTAAATGTTTATCTGCTGATCAAGATTCACTCAAAGATTCTATTCTCTCAACTACAACAAATTCTTTTGTTGTTCCTGCTTCGAACACCACAGTTCATTCAAGATCATTCAAAAGAGGTGGATCGTCTAGAGCTCAAGCAGCAAAGACATTTTTATTCTGAAAGATGCTGAGAAGAAATTTTTCCTTTAAAAGTCAGAAAGCCTCTCGAAGTCGCTTTGTTGGTCCGTGTTGTTTTTAGAAGATGATTCTTTAAGACCAAAGCGCCAATGATTACTAAGGGGGGGATTTTTAGGTCTGATTTTATAGTAATCATTGTATTTATAGTGCTTGGTCAATTACTGTGTCTTTAGTCGTATACTGTTTTGTATTGACCAAGGGCATTTAAGTCCCTTTGGTCTTGTTTCCTTGTAAGAACCTTCACGCTCATATTGAATATTGTTACTTTGCGTATACTTGTCTTTCTCTCTCTAAAGATTCATTTATCTTGGACTATCAGTGTATGTATTAGACAAAGCATTATATGGACTAAAACAGGCACTAAGAGCTTGGTATGAAACGTTAACCCAATTTCTACTCGTTTTAGGATTTAAGAAAGGTACTATCGATACAACTCCCTTTCTGAAAAAGAAAGTTGAAGATATGATTCTAATTCAGATACATTATTGTTTGTTCTAAAAATCCTAAATTTTGTAAAAACTTTTCTAAAATCATGGAATCTCGCTTTGAAATGTCAATGATGGGTGAACTACATTTTTTCTTGGTCTTCAAGTAAAACAGTTACCCGAAGTCATTTTCATCAATCAGTCAAAATATCTCAGAGATATCCTTAAAAAGTTTAACATGTATGAAAGTTCAGTGACGAAAACACCAATGGCAACGGGCACACTTTTAGATGTTGACCTTTCTGGTAAATCTGTAGATAAAAAAATGTACCGTATCATGATTGGTTCATTATTGTACTTAACAACAAGTAGACTGGATACTATGTTTTCCACGTGTTTATGTGCTAGGTATCAAGCGAACCCGAAGGAACCTCACCTAGTCACTGTAAAAAGAATTCTTAGGTATCTTAAAGGCACTCCCGAGTTAGGCCTTTGGTATCCTAAGGGTTCGAGTTTTGATCTAACTGCCTACACAGATGTTGATCACGCAGGGTGCAAACTGGATCGGAAGAGCACGTCTAGATCATGTTAGTTTTTAGGGGATAAGTTGGTAAGTTGGACGTCAAAGAAACAAAATTGTATATCTACTTCAACCGCCGAGGCTGAATATGTAGATGCCGCAAGCTGCTGTTCACAAGTCCTTTGGGTGAAGACACAATTAAAAGATTTCGGTTAGTCATACCAGTGAGTCTCTATCTACTGTGACTCCAAGAGAGCGATAGCCATAACAGCTAACCCAGTGCAGCACTCAAAGACTAAACACATTGATGTACGATACCACTTCATTAAGGATCATGTGAAAAAAGGTGATATAGAGATGCATTTTGTGCAAACAGACTACCAGTTAGCTGACCTTTTCACTGAACCGTTGGATGAAAAGAGGTTTACTTTTCTAGTCAGCAAATTAGGTATGTTAAATGCCATTCCATGAATCGAGGGGGAGTGTATCTTGTTTTGTGCTTATATTAATTGTGTTTTGGAAATTATGAACAATAACTTTTATTCATCATTTACTGACAAAGGCGAAATCATTTTTAAAAAATGATTACCAACATCTTTTATCTTGCAGGTTATTTTCAAGTGACTATGGTTTCTAGTTACATCAGATCAGGACCCGATCTTCATTGTTAAACTGAATATTACTATTCTCACCGGAGAATATGTAATCATGGTTTTTGAATACTATTGTTCAGAACCCGTTCTTAAATGTTTTTCTTCTGATGGATGCTTAAATGATAACATCTTTTCTAGAAGCTTTTTAATTTGAGGGAGAGTTAGTGAATTACACTGCTATATCTTTTAGGGGAGAAGACAATAGTTAGTTGTACTTTCATTGTTATATTTTTCTAATAAATTGACTTTTTACAGATATTTAGGGGGAGGATATCTGATGTTTTGTCGAGGATACTTAAACGATGATATTCATTCGAGGCCTTGAGGGGGAGTTGAGATACTATATACTACAGGTATATCTTCTATATCTTAAACTCTATCACTTGTTGAAAGATGAACAACTTTCACTTGTGAAAAATGGTTTTTAAATCTTCAAACCACTTCTTATTCTTAAAATTGTTTCATGAATTGAGAAGTGTGATTTTAAATGATTTTAGCTTGGATACTTTCATGCCTATCTGAACGTTTGTTTCTAATGACAAATACTTGTGTAATTGTCATGTCTATATACTGTCAAGTATTCTTATACACAACGGTTCAGTACATTTTTCTTGAACTTGTTATTACCATGTATCAAATGATAAATCTTTCTATGGTAATACTCCCGTTTGTTATTTATTGTTGTTTGAATCACACGTCATTTCAACTTTACATGTGTTTTCCTTGCAAATATGTTTATAGTTTGTTCATATAAACATCCTACGTCTTTGATATCCCAATTTATAATTCTTCATGAATTTTGATCTGATTTAAATCATTGTCAGATTCTCAAAACATTTCTATTCTTTCATGATTATTCATTTATACAAAGTTTTGAGAAAATCTTAAATGCTTAAAATGCTCAAATTTCATTCTGATTTTGGATGAGCATACATACACTGACATTGATTTCTTGCGCTTTACTATCAAGAAAATCATTGAGGCAATACATGCTTTTAGGACAAATACATGGGATTCAGTGTGAGGGCTTAAAAGAACTTCCATGGATTCACGATAACCAGTGTTTCCTACCCCGGAAGTAATCCTTTGAGTGATTGAGGGGAGAGGGGTCAAAAGATTAAGAGTGGTGTGTGAAGAGGTAAAATGGAAAAGAGAGATTGGTTAGAAGTGAGCTTAAATGATTAAAAGAAAGAGGATGTGAGAATAGAGTATAAGAATATCAGACTCTGCACCAAAATCTTTCTGAGTCGAGTAGCCACATCTACTGATTGGTTCACATTCTTGGTGACCATCATTGAAAAAGGCAGTGAGCCCATGCCATCTCTTGCATACAACCCCACCAGCTACTCATTCTTTTCTCAAAAAGAGAATTTTTCACATTTTCTTGGGATGCAACATATACTCTATTGGTTCTTCACTCGGAAGATACTGATATTGAAAAAGAAGGAAAATTGCCCCACCTTCGATCCTTTTTCATGCACATTTGAGTCTATGTATAATCTTTGTTGTCTCATTGGTTTACATAATTTTGAGCATACAAGCACGAGCACACAGAAAATTCGTTTTTTTGTCAGAACATTCATAGAAATACCTTGTGTTTTTCAATGATTGAATGGAAGTCCTGGGGAGTGCACATCATCTCAAGCTCCTTACATTGTACATTTGTTGTACACAGTAACTTTGTGTTACTGACAGACATTCCTAACTGTTTCATATGTTGATTCAGGGTTACAACTCATAATTTGTATGAATTTGAAAAGATTCGGATAAATACATTTCATGAATTGACCACTCATTATCAAATATGTTCATACATGGGGGAGAATGTTCATATTCTACCAAAAAGGGGAGATTGTTAATCATGAAGACTGTGCTACATTGACTACTTGGGGAAGAAGTTTCAAAGACTGTGCTGACATTGAAAAGGTTTTGATGATTCAACTTCTCACAATTCATAAAAAATGGGGAGATATATAAAAGTTTTAAAGTCATTTTCCAGAATTGGAGAAAAGTTTGTCAAAGTCCAAGTCAGACTAAAGTTGATATTATCAATAAGGGGGAGAATTTAAAAGTCAGATACAAAGTTTCAGTTGTTCAAGTTTAAGTCAGTTACAAGTTGTTTAAAAAGCTGAGAAACAAAAGAATGGTTTTTCTGAAGAATATGTAATTTTGTTGAAGACAAAGGAGGAGATTTAAATTTGATCAAAGTGTCAAAGTTTTTGAAGTTGCAAAGTTTGTGGAAATTGTCAAAGATTTCAAGTGTTAAGAGCAGAAAGAGTGTTATTGTATTTTGTTTAGATCATTTTGTATTACTTTCATGTTGACTTTTACTAGTTTGTGCTTGTATCTTGGTTGACCTATAAATAGGGTCTTCCTTGTTTGTTTGTTTGTAACTAGCATTGAGAGTTACATCTTTAGAGAATATAGAGAGAGAAACCATTGTACCCCTTCACTTGTGACATCAATACACATGTGATTTCCCCACTTGATTCTCATTATTCTTATTTGATTTGAGTGTGTGATTTCATTGGACAATATCATTTGGTATCAGAGCAAATAAGGAGCAGATTGAAGATCGAATTTGAAGATTTCTTGATATTTTTGGATCGTCTGAAAAAGTTACTGTTTGATTTTCATTTTTCTTGTTCTTGCACAATTAAATCAAGAATTTGATTTGATTGTGTGCGTTTTATCATTAGGATCAAACTTCTTTCAGATCACATAGGAAAATTTCAACTCTAGATTGATCAATTTGATCAAAATGTTGTTTTCGTGAAAAGTTGAAAGTCGAACACTGTAATTCACATTAATCACTGTAATTTTCGATTGCTTTCGTAATTTCAGTGTTGTAATCTTGTTTCGTATTGGTTCGTGGACTAATTGTGAAATTTTTAGAATCAGTAATCAAGATTTACTTGATTTTTGATCGATCATGTCAAGAACATGCAAAGAAACCCAAGAACACGCAAGATCTGTGAAACGCGCAAGATTAATCAGAAGAACGCGCAAATTGAAAAATATTGAATTTTGGTCAGAAACGCTTAAAACATTATTTGCGAGTTCTTAAAACGCGCAACTCAAAGCCTGCGTGTTTTGCTCTTCGGTCTGAGAGTTTGTGCGAGCTTCGATCTGCGAGTTTTAGCTTGCGAGTTTGTTAAAAAGCGCAAGTAGGCATCTACGAGTTCTAGAAACGCGCACGTTACCATTTGCGTGTTTATCAGGAATAGTGTTTTGCGCATTCTAGCGTCTGCGAGTTTCAATTTTCTCCAGTTGTTTCAATTTTGATTAGTTTTGGATTTTACACACCGAGTGTAATCTGAACTTCTTGAACGATCAGTTCAAATCACATTCTTGCTACAATTATGTCTAGAGATCTTCTCAGTATGGGTTCGAAATCCAAGCCTCCAGTTCTTCAAGCAGAAGAATATTCTCAATGGAGAAAACGGATGATCAACTTTCTCAACAATGAAGATAAAGACTTGATGATTTCTATTCTGGAAGGACCCCATTTTCCTCACGTTACTGTAGCTAGGATTCCTGAAACTGAAACAACACCAGAAATTCCTGAAAGAAAAGTTGCCAAAAATCCAATTCAATATAATGAAACTGATAAGAAATTGGTTGAAAGAGATGCCAAGGCACTTACCTTCCTGATCATGTCAGATCCAAACGACATATTCAAACAGGTTGACAGTCGTGATTCAACGAAGGATATCTGGGATGAATTGGAAAAACAGTTTCTTGGATCGGCCAAGTCTCAAAAGACTAAAAGAACCAAAGCATTATTTCTTATGAAGGTTTCAAGGCCAAGGATGGTGAATCTTTAAAGGATGCTTATGATAGATATAATATCATTCTGAATGAATTGAGGAAGAATCGAGTTCAAAAATCAGATTCGAAGATAAACTTCAAATTCATCAAGAATCTTCAGCCTGAATGGAAAGTGTATACAATCCAGATGTAGATTAACAAAGACATGGATGAAGAAAAACTGCATGATTTTTTTTCTGCCTTAAACCAGCATGAAGATGTGGTTAAGAAGCAAGCTGCTGAGACAAAAGAACTGAGCCAGTTAATAGAAAAGCACAAGAAAGTGGAAGACTCTCTAGCTTTACTGACACAGAATCCCGGAATGATTCTCAAAGCAGCGTATGGATCAAGCAAATCAGTCAAGGCTAAAGCTGTAGTATCAAGGATTGCTGATTCTTCTGAGAGTTCTGATGAAGAGGTTGAGGAAGTTGAACCTGAAGCAGTAAATGAAATAACTGCATTTGCTGAGAAACTGGCTTTGTTAACCACAAACTTTCACAAGAAGTTTGCAAAGAAGAAATTCTATAACAAACCCAAGCATCAAGGTTACAAGTCAGGAAAGTTCAAAGGTAAGTTGCTGATAGAGAAAGAAAGGAAGGAAGAGAAGACAGAGGAAAAGAAGGAAGAAAAAGAGAAAGAAAAGTCAGACAAGTACTTCAGTTGTGGAAAGCCTGGTCATTTTGCAAAAGACTGTCCAGATAAAAAGGTAAAGAATTATGACTACTAAAAAAAGAAAGCTCAACTTGCCAAGGCTGTTGAAAAAGGGCATGCTCTGAAAGCAGAAGATGAAATCTGGTTATACTACTCTGATGATGAAGAAAGTGATGTCAAAGCAAATCTGACTGAGGTCCACTACAACCTCATGGCTCACTTACAGAAAGATTCTGATACTGAGGTAGCTTCAATGTCTATTGAATCTGACTCTTCTGAAAATGAAGAGTTGATGAACTTGATGTCCCAACTAACTCAAATGAATACTGAATTTTTGAAATTAAAAGATAAACTTGAAGAACAAAAATTCATCATACAGAGACATCAAGATCAAGTGTTATTATATAAAACATTATCAAAAGATAAAGAAGAAGAGAAAAATGTTTTAACAATGGACAAAATAAAGCTTCAAAATTAAATATATGATTTGGAAAAAGAAGTTGTAGTTCTTAAAGATCAGAAACTTGATTTAACTCTTCAGTATGAACTTGTTATGAAAGACAGGATTGAGGCATATACCAGAATACAAGAGTTAGAATAATTAATTCTCAAAAGAGGTCAAACTGAACACACTTTAAAAATTTTAGCAAGCAGTCAAAAGGAAAACAATTTTTTTAAGGCCAAACTGGTCTAGGTCTTTCAGATGTGGATGTTCTAAAGAAGGCACCAGAAAAACTTTACAATTTAAATAACAAAGACTTGGAGCCTATTGTTTTAGTTCCACATATCCTTCAGACATTTGTTAAAACAGAGACTAATTCAGATACATCAACTAAAATAGAAACATAACCTATTATTGAAGATAACTCTGAAAATGAGATGAAGTATGAATCTCATGGTCTCAAAAATATTTACTTCAAATACGACAAATTAAACTCTTCCTATGAAAATAAAGTGAAAACATTCGTTGAATTTGAAAATATCTTTCCAAAAGAAAATGAGACTCATACTACATCATTTGTTTCTGATTCATCTGAAATAATAGTTACTTGTCCTATTATAGTAGATGGAAATGAAAAGTCTTCAATCTTAAATAAACATGTTTCAGAAATGACTTCTAATAGTTTTGATCTTGAATATCAAGCAGCTTTAAACAAAACTTTTGTTCTTGAAAAAGAAATTTCAGATTTACAAAATCAAAAAGCTGATCTTGAAAAGAAAACTTTCCAAGAAAAGAAAGATCATGAGCTTAGATGTATGAAACTATCAAAGCAAGTCTCTGAATTTGAAAAGATTTTGATAACAGAAAGAGACACATTTGACCATCAACGTCAAATCTTTGAAAGTGAAATATCTAAGTATGTCCAAGATCTATCTGTTCTATCGTCAGATATTATGAAAGAAAAATTAATTAATTCTGACTTGAAAAGGAAAGTTGATATGAGTAATTCTAATTCTTCTAAGTTGGTAGATGTCAAGATTCATTCTGAAAAACCTGTTTCATCAGATAGAGAATGTTTAAATTCTGATTTGAGTAACATAAATTTTGATTGTGTCTCAGATTTCTTATTGAAGAAAGGCATGTGCAAAGACAAGCAAAAGGTGGAAGAGATTTTGAATACTTCTCATGACAGTTCATGTAATAGAGTAGCCTCAGCTTGTACTAAATGTCAACAAAGTTCTAATAAATCAAAATTTCTTTCAAAGATTGATTTGTTGACACAAGCTTCTAGTAGATCGCGATGTTCATTCTGTTATGAAAGTTCATTTTCTTTTAAACCTAAATCTTCGAAGAAAAGAAGAAAAGTCCAGATGAAAAACATTAAATCTTCTACTTCTTGTTCTGATAAAACAAAAGCTAAATTTTATACTGTCAAGACTAAAAATGAAAAAGTTCAGTTAAAGAAAGTTGTTGAATTACAATACGTGCAAAGGTGGATTCCTAAAGATATACTTAATGCACAAATTGTAAAAAGCAAAACTTCAAAAGATAAGCATGCTACTAACAAGAAATGACCCATTCTTATATGGGTACTAAATTGAAGTAACTGTTATTGCAGGCTTGTCATGTGTGGATCATAGACTCAGAAGCTTCAAGACACATGACAGCTTACAAACACCTGTTAACATTACGCAGAACATTACGTAAGAACAGTTAACTTTGGGAATAAGATGAATGGTTATGTCAGAGGATACGGTGTTCTCAACAATAGAATGATCTCCATCTCTAAAGTTTTGTATGTCGAGGGGTTAGAGTGTAACTTGTTTTCCATCAGCCAATTCACTTAGAAGAAGTGTAAAGTTGAATTTGTTGAAGACTTATGTTATATCAAGGATAAGTTAGGCACAGAGTTAATTAAAGGAGAAAGAATGGGATTACTATATGGTGTTCGTTTTCCAACCCTACGAGCTTCAAAACCTGTATGTCTTATCTCAAAAGCTTCAGTAGATGAAAGTTGGTTATGGCATCGTCGGTTTTCTCATCAACATTTTAGAGACTTGAACAAGTTGAGAACTCAGAATCTTGTTACCGGGCTTCCAGAGCTGAAAATAGAACAAGACTCTCTTTGTTCTGCGTGTTAGAAGGGTAAGATGAAAAGAAGTTCTCACAAGTTGAAGATGTTATCAAATTGTTCAAGGTCCTTAGAGCTTATTCACATGGATTTATGTGGTCCGATGAGAACTCAATCAATCAACGGCAAAAAGTATATGCTGGTCATGGTTGATGAATACATTTGATATACGTGGCTAGAGTTCTTGAGACAAAAGTCGGATGCTCCAGATCTCATCATCAAATTTATAAAGAAAATACAAGTTCGTCTTCAAAGTCAAGTGCAACAACTCAGAAGTGATAATGGCATTGAATTCAAGAACTCAATTCTTCAATCATATTTGGATTCAGTTGGCATTTCACATAACTTCTCAGCTGCAATGACACCACAGCAAAACGGTGTTGTGGAAAGGAAGAAATGAACTTTGGTAGAAGTAGCACGATCAATGCTTGCATATTGCAGTCTACCACATTTTCTTTGGGCTGAAGTAGTAGCAACTACATGTTTCACACAAAACAGGACAATTATTAATAAGCGATTAAATAAAACTGCTTATGAAATTATTAATTGTCATAAACCAAATGTTAAATACTTTCGTGTGTTTGGATGCAGATGCTTTGTGCTAAATGATAGAGAACATTTAGCCAAATTCCAAGAAAAAACTGATGAAGGAATCTTTATTGGATACTCACTAACTTCCAAAGCATACAGAGTTTACAACACAAGAACGAGATCAGTGATTGAAAGTATAAATGTGTCCTTTGATGAAACAAAGACAAGAACTTCTGAACAAAACAGTTAAGAACTTGGATCTAATGATAAAGCTTCCACATCAACCAGTGTGGAACCTGCTTCAAAACAGACCAAGCTTTCTAAATCCTTGACTGAATCTGATTTAGATTTGTAATTTTATGATGCTTTTGATTATTTTAAAAGTCAAAATGATATACCTACTACTGATATATCTACTACCACTGCAGATATATCAGGACCCTCTGAAGATAATGCTTCTACAAGTCAAGTTCAGAAAGTTTCAGACAACACAACTTCAACTACTAATGAAGATGCTTCATCTACATCAGTCACAAATGAAGAGAATGTGTTGGAAACTCCTACTAAAGAAGTTATTCCATTGCAAAGCACATCAAGTCCAATTTTATCTCCTTCAGAAGAACCAGAAGTACAAATCACTTCTACTTCTGAAGAACCAACAATACAAGATGAGTTTGATTCTTCCAACAATCAAATAGAAGTTGATGTTTTACCAAGCTCACACAAATGGACAAGAAATCATCCTCCAGAAAATATTATTGGTGACCCATCTGCTAGAGGGTCTACCAGATCTGCTTTTCCACCGGCATCAGCCAATTTCTGCATGTATACAAGTTTTCTAAGTAGCATTGAACCCAAGAAACCATCAGAAGCGTTAGAGGATCCAGATTGGATTAATGCAATGCAGGATGAGTTGAATGAGTTCAAAAGAAACAAAGTGTGGAGATTGATACCGAGACCCAAAGACAAATCAATTGTTGGCACAAAGTGGGTCTTCTGAAACAAAAAGGACGAGGCTGGAATTATTGTGAGGAACAAAGCATGGGTAGTGGCAAAAGGTTATAATCAACAAGAAGGAATTGATTACGACGAAACCTATTCACCCGTTGCTCGGATTGAAGCCATAAGGATCTTTCTTGCTTCTGCGGCTCACAAGAATATCAAAGTCTATCAAATGGATGTGAAGTCTGCTTTTCTCAATGGCATTCTTCATGAAGAAGTATATGTGAGTCAACCTGAAGGCTTTGTGGATCCGAAGTTCCCAGATCATGTCTATGTTCTTGATAAGGCATTGTATGGATTAAAGCAAGCGCCAAGAGCATGGTATGAAACGTTATCAGTCTATCTAACCGAGTCTGGTTTTCGGAGAGGTACAATCGACACTACTTTATTTCTCAAAAAGAATGGTAAAGATCTCATACACAAATTTACGTTGACCACATAATTTTTGGCTCTACTTCACAAGATTTATGCGTAGAATTTGAAAATATCATGAAAAAGCGTTTTCAAATGTCAATGATGGGTGAGTTAACATTTTTCTTAGGCCTGCAAGTCAAACAAACCACAGAAGGGATTTTCATAAATCAGGCAAAATATATTAGAGACATGTAGAAGAAATTTGACATGAACTATACTTCACCCATGAAGACTCCTATGCAAGCTGGTAGTTTTTTGGATGTTGATATCTCCCGAAAATCAGTAGACCAACATACATACAGAAGCATGATTGGATCTCTTCTTTATTTGACAGCAAGTAAGCCAGATATTATGTTGGCAACATGTTTTTGTGCAAGGTATCAGGCAAATTCTAAAGAGTCACACCTTTCTGCTTTAAAAAGAATCGTGAGGTATCTCTAAGGCACACCAAATTTAGGCCTTTAGTATCCAAAAGATTCTAAGTTTGATTTAATAGCATATACTGATGCATACCATGAAAGAAACAAATTAGACAGGAAAAGCACATCAAGAGCATGTCATTACCTAGGAGATAAACTGGTCAGTTGGTCATCAAAGAAATAGAATTGTGTATCCACATCTACAGCTCAAGCGGAATATGTTGCGGCTGCAAGCTGCTAGTCACAGGTTCTGTGGATGAGAACACAGCTGAGAGATTATGGATATACATTTCATAAGGTACCAATCTACTGTGATTCAAAGAGTGCAATAACAATCAGATCAAATCCTGTACAACACTCAAAGACGAAGCACATAGATATCAGGTATCACTTTATTAAAGACCATGTTGAAAAAGGTGATGTAGAAATGCATTCTGTTTCAACTGACTTTGAGGTTGCTGATTTGTTTACTAAACCCCTTGATGAAAAGAGGTTTAATTTTCTAGTCAGCAAACTTGGCATGTTGAATCTTAATGAATAGTTACATCATTTTTTATATTTTTGAGGACAAACATTTCTTTATATTTCGTTTGCTTATGTAATTCATTAACTCAATTTAAAAAAGCTGGATATAATTCACAAACCTAGACTGATGTTCAATGAGTGTCAGGATCTTAATTCTTAACAAGAACACACACTCAGAAAACAATATTAAAGAAGTTGCGGAATAACACTTTAATATTCAGAAAAACAATAAAACAGTAAATCAGAATCACAACTTGCAAACACTTATTGGATGATTGAAAGTCACAAGCTTTTACACACAACCTTGAGGTTGATTCTTTCTATGAAAGCTAAGAACTTAGAATGACAAAAATCTATCTTCTATGCAAACTATTCTATACAGATATATATATACTTGTAGATAAAAGATAATTACAATAAATAAAAGATCTTCTGTATATCCTTCTATAATTATCTTCAAGACTTCCAAGATTATCTTCAAATAATCCAGTTGTCATCCTTGCCATGCGAAGTCTTCATCATCTCATAAACAGCACTAACTTCAAGAGCAATACTAATAACATTCAACAACATTAAGTTGATTCAGCAGCATTAATTCTTTAGCAGTACTAACTCTAGCAGTACTAACTACTAGCAGTACTAACTCTTCAAGCAGTATTAAAATCTACTGGCAGTAGTAATCACGATGTAGTGGCAGTATTAATTCTGTTGTAGCAGCATTAACCATACTTAAGCATTTCTGAATTTCCCAACAATCTCCCCCTAACTTGACTTTTAGGAAGAGAAGTCAAGTTCTTCAGTTAGTCTTCAAGATGCTTTCAACACTTCAGTTTACACCCCTAGATTAGGATCCAAACCCAAGCTTTGATTGATGATTCTGCTAACCACAACCTTTGCCATTGCTGAATCTTTTGAACAAATAAGCTTGTCATTCAACATTGCTTGTAATTTACCCTTGCTGTGTTCATATATCTTGTCCACCAAGTAGTACTCATGATATGCTCCATTCACAGTGATAACATAGACTCCACATATTTCAAATATCCTCCAGTTTTCTATTCTTAGGAATTTATTCTCCAGATGCAAATCCCTGATCACATGTTGAACTTTGCTTGGATCAAACATCATGCACAAGTACTCCATGGCTAATCTGATTAAGTTTTTTTCTTCTCCTGTTAGCTCCTTTTCATACAGTCTCATTCCAACTTGAAACATCTCTTCTAAATCTGATCTTGTACAATTTCTGATGAAACTTCCCCAAGTAGGATACACCTCATAGATGTCCCCTAGTCTCTTAATCCTGAAGAATTTCTTTCTTTGATCTTCCAAGATATCCTAAAAGATGATTTCAGGAGCTTGAATAGAGATGGGGTCTGCTTGTACTGGATCATCATTTGTTAATGTCATGAACAATTCAACCTGCTCATTTGATTGCTAGTTGGATGATTTTGTATTCTGGTTTGGTTCTGCTGAAGGAGTCACATGAGGTTCTGCTTCAGTTTCTGCTCTTTCTTCAGCTCTTGTCCTTTTGAACTGTCTTTTGAAAGCTATTGTCTTCATTCTTTTAGCAGATTTAACTTCCATTTCAACATTTTCTGACTCTTCCTTCTTTTCCTTTGTAGGTGTGACTTCCTCAGGAAATGGTTGTTGAATGTTGAGATCATGCCTCTCTTTCATTCTTCTTTCAGCCTCTTCCCTTTGTGAGGAGTTCCCTTGCAGCTTAGCCATTTCTTTCTTATACAGCTCCTCCACTTGACTGTATGCCATATTAGTAAACATTTCCCTTTGACACCAATTGAACCCTTCAAGAAATTTATCATTTTTCTTCTCTCCTGATTGGCCAAAAAGGTCTTGGAGGGTTGTCTCTTCTGCTTTTTGAGTGGCATTCTTGTGACTGGTAATTTCTTGGCCTGTTATGCTGCAACTTTCATGCTCTTCTGATATTCTTCATTCAACTTTCTGTCCATTATCAGTGCAAGTTCTCTATCTGTTTCAGTTTGGAGTTGTTCCTCCTTTTCCATCTGTTCTTGAAGCTGCTTTGCCACCTCTTCATCTAGCTCAATATGACTTTTCTTCTTTGAGGGTTGTTCAGTTTCAACCAACTTTGCTTTTCCCTTAGCATCTTTCAAACTTGCCTTACTTGTTTCTTTTATTTTCTTTGAGAGTCCTCCTTCATTGATGACCACTCCCTTGGCCTTTTGACTAGCCTTAGGAGTGTCATTCTTGGCTTTTACCAATGTCTCTGCAATATCCAATTCTTCTACAGAGATCCCTGTTAATGCTGCTTTTGTTACTGTTGCTTCTTTTGTTACTGTTGCTTCTTTTACTTCGGCAGTATTAACTGTTTCTGCTGCTTCAGCAGAATTAATTGTTTATGCTGCTTTCTCTTTTGTTACTACTGCTGCTTGAGATTCTGTTTCTTTCTCTATTTTTAGTTCTTTCTCCCCCTCAACATCAAGTCTCATCTCAGATTTGCTTTCTTTCTCTATTTCTGCTTCTTTATTCTCCCCCTTGTTGGAAGCATCTTTAACACTATCCCTCTTCTTTAACACAAATTGCTTTCGTCTCCTTTTCTGTACCAATCTTGTTACCAATTTCTTCAGTTTGGTAATTTACACTTGTTGGGACAAGATTACCAGCTTCATTTCATCTATCTCTTTTCTTTGTTGAATAACATCCAGGTTGATGTTGTCCATTGTTTCCATCAATTCATTATAGTCATATATGTCCTCACCTTCTCTAGGAGTGTTACCCCCTTTTGAAGGATCATTGGATCTTTTAGTAGTGGAAGTCTTCTGCCTAGCAGAAGAACTATCCACCCCCTTAGTTTCTTGGCACCTGGGAACTTTGAATGATTGCTCATTCAAAGTTGCCATAGGGGAGGTCTTATTTATGTCACCACTGTCCTCCTCTGTGTTAGCAGCAGTAGTGGTAGCCTGCTCACCCATATGCTCATACATCTCCTCATTGAGCACCTCTTTGGGGTTGGGAGACACCCCTGTGGTTTCCCTGTAGATATTCTCTAAAGGAGAATTCTCCCTTAGAGGGCTTAAAGGCTCTGTGGGTGAAGGTACAAGAAGGGAATGAGCCTTCTTTACCTTTTTCCTTATATAAGTTTTGGTAATTGGAGAGGTTGGCTTTTGAAGTAGAGACTTTGGATAGATATAGAGTGGGAAGGTTGCGATTGGCTAGCAGTGGGATGGTCTAATGAGGGCCTTAACCCTGCTGCCATACCTTCTTCAGTGTGGGACACCACCATCATTGTAGAGAATAATGGGGTGTCAACTCCTTCCGAGTCCAATTGGGATCTCTTCATGTTTGAAAAGACCTTACCTTTGGGAATTTTTGGTACATATACGTCATCAAAGTGAGGCATATCCATCAATTCGTGGGTTATAACTTCTTGTACAAACATGGGGTACATATAAAAGCTCTTTTTGCTTCCCAAGTTTGAGACAAGATCACTGAAAATCATTATAGAAAAATTGTACTTTCTAGCAGTGGCCAAACAGACCAAAGCATAAGCAATGGTACTGCTAAACTCACTCCATCCAGTAGTCTTTTTGGAAATGCAGTGCATAAGGGTATGAACAAGAAAACGCCATTAGGTATAAAATTTTGCTTTTGAGAATTTAAAACCACCCAATTGGCCTCCATACCCCATTCTTGACAAATTTGAGAACAAGTCCTCATTAGGAAGAGAAGAAATACCTTCAGCATCGTCTAGACGTAGATAGATACGTATCACCTCTTCCGTAACTGACAAGGGTTTGTCACACACCCTTGTTTTCAGAATCTGCACACCATTTTCTATGACTATGGTGGCATTCGCCCAGAATTGCTTTTGATGCTCAATGTAGATAGTTGGAGATACAGTTAGAGCATGGGCGATATGGATAGACTTCAAAAAATCCACTATCTGATGAAAGCATGCAGCTTGCTTTGGCTTTTGTAGCATCGCGATTTCATTGTGCTCGTCAATAACTGCCATAGATGCCATTGAGCTTGAGTATTCTTGCTTGAAACACTTGATTCTTGAGAGAAAAGGGTTAGAGATAAAGTGAACAGTATTCAAATGACAGGATCTTAAATTCTTAACAAGAATAAACACTCAAAAAACAATATTAAAGAAGTTACGGAATAACACTTTAATATTCTGAAAAACAATGCAAATGTAAATCAATGATCACAACTTGTAAACTTGTATTAAATGATTGAAGTTACAAGATTAAACACACAACCTCAATATTGATGAACAGGCTCACCAATACGAATTCTACTTCTCTAGAATTAGGATTACAAATCTTGAGGTTGATTCTCTCTATGAAAACTAAAAACTCAGAATGAATAATTATTCTAACTATTCTAAACAATTCTATTCATATACTGAAGATAAAGATAATTACAAAAGAATAAAAGATCTTCAGTATAAACTTCCATCATTATCTCCAAGCTTTCCATAATCTTCAGTCCATCCAGATGTCATCCTATCCATACGGATTTTCATCTCATAAGCAGCATTATCTTTCAGCAGTATTAATACTCTGAGCAGTATTAACTTCAGCAGTACTAACCATGCTCAGCAGTATTAATCTCTTCCAGCAGTACTAACTTTGAACTAGCAGTACTAATCTTGTTGAGCAACATTAATCTACAACTTAGCAGTATTAATACCAGAAGTACTAACTAGATGTATTAACTAGTTCTTCTAGCAGCATTAACTGTACTTAGCATATCATCAGTTCCCAACAATCTCCCCCTAACTTGACTTTTTGGAAAAGAAGTCAAGTTCTTCAGATCTGATCTTCAAGATGCTTTCAACACCTCAGATTTAGTTGCCCAAATTTGGATCTAGGCCCAGAATTTGATTGATAGTTCTTCTTACCACAATTCTGGCCATTTCTGAATCCTTAGTACATACTAGTTTAGCTTTTAGCATCCCTTCTAGCTTCTCCTTGCTATGATCATAATTTTTGTCCACCAGGTAGTATTCATGATGTAACACCCCTAATTTCGTTATGTAACCTTGGTATTCTAGTGTTAAGCTTTTGTCGTTAGCACCACGGTTGTTACCAAGTTTGAGTTTGGTTTTTGATGGTTTTGGACAAACCTCAGTGAGCTACGCGAGTTATGTCGCGGGTTGAGGTCGCGGCATAACCCGCGAAACCCTCTGGATGGGTTTGGTTTTGTGTAAGCGGGCGAGTTATGCCGCGAGTGGAAGTCGCGGCATAACCCGCGAGATGGCCTGGCCGACTTATACCCTTTTCAGTCTAAATATTTCTCACTTCTCTCTTATCTCTCTCTCTTCAAATTCTCTCTCTCTCTCTAAGATTTCTCTTTGGTTTCTTCGATCTTTGAAGCTCCGTTGATCGCTAGTATTAAGTTCATTGCTCGGGGTTTCGGTGTATAAAGTTGCACCTCTTCGTCGTGGTCGATATCTGGTTCTTCGGGTTTTCGTATAAACCTATTGGGTGAGTTCCTACTACCATTTTACAAACTTTATACATGTCAAAACTCTTATTTGCGAAATCTAAAGTATTTCTACGGTATGATTTTATGTTCTCTACATTTTGTTATAAATAAAGTTTTTGGTGATTCTCGAGGTTCTCGGTCAGATATGACCAAAATGACGGGTTCCACCTTATTAAAGTAAAATGATGTTTCACTTACACATTATGTGGTCATTTGAAAAGAATATTTATGAACTCATTTTAACGACTTTCATTCTTACCAGAAGTTGAACTGGGAGTAGCATTTTGTTTATAAAATGTACTTGTACCATATATTTATCTATGGTTGGTCACATATGTTGTTGTGACGAGTCCTTACCATTACTAGTGGATCCCTAGGTTTTGGAGTAGACTGTTTTCTTGGGAGGTTATATTCCCCAAAAATGTAGCTATGGATCACATGTTCCGTGATGAGTTTATGGTATGGTTATGTGAGTCCGGTTACTAGCCATGGTTCATGGTGATCCTAGTGAAGGAGTATACATTGGTTTCCCTTGGGAGCGCGATCTTACCTCGTAGCACAGACTCTGGGTTCATTGCTGAGGACTCCAAGTGTTTAGCTTATAACTCGGATTTGTGGTCTACTTTGTGTTACACCACTATCCTTGGTAAAATGGTTCTTTTGTCATCGTATGATGAGTTTTGGACCGAAAAGGCCTGGTTGTGGCGAAATGTTATCTTTTATAAACTAAACCTTTATGAAAATATTTCTTTATGATACTGATGTTTATATCTCTGATTTTGAATAAACTGTATGTTCTCACTAGGATTTAAGCCTAACACTTTTTCTCAAATGATATGTATAACAGGTTTCCCTTAGCGGTGGGTTGCACAGGGTCTTTGAGAGTCGAGCGTGGACTCGAGGCATATTTTGAGATGTCTAGTATTTTGGTGTTGGGCATTGTTTAAGTCCCATCTTTTAGTGAATTCTGGTTCGTCAAGTGTTGTAGTCTAGACGACTATGTTTAGATTAGTATTGTTGATAAATTCTATATCCGTATGAGTTTTGTATAGTCTTAAGGACTGATCCCCTTTATGGGAAGTTAATATCATCACGGATGTCTCGTTGCCTTATTTCCAGGTTTTAATTTACTCTGAAAATTTAGAGTGTTACAAGTTGGTATCAGAGCTCTAGTTTAAGCGAACTAGGCATGAATGTAAGATGTCTAGACTTAGACTGAGTTTGATAGGCATTGATTGTGAGACTGGGTAGAACTTCTAAGATGGGTTAGTCTTAGAATCGACGGATGTTATGTTAATCAAGCGTTATGCTGACGGTAACAAGAACCCTTATGTGTTATATGTTCATAATCTCACTTAGCTAATGTGATTACGAAGATATTTTACGTGAGTGAAATTGGTTCGCTAATGTTGTGACAATTGGTAGACGTAGCGGTACGTTTCTTTCGTGCGTGTTTCAGTTAAACTCTTCCTTACCCTTTCTCGTGCTTGTGTTTGTCTGCTCTACCTTAGTATGTTGACCGTTAGAGTAGTGCGAAGGTTTATAAGCGAGTAAGCTAAGGAATGATTGTTGTTTGTAAGCAATGTCTCTTTGGAATTATAGTAAGTGCGTGGGACGCATTAAGTTAATCATCCTAAGCCAGATTCGTTGGTGGAGTTAGGATTATATGTTGTTAGATCGATTCCATATAGAAGAGATTTTTAAGTTAATTTAATAGGATGGTTGCCCTTTGATGCCTGAGGCATCCGGTAGATTATAGAACGTTGGGATATTGTGAAGCGTAGTATTAAGATGTGAGTGTCGACCGAATTCATGCATTTAATTTATTTCTAACATAAGGTTGCCTAAATTGCTTTTTATGGGCGCCAGCCATGAAGTAAATTACATTATAACGTTCTTGCAAAATATTTAGCACTCATCATATTTTAAACTATGAGCATAAGCATGCTTACATTGGTTTTGTTGCACCTGATTTCAAATTATTATCAAAACTCTCCTTATTCAAGTCTAGTGTTTAAATGCTATTTTTGGATGTCGAAATAATTGTGTTTTAACGCTTGTGGAGTTAATGGGCAAATAGCTGTGGAATTTTGACCTTGACATTGGAGCTCTTCCACGTATGTCAATGGTTTAAAGGAAAAGTTATCCCCATACTTTTGAGTCGGAGTTCTTGGAAATTTTGGTTTGTGTGAGTCTTGTTGAATTGCATGGAGTATTGTTTTACAAATTCTTTTAACGCGTGCGTATATTTTGAGATGCGTAAGTTAATTTTAAATTGTGTGCAATTTATGAGTTCCTTGGGAATCGTGTCTCATCAGAATATTGTCTGAATGGTCACCTTACCTTATATCGAAAAATAGAAATTTTGACACCACTCGATTGTTAGCGTAAATGAGTTTTATAAAATCCAGTTGGATTATGGTGTCTCATCTTACGACTTTTGCGTCGCGTAAATAATTTTGAGAGGCATGTGCGTGTGCATCATTATGTGTGTTAATCTCGGGGTTTTATTATCAAGTATCATATGTCGTGTACTATGTGCATTAGATTTAAGTATAATGTTGGTGTGAATGATTGCATAAACGATTTATGTTATTTTTAAAAAAACAGGACTTTCGTTCTGATCGTATTCCATCATTAACTATTACTGTTAAAATTTCCGCAAAGCATTTAGCGAATTAGCGGTAATTTTGTCGTTGTAGTTTCTATTCTGTCAAATGTGTTTATCTTTTCAACGTGAAGCTTCAAACTCGATTTGAAATTTTATTTGCATCCCCGTTATTTTACCGCCCTTTGGGGAATGAATTATTGCATATGGGGTGAGTTGGGAATTTATTCGTTGCAACGTCTCTTGGTTGTATAGAGAGGAATTTTAAAGATAAAATCGTGATTTTCCTTTTGAGTTGTACAAACGATTGTTGCACGTATTGAAATACAAGAACCTATCTTCACGTTCATAGTATAAATTGTTGCGTATGTTTTTACTCGGTATTTCTCAAGGTGCGAGTATTTTGTTAAGTTTTCTTATTCGGTAACTTAGATTGTTTTAACAGCATATATTGCTCATGTCGAACTTGAATATTTCAACAAGTAGATAGTGTGATTTACATATTCTGGGTGATTTTGTACACGTAAAATCTACACTATGATCTATGCATCTTTGATGATTTTGTGCATCTTAGTATATTTGCATTCATAAACTTTTCGAAAATCTTTGGTCTCAATACTTGTTGAGTTTTGAGAAATCATGTCCTGGTGGTGTGTATTTTCAAAAACATTGTTTAAAGACATTTCATTATTTGGGAAAACAGTTAAATGTCGGTTAAAATGTGTTTTAAGGTATACGAGACTTTCGTTGGAAATTTACGTAAACTGTCAGGCTTTTGGCTCGGGTTTTGACTAAATGAGTCGTGTGGACATTTGTCCGGATTTATAACCACAATGAAGGATTTTAGCATGATGGGGTTTATTCGTGTTTTGGTAAGTTAAAGTTGAATTGTGAAAATAGTGTACATGCCAAAATGTCTATTTTAAAGTGTTTGTGTTTTACAATAAACTGTTAACTGCTGATAAGTTTTGGTTATTTTGGAATGTTTAATTTTATGAGCATGCGAGACACCCATTTTGGGATCTTCGATTATTTTAGTAAATAAATCATGTTGAAGTGTTTCTTTGATGATTTTACATATATAATTGGAGTTCAATTGACGTAAGTGTCATTTTGTGTGTTTGATCTTATAAACCTTTTTCAGAAAATGCATATTAGTGTGTTATGAGGCCTTTTGAAAACATAAGGATGTGAGTTTAATTAGAAAACGGTTTGTTTCAACCAACGACGAGAATTGAGTTAATCATACTTTTGATCGTGTTTGCATAATAGTTGGTTCAACGTGTTTCAATATTTATTTCGGCTTTCATTTGGGTATTTACGTAAACCGTTGGGTCGTTGGCTCAATTTTAACTAAATGTAGTCTTGAGGGCATTTGTACGGTTTAAAAACAGTTGTGGAATTTTGGTGTATGATGGCTATTATTCTATGACATTAGGAGTCACATGTTTTGGGAGCTTTGGTTTTTCAGTTGGAGTCATGTAATGTTAGACAGTCTGTCTATTTCGTAAAGCCTGAGGTCTTGGGTTGCACTTAGTGACCGCTCGGGTTGGCTAGTGAGTAGACAATAGGTGGCACGAGCCGCTGAGTTGAAACTCGTTTAGATTGGATAGGCACCCATGTTCGTAAGACCCTGGAGTGGAACTCGACGGAGTATGGCAAGGGGCAATAATAGGTCTGAGGATTGTGATGTCTTGTATGGCATGGAAACTAGGACCGGTATGTGTGGTGAAATTCAATAACATCACGAGTGGCTCCATTCACGTGTTCTCGCCACCCAAGATGGAAACGTTTAGAGGTCATGCGAGAAAGCTGTGTGGGTGGCCTACTTGCGTGTCCTTCTATTCTTTTGTGTACGGGTCTATCCGTCGTAGACCCGGGTATTTTAAACACTAATGTTATATTTATACCGGCTTTGATTATGTAGAGTCGACGGTAAATGATGGCTTTAATATTGGGTTTTCCCCCACGTATATTAAGGCTTGAATGAAATGTGTTATTCGTGCATGTTGATATTTAGTTTTCTTTTGTTTTTCGTCGTGTGAGTATTGGGCCTAGTGTCCATGTTTTCGGACGTACGATGTGGATAGTGTTACTAATATTTCATACTTCGAGTTATACAAATTGTGCCAATTTATAAAACGTAATTGCAATGAAATATCCGTCTTTGAAAGTGCATGACTTTGAAAAGGAGTTGTTTTTATGTTTTAAGGTTCATTATTTTGAAAAGTTCTGATTGAAAGAGGAGTTCATCAATTTAAATGCTTTTACTTATGTAAAACTCTTGAGCTCTCTAGGCGTTAAGCTCAAAATTTTATTTATTTATTTATCTACATGTGCATCATTTCCTGTTGGGGGTTCGGTTCTAGCAATGCTTTAAGGAGTTGGGCCTTAGCCTTGAGCTAGAGTAAGTTGTTGGTAAAGTCTTCCACAGGTTGGAGTTAGTCTACACATGGGTTTCTGTAGCGCCCGTCCTTTATAAGTCCGAGTGTGTAGATTGGTGGTACGTTTAGAGGTAAATCGTTATAATGTTGTTGTAGACGAAGTATTTAGGGTTGTATTAAGAAATTCTAAATAAGGGCTATTCCCAGAATTGGAGTCGGATTAGAGTTGAGTGATAACAGAATCTATGTTAATCGTTTGCCGGAAAGACGCATTAGTGCGCCTTGTAAGAATATCTTTATTGATAATAGGATTGGATCAATGAAAACTGAGAGTTTTGGGAAGTTTAGCGTCGACCGTTGGCTTTGTGTTCGGAACCGTGCAGTTTGAAAGAAATTGGTAGATCGAAAGTTGAGGTTGTTAATTTCCTGGAAGTAGTAATTGTCACCTAAGGTTGGGAGGCAACCGTAACCTTATGAGTAAAGGTTACTTTAGAATGTTGAGTGTTCGTTCGGTTAGGAGTGATTTGTGCTCAAGAAAGGTGGCTCATATGGATTTCGGTATTAGGACCTCGTTAATGATTATGGCTTTTGGGTTTGTGGCGATCTTCTCTGCGGACAGTGTTCCATTGAGAAGAGTAGATTTCGAGGACGAAATTATTCTAAGGTTGGGAGGATTGTAACACCCCTTATTTCGTTATGTAACCTTGGTATTCTAGTGTTAAGCTTTTGTCGTTAGCACCACGGTTGTTACCAAGTTTGAGTTTGGTTTTTGATGGTTTTGGACAAACCTCAGTGAGCTGCGCGAGTTATGTCGCGGGTTGAGGTCGCGGCATAACCCGCGAAACCCTCTGGATGGGTTTGGTTTTGTGTAAGCGGGCGAGTTATGCCGCGAGTGGAAGTCGCGGCATAACCCGCGAGATGGCCTGGACGACTTATACCCTTTTCAGTCTAAATATCTCTCACTTCTCTCTTATCTCTCTCTCTCTTTAAATTCTCTCTCTCTCTCTAAGATTTCTCTTTGGTTTCTTCGATCTCTGAAGCTCCGTTGATCGCTAGTATTAAGTGCATTGCTCGGGGTTTCGGTGTATAAAGTTGCACCTCTTCGTTGTGGTCGATATCTGGTTCTTCGGGTTTTCGTATAAACCTATTGGGTGAGTTCCTACTACCATTTTACAAACTTTATACATGTCAAAACTCTTATTTGCGAAATCTAAAGTATTTCTACGGTATGATTTTATGTTCTCTACATTTTGTTATAAATAAAGTTTTTGGTGATTCTCGGGGTTCCCGGTCAGATATTACCAAAATGACGGGTTCCACCTTATTAAAGTAAAATGATGTTTCACTTACACATTATGTGGTCATTTGAAAAGAATATTTATGAACTCATTTTAACGACTTTCATTCTTACCAGAAGTTGAACTGGGAGTAGCATTTTGTTTATAAAATGTACTTGTACCATATATTTATCTATGGTTGGTCACATATGTTGTTGTGACGAGTCCTTACCATTACTAGTGGATCCATAGGTTTTGGAGTAGACTATTTTGTTGGGAGGTTATATTCCCCAAAAATGTAGCTATGAATCACATGTTCAGTGATGAGTTTATGTTACGGTTATGTGAGGCCGGTTACTAGCCATGGTTCATGGTGATCCTAGTGAAGGAGTATACATTGGTTTCCCTTGGGAGCGCGATCTCACCTCGTAGCACGGACTCTGGGTTCATTGGTGAGGACTCCAAGTGTTTAGCTCATAACTCGGATTTGTGGTCTACTTTGTGTTACACCACTATCCTTGGTAAAATGGTTCTTTTGTCATCGTATGATGAGTTTTGGACCGAAAAGGCCCGGTTGTGGCGAAATTTTATCTTTTATAAACTAAACCTTTATGAAAAGATTTATTTATGATACTGATGTTTATATCTCTGATTTTGAATAAACTGTATGTTCTCACTAGGCTTTAAGCCTAACACTTTTTCTCAAATGATATGTATAACAGGTTTCCCTTAGCGGTGGGTTGCACAGGGTCTTTGAGAGTCGAGCGTGGACTCGACGCATATTTTGAGATGTCTAGTATTTTGGTGTTGGGCATTGTTTAAGTACCATCTTTTAGTGAATTCTGGTTCGTCAAGTGTTGTAGTATAGACGGTTATGTTTAGATTAGTATTGTTGATAAATTCTATATCCGTATGAGGTTTGTATAGTCTTAAAGACTGATCCCCTTTATGGGAAATTAATATCATCACGGATGTCTCGTTGCCTTATTTCTAGGTTTTAATTTACTCTGAAAATTTAGAGTGTTACACATGATAACATTTGTCAATAGTAATCATGTATACACCACAGTTTTCAAATAACATCTAGTGATCAATCTTCTTGAATCCATATTCATGATGGAGATCTTTAATTCTGTACACCACCTTCGCTGGTTCAAACATCATACATAAGTATTTCATTGCCACTTTGAGAAGATTTTCTTCAGTACCTTTCAACACAGGCTCATAGAGTTTCATTCCCACTTTGTACATTTCCTCTATATCTGCTCTTGAACAACCTCTGATTACTCTCCCCCAGGTTGAATATGCTTCAAATGCACCACCAACTCTTTTCAGTCTGAATAAATCCTTTCCATTATCTCTTAGAATGTCCCAAAAGATAATCTCTAGAGCCTTCATGGAGATTGGAACAACCTGTACAGGTTTTACTATAGTCATATAAAGATCCATATGCTCATCAGATTGCTTATTGGACTGCTCTGGATTCTGTACTGATTCTGCTGAAGGTATAACTGAAGGTTCTGCTTCAGTTTCTGCTCTTTCTTCCACTCTTGGTCTCTTGGACTGCTTTTTGGAAACAATGGTCTTTACCCACTTTGCAGATTTAGCTTCTACACTTACATTCTCAGTCTCTTCCTTCTTTTCTTTTGTTGGTGTGACTTCCTCAGGAAATGGTTGTTGGATTAAATTAGCCCCCAATTTAATTGAATGTTATATAAAGAATTGTATTTTGGACTTTTTAATTAGTTGTATGGGCTTGAGCCTTTTTATTGTAAATGGGCCCTATTAATAGGTGCACATGGCTCATTTGGTCATTTAGGTTTTTGGAGAGAACACTTTTCACACACAGATCAGGTGAATTTCATGAGAGTCGCTTAAATGTTTAGTGTGATGTTCTTTTTTTTTTTCCTCTCCATTGATTATCAATCAAAGCATATAAGATGAGTTCTTGATGAATATTGTCCTTCATTTCTATCTTATATCTTATTTTATATGGAGTTCTTCTTTTGTTGTCTGTATTGGGATCTAACAATTGGTATCAGAGCCAAATGAAGAAACTTTTCTTCATTTCGGTCATCTATGGCAACAATTGAAGATTGAATGATTATTTTGTTGTTTTGGTGCTTTGATTGGTTAAATCACATGAGCCTTGACACAAATATCATTCTGTGATTTTTTTTTCACTGTTTTGGTGCTGATTGGAAATCTATTTCTTTGATTTAGATGAGATTTGGACATCTTTGATCAAATATTTGTTTGTTTTTACACAAAATCTGTTTCTGCACACCACATGTTTGATGAAATGCCTATGAGAAGATTTAATTTAATTTTGGTTAAATCTGATCAGTTTTATTACATGTGTGTGTTCTTGATATTTCTACTTTATTAGTTTGATTTGATAAGCACTAAGAAGATGGTTGATCTATGATCCCATCCTTGTGTGTGCTTTAGTCCATTGCTATTTTAGCATCTCGATAGTTAGGTTGTTGATCTCAGATCTGACCTTAATATCATTCGAGATTGGACTCTCTTTCATCCAGATTTTGTTCAAAATTCCGCTGCTCATAATCGATTAAATGAAAGACTAATTCATTTGGGTCTTAGAAAATGTTGCTTGATCCAAATTTGGAGAGATAAGGTTAGATTTGTGTAGTTGGGTGAATTTGTGTATTTGGAGGAACAAGATTGGAGTTTGCATTGACAGAACTCATCAGTCTCATGATCAACTTTGTATTGTTTCTGTGTTTTAGAAAGACAAGGCTTTTGTGATTCACCAATGAAGTATAATCTGGTTCAGAGTTATGGGTATTATTATCTGTGATTCACCAGTAGCCATTGGCCAATTTGCATCCAGATCACAACATCTTATGGTTGTTGTTGTTGCATCTACAATGGTGGTTGCTGCTACAAGAACTACAACTGATCCACACATAGAACTACCTGTAGCAGTTGCAGCCATAATGACAGCTATAACAGTGGTGGCCACAGCAACTGTTGCTATTGACATGAAGTACGAGCCCTGTGATCTTATACCAACTGGTTTGCCTGATTCCCTTAATCTAATAGACTGTCCGAGAAGGGATCGGGATGAAGAATTTGGTAACTTACAAGCCAGGGCTTTTGTGAGAATGACGTGTCACAAGCATGCCCCTTAGGAGAGAGTATCTGATAAGTCTACAGGTAATGATAGCACTAAATCTGAAGTCTCCCTTGAAGATGTGGCAGATTGTTTTCAAAGAATAGCTGTGTGGATCTGTGTATACAGAATTATGACAGATTTCTTTGAGTTGTGGAGCTTAATCAGATTCAACTCTATGCTATTCTAGAGTTTAGCCTTCATGTTTTCCATTCAAAATTCAGCAGAGTTGTTCTTGTGCATTCGAAGTTTCAACAACAGTCCTCTTGATCCAGAGATTCAATCACAGTTGTTGTTGAATGTTGAGTTAACTATGCAGAAAACCGTTACTGTCAGATTTGCGCAGCTGTAGAAATTTGATCATATCTCTCTCATTATCGCTCCAAATTTCATGATTCCAGATGCGTTAGAAACCAAAGACATAGTTGTTCAACTTTGATGTTTTGAATTTTCCCGAAATAAAGCTGCTTATAGGTCAAAAACAGTGTTGAACTCGACTGATTGCTGCTGGACAGAAAGCTACTGTTGTGTGTATTGATCCAGATTTCATTTGTGCAGATCCGCAACGGGGCTGTTAATTTGGCTTTGTGACAAAATGTTTTTCAATCTAAAGAAGCTTGTATGAGTTTGCTGCTGTTTTTTGTTCAAATTATACAGCAAAAGGTTCAGATTTCGTCCATAGTTCATACCAAAACAGAAAGTTGCTGTCCATTTGAAAGAATAGCTGAAAGTTGTTGCTGTTCGACTTGCAAATTAAGTGTACATCCAGAAAAAATAAAGGTCGTGTGGTTCCAGAGGTGCTCTAGTTGTACACACTCTTTCCACAGAGGATCTGCAGCTTTGCTATTTTTGAGTTATGGCAGAATGTTGTTTTTATGAAATACCTTCCAGAAGAAGAACAAGTAATTGATGTGGGTCATTCTGCTAGATTATTCAATCTGGGAAACTCATTCAGTCCAGAGGCTCTGAACACACATCCAGAGGCTCTGGTCATTGACATTTTGATCAAAGGCACATACAGAAGCTATCCATCTGAAACAACAGAGTTTGTTGGTTCTCTAAAGTCTGATTACCTGCAGAGGTGCTGTCAAATGTGAAGAACCACTTCCAGAGCCTCTGAGATAAATGCAGAAGTAACAATCCAGCAGAAGCTACACAGAGCCTCTATAAGCTTTATCAGAGGCTATCCATGAGATCCATATATGCTATCAGAGAAGCTCTGAACATATGCAGAGCTGTGATATTCCAGAAAGTTGTGCAGAGCCTTTGGAAGGTATGTCAAGAAGCTCTGTGGAAAATTGAAGAGGCTGTCAAAAATGTGTAGAGGATGCAGATACGTCCGGAACTTGTCCAGAAGCTCTGGTGACTTTCTATATCAGAGGTGGTTCAAGACACATCAGAAGCTCTGCAGAGGCTGTCCAGAAGTTGTGCAAAACCTCTATACTTGTGTAGAAGTTAACATTCAGAGAAGCTCTTAAGTTGTCCACAGAGCCTCTGTGGACCAAATTCTCCATTTTAAGAGCAACGACCATGGAGGATCAGAGGTAGACCTAAACAAGAACATCAGAGGTCGATGGTCCAGAGGTCGCAATGAGCCAAGAGCCCGAAGCCCGAATTTCTTTGATTTTGTGACAGCTTTGCGCTGTTTCAGATACACGCGCACAACAAATGACATGAGTCTAGTTGCGTTGAAATGCTAAAACACATACGTACGACTTTTATGTTTTGAGTTTTCTCAAGTTACACGAGCTGATATGCAAGAATCAGTGTCAAAGTCTGCGTTAGGGTGCTAGACCGAAAGCATTGCATTTCACTCATGCTCTTTCCGCTTTCAAGAACGGTGTTCTCTCGTCGGCTCTTCATGGTTTCAAGCTACATATGTGACACATTGTTTGTCACTCCCTCCTCCGTTATTCAAGTTTAAGGCTCGGTGTTGAACGCTTACTCAACAGGATCTTAAGATTCAAATTTTCTGTTTTGACAACCGTTATGCGCAGCTGTGGGAAAACTTGCACAACTCACTCATTTTTCATCCAAAATGGATGAATCAAAGCTCGTTGTAAATCTAAGAGGCTGAAGTTCAATGTGCATGTTTTATGTTTTCTCTCAATAAGACTCCTTCATGGTCAAAAACAGCGGTGAAGTTGAGACATGAAAGCTGGACAAATTGGGATAATTCGTCTAAGTCTTTCAAGAATATGAGCCTACATTTGAGGGGGAGCTTATGATGCTTTGAAGACTCGAAGAACGGCACACGAAAGCTTCTAAAGAAAGCAAGGGGGAGACTATATGATGATGCTTTCTTTATAAAACATTAGGGGGAGATTGTTGGATTAAATTAGCCCCCAACTTAATTGAATGTTTTATAAAGAATTGTATTTTGCACTTTTTAATTAGTTGTATGGGCTTGAGCCTTTTTATTGTAAATGGGCCCTATTAATAGGTGCACATGGATCATTTGGTCATTTAGGTTTTTGGAGAGAACACTTTTCACACACAGATCAGGTGAATTTCATGAGAGTCGCTTAAATGTTTAGTGTGATGTTCTTCCCATTTTCCTCTCCATTGATTATCTATCAAAGCATATGAGATGAGTTCTTGATGAATATTGTCCTTCATTTCTATCTTATATCTTATTTTATATGGAGTTCTTCTTTTGTTGTCTGTATTGGGATCTAACAATGGTTGTTGAATGTTGAGATCATGTCTCTCTTTCATTCTTCTTTCAGCCTCTTCCCTTTGTGAGGAGTCCCCTTGGAGCTTAGCCATTTCTTTCTTGTACAATTCCTCAACCTGACTGTATGCCATATTGATAAACATTTCGCCTTTGACACCAATTTAACCTCTCAGGAAATTAGTCATTTTTCTCCTTTCCTGATTGGCCAAAAAGGTCTTCGAGGGTTGTCTTTTCTGCTTTTGAATTGGCATTCTTTTGACTGGTAATTTCTTGGCCTCAACTGCTACTTTTAAGCTCTTTTGATACTCTGCATTGAGTTTTCTGGCCATAATCAGTGCAAGCTCTCTATCTGTTTCAGTTTGAAGTTGTTCCTCCTTATCCATTTGCTCTTGAAGATGCTTTGCCACTTCCTCATACATTTCAATCTGACTCCTTTTCTTTGAAGGCAATTCAGTTTCAACAATCTTTTCCTTTCCCTTTGTATCCTTCAAAGTTGATTTACTTGTTTCTGTTCTTTTCTTTGAGATTCCTCCTTCAGTGATTACCACTCCCTTGGCCTTTAAGCTGGCTTTAGGAGTGTCATTTTTGGCTTTTACTAGTGTTTCTGCAATCTCCATTTCTTCTACAGAGATCCCTGTTACTGCTGCTTCTGTTACTACTGCTTCTTTTGCTTCAGCAGTATTAACTATTTCTGCTGCTTCAGCAGCATTAACCGTTTCTGCTGCTTGAGCAAATTCTGATTCCTTTTCTGTTTCTTCCTCTTGCTCCCCCTCAACCTCAAATGCCTTCTCAGCAGCTGTACTTTCTTTCTCTGTTTCAGCCTCTTTCTCCCCCTTGTTGGAAGCATCTTTATTAGCTAACCTCTTCTTCAAAACAAACTGTTTTCTCCTCTTCTTTTGCACCAACCTTGCCACCATTTTCTTTAGCTTGGCAATTTGTACTTGTTGAGACAGAACTATCTTTTTTAGCTCTTCTATATCTTTGCCCTGGTTGATCACATCCATGTTGATATTCCCTATTGCTTCCTTCAATTCATAGTAGTCATATATGTCCTCACCTTCTCCAGAAGTGTTACCCTCTTTTGAAGGATCATTGGATCTTTTTCTAGTGGAAGTCTTCTGCCTAGCAGAAGCACTATCCACCCCCTTGGTTTCTTGGCACCTGGGACCTTTGGATGATTGCTCACCCAAAGTTGCCATTGGGAAGGTCTTAGTTATATTACCACTGACCTCCTCTGTGCTAGCAGGAGTAGTGGCAACCTTAGCACCCATATGCTCAACCTCCACCTCAGTGAGAAACCTCCTTAGGGTTAGGAGACACCCCTGTGGTTTCCTTGTGGATATTCTCTAAAGGAGAATTCTCCTATAGAGGGCTTAAAGGCTCAGTGGGTGATGGTACAAGAAGGGAAGGAGCCTTCTTTACCTGTTTCCTTGTATAAGTTTGGGTAATTGGAGAAGTGGGCTTATTAAGTAGGGACTGTGGGATAGATATAGAGTGGGAAGGTTGGGATTGGCTAGCAGTGGGATGGTCTAATGAGGGCATTGACCCTGCTGCCATACCTTCTTCAGTGTGGGACACCACCATCATTGTAGAGAACAATGGGGTGTCAACTCCTTCCGAGTCCAGAGGGGATCTTTTCATGTTTGAAAAGACCTTACCTTTGGGGATTTTTGTTACATATACCTCATCAAAATGAGGTATATCCGTCAATTCATGGGTTATTACTTCTTGTACAAACCTGGGGTACATATAAAAACTCTTTTTACTTCCCAGGTTTGAGACAAGATCTTTAAAAAGCATTTTAGAAAAATTGTACTTTCTTGCAGTGGCCAAGCACACCAAAGCATAAGCAATGGTGCTACTGAACTCACTCCATCCAGTAGTCTTTTTAGAGATAGAATGCATAAGGGTATGGACAAAGAAACGCCATTGGGGTGAAAATTTAGCTTTTGAGAACTTGAACACACCCAATGGGCCTCCATACCCCATTCTTGTAAGAGTAGAAAACAGTTCATCATTAGATATAGATGAGATACCAGAGGCATCGTCTAGACGTAGGCTGATGCGAATTACCTCTTCAGTAACTGTCAAGGGTTTGCCACACACCCTTGTCTTGATCACTTGCATACCATTCTCAGTAACAATGGTGGCATTAGCCCAAAATTGCCTTTGATGCTCTATGTATATTGTTGGCGACATAGTAAGAGCATGGGCAATGTGGCTCGACTTGAGAAAATCCACAATTTGGTGGAATCCATCGGCTTGTTTCGGCTTCTGTAGCATCGCAATCACGTTGTGCTCGTCAATGAAAGTCATGGATGCCATTGAACTTGAGTATGCTAGACTGAAACACTTGTTTCTTTTTGCCACCATCCTTTTACTCATACTTTTTACTACTTTGTTCATTCCCTGATCCTTTTCTTCTTGATCCTACATGATCATCACTCCCTCTGGAGTATTACTAAATGCACCCTGAAACACTTAAACACACAAGTTAGTAGCATCATGCTCAATGAAATCTACCAAAGTCAACTTACCTTTTAACTCATGCCCTGAGCATTTATTATACCTCCTTCTGAATCAAATGCAACATGTCCTCCATCAAATCTTTTGAAGAATTTGAAGGTAGTCCATGTTACCTGTTGTGTGCCAAGAGCAACCACTATCTACATTCCAAATGCTCTTCCTCTTGAGCTTTTGGTTGCCCTGCACACTTGATAAATCAGTTAGTCTTGGAGGGAACCCAAGCCAAAGTGGTCTTGGGTTGTCCTTTATCATTTATATAATCTGTCAGTTTGGTCTAGATGAGTTGTTTAGGAATCTCATGGCTGGAATACTTTGTCAAGATTATAGGCTTGGCAGCATTACTACTAGAAGCAACACTAGCCTTGTTACCAGTACTAACTGAGTTTGCAACATTTTTTCTGTTAGCAGTACTATCTGGGATAGCAGTACTAACAGGTTTCTTTACAATTGGAACCCAAACCTGAACAAAGTTGTTTGCTTTCTTTATCTTTAAGTTACTCCTTGGCTTATTTGGAGTATTTTTCTTTGTAGCAAAACTGTTCTTAGCATGATACTTTTTAGGTGCTCTTTTCTCAGCCATTTGATTCCTTCTTTGATTCCTATAACCAAAAGAGTTTTGTGGTTGTCTTTGAAAGATGATTCAATTTGCCACAGATAAAACAAGGTTTTGGTCTATTGATTTTACTCAGTTCAACCCCTTGTTTTTGTGCCCACTAGTTATTCCAGTTTCTCTGATTTCCCCTTGGTTTATCATGTTTTTGGGGCTCAGATTTACTGCAAGCACACTGTTTGCAAGGGACAGGGTTCACAACAGTGGTCTGCTTATAATGGACCTTCCCAGACTTTCCCTCTGTCTTTTCTATGTCCTTAGATTTGACCCAAGTCTTTCCACATCCCTCATTGGTGATAATGTGATTTTCCACATCCCTCATTTGACCCAAGTCTTGCCATTGAGCTTGAGTATTCTTGCTTGAAACACTTGATTCTTGAGAGAAAAGGGTTAGCGAGAAAGTGAACAGTATTCAAATGACAGGATCTTAAATTCTTAACAAGAATAAACACTCAGAAAACAATATTAAAGAAGCTGCGGAATAGCACTTTAATATTCTGAAAAACAATGCAACAGTAAATCAATGATCACAACTTGTAAACTTGTATTGAATGATTGAAGTTACAAGATTAAACACACAACCTCAATATTGATGAACAGGCTCACCAATACGAATTCTACTTCTCTAGAATTAGGATTACAAATCTTGAGGTTGATTCTCTCTATGAAAACTAAAAACTCAGAATGAATAATTATTCTAACTATTCTAAACAATTCTATAGATATACTGAAGATAAAGATAATTACAAAAGAATAAAAGATCTTCAGTATAAACTTCCATCATTATCTCCAAGTTTTCCATAATCTTCAGTCCATCCAGCTGTCATCCTTTCCATATGGATCTTCATCTCATAAGCAGCATTATCTTTCAGTAGTATTAATACTCTGAGCAGTATTAACTTCAGCAGTACAAACCATGCTCAGCAGTATTAATCTCTTCCAGCAGTACTAACTTTGAAATAGCAGTACTAATCTTGTTGAGCAACATTAATCTACAACTTAGCATTATTAATACTAGAAGTATTAACCAGTTCTTCTAGCAGCATTAACTGTACTTAGCATATCATCAGTTCCCAACATCAAAGAGTCGTTATGAACTTTTAGGCGGGCAAAGGGTATTTATAGTGTATGGGACATAAGCAGTATTAACCTAGAACAGTATTAACTACCTAGCAGTATTAACTAAGAGCAGTATTAACTAACTAGCAGTATTAACTAAGAGCAGTATTAACCACTAGCTGTATTAACTAACTAGCAGTATTAACTGAGAGCAGTATTAACCACTAGCAGTATTAACTGTGCACTGGCAGTATTAAAACTGCACTGGCAGCATTAACTATACTTACTCCTTTTGAAGCTTATGGAGGTCTGTTCAAGGCATTAACTTCCTGTGAAAGATGATTAGCAGCACACAGATAACCAAAATAGCAGGTATAGGAACACTTTTTAAAAGCATGAGCTCATTCAGAGTTGATCATGCCTACACTTGAGACCAAGAAAGTGAATCTACCCACATCAAAAGCTTTAGTGAATAGATCTGCAAACTGGTTGTCAGTATGAACTTTAGCAACTTGAATGAGCTTCTTTTCATTGCAAACTCTGATAAAGTGATACCTGATCTCAATGTGCTTTGTTTTGGAGTGCTTGACTGGATTGTTAACAATTCTTATAGCACTGCTATTGTCAATAAAGATTGGAGTGTGCAGAAAGGTTACCCCATAGTCCAGCATCTGATTCTGAATCTGTAGAACCTGAGAGCAACAACTTGCAGCAACAATATACTCCGCTCCTGTTGTTGATAAGGACAGTGTGGTTTGTTTCTTGCACTGCCAAGATACTAGTCTTGCACCCAAAAGTTGACATCCCCCTGAAGAAGATTTATGTCCATGTTAGCACCACCTAAGTCACTATTTGAATATGCAATCAAGTCGAATGAATATTCATATGGATACCAAAGACCTAATCTAGGTTGCCCTCTTAAGTATCTGAAAATCCTCTTCACAGCTTGAAGATGTGATTGTTTTCGCTTGACTTGGAATCTAGCACATACACATACTGGAAACATGATATCTGGTCTTGAGGTTGTGAGATACATTAGAGATCCAATCATTGATATATATAGATGGACATCAACATCCTCCCCCTCAAGATCATCATTGATCTGTTTGTGAGTTTCCATTTGTGTGCTTGCTGGCTTTGAGTCATTTAAACCATATTTATCCAGGATGTCTTGCACATATTTTGATTTACTAATGAAGATTCCATCTGTCTGCTGTTTCACCTGAAGTCCAAGGAAGAATGTTAAGTTCACCCATTGAACTCATTTTAAAGCTCTTGTGCATCAACTCTTCAAAGTCTCTACACATCTGATCTTTTGTGGATCCAAAAATGATATCATCCACATAGATGTGAACTAGTAGGATGTCCTTTTTACTTCTTTTAATGAAAAGGGTCTTGTCAATTATGCCCCTTTCAAACCCATTTTCCAAGAGATAGGTAGACAGAGTGTCATACCATGCTCTTGGGGCTTGATGTAGACCATAGAGTGCTTTCTTCAGTTTGTATATTCTGTCCGGATATGTAGGATTTTCAAAACCAGGTGGCTGACAGACATATACTTCTTCATCAATTGTACCATATAGAAAGGCACTCTTTACATCCATTTGATAGACCTTGAACTTCATGTATGAGGCATAGGCTAGGAATAGCCTAATTGCCTCTACCCTTGCCACTGGAGCAAACACTTCATCATAATCTATGCCCTCTTCTTGAGTGTACCCTTGAGCCACAAGCCTTACTTTGTTCCTGATCACAATTCCTCTCTCATCCTTTTTGTTCCTGAAGATCCACTTGGTGCCAATAGCTCTATGACCTTTTGGAAGGTCCACCAAGTACCAAACATCCTGTAGTTTGAATTGAAGTAACTCTTCTTGCATGGCTTCTATCCAACTTGAGTCTTTCATTGCATCATAGGCCTTCTTAGGCTCAATCTGGGATAGGAAGCATGAGAGTACTGTGTGTTGTTGATCATGCAGCTTTTGAAGTCTGCTTTGATTCCTTGTTATCATAGGAGAAGAGATGTGTCCTATGATCAGCTCTGGAGGATGATTCTTTTGAGTTCTAGTCTGAAGACTAGGTTCTTCATTGATTCCCACCTCTAGATTGGAATCATTTAAGTCAGCTGAGGGGATCACCTCAGCTACTTCTAGCTCTTTATACACTGAAGATTCCTCTTCTCTTCTTTCTTCTTCCCTCTGTATTGGCTCAGTTATAGTTTCTTTTTCCCATAATTCAACAGTTTCTTTTGTAGGCATAGGAAAGATCACAGACAGAGGAATAATGTCTTGAACTTGTGTGTCCCCTGATCCTCCACTTCCTGAACCTGCATAATCATCACTACTGACACCAAAAGAGTTAGTTAGTGAATCAATGTCAAACAGCCACTGAGGACCAGACCCAATAGGATTTGGTGTGTTCTCATTGCATTTGACATTGTCACTTTCCTCAATTATTCTAGAAGAAGTATTAAAAACTCTGTAAGCCTTACTCTGAGATGAGTAACCGACAAGAAAACCATCATCTGCCTTACTATCAAACTTTCTGTCAGGATCGATTTCTTAACAAGAATAAAGTCTCAGAAACAATATCAAAGAAGTTGCAGAATAACACTTTGATATTCAATGTAACAGTAACCAAAAACAGTATATGATCAACAACTTGTAAACTTGTTTTGAATGCTTGAAGTTACAAGATTAAACACACATACTCAATATTGATGAACAGGCTCACCAATACGAATTCTACTTCTCTATAATTAGGATCTATGCCTTGAGGTTGATTCTCTCTAAAACTTAGAATGAATAAAAATAAAATCAAAAAAATCACTGAACTATTCTATCAATTCTATACATATACTGAACAAAAAGATAATTACAATAAATACAATATCTTCAGTATATCTTCCATCATTATCTTCCAGCCTTCCAAGAATATCTTGATTCTTTCCAGCTGTCATCCTTTCCATCAGAATCTTCAATTCATAAGCAGTACTAATTATGCTCAGCAACATTAATTTCTTCAAGCAGCATTAACTTGGTCTTAGCAGCATTTGTTGGGAACTGAAGAAAAGATCAAGTATGGTTAATGCTGCTGGTTCAGAGTTACTACTGCTAGAAGACTTAAAGGTTAATACTGCTAAGTATTACTACTGCTAGTTCAATTAATACTGCTAGTCAAAGTTAGTGCTGCTTAAACAAAGTTAGTACTGCTTAGCTAGTTAGTACTACTAGTAGTTAGTACTGCTTAGTAGTTAATGCTGCTAGAAGAAGTTAATCCTGCTAAGCATAGTTAGTGCTGCTTATATGATCCGTATGAAAAGGAAGACATCTGGAAAGAATGAAGATATTCTTGGAAGCTTAGAGATATACATGGAAGATATACTGAAGATTTGTTTATTTATTGTAATTATCTTTTTCTTTAGTATATGTATAGAAGTTATAGGATAGTTTATAGAAAAAGTTTTTTTTGAGAGAGAAATCAACCTCAAGGCATAGATCCTAATTCTAGAGAAGTAGAATTCGTATTGGTGAGCCTGTTCATCAATATTGAGGTTGAGTGTGTAATCTTGTGATTTCAATTATTCAATACAAGTTTACAGTTTGTTCTTCATATTTACTATGTGTGACTACTGTTTCATTGAATATCAAAGTCTTATTCCGCAAACTTCTTTGATATTGTTTCTGAGAATTAATTCTTGTTGAGAATTCGATCCTGACAAGTGGTATCAGAGCTAAACTCTCTCAGAAACATCTATCTATCATGGAAAATCTTACAGAATCAAGCAGTACTTTGGTCTCCAAGGTTCCAATGCTCAAACCCAGTGAGTTTGACATGTGGAAAATCAGAATCAGACAATATATTCTCCTCATTGACTACTCAATGTGGGATATCATTGAGAATGGTCCTTCTGAAGCTGGAAGAATAGGACCAGATGTGAAAAGACCTCCACCAAAGACAGATGGTGAAAGGAAGATCAGACAGACAGATATGAAGGCCTTGAGCACTTTGCTCTTGGCAATCCCCAATGAATATCAGCATCAATTTTGCAACTGCACTGATGCTCAAATTCTCTGGAATGCTCTAGAGAAAAGATTTGCTGGAACTAAGAGCATCAAAAGAAATCAAAGAGATGTTCTAAAGCAGCAATATGAGAACTTTACTTCCTCAAAGAATGAGTCTATGACTCAAACTTTTGATAGGTTCAACAAGCTCATTGGTGAACTGGCTACTGTAGGAGTGAAGATGGATCAAGATGATATCAACAGAAAGTTCCTTAGATCTCTTGGGGATGAGTGGACTATGTACATTGTCTCTTATAGGCAGAGTGACAATCTGGAAGAGAAAGAACTTGATGATCTATACAATGATCTAAGAGTTTTTGAAACTGAGGTAGAGATCAAGAAGAAGCCTACTGGTTATGTCCACAATTCTGCACTTCTTTCAGCAGCCACTGAAACTACTGCCATCCCTGAAGCAGTTAGTACTGCTAGTGGAGCAAGTTCAGAAAAAGGAATTGAAACAATCTTTAAAGCCTTCTTGTCCAGTCATAGTAACAATTCATTGATCAATGATGATCTGGATCAACTTCACCCTGATGACCTGGAGGAGATGGATATCAAATGGCAGATGGCCATGCTATCCATGAGGGTTAAGAAGTTCATTAAAAGAACAGGAAGGAATAACTTCTCTCAAAGAAGAGAAGATGGAGCTGGTTTTGACAAAACTACGGTGGAATGTTATAAGTGTCACATGAAAGGACACTTTGCTAGAGAATGCAGGAGTGCTGTTCCAAACAACAACCACCAACAAGCTCAGAATGGAGGCTACACTCAGAACAAGAATCCTGCTCAAGCCCTTGTTTCTCAACAAGGAATGGGATTTGACTGGAGTGATCAAGCTGAGGAAGCCATTCAGAATCAAGCTCTTATGGCAGAAGTGTCTGATCTGCCCTCTGAGGTAATTTCTAATCTTTGCACTAAAACTTGCATTGACACTGTCAAAAGATACAGGGATCACAATCAAAATATGTGTGATGACCTCAAAAGGTTAGAAAAGGATAGAAGAGATTATGTGTTAATAGTAGAGAGATTTGAAGAACAAATCAAAGGCTTTCAAGCTAATGAACTTCAACACTCTTATGACACTAACTATTGGAAGTGGGAAAATAATGAGTTAGAGACCAAACTGTCTAAATCCTTAGAAGAGAGTGATAAGCTAAAGGAGGAACTGTCTAAAGTTAAACTTGACATAGAGAAGTTTTCATATGCTTCAAAAGCAATGGATTCTCTTCTAAAGGCTCAGATTCATGATAAGATGAAGCCTGGCATTGGATACAACAGTACACCTCCTCCTTATAACAACAATTATATCTCTCCTACTCTAGACTTGTTAGAAACCAAGGAGAAAAAGGACTTATCTGAAAAAGCCTTTAAGATAGACCCTTTGGATGAAGTAGTAATTAAGGATTTAACTGAGAAAGAAGCCAGTAAGAAGAGAGATAATGATATGAGTAAAGAAATCCCAGTAGAAAACAATATAATCACCAATGAGGGATGTTGGAAAATCTGGGTCAAATCCAAGGAAATAGAGAAGACCAAAGGAAAAGATAACAAGGTTCATTACAAACAAACCACAGTTGTGAATCCTGGATCTTGTAAACAGTGTGATTGCAGTAAAGCCAAGAGCCTAAATTCAGGTTTAAAAAGAGGAAATCAAAGAAACTGGAATAATCAATGGGCTCAGAAGCAAGGAGTTGATCTGAGTAAAATCAATAGACCAAAACCTTGCTTCATATGTGGCAAGTTAAATCATCTGGCTAAATATTGCTTCTTCAATCGTATTAATCAACAGATGACCTTTCAAAGATTTGTGCAAAAACCTGTTGATTATAGGAAGGCTGGAAAGAAACATGGTGAAAAGAAAGGCCCCATGAAGAAAAAGATTTTAAAAGAGAGTATTAAAATGTGGGTGCCCAAAAGCACTAAAACTGTTAGTGCTGCTGACAGGGTTAGTGCTGCTGGAAGTATTACTGCTGCTACCTGTGTTAGTACTGCTGAAAATATTAATGCTGCTAATACAGTTAGTACCTCTTCAAAGGATAATACTACCAACACAGTTACTGCTGCTAACACAGTTACTACTGCTAACAAGGTTAGTACTGCTAAGCATGCAAGTGCTGCTAAGGCGGTTAGTACCTCTAAAACCAGTACTGTTTCCAGCACACATGTTTCCAAGCCTATTATTGTGACTAAGTACTCCAAGAATGTGGAGTTAAAATTCAAAAATCTTGTCAAGAAAGAATGCAAGTATTTTGATGAGAAAGGGGTACCCAAGACCACTTTGGCTTGGGTTCCTAATACAAACTAACTGATCTATCTTATGTGCAGGGCAACCAACAGCTCAAGGGAAGGAGCATATGGCATGTTGATAGTGGTTGATCTAGGCACATGACAGGCAACATGTCATGCCTTCAGGATTTCAAGCATATCAATGGAGGACATGTTGCATTTGGAGATAATCTTACTGGTGGTAAGATAAGTGGAAAAGGTAATGTCACCAAAGGTAAAATGACATTTGAGGATGTCTACTAAGTTGATCAATTGAAGTACAACCTGTTAAGTGTATCACAGGTATGTGACAAACAACATAGTATATTATTCACAAATACTGAGTGTATGATCCTTGCTCCAGGGTTTAAGGTAGTTGATGAAAGCATGATACTACTTAGAACTCCAAGAAAGGACAATGTTTACTGTCTAGATATGGACAATGTTAAAAGTGATTCATCTCTAAATTGTCTTGTTTCAAAAGCTTCTGTAGATGAATCCTCTCTTTGGCACAGAAGGATGTGTCACATGAATTTTAATATAATGAACAAACTTGTTAAAAACAATCTTGTAAGAGGTTTACCATCTAAAGTCTTTTCATGTGATGATCATTGTGTTGCTTGTCTTAAAGGCAAACAGCATAAAACTTCTCATAAGACCAAAGAAATAAATTCAATTTCTTCTTGTCTCCAATTATTGCACATGGATCTGTTTGGTCCTACAAATGTTATGAGTATAGGCAAGAAATCTTACTGCTTGGTTATTGTTGATGATTACTCAAGATTTACTTGGGTATATTTTCTAAGGACTAAGGATGAGACAAGTGGACTGTTCAAATCCTTTATCCTAAGAATTGAAAACCAAACTAATCAAAAAGTAAAAGTCATAAGATCAGATAATGGAACTGAATTCAAAAATCTGGATCTAAACACCTTCTGTGAAGAAAAAGGCATTGAGAGACAATATAGTGCTCCTAGGATTCCTCAACAGAATGGTGTTGCTGAAAGGAGAAATAGAACACTAATAGAGGCTGCTAGATCTCTGTTGGCTGATTCAAAACTGCCAATTACCTTCTGGGCTGAAGCAGTTAATACTGCTTGTTATGTCCAAAACAGAGTTCTAGTGGTCAAGCCTAAGAACAAGACTCCCTATGAGCTTTTAAATAAAAGAAAACCCTTTATTGGATTTTTCAAACCTTTTGGGTGTCCTTGTACCATTCTCAATACCAAAACTCACTTAGGTAAATTTGATAGCAAAGCAGATGATGGATTTCTTGTTGGTTACTCATCTCAGAGTAAGGCCTACAGAGTTTTTAATTCATCTTCTAGAATAATTGAAGAAAGTGACAATGTCAAATGCAATGAGAACACACCAAATCCTATTGGAACTGGTCCTCAATGGCTATTTGACATTGATTCACTAACTAACTCCTTTAGTTTCAGTAGTGATGATTATGCAGGTTCAGGATATGAAGGATCAGGGACTACACAAGTTCAAGAAAGTATATCTACATCAGTGATCTTTCCCATACCCACAGTGAATTCTTTTGAAGATTGTGAAAAGGAACCATCTACTGGACCAAGTCAGAGTGAAGAAGAAAGTGGAGATGAAGAGAATCAAGAAGATAAAGAATCAGAAGTAGCTGCTGACAACACTTCAGTTGAGGTGAATGACTCTAATCTAGAGGCTGGACTTAATGAAGAACCTAGTCATAACACCAGAGTTCAAAAGAATCATCCTCCACAGCTGGTAATAGGAGATATATCCTCTCATATGATGACTAGACATCAAAGCAGACTTCAAGAAATGCATGATAAACAGCATACAGTGCTTTCTTGCTTTCTGTCCCAGCTTGAGCCTAAAAAGGCACATGATGCAATGAAAGAATCCAGCTGGATAGAAGCAATGCAAGAAGAACTGTTACAGTTCAAGCTACAAGATGTATGGGATCTAGTAGACCTTCCTAAAGGTCACAGAGCAATTGGCACAAAGTGGATCTTCAGGAACAAGAGAGATGAAAGAGGAATTGTCATAAGGAACAAGGCAAGGCTAGTGGCTCAAGGGTATACTCAAGAAGAGGGTATAGATTATGAAGAAGTTTTTGCACCTGTGGCTAGGATAGAATCAATCAGATTATTCCTAGCCTATGCTTCTTACATGAACTTCAAAGTCTACCAAATGGATGTAAAGAGTGCTTTTCTCTATGGCTCAATTGAAGAAGAGGTATATGTCTGTCAACCACCAGGGTTTGAAAACCCAAGCTATCCAGACAGGGTATACAAACTGAAGAAAGCACTTTATGGACTACATCAAGCTCCAAGAGCATGGTATGACACTCTGTCATCCTATCTCTTGAAAAATGGCTTTGAAAGAGGAGTCATTGATAAGACTCTATTTATCAAAAGAAAAAAGAAGGATATCTTATTGGTCCAAATCTATGTTGATGATATTATATTTGGATCCACAAGAGACAGCTTGTGCAAGGAGTTTGAGGACCTAATGCATCAAAGGTTTAAAATGAGTTCCATGGGGGAACTTACTTTCTTCCTTGGACTCCAAGTTCAACAAAAGACAGATGGTATTTTCATCTGTCAATCCAAGTATGTGCAGGACATTCTAACCAAGTTTGGTTTCTCAGATTCAAAACCTGCTAGCACACCTATGGAGACACACAAGCAGATAACAGCAGATCTTGAGGGGGAGGATATGGATGTGCATCATTATAGATCCATGATTGGCTCTCTCATGTATCTCACAACATCAAGGCCTGATATAATGTTTCCAGTCTGTGTTTGTGCAAGATTCCAAGTTAGGCGAAAGCAATCTCACTTTCAAGCTGTTAAGAGGATATTCCGATATCTCAAAGGGCAACCCAGATTGGGACTATGGTATCCTCATGACTCACCCTTTGACCTAATAGCATACTCAGACAGTGATCTAGGTGGGGCAAACTTGGACAAAAAATCTACTTCTGGAGGATGTCAGTTTTTGGGTGCTAGACTAGTTTCATGGCAGTGCAAGAAACAAACCACAGTGTCCACATCTACAACAGAGGCAGAGTACATAGCAGTTGCAAGTTGCTGTTCTCAAGTCTTATGGATTCAGAATCAAATGCTGGACTATGGGGTAACCTTTCTACACACTCCCATCTTTATTGATAATAGCAGTGCTATCAGCATTGTAAATAATCCTGTCAAGCATTCTAAGACAAAGCACATTGAGATCAGGTATCACTTCATAAGAGACTGTAATGAAAAGAAACTTGTTCAAGTTGTAAAAGTTCATACTGACAACCAGTTTGCTGATCTATTCACCAAAGCTTTTGATGTGGGTAGATTCACTTTCTTGGTAACAAGTGTGGGAATGATCAACTCTGAATAAGCATTCTCTCAAAAAGTGGTTAAATATCTGTCTATTATAGTTTCTTGGTGTTACTAATCCTCCTTTACAGGGCATACTTAGCAGTACTCAATTCAGCCTAAGCTTCAAAGAGTAAGTATGGTTAATACTGCTAGTCAGTTAATACTGCTAGTGGTTAATACTGCTAGTGGTTAATACTGCTAGTGGTTAATATTGCTAGTTGGTTAATACTGCTAGTGGTTAATACTGCTAGTAGTTAATACTGCTCGCAGTTAATACTGCTCGCAGTTAATGCTGCTAGTTAGTTAATACTGCTCGCGGTTAATACTGCTCGCAGTTAATGCTGCTAGTTAGTTAATACTGCTCGCGGTTAATACTGCTCGCAGTTAATACTGCTATTTAGTTAATACTGCTCGCGGTTAATACTGCTCGCAGTTAATACTTCTAGTTAGTTAATACTACTCGCGGTTAATACTGCTCGCGGTTAATACTGCTTATGTCCCAAATACTATAAATACCCTTTGCCCGACCAAAAGTTCATAACGACTCTTTGCATACTGTTCACTTGCTCTCTAAACCTTTTTCTCTCAAGTACCTAGTCTTCCAGGCAAGAACATCCCTGTTCAATGGCATCCATGGCATTCATGGACGAGCACAATGAGATCGCGATGCTACAAAAGCCAAAGCAAGCTGCAGGATTTCACCAGATTGTGGATTTCCTCAAGACAAGCCATATCGCTCATGCACTCATGGTGTCCCCAACCATCTTTATAGAGCATCAGAGGCAGTTCTGGGCCAATGCCACCATTGTTGCTGAGAATGGTGTGCAGATGATCAAGACAAGGGTGTGTGACCAACCCCTAACCGTTACTGAAGAAGTTATTCGCATCAGTCTACGTCTAGACGATGCCTCTGGTATAACTTCTATTCCTAGTGATGAACTGTTCTCAACTCTTTCAAGAATAGGGTATCAAGGCCAAATGGGGATTTTTAAGTTTTTCAAAGCAAAATTTTCACCCCAATGGAGGTTCTTTGCTCATACCTTAATGCATTGTATTTCAAAGAAAACAACTGGCTGGAGCCAATTTAGCAGTCCAATTGCTTATGCATTGGTGTGTTTATCCACTGCTAGAAAATTCAATTTTTCTCAAATGATTTTTCATGATCTTGTCTCAAATCTGGATAACAAGAAGAGTTTCTTCATGTACCCCAGGTTTGTTCAAGAAGTTATTAATCATGAATTGACGGATATACCTCAACCTGTTGGGGTATATGTACCTAAACCCCCCAAAGGAAAGGTTTTCTCAAATATGAGAAGATCTGTTGGGGACTCGGAAGGAGTTGACACCCCATTGTTCTCTACAATGATGGTGGTGTCCCAAACCAGTGAAGGTATGGCAGCAGGGTCAAGCCCCCCATTAGACCTTCCTACTGCTAGCCAATCCCAACCTTCTCACTCAAAATCTATCCCCCAGTCCCTTCTTGCAAAACCAACCTCTCCTATTACCCAAACTTACAAGAGGAAACAGGTAAAGAAGGCTCCTTCCCTTCTTGTACCAACATCCCCCAAGCCTTTAAGCCCTCTAAAGGAGAATTCTCCTTTAGAGAATATCCATAGGGAAACCAAAGGGGTGTCTCCCAACCCCAAGGAGGTGCTCTCTGAGGAGGAGGAAGAGCATATGGGTGATGAAGCTGCCACTACTCCTGCTAGCACAGAGGAGGAAAGTGGTAACATCAATAAGACCTCCCCCATGGCAACTTTGAATGAGCAATCATTTGAAGGTCCCTGGTGCCAAGAAACCACGGGGGTGGATAGTGCTTCTGCTAGGTAGAAGACTTCCACTACAAGAAGATCCAATGATCCTTCAAAAGAGGGTAACAGTTCTAGAGAAGGTGAGGACAGATATAACTACCAGGAATTGATGGATACAATGGGAATCATCAACCTAGATGTCATAAAACAAGGACAAGACATAGAGGAGATGAAGCTGGTGATCATGTCACAACAAGTCCAGATTGCAAAATTAAAGAAAATGGTGACCAGGTTAGTACAAAATAAGAGGAGAAAGCAATTTGTCTTAAAGAAGAGGTCAAAGAATAAAGATGCTTCCAACAAGGGGGAGAAAGAGGCAGAATCAGAGAAAGAAAGTTCAGATGGAAAGGGAGTGGAAGTTGAGGGGGAGATAGAGGAAGAAATGGAAAAAGAAACAGTTAATGTTGCTGAAGTAAAAGGAGCAACAGAAACTGAAGAAGTAGAAACAGGGCTCTCTGTGGAAGAAATGGAGATAGCAGAAACTTTCATCAAAGCCAAACATGATACTCCAGAGACTACTCAAAAGGCCAAGGGAGTAGTCATAAATGATGGAGGAAGTCAACAGAAGGAGAAAGAAAAGGAAAAAGAGTCAAAGGGAAAAGGAAAGCAGAAGATGGGTGAAGCTGAAATACCTGCAAAGAAGAAGTCCCAAATTGAAATGGATGAGGAAATTGCAAAACAGCTTCAAGACCAAATGGAGAAGGAGGAACAGTTGCAAACAGAAACTGATAGAGAGCTTGCAAGGATAATGGCCAAGAAGTTAAATGCAGAATACCAAAAGAGTTTGAAAGAAGCAGCTCAGACAGCAGCTCAGGTCAAGAAACTTCAAGTTAAGAGGATGCCTATTCAGAAGCAAAAGCAGAAAAGACAACCCTCCAAGACCTTTTTGGCCAATCAGGAAAGAAGAAAGATGATAAACTTCCTGAAAGGTGCAATTGGTGTTAAGGGGGAGATGTTTACCCATATGGCATACTCTCAGGTTGAAGAGTTATATTACAAGGAAATGGCCAAGCTCCAAGGGGACTCAGCACAAAGGGAGGAGGCTGAGAGAAGGATGAAAGAGAGACATGATCTCAACATTCAACAACCATTCCCTGAGGAAACTACAGCCTCCAAAGAAAAAGCAGAAGAGAAAAACGAAGAACCTGGAAGTGTTGGTATAGAAGCAAAGTCTGGAAAAAGAGTGAAATCAATTGCTTCAAAAAGGCAGTTGAAAAATCCATGGGTGGAAGAAACTGAAAAGGAAGCAGAACCTTCAGTCATATCTCAAACAGAATTAGTTCAACTTCCAGAACAGTCTAGTGAGCCAACAGATGAGAATATGGATACGTACATGACCATAGTGGAACCTTTGAAGGCTGATCCAATCTCTATGCAAGCTCCAGAGATCATCTTCTGGGATATTCTAAGAGACAATGGAAAGAACTTCTTCAGAATCAAGAGAGCTGATGGTTCATTTGAAGCTTATTCAACATGGGGGAGAGTTATTAGAAGTTGCTCCAGAGCTTATATGGAAGAATTATACAAAGTGGGGATGAAACTTTATGAACCTATGTTGAAAGGTACTGAAGAGAATCTTCTCAAAGTGACATTAGAATACTTGTGCATGATGTTTGATCCAGAAAGAGTACACCATAGGATTAAAGATCATAAGCATGAGTTCATATTCAAGAAGATTGACAAATGGATACTATTTGAAAACTGTGGAGTATACATGATTACTATTGACAACTGTTATCATGAATACTACCTGGTGGACAAAATATATGAGCATAGCAAGGAGAAGTTGGAAGGGATGCTTAAAGCTACACTGGTCTGTACAAAGGATTCAGAGATGGCCAAGATTGTGGTGAGAAGAACTGTAAATCAAAGCTTGGGCCTAGATCCAAATTTGGGAAATTTAACCAGAGGTGTTGAAAGCATCTTGAAGAGCCTCTTGAAGATTAATTCTGAAGAACTTGACTTCTTGTCCTAAAAGTCAAGTTAGGGGGAGATTGTTGGGAACTGAAGAAAAGATCAAGTATGGTTAATGCTGCTGGTTCAGAGTTACTACTGCTAGAAGACTTAAAGGTTAATACTGCTAAGTATTACTACTGCTAGTTCAATTAATATTGCTAGTCAAAGTTAGTGTTGCTTAAACAAAGTTAGTACTGCTTAGCTAGTTAGTACTGCTAGTAGTTAGTACTGCTTAGTAGTTAATGCTGCTAGAAGAAGTTAATGCTGCTAAGCATAGTTAGTGCTGCTTATATGAGCCGTATGAAAAGGAAGACAGCTGGAAAGAATGAAGATATTCTTGGAAGCTTAGAGATATACATGGAAGATATACTGAAGATTTGTTTATTTATTGTAATTATCTTTTTCTTTAGTATATGTATAGAAGTTATAGGATAGTTTTTAGAAAAAGTTTTTTTTTTAGAGAAAAATCAACCTCAAGGCATAGATCCTAATTCTAGAGAAGTAGAATTCGTATTGGTGAGCCTGTTCATCAATATTGAGGCTGAGTGTGTAATCTTGTGATTTCAATTATTCAATTCAAGTTTACAGTTTGTTCTTCATATTTTCTGTGTGACTACTGTTTCATTGAATATCAAAGTGTTATTCCGCAAACTTCTTTGATATTGTTTCTGAGAATTAATTCTTGTTGAGAATTCGATCCTGACAGCATTAACTACTAAGCAGCACTAACCACTAGCAGTACTAACTAACTAATCAGTACTAACTTTGTTCAAGCAGCACTAACTTTGACTAGCAGTATTAATTCTACTAGCAGTAGTAATACTCAGCAGTAGTAACTTTTAAGTCTTCTAGCAGTAGTACTTCTGAACTAGCAGCATTAACCATACTTGAGTTTTTCTTCAGTTCCCAACAATCTCCCCCTAACTTGACTTTTAGGAAAAGAAGTCAAGTTCTTCAGATTTGATCTTCAAGATGCTTTCAACACTTCAGGTTCAGTTTCCCAAATTTGGATCTAGGCCCAAACTTTGATTGACAGTTCTTCTCACCATAATCTCGGCCATCTCTGAATCCTTTGTGCATACTAGTGTAGCCTTAAGCATCCCTTCTAGCTTCTCTTTGCTATGCTCATAAATTCTGTCTACCAGGTAGTATTCATGATAACAATTGTCAATAGTAATCATGTATACCCCACAGTTTTCAAAAAGTATCCATTTATCAATCTTCTTGAATATAAACTCATGCTGATGATCTTTAATCCTATTATCCACTCTTTCTGGATCAAACATCATGCACAAGTATTCCATTGCTATCTTGAGAATATTCTCTTCAGTACCTTTCAACACAGGCTCATAGAGTTTTATCCCCACTTTGTATAATTCTTCTATATCAGCTCTTGAACAACTTCTGACAACTCTCCCCCATGTTGAATATGCTTCAAATGAACCATCAGCTTCTTTGATTCTGAAGAAATCCTTTCCATTATCTCTTAGAATGTCCCAGAAGGTAATCTCAGGAGCTTTCATGGAGATTGGAATAGCCTTCATAGGTTCTACTATGGTCATATGCAAATCCATACTCTCAACAGTTTGCTTGTTGGACTGCTCTAAACTTTGCACAGGTTCTGTTGCAGATGTGACTGAAGGTTCTGCTTCCTTTTCAGTTTCTTCCACCCTTGGCCTTTTCAACTGCCTTTTTGAAGCAATTGACTTCACTCTCTTTCCAGACTTGGCTTCTATACCAACACCCTCATGTTCTTCCTTCTTCTCTTCAGCTTTGTCTTTTGAGGGTGTGGTCTCCTCAGGGAATGGTTGTTGGATGTTGAGATCATGTCTCTCTTTCATCCTTCTTTCTGCTTCTTCCCTTTGAGAGGAATCCCCTTGGAGCTTTGCCATTTCCTTCCTGTAGAGCTCCTCAACTTGACTGTATGCCATGTTGGTAAACATCTCCCCCTTGACTCCAATTACACCTTTCAGGAAATTTATCATCTTTGTTCTTTCCTGATTGGCCAAAAAGGTCTTGGAAGGTTGTCTTTTCTGCTTCATTACTGGCATTCTCTGCTTAGACACTTTCACAGAGCTTTTCTTGGCTTCAGTTTCTGCTTTTAAACTTTCTTGATACTCAGCATTTAGTTTTCTTGCCATTATCTTTGCAAGCTCTCTATCTATTTCTGTTTGAATTTGTTCCTCCTTTTCCATTTCTGCCTGAAGCTGCTTTGCCACTTCTTCATTCAGCTCAATCTGATCTTTCTTCTTTGAGGGTTGTTCAGGTTCAACCATCTTAGCTTTACCCTTTATATCCTTCAAATCTGCCTCACTTCTTTCTTTTCTCTTCTTTTGAAATCCTCCTTCATTGATGACCACTCCCTTGGCCTTTTGAGTAGCCTTAGGAGTGTCATTCTTTGCTTTTACCAGAGTTTCTGCTATCTCCAATTCTTCTACAGAAAGCCCTGTTACTGCTGCTTCTTTAACCTCAGCAGCATTAACAGTTTCTGCTGCTTGGGCAAATTCTGTTTCTTTCTCTATTTCAGCTTCTATCTCCCCCTCAACATCAAATCCCATCTCAGATTTGCTTTCCTTCTCTGTTTCATTCTCTTGATTCTCCCCCTTGTTGGAAGCATCTTGAGCTGTTGCCCTCTTCTTTAATACAAATTGCTTTCTTCTCCTTTTCTGTACCAATCTTGTCACCAATTTCTTCAGTTTGGTGATCTGTACTTGTTGAGATAGAATAACTAGTTTCAGCTCCTCAATTTCTTTCACCTACTTGATGACATCCATGTTTATGTTGACCATTGTTTCCATCAATTCATTGTAGTCATATCTGTCCTCACCTTCTACAGGAGTGTTACCCCCTTTTGAAGGATCATGGGATCTTGTAGTAGTGGAAGCCTTCTGCCTAGCAGAAGCACTATCCACCCCCTTGGTTTCTTGGCACCGGGGACCTTTGAATGATTGATCATTCAAAGTTGCCATGGGGGAGGTCTTATGTATGTTACCACTGTCCTCCTCTGTGCTAGCAGGAGTAGTGGCAACCTTCTTACCCATATGCTCCTCCATCTCCTTAGAGAGCACCTCCTGAGGGTTGGGAGACACCCTGTTGGTTTCCCTTTGGATATTCTCTACTGGAGAGTGCTCCAATAGAGGGATTTGAGGCTCTTGGTTAATAGTAGGTACACCAAGGGAAGGAGCCTTGTGTACCTTTCTCTTGACATAAGTTTTGGATATTCTGGGAGTGGGTTTAGCAGCAAAGGACTGAGGGAAAATTTGAGAGAGGGAAGGTTTGGGATTGGCTAGCAGTGGGTTGGTCTAATGGGGGCCTTGACCCTGCTACCATACCTTCATTGGTTTGGGACACCACCATCATTGTAGAGAACAATGGGGTGTCTACTCCTTTCGAGTCCCCAACAGATCTTCTCATATTTGAGAAAACCTTGCCTTTAGGGGGTTTTGGTACATATATCCCATCAGAGTGAGGAATATCCGTCAATTCGTGGGTGATTACTGCTTGAACAAACCTGGGATACATATAAAAGCTCTTTTTGTTTCCCAAGTTTGAGACAAGATCATTGAAAATCATTTGAGAAAAATTATACTTTTTGGCAGTGGCTAAGCATACCAGAGCATAAGTAATGGTGCTACTGAACTCACTCCATCCAGTAGTCTTTTTAGATATACAATGCATAAGGGTATGGACAAAGAAACGCCATTGAGGTGAAAATTTTGCTTTTAAGAACTTGAACACACCCAATGGGCCTCCACACCCCATTCTTGTAAGAGTAGAAAACAGTTCATCATTAGAGATAGAAGTTATACCAGAGGCATCGTCTAGACGTAGACTGATGCGAATCACCTCTTCAGTAACTGTCAATGGCTTGCCACACACCGTCGTCTTTATCATTTGCACACCATCCTCAGTGACAATGGTGGCATGTGCCCAGAATTGCCTTTGATGCTCAATATAAATTGATGGAGACACTGTCAGTGCATAGGGGATATGACTAGCTTTCAGAAAATCCACTATCTGATGAAATCCTGCAGCTTGCTTTGGCTTTTGGAGCATCGCGATTTCATTGTGCTCGTCAATGAATGCCATTGATGCCATTGATCTTTGAAAGTTCTTGCCTGAAAACTTGATACTTGAGAGAGAGAGTGTTTAGAGCACAAGAGAATAGTATGCAAAGAGTCGTTATGAACTTTTAGGCGGGCAAAAAGTATTTATAGTATTCGGGACATAAGCAGTATTAACCTAGAGCAGTATTAACTAATAAGCAGTACTAACGGATAGCAGTATTAACCACTAGCAGTATTAACTGAGAGCAGTATTAACCACTAGCAGTATTAACTGACTAGCAGTATTAACTGAGAGAAGTATTAACCACTAGCAGTATTAACTGAGAGAAGTATTAACCACTAGCAGTATTAACTGACTAGCAGTATTAACTGAGAGCAGTATTAACTGAGAGCAGTATTAACCACTAAGCAGTATTAACTGAGAGCATCATTAACCACTAGCAGTATTAACTAACTAGCAGTATTAACTGAGAGCAATATTAACCACTAGCAGTATTAACTAACTAGCAGTATTAACGACTAGCAGTATTAATTGAGAGCAGTATTAACCACTAGCAGTATTAACTGAGAGCAGCATTAACCACTAGCAGTATTAACTAACTAGAAGTATTAACTAACTAGCAGTATTAACTGTACTGGCAGTATTAACCATACTTACTCTTTTAAGCTTGTGTTGTCCATAACCTTTCATTTGTACCTCACACTTTTATTCCATCTCTCCATTTTCCATCATTCTTTAACCACTTGTCTTATCTTTGAACTTACCTCCATCTGGAGTATCATACAAAGAGCAACATGTCCTCCATCAAACCTTTTGAAGATTTGAAGGCAGTCCATGTTACTTGATATGTGCCAAGAGCAACCACTATCTACATGCCAAATGCTCTTTCTCTTGAGCTGTTGGTTGCCCTGCACACTTGATAAATCAGTTAGTCTTGATGGGAACCCAAGCCAAAGTGGTCTTGGGTTGTCCTTTCTCATTTATGTAATCTGTCAGTTTGGTCTGAATGAGTTGTTTAGGAATCTCATGGCTGGAATACTTTGTCAATATTATAGGCTTTGCAACATTAATACTAGTAGAAGCACTATCCTTGTTAGCAGTAGTATTGGTTGCAGCAGCACTATTTCTATTAGCAGTACTAACAGGTTTCTTTACAATTGGAACCCAAACTTGAACAAAGTTGTTTGCTTTCTTTGTCTTTAAATTACTCCTTGGCTTATTTGGAGCATTTTTCTTTGTATTAGCAAACTTGTTCTGAGCATGAGACTTTAAAGGTGCTCTTTTCTCATCCAATTGATTCCTTCTTTTATTCCTATAACCAAAAGAGTTTTGTGGTTTTCTTTGAAAAGTGACTCTTTGGTTGATAGGGTTGAAATAACAGTGTTTGGCAAGATGATTCAATTTGCCACAGATAAAACAAGGTTTTGGTCTATTGATTTTACTCAAATCAACCCCTTGTTTTTATGCCCACTGATTATTCCAGTTTCTTTGATTTCCCCTTGGTTTATAATGTTTTTGGGGCTCAGATTTATTGCAAGAACACTGTTTGCAAGGGACAGGATTCACAACTGTGGTTTGCTTATAATGGACCTTCTCAGACTTTCCCTCAGTCTTTTCTATTTCCTTAGACTTGATCCAAGCCTTTCCACATCCCTCATTGGTGATAATGTTATTTTCTAGAGGAATCTCACCACTCATAGTGTTCTTCTTACTCTTTTCATTAGAGTTCTCTTCTTCAGAGTCTGTTTCAACCACCACTTTGTCTAATGGGTCTACCTTAGTGGCTTCATCAGACAATTCCTTCCTATTCTTGGTCTCTAGCAAGTCTGATATAGGAGGGATGTAATTGTTGTTGTATGGTGGTGGTGTGGTGTTATAACCTATTCCTCTTCTAAGTTTGTCATGGATTTGAGTTTGGAGCAAAGAGTCCATTGCTTTAGAAGCATTGGAAAATTTCTCAGTATACAGCTTGGCTTTCTCAAACTCACTCTTTATCTTCTCATTCTCCTCTTTAGACTTTTTCAGCTGAAGTTCTAGGTCATTCTTCTCCCACTTCCAGTAATTTGTATCATAAGAATGTTGAAGTTCATTGGCTTGGAAAACTTTGATCTGTTCCTCAAAACTCTCAACAATTCTTACATAGTCTTTTATATCTCTCTCTAATCTTTTAAGGTCATCACTCATTGTCTGGTTGTGATCCCTGTACCTTTTAACAGTTTCCATACAAGTTTTAGAGCAAAGATTAGACATTACCTCTGTGGGGATTTTTGTGCTTGAAGAATCTGAAACTTTAGCCATTGATGATTTCTGATTTCAAGGAAGAATGATGATTGCAGGTTTCTGAGAATACTAGCTCTGATACCACTTGTCAGGATCGATTTCTTAACAAGAATAAAGTCTCAGAAACAATATCAAAGAAGTTGCGGAATAACACTTTGATATTCAATGTAACAGTAACCAAAAACAGTATATGATCAACAACTTGTAAACTTGTATTGAATGCTTGAAGTTACAAGATTAAACACACAACCTCAATATTGATGAACAGGCTCACCAATACGAATTCTACTACTCTAGAATTAGGATCTATGCCTTGAGGTTGATTCTCTCTAAAACTTAGAATGAATAAAAATAAAATCAAAAAAATCACTGAACTATTCAATCAATTCTATACATATACTGAACAAAAAGATAATTACAATAAATACAATATCTTCAGTATATCTTCCATCATTATCTTCAAGCCTTCCATGAATATCTTGATTCTTTCCAGCTGTCATCCTTTCCATCCGAATCTTCAATTCATAAGCAGTACTAATTATGCTCAGTAGCATTAATTTCTTCAAGCAGCATTAACTTGGTCTTAGCAGCATTAACTACTAAGCAGCACTAACCACTAGCAGTACTAACTAGCTAAGCAGTACTAACTTTGTTCAAGCAGCACTAACTTTCACTAGCAGTATTAATTCTACTAGCAGTAGTAATACTCAGCAGTAGTAACTTTGAAGTCTTCTAGCAGTAGTAATTCTTCAGTTCCCAACACTTTCCTAAGTGAGATTTGGTATTGAGAATAGTACAAGGACACCCAAAAGGTTTGAAAAATCCAATAAAGGGCTTTCTTTTATTAAAAAGCTCATAAGGTGTCTTATTTTTAGGCTTGACTACTAGTACTCTGTTTTTGACATAGCAAGCAATATTAATTGCTTCTGCCCAAAAAGTTATTGGAAGTTTAGAATCAGCTAACAGAGATCTAGCAGCCTCAATCAGTGTCCTATTCCTTCTCTCAACAATACCATTTTGTTGTGGAGTCCTAGGTGCACTATATTGTCTCTCAATTCCTTTTTCCTCACAAAAGGTGTTTAGGTCAATACTTTTAAACTCAGTACCATTGTCTGACCTAATGACTTTTACTTTTTGATTAGTTTGGTTTTCAATTTTTAGAATAAAGTATTTGATCAGTCTACTTGTCTCATCCTTAGTCCTTAGAAAATATACCCAAGTAAATCTAGAGTAATTATCAACAATAACAAGGCAGTATGATTTCTTACATATAATCATAACATTTTTAGGGCCAAACAGATCCATATGCAATAAATGAAGAGAATTAGAGATGGTGTTCACCTCTTTGGACTTATAAGAAGTTTTGTGTTGTTTGCCTTTGAGACAAGCAACACAATGATCATCACATGAATATACTTTTGATGGCAAACCTCTTACGAGGTTGTTTTTAACAAGTTTATTTATTGTTTTAAAGTTCATGTGACACATCCTTCTGTGCCAAAGTGATGATTCATCCAGAGAAGCTTTTGAAACAAGACAATTTAGGGATGAATCAGATGAAACACTTTCCATATCTAAACAATATACATTATCCTTTCTGGGGGTTCTTAGTAGTATCATCTTTTCATCAACTACCTTGAATCCAGGAGGAAGGATAATGCATTCAGAATCAGTAAATAATATACTATGTTGTTTGTCACAGACCTGGGATACACTTAACAGGTTGTACCTTAACTGTTCAACTTAGAATACATTTTCAAAGGTCATTTTACCTTTGGTCACATCACCTTTACCACTGATTTTACCTCCATCTGGAGTATTGCGAAAGGCAACAAGTCCACCATCAATCTTCTTGAAATTCTTGAGGCATGACATGTTCCTTGTCATGTGCCTAGAGCAACCACTATCAACATGCCAGATGCTCTTACCCTTGAGCTGCTGGTTGCCCTGCACATAATATTAAACAATTAGTATTGATTGGGGACCCAAGCCAAAGTGGTCTTGGGTCTCCCTTTCTCATCAAAGTATTTACATTCCTTTTTGATGAGGTTTTTGAACTCAGAGCACTCTTTATTAGAGTACTTTGTCAATATGATTGGCTTAGCAATACTAACTTTGGAAGTACTAACTGAGTTAGAAGTACTAACCTTGTTAGCAGCACTAACAGAGTTATCAGTATTAACTTTTGAAGAAGTACTAACAATGTCAGCAGCACTAACATTGTTAGCAGTAGTATTACTTCTAGCAGCACTATCATTGCCAACAACACTATTTGTGGTAGCAGTACTGACAATTTTAGTGCTTTTAGGAACCCACATATTGTCACTTTCTTCCACATTATTTTTCTTCATGTGGCTTTTAGATTTAACAACTTTTTTAGCCACATGGTTCTTGTCATTCTTCCTATGACCAGAGCGTTTTTGTGCAGGTCTTTGAAAATTCAGCCTTTAGTTCATAGGATTAAAATAGCAGTATTTGGCAATGTGATTAAGCTTTCCCAAAATAGCAACTTTCCAAAATTCACTTTTTAGCACAAAACCAGTATTTTTCTCAAGAAAACTTTTCAGATCTTTCAAACATACATACACACTTACAGACTTTTTCATTAAGCTCCCCCTCGAAGTATGCACATATCTTAATTTCTCCCCCTTGATTTTTGCCTTTAAGCACAAATCATGATGTACGAGTCCTGATCTGATGTGATCAGAAGTCATAGTCCAATATGCAAACCTGTAAAACAGATAAATCGTTGGTACTCATTGTTGGGAAATTCAGAAATGCTTAAGTATGGTTAATGCTGCTACAACAAAATTAATACTGCCAGTACATCGTGATTACTACTTCTAGTAGATTTTAATACTGCTTGAAGAGTTAGTACTGCTAGTAGTTAGTACTCCTGGAGTTAGTACTACTAAAGAATTAATGCTACTGAATCAACTTAATGCTGCTGAATGTTATTAGTATTGCTCTTGAAGTTAGTGCTGTTTATGAGATGATGAAGACTTCGCATGGCAAGGATGACAGCTGGATTATTTGAAGATAATCATGGAAGTCTTGAAGATAATTACAGATGGATATACAGAAGATATTTTATTTATTGTAATTATCTTTTATCTACAAGTATATATATCTGTATAGAATAGTTTGCATAGAAGATAGATTTTTGTCATTCTAAGTTTTTAGCTTTCATAGAAAGAATCAACCTCAAGGTTAGAACCCTAATTCTAGAGAAGTAGAATTCGTATTGGTGAGTCTGTTCATCAATATTGAGGTTGTGTGTAAAAGCTTGTGACTTTCAATCATTCAATAAGAGTTTGCAAGTTGTGATTCTGATTTACTGTTTTATTGTTTTTCTGAATATTAAAGTGTTATTCCGCAACTTCTTTAATATTGTTTTCTGAGTGTGTGTTCTTGTTAAGAATTATGATCTTGACAAGTGGTATCAGAGCCATATTCTCAGAAATCTCATTCATTATGGAAAACGCAGTTGAATCAAACAGTACCCTGGTCTCAAAGGTCCCAATGCTTAGATCCAATGAATTTGACATGTGGAAGATTACGATCAAGCAATATATTCTTCTCACAGATTACTCTATGTGGGACATCATTGAGAATGGCCCATCTGATGAAGTAAAGATTGGTCCAGATGGAAAAAGAACTCCACCAAAGACGGATGCAGAAAAGAAGTCAAGACAGACAGAGATGAAAGCCTTAAGCACACTGCTTTTGGCTATTCCCAATGAATATCAACACCAATTCTGCAATTGCACTGATGCACAGATGCTTTGGAAAGCTCTAGAGAAGAGGTTCTCTGGTACCAAAAGTACCAAGAGAAATCAGAAGGCTATATTGAAGCAATTGTATGAAAACTTTATGTCAACCAAGAATGAGTCCATGACTCAAACTTTTGACAGGTTTAACAAGTTAATTGGTGAACTATCTACTGTGGGAGTACAGATTGATCAAGATGATCTAAACAGAAATTCTTAAGGTCCCTTGGAGATGAGTGGACTATGTATGCTGTGTCTTTCAGACAGAATGAACAATTGGAAGAAAAAGAACTTGATGATCTGTACAATGACCTTAGCGTGTTTGAATCTGAGGTAGAAGCTAAGAAGAAACCATCTGGATATGTTCACAATGCTGCATTCCTATCAGCATCAATTGATTCTTCTTCTAACCCTGAATCAGTTAGTGCTGCTAATGGAGCAAGTCAAGAGAAAGGCACTGAATCTGTGTTTGAAGCCTTTCTATCTAGTCATGGAAACTCTTCTCTAATTAATGATGACTTGGAACAACTCCATCTGGATTATCTTGAAGATATGGACATTAAATGGCAAATGGCCATGCTCTCTATGAGAGTTAAGAAGTTCATCAAGAGAACTGGAAAAACAACTTCTCCCAAAGAAGAGAAGATGGAGCAGGTTTTGACAAGTCAAAGGTGGAATGTTATAAATGTCATATGAAGGGGCACTTTGCTGGAGAATGCAGAAGTGAAGTGTCTCACAACAACAACCACCAACAATCACAGTATGGAAGCTTCAATAATAACAGAAACTCTACTCAAGCCCTAGTCTCTCAACAAGGTATGGGGTTTGACTGTAGTGGTCAAGCAGAAGAGGCTATCCAAAACCATGCTCTCATGGCAGAAGTTTCTAATCTCCCAATTGAGGTAATTTCTAATCTTTGTTCTCAAAATTGCATTGATACAGTTAAAAGGTACAGGGATTACAATCAAAGTATGAGTGATAACCTGAAGAGATTAGAAAAAGATATAAAATACTATGTGAAGATTGTTGAGAGGTTTGAGGAACAAATTAGAGGTTTCCAAGCCAATGAACTTCAGCACATGTATGACACCAATTACTGGAAGTGGGAGAAAGATCAGTATGAGTTTAAGCTAAGACAGAAAGAAGAGGAGTGTGAGAAGATAAAAGGTGAGTATGAGAAAGCTAAGCTTGACATTGAGAAGTATTCATATGCTTCTAAAGTTATGGACTCTATTCTAAAGGTCCAAATACATGACAAGATTAAACCTGGAATAGGGTACAACACCACACCACCACCTTACAACAACTACATCCCTCCTACATCAGACTTGCTAGAGAACAAAGATAGGAATGACTTGCCTGAGGGAGCCACTGAGATAGATCCCTTTGATGATGTAGTTGTTGAGGACAAGACTGAGAAGGAAACTGTCAAGAATAAGGACAATAATGTGAGTGGTGAGATTCCTATGGAAAATCACATTATCACCAATGAAGGGTGTGGAAAGACTTGGGTTAAGTCCAATAAGGTAGAAAAGACTGAGGGAAAGAATAAGAAGGTTCATTATAAGCAGACCACTATTGTGAACCCTATCCCTTGCAAAAAGTGTGCATGCAATAAATCTGAACCCCAAAAACATGATAAAAAGAGGGGTAATCAGAGAAACTGGAATAATCTGTGGCCACAAAAACAAGGGGTTTTTGAAATATTTTTGGCGGACTAAAAAACTACTGTTTGATTTCGATTCATCGTGTTTTTACACAATTAAATGAAGAATTTGATTTGATTGTGTGAGTTTTATCAAAAGGATCAAGTTTCTTTCAGATCACATAGGCTAATTTCAACTTTAGATTGTTCAATTTGATCAAAATGTTGGTTTCGTGAATAGTTGAAAGTCGTACACTGTAATTCGATTTAATCACTGTAATTTTCGATTTCTTTTGTAATTTCATTGTTGTAATCTTGTTTCGTATTATATTGTTGACGAATTGTGTGATTTTCATAATCATAAATCATGTTTTACTTGATTTTTGATCGAACAGGTCAAGAACTCGCAAGGAAAACCCAAGAACGCGCAAAATCTGTGAAACGCACAAGTTCATCGGAAGAACGCGCAAGTTGAAGAATTTGGTCTACAACGCGCAAGGCGTTATTAGCGAGTTCATAGAACGCGCAATTCAAAGCCTGCGTGTTTTGCTCTTTGATCTGCGAGTTTTAGCTTGCGAGTTTGTCAAACGCGCAAGTAAGCTTCTGCGAGTTCCAGAAACGCACACGTTACGGTCTGTGAGTTTATTCGAAACAGTGTTTTGCGAGCTTATTCGGTCTGCGAGTTTCAAGCTTTTCAGTAGTCTGCGAGTTTTAATACTTAGTGTAATCTGCACTTCTTGAATGATCATTTTTTCAAGCACACATTCAAGATGCCAATGACAGATGATAGGGGAAGTACAATACTTTTAGCTAGAGATATGGTTGTATTGTACATGCCTGAGATACCTGTTATAGAGGCTGAATGAGACAACCTGAGAATTCATAATACAACCCTTGCCAAACAGATTCAGGAGTTGAAATTTAATTTGTCAAACTCTGATAAAACTTCTGACTATATAAAGTGTGCTAATCATGCTAAATCTGATTGTGCAGGTATCATCAAGGCTAGAGAGAAAGATATCATAGAGCAAGAGAAAGATATTAAAAGGAAAGATGATTTGATAAAGACTGTTGAGAGAGCAATCAAGGTCAAAGAGTCTGTAATTATAAATCTTCCAAGCCAACTGAAGACGACTGACAAAAACCATCTGAGCTGAAAGATGAATCAGTTAAGCTTCAATAGAAGTTTAAGGCTTTTGAAGATCAGATATCTGCTCTGGAGAAGAAGAATGTTGAACTGAAAAGCATTCAAACAGATAAAGAAAAATCAAATCTGGAGAAATCTTCAACTCAACAGATATCTGATTTCTCAAAGAAAACACTCCAAGAGAAAAAGGATTTAGAGCTGAGATGTTTAAAACTTTCTAAACAAGTGTCGGAATTTGAAAAGATAATAATTACTGAAAGAGACACTTTTGTGAAAGAAAGACAAGTTCTTGAAAACAAGGTAATTGAACTTCCCAAACAGATTTCTACTCAACAAGACTTACTTGAAAAAGAAAGACATATTTTTAAAGAAAACAAGAAGTCTTTTGAGCTTGAAAAGAAAAATTATGAAAAGAGAAATGTTGGGATTTTCGAAGATATATCTGAAAAGACCAAGAACTTGGAAAAAGATTTTGAACAAGAACGTTTACATTTTGAATCTGAAATATCAAAGCTCTTATCCAAAATAACTGTTCTATCATCAGATGTCCAAAAAGAAAAGAAGGCCAAATCTGATTTGAAACAAAAGTTTGACACACTAACTTCTGAAAAAAATATTTTATCTGAAAAGATAAAGAACTTAGAAGTTGCAAATATTGATTTGTCAGAAAAGGTTTGTGCTGATGTGATCAATCAATCACCAGTTGACAATTCAACCGAATCAGTTTGTTCATTTAAAACTGCTTCAAGTTCAATTCCTAATAAAAATGTTTTCAAAAACAAATGTGTCAAACCAAATATTGTCAACTCAAATCAGATAAGACCATCAAATCTGTTTTATGATAAATCTGTTGATGGCTCAACAAATTTTTACATTAAATCTCTTGGAAAGTCTTCTAAGAAATATCAGATGGTTTGGAGAGTGAAAGATTCTGATGAAGAGAAGAAGAATGATAGATCATTCAAATCCACAACAAATGCCAAAAAGAACAGTGTGCATAAAGGTAAATCTTTTGGTAATTCTGATATATATTACTCGACTAATCATCTGATCAGGATTGCTCAAAGGAAGATATGTTGTTCTTACTATGGAAAGAATGACTTCGTTCAGAAAGAATCTGCTCATAACTGGTACGGTTCTTACAGAATTACTTCTCAGAATTCTGGATTTAAAAGACATAAGTCTAATGAGAAGTGGATTTCTAAATCTAACATACCAGGACCCAAATACTAGTGGGTACCAAAGCCTGTTAAATCTGTTTCGCAGGTACCACAGGTATAGGGGGAGCAAGATGTTTGACTTCTAAGTACTACAACTTAGAACTCGGAATTCAATGTTAAAGAACATTGACTTCTAAGTACTACTACTTAGAACTCGGACTTAATGTCAAAGAGCAATGACTTCTAGACAAATCAGCCTAGGACTCGTACCTCAAAGAATAGTGGTTTTTGAACATAACAGTTCAAAACCCGAACATCATTGTCAAGATTGTGACTTCTGATCACATGATAGATCAGGACACGATCATCAATGTTCAGATAAGGATATTTTGTAAATATCCAGGGGGAGCTTATCTGACCTAAATCATTCTACCATGATTTGAGGGGGAGCCTAAAAGGTAAATATCTTCTGATCTAGATCTCTGATTGTTTGAAAGAAGAACAACTTTCGAACATGAAAAACGTTTTCTGAAATGTTCAAACCACTTCTGGTTCTCAAAAGGTTTCATGAATTTAAAAGTGTGATTTTAAATGTTTTTCAATTTTTGAGCTTTAATGTTTAAACTGACTGTGTGTTTCCAAAGATCAATACTTGTGTATTATCTTGTCTATATACTGTAAAGTATTCACACACATCGGTTCAGTACTTTTTTTTAATTTGTTATTACCATGTCTCATAACGAAACAATTTTTCGATAGTAATACCCTCGTTTGATTTCACTGTTATTGAGCATCATTCATCATTTCTACTTGAGAGTTCATTAATAAATTGTTTATATTCGTTCATATAAACAAAATATCCAATTCTTTGATACCCTAACCATTTCATTTGATCTGATTGATACATTGTCAAATTCTCAAAACAATTCTCTTGATTTCATTTTATTCATTCAATATCTTTGTTTTTGAGAAATCTTCAAAGTTCAATTGCTCAAATCTCATGAGCATACATTTTGACAATGTTATCATTTTTGTCCTTAACTGCTAAAGTTAAAGTGTTGAGCAACCATTCTTTTTAGGAATTACATGGGATTCTTGTGTGAGTTTAAATAGAACTTCTATGGATTCACGTTAAACTGTGTTTCCTACCCAAGAAGTTATCATAGAGTAATAGAGGGGTGAGGGGTTTAAATCAAAGAGTGGGGGAGATAACTCATTCGGTTGAGTTTTTCTCAATGTGTGGAGCGGTAAAATGTAAATGAGAATTTGGTTAGAAGTGAGAAAAATGTTAAAAAGAAAGAGGGTGTGAGAACAGAGTCAAAAGAATATGAAAACTCTGCACCAACTACTTTCTGAGCCGGGCAACCACATCTTCTGTTGGTTCACATTCTTTGGTGACCATCATTAAAAAAGGCAGTGAGCCCATGCCAACTCTTGCACATACCCCACCAGCCACTCGTTTCTTTCTTAACAAAGAAATATTTCATTTTCTTTGGGGACGCAACATATCTGCTATCTATTCTTCACTCGGAAGATTCAGATATTGAAAATGAAGGAAAGTTGCCCCACCTTCGCACCTCTGTCATGCACTTTGAGTCCGTGTAATACAAGTTGATGTCTCAACAGTTTACACAATTTGAGCCTTATGGAACACAATCATTGTTCTAAATTCTTTCATACACAAGCACGAGCACACAGAAAATTTGTTTTTTTGTTAGAACATTCATAGATAAACTTGTGTTTTTCAATGATTGAATGGAAGTCCTGGGGAGTAATCATCAAACCAGCTCCTTAAATTGTACATTCGTTGTACACAGTAACTATGTGTTACTGACAGGCACTCCTAACTGTTTCATTTGTTGAATCAGGGTTACCAAGTTCATTATATCTGAATTTGAAAATATTCGGGTATATACAGTTCATGATTCAGATACTCAGATCAAAGGATGGAAAATGTCAAATTATCATAAAGGAGGAGATTGTTACATTGAATACAAAGGGTGATGATCAAAGAGAATGTGGAAATTGAAGATGTTTTGATGATTATGGTGCTCACAATCATAAAAAATGGGGAGATATCTACAAAGATCAATTTCAAAGACAAATGGTGAAGATAATCCTGAATAGATAATTCTGAAAGTTCAAGACAATTCAGATGCTTACTATGTTTCAGAGACAGATTCTGAAAATGATTTGAAAAAGTTTGTTTTTCTGAAGACTGATCAGAAATTACAGTAACGAAGATACAATTTTCAAAGATTCCTCAAAGTTTCAAAGAGTTTCAAAGTTTCAAGAATTCAGATTCGTCTTCAAGACTTGTTGATTTCGAAAGATGCAAAGTGTTAAAAGATTTTTCAAGATTCTTCAAAGACTGAAAGACTGAAGATTGTTAGAGATTCAAAGTCCAAGACTGTCAGAGACATAAGTTGAAGAATCAAGCGATGAAGACTAGTGTCAAAAAAAAATTTAAATCTTGAATACAAAGGGGGAGATTGTTAGTGTATTAATTGTATCCAAGATTTAATAGTAAAAGTAAAAGTCTGTAAAGTCAAAGTCTTAGTAAAAATGTAGAAAGTCAACACAGTCTTATGAGAGTTCCTTTACTTAGTGTGTTTAAGTATAAGTATTGTACGTATATTGTCAGATATATATGAATATAGAAACATTTCTCTCTCTACTTTCTCTCTCTAGAATAATATTGTCATATCTTGATTAAGAGAGTTTGATTTGCTTGATTTAGATCTGGGAATTACATTTTCACCTTCACTTTTGAGATGCCAATACCTACTGCACTGCTTGCTTATGCCGATCAGATTGTTTCGTGTGTTAGGAAATATAGGCAGTCCATGGGAATGCCAGAGCCGGTAATCCCTACCCAAGACTTACAGCCAGTTAGACGAGATAAGTCGGTGAGGGTTCAATCTACCACGGGGGTAGGTGAACGGGTTAGTGAGCAGAGAGAAAATTTAGAAAGGGGTACTGGAGTAGGTCAGATTTCTGTACCGGAGGGTGTGGAAACACAGGCACAATCTGCCACACGTTTAGTGATTTCTACATCTCAACCTAAGACGACTATCATTCCTCAATCGGGCCCTCAAGAAGAGAATCCCAATGAATGTCAGAATTCTGAAAGAACTTTATCGGTCAGATAAGCAAGCTCATCTAGTACTTCTGTACCATCAGCAACTTCAAAACATGATGCAGACAATCAAGGATGACCAGGATGACGTCTTGGGTCACAACTTTGGATTCTTGGAAAATGTTTCTCTACATCATAGTCTTAATTCTGTTGCAAGACAACTTGATTTGGAAGATGTTGACTCAACAATTTTGAATGTTGCATCTGATTATGGTGTTATAAGGACGGATGAGGGAGTATTAGTTGAAAATCCAAAAAATGTGAGAACTAGAGTGGTTGAAGGAAAAGAACATGGTGAGCGTGTGTGCATCCAAACTTACCATTCCAGAAGGGCAACCACATCTACTACCTCACCGCATGTGTTATGAGCAGGAGGTATTGAAATAGCCATTAGTCGCCTACTAATGCATTTGCACACCCCTGCCACCCATTCTGCTGTCTCTCAACAGACAGTAGTCTCAACTTCTCACGGGGTTTTAGCACATAATCTACCTAATGTTCATTTGGAAGGTTCATGTACTGAAAACAGAGATCTGTTGCCCCCGGTCTCACTTCCTTCGTGCACACAATCGAGTCTAGCACCTTTTACTATTTCAACTTCCTTGGCTAGGACACAAATATCTGCTAACATCGGGAGTCTTAGTGCCCCGATCGGAACATCCGTAGTAGCTCCGCAATCCGGACTACGAGGATCGGATGGAAGTCTTGTCATTGCTAACATTTTGCCAGCTTTGAGAACAGGCCACACTGTTGTATCTTCAACAGCTGTGTTAACGGGAAGCTTGAGTAGCCCCGGTGTTACATTACCCGAATTCATTTCAAGGGAATTTCTCAATGACGCCCTAAAGGTCGTTGAAAACTCATTGTCACAAAAGATTCAGTTGGAGCTGAGCAAAGCAACAGAAAAATTTGAGGAGGAGATTGGGAAAGTGATGAGAATTTTGAAAGGGAACGGTCCAGTTGTTGAGGATCCAGTGCAACCACTTCCACCACCATCAGTTCCACAACCACCACCAGTTCAATCCGTTTATGAGTTAAAGTCTTTACTTTTGGCTCAATTGTTATCAGATGCTCCAGCAGATCAAACCGAAGTAGATATTATTGGATTACTGAGGCAACAATCCCAACCAATTGTTCCTCAATTTCCAGTAGATTATGTTACTCAGTCTTAATTTAATCAGTTCAAAGAATCAGTGGAGAAGCACTTACAGGATCTCACCAACGCAGTTCAATTTTCTTGCAAAGCTCACTCTGAAGTAGTTTCTAGGAAAAAGCATGATCGTGATTCTGATCAAGATCATGAGGGGGAGATGAGCAACAGACAGAAAACTGCAGAAGATGTTGCTATTGTTTCTGTTGAGGATCAAGTGACTGAAGTAGCTGAAACTACTCATGGAGATCAGTGAGGACAGGATCAGTTGAATGAGGATGCTCCATAAGCTGAATTGGAGTTGGTGATTTATGATAACACGGAATCAACGGTTGAAAAGCCTGCGATTGCCACAGTTCAAGAAGTTATGGAAATGTTGGGAGTCACATCTGAAAAAAAATTCAATCTAGATGATTATGCTAGTGATGATGATGAGGAAGTTGTTGCCAGGTATGACAATTACTGGAGAGTAAAGCAAGAAGGAATGAATGTTATTGATCACAATATTCAGAGTGAAGGACCAGACCCTGAGAATTCAGTTACTGTTGCAAAGTTTGTACAAAATGCTATTGCTCAGGGAAATCTGGGTCAGAATGAGAATGCGCTGGATGATTTATTTGGAGAAAGTTTAGATGGGAGTTTTGTTGATCTTGATAATGAAGACGAAGAAATTGCAGATCTTGATCAAACCTTTCCTGTTCAACAAGCAGAAGTTGTGGAAGTTGCTCAGAATGTCAGTACAGTTGATTATGCTCCACCAACATACAGATTGTTTGATGAAGTTGAAATTTTGACTGCTATTCCAATAGTCTATCCTACAAGAAATTTATCTGTCCTAGAAAATCTTGATGTTTCTGAACCAAGAGTTGCTCTACCTTTACCTGAAGATTTTGAATCTGAAGAACCAGCTAATCAACCCAAGCAAAAACCAACAGTTGACAAGCCCAAGAAGTCTAAAAGATCAGGGATTTCTACTCCAAAGCCTAAGTCAAAGGATATTGAAGAAGAAAGACCTATCATTGTTGATATCCAAGACTTCAGAAATAAACTGTACAAAGAAAGAAAGCAAAGAGAAAAGGAAGAAAGGCAGTTAATCCGAGAAGCAAAAGTTGAACTCAAAAAAGAAGAAGAAGAAGCCAAAGCCAATGTACATCCTTACATTCGGAATCCTGATAGCCAAAAAATACTCAGTGTTGCTGAAGCCTCTAAAAAGCTGAAGCCAAATCCTGGGTTTGTTACTCCAATGGAAGTAGAAAATTTTTCAAAAGCTCATGGTCTATAAATTGAATCTATGCAAGCAGAAGAGCTCATCTCTTATGAATTCAGTGACATGGGAAAGGTTACTTTCAAGAAAGATGTTCGTGTTGGTTCTGTTCCTTATACAGGATATGATGTTGAGGGAGATTCTTTAAAGTTTATTGAGATTATCAGAAAGTCGCTCAAAGTACCATTCCTGGAAGAAACAACCAAAATATTGTTTCCTCTATACAACCAATTGATGAAGCAAATTTTTATGGTGTTGGAGACAAAGACAAGATTTATCATGCCAACTACATCAGGTTAATTAAAACTCAAAGTAGACTTTCACCTTTTACCAAAAGAGAAGAGATTCAGCAGGTTCAAAATGTTCCCATGTGCAAGATTCTGAATGTTCACTATCCAAAGTTCACTGTACAAAGAAAAGATATGAAAATCAGTACATTTATAGAAGTTGATTTTGATAACTTGAATTTCTCAGATATTATGTTTATTGTGAATGAGTTCAGAGACAGGAGGAAGAGAAAGAGGTCACAAGTTGTTGCTTATGCTCTGGATGCCATCAAAAGATTCATGACAAGGAGTGTCTATAATGCCTACACGTTTGATTTTCAGCTTGGCATTGAAACAAATCAAAACAGAGTAAACTTGCTAGCACCAAACTTCAACCATCCAAAGATCATAGTTCTAGAGCCTTTTCAGATCTCAAGATATCCAGAATTGATTTGTGTTCCAGGTTCTCAATCGATGTTCAAATTGATGTGCGCCAATTAGATCTATTGACAACTGGGATTCAAATTGATGATCTTCATCTACGAATTTGGTCATGCAGTACACAAGTTCAAATTTATTCATTCTGCAAGTTTCTTATTCAAATGATCTGCGAATTCCAGTTTTTTTTTTTAAAATCCAAAGTGATTTGGGAGTTTTAAAGCTCATACAGTCTGAGAATTCAATTTGCAGTCTGCGATTTTCAAGCTTCTTTGGATTCTTCGAGTTATATGCATTGAAAGTGTTCTGCATATTTTAATTCAAATACCTTGCAAGTTTTCTTGCTGAAATTAACACACAACTTGCGAATTTCAAAGATAAATTGGTCTGCAAATTCATAAATTCAGTCTTGGTTTGTGAATTTCACCTCATGATCTGCAAGTTTGAATTTGTGAGTTTTAGGTTATGCAGTCTACTAGTTTCAAATTGCTCTGTGAGTTCTAATCAAACAGCCTGTGAACTCAAGTTCAAGCTAGCTTGAAAGTTTGTGATTGCGAGTTTGTAATCTGCAAATTACAGTCCATGTGTTCGGCGAGTTTCATTTGAAAGGTGATCTGAACTCAACACATAGCTTGCGTGTTTTAGCTTATGTGATCTGAGTTCTTCAATTCTAAGCATCCAAATTTCAAATTTCAAAGTTAATCTGTGTTTTTCAATTTGTGCAGGTTTTAATTGAAGTTCCAATTGTTTTGCAGGTTCGAGTTTATGATCACACAGCCTGCGAAGTTAGATAAACACTCAGCTAGTTTATGATCAAGTGATCTGCGCGTTTCAGTTCAAGTAATTAGTTCCAATTGTTTCAGTTCAAGTAATCTGTGTGTGCGAAGTATTTTGCGAGTTTATGAAGTCTGCAATTTCTAAAGTTGTTAATTCATGCAGTCTGCATCAAACAGTTTGCTAATCTTCTGATAATCCAGTGTGTTAAAAGTTTATTTGATCTGCACAATCATGTTTACTTAATCTACAGATTTTCAGCATCTAGGAGTTTATAATCATTTGACTTGCAGGTTTTAAAATTAAGTGTTGTGCGAGTTTTAAACACATGTGGCCTACAAGATCATAAGTTGTTCGATCTGTACGTTCTAAGTATATCAGTCTGCAAGATCATAAGTTGTTTGATCTGCACGTTCTAAGTATATCAGTCTGCAGGATCATAAGTTGTTTTGATCACAATTTGATCTATGTGTTTCACATTTGTATTAATTGTTGTGATCTGTGAGATTAGAATTTCAGTTATGTGATCCGAGAGTTCTATTGCTTTGAAAGTTTCAGAGTTACATTATTTCAGAGATTATTTTTTTGTGATCTAACTTTGACTTCCAATCAACTGTTCTGAATTGTTTGGGGACGATCATTATTATCAAGCGTGTATATCTGTTAAGATGCCTACTGCTGATGATAAGGGAAATACAGTATTGTCAGCAAGAGATATGGCAGTCTTGTACATGCCTGAGATACCGAAAATAGAAGTTGAATGAGATCAACTGAAAAATCAGAATTCAGTGCTTCTAACACAGATTCAGAGTTGAAATTTGATTTGTCAAACTCTGATAAAACTTCTGACTGTATAAAGTGTACTAATACTGTTAAATCTAATTCTGCAAGTATCATCAGTGCAAAAGAGAAAGAGATAAGAGAGAAAGAGAAAGAGATTAAAGATAGAGAGAAAATGATTGCAATAAGAGAAAATACCATTCAGACTTTTGAGAAAGTAATCAAGATCAAAGAGTCTACTATTACAAAACTTCAAAGCCAACTGAAGCCAAGTGAACAAAGATCATCAGAGTTGCAAGCTGAATCAGTTGTGGTTCAAAACAAGTTTAAGGCTTTCGAAGAGAAAATATCTGCGTTGGAAGCCACAAATGCTGATCTGAAGAAAAGCATCCAAGCAGACAAAGAAAAATCAAAGTTGGAGACATCTTCTACTCAACAGATGTCTGATTTTTCCAAGAAAACTCTGCAAGAGAAAAAGGATTTAGAACTTAGATGTCTAACTTTCCAAGCAAGTGTCTAATTTTGAAAAGATTGTAATTACTGAAAAAGACACATTTGCTAAGGAAAGAAAAGTTCTTGAGGATAAAACTACTTTACATGACTTGCTCGAAAAAGAAAGACAAATTTTCAAAGAAAAGAAAAAGTCTTTTGAGCTAGAAAAGAAAAATGTTGAAAAGAGGAATATTGGGATTTTCAAAGATATTTCAGAGAAGAACAAGAATTTAGAGAAAGATTTTGAGCTTGAACGTTCACATTTTGAATCTGAGATATCAAAGCTCCCGTCCAAAATAACTGTTCTATCATCAGATGTCCAAAATGAAAAGAAGGCCATATCTGATTTGAAAATAAAATTTGACACACTTACTTCAGAAAGAAATATTTTATCTGAAAAGATAAAGGACTTGGAAGCTGCAAACGTTAATATGTCAGAAAAGATTATAGCTGATGTGATTGACCAATCACCTGTTGATAATTCAACAGAATCAGTCTGTTCTTTCAAAACAGCTTCAAGTTCTATAATGACAAAAATGTTTTGAAAAAGAAAAGTGTGAAATCACAGACTGTCAAATCAAATAAGATCAAATCATCTAATATATTTTATGACAAATCTGTTGATGGTTCAGCGGGTTTTTATGTGTTCCAGATTCTAGTTCCTATTCGATAACAATCAAACAAACAAGATTTAACAATTGAATTACCTCTTTTGATTACTTGATTTCTCAAATTACACTTTCTCTCTCTAGAACTCTCTCTCTCTCTCTACAATACGATCTCTTGTAACTCAACTTCTTACTTATGATAATACAAAGAGAAAACTATTTATACTACTCTCTAAAACAAGGAAACAACAAATACAAATACATTGACTTTTATTAATAGACTTTGACTTTTAATGAGATTTGACATTTGCAGCTTTGACTTTCTCAACTTTGACCTTCAGTATTCCTGATCTTGTATCCAACAGATTTATGCTCTAACAATCTCCCCCTTTGGATTCAAGATCACTGTTGAAAGATCTGGCAATTCAGTTCTTCACTTTAAGCTCTGTCAAAAACAATCTCCCCTTTTACTTTGATGGTCTTCTTTCCAAAGCTTTCTTCAAACGAATAACAATTTTCTCAAAACTTTCACACAACACTTTCAGACTTTGGAAAGAAATTATTTTCAGAATCAGCTCGAATGCTTTAGCAAATAATCTTCAAAGAAAAATTCCTCAAAACTTCAGAAATTCTTTGATCTTTATCAAATCTTCAAATCTTTACTTTGAACTTTGAAATCATCTTCCTTTATCTTCAAAAACTTTAACATTTCTTCATACCATCTCCACAATACATTTCTTCATATCATCTCCACAATACATTTCTTCATATCATCTCCCCCTTTTTGATGATTTGAGCATTGATATCATCAAAACTTTGTCGCCCAAGAAATGTCTTTAACCATTCTGATCTGTCAAGAGCCTCTGATTCTGTGATCCATAAACAATATTTCATCTAGATCTTTGCAAATCCAGACAAAAATAAGAACATGTAACTCCTGAATCAACAGATGAATCAGTTAATATGCGTGTCAGTAACACAAAGTCACTGTGTGTAACGAATACACAATATAAAGGAGCTTTTTGATGTTCACTCCCCCAGGACTTCCATCCAATCATCGAAATATCACAAAGGCAATTTCTATGAATGTTATGACAAAGAAACAAATTCTTTGTGTGCTCGTGCAAGTGTAGAAAGAATTAAGCACGAATAATTGCTTTTATAATAAGGCTCAACATTGTGTAAACCACTGAGACAACAGTAGATAAACACAGACTCAATGTGTATGATTGAAGTGCGAAGGTGGGGAAGACTTCCTTCTTTTTCAATATCCAAATTTTCCAAATGAAAACCAGATAGATTATATGTTGCGTCCCCAGAAAAATATGAAACATTTTCTTTTTAAGAAGAAAATGGGTAGTTGGTGGGGTTTAAGCAAGAGTTGTCATGGGCTAGTTGCCTATTTCAATAACGTTCACCAAAGAATTGTGAAACGCTAGTAATGTGGTTGCCTGGCTCAGAAAGTAGTTGGTGCAGAGTTTGATATTCTTTTACTCGGATCTCACACCCTCTTTCTTTTTAATCATGAAGCTCACTACTAACCAAACTCTCTTTTCCATTTTACCTCATCACACCCAAACTCATTTCTTTTGAATCCTCACACTCAATCACTAAGGGATTAACTTCATGGGTAGGAAACACTGGTTAACATGAATCCATAGAAGTTTAGTTAATTCCTAGCACAAAGAATCCAAGTTCCTATAAAGCATGAGTTGCTCAAATGGTCTAACTTTAACAATTAAAAACTCATATACAAATGTCAGATAAATGGATGCTCAGATGAAATAATCATGAAGATTTGAGCATTTTTAAACATTGAAGTATTTTCAAACAAGAAAATTGAATGAATGAACATGAATGCAAAAGACTTGTTTGAAAATCTGACATTGTACTAAAATGGTCAGAAATGAATGATATAACAATTAAGGCTTATGGTCAATAATAATGGATATTTGTCTATATGAAACAATATACAGACATTCTTGAATGAAATGATTTGAAATGAAATATCGCTCAAAAATCTTTGAAATACAAACGGGGTGTCTTACCATCGAAGAAAAATAGTTTCAATTTAGAGACGTGGTAAGAACATTTTGAACAAAAATTCAAACCGATGTGTGTGAATACTTGAAAGTATATAGAAAAGACAATACGCAAGTAATTATCTTTGGAAACACACGGTTTGTTTATCAATTAAGCACAAAAATTAAAATGAAAACATTTAAAATCACACTTCCAAATTATAAAATCTGTTTAAGAATCGGGAAGTGGTTTGAACATTTAAGAACATGTTTTCTATATCTGAAAGTTGTCCTTCTTTCAGATACTTTTGAGATTAGGATAAAAAATTTACCTTGTCGCTCAATCTTAAATCTCAGAAAGTTAGCTGTAATCATGTAGATATGATCGTGTTAGCTTCTCTCATCCTGTAAGTCTCAAAGTCTAGTCAAAAACAACTTTTATTCACAAAAAAATAAAAGACATAAAGCAGTAAAACGATTAAAGTACGAGTTCTGATCTGAAATAATCAGAAATTGTTAGGACTGAAAGTCCTAAGTGTTGAAAGTGGAATAAAGTATTTATAAGGGTACTTATTGTAATTAATGAATAGTTTATTTATTAGATGGGCCCAAGCCCATTAGCCGATTAGGCCTTGTAAGCCTAGTATATAAAGGCTTATTTAGTTCATAATTAGGGTTGAACAGTTTAGAAAGTTCAGAAAATTATTATTCAGTTTACTAGTCTTAAGGTTTACATATCCTTATCAGAAATTCTCTCTGTAAACCTTAACCCTTTGAAGTATTATCAATCATATGACTAGTTGCTGTGATCTATAATTTGTTCTTCATTGTTCATATTTACTTGTGTTTGCACTGCACTGGGATCTACAACAGGTATCAGAGCAAAGAGACAAAAGGTTTGATCCAGAAAAAGGTTTGTCTAAAACCCTATAATCAATTTTTATGTGTTAATCGCTAATTTGTGCCTTAATTGATTATCTGTTTATGTTTTTTATCGATCTGTGTGATTTTTGTCGATCTGGGTTGATTGCTTATCGGTCTAATTTCTTGGTCTTTCTGTGTTAATCTGTTGTTCGATCGATTGTTTTCTGGGTTGGTTGTTCTTCGAGTTCATCGATCTGTTCTTCGTGTTTATCGGTCTTATCTGCTTGTCTATCGGTCCTTATCTGGTTATCTGTTATCGACCGATAGTGATTGAGCGATAGTTTACTCGACCGATATTATTCGACCGGTGCTTTGATATTATCGGTCTTTCATTTGACCGAATCACTGATTCGATCGGTACCCTAATTACCGGTCATTGTCCTTTGACCGATATTTTGTCTATTCCGGTCCTTTGGTTCGACCGGATTTGCCTTGACCGATAATAAGATTCGACCGGACCTTAGCATTCTCCGGTCTTGCACCTTCGACCGAATAAGAGTACTCCCCGCTCTTACCCATTTGACCGGATACCTGTACTCCGGTCTTGCACCTTCGACCGGATACTTGTTTACTCCGGTCTTTCCTTCGACCGGGTGGTTGTAACCTCCGGTCAAACCCTTCGACCGGACCTTATCTTTTCCGGTCTTTCCATTAGACCGGGTACTTGCTTACTCCGGTCTTGCTTTCGACCGGACCCCTGTTAAAAAAAGGTCAAATTTTTTGTCTCACGATTTTTTTGCAGTGCATTTATTTTAGCCCCCGTACTTCAAGGATTCAGCGTGTCATTTGTGACCCTAAAATTTCAAATTTCACAAGTTGTCACTTTTGGTCCTTGCACTTTAGCGTACCATCTCTTTGAAAAGTTCAGTCCCTGTATATCAAAAGGAATGCCTTCAAGCGAAGCTCTTTCAATAAGTATGGATGAGATGCCACCGGTTCTTTACAGAGGAGAATATGACAAATGGAGGATTCAGTTCTTAGACATCATTGATAAACATGACTTGGGTGATTATATCAGATTATCTCTGAGGGAAGGAAAAATGGAAACTCCGACAGATATTTGTCATTATATGGGAGAAAATGGAAGAACGGAACACTTAGTGTACACAATACCATTTAAGGATTACACAGATGAGCAAAGAAAGAGATTTGAAGCTGATAAATTATCTAAAGCTTTTATCTTGCAAGGAATTTCCGAGGAGATTTCAAAAGAGATTTCTGTAAGTTTAAACAGTAAAAAGGCTACAGGAAAACAGCTGTGGGAACATCTTGAAAAGATAATGACAGGAACAAAGATGTCTTCAAGAGTAAAGTTTTTGGAAACTGAGAACTCTGAACTAAAAAGACAGATTTCTGATCTGGAAGTTCGAATTGTCCAAATCTAACAAGCAGCATCTGTTGAAAGTTCTGAGGAGCAGATTGAGCATCTGAAAGATACAAATGCTGAGCTTCAAAAGCAAATATCTGATTTGGAGCAAAAGCATGCTCAAGATAAATCCGAGTTTGAGAAATCGTTCGCAAAGAAGTTCTCAGAATTCTCGAGAAAATGTGCTGATGAGAAGAAAGAAGTTGAGCTGAAATGCATAAAACTTTCTCAGCAAGTTTCTGAGTTTCAGAAAGTAATCATTCTAGAAAGAGAGAAGTTTGCCAAAGAGAAGAAGGCCTTTGAACAAAAGAATGTTGGTGTCTTCAAAGAAATATCTGGCCAAAGAAACAATGCTGAGAAGGGATTTGAAGAAGAAAGAAGCTTGTTTGAGACTGAGATCAAAAAGCTTACTGCCAAGTTATCTGAACTATCTGAGAAGGCACTAAAAGAGCAGAAAACGAAGTCTGAGTTCACGAAGAAGATTGACCTGCTTGTCCAAGAAAGAGACAACTTCGCTTCAACGATTAAAGTGCTTGAAAAGTCTGTATCAAGTTCAAATCAGAAACCTGTCTCTTCACAAAGGTCAGCTAAATCTTTTGATCAGATTCGTAAGACTAACCTTTTCTATGATAGAAATATAGATGGTTCAGGTACACGTCCTAGAAGAAGGAGATACAAAGATGAGGAACTGGTCTGGAAGAAGAAACCAGTTGAAGATGAGCTGAAAGAAAAAGAATCATGTGTACATGCGGTCAATGCCAAGAAGAACAAAGTGAATAAAGGTAAACTTGATCATATCTACTCGAGAGATCAATTACTCAGGTTATCAGGTAAGAAATACCACTGTTCTTATTGTCATACACATGATCACATTCACAAAACCAGTGATCATTTCTGGTATGGTTCTTATTCTATATCCCCCACAAGAACTGCAACTAACATTCTTGGACCCAAATACCAGTGGGTACCAAAGTCGAAAACTGATTCTTTGTTACAGACACCTACTGTTAACGGGTAATAGAAGAATAAAGGCTTCTAAGTAAATCAGCTTAGAACCCGGACTTCAACGAAGTTTGGCTTCTGATCATATAACAGATCAGGACCCGCTCTTCAACGTTTAGATCTGGATACTGTGCAAATATCCAGGGGGAGCTTAATAGATCTATATCGTTCTATCTTGATTTGAAGGGGAGCTTAAAAGGTAAATATCTTCTAATCCTAGATCTCTGATTGTTTGAAAGAAGAACAACTTTCAAGCATGAAAAACAGTTTCTGAAATGTTCAAACCACTTCTGATTTTCAAAAGGTTTCATGAATCTAGAAGTGTGAATTTAAATGTTTTTTTCACTTTTTGCGCATTAATGTTTAACTGACTGTGTGTTTCTAAAGATCAATTCTTGTGTATTTTCTTATTCTTATACTGTAAAGTATTCACACACACAGGTTCAGTACTTCATTTGTATTTGTTATTACCATGTCTCATAGCAAAACAATTTTTCGATGGTAATACCCCCGTTTGATATTCAATGTTGTTGAGAATCTATCATTATTCGAAATTTGTGCTTTCATTGCTAAATTGTTTATATTTGTTCATATAAACATAATATCCAATTCTTTGATACCCTAACCAATTTATTTGATCTGATTGTTACATTGTCAGATTCTCAAAACAATGCTCTTGATTTCATTTCATTCATTCAATATATCTGTTTTGAGAAATCTTCAAATTTCAATTGCTCAAATCTTATGAGCATACATTTTGACAGTGTTATCATACATTCTGTGCTTAAATGTTCAAGTTAAACTGTTGAGTAACTATTTTTTTAGGACTTACATGGGATTTGTGTGAGAACTTAAACAGTACTTCCATGGATTCACGTTAACCAGTGTTTCCTACCCCGGAAATTATCCTAGAGTGATTTGAGGGGTGAGGGGTCTTAAATCAAAGAGTGGGGGAGATAACTCATCGGGTTGAGTTTTTCTCATTGTGTGGAGCGGAAAAATAGAAAAGAGAGTTTGGTTAGAAGTGAGATTCAATGATAAAAAGAAAGAAGGTATGAGAACTGAGTTAAAAGAATATGAAAACTCTTCACCAACCACTTTCTGAGCCGGGCAGCCACATTTTCTGATTGGTTCACATTCTTTGGTGACCATCATTGAAAAAGGCACCTAGCCCATGCCAACTCTTGCTATTACCCCACCAACCACTCGTTTCTTTCTTAACAAAGAAATGTTTCATTTTCTTTGGGGACGCAGCATATCTGCTATCTGATCTTCACTCGAAAGATTTAGATATTGAAAAAGAAGGAAAGTTGCCCCACCTTCGCAACTCTTTCATGCACATTGAGTCCGTGTAATATCTGTTGTTGTCTCAACAGTTTACATAATTTGAGCCTGATCAAGCTAAGTAGCTTCAATCATTTCTACACTTGCACGAGCACACAAGGAATGAGTTTTCTTGTCATAACATTCATAGAAAATTCCTTTGTGGTTTTTCGATGATTGAATGGAAGCCCTGGGGGAGTGAACATCACAAAAGCTCCTTTCCAAAGTACATCCGTTGTACAAAGTGGCTCTGTGCTACTTACAGGCATACTAACTGTATCATTTGTTGATTCAGGTTTTCAATTCCTATTATATCTGAATTTGAAAAGATTCGGATATATATATATATATTTATTTTTCATGAATTGACGGATACTCAGATCAAAATGCTTAGAATGTCATCTTATCATAAAAGGGGAGATCAAAGAATATGTTGAAGTTGAAGAGTTTTGATGATTATGATGCTCACAATCATCAAAAAGGGGGAGAAATGTTTACAATGTTCAATTTCAAAGTATTAAAGGATGAAAGTCAGTTCTGAAGACAGTCTAGAGATCAAGGAGATGAATATATGATTTTTATAAATTTGTTTGCCTGAAGACAGTGAAGATTTCAAAGATTGAAGATTTCAGAGTTTGTATTGATTCTTTCCCGTATCATGTGGTGTTTGCTACAAATTTGTTTATCATTCCTGCTACGAGCTGATTGAAACAAGTTCTTAAGCTGAAAGTCTATTCAACTCGCGGTTCAAAGACAGATTCTGTGTTTTAAACTGAAGAAGCACCGTGGAATGTCAAGTAACTCTCACATTATTTTTCTTGTGTGCTGATCCGATGTGATTGAGTTTCTACAATTAAAAGTTGCGTGATAGTGCATTCAGTCGAGGCTACTGTACATTGAATCTGTTTACAAAGTTGAAACTATGAAGACCAAGAGCTTTATTCAAGGGGGAGCGTGGAAAGACATGAATATATGCAACACCAAAGTTCTTAAAAGATTCAAGAGGGAAAGAAGATCAAGGCCTGAAGCTTATCAAGTTGTTAAATGCTTTATTCAACTTTAGGGGGAGATTGTTAGGACTGAAAGTCCTAAGTGTTGAAAGTGGAATAAAGTATTTATAAGGGTGCTTATTGTAATTAATGAATAGTTTATTTATTAGATGGGCCCAAGCCCATTAGCCGATTAGGCCTTGTAAGCCTAGTATATAAAGGCTTATTTAGTTCATAATTAGGGTTGAACAGTTTAGAAGTTTAGAAATTCATTATTCAGTTTACTAGTCTTAAGGTTTACATATCCTTATCAGAAATTCTCTCTGTAAACCTTAACCCTTTGAAGTATTATCAATCATATGACTAGTTGCTGTGATCTATAATTTGTTATTCATTGTTCATATTTACTTGTGTTTGCACTGCACTGGGATCTACAGAAATCATAGTCTTACTCCATGTTACTTATAAGCTCCCCCTAAAATCATGCATTGCAAAGATTTTGTCAGTTAAGCAAAATGCAGAAATTAGTTTTACTCCCCCTCAAATGAATATAGATCATCTAACAATCTTCTCATACTCCCCCTGAGATCATGAGCAAACCATTAAAGTGCAGGTATCTTTCAGACATTAAGATAAAGAAAAAGATGAAAAATAACAATTTGTAACTTTAGTAGGTAATAACCGATTACGTCTTAAGATTTAACATACCAAGCTTAGAGATAAGAAAATTAAATCTCTTTTCATCTAAGGGTTTGGTAAATAAATCTGCAAGTTGATAATCTGTTTTTACAAAATAAAGTTCGATTGTTCCTTTTTCTACATTATCTTTGATAAAGTGATACCTTACATCAATGTGTTTGGTTTTGGTGTGTTGGACAGGATTAGCAGATATGGCAATCGCACTCTTCGAGTCACAATATATTGGGATTTTATCATACTTAAAGCCATAATCTCGTAGTTGTGTTCGCATCCACAAGACTTGAGAGCAACAACTGGCAGCAGCTACATACTCCGCTTCAGCAGTCGATGTGGAAACGCATAACTGTTTCTTTGATGCCCAGCTAACGAGCTTGTCTCCAAGAAATTGAACGTGACCAGAAGTACTCTTTCTGTCCAACTTGCAACCTGCATGATCTGCATCTGAATATGCAGTCAGTTGAAACCCTGTATCCTTAGGATACCACAAACCAAGGTCTGCAGTCCCCTTCAGATATCTAAAAATCCGTTTGACAGCAGCCAAATGGGATTCTTTGGGAGCAGCTTGATATCTAGAACAAAGACATGTTGAGAACATAATATCTGGTCTACTCGATGTAAGATACATCAAAGAACCAATCATACCTCTATAAGTTCTAAGATCAACACTTGTACCCGAAGGATCAGCGTGAATCTTAGTTCCTGGTGCCATCGGGGTGCCAATAGATTTACAATCTTCCATTTTGTACTTCCGAAGAATGTCCAAAATATACTTAGACTGATTGACAAAAATCCTCGTAGAAAGTTGTTTAACTTGTAATCCGAGAAAGAAATTCATCTCTCCCATCATACTCATTTGAAAACGTGACACCATGAGGTTAGAAAAGTTTTTGCAATATTTTGGATTAGTAGAACCAAATATTATATCATCAACATAAATCTGAATAAGAATAATATCATCTTTTTCTTTCTTGATGAATAAAGTGGTGTCGATCTTACCTTTTGAGAAACCAGACTTGACCAAGAATTTTGATAATACATCATACCAGGCTCGAGGGGCTTGCTTTAATCCATAAAGGGCTTTGTCCAAGATATAGACATGATCTGGCTTATCTGGATTAACGAACCCTTCTGGTTGAGACACATACACTTCTTCTTTAAGAATGTCGTTCAGAAAGGCTGTTTTCACATCCATCTGAAAGACTGTGAAGTTCTTATGAGCGGCGTAGGAGAGAAACATTCTGATTGCCTCTATGCGCGCTACTGGAGCATATGTCTCGTCATAATCGATGCCTTCCTCTTGCCGGTAGCCTTTGGCAACAAGTCTAGCTTTGTTTCTGATGACGACACCATCTTCATCCTTTTTGTTCTTGAATACCCACTTAGTTCCTATCACGGTCTTTCCTTCAGGCTTAGAAACTAATCTCCAAACCTTTAGGGCTTCAAACTGATTGAGCTCTTCTTGCATTGCAGATACCCAGTCCGAATCAGCAAGAGCCTCGGATACTCGTGTTGGCTCAATCTTGCTGAGGAATGAGTCATGCATACACTGATTAATAGTCGTTGACCTTGTCTGAACAGGCTTGTCAAAATCTCCAATTACTTGATGTAATGGATGGTCCTTGGTCCAGCGATGCTCATATGGAAGTGGAATAGATAAATTCTGAACATGATCATCATCTTGAAATCCACTTTCAAAATCTTCAGTTTGAATTACATGAGGGGGGTTTTCAGTTGAAATATCAGTTGAAGAAGTATCAGTTGGGACAGCAGATTCAGGCTGTTGAGTAGACAAAGTATTACACCCAACTGAAACAGTTACTTCTGACTCAATATTTGCTTGTGGAACTTCAACTGTAGGAGTAACATCAGGAATATGAGTTTCTGACTGAACGGGGGATACTTGTTTAGTAATGACCTCTGAAGTGACTGGATGATGACAGCTTGTATCTTCAAACCTGTAAGTCACAGCAGATTTAGGTATATTAGATCTTAGAAACTCATCATAAAAGAATTCAAATAACAAATCTAAATTAGTTAAAGGTGAAGTAGATGTAGAAGCGTTATCCGAATTTATCATTGTAGAAACAGGTTCTGGAGTGATCTGCCCAGAAGCTAATACACCAGTGATAACGGGTTCTGAATTGATTTGATCAGAAGCCATCTCTTCATCAAATGTAACATTGACGCTCTCCACTACTGTCTTTAACTTCTTTAGATAAACCCGATATGCAACAGATGTTGAAGAATAACCGATAAAGATGCCTTCGTCCGCTTTAGCACTGAATTTATTCAGACTCTCTCTGTCGTTAAGCATAAAACATTTACACCCAAATATGTGAAAATATTTGATAGTAGGTGTTCTGTTGTTGATTAGCTCATATGGAGTCTTTTGAAATCGGCGGTGTATCATGGAACGATTTTGAGTATGACATGCAGTTGACACAGCTTCCGCCCACAAGAATAGAGGTAGATCTGATTGACTAAGCATAGTCCGAGCGGCCTCGACTAGCGTCCTATTACGTCTTTCTACTACTCCATTTTGTTGAGGGGTTCTAGTAGCAGAATACTGATGTGAAATCCCAACTGAATCGAGATAATCATCAACAATCTTGTTCTTGAATTCTGTGCCATTGTCAGTTCGAAGGAACTTGACTTGTCGTTGCAGTTTCACCTGGGTCGTCTTTAAGAATGAAATGAGAACTTCCGGTGTCTCATCTTTAGATCGAAGAAATTTGACCCACGTGTATCTTGAATAATCGTCCACAATGACCAACACGTATTTCTTACCACCCAAACTTTGAGTTCTCATTGGACCACATAAATCCATGTGTAGCAATTCTAACGGAGAACTAGTGCTTGGTTCAGGCTTCGGTTTGTGAGCGGCTCTCTTCATCTTACCCTTCTCACATGCTGCGCATAAGTGTTCTCGTTCGTATTTCAGCTCAGGAAGTCCCTTTACCAACTTCCCACGAACCAGCTTGTTGATGTAACGAAAGTTCAAGTGAGATAACCGTCTATGCCAGAGCCAACTTTGTTGCTGTGTAGCTTTTGTCAACAAGCATACTTGATTGTCAATCTGAACTTTGGACAAGTTGATGGTGTAGAGGGTTTGTCTTTCTATTTCCACGCAAGAGTTCTGTTCCGTCTTCAGTACGAACTGAGCAACTCTTAGACTTGAAGTTGACCTCTAACCCTTTATCACAGAATTGACCTATGCTAAATAAGTTGTGCCCCAAGCCTTCGACATAACTCACTTTACTGATCGTTATCTTGTCTTGTATAATGTCACCATATCCTAAGATAGGTGAAAGCTGATCGTTTCCAAATCTGACATTTCCACTGAATTTCTCTGTATAGTTAGACAATAAAGCTTTTTGCCCAGTCATATGCTTGGAACATCCACTATCCAAGTACCACATATGCCGGGTCTGCAAGAGAAATCAGACAATAATAGACTTAGGTACCCATTTAAAAACGGGCCCTAACAGATTAGTACAAGATTTTGGCATCCACTTGAAAATGGATCCTCTGTTCTTTTGAAAACCTTTAAAATCATTTGATCTAGAAGAATATACATGATAAGATCCATACCAATCAGAAGAATCATGAGAATAAGCAAAGTCAGTTTTCCGATAATTATGATGAAATTTAGTAGTAATAAGAGATAATTGAATCAACTGCTTTATTGAATAACGCTTGTAAGAAGTTACAAGGTTTTGTTTATGAGAAGCACATTGATCAACTACATCAGAATCACTACTAACAGATTTAGTACAAGAATTATCAGTGACTGATTCAGCTATCTCAGCATCCTTCTGTTTTGGTCTCCATTTGGATTGAGCTTTCAGCTTTTTCTTCCTTAAATCTGAAACATAAGATGTAGATTTATTAGGAAAAATAGATTTCTGTGACTGAGGTTTCTTTTGTGTACCAGTGTATTTCTGTTTCTGTAATCGCTGCTTCTTATGTTTCTTACCATTAGCATAGTAATCAGCAGTTACAGAAACTTTGTCATTACTAACACCACTTGGTAACACTTTGTTATTTTCATGACAAGTAGAATGATCAGGAAGTTTAGAATGAATGTCAAACATATCAGATTCTTCCATGCTCCCATCATCAGAATTAAAAAAATCATTTGCAGACTCAAATAAGTCATCAGAATTATCAGAAAAAATTTGAGGTGCCTTTGAAACTGTAGAACACTTTGTTGATTTTTCTTGAAAAAACGTGTTCTTTATAACTGTAGAAAACACATTTTGTTCTATATCAACCAAAATTTTTTCATCAGATAAAACATTTTCAAGTTCAACTATTTTGTTTTCAAGAATAGATGTAGGAACATAAACCTTTGCAATCGCAGGTTTTGCCTTCATCTCAGATGCGGAATAACTAACAAAATAGTCTTTTGAAAGAACTTTCAGTGTTTCTGAAAGATAACTATCATTTAACTTGACATAGTTAAATGGTAGTTGCATTTTCTTTTTATTCTTTCTGTTTTCAGTTTCTTTGGCCTCATCTTCATCTGACAATTTGGTAAAAAATTTGGGTTTCAAATGAGTATGTTTATCAGCACAGGCAAGAAAATCATAGTTATAAAGTGTCGGCTGTTTTCTGATAGCTTTCTTAAGATAATGGGGGTTGTTAAAACCAAGTCCCCATCTTTGCTTAATATCAACCTCTTCATTAGGAGCATTAAGAAAGATGGTTTGATCTGTTTGATCTCTTTTATAAAGTTAAACTTCCAGACCATTTACCTTCTTGTTCAAATTCTTGTTTTCAACCTGCAATTTATAAATAGTTAGTGCAGATTCATTCTTTTCAAACTCATATTTATTTACTTTACCTTCAAACTCAGAAATCTTCTTTTCAAAATCATCTACTTTAGATTTAGAATCAGAATCAGATTTGCGTAAAGAATCAATTAGATCTTTGTTTGAGATAACAGAAGTATTAAGTTCAAAGATCTTCTTGTTCTTTTTAGCAACCTTTTCCTTTTCATTTTTCAGATTATTTTGTAAATTTTGTAGCTCAACCACCATGGTTTCCAACTTGGTAATAAGATCTTTTGGAGTTAAGTTTAATACCTCATTAACAGCCTCATCATCTGAATCATCATTCTTGTCCTCTTTGCCCATGAGACAGATATGAGCATTTTCTTCTTTCTCATCACTTTCATCCTCAGAATGATCTAACCAAAACTCATCTTCAGCCATTAGAACAATACCAGCTTTCTGTTGTCTTGCCAAAAGCAACTTATTCTGATAGTACTGAGAGTTGCGAACTTTCGGCTTTCGACAATCTTTAGCATAATGACCCAACTTGCCGCAGTTATAACATTTGATTGAATCAGTTGCTGGCTTCTCAATAGTAGTGTAATCATTCACAAACTTCTTCTTCTCATCCGGTTTCTTCTCACCATACCGTGTCTCTTCAAATCTCTATCCTTCCACTCTTTCTCGGTGTTCATGGTTCTTTGAACTTGATGACGAATAGCGTTGAGAATTAGATCCCGGCTTCTTATAAAATTTCTTTTGAAATGCCCGGGTCAGTAATATCATGGCTTGTTTCAGACTTTCGCCATCATCACTATCATACATAGAACCAGATTCTGAACTTGAGCTCACTTTTATTTTCTTCTTCTTCTCAATCTTTTCTTTCTTTTCTTTCTTTGTTTCTCCAACCAAAGCAATCGGATCAGGAGCTTGTACTGCTTTCTTCTTTTCAGCTCTTTTCTCTTCAACCTCTTCTTCATTCTGCTTTAAGGTTTCAAATACCTCATGTAGTGGAATTTCATTTAAATCCTTCATCTGCTTCATTCTTCTTGTATGCTTCTTCCACTCTGGACGTAAGATACTCAAGAATTTGACATTGTTTTCCAGTTGCTTCTTCTTAACTTTGTTCTTTGTTAACTCGTTCAGAAGCAACACAAACCTTTCATAAGTATCTTCCAGACTCTCATTCTCCTTGGCTTTGAACTCCTCATAGCTATTTATGCAGTTTGCCACTTTCATCTGGTTTCCGACCTTTGATCCCATCATCATCTTTTGTAATTGATCCCACATCTTCTTTGCATTGGCTTTATAACTATCAATCTTGATGTAGATCTCGTTTGGGATGCTTTGAAGAAGTAATGATCTCGCTTGTTTATCTGCTTTGTATCGGCTTTTCTGCTCTTCAGAATATTGAGAAATATCTACTGTCACTGTTTTCATCTTTTGCTCTCTTTCTTCAGTTCCATCTTCACTGTTAGAAGAATCAACATCAGGTATCTGAACTGTAATTGGAGCCATTGGACCTTCAGTGATAGACAGTAAAATATTCTCTCCATTTGAATGCCGATCCACGAAATCCAAGAATCTGTCTTTCCATTGCTCATATTCGCCTTTGAATAAAACTGGAGGCTTGACATCTGGTCCGATTGAGAGTGCATCTTTGGAAGTCATCTTGTTTAAACCTGTTTTAAAAATATAACAAATAAGTAGAACTGCTCGTTAGTCCAAAATATGAAATTACAAGAAAAATCTTGAAATCTGGAAAAATCAGAAAATTCGAAAATTTTGACTAAGTGGCAGAACTCGCAAGTCACTAAAACTCGCAAACCGAAGAACTCGCAGGATAAGACTTGCGCGTTCTATAAATTCTCAACCAAACGTGCAGGCAAACTCGCAAGCAAACTCGCAAGAATTTGCGCGTTTTGAGAAACTCGTAAGCAAACACGCAGATAAAACTCGCAGATGAAACACGCAGATCGACGAAACTCACAAGCGTCTGAACTCGCAAACCACTGTTTATACTAGAACTCGCTAGCTTTGATGTGCGCGTTTCCCAAACTCGCAGATCAAAACTTGCGCGTTTCCCAAACTCGCAGATCAAAACTTGCGTGTTTCCCAAACGCTCAGATCGAAGCTTGCGCGTTTCAACACTTAGAATTATTTATGAATTCTTCAAACTCCCAGGTCGATAAACTCGCTGATCACTGTTTCTCCTCAAACTCGCAAGCCAAAGAACTCGCAAACTACTATTCCTTCAGAAACTCGCTAGCTTCGATTAGCGAGTTTGTAGAACTCGCTGGTCACTACTAGCGCGTTTCTTGAAACTCGCAAGTAGCCTTGCGCGTTTGAGACCAAACCCCTTCTTTCGACTTGCGGATGAACCTTGCGAGTTTTAACGATGAACTTGCGCGTTCTAGCGATCTAGCGCGTTCTTCAGTTTTTCGACCCAAAAACTGAGTTTTCCAACTGAATTCGATCTATCCTTGTCCAAATGCTCTGTAATTTTGAATTGATGCTCGATTACAGTGCTAGAATGGATTACAATTCAAGAATTTCACAATCAAACACATACAAAACACAAAGATCGATGAAATAGTGAACAACAACTCGTGAACAAAACTTAACAAAAATTACAAAATTCGTGAGAATTACAGTGCAATACATGAAATTGATTACAAAGACTCAATCAAAAACACTATTCGAACACTTTCTATCCAAAATCTGCTCCAAAAACACATTCAGATTCAAAATTTGATTCTGAACAGTACGACCACAGAGACGATGAACAGTAGCTCGAAATCTTGATTTTCTTGATCTAATTTCACCTTTGGATCTGCTCTGATACCAATTATGTGTTCCAGATTCTAGTTCCTATTCGATAACAATCAAACAAACAAGATTTAACAATTGAATTACCTGTTTTGATTACTTGATTTCTCAAATTACACTTTCTCTCTCTAGAACTCTCTCTCTCTCTCTCTACAATACGATCTCTTGTAACTCAACTTCTTACTTATGATACTACAAAGAGAAAACTATTTATATACTCTCTAAAACAAGGAAACAACAAATACAAATACATTGACTTTTATTAATAGACTTTGACTTTTAATGAGATTTGACTTTTGCAGCTTTGACTTTCTCAACTTTGACCTTCAGTATTCTTGATCTTGTATCCAACAGATTTATGCTCTAACAGTTTTTATATAAAATCTCTTAGAAAGCAATCTGAGAAAAGTCAGATGGTCTGGAGAGTTAAAGATTCTAAAGAAAAGAAGAAAGACAAAGCATCTGCGTCCACAACCAAAGCCAAAAAGAACAGTGTACAAAAAGGTAAATCTTTTGGTAATCTTGATATGTTTTACTCTACTAATCACTTGATCAGAGTTGCTCACAAGAAAATTTGTTTTTCTTACTGTGGAGCACATGACTTTGTAAGTAAGAATTTCGTTAATTACTGGTATGGTTCTTATTATGTAACCCCCACAAGAACTACAACTACCACTTCAGGACCCAAATACCAGTGGGTACCAAAAGCTAAAACTGTGTTACAGGCACCCAAGGTTTAAGGGGGAGCATGATGATTGACTTCTAGATAAAATAGTCTAGGACTCGTTCTTCAATGTTTAAAGAATATTGGCTTTTGAACAAAATAGTTCAAAACCCGAACTTAAATGTCAAGAGTGTGGCTTCTGATTAATGACAGATCAGGACCCGTTCTTCGATGTTCAGATAAGGATATTTTGAAAATATACAGGGGGAGCTTAATCGACCTAAATCATTATATCATGATTTGAGGGGGAGCTTAAAGGTAAATATCTTCTAATATAGATCTCTGATTGTTTGAAAGAAGAACAACTTTCAAGCATGAAAAACATTTTCATAATTGTTCAAACCACTTCTCTATTCTCAAGAAGATTTCATTAATTAAGAAGTGTTTTTCATTATTGAACTTTAATGTTTAACTGATCGTGTGTTTCCAAAGATCAATACTTGCGTACTATCTTGTCTATATACTGTAAAGTATTCATACACACCGGTTCAGTACATCATTTAAAATTGTTAATACCATGTCTCATAATGAAACAATTTTTCGATGGTAATACTCCTGTTTGCTTTCAATTGTTCTTGAGCATCAATCATCATTTCCAAATTTGTGCTTTCATTGCTAAATTGTTTATATTTGTTCATATAAACAAAATATCCAATTCTTTGATACCCTAACCATTTCATTTGATCTGATTGATACATTGTCAGATTCTCAAAACAATTATCTTCATTTCATTTCATTCATTCAATATGTAACACCCTGAGTTTCATTTGGTCGATTTGCGAAAAGGAAAAGATTTGAGTTTGAGGTTTCTGCACTGTTCTGCATGGCGCACGGGTCGTGCGCCCTCCTTCAGAGAAAACGCACGGGTCGTGCGTAAGAATCAGCGGCGAGGCAGTGGGCTTGCGCACGGGTCGTGCGCATTTCCTTCTTTGAGGCTGCACGGATCGTGCGCCTTGTCAGGTTGCTTTTTGGAGTTGCCTTAAATATCTCATTTGTGAGATATTTCTTAAAATGTCTCCTTTTCTCAGTCTCTCTCTCTTTCTTTTTCCTTTTCTTCTTTCGATCTTCGAGTCTCGTTTGGTTGCTAGTTTACGGTGTATCTAGCAAGGGGTCGGTGTTTTAAGCTTCACCTCTTCGTCGTGATCGATATCTGGTTTTTCGGGGTTTTTTCTAAAACCTACTGGTGAGTTCCTACTACCATTTTACAAACTTTATACATCTCAAAACTCTTATTTGCGAAATCCGAAGTATTTCTACGGTATGATTTCATGTTCTCTACATTTTGATATAAATGAAGTTTTTGGTGATTTTCGAGGTTCCCGATCAATTTTGACTAAAATGACGGGTTCCGCCTTATTAGAAGTAAAATGATGTTTTACTTGCTCATGTTTGTGGCTTATTGAAAGAATGTATATAAACTGGTTTTATGATTTTCTTTCTTACCAGCAGTTGGTCTGGAAATTGGCATTTTGAAATATAAATGTGTTGAAAGTTGTTTATCTAGCTTTAAAATGGTCACATGAAATATTGTGACAAGTCATGACTATACTAGGGGATCCCTAGGTATCGAGTTTGCTTATTGTTGGGATGTTTGTACCCCTTATGTTGTAGTTAGATACATTTGATCTTCGGGGGCACTTAGTACGGTTATGTGGGACCGGTTACTAGCCATGGGTCAAATGTAGTCTAACGAAAGAGTATGACTGGTTCCTTGGGGGCCTCCCTCACATCGTAGTACGGACCAAAGCGTTCGTGGCCATGGTTCCATGTATTTAGCTCATAACTCGGATATGTGGCTTACTTTGTGTTCCACTATAATCCTTCGTAAATCGGGTAATCCCCATCATCGGAAGATGTGTTTTGGACCGATTGTCCATATATTATCAAAGAACTGTATTTGCATAACTAAACCTTTGGAAGGATTTACTTTGATGCATTTGATTATATCTCTTGAGATTTATGAACTGTATGTTCTCACTAGGCTTTAAGCCTAACACTTTTTTCTCAAATGATGTGTATAACAGGTTTCTCTAGCCTATGTGATCAATTCCAAGTTAGAGAAATCAAAGCTTGTTGATGTGAAGATTGTGCATGAGTTTCCAGATGTCTTTCCTGACGACTTGCCTGGGTTACCACCCGATCGGCAAGTGGAGATCCGGATTGACCTTGTGCCTGGAGTAGAACCAATTTCTAAAGCTCCTTACCGTTTAGCGCCGTCAAAGATGCAAGAAATGATGGCACAACTCTAAGAGCTTTTGGAGAAGTGCTTTATAAGACCAAGTTCGTCACCCTGGGGAGCTCCGCTCTTGTTTGTAAAGAAGAAAGATGGCACGATGAGAATGTGCATTGACTATCGTGAGTTTAACAAAGCTATAGTAAAGAACAGGTATCCGCTTCCGAGAATAGACGACTTATTCGATCAACTTCAAGGAGCGGGGTGTTTATCCAAGATCTACTTACGTTCGGGTTATCATCAGGTGAAGGTTAGAGAAGAAGACGTTCCGAAAACAACTTTCAGAACACGTTACGGCCATTACGAATTTCTTGAAATGCTTTTTGGCCTAACGTGTAACACCCCGAATTTCGTTTGGTCGTTTTGCGAGGTTGTTTAGAGAAAAAGGAGCTTTCTGTGCTGGTCTACACCCGTGCGCCCTCCTTCAATAAATCCGCACGGGTCGTGCGCAAGGGTCAGGGCCCGACAGTGGCTTTCGCACGGGCCGTGCGCCATCCCTCTTTGAAATCGCACGGGTCGTGCGCTGTGTTGGGAAGTGTGAGATGCTTTGCTAAATATCTCATTTTGTTGGATCTTCTGATTCAATCTGAAGATCTCTGTTCTCTCTCTCCTCCTTTTCTCTCTTTTTCTCTTTCGATCGTCAAGTCTCGTTTGGCTGCGAGTTTTCGGTGTTTCTAGCAAGGGGTCGGTGTTTTAAGCTTCATCTCTACGTCGTGATCGTTATCTGGTTTTCCGGGTTTTATTCTGAAAACCTACCTGTGAGTTCCTACTACCATTTTACAAACTTTATACATGTTAAAACTCTTATTTGCGAAATCTGAAGTATTTCTACGGTATGATTTCATGTTCTCTACATTTTGATATAAATGAAGTTTTTGGTGATTCTCGGGGTTCCCGATCAGTTTTGACCAAAATGACGGGTTCTGCCTTATTGAACTAAAATGATACTTTACTTGCACATTATGTGGATATGTAAAAAGAATGTTTAAAGACTCATTTTAATGATTTTCATTCTTACCAGAAGTTGAACTGGAAATGACATTTTGTTTATAAAATGTGTTAATACCATATGTTTATTTATGGTTGGTCACATATGTTGTTGTGACGAGTCTGTACCATTACTATTTGATCCCTAGGTTTTGAGTTGACTATTATTAATTGGAGATTACCAAGTAAAGTAAATATAGAGCTACATGTGCATTAAATTGTGAGGCTCTGGCCGTTAACAATATAGAGCTACATGTGCATTAAATTGTGAGGTTCTGGCCGTTAATAAGTTATAGAACTACATGTGCATTAAATTGTGAGGTTCTGGCAAGAATGTTTATGACCTTATTTTAATGGATTTTATTCTTAACATTTGTTAACTTGGAAATGCTTGTTGGAAAGGTTTCCTTTTTGGATGCATTTGTTATATCCCTTGAAATTTATAAACTGTATGTTCTCACTAGACTTTTTAAGCCTAACACTTTTTCTCAAATGATATGTATATCAGGTTCTCGTTAGCGGCGGGTTGCCAAGGGCTTGGGTGCCAGGGTTTGACCTCGAGAGTTTTTGAGATGATAGTACTGGATTGTTGGGCATTTGTTAAGTCCCATATTTTTGGATGGTTCTGGATGTAATCTAGATAGTATATGTTTAGATTAGTTTGTTGTTGAGATCTTATCTGTATTCAGATTTGTGTAAAGGTTAAGTACAATCCCCCTTTTTGGGAGGTTTAAACCTTTGGCTGATGCTTATTTGTACAGTTTCCGCAGCTTTAAATTTACCCTGGTTTTAGGGTATTACATAACGAATGCACCGGCTATATTTATGGACTTGATGAATAGAGTGTGCCGACCATTCCTCGACAAGTCGGTCATTGTATTCATTGATGACATACTCGTGTACTCCAAGAGCGAGTCAGAACACGAACAACATCTGTAGGAAGTACTTGAAGTGTTGAGAAAGGAAAGATTGTACACCAAGTTTTCCAAGTGTGACTTTTGGCTTAAAGAGGTTCAATTTCTGGGTCACGTTGTCACTCGAGATGGAGTGAAAGTGGATCCCTCCAAGATTAAAGCTATGATGAATTGGTAATCTCCCAAGAGTCCGTCAGAGATTCGAAGTTTCTTGGGTCTGGCGGGGTACTACCGGAGATTTATCCAAGACTTTTCGAAAATCGCTTTTTCCTTGACAGTTTTGACTCGGAAAAATGTGAAGTTTGAATGGACCGAAACACAAAAGAAGGCGTTCCGAGTACTTCAAAAGAAGTTGTGTGAAGCTCCGATCTTGTCGTTACCTGAAGGGTCAGAAGACTTCGTGGTTTATAGCGACACTTCGAAAATGGGTTTGGGTTGTGTGTTGATGCAAAGGGGCAAGGTGAGTGCCTACGCATCGAGACAACTCAAGATTCACGAGAAGAATTATCCTACCCATGATCTAGAGTTAGCGGCGGTGGTGTTCGCTTGGAAACTTTGGCTACACTACCTCTACGGCACGAAATGTACACTTTTCACAGATCATAAGAGCCTGAAGTATATCTTTGATCAAAAAGAGTTGAATATGAGGCAAAGGTGGTGGCTCGACTTACTTAAAGATTATGATTGTGAATTGCTTTACCATCGAGGTAAGGCGAACGTGGTGGCCGATGCGCTAAGTCAGAAGGACTACAGCGGAAGTATTCAGGCTTCCCATTCAAGAATCGAGTTAGTGTCTAGTCTTGTTGAAAAGATCAAGGCATCACAAGTGGAAGCATTGCTGGGAGAAAATCTAAAAGAAGAAGTCATGACGAAACAGCGGTTGCTCTTAACGGAAGATAGCCCGTGGGGTAAAATTGTTCAGCGGTCGCGTGTGGGTACCCAAGCTTGGGGGTAACCATGATCTGTTGCTTGAAGATGCACACAAGTCCAAGTATTCCATTCATCCGGGGAGTACAAAGATGTATAGGGACTAGAAACTGCATTATTGGTGGCCAATAATGAAACTTGATGTGGCACGTTATGTAGAGCGTTGTGTGACGTGTTCGCAAGTTAAGGCCGAACACCAACGACCGTATGGGAGTCTTCGGTCTTTAGAGATTCCTGAGTGGAAGTGGGAGCATATCACCATGGACTTCGTGACAAAGTTGCCTAAAACACTTCGAGGTCACGATACCATTTGGGTGATAGTTGATAGATTGACAAAGAGCGCTCACTTATTGGCTATGCGCGAGACACTACCGATGGATAATTTAGCAAAACTTTATATCGATGAGGTGGTCTCGAGGCATGGAATACCATTGTCGATCGTGTCGGATCGCGACAGTTGGTTCACATCGAACTTTTGGGATGGGTATCAAAAAGAGCTTGGTACGCGAGTTAAGTTGAGTACGACTTACCATCCACAGACCGACGGGCAAAGCGAGAGAACGATCCAAACTTTAGAAGACATGCTGAGGTCTTGTGTCATCGATTTCGGGGGTAGTTGGGACTCTCACCTGGCTTTGGTGGAGTTTGCTTACAACAATAGCTACCACTCGAGTATTGGAATGGCACCTTTTGAGGCATTGTATGGGCGATAGTGTCGGACTCCCGTGTGCTGGCTTGAAGCGGAGGAAAAGCAGTTCGCCGGACCTGAAATAATGCAAGAGACGTCTGATAAGGTCAAATGCATTCGTGAAAGAATGAAAGCGGCTCAGGATCGGCAGAAAAGCTATGCCGATAAGAAGAGACGACCGATAGAGTTCCAAGTGGGCGACCGCGTGATGCTTAAGGTGTCTCCATGGAAGGGAATTATCCGGTTTGGAAAATGTGGGAAGTTGAGTCCCCGTTTCCTCGGACCTTTCAAAGTGCTTAAACGGGTGGATTTGCAAGCCTACTAGTTGGAACTGCCACCGGAGTTGAGCAGAATTCACAACACGTTTCATGTTTGTTACCTTCGAAAGTGTTTGGCTGTGGAAGACAGCGTTATTCCCCTCTCAGGGTTAAGAGTGAACGAAGGTAACCGTTGTGTGGAAGAACTCGACGCCATCTTAGAGAGAAAGTCTAGGAAGTTGCGTCACAAAGAAGTCACTTTGGTCAAGGTGCAGTGGAAGCATCACTGGGGAGCAAATGTGACGTGGGAAGCTGAGGAGGATATGAAGCGAAGATATCCTCACCTTTTTTAGTAGTTGGGATTTCGGGGACGAAATCATTCCTAAGTTGGGGAGGATTGTAACACCCCAAGTTTCGTTTGGTCGATTTGCGAAGAGGAAAAGATTTGAGTTTGAGGTTCCTGTACTCATCTGCAGGGCGCACGGGTCATGAGCCCTCCTTCAGAGAAAACGTACGGTTCGTGCGTAAGAATCAGCGGCGAGGCAGTGGGATTGCGCACGGGTCGTGCGCATTTCCTTCTTAGAGGCTGCACGGGTCGGGCGCCCTGTCAGGCTGCTTTTTGGAGTTGCCTTAAATATCTCATTTGTGAGATATTTCTTAAAATATCTCCTTTTCTCAGTCTCTCTCTTTCTTTTTCCTTTTCTTCTTTCGATCTTCGAGTCTCGTTTGGTTGCTAGTTTGCGTTATTTCTAGCAAGGGGTCGGTGTTTTAAGCTTCACCTCTTCGTCGTGATCAATATCTGGTTTTTCGGGTTATATTCTAAAATCTACTGGTGAGTTCCTACTACCATTTTACAAACTTTATACATGTCAAAACTCTTATTTGCGAAATCCAAAGTATTTCTACGGTATGATTTCATGTTCTCTACATTTTGATATAAATGAAGTTTTTAGTGATTTTCGGGGCCCCCAATCAGTTTTGACTAAAATGATGGGTTCCGCCTTATTAGAAGTAAAATGATGTTTTACTTGCCCATGTTTGTGGCTTATTGAAAGAATGTATATAAACTGGTTTTATGATTTTCTTTCTTACCAGCAGTTGGTCTGGAAAATGGCATTTTGAAATATAAATGTGTTGAAAGCTGTTTATCTAGCTTTAAAATGGTCACATGAAATATTGTGACAAGTGATGACTATACTAGTGGATCCCTAGGTATCGAGTCGGCTTATTGTTGGGATGTTTATACCCTTTCTGTTGTAGTTAGATACATTTGATCTTCGGGGGCACTTAGTACGGTTATGTGGGACCGGTTACTAGCCATGGGTCAGATGTTGTCTAACGAAAGAGTATGAATGGTTCCTTGGGGGCCTCCCTCACATCGTAGTACGGACCGAAGCGTTCGTGGCCAAGGTTCCATGTATTTAGCTCATAACTCGGATATGTGGCTTACTTTGTGTTCCACTATAATCCTTGGTAAATCGGGTAATCCCCGTCATTGGAAGATGTGTTTTGGACCGATTGTCCGTATATTATCAAAGAACTGTATTTTCATAACTAAACCTTTGGAAGGATTTACTTTGATGCATTTGATTATATCTCTTGAGATTTATGAACTGTATGTTCTCACTAGGCTTTAAGCCTAACACTTTTTCTCAAATGATGTGTATAACAGGTTTCCCTTAGCGGTGGGTTGCCAGGGTTTTGAGAGACGGGTTTGGTCTCGAGGCATTTTGAGATGACTGGTATTGTAACTGGGCATTTGTTAAGTCCCATTATTGTGGTGAATTATGGATTGTCAACTGATGTAATCTTGAGAGAGGTGTCTAGATTAGTTTGTTGTTAAATCCTATATCTGTGCAGGTTTTGTAAAGTCTTAAGGACTGATCCCCTTTATGGGAGGTTTATATCAATACGAATTTCATGTTTCCATGTCTCCAAGTTTTAATTTACTCTGATTTTTTGGGTGTTACACAATATCCTCGTTTTGAGAAATCTTAAAAGTTCAATTTCTCAAATCTCATGAGCATACATTTTGACAGTGTTATCTTATTTCTGCTAAATTGTTCAAGTTAAACTGTTGAGTAACTATTCTTTATAGGACTTACATCGGATTCATGTGTGAGCTTATAAGAACTTCCATGGATTCACGTTAACCTGTGTTTCCTACGAAGGAAGCTATCCTCGAGTGATTGAGGGGTGAGGGGTCAAAATCAAAGAGTGGGGGAGATAACTCATCCGGTTGAGTTTTTCTCATTGTGCTGAGGAGAAAAATGGAAAAGAGAGTTTGGTTAGAAGTGAGCATAATGTTAAAAAGAAAGAGGGTGTGAGAACAGAGTTAAAAGAATATCAGAACTCTGCACCAAACACTTTCTGAGTCGGGCAACCACATCTACTGATTGGTTCACATTCTTTGGTGACCATCATTGAAAAAGGCAGTGAGACCATGCCAACTCTTGCAATTACCCCACCAACCACTCGTTTCTTTCTTAACAAAGAAATGTTTCATTTTCAATGGGGAGGCAGCATATCTGCTATCTAGTCTTCACTCGGAAGATTTAGATATTGAAAAAGAAGGAAAGTTGCCCCACCTTCGCACCTCGTTCATGCACATTGTGTCCGTGTAATGTATGTTGTTGTCTCAATTGTTTACACATTTTGAGCCTGGTCAAGCTAAGTAGCTTCAATCATTTATACACATTCACGTACACACAAGGAATACGTTTTCTTGTCATAACATTCATAGAAAATTCCTTCATGGTTTTTCGATGATTGAATGGAAGCCCTGGAGGAGTGAACATCACAAAAGCTCCTTTCCAAAGTACATCCGTTGTACAAAGTAGCTCCGTGCTACTTACAGGCATACTAACTGTTTCATCTGTTGAATCGGGGTTACAACATTCATTATATCTTAATTTGAAAATATTCGGGTATATACAGTTCATGATTCGGATACTCAGATCAAAGGGCGGAGAATGTCAAATTTACCATAAAAAGGGGAGATTGTTAGTTTATTACAAAGGGGAAGATCAAAGACTATATTGAAATTGAAGAGTTTTGATGATCATGATGTTCACAATCATCAAAAAGGGGGAGAAGTCTACAAAGATCAATTTCAAAGACATAAGGTGAATATAATTCAGAATCTACAAAGTTCAACTTCAAAGATTGAAAGTTCAAATTCAATCAAGTTTGTTGAAAAAGAAAATTCAGATGATTCGAGAAAGTTCATTTTTCTGAAGACAGTTTAGAGATTACAAGTGATGAAGATACATAAGATACATGTTTGTCAAAGATTCCTCAAAGTTTCAAAGAGTTTCAAAGTTTCAAGAATTCAAATTCTTCTTCAAAACTTGTTGACTCTCCAAAGATGCAAAGTGTTAATGACTTTTCAAGATTCTTCAAAGACTGAAAGACTGAAGATTGTTAGAGCTTCAAAGTTTTAAAGATGTCAGAGACAAAAGTTGAAGAATCAAGCGCTGAAGTCTAGTGTCAATTTTTTTTTAAATCTTGAATACAAAGGGGGAGATTGTTAGTGTATTAATTGTATACAAGATTTAATTGGGAAAGCCTTGTAGAAAGCCTTTGTAAATGAATAGTCAAAGAAAGTCAATGTAAGTGAAATAGTAAAAAGTCAACATAAGTCTTAGAGTGTTTAAGTACTTGAGAGTTTGTGAGGATTCATATTCAAGTTACTTGAGAGTTTCATAGTTCATATAAATAAGGATATGTCTTGTTAATTTTGTAAGAGATTTAATTGTAATATCAATATACATCAGATTTACTTTTCTCTCTACTCTCTCTCTAGAATAAACATTGTCAAATCTTGAATTGAGATTGCTTGATAGATTGAGAATACATTTTCAAAGAGAATGTTCGTTGAAGATGTTTCTGAAGATAAGAAGACCAGAAGATAATTGTCAAAAAAAAATTAATCTTGAATCCAAAGGGGGAGATTGTTGGACGTATATTGTATTCAAGAATTAAGAGAAGGTCAAATATGTAATGTTTAGAAAGTGTGAGTGTGTAACATGTAATTGTTTAGAGAGAGTTGACTTTGCTAAGGTCATGTTGACCAAGTATATAAAGCAAGTCTCTGTGTTAGATTTAGTGTGAGTGTGTAACATGTTAGACCACAGTCTCATTGGATTCAAGATCATCCAATCTCAAGATCGTAATCTGAAGCTAAAGCCGAAACGTTAACTCTCAATGTTAAAGTCTATGTCTATTTGTAATAAATGTCAATGTAACATAATGTAATATGTTTTATTTACTTAGATCTATATATCTAAGTTAAAGTATTGTAATAGTTAGATAAAGGTAACTTATCTAGTTTAGTTAGTTTCTAGTATAAGTTAGTTAGCTTTATATTAGATTTAATATCTAGATCAAATGTCTAGATATTAACTTAGATTGTGTGTTCAATACACTTGGTAGATTAAGTGTATCTGTAGTCTCTCAAGATCAGATCTTAATTCACACATACAAACACAAACATCAAGGTGAAAAAGAGAGAAAAACATAGAGAACACATCAACAACTTAATCGATCAACCTTGTAATCGTTTGATATATTCAATACAGGTTGGTAATCATTATTGTGTTGTTGTTTCTATAAAACTTGATAGTAGTAGTATTGTTAAAGGACCGACAATTGGTATCAGAGCCTGATAAAGATCAAAATCAAGTTTTTGTGAAAAACGTCTCTGTGTTCTGGGTTCAAAATCGATTTCGAGATTTAGAGTGTTTTAGGTGTTAGAATCGATCAGAGTGTGATCGAAATACATGATAGATCGAGTTGTATGTGTTTAATTTCACGTTAAGGCTTAAATCGAGTTCCAATTTGTGGTTTTTGTGAGAAAAGAGTTGAGAAGAGTAAGTCACTGTGCGATCAGATTAATTTCTAAAAAGAGTGTTTTAGTGAGATCGAGTGCCTACAATCTGTTCTAGAAGTGTTTCTAGACATAAGGGTAGTGTTTCTTATTGATAAATCGTTTCAATACAGATTTTAGACGAATTTTCGAAGTACAGGTCGGATAACCCGCAAACCAGAGGAAGAATAACACGCAAAGTCCCACTTTGCGTGTCCCACTACAAACGCAAAGCAGACTTTGTGGCTCCAACTTCAAACGCAAAGCATACTTTGCGGTTCTCAAAAGACCCGCAAACCTCAAGCAAACTTTGCGCATCTCAAGACAATCGCAAACCTCAGTTCTCGGGTTCTCAAGCAAACGCAAAGAAAACTTCTCGCATCAAGTTAGACCCGCAAACCTCCATCTTGCGCGTCCAACTAGACCCGCAAACCTCAATCTTGCGCGTCCAACTAGACCCGCAAACCTCAACCTTGCGCTTCCCACTAGACCCGCAAACCTTATTTTGCGCATCCCATTAGAAACGCAAACCTCAGTTTTAGCGGGACCCCCGTGCTAAGTCTGCCTAGGGGGACAAAATTTCTTGTGTGATCAAATTTTATTTGGATTAACGATCATATCTTTCAAGCTTTCTCTTATATCAAATAGGATGACATCCAAAGAAGCTCTCGCAATAGGAACTGACACCAAGCCACCAGTTCTCTTTCGAGGAGAATACGAACAGTGGAAGGATAGGTTTCTAAACTTCATTGAAAGACAGGATTTGGGTAATTTCATTATACAATCCCTAGAAGAAGGCCTAATGGAAACACAGTATAGGGAGCCAGCAGCAGGAACTCAAGAAGCAAGAATTGCACTCTCTTATACAGATCTAACAGGTGATGCTAAGCTAAGAGCAAAAGGCGACAGGTTAGCCAAGTCATACATTCTACAAGGGATTACAAATGAAATCTATGTAAAGATTGACAGCTACAAAGCCTCAGCCAAACAAATGTGGGATCAACTAGAGAAAATGATGTTGGGTTCAAAGATTGGGAACCAACTGAAAATCTCTAACTGCCTGCACAGTTTTGAAGAATTCAAAGGCAGAACTGGAGAAACTCTAGAAGGAACATATGATAGGTTTGTGACATTGCTAAACGAATTGAGCAAGAACAAGGTCAACAAATCTCAAATCGAGCTGAATATCAAATTCCTGAGTATTCTACAACCAGAATGGAAAAGTTTTGCCAGGCAGATGAGGCAGATAAAAGACCTGAATGAGATTCCACTTCACGAGGTGTATGAAACCCACCGACAAAATGAAGATGAGGTGGATGAAATTCTAGCAGAAAAGAGAAAAGGAAACACAGTTGAAGACACAGTCGCTCTTGTTGTGAAGAAGAAGAAGAAGAACAAGACGATTGTGTATGAATCAGAAGAAGCTGAAGCTGATGTTGTCTCTGACTCGGATGAAAATGAACAAATGCAGTAAGCAATGCAGTTTCTAACAAATGCATTTCAAAAAAAGTTCTACAGGAATCCAACGTCAAACAGTCAGAGGTACTCTTCTGGACCCAACAACTATGCTCACAAGGAAAGAATTGAAGGAAGCAGATATGAAGAAAATAGGTATGAAGGGAAAAGATTTGAAAGGAAGAGATTTAAAGGGAAGAGACAAGAGGAGAAGAAATCTGATGAGAGAAGATATCAGACAGAAGGAAACAGATTGGAAAAGAAGAAACCGGAAGAAAGGAAGTACAAAGCTGAAGGATCAAGTCAGCCAGGACCACCCATGTGCTACAACTGTGGCAAAACCGGTCACTTTGCCAAGGATTGCCGAATATCAAATGTTAGAAACTCCGACTTCTACAAGAACAAGATGCTTCTTGCAAAGCAAGAGGAGGCAGGCAAGGATCACTCAGATGAAGAAGAAAAGGATGAAGCCGTCAATATGTGCTTGATGGGCAAAATCGAATCAGATACTGAAGCTGATTCAGAAAATGAAGAAGAGGAGGTATGTGATTTATTGTATAAAGATTTAATGAATAAAATGCATGCTATGGTTTTAAAACAAGAAGAGTTAGAATCTAATCTTAAGCGAGAAAATGGTGTTATTATTAATACAAACCAATTGATACAAAAACTTAGCGATGAACTTGCTGAGAATAAAGTATTAGTTGAGGTTTTACATACAAACGCTGACACCAACGCAAAAGAACAGACTATAATTCTAAAAGAGAATAGTGAGCTCAAGTCTAAATTGACAAAAAGTGAGATTGATTTTTATAAGCTTACTGATATGCATTCTTTATGTATTAAAGAAAACAAGACTTTAATTGCTAAATTAGATGATTTGGAAAAGAAGCTATACTCATTAGGTCAAAGTGAGCAAACCATTCATCTTAACAAACCGAAAAAGAATAAAGAAAATTGGGGAATCGGTTATGTGAAACCTCAACATATTCAAAAGGGTATAAGAGAAGTGCCTGCACTTTATGACTATACCTCTATGCTTGTTTCTCACCGAATCGACTCATTTAAAGTTTTTAATACTAAACTATCAGAAGAGGATGAAGCCAATGAATTTGAAAAACGGATGAAGTCAACTAAAGTTCACGCTCCATTTTATTATGCGAAGTTGAATAATAGTTATGACTTTCCAAATGATGAGATGAAATCTCTTTCAATTGACTACTTTCAAAGTTATTCTGAAAAAGAGATGGAAACGAAGCCTGTTATAGGTAAAATTTAAGTCCCTTCTCTCGTGTTAGAAAGTAAAATTTCTGAACTCAAGACCTCTTTATCAGATGAAAGACTTATGATTGAGATTCAACAAAAGATTTTTTCAACTGTTATGAAAAATGTTTTTTTACAAAGGCTTTTACTTCTAATGACATGTTTGGTTCATCAAACGAAGAGTTTAATTTTCTTAATTTTGACGGTGGTTTAGATGGTTGTTTTGAAAAAATTGAATTTAATGCGAAACTTCCTAACCATGCATCTTTTGTTAGGAAAACTTCAAGAAAAACAAGTTTGCTTGTGTTCAGTGCAAAATCAACGAAAGATTTCGTTGATAAATCAGTCTCTGTGAACGCGAAGAGTGCTAACGGTAAGAAAATATCTCAGCATTCACAGAAACCAGCCACTACTAGTAATTCTAAGAAGAAGCATTCAGTTGTTGCTCAAAGGTCTAACTCACCAGTTTTACATGTTTCAAATATGAGCAAGTCAAGACCTGAAGCCCATTCTCAATGGCAACCAAAACGGAAGCTTGACAAGGCCGTTTTATCGTCTAGTAGTGTTAATTGTAATAAGACTTCGCTTACTAAAGATGTTGTGATTGCTGAAACTGCTGTTTTGAATCCAAAACTTGTTGTTTCTCGTAAACAATATACAATGAAGCAATTATTTCAGTTATCTTTATCTGCTGGAAAGTCCTCTATCTATAATAAACATGTTTCTATTACTTGTCAAGATTATGGAGATTGGTTTGGAAATTACCATGTGCATTCATCTCATACCAACTCTCATGCTTTTCAAAAGAACAAAGGATCCAATTTGAAATGGATACCAAAATCTTGTGCTAACACAGCAGGACCCAAATTCCAGTGGGTACCTAAGGCTAAATCTGTGTTACAGGCACACAAATATTAAAGAGAAAGCGACTTCTGATTATGTACAGATCAGGACTCGTTCTTCAAGGTCAAAATAGGTTTTTGGATAATGCAGTTCAAAACCCGAACATCAAAGTCGAAATAGGCTTTTGAACAAATCAGTTCAAGACCCGCACTTCGATAATCAAAGTGAATATTCCAAAGTTGTCGTATAAATATCAAATTTTCCAATTTCTCTTATGCAGACTTGTCATACATGGTTCTTGGACAGCGGATGTTCAAAGCACATGACAGGGCAAAAAGAGATACTGTCCAACTTTAAAGACAAATTTTGTGGAACAGTAAGATTCGGAAACGACCAGTTTTCTCCAATATTGGGATACGGTGATGTACAACATGACAAAGTCACTATCAAGAAGGTGAGCTATGTAGAAGGCTTAGGACACAACTTGTTCAGTTTAGGCCAGTTCTGTGACAAAGACTTAGAGGTCAACTTCAAAGCCAAAAGATGTTCCGTTCGCAATGAAGAAGGCGAAGAACTTTTGGTCGGTAAACGAGAATCAGACCTCTACACAATCAATTTAACAGATGTCCAGACTGACAAGCAAGTTTGTCTACTATCGAAAGCTTCGATGAAACAAAGTTGGTTATGGCATCGACGTCTTTCGCACCTCAACTTTCGGTACATCAACGATCTGGTCAATGGAAAGCTCGTCAAAGGACTTCCAGAGCTGAAATATGAAAGAGAACATCTATGCGCAGCTTGTGAAAAGGGGAAGATGAAGAGGGCACCTCATAAAACGAAGCCTGAACCAAGTACAAAAGCCTCTTTAGAGTTATTGCATATGGATCTATGCGGTCCAATGCGCACTCAAAGCTTAGGCGGCAAGAAGTACATACTCGTGATCGTGGACGATTATTCGCGGTACACATGGGTCAAGTTTCTACGTACAAAGGATGAAACACCAGATGTTATCATTACATTCCTGAAGACGACCCAGGTGAATCTACAGAAACCAGTCAAGTTTCTACGAACAGATAACGGCACAGAGTTCAAGAACAACAAAGTTGAAGAATATCTCGAATCTGTCGGGATTTCACATCAATACTCTGTTGCTCGTACGCCTCAACAAAATGGAGTGGTTGAAAGAAGAAATCGAACGCTAGTCGAGTCTGCTCGTACTATGCTAAGTCATTCCAACTTACCTCTATTTTTGTGGGCAGAAACTGTTTCGACCGCGTGCTACACACAGAATCGATCGATGATTCATCGAAGGTTCAAGAAGACTCCTTACGCGTTAATCAACAACAGAACACCGACAATCAAATATTTCCATATATTTGGATGTAAGTGTTTCGTATTAAACGATAGGGAGAATCTCAACAAATTCAGTGCTAAGGTAGATGAAGGAATCTTCATTAGATATTCCTCGACTTCAACTGCATATTGTGTCTATCTAAAGAAGACAAAAACGGTGATTGAAAGCGTAAACGTCACCTTTGATGAAGAAATGGCTTCCGAAGAACACAGTTTAGAACCAGCAATAATAGGAATACTAGCTTCTGGGCAACTAAGTCCAGAACCTATGTCTCAACAGAATAAATCAGATGAAGCATCAACTTTTACTAACCATTTATCTGATTTAGATTTATTATTTGAATTGTTTTATGATGAATATCTCGGATCTAATGTAAAGAAATCTGTTGTGGTTGACAGGATGGAAGACTTAACGACTACTCATCCAACCAGTTCAGATGTTACAATTGAATCAAACGCCCCGATTCAACAAGAGATAACAATTCAAATGCCGACTCCAAAAGTTGAAGAAGTAACAAATCAAGAAGAGACAGAAGTAGCTAAAACAATAGGAGATACTGTACAGATCCATCTACATCCAGATCAAGCTGTACCTGTTGAGCCTTCTGAACCTACCACTTCAACTGAAACAATCATTCCTCCAGAACAAACAGAAGAAGGTACAAGTGGATTTATAGATGATACAACTGACATACAATCATCTAGTCCACTGCCTCATGAACAAAAATGGACCAAAGAGCACCCGATAAGCCAGATTATTGGTGATCCATCAAAACCAGTGCAAACTAGGTCAGCATCATTGAATATGTGCATGCATGACTCCTTTCTGAGCAAGTTCGATCCAACACGCGTATCGGAAACACTTGCTGATCCAGAATGGGTGATCTCTATGCAAGAAGAGCTAAATCAGTTTGATGCACTTCAAGTCTGGAGACTCGTACCAAAGCCTAAAGGTAAAACCATTATAGGTACGAAATGGGTTTTCAAGATAAAGAAAGACGAAGATGGTACCGTTATCCGAAACAAGGCAAGACTAGTAGCCAAAGGATACAGACAAGAGGAAGGAATAGACTATGACAAAACATATGCTCCTGTGGCGCGATTAGAAGAAATCAGAATGTTTTTAGCCTACGCAGCCCACAAGAACTTCATTGTCTTTCAAATGGACGTGAAGACAACATTCTTGAATGGAATTCTGAAGGAGGAAGTCTACGTCTCTCAGCCAGAGGGTTTTGTCAATCACGAGAAGCCAGATCATGTTTACATTCTCGACAAAGCACTCTACGGTCTGAAACAAGCACCTCGAGCCTGGTATGATGTCCTTTCTACGTTTCTAGTCAAGTCTGGGTTTTCCAAAGGTACGGTGGATACCACTTTGTTTATTAAAAAGGAAAAATCCGATATCATTTTAATTCAAATCTATGTAGATGATATTATCTTTGATTCTACTAATACTAAGTACTGTAAGAATTTCGCAAACCTTATGGTGTCTAGATTTCAGATGAACATGATGGGAGAGATGAATTTCTTTCTCGGATTGCAAGTCAAACAGTTTTCTACGGGTATCTTTATCAATCAATCAAAGTACATTAGGGATATTCTTTGGAAGTTCCAAATGGAAAATTCAAAACCGGTTGGTACCCCAATGGCACCAGGTACTAAGATTGGCAGCGATCCTTCGGGAAAGGCTGTTGATATTAGAACTTATCGAGGGATGATAGGTTCTTTAATGTATCTTACGTCGAGTAGGCCAGATATAATGTTTTCAACATGCATATGTGCAGCATATCAGGCCAATCCTAAAGAAATCCATTTGTCTGCTGTGAAGCGCATCTTTAGGTATCTGAAGGGCACTGCAGATCTTGGTCTGTGGTATCCTAAAGATACTAGTTTTGAACTAACAGCCTACACAGATGCAGATCATGCAGGTTGTATGTTAGACAGGAAGAGCACGTCAGGACATGTGTAGTTCCTCGGTGACAAATTAGTAAGTTGGGGATCAAAGAAGTAACTTTGTGTTTCAACTTCTACGGTCGAAGCAGAATATGTAGCTGCTGCTAGCTGCTGTTCTCAGGTCTTATGGATGCGAACTCAATTGCGCAACTACGGTTTCCACTTCAACAAGATCCCGATAAACTGTGATTCCAAGAGCGCCATCGCAATAACGACAAATCCTGTTCAACACACGAAGACAAAGCATAATGTAGAGAAAGGAACAATTGAACTTTTCTTTGTAAAGACTGAGTATCAACTTGCTGATTTGTTCACCAAACCTTTAGACGAAAAGAGGTTTACCTTTATAGTCTCGAAGCTTGGTATGCTAAATCTCAAAGTATAACCAGTAATTACCTATAAAAGTTTTCAGATTGTATACTTTTTCATCCTTATCTTATTCTTAAATCTGATTTCTATCTGCATGTTAACATTCTGTTCATGATAGAAGGGGGAGTATGAGAAGAAATTGACATCTGGTCAATATTACTTCGAGGGGGAGCTCATAAAATTTGCATATACCTTTTAAAATCTCAATTTTTTTTTGTAATGCAAGATTTTAGGGGGAGCTCTTCAAGTAAAAAAAGGGAGTACGGAAATGACTTCTGATTACTTCTGATCAGAACTCGTACTTTAAAAGTTTTACTGCTTTTTGTCTTTTCAATATAAGTGAATAATTATTACTTTGACTTGACATTAGACTTTTGCAGAAATTTTGAGAGAAGCTTACAAGTTCATATGTTTATGACTTTACGTTAGCTTCATGAGATGAAAGATCACTCGTTAAGGTATAAACCTTTATCCTCATCTCACATATGGTTGAAAGAAGGACAACTTTCAATCATAAGAAAACATTGTTTTTAATGTTCAAAACACTTCCCGATTTTTCATCACATTTTATATTTTGGGAGTGTATTTTAAATGTTTTCATGATCTAAATTGTGCTTTAACTGAAATAGTTAAACCAATCTGAGCATCACGTGCATCATAGGAAAACAAGGAATAATTGTGCTAGGAATTAACACAACTTCTATGGAATCACCTTAACCAGTGATTTCTACCCAAGAAGTTAATCCTTAGTGATTGAGTGTGAAAATAGAAAAGAAATGTGTGTGATTAGAGAAAGCAAAAAGTTTAAAAGAAAGAGCGTGTGAGAACAGAGTTAAAAGAATATCACAACTCTGCACCAACTTTTTCTAAGCCGGGTAGCCACAATTCTAGTGATTCACAATTCTTTGGTGATCATTATTGAAACAGGCAACTAACCCATGCCAACTCTTGATCAAACCTCACCATCTACTCATTTTCATCTCAAAAAGAAAATGTTTCATTTTCTAAGGGGATGCAACACATTTGATATCTGATTTTCATTTGGAAAATCTGGATATTGAAAAGAAGGAAGTCTGCCCTACCTTCGCACTTCAATCATGCACATTGAGTCTGTGTTTAACTTACTGTTGTCTTAGTGGTTTACACAATTTTGAGCCAATAAGCAATCATCCGTGCTGAATTCTTTCAAACACAAGCACGAACACACAAGGAATTTGTTTCTTTGTCATAACGTTAATAGAAATAACCTTTGTGGTGTTTCGATGATTAGATGGAAGCCCTGGGGGAGTCAACATCACACAACTCCTTTCCAAAGTGTATTCGTTACACACAGTGACTTAGTGTTACTAACAGGCATTCTAACTGATTCATTAGTTGATTTCAGGTGTTACACGACACATTTGTCTGGATTTGCAAAGATCTAGATGAATCTCTTATGAATTGACGAATCAGTGGCTCTAACCGTCAGATTGACATTTCTTACCACAAATTTTGATGAAGTCATTGCACTTAACATCAAAAAGGGGGAGAATGACTACAGAAGAAATGGCAAAGATCACATGTTTCAAGAATCACGCCTACTCTTCAAAAGGGGAGATTATTAGATTGAAGTAATGCTGATTTCAGAGCTAGAGAAAAGAGATTGCATCTTCTGAGCTGAACAAGAAGACTGAATTGGATAAATCTTTTTATTATATGATCTTGATCCAAAGGGGGAGATTGTTAGACCACAGTCTCATTGGATTCAAGATCATCCAATCTGAAGATCGTAATCTGAAGCTAAAGCCGAAATGTCGACTCTCAATGTTAAAGTCTATGTCTATTTGTAATAAATGTCAATGTAATTTAATGTAATATGTTTTATTTACTTAGATCTATATATCTAAGTTAAAGTATTGTAATAGTTAGATAAAGGTAACTTATCTAGTTTAGTTAGTTTCTAGTATAAGTTAGTTAGCTTTATATTAGATTAAATATCTAGATCAAATATCTAGATATTAACTTAGATTGTGTGTTCAACACACTTAGTAGATTAAGTGTATCTCTAGTCTTTCAAGATCATATCATAATTCACACATACAAACACACACATCAAGGTGAAAAAGAGAGAAAAACATAGAGAACACATCAAGAACTTAATTGATCAACCTTGTAATCGTTTGATATATTCAATACAGGTTGGTAATCGTTATTGTGTTGTTGTTTCTATAAAACTTGATAGTAGTAGTATTGTTAAAGGACCGACAAGTAGACATGCGCATAGAATCATATTTAGAGAGTTGGTAAGATTCGTACGCACAGAGAACACATACTACGTGAAACTTGTGATTACAGGTGAGATCTGTGACTTGTTGTAATTCATATGATTTGATCAATAAATCTGTTCTTGTCAATCTGTGTGTAAACTATGTGCCAGTAATCTGGGTCAAACTTTCAAAACATTATTTTTCTTGTTTAATATTAGAGACAGATTTGTTTAGAGAATGATTTAAATCTTCGTTCCCAACAACTGCTTTGTTAAGATCAAAGATCTTTTGAATTTTCTTTGCAATTCTACTGTTTTCCTTTTTCAGCTTATTTTGAAGATCTTGAAGTTCGACCATCATGACTTCCATTTTGGTCATAAAATCAGATTTGGAAAGATTAAGTACCTCATCAGCTGTCTTTTCATCAGAATCATCGTATTTCACTGTGTCTCGCACCAAACACATATGAGTTGTTTCTTCTCTTTCTTCTTCATCTGAATAATCCAGCCAGAACTCGTCTTAAGCCATTAATGCCTGGCCAGCTTCTTGCTGCTTAGCCAAGAGCATCTTGTTCTTATAATACTCCGAGTTTCTGACTTTGGGCTTTCTACAATCTTTGGCGTAATGACCAGTCTTGCCACAGTTGTAGCATTTGATCATGTCATTTGTTTTCTTCTCAACCCTATAATCATTCAGATATTTCTTCTTCTCATATGGTTTCCTCTCCTCATAGCTCTCGAGTAAACAAGATCAGGTTTACATTTTCGTACATTGTTCTTCTTTGCTTGTGATGCATGTACAAATTGTTAGAGAACAGATTTATTGGATTCAAGATCATAAAGATTGGAGATGAAAGTTCAAGAAGTCAAAGACTGATAGTCAACTCTCAATGGAAAGTCAAAGTCATTTTGTTAATAAAAGTCAAAGTCAACATATTGTTTTTGTTTGTTTCTTTGTATTGTTGAGGGTATAAATACCTTTTATGTCTTTGTTATTCTAGTTACTTAAGATTGTAAGTATGTGAATTCAGATTGTGATTGAGAGAGCATATTGGAGAAGACATCATTGATTATTATTCTAGTGTGAGAAAGTAGAGAGAGAAAGTTGTAAGTTTGTAATCTTGATGAATGAATCAATGACATGTGATTACGAATCCTCATCTTGATTGTTTGTAGCAATTAGAACTTGAATATAGGACACTCAATTGGTATCAGAGCAGAAAAATTCAGAAAAATGGATCGATTTGAAGAAATTTTTGATCGACAGTTCAAGAACACAAAAGTTACTGTTCAAATTCGATTTTCTTGATCGAGTGATGTTTTTTATCTGATTTGTGTTTATTTATACTCGATTATATGTTTAGAACAAGTTTAGCTTGTATTGTTTTGTTCAAATCACAACAATTCGATCTGAATTTTGATTTTTGTAAGTTTTCTATTCAAAGTTCAAAAGGAATTGTTCTAGATCGATTAACAATTTCTAGTGTTTTAGGTTGAAATTCATTGGTTATATACAGTTTTAGGTGTGATCGAGATCAAATTACCAAAGTTTCGAGATCAAATTTGAAGATTTCAATGGATTTCAGTGTGAAAGTTTGAGATTTTGTTCGAAAACTCCAAGAACGCTCAAGATCTGTGAAACGCGCAAGTTCTTCGCAAGAACGCGCAAGTTGAAGATTTTTTAGACTAAACGCGCAAGGCGTTATTAGAGTGTTCTAAAAACTCGTTGGTTGAAGTCTGCGAGTTTAGCTTGTTATCTGCGAGTTTGGAAAAGTGGAAAAAAATTCTAAGTATGGAAACGCGCACGTAGTGGTTAGCGAGTTCTACAAACGCGCGAGACTAAGCGTGCGAGTTTCTTCGGAAACAGTGATCTGCGAGTTTGTTCAATCTGCGAGTTTCAGAAAACGCGCACGCTACCATTAGCGAGTTTAAGAGATTAGATCGATCTGAGAGTTTGTTCAAACGCGCAAGTAGTGCTTTACATGTTCAGGAAACTCGCACGCTACTATCTGCGACTTTCTTTATGAATAGTTACTTTCGAGTTTAGGCATCTGCGAGTTTCACAAACACGCACGCCTAAGCCTGCGAGTTTCTCTTTCAATAGTGGTTTGCAAGTTTCAATTTGAATAGTTACTTGCGCATTGCCCCTTGAACCCACCCGCTAACCGGGTAGCGGGACCCCCGTGCTAAGTCTGCCGAGGAGGACAAGGTTCTTATTTTGATCTACTATTTCTGAATTTCTAACGATCATTTTTCAAGTTCTTTTTGCAAATAGATATTCAAGATGGGATATTTTTCTTATGATGATGAAAAAATGATTGACAAGCTCAAATTAGAAAACAAAAATCTCGCTTCTTCAGTTGACTACTATTCTAAGCGGTCAAAGAGATATTCTGATGAAAGAAAGTTACTGAGAGAAGAAGTCAGTGCATTAAAGACTATTATTGAAGATCTTCTGAAACAGACTTCTGTGCTTAATGAACAAAAGGTCTTGTTTTTGGAAGCTGAAAACCCTGAGTTAAAGAACAAGATCTCAGAATTAGAAGATCACATTGTCAAGTTTCAGCAAACAGGGTGTGCTAATGAAAAGAAGATCTTTGAATTAGAACTGCAAATTGTTGAAGAAAGATCAGTTTTTGTTAAAGAAAAGAAAGAGTTTGCTAAGAAATTCTCCGAGTTTTCCAGAAAATGTGCTGACGAAAAGAAGATAGTTTAGCTGAAATGGTAAAGCTTTCTCAACAGATTTCTGAGATTGAGAAAGTAATTATTCTGGAAAGAGAAAAGTTTGCAAAGGAAAGAAAGACCATAGAACAGAAGAATGTTGGATTCTTTAAATAGATATCTGATGGACAAAAGAATGTTGAAAAAGACTTTGAAGAAGAAAGAATTATATTTGAGAAAAAGATAAAGAAGCTGACTGCAAAGCTATCTGAGCTATCTGAAAGTGCATTGAAAGATCAGAAAGCGAAGTCTGAGTTTAAGAGAGAGATTGACCAACTTGTCAAATAAAGAGACAGTTATTCGTCAAAGGTTAAAGAGCTTGAAAAGATTGTTTCCAAGGTGGTGGTGACTGAGCAAACGACTCTAGAGTCAAAAATCCACACAACGAGAAATAGTTCAATTGGTTTTAACAAGTCAGCCTCAAGTTCACATTTGAAAATTGTTTCTTCAAAAAGGTTAGTTAATTCATTTGATCAGATTCGTACTACTAACATTTTCTATGATCAAAATGTAGATGGTTCAAATACACAAAGAAGAAGGAGAAGTAGAAGAAGATATGAAGAAGAAAAGCTGGTATGGAGAGTAAAACCAGTTGAAGATAAGAAGAATGATGAGAAGAAAAAAGAAAAGAAAGGAAAGAAGGGAGAGAAGACAAGTAACAAATCATGTATACATGCATCAACAGTTAAGAAGAACAAAGTGCTAAAAGGTAAACCCGATCTTGCTTATTCGAGAGATCAATTGATCAGGTAATCTAAAAAGATGTATTGTTCTTATGGTCGTACTTATGATTTTGTTCATAAAACGAGTGATCATTTCTGGTATGGTTCTTATTCAGTTACTCCCATAAGAACTGCAACTAACATACATGGACCCAAATAGCAGTGGGTACCAAAACCAAAGACTGATTCTGTGTTGCAGGCATCTACTGTCAAGGGGGAGTCAGAGAACCAAGGCTTCTAAGTACATCAGCTTAGAACCCGTAATTCAACGAAGAATGCTTTCTGAATACTACAGTTCAGGACCCGTATTTCAATGCTTAAAAAAAGATACTCCCGGGCTGATATAAGAGATTGTATTCCGATACTCCAACGAGGATATCAACCTTCAAGGGGGAGTACATATTTTTCTGAAATTTTTGCATCCGATAGATATGACTAACTACATTCCAAAAGGAGTTGTAGATCTCTATCATGTGCTTTATAACTGACATAGTTTAGATGCATAATTTCAGGAGGTGTAAAAGAATTATGATTTCTAATTATTTCAGATCAGAACTCGTACTTTAATAGTTTTACTGTTTTATGTCTTTTTATTTTCGAATAATTTTGTGAATAAACTTGCTTGGACTAGACTTTGAGATTTGTGCAAAATGAGAGAAGCTATCAAGATCATATCTTAATGACTACAACTGACTTTATGAGAATTAAGATTGAGCGAAAAGGTAAATTTATTATCTTAATCTCAAATGTATCTGAAAGAAGGACAACCTTCAGATATAGAAAACATGTTCTGAAATGTTCAAACCACTTCCTGATTCTTAAACAGATTTTATAATTTGGAAGTGTGATTTTAAATGTTTTCATTTTATTTATGCTTAAATGATTACAAACCGTGTGTTTCCAAAGATAAATACTTGTGTATTGAATTTTCTTTATACTTTCAAGTATTCACACACACCGGTTTGAATTTTTGTTCAAAATGTTTTTACCATGTCTCAAATTTGAAACATATTTTTCGATGGTAAGACACCCCACTTGTACTTCAATGAATTTTTTAGTGTCATTTCATTTCAAAGCGTTCATTTCAAGAATGTCTATATTTTGGTTCATATAGACAATATCCATTATTCTTGAACATAAGCTTTGATTGTTATATCATTCATTTCTGATCATTTTCATACAATGTCAGATTTTCAAACAAGTCTTTTGCATTCATGTTCATTCATTCAATATACTTGTTTGAAAATACTTTATTGTCTAAAAATGCGCATATTTTCATGATTATATGCTGAGCATAAAACATTTGACTTGTATTTGAGCTTTAACTGATAAAGTTAAATCATCTGAGCAACACATGCTTTCTAGGAAAACATGGGATCTTTGTGCTAGGAAATAATTGAACTTCTATGAAATCACGTTAACCAGTGATTTCTACCCAAGAAGTTAATCCTTAGTGATTGAGTGTGAGGAGTCTATAAAGAAATGAGTGTGGGTTTGACGAGGTAAAATGAATATGAGAGATTGGTTAGTAGTGAGCTTAATGATCACAAGAAAGAGGGTGTGAGAACAGAGTAAAAGAATATTAAACTCTGCACCAACTACTTTCTGAGTCGGGCAACCACATTACTAGCGTTTCATAACTCTTTGGTAAACGTTATTGAAACAGGCAAATAGTCCATGCCAACTCTTGTTAAAAATTCCACTAGCCACTCATTTTCTTCTCAAAAAGAAAATGTTTCATATTTTTCTAGGGACGCAGCATATGATCTATCTGATTTTCATTTGGAAAATCTGGATATTGAAAAAGAAGGAAGTCTGCCCCACCTTCGCACTTAAATCATGCACATTGAGTCTGTGTTTATCTACAGTTATCTTAGTGGTTTACACAATGTTGAGCCTTTAAAAGCAATCATCAAGTGCTTAATTCTTTCTACACATGCACGAACACACATGGAATTCGTTTCTTTGTCATAACATTCATAGAAATTGCCTTTGTGGTGTTTCGATGATTGGATGGAAGCCCTGGGGGAGTGAACATCAAAAAGCTCCTTTATATTGTGTATTTGTTACACACAGTGACTTTGTGTTACTGACAGGCATTCTAACTGATTCATTTGTTGATTTAGGAGTTACATGTTTTTATTTTGTCTGGATTTGCAAAGATCTAGATGAATCACAGAATCGGAGGCTCAGTATGACAGATCAGTGGTCAGAACATAATTTCAAAGACATTTATTGGAGAAAGTTTTGATGATATCGATGCTCTAATCATCAAAAAGGGGGAGAAGAGTGCAAGAAATGTTTGAGAAAGCAATGAAAAAGAAATGTTTGAATCAAGAGTTTGAGTTAAAGCTAGGATAAAATGTTCAAGAATTGGTTGTTAAAGAAAGATTGTTGTTCAAAGCCGAAAGAGTTCAAAGATTTCAGTTTGTTAAAGATAATTTGCTGAAGAAATCAGATTTGTGTCTGAAAGAGGTTTGGTTACAACCTTTGGAAGAGAATGCTACTCTGTTTAAAGATTAGCCATTTAGAAGATTGTTGAATGTATTTGAAGACAAAGCTTATTAAAGAGAATTTTGATTGTTTTAAGGGAGAGTTTGTAAATCATATTTGTATAAAAGGGGAGATTACAAGAGAAGATAAAGGTTGATGAAAGGGGAGTTATTTCAATCGAGCTTAAAAAGAGAAGATCGCATTGCTAAATCTTTTTAGTTATGATCTTGATCAAAAGGGAGAGATTGTTAGAGCACGGATATATTGGATTCAAGATCATAAAGATTGGAGATGAAAGTTCAACAAGTCAAAGGCTGATAGTCAACTCTCAGTGGAAAGTCAAAGTCATTTTGTTAATAAAAGTCAAAGTCAACATATTGTATTTGTTTGTTTCTTTGTATTGTTGAGGGTATAAATACCTTTTATGTCTTTGATATTCTAGTTACGTAAGATTGTAAGTGTGTGAATTCAGATTGTGATTGAGAGAGCATATTAGAGAAGAGTTCATCGAATATTATTCTAGTATGAGAAAGTAGAGAGAGAAAGTTGTAAGTTTGTAATCTTGATGAATGAATCAATGACATGTGATTACGAATCCTCATCTTGATTGTTTGTAGCAATTAGAACTTGAATATAGGACACATACAAATGATTTGTTTCCCTTCTTCTCATCCTTCTTCTCATCATTCTTTTCATCATCAGTTGGTTTGACCTTCCAGACCAGCTTTTCTTCTTCATATCTCCTTCAACTTCTTCTTCTTCTAAATGTATCTGAATCATCTACATTTCTATCAAAGAAAATGTTAGTAGTACGAATCTGATCAAATGAGTTAACTGACCTTCTTGTAGAAACAGTTTTCTGATGTGAGTTTGCAGCTGTCTTGAATGACCATTCAGAATCAGCTGAATCATCTCTAGGTGTCTGGATTTTTGACTCTGGAGTCGTTTGCTCAGTCACCACCACCTTTGAAATAATGTCTTCAAGCTCTTTAATCTTTGAAGAATAACTGTCACTTTCATTGACAAGTAGGTCAAACTTTTCTTGAAACTCATACTTCGTTTTCTACTCTTTCAGTACATAAGCTGATAGTTCAGATAACTTCTCTATCAGCTTCTTTATTTCTGATTCAAACATTTTTCTTTTTTCTTCAAAACCATTCTCATCACTCTTCCTCTGACCAGATATCTCTTTGAAGATTCCCATATTCTTCTGTCCAATGGTCTTTTTCTCCTTGGCAAACTTTTCCCTTTCTAAAATGATCACTTTCTCAAAATCAGATACTTGTTGAAAAAGCTTAGAACATTTAAGCTCGACCATTTTCTTCTCTTCAAAACTTTTTCGTGAAAAGTCTGAGAACTTATTTGAAAATCCTTTCTTTTCACACTCAAAATCATCCCTGTCTTTGACCATCTTTTGTTCCAAATCTGATATTTTCTTTTTAAGCTCATCATTAGCATCTTCCAAACTCTTTACCTTCTCCTCATTCTTGTCAACTAAATCTGCTTGCTGAACTTGGATAATTTGATCTTCCAAGTCTAAGATCTTTCTAATCAGCTCAGCATTCTCAGTCTTCAATTTCTTAGATTCCAACCATTTATCATCTTTCAAAGCATGAAGAACTTCTCTTTCAAGTTGAGTTATATGTTCTTTATATGCAGCAAAGAAATCTGAAAATTTTCTGAACCAGTTTCCTTTTTTAGTAAACCTTTATGTACATGCATCCATTCTTTAAGACTATTGAAAATAGCAACTCTGTCACTTTCTTTCTTCTTATAGTATTCAATCTGGTCTTTAGATACAACAACTTCAATGTTTAACTTGAAAATGCTTTCACGCTTTTGTGCAATCTTATATTCAAAAGAAAGAATCTTCGTTTTAAGTTTAGAAATCTCTTCTTTTGATGTCATTTTGAGCTTTACACTGTGAATGATCGTCAGAAATTCAGAAATAACCTGTACTTCAAAAAATCAAACTTTGGTCAAATATTGCAAAACTCAGAAAATATTCTAAGTATAGAAAAACTTTGTCCACCTCCACGGACTTAGCACGGGGGGCCCGCTACCCAGTTATCGGGTGGGGTCAAGGGACAACGCCCCTGCGGTGTCGAGGGGCAGTGCCCCTGGAGAAAAAATTTTGACATTTAAACGCCATATTACAACTTTGAAAAATTCTCAGAAAAATATTCTAAGTACAAAACTCGCAAACCAAAGAATATGAACTTCGCGCAAACAGTGATGTGCGCATTCCTAGTTCGTGCACGCTGAAGAACGCGAGAATAGACTTCACGTACAGAGAGATGTGCGAGTTCTTTCTTCGCGCACGCCGAACCTTGCGTGTTTCTTCTTCGCGCAAACCACTACGTGTGAGTTCTCGAGTAAGTCACTTCGTGCAATGCGTCTGCGCGTTCAACACTTAGAAAATATGTCAACTTTTTACTTCACGCATATCTCACTTCTCGCTGACCAAATAGAGATGACCAGTAGAAACACGCACACAGGGTTCTCGCTCAGCTTGCGAGTTCTTCATGTTTTGCGAGTTTTAAGCTTTTGCGCGCTCTTCACTGTTATGCGAGTTCTTTGTCGAACATGTTCTTCATTTGCGCGTTTCTCAGATCTTGCGTGTTCTTGACTTATTCGAACAAAAACTTCATTTTTGCATCTGATTTCGATTAAAAACTTCACCGAATGTTCTGAAATCTTGCAGAAATCCTCTAGATCAAACAACGAATCAATTACAACCAAACTATTTCAATCTAATGCACTAGATATTACCAATCGATCTAGAACAGTACGTACACAGACTTGAATTCGATTTTAAGAAAAAAAATCCAAAATTTTGCACTAACTATTGTGAATTTGACAACGTATTAAAAACCAAATGTATTCAAGATGTATACGCGAGTGCAAAGATACAAAAATCTGATTCAAAACATCACATAATCGCAAAAATTCGAATCAATCCAGACGACTTGCGTGTTCTTGAAAATTGACCAAAATTTTTCAAATTAATTCTTGATTTCTGAGTTATTTCCCGCTCTGATACCAATTGTTATCCCAGATAACGATGTAATAAAGATGACACTCAATTTCAATTCACAATCACTTTTTATTAAATCTCTAAATTCAATTACAAGTTTTCTCTCTCTAAAATGTAGAACACTTATGATGCTATCTGTTAAGCTTCCCTGCCTATTACATGCACAATACTAGAATTTATACCAATATTGTAAACACGCACACTACAGAAACGCGCAAGCAATAAAACTCTTCCAACACTATTACAACTTTGACTTTGACTTTCATGCTTGAGAGTTGACTTCAACTTTCACTTCAATCTTCAAATATTATGATCTTGTATCCAGCATATCTATGCACTAACATAAACTCTCACATAACTAAACACGCAGACAACAAAACAGTCAAACAACTAAACTCTTACAACACAAGCTTTGACTTTTTATTACAAAAGACTTTGAATTTGCTTGAGAGTTGACTTTTGAGCTTTGACTAGGCTTGACTTTCAGCTTCAGACTTCATGATCTTGTATCCAACAAATATATGCTCTAACAAAAGTTAAAGCTCAAAGTCAAATAAGTCAACTACTTTAGTTTAGTTCCCTTTGTAATAGTTAGTAGTATAAATTGTTTTTGTTTTGTCTGTGTGAAGGTGTGCAAGTGAGTTGAACCAAGTGGTACGTGGACAGAGAGAATCTTAGAGAGAGAAAGCATCATGTATACGAATTCTTGTAAACTGAGAAATTTGATTAATGACATATGACGATTTGAACTGATTTTCTTGTTGTTAATATTGATTCGGACTAGTATTGTGGGACACACAGCGTGGGCTTTTGAGGCATTTTTAGAAGGGTAGATACTTGGAGTTTTGGCGTATAAACTATTACTTTATTTTGGGAATTTGGGTTGACAACCGATTTAATTTAGATTAGTTTGTTGTTGATTTCATATTTGTTCACAGGTTTTGTAAACGCTATCACACTTTTACCCATTTTGGGTGGCTTACTCCGAATACAAACGTTATATTGCCGATTTTTCAATTTTTAAATTTACTCTAATTTTTAGAGTTTTACATAAACACATCAATGTAATAAAGAAAACCATTATCGAATACAAACAGAAATTGGAGAGGCAAACTTAAAAAATCATTGAACAATCGATTTGTAAAGAAGGTCAAACCTGGAGTGTGATAGGGAAGACATGGAGAAATCGAGTATAGATGTTGTAATCGAGATGGAATGTCGGTTAGAATCATACAAACCTGATTCATTTGTGTATTCTTCTTCAAACCATATCCATTGACCGATCTTTCACACAAGAACGAGCGACTTTTGGAATTCCAAACAAGAGCAAGAGCGATAAACCTTGATATTCAAATTTTGAATTTAAAATTGGGTGCATAAGTGTTCCTGTGAACTGGTCGCAGATTTGCTGCAACAAGGTTGAAGAAAACTAAACTTTAAGAAAGAAAATTTGGAAACGACCAAATTTGGAGTTGCTTTGAGCATCGAGAAGAAACAGAAACAAAGAAAGCTGAAAATAGGGTAAAAAAAAGAAATATTTGAGGAAGAAAGGGAGTGTAATGGTTTCCTATTTGATGGTGGTATCAATAACTTGTACATTAAGCTTCAATAGTTGTAATTAAGAGTTTTTTTTTTAATTTAGGCATGAAATGGTAGTATTTTGTGTTTTGTAAGTTGTAATTAAGAGTTTTTGTGTAAATGGTTATTAATGTAGTATATGAAAATGTATTATCCCAGATTCTCAAGCACAATTTAATCAAGATCAAGATTTAATAGTTACGAGATCTTAGAGAGAAAGTAGAGAGAGAAAACGTATGTGTCATATATCTCACATTATGAATATACAATGAATACTTCTTCTACCCAGAACTCTCAAAAGGCTACATGCTTATATATGTATACTACTTCACTCAAACAACACTCATAAAACATGTTGACTAAACTAGACTTTGACTTTGATTGACTTTGACTTTGACTTTACAACACTTAAATCTTGGATACAACAAAATACACTAACATTCTCCGCCCTTTGTATTCAATATTTAAAAAAATTGACGATAGTCTTCAGCACTTGATTCTTCAAACCTTTAACTTTAACAACTTTAAACAATGAAGCTTTGCCAATCTTCAATATCTGATGCTTTGAAGAATCTTGAAAAGTCTTTCACAAAGTCTTTAAACATTCATCAAGTCTTTAACAAAACTTTGAAACTAATTGAAACTTCTTTGAACTCTTCATCTTTAAACATTGAGGAATCTTTCAAAAACTTATATCTTCATCTCCGTAATCTCTGATCAGTCTTCGGAAAACCAACTTCTTTGAATCATCTCTGTATAATTTCTTTTCATCAAACTTGACTGAATTGAATGATAATCCAAGATCACTCTAAATCTTAGAGAGAAAAAGTATATGCGCCAAAATGTAAACTGTATTAAAAGTATTCGTTCAAGAGTTCCAAACAACACAAGGCCACAAGAGACTTAAATACCCTTAGCCAATACAAGATATAAAATCTTTAAGAACACAATATTAGACCAAGTTTATAAATACAATGATTACTATAAAATCTAACTTAACAATGTCCCCCTTAGTAATCATTGGCGCTCCGGTCTTCAATGTAAGCTGAATCAACCATCTTCAAAACAAAATAGACAGTCTAAACGACTTAGCAAAGCTTCTTGACTAAAAAAAAATTCTTCTCAGCATCTTTCAATTTATGTTGCCTTTGCTACCTTGACATGACCGGACCAGTTTGTAATAAGTTTGAAGGAACAATCGGTTCATCAGCTTGTGCTCTAGACGACGCACCTCTTTCAAATGTACTTGAATAAACTGTGGTGGTCAGAGCTGAAACAACAAAAGAACTAGTATAGCTGAGAAAACAGAAATTTGAGCAGATAAACTTTGAATTCTTTGTCTCCTTCTCTTTAACTTCTCCCCCTCATGACCTTGATGATCTGAATCAACTTGGTTATGTCTATGTTGGAGAAGAGACAACTTCAGATCTGCAAAACTGATTCGAAGAGGCTACAGAATAAAGGAGAAAGGGAAGATTTGCGCTACATGTTGGTGGCGCAAACTTAGTTTTGCGCTAACTGAAGGAGACGCAAATCTGAGTTTTGTGCTGCCAACTGTTGGCACAAATCTGACTTGAGATCTGAAAATTTTCACCTGTTGAGCTCTTTTACTCCCCCTACACAAATGCACTAAATATGACAATTTAAGTTAGCATTCGTATAGAAAATCAGGTACTCCCCCCTCGAAATGAGATATGGTCTTTAAGAATATTCTCCTTATTCACTCCCCCTCGAAAATTACACATACCTACTGACACAAATATGAGAACACAAGAATCGAAACATCAACGTAGAAAGAAAAATATACTGAATATGTATTTTGAAACAACTAAATATATCCAATTTTAAACACTAAACAAATTGAATTCTACTCAGTAAAATATCACAGATTAATCCATCAGTTGAAATCAAGTGTATGTTGTTGGATACAAATACAAGTTTCATTGCATATCAAGTTAAGACGTGATCATTTTCAAAAACTTTCATCAATCTATTCAGTGTGCTAGCATGCGAACTTCTATTAGCTTCAAGAAAATGTAATTCTAAAAATATAATAGAGAACTTTGCCTTTACTCACACTAAACTGTCAAGAATTTAAGATTTTCACAAATTTATAGGTTTATCGCAACTCAAACATATCACCAAGTATCATGAGATGTGTGCTCATTGGCATCTTTTAGCATTGTGCACATTGACATCTTCACATGAGTGTGCTCTTTGGCATCTTTTAAGCTTGTGCACATTGACATCTTTTAATCAAGAAGTTTAGTAAGTAAAGAACACGTCGTAAACGTAACTTTGTATCTGATCCTAATGCAGGATTTGGGTTAGCCACTCCCAGACCAGTTGGCCTTAGGGGACTATGTGTCAAGCACCCCTTGGAACTTACTCTCCCAGACCAGAAAAGACACATCGACACATCCTACATCCGTTCATACTAGTAGAACATGACTTTCGATCTGATTCTATAGAAGGATTTGGGTTCGATCACTCCTAGACCAATTGACCTTAGGGGACCAGATGACAAGCATCCCACGGAAATTACTTTCCGAAACCAGAAAGGTCACAGGTACAAACATTTAAACTTAGAGATTTTTGTATTTTATATATATTTAAATCATCCCAATCACCCAGTTTTACATCTAAGTACTTAGCCCATATTTTCATTACGATCCATAATTCTGACTTTTAGGTTTTCTAAGCATTGTAAACTATAAATATTCCGAATAACACAACTTTAAAGCATTTTCAAAAGTTTCAAACATGTTGTTGACCTTTCGATTTTTGTAAGACTTGAAAGTTGAACATATAAAACTTTGATATAAACAAAGCAACTTTAAAATTTATCCTAGACACACATTTTATTCAAAAGAAAGAAAAACCGTAAAACTTTTACATTATAGAATAAAATTTGTAAAGGTTTAAACTTTTAAATCCAATATGCCGAGTTTTGAAAGCAGAAAAGTAAAATGTTTTTCATCTAAAGCTTTTTGTAAAAATATAGGAAACTTGATATTCAGTTGGAACTAAATATATTTCAATAGTACCTTCTTCGACATGATGTTTTAAAGAAAGTGATACGTCATATCAACGTTTTTTATCTGATCTAGCGTGCTCAGATTCTTGAAAAGATTGAGATAACTGGAACAATATCACTGTCAGAGATAGGTGCAGCGGAATATTAAGTAGATGCGCTCATAGTTTCTCATTTGTCCCGAAGCTAAATACATTGAAGTACGGGTTCTAAGATGATTTACTTAGAAGCCTTTCGTTCTCTTACTCCCCCTTGACATTAGGTGCATGCAACTCAGAATCAATCTTGGGTTTTGGTACCCACTTGTATTTGGGTCTAAGTTTGTTAGTTGCAGTTCTAATGGGAGAATATTTGTTAGATTTGACAAACAAAGCATGAGAAAGATTATCAGAATAATGACCATAACCATCAGTAGAGGACGAAGCATAATCATCTGAACTTGAACTAGAGGAAGAATATGAGAAATATTTTGCAATTCGAAACATTTGCTTTATTAAGTATTTTGAAATTTTGTTACAAATAGCAAATGAATCACTATGACAAAGATTATCTACACATCGATCCTCAACAGTCGTAGATTCATCAGATGTCCGCTTGACCCTCCATATCTGCCTTGTAGGAGTTCTCAAAGTCCTATCTGAAATATTCGAATCAGAAGAATTAGAATTTTCAAAAATAACATTACCTTGTTTCTTTGACTTCCTTGACCTTCTTCTTTTACGCTTTGGTTTATAATAATCATCATTTAGTGTAAAAAATTCATCAAGAATTTTTGATTTAAAATTTGAATCTGAAGAAACAATTTTACCTAAGAAGCCTAACTGATCAGACAATATACCTGAACTTTCCTCGGAGTCAGAAAATTTTTCAGAAAAAGATTGAGAATTTGGAACATCCTTTTTGTTTTCCTCAAAATCAGAAGAAAATCCATAAACAAAATCTTGTTTTTGAGAAATTAATTTTTCTTCAAGACTTGTCGTCATGAAAGAAAGAATTACATTTGTTTCAACTTCTCTTTGACAATTTTGTTCTTCCATTTTATCTTCAAGATCAATGATTTTGTTTTCTAGCACTAATGGAGGAATATATCTCTTGGACTCATAAGAAACTGGAGATATATTTTTCTTACCAGTGTTAGTAGCACATAAATAATCATCAAACAATGAAGATTTAATGGGAGATATGACATTTAAACTGTTTCTGCTCTTCTTTGATTTTTCAGGAAAATATTTGGCATTTTCACGCGTGTAAACAAAACGAATTTCCTTGTGCGTGTTTTTCATTCTTTTCTCATTTTTGATTTCTAAAACTAGCTTTTCATTCATCCAATCAATTTTGAATTGAGGAGCATATCTAGCAAACTTTAGTTAATCGAATTTATATAAAGTGGGGGACTTTTCTATAGCATTGTCTAAACAATGTGGATTTTCAAAACCAAGTCCCCATCTTTCCTTTATAGACTTATAACTCCTCGGTTTATTCATATATAATGTTTGTTTAGTTTGATCTCTCAAATATAATTTTTCTTCCAACTCCTTTTATTTTATCAGAAAAACTATCTTTTAATTTGGTCATTTCAGTCAAAGAATCAAGATAAGTCATATTTGATTTTTCTAAATCATCCAATTTCTATTGATTGATTTCTTTTGTATGAGTCAAAATAGATTTTTCATCTTTCAAAGAAATTTTTAATTTTTCAATCAAATTTGACTTTTCTGTATTTAAATGTTTTTCAGGTAATGATGTTCATTTGCGAAGATATAAATTTGAAATCAAATTCAGAAAGTACCTCAGATTCATCAATTTAATCATCATCATCATCATCACTCTGATCATCTCTTAGGAAGCACATAGTAGTAGTTTCCACATTATCAGCTTCATTGTCAGAGTGATCTAGCCAGTATTCTTCTTCAACTAGCAAAGCAGTGTCGTTCTCTCTTTTCTCAGCTAGTTCCAGTTTCTTCCGATAATATGCCAAATCCCGAACCACCTTTGCTTGACAATCCTTTGCAATGTGACCCGTCTTTCCACAGTTAAAGCATGCAACAGCTTTCTTAGCCTCGGGCACTTTGATAGTCTTAGAACCAGAAGTGAAGCTAAGGTTGTTAGAACCCGAACGATGTTGAAACTTCTTATTGTAGTGCTGAGAAAGAAGAATCATTGCTTTCTGTAGAGCTTCGCCATCATCATCAGTGGCCCTGTCATAACCATTATCAGACAATGCTTGTTCAGCCAATTGGCTCATGAGGAGTGCAATCGGGTCCACTGTCTTCTTGTTTTTCTTGTCAAGTTTGGCCTTCTTCTCCTTGACTATGCTCTCATCTGTCATCAAAATCTCATAAAATATCTTGGATTTGCATTTTAGAGACCCGTACATCATTCCTCAATCTGTGACATGATTTGTTCCATTCTGGTTGAAGAGCATTGAGAAACTCCAGATTAGTCTCTAACTCAGTCTTTTGCACTTTTATGTTTTGCAAATCGTTCAATACTACCGAGAACCTGTCAAAGACACTCTTCAAAGTCTCACCATCCTTTGCTTTGAACTCCTCAATATTGTTCATGTAGCGCGTTTGTCGGAGTTGTGTTGGAACCGTTGACCCAAGCATGATCTTTTCTAACTGGGTCCACATCATCATCGGATCGTGCTTGAAACAATCAATTCGATTGTAGATTGAATTAGGCAATGCTAGCATCAGGTTAGACTTTGCTTCGCGATCGGCATTTTCTCGTGAAATCTCTTCGACAGTCAAGGGAAAATCGTTCTTAGGTTTGACGAATGATCCTTCAGTAAATGATTTCATCATGTTCTCTCCATTTTCTTGACGCCCGATGAAATTAATGAATCGATCTTGCCATTGAGTGAATTCATTCTCATTTATCAAAACCGGAGGACGAGTATCTGTTCCCAACGACACCATGATATCGTTATTGTAAAACTGGGCTTGAAAAGAGAATTTTGACATATCCATATCTTCAGAAAATCTGAGAAAAATGCCCAAGTCTTGAAACAGATAGAAGTTGGCGCAAACAAGAGATTCGCGCTAACAGTCATTGGCGCAAACTAGGTTTTGCGTGAACAGAAGGTGGCGCAAACTTGTTTTGCGCGAGACGTTGATGGCGTAAACTGTACTTTGCGCTAAACTAAAGTGGCGTAAACTGGAACTTTGCGTGAACAATAACTGGCGCAAACTTGAGTTTTACGTTAGACAATGGTGGCGCAAACTTAACTTTGCGCGAGACAAATGTGGGGCAAAATGAACTTGCGCGATGAATTGCTAGCATAAACTGAACATTTCGTGAGATGTAGATGGCGAAAAAAATAACTTGTGCGAGACTGATGATGTAAATCTGTTTTGCGCGAAACTAAGATGGCGCAAATATCTCTTTGTGCTATGAACTGATGGCGAATAGACAATTCCTGATCTTGGCGAGAACTCAAAAAACAAAAGAATCTAGCACAAACTGATGATCTAGCGCAAAGCTTGATGAATCTGGCGCAAAACTTGATGAACTTGGCGCAAACTTCAGATGAACTGGCTCAAACCTGATGAACTGACGCAAACCTGAGATGAACACCACAAAATACTCTTGGATCCTTCATAATGGTTTGACATTCTCCGCCCTTTGATCTGAGTATCCGTCAATTCATGAAATGTATATATCCGAATCTTTTCAAATTCAGACATAATGAACAATGTAACCCTGATTCAACAGATGAAACAGTTAATATGCATGTAAGTAGCACAAAGCCACTTTGTACAACAAATGTACATTGGAAAGGGGCTTTTGTGATGACCACTCTCCCAAGGCTTCCATTCAATCATCGAAAAACCACTAAGGAAATTTCTATGAATGTTATGACAAGAAAACGTATTCCTTATGTGTACGTGCAAGTGTAGAATGATTGAAGCTACTTAGCTTGATCAGGCTCAAATTGTGTATGTGTGTTCCAGATTCTAATTTCTATTCAATTACAATCAAACAAACAAGATTTAACAATCAAATTTACCTGTTTGATTACTCTTTCAATTCACAAATACACTTTCTCTCTCTAGAACTCTCTCTCTCTCTCTCTCTCTACAATCTGATATGTATTCTCTCAATTTCCACATTCTAACTCTTGTATCTACTGAAAGTACAAGAAGAAAATGTATTTATACTAACACCTAATACAAAGGAAACAACAAATACAAATACAACTAAGTTTGACTTATTTCAAAATAGACTTTGACTTTTAATGAGATTTGACTTTAGCAGCTTTGACTTCCTCAACTTTGACCTTCAGTATTCTTGATCTTGTATCCAACAGATTTATGCTCTAACAATCTCCCCCTTTGGATTCAAGATCATTGTTGAAAGATCTAGCAATTCATTCTTCACTTTAAGCTCTGTCAAAGCAAACTCCCCTTTTTCATTGATGATCTTCTTTCCAAAACTGTCTTCAAACAATTAACAATCTCCCCAATGCTTACATAGAACACTTTCAGACTTTTGGAAAGAAATTATCTTCAGAATCAGCTCAAATGCTTTAGCAAATAATCTTCAAAGAAAAATTCTTCAAAACTTCAGAAATTCTTTGACCGTCTTCAAAACTTTAAATCTTTGTCATTTCTTTGATATCATCTCCCTTTAACTTCAAAAACTTTAACATTTCTTCAAACCTTTAACATTCAACATTTCTTCTAACTTTTCAACCAACATTTCTTGATTTGAACTCTTCTCCCCCTTTTTGATGAATTGAGCATCAACATCATCAAAACTTTCATCAAAAAATGTCTTTGACCATTCTGATCTGAGCCTCTGATTCTTTGCCAATTCGAACAATGTATTTATCCAGATCTTTTCAAATCCGGACAAAATAAGAATGTAACTCCTGAATCAACAAATAAATCAGTTAAAATGCCTGTCAGTAACACAAAGTCACGGTGTGTAACGAATACACAATATAAAGGAGCTTTTTGATGTTCACTCCCCCAGGGCTTCCATCCAATCATCGAAATACCACAAAGGCAATTTCTATGAATGTTATGACAAAGAAACGAATTCTTTGTGTGCTCGTGCATGTGTAGAAAGAATTAAGCATGAATAATTGCTTTTATAATAAGGCTCAACATTGTGTAAACCACTGAGACAACAGTAGATAAACACAGACTCTAAGTGCATGATTGAAGTGCGAAGGTGGGGCAGACTTCCTTCTTTTTCAATATCCAGATTTTCCAAATGAAAACCAGATAGATAATATGCTGCGTCCCCAGAAAAATATGAAACATTTTCTTTTTGAGAAGAAAATGAGTGGTTGGTGGGGTTTAAGCAAGAGTTGGCATGGGCTATTTGCCTGATTCAATAACATTCACCAAAGAATTGTGAAATGCTAGTAATGTGGCTGCCCGGCTCAGAAAGTAGTTGGTGCAGAGTTTGATATTCTTTTACTCTGATCTCTCACCCTCTTTCTTTTTAATCAATAAGCTCACTACTAACCAAACTCTCTTTTCCATTTTACCTCAGCACACCCATACTCATTTCTTTTGACTCCTCACACTCAATCACTAAGGGATTAACTTCATGGGTAGGAAACACTGGTTAACGTGAATCCATAGAAGTTTAGTTAATTCCTAACACAAAGAACCCAAGTTCCTATAAAGCATGAGTTGCTCAAATGGTTTAACTTTTTCAGTAAAACGCATATACAAATGCCAGATATAAGTATGCTCAGTGATATAATCATGAAAATATGAGCATTTTAAACCATTGAAGTATTTTCAAACAAGGAAATTGAATGAATGAACATGAATGCAAAAGACTTGTTTGAAAATCTGACATTGTATTAAAATGATCAGAAATGAATGATATAACAATTAAGGCTTATGGTCAAGAATAATGGATATTTGTCTATATGAAACAATATACAGACATTCTTGAATGAAACGCTTTGAAATGAAATATCGCTCAAAAATTCTTTGAATACAAGCGGAGTGTCTTACCATCGAATAAAAGTTGTTTCAATTTAAAGACATGGTAAGAACATGTTGAACAAAAATTCAAACCAGTGTGTGTGAATACTTGAAAGTATATAGAAAAGACAATACGCAAGTATTTATCTTTGTAAACACACGGTTTGTAAACAATTAAGCACAAAATAAAAAATGAAAAACATTTAAAATCACACTTCCAAATTATAAAATCTGTTTAAAAATCAGGAAGTGGTTTGAACATTTAAGAACATGTTTTCTATACCTGAAAGTTGTTCTTCTCTCAGATACATTTGAGATTAAGATTAGAAATTTACCTTAGCACTCAATCTTAATACTCAGAAAATCAAGCTATCGTCATTAATATATGATCGTGTCAGCTTCTCTCATCCTGTATAAGTCTCAAAGTCTAGTCAAAATTTATTCACAAAATTTATTCAAGAATAAACTATGGAAAACAGTAAAACAATTATAGAACGAGTTCTGATCAGAAATAATCAGAAATCATTGTCTTACTCCTTGTTAATTATAAGCTCCCCCTAAAATCATGCATTGCAAAAAGTTTGTCAGTTAAGCAAAATGCAGAAATTAGTTTTACTCCCCCTCAAATGAATATAGATCATCTAACAATCTTCTCATACTCCCCCTGAGATCATGAGCAAACAATTAAAGTGCAGATATCCTTCAGACATAAAGATTAAAGAAAATGATGAAAAATAACAATTCATAACTTTAGCAGGTAACAACTGATTATGTCTTAAGATTTAACATTCCAAGCTTAGAGATAAGAAAATTAAATCTCTTTTCATCTAATGGTTTGGTAAATAAATCTGCAAGCTGATTATCTGTTTTTACAAAATAAAGTTCAATTGTTCCTTTTTCAACATTATCTTTTATAAAATGATACCTGACATCAATGTGTTTGGTTTTCGTATGCTGGACAGGATTAGCAGATATTGCAATCGCACTCTTCGAGTCACAGTAGATTGGAATTTTTTCATACTTGAATCCATAGTCTCGTAACTGTGTTCGCATCCACAAGACTTGAGAGCAGCAACTGGCAGCAGCTACATACTCTGCTTCAGCAGTCGATGTGGAAACGCATAACTGTTTCTTTGAAGTCCAGCTAACGAGCTTGTCTCCAAGGAATTGTACGTGACCAGAAGTACTCTTTCTGTCCAACATGCAACCTGCATGATCTGCATCTGAATATGCAGTCAGTTGAAACCCTGTATCCTTAGGATACCACAGACCAAGGTCTGCAGTCCCCTTCAGATATCTAAAGATCCGTTTGACAGCGACCAAATGGGATTCTTTGGGAGCAACTTGATATATAGAACAAAGACATGTTGAGAACATAATATCTGGTCTACTGGAAGTTAAATACATCAACGATCCTATCATACCTCTATAGGTTCTAACATCAACACTTTTTCCCGAAGGATCAGTGTGAATCTTTGTTCCTGGTGCCATCGGGGTGCCAATAGATTTGCAATCTTCCATTTTGTATTTCCGAAGAATGTCCAAAATGTACTTAGATTGGTTAATAAAAATCCCCGTAGAAATCTGTTTAACTTGTAATCCAAGAAAGAAATTCATCTCTCCCATCATACTCATTTGAAAACGTGACACCATGAGGTTAGAAAAGTTTTTGCAATATTTTGGATTAGTAGAACCAAATATTATATCATCAACATAAATCTGAATAAGTATAATATCAGCTTTTTCCTTCTTTATGAATAAAGTGGTATCGATCTTACCTTTAGAGAAACCAGACTTGACCAAGAATTTGGATAAGACGTCATACCAGGCTCGTGGGGCTTGCTTTAATCCATAAAGGGCTTTGTCCAATATGTAGACATGATCTGGCTTATCTGGATTAACGAACCCTTCTGGTTGAGACACATACACGTCTTCTTTAAGAATGCCATTCAGAAAAGCTGTTTTCACATCCATCTGAAAGACTGTGAAGTTCTTATGAGCAGCGTAGGCAAGAAAAATTCTTATTGCCTCTATACGCGCTACTGGAGCATACGTCTCGTCATAATCGATGCCTTCCTCTTGCCGGTAGCCTTTGGCAACAAGTCTAGATTTGTTTCTGATGACGACAACATCTTCATTCTTTTTGTTCTTGAATACCCACTTAGTACCGATCACGGTTTTGCCTTCTGGTTTAGGAACCATTCTCCAAACATTTAGGGCTTCAAATTGATTGATCTCTTCTTGCATTGCAGATACCTAGTCCGAATCAGCAAGAGCCTCAGATACTCGAGTTGGCTCAATCTTGCTGAGGAATGAGTCATGCATACACTAATTAAGAGTCGCTGACCTTGTCTGAACAGGCTTTTCAAAATCTCCAATTACTTGATGTAATGGATGGTCCTTGGTCCAGCGATGCTTATGTGGGAGTGGAATAGATGAATTCTGAACATGATCATCATCTTGAAATCCACTTTCAAAATCTTCAGTTTGAATTACAGGAGAGGGATTTTCAGTTGAAGTTTCATGTGCAGAAGTATCAGTGGGAACAGCAGATTCAGGCTGTTGAGTAGACAAAGTATTACACCCAACCGAAACAGTTACTTCTGGCTCAATATTTGCTTGTGCATCTTCAACTGTAGGAGTAACAATAGGAATATGAGTTTCAGACTGAACGGGGGATACTTGTTCAGTAATGACCTCTGAAGTGACTGGATGATTACAACTTGTATCTTCAGACCTGTCAGTCACAGAAGATTTAGATATATTAGATCCTAGAAACTCATCATAAAAGAATTCAAATAACAAATCTAAATCAGTTAAATGTGAAGTAGATGTAGAAGCGTTATCCAAATTTTTCGCTGTAGAAACAAGTTCTGTACTGATCTGCCCAGAAGCTAATACGTCAATAATAACGGGTTCTGAACTGATTTGATCAGAAGCCATATCTTCATCAAATGTGACATTGACGCTCTCCACAACTGTCTTTGACTTCTTTATATAAACACGATATGCAGCAGATGTTGAAGAATAACCGATAAAGATGCCTTCGTCCGCTTTAGCACTGAATTTGTTCAGACTCTCTCTGTCATTAAGCACAAAACATTTACACCCAAATATATGAAAGTATTTGATGGTAGGTGTTCTGTTGTTGATCAGCTCATATGGAGTCTTTTGAAATCGACGGTGAATCATGGAACAATTTTGCGTATGGCATGCAGTCGACACAGCTTCCGCCCACAAGAATAGAGGTAGATCCGATTGACTAAGCATAGTCCGAGCGGCCTCGACTAGCGTCCTATTACGTCTTTCTACTACTCCATTTTGTTGAGGGGTTTTAGCAGCAGAATACTGATGTGAAATCCCAACTGAATCGAGATATTCATCAACAATCTTGTTCTTGAATTCTGTGCCATTGTCAGTTCGAAGGAACTTGACTTGTCGCTGTAGTTTCACCTAGGTCGTCTTTAAGAATGAAATTAGTACTTCTGGTGTCTCATCTTTTGAACGAAGAAATTTGACCCACGTGTATCTGGAGTAATCGTCCACAATTACCAACACATATTTCTTACCACCCAAACTCTGAGTTCTCATTGGTCCACATAAATCCATGTGTATCAGTTCGAACGGTTTGTGTGCGGCTCTCTTCATCTTACCCTTCTCACATGCTGCGCATAAGTGTTCTCGTTCGTATTTCAGCTCAGGAAGGCCCTTTACCAACTTCCCACGAACCAGCTTGTTGATGTAACGAAAGTTCAAGTGAGATAACCGTCTATGCCAGAGCCAACTTTGTTGTTGTGTAGCTTTTGTCAACAAGCATACCTGATTGTCAATCTGAACTTCGGACAAGTTGATGGTGTAGAGGTTTGTCTTTCTATGTCCACCCAAGAGTTCTGTTCCGTCTTCAGTACGAACTTAGCAACTCTTAGACTTGAAGTTGACCTCTAACCCTTTATCGCAGAATTGACCTATGCTGAATAAGTTGTTCCCTAAGCCTTTGACATAACTCACTTTACTGATCGTTATATTGTCTTGTATAATGTCACCATATCCTAAGATACGTGAAAGCTGATCGTTTCCAAATCTGACATTTCCACTGAATTTCTCTGTATAGTTAGACAATAAAGCTTTTTGCCCAGTCATATGCTTGGAACATCCACTATCCAAGTACCACATATGTCGGGTCTGCAAGAGAAATCAGGCAATAACAATTTTAGGTACCCATTTAAGAACGGGCCCTAACGGATTAGCACAAGATTTTGGTATCCACTTGAAAATGGATCCTCTGTTCATTTGAAAACCATTAAAATCATTTTATCTAGAAGAATATACATGATAAGATCCATACCAATCAGAAGAATCATGAGAATAAGCAAAGTCAGTTTTCCGATAAATATGATGAAATTTAGTAGTAATAGGAGATAATTGAATCAACTGCTTTATTGAATAACTCTTGTAAGAAGTTACAAGGTTTTGTTTATGAGAAGCACATTGATCAACTATATCAGAATCACTACTATCAGTTTTAATACAAGAATTATCAGTAACTGATTCCACTATCTCATCATCCCTCCTTTTTGGTCTCCATTCAGATTGAGCTTTCGACTTTTTCTTCTTTAAATCTGAAACATAAGATATAGATTTATTAGGAAAAGCAGATTTCCTAGATTGAGTTTTCTGATGTATACCAGTGTATTTCTGTTTCTGTAGTCGCTGTTTCTTATGTTTCTTACCATGAGCATAGTAATCAGCAGTTACAGAAACTAAATCACCAACCTTAGTTGATGTTTCACCAATATGAACAGCACTTGGTAACACTTTGTCATTTTTAAGACAAGTATAATGATCAGGAAGGTTAGAATGAATGTCAAACATATCAGATTCTTCCATGCTCCCATCATCAGAATTAAAAAAATCATTTGCAGACTCAAATAAGTCATCAGAATTATCAGATGAAGATTGAGAAGCCTTAGAAACTGTAGAACACTTTGTTGATTTAACTTGAAAAACAGTGTTCTTTAAAACTGTAGAAAATACATTTTGTTCTATATCAACCAAAAGTTTTTCATCAGATAAAACATTTTCAAGCTCGACTATTTTGCTTTCAAGAATAGATGTAGGAACATAAACCTTTGCAATTGCAGGTTTTGCCTTCATCTCTGAAGCGGAATAACTAACAAAATAGTCATTTGAAAAAACTTTTGGTGTTTCTGAAAGATAACTATCATTTAACTTTACATAGTTAAATGGTAGTTGCATTTTCTTTTTATTCTTTCTATTTTCAGTTTCTTTGGCCTCATCTTCGTCTGACAATTTGGTAACAAATTTGGGTTTTAAATGAGTATATGTACCAGCACAAACAAGAAAATCATAGTTATAAAGTGTCGGCTGTTTTCTGATGGCTTTCTTAAGATAATGGGGGTTGTTTAAACCAAGTCCCCATCTTTGCTTAACATCAACCTCTTCATTAGGAGCATTAAGAAAAATGGTTTGATCTGTTTGACCTATTTTATAAAGTTTAACTTCCAGATCATTTACCTTCTTGTTCAAATTCTTGTTTTCAACCTGCAATTTATAAACAGTTAGTGCAGATTCATTCTTTTCAAACTCATATTTATTTACTTTACCTTCAAACTCAGAAATCTTCTTTTCAAAATCATCTACTTTGGATTTAGAATCAGAATCAGATTTGCGTAAAGAATCAATCAGATCTTTGTTTGAAATAACAGAAGTATTAAGTTCAAAGATCTTCTTGTTCTTTTTAGCAACCTTTTCCTTTTCATTTTTCAGATTATTTTGTAAATTTTGAAGCTCAACCACTGTGACAGCTGTCAAATTTTGAATAATGAGGTCAGCACCCTCAGAATAATTTATAAGTTTTGTCACTTTTTAAATTTTATTAAAAGCCTTTAAGATAAAAAGTTTCCCCGAAAAATTTAGAAGTTGCGTTAAAGACCCGGAACAGTTCCGCATCTGACCGTCACTGTCCAGAAATGCCAAATAAGTGAATAAAAGTCCAAAATTCTTAAATTATAAAAATCAGAATTTTAATTTCTCTTGCATTGCAAAATTTTCAAAATTGTCATTTATTTAGCAAAAATTGAGAATCGGGTATTTCGGTTCTCAAATATATCTGATAATGAATAGTTTAAAGCTAGTAAGTCAATTAATGGTATTAAATTAAAATTATTTTTTTTATGTGTTGGTGAGTCACAAGACACTTGTCCTAAATCTACCAATTATATTATTTATTTTCTTTAATTAAAAACCAAATTAAAACCAATTAACACTCCTCATTTTCAATATCAACTCCTCACCTCCTCTCCCTCTTCTCTCTCTCTCTTTTCGGCCGAAAACCCTCCACCACCATCACCATTTTTAATTTTTTCTTCTTCTTCTCATCTCATTGCTAAAAATCAAAAATCCAACCAAGAATCCATCACCATTTTGAAGTTGGAATCCAAGTCTTCATCTCCTTTTGTGAAGGTAATCACTTAACACTTCCATTTTTCAAGTTTATAATCAAAAGTGGTATATTTCATATCTTTTATGTAAATGTTATACAATCCAAGTTTTGGAAGTGAAATGGGATGCATTAGTATATATATATTTGCTAATGAACCATTTAATGATCTTCCAATGAAACTAGGGTTTCCATGTGTGTTATTTTGGAATTTTGTCAAGAGATGATAATTTTATGAAATGTGGTTTTTGGTCCACAAAATTTTAATAATGTTGGATTGAAATTTATGCATTTATATCAATTTTGTGTATAAATAAACTCTTAGAATGAGATTGTTCAATCTCATATGATTAAAGAGTTCTAAATAGTGTTAAATCACTAAGCTAGTGTTTATGTTGTCTTGCATGTGGTTGAAAATTTGATAATGAGAAGGATTACCTTTGATATTTATATTATATGAGTTTTTGACTCTTGTTTCAATGAGTGTTAGTATAAAAATGTTCTTATGAAGGAATTTTCCAAGTTCCACATGATTAAGAACTTATCAATAGTGGTAATGTCATTTTATAATATGTTATGTTCATGCATGCATAAGTTAGTTTATTTTGTTGAGGAGTGAAGACATGGTTTATATCTAAAAACCATGTCTAATGATCAACATTTGGTAACATAAAATGGTATTCATTCATTTTAGAATCTGTCCAGAAAATGGACTCCACTTCTAGCTTGCACAACTCTCAAACCACTTGTCCAAATTTGGGGATTTTGCTTCTAAACTTTAGTTTAGAGTGTTAGCTTTCTAAAAACTCCAAAAACATTGAATTTGGAGTTGATTTGGGCACTTTAATGGAATTTACAAGAAAATGGTGCAATCTGCCCAGTAAAGACAGATTCATACACCTATCTTGTAGAGGCCATAACTCCCTTGTTACTCATCCAAATTAAGTGAATCTTTTTCCAAATGTTAGGATTTTGAGTTAGGTTTGCATCCATATATGGATCACTGTCTAATTCCAAGAATTGATACCTCAAAAACCTGTTACAAGTGAGGTATGTCACTGATCCGAAAATCAGTGACACTTTATTTTACAAAAATTATTTGATGTATCAAAAGTTATTCAAAAATTATGAAAAAATGCAGATTTAATATAAACATATCATAGTTTCATCAAAAAATTTGTGATTAAATAATTCTCTTGAGAAGTTAAGTTTCCGTGTTGAAATTACCGGATAACTTTCTGGACAGCATGTGCTGAATCCAGAAAGGTAAATTTTATCAAGTTTAATTCATGTCTTATTATATTTTGGAACTTTGTTTAGACAAAATAATTATGGACTAAGAAACTTATTTGATGACATTTCATGGGACAATTGGACATATTGGTTGGACATCGGAATAGGGTATTAATGTGTTTCTTATGGCAACTCTTATATAGGGAAAGTTAAGGCGTGACAAAATTCATTAAGTTTAAAGTAAAGCTTCACTCGTTGCTTTCATCAAGGTGAGTATTCACAGCCCCACTTTTATCGTTTTAATTGATTTTGGGGTGGAAAGCATGTTTAAATTGCGTATTTAAAGATTCATGAGAATTGTTTGAAAGTATTGCGAATTGGCAATTTATAAGCCTTTGTTAAAAGCGTTTGGAATTGTAAGCTATATGATAAGTATGCAATTGATGTGTTGAGTTTTTAATGTTAAGACCCCGTGACACTACTATTAACTCGAAGAAATTCGGGCATATAGTATTAGTGGGTAGCGCTATTTGGTGTGACAAGCCCACCTTAATGCTGACGAGCAGGGGTGCACTATACTAGAGAAGATGACTAAACATGTGGCATGAACCACCGCTGAGTTAGTTCATCGGGGGCGTTGAAATTGGTCAGGGACAGCTTAGTAGTGGCTCAACGTAATTTTGTCTTTGCATACACTTATCATAAAGAAATTTAAGTTGTGGTACTCATGAATCAAAGAATTGAAGTTGGTTTTTACCTATGTTCTACGAATGTTAACTTGCATACAAAAGCGATTTGTGCATATTTAAAACCTGTGAACTCACCAACTCTTTGTAGTTGACCTTGGTTTTTATTCATGCTTTTCAGGAATCGAGAAGGTAATTCCATGATGCTTTATCAGCGTACTCATATTTTGAAGCAAAACTATTTTTGCTTTAAGCGTATCTTATGTTTAAAAGATTTGAAATTTGTAAACGATGATGATATTGTGTTCTTAAAATGTAATGTATTTTGAATGATTAGTAAATGTTGGTATGTTTATAATCTTGTGCTATGGCATCGGAGCTGTTACGCCTCGTGTTTCCGCTTTAGCGGGGTGTGACAGATTTGGTATCAGAGCCATAGATTATAGGGAATACCGGTTTTATTTTAAAAACCACACACTATAACCTTTTACAAATAAAGTTTTCAAAATTAAGGTACGCTGTAGTATAACTAAGATGTGTTTCACATTATCATATTTTAACTTAAACAAAGCTTGATCACCTTTGTTTAATTTAAGTGTGTATAAAGGGGGAATGGATTGGCTATACTAGGAATTACTAAGAATAGAAACTTTTTGATATAAAAATGAGAAGCATGATTGTTATGTGAGTTTACATGGTACTTTTGATTTTTTTTACATATAAAAATTATAGCATGATTGACAATTAAACTTTATTAATTATCGCAGTCATCATGTCTCGATCACCATCACACCGAGATCAGTCGCTTGACGATTATGACCCATCGGAGCACGAATATACTGATTCTGATCGATCACCTGAGAGGTCGGTCACCCCCATTTTGGAGCCGACTTCACCCGTTCCACGTAGGGACGAGGCGGGACCTTCTCGACTTAGGAGTCGGAGGGTATCGCCACCGCCATGCGCTGATATACCAATGTCTCAACCAACTGGTATGACAACATTAGAAAACTACTGGGTTTCGGGTATGGCTCGAGAAGTAGAGAGGGTTAGAATGGAAGTAGACCATCATGAGCATTCCATCGATGCACTCATGATGATAATGAGTTCAAGTGATCAGATTCTAAATGGACTTATATCAATGGTGAGTGCGGACGATCAAGCTATGAGTGGAATTATGAGGGAACTGGTGGAAACTAGGGCGATGGTAGCATGGTTGCACACTTGCTTATCGGTGGTGATGGGACTTTTAGTGATTGTGATAGCGTGGATGATGGTGTCGTTTTTTGGACATTAGTAGCGTGGTTTACTTATGGATATTTGTATAACTAAATTTCTTTTGAAGATGTGTAACTCGTCATATTAGTACATTATTAAATAGCTTGACTATTATTTTTGGATGAATGTTGAATGTATGGCGTAGTTTTGTAATGATAATGAATATGTTTATGTTATATTGTTTATGTATGTTTAAGAATTGTGAATTTCAATTCCATGAGGTTGATTTTTGATATATTAGATGTATGATTAATCAAATACAATTTATATTGTATTAAGATTAAAGGATAGAATTAAGGGAAATAAGAATATGAAATTAAATATTGACGTGGCTTTAAAATAAATTGTGCAATAGAATTATGCCGCCTAGGAGAGAAGATCCTGAGATTGCACGACTCGTATCCGAGCAAATTTTAGCTACACTTCCTAACATAGTCAGTCAGATAGCAGCGGGTTTAAATGTTAACCAACCTAATCAACCAGGAGTCGGTGCAAATATAGAAAAATAATGTACCTATAAGACTTTTAGGTCTTGTAATCCAAAAGAATTTCACGGTACCGAAGGAGCGGTTGGGTTATTATCTTGGATTGAAGGAATGGAATCCGTCCTTCACATAAGTAAATGTTCGGAAGCAAATAAAGTAGAATTCGCAGCTTGCTTACTACAAGGAAGAGCACTGACATGGTGGAACACTCAAGTGCAGACTAGAGGAAGAGAAGCAGCTAACAAACTCACTTGGGATGAGTTTAAGGAAATGCTTAGGGAAGAATATTGTTCAAGAAGCGAAATGCAGAAATTACAAGCAGAATTATGGGAGCATGAAATGAAAGGAAATGACATTGAAGCGTACACGGCACGATTTCATGAGCTGGCAAAGATGGTGCCACATCTGGTTACGCCAGAAGAGAATCGGGTAGACAGATATGTCTGGGGTTTAGCTCCAGAAATCCGAGGTGATGTGACCTCGGGTAATCCAAAAACCATTCAGGAGGCGGTAAATCTGGCAACCAAGCTCACCAATAATGCCAATCGATCGGGGCTTTTCATTCGCGATAAAGTGAAAGGAAAAAGGAAGGTCGAGGAAACTTCAAGGAGACCGTTTGACAGAAGAAGGGGGAAGGAACAGAGAACGGTGGGTAATTATGGAATTCAAACTCAAATAGCCGATAAAGGAAAGGAAGTATACCCGAGATGCGACAAGTGCAACAATCGACATTTCGGAAATTGTGTTATTTATCTCAAATGTAACAAAGGAGGTCATTATGCGAAAGATTGTAAGTATGGGGGAAAGCGAGCTTGTTTTGAATGTGGGAGTCAGGATCACTTTAGGAATGCCTGTCCTAAGTTTGTCAGAAGGATGAACGCAAATCGGACTCGACCGGCAAACCAGAGGAATCAAAAAGGTCAAGCACGAGGCCGAGTATTTGAAATTGGAGCGGAAGAAGCGAGACAAGATTCGGATGTGATCACAGGTACGTTCCTCTTAAATAATCATCGTGCATCTGTATTATTTGATTCCAGAGCAGATAGAAGCTTTGTGTCATTAAGTTTTAGATCAAAAATTAATCAAATGCCCTAAAAGCTAAAAGAAACTTATGTCATTGAGTTCGCTAACGGACAAGAGATTAGGGTTGATGATGTATTTTTGAATTGTACCCTGAGTCTAGCTGAAAAGGAATTTAAGATAGATCCAATCCCAATAAAGTTAGGAAGCTTTGACGTAGTTGTGGGCATGGACTGGTTGTCCAATAACCAAGCGGAAATATGTTGCTCCGAAAAGACTCTTCGAATTCCGTTACCTCAAGGAGAAGTACTTATAGTACACGGAGAAAAATCCAAAAGGAAGTTAAGAATAGTATCCTGCATGAAGATGCAGAAGTATTTAAGGAAGGAATATGTTGCGTATTTAGCTCATGTAGTCAACAAAGAGATCAAGGAGAAGTGCTTACAAGATATTCCTGTGGTTCGAGACTTTCCCGAAGTATTTCCTGAAGATCTACCTGGGTTACCTCCACCGAGGCAAGTCGAATTCCGTATTGATTTAATTCCAGGAGCTGCACCAGTGGCCAAGTCACCATACCGTTTGGCGCCATCCGAAATGCAAGAACTGTCTGAACAACTCCAAGAGCTGCTTAACAAAGGATTTATCAGACCCAGTTCTTCACCATGAGGAGCTCCAGTTCTTTTTGTTAAGAAGAAAGATGGAACATTCCGAATGTGTATCGATTATAGAGAACTCAATAAGTTAACCCTCAAGAATCGATACCCACTTCCTCGAATTGATGATCTGTTTGATCAACTGCAAGGTGCAACGTACTTCTCAAAGATTGACTTACGATCTGGATATCATCAAATGAGAGTTCGCGAAGAGGATATTGATAAGACGGCATTTAGAACTCGTTATGGACATTATGAGTTTCTAGTTATGCCCTTTGGATTGACGAACGCGCCGGTAGTTTTCATGGACTTGATGAATAGAGTCTGTCGGTCGTATTTAGACAAGTTCGTGATTGTTTTCATAGACGACATTTTGATTTATTCGCGAAGTAAGGAAGATCATAAGAAACATTTGAAGTTGATCTTAGAACTTCTCAAAGATCAGAAGTTGTATGCTAAGTTTTCCAAATGTGAATTTTGGCTTCGAGAGGTTCACTTTCTGGGTCATGTGGTTAATGAACAGGGAATCCATGTTGACCCGGCAAAAGTTGAAGCCATCAAGAAATGGGAAACCCCAAGGACACCAACAGAAATTCGTCAATTTCTTGGTCTGGCAGGCTACTACCGAAGGTTCATAGCGAATTTTTCAAAAATCGCTCAACCACTGACAGCACTGACACAGAAGGATAAGAAATTTGTCTGGGAAGAAAAACAGGAGGAAGCATTTCAAATACTCAAGCACAAGTTATGTGACGCACCAATTCTTGCGTTACCGGAAGGTACGGATGACTTTGTGGTGTATTGTGACGCATCACATCAAAGTTTAGGATGTGTATTAATGCAGAGGAATAAGGTTATAGCTTATGCGTCAAGACAACTCAAAGTTCATGAAAAGAACTACACCACTCATGACTTGGAACTGGGAGCAGTAGTGTTCGCATTAAAAATTTGGAGACATTACCTTTATGGCACTAAATGTACCATCTATACTGATCACAAAAGTCTCCAGCATATTTTTGATCATAAAATGTTGAACATGAGACAACGGAGATGGGTTGAGCTACTTAATGATTATGAATGCGAAATAAAGTATCATCCTGGTAAAGCTAATGTGGTAGCTGATGCTTTAAGCAGGAAATAAAGAGTAAAACCAATAAGGACACGAGCTTTGGGAATGTTGGTCCAATCAAGCCTTAAGATACAAGTTCGTGAAGCTCAAGAGAAAGCATTAAAAACAGAAAATCTTTGTTATGAAGGTTTGCATAACTTGGAAAAAGAGTTTGAATCACGATCAGATGGAGTGCGATATTTCAAAAATAAAGTTTGGATACCAAAGGTTGATGATCTGCGATCAATTATTTTGGAAGAAGCTCACGGATCAAGGTATTCGGTCCACCCAGGAGCCGATAAAATGTACAAAGGATTGAAGGAATATTATTGGTGGCCGGGAATGAAGAAGGACATTGCTGAATTTGTGAGTAAATGTTTGACTTGTGCTAAAGTCAAAGCAGAGCATCAAAAGCCTTCTGGACTTCTTCAACAACCTGAGATACCACAATGGAAATGGGATCAGGTATCTATGGATTTCATCACCAAACTACCCAGGACTGGAAAAGGGAATGACGCAATTTGGGTCATTGTGGATCGACTTACGAAATCTACACATTTTCTCCCTATAAGAGAGGACTTCAAAATAGAAAGATTGGCGCAGTTGTACATAGACGAAATTGTCTCTCGGCATGGAGTACCCCTATCTATCATTTCTGATAGAGATAGTCGTTTCACTTCCCGATTTTGGCAAGCATTTCAGAAAGCACTGGGTACCAGGTTGGATCTGAGTACTGCATATCATCCACAGACAGACGGACAAACAGAAAGGACCATTCAAACTTTGGAAGATATGCTACGCGCGTGTGCTATAGATTTTGGAGGAAGCTGGGATAAGCATCTGCCGTTACTTGAATTCTCTTACAATAACAGCTATCACACCAGCATTCAATGTGCACCATACGAAGCTCTCTATGGACGTAAGTGTAGATCTCCACTTAGTTGGATAGAAATTGGTGATAGTCAACTGATTGGGCCTGACATTATACAAGAAACCACCAATAAAATATCAACCATCAAGGACAGACTCAAAGCTGCAAGAGATCGACAGAAGAGTTATGCGGATAACCGCAGAAAACCATTAGAATTCCAAAAAGGTGACAGAGTTCTTTTGAAAGTATCACCATGGAAAGGATTGATCAGATTTGGGAAAAGAGGTAAGCTAGGTCCGAGATATATTGGTCCGTTTGAGATACTGGATAGAATTGGACCAGTAGCCTATAAGTTGAGTCTACCTCAAGAGTTAAGTGCCATTCATGACATTTTTCATGTGTCAAATTTAAAGAAATGTCTGATAGACAAAGCAATGATTGTGTCCCCAGATGAAGTAAAAGTTGATGGACGCCTTTGTTTTAGAGAGGAACCTATCGAAATTCTTGATCGTGAAATTAAACGTCTCAGGCGCAGCAAAATCCCAATCATAAAGGTCCGTTGGAATTCACGTCATGGACCTGAATATACTTGGGAAAGAGAAGACTTCATGAAGCGCAAGTATCCTATGTTGTTTGATGAAAAGCCTGCTCAGAAATATCAGTCATAAATTTCGGGACGAAATTCTTTGAAGGAGGGGAGACTGTGACAGCTGTCAAATTTTGAATAATGAGGTCAGCACCCTCAGAATAATTTATAAGTTTTGTCACTTTTTAAATTTTATTAAAAGCCTTTAAGATAAAAAGTTTCCCCGAAAAATTTAGAAGTTGCGTTAAAGACCCGGAACAGTTCCGCATCTGACCGTCACTGTCCAGAAATGCCAAATAAGTGAATAAAAGTCCAAAATTCTTAAATTATAAAAATCAGAATTTTAATTTCTCTTGCATTGCAAAATTTTCAAAATTGTCATTTATTTAGCAAAAATTGAGAATCGGGTATTTCGGTTCTCAAATATATCTGATAATGAATAGTTTAAAGCTAGTAAGTCAATTAATGGTATTAAATTAAAATTATTTTTTTTATGTGTTGGTGAGTCACAAGACACTTGTCCTAAATCTACCAATTATATTATTTATTTTCTTTAATTAAAAACCAAATTAAAACCAATTAACACTCCTCATTTTCAATATCAACTCCTCACCTCCTCTCCCTCTTCTCTCTCTCTCTTTTCGGCCGAAAACCCTCCACCACCATCACCATTTTTAATTTTTTCTTCTTCTTCTCATCTCATTGCTAAAAATCAAAAATCCAACCAAGAATCCATCACCATTTTGAAGTTGGAATCCAAGTCTTCATCTCCTTTTGTGAAGGTAATCACTTAACACTTCCATTTTTCAAGTTTATAATCAAAAGTGGTATATTTCATATCTTTTATGTAAATGTTATACAATCCAAGTTTTGGAAGTGAAATGGGATGCATTAGTATATATATATTTGCTAATGAACCATTTAATGATCTTCCAATGAAACTAGGGTTTCCATGTGTGTTATTTTGGAATTTTGTCAAGAGATGATAATTTTATGAAATGTGGTTTTTGGTCCACAAAATTTTAATAATGTTGGATTGAAATTTATGCATTTATATCAATTTTGTGTATAAATAAACTCTTAGAATGAGATTGTTCAATCTCATATGATTAAAGAGTTCTAAATAGTGTTAAATCACTAAGCTAGTGTTTATGTTGTCTTGCATGTGGTTGAAAATTTGATAATGAGAAGGATTACCTTTGATATTTATATTATATGAGTTTTTGACTCTTGTTTCAATGAGTGTTAGTATAAAAATGTTCTTATGAAGGAATTTTCCAAGTTCCACATGATTAAGAACTTATCAATAGTGGTAATGTCATTTTATAATATGTTATGTTCATGCATGCATAAGTTAGTTTATTTTGTTGAGGAGTGAAGACATGGTTTATATCTAAAAACCATGTCTAATGATCAACATTTGGTAACATAAAATGGTATTCATTCATTTTAGAATCTGTCCAGAAAATGGACTCCACTTCTAGCTTGCACAACTCTCAAACCACTTGTCCAAATTTGGGGATTTTGCTTCTAAACTTTAGTTTAGAGTGTTAGCTTTCTAAAAACTCCAAAAACATTGAATTTGGAGTTGATTTGGGCACTTTAATGGAATTTACAAGAAAATGGTGCAATCTGCCCAGTAAAGACAGATTCATACACCTATCTTGTAGAGGCCATAACTCCCTTGTTACTCATCCAAATTAAGTGAATCTTTTTCCAAATGTTAGGATTTTGAGTTAGGTTTGCATCCATATATGGATCACTGTCTAATTCCAAGAATTGATACCTCAAAAACCTGTTACAAGTGAGGTATGTCACTGATCCGAAAATCAGTGACACTTTATTTTACAAAAATTATTTGATGTATCAAAAGTTATTCAAAAATTATGAAAAAATGCAGATTTAATCTAAACATATCATAGTTTCATCACAAAATTTGTGATTAAATAATTCTCTTGAGAAGTTAAGTTTCCGTGTTGAAATTACCGGATAACTTTCTGGACAGCATGTGCTGAATCCAGAAAGGTAAATTTTATCAAGTTTAATTCATGTCTTATTATATTTTGGAACTTTGTTTAGACAAAATAATTATGGACTAAGAAACTTATTTGATGGCATTTCATGGGACAATTGGACATATTGGTTGGACATCGGAATAGGGTATTAATGTGTTTCTTATGGCAACTCTTATATAGGGAAAGTTAAGGCGTGACAAAATTCATTAAGTTTAAAGTAAAGCTTCACTCGTTGCTTTCATCAAGGTGAGTATTCACAGCCCCACTTTTATCGTTTTAATTGATTTTGGGGTGGAAAGCATGTTTAAATTGCGTATTTAAAGATTCATGAGAATTGTTTGAAAGTATTGCGAATTGGCAATTTATAAGCCTTTGTTAAAAGCGTTTGGAATTGTAAGCTATATGATAAGTATGCAATTGATGTGTTGAGTTTTTAATGTTAAGACCCCGTGACACTACTATTAACTCGAAGAAAATCGGGCCTATAGTATTAGTGGGTAGCGCTATTTGGTGTGACAAGCCCACCTTAATGCTGACGAGCAGGGGTGCACTATACTAGAGAAGATGACTAAACATGTGGCATGAACCACCGCTGAGTTAGTTCATCGGGGGCGTTGAAATTGGTCAGGGACGGCTTAGTAGTGGCTCAACGTAATTTTGTCTTTGCATACACTTATCATAAAGAAATTTAAGTTGTGGTACTCATGAATCAAAGAATTGAAGTTGGTTTTTACCTATGTTCTACGAATGTTAACTTGCATACAAAAGCGATTTGTGCATATTTAAAACCTGTGAACTCACCAACTCTTTGTAGTTGACCTTGGTTTTTATTCATGTTTTTCAGGAATCGAGAAGGTAATTCCATGATGCTTTATCAGCGTACTCATATTTTGAAGCAAGACTATTTTTGCTTTAAGCGTATCTTATGTTTAAAAGATTTGAAATTTGTAAACGATGATGATATTGTGTTCTTAAAATGTAATGTATTTTGAATGATTAGTAAATGTTGGTATGTTTATAATCTTGTGCTATGGCATCGGAGCTGTTACGCCTCGTGTTTCCAATTTAGCGGGGTGTGACAACCACCATGGCTTCCAACTTGGTAATGAAATCTTTTGGAGTTAAGTTTAATACCTCATTAACCTCTTCATCATCTGGCTCGTCATTCTTGTCCTCTTTGCCCATGAGACAGATATGAGCATTTTCTTCTTTCTCATCACTTTCATCCTCAGAATGATCTAACCAAAACTCATCCTCAGCCATTAAAGCAACACCAGCTTCTTGTTGTCTTGCCAAAAGCAACTTGTTCTGATAGTACTGAGAGTTGCGAACTTTCGGATTTCGGCAATCTTTGGCATAATGACCCAACTTACCGCAATTGTAGCATTTAATTGAATCAGTTGCTGGCTTCTCAACAGCAGTGTAGTCATTTGCAAACTTCTTCTTCTCATCCGGTTTCTTCTCACCATACCTATTCTCTTCAAATCTCATGCCTTCTACCCTCTCTCGGTGCTCGTGGTTCTTTGAACTTGATGACGAATAGCGTTGAGAATTTGATCCCGGCTTCTTATAAAATTTCTTTTGAAATGCACGGGTCAGCAATATCATAGCTTGTTTCAAACTTTCGCCATCATCACTATCTGATACAGAACCAGACTCTGAATTGAACTTACTATCTTTTTCTTCTTCTTCTCAATCTTCTCTTTCTTTTCTTTCTTCTTTTCACCAACAACCAAAGCTATAGGATCAGGAACTTGTATTGACTTCTTCTTCTCAGCTCTTTTCTCTTCAACCTCTTCTTCATTCTGTTTCAGGGTCTCATAAACTTCATGAAGAGGGATTTCATTCAAATCTTTCATTTGCTTCATCCTTCTTGTGTGCTTTTTCCATTCAGGACGAAGGATGCTCAAAAATTTCACATTGTTTTCCAACTGCTTCTTCTTGACTTTGTTCTTAGTCAGCTCATTTAGAAGCAATGTAAATCTTTCATAAGTGTCTTCAAGACTCTCATTCTCCTTAGCCTTGAATTCCTCATAGTTATTGATGCAGTTGGCCACCTTTATCTGATGCCCTATCTTTGATCCCATCATCATCTTTTCCAATTGATTCCACATTTGTTTAGCATCATGTTTGAAGCTATCTATCTTGATGTAGATGTCATTTGGAATGCTTTGGAGTAAAAGAGATCTCGCTTGTTTGTCAGCTTTAAATCTACTCTTCTGTTCTTCTGAGTACTGAGAGAAGTCAACTTTAACTGGTTTTGTCTTTATTTCTTTTTCCACATCTTCATCATCACCATCAATATCATTACCATCAACATCATCAGCAGGTACATGAATTATGATTGGTTTCATGGGACCTTCGGTGATAGACAGAAGTATATTCTCTCCATTTTAGTGTCTGTCTATGAAGTCCAAAAATCTGTCCTTCCATTGTTCATATTCACCTTTGAACAATACCGGAGGCTTTACATCAGTGCCGATTGAAAGTGCATCTTTGGAAGTCATCTTCTTTAAACCTGTTTGAAAAAATATATCAAATAAGAAACTAGAACTGATCGTTAGTCCAAAATGTGAAATCACAAGAAAAAATCTTGAAAATAAATTTAGATATTTTGATCACAGAAAGAACTATGTCCCCCTAGGCAGACTTAGCACGGGGGTCCCGCTACCCGGTTAGCGGGTGGGGTGGGGCAACGCCCTTGCAAGTCACTATTGAACTCGCAAGCCCTAAAACTCGCACACTGAAGAACTCGCAGACTAGGACTTGCGCGTTCTATAAATTCTCAACCAAACGCGCAGACAAACTCGCAAGTAAACTCGCAAGAAAACTCGCAGATATTTGCGCGTTTTGAGAAACTAGCAAGCAAATACGCAGATCAAACTCGCAAGCGCCTAAACTCGCTAACCACTGTTCACACTAGAACTCGCTAACTGTGATGTGCGCGTTTCCCAAACTCGCAGATCAAAGCTTGCGCATTTGAACTAAACTCGCTAGCCACTCTTGCGCGTTTCAACACTTAGAATTATTTTCTGAATTTTCAAATTCGCAGGTCGATAAACTCGCTGATCACTGTTTCTCCTCAAACTCGCAAGCCTAAGAACTCGCAAGTCACTATTCCTTCTTAAACTCGCTAGCTTCAATTAGCGAGTTTGATGAACTCGCTGGCCACTACTAGCGCGTTTCTTGAAACTCGCAAGTAGCCTTGCGCGTTTGAGACCAAAACCCTTCTTTCGACTTGCACGTTCTACCCTGATGAACCATGCGCGTTTCAAGATGAACTAGCACGTTTCATGAAGAACTTGCGCGTTCTAGCGATCTAGCGCGTTCTTCCTTCTGTCGACCCAAAAACCTGAGTTTTTCATCTGAAATCGATCTTTTCTTGTCCAAACGATCTGAAACTCTGAACAAACCTTTGTAATCCACCCAAGAACAAGTTACAATACAAGATTTTTACAATTTAAACACCTTACAATACAATTCGATTGATGAAACAGTAAAAGAACTCATGTACAAAAGTCAACCAAAATCACGAATTTGAGTGAAATTACAGTGCAATATGAAAATTAAAATACAAGAACTCGATCTAGTACTCTTTGCGATCAAAACCTAATCAAAATCTGCTCCAAAAACTCACAAAAACTCTGAATTCGAAATTTCTTGAATGAACAGTGACGAACAAACCAAAAACTTGAATTTCTCGACTTGATTTCACTTTGGATCTGCTCTGATACCAATTGTGTGTTCCAGATTCTAATTTCTATTCAATTACAATCAAACAAACAAGATTTAACAATCAAATTTACCTGTTTGATTACTCTTTCAATTCACAAATACACTTTCTCTCTCTAGAACTCTCTCTCTCTCTCTCTCTCTCTACAATCTGATATGTATTCTCTCAATTTCCACCTTCTAACTCTTGTATCTACTGAAAATACAAGAAGAAAATGTATTTATACTAACACCTAATACAAAGGAAACAACAAATACAAATACAACTAAGTTTGACTTATTTCAAAATAGACTTTGAATTTTAATGAGATTTGACTTTCGCAGCTTTGACTTCCTCAACTTTGACCTTCAGTATTCTTGATCTTGTATCCAACAGATTTATGCTCTAACAGTGTAAATTGTTGAGACAACAGATATTACACAGACTCAATGTGCATAAAAGAGGTGCGAAGGTGGGGCAACTTTAATTCTTTTTCAATATCTAAATCTTTCGAGTGAAGATCAGATAGCAGATGTGCTGCGTCCCCAATGAAAATGAAACATTTCTTTTTCGGGAAAGAAATGAGTGGTTGGTGGGGTAATTGCAAGAGTTGGCATGGGCTCACTGCCTTTTTCAATGATGGTCACCAAAGAATGTAAACCTATTAGAAGATGTGGCTGCCCGGCTCGAAAGTGGTTGGTGTAGAGTTCTGATATTCTTTTAACTCTGTTCTCACACTCTCTTTCTTTTTAACATTAAAGCTCACTTGTAACCAAACTCTCTTTTCCAATTTACCGCTCCACACAATGAGAAAAACTCAACCGAATGATTTATCTCCCCCACTCTTTGATTTATGACCTCTCACCCCTCAATCACTCTAGGATAACTTCCTGGGTAGGAAACACTTGTTAACGTGAATCCATGGAAGTTCTGTTTAAGCTCACACACGAATCCCATGTATGTCCTATAAAGAATAGTTGCTCAACAGTTTAACTGAACAGTTAAGCACAAAATATATGAAAACATTGTCAAAATGTATGCTCATGAGATTTGAGCAATTGAACGTTGAAGATTTCTCAAAACAAAGATATTGAATGAATGAAATGAAATCAAGAGAATTGTTTTGAGAATCTGACAATGTATCAATCAGATCAAATGAAGTTGTTAGGGTATCAAAGAATTGGATAATTTGTTTATATGAACAAATATAAACAATATAGCAATGAACACTCAAGTTTAGAAATGATGATTGATGCTCAACAACATTGAATTTCAAACGAGGGTATTACCATCGAAAAAATGTTTCGTTATGAGACAATGGTAATAACAAATTCAAATAAAGTATTGAACCGTTGTATGAATACTTACAATATAAAGACAAGATAATACGCAAGTATTGATCTTTGGAAACACACGGTTAGTTAAACATTAAAGCTCAAAATTGAAAAACATTTAAAATCACACTTCTAAATTCATAAAATCTTTTGAGAACCATAAGTGGTTTGAACATTTCAGAAAACGTTTTTCATGCTTGAAAGTTGTTCTTCTTTCAAACAATCAGAGATCTAGATCAGAAAATATTTACCTTTAAGGCTCCTCCTCAAATCATGATAGAATGAGATAGATCTATTAAGCTCCCCCTGGATATTTGCAAAATATCCAAGTCTGAACATTGAAGAACGGGTTCTGATTTGTTGTAATCAGAAGTCATCACCTTTACTCCCCCTATAAATTATGCATCTAAAATATGTCAGTGAAAAAGCACAAGATAGAGATCAATACAACTCCCGTTTGAATTGTAGACCGTCCAATCGTAAGTATATTGTCAATGAAAAAGAACAGGATAAAGAACAATACAACTCTCTTGTGAATTGTAGATCGTCATATCTTATCGGATGCAAAATAAGAATGTACTCCCCCCCTGAAGGTTGATTTCCTCATTTGAGTATTGGAGTACAATCTCATGTCAGGAGTAAGGTCTTTTGATCCCAAGTCTTTTTCACTATAACATCTCTTTATGGCTTTGAAATTATGACTTTGAAATTGAACTTTTAGAATTTCTCCCCCTTTTTAATGATTGTGAATCAAAATCATCAAAACTTATTTCAAAGTCAGCTCGGTCTTTGAAACTTTTTTCCAAATTGATCAATGTAGAACAGTCTTCATGATCTCTTTTGGTAATGTATGAACATATAATGAGCCGCTAATTCATGAATGTATTTATCCGAATTTTTTCAAATTCAAACAAATTATGAGTTGTAACCCTGAATCAACAGATGAAACAGTTAGGAATGTCTGTTAGTAACACAAAGTTACTGTGTACAACGAATGTACAATGGAAAGAGCTTGAGATGACGTTCACTCCCCGGGACATCCATTCAATCATTGAAGAACACAAGGTATTTTCTATGAATGTTTTGACAGAAAAACAGATTTTATGTGTGCTCGTGCTTGTGTTTATGAAAGAATTAGCACAATGACTTTTGTTTAGGCTCAAAATAATGTAAACCATTGAGACAGCAATAGTTATACATAGACTCAATGTGTATGAAAAAGGGTCGAAGGTGGGGCAACTTTCCTTGTTTTTCAATATCAGTATCTTCCAAGTGAAGAACCAATAGATTATGTGCTACTTCCTCAAAAAATGTGAAACATTCTCTTTTTGAGAAAAGAATGAGTAGCTGGTGGGGTGTTATGCAAGAGATGGCATGAGCTAGGTGCCTTTTTCAATGTCATTCATGAAGAATTGTGAAACAACAGTTTATGTGGTTGCCCGGCTCAAAAAGATTTGGTGAAGAGTTTGATATTATTTTACTCTATTCTCACACCCTCTTTCTTTTAATCTTTTAAGCTCACTTCTAACCAATCTCTCTTTTCCATTTTACCTCATCACACACCAACACTCAATCTTTTGACCCCTTTCCCCTCAATCGCTCAAAGGATTACTTCCGAGGTAAGAAACACTGGTTATCGTGAATCCATAGAAGTTATGTTTAAGCTCTCACACGAATCCCATGTAATATACCTAAAAAGTGTAACACCCGTAAAATTAGAGATTTCCCTAGGTATTATTTTGGGAGTCGGTTGACTCGTGGGACGTAAAGGTATCGAGAATCAGGCAAGCTTCTCTAAAGAAACATCGAGGATCGAATCAGGTGCGAAGACGCGAGAAAACGAGTTTTTCTGGGCCCCGCGACTTGGCACGCGACTTCGGGTCGCGGCACAAGTCGCGGCACAAGTCGCGTAACTCACTGGATGTGAGTATTCGGGGAAACGAGCGGCTTATGTCGCGACTTAAGGTCGCGGCATAACCCGCGTAGCTGTTCTGTCGAGTTTAATACATGATTTTCAGCCATTTGCCTCATTTCTCTCAAATCAAATCCCTACATCTTCTCTCTTTTCTCTCCCAAAACCCTAAGGCCGAACCCTAACCCATTTAGGGGGGGGGGGGTTTCCCCACATGATTTTTCATCATCTACCTTGTTGGAATCTTGAACCACAAACCTCCATCTTCATCTTTCTCATTCAGTTCATGTCGGGAACTCAGGTTGAAGTGTTGGATTGGATGTTCTTGGAAGGTCTCATCATCTTCAAAGGTAAGCTCCCTTGTATTAAGTTATAAACGCTCTATTGATGGTTTCTTAGTGTTTGGTTCCTCATTCTTGGATCTGATAACTTTGGAGAAACTAAAGTTTTGACCTCGTTGAGGATTTGAGTAAATTATGTTTGGAGAATGTTTCCTTATGGTTGAATATGGGTATTTATGGTTTGAAATGTTGGGATCTAGGTTTTGGAAGTTTCTCGGCTTGAGGATTCAAGTGGCCTTCAAAAGAGCTTGTTGGGTGAAACCTAGATTTAGCCTAAATCTAGCAAGGTGAGTTCAAGTTGATTTGTGAAAACGGTGTACATGCCAAAATGTCTATTTTTAAACATTTATGTGTTTACATGAAATTATCAACTGTTGGGTTATTTGGTAACTATTGTTTACTTAAAGTGTTTAGCTTATTAAACCTTGTAAGACATCATATTTGGGATGTTGGGATATTTTGATAAATGTGTCACAAAGGAACATGTTTTGGTGATTATTGCATAAATGGATATTTGGTCAAAAAGGCACTTTTACGTGTTTGTCGGGTTTTATGCATCATTCATGAAATGGGGTATTTTGGAAATGGAAAACCTTTTTGGGTTTTGGGCCGAAGGCCAATGGTAATTTGAGAATCAAAGATTTTGGAAAAAGAGGTATATTGGTCAATGTAACCAAGTTGGCTCTCTTGAGTATCAAACGTTTTATGAAGCCTTTCGGCTTGAATTGTACCTTAACGGGTTTTGGGACGTTGTCCGGTTTAAACGGCTCCTTATGAAGTGTTTCATTGAAAAACAACCATTATATAAATGTTGGTTAATTACATGTTTTGGATGCGTCAGTTCATTCATACGGAGTTATGTAATGTTTAGACTGTAATGCATTGGATCCATAGGCATATGAGTCGTTGAGTTCATCATGGAGTTTTAATGTCCATGTTTGACTCTAGTGAGTAGTCCCCAAGTCATGTTGATTATGTAAGCTTCCGGTGGTAGCTCGGATGAGCCGTATACGGAGCTAAGTCTTGCGGTGGTGCCCAGAGTGAGCCGGATACGGGGACTTGTGACTTTGTGGTGAGACTCATCTAGAGGTCGGGTACACTAGGATCAGTGGTGTCTTGCGGTGGTAGCTCGGATGAGCCGTATACGGGGAACCCTGGTCTTATGTGAAACTCGTGAACGTCGATACGTGGCTTAACTTTGTGTGCCCGTCACATACGATGGAATCGGGTATCCCCCGTCATTGAAAGGTGTTATCTTGGGTATTCCCTTATCCATGCCTTTGGTGTTAAAACGTACATTTTAATTACACAATGAGTCTTTTGGAGAAATACTGTGTTGGTGCGTTTTGGGTGAGTTTTGGGTGCATCGTTTTATAAGAAATGTGTGTTCGGGAGCATTGTCTTTAAAAGTGCATATTATGGAAAATGTGTCGTTGCCATTTTAAAGTATATTATTTCGAAGGATCTCGGTTTAAACTGGTTTCCCTACTTTTAAAGATATAGTTGTTCATGTTAAAACTCTTGAGCTCATTAGGCGTTAAGCCTAACCTTTTTTATTTGTCGGTATGTGCATTAGGTTCTAGGTGGGGGTTGGTTCTAGCAATTCTATGAAGAGATGTGCTTAGTCTTTCGCGAGTGTAAGTATTTGGTGAAGTCTTCCGCAGTTTGGAGATAGTGACTTCTATTGGGTTTTAGTAGCACCCGTCCGTATCATAGACTTTATGTATAGAATGATTGTGTGTATTGAGGTTAAATCTTAGATTGGGATTGCAGACGAATCAATTATTGATGTCTTTAGAAAATTTTAATATGTTGCTATTTCCAGATTTGAGGGTGTTACAAGTTGGTATCAAAGCCTAAGTTTGAGAGAATTAGGTATTGATCTTTCGATGCCTAGACTCAAACTAGCGTTCCTTTAAGTGATCGTAAGTGAAGTTGCGCATTAGGTACCTTAAGATAAGACATTTTGAGGTTGACCAAGTTGTTAGAAACGGAAAACGCGTCGAGGGTCTCAAGGATGATTGTGTACGGTACGTTCATAATGGCACCTGGCCAGTGTCATGGTGAACCTACCTGCTACATATGTATACTTGAACTACCTTGGGATGTTGACCGTTGGGGTAGTGAGAAAGTTTTTAAGCGAGTAGGCTAAGGAAGGATTAATGTTTATAGCAATGTCACCATAGGGTGATAGTTAAGTGTGATGAATGCATTAAGCTAGCCGTCTTGTGTCAGAATTATTGGTTGGATTAGAACCATAAGTTTGTTAAACTGATTTTATTCTGAGGAGAATTTGTAAGTAAATCCAATAGTGGGATTATTTCTCTAAGATAATTGATGCACCCGGATGACAATAGTATGTCGGGTTGTTGAGGAGCGTAGTCCGGAGTTGAGAATGCCGACCAAATTCATGCACTAAATTTATTTCGAAAATAAGTTTGCGTAAATTGTTTCTCATGTTCGCCAAACATAAAGTGTTTTGCATTATAAAGTCTTGGTAAGACATTTAACACTCATCAGATTTTAAACTATGAGCTTAAGCATGCTTGAAATTGTTTTGTTGCATGATTGCAAATTATTAACAAAATTCTCTTTATTCACGTCTCGTGTTTAATGCTATTTTCGGATATTGTAATATCCATGTTTAATGTATTTTGGGAATGGTACAAGTAACTATGAGATTTTAACCTAGACATTGGATCACCTCCATGTATGTCGATGGTTTTAAAGGAAAGTTATTCACATGCTCTGAGTCAGAGTTTCTTGAGAATTTTAGTTGTGCGAGTTTTGCTAAATTTCATGGGGTATTGTTTTTGCGATGTCCTTTTTCGTTTGTGTGAGTTTTACTTTTGCTTTGTATAAACTTGTGAGTTTATTTGGCATCGTGTCCCATGTAAATTTTGTCAAAAGTGTCACTTTACCTTTCATTGCAGTGAAAAGAGGAAACTCTTAAAAAGTTTAACATTTTAGTCACATTGTCGTCTTATGCACTTTGTTGAGAAATGAAAACTTCGACACCACATGATTTTAGCATTAATGAGTTTTGCGAAAATACATTTGAGTTTATGGTCTCTCATCTTACGTCATTTCGTGTCACGTAAACAATTTTGGAATCATGTATTTGTGCATCATGGTGTGCGTTATTTTATGAATATCGTTATTCGAAGTCATCCCACATGTTGCCTTGGGAAATTTCATTATCATGAAAATTAACTTTGGGTTTTACAAATGTCAATCGTCACATACTTTTTGCACTTGGATTTAAAGTATAGCGTTGGTGTGAGTAATTGCATAAAAGATTTATGCTATTCCAAACAGAGTTTTTGTTCTGAGCATATTTCAATCATTCACTTTTACTGTTAAAAGTTCCGCAATGCATTTAGCAAGTTAGCGGTATTCATGTCGTTGTAGTTACTATTTCGATCGAATGTGTTTATCCTTACGACTTAAAGCTTTAAACTCGACTTTAAACTTTATTTGCATTCCCATTATTTTACTGAGCTTTGTGGATTAAACTGGTGCATATGGGACTTGTCGAAAATTCCTTTGTCACAACGTCTTTTGGTTAAAGAGGAAGGATTTTTTAAAGATTTAAAATTTGTAAATTCCTCTTTGGGAGTGGTACAAACATTTATTGCACGTGTTGTGGTGCAGAAACCTATTTTCACGTTTATAGTGTAAATTGTAGCGCATGTTTTATTATTGTCTTTATTAACGTAAGCATTGATCAAATGTGTTTTTGGAAATAGTTTTATATGCGCTGTGTTGATAACCAATCTTGAAACCTATCGGTTGAACGGTAGAGTATTTTACCGCACCATTAATTGTTATGAATCGTGTGTTCTAAAAGTTTTATAAATCTCAAATTGGCATACTGGTTGAAAAACCTTGAACTCATTAGGCCAATAGACTTAAACCCCTGTCATGAGAGCATTTTTAATCAGGGACTAAGGGAGCCCTTGGGTTTTGAAGCGTCGGATGATCTGACTCGCGGTCAGTCTTGGATTTTTGGGGCTTCAGTTTATAATCTGTGCGCATGTATAATGGAAATAGTAGATTTAAGTCTTCCCAGTTAATTAAGGGGTGATTTTATACTTCGGTAATCATGCGGGATAAGGTCTTAGGTGATTATCGGCGATTAGATTGGGTTTCGTTTTGGTGGTTTGCTCGTCGGTGTGGCTTTATGGTTGATGTTGTTGGTGTACCGTCTCAGCGGGTTCCGCGATTTAAGGAAATTTTGGTAATCTGTCTGTTAGAAATGTCAGATTTAGGATCTTAGCTCTCTGATTAAGTGTCAACCTGGGTGCGACCATTCGTCTGGAATGGAATTTTGGACAGAATATCCACGTTTCGAGGTCACCGTATTAGTCCTAGGCGTCGACTTATTTCCTTAGTGCCAATTGATCTGGGCATGTTTGGATGTATCCCGGTTGGATCTTGGAGAATGTTAACCTTTCGGTATTTGGAATCCGAAAGGAGTTTGGGGCGTTGATCATCCTGTACCGTTGAATTTAAACATTCCTGTAGTGTTAAGGGTTTTATTATGGGAATGTTAAGAGGTTAGTGTTAGATCGGAGTTGAATGTTGATCGAATCTGGGTTAACCGGTGGCCTAAAGGACGCTCTAGTGCGCCTTAAGAAGTCAACTATATCGGCATTAGGAATCGTTCAGTCGAAATTTGAGGATTTTGGGAGTTTGGTGACGATCCTTGACTTCGGGTTCAGAAACGTGTAGATCCGAAAGGGAGTGGTCGGTGAGGAGTTGAGATCACATATTACCTGGGGGTGGTAATTGTCACCCAAGGTTGGGAGGCGACAATGACCTTGTGAGTGAAGATTGTTTTGGGAGAGTTCAGTGTTCGCTCGGTTAGGAGTGTAAGGTGCCCAAGAAGGGTAGATGACGTGAGTATCAGAGTAAGAGTTGTGCTAGTGGTGCTGGCATTTGAGTTAAGGTCAACTTTCCGGCGGGTAAGTTTTAAGGGAACCTAGATTTCGAGGACGAAATCAATCCAAGGTTGGGAGGATTGTAACACCCGTAAATTTGTAGATTTCCCTAGGTATTATTTCGGGAGTCGTTTGACTCGTGGGACGTAAAGGTATCAAGAATCAGGCAAGCTTCTCTAAGGAAATCATCGAGGATCGAATCAGGTGCGAAGACGCGAGAAAACGAGGTTTTCTGGGCCCCGCGACTTGGCACGCGACTTTGGGTCGCGGTACAAGTCGCATAACTCACTGGATGTGAGTATTCGGGGAAACGGGCGGCTTATGTCGCGACTTAAGGTCGCGGCATAACCCGCGTAACTGCTCTATCGAGTTTAATACATGATTTTCAGCCATTTGCCTCATTTCTCTCAAATCAAAACCCTAAATCTTCTCTCTTTTCTCTCCCAAAACCCTAAGACCGAACCCTAACCCATTTTTGGGGTTTTTCCCGACATGATTCTTCATCATCTACCTTGTTGGAATCTTGAACCACAAACCTCCATCTTCATCTTTCTCATTCAGTTCATGTCGGGAACTCGGGTTGAAGTGTTGGATTGGATGTTCTTGGAAGGTCTCATCATCTTCAAAGGTAAGCTCCCTTGTACTAAGTTATAAACGCTCCATTGATGGTTTCGTAGTGTTTGGTACCTCATTCTTGGATCCGATAACTTTGGAGAAACTAGGGTTTTGACCTCGTTGAGGATTTGAGTAAATGATGTTTGGAGAATGTTTCCTTATGGTTGAATATGGGTATTTATGGTTTGAAATGTTGGGATCTAGGTTTTGGAAGTTTCTCGGCTTGAAGATTCAAGCGGCCTTCAAAAGAGCTTGTTGGGTAAAATCTAGATTTAGCCTAAATCTAGCAAGGTGAGTTCAAGTTGATTTGTGAAAACGGTGTACATGCCAAAATGTCTATTTTTAAACATTTATGTGTTTACATGAAATTATCAACTGTTGGGTTATTTGGTAACTTTTGTTTACTTAAAGTGTTTAACTTATTAAACCTTGTAAAACATCATATTCTGGAATGTTCGGATATTTTGATAAATGTGTCACAAAGGAACATGTTTTGGTGATTATTGCATAAATGGATATTTGGTCAAAAAGGCACTTTTACGTGTTTGTCGAGTTTTATGCATCATTCATGAAATGGGATATTTTGGAAATGGAAAACCTTTTTGGGTTTTGGGCCGAAGGCCAATGGTAATTTGAGAATCAAAGATTTTGGAAAAAAAGGTATTTTGGTCTATGTAACCAAGTTGGCTCTCTTGAGTATCAAACGTTTTATGAAGCCTTTTGGCTTGAATTGTACCTTAACGGGTTTTGGGACGTTGTCCGGTTTAAACGGCTCCTTATGGAGTGTTTCATTGAAGAACAACCATTATATAAATGTTGGTTAATTACATGTTTTGGATGCGTCAGTTCATTCATACGGAGTCATGTAATGTTTAGACTGTAATGCATTGGATTCATAGGCATATGAGTCGTTATGTTAATCATGGAGTTTTAATGTCGATGTTTGAGTCTAGTGAGTGGTCCCCAAGTCATGTTGATTATGTAAGTTTGCGGTGGTAGCTCGGATGAGCCGTATACGGAGCTAAGTCTTGCGGTGGTGCCCAGAGTGAGCCGGATACGGGGACTTGTGACTTTGTGGTGAGACTCATCTAGAGGTCGGGTAGACACTAGGATCAGTGGTGTCTTGCGGTGGTAGCTCGGATGAGCCGTATACGGGGAACCCTGGTCTTATGTGAAACTCGTGAACGTCGATACGTGGCTTAACTTTGTGTGCCCGTCACATACGATGGAATCGGGTATCCTCCGTCATTGAAAGGTGTTATCTCGGGTATTCCCTTATCCATGCCTTCGGTGTTAAAACGTACATTTTAATTACACAATGAGTCTTTTGGAGAAATACTGTGTGGGTGCGTTTTGGGTGAGTTTTGGGTGCATCGTTTTATAAGAAATGTGTGTTCGGGAGCATTGTCTTTAAAAGTGCATATTATGGAAAATGTGTCGTTTCCATTTTAAAGTATATTATTTCGAAGGATCTCGCTTTAAACTGGTTTCCCTACTTTTAAAGATATAGTTGTTCATGTTAAAACTCTTGAGCTCACTAGGCGTTAAGCCTAACCTTTTTATTTGTCGGCATGTGCATTAGGTTCCAGGTGGGGGTTGGTTCTAGCAATTCTATGAAGAGATGTGCTTAGTCTTTCGCGAGTGTAAATATTTGGTGAAGTCTTCCGCAGTTTGGAGATAGTGACTTCTATTGGGTTTTAGTAGCACCCGTTTGTATCATAGACTTTATGTATAGAATGATTGTGTGTATTGAGGTTAAATCTTAGATTGGGATTGCAGACGAATCAATTGCTGATGTATTTAGAAATTTTTAATATGTTGCTATTTCCAGATTTGTGGGTGTTACAAAAAGAATGTGTTGCTCAATGATTTTCTTGACATTTAAATGCAAGAAATCATTTTTCAGTATATTTATGCTCATCAAAAATCAGAATGAAATTTGAGCATATTAAGCATTTAAGATTTCTCAAAACTTTGTATGAATGAATAATCATGAAAGAATAGAAATGTTTTCAGAATCTGACAATGATTAAGATCAGATCAAAATTCATGAAGAATTATATTTTGGGAAATCAAAGACGTAAGATGTTTATATGAACAATATATAAACATATTAACAATGAAAGCACATCTAATAATGAAATGATATCTGATTCAAACAACAATGAATAACAAATGTGAGTATTACCATACTAAGATTAAACTTTTGATACATGGTAATAACAAAATCAATATGAAATATTGAACCGTTGTGTATGAATACTTGACAGTATATAGACAAGATAATAAACAAGTATTGATCTTTGGAAACACACGGTTAGTTAAACATTAAAGCTCAATAATGAAAATCATTTAAAAATCACACTTCTAAATTCATGAAATCTTTTAAGAACCAGAAGTGGTTTGAACATTTAAGAAAATGTTTTTCATGCTTGAAAGTTGTTCTTCTTTCAAACAATCAGAGATTAAGATCAGAAGATATTTACCTTTAAGCTCCCCCTCAAATCATGATAGAATGATTTATATTCTAATAAACTCCCCCTGGATATTTACATAATATCTTTGTCCTTAAACATTAAAGAACGAGTCCTAAGTTGATTTACTTAGAAGTCATAGTCCTTTAACTTTAAAGTGCGGGTCTAGAACTTTGTTATTCAAGAGCCTAAATCTTGACTTTAAAGTTGGGTTTTGAACTGCTTTGTTCAAAAGCCTTTATTCTTGTTCCCCCTTAAACTTTGGGTGTCAGCAACACAGATTTAGCTTTTGGTACCCACTGGTATTTGGGTCCTGATGTGTTAGTTGCAGTTCTTATGGGGGTAACGTAATAAGAACCATACCAGTAATTGACAAAATTATTACTTACAAAGTCATTTGCTCCACAGTAGGAACAGTAAATTTTCTTTTGAGCAATCCTGATCAAATGATTATTATAATAAAACATATCAGGTTTACCAAAAGATTTACCTTTGTGTGCACTGTTCTTTATGGGATTGGATGTGGATGTAGATGCTTTGTCATTCTACTTCTCATCAGGAGAACTCTTCACTCTCCAAACCATCTGTCCTTTCTTTGAATGCTTTCCAAGAGATTTGACATAGAAGCTCGCTGGACTATCAACAGATTTGTCATAAAACAGATTAGATGGACGAATCTGATTTGATTTGACAATGTTTGGTTTGACACTGTTCTTTTTGAAAACATTTTCATGAATGGAACTTGAAGCTGTTTTAAAAGAACAGACTGATTCTGTTGAATTATCAACAGGTGATTGATCAATCACATCAGCTGAAATTTTATCTGACAATTTAACATTTGCAGCTTCCAAGTCCTTTATCTTTTTGGATAAAATGTTTTTTCAGTAGTAAGTATGTCAAACTTTTGTTTCAAATCATATTTAGCCATCTGTTCTTTCTAAATGTCTGATGATAGAACAGAAATCTTGGATGAGAACTTAGATATTTCAGATTCAAAGTTTAAACGTTCTAGTTCAAAATCTTTTTCTAAGTTCTTTTTTTGTTCAGAAATATCTTTGAAAATCCCAACATTTCTCTTTTCAGCATTTTTCTTTTCAATCTCAAAAGACTTTTTCTTTTTTTGAAATGATTTTCTTTCTTTCTCAAGTAAGTCTTGTAAAACAAAGATTTGCTTGGGAAGTTCAACAGTTTTGTCTTCAATAACTTTTCTCTCTTTAGCAAAAGTGTCTCTTTCTGTAATTAAAATCTTTTCAAGCTCAGACACTTGCTTTGAGAGTTTAAGACATCTAAGCTCAAGATCTTTCTTCTCTTGGATAGCTTTCTTTGAAAAATCAGACAGCTTTTGAGTAGAAGATTTCTCCAGATTTGTCTTCTCTTTATCTGCTTGAAAACTTTTAATCAGATCAGCATTCTTTGATTTCAAAGCAGATATCTTTTCTTCAAAAGCCTTAAACTTCTGTTGAAGCTCAACTGGTTCAGCTTGCAGTTCTGATGATTTTTGTTCAGTTGTCTTCAGTTGGCTTTGAAGATTGCTTATCTTTCTCTCTTTCAGCTTTAGTTCTTTCTCACAAGTCTCAATGATATTTTCTTTTAAAACAATACTTTTCTCCTTCTCTTTGATTTCTATCTCTCTGGCTCTGATGATACCTGCAAAATCAGATTTAACATTATTAGTACATTTAACACAATCATGAGTTTTATCTGAATTAGACAACTTAGATTTCAACTCCTGAATCTGTTTAAGAAGAACTGAATTCTGATTTTTCAGTGTATCGCGTTCAGCTTCTATTACCGGTATCTCAGGCATGTACATTATAGCACAGTCTCTCCCGGACAAAATAGTAGACATCTTGAACAGATTAGCTTGATATGATCATTCCCAAATAATTCAGAAAAGTTGACTGATAGTCAAGCTCAGATCACCACTTGAAAAGCAATCTCTAAAAATTTCTCTTTAAAACTCGTAGACCACAAAACACTCGCAGATCACATAACTTGCAAGTCACTATTCACTGAGCTTCTCGCTAAACACTTTGTACACGAACAAGGAACTCGCAGACCTCTATTTGCGTGTTTTTGAGAAACTCACACGTAAGGATGTGCACGAAGTTGCTTCTCGCTAATAACTTCGTGTGCGTTTAAGACTTAGAATTTCGATAAGTACTTCTCGCAGACTAATGTAAACTCGCAAATCAGGTATTTAGTGCGTTTCAAACTTAGAAAATTTTGACAAAATTAAAACTCGCACGTTTAGAAAACTCGCAACTCACTATTCATAAAACTTCTCGCAAGATATGTTATGTGCGTTTTCCACTTCTCGTAAACACATCATGCGCGTTTGTTGGGTCATCTAAAGATTTGAAGATGACCTCCTGATCTTCCATCTTATATCATCCTACTTAGAATATGTCTAAGGTTCTTTTAGCAGCTTGATTTCTATACAAATGTTCGGTGAAGTCAAAGATCAACCGAAGAAGACAAAGAAGGAGTACATCTCTCAAAGCGGATTGAAGATAGTCTCCTCAGCCTAAAGCCAAGCATGCCCAAGGGATCAACACCATCAGCCAGGATGGTGTCAATCACATATCTTCAACAGTATGAAGGTGTTCTCACATCTTCAAGGAGCAGCCGATAATCTCTCAAGTCTTCGGTAGCCGATGATCTCATCTCTCCTTAGTGTACGAAGGTGTTCTCACATCTTCAGGAGCCGAAGATCCTTCAACTCTTCGGCAGTCTATGCTTAAGGATTTCTTTTAAACACATTGTACTTTTCTGACAAAGTATATTGTGATATCATGCGTTGACGTGGACCTCATCTGGAGATCAGATAAAGTAAGTTTTGACTCCTACACCATTTTAAGGAAAGGTCTCTACCATCCTCTCTGCACTTCAACACTTCAAGCCAAAACACCTCAAGACAAAAGGTACATCTTGTACCTTGCTGAAGACCTGTGTCCATCCTTCGCTCAACAAGTGTCCCATGCATTTAATGCATGAGGCACTATAAATATGAAGGATGGCTCAACATGCAAGATCACCAGCTCCCAAGCATTCAAGCTCTCTAAGTGCACTGACATTCTATCTCTAAGAAGTTCTTATTGTTTTCTAAGTGTTTTACAATTGTTCTTCATTTCTCTTTGTGTAAGATTGTCTGAATAGATTGCATCTATTCTCTTCCGCAACAATCAAAAGTTTTCTATGTGTAATTCTTGATTTCAAATCAATAAGAATTAAATTAAGTGAAAAAATTGTGTGTATTGTATTCAACCCCCCCTTCTACAATACTTTTCTTATTTACTTACTGCTATTTGGGACCAACAAGTCGTATCAGAGTGGTTTAGTTTAACTCAATAAACTAGATCCGTGATGGCAGCCTCTTCTTCTTCTTCTTTGAAAAATGTTTCTTCTCAAAACACCACTGCTGTTTCATACGACAATGGCTCTATAGCCAAACCACCAAAGTTTAACCCCAATAACTTCTTCCTATGGAAAAGTCATATGATACTCTTCTTAGAAGGAGTTGACAGCAGATATCCTACTATCTTACATGAAGGTCCTTTTATTCCTAAAGTTTGGGACCGTTACAATGCAGACAAGGCAAAAGCTGATGAGGACTCTTATGAGGAAGAAAGAACTCCAGCTACTGGGAGATACATTGTAAAGGACCCCAGTAAATACAATGATGAAGACAGACGTCTTATAGCTCTTGATACTAAAGTCAGAGCCATCATTGCCCTCTCTCTGCCTGATGAGGTCTACCATTCTCTTGTTAACCTTTCTGCTGCAAAAGAAATGTGGTCCACTATGTGTGTTCTTTATAAAGGTACGTCTGAATTGAAAAAGAGCAAAAAGATTGCTCATGTAAGAAAGTATGAACTCTTTTCTCATGAGAAGGGTGAGTCTCTCTCAGACTACTACAATCGCTTTAACAGTCTTCTCAACGATCTTAAACTTGTGGGTCGCATCTATGATAATGAGGAAATCTTGTGCAAGTTTATGGACTGTCTTCCTGAGTTTTGGGAAAATATCTGTACTTGTATCAAGTCTACCAAGGATCTTGATTCCATGCCTCTCACTGCCTTTTATGGCACTCTCTTCAACTATGAGCAGACTAAACTGCTTAGGAAGTCAATCACAAAAGACATCAAAGGCTCTTCTCTAGCTCTTGTCGGTGAATCTTCCAAAAGTATTGTGTGTGTCCCTAGGATCACTTATCCCTCTGATTCTGACAACAATAGTCAAGAGGACCCCAATGACCCTTCAGAAGCCTATATCAGTGAGGCTGATGATGAAGGAGAGGAGACCTTTGTGGCTCAGCTGTTAGACGGTGTTGCCATGCTGGCAGGCTTTTCTAAAGGCAAACCTCGCTTCTCTTCTAGAAAATCCAGGTTTTCTAGAAAACCCTCCTCTACTCTTTCTAAAAATGCTTCCTTTGACAAAACAAATGAGGATTGTTACAGGTGTGGGAGGAAGGGACACTTTGCTTCTGAATGCGGAAGTAGGTCCTATGATAAGTCTAGACTGCCCTCCTCTAACCGTACATCCTCTAGGTCTGTCAGAACCAAGTCTGATTCCTACCAACCTTCTTTTCAAAAGTCAAAGTCGTCTGTTCCTTCAAACTCTGACCGTGCTAAAAAGTACAAGGCCAAATACAAGAGAGAGAAGGAAAGAAATGCTCTTCTAGCAAACAAAGGAAAAGGTCTTCTTGCCGAATCTCATGATTGGGCAGATGAACCAACTTCCGAAAGTGACAAGGACATGGCTAATCTTTGCTTTATGGCTAAAATAGATGATGCTGATGACAGTGAAACCTCTTCCACTTCCATGGCTCTTGTGTCCACTGAGTGCTCTACCTCATCTACTCAGGTACATCCATTTTTCTCTCTCTCTCTGATGCTGAGAAAATTGTAGCCTTTCACTCTTTGACCATTGACTTCTATGAAGCCAAGGATGCAAAGAAGAAGGCAAATGCTCAGATAAAGTCTCTTTCTTCTCAAATGCAAATCTGTCTTTCTCAACTAAAACACTTTGACAAAATCAAGGTTGAGCTTGAAGATTTGAAAACTATAAATTTTACTCTTGCTAAAGAGAAAAATAAACTTTTGAAAAGATTCAAAAAGGAGCAAGAAATTGTGAATAAATGGACAAGTTCCTCCAAGAACTTAGAAAAGATTTTTCAGGATCAAATATCTTGTGATGACAAATCTGGACTAGGCTTCGGGAAATATGACGTTGAACCTCCTTCTGACACCCATGCTCCTATCTCTCTTCCCTCATTCTATGAATCCGCTGAAGAGAACTATGACAACTCTGAACCTTTGGACTCTTATCCCTCTAAAGATCTCAAGTTTGGAATGTTCATCAAAGATAAGAGTATTGATTCACCCAATGAGAGTGAGGAAGCCCAAGACTCAAATGACCCTTCTAAACCAATTATTGAGTCTATGTGTTCCTTAAAAATAAACGAGACTTCCTCTTCTAAACCCAAACCTTCCAAAGTTCCTCAGACTTCTTCAAACAAATTCCCTTTCTCCAAAAAGGGAAAATCTGTTGCCAATCTTCCTCCCCAAAAGAAACTTCCCAAGAAAAACTCAAAGAAACCATCTTCTCTTCCAATCCCCAGAGTTGTGATGTTAAATAAGCTAAATTCCAAGACACTCTCTTCTATTCCTTCAACTGAATCTGGCAAAGGTATCTTGGGTCCTAAGCCTCTTGACTATCCTCTAACCTCTAAGGCCATTAAAGTCAATGTGACCAGTCATCACAAGGAATCGGTTCAAAGCTCCAAAAAGGTTTTTACATATAGAAAATTTTATAACTGTGGTAATACCTCTCACCTTGCTAAGAGTTGTCCTATGGAAAGAATTGATAAAAATGTTTTCAAGGATTCTTCCTCTTCTTCTAAATCAAAAGGACTCATTTCCAAATGGGTAACAAAGAACTGATTTCCTTGTGATTGCAGGGTCTATGGCACCAACAAATCTGGTATCTCGACAGCGGGTGCTCAAGACACATGACAGGGAACAAATCTCTTCTTGTTGACTTCGTTCCTACCAAAGGTCCTTCTATCACCTTTGGTGATAACTCTAAAGCAAGGACTAAAGGTTATAGAACACTCTCAAATGGTTCCATCACCTTTAATAAAGTAGTTTATGTTGAGGGCTTGATGCACAATCTTCTAAGCATAAGCCAACTGTGTGATCTGGGCTACAAAGTGATGTTTAAATTATCTTCATGCATCATTTTCAACAAAAAGATGGAAACCGTGCTCTCTGGCTACCGCAAGGAAAATGTCTATCTCATAGACATGGGACATAGCTCATCCGTCAGAACAAACATCTGCTTTGTCTCTAAAGACTCTGCAAAAAGATGTTGGCTCTGGCACAAACATCTCTCTCACCTTAACTTCAAGACCTTGAATGTCCTCTCCAACCAAGAGCATGTCACAGACATGCCAAAGTTATACTTTGTGAAAGATAAGTTGTGTGTTGCATGTGAGAAAGGGAAACTCACAAAATCTTCCTTCAAGTCCAAGCAATGCTTCACCATCACTCAGCCTCTTCTGATGCTCCACATGGATCTGTGTGGACCAGTCAGTACCCCAAGCCTTGGTGGTAGAAGGTACATTCTGGTTATTATTGATGAATTCACTCGTTACACTTGGGTATTTTTTTCTCATGTATAAAAGTGACACTACTAAAGAAATCATATAGTTCATCAAAAAGTCTGAAGTGTTGAATGGGCAGTTGGTAAGATCTGTAAGAAGTGACAACGGAACAGAATTCAAGAACAGTATGTTGGATGACTTCTTCAATGAAAAAGGCATCTCTCAGAACTTCTCTGCCATCAGAACTCCATAACAGAATGGTGTAGTGGAGAGAAAGAACAGAACGCTATGTGAAGTTGCCCGATCCATGCTAAGTGAATCTCACCTTCCTACCTATTTTTGGGCCGAAGCAATTAACACTGCATGCTTTACCCAAAATAGGTCTATCATTGTGAAAAGACACAATAAGACTCCTTATGAAGTCTTTTATGGTAGATAACCCAACATTGGTTTTCTTCATGTCTTTGGGTGTGTCTGCTACATTCTCAATGATAGAGAAAATTTGGGAAAATTTGATCCCAAAGCTGATGAAGGAATCTTCGTGGGATATTCTCTCACTTCCAAAGCTTTCAGAGTCTACAACCTCCGAAGGAAGTGTATTGATGAATCCATCCATGTCAAGTTTGATGACCTCAAGATATCATCACTCTCTTGTGATGATGAAGAATTGAACAGATGGATATCCTCCTGTGTTGGTGATGGTCCTCTTCCAACATCATCAGACATTCCCTACAGAGTTCCCACTTCTCTCTACCAAAACAATGAACCCTCTACATCTCACAACCCCTCCTCTCATCAAGAGGATGATCCTTAACCTACCCAACCTCAACATACACTCTAAATCATACCAATCTCTCTATCTGACATTCATTCCTCGCCTATACAAGTCGATCTTCCATCCATCTCTACTCGAAATTTCCCTTCCAACTCTCCCCTAAAAATCTCTTACCCTCCTCCTTTACCTCCTTCCCTAAAGTGTACAAAAGATCACCCCATTGATCAAATCATTGGTGATCAACAAGCTGGTGTACAGACTCAAAGAGGTGTTGGTAACATCTGTCTCTATGTGAACTTCCTTTCTCTCATTAAACCAAAGAAAGTTGACGAAGCTCTAGCTGATCCATGTTGGATCACTGCCATGCAAGAAGAAATTTCTCAGTTCGAAAGGAACAAATTCTGGAGATTAGTTCCTCGTCCTTCCAGAAAAACCATCATAGCAACCAAGTGGGTCTTTCGGAACAAAATGGATGAACAAGGCACGGTGATCAGAAACAAGGCCCGACTGGTTGCACAAGGCTATAGGCAAGAGGAAGGAATTGACTATGATGAAACATTTGCTCCTGTTGCAAAACTTGAAGCCATCAGAATCTTCCTTGCTCATGCTGCCTACAAGAACTTCAGAGTCTTCCAGATGGATGTCAAGAGTGCCTTTCTAAATGGGGAGCTAGCTGAAGAAGTCTATGTGAAACAGCCCCCTGGCTTTGAAGATCCAGTCCATCCTGACTATGTGTACAGGTTAGACAAAACTCTCTATGGTCTAAAGCAGGCTCCTCGTGCCTGGTATGACACTCTTGTTGACTTTCTCCTGAAGAACAAGTATACAAGAGATAAAATTGACAACACTTTGTTCATCAAGCAAACCTCAAGTAATCTTATTCTTGTTCAAATTTATGTGGATGATATCATTTTTGGTGCCACTGATGACTCACTGTGTGATGAGTTTGCCTCTCTCATGAAAATCCAATATGAGATGAGTATGATGGGGGAGCTTACTTTTTTCTTAGGACTTCAAGTTAAACAATCTTCAGAAGAAATCTTTATAAATCAAAGTAAATACATTTGTGACCTTCTGAAGAAGTTCCATTTTGAAAACTCCTCCCCCATGAAAACTCCCATGGCACCACCTTTGAAACTCCATGCTGATCTGGATGGTGTATCTGTGGATATCACCGGCTACCGAGGCATGATCGGCTCTCTTCTTTATCTTACTGCTAGTAGACCAGACATTATGTTTGCTACTTGTCTGTGTGAGCGTTACCAAGCCAATCCGAAAGAATCTCATTTGGCTGCGGTTAAACGCATTTTTCGGTATCTGAAAGGTACCATGAATCTGGGTCTTTGGTATCCCAAAGACTCAGGTTTTGATCTAATGGGGTATTCAGATTCTGATTTTGAAGGCTCTAAGATTGATAGGAAGAGCACCACTGGCAGCTGTCAACTCCTTGGTGGCAAGCTTGTTAGCTGGTCTAGCAAGAAGCAGAACTCAGTCTCCACCTCTACCGCTGAGGCTGAGTATGTAGCTGCTGGAAGTTGCTGTGCTCAAATCCTCTGGATGAAGAACCAACTTAGAGACTACAATTAGTTGTACTCTCACATCCCGATTCTGTGTAACAACTCTAGTACGATAGCCATCGCAAACAATCCGGTGCTACACTCTCGTTCCAAGCACATCGACATCCGATATCACTTCATTCGGGATCACATCTCTAAGGGTGATATCGAGTTACATTTCATCCCTACCGACCTCCAACTGGCAGATCTCTTCACCAAGCCTCCTGACGAAGATCGGTTCAAGTTCCTAATTGAGAACTCGGTATGTTAAATGCCGATATTTAATTTTTCTTTTGTTCAAAAAAAAAAGAGGGAAAGAAAAGAAATCAAAAAAAAAGTGAGAGAAAAGAATTTCAAAAAAAACAAAAAATAAAAAATCAGTATTTTTCTTTTCTCTTTTCTCTTTTCTCCTCATCTCAGACACAACATCTCTCTATCTCCCTCTTTCGGCTCTCTCTCTCTCTCTCCCTACCCTCCCCCTTTCGGCTCTCTCTCTTTCTCTCTAGCTCCCCTAGCCGAACTCCCCCCCTTCGGTTCTCTCTCCCTCCGCCCCTACCCCACTTCGGCCTCTCTCCCTCTTCGGCCCCCTCTCCCCTCGCCGATCTCTCTCTCTTTCCCTTACCCACTTCGGTAGCCGAAGCCACCACCCCCTTTTTTTTTCTTCTTCGGTTCTCCTCTCTCTCACTCTCCCCTTCGGTTTCTCACTCACCTCCACCGAACACTCCCTAGCCGAAACCCCCATCAACCGACCACTCCCCCTAGCCGACACCCCCCTTAGCCGAACTTCCCCCTAGCCGAAACACTCTCCCTTCTCTCTCTTACCCTTCGGCTATCTCCCACTCTTTCTCTCTCTCCTCCCCTTTACCTTTCCACCGAAATCCCACAACACCCCTTATACCTCCCTCGGCCATAACACCTCCCCCCTCCCTTCCCCTCCTTCGGCTTCTAAGCCACCGACCCCAACACCCTCACCCCCTCATTTCTCTCCTTCAGTCCCTAACACCCACCGAAACACCCCATTATTCCCCCAAGCCACCGAAAATCTCTCTCTCCCTCTAAGCCACAGAACCAAACCCCCTTATCTCTCCACCTCATTTTCGGCCCCTACATCTTCGACCCACACCGACCCCACTGAACACCCCGTTATTTCACCTTGCCACCGAAAACCTTCTCACCCAACCCATCCACCTTCGGCCCTCACCCCACCTAGGCTAAAGCCTCACCTCCCGAAAATTCAAACACCCCTTCGGCCTCAATCTCAAACCACCTAACACTTCCCCTTACCCTTTTTTCGGCCGACCCTCTCTCCCCTCCCCTTACTTCGGTCTCTCTCTCTCTAAACCCCTCCTTTCGGTAGATCTCTCTCTCTCTCTCTCTTCACATCCTCACCCCTCTCCCTTTTGAAGACTTCACACCCACCAAGACCCCCTCCCCCCCCCTCAACACCTCATTCAGCCGATCCCCCCCTCATCCATTCATTCTCCCCCCCCCCTCTCCCCTCCCTTCCTTTTTGTCTTTTCCTTTTTTCTCCCATACCACCTTTACCTTCCCAAGACTTCCCTTCCCCCTACTCCCCATCCCATCTTTTCTCCTTTTTCTTACACCACCTACTATATCCTACCTTTCCTTCTTTTTCTTCCATAATCTTTTCCAAACCTTTTCCTTCCCCATTTTTTTTCTTCCATATTTCCCATCCTATCCCACTCTCTTCCCATATTTCTTCCCTTTTCCCCCATTATTTCATCCCTTTTTTTTTCTTTCCAAAAAAAAAACAGAAAAAAGCCCCCCCCCCAAAAAAAAAATATGGCCCACTGAATTTATGAATTCTTCATGTCTTGTAATTTTTCTGTGTGAGTACCATTTTTTCCTATGTGTTGGTGTCATCATCAAATAGGGGGAGAAAAATTGTTTGGTCTCTAATTGATTTGGTGATGAATCTTCGACCAACACTTAGAAAGTCATGACGACCCTTTGAACAATGTCTCTCTCTACACCGATCGCCCTCTACTGCCAGGTATGTTCTCCTTCATAAACTCTCCCGATCTACAATGGGGTGATACTAAGGACACTCCGGTATCCAGAGGTCCCTAAACTGTAGTGGACCCTTCTTCCCCCTCCTTAGTGATGCCGGCTAGCAATAAATCCTCAACCGCTACTGGCACCGCCGCACTTGCCCAAATGGCCATACCACCGAAATAACCTTCGGCGGTTACCCAGGTCACACCCCATACCTCAGCGGCAGCACTCCACCTCTTCCCCTCCCTCTCCTCTCAAGAGGCTGAGGAAGGTTTCAAGGGCCAAGCCACAAACTCCACCCACCGATTCTCCACAATCGACAGGTGTTGAAATTTTCCCATCTGGACCCGGGGACTCTGCTAAACCACCCAAAGCCACCTACTTTGTATCCTCACAAAAGGATACAATTGTAAAATTAGGGACCCCTATTATTCCCTCATCAACCTTTTCCTTGGTTGATAAGGATGACTTGGACTCCTTCCCTATCCAAGGTGCCTCTTCTCCACCTCACAGCCTATCACCCAGGATTCTCAGTCTGGATGCTTATGCACGATCCAAGGATGAATTTGCCCTTCCAGGAGCAGGTTTGGAGGATCCCGAAAATATTCTGACTTCTTAGTTAAGAGGGAGTATGAGTTGAGGGGGAGCAACTTATCACTCAAGCTTAAACTCTGCTTTTGCAATGGACTATGTGATCAAATCCACCTGACATTAGTTGAGGGGGAGTATGAATTGAGGGGGAGCATCCAACCACTAAAGTTCAAACAATCCCGACTACTGTCTTCTTCTGTATCTTTGTATATATATTTTTTTTCTTTCTATTTTTTTCTATTTTTTTCATTGTATTCATTTATTCGTTTGTATAGCTATACTTTTTCTTTCACTATGTAAATGTCAGATATACAAAAAAAAATGGTCTATGTGAAAAGAACCCAAAAAGAGTAAAGATGGGTCAAAATGAATTTATTCAGTATACTCTTTGTTTTATTCTTTAGTATGGATGTCATCATCAAATAGGGGGAGATTGTTGGGTCATCTGAAGATTTCAAGATGACCTCCTGATCTTCCATCTTATATCATCCTACTTAGAATATGTCTGAGGTTCTTTTAGCAGCTTGGTTTCTATACAAATGTTCAGTGAAGTCGAAGATCAACCGAAGAAGACAAAGAAGGAGTACATCTCTCAAAGCGGATTGAAGATAGTCTCCTCAGCCTAAAGCCAAGCATGCCCAAGTGATCAACACCATCAGCCAGGATGGTGTCAATCACATATCTTCAGGAGTATGAAGCTGTTCTCACATCTTCAAGGAGAAGCCGAAGATCTCTCAAGTCTTCGGTAGCCGATGATCTCATCCCTCCTTAGAGTATGAAGGTGTTCTCACATCTTCAATAGCCGAAGATCCTTCAAGTCTTCGGCAGTCTATGCTTAAGGATTTCTTTCAAACACATTGTACTTTTCTGACAAAGTATATTATGATATCTTGCATTGACGTGGACCTCATCTGGAGATCAGATAAAGTAAGTTTTGACTCCTACACCATTTTAAGGAAAGGTCTCTACCATCCTCTCTGCACTTCAACACTTCAAGCCAAAACACCTCAAGACAAAAGGTACATCCTGTACCTTGCTGAAGACCTGTGTCCATCATTTGCTCAACAGGTGTCCCATGCATTTAATGCATGAGGCACTATAAATATGAAGGATGGCTAAACATGCATGATCACCAGCTCTCAAGCATTCAAGCTCTCTAAGTGCACTGGCATTCTCTCTCTAAGAAGTTCTTATTGTTTTCTAAGTGTTTTACAATTGTTCTTCATTTCTCTTTGTGTAAGATTGTTTGAATAGATTGCATCTATTCTCTTCCGCAACAACCAAAAGTTTTCTATGTGTAATTCTTGATTTCAAATCAATAAGAATTAAATTAAGTGAAAAAAACTGTGTGTATTGTATTCAACCCCCCCCCCTTCTACAATACTTTTCTTATTTACTTACTGCTATTTGGGACGAACAGCATTCTTCAGAATCTAACGTGTTCTTGCTTTGCGCGAAATGTGAATCTAGCGCGTTTGTTCCTTTAACTCACAGATCGATCCAAAAATCTCAAATAACCTGCAATTTGATTTACAACTTGAACCAATATGATGGAAATGAAATTCTGACACTTTTCTAAACAACAACTTTAACTAAAAACACAAAATTACAGTGCCCATCAAGATTTTACAGTGTTCGTAAACATTTTTCAAGAAAACTAAAAATTCAAAAATTAAAATCGATTTAGTGAGAAATTTTGATCGAATTTAAACAAGAAACATTCTAAAACAGTAGTCGATCATAATGGAATCAATTTCACACACAAATAACAACTATTTAAAAAAAATCGATTCAACAGTGACAATAAAACCGTTCTGCACGTTCTTGAGTATTTCAAGAAATCGATCCAAATTTGATAATGTGATCTTTCTGAATATGATTGGGTTCAGCTCTGATACCAATTGAAAATGTATTATCCCAGATTCTCAAGCACAATTCAATCAAGATCAAGATTTAACAGTTATGATGTAATACCCTTGGTAAGTATTTAACTATTTATATACTTAAATATATATATATATATATATATATATATATATATATAAGGGTACTAGATGTCAATAGCCTTATTTGAAAGGTCTAATTTGTTATTTTTAGAACTTTTGAAAAGGTGTCATCATATTAAGCCATCACTTTTCTCTAGATTGAGTTTATATGTAAAAGAAATTTTTGGTGTGTGTGAATTATGGGTTCTGCGAAATCTTAGAAGGAGTAAAGTGGATTCTTGAAGTTTTGCTTTTGGGAAAATTCTCTTAAAAGCTTGGTAAGAATTTCTTTTACCTTTAAATTTTAGATTTACTTCCTTGGGTTAGTTTAATTCTTGAGTTTAACTAGGTTGTGTTCATATTTAGTTTACCTCAAAACCTTTTATGGTAAAAATTATACAAGGATAGTTTTGTTTGGTATTTTATAATTAGATTCCTTTTGATTAATTTAATTTATTTTGATGAATGTGAGTTTATCTCCACGTTGGTTTTAAAATGGTAATTTTTTTGTTTTGGGTTCTTGTGTAAAGAATGGAATTTTAACCTTGGATTTTGATTATATTTTTATGATGAGAGAATTTTATCAACGTTAAATTTATACTTGGATAGGTTTTCTTTGCATCTTAGTATTTGGAATTAGTTGGTTGTGATTGAAATGGTGGTGAAGTTTTTTTTTCGTTGCGTGCCGTTTTGGGGTATTTTAGGGTATCGGTTAGGTGCCTTAGATGTTGTTAAGAGCATTAGTAAGATTTATATGCTTAATTTGTGATCCATATTAATTTGATTCAGATTTCCGTTCGATTTCGAGTTTTGCTACCGGTTAACTTCGTGTTATCATATATCTTTATCGAGGTGAGTTTTCTTTAACTATTTCCAATGAAATGCTTATATATTCAAATATTTAACATATTGATATCGTATATTATTGATATGTTTGGACTCGGATTGGTAAACGTGATATGATAATTGTTACATGTTTTATTATTAATACATGTAATGTGAATTATTGATTCTTGAAATATAAATGGACTTGCACAACAGAAGCCGGGTGTGCTAGAAATGTAATGGTTCGAGCAGGGAATTATATGTAGTGCCCACGAATGTGTTTCGTGTGGTGGGCCACAATCGGTAGTGATTGCGATCTTATCGGTGTGTGTGCAATTAAATTGTGGCAACTGTTGTGGTTAGTTTCCTGGGAGGAATGTTAACTCAGTTTACTTATTTCATCAATAACTGACTTGTTATTTCATTTTATCGGGTTTATTGAGATTGTGAAACTGACAGGGATTTCCTCACTAGACCGCATGGTCTAACCCTCATTTTGTTTTCAAAATATGCATTTCAGGACAAACGCGTATAATTGAAAAAGGGAAAGGAAAGTTATGAGCTTATCGGTTTACCTAATTATATGTGAAGCTGGCATATGAGATCTGGAAGTTGTTTTTGTTTGAAAGTTGTCATATTAATATTATATATTATGACAATTTAGCGAAAAGTTAGTTGTGACTTTTGATATAGTTGTACAGTTTTGTATCGAAAGACCAACTTGTATCCTAGATGTGTTTGGATATATATGAATTATGTGATATATGGTATGTGATTTATGCGGGTTGTTACATATGAGATCTTAGAGAGAAAGTAGAGAGAGAAAATGTATGTGTCATATATCTCACATTATCAATATACAATGAATACTTCTTCTACCCATAACTCTCATAAGGCTACATGCTTATATATCTATACTACTTCACTCATACCCCTATTTAACAAAGACTCACAAACACTCATAAAACATGTTGACTAAACTAGACTTTGACTTTGATTGACTTTGACTTTACAACACTTAAATCTTGGATACAACAAAATACACTAACAGTATAGATGATTGATTTTTATAAAATAAGATTTGTTTTACAAAAATAGGATCATTCAAATAAGATAACCTCATGACTCAAACCACTATCTGCAAGTTGATAAGAAAGTTGAATATCTTTTCATCTAACGCCTTGGTAAACAAATCTGCAAGTTGATAATCTGTTTTTACAAAGAAAAGTTCTATGTTTCCTTTTTCTACATGATCTTTGATAAAGTGATACCTGACGTCGATATGTTTGGTTTTTGTGTGTTGAACAGGATTCGCTATGATTGCGATGGCGCTCTTGGAGTCGCAGTAGATTGGGATTTTGTTGAAGTGGAAACCGTAGTCGCGAAGTTGTGTTTGCATCCACAAAACCTGAGAACAGCAGCTAGCAGCAGCTACATATTCTGCTTCGGCCGTGGAAGTTGAAACGCAAAGTTGCTTCTTCGATCCCCAACTTACTAGTTTGTCACCGAGGAACTGTACGTGTCCTGACGTGCTCTTCCTGTCTAACATACAACCTGCATGATCTGCATCTGTGTAGGCTGTTAGTTCAAAACTAGTATCTTTAGGATACCACAGACCAAGATCTGCAGTGCCCTTCAGATACCTAAAGATACGCTTGACAGCAGTCAAATGGATTTCTTTTGGATTCGCTTGATATCGGGCACAAAGACATGTTGAAAACATTATGTCTGGTCTACTACTAGTAAGATACATTAAAGAACCTATCATTCCTCTGTAGGTCCTAATATCAACAGCCTTTCCCGAAGGATCGGTGCCAATCTTAGTTCCTGGTGCCATTGGGGTACCAATCGGTTTTGTACTTTCCATTTGGAATTTCTGAAGAATTTCCCTAATGTACTTAGATTGATTGATAAAGATACCCGTAGAAAATTGTTTTACTTGAAGCCCGAGAAAGAAGTTCATCTCTCCCATCAAGTTCATTTGAAATCTAGACACCATAAGGTTTGCAAAATTCTTACAGTACTTAGTATTAGTTGAACCAAAAATAATATCTCTGGCGGTGATGTCAGTATCGAGAACCCGAACGAGAAGTTCATCAGATAGAGTTTCGTAGATCCATTGAAGAACTATTGCATCAATTTCAACCCATGAGTTATAGCAGTCATCGTTTTTCTCGGGAGTCGGGGTACCATCAATATGATCAAGAACTTTGTATCCTCGTGTGTGAAGTTTGAATAGTTTCACCCACGAGGAATATGTGACCTTTGTTCCATCGAGAATGCGGACCTTGTTCTGTATGTTTGTGACTGTGTACACCGGGTGCATCGGCGCAGGGGTCTTCGGGAGTGGGTCGTTGGATCCCATGAAGGTGCTGATCGGAATTTTCTGTCGTGGCAAGAAGAGAGATGATCGGCGGCGACTCTTGGGTTACGACAAGGGTTCTGATACCATAAAAGTGTTTCTGGTCTTGATTTGTTTCCTTGACAATTACAAAGAGAGGCCCTCTATATATAGGAGCCAAATACAACAAAATATCCTACAATTATGGCCTAGGATAACTACCAAATATACAATAAATATATTACAAATATATCGCCTAATAGACTTTACATTTAGGAAGGCAAAACAATTTTATATAAATTATTAGTATTTCTTGAATTTAATATGATTTTTGATATTAAAAGTGATATTGAAGATTTTTTTCATATATATCTCGTGGGTGTTTGGGATTGCTTATTTAAAACAACTTATGCTTATATTGATAAGTGTTTATCAACTTATACGCTGTCAAATCGGAGTTTTTAAAAAAGTTTTTGCATTAGCTTATTGTGGTACCAAAACGTAATAAACTAATAAGTTGTTGTTTAAAGGTGTTTGGGATTGCTTATACATATAAAGTAACCTAAAAAGTCATAAGCATTTTTCAAATAAGTTAATAAGTTAAAACAAAATGACTTATGAAAAAGTGTTTATCTGCTGTTTGACACCGCTATAAGCACTTTCATTTCTCTTTATCCAAACACTAGAAAGTGTTTATCTCCGGTGTCAAACTGCAATAAGCTAAAAAACACTTTAAATAAACAATCCCAAACACTAGAAAGTGTTTATCTCCGATGTCAAACCGCAATAAGCTAAAAATATGTGGAACGTGCATTTACATAAATACACTTGTAATTGATATATGTGTCTGTTTATGGGTATGTCATGTGTGTCCGGCGGGGCTCCACCTCTTTGGTTTACATGTAAACCATGTAGAGCGAGTGCACCTACAAGGACATTTATGGCCCTTATTTGAGACACCCTCCCATACCTCTCCTATTTCATGTGACTCTTTTAACTATTTCTTTTTCCAAAATTTGACCATAATTTTCTTATAATCATTCATCCCAATTAATATCTTTTAATTTTTATGTGTGCTGCTTTTTGGCTTCTTCAATAAATGAATTTATGCTCTCTTATTATCTACAACAAATTAAATTTAAACTGCATTTATTATTATTATCAGGGCATCGTATATATATATATATATATATATATATATATATATTTGTAGTAATCCTTAAGTTATATATGGACACTTCTAAATATAATTTTTTTTAGCAATAATGTTAGCAAGAAACATAATTAAGCAACAAATTGAAGTCGAACGAGGGGTCTGCAAGATGCAGAACTAAACGAAACCAAACCATTCAGAAAGAGAGACAAAAGGTCCTGAACAAAAAAAATGACTAGACCTAAACACCCAACAACGAAAATACCAGATGTATAGCATATATAACTAGATAAACAACAACAAAGTCACTCTCTAATTTATATTGGGCATGTCGAAACATTTAAGAAAAGGTAATTGTTCTATGTTGAGAGGCAGTAAACATTAAAATGAGTCGACTCAAACTATGGAAATAAAATTCATTTTTGATGTTGAATTTTGGTTTTTACGGACATTAATTGAAGCATAGTACATGCAATCATGATGAAAGTATTTGAAATAACATGTAAAATAATCTTGATCATAATTTGAAGTTATGTGTTACATTGTCATAACAGTAATTAAAATATAAAATTGTATAAATAAAAAATGCAACAATTAATATAATACTACGTGAAGGGAAAATGAGTTATCAACATTCGTTTTTACAATTAAACCATTGTCATACATTCTTTTACAAAAAGATCGAAAAGAACACGTGTGCTTTTAAGAGCTTTAAAAAAATCACATTAGTAAGGATTATTCTCCTAGATAATAAAGCATTGGTCAAAGAAATTTGTGTAATCTACTATATTGAATTCATTTTCCCTTACCTAATATTACGAGACTTCGAATGATGTAAGCCTTTTTCCCGTTAATTATCGACTTGTCGGCCGATCACCAACTCAAAAGATTCCGTTCATAGTAGATAGACCTCACTAAATATTATTAACATTTTAAGAACTTATTACATGGAATCACAAATGTCAGGTGTAATCAAGATAAAGCTCAAGGAAAGTAGCCCCTCAACTCCTTGGATCATTGAAATGCTTGTCAACCAGATCAGGTTAGATAACTAAAACGATTTGCTTTAACTAATTTTCAATTGATCTAAACCTCGAACACTATCAACATTTTTTGTTGGCCAACGAAACGTTAGATTTCTCAACACATTTCCAACCATATATGCAACCAAGGTCTTTAGTCTATCCTAAAAGCAATCAGAATGGACAACATACTTAAATCAAGATAACTCTTTCCCGGAATCCCAAATGTAGACTTGTACCTTAGGCATTAAAACGTATACATCAATATGGATTTGGAAATTTTACTTTGGAAAGAAAAGGCATAAGCTAAACAATTCCAAAAACTATATGCACATAGCAACAAATCTAGACCCTAGAATACACAAAAGTGGATGATCCACCCCTACAAAAGGGGGATGGCAAATTGGCAATCCATATATGCAAACAGTAAAAGAAGGTTTGGGGTTATTTATTGCACCACTTTTACAACTCTACATAAACCTGCAGATCCACCAGTGGTCCAGTTGAACCTGTGGTGCCATTCTTTCTATTTGGAAGAGAGATCTTACATGTAGGGTCTTCTTTTGGGACCATTTTGGATTTGGATCCTTCCAATTCGAATCGCATCCTCATCGACAAATTCAATCACCATTTCACGAGTAACATAGGTTATTCCGAGTCTTGACTGCCGTTTATGCAAACGATACAACAAAACGGGTCTATTATAAAAACCAACCATTATATATAATTGAGTATTTCATCAGACTTTTAAAAATTTATAGGAACAACAATTATCTGTCTTATATGAAGGTATTAATTACAAAAAGTTTTTTGAACGAAGCCAGACTAATATACCAAACAAGTTTTACTCTTGGTGGTTAGGACGAAATTAATTTAGGGGTCACTTCTCGAAACGGGTTCCATAAAACACTTTCCAATAAGTCCCTCATAAACACTTTTTCAAAAAATGGCATATAAAAAGATTTATAGGACGCTTTATTTCTTGTGTTTTATTTCTTGAGTTTTGTATACAAATAAGGATATAATTTGTTGTAACATCTTCATATAAGTTGCACCCAAGTTTTTGGTCCTATAAATTTACAAATTTTTTTGGTCCTATATATTTACAAATTTCATTAAACATTTCACTAGGATGCTTAATTAAACGTCGTAATATACTCATTTTATTGTAATAAAATCCAATCAAGAAAATTTTAATTTGATCTCTCATTTTGTTTTCTCCATAAATAACCAGTACAAAATATTGACGATGTAGAATATATACGGTTATGTTGATTTGCAATTATGCAATGTGATAGTTATTGATTTCGTCATACGTACGTACAACATCTTTGTACATACAAAGTAAATACTAATTACTATATACACGATTCATTGACAATATAAGTTTTCCTATGAGTGGATTTATATCATAATACTATAATTAGTCATTAAATATGTCATGAAAACACCAATGTCAATATTTTAGAAAATAATTATGTAAAACTTGTTAATTCACAACAGTTGTTTTAATTATATATATTGCTCATAATTGTCAAAAAATAATGATAGCACGTCAAAAAATTTAACATTGAACGTTCAGTGGTATGTTGTAGAACATATTCTCATATAATACAATTATTTCTTGCATAATCCGAAATTAAAATTTTATGTACAATCATTAATTACTCTCGTCATTTACTCATTTGTTTTAAGTTGGTTTTTTTTACTATATTATTACTACAATTAAACAACACCAATTATACTTATGGCATTTTATGACAATAATGTCACATGGTGGCAAATAATAAGGTCACAACACAAGGCCAGTCTTCAAATTAATATCCTAAACTTTGGGTTTGAAAACTTGAGTTGGGACATTTGACCATTTTGAACAAAAAATAATATCAATAATGGCGATATAATTTAACTTTCGGATGTTATCTGGTGATAACTCGATAGGTGTGAGAACATGGACTCAATAAGATAGTTTGTCATGTAAACTTTCTTACTTACATTGAAGTTTCATCAAGGACCACGTGTGATGTATCAATGCGTAAAATCCTACAATTTGTTATTGTAAATGTATTGATTATACACACAATGCCAAATTGCCAATTGGAATTAATAATATTGATATTAATTAAGTTTCTTATTTGAAATTCAGTTTTCTTCATTTTCGTTTTATTTTATGGGATCTTTTCCATCTAATATGATATCATGAATATTAAACCAAGAAAATATATAGTAATAAAAAAGATGATCAAATATCTTTTGAGTTACCAATAATAGCATGTCGTCTCTACAAAACAAAGTTGGTCAAATCATTTAATTTTCATTAAACAATATAATAAATGAGAATAAGTAATTTTGAAAGAATAAAATGTCACAACCAAAACAAATACTAATTTTATAGTAATATATATATATATATATATATATATATATATATATATATATATATATAGTCTTTAAGAACTGAAACAAATATTGATATTGTTTTTCATTTCCCCAACCCCCAACAACTACCACCAATTTCAAAGTTCAATTTTGTTTTGTTTATTAAATCAAGTTAGTTACTTTAAACAAAACTATACCTTATTTTCGTAATTAATTAAGGTTTGAAAAAATATGATTTTACAACTATCTTTAGAGATAATTAAAATTGGTATGTCATCTTGGTTTTCAATTAAGTAATTAAAAATTGAGTGGTTGTATTTGTTATATAAATACAAATAATATATTGTTCATATGAACAATGACATTTTAAGGATTTATTAACGAAGAAGCATGATTTAATTTTTTTTTTTTTTTTTTTTTTGGTATTTGTATACCTTTTTAAAAATTATTTATTATAAGAAATTAGTATTTACTTATAAGTTATAAAAATGAATGATGATTAATTAATTTGTAACCACAAAATTAATTACGGTAATTAAAAGGGATTTTTGTATTTTCAACAAAATATAAAAAACATTTTATGTTCTTTTTGTTTTTATTTATTATCCTCCTAATTCTCTCGCTCTACTTTTTTTTTTCTTTTTCTTTAATGGCACAGAGATTTTTCCACTTTTTTCCCTCCCATCCCCCATTCTTTTTTCCTTTCTTCTATGCACACAGCTAAGCTTTGTGTCACTCTCCAAGAAACCATTGGCATATCACCTCTCTCTCTCTATCTCTCTCTCTCTCTCTCTCTCTCTCTCTCTCTCTCTCTCTCTCTCTCTCTCTCTCTAGAAATTGGAACTAAGAAAGCTGAAAAGGGCTTTTGCTAAAAGTGCTTATCTTGAGCCTCTTTAATCCTCTCTTTTCTTCATCAGATGGAGCAGTTTTGTTGTTAGTATCCTCTGAGCTTGAGTAGTCCAAATCAAGAACATTAATGGGGGTTTTGCAGCTTAACATTGATTCATAACCATCCAAGACAAGCTCTTGAATCACACTGTAACATTGTGAAAAATCATCCTGCAGAAACAAATCATGCAAAAAATTAAGTCAGAAAAGATTCATTCTTTAATGCAAACAATTGTTGACATTGACCATTTAATTATACACATAATTTTGTCCCAGGTTTCTCGATCTTTTGATGTGAAAATTAGTGATAAAGTCTTATGAATTGGGTTTCGTTTAATTAATTACCTCATTTACATATGAACAGCTTGAAATTGAATTCTTAAAGAATGGGAATTGTAATGGGTAGAGTTCATGAGAAGCACATAGAAGAGCAGAGGCTGCAACAATTGATGGCTTGAAATATAAAAGCTTTGATTCTGCATTTATATCCAAACATTTGAAGAACATCGATTAATCCAAGATTATGATTTTAATGAAAGTAAACTCGAAACGGGTGATAAACATTCATTTAATTTGTGTACCAATCTGAGCTTTAAAAATGATTTCTGTAGCTCTATCTTTAAGAACTTGATGATGATCAGCATCATTGGCATGGAGGGATGTCGCTTTGAGTTTGAACAAAGAAACGAAGAATCTGAGGAAAGCAAAAGGAGTAATTGAACGCATTCGCCATTGTAGAGCACCAAGTATCAGACACTCCATCCTCTCGACCATCCGAAAATCAAATATCAATTCACCATCTTTCTGCAAATCCAAAAAAAAATCATAAAAAATCATAAAAACTCTTTAAACCCACATAAAATTAAAATGATATCTTTGAAAAGATAATCAATCACCTGAGCGTCAGATAGTCCAGAATTTGCTCCTATCATCTTGAATGCTAACGAAACACAAGAAACTGCAACTAGCTTCAAGATCCATGGCTTCTCACCCTACAATTAAAACATCTGCATTAAAAACTCACATCTAACGTTTAATTAATAAATGTGAAGATCGATGGAAGTAATATCTCATCACCGGAATGGAATGGGAAGCAAGGAAACGATGAAAGTAATTGATGGCAAGGTAGGAGACGAATGGATGATGGAGTTTCTGGGAGAAACTGGAGATGAAGGAGATGATTTGTTGACGGAGATCATGATCGGAGTCAAGATCTGATGAGTTGGAGAATGGCAGGTGATCGGATTCCATGGTGAAAAGGGAGTGTTGAAGGTCTTTAGATAATGGGTTTTCGAGGTCGAACTCCATTGATGAATAATGGTCCATGAGGGAAATTAAAGGAAAGAAGAAGCTAGACGAAGAGGTTAGTTCAAAAGAGATGAGTTCGATGACAAGAAGGAAAAAACTAGAGATTATTGTCTCATCTTAAAACAAGGTGCAGAGAGAGGGAGAGACTTCAACTTCACTCCTCTGTCTTTGTTTTTTTCTTCATATTTATTTGTTATATTATTTCCATCCTACAAAAATTACAAGAATCATATTTATTATTTTAATTTTAAATATAATTAATTAAATATTGTTTTACTAGATATTAAATATTTCAATCAATTGTATTTATTGTTTTCTTATTAAGTAATTTGTGTTTTCATTTGAATTTAATGCAATATTTAATTTAATACATAATTTAATAACAAAATTACCAAGAATGAAATATCTAAAACATTTTGTCAAAGACATAATACAAAATAAATGCAAAAAATACTATATGATATTATAGAAATTTTAAATCTAACGTATTGTAGTTTTTCAGATCGATGATTATTATATTTGTAAAAATGCAAAAACGAAAAATGTATTTTGCAATTCCTTGTGTTTTGACCAAAATATTAATAAAATATAGTTTTTTTTGTCGGAATTTAATAAAATATAGTTAATGTTTTATAACAAAGTGACAAATTTGGTTGTTGTGAGCATTAGAAATTTCGAACTACGGTTAATATTACTAAAAATATAATAATATTTTCATTTAATTTGCTTGTTCTCAAAATATTAGTTGTAATTTCTTGTCATGAAGCTTATTATTTAAATATTGTTGGGTTTATTATGTGAATATTACGTAGTTTTATTCGAATAATCCGTTACCATCTCTAACGCATTGATTAACGAATACAATATATAGGTGAGGTTTTTTTTCTTTGTAAAACTTAAAAAATAATATTAATTTAATTTGAAAAGTAAAAATATAATTAAAAACAAAATTATTTTCCTAATTATGGTAGTCTTGATCGATTTTACAAGTCTTTCAATAAATAAAAAGAGCACTTTATATTTATATAAAATTTGATATAAAATACCGTTGAATGATATATTAAAATGATTTTAATTTTATTTAAGAGTTCAAATCATTTGAGTTTGGAACTAAGCAATAACCGATGAAGTTGTTGTCGTCTGGTTATGAACATGAGTTTTCTCACTCTGTCTTTTGTCGTTGAAACTCTTGTTATATATATATTTTTATTATGTAGATGATTACCGGTTGATTTTGCGTGTAGCTTCAGTGCAAAATGAATAAAACCAACATAACGAAAGAATTAACGATGGTGTCATTCATGTTATATCACTTATCTTTCACCTAAAAATTTACAATATGAAGTCGGTAACAACGGTTAGGAGGGTTACTCCATTCAACAAGATTTAAATCCTTCTTTATTTTAGAAATATTGTTGGAAAATTTAGTAAAAATATGTGTTTTTACTAACTTTGGACACATTTAAATATATATATAGATATAGATATATATGTATTATATATAATTAACTCTTAGTGGGTTTGTTTTCTCCTATATGAGAGCTTCGAAACGATATATCATGTGTCCAAAACGGGGTGTGTTTGAATGAGATATCGATACTCAAAGTTGAGTACTTGGATGAACTTAGTAAAAATCAAGTGGGTGTGGGAATGTGTCCCACATAGAAAGGAAAAGTAAACATTTAATGGTTTACAACCATGGAAGTGTGAGGAGTTTACAAGCTCCTTGAATGGTTTTACTCCAACACCTACCCGTGTGCAGGTGGGGTGCCGATTGAGATTTTCGTAAGCTAAAACGATGAACTTGTGCGTGGACGCGACCTACGGACAAGAATTCAGCTCCGAAATCTCATGCAACTTGGTTTTTACTAACTTTTCGAGGCAAGTGGTCATCTAAGAGTCAATTATAACTTTTCTTAAATGGGGTAGAGTGGTAGTAAGACCATCTCGTGGATTTTCAATAACATAGAGAATGAGATAAACAATGTGAGGTTTTTCCTGTTATATGTTTGACTTTTGAAGGAAATGAGTTATAGGGATCTTTCTTATAGAAAGTGGAGTTCATCATATTAGATGCATAATCATGCAATGCATTGAGATACATCACGATTTTAATATTTTATTTTATTTTTTGTTTTTTTGTCGATTTACAGTACGATTTTGGATGGTTTTAAAAAAGTGATGATCTTTTTTTTATAAATTTGTTTAATTTAGACTTAATAATATAATGTTTTTTATATAAAAAAATTAAGTATTTTGTTATAATTCAATGATTATCTTATATATTTTAATGATATCTAGAAAAAACAACCAATTACATATTTAATAATATAATTAAAACAAATTTATAGTAATATAATATATTAATTAATAGTGATACATGGAAATGTCTGCATAAAAAAAAGGCTATGCACATACCAAATTGGTGGGTGTTAGAAGTCTGCAGTAGTAATATGTATCTTGTACTTTAATACTTGTAAATTAAGAGATTTTTAAAATTTTGCATAAAATGATAGTACCTTGTGTAACAACCCAACCAAGACAAGACAAATAATAGTACTTGCAATAATATTTCATGCCAAAACGGCCCCAAGCTTACAACTAAAATCAAGGTTTGCAACGACAACCTACTACACAACTGAGATATGACGGTCTTCTATCTAATCCCGCTACACCTCCTTTTTACCCTTATCAGCTCTTCCTAGATCACGTCTGCCTGAAAAAGGTTTTTAAATTTTGAAAGAGCGAGGGTTAGACCAAAGGTCTAGTGAGTCCCCTCTAACGATTATACAACAAAACAGTTATCAACTTTAAATCAAACAGACATATAAGCACCACATGAGTCATTCACACTACTGACCACACTACCGTCGAAGACGGTGTGTCTAATTCGCACTGCCTTAATTTTGGGACACACCCCAATGGCATAAATGGGTCACACTCCCCGGTACGAGAAGGCGGGCCACACTCCCAGACTTAGGTCACAACTTCCACAAATAATGTATACATACATTTAAATATCAACAATTTATAAACAGCTTAAATAAATTCATCATGAGCATGCCAACGTATAAATCAAAGTTTTAATAAAACTTTCATAAGCTTTCGTTAATAAAACATTTAGTTCAGAAAAACTCACCTGGTGTCCTTTGCCTAAATCTCTGCGTCTACTCTTACGGCCCAAAACGAATCCTATAAGAAAGACATAGACTGATAAACTCCCGGTACTTTCTAATTTAATACAGAAACCGACCTTAACCCCTATAGCTCCCGAGTGGTTGGACCATATTAATCTAATAGAACCCGATCCACTAAATACTTATCAGTCCCAAACATGATAGCAAATGAACAACTGGGCCTGCTATCCCAAAACTTTGAAGTAAACCGACTATCCCTATCCGAGACTATAGATAACGGAACACTATGACGAGACACCACTTCATCAATATAGATCTTAGCTAACTTATCCATCGGTAACGTCTCCCGCATTGCCAAGAAATGTGCACTCTTGGTAAGTCTGTCCACCACTACCCAAATAGTATCATGGTCCCTCAAGGTCCTCGGTAGCTTAGTGACGAAGTCCATCGTGATGTGTTCCCACTTCCACTCCGGAATGGTTAACGGCTGCAAGCTCCCATAAGGCTTTTGATGTTCTGCCTTGACTTGAAGGCAAGTGACACACCGTTCCACATAATTAGCCACATCGAGTTTCATCACCGGCCACCAATAATGTAATTTTAAATCTCGATACATTTTGGTGCTACTGGGATGTATGGAGTACTTTGACTTGTGCGCCTCCGCCAAGAGCAACTCGCGGTTTCCCCCGATTTTAGGCACCCAAATCCTCCCTTGAAATAACATGAGACCGCGGTTATCCTCCGATAACAACTCCCGTTGCTTCACCATGATCTCGGCCTTGAGATTCCCCTCATGAAGTGGTTTGGCTTGGCTCCTCTTGATGTCTTCCATAAGGCTCGACCTCACCTCGATTCTAGCAAAAGTCACTTTACTTTCCCCTCCGTAACTCTTTCGGCTCAAAGCATCCGCTACCACATTGGCTTTACAGGGGTGGTAAAGCAATTCACAGTCATAGTCTTTCAAGAGTTTTAACCACCTCCTTTGTCGAATATTGAGTTCCTTCTGGTCGAATATGTAGTTCAAGCTCTTATGGTCGGTGAATACAGTACACTTCGTCCCGTAAAGGTAGTGTCGCCATAACTTTAATGCAAACACCACCGCCGCTAGCTCCAAATCATGTGTAGGGTAGTTCTTCTCGTGATCCTTGAGTTGCCGCGATGAATACGCGATCACTTTCCCCCTTTGCATCAAGACGCACCCCAATCCCAATTTAGAGGCGTCACTATACACCACGAAGTCTTCGGATCCTTCGGGTAAGGATAATATTGGTGCTTCACATAACTTCTTTTGAAGAGTTCGGAAGGCGTTCTCTTGCGTCTCGGTCCACACAAATCTGACGTTCTTCTTTGTCAACGACGTGAGCGGTGAGGCGATATTCGAAAAATCTTGAATAAACCGCCGGTAATAACCGGCCAGTCCCAAGAAACTCCTGATCTCCGTTGGACTCGTCGGTGGCTCCCAATTCATCATCGCCTCTATCTTAGTTGGGTCCACCTTCACCCCATCCTTGGAGAACTTTGCAAACAGTTTCTCTTTGCGAAGAATTTCCAAAACCTTCCATAGATGCCGTCGATGCTCCAACACATCACGAGAGTAGATGAGGATATCGTCGATGAAGACTATAACCGACTTGTCCAAGAAGGGTCGACATAGATGAGGATATCGTCGATGAAGACTATAACCGGTTCATCAAGTCTATAAACATGGTTGGAGCATTGGTCAATCCAAACAACATAACTAGAAACTCGTAGTGACCGTACCTCGTTCGGAATGCCGTCTTCGGTATATCGCTCTCCTTCACCCGTACTTGATGATAACCGGATCGCAGGTCTATTTTCGAGAAACACCCCGCTCCCTGAAGTTGATCGAAGAGGCCGTCGATCCGAGGAAGTGGATATTTATTCTTTATGTTAACTTTGTTGAGCTCGCGGTAGTCTATACACATCTGCATAGACCCATCTTTCTTCTTCACAAATAACACAGGCGCTCCCTAAGGCAACGAGCTCGGTCGTTTGAATCCCTTTCCGATTAGCTCTTGGAGTTGCATCATCATCTCTTGCATTTCTGTCGGGGCTAAACGGTAGGGAGCACGAGCAATCGGAGCGGCTCCCGGAGTAAGGTCGATGTGGAACTCCACTTGTCGTTCCGGTGGAAGTCCAGGTAGATCGTCCGAAAAGACACCTGGGTAATCGCACACCACCTCCACTTGTTCTAACTTCTTCTTCTCTAGCTTCACGTCGATCACATAAGCTAAGTACGACTAACATCCTTTGGCTAGGCTCTTGCGTGCCTTGAGTGACGATATAATCATATTGGTTCTTTGGGTCTTCTCCCCGTAAACTATCACTTCTCCTCCCTTAGACAAGGGCACCCGAATTAACTTCTTAGAGCAAAAGATGCCAGCGTCGTGATTAGATAACCAATCCATTCCCACTATTACATCAAAACCTCCAATATTGGCCGGTAACAAATCTATAACAAAGGGCTCTCCATCTAATTCTAAGGTACATGCTACATAGCAACTCCGGACAACCATATGCTCTCCATTGGCTACTTCTACCACTAGAGCATCATTCAACAAACTACAAGGAGTGGTGAGGTTCTTGCAAAAAAGAGGTAGACACAAAGGATCGGTTCGTACCGGAATCGAATAAAACACGGGTAGGTAGAGAGTTCACTAGAAACGTACCCGACACTACGTCTGCCGCCTCTCTTGCTTCATTAGCCGTCATCTGGAAGGCCCGACTTGGGGCCTTCGGTTGAACTTCCTTCTTCGGCAGAGCCCCACTCGACGCCCCTTGGTTACCCCTTGCCAGTTTAGGGCAGTCGCGTTTGATGTGTCCCGGTTCCCGACACTCATAACAAACTCCCCGTGAGAGACAATACCGACTCATGTGGTCCTTTCGTCCACACTTAAAACATTCCATAGCTCCAGAAAACGGTCTTGGATTACAAGGCCCGAAGTGCTTGCTTTTGCATTTGGGGCACCATCTTGCCTCTCGACGTTGATCTAAGCTCCTTCCCCCGATAAAGGGTTTGGAGGATCGTACGGGACCGACCGGCCCCTCCCACTTTATCTTCTCACCCTGTTGCTTCTTATCTTCCCTTTCTTGCAGAATATCATCCTCCATCAACTGAGCAACCTCGATTACCTCCTGTAAAGTAGACCGTTGAGTGTTCCTTACGCCTGTCTTCATCTCTGTCGGCAACCCTTTCAAGAAAGCCTTTATCTTTGACCCTTCGTCAGTTTCCAAGTGCTCGACTAGGCCAAGTTTATCCATGAATTGCTTGGCGTAGTCGGCAATGGTTAGATTTCCCTTCTTCAAATTTCTGAAATCGTCCTCGATCTTGTCAAGTGCCCGGTCGTTGCAGTATTTCTACATAATCTTCTTCTTGGAAGTTGGCCAAGTGAGCTTGGCCAAAACTTCTGGGGTAAGAGCTCTACGGGTAACATTCCACCAGCTTAATGCATCCCCTCTCAGCAATTGGGACGTAAACTTGACTCGTTGGGAATCCACACACTCACTTGATTCAAACGCCATTTCCACGTCTTGGGTCCATTTCATGCATGCTAGCGGGTCGGTCGTTCCGGAGAATTCTGGGGACCGACAGCATAGGAAAGTCTTGAAAGATCAGCCTTCCTCTCTCCTCTTTTCAGCTCTGGTCACATGCTCCTCTGTCCCAACTGCATTATCAGCACCACCGGATCCCAACACGACGTTGTCCCCCACCGTCTCATGCCTCCGGTTGCTTGCATCCCTGTCCTCCAAGACCTTCATGAGTCTTTCGTCCCTCTTGTCCATTGCAGAGTTCATTATCTGCATTATACTAGCCAATAGGACCGACTGAGGGTCCGCCTATTGAATGATCGGGTTCTCGACTTCCAGGTTCCCTTGAGGAGTCGCATCTACAATCCCCTCTAGCATTGGGGGTATCGGCGGAATGACTCGGTCCGCCGTTGGATTCGCTTGTCGATTTACCCCCGAGGCAGTTACACTTGCCTCATTCGCATCCTCGATCACCCCGACTCGACTCCTCGTGTTTACCATTATAAACTGTCACACACGATAAGAATCATACCGGTTAATTCTTTAGAAGATAACTAGTTCAATACGTACTACTTACAAATATCAAACATCATAACAACAACTTCAAGCATGCTCACGTAATCATATATTCAGAACAACACTGGCCAAGTGAAATTGTGAACGTACTTTACACAAGAATTATCTTTATCATTATCATAATTTCAATCAATGCAATTTCCGAATTCCTACTGCTCTCCCCACCTAAGAGTGCCCTACCCGAATGGACAGTGATTCTATAAGCATAACCAGTCTAGGTATACTAGAGTCAACCCCTAGTTCACTTAAACTAGAGCTCTGATACCAACTTATAATACCCCAAAAATGGGATTAACAAAAATTTCCGGAAAATTGAAATATGGTATATAAAAATTGCCAAAGCAATGAGCCCATACAAAAGGAACCATAACTGCCTGTTAATTACAAGTTTGTAATAAGAAGCAACAATAGATGACAACTCTCTAATCTAAATCTAGCTATACATAAGATTACAAAAAGGTTGTCAACTAAGTCCAAATGAATAGTCTTCAATATTGGCATCCCAAAAATGCTCCCAAGCTCACCACTACAATCGTCTAAGCTTCCTTGGCGCTCGTGCCACTAGAACCTGAGATACATACCAACAATCAAGTGTTAGACCAAACGGGTCTAGTGAGTTGCATATAAACATGGCATACATGTAGGAATCATATTATGAACAACTATAACGCTCCAATCCCAAAGTCCACACAGGGTCAATCATGGGGGAGACCCATTACACCAATGAGTTTTACCTCAAGTCAATGTACCTTGATGTTCACTCGCCTGAGCAACATCCTGAAGGCCCGACACACTTGAAGACTACCTCCCAAGCATTACTCCAAATGGCGGAGGTCTAGGCGCATACCATTATAGTGGAGCCTAAGACTACATCCTCCTAGCACTTACTCATGGTTCGTCCAATGTACATACAATGTCCGTCTCTATACATTATTCCATACCCATAAGATACATGTATAAGACTTCAACAATCCCAAGCATAATTTAGGTACAAAACTCTAAAATATGCAAATATTCCAATATTACCCATGGCTCATAAAACACATATTATTAATCCAAAATACCAATAATAATCATAACATTATTACCCACCATAATAACCAAGGCTATATCTCCAAGGATCTCAAATGTGACAGTTAGGTCAAAACTTATCACGTGATCAGACATTATACATATACATGCATTATTAACAAGTAAACACATAAGGTAAGTATCTCTTTTGAAAATAGTGTAAGAAACTCACTATCTAGGGTTTCACACAAAACCCTAGAAAACTAGGAGTGGATGATGAGAAGGTAAAGACTTGAATGCTCCCTTGAATGATCCTCTTGACTCTTTAATCACCAATGAATACTCCCAACTACCACTAGGGTTTGAGTAAATGTTAAAGGGTTTTAATAGGAGAGAAAATCGCCCCAATAGTGCTCCCAATCGGTTCAAAACGAGAGAAATGAGAAAGTGTTGTCAACAAGGTCAAAGTTGGATTTTAAAACAATCAAACATCGCTGGCGATAGTGCCTGGCGATTGTGCCCATGGCACTATCGCGAAGGCACAATTGTGACGCTTCAAGGACCTACGGTACAATCTAGGCGATAGTGCCCGGCGATTGTGCCAAGGGCACCATCGCGAAGGCACAATCGCGACCAAACCCGACCTTACGGTACATATCCCGCGATAGTGCTCGACGATTATGCCAAGGGCACTATCGCGATGGCACAATCGCGCCCACCCCCTCGTCACCGAAAACCTGACTTTTCTATAGTTCGATAAAGTGAAGCTAAACAGGCAATTTAACGTACGCATAACAGGTTGATTAATGCAACTTAAGCACACAAGGAGATTCTCAATTTAACAAAAGTCAAGGAACGAGGGGAACACTTACCTTAGATTTTTCGGGTGTTACAATGGCAGGACGCTGAAATTGAGGAAGTAGCTATGAATAGTTCGTGGAGTTTTCGTGAGGAAGCGAAGAGTTATTCGAAAAAAGGTGTGTACAAGTGTGATATTGTATCACCTTGTGCGAATCTTACTAAAATGGAAGATCGCTAGTTCAGTCAGGAGATTCTTTTCGGTGAGGTTTTGAGGGTTTTTGTGGGAGTAAGGATATATATATATATATATATATATATATATATATATATATATAGCATCGCTGGAGGGGTTGTGCTTCGAGCATTTAATTCTTCGAGGTAGTACAATTAATCTTTCAGACTGCTAGAATTTGCTTCTAGCAGGTCGCGGTGAGTCATCAAAAAGCAATATCTTGTCGAATGGTGTAGAGGATCATGATTTTTCAATTTATCCAGATTCGAGAACGACGAGGTCGTGAAAGGCCTAGAATTCAGACATTAGTTTTTCGATCAGGGAGAAGAGAACGATTTATGTATGTGTGCAAAGTGGTCGTGGAGATTTTGGTTGTTCTGTGATGAGGCGGTAAGATGGTGGTGGTGTCTGTGAGTTGGTGATGTTTTATAACTTAGTTTGATGTGCAAGTTCTTAAAGTGGTAAGGAGGTTCCATGAGGATGTGTAGAAGACTGGTGTTATGGAAGTAGGATAAGCGTCTTCGTCCAGAGATTTCTGGGGAAGGTTTTGTATGTAGCAAGTATGTGGACGTTTAGTTGGTATCGGGATATTGCTAAGTTGAGAATAATTTTTAAATGATAGTTGGCGGCTATCTAAGAAATGAACCATGTGTTCTGGGTTGCGGCGAGTTTTGGGCAAATTAATCCTATATCCCCAGGATGTTGTTGGAAGTGTCAAATTGTTTAGTTCAGGAGGTGGTGTAGTAGATGGGAAATCCGTGGGCACATTGAAGTATTCTTTGGGGTGTGAAAGGATTCTAACATATTGGGCAATCTTGTTTGGAGAGCGAGAATTTTGCGGTGCTTGCGAGTAGTGAGTGAGTTTTGGAAGAGCCTGGTGGATTATCGCGCATAAGAATTGAGGGTATTCGATTAGTTGAGTATAGAATGTAAGTGTGTATTCGTCACATTTGGGGAAATCATCAAGGAATGGAGTGAAGAGTGTTGGGTGAGCGGTGTTTCATGCAGCAAGGAGAGGGTGAAAATATTATGTCGAAAGGCGGGTAATCTGAGAGTAAGAAGTTCGGCAGGGAATACAAAATGTGGATTTGTATTTTCAGATTTTGCCGTTAGTAAGTTTATGAATCCCTAGCGTGGGTGTGAGAATAAGATTATAGCGTACATAGCTATTTGAGTGATGGGTAATCTAAATCGTGCAGTGGGCCTAAAGATTGCACCGCTAATCAGGGAGCTGATCTTTAGAACTAGGTTTGAAGTCTTCTAGAAGGAAGGGAAGAGGTGGTTGGATGTAGTGCTCAGAGTGAGGGACCAATGTGCCAAACTTAGTATTGTGTGGAAGAGATTCCAAGTTAATTGGTCGCAAGTGCTAATCTATTGGGAATAGTTTGTGCGGGTATGGTCACTCCGCGTTGGGCAGGTGAACTTGGTTTTATTGCACCTATGTTGGGGTCATTGTGCATACAGTGAAGAAGAATGGAAGTATGTGTCTTCCTTTTGGAAGAGCCTTCAAAGAGAGTTGGGCTTGCAACTCAAGTTGAGTACAACCCATCACCCGCAAACTGATGGCCAAAGCGAAAGGACCATACAAACGCTGGAAGACATGCTCCGAGCATGTGTGATCGAATTCAAGGGTTCTTGGGAAGTTCATTTACCGTTGATAGTGTTTTCTTACAATAACAGCTACCACGAGAGCATTCAGGCAACACCGTTCGAGGCGTTGTATGGTCGTAAATGTAGGACACCGTTGTGCTGGGACGAGGTGGGAGAATGACAGTTGACAGGTCTAGAGATAGTATAAATGACTGCAGATAAGGTGAATCACATTCGAGAGAAGTTAAAGACGACTCAAGACCGGCAACGAATGTACGCGAACAAACGAACAAAGCCAATCGAGTTTCAAGTAGGAGACAAAGTCATGTTAAAAGTCTCGCCTTGGAAGGGAGTAGTTCATTTTGGGAAGAAAGGAAAGTTACGCCCGAGGTTTGTCGGACCGTTTGTTATTTTAGAACGCGTTGGAGAAGTAGCATACAGGCTCGAATTGCCTAGGGAGTTGCGAGGAGTGCATCCCACATTCCACGTGTCAAACCTGAAGAAATGTTTGATGGAAGCTGATGTGGTAGTACCGTTGGAGGATATCTAAGTGGATGACAAAAAATTGGCTTACATCGAAGAACCGGTTGCAATTTTAGATTTTAAGGTAAAGAAATTAAGGAATAAAGAGATTAGACTAGTAAGGGCTCAGTGGGAGTTCCATAAAGGGCAAGAGTCAACTTGGGAAGTGGAGGTGGTTATGAGATCTTAATATCCCCATCTGTTCAACGTCAGAATTCCGGGGACGGAATTCTTTTGAGGGGGGAGTATTGTAATAACCAAGATTAATCTAATAAATTAGAGATGGGGGTAAGAAATGGTCTCAAGTCAAAGTTAAAGGGGGTTAAGTGTAATTGGTGTATTAAAAGGGATTTATTCTTAGGGTTTTCTTTATCCTTCTCGTTGGCGGCTGAAGAAAGGGAGAAACCAGAATTTGTCGTGCGATGGGAAGAAGAAGAAGGACTGGGAAATTCTGCAAGAATCGTTTCCTCTCAAGGTAATACTCTAAGTCTCCTTCTCTAGCAAGTTAAGTAGTATAGGCAAAGTGTATCTTCTCTCGTTGGTTGGGTTTGATCGTATGAACTTGGGTCTGCGACCCCATCGAAACCGGTAGACCGATTGATGTAATTATTGTTTAGAGGTTGATTTAATGATTGGTTTACGTTTTGTTGTACTCTAAATCTTTAGGTTAAGAGTTATAGTTTTATTGGAAGTTTCGGATCACGGTTATGGTGGAATGTACCTTCGATCGAAAACCCCTTTATCGCCTTCGGTTGGAGTAGGGGATCGGTATGTATTGGACCCGGTCGATTAAGGACCCCGGTCGAGTAGTGACCCCGGTCGATTAATGACCTCGGTCGAGAAGTGACCCCGGTCGAGTAGGACCTCGGTTGATTTGGACCCCGGTCCAGGGAAGGCACCGGTTGGCGCAGGGGAGCCCCCGGTCGGCTTTTCATTCGGGTGACCACCTGGTCCGGTCCCCGGTTCTGTTGATGGGCCGAAGCCCATATGAGATTTAGTTTCGTCCAGGAGGTGGGCTGGGAGTATTGAGAGACCGACCCATTCCTCTTGATTAACCGGTTTAAGGTGATCATTTTCCTTCCGTTAGCTTAATCTAGCGATTCCTATTTGGCTAATCGGTTAAGATTTTGGGATGATAGGGTTAACCTTAAAGTTATAGGGGAGTTCATCGATCGATGTTTCTTCTATAGGTTTCGGGTCGAATTGTGAGAATAGCGCAAGAATTTAAGCTAAGGACGTCAGTTGAGTTTTTCTAAACTAAATCCTTCTATTAACGAAAGCATGTGAAAGTTTCATTTTAAACTTTGATTTATATATGATGGCATGAGTATTATGAAAATTATATGAAAGCTTTGAAAGGATGTTGCTTTAGTACTTACTTGCGAGATTTATTTAAATGTTAAATATGATTTTCTTATTGTTGGCAAAGTGAAAAATGTATGCATACATGGTCCTAAGCGTGTAGGCTCAAAGTCGGGGGGTGTAGCCCGCCTGTGCTCATACCGGGGGTGTGTTCCGTTTATGCCGTTGGGGGTGTGTCCCAACAAAGGCAGTGTGAGTCACAGATACGCTGTCACCTTAGGGTGGCGGTAGTGTGAGCAGAGAAGTTTGCTGAAAGTTAAAGGTTTCCTTGAAGCTGAAAATGGTTTAATTTTTTATGATAAATACTTGAATATTTGATGAGTTAATAACTCTTGTAAGAGGTGACTCACTAGACCTTTCGGTCTAACCCACCTCTTTTCAAATCTAAAACCCTTTTCAGGTAAAGAGTGGCAATAGAAGGAGAGGTTAAGTTTTAAGAGAAGATGCGAGCTGGAGCTGAATTAGAGAACCTCCATTGTAGATTCTTGTCAGTGTATTCTTAGTTGTGTACTATGTTGTCTTTCCGCAAACCTTGTATTTTTAGATGTTGTTTTTGGGATGCTTGGCATTATTATTTAATAATGTTGGTTTTGCCTGTTGTCATGTGAGTTGGGTTGTTACATCGTGCGTCCTCACTTTGACCTCAAACAAACTTACCAACCATAGCTCAATTCCATCTGATCCTCACTACACTTTATCAGTCAGCACTGATATCGTCTCCCAACCGCCCTTCAATTAGCTACAGCTCCAAAGACCTCATTTTTATCCTTCGATTCTTGGATTAACACTCTCCTGCTTCCCACCAATTGCCATAACAATCTATCAAACCGAAGACTCCCTTGTAGCAGAAAACTCATCTCCTATCATATCATCTTCCTTATGGACCCATGAGATCCTTTCCCAACGAAGTATCTACATCCCGCACGATTTTCTTCCCAAACGACATTCACCTTACAACCACAAGCGAACTCACATAACACGCCAGACCAACACTATCAATTCATAGGTAGGACTCTCTACCCTAAACCACACTCAACAATAGCAAACGAGTATGCCCATTTACCTGTAAATTCATAATGGCATTGGCCAGATGCAATTCTGAATTTACCTTACATGAGAGTACTCACTATTGTTATCTCGCCTCTCGATGATCAAGGTCTTCCTTAAAGGCTTCCTAAATCTCAGTTGTGTTCCCTACTCCACAGTTTAAGTTTAGGCCCATCCGGTCACCTAAATCGCTAAAACTATGGCTCTGATACCAACTGTAACAACCCAACCAAGACAAGACAAATAATAGTACTTGCAATAATATTCCATGCCAAAACGGCCCCAAGCTTACAACTAAAATCAAGGTTTGCAACGACAACCAACTACACAACTGAGATATATAAAGAAAGATAAACTACGATGACGGTCTTCTATCCAATCCTGCTACACCTCCTCTTTACCCTTATCAGCTCTTCCTAGATCACGCCTGCCTGCAAAAGGTTTTTAAAATTTGAAAGAGCGAGGGTTAGACCAAAGGTCTAGTGAGTCCCCTCTAACGATTATACAACAAAACAGTTATCAACTTTAAATCAAACAGACAAATAAGCACCACATGAGTCATTCACACTACTGATCACACTACCGTCGAAGACGGTGTGTCTAACTCGCACTGCCTTAATTTTGGGACACACCCCCAATGGCATAAACGGGCCACACTCCCCGATACGAGCAGGCGGGCCACACTCCCCAACTTAGGTCACAACTTCCACAAATAATGTATGCATACATTTAAATATCAACAATTTATAAACAACTTCAATAAATTCATCATGAACATGCCAACGTATAAATCAAAGTTTTAATAAAACTTTCATAAGCTTTCGTTAATAAAACATTTAGTTCAGAAAAACTCACTTGGTGTCCTTTGCCTAAATCTCTGCGTCTACTCTTACGGCCCGAAACGAATCCTATAAGAAAGACATAGACTGATAAACTCCCGGTACTTTCTAATTTAATACAGAAACCGACCTTAACCCCTATAGCTCCCGAGTGGTTGGACCAATTTAATCTAATAGAACCCGATCCACTAAATACTTATCAGTCCCAAACATGATAACAAACGAACAACTGGGCCTGCTAAATTAATTGCTCAAAACCCACATGAAACAGACCATGGGCCACGACCCATCTCACCAACACCCGGACCGGGGCCGACCGGGGCTTCATCGCCCGATATTGACCAGCTCGCCTCGGAGTCGACCGGGACCTCACCGTCCGTTGTCGACCGGGGCCACCCCCCCCCCCCGGTATCGACCGGGGTCAAAACTCTCGGGTTCGCCCAACACTTTGGTGCCCGGGGTTCCCCGGTCCCCCAAACTCAGGTTCGGTCGATCGACCAACAGTTCTTTCGATGAGAAAAACGATGGTCGACTCCGTCTCCAACATCGATCGAGGATCGATTGCAAACCCAAAACCCCTTCCTTAATCCGGTTACTTAATCCTATAACTAAATTAACAACTCTAATCTCAATCGGTTATTTACCACATTGATGGTAAATTAAACCCAAAAATCCCAAAATCTCAAGAACATCAGATTAATCCAACAATCCCAACCCAAAGATTAAAACTGCTACTAAAACATCTACTAGTGAATATATTGATTAGAAAGAAACTTACCTTAAGGAGGAATCAATGAAATCTGGAAATCCCAATCGAGTCGTCTCCTTCCTTGCTTCGTTCCACAAGAAATCGCCCTAGTCTCCCTTTCTCTTCTCATCCGCCAACCAAAAACAATATGAGATCATTAGGGTTAAAACCCTTTTTATTTCAATGTTACATCTAACCCCCTTCATCTTTGAGTCTCAATCAACTAAGCACCCAACTTTAAAAATTATAACTTGGACATTGTTATTACACCTTGTGCCTAATAATTTGTATTTAAGAATTTTTTTTATCCGTGCTTTATAATATAGTATATAAATACAATAAAATTGTAGTTCAGTTAACTTAAATACAAGTGTTACAAATCATTGATATTGCATAAACTTAAAAGAATCGATAAAATAAATATTACAAAAAAATATTAACACAATTTTCAATGAAATTAACCGAAAATAATGAATTATTACCTCTATCTTTATTCAAGATTTCCGGTTAAAATCATATGACAAAGATTAGGTTTCCAAGTCGATCAATGAATGTTTTCATCAAGTTCCCATAATAGGACTCCTAAATATGTAATAATCAGATTTTAGATCCACACCAACCCCATGCTTATACCATTAATCATTTTACCTTTTCTTAACACATTTATTAAAAAAATAATAATTTTAAACTAATTAATTAATCATTCCAAAACATTGGGAGTTATTATAACTTTTGCAAGATTTATGATATAATTAACTTTAATAAAATATGTTAAACTATTGGGGGTATTGTCATATACCAAATAAATATCGGTGCTTAAGTGCAACATGATTAAGTGGTCAGGATGTTTAAGAGAGTCTGTATGATTTAGTGTCAGGTGAAAAAAATTTGTTTGGAAACTCCTCTGAATGAAGAGTCTGAATGACATAAAATTACCATTTTACCTCCAGTTTTTTGTTTTATGAAAAATAATGTATAACAATAGTCCTGACTGAAATTTCTAAATAAAAACTAGAAAATAATTAATGGTCAAAGCCAATACATTATTCATATCACTCCAAACAAACACAAAAATTGTTGGTCCCGAAGGTGCTAAACAAGTTTGTAGAAGGGGGGGGGGTTGAATACAAACACAGAATTTAAAGTTTAATAAATTGTTTATTGAAGAATCAAAATACAATTTACAAGTTTGTTGCGGAATAAGATTAAGACAGACTCAATCTAAACAAACTTAAGAAACACTAAGATGGTTGCACAAGAAATTCAGAGAATGGGGATTAGAGATATAGAAAACAAGGGTTTCTATCTTTGGTTCAAGGATGAAGCACTCCTTTAGATGAAGGGGTGAACTTCCTATTTATACCCTATGCATTAAATGCATGGCAGGATACTTTACACGTGGCGTTCATAGATTGGCTTTGAAAAACTGACTTTTGGGAGACATGCTTTCGGCCGGGTCATGAACAGTGTAGTAGACAGAGTTGTTGTACGAATGATTGCAGAGACTTGTCCGTTCTGACACATCGTACTAGGTTGTGCAAGGATAGACAAAAGGAAACTTGAGGCATAAGCTTTGTGATCATTTGATCGCTGAGTATCTCTAAGTTCAGAGGTTCAGCTATCGCTGATGCTTTTTCTCATGTTCCTTCGCGTATTGGTAGAGTTGTCTTTGCTTCACTGATATCCGCATCAGGTCACTAGTAGACTTCTCATTGTTCAGCAGCTTCGTCTTTGATTCAGCTATGAACATCTGTTGACGCGAAACTTGTCTTCAGGGATTACGTTGGTTGTTTACTTTAGGAACTATCAGTGATAACTGAACAGACTCAGTTCGATCACTGATAGTGAAACACTAATACATAGAAATGTTTATAAGAAAGACTATCAGCGATAACTGAACAGACTCAGTCTGATCGCTGATGGTGAAACACTAATACATACTAAAACGTAATTTTCACTAAGTATAGGAGAGGGTCGTTATCAAATCACTGAGAGAGTTTGGATCAACAATCTCCCCCTATTTGATAATGACAAAGTAACTGAAGAAAATTACTTTATGATTCAAAATGATGGAATAATCAGGACTCGTAACATACATGTCCCAATTACTATTTTGAGGGATCTTTTACAGCACTGATGAAGTTAAGTACTTTACTGAAATTTCATTAATTCAGGAATAGAATTACAAGGAATGAAAATTACAAGTAAATTACTAACTACTGTAAGTACAACTAATAGATTACAGAAGAGAAAACTAATCTATCAGCTATAAGAAGATTTAGGAGGATTTATCATATACTCAGGTATTTCTTCTCCTTTCTGTCTTCGTTCCAAAGATTCTTGGCTGATAATTTCTTTGATTTTTTCAGCAGCAGGGAAGAAGTCACACCATAAGCATAAGAGATCCTTGAGATGATTCAGAGGACAGATAGGAATCTCAGAGACTCTTTGAAATCTGAGTTCCTCATCATCATCTCTGAAGAATATTCCATAAGGATGATCAATTACTTGACCAGCTTGGAAAGGACCACCAGGAGGCAGAGATAAATCCAGAACTGAAAGATCAGGAGGAGGACCAAACAGTGCATCTCTTGAAAATTTGATAGAAGTTTCATTCCTGATGATGGCGACGTCTTCAGAGGAGGAGGACCCGATTTTTCTTTTGAGTTTCTTGGGATTGGGAGGGATAGGAGATGGCAGGTTCAGTACATAAGTGACTCTGTTGATGAGAGCTTTAAGAAGTCCTTCAACGTAGCCTCTGTATGTAGATTTTGATTTCTTCAGCGCATCCCAGAATTCTATCCACTCTGTAAACCCGAAACCTTCAAGTTTGGAAACGTACATAGCTTTCTGAGTTCCATCCTCTCTGGTAATCTCCATGGTCACTGAGAGTTGATCCTTCTTCTTGCGACCAGAGATAGTCACGGCTGATATTGGAAGAAGATCAGAGCGATAATCCATCTTCTGTTTGCACCATTCAATGGACTTATCGTTGATCTCTTGTTCTTTGGATCGTTCCTCTTCAATTTCTTTCAGTAGTGCAGCTTGAACTTCCACAGGCTTTCTTTTCAGCTTCTTGTCCTTGACTTGAGAAGATTGAATCTTTAAAGCGAGTTGGGCATCTCGTCTGCATTCAGCGATCAGTTTCTCAGCTTTGGCAGATTCTTCTCGTTCAGCTTTAGTGAGGAAGTCGAGCTCTGAGAAGGATGTTTGAAGAGGGACTTTCAGCCGTTGACTTTCTAGTTGAGTGATCATTTCAGCTCTTTTCTTCATCACTTCCTCTGACCAATGAGATGGTTGAGAGGGCCTTCCTGGATGGACCAGGGAATCTTCTTCTTCTTCATCATCAATCTCAGCGATAGAGATTGGGATTATTTCTTCAGCGATTGCAGCTGGGATTATTTGTAGTTAAGAACCCTTAAGCAGGGGTGAGAACTGTCTGGATAGAAAAATGAAGGAAAGAAGGGATAAGTGTATATTTTTAGAAAAAAGAAAGATAAAGGCTAGAAAGAAATAGGGGTTTGGAAAAAGTAGGAGAGTGGTACAATTGAAAGACATACCTGAGAAGGATGCTCCCCCTCAGATTGTGATCCAGTCCTCAAGCATTCTTCAGCGATTGGTTGCTTGTCTTTGCTCTGCGAAGGAGCGCTTGAAGATGTATCACCTCTCACCCCTGCTTTGACAACCTCTTGCGAAGTTGTCCCTGATGAAACGTTCGGCTTGGAGAACCACATAGATTGGTCTTCTTCATCGTCGTCGTCATCATCGGAGGGTTGATCCTTTTCTTGATCAACAAGATCTAGATCATCTTCCTCTTCATCATCTTCTTCCTCATCATCTTCAAAGAGAAGAGAATGAATAGATGAGGAGGGTTCTTTCGCCTTCTCCCCCTCAGATTGAGAGGGAGGTTTCTTTGAAGTCTTAGCTTCCCCAACAGCAGCGATAGAAGTTTCTTCAGCTTTCTCCCCCACTTTGTCATTATCAGCGGTAGGGGGTTGCTCAACTGCTGGAGTAGCTGTTGAAGCTTTTAGCACTTGAATGTCAGCCTCCAGACACTTGACCCGTTCTTCAACTGCAGGGATGTCGCATGTGGCATCGTGGATGAATTCCACAGCGATGTTGAGATTTGTCCGATCATCTTCAGTGAAGGAGGGAGGCAGTGCTGGAGCTGTTTCAGATACCTTTTGGAGAAGTTGCTGTAGAAGCGACGTGCAGAGATCAACCTTAGAAGAGAGATCTCGAACTTCAGTGGTAAGAGACTCAAATCGTCCCTGAAAGAGTTGAGAGGACTCTCTGAGTTGGACGACTTGTTCTTCTACAGCTGAAAGTTTGGAGTTCTCAGCTTTGGATGAGCAGGTGGCTGCCAACCTTTTCAGCTCCTCACCAGCCTGATTAACGGCGCTGGTGGTGTTGTTGATGGTGTTGGTGAGAGCGTCCACCTTTTCTCCCAGACTGTTGACATGCGTGTCAACAGACGCCAAACTAGGACCTGAAAATGATATCAGTTCAGATATGGGCTTATTTGGAGAGGTGGGAAAAGAAGTGTTTAGGATAATAGGTTTACCTGAAGTATCAAACATTTTATAGAACTGCAAAGATTCCTCAAACGTTTGATGTTCAGGTCCTATAGGTAAAGAGGCGGTAGCGGGTTCAGAGACCAAAGAAGGAGGGGGAAGACTTATGGGGATAGAAGTAAGGTTGGGGTTAATCTCATCGGATGAGATAGTAGGTGGGGTCACTGATGGTGTGACAGCGATTGAAATCGCTGACACGGCAGGTTGAGTGACTGCAGGAGGTGTGGAGGAAAGACCCACGAAAGCATCTAAGGTAGCTTGTTGAGAAGCTTCCTCAGGTATAGTACTAGAAGGTGTACTTTCCTTAGTCTTTTTGGCCTTCTTAAAAGGACCAATAGGACCAGCTGATGGTCGTTTGGAAGTAGTGGTAGCGACAGGGATAGCAGACGAAGGAACCGTCTGCGTGGTCGCTGAAAAAGAAGAATGGGGAGAGAGACGAGAACGAAGGAGAGAGATACTTACCTCGTTGGCGAGTGGCTTTACCTCCAGTGATCGTTGACCTATCCTGGCAAAAGTGCCATCATCTTTGGTGGGATAGGTGTTGGGATAGAGGAACTTGATGTACGTACATATGAAACGTACGTACGAGATCTTGGGATCTCGTTCAGGCTTCTCTAATCTCGACCTCAGGTCTTCAAAGATGGCAGTGGCGTAGTCAAAGTTTTGACCAGCGATTACTGAGTAGGCCATTTGCAGTTGTATTTTGCTGGCTTGATCCAGCGAACCACTCTTCCCGCTCATGCACTGAATGATGTGGGAGAAGATGAAGTTCAGTTGTGAAGGCATCTGAGCTTTGAGAATCTTGGTGAGCTTTTTGTTGGGAATAGAAGATCTCGGTTTGTTTTCCCAACAATAACCCATTGCATCCAGAAAGGAGATCAGCTCAGCATCAGTGGGGAGTGCGTCGAACCCACTCTTTGGTTTGTCAGGAAATCTCAAGGATTTCCTGAGGCTAAGAGCGGTCATGCTCCCTGGACCCAAATCCGTGCTGAAGGAGATAGCAGGGACTCGTTCACCCTTTTTGTTGGTGAGTTCAGTGGCATCAGCAGTGAACCAGAACTGCTGGAGTAGAGTCTTTGAAGGCTTAGGATCCACAGTGATCGCGTAAGCTATGCATGATTGTTTAAGAAATTCAGCAGCTTCCACCAGATGTGGGTATTTGTCAGCTTTAAAGTCGAGTCTTCCCAAGTGATTACATTTAGTAATCTCAACTTCAGTGATAGCGAATCGCACATGCTTGGAAGCAACGATTGAAGATTGTGCCATTTCTGTTATGGAAAGAATCATAATAGAAGAAATGATTATGATTTAAAAATAATATGATTACCAGTTTCTCTAAATGAGGGGAAACTGGAAGAATATCAAGTTATTTTTAGGAAGAGAAAAAATAGTGTTCTGGGTAGAAAGAATGAAGAACACTTTAAAAACCAAAAGGTTTTTATTTAAAAAAAACATAAAATCAGAAAGAATGATTTTTAGTTTTAAACAAAATAAATTATAAAATCCATGAAGAACAAGAACGAGTAGGATTTTAAAAAAAGAGAAAGCAGACAAACAATGCACATAAACATGAAATAAACCTGTTTATTTCGAAGACGAAGATTGGCAGATTCTATATTCTGGGTTTACTTGCTTGAGTGTTCTTGAGAGAGAGTATTTCTTGCTATGAAAGTTTTGAAAGCGTAAACCGTATAAAGGAGAGAAGAATTCCTTTTATACAAAGAGACAGAGGAGAGAGAAAGAATGAGGCGGGGAAAAAATGATCATGACATTGACACGTTCCACAAAGTTGATTGGATAGAAGAGCAACGGACGAACGTGTCAGAAAAGGCGTGTCGTGGATTATCCGCTCAAATGACGTCATGGGAAAGAGACGTTTCATTTTTCCGTTTTGAAATTATCACTGAAGAAAAATCAGCGATAGAATTTTCTCTTTTTGAAAGTATCCCTGATGAAAGGATAGGGATATATTTTCTTTTAAAAGGATCACTGAATATAAATATCAGTGATAAATTTAATTTCAAAAAGCTTTTAATCATTTGAATAAAAATTCAGTGATTAAGTTTTATATAACTGAATGAAGATTCAGTTGTAGGGATTGAGAAATCATACCTCAGAGTCAGAATACTTATCAGAGAATGATGAAAAGAAACTTTTGATTGCTGACACAATGCATGAATGCTGAAGAATTATTCTTCAAGATTCAGCATTCCAAGCTCACTGATGAGAAAGTTGAACCTTGTCTCATCAAGAGGTTTGGTGAATATATCAGCAAGCTGAAAGTCAGTAGGGATAAAGTGAAGTTCAATATCACCATTCATCACATGATCTCTGATAAAGTGATATCTGATCTCTATGTGTTTTGTCTTTGAATGTAGCACTGGATTATTTGCTATAGCGATAGCACTAGTGCTGTCGCAATAGATAGGAATTTTTGACAGCTGAAGGTCATAATCTAATAGTTGATTTCTCATCCATAAGATTTGAGAACAACAGCTTCCAGCGGCTACGTATTCAGCTTCAGCTGTGGAAGTGGACACAGAATTTTGCTTCTTGCTTGTCCAACTTACCAGCTTTCCTCCCAAGAGTTGACATCCACCAGTGGTACTCTTTCTGTCAAGTTTACATCCTGCAAAATCACTATCAGAATAACCAGTTAGATCGAACCCTGAGTCTTTGGGATACCAAAGACCGAGGTTAGGAGTTCCTTTCAGATATCTGAAAATTCGCTTTATAGCGATCAGATGGGATTCCTTGGGTTCAGATTGATAGCGTGCACATAAACAAGTAGAGTACATGATGTCAGGTCGGCTTGCTGTGAGATACAACAGAGAGCCTATCATTCCTCTATAGGCAGTGACATTAACAGGTTTTCCAGAAGGATCTTTGTTAAGTGTCAGGGGTGGTGCCATAGGAGTTTTCATCGCTGAAGCTTGAGTAAGATCAAACTTCTTCAGCATATCTTTAACATACTTACCTTGGTTGATAAAAGTACCTTTGTCAGATTGTTTAATCTGAAGACCAAGAAAATATGTCAGCTCACCCATCATACTCATTTTATATTCTTTCTTCATTCTTTCAGCGAAGCGAGTACACAGAGATGGGTTAGTAGAACCAAATATTATGTCATCGACATATATTTGTACAAGAATTATATGACCTTTTATCTTTCTGAAAAATAACGTATTATCAATCTTGCCACGTTCAAAATTTTCAGAGATAAGAAAAGATGAGAGAGTGTCATACCAAGCACGAGGGGCTTGTTTTAGACCATAGAGAGCCTTATCCAATTTATAAACATAATTTGGATGCTTAGGGTCATAGAACCCTGGTGGTTGTTCTACATAGACTTCTTCATTCAGCTTTCCATTTAGAAACGCTGATTTTACGTCCATTTGATAGACGATGAAGTCTTTATAGACTGCATAAGCTAAGAATAGTCGAATTGCTTCGAGCCTGGCCACAGGGGCAAAGGTTTCATCATAGTCTATGCCTTCCTCTTGTCTGTATCCCTGAGCAACAAGTCGAGCCTTGTTGCGGGTTACAGTTCCATGTTCATCTAACTTGTTTCTAAACACCCATTTGGTGCCTATTACAGTTTTATCAGATGGTCTAGGAATGAGATTCCAAACTTTGTTTCGAGAAAATTCAGTCAGCTCTTCTTGCATAGCGCTGACCCAGTTTGGATCTCTGAGGGCATCATCAGTCTTCTTTGGTTCTATTAAAGAGAGAAAGTTTACAAAGAGACAGATATTACCTGAGCTTCGTCGTGTCTGAATACCTGCATCTGGATCACCAAGAATTTGATCTATTGGGTGTTCTTTGGTCCATCGCTGAGCAGGAGCATTATTGCTTAACTCAGAGGTGGGATCAACAATTTGAATGTTTATCGATGATGACGATTGAGGTTCATCAGCGATCAACTGTTGAGTAGATTCACTGGAGAGGTTTTCAGACGAAGGCAGATTTGATGGTAGGAGTGTGTTTAAAGGTTCAGCTGAAACCCATGAGTTGGATTCAGTGGTAGGATGTATAATGTTTGGATCATCATCAGCGACTGGAGGATCTGAATGCTGATGGTTAGTGAAGAAAGGTTCAGTTTCTCTGTAGTGAGAAAGCATCCAAGCATTTAACTCTTCATTGTCAGCGATTGGTTTGGAGTTCGCTGAGCGAGTTTCATCAAAAGTGACGTGAATTGTTTCTTCTACGGTTTGTCTTCTCTTGTTGAAGACTCTGTAGGCTTTGGAGACGGAGGAATATCCTAGAAATATTCCATCATCAGCTTTTGGGTCGAACTTTCCAAGTTGATCTCTGTTGTTTAAGATAAAACACTAACAACCAAAGATATGAAGAAAGCTGATAGAAGGCTTCCTTCCAACAAAAAGTTCATAAGCTGTCTTCCCAAATCGCTTTATTATCAGCGATCTGTTTTGAGTAAAACATGCAGTGTTTACAGCTTCAGCCCAAAATTGAGTAGGGAGATGAGAATCGCTGAGCATTGATCTAGCAGCTTCTATGATCGTTCTGTTTCTTCTTTCAGCGACTCCGTTTTGCTGAGGTGTTCTTACTGAAGAGAAGTTGTGAGAGATTCCCTTGTTCTCAAAGAAATTGTTCAGAGAACTATTTTTGAATTCAGTTCCATGATCACTTCTTATTGAACGAACAGTAAGATTGTTCAGCACTTCCATCTTTTTCACAAAAGATATTAGTTCTTTTGGAGTATCACTCTTACAACGAAGAAAGATAACCCAGGTGTAGCGAGAATATTCATCTACAATGACAAGTGTATATTTCTTTCCAGCTATTGATTGGATGTTGACAGGGCCAAATAGATCCATATGCAAGAGCTGAAGAGGACTTGTCACTGAGGAAACTTGTTTCGACTTGAAACTTGCTTTTGTTTGTTTTCCTTTTTCACATGCTGAGAAGAGAGATTCTTTAGCATATGAGTGCTGAGGAAGACCAGAAACCAGTTCCTTAGATGAGAGAGAATTCAGGGTTTTGAAGTTTAGATGAGAGAGCCTTTTATGCCATAGCCAGTTGACATCAGAAGAGGCTTTAGATAGAAAACATAAGTTTTCAGTGATAGTAGAGTCCATATCTATTACATAGACATTTTCTCTGCGATGACCACTGAGAGCAAGTTTTCCTTTCTCATTTAACACTGAACATGCTTTCTTAGTAAAGTGTACTTCATAGTCTTTATCACATAGCTGACTGATGCTTAGAAGATTGTGCTTCAGTCCATCTACATAAGCGACTCTTCGAAAGGTAGTTGTCCCATTGCTGAGGACACCAAACCCTCGGGTAAATCCTTTACCATTTCCACCAAAGGTCACAGAGGGACCTTTTTCTTCCTTGTATTCAGTGAGCAGGTCTCTTTGTCCAGTCATATGACGAGAACATCCACTATCAAGATACCAGATGCCCTTTGATCCCTGCACACATAAGGAAGATTAAGCGTTGTTTGGTACCCACTTTTCAATGGGTCCTTCAGAGTTAGTGGATAAGGTAAGTTCAGTTGTATTCTCAGTTGATGAAAATTCAGATTCAGTGGTAATCTTCACTTTGGTTAATTTCTTAACCTTAGTGGAATTTTTCACCTTGGTTGATTTTTCAGCCTTGGTGACCTTCTCAGCTTTAGAAGCATTTTTCTTCACTTTAGCTATTTTATCAGCTTTAGTGGCAGTTGGACATTTACTTGCAATATGATCAGTAAAACCACAGTGATAACACTTTCTGTATTTAAAAATGGTTTTAGGACCAGAAGTAGAAGGTTTTGCAAGTTTAAGATGAGCAGGGCCAGGTCCAAGAAGACTTTTCTCTTGAGATCTGGGATGAATTTTTATTTCTTCAGATCTCGAAGGTTTAAGGTCAATCTTCAGCTTTGGAGGACAGAGATCAAAGATTTCTATCACAGAGCTAGAGGATTGCTTAGCTGAAGGTTTAGAAGGAACTTTCAGCTTTGCTTTCCTAGTTGCCTTCTGAGGAAGGAGAATGGACTTTCCTTTATCCGTAGACTTAGTGTCTTTGGATTTCTCCTCAGGGATGGGTTTTGAAGAAGAACAGGGATAGAGTTGATTGTAAGAAGTGTCAAAGAAGGAGGTGACAAAGGTTCCAAACTTAAGCGAGGAACTCTCTTTCTTAGGATCATCCTGAGGTGTCCAAAAACCAAGACCAGTTTTATCACTATCAGGGGTTTGAGCATTTATTATCTCAGAGATTTTTGTTGATGATTTGCACCATTTTTCAACATGAGCCTTTTCTGTTTTTAAAGCAGCGATGGCTTGTTCGCGTTCAATACTGATGATTTCATTTATAATGACTTGATCTTTCAACTTTTCTTCTAAAAGATTTAGTTCTTTGATCTTTTCATGAAATTTCTCCAGCTCTTGAGTTAAATGAACATTTTTGTTCTCAGCTTGAGTTTTGTCGTTTAAGGCATTATAAAGGTCAATCGTCAGTACATCAACAGCGCGACTTCTCTCAGCTTCAGGTAGAGAGGGATTTGTAGAAATAGATACCTGAGATGATATGTAGCTCATAGAAGATTCAGATGGTTCTTCCACTTCTTCTTTAATCTCAGCCATGAGGCAAAGATTAGCGACTTCTTCTTCATCAGAAGATGATTCTTCTGATTCAGCCCAGTCGTGTTCTTCAGCGATGAGACCTTTACCTTTTCGCTGATAGCTTTTCAGCTTTTGATATTTGTTCTTCAGCTTAAGGTATTTGTCATCACTGGATCTTCTTGAGGTAGAAGGTTTGAAGACCTTTTTCGACCTGCACTCACTAGCAAAATGTCCAATCTTTTCGCAGTTATAGCAAGTGGCAGTAGCCTTATCAACCGGAGTTGATTTTGGCTTTTCAGAAATAGAGAGAGGTTTACTTCTTCGGAAGTTACTCTTTCTTGCAAATCTCTTAAAAGAGTTTGTCAAGAGTGCTAAGTACTCATCAAACTCTGAAAGGTCAGGGTCTGATAGATCCTCAGATTCAGAATCTAACTCAGTGATAGTGAGAGTAGATTTCTGAGATGGAATTATCTCTGAAGAGACTAAAGCAACAGGAGTGCTTTTAGAGTCTTTAGAATCTTTTATAAGATTCTTTTTCAGTAGATTAGATTGCTCATAGTTGAGCAGTATTCCATATAGAGTGCTTAAGGAGAGAGTATGTAAGTCTTTTGTTAGCTTAAGACATATTGAATAACTGTCCCAGCTTTCAGGAAGACATTCCAAGAATTTTGTTAGGACCTCAGAATTAGAATAGGTCCTACCAACAGTTCTTAGGTCAATTATTAGGCAGTTAAATCGCTGATGAACGTCAGAAAGAGATTCATTCTTACCAGCGATGAAACTTTCATACTGTCTTACCAAGTTAATCTTTCGAGTCTCTTGGATTTCAGTGGTGCCCTCATATTGAACACATATGGTTTCCCACATTTCTTTAAAAGTTTTCAGATGCATGATGGAATGGAAAACTTCATCAGGCAGAGCCATTGAAATAATGGTCTTTGCTCTTGCATCTATGCCTACCTTCTTTTTATCTTCATCACTCCACTGTCTTATTTCCTTAACGACATATCGTTCAGGGACAGCTTCAGTGGTGGCAGTAGCGGGAACCGCAGCTATAATTCTAACAGGTTCATAGGGTCCGTTTTCTATATATTCAGGTATAGTAGGATCCGCACCTTCAAGAAATATCATCATTCGATTTTTCCATAGAGAAAAGTTATCTCTGCTAAATCGAGGAGGTTTAGAAAGTGAACCATTATCATAGTAGTTTGTGTTTGTGTTTAATGCCATTTTAGAATAGCAAGGAAGAGTATACAGCAAGATCTTGTTTATTAGATTTAAACAAACTGCTCTGATACCACTTGTTGGTCCCGAAGGTGCTAAACAAGTTTGTAGAAGGGGGGGGGGGGTTGAATACAAACACAGAATTTAAAGTTTAATAAATTGTTTATTGAAGAATCAAAATACAATTTACAAGTTTGTTGCGGAATAAGATTAAGACAGACTCAATCTAAACAAACTTAAGAAACACTAAGATGGTTGCACAAGAAATTCAGAGAATGGGGATTAGAGATATAGAAAACAAGGGTTTCTATCTTTGGTTCAAGGATGAAGCACTCCTTTAGATGAAGGGGTGAACTTCCTATTTATACCCTATGCATTAAATGCATGGCAGGATACTTTACACGTGGCGTTCATAGATTGGCTTTGAAAAACTGACTTTTGGGAGACATGCTTTCGGCCGGGTCATGAACAGTGTAGTAGACAGAGTTGTTGTACGAATGATTGCAGAGACTTGTCCGTTCTGACACATCGTACTAGGTTGTGCAAGGATAGACAAAAGGAAACTTGAGGCATAAGCTTTGTGATCATTTGATCGCTGAGTATCTCTAAGTTCAGAGGTTCAGCTATCGCTGAAGCTTTTTCTCATGTTCCTTCGCGTATTGGTAGAGTTGTCTTTGCTTCACTGATATCCGCATCAGGTCACTAGTAGACTTCTCATTGTTCAGCAGCTTCGTCTTTGATTCAGCTATGAACATCTGTTGACGCGAAACTTGTCTTCAGGGATTACGTTGGTTGTTTACTTTAGGAACTATCAGTGATAACTGAACAGACTCAGTTCGATCACTGATAGTGAAACACTAATACATAGAAATGTTTATAAGAAAGACTATCAGCGATAACTGAACAGACTCAGTCTGATCGCTGATGGTGAAACACTAATACATACTAAAACGTAATTTTCACTAAGTATAGGAGAGAGTCGTTATCAAATCACTGAGAGAGTTTGGATCAACAAAAATGCATGTTCAAGTTTTGGCAAAACAAAAAATACATAAAATGCAAGTTCAAACACCAAATTTTGTGTACATCATCTAATTTGAAGCATTTACCACCAATTGATTTGCAATCTCATTTCGCAAATTAGCCATGTACTCATTGTCTTGGGGACCCCAAGGCGTTGCATTCATCTCTTCTTCCTCACCTCCCTCAATTTGTTCTTGTGCTTCATTAATGAACATCGAGTTATTGTCGTAATCCATGAATAATTGATCTTGCATATTGCACATTCTTATAAAGTTGTGGATCGCAAAACAAGCAGTTGCAATGTTTCTTTGTATTCGAAAAGGATAAGGGGCCATTTGCTTCCAAAATCGGGAATCTTGCTTTCAATACACCAAAAGCACGCTCGATAACATTTCTGAGTTATGCGTGGGCATGATTGAACCTTTCTTCTTTCGCCAAGGCACGTCGACGTCGAGAATCAACTAGCCAATATCTTGTATTGCGATATGGAGTTAGAAATCCATGAGTGTTGGCATATGCAACATCACATAGATAATATTTTTCTACATTTAACATGTAAGACAAGTTAATTTTAAGTAAAATGTATAAGAAATAAACTATCTTTAATATTAAGTAAAAACTATAAATACCTGACTGAGTAAATGGAAAGCAAGAAGTTGGGTTAAATGCAACTTCTCTTAAAACTCTAGCATCATGTGCTATGCCCTCCCATCCAACCCAAACATAAGTGAATACCATATTAAAATCACAAATCGCTAAAACGTTTTGATAACATTCACCTCTTCCTCTGCCCCTATAACGAGCTTGTTGATCAACAGGCACAACTGCATGTATGAGAGTCCCATCTAACGCACCTATTGCCCCCTTTATTAAAAAAAATATAAATTATAAGAAACTTTTTAACTATCTTCTTATTTTGCAAATTATATAAATGAAAACATACCGGCAATATTTGTCTAAGATTTCTTTGTCGTTCTGACATGTTGGAGGTTTCTTCATTGGACATTGGTTGTACAACTTCTCTAGCAAATTCCATCATTGCTCGTAGTACTTGACAGAAATATCTATGGATAGTCTCCGTTGAATGTTGAAATCTCCGTTTAATCATTCTATAGCGTTCATTGTAACCTATTATTGTTAAAAAAAATTCCATCTTCTCCTCAACACTTGCATTCCTACTATTTTGCAACCAATTCTTGTTTAAAATGGTTGCATAATAGTATATATGCATCACGGGAAAGACGCATCAATTCAACACATTGTGTATTTGAGCCATTTAATAGTTCTAGAGTATACGCATGTCCGGTCAACGATGACGTATTATCTCTTATCCTTTCGATTCTTGATGTAGCTTTTCGTTTCAAGTACAACCATAAAAGTAATAAAAGCAACAATTCTTCCTCAACATCCATAGAGAGCACCTTGAAAAAAAAATATATCATAATAAATAAAAAAACATTCAAAGCCCATGATTCAAAAGCATGTTCAAAAGTTACATCATCCAAAAACATGTTCAAAAGTTACATCATCCAAAATCATGTTCAAAAGTTACATCATCCAAAAGTCACATGTTCAAAAGCTAAACATCATTCCAAAGCTAGCAACACAATGTTCAAAAGCGTAACATGATTCAAAAGTTAACATCAAAAGTTTAATCATCCAAAAGTTAACATCATATCAGCCCATGCTTTCGTCCTATCATTGTAACCCAACCCTCACAACCCTCCGGCTTTAAGCACAACCACACTTTTCTATAATCGGCACTTTCACTAAAGATAAACGTCGCTATGTTGTACAACGGGTGCTCCGTTCCCCATCCAAGTTCATCCAACTTTGCCAAGCAAGCAGGCACAATGTTTTCATATTTTTCCATAATTGCTTTTACGGCCTTAGAAATATCTTCTTCAACTTGTGAGTTATTAGCTTGTTTACCTTTTCGCTTTTTGATTTTTGTAGGTGGACGAGAATCACACTCTTGTCCTAAAGTTGAGGTCGGGGGTTGTTGAGTATTAGGAACTACCTCAACATCATCACTCGAGCGATCAGAAAGTCGGTCAGAAATGTCAGGATTACTAGAACGTGGACCATGACTTTCAATTCCCGTTACTTGAACTCCATCAAATAGTTGAACACAAAGATCGAGAAAAAGTAGTCCTCTACTCCTTATAGGTTCTACATATTTGCTTCTCTGTTTTTCAGGAAAGATTATATAAATAAATTATATAGATACCAAATGAAAAACGATATAAAATGATAAAATTATAAAATTATAAAGATACCTCAATTTCTATCTCCCATTCTTCATCGGTTAGATTAAACGTGTTGGTTATTGGGTCATACAGGTTGCCAGTTTTGTTTTTCAGTCTCGTCCATGCATTGTATTTCGCTTTCAAATAATCATAATGGTTTTTCATTTGTTTTTGATCTGCTATGAAATTATGTTTGTTTTTTAGAGTCTCCGCAACATTCTTCCATGAACGCGGCTTAAGATTGGTGCCTTCTCGTCCATGTATAACGACCTCATGTGTACATGCTTCAAGAAACGTTTTCACCACACTATCTTTTTTCCAATTTATTTTACGTCTTTTTTGTTGTGAACCCTCACCAACATTGTCCATACCTATTGCCAATCAAGATTGAAATCCTAAGAAATCACCATATATAATCCTAAGAAATCACCATACAGTACCAATTTGGACAAAACCATGAACAAAAAAGGTATAAAAAACATGTTGTTCATCAATAATGAAAGAACACCGATTGTCCCTGTAGATTCAAGTTTCTTATCACATATAAGAGATGTGTATATTCACAAACAAGAGATTAGCAAACCTGATATGGATTTCTCAAACAAAGATTACAAGTTTTCTCTTGAATGTGTTTCTCTCACTAAGCTCTCTCTCTCTCTCTCTCTCTTTCTCTCTCTAGACAAGATGGCGGCTGAATATCACCCAATTAGGCACACACCCTCCTTACACAACCCTAGCAAGGAATAGGTCATATACCTATTTTAGGAAAAACACTAAAAGCCCAAAATACAAGGAAAAATAAACATTGACATTTATTACAAAATAACCTAGACTATTTAATGAGAGTTTGACTTTTCAGCTCTGACTTCAGATTTCCGTCTTGAATCCAATAAATCTGTGATCTAACAATCTCCCCCTTTGGATCAAGATCATTACAGAAAAAGGATTTAGCAATCCAATCTTCTCTTTAAGCTCAGAAGACGCAATCTTCCTCTTTTTTCTTCAAAATATAGCAATCTCTCCAAAAGATGTAGATAAAATCTCTTTCATATGATGAAAAGAAATTATCTCCCGATTTAGCTCAGAATGCTTTAGCAAAGTATCTTCAAAGAAAAATTCTCAAAAACTTTGAACTTTCTGACTTGGACATTTCTTTAAGAAATGTATTCTCCCATTTCTTGATTAGCTCTCCCCCTTTTTGATGAATTGAGCATCGATATCATCAAAACTTCTTCAGAACAAGAAATGTCTTTGACCATGTTGATCTTCCACGAGCCTCTGATTCACCGTCAATTCGAACAATGTATTCATCCAGATTTTTCAAATCTAGACAAAATAGGAATGTAACACCTGAATCAACAAATGAATCAGTTAAAAATGCATGTCAGTAACACAAAGTCACTGTAAGTAACGAATACACATTGGAAAGGAGCTTTTTGATGTTCACTCCCCCAGGGCTTCCATTCAATCATCGAAACACCACAAAGGTAATTTCTATGAACGTTATGACAAAGAAAGAAATTTCGTGTGTGTTCGTGAATGTGATAGAAAGAATTAAGCACGCGATGATTGCTTTTAAGGCTCAAAATGTGTAAACCACTGAGACAACGGTTAGTTAAACACATACTCAATGTGCATTAGTGAAGTGTGAAGGTGGGGCAGACTTCCTTCTTTTCAATACCCAGATTTTCCAAATGAAAACCAGATAGTATATGTGTTGCTTCCCCTTTGAAAAATGAAACATTTTCTTGTTAAGAAGAAAATGAGTGGTTGGTGGGGTTAATGTGAAGAGTTGGCATGGGCTAGTTGCCTATTTCAATATTGTTCACCAAGAATTGTGAAGCATTAGTTATGTGGTTGCCCGGCTCAGAAAGTAGTTGGTGCAGAGTCTGATATTCTTTTACTCTGTTCGCACACCCTCTTTCTTTTTATCATGTAAGCTCACATCTAACCAAACTCTCTTTTACATTTTACCTCAACGCACAACCCAAACTCATTTCTTTTCGACTCCTCACACTTAATCACTAAGGATTAGCTTCTTGGGTAGGAAACACTGGTTAACGTGATCCATAGAAGTTTCAATTAAGTCCTAGTACAAAGATCCCATGTTTTCCTAGAAAGCATGTGTTGCTCAGATGGTTTTACTTTGTCAGTTAAAGCTCAAATACAAGTCAGATGTTTGTATGCTCAGAATATAGTCATGAAGATTTGAACATTTTGAAACATTGAAGTATTTTCAAACAAGTAAATTTAATGAATAGAACATGAATGCAAGAGACTTGTCTGAAAATCTGATATTGTATGAAATGATCATAAATGAAATGATATAGCAATTAAAGCTTATGGTCAAGAATAACTGATATTGTCTATATGAAACAAGATATAGACATTCTTGAAATGACGTTTCGAAATGAAATGACGCTCAAAATTCAATGAAATACAAGCAGGGTGTAGCACCATCGAAAATTTGGCAATATGAGACATGGTGATAACTTATTCAACAAATGAATTAAACCGGTGTGTGTGAATACTTGAAAGTATATAGACAAGATAATACGCAAGTATATATCTTTAGAAACACACGGTTTGTTAAGCATTGAAGCACAAATAAATATGAAAACATTTAAAATCACAATTCCAATTCATGAAATATGTTTAAGAATCGATAAGTGGTTTGAACATTTAAAGAACATGTTTTCTATGATTGAAAGTTGTCCTTCTTTCAACCATATATGAGATGAAGATAAAGAATTATACCTTTTATGTGCAATCTTACATCTCATGAAATCAAGCTTAAAGTCATAAAGATATGATCTTGTAAGCATCTCTCAAACTGCAAAAGTGTAAAGGTCATAGTCAAAGCTGATAATCCCAAAATCAACTAAATCTTTAGAGAGAGAAAGTAGAGAAAGTAGAGAAGAGTTGAAAGCGCATAAGGGTTTTGTATTAGAGTATGCGTGAATGTCTTGCACAACACAAAAATACAAGGGACTTAAATACCCTGGCCAATACAACACAGAATAAGCACCCTAAACACAATATTAGACCAAGCCTATAAATACAATGATTACTATAAAATCTGGCTTAACAATCTCCCCCTTAGTAATCATTGGCGCTGTGGTCTTCAAAATTCATCTTCTAAATCAACACAGACCATCTAAGCGACTTAGCGAAGAAGCTTCTTGACATAAAAAAAAATTCTTCTCAGCATCTTTCAATCTATGTTTGCGTTTGTTGTCTTGACAAGACTGGACCAGTATGCAATAAACTTGAAAGAACAATCGGTTCATCAGCTTTGTGCTCTAGACGACACACCTCTTTCAAATATACTTGAATGAACTGTGGTGGTCGGAGCTGGAACAGCAAAAGAATTAGAAGCTGAGAGAATATAGAATCTTGAGCGAATGTCGAGCAGCACAGATAAACGTTTGAACTCTTTGTCTCTTTAACTTCTCCCCCTCATGACCTTGATGATCTGGATCAACTTGGTCATGCAAATGTTGGAGACGAGACAACTTCAGATCTGCAAAACTCAAAATAAAGGAGAAAAGGGAGGGTTTGCGCTAACTGTTGGTGGCGCAAACTTAGTTTTGCGCTAGCTTAATGTGGCACAAAGTTGGTTTTGCGCTAGAAGAAGGATGCGCAAAGCTTGTTTTGCGCTAGAAACTATTGGCGCAAACTTGAGTTTTGCTCTACCAACTGCTGGCACTGTTAAGCTCTTTGACTCCCCCTACACAAATGCACTAAATATGACAATTCAAGTTAGCATTCATATAGAAAATCAGATACTCCCCCTCGAAAACAGATATGATATTTTCAGAATATTCTCCTTATTCACTCCCCCTTGAATAATGTACAAACCCATTTATAAAGAAATGAGAACACAAGAAATGAAACATCAATGTAGAAAGAAAAATATACTGAATATGTATTTTGAAACAACTAAATATATAAAATTTTAAACACTAAACAAATTAAATTCTACTTAGTAAAATATCACAGATTTATCCTTCAAATGAAATCAAATATATGTTGTTAGATACAGATACAAGTTTCATTGCATATCAAGTTAATACATGTTCAGTTTCAAAAACTTTCATCAATCTATTCAGTGTGCTAGCATGCGAACTTCAGGTAGCTTCAAAAAATGAAATTCTAAAAATATAATAGAGAACTTTACATGTACTTACACTAAGCCATCAAAATTTAAGATTTTCACAAATTTATAGATTTATCGCAACTCAAACATATCACCAAGTATCATGAGATATGTGTTCATTAGCATCTTTTAGCATTGTGCACATTGGCATCTTCACATGAGTGTGCTCTTTGGCATCTTTTAAGCTTGTGCACTTTGGCATCTATTTAATCAAAAAGTTTGGTAAGTAAAGAACATGTCGTAAACGTAACTTTCTATCTGACCTTATTGCAGGATTTGGGTCAGCCACTCCAGACCAGTTGGCCTTAGGGGACTAGGTGTCAAGCACCCCTTGGAACTTACTTTCCCAGATCAGAAAGGCTACATCGACACATTCTAAACCCATTCCTACCACTAGAACATGACTTTCGATCTGATTCTATAGAAGGATTTGGGTTCGATCACTCCCAGATCAATTGACCTTAGGGGACTAGATGACAAGCATCCCACAGAACTTACTTTCCCAAACCAGAAAGGTCACAGGTACAAACTTTTAAACTTAAAGATTTATGTATTTTATATATAAAATTCATCTCAATACCCAGTTTTACATCTAAGTGCTTAGCCCATATTTTCATAACAATCCATAATTCTGACTTTTTAGGTTTTCTAAGCATTGTAAACTATAAATATTCTGAATCACATAACTTTAAAGCAGTATCAAAAGCTTCAAACATGTTACTGACTTTTCGATATTTGTTAGACTTGAAAGTTGAACATATAAAACTTTAATATAAACAAAGCAACTTGAAAATTTATCCTAGACACACATTTTATTCAATAGAAAGAAAACCTGTAAAGCTTTTACTTTATAGAATAAAATTTATAAAGATTTAAACTTTTAAATTCATCATGCCAAGTTTTAAAAACAGAAAATTAAAACGATTTTTTTAACGGCAAGTTGATATTTAGTTAGAACAAAATAAAATTTAATAATACCTTCTTTTACATAATGTACAAAGAATTTGTGTCTTAAATGAAAGATTTGGGTTGTACAAATTCAAATTTAGGTTGAACTTGCTCTAATTCTTGAAAAATATGAGAAAACTGGAACAACATCATATACAGAGATAAATCCAGCAGAATAAAGTAGATGTACTCACAGTTTCTCATTAGTCAGAAGCTAAATGCTTTGAAGAACGAGTCCTAAACTGATATGTTTTGAAGTCGAAGTCCATTGAAGTACGGGTTCTGAGTTGAATTACTCAGAAGCCATCATTCTTTTACCTCCCCCCCCCCTTGATTTGAGGTGTCTGCAACTCAGAATTAATCTTTGATTTTGGAACCCACTTGTATTAATGTCCAAGTTTGTTAGTTGCAGTTCTTGTGGGGGAAAACTTGTGAGATTTGACATAGAAAGCACAAGAAATATTATCAGAGAAATGAACATATTCATCAGAAGAAGACAAAGCATAATCATCTGAACTAGAATCAGAAGAAGAATATGAGACATCTTTTGAAATTCGAATCATTTGCTTTATAGAGTATTTTGAAATTTTATTACAAGTAGCAAATGAATCACTTTTATAGATTTTGTCTACATGTCTATCTTCATCAGTCGTAGATTCAGCAGATGTCCGCTTGACCCTCCGTATCTGCCTTGTAGGTTTGCTCAAAGTCCTATCTGAAATATTTGAATCAGAAGAATTAGAATTTTCAGAAATAACAGTATCTTGTTTCTTAGACTTCTTTGACCTTCTTCTTTTACGCTTTGGTTTATAATAATCATCATTTAGCGTAAAAGATTCATCAAGAATTTTTGATTTAATATTTGAATCAGAAGAAGCAATTATACCTAAAAAACCCAACTGATCGGACAATAAATCTGAACTTACCTCGGAGTCAGAAAATTTTTGAGAAAAATTTTCAGATTTTAGAAAATTCTTTTCGTTTTCTTTAAAATCAGAAGAAAGACCAGAAACATAATCTTGTTTTTGAAAAAATAATTTTTCTTCAAGACTTGACGTCATGAAATAAAGAATAACATCAGATTCAATTTCTTTTTGAATATTTTGATCTTCCATTTTATCTTCAAGGTCAATGATTTTGCCTTCTAATACTAATGGAGGAGTATATCTCTTAGAATCATAATAGATTGGAGAGATATTTTCCTTATCAGATTTAGTGGCATATATATCAACATAATCATCAAACACTGAAGATTTGATGGGAGATATATCATTTAAACTTTTTCTGCCTTTCTTTGATTTGTCAGGAAAATATTTGCCATTTTCGCTTGTATAAACAAAAGAAATTTACTTTTTCTTATTATTCATCCTTTTCTCATTTTCGATTTCTAACACTTGCTTTTCATTCATCCAATCAATTTTAAATTGAGGAGCATATTTAGCAAGAGTTAGATAATCGTATTTATATAAAGTAGGGGATTTTTCAATAGCATTGTTTAAACAATGAGGATTTTCAAAACCAAGTCCCCATTTTTCTTTTATAGACTCATAACTCCGCGGTTTGTTCAAATAACTAGTTTGCTCAGTCTGATTCCTTCGATATAATTTTTCTTCCAACTCATTTATTTTATCTGAAAAAGTATCTTTTAATTTGGTCATTTCAGTCAAAGAATCAAGATAAGTCATATTTGATTTTTCTAAATCATCTAATTTCTTTTGAAAGATGTCTTTTGTATGAGCCAAAATAGATTTTTCATCTTTCAAAGAAATTTGTAATTTATCAATCAAATTTGACTTTTCTGAATTTAAATGTTTTTCAGATAATAACTTCGAGCGAAAATCATGTAAAGCAGTTATAATAATATTCATTTGTGAAGAAATAAATTTGAAATCAAAAGCAGAAGGTACCTCATCTTCATCAGTGTCATCATCATCACTCTGATCATCTCCGATGAAGCACAAATAAGCAGTCTCCACAATATCAGCTTCATCGTCAGAGTGATCTAGCCAAAATTCTTCTTCGGCTAGCAAAGCAGTTCCATTCTCTCTCTTTTCGGCCAGTTCCAATTTTTTCCGATAATATGCCGAATCTCGAACTTTCTTCACTCTACACTCCTTAGCTATGTGACCCGACTTTCCATAGTTAAAGCATGCAGCTGCTTTCTTAACCTCGGGCACTTTGACATTCTGAGACCCAGAAGTGAAGCGAAGATTGTTGGAACCCGACCGAGGCTGGAACTTTTTGTTGTAGTGTTGAGAGAGAAGAATCATTGCCTTCTGAAGAGCCTCGCCATCATCATCAGTGGCCCCGTCGTAAGCATTATCAGACAATGCTTGATTAGTCAGAGGGCTCGTTAGAAGTGCAACCGTGTCCACTGTTTTCTTATTCTTCTTCTCAAGTTTGGCCTTCTTCTCTGTAACTATGCATTCATCTGTCAGCAAGATCTCATACAGCTATTGGATTTGCATGGTAGAAATCCTGACATCATTCCTCAAGCGATGGCAAGATTTATTCCATTCTGATTTCAAAGCATTGAGGAACTTCAGATTGGTTTCCAGCCCAGTCTTTTCTACTTTTATCTTTCTCAGATCATTTATCACCGCACATAATATGTCATAAGTACTTTTCAGTAACTCCCCATCTTTGGCTTTAAATTCTTCAAAGTTGTTCATGTAGCGTGTATGCCGAAGTTGAGTTGCAACTGAAGACCCAAACATAATCTTCTCTAGTTGTGCCCACATTAGTTTAGGATTGTTTTTGAAACAATCAATCCTGTTGTAGATAGAATTTGGCAAAGCTAGCATCAGATTAGCCTTTACATCTCGATCGGCTTTGTATTACACCAACTCATCGGGTGTATACTGTTTGGTAGGCTTTGATAATCCATTAGCCATAATGGGTTGTACAAAATATCCTTCAGATAAAATCTTCATCATGTCATCTTCATTCTTTTGACGCTCGATGAAATTCAGAAACCTATCTTGCCACTTAGTAAACTCATTTTCATCAACTAGAACAGGAGGAAGAGTTTCTGTAGCCAATGACATCATGAGATCACTCTTGTAGAACTGAGCTTGAAACGCAAACTTTTCAGAATCCATAGATAAAAACTTCAGAAAATGCGAAGTCTTGAACACAGAAAAACTGGCACAAACTATGATTCACGCTAACAGTGGGTAGCGCAAACTAGGTTTTGCGCGAGTAATGACTGGCGTAAACTGAGAATTGCACGAACTGAGGATGGCGAGAACTTTCACTTTGCGTGGAATGACTGTAGCGTAAAATGGATTTGCGCGAAGAACTTCTAGCGTAAACTTTACTTTGCTCGATAAAGAGATGGCGCAAAAGAACCTTTTCGCGAGAACTCTGAACTTGAAAACCTGAGATATACTAGCTCAAATTTAGTAAGAACTGGTGCAAACTCATATGAACTCGTGCAAAATCAAGATCTGGCGCAAACTCATATGAACTGGCGCAAAAACGATGAAAAACAAGAAAAACCTCCAAATTCGATTACAAAACAGAATTTAATGAAATTTTCTTACACAACCACGTTCGAAAACAGGTTTCTAACAAATTTGAATCAAATAATTCGATCTAAACCACAAAATCTTGAAAACACACAGTACGTTCAACGGTATTTCTAGAAAATTGAAAAATCTCAAAATTGACGATTAAAATCAGAATTTCTTGCAAATCGATGTGAATCAAATATGTTTTTCTATTAAAATCGAATCCAACAAACCAGAAAGCAAGGCAATTCGTTCAAAAACCAGACCGAATTTGATTAAAAATCAAAAAATGAGATTTTCTTGAAAAAATCAAGAAAATCGATCAAATTTTCTGATTCAATCACAAATTCAAAATCGAAAAACGTTTCTCTCAATTCTCTTAGATTTAGAACAACTCTGATACCAATTGATAATCCCAAAATCAACTAAATCTTTAGAGAGAGAAAGTAGAGAGAGAGTTGAAAGCGCAGAAGTGTTTTCTATTAGAGTATGCGTGAATGTCTTGCACAACACAAAGACACAAGGGACTTAAATACCCTGGCCAATACAACACAGAATAAGCACCCTAAACACAATATTAGACCAAGCCTATAAATACAATGATTACTATAAAATCTGACTTAACAAAAGCAACTTTATTCACTGAAATTAAAAGACATAAAGCAGTAAAACAATGAAAGTACGAGTTCTGATATGAAATAATCAGAAGTCATCACCTTTACTCCCCCTGAATTTATGCATCAGAAAAATTATCAGAGTAAAATATAAGCATTAAATCCCCCTCAGATATTGATCATCATATCTGTTGGATGCATAAAATTTCAGATAAAGATGTACTCCCCCTTGATGGTTGATTTTCTCAATCGAGTATTGGAGTACAACTCTCATATCAGCACAGGTGTTAGGTCTTTTGTTCACTTAAGTACGAGTCCTAAACTGTTGTGTTTAGAAGTCAATCTTCGTTGAAGTACGAGTTCTAAGTTGATTTACTTAGAAGCCTTGATTCTCTTACTCCCCCTTGATAGTAGGTGCCTGCAACACAGATTCATTCTTTTTCTTTGGTACCCATTTGTATTTGGGTCCAACTGTGTTAGCACAAGATTTTGGCACCCATTTAAACTTGGGTCCGCTTTTCCTTTGAAAACCATAGGAGGAGTTAGAACGATAAGAGTAAACATGATATGTGTCGAACCAAACATCAGAATATTTTCGAGAATCATAATCATATCTATCATAATTTGAAAACTTTCTAGCAGACGGAGATAACTGGAATAATTTTTTTATGGAATATTTCTTGCGAGAATCGACAAGTTTTGGTTTAGAAATAACAACATTCACAATCAAATCATCTTTACTATTAGTCTTCTTATTTCAATCAGAACTAGAAAATGATTTAGCATTCTCGTCTATCTCGTATTTCGGTAGCCATTCCGACTTAACTCCAAGCTTTTTCTTTCTCAAATCTGAAACATTTGAAACTTTAGAGTTAGAAAGGTGAGAATCAAACAAATGCTTCTTCTTTGTCTTACCAGTGTTGATCTGTTTCTATGAATGCCCAGATTTCTTCTTTTTACCTTTGGCAACTTTCTTTTTCACAGGAACTGATTTATCAACTTTTGTTGATGTTTCACCTTTAACAAACACACTTGGTAATCCAAAAGAATTAACAACAAAAGATGAATGATCAGGAAGTTTGGAATTAAAATCAAATTGAGCAACACTATCATCCAAAACACCTTCAGAGTTTAAGAAATCAAACTCATTGTCAAGAAAACCAGACCTATCATCAGATTTTAAAGCCTTGGAAGATTTAGAAAACTCAATATATTTGAACACGGTAGAAAATACAGTTTGTTCTAAGTCTATCAAAATCCTTTCTTCTGTGAGAGTATTCTCGAGTTCAGAAATTTTACTTTCCAAAACGAGAGGAGGAACATAAAGCTTACCTTCGATGGGCTTATCCTCCATTTCTTTTACAAAATAACTATCAAAATAGTCATTTGAAAGAGAGTTTGATTTATCAGAACTATAACTATTATTCAACCTCTCATAACGAAACGGAAGTTGAACTTTAGTTGTGTTCTTTCTTTTAGCATATTCCTTGGCTTTATCCTCTTCAGACAGACTAGTCCAGAAGACTTTGAGTTCAGGGTATTGAGGTGCCAGTTTCATAAATCCAAAATCATAAAGAGCAGGCGCTTCAGATATACCCTTTTTGAGGTGGTGTGGGTTCTTGTAACCAAGTCCCCAACACTCGGGATTCTCTTTAGGTTTGTTTAGATGAATGGTTTGCTCAGTTTGACCCAAAGTATATAATTTTCCTTCAAAAGCATTCACTTTTTCAAGTAAAGATTTGTTTTCTTTTGAAAGCGAAGAATGCATTTTGGTAAGCGCTTTTGAATCAAACTCACACAGTCTATACTTTGAATTTGTTTAAGCTAACTCTTTAAGAATTAGAGTCTTTTCTTTAGCGGTGGTATCAATATGTTTATGTAAAGTCTCAATCAATACATTATTCTCAGCAATATTCTCGCTAAGTTTCTGTATTGATTGGTTTTTGTCTTTATTGATACCTCTTTCACGCTTAATCTTTGACTCTAACTTTTGAAGTCTTAACATCATGACATTTATTTGATTTACAAAATCAGATTCAGTCATGTCACATACCTCTTCATTCTCTTCTTCATCTGACTCAGCTTCATCCACCATCGTTCCCATTAAGCACAATTGTGTTGTCTCTTCCTTCTCTTCTTCAATTCTTTTCTTGTGTTTAAAGTTCTTAGTTTCCAAAAACTTAACTCTTGAAGACATCTGTGATCCTTTCATAATCTTCTTTCCTTCAACTTTCTCTTTGTGGTTGTAGTTGCTAGAACCAGATGAGTACATCTGACTGTTTGAACTAGGCTTTTTGTAAAATTTCTTTTGAAAAGCCTTTGTTAGCAAAAGCATAGCCTGCTTCAGGTCATCACAGTCGTTAGAATCATATTTAATCTCTCTTTCATCCTCATCTGGCTCAGAAACTATCATCTTCATCTTGTTCTTAGAGCTTACACTCTTTTATTTCACAACCAAAGCAACTGGATCAACGACTGCCTTCTCAGCCTTTCTCTTCTCATCCAAAATCTCATCAACCTCTTCTTCATTTTGTCTAAGAGCTTCATAGACTTCATGGAGTGGTATATCATTCAAGTCCTTCATTTGTTTCATTTGCCTAGCAAATCTCTTCCACTCAGGTTGCAAGATACTAAGGAACTTGACAGTAAGCTCAACTTGTGACTTATTCACTTTGTTCTTGCTGAGTTCGTTCAACAAAGTCACAAATCGGTCATAAGTAGCCTCCAGTGTTTCACCCTTCTTAGCCTTGAACTCTTCATAGTTATTGAGGCAATTGGATATTTTGAGTTGATTGCCGACTTTAGATCCAAGCATCATCTTCTCCAATTGATCCCACATTTGCTTTCCGGAAGCATTGTAGTTATCAATTTTGACATATATTTCATTTGGTATGCCTTGAAGAATGAATGATTTTTCCAGTTTGTCATCCTTATATCTCCTTTTCTGCTCATCCGAATATTCACCAAGCGGTAGTGGATACTCTCTCTGTTTCTTCACCATTCTCTCCAGCTACGGTGAGTACCTTGGTTGGAGGTGTCATGATTCCTTCCTTTAGGGATTTTCTGATGTAATCTCCCAAATCATTTCGATCCATGAAATCCAATAATCTGTCCTTCCATTGCTCGCACTCCCCCTTGAAGAGTACTGGTGGCTTCACATCGGTGCCAATAGCGAGAGTTATCGGTCCAACAATACTTATCAAGTTTATAGAAACAACAACACAATATGATTACCAACCTGTATTGATTATAACAAACGAGTTACAAGGTTGATCGATTAAGCATGAAATGTGGTCTCTATGTTTTTCTCTCAAATACACCTTTAAGTGTGTGTTTGTATGTGTGAATGTTGATCTGATGTAGGAGAGAGTTAAGAGACACAACAACTAATCTAAAGTGTGTCTTACACACTTCCTACAACTTGCAATAAATCTAGAATAATATCTAGATATTAACTAACAAACTATATTATAACTAAATCTAATATATGTAACTAGAAACTAACTAAGTCTAATATCTAATAGAATTAGATATTTAAACTAAGTTAACTAGAACAATAAACAAACAATTACATTGACATTTATTACAAATAGACATAGACTTATATATCGAGAGTCGACGTTCCGGCTTTAGCTTCAGATTGCGATCTTCAGTTTGGATGATCTTGAATGCAATGAGACTGTGTCTTAACAATCTCCCCCTTTGGATCAAGATCATTACGGAAATGATTTTAGCAATTCAGTCTTCTTGTTCAGCTTAGAAGATGCAATCTCTTTCTTTACCTCTTAAATTAACATGTCTTTTTCTAACAATCTCCTCCTTTTGAAGAGTGGACGTGATTCTTGAAACATGTGATCATTTTCATTTCTTGTGTAGTCATTCTCCCCCTTTTTGTCACACCCCGCTAAAGCGGAAACACGAGGCATAACAGCTCCGATGTCATAGCACAAGATTATAAACATACCAACATTTACTTAACTTTCAAAATACATTACATTTTTAAGAACATAGTATTGTCATTGTTTACAAATCCCAAACTTTAAAATATAACGATACGCATAAAGCAAAAATAATCTTGCTTCAAAATATGAAGTGCACTGCTAAAACATCATGGAATTACCTTCTCGATTCCTGAAAAGCATGAATAAAAACCAAGGTCAACTACAAAGAGTTGGTGAGTTCACAGGTTTTAAATATGCACAAATCATTTTTATATGCAAGTTATCATTTGTAAAACATACGTATAAACCAACTTCAGTTCTTTGATTCATGAGTACCACAATTTAATTTCTTTATGATAAGTGTATGCAAAGACAATATTACGTTGAGCCACTACTAAGCCGTCCCTGACCAATTTCAACGCCCCCGATGAACTAACTCAGTGGTGGTTCAAGCCACATGTTTAGTCATCTTCTCTAGTATAGTGCACCCCTGCTCGTCAGCATTAAGGTGGGTTTGTCACACCAAATAGCGCTACCCACTAATACTATAGGCCCAATTTTCTTCGAATTAATAGTAGTGTCACGGGGTCTTAACATTAAAAACTCAACACATCAATTGCATACTTATCATATAGCTTATAATTCCAAATGCTTTTAACAAGCCTTATAAATTGCCAATTCGCAATACTTTAAAACCATTCTCATGAATCTTTAATATACGCAAATTAAACATGCTTTTCACCCCAAAATCAATTAAAACGATAAAAGTGGGGCTGTGAATACTCACCTTGACGAAAGTAACGGGTGAAGCTTTACTTTAATACTTATTCAATTTTGTCACGCCCTTAATTTCCCTATACAAGAGTTGCCATAAAGAAACACATTAATGCCCTATTCTGATGTCCAACCAATATGTTCAATTGTCCCATGAAATGCCATCATATAAATTCCTTAGTCCATATCCAGTTTTAACTATGCAAAGTTCCAAAATACAATAAAACAAAAATTAAGCTTAATAAAATTACCTTTCTGGATTCAGCACATGCTGTCCAGAAAGTTATCCGGTAAATTCAACACGGAAGCTTAACTTCCCAAGAGAATTATTTAATCACAAATTTTGTGATGATACTATAATATGTTTAGAGTAAATATGAATTTTTTTATAATTTTTGAATAACTTTTGATACATCAAATAATTTTTACAAAATAGAGTGTCACTGATTTTCGGATCAGTGACATACCTCACTTGTAACAGGATTTTGAGGTATCAATTCTTGGAATTAGATAGTGATACATATATGGATGCAAACATAACTCAAAATCCTAACATTTGGAAAAAGATTCACTTAATTTGGATGAGTAATGAGGGAGTTATGGCCTCTACAAGATAGGTGTATGAATCTGTCTTTACTGGACAGATTGCATCATTTTCTTGTAAAATCCATTTAAGTGCCCAAATCAACTCCAAATTCAGTGTTTTTGGACTTTTTAGAAAGCTAACACTCTAAATTAAAGTTTAGAAGAAAAAACCCCAAATTTGGACAAGTGGTTTGTGAGTTGTGCAAGCTAGAAGTGAAGTCCATTTTCTGGACAGATTCTAAAATGAAATAAATACTATTTTATACCACAAAATAATGATCATTAGACATGGTTTTTGATTATAAACCATGTCTTCACTCCTCATTACATGATAAACTAACTTATGCATCATGGATTCTTTGCAATCAAAATGCTCATCCAAATGCATGCATGAACATAACACCAAATAAATGACATTAACATTATTACTAAGTTCTTAATCACGTGGAACTTGGAAAAATTCCTTCATAAGAACATTTTTATACTAACATTTCATTATGTTAACATAATCATAATTTCAATAATACCAATATCATAGTGGTTTATGATACCAAAATTCAATATTTTCATCATAAACCCTAAACTTGATGATAAACAAGTTTTCTTTTGAAAAACAAGAATCAAAATCTCATTTTTGAATATATGATCATAAATTTGAAAGCTATTTTATCAACAAAACCTAATTTATACCACATTTTAGATGAATCTTTTGCTCCTCAAACCCAAAATTCAAAATATGAAAACATGCATAAGTAAAATGTAGTTTTTGAGGTTACCTTGAAGATTTGAGATGGAAGATTGATTCTAACTTCAAATTGTTGATGGATTCTTGCTTGGATTTTGATTTTTAGCAAAGAAAAGAAAAATGGAGTGGTGGTGGTGGTGGCATTCGGCCGAACAAGAGGGAGGAGAGGGAGAGGAGGTGAAAGGTTAATTTTGAAAATGAAGAGTGAATCTTGTTTTTAATTTGGTTTTTAGTTAAAAAAATAATTAAAATAAGGTAGGATTAGGACAAGTGTCCTAATGACTCACCAACATAAAAAAAAATTAATTTAATATTATTAATTCAATTACTAGTCTAATTTATAAAATATCAGATATATTTGAGAACCGAAATACCCGATTCTCAATATTTGCTAAATAAATGACAAATTTGAAACTTTTACAATGCAAGAGAAATTAACATACTGATTTTTATAGTTTAAGGATTTTGGACTTTTATTTACTTATTTGGCATTTCTGGACAGTGACGGTCAGATGCGGAACTGTTCCGGGTTTTTAACGCAACTTCTAAATTTTTCGGGAAACTTTTTATCTTAAAGGCTTTTAATAAAAATCTAAAAGTGACAAAACTTATAACTTAATCTGAGGGTGCTAACCTTAATATTCAGAATTTGACAGGTGTCACACTTTTTGATGTTAAGTTCAAGGACTTCATCAAATTTATTTGTAAGAAATGTCTATCTTGCGGTTAGAGCCCCTGATTCGTCAATTCATAAGAGATTCATCCAGATCTTTGCAAATCTAGACAAAGTAATTGTGTAACACCTGAATCAACTAATGAATCAGTTAACATGCCTGTCAGTAACACTAAGTCACTGTGTGTAACAAATACACATATGGAAAGGAGTTGTTTGATGTTGACTCCCCCAGGGCTTCCATTTAATCATCGAAACACCACAAAGGTTATTTCTATAAACGTTATGACAAAGAAACTAATTCCTTGTGTGTTTGTGCTTGTGTTTGAAAGAATTAAGCACTTGATGATTGCTTATTAGGCTCAATATTGTGTAAACCACTGAGACAACAGCAAGTTAAACACAGACTCAATGTGCATGATTGAAGTGCGAAGGTGGGGCAGACTTCCTTCTTTTCAATATCCCGATTTTCCAAATGAAAATCAGATAGCATATGTGCTGCTTCCCTTTAGAAAATGTGAAACATGTTCTTGTTGAGAAGAAAATGAGTAGATTGTGAGGTTTGATCAAGAGTTGGCATGGGTTAGTTGTCTGTTTCAATAATGTTCACCAAAGAATTGTGAAACACTAGTAATGTGGCTACCCGGCTCAGAAAAAGTTGGTGCAGAGTTGTGATATTCTTTTAACTCTGTTCTGACACGCTCTTTCTTTTAACATTTAGCTTTCTCTAATCACACTCATTTCTTTTCTCTTTACACACTCAATCACTAAGGATTAACTTCTTGGGTAGAAATCACTAGTTAAGGTGATTTCATAGAAGTTGTGTTAATTCCTAGCACAATGATTCTTGTTTTCCTATGATGCATGTGATGCTCAGATTGGTTTAACTATGTCAGTTAAAGCAAATTATGAAAACATTTAAAATACACTCCCAAAATATAAAATCTGTTGAAAAATCAGGAAGTGGTTTGAACATTAAAAACAATGTTTTCTATGATTGAAAGTTGTCCTTCTTTCAACCATATATGAGATTAAGATAAAGGATTATACCTTAACGTTTGATCTTACATCTCATGAAGCTAAGCTTAAAGTCATAAAGATATGAACTTGTAAGCTTCTCTCAAAAATTCTGCAAAAGTCTAATGTCAAGTCAAAGTAAAATTTATTTACTTAAATTGAAAAGACAAAAAGCAGTAAAACTTTTAAAGTACGAGTTCTGATCAGAAATAATCAGAAGTCATATCCGTACTTCCTTTTTGACTTGAAGAGCTCCCCCTAAAATCTTGCATTACAAAAGAAATTTGACATTAAAAAGTACATGCACAAATTTTATGAGCTCCCCCTTGAAGTAATATTGACCAGATGTCAATTTCTTCTCATTCTCCCCCTTGGATCATGAACATTTGATAGAAGTGCAGATATCAATCAGAGTTAAGAATGAAGAAATGATGAAAAAGTATACAATTTAGAAAACTTTGTTAGGTAACTACTGATTAAATCTTAAGATTTAGCATACCAAGCTTAGAGATAAGGAAGTTAAACCTCTTTTCGTCTAAGGGTTTGGTAAACAAATCGGCAAGCTGATAATCAGTTTTTACAAAGAAAAGTTCAATTGTTCCTTTTTCAACATGATCTTTAATAAAATGATACCTGACATCTATGTGCTTGGTCTTTGTGTGTTGAACAGGATTCGCCGTAATTGCGATGGCGCTCTTGGAGTCACAGTATATCGGGATCTTGTTGAAGTGGAAACCGTAGTCGTGTAATTGAGTTCTCATCCATAAGACCTGAGAACAGCAGCTAGCAGCAGCTACATATTCTGCTTCGGCCGTGGAGGTTGAAACACAAAGTTGCTTCTTCGATGCCCAACTAACTAGTTTGTCACCGAGGAACTGTACATGTCCTGACGTGCTCTTCCTGTCTAACATACAACCTGCATGATCTGCATCTGTGTAGGTTGTTAGTTCAAAACTAGTATCTTTAGGATACCACAGACCAAGATCTGCAGTGCCCTTTAGATACCTAAAAATGCGCTTCACAGCAGACAAATGGATTTCTTTAGGATTGGCCTGATATCTTGCACATAAGCATGTTGAAAACATTATATCTGGCCTACTCGACGTAAGATACATTAAAGAACCTATCATCCCTCGATAAGTCCTAACATCAACAGCCTTTCCCGAAGGATCGGTGCCAATCTTAGTACCTTGTGCCATTGGGGTACCAATCGGTTTTGAATTTTCCATTTGGAACTTCCGAAGAATATCCCAAATGTATTTTGATTGATTGATAAAAATACCTGATGAAAATTGTTTTACTTGTAAACCAAGAAAGAAATTCATCTCTCCTATCAAATTCATCTGAAATCTAGACACCATAAGGTTTGCAAAATTCTTACAGTACTTCGGATTTGTAGAACCAAAGATAATATCATCTACATAGATTTGAATTAAGATGATATCGCCTTTTTCCTTTTTGATAAACAAAGTGGTATCCACCGTACCTTTTGAAAACCCAGACTTGACTAGAAAAGTGGAAAGGACATCATACCAGGCTCGAGGTGCTTGTTTCAGACCGTAGAGTGCTTTGTCGAGAATGTAAACGTGATTCGGCTTCTCTTGATTGACAAAACCATCTGGCTGAGAGACGTAGACTTCCTCCTTCAGAATTCCATTGAGGAATGTTGTCTTCACGTCCATTTGAAAGACTGTGAAGTTCTTGTGGGTTGTGTAGGCTAGAAACATTCTGATTGCCTCTAATCGCGCCACAGGAGCATATGTTTCGTCATAGTCTATTCCTTCCTCTTGTCTGTATCCTTTGGCTACTAGTCTTGCCTTGTTTCGGATAACGGTACCATCTTTGTCTTCCTTTATCTTGAAAACCCATTTCGTACCTATAATGGTTTTACCTTTAGGCTTTGGTACGAGTATCTAGACTTGAAGTGCATCGAACTGATTTAGCTCTTCTTGCATTGAGACCACCCATTCTGGATCAGCAAGTGCCTCTGATACTCTTGTTGGCTCGAACTTGCTCAGAAAGGAGTCATGCATGCACATGTTCATTGATGCTGACCTAGTTTGCACTGGTTTTGATGGATCGCCAATAATCTGGCTTAGCGGTTGCTCTTTGGTCCATTTATGTTCATGAGGCAGTGGATTATATGAATGTATGTCAATTGTATCATCTATAAATCCACTTGTACCTTCTTCTGTTTGTTCAGGAGGATTGATGGTTTCAGTTGAAGTGGCAGGTTCAGAAGGCTCAGCAGGTACAACTTGTTCTGGCTGTAGATTGATCTGTACATAATCTCATACTGTTTCAGCTAATTCTGTCTTTTTATCATTTGTCACTTCTTCAACTGTTGGAGTCGGCATTTGAATTGTAATTTCTTGTTGAATCGGGGCATTTGATTCAATAGGAACATCTGAACTGGTTGGATGAGTAGTTGTTGAGTCTTCCATCCTGTCAACCATAACAGATTTCTTTACATTTGATCCGAGAAATTCATCATAAAACAATTCAAATAATAAGTCTAAATCAGATAAATGGTTAGTTGAAGTTGAAGCTTCGTCTGATTTATTATGTTGAGACGCAGGTTCTGGATTGAGTTGCCCATAAGCTAGTACTCCGGTTATAACGGGTTCTGAACGTTGTTGTTCGGAAGCCATTTCTTCATCAAAGGTGACATTGATGCTTTCAATCACCATTCTTGACTTCTTCAGATAAACTCGAAATGCAGTTGATGTCGAGGAATATCCAATGAAGATGCCTTCATCCGCCTTAGCGCTGAACTTGTTAAGATTCTCCCTATCGTTTAGCATGAAACACTTACATCCAAATATATGGAAATATTTGATTGTCGGTGTTCGGTTGTTGATTAACGCATAAGGAGTCTTCTTGAACCTTTGATGTACCATGGATCGATTCTGTGTGTAGCACGCGGTCGAAACAGCTTCTGCCCATAAAAATAGAGGTAAGTCCGAATGACTCAGCATAGTTTCTTCTTTCAACCACTCCATTTTGTTGAGGCGTTCGAGCAGCAGAGTATTGATGGGAAATCCCAACAGATTCGAGATATTCTTCAACTTTGTTGTTCTTGAACTCTGTGTCATTGTCTGTTCTTAGAAACTTGACCGGTTTCTGCAGACTCACCTGGGTCGTCTTTAGGAATGTAACGAGAACATCAGGTGTCTCATCCTTTGAACGTAGAAACTTGACCCATGTGTATCGCGAGTAATCGTCCACGATCACGAGTATGTACTTCTTTCCGCCTAGACTTTGAGTTCGCATCGGACCGCATAAGTCCATATGCAATAACTCTAACGGAGCATTGGTACTTGGTTCAGGCTTCGGTTTATGAGGTGCCCTCTTCATCTTGCCCTTTTCACAGGCTGCACATAGATGTTCTCTTTCGTATTTCAGCTCTGGAAGTCCTTTGATGAGCTTTCCACTGACCAGATTGTTGCTGTACCGAAAGTTGAGGTGAGAAAGACGTCGATGCCATAACCAACTTTGTTGCATCGAAGCTTTCGATAGTAGACACACTTGCTTGTCAGCCTGGACATTTGACAGATTGATTGTGAAGAGTTCTGATTCTCGAGTACCGACCAAGAGTTCTTCGCCTTCTTCATTGCGAACTGAACATCTCTTGGATTTGAAGTTGACCTCTAACTCTTTGTCACAGAACTGGCCTATACTGAACAAGTTGTGTCGTAAGCCTTCAACATAGCTCCCCTTCTTGATAGTGACATTGTTCTATTGTACATCACCGTATCCCATGATTGGAGAAAACTGGTCGTTGCCAAATCTTACTGTTCCACAAAATTTGTCTTTGAAATTGGACAGTATCTCTTTTTGCCCTGTCATGTGCTTGGAACATCCGCTGTCCAAGAACCATGTATGACTAGTCTGCATAAGAGAAATTGCAAATTTAGATATTTATACGACAACTTTTGAATTTTCACTTTGATTATCGAAGTGCGGGTCTTGAACTGATTTGTTCAAAAGCCTATTTTGACTTTGATGTTCGGGTTTTGAACTGCATTATCCAAAAACCTATTTTGACATTGAAGAACGAGTCCTGATCTGTACATAATCAGAAGTCGCTTCTCTTTAAACTTTGTGTGCCTGCAACACAGATTTAGCCTTAGGTACCCATTGAAGTTTGGGTCCTGCTGTGTTAGCACAAGATTTTGGTAACCATTTCAAATTGGTTCCTCTTTTCTTTTGAAATGTATGAGAAGAATTAATATGAGATGAATGCACATGGTAATTTCCAAACCAATCTCCAGAATCTTGAAAAGTGATAGAAACATGTTTATCATAGATAGAGGACTTTCCAGCAGATAAAGATAACTGAAAGAATTGCTTCATTGAATATTGTTTACGAGAAACAACAAGTTTTGAGTTCAAAAGAGCAATATCAGCAATTAGGACATCTTTACTAAGCGAAGTCTTATTACAATTAACACTACTAAGCGATAAAACGGTCTTGTCAAGCTTCCGTTTGGGTTGCCATTGAGAATTTACTTCTGGCCTTTGCTTGTGTAGATCTGAAACATGTGTAACTGGTGAGTTAGACTTCTGAGCAACAAATGAATGCACCTTCTTTGGCTTACCAATAGTGATCGGTTTCTGTGAATGCTGAGATATTTTCTTACCTTTAGCATTTTTGGCTTTCACAGAGACTGACTTATCAACTTTCGTTGATTTTACACTGTTAGCAGGCATACTGGTTTTTCCCAAAGATTTCACAACAAAAGATGAATGGTTTGAAAGTTTAGCATGAAAATCAAATTGTTCAAAACAACCATCCAAACCACCGTCAGAATTAAGAAAATCAAACCCTTCGTTTGATGAACCAAACATGTCATCAGATTTAGAAGCTTTTGTAAAAACAACATTTTTCATAACGGTTAAAAAAACTTTTTGTTGAATCTCAATCAAAAGTCTTTCATCTGATAAAGAGTTCTCGAGTTCAGAAATTTTACTTTCTAACACGAGAGAAGGGACATATATTTTACCTATAACAGACCTTGCCTCCATCTCTTTTACAGAATAACTTTGAAAGTAGTCAGTTGAAAGAGATTTCTTTTCATTATTTGGATAGTCATAACTATTATTCAACTTTGCATAATAAAATGGAAGGTGAACTTTAGATGACTTTTTTCGTTTTTCAATTTCATTTGCTTCATCCTCCTTTGATAGTTTAGTATTAAAAACTTTAAGTGAAGAGATTCGGTGAGAAACTAGCATAGAGGTATAATCATAAAGTGCAGGCACTTCTCTTATACCCTTTTTAAGGCAATGAAGTTTCACATAACCGATTCCCCAATTTTCTTTATTCTTTTTCGGTTTGTTAAGATGAATGGTTTGTTCACTTTGACCTAATGAGTACAATTCTTTTCCAAAGCATCTAGTTTTGCAATTAAATACTTTTTTTCTTTAGTACATGAAGAATGCATTTTAGTCAGCTTATATAAGTCAAGCTCACTATTTCTCAGTTTTGACTTGAGTTCGGAATTCTCTTTTAGAATTATAGTCTGTTCTTTTGCGTTGGTGTCAACGTTTGTATGTAAAACCTCAATTAATACTTTCTTCTCAGCAATTTCATTGCTAAGTTTCTGTATCAATTGGTTTTTGTTAATAATAACACCATTTTCTCGCTTAAGATTAGATTCTAACTCTTCTTGTTTTAAACTCATGGTATGTATTTTATTCATGAAATCTTTATACGATAAATCACATACCTCCTCTTCTTCATTTTCTGAATCAGCTTCAGCATCTGATTCCATCTTGCCCATCAAGCACATATTGACGGCTTCATCTTTATCTTCATCTTCTTCTTCTTCATCTGAGTGATCAAGCCAATATTCATCCTCAGCCATCAGTGCCTTGCCTGCCTCCTGTTGCTTTGCAAGAAGCATCTTGTTCTTGTAGTAATCGGAGTTTCTGACATTTGATCTTCGGGAATCCTTGGCAAAGTGACCTATTTTGCCACAGTTGTAGCACATCGGTGGACCTGGCTGACTTGATCCTTCATCCTTTTACTTTCTTTCTTCAGGTTTCTTCTCCCCTATCCTCTTTCCTTCAGACTGGTACCTTTTCTCTTCCGTTTTCTTCTCATCTAATCTCTTTCCTTCAAACTTTTTCCCTTCAAACCTACTACCTTCAACCCTTTCCTTATGAGCGTAGTTGTTGGGTCCAGAAGAGTACCTCTGACTGTTTGATGTTGGATTCCTGTAGAACTTTTTCTGAAACGCAATTGTCAGAAACAACATTTCTTTCTTCATTTGTTCATTTTCATCCATGTCAGATTTTGCATAAGCTTCATCTTCTTCTGATTCATATACAATCGTCTTGTTCTTCTTCTTGACTACAAGAGCGACTATATCTTCAACTGTCTTTCTTTCTGTCTTTTCTCAGCTAGAATTTCATCCACCTCTTCTTAATTTTGACGGAGGGTTTCATACACCTCGTGAAGTGGAATCTCATTCAAATCTTTTATCTGCCGCATATGTCTGGCAAAACTTTTCCATTCTGGTTGTAGAATACTCAGGAATTTGATATTCAGTTCGATTTGAGATTTGTTGACTTTGTTCTTGCTCAATTCGTTTAGCAAGGTCACGAATCTATCATATGTTCCTTCTAGATTTTCTCCAGTTCTGCCTTTAAATTCTTCAAAACTGTGCAGTCAGTTAGAGATTTTAAGCTGATTCCCTATCTTTGAACCCAGCATCATCTTCTCGAGTTAATCCCACATTTGTTTGTCGGATGCCTTATAACTGTCAATCTTTATGTAGATTTCATTCGGAATCCCTTGTAGAATGTATGACTTGGCCAATCTGTCTGCTTTTGCTCTTAATTTATTATCACCGGTTAGTTCTTCATAAGTCAGTGCATGTCTTACTTCTTCAGTTCCTTCTGCTGGTTCCCTATATTTTGTTTCCATGGGGCCTTCTTCTAAGGATTGTTTGATGAAATCACCCAAATCCTGTCTTTCGATGAAGTTTAGGAACCTATCCTTCCACTGTTCATATTCACCTCTAAAGAGAACTGGTGGCTTGGTGTCAGTTCCTGTTGCAAGAGCTTCTCTGGATGTCATCCTCTATTGATTAAGAGAAAACTTGACAGATATGATCGTTAATCCAAATAAAATTTGATCACACAAGAAATTTTGTCCCCCTAGGCAGACTTAGCACGGGGGTCCCGCTACCCGGTTAGCGGGTGGGGTCAAGAAAAAAATTTATGACAATTAAAGACCCTATTGTAGTTTCGAAAAATTCTCAGAAAGAAAAAAAAATTCTAAGTATGGATTGGAGCAGAGAGGTTTGCGGGTCTAGTGGGAAGCGCACAGTTGAGATATGCGGGTCTAGGTTTGCGTGTCTGACTTGGAACCGAGAAGTTGAGATATGCGGGTCACTTGGGAACCGAGAAGTATGCTTTGTGGGTGCTTTGAGAGCCGAGAAGTAAGGTATGCGTTTGTAGTTGGAGCCGCACAGTAAGATGTGTGTTTCCTTTGGGACACGCACAGTAGAACTATGCGTTTGATGTGGGAGCCGCAAAGTTGAAGTTTGCGGGCTATTCTTCCTCTGTTGTGCGGGTGTTCGTCCTGAACCTCAACAAATCGACTAAAATTTGTTGCTGTAAGGATTAGCACAACCAAACAATACCCTTTTGTCTAGAATCACTTCTAGAACATAATGTTATCACACGATCTCTCAAAAACACACTATTTCAAAAATATATTGATGGCACAGTACGTTTCTTCACTCGACTGTTTACTCACAAAATCACAAAATTGGAACTCGATTTAAGCTTAAAAGTGAAATCAAAATGCAACAACTCGATCTAGCATGTAGTACGATCACAACCTGATCGATTCTAACACCTAAAACACTCAAAATCACAAAATCAATTTTTCTTAAAGAACACAGAGTCGTTTTTCTGAAAACTTGTTTTGATCTTAATTAGGCTCTGATACCAATTGTCGGTCGAACAATACTTATCAAGTTTATAGAAACAACAACACAATATGATTACCAACCTGTATTGATTATAACAAACGAGTTACAAGGTTGATCGATTAAGCATGAAATGTGGTGTCTATGTTTTTCTCTCAAATACACCTTTAAGTGTGTGTTTGTATGTGTGAATGTTGATCTGATGTATGAGAGAGTTAAGAGACACAACAACTAATCTAAAGTGTGTCTTACACACTTCCTACAACTTGCAATAATATCTAGAATAATATCTAGATATTAACTAACAAACTATATTATAACTAAATCTAATATATGTAACTAGAAACTAACTAAGTCTAATATCTAATAGAATTAGATAAACTAAGTTAACTAGAACAATAAACAAACAATTACATTGACATTTATTACAAATAGACATAGACTTATATATCGAGAGTCGACGTTCCGGCTTTAGCTTCAGATTGCGATCTTCAGTTTGGATGATCTTGAATCCAATGAGACTGTGTCTTAACAAGAGCTTCTCTTGACGTCATCCTGTTTTTGAAAGATATGCAATAAGAAACTTAAAATGATCGTTAGTCCAGATAAAATTAAGTAAAAACAGATTAACAATTAAAAAAGAGAATATGGAGCAAGAAGTCAGAAATGCGCCAAAGGACTGTGGCGCAAAAAGGAGTTTTGCGCTAAAGGAGTCTGGCGCAAAATGGAGTTTTGCGCTAACAGCAGGTGGTGCGAAACAATACTTTGCGCGAAGAGAAGTTGGCGCAAAAACTAGTTCGTGCTAGAAGAAACTGGGGCAAAAGAGACTTTGCGCGAAGTAACGATCCTTGATGAGTTTTGCGTGAGAAGCAGGTCGCGCAAAAATGGACTTTGCTCGATAAACTGATGGCGAGAAACTGGTGAGTAATCCTTTGCGCGAAGAGTTGGTGGCGCAAACTAACTTTGCGCGAGAAGAGGGTCGCGCAAACCAGAACTTTGCGTGAGAAGCTGATAGCACAAAAGAAACTTTGCGCGAGGGGTGGATGGCGCAAACCAAAGACTTGCGCAAGAGGAAGGTCGCGAGAAGTGGAGGTTTGCGCGAGGAACTGATGGTGCAAACCTAACTTTGTGCTGATCACTTTGAAGCACTTGAATCTCGCGCAAATGCACTATGAACTGGCGCAAACCGTGTTCTTCACCCTTACTTCGAAAATCGGCTCTGAATAACCCAAAGACCTATCTAATCTTTGATTTGCAATCCCAAACTTTGAAAATAAGCTCACAAACACATCTAGGACTGATTACAAACAACTAATTTCAACAACACACGCTAAATAAAGACTTGATTGATGTAACAGTGTTGTGACTCGTGAAAAACCAAAAACTCCAAAAATCATCAAATAGAGGATCGATTACAGTGCAAATTGTGAGTAAAACAATACACACTCGATCTAAACTGATTTCGAACAAAACATAAATGATTTCGATCCGAAAAACACATAAAAAAATCAAAAATCAGTTCTGGAAGATGATGAACAGTGTCGAACCACTATTTTCTGAAAAACTTTGATTTTAATATGGATTTAGCTCTGATACCAATTGATTGTCCCTGTAGATTCTAGTTTCTTATCACATATAAGAGATGTATATATATTCACAAACAAGAGATTAGTAAACCTGATATGGATTTCTCAAACAAAGATTACAAGTTTTCTCTTGAATGTGTTTCTCTCACTAAGCTCTCTCTCTCTCTCTCTCTCTCTTTCTCTCTCTAGATAAGATGGCGGCTGAATATCACACAATTAGGCACACACCCTTCTTACACAACCCTAGAAAGGAATAGGTCATATACCTATTTTAGGAAAACACTAAAAGCCCAAAATACAAGGAAAAATAAACTTTGGCATTTATTACAAAATAACCTAGACTATTTAATGAGAGTTTGACTTTTCAGCTTTGACTTCAGATTTCCGTCTTCAATCTTGATGATCTTGAATCTAATAAATCTGTGATCTAACAAACACCATACAAACAAAACCATCATAAACATGGTGTTCATCAGGTACCAATTTGGACATAACCATGAAGCATTTTTTATGAACATACTGTCTCGACAAATAGAACAAAACCATGAAGGAACATAAATCACAAATCAATGAAGGAACCTACTGTCTCGACAAATAGAACAAAAGCACATATCATTAAAAGCAAACAGGTACCAAATATCGATTTTTCATAAATCACAGATCAATGGATTCAAAACAGGTATCTATCGATGCTACCAAAAACAGGTACCAAAAAATCGATTCAAAACAAGCATCCAAAAAATCGATTCAAAACAGGGCATCCAAAAAATCGATTCAAAAAATCGATTCACCAATGCATCCAGGAGGAGAAGAATAGTTACCTCTTTCAAAATATCGATTCCAAACCACATAATATAGTAGTCAATGTCACCGAATACAATGGAGAAGAATAGTTACCTCTTTCAATCGGTACAGGCAGGAAGAGAAATCGCTGGTTCTGTCTTTGTCTGGTGCGAAATCAAACAGAAATCGAGCTCGAAATCGATAAAAGCATACAGAAATCGAGCTCGAAATCGACTGGTGCATGATACAATGGAAGCAATCGATGGTGAAATCGAGTGTAGATATCGAATGGAGCAACAATCGAGAAATCGATGGTGAAGTCGCTGGAGCGTGAAATGTCGTTGAAAGAGAAACAATGGAAAAGTGAGGCGTCTGAACGGGATAGGGGAGGGAGGGGGGGAGTTGAGCGATACAGACCTAGATTAGCGATTCAGACATTTTAAAATGTGTAGCCAAACAACCCAATGTCTGACCGATTCAGATGTTTACCTCTTAATGGCACCATTAAGAGGTAAACAAACAACCCCTGAATCATGCTTTTCGTCCTGTGGTATGACAAAATTATGACTATCTCTATACTCTATTAATTATGGATATGGTGTCTTATATAATTTGTTATAGTTATGGTTCCTCTCACTAATAGAGTTCACAAAGATTCGTTAGCTTAGTGAACTATGGGTTAGGGACGGGCCCATAAATTTTTTCCTACGGTAGCATTATATAATATAGATAAAAATAATTACAAAAAACACGATTTTTATCGACGTATTACCAACGTTCAATATTGTCCGATGTGTTTTTAACTTAATTCCTCCGTTACGAGGGATTTTCTTAAGTTTTTTTTATCGGTTTCGAGGGACTTTTTTCGGTTTTTCGGGTTGATTTCAAAAAAAATTTAGATGATTACAAGGTACGATTGCACTTTCTTGAACTTTTGAATATCATATGGTGACACATTTTAAAACGATACGGTTGCACCTTTCATAATGTAAAAATTTTAACCTTTCGATGAAGAGATAATACGGTGGTACGTGCCACCGGTTGCCCTTCTTTAGGTCCGTTCATGACTATGGAGGCATTTTGGTCCATATACCTCTTTTTTATTTTTCTCCTATTAAAAAATAAAAAATATATTATATGTTAAAGGAAAAAACAAATAGAACAACAATATGGAGAGAATAACAATAAGACAGAGAATAAGTTTGTAATTCTCATTAATCATAAGCCCTTTAAATAGGAATAAGTTTACAAAGAAAAGGAAACATTCATTATGGTAAATTCTAATACTAGGAAAATATTATATCAATCACTTCCTTTTGATGATGGCACATAATCCTACAACACTCCCCCTTGTGCCGAGTCAAAGGAGTGAAGGTGCACAACTGTTGCCTCGTTAAAACCTTACGCCAAAATAAAAACCCCGTGGGAAAAAATAAAAGTCTGACGAAGGAAAGAGTACAACGCACCAGTTTTTGCAATATATAGACTTTTCCTTCAATCTAGTTTTTTCTTAGATTCGTACATTAATTGTCAGGATCGAAATTGTAAACAAGAATTTAATAAACACTCAGAAACTATGTTAAAGAAGTCGCGGAAAAACACTTTAACAATAAATCAATCAAACAGTGTATAAACTCAAATCACAAGTTATATTGATTTAACTTAATGATTACAAACAAAACCTCAATCTGTTGAACAAGCTCAACAGACGTTCAATACTTCTCTATTGAAAGGACTACAAAAAACCTTGAGGTTAATTCTCTCTAAACATATAAAACTATCAAAAACTATCTCTAACTATCAAATACTTCTAGACTATATATACAAAACTGATTACAAGATAATTACAAAAGAAATATTGATCTTTAATATCCATTCCATAATTATCTTCATCATTATCTTCACCTCCTAGTCTTTCGTATCAAAGTCATCTTTATATTCACGATCATCAGAAGCAGCATTAATCTTCTAGCAACATTAATCTCCTCAGCATTACTAACCATGCTTGCAGTATTAATCATGCTAGCAGCATTATTCTTTAAGCAGGACTACCTACTAGCAATACTAACTCTCCAAGCAGTACTAACTATTCTTCTAGCAGTACTAACCTTTCAAGCAGTAGTAATTCTATTAGCAATAGTATTCTTCAAGTAGCAGTATTAATATCTTTAGCAGTATTAATCTTTAAGCCCAGAAGTAGTATCCATCCTTAGCACATTTCAGACCCAACATTAATCGAGAGAGTTAGGAAAATATGATGGTATATAAATAGTTGCCTCACTAAAACCTTACACCAAGAAACAAAACCCAATGGGAAAAATAAAACCTTGTTTAAGGAAAGAGCACAACATACCAATATCACAAATATAGTAGACTCCCCCTTTTGTCTACTACTCCCCCTGATTCGTGCATTAATCCAGGGAGTTTGGAAAACATTTGCGTTTACTTTCTACATGTTTCCCAATATATGGATTTAGGTAATGATTTGGTAAAATATGTAATATTCTCCTGGCATATTACTTGATTTAATTGAATCTCGAGGAGAGTTTTCTTATTGCTGATTGTATAAGACTTAAGCATAATATGCTTTGTGTTATCACCCTTGATGTATCTTACGTTCATTTCTTCAATACATGATGCATTATTTCCATATATGCAAATAGGATACTGGTTAAGCCCAAAATTACTAATTCCTCTAATATATGTAATGATAGTACTTAATCATATACATTATTTCATGGAGAGTAATATTATTGGATTAGTTCAAGGAGGTAGTTACAAGGGTTTGCTTAGCTTACTTCCAAGCAATCGGCGTATTCCTAGTGGTAATTCCTTATCCAATTTGAGAACAACCTTTGTATGGGTCAGCCATATACCTAATATCAGCAAAGACATACCAAGAGGTTGTTTGGTATTTTTCTATAAGAGCTAGTACTTTTGTTGCTTACATTCTAAGTAGGTATTGAATTTTCATTAGCAATCTCATTTTTATTTCTACAGGGAAAGTATAAGCCCATGTCAATGGTTCTAAAAGATTTACTTGATATCATTCCAAATGATGTTGCATTGGCGCTGAGCTAAATCTAGCTAACAAGTTCACTGAGAAATAGAATATGCAGTCAAGTGTATTGTGCTAAGTACGATAATGCTTATATTGTACTTAGTTAGGGAATTCCATCTCCCAACACTTTTTTGTCACCATCCTTTAGACGAAATGGACAATTCCTTATATCCAACACTTTGACCAATCATGGGAGTGCTAACCGGATGCGCTTTGTCCATATTAAATTGCCTGATTATTTTCTAGACATATGCGATCGGTGAATATTTCACAAACTCGGTGTCCTGGCTCGAATAGCTAGACAAACCCAAGTTTTCCCAAGATTTTTATCTCAAATTTAGATTTCAATTTGCTTGTGGTTTCTCTTATTTCATCAAGAGTGCCTATTATGTTCATAACATCGACATATAAAGCTATTTTGAAAGTCTTAGAACTTGTTCTTCTACATAAATACGCAAGGGCACAATTCATAGTTCTTATATATCCTTTCCCAATCAAGTGTTCACTTAAGGGGTTATACCACATCCGCATAAATTGTTTTAATCTATAAAGTAAGCGTTTCAATTTTATTGTAAACGTACTTCGTGGTTTAGAGTTAATTGATTTTGGTAATGTAATGCCATCAAGCATTTTTATATCTCTGAATCTAGATCCCTATAGAGATATGTATTAACCACATCCATGAGTTGCATTTCCAGTCCTTCGGAAACTACTAGGCTAATTAATTAGCATAACATTATAACGTCCATCACGGGAGAGTAAGTCTTCTCGTGGTCAATCCAGGGCGTTGTGAGAAACCTTGCGCCAAAGGAGAGTCTCATACATTATGACTTAATTATTCTCATTACGCTTTACGACAAATGATTTATCTATGTCTTACAGGCTTTACACTTGGTGGGTTAGCACTACCAAACCAAATACCTGTTCATTTGTCAAATAATATGATTATCCTGGATTGCTTATTTAGACCAATTTGCTCTTTGTTGATATTTTTCAACTGAGCATGGTTCGATGTCAATGTGCTTTATCATCTCCTAAGCAACAATATATGCGAAATATATCATCAATGAGTATGTATGATCTGTCCATCGACTCATATGCACTCTCATAATTCATTTGAGATTTCTTTAATCTATGGAATCAATATTAACTTTGGAGCATCATCCGGTAATAATTCATAGACATAGTTTAATCAGAGACAATCTCATGAGAGGTTTATGTATTGATGACAAATAGTTGTGCCTTGCTCTTCTCTTCCTTTAGATGAGTATCTATCGAACCAAGTAGCTTCCCCCATTTCCGTTTGGGAGCTACGACCTCAACCACACCTCCACCATGTGTGATTGCAACGTACTTTCCAGTGACGTTGTGCCCTTGTTTGGGGATCTTAACCTTGCGAGTATATTTGCAGCTCGTATATGTGATCTTGTCACTTCTGGAATAACATTAAACGTATCAGGTATCGAGTCAGATTCGTTTGACTTCAACATTGCATTGTGAAGTTTTGGGGATCAAAATGAGATAGAGTAGCAATATTCAATGACACTTCCTGTCGTCCCCATGAAAAATCCTTTTTCCTATCTCCCCCTAACGACGGGAAGATTGTCTCATGAAAGTGACAACCCGCAAATCTAGCGGTAAAGAGACCACTAGTCAAATACTCTAATTAGCGGATAATTGTTGGGGATTCATATCCAATATATACCAAATCGTCTTTAAGGACCCATTTCGATGCGCTGTGGGGGCACAATTGGCACATATAATCAAACATGCGTAAATGTAAAGTATCAGGCTTATATCCAATTACCAACTGGTACGCATGAGGTTGGTTAGCTAGTAGTGGGTCTAAAAACGAAAAAAAACTGCATATAATAATTACATAACCCCATGTAGATGTGGGTAAATTGATGCGCATTACTAATACCCTAGATGTCATCATATTCTTTTGATAATAACTTCTATGAGACCATTTTATATATACACATGGGGTATAGGAAACTCTACATTGATCCTCATACATATGTAATTAACATCAAATCCTTATGATGTAAATTCTCCAACATTCAAAGTCATGTAGACTTGATGAAATAAACAGGGTGGTGATGCCTTAAACGTATGGCTAGTGCTAGGAGTGCAATATTTCATTGGACAATAATACGACATGCGTTCATCGTGTCGAAACCATAACTATAAAGTACTTTAATGGCCCGCATTCTGGATGTTTATGTCCATAAATATCACCTTGTATTCGTTGTAACAATGGAATATTTTTGTATTATGTCCTTAGCTTTAGGATGATCTCATTCCTGTCTTGGCTAAGGATTAGGGTGTATACAAAAGTTTTAGGTATTTGAGAGGGCATATTATGATGGCAATGTTGTTTCTTATGCTGCAGAAGTCAACAGTTGCAATTTGTCTCGTTTTGCCTATCACTCGATAGAGAATGTGTCTATTTGTATTTTTCAATACACGGATCACTATGTCATAACCATGGTGTCCCACATGGTCATGTCGAAACATATATGTGTCATTTCCCTAAAGTTCTTTATTGGTGACAAAAATGTTTAGATGACTCAATAATCTACTAGTTAGTTTGACACATAATTTCCATGATATATGTTTACTTTCAAATTCATCAGAACTTATGTATATATGCTCATTATAATTTCCATTTCATACGAATATCTTTACAAGGTTCCTATTGATCTTGTACTAACAAGAAAATGACAGTTCATCGTCTAAGTATTTCGGTTGAATGAATTATAAAATAAGTATTTATCTATCATTTTAGATTGTGTGAGGGGTAAAAAAAAATCAATTCTCCTCGATACATTCTTATACGGAACGGAGAATATTTGAATTTTTGCATTTGTTACGATGTATTTCTTTACATCTATAATGGTTACATATTCGATTACTTAGCAGAGAAATTAATTTTGATACTTAAAATTAATTTTCAAAGAAACATATGCTTAATCAATATTAAATATTAAATTAATATGTTATAGTTCATTTTCAACTTATTCCCTTTTCGACAGGAACACTCTTTAGTGCATTTCTTATTTTACTGTCCATTTTCACCTAGGGTGGTAGTTGTATCTCTACTCCAGATGTTGAAAAATCATTCCCGACTCTTACCAAGACCCTGACCCCGTTCTAGGGTTTCGTCTACATAGTGCATAAATATCACATGTGTGAAATTGTTTTTAACTCTCTATTCTTTGGAGTTGTTTCCACCTTTAATGCTTTCAGTATTGATCTCGAGAATTTTCTTTGTCTCGACATATATGGTGTTGTTATTCGAAAGAACCTTTTTATGTCTCTCAACCACTTGCAGTAGGTTGATGAGTTTGTCTAAAGGTTACTTTCCAACTTATATTGGTTCATTAATATTTTTGATATATGAAAGGTGAAAATAATTTTAAGAATCATGTCATCTTCTGTGAGTTCCTTGCCACAGAGATTGAGACGCGTTTTGGATATAACATTTCTTTGTTGAAATCAGTTACCTTTTTGTAATCGAGTAAGTGGGTTTCATTCCACTGTACGATTAGTTCGGGAAATACATATTCATAAGTACTCCCTATTATCCCTTTTGGGGCATCCCACATTTCTTTGGGGGTTTCTAGTAAAGGTATTCCTATGAAACTTAGGATTTATATGTCGTCTCAAAACATGAGGTATTTGCTTGTACCTTTTCAAGAGGTTGGTTTTAGAGTCAATTGGGGAGTTGATGGACTTTAGGTATTTTCTTGTACCTTTTCAAAATGAGGTTTATATACTCATTTATGATACTCAGATTCTTTTTGAGTTTACGACGTTGATTTTGGGATGAGTTGTTCCAACCATTTACATATATAAAGGATAATATATGATTTTCTTTTTGATAAGAAAATGGATTATGGTTATGAAATTTCATTATCATAACAATATTAGATTTTTGTAAACTTATATTTTGTTGATAATACTTCATAAATATTTCAATTTGTGAAAAAAAAATCACTCAATCTATTGGATTTTCAGGTAGTAGGGGAATCACATGGATTTCTTAAGTCCCTACAAACCTTAGGGCTATTTACACCCGTTTGACAAAATCCCATCGATATTTTGCAATTTATTTAGTTTAAAGATAACATTGTTAATTATAGAGTTGTTGGCATGAGACCAAAAATGAATATGAGTTTGGCATATGAAGCCAATTTCAAAGTTTTAATAACTTAATGGTATTTTGAGAGATTTTGTCATGAGACAAATAAATATTGATTTTGACATAAAGTCGACGTCAAACTTTTAACATATTAATAGTATTTGGGAGCTTTTAATAAAAGACTAAATATATGGGGGGTTGGAAGTGTAACAAGTTATTCTTAACAAAAGCTCGTCCTCTCCTTGTGTTGCTTGATGAAGTTAGAAGCTTGAAAGTCAACGATAAGCCGAATGATTGAGCTTACGTGCTGATAACGTGTTAAAGGGAAAAACAAATAGAACAACAATATGGAGAGAATAACAATAAGACAGAGAATAAGTCTGTAATTCTCATTAATCATAAGCCCTTTAAATAGGAATAAGTTTACAAAGAAAAGGAAACATTCATTATGGTAAATTTTAATACTAGAAAAATATTATATCAATCACTTCTTTTTTATGATGGCACATAATCCTATGGAGGCATTTTGATCCTTATACCTATTTTTTATTTTTCTCCTATTAAAAAATAAAAAATATAGTATACAATATAATCTAATATCTATTTATGTTTATTACTATTATTTATATATTGACACATAAGAACACATTGCTTGAGAAATAAACTATTTTTAACCAAGTATCGAACATTTTTTTAATAAAAGTGATTTTGCATGTTTGTCATAATAGATACGTCCCGAAAAAGAGTTATGTGAGATGCTTTAGAGTGTCTCCAAGGGGTTTAGATTCTTACGATTCTAATTCCTACAAGCAATTGCACTTTTTCCTTATAAAAATCTTCCATTGAAAATACTCTTGGCTACATATTTAAAAACAACATGAATTATTTAATTGTTTTAATGTTTGTCTTTTTTTTCATCTAATCTATAAAAAAGAGAAATACGCTTTTAAACAATCTTTTAAAAATTTAATACAATCACTTTAATAATTTCAATTATGGCTTTTATCTTTTATTACAAACATATAATAAAAAAATGTAATTTAAACGTTTTTATAATAGTTAATTTTAAACTAGAATCGTACTCGCTCAATTCAACGAGATACATCACGATTTTAATGTTTCATTTTATTTTTTAGTTTTTTTGGATAGTTTTGAGAAAATGATAATGTTTTTTTTATAAATTTGTTTAATTTAGGTTTAATAATATAATGTTTCTATATAAAAAAAATTAAGTATTTTGTTAGAATTCAATGATTATCTTATATATTTTAATGACATATAGAAAAAATAACCAATTACATATTTAATAATATAATTAAAACAAATTTATATTAATTAATAGTGATACACACTACAAAAATTACCCTTATTAGCGAGGGAAAAATCCGTCGCTAATCCGTCGCTAAAGCTCGAATCCGTCGATGATAGTTCGTCGTTCAAATACTCGTAGCTGATGCTATCAGCGACGGATTAGCGACGGACATCAGCCACGGATTAGCGACGGACAATTATTAGTGACGGATTAGTGAGGGACTTATATCAGCTAGGGATTAGTATCAGTGAGGGCCCTTATCAGCGACGGATTAGCGAGGACCCTTATCAGCGACGGATTAGAGAGGGCCCTTATCAGCGACGGAATAGCGAGGGCCCTTATCAGCGACTGATTAGCGAGAGCATTACCGACGGACTTATTTTACCGATGGAATACCGACGGACTTTTAGCGATGGATTTCCGTCACTAATCCGTCACTAATTTTTATATTTTTAAAAAAATTAATTTTTTTTAAAAAATAACTAAATTTTTATTCATTTTTCAGTTTATTGTATCAAATATATATATATATATATATATATATATATATATATACACACACACACACTAGTTGTGTACCTGCACGGACGGTTATGAAGTAAATAACTCATCCCTCACTCATATTTCTTGTTTTGTCAAGTATTTATTTAGAGTGTAACATGAACAATTTCTACATGAGTTCATAAACAATCTCAAGTATGTTTCCTATCCAAAGAATACACTAAAATTGGAAATTTGGCATACTCTAAATCCACTATCCACATAGTACTCTAAATAAACTTAATAGTTTGGAATCATAACTTCATAAACAATCTCAAATATGTGTAACATGTCTACATGAGTACAAAATCCACAAAACTCGGAACAAAACACAAAACTATTATTAAGTTTGACATTCATGAACAAAACATGGTGGTGGACCTGTCAAGTACACGGGAGGGAAATGAAAAAAAAAAGTGAGGGAAAGATAAATTCTTTGTAATTTTTTTAGGAAAAATTGAAGTGTCCGTAAACAAACAAATTCATTTATCAACTCGCTAATATTTCATTTTTATTAAATTTTAATTTAAAATAATAACGTTTACATCATAAATGTTTTATTTTACATAAAAAAATTATTATTTAATATATTCTCATATTTACTTTTATTATGTAGGGTTGAGTTCCACTGAAAAGTTGAATTCCAATAGAATTAATTAAAGATCAATAGATATATTACTTTAAATAATAAACAAAAAATTTATATGTAAAATAAATATAACATCATTAAAATTTAAAGTACATGTAGAATTTAATTTAAAATAACATACTTTTTATATAATAGATATATTACTTTAAATAATAAATTTTAAGATTTTAATAAGCTATTTTATTAAAATTTTATTTTAAGGTATGTATATATATATTGACCAAATATTAAACTAGTTAGAATTTTAAATTTCATTTTTTTTGTAAATTTAAGGCTTTATCTGAGATTCCTTAAAGTAAAATAAAAAGGGAGAAATTTTGGCGGATAATCAAAATTTTATGTATATATAAAAAATATTTCTAAATCAAAGTTTTTGATCCCTTAAAGCCCAACCGATCCATGTGAACCTATTAAAGTCCAAATTGATCAATTAAAGCCCAATCCAACCATCAAAGCCTAAGTGGATGCATTAAAACTCAATTGATCTATTAAAATCTAGTTGGTTCAATTAAGGTTCAGTTGGTTTCATTAAAACCCGACTTGATCCATTAAAACCCAAATGAAACCTTTTAAAGCCTATTAGAACCCCTTAAACCCTTATAGATTCATTATGACCAATGAAACCTTTTAAAGCCCAATAGAACCCTTTAAAACCCGATAGAATCCCTTAAAACCCAATAGATTCATTAAGGTGAAATTAATTAAATCCCAATAGAACCCTTTAAAGCCCAATAGAATCGATTAAAGTCTAGTAGAATTAATTAAAGTCAAATAGATACATTAAGGCCCAATAAAACCCTTTAAAGCCCAATAGATCAATTAAAGCCAAATGAAACCCTTAAAGCCCAACATAACCCTTTAAAGCCCAATAGATCCATTAAGGCCCATGAAACCCTTTAAAGCACAATAGAACCCTTTAAAGCCCGATAGATTCATTAAGGCCCAATGAAACCCTTTAAAGCACAATAGAACCATTTAAAGCCCACTAGAATCGATTAAAGTCTAGTAGAATTAACTAAATCCCAATAGAACCCTGTAAAGCCCAATAGAACCGAATAAAGTCCAGTATAATTAATTAAAGCCAAATAGATACATTAAGGCCTAATGAAACCCTTTAAAGTCCGATAGATTCATTAAGGCCCAATGAAACCCTTTAAAGCCCAATAGAACCCCTTAAAACCCGATAGATCCATTAAGGCCCAATGAAACCTTTTAAAGCCCAATAGAACCCTTTAAATCCCAATAGATCCATTAAGGCCCAATGAAACCCTTTAAAGCTCAGTAGAACCCCCTTCAAGCTCGATAGATTCATTAAGGCCCAATGAACCCTTTAAAGCCCAATCGAACCCCTTAAAAGCCCGATAGATTCATTAAAGCCCAATGAAACCCTTTAAAGACCAATAGAACCCCTTAAAGCTCGATAGATCCATTAAGGCCCAATGAAACCTTTTAAAGCCCAATAGAACCTTTTAAACCCCGATAGATCCATTAAGGTCCAATGAAACCCTTTAAACCTAGTAGAACCCCTTAAAGCTCGATAGGTTCATTAAGGATCAATGAAACCCTTTAAAACCCAATATAACCCTTTAAAGGCAGATATATCCATTAAGGCCTAATGAAACCATTTAAAGCACAATACACATACACATGCATACATATAACACAAATATGAGAAAATAAGAAAAAAAAATCCGTCGCTAATCCTTCACTAATTAGCGACGGATTATTGACGGATGCTAGGTGTCCCTCGCTAATCCATCGCTAATTAGTAAGGGATTGGCGACGGATTTGGTTTGTGGTCAATCCGTCACTAATTCGTCGCTAATTAGTGAGTGATTAGCGACGGAATGAGTTTGTAGTCAATCCCTTACAAATCCCACGCTAAATTAGTGAGGGATTAGCGAGAGATTGACCACAAACACAATCTCTCGCTAATCCCGCACTATTAGCGAGGGATTAGTGATGGATTGGGTTTGTGGTCAATCTCTCGCTAATCCGTCGCAAGTTAGTGAGGGATTAGCGAGGGATTTTTTTCCTCTCTAATTGCCGTCGCTGATGCCCATTTTTCTAGTAGTGACATGGAAATGTTTGTATAAAAGGAATGCCCTGCACATACCAAATTGGTGGGTGTTAGAAGCCTGCAGTAGTAATATGTATCTTGTGCTTTGATACTTGTTGTAAATTAAAATATTTTTAAAATCTTGAATAAAATGATGGTACTTTGTGCCTAATAATTTGTATTTAAGAGTTTTTTTATCTGTGCTTTATAATATAGTATAGATTAATTTTGGAATGACAAGATCTTGTATATTCTTCATCTTATACGTGTGTATATATATATATATATATATATATATATAATAAGAATATAATATAAAGAGAATAATATTAGATTACAAAAAAGAAAAAACAAACAAAAAAAAACATGTGTAAAAAGACCAAAGCACACCATGAGTTACTAGGTTAACGTATTCTTTTTAATTCTGTTAGTAAGAGAGACCATGAACATAATAAATTAAATACTACAAGAACCATATTTATAATTAATTGAGTATAATGATATTAGTTATAATTTTGAACATACCACAAGCACCAAGAGAGTAAAGAGGCAAATTTTTTAGGTCCTCCTTTTATCAACACATCCATATAATCTATACATATACAATTTATTAAATCCTCAACAAGCAATGTTCAATTCTTTCCATCAATCAATTCTCTATTTCTTCGTCATTCTTAATTATGTGGCATTATATTACAAAAAAATGTAAAAAGAAGAGAACCATTTACACAAAGACACGTGTATATATAATCAACAATCAAATATCAACAAAATAAAATGAATGTAAAAGTTTGAATCGAAAAATTGAAGGTCTATTTTCCTCTTATCGACCCTGTAAACATTATCTAAAGAGAAAAATAAACTGAATGGATGAAATATTTAGTTTATATATATCTTGTATATAATACACATGCCATCTTGCACTAATGGAAATACCTTGTTGATCAATTTTATTGACATTTCATTCAAAACCCTGTTAGAGAAATCATTAACATAGAGTTTGAACAGAAGATCTTTCAAGTTATTTTACTCAATTGCTTGTCAATTAGTCTATTAGAGATTTAATGTTTATCATGAAGTCCTAGGATTAATATTGAACTCATCTACTGGGTGTATAATGCATATATATATATATATATATATATATATATATATATATATATATATATATAGGGAAAGGTTCATTTGAGAAACACTAAATATATGAGAAATAGAGAAGTGATCTTAAACCATTAATTCGGTCAAGATCGGCGGCTTTGACCGAGAATTAGGGGATAATTGCTCCCATGGTCCACTCCCGTGTTCCTCACATTTTTTATTATTCGAAGGGTATTTTTGTAAATTATCCAAACGCATTCATATATGAACGCATGCGTTCAGATATGAATATCACTTTTTTTTTCTTTTTTTAGCCGTGTGTGTTCATATATGAATGCATGCAAAAAACAGAAGTTCATATATGAATGTTAGTAGAATGTCACTATTTTTTTTGTACGTATTCATATATGAACGCATGCATTCATATATGAAGGCATGCAAAAAACAGGCGTTCATATATGAATGTCACTCTTTTTGTTTGCATCCATTCATATATGAACGCATGCATTCATATATGAAGGCATGCAGTCAGTGTTTATGTAAAAATTATGAACATTCATATATGAACGCATGCATTCATATATGAAGGCATGCAGTCAGTGTTTATGTAAAAATTATGAACATTCATATATGAACGCATGCATTCATATATGAAGGCATGCAAAAAACAGGCGTTCATATATGAATGTCACTCTTTTTTTTTGCATCCATTCATATATGAACGCATGCATTCATATATGAAGGCATGCAGTCAGTGTTTATTTAAAATTACGAACATTCATATATGAACGCATGCATTCATGTATGATTGCATGCCTTCATATATATGAACACGCGCGTGTTTTTGTCAAAGTTACGTAAATACCCTTATATTTTTGGAAGAGCCGTAATTTTTGACCACCAGTCAAAGCCGTAACTTTTGACCAATTAAATCCAATCTTGACCATATGAATGGCTAAGATCATTTCTCTATTTCTCATATATTTACCATTTTTCAAATGAACCAAACACTATATATATATATATAGAGAGAGAGAGAGAGAGGCAACTTCAAATACAAACTTTTTAATGGTGCTAACCATGCAACCCACTTATCTACCACATATTTTGTTTTTACCTTTTAATAAAAAAATGGGAAAATAAAATATGTGGTAGATAAGTTGGTTGCACGGGTTTGCACCATTAAAAAGTTTGAATTTGAACATCCCTCTCTCTCTCTCTCTCTCTCTCTCTATATATATATATATATATATATATATATATATATATAAATGAAGGTTCAAACGAGGACGCTAACTATTTAAGAAAACAAGAAAAACAACAATCATGTACAAAATCACATGTGATTCGGCATTAACCCGGAAAAATGGGACACGGGCGACTTTTCCCGCGGCTTCAAGTCGCGTGCGAAGTCGCGGGATCACATGTGATTTTGTACGTGAATCACATGTGATTTTGTATGTACCGACCTTTTTCTTGTTTTCTTAAATAGATATCGTTCTCGTATGAATCCACCTATATATATATATATATATATATATATATATATATATATATATGATCAACTTTATGGTTTTTCTAGACGTTTTAATCGTATGTTTCTTTGAAATGTGTCAGTTATAAATATAATTCATTGATAGAGATGAATAGTTGCACCGTGTGACAGACTAGATCAGACTAGCTAGACCGAATAAAGATTAAAACATCACGTCATCAATCTTTTTTTGTACCTGATTTTTTTAGTTAGACGGTCATACCAGATAAAAACTTGTCTTTTTATTTTTTAGAAAAGATAAATATTGGATTGGTCTTTTTTTGGAATAGATAAATCACGGACCGGTTCAAGAGCTCTGCAGATTTGTTTTTGCTTACTTCACTATTTTTTTTTCTTTTTTAAAACACACTAGACCTAATTCTTTTCCGCACCAACCTTTTTTTGAACTGCACCGGTCCGAGGTCAAGCAAAACCACATTGACCAACTCGACCTTTTTCAAACCGAACGACATACAATTTTAATTATCGATAAATGCCAATCCACAAATTGTTCATGATACTAGTTAAAATATTCGTTTAAGATATGTCAATAGACGTATAATATTTTTTTGAGTAAATTATGAATTTCATTCTTGTGGTTTGTTAATAATTCCTATTTTCGTCCATGTGATTTAGAAATTGTGATTTTTGTTTCTATGGTTTGCAATTTATTGCTAAACCACATGAATCGAAACAACACTTAATTGTAATTATAAAGACAAAAATAGTAATGAATTACAAAACATAGAGATAATAACTGTAATTAATTCTAAACTATAGGGACTGAAATTATAATTGTTAACAAACCACTGGGACAAAAAAATTAATTTAGGGGTTGTTTGGCCGTTGCTGAATGGTTTAATGCAGAATGATTAAGTGGTCTGAATGATTAAGAGGTTTTTATGATATAGTGTAAAATAAAATATGGTTGTTTGCTAATTGGTCATAATGAAATCAGGGCACTTAATGGTTAAGGGAGGACCAGGATACAAAATCATTCAGAGGATTTTGGAACCATTAAGAGACGACCTTTTTTTTTTGCCAAACAAGATTGACCTCTTAGCAATTCAGAGGTTGTCTGTTAATGTAACCATTAAGAGATAAACAAACAAACAAACCCTTACTCTTCTTTTTATATCTTTTATATATTGATCAAATGATTTCAAATACTCCAAGTATCAAGCACTTATCTAGAGAAGGGGTTGACCAACCATCTTCCCATAAAGAGAAAAGAAATGATCAATGAGACAAACCACAACTAATATGCAATGCATATTGCTCCAAGCCATTAGAGTTCAAAAATAGGGAAATTAAGTGAGCTTTTCATGGTTTTTAGGGAAAAAGGGAAGTTTATGTATATATGTGCCTATTACAATTTTATGTTTGGGCAAAACAAGAAATATCATTTTTATTACTTTAAGCCAATATCCTTTTGATTAGTGGGGCATATGTTACTACAACAGAATATGTCTTTTAAAACATACAAGCCCTCTAATATAATAGTGTTGGATTAAATGCATAAAGTAATAAATTACTTTTATAAAAAAAATTATTATAATATTATTTTTTCATTTTTTTTACTATGCCCATATACTTCCAAATTATTTTTTATTAAGACATTATATTTTAAAATTGCTACTTATTATAATAATGGGTAACATGTTACATTTAAACCGGTTACCCCCCACCCCCTTTTGCATGACTTAAATGAGATTATGTTTATGTGGATGACACACCATTCTGATTATGTGACATAAATAAAAAAACAATTTTCAAATTTTTTTAATGGTTTCCTTATTTTCCCTCCCGACGATTCATACACTATTAGAAAAAGAGGTATTAATGATGAAAAGTCAGTGATAGAATATTCCGTCGCTAATTAGTAACGGATTAGCGACGGAAAATGGTCTGTCACTAATCCGTCATTCGACAGATTAGTGATGAATCAACTTCCGTCGCTAATTAGTGACGAATAGTTAAAAATAGATAATTTTCTATTTAAAAAATAATTAAAAAACGAAAATTCAAGCATCCATCGCTAATCCGTCGCTAATTAGTGACGTATTAGCGACAAACATGTGGATTTTCATTTTTAATTATTTTTTAAATAGGAAACTATGTATTCCGTCGGTAATCCATCACTAATTAGCGACGAATTAGTGACGGAATCCATATTTTTCTTCTTTTGTCATTCGCATGTGTTACATGTTACATGTTTATGTGTATGTGTTTTGTTTGTATATGTGTTTGTATTATATGTATTCCTCGGTCCACGTTGGTTGCTAACTGTGATTGAATCTATTTGTTTATGTGGTGTGTTGTATATATATATATATGATAGATCTATAACGTTTATAGCTTGAATACCAGTCAACATTAGAATCTCCTCCCTGGTAGCAACCTTAGGCTTTGCAACCCTCGGTTCTACTTCTTCATTGACATACAAAACAATCTCCATCCTTTCTCCTTCATCAACCTGCTCATCATCTCTTACATCAGTCATCTCCATATCTTCATCCACTTGAGTATCAACCTGACCAATTTCGGTGTCGGTGGCAGTTCTTTGTCTCTTACTCATCTCCCCTCATGATCTTGATCAGAATCATGATCATGTCTTTGTTTTGTAACTGCCTGAACCTTACAAGTTTCCTGAATTGCTCTGGTTAATTCTTGAAGGTTTTGTACAACTTCAGACTTGAAAGCATTAAATTCTGTAGCAGTCACATAATCTGAAGGTACCTGATGTTGTTGTGATCTCAACAAACCAATCAAATCAGCATCTGAATCATCAGTTGGTGCCTGGGATAATATCTTTGCATACAACAGTGATTTCAGCTCCTCCACAGATAAGTCAACTGGCTGAACTGGTGGTGGTGGAGGTGGCTGAACAGGCTCTTCCACAGCTGGTCCTTTCCCTTTTAATAAGCTTTTCACCTTACCCAATTCCTGCTCAAAATTCTTAGACATACGGTGTTCAACAACCTTTAAGGCGTCGTTGAGGAATTCCTTCGACACAAAGTCTGGGAAAATAACTCCGGGGTTACATAGACTTTTCGTTCTCACAACTGTTGAAGATTCAACAGTGTGGCCTATGTTCAAAGCTGGCAAGGTGTAAGCAATGACAGGACTTCCATCTGATCCTCGTAGGCCGGATTGCGGTCCTACTACAGATTTTCCGAAATGGTCACTAAGACGGCCGATGGTAGCAGATTGTATAAGTGTCCTAGGAATGAAAGTTGGTAGTTCAAGTGGCGCTAGAATTGACTGTGCACTGAATGGAATTGAGCTCTGAGGCAGCTGAGCTATATTTTCAATATCCAAACATTCCGAATGAAAGCTGGATAGAGTATGTGCTATATCCCCGTGCAAGACTGAGACTATGGCCTGTTGAGAGGCAATAGAATGGGTGGTTGGGGTGTGTAGTTGCATAAGTGGGCTACTTATGTCTTGAATACCCAAACGCAACACATGCGATAGAGTATTTGGTGTGGTTGCCCTTTTGGATTTGTAGGTTACAGTACACACTCGCTCACCATATTCTTTTTCTGCATTATCACTCGGCCTCACATTTTCTGAATTTTCTACTTGAACTCCCTCATCCATCCTTATATCTTCCAAAACATTTTGTATGTCAGTTGCAGCTGTATCTATTTCCATGGTGTAAAGAAATGTCATCTAGAAAACCAAAGTTGTGTCCCATGTCATCATCATGTGTATTTCCTTCATTTGGGCCTAGAGTTACAGATGGTACTGAATCTGTAGAAGAATTAGCATGTTGATCCGACTCTGTTTCAGAGTTCTGACCATCATCAACAATCCCTTCTTGAGGGCTCAAAGGATGAGTAACAACTCTCTCGGGTCGAGATATGGAAACTACAAGATGAGTGGCATCAAGTGCCTGAGTTTCCACAGCTTCAGGTCGAGAATCCTGACCCCCGTCTATTCCCCTCTCAAGATTTTCTCTCTGCTCTACCCGTTCCTGGACTCCATAGCCTCAATAACCCTCATTGACTCCACTCTTCTAAGGTTGGGGTCTTGGGTAGGGATAGCCGGTTCTGGCAATCCCATAGACTCTCTATATTCCCTAACACACTCGGAGTTCGGATCAGCGTAGGCTAGTAGAGCTGATGGAATAGGCATTGAGTAGGTGAATGTATTCTTTTGCTTCTAAATATATCTCATCTCACATTCAAGAGCTACTTCGTGATGAGATCTTTTAGGAATATCTCTGTTAGAACGGATCATATTTCGGACAATCAACTGAAGGAACCTCTGGTGGGGCACATATAATGGTTTCTTGGACGTGCGCTTGCTGATGACCTTTTCATACAGTTTCGTCCAGAATGCCACTGAGTAGTCTACGTGCAGATTGTACACGATAGCATGAAATAGTCTCAAAGTGTGCATATTGGTGTTGTCGAGGCCTGAGTGCCTTGAGTTCAAGCAACGATTAATGGCTAAGAACATCTGATAAAAGAACGGTGGTAGATTTGTCTTCTTAAACTCACCGATCTTGGTCAACTGGCCTACATACCCCAAGGCTCAGATGCCTTCAAAAACTTCTGAATCGACGGGGTATAGGTCAAAAGTAGTTCTCCCTTCTCTAGAGTTGGATTCTGGTAAAGCCAAGATGAGTCTGAGTCTCTGGTAAGTCAGAATAGAAGTGAAGTTGTCAATTCTGATTCTGAAATATTTGACAGTATTACTCTCCACCACATACTCTATGGTCTTCCAAGCTTGCTGCAGAAATATCAGAGGTACATTCGCCGTATCTGTCAGAGCTTTGTTCAGAGGATGACCTTTCAGGATCTCTATGACAAGTGGATTGACGTTTAGAACATCAAAGTCCAAATGGTGGTTGTTCGGAGATAATAACAGATACTTATTAGGATTTATGAGGGCAAGATCAGGATCACCACTGATAGCTGAATGGATATGGGATCTGGAAGATGGCATTGGTGTTTCCATGGACATATGCGGGTCATTCTCATCCATTTGTACAATGGGGTCATGAGAATGTTCTTCTACCATAGTAGTACCTGAAATAGAAAGAAAGTATTGGATATAATCCAATGTTTTAGCAATAAGCTCAAAAACTTGTTTTTCCAGAAAATTTTTGATACACAGAATCAAAGTACAGAAAGATTGTACTTTTAGCTTACAAGAAAAGCACACATTGTTGCAAGGTACAAGATGCAACAACACAAAAAAATACAAGTTTTTTTTGACCAAAGTGACCAAAACACTTGTTGTTTTGATTTTGTTCACAAAAATGAAGATGTAATGTAAGAACTCTCAAGCACATGAAAAGTTTCAAAACAAATTTGGAACTAAAAAATTTTCTATGTCCAAAACACTCAAAGCACTGAGTGGGACTGAAAACTCGCACAACAATCATATTTACCAAGAACTCGCAGGATACTAAATTCACTCAAAGAACTTGCAAGTAGCCAAGAATTTGCATCATATAGAATTCAGAGGAAGAACTCGCAAAACCCTATGTTCATACCAAGAACACGCATGAACTTGTGTTCTAAGTCTAGAACACTTAGAATACTGTTCATTCGAAATTTTTTGAATTTTTAAATTTCCCAAGTCCAAAACTTTGACTTTTAATCTGAAATTTTAGTTTGATAGGGTTAAATTACAGTTTAAACATTAAAAATCCAAACAAAAAGTTCATCTGATAATATCGATTCAGTCTAAATGTCCAATAGTTAAAAAAAATGTCCAACGGTTCAAGAGTCAAATCCAAATCCAAAGTCAAGGTTCCCTGCAAAGAGTAACAATCCAAACGACTAACAAAACCCAGAAGCTAGTTCGAGTTCGAACACCACACAACATTTTACAAGAACATAATATAAACATAAGAGTTTCGTTCAAAGAAACTGAACAATCACAAAAAGAAATCGAACAAAACCCTAGAAATTTGTTGAACAAGACTATAAAATACTAAAATAAAGCTTAAGAAGGAATAACAAACATCAAACAAACATTAAAATGATGAAACCTACACTGATTCGAAGACTGAGATAAATGAAATCGAAAGACGCAAGTTTGAAGCTTGAGAGAAAAGTGTTTAAGTGTGAAACTCGATGGAAAGGTCTGAGGGAAGTGAGTTGAGAAAAGAGAAACTATCGAATTTATAACCTGAAAAATCGTTGACATGAGGCACGATTGGATTGGTTGCTCACTTTGCGCAGACCAAAGAAAAGTCACTTGCCGCACAACAAAGGGCAAGGATGTGTGTGCACTTCGCTCAAGAAGCAATGTGAGCGAAGTGGTGAAGACATGAGGAACTCGCATGCAGGGTCAAGCGAGAAGTGGGAACTCACACGACATTGTGTGCGTGTTTCAAACTTCGCGCATCCTTTGTTATGCGCGAAGTGAGAACTCGCATACCACAGTGTGCGCGTTCTACACTTTGCGCATGCAATGGTGTACGTGAACTTAGAACTTGCAAGACACTATGTGCGCGTTTTATACTTAGAAAAATTTTGAAAATTTTCCAAAAATTGAAACTTTCCAAAAATGATTTTCTCACTTTCTAAAAATAGCAAGTTCGTTAAAATCACCTTTAAGCTAAAAAATCTTTCTTTTTCTCTTAAAATTCTTTCAGATTTCCAAAAATCTTTTTAAAACACACACACACTTACAGACTTTTCAAATTTGCTCCCCCTTGAAGTGTGCATTGATTTGTTTACACCTTGATTTGTGCATTCTGCTCAGCATACTGAAGCATGAGTCCTGATCTGACATGATCAGAAGTCAAAGTCTTTAACTTTGAAGTCCGGGTTTTGAACTGCTTTGTCCAAAAGCCATACTCATTGACTCTGAAGTCCGAGTTCTGAGCTGATTTACTCAAAAGTCATATTGCCTGCTCCCCCTAAACCTGTGCATCCTGCAAAACAGTTTTCACAGGTTTTGGTACCCATTGATACTTGGGTCCTGGTTTGTCAGATTTATGAATCTACTTCTCAATAGGTTTATGCCTTTTAACTACATTATTCTGAGAAGTTATTCGGTAAGTGCCATACCAGTTATGAGCAGATTCTTGTTGAACAAAATCATTCTCACCACAATAAGAACAACATATCGTCTTTTCAGCCAACCTGATAATGTGATTAGTAGAGTAATACATATCAGGTGAAGTAAAAGATTTACCTTTACTAGCTTCATTCTTTTTAGCTTTAGATGTGGATGCAGATGATTTTTGAACAACTTTGCCATCTGAAGAGCCTTTAACAACCCAAACCATCTGATCTGTCCTTGATTGCTTTCCAGGAAATTTATTGTTAGATGTAGTTGAGCCATCAACAGAATGATTATAAAAGAGATTGGTAGGACGGATCTGATTTGTATCAACAACTTTTGTTTTGACACTGTTCTTTCTTGAAACTTTTTCAGTTATAAAATTAGAAGTAGTTTTAAAAGAGCAAACTGATTCAGTTGACTTGTCAAGAGGTGATTGATCAATCACTTCTGCATAATTTTTTTTTGACAACTCAACGTTTGCAACTTCCAGATCTTTTATCTCTTTAGATGAAAGATTCTTTTCCTCAAGAACTGTGTCAAATTTCACCTGTAAATCAGATATGACCTTCTGTTCTTTTAATATGTCTGATGATAAAAAGTTAGTCTTTTAGAGAGCTTAGAAATTTCATTTTCAAAATTTTGACGTTCTAGCTCAAAATCCTTTTCCAAATTCTTGTTCTTTACAGAAATTTCATTGAAAATCCCAATATTTTTCTTTTCATATATTTTCTTTTCAATCTCAAAAGACTTCTTCTTTTCTTGAAACATTTTCTTTTCCTTTTCAAGCAAGTCTTGTAAAACAGATATTTGTTTGGGAAATTCAATAACCTTTTCATCAAGAACTTTTCTCTCCTTTACTAACGTGTCTCTTTCAGTAATTAAGATTTTTTCAAATTCAGACACTTGCTTAGAGAGTTTCAGACATCTATGCTCTAAATCTTTCTTTTCTTGTAAAGCTTTCTTGGAAAAATCAGACAATTTTTGGTTGTAAATTTTCTCCAGATTCGCTTTTTCTTCAACTTTCTCTTTTTCTGCTGAAATACTTTTTAACAGATCATCATTCTTTGCTTCCAAGGCAGAAATCTTCTCTTCCAACTCTTTCAACTTGCTGAGTAGACCAAGTGATTCAGCTTTAATTTATGAGGAATTTTTCTCAGTTGTATTTAGTTTGGTTTGAAGAAGATTTATCTCTCTTTCTTTCAGTTTAATTTCTTTCTCTCTAGTGTTGAGGATACCTGCAAAATCAGATTTGGAATTATTAGCACAAACAATTAGGAGTTTTATCAGATTTTAACAATTTATTTTTAAACTCCTGAATCTGATTTAGAAGGGCTGAATTCTGAATCTTCAGTTTATCCCTTTCAACTTCAATTGCCGGTATCTCAGGCATATATATGATAACAACATCTCTTCCAGCTAAAACTGTAGACATCTTGAACAGATTGTTAGCTTGAAAAATGATCGCCAAAATATTCAGAAAAAGTTGACTAGAAAAAGTCAAACTTGGATCAACACTTGAAAAGTTAAAAAAAATTTCTAACACTAGAACTCGCACAACACAGGAACTCGCAAGATATTGTTCACTTGACTTCTTGCAGATTGGCTTGTGCGCGTAGTTGGTTATCGCAGACCGCTATGTGCGCGTTCCCAAAATTCACAGACTTCGTCGAGCGTGTTTTGACTTCTCGCAAACCACCACGTGCGAGTTTTGTACATAGAAAAATTTTCACACTATAGGTTCTCGCAAGCAAATGCAAAATCGCAGATCAATGAAACTCGCAGGGCACTATGCACGTTCCATACTTAGAAAATTTTGAGAAAAATGAAACTCGCATAATGCAAACTCGCAAAACCAAGAACTCGCAGATTAATCCAAGAAACTCGCACCACTTGTTTAGCGCAATTCCACTTCACGCAAATCACTCTATGCGCGAATCAGACAAAACTCGCAGAACTAAGAATGCCCTTCATCGTGCGTGTTCTTCAGATTAGCGTGTTCTTCTTTTGCGCGGAGTTTGAATCTAGCGTGTTCTTCACTTTGAACACCAGATCGATCACCAACTTTGCAAGCCTGTCAATTAGCTTTCCAGATTGAATTAAGATCATTGAAATGTGATACTAAACACTTTTCTAATCAACAAACATGACTAAAAAACATCAAAATACAGTGTGATCCATGATATTACAGTGTTCGAAAGTTTTTTTAAGAAAATTTTCTAAAAACCAAAATTCGATGTGATTTAGTGAGCAATTCGTGAAACAATGTGAATAGAAAAGATCCTAAATCATCAAACGATCACTACTGAACCATTTTGTAACACAAAAATTAATTATCAAATGCGAATTCGGTCAAAATGTGAAAACCCATATACGTTCTACGCGTTCTTGAAGATTCAAGAAAATTCGATCCAAATCAAGTACAATTAATCCGTCTGAATGATTCTGGGTAGGCTCTGATACCAATTGTAAGTCCAGAATTCAAGCCATGACAATTAATTCAATCAAAATGATCAAGAATTTAGAGAGAGAATCTAGAGAGATAAAATGATGATGTCATATATCTCACTGTGTCACAAGTTTATAATGAACGCTCACAATGCATAGGTCTCTCTTCTCTCACACCATTACAAAAATATATATGAAGCTAAACTCTCACAAAGCTAAAACTCTCAAAGACTTGTAAAAGTCAAAGTCAAACATAAAAGTGAATATAGTTGATCTAAACAATGCATTTACAACCAAGAAATTAACAAAGTCAGAAAACCATGGATCAGAAGAACTTACAGAAAAGAGTTTGTTATCCCCATATTCTAGTTCCTAAATGCAATTAATCAAAACAAACACAAACAAGAATCAATTACCTGTTTGATTTCACTTTCAAATTCAAGATTACAAACTTTCTCTCTCTATAACACTCTTTCTCTCTCAACAGATTTCTCTCTCTAAAATACAACTGAATAATACGCTCCACTTCTGTTGACTAAAAATTACAAAGGAAAGGAAACTATTTATACCTACAACTAAAACAACATGGAAACAAAACTAATACAAATACAATACATTGACTTTTATTACAAAAGACTTTGACTTTGATGAGATTTGACTTTTCTTTCAGCTTTGACTTTCTTGAACTTTGACCTTCAGTCTTCTTGATCTTGTATCCAACATATTTATGCTCTAACAATCTCCCCCTTTGGATTAAAGATCACTATTGAAAGATCTAGCAATTCAGTCTTCACTTTAAGCTCTGTCAGTACAATCTCCCCTTTTTCTTTAACAACATTCTTTCCAAAACTTTCACAAAATACTTTCAGACTTTGGAAAGAATTGCTTTAGCAGATAATCTTCAAAGAAAATTTCCTCAAATCTTCAGAAATTCTTTGATCTTTTTCAAAACTTTGAACTTTTCTGACTTGGACATTTCTGAAAATCATCTCTCAAAACTTTATCATTTCTTAATACCATCTCCCCCAAACTACAAAACTTTAACATTTCTTGATATCATCTCCCCCTTTTTGATGATTTGAGCATCTATATCATCAAAACTTTTCTCCCAACATATGTCTTTGACCATTCTGATCTGTCCAAGAGCCTCTGATTCTGTGATACATAACCAAGTAATCATCCAGATCTTTTCAAATCTAGACAAAAACAAGAATATGTAACTCCTGAATCAACAAATGAATCAGTTAAAATGCCTGTCAGTAACACGAAGTCACTGTGTGTAACGAATACACAATATAAAGGAGCTTTTTGATGTTCACTCCCCCAGGGCTTCCATCCAATCATCGAAACACCACAAAGGCAATTTCTATGAATGTTATAACAAAGAAACAAATTCCTTGTGTGTTCGTGCATGTGTAGAAAGAATTAAGCACGGTGATTGCTTTTCAATAAGGCTCAAAGTTGTGTAAACCACTGAGACAACAGTAGATAAACACATACTCAATGTGCATGATTGAAGTGCGAAGGTGGGGCAGACTTCCTTCTTTTTCAATATCCAGATTTTCCAAATGAAAACTAGATAGATAATATGTTGCGTCCCCAGAAAAATATGAAACATTTTCTTTTTGAGAAGAAAATGAGTGGTTGGTGGGGTTTAGACAAGAGTTGTCATGGGCTATTTGCCTGTTTCAATAACGTTCACCAAAGAGTTGTGAAACACTAGTAATGTGGCTGGCCGGCTTAGAAAGTAGTTGGTGTAGAGTTTGATATTCTTTTACTCTGATCTCACACCCTCTTTCTTTTTAATCATTAAACTCACATCTAACCAAACTCTCATTTACATTTTACCTCAACGCACATCCCACACTCATTTCTTTTAGACTCCTCACACTCAATCTCTAAGGGATAACTTCTTGGGTAGGAATCACTGGTTAACGTGATTTCATAGAAGTTTCAATTAAGTCCTAGCACAAAGAACCCATATAATCCTAGAAAGCATGTGTTGCTCAAATGGTTTAACTATAGCAGTTAAAGCTCATATACAAATGTCAGATGTAAATATGCTCAGAAATATAATCATGAAGATATGAGCATTTTAAAACATTGAAGATATTTCAAACAAGTTAATTGAATGAATGAACATGAATGCAAGAGACTTGTTTGAAAATCTGACATTGTATGAAAATGATCAGAAATGAAATGATATATCAATTAAGGCTTATGGTCAAGAATAATGGATATTGTCTATATGAACCAAAATATAGACATTCTTGAAATGACGTTGTGAAATGAAATGACGCTCAAAATTCTTTGAAGTACAAGCGGGGTGTCTTACCATCGAAAATATGTTTCAATATGAGACATGGTAAGAACAATTTGAACAAAAAATCAAACCGGTGTATGTGAATACTTGAAAGTATAAAGAAAAGACAATACACAAGTATTTATCTTTGGAAACACACGGTTTGTAATCATTTAAGCACAAATAAAATGAAAACATTTAAAATCACACTTCCAATTCATGAAAATTGTTTAAAAATCGGGAAGTGGTTTGAACATTTCAGAACATGTTTTCTATATCTGAAAGTTGTCCTTCTTTCAAATACATTTGAGATTAAGATAAGAAATTTACCATTTCGCTCAATCTTAATTCTCATGAAGTCAGCTGTAGTCATAAAGAAATGATCTTGTCAGCTTCTCTCATCCTACATAAGTCTCAAAGTCTAGTAAAAAATTTATTCACAAAATTTATTCGAAAAAAAACATAAAACAATAAAACGTTGATTGTACGAGTTCTGATCTGAGATAATCATAAATCATAGTCTTACTCCTTTTGACTTGGCTTATATGCTCCCCCTAAAATCATACATCACAAAAAATTTGTCAGTTAAGTAGAATGCAGAAATTAGTTATGCTCCCCCTCAAAATAATGTAGATTATCTAAAATCTTCTCTTACTCCCCCTGAGATCATGAGCAAACAATTAAAGTGCAGACATCCTTCAAACATAAAGATAAAGAAAATGATGAAAAATAACAATTCGTAACTTTAGTAGGTAACAACCGATTACATCTTAAGATTTAACATACCAAGCTTAGAGACAAGAAAGTTAAATCTCTTTTCATCTAAGGGTTTGGTAAATAAATATGCAAGTTGATAATCTGTTTTTACAAAATAAAGTTCAATTGTTCCTTTTTCTACATTATCTTTAATAAAATGATACCTGGCATCAATGTGTTTGGTTTTCGTATGCTGGACAGGATTAGCAGATATTGCGATTGCACTCTTTGAGTCACAATAGATTGGAATTTTATCAAACTTGAATACATAGTCTCGCAGCTGTGTTCGCATCCACAAGACTTGAGAGCAGCAACTGGCAGCAACTACATACTTTGCTTCAGCAGTCGATGTGGAAACGCATAATTGTTTCTTTGATGCCCAGCTAACGAGCTTGTCTCCAAGGAATTGAATGTGACCTGGAGTACTCTTTCTGTCCAACATGCAACCTGCTTGATCTGCATCTGAATAAGCAGTCAGTTGAAACCCAATATCCAAAATGTACTTAGATTGGTTAATAAAAATCCCCGAAAAAAACTGTTTAACTTGTAATCCGAGAAAGAAATTCATCTCTCCCATCATACTCATTTGAAAACGTGACACCATGAGGTTAGAAAAGTTTTTGCAAAATTTAGGATTAGTAGAACCAAATATTATATCATCAACATATATCTAAATAAGAACAATATCAGTTTTTTTTTCTTTTTGATGAACAAAGTGGTATCAACCTTACCTTTAGAAAAACAAGACTTGACCAAGAATTTAGATAAAACGTCATACCATGCTCGAGGGGCTTGTTTTAAACCATAGAGGGATTTGTCCAAGATATAAACATGATCTGGCTTCTTTGGATTGACGAACCCTTCTGGTTGAGACACGTACACTTCCTCTTTAAGAATGCCATTCAGAAAGGCTGTTTTCACATCCATCTGAAAGACTGTGAAATTCTTATGAGCTGCGTAGGCTAGAAACATGCGGATTGCTTCTATACGCGCGACTGGAGCATACGTCTCATCGTAGTCTATGCCTTCCTCTTGCCGGTAACCTTTGGCAACAAGTCTAGCTTTGTTTCTTATGACGATACCATCTTCATCCTTCTTATTCTTGAATACCCATTTAGTGCCTATCACGGTTTTACCTTCTGGTTTTGGAACTAATCTCCAAACCTTTAGGGCTTCAAACTGATTGATCTCTTCTTGCATAACAGATACCCAATCCGAATCAGCAAGAGCGTCTGATACTCATGTGGGCTCAATCTTACTGAGGAATGAGTCATGCATACATTGATTAAGAGTCGCTGACCTAGTTTGTACAGGGTTGTTGAGATCTCCAATTACTTGATGTAATGGATGTTCTTTGGTCCAGCGATGCTCACGAGGGAGTGGAGTAGATACTGATTGAACATGATCATCATCTAGAAATCCACTATCAGAATCTTCATTTTGAATAACAGGAGGGGGGTTTGCATTTGAAGTTTCAGGTGCAGAAGCATCAGTTGGAACAACAGACTCTAGCTGTTGAGTAGACTTTGACACCCAACTGAAACATTTACGTCTGGCTCAACATTTACTTGTACATCTTCAACTTTAGGAGTAATTGTAGGAATGTGAGTTTCTGACTGAACAGGGGATGCTTGTTCAGTTATGACATCTGAAGTGACTGGATGATTGCAACTGTATCTTCAGACCTGTCAGTCACAACAGATTTAGGTATATTAGAACCTAGAAACTCATCATAAAAGAATTCAAATAACAAATCTAAACCAGTTAAATGTGAAATAGATGTAGAAGCATTATTCGAATTATTCCCTGTAGAAGCAGGTGCTGGACTGATCTGCCCAGAAGCTAATACTCCAGTGATAACGGGTTCTGAACTAAGTTGACCAGAAGCCATTTCTTCATCGAATGTTACATTACGCTCTCGACGACTGTCTTTGACTTCTTCAGATAAACACGATATGCTGCTGATGTTGAAGAATAACCAATGAAGATACCCTCGTCCGCCTTAGCACTGAATTTATTCAGACTCTCCCTGTCATTAAGCACAAAACATTTACACCCAAATATGTGAAAATACTTGATTGTTGGTGTTCTGTTGTTGATCAGCTCATATGGAGTCTTTTGAAAACGGCGGTGTATCATGGATCGATTTTGAGTATGGCATGCAGTCGACACAGCTTCTGCCCACAAGAATAGAGGTAAGTCCGATTGGCTAAGCATAGTCCGAGCGGCCTCGACTAGCGTCCGATTTCGCCTTTCGACTACTCCATTTTGTTCAGGCGTTCGAGCAGCAGAGTACTGATGTGATATCCCAACCAATTCGAGATATTCTTCAACTATCTTGTTTTTGAACTCTGTGCCGTTGTCCGTTCGAAGAAACTTGACTTGTCGCTGCATTTTCACCTGGGTCGTCTTTAAGAAAGTAATGAGAACTTCGGGCGTCTCATCTTTTGATCGAAGAAATTTGACCCATGTGTATCTTGAGTAATCGTCCACAATAACCAACACGTATTTCTTTCCACCCAAACTCTGAGTTCTCATTGGACCACACAAATCCATATGTAACAATTCTAACGGAGAACTAGTGCTTGGTTCAGGCTTCGGTTTATGCGGAGCTCTCTTCATCTTACCCTTCTCACATGCAGCATATAAGTGTTCTTTCTCGTATTTCAGCTCAGGAAGTCCTTTTACCAATTTCCCACTAACCAGCTTATTGATATAACGAAAGTTCAAGTGAGATAAACGTCTGTGCCAGAGCCAACTTTGCTGCAATGAAGCCTTTGTCATTAAGCAAACTTGATTGTCAGTCTGAACTTTGGACAAGTTGATGGTATAGAGGTTTGTCTTGCGATGTCCACCTAAGAGTTCTGTGCCATCTTCAGTACGAACCGAACAACTCTTATATTTGAAGTTGACCTCTAACCCTTTATCGCAGATTTGACCAATGCTAAACAGGTTGTACCCTAAGCCTTCGACATAACTCACCTTACTGATCGTTATGTTGTCTTGAATAATGTCACCATATCCTAAGATAGGTGAAAGTTGATCGTTTCCAAATCTGACATTTCCACTGAATTTCTTTGTATAATTGGACAATAAATCTTTTTGCCCAGTCATATGCTTGGAACATCTACTGTCCAAGTACCACATATGTCGGGTCTGCAAGAGAAATCAGGAAACAATAACTTTAGGTACCCATTTAAAAACGGGTCCTAACAGATTAGCACAAGATTTTGGTATCCATTTGAAAATGGACCCTCTGTTCTTTTGAAAACCTTTAAAAATATTTGATCTTGAAGAATACACATGATAAGATCCGAACCAATCAGAAGAATTATGAGAGTAAGCAAAATCATTTCTCCGATAATAATAAGATGTAGTAGAAATAGGAGATAATTGAATCAATTGCGTTATTGAATACCGCTTGTAAGAAGTTACAAGGTTTTGTTTATTTGAAGCAAATTGATTAACTACATCAGTATCACTACTAACTGATCTATTACAAGAATTATCAGAAACTGATTCAGCTTTCTCATCACCCTTCCTTTTTGGTCGCCATTCAGTTCGAGCTTTCGACCTTTTCTTCCTTATATCTGACACATAAGATGTAGATTTATTAGGAAAATCAGATTTCTGAGACTGAGTTTTCTTTTGTGTACCAGTGTGTTTCTGTTTCTGTAACCGTTGTTTCTTATGTTTCTTACCTTGAGAATAATAATCAGCAGTTACAAAAACTGATTCATCAACCTTAGTTAATGATTTAACAGTTTTAAGAACACTTGGTAACACCTTTTCATTTAAAAGACAAGTAGAATGATCAGGAAGAATAGCATTAAAGTCAAACATATCAATTTCGTCTATGCACCCATCATCAGAATTAAGAAAATCATTTGCAGACTCAAATAAGTCATCAAAATTATCAGACGAAGTTCGAGATGCCTTAGAAACTTTAGAACACTTTGTAGACGTAGATTGAAAAATCATGTTCTTTAATACAGTAGAAAATACACTTTGTTGAATATCAACCAAAAGTTTTTCATCAGATAAAACATTTTCCAACTCAACTATTTTGCTTTCAAGAATGAGTGGAGGAACATAAACCTTTGCAATTGCAGGTTTTGCCTTCATCTCAGAAACAGAATAACTAGCAAAATAATCATTTGAAAGAACTTTTGGTGTTTCTAAAAGATATTATCATTTAACTTTGCATAGTTAAATGGTAGTTTCATTTTCTTTACATTCTTTCTATTTTCAGTTTCTTTGGTCTCAACTTCTTCCGGTAATTTGGTAACAAATTTGGGTTTTAAATGAGTATGTTTACCAGCACAAGCAAGAAAATCAAAATTATATAATGCTGGTTGAGAAAACCAAGTCCCCATTTTTCCTTAACATCAGCCTCTTCGTTAGGTGCATTGAGAAAAATGGTTTGATCTGTTTGTCCTCTTGCATAAAATTTGGCTTCCAGACCATTTACCTTCTTATTCAAAAGCTTGTTCTCAACCTGCAGTTTATGAATAATTAGTGCAGATTCTTTCTTCTCAAACTCATATTTAGAAACTTTAACTTCAAAGTCAGAAATCTTCTTTTCAAAACAATCTACTTTAGATTTAGAATCAGAAATAGACTTACGTAAAGAATCAATCAGATATTTGTTCCTAATAACAGACTTATTGAGTTCAAAGATCTTATTGTTTCTTTTAGCAACTCTGTCTTTTTCTTTCTTCAGTTTTACTTGAAGATCATTAAGCTCAACCATCATAGCTTCCATTTTGGTTACAAAATATTTTTCAGTTAAGTTTAATACCTCATCAGCTGTCTCGTCATCTGACTCATCATACTTCACTTCTTTTCCCATAAGACAAAGATGAGCAGTTTCTTCCTTCTCTTCCTCTTCACCTTCTGAATGATCCAGCCAAAATTCGTCCTCAGCCATTAATGCTATGCCTGCTTCTTGCTGTTTGGCCAATAGCAGTTTGTTATGATAATACTGAGAGTTTCGAACCTTCGGCTTTCGACAATCTTTAGCAAAATGTCCAATCTTGCCACAGTTGTAGCATTTGATTGGATCATTTGCTGGCTTTACAGAAACAGTGTAATCATTCACAAACTTCTTCTTTTCTTCCGGCTTCCTTTCCATATACCGGTTTTCTTCATATCGCTTTCCTTCAACTCTTTCTCGATGCTCATGATTCTTGGAACTGGATGAAGAATATCTCTGAGAATTTGATCCCGACTTTTTGTAGAATTTCTTTTGGAAAGCTCGGGTCAATAATAGCATAGCCTGTTTGAGGCTTTCTCCATCATCTCCATATGATTCTGATTCTGATTCAGAACTTGTAATCACTTTCTTCTTTTTCTTCTTCTCTTTCTTTTGTTTCTTCTTCTCTCCAGCTACCAATGCAATAGGTTCAGGGACTATCTCTGCCTTCTTTTTCTCATCTCTTTTCTCTTCCACTTCTTCCTCATTTTGACTTAGAGTCTCATAAACCTCATGTAACGGTATGTCATTCAGATCCTTCATCTGTTTCATCCTACGTGTATGCTTCTTCCACTCTGGTTGTAGGATGCTTAGGAATTTGACATTGTTCTCAAGTTGCTTCTTTTTCACCTTATTCTTGGACAACTCATTCAGAAGCAAGACAAACCGTTCATAAGTATCTTCTAAGCTTTCATTCTCTTTGGCTTTGAATTCCTCATAACTGTTGATGCAATTAGCCACTTTCATCTGATTCCCGACCTTGGATCCCATCATCGTCTTTTGCAATTGATCCCACATCTTCTTAGCATTTGCTTTGTAACTATCAATCTTGATGAATATCTCATTCGGAATGCTCTGAAGAAGTAAGGATCTTGCTTGTTTATCTGCTTTGTATCGGCTTTTCTGTTCTTCAGAATACTGAGAGATATCCACTGCCACTGTTTTCATCTTTTGATCTCTTTCCTCAGTACCATCTTCAGTATCAGACGAGTCATCATCAGGTATTTGAACCGTGATTGGTACCATAGGACCTTCTGTGATTGACAACATAATATTTTCTCCATTTGCATGTCTGTCTATAAAATCAAGGAATCTGTCTTTCCACTGTTCGTACTCTCCTTTGAACAGAACAGGAGGCTTGACATCAGTGCCAATGGAAAGAGCATCTTTGGAAGTCATCTTGTTTAAACCTGTTTGAAAAATATATGCAATAAGAAACTAAAACTGATCGTTAGTTCAAATGAAACAATCAAGAAAATACAGAAAACTTGAAATATAAAATCAAAAATTTTGATCACAACCAGAAATATGTCCCCCTTCGCAGACTTAGCACGGGGGTCCCGCTACCCGGTTAGCAGGTGGGGTCAAGGGGCAGCGCCCCTAGAAAAAAAAAATTCACTATTAAAAGCCATAATACTATTTTGAAAAAATTTGTCTATGTCCTGAAAAATCGTAGCACTGTTTGCGTTACACGTTACTGGCACAAGATGGTAATTTGCGTTACTAGTGCGAGGCGCAAGACACACTTTGCGTGACAAGAAGCTAACGCAAACCAGACTTTGCGTGTCGTGAATAAGGCATAAACGATGAACTTCGCATTTCACGTTATAGACGCAAACCCAACTTTGCGTTTGTAGTTAAAGACGCAAAGCTCACTTCTCGCTTCTCGTTGAAGACGCAAAGCTCGCTTCTCGGTTCTCGTTGAAGACGCAAATCTCACTTCTCGTGTCTCGTTGAAAACGCAAACATCACTTTGCATTTCTCATTGAAGACGCAAACCTTTGAACAAATATTTGGTAATTCTCTCGATGAACTAGCACATACCACTGATGAACACTCGCAAACTTTGACGAACACGCGCAAACCTTGATGAACACGCGCAAACCTCTAAAATCGATCAAAATCACACCAAAAACTCATCTAGGCCTAGAATTTCACCACTAAACTTTATCAATTTGATTGTCTAATCATCTAGAACCAAAATCTATCACTGAATTTCGATCAAAAACATAAATCAATAGAAATTGACTTGAACATAATGTCTAGAACTCGTGAACTCGAACTCAACAAAAATCACAAATTCATACTCAATTACAGTGCAATTAACAAATCTATCTAGACATACTCGATCGATTATACTATAAGAACAAAACCTAATCGATTTCAACTCCTAATTCGCACAAAAACATAGAAATCGATTTGATCTTCGATGAACAGTAACGATGAACAGTGTCAACGAACTTTTCTTGAATTCTTGATCTGATTTCGATTGGATGTGCTCTGATACCAATTGTTATTCCCAGATTCTAGTTCCTAAATGCAATTAATCAAAACAAACACAAACAAGATTCAATTACCTGTTTGATTTCACTTTCAAATTCAAGATTACAAACTTTCTCTCTCTATAACACTCTTTCTCTCTCAACAGATTTCTCTCTCTAAAATACAACTGAATAATACGCTCCACTTCTGTTGACTACTAATTACAAAGGAAAGGAAACTATTTATACCTACAACTAAAACAACAAGGAAACAAAACTAATACAAATACAATACATTGACTTTTATTACAAAAGACTTTGACTTTTCCAGCTTTGACTTTCTTGACCTTTGACCTTCAGTCTTCTTGATATTGTATCCAACAGATTTATGCTCTAACAGAGTTGCTCGTCGGGAAAGAATTCATTTATTGGTAGATCATTATTTTTCTTTGTTCCATCGTCTTCAAGTCTCGATAAATGATCTACAACCGTGTTCTCTAAGCCTTTTTTATCACGGATTTCTATATCAAACTCTTGCAGCAATAGTATATATCTGATTAATCGAGGTTTTGCATCATTCTTTGTCATCAAATACTTCAATGTTGAATGGTAAGTGTAAATGATGGTCTTCGATCACACCAAATAATGCCGAAATTTCTCCCATGCATACACCACAACTAAGAGCTCCTTTTCGGTTGTTACATAATTCACTTGAACATCATCTAGCATTTTTCTCGCATAGTAAATTACATGCAACTTCTTCTCCTTCCGTTGCCCAAAGACTGCTTCAATCGCCATGTTGCTCGCATCGCACATTAATTCAAACGGTAAGCTCCAATCTGGTGCAGTTAAAATAGGTGCAGATATGAGTTCCTTCTTCAACCCGTCGAAAGCCACAACACACTCATTAGTAAAACAAAACTTAACATCATTCAAAAGCAATGAGCACAAAGGTTTAGTGATTTTAGAAAAATCTTTAATAAATCGACGATAAAATCCCGTGTGTCCCAAGAAACTACGAACACCTTTAACTGATGTTGGATATGGGAGATTCTCGATGACCGCCACTTTAGCCTTGTCCACTTCTATGCCATTTCTTGAGATTTTGTGGTCCAAAACTATTCCTTCAGTGACCATGAAATGGAATTTCTCCCAGTTAAGTTCAAGACTCGTCTCTTGACATCTCTGAAGAACAACTTCCAAGTGATTTAAGCATGAATCAAATGAGTCTCCAAAGAAGGAAAAATCATCCATTAAAATCTCTATTGAACGTTCCACCATATCGGAGAAAATCGCCATCATACATCTTTGAAATGTTGCTGGAGCATTATAGAGCCCGAATGTCATTTATCTATAGGCAAATGTCCCGTAAGGACATGTGAACGTTGTCTTTGTTTGATCTTCGGGAGCTATCGGGATTTGATTATAACCCGAATAACCATCAAGGAAACAATTATATGTGTGACCCGACAATCGCTCAAGCATTTGGTCGATGAAAGGTAGATGGAAGTGATCCTTGCGAGTGACATCATTGAGTTTTCTGTAGTCTATGCACACTCTCCAACCAGTGACCATTCGGGAAGGTATTAATTCATTGTTATTATTTTTCACAACGGTTATACCTCCCTTTTTCGGTACTACTTGCACGGGACATACCCATGGACTATCGGCTACCGCATAAATTACTCCGTCATCAAGATGCTTCAGTACTTCTTTACGAACCACCTCTTTCATATTCGGATTTAACCAGCGTTGGTGTTGAACTATTGGTTGGTGCCTTCTTCCAAATTGATTCGGTGCATGCAAAAATTTGGGCTTGTTAAGTCAGATTTTATAGTAATCATTGTATTTATAGGCTTGGTCTAATACTGTGTTTAGAGTGCTTTTATGTTCTGTATTAGCCAAGGGTATTTAAGTCCCTTGTGGCTTTGTTCCTTGTAAGACTCACGCATATTCAATACACATCTTACATTTACGCTTCAAACTCTCTCTCTACTTTCTCTCTCTAAGATTTAGAACGATCTTGCATCATCAATTGGTATCAGAGCCTAATCTGAATCTGAGAGGATTGAGAGAAACGTTTTTCGATTTTGAATTCGTGATTGAATCAGAAAATTTGATCGATTTTCTTGATTTTTTTCAAGAAAATCTCATTTTTTTTATTTTAATCAAATTTAGTCTGTTTTGTGAACGAATTTCTTTGTAAATTGGTTTGTTGGATTCGAAATCGTTGTTAGAATACTTTTGATTCATATCAGATTGCAAGAAAATTAGTATTTGATCTTCAATTTTGAATTTTTTCGAATTTCTGGAAAAGCCGTTTAACGTACTGTTGGATTCACGATTTCAAAGTGTTGTGATTTTTGATCGAATTGTTTGATTCAGAATTGTTAGAAAGTTTTTTTCGAACATTTATGTGTAAGAAAATTTCATCGAATTCGGTTATGTAATCGAAATTAGAAGGTTTTCGTGAATTTTCATCGTTTTGCGCCAGATATAAAATTTGCGCTAGTTCATCAGGTTTGCGCGAGTTTGTCAGGGATTTGCGCCAGTTCATACTAAGGTTGCCAAAGTTTTCGACAAGTTCAGGGTTTCAGTTCTTCACACAAATTTAATTTTGCGCGACAAACATCTCGCCCAAAGATAAGTTTGCGCCACCTACATCTCACGAGAAGTTCAGTCCTTGTGCAAGTTATCTTTGCGCCAACTTTGTATCACACAAAGTTTAAGTTTGCGCTACATAAATATCATGCAAAGTGAAAGTTCTCGTCATCAACGCTTCGCGCAAAACCCAGTTTCCGCCAGTCACTATTAGCGCAAAGCTCTAGTTTGCGCTAGCCTCTCTCTTTCTAACGTAGCATTTTTCTGAAGCTTTTCTCTATGGATTCTGCAAAGTTTGCGTTTCAAGATCAGTTCTACAAGAATGATATCATGATGTCATTGGGCACATAAACTTGTCCTCCGGTTCTGGTTGATGAAAATGAGTTTACTCAATGGCAAGATCGGTTTCTTAATTTCATTGAGAGTCAAAAGAACGGAGATGACATGATGAAGATTCTAACTGAAGGATCTTTTGTAAAACCCACTCTGGCTTCTGGATTATCAAAGCCTACAGTCGAGTACACACCTGATGAGTTGGTGCAATATAAAGTTGATCGTGATATAAAGGCAAATCTGATGCTAGCCTTGCCAAATTCTATCTACAACAGGATTGATTGTTTCAAAAACAATCCTAAACTAATGTGGGCACAACTAGAGAAGATTATGCTTGGGTCTACAGTTGTAACACAACTTCGGCATACACGTTTCATGAACACTTTTGAAGAGTTCAAAGCCAAAGATGGGGAGTCACTGAAAAATGTTTATGACAGGTTCTGTGCGATGATAAATGATTTGAAAAAGATAAAAGTGGAAAAGACTGAGTTGGAGACTAATCTGATGTTCCTCAACTCTCTTCAACCGGAATGGAATAAATCTTGCCACCGATTGAGGAATGATGTCAAGATATCTACCATGAAAATCCAAGAGATGTATGAAATATTGCTGACAGTAGGGGTGTTCGCGGTCCGGTTTGGGCGGTTTAACTCCTCAGACCACAAACCAAACCGCAAGTGGCGGTTTATTTATTTTTCAAACCGAGCGGTTTGACATCAAGTGTCTAGACCGGTCATGTCGGACCGCGGTTTAGGCGGTTTGGTCGACCGGTTTAGGCGGTTTGGGCCTTTTAGTGGACTTTTAAGTTTAAACATAAAAACATATTATACTTTGAATTTTAAAGGCTCGTTGGCTTGAGTCCATTTGAAATAAAGAACAAAGTCCACAAAAGTTAACTAAATATCCGAAGACAAAACACTAAAAAAAAGTAATATGCAAAGTACAAATAAAACCAACGACTTCACTTCTTTAATTTTTCGTTCTTTGTATTCCACAATCCATAATGATTTCAATATTTTAAAATACCTTGGGCCTTTTTGTATATACTTGGACATTTGGGCTTTATATAATCTATTCTTTATAATAAAGGTATATATAACAAAATAAAAAAATATATTTATATATTTGGCTGTCGGTTTGGTCCAAAACGCCAAAAAAACCTCCAGACCGCAGACTGGACCGGACCGCCTGGTTTGGTAATTTTCCAGACCAGACCGGACCGCCAGACCGCTCAAACCGCCAAAAACGGTTCGGTTTGACTTGGTTCGACAGGTTTGAGCAGTCCACCGGTTTTTTTGAACACCCCTAGCTGACATATGAGTGCATTGTCAAGGATAAGAAGGCCAAACTTGACAAGAAAAACAAAAAGACAGTGGATCCAGTTGCACTTCTCACAAGCAAACTGTCTGAACAAGCATTATCCGAGAATGCTTATGACGGTGCAACTGATGATGATGGCGAGGCACTTCAGAAGGCTATGATTCTTCTCTCTCAGCACTATCACAAGAAGTTCCAACATCATTCAGGTTCCAACAATCTTCGTTTCACTTATGGGTCTAAGAATGTCAAAGTGGCCGAGGTTAAGAAAGCAGCGGCATGCTTTAACCGTGGAAATTTGGGTCACATTGCTAAGGAGTGTCGAGTGAAGAAAGTTCGGGATTTGGCATATTATCGGAAGAAAATGGAACTCGCCGAAAAGAGAGAGAATGGAACCGCTCTGCTAGCTGAAGAAGAATTTTGGCTAGATCACTCCGAAGACGAAGCTGATAATATGGAGATTGCTCATATGTGCTTCATCAGAGATGATCAGAGTGATGATAATGATGATGATTCCATTACTGATGAAGATGAGGTACCTTCTGAGTTTGATTACACATTTATTTCTTCACAAATGAACATCATTATAACTGCTTTACATGATCTTCGCTCAAAGTTATTATCTGAAAAACAATTAAATTCAGAAAAGTCAAATTTGATTGATAAATTACAAATTTCTTTGAAAGATGAAAAATCTATTTTGGATCATACAAAAGAAATCTTTCAAAAGAAATTAGATGATTTAGAAAAATCAAATATGACTTATCTTGATTATTTGACTGAAATGACCAAACAAAAAGAAATTTTTTCGGATAAAATAAATGAGTTGGAAGAAAAATTATATCGAAGGAATCAAACTGAACAAACTATTTATTTGAACAAACCGCGGAGTTATGAGTCTTTCAAAGAAAAATGGGGACTTGGTTTTGAAAATTCTCATTGTTTAAACAATGCTATACAAAAATCCCCTACTTTATATAAGTTCGATTATCTAAGTCTTGCTAAATATGCTCCTCAATTTAACGGAGTTATGAGTCTATCAAAGAAAAATGGGGACTTGGTTTTGAAAATCCTCATTGTTTAAACAATGTGTGTGTCCCAATAACAAACGATTCAATCAAGTAATACGAATAAACAGAAACGATTATGCAAACCTAATACGATTATACCAAAGAATCAAAGGATTACAAGCTTGAATCGATCTCTCTGTTTTCTTTCTATCCAGCGCCCTCTCTCTTTCTCTCTCTCTATCTCACGTACGGCTACCTCTCTCTTAATGACAAAAGCTTCAACCTAAATAACACTAAACACTAAATTTAAACAAAGGCTTAGCAAGATGGGCTTGACTTAGGCCCAACATCTAAAAACAAAATCTTATTAAATCAAAAGGACTAAAAGGAAAAATACGAAAAATAAACTTTGACTATTTATTACAAACGGACCCTAGACTATTTGTTGAGACGACTTTATCAGCTTTGACTTCAGATTTCCATCTTCAGAAAATTATGATCTTGACTCCAATAAAACTTTGCTTTAACAATCTCCCCCTTTGGATCAAGATCATTCTTTAACTTCAGAAAATTCAATCTTCCTCTTTTTCTTCAGAAAGTAGCAATCTTCCCTATCGATGAGAATATCTCTTGGAAAGAAATTATCTCCAGTTTCAGCTCGGAATGCTTTAGCAAATCATCTTCAAAGAAAACTTATTCAAAGCAGCATATCTTCAGAATATCTTCCATTTCTTGATGAAAGCTTACTCGGAATGCTTTAGCAAATCATCTTCAAAGAAAATTTCTTCACAGATATCTTCAGAATATCTTCCATTTCTTGATTGACGCTTCTCCCCCTTTCAAAAGAGTATGGCAACTTAGATCCAAGAAATTCATCATAGAACAGTTCAAATAATAAATCCAAATCAGATAAATTAGAAGTAGACGACGAAGCACCATCTAATTTGTTCTCTTGAGGTGCAGGTCCTGGACTGGTTGGTCCAGAAGCTAGTACTCCAGTAATTACGGGTTCTGAACTGATGTGCGCAGAAGCCATGTCCTCATCGAATGTAACATTGACGCTCTCGATCACAGTCTTCGACTTCTTCAAGTAAACCCGATATGCAGTAGATGTAGAGGAATAACCAACGAAGATGCCTTCATCCGCCTTAGCACTGAACTTGTTTAGATTCTCTCTGTCGTTTAGAACAAAACACTTACAACCAAAAACATGAAAATATTTAATGGTTGGTGTTCGGTTGTTGATCAACGCATACGGAGTCTTCTAAAATCTGCGGTGTATCATGGAGCGATTCTAAGTGTGACACGCAGTCGATACAACTTCAGCCCACAAAAATAAAGGTAAGTCAGATTGGGTGAGCATTGTCCGAGCGACCTCGACAAGTGTACGATTTCGCCTTTCGAAGACTCCGTTCTGTTGAGGCGTGCGAGCAGCAGAGTATTGATGTGATATCCCGACTGATTTGAAATATTCTTCAACTATCTTGTTCTTGAACCTTGTGTCGTTGTCAGTCCTGAGAATCTTGACTTGTTTTTGCAGATTGACTTGGGTCGTCTTCAGAAACGTAATGAGAACATCGGGAGTCTCATCTTTAGATCGTAGACACATAACCCAAGTGTATCGCGTATAGTCGTCCACGATAACTAGCACATACTTCTTTCCTCCTATGCTTTGCGTTCGCATAGGACCGCACAAGTCCATATGCAACAACTCTAAAGGAGAGATGGTACTCGGTTCAAGATTTGGTTTGTGTGGGGCTCTCTTCATCTTGTCCTTTTCACATGCTGCACATAGATGTTCTCTTTCATACTTCAGTTCTGGAAGACCTTTCACTAGCTTGCCACTGACCAGCTTGTTGATGTACCGAAAGTTGAGGTGAGAAAGTCGTTGATGCCATAACCAGCTTTGTTGCATCGAGGCCTTTGATAGTAGACAGACCTGATTGTCAGCCTGGACCTTTGACAAGTTGATGGTGTAGAGGTTTGACTTGCGAGTGCCGACCAAGAGTTCTTTTCCTTCTTCAGTGCGTACTGAACATGTCTTGGCCTTGAAATTAACCTCTAAGTCTTTATCGCAGAATTGGTCAATGCTGAATTGGTTATGCCCTAAGCCTTCAACGTAACTCACCTTCTTGATCGTAAGATTTTCATGTACAACATCACCATATCCCAGAATAGGTGAAAACTAATCATTCCCAAAACGAACTGTGCCGCAGTATTTGAAAGTAAAATTAAACAACATACTCTTCTTCCCGGTCATATGCTTGGAACACCCGCTATCCAAGTACCACATATGACGGGTCTCATCATTATTTCCATCATTAGAATCAGCTTCAGGTTCTGACTGGTTCTTTCCCATCAAGCATAGATGTGCTGTCTCGTCCTTCTCTCCTTCTTCAGATTCTTCGTCTGAATGGTCGAGCCAGTATTCATCCTCGGCCATTAATGCTTTTCCAGCCTCTTGTTGCTTAGCTAGAAGCATCTTATTCTTGTAATAGTCGGAGTTTCGGACTTTTGATTTGCGGCAGTCCTTGGCAAAATGACCGAGTTTGCCCCAGTTGTAGCACTTTATCGGTTCTTCCTTCTTGGTCTCTTCAGCTCCATCCTTCTTCTTGTCTTTTGGTCTCCTTTCTTCAATTTTCTCTTTATGCTTGTAGTTGTTCGGACCAGACGAGTACCTCTGACTATTGGAGTTTGGCTTTTTATAGAACTTCTTTTGGAAAGCCTTGGTTAACATAAGCATGGCTTCCTTCAGTTGCTCAAAATCGTCAGAGTCAGACTTTTCCTCGCTATCAGTCTCTTCTGATTCGGATTCTATCACCTTCTTCTTTTTAGATTTCTTGACCACAAGAGCAACTGGATCAACAACTGCTTTGTCAGCCTTTTTCATCTCAACCTTGATCTCTTCCACTTCTTCCTTATTCTGTCTGAGGATTTCATAAACTTCATGAAGAGGAATGTCGTGCAAATCCTTCAACTGTCTCATTTGTCTGGTGAATCTCTTCCACTCAGGCTGAAGGTTGCTGAGAAATTTCACATTCAGCTCCACGTGAGATTTGCTGATCTTGTTCTTGCTCAGCTCGTTCAGTAATGTGACGAATCTGTCATAAGTGGCTTCAAGTGATTCTCCATCTTTAGCTTTGAATTCTTCATAATTATTCAAGCAGGTGGAAACTTTGAGTTGATTGCCAACTTTAGATCCAAGCATCATCTTCTCCAACTGATCCCACATTTGCTTACCGGTAGCGTTGTAGCTATCAATCTTGACGTATATTTAGTTCGGTATGCCTTGGAGAATGAATGATCTTGCTAGCTTGTTACCCTTGTGTCTCTTCAGCTGATCTTTCGTATATTCACCAATCGATAACTTATACTCTGTCTCTTCTTCTTCACCATTTTCTCCGGCTACAGTGAGAACCTTGGTTGGAGGTGTCATGATTCCTTCTTTCAGAGATTTTCTGATATAATCTCCCAAATCATGTCGATCGATGAAGTCCAAAAATCTGTCCTTCCACTGCTTGTACTCCCCCTTGAAGAGTACTGGAGGCTTCACATCTGTTCCAATAGTAAGAGCTTCCCGAGACATCTTTACTTAAATGATTATAAATCAAACTTATCTGATATGAAACAATCAACTGGATGAGATCGTTAGAAGTCAAGATAAAATCACACAATACTGAAAATCTTAGAATGAAATTCAGAAAAATCTGATCACGAATAGAACTTTTTCCCCCTTTGCAGACTTATCACGAGGGTCCATTTGGACATTTAGAGGCCATATTACAGTTTGCAAAAAATTGAAAACTCGAACTGTGCAAACCTGGAACAAAATTCGCAAAAGTGAACAGTGAATAGTGTGAACAGTACTTGCGCAAAGTGAAGATTTGCGTATCAAGACCGTTGCGCAAAGTAGAGGTTTGCGTATCAAGACTGTTGCGCAAAGTGGACACTTGTTCGACCGGGGAAGTGCAAAGACTGGTAGAATTCTTAGAGCGATAGTTTGCTTAGATCGATAGTGTGCTTAGACCGATAGTGCTTAGACCGATAGTGCTTAGACTGATAGTGCTTAGACCGGGGTGGACCGTGTGTGTATCGTTCGACCGATAAGGTGTGGTCGACCGATAGTGAAAGACCGATAAAGTTCGATCGATATTGTTCGACCGATATAGGCTTAGACCGATATGTTCTTGATACTTATCGACCCAGAAACACAGAAATCAACCCAGAAACTAATCAATACTCAAAATTGAACAACCAAACTTTGCAAAAATGACCGATTAAACGATTAGAACTGATTGCTACCAATTAATTTCAATAATAACCACTCTATGAAAAATCAAATAATTGGACAGTGTTGTGCTCGTGACGACCAAACAGATCGAAATTCACCAAATAAGCAATCAAATTCAATTCAATACTCAAATCAAACATTACCTAAACGAGATAATAAGCAAACCGATCACTAAGCAATAAAAAATACTCGATTAACAATCACACAATGCAAAAAAAATTGAATCTTTGACAGATAACAAAACAAAAAAAAATTCAATTCAATCTGTACTAGCTCTGATACCAATTGTGTGTCCCAATAACAAACGATTCAATCAAGTAATACGAATAAACAGAAACGATTATGCAAACCTGATACGATTATACCAAAGAATCAAAGGATTACAAGCTTGAATCGATCTCTCTATTTTCTTTCTATTCAACGCCCTCTCTCTTTCTCTCTCTCTATCTCACGTACGGCTACCTCTCTCTTAATGACAAAAGCTTCAACCTAAATAACACTAAACACTAAATTTAAACAAAGGCTTAGCAAGATGGGCTTGACTTGGGCCCAATATCTAAAAACAAAAGCTTACTAAATCAAAAGGACTAAAAGGAAAAATACGGAAAATAAACTTTGACTATTTATTACAAACGAACCATAGACTATTTGTTGAGACGACTTTATCAACTTTGACTTCAGATTTCCATCTTCAGATAATAATGATCTTGACTCCAATAAAACTGTGCTTTAACACAATGCTATAGAAAAATCCCCTACTTTATATAAATTCGATTATCTAAGTCTTGCTAAATATGCTCCTCAATTAAAATTGATTGGATGAATGAAAAGCAAGTATTAAATATCGAAAATGAGAAAAGAATGAACAACAAGAAAAAGGAAATTTTATTTGTTTATACGCGTGAAAATGCCAAATATTTTCCCGAAAAATCAAAGAAGAACAGAAACAGTTTAAATGACATTTCTCCTATGAAATCTTAATTAGCTGATGATTATTTTGATATCTTTGCTACTAACACTAATAAAGAAAATATATCTCCAGTTTCTTATGATTCTAAGAGATATAATCCTCCATTAGTGTTAGAAAGCAAAATCATTGATCTTGAAGATAAAATAGAAGAACAACATATTCAAAGCGAAATTGAATAAGATGCTATTTTTTCTTTTATGACTTCAAGTATTGAAGAAAAATTAATTTCTCAAAAACAAGATTCTGTTTTTGGTCTTTCTTTTGATTTTAAGGAAAACAAAAAGGAAGTTCTAAAATTTGAAAACTCTTCTCAAAATTCTTTTGACTCCGAGGCAAGTTCAGATTTATTGTCTGATCAGTTGGGTTTTTTAGGTAAAATTGATTTTTCTGATTCAAATCTTAAATCGAAAATTCTTGATAAATCTTTTACGCTAAATGATGAGTATTATAAACCAATGCGTAAAAGAATAAGGTCAAAGAAGTCAAAGAAACAAGCTAAAGTCATTTCTGGCAGTTCTAATTCTTGTGATTCGAATATTTCATATAGGACTTTGAGCACTCCAACAAAGTAGATATGGAGGGTCAAGCGGACATCTGATGAATCTGCGATTGAAGAGGATAGAAATGTAGACAAATTTTGTAAAAGTGATTCATTTGCTACTTGTAATAAAATTTCAAAATACTCAATAAAGCAAATGATTCGAATTTCAAAAGATGTCTCCTATTCCTCCTCTGGTTCAAGTTCAGATGATTATGCTTCGTCCTCTACTGATGATTCTGTTAATTCATCTGATTATTTTTCTCGTGCTTTCTATGTCAAATCTAACAAGTTTTCTCCCATCATGGACTCAAATACAAGTGGGTTCCAAAACCAAAGATTGATTCTGAGTTGCAGGCACCTAATGTCAAGGGGGAGTAAGAGAATAATGGCTTCTGAGTAAATCAGCTCAGAACCCGTATATCAATGGACTTCGACTTCTAAACATATCAGTTTAGGACTCGTTCTTTAAAACATTTATCTTCTGGACTAATAAGAAACTGTGAGTGCATCTACTTTATTCCGCTGCATTTATCTCTGACTGTGATGTTGTTCCAGTTTTCTCATATTTTTTTCAAGAATCTGAGCAAGTTCAACCAAAATCTGAATTTTTACTACCCAAAACTTTGATATGAGATACAAATTCATTTTACATTATGTGGAAGAAGGTATTATTGAATTTTATTTTGTTCTGACTAAATATCAATTTGCCGAATTCTTTTCAATAGTCTTAATTGAAAAATGTTTTTTCAAACTCGGCATGTTGAATTTAAAAGTGTAAATCTTTACAAATTTTTATTCTATAAAGTAAAAGTTTTATAGGGTTTTCTTTCTTTTGAATAAAATGTGTGTCTAGGATAAATTTTTAAGTTGCTTTGTTTATATCGAAGTTTTATATGCTCAACTTTCAAGTATTACAAAAGTCGAAAAGTCAGCAACATGTTTGAAACTTTTGATACTGCTTTAAAGTTGTGTCATTCAGAATATTTATAGTTTACAATGCTTAGAAAACCTAAAAAGTCAGAATTATGGATTGTAATGAAAATATGGGCTAAGCAATTTGATGTAAAACCAAGTGATTGAGATGATTATTAAATATATAAATAAAAAATCTAAAAAATCTTTTCTGGTTTGGGAAAGTAATTTATGTGGGATGCTTGTCATCTGGTCCCCTAAGGTCAATTGATCTGGGAGTGATCGAACCCAAATCCTTCTATAGAATCAGATCGAAAGTCATGTTCTACTGGTATGAATGGGTTTAGGATGTGTCGATGTAGCCTTTCTGATCTGGGAGAGTAAGTTCCAAGGGGTGCTTGACACCTAGTCCCCTAAGGCCAACTGGTCTGGGAGCGGCTGACCCAAATCCTGCAATAGGATCAGATAGAAAGTTATGTTAACGACATGTTCTTTACTTACTTAACTTCTTGATTAAAAGATGCCAATGTGCACAAGCTTAAAAGATGCCAAAGAGCACCATCATGTGAATATGCCAATGTGCACAATGCTAAAAGATGCCAATGAGCACACATCTCAAGATTCTTGGTAATATGTTTGAGTTGCGATAAACCTATAAATTTGTGAAAATCTTAATTTTTGATGGCTTAGTATGAGTGCATGAAAAGTTCTCTATTATATTTTTAGAATTGCATTTTCTTGAAACTAATCGAAGTTCGCATGATAGCACACTCTGAATAGATTGATGAAAGATTTTGAAACTGAACATGTATTAACTTGATATGCAATGAAACTTGTATCTGTATCCAACAACATACACTTGATTTCAACTGATGGATTAATCTGTGATATTTTATTGAGTAGATTTTAATTTGTTTAGTGTTTAAATTTTTATATATTTAGTTGTTTCAAAATACATATTCAGTATTATTTTTCTTTCTACGTTGATGTTTCGATTCTTGTGTTTTCATATCTTTGTAAGTGGATCTGTGCATTTTTTGAGGGAGAGTAAATAAGGAGAATATTTTGAAAGATCATATCTGATTTCAAGGGGGAGTATCTGATTTTTTTATACGAATGCTAACTTCAATTTTCATATTTAGTGCATTTGTGTAGGGGGAGTCAAAGAGCTTAACAAGTGAAATTTTTTCAGATTTCAAGTCATCTTTGCGCCAACAGTTGGTAGCGCAAAACTCAACTTTGCGCCACCTTCAGCTAGCGCAAAACTAAGTTTGCACCACCAACATGTAGCGCAAAACTTCCCTCTTTCTCCTTTATTCTGATTTTGCAGATCTGAAGCTGTCTCGTCTTCAACATTTACATGACCAAGTTGATCCAAATCATCAAGGTCATGAGGGGGAGAAGTTAAGGAGAAGTTAAAGAGACAAAGAGCTCAAACGTATATCTGCTGCTCAAGATTCGCTCAAGATTCTATTCTCTCAGCTACTATTTCTTTTGCTGTTCCAGCTCCGACCACCACAGTTCATTCAAGTACATTTGAAAGAGGTCCAGTCTTGTCAAGGCAGCAAAGGCAACATAGATTGAAAGATGCTGAGAAGAATTTTTTTTAAAAAGTCAAGAAGCTTCGCTAAGTCGCTTAGATGGTCTGAGTGGATTTAGAAGATGGTTTTTGAAAACCACAGAGTCAATGATTACTAAGGGGGAGATTGTTAAGTCAGATTTTATAGTAATCATTGTATTTATAGGCTTGGTCTAATACCGTGTTTAGAGTGCTTTTATGTTATGTATTAGCCAAGGGTATTTAACTCCCTTGTGGCTTTGTTCCTTGTAAGACTCTCACGCATATTCAATACACATCTTACATTTACGCTTCAAACTCTCTCTCTCACTACTTTCTCTCTCTAAGATTTAGAACGATCTTGCATTATCAGGGCTTAGTCCCTTCAAATCCGCAATAGTCCACCCAATTGCCGATTGATGTGCTCGCAACACCCGCAATAATTTTTCTTTCTCCAAACCTATGAGGTTGGAAGCTATAATCACCGGTAGTGTTGAATTTTTCCCCAAATAAGCGTACTCCAAATGGTTTGGCAACTGTGTAACACCCTAAAGATCAGAGTAAATTAAAACCTGGAAAACCTGGCAACGTGACAATCGCATTGATATAAACCTCCCATAAAGGGGATCAGTCCTTAAGACTTTACAAAACCTGTACATAATTGGGATTCATCAACAAACTAGTCTAGACACTTCTACCAATATTACATCTGTTGACAATCCATAATTCATCAAAAGAATGGGACTTAACAAATGCCCAGATACAATACTAGTCATCTCAAAATGCCTCGAGACCAACTCGTCTCTCAAAACCCAGTGCATCCCACCGCTAAGGGAAACCTGTTATACATATCATTGAGAAAAAGTGTCAGACTTAAAGCCTGGTGAGAACATACGATTTATAAAGCTCAAAAGATATGAACACATAGGTCCGTGCTACAACGTGAGATCGAGCCCCCAAGCAAAACCAATGTATACACCTTCACTAGGATCACTATGAACCATGGCTAGTATCCGACCTCACATAACCGTACCAAGTTGCCCCCGAGGATCATATGCATCCATAGCTACAAAATGGGGAATATGACATCCCAACCATACAGTCGACTCAAAACCTAGGGATCCGTTAGTAATGGTACAGACTCGTCACAACAACATATGTGACCAACCATAAATAAACATATGGTATAAACACATTTTATAAACAAAATGTCATTTCCAGTTCAACTTCTGGTAAGAATGAAAATCATTAAAATGAGTTCTTAAACATTCTTTTCACATATCCACATAATGTGCATGTAAAACATCATTTTACTTCAATTAGGCGGAACCAGTCATTTTAGTCAAAACTGATCAGGAACCTCGAAAATCACCAAAAACTTCATTTATATTAAAATGTAGATAACATGAAATCATACCGTAGAAATACTTCGGATTTCGCAAATAAGAGTTTTGACATGTATAAAGTTTGTAAAATGGTAGTAGGAACTCACCAGTAGGTTTTTAGAATAAAACCCGGAAAACCAGATAACGATCACGACGTAGAGGTGAAGCTTAAAACACTGACCCCTTGCTAGAAACACCGCAAACTAGCGACCAAACGAGACTTGAAGATCGAAAGAAGAAAATGAAAAAGAAAGAGAGAGAGAAACTGAGATATGAGATATTTTTTTGTAAAATCACTCAAATGAGATATTTAAAGCAACCTCAAAAAGCAGACTGCCTCAAAGAAGGAAATGCACACGACTCGTGCGCAAGTCCACTGCCTTCGCCACTGCTTCATACGCACGACTCGTGCGTTTTCTCTGAAGGAGGGCACACGACCCGTGCACCCTGAAGACAGACGCATAAACCTCCTTTTTCTCTATTCTTGATCGCAAAAGACCAAACGAAATTCGGGGTGTTACAATCCTCCCCATCTTGGGAATGATTTCGTCCCCGAAATCCCAACTACTAAAAAAGGTGAGGATATCTTCGCTTCATATCCTCCTCGGCTTCCCACGTCACATTTGCTCCCCGGTGATGCTTCCACTGCACCTTGACCAAAGTGACCTATTTGTGACGCAACTTCTTAGACTTTCTCTCTAAGATGACGTCGGGTTCTTCCACACAACGGTTACATTCGTCTACCCTTAACTCTGAAAGGGGAATGACGCTGTCTTCTATCGCCAAACATTTCCGGAGGTAGCAAAAATGAAACGTGTTGTGTATTTTGCTCATCTCTGATGGCAGTTCCAACTGGTAGGCTTGCAAACCCACCCGCTTAAGCACTTTAAAAGGTCTGAGGAAACGGGTACTCAACTTCTCACGTTTTCCGAACCGTATAATGCCCTTCCACGGCGACACCTTAAGCATAACGCGGTCGCCTACTTGGAATTCCATCGGTCGTCTCTTCTTATCGGCATAGCTTTTTTGTTGATCCTGAGCCGCTTTCATTCTTTCACGAATGCACTTGACTTTATCGGCAGTCTCTTGCAAGATTTCAGGTCCGGCGAACAGCTTTTCTCCCGCTTGAAGTCAGCACACGAGAGTCTGACACTTTCGCCCATACAATACCTCAAAAGGTGTCATTCCAATACTCGAGTGGTAGATATTGTTGTAAGCAAACTCCACCAAAGGCAGGTGAGAGTCCCAACTACCCCCGAAATCAATGACACAAGACCTCAACATGTCTTCCAAGATTTGGATCATTCATTCGCTCTGCCCGTCGATTTGCGGATGGTAAGACGTACTCAACTTAACTCGTGTACCAAGCTCTTTCTGAAACCCATCCCAAAAGTTCGAAGTGAAACGACTGTCGCGATCCGACATGATTGACAATGGTATGCCGTGCCTCGAGACCACCTCATCGATATAAAGCTTTGCGAACTTATCCATCGGTAAAGTCTCGCGCATAGGCAAGAAGTGAGTGCTCTTTGTCAATCTATCAACTATCACCCAATGGTATCGTGACTCTGAAGAGTTTTAGGCAACTTTGTCATGAAGTCCATGGTGATATGCTCCCACTTCCACTCGGGAATCTCTAAAAAGTGAAGACTCCCATACGGTCGCTGATGTTCGGCCTTAACTTGCGAACACGTCACACAACGCTCAACGTAACGCGCCACGTCAAGTTTCATTACCGACCACCAATAGTGCAGCTTCAAGTCCCTGTACATCTTTGTACTTCTCGGATGAATGGAATACTTGGACTTATGTGCATCTTCTAGCAATAGCTCATGGTTACCCCCAATCTTGGGTACCCACACACGACCGCTGAACAGTTTTACTCCACGACTATCTTCTGTTAAGAGTAAACGCTGCTTCATCATGACTTCATCCTTTAGATTCTCTTTTAACAGTGCTTCCACCTGTGATGTCTTGATCTTTTCAACAAGACTAGACACTAGCCTGATTCTCGAATCGGTAGTCCGAATACTCCCGCTATAGTTCTTTCGACTTAACGCATCGGCCACCACGTTCGCCTTACCGGGATGGTAAAGCAATTCAAAGTCGTAATCTTTAAGCAACTCGAGCCACCGCCGTTGCCTCATATTCAACTCTTTCTGATCAAAGACATACTTCAGGCTTTTGTGATCCGTGTATAGAGTGCATTTCGTGCCGTAGAGGTAATGTCGCCAAAGTTTCAAAGCGAACACCACCGCCGCTAACTCTAGATCATGGGTTGGTTAATTCTGCTCGTGTATTTTAAGTTACCTCGAGGCATAAGCGATCACCTTGCCTCGTTGCATCAACACACAACCCAGTCCCATTTTTGAAGCATCGCTGTAAACCACGAAATCTTCCGACCCTTCAGGTAACGTCAAGATCGGAGCTTCACACAACTTCTTTTGAAGGATTCAGAACGCCTTCTCTTGAATTTCGGTCCATTCAAACTTCACATTCTTCCGAGTCAGCACTGTCAAGGAAGAAGCAATCTTTGAAAACCTTGGATAAATCTCCGGTAGTATTCCGCCAGACCCAAGAAACTTCGGATCTCGGACGGACTCTTAGGAGGCTCCCAATTAATCATAGCTTCAATCTTAGAGGGGTCTACTTTCACTCCTACCCTAGTAACTACTTGACCCAGAAACTGTACTTCTTTAAGCCAAAAGTTGCACTTGGAAAACTTGGCGTACAACCTTTCTTTTCTCAACACCTCCAGAACTTCACGTAAATGTTGCCCGTTCTCTTACTCACTCTTGGAGTACACGAGTATGTCATCAATGAATACAATGACCGACTTGTCGAGGAATGATCGACACACTCTATTCATTAAATCCATAAACACTGCTGGTGCGTTCGTTAGACCAAAAGGCATTACAAGAAACTCGTAATGGCCGTAACGCGTTCTGAAAGCTGTCTTCGGAACATCTTCTTCTCTTACCTTCACTTGGTGATAACCCGAACGTAAGTCGGTTTTAGAAAAACAACCCGCTCCTTGAAGTTGATCGAACAAGTCGTCTATTCTCGGAAGCGGATATCTGTTCTTTACTGTAGCTTTATTCAACTCACGATAGTCAATGCACATTCTCATTGTGCCATCTTTGTTCTTTATAAACTAGACCGGAGCTCCCCAGGGTGACGAACTTGGTCTTATAAAGCCCTTCTCCAAAAGCTCTTGGAGTTGTGCCATCATTTCTTGCATCCCTGACGGCGCTAAACGGTAAGGAGCTTTAGCAATTGGTGCTGCTCCAGGCACAAGATCAATTTGAAACTCTATCTGGCGATCGAGTGGTAACCCGGGCAAGTCATCCGGAAAGACATCTGGAAACTCACGCACAATCTTCACATCTTCCAGCTTTGATTTCTCTAACTTGGCATCGATCACATAGGCTAGGAAAGACGAACATCCTTTGACTAAGCACTTGCGTTCCTTTGCCATTGTTATTATTGCCACTTCACCTTTTCTCTTTTCGCCATAGATGACAACGACTTCGCCAGAGGGGTTGGGAAGTCGAATCAACTTCTTGGAACATACGATCTCGGCATGATTGTTTGAAAACCAATCCATGCCGACCACAACATCAAAACCCCTGATTAACATCGACAGTAGATCGATTGGGAATTCTCTCCCTTCGATACTAAGAGTACACTGCTTCAGAACATCACGGATCAGAACTTGACTACCATCGGCTATTTCTACCACTAATGCATCCTCAAGACTAGTAGTGGGCATAGAAATCTTCTGATAGAACAAATCAGATACGAAATAGAAACTAGCACCTGTATCGAATAAAACACGAGCAGGTACAAAGTTTATAAGAAAAGTACCCGATACCACATCAGCGGATGCCCTGGCCTTATCGGCCGTCATCTGAAATTCTCGACCCGGAACCCTAGGAGGGTTCTCCTTCCTTGCTGGCATGCTACCCGACACAAGCTTCGGGCAATCTCTTCTCACATGCCCTGGTGCCTTGCACTCATAACAGACGAGTCCTCTGACCGGGAAATCTCTGACAGTGTGACCAGGCTTCCCACACTTATAACAAGTTTGAGAAGTGGTATTACAGTCACCGTGGTGTTTAGTTCGACACTTGTGGCATCACCTAGCTTCCTGCTGATTGCTGAAGTTTCGGTTTCTGCCAAAAGGTCGTGATCTCTTGGGGTGAGCAGAATTGCCCTCCCACTTTCTCTTATCAGTCACCACCACGGCTTTCTCAGCTTTGTTCCTTGCGAACATCTCTTCCATATACTGAGCTTCTTCAACCATCTCGCGGAGGTTAGAAGCTTTAGAATTGTGGACCATAGATTGCATGTCCGCGGGTAGACCATTCAGATAGGGCTTCATCTTATCCTTCTCTGTTGGGGCAGCGTGTCCCACCATAACAAGCTTCTCCATGAACTGACGGGTGTACTCCCTCACCGTCAGGCTTCCCTTTACCAGAGACCGGAATTCTTTCTCGATTCGGTCCATTGTTCTTTCATTGCAGAACTCTTCTAACAACTTTTTCTTGAACTCGGCCCAAGACAACTGAGCCAACACAGCAGGGGATAGGGTGGATTGAATGACATTCCACCAAATGAGCGCAGTATCCCTCAGCAGTTGGGTATTGAACCGTACTCTCTGATCATCTTCGCATTCGGAAGAGCCAAAAGCTTGCTCGACCGCTCGAATCCACTTCACACACAAGATTGGGTCATCGGAACCAGAGAACTCTGGTGGTCCGCAACCCAGAAAGGACTTGTAGGAACAACTTTTCCTATTTCTGTCAGGATCGAATTCTCAACAAGAATTAATTCTTAGAAACAATATCAAAGAAGTTTGCGGAATAACACTTTGATATTCAATGAAACAGTAAATCAACACAGTAAATATGAAGAACAAACTGTAAACTTGTATTGAATGCTTTAAAGTTACAAGATTACACACTCAACCTCAATATTGATGAACAGGCTCACCAATACGAATTCTACTTCTCTAGAATTAGGATTTATGCCTTGAGGTTGTATTCTCTCTATAACTTAGAATAAATTCTGTATCAAAAGTTATCTATCTATTCTATACATTCTATACATATACTGAAAGAAAAAGATAATTACAATAAATAAACAAATCTTCAGTATATCTTCCATGTATATCTCTAAGCTTCCATGTATATCCTTTCATGCGAATCTTCATCATATAAGCAGTATTAATCTTCAACAACATTAAATTTCTTCTAGCAGCATTAACTACCAAGCAGCACTAACTACTAGCAGTACTAACTAGCTAAGCAGTACTAACTTTGTTCAAGCAGCACTAACTTTGACTAGCAGTATTAATTCTACTAGCAGTAGTAATACTCAGAAGTATTAACCTTGAATAACACTAGCAGTAGTAATCTTTGAACCAGCAGCATTAACCATACTTAAGTTTTTCTTCAGTTCCCAACAATCTCCCCCTAACTTGACTTTTAGGACAAGAAGTCAAGTTCTTCAGATGCTCCCAAAATCTTCATTGATCTACTCCAATATTAGGATCCAGTCCCATACTCTCATTGATAGTCCTCTGAATTAGATACTTGGCCATTTTTGAATTTGGTGCACAACCCAACTTCTTATTCAACATGGCATGAAGCTTTAGATTTGTGTGATTGTAGACCCTATCCACCAAGTAGTACTCCATGTGAAAAGTATCCAATGCTAGTTCATAGACTCCACTCCTTTCATAGAGAGTCCATCCTCTAACAGTTTTGAACACATCTCTGATTAAGTGCTTCACTGCTTCTGGATTGAATAACATGCACAAGTATTCCATGACTAGCTTCACTATAGGTAACCCTGGAGCTGTCAACTGATCTGCATAAATTTTCATCCCCACTTCAAACATTTCTTCCAAATCAGATCTTGAACACTCTCTGACAATTTTGTTCCAGGTGCTGTATACTTCATACTTCTCATCATTTCTTTTCAATCTGATGTATTCTTTGCCATCCACCTCCATAGTATCCCAGTGAATAACTTCAGGAGGTTTAAATCCAACAGGTTCAACTGAAATAGGCTTTGGAATTTTATCCATTACCACCATGTACATGTTTACATTTGAACTCTGTGGTACTTCCTGAGATTTAGCTTCATTCTGAGGTGCCTCTTCTTCTTCTACTCTAGGCTTCTTTACACTCTTCTTTCTTTTAGCCATCATTTTGGTTCTTTTTAGAGTCTTTTGAACTTGCCCTAAAGTGGCTTCCTTCTTCTTTTCTTCCTTGTTCTCTGTCTTTTCTTTGATAGGAGTTCCCTCTTCACTTTCAGGGAATGGTTGATTGATATTCACATCATTACTCTCCTTAGCCTTCTTTTCAAACTTCATTCTATCCTTTTCATTGCCCTTCAGCTTCCCCATTTCTTTTTCATAAAGATCCTGGATTTGATCAAAATTCATCTTCACAAACATTTCTTTCTTTACCCCAATTGCACTCCTCAAGAAAGTTATCATTTTGTTTCTTTCCTGAGTGGCAAGGTAAGTTTGTGAAGGTCTTCTTTTCTTTGCACTTTATTTGACTATCATGGCCTTTCTCAAGCTTATTGCCCTTTGCTTAGCTTTCTCTGTTTCAAGCCCTTTCTGATAAGCTTCATTTAATTCAGCAGCTAGAGCCTTTGCCATCTCCCTGTCCTTTTCAACCTGAATTCTTTCTTCTTTTTCAATATCCTCCTGCATCTTCCTGGCTAAGGCTTCATCTGATTGAACCAGCCTTTGCTTCTTGACTGGTTAATCAGATTCCACCATCTTTGCTTTTCCTTTGTCTTTGTTCATTGCTTTCTTGCTCACTTCTCTTTTTGCTCCCCCTTCATTTATGACCACTCCCTTTGCTTTGGGAGTGTCATTCTTTGCTTTGATCAGCATTTCAGCTACTTCAATTTCTGTTGGAGATAACTCTGTTACTACTGCTTGTGAAGTTTCAGCAGCACTAACAGTTTCTGCTTCTACCTCCTTTTCAGTACTGTTCTTCTCCCCATCATGCTCCCCCTCAACTTTTTCTTTTTCCTCATCAAGCTCCCCCTCTCTTGTGGCTTCTTCCATGTTGATCTCCCCCTTTTTGGGAGCATCTTTCTCAGATTTCCTTCTCCTTAGTTGGAATTGCTTTCTCTTCTTCCTCTGTACCAGACTGATCACCATCTTCTTCAGCTTAGCAATCTGTATTTGTTGTGACAGAATGACTAGCTTCATTTCTTCTATTTCTTTTCCTTGTTTGATGACCTCTTGGTTGATGTTTCCCATGGTATCCATCAATTCCTGGTAGTTATATCTGTCCTCACCTTCTCTAGAAGTGTTACCCTCCTTTGAAGGATCATTGGATCTTTTAGTAGTGGAAGTCTTCTGCCTAGCAGAAGCACTATCCACCCCCGTGGTTTCTTAGCACCAGGGACCTTCAAATGATTGCTCATTCAAAGTTGCCATGGGGGAGGTCTTATTGATGTTACCACTTTCCTCCTCTGTGCTAGCAGGAGTAGTGGCAGCCTCATCACCCATATGCTCTTCCTCCTCCTCAGAGAGCACCTCCTTGGGGTTGGGAGACACCCCTTTGGTTTCCCTATGGATATTCCCTAAAGGAGAATTCTCCTTTAGAGGGCTTAAAGGCGTGGGGGATGATGGTACAAGAAGGGAAGGAGCCTTCTTTACCTGTTTCCTCTTGTAAGTTTGGGTGATAGGAGAGGTTGGTTTTTCAAGAAGGGACTGGGGAATAGTTTTGAGTGGGAAGGTTGGGATTGGCTAGCAGTAGGAAGGTATAATGGGGGCCTTGACCCTGCTGCCATACCTTCAGTGGTTTGGGACACCACCATCATTGTAGAGAACAATGGGGTGTCAACTCCTTCAGAGTCCCCAACAGATCTTCTCATATTTGAGAAAACCTTGCCTTTGGGGGGTTTAGGTACATATACCCCAACAGGTTGAGGTATATTCGTCAATTCATGATTAATAACTTCTTGAACAAACCTGGGGTACATAAAGAAACTCTTTTTGTTTCCCATGTTTGATACAAGATCACTGAAAATCATTTGTGAAAATTTGTACCTTCTGGCAGTGGCCAAACAGACCAAAGCATAAGCAATGGGACTGCTAAACTCACTCCATCCAGTAGTCTTTTTAGAGATGCAATGCATCAAGGTATGAACAAAAAAACGCCATTGGGGTGAGAATTTAGCTTTTGAAAACTTAAACACACCCAACGGGCCTCCATACCCCATTCTTGCAAGGGAAGAGAACAGTTCATCATTTGGAATAGAAGTTATACCAGAGGCATCATCTAGACGTAGACTAATGCGAATAACTTCTTCAGTGACTGTTAAGGGTTGATCACACACCCTTGTCTTGATCATCTGCACACCATTCTGAGCAACAATGGTGGCATTGGCCCAGAACTGCCTTTGATGCTCGATATAGATTGGAGGAGTAACAGTAAGAGCATGAGCTATATGGCTTGACTTGAGGAAATCCACAATCTGATGGAACCCAGCGGCCTATTTGGGCTTCTGTAGCATCGCGATTTCATTGTGTTCATCTATGAATGCCATTGATGCCATTAATCTTTGCAAAAAGTTTGCCTGAAAACTTTGAACTTGAGAGAGAAAGGGTTTAGAGCGCAAGTGAACAGTATACAAAGAGTCGTTATGAACGTTTAGGCGGGCAAAGAGTATTTATAGTATTCGGGACATAAGCAGTATTAACCTAGAGCAGTATTAACGGACAAGCAGTATTAACCGCGAGTAGTATTAACTACTAGCAGTATTAACCGCGAGCAGTATTAACTACTAGCAGTATTAACTAACTAGCAGTATTAACTGAGAGCAGTATTAACTACTAGCAGTATTAACTAACTAGCAGTATTAACTGCAAGCAGTATTAACCGCGAGCAGTATTAACTATTAGCAGTATTAACCACTAGCAGTATTAACTGAGAGCAGTATTAACTGCTAGCAGTATTAACTAACTAGCAGTATTAACTGCTAGCAGTATTAACTAACTAGCAGTATTAACTGCGAGCAGTATTAGCTGACTAGCAGTATTAACCACTAGCAGTATTAACCATACTTACTCTTTGAAGCTTAGCCGAATTGAGTACTGCTTTGTATGCCCTACAAAGGAAGATTAGTAACACCAAGAATCTATAAAATTCAGATATTTAACCACTGTTTGAGAGGATGCTTATTCAGAGTTGATCATTCCCACACTTGTTACCAAGAAAGTGAATCTACCTACATCAAAAGCTTTGGTGAATAGATCAGCAAACTGATTGTCAGTATGAACTTTTACAACTTGAACAAGTTTCTTTTCATTACAGTCTCTTATGAAGTGATACCTGATCTCAATGTGCTTTGTCTTAGAGTGCTTGACAGGATTATTTACAATGCTGATAGCACTGCTATTATCAATAAGAATGGGAGTGTGTAGAAAGGTTACCCCATAGTCCAACATTTGATTCTGAATCCATAAGACTTGAGAACAGCAACTTGCAGCTGCTATGTACTCTGCCTCTGTTGTAGATGTGGACACTGTGGTTTGTTTCTTGCACTGCCATGAAACTAGTCTAGCACCCAAAAACTGACATCCTCCAGAAGTAGATTTTCTGTCCAAGTTTGCCCCACCTAGATCACTGTCTGAGTATGCTATTAGGTCAAAGGGTGAGTCATGAGGATACCAAAGTCCCAATCTGGGTTGCCCTTTGAGATATCTGAATATCCTCTTAACAGCTTGAAAGTGAGATTGCTTTGGCCTAACTTGGAATCTTGCACATACACAGACTGGAAACATTATATCTGGCCTTGATGCTGTGAGATACATGAGAGAGCCAATCATGGATCTGTAGTGATGCACATCCATATCCTCCCCCTCAAGATCTGCTGTTATCTGTTTGTGTGTCTCCATAGGTGTGCTAGCAGGTTTTGATTCTGAGAAACCAAACTTGGTTAGAATGTCCTGCACATACTTGGATTGACAGATGAAGATACCATCTGACTTCTGTTGAACTTGGAGTCCAAGGAAGAAAGTAAGTTCCCCCATGGAACTCATTTTGAATCTTTGATGCATTAGATCCTCAAACTCCTTGCACAAGTTGTCTCTTGTAGATCCAAAGATAATGTCATCAACATAGATTTGGACCAACAAGATATCCTTCTTCTTTCTCTTGATAAATAGAGTCTTATCAATGACTCCTCTTTCAAAGCCATTTTCCAAGAGATAGGATGACAGAGTGTCATACCATGCTCTTGGAGCTTGATGCAGTCCATAAAGAGCTTTCTTTAATTTGTATACTCTGTCTGGATAGTTTGGGTTTTCAAACCCTGGAGGTTGACAGACATATACCTCTTCTTCAATTGATCCATAGAGAAAAGCACTTTTTACATCCATTTGATAGACTTTGAAGTTCATGTAAGAAGCATAGGCTAGGAATAATCTGATTGCTTCTATCCTAGCCACAGGTGCAAAGACTTCTTCATAATCTATACCCTCTTCTTGAGTATACCCTTGAGCCACCAACCTTGCTTTGTTCCTTATGACAATTCCTCTTTCATCTTTCTTGTTCCTGAAAATCCACTTGGTGCCAATTGCTCTGTGACCTTTAGGAAGGTCTACTAGATCCCATACATCTTGTAGCTTGAACTGTAACAGTTCTTCTTGCATTGCTTCTATCCAGCTAGATTCTTTCATAGCATCATGTGCCTTTTTAGGCTCAAGCTGGGATAGAAAACAAGACAGCATTGTATGCTGTTGATCTTGCATTTCTTGAAGTCTGCTTTGATGTCTAGTCATCATAGGAGAAGATATATCTCCTATTACCAGCTGTGGAGGATGATTCTTTTGAACTCTGGTGTTATGACTAGGTTCTTCAGTAAGTCCTACCTCTAGATTAGAGTCATTCAACTCAACTGAAGTGTTCTCAGCAGCTACTTCTGATTCTTTATTCTCTTGGGTCTCCTCATCTCTACTTTCTTCTTCATTCTGACTTAATCCAGCAGATGGTTCCTTGTCACAGTTTTCAACAGAATCCACTGTGGGTATGGGAAAGATCACTGATTTAGATATACTTTCTTGAACCTGTATAGTCCCTGATCCTCCACATTCTGAACCTGCATAATCATCACTACTGAAACCAAAGGAGTTAGTTAGTGAATCAATGTCAAATAGCCACTGAGGACCAGACCCAATAGGATTTGGTGTGTTCTCATTGCATTTGACATTGTCACTTTCTTCAATTATTCTAGAAGATGTGTTAAAAACTCTGTAGGCCTTACTCTGAGATGAATACCCAACAAAAATCCATCATCTGCTTTGCTATCAAACTTACCTAAGTGAGATTTTGTATTGAGAATTGTACAAGGACACCCAAAAGGTTTGAAAAATCCAATGAAAGGTTTTCTTTTATTTAAAAGCTCATATGGTGTCTTGTTCTTTGGCTTAACTACTAGAACTCTGTTTTGGACATAACAGGCAGAATTAACTGCTTCAGCCCAGAAGGTAATTGGCAGTTTTGAATCAGCCAACAGAGATCTAGCAGCCTCTATTAGTGTCCTATTTCTCCTTTCAGCAACACCATTCTGTTGAGGAGTCCTAGGAGCACTATATTGTCTCTCAATGCCTTTTTTTCACAAAAGGTGTTTAGATCCAGATTTTTGAATTCAGTCCCATTATCTGATCTGATAACTTTTACTTTTTGATTAGTTTGGTTTTCAATTCTTAGGATGAAGGATTTGATCAGTCCACTTGTCTCATCCTTAGTCCTTAGAAAATATACCCAGGTAAATCTAGAGTAATCATCAACAATAACCAAGCAGTAAGATTTCTTGCCTATACTCATAACATTTGTAGGACCAAACAGATCCATGTGCAATAACTGGAGACAAGAAGAAATTGAATTTATCTCTTTGGTCTTATGAGAAGTTTTATGTTGTTTGCCTTTAAGGCAAGCAACACAATGATCATCACATGAGAAGACTTTAGATGGTAAACCTCTTACAAGGTTGTTTTTAACAAGTTTATTCATAGTCTTAAAATTCATGTGACACATCCTTCTGTGCCATAGAGAGGATTCATCTACAGAAGCTTTTGAAACAAGACAATTTAGAGATGAATCACTATTAACATTGTCCATATCTAGACAGTAAACATTGTCCTTTCTTGGAGTTCTAAGTAGTATCATGCTTTCATCAACTACCTTGAACCCTGGAGTAAGGATCATACACTCAGTATTTGTAAATAATATACTATGTTGTTTGTCACAAACCTGTGATACACTTAACAGGTTGTATTTCAATTGATCAACATAGTAGACATCCTCAAATGTCATCTTACCTTTGGTGACATTACCTTTTCCACTTATCTTACCACTAGTAAGATTATCTCCAAATGCAACATGTCCTCCATTGATATGCTTGAAATCCTGTAGGCATGACATGTTACCTGTCATGTGCCTAGAGCAACCACTATCAACATGCCATATGCTCTTTCCCTTTAGCTGTTGGTTGCCCTACACATATGATAGATCAGTTAGTATGAATTAGGAACCCAAGCCAAAGTGGTCTTGGGTACCCCTTTTTCATCAAAATACTTGCATTCTTTCTTGACAAGATTTTTGAATTTTAACTCCTCATTCTTGGAGTACTTTGTCACAATAATAGGCTTGGAAACATTTGTGCTAGAGACAGTACTGGTTTTAGAGGTACTCATTGCCTTAGCAGCACTTGCATGCTTAGCAGTACTAACCTTGTTAGCAGTAGTAACTGTGTTAGCAGCAGTAACTGTGTTGGCAGTATTAACCTTTGAAGAGGTACTAACTGTATTAGCAGCATTAATATTTTCAGCAGTACTAACACAGGCAGCAGTAATACTTCCAGCAGCACTAACCCTGTCAGCAGTACTAACAGTTTTAGTGCTTTTGGGCACCCACATTTTAATATTTTCTTTTAAAATCTTTTTCTTCATGGGGCCTTTCTTTTCACCATGTTTCTTTCCAGCCTTCCTATAACCAACAGGTTTTTGCACAAATCTTTGAAAGGTCATCTGTTGATTAATAGGGTTAAAGAAGCAATATTTAGCCAAATGATTTAACTTGCCACATATGAAGCAAGGTTTTGGTCTATTGATTTTACTCAGATCAACTCCTTGCTTCTGAGCCCATTGATTATTCCAGTTTCTTTGATTTCCTCTTTTTAAACCAGAATTTAGGCTCTTGGCTTTACTGCAATCACACTGTTTACAAGATCCAGGATTCACAATCGTGGTTTGTTTGTAATGGACCTTGTTATCCTTTCCTTTTGTCTTCTCTATCTCCTTGGACTTGACCCAGATTTTCCCACATCCCTCATTGGTGATAATGTTGTTTTCTAATGGGATCTCTTTACTCACATCATTATCTCTATTCTCACTGGATTCTTTCTCAGTTAAATCCTTAATTACTACTTCATCCAAAGGATCTATCTTAAAGGCTTTCTCAGATAAGTCCTTTTTCTCCTTGGTTTCTAACAAGTCTGGAGTAGGAGAGATATAATTGTTGTTGTAAGGAGGAGGTGTACTGTTGTATCCAATACCAGGCTTCATCTTATCATGAATCTGAGCCTTTAGAAGAGAATTCATTGCTTTTGAAGCATATGAAAACTTTTCTATGTCAAGCTTAACTTTAGACAGTTCCTCCTTCAGCCTATCACTCTCTTCTAAGGATTTAGACAGTTTGGTCTCTAACTCATTCTTTTCCCACTTCCAATAGTTAGTGTCATAAGAGTGTTGAAGTTCATTAGCTTCAAAGCCTTTGATTTGCTCTTCAAATCTCTCTACTATTAACACATAATCTCTTCTATCCTTTTCTAATCTTTTGAGGTCATCACACATACTTTGATTGTGATCCCTGTATCTTTTGACAGTGTCAATGCAAGATTTAGTGCAAAGATTAGAAATTACCTCAGAGGGGAGATCAGACACTTCTGCCATAAGAGCTTGATTCTGAATGACTTCCTCAGCTTGATCACTCCAGTCAAATCCCATTCCTTGTTGAGAAACAAGGGCTTGAGCAGGATTCTTGTTCTGAGTGTAGCCTCCATTCTGAGCTTGTTGGTGGTTGTTGTTTGGAACAACACTGCTGCATTCTCTAGCAAAGTGTCCTTTCATGTGACACTTATAACATTCCACCTTGGTCTTGTCAAAACCAGCTCCATCTTCTCTTCTTTGAGAGAAGTTATTCCTTCCTGTTCTTTTAATGAACTTCTTCACCCTCATGGATATCATGGCCATCTGCCATTTAATATCCATCTCCTCCAGGTCATCAGGGTGAAGTTGATCCAGATCATCATTAATCAATGAAGTGTTACTATGACTGGACAAAAAGGCTTCAAAGATAGTTTCAGTGCCTTTTTCTGAACTTACTCCACTGGCAGTACTAACTGCTTCAGGGTTGGCAGTAGTATCAGTGGATGCTGAAAGAAGTGCAGCATTGTGAACATAACCAGTGGGCTTCTTCTTGATCTCTACCTCAGTTTCAAAAACTCTTAGATCATTGTATAGATCATCAAGTTCTTTCTCTTCCAGATTGTCACTCTGTCTATATGAGACAGTGTACATAGTCCATTCATCCCCAAGAGATCTGAGGAACTTTCTGTTGATGTCATCTTGATCCATCTTCACTCCTACAGTAGCCAGTTCACCAATGAGCTTGTTGAACCTATCAAAAGTTTGAGTCATAGACTTACTCTTTGAGGAAGTAAAGTTCTCATACTGCTGCTTTAGAACATCTCTTTGATTTCTTTTGATGCTCTTAGTTCCAGCAAATCTTTTCTCTAGAGCATTCCAAAGAATCTGAGCATCAGTGCAGTTGCAAAATTGATGCTGATATTCATTGGGGATGGCCAAGAGCAGAGTGCTCAAGGCCTTCATCTCTGTCTGTCTGATCTTCCTTTCACCATCTGTCTTTGGTGGAGGTCTTTTCCCATCTGGTCCTATCCTTCCAGCTTCAGAAGGACCATTCTCAATGATATCCCACATTGAGTAGTCAGTGAGAAGAATATATTGTCTGATTCTGATCTTCCACATGTCAAACTCACTGGGTTTGAGCATTGGAACCTTGGAGACCAAAGTACTGCTTGATTCTGTAAGATTTTCCATGATGAATAGATGTTTCTGAGAGAGATTGGCTCTGATACCACTTGTTAGGATCGAATTCTCAACAAGAATTAATTCTCAGAAACAATATCAAAGAAGTTTGCGGAATAACACTTTGATATTCAATGAAACAGTAAATCAACACAGTAAATATGAAGAACAAACTGTAAACTTGTATTGAATGCTTTAAAGTTACAAGATTACACACTCAACCTCAATATTGATGAACAGGCTCACCAATACGAATTCTACTTCTCTAGAATTAGGATCTATGCCTTGAGGTTGATTTCTCTCTATAACTTAGAATAAATTTTGTATCAAAAGTTATCTATCTATTTTATACATTCTATACATATACTGAAAGAAAAAGATAATTACAATAAATAAACAAATCTTCAGTATATCTTCCATGTATATCTCTAAGCTTCCATGTATATCCTTTCATACGAATCTTCATCATATAAGTAGTATTAATCTTCAGCAGCATTAAATTTCTTCTAGCAGCATTAACTACCAAGCAGCACTAACTACTAGCAGTACTAACTAGCTAAGCAGTACTAACTTTGTTCAAGCAGCACTAACTTTGACTAGCAGTATTAATTATACTAGCAGTAGTAATACTCAGAAGTATTAACCTTGAATAACACTAGCAGTAGTAATCTTTAAACCAGCAGCATTAACAATTTCCCGGAGCACCAACAATCCCGTGCTCGTCAGCCCTGACCCCTGCACCAGCGCCTCCAGGACCCACTACAATGTTTTCCACAACCGTCTCACTCCTCCGATTGTTCACATCGCGGTCCTCAATCACTTTCAACAGAAACTCTTGCTGCTTTGCCATCTCTTCCCTCATTGCCAACATCATGTTGTCCATCAACTCAGACGGGGAACTAGCATCCCTGATGACTGGGTGGGACGAAGCCAGGTCTACACGCGGAATGACCTCTGGCCCCCCACCTAGTATTTGTTGAACAGGTGGACGCACAACAACCTCAACTCCCTCCGGCTGATCAACGGTGGAGGCTGTCGCTTCCAGACCATCAACACGCGTACGCGGTCTACCACGCGTATTCACCATACTGAACTGCTTCACAGAACAGAGAAAGAGATAAGAGAGAGATTGAATAAACACAAAGGAAACGTACTACCACATTACCAATCGTCATAGCAATAGAAATTCAAGCACACTTACGTATGATATCCTCATAATAACATTAGCTAAGTGAGATTATGAACATATAACACATAAAGGTTCTCGTCACGATCACCACAACGCCTGATAAACGTACTTTCCGTTGACTCTAAGACTAACCCATCTTAGAAGCTCTACCCAATCTCACAGATCAATTCTTATCATACTCGGTCTAAGTCTAGACATCTTACATTCAAGCCTAGTTCACTTAAACTAGAGCTCTGATACCAACTTGTAACACCCTAAAGATCAGAGTAAATTAAAACCTAGAAAACCTGGCAACATGACGATCGCATTGATATAAACCTCCCATAAAGGGGACCAGTCCTTAAGACTTTACAAAACGTATACATAATTGTGATTCATCAACAAACTAATCTAGACACTTCTACCAAGATTACATCTGTTGACAATCCATAATTCATCAAAAGAATGGGACTTAACAAATGCCCAGATACAATACTAGTCATATCAAAATGCCTCGAGACCAACCCGTCTCTCAAAATCCAGTGCATCCCACCGCTAAGGGAAACTTGTTATACATATCATTTGAGAAAAAGTGTCAGACTTAAAGCCTGGTGAGAACATACAGTTTATAAAGCTCAAAAGATATAAACATTTGCATCATAAGATCATATTTCCAAAGAGGTTAAATTTGACAATTGAAACCTTTGCCACAACCAGGCTTTTCCGTTATAAACATGTCAACAAAGGACCAACGATAAAACCTTTTACCAAGGATTGTGGCGTAACACAAAGTAGGCCAAAATCCGAGTTATGAGCTAAACAATTGGAATCCAAGGATACGAACACATAGGTCCGTGCTACAACGTAAGATCGAGCCCCCAAGCAAAACCAATGTATACTCCTTCACAAGGATCACTATGAACCATGGATAGTATCCGGACTCACATAACCGTACCAAGTTGCCCCCGAGGATCATATGCATCCATAGCTACAAAATAGGGAATATGACATCCCAACCATACAGTCGACTCAAAACCTAGGGATCCGCTAGTAATGGTACAGACTCGTCACAACAACATATGTGACCAACCATAAATAAACATATGGTATAAACACATTTTATAAATAAAATGTCATTTCCAGTTCAACTTCTAGTAAGAATGATAATCATTAAAATGAGTTCTTAAACATTCTTTTCACATATCCACATAATGTGCAAGTAAAACATCATTTTACTTCAATAAGGCGGAACCAGTCATTTTAGTCAAAACTGATTGGGAACCCCGAAAATCACCAAAAACTTCATTTATATCAAAATGTAGAGAACATGAAATCATACCGTAGAAATACTTCTGATTTCGCAAATAAGAGTTTTGACATGTATAAAGTTTGTAAAATGGTAGTAGGAACTCACCAGTAGGTTTTTAGAATAAAACCCGGAAAACCAGATAACGATCATGACGTAGAGGTGAAGCTTAAAACACCGACCCCTTGCTAGAAACACCGCAAACTAGCGACCAAACGAGACTTGAAGATCGAAAGAAGAAAATGAAAAAGAAAGAGAGAGAGAAACTGAGATATGAGATATTTTTTTGTAATATCTCTCAAATGAGATATTTAAAGCAACCTCAAAAAGCAGTGCGCCCCCAAAGAAGGAAATGCGCACGACTCGTGCGCAAGTCCACTGCCTTCGCCACTGCTTCATACGCATGACCCATGCGTTTTCTCTGAAGGTGGGCGCACGACCCGTGCTCCCTGTAGACAGACGCAGAAGCCTCCTTTTTCTCTATTCTTGTTCGCAAAAGACCAAACGAAATTCGGTGTGTTACAAACTGTTTGAGTTCTAACTGGGGTGGCACCTTTGATGATGGTTGTGATTTGGCGATTGGCTCACCCAAATCCTCTTTTGCCGACCGTCTTTGTCCCTTATATGTCGGTAATGCATTTAGTTGCATCACACACTCACTCTCTTCATCAGTAGTCATTCTTGTCAACACATCCCCTAACTGATCATCTGCATCATGCTGTATAGGTGTATCTCGCTTCAAAGCTTCCATCACATCAATTCGATAGCATTCATCACTCCCTATTCTTTCTTTTGCCGCTCGAAAGACATTAAACACCGCCTTTTCTTCTCCCACACGCAATGTGAGCATTCCTCCTTGAACATCAATGAGAGCTCCACCGGTAGCTAAAAATGGTCTTCCGAGGATTAATGGAACCTCTTTGTCTTCATCTATGTCGAGAATAAAAAAATCCACCAGAAAATAGAATTTATCCACCTTCACCAACACATTCTCAATAACACCGTACAAATTTTTGATTGACCTATCTGTGAGTTGCAGCGTGACATTGGTGGGTTGTACTTCCCCAAACCCGAGTTTCCTGAAAATGGACAAGGGCATCAAGTTAATACTAGCACCTAAATCACATAAAGCTTTACCAAACTCAGAAATTCCTATTTGAATAGGGATAGTGAAACTCCCTAGATCTTTAAGCTTTTGAGGAAGCTTATTTTGGATGATGGCGCTGCACTCTTTAGTAAGCGCGACTGTGGCGTGCTCTTCTATTTTCCTCTTACTTGACAAGATATCCTTCAAAAACTTCACATAGAATGGCATCTGGACTAAAGCATCTGCAAAAGGAATATTAATGTTCAGTTTTTTAAATATATCTAAAAATTTACGAAATTGAACCTCCTCCTTGTGTGATTTGAGATGGTTAGGATATGGGATTCTTGGTTCTTCCGTATTTTAGACACTTCCTTAGCTTTCTTCACCTTTGAGCTCTCTCCTTCCTCCATATCTATCCCCTCGTCCATCTTCTCTTCCTTCTCTTCCTCTATTCTTGACTCAGGAATTTTTCCTTCTTCTCTAACAGGCTCTTTTGTGGGAATTTGATTCAATTCCTTTCCACTCCTCAGTTGGATAGCACTATAATTTTCCCATGCAATTTTTTTCGTTTGGCTCGGGAATTGCCCTTGAATTCGTGATTGTAGTGCTTCCGAGATTTTCCTGACTTGTCTTTCTAAAATGTGGATGGATGCAATGTTTTGATCGATCGCCGCCTTCACCGTGCTTATCGTGTTACTAAGGGTGCTCACAGATGATGTGATTCCCTCCATAGTAGTGTCCATTTTCGAAACGAACTTCATCATCATTTCTTCTAAACCCTACTTCTTCTCCGAAGTTTTCCCTTCTTATTGTCTCCGTTGGTTGTGATCTGGATGACGATAAACATTGTTAGTATAGGATGAAGAAGAGAAATTAGAATTATTACCAAACTGTTGTTGTTGTCCCATGGTTTCTCTTGGACCATTTTGATGTTGGCTCCATGAGAAATTAAGGTGTCTCTTCCATCCTTCATTATATGTATTTGAGAAGGGATCATTTCGTTGACGGTTGCAGTTCTGAAGAAAATTCACTTGTTTCGGTGACTCGAACTGTGACAATTGATTTCCATCAATCGGTACTTGGCCCTGAATGGATGTGTCCTTCAACTGGTTGGTGATGGCGGCTGGTTGTTCTTTAATTTCCCAAAATTCATCAGAATCGTGAACACTAGCTACCTTTCAAACATTGATCGTGGAGTGGCGTAGCTATGTTCTGATAAATTTTCGATCAACTCCCATGCCTCCTCATATGTCTTATTCATTAAGGCACCACCAGCTGCCGCCGTGATATAATTTTTAATCTGTGGGTGTAGTCCTCCAAAGAACGTTTGAATGACCACCCACCCATGTAAACTGTGGTGCGGGCACTTTTTCAACATCGCCTTGTATCGTTCCCAAGCCTCACACAACGATTCTTGGTCCCACTGTGCAAAATGAGTGATTTCTGCTAACAGTTGGGTTGTACGACCAGGAGGAAAGAACTTGTTTAAGAATGCGACCACCATCACGTCCCATGTATTAATTTGATTCGATGGAAAGTTCTTTTCCCATGTGGCTGCTCTGTCTCAGAGAGAGAATGGAAATAATCTGAGCTTGATTGCATCTTCTGATACCCGTTCCATTTGAAAGTATTGCAAACTTTTTCAAATGAACGAATATGGCCATGAGGATCTTCAGTTGGACCTCCTCCAAATTGATGAGTCTGGACTAGTTTAATAGTTCCATGTTTGATTTCGAAGGAATTTGCGGGTACATTTGGAGCTTGTACACCTCTTTGGGTTGTCGCCACTATTGGAGTATCCAACTTCTTCATGGGGACTCGCGGTGGTGGTTGTGGTGGTGGATCATTGTTAATCGACATGTTTCCATTAACATTGTTGTCACCCATTCTTCTCGGAATATGATTTCTTGCTTCTTTACAAGCCTTAGATTCCAAAAATTGAAAGAATGATAACGGCGCCACTTACAGTTGGTATTGATATGAATACAAAATAAGCTCCCTGACAACGGCGCCACAAACTTGATAACTCGGGTTTACACCCTCCTTAATCGATCCGCAAGTGTACAGTGTAGAATCATGTAATACGTACGTAATTACGAGTATCGAACCAAAGGAACTTGGTACTAAATACCGCAATGACTATATTGACTATTAACTAGACTGATTAAAAATTGATTGATGAGTTTTGCAACAAGAATTAACTTAAAACAACTTAAAGAAAACCTTGAAAGCTTTGGCAAGTTAACTGTTATTCCCAGATAATCAAGTTCTAATTGCTAACAAACACAATCAAGATGACAAATCCATAGTCATATGTATTGATCAATCACAACAAATACAAACTTACAACTTTCTCTCTCTATACTCTCTCACTAGAAACATATTCTAATTAGCTCTTCTCTAATCTGCTTTCTCTCTCTAATTCGTGTACATCTGAATCACAATGACTTTCATACAAGAATTACAAAGACAAGAATGTATTTATACCTCCATACAAATATAAAGAAACAAACAAATACAAATGTTGACTTTGACTTTTATTAACAAAATGACTTTGACTTTCCATGAGAGTTGACTTTCAGCCTTTGACTTCTTGACTTCTGTCTTCAATATTTAATGATCTTGAATCCAACATATTTATGCTCTAACAATCTCCCCCTTTGGATCAAGATCATTACTAAAAGATTTAGCAATGAGATCTTCTCTTTTTAAGCTCGATTTGATTAAGCTCCCCCTTTTAACAATCTTTATCTTCTCTTGTAATATCCCCTTTTATACAAACATGATATACAAATTCCCCCTTAACACGATGAAATTCTTCTTTGATAAGCTTTGTCTTAAAAAACTTTCAGCAATCTTCCCAACGTCTGATTTTCAAGAATAGTAAAAATCTCCCCCAAGATTATAAACAAACCTCTTTCAGACATTGGAAGAAATTATCTTCATTTGAATTATTTCGGCTTTTAACAACAATCTTTCTTTAACAACCAATTCTTGAATATTTTCTCCCAACTTTAACATGTCTGACTCACACATTTCTTGATATCTTCTCCCCCTTTTTGATGATTTGAGCATCAATAACATCAAAACTTTCTCCAAGAAATGTCTTTGAAATCTTTCTGACCACTGATCTTTGAAACAGAGCCTCTGATTCATTGCCAATTGAACAAAGTATTCATCCAGATCTTTTCAAATCCGGACAAAATAAGAATGTAACACATGAATCAACAAATGAATAAGTTAATATGCCTGTCAGTAACACGAAGTCACTGTGTGTAACGAATACACAATGTAAAGGAGCTTTTTGATGTTCACCCCCAGGGCTTCCATCCAATCATCGAAACACCACAAAGGCAATTTCTATGAATGTTATGACAAAGAAACAAATTCCTTGTGTGTATGTGCATGTGTAGAAAGAATTAAGCACGATGATTTCTTTTCAATAAGGCTCAAAGTTGTGTAAACCACTGAAACAACAGTAGATAAACACATACTCAATGTGCATGTTTGAAGTGCGAAGGTGGGGCAGACTTCCTTCTTTTTCAATATCCAGTTTTCTAAATGAAAACCAGATAGCATATGTGTTGCGTCCCCAGAAAAATAAGAAACATTTTCTTTTTGAGAAGAAAATGAGTGGTTGGTGGGGTTTAAGCAAGAGTTGGCATTGGCTATTTGCCTGTTTCAATAATGTTCACGAAGAATTGTGAAACATTAGTAATGTGGCTGCCCGACTCAGAAAGTAGATGGTGCAGAGTTTGATATTCTTTTACTCTGATCTCACACCCTCTTTCTTTTTAATCAATAAGCTCACTTCTAACCAAACTCTCTTTTCCATTTTACCTCATCACACCCACACTCATTTCTTTTAGACTCCTCACACTCAATCACTAAATGATTAACTTCTTGGGTAGAAATCACTAGTTAACGTGATTTCATAGAAGTTCAGTTAAGTCCTAGCACAAAGAACCCATATAATCCTAGAAAGCATTTGTTGCTCAACTGGTTTAACTATAACAGTTAAAGCTCATATACAAATGTCAGATGTAAATATGCTCCGAAATATAATCATGAAGATATGAGCATTTTTAAAACATTAAAGATATTTCAAACAAGTTAATTGAATGAATGAACATGAATGCAAGAGACTTGTTTGAAAATCTGACATTGTATGAAAAATGATCAGAAAATGAATGATATAACAATCAAAGCTTATGGTCAAGAATAATGGATATTGTCTATACGAACCAAAATATAGACATTCTTGAATAAAATGCTTCGAAATGAAAATATGCTCAAATTTCTTTGACGTACAAGTGGGGTGTCTTACCATCGAAAATATGTTTCAATATGAGACATGGTAAGAACAATTTGAAAAAGAATTCAAACCGGTGTGTATGAATACTTGAAAGTATACAGAAAAGACAATACGCAAGTAATTATCTTTGGAAACACACGGTTTGTTGTCATTTAAGCACAAATAAAATGAAAACATTTAAAAATCACACTTCCAATTCATGAAATCTGTTTAAGAATCGGGAAGTGGTTTGAACATTTAAGAACATGTTTTCTATATCTGAAAGTTGTCCTTCTTTCAGATACATTTGAGATTAAAATAAGAAATTTACCTTTTGGCTCAATCTTAAATCTCATAAAGTCAGCTGAAGTCATTAAGATATGATCGTGTCAGCTTCTCTCATCCTGCATAAGTCTCAAAGTCTTAGTCAAAGCAAATTTATTCACAACATTTATTCAAAAATTAAAATGACATAAAACAGTAAAACGATTAAAGAACGAGTTCTGATTTGAAATAATCAGAAATCATAATCCTTTTACTCCCCCTGAAATTATGCATCTAAAATATGTCAGTTATAAAGCACATGATAGAGATCTACAACTCCTTTTGGAATATAGTTCGTCATATCTATCGGATGCAAAAAATTCAGAAAAAATATGTACTCCCCCTTGTAGGTTGATATCCTCATTGGAGTATCGGAGTACAATCTCTTATATCAGCCCGGGAGTAGCATTTCTTTTTCATCATTGAAGTACGAGTCCTAAACTGTTGTTTTTAGAAGTCAAACTCCTTATCATTGAGGTGCGGGTCTTGAACTGTGTTATTCAAGAGCCATTGTTCTTTTACTCTCCCTTGACTTGTGATGCCTGCAACACAGAATCAATCTTTGGCTTTGGTACCCACTGGTATTTGGGTCCATGTATGTTAGTTGCAGTTCGTATGGGAGTAACAGAGTAAGAACCATGCCAGTAATGATCACTAGCTTTATGTACAAAATCATATGTATGACAGTAAGAACAATACCTATTTTTAGATAACCTGAACATTTGATCTCTCGAATAAGCAAGATCAGGTTTACCTTTCAGCACTTTGTTCTTCTTTGCATTTGAGACAGATACAAATGATTTGTTACCTTTCTTCTCTTCTTTCTTTCCTTTCTTTTTCTCATCATTCTTCTCATCTTCAACTAGTTTTACCTTCCAAACCAGCTTCTCTTTTTCTTCTCCTTCTATATGTACCTGAACCATCTACATTTTGATCATAGAAAATGTTAGTTGTACGAATTTGATCAAAAAATTTAACTGACCTTCTTGTAGATACAGTTTTCTGATGTAAACTTGAGGCGGTCTTGTTAGAACCAGCTGAACTATTTCTAGGTGTGTGGATTTTTGACTCTAGAGTCGTTTGCTCAGTCACCACCACCTTTGAAACAATCTTTTCAAGCTCTTTTACCTTTGAAGAGTAATTGTCTCTTTCTTTTACAATAAGATCAATTTTTGTCTCAAATTCAGACTTTGTTTGCTGCTCTTTAAGCACACAAGTAGATAGCTCAGATAGCTTTGCAGTTAGCTTCTTTATCTCTGCTTCAAATAAGCTTCTTTCTTCCTCAAAGCCCATTTCAACATTTGTCCTCTGACCAGATATTTCTTTGAATATCCCAACATTCTTTTGCTCTATTAACTTCTTCTCTTTGGCAAAATTTTCCCTTTCCAGAATGATTACTTTCTCAAAATCAGAGATTTGTTGAGAAAGTTTTAAACATTCCAGCTCAACTGTCTTCTTTTCATCAACACATTTTCTGGAAAACTCTGAGAATTTCTTTGCAAATTCTTTCTTGTCACTCTCAAAAACATCTTTATCTTTGACCATCTTTTGTTCCAAATCAGATATTTTCTTTCGAAACTCAACATTAGCATCTTCCAGACTCTTAATTGTCTCCTCATAACTTTCAACAGATGCTTGTTGCTGGATTTGGATAATCTGATATTCCAAGTCAAAGATTTTATTTTTCAGCTCAGTGTTCTCAGTTTCCAAACTTATTACCTTATCTTCACTAAGCCTAGAAGTCTGTTTCAGTAGATCTTCATTTATTTTCTTTAACGCACTGACTTCTTCTCTCAGTAGATTCCTTTCATCATTGTATCTCTTTGATCTCTTTGAGTAGTAGGCAACTGAGGGATTAAGAATTTGGTTTTCCATTTTGAGCTCTTTAATCTTCTTTTCATCATCATCAGAGAAATATCCCATCTTGAATATCTGTTTCAAAAAGAACTTAAAAAAAATGATCGTTAATCCAATATGAAATCACAAGAATACAGAAAAACTTGAAATAGAAATTCAGGAATTTTGATCACAATCAGAATTTTGTCCCCCTCCGCAGACTTAGCCCCTAGAGAAAAAAATTCACTATTAAAGGCCATATTATAGTTTTGAAATTTTCTCAGAGAAAAAAAAAATCTAAGTATGGAAACTCGCAGACGCCTAAACTCGCAAAACACTGTTTACTGAGAAACTCGCAGGCTTAAGCTTGCGTGTTTGTGAAAGTCGCACGCAAAGGGTTGCGTGTTTTGATAAACTCGCTAATTGCTGAAACTCGCTAGTCGTTGAAACTCGCAAGATACTGTTCTCGATGAAACTCGCTAATGCCTAAACACGCAGATCACTATTCACACTGAAACTCGCAAACTGAGGTGTGCGAGTTTGTGAAACTCGCAAGTTGCTACTAGCGCGTTTTGACCAAGCTCACAGATCAACCAAACTCGTAGATCGACTAAACTCGCAGATCACTATTCCGGTTCAAACTCGCACCCTTCGATTAGCGTGTTTGTAGAACTCGCTAACCACTATGTGCGCGTTCTGGTCCTTAGAAAAATTTCCAACTTTTCCAAACTTGCAGACTTCGATCAGCGAGTTTCTAGAACTCGCTAACAATGCCTTGCGCGTTGTGACCAACACTGATGTTCTTCAGCTTGCGCGTTCTAACGAAGAAGTTGCGCGTTTTGCAGATCTAGCGCGTTATTCAGAAATCCGTGCATGTTCTTCACTTTTTCACCGAAATTCGATCTAAACTTTGAATTTCCGCACCAAACATTGAGAATTTACTCACATATTCATCGAGAACACAATACAATCAACTAATTTCGATCTAAAACACAAATCTATACAAATCAACTCGATTCTTCGTGAACAAAAACTTCAACAAAATCCAAAATTACAAGAAAATTACAGTGCAATACTGAAATTAAACCATACAGACTCGATCTATTACACTTTTCTAACAAAACCTAATAAAAAACAACTCGAAATTCGCACAAAAACTCGAAATTCGCACAAAAACTCGAAATTCAATTCTCGCTCAAGAACACAGTGTCGAACTTTCGTATTTTTCTTGATTTCGATTTGGAATCTGCTCTGATACCAATTGTTATTCCCAGATTATCAAGTTCTAATTGCTAACAAACACAATCAAGATGAGAAATTCATAGTCATATGTATTGATCAATCACAATAAATACAAACTTACAACTTTCTCTCTCTAGACTCTCTCACTAGAAACATATTCTAATTAGCTCTTCTCTAATCTGCTCTCTCTCTCTAATTCGTGTACATCTGAATCACAATGACTTTCATACAAGAATTACAAAGACAAGAATGTATTTATACCTCCATACAAATATAAAGAAACAAACAAATACAAATGTTGACTTTGACTTTTATTAACAAAATGACTTTGACTTTCCATAAGAGTTGACTTTCAGCCTTTGACTTCTTGACTTCTGTCTTCAATCTTTAATGATCTTGAATCCAACATATTTATGCTCTAACATTAACTGCTGATAAGAAGTTGGGGGTTAGATTCACATCAGGTTTATTTTACATTAAACTATGAAAGGTTTGAACATAATGTTTCAAAGATTCAATGAAATTAATCTCAAAGATAATTGTTACACTTTCTCAAGCTATAACAACGATAGCAATTAACAATGAATTTTCATCTTTCAATCTCAACATTCAAAGTTAAATTGCTTGTAAAAACTAGATTAAAAACTTCTATGGTGGAATTGGTATATCTCTATCCAATTCTCACTATAGGCATACGACAATCACATCTAATCTTCATACACTTCTCTCAAAGAGTAAAAAGATCAAGAGATATTCAATCAGCTGATCAGACTAAAGGAATTAAAACAAAACTATGCCATATGCTTCATTGATTTTGTCAGTCCAAGATTTCAAGAAAACACAATGTAATCACACAAATTAGCACAAATTCTAGAGAGAGAATGTAGAGAGAGAATGTGTCATATATCTCTTAAGTCACAAGTGTACAAGAACTCTCACATCACTTACCCACACACTTCTCTCACAAAGCTTCTTCTCTCATGACTACAATCTACAAAGCGTTCCTTTATTAAGGTATTTATATGGTCAAAGGACCATGTACACAAAATTTGACTTTACAACACTTTGACTTTTACACATTAAATCTTGGATACAATAATACACTAACAGATTTAACAATTCAACAAAAAGTTACAAATCCCAATCGCAAGTTTAAATCAAAACATCACCCTTTAATCATCCAACCCCCAACATGAGATGATTAGCTCATGTTGGGGTCAACAAAAATGAAAAGTGGAAAAGACATGAAAGTAGATCTAGCCATTATTCTTGAAATGAAAATGTTCAAAGATAAACAAACACTCCCTAAGATCTCCATTCTTGCATCACAAGAATTGTAACAAGCTTGAGGATCCGTTCCCACCAATGTTGCACACCTTTTTCTGTAGTTTTTGCCTTGCTTCCACTCTCCAAAATCGTCTCCAGCCACCTATGTTCTAATTCAAAAATTGCATAACCCCAAACCTAGCTGAAACAGTCGATTAAGACTTCTTCAGAGGATCTCGCGACTTGTGGCGCGGGTTGGGGTCGCGACATAAGTCGCCCGTGTTCCCCTAACTCGCGGAGCCTGGGCAAGTCGTAGGATAAACTGCAAAATCCACTATTTATGCTTCTGACCACGATTTCTCACTATTTTCACCAACAACTATTTTTATCTTGTTGTTCTCTTCTTCTTCTTCTCATCTTGTCTCGACCTATAATTTTCTTCCAAAAGCCCATTAGTTTTACCACTATCTTACTCAGGATCATGCAAATTCCACCAGGTTTAGTGTATAAATAATGTCAAATTCTGACATTATCATCGTGGCTCAATCTTCATAAACCAAAATATGTTATTGCTATGGAAGCATGTACAATTACAGATACGGGGAGGGATATTCAATACCGATTCTTATAGTATTATTCGTGGAGTCAATATGCTAATTCCTGTGGATGTCTATTTGTTGGGTTGTCCACCTAAACTAGAAGCAATTATAGATGCTATAACAAAACTTCATAAGAAAATATCTCGAGAAATCCAACCCCGAGGAATCAAGAATTACAGATGAATTTACAAAAATAATTTAATTCTATAAATAGAAAACTTAACATTGTTATCACACGAATTGAAAAGCATAGTTGGACGGAGGCGTCTCTTATCGGTTGGGAGTGAGTTGTGAATTCTGGTGATAAGGCTTGTGATGTTCGTTTTAAGATATTCAAAATAAAGATCCGGATAGAATTGTTGGATTTCACAATAGCTTTCTCGGCCAGAAAAGCAGCTCCTAATTCCTATCTCGGTAGCTTCATCTTCTTCGGGAGTTGAGAATGCTTCTGTTGCCGAACCGGGAGGGGCAAAGAGGCTTTGGTATTTTTGGGCTATAATGATTCTTAATAAGCTATAATGGGTCTTAGTGGTTTTATCAAGACCAATACACATCACATACATATATGCATTACATACATGCATATGTATATATTGCGCTTTCATGGGTTTTAATGGATCTTAGAGGACTGTAATGAGTTTATTGGGCTTTAATCTATTTTATTGGGCTTTAAGAGCCGCTAAAGTCCATCAAGGCCCAACCAATTCATAAAAAACCACTAAAACTCATTACGTTTCATTAGGACCATCAAGACATGTTACATTTCATTAAGACCAATATAAATGTTACAAACTCGTGAGAACTGATTTAATTTTTTTTATATGATTTTTTTCATCAAATGCATAGATTCATTAAATTAAAACTTTAATTAATTTTTTATTATATAAAAAAATATATTTATTATTGAAACTTCTACAGTTACATCAATAAATATACATATCTTCTTAAACTTTTAACCTAGTTTAATATTTGGATAATACTAGATCAACCCGGATTTAATACCATAACCTTATATGTATGTTGGCCTGTACGTATACGTACATTAAAACAAAATTTTAATATTTATTATTGAAAGTAATATATCTACAATATAAAAATATATTTTTTAAATAAAAATTTAACAAAAAATTAAATCCTATAAAAATATTATTAAAAAAAGTAATTTAGAGTTACCAAAAACCTAATAAAAAGATTTAATAAATTGTTGTTTTATGTCATTATTTATTTTATTTTAAAGTTTAGATTAACTTTAAATAAAACCAAAGTGTTATAGGAAAAGCAAAATCGAACAACAGTAAATAGAGAGAATAAAATTTGTAATTCTCATTAATCATAAACCCTTTAAATAGGGAGGAGTTTACAAAGAAAATGAAACATTCATTATGATAAATTCTAATACTAGGAAAATATTATGTCAATCACTTTCTTTTGATGATGTCACATAATCTTTCAACACTCCCGTGCCGAGTCAAATGAGTGATGGTGCATAGTTCATGCCTCATTAAAACCGTACGCCAAGGAAACAAAACCCAATGGGAAAAATAAAAACTTTGGAAGAAGGAAAGAGTACAAAGCATCAATAAATAATTCATTTAGTTTACTATATTTCTTGATTTGTACATCAATCAAGAGGTTTATAAAACAAGATGATTTATACAGTGTTGCCTCACTAAAACCTTGCACCAAGGAACAAAACCCAATGTGAAAAATAAAACCTTGGGTGAAGGAAAGAACACAACATACCAATATCACATGTATAGTAGACTCCCCTTTTGTCTACTACTCCCCCTGATTCGTACACTAATCGTGGGAGTTTGGAAAACATTTTCATTTTAATACTTTCTACATGTTTCAAAAATATAGTTTTAGGTAATGATTTGGTAAAATATGTCACATTCCTCCTTACATCTTACTTGATTCTCGTGAATCTAGCGGAGAGTTTGCTACTATAGATTGAATAGAAACTAAAGCAGAATATGCTTTATGTTATCACCCTTGATGTATCTTACTTTCATTTATTCGATACATTATGCACTATTTCCATATATTCAAATAGAATAGTGGTTGAACTCAAAATTACTAACTCCTCTAATATGTGTAATGATAGTCCTTAATCATAAACATTTATTGAACATTCTCATGGAGAGTAATATTCTTGGAATCGTTCAAGGAGGTAGTTACAAGGGTTTGCTTAGCTTACCTCCAAGCAATCAGAGTGTTTCCTGTTGTAATACCTTATCTAGTTTTGGAACAATTTTTGTATGGACCAGCCACATACCTAATATCAACAAAGACATACCAAGCCATTGCTTGGTGTTTTTCTATAAGAGCTAGTACTTTTGCTACTTACATTCTAAGTAGGTATTGAAGTTTCATTATCAATCCCATTTTTCTTTCTATAGGGAAAGTATAAGCCTTTGTCAATGGTTCCAAAAGATTAGTTTGATATCATTCCAATGACGCTGCGTTGATGCTGAGCTAAATCTAGCTAACAAGTTCATAGAGAAATACAATATATGGTCAAGTATATTGTGCCAAATACGATAATGCGCATATTGTACTTAGATAGGGAATTCCAACTCCCCAACACTTTTTCGTCACCATCCTTTCGACGAAATGGATCTTTCCTTATATCCAACACTTTGACCAATCATGTAAATGCTAACCGGATGCGCTTTGTCCATATTAAATTGCCTGATTATTTTATAGACATATGCGATCGGTGAATTAATAATTCATAAACTTGATGTCCTAGCTCAAGTAGCTAGATAAAACCAAGTTTTCCTAAGATTTTGCATCTCAAATTTAGATTTCAAGTAGCTTGTGGTTTCTATTATTTCATCAAGAGTGTCTATTATGTTCATAACATCGACATATAAAGCTACTTTGAAAATCTGGAACTTGTTTTCCTAAATAAATACGCAAAGACACAATTCATCGTTCTTATATATCCTTTCCTTGTCAAGTATTCACTTAGGCGGGTATACCGCATCCACATAGATTGCATTAATTTACAAAGTGAGCGTTTTAATTTTATTGCATACACATTTCGTGGTTAAGAGTTACTTGATTTTGGTAACGTAATATCATCAAGCACTTTTATATATCTCTTAATCTAGATCCACGTATAGATATGTGGTAACCACATTCATGAGTTGCATTTCCTGTCCTTCGGAAACTACTAGGCTAATTAATTAGTAGAACGCTATAACGTCCATCACGGGAGAGTAAGTCTTCTCATAGTCAATCCAGTGCGTTGTGAGAAGAATTGCGGCAAAGGAGAGCCTCATGCATTATGTCTTAATTATTCTCATGACGCTTTATGACAAATGATTTATCTATGTCTTACAGGCTTTACATTTGGTGGGTTAGCACAACCAAACCAAATACCTGTTCATTTGTCAAATAATATGATTCTCTTGGATTGTTTCTTTTCATTTAGGCCAATTTACTCTTTATTGATATTTTTCAACTGAGCATGGTTCGATGTCGATGTACTCTATCATCTCATAAGCAATAATATATGCGAAAAATATCATCAATGAGTATGTATGATCTGTCCATTGACTAATATCCACTGTCATAATTCATTTGAGATTTCTTTGATATCTGAAATCAATATTAACTTTGGAGCGTCCTCAAGTAATGATTCATAGACATAGTTTAATCAGAGACAATCTCATGAGAGGTTTGTGTATTGATGACAAATAGGTGTGCCTTACTCTTCTCTTCCTTTAAATGAGTATCTATCGAACCAAGTAGCTTCCCCCATTTCCGTTTTGGAGCTACGACCTCAACCACACCTCCAATATGTGTGATTGCAACGCACTTTCTAGCGACATTGTGCCCTTGTTTAGGGACTTTAACCTTGTGAGTATATTTGCAGCTCGTATATGTGATATTGTCACTTCTTGAATAACATTAAACGTATCAGGTATCGAGTCTGATTCATTTGACTTCAACATTATGTTGTGAAGTTTTGGGGATCGAAATGAGATAGAGTGGGAATATTCAATAACACTTTCTGTCGTTCCTATGGAAAATCCTTTATCCTATATCCACCTAATGACAGGAAGACTGTCTCATCAACGTGACAACCCGCAAATCTAGCAGTAAAGAGATCACTTGTCAAGGATTCTAATTAGCGGATAATTGTTGGGGATTCCTATCCAACATATATTGAATTGTCTTTAAGGACCCATTTTGGTGCGCTATAGGGGCGCAATTGGCACATACACTACACAACCAAATATGCGTAAATGTAAAATATCAGACTTATATCCAATTACCAACTGGTACGCATGAGACTGGTTGGCTAATAGTGGGGGTCTAAAAACAATTAAGTATAGCTGCATGTAACATTGTATAACCGGTGCCCTATATACCATCTATATTCTTTTGATGATAATTTCTACGAGACCATTTTATATATACACATGGGGGTATAGGAAGCTCTACATTGATCCCAATACATATGCAATAATTATCAAATCCTTATGATGTAAATTCTCCAGCATTCCAAACTATGTAGACTTGATGAAATAATCAAGGTGGTGAGACCTTAAATGTATAGCTAGTGCTAGGAGTGTAGCATTTCATGTGGACAATAATACGACATGCATTCATCATGTCGATACCAGGACCATACAGTACTTTAAAGGCACACAATCTGGATGTTTATGTCCATAAATATCATCTTGTATTCGTTGTAAGAACGAATATTTTTTGTATTATGTCCTTAGCTTTAGGATGGTCTCATTGATTTCTTGGCTAAGGATCATGGTTTAAAAAAGTTCTAGGTATTCGAGGGGGCACATTATGATGGTGGTGTTGCCTCCTGTGCTGCATAAGTAAATAGTTTTTTTTGAAAGGGTATCCTAGGCTATGCCTAGACTAATCCCTTTGCAAATTAATGACTGTAAGACATCAGCCCTGATTAAACCTCAGTGGCCACAATTGTTGTGTACGTCTGGATTCGAACCCTGGGCAGATGGGATAGTTGCAATTTGGTTAATTGTCTCATTTTGCCTTACACTCGAAAGATATATGTATCTATGTGTATTTTTCAACATACGGATCATTATGTCATGACCATGGTGTCTCATGTGATCATGTCGAAACATATATGTGTCATTGCCCCAAAGTTCTTTATTGGTGACAAAATATGTTTCGATGACCCAATAATCTACTAGTTTGACAAATTAGTTTCCGTGATACATGTTTCGTTTCATATTCATTAGAACTTATGTACATATGCTCATTTCCATTATAATTTCCATGTGATACGAATATCTTAACAAGGTTTCTATTAATATAGTGCTTTAGTGACTATTAATCTTGTAGCAACAAGAAAATGAAAATACCTCGTCTAAGTATTTTGGTTGGATGAATAACTATTAGTCTAACTCTTTAAATTGTGTGAAATGTCCTACAAAAACTCAAGTCCTCCTTGTGTGTCCCTGAATCTAGTTTCTATACAAGATTAATCAAACAAACACGAAATAAGAATCAATTACCTGTTTGATTAATTTCTCAATTCCAGGATTACAAGATTCTCTCTCTACAATCTCTCCAACGAACTCTCTCTCTCTCTCAAACTTTCTCTCTCTAAAATACAACTGAATAATGCTCCAATTAAGTTCTCTACAAAATACAAATAAAGAAAAACTATTCATACTACCATCTAAAACAAGGAAACAACAAATACAAAGTACATTGACTTATTACAAATAGACTTTGACTTTGAATGAGATTTGACTTTAGCAGCTTTGACTTTCTCAACTTTGACCTTTCAGTATTCTTGATCTTGTATCCAATAGATTTATGCTCTAACACTCCTCGATACATTCCTACACGGAACGTAGAATGTTGAGAATTTTGTATTTGTTTTGATGTATTTTTTTACAGCTATAATGATCACATATTCGATTTTGCTAAAGCAAAAGAAATTAATTTTAATACTTAAAATAAATTTAAAAAAAACATATGCTTAATCAATCTTAAATTAATACGATACAATTCATTTTTAACTTGTTCCCTTTTTGATTTGGACCAATATTTTACTGCATTTCTTATTTTATTGTCCATTATCACTTGGGGAAGTAGTTGTATCTCTGCTCCAGGTGTTGAAAATTTCTTCCTAACTCTTATCATGAACCTGACCCTTTCTAGGGTCTCGTCCACATGGTGCATAAATGTCACATGTGTGAAATTGTTTTTATCTCACAATCATTTAGAGTTGTTTCCACCTCTAACTCTTTCATTATTGATCTCAGGAATTTTCTTTGTCCAACAAGCCTATTTTCTTTGATCTCAGGACCTTATTGTGTCTCTCAACCACTTGCAGTAGATAGATGAGTTTGTCTAAATGTTACATTCCAACTTATATTGGTTCATTAATATCACTTGATATATGAAAGGTGGAAATAATGTTATGAAACATGTCATCTTCTGTGAGTTCCTTGCCACAAAGATTAAGACGCATTTGGGATACAACATTTCTTTGTTGAAATCAGTTACCTTTTTGTAATTGAGTAAATGGGTTTCATTTTGTTGTTCGATTAGTTTGGGAAGTACATGTTCATGAATACTCCCGATTCTCCCTTTCAGGGCATCCAACGGTTCTTTGGGGTTTCTAGTAAAGTTATTCCTATGAAAATTAGGATTTATATGTCGTCTAAAAACATGATGTTTGTACCTTTTTAGAAGGTTGATTTTAGGGTCAATAGCGAGTTGATGGACTTTAGGTATATATTCTTGTACTTTTTCGACAAAATTAGTTTTTACATTGGATATTCTTATTTTTACTCAAGTTCTTTTGAGTTTAGGACATTGATTTCGGGATGAGTTGTTTCAACCATTTACATATATAAGGGATAATATATGATTTTCTGTTTGATAAGAGAATGGATTATGGTTATAATTATTATTTTATGTATGACACTACAACAAAAAGGACTTTATAGGACACTTTTTTGGGACACTTTTCGAGGCCCGTCCTTTAAAAAGGCTAATACGACACATTACAATATGAGTCATATTTGATTTAATCTAATAGGACACTTATTTTGATGTCTTATTAATATACCTTAATAGGACACTTTTAAGTGTCCTATTAGAGTTTAGAATAAAATAAATACAATCTTTAAGGTGTCATTATATAAAAAAGCCAACATTAGTTAACACTGATTTAGTAATAGAAGCCCAACTGAAAAAAATATCTACTATATGAATCTGGATGGAAAAGTTGGGCCCAAAAAATATTTAATACTAATTTAGAAGACTGATAAAGTTGGGCCCAAAACCCAAACCTCTTCTTAAAAGTTTGAAGATTTTTCTTTCAGCATCATCGATCTTTCATCGCTTATGAACGATTTAGAAGACGACAATTTCGTGAAAATCATCATTCTCTCTCATCGCTTATACTAATTCCTCATTACACTAATTGCTCAAGGATTTCGTGAACTTCACAGCTTACTCTCGCTCACGCTCACGCGGGTTCATTTTTTTGGTAACATCAGGTTCTTAATTCAAATTGATCATGTTCTTAGTTTTTATAATTGATTAATTGATTTTGGTTTGGTTTAAAATTTGTCCAAGTCGTGTTGTGGATTCCAAAGGGACGATTGTTGATTTCAAGTTGTAACTCTATTTCTCTTTGTTGGATCGATCTCTTATATTGAGGTAAATCTGTATCTCTAAATAAATTTGTGTAAATATTAGTGAGCAGTTGCATCTACATTTGAGAAAATAATTTTATCAAGCAAGTAATCTCCCTATACTTGTGCTTACCAACTGTATGTATATGCTGTTAAGTCAAAATCAAACATATGGATAGGTTCACTCGCCTTCTCGGCCATCACTTGGAACCATCCCTACCTTTGGCATGTCTCTAATAGATTCAAGTATGTACTAATCTCTTCATAACTTATTGCGCTTATGTATTTTGTTAGTTTATTTGATCATAGAACGTAATAGGCTTGTTGTTCTTTTCGACGTTAACAGAGTCACATCTTTGATTATGTTTTTTAATCGGTTCGTGATGGTTCTGTTTTTGGATTTAGGGTATTTTGTTCTTTTTTCGGAGTTCTTTGTAGTGGTTTTTAGTTCTAGGTTTAATTACTGAGAATTGTAGATAAACATCCTTCAATTTTGACGATTAACAAATTTTTTTGGAATTAAATCAATGACATCAATTTGTTTGTCTGATTATAATTGACAAAATTGAAGTGGCCTGCAACTTGTATATCTTTATTTATTTAGACTTGCATAAACCTTAAGTGAAGAGGCCTGCAACTTGTATATCTTTTATGCATATATATAACTGGTATTCATGCTTACTTGCATTTGCATCCACCACCCATAAACCACAGTTAAATAATCTTCAAAAACATATATAATATTGTTTTAACAAAAGTAAAAAAGAAAAATGGATGAAAAAGCAACAATTCCATATCTATAATTGTTACTTTCTTATCCACCCACATGTACCCTTAAGGATATGGAGAGTGGCTTAACTCCCATATTCATATGTATCTAGCTTTCACCAAGTCTATAGTCTATAGTCTATATATATGCATTGAAAAAAGGTGGGGGGGGGAGGTAGTAGAAGTATAAAAGAGAGTGAAGGAGGATCAACCAGGAAAATTGGACTCCTGTTCTTTGTTTCTTTTAGGGTGTGTAGAAAGAAAGAGAAGGGGGAGGGGGTAATGGCATAAGTTTTTTTGTTTTTTAATTTTGAAATTCTAATGGAATGTATAACATAGACCAGTTAAACCACAATCAGTAGAAAGTCCTATTAAGTACTCATATTCTAGTGTTTTTTGGTATGCACACAGTAATTCTACTTTTAAAGGTGTTATAAGGTTGTCTTTATGTTGGGTTCTTATTCTTTGGATCAACTATTGCTTCTTCCTTGTTGATGTTGGTCTCCAATTTTGGAGCTTTGAGGAGGAAGTTACGAGCAAAATACTATAGATGCGCAAAGGTGTCAGAAAGTCTGAAAAATCACTTTCAAAATCATAGTTGTATACATAAAGATCAGAGTTGAGAAAACTTGTAAACAGAGATATAAAACTTTGAAAACACTTGAAAACACTAAGGCATAACTCTGATTTCACTTGACCAAAGTCCGGATACATTGGGCTCGATATCTGATTGTACAAGACTGAGCTCAAAACTGGCTAAGGGTAAATCTAATCAACCTTGATCAGAACTCTGATAAAACTTTGAGCAAACTCTGAATAACCTTTTATCCAAGTCTGTACATACTTGATCACAACTCTGAACAATCTTTAGACCAATCTCTGTATTTATACTTCGATCACAATAGCTTTGATATTTAAATCTGGACAGCGTGAACATCTTTGGTCAGCTATGATCATAACTCTGAACACATATCTGCAACTTTGATAAGGCAATCAAAAAGTCTGAATGACCTTCAATAAAACTCTAAAAAGCCTCCGAACAAACTCTGGACAAGCTTTGGACAACTCTGAATAGCCTGTGATCAACAAATTTGAGTAAATATGATCAAACTCTGATGACACAGTGTTAAAACTCTAAACAATTTCGAACAATAACCCCTTACTGTTTTGATTTTGTGACTCAAACAACAACAAAAACTAATCTCTGAATAAGCAAGAACAGAATTTTGAAGCAAAGCTATCATAACTAAGATTGAATAGGACAACCTTTTCAAACTCTACAACAATATAATCAAGGTTGTAACTCTGAATAAGCCTTTCAAAAAATCTATTAATCTGTTGCGCTTCGAATATACTTACAATAGCAGCAAACAAATTTACAATTATCGAATCTGTTGTTGTTTATGTTAACTTTTTGTTTATGCTTCGAACAACAACTGCAGAACCATTTTGATGCATTGCTTTAACATAAACAACAAGAATCTGTTGTAGGTAGACTACACAGTTCTGGGATTTGAAAAACATCACGACAACGGTTGTAAATCTAAATGTGTTAGCATCGAACACAACATATGCATTTATCTAAATTTGGATACAAATCTCTAAGCTAAATAGTTTCCACGCACTAAGGTGTGTTGGTAATTGCTTTATTCAAAGATATTTTGGCATTGCCCAGGTTCATATTCTTCTTTAACCAATCATGGCGTACCTTTTCTTTTACTCAGAAGTTTATTCTTTTAACTTTTCTTCTGCCTCTTTCTTTTTATGAGTCTTCTATTGTGTTGAGTTGTCATCTGTTATAATAATTGCCTATGAGAAATCTGATTCTTGTTGAAAGCTTTTTTTATGTGTAAGTATTATAACTCCCATGGTTTTCCTTATTCCTTTTGTATTTATTTAGGGGCCAAGATGGATAATAGTTGGATGTCGTAACCAAGAATGACTATTGAGAACTGTTAGATCCCAATACAGACAGACAATTGAAGATACTTCATAGAAATGTAAAGATAAGATGAAAATTAAGAACATAATAATCAAGAACTTATCTCATATACGTTGATTCATTGATGGAGGGGAAAATGGAAAGAACACCACACTAACCATTAAGCGACTCTCATGGAAAACCTAGTCTGTGTGTGTAATCTGTGTTCTATCCCAAAACCTAAAAAGACCAAATGAGCCATGTGCACCTATTAATAGGGCCCATTTACAATAAAAAGGCTCAAGCCCATACAAGTAATTAAAAAGCCCAAAATACAATTCTTTAAAAAACATTCAATTAAATTGGGGGCTAATTTAATCTAACAAGTACAAAAAAGCCTTGGAAGAATTTCTTGGTCTTATGTTTTCTAATGAGTGTTTAGGTGGGCAAATGTTATCCATGCATTAAATGCGGTAATAAGGCATGAGTTAATCATGAGGAGGCTAGAATGCATTTGATATGCGATGGATTTTTTAGAGGTTATAGATTTGAACCTTCTATTTCCCAACCCTCTCGTCCTACATTAGATACACTCAATGACATGCAAGGATTGGTGCGCGATGCCTTTGGTATCTTAGATGAAAACATATTTAAAGATGAAATAGACATAGAAGAGGAAGAACCAGATGAGCCGAATGCAGAAGCAAAAAAGTTTTATAAACTTTTGAAAGATGTAGAGAAAGAATTATATCCCGGGTGTGAAAAGTTCTCTGTACTTTAATTTATCGTGAGACTATTTCATAGCAAGTGCATAGGAAAATTCAATGACCAAGGTTTCACCATGATGCTTGATACATTGAGGGAGCCATTCCCACATGCTTCTATTCCTAAGTCCTTGTATGAAATGAAGAAGATTATAAAGGATTTGGGTCTTAGTTATGAGAGAATTGATACATGCCCTAATGACTGTATGTTGTACCGAAACGAAAACAATAAGAAGACTGAATATGATATTTGTCACACATCAAGGTATCAACAAGGCGAAAATGAATTTGAGGATAAGTCGACTACATCCCATCAGCCTAAGAAGATTGCGGCAAAAGTTTTATGCTATTTTCCACTCAAACCAAGGTTGCAAAGGGAATATATGTCTTCCAAAACTGCTATTTCCATGAGATGGCATGAGGAAGGTCGCACTAAAGATGGTTGCTTGAGACATCCTGTAGATTCCCCTGCTTGGAAAACATTTGGTTTCCAATATCCTGATTTTGCCAAGGAGCCTCGCAATGTTTGACTTGGTTTAGCAAGTGATGGGTTTAATCCTTTTAGGACTATGAGTGTTTGTCATAGTACATGGCCTGTGGTTTTAATGCCATATAACTTGCCACCGTGGATGTGCATGAAACAACCTTATTTTATGTTATCTTTGCTCATACCTGGCCCCTCTGCTCCTGGAAATTATATAGATGTTTACTTAGAACCTTTAGTGGAGGAGCTAAAAGAGTTGTGGGATTTATTGACTAAATATGCAAGTTTTACTTGAGCTTTAGATTAATTTTCACAAGCTTTATCAAATATTTAGTGATAATTTGTTTTGACTATAGGAACAAATGCTAGACCTCAATTTTCAACTGACGGTTCGCTTGATGAGCCGGGGCCTGATGATGTATTTTCAAAAGTGATGGGAAAAGATAAACATGGCAGCGCACGCATGTACGGGCTAGGTGATAGAGCTTCAGATATATGAGGTGTCATGCCGAGTCGCTCTGCATGTTATAGGGAGAGCATGTTATGGAAAAAAGCATATAAAGATATTAGCAGTGAAGTAGCTGAGTTGAAAGATATGATATTAGAGATGCGAGTATCAAATGAACATACTTCTAGTGCTTCAAGTGTTCCCGCGACATCAACAGGTAGTCCTATAGCACCCACCAAACTTCAACCTCTAAAGGTACGTGTCACATTAGAAATATATTGATGCAATATGACTGACTGATTGATTACCTTAAGATAATATCTACTCTTGTATATATCGAGTTTTAGATTTTCTTCTAGTTATAACATGGCTCACCAATTGGGATGAATTTTAAGCTTCTAGTATAGGATAACAAAGAAGAAGAAAAAAAATACATTGATGCAATATGACTGGATTCTTTATAATGTTTAGAGTCTCTTCTATTGATCAAATAAGCTATTGGATCAAATAAGCTATTGGTTGACTCACTAGTCCTGTGGCTCCTGCCTGTTATATTGGTTGATCAAGTAAGCTATTGGGGTTCTTGAAATTTATAGAGATGGCTTGGAGAATCTTGATCAGCACACCCACCGAATGACCACTCACTGCTAAATATATATGGTCTTGTATATTCTATAAAGTTGGAAATTAAAAAATTGTCCTCGTTGGGAATGATATTTGAATATTAGTTGATCAAAAAGTTGGGACAAACTTAGTTATGAACCTCAACTTGAACAATTTTGATGTATCCATAATCGTAAGTTTTCTGACGTAATTTTAGATCATCGTCGAATAATTTGGAAAGTTAAGAGTGATTAAAAGTTTTAAACCATGTTGTTTGTGTTTAAGTTGGAAATATTTCATCGTTGTTGACGAAAATGGCTACTCTCCTACAAAATAGATGCACTGCACATGGATCTCAATGAAAATTAGATTTACTTTTAATTTCCATTAATATTTTGTCGTTTGTAATGCTTATAAGTTCAATTTTAAAATATTAATTTTTTTAGCAGCATCTACAAAGGATTTCACTACCTGTAGACTGTTGCAAATACGTCTGATGATAAGATAACAATTTTTTTAATGATCTTAATATTTCATTATTTTAGACTCATTTTTAGGATGTAGAAATTTATTTTAAATTGAACTAGACAGAGAATGTATTTCATGTGTTGTTGGACGTCAAATTATTGCATCTGTTCGTCAAAAATTACAAAGTGTTGTGTTGGTAGCTTTACTGTCTTAATAAATCTACGAGTCAATGCATTTTTAACTGTTTCTCTTATATTTTTGCATGATAAGAATAAATGATTAAGATCTTGTAAGTCACTTTCAAAGAAAATTCGACCAAATGGTTATAGAAAGCTACTGTTACGTAAGAAATGTTGGTATAACTTATGTTAGATTGTATTTAATTATGTATTATTAATGGATTCTTGGGATATTGAATAAAAATCGTAAGTTGGGACAGACTTAATTTGAATATTAGTTTGATCATTCCTCCTTGGTTGCACCTCAACTTCACCAATTTTTCTACACCAACTTTATCTTGGCCGCCAATATTTAAACCTCATTAAGAATATCAACACTTGCCATTACTTTTATTTTTCTCTTACCATTCAAATTTAGTGGGATTTGGTGGTCACTCAAGACCATGAATCCATGATGCATTGTTGTCACTTCATCCACATGGTAATCGTGTCCTATGCCTAATTCTCTCACCTCTCAAGTCTTGTGTAATTTCTCAAGCCTTGTGTCAACGTGTCTACATATGCTATTATAGATATGATATTTGAATATTGAATTGGTACTTGCACCAAAATTATTAGTATATGCGTCACATGTTTGTATCTTTGAAATCCTATTTTCTTGAATTTGATGGAATAAAGTTTAAATAAGAAGGATATGGTTGTACATGAATTAACATTAGAATTTAAGAAATTGGAGATATATAAGCTTGGAGATAAATAAATAATTTATAAATGATTCTTTTGTTGCAATTTGCGTTTGATTTGGTGTTTAGATTGCGTCATATATAGCTTGTTCTTAGAACCTTGTTCTTCAATCACGTTTTTGTAGGTTGGGGATGTTGTTCATCTTACGAGTATTATAAATTCCATGGAGATTATGGCAAGAGGACGAGTCAAGAGCTTAGATCCAGATGAATTGGTTGGTGGCGAGGAGATTGGTCCAAATTGGTGTGAGGTACATGCTCTAGTTGCTATTAAAAAGCGGGAACGTTTGGTCAGGCCATATAGATTTTTTATTAAAGTTGAAGATGCTATTGGAGCAACGATTGCATGGCCTTGTCCTTTCACTTTGGTATGTTAATCTTTTAAAACATGTGAGATTTAGTATTTATATAATTTTTTATCATATAACTTTAAGCTCATATACGTGTTCTTTAATTATAAGTGGTTCATGACGAAGATTGATATCTCTGGTTCATAGGGGACAATAAGATGTTTTGTATTAAGTAATTGTTGATTGGTACTTGGTTTTGCCATGATACAACTTTGTTGTGGGATACATAGTTTAATTGGTAGTAGATACTCATATAAGTACTTGTACGACATTGAATTTTGTCCTATCGAATCAATTCATAAAACTTTCATATATGTTTTTAAATGCAATATTACAGAATGATTTTATAATTCCATAAAGTGTCCCATATTATAGTCTTTTAGGATGTTTTTAGTGTTGCTTATTATAGCCTATTAGGTCACTTGTTAGTGTTACTTAGTTCATTTATTAAGACACGTATTTTGGTACTATATAACTGTTTTGGCGACATCAAATTTCGTCCTATAAAACCAATTTTTCGGACGCTCATATTTGTTTTTAAATCTAAACATTTTATGATAACATAAAGCGTCCTATATTATAGTCTATTAGGACACTTTTTAGTGTTACTTAATCCATTTTATAGGACTATGGAATTTGTATCATAATCGTAGACCTTATTAGGACGCTCAAATTCATCCTACTAACCTAATACAACGCCTTTAGAGGGGACACATATGCTTTTTGTCCTATAAACTTAAAAGTCCTATTAACTACCCTATTAGGACACTAATGGGTGTCCTATAAACCCCTTTTTGTTGTAGTGTGAAATTTCATTATCATAACAATATTGGATTTTTGTATGCTTACCTTTTGTTGATAATACTTCATCAATATTCACTACTACAAAAAAAGGTTTTATACACGGTTATAAAGGACTTTTTACACGGTTTTGCAACCGTGTAAAAGGCCAACGTGTAAAAAAGTGCGAGACCTTTTTACACGGTTTTGGAACCGTGTAAAAATGTGTAAAGCCCGTGTCCCAGTACGGTTTTAATTTTAATTTTTATGTCCTTATTTAATGCGTTTGTAAACATTTTGGTCCTTAGGGGTTAAATATTTAAAAATCCAAATTTTGGTGGATTAAAATTTTGGCAAGACTTTATAGCGAGGGACTAGAGTTGGCAATTGGTGAAGATTGCATGGGCCGGGCCTTGAGGATCGATTCCTCATGGACTTAATATTAAAAAAAAATAATAACTCAAAAGGAAGGAAAAATCCTACTTGGCGGACAATTCTCTTTTTCTCTCCTCCCTTCCTCCCTTGCGCCGTGAACCACCCAAAACCCCAGCGCCGCCGCCGTGGCTGCTTGCCGCTGGCATGAACGAGAGTGACGAGAGTGAGACACGGAGCCGTTGAGTTGTCGCGTTAGCTGCTGCGTTTTCTCGATAGGTAAGGTTTTTTATTTCTCTTTCTCTTCTTTTCTTTTCGTTTCGGCGTTGAAATCCAAAGAAAAGACGCCATAACCACCGGTGGCCGCCGCCGCCGCCTACCACTGCCGGAGGTGGCAGAGGGTGGTGCGTGGTCTTGTCCATCCCTTGCAAACTCAAAAACCCGGACTCGTTGCAAACCCGAAAGCCCTTAATCGTTTTAAAAAAAAAGGTTATCATTTTTGTGAAAGTGTGCAATCTGCCATTGTTTTGCGTCGGTCATAACTTTTCCGTCGTAGCTCAGTTCGAGGCGAAACTGGTGCCCATTGTTCACATTCTGTGTCGGGCACATTTTTCGTGTTTTAGCGAAAACCCGATTAAGCTTCTAACTGTGTGCAAAATAGCCATTTTTATAGCAGGTCTGAATCTGCCAGAATGACGTTTCAGTTTTAGAAAAATCATATAAAATTGTAGGAAAATCCTTAGAACGCGTATAATATGTCCCTGGAAGGCTAAGACCTAGACCTACCTGGTTGTAAACAGTCATTTCTAAATTCGTGGGTTTAGAAGGGGTTAAACAGGTCTTGAACAGACCTGCAATTTAGGCCGAAAAGGAGAAATATCACCCGTCTAATCTCATACTTATATTTAAGGGTCCCGGGTTTCGAATTGACACTATGTAGCGCTTATTTAGGTCTCAAGAAGTGATTTTGGGGTTGGCTAGCTCGTGTGATCATTCGAGATTTCTACATCGCTTTTGAGGTGAGTTCACTCACTACGTAGAACTATGATTATATTTACATTACTGTAACTCGCATGTGCTAAGTGGTATTACTTGTTGTGTGATACTAGATAGTGTTGTGACTACTATGGACCTTGGGTGTCGTGTAAACTCGGTCGGACCGAGGGTTCGGTGGGACCGAGGATGGTGTACACGAGTGGCGTAGGAACTCGGTAGGACCGGGGGATACGTGCACGATTATTGTGTGTCATCGGGGAGACCGATGGTTGCTGATTAGGTGGGTTGTTGTGAGTATGCTTGTTAAGGATGCGTTCTTTGACTTGTATGCTTCGTTATGTGTATCTACCTGTGTAGAGTTAATGTTATAATTGTGTTATACGTGGTGTTGAATTCACAAAGCTTTGTGCTTACTCTTTCCTAATAAATTGTGGTTTCAGGTACTAGTGGCTCCAAGGCGTGATGGTACACACTGGCGCATAAGAAGAGTTCTTTGCAGTCATGAGATTTAGTTTATACTTTAAAACAATTCGATTCCACTGCTTAGTTTAAATGAGAACGTTTATCATTTAAGTTTGCAAATGAAACGGTTATTTGGATTATTAATGGAGTCTTTGCAATTAAATGGTTATTTGTAAAAGTTAATTTTTTTTCTTTTGAAATTTTTGGGACGTTACAACTTGGTATCAGAGCACAGCTTGAGTGAATCAAACACATCTCGGTGTGGTTTATCTCAAGTTTGCGGCTATAAAATTTCTTTTTTTTTAAAGAAAGAAAAAGTCTTTGGAAAAATAAAAGAAAGGAAAATGCGTTTGAGAAACGGTGATCGAGAGCGCAGTGTGTACTGTCAGCCGGAGCCAAGAGAAACTGTACAATACTTAGTGTATTTATTGTTTTCTAGATCATAGGAGTATGCATGCTAGATTGCTTGTGCTATTTGCTCTGTGCTGTATGTTCATTGCTTGCTAGTAGGAATTTATGCTAGTCATGGTAGGTTGTTAAGTGAATGCCCTATGGGTTGTATGTAGTAAGAATCGCATAGCCTTAGAATATTTGATTTAGTTCTATTGCGCAGCTCTTGTTTGAGTCAAACCGTTTTAGGATATAATCTTGTATTCGAATGTCTATTTGGTTCACGCTGCATGTGACGGGGTATTCGCGAGGTAACTCGTTATGACCAGTAGGGATTTCGTTATAGCAAGGGTAGTGTTTTGGGATGGAAATTCCTAGGAAGCTAGGAAGAGTGTGTACATATGTTGATGCGGGCATATAGGTATAGTTATCAGCAAGAGACTACTTGGACACTTCGGGATAGGACCCGGAACGAGAAATGATAGGTGTGGAAGGTAGTAGTAGAGCTCCTACTACCGGAAGCACAGGATCAATGCTTGAGTCGGGGAAAGTCACGAGGAATCCAAGGAGTTGAGCGTGAGCACTGTGCAGTATGCTTCACTCACTACGATGATGGAGGCTGCCCGGAGATGGGAACTCGAGTTAAAGACTCAAGTGAAGAAGAGAAAGGCGGCACAGGCGGTGATGCCAATCTCTGCTGTACCGAAGAAGTCAAGATTCTCGGACTCACGCTCGAGCCCAAGGAGCGGTGGGTTTAAGCCTAGGGATGCTAGTGGGAAGAGAACTGATGGATACTTCAAGTGTGGGCAGGTCGGTCATTTCAGTAGAGATTGTAAAGTGTCGTTAATGGTCTGCTTTAACTGCAAGCAGTCACGTGAAGGCCAATTGTCCGAACACGAGGGTAGCTGATGGGAGTGGGGCACAAATGGCTCCTGCGAAAGCCCCACTGCGTATTACTGATGGTCGAGCAGGTCAACCGGGATCGGAGGCAGCCCGAGGTAGAGTTCATCAGCTGAAGGTGGACGAGGCGTAGGCGACGCCTAAGGTGGTGTTAGGTACGTGCCTAGTTAACTCGGTGCCTGCGGTAGTGATGTTTGATAGCGGGGCTACTCATTCGTTTGTGTCTCGCACTTTTAGCGAGTGGTTGGGCCGAGTTGTAGGGTGGTTAGGGTGCCCTCTGGTAGTCGAGGTTGCTGATGACAGGACCTTGATAGTTTCGGATGTCTATCGGGGATGCACATTGTAAATCTCGGGTGTGAGGTTTCCCATCGACCTAATTCCGATTTCTATGTGGGAGCTATGTGTAATTGTGGGCATGGATTGGATATATACGTTTGATGCGGAGATTGTTTGTCGTCACAAACAAGTGCGAGTTTGAACCCCAAGCGGGGGAGAATTGTTGGTTCAGGGAGACTCGCCTAGATGGAATTCAGCGATATGTTCAGCTGCGAGGGCTCGGAGATATTTACAGCATAATGTGCAAGGATACTTGACATATGTGACATACATGCGAGTTGGCAAGGGGAAGGAAACTGCGGAAGACGTGCCAGTCGTACAAGAGTTTACCGATGTGTTTCCCTATGATTTTTTAGGGATACCTCCCGAGCGACAGGTAGAGTTTCGAATTGATCTAATTCCGGGTGCTGCTCCTGTGGCCAAGGCACCTTACCGCCTGGATCCACCGGAAATGAAAGAGTTGTACACTCAGTTGTAGGAACTTCTCGAAAAGGAGTTCATTAAGCCGAGTTGTTCACCGTGGGGAGAGCTTATTTTGTTTGTGAAGAAGAAGGACGGGTCTCAATGGATGTGTATAGACTACCGCGAGCTGAATAAGCTTACGGTCAAGAATCTTTATCCTCTGCCAAGGATTGACGATATGTTCGACCAGCTTCAGGGAGCCTCGTGGTTCTCTAAGATTGATTTGAGGTCATGATATCATCAGATGCGTGTTAGCTCCAAATCTTCATTTGTTAAAGTGTTTAAAATATCTAAGTCCCACTTCAGACGACTTCCAGAGACAGACTTCAGAGGACGAAGACTTCAGAGGACAAACCTGCCTCTGAAGTACTTATCAGAGATTGCAACTTTCAGAGAAGACATCAGAGATAGCTTTATCAGAGGCTTTGAAGACAACGTCAGAGCTCTGAAGACATTCTCTCTGAAGATGTTTACACTGAAGTTATCTACGAGTGAACAGAAGAACTGATGACACGTCACCTTGTGATAAGATTTACTTTCTAGAATAGGTCACTGTTCAGCATGCTTCTATTTGTCATACAAGTACACTACTTAATTTATGGTCCTATAAATAGGACCATCACCTTATTTTTCAAGTGTGCTTGAGAAGTTATATATCTGATAATATAAGTTAAATACTTTATTCCAAGAATATCTTGTTTATCTTTATCTGCTTTATGAACTGTGATATTTGAATCTCATTTGATATTAAACTGTATTGCTTCCGCTGTCATTACTCTTATTGTTTATATCATTGTTACGAGATTAAATCTGGGATCCAACAATTGGTATCAGAGCTTCCTTTGTTTCTAAACAAAGAAAGATCATATCTGCATACTCGGATAGATTTACATCTCATTGATTCTAAACTTTCAATATATGTGCATGTTCATATAAACCCAGTTTATTAAAGAACATCATATGCTCTAGATTTGATAGTAAATCTCAGTTCATTACAAAAAGCATCAGTTCTTCAAATCTTCATTTTTTAAAATGGCAAACTCAAGCATAAGTGTCATTTATACAGCTGGGTCATTAACAAAACCTCCTACACTTTTAAGGGATGAATATCCCCAATGGAAGATAAGGATGGTAAATTTCCTAGAAGGTATGGACAGGGATCTTTTTAGATCTGTGAACGTTGGACCTCACATTCCAATGGTGTTGGTACCAAGAGTTCCTGCAACAGCAGATACTGCCGAAATACGTGCATATTATGAAAAGAAAACCACAAACTTCACTGATGAAGAAAATAATATGATGGATAATGACTCAAAAGCTGTTAGATTACTCATAATGGCCATTCCCAATGATATCTTTCAAGAACATGATTCTTGTAAAACTGCAAAAGAGATATGGGATCAGTTGTTAAATCAACTTGAAGGTGGCCTACAAACCCAGAAAAATAGAAGAAATCTATGCATCAATGAATATCATGATTTTCATGCTCTACCAGAAGAAACATTACACCAAACTTACTCAAGATTCAACATTCTAATAAACAAATGCAGAAAGTTTGGAGTAATAAGAACAAAAGAGGAAAACAACGTTTTTTTTTTGAAAAGCTTGAATGAAGAATGGTCACAACTGTCCATATCTATACAGGCTAATCAAGATCTTGAGTCATGGTCATTAACTGACATTTATGGTACTCTTGTTGCACATGAAAAAGAAGTTATGAAGCAAAAATCAAAAACCTCTTTGGGTGGACCCCTTGCACTTGTTTCAAAACAAATATCGAAAGAAAACAACTGTGAAGAGTCACAAAAATGTTTGGAAACAAAAAGAAGATCCAAAAAGGTCTTGATAGCAGAAGAAACTCATACAAATTCAGACTCAGATGAAGATATAAATGCCTTCGCCAAATCTCTTGCATTAATCACTCATCAATTTAACAAGAAATTTGGTAAGAAGGTATTTGAAGGAAGGAGAGAGAATGAAGAAAGAAGAAATCCGGAAAGAAGATTTCAACAAGAACCCAGATTCACTCCATATAGTGATCAAAAGGGTGCAAACTTCAACCATGATGATGCAACACAGCAAACAAGACCACAACAACCATTCCAACCAAGGTATCCACAACCACAGAGATACTTCAAACCTCAAGAACAGAAGGTAGAGACAAGTACTGCCACTCTTCCAACAAATCAAAATGATGGAAGATGCTTCAGATGTGGAAAACCAGGCCACTTCTCTGCAAACTGTAGAGGAAAACTTGTCAAAGATCAAGATTACTACAAGAACAAATACAAATACAATGTAAAAGAAAGAGTTATTGTAGCAGAAATGGAAGACTGGCTATCAGACTCGACAAGCAACGGCGAGGAAGAGCCAACAAATCTCTGTGGTATGGCTTTTTCAGATGGAAATCAAACTGATGAAGCATCTGAAGACAACTCTGAGAAGGTAAACTCTCTTTACACCTCTCACAGTGATCCTGAAATAGATGCATTTAAACTAATTAATGAACTTCAGGATTTAGAGCAAAAGTTTGTTGAAGAAAAATAGAAAAGAGAGCAAGTAACAAAAGAGCTCATTTTTTACAAAAGAGAAAAGAATCTTCTGAAATCAGAAAAGAAAGAAATTTTTCTTGAAAAAACCAAACTTGAAGAAACCTACAAGCAAAAAGAAAAATCTTTTTCAGAAGAAATAAGAGAAATTGAGAAAGTTTTAAAAGGAAAAGAAGAAGAAGTAAAGAAATCTGAGTATGAAAGGCTCAATTCTATTGCCTTAACCAAATTTTTTCAAAAGGAAAGAGAAATCCTACATCAATCTCTAGATAGAAAAAATCTTCGAATCAAAAGCTATGTTAATGCACAAAGTGTTTTCGACAAAATAAAAACTGAAATGGACTCTCAAAGGATAGGATTCAATGGATTGGAGAAAACTTCACTTTCTTCCACTTTCTGTATGGGAAAGGTCCAAAGCTTTGAAGGTCCATCTCTGAATAATTTCAAAAGAATGAAAACATCAGAGGGATCAAAAGCAAGAGCTTCGAATTTCAAAAATACTACGTACTCTGAAGTAAAAGACATTCAAGAGTCTGTGCTACAGATAAAAGAAGAAACTTCAGAGGTACTCTTTACAAAACCTCAGAGCTATGATCCCAAAGAAATTTTCAGATTTTATGCTTTCATCTCAAGTGAATCAGAGACATTTGAACCAAGTACCTCTGATACAAGTACTTCTGAAAATGGATCTCAGAGTTCACTTAATCCGAATGCTCCTCTGTATTCACCAAAGTCAGATGAAAACATCAGAACTGCGTTTGAAGATGATGTTCAAAAGATATGGAAAGAAAATGTCATGGAGGACTTAAAAAAAAGCATGAAACGGATCATCAAAGTCTCTAAGATCAAAAGAAATTAAAAAAACCAATAGAGGTAGATATCTCTATTAAATCTAAGAGAGACTTTCTTGACTCTGATTCAGAATCTGATTTAGAGATTGATGAACAGATTTTTTGTAAACCAGGGAATGTAATTCACAAAAAGATAGAAACTGTTGGCTCTGGTATTTTGAATGTTCCAATTTCAGTATTGAAAACCAAAACCAGAATACCAATAAGTCCTGATTTTGCAAATATGTATTTACAAGCAAAAACATCCCCGGAACTTGAAAAAGAGTTGCAAGAAAAGGCAAAGAATAAAACAAACACTTCTGGTTCTCACACCTATAAAACAATAAAATTCTCTCCTGAACAAAAAGGCAAATGGTCAAAAATTAACCATATTGATCCTGTATGTGCAGTAAGCAACAAAGTAAAGAAGATGTTTTTGAACAAGAAAAAGCAACTTGAAAAGAAGACTGTCTTTCAAGAAAAAAGAAAAAAAGTAGTTAGGGATAAATGTAATATTCCTAGTGCTAGTTTCAAAAGAAGTCAAAATGTAACAAATGCTTTTAATAAAAAGAAAAACTTTGCTCCTACTTCTTCTTGTTCTATTAATTGTAACTGCATTTATCTCTTGATGAAACTGAAGAATCATTTTAAAGGATCACACTGCCTTTTGAATCAATCTCTGAAAAATATCTCAGAGACAAAATCTCAAAAGAAGACAAGTAAAGGCAAGACATCAAAAGATGAGATGCCAAAAAGTCATACAAATCCACCAAAGTCTAACACAAAAGGACCCATAATGAGGTGGGTACCTAAGAAACAATAATCTGTCTTGCAGAAACAGTCAATGCCAATCTGGTACCTAGATTCTGGATGTTCAAGGCATATGACTGGAGATAAAGAACTGTTATCCTCATTCGAAGCAAAATCTGGAGGAGCAGTTACTTTTGGAGACAACAAGCAAGGACAGATTAAAGGATATGGTGAGTTATCAAGAGGAAATGTTTCAGTATCAAAGGTTGCTTATGTGGATGGATTAAAACACAATCTGATAAGCATAAGTCAACTTTGTGATCATGGTTTTGATGTGAAATTTCAAAGAAAATATTGTTCACTTCTTCACTCAGAATCAGATCAAGAAATGCTAAGAGCAGACAGAAAAGGTAACCTCTACAAAATGAACTTTACCAAAATCACAGACACTGATTCGGAGAAACTTTGTCTTGTATCTCTGAATAGTGAAGAAATCTGGCTCTGGCATAAAAAGCTTTCACATCTAAACTTTTCCTCACTTGATAAGTTAGTTAAACTTAATTTGGTTAAGGGATTACCATATCTAAAGTTTAACAAAGATCATCTTTGTTCTGCTTGTGAGATGGGAAAAATGAAAAGATCTTCCCATAAAACCAAAAGTGAAAACAACTGTCCTAGACCTCTGCACATGCTTCATCTGGACCTCTGTGGTCCTATCTCTATACAGAGTCTAGCAGGTAAGAAATACATTCTGGTTCTGATTGATGAATTTTCCAGATACACATGGATAGAATTCATCAGAGCTAAATCTGATGTACCTGACATATTAATAAGGTTGTTGAAAAGATTACAGGTTCTATTCAGCAGCAAAGTTCAGAAACTAAGAAGTGATAATGGAACAGAGTTCAGAAATGCCAAAATCAATTCTTATCTATCAGAAGAAGGCATTACTCCTAACTTTTCTGCAGCAAGAACTCCTCAACAAAATGGAGTAGTTGAAAGAAAAAACAGAACACTTGTTGAAGCTGCAAGAACAATGCTTGCTGGATCTGATCTTTCAACAAATTTTTGGGCAGAAGCAGTAGCAACAGCCTGCTTTACTCAGAATAGAGCTACAATTGTCAAGAGATTTCAGAAAACATCCTATGAACTCATTAACAATTGGAAACCTAATGTTAAAAATTTTCATGTTTTTGGATGCAGGTGTTACATTCTGAAAGATAGAGAATATCTTGTAAAGTTTGACATGAAAGCTGATGAGGGAAAATTCATTGGATATTCATTAGCCTCAAAAGCTTTCAGAGTGTTCAATCTTAGAACAAGGACTATCCAAGAGAGCATCAATATCTCTATTGACGACAATAAAAGCTCTAAACAACAAGAGAGTTTCTCGTCACCTATCTCTGAATCATCAAGGGAATCTGAATTAAACAAAATATTTGAAGATTTCTTTGATGATGAAAACTCTGAAGTTATCTTCAGAGATAGACCGAGAGAGAATTCAGAAGAACCTCAAGAAACAGGTACAACCCTTTCAGGGCCCTCTGAATTAACACCTTCTGTTTCACCAAATGCAGATCAGCAAAGTGAATCAGAAGATGATCAAGAAGTATCTGAAGTAACTCCAGAAGAAAATGGTGAAGTACAAGAATCTGCTTCACCATCTCTGGAACAAAACTCAGAGCCTCTGAACAGTACAACAGAGGTGTCACCAACTATCAGAGCCTCTGAAGCTCAAACTCCACCCCAAATTTTTGCTCCAATCACCAGATGGACAAAAGATCATCCAATTGATCAAATCATTGGATCCTCATCCACAGGAGTTAAAACAAGATCTGCCACCATCAATGAATGCTTCTATATAAACTTTTAGAGCATTATTGAACCAAAGAAGGTAAAAGAAGCTCTTGAAGATCCTCATTGGATATTTGCAATGCAGGATGAACTTCAAGAGTTTGTAAGAAACAAAGTCTGGACCCTATTTCCTCTTCCCAAAGGAAAATTTGCAATTGGAACGAAATGGGTTTTCAGAAACAAAAAGGATGAGGATGGAATAATTATCAGGAACAAAGCCAGGTTGGTTGCAAAAGGATATTGCCAGGAAGAAGGCATTGATTATGATGAAACCTTTGCACCTGTAGCTAGGCTAGAAGCAATCAGAATCTTCTTAGCCTATGCTGCACACAAAGGATTCAAAGTTTATCAAATGGATGTTAAATCTGCATTTCTTCATGGTAAATTAAATGAAGAAGTTTATGTCCAGCAACCACCTGGATTTGAAAGTACAGAGTATCCTAATCATGTTTATTATTTGGATAAAGCTCTGTATGGACTTAAACAAGCCCCAAGAGCTTGGTATGAAACTATGTCCACCTTTCTAATTCAAAATGAATTTGAAAAAGGCATAATTGATACTACCTTATTCATCAAAAGGTACAAAAATGAGATGCTTTTAGTACAAATTTATGTTGATGACATTATATTTGGCTCTACAAATCAAAAGTATTGTGACAAGTTCTTAGAGTTGATGAAGAGTGAATTTCAGATGAGCCTCATGGGAGAATTAACTTTCTTTCTGGGCTTACAAGTAAAACAAACTTCAGAAGGTACATTCATAAGTCAATCTAAGCATGTCTCTGAAATTTTGCAAAAGTACAAACTCAATGATTCAACTTCGATGAGAACACCTCTATCCACCGGAGTCAAACTTGACTCTGATCCTTCAGGAGAATCTGTGGATATAAAAACCTACAGAGGCATGATAGGTTCACTATTATACTTAACTGCAAGTAGGTTTGACATAATGTTTGCAACATGTCTTTGTGCTAGATATCAAGCAAATCCAAAAGAATCTCATTTATCTATTGTCAAGAGAATTTTCAGATACCTCAGAGGGTCACACTCATTAGGCCTCTGGTATCCAAAACTTTCTAGTTTTGATCTAACAGCTTACACTGATGCAGATCATGCTGGATGTAAGCTTGACAGAAAAAGTACCTCCGGATGCTGTCAGTTATTGGGCAATAAGCTGGTAAGTTGGTCATCCAAGAAGCAAAACTTTGTTTCAACTTCAACTGCAGAGGCAGAATATGTTGCTGCTGCTAGTTGCTGCTCATAAGTAATATGGATGAAAACTCAGCTCAGAGATTATGGCCAACAATTTGAAAGAATTTCAATTCTCTGTGATTCAAAAAGTGTCATAGCCATCTCTGCCAATCCAGTACAACACTCCAAAACCAAGCACATCGATGTAAGGTACCACTTTTTGAAAGATCATGTTGAAAAGGAAACAATAGAGATGTATTTTGTACCAACTGAACTACAACTTGCTGATATTTTCACAAAAGCTTTAGATGAACGAAGGTTCAATTTTTTAATTAGCATGTTGGGAATGTTGAATATGTCTACCTAACAAAGAAGAAACTCAGAGTCTCTGATCGATTATCAGAGACTCTGAACCAAGTAGCATATGTCAATCAGTGCTTAACACAAGAAAACATCAGAGTCTCTGATCCATTCATCAGAGCCTCTGAACTTTTTCACAAATGGTAAAAATCACTCTTTTGTTTTTCCAATCATGTGTCAAGGGGGAGAACATAAAAGACTTCATTCTTTGGTCAAGGGGGAGACAAAGACCCTTTCATCTTTCAAGGGGGAGAAAAGTTTGTCTCTGATATTTATATCAGAGCCTCTGATCTTGTCTCTGATATTTATATCAGAGCTTCTGATCTTTTCTCATTAAACGAATATTCCAGGAAATTCTTTTAATAATAAATCTTTTTGGATAACCATTTGTTTCTTTTCAAAAAGCCCAACTGGCGGTTTTCTGACACAAAGCGACTCTCCCCTACACACCTAAACGTGTCACCTATTAATTAGGGGATGATGGAACGTCCTTTCTAACATTGGGACTCTCATTCGCCGCTTCCATAACCTCTCCCTCTACCTTTTGTGTCTATAAAAACCCTGTTTCACTTTTCATTATTCTTTACGCTCTCAGAATTCAAAATCCCAAATCTCTCTTTCTAAGCTCTCATCCTTCTCAACCTGCAACAATGGCAGCTCATTCTCAAACTTCAGATAACTCCAGCAAACTTGTTCCAAGCTTGAATATGGCACAGTTCGATGTTCCAGTAAAAGGTAACAACTACTTTCTGGACGTCACCCCAACCAAATACGATGAACAGTTTCGCCCAATCCTCGACTTTTTCACCAACTGCGAACTCAATGATGTTCTAACCAAACATGCCTCAGACATTCCCCTTCGCTTTGTCCAACAATGGTGGTATTCAAGTGAATATGATGATGAAAAAGAAGGACTGGTTGGATACATTGACCTAGGTGAACAAAGCATGAACATAAGAATCACCCCACAAACCCTAACTCGCCGATTCAACCTGCTCACGAAAACTGATCTTCAAATAGAAAACTTTGAGAAACCACCAACTCAAGAAGTTCTTCTTCAGTTTCTCCACCACTTAGGCTAAAACAAGGAAATCACACGTCTAAGTCAATTCAGACGTCAATACCTGCCTCCCAAGTGGAACTTTATGTTTAGTGTTCTCAACCGAACAATTACCTGCAAGATTGGAAGCCAGGATCAGACTCATCCAGCGATTCTAGCCATAATGTATGATCTCTTCTTCAACAGAAGCATAAATATGGCTCACATTCTCTTCTGTGAGATGCTAACGACAGTGGACAAGAAGAACAAGGACTTGGCCAAAGGAAAACAACCAATATCGGTACTATTTCCCAGGTTCATCTCTGTGGTCATTCAACGAGCAATGGATAAATTCTCCATCACTGAGGAGGGCCCAAGGACACCTCTGTTTATGATGAACTCGTTCAAAGCTACAGAGGTTCCTCCTTATGCAAATGACCGACGTTTCCCATACACCATGATCGAGGTAATTCCTGCTGACTCTTATACCCATCTCCTACTTAGTCGTGTTGCCCAACCATCAGAACCGATGATGGGATCCCCAACACACGTAGGTTCTGAGCCTGAGCCTGAATCAGAGAGTGATATCTCTGATACTGCTCAAAATGTTAACAGAGCGCAACCAGAGGGTTGCTCTGAGAGAGTAAGGAAGAGAAAACATGAGAACCCTCGCTCTAACGAAGAGAATACCTCTGTCAGAGCAGAGGAAGGTGAGGAAGAAAGAATTCCAGAGGGTGAGTTTCTAAACTTAGCATATGAGGAAGGTGAGGTAGAAAAAGATGTCCTTGCTGACACACATGAAAGATTCCAAAGCCCAAATCCCCGTGCAAACAAATTTACTGTCCAAGATGGTACAACATCAATGGACATTGAAACAGAGGTGCACACCTCGAACCCTACCCATCCTAACCGCTCAGAGGCATCTACTTCTGCCTCTGAAGCACGCACCACAGGGGAAACCTCTGATGCGGCTAAGTCCTCTCAACAGGACTTGGACCAAGATAAAAATACTCATTCACCCTAGAGTATGTCACCTCCACACACACATGATGCCTTTGTGGCTCATAAAAAGTTGGACCGTCCCTTAGATCGTAAGGATTGCCTGTCAGAAAAAGAATGGCACGACCTTCTTGCACATGGACTCCTTAGCCTGGACAGCAAGATTTCCACCCACATTCGTTTCTCATCATCAGATTCTGACTCTGATGATCAGAGGCCAATCGGAACCATTATAGGGAAATCCTTGAAAAAGGGTCCCCAAGGATTAATGGGAAGTCCTTCCGGAGTCAATATCAAGCCAACTCCGAAAGAAGGCCCCTCTAAACTCGAGGGAAACTTAGAATCATGTGTTGATCCTAAGGTCACCCCTCTGATTATGTTACCAAAGAGGAGTTCAGAATATTTGGTGATGAAATCTGAGAATCTCTGAAGGAGATTAAACTTCTAATGGAGAAGACCTCAGAGGCCTCTGCCTCAAACTCTGAAGTTGCAAAGCTCACTTCAGAGGTCTCTGAGCTGCGCATGACCGTTAACTCTCAGAACGCTAAACTGGATGCTTTGGAAAGCCTGGTCATAAAAAATGACTCGGTTTTATCCAGAGAAAATTAGAACTCCACAACAGAGCTCCTCAAGGCGATTCCAGCTCCCTCTGCCCCCATTCCAACACATGCAGACTTTTCTCAATTCAAAGAGGAAGTCTTGCGTTCTTTGGCAGAGGTACTTGCAAGGATCCCTACCTCCTCTGCTGCTCCTGCTACATCAGAATTTGTTACAAAGGCTGACCTAACCAACTTCTCCAAGAAGATCACCAGCAATGTAATGAATATCTCCAGCAAGTTCGTCTCCAAGACCACTCAGCAGAACAAAAAGATTGAAGACCTTCTACAGAATGTCAAATCTTTAGAGGAAGTATTGAAGAGAAAGGAACCAAAGGTCGCATGCTCTGAGGAAGCCCGGAAGAAAGCCAAGTATGAAGATTCTGATGACAATGATGACCAACCTCCGGGGTCATCCGATCTTCATAAGGGGAAGAAGACGACTACACCAAAAACTGTTGAAACACAAAAGGAGTCCACTCCCTCTGAATCAAACCAAAGCAAGGAGAAAGGAACAGAGAGACGTTCAACCTCAACCTCTGCTGAAGATATACAGGTCACTTTAAAGTCTCCAGTACCTATCATCTTTCTAGCACCATCCACATTGAGTGCTCCAATAGTTCTAATAACAGCTGCAACTCCAGAAACTATTGGAGCCCGGGAAGAAGATGAGGACGAGCAACTAGTAGACTTCTCTACGTCAGAAGATGCATTCTCATCACCAGAAAGACCAACTTATGTGATGAGAGATGCTTACGAATCAGAGGCTGAAAGAGCAGAATCAAAATCTGAAAAAGAAGAAAAATCAGATTCTGGAAGAGAAGTTGCTGAAGAAGAAATTGAAGTAATTGATGTCGAAGAGTATGTATTCAAGAATGCTCAACCACATCATACTTCAACAGCAACAGAGCTGATGGAATCACCAAAGATAGATGGCTACATCTCTGAACCCACAACAGATAATCCTCCACAGACGAAGGAACCAGAAATCATGGTCGCTTATGAACAGGCTCCTTCAGAGAATCCTATTCAGAAGGCAAGCATCGGTCTTCCAGCCAAAGTGTTCAATAAACCTCCTACATTCCTTGAATCAAATCTCGAAGCTTCCATAGAAGACCACTTCAGATACATCTACTGTGAGTTCAATATGGCAGACACTTTAGTCATTCCTCTGAATCCAAGGATCAGAGAGGACATGCTGGACTATGAGCGAAGATTTGTCAGAGATAAAACCAGACCAAGAGCATAGGTCCTCTTTGATGATCCAATCACCAAGATCAACAAAATCTCAGAAAATACCTTTGCTTACAACAAGATCAACTATAGGCACTATGTGGTAACTCGATCTGATCAGAAGATTTACGAGTTCAATGATAATGATCTTGTAAATCTAAATCCATATGATTTACCACATTTATATGCCTATTGCTCTGCTAGATATGATCATGGAAGAAGGGAAATAAGGATGGGCATGGTTGAAGTCAGACGGGCAATGGAGGCCTATGTCAAATACACAGCAAAACGTGACTTTCAAATTGCTCTGAACCTAGGGGAAGAAAAGCTGGAGGTAACTGAACCTGTGGAGTCATTCGATAAACTTAAAGAACAGAAGACTGGATCAATCGTTGCAGAACCTCTGGGTTTCGTCTACAGAGTAAATCAAGTAAAGAAGATCTTTCTAGCTTCGGAAGTGTCGAAGTACTCTGATGAAACCTTGAGAGGTATAAAGAAAATGATCCATGTAAAAGAAGAAAGGCACAGAGCAGATTTACTTGCAAAACTTGACATAGAGATTGACTCGATGATCAACTTCAGAGCTCTGATCATGAAGTTCCATGGAATCTGTTCAAGTGACAAATTTTAAGCATGCTTCCTTGTTCTTGAATATTACTTTTTCTATAATGTATTTCCAACTGTTTTAGTAATATTTAAGAGGATGATTTTCTCCTCTATGCTTTCTAGTTTAAGTTATGTTCTCTGCTATTCTTGCATCTTTTATTTTCAACACTTAGGGGGAGATTGTTAGCTCCAAATCTTCATTTGTTAAATTGTTTAAAATATCTAAGTCCCACTTCAGAGGACTTCCAGAGACAGACTTCAGAGGACAAACCTGCCTCTGAAGTACTTATCAGAGATTGCAACTTTCAGAGAAGACATCAGAGACAGCTTCATCAGAGGCTCTGAAGACAACGTCAGAGCTCTGAAGACATTCTCTCTGAAGATGTTCACACTGAAGTTATCTACGAGTGAACAGAAGAACTGATGACACGTCACCTTGTGATAAGATTTACTTTCTAGAATAGGTCACTGTTCAGCATGCTTCTATTCGTCATACAAGTACACTACTTACTTTATGGTCCTATAAATAGGACCATCACCTTATTGTTCAAGTGTGCTTGAGAAGTTATATATCAGATAATATAAGTTAAATACTTTATTCCAAGAATATCTTGTTTATCTTTATCTGCTTTATGAACTGTGATATTTGAATCTCATTTGATATTAAACTGTATTGCTTCCGCTGTCATTACTCTTATTGTTTATATCATTGTTACGAGATTAAATCTGGGATCCAACAATGCGGGTAAGGAGTGAGGTTACGGAGAAGACGGCCTTTCGCACACGTTATGGCCATTACGAGTTTGTGGTTTGGGCTCACCAATGCTCCGACAGCGTTCATGGACCTCATGAACCGGGTATGTAGCCCGATGTTGGACCGGTCGGTGATCGTGTTCATCGACGATATTCTCGTATATTCGAAGACAAAGGAAGAGCACGAGACGCATTTGCGAGAGGTTTTAGATGTTTTGAGGCGGGAGAAGCTTTATGCTAAGTCCTCTAAGTGCGAATTCTGGTTACGAGAGGTCCAATTCCTAGGACGTGTCGTAAATCAAAATGGTATTATGGTCGATACGGACAAGATTTCAGCGGTGATGCGGTCGAAAGTGCCGAAAACTCCCACCGAGGTACGGAGCTTTCTAGGGTTGGCGGGGTACTATGGGAGATTTATCCAAGATTTCTCCAAGATTGTGTTGCCTTTGACCAGTTTGACAAAGAAATCTGCGGCTTTCAGCTGGGGTGAGGAGCAGCAGAGGGCCTTCGAGGAGCTACGCAGACGGTTATGCGAGGCTCCGGTATTAACCTTGCCCAAGGGCATGGAGGATTTGGTGGTGTACTGTGACGCTTCTTATTAGGGCTTGGGTGTCGTGCTCATGCAGTGCGGTAAGGTTATAGCCTACGCTTCGAGACAGTTGAAGCCTCATGAGGCGAATTACCCGACTCATGATTTAGAATTGGGAGAGGTGGTGTTTGCCCTCAAGATTTGGAGGCATTATCTGTATGGTGAAAAGTGTACGATTTACACTGACCATAAGAGCCTCAAATACCTGATGGATCAGCAGAATCTCAATATGCGTCAGAGAGGGTGTCTTGATGTGGTAAAAGACTATGATTGCAAGATATTTTACCAACCGAGTAAAGCAAATGTGGTCGCAAATGCACTTAGTCGACATCCGGTTGGTGAACCATTGCAGGGTTTGTGTCAACAATTGAAGGTGGTTGCACCTCTTCTCGAGTTGATAGATAGTGCTCAGAAAGTGGCAATACTAGCTGAGAATGCCAAATGTGAGAGGGTTTCGGGAGAAATCCCAAATTTTGTCCAAGATAGTCGAGGGTTACTGACTCGACATGGTAGAGTTTGGGTTCCTTTCACCGGTGGTAATCGGCAGATACTGTTGGACGAGGCGCACAAGTCTAAATTTTCGATTCATGCGAGAGCCACAAAGATGTACCGAGACCTGGGAGAGGATTATTGGTGGCCCGGCAAGAAGCGGGATGTCGCCAAATGTGTAGAGGTATGCATAACTTGTCGGAAGGTCAAGGCGGAGCACCAATGACCGCATGAGAAATTGCAGCCTTTGGAGATTCCGGTATGGAAGTGGGAGCAAATCACGATGGATTTCATCACTAAACTTTTCAGGACCCCACGCCGGAATGATGCTATCTGGATGATTGTCGATCGTCTGACTAAGAGCGCTCGCTTTTTGGCCATTAGAGAGGGCTCCTCGGCGGAGAAGCTCGCGGAGATTTTCATCAGAGAGATTGTGACCAGGCACGGGGTGCTAGTTTCAATTGTCTCTGATCGGGATACTCGTTTTACCTCTCGGTTTTGGGAGAAGTTTCAAGGTGAGATGGGTACGCGATTGCATTTTAGTACAACGTTTCATCCTCAGACCGACAGACAGAGTGAGTGTACTATTCAGACACTTGAAGACATGCTGCGGGTATGTGTTATTGACTTTGGGGGTAGTTGGGATCAGTATCTTCCATTAGCTAAGTTCTCCTACAACAACAACTACCATTTCAGTATCGGCAGACCGCCTTACAAGGTGCTATATGGTAGGAAATGCAGGACGCCCATTTGCTGGGATGAGGTTGGCCTTTGAGTGTTGGGGAGCACCGATGTTGTGTTGAAGACGACTGAGATGATTCAGTTGGTTCGGGATCGATTAGTCACTGCACAAAGTCGGCAGAAGAGCTACGCTGGCAAGAGACGATCGGATTTGGAATTTCAGGTTGGGGATTATGTTCATCTGAAGGTGTCACCCTGGAAAGGAGTGATCCGGTTTCGCAAATGGGGAGAGTTAGGGCCCCGTTACATTGGACCTTACAAGGTCATTGCTCGAGTGGGTAAGGTAGCTTATCGCTTAGAGTTACCGGACGAGCTGAGCTTGATTCACAACACCTTCCATGTTTCCCAATTGCGGAACTGTGTAGTGGATGAGTCTGCAGTGATTCCTCTTGAGGACATCCAGATTGATGAAAGGCTTAACTATGTGGAGAAATCGATAGCTATCTTTGAGAGGAAGACGAAGACCTTGCACAATAAAGTCATTGGATTGGTGAAAGTCTAGTGGCAACATCGGAAGGGTTAAGAATGGACATGGGAGCCCGAAGCGGAGATGCACGAGAACTATCCCGAGTTATTCGCCGACCGAGACTTCGAGGACGAAGTCTAAGCCAAACGGGGGAGATTTGTAAAGCCCGTGTCCCAGTACGGTTTTAATTTTAATTTTTATGTCTTTATTTAATGCGTTTGTAAACATTTTGGTCCTTAGGGGTTAAATATTTAAAAATCCAAATTTTGGTGGGTTAAAATTTTGGCAAGACATTATAGCAAGGGACTAGAGTTGGCAATTGGTGAAGATTGCATGGGTCGGGCCTTGAGGATCGATTCCTCATGGCCTTAATATTTAAAAAAATAATAACTCAAAAGGAAGGAAAAACACTACTTGGCGGACAATTCAAAAAAAAGATGCCATAACCACCGGTGGCCGCCGCCGCCGTCCACCACTGTCGGAGGTGGCAGAGGGTGGTGCGTGATGTTGTCCAGCCCTTGCAAACTCTAAAACCCGGACTCGTTGCAAACCCGAAAGCCCTTAATCGTTTAAAAAAAAGGTTATCATTTTTGTGAAAGTGTGCAATCTGCCATTGTTTTGCGTCGGCCATAACTTTTCCGTCGTAGCTCAGTTCGAGGCGAAACTGGTGCCCATGGTTCACATTCTGTGTCGGGCACATTTTTCATGTTTTAGAGAAAACCCGATTAAGCTTCTAACTGTGTGAAAAATAGCCATTTTTATAGCAGGTCTGAATCTGCCAGAATGACGTTTCAGTTTTAGAAAAATCATATAAAATTATAGGAAAATCGTTAGAACGCGTATAATATGTCCCTGGAAGGCTAAGACCTAGACCTACTTGGTTGTAAACAGTGATTTCTAAATTCGTGGGTTTATAAGGGGTTAAACAGGTCTCGAACAGACCTGCAGTTTAGGCCGAAAAGGAGAAATATCACCCGTTTAATCTCATACTTATATTTAAGGGTCCCGGGTTTCGAATTGACACTATGTAGCGCTTATTTAGGTGTCAAGAAGTGATTTTGGGGTTGGATAGCTCGTGTGATCGTTCGAGATTTCTACATCGCTTTTGAGGTGAGTTCACTCACTACGTAGAACTATGATTATATTTACATTACTGTAACTCACATATGCTAAGTGGTATTACTTGTTGTGTGATACTAGATAGTGTTGTGACTACTATGGACCTTGGGTGTCGTGTAAACTCGGTGGGACCGAGGGCTCGGTGGGACCGAGGATGGTGTACACGAGTGGCGTAGGAACTCGGTGGGACCGGGGGATACGTGTACGGTTATCGTGTGTCATCGGGGAGACCGATGATTGCTGATTAGGTGGGTTGTTGTGAGTATGCTTGTTAAGGATGCGTTCTATGACTTGTATGCTTGGTTATGTGTATCTACCTGTGTAGAGGTAATGTTATAATTGTGTTACACGTGGTGTTGAATTCACTAAGTTTTGTGCTTACACTTTCCCAATAAATTGTGGTTTCAGGTACTAGTGGCTCCAAGACGTGATGGTACACACTGGCGCGTAAGAAGAGTTCTTTGCAGTCATGAGATTTAGTTTATACTTTAAAACAATTCGATTCCGCTGCTTAGTTTAAATGAGAACGTTTATCATTAAAGTTTGCAAATGAAACAGTTATTTGGATTATTAATGGAATCTTATGCAATTAAATGGTTATTTGTAAAAGTTATTTTTTTTTTTGAAATTTTTTGGACGTTACAAAATGTTCTTTTTTTACATGGTTCCAAAACCGTGTAAAAAGGTGACAAAAACCATGTAAAATGTCTCAATTTTACACAGTTGTTAGGCAAAACCGTGTAAAAGTTCTCAATTTTATACGGTTATTAGGCAAAAACGTGTAAAAATGTCCCAATTTTACACGGTTGTTAAACAAAACTGTGTAAAAAGATAGACTTTTTTACACGGTTGTTTAGCAAAATTGTGTAAAAAGTCACATCTTTTTACACGGTTGCTAATAAAAACCGTTTAAAAATATAACAACTTTTTACACAGTTTTAACTTACAACCGTGTAAAAAATACTACAAAATCAAATTTTCAATTTTGATTTTTTTAAATATAAATTTCATCGTTAATCCGTCACTAATATTTGATTTTTTTTATATAAAAATTTTATATTTATTTTCGTATCACATATATAAAATACATATTAAATAACAAAATCAAATTTTCAAATTTGTATTCGATCAAATATTATATCACAACTATTAAACTTTTACAATTTTATAAATGGATCACTACATAAAAATAACAAAAATTAAACAAATTAGCATAAAAAGATTGTGTCTACCAAACTAAACAAATAAGCCATGAAATTCTTCTCATCCCATAGAACATGATAAAGAACGCGTCTGTAGTTGAACTTCCATCCCGAAAAAGTAGTTTTGTTTTGTAACTTCTATTGTACTTTGTGCAATCTCTTCTGGATATAATACATAAGTCCTGCATCCAAAAGTTAAGCAAAGCTAATCAAACTCAGGACCCAAGATGATTATATATATATATATATATATATATATATATAGAGAGAGAGAGAGAGAGAGAGGTGTTCAAATGCAAACTTTTTAATGGTGCAAACCCATGCAACCCACTTATCTACCACATATTTTATTTTCCCATTTTTTTATTAAAAAGGTAAAAACAAAATATGTGGTAGATAAGTGGGTTGCATGGTTTGCACCATTAAAAAGTTTGTATTTGAAGGTGTCTCTCTCTCTCTCTCTCTCTCTCTCTCTCTATATATATATATATATATATATATATATATATATATATATATATATATACAGAGAGAGAGAGAGAGGGAGGATCAAACGAGAACAATAACTATTTAAAAGAGCACGAGAACTAACAAAATCATTAGTGATTTTACATTAACGTGCAAAAAAGCCACGCGAACTTGAAGCTACGACCAAAATCCTTTTTTTGTGTGTTAATGTAAAATCACTAATGATTTTGTTAGTTCTCGTGTTCTTTTAAATAGTTATTGTTCTCGTTTGAACCTGACTCTCTCTCTCTCTCTCTCTCTCTCTATATATATATATATATATATATATATATATATATACACTAGTTGTGTACCCGCGCGATGCAGCGCGGGTGAAGCACAATTTTGAAACATTGGTTTAGGTGGCATTTGTTTTTTAATAGGTACAAAAGTCTGAAATCTGATTTCATTTCTAATTTTTAAGAGGTGGTGCTGAAGTCTGAAATGTAAATCAACAAGACCGTTTATTTTTTTGTAAACTAACAAACGTCTGAATACGTATAATTGTCTATTTTATCCCTCAAAAATTCGACTTAAATATGTCAATTGAAGTGGGCATCAATGATCGAAGGACGAAGCGAAAAAAAGAAACAAAAGAAGGATGCTCGCAGATTTACGAGGTTGTGGAGTTTTAATCATATCTCACACATCGAAACCTCGATTTAAGCGTTTCATATCTCACACACCAAGGTTGTGTACCCGTGCGTTGCAACGGGGTGTAATATTTTATTTTCAACTAATAATATAAATTTAATAGAACTTCTAACTAAAAAAAATCATTTTTATGTTTAAACAAATTTAATAAGGTTGCTAGCATGCATTACAGAGTGCTTGAATTACAAATGTTTTAATTAATAAAGAATAATAAGAAAAATAACGTAATACAAAAACCATTTGAATCTTAGTTTCATTCATAGGAACTAACAGAACTTATCATTGAGGGAAATGCACATGATAACTTTAAAATGAGTGTTAGTTGGAATCATTCATGTATACCATTGTTATGGTATATATTTGTAAGATTTAGGGACCGTTTAGCCAAACGCTTACCCGGTAAGAGTAACACTTTAACATACTTTATCATGTAAGATTGTAGTCCATCAAATTGGTATTGTATGCAAAAATTTACTCGATAAGCGCTTATCGGGTAAGAGTCGTCACACTCACTTACCAGGTTAGACTATCCATCTTTATCATCATCATGTTCATCCGGTAAGCATTTACCGGGTAAGTGTTTAGTAAAATGCCCTCGTTGCTCATTTGTTGTAAAGGTGGATAGATTAAAAAACTAACATAAACTTTGCTTCCAGTGCTTTAAAGACGATTAATGTGGGATAAAGGAAATACTCATGATAATCTACATTTATAATCAATTATTCAGTGATTTAAATGTCCTCAACTATTGGTATAGTGGTACAATTGTTATAACAAATATAATATATGAGTGTACATTATCATCTCTCTCAACAACCAACTTTGCTTCATGAATAAACTATTTCCAACTCAATTACCACCAATCTGCCACTCCTTTCATACCTTTGATGCTCGCTTCATCTCCTCCAACTTTAGATAATAGCTCCTGGGAAATTAAGCTTTTTAGGCACAATGTGTCCATAGGATTTTGATTTCCTAGAGCAATGCTAGGAGCTGATCTCTAAAGTAATATGTGCCAGAATATGCAAGTAAACAACAGGTAGATATCCTAGTTCTCAACATATGTAAGCTAAACCTTTTGCTCATAATTAATATAGACAGTGTTAGCAACATTCCATCTGCAATGTTAACCGGGCCTTTTGAACGGTGGTGGTTCCATCAAGACTTGCTGCTATCAAGGCCTGATGTCTATTTTCTACAGTTCAAACAGTGCACTACAAAAAAATCAGGGTTTCCAAAAACTTTCTACACCAACACCTAGAGGTTGTTTATTAAAGGCTTACGTGGTAATCACTTACCCTATCGGATGAACATAACAAGGACCGAGAGTATTACCCGGTAAGTGAGAGTAACGAAATATGATGAAACAATCTTTAAACTAAAGTTAGACCCGTGAAAACCATCCATATCACCTGGACTTTTTATATCAGCTAGAGAAAAACTCACCTTATGTCAAAATTTATCCGTGGCTTAAGCCTTCATATCGTGGTTCCCATTCTTAAAAAAATCCGTTGTAAAAACCTGTACAAAACATATATGTGCAGAAAAACTTCATTGAACAAATACAAAATTGAACAAAAAAAAAGAAAGAAAGCGTGTCGATAAATTCTTCTTTCCAAGATTCTTGGTTCCTGTGATCTAAAGAATGGATATACATATATATTATTTCTTTTTTTTTCTTTTTTTTAGGAAAGGGGACGGATCCTCGGAAAAACTATATACAACAAACGAAAGAAGACAAACTACGAGGGACAAACCCCAAGAAATACAAAATGTTTCCCTAAAATATGCTCAAGGAAAAGCCATAAAAGACAAATATTAAAAACCAAAATGGGATTTAAAGAAAGCCCAAATGCTAGTATTAGTGAGATCCACGTGGCTATTAAATCCACCACTATTAGTACTCATCTATATTGATTTAAAGCAACAAAAATTTCCAAAATCACTTTCATCTTTCACCCAATAAAATTCATCATCAGACTTGCCTCCATTAAAAGTTCTGAACCACCAGAAGAAAATAGAGGAAACAATCAGATCCAGTTCACTCTGATCCCAAAAAATAGAGTGAGACTCCAACTAAAAATTATGAGAAGTCACCATCTTCAACCATTGGATATGAACTCTCCAAGGCTTAGGCTGCAAAGGTGCTTTATTCCAAAATTTATCACAAAAACATTCAACCATCCTACTTCTCCTCTTTTTTCTTTTCTCCATAGTAACTTCCACAAGCCCCCTTATTTCACCAACCCTCAAAAGAATGTCCACCACATACACCTTAAGCCCCTTTATCACTCCCTTAGGCAACTTCCACCAAACATCCTTGCATTAAGACCCCAATACAGTGGCTTCAACCAACAAGGAAACAAAGCATAGAGGGGATAAAGAAACAAAGACTGAGGCCAATATGGCCTACATCCATTGTGAGAATATAATAAAGACCAAAAAAGAAGGTAGGAACTAAGTGATGAGAAACCATAGAAGGATTCATCAAGAGAATAGACCAAAGGATGAGATAGGAACAAAATTGAGATGCCAAGATGACATTCAACAAATAGAAAATAGGAAAGAAATAAGGGAAAAGACCAAATAGATAGATAGAGAACAAATGTTGAAAAGCCAAGATGGCAATCAATAGATAGAAATGGGTACAAAAATGGCCTACATAATCAAAAATCACCATAAACCTCCAAGAAAGGTGGAACTGGACAGAATCCTCATAACCACTGAGATCAATCAATCCAAGAGAAACCTTGTAACTCCAATGATTATAAAAGAAGGCTATTTTCCCACACAAAATGTAAATAACCATGTCACAGGCAATAGAGAATAGATGGCACAAAATTTGCATACCAATCCAGGACCAAAATCTCCTTATAACTTCCAAAAAAGGTAACATCCAAGGAACAAACTGACCCAAACAAGAAGGCTCCAAGGTCCGTTTTTCTTGACATTTTTGGATGCTTAAGTAGAAACAATTACCAAAATCAGAGGTACAAGAAAAATATGCATAGCCCTAGAACAAGAACACTTTGTATGTACTATGTTGTAAACGAGGAAAAACATACCAACACCTGATTTGTAGTTGAAAAACTTTGTTTTTTCTTCTTCGAAATAGATCCCAGGAGACTAATCCCATATTCTAAACAATGCAATAGAAAAAAACATTAACTATAACCAACCCAGTAAATGTAAAAAGAATGCAATTAATCTCCACAAGAATAAAAGAAAAGTACATATATTTAGAAATTATATAAGACCAAACATTCAAATTAGATCGATCAAGTACCTCAATTCTGCACAAAGTGAAGCTCGGTCGTTAACGGAAATTCTAAGATGATGTCATCGAATTCTTTTTACTGACTTTCCCGTAAGAAGATCGAGAGTGCTTCTGTCAATGTGGAAACCCTAGAAAATGATAGCATTGACATATTTTTATCCTTCATACGAGATGCAGAGTACAAATAAGTCTACCAAATAAACTACAACTTCAAAATTTCAATTGCAACAGATAAAGAACACCTTGAACTTAAAGTTATTCATATACAAATTCCAAATACTCGGTTACCTCAAGGGTCGTTTGTTATGATCCTGATGCTTATGTTGAACTGCCTTTGTAAATTGTAATATCCTCCATTTTTGTTTGATGGAGAATTTGAAATGAAATCGGATAGAGACAGAGGATAGAGATGTTAAATTTGAAATGAAATCGGATAGAGACAGAGGAGAGAACAATGAAATTTAAAATGTTGAATCATGTTGAATGAACAACTCTCTTGCATGAGGTCTGAGACGCATCTTTTTGCAGTGAAAGCTGGAATAGGAAGAAATAAAAGTTTGATGGAGGAAAGAATGGTTTGAAACAACTAAAATTGTTGGAAGTTGCCTTGGGGATAAAAGCATGGGAAATGTATTCTACTAAGAGAGCTCAAACGGGAAGGTAGGAAGTTGAACAAAGAAGAAAGTAAAGTTGAACCTTTCACCTTTGAACAATGGCTTTCTTTAGAGAGAAGGAAAACTCTAGATATGGGAGAAAGTATATCCTGTACATACCAAATCTGTTTGTTGGGGCTGTTTAAAACGATGCATTTTCAACTTGTACATTATGCTTCTTCATTTGTAATTCATAGTTTTTGAACTTTTATGCATAAAATAGTAGTACCATATGCATTGTGACTTGTATTTAAGAGTTATGCTTAAATGCATTATAAGGTAGTATATATATATATATATAGTGTTTGGTTCATTTGAGAAATGTCAAATCAATGAGAAATAAAGAAGTGATCTGGGCCCTTGGATTAAGTAATCTTATTTTTTTAGCGGAAGGGTAAAATTGTAATTAGGGTCAATTATGTCGATTACAATCAAAATCAAATTAAACGTATCTTTTCCTAAATTAGCGTCAATCGTATCATTAAGAGGATTCCAATTCAGCTATCGTTTGCAGATTAATGATTTTCGTTTTTTCTTCTATCGAAAAATTTAGGTTTTTAGTTCATATTTTTCTCAATAAGATGTTGAATCCATAAACTGTTGTTGATAATGAAGTCGATCAAGAAATCGGTCAGTTATCGAATGACGAAGATATGATTGATGAAGATGAAGGTATCGTTTTTAACTTTATTATTAATTTTATTATTGATGAAGATTGAAGTAATTCTTTTACGACATTTGTGTTTTAGTTTCTTTGTTGTTGTTCAACACGATTAATTTGAAGAATTTCAGTTGTTTACAGCTATTTTTTTGATAATTTACATTAATTTGTGGTTTAGTATGTTAGAAACAATGTAGATTCATATATGAATGTGAGTTATTATTTTAAAGCAATTCAAGTTCATATATGAACGTTTGATGAATTTTAATTGGTTTGAAATTTTCGTATATGATTTGTTATTATGTTCATATATGAAGTATGTTAATTATTATAAAACGTTCATGTATGAATTTTGTTAAATATTCAACTGATTCATATATGAATATGTTGAATGTATATGAACATTAATATACATTCAACAGATTCATATATGAACTATAAGATATTCAACAGATTCATAAAGAACTTTTGCATTATTTAACATTCATATATGAACTATAAGATATTAAACAGATTCATATATGAATTATACAATATTAAACATATTCATATATGAACTATGCAATATTAAACAGATTCATATATGAACATCCATATACATTCAACATATTCAAATTCATATATGAACTATAAAATATTCAACAGATTCATATATGAATGTGTTTATATGAATATTTTTTAATTTAAAAGAATGAAATAAATTTATGTGTTAACATCTCAATATGTATATGTAATAGGTTCACATTCATTTTCATCTTCTGTTCATCATGTCTGTTTTTCACCATCTGGTTCAAAGTATTGGGTACCAAATGTGCATATGGATTTGAAGCCAAGAATTGGTACCTTTTTTCAGTTTTATCAGCAAGCAATTTCAATATATGAAAAGTATGCTGAGAAAGGTAGATTTGATGTTAGACTTTCAACAACTGTTAATGGTCAATATGGTATTGTAAAGATCAAGTATGTTGTTTGCAGTAAAGAAGGGGATCCACCAAAAAAGAGTTTTAATACTGTTCATGATAGTATTGAAGGTAAAAGTCATCGTAATTCAACTATGAAGAGGACAGGTTGTAAAACATGCATTAGGGTGCGTTTTGTACCTTCAAAATCATTGTATGAGGTTTATCACTTTGAGGAGAAACATAATCATATGCTTCTTGATGAAAATGATATGAGTATGTCTCGAAAACGAAGGCAGTTGTCTTTAACCGATCAAGTTTTTATTCACAATGCTGCAAGTTGTAATGTTGGAGCAACAAAAGCACATACATTGCACATGTCTTTGAAAGGTGGTTTTGATGTTTTTGGTTGTACTGTTAATGATTATAAGAACTTTAGGAGAGATTTGAATGCATTTGTTGGTGCTGGTGATGGTGAAATGGTTCTTGGTATGTTTGAAGATAGATCAAAGGATGATGTACAGTTTTCTTTTGAATACAATCGGCAGGATAGTGAGTTATGTGGAATTTTTTGGGCTGATGAAATTGCTAAACTGAATTACCAGGAATTTGGAGATGTTATTTCATTTGATGCTACGTTTTGCACAAACCAGTAAGTTTGTCAACTGTAATTCATTTTTTTAGATTATTTATATGTTGGTTTTTATGTTTATACCTTTTGTTTTTTTATATATTTTGTTTTATAGGTATAGAATGGTGTTTGTTCCATTTACTACTATTGATAATCATAAAAAATCTGTCACGGTTGGTGCGGCTTTGTTGTCTGGTGAAACTCTTGATAATTTTAAGTGGCTTCTTGAGGCGTTTTTGAAAGCACATTGTGGGAAGCAACCTAGTTTGGTTTTAACAGATCAGTGTTTGGCAATGAAACAAGCTATTCCATTGGTTTTTACGCAATCACGTCACAGATTATGTATGTGGCATATTATGGCCAAAGTTCCAAATAAGGTTAGTTTCTATTCATATATGAATTGTTGATATATAATTTAAGTTCATATATGAATTAGTGTTTATAGTTAGTATTAAATCTGTTAATATATGAATTATTTTTATATAATGAAAATTCATATATGAATTATTGTTTACTTAATATTGTTTTCATATATGAATTATTTTCATTTAATGATAGTTCATATATGAATTATTGTTTAGTTAGTTCATCATGAAAGTTCATATATGCATGTATTATTTTTGTTAATCAACAATCATATATTCATCCATTATATAGTTGTGTTTTAGTTATAAAACGTTATTTCTTTATGCCAATTTTGTAGGTTAGCACAAGGATACACAGGGAGACAGATTTTAACAAACGCTTTAATAAACTTGTTTGGAACGTTCAATTAGAGCCTGAAGAGTTTGAAAGTATGTGGCTGGATTTGATTAGTGAGTTTAAACTTCAGAAGAGCAAATGGTTTTCATACATGCTTCGTATTCGTCAACGATGGATTCCTGCTTATTTCAAGACTATTCCTTTTTGTTCATTGATGAAAACTACATCAAGGTCGGAGAGCATAAATTCCTTTTTCAACAAATTTGCTCTCCATGGTAATAACTTTGTGACATTCATGCTTGGATTTGATAATGCAATGCGTAAGCAAAGAAATTCTCAACGTAGGCTTGATCATGTGACAAAGACAACTATTCCTCATATGTGCACTCCAAAGGCTATTGAGAAACAAGAATTTGAAGTTTACACACGATGTATATTTTTGGAAGTTCAAAAAGAGATAAATAAAGCAGCTTGGTCGTGTGTTCAGCAGAATGTTGTTGAAAAGGATGGATGCCAAGTTTATACAATTCAGCAAAATGATAAGGATAATAAAAAGAGGCAATTCAAGGTAAGAACAGTTATTCATATATGCATTTTTATTATTATTTATTAACACAACTTACATTTTATTGTTCATTTTTGTTGTAGGTTGTGTGGAATCAATTGGATTCAACATTTGAATGCCAATGCAATCATTTTGTTCAACATGGTTATCTATGTCGTCATGTTTTCAAAGTGCTTATGAATGAGAATTTTGATGCCATACCCGAGAAGTATATATGTCGTTGTTGGAGAAGAGACTTGATATCTTTTAATCTTAGGCACATTTCATGGAGGCAAGGGGATCCAAATGGTGAATTGGCAAGAATTAGCTATGATGCACAAGCAACTTTGGATTATATTTTGGTGAGTCTTAGAAATGACAAAGAGAATCTTAAAGAGGTTGTTGAGAAAATTCACAGTATGAAGATTGATGTAGATGCTCATGTTTCTTACCAAACCAGATTGCAGAAGAAGAATGACACTATAAGAAATCTTATTGGTGTGAATCCACCGGACAAAATTGATATTCATCCACCATCTGGTATCCGCAATAAAGGTTGTGGAACCGGAAAACGTTTGATCGGTGCAGGTGAGAAAGCAGCAAAACAAAATCAAAAGACCAAGAGGTTGTGTAGAAACTGTCAAAAGATTGACTATCATGATTCTCGTAATTGCCCATTGAAGATTGTTGATTAATTGATAGATACATTTTATAGGTCATTTTTCTAATTCAATAACCATTGTTATTTGTAATAATTTCATGAATAAATGACAATTCTTTTATTGTGAGCATTAGAATTTATTTTTATAGTTTTTTATGTATTAATGTTCATATATGAACTCAAAGATTCATATATGAACACAACTGTTATTCAATTATTGTTCATATATGAATGTAAAGGTTCATATATGAAGATTTTATTTATATTTGAATATTTTATAACTCTTCAGTTCATATATGAATAACATTAATTCATATATGAACTCAAAGATTCATATATGAACACAACGGTTATTCAACTATTGTTCATATATGAATGTGAAGGTTCATATATGAATTATACAATATTCAACAGATTCATATATGAACATTCATATACATTCAACAAATTCATATATGAATTATAAAACATTTAACAGATTCATATATGAACTATATAATATTCAATAGATTCATATATGAATATGTTCAATGTTCAACAGATTCATATATGAATATGTTGAATATATTTAACAGATTCATATATGCAAGATATTGATTTAAGTAAAAAAATGAATAAACAAACATTCATATATGAATTATACAATATTCAACTGATTCATATATGAACAATACATTATTCAACATATTCATTTATGTACAATACTAAATTCATATATGAACTCAAAGATTCATATATGAACATAGCTGTTATTCAATTATTGTTCATACACGAATGTGAAGGTTCATATATGAAGCTTTTATTTATATTTGAATATTTTATAACTCTTCAGTTCATATATGAATAGCATTAATTCATATATGAACTCAAAGATTCATATATGAACACAACTGTTATTCAATTCTTCAGTTCATATATGAATAACATTAATTCATATACGAACTCAAAGATTCATATATGATTAAAACTAATTTATAATAATGTTAAAATTCTACCAAAAATATATCAACAACGTTTAGAAAGTGTAATATTATAGACATCATCATACTAAAACATACAAAATGTGCCAAGATGTATCAAAATATTGTTCATCAGCAAAACATGAAAAGAATACAATATTGCTCATAAACCAAACATATCACCGATACCCATTACTTGAATTGTTTATAATGCAGCTTGCCTGTCTTTCTTATTTGATTTTGCAATTGATTCAAGGTACTTCTTCTTTTCTTCATCAAAGGAGTCGAACTCAATTGCTTGATCAATCACCATTTTCTTGTACAAATTCCTCTCTGATAACAACAATTTGGTGGCATATTTGTACCGCAGTCGGTAAATCTGTTGTTTCTGTGCTTTCTCATTTGATAAAAATCCGCAATCCCACATCTGTATGTCCTGCCTGTGTAGTGTTCCATGTGTCGCATGATAAATATTGCATAGTCAACTTTGTTTTTAGTTGAGCACCACTTCATAATCTGTCTATTTGGATGTAGTGGGGCAACTACTTCTGCTTTTGGGTGCTCAACTGACCTCAAGTATGATGTAAACAACTCATGTTGCATAATATTTCAAGTCATATAAGTAATTTTGATAATATGTTCATTTATTAAATTTTTAAAAATGTAAACAGTTGTATCCTTACCAGCCTTTGTGGTATGATTCCATATGTGCTTTCTATGGATACATTTGTAGACATGTTGTCTATCACCTGGACTTGTGGGTTCTTCAAGTTGTATACAAACAGAAAAAAGTATTCTGATTGGATAATTGGGAAGAATATCTGTTTCATTTTATAAATAGAAAATGATTAAAAATTGAAAAAAGAAATTAGTATTTTTTTTTTGAAGATTTATATATTTTAGATACATACCAAATCGTAATCTCTCAAATTAATCAATTCTGCTTTCTCCCTCAATGCAGTTGTAATGTTTGATTTGAAGATTCCAAATCTTTCATCATGAGTAGTGTTGTTACCCAATATCCTATCCGGCTAAGTAAACAAAGTAATTAAAATATTAGTTCATATTTTAATCAAATCTGCTAGGAGATGTTACCTTGAAAATTTTGCATATATGAACCACCAAATAATGATTATATTAACTCATATATTCATTGATATATGAATTATACAATATTAAACATTCATATATGAACCATTAAATATTCAACATTCATATATGAATGTTGTCATCTAAAATATGAACAATTTTAAAAATATATGTATTTGTTAATAACAATTTATATGTGAGGTATACCATTTTTCTTTTTTTGAACATGGAAGTTATTGTATGACTTGATTCATATATACATTTTATGTTATTTCTCAAACATAAATATAAAGATTCATATATGAACATTAAGGTTCAATTATGAATGTAAACGTTTTCGTTCATATATGAACATTAAGGTTCATATATGAATTCATATATTCACATATGAATTGGTATAGGAAATCATATATTATGAATTCATATAAATATAAAGATTCATATATGAACATTAAGGTTCATATATAAACGTCTGTGTTCATATATGAACCCAAAGGTTCATATACGAATTCATATATTCACATATGAATTCATATATATGAATTCATATAAGCATTGATAAATGAATATTTAGAATATGGTAAGTTAAACCATTCATATATGAATCAAAACAGTTAGAAAATATAAACATAAAACTCAAGTTAATATGAACTAGTTTTTAGTTAAAGTAGTTTGATAATCTTACCAATACCCCAGTGTTAAGGAATAGACGGTGAGGGGATTCCCTGCTCCTCAATTCCTCTTCATTATTTAATAATGTTGCCCAAGCGTCGATAACATTTGCAACAACATAGGTGTTAGGCATTAGGCTCTCAGCTGCCACCCGTATCATGTATACATCATCACTTGTTGCATAAATGATATCACTATAAAGCAAATAGAATCATGATTAAATGATCAAGCAATTTGATATATATGCATATCATGAAAGTGAAATAGTAAAGGTTATACTTACTGGGTTTCTCCTGTCAATGCAAATAACCATCTTCCAATCTTGTTTTATGTTTGTGACAGACATTTTGTTATATGAACAAGTCTGTCAATGTATGGTGACTTTATGTTCTCTGCCATTTTCACCTCTCTCTTCCCTAAATGTTTCTTCTCTTCCCTTTCCTTCATCTTTTTTTCATCTTCTTCCTTTTCCTTCATCCTTCTTTCATCTTCTTCCTTTTCCTTCATCCATCTTTCATCCTTTTCCTTTTCCTTTTCCTTCATTTTCTTTTCATTTTCTATCTCTTCATCTTTTTTTTTTCTGTAATTCATCTTCCTCTGATGATATTCCCAAACTGAAACTTGGTATATGAAGTAAGTATGAAGATGCAATTTTGGCCACATCTGGTTTTTTTTCATCTATCTTCTTCTTATCCTCTTTGTTAAGTTTGTCATATGTTACTTCTCTCTCTTTCAACAGTATTTCATTCCCTCCTTTGTCAAAAAATTTCATCAAGCATTCCACTTCTCCAAATGTTTTTGGGTCCTCCCAAAACTGTGATTCAGTAACTTTCTCTACATTTACATCTTTTTGCAAATCTAGATTCTCTGCTAACAAAAATTCTTCTTCTTCAGTCCCAATCTCAATCTCAATTCCAGTAGTAATTTTGGGCTCCTTCATGCATGATGAAATTTCAGCCGTCTCCTTTAAAAACAACTTTTCAAACTCTTTTTTGTATTCATTGAATACAATATTATCTGGAAATTTCTTTAAAGCTTCAACCAAGCTTTCTTCTATCTTCAATCTGTCAGCTTTTAAGCAGTCCATTCTGCTTCTTATCATTGATTCATAAACCTAAAATTTATAAAATTTATAAAAATTTATGAATATATCAATTTATAATAGTTATTCAGATATGAATTCATATAAGCATTCATATATGAACTCATATAATCATTCATATATGAATTTATGTATTAGATATATACGGATTCATATATGAATGCATATATTCACATATGAACTGATATATCAAGTTATATATAATAAGGATTCATATATGAACTCATGTAAACATTCATATATGAACTCATATATAAACTCTTATTAGCATTCATTTATGAATTCATTTGGGATCACATATGAGCATTTTTTATGAGTTTATATATTCACATATGAATTTATATAAGTGTTCATTTATTTGAAGTATTCATATATGAACTCATATATAATATTTCATATGTAAGCTATAGATTATTTTATGAAAATGATTCATATATGAATTCATATGTCATTTAAATAAGAATTCATATATGAATTTATATATTCTTATATTAAATATTTTATATGAATTCATATATGAGCTCATATATGAACTCATACATTTGAATTCATATATGAGTTTTTAATATTCATACCTGTTCTTCATTCTCTCTATCTTTTGTTTCATCTTCTTCTATCTCTTTTCTATCATCATTTTCCTCTGTCTCTTTCATTTATTTATCAGAAAATCTCATATTCTCCATTGGTGCAAGTAGTCTTCCCAATCCAAATGCATCTTTGTCAACTTCATATGATTCTCTTCTTCTTAATCTTTCTACATTCCATCTTTTTATAACCGGTCTCTCTCTTCCAATGTTCACAACTTCACAATCAAAGTTGTCGACATACATCAGCTGCAAATAAGAATCAATTAAAATAATCATTACATTATTGTAAGATGTCTATACTATATTAAAATCATGATGTATTTAATTCATAAATGTTATAGTAAACTTACAATCAAATATGTAACCGATCCAACATAAAAGCTCATCTCTGAGTCTAGTATCCATCCAGTCTTACTCCTTCTCAAACAATCATATATGTATTCACACCAATTAATCTTTGATACATCTGTGTCTGGTTGGTTTAAATTTGCGACCGAAAGATTGCAAGTTCCACTTTTGTTACCCTCTCCCATAGTGTTGCAGAAAAGGGTAATGAAGTTTAACTTGAAATTGAAGTCAGCTTCATCATTGTCAATGATTATTTGTTTGATGTCTGTTGGACGAATGATTTCTTTAGAAAATTGGGATCTCCAATTAACTAACAATTCACTGTCATCATCCAAGTACTTACAATCGAATATGCTTTTTTCTCCCATAGGGACACAAGCATATCTTGAATTGATTTTTCTGTAACCTTCAAGCTTTCATTCCCAACATGCATTTCCATTGTTTCAGTATTGAAACTGTCTACAACATAAAATCCCAACTTGGAAGGTATTCCATCTACCTTCATTTCTAGAAGATCTTCAAAACCCATGCTTGTGATACATTTTTTCTGGTCTGTCAGGATCGAATTCTTAACAAGAATAAAGTCTCAGAAACAATATCAAAGAAGTTTGCGGAATAACACTTTGATATTCAATGTAACAGTAAACAAACAGTGTATATGATTAACAACTTGTAAACTTGTATTGAATGATTAAAATCACAAGATTACACACTCAACCTCATTCTTGAAGAACAAGCTCTTTCAAGACGAATTCTACTTCTCTAGAATTAGGATCTATGCCTTGAGGTTGATTCTCTCTAGAAACAAAACTTTAGAATTAAAACTATATCAAAAGTTCTATCTTCTATATTCTAAACAATGCTATACATATATTGAAAATAAAAGATAATTACAGTTAATAAAATATCTTCAGAATATCTTCCATCATTATCTCTATAAGCTTCCTTGAATATCTTCAGTTTATCCAGCTATCATCCTTTCCATACGGATCTCCATCTCATAAGCAGTATTAATCATAAGCAGCATTAATACTCTGAGCAGTATTAATCTCTTAGCATTAGTAACTCCAGCAGTACTAATCTTGAAGAGCAGCATTAACTTTGTTCCAGCAGCATTAACTTCAACTGGCAGCATTAACCTCAGAAGTATTAACCTCAGAAGTATTAACAACAGAAGTATTAACCTCAGAAGTATTAACCATGTTCTTCTAGAAGTATTAACCATGTTGAACATTAACATCAAAAGTAGTAACTATGTTGAACATTAACTTCAGAAGTATTATCTCTTCACAAGATTACACACTCAACCTCAATTTGAAGAACAAGCTCTTTCAAGACGAATTCTACTTCTCTAGAATTAGGATCTATGCCTTGAGGTTGATTCTCTCTAGAAACAAAACTTTAGAATTAAAACTATATCAAAAGTTCTATCTTCTATATTCTAAACAATGCTATACATATATTGAAAATAAAAGATAATTACAGTTAATAAAATATCTTCAGAATATCTTCCATCATTATCTCTATAAGCTTCCTTGAATATCTTTAGTTTATCCAACTGTCTTCCTTTCCATACGGATCTCCATCTCATAAGCAGTATTAATCATAAGCAACATTAATACTCTGAGCAGTATTAATCTCTTAGCAGTAGTAACTACAACAGTACTAATCTTGAAGAGCAGCATTAACTTTGTTCCAGCAGCATTAACTTCAACTGGCAGCATTAACCTCAGAAGTATTAACCTCAGAAGTATTAACAACAGAAGTATTAACCTCAGAAGTATTAACCTCAGAAGTATTAACCTCAGAAGTATTAACCATGTTCTTCTAGAAGTATTAACCATGTTGAACATTAACTTCAGAAGTAGTAACTATGTTGAACATTAACTTCAGAAGTATTATCCATCCTTGGCATCTTTCAGACCCAACAATCTCCCCCTAACTTAACTTTTCAAAACTGAGAAGTTAAGTTCTTCAACATAGGGTCTTTATGATAATTTCAAAACTTTCTGCAATTTCTAGTTCTTCTTGATTCCGTTTCTGCTGTTATCTTCTTTTCTGTTTCTGGTGTAGACTGCTTTTTTTCAGCTTCTTCACTTATCTCCCCCTCAAAATAAGATTTCATACAAACTTTAATTTCCTTCATTTTCAGTACCAGCTTCTTGAAATGATCTATCTGCTAGTGATAAGAAGTGATCACCTTTTCATCTCATTTATCTCCATAATTTGATTGTGAACTTTCAGACTAATTGTACCAAGTGTATCCATCAATTCTTTGTAGTTAAACTGTCCTAACCTCCTTTAGGTGTGTTTACCACCTTTGAAGGATCCTTGGATCTTTTAGTAGAGATCTTCTGCCTAGTAGAAGCACCTTCTACTCCCTTGGTTTCTTGGCACCTGGGACCTTTAGATAATTACTCATCTAAAGTTGCCATGGGGAAGGTCTTAGATATGTTCACACTGTCCTGTCATGCACTTTGTGCAAAGTCAGTAGTGTGAGCCTTACAACCCATATGCTCTTGCATCTCCTTATTGAGCACTTTATTGAGGTTGGGATACACCCCTATGGTTTCCATGTAGATATTCTCTAATGAAAAATGCTCTATCAGAGGGCTTGTAGGTTTTGAGGTTGAAGATACAAGAAGGGAAGGAACCTTCAGTATCTTTTCCTTATATAATATAGTAATGGGGAATGTTGGTTTGACAAAAGGAATCTGAAGATTTATGCTTGGTAGTGGAAGGTGTGGATAGGTCATCAGTGGGTTGGTCTAATGAGGGCTTTGACCCTGATGCCTTACCTTCTTGATTGTGGGACATCACCATCATTGTAGAGAACAATGGTGTGTCAACTCCTTCCGAGTCCTTAGCAGATCTCTTCATGATTGAAAAGACCTTGCCCTTAGGGGTTTTAGGTACATATATCTCATTAAAATGAGGTTAATCCGTCAATTCCTTATAAAGTACTTCTTGTACAAACCTTGGATACAGATAAAAGCTTTTTAATTGATATCCAGGTTTGACATTAAATCATTGAAGATCATTTTTAGGTATAGAAAACTTACATTAGCAGTAGTAACACTTATCAGCAACATTAACACAGACTGGCAGTAGTAACACATACCAGCAACATTAACACAGTCTGACAGTATTCACTGAACTATAAGTACTAACTACCTTTCAGTATTAGCAACCTGAAACACTTACAAACACAAGGTTAGTAGTACCATATACCATAAAATTTTCAAAAGTTACTATACCTTTTTCACTTTTCTTACCTTCTGCTGGATCAAAAGTAACATGTCCTCCATCTTGAAGAACAATCTTGAAGAACAAGTTCTTTCAAGACGAATTCAACTTCTCTAGAATTAGGATCTATGCCTTGAGGTTGATTCTCTCTAGAAACAAAACTTTAGAATTAAAACTATATCAAAAGTTCTATCTTCTATATTCTAAACAATGCTATACATATATTGAAAATAAAAGATAATTACAGTTAATAAAATATCTTCAGAATATCTTCTATCATTATCTTTATAAGCTTCCTTGAATATCTTCAGTTTATCCACCTGTCATCCTTTCCATACGGATCTCCATCTCATAAGCAGTATTAATCATAAGCAGCATTAATACTCTGAGGCAGTATTAATCTCTGAGCAGTAGTAACTCCAACAGTACTAATCTTGAAGAGCAGCATTAACTTTGTTCCAGCAACATTAACTTCAATTGGCAACATTAACCTCAGAAGTATTAACCTCAGAAGTATTAACAACAGAAGTATTAACCTCAGAAGTATTAACCTCAGAAGTATTAACCATGTTCTTCTAAAAGTATTAACCATGTTGAACATTAACTTCAGAAGTAGTAACTATGTTGAACATTAACTTCAGAAGTATTATCCATCCTTGGCATCTTTCAGACCCAACATGGTCTTCACTTAAACCTTTAATTGCTTCATAGAGTGGTTTTGGTGAAGTTCGAACTTTGATGGATGGAAACGTATGTTGTTGCTTTGACTTCTTTTTTTCTTTCTTTGATCTTTTTATTTTATGAACAGGAGTCTCAAAATCATCATCTTCAACAATGACTTTTGAAGTTTTTGTCTTTGACAGTTTCTTTCCTTTCAATCCATCACTATCTTTTTTTCTTTTCTTTGTATCCGCTTTGTTAACTGTTCATATACAATTGTTAATATAATTAATGAAACAAAAATTCAACATAATTTTGAAATTATACGATATTTAACAGATTCATATATGAACATATTCATATATGAACTTCGATTTATTGAACATTCATATATGAACTATGCAATATTCAACAGATTCATATATGAACGTTAAGGTTCATATATGAACGTTAAGGTTCATATATGAATGTAAACGTTCATATATGAATGTAAACGTTGGTGTTCATATATGAACCCAAAAACATTCATATGAACCTTTGGGTTTTATATAATCTTTCTCAAACATAAATTCAAAGATTCATATATGAACCTTTGTGTTCATATATTAATATATATTCAAAAGATTCATATATGAACTATACAATATTCAATATATTCATATACTAAGAAATGTTCATATATGAACCTTAACAAATGTTCATATATTGAACATATTATTTAACATTCATAAATGAACTATAAGATATTCAACAGATTTGTAATGAACTTTTGCATTATTTAACATTCATATATGAACTATAAGATATTCAACATAAATATTAGGGTTTATAAACCCTAATATTTCATAAAACATAAGTGAACAGTAAAATAGTACATATATTCATTTATGAAATGCTATATCTTCAACATTCATAAATGAACAACGAATCTATGTCACAATTTCAGATATTAACGAATATACCTTTTCTTTTTTGTGTTGTTGCCTTTCTCTTTAATTTTTGCTTTTGAACATTCGAGCTCTTTACTGTAATAAAAAATGAAGACAAATATAACAGTGTTAAATGTTGTTACATACAGATTCATTCAATATAACAGTGTTTTATGTCGATTATTCAACGATTTACAGAAAAATACATATAATCTGTACATTACCTTCCTACTTCAACGTATTCAACGTTTTATCTTCTTTGTTTTGAATTTTCTTTTTTTCTGAATTTTCAGAATGCTTTGAATCTTTTCGTGTTTTTGTCATTTGCTGATGTTCGTAAGTTATTTCGATCGACTTGCGAAGATTTGTGATATGAATATGTGTATTTTGAATGATTTTTTAAGAGAAAATCAATAAATCATCGACGGTTTTTGATGATTTAGTGTAATGAGTGTTTTAGAGTTTAATCGTTCTTTTTGCCGCCTATTAATGTAGGTGAAGAAATTACAAAACTACCCCTCAACCGTACCATGTTATTTATAGTGTGTGTGCAATTATCCTATGTTACGATTTTTCCAAAAAATAGTTAATTTTTTTTATAAAAAACATTTTTCTTATTAAGTCTAAATTAAACAAATTTATAAAAATAACAATATTACGTTCTAAAAATCATCCAAAATCTTATTTCAGCAAAAAAAAAAACATTAAAATCGTGTATCAGTGTAAATTAATTCATATATGAATCCATTATACTCATTGAATTCATATATTCAATTGATATTCATATATGAACTCAATTTTCATATATTAATAGTAAGGTTCATATATGAATTATAAAGAATTCATATAATGATTCAATTCATATATGAATATTAACTCAAGTTTCATATATTAATATTATGGTTCATATATGAAGCTTTATCTTCATATATGAAAAATTATAAATAATGGACTCATATATGAAGCTTATTCATATATAAATGTTATTTATATATGAATGCAAAGCTTCATATATGAAGATTTATGTTCATATATGAAAAAGTACAATCAAAGATTCATATATGAAGTATAAAGAATAAATATATGCCAAAACACATGAAAAATACTATCAAATATACCAAAATGTTAAAGGAAAAGCAGAATAGAACAACAATATACGGAGAGAATGAATCTGTAATTCTCATTAATCAAATGCCCTTTAAATAGGGATGGGTTACAAGTAGATAACCACGAGATATTTCAGTTCTAATCTAACTCTGATATATTTATCTCTATCTCTATCTTTATCTCTATCGTCATATCCTTTAGACGATGACACACTTATCCTACAACACTCCCCCTTGTGCCGAGTTAAAGGAGTGGTGGTGCACAACTATTGCCTCGTTAAAACCTTACGCCAAAATAAAACCCAGTGGGAAAATATAAAAATATGACGAAGGAAAGAGTACAACGCACCAGGTTCATTTGCAATACATAGACTTATCCTTCAGTCTAGTTTTCTCTTAGATTCATACTTTAATCTTGAGAGTTAAGAAAACATGATGGTATATAAACAGTTGCCTCACTAAAACCTTACACCAAGGAACAAAACCCAATGGGAAAAATAAAACCTTGGTTGAAGGAAAGAGCACGACATACCAATATCAAATATATATTAGACTCCCCCTTTTGTCTACTACTCCCCCTGATTCGTGCATTAATCAAGGGAGTTTGGAAACTATTTGCATTTAGTTTTCACATGTTTCCCAATATATGGTTTTAGGTAATGACTTGGTAAAATATGTCACATTCTTTTGACACCTTACTTGATTCACTTGAATCTAAAGGAAAGTCTTTTATTGCTGATTGTATAGAAACTTAAGCAGAATATGCTTTGTGTTATTACCCCTGATGTATCTTATGTTCATTTCTTCGATACATGATACATTATTTCCATATATGCAAGTAGAATACTGGTTGAACCCAGAATTACTAACTCCTATAATATATGTAATGATAGTCCTTAATCATATACATTATTTTATTATCTCATTGAGAGTAATATTATTGGATTAATTCAAGGAGGTGGTTACAAATGATCGCTTAGTTTACTTCCAAGCAATCGACATGTTCCTTGTGGTAATTCCTTATCCAGTTTGGGAACAACCTTTGTATGGGTCAGACAGATACCTAATATCAACAAACACATACCAAGACATTGTTTGGTGTTTTTCTATAAGAGCTAGTACTTTTGCTGCTTACATTCTAAGTAGGTATTGAAATTCCATTATCAATCCAACTTTTCTTTCTATAGGGAAAGTATAAACCCATGTCAATGGTTCCAAAATATTAATTTGATATCATTCTAATGACTTTGCGTTGGCGCTAAGCTAAATCTAGCTAACAAGTTCATTGAGAAATATAATGTATGGTCAAGTGTATTATGCTAAGTACGATAATGCGCATATTGTACTTAGATAGGGAATTCCAGCTCCCAGCATTTTTTTGTCATCGTCCTTTAGACAAAATGGATCTTTCCTTATATCCGACACTTCGACCGATCATGGGAGTGCTAACCGTATGCGCTTTGTCCATATTAAATTGCCTGATTATTTTCTGGACATATGCGATTGGTGAATTAATATTTCACAAACTCGGTGTCCTAGCTCAAATATCTAGACAAAACCAAGTTTTCCCAAGATCTTTGCTCTGAAAATCAGATTTCAAGTAGCTTGTGGTTCCTCTCATTTCATCAAGAGTGCCTATTATGTTCATAACATTGACATATAGAGCTACTTTGAAAATCTGGAACTTGTTTTCCATAATAAATAAGCAAGCGAACATTCATCGTTCTTATATATCCTTTCCCAATCAAGTATTCCATTAGGCGGGTATACCACATCCACTTATATTGCTTTAATCTATAAAGTGGGCATTTCAATTTTATTGCAAACGCATTTTGTGGTTTAGAGTTACTTGATTTTGGTAATGTAATATCATCAAGTACTTTATATATCTCTAAATCTAGATCCCCATAGAGATACGTAGTAACCACATCCATGAGTTGCATTTCCAGTCCTTTGGAAACTATGCTAATTAATTATTTGGATGTCATAACATCCACCATGAGAGAGTAAGTCTCCTCGTGGTCAATCCAGAGCGTTGTGAGAAACCTTGCGCCAAAGGAGAGCCTTACATATTAGGACTTCATTATTCTCATTACGCTTTCTGACAAAGACTGAGTTATGTCCTACGGGCTTTACACTTGGAAGGTTAGCACTACCAGACCAAATACCCGATCCTTTGTCAAATAATATAATTATTTCTGGATTTTTTCTTTACATTTAGGTCAATATGCTCTTTGTTGATATAATTCAACCGAGCCTGGTTCGATGTCTTCGTGCTCGATCATTTTATGAGCCATTGTATATGCGAATAAATCATCAATGATTATATATGATCTGTCCATCGACTCATATGTACTCTCATAGTTCATTTGAGATTAATATTCATCTCTAGAATCAATATTAACTTCGGAGCGTCCTCCAGTGATGATTCATGGACATAATTATAATTAGAGACAATCTCATGAGAGTTTTGTGTATTGATGATAAATGGATGTCCCTAACTTTTATCTTCCTTTAGAATAGCATCTATCGAACCAAGTAGCTTCCACCACTTCCATTTGGTAGCTATGACCTCAACCACACCTCCACTATGTGTGATTGCAACGCACTTTCCAATGGCGTTGTACCCCTGTTGGGGACCTTTTTAACCTTGCGAGTATATTTTCAGCTCGTATATGTGATCTTGTCACTTTTGGAATAACATTAAACGTATCAGGTATCGAGTCTGATTCGTTTGACTTCAACATTACGTTGTGAAGTTTTGGGGATCGAAATGAGACAGAGTGAGAATATTCAATGACACTTCCTGTTGTTCCCATGAAAAATCCTTTTTCCTATCTCCCCCTAACGACGGGAAGACTGTCTCATAAAAGTGACAACCCACAAATCTAGCGGTAAAGAGATCACTAGTCAAATATTATAATTAGCGGATAATTGTTGGGGGTTCATATCCAATATTTACCAAATCGTCTTTAAGGACCCATTTCGATGCGCTGTGGGGGCGCAATTGGCACATATAATCAAACATGCGTAAATGTAAAGTATCAGGATTATATCTAGTTACCAACTGGTACACATGAGACTGGTTAGCAAGCAGTGGGTCTAAAAACGGAAAAAAAAACTGCATATAATAATTGCATAATCCCAGGTAGTTGTGGGTAAATTGGTGCGCATTACTAATACCCTAGATGTCATCATATTCTTTTGATAACAACTTCTATGAGACCATTTTATATATACACATGGGGTATAGGAAACTCTACATTGATCCTAATACATATGCAATTAACATCAAATCCTTATGATGTAAATTCTCCAGCATTCCAAGTCATGTAGACTTAATGAAATAATAAGGGTGGTGATCCCTTAAATGTATAACTAGTGCTAGGAGTGCAGTATTTCATGTGGACAATAATACGACATGCGTTCATCGTGTCGAAACCAGAACCATAAAGTACTTTAATGGTCCGCATTCTGGATGTTTATGTCCATAAATATCACCTTGTAATAATGGAATATTTTTGTATAATGTCCTTAGCTTTAGTACGCTCTCATTTCTGTATTGGCTAAGGATTAGGGTATATACAAAAGTTTATGTATTCGAGAGGGCATATTATGATAGCAATGTTGTTTCTTATGCTTCAGAAGTCAAAAGTTGCAATTTGCCTCATTTTGCCTTTCACTCGAAAGAGAATGTGTTTGTGTATTTTGCAATACACGGATCACTATGTCATAACCATGGTGTCCCACATGGTCATGTCAAAACATATATATGTTATTGCCCCCAAAAGTTCTTTATTGGTGACAAAATATGTTTCGATGACCCAGTAATCTACTAGTTTGACACATTAGTTTTCATGATATATGTTTCCTTTCATATTCATTGGAATTTATGTATATATGCTCATTTTTATTTCCATTTGATACGAATATCTTTACAAGATTCCTATTAAACTTGTTCCAACAAGAAAGTGACAGTTCATCGTCTAAGTAATTTGGTTGGATGTATTATAAAACAAGTATTAGTCTATCTTTTTTTTCGATTGTGTGATAGGTCAAAAAAAATCAATTCTCCTCGATACATTCCTACACGGAACGGAGAATATTGATTTTTTTTTATTTTTTTTGATGTATTTCTTTACATCTATAATGGTTACATATTCGATTTTACTTTAGCAAATAAATTAATTTTGGTACTTCAAATTAATTTCAAAGAAACATATGCATAATCAATATTAAATATTAAAACAAATATGTTATATTTCATTTTCAACGTGTTCCCTTTTTGATAGAAGCATTTTATAGTGCATATCTTATTTGATTGTCCATTATCACCTGGGTAGTAGTTGTATCCTACTCCAGGTGTTGAAAAATCCTTCCCGACTCTTACCAATACCCTGACCCTTTATAGGGTCTCGTCCACATGGTGCAGAAATGTCACATGTGTGAAATTGTTTTTAACTCACAATCCTTTGGAGTTGTTTCCACCTCTAACACTTTCATTATCAATATCGGGAATTTTCTTTATCCCGACATATGTGGTGTTATTCGAAAGAACCTTGTTATGTCTCTCAACCACTTGCACTAGGTTGATGAATTTGTCTAAAGGTTGCATTCCAACTTATATTTATATTTAATTTATATATGAAAGGTGGAAATAATGTTAAAAATCATGTCATCTTTTGTGAGTTCCTTGCCACAAAGATTGAGACGCGTTTTGGATATAACATTTCTTTGTTGACTCAGTTACCTTTTTGTAATCGAGTAAGTGGGTTTCATTCCACTGTACGATTAGTTCGGGAAGTACATATTCATGAGTACTCCCGATTATTCCTTTCGGGACATCCCACATTTCTTTTGGGGTTTCTAGTAAAGGTATTCCTATGAAATTTAGGATTTATATGTCGCCTCAAAACATGAAGGTATTTGTTTGTACCTTTTCAAGAGGTTGGTTATAAAGTCAATAGAGAGTTGATGGACTTTAGGTATTTTCTTGTACCTTTTCAAAAGGAGGTTTATATACTCATTTATGATATTTAGATTCTTTTGAGTTTACGACGTTGATTTTGTGATGAGTTGTTTCAACTATTTACATATATAAAGGATAATATATGAATTTCTTTTTGATAAGAAAATGGATTATGGTTATGAAATTTCATTATCATAACAATATTGGATTTTGTATGCTTTAATTTTATTGATAATACTTCATCAAGATTTCAATTTGTGAAAAAGAAATCACTCAATCTATTGGATTTCCAGGTAGTAGGGGAATCACATGGATTTCTTAAATCCCTACAAACCTTAGGGCTATTTACACCCGTTTGACAAAATCCTTTCGATGTATTGCGATTAATTCATCAATGAAATACATAGATAACATTTGTTATTTGGTAAATTTTGACATGAGGTCAAAAAAATTCATACCATATTGGTGTTTTGGATCTTTTGGCAAGAGGCCAAAGTGGCTATGAGTTTGACATATGAAGCAATTTTAATACCTAAATAGCATTTTTTGGAGCTTTTGGTAAAGATTAAAATATATGAGCTTGGAAGTGTAACTTCCAAAAATTAATTATATATTTTAAACTTATGAGTAGGAACCTACAATCAAGATAAATGTTTGATTTAACATTTTCATGCGATTTTTTGGAGCTTTTTACAAATAACAAAAGTTATGGGGGTTGGAAGTGTAACTTCCAAAAATTAATTATAAGAGTATGAATTATAATGAAGATAAACATTTAAATTTAATTATAACAATTATAAATTATAATAAATATTTAAAATAAATTACTCTAATGGATCTTAAAATAACGATCAAATTTGTCTCAATTAACTAAATACGTATTGACAGAGCATGTTAACAATTATATGACCCCAAATTATAAATATATAAAATAAATTACTAGAGGAATTCAAATATAACATATTAATATTACAAATGCATTTACATTTAAATATTAACGTTAAATAAAAATTAAACCCAAATCATTGCAATTAGTGGGCTTACAATTATTAAATCAGTATTGACCAAGAGTTAAATTTACAACATCGTAGATATTGACAAGTAAGATCATATATTTAATAAATGCATAATCAAACCAAGAAATAGTTTAAAACAAACAAAGGATGAGGCTTGATTTAAATAAATAGAAAAAAAATTAACCACTAAAAAACTTATTAATATAGTAGACACGTGGTCTCCTTAATCACCAATCAAAAGTAAAAAAACCCTAAATATTTTATTTTCTTCTACCCACCAGTGCTCAACTTAAGGGGCGACAAATCAAGCAAAAAGAAAACTCTCCGACTAAACTTCGATTAACTGATACATATTAAATTTCAAGGTTCGACAACCATCAGGTTAAGGTTTATGAATATCATATTTTTTTTCCTTTTGGTTTTCTCTCCTGATCTAATGTTTGTCTTCTTTTTGAAACAAATTAAATAAAAGCTTAAATATATATTCTGGTGGTGATTCAAGAGGGAGCAAAATTGGTTTATCCTTAAATAGAACAAGATTATTACAGAATAATGGTAACCTATAACAACTATAGATGCATGCAGTAGTATCATGCGACAGACAAGGCACAAGCAAATCGAAGAATGGAGATTAGAATACAAACTTACATCAATTTGTGATTTCCAAATAGCTTTGTTTCTGCATTGCGACACTAACAACAAATTAATTCGTATAGATATACTTACTAGGATTGTTGTTTCAGCAACGGTAGACAACGGGACAGAATGACCGTTCAAAGAAAGTCACGTGTTACATGAGTTTAATCTCTAAGCATACGTGTTGATAACGTGTTAAAGGAAAAGCAGAATAGAACAACAATATACGGAGAGAATGAATCTGTAATTCTCATTAATCAAATGCCCTTTAAATAGGGATGGGTTACAAGTAGATAACCACGAGATATTTCAGTTCTAATCTAACTCTGATATATTTATCTCTATCTCTATCTTTATCTCTATCGTCATATCCTTTAGACGATGGCACACTTATCCTACAACACAAAACAGGTTATATATACTAAAGCATATCAAATATACCATCAAATATACCAAATGTACAACCCACTATGACTATACAAAATGTATGTTCACCATCACCAACCATAAATGTAGCAGAAAACATTGTTTTTACCAATCCCCCATCATTCAAAAAACAAACACCCATACCAACAAAGAAACATTGTTCAACAAACCCATCATTACCTATAACATCTCTTGTCTTTCATTCTTTTTTGTCTTTGCAAGAGATTCAATATGTTTCTTCTTTGTTTCATCGAATGAGTCAAACGTGTTTGCTTCATCGATAACTTTCTGCCTATGCAAATTCTTCTTAGAAAGCAACAACTTTGTTGCATATTTGTATCTCAACCGAAAGATTTGTTGTTTTTGAGGCTTTACATTTGTATGAAAACCACAATCCCACTTCATGATATCTTGTCCTACATAGTGCTCCATATGCCGCATGGTGAAGATCCCGCAATCAATTGTGTTTTTTTCTGAACACCACTTCATTATGTGCCTTAGTGTTTGTAGTGGTGCCATCTCTTCAGCTTTTGGATGTTCAACTGTTCTCAAATACTTGATAAACAATTCATGCTGCATAATATTATTATTCATATCAGTAAAATTCATAATATATTGAGTTATGAAGTTTATGAAAATTTAAAGAGTATTATGTTTACCAGTATTACTAATACTGGTACATGTCCATATTTGTTTTGTATGGAGACATCTGTAGACATGTTGTCTATAACAAGAAATTGTGGTTTCTTCAAGTTGTAAACAAACAAGTAGAAGTGGCTTGATTGTATGATTGGAAAGAATACCTGTTTTCATTATTAAATTGAAAAATCAATTAGATTTCATCTAACTATGTATGTTGTGTATATAATTTGTATATAATTTTTATATATACCATATCATACTCCCTCAAGTTTGCCAGATTTTCATCGTTCTTTAAAATAACCTTGATGTTTGAGCTGAAAATCTTAAAACTTTCTTCTGTTGTGGTCTTCTTCTTCAGAACTCCATCCGGCTAAGTAAACAAAGTAATTACATTTGAATATTTATTTTCACAAAAAATTTAAATGTAAAGACAAAAGTTGAAATTCATATATGAACACCAAAGTTTACATTCATATATGAACCTTAACAAATGTTCATATATGAAAATTAGGGTTTATATATGAACCTTTGGGTTCATATATGAATATTTTTATTTGTGTTTGAGAAAGAATATATGAGCCCAAAGGTTCATATATGAAAATTAAGGTTCATATATGAACCTTTGGGTTCATATATGAACACCAAAGTTTACATTCATATATGAACCTTAACATTCATATATGAATCTTTCTATTTATGTTTGAGAGAATATATAAATCCAAAGGTTCATACATGAAAATTAGGGTTCATATATGAAAATTAGGGTTATATGAACACTAAAGTTTACATTCATTTATGAACCTTAACATTCATATATGAAAACTAGGGTTCATATATGAACCTTTGGGTTCATATATAAATCTTTGTATTTGTGTTTGAGAAAGAATATATGAACCCAAAGGTTCATATATGAAAATTAAGATTCATATATGAATCTTTGTATTTGTGTTTGAGAAAGAATATATGAACCCAAAGGTTCATATATGAAAATTAAGGTTCATATATTAACACCAAAGTTTACATTCATATATGAACCTTAACAAATGTTCATATATGAAAACTAGGGTTCATATATGAACCTTTGGGTTCATATATGAATCTTTGTATTTGTGTTTGAGAAAGAATATATGAACCCAAAGGTTCATATATGAAAATTAAGATTCATATATTAACACCAAAGTTCACATTCATATATGAACCTTAACAAATGTTCATATATGAAGACTAGGGTTCATATATGAACCTTTGGGTTCATATATGAACCTTTGGGTTCATATATGAATCTTTGTATTTGTGTTTGAGAAAGAATATATGAACCCAAAGGTTCATATATGAAAATTAAGGTTCGTATATGAACCTTTGGGTTCATATATGAACACCAAAGTTTACATTCATATATGAACCTTAACAAATGTTCATATATGAATCTTTCTATTTATGTTTGAGAAAGAACATAAAATGTATATATGAATCAAGTCATACCATAACTGCCGTGTTCAGAAAAAAGCGGTGTGGTGATTCTCTGCTTCTTAATGGCTCCTCTGAGTTCAGTAATGAAGCCCAACTATCAATCACATTTGCCACTACATACGTATTTGGCATTAAACTTTCAGCTGCCACCTTAATCATTGATGCTCCATCATTTGTTTCATAGATCATATCACTATAAGGCAATAAAATCAAATTAAGTTCATCATATATGCAGATCTTAAATTTTTAAAGTAAGATATTTAAAATTATAATATCAACTTACCACCATTCACCAGTCAATGCGAACAACCATCTACCAATTTTCTTTTCATCTATTGATAATCCTTTTGAGATTAGGACCACTCTATCAAGGTATGGTGACCTTAGTGTTTCGGACAGTCTCACTTCTCTTTTCCCCATAACTTTCTCCTTTTTTCTTTCCTCTTCTTTTCCTTCTTCCTCACTTCCTTCCTTCTCTTTCACATCCTTCCCTTTTCCTTCCCTTTTTTCTCTGTCCTCTTCTTTCTTTTCATTTTTATCTTCATTGTTTGCATCCTCATCTTCTGATAATCCGAAACTTTTTTGGTTCATATACGAAGATGCAATTTTTACAACATCTGGTGATTGTTCTGTTTCCACTTCTTTTTCAACACTCTTCTCTACTTCTTCTACCTTCTCTTGTTCTACCTTCTCTCCTACCTCTGAATTGTCTTTTTCAATTGTTTCTTCTTTGTCTTTCTCCTCTTCTCCCAACTCATGTGCCTCTTTCATGACCTCTATTTCTTGTTCATATGGGTTTTCTGAGAAGTCTGCATTCATCATAGTTGTAACAGTTGTCATTTCCAATCCTTCATCATCATTTCTCTCCAACTCTTGATTTTCTGATAACAAAAACTTTTCTTCTTCATCCACAACCATAAGTTCATCTATCATCTCATCTTTGTTTTTGAACAACCTTTCGAATTCTAATTTGTATTTCTTGAAAACCTCATTATTTGGAAATGTTTCCAAAGCTTGTTTTAGTCCTCCTCCTACAATCATTTTATCATACTTTATCTCATCCAGTTTTTCCTTTATCATAAGCTCTAAAACCTACATTGTGCATAAAAAGAATGATAAATTATTAAAAGATTCATATATGAATTTATGTGTTAAGATGAAATTGAATTCACAACTATATACAGTTCATTTATGAATTCATATATCAATTAAAATAAAACTTCAAATAATAATTCAATAAGTTTCAAAGATTCATATATGAATTCATTAACTATATATGATTCAAATATGAATTCATATGAGAAATGATATATGTTAAGTATTAATATATGAATTCATATGAATTTATATGTCAATTCATATATGAATTCATATGATAAGTCATATATGAATTAAAATTAGATTCATATATAAGATTCATACATGAATTTAATATGTTTGAAGGATTCATATATGAGAATTCATTAAGTATATATGACTCACATATGAATTCATATGAGAATATGAGAATTGATATATATGAAGTATTCATATATGAATTCATAAATGTTTATACTATACTTACTTCTTCTTTTTCAGCATCTGTTACAAACTGTCAGGATCGAATTCTCAACAAGAATTATGAATACTCAGAAACAATATCAAAGAAGTTTGCGGAATAACACTTTGATATTCAATGAAACAGTAAAACAAACAGTAAATATGATGAATAATTTGTAAACTTGTATTGAATGCTTTAAATCACAAGATTACACAATCAACCTCAATCTTGAAGAAAAAGCTCTTTCAAGACGAATTCTACTTCTCTAGAATTAGGAACTATGCCTTGAGGTTGATTCTCTCTAGAACAAAAACTTAGAATTAATTGATTATGTCTAATCTATTCTATCAATTCTATACATATACTGAATAAAAGATAATTACAATAAATATCTTCAGAATATCTTCCATCATTATCTCTATAAGCTTCCTTGAATATCTTCAGTTTATCCAGCTGTCATCCTTTCCATACGGATCTCCATCTCTTAAGCAGTACTAATCATAAGCAGCATTAATACTCTGAGCAGTACTAAGTTCAGCAGCACTAACCATACTCAGCAGTATTAATCTCTTAGAAGTAGTAACTCCAGCAGTACTAATCTTGAAGAGCAGCATTAACTTTGTTCCAGCAGCATTAACTTCTACTGGCAGCATTAACCACAGAAGTAGTAACCATGATGAATTAGCAGCATTAACCATACTTGGTAAATTCTTCAGTTCCCAACACAAACTCTTCAAGAAGCTTCCCCCTACCAAATCCACCATTTTCTATCTCATAACCTTCTCTTCTTCTTAGTCTCTCAGCTGTCCACATCTTTATCAATGGTCTTTGTCTTTTTACACTGACAGCTTCGCATTCAATACTATCAACATACATGAGCTGCATATAAGAATCATTTAAAACAGTTAATACATTAATGTAATATATATTTTTAATTCAAAAATATTATAGTATACTTACAATCAAGTATGTGATGCATCCAACATAGAAACTCATGTCAGAGTCTCTAACCCAACCTTTCTTGCTTCTCATTAAACAACCATAAATGTAAGAACACCAGTTTATCTTTGCAATCTCTGTTTCTGGGTTGATGTAGTTTACCACAGCCAGATTGCAGGTACCACTTTTGTTGCCTTCTGCCATCGTGTTGCAGAAGAGTGTAATGAAGTTCAATTTGAAATTGAAGTCAGCTTCATTACTATCAATGATCTTCTGTTTGATGTCAGTTGGTCGTATGTTTGCTTTGTTAAACTGTGATCTCCAATTGACAATGATATCATTGTCATCACTCAAATACTTGCCATTGAATATTTCCTCTCCTTCATTTGGAACTCCAAGCATATCATGAATTGATTCTTGAGTTAATATGATTGAGTTTTGTCCCACTTTCATCTCCATGTTTTCATCATTGAAGTTATCAATAACATAGAAACCAAGCTTAGATGGAATTCCATCCATCTTCATCTCAAGTAATTGTTCAAAACCCATGTCTTTTACACACTGTTTCTGCACTATACTCAAAGCTTGAATGGCTTCAAATAGAGGTTTTGGAGAAGTCCTAACCTTTATCACTGGGTAGTTTATTTTTTCTTGCTCTTTTTTTCCCTGTTTCTTCAACCTTTTGCTCTTTTTGACATATAAATCATCATCTTCTTAAACAACTGTTATAGCTTTCTCTCTTTTTGTTCTAGGATTTTTCTGTTTATCTGTTTATAGACATTGGTTAATATAGTTAATGAAACAACATTTTAATTTAAAATGTTATCATTGTGTATTATGATTTACTTACATAAAACTATTTGTTTTGCTTCTTCAGTATTATTTCTTTCAACAGAAGCATGTTGTTCTTCTATTGTTGAAGGTTCTACATCACCTGTTAATATGCAAGATATTGATTTAAGTAAAAAAATGAATAAACAAACATTCATATGTGAATTATACAATATTCAACAGATTCATATATAAACAATACATTATTCAACAGATTCATTTATGTACAATACTAAATTCAACAGATTCATATATGAACATTCATATACATTCAACAGATTCATATATGAACAATACATTATGAACAAACATTCAACACATTCATATATGAATTATACAATATTCAACAGATTCATATATGAACATTCATATACATTCAACAGATTCATATATGAATTATACAACATTTAACAGATTCATATATGAACTATACAATATTCAACAGATTCATATATGAATATGTTCAATGTTCAACAGATTCATATATGAATATGTTGAATATATTTAACAGATTCATATATGCAAGATATTGATTTAAGTAAAAAAATGAATAAACAAACATTCATATATGAATTATACAATATTCAACAGATTCATATATGAACAATACATTATTCAACAGTTTCATTTATGTACAATACTAAATTCAACAGATTCAAATATGAACATTCATATACATTCAACAGATTCATATATGAATTATACAACATTTAACAGGTTCATATATGAACTATACAATATTCAACAGATTCATATATGAATATGTTCAATGTTCAACAGATTCATATATGAATATGTTGAATATATTTAACAGATTCATATATGCAAGATATCGATTTAAGTAAAAAAATGAATAAACAAACATTCATATATGAATTATACAATATTCAACAGATTCATATATGAACAATACATTATTCAACAGATTCATTTATGTACAATACTAAATTCAACAGATTCATATATGAACATTCATATACATTCAACAGATTCATATATGAATATGTTGAATATATTTAACAGATTCATATATGAACTATACAATATTCAACAGATTCATATATGAATATGTTCAATGTTCAACAGATTCATATATGAATATGTTGAATATATTTAACAAATTCATATATGCAAGATATCGATTTAAGTAAAAAAATGAATAAACAAACATTCATATATGAATTATACAATATTCAACAGATTCATATATGAACAATACATTATTCAACAGATTCATTTATGTACAATACTAAATTCAACAGATTCATATATGAACATTCATATACATTCAACAGATTCATATATGAATATGTTGAATATATTTAACAGATTCATATATGAACTATACAATATGTTGAATATATTTAACAAATTCATATATGCAAGATATTGATTTAAGTAAAAAAATGAATAAACAAACATTCATATATGAATTATACAATATTCAACAGATTCATATATGAACAATACATTATTCAACAGATTCATTTATGTACAATACTAAATTCAACAGATTCATATATGAACATTCATATACATTCAACAGATTCCTATATGAATATGTTGAATATATTTAACAGATTTATATATGAACTATACAATATTCAACAGATTCATATATGAATATGTTCAATGTTCAACAGATTCATATATGAATATGTTGAATATATTTAACAGATTCATATATGAACTATACAATATTCAACAGATTCATATATGAATATGTTCAATGTTCAACAGATTCATATATGAATATGTTGAATATATTTAACAGATTCATATATGCAAGATATTGATTTAAGTAAAAAAATGAATAAACAAACATTCATATATGAATTATACAATATTCAACAGATTCATATATGAACAATACATTATTCAACAGTTTCATTTATGTACAATACTAAATTCAACAGATTCATATATGAACATTCATATACATTCAACAGATTCATATATGAATATGTTGAATATATTTAACAGATTCATATATGAATTATACAATATTCAACAGATTCATAGATGAATATGTTCAATGTTCAACAGATTCATATATGAATATGTTGAATATATTTAACATATTCATATATGCAAGATAGTGATTTAAGTAAAAAAATGAATAAACAAACATTCATATATGAATTATACAATATTCAACAGATTCATATATGAACAATACATTATTCAACAGATTCATTTATGTACAATACTAAATTCAACAGATTCATATATGAACATTCATATACATTCAACAGATTCATATATGAATATGTTGAATATATTTAACAGATTCATATATGAATTATACAATATTCAACAGATTCATAAATGAATATGTTCAATGTTCAACAGATTCATATATGAATATGTTGAATATATTTAACAGATTCATATATGCAAGATATTGATTTAAGTAAAAAAATGAATAAACAAACATTCATATATGAATTATACAATATTCAACAGATTCATATATGAACAATACATTATTCAACATATTCATTTATGTACAATATTAAATTCAACAGATTCTTATATGAACATTCATATACATTCAACAGATTCACATATGAATATGTTGAATATATTTAACAGATTCATATATGAACTATACAATATTCAACAGATTCATATATGAATATGTTCAATGTTCAACAGATTCATATATGAATATGTTGAATATATTTAACAGATTCATATATGCAAGATATTGATTTAAGTAAAAAAATGAATAAACAAACATTCATATATGAATTATACAATATTCAACAGATTCATATATGAACAATACATTATTCAACAGTTTCATTTATGTACAATACTAAATTCAACAGATTCATATATGAACATTCATATACATTCAACAGATTCATATATGAATATGTTGAATATATTTAACAGATTCATAGATGAATATGTTCAATGTTCAACAGATTCATATATGAATATGTTGAATATATTTAACAGATTCATATATGCAAGATATTGATTTAAGTAAAAAAATGAATAAACAAACATTCATATATGAATTATACAATATTCAACAGATTCATATATGAACAATACATTATTCAACAGATTCATTTATGTACAATACTAAATTCAACAGATTCATATATGAACATTCATATACATTCAACGGATTCATATATGAATATGTTGAATATATTTAACAGATTCATATATGAATTATACAATATTCAACAGATTCATAAATGAATATGTTCAATGTTCAACAGATTCATATATGAATATGTTGAATATATTTAACTGATTCATATATGCAAGATATTGATTTAAGTAAAAAAATGAATAAACAAACATTCATATATGAATTATACAATATTCAACAGATTCATATATGAACAATACATTATTCAACAGATTCATTTATGTACAATACTAAATTCAACAGATTCATATATGAACATTCATATACATTCAACAGATTCATATATGAATATGTTGAATATATTTAACAGATTCATATATGAACTATACAATATTCAACAGATTCATATATGAATATGTTCAATGTTCAACAGATTCATATATGAATATGTTGAATATATTTAACAAATTCATATATGCAAGATATCGATTTAAGTAAAAAAATGAATAAACAAACATTCATATATGAATTATACAATATTCAACAGATTCATATATGAACAATACATTATTCAACAGATTCATTTATGTACAATACTAAATTCAACAGATTCATATATGAACATTCATAAACATTCAACAGATTCATATATGAATATGTTGAATATATTTAACAGATTCATATATGAACTATACAATATGTTGAATATATTTAACAAATGCATATATGCAAGATATTGATTTAAGTAAAAAATGAATAAACAAACATTCATATATGAATTATACAATATTCAACAGATTCATATATGAACAATACATTATTCAACAGATTCATTTATGTACAATACTAAATTCAACAGATTCATATATGAACATTCATATACATTCAACAGATTCATATATGAATATGTTGAATATTTAACAGATTTATATATGAACTATACAATATTCAACAGATTCATATATGAATATGTTCAATGTTCAACAGATTCATATATGAATATGTTGAATATATTTAACAGATTCATATATGAACCATACAATATTCAACAGATTCATATATGAATATGTTCAATGTTCAACAGATTCATATATGAATATGTTGAATATATTTAACAGATTCATATATGCAAGATATTGATTTAAGTAAAAAAATGAATAAACAAACATTCATATATGAATTATACAATATTCAACAGATTCATATATGAACAATACATTATTCAACAGTTTCATTTATGTACAATACTAAATTCAACAGATTCATATATGAACATTCATATACATTCAACAGATTCATATATGAATATGTTGAATATATTTAACAGATTCATATATGAACTATACAATATTCAACAGATTCATAGATGAATATGTTCAATGTTCAACAGATTCATATATGAATATGTTGAATATATTTAACATATTCATATATGCAAGATAGTGATTTAAGTAAAAAAATGAATAAACAAACATTCATATATGAATTATACAATATTCAACAGATTCATATATGAACAATACATTATTCAACAGATTCATTTATGTACAATACTAAATTCAACAGATTCATATATGAACATTCATATACATTCAACAGATTCATATATGAATATGTTGAATATATTTAACAGATTCATATATGAATTATACAATATTCAACAGATTCATAAATGAATATGTTCAATGTTCAACAGATTCATATATGAATATGTTGAATATATTTAACAGATTCATATATGCAAGATATTGATTTAAGTAAAAAAATGAATAAACAAACATTCATATATGAATTATACAATATTCAACAGATTCATATATGAACAATACATTATTCAACAGATTCATTTATGTACAATATTAAATTCAACAGATTCTTATATGAACATTCATATACATTCAACCGATTCATATATGAATATGTTGAATATATTTAACAGATTCATATATGAACTATACAATATTCAACAGATTCATATATGAATATGTTCAATGTTCAACAGATTCATATATGAATATGTTGAATATATTTAACAGATTCATATATGCAAGATATTGATTTAAGTAAAAAAATGAATAAACAAACATTCATATATGAATTATACAATATTCAACAGATTCATATATGAACAATACATTATTCAACAGTTTCATTTATGTACAATACTAAATTCAACAGATTCATATATGAACATTCATATACATTCAACAGATTCATATATGAATATGTTGAATATATTTAACAGATTCATATATGAACTATACAATATTCAACAGATTCATAGATGAATATGTTCAATGTTCAACAGATTCATATATGAATATGTTGAATATATTTAACAGATTCATATATGCAAGATATTGATTTAAGTAAAAAAATGAATAAACAAACATTCATATATGAATTATACAATATTCAACAGATTCATATATGAACAATACATTATTCAACAGATTCATTAATGTACAATACTAAATTCAACAGATTCATATATGAACATTCATATACATTCAACAGATTCATATATGAATATGTTGAATATATTTAACAGATTCATATATGAATTATACAATATTCAACAGATTCATAAATGAATATGTTCAATGTTCAACAGATTCATATATGAATATGTTGAATATATTTAACAGATTCATATATGCAAGATATTGATTTAAGTAAAAAAATGAATAAACAAACATTCATATATGAATTATACAATATTCAACAGATTCATATATGAACAATACATTATTCAACAGATTCATTTATGTACAATACTAAATTCAACAGATTCTTATATGAACATTCATATACATTCAACAGATTCATATATGAATATGTTGAATATATTTAACAGATTCATATATGAACTATACAATATTCAACAGATTCATATATGAATATGTTCAATGTTCAACAGATTCATATATGAATATGTTGAATATATTTAACAGATTCACATATGCAAGATATTGATTTAATTAAAAAAATGAATAAACAAACATTCATATATGAATTATACAATATTCAACAGATTCATATATGAACAATACATTATTCAACAGATTCATTTATGTACAATACTAAATTCAACAGATCCATATATGAACATTCATATACATTCAACAGATTCATATATGAATATGTTGAATATATTTAACAGATTCATATATGAATATGTTGAATATTGTATACAATATTCAACAGATTCATATATGAATAAATAATCGAAGAAACATTCAAAAGATTCATATATGAACTATTCTATATTCAAAAATTAAAAACCCTAATTTTAAAAAATTCATATATGAACTATACAATATTAAACATTCATATATGAACCATCGAATATTCAACATTCATATATGAATGAATATTTTCAACATTCAACATTCATATGAATATTCAACATTCATATCTAAAAACCCTATATTCAACAAGAATAACGTATTCATTTATGAACGAATATACCTTCAGTATTTTGCCCTTTCTTCTTCCTTCGTATTTTTAGTTTTGGTAAACCATCTGCATTTTTCGCTGTAATCAAAAAACAGAACAACATTATTAAACCCTAAATTTTTCTAAATGATTTCGTCAACTCGTTAAACATATAATCAATGTATATGATGTTTCTTTATGATAATCATTCAAACATTATAGAAAAAGTATGTATAAGTACCGTCTCTAATTATAGTTATCAATGGTTCATTATCGCTCATCTGATTTTCTTCGTTCTGTCGACCTTTTGATTGTTCTTGTTGAAGAATCGGAGTATCCTTACTTGCTTTTGCCATTACTTCACCTTCAAGATGAATAAGCGATGAATTTTTTGATGTTTTTTGTTGATGAATCCGGGTTTCTGGAGAAGAATCTGGAGAGTCTCGATGGTTTGTGATGAAAAAAATCGTGCATAGTAATGTTATGATCAAGTTGCCGCCTATTTTGATTTAGTTGTGCATTTTACCAAATTGCCCTTATGTTGTCCTATTTTTTTTATTGTGCGACCGAACTTATCCCATGTTACACATTAGACCCCTCAATTAATGACCCTTGATCATTTAAACCAATGGCCATGATCACTTCTTTATTTCTCATATATTTAGTATTTCTCAAATGAACTTTTCCCTATATATATATATATATATATATATATATATATATATATCAATAAAAGTTCCACACCACATAGATCGAAGATAAAGATGTAAAGATGGCTAAATGGTGGTTGCAATCACAAAATTAGGGTTACCTTTTAGTGGAAATACGAAGAAATCTGCAAGGTTTTGATTTTGATTGAGAACATAAAGATGAAGCAATTGAGAAACGATGTGGGGGCGGTGGCGACGTACGACTTGATGGAGCACTTAAAAACATGAGAGAAAGAAAAAATTGGAGGAAAAAAAAGTAGATTGAAAATTTATAGGAAAAGAAAATGGGAGGTTTCTAAAAAATGGAAAAGGAATCAAGAAAAATTTCATTTATTATTTTTTTAGTTTTAAACTAAAATATTATTATTATTATTATGGGAAAAGTCTAAAAAAACCCAACAAACTATTCACTTTTGAATGGTTAAGTCCTTAAACTTTTTTTTTAATAATAAAACCCTTAAACTTTTAAAAACCGGTTAATTACATCCTTGCAACCTGTAAAGCAAGCATGTTAATGTGATCAAAAATTTGAGAAAAGTCTAAAAAAAACCAACAAACTATTTAATTTTGAATAATTAAGTCCCTGAATTTTTTTAAAAAATAAATTTTTAAAATTCTTCATTAATTTTTTTACCAAATAAATTCTTGAACTCTTTTGGAACAATAAATCTTAAATTTTTTTTTAAGAAACAAAATCATGAACTTAATTTTAAACAAATAAACCTGAAACTCTTTAAACAAATAAACCTGAACAATAAAATATATACAATTTCCTCACCGACAACAAAGTAAAATGAACAAATTAAATAGATAAAATAATACCATTTCCATTACTAATTCTGAAACATTTAAAAGTTATGCCTAAAGCATAAATTTACCCATACAAACATACAAAAGTTATACTCTACCCTTCACAAAATATACCAAAAAGCGCTCATACTTTTCACAAAATATACCAAAAAACGCTCATCCTTTTCACAAAATATACCAAAAAAACGTCTATCCCTTCACAAAATGTACCAAAAAAAAAACGCACATCCCTTCACAAGTATACCAAAAAAAGCGTCCATCTCTTCACAAATATACCAAAAAAAGGCCTAAAAGATATGTTCATCCGCTAACAAGATATGTTCATCCGCTAACAAGATATGTTCATCAACCATTTGATTTTCATCTACACCATCAACCTCATCTTCATCACCAATAATCGGATCTTCTTGAGCTTCATGACCAAATTGGTCCCCCAAACTTGAAATTGAATGTGGAAGGATATCATTTGGCCATGCTGGTCGTGGACCTGATGATGTCTATAATAGATATAAAGTGTAAGTAATAGTTCACTATGAATAGATTGTCAATTTAATTATGAATACTAAATAATAACTTACCCCAATCATTGCTTCTTCGGTGATTGGATCATAATAAACACCCGAATATGCATACATCGGTATCCTACCACTTCCGGTCCCTCTTCCACCTCTATTGCCTCTTCCCCCTCTAGAGCTTCTTCTTGTTGTAGTCGGCTTTGGAATGTTTAGTCTCGGCCTACCTTTCGGCTTAACAGGTTTAGATGGTGGGTCTTTCTTCTCATTTTTACAAGTCCTAGCATTGTGCCCTTTTTCCAAGCAATTTCCACATGTCATCGTCTTTCCAAACTTGGTTACTCTTGTACCTTGGCTCTCAGATTCCGATCTCTTCCTCTTGATAGATGGTCTGCGAGGCATTCTCCTCTCTTTAGGTGGGTTTGGTTTGGTGAAAGGTGTTGGAATCCACATGTTGCTCCCATTCAATGGTTTTATGTGATGCTCGTAGGCCATAATGAAAAGATCTTTTTTAAACCATTGACTCACATAATCTTCTAGATCCTTGTTGATGAAGTGTATGGTAAGCTGCTGCTACTAAGCTGCTGTTAAGCTGCTGCTCACATTCATGCAGCAGCAGATCAAAACAGAAGTGAAGAATTTGTTGTTTGTGTTCAAATTTGAACCGAAATAGAATGTAAAGCAGAATTTGTTGTTGATCGAGCCAAACAGCAAGTTGTTCAATTGTTCTTGTCAATTTTTTTGGTGTATGGTGTTGCTCAAAATTTGCAGAGTTGCTGTTAAAGAATACGAATGGATATGATTCTATGCAAGTGAATGCCATGGTGGCCGGTTATAAAGCCGAGTGGCAGAAACATCATGATCCACTGATTGTTGTTGCACAGATAGCCGAGAGATTCTCTACATAGCCAAAAAAAACTTTGGTGCTGATGTATAAACTAGAATTTGCACAGCTCAAGGTTGTCCAGAGTTATGGTCGGATTTCGAGAAGGGCAACTCATATAGATTTTGACAGATTGGTTGCTGTTTGTGTTCAAATTATGCAGCAAAAGGTTAAGATTTTGTTCAAAGTTGCTAATGTTCCAAGTGTGTGCTAAATGAAATAGATTTGATGAAGTGTGCATCACATTAACATATTTAAAAGTTTGTTCTTTGTACTTGAAATGCGCAACATAAAGTGTTTGTTGGATTGACATGACCATTGATTATCCTAACGCCATTTGAACTTTTTTTTAACTGTGACCTTAACTCTACTTGGTACCACAAAAATTTGAAATTTACCGTGGTCAAATCATAATATATAGTTATGCTTAATTTTTATAATCGTGACAAACTGTTTACTTTTTTGTCACACAAAATGATAAAAGAAAAACATGGCCAATTCATGGTGTATGGTTAATCGTGGCTATTGGTTAAAGTTTTATCACCCATATTAATAACACTAATTTTGGTCATAAACAACTTATTAGCCACACGAATTAAATTGTTGGAAGCGTGACTACAAGTTACCTTTTAGTCACGTACGTTTATATTAACCGTGATCTTAGCTGTGTTTTTAGCCACACAAATTTCATATTATCCGTGATCAAATCGTAACATATAGTTACACTTAAATTTTAGAACTGTAGCTAATAGTTACCTTTTGGCCCCAAAAAATAATAAAATCGTGACCAATTCATGACATATAGTTACGCTTAACTTTTAGAATCGTGGCTATCGGTTAACTTTCGGTCACACACAGTAATAAAAACCGTCGCCACAAGTTACTTATTAGTCATAGGAACTGAATTTTTAGAAAGTGGACTATTGGTTTCCTTTTAGCCACCGACTAATTTTAAACGTGGCATTAACTATACTTTTAGCTTACACAAGTTATATACTAATCGCTTCCAATTCATGACCTATAGTTATGCTTAATTTGTAAAACCATGACTATTGGTCACCTTTTGGTGACAGAGGATAATTAAAACCGTGGCCATAAACACCTTAACTTTTGGCAACATTTAACAAGTTTTCGTGGCGGTATGTAGTTTGGTTTTGGCCACAGAGAATTGGCTTCATGTGGCCATATGTCTATCTATGGCCACAGAAAATAACCGTCACAACATAAAGTCATGGTTTTGACAAAAAAATGTGACTATATGTCGTTACATGGCCACAGCTTTTAGTTGTTACTTGCCATAAAAAATAAATTGTGACCATAAAGAACCATTTAGTCACGTTTTTGTCTAAAGCATGGCATTATGTTTAAACATGAATTGTAATGGTCACATTTATTGAGTTAAATCGTGGCTAACCTAATACTCAAATTTTATTTATGACTTTCAGCCACGGTTTTAAACCCAACCGTGACTAACTTGAATTTTCAAAACCGTGGCAAAAAAGCATTTTTGTACTAGTGTCTGCAACTGCAACTTTAAGCATCTAGATCCACAACCATTGATTCATAAATATTTCTTGTTTCAAACATATTTCCACCGCTAGGGATAACAAACCAATATCTATATAAGACAAAAGAATACATTAGCATACATTAGCATACATAATCATATTACAATTATAGATAAACATATACCTGTGATTTTCTCCCCACTTCTTTAACTTTTTTCTTATGGCCGGACATACAATTGATTCCCATTGTTGTGCTTTCTTTAACATTTGATAATTCCTCTCCATAACAAATATTCGTATCTCTTTTAACATTGTGATTATGGGTTTTCTTCTAGCATCAATAATAACTGAATTAAATGAATCACATATCCCATTTTCTATAGCCTCATAAACCCTATCTGGTTGAAAAAATACCCTACACCACGTATTAGGGTCTCTTTCAATCAAATGATTGTATGCATCAAGGTCTAGTGTTTTAATCTTTTCCATGTGGGACCTGAAATATGCTTCAAAAGTGGATGTAGCTGCTGCCCAAAAGATGTTTCTGTACTCAACACCATTAAACCTTTTATGGAAATTAGTATATATGTGTCTTACACATTGCCTATGCTATGCATATGGTGCTAATTCTTTTAACGCTTCAACAATTCCCTGATACATATTATATATATATATATATATATATATATGTTAATCGATTCATATTATACAAAAAGTAAGTCAAATATAATGTATAAAGCTACCTTATGTTGATCAGACATGATAGTAAGCCCTGCTCCTTCACTAACACCAATATCTTATATTAGTAGTTCAATAAACCATTTCCAGTTCTCCACATCCACCACAGCCCAAGCTATATAAACATTTAACATCGTAAGTGATTAAACCAATAATAAGTATATAGAAATAATATAATAAGCATAGTTTGAATATACATACATGTAGGGTAAATTTGATTATTTCCATCTCGGCCGATTGTTGATAATAACTCTCCTTTGCACACGCCTTTTAAAAAACAACCATCTACTCCTATAACCTTCCTACATCCTGTAATCCACCCATCTCTTAGTGCTTTGAAGCATACATAAAACCTCCGAAATTCATTGCTTCCATCTGCCATTAAATTTACTTCCATCTTGACTGTTGATCCCGGATTGGCACTCCTAATTTCATGTGCATAATCCCAAAGCTTTCCATAGTGTTCTGTCAAAGAACCCACAATTTCAAGTAATGCCCTAGACTTCGCCCGGATGCATTGGCCCCTGCTAACTTTAACCAATAGCTTCTTATAAATATCCTCTTGCATATCCTTCATTTTTATGAATGGTCTTTCAATTAGTTGCCTAACATAATGCTTTGCAATCCAGTTTGGTGTCACTAAGGATCCGGATCTATAGTTTCTACTGCATATGTGGCTAATATTGATGCTTTTAATCTGAAATGACCTCTCTTCTCGCATCCAAGATGCCCATAATCTAAAAGGACATGTGCGATCTTTCTCACTTTTTCCACATGTAACAAGTAGTCTCTCTGAATCATTTTTAATATACTCTAATTGGTAGCCATTTGCAACCGAATAGTTTATCAAACACTGCTTTAATTGACAAGGATTCTCATACCTCTCACCAAGTCGTAGCTTCATCAATTTCCAATGAGCATTAGGATCATGTATCGGATATTGCACTCCTTTTTGTATAACCTGCTCTCCAACATTATCATCTCCTTTGTCCACATTCAACTCAACATCGGAATCAAGCTCATCACCAACTTGATTACAAAGTTTATATAAAATTGGATCATCACTTGTTTTCTTTAGATTGATTATATCATCCTCGTTTTCAAGATCTAGGTATAAAGAATCTGATATATATTCACTTGAATCATCACCTACCTCATACGAAAAGTCATCACTACAATATTCATTACAATCGGACGCCAGCCTATAAACAAAAATAGCAATGAGATCATCATAATTCTCAAATGAAAATGAAACGTAATTAAGAAAAATCAAATTGTAAACAACAAGTGGAAGTTACCATGTACGAAGCATGTTTATTCAATACTTGAGCAATTAAAGCAAATGGAAAGAAATTATAAATTTATCATGTTAGATATGTTTACAAGTTGAACCAAATAGAAACAATCAAATATGAAAATCGAATATGAACTTTGTTACGATACAAATATGAAAACAACCCATGTCAAATCGGATATAAGAGGGTTGCAATTATAAGCAAGTAGATCACATTAGCAATTAATCAAGGATTTAGAAAAAAGATTACAAGTCTCTCAGCACATAAAAATACAAGCACCATGAGAATAATTGCAGACCAACTCTTTAATAAAATATAAACATGCTCTAATTGGGCTTGAAAGAAACTTAAATTATGTATTTCCCAGATTTTGCATATTAAGAACAAATCAATGATCAGACATACTTTAACACACTCCAATGTCAAAAGTACAAGACTCAATAGATAACATAAGAGTTCAAAAACCAGATTAATGGCCTAAAAATAGCAAGCAGGAAAAAATTATACAAGGTTATAAAATTCAGCATTCAAGATTAAAACATGTTGCAAAAATTATACAAGGTTATAAAATTCAGCATTCAAAGATTAAAATCTGTTGTGAGTAAATCGTGTGGCTAAGAATCACTAATCGAACCTGATAATATGTAAAACCTGTTGCTAAAAATCACCAATCGAACCTGATGCTCTGTTATGAGTTTGCGACGGCGAAGACGGTGGCGCCGGTGGCTGACGACGGCGGCGCCGATGGCTGACGACGGCGGCGCCGATGGCTGGCGACGGCGGCGGCGCCGGTGGCTGGCGAAGACGGTGGCCCCGGTGGACGGTGGCGGAGGGATGGTGGCGGTGGTTGTGGCAGAAGGTGTAGCGACTGGATGGGAAGGATACGATTTTGAATAGGGTTTAGGATTAGGAGTATTTTTTTTCTTTTTTTAATTCTAGAATTACCAGCCAAACAGGTAATAGGTTAATATTAGTGATAAAAAGGATGTAATTAATAGGTTTTTAAAAGTTTAAAGGTTTTAACATTCAAAAAAAAAAGTTTATGGTCTTAACCATTCAAAAGTGAATAGTTTGTTGATTTTTTTTAGACTTTTCCCTATTATTATTTATTCTCACTAACGATTTTGTAATTAAAGTTTTAAAAAGTTTCAGTTTTTGAAAACTCAATTTTTGAATTTGAAAATTTTGGTCAAATTTTAATCATTAATTTACTATTTAAGTTTAATTTTAAACAAAAATAATAACGTTTATCATTTAAGAAATATATTTTAATATTTATTTTTATTAAAATTCTAGTTATTATTTTAGTAATTATTTTCTTTTAAGTACATACACAAGGTTGAGAAATTTTAAATATTATTAATATTATTATTATTATTATTACTACACAATATATCTTTCCTAATTGTATTTATTTCTATATTTCTAAAAAAATCATATCTATATCTATACTATATTATAAAAACGGTATAAAAATCTTAATTACAATATTTTAAGCACACATGTTACAACTAATTAAAGTCAATTACTTAATTTACAACTTCTTAATGCTTTGGTACAAACTTTTCAAGCACAATATCTCACATAATCATCTATTTGTGGAATGGATACTCATTTATTAATATAACTATTTGTTTTTTTTGGTGGAGGATTTTATAAAATAGATTTTATATTAGCATAATATATTGTAAATGCATAATCTATTTTAAATGTAGATTTTACATTTAAATCTATATTAATGATTTAAATATTTTTATAAAATCTTTCCATATTTTATTTTATAAAATCTTTTTCCATATTTTATTTTATAAAATCTTTTTACATAATGAGATGTAATATAAACTCTTTTTTCTGCCGTATTTTTTTTGCTAATATAAAATCTATTTTATTTTATAAAATCTACACGTATTTTATATTAGCATAATATAAAATCTACACGTATTTTTTTTCACGAGCATTAAAAGAAGAAAAAAAAAGGTTGATATGAATAAAAAATAACGAGATACATTAATAAATTATCGTATTCTTTAAAATAAAAATATTCCGCAATACTTTTCAAATTAACCAAGTGTAAAGAAAATAAAATAGAAACGATGTAGATATAAAAATATTCTTCCATATTTTTAATATATTAACATTTAAATGTAAAATTGAAAATAAAAATAATTTTTTTTAAAATATTATCTACATTCACTATAAATATATATAGCTTCTACATGTATCATTCGAGTACAAGAAGAAGACGAACGGTCGGGTATCAATGGCGGAACCTGCAACTGAACAAAAGGTATTCCACTTTATTTTTGTTACTTTGAAAAACTATTTTTTTATATTCTATTTTATTTACTGAGAATTTGTTTATATTTTTCAAAAACCACAATCATATTTTTTGAAGTAGGGGAATAAGATATATATACATATCTTTATTTTTATCGATTAATACTATGAGGTCTTGAAGTCAATAGTCAGATAAATATGTTGTGAGACATGTTCGCTTGAGTTTTAAATAATATAATACAAAACTATTACCAATATTATTGCACAAACTCATAACAACAAACGATTAAGAATATATGTAAGTTAACCACTTATGAAGATAATTCGTTTTTCACATTGTATTTCATTAACTGTTAACAGAGAAATTACGTTTCATTTTAACTCGGTTCAATATTCCAACAAAAAATTTATCCTCCCGTGCAATGCACGGCCCAACACTAGTATATTTAAAAAAAAAGATAATTTATACCTAATATTCATTATATGGAAATTATTTTTAAACCTTTTTTACACCATTATTAACTTACCATATATCCAATATATCATTAAGTTAAAAAAAATGTATGTTTTACACGTTTTAAAGAACAACCGTATAAAAAGGTCTAAAACCGTGTTAAAATGTTCAAAACTATGAAAAAATGTATATAAATGTTAAAGTTTTATTTTTTACACGGTTTTTGAAAAAAACAACCAAGTAAAAAACTCCAAACCTTTTTACACGGTTCTTGTTCCAAAACCATGTAGAAAGGTATATGTTGTTTTCACGGTTATTTTAAAAAACCGTGTAAAAATGTTTCGAGAACTTTTAAACGGTTTTTTCTCAAATAACCGTGTAAAATGCTTACTAATTTTTACACGGTTTTGGAAACAACCGTGTAAAATGGTGTTCAAACCTTTTTACACGGTTCTTGTTCCAAAACCGTGTAAAAAGGTATATATTGTTTACACAATTATTTTAAAAAACCGTGTAAAAATGTTTTGAGGACTTTTTAAACGTTTTTTTCTCAAATAACCGTGTAAAATGCTTACATATTTTTACACGGTTTTGGAAACAACCGTGTAAAATGGTGTTCAAACCTTTTTACACGGTTCTGTTACAAAAAAAAACGTGTAAAAAATCAATAAAAAATCACGGGTACATTTTTACACGGTTTTTTTAAAACCGTGCAAAAATTGGCGTGTAATAAAGTCATTTATGTAGTAGTGATTTCAGTTTGCGAAAATAAATCACTCAATCTATTGGATTTCCAGGTAGTAGGGGAATCACATGGATTTCTTAAGTTCATACAAAACTTAGGGCTATTTACACCCGTTTGACAAAATTCTTTCGATATCTTGCGATTTATTTAATTGGATATAACATTGTTAACTATAAAACATATGGCATGCATGAGTCCAAAGTAAATATGAATTTAGAATATGAAGCCAATTTCAAGGCTTTATTACCTTAATAGTATTTCAAGATATTTTGGTAAAAGAAAACCAAAATATATAAGGGTTAGAAGTGTAACTTGCTAAAATTATTGTAAGATTTAAAATTATAAGTAGGAACTTATCATTAAAATAAGCATTTGGATAATGTGGAGAAGACAATTCTAAAACTAAATCCATAACTAAATTACTAAATATTTTAATACCAAAGTAAATCGATTGACTTAAATAAAAATAACAATTAACCAATCTAAGTTAATATACATTATCAATACCAAAAGGCTATAATAAAATCATATAAAATAAATCATATTAGGCAATTGTAACAATAATGGTTGAATAGATAATGATAAGTTTTTAATTAAGTATCCATATTATATTATAAAGTATTTGAGAAAAACTCATAAAAACAAATTTTTATGCTTCACATAGTGTTTATTGATGCATATTACATAAAATTCAAAATTATAAATAAACGATACATGAGTACAACCTTTTGAAGCTGCATGTTTGAATTCATAACTAAGTGATAAACATAATCAAATACATGATAAACATCTCATTTTAAATATAAAGAATATGAAGTATAATTAGGATAATCATTGAATTCTAACAAAATACTTAATTATATATACTATATTATAAAGCATTTGAGAAAAAAAACTTTTAAAAACATTTTTTTATGCATTAGATACTGTTTATTGATGCACATTACTTATAATTCAAGATTACTATTAGACTAATATTGTATTCAAGATTAAAAGTGAGGGTCTATATTGTAATTGTGTAATAGTTTGAGGGTTTGTTGTAAAGTCAACACAAGTTGACTTAGTATAAATAGTTTGGTCTTTGTTAGATTTGTAGTTATGAAAACACGTTGGATTGGTAAGAACTCACATACTGTATACACACATACATGAGATCTGTGGCACACTGTTAGATCTATGACCACATTGTAATCATATGATTTGATCAATAATATTGTGTTCTTAATCTGTTGTGTAAATTGTATGCTAGTAATTCTGGGTCACAATTGGTATCAGAGAACAAAAATCTAACAATTTGAGTTTTACGAAAAGTCGTTTTCTGTCGAAGAATTCTTGATCGATTTTTGCACAAAAAGTATTTGTTTAATGAAATTGGTGATTGTTTAGTGCTCGATTAGTGTTTTAAAAAGTTTATATCGGATTGAGTTTCACAGAAAAACATTTTCTAATCGAGAATTTGAGATTTTGGTTAGTTTTTTAGTCGAACGAGTTATTGGTCTCTGTTTGATTGAATTGAATGTTCATTTGTGAGAATTAGTTTGATATATTGAATTGGATTGTACTTTGGACTAATCTTGTTGATTATGTGAAGATTACAACTTTGAATTTGGAGTTCTGGATCGATTTCTTGTCAAAAATCGAATTTTTGGACTAAGTAACCAAGAACTCGCAAGATCTAAAGTATTCGTATGAAGAACTCGCTAGTTTGATGGTTTTCTCAATCAGATTTCGCAAGATATAATTTCTGAATTCATCAAGTAAAGAATTCGCATCAGTGTTTATAACGAAATCTAGAAGAATTCGCACAATTCTTTGAAAATTCGTTAAAGTACATAATTCGTTTATCTCTCTGTTACGAAAAGCTAGAATTCGTAAAAGTCAGTTTTGCAAAAAGTGTTATTTTAATATGTTTCAAGTGAGGATTTCGTAATTGAGTCTGTTACGAATTCTGAGGTTTTCTCTATTGTGTCTTAAGCGAAAAGCTAGAATTCGCATTACTCTAGTTTAAGAATTCTTAAGATTTCGCAAATCTTTTTCAATAATTCTTCCAAGTCAAGAATTCGTATGTGTTATGAAAAGTTTTTGTGAAAATTGCAAAATTTTTCTTAGTAAAGGATTCGTGTTTCTGTATCTTACGAATTTCTGTTACGAATTCTTGATTGATTTGAGAATTGTGTTTTTCAAAATTTGAAAAACTTACAAGATTTCATTTCTTGTTTCAGATTTGAAAAAGCAGAATGATAAAGGAGAATGGGAGAAGAAGAAGTGTGAAAATAAATGTAATGTCATTGATAGTGTTAGTTTGAAATGTACAAGTTCAAATGATTTGCAATGTCAAAAGTGTATGAAGGTTTGTATTAATAGTGATCAATCAAAGCTATTGACATTTGCTCGTAAGAACTTTGTTTGCAAACACTGTCATGACAATTCTTTTGAAACTTCACACCATTCTTCCTAAATCTAAAGTTTCTAGAAAAGCATCTTGGGCTAAATCTGTCTTTAAATCCTCGACACAACATGCGAAAGTCTTTCATGTGAAGAATGATTATCTTTCTAGAAAACAGAAGTTTAATGAGCTTAATGTAAAAATGGTTTGTAAGTGGATACAGAAGCCTCGCTATGAATGGCGAATCAAGGCTAAGGTAGATGATTTAAGTAAATTGCAAAAGGCTAACAAAAAAGGACCCATCTGGATATGGGTACCTAAGAAGAAGTGATTTGTTCTTTTGCAGGCCTCACATCTGTGGTACATAGATTCAGGATGCTCGCACCACATGACTGGATTTAAGCATCTTCTACACAACTATGTTGAGGAACCTGCTAGAACAGTGAGTTTTGCAAATTCTGAGCTTACCGGTTTCATTATAGGACACAGTTCATTAACAAATGGCACCGTAACAATCAAGAAAGTACTGTTCGTAGATGGTCTTGATCATAATCTTTTCAGCACTAGTCAATTCTGCGATAGTAAATTTCAAGTTCGGTTCACTGTAGATAGCTGTTTTATTGAAGATAAGGACGGTTGTGAGATTTTCAAAGCAGAGCGACATGGAAATTTATATGCAGTGCATTTTCCAATACTTTCTGCAAATAGATCTGTTTGTCTAATTGCTAAAGCTTTAAAAGTTGAAAGTTGGATTTGGCATCGGCGCCTGTCGCACCAAAATTTTTAAGCGATAAATCTATTGGCGAGACATGGAATAGTCAAAGGTCTTCCAGAACTGAGGTTTGAGAAGAATTCACTTTGCCCCGCCTGTGAGATGGGAAAAATGAAACTCAATTCAGATAAAGCAAAGACAGAATTCTCTTGTTCATGACCTCTCGAGCTTATTCACATGGACCTTTGCGGCCCTATGAGAACTCAGTCAATCAATAGGAAGAAGTATATTCTAGTGATGATTGATGAGTACTCCAGATACACATGGTTGGAATTTCTGCGAACCAAATCAGATGCACCAGAATTAATAATTGCTTTCATAAAAAAAATGCAGGTTCGACTTCAACTACCGGTAAAGACTTTGAGAAGTGATAATGGCACAAAATTTAAGAATTCTACTCTTCAGAGTTATCTTGTATCAGTCGGGATCTCTCACAATTTTTCTGCAGCCGATACTCCTCAACAAAACGGTGTGGTCGAAAGAAAAAATTGAACCCTGGTGAGGCGGCAAGAACTATGTTGGAATATTATGGTCTTCCATTGTATCTGTGGGCTGAAGCCGTAGCTACTGCATGTTTCACTCAAAACCGTACTATTGTGATAAACAGACATAAGAAAACAACATATGAGCTTATAAATAAGAGAAAGCCGAATATTAAATTTTTTCGTGTTTTTGGTTGTAGGTGTTACATCCTCAATGATCGTGATAATCTTGGTAAATTAGACAAGAAGGCGGATGAAGGCTACTTTATCGGATATTCCTTGACGTCAAAAGCCTATCAGGTCTACAATAGACGAACCAAGACTATCATGGAGAGCATGAATGTGTCTTTTGATGAAACATTCACGTGGACTTCTGAACATTGCAGTTCAAAACTCAAGCTAAAACAGAAGGCTTCTATTCAAGACGGAATAAAACCCGAATCGTCACAGACTAAGTTTTCTGGCTCACGTCATATAACATATGAGTTAGATTTACTATTCTTTGATGCATTTTTGGGTATATGTGCAGATTTTGACAAATCAAACATATCTGCATCAACTTCAGAGGTTCAAGTTACAACTAAAGATATTTCAGGACCTTCTGAGATTGTTACTATATCAACCTCATCAGGTACAACTACACCTGTTCTTTCTGATGATACTAATTTGACTTCTGCTTCTGCAAATACAGTTTCTGGAAAAGAAGTCCTGAGTACTTCTTCTGCTGTTCCAGAATTACATCAGTCAGAAATAAATATACAAGATGTCCCGAGTACATCTGAAGTTGAGCCTGCAATATATGATGAATATGATGAAGATAACACGCAGATTTTTGTTCAACCACTTCCAAGTACTACAAGATGGACACGAGATCATCCCTACACAATATAATAGGTGATGTCCATAGTGGAGTGAAAACGCGGGCGACATATGCAAAATTTTGTCTTTACTCGAGTTTTCTTAGTTCCCTTGAGCCGAAGACAGCATCAGAAGCCTTGCTTGATCCAGATTGGATTTTAGCCATGCAATATGAGCTTCTACAATTTGAGTGGAACAAGGTATGGCAACTTATCCCACTACCAGAAGGAAAATCGGTAATTGGAACAAAGTGGGTCTTCAGAAATAAGAGAGATGAAGCAGGAGTTGTGGTTCGAAATAAAGCTCGTCTAGTTGCAAAAGGGTATTGTCAACAGGAGGGGAGTGATTATGATGAGACATTTTCTCCTATTGCAAGGATTGAAGCTATTTGGATATTTCTTTCGTACACAGCCCACAAGAATTTTACGGTATATCAGATGGATGTAAAATCTGCTTTCTTGAATTAGATTCTTCATGAAGAAGTTTACGTTGCTCAACCCGAAGGCTTCATTGATCCAAAACACCCAGATTCTGTCTACGTACTAGACAAGGCTTTATATGGACTCAAACAGGCACCGAGAGCTTGGTACGAAATGTTAACCCAATTTCTACTTGCTTCCGGATTTAAAAAAAAGTACTATTGATACTACTCTTTTTCTGAAGAAACAAGGTGAAGATATGATCCTAATTCAGATCTATGTGGATGACATTATTTTTGGTTCTACAAATCCTAAATTTTGTAAAAACTTTTCAAAAATCATGGAATCTCGATTTGAAATGTCAATGATGGGTGAACTGACATTCTTTCTTGGTCTTCAAGTAAAACAGTTACCCGAAGGCATTTTCATTAATCAGTCAAAATATATTAGAGATATCCTGAAAAAGTTTAACATGACTGAAAGTTCAGTGATGAAAACACCAATGGTAACGGGTACACTATTAGATGTTGATTTATCTAGTAAATCAGTAGATCAAAAGATGTACCATATCATAATTGGTTCATTACTGTACTTAACAGCAAGTAGACCGGATATTATGTTTGCCACATATTTATGTGCTAGGTATCAAGCTAACCCGAAGGAATTACACCTAGTCGCTGTGAAACGAATACTTAAGTACCTCAAAGGCACTCCCGAGTTAGGCCTTTGTTATCCTAAGGGTTCGAGTTTTGAAATAACTGCATACATAGATGCTGACCATGCAGGGTGTAAGCTGGATCGTAAGAGCACCTCTAGATCATGTCAGTTTTTAGGAGACAAGTTGGTAAGCTGGACATCAAAGAAACAGAATTGTGTATCCACATCTACTGTCGAGGCTGAATATGTAGCCCCTGCAAGCTGCTGTTCACAAGTCCTTTGGATGCGGACACAATTAAAGGATTTTGGCTATTCATACCAACGAGTTCCTATTTACTGCGATTCAAAGAGAGAGATATCCATAACAGCTAATCCGGTGCAACACTCAAAGACAAAACATATTGATGTGCGATATCATTTCATCAAGGATCATGTGGAAAAGGGCGACATAGAGATGCATTTCATGCAAATGGACTACCAGTTGGCTGACCTTTTCACCAAGCCGTTGGATGAAAAAAGGTTTACCTTTCTAGTCAGCAAGCTAGGTATGTTAAACGCCACTACATGATTCAAAGGGGAGTATATCTTACTTTGTGCTTAAATTGTTTATGTCTTGGAAATTATGAACAGTGTATCTTATTCATCATTTACTAACGAATGCGGAATCATTTTTAAAAATGATTACCAAAATCTTTTATTTTTGCAGGTTATTTTTCATGTGACATTGGCTTCTGGTTATATCAGATTAGAACCTGTGCTTCATTGGTAAAATAGTATATTACTATTCTCACATGAGAATATGTAATCATGGCTTCTGAATACTTAGTTCAGAACCCGTACTCAAATGTTTTTCTTCTGATAGATGATTAACTGAAAACATCTTTTCTAGAAGTTTTTGATTTGAGGGGGAGTTAACTGTTATATATTTTAGGGGGAGGAGATAATAATTGGTTATACTTTCATTGTTATATTTTTCTAATAACTTGAATTTTTACATATATCAAGATAGAGGATATATGATGTTTTTGTCATCGATACTTAAAAGAATATATTCATTACAGGGGGAGTACATGATTTTTATTTACAGGTATATATTTCTAATTCTTATACTCTACCACTTGTTGAAAGATGAACAACTTTCACTTGTGAAAAATGATTTCTTAAATGTTCAAACCACTTCACGTTCTCAAATGTTTTATGAATTTCGAAGTGCGATTTTTAATGATTTTCATATGGATACTTTGATGCTTATCTGACCGTGTGTTCATAAGGAAAAAATACTTGTGTATTTTCTTTTCATATACTTTGTCAAGTATCCATACACACATCCGTTCAGTGCATTTTTCTTGAATTTGTTATTACCATGTATCAAATGATAAATCTTTCTATGGTAATACGCCCGTTTGTATTTTATATTGTTTGAATCAAACGTCATTTCATCATTATATGTGCTTTCATTGCAAATATGTTTATATTTTGTTCATATAAACATCTTACGCCTTTGATTTCCCTTATTATTTTTCGTCATGAATTTTGATCTGATCTTAATCATTGTCAGATTCTCAAAGCATTTCTATTCTTTCATGATTATTCATTCATACAAAGTTTTGAGAAATCTTAAATGCTTAAAATGCTGAAATTTCATTCTTATTTGTTACGAGCATACATAAACTGACAAATGATTTCTTGTGCTTTAATGTCAAGAAACTCATTGAGGCAATATATTTTTTTAAGAAAAATACATGGGATTCAGTGTGAGAGCTTAACAAAACTTCCATGGATTCACGATAACCAGTGTTTCTTACCCAGGAAGTATTCCCTAAGTGATTAAGGGGAGAGGGGTCAAAAGATTGTGTGTTGGTGTGTGAAGAGGTAAAATGGAAAATAGAGATTGGTTAGTTGTGAGCTTAAATGTTTAAAAGAAGGAGGGTGAGAGAATAGAGTAAAAGAATATCAGACTCTGCACCAAACTTCTTTCTAAGTCGGGCAGCCATATTACTGATTGGTTCACATTCTTTGGTGACCATCATTGAAAAAGGCAGTGAGCCCATGCCATCTCTTGCATACAAGCCCACCAGCTACTCATTCTTTTCTTAAAAAGAGAATGTTTCACATTTTCTGGGGAAGCAACACATAAGTTATTGGTTCTTCACTCGGAAGATACTGATATTGAAAAAGAAGGAAAGTTGCCCCACTTTCGACCCTTTCTCATGCACATTTGAGTGTATGTATAATCATTGATGTCTCAATTGTTTACATACTTTGAGCCTTATGAAACACAATCATTGTGCTTAATTCTTGCATAACACAAAACGAGCACACAGAAAATATGTTTTTCTGTCAGAACATTAATAGAAAATACCTTGTGTTTTTCAATGATTGAATGAAAGTCTTGGGGAGTGATCATCACTTCAAGATCCTTATATTGTACATTCGTTGTACACAGTGGATTTGTGCTACTGACAGACATTCCTAACTGTTTCATATGTTTATTCAGGGTTACAACTCCTAATTTGTTTGAATTTGAAAAGATTCAAATGAATACATTCATGAATTGACGGCTCATTTAGATCAGTTGAACGATTCTCTCATATCATTCATTATGGGAGATTGCTAATTTTCCTATCTGGGGGATATTGATCATTTGTTGTCAAAGGGAGAGATTCTTCAAATTTCATCATAACAGGAAGATCATGAAGATGGTGCTTATTGGATTATTTGGGGGAGATCATTTAAAGATCGAGCTGAACTTGAAGAGTTTTAATGATTTTGATTCTCATAAATCATTAAAAAGGGGGAGATAATTCAGAGTTCAAGTTCAGATGATTAAAGTTTGTATCAAGAAAGGGGGAAAGATAATTTTCAAAGTCAGATTGAAAGCTGAAGCAAAGATTGTTGTATAGAGAATGATATTGTTGCAAACAAAAGGTGAGATTGAAAAACATGTCAAAGTTGTTGGAAAAGACAAAGAGAGAGATTTACTTCAAGTTGAAGAGTGTCAAAGATTTGAAGATTGTCAAAGTTTTCAAGATGTCAAAGCTAAAAAAATTCAAAGCTGAAGATTATTTTGAAGATAAGAAGGCCTGAAGATTACTGTCAAAAAATTTTTTAATCATGAATCCAAAGGGGAAAATTGTTAGACTAATATTGTATTCAAGATTAAAAGTGAGGGTCTATATTGTAATTGTGTAATAGTTTGAGGGTTTGGTTGTAAAGTCAACACAAGTTGACTTAGTATAAATAGTTTGGTCTTTGTTAGATTTGTAGTTACGAAAACACGCTGGATTGGTAAGAACTTGTTTACTGTATACACACATACGTGAGATCTGGGGCACACTGTTAGATTTATGACCACGTTGTAATCATATGATTTGATCAATAATATTGTGTTCTTAATCTGTTGTGTAAATTGTATGCTAGTAATTCTGGGTCACAATTACAAATAAGCGATACATGATTACAACTTTTTAAAGTAGGATGTTTGAATTCATAACTAATTGCTAAACATAATCAAATACAGGATAAACATTTCATATCAATATAAATAATATAAAATATAATTAGGATAATCATTGAATTCTAATAAAATACTTAATTATTATTATTATTATTTTATAAAAAACAATATATTATTAAACATAAAATATATTGCATCATTATTAAACATAAATTATAATTATAATAAAAATTAAATTAAATTAAATAAATTTATAAAAAAAACATTATTGTTTTCTCAATATCACACAAAACCGTATTATGAAATTGACAAAGACATAAAATAAAGCGAAACATTAAAATCGAGATGTACCGCGAAACATTTCGCGAGTACAATTCTAGTATTAAGTTAACTAGTATAATTAAAAGGTCTAAATTAAATTAATAACCCAAATTCAATTAACTAGGCAAACAAAAAAAAAAGATTAGAAATAACAACATTGATCTAAATCAATTATTAATGTGTCAAATATAATTAAAAGGTCTAAATTAAATTAATAACCCAAATTCAATTAACTAGGCAAACAAAAAAAAAAGATTAGAAATAACAACATTGATCTAAATCAATTATTAATGTGTCAAATATAATTTTAATATATGTGAATGAGAAATGGAAACAAAATATATTTTAGAGCATAAATATGTTGGATACAAGATCAAGAAGACAAAAGTTAAAGTTTAAGAAGTCAAAGCTAAGGAAAGTCAACTCTCATGTGAAAGTCAAAGTTCTTTTCTAATAAAAGTCAAAGTCTTTGTATTTGTATTTTTTTGTAGTTTAGTTTTCTTGTATTTTAGTTGTGGGTATAAATACCTTGTACTTTGTATTTCTGTTTTAGTTGTCTAGAAATGTGTGATCTAATTGAGAGAATCTGAGAATACATATCGAGAGGGAATTTGTAGAGTGAGTGAGAGAGAGAGAGAGAGAGAGTTCTAGAGAGAGAAAGTTTGTAATTGAACTTTGAATTGAAATCAAAACAGGTAATTGGATTGAATTGTTTGTTTGATTAATTGTTTGTGATTAGAAACTAGAATCTAGGGAATAACAATTGGTATCAGAGCAGATTCAAATGGAATCATTTCAAGAAATCTGAGTTCGACACTGTGTTCTTCAATGTTAGAATCGTTTTTGAGTTTTAGTGTGAATTTTGAGTTGTAATTGGTTTCTTAGTGATCGATGAATGTAAGAGATTGAGTTTGGATAGATAATTCCATGAAATGCACTGTAATTTTCACGAATTTTTGGATTTTGTTGAGTTTTATGTCACGAGTTCTTGAACACTGTTTCATAGATCAAATTGTATTTTTGAGTGTTTGATTCTGTAATTCGTGAATTGTAATCTGTTCTAAAGTTGATTTCGAGAAGTTCTGCAAAGTTTCGACTTAATTGAAGAAGAATTAAGTTGAAATCGAGGAAAAAGTGAAGTTTTTGGTCGATATACTGAAGAACATGCTAGATCCAAGAAACGCGCAAGTTCTTCGTTAGAACGCACAAGCTGAAGAATCTCAGTTTTGGTCAAAATGCGCAAGGCATTGTTAGCGAGTTCTACAAACCCGCTGATCGAAGTCTGCGAGTTTTGAAAGTTGGGAAATTTTTCTAAGGACCAGAACACGCACGTAGTGGTTAGCGAGTTCTACAAACGCGCTAATCGAAGGGTGCGAGTGTTATTCCCAGATATTCAAGTTCTAATCACTAACAAGTAATCAAGATGAGAATTCGTAAATCATATGTCATTGATCACAATCGAATATTACAAACTCTCAACTTTCTCTCTCTACGAACACTCTCTCTCTCTCTCTAGAATGATTTTCTAATCACCTCTTCTCTGATTTGTTTACAATGAGTGTTCTACCAATTACAAAGACAACAAAGGTATTTATACCCTTGACAATTACAAAGGAAAACAAAATACAAATACATTGACTTTGACATTATTAACAAAAGACTTTGACTTTCAGTAAGAGTTGACTTTCTCAGCTTTGACTTATTGATCTTTTGTCTTCAATCTTTATGATCTTGAATCCAACATATTTATGCTCTAACAATCTCCCCCTTTGGATCAAGATCATTACTAAAAGATTTAGCAATGCGATCTTCTCTAATTAAGCTCAATTGAAGTAACTCCCCTTTGAAAAATCTTTATCTTCTCTTGTAATCTCCCCTTTGATTCAAACAAGATATACAAACTCCCCCTTAACACGATGAAATTCTTCTTTAGCTTTGTCTTCAAAAACTTTCAACAATCTTCCCAATATCTGATCTTTAAAAATAATAACAATCTCCCCCAAGGTTGTAAGCAAACCTCTTTCAGACATTGAAAGAAATTATCTTCATTTTCAGCTCTGAACGATTTATCCAACTTTCTTCAAATAAACATTCTCCAAAATCTGCTTGCATTCAAAATTCTCTGAACTTTCTCTTATCAACCTTGAACAAACTTATCTTCAACAATTCAGAAATCTTTTAATTCCTTCAGCAAACTTTCTTTAATAACTTTCTTTCACAACTTCAATATTGCTTTGAATCACACATTTCTTGATATCTTCTCCCCCTTTTTGATGAATAGAGCATCTGATCATCAAAACTTTCTCCAATAAATGTCTTTGACCAATCTGATCTGTCAAACTGATCCTCTGATTCTGTGATCCATAACCAAGTATTCATCTAGATCTTTGCAAATCCAGATAAAATAAGAACATGTAACTCCTGAATCAACAGATGAATCAGTTAATATGCCTGTTAGTAACACAAAGTCACTGTGTGTAACGAATACACAATATAAAAGAGCTTTTTGATGTTCACTCCCCCAGGGCTTCCATCCAATCATCGAAATACCACAAAGGCAATTTCTATGAATGTTATGACAAAGAAACGAATTCTTTGTGTGCTCGTGCAAGTGTAGAAAGAATTAAAGCACAAATGATTGTTTTTCAATAAGGCTCAAAGTTGTGTAAACCACTGATACAACAGTAGATAAACACAGACTCAATGTGCATGATTGAAGTGCGAAGGTGGGGCAGACTCCCTTCTTTTTCAATATCCAGATTTTTCAAATAAAAACCAGATAGATAATATGCTGCGTCCCCAGAAAAATATGAAACATTTTCTTTTTGAGAAGAAAATGAGTGGTTGGTGGGGTTATAATCAAGAGTTGGCATGGGCTATTTGCCTGTTTCAATAACATTCACCAAAGAATCGTGAAACGCTAGTAATGTGGCTGCCCGGCTCAGAAAGTAGTTGGTGCAGAGTTTGATATTCTTTTACTCTGATCTCACACCCTCTTTCTTTTTAATCATTAAGCTCACTACTAACCAATCTCTCATTTCCATTTTACCTCGTCACACCCACACTCATTTCTTTTGACTCCTCACACTCAATCACTAAGGGATTAACTTCTTGGGTAGAAATCACTGGTTAACGTGATTTCATAGAAGTTCAGTTAATTCCTAGCACAAAGAACCCATATTTTCCTATAAAGCATGTGTTGCTCAAATGGTTTAACTATAGCAGTTAAAACTCAAATACAAATGTCAGATATAAGTATGCTCAGTAATATAATCATGAAGATATGAGCCTTTTTAAAGCATTGAAGTATTTTCAAACAAGTATATTAAATGAATGAACATGAATGCAAGAGACTTGTTTGAAAATCTGACATTGTATGAAAAATGATCAGAAATGAATGATATAACAATCAAAGCTTAAGGTCAAGAATAATGGATATTGTCTATATGAATCAAAATACAGACATTCTTGAAATGACGTTTCGAAATGAAATATCGCTCAAAATTCTTTGAAATACAAACGGAGTGTCTTACCATCGAAGAAAAATTGTTTCAATTTAGAGACATGGTAAGAGCATTTTGAACAAAAATTCAAACCGGCGTGTGTGAATACTTGAAAGTATATAGAAAAGACAATACACAAGTATTTATCTTTGGATACACACGGTTTATTTATCAATTAAGCACAAAAATAAAATGAAAACATTTAAAATCACACTTCCAATTCATGAAATCTTTTTAAAGAATCGGGAAGTGGTTTGAACATTTAAAAATATGTTTTCTATACCTGAAAGTTGTCATTCTTTCAGATGCATTTGAGATTAAGATAAGAAATTTACCTTTTCGTTCAATCTTAATTCTCATGCAGTCAGCTGAAGTCATTAAGATATGATCGTGTCAACTTCTCTCATCCTGCATAAGTCTCAAAGTCTAGTCAAAGCAACTTTATTCACAAATTTATTCGAATGTAAAAGACATAAAGCAGTAAAACGATTAAAGTACGAGTTCTGATCTGAAATAATCAGAAATCATAATCCTTTTACTCCCCCTGAAAATATGCATCTAAAATTTATCAGTAAAAGGCACATGATAGAGATCTACAACTCCATTTGAAGTGTAGTTCATCATATCTTTCGAATACATATTTCCAGAAAAAATTATGTACTCCCCCTTGAAGGTTGATTTCCTCTTCTAAGTATCTGAGTACACTCTCTTATCAGCTCGGAAGTAGCATTTCTTTTTCATCATTGAAGAGCGAGTCCTAAACTGTTGTGTTTAGAAGTCAAACTCCGTTGAAACATGGGTTCTAAGCTGATTTACTTAGAAGCCTTGGTTCTCTTACTCCCCTTAACCGTAGATGCCTGCAACACAGAATCAGGTTTTGGTTTTGGTACCCACTGGTATTTGGGTCCATGTGTGTTAGTTGCAGTTCGAATGGGAGTAACTGAATAAGAACCATACCAGTAATGATCACTAGCTTTATGAACAAAATCATATGTATTACAATAAGAACAATACCATTTCTTTGATAACCTGAACATTTGATCTCTCGAGTAAGCAAGATCAGGTTTACCTTTTAGCACTTTGTTCTTCTTGGCTGTTAATATATGTACAAAGGATTTGTTACTTTTCTTCTCTTCTTTCTTTCCTTTATTTTCTTCCTTCTTCTCATCTTCAACTGGTTTTACTTTCCATACCAACTTTTCTTCAATATATTCCCTTCTTCTCCTTCTTTGTGTACCCGAACCATCTACATTTCGATCATAAAAGATGTTAGTAGTACGAATCTGATTTGAAAATTTAACTGACCTGTTTGTAGAAACAGTTTGCTGATGTGAGCTTGACGTTGGCTTGTTAGAACCAACTGAACTATTTCTAGGTGTGTGGATTTTTGACTCTGGAGTCGTATGCTCAGTCACCACCACCTTTGAAACAATCTTTTCAAGCTCTTTTATCTTTAAAGATAAACTGTCTCTTTCTTCAATGAGTAGGTCAATCTTCTTCTTGAATTCAGACTTCGTTATCTGTTCTTTCAGTGCACTTGTAGATAGCTCAGATAGCTTTGCAGTTAATTTCCTTATCTCCTCTTCAAAAATAATTCTTTCATCTTCAAAACTCTTCTCAACATCCTTTCTTCCATCTGATATCTCCTTAAAGAATCCAACATTCTTTTGCTCTATTAACTTTCTTCTCTTTGGCAAAATTTTCCCTTTCCAGAATGATTACTTTCTCAAAATCAGAGATTTGTTGAGAAAGTTTTAAACATTTCAGCTCAACTGTCTTCTTTTCATCAGCACATTTTCTGGAAAAGTCTGAAAATTTCTTTGCAAATTCTTTCTTGTCACTCTCAAAAATATCTTTATCTTTGACCATCTTTTGTTCCAAATCAGATATTTTCTTTCGAAGCTCAACATTAGCATCCTCCAGACTCTCAATCGTCTCCTCATAGCTTTCAACAGATGCTTGCTGCTGGATTTGGATAATCTGATATTCCAAGTCAAAGATTTTATTTTTCAGCTCAGTATTCTCAGTTTCCAGACTTAATATTTTCTCATCATTCAGTCCAGAAGTCTGTTTCAGAAGATCTTCATTTATCTTCTTCAAAGCATTAACTTCTTCTCTCAGTAGCGTCCTTTCATCAGAACATCTCTTTGACTTCTTTGTGTAGTAGTCAACTGAGGAAACAAGATTTTTGATTTCTAAATTGAGTTTGTGAATCTTCTTTTCATCACCATCAGAAAGATATCCCATCTTGAATACCTGTAAACAAAAAGAACTTGACAAAAATGATCGTTAATCCAAAATATGAAATCTCAAGAAATACAGACAAACTTGAAATAAAAATTCAGAAATTTTGATCACAAAAAGAACTATGCCCCCCTCGGCATACTTAGCACGGGGGTCCCGCTAATTATAGTTTTGAAAAATGTGTCTAAGTCCTCCACACTTTACGCTTCAAGAGACGAACACAAACCTTTACTTTGCGTTTCAAGTGACAAACGCAAATCTTACTTTGCGGTTCATGTGGGAAACGCAAACCCTTACTTTGCGGTTCATGTGGGAAACGCAAACCCTTATTTTGCGGTTCAAGAGAGAAACGCAAACAACCACTTTGCGATTCAAGAGGGAAACGCAAACCACTACTTTGTGGTTCAAGAGAGAAATGCAAACAACCACTTTGCGATTCAAGAGGGAAACGCAAACCACTACTTTGCGTTTCTACTTGCAAGCACTTCTACTTTGCGTTTTTCACTTTGCGTTTGTTTAAAAACGCAACTCTTACTTCTCGATTCTTGATTGAAACGCAAACCTGTACTTCCCGATTCTTGATTGAAACGCAAACCTGTACTTCTCGATTCTCAAATGAAACGCAAACTTAAACTTCTCGATTCTCAACTCTCAATGAAGGAAACGCAAACTTTTATGAACACATGCAAACCTGATGAATGACCCGTAAACCTGATGAATGACCCGCAAACCTCTAAAATCGAACAAAATTGCACCAAAAACTCATTTAGACCTTGAAATTCAACTCTATACTTCGACAATTCACTCGTCTAACCAATCCGAACACAAAACTAACACAAAAATTCGATCACATACACAAAATCAATAGAAATTGACTCAATTTCAGTGCACAGGACTCGTGAACTCGACTTCGACCAAAATCAAAATTAACTATCGATTACAGTGCATTTATTGAAATCACCTATACATACTCAATCGATTATGCTATCTGACCAAAATCTAATTGATTACAACTCCAAAAACTCACTAAAACTCAGAATCGATCTGGACTTTGATGAACAGTAAAGACGAACTTTTCTTGATTTCTTGATTTTTTCGATTTGGATCTGCTCTGATACCAATTGTTATTCCCAGATATTCAAGTTCTAATCACTAACAAGTAATCAAGATGAGAATTCGTAAATCATATGTCATTGATCACAATCGAATATTACAAACTCTCAACTTTCTCTCTCTACGAACACTCTCTCTCTCTAGAATGATTTTCTAATCACCTCTTCTCTGATTTGTTTACAATGAGTGTTCTACCAATTACAAAGACAACAAAGGTATTTATACCCTTGACAATTACAAAGGAAAACAAAAAACAAATACATTGACTTTGACATTATTAACAAAAGACTTTGACTTTTAGTAAGAGTTGACTTTCTCAGCTTTGACTTATTGATCTTTTGTCTACAATCTTTATTATCTTGAATCCAACATATTTATGCTCTAACAGCGAGTTTTAGCAGGAACAGTGTTCTGCGAGTTCATACATCGTGCGAGTTTGAAAAACTCAGAAAATTGTCTAAGTGTTGGAACACGCAAGCAGTGGCTAGCGAGTTTGCTCAAATGCGCAAGTAGTGTCTAGCGAGTTTTGGGAACGCGCATGTCTCTATTAGCGCATTTCAACGTGAATAGTTTCTTGCGTGTTTAGGCATTAGCGAGTTTCATCGAGAACAGTATCTTGCGAGTTTCAACGACTAGCGAGTTTCAGCAATTAGCGAGTTTATCAAAACACGCAACCCTTTGCGTGCGAGTTTCATAAACACGCAAGTTTAAGCCTGCGAGTTTTTCCTGTGAATAGTTGTTTGCGAGTTTCTGCGCCTGCGAGTTTTAAGTTTTTTTTAGTGATCTGCGAGTTTTCATGCTTAGAATATTATATGAGAAAATTTCAAAACTGTAATATGGACTTTTTTTTGTGATCAAAATTTTTGATATTATATTTCAAGTTTTCTGTATTTTCTTGATTTCTTGATTTTTTCGATTTGGATCTGCTCTGATACCAATTGTTATTCCCAGATATTCAAGTTCTAATCACTAACAAGTAATCAAGATGAGAATTCGTAAATCATATGTCATTGATCACAATCGAATATTACAAACTCTCAACTTTCTCTCTCTACGAACACTCTCTCTCTCTAGAATGATTTTCTAATCACCTCTTCTCTGATTTGTTTACAATGAGTGTTCTACCAATTACAAAGACAACAAAGGTATTTATACCCTTGACAATTACAAAGGAAAACAAAATACAAATACATTGACTTTGACATTATTAACAAAAGACTTTGACTTTCAGTAAGAGTTGACTTTCTCAGCTTTGACTTATTGATCTTTTGTCTTCAATCTTTATGATCTTGAATCCAACATATTTATGCTCTAACAGCGAGTTTTAGCAGGAACAGTGTTCTGCGAGTTCATACATCGTGCGAGTTTGAAAAACTCAGAAAATTGTCTAAGTGTTGGAACACGCAAGCAGTGGCTAGCGAGTTTGCTCAAATGCGCAAGTAGTGTCTAGCGAGTTTTGGGAACGCGCATGTCTCTATTAGCGCGTTTCAACATGAATAGTTTCTTGCGTGTTTAGGCATTAGCGAGTTTCATCGAGAACAGTATCTTGCGAGTTTCAACGACTAGCGAGTTTCAGCAATTAGCGAGTTTATCAAAACACGCAACCCTTTGCGTGCGAGTTTCATAAACACGCAAGTTTAAGCCTGCGAGTTTTTCTGTGAATAGTTGTTTGCGAGTTTCAGCGCCTGCGAGTTTTAAGTTTTTTTTAGTGATCTGCGAGTTTTCATGCTTAGAATATTTTATGAGAAAATTTCAAAACTGTAATATGGACTTTTTTTTGTGATCAAAATTTTTGATATTATATTTCAAGTTTTCTGTATTTTCTTGATTGGTTCATTTGGACTAACGATCAGTTTCAAGTTTCTTATTGTATATATTTTTCAAACAGGTTCATTCAAGATGACTTCTAAAGATGCTCTTTCTATTGGCACTGATGTCAAGCCTCCAGTACTGTTCAAAGGAGAATATGAACAGTGGAAAGACATATTTCTGGATTTTATAGACAAACATGCAAATGGGGAAAACATTCTGTTGTCAATTACAGAAGGTCCTATGGTACCAATCACAGTTCAAATATCTGATGATGACTCATCTGATAGTGAAGATGGTACTGAGGAAAGAGATCAAAAGATGAAAACAGTTCTAGTGGATATATCTCAGTATTATGAAGAACAGAAAAGCCGATATAAAGCAGATAAACAAGCAAGATCCTTACTTCTTTAGAGCATTCCGAATGAGATCTGCATAAAGATTGATAGTTACAAGGCAAATGCTAAGAAGATGTGGGATCAATTGCAAAAGATGATGATGGGATCCAAGGTCGGGAATCAGATGAAAGTGGCTAACTGCATCAACAGCTATGAAGAATTCAAAGCCAAAAAGAATGAAAGCTTGGAAGACACCTATGAACGGTTTGTCTTGCTTCTGAATGAACTGACAAAGAATAAGGTGAAAAAGAAGCAACTTGAGAACAATGTCAAATTCCTGAGCATCCTACAACCAGAGTGGAAAAAGCATACACGTAGGATGAAACAAATGAAGGATCTCAATGACATTCCGTTACATGAGGTTTATGAAACTCTGAGGCAAAATGAAGAAGAAGTGGAAGAGAAAAGAGCTGAGAAAAAGAAGGCAGAAAAAGTTCCCGATCCTATTGCATTGGTGGTCGGAGAGAAGAAGAAAGAAAAGAAAGAAAAGAAGAAAAAGAAGAAAGTGCTTACAAGTTCTGAATCAGAATCTGAATCAGAATCTGAATCAGATGGTGATGATGGAGAAAGTCTCAAGCAAGCTATGCTTTTACTGACCCGAGCTTTCCAAAAGAAATTCTACAAAAAGCCGGGATCCAATTCTCAAAGATATTCTTCATCAAGTTCCAAGAATCATGAGCACCGAGAAAGAGTTGAAGGAAAGCGACATGAAGAGAACCGGTATATGGAAAGGAAGCCGAAAGAAAAGAAGAAGTATGTGAATGATTACACCGTTGCTGAAAAGCCAGCAAATGATCCAATCAAATGCTACAACTGTGGCAAGATTGGACATTTTGCTAAAGAATGTCGAAAGCCAATGGTTCGCAACTCCCAGTACTATCAGAACAAACTACTATTGGCCAAACAGCAAGAAGCTGGCATAACATTAATGGCTGAAGACGAATTCTGGTTGGATCATTCTGATCAAGAGGAAGAGAAAGAAGAAACTGCTCATCTCTGCTTAATGGGTAAAGAAGTCAAGTATGATGATTCAGAGGACGAGACTGCTAATGAGGTATTAAACTTAACTGAAAAAGATTTCATAACCAAAATGGAAGCTATGATGGTTGAGCTAAAGAAAGAAAAAGACAGAGTTGCTAAAAGAAACAACAAGATCTTTGAGCTTAATAAGTCTGTTATTGGGAACAAAGATCTAATTGATTCTTTACGCAAGTCTGCTTCTGATTCTAAACTTCAAGTAGATTATTTTGAAAAGAAGATTTCTGAGTTTGAAGTTAAATTTTCTAAGTCTGAGTTTGAGAAGAAAGAATCTGCACTAACCATTCATAAATTGCAGGTTGAGAACAAGCTTTTGAATAAGAAGGTAAATGGTCTGGAAGCCAAACTTTATGCGAGAAGCCAAACAGATCAAACCATTTTTCTTAATGCACCTAATGAAGAGGCTGATGTTAAAGAAAAATGGGGACTTGGTTTTCAAAACCCCCATTACTTAAAGAAAGCCATCAGAAAACAACCAGCATTATATAATTTTGATTTTCTTGCTTGTGCTGGTAAACATACTCATTTAAAACCCAAATTTGTTACCAAATTACCAGAAGAAGTTGAGGCCAAAGAAACTGAAAATAGAAAGAATGTTAAGAAAATGCAACTACCATTTAACTATACAAAGTTAAATGATAGTTATCTTTCAGAAACACCAAAAGTTCTTTCAAACGACTATTTTGCTAGTTATTCTGTTTATGAGATGAAGGCAAAACCTGCAGTTGCAAAGGTTTATGTTCCTCCACTCATTCTTGAAAGCAAAATAGTTGAGCTTGAAAATGTTTTATCTGATGAAAAACTTTTGGTAGATATTGAACAAAGTGTGTTTTCTACAGTTTTAAAGAACACAGTTTTTCAAACTAAATCTACAATGTGTTCTAAAGTCTCTAAGGCACTTCAAACTTCGACTGATAACTTTGATGACTTATTTGAGTCTGGAAATGACTTTCTTAATTCTGATGATGGGTGCATAGATTAAATTGATATGTTTGACTTCAATGCTTCTCTTCCTGATCATTCTACTTGTCTTATAAATGAAAAAGTGTTACCAAGTGGTTTTAATATTGGTGAATCATCAGCTAAGGTTGGTGAGTTAGTTTATGTAACTGCTGATTACTATGATCAAGGTAAGAAACATTAGAAACAACGATTACAGAAACAAAAATACACTGGTACACAAAAGAAAACTCAATCTCAGAAATCTGATTTTCCTAATAATTCTAAATCTTATGTTTCAGATTTAAGGAAGAAAAGGTCGAAAGTGAGATCTGAATGGCGACCAAAAAGGAAGAATGATGAGATAGCTGAATCAGTTTTTGATAATTCTTGTACTAGATCAGTTAGTAGTGATAATGATGTAGTTGATCAACTTGCTTGTCCTAAACAAAACTTTGTAACTTCTTACAAGTGGTATTCAATAAAGCAATTGATTCAATTATCTCCTATTACTACTAATTCTTATCATTATCGGAGAAATGATTTTGCTTATTCTCATAATTCTTCTGATTGGTTTGGATCTTATCATGTGTATTCTTCAAGATCAAATATTTTTAAAGGTTTTCAAAAGAACAGAGGGTCCATTTTCAAATGGATACCAAAATCTTGTGCTAATATGTTAGGACCCGTTTTTAAATGGGTACCTAAAGTTATTGTTTCCTAATTTCTCTTGCAGACCCGACATATGTGGTACTTGGACAGTGGATGTTCCAAGCATATGACTGGGCAAAAAGCTTTATTGTCTAATTATACAGAGAAATTTAGTGGAAATGTCAGATTTGGAAACGATCAGCTTTTACCAATCTTAGGATATGGTGACATCATCAAGAAACATAACGATTAAGAAGGTGAGTTATGTCGAAGGTTTAGGGCACAACTTGTTTAGCATTGGTCAATTCTGCGATAAAGGGTTAGAAGTCAACTTCAAATATAAGAGTTGCTCGGTTCGTACTGTAGATGGAACAGAACTCTTAGGTGGACATCGAAAGACAAATCTCTATACCATCAATCTGTCCAAAGTTCAGATTGACAATCAAGTTTGCTTAATGACAAAAGCATCAATGCATCAAAGTTGGCTCTGGCACAGACGTTTATCACATCTGAACTTTCGTTATATCAACAAGCTAGTTAGTGGGAAATTGGTAAAAGGACTTCCTGAGCTGAAATATGAGAAAGAATACTTATGTGCTGCATGTGAGAAGGGTAAGATGAAGAGAGCTCTGCACAAACCGAAGCCTGAACCAAGCACTAGTTCTCCGTTAGAATTGTTACATATGGATTTGTGTGGTCCAATGAGAACTCAGAGTTTGGGTGGAAAGAAATATGTGTTGGTTATTGTGGACGATTACTCAAGATACACATGGGTCAAATTTTTTCGATCAAAAGATGAGACGCCCGAAGTTCTCATTACTTTCTTAATGACGACCCAGGTGAAAATGCAGCGACAAGTCAAGTTTCTTCGAACTGACAACGACACAGAGTTGAAGAACAAGATCGTTGAAGAATATCTCGAATCGGTTAGGATATCACATCAATACTCTGCTGCTCGTATGCTCGTACTATGCTTAGCCAATCCGATCTACCTCTATTTTTGTGGGCAGAAGCTGTGTCGACTGCATGTCATACTCAAAACCGGTCCATAATACACCGCCATTTTCAAAAGACTCCATATGAGTTGATCAACAACAGTACACCGACAATTAAGTATTTTCATGTATTTGGGTGTAAGTGTTTCGTACTTAATGACAGGGAGAGTCTAAATAAATTCAGTGCTAAAGCGGATGAGGGTATCTTCATTGGTTATTCTTCAACATCGGCAGCATATCGTGTTTATCTGAAAAAGTTAAAGACAGTCGTCGAGAGAGTTAATGTAACATTCGATGAAGAAATGGCTTCTGAACAACTCAGTTCAGAACCCGTTATCACTGGAGTATTAGCTTCTGGGCAGATCAGTCCAGAACCTGCTTCTACATCCAATAATTCGAATAACGCTTCTACTTCTATTTCACATTTAACTGATTTAGATTTGTTATTTGAATTCTTTTATGATGAGTTTCTCGGATCTAATGTATCTAAATCTGCTGTGACTAACATGTCTTAAGACACAAGTTGCAATCATCTAGTCACTTCAAAAGTTATAACTGAACTTGTATCCCCCGTTCAGTCAGAAACTCACATTCCGACATCTACTCCTACAGTTGAAGATACACAAGTAACTGATGAGCCAGAAGTAAGTGTTTCAGTTGGGTGTGATATATTGTCTACTCAACAGCCAGAGTCTGCTGTTCCAACTGATGCTTTTGTACCTGAAACTTCAACTGCAAACCCCCCTCCTATTATTCAAACTGAAGAGCCTGATAGTGGATTTTTAGATGATGATCATGTTCAATCAGTATCTACTCCACTCCCTCATGAGCATCGCTGGACCAAAGAGCATCCATTACACCAAGTAATTGGAGATCTCACCAAGCCTGTATAAACTAGGTCAGCGACTCTTAATCAATGTATGCATGACTCATTCCTTAGTAAGATAGAGCCCACGCGAGTATAAGAGGCTCTTGCTGATTCGGATTGGGTATCTACCATGCAAGACGAGTTAAATCAGTTTGAAGCCCTAAAGGTCTGGAGATTAGTTCCAAAACCAGAAGGTAAAACCATGATAGGAACTAAATGGGTATTCAAAAACAAGAAGGACGAAGATGGTATCGTCATAAGAAACAGAACTAGACTTGTTGCCAAAGGTTACCAGCAAGAGGAAGGCATATACTACGATGAGACATATGCTCCAGTAGCGCGTATAGAGGCAATCCGCATGTTTCTAGCCTACGCAGCTCACAAGAATTTCACAGTCTATCAGATGGACGTGAACACGGCCTTTCTGAATGTCATTCTTAAGGAGGAAGTATTCGTGTCTCAACCAGAAGGGTTCGTGAATCCAGATAAGCCAGATCATGTCTACATTTTGGATAAAGCTCTGTATGGTTTGAAACAAGCCCCTCGAGCATGGTATGATGTTCTATCTAAATTCTTGGTCAAGTCAGGTTTTTCTAAAGGTAAAGTTGATACCACTTTGTTCATCAAAAAGGAAAAAGCTGATATCATCCTTATTCAGATATATGTTGATGATATAATATTTGGCTCTACAAATCCTAAATACTGCAAAAACTTTTCTAACCTCATGGTGTCACGTTTTCAAATGAGTATGATGGGAGAGATGAATTTCTTTCTCGGATTACAAGTTAAACAGTTTTCAATGGGGGTTTTCATTAACCAATCTAAGTACATTTTAGATATTCTTCGGAAGTTTAAAATGGAAAATTGTAAACCAATTGGAACCCCGATGGCACCAGGTACTAAAATTAGCACTGATCCTTCGGGTAAAAGTGTTGATGTTAGGACTTATAGAGGTATGATAGGATCGTTAATGTATCTTACATCAAGTAGGCCAGATATTATGTTTTCAACATTTTTTATGTTCTAGATATCAGGCTGCTCCCAAAGAATCCCATTTGGCTGTTGTCAAACGGATTTTTAGATATCTGAAGGGGACTTCAGATCTTGGTCTGTGGTATCCTAAGGATACTGGGTTTCAACTGACTGCTTATTCAGATGCAGATCATGCAGGTTGCATGTTGGACAAAAAGAGTATTTCAGGTCACATTCAATTTCTTGGAGATAAGCTCGTTAGCTGGGCATCAAAGAAACAATTATGCGTTTCCACATCGACTGCTGAAGCAGAGTACGTAGCTGCTGCCAGTTGCTGCTCTCAAGTCTTGTGGATGCGAACACAGTTGCGAGACTACGGATTCAAGTTTGATAAAATACCAATATATTGTGACTCGAAGAGTGCAACGCGATATCTTCTAATCCTGTCCAGTATACGAAAACCAAACACATTGATGTCAGGTATCATTTTATTAAAGATAATGTAGAAAAATGAACAATTTAACTTTATTTTGTAAAAACAGATTATCAGCTTGCAGATTTATTTACCAAACCCTTATATGAAAAGAGATTTAATTTTCCTGTCTCTAAGCTTGGTATGTTAAATCTTAAGACATAATCGGTTGTTACCTAATAAAGTTACGTATTGTTATTTTTCATCATTTTCTTTATTATTATGTTTGAAGGATATCTGCACTTTAATTGTTTGCTCATAATCTCAGGGGGAGTAAGAGAAGATTAAAGATGATCTACATTATTTTGAGGGTGAGTTTATCTAATTTCAGCGTTTTACTTAAATGACAATTTTTTGTAATGCATGATTTTAGGGGAGCATGCATATTAGTCAAGTCAAAAGGAGTAAGACTATGATTTCTTATTACTTCTGATCAAAACTCGTACTTTAATTATTTTGTGAATAAAGTTGCTTTGACTAGACTTTGAGACTTGTGCAGAATGAGAGAAGCTATCAAGATCATATCGTTATGATTTTTCAGCTGACTGTATGAGATATAAGACTGCATGACAAAGGTTAAAATTCTTATCTTAATCTCATATATGGTTGAAAGAAGGACAACTTTCAATCATAGAAAACATGTTCTTAAATGTTCTAACCACTTCCCGATTCTTAAACAGATTTCATGAATTGGAAGTGTGATTTTAAATGTTTTCATTTTTATTTTGTGTTTACATGTTTACAAACCGTGTGTTTCCAAAGATAAATACTTGTGTATTATCTTTTCTATGTACTTTCAAGTATTCATACACACTGGTTTAATTTTTTTTTTCAAATTGTTCTTACCATGTCTCATATTGAAACATATTTTCGATAGTAAGACACCCCGCTTGTACTTCAAAGATTTTTGATCGTTATTTCATTTCGGAACGTCATTTCAAGAATGTCTATATTTTGTTTCATATGGACAATATCCATTATTCTTGACCATAAGCCTTAATTGATATATCAATTCATTTCTGATCATTTTCATACAATGTCAGATTTTCAAACAAGTCTTTTACATTCATATCTATTCTTTCAATATACTTGTTTGAAAATACTTCAATGTTTAAAAATGCTCATATTTCCATGATTATATCTTTGAGCATATTCATATCTGACATTTGTATATGAGCTTTAACTAATAAAGTTAAATCATCTGAGCAACTCATGCTTTCTAGGACTATATGGGTTCTTTGTACTAGGAATTAACTGAACTTTTATGGAATCACGTTAACCAGTGATTTTTATCCAAAAAGTTAATCCATAGAGATTGAGTGTGAGGAGTCTAAAAGAAATGAGTGTGGGTTGTGTGTTGAGGGAAAATGGAAATGAGACTTTGGTTAGAAGTGAGCTTAATGATAAAAAGAAAGAGGGTGTGAGATCAGAGTAAAAGAATATCAAACTCTGCACCAAATACTTTCTGAGCCGGGCAGCCACATTACTAATGTTTCACAATTCTTTCGTGAACATTATTGAAACAGGCAACTAGCCCATGCCAACTCTTGTTAAAAACCCCACCAGCCACTCATTTTCTTCTCAAAAAGAAAATGTTTCATATTTTAAAGGGGACGCAACATATAATCTATCTGGTTTTCATTCGAAAAATCTGGATATTGAAAAAGAAGGAAGTCTGCCCCACCTTCGCACTTCAATCATGCACTTAGAGTCTGTGTTTATCTACCGTTGTCTCAGTGGTTTACACAATGTTGAGCCTTATTAAAAAGCAATCATTCGTGCTTAATTTTTTCTACACTTGCACGATCACACAAGAAATATGTTTTCTTTTCATAACATTCATAGAAATTGCCTTTATGGTGTTTCGATGATTGGATGGAAACCATGGGGTAGTGAACATCAAAAAGCTCCTTTATATTGTGTATTCGTTACACACAGTGACTTCGTGTTACTGATAGATATTTTAACTGATTCATTTGTTGATTCAGGAGTTACATGTTTTTATTTTGTCTGGATTTGCAAAGATCTAGATGAATACTTGGTTATGGATCACAGAATCAGAGGCTCAGTTTGACAAATCAGAATGGTCAAAGACATTTCTTGGAAGAAAAGTTTTGATGATATAGATGCTCAAATCATCAAAAAGGGGGAGATGGTATCAAGAAATGATAAAGTTTTTGGAGATGATTTACAGAAATGTCCAAGTCAAAAGATTCAAAGTAAAGGTTTAAAGAAGATCAAAGAAATTCTGAAGATGTGCTGGTTTTTGAGAAAAAAATTATTTGAAGATTATTTGCTAAAACAATCCGAGCTGATTCTGAAGATAATTTCTTTACAAAGTCTGAAAGTATTTTGTGAAAGTTTTGGGGAGATTGTTAATCGTTTGAAGACAGTTCTGGAAAGAATACCATCAAAGAAAAAGGGAAGATTGTACTGACAGAGCTTAAAAGTGAAGACTGAATTGCTATATCTTTCAACAGTGATCTTGAATCCAAAGGGGGAGATTGTTAGAGCATAAATATGTTGGATACAAAATCAAGAAGACAAAAGTCAAAGTTTAAGAAGTCAAAGTTGAGGAAAGTCAACTCTCATATGAAAGTCAAAGTTCTTTTGTAATAAAAGTCAAAGTCTTTGTATTTGTATTTTTTGTAGTTTAGTTTTCTTGTATTTTAGTTGTGGGTATAAATACCTTGTACTTTGTATTTCTGTTTTAGTTGTCTAGAAGTGTGTGATCTAATTGGGAGAATCTGAGAATACATATCTAGAGAGAATTTGTAGAGAGAGAGAGAGAGAGTTCTAGAGAGAGAAAGTTTGTAATTGAACTTTGAATTGAAATCAAAACAGGTAATTGGATTGAATTGTTTGTTTGATTAATTTTTTGTTATTAGAAACTAGAATCTAGGGAATAACAATATAGAAAATTATACCATACCAAACAAATGGATTCGTAAAGAATCCTACCCACAAATATAACCTACAAAAAGTTCTTATCTTAATTTCATTTTATAATTTTATAATTAAATTGATAGTTACTTGAATAAAATAATTAATTTTAAAAATATTACATAACTTTAAATGTTATTTGAATTGAAACTAATAACAACCAATAATAAGACATTTATTAATCAATCATAAAATAAATATAATGTGATTGAATTAATCACTTAAACAACTAAATATATACCTAATATGATAAATTAATAACAATAGCATGTCTAAAAGTTATATTATCTCACTTTTCAAATTAAATTATGCTCAACCAAAATTAAATTGATTTACAACATAATATCTCAATACATAAACTAAAAAAAAAACTTATGGTAAAATCATACAAAATAAAATTATATATTTGATAAATTAATAAACAAATCTATTTGTCTTTTTGGCTTGATTTATATCAAAACAAATTGATTTTGAGTCTTTTTTTTTTCTTTTGAACCTTATCCATCCCACAAAATAAAAAAGGTTTTATGATCATTTTCTTTTACAATTCGTTTGTGAGGTGTTTATCACAAAACAAGCAAATAGTTTTTTCTTCAAACAAAATTAATAAATATGACAAAATATTCATATGTTCTAAATCTGATACCATATATATGCAACAACATAATCTTAATCAGTTAATCAATGTATCAACATTCATTAGGATACCAAAGGTAGAAGTATCAAAACCATACCAGATTTAATTAACTAAGTAGTAGCGTGAACGACCAATATGCTTGATTATCTCATAGCAAAATCAATGATTTATGTTGGTGCCAGATTTGATAATCTTTGTAGACGTACGCGCTGATAACGTGTTATAGGAAAAACTGAATAGAACAACAATAAATAGAGTTAATGAAATATATAATTCTCATTAATCATAAGTCCTTTAAATAGGGAGGAGTTTACAAAGAAATGAAACATTCATTATGGTAAATTATAATACTAGGAAAATATTCTATCAATCACCTCCTTTTAATGATGACACATAATATTTCAACACAAAGCAATTTTACTTGGATTTTTACATTTTTTTATGGAAACTCTAAATTACTTTTTTTAATCTCTTCCCCCGCTTTCTTTTAATTCTGAATTTTTTTGAAACCCTAAGGGTCCGTTTGGTTTGTAGAAATATGTGTGTCCCTAATTGTGCAATATGATCAAGATAACAACAATTCGATTCAAATCCACTAGCAGCACTTGTGGCCACTAAGGATAAACTCAGGGTTGCACGCTTTAGCAGCTGGGCCAAATGCCCTAATTGCCAGGGATTAGTCTGGGCCATAGGCCCAGGATACCCTTTCCAAAAAAAAAAACAATTCGATTCAAATAGCCATATGATTGATCTCAAATCACAAGATTACAATTCGTATGGAAATCTCTCTCAAACAATATTTCTCTCTCTCTAAGATTCTCAATGTACGCTCTTAGTTACAAAATTAACAAAGAACAAAACCTATTTATACCACCTATCTATTACAAAGACAACACAAGCTAACGTAACACTTTGACTTTTCTTCCTTTGAGCTTTGACTTTGACTTTGCATTGAGATTTTGACTTGGGCCTTGACTTTCAACCTTCAATGATCTTGGATCCAACATTTATGCACTAACAATCTCCCCCTTTGGATTTAAGATCATCTTAAAAAAGATAAGAACTTTATCTCCCCTTTGGATTCAAAAAGAATTTTATCATCAAGAAACAATCTCCATCTTTTATGTCTCTGACAAACAATCTTCTCATTTGAAATGAATATCCCCTCTTTAGGTAAATCTGTTCAAAGTCAATCTCCCCTTTTCTTCTCTTTAAGAATCTCTTTAAAAGTTTTGACAATCTCCCATTTTCTTTGGAATATCTTCAGATTTTCAATATTCTCGCCCAAAGTCTGTGAATATCTTATTCAAGAACTTTAACAATCTCCCCCATGGTGTATAATAACCTCCTTTAGAATTCAGAAAAAGAAATTATCTTTAGATTTAGCTCACTTTTTGTAACACCCGTGATTTCGGTACGTCCCTAATCTGGCCGTTTACCTTTCTATTTGAATCAAGTATTGAGATCGGGAGCCTTTCGAGACGAAAATGGAAGAAAAACGGGTTCGGTACATTTAGGGCGACAGTGCCCGCGATTGTGATAGTGGTCACTCTTGTGTCGCACTATCGCGAGATGTGTACAGTAGGTGGGAAAGGCACGACGACAGTACCAATCGATTGTGACACCAGTCACTCTCGCCTTGCAGGATCGCGGGGAATGTACCGCGGGTTCGGGGAGCCGGGCGATAGTGCCCAAGCGACAGTGACACTGTCAAGGTCGCGAGGCACAATCGCCGACAGGTCCCGACCGTTTAAATGTTTCTAGTACGTTTTGGTCATTTTCATCTCATTTGGAGCATTGTTAGGGCGATTTTTGGAGATCTCAAAGGTAGGGTTTCCACTCTCCCCATTTATTGCTATTTAGAGAAGATCCTTACTTGCATTTATGTCTTTGGTTTAGGATTGTTGATTATTTTATTGATTTATAAAGAGCGAGCATTCAAGTCAGCTACCTTCTCCTCTTAAGTTCTCTTTCACCTAGGGTTTGTACACAACTTTACTAGGTGAGTTTTCTAACCTTATATTCTTTCATATTTACTTGGATTTATGTGTTATGACTTTCATCTATACCTCCTAACCATATTTTGGGTTTTATTGTATTTTGACCTAAAATGAGTTTTAGGATTATTAAAGTTTTGGAACCTAAACAAGATTGGTTGGAAAAAATGTTTAAACCAAGAATAGTGGTATTCTATAACTCTCTACATATTTAGGAACCTATCATTGTTTCCATGAGAGTTTAGTACACTCAAAGAGAAACTAGGGTTTTAAATGTGATCTAAGTATTTGTTTATGATAATGTCCCAAATTATCAAGTTCTTATCAAATCAAACAAACAAACAAACAAGATGATCTTAGATTAAAACTCAACCTGTTATTCAATTCCAATTCAATGCAATTCGTATACAACTTTCTCTCTCTAACTTTCTCTCTATAATGCTCTGCGAATACTTCTAGTTACATATGTGTTACCACAACACCTTCTAGTCACAAGTCTATTAAATCACAAACTAATACAACATACACTTACAAAACAAAACAAAAGAATACTTTGACATTTGACTTATTACACATGACTTTGACTTTTACTAAGAGAGTTTGACTTTCAGCTTTGACTTTCATGATCTTTGGCCTTTAGTTTTCTATGATCTTGCATCCAACATATTTATGCTCTAACAATCTCCCCCTTTGGATTCAAGATCATCTCTAAAAGATTTTGCAATTCAAGTTCTCTCTTTAGCTCAAATTATGTAATCTCCCCTTTATGCTAAAAAACAATCTTCATAAATTTCTGTAATTTCCCCAACGTCTGTTTTCAAAAATATTAACAATCTCTCCCAAAGATGGTATAAACCTCCTACAGACATAGGAAAGAAAATTATCTTCAGAATTCACTCAGAATGCTTTAGCAAATAATTTTCAAATAAAAATTCAATAAACTTTAGCACATCTTCAGAAATCTTTGAACTTTCTGTTTCAACTTTTAACAAACTTCAACAGTCTTTCTTCAAATTGACATAAATCTCTTCTTTCAGCTCAAAACTTTCTTTCTTAAACCAACAATTCTTGATTCTGTCTCCCCTATTCATTTCTGATTCATACATTTCTTGAACTCTTCTCCCCCTTTTTGATGAATGAGGCATGAAATCATCAAAACTTTGCAAGAAATGTCTTTTGATTTGATCTGACCACTAATCTTTCTCAAAAGCCTCTAATTATTTGTCGATCCAAAGAATATATTCATCCGAATCTTTACAAATTCAGACAAATTAGTAGTGTAATACATGAATCAACAAATGAATCAGTTAGAATTGCCTGTGAGTAACATGAAGTTACTGTGTGTAAAGAATACACATTGGAAATGAGCTTTTTGATGTTCACTCCCCCAGGTCTTCCATTCAATCATCGAAACACCACAAAGGAATTTCTATGAACGTTATGACAAGAAAATGTATTCCTTGTGTGCTCGTGCAAGTGTTTGAAAGAATTAAGCAATGATGATTGCTTTTTATAGGCTCAAAATTGTGTAAACCATTGAGACAACAATAGTTAAACACAGACTCGATTGTGCATGATAGAAGTGCGAAGGTGGGGCAGACTTCCTTATTTTTCAATATCCAGATTTTCCAAATGAAAACAGGATAGATAATGTGTTGTGTCTCCTTGAAATATTGAAACATTTTCTTGTTGAGAAGAAAATGAGTAGCTGGTGGTGTTTTATCAAGAGTTGGCATGGGCTAGTTTCCTGTTTCAATAATGTTCACGAAGAATTGTGAAACACTAGTAATGTGGCTGCCCGACTCAAGAAAAGTTGGTGCAGAGTTTGATATTCTTTTACTCTGAGATCTCACCCTCTTTCTTTTAATCATTGAGCTCACATCTAACCAAACTCTCATTTCATTTTACCTCATCGCACAACCCACACTTAGTATTTGACTCCTCACACATTCGATCACTAAGGATTAACTTTTTTGGTAGGAAACACTGGTTAACGTGAATCCATAGAAGTTTCGTTTAAGTCCTAACACAATAAACCCATGTTTTATCTTAAAAGAACATATTGTTCAGATGGTTTAACTTTATCAGTTAAAGCACAAATATGAAATACAAGTCAGATATTTTTATGCTCATGGATGTAATCATGAAGATTTGAGCATTTGAAACATTGAAGATATTTCAAACAACTATATTGAATGAATAAAATGAATACAAGAAATTTGTTTGAAAATCTGACATTGTATGAAAAAGATCAAAATCAAAATGATTTATCGATTAAGGCTTAGGTCAACAAAAACTAGAGTTTGTCTATACGAAACAATGTATCGACATTCTTGAAAGAACGTTTCAAAATGAAATCACGCTCAAAATTCTTTGAAATTCAATCGGGGTGTCTTACCATCGAAAAATAGTTCAGTTTGAGACATGGTAAGAACTATTTCAACAAAATGTTAAACCGATGTGTGGGAATACTTGAGAGTATATGGAAAAGACAATACACAAGTATTTTTCGTTAGAAACACATGGTTTATTAAGCATTTCAGCATAAGTAAAATGAAAACCTTTAAAATCACACTTCTATTATTCATGAAATCGTTTAAGAATCAGAAGTGGTTTGAACATTTAAGAACATGTTTTCATATCTGAAAGTTGTCCATCTTTCAGACACGTATGAGATTAAGATTAGAAATAAACCTTTCATTATGTCTTAAATCTCATAAAGTCAATCTTCAAGTCATATAAGATATGATCTTGTAAGCATCCTCTCAATTTGCATCAGTCAAAAATCTTGTCAAAGTGCAAAGCTTTATTCACAACATTTATTGAAAAGTAAATGACAGAAAGCAATAAAACATTGAATGTACGAGTTCTGATCTGAAGTAATCAGAAGTCATATTCAGTACTCCTTACTATTATACTCTTACTCCCCCTGCATTTATGCATTAGAAAAATTTATCAGTGAAAAACATTTAAACAGAAATATGAACTCCCCCTCAAATGGATGTAGATCATATTTTCATCTTCTCTAACTCCCCCTGAGATCATGATCATACATTAAAGTGCAGATATCTTTTCAGAAGAAAAATAAAGAAATGAAGAAAAATAACAATAACGAAAACTTTAGTAGGTAATCACAGATTATGTATTGAGATTTAACATACCAAGTTTAGACGCGAGAAAATTAAATCTCTTTTCGTCGAGAGGTTTGGTAAATAAATCTGCAAGCTGATAATCAGTGTTTACAAAATAAAGCTCTATTGTACCTTTTTCCACATTATCTTTGATAAAGTGATATCGAACGTCTATGTGTTTGGTCTTTGTATGCTGTACAGGATTCACTGATATTGCAATGGCGCTCTTAGAATCACAGTATATCGAGATCTTGTCGAATTTGAAGCTATAATCTCGCAGTTGTGTTCTCATCCTCAAGACTTGAGAGCAGCAGCTTGCAGCAACAACAGACTCTGCCTCAGTCATTGACGTGGAAACACATAGTTGTTTCTTTGATGCCCAACTAACGAGTTTATCGCCTAGGAATTGTATGTGTCCCGATGTACTTTTCCTGTCTAACATACATCCTGCATGATCTACATCTGAGTAAGCTGTCAGTTCAAAACTAGTATCTTTAGGATACCACAGAGCAAGATCTGCAGTGCCCTTCAGATATCTAAAGATCATTTTGACCGCAGACATATGGGATTCTTTGGGATTAGCCTGATATCGAGCACATAAACATGTAGAAAACATAATATCTGGTCTACTTGAAGTTAAATACATCAAAGAAACAATCACCCCTCTATAGGTTCTAATATCGACAGCTTTTCCCGAAGGATCCATGCCAATCTTAGTTCCTGGTGCCATCGGGGTTCCAATTGTTGTACAATTTTCCATTTTAAATTTTATAAGAATATAAAAAATGTACTTTAATTGATTTATGAAAATCCCCGTTGAAAATTGCTTAACTTGTAATCCGAGAAAGAAGTTTATCTCTCCCATCATACTTGTTAACTCAGTTTAATCTAGTTGATAATTAACACACAAACACAATATAGATCAAGAGATATAAAGATTCAGAATAACATACCAATCCCTTGAATAAACAGTTAAACCTTGTGTGTTCTTGATACCCTTGAATACAGAGAATACGGCTAACTCACTGTAGGATTATAATTATGAATATGAGGATTAACCTAAAACTAAACTAATCAAAACATTAAATACCCATGCCTAATGCCTAATGGGCTTTGCTAAATGCTAAACGGGCTTGAGTCCCAATACCTAATAACTATTAGCTTATTACACAATAAACCCTCTAACTTTAACTATCAAACAAATACGGTTTAGACCCTCTAATTTAACTTTAATCTTGAATACAGTTTATGATCCAACAATCTCCCCCTTTGGATTCAAGATTAAAATAAAAATTGGCAATTGTCTTCAAGTCTTCACTTGTCTTCTATTTTCTTGAAAAACTTAAGATATCACGTTGATAGCTTCAAAACTTTAAATCTTTAAATAGTCTTTAAATCTTCAAATCTTTGGTATCTTTGAAAATCTTTAGCAGTCTTCAGATTATATTCTCCCCCTTAATATATTCTCCCCCTTTTTGATGAGTGGTGAGAATCATCATCATCAAAACTTTGCAAAACAATCTCCCCCTTTGAATATGGTCATCAATTTAGCACTGTCTTCATGTAATGAGCCCTGTGTGAAATAAGAGCAGTCTTCCCAGATGGAAAGAGTGATTATTTCAATCTTTTCAGATTAAAATAGAAAGTAGTAACCATTCGAATATTTTCAAATTCAAACAGTTAATAAGTGTAACCCTGAATCAACAAATGACTCAGTTAGAATGCCTGTCAGTAACACAAAGTTACTGAGTAACACAAAGTTACTATATAAGGAGCTGGTTTTGATGTTGGCTCCCCGGGACTTCCATTCAATCATCAAATAACACATGGTTATCTATGAACGTTCTGACAGAAAACAAATTGCTGTGTGTTCGTGCATGTGTATGAAAGAATTAATCATAGATGATTGCTTTTCAATATAGGCTCAAAGTATGTAAACTTGTTGAGACAACAACAAATTATACAAAGACTCAATGTGCATGAGAAAGGGTTCGAAGGTGGGGCAACTTTCCTTCTTTTTCAATATTAGTATCTTCCAAATGAAGAACCAATAGCATATGTACTGCTTCCCCAGAAAATGTGAAACATTCTCTTTTTGAGAAAAGAATGAGTAGCTGGTGGGGTTGTATGGAAGAGATGGCATGGGCTAGTTGCCTTTTTCAATGATGGTCACCAAAGAATGTGAACCAATAAGATTATGTGGCTGCCCGAATCAGAAAGAAGTTTGGTGCAGAGTTTAATATTGTTTTACTCTGTTCTCTCACCCTCTTTCTCTTAATGCTCAATTCTAACCAATCTCTCTTTTCCATTTTACCTCTTCACACAACATCACTCAATTTTTTTGACCCCTCTACCCTCAATCACTCAGGGAATACTTCCTGGGTAGGAAACACTGGTTATTGTGAATCCATGGAAGTTCTAATAAGATCTCACACTGAATCCCATGTATTTTCCTAAAAGAACGTGTTGTTCAACAGGCTATTGTACATGTAAGCACAAATAAGCACAAAATTACATGAAGAATAAAAATTTCGGAGAAGTCAGAACAGTTGTGTTTGACGATGCAATTCTCCCCCTCAAACTAAAAGAGGTTGACAATTAATCTCTAAGGAGTTTTTCTATTAAGCTCTTTTGACATTTAAGCTCCCCCTCAACTGAAGATTTTTTTTTTTAACATACATAAAGCAGAAAACGAAAGCACTAAGTGCCGGTTCTAATCAGAAGTAATTAGAAGCCATAGTCACTTGAACAAACCTGCATAAATAAAAGAAATAACGGTAATCATTTGTGAAAATGATTCCGCTATCATTAGCAACAGTTGGAAAAAAAATGGAACACAAAATACTCCCCCTAGAATCATGAGTAAGGTCTAAGACATGTTCAACATACCAAGTTTGCTGATGAGAAATTGGAATCGCTTTTCATCTAACGGCTTGGTGAAAAGATCAGCTAACTGGAAGTCAGTTTGAACAAAATGCATTTCAATGTCACATTTTTCTACATGATCCTTAATGAAATGATAACGTACATCTATATGCTTGGTCTTCGAATGTTGTACCAGATTAGAAGTTATGGAAATTGCTCTCTTGGAATCACAATAAATAGGAACACGCTTGTAGTTGTATCCAAAGTCCCTTAACCGTGTCTTCATCTAGAGGACTTGAGAACAGCAGCTAGCAGCAGCTACATATTCATCCTCAGTGGTGGATGTTGAAACACAGTTTTGTTTCTTTGAAGTCCAACTTACAAGTTTGTCACCTATGAATTGACATGATCCAGAGGTGCTTTTCCGGTCTAGCTTACATCCTGCATGATCAGCACCTGTAAAGGCGGTTAGATCAAAACATGAATCCTTAGGATACTAAAGACCTAAATTAGGAGTGCCTTTGAGATATCTAAGGATTCGCTTAACAGAAGTTAAGTGCGACTCTTTAGGATTGGACTGATATCTCGCACAAAAACATGTGGCAAACATTATATCTAGGCGACTGGCAGTCAGATAAAGTAAAGAACCAATCATGCTACGATACACCTTTTGATCAACAGGTTTCCCGGAAGAATCTGTGTCTAAGAGTGTACTAGTAGCCATTGGTGTTTTCATGACTGAACTATCTTACATAGTGAACTTTTTCAAAATATCTTTTATGTATTTAGCTTGATTAATAAATATGCCGTCAGGTAATTGCTTTACTTGAAGACCAAGAAAGAAATTCAATTCACCCATCATCGACATTTCAAACTTTGTTTCCATTATTTTTGAAAAGTTCTTACAAAATTTCTGATTTGTCGACCCAAATATTATGTCATCAACATAAATCTGAATGAGAATCAAGTCCTCACCTTGCCTTTTAAGAAATAAGGTTGTATCTACTGTACCTTTCTTGAAACCAGAAGCTAAGAGAAGTTTAGTGAGAGTTTCATACTAGGCTCGCGGTGCTTGTTTAAGACCATAAAGCGCTTTGTCTAAGACATAGACATGATCAGGGTGACGAGGATCAACGGAACCTTCAGGTTGTGCCACGTAGACCTCCTCATGCAGAATGTCGTTTAGGAAAGATGACTTGACGTCCATTTGATAGACTGTAAAGTTCTTGTACGCTGCATATGCTAGGAAGATTTTGATGGCTTCGATCCTTACAACAGGGGCGAATGTTTCGTCATAGTCAATGCCCTTCTGTTGACAGTACCCTTTTGCTACCAAACGAGCCATGTTTCTCACAACTACTCCGGTTTCATCTTTCTTGTTTTTGAAAACCCACTTTGTTCCTATAACAGATTTATTTTTAGGTAGTGGGATCAAGCTCCATACCTTGTTCCGTTCGAATTGTAGAAGCTCGTCTTGCATAGCAGAAATCCAAAAGGGATCACGTAGAGCTTCAGATGCTTTCTTTGGCTCTAAGGAACTAAGGAAGCTTGAAAACATGCAGAAGTTAGCTGATGCGGACCTTGTCGTGACACCAGATTGTACGCCACCTATCACATTGTTCAGGGGATGATCCTTAGTCTAACGATGTGTGCTTGGTAAAGATTCAACTGTTTGTTGTGTATTGGACGCATCATTTTCATCGTGCACAGAAGGTAGCTCCATAGATGTACTCGGGACATCTTGTACTGGAGTTTCTGATACTGACACTTCTGGAGTAGCAGTTGAAGTACTCGGGACTTCGTTTCCAGAAGAACTATCTGCAGAGACAGATTCAGCATTAGGAGATTCAGAAACTATCGGTGTAGTTGTACCTGATAAAGATGAAGTTTCAGTGACTTCTTCGGTAGGTCCAGATATGTCTTCAGAAATGATAGGGACCTCCGAGTTTGTTATTGATGTAGATATGCCTTTATCAAAATCTGCACAAATATCATCAAAGGCATCAATAAACAATAAATCTAACTCAGATGAAGTAGAGTTAGAGTTAGAAGAAGTAGATCCTTTAGAAGCTGGTTCTATTCTTGATTGAATAGAAGCTTTGTTCTTACGACCGAGTTCTGAACTGTTGTGTCCAGAAGTCCTCGTTGAATTCTCATCAAAGGAGACATTCATGCTCTCAACAACCGTCTTGGTTCGAATAATGTAAATTCGATAAGCTTTGGATGTCAGAGAGTATCCAACGAGATATTCTTCATCCGCTTTCTTATCAAATTTTGATAATCCTTGACGCTCTTTAAGAATGTAACACCTGCAACCAAAAACACGAAGGAACTTGATGTTAGGTGTATGATTGTTGATTAACTCATATGCTGTTTTATTAAACCGTTTGACCACAATGGTACGATTCTGTGTAAAGCATGTTGTAGCGACTGCCTCGGCCCAGAGGTACATAGGTAGATATGAATAAGCAAGCATAGTACGAGCGGCTTCAACAAGAGTGCGATTCTTCCGTTCAACAATGTCGTTCTGCTGTGGAGTGTAGGCTGCGGAGAAGTTATGTGAAATTCCTACAGAGATAAGATAGCTCTGCAAGGTTGAATTCTTGAACTCCGTGTCGTTATCGCTATGAATGGTTCGGACTGGCAATTGGAGACGTACTTGTATGCGCTTGATAAAAGCGATAATCAACTCTGGCGCATCTGACTTGTTGCAAAGAAACTCGAGCCATGTATACCTTGAATAGTCGTCTATCATTACTAAAACATACTTCTTGCCGTTGATAGATGCTGTTCGCATTGGGCCATAAAGATCCATATGAAGAAGTTCGAGTGTAGATGAGGTTGATGATTCAACTTTGGACTTGAAGGAGCTTCGCGTCATTTTGCCCAACTCATATGCAAAACACAATGAGTCTTTCTCAAACCTCAATTCTGGTAGACCTTTGACCAGACCTTGTCCTATCGGAAATTCTGATGAGACAAGCGGCGATGCCACGTCCACGATTATGCTTTAGTTGCTTTGTCTAATAGGCATACTGGACGTGTGGCAGACAGTGTTGGAAAATCTACATAGTATATATTTCTATGACGCTCGGCTTTGAAGACTTCGTAACCATCAGGATCCTCTAGATAACAATGAGTGGTTGTGAAGCGAACTTGATATTTCATGTCATAGAAGTGACTGGTACTAAACAGATTGTGATCAAGTCCTTCTACATATAGTACTCTTTGAATCTTCACAAGTCCATTATCGAGCATTCCATATCCTCTGACGTGTCCTTAGCCTTCAGAGTTGGAAAATCTAACTACTCCGGCAGACTCCTCCACATAGTTATGCAAGAGGTGCTTGAATCCTATCATGTGGCGTGACCACCCGAAATCTATCACCCACAGTCGACAGGCCTGCAAATGAGACAATTAGTTTTGCTTAGGTACCCATATCAGGATGGGTCCTTCGCGGTTAGCATCAAGCAATTCAGGAATATCATCTGTTTTAACTTTCACTATCCATTCATAACGGGGTTTTGGAACCCATTTCCAAACCATCTTAACATTTAGTTCCTGAATGTGCTTTTTAGAATTAGGATTGGCAACCTTAGCTCGAAACACTTTGGGTTGTGCGAAAGAATTAGAATTAGAATTAGACTTAAGGTTCAGTTTAGATTTTCTCTTACTCTGTTTGGACTTTGAAGGGGAGTAGTATTTGAATGAGTTATCCCAGCAGTGTTTGCAATATAGATTCTTTCGAGCAAAACTTATAAATTTAGATTTATTGGAACAAATCTTACATTCATGTTCATCAAAAGAATTACTTTTCAAAATAACACTGTCTGAAGTACAACTATTTGAAGCAAAAGTTTCACTAGATAACCTATCATTCTTATTCAAACTATTGTCTTCATTCTTCTTACTCCTCCCAACTCCATTTCCTTTTAAATCTGAAACAGAAACAGGAACCTTGTTAGTCTCTAACTTAGAGGGTGGTTCTTTTTTAGAGCTATTTGAAGTCTCACCCTTCTAAAAAATACTCGGAAGATATTTAGGAAAACCAGAGTAAACAACTGAAGGTTTTGCATGAGCATCAAATTCTGGATTGGTTCTTACCTTCCAGCTTGGATCATTGAACATTTGTTTATCATTTGAAGCATTTTTAAACAAAGTAATTTTCAAATCATTCATCTCTGTGCAAAGCTCTTGATTTTCTTTTAAAGATTTTTCAAGTTTATATTTGAGATCAAAGTTTTCATCTTCAACCTCATCAAGAGACCGTTGCAATATATCAATTTGCTTCATCAATTCAGATGTATGATCATTCACAGAATTTGACTCCTTTGAATCAGAAACAGGATCAGAGTCTGAAGCATTCATCATTTCAGAAAATATCTCTTCAGTCATGGACTCAATAAACTCCGTTTTATCATTTTTAACACAAGAGTCATTCGTGCTGACATTTTCTTTTTCAACCTCGTCAACAAGTAAAGGTTTAGAAGCAATGGGATTTGAGACTGATGGTATAGTAGATGGATCAACATCCGATTCATACTCATCATATTTACATTCAGTCTCAGGTAGAACTGTGTTGGTGCTGACTGATTCTTTTGGGTGTGTGGTGAATAGTGATTCAGACTCAGTAAATTCGATTTTTCGAGTCTCAAAGCTTTTATTCTAATCACTATATTTAAAACCAACTGATTTAAAAAGATTTTTAGAATCAGTGTCACCAAACTTGTTCTCTCCCATTTCTTCTCGACCTTTGGTCTCAGTAAAAGGTTTAGGAGTACTTGCTTCACCAAAAGTTGCACGAATGTCAGGAATGGGTCTGATTGCGGAGCCAAATTTATCAAAGTTATATAGGTGCTCCGGTGCCTTTTTCAAAATTTCATTGGTTGGCACACCCAAACCTGGTTTAAGTTTATAAAATCTTTTGTCTTGGAGTTTTTTGGTCAACAAATTTAATGTCTGCTCAGTCTGACCTCGTTTCATATTAACGTCCTCCAATTGCTTGATTTTGGTGAAAGCTTCATTTCTTTCTTTATAACAAAATTCAAATTAAGATTCACAAGATCCGTTTCTAAACCAGATATTTTTCTTTTTATAGAATCTTTTTCAGCTTTTAAATCATCCTTTTCTTTTTCTTTTTCTTCCACAACAACTTTTAATAATGCATTTTCATCACGAAAACTTAAGACAGATTGTTGTGCAGAGCTAAGTTTGCCTTTCAGTAAAGCAAATTCATCTTTCATACTATGTATTTGGGCCATTAAAGATTCAATAAGTTCAGAATTATCACTTACCTCAGAGTTTGCATCTTCGGATTGTGCCTCAGAATCTTCATCGTCATAATCTAGCTTTGCCATATAAGATACTTGGTTAAATGCGCTTGCTCCTCGTCATCGGAACTTTGGAACAACCAGTTTTCTTCTTCAGCCATCAGTACTTTTCCCTCTTCATCTTTCTTGGCAATGAGTGACTTTCTTGCATAGTACTCTGAGTTCTTTACCTTCTTGAACTTGCAGTCTCTTGAGAAATACCCAAATTTGCCACAGTTGTAGCATCTTCCTGGTTCATCCTTTCGTTCTTCTCGCTTCTCCTCTCTCTTTCCTTTTCTTCTATCTTCCTTCCTGTCTTCTCGTCCTTCCTCTCTCCGTCCATGCCTCGGCTTGTATCTCATCTCATACTTCTTTTTCTTGTATCCATTGTTGGTCCAACAATGCTTATCAAGTTTTATAGAAACAACACAATAACGATTACCAACCTGTATTGATTATAACAACGGTTATAGGATTGATCGATTTAAGCTCTAGATTGTGTTCTCTGTTTTTCTCTCTTTTACACCTTTTAGTGTGTGTTTTTGTATGTTCTTGATAATATCTTATTATTAGAGAGTTATTGAGATCAGATCAGATATTGATCTCTAGCTTCTTCAACACACAACCTAAACCACTTGCAACAACAAGTTGCAATATTAAACAATATTAACCTACATAATATCTAAACTATAAGATATTATATAACTAACTTAATATCTAACTAACTAAACTAAACTTAGATATTTAGTTATGCTAAATATCTAATTACATCAAATACAAAATAAACAATAAACAACAACCATGACATTTATTACAAATGACATTAAACTTAAATGTCGAGAGTCGACTTTCCGGCTTTAGCTTCAGATTGCGATCTTCAGATTGGATGATCTTGAATCCAATGAGACTGGGACTTAACAATCTCCCCCTTTGGATCAAGATCATTACGAAAATGATTTTAGCAATTCAGTCTTCTTGTCCAGCTGAGAAGATGCAATCTCTTTCTCTAGCTCTGAAATCAGCATGTCTTCAGAATACTTGCTTTTGAAGAGTTCAATCTTGGACGTGATTCTTGAAACATGTGATCTTTGCCATTTCTTGTGTAGTCATTCTCCCCCTTTTTGATGATAAGTGCACTGACTTCATCAAAACTATTTGTAAGAAATGTCTATCTTTCAGAGCCTCTGATTCGTCAATTCATAAGATATTCATCCAGATCTTTGCAAATCTAGACAAAGTAGTCGTGTAACACCTGAATCAACTAATGAATCAGTTAACATGCCTGCCAGTAACACTAAGCCACTGTGTGTAACAAATACACATTGGAAAGGAGTTGTTTGATGTTGACCCCCAGGGCTTCCATTTAATCATCGAAACACCACAAAGGTTATTTCTATAAACGTTATGACAAAGAAACTAATTCCTTGTGTGTTCATGCTTGTGTTGAAAGAATTTAAGCACTTGATGATTGCTTATTTGGCTCAAAATTGTGTAAACCACTGAGACAACAGTAAGTTAAACACAGAGTCAATGTGCATGATTGAAGTACGAAGGTCGGGCAGACTTCCTTCTTTACAATATCCAGATTTTCCAAATGAAAATCAGATAGCAAATGTGTTGCATCCCCTTAGAAAATGTGAAACACTTTCTTCTTGAGAAGAAAAGGAGTAGATAGTGAGGTTTGATCAAGATTTGGCATGGGCTAGTTGCCTGTTTCAATAATGATCACCAAAGAATTGTGAATCACTAGAATGGTGGCTACCCGGCTCAGAAAAAGTTGGTGCAGAGTTGTGATATTTTTTTAACTCTGTTCTCACACGCTCTTTCTTTTAAACATTTTGCTCACTCTAATCACATTCATTTCTTTTCGACTTCTCACACTCAATCACTACGGATTAACTTCTTGGGTAGAAATCACTGGTTAAGGTGATTCCATTGAAGTTGTGTTAAATCCTAGTATGATGCACGTGATGCTTAGTTTGGTTTAACTATTTCAGTTAAAGCACAAATATGATCTTTGAAAACAGTTAAAGTCATACTTCCAAATCTTGAATTCGTTTTGAGAATCGGGAAGTGATTTGAACATTAAAACAATGTTTTCTATGATTGAAAGTTGTCCTTCTTCCAATCATATATGAGATGAAGATATAGAATTATACCTTTACATACGATCTTCCATCTCATGAAGCTTAGCTTAAAGTCATAAACATATGATCTTATAAGTATCTCTCAAAACTTCTACAAAAGTCTTATGTCAAGTCAAAGTAAAATTTATTCACTTAAATTGAAAAAAACAAAAACTAGTAAAACTGTTAAAGTATGAGTTCTGATCAGAAATAATCAGAAGTCATATCCGTACTCCCCTTTTGTCTTGAAGAGCTCCCCCTAAATTCTTGCATTACAAAAAAAATTTGGCATTAAAAGGTTCATGCAAAACTTTATGAGCTCCCCTCGAAGTAATATTGACCACTTGTGAATTTATTCTCATACTCCCCCTTGGTTTATGAACATAATAGAGAAATGCAGATATCAATCAGAGTTAAGAATGAAGAAATGATGAAAAAGTATACAATTTAGAAAACCTTGATAGGTAACTACTGATTAAATCTTTAGATTTAGCATACCAAGCTTAGAGACAAGGAAGGTAAACCTCTTTTCGTGTAAAGGTTTGGTAAACAAATCGGCAAGCTGATAATCAGTTTTTACAAAGAAAAGTTCAATTGTTCCTTTTTTCAACATGATCTTTAATAAAATGATACCTGACGTCTATGTACTTAGTCTTGGTGTGTTGAACAGGATTCGCTGAAATTACGATGGCGCTCTTGGAGTCACAGTATATCGGGATCTTATTGAAGTGGAAACCGTAGTCGCACAATTGAGTTCTCATCCATAATACCTGAGAACAACAGCTAGCAGCAGCTACATATTCTGCTTCGGTCGTGGATGTTGAAACACAAAGTTGCTTCTTCGATGCCCAACTTACGAGCTTGTCACCGAGGAACTGTACATTTCCCGACGTGCTCTTCCTGTCTAACATACAACCTGCATGATCTGCATATGTGTAGGCTGTTAGTTCAAAACTTGTATCTTTAGGATACCACAGACCAAGATCTGCAGTGCCCTTTAGATACCTAAATATGCGCTTCACAGCAGACATATGAATTTCTTTATGATTGGCCTGATATCTTGCACATAAGAATGTTGAAAACATTATATCTGGCCTACTAGAAGTAATATACATTAAAGAACCTGTCATCCCTCGATAAGTCCTAACATCAACAGCCTTTCCCGAAGGATCGGCGCCAATCTTAGTACCTGGTGCCATTGGGGTACCAATCGGTTTTGAATTTTCCATTTGGAACTTCCGAAGAATATCCATAATGTATTTTGATTAATTGATAAAAATACCCGATGAAAATTGTTTTACTTGTAAACCGAGAAAGAAATTCATCTCTCCCATCATGTTCATCTGAAATCTAGACACCATAAGTTTTGCAAAATTCTTACAGTACTTAGTATTTGTAGAGCCAAAAATAATATCATCTACATAGATTTGAATTAAAATGATATCGTCTTTTTCCTTTTTGATGAACAAAGTGGTATCCACCGTTTCTTTTGAAAAACCAGACTTGACTAGAAAAATGGAAAGGACATCATACTAGGCTCGAGGAGCTTGTTTCAGACCGTAGAGTGCTTTGTCGAGAATGTAGATGTGATTCGGCTTCTCTTGATTGACAAAACCTTCTGGCTGAGAGACGTAGACTTCTTCCTTTAGAATTCCATTCAGGAATGTTGTCTTCACGTCCATTTGAAAGACCGTGGAGTTCTTGTGGGCTGCGTAGGCTAGAAACATTCTAATTGCCTCTAATTGAGCCACAGAAGCATATGTCTTGTCATAGTCGATTCCTTCCTCTTGTCTGTATCCTTTGGCTACTAGTCTTGCCTTGTTTTGGATTACGGTACCCTCTTCGTCTTTCTTTATCTTGAAAACCCATTTCGTACCTATAATGGTTTTACCTTGAGGTTTTGGTACGAGTCTCCAGACTTGAAGTTCATCCAACTGATTCAGCTCTTCTTGCATTGAGATCACCCATTCTGGATCAGCAAGTGTCTCTGATACGCGTGATGGCTCGAACTTTCTCAGAAAGGAGTCAGGCATGAACATATTCATTGATGCTGACCTAGTTTGCACCGGTTTTGATGGATCGCCAATGATCTGGCTTATCGGGTGCTCTCTGGTCCATTTATGTTCATGAGGCAGTGAATTATATGAATGTATGTCAGTTATATCATCTATAAATCCACTTGTACCTTCTTCAGCTTGTTCAGGAGGAATGATGATTGCAGTTGAAGTGGTAAGTTCAGAAGGCTCAGCAGGTACAGCTTGTTCCGGCTGTGGATGGATCTGTACAGAACATCCTACTAGTTCAGCTACTTCTGTCTCTTCATCACATGGAACTTCTTCAACTGTTGGAGTCGGCATTTGAATTGGAACTTCTTGTTGAATCGGGGCGTTGGATTCAATAGGAACATTTGAACTGGTTGGATGAGTAGTCGTTAAGTCTTCCATCCTGTCAACCATAACATATTTCTTTACATTATATCCAAGAAATTCATCATAAAACAATTCAAATAATAAGTCTAAATCAGATATATTATTAGTTGACGTTGATGCTTCATCTGATTTATTCTGTTGAGACGCAGGTTCTGGACTGAGTTGCCCAGAAGCTAGTTCTCCGGTTATAACGGGTTTTGAACTGTGTTGTTTGGAAGCCATCTCTTCATCAATCGTGACGTTGATGCTTTCAATCACCGTTTTTGACTTCTTCAGATAAACACGGAATGCAGTTGATGTCGAGGAATAACCAATGAAGATCCCTTCGTCCGCCTTGGCACTGAACTTGTTGAGGCATTCCCTATCGTTTAGCACGAAACACTTACACCCAAATATATGGAAATATTTGATCGTCGGTGTTCGGTTGTTGATTAAAGCATAAGGAGTCTTCTTGAATCTGCGATGTATCATGGAGCGATTATGTGTCTAGCACGCGGTCGATACAGCTTCAGCCCACAAAAATAGAGGTAAGTCTGATTGACTTAGCATAGTATGAGCAGCCTCGACTAGCGTACGATTTCTTCTTTCGACTACTCCATTTTGTTGAGGCATACGAGTAGTAGAGTATTGATGTGAAATCCCGACAGATTCGAGATATTTTTCAACCTTTTGGTTATGGAACTATGTGCCGTTATCTGTTCTTAGAAACTTGACCAGTTTCTGCAGATTCACCTGGGTCGTTTTTAAGAATGTGATGAGAACATCTGGTGTCTCATCCTTTGAACGTAGAAACTTGACCCATGTGTATCACGAGTAATCGTCCACGATCACGAGTATGTACCTCTTTCCGCCTAGACTTTGAGTTCGCATTGGACCGCATAAGTCCATATGCAATAACTCTAACGGAGCGCTTGTACTCGGTTCAGGCTTTGGTATATGTGGAGCCCTCTTCATTTTTCCTTTTTCATATGCTACACAAAGATGTTATCTTTCATATTTGAGCGCTGGAAGTCCTTTGACGAGCTTTCCTCTAACCAGAGTGTTGATGTACCTGAAGTTGAGGTGAGAGAGCCTTCGATGCCATAACCAGCTTTGTTGCATCGAGGCTTTCATCATTAGACAAACCTGTTTGTCAGTCTGGATTTTTGACAAGTTAATTGTGTAGAGGTCTGACTTTCTTGTTCCGACCAAGAGTTCCTCGCCTTTTTCAGTGCGAACTGAACACGTCTTGGCTTTGAAATTGACCTCTAAGTTTTTGTCACAGAACTGACCAATACTGAACAAGTTGTGCTGTAAGCCTTCAACATAGCTCACCTTGTTGATCGTGACATTGTCATGTTGTACATCACCATATCCCATTATTGGAGAAAACTGGGCGTTGCCGAATCTAACTGATCCGCAATATTTCTCTTTAAAATTGGACATCATATCTTTTTGTCCAGTCATATGCTTGGAGCATCCTCTATCCAAGTACCACATATGACGGATCTGCACAAGAGAAATAATGAAACAATTGATTTAAATAGACTTAAAACAAAGATGGAATTAAGACCCTTGAGCATTCAGGAGCGGGTCTTGAACTGATGTATTCAAGAACCTATTTTCTTTGAGGAACGAGTCCTAGACTATTTTGTCTAGAAGTCATCTCTAGAAGCTCCATTTTTAAAATTGATGTGCCTGCAATACAGATTTAGCCTTAGGTACCCACTAGAATTTGGGTCCTACTGTGTTAGCACAAGATTTTGGTACCCATTTCAAATTGGGTCCTCTTTTTTTTTGAAATGCATTTGAAGAATTAGAATGAGATGAATGCACATGATAATTGCCAAACCAATCTTCAGAATCTTGACAAGAGATAGAAACATGTTTATTATAAATAGAAGACTTTCTAGCAGATAAAGATAACTGAAATAATTGCTTCATTGTATATTGTTTACGAGAAACAACAAGTTTTGAGTTCAAAATATCAACATCAGCAATTAAAACATCTTTACTAGGCGAAGTCTTACTACAATTAACACTACTAAACGATTTAACGGTCTTGTCAAGCTTCTGTTTTGGTTGCCACAGAGATTTAACTTTTGGCCTTTGCTTGCTCAGATCTGAAACATGTGAAACTGTGGAGTTAGACTTTGGAGCAACAAAAAAATGCTTCTTCTTCGGATGACCAGTTGTGTTCGGTTTTTGTGAATGATTAGATGTAATCTTACCTTTAGCATTTTTAGCTTTCACAGAGACTGAGCTATCAACTTTCGTTGATTTTGTTAACAGACAGACTGGTTTTTCCTAAAGATTTCTTAACAAAAGATGAAAGGTTAGGAAGTTTTGCATTAAAGTCTAATTGATTAGAACAACCATCTAAACCACCGTCAGTGTTCAGAAAATCAAACCCTTTATTTGTAAAACCAAACATATCCTCAGAGTTTTTAGCCTTAGAAATAATAACATTTTTGAACACAGTTGAAAAAACTTTTTGTTCAATATTCATCAAAAGTCTTTCATCTGTTAAAGAATTCTCGAGTTCAGAAATTTTACTTTCTAAAAAGGAGAGGTGGGACATATAGTTTACCTTGAATAGGCTTCGCCTCCATTTCTTTTTCAGAATAACTTTGAAAGAAATCACTTGAAAGAGTTTTCTTCTTTTGATATATTGGATTTTCATTATAACTATTATTCATCTTCGCATAATAAAATGGAAGATGAACTTTAGATGATTTCAACCGTTTTTCAGTTTCGTTGGCTTCATCCTCTTCTGATAGTTTAGTCCAGAAAGTTTTAAACTCAGGGATTCGTCGAGCTAACTTCATAGAAAGATGATCATAAAGTGTAGGCACTTTAGACATTCCTTTTTGAAGACAGTGAGGATTCTTATAACCGATTCCCCATCTTTCTATTTCCTCTTTGGGTTTGTTCAGATGAATAGTCTATTCAGTTTGACCCATTTTGTATAACTTCTCTTCCAAACTTTTTAATTTACCAAGTAAGGAAAAGTTTCCTTTGGTACATGAAGAATGCAATTTTGTAAGCTCATATATATCAATCTCACTTTTTGTCAGTTTAGACTTGAGTTCAGAATTCTCTTTAAGAATTATTGTCTTTTCCTTTGCGTTGGTGTCATTATCTCTATGTAAAACCTCAATCAATACTTTCTTCTCAGCAATTTCATTGCTAAGTTTCTGTATCAGTTGGGTTTTGTCATTTATAACACCATTTTCTTGCTCAAGATTCGACTCTAACTCTTGTTGTTTTAAAATCATGGCATGCATTTTATTCATGAAATCTGAATACGATAAATCACATACCTCCTCTTCTTCATCATCTGAATCAGCTTCAACATCTGATTCTTGCTTTCCCATCAAGCACATGTTGACGACTTCATCCTCTTCTTCCTCGTCTGAATGATCAAGCCAATATTCATCCTCTGCCATCAGTGCCTTTCCCGCCTCCTGTTGCTTTGCAAGAAGCATCTTGTTCATGTAGTAATCAGAGTTTCTGACTTTTGGTCTTCGGCAGTCTCTGCCATAGTGACCTGTTTTGCCACAGTTTTAGCACGTAGGTGTTTCTGTCGGACTGGATCCTTCAGCTTTAAACTTTCTCTCTTCTGGTTTTCTCTCCTCTATTTTCTTTCCTTCAGACTGATATCTTCTCTCTTCAAGTTTCCTCTCCTCTAATCTTTTTCTTCAAATCTCTTTCCTTCACATCTACTTCCTTCCACCCTTTCCTTGTGGATGTAGTTGTTCGGACCAAAAGAATATCTCTAACTGTTTGAACTCGACTTTGTGTAGAACTTTTTCTGAAAAGCATTTGACATCAGAATCATTGCTTGCTTCAGTTGTTCATTTTCATCCATGTCAGAGTTTGCATAACCTTCATCTTCTTCTGATTCATACACAATTGTCTTGTTTAGAACTTCCTGACAACAAGAGCAACTGTGTCTTCAACTGTTTTTCCTTTCTGCCTCTTCTCATCTAGAATTTCATCCACCTCTTCTTCATTTTGTCTGAGGGTTTCATACACCACATGGAGTGGAATCTCATTCAGATCCTTGATCTGCTTCATCTGTCTTGCAAATCTTTTCCATTCCGGTTGTAGAATACTTAGAAATTTGACGTTCAACTCAATTTGAGATTTGTGGACCTTATTCTTGCTTAATTCATTCAGCAAGGTCACAAACTTGTCATAAGTTTCTTCTAAAGATTCTCCTACTCTGCGTCTAAATTCTTCATAATTATTTAGGCAGTTGGAGATTTTCAGCTGATTTCCAACCTTTGAACCCAGCATCATCTTCTCAAGTTGATCCCACATTTCTTTACCGGAGGCCTTGTAGCTGTCAATATTTACATAAATTTCGTTTGGAATTCCTGGTAGAATGTATGACTTAGCTAATCTGTCGCCTTTAGCTCTTCTGAGGTTATCATCTTCTAGCTCATGATACTTAAGTTCAACCTGAGTCGGCACTGTTCCAACCAAAAGAGTCGTCATGACTGGTTTCATTACCCCTTCTTCTATAGATTTCCTGATGAAATCACCCAACTCATGTCTGTCAATAAAGTTCAGAAATCGATCTTTCCACTGTTCGTATTCTCCTTTAGGGTGCATTTGGTATGCAAAACAGAGTGGAACAGGACAGAACAGAACAGACTTGTCCCATGTTTGGCGTGACCATATGTGGGACACGCTAGAACTAAGTGGAACAAGCATGGGACACACTTGTCCCACTCCAACCCCCTGGAACTAAGTAGAACAACGATACTTTGACTAATATACCATTTGTTAAAAACATAAACATGTCTTCTCATCATCCACGCCTCCAAGCTAGGGGTGTGCAAAACTCGAATAGTCCGAAATTCGAATCTGAACCGAAGATGTGACATCCGTCAGAAATTAAAATCTTCAAGGTTAGAATCCTTTAATATATTAGAGAATAGTTCATAGAATTTACTTCTCTAGAATCTAATTAGATTATAATTTTTCCCGAAATATTTCAATAGTCGTTTAGAAAGCCCGGTTCGGATCAGTAACTGACTAAAACGTCCCATAAAATGCCAAATATTATGTCACATGTCTAAAATACCTAAAATAATGAGGTTTATATTATTTAGGTAAAAATATATCCATTTGTAAAAATTTACTCAATTTAGAGAGAATTGAGAATTTATAAATTGTCGGTTCTCAATTTATCTGTTTTATTTGAGAACTTATGTTGTAATTCTTTTTTAAAAAAAAATATATTTTTGGAAATGGGCTTGGAGGAGGCCAAGGCCGGCCCTCCTCCCTCTCCCTCTTACTCTCTTAATTTTTTTAAAAACACTAAACTCAAATTTGAATTTTCATAATCTCACTTCCAAGAAAAACCCCTCATCTCCTCTCTCTCTCTCTTTGAATTCGGCCACACACACACACACACACCTACATTCCAAAAAATTTCAGAAAACCTAAGCATTTAGCAAGATTAAAATCATCTCCATTACAAGATTATCAAGTTTTCATCATCAACTATTCAAGGTACAAATCCATTTCTCTAATTCTTTACATTTTTGGCAAGATTGAAGTTATAATTTCATGAAATAACTCATGCATATATGGAGATACTCCATATTTGGTTTTAGAAGTGAATGGACATCAATAATGGTTAAATCATCCAAAGAAATGATGTCATATGATGATCTTATATGATAAACCACTAGTATGAGACAAAAATTTTGAGTTTTCATGTTAAACCAAGTGTTTATAGCATGATACACTTTGTTGTAGGAAAATTTTGATGTTATTGGATTGAAAACTTTGTATTTACAACAATTTTGAGTGTAAAGAAACTCTTAGGATGAGATTGTTCAAATCTCATATGATTAAGAGCATCTAAAGTAGTGTAATATCACTTATTTAGTGATTTTGATGTCATGCATGGGATTGGATGAGCACTTTAGTTGCTATGAATTCATGATGCATATTTGTGTTATTAAAACCTTTTCATAGTGACTTAGGATGAGAGGCCATGAATTATTAATGAAAACCATGGCAAATGATCATCATTTCATGTTAATATAAACCTCCTCTTACCAACAACTTGCTGTCATGGACTTTATATCAACTTTCAAGCTTTATAAGTCGGTTTATAATCCTTAAAAATTTGGGCTTTTTGCTTCAAAACTTCAATTTAAGGTGTTAGTGACTTATAGCATCAAGAATCACTCAAAATTATGGAGTTTTGGTCACTCATTTGTAATTTAGAAGAAGGTAGTGTAATCTGTCCAGAAATGACAGATTGGTACACTCAACTTCCAAAGGCCATAACTCTTTCATTATTCTTCCAAATTGAGTGAATCTTTTTCCACATGTTAAGTTTTTGAGTTATCTTTGCAACAATATATGTCTCATTTCGTAGTTTTTAGTTTTGGTATCCCAAATGCATGATACAAAAGAAGTGTGTAACTGATGCAAAACTCAGTGACCTTCTGGTTTGTGAAAATTCTTTAGAACATCAAAACAACTCCAAAAATTATGAAATTTTGACTAAATGTTCTTAACTCAGTATATTAGTTCCTATAAAAATTTGGTTATTTTTGATATTTAGGAAGTGTTATTTTGGAGCACATTTTGTGATCACAAATTCTGGACAGCAAGTGCTAAATCCAGAAGATTGATTTTTAAAACTGAAAAGGGTATGTTTTAGTGATTATTATTGGTATTTTAGTCCTATATTCTATTTTAGACGATAAATTAAACATAAAGGCATATGTTGAGATATAGGAATGGTTAAGTTAGGATTATTGATGGATGTTGACTTTTGGTGTTCATTGATGCAAATAACTCTAGGGAAGTAAAGACTCCGGTCGAGAGATTCGCGTTGTTGCGTTATTTAGCATTATCATCATTTGAGGTGAGTATTCACAGCCCCACTTTTATTGTTTTGATTGAACTTGTGGTGAAAAGCATGTTAAAAATGGAATATTCAAAGATTCATGAGACTTTGATATAAAGCATTATGTATTGAAATTTATGAGGCTTTGTTGTAAAGCGGTTGGTGTAGAAGTTATATGACATGTATGCCAATGATATGTTGAGTTTTAAAAATAGTTAAGTCCCCGGGTACACTACTAGTTAACCCAGAAATGGGCCTATAGTATTAGTGGATAGCGCTATTTGGTCTGACAAGCCCACCTTATGCTGACGAGTAGGGGTGCACTGTACTAGAGAAATATGACTACACATGTGGTTAAAGCCCACCTCTGAGGTAGATCATGGGGCGTTGATTTGGTCCGGAAAGGTTTAGTAGTGGCTCAACGTGGTTATATCAATGCATACCTTTTGTCATATAAGCTAAATTATGATACTCATGAATCAATGGATTGAAGTTTGGATTATGCGTATGATTTTCAAAGACAGCTTGCATATAAACTTGACTTGTGCATATTTAAAAACCTGTGAACTCACCAACTCTCGTAGTTGACCATATTTTGAACATGCTTTTCAGGGAACAAGAAGGTTCATGGAAATGATTAAAGTTTATCTCTTGTGTAAACCGCATGCAATACTTTTATAATAGAATTCTTTGTACTTCAACTTTTGATGATGTAATAGGATTGTAAACTTTTGGGAACATATTGTAAACGATGGTTGAATGTATGGTGGTATTTCTTTCTGTATCCTAAAGCTATGTCTATCGAACTGTCATGTTCCGTGTTTCCGCTTTAGCGGGGTGTGACAGATTTGGTATCAGAGCCATAAGTTATAGAGAATACTGGTTTTATTATAAAACCATACACTATAACCACTAATTTCAAAATTTCTTTTGTAGACAAGTCTCGAGTTTGGATATATTAATAGTATAACTAAGATGGGTGTCGGCTTAGCATATTACAATTAGGCAAAGCCTGATCACCTATGTCTAATTTAGTATGCATAAGAAGAGACTCTAAATGGTTATATTAAGAATTACTAAAAATAGAAACTTTTTGTTCAAAAATGAAGAGCATGAGTCAGTATGTGAGTTCGCATAAGTATTTTGTGATTTCAACGTTTATCTAGCATACTAATGTTTAAAAACTTATTATTTACCGCAGATATCATGTCTCATTCGTCGTCACATTCTGAGTCGTATCACAGGCCGACCTAGGAGGGCACGTGTTAGTGAAGACTACGACCCATCTGAGCATAGTTACTCGGGGTCCGGACATTCACCAGCTAGGTCGTCTACTCCCATGTCTGCGCCCTCACTGCAGTCGGTGCCCCGACCTAGAGTCCGGGCGATTGCGCGGATCAGTGTTCCGATGCCGGTCAGGGAGACCTTCATCATTCCACCTAGGAATGAGGCGGGGCCCTCCCGACTGAGGGTTAGACGAGTTATGCCACCACCACAGGTTGAGGAGCCGGCAGGACAGCCGACTGGTATGACATCACTTGAGAGTTTATGGGTCACAGGTTTGTCCCATGATGCGGAGATGTTTAGGGTTAGACTAGACCATTTTGGTCAGTCTCTCGACGGGATGATGGGGATTCTGAGCACACACGATCAGACCATGAGCGGAGTCTTGGCTATGCTTGCGAACACTAGAAGGGAGGTTCAGAGGCTATACATAGGTTTATCTTGTACCTCATGCGTTAGGTGTTGGTTATCCGATGATATTTTGGGAACTTTAAAACTTGTTTCTTTTGGGGCATATAGCCCATGAATTTGAAAGTATTTTATGCTTGATGGTAAACTTATGAAATTAATGGTTGATATTTTGAATTATAAAGTTTGGATGTTATGATAAAATTTTAACTATAATATCTAATGTTTCGTATAATTGAAAAATATGTTATCATTGTTTGGTATGTTGAATGTATGTTTAATTATTAGATAAGTATTGTATGATGCGCGATGCATAAATAGATTGCTGGTTCAGATAAATAATTAGATTCCGATTTGGAAATTTTGTAGTGGAGTTATGCCTCCAAGAAGGGAAGACCCAGAAATTGCACGATTAGTGTCCGAGCAAGTTCTTGCTGCTCTCCCCAATATAGTTAGTCAGGTAGCAGCAAGCCTGAATGCTAACCAAACTAACAATCCTAGAGTCGGTGTGAATGAGAACAGATAATGTACGTATAAGACTTTTAGATCTTGCAACCCGAAGGAGTTCCATGGTACCGAGGGAGCCGTTGGGTTATTGACTTGGTTAGAAGGAATGGAGTCCGTCCTGCATATTAGTAAGTGTACAGAAGCAAACAAGGTGGAGTTTGCAGCCTGTTTACTGCAAGGGCGAGCGTTAACATGGTGGAATACTCAAGTACAAACGCGAGGACGGGAAGCAGTTAGTAGACTCACGTGGGACGAGTTCAAAGAGATACTTAAGGAAGAGTACTGCCCGAGGAGTGAGATTCAGAAACTTCAAGCAGAATTGTGGAATCATGAGATGAAGGGAAATGATATAGATTCTTACACTGCTCGATTTCATGAGTTGGCAAAGTTAGTACCCCATTTAGTGACACCGGAGGAAAACAGAATTGACAAGTACATTTGGGGTTTAGCTTCCGAAATACGGGGAGATGTGACTTCGGGAAATCCAAAAACGATGCAGGAAGCAGTGAGTTTAGCAACCAAACTTATTGACAATGCAAACCGTTAAGGGTTGTTTTTAAATGACAAAGCCAAGGGCAAGAGAAGGATGGAGGAACCCAGGAGAAGACATTTTGACGGGAGGAAGGGTAAGGAGCAAAGAGTGGCGGGTAATTATGGAATCCAGGCACAGAATGTGGGTAAAGGGAAGGAGGTACGCCCTAAATGTGACAAGTGCAACTACTATCATTAGGGGCGATATGTCATATGTTATAAATGCAACAAAGGAGGACATTTTGCAAGGGATTGCAAGGAGGCACCAAGAAGAGTGTGTTACGAATGTGGAAGCCCGGATCACGTAAGGAGCTCTTGTCCTAGATTTAATAAGAGGGTGAATGCTAATCAAGGTCGACCAGTTAATCAGGGGAATCCAGGGAGACCAGCACGAGGGCGAGTGTTTGAGATTGGGGCAGAAGAGGCAAGACAGAACCCAGATGTAATTACAGGTACGTTTCTCTTGAACAAGCATTATGCATCTGTATTGTTTGATTCTGGAGCAGATAGGAGTTTTATATCGTTAGAATTCAGGACTAAAATTTGCTTAAAGCCTCAAAAACTAAAAGAAGACTATGTTGTCCAATATGCTAATGGGGAAGAGGTTAGGGCCAAGGATGTAATTTCAAATTGTACTTTAGAATTGGCTGAAAGGGAATTCAATATAGATCTAATTCCAATCAGATTAGGAAGCTTTGATATAGTAGTGGGCATGGATTGGCTATCTGTAAACCGAGAAGAAATATGTTGCTCCGAGAAAATTCTCCGAATTCCATTACCGGAAGGAGGGATACTTCTAGTACAAGGAGAAAAGTCAAGGAGGAATTTAAAAATGGTGTCGTGCATGAAAATGCGGAAATATTTGAGGAAGGAGTGTGTTGCCTTTCTGGCTCATGTGGTAAATAAGAAGATCAAAGGGAAGCGCATTCAGCACATTCCAATAGTTCGAGATTTTCCAGAAGTATTCCCAGATGATTTACCAGGATTACCCCCACCTAGGCAGGTTGAATTCCACATTGATTTAATTCCTGGAGCTGCACCAGTAGCTAAAGCACCATACCGTTTAGCACCGTCGGAAATGCAGGAATTGTCCGAACAACTTCAAGAACTTCTCGACAAGGGATTCATCAGACCTAGTTCATCGCCGTGGGGAGCTCCAGTTCTCTTTGTCAAAAAGAAGGATGGAACCTTTCGAATGTGTATCGATTATAGAGAGCTTAATAAGCTAACTCTCAAGAATCGATATCCACTACCCCGAATTGATGATTTGTTTGATCAATTACAAGGAGCAACGTATTTTTCAAAGATCGATCTCCGATCCGGATACCATCAGATGAGAGTCTCTGAAGAAGATGTTCACAAAACGGCATTTAGAACTCGATATGGACACTACGAGTTTCTAGTTATTCCCTTTGGACTGACAAATGCACCAGCGGTTTTCATGGATTTGATGAATAGAGTTTGCAAACCATACTTGGACAAGTTTGTAATCGTATTCATCGATGATATATTGATATACTCCCGAAGCAAAGAAGATCATGAGCAACATCTAAAGTTGATACTAGAATTGCTCAAGGACCAGAAATTGTACGCCAAATTTTCTAAATGTGAATTTTGGATTCGTGAAGTACATTTTCTTGGTCATGTGGTCAACAAGAAGGGAATTCATGTTGACCCGGCGAAGGTCGAGGCCATTAAAAAGTGGGAAACTCCGAAGACACCAACTGAAATTCGTCAATTTCTCGGCTTAGCAGGATATTATCGACGATTTATCGCCAATTTTTCCAAGATTGCGCAACCTCTAACAACTCTCACACGAAAAGATGAGAAGTTCACTTGGGGAGAGAAACAGGAGGAAGCATTTCAGTTACTCAAGCATAAGCTTTGTAATGCACCAGTTTTAGCTCTGCCAGAGGGAATTGAAAACTTCGTGGTCTATTGTGATGCATCACGTCAAGGCTTGGGATGCGTATTAATGCAGAAGGATAAAGTCATCGCATATGCGTCCAGACAACTTAAAACCCACGAGAGAAATTACACCACTCATGATTTGGAGTTGGGAGCTGTAATTTTTGCTCTAAAAATCTAGAGACATTATCTTTACGGCACAAAATGTACAATCTTCACCGATCACAAAAGTCTTCAGCACATTCTTGATCAGAAAATGCTCAATATGAGGCAACGAAGATGGGTCGAGTTGCTTAACGACTATGACTGTGAGATAAAGTACCACCCAGGAAAAGCTAATGTGGTAGTGGATACGTTAAGAAGAAAAGAAAGAATAAAGCCCGTAAGGACACGAGCTATGGGAGTAATAGTCCAGACAAGCCTTAAGACGCAAATTCTCAAAGCTCAAGAAGAAGCACTAAAGGCGGAAAATTTGATTGGCGAAACTTTACACCATCTGGAAAAGGAATTTGAAATAAGATCTGATGGAGTGTGTTATTTTAAGAATAAGGTTTGGATACCAAAGGTTGACAACCTGCGGTCCACAATTATGGAAGAAGCGCACAAATCAAGGTACTCGATTCACCCAGGAGCAGACAAGATGTGTCAAGATTTAAAAGAGCATTATTGGTGGCCAGGAATGAAGCGGGACGTTGCCTTGTACGTAAGCAAGTGTTTGACTTGTGCGAAAGTCAAAGCGGAGCATCAGAAACCTTCAGGACTTCTTCAACAACCTGAAATACCCCAATGGAAATGGGAGAAAATATCAATGGACTTTATAACCAAGCTACCCAGGACTAGAAAAGGTCATGATGCAATCTGGGTCATTATAGATCGACTCACAAAGTCCGCACATTTCCTACCAATTCGAGAAGATTATAAGATGGAAAGATTAGCACAAATGTATATTGATGAGATCGTTTCCCGACACGGAGTACCTGTTTCTATCATCTCCGATAGAGATAGCCGTTTCACCTCCAGATTTTGGCAGTCACTTCAGAAGGCTTTGGGCACTAGGCTGGATTTGAGCACAACTTATCATCCACAAACAGATGGGCAGACGGAGAGAACTATTCAAACGTTGGAAGATATGTTGCGCGCATGCGCAATAGACTTTGGCGGTAGTTGGGATCAGCACTTACCGTTAGTCGAATTTTCGTACAACAATAGCTATCACGCCAGTATTCGATGTGCTCCATACGAAGCTTTATATGGACGTAAGTGTAGGTCACCACTTGGATGGATAGAAGTTGGAGATAATCAATTGATCGGGCCGGATATCGTTCAGGAGACCACGGATAAGATATCAACCATTCGGGATAGACTCAAGATAGCAAGAGATCGTCAGAAGAGTTATGCTGATAATCGAAGGAAGCCATTAGAATTTCAAGTGGGTGATAAGGTACTTTTAAAAGTATCACCCTGGAAGGGAATAGTACGTTTTGGGAAGCAAGGCAAACTGAGTCCAAGATATATTGGTCCATTTGAAGTGTTGGAAAGAATTGGATCAGTCGCATACAAACTCAAGTTACCTCAGGAGTTGAGTGCTATCCACGACACTTTCCATGTGTCGAATTTGAAGAAGTGTCTGACCGATGAATCACTAGTCGTATCACCGGATGAAGTCAAAGCTGATGAACGTTTGTGTTTCAGGGAAGAACCGATCGAAATACTCGATCGAGATGTCAAATAATTAAAAAGATGCAAAATTCCAATTGTGAAAGTCCGATGGAACTCGAGGCACGGTCCAGAATACACTTGGGAGCGAGAGGATTATATGAGAAATAAGTATCCTCAGCTGCTTGTATAGAATTCATCTGAGGAAAGCAAAATGTGAATTTCGGGACGAAATTCCTTTAACGGGGGGAAACTGTGACATCCGTCAGAAATTAAAATCTTCAAGGTTAGAATCCTTTAATATATTAGAGAATAGTTCATAGAATTTACTTCTCTAGAATCTAATTAGATTGGTTAGATTATAATTTTTCCCGAAATATTTCAATAGTCGTTTAGAAAGCTCGGTTCGGATCAGTAACTGACTAAAACGTCCCATAAAATGCCAAATATTAAGTCACATGTCTAAAATACCTAAAATAATGAGGTTTATATTATTTAGGTAAAAATATATCCATTTGTAAAAATTTACTCAATTTAGAGAGAATTGAGAATTTATAAATTGTCGGTTCTCAATTTATCTGTTTTATTTGAGAACTTATGTTGTAATTCTTTTTTAAAAAAAAAAATATATTTTTGGAAATGGGCTTGGAGGAGGCCAAGGCCGGCCCTCCTCCCTCTCCCTCTTACTCTCTTAATTTTTTTAAAAACACTAAACTCAAATTTGAATTTTCATAATCTCACTTCCAAGAAAAACCCCTCATCTCCTCTCTCTCTCTCTTTGAATTCGGCCACACACACACACACACACCTACATTCCAAAAAATTTCAGAAAACCTAAGCATTTAGCAAGATTAAAATCATCTCCATTACAAGATTATCAAGTTTTCATCATCAACTATTCAAGATACAAATCCATTTCTCCAATTCTTTACATTTTTGGCAAGATTGAAGTTATAATTTCATGAAATAACTCATGCATATATGGAGATACTCCATATTTGGTTTTAGAAGTGAATGGACATCAATAATGGTTAAATCATCCAAAGAAATGATGTCATATGATGATCTTCTATGATAAACCACTAGTATGAGACAAAAATTTTGAGTTTTCATGTTAAACCAAGTGTTTATAGCATGATACACTTTGTTGTAGGAAAATTTTGATGTTATTCGATTGAAAACTTTGTATTTACAACAATTTTGAGTGTAAAGAAACTCTTAGGATGAGATTGTTCAAATCTCATATGATTAAGAGCATCTAAAGTAGTGTAATATCACTTATTTAGTGATTTTTATGTCATGCATGGGATTGGATGAGCACTTTAGTTGCTATGAATTCTTGATGCATATTTGTGTTATTAGAACCTTTTCATAGTGACTTAGGATGAGAGGCCATGAATTATTAATGAAAACCATGGCAAATGATCATCATTTCATGTTAATATAAACCTCCTCTTACCAACAGCTTGCTGTCATGGACTTTATATCAACTTTCAAGCTTTATAAGTCGGTTTATAATCCTTAAAAATTTGGGCTTTTTGCTTCAAAACTTCAATTTAAGGTGTTAGTGACTTATAGCATCAATAATCACTCAAAATTATGGAGTTTTGGTCACTCATTTGTAATTTAGAAGAAGGTAGTGTAATCTGTCCAGAAATGACAGATTGGTACACTCAACTTCCAAAGGCCATAACTCTTTCATTATTCTTCCAAATTGAGTGAATCTTTTTCCACATGTTAAGTTTTTGAGTTATCTTTGCAACCATATATGTCTCATTTCGTAGTTTTTAGTTTTGGTATCCCAAATGCATGATACAAAAGAAGTGTGTAACTGATGCAAAACTCAGTGACCTTCTGGTTTGTGAAAATTCTTTAGAACATCAAAACAACTCCAAAAATTATGAAATTTTGACTAAATGTTCTTAACTCAGTATATTAGTTCATATAAAAATTTGGTTATTTTTGATATTTGGGAAGTGTTATTTTGGAGCACATTTTGTGATCACAAATTCTGGACAGCAAGTGCTAAATCCAGAAGATTGATTTTTAAAACTAAAAAGGGTATGCTTTAGTGATTATTATTGGTATTTTAGTCCTATATTCTATTTTAGACAATAAATTAAACATAAAGGCATATGTTGAGATATAGGAATGGTTAAGTTAGGATTATTGATGGATGTTGACTTTTGGTGTTCATTGATGCAAATATGACGAGTAGGGGTGCACTGTACTAGAGAAATATGACTACACATGTGGTTAAAGCCCACCTCTGAGGTAGATCATGGGGCGTTGATTTGGTCCGGAAAGGTTTAGTAGTGGCTCAACGTGGTTATATCAATGCATACCTTTTGTCATATAAGCTAAATTATGATACTCATGAATCAATGGATTGAAGTTTGGATTATGCGTATGATTTTCAAAGACAGCTTGCATATAAACTTGACTTGTGCATATTTAAAAACCTGTGAACTCACCAACTCTCGTAGTTGACCATATTTTGAACATGCTTTTCAGGGAACAAGAAGGTTCATGGAAATGATTAAAGTTTATCTCTTGTGTAAACCGCATGCAATACTTTTATAATAGAGATCTTTGTACTTCAACTTTTGATGATGTAATAGGATTGTAAACTTTTGGGAACATATTGTAAACGATGGTTGAATGTATGGTGGTATTTTTTCTGTATCCTAAAGCTATGTCTATCGAACTGTCATGTTTCGTGTTTCCGCTTTAGCGGGGTGTGACAGAAGATAAGGTGTTTTTTCAAAACCTGAATGCCCCGAAATCCGATAATCCGAAACCCGACATTTGGGAGGATATCCGGGTTCGGATTGGGTTTTATCGTTGGTCACCCAACCCGTTAGAAAACCCGAAATAACATAAATCTATATTTTAAATTATATATATATATATATATATATATATATATCTAATTATTTTTTGAAAATCGTAAATTATTGTATGTTGAAATATTTTCTAAAGCTTAAACTTGCTATCGATTTCATCAATCTTTCAATCGATTGTATTCATCCTAAAAAACGATTGAATTTATATATAACTTTTTCATTTTACAATATCCAACCCCGACCGGCATCAATCCGAAACCCGACCAACCCAAACCCGAAACAACCTAAAACTCGAAACTTAAAATTTGGGTTTTGATTTCCATATCAAAAATCCAATCGTGATAAATTAGTTTTATGTTTTTGATAATCCATTGCACTATGTATTAGTGATGTCAATTAGTTTTATGTGATGTAATCTATGATTTTTCATCTGTGGTAAATTCGTCATTTAACCGGTCTAGTTTTGTTCTGTCCAGTTCTGTCATGTCTTGCCAAACGCTGGACAGTTGTCCTGTTTTGTTCTGTCCTGTCCTGTCCTGTTTCATCTTGTCCTGTCCTGTCCTGTCTGCGTACCAAACTCACCCTTAAAGAGAATTGCTGGCTTGGTGTCAGTTCCGATTGCAAGGGCTTCTCTGGATGTCATTTTGATGAAAAATTCTAAGTCTGGAAAAACTTTGCGTTTTGAGAAGGTTTACGCGAGAGGTTGATTGCGCAAACTTAGGTTTGATTTTCGTGAAGAGATGAACACGTGAACTGAGGTTTGCGTATCCTACTTGTTGCGAAAAGTGAGGTTTGCGTGATGCTTGAGTTGCGCAAAGTTGGCTTTGCGTATCAAGTGTGTTGCGCAAAGTGGACTTTGCGTATGATGTTGGTTGCGCAAAGTAAGCTTTGCGTATCACATTGGTTGCGCAAAGTAGACTTTGCGTGTTGAGTTGGTTGCGCAAAGTGAGTTACGCAAAGTGAGCTTTGCGTGTGTTCTTCCCTTGGTTTGCGCAAGTTCGTCCTATACTTCAAAAATCAACTAAAAACTTGTTTCTTCGTCGATTAGCAGTACTAAACTCTACCAATATGTCTAAAAACACTTCTAGAATTGATTGTGACCACTCGATCTCGATAAAAATCACTTTTTAAAATGTAACTTTATAAACACGACTTTCAGACCACAAAAATCACAAAATCGAACTCGATTTAAGCTTTAAACTGAAATCAAACACTCACAACTCTATCTAGCAACCTAATCAATCACAACTTGATCGATTTTAACACTTAAAACACTTAAAATCTCGAAAATGATTTTTCAAATAAGAACACAGAGTCGAGTTTCTTAAAACTTGATTTTGATCTTAAATAAGGCTCTAATACCAATTGTCGGTCCAACAATGCTTATCAAGTTTTATAGAAACAACACAATAACGATTACCAACCTGTATTGATTATAACAACGGTTACAGGATTGATCGATTTAAGCTCTAGATCGTGTTCTCTGTTTTTCTCTCTTTTACACCTTTTAGAGTGTTTTTTTGTGTGTTCTTGATAATATCTTATTATTAGATAGTTGTTGAGATGAGATCAGATATTGATCTCTAGCTTCTTCAAAACACAACCTAAACCACTTGCAACAACAAGTTGCAATATTAAAAAATATTAACCTACATAATATCTAAACTATAAGATATTATATAAGTAACTTAATATCTAACTAACTAAACTAAACTTAGATATTTTGTTATGCTAAATATCTAATTACATCAAATACAAAATAAACAATAAACAACAACTTTGACATTTATTACAAATGACATTAAATTTTAATATCGAGAGTCGACTTTCCGGCTTTAGCTTCAGATTGCGATCTTCAGATTGGATGATCTTGAATCCAATGAGACTGTGTCTTAACATCCATCATACTTTGGCTTTGAGTAGAATTTCTTCTTGCCAAAGCTCTTCTTGAATCGTCGCGAAATTAGAGCCAAGTCCTCAGAGAACTTATGAATATCTAGATCAAAATCAATCTCCAGTTATTCATCACTTGAAGCAGAGGAAGAGTCAGTAACTTCGGTAACTAGAGCTTTAGACACCTTTTTCTTTGACCTTGCAGAGGTTACAAAACCTTTGCCGGCTATGAGAGCCACAGAATCCTTCAGTTTATTTGACTCATTATTGATTGTTCTCACTTCGTCCTCGTGCTGAGAAAGAGTAGAGAAGATATCAGTGGCGTTCTCTTTAGCCATGTTCTTTGACATCTGAAGGTTGATAGCAAAGTTCTTCCATTCCGGATTTAAGTTCTTGATGAACTAATAATTTATCTCAGAAGCAGATTTAGAGATATTGTTCCTCCGCAAGTCATTAAGAATGATGTTATATCTGTTGTAGGTATCTAGTAGCAACTCTCCTTCTTTTGCATGAAATCACTCGTTTGCATTTTTGTATAGATTCTGCTTAGCTTGGATGGAGGCTTCACTTCCTTCAAACTGTCTTGCTAGTTCATCCCAGATTGCTTTAGCAGAGCTCTGACTGTCTACACGATTGTAGATGTCGTTTGGAATAGCCATTGTCAGATAAATTAGAGGCTCTTCCTCAATCTTATAAGGTTTAGGAACATGTCTGTCAGGGATTTCTTGAGAGGTCTCTGTTGCAGCTTGACCCTTTATTGTGATCGTTGGATTTTCTGGACCATTAATGATCGCTTCCATGTAATCTCTGTTCTTGTGATTGAGAAACTGGATCATTCTGGTCTTCCATTACTGATACTCATTATCCATGAGGACAGGAGGTTTGGACTGAGAGCCCATTGAGAGAAGCTGATTCGACATCTTAGCTGTACGGTTAGTAATCAAAGTTTTCTGTACCAAGACAACCAACTAGATGAGATCGTTAGAATCAAGGATAAAGACTACACTCAATAACTTTCAAAAAATAAATTTCCAAAAATAATCAAATGCAGTCCTCACACACAAACACAATATAAAGCTCTAATAGATTAAACACAGTTAAATCTAACGCGCAAATCAGATATTTACTAAGGACAGTGGCGAAAATGATGGTTTGCGCGAGAAGCAGGTCGCGCAAAGAGAGGTTCGCGTGAGACATGGGTCGTGTAAAATAGGATTTGTGCGAGCCTTGGGTGGCGCAAAGGACAGTTCTCGTGAGCAGTGTGTCTCGCAAAGTGTGGTTTGCGTGAGCCTTGGGTGGTGCAAACACTGTTGACCGGGGACTTGGTTCGACCGGGATGTTGTCCGACCGATAAGATGCACGACCGGGAAACTTCTTCGACCGGTATTGGTGATGGACCGGTATGGACTGTGGACCGGTGAGATGTGGACCGATAAAGGATATGGACCGATAAACTATGGTCGACCGATAAAATATGTGGACAGATATGATGTGGACTAGTTTAGTGAGTTCGACCGGTAAGTTCCTTCGACCGGTACTGATCTATTGACCGGTAGACTTTTGTCGACCGATATGTTGCTTACCGGTTTGAATTTGATCGGTAAAGTGTGAGGACCGATAATATATGTATGGACCGGTATTGATTTCGACCGGTAAATTGTCGACCGAACAAAGTGTCGACCGAGGTGGTTTGTGAGTGTACCGGGCGACCGGAGTGAATTAGGTCGACCGGGATAGTGCTGACTGGTGTGAATCGAAGTGATGCAACCGGTATCAACTGACCGAGATAATGCGGTCGACTGGTATGTTCTTGTTCGACCTAGAACGATGAACAACCCAGAAAATCAACCCAGAAACCACATAAAACACAGAAATTGAAAGCAAAGATCAGACTTTTGTACCCAGAAAGATATATCGATCATAATTTAAACAAAATCAAATATCAATTTCAACTTTCATGCATTAATTTTATGAACCCAGTGTCGACTTTTCACGAACCCAGAATTCACAAAATCCTCCAAAAGCCTATCGATTTGAGATATTCAGTGCAATTAACTAATCAGATAACTTTCAATAGTATAAAACTCACCTAATCATATCAATTTCAAGCATAAAAACATGTTAATTCATGAAATCAATTTTCATTTGATGAACAGTCGATGAACACAGGAAAATCGATGAACAGTGTGTGTTCCAGATTCTAGTTTCTAAACAAGATTAATCAAACAAACAAGATTAAACACAATGAATTACCTATTTGATTTCACTTCTCTATTCAATTACAAACTTTCTCTCTCTAGAACTCTCTCTCTCTCTCTGCAAGATTTCTCTCTCAAACGTACAACTGAATTCTCTTCTAGACAACAACCACAACAAAACAGAATATAGAAAGCTATTTATACTTACAACAAATATAAGGAAACAAAACAAATACAAATGTTGACTTTGACTTTTATTAGAAAGACTTTGACTTTCATTTGAGAGTTGACTTTCTCAGCTTTGACTTTTGTCTTCTTGATCTTGTATCCAACATATTTATGCTCTAACAATCTCCCGCTTTGGATTCAAGATCACTGTTGAAATATCTAGCAATTCAATCTTCACTTTTAAGCTCTGTCAGAACAATCTCCACTTTTCTTTGACGATATTCTTTCCAAAACAGTCTTCAAATGATTAACAATCTTCTCAAAACTTTCACAAAATATTTTCAGACTTTGGAAAGAAATTATCTTCAGAAACAGCTCGAATTGCTTTAGCAAATAATCTTCAAAGAAAATTTCCTCAAATCTTCAGAAATTCTTTGATTTTCTTCAAATCTTTACTTTTGAATCTTCTGAATTGGACATTTCTAATATCATCTCCCCCAAACTACAAAACTTTCACATTTCTTGATATCATCTCCCCCTTTTTGATGATTTGAGCATTGATATCATCAAAACTTTTCTCCAAGAAATGTCATTGACCAATCTGATCTGTCAAACTAAGCCTCTGATTTTGTGATCCATAACTAGGTATTCATCTAGATCTTTGCAAATCCAGATAAAATAAGAACAGGTAACTACTGAATCAACAGATGAATCAGTTAAACTAACTGTCAGTAACACAAAGTCACTGTGTGTAACGAATACACAATATAAAGGAGCTTTTTGATGTTCACTCCCCCAGGGCTTCCATCCAATCATCGAAACACCACAAAGGCAATTTCTATGAATGTTATGACAAAGAAACAAATTCATTGTGTGTAGAAAGAATTAAGAACAAATAATTGCTTTTTAAGGCTCAACATAGTGTAAACCACTAAGACAACAGTAGATAAACACATACTCAATGTGCATGATTGAAGTGCGAAGGTGGGGCATACTTCCTTCTTTTTCAATATCCATATTTTCCAAATGAAAGTCAGATAGCATATATGTTGCGTCCCCTTGAAAATATGAAACATTTCCTTTTTAAGAAGAAAATGAGTAGCTGGTGGGGTTTAGACAAGAGTTGGCATGGGCTAGTTGCCTGTTTCAATAACGTTCCCCAAAGAGTTGTGAAACGCTAGTAATGTGGTTGCCCGACTCAGAAAGTAGTTGGTGCAGAGTTTGATATTCTTTTACTCTGTTCTCACACCCTCTTTCTTTTGATCATGAAGCTCACTGCTAACCAAACTCTCTTTTCCATTTTACCTCATCATACCCACACTCATTTCTTTTAGACTCCTCACACTCAATCTCTATGGATTAACTTCTTGGGTAGAAATCACTGGTTAACATGATTTCATAGAAGTTCATGTAATTCCTAGCACAAAGAACTCATAATATCCTAATAAGCATGTATTGTTCAAGATGGTTTAACTGATTTAACTGTATCAATTAAAGCTCATATACAAATGTCAGATATGAATATGCTCAAAGATATAAGCATGAAGATATGAGCATTTTTAAACATGAAATTATTTTCAAACAAGTATATTGAATGAATGAACATGAATGCAAGAGACTTGTTTGAAAATCTGACATTGTATGAAAATGATCAGAAATGAATGATATAACAATCAAAGCTTATGGTCAAGAATAACGAATATTGTCCATAGGAAACAAAATATAGACATTCTTGAAATGACGTTTTGAAATGAAATATCGCTCAAAATTCTTTGAAGTATAATCGGGGTGTCTTACCATCGAAAAAAAATTTTTGGTTACAATATGAGACATGGTAAGATCATTTTGAACAAAGTCAAACCGATGTGTGTGAATACTTGAAAGTATATAGAAAAGATAATACGCAAGTATTTATCTTTGGAAACACACGGTTTGTTTATCAATTAAGCACAAATAAAATGAAAACATTTAAAATCACACTTCCAAATTATAAAATCTGTTTAAGAAATGGGAAGTGGTTTGAACATTTCAAAACATGTTTTCTATATCTGAAAGTTGTCCTTCTTTCAGATACATTTGAGATTAAGATAAGAAATTTAGCTTTTTGTTCAATCTTAATTCTCAGAAAGTCAAACTATAGTCATAAAGATATATGATCGTGTCAGCTTCTCTCATCCTGCATAAGTCTCAAAGTCTAGTCAAAACAAATTTATTCAAAAATAAAAGACATAAAACAGTAAAAACGTTTAAAGTACGAGTTCTGATCTGAGATAATCAGAAATCATAGTCTTACTCCTTTTGACTTATAAGCTCCCCCTAAAATCATGCATCACAAAAATTAATCATTTAAGTAAAATGCATAAATTAGTAATGCTCCCCCTCAAATGAATGTAGATGATCTAAAATCTTCTCTTACTCCCCCTGAGATCATGAGCAAACAATTAAAGTGCAGATATCTTTCAGACATAAAGATAAAGAAAATGATGGAAAATAACAATTCGTAACTTTAGTAGGTAACAACCGATTATGTATTAAGATTTAACATACCAAGCTTAGAGACAAGAAAATTAAATCTTTTTTCATCTAAGGGTTTAGTAAATAAAATAAAGTTCAATTGTTCCTTTTTCTACATTATCTTTTATAAAATGATACCTTACGTCAATGTGTTTGGTTTTCGTATGCTGGACAGGATTAGAAGATATCGCGATTGCACTCTTCGAGTCACAATAGATTGGAATTTTATCAAACTTGAATCCATAGTCTCGCAGCTGTGTTCGCATCCACAAGACTTGAGAGCAGCAACTGGTAGCAGCTACGTGCTCTGCTTCAGCAGTCGATGTGGAAACGCATAATTGTTTCTTTGATGCCCAACTAACAAGCTTGTCTCCAAGAAATTGAACGTGACCTAAAGTGCTCTTTCTGTCCAACATGCAACCTAAATGATCTGCATCTGAATAGGCAGTCAGGTGAAACCCAGTATCCTTAGGATACCACAGACCAAGATCTGCAGTCCCCTTCAGATATCTAAAAATCCGTTTGACAACAGCCAAATGAGATTCTTTAGGAGCAGCCTGATATCTAGAACATAAACATGTTGAAAACATAATATCTGGTCTACTAGATGTAAGATACATTAACGATCCAATCATACCTCTATAAGTCCTAACATCAACACTTTTACCCGAAGGATCAGTGTTAATCTTAGTACCTGGTGCCATCGGGGTTCCAATTTGTTTGCAATTTTCCATATTGAACTTCCGAAGAATATCCAAAATGTATTTGGATTGGTTAATGAAAATCCCCGTTGAAAACTGTTTAACTTGTAATCCGAGAAAGAAATTCATCTCTCCCATCATACTCATTTGAAAACGTGACACCATGAGATTAGAAAAGTTTTTGCAAAATTTTGGATTTGTAGAACCAAATATTATATAATCAACATATATTTGAATAAGGATGATATCGGCGTTTTCCTTTTTGATGTATAAAGTGGTATCAACCTTACATTTAGAAAAACCTGACTTGACCAAGAATTTAGATAAAACGTCATACCATGCTCGAGGGGCTTGTTTTAAACCATAGAGGGCTTTGTCCAAGATAAAATTATGATTTGGCTTCTCTGGATTGACGAACCCTTCTGGTTGAGACACGTACACTTCCTCTTTAAGAATGCCATTCAGAAAGGCTATTTTCACATCCATCTGAAAGACTGTGAAATTCTTATGAGCTACGTAGGGTAGAAACATGCGGATTGCTTCTATACGCGCTACTGGAGCATACGTCTCATCGTAGTCTATGCCTTCCTCTTGCCGGTAACCTTTGGCAACAAGTCTAGTTTTGTTCCTTATGACAACACCATCTTCATCCTTTTTGTTCTTGAATACCCATTTAGTTCCTATCACGGTCTTTCCTTCTGGTTTTGGAACTAATCTCCAAACCTTGAGGGCTTCAAACTGATTGATCTCTTCTTGCATAGCAGATACCCAGTCCGAATCAGCAAGAGCCTCAGATACTCGTGTTGGCTCAATCTTACTGAGGAAAGAGTCATGCATACATTGATTCAAAGTCGCTGATCTAGTTTGTACAGGCTTGTCAAAATCTCCAATTACTTGATGTAATGGATGATCTTTGGTCTAGCGATGCTCATGAGGGAATGGAGTAGATATTGATTGAACATGATCATCATCTAGAAATCCACTATCAGGCTTTTCAGATTGAATATATGGAGGAGGGTTTGCAGTTGAAGTTTCAGGTGCAGAAGCATCAGTTGGAACATCAGTCTCTGGCTGTTGAGTAGACATTATATCACACCCAACTGATATAGTTACTTCTAGCTCAGTAGTTACTTGTCTATCTTCAACTGTAAAAGTAGATGTTGGAATATGAGTTTCTGACTGAACGGGGTATACAAGTTCAGTTATAACTTCTGAAGTGACTGGATGATTGCAACTTGTGTCTTCAGACCTGTCAGTCACAGCAGATTTAGATACATTAGCTCCTAGAAACTCATCATAAAAGAATTCAAATAACAAATCTAAATCAGTTAAATGTGAAATAGAAGTAGAAGCGTTATTCGAATTATTCACTGTAGAAGCAAGTTCTGGACTGATCTGCCCAGAAGCTAAGACTCCAGTGATCACGGGTTCTGAACTGAGTTGTTCAGAAGCCATTTCTTCATCAAATATTACATTAACGCTCTCGATGACTGTCTTTGACTTCTTCATATAAACACGATATGCTGCTGATATTGAAGAATAACCAATGAAAATGCCTTCATCCGCCTTAGCACTGAATTTATTCAGACTCTCTCTTTCATTAAGCACAAAATATTTACACCCAAATATGTGAAAATACTTGATTGTTGGTGTTTTGTAGTTGATCAGCTCATATGGAGTCTTTTGAAAACGGCGGTGTATCATGGATCGATTTTGAGTATGGCATGCAGTCGACACTGCTTCTGCCCACAAGAATAGAGGTAAGTCTGATTGGCTAAGCATAGTCCGAGCGACCTCGACTAGCGTCCGATTTCGCCTTTCGAATACTCCATTTTGTTCAGGCGTACGAGCAGCAGAGTACTGATGTGTTATCCCGACCGATTCGAGATATTCTTCAACTATCTTGTTTTTGAACTCTGTGCCATTGTCTATTCGAATATACTTGACTTGTCGCTGCATTTTCACCTGGGTCGTCTTTAAGAAAGTAATGAGAACTTCCGGCATCTCAACTTTTGATTAAAGAAATTTGACCCCTGTGTATCTTGAGTAATCGTCCACAATAACCAACACATACTTCTTTCCACCTAAGCTTTGTGTTCTCATCGGACCACACAAATCCATATGCAGTAACTCTAGTGGAGAACTGTTGCTTGGTTCAGGCTTTGGTTTATGCGGAGCTCTCTTCATCTTACCCTTCTCACATGCAACACATAAGTGTTCTTTCTCATATTTCAGCTCAGGAAGTCCTTTTACCAATTTCCCACTAACCAGCTTGTTGATATAACGAAAATTCAGGTGTGATAACCGTCTGTGCCAGAGCCAACTTTGCTGCATTGAAGCTTTTGTCATTAAACAAACATGACTGTCATTCTGTACCTTTGAAAGATTGATGGTATAGAGGTTTGTCTTTTGATTTCCGACTAAGAGTTCATTGCCATCTTCAGTACGAACCGAACATCTCTTAGCTTTGAAGTTGACCTCTAACCCTTTATCATAGAATTGACCGATGTTGAATAAGTTGTGCCCCAAGCCTTCGACATAACTCACCTTACTTATCGTTATGTTGATTTGAATAATGTCACTGTATCCTAAGATAGGTGAAAGCTGATCGTTTCCAAATCTGACATTTCCACTGAATTTCTCTCTATAGTTAGACAATAAAGCTTTTTGCCCAGTCATATGCTTGGAACATCCACTATCCAAGTACCACATATGCCGGGTCTGCAAGAGAAATCAGGCAATAACAATTTTAGGTACCCATTTAAAAACGGGTCCTAACAAATTAGCACAAGATTTTGGTATCCACTTGAAAATGGATCCGCTTTTGTTCTTTTGAAAACTTTTAAAAACATTTGATCTTGAAGAAACTACATGATAAGATTCATACCAATCAGAAGAATTATGAGAATAAGCAAAATCATTTCTCCGGTAATGATAAGATGTAGTAGAAATAGGAGATAATTGAATCAATTGCTGTATTGAATACCTCTTGTAAGAAGTTACAAGGTTTTGTTTATTTGAAGCAAATTGATCAACTACATCAGTATCACTACTAACTGATCTATTACAAGAATTATCAGAAACTGATTCGGCTATCTCATCATCCTTCCTTTTTGGTCTCCATTCGGATCGAGCTTTCAACTTTTTCATCCTTAAATCTGAAACATAAGATATAGATTTATTAGGAAAAACAGATTTCCGAGATTGGATGTTCTTTTGTGTACCAGTGTATTTCTGTTTCTGTAATCGTTGTTTCTTATATTTCTTACCTCGAGCATAATAATCAACAGTCACAGAAACTGATTCACCAACCTTAGTTGATGATTCATCAATGTTAACACCACTTGGTAACACTTTGTCATTTACAAGACAAGTAGAATGATCAGGAAGTATATCATTGGATTCAAACAAATCAATTTCATTTATGCACCCATCATCAGAATTAAGAAAATCATTTGCAGACTCAAATAAGTCAACAGAATTATCAGAGAAAGTTTGAGGTGTCTTTGAAACTTTAGAACACATTGTAGATTTAGATTGAAAAATCATGTTCTTTAATACTGTAGAAAACACACTTTGTTGAATATCAACCAAAAGTTTTTCATCAGATAAATCATTTTCAAGCTCAACTATTTTGCTTTCATGAATAAGTGTAGGAACATAAACCTTTGCAAATGCAGGTTTTTCCTTAATCTGAGAAGCAGAATAACTAACAAAATAGTCGTTTGAAAGAACTTTTGGTGTTTCTGAAAGATAGCCATGATTTAACTTTACATAGTTAAATGGTAGTTGCATTTTCTTTTAATTCTTTCTATTTTCAGTTTCTTTGGCCTCAACTTCTTCTGGTAATTTGGTAACAAATTTGGGTTTTAAATGAGGACATTTACTAGCACATGCAAGAAAATCATAATTATAAAGTGCTGGTTGTTTTCTGATGGCTTTCTTAAGATAATGGGGGTTTTTAAAACCAAATCCCCATTTCACTTTAACATCAGCCTCTTCGTTAGGTGCATTGAGAAAAATAGTTTAATCTGTTTGACCTCTCGCATAAAGTTTTGCTTCCAGACCATTTACCTTCTTGTTCAAAAGCTTATTTTCAACCTGCAGTTTATGAAAGTTAGTGCAGATTCTTTCTTCTCAAACTCATACTTAGAAATTTTGACTTCAAAATTAGATGCTTCTTCCATTCAGGTCGTATAATGCTAAGGAATTTGACAATGTTTTCCAGCTGCTTCTTTTTCACCTTGTTCTTTGTTAATTCATTCAGAAGCACAGTAAATCGTTCATATGTGTCTTCCAAAATCTCATTCTCTTTGGCTTTGAATTTCTCGTAGCGATTGATACAGTTGGCTACTTTCATCTGATTCCCGACCTTGGATCCCATCATCATCTTTTCCAATTGATCCCACATCTTTTTAGCTTCATTCTTGTAGCTATCAATCTTGATATAGATGTCATTAGGAATGCTTTGAAGCAGAAGAGACCTTGCTTGCCTGTCTGCTTTATACCGACTTTTCTGTTCTTCAGAATATTGAGATAAATCCACTTTAACTAGTTATGTATTTTCTTATCTTTCTTCATCATCATGTACATTATCAGATTCATCATTAACAACAGGTACTTGAACCATGGTTGGTGCCATAGGACCATTTGTAATTGACTCCAGAATATTTTCCCCATTGGCATGTCGGTCTATGAAATCTAGGAATCGGTCCTTCCATTGTTCATATTCTCCTTTAAACAGCACAGGAGGCTTGGCATCGGTGCCAATTGAAAGTGCATCTTTAGAAGTCATCTTCTTTAAACCTGTTTGAAAGATATATCAAATAAGAAACTAGAACTGATCGTTAGTCCAAAATGTGAAATCACAACAAAAATTGAATTCTAGAAAAAAAATCAGAAATTTCGAAAATTTTTACTAATTATCAGAACTCGCAAGTCACTATTGAACTCGCAAGCCCTTAAACTCGCATACTGAGAAACACGCAGATCGAGACTTGCGCGTTTGATAAACTCTCAAGCAAACTCGCAGACAAACTCGCAAGTAAACTCGCAGATAAACTCGCAAGCAAAACTCGCAGATCGATAAAACTCGCAGAACTCAAACTCGCATCTAGCGCGTTCTTCCGAAAGTCGACCCAAAAATTGATTTTTCCATCTGAATTCGATCTAAACTTTGTCCAATTGATCTGTTTCTTTGAATTGTTGCTCGATTACAATGCTAGAACAGATTACAACTCAAGAAACTTACAAACAAACACTTACAATACAAAAAAGATCGATGAAATAGTAAATTTCGACTTGTGAACAAAATTCAACAAAAATCACAAAATTCGTGTGATTTACAGTGCAATACTGAAATTGAATTACAAAGACTCGATCTAATACACTTTTAGGACGATTCCTAATCAAAATCAGCTCCAAAAACACTCAAAAATCCAAAATTCGATTTTCCTTTCAAGAACAGTAACGAACCATCACAATCTTAATCTGATTTCACCTTTTGGATCTGCTCTGATACCAATTGTGTGTTCCAGATTCTAGTTTCTAAACAAGATTAATCAAACAAACAAGAATAAACACAATGAATTACCTGTTTGATTTCACTTCTCTATTCAATTACAAACTTTCTCTCTCTAGAACTCTCTCTCTCTCTACAAGATTTCTCTCTCAAACGTACAACTGAATTCTCTTATAGACAACAACCACAACAAAACAGAATATAGAAAGCTATTTATACTTACAACAAATATAAGGAAACAAAACAAATACAAATGTTGACTTTGACTTTTATTAAAAAGACTTTGACTTTCACTTGAGAGTTGACTTTCTCAGCTTTGACTTTTGTCTTCTTGATCTTGTATCCAACATATTTATGCTCTAACAAACAGTAATATCCAAAAGAAAACTTGATTCTTTTGGCTCTGATACCACTTGTTAACCCAGTTTAATCTTGTTGATAATTAACACACAAACACAATATAGATTAAGAGATATGAAGATTCAGAATAACATACCAATCCCTTGAATAAACAGTTAAACCTTGTGTGTTCTTGATACCCTTGAATACAGAGAATACGCCTACCTCACTATAGGATTATAATTATGAATATGAGGATTAACCTAAAACTAAACTAATCAAAACATTAAATACCCAGGCCTAATGCCTAATGGGCTTTGCTAAATGCTAAACGGGCTTGAGGCCCAATAACTAATAACTATTAGCTTATTACACAATAAACCCTTTAACTTTAACTATCAAACAAATATGGTTTAGACCCTCTAATTTAACTTTAATCTTGAATACAATTTCTGATCCAACAATACTCATCTGAAATCTTGACACATTGAGGTTTGAAAAATTCTTACAGTATTTAGGATTTGTTGACCCAAATATGATGTCATCCACATATATCTAAATAAGAATGATATCGACATTTTCCTTTGTAATAAAAAAAGTAGTATCGATTTTACCTTTCTTGAAACCCGACTTGACTAAAAACTTTGATAATACCTCGTACCAGAATTGAGGCGCTTGTTTAAGACCGTAAAGTGCCTTATCCAGGATGTAGACGTGATCTGGTTTTTCTGGATTAAAAAAGCCTTCAGGTTGTGAGACATAGACTTCCTCCTTGAGTATGCCATTTAGAAAGGTAGTCTTCACGTCCATCTGATAGACGGTGAAGTTTTTGTGAGCAACATATGCAAGAAACATTCTGATTGCTTCGATGCGTGCCACTGGAGCGTTAGTCTAGTCATAATCAATTCCTTCCTCTTGCCTGTAGCATTTTGCAACAAGTCGTGCTTTGATTCTGATTACGATACCATCTTCGTCCTTTTTATTTTTGAATACCCATTTTGTGCTGATTATTGATTTACCTTCCGGTCTTGGCACAAGTCTCCAGACATTTAAAGCTTTGAACTGGTTCAGCTCCTCTTGCATGGCAGTTACCCAATCCGAGTCAGCTAGAACTTCTTATACGCGAGTTGGCTCTATCTTACTCAGAAATAAGTCATGCATACACATGTTCAAAGTAGCAGACCTAGTTTGCACCGGTAAAGTTGGATCTCCAATGATTTGGTTTAGCGGGTGCTCTTTGGTCCACTTATGTTCGTGAGGTAGTGGAGTTACGGTAGATTGATCATGGTTTTCATCTAAGTATCCACTTTCAGCTTCTTCTTGTTCAGTATTTGTTCGGAATGCAGTTAAAGTTTCTTGTACAGAAGTTTCAGTTGGGACAACTTGTTCAGTCTGTTGATTATCCATCACAGTGCAGCCAACTGAAGTAAGAACTTCTGGTTCAACAATTTCTTGTATATCTTCAACCGTAGGAGTACTTGTTTGAATCTGAGTTACTGTCTGAACTGGGGGAACGAGTTCAGTTAACACTTCTGAAGTGATTGGATGTTGACATCTTGATTCTTTAGACCTGTCAATCACAACAGATTTAGGAAGTTTAGTTCCAAGAAACTCATCGTAAAAGAATTCAAAAAAAAATCTAATTCAGATAAGTGAGATGTAGAAGTGGATGCTTTATCCAAATTAGTCTCATTAACCATAGGTTCTGGACTGATTTGTCCAGAAGCTAAAACTTCTGTAAGCACGGGTTCTGAACTACTGTGTTCAGAAACCACTTTTTCATCAAATGTCACATTTACGCTTTCTATCACTGTCTTGGACTTCTATTACAAGAATCAGGACATGATTCATAACTCTCATCTATCTTCTGTTTTGGTCGCCATTCAGTTCGACCTTCCGACCTTTTCATTCTTAAATCTGAATCAATAGATTTAGATTTGTTAGGAAAATCAGATTTATGAGAATGTCTCTTCTTAAGCTTACCTGTGTTCTTCCGTTTCTGTGAGCGCTGTTTCTTTTCCTTCTTACCTGAGTTATAGTAATCAGTGCTCACAGAAACTGGTTCACCAACCTTAGTCGATGATTCACCAATTTCATAGACACTTGGTAAGACTTCACCATTAATGACAAAAGTAGAATGATCTCAAAGTTTAGCATTAAAGTCAAACATATCAATCTCATCAACACACCCTTCATCAGAATTTAGAAAATCATTTGCAGATGCAAATAAGTCATCAAGATCAACTTTTGAAGTGTGAGGTGTGTTAGAAGATGTTGAACACTCATTAGATTCAGTTTTAAAAACAGTGTTCTTTAATACAGTAGAAAACACATTTTGTTCTAAATCACCCAAAATTCTTTCATCAGATAAAATATTTTCATGTTCAATTATTTTGCTTTCTAATACGAGTGGAGGAATTTAAATCTTAACTTTAACAGGTTTTGCCTCCATCTTAGTATAAGAATAGGTAGCAAAAATAATCGTTTGAAAGAAACTTTGGTTTTTCCGAAAGATAACTATCATTCAGTTTTTGATAACAGAATGGTAGTTGCATTTTCTTTAAATTCTTTCTTTTCTCATCTTCTTTTGCCTCAACCTCATCTGGTGACTTGGTAACAAATTTCGGTTTCAAATGATGATATTTAGCAGCCGCAAAAAGAAAATCAAAATTATATAAAGCTGGTTGTTTTCTGATGGCTTTGTTTAAGTAGTGGGGGTTATCGTAACCGAGTCCCCACTTTTCTTTAAAATCAGCCTCCTCGTTAGGTGTGTTTAGGAAACTGGTTTGATCTGTTTCGCCTCGTGCATATAATTTTGCTTCCAGACTATTTACTTTTTTCTATAGGCTCTTGTTTTCACCCAACAATTTGTAAACTTTTAGAGCACATTCTTGTTTCTCTAAATCAGACTTTGAAAACTTAGAAGAAAATCCAGAAATCTTACTTTCAAAACAATCTTTTTGCATTTTAAAATCAGAAGCAGATTTGTTTAGAGAATCAATTAGATTTTTGTTCCCAACAAGTTCCTTGTTGAGCTAAAAAATCTTTTGATTTCTTTTTACAACTCTGCTCTTTTCCCTTTTCAGTTTAGATTGAAGATCTTGAAGTTCGACCATCATGGCTTCCATTTTGGTTAGGAAATCAGATTTAGACATATTTAGTACCTCATCGGATGTCTCTTCATTAGATTCATCATCTTTCACTTGTCTTCCCATGAAGCACTTGTGTGCTATCTCTTCTTGTTCGTCCTCGGAATAGTCTAGCCAGAACTCATCTTCCGCCATTAGGTCTTTCCCCGCTTCCTTCTGTGTAACAAGTAACATCTTCTGCTTGTAATATTCATCATTTCTGACAATTGGCTTCCGACAGTCCATTGCAAAGTGGCCAATCTTCCCGCAATGGTAGCACTTTATCAAGTCTTCACTTTTCTTCTCAGATCCATATTCATTCAAATATCTCTTCTTCTCTTCGGGCTTTCTATTTCCAAATCTCTTCTCTTCGAATCTCCTACCTTCAACTTTTTCCCTGTGTTCGTGATTCTTTGATCCAGAAAAAGAGTATCTTTGTGAGTTTGACCCTGGTTTCTTGTAAAATTTCTTCTAAACGGGTCAATAGCAACATAGCTTGCTTGAGATTCTCTCTGTCATCAAAATCAGAATTTGAATAAGCAGAATCATCGGAACTTGGGAGATCTATTTTCTTCTTCTTCTTCTTCTTTTCTTTCTTCTCCTTCTCCTTCTCCTTCTGATCAGTTACCAAAGCAATGGGACATGTAACCTTCTCAGCTTTCTTTTTCTTCTCACTTCTTTTATCTTCAACTTCTTCCTCATTTTGCCGCAAAGTCTCATACACCTCATGAAGTGGGATATCACTCAGGTCTTTCATCTGCTTCATTCTTCTGGTGTGTTTCTTCCATTCAGGCTAGAGAATGCTGAGAAATTTGACATTGTTTTCAATTTGGTCCTTTGTGACTTTTTTCTTTGAAATTTCATTCAATAGAAGGACAAATCGTTCGTAAGTATCCTCAAGGCTCTCATCTTCCTTAGTCTTAAACTCTTCCTAATTGTTTATGCAGTTTACTATCTTCATTTGATTTCCAACCTTTGATCCCATCATCATTTTCTCAAGTTGATCCCACATTGTCTTGGCATTGGCTTTGTAACTATCAACCTTGATATAGATCTCGTTCGGAATGCTCTGTAAAAGTAGAGATCTGGCTTGTTTGTCAGCTTTGTATCGGATCTTTTGTTGTTCAGTAAACTGAGAAATATCTTTCTGAATAACCTTTGTCTTTTGAACTCCATCATCATCTGATCCAATATCCTCATCAGGAACTTCCACAGTAGGAATTTTCATAGGACATTTCATGATTGCCAGTAGAATGTTGTCTCCATTTTCATGGCGATCAACAAAATCTAAAAATCTTTCCTTCCACTGTTCATACTCTCCTTTGAATAGAACAGGAGGCTTGACATCAGTACCAATCGAAAGAGCATCATTTGAAGTCATCCTGTTATTGAAAATATTCAATAAGAAACTTGAAAATGATCGCTAGTCCAATTTCAAATCACAAAAATACAGAAAACTTGAAAGAAAATTCAGAAATGAAATTTCCAAAATTCTACAGGTCTAGAATTCGCACACTAGAATGGAGAATACAGAATTTGTATGCTACAATTCGCACGCTTACAGAATTCGCACATTTTTCCCAAATCAGAATTCACATGCATTAGAAATTCAGAAATCGTAAACAATATCAAATCAGAATTCGCATACACCTTTTCGCAAGATAGACACACACGAATTCAACACTTAGAAAAATTTAAACACTTTTATACCAAAACACAAGAACTCGTAAGATACTCTTCTACGAATTCTAAGGAATTCCCATATGAGACTTATGCGAGTTATATCCTTAAAATATTTCTGAACAACTTTTCGCAAAAGAAAGGTCTACGAATTCTGTCCTTGAAATAATTTTCTGAAAGCTTTTCGTAAATAAGAGTTATGTGAATTCTTTAGTTTTTATAAAATCACTTTTCGTACACACTTATGCGAATTCTTTCAATTTGTATGACTCTGCTATGCGAAATCTATGCAATTCGTACCACTCCCATCTGCGAATTCAACACTTATAAAATATTTAGAATCAAATTTATGCGAAATCTAAGATGCGAAATATAAAGAGATGCGAAATTTAAAGAAATCTGCGAATCCCAATGGTTGTGTGAGTTCTTTCTGTGAGATCTTGAGACATTCTACGAATTCTTGAGATCTAAGATGAAAATCTCTCTGAATCACTCAAAAACCCATCTAAACTTCGATTTACAAACCGAAATTTTGACAATATGCACTCTATCACATCTAGAATCAAATTTTACCAAAGAATTTCAACAAGAAACACTAACAATTACAAATTCGATTCAATACAGTGCGACAGACTCGTGAAACTTCGACTTACCAAAACTCTAAAATTCTTGAAAATTACAATGCAATCCCCTATGAAACTTATACAAGATCCATCTAATACACAATTCGAATACAATTCAATCAATAACAACTCAAATTTCAAACAAAAATTCAAAAAGTTGATCCAAGCTCTACGAAACAGTGTCGAACTCTGTATTTTCTTGATTTTGAATTAGATCTACTCTGATACCAATTGATAATGTCCTAAATTATCAAGTTCTTATCAAATCGAACAAGAAACAAGATGATCTCAGATTAAAACTCAACTTGTTATTCAATTCCAATTCAATGCAATTCGTATACAACTTTCTCTCTCTAACTTTCTCTCTCTAATGCTCTAAGAATACTTCTAGTTACATATATGTTACCACAACACCTTCTAGTCACAAGTCTATTAAAACACAAACTAATACAACACACGCTTACAAAACAAAACTTACAAAACAAAACAAAACAATACTTTGACATTTGACTTCTTACACATTATTTTGTGTTGATCCAAACTCTCTCAGTGATTTGATAACGACCCTTTTCTATACTTAGTGAAAATTACCTTTTAATATGTATTAGTGTTTCACCATCAGCGATCAAACTGAGTCTGTTCAGTTATCGCTGATAGTCTTCTTATAAACATCTAGTATGTATTAGTGTTTCACTATCAGTGATCAAACTGATCCTGTTCAGTATCGCTGATAGTTTCTGATGTAAACAGTAACGTAACCCCTGAAGACAAGTCTCGTGTCAACAGATGTTCATAGCTGAATCGAAGACGAAGCTATTGAACAAAGACAAGTCTACTAGTGACCTGATGCGGATATCAGTAAAGCAAAGACGAATCTACTTATACGCGAAGAAACATGAGGAAAAGCTTCAGCGATCGCTGAAATCTTGATATCTCTAAAGAAAGAGATACTCAGGGATCGAATGATCACTTGGCTTATGTCTCAAGTTTCCTTTTGTCTCTCCTTGCACAAATTAGTACGATATGTCAGAACGTACATGTCTCTGCCACAATTCGTACAACACCTCTGTCATCTACACTATTCATTGTCCGGCCGAAAGCATGTCTCCCAAAAGTCAGACTACCAAAGCCAATCAGTGAACGCCACGTGTAAAGTGCCCTGCCATGCATTTAATGCATAGGGTATAAATAGGAAGATCACCGCTTCATCTGAAGTGTGCTCAATTCCTGAACCCCATATAGAAACCCTTGTTTTCTATATCTCTTAATCCCCCATTCTCTGAATTTCTTGTGCAACCATCTTAGTGTTTCATAAGTTTGTTTAGATTGAGTTTGTCTTAATCTTGTTCCGCAACAAACTTGTAAATTGTATTTGATTTATCAATAAATAATTTATTAAACTTTAAATTCTTGTGTTTGTATTCAACCCCCCCCCCTTCTACAAACTTGTTAAGCACCTTAGGGACCAACAAGTGGTATTAGAGCAGTTTGTTTAATCTAATAAACAAGATCTTGCTTTACTCTCTTCTTTGATGTTCTATATGGCACTTAACACAAACACAAACTACTATGATAATGGCTCATTTTCTAAACCTCCTCGATCTAGAAGAGATAACTTTTCTCTATGGAAAAATCGAATGATGCTATTTCTTGAAGGTGCGAATCCTACTATACCTGAATATATAGAAAATGGACCCTATGAACCTGTTAGAATTATAGTTGTTGTTCTTGCTACTGCCACCACTGAAGCTGTCCCTGAACGATATGTCGTTAAGGAAATAAGACAGTGGAGTGATGAAGATAAAAAGAAGGTAGGAATAGATGCAAGAGCAAAGACCGTTATTTCAAAGGCTCAGCCTAATGAAGTTTTCCATTCCATCATGCATCTGAAAACTTCTAAAGAAATGTGGGAAACCATATGTGTTCAATATGAGGGAATCACTGAAATCAAAGAAACTCGTAAATTAACTTGGTAAGACAGTATGAAAGTTTCATCGCTGGTAAGAATGAATCTCTCTCTGATGTTCATCAGCGGTTTAACTGCTTAATCATTGACCTAAGAACTGTTGGTAGGACCTATTCTAATTCTGAGGTCCTAACAAAATTCTTAGAATGTCTTCCTGAAAGTTGGGACAGTTATTCAATATGTCTTAAGGATACAAAAGACTTAAATTCTCTTTCTCTCAGCACTCTATATGGAATATTTCTCAACTATGAGCAATCGAATCTCCTGAAGAAGAATCTTGTAAAAGATTCTAAAGACTCCAAAAGCACTCCTGTTGCTTTAGTCTCTTCAGAGATAATTCCATCTCAGCGATCTACTCTCACCATCACTGAGTTAGATTCTGAATCTGAGGATCTATCAGACCCTGATCTTTCAGAGTTTGATGAGTCCTTAGCACTCTTGACAAACTCTTTTAAGAGATTTGCAAGAAAGAGCAACTTCCGAATAAGTAAGCCTCTCTCTCTTACTGAAAAGCCAAAATCAACACCTGTTGATAAGGCTACTGCTACTTGCTATAACTGTGAAAAGATTGGACACTTCGCTAGTGAGTGCAGGTCAAAAAAGGTCTTCAAACCTTCTACCTCAAGAAGATCCAGTGATGACAAATACCTAAAGATAAAGAACAAATATCAAAAGCTAAAAAGCTACAAGCGAAAAGGTAAAGGTCTCATCGCTGAAGAACATGACTGGGCTGAATCAGAAGAATCAAGTTCTGATGAAGAAGTCACAAATCTTTGCCTCATGGCCGAGATTAAAGAAGAAGTAGAAGAACCATCTGAACCTTCTATGAGCTACATATCATCTCAGGTATTTATCTCCACAAATCCCTCTCTGCCCGAAGCTGAGAGAAGTCGCGCTGTTGATGTGCTGACGATTGACCTCTATAATGCTCTAAACGACAAAACTCAAGCTGAGAATAAAAATGTTCATTTAACTCAAGAGCTAGAGAAATGTCATGAAAAGATCAGAGAACTAAATCTTTTAGAAGAAAAGTTGAAAAATCAAGTCATTATAAATGAAATCATCAGCATTGAACGCGAACAAGCCATCACTGCTCTAAAAGCATAAAAGGCTCATGTTAAAAAATGGTGCAAATCATCAACAAAGATCTCTGAGATAATAAATGCTCAAACTCCTGAAAGTGATAGAACTGGTCTTGGCTTCTGGACACCTCAGGATAAGCCTAAACAAGAAAGTTACTCGCTTAAGTTTGGAACGTTTGTCACTTCTTTCTTTGACACTTCTTATAAAAAATTATATCCCTGTTCTTATTCTAATTCTATCCCTGAGTAAATATCCAAAGACACTAAGTCTGTGGATAAAGGAAAATCCATTCTTCGTCCTCAGAAGACTACCAGGAAAGCAAAGCTGAAAGTTCCTTCTAAACCCTCAGCAAATCAATCCTCTAGCTCTATGATAGAAATCTTTGATCTCTGTCTTCCAAAGCTAAAGATTGATCTTAAATCCACTAGATCTGAAGAAATGAAAATTCCTCCCAGATCTCATGAGAAAAGCCTTCTCGGACCTGGTCCTGCTCATCTTAAACTTGCAAAACCTTCTACTTCTAGTCCTAAAACCGTTTTCAAATACAGAAAATGTTATCACTGTGGTTTAACTAACCATATTGCAAGCAAATGTCCAACTGCCACTAAAGCTGATAGAACAACTAAAGTGAAGATAAATGTCTCTAAAGCTGAGAAGGTCACCAAAGTTGAAAAATCGACCAAGGTGAAGAATACCAACAAGGTTAAGAAATTAACCAAAGTAAAGATCACCACTGAAGCTGAATCTTCATCTGCTGTGAAGACTGCTGAAACTTCCTTATCCACTAACTCTAAAGGACCCATTGAAAAGTGGGTACCAAACAATGCTTAATCTTTCTTATGTGTGCAGGGATCAAAGGGCATCTGGTATCTCGATAGTGGATGTTCTCGTCATAAGACTGGACAAAAACACCTGCTCACTGAGTACAAGGAAGAGAAAGGTCCCTCTGTGACCTTCGGTGGAAATGGAAAAGGATATACCCGAGGGTTTGGTGTCCTCAGCAATGGGACAAGTACCTTTTGAAGAGTCGCTTATGTAGATGGACTGAAGCACAACCTTCTGAGCATCAGTCAGCTATGTTACAAAGACTAAGAAGTCGCTTTTCTAAGAAAGCATGTTCAGTGGTGGATGAGAAAGGAAAACTTGCTCTTAGTGGTTATCGCAGAGAAAATGTCTATGTAATAGTTATGGACTCTACTATCACTGAAAACTTATGTTTTCTCTCTAAGGCCTCTTCTGATGTCAACTGGTTATGGCATAAAAGGCTCTCTCATCTAAACTTCAAAACCCTGAATTCTCTCTCATCTAAGGAACTGGTTTCTGGTCTTCCTCAGCACTCATATGCTAAAGAATCTCTCTACTCAGCATGTGAAAAAGAAAAACAAACAAAAGCTAGTGTCAAGTCTAAACAAGTTTCCTAAGTGACAAGTCCTCTTCAGCTCTTGCATATGGATCTGTTCAGCCCTGTCAACATCCAATCAATAGCTGGAAAGAAATATACGCTTGTCATTGTAGATGATTTCTCTCGTTATACCTGGGTTATCTTTCTTCGCTGTAAGAGTGATACTCCAGAAGAACTAATATCTTTTGTTAAAAAGATGGAAGTGCTGAATAATTTACTGTTCGTTCAATAAGAAGTGATCATGGAACTGGATTCAAAAACAGTTCCCTGAACAACTTCTTTGAGAACAAGGGAATCTCTCATAACTTCTCTTCAGTAAGAACACCTCAGCAAAATGGAGTCGCTGAAAGAAGAAACAGAACGATCATTGAAGCTGCTAGATCAATGCTCAACGATTCTTATCTCCCTACTCAATTTTGGGCAGAAGCTATAAACACTTCATATTTTACTCAAAACAGATCGCTGATAGTAAAGCGATTTGGGAAGACATCTTATGAACTTTTTCATGGAAGGAAACCTTCTATCAGTTTTCTTCATATCTTTGGTTGTCAGTGCTTTATCTTTAACAACAGAGATCAACTTGGAAAGTTCGACCCAAAAGCTGATGATGGAATATTTCTAGGATATTCCTCCATCTCCAAAGCCTACATAGTTTTCAACAAAAGAAGACAATCTATGGAAGAAACAATTCATGTCACATTCGATGAAACTCGCTCAGCGAACTCTAAACCAATCACTGACAATGAAGAGTTAAATGCTTGGATGTTCTCTCACTACAGAGAAATTGAACCTTTCTTCTCAAACCATCCGCATTCAGATCCTCCAGCCGCTGATGATGATCCAAACATTATACCTCCTAGCGCTGAATCCAACTCATAGGTTTCAGCTGAACCTCTAAACACTTTGCTACCATCAGATCTACCTCTGTCGAAAAACCTAGCTGATAACAACCGTCTGTCCACTACTCAACAGTTAATTGCTGATGAACCTCAAACATCCTCATCAGTAAACATCCCAATTGTTGATCCAACCTCTGAGTTAAGCGATCATGCTCCTGCTCAGCGATGGACCAGAGATCACCTAATAGATCAAATTATTGGTGATCCAGATGCAGGTATTCAGACACGACGAAGCTCAGGTAATATCTGTCTCTTCGTCAACTTTCTTTCTTTAATAGAACCAAAGAAGACTGATGATTCCCTCAGAGATCCAAACTGGGTCAGCGCTATGCAAGAAGAGCTGACTGAATTCTCTCGAAACAAAGTTTGGAATCTCGTTCCTAGACCATCTGATAAAACTGTTATAGGCACCAAATGGGTGTTTAGAAACAAGTTAGATGAACATGGAACTGTAACCCGCAACAAGGCTCGACTTGTTGCTCATGGATACAGAGAATAGGAAGGTATAGACTATGATGAAACCTTTGCACCTGTGGCTAGGCTCGAAGCAATTCAACTATTCTTAACTTATGCAGTCTATAAAGACTTCATCGTCTATCAAATGGATGTAAAATCAGCGTTCCTAAATGGAAAGTTGAATGAAGAAGTCTATTTAGAACAACCTCCAGGGTTCTATGACCCTAAGTATCCAAATTATGTTTATAAATTGGATAAGGCTCTCTATGGTCTTAAATAAGCCCCTCGTGCTTGGTATGACACTCTCTCATCATTTCTTGTCTCTGAAAATTTTGAACGTGGCAAGATTAATAATACGTTATTTTTCAGAAAGATAAAAGGTCATATAATTCTTGTACAAATATATGTCGATGGCATCATATTTGTTTATACTAACCCATCTCTCTGTACTCGATTCACTGAAAGAATGAAGAAAGAATACAAAATGAGTATGATGGGTGAGCTGACATATTTTCTTGGTCTTCAGATTAAACAATCTGACAAAGGTACTTTTATCAGCCAAGGTAAATATGTTAAAGATATGCTGAAGAAGTTTGATCTTACTCAAACTTCAGCAATGAAAACTTCTATGGCACCACTTAACAAAGATCCTTCTGGAAAACCTGTTAATGTCACTGCCTATAGAGGAATGATAGGCTCCCTGCTGTATCTTACAGCGAGCCGACCTGACATTATGTACTCTACTTGTTTATGTGCACGCTATCAATTTGAACCCAAGGAATCCCATCTGATCGCTTTTAAGCGAATCTTCAGATATCTGAAGGGAACTCCTAACCTCGGTCTTTGGTATCCCAAAGACTCAGGGTTCGATCTATCTAGTTATTCTGATAGTGATTTTGCAGGATGTAAACTTGACAGCAAGAGTACCACTGGTGGATGTCAACTCTTGGGAGGAAAGCTGGTAAGTTGGACAAGCAAAATGCAAAATTCAGTGTCCACTTCCACAGCTGAAGTTGAATACGTAGCCGCTGGAATTTGTTGTTCTCAGATCTTATGGATGGGAAATCAACTATTAGATTATGACCTTTAGCTATCAAAGATTCCTATCTTTGGGTGAGAAGTTGACCTTTACCCAAAGTTCAAGGGGGCAAAGTGTAACTTGGGTTATTATATAGAAATCAAATCTGAGATATTTCTGATATCTCATTTGATCTGATCTCATATCAAAGAAGCCAGAGAGAAAGAAGAGAAGGAGAAAGAGCAGTGAAAAGTGATCGACTGATTCGGACAATCGAGGTACGAATCTAGCTTAATGCTTTGATCTAAATGCTTTTAGCCGCGTAGAATCTCGTTGTGAAGGTTTTAAACCGTTCCATTTTGAGATCTGTGTATTTCTCATTTTTGGATCTGGGTCTGCGTCGAGTTGTTCTTGATGAACAAGACGACCAGATGAGCAAGGACCGGTGGGTCGTTCGACCGGTGTGTCGTTCGACCGGTGGGTCATTCGACCGGTGTGTCGTTCGACCAGTGTGTCGTTCGACCGGTGCCCTTCGACCGGTGGGTTGTGTTTGATCGAAGCCTGTTCGATCGAGAGTGTTCGACCGAATGGTTGTGTTCGACCGGAAGTCGTTCGACCGAGGGGGGGTCGTCCGACCGGGGTAGTTGTTCGACCGGTGTGGTCCTTTGACCAGTTTAGGTTCTGTTAAGTTGTTAGCTTCTGTGTCTTTGAGTCCTATTCAAGTAACGAGAGGTTTATCTGTATTTCGACTTACCGATTCTTTCGGTGTTATCATAGGTAGCGCTCGTTAAGAAGAAGGAAACAGAGGTGAGTTCCTACTATCATTTTAAACTTTATACATATCAAAAGTTACCTTTTGGATCTTATCTTATTAAAGTAAAATGATGTTTTACTTGCACGTTATGTGATTATGCAAAAAGAATGATTAAAAGCCCTTTTTAATGATTTTCATTCTTACCAGAAGTTGAACTGGAAATTACATTTTGTTTATAAAATGTATTTATACCATATGTCTATTTGCGCTTGGGGCTTGATCTCACGTTGAAGCACGGACTTTGTGATTCGTATCCGCGGATTCCAATTGGTTTAGCTCGTAACTCGGATTTGTGGTCTACTTTGTGTTACACCACTATCCTTGGTAAAATGGTCCTTTTATCACCGTTTAAGAGTTTTGGACCGAAGAGGCCCGGTTGTGGCGAAATGTTATCTTTACGAATTAAACCTTCATGAAAAGATTTCGTATGATACTGATGTTTATATCTTTCGAGTTTTATAAACTGTATGTTCTCACCAGGCTTTATAGTCTGACACTTTTTCTCAAATGATGTGTATAACAGGTTTCCATTAGCGGTGGGTGCCGGGGTTTTTGGAGAGACGAGTTCTGAGTCTCGAGGTTTTTGGAGATGTTTTAAGTAATGTTGCTGGGCATTGTTAAGTCCCATTCTTTTGATGAAATCCTTGTATAGGATTGTATAGTCTTAAGGACTAATCCCATTTATGGGAAGTTAATGGAATTGCTTACGTCATATTGTCAGATTTCCAGGTTTTAGTTTACTCTGATTTTTGAGGTGTTACAAGTTGGTATCAGAGCTCTAGTTTAAGCGAACTAGGCATGAATGTAAGATGTCTAGACTTAGACTGCGTATGCTAAGAATTGATCCGCGAGATTTGGGTAGAGCTCCTAAGATGGGTTAGTCTTAGAGTCAACGGAAAGTACGTTTATCAGGCGTTGTAATGGTGGTGACAAGAACCGTTATGTGTTGTATGTTCATAATTTCACTTAGCTAATGTTATTATGAGGATATTGTACGTAAGATTCCTTGATTTGCTGTTGATATGACAATTGATAATGTGATAGTACGTTTTCCTTTCGTGTTTTTCCTATCTCTCTCTTATCTCTTTCTTGTTCTGTGAAGTTGTTCAGCATGGTGAATACGCGTGGTAGACCGCGTACTCATGTTGACGGTCTGGAAGCGACAGCCTCCACAGCTGATCAGCCGGAAGGAGTTGAGGTTGTCGTGCGTCCGCCAGTTCAACAAATACTAGGTGGGGGGCCAGAGGTCATTTCGCGTGTGGACCTGGCTTCGTCTCACCCAGTTATAGGGGATGCTAATCCCCAGTCAGAGTTGTTGTCCAGCGTGATGTTGGCAATGAGAGAAGAGATGGCTAAGCAGCAAGAGTTTCTGCTAAAAGCGATGGAGGACCGCGACGTGAACCATCGGAGAAGTGAGACGGTGGTGGAGAACGTCGTAGTAGGTTCTGGTGATGATGGTATAAGGGTCACGGCAGTAGAGCGCAGGAGTTCTGAAGCTCCGGGGAACAGGAAGAGTTGTTCCTATAAGTCCTTTCTGGGCTGCGGACCGCCAGAATTCTTCGGTTCAGACGACCCGGTGGTGTGCGTTAAGTGGATCCGAGCGGTTGAGCAAGCTTTTGGCTCTTCCGAATGTGGTGATGATCAGAGGGTGCGGTTTGGTACCCTATTGCTGAGGGACACTGCACTCATCTGGTGGAATATCATCCAATCCACTCTATCTCCGGAAGTACTGGCTCAGTTGTCGTGGGTCGAGTTCAAGAAGAAGCTGCTAGAGGAGTTTTGCAACGAGAGGACCATGGACCAAATTGAGAAAGAATTCCGGTCCTTGGTAAAGGGAAGCCTGACGGTGAGAGAATACACCCGTCAGTTTATGGAGAAGTTGGGTCTGGTGGGGCACGCTGCCCCAACAGAGAAAGACAAGATGAAAGCTTATCTCAACGGCTTGCCTACGGACATGCAATCCATGGTCCATAATTTCAAGGCTTCTAACCTCTGAGAGATGGTGGAGGAAGCTCAATTTATGGAAGAGATGTTCGCGAAGGGCAAATCTGAGAAGGCAGTGGTGGTGCCTGAAAAGAGAAAGTGGGAGAGCAGTTCAGTACCTCCCAAGAGGACCCGACCTTTTGTTGGGAACCGCAACTTCAGCAGTTATCAGGAAGCTAAGTGGTGCCCGAGGTGTCGAACCAAGCATCACGGTAACTGTTACAACAATTCTCAAGTTTGCTATAAGTGTGGGAAGCCCGGTCATACTGCCAGAGATTGCCCGGTCAGTGGAATCGTCTGTTACGAGTGTAAGGCACCGGGGCATGTAAAGAGAGATTGCCTGAAGCTTGTGTCGGGTAGCGCGCGAGCAAGGAAGGAGAACCCTCCTAAGGTTCAGAGTCGAGCATTTCAGATGACGGCCGAAGAGGCTAGAGCATCCGCTGATGTGGTATCGGGTACTTTTCTTATAAACTCTGTACCTGCTCGTATTTTGTTCGATACGGGTGCTAGTTTCTCTTTCGTATCTGAATTATTCCGTCAGAAATTTGCTATGCCCACTACTAGTCTTGAGGATGCATTAGTGGTAGAAATAGCAGATGGTAGGCAAGTTCTGATCCACGAAGTTCTTAAGCAGTGTGCTCTTAGCATCGAGGGAAGAGATTTCCCAATCGATCTGCTACCAATGTCAATCGGGGGTTTTGATGTTGTAATCGGTATGGATTGGTTGTCAACCAATCAGGCCGAGTTCGTGTGTTCCAAGAAGTGATTCGACTTCCCAACCCCTTTTGAGAGGTTGTGGTCATCTATGGCGAAAAGAGAAAGGGTGAAGTGGCAATAATCACAATGGCAAAAGCACGCAAGTGTTTAGTAAAAGGATGTTCGTCTTTCCTAGCCTATGTGATCAATGCCAAGTTAGAGAAGTCCAAGCTGGAAGATGTGAAGATCGTGCGGGAGTATCCAGATGTCTTTCCAGACGACTTGCCCGGGTTGCCGCCCGATCGTCAGGTAGAGTTTCGGATTGATCTTGTGCCAGGCGCTGCACCGATAGCTAAAGCACCTTATCGTTTAGAGCCATCGGAGATGCAAGAGATGGTATCACAACTCCAAGAGCTTTTTGAGAAGGGATTCATAAGACCGAGTTCGTCACCTTGGGGAGCTCCGGTCTTATTTGTCAAGAAGAAGGATGGCACAATGAGAATGTGCATCGACTATCGTGAGTTGAACAAAGCTACAGTGAAGAACAGGTATCCGCTTCCGAGAATAGACGACTTGTTCGATCAACTTCAAGGAGCGGGTTGTTTCTCCAAAGTCGACTTACGATCAGGCTATCACCAAGTGAAGGTGAGAGAAGAAGATGTTCCGAAAACGGCTTTCAGAACGCGTTACGGCCATTACGAGTTCCTTGTAATGCCTTTTGGCCTGACGAACGCACCAGCGGTGTTTATGGACTTGATGAATAGAGTGTGCCGACCATTCCTCGACAAGTCGGTCATTGTATTCATTTACGACATACTCGTGTACTCCAAGAGTGAAACAGAGCACGAGCAGCATTTGCATGAAGTTCTGGAAGTGTTGAGAAAAGAGAGATTGTACGCCATGTTTTCCAAGTGCGACTTTTGGCTTAAAGAAGTACAATTTCTAGGGCACATAGTCACTCGGGACGGAGTGAAAGTAGATCCCTCCAAGATTGAAGCAATGATGAATTGGGAGCCTCCTAAGAGTCCGTCAGAGATCCGAAGTTTCTTGGGTCTGGCGGGATACTACAGGAGATTCATTCAAGACTTTTCCAAGATCGCTTCTTCCTTGACAGTTCTGACTCGGAAGAATGTGAAGTTTGAATGGACCGAAACCCAAGAGAAGGCGTTCCGGATCCTTCAAAAGAAGTTGTGTGAAGCTCCGATCTTGACTTTACCTGAAGGGTCGGAAGATTTCGTGGTTTACAGCGACGCTTCAAAGATGGGATTGGGTTGTGTGTTGATGCAACGAGGCAAGGTGATCGCTTATGCCTCGAGGCAGCTTAAAATACACGAGCAGAATTATCCAACCCATGATCTGGAGTTAGCAGCGGTGGTGTTCGCTTTGAAGCTTTGGCGACATTACCTCTACGGCGCGAAGTGTACTCTTTACACGGATCACAAGAGCCTGAAGTATGTCTTTGGTCAGAAAGAGCTGAATATGAGGCAAAGGCAGTGGCTCGAGTTGTTGAAAGACTACGACTGTGAATTGCTTTACCATCCCGGTAAGGCGAACGTGGTGGCCGATGCGCTAAGTCGGAAGGACTATAGCGGGAGTATTCGGGATACCCATTCAAGAATCGAGATAGTGTCTAGTCTTGTTGAGAAGATCAAGACATCTCAGATGGAAGCATTGTTAGAAGAGAATCTCAAAGAGGAAGTCATGACAAAACAGTGTTTACTCTTAACAGAGGATAGCCGCGGAGTGAAACTGTTCAGTGGTCGTGTGTGGGTGCCAAAGGTTGGGGGAAACCGTGAGCTGTTGCTAGAAGACGCACACAAGTCCAAGTATTCCATTCACCCGGGAAGTACGAAGATGTACAGGGACTTGAAGTTGCACTATTGGTGGCCGGTGATGAAGCTTGATGTGGCACGTTACGTTGAGCGTTGTGTGACGTGTTCGCAAGTTAAGGCCGAACATCAGAGACCGTATGGGAGTCTTCAGTCTTTAGAGATTCCCGAGTGGAAGTGGGAGCATATCACCATAGACTTCGTGACGAAATTGCCTAAAACTCTTCGGGGACACGATACCATCTGGGTGATAGTGGATAGATTGATGAAGAGCGCTCACTTTCTGCCTATGCGCGAGACTTTACCGATGGATAAGTTGGCGAAGCTTTATATCAATGAGGTGGTCTCGAGGCATGGAATACCTTTGTCGATCGTGTCGGATCGCGACAGCCGGTTCACTTCGTACTTCTGGGATGGGTTTCAGAAAGAGCTTGGTACGCGAGTTAAGTTGAGTACGGCTTACCATCCGCAGACCGACGGACAGAGCGAACGAACAATCCAAACCTTGGAAGACATGTTGAGGTCTTGTGTCATCGATTTCGGGGGTAGTTGGGACTCTCACCTGCCTTTGGTGGAGTTCGCTTACAACAATAGCTACCACTCGAGTATTGGGATGGCACCTTTTGAAGCACTGTATGGGTGAAAGTGTCGGACTCCCGTGTGTTGGCTAGAAGCAGGAGAGATGCAGTTCGCCGGACCTGAAATTGTGCAAGAGACTGCCGATAAGGTCAAGTGTATTAGAGAGAGGATGAAAGCGGCTCAAGATCGTCAGAAGAGCTATGCCGATAAGAAGAGGCGACCGATGGAATTCCAAGTAGGCGACCGCGTTATGCTTAAGGTATCGCCATGGAAGGGCATCATACGGTTCGGAAAACGTGGGAAGCTGAGTCCTCGTTTCCTCGGACCTTTCAAAGTACTTAAACGTGTAGGGTTGCAGGCCTACCAGTTGGAACTGCCACCGGAGTTGAGTAGAATACACAACACGTTTCATGTCTGCTACCTCCGTAAGTGTTTGGCGGTAGAAGACAGCGTCATTCCCCTCTCAGAGTTAAGGGTTGACGAAGGTAACCGTTGTGTGGAAGAACCCGACGCCATCTTAGAGATAAAGACTAAGAAGTTGCGTCATAAGGAAGTCACTTTGGTCAAGGTGTAGTGGAAGCATCACCAAGGAGCAAATGTGACTTGGGAATCTGAGGAGAATATGAAGCGTAGATATCCTCATCTCTTTGTATAGTGGATTTCGGGGACGAAATCATTCCCAAGTTGGGAGGATTGTAACACCCTGAATTTTGGGATTGGGTGAGAAGTTGACCTTTACCCAAAGTTCAAGGGGGCAAAGTGTAACTTGGGTTATTATATAGAAATCAAATCTGAGATATTTCTGATATCTCATTTGATCTGATCTCATATCAAAGAATCCAGAGAGAAAGAAGAGAAGGAGAAAGAGCAGTGAAAAGTGATCGACTGATTCGGACAATCGAGGTACGAATCTAGCTTAATGCTTTGATCTAAATGCTTTTAGCCGCATAGAATCTTATTGTGAAGGTTTTAAACCGTTCCATTTTGAGATCTGTGTATTTCTCATTTTTGGATCTGGGTCTGCGTCGAGTTGTTCTTGATGAACAAGACGACCAGATGAACAAGGACCGGTGGGTCGTTCGACCGGTGGGTCGTTCGACCAGTGTGTCGTTCGACCGGTGCCCTTCGACCGGTGGGTTGTGTTTGATCGAAGCCTGTTCGATCGAGAGTGTTCGACCGAATGGTTGTGTTCGACCGGAAGTCGTTCGACCGAGGGGGGGTCGTCCGACCGGGGTAGTTGTTCGACCGATGTGGTCCTTTGACCAGTTTAGGTTCTGTTAAGTTGTTAGCTTCTGTGTCTTTGAGTCCTATTCAAGTAACGAGAGGTTTATCTGTATTTCGACTTACCGATTCTTTCGGTGTTATCATAGGTAGCGCTCGTTAAGAAGAAGGAAACAGAGGTGAGTTCCTACTATCATTTTAAACTTTATACATATCAAAAGTTACCTTTTGGATCTTATCTTATTAAAGTAAAATGATGTTTTACTTGCACGTTATGTGATTATGCAAAAAGAATCCTATTCAAAAGTAACGAGAGGTTTATCTGTATTTCGACTTACCGATTCTTTCGGTGTTATCATAGATAGCGCTCGTTAAGAAGAAGGAAACAGAGGTGAGTTCCTACTATCATTTTAAACTTTATACATATCAAAAGTTACCTTTTGGATCTTATCTTATTAAAGTAAAATGATGTTTTACTTGCACGTTATGTGATTATGCAAAACGAATGATTAAAAGCTCTTTTTAATGATTTTCATTCTTACCAGAAGTTGAACTGGAAATAACATTTTGTTTATAAAATGTATTTATACCATATGTCTATTTATGGTTGGTCACATACGTTGTTGTGACGAGTCTGTACCATTACTAGTGGATCCCTAGGTTTTGGAGTAGACTGTTTTGTTGGGATGTTACATTCCCCAAATTTGTAGCTATGGATCACATGTTCCTCGGGGGCAACTTGGTACGGTTATGTGAGGTCGGATACTAGCCATGGTTCATGGTGATCCTAGCGAAGGAGTATACCTTGGTTTTGCGCTTGGGGCTTGATCTCACGTTGAAGCACGGACTTTGTGATTCGTATCCGCGGATTCCAATTGGTTTAGCTCGTAACTCAGATTTGTGGTCTACTTTGTGTTACACCACTATCCTTGGTAAAATGGTCCTTTTATCACCGTTTAAGAGTTTTGGACCGAAGAGGCCCGGTTGTGGCGAAATGTTATCTTTACGAATTAAACCTTCATGAAAAGATTTCGTATGATACTGATGTTTATATCTTTCGAGTTTTATAAACTGTATGTTCTCACCAGGCTTTATAGTCTGACATTTTTTCTCAAATGATGTGTATAACAGGTTTCCATTAGCGGTGGGTGCCGGGGTTTTTGGAGAGACGAGTTCTGAGTCTCGGGGTTTTTGGAGATGTTTTAAGTAATGTTGCTGGGCATTGTTAAGTCCCATTCTTTTGATGAAATCCTTGTATAGGATTGTATAGTCTTAAGGACTAATCCCATTTATGGGAAGTTAATGGAATTGCTTACGTCATATTGTCAGATTTCCAGGTTTTACTTTACTCTGATTTTTGAGGTGTTACACCATGTCATGATGAGCATTTGCTTTCCCGTCTCTCACATTCTCTCTCCTTTCTCACACGTATAAAAGGAATGTTTTTCCATTCTTATCATTTTACGCTTTCTGGAAATATTTTCAAAGCAATAATACTTTCTCAAGCATTTGCATCATCTTCTTCAAAGATCAACAGGTTATTCTTGATCTTTTTATAACTTTTATCTTAAATCTTTTTACATAAACCTCCATTTATGGGTTTATAAGATACTAATCACATAAAATCATTTTTATTATTTATTTTATTCTTTAAAAACCATGTTATTTTGATTATTCTTCATTCAAAATCTTTGGTTTTTCTTCTTGTTCTTGTATCTTATATTAAGAACACCTTTTTAATCTTCAAATTTGTTGATTTTCTATGTTTCTTTTTTCAAATAGAAACTAGAAAATCTTCTTTATTTTTAGACTAAAATCTTTTCTTCTACTCTTGTATCTACTCATATTCAGAATGGCTCAATCTGCACTTGTCGCCTCTAAGAACGTCAAGTTCGACATCACTGAATCAGAGCTTCCGAAGAACAACCATCTCGCTCGCCTTGATTTTGACGGTGTTAAGTATCCACATCTGAAGGAAGCTGCAATATTTCTCAAGCAATCCTACATTGCTTATGCTATCACTGTGGATCCCACACCCTCCAAAGCTCTTCTCCAGCAATTCTGGTTTACTGCTGATGAAACCTCTATCACCAACAAAAAGGGTGAACAGGTTCCTTCTATCTCCTTCAACACTCAACTTGGCTCAGGGATGATGACTGCCCTAGGCCTGAGGAAAGCTCTGCATTTTTCTGACAAACCCAGGAATGGATTTGACGCCCTGCCAACTGACGCTGAACTCATCCAATTCCTTGATGCCATGGAATATGCTTGGAAGCCCAAACCAAGGACGACTATTCCAAACAAGAGGGTGACTCTTGTGAAGAAGGCACTGATGCCTTCCCAGCTAAACTACATCTTCGCACACTTCATTAAGTGCATGAGTGGGAAGAGTGGGTCACTGGACCAAGCCAGCAAGGTTCAGGTCCAGATGGCTTACTCAGTGATAGCTGGACGAAACTTCGACTATCCAACATCCATCTTTGACGACCTGAAGTCAAAGATAGAGAAGACCAAGAGGGATCCCAAAGTCCTCTATGTATGCTTTATCTGCGTGTACCTGAAGTTTCTCTACCCTACTATTTACCCAACCAACTCGGATGCCACTTTTCTGAAAGTGGGTCAGCGCTCTCTGGAAGTCAAGCCGCTCCCCAACGAGGTAAGTATCTCTGAACTTCGCTCTCGACTCTCTCTCCTCACTTCTTCTACTTCAGTGGCCATGTAGGAGGTTCCTTCTTCTGCTATCCTTGCCGCCACCCCTTCCAAACGACCATCAACTGGCTCCCTTGGTCCTTCGAAGAAGGCCAAGGTGACCAAGGAGAAAGCTACTTCTAGCTCTATACCTAAGGATGTTTCTCTACAAACTTCCCTGGATGCATTCGTGGGTCTCTCCTCCACATCCTCAGCGACAACCACTTCAACCGTGCCAGCGATCTCGGTTGCTGTCACAACAACAGTGATGCAACCCACAATCTCAGTTCAACAACCTGAGGTAACTACCCCTATCCCTACATCTTCTATCCCCATCTCTAGTCCTTCTATTTCTTTGATCTCTAACCCTCCATCTATCTCTACTCCACATTTTGGACCCATAGGACCTGAACATCAATCTTTTGAGGAATCTTTACAATTCTACAAAATGTTTGATAATTCAGGTATCCCTATAACCTTAAACACTTCTCCCAACTCACCATATAAGCCTGTTTCTCAAAAACTAACTTATATTTCAGGTCCTACTTTGGCGACTGTTGACATCAATGTCAACAATCTGAGTGCAAAGGTGGAATCTATGACTGCCTCTCTCAACAACACCACCAACGCTGTTCAATCAGCTGGTGAAGCACTGAAGAAGCTGACTGCCACCTGCGCCTCCAAATCTGACGTTTCTCACATCGCTACTCTCCAAGATGCGATTGACAAAGTCAGGGAAGACTCACAGCAACAGTTTGCAGCCCTGTCTACAAAGGTTGATGCCTGTGAACTTCTTCTTCAGCAAATCCTGACTCACCTGAAGGCACCAGCTCCAACTCCTACTCCCTCATTCACAGAAAACGATCGAACATCGCTGAACATTGTCGTGGAATTTATTCATCAGGCAACGTCTGATCTTCCTGCATTTGAAGGCCATCTGGATTTTTTGGAGTTCAGCAGTTGGCCGCTGCAGAAGGCCATACGGAGTTTGAAGTAGCTGCTGAGGTCCAACAGAAGGAAACTCCCTCTTAGGTTGAGGGGGAGATAGTTGCTGACAAAGCCCCTCCTTCCATCGTTGATCTAGTCGATGATGAAGAGGAAGAAGACGATGATGATGAAGATCAATAGGATGATTCTCATCAAGATGATGATGATGACGATGAAGATCAATCTCTATGGTGTTCTTCAGTCGTCACTTCATCAGCGATAGCTTCAAAAGAAGTTATCAAATCAGGGTGGAGTCAAGAGAAACCTTCAGGAACCCCTTCCCAAAGCAAAGGTGCAACTGCTGAGGGAACCCTGAAGATGATTTCACTACCTGAGGAGAATCCTTCTCAGGTATGCCTTACTCTTGTTCCTTTATCCTTCTATAAAAATCCCACCCTGTTTCTTTCTAGCCTTTATCTCTCTCCTTCCCTAGATATAAATCTAAGCTTTTTATTTTTCTGACCAGATAGTTCTCTCCCCTGCTTAAGGGTAAAGAGCTCCAAATAATCCCAGTTGCTGAAGTTGATGACCAAATAATCCCAATCTCTATCCGAGAGATTGATGAAGAGGATGAAGAAGAAGAAGAAGAGTCCCTGCAACATCATGGAAGGCCCTCTAGACCATCTCACTGGTCAGAGGAAGAGAGAAAGAAAAGAAAAGAGATGATCTCTCATCTGGAGAGTCAACGACGAAAGGTCCCCTCTCAATCATCAGATCTGGAGTTCTTGACTGAAGCTGAAATTGAAGAATCCGTCAGGGCTGAGAAGTTGATTGCTGACTGTCAAAGAGATGCCTCTCTGGCTCTCAAAATTCAGTCTTCTCAAGTCAAATACAAGAAGCTGAAAAACAAACCAGTGGAAGTTCAGGAAGCTCTTTTGAAAGAGATTGAAGAGGAACGCTCCAAAGATAAAGCGGTCAGCGATAATTCTATCGATTTGTTCAAACACAAAATCGACTATCGCTCTGACCCACTGAAGATCGTAGCGGTTGTTATCTCTGGAAGAAAGAAGAAGGATAAACTCTCCGTCACCATGGAGATTACCAGAGAGGATGGAAGCTGCAAGGCTATGTTCATTTCAAAGCGGGAAGATCTTGGCTACATGGAGTGGCTTGAGTTCAAAGATGCGCTGAAGAAATCAAAGTCTACATACAGAGGCTATGTTGAAAGGGTAAATGATGCCCTCAACAATAGAGTCGTTGCTATACTAAAAGTGTCATCCACTCTTCCTCCAAAGTCCAAGAAAATCAAGAGAAATCCTATCTCCTCCTCATCTGATAATGTCGCAGTGATCATGAATGAAACCTCCATCAAATTCTCAAGAGAAGCTCTGTTCGGTCCTCCTCCTGGTCTTTCAGTTCTGATCTATCTCTTCCTCCTGGCCGACCATATGTTGCGGGACAAGTACTCAAATAACCTTTTGGAATCTTCTTCAGAGATGACGAGGAACAACTCAGATTTCAAAGGGTCTCTGAAATCCCTATCTGTCCCCTCGCTCTTCTCAAGGATCTCATGTGCCTATGGTGTACTCTCTCTCGTTCTGCTGAGCCAATCATAGCGATCATCTGCAAAGAATCTATAGAGCGAAGGAAAAAAGGAGAAGAAACACATGAGTACTTGATCAATCCTTCTAAACCCTCTTTAGATAGCTGATAGATTAGTTTATTTTCTTGTAATATATTAGTTTAACTTACAGTAGTTAGTACATCACTTGTACTTGTAATTTTCATTCCTTGTAATTCTTTTCTTGGATTAATGAGAATTTCAGTGAAGTACTTAACTCTATCAGTACTGTAAAAGATCCCTCAAAATAGTAATTGCGACATGCATGTTATGAGTCCTGATTATTCCATCATTTTGAACTACAAAGTAATTTTCTTCAGTTACTTTGTCATTATCAAATTGGGGGAGATTGTTGATCCAAACTCTCTTAGTGATTTGATAACAACCCTTTTCTATACTTAGTGAAAATTACCTTTTAATATGTATTAGTGTTTCACCATCAGCGATCAGACTGAGTCTGTTCAGTTATCGCTGATAGTCTTCTTATAAACATCTAGTATGTATTAGTGTTTCACTATCAGTGATCAAACTGATCCTGTTCAGTATCGCTGATAGTTTCTGATGTAAATAGTAACGTAACCCCTGAAGACAAGTCTCGCGACAACAGATGTTCATAGCTGAATCGAAGACGAAGCTGCTGAAGAAAGACAAGTCTACTAGTGACCTGATGCGGATATCAGTAAAGCAAAGATGAATCTACTTATCAGCGAAGGAACATGAGGAAAAGCTTCAGCGATCGCTGAGATCTTGATATCTCTGAAGAAAGAGATACTCAGTGATCGAATGATCACTTGGCTTATGTCTCAAGTTTCCTTTTTATTGATCCCAGTTGTGATGTTCTTTAACTTGATTTAACCTTTTACTCCACACAGATTAAATAAATAGAGTGCGGAAGCGTTTAATACGTGTAGAAAAGATTGAACATGCAAGGTAGTAAACACACAAGTAATTAATTAACAGGAAGTAAAGTATCACAAGAAAGTTTCTCAAAGAACTGTTTCATTAATTACTCAAGAACACCAAGAACACGCATTGGTATGTGAAAAATGTGCTCAAGGATTATACAGACTTCTATTTTCGTGTGTGCTCGCTACTTTTAGTTCTAAGGTGGTGCTCCTTAATATAGCAGAAGGATACACCCCTTGGTACAAGACAAAAACTGACATTCCATAAACGGAATGTCACCTGTAAAGTAAACATCGTGGGACGCCCATTACATTGATCTTGAGGATCTTCGTACAGTAGGTCTCACGTGCTTGGCACGTGGTCTTCTCTTGAACTCTTAGGAAAAGCTTCAACATAGATCTACAGAGGTTAGCCTTCACAGAGGCTCTGTGAGTAATCACAGAGGCTCTGTGATCTGAGAGTCATTCAGGTTTGACTTCTGGTAGATCTTCTGCGGAGTAACCTCTGAGCTTTGCACCTTCTGTGGTGAACTTGAGTGTTCAGCAGCAGGCTTCTACGATTCCTATACTTAGCCTATTTTTCAACACTTCTATACAATGTGAGTGGAGCCAACACTTTTGTCTCTCCATGCACAACTTAGTACGATATGTCAAAATGGACATGTCTCTGCCACAATTCGTACAACACCTATGTCATCTACACCGTTCATTGTCCGGCCGAAAGCATGTCTCCCAAAAGTCAGACTACCAAAGCCAATCAGTGAACGCCACGTATAAAGTGCCCTGCCATGTATTTAATGCATAGGGTATAAATAGGAAGATCACCCCTTCATCTGAAGTGTGTTCAATCCATGAACCCCATATAGAAACCCTTGTTTTCTATATCTCTTAATCCCCCATTCTCTGAATTTCTTGTGCAACCATCTTAGTGTTTCTTAAGTTTGTTTAGATTGAGTCTGTCTTAATCTTATTCCGCAACAAACTTGTAAATTGTATTTGATTTATCAATAAACAATTTATTAAACTTTAAATTCTTGTGTTTGTATTCAACCCCCCCCCCCCCTTCTACAAATTTGTTAAGCACCTTAGGGACCAACATTTTGACTTTTACTAAGAGAGTTTGACTTTCAGCTTTGACTTTCTTGATCTTTGGCCTTTAGTTTTCTATGATCTTGCATCTAACATATTTATGCTCTAACAGTTTAGATGTGGATGATTCTACTTTTAAATGGGATTTATATTAGGAAGTTAATGGATTTGTGGAAGTGAAATCTCTCTAAGTTGGGGAGTCAAGACTTCATGTTGGAAATTTATATGTGCAGTTTGGTTTAACACTTATGTATATGAATAATGGAAAATGTGTTAGAATGTCTTACAATCGGTTATAGTGTAATGGATCCATAGGCACGGTGTTCCAATGTCCCGTTTTGGACATTAGGTTCACCACTTTGGCACAGAATAGGCATCGGGTCACCATGGTAGGTAAGGTGTGGACCTATATGGCTGGGCAGCGTCCCATGACCAGTAAGATGTAATTCCCTTGTGCTTGAGTTCCCGTTTTGGAACTCTAAAGAATAGACCTAGAGGGGTTGATTTGATGTTTTCGAGCAATAAACTTAGAGGAGTTGAGTTCACTATGTGGTTGATGTATATTTGTACCATATTATAATCACTAATGGTTTATTCGGTTGTTTTGGTTTAGCTCACGACTAGAATCGCCGTACGACTTCAAATGGGTTTTGTCATTTCCTTTTTTATTAAATTATTCTCACTAGGCTTTAGCCTAACGCTTGTTCTTTGGTTGCCTTTGTGGCAGGTCATTCTAGCTGTGGGGCTCGTTGGGACTAAGTGGACGACCTTGGTTTGTGAGTGGTATTTTTGAAGATATAGTGACCAATACCTTGATTTTGGAGGATATACCTTTTTGGAAGGATATCAACACCCGACTTTAATCTTGTTAACAAAAATCTAGATTATTAGATTGTCATTTTATTCTTCATTATTTTGAGTTGTAAATGCCATACCTTATTCCCCGTTTTGGAATGATACTCTTGGGTTTGATTTGCCATATCTTTGTTAATCACATTTAATTTATCCCCTACTTTAGGGTGGCAGGTTTCCCCCATTTATAGACGTCATATTGCCGAATTTTCAATTTTTATTTTACCCCAAATTTTAGAATGTTACAAGTTGGTATCAGAGCATTTGTTTAATTGAACTAGGTATAAATGTAAGATACGTAGACTTAAATTGAGATTATTAAGCTATGATTTGTGAGATGAGGTAGAACTCTTAAGATAGGATGGTCTTAGAGCCGACGAAGCCTACACAAATTGAAAGTTGTAGTGATGGTAACGAGAATTCTTACATATTATGTGTTAATAATTTTACTTATAACGTTATTATGAAGATGTTTTACGTGAGCGTACTTGACCTAATGTTGCTATAATAATTGATGAATGTAGTAGTGCGTTTTCTTGTGTTGTTCTCGTAGCCCATCTCTCATTCTATTCCTTGCATGTGCAGGGCAGACTAATGGTTAACACCAGGAACAGACCGTAAGGTCAAGAGGCCACGACATCCACGACCGACCACCCGTGGGTGACTGTGGCGGAAGAACCTCCTCGTGTGTTAAATGTGTTGGGTGGGGGACCCGAGCACATTCCTCAGCATAATCGGGAAACCTCAAAACCTATCATGGAAAATGTGACGGCAGAAACCTGTATGATGGATCGGATGATGATGACCATGAACAAGGCCATGGCACAACTACAAGAAATGTTCCTAAAGCTTCTCGAGGACAGAGACACCAACAGCCGTAGGCTTAAAACGGTTGCTGAGAATGTTTTAGTGGCGGGATCCGGGGTACTGGAAATGAAATCCTTAACGACGGTCACGTGACCTTAGTGACAAGATCAGAGACGAACACCGGAATTTAAGGGCTCAGATGACCCGGTAGCATGCATGAGTTGGATCCGGGAGATCGAGTAGGATTTTCGATCGAGAAAATGTGGTGAAGGACATAAAGCAATCTTTGGCTCATAGATGTTGAGAGGCACAACTCTCACTTGGTGGAATGTATATTCAGCTTCTGTCGAGGAAACCGTATTGAACAAACTAACCTGGGCGATATTCAAGGAGAAATTGCTAGAGTAATATTGCAACAAAAGTTCTATGGACCGTATTGAAGAAGATTTTCGGAGCTTGAAGAAGGGTAACTTGTTGGTGAAGGAGTATAACCAGTTGTTCATGGACAAATTGGTATTGGTGGGACATCTGGTCCCAACCGAGAAGGACAAGATCAAGGCTTATATCAAAGGCCTTCCATCAGACATGATGTCGATGGTCCGTGTGTCGAAGGACTCTGTTAGGTCACATGATCACAATTAATTCAATGTTAGAAGATTAACAGGAGGATTGGGGAGGAATTGATTGTTTTAATCACAAACTCTAGAGAGAGGAAATGTTTCTCTCTCTAGAAACACTTATAAAGTATACGGCTACATTTTTGAATGAAAATTACTTACAAACATACAAACAACTCCTATTTATGCCCTCACACTCTTGTTTACATTAAAGCCCAAACCCAATGTACAAGGCCCAAAATACAATAACGATGACATTACAAAACTTCCAATACTTAGAACATTTTATGTTCTAACATTCTACGCCTAAGTTTTGTAAAGGAATCATCCTCTTCAAGCTTCAGCTCTTCTCCCCCTTGATTTCTTTAGAAAACTTAGCATTGCTTAAACTTCAAAACAACTCTTGCTCCCCCTTGAAAATAGCTCTTATCCTTGAAGTTTCAACTTTAATACCAGATCTGATGTACACAATAGCCTCGACTAAGTGCACAAAAGACAACTTTTATCTCTTCAACACATTCGTTACACTCACAAGAAATAAATGTGTGAATTTTAATGTGACAACCAAAGTGCATCTTCAGTTCATAACACCAAATCTGTCTTTGATCGCGTGTTGAAAAGTAATTCAACTTAAAAACTTAATATGATCAGCTTGTAGGAGGAAACAACTGATAGCAAACACTACTAGGCAAGGGTAGAAGATTATTCTGAAATATGTTCAACAACTGATGAAAGACGCTCATTTTCTAACTGCTTTCCATAACACTGAACGAACGAACTCATAACTCCTTTCTTCACGAATCAGTTGGATGATTATAAGCACTCAAAACTCTAGATTACAACCAAAGCATCAAAACAATGATTGCGGTCACTCACACTTCTAATTGATCAGGTCAGAAGAATGATTAAGAGCACTTAAAGGTCTAACATCGTAGAGAAGGACTCCAGACTGATGATTGAAGATACTCAAGCTGCTAATCCAATACAATCAGAGACTAAATCCAAACATCCAGTATCTAAAAATCTTGACTGGCATGAGCACTCGTGAAAATCTAGATCAGTTGCTAAAAATATGTGACCAAGAGAAGATAGGAATGATGTCACATATGCATTACACGGAAAATCTCATGAACATGGCAAACTTGTAGCAAAATAGGTTCAGAACAGTCACTTTTCGCATACCAAGAAAAAACTTTTCTCATAACAAACAATTTGCAGACCATATAACATTTAAAGGCACAATTCGCATGAGTCATAAGTCGAAATACAACTTTTCGCATAGGCTTGTATGCGAATTCTATCTTTTCATATCAGCCAATATATGAATTCCTTGCTATTTGCAGAAGGAAGGATGTGAATTCTTGACTTTTCACACAACACCTCACTACTACAGAATAATTAATAGAACCCGGTTGTCAAGCTAAATGGTACCCGGTTCTACAACCGGGTACTATTAAGGGGGGTACGATGATAGCTTCTAATGCTACCCGGTTATAATAACCGGGTGCGATTTACCAAATGATACCCGGTTGTGTTTAGGAAACCGGGTACTATTTCCACATAAATACCTGAGAAAGTGACGTAAAACGGAACCGGTTTTTTAAGGAACCGGGTACTATTTCACAAAAATCCCTGATAAAGTGACATAAAATGAACCCGGTTCTGTTTAAGAAACCGGGTACAATTAGTTTTTTTTTTTTTGGCATCCTCATATATTGATATGCTGCCTAAACAATTTTAAAAGCCTGAACATAAATAAAAAAATGATGCAATATCAACACAATTATGGAAATCAACAAATCCAACATTCTAATTCACTTGGAGGAATTACATGAAACGTGTGAAAATTGGCAACATGATCAATAAATCACGCATATAAGTCAAAAGTTTTTTAATGACTACCAAAAGCACCACAAAAGCTCAAATTTTGTATGAAATGAAAGTGCAACTTACAAAAGTGACGTCACAAAAACTTGTTTATCAATAATACTAAGTTTTCGTAATTGCAACTTCAAGTGATTCCAAAAATGGTCGAACGGTAGGCCGGTATCCACATCAACTATTCGAACCAAGCGAGCTTCCATAGCAATGACATACAAACGTGGAAATGCCTGTAAATGTAATTATTTCACACAATTATTAAACACGGAAAAATTAATAACGATGAAAAACACGACCATTTCAACAAAAAGCAAACATCCAATCCAAATATGAAAAATAACAGCATAAACCTTGCACAAAAAACTTGTTGGGAACTGAAGAAAAGCTCAAGTATGGTTAATGCTGCTAGTTCAGATCTACTACTGCTAGAAGACTTCAAAGTTAATACTGCTGCGTATTACTACTGCTAGTAGAATTAATACTGCTAGTCAAAGTTAGTGCTGCTTGAACAAAGTTAGTACTGCTTAGGTAGTTAGTACTGCTAGTGGTTAGTGTTGCTTAGTAGTTAATGCTGCTTCAGAGATAATGTGAAGATAATGATGAAGAGATCGTGGTTAAAGATAAACATGGAAAGCTGAAGATATTCATGGAAGAAATACTGAAGATATTTTATTGTAATTATCTTTTGTTCAATATATGTATAGAATTGTATAGAATAGTTAATATAAATTGATTATTATTCATTCTAAGTTTTAGAGAGAATCAACCTCAAGGCATAGATCCTAATTCTAGAGAAGTAGAATTCGTATTGGTGAGCCTGTTCATCAATATTGAGGTTGTGTGTTTAATCTTGTAACTTCAAGCATTCAATACAATTTTTTCAAGTTGTTGATCATATACAGTTTTGAAGATGGAGCAAGATGACATCAACAGAAAGTTTCTCAGATCTCTTGGGGATGAATGGACTATGTACACTGTCTCATATAGGCAGAGTGACAATCTGGAAGAGAAGGAACTTGATGATCTATATAATGATCTAAGAGTCTTTGAAACTGAGGTAGAAACCAAGAAGAAGCCCACTGGTTATATTCACAATGTTGCACTGCTATCAGCATCTACTGATACTACTGCCAACCCTGAAGTAGTTAGTACTGCCAGTGGAGTAAATTCAGAAAAAGGCACTGAAACTATCTTTGAAGCCTTTTTGTCCAGTCACAGCAACAATTCATTGATTAATGATGATCTGGATCAACTTCACCCTGATGACCTGGAGGAGATGGACATTAAATGGCAGATGGCCATGTTATCTATGAGGGTGAAGAAGTTTATCAAAAGAACAAGAAGGAACAACTTCTCTCAAAGAAGAGAAGATGGAGCTAGTTTTGACAAGACAAAGGTGGAATGCTATAAGTGCCACATGAAAGGACACTTTGCTAGAGAATGCAGAAGTGGTGCTCCAAACCACAACCACCAACAAGCTCAGAATGGAGGCTACAATCAGAACAAGAATCCTGCTCAAGCTCTTGTTTCTCAACAAGGATTGGGATTTGACTGGAGTGATCAAGCTGAGGAAGCCATTCAGAATCAAGCTCTTATGGCAGAAGTGTCTGATCTCCCGTCTTAGGTAATTTCTAATCTTTGCACTCAATCTTTCATAGACATTGTTAAAAGGTACAGGGATCACAACCAAAGTATGTGTGATGACCTCAAAAGATTACAAAAGGACAGAAGAGACTATGTGTTGATAGTAGAGAGATTTGAAGAGCAAATCAAAGGCTTTCAAGCTAATGAACTTCAACACTCTTATGACACAAACTATTGGAAGTGGGAAAAGAATGAATTAGAGACCAAACTATCTAAGTCCTTAGAAGAGAATGATAGGCTGAAAGAGGAACTATCTAAAGTTAAGCTTGACATAGAAAAGTTTTCATATGATTCAAAAGCAATGGATTCTCTTCTAAAGGCTCAGATTCATGATAAGATGAAGCCTGGTATTGGATACAACAATACACCCCCTCCTTACAACAACAACTATATCTCTCCTACTTCAGACTTGTTAGAGACCAAGGAGAAAAAGGACTTGTCTGAGGAAACTTTTAAGATAGATCCTTTGGATGAGGTAGTAGTTAAGGATTTGACTGAGAAAGAAGCCAGTGAGAATAGGGATAATACTGTGAGTAAAGAGATACCATTAGAAAACAACATTATCACCAATGAGAGATGTGGGAAAATTTGGGTCAAGTCTAAGGAGATAGAGAAGACCAAAGGAAAGGATAACAAGGTCCATTACAAACAAACCACAGTTGTGAATCCTGAACCTTGTAAACAGTGTGCTTGCAATAAAGCTAAGAGCCTAAATTCTGGTATAAAAAGAGGTAACCAAAGAAACTGGAATAATCAATGGGCTCAGAAACAAGGAGTTGATCTGAATAAAATCAATAGACCAAAACCTTGTTTCATATGTGGCAAGCTGAATCATTTGGCAAAGTATTGTTTCTTCAACCCTATCAACCAACAGATGAACTTTCAAAGGTTTGTGCAAAAACCTGTTGGTTATAGGAAACCAAAGAAATCTGTTGAAACCAAAGGCCCCATGAAGAAAAAGTTTTTAAAAGAAAGTATTAAAATCTTGGTGCCTAGAAGCACTAAAACTGTTAGTACTACTGACAGGGATAATGCTGCTGGAAGCATTACTGCTGCTACCAGTGTTAGTACTGCTGAATATATTAATACTGCTAATACTGTTAGTACCTCTTCAAAAGTTAATACTGCTAACACAGTTACTGCTGCTAACACAGTTACTACGTCTAACAAGGTTAGTTCTACTAAGCATGCAAGTGCTGCTAAGGTAGTTAGTACTTCTAAAACCAGTACTGCTTCTAGCAAAAATGTTTCCAAACCTATCATTGTGACAAAGTACTCCAAAAATGAGGAGTCAAAGTTTAAAAATCTTGTCAAGAAAGAATGCAAGTATTTTGATGAGAAAGGGGTACCCAAGACCACTTTGTCTTGGGTTCCTAATTCATACTAACTGATTTATCTTATGTGCAGGGCAACAAACAGCTCAAAGGAAAGAGCATATGGCATGTTGATAGTGGTTGCTCTAGGCACATGACAGGTAACATGTCATGCCTTCAGGATTTCAAGCATATCAATGGAGGACATGTTGCTTTTGGAGATAATCTTACTGGTGGTAAAATAAGTGGAAAAGGTAATGTTACCAAAGGTAAGATGACATTTAGGATGTCTACTATGTTGATCAATTGAAATACAACCTGTTAAGTGTATCACAGGTTTGTGACAAACAACATAGCATATTATTTACAAATACTGAGTGTATGATCCTTGCTCCAGGGTTCAAGGTAGTTGATGAAAGCATGATACTACTTAGAACTCCAAGAAAGGACAATGTGTATTGTCTAGATATGGAAAATGTTGATAGTGATTCATCCCTGAACAGTCTTGTTTCAAAAGCTTCTGTGGATGAATCCTCTCTTTGGCACAGAAGGATGTGTCACATGAATTTCAAGACAATGAACAAACTTGTTAAAAACAACCTTGTAAGAGGTTTACCTTCAAAAGTATTTTCATGTGATGATCATTGTGTTGCATGTCTTAAAGGCAAACAACACAAAACTTCTCATAAGACCAAAGAGATAAACTCAATTTCTTCTTGTCTCCAATTACTGCATATGGATCTGTTTGGTCCTACAAATGTTAGGAGTATAGGCAAGAAATCTTACTGCTTGGTTATTGTTGATGATTACTCTAGATTTACCTGGGTATATTTTCTAAGGACTAAGGATGAGACAAGTGGACTGATCAAATCTTTTATCCTAAGAATTGAAAACCAAACTAATCAAAAAGTAAAAGTCATTAGATCAGAAAATGGGACTGAGTTTAAAAATTTTGATCTAAACACCTTTTGTGAAGAAAAAGGAATTGAGAGACAATATAGTGCCCCTAGGACTCCTCAACAGAATGGAGTTGCTGAGAGGAGAAATAGGACACTAATAGAGGCTGCTAGATCTCTGTTGGCTGATTCAAAACTGCCAATTACCTTCTGGGCTGAAGCAGTTAATACTGCTTGTTATGTCCAAAACAGAGTTCTAGTGGTCAAGTCAAAGAACAAGACCCCTTATGAGCTTTTAAATAAAAGAAAACCTTTCATTGGATTTTTCAAACCTTTTGGGTGTCCTTGTACTATTCTCAATACCAAATATCACTTAGGTAAGTTTGATAGCAAAGCAGATGATGGATTTCTTGTTGGTTACTCATCTCAGAGTAAGGCTTACAGAGTTTTTAACTCTTCTTCCAGAATAATTGAAGAAAGTGACAATGTCAAATGCAATGAGAACACACCAAATCCTATTGGATCTGGTCCTAAGTGGCTATTTGACATTTACTCACTAACTAACTCTTTTGGTTTCAGTAGTGATGACTATGCAGGTACAGGGAGTGGAGGATCAGGGACTACACAAGCTCAAGAAAGTATATCTCAATCTGTGATCTTTCCCATACCCACAGTGGATCCTGTTGAAGACTGTGAAAAGGAACCATCTACTGGACCAAGCCAGAGTGTAGAAGAAAGTAGAGATGAGGAGACTCAAGAAACTAAAGAACCAGAAGTAGCTGCTGAAAACACTTCAGTTGAGTTGAATGACTCTAATCTAGAGGTGGGACTTAATGACGAACCTAGTCATCACACCAAAATACAAAAGAATCATCCTCCACAGCTGGTAATAGGAGATATATCTTCTACTATGATGACTAGAAATCAAAGTAGGCTGCAAGAAATGCAAGGCCAAAGCATACAGTGCTATCTTGCTTTTTATCACAGCTTGAGCCTAAAAAGGCACATGATGCTATGAAAGAGTCCAATTGGATAGAAGCAATGCAAGAAGAGCTACTGCAATTCAAGCTGCAAGATGTTTGGGATCTGGTAGACCTTCCTAAAGGCCAAAGAGCAATAGGAAAAAAATGGGTCTTCAGGAATAAGAGAGATGGAAGAGGTATAGTGATAAGGAATAAAGCAAGGCTGGTGGCTCAAGGGTATACACAAGAAGAGGGAATAGACTATGATGAAGTATTTGCACCTGTGGCCAGGATAGAAGCAATTAGATTATTCCTGGCTTATGCTTCCTATATGAAATTCAAAGTCTATCAAATGGATGTGAAAAGTGCATTTCTTTATGGCTCAATTGAAGAAGAAGTATATGTCTGTCAACCACCAGGGTTTGAGAACCCAAGCTATCCATACTGGGTATACAAATTGAAGAAAGCACTTTATGGACTACATCAAGCTCCAAGAGCATGGTATGACACACTGTCATCCTATCTCTTGGAAAATGGCTTTGAAAGAGGAGTCATTGATAAGACTCTATTCATCAAGAGAAAGAAGAAGGATATCTTGCTAGTCCAAATCTATGTTGATGATATTATCTTTGGATCAACAAGAGACAACATGTGCAAGGAGTTTGAGGAACTAATGCATCAAAGGTTCAAGATGAGTTCCATGGGGGAACTTACTTTCTTTCTTGGACTCCAAGTTCAACAGAAGTCAGATGGAATCTTCATCTGTCAGTCCAAGTATGTGCAGGACATTCTAACCAAGTTTGGTTTCTCAGATTCAAAACCTGCCAGCACACCTATGGAGACACACAAGCAGATTACAGCAGATATTGAGGGGGAGGATATGGATGTTCATCATTATAGATCCATGATTGGCTCTCTCATGTATCTTACAGCCTCTAGGCCAGATATAATGTTTCCAGTCTGTGTATGTGCAAGATTCCAAGTTAGGCCAAAGCAATCTCACTATCAAGCTGTTAAGAGGATATTCAGATATCTCAAAGGGCAACCCAGATTGGGACTTTGGTATCCTCATGACTCATCCTTTGACCTACTTGCATACTCAGATAGTGATCTAGGTGGAGCAAACTTGGACAGAAAATCTACTTCTGGAGGATATCAGTTTTTGGGAGCAAGACTAGTGTCATGGCAGTGCAAGAAACAAACCACAGTGTCCACATCTACAACAGAGGCAGAGTACATAGCAGCTGCAAGTTGCTGTTCTCAAGTCTTATGGATTCAGAATCAAATGCTGGACTATGGGGTAACCTTTCTACACACTCCAATTTTTATTGATAATAGCAGTGCTATTAGCATTGTGAATAATTCTGTCAAGCACTCAAAGACAAAGCACATTGAGATCAGGTATCACTTCATAAGTGACTGCAATGAAAAGAAACTTATTCAAGTTGTAAAAGTTCACACTGATAACCAGTTTGCTGATCTATTCACTAAAGCTTTTGATGTGGGTAGATTCACTTTCTTGGTAACAAGTGTGGGAATGATCAACTCTGAATAAGCCCCTTCTCAAAAAGTGGTTCTATACCTGTTTATTGTTTATTCTTGGTGTTACTAATCTTCTTTTTCAGAATATGTATAGAAGTACTCAGTGTATCACAAGCTTAAAAGAGTAAGTATGGTTAATACTGCCAGTACAGTTTTAATACTGCCAGTGCACAGTTAATACTGCTAGTACTTAATACTGCTCTCAGTTAATACTGCTCTCAGTTAATACTGCTCTCAGTTAATACTGCTAGTAGTTAATACCGCTCTTAGTTAATACTGCTAGTTAGTTAATACTGCTAGTAGTTAATACTGCTCTCAGTTAAAACTGCTAGTGGTTAATACTGCTCTCAGTTAAAACTGCTAGTGGTTAATACTGCTCTCAGTTAATACTGCTTATTAGTTAATACTCCTCTAGGTTAATACTGTTTATGTCCCGAATAGTATAAATACTCTTTGCCCGCCTAAAAAGTTCATAACGACTCTTTGCATACTATTCTCTTGCGCTCTAAACTCTCTCCCTCTCAAGAATCAAGTTTTCAGTCAAGAACTATCAAAGATCAATGGCATCAATGGCATTCATTGACGAGCACAATGAAATCGCGATGCTCCAAAAGCCAAAGCAAGCTGCAGGATTTCATCAGATAGTGGATTTTCTGAAAACTAGCCATATCGCCTATGCACTGACAGTGTCTCCATCAATCTATATCGAGCATCAAAGGCAATTTTGGGCACATGCCACCATTGTTACTGAGGATGGTGTGCAAATGATCAAGACGACGGTGTGTGGCAAGCCATTGACAGTTACTGAAGAGGTAATTCGCATCAGTCTACGTCTAGACGATGCCTCTGGTATAACTTCTATCTCTAATGATGAACTGTTTTCTACTCTTTCGAGAATGGGGTATGGAGGCCCATTGGGTGTGTTCAAGTTCTTAAAAGCAAAATTTTCACCTCAATGGCGTTTCTTTGTCCATACCCTTATGCATTGTATATCTAAAAAGACTACTGGATGGAGTGAGTTCAGTAGCACCATTGCTTATGCTTTGGTATGCTTAGCCACTGCCAGAAAGTATAATTTTTCCCAAATGATTTTCAATGATCTTGTCTCAAACTTGGGAAACAAAAAGAGCTTTTATATGTACCCCAGGTTTGTTCAAGCGGTTATCACCCACGAATTGACGGATATTCCTCATTCTGATGGGATATATGTACCAAAACCCCCTAAAGTCAAGGTTTCCTCAAATATGAGAAGATCTGCTGGGGACTCGGAAGGAGTAGACACCCCATTGTTCTCTACAATGATGGTGGTGTCCCAAACCAATGAAGGTATGGTAGCAGGGTCAAGGCCCCCATTAGACCAACCCACTACTAGCCAATCCCAACCTTCCCACTCTAAAAATATTCCCCAGTCTCTTCTTAATAAACCAACTTCACCAATCACCCAAACTTATCAAAGAAAATAGGTAAAGAAGGCTCCTTCCCTTCTTGTACCTTCACCCACTCAGCCTTTAAGCCCTCTAAGGGAGGATTCTCCCTTAGAGAATATCCAAAGGGAAACCAACAGGGTGTCTCCCAACCCTCAGGAGGTGCTCTCTAAGGAGATGGAAGAGCATATGGGTAAGAAGGTTGCAACTACTCCTGCTAGCACAGAGGAGGATAGTGGTAACATACATAAGACCTCTCCCATGGCAACTTTGAATGAGCAATCATTCAAAGGTCCCCGGTGCCAAGAAACCAAGGGGGTGGATAGTGCTTCTGCTAGGCAGAAGGCTTCCACTACTAAAAGATCCCATGATCCTTCAAAAGGGTGTAACACTCCTGGAGAAGGTGAGGACAGATATGACTACAATGAATTGATGGAAACAATGGGCAACATAAACATGGATGTCATCAAGCAGGGGAAAGACCTTGAAGAGCTGAAACTGGTCATTCTGTCTCAACAAGTACAGATCACCAAACTGAAGAAATTGGTGACAAGATTGGTACAGGAAAGGAGAAGAAAACAATTTGTATTAAAGAAGAGGGCAAGAGCTCAAGATGCTTCCAACAAGGGGGAGAATCAAGAGAATGAAACAGAGAAGGAAAGCAAATCTGAGATGGGATTTGATGTTGAGGGGGAGATAGAAGCTGAAATAGAGAAAGAAACAGAATTTGCCCAAGCAGCAAAAACTGTTAATGCTGCTGAGGTTAAAGAAGCAGAAGTAACAGGGCTTTCTGTAAAAGAATTGGAAATAGCAGAAACTCTGGTAAAAGCAAAGAATGACACTCCTAAGGCTACTCAAAAGGCGAAGGGAGTGGTCATCAATAAAGGAGGACTTCAAAAGAAGAGAAAAAAAGAAGTGAGGCAGATTTGAAGGATACAAAAGGAAAAGGAAAGGTGGTTGAACCTGAACAACCTTCAAAGAAGAGGAGTCAGATTGAAATGGATGAGGAGATGGCAAATCAGCTTCAAGAGCAAATGGAAAAGGAGGAACAAATTCAAATAGAAACAGATAGAGAGCTTGCAAAGATAATGGACAGAAAACTAAATGCTGAGTATCAAGAAAGTTTAAAAGCAGAAACTGAAGCCAAGAAAAGCTCTGTGAAAGTGTCTAAGCAGAGAATGCCAGTAATGAAGCAGAAAAGACAACCCTCCAAGACCTTTTTGGCCAATCAGGAAAGAAGAAAGATGATAAATTTCTTGAAAGGTGCAATTGGAGTCAAGGGGGAGATGTTCACCAACATGGCATACAGTCAAGTTGAGGAGTTTTACTGGAAGGAAATGGCAAAGCTCCAAGGGGATTCCTCTCAAAGGGAAGAAGCAGAAAGAAGGATGAAAGAGAGACATGATCTCAACATCCAACAACCATTCCCTGAGGAGACCACACCCTCAAAGGACAAAGCTGAAGAGAAGAAGGAAGAACATGAGGGTGTTGGTATAGAAGCCAAGTCTGGAAAGAGAGTGAAGTCAATTGCTTCAAAAAGGCAGTTGAAAAGGCCAAGGGTGGAAGAAACTGAAAAGGAAGCAGAACCTTCAGTCACACCTCCAACAGAACCTGTGCAAAGTCCAGAGCAGTCCAATAAGCAAACAATTGAGAGTATGGATTTGTATATGACCATAGTAGAACCTATGAAGGTTGTTCCAATCTCCATGAAAGCTCCTGAGATTACCTTCTGGGACATTCTAAGAGATAATGGAAAGGATTTCTTCAGAATCAAAAGAGCTGATGGTTCATTTGAAGCATATTCAACATGGGGGAGAGTTGTCAGAAGTTGTTCAAGAGCTGATATAGAAGAATTATACAAAGTGGGGATAAAACTCTATGAGCCTGTGTTGAAAGATACTGAAGAGAATCTTCTCAAGATAGCAATGGTATACTTGTGCATGATGTTTGATCCGGAAAGAATGGCTTATAGGATTAAAGATCATCATCATGAGATTCAAGAAGATTGATAAATGGATACTTTTTGAAAACTGTGGGGTATACATGATTACTATTGACAATTGTTATCATGAATACTACCTGGTAGACAAAATTTATGAGCATAGCAAGGAGAAGCTAGAAGGGATGCTTAAAGCTACACTGGTATGCACAAAGGATTCAGAGATGGCTAAAATTGTGGTAAGAAGAACTGTAAATCAAAGTTTGGGCCTAGATCCAAATTTGGGAAACTGAACCTGAAGTGTTGAAAGCATCTTGAAGATCAAATCAGAAGAACTTGACTTCTCTTCTTAAAAGTCAAGTTAGGGGGAGATTGTTGGGAACTGAAGAAAAGCTCAAGTATGGTTAATGCTGCTAGTTCAGAATTACTACTGCTAGAAGATTTCAAAGTTAATATTGCTGAGTATTACTACTGCTAGTCAAAGTTAGTGCTTCTTGAACAAAGTTAGTACTGCTTAGCTAGTTAGTACTGCTAGTGGTTAGTGCTGCTTAGTAGTTAATGCTGCTAAAACCAAGTTAATGCTGCTTCAGAGATAATGTGAAGATAATGATGAAGAGATCGTGGTTAAAGATAAACATGGAAAGCTGAAGATATTCATGGAAGATATACTGAAGATATTTTATTGTAATTATCTTTTGTTCAATATATGTATAGAATTGTATAGAATAGTTAATATAGATTGATTATTATTCATTCTAAGTTTTAGAGAGAATCAACCTCAAGGCATAGATCCTAATTCTAGAGAAGTAGAATTCATATTGGTGAGTCTGTTCATCAATATTGAGGTTGTGTCTTTAATCTTGTAACTTCAAGCATTCAATACAAGTTTTTCACGTTGTTGATCATATAAAGTTTTGTTTACTGTTTCATAGAATATCAAAGTGTTATTCCGCAACATCTTTGATATTGTTTCTGAGAATTTATTCTTGTTAATAAATCGATCCTGACAAAACTACATGTTGAGTGAAAGGTTGTGTTATCACGTGTTAATAGGATATGTAATCTATCCCCATTTGTCCATAAGTTGTATTTATTATATGAAGAGATGTTAATTGGTAGCACATTTTGTAGAATACAACTTTGATAGTCCCAAACAAAAACTAACGAATGCTTTCATAGTGTTGGTACATTTAATAGTTAACCAATCTAGAAATAAAGTATGTAAAAAAAACTAAGCAATAAAGTGGGTGGCTAATGCCCAAGAAGCTAACCTATATCAATTCTTTAGATGTTTCAGATAAGTGCTAGAAAAGTGTTTAGCCCATGTCACCGCCATATCGTTCATCATTCTTTCTGTCAGGGGAGTCGTGTCGTACCATGGTAATACCTAGATGCAAATCAAAACCAAAATTGTTATATGACAACAAGGTTAACTGCAATATAAACAATAAAACATGTTTAACAAATACGTACTTTCTTCAAAAATTGTGATTGATGATGCATCACAAAATTGAACATGAAGTGCATAATATAGTAGCCACACTCCCAACCGAATATTTGTTGATTACACTAAAATTGACAAAAAAAAATGTATGAATTAGATAAAACCAACTACGAAATAAGTTGTGTAAATGTATAGTGAGATGAATTGCCTTTGAGAACTCCCATCTAAATGGCATGGATTTATCGGTATCACACGGACCTCCTTCATTAAGATACCTTGTAACAGCGCTACAAAAAACATTAGCAATAATAGTGTTAGAAATTATAGAAAGACAAATCAATTCTATACAAATTTAAGAATTACTTACGCTTCCACGTGCTCTTTGACAATGTAAAAGTCCACGGTCTTTTCTTTAGACATTAATGAATCCAATATATACGCAGTGCGACGACGAGGAACGATCAGAAGAAGGATCCAGTGGTGGCTGGTAATGTTCAAAACCATTAGTATAATAAGAAATGAATAAACCGTAAGCATTATAACGATAAATATGTTAGCATATGTACCTCTGTAGGTATGGTGCGAGAAAATACCACAGATTTCTATTGTCAGACATCACACTAGCCATTTTACTTATGACACCATCCTTGTGTGATATGCATTCATCGGCATGAATCCAAGAGGGACATATAAAACCACATCGGTTTTTCTCATTTTTTTTCATAACCCCATGTAAAAACCTAAAAAACGACAATATAATAAAGTAAAATATTACTACAATAGTAAAGAAAGAGATTAATTTATTTGTACTTGAGTGAGAACAATTGCATCACGCGACCATTGGATAAAGCTGTTTCGTGCTTGACCTAGTTCCGTCATTTCTCCATTCGGCATAGGAAGAGGATAGTTCGCAAAATAATTTTGCACTTGGTCTACATGCACCTTCACGTAATTTGTTGTGACAGCTACAGAATGACATAATCCATTCCCTATAGAATGAACCATCCCTTTTCCACATGGGAACTTGTAGTTAACGTTTACCGCCAACAATTCACAATGAGCAGGTAACTGCAAATAATTGTGTAAGTAAGTATGTATCTAAACATGTAAGTAAGTATGCAAGCGTAATTGTATATGTATATGAGCTTAATTACATGTACGCCATCAAATTTGTCAACACAAGGCACTGAACCACAACTACTCTTCCTCATCCCTGGGCTTGGGCTTCCATCATGTGTGTTGTCAAGCTTGGACGTTAGTTGCGTGATCTTTTCAATCTTAGCATCGAGCAATTTATTGGTCTTTTCTACCTCTACACGATAGATTCTTCGTTTCTCCTCCATATCAGCATTGAATAACATTCTTTTTTCCTCACACTCGACCTCAAAGTTCTTTCTCTTCTCCTCACACTCGGCCTCAAAGTTCCTCCTTTTCTCCTCCCAATCGATATCCATACGGCATTGACTTTTTCTCTTTTTTTCTGAAATTCTCGGAATGGTCTTTTTCAAGCCTAATGTGTGGCTGACTCCCCTAGTCCGACCTGGGTGCTCAGGTCCTAGCACCGCTATAAGAACATCCTCTCCAGGCCCATGAATCCAAAGTCCTTCTGAAGCCTGTCTATCTTTTTCAACCTGTTAATGCAAATAATATGTATGTAATGATAGCTATTAATAAACAATTTTCAATGAAGCATATAAATAAACTAAACTATGGAACTTCCTCTTACAATCTTATCTGTTAATTCCTAAAGATATGTGGGGATCCTTAATGTCCCATCAGCTGCTCTGACTCTCCTTGCCAACAAATAATTCATTGCCCGCTCATCCTGAATCTGAAATAATTCTGACAAGTAGCCTGACTCCATCATCTCTTTGCTCCAATCATCATGATTCGAACGATACCCACGTGCACCTAACCGGGCCGGATTTGTGTTTAGAGCCGCATTCTTCCTCCCTTCTTCACTTTTCGCCTTCATATAAGAATAACTAATGCAATTAAAACATGACAAAAAATAATGAAATGAATGTAAGTTTGTAAGTTGCAACAAACCAGAAATTCGTCAGTTGATTTCATGACACAAAATTCTTCCCATGTTTTTTGATCGAGATACGGGTAATCAGGACAAGGATTGCGACCTTCCATACGGTACTTTCTATTGAGGCTCTTCTTGAAGTTCTTCCATGATGTACTAGCTATCCTAAGCACTAGACTTTCATACTTGTCATCCTCTATATTCCAATGATCCTTTTTTTTTCAAAATAAGTATGTTAGTTGTCATTAGCATAAATAAATAAAACCATGATTATATGTAAACACAACTTGGATATCATACCTTGATAGCAAGCCACAGTAAATCTATTAGTTTTTTATCCACTTTGTCCCAAGATGGTTCAGTGATAGAAACCATTGATCTTGTATTGACCCCTACCCAATTACTAAATCTACGCTCATATTTTCCAATAACCTCCCCATTTTTATTGAACTCGACATACAAATCTGAGTTTTTTTTATGTTTTTTCAACAATGTCACACTTCTCTTTTTTCTTTGTTGTGGCGGTTGTGGCGGCTGAGAACCATGGCTCCCGTCTATGTTGCTTGGTAGAGAACCATGGCTCCCGTCTGTGTTGCTTGGCTAAGAACCAAGAGATTCCCTAGATATCGATGGTCCAGTGTCATCCGACATATACGACATATCTGCAAATCAATAACAAGCTAAATAACAATACAAAGTTGCTTCTCATGTTTGTGGTTCCTTTTTGGTAATATATTGCTAGTTACACGCACGCCATTTAGTCAAATTTAATATGTATTAATCATCCCAATTTAATAGCAAAAATGCACATTCAATTTTGTTTGGGTGATCAAACTCAAACTTTCCCGTAGGTTTAAAAAATTGAAATCAGCATGTAGTTAGGCTTCAATGTGAAATTCAAAGTTTAGTAGCAATTAGATATTAGAAAATGGAAGAGATGTTATTGTTAAGAGCATCTTGGTGTTTTGTCGTGTGATCTTCTCATCACTAGGAATGCATAGTTCAAACTACAAACATGTCATTGATATACTATTCGTGAACAAGTCTTGGTTGAGTTTCTTGTATACGAGTAATGAAGTGTATATTACATTTTAGTTCTAGTATATATACTCAAAAAAGAATTTCGGGTCGGGGGACCGGGGCCGGGTCTTGACCGGGGCCGGGACCACCGTTGACCGAGGATGGGGATTCAATCCCCGCACCCGCCCGGGGCCGGGGCCGGGGCTCCCTACTACGAATCGGGTTATTCGGTTTGCGGGTTAAACGGTTCGATTAACCAAATAAGGTAAATTTTGATTTCGATTATTTTTTTACCATATCAGTTAAGCATAAATTTATGTCATTGTCTACTTACTATCTAACAATTTAAAATTGAACAAGACAACAAGTCTGTCAAGGAATAAAGTCATAATTCATAAACTAGTTGTTCAACAGTTCAAGCATTCAATACAGACTCATATTTCCACAATTATACAACACAAACTCTTAGACTCAAGTAGTCAAGCTCTCTTAAGCTTTTCACCAAAAATCAAAATCGAAAGTCAAAATGTTACCTTACCTGGACCTAATAGAAGTGAGAAGAGATCGAAATATCGAATAAAAAAGAGTTACAGATGAGAGCTTAAAAACTTTATATATAAAACCAAGAATTTGATGCCCACATTTTAAAATTTTAAAATACACATAACAACAAGTTTTATATCAATCCAAAAACAATACAAAAACACGTAACAAGTTTTACATCAATCCAAAAACATTAAATAAACACACATGAACATAACGCTAAATGCCTAAATCGCTAATACGTATTGCCTATTGGACTATCGGTTTTTAACTTTTTTTACCGGTTCAACCGGTTTGATACCGGTTTGATAAGGTGGTTGTTGACAAGAAATTATGTGAGAATTCGATTATAACGGAGTTGAGGTATATTTAATTGGAAACTTGTTTTATACTTTGTATATTTATCAGGGTATAGAAGTGGTATTTTATATATTTGCTTATTTGGTACCATTTTTTGGTGTTTCTTTTGATTGTGTTCTACTATTCTAATTGGGCTCCTAGTTCATATGATATACATCTCTTTTGAGAATCTGAGAAAAGAATTGGAACTTATTTATTTTAATGGCATTCTAAAGGTGTGTGCATTGAATGAGGCTGCTCCTGGAAATGTCAAAACAGTTTTTAAAGCTTGGGAACAGTGCCTAAATTCTTCAGAGGTAATGTTCTTTAAACACATGCAAACTGTCATTTTTCTTGATTTCTAATGCATTGTTGTTTCATGTCTCTTCTCCCTCTCTTTGCTTCATGGTGTGAACTGGAGTTACATTTTGAAGAAAAGAATGAAAAGGAAAAATAAACAAATTTGGGCTTACATGATCTGTTTGTGACTTTCAATTCATTTGGCACTCTCTAAAAGCACTCCAAGGATATGGGGATAAATAACAGGTAACCTGATCTATAAAATTAAGAGGACCACCATGAAAATAGTTCAGATTGTTGTAGCCGATGCCAGTGCCGCTACCACTAGCTGTGATGGCAGCCATTTATCTTCTATAACCCAATCAATCGACTCTATACTACGAATTAATTAATATGAGGCTTTAAGAAATAGATTAGGCGTAAGAACAGTACCTTATTTTGTCGATTGAAACTCGGTTTATTGCACTTGCACTTGCTACTGTTTCTCTCGGTTTTCGTTCACGGAGGCTATACAGTTCACGGAAGTTATTCCATTAGTTTTTAAACAATTAAACCTAAAATTTTTAATATCGTCATCAATAAACGCAACACAGTTAAAAAATTATTGATAACGCAATCATACACACATATAGCAAGCATGAAGGGATAAATGAAATCAACTCACACATTCACACTTTTGACACAAATAAAACAGAGACAAACCTGCGAGCGTGATGGGAAGTAAGCGATTTGTGCAACTATACAAATTTCGAGAATCACTATAGTTCCTAATCTGCAGAAATGAAATTTAGGGGAGGGATTTTACTGTTGTTCGTCGACTTTCAGAGAGAGAGAGAGGAGATGAAATTTGGGGGGAGGGATTTTGGCGCCGATGGTTTTAGGGATTTTAGCGGGTTGGGCCAAAAATTAAATTTTCTTTCCAAGAAAAAAAGGAAATATGTTTGGATTTGAACAATGTTTTAAAAACCGGTTTTTTTGCTGACCCAGTGTGGTGACCGGGTCACGGTTGAGCTGGTTCAATAGGTTCAACCATCGGGTCAACCCGGTTCGTAATGACCGGTTCAACCGAATTTTTAATAGAACCGACCGGTTCAATCCGGGTCATAAAATGGCAACCCGGTCGCAATTGACCCGATCTCTTCATCAGTTCCAGTTCAACCGGTTCGACCGGTCGGGTCGACCAGATTTTTAAAACATTGATTTGAACAACCTGTTTTAGGCCCAAATCATTAAGAATATCATTAATTAATTAGATTTATAAAATAAAAATCTAAATATCATTTTATTTTAATTTTTTTTTACAAAAAATAGAAATCTATTTGGATTTGAACAACGAAACTAGAAGAAGATACTATATTTAAAGAATATAGTTATTAAAAAAATACACTGACATAATATACAGAATAACGAAGTATAATCAATTTTTTTCCCTTGTCTTCATATCTTGTCATAATCATCTTGCATCTTCCTATTGTTTGTTACTGCAAAAAAAAAAAAAGTGTAAATATGTTGACTTTTATAAACTAATCACATTTACAAACAAAGAAAAACCTTTCTTGGTATGATCGATTACCTTTACGCATTGCGGTTTTCATCAACCCAAAATCCTTCATTGTGGTCAGATCTCAAGTAAGTAGTATCGCTAATATCAATATTTGAAGATGGAATACCGACCAAAAATGGAGGTAGCTCGTCAAATTGATCATATTCTTCCTCATCCACAACATTTTCAACACCAACTATGTGTCTTTTACCATGCAAGACGATATGCCATTTGGAATCTTTCGGGTCCTCAACAAAGAATACTTGGGAAGCTTGTTTGGCTAGAATGAATGGTTCAGATGCATAGCCGTCTCTAGAAAGGTCAACAATTGTGAAGCCATCTTTGTCAACTTTAACACCTCGTTGGTTTTCGATCCATTTACACTTTAATAGAGGAATACTAAAGAAATTATATTCAAGTTCCCAAATCTCTTGAATGACACCATAATATGATTTCTTGGTGATCCTTGACCTACCATCAGTATTCGACCTATCGTCTTCTGTCGTTGTGGCTATTAGTGTCACTCCGCTATTATGTAGCGTACTTTTTTCATCTTGTCGTTTGGTGTAAAACGTATATCCGTTAATGTCATATCCTTGGTATGAGGACACAACATATCGGGGACCAAATCCCACTCGGTCTTTCAACCATTGTGCAAATGTTCTGTTATGCTCAGTTGCCAACCATTTTTCGCTCCTCGAGCTATTCATCTCTCGTAACATTGTCATGTGTTCATGTATGTATGGAGCAACAGTTGTCATGTTTTGTAGGACGAAAAAATGTGCCTGCTGTAGTTCATCCCGATTCGGAACTATCCTCTTAAATCCAATTGTTCCAACTCCTCCAAGTCTACCCTCATGGCGAGATTGCGGAATTCCAACATTTCTTACACCAGCCAGATAATCTGTACAAAAATCAATCCCCTCTTCAGAAGCATAACCTTCAACGATACTGCCTTCTGTTCGACTTCGATTCCGTACATACCCTTTTAAGAAACCCATATATCTCTCAAATGGATACATGTAACGTAGAAAAACAGGACCAACCGCCTTTATTTCTCCAACATATATGAGATATCAGGTGAACCATGATATCGAAAAAAGAAGGTGGAAAGTACATCTCAAGTTGACAGAGAGTGAGGATTATATCCTTCTGCCATGAATCCAACTCCTCGGGATCAATTACTTTAGAATGAATCAAGTTAAAAAATAAACAAAGCATTGTGATTGTGTGTCGGATGTGTTCCGGCAAAATCCCACGAATTGCAATAGGAATCATGTGTGTCATTAGAACATGACAATCATGTGACTTCATACCAATCAATTTCAAGTCCTTCATCGACACTAACTTTTTAATATTAGTCAAGTATCCATATGGAACCTTAATACCATGCAAGCATCGACAAAATATAGTTTTCTCGACTCTCGATAATGTATAGCAAGCAGGTGGTAGATACGTGCGCATTCCGGTCTCAACAAGAGCATGTTGTGATCGAATTCCCATTTCAACCATGTCTCTTCGAACTTTGACCCCATCTTTTGTCTTCCCTGGAATGTTCAACAACAGCCCAATCAAGTTGTCACATACATTTTTCTCAATATGCATAACATCAAGACAATGTCGTACTTGTAAGTGCTCCCAATATGGTAAATCCCAGAAGATAGACCTTTTTTCCATATATTCTTAGGAGGAGGTGTACCACCTTTTCCAAGAACAATGTTTAGATCTTTGTTAGCTCCAAATCATCTGCTTATTAAAGTGTTGAAAATACCCGTCCTATTTCAGAGGACTTTCAAGAAGATACACTTCAGAGGACGAAGACGTCAGAGGAATAACAACGTCAAAGGACGAAGACTTCAGAGGATGAAGACTTCAGAGGACACACCTGCCTCTGAAGTACTTATCAGCAAATGAAGACATCAGAGATGGATTCATCAGAGCCTCTGCAGAAGACATCCTCTGAAGACATCAGAGATGGCTTCATCAGAGCTCTGAAGACATTCTCTCTGAAGTTGTTCACAAGTTCTGAGAATGAACAGAAGAACAGATAACACGTCACTTAGTGATAAGATTTACTTTCTAGAGTAGGTCACTGTTCAGCATGCTCTTTCTCGTCATACAAGTACACTGCTTACTTTATGGTCCTATAAATAGGACCATCACCTTATTGTTCAAAGTGTGCTTAATGAAGTTATATATCTGATAATATAAGTTGAATACTTTATTCTAAGAATATCTTGTTTATCCTTATCTGCTTTATGAACTGTGATATTTGAATCTCCTTTGATATTAAACTGTATTACTTCCGCTGTCATTACTCTTATTGTTTATATCATTATTACGAGATTAAATCAGGGATCCAACAATTGGTATCAGAGCTTCCTTTGTTTCTAAAACAAGGAAAGATCATATCTGCATACTCGGATAGATTTACATCTCATTGATTTTAAAACTTTCAATATCTGTGCATGTTCATATAAACCCAGTTTATTAAAGAACATCATATGCTCTAGATTTGACAGTAAATCACAGTTCATTGCAAAAAGCATCAGTTCTTAAAATTTCTTTATGGCAAACTCAAGCATAAGTGCCATGTATACAGCTGGGTCATTAACAAAACCTCCTACACTTTTAAGGGATGAATATCCCCAATGGAAAATAAGGATGGTAAATTTTCTAGAAGGTATGGACAGGGATCTTTTTAGATCTGTGAACATTGGACCTCACATTCCAATGGTGTTGGTACCAAGAGTTCCTGCAACAGCAGATACTGCCGAAATACCTGCATATTATGAAAAGAAAACCACAAACTTCACCGATGAAGAAAATAATATGATGGATAATGACTCAAAAGCTGTTAGATTACTCATAATGGCCATTCCCCATGATATCTTTCAAGAACTTGATTCTTGTAAAACTGCAAAAGAGATATGGGATCATTTGTTAAATCAAATTGAAGGTGGCCTACAAACTCAGAAAAATAGAAGAAATATATGCATCAATGAATATCATGATTTTCATGCTTTACCAGAAGAAAAGTTACACCAAACTTACTCAAGATTCAACATTCTAATAAACAAGTGTAGAAAGTTTGGAGTGATAAGAACAAAAGAGGAAAACAACGTTCTTTTTTTGAAAAGCCTGAATGAAGAATGGTCACAACTGTCCATGTCTATACAAGCTAATCAAGATCTTGAGTCATGGTCATTAACTGACATTTATGGTACTCTTGTTGCACATAAAAAAAAAGTTATGAAGCAAAAATCAAAAACCTATTTGGGTGGACCCCTTGCACTTGTTTCAAAACAAACATCGAAAGAAAACAACTGTGAAGAGTCACAAAAATGTCTGGAAACAAAAAGAATATCCAAAAAGGTTTTGATAGCAGAAGAAACTCATACTGATTCAGACTCTGATGAAGATATAAGTGCCTTTGCCAAATCTCTTGCATTAATCACTCATTAGTTTAACAAGAAATTTGGTAAGAAGGTATTTGAAGGAAGGAAAGAGAATGAAGAAAGAAGAAATCCGGAGAGAAGATTTCAACAAGAACCCAGATTCACTCCATATAGTGATCAAAAGGGTGCAAACTTCAACCATGAAAATGCAACACCACAAACAAGACCACAACAACCATTCCAACCAAGGTATCCACAACCACAAAGATACTTCAAACCTCAAGAACAGAAGCCAGAGACAAGCACTACCACTTTTCCACCAAATCAAAATGATGGAAGATGCTTCAGATGTGGAAAATCAGGCCACTTCTCTGCAAACTGCAGAGGAAAACTTGTCAAAGATCAAGACTACTACAAGAACAAATACAAATACAATGTAAAAGAAAGAGTTCTTGTAGCAGAAATGGAAGACTGGCTATCTGACTCAACAAGTGATGGTGAGGAAGAGCCTACCAATCTCTGTGGTATGGCTTTTTCAGATGGAAATCAAACTGATGAAGCATCCGAAGATAACTCTGAAAAGGTAAACTCTCTTTACACCTCTGACAGTGATCCTGAAATAGATGCTTTTAAACTAATTAATGAACTTCAGGATCTAAAGCAAAAGTTTGTTGAAGAAAAAGATAAGAGAGAGCAAGTAACAAAAGAGCTCATTTTTTACAAAAGAGAAAAGAATCTTCTGGAATCAGAAAAGAAAGAAATTTTTCTTGAAAAAACCAAACTTGAAGAAACCAACAAGCAAAAAGAAAAATCATTTTCGGAAGAAATAAAAGAGATTGAAAAAGTTTTAAAAGGAAAAGAAGATGAAGTAAAGAAATCTGAGTATGAAAGGCTCAATTCTATTGCCTTAACCAAATTTTTTCAAAAGGAAAGAGAAATCCTACATCAATCTCTAGATAGACAAAATCTAAGAATCAAAACCTATGTCAATGCACAAAGTGTTTTCGACAAAATAAAAACTCAGATGGACTCTCAAGGGCTAGGATTCAATGAGTTGAATTCATTTAATGGATTGGAGAAAACTTCACTTTCTTCCACTTTCTGTATAGGAAAGGTCCAAAGCTCTGAAGATCCATCTCTGAATAATTTCAGAAGAATGAAAACATCAGAGGGATCAAAAGCAAGAGCTTTAAATTTCAAAAATACAAAGTACTCTGAAGTAAAAGACATTAAAGAATCTGTGTTACAGATAAAAGAAGAAACTTCAGAGGTACACTTTACAAAACCTCAGAGCTATGATTCCAAAGAAATTTTCAGGTTTGATGCTTTCATCTCAAGAGAATCAGAGACATTTGAACCAAGTACCTCTGATACAAGTACTTCTGAAAATGAATCTCAGAACTCACTTAATCCGAATGCTCCTCTGTATTCACCAAAGTCAGATGAAAACATCAGAACTACGTTTAAAGATGATGTTCAAAAGATTTGGGAAGAAAATGTCATGGAGGACTTAAAAAGAAAAGAAAGCATGAAACGGATCATCAAAGTCTCTAGATCAAAAGAAATTAAAAAACCAATAGAGGTAGATATCTCTATTAAATCTAAGAGAGACTTTGTTGACTCTGATTCAGAATCTGATTTAGAGATTGATGAACAGATTTTTTGTAAACCAGGGAATGTAATTCACAAAAGGATAGAAACTGTTGGCTCTGGTATTTTGAATGTTCCAATTTCAGTATTCAAAACCAAAACCAGAATACCAATAAATCCTGATTTTGCAAATATGTGTTTACAAGCAAAAATATCTCTGGAACTTGAAAAAGAGTTGCAAGAAAAGGCAAAGAATAAAACAAACACTTCTGGTTCTTACACCTATAAAACAATAAAATTCTCTCCTGAACAAAAAGGCAAATGGACAAAAGTTAACCATATTGATCCTGTCTGTGCAGTAAGCAGCAAAGAAAAGAAGATGTTTTTGAACAAGAAAAAGCAACCTGAAAAGAAGACTGTCTATCAAGCAAAAAGAAAAGAAGTAGTTAGGGATAAAAGTAATATTCCTAGTACAAGTTACAAAAGAAGTCAAAATGTAACAAATGCTTTTAATAAAAAGAAAAACTTTGCTCCTACTTCTTCTTGTTCCATTAATTGTAACTGCATCTATCTCTTGATGAAACTGAAAAATCATTTTAAAGGATCACACTGCCTTTTGAATAAATAGCTGAAAAATATCTCAGAGACAAAAACTCAAAAGAAGACAAGAAAAGGCAAGACATCAAAAGATGAGATGCCAAAAAGTCATACAATTCCACCAAAGTCTAACACAAAAGAACCCATAATGAGGTGGGTACCTAAGAAACAATAATCTGTCTTGTAAAAACAGTCAATGCCAATCTGGTACCTAGATTCTGGATGTTCAAGGCATATGACTGGAAATAAAGAACTGCTATCCTCATTCAAAGAAAAATCCGGAGGAGCAGTTACTTTTGGAGACAACAAGCAAGGATAGATTAAAGGATATGGTGAATTATCAAGAGGAAATGTTTCTGTATCAAAAATTGCTTATGTGGATGGATTAAAACACAATCTGATAAGCATAAGTCAACTTTGTGATCATGGTTTCAATGTGAAATTTCAAAGAAAATATTGTTCACTTCTTCACTCAGAATCAGGTCAAGAAATGCTAAGACCAGACAGAAAAGGTAACCTCTACAGAATGAACTTTACCAAAATCACAGACACTGATTCAGAGAAACTTTGTCTTGTATCTCTGAATAGTGAGGAAATCTGGCTCTGGCATAAAAAGTTTTCACATCTAAACTTTTCTTCACTTGATAAGTTAGTTAAACTTAATTTGGTTAAGGGATTACCATCTCTAAAGTTTAACAAAGATCATCTTTGTTCTGCTTGTGAGATGGGAAAAATGAAAAGATCTTCCCATAAAACCAAAAGTGAAAACAACTGTCCTAGACCTCTTCACATGCTACATGTGGACCTCTGTGGTCCTATCTCTGTACAGAGTCTAGCAGGTAAGAAATACATTTTGGTTCTAATTGATGAATTTTCCAGATACACATGGATAGAATTCATTAGAGCTAAATCTGATGTACCTGAAATATTAATATGGTTGTTGAAAAGATTACAGGTTCTATTCAGCAGCAAAGTTCAGAAACTAAGAAGTGATAATGGAACAGAATTCAGAAATGCCAAAATCAATTATTATCTATCAGAAGAAGTCATTACCCCTAACTTCTCTGCAGAAAGAACTCCTCAACAAAATGGAGTAGTTGAAAGGAAAAACATAACACTTGTTGAAGCTGCCAGAACAATGCTTGCTGAATCTGATCTTTCAACAAATTTTTGGGCAGAAGCAGTAGCAACAGCCTGCTTCACTCAGAATAGAGATACAATTGTGAAGAGATTTCAGAAAACATCCTATGAACTCATTCACAATAGAAAACCCAATATTAAATACTTTCATGTTTTTGGATGCAGGTGTTATATTCTGAAAGATAGAGAATATCTTGGAAAGTTTGACAATAAAGATGATGAGGGCAAATTTATTGGATATTCATTAGCCTCAAAAGCTTTCAGAGTGTTCAATCTTAGAACAAGGACTATCCAAGAAAGCATCAATATCACTTTTGACGACAGTAAAAGCTCTGAACAAAAAGAAAGTTCATCACAAATATCTGAATCATCAAGGGAATCTGAATTAAACAAAATATTTGAAGATTTCTTTGATGATGAAGATATCTCTGAAGTTATCTTCAGAGACAGACAGAGAGAGGATTCAGAAGAACCTCAAGAAACAGGTACAACCCTTTCAGGGCCCTCTGAACTAACACCTTCTGTCTCACCAAATGCAGTTCAGCAAAGTGAATCAGAAGATGATCACGAAGTATCTGAAGCAACTCCAGAACCAAATGATGAACAAGAATATGCCTCTCTGGAACAAAACTCAGAGCCTCTGAACAGTACAACAGAGGCATCACCAACAGAGCCTCTGAACAGTACAACAGAGGTATCACCAACAGAGCCTCTGAACCGTACAACAGATGCATCACCAACAGAGCCTCTGAACAATACAACAGAGGTGTCACCAAACGTCAGAGCCTCTGAAACTCAAACTGCACAAATTATTGCTCCAATCACCAGATGGACAAAAGATCATCCAATTGATCAAATCATTGGATCCTCATCCAAAGGAGTTAAAACAAGATCTGCCACCATCAATGAATGCTTCTATGTAAACTTTTTGAGCATTATTGAACCAAAGAAGGTAAAAGAAGCTCTTGAAGATCCTCATTGGATTTTTGCAATGCAGGATGAACTTCAAGAGTTTGTAAGAAACAAAGTCTGGACCCTAGTTCCCATTCCCAAAGGAAAATTTGCAATTGGAACGAAATGGGTTTTCAGAAACAAAAAGGATGAGGATGGAATAATAATCAGAAACAAAGCCAGGTTGGTTACAAAAGGATATTGCCAGGAAGAAGGCATTGATTATGATGAAACCTTTGCACCTGTAGCTAGGCTAGAAGCAATCAGAATCTTCTTAGCCTATGCTGCACACAAAGGATTCAAAGTTTATCAAATGGATGTTAAATCTGCATTTCTTCATGGTAAATTAAATGAAGAAGTCTATGTCCAACAACCACCTGGATTTGAAAGTACAAAGTATCCTAATCATGTGTATTATTTGGATAAAGCTCTGTATGGACTCAAACAAAGCCCCAAGAGCTTGGTATGAAACACTGTCCACTATTCTGATTAACAATGGATTTAAAAAGGGCACAATTGATACTACCTTATTCATCAAAAGGTACAAAAATGAGATGCTTTTAGTACAAATTTATGTTGATGACATTATATTTGGCTCTACCAATCAAAAGTATTGTGACAAGTTCTCAGAGTTGATGAAGAGTGAATTTGAGATGAGCCTCAAGGGAGAATTAACTTTCTTTCTAGGCTTACAAGTAAAACAAACTTCAGAAGGTACATTCATAAGTCAATCTAAGTATGTCTCTGAAATTTTGCAAAAATACAAACTCAATGATTCAACTTCGATGAGAACACCTCTATCCACCGGAGTCAAACTTGACTCTGATCCATCAGGAGAGTCTGTGGATATAAAAACCTACAGAGGCATGATAGGTTCACTATTATACTTAACTGCAAGTAGGCCTGACATAATGTTTGCAACATGCATTTGTGCTATATATCAAGCAAATCTAAAGGAATCTCATTTAACTGCTGTGAAAAGAATTTTCAGATACCTCAGAGGGACACAAACATTAGGCCTCTGGTATCCAAAACTTTCAAGTTTTGATCTAACAGCTTACACTGATGCAGATCATGCTGGATGTAAGCTTGACAGAAAAAGTACCTCTGGGTGTTGTCAGATATTGGGCAATAAGCTGGTAAGTTGGTCATCCAAGAAACAAAACTGTGTTTCCACTTCAACTGCAGAGGCAGAATATGTTGCTGCTGCTAGTTGTTGCTCACAAGTATTATGGATGAAAACTCAGCTCAGAGATTATGGCCAACAATTTGACAGAATTCCAATTCTCTGTGATTCAAAAAGTGCCATAGCCATCTCTGCCAATCCAGTACAGCACTCCAAAACCAAGCACATCGATGTAAGGTACCACTTTCTGAAAGATCATGTTGAAAAAGGAACAATAGAGATGTATTTTGTAGCAGCTGAACTTCAACTTGCTGATATTTTCACAAAAGCTTTAGATGAACGAAGGTTAAATTTTTTAATTAGCAAGTTGGGAATGTTGAATATGTCTACCTAACAAAAGAGCAGAGTCCCTGAATCGAGTAGAATATCAATTTACTTAAATGAAAACATCAGAGTCTCTGATCCTTTCATCAGAGCCTCTAGACTTTCAAATATGGTAAAAATCACTCTTTTAAAATCTCCAAGCATGTGTCAAGGGGGAGACAACGACCCTTTCATCTTTCAAGGGGGAGAAAAGATCTCCTCTGAGATTTATATCAGAGCCTCTGATCTTGTCTCTGATGTTTATATCAGAGCCTCTGATCTTGTCTCGTTAAACAAATCCCCCAGGAAATTCTTTTAAATAATAAATCTTTTTGGATAACCACTCGTTTCTTTTCAAAAACCCAACTGGCGGTTTTCTGACACAAATCGGTTCTCCCCTACACGCCTAAACGTGTCACCCATCAATTCGGGGATGATGGAACGTCCTTTCTGCTATTAAGACTCTCATTTGCCGCTTCAATAACCTCTCCCTCTACCTTCCTTTTGTAGTTATAAAATACCCTTGTTCACTTCCCATTACTCTTTACGCTCTCAAAATCCAAAAGCCGATTCTCTCTTTCTAAGCTTTCATCTTTCTCAACCTGCAACAATGGCGGCTCATTCCCAAACTTCAGATAACTCAAGCAAACTTGTTCCAAGCTTGAATTTGGTACAGTTCGACGTTCCAGTCAAAGGAAACAACTACTTTCTGGACGTAACTCCATCAAAATATGATGAACAGTTTCGCCCAATCCTCGACTTTTTCACCAACTGCGAACTCAATGATGTTCTAACCAAACATGCCTCAGATATTCCCCTTCACTTTGTCCAACAATGGTGGTATTCAAGTGAATACGACGATGAAAAGGAAGGACTAGTTGGGCACATTGACCTAGCTGAACAAAGCTTAAACATAAGAATAACCCCACAAACCCTAACTCGCCGATTCAACCTCCTCACTACAACTGATCTTCAAATAGAAACCTTTGAGAAACCCCCAACTCAAGAAGTTCTTCTTCAGTTCCTCCAACACTTAGGCTAGAACAAAGAAATAACACGCCTCAGTCAATTCAGACGTCAGTACCTGCCTCCCAAATGGAACTTTATGTTCAGTGTTCTCAACCGAACAATAACCTGCAAGATTGGAAGTTAGGATCAGACTCATCCAGCGATAATAGCCATAATGTATGCTCTCTTTTTCAACAGAAGCATCAATATGGCCCACATTCTCTTCTGTGAGATGCTGACAGCGGTGGACAAGAAGAACAAGGACTTGGCCAAAGGAAAACAACCAATATCGGTACTGTTTCCCCAATTCATCTCAGTGGTCATTCAACGAGCAATGGAGAAATTCTCCATCACTGAGGAGGGCCCAATGAAACCTCTGTTTATGATGAACTCATTCAAAGCCACAGAGGTTCCTCCTTATCCACATGACCGACGTTTCCCACACACCATGATTGAAATTATTCCTGCTGACTCTCCTACCCATCTCTTACTTAGTCGTGTTGCCCAATCATCAGAACCGATGATGGGATCCCCAACACATTTAGGTTCCGAGCCTGAGCCTGAATCAGAGAGTGATATCTCTGATACTGCTCAAAACATTAACAGTGCGCAACCAGAGGGTGGCTCTGAGAGAGTGAGGAAGAGAAAACATGAGAACCCTCCCTCTGACGAAGAGAATAACTCTGTCAGAGTAGAGGAAGGTGAGCACGAGAGATTTCCAGAGGGTGAGTTTCTAAATCTAGAATCTGAGGGTGGTGAGGTAGAAAAAGATGTCCTTGATGACACAAATGAGAGAATCCAAAGCCCAAATCCCAGTGCAAACAAATTTACTGTCCAAGATGGTCCAGCATCAATGGACATTGAAACAGAGGTGCACACCTCGAACCCTTCCCATCCTAACCGCTCAGAGGCATCTGTTTCTGCCTCTGACGCATGCACCAGAGGGGAAAACTCTGATACGGCTAAGTCCTCCCAAAAGGACTTAGACCAAGATAAAAATACTCAATCACCCCAGAGTATGTCACCTCCACCCACACATGATGCCTTTGTGGCTCAAACTAAGTTGGACCGTCCCTTAGAACGTAAGGATTGCCTGTCAGAAAAAGAATGGCACGACCTTATTGCACAAGGAATCCTTAGCCTGGACAGCAAGGTTTCTAAACACATTCGGTTCTCATCATCAGATTCTGACTCTGATGATCAGAGACCAATCGGAACCATTATAGGGAAATCCTTGAAAAAGGGTCCCCAAGGATTAATGGGAAGTCCTTCCGGAGACAACATCAAACCACCTCCGACAGAAGGCCCCTCTGAACTTGAGGGAAACTTAGAATCATGTGTTGATCCTAAGGTTACCCCCTCTGATTACGTTACCAAAGAGGAGTTCAAAATCTTTGGTGATGAAATCAGAGAATCTCTGAAGGAGATAAAACTTCAAATGGAGAAGACCTCAGAGGCCTCTGCCTCTAACTCTGAAGTTGAAAAGCTCACTTCAGAGGTCTCTGAGTTGCGCACCACGATTCTCAATCAGACAGAAAAACTGGATGCTCTGGAAAGCTTGGTCATAAAGAATGACTCCGTATTGTCCAGAGAAATTCAGAACTCCAAAACAGAGATCCTCCAGGCAATTCCACCTACCTCTGCCCCCACTCCAACAAATGCAGACTTCTCTCAATTCAAAGAGGAAATCTTGCGTTCTTTGGCAGAGGTAATTGCAAAGATCCCTACCTCCTCTGCTGATGCTCCTGCTACAACAGAATTCATTACAAAGGCTGACCTGACCAACTTCTCGAAGAAGATCACCAGCAATGTAATGAACATCTCCAGCAAGTTCGTCTCCAAGACCACTAAGCAGAACAAGAAGATTGAAGACCTTCTGAAGAATATCAAATCCTCAAAGGGAATATTGAAGAGAAAAGAACCAGAGGTCGCATGCTCTGAAGAAGCGAGGAAGAAGGCTAGATATGAAGATTCTGATGACGAAGATGACCAACCTCAGGGGTCATCCGATCTTCATAAGGGGGAGAAGACTCCTACTCCTAAACCTGTTATAACACAAAAGGAGTCCACTCCCTCTGAATCAAATCAAAACAAGGAAAAAGGAATAGAGAAACACTCAACCTCTACCTCTGCTGAAGATATTCAGGCCACTCTAAAGTCGCCAGTTCCGATTATTTTCTTAGGGCCATCGACTGCAGGTGCTCCATTAGTTCCAATCACAGCTGAACAAATCACATCTGCAAATCAAGAAACTATTGGAGCTCTGGACGAAGAAGAAGATGAACAGCTCGTAGACTTCTCAACATCAGAAGATGCATTCTCATCACCAGAAAGACCAACTTATGTGATGAGAGATGCCTACGAATCAGAATCTGAAAAGGAAGAAAAATCAGATTCTGAAAAAGAAGTTGAAGTAGTTGATGTCGAAGAATATGTCTTCAAAAATGCTCAACCACATCATACTTCAAAAACGTCAGAGGTGAGGGAATCACCAGAGATAGATGGCTACATCTCTGAACCCTCAAAAGAAGATCCTCCACAATCAATGGAACCAGAAACCATGGTTGTTGATGAACAGGCTCCTTCAGAGAAGCCTGTTCAGAAAGCAAGCATCAGTCTTCTAGCAAAAGTGTTCAATAAACCTCTCTCTTTCCCCGAATCAAATCCCGAAGCTTCCATAGAAGACCACTTCAGATACATTTACTGTGAGTTCAACATGGCAGACACACTGGTCATTCCTCTGAATCCAAGAATCAGAGAGGACATGCCAGACTATGAGCAAAGATTTATCAGAGATAAAACCAAACCAAGAGCACAGGTCCTCTCTGATGATCCAATCATCAAAATCAACAAAATCTCAGAAAAGACCTTTGCTTACAACAAGATTATCTATAGGAATTATGTGGTAACTCGATCTGATCAGAAGATTTACGAGTTCAATGACAATGATCTCGTAAATCTAAATCCATATGATTTACCACATTTATATGCCTATTGCTCTTCCAGGTATGATCATGGAAGAAGGGAAATCAGGATGGGCATGGTTGAAGTCCGACGGGCAATGGAGCCCTATGTCAAACACCGAGCAAAACGTGACATTCAAATTGCTTTGAACCTAGGGGAAGAGAAGCTGGAGGTAACTGAACCTGTGGAGTCATTCGACAAACTTAAAGAACAGAAGACTGGATCAATCGTTGCAGAACCTCTTGGTTTCGTCTTTAGAATAAATCAAGAAAAGAAGATCTTTCTAGCTTCGGAAGTGTCGAAGTACTCTGATGAAACCTTGAGAGGTATAAAGAAATTGATCCATGTAAAGGAAGAAAGGCACAGAGCAGATTTATTGGCAAAGCTTGACTTAGAGATCGACTCGATGATCAACTTCAGAGCTCTGATCATGAAATTCCATGGAATCTGTTCAAGTGACAAATTGTAGTCTGTTTCTTTATTTCTTTATTATTACTTTCTTTGTATTAAACTTCCAAATGTTTAAGAAGTAATACTTAAGAGGATGATTTTCTCCTCTATGCTTTCTAGTTTAAAATTCAATTCTCTGTTATTTTTGTATCTTTTATTTTCGACACTTAGGGGGAGATTGTTAGCTCCAAATCATCTGCTTATTAAAGTGTTGAAAATACCCGTCCTATTTCAGAGGACTTTCAAGAAGATACACTTCAGAGGACGAAGACGTCAGAGGAAGAACAACGTCAAAGGACGAAGACTTCAGAGGATGAAGACTTCAGAGGACACACCTGCCTCTGAAGTACTTATCAGCAAATGAAGACATCAGAGATGGCTTCATCAGAGCCTCTGTAGAAGACATCCTTTGAAGACATCAGAGATGGCTTCATCAGAGCTCTGAAGACATTCTCTCTGAAGATGTTAACAAGTTCTGAGAATGAACAGAAGAACAGATAACACGTCACTTAGTGATAAGATTTACTTTCTAGAGTAGGTCACTGTTCAGCATGCTTTTTCTCGTCATACAAGTACACTGCTTACTTTATGGTCCTATAAATAGGACCATCACCTTATTGTTCAAAGTGTGCTTAAGAAGTTATATATCTGATAATATAAGTTGAATACTTTATTCTAAGAATATCTTGTTTATCCTTATCTGCTTTATGAACTGTGATATTTGAATCTCCTTTGATATTAAACTGTATTACTTCCGCTGTCATTACTCTTATTGTTTATATCATTATTACGAGATTAAATCAGGGATCCAACAATCTTCAACTCGAGAATATATAGTTGGTCCATCCAATGGTGGCCTTAATACTCCATGCTCAACTTTTCCGTCAAATGGTTCCTTCAAATTGCGGTATGTGTGACCCCTTGGTAGTGATCTTCGATGCCCCATGAACACGTTTTTCTTACAATTTCTCAACCTCAACGAATGTGTGTCATCTTCACATACAGGACACGCTTTCGCTCCTTTTGTACTGTATCCTGACAAATTGCCGTATGCTGGAAAATCATTTATGGTGCAAAATATCATGGCCCGTAATCGAAAATCCTCTTTACCATACGCGTCATATACTTGAACGCCTGAACTCCATAATTCTTTTAAGTCCTCAATTAACGGAGCCAAATAAACATTAATGTCGTTCCCGGGTTGTTTGGGACCTTGAATTAACAATGACATCATGATATATTTCCGTTTCATGCACAGCCAAGGCGGAAGATTGTAGATGCATAACAGAACTGGCCAGGTGCTATGACGGCTGCTCATGTTTCCAAATGGATTAATCCCATCCGAACTAAGACTAAACCGAATATTTCTAATTTCGTCGCCAAATTCTTCAAAATCATAATCGATATTTCTCCATTGAGGAGAATCAGCCACATGTCTTATTTTTCCATCTCTTTTACGCTCTTCGGCATGCCAACACAACAATTTTGCATCTTTGGGGTTCGCGAATAATCGTTTCAGCCTTGGCACAATGAGTAAATACCATAATAATTTAGCAGGGGGGCCATTTTTCATCTCATCACTGTTTTCTTCCGCATGTTTTTTCCGCTTATACCGTGATGTACCACATCTAATACATTCATGTAGGTTTGCATACTCGTTTCGGTACAACATACAATCATTTGGACATGCGTGTATCCTTTCAATTTCTAACCCCATTGGACACATTAATTTTTTTGCTTGGTATAAAGAAACAGGCAACTCATTATCTTCGGGAAGCATTTCATGCAAAATCTCTAATAGTCTAGTGAAACTTTTATTACTCCAACCATTGCTTGCTTTTATGTTAAATAATTTCAAAATTGCTGAAAGCTTGGTAAATTTTGTACAACCGACATACAACGGTTTTTCAGAATCAACAAACAATTGTTGAAAATCTTCATAATGCTTATCAGCAACATTATGTTCCACATCATGTAACATATCATATATATTATCACGACTGCTATTGTTTGAATCATCGTTATCATCGATATTACAATCATGACTCGTGTTCCGTTCATCAAACACCTCACCATGTCGTGACCAAATCGTATACCCTTCCATAAACCCACGACATATCAGATGTCCTTGAATAACATGATAATCAGTAAACTGGTGCAAATTGTGGCAATCTTTACAAGGACACCAAATGTAATGGTCCCCATTGTTCACCCGATTATCTTCAGCAACTTTAATAAACTCATCCAAATTGGTCAAATATTCAATGGTAGCATGGGGTATTTTGTACATCCAGGTATCACGATCCATCTGTAATGTAGAAAACAAACTATTAATGAAATGCATGCAATGCATGAATAGAACAAATGGCAGGTGGTCAGTCCTAACCCACTTTTTGAATAATCTGTCTCATATGTGAATACGTATTAGCGGATTAAGTATTTTTAAAAAATCCGACAGCATTTCCCATTAGCTCCCCAAATATGCGTCTGAAACACATACTCGTAGGAGCAATGGGAAATATCTACCGATTTTTTCATAAATACTTAATCCACTAATCCGTATTCGCATCCTAAATGAGACAAATTATCCAAAAAGCAGTCCCAAAACGGGGACTATCTGAAAGTAATCTCTATTAGATTATTTCAGACGGGTATAAAATCTAAAGCATATGCAATGTTGTTACTAATATATAGAAAACTATGTATGTTCATGCAATACAGAAAAACTAAAATTAATTAAGATGACAAATATTTACCTTGTTCCACCGATTTTTTCAAACGAGCAAGTTGATTTTGGTAATCTGTTAGCCAAACGAACGATCCTAAAAAATATAAAAAACAATTTACACCATTAATTATATATTATTTCACATATACATACATTCATGAATTATATATATATATATATATATATTATGCATGTATATATGTGTGTTATATTTGTGTGTTGTGCATGTGAGGATATATAGAGATAAACAATAATTAATATATTTAGTGAATTACCTTATGAAAATCTTCAAGTTAATAGAGATGTAGAAAGAGAGAAATTGCTAGTAGCCGTCATATGCATTTGCTGGGAAGAAAGAAAATAATAAAGTGTTTAGGTATTTGACCTAGGGAATTGTGGAGAATAAATGCTACCCGGTTTCCTTAAAACAACCGGGTAGGATTCCTTAAAAACACGGGAGTTATACAATCCACCAAATAGTACCTGGTTTATTAAAAACAACCGGGTAGGATTGATTAAAAAACGCACGGCCATTTCAACCCACCAAATAGTACCCGGTCGGGTATCATACCGGGTACGTTTAATATAAATGGAACCCGGTTTCTCATTATAAACCGGGTACTGTTATGGTTCCCGAATTTTCAACCATATATAACCCGGTTTATTATGCGATGACGGGTAGGAATCTCATTAGAAACAAATAGAACCCGGTTTTTATGTTAACCGGGTTCTATTTAGGGGGTTGTATTAGACTTTCTGTAGTAGTTCTTCACTGTGATGCAAATCTTTTCCTTAGAAAATAATTCAGCCTCAAACAATCCGTATCGATGCGAATTCTATACTTAAAAAACATTTCATCTTGGAAGCCACTTTTCACATACAACGTCATGCGAATATCTCACTTTTCGTATCCAACGTCATGTGAGTTTTTCACTTTTCTCACAGTGTAGCTTGCGAATTCCATCTTTTCGCACACAACTTAAGCACAGTAGCATACAAATTCTCCACTTTTCACACATTGCTACTTGTGAATTCCGTACTTAGAAAAATTTGTTGTGTCCAAGGATGATGTGACATGGGAATTCCTCGTTACTTAGCCATGCGAGTTCTTCAAACTCTTGCGAATTCTATGGATCTTGCAAATTTTGTCGACTGAAACTTCAAAAAATCTTCAAATTTTCCTTGAATTTTTCGAATTTTGAGATCAAACTTTGTACACATATTTGAAATTAACATTAGACCTGTGTGTCCCTGATTTATGACAAGTTCTTATCAACACAAACAACAACAATGATTTACCAACCTGATTGATAAATAAACGCGGATTACAAATTGATGTTCGTGATTTACACATTGAAACTCTCTGTGTTTTTCTCTCTGATGAACAGTAAACGTGAGTGTGTGTGTTGTAATCTGATTGTGTTATCTCTCTTTCTCAACACACTAACTAACATAATATCTAATTCTAAATAATATCCTAAAATATCTAATAACTTAGATATTTAGGATTAATAATAAAATACTAAAACTAACTTTTACATTTTTTTACAAACTAACATTAGACCTATATCGAGAGTTGACTTTCCAGCTTTAGCTTCAGATTGCGATCTTCAGATTGGATGATCTTGAATCCAATAGATCTGTGCGCTAACAATCTGCCCCTTTGGATCCAGATCATTACTAAAAAGATTTAGCAATTCAGTGTTCTCTTTCAGCTCAGAAGATGCAATCTCCCTCTTAGTCTTCAACAAGTAGCAATCTCTCCAAAAGGCGTAGATAAACTCTCTTTCAGATGATGGGAAGAAATTATCTTCAGATTTAGTTCAGAATGTTGTAGCAAAGTATCTTCAAAGAATTTTTTTTCTCAAATCAGCATGTCTTCAGAATACTTGCTCTAAACTTGTGTTGTTCCCCATTTCTTGTGTAGCTCTTCTCCCCCTTTTTGATGAAAAGAGCAACGAGTTCATCAAAACTTTTATGTCAAAAAATGTCTTTCTTACAGAGCCTTTGATTCGTCAATTCAAAAGATATTCATATAGATATTTGCAAATCCAGACAAAATAATCGTGTAACACATGAATCAATAAATGAATCAGTTAAAATGCCTGTCGGTAACACAAAGTCACTGCGTGTAATGAATACACATTGTAAAGGAGCTTTGTTATGTTCACTCCCCCAGGGCTTCCATTCAATCATCGAAACACCACAAAGGTAATTTCTATAAACGTTATGACAAAGAAACAAATTCCTTGTGTGTTCATGCAAGTGATAAAAAGAATTAAGCACTTGATGATTGCTTATAAGGCTCAATATTGTGTAAACCACTGGGACAATAGTAAGTTAAACACAGACTCAATGTGCATAATTGAAGTGCGAAGGTGGGGCAGACTTCCTTCTTTTCAATATCCTGATTTTCCAAACTAAAATCAGATAGTAAAGGTACTGCTTCCCCTTTGAAAATGAAAATTTTCCTTTTAAGAAGAAAATGAGTAGCTGGTGGGGTAAATCAAGAGTTGGAATGGGCTAGTTGCCTGTTTCAATAATGTTCACCAAATAAATGTGAAACACTAGAAATGTGGTTGCCCGACGCAGAAAGTAGTTGGTGCAGAGTTCTTATATTCTTTTAACTCTGTTCTCACACCCTCTTTTCTTTTAAACATTAAGCTTACTCTAACCAATCTCTCTTTTGCATTATATCTCATCACACAACCCACACTCATTTCTTTTTTATTTCTCACACTCAATCACTATGGATTAACCTCTTGGGTAGGAAACACTGGTTAACGTGTATCCATAGAAGTTGTGTTAAGTCCTAGCACACTGATCCCATGTTTTCCTATGAAGCATATGATGCTCAAAATGGTTTAACTTATCAGTTAAAGCTCAAAGATTAATAAGAAAACATTAAAAATTTCACTTTCAAATTATAAAATCTGGTGAAGAATCGGAAAGTGATTTGAACATTTAAGAACATGTTTCCAATGAATGAAAGTTATCCTTCTTTCAACCGTATATGAGATTAAGATAAAGGATTATACCTTTACGTGCGATCTTACATCTCATGAAGCTAAGCTTAAAGTCATAAAGATATGAACATGTAAGCGTCTCTCAAACTGCAAATGTCTTGAAGTTAAAGTCAATCAACAAAAACACCTCTAAATCTGGAGTCGATCAACATACAGAAAACAAAAATATTTTGAACAAAAATTTCTCAAGTTCCATCGATTCTTCTAATTTGATTGAAATCAAAGCTTGTAATTGATCCAAGTTGGTTCGACTATAAGCATAGGATCAATCTAGAAACAAATCTCGTCCAAATAAGCACCAAATTGAAGAAATCTAAATTCACATAACACTATTCATACGATCAAGTCACTCTTCCATTGAAAAAATTGCAATCTCGATCGTTTCGATGAATAATTTCTTCGATTAGGCTCTGATACCACTTGTTAGGTCACATGATCACAATTAGTTCAATGTTAGAAGATTAATAAGAGGATGGGGGATGAATTTATAGTTTTATTCCCAAACTCTAGAGAGAGGAAATGTTTCTCTCTCTAGAAACACTGAGAAAGTATACAACTACATTTTTGAATGAAAGTTACTTTCAAACATACAAACAACTCCTATTTATACCCTCACACTCTTGTTTACATTAAAGTCCAAACCCAATGTACAAGGCCTAAAATACAATAATGATGACTTTACAAAACTTCCAATACTTAGAAAATTTTATGTTCTAACAACCTCCACTCTTCGGGAGGCGATTGAAGAGACACAACTGATGGAAGACGCCTACTGTTATTCCCAGATTCAAGTTCTAATCACTAACAACAATCGTGATGAACAATTCGTAAATCATATGTCATTGATTACAAAACCACAAATTACAATCTCACTTTTTCTCACTACAACTTTCTCTCACTAGAATATGAACAATGAAACTCTTCTCTGATTAACTCCGTATCACACACTTACTTACAAACTAACAAGGACAAGAACTATTTATACTAACAACAACAACAAGGAAACAAAATACAACTACTTTGACTTTAACTTTATTACAAAGACTTTGACATTCATACTTGAGAGTTGACTTTGAGATTTGACTTGCTTGACTTTCATCTTCAAACTTTATGATCTTGCATCCAAAAAATATGTGCTCTAACATTCTCCCCCTTTGGATCAAGATCATATCTAAAAAGATTTTGCGATTCAATTTTCTCTCTTTAAGCTTAATTTGAATCTTCTCCCCCTTTCTGTACAAACATTACAAACTTCCTCTTTGTAGATTAAAATCAGATTAAATCTTCTATTTTATGCTTATAACATTCTCCCCTTTCTTTGATAAAAGAATTATTCAAAGCTTTCAGCAATCTTTCCAAAACCTGTTCTTCAAGAATAATAACATTCTTCCCCAAGGATGTAAAATCTCTTTCAGACACAACTCTGATTGCTTCAACAAATTATCTTCAAATAAAATTTCAGTAAAATCCTCATCAAATCAACAATTCTTGATATTTTCTTTCATCTGTAACATTTCTTGAATATCTCTCCCCCATATCTGATACAAACATTTGTTTCTAGACATTTCTTTAACTTTGTCATCTCCCCCTTTTTGATGATTGCAGCATCGAGATCATCAAAACTTTCTACAAGAAATGTCACTTCATCTATTCTGACCACTGATCTTATCAAGAGCCTCTGACCATCTATTGATCCAAAAAGATATTCATCCGAATCTTTGCAAATTCAGACAAATTATAAGTGTAACACCTGAATCAACAAATGAATCAGTTACGTTGTATGTCAGTAACACGAAGTCACTGTGTGTAACGAATACACATGGGAAAAGGAACTTTTGTGATGTTCACCCCCCATGTCTTCCATTCAATCATCGAAACACCATAAGGAAATTTCTATGAACGTTATGACAAGAAAACCAAATTTCCTTGTGTTTTTGTGTAAGTGTTTGAAAAATTAAGCACAAATGATTGTTTTATATAGTCTCCAAATTGTGTAAACCATTAAGACAACAACAGTTAAACACAGACTCGATTATGCATGATCGAAGTGCGAAGGAGGGGTAGACTTCCTTCTTTTTCAATATCCAGATTTTCCAAATGAAAATCATATAGCATATGTGTTGCATCCCCTTGATATATGAATCATTTTCTTGTGAAGAAGAAAATGAGTAGCTGGTGGGGTTTTTATCAAGAGGTGGCATGGGCTACTTGCCTGTTTCAATAATGTTCACGAAAAATTGTGAAACACTAGTAATGTGGTTGCCCGGCTCATAAAAAGTTGGTGAAGAGTTTGATATTCTTTTACTCTGATCTCTCACCCTCTTTCATTTAAATCATTGAGCTCACGTGTTAAGTATGATTTTATAGTAATTATTGTATTTTATTGATCCAAACTCTCTCATTGATTTGATAAAGACCCTCTTCTATACTTAGTGAAAATTACGTTTTAATATGTATTAGTGTTTCACTATCAGCGATCAGACTGAATCTGTTCAGTTATCGCTGATAGTCTTTCTTATAAACATTTCTATGTATTAGTGTTTCACTATCAGTGATTAGACTGAGTTTGTTCAGTTATCACTGATAGTTCCTGAAGTAAACAGCCAACGTAATCCCTGAAGACAAGTCTCGCGTCAACATATGTTCATAGCTGAATCGAAGACGAAGCTGCTGAACAAAGAGAAGTCTTCTAGTGACCTGATGCGGATATCAGTGAAGCAAAGACAACTCTACAAATACGCGAAGGAACATGAGGAAAACCTTCAGCGATAGCTGAACCTCTTTATCTCTGCAAGAAGATATACTCAGCGATCAATCGATCACAAAGCTTATGCCTCAAGTTTCCTTTTGTCTATCCTTGCACAAACTAGTACTATGTGTCAGAACGGACATGTCTCTGCCACCATACGTACAACAACTCTGTCAACTACACTGTTCATGACCCGGCCGAAAGCATGTCTCCCAAAATTCAGACTCCCAAAGCCAATCTGTGAACGCCACGTGTAAAGTACCCTGCCATGCATTTAATGCATAGGGTATAAATAGGAAGTTCACCCCTTCATCTGAAGGTGTGCTCAATCCTTGAACTCCATATAGAAACCATTGTTTTCTATCTCTTTTAATTCCCCATTCTCTGAATTTCTTGTGCAATCATCTTAGTGTTTCTTAAGTTTGTTTAAATTAAGTCTGTCTTAATCTTATTCCGCAACAAACTTGTAAATTGTATTTTTGATTTATCAATAAACAATTTATTAAACTTTAATTTCTGTGTTTGTATTCAACCCCCCCTTCTACAAACTTGTTAAGCACCTCCGGGACCAACATATTTATAGGCTTGGTCTTATACAATGTTTAGGTTGCTTATCTGTGTTCTATAAGGCTAGGGTATTTAAGTCCCTTTGGGCTTTGGTCTTTGTAAGACATTCACGCACATCAATCACATTGTTACTTTACGCTTACAATCTCTCTCTCTCTCTCTACTTTCTCTCTCTAGTGATTTAGAGGATTCTTGTATTATCAATTGGTATCAAAGCCAATCTAAATCTGAGAGAATTGAGAGATTCGTTTTTCGTATACTGAATTTGTGAATTAATCTGAAAAGTTGATCGATTTTCTTGAATTTTTCAAGAAAATCTCGTTTTTGGATTTTTCATCAAATTCGGACTTGTTTGTGATCGAATTTCTGTGTAAATTGGTTTGTTGGATTCCGTTTTGAATATAAAACATTTTTAATTCACATCGATTTGCAAGAAAAACAAGTTTGGGTGTTCATTTTTGTGATTTTTCGATTTATGGAAAAACGTATTTTGCGTACTGTTCATATAAAGAATTTCAGAAATTGTGGTTTTTGATTGAAATTTTTGTTTGAAAGTTGTTGTAAATCTGTTTTCGAACAATTCTCAGTGAGAAATTTTATCAAAATCTGTTTTGTAATTGTTTTATTGAAGACTTCTAAGTTTTATCTTCGGTTTGCGCCAGATCTGTAGATTGCGCGAGTTCATCGAGCATTGCGCGAGTTCATCCTGTTCTTCAAAGATTTGCGCCAGTTATTGTTCAAGAAAAGTTCAAGTTTTCTTGGTTCTCGTCACCTTCATCTTGCACGTAGATCAGATTGCGTCTGATTCAGCTCACGCAAATCCATTTTGCGTCATCACTGTATCATGCAAAGTCTATTTTGCGTCTCCTATGTATCACGCAAAGTCAAGTTTGCGTTTTCAGTGATTCGTGAAAAGTCAAGTTCTCGCCAACAACAGTTCACGCAACTCTCAGTTTGCGCTAGTACTTGATCGCGCAAAGTCAAGATCTCGTCATTCAAGTCTCACACAAAGCTTTCTTTGCGTCATCTTTGCATCACGCAAACTCAAGTTTGTGTCATTGTCTTCTCACGCAAAGTTTGGTTTGCGTATTCATCATCTCACGCACAGTTTGTTTGCGCCTTCAACTATTCACGCAAATCTCAGTTTGCGTCTTCAACTGCTCGCGACAATCCTCGTTTGCGCCATCTGCTGCTCACGCAAATATCTAGTTTGCGCCAGTTCAGTCAAGACTTAGAATTTTTCTGGATTTATGAGATATGGATTCTGCAAAATTTGCTTATCAAGCTCAGTTCCACAAAAATGATCTCATGATGTCATTGGGTACAGAAAATCATCCTCCGGTGCTGATTGATGAAAACGAGCTTACACAGTGGCAAGATAGATTTCTGAATTTTATCGAGCGTCAAAAGAACGGAAATGATATGATGAATATTCTATCTGGAGGACCTTTTGAAAAACCCATTCTGGCTTCTGGATTATATAAACCGACCAAAGAATATACACCCGATGAGTTATCGCAGTATCAAGCCGATCGTGATATAAAGGCAAATCTGATGCTAGCCTTGCCAAACTCTATCTACAACAGGATTGATTGTTTCAAAAATCATCCTAATCTTATGTAGCAATAGCTAGAAAAGATTATGCTTGGATCTTCAGTTGCAACTCAACTCCGGCATACGCGTTACATGAATAACTTTGAAGAATTCAAAGCCAAGGATGGGGAGTTATTGAAAACTGTGTATGACAGATTATGTGTCGGGATTAATGATCTGAGGAAAATTAAAGTGGAAAAGACTGAGCTTGAGACAAATCTAAAATTCCTCAATGCACTTCAACCAGAAAAGAACAAATCTTGCCACAAATTGAGGAATGATGTCAGAATATCTTCAATGCAGATCCAAGAGATGTTTAATTGGAAATGATCAGACTTCTGATGATGACACTGATGAAGATGAGGTATATTCTGAGTTTGATTTCAATTTCATTTCCTCTCAAATGAACATTATTATAACTGCTTTATCTGATATTCGTTTGAACTTAATATCTGAAAAAGAATTTAAATTCAGAAAAGTCAGATTTGATTGACAAATTAAAAATTTCTTTGAAAGATGAAAAATCTATTTTGGTTAATACTAAAGACATCTTTCAAAAGAAATTGGATGATTTGGAAAATTCAAATAAGACTTATCTTGAGTCTTTGACTGAAATGACCTCATTAAAAGATAATTTTTCGGCTAAAATAAATGAGTTAGAAGAACAATTATATCGAAGGAATCAATCTGAGCAAACTATTTATTTGAACAAACCGAGGAGTTATGAGTCTATAAAAGAAAAATGGGGACTTGGTTTTGAAAATCCTCATTCTTTAAATAATGCAATTGAAATATACCCAACTTTATATAAATACGATTATCTAACACTTGCTCAATATGCTCCTCAATTTAAAATTGATTGGATGAATGAAAAGCAAATGTTAGAAATCGAAAATGAGAAAAGGATGAATAATAAGAAAAAGGAAATTTCTTTTGTTTATACGAGCGAAAATGCTAAATATTTTCCTGAAATGTTAAGAAAATGCCGCAAAAGCTTAAATGATATATCTTCCCTTAAGTATTCAGTGTCAGATGATTATGTTGATATATATGCTGCTAAATCTGACAAGGAAAATATATCTCCAATCTTTTATGATTCTAAGAGATATACTCCTCCATTAGTTTTAGAAGGAAAAATTATTGACATTGAAGATAAGATGGAAGATCAAATTATTCAAAAAGAAATTGAATCTGATATTTTTCTTTCTTTCATGACATCATGTCTTGAAGAAAATTTATTTTCACAAAAACAAGATTCAGTTTCAGGCCTTTCTTCTGATTTTCAAGAAAATAAAAAGGAATTTCTAAAATCTGAAAACCTTTCTCAAAAATTTTCTGACTCCGAGGTTAGTTCAGATGTATTGATTTATCAGATGGGTGCCTTAGATAAAATTGCTTCTTCTGATTCAAATATTAAAACAAAAATTCTTGATGATTCTTTTACGCTCAATGATGATTATTATAAACCAAAGCGTAAAAGAAGACGGTCTGATATTGTAGATTTCCCAATCACAATCAAGCAATCTATCAATCTAAACAAGGTTTGACATTTAAAGTCTAGAGACAGAGTAGAGAGAGAAACATGTTCATGTCATAGATCTCACAAGTGTATTACAGTATTATCTAACTACACGATTTACAAGGCAACATGGTATTTATTCCACAAGTCTAAAACCACAAGCTTAATAACAAAGTAACCTCATATTGACTAAATACACTTTGACTTTGTTGACTTATCTTGACTTGACTTTTCTCATTAAATCTTGTATACAATTAATGCTCTAACTTTCTCCCCCTTTGTATTCAAGATTTTAAAAAAATTGACACTAGTCTTCAGCGCTTGATTCTTCAATTTTTGTCTCTGACAGTCTTGGACTTTGAGACTTTAACAATCTTCAGTCTTTCAGTCTATGAAAAATCTTGAAAAGTCTTTTGCACATTGCATCTTTGTAAAGTCAACAAGTCTTGAACAAATATTTGAAAACTTTGAAAAATTGTATCTTCATCACTGTAAACTCCGATCAGTCTTCAAGCAAACAAACTTTCACGAATTATCTGAATTTGTCTTTGAATCATCTTTGTTTCTTCAGAATCTCTCCGCAAGTCTTTTTGACTTTGACATCTTCTTTGGACATCTTCTTTGATGACTTTGAAATTGATCTTTGTAGATGTCTCCCCCTTTTTGATGATTGTAAGCTTCATGATCATCAAAACTTTTAAATTTCAACATATTCTTTGATCATCCCCCGTTGTACTCAATGTAACAATCTCCTCCTTTATGATAATTTGACATTTTTCATCCATTGATCTGAATATCTGAATCATGAACTGTATATACCCGAATCTCTTCAAATTCAGATATAATAAACTTGGTAACCCTAATTCAACAAATGAAACAGTTAGAAATGCCTATCAGTAACACGGAGTTACTGTGTACAACGAATGTACAATTGAAGGAGCTGGTTTGATGATGACTCCCCAGGACTTCCCTTCAATCATTGAAAAACACAAGGTTTATCTATGAATGTTCTGACAGAAAAACAAATTTTTTGTGTGCTCGTGCTTGTGTATGAAAGAATTTAGCACAATGATTGTGTTTCATAAGGCTCAAATTGTGTAGACTATTGAGACAAGAACAGATATTACACGGACTCACTGTGCATGAAAGAGGTGCGAAGGTGGGACAACTTTCCTTCTTTTTCAATATCTAAATCTTCCAAGTGAAGACCAGATGGTAGATATGTTGCGTCTCCAAAGAAAATGAAACATTTATTTGTTAAGAAAGAAACGAGTGGCTGGTGGGGTAATTTCAAGAGTTGGCATGGGCTCACTGCCTATTTCAATGATGGTCACCAAAGAATGTGAACCAATCAGAAGATGTGGTTGCCCGGCTCAGAAAGTTGTTGGTGCAGAGTTTTGATATTCTTTTAACTCTGTTCTCACACCCTCTTTCTTTTTAACACTAAATCTCACTTCTAACCAAACTCTCATTTACATTTTACCGCTCCACACAGTGAGAAAAACTCAACCGGATGAGTTATCTCCCCCACTCTTTGATTTTATGACCCCTCACCCCTCAATCACTCTAGGATAACTTCCTGGGTAGGAAACACTGGTTAACGTGAATCCATGGAAGTTCTATTTAAGCTCACACACGAATCCCATGTAAGTCCAAAAAGAATAGTTGCTCAACAGTTTAACATAACAATTAAGCACAAAATGTGATAACATTGTCAAAATGCATGCTCATGAGATTTGAGCAATTGAACTTTGAAGATTTCTCAAAACAAAGATATTGAATGAATGAAATGAAATCAAGAGATTTGTTTTGAGAATCTAACAATATATCAATCATATCAAATGAAATGTTTAGGGTATCAAAGAATTGGATATTTTGTTTATATGAACGAATATAAACAATTTAGCAATGAATGCTCAAGATTAGAAATGATGATTGATGCTCAGCAACATTTGAAAGCAAACGGGAGTATTACCTTCGAAAAATTGTTTCTTTTAGAGACATGGTAATAACAAATTCAAATGAAGTACTGAACCGGTGTGTGTGAATAATTGACAGTATATAGAAAAGATAATACGCAAGTATTAATCTTTGGAAACAAACGGTCAGTTAAACATTGAAGCTCAATAATGAAAATCATTTAAAATCACACTTCTTGATTCATGAAATCGTTTGAAAATCAGAAGTGGTTTGAACATTTCAGAAACTGTTTTTCATGCTTGAAAGTTATTCTTCTTTCAAACAATCAAAGATCTAAGATCAGAAGATATTTACGTTTAAGCTCCCCCTAAAATCATTATAAGATGATTTAGGTCATGTAAGCTCCCCCTGGATATTTGCAAAATATCCATGTCTGAACATTAAGAACGGGTCCTGATCTGTCATGTGATCAGAAGCCACAATGACATTAAAGTCCGGGTTTTGAACTGTTTTGTTCAAAATCCATAAGACTTGATATTGAAGTACGAGTCCTGAGTTGATTTACTCAGAAGTCATAATTTTGTACTTTGAAGTACGAGTCCTGATCTGTACATGATCAGAAGTCATAATTTTGTTAAATCTTGAATACAAAGCGGGAGATTGTTAGTGTATTATTGTATCCAAGATTGAATAGGAAAAGTCAAGTCAAGATAAGTCAACAAAGTCAAAGTGTGTTTAGTCAATATGAGATTACTTTGTGGTTAAGCTTGTAGCTTTAGTCCTAGGTATAAATACCATGTCGCCTTGTAAATCATAAAACTAAGCATTGTAATATCATTGTCAGACATATGAATGAAGAACTTTCTCTCACTACTCTCTCACTACTCTCTCTCTCTAGAATATACATTGTTAGATATTGTTTTAGATTGAGATTGCTTGATTTTGATTGGGAATACAATTTCAGTCCAAGTGCCAAGAGTAATAGAATTTCAGAAACCTAAAGTCACAGAAGCCCCTATGAACAAGACTTTTCCCAAAGACAAAGGGAAAGCCATAGACACAAAGGTCTCAAAGCGAAAGTCCATGTCTCCACCCAACACTGAAAAGCTCATGAAGAGTGCCTTTGACTCCTTCGTGATGCCCAAACCTGAGTAAGAAGACCGGGCTTTCGTTCTAGATCCTCTGTCAAAATTACAAATTAGACCCTCTAGTGAAACCCTCTAAGGATCGACTAGCTGAGATCATCCAAGGCAGGGAAGCTGTGAGGAAGCCAATTCCAGCCTCCCAACAAAGAAGGATATGGAAGAGGTTGTCTACAAATACCTCTATATCTGAAGTATAAATGATCCGCTGCCAGATCCCACACTCAATGAAGAAATCGTTTTAGAGGAGACTAGAAGGTTCTACAAAGAAAAGGCTCAGCCTAAGGCAAAGGTTTTCTCCATGGCAAACATCATAGAAGTTATGGGAATCAAGTTTCTACACACCAAGTGCAAAAACTTATGGTACAATCAGTATTTTGTTCAGAGAGAATATGGGAAGAAGATGAAGTTCACAGACGCAGAATTAAGAAACCTTCACCCCTCCGACCTCCCTAAGCTCTACAAATAGACAGAGGAAAGATTTGGCTGGAGACAAGAGATTCAGAAGGCACATATGACAATAAGAAACATCATGCGGGAGAAGGTGCTCTACTACAGCCTAGTCGACTTTTAGGTTGCTCAGGGCTTAGGAGTAAAGAAGATATATCTGACAGCCCTTGATGACGACTATCCTACCTCTGTCAACATCTTACCTGTTAGCTCCAATCAACTTTTATAGAAGTATTGAAAAATAGGTTAAGTGTAGGAACCTCTGAAGACATCTTCCATACACCAAGTTTCCACAGTGGCACAAAGCTTAGAAGCTCTGTCGACCATCAACTCGATGGAACCCAACCTGAAGATGACTCTTACACCACAGAGCCTCTGTGACCCTTCACAGAAGCTCTGTGGTGGCTAAGCTCTGAAGATGCAAGACTTGAAGACTTATGAAATTCATGGAGAAGACAAGGTCACACACAGATCACGTGCTTCCCTACTGTACGAAGATCCTCAAGATCAATAGCACACACACGATGGTTTTACTTTATAGGTGGCATTCTGTTTGTGGAATGTCATCCCTTGTCTTGTACAATTGTGTGCTCCATTTCATGTATATGCAGGGAGCACCTCTTGAATTGTTAAGTGCGCACATAAATTCACCCACGCTTTGTCAAGCATATTAAAAATTTGTTGAGAGTATTGTTACACACACAACGGTATGTTCTTGGCGTAATTTTGTAAGTTAATGAAGATAAACTTTCTGTGACTAATTTTTATTTGTTCATTGTTATCTTTGTTACTTGTTTATGCGTGATAACTACCAAAAAAACCATTCATCTACATTAAACCGCTTTCGCATATATCTCTGTTTGTAATTGTTTTGGTTTATATAATTGTTAGACTACAAACTAGGAACCTGCAATTGGTATCAGAGCAAGCTTTGATGTTCAATATCAAAGGATCTTGTTCTACAATGATTAAAAGCCATTTGGTAGTGTTTTGAACTAGTATCAACTTTGTTTTTTCACTCACAATAGAACAGTCCTTGTTTTCTATGCTTTCTTCAACTAGTTTGATTTAAACACAGTAAGAGGATATTTTCTTGTTTTGAACAGTTCAAAAGCTAAGTATAAAGTGTTTCAGTACCTTTTTCTTCCATATTCAAACCCATTCTCAGTTCATCTCATTCAAAAACTTCAGTAATCCGTTACACCCCGTTCTATCTTCAAAACCTCAAAATGGCAAACGCAGCAAACTTCTTCACTGCAGGTTCACAGTCAAAACCCCCCATTCTACTAAGGGATGAATACCCCCAGTTGAGGGGTCGACAAAAGACTTGTGGAATATCTTCACAATCCTCCATACATACCCATGGTCACTGTCCCTACGGTCCATGCAACTACAACCACCCCTGAAGTCCCTGAGTATCTTAAACCCAAACCAATTGAGGAATGGGGAGACCAAGACTGGGAAATACATGTGTTAGCCAAGAAAACCAAAAGACAACTCATTATGGCCATTCCCAATGACATTTTTCAGTATTATGAGTTTATGGATAGAGTTAGAGAAACAACTTGGAGGGGAAGCCAAGACCCAAATGAACAATAGAGCTTTGTGCATAAATGAGTATTATGAGTTTAAGGCTCTGCCAAGCGAACCCCTACACAGAACATATGACAGGTTTAACTCTCTAATAAACAAGTGCAGAAGATATGGATCCACAGAACCTCTGAGGAAAACAATGTCATCTTTCTAAAGAGTCTGAATGATGAGTGGCTCCAACTATCTATGTCTCTCCAGACAACCCAGGATCGGGATACTTGGACCCTATCAGACCCCTTTGGCACTCTTGCTGGCCAAGAAAAATGTATTGTCCAGGCCAAAACCTAAGTAGGTGGGCCTCTGGCACTGGTAGGCAAGGCCACAGAGGTAAATGAAAATCCTCTGAAAGACAAAGTTGTGGAGGAGGGTATAAAGAAGAAAAAGGCTGAAGAAAGTGTTGGTTGCTAAGAGTGAAATAGAGGAAAGTTCTGAAGAATAAATGGACATTAATTCTATGGCCAAAACTTTGGCTCTAATGACAAAAGTGTACAACAGAGGACTCAAGAAGAAGTCTATGTTCAGAAGACAGGATGAGAGAAGAGATGAGAGAAGTGGCCGGTTCCATGATCAGAGGGGATATGGACCACCACAAGGATATGAACACAGAAAATATGAAAGAGAGGAGATTAGTGAAAGGATGCATGATCAAAGAGAAGAGAGAAAGATGATGGATCAGAAGACCATCGAGTACCCACATAGGGGTGCTCAGAGGGATGATGGCACAGGAGGAGAGAAGACAATAACTAACGCTGCGCAGAACACTGGTTGCTTTATGTGTGGAAAGCCAGGACACTTTGCAGTAGAGTGTCGAAGCAATGTCTACAGAGGACCACCGGTCAGAGATGCTGCTTTCTACAAAATGATGGCAGAGTACTACACACAAAAGTCCTTGATGGTTGAACAGGACAATCTCGTCACTGACGAATCCTCTGATGAAGCCAGACTTCTAACTCAGGAAAAGGACAAATTATATCTTGAAAAATCAACTCTTGAGGCTGAGCATGCAAAAAGAAAATAAGTCTCTAAAAGAGAAAGTCATTTCTCTAGAAAAATCTCTAAAAATCAAGGTTAAAGAGTTAAAGGACAATGAGAGTGACAGATTAAACACTCTTACTCTGAAAAACTTTTTTCAAAAAGAAAGAGAAGTCCTTCATCAAGACTTGCTCGATAAAGATTTTGTTAATAACAAAATTTATTGATTGTGGGACACACAGATTTATTGATCAAGAAATATCATGATGCACAGAAGGTGCATGAAAAGGGTAATAACCAAGTCGGCAGAAGAGGTATAGGGTTCACTAACATTGATCCCTATACTGGAAGTAAAAGAAATCAATCCTTATCTAACATCTTCTTCCTTGGAAAGGTTCAAAAACCAACTTTTCCTAATTTAAATTCTACATTGAAGAGGCGCAGAACCTTTGAAGGACCACACGAGAGGAATCCCATGATCATGACAAATGTTTGGTATGCAAACAATGATTTGTCATCATCAACCTATGCACAGAGGAAATCTATCCCAAAGAAATATATGTCTCAAAAATAGAAAGGACTCTTCAAATTTGGTCATCCAGAGACTCAAACTCAAATAGACTTTGTGTACATGATAACCCCTAAAAAGGAGTTGTCCTCTGAGGCACCTGTGGAATAAAAGTTGTTTATAATATTTCTTGAAAATGACTTAAGAAAAACTTATGAAAACCATTATTTTAATAATCCAGATATGACCTCTGTCGTGGAAAACATCTTTGAGCAAGATTAATATCCTTGTTTTGGGAGATCTTCAATGTTCAAATGCTCATGTTGGGAACTGAAGATGTGAACAAGTCTTAAATGCTGCTAGTTCAGAATTACTACTGCCAGAGGACTTCAATGAAAGGAGTGGAGTCTATGAATTGGCATTGGATACTTTTCACATGGAGTATTACTTGGTGGATAGGATATACAACCATACAAATCTGAAGCTTCATGCCATGCTAAATAAGAAGTGAGTTGTGCATCAAATTCAGAAATGGCTAAGTACCTAATTCAGAGAACTATCAATCAGAGTATGGGACTGGATCCTAACATTGGAGTAGATCAATGAAGATTTTGGAAGCATTTGAAGAACTTGACTTCTCTTTCTAAAAGTCAAGTTAGGGGGAGATTGTTGGGAACTGAAGATGTGAACAAGTCTTTAATGCTGCTAGTTCAGAATTACTACTGCCAGAGGACTTCAATAGTTAATACTGCTGAGTATTACTAATGCTAGTAGAATTAATACTGCTAGTCAAAGTTAGTGCTACTTGAACAAAGTTAGTACTGCTTAGCTAGTTAGTACTGTTAGAGGTTAGTGTTGCTTAGTAGTTAATGTGCAAAGACTAAGTTAATGCTGCTTCTGAGATAATGTAAAGATAATGCTGAAGAGATCGTGTTTAAAGATAAAAATGGAAAGCTGAAGATATTTATGGAAGATATACTGAAGATATTTTATTTATTGTAATTATCTTTTGTTCAGTATATGTATAGAATTGATAGAATAGTTTATAATAATCAATTCATTCTAAGTTTTTGTTTTAGAGAGAATCAACCTCAAGGCATAGATCCTAATTTTAGAGAAGTAGAATTTGTCTTGAAAGAGTCTGTTCTTCAAGATTGAGGTTGAGTGTGTAATCTTGTGATTTAATCATTCAATACAAATTTACAAGTTGTTAATCACATACTGTTTTGATTACTGTTATATTGAATATCAAAGTGTTATTCTGGAACTTCTTTGATATTGTTTCTGAGACTTTATTCTTGTTAAGAATTCGATCCTGACAAGTGGTATCAGAGTTGTTCTCTCAGAAACATCTAGTCATTCATCATGGAAAATTTTGCAGAATCAAACAACACTCTGGTCTCTAAGGTTCCAATGCTCAAACCCAGTGAGTTAGACATGTGGAAGATCAGAATTAGGCAATACATTCTTCTCACTGACTACTCAATGTGGGATATCATTGAGAATGGTCCTTCTGAAGCAGGAAAGATTGAACCAGATGGGAAAAGACCTCCACCAAAGACAGATGGTGAGAGGAAGATCAGACAGACAGAGATGAAGGCCTTGAGCACTCTGCTCTTGGCCATCCCCAATGAATATCAGCATCAATTTTGCAACTGCACTGATGCTCAGATTCTCTGGAATGCTCTAGAGAAAATATTTGCTGGAACTAAAAGCATCAAAAGAAATCAAAGAGATGTTCTAAAGCAGCAGTATGAGAACTTCACTTCTTCAAAGAATGAGTCTATGACTCAAACTTTTGATAGGTTCAACAAGCTCATTGGTGAACTGGCTACTGTAGGAGTGAAGATGGAGCAAGATGATATCCACAGAAAGTTCCTCAGATCTCTTGGGGATGAATGGACTATGTACACTGTCTCATATAGACAGAGTGACAATCTGGAAGAGAAGGAACTTGATGATCTATATAATGATTTAAGAGTTTTTGAAACAGAGGTAGAAACCAAGAAGAAGCCCACTGGGTATATCCACAATGCTACACTTCTATCAGCATCTACTGATACTACTGCCAACCCTGAAGCAGTTAGTGCTACCAGTGGAGTGAATTCAGAAAAAGGCACTGAAACGGTATTTGAAGCCTTTTTGTCCAGTCACAGCAACAATTCATTGATTAATGATGATCTGGATCAACTTCACCCTGATGACCTGGAGGAGATGGACATTAAATGGCAGATGTCCATGCTATCTATGAGGGTGAAGAAGTTTATCAAAAGAACAGGGAGGAATAACTTCTCTCAAAGAAGAGAAGATGGAGTTGGTTTTGACAAGACAAAGGTCGAATGTTATAAGTGTCACATGAAGGGACACTTTGCTAGAGAGTGCAGAAGTGGTGCTCCAAACAACAACCACCAACAAGATCAGAATGGAGGCTACAATCAAAACAAGAACCCTGCTCAAGCCCTTGTTTCTCAACAAGGAATGGGGTTTGACTAGAGTGATCAAGCTGAGGAAGCCATTCAGAATCAAGCTCTTATGGCAGAGGTGTCTGATCTCCCCTCTGAGGTAATTTCTAATCTTTGTACTCAATCTTGCATAGACACTGTCAAAAGGTACAGGGATCACAACCAAAGTATGTGTGATGACCTCAAAAGATTAGAAAAGGACAGAAGAGACTATGTGTTGATAGTAGAGAGATTTGAAGAACAAATCAAAGGATTTCAAGCTAATAAACTTCAACACACTTATCACACAAACTATTGGAAGTGGGAAAAGAATGAGTTAGAGACCAAACTGTCTAAGTCCATTGAAGAGAATGATAGGTTGAAAGAGGAACTATCTAAGGTTAAGCTTGATATAGAAAAGTTTTCATATGCTTCAAAAGCAATGGATTCTCTTCTAAAGGCTCAGATTCATGATAAGAAGAAGCCTGGTATTGGATACAACAATACACCCCCTCCTTACAACAACAACTATATCTCTCCTACTTCAGACTTGTTAGAGACCAAGGAGAAAAAGGACTTGTCTGAGGAAGAATTTAAGGTACATCCTTTGGATGAGGTAGTTGTTAAGGATATGACTGAGAAAGAAGCCAGTAAGAATAGGAAAAATGTTGTGAGTAAAGAGATACCCTTAGAAACTTATATTATCACCAATGAGGGATGTGGAAAAATCTGGGTTAAGTCTAAGGAGATAAAGAAGATCAAAGGAGAGGACAACAAGGTCCATTACAAACAAACCACTGTTGTGAATCCTGGACCTTGTAAACAGTGTGCTTGCAATAAATCTAAGAGCCTAAATTCTGGTATAAAAAGAGGTAACCAAAGAAACTGGAATAATCAATGGGCTCAGAAACAAGGTGTTCATCTGAATAAAATAATCAGACCAAAACCCTGTTTCATATGTGGCAAGCTGAATCATTTGGCTAAGTACTGTTTCTTCAATCCTATTAACCAACAGATGAACTTTCAAAGATTTGTGCAAAAACCTGTTGGTTATAGGAAGACTGGAAAGAAACATGTGGGGAAGAAATCTGTTGAAACCAAAGGTCCCATGAAGAAAAAGGTTTTAAAAGAAAGTATCAAAATATGGGTGCCTAGAAGCACTAAAACTGTTAGTACTGCTGACAGAGATAGTGCTGCTAGAAGCATTACTGCTGCTACCAGTGTTAGTACTGCTGAAAATTTTAATACTGCTAACACAGTTAGTGCTGCTAACACAGTTACTACTTCTAACAAGGTTAGTACTGCTAAACATGCAAGTGCTGCTGATGAAGTTAGTACTTCTAAAACCAGTACTGCTTCTAGCAAATGTGTTTCTAAACCCATCATTGTGACAAGGTACTCCAGAAATGAGGAGTCAAAGTTTAAAAATCTTGTCAAGAAAGAATGTAAGTATTTTGATGAGAAAGGGGTACCCAAGACCACTTTGGCTTGGGTTCCTAATTCATACTAACTGATTTATTATATGTGCAGGGCAATCAACAGCTCAAGGGAAAGAGCATATGGCATGTTGATAGTGGTTGCTCTAGGCACATGACAGGCAACATGTCATGCGTTCAGGATTTCAAGCATATCAATGGAGGACATGTTGCATTTAGAGATAATCTTACTGGTGGTTAAATAAGTGGAAAAGGTAATGTTACAAAAGGTAAGATGACATTTGAGGATGTCTACTATGTTGATCAATTGAATTACAACCTGTTAAGTGTATCACAGGTTTGTGACAAACAACATAGCATATTTTTTACTAATACAGAGTGTATGATCCTTGGTCCAGGGATCAAAGTAGTTGATGAAAGCATGATACTGCTTAGAACTCCAAGAAAGGACAATGTTTATTGTCTAGATATGGACAATGTTGATAGTGATTCATCCCTAAATTGCCTTGTTTCAAAAGCTTCTGTGGATGAATCCTCTCTATGGCACAGAAGGATGTGTAACATGAATTTCAAGACAATGAACAAACTTGTTAAAAACAACCTTGTAAGAGGTTTACCTTCAAAAGTCTTTTCATGTGATGATCATTGTGTTGCATGTCTTAAAGGCAAACAGCACAAAACTTCTCATAAGACCAAAGAGATAAATACAATTTCTTTATCTCTCCAGTAATTACATATGGATCTGTTTGGTCCTACAAATGTTATGATTATAGGCAAGAAATCTTACTGCTTGGTTATTGTTGATGATTACTCCAGATTTACTTGGGTATATTTTCTAAGGACTAAGGATGAGACAAGTGGACTGATCAAATCCTTTATCCTAAGAATTGAAAACCAAACTAATCAAAGAGTAAAAGTCATTAGATCAGACAATGGGACTGAATTTAAAAATCTTGATCTAAACACCTTTTGTGAAGAAAAAGGAATTGAGAGACAATATAGTGCCCCTAGGACTCCTCAACAGAATGGAGTTGCTGAGAGGAGGAATAGGACACTAATAGAGGCTGCTAGATCTCTGTTGGCTGATTCAAAACTGCCAATTACCTTCTGGACTGAAGCAGTTAATACTGCCTGTTATGTCCAAAACAGAGTTCTAGTGGTCAAGCCAAAGAACAAGACCCCTTATGAGCTTTTAAATAAAAGAAAACCTTTCATTGGATTTTTCAAACCTTTTGGGTGTCCTTGTACAATTCTCAATACCAAATCTCACTTAGGTAAGTTTGATAGCAAGGCAGATGATGGATTTCTTGATGGGTATTTGTCAGGATCGAATTCTTAACAAGAATTAATTCTCAGAAACAATATCAAAGAAGTTTGCGGAATAACACTTTGATATTCAATGAAACAATAAATCAACTCACAGTAAGTATGAATAACAAACTATAACCTTGTATTGAATGCTTTGAATTTACAAGATTACACACTCAACCTCAATATTGATGAACATGCTCACCAATACGAATTCTACTTCTCTAGAATTAGGATCTATGCCTTGAGGTTGTTTTTCTCTCTATGTTTTTTAATTACTTATTTTCAAAAGTTAATTCTATCTATTCTATATATTCTATACATATACTAATCAAAAGATAATTACAATAAATAAACAAATCTTCAGTATATCTTCCATGTATATCTCTAAGCTTCCATGTATATCTTCAATCCATCCAGCTGTTATTCTTTCCATTCGGATCTCTTAAGCAGCACTAACTATGCTCAACAGCAGTAACTTCTTCTAGCAGCATTAACTACCAAGCAGTACTAACTACTAGCAGTACTAACTAGCTAAGCAGTACTAACTTTGTTCAAGCAGCACTAACTTTGACTAGCAGTATTAATTACTAGCAGTATTAACCACTAGCAGTATTAACCTTGAAGTCTTCTAGCAGTATTAACTCTGAAGTCTTCTAGCAGTTTTAACTTTGAACCAGCAGCATTTACCATACTTGTTAAATTCTTCAGTTCCCAACAATCTCCCCCTAACTTGACTTTTAAGAAAAGAAGTCAAGTTCTTCATAATTAATCTTCAAGATGCTTTCAACACCTCTGGTTCAATTTCCTAAATTTGGATCTAGGCCCAAGCTTTGATTCACAGTTCTTCTCACCACAATCTTGGCCATCTCTGAATCCTTTGTACATACCAGTGTAGCTTTAAGCATCCCTTCCAACTTCTCCTTGCTATGCTCATATATTTTGTCCACCAGGTAGTATTCATGATAACAGTTGTCAATAGTAATCATGTATACTCCACAGTTTTCAAACAGTATCCATTTGTCAATCTTCTTGAATATGAACTCATGCTTATGATCTTTAATCCTATGGTGTACTCTTTCTGGATCAAACATCATGCACAAGTATTCCAATGTCACTTTGAGAAGATTCTCTTCAGTACCTTTCAACACAGGTTCATAAAGTTTCATCCCCACTTTGTATAGTTCTTCCATATCAGCTCTAGAGTAGCTTCTCATAACTTTCCCCCATGTTGAATAAGCTTCAAATGAACCATCAACTCTCTTGATTCTGAAGAAGTTCTTTCCATTGTCTCTTAGAATATCCCAGAAGATGATCTCTGGAGCTTGCATAGAGATTGGAACAGCCTTCAAAGGTTCCACTATGGTCATGTACGGATCCATACTCTCATCTGTTGGCTTACTAGACTGTTCTGGAAGTTGTACTGATTCTGTTTGAGATGTGACTGAAGGTTCTGCTTCCTTTTCAGTTTCTTCCACCCTTGGCTTTTTCAACTCCCTTTTTGAAGCAATTGATTTCACTCTTTTTCCAGACTTGGCTTCTATACCAACACTTCCAGGTTCTTCCTTCTTCTTTTCTGCTTCTTCTTTGGAGGGTGTGGTTTCCTCAGGGAATGGTTTTTCAATATTTAGGTCATGCCTTTCCTTCATTCTTCTCTCAGCCTCCTCCCTTTGTGCTGAGTCCCCTTGGAGCTTAGCCATTTCCTTTTGATACAACTCTTCCACCTGAGTGTATGCCATGTTAGTGAACATCTCCACCTTAACACCAATTGCACCTTTCAGGAAGTTTATCATCTTTCTTCTTTCCTGATTGGCCAAAAAGGTCTTGGAGGGTTGTCTTTTCTACTTTTGTTTCTGAATTTGCATCTTCTTAACTTGGAGTTTCTTGACCTGAGCTGCTGTCTGAGCTGCTTCTTTCAAGCTCTTTTGGTATTCTGCATTTAACTTCTTGGCCATTATCCTTGCAAGCTCTCTATCAGTTTCTGTTTGAATTTGCTCCTCTTTTTCCATTTGCTCTTGAAGCTGCTTTGCCATCTCCTCATCCATTTCAATCTGACTCCTCTTCTTTGAAGGTTGTTCAGGTTCAACCATCTTTCCTTTTCCTTTTATATCCTGCTTCATTCTCTTCTTTTGAAGTCCTCCTTCATTGATGACCACTCCTTTGGCCTTTTGAGTAGCCTTAGGAGTGTCATTCTTTGCTTTAACTAGAGTTTCTGCTATCTCCAGTTCTTCTACAGAAAGCCCTGTTATTGCTGCTTCTTTAACCTCAGCAGCATTAACAGTTTCTGCTTCTTGTGCAAATTATGTTTCTTTGACTATTTCAGCTTCTATCTCCCCCTCAACATCAAAACCCATCTCAGATTTGCTTTCCTTCTCTGTTTCATTCTCTTGATTCTCCCCCTTGGTGGAAGCATCTTGAGCTTTTTCCCTCTTCTTTAACACAAACTGCTTTCTTCTCCTTTTCTGTACCAATCTTGTCACCAATTTCTTCAGTTTGGTGATCTGAACTTGTTGAGATAGAATAACCAACTTCATTTCTTCTATCACTTTGCCTTGTTTGATGACATCTTGGTTGATGTTTCCCATGGTATCCATCAATTCCTGGTAGTTATATCTGTCCTCACCTTCTCTAGAAGTGTTACCCTCCTTTGAAGGATCATTAGATCTTTTATTAGTGGAAGTCTTCTGCCTAGCAGAAGCACTATCCACCCCCGTGGTTTCTTGGCACCAGGGACCTTCAAATGATTGCTCATTCAAAGTTGCCATGGGGGAGGTCTTATTGATGTTACCACTTTCCTCCTCTGTGCTAGCAGGAGTAGTGGCAGCCTCATCACCCATATGCTCTTCCTCCTCCTCAGAGAGCACCTCCTTGGGGTTGGGAGACACCCCTTTGGTTTCCCTATGGATATTCTCTAAAGGAGAATTCTCTTTTAGAGGGCTAAAAGGCTTGGGGGATGTTGGTACAAGAAGGGAAGGAGCCTTCTTTACCTGTTTCCTCTTGTAAGTTTGGGTAATAGGAGAGGTTGGTTTTGCAAGAAGGGACTGGGGAATTGATTTAGAGTGGGAAGGTTGGGATTGGCTAGCAGTGGGTTGGTCTAATGGGGGCCTTGACCCTGCTGCCATACCTTCATTGGTTTGGGACACCACCATCATTGTAGAGAACAATGGGGTGTCAACTCCTTCCGAGTCCCCAGCAGATCTTCTCATATTTGAGAAAACCTTGCCTTTGGGGGGTTTAGGTACATATACCCCAACAGGTTGAGGTATATCCGTCAATTCATGATTAATAACTTCTTGAACAAACCTGGGGTACATGAAGAAACTCTTTTTGTTTCCCATGTTTGATACAAGATCACTGAAAATCATTTGTGAAAAATTGTACCTTCTGGCAGTGGCCAAACAGACCAAAGCATAAGCAATGGGACTACTGAACTCACTCCATCCAGTAGTCTTTTTAGAGATGCAATGCATCAAGGTATGAACAAAAAAACGCCATTGGGGTGAGAATTTAGCTTTTGAAAACTTAAACACACCCAACGGGCCTCCATACCCCATTCTTGCAAGGGAAGAGAACAGTTCATCATTTGGGATAGAAGTTATACCAGAGGCATCGTCTAGACGTAGACTAATGCGAATAACTTCTTCAGTAACTGTTAAGGGTTGGTCACACACCCTTGTCTTGATCATCTGCACACCATTCTCAGCAACAATGGTGGCATTAGCCCAGACCTGCCTTTAATGCTCGATATAGATTTTAGGAGCAATAGTAAGAGCATGAGCAATATGGCTTGTCTTGAGGAAATCCACAATCTGGTGAAATCCTGCAGCTTGCTTTGGCTTTTGTAGCATCGCGATCTCATTGTGCTCGTCGATGAATGCCATGGATGCCATTGAACAAGGATGTTCTTGCCTGAAAGACTTGGTACTTGAGAGAAAAAGGTTTAGAGCGCAAGTGAAGAGTATGCAAAGAGTCGTTATGAACGTTTGGGCGGGCAAAGGGTATTTATAGTATTCGGGACATAAGCAGTATTAACCTAGAGCAGTATTAACGGACAAGTAGTATTAACCGCGAGCAGTATTAACTGTGAGCAGTATTAACTAACTAGCAGTATTAACTGCGAGCAGTATTAACTGTGAACAGTATTAACTAACTAGCAGTATTAACCACTAGCAGTATTAACCACTAGCAGTATTAACCAACTAGCAGTATTAACTAACTAGCAGTATTAACCACTAGCAGTATTATCCATACTTACTCTTTGAAGCTTAGGCTGAATTGAGTACTGCTATGTATGCCCTGCAAAGGAGGATTAGTAACACCAAGAAACTATAATATTCAGATATTTAACCACTTTTTGAGAGAATGCTTATTCAGAGTTGATCATTCCCACACTTGTTACCAAGAAAGTGAATCTACCCACATCAAAAGCTTTGGTGAATAGATCAGCAAACTGGTTGTCAGTATGAACTTTTACAACTTGAACAAGTTTCTTTTCATTATAGTCTCTTATGAAGTGATACCTGATCTCAATGTGCTTTGTCTTAGAGTGCTTGACAGGATTATTTACAATGCTGATAGCACTGCTATTATCAATAAAGATGGGAGTGTGTAGAAAGGTTACCCCATAGTCCAACATTTGATTCTGAATCCATAAGACCTGAGCACAGCAACTTGCAGCTGCTATGTACTCTGCTTCTGTTGTAGATGTGGACACTGTGGTTTGTTTCTTGCACTGCCATGAAACTAGTCTAGCACCTAAAAACTGACATCCTCCAGAAGTAGATTTTCTGTCCAAGTTTGCTCCACCTAGATCACTGTCTGAGTATGCTATTAGGTCAAAGGGTGAGTCATGAGGATACCATAGTCCCAATCTGGGTTGCCCTTTGAGATATCTGAATATCCTCTTAACAGCTTGAAAGTGAGATTGCTTTGGCCTAACTTGGAATCTTGCACAAACACAGACTGGAAACATTATATCAGGCCTTGATGCTGTGAGATACATGAGAGAGCCAATCATGGATCTATAATGATGCACATCCATATCCTCCCCCTCAAGATCTGCTGTTATCTGCTTGTGTGTCTCCATAGGTGTGCTAGCAGGTTTTGAATCTGAGAAACCAAACTTGGTTAGAATGTCCTGCACATACTTGGATTGACAGATGAAGATGCCATCTGACTTCTGTTGAACTTGGAGTCCAAGAAAGAAAGTGAGTTCCCCCATGGAACTCATTTTGAATCTTTGATGCATTAGATCCTCAAACTCCTTGCACATGATGTCTCTTGTAGATCCAAAGATAATGTCATCAACATAGATTTGGACTAGCAAGATATCCTTCTTCTTTCTCTTGATAAATAGAGTCTTATCAATGACTCCTCTTTCAAAGCCATTTTCCAAGAGATAGGATGACAGAGTGTCATACCATGCTCTTGGAGCTTGATGCAGTCTATAAAGAGCTTTCTTCAATTTGTATACCCTGTCTGGATAACTTGGGTTTTCAAATCCTGGTGGTTGACAGACATATACCTCTTCTTCAATGGAGCCATAGAGAAAAGCACTTTTTACATCCATTTGATAGACTTTGAAATTCATGTAAGAAGCATAGGCTAGGAATAATCTGATTGCTTCTATCCTAGCCACAGGTGCAAAAACTTCTTCATAATCTATACCCTCTTCTTGAGTATACCCTTGAGCCACCAGCCTTGCTTTGTTCCTTATGACAATTCCTCTTTCATCTCTCTTGTTTCTAAAGATACACTTTGTGCCAATTGCTCTGTGACCTTTAGGCAGGTCTACTAGATCCCATACTTCTTGTAGCTTGAACTGTAACAGTTCTTCTTGCATTGCTTCTATCCAGTTGGATTCTTTCATTGCATCATGTGCCTTTCTAGGCTCAAGCTGGGATAGAAAGCAAGAAAGCACTGTATGCTGTTGATCATGCATTTCTTGAAGTCTGGTTTGATGTCTAGTCATCATAGGAGAGGATATATCTCCTATTACCAGCTGTGGAGGATGATTCTTTTGAACTCTGGTGTTATGACTAGGTTCTTCATTAAGTCCAGCCTCTAGATTAGAGTCATTCAACTCAACTGAAGTGTTTTCAGCATCCACTTTTGATTCTTTATTTTCTTGAGTATCCTTATCTCTACTTTCTTCTTCACTCTGACTTGGTCCAGTGGATGGTTCCTTTTCACAGTCTTCAAAGGAATTCACTGTGCGTATGGGAAAGATTACAGATCTAGATATACTTTCTTGAACTTGTGAAGTCCCTGATCCTCCACATCCTGAACCTGCATAATCATCACTGCTGGAACCAAAGGAGTTAGTTAGTGAATCAATGTCAAATAGCCACTCAGGACCAGTTCCAATAGGATTTGGTGTGTTCTCATTGCATTTGACATTGTCACTTTCTTCAATTATTCTAGAAGATGTATTAAAAACTCTGTAGGCCTTACTTTGAGATGAATACCCAACAAGAAATCCATCATCTGCTTTGCTATCAAACTTACCTAGGTGAGATTTGGTATTGAGAATTGTACACGGACACCCAAAGGGTTTGAAAAATCCAATGAAAGGTTTTCTTTTATTTAAAAGCTCATATGGTGTCTTGTTCTTTGGCTTAACTACTAGAACTCTGTTTTGGACATAACAGGCAGTATTAACTGCTTCAGCCCAGAAGGTAATTGGCAGTTTTGAATCAACCAACAGAGATCTAGCAGCCTCTATTAGTGTCCTATTTCTCCTTTCAGCAACACCATTCTGTTGAGGAGTCCTTGGAGCACTATATTGTCTCTTAATGCCTTTTTCTTCACAAAAGGTGTTTAGATCCAGATTTTTGAATTCAGTCCCATTATCTGATCTCATGACTTTTACTTTTTGATTAGTTTGGTTTTCAATTCTTAGGATAAAGGATTTGATCAGTCCACTTGTCTCATCCTTAGTCCTTAGAAAATATACCCAGGTAAATCTAGAGTAATCATCAACAATAACCAAGCAGTAAGATTTCTTGCCTATACTCATAACATATGTAGGACCAAACAGATCCATGTGCAATAACTGGAGACAAGAGGAAATTGAATTTATCTCTTTGGTCTTATGAGAAGTTTTATGTTGTTTGCCTTTAAGATAAGCAACACAATGATCATCACATGAAAAGGCTTTAGAAGGTAAACCTCTTACAAGGTTGTTTTTAACAAGTTTGTTCATAGTCTTAAAATTCATGTGACATATCCTTCTGTGCCAAAGAGAGGATTCATCTACAGAGGCTTTTGAAACAAGACAATTTAGAGATGAATCACTATCAACATTGTCCATATCTAGACAGTAAACAGTGTCCTTTCTTGGAGTTCTAAGTAGTATCATGCTTTCATCAACTACCTTGAACCCTGGAGCAAGGATCATACACTCAGTATTTGTAAATAATATACTATGTTGTTTGTCATATACCTGTGATACACTTAACAGGTTGTACTTCAATTGATCAACATAGTAGACATCCTCAAATGTCATCTTACCTTTGGTGACATTACCTTTTCCACTTATCTTACCACCAGTAAGATTATCTCCAAATGCAACATGTCCTCCATTGATATGCTTGAAATCCTGAAGGCATGACATGTTTCCTGTCATGTGCCTAGAGCAACCACTATCCACATGCCATATGCTCCTTCCCTTGAGCTGTTGGTTGCCCTGCACATATGATAGATCAGTTAGTATGAAATAGGAACCCAAGACAAAGTGGTCTTGGGTACCCCTTTCTCATCAAAATACTTGCATTCTTTCTTGACAAGATTTTTGAATTTTAACTCCTCATTCTTGGAGTACTTTGTCACAATAATAGGCTTGGAAACATTTGTGCTAGAAACAGTACTGGTTTTAGAGTTACTAATTGCCTTAGCAGCACTTGCATGCTCAGCAGTACTAACCTTGTTAGCAGTAGTAACTGTGTTAGCAGAAGTAACTGTGTTGGCAGTATTAACCTTTGAAGAGGTACTAACTGTATTAGCAGCATTAATATTTTCAGCAGTACTAACACAGGTAGCAGCAGTAGTACTTCCAGCAGCACTAACCCTGTCAGCAGCACTAACAGTTTTAGTGCTTTTGGGCACCCACATTTTAATACTTTCTTTTAAAATCTTTTTCTTCATGGGGCCTTTCTTTTCACCAAGTTTCTTTACAGCCTTCCTGTTTCCAACAGGTTTTTGCACAAATTTTTGAAAAGTCATCTGTTGATTGATAGGGTTAAAGAAGCAGTATTTAGCCAAATGATTTAACTTGCCACATATGAAGCAAGGTTTTGGTCTATTGATTTTACTCAGATCAACTCCTTGCTTCTGAGCCCATTGATTATTCCAGTTTCTTTGATTTTCTCTTTTTAAACCTGAATTTAGGCTCTTGGCTTTACTGCAATCACTGTTTACAAGATCCAGGATTCACAACTGTGGTTTGTTTGTAATGAACCTTGTTATCTTTTCCTTTGGTCTTCTCTATCTCCTTGGACTTGATCCAGATTTTCCCACATCCCTCATTGGTGATAATGTTGTTTTCTAATGGGATCTCTTTACTTACATCATTATCTTTATCCTCACTGGCTTCTTTCTCCGTTAAATCCTTAATTACTACTTCATCCAAAGGATCTATCTTAAAGGCTTTCTCAGATAAGTCCTTTTTCTCCTTGGTTTCTAACAAGTCTGAAGTAGGAGAGATATAATTGTTGTTGTAAGGAGGTGGTGTACTGTTGTATCCAATACCAGGCTTCATCTTATCATGAATCTGATCCTTTAGAAGAGAATCCATTGCTTTTGAGGCATATGAAAACTTTTCTATGTCAAGTTTAACTTTAGACAGTTCCTCCTTCAGCCTATCTCTCTCTTCTAAGGATTTAGACAGTTTGGTTTCTAACTCATTCTTTTCCCACTTCTAATAGTTAGTGTCATAGGAGTGTTGAAGTTCATTAGCTAGAAAGCCTTTGATTTGTTCTTCAAATCTTTCCACTATTAACACATAATCTCTACTATCTTTTTCTAATCTTTTGAGGTCATCACACATACTTTGATTGTGATCCCTGTATCTTTTGACAGTGTCAATGCAAGATTTAGTGCAAAGATTAGAAATTACCTCAGAGGGGAGATCTGACACTTCTGCCATAAGAGCTTGATTCTGAATGGCTTCCTCAGCTTGATCGCTCCAGTCAAATCCCATTCCTTGTTGAGAAACAAGGGCTTGAGCAGGATTCTTGTTCTGAGTGTAGCCTCCATTCTGAGCTTGTTGGTGGTTGTTGTTTGGAACAGCACTCCTGCATTCTCTAGCAAAGTGTCCTTTCATGTGACACTTATAACATTCCACCTTGGTCTTGTCAAAACCAGCTCCATCTTCTCTTCTTTGAGAGAAGTTATTCCTTCCTGTTCTTTTAATGAACTTCTTCACCCTCATGGATAGCATGGCCATCTGCCATTTGATATCCATCTCCTCCAGGTCATCAGGGTGAAGTTGATCCAGATCATCATTGATCAATGAATTGTTACTGTGACTGGACAAGAAGGCCTCAAAGATTGTTTCAGTTCCTTTTTCTGAACTTGCTCCACTAGCAGTACTAACTGCTTCAGGGATAGCAGTAGTATCAGTGGCTGCTGAAAGAAGTGCAGAATTGTGGACATAACCAGTAGGCTTCTGCTTGATCTCTACCTCAGTTTCAAAAACTCTTAGATCATTGTATAGATCATCAAGTTCTTTCTCTTCCAGATTGTCACTCTGCCTATAAGAGACAGTGTACATAGTCCACTCATCCCCAAGAGATCTGAGGAACTTTCTGTTGATGTCATCTTGATCCATCTTCACTCCTAATGTAGCCAGTTCACCAATGAGCTTGTTGAACCTATCAAAAGTTTGAGTCATAGACTCATTCTTTGAGGAAGTAAAGTTCTCATATTGCTGCTTTAGAACATCTCTTTGATTTCTTTTGATGCTCTTAGTTCCAGCAAATCTTTTCTCTAGAGCATTCCAGAGAATTTGAGCATCAGTGCAGTTGCAAAATTGATGCTGATATTCATTGGGGATTACCAAGAGCAAAGTGCTCAAGGCCTTCATCTCTGTCTGTTTGATCTTCCTTTCACCATCTGTCTTTGGTGGAGGTCTTTTCCCATCTGGTCCTATCCTTCCAGCTTCAGAAGGACCATTCTCAATGATATCCCACATTGAGTAGTAAGTGAGGAGAATATATTGTCTGGTTCTGATCTTCCACATGTCAAACTCACTGGGTTTGAGCATTGGAACCTTGGAGACCAAAGTACTGCTTGATTCTGTAAGATTTTCCATGATAAATAGATGTTTCTGAGAGAGTTTAGCTCTGATACCACTTGTCAGGATCGAATTATTAACAAGAATTAATTCTCAGAAACAATATCAAAGAAGTTTGCGGAATAACACTTTGATATTCAATGAAACAATAAATCAACTCACAGTAAGTATGAATAACAAACTATAACCTTGTATTGAATGCTTTGAATTTACAAGATTACACACTCAACCTCAATATTGATGAACATGCTCACCAATACGAATTCTACTTCTCTAGAATTAGGATCTATGCCTTGAGGTTGTTTTTCTCTCTATGTTTTTTAATGAATTATTCTCAAAAGTTAATTCTATCTATTCTATATATTCTATACATATACTAATCAAAAGATAATTACAATAAATAAACAAATCTTCAGTATATCTTCCATGTATATCTCTAAGCTTCCATGTATATCTTCAATCCATCCAGCTGTTATTCTTTCCATTCGGATCTCTTAAGCAGCACTAACTATGCTCAGCAGCATTAACTTTTTCTAGCAGCATTAACTACCAAGCAGTACTAACTACTAGCAGTACTAACTAGCTAAGCAGTACTAACTTTGTTCAAGCAGCACTAACTTTGACTAGCAGTATTAATTACTAGCAGTATTAACCACTAGCAGTATTAACCTTGAAGTCTTCTAGCAGTATTAACTCTGAAGTCTTCTAGCAGTATTAACTTTGAACCAGCAGCATTTACCATACTTGTTAAATTCTTCAGTTCCCAACAGTATTCATCTTAGAGTAAGGCTTACAGAGTTTTTAACTCTTCTTCTAGAATAATTGAAGAAAGTGACAATGTCAAATGCAATGAGAACACACCAAATCTTATTGGATCTGGTCCTCAGTGGCTGTTTGACATTAATTCACTAACTAACTCTTTTGGTTTCAGTAGTGATGATTATGCAGGTTCAGGGAGTGGAGGATCAGGCACTACACAAGTTCAAGATAGTATATCTCAATCTGTGATGTTTCCCATACCAACAGTGGATTTATGTGAAAAGGAACCATCTACTGGACCAAATCAGAGTGAAGAAGAAAGTAGAGATGAGGAGAATCAAAAAAATCAAGAACCACATGTAGCTGCTGAAAGCACCTCAGTGGAGTTGAATGACTCAAATCTAGAGGTGGGACTTAATAAAGAACCTAGTCATCACACCAGAATTCATAAGGATCACCCTCCACAGTTGGTAATAGGAGATATATCTTCTCCTATGATGACTAGAAATCAAAGCAGGCTGCAAGAAATGCAAGAACAACAGCATACAGTGCTCTCTTGCTTTTTATCCCAGCTTGAGCCTAAGAAAGCACATGATGCTATGAAAGAGTCCAGTTGGATAGAAGCCATGCAAGAAGTGCTACTGCAATTCAAGCTGCAAGATGTTTGGGATCTGGTAGACCTTCCTAAAGGCCAAAGAGCAATAGGAACAAAATGGGTCTTCAGGAATAAGAGAGATGAAAGAGGCATAGTAATAAGGAACAAAGCAAGGTTGGTGGCTCAAGGGTATACACAAGAAGAAGGAATAGACTATGAAGAAGTATTTGCACCTGTGGCTAGGATAGAAGCAATTAGATTATTCCTGTCTTATGCTTCCTATATGAAATTCAAAGTCTATCAAATGGATGTCAAAAGTGCATTTCTTTATGGCTCAATTGAAGAAGAAGTATATGTCTGTCAACCACTAGGGTTTGAAAACCCAAGCTATCCAGACAAGGTATCCAAATTGAAGAAAGCACTTTATGGACTACATCAAGCACCAAGAGCATGGTATGACACTCTGTCATCCTATCTCTTGGAAAATGGCTTTGAAAGAGGAGTCATTGATAAGACTCTATTCATCAAGAGAAAGAAGAAGGATATCTTGCTGGTCCAAATCTATGTTCATGATATTATCTTTGGATCCATAAGAGACAACATGTGCAAGGAGTTTGAGGAACTAATGCATCAAAGGTTCAAGAAGAGTTCCATGGGAGAACTTACTTTCTTCCTTGGACTCCAAGTTCAACAGAAGTCAGATGGAATCTTTATCTGTCAGTCCAAGTATGTGCAGGACATTCTAACCAATTTTGGTTTCTCAAATTCAAAACCTGCTAGCACACCTATGGAGACACACAAGCAGATAACAGCAGATCTTGAGGGGGAGGATATGGATGTTCATCATTATAGGACCATGATTGGCTCTCTCATGTATCTTACAACCTCTAGACCAAATATTATGTTTTCAGTATGTGTATGTGCAAGATTCCAAGTTAGGCCAAAGCTATCTCACTTTCAAGTTGTTAAGAGGATATTCAGATATCTCAAAGGGCAACCCAGATTGGGACTTTGGTATCATCATGACTCACCATTTGACCTACTTGCATACTCAGACAGTGATTTAGGTGGAGCAAACTTGGACAGAAAATCTACTTCTGGAGGATGTCAGTTTTTGGGTGCAAGACTAGTGTCATGGCAGTGTAAGAAACAAACCACAGTGTCCACATCTACAATAGAGGCAGAGTACATAGCAGCTGCTAGTTGCTGTTCTCAAGTCTTATGGATTCAGAATCAAATGCTGGACTATGAGATAACCTTTCTACACACTCCAATTTTCATTGATAATAGCAGTACTATTATCATTATGAATAATCCTGTCAAGCACTCAAAGACAAAGCACATTGAGATCATGTATCACTTTATAAGAGACTGCAATGAAAAGAAACCTATTCAAGTTGTGAAAGTTCATACTGATAACCATTTTGCTGATCTATTCACCAAAGCCTTTGATGTGGGTAGGTTCACTTTCTTGGTAACAAGTGTGGGAATGATCAACTCTGAATAAGTCCCTTCTCAAAAAGTGGTTAAATACATGTATATTGTTTTTGTTTGGTAAGGATATATATAGCAGTACTCAGTGTATCACAAGCTTAAAAGAGTAAGTATGGTTAATACTGCCAGTGCACAGTTAATACTGCTAGTGGTTAATACTGCTCTCAGTTAATACTGCTAGTGGTTAATATTGCTCTCAGTTAATACTGCTAGTTAGTTAATACTGCTAGTGGTTAATACTGCTCTCAGTTAATACTGCTAGTTAGTTAATACTGCTAGTGGTTAATACTACTCTCCGTTAATACAGGTAGTGGTTAATACTGCTCTCAGTTAATACTGCTAGTTAGTTAATACTGCTAGTGGTTAATACTGCTCACCGTTAATACTGCTTGTTAGTTAATACTGCTCTAGGTTAATACTGCTTATGTCCCGAATACTATAAATATCCTTTGCCCGCCTAAAAAGTTCATAGCGACTCTTTGCATACTGTTCACTTGCGCTCTAAACCCTTTCTCTCTCAAGTTCAAAGTTTTTCAGGCAAGATCGTCCAAGATCAATGGCATCAATGGCATTCATAGACGAGCACAATGAAATCGCGATGCTACAGAAGCCCAAAGAAGCCGATGGTTTCCACCAGATTGTGGATTTCCTCAAGACAACCCACATTGCCCATGCTCTCACTGTATCGCCATCAATCTATATCGAGCATCAAAGGCAATTCTGGGCACATGCCACCATTGTTACTGAGAATGGTGTGCAAATGATCAAGACAAAGGTGTGTGGCAAGCCATTGACAGTTACTGAAGAGGTAATTCGCATCAGTCTACGTCTAGACGATGCCTCTGGTATAACTTCTATCTCTAATGATGAACTGTTTTCTACTCTTACAAGAATGGTGTATGGAGGCCCATTGGGTGTGTTCAAGTTCTCAAAAGCCAAATTTTCACCCTAATGGCGTTTCTTTGTCCATACTCTTATGCATTGTATCTCCAAAAAGACTATTGGCTGGAGTGAGTTCAGTAGCACCATTGCTTATGCTTTGGTGTGCTTGGCCACTGCCAGAAAGTACAATTTTTCTAAAATGATTTTCAATGATCTTGTCTCAAACTTGGGAAACAAAAAGAGTTTTTATATGTATCCCAGGTTTGTCCAAACAGTTATCACCCACTAATTGACGGATATTCCTCATTTTGATGGGATATATGTACCTAAACCCCCTAAAGGCAAGGTTTTCTCAAATATGAGAAGATCTGCTGGGGACTCGGAAGGAGTTGACACCCCATTGTTCTCTACAATGATGGTGGTGTCCCACACTGATGAAGGTATGGCAGCAGGGTCAAGGCCCCCATTAGACCATCCCACTGCTAGCCAATCCCAACCTTCCCACTCTAAATCAATTCTCCCGTCTCTTCTTGATAAACCTACTTCTCCCATTACCCAAACTTACAAAAGGAAACAGGTAAAGAAGGCTCCTTCCCTTCTTGTACCTTCACCCACTCAGCCTTTAAGCCCTCTAAGGGAGAATTCTCCTTTAGAGAATATCAATAGGGAAACCAAAGGGGTGTCTTCCAACCCCAAGGAGGTGCTCTCTGAGGAGGAGGAAGAGCATATGGGTGAGAAGGCTGCCACTACATCTGCTAGCATAGAGAAGGACAGTGGTAACATAAATAAGACCTCCCCCATGGCAACTTTGAATGAGCAATCATTCAAAGGTCCCAGGTGGCAAGAAACCACGGGGGTGGATAGTGCTTCTGCTAGGAAAAAGGCTTCCATTACAAAAAGATCCAATGATCCTTCAAAAGAGGGTAACACTTCTGGAGAAGGTGAGGACAGATATAACTACTATGAATTGATGGAAACAATGGGCAACATCAACCAAGATGTGATTAAACAAGGGAAAGAAATAGAAGAAATGAAGCTGGTAATTTTGTCCCAACAAGTGCAAATTACCAAACTCAAGGAACTAGTGAAGAGGTTGGTACTTAAAAAGAACAAGAAGCAATTTGTGCTGAAAAAGAGGGTCAGTGCTAAAGATGCTTCCAAAAAGGGGGAGAATTCAAGTTCAGAACAGATAGATCAACAGATTGAGGGGGAGTTTGTTGAAGAAAAGAAATCTGCAGAAACAACACCAGCAGCAGTTACAACCCCAGAAGCAGAAATGGTTACTACTGTTGAGCCAAAACAAGCAGCAGAAACTGTTAGTGCTGCTGAAACTTCACAAGCAGCAGTAACAGAGTTAACACCAACAGAGATTGAAGTAGCAGAAATGCTTTTCAAAGCAAAGAATGACACTCCCAAAGCAAAGGGAGTGGTCATAAATGAAGGGGGAGCAAAGAAAATAGAGAAGAAAGAAATGGTTGCAGATGCAAGGAAAAAGGGAAAAGCAAAGATGATAGAATCTGATCAACCATCCAAAAAGCAAAGGATGATTGAGTCAGATGAAGCATTAGCAAAGAAAGTGCAAGAAGAGTTAGATCAAGTAGAAAAGGAGCAGGTTGAAAAAGACAGAGAAATGGCCAGAGAACTTGCAAATGAGTTAAATGAAGCATTCTAGAAAGGGTTGGAAACAGAGAAAGAAAAGCAAAGAGCAATGAGCTTGAGAAAGGCTATGATGGCCAGAACAAGTGCTAAGAAGAGAAGACCTTCACAAACTTACCTTGCAACTCAGGAAAGAAACAAGATGATAACTTTCTTGAGGAGTGCAATTGGTGTAAAGAAAGAAATGTTTGTGAAGATGACCTTTGATCAAATCAAGGACCTATATGAGAAAGAAATGGGAAAGCTGAAGAGCAATGAAAAGGATAGAGTGGAGTTTGAAAAGAAAGCCAAGGAGAGACATGATGTGAATATTAATCAACCATTCCCTGAAAGTGAAGAGGGAACTCCTATCAAAGAAAAGGCAGAGAAAAGGGAAGAAAAGAAGAAGGAAACTACTATAAGGCAAGTTCAAAAGACTCTGAAGATGTTATGACACAGTCTCATTGGATTCAAGATCATCCAAATACGAAGATCGCAATCTGAAGTTAAATCTCACTCATTCATCCACTCACGTGTTCCACTCAAATCTCACTCTAACACATTCATCACACCCTCACGTGACCACTCACACAATTCTATTTCATTCACGTGTCCACTTTTCAAAACACACTCCACTCCACTCACACTTTCACAATTTCACTCTCACGTTAATTTGTGAGACACACTACACTCCACTCCACTCACATTTAACTCTCACACAAATCAAATTTCGGTCCACTCACAATTTGCATACAATTTACATGCAAACCTCACGTGTCCACTCAAAATCTCATCCAAACTCTCTCACAATTTTCCTTACACAGTACCAAGAACACTTCTCTCTTTAAGAATTCACTTTGTCCATTACACGTGTAACTTTGAATTCCATTACTCATTTAGTTGGTAACTTTGAATTGTTGAATTCCATTACACGTGTCCACTCTCACATACTCACATAGAATTCTCACACTCAAACTCAAATATACTTTCGGTCAATCAATTTTACCGGTCGAAAATTTTACCGATCTTTATATTTTACCAGTTCTTACGTCTTATCGGTCGATCCTCACTTTGCGCAATCAACATCTCGCGCAAACTTTTGAATTTTAAAATTCTCTAATGTCTCAAAGCCTCTCGCATCTCAAGCCTCACGCATCTCAAAGCCTCTCGCATCTTAAATCTTGTTCAATTATGACTTCCAGAGAAGCTCTTGCCATTGGAACTGATTCCAAACCACCAGTTCTATTTAAAGGTGAATACGAACAGTGGAAGGATCGGTTTCTAAACTTCATAGACAGACATGAGCTTTGTGAGTTCATCAGACAGTCATTTGCAGAAGGAAATATGCAACCAATAAAGACAACTCGTCTGGTTGGAACAGTGCCAACACAAGTTGAACTGAAGTACCATGAGCTTGACGGTGACAACCTAAACAGAGCTAAAGGTGATAAGCTAGCTATGTCATACATTCTTCAAGGAATCCACAATGAAATTTACATAAAGATTGACAGCTACAAGGCCTCAGCTAAGGAAATGTCGGATCAGCTGGAGAAGATGATGCTGGGTTCTAAGGTGGGAAATCAACTGAAGATCTCCAACTGCCTAAATAACTATGAAGAATTTAGAGGCAGAGCCGCAGAAACCTTAGAAGAAGTACATGACAGGTTTGTGACCTTGCTGAATGAGCTAAGCAAGAACAAGGTCCACAAATCTCAAATTGAGCTAAACGTCAAATTTCTAAGCGTTCTACAGCCAGAATGGAAGAGATTTGCGAGGCAGATGAAGCAGATTAAAGATCTGAATGAGATTCCACTTCATGAGGTATATGAGACCCTCAAACAAAATGAAGAAGAAGTGGATGAAATTCTAGAAGAGAAAAGGCAGAGAGGAAAGAAGGTTGAAGACACAGTTGCTGTTGTTGTCAAGAAGAAGAAGAACAAAGCGACTGTGTATGAATCAGATGAAGATAAAGCTGAAGCAAACTCTGACAAAGATGAACGTGAACAACTAAAGCAAGCATTGCTTTTGTTGACTAAGGCTTTCCAGAAGAAATTCTACATAAAGCCAAGATCAAACAGTCAGAGGTATTCGTCTGGTCCAAACAACTACGCTCATAGAGAAAGGGTCGAAGGAAGTAGATTTGAAGGAAGAAGGTTTGAAGGAAGGAGAATGGAGGAGAGGAAACCAGAAGATAGAAGAGATCTTGCTGAAGGAAAAAGATCAGAGAAAAGGAAACCTGAAGAGAGAAGGTTTCAAGCAGAAGGATCAGGTCAGACATAACCTATAACGTGCTACAACTGTGGCAAAACCGGTCATTATGCCAGAGATTGCCGAAAGCCAAAAGTCAAGAACTCGGACTACTACAAGAACAAGATGTTGCTTGCAAAGCAACAAGAGGCTGGGAAGGCATTGATGGCTGAAGACGTTTTCTGGCTCGATCATGATGATGATGATGAAGAAGAAGATGAAGAGAAAGATGAAGTTGTCAACCTGTGCTTGATGGGAAAGCATGAATCAGATGATGAAGCTGATTCAGAGAATGAAGAAGAGGTATGCAACTTATCGTATGCTGAATTCGTAAATCAATTGCATGCCATGAATGATAAACTCAAAGAGTTAGAGTCGAACCTAAAGCGTGAAAAGGGTGTCATTACTGACAAAAACCAATCAATACAGAAACTTAGCAATGAAATTGCTGAGAAGAAAGTACTGGTTGAGGTTTTACATAAAAACAATGACACCAACGCAACGGAGAAGACAATAATTCTTAGTGAGAATTCTGAACTCAAGTCTAAACTGCTAAAACGTGAGATTGACTTATACGAGGTTACACAAATGCATTCTTCGTCTATCGAAGAAAACAAATCTTTAATTGCAAAAATGGATGCTTTGGAAAAGAAGTTGTACTCATTAGGTCAAACTGAGCAAACCATTCATCTTAACAAACCAATAAAGAACAAAGAAAGATGGGGAATCGGTTATAAGAATCCTCACTATCTTCAAAAGGGAATGTCTGAAGTGCCTGCACTTTATGATATTCTTTCTATGAAGTTAGCTAGAAGAATCCCTGAACTTAAAGTTTATTGGACTAAACTATCTGAAGAGGATGAAGCCAAAGAAACAGAAAAACATTTAATATCATCTAAAGTTCATCTTCCATTTTATTATGCGAAGCTGAATAATAGCTATGATAAGAAACCTGAAAAGAAGAAAACTCTTTCAGATGACTTCTTTCTAAGTTATTCTGAAAAGGAAATGGAGGCGAAACCTACTCAAGGTAAACTATATGTCCCTCCTCTCGTTTTAGAAAGTAAAATTTCTGAACTCGAGAATTCCTTGTCAGATGAAAGACTTTTGATAAACATTGAACAGAATGTTTTTACAACTGTGTTTACAAATTCTGTTCTTTCTAAGGCTTCAAACTCTGAGAATATGGTTAGTTCATCAAATCAAGGGTTTGATTTTCTGAACTCTAACGGTGGTTTAGATGATTGTCTTGAACAATTTGACTTTAATGCAAAACTTCCAAACCATTCATCCTTTCTTAAGAAATCTGTTGGATCAACCAGTGAGCCTGTTAACAATGCAAAATCAACGCGAGTTGATAACTCAGTCTCTGTGAAAGCTAAAAATGCTAAAGGCAAGAAGCATTCACAGAAGCCGATCAATACTGGTAACCCAAAGAAAATGCATTCAGTTGTTTCTCTAATGTCTAACTCAAAGGTTTCAACTGTTTTAGATATGACCAAGAAATGGCAACCCAAACGGAAGCTTGACAAGACTTTTAAATCTTTTGATTCTGTTTATTGTAATAAGAATATGTCTAGTTCAGATACTTTGAATATGAATGTTGCTCCTAAACTGAAATACTCTTTTAAGCAACTATTCTTGTTATCTAAAACTGCTAGACAGTCATCCTTTTATGATAAACATGCTTTTAATTTCTGTCAAGATTCTGCTATGCGGTTTGAATCATCTCATGTGCATTCTTATCATTATCCTACTTCATATCTATTTCAAAAGAAAAGAGGACCCAATTTGAAATGGGTACCAAAATCAAAACCTTGTGCTCACACAGCAGGACCCAAATTCAAGTGGGTACCAAAATCTAAATCTGTGTTGCAGGCACCCAATGTTTAGCAAAACATGTGGCTTCTGATTACAACAGATCAGAACCCGTACCTCAATAGAGAAAATGGTTCTTGACTAAGACAGCTCAAGACTCGGACTTCAAAGACAAGACGATGGTTTCTGAACACGTCTTTTCAGAACCCGTGCTTAAGAAAAATAGGCTTTTGAATTCATCAGTTCAAAACCCTCACTTTCATATTAACGCTCCAACGTCTTACTCATTTATAATGCTTAAAATCTAAATCTGTGTTTCTTTATTTCTGCTATGCAGATCCGTCATATGTGGTATTTGGACAGCGGTTGCTCCAAACCATGACAGGACAGAAAGATATGCTGACAAACTTTACAGAGAAATACTGCGGAACAGTCAGATACGGAAATGATCAGTTTTCACCAATATTAGGCTACGGTGATATACAACGGGAAAATATAACGATCAAGAAGGTGAGCTACGTAGAAGGATTAGGACACAGAAGAAGGCAAAGAACTCTTGGTCGGCACTCGAAAGTCAGACCTCTACACGATCAATTTATCAGACGTCCAGATTGACAAGCAGATTTGTCTACTATCTAAAGCATCGATGCAGCAAAGCTGGCTATGGCATCGACGGCTCTCTCATCTCAACTTTCGCTACATCAACAAACTGGTCAGTGGCAACTTAGTCAAAGGACTTCTAGAGCTCAAATATGACAAAGATCATCTGTGTGCAGCCTGTGAGAAGGGCAAGATGAAGAGGGCTCCGCATAAACCGAAGCCTGAACCAAGTACAAGCGCTCCGCTAGAGCTATTGCATATGGATCTCTGTGGTCCAATGCGAACTCAGAGTCTAGGAGGCAAGAAGTACATTCTAGTGATCGTGGACGACTACTCACGATACACTTGGGTCAAGTTCCTACGATCAAAGGATGAGACACCTGATGTGCTCATCACTTTCCTGAAGACGACCCAGGTGAATCTGCAGAAACCGATAAAGCTTCTAAGAACAGACAACGGCACAGAGTTCAAGAACAAAACTGTTCAAGAATATCTCGAATCTAAAGGGATAACTCATCAGTACTCTGCTGAACGTACGCCTCAACAAAATGGAGTGGTGGAAAGAAGGAATCGGACGCTAGTCGAGGCAACTCGCACTTTGCTAAGTCATTCCGACCTACCTCTATTCTTATGGACAGAAGCTATATATACCGCATGCTATACGCAGAACCGGTCCATGATTCACAGACGATTCAAGAGGACTCCTTATGCGTTGATCAAAAACCGAACACCTACAATCAAATACTTCCATGTCTTTGGATGAAAGTGTTTCGTTCTAAACGATAGGGAGAATCTCAACCAGTTCAGCGCCAAGGCAGATGAAGGAATCTTCATTGGATACTCCTCATCATCAACTGCATTCAGAATCTACTTCAAGAAGTCAAAGACGGTGATTGAAAGCGTCAACGTCACCTTTGATGAAGAGATGGCTTCCGAACAATACTGTTCAGAACCCGTTTTAACCGGAGTACTAGCTTCTGGGCAACTCAGTCCAGAACCTGCATCTCAACTGAACAAATCAGATGAAGCTTCAACATCAACTAACCATTTATCTGATTTAGATTTATTATTTGAATTGTTTTATGACGAATTTCTTGGAACTAACATAAAGAAATCTGTTTTGGTTGACAGGATAGAAGAGCCAACGCCTACTCATCCAACCAGTTCAGACATTCCAAATGAATCAAGTACCCCGATTCATCAAGACGTCACAATTCAAATACCAACTCCTACAGTTCAAGAAGTGCCAAGTCATGCAGAGTAAGAAGAAGATGAACCAGCAGGACGTACCGTACAGATCCAACTACAGCCGGACCAAGTTGTACCTGCTGAGTCTTCTGAACCAACAACTTCAACTGAAGCAACTATCATAACTCCTCCCAATCAAACTGAAGAAGGTGCAAGTGGATTTATAGATGACACAACTGACATTCATTCCTATAATCTACTGCCTCATGAACGTAAATGGACCAAAGCGCACCCTGCAAGTCAGATCATAGGTGATCCATCCAAGTCGGTGCAAACTAGGTCAGCGTCAATCAACTAGTGCATGCACGACTCCTTTCTAAGCAAGATTGAGCCAACTCGAGTATCAGAGGCTCTTGCGGATCCATATTGGGTAGTCTCTATGAAAGAAGAATTGAACCAGTTCGACGTACTGCAAGTCTGGAGACTCGTACCAAAGCCTAAAGGTAAAACAATCATCGGTACGAAGTGGATCTTCAAGATTTAAAAGGACGAAGCTGGTACCGTCATCAGAAACAAGGCGAGACTAGTAGCCAAAGGATACAGACAAGAGGAAGGATTAGACTATGACGAGACATACGCTCATGTGGCGCGTTTAGAGGCAATCAGAATGTTCTTAGCCTACGTTGCCCACAAGAACTTCACGGTCTTTCAAATGGACGTGAAGACAGCATTCCTGAACGAAATTCTGAAAGAGGAAGTATACGTCTCTCAGCCAGAGGGATTTGTCAATCAAGAGAAGCCGGACCACGTCTACATTCTCGACAAAGCTCTCTACGGTCTGAAACAAGCCCCTCAAGCCTGGTATGATGTCCTTTCCACTTTTCTAGTCAAGTCTGGGTTTTCAAAAGGTACGATAGATACCACCTTGTTCATAAAGAAAGAAAAAGCCGATATCGTTTTAACACAAATCTATGTCGACGATATTATTTTTGGTTCAACTAATACTAAGTACTGTAAGAATTTTGCAAACCTTATGGTGTCTAGATTTCAAATGAACTTGATGGGAGAGATGAACTTCTTTCTCGGGCTTCAAGTAAAACAATTTTCTACGGGTATCTTTATCAATCAATCTAAGTACATTAGGGAAATTCTCCGGAAATTCCAAATGGAAAATACAAAACCGATTGGTACCCCAATGGCACCAGGAACTAAGATTGGCACCGATCCTTCGGGAAAGGCTGTTGATATTAGGACCTACAGAGGAATGATAGGTTCTTTAATGTATCTTACTAGTAGTAGACCAGACATAATGTTTTCAACATGTCTTTGTGCCCGATATCAGGCTAATCCAAAAGAAATCCATTTGACTGCTGTCAAGCGTATATTCAGGTATCTGAAGGGCACCGCAGATCTCGGCCTGTGGTATCCCAAAGATACTACTTTTGAACTAACAGCGTACACAGATGCAGATCATGCAGGTTGTATGTTAGACAGGAAGAGCACGTCAGGACACGTACAGTTCCTCGGTGACAAACTAGTAAGTTGGGGATCGAAGAAGCAACTTTGTGTTTCAACTTCCACGGCCGAAGCAGAATATGTAGCTGCTGCTAGCTGCTGTTCTCAGGTTTTGTGGATGCAAACACAACTTCGCAACTACGGTTTCCACTTCAACAAAATCCCGATCTACTACGACTCCAAGAGCGCCATCGCAATAACAGGGAATCCTGTTCAACACACAAAAACCAAACATATCGACGTCAGGTATCACTTTATCAAAGATCATGTAGAAAAAGGAAACATAGAGCTTTTCTTTGTAAAAACAGATTATCAACATGCAGATTTGTTTACCAAGGCGTTAGATGAAAAGAGATTCAACTTTCTTATCTCTAAGCTTGCTATGCTAAATCTTAAGACATAATCAGTAGTTACCTATAAAAGTTCACTATTGTTTACTTTTTCCTCATATCTTTATGCTTAATTGTGAATGATATATGTATTTCATATGTTAATGTTCATGATTCTAGGGGGAGTACGAGAAGAAACTCATACTTGGTCAATATTAATTTGAGGGGGAGCTCATAAGATTTCTGCACTTACGTTTTATGACAAATTTTTGTAATGCAAGATTTTAGGGGGAGCTCTTCATGTCAAAGGAGTTCGGATATGACTTCTGATCAATTCAGATCAGAACTCGTACTTTAAAATTTTTACTGCTTTTTGTCTTTTCATTTTAAGTGAATAAATTTTACTCTAACTTTGACTTAAGACTTTTGCAGAATTTTTGAGAGAAGCTTAAAAGATCATATCTTTATGATTTTAAGCTTAGCTTCATGAGATGGAAGATCGTACGTAAAGGTATAATCCTTTATCTTAATCTCATATATGGTTGAAAGAATGACAACTTTCAATCATAGAAAACATTGTTTTTAACGTTCAAACCACTTCCCGATTATTCAACAAATTTTATATTTTGGGAGTGTATTTTAATGTTTTCATAAACAAAATTGTGCTTTAAATGAAATAGTTAAACCATTATGAGCTTCATGTGCATCATAAGAAAACAAGGAATCATTGTGCTAGGAATTAACACAACTTCTATGGAATCACGTTAACCAGTGATTTTCTACCCAAGAAGTTAATCCTTAGTGATTGAGTGCAAAGCGAAAAGAAATGAGTGTGATTAGAGTAAGCAAAATGTTTAAAAGAAAGAGCGTGTGAGAACAGAGTTAAAAGAATATCACAACTCTACACCAACTTTTTCTGAGTCGGGTAGCCATATTACTAGTGTTTCACAAATCTTTGGTGAACATTATTGAAACAGGCAACTAACACATGCCAACTCTTGATCAAACCTCACTATCTACTCATTTTCTTCTCAACAAGAAAGTGTTTCACATTTTCTAAAGGGATGCAACACATTTGCTATCTGATTTTCATTTGGAAAATCTGGATATTGAAAAGAAGGAAGTCTGCCCCACCTTCGCACTTCAATCATGCACATTGAGTCTGTGTTTAACTTACTGTTGTCTCAGTGGTTTACACAATTTTGAGCAAATAAGCAATCATCAAGTGCTTAATTCTTTCTATTACAAGCACAAACACACAAGGAATTAGTTTCTTTGTCATAACGTTTATAGAAATTACCTTTGTGGTGTTTCGATGATTAAATGGAAGCCCTGGGGGAGTCAACATCAAACAGCTCCTTTCCATATGTGTATTCGTTACACACAGTGACTTAGTGTTACTGACAGGCATTCTAACTGATTCATTAGTTGATTCAGGTGTTACATGATTATTTTGTCTAGATTTGCAAAGATCAGGATGAATAACTATTGAATTGACGGATTAGAGACTCCAAGTGGTTGACATTTCTTACTCAAAGTTTTGATGAATTCGTTACGAAGGGAGAGAATCTAAAGCTTGAAGAAATGTTCAGTCCATTACATTACAAGACCAAGAACTGCGAGATCAAAGTATTCTGAAGACATGCTGATTTCAGATAAGTTTTCTTTGAAGATACTTTGCTAAAGCATATGGAGCTAGAGAAAGAGATTGCATCTTCTGTGCTGAAAGAGAAGATCGTATTGACAAATCATTTTCGTAATGATCTTGATCCAAAGAGGGAGATTGTTAAGACACAGTCTCATTGGATTCAAGATCATCCAATACGAAGATCGCAATCTGAAGTTAATGCTGAAAGTCGCTCTCAACCATAGTCTAGGGTCTATTATGTAAATAAAGTCAAAGTTATAATATCTAGATATTTATTATTTAGATATTATGTTTTTAGTTTTAATATTAGTTTATTAAGTTTTGATAATATCTTAAACAGATATTATCTCTTTCTCTCTGTACATCGATCACAACAGAACACACATAACACATAATCAAGGTGTAAAGAGAGAAAACAAACAGAGAGCTTAACTCAAGAACTCAACCGTGTAATCCGCATTTGTAATCCAAACAGGTTGGTTTATTATCTATTGTTTGTTGTTTTGATTATCTGGTAACGATCACGGACTCACAGAAGAGAACTAAGATAATGGCCAAAAGAAAGAAGAATGAAAAGAAGCCTAGAGTAGAAGAAGAGAAAAGATTGCTGAAGAAGAAGAGGCACCTATGAATGAAGCTGAATCTCAGGAAGTACCACAGAGTTCAGATGTAAACATGTACATGGTGGTGATGGATAAAATTCCAAAGCCTATCTCAGCTGAACCTGTTGGATTCAAACCTCCTGAAGTTATACACTTGGATATTATGATGGTGGATGGCAAAGAGTATATCAGATTGAAAAGAAAGGATGACAAGTATGAAGTCTACAACACTTGGAACAAAATTGTCAGAGAATGTTCAAGATCTGATTTGGAAGAAATGTTTGAAGTGGGTATGAAAGTACATGCAGATCAGTTCAAAACCCCAGGGTTACCAATTGTGAAACTGGTTATGGAATATGTGTGCATGTTGTTTAAACCAGAAGCAGTAAAGCATTTAATTAGAGATGTATTTAAAGTTGTTAGAGGATGGACTCTATATGAAAGGAGTGGAGTCTACGAATTGGCATTGGATACTTTTCACATGGAGTATTACTTGGTGGATAGGATATACAACCATACAAATCTGAAGCTTCATGCCATGCTAAATAAGAAGTTGGGTTGTGCATCAAATTCAGAAATGGCTAAGTACCTAATTCAGAGAACTATCAATCAGAGTATGGGACTGGATCTTAACATTGGAGTAGATCAATGAAGATTTTGGAAGCATTTGAAGAACTTGACTTCTCTTTCTAAAAGTCAAGTTATGGGGAGATTGTTGGGAACTGAAGATGTGAACAAGTCTTTAATGCTGCTAGTTCAGAATTACTACTGCTAGAGGACTTCAATAGTTAATACTGTTGAGTATTAATACTGCTAGTAGAATTAATACTGCTAGTCAAAGTTAGTGCTGCTTGAACAAAGTTAGTACTGCTTAGCTAGTTAGTACTGCTAGAGGTTTGTGTTGCTTAGTAGTTAATGCTGCCAAGACTAAGTTAATGCTGCTTCTGAGATAATGTGAAGATAATGCTGAAGAGATCGTGTTTAAAGATAAACATGGAAAGCTGAAGATATTTATGGAAGATATACTGAAGATATTTTATTTATTGTAATTATCTTTTGTTCAGTATATGTATAGAATTGATAGAATAGTTTAGAATAATCAATTCATTCTAAGTTTTTGTTTTAGAGAGAATCAACCTCAAGGCATAGATCCTAATTCTAGAGAAGTAGAATTCGTCTTGAAAGAGTTTGTTCTTCAAGATTGAGGTTGAGTGTGTAATCTTGTGATTTAATCATTCAATACAAATTTACAAGTTGTTAATCACATACTGTTTTGATTACTGTTATATTGAATATCAAAGTGTTATTCCGCAACTTCTTTGATATTGTTTCTGAGACTTTATTCTTGTTAAGAATTCGATCCTGACAGCTGAAATTTCATTCATATCCTTCATGAGCATACATTCATATTGACAATGTTATCATATTTGTGTTTAATTGTTCAAGTTAAATTGTTGAGAAACCATTCTTTTTAGGACTTACATGGGATTCGTGTGAGAGCTTAAATAAAACTTCCATGGATTCACATTAACCAGTGTTTCCTACCCAAGAAGTTATCCTAGAGTGATTGAGGGGTGAGGGGTCAAAATCAAAGAGTGGGGGAGACAACTCATCTGGTTGAGTTTTTCTCATTGTGTTGAGGAAAAATGTAAAAGAGAGTTTGGTTACAAATGAGCTTAAATGATAAAAAGAAAGAGGGTGTGGGAACAAAGTTAAAAGAAAAATGACAACTCTGCACCAAATTTTTCTGAGCCATACAGCCACATATTCTGATTGGTTCATATTCTTTGGTGGCCATCATTGAAAAAGGCAGTGAGCCCATGCCAACTGTTGATTTAACCCCACCAACCATTCGTTTCTTTCTTAACAAATAAATGTTTCAATTTCTTGGGGACGCAACACATATGCTATCTGATCTTCACTCGGAAGATTTAGATATTGAAAAAGAAGGAAGTTTACCCCACCTTCGCACCTCTTTCATGCACATTGAGTCTGTGTAATACTTGTTGCTATCTCAACAGTTTACACATTTTGAGCCTGAAAAAGCTTGAGTAGCTTCAATCATTTCTACACTTTCACGTACACACAAGGAATTAGTTTTCTTGTCTTAAAATTCATAGAAAATTTCTCTGTGTTTTTTCGATGATTGAATGGAAGTCCTGGGGGAGTGAACATCACAAAAACTCCTTTCTAATGTACATTTGTTGTACAAAGTGGCTTTGTGCTACTTACAGGCTTACTAACTGTATCATTTGTTGATTCAGGGTTACAACGTTTATTATATCTGAATTTGAAAAATTCTGGTATATACATTTCATGAATTAACGGATACACATATCAAAATAGCGAAGATTGTCATTTCATAAAGGGGGAGAATGTCAGTTTATCATAAAGGGGAAGATAGATATTCAAAGACTGTGATGACTTGAAAAGGTTTTGATGATTTTGCTCACAATTCATCAAAAGGGGGAGAAATTCAAGATTTTCAAGTCATATGAAAGATTAAGTAAATGAAGAGATATTATGAAGAAAAAGAAGAAGATAATCTGAAAGTTTCAGGTTAGACGAATGTTATAATGTCAAATGAAAGTTTATCAAAATGGAGGAGACATATCTGGAGTTTTCAAGTCATATAATAAGTTCAAGACAGATGAATGTTTTTATTAAGATAATGTTTCAAAGATGATTCAAGAAAGTTTGTTTGCTTCAAGACAGTTCAGAGATAACAGAGATGAAGATACAAGCACTAAAAGATTCCTCAAAGTCTGAAAGAAGTTTCAAAGTTCAAAGAAGTTTCAAAGATTTCAAATGTGTGTGGTCTAAGTGTTCATGTATCATTTACTTAAGTGAGATATACGACTTGTTCATTTTCTCTCTCTACTATTTCTCTAGAACATGTTCCAAATTGTCAAATCTTTCATCATGAATTGTATGTGCTTGAATTAGTGACCTAACATTGTCTAAGTTAGATTATTAGGTTGTCGAATTTATTCTTCAGTTGGATTAGTTTGTAAATGTCATAACTTTATTCCCCGTTTCAGGAGCTTACTTTGGGATTGATTTGACAGGTCTTTGCTTAGTCAGGTTTACTCATTTTATAGCCATCATATTGCCGAATTTTCGAATTTTTAAATTCCTCTAAAATTTTAGGGCGTCATAAGTTGGTATCAGAGCAGTAGTTTAAGTGAACTAGGTATGAATGTAGAATACCTAGACTTAAGATGTGATTTTAAGTATGATCGTGTAAGAATGGGTAGAACTCTTAAGATAGGATGGTCTTAGAGTCGACGTAAATTACACAAATTGAGAGTTATGGTAATTGTGATAAAAATTCTTACGTATCACATGTTCATAATTTCACTTAGCTAACGTTATTATGAAGATGTTTTACGTGATTATGATTGTTTCCATTGTTATGATGATTAGTGAATGTAGTAGTACGTTTCCTTATCTATATTTCGTATAATCTATCTCTCACCAATATTCTCGCGTATGTGTGGCAGGCAATGGTAAATACTCTAAATCGACCGGAGGGTCAAGAGGCATTGGCATCTACGACCTACCACCCTAGAATTACAACGACGGACTTGCCCCCACGACAGCAAAATGTGCTGGGCGGAGGGCCCGGGCATGTGCCCCGTCGCAACCTAGTCTCATCTGAACCGATAATGAATGAAGTGACCCCATAATCAAGGATGATGGATCGAATGACGCAATCCATGAACGCGGCGACGACCCAACAACAGGAAATATTTTTAAAGCTATTTGAAGACCGAGATACTAACAACCGTAGACACGAAGCTGTCGCGGAAAACATTTTGGTGGCGGGATCCGGGGGTACCAGACCCGAAATGCCTACTAATGAAACCCCAACCCCGGAAGAAAGGCAAATTTCAAAGACTTGCACCTTTAAGGCCTTCCTTGGTTGTCGATCATCGGAGTTCAAGGGATCAGACAACCCGGTGGCATGCATGAACGGTGTTAGTCCCAATCTAGGTGCAATTGATCAAGATGATTACAAGAATTGATGCTTAAAGTTCCATATTCATTGATCTTCTAATCAACAGTATACAATCCGTATATATCTTTCTATCATACAATATTTCTCTCTCTAAACAGTATACGCAATTAGAATCCTACTCACACTTTACAAGAAAGAAACTATTTATACTAAGACATTACAAGGAACAAAACAACTAACACTTAAACATTTTGACTTTTACAATGACTTATTACAAAGACTTTGACTTTTGCTTGAAGGTTTGACTTGAGCTTTGATTTTGACTTTCATGATCTTGTATCCAACATATTTGTGCACTAACAATCTCCCCCTTTGAATTCAAGATCATCTTCAACAAGATATGCATTGAAGCTCCCCTTTGAATTCAGAAACAAATTATCTCCTCCTTTTGGATAAGCAAAAATAAATTTCAGCAACAAAGAACAATCTCCATCTTTAGTTTGAAATTACGCTCTTCAAGAATTTTAATAATCTCCCCCTTTCTTGTTTATCTGAAAACAAAAACTTTAGCAATCTTCCCCAAGGTTTACAATCATCTATTTCAGACTTCGCAAAAGAAATTATCTCCAGATTTAGCTCATTTTGCTTCAACAAATCATCTTCAAAAAAAATTTCAGCAAACTTTCCGAATTCTTTGAACTTTTGATATTATTCTGATCATTCTCCCCATAACTCACTTTCATCATCTAGACTTTAGACATCATTTCTTGAAATAACTTCTCTCGTAACTTGTTTTCCATTTCTTCACTTTCACCCCCTTTTTTGATGATGAAGAGCAGAGAAATCATCATGTGACATCTGCCTTCCAGAGCTGACAGGTTAGCACATGAACAGTCTAAATACTTGACTAAATATTTAGGATCACCCTATTAAGACCGAATTATATAAGCAATGGTTTCAATTTCCTAAGATTCCCGGCAGTGCGCTTAGAATATCTGGTTACCGCATGTAACGGATACGCAGTCTTATAAAAGGGCCACACTGATAAAATTAATACCCAAGTGTGTCAAAAATATGTATTATGGCTATTATATAACCTAAAAAAAAACTTGTTCAATTTCAAGAAAATGAAATGTGCCAATTTAGCCTCCTTAACCTAAACAATTACATTTTTCTTTTCAACAACTCTTTTATTAATACAATTAAAAAAAATATTGAATTTATGGGGTGAGAGGCCCAAGGCCCCCCCCCCCTCTCTCTCTTCCTCCTCTCTTTTCTTTCAAAACAATTATAACACTCTTTATTTTTTCAAGAAAATCTCATTATTGCATCTTTCTCCATTCTCTCTCATTTCAAACTTCTTTCTACCTTCTCCTCCCTCTCCATAGCCGAAAATCCACTCCTCCATCTCCTTCCCTTGCATTTTTTAAGACCAAATCAGTCTACATTGTGAAGGTAAGAACGTCATACTTTTATTTGGTTGTTTTGGTGTAAAAACCACAAGTTTACATGCACATCTTCTTGTTTCTTCATTTCTTTTGAAAGTTTTCTGGAGAGAAAGACCTTCATAGGCCTTCGAATGGTAGGTTAGCACCAACTTGACTAAAATGTCAAGAAATGGTGATAACCCATGATCCATAGGTCCAAAAACTCAAGAAAATGAAGGTTTTAAGTCTTGCATGACCATTTTATCACCATCTAAGATGGTGGAGTCTTTACATTTGAATACTCTCTTCCTTGATAAAACTATGTTCTTGGTACAAAATGAGGATGTAAGATTCATAAAAGCATTTTTTTTTCAAACAAAGAAACCCATGCATGCAGGTGTCAAGTTAAAAATTTCTCATTTTTGATGATTTGCCGTTTTAAAAATCGGACAGATTGCATGCATGTCATTACTCCGTGTATCTCTAAATCAAAATAGACCCAAATGCTTTGAAACTTTACTTGAACAAAGTTCAATGAGTTAGGGAACTAACCCAACTTGAATCACTCAAAAATATTGAGTTTTGACCCCTAAAATTCTTGTTACAAAATTAATGTGCATTTGAATCCGGCTGGACTAAAAGTTACATTCATGTTACCATAAACCCTATATAAAAGCCTAAAAATTTTAAGATTTTTTTTCTGTAAATAACATATTGAGTTGGGAAATAAATAAAATTGGTTTCACTTTAAAATATTAAGATTTGAGTATTCAACCCTCATTAACAAGAAAAGTGTGTAAAACAGTAAATCTGGACAGATTGGTAGACCTAACTTTAAAATAGCATAACTCATTCATTCTTGATCCAAAAAGGGTAAAACTTTTCTGGATGTTACCTTTCTGAGTTAGGAACGTAATCCATTTGGATTCACTGAAAAATAATCATTTTTGACCCTCCAAATGACCAAGACAAAACAGTGGTGTAGACTGCCTTGGTGCATGTGACCAATAATCTTGTAGGACATCATTGCCCTATCTAATCACCTCCAAAAAGGGTGTTACCTATTCCAAAAGTTCACTAAGTCAGTAAATTAAACACTATAAAAATTTGGTAAAATAATAACATATGGAAAATGGTTATAATATCATTCAAAGTAGGCATAAAATTCTGACAGCTTAAGTCAAGGGTCAGATTTGTTAAAAAGGGGATTTTTGGACTTTAGAACTTTATAACTTATTAAAAGATTTATATATTTGTACTTGAAATCACATTATAGTATATAATTTAGTAAATAGACTAAACCAACTAATTGAATGATTGGGACCCATAAAAATTTAATCAATAAAAGGGTCAAGTGATGCACTTATAAGAATTAGCGATCAAAGAACCGCATAAACTATAAGGGTAGACTCGAACTAATGGACTATACCACTTTCGTAGGTAGGGCGTAGAAGCGAAAGCCTATACATCATATTAATCATATCCGAGGAGAAACCGCTCAAACTTGTGAGTATTCACAGCCCCTCTTTTATCTTTTTACGTATTTTGGGGTGAAAAGCATGTTACAATTGCAACTTGTTTCTACTCGCAAATGATTGTTCATTACAATTTGTTGAATTTTAAAGTTAAATATTTATGCACTGTGGTATATATACTTGACGATGCAATTGAGTATTAATTGAATAAGTCCCCACTGTTGGACACTACCTATTAGCTCGAACGGGAGCCGGTGGTATTAGTGGATAGCGCTATTAGGGTTGACAACCTCACTTGTAGCTGTTAAGCTAGAGGTACACTTTGCCATTAACGTTACTTGACTCAAAAGGGGTCGTGACATTTTGCCTTACCCATGTGGAGTTAGTCCACCGCTGTGGTATGACGCAGTTCTTTTTAAGGGGCGTTGAATTGTCGAAAGGTTTGGTAGTGGCTCAATGCTAAAGCATTGCCGTATACATGATAACCCGTGCATATAATAGAACAATCATTTAATAAATATTTCGTGGACAAATGTTTCACAAAAGCTTCTAAACTTTGCATACAACTACTCTTATGCATATAAAAACCTGTGTACTCACCAACTCTATGTAGTTGACCTGTTCTTTAATCATGCTTTTCAGGTGCTAATATAAGGACCGATAATTAGGATGCATGAACGTGTGTGACAACAATCATCCTGACAAATATTGAATGTTTTGTCTAATTATTGTAATTGCAGTACTTTTGGGAATGATTTTGAATATCATGGTTGTAAACGTAAACATATTTTATTACATTTTTTAAATGTTGTGATTGGTATTATTTACTACTTTATGCCATGAAACCGTGCGCTGCCATATCCTGTGTTTCCGCTTTAGCGGGGTGTGACAGACTTGGTATCAGAGCCTAAGGTTATAGAGAATACCGGGTTCTTTATAGAAACCTCAACTATAACCAAATATAAAAATAAGATTTTAAAAACGGTTTTCAAAATGATTCCTAAAGGCTAAACGTGAATTACTAATATAACTAAAAAAAAGTGTCGCATTACTATATCATAACTTGGACAAAGCCTGATCACCTCTGTTCAATTTAAGTATGTGTAATGGGGGACTTGAATTGGTTATATTAGGAGCGCAAATGAACTATTACTATCTAAAAACTTTAGTCATGAATTTTGCGTGTGCATGCATAAACATTACATAGCTTAAATTTCTTCTAGCACTCTTAGTGATTAAGTTTGCTTGTGTCACAGTTCACTATGTCATCATCCTCCACACCTACTGAGTACTCCGCTGATGATTCGGGCTACGTGACCGCTCGACCTAGTAGAGACCCTCCAGTTATTGAGAGGAATGAACCGTCTGAGACTAGTGACGATGCGATTAGCGGATCCCCTGCCCGACCACCTGCGACTGTGTCACCTCCTCCGAGAATTCCACCGCCGGCACCACTTAGTACGAGACTACGCACTACGGCCCGAAAGAGTGTTCCCCTGCCAGTCAGGGTGACCTTTGAAAGATCCACCCGGACCGAGGGAGAGACATCTCAGAGAACAACACCCCGTGTGTCCCCTACCGTTGTGACCGGTGTTCCCACGAGGCTGACTCAGGGCATGACTCAGGCTGAAAGCCATTGGGTACAAAACTTGGCCCGAGAGTTGCAGGCACACCGATCCCGGTTAGACTAGCAACATTACATTGTTAGAAGCTAGACCGACATGATAGACTTCCATTACCTTCACATCCAAAGGGCAACGGAGGCTGCTCTTGCTGCCAGAAGGACTATCAGGAGGCTGTACACTTGCCTGGCCCTGACAGCATTCGTTCTGTTTGCAGTTGGTTTAGGCTTCTGGATGGGAAGGCAATAGGTGTAGGCGTGGTGATGTAAGACCCAAGGAAACCATGGCAATAGAAGAACTATCTTTCCCCTCTTTTGTGAACAAACTTTTGATTATATTTTGATTGGGACTTTCTTTTGATGGCATGTAGCCATATTTTGAAACTTTAAATGATATGAAAACTTTGGGAAATATTTTGATGTTAATGATTGATCCCTGTGATGGTGATTTTATGATAATTTAATTCCTAATGTTTTATATCCATGATATTGAGCTTATTGTGTGATTATGTTATTCATGTATGTGAATGATGATAAAGAATATATGTCATTTAAAACTCGTAACTTAACTAGGTAGAGTTAGCTTTGAATATAAAGCCAAATCACTAACTAGAATTATGCTTTAGGACAATGCCTCCTAGAAGAGAAGACCCTGAACTAGCGCGGCTTGTATCCGAGCAACTCATGGCAGCACTTCCAAATATTGTCAGCCAAGTCGTGGCTGGCCTAAATGTTAATCGTGGGAATAATTTAGGACCAACCGGGGACCGGGAATGCACATACAAAACGTTCAGGGCATGTAACCCGAAAGATTTCCATGGAACTAAAGGAGCAGTGGGACTATTATCATGGATCGAAAGCATGGAATCGGTGCTTCACGTCAGTAAGTGCATTGAAAGAAACAAGGTGGAGTTTGCAGCTTGTCTGTTACAAGGACGAGCCCTGACCTGGTGGAATAGCCTAGTTCAAACCCGTGGACGTTAAGCTGCCAATAGTCTGACCTGGGATGAATTCAAGAAGCTGCTCAAGGAAGAATACTGCTCGAAGAGTGAGATCCAAAAACTGGAAGCGGAATTATGGAATCATGAGATGGTGGGAAACGATATAGACACCTACACTGCCCGCTTTCACGAATTGGCGAAGTTGGTGCCACATCTTGTGACACCGGAGGAAAGTCGGATTGACAAGTATATCTGGGGTTTGGCTCCTGAGATCCGCGGGGATGTTACCTCGTCCAAACCCATGACACTCCAAGAGGCGGTGAGCATAGCAACGAGGCTTACCAACAATGCCATTCGATCGGGGAATTTCGCGCATGAGAAAGCGATGGGAAAAAGGAAGATAGAGGAACCTTCAAGACGTCAATCTGACAGGACCGCAAGCAAGAACAAGAAGAGGATGGGAAATTTTGGAGTCCAAGCACAGGTTGTGGAAAAAGGCAAGGGAACCTACCCTAAGTGTGACAAGTGCAACAACCGTCATAGTGGGAGATGCATTATCTGCACCAAGTGTAACAAGGGAGGTCATTTCACCAGGGATTGTAAAGGCGGGAGGAGATTGACGTGCCATGAATGTGGAATCCCAGACCATCTTCGGAACACCTGCCCAAAATTAAACCGAGGACCAAATGTCAATCAAGCACGGCCAGCTAATCAAGGAAATCAAGGAGGCCAAGCGCGTGGTCGAGTGTTCGAGATTGGGGCAAATGAAGCAAGACAGGATCCAAATGTAGTCACAGGTACGTTTCTTATAAATAGTCACTACGCATCAGTACTATTTGATTCAGGAGCAGATAGGAGCTTTATATCACTAAAATTTAAGCCGAAAATTTGCCTGAAATCCCAAAAGTTGTTAGAACCATACACTATCGAATTTGCTAATGGGCAAGAAGTTAGAGCTAGGATGTAATCACAAATTGCACTCTAAATCTGGCTAATAAAGAATTTAGCATAGACCTTATTCCGATCGAACTAGGAAGTTTCGACATCGTTGTGGGCATGGACTGTTATCTAAAAACCGAACCGAGATATGTTGTTCCGAGAAGACCATTCGAATCCCGTTACCAGAAAGAGAAACTCTCGTTGTTCATGGAGAGAAGTCCGGAAGAAATTTCAAGATCGTATCATGCATGAAAATGCGAAAATACTTGAAGAAGGGGAGTAATGCATTTTTGGCCCATGTCATCGACAAGGAAATGAAGGAAAAACACATCCAGGATTTTCCTATTGTCCGGGATTTTCCTGAAGTCTTTCCTGAGGAGTTACCAGGATTGCCACCTCCGAGACAAGTCGAATTCCATATTGACTTAATTCCCGGGGCTGCACCGGTAGCTAAATCCCCTTATCGGTTGCCCCGTCTGAAATGCAAGAACTGTCAAGCCAACTCCAAGAGTTACTTGACAAGGGTTTCATAAGACCCAGTTCTTCGCCGTGGGGAGCCCCAGTACTTTTTGTAAAAAAGAAGGACGGATCCCTACGAATGTGCATAGATTACAGAGAATTGAATAAGTTAACCATCAAAAATCGTTACCCTCTTCCCCGAATCGACGATCTATTCGACCAGCTTCAAGGCGCAACTTATTTCTCGAAGATTGACCTTCATTCTGGGTATCATCAAATGAGGGTCTGCGAGGAAGACATTCATAAGACGACATTTAGGACTCGTTATGGTCATTACGAGTTCCTAGTTATGCCTTTTGGCCTAACAAATGCACCCGCTGTCTTCATGGACCTAATGAACAGAGTTTGTAAACCGTATCTGGACAAATTCGTGATTGTGTTTATTGATGACATATTAATCTATTCACGAAACAAGGAGGATCATGAGCAACATCTGAAACTGATTCTAGAGCTACTCAAAGACCAAAAGTTGTATGCGAAGTTCTCCAAATGCGAATTTTGGATTCACGAAGTACACTTTCTTGGCCACGTCATTAATAAAAAGGGCATACATGTGGATCCAGCAAAAATAGAGGCTATCAAGAAATGGGAAGCTCCAAAGACCCCAACAGAAATTCGCCAATTTCTCGGATTGGCAGGATACTACCGGCGATTCATTGCAAATTTCTCCAAAATTGCACAACCGCTAACGGCTTTAACTCAAAAGGATAAAAAGTTTGATTAGGGAGAAAAACAAGAAGAAGCATTTCAAGCACTCAAGCATAAGTTATGCAACGCACCAATTCTGGCATTGCCAGAGGGCACTGAGAACTTTGTAGTCTTCTGCGACGCATCACGCCAAGGGTTAGGATGCGTGCTAATGCAAAGGGACAAGGTCATTGCATACGCTTCGAGGCAACTTAAGATCCATGAAAAGAACTATACCACCCACGACTTGGAATTGGGGGCCGTGGTATTCGCCGTCAAAATTTGGAGACACTATCTTTACGGCACAAAATGTACCATCTTTACTGATCACAAAAGTCTCCAGCACATTTTGGATCAGAAAATGTAAAATATGAGACAAACAAGGTGGGTTGAACTGCTCAACGATTACGATTGCGAAATAAAGTACCACCCTGGCAAGGCTAATGTGGTAGCCAATACGCTGAGCCGAAAGGAAAGGACCAAACCATCAAGGACACAAGCGTTGGGTGCAATTGTGCAAACAAGTTTGAAAGCCCAAATCCTTCAGGCCTAGGAAGAAGCTTTGAGAAAGGAAAATCTGAAAGGCGAATCTCTACATCAATGTGAGCATGAATTTAATGTTAAGACCGACGGGATACGCTACTTTAAAGACCGAGTCTGGATACCAAAGGCTAAGGATTTACGGTCAGTCATTTTGGAAGAAGCTCATCAATCATGGTATTCGATTCACCCGGGAGCCAATAAAATGTACAAAGATCTAAAGGAATATTACTGGTGGCCTGGAATGAAGAAAGATATTTCCGTTTACGTGACTAAGTTACCCAAGACTGGGAAGGGGCACGACTCAATCTGGGTTATAGTGGATCGACTTACGAAGTCAGCACACTTTCTTTCCATTCGTGAAGACTTTAAGATAGAAAAGCTAACGCGGATCTATATTGATGAAATCATTGCACGTCATGGAGTGCCCATTTCTATTATCTTCGATAGAGATAGTAGATTTACATCGCGCTTTTGGCAATCACTTCAGAAGGCGTTGGGTACACGCCTGGATTTGAGCACATCCTATCATCCACAAACGGATGGACAGTCGGAAAGAACAATACAAACCCTTGAAGACATGCTGCGAGCTTGTGTCATAGACTTTGGTGGAAGCTGGGATACTCATCTGCCATTCGTGGAATTCTCCTACAATAACAGCTATCACATCAGCATTCAGTGTGCACCGTACGAGGCTCTGTATGGACGCAAATGTAGATCCCCACTTAGCTGGTTGGAGATTGGTGATCGACAGTTATCCAGGCCCGACATTGTACAGGAAACAACTGACAAGATCACAATTATTAAGGATAGACTCAAAGCTGCAAGGGATCGTCAGAAGAGTTATGCCGATAACCGACGGAGACCGCTAGAATTTCAAGTAGCAGATAAAGTGTTTCTAAAGGTATCACCATGGAAAGGTTTAATACGCTTTGAAAAGAAGGGAAAGTTGAGCCCGAGGTACATTGGTCCATTCGAGATAATCGAAAGGATTGGTCCGGTGGCATACAAACTAAAGTTACCTCAGGAACTGAGCACCATTCATGACACATTCCATGTGTCAAATCTTAAGAAGTGTATAACTGATAACCCCCCAGTCCTACCCTTGGAAGACGTCCAGATCAATGACCAACTGAGCTTTGTGGAAGAACCGATTGAAATCGTTGACCGGGAAGTCAAACGCCTGAGGCGTAGTAAAATTCCAATCTTGAAAAATCGTTGGAACTCAAAGCTTGGACCCGAGTACACCTGGGAGCCGGAAGATCACATGAAGCTCAAGTATCCCCACCTCTTCACATAGGATCAGTCTAGAGATAGCAATCATTAATTTCGGGACGAAATTCTCTTAAGGAGGGGAGACTGTAACATCTGCCTTCCAGAGCTGACAGGTTAGCACACGAACAGTCTAAATACTTGACTAAATATTTAGGATCACCCTATTAAGACCGAATTATATAAGCAATGCTTTCAATTTCCTAAGATTCCCGGCAGTGCGCTTAGAATATTTGGTTACCGCATGTAACGGATACGCAGTCTTATAAAAGGGCCACACTGATAAAATTAATACCCAAGTGTGTCAAAAATATGTATTATGGCTATTATATAACCTAAAAAAAACCTTGTTCAATTTCAAGAAAATGAAATGTGCCAATTTAGCCTCCTTAACCTAAACAATTACATTTTTCTTTTCAACAACTCTTTTATTAATACAATTAAAAAAAATTGAATTTATGCGGTGAGAGGCCCAAGCCCCCCCCCCCTCTCTCTCTTTCTCCTCTCTTTTCTTTCAAAACAATTATAACACTCTTTATTTTTTCAAGAAAATCTCATTATTCCATCTTTCTCCATTCTCTCTCATTTCAAACTTCTTTCTACCTTCTCCTCCCTCTCCATAGCCGAAAATCCACTCCTCCATCTCCTTCCCTTGCATTTTTTTTAAGACCAAATCAGTCTACATTGTGAAGGTAAGAACGTCATACTTTTATTTGGTTGTTTTGGTGTAAAAACCACAAGTTTACATGCACATCTTCTTGTTTCTTCATTTCTTTGAAAGTTTTCTGGAGAGAAAGACCTTCATAGGCCTTCGAATGGTAGGTTAGCACCAACTTGACTAAAATGTCAAGAAATGGTTTTAACCCATGATCCATAGGTCCAAAAACTCAAGAAAATGAAGGTTTTAAGTCTTGCATGACCATTTTATCACCATCTAAGATGGTGGAGTCTTTACATTTGAATACTCTCTTCCTTGATAAAACTATGTTCTTGGTACAAAATGAGGATGTAAGATTCATAAAAGAATTTTTTTTTTCAAACAAAGAAACCCATGCAGGTGTCAAGTTAAAAATTTCTCATTTTTGATGATTTGCTGTTTTAAAAATCGGATAGATTGCATGCATGTCATTACTCCATGTATATCTAAATCAAAATAGACCCAAATGCTTTGAAACTTTACTTGAACAAATTTCAATGAGTTAGGGAACTAACCCAACTTGAATCACTCAAAAATATTGAGTTTTGACCCCTCAAATTCTTGTTACAAAATTAATGTGCATTTGAATCCGGCTGGACTAAAAGTTACATTCATGTTACCATAAACCCTATATAAAAGCCTAAAAATTTTAAGATTTTTTTTCTGTAAATAATATATTGAGTTGGGAAATAAATAAAATTGGTTTCACTTTAAAATATTAAGATTTGAGTATTCAACCCTCATTAACAAGAAAAGTGTGTAAAACAGTAAATCTGGACAGATTGGTAGACCTAACTTTAAAATAGCATAACTCATTCATTCTTGATCCAAAAAGGGTAAAACTTTTCTGGATGTTACCTTTCTGAGTTAGGAACGTAATCCATTTGAATTCACTGAAAAATAATCATTTTTGACCCTCCAAATGACCAAGACAAAACAGTGGTGTAGACTGCCTTGGTGCATGTGACCAATAATCTTGTAGGACATCATTTCCCTATCTAATCACCTCCAAAAAGGGTGTTACCTATTCCAAAAGTTCACTAAGTCAGCAAATTAAACACTATAAAAATTTGGTAAAATAATAACATATGGAAAATGGTTATAATATCATTCAAAGTAGGCATAAAATTCTGACAGCTTAAGTCAAGGGTCAGATTTGTTAAAAAGGGGATTTTTGGACTTTAGAACTTTATAACTTATTAAAAGATTTATATATTTGTACTTGAAATCACATTATAGTATATAATTTAGTAAATAGACTAAACCAACTAATTGAATGATTGGGACCCATACAAATTTAATCAATAAAAGGGTCAAGTGATGCACTTATAAAAATTAGCGATCAAAGAACCGCATAAACTATAAGGGTAGACTCGAACTAATGGACTATACCACTTTCGTAGATAGGGCGTAGAAGCGAAAGCCTATACATCATATTAATCGTATCCGAGGAGAAACCGCTCAAACTTGTGAGTATTCACAGCCCCTCTTTTATCTTTTTACGTATTTTGGGGTGAAAAGCATGTTACAATTGCAACTTGTTTCTACTCGCAAATGATTGTTCATTACAATTTGTTGAATTTTAAAGTTAAATATTTATGCACTGTGGTATATATACTTGACGATGAAATTGAGTATTAATTGAATAAGTCCCCACTGTTGGACACTACCTATTAGCTCGAACGGGAGCCGGTGGTATTAGTGGATAGCGCTATTAAGGTTGACAACCTCACTTGTAGTTGTTAAGCTAGAGGTGCACTTTGCCATTAACGTTACTTGACTCAAAAGGGGTCGTGACATTTTGCCTTACCCATGTGGAGTTAGTCCACCGCTGTGGTATGACGCAGTTCTTTTTAAGGGGCGTTGAATTGTCGAAAGGTTTGGTAGTGGCTCAATGCTAAAGCATTGTCGTATACATGATAACCCGTGCATATAATAGAACAATCATTTCATAAATATTTCGTGGACAAATGTTTCACAAAAGCTTCTAAACTTTGCATACAACTACTCTTATGCATATAAAAACCTGTGTACTCACCAACTCTATGTAGTTGACCTGTTCTTTAATCATGCTTTTCAGGTGCTAATATAAGGACCGATAATTAGGATGCATGAACGTGTGTGACAACAATCATCCTGACAAATATTGAATGTTTTGTCTAATTATTGTAATAGTCGTACTTTTGGGAATGATTTTGAATATCATGGTTGTAAACGTAAACATATTTTATTACATTTTTTAAATGTTGTGATTGGTATTATTTACTACTTTATGCCATGAAACCGTGCGCTGCCATATCCTGTGTTTCCGCTTTAGCGGGGTGTGACACATCAAAACTTCTTCAAGAAATGTCATAATATTCTGACCAAGATCCTTTCATATGAGCCTCTGATCATCCGCCAATTCATAATATATTCATCCGAATCTTTTCAAATTCAGACAAATAAGAGTAAAAACATAAATGAAAACAGTTACAAAATCATACTTCTATATTCATGAAAACTATTTAAGAATCGAGAAGTGGTTTGAATGTTTAAGAACATGTTTTAAGTCATCCATCTTTCAAACATATATGAGATTAAGGTTAGAATAATCCTTACGCATAACTTAAATCTCATTAAGTCAACTCCAAAGTCATGATAGATTTGATCATCTAAGCTCCCTCTCAAAATCTGCATGTAGTAAAAAAAGTCATCAAAGTACAAAGTCTTATTCACAAACTTTATTGAAAAATAAAGACATGAAAGCAGTAAAACAGTTAAGAACGAGTTTTGATAAGATGTAATCAGAAGTCAATTACTCCCTCTGAAAATATGAATTCGCAATTATATCAGTAGAAGTAATATGTATACTCCCCTTTAAAAGTTGATCATCTCTTTTGATGCATCGGAGTACACTTTCTTTTGATCGTTGAAGTATGAGTCCTAAACTGTTGTGTTTAGAAGTCAAACTCTTTGACATTGAAGTACAAGTCCTGAGCTAATTTACTCAGAAGTCTAACTCCTTAACATTGAGGTGCGGGCTTTGAACTGTATTGTCCAAAAGCCATTATTCGTTAAGTATGAGTTCTGAACTGATGTATTCAGAAGTCTAGGTTCTTTTACTCCCCCTTGACTTGAGATGCCTACAACACAGATGAATCTTTTGGCTTTGGTACCTACTGTATTTGGGTTCATGTTTGTTAGTTGCAGTTCTGTTAGGAGTAATATAATAAGAACCATACCAGTAATGATCATATGCTTTATGAACAAAATCATTTAAGCCACAATAAGAACAATTATTCTTCCTTTTAGATAACCTGATTAATTGATCTATCGAATAAACAAGATCAGGTTTACCTTTTAGCATAATGTTCTTTTTAGCATTGAATGTATGCACAAATGATTTCTGATCATTCTTCTCATCAGAATCTTCTTTCATTCTCCATACTAACTTCTCCTTACCATTTCTTCTTCTTCTAAATGTACCTAGACCATCAACATTCTTATCATAGAATAGGTTAGTAGTACGAATCTAATCTTTTGAATTAACTGGCCTTTTTGTAGAAACAGTTTTATGATGTGAACTTGACGATGTTTTATCTTCAAGTTCTATTATCTTGGAAGATAAACTATTCCTTTCCTTTATTAGAAAGTCAATCTGTTTTTGAAATTCAGACTTTGTGTTTTGCTCTTTCATCGCCATTGTTGACAGTTCAGATAATGACTCTATAAGCTTTCTAATCTCAAACTCAAAAATTATTCTTTCTTCTTCAAAATCCTTCTCCGCATTCTTTCTTTGATCAGGTAAATCTTTGAAAAATCCAACATTTTTGTATTCAATTACCTTCTTCTCCTTTGCAAACTTATCTCTTTCCATAATGATCACTTTCTCAAAATCTGACACTGGTTGAGAAAGTTTGGCACATTTAAGCTCAACTGTTTTCTTCTCTTCAAAATTCTTTCTTGAAAATTCAGAGAATTTCTGAGCAAATCTTGTCTTTTCTTTTTCAAACCCCATCTTCTCCTTTTCAAATTCATCTATGTTTTTAGCAATCTTCTGTTCCAACTCTGAAACCTTCTTTTTCAGCTCTATATTAGCATTTTCTAAACTCTTAAATGTCTCCTCATTCTTCTTGCAATTTATATCTTTCTCCACCTCTGAAATCTTCTTCATTAACTCAGAATTCTGTTCTTCCAAATTCTGAAGTATGTCACCTTTCATAACTTCAATAATTTCATCCTGAAGCTCTTTTATATTCTGTTTATATTCACCAAAAAATTTGGAATAATCACCAGATTTGGTTGCGTTTTTCAGATCTTCAATATGTAGGTGAAACCATTCTCTAAGTCTATTGAAAGAGACAACTCTGTCATTTTCTATCTTTTTATAGTAATCCAGTTGATTTGTCTTTCTAGCAAGGGCTTTGCCATAATTTTCTCTGATTTGTACAATCTTTTCTTCAAGAGAGACAATCATGGCCTTGAGTTTAGCAATCTCTTCTTTTTAAGACATCTTCATATCAACCTTGATAAAAACTTGCACAAAAGATCGTTAACAAAAATTCAGAAATAAACTTGACTTTAAAAGTCAAACTTGGGCAACACTTGAAAAACTCGAAAAAAGTTCTATGTGTCAGAACTCGTAGAACAAAAAAATAGAAACTTCGGGCAGAAAGTGCTTTGCGCGTTCTAGGTTCGCGTAGAGAGAACTGTGCGCGTTCTTGGTTCGCGCAGGCTATGGTCTACGTGTTCTGAGGTTCACGCAGGCAGAGTCTTGAGCGTTTTGAAAGATCACTTCACCCAATCCCGTTGCGCGTTCTATACTTAGAATATTTTTCAAGAATTTACTTCACGCAAAAATCACTTCTCGTAGTTATGAACTCATAGAACGAATAAACCAGAAACAAGAACTCGCAGATAGGCCTTTGCGCTTTCTCACTTCGCGCAAACAGTACTCTGCGTGTTCTGCCCTTAGAGAAATTTCAAGAACTAATCAATCGATTTGCGCGTTCTTGTCAAGAACTCACGGAAGGCACAAAATACTTCAGTTTACGTGTTCTTCAGTTTTGCGCGAAACTTGGATCTTGCGTGTTCTTCACCACTTCGACCAAAAACTCACTTTTTCAGCCTGAATTCGATCCAAAACTTTGAAATAGATTCTAAAACTCTACAGATTTGTCCTAGATCATATTCTAAACATATTACAAACAATTAATTTCTATCAAAAACACCAAAAATTAAAATTTTGATCTAGACACAATACTTTTACAATACGAACCAAAATTCAAACAAAAATCTGAATTCACACAAATCAGTTGTGAATTATGCTAAACAATACAAAACAATTGTGTTATAGACACAAAAACGAGTACAAGACAACAATTACAAGTCAAAAAACCACAATAAATCTTGAAATTGATTCTTGACAGCTAGCTTTTGCGAGTTCTTGAAAATATCGACCAAAACTCAGATTAAGATCATTTTCTGAATTCTTGCTTGCTCTGATACCAATTGTTAGTCCCAATCTATGTGCAATTAATCAAGATGATTACAAGAATTGATGCTTAATGTTCCATATTCATTGATCTTCAAATCAATAGTATACAATTCGTATATATCTTTCTATCATACAGTATTTCTCTTTCTAAACAGTATATGCAATAAGAAAGAAACTATTTATACTAAAACATTACAAGGAACAAAACAACTAACCCTTAAACACTTTGGCTTTTACAATGATTTATTACAAAGACTTTGACTTTTGCTTGAAGGTTTGACTTGAGCCTTGACTTTGACTTTCATGATCTTGTATCCAACATATTTGTGCACTAACAAACTAGATCCAAGAAATGGAGTAGACTTTTCGATCAAATGAGTGTGGTGAAGGCCAGAAAGCTATATTCGGGTCTCAAATGCTTTGAGGGGCGGCCCTCACATGGTGGAATGTTTATTCCACTTCCGTTGAGGCCATAGTACTGGCCAAACTAAGCTAGGAAACCTGTAAGAAGAAGGTAATTGTAGAATTATGTAATTAATGGGCCATGGATCGGATTATTGACGAATTTCGTGGCTTGAAGAAAAGGGAACTCATCGGTGAAGGAGTACAACAAGTTATTTATGGATAAACTGGGTTTGGTGGGACATTTGGTCCCAATCGAAAGAGAGAAGATCAAAGCCTACATCAAAGGTTTGCCTACCGAAATGATGAATATGGTGTGGGTGTTAAAGGCCTATAATCTCTGAGAGGCGATCGAGGAGGCATAGTTAGTTGAAGACTATTATGGTCCAAACAAGGTTGAGAGAAGTGGCGCAATTGAAAAATTGAGATGGGAAGGGGGTTCAATACCCTCCAAGAGACAAAGACCATTCAACAACAACCAACAGGGAGTCTAACGCAGACGAGATGTTCCATGGTGCTCCAAGTATCGGAGCAGACATCTCAGCCCTTGTAACTCAGTGTCTGAATCGTGCTTTAAATGTGTCAAGCCCGATCACAACTTACGTGATAGTCCGATCAGAGGACAAATTTGTTTTGGGTGTAAGGAGTCGGGTCACATTAGGAGCGAATGTCTAAAGGCGAAGACGGGATTTAGTGGAGGAAAGAAAGTGGACCCTATGAAAGCTACGGGAAGAGCCATTCAAATGACTACCGAGGAGGCGAAGGCTTCAACGGATGTAGTGTCAGGTACGTTTTTCCTAAACTCCGTACCTACACGCATTTTATTTGATTCGGGGGCTAGCTTTTCGTTTGTGTCAAGTTTCTTTTGTCCAAAATTATCCGTACCCACTACTAGTTTAGTGGACGCTTTAGTGGTAGAGCTAGCGGATGGTTATCGAGTAGTGGTTCAGAACATCCTTAAGGATTGCAAACTAGCGATTAAAGGGAAGGAATTCCCGGTCGACCTAATGCCAATGGCCATCGGAGGTTTTGATTTGGTCATTGGGATTCCGATTTCGGATGACGAGTCGGTGACCATGTATGGCAAAAGGCGAAAGGGGGAAGTAGCAATTATTAGTATTTTGAAAGCACGGAAGTGTTTAGCAAAAGGATGCTCATCCTTTTGGCATACGTTATAGACGCCAAACTCTAAAAGAAAAGGCTCGAAGATGTGAAAGTTGTGAATGAATTCCCCGATGTATTCCCGGACGACTTGCCTGGATTACCGCCTGATCGCCAAGTAGAGTTCAAGATCGATCTAGCACTGGAGCGGCTCCGATAGCCAGAGCTCCATATCATTTGGCCCCGTCAGAGATGAAAGAGATGATGGGACAGTTACAAGACCTTCTCGAGAAGGGTTTCATGAGACCGAGCTTGTCGTCGTGGGGAGCACCTGTCTTGTTTGTGAAGAAGAAAGATGGCACCATGCGGATGTGCATCGATTATAGGGAATTGAATAAGGTGACCATAAAGAACAAATACCCACTCCCTAGGATCGATGACTTGTTCGACCAACTTCAAGGAGCGGGTTGCTTTTCGAAGATTGATCTACGTTCGGGTTACCATCAAGGGAAGGTCAAGAAGGATGATGTTACGTAGACCGCTTTTAGGACGTACTATGGCCACTACGAGTTTTTGGTGATGCCCTTTGGCTTGACGAACGCCCCGGCGGTGTTCATGGATTTAATGAACCGTGTGTGTCGGCCATTCCTTGATAAGTCGGTCATCGTGTTCATTGATGATATTCTGATTTACTCCAAGGGTGAATCTGATCACGTGCGTCATCTTGGAGAAGCTTTATGCAAAATTTTCCAAGTGTGAGTTTTAGTTGAAGGAAGTGCAGTTTTTGGGGTACGTGGTCACGAAAGACGGAGTGAAAGTGGATCCTGCAAAGATAGAAGCTATGATGAATTGGGAACCTCCTAAGAATCCATCCAAAATCCAAACCTTTTTGGGATTAGCGGGTTACTACCGTAGATTCATCCATGATTTCTCCAAGATTGCTTCTGCATTGACCGTTTTAACCAAAAAGAATGTGAAGTTCGTATGGACCGAATCTCAAGAGAAAGCCTTTCGGACCTTGAAAAAGAAGTTGTGTGAGGCCCCGATCTTATCCTTGTTGGAAGGATCGGAGGATTTTGTAGTTTATAGCGATGCATCCAAGATGGGGCTTGGGTGCGTGCTCATGCAAAGGGAAAAGGTAATTGCCTACGCGTCAAGACAACTAAAAGTGAACGAGAAGAATTACCCCACTCGTGATTTGGAATTGGCGGCGGTAGTGTTCGCATTGAAATTGTGGCGAAACTATCTCTATGGCACGAAGTGTACCTTGTATACGGACCACAAGAGCTTAAAGTATGTCTTTGATCAGAAGGAGCTTAACATGAGGCAAAGAAGATGGTTGGAACTACTCAAGGACTACGATTGCGAACTACTTTACCACCCGGGTAAAGCAAATATGGTGGTCGATGCCTTGAGTCGGAAAGAATATAGCGGTAAGCTCCGAGCCAAGCTTACAAGAATTGAGTTAGTGTCGAGCCTCATGGAGAAGATTAGGGTGTCACAAATCGAAGCCTTGAAGGAAGAGAATCTCAAGGATGAAGTGATGACCAAGCAACGGTTACTTTTGACCGATGATAGCCGAGGGATAAAATGTTTCAATGGGCGCGTTTGGGTGCCTAGGATTGGAGGGAACCGGAAGATACTCTTGGAAGACGCACACAAGTCCAAATACTTTATCTACCCGGGAAGTACGAAGATGTATAGAGACTTGAAGTTGCATTATTGGTGTCCGATTATGAAATTGGATGTGGTGCATTATCTAGAGCGGTATGTAACTTTTTCACAAATAAAGGTCGAACACCAACGACCTTATAGAAGCTTACAATCGATGGAGATACCCGAATGGAAGTGGGACAAGATTACCATGGAATTTGGGACCAAGCTACCGAAGACTTTGAGAGGCAATGACACCATTTGAGTGATAGTCGACCGTTTGACGAAGAGTGTTCATTTCCTAGCGATACGGGAAACCTTACCCATGGAAAAATTGGCTAAACTCTATATTGATGAAGTGGTCTCGATACATGACATACCCTTGTCTGTAGTTTCCGATCGTGATAGCCGGTTTACATCGAGATTTTGGGGAGCCTTGCATCAAGAATTGGGTACTTGAGTGAATCTGAGTACGGCTTACCACCCACAAACGGACGGATAGAGCGAGACGAAGATACAAACATTGGAGGACATTCTTAGGTCGTGTGTGATTGATTTCGGTGGTAATTGGGATACTCATCTACCCTTGGTATAATTTGCTTAGAACAACAACTACCACTCTAGTCTTGGAGCGGCATCGTTCAAATCCTTGTACAGGAGGAAATGTAGAACCCCCGTATGTTGGTTAGAGGTGGGTGAAAAACAATTTTCCAGACCATAAATTGTGTAAGAGACAGCCGACAAAGTCAAAGCAATATGAGAACGTTTGAAGGTGGCCCAAGATCGGTAAAAGAGTTATGCCGATAAGAAGAGGCGACCGGTAGAGTTTCAAGTGGGAGATCGAGTCATGTTGAAAGTATCCCCTTGGAAAGGCTTGATTCGTTTTGGGAAGCGTGGGAAGTTAAGTCCACATTTTCTGGGGCCGTTCATCGTCGTTGAACGCATAGGATTGCAAGCCCACAAGCTTGACTTGTCACCGGAAATGGATGGTATTCACCCCACGTTCCATGTGTGTTATCCACGGAAGTGTCTAGCGGAAGAAGAAAGTGTCATACCATTATCGAAGATTCGAGTGGACGACAACCGTTGTGTCGAAGAACCCAAAGCCATTCTAGAGAGGGAGACCAAGAGGCTCCGGCATAAAGAAGTCGCGATGGTGAAAGTTCAATGGAAGCATCATCCTGGGGCCAATGTGACGTAGGAAGCGGAGGAAGATATGAAGTGTCGATATCCTGATTTGTTCGGATAGCCGGGATTTCGAGGACGAAATCCATTCCAAGGTGGGGAGGATTGTAACACCCCGAATTTTGGGTCTTAATGGTGTTATGATCTGGAATATCTATTTCTTTTACTTTTTGGCAAGGTGGTCTAGAAGAAAATGGCAGTAGGGACAACAGTGTTTGGTGCGGTTCTCCGCGCGGATGGAACCGCGCGAGCGTCCGTAGGAACTGGCGCACGTACAGACCCCTAATAAAAAGGGGAACCGACCCCAAACCCTCATTTATTCTAATGTTTGCTTTTAGAACACTTAGAGGCTACATTTTTCTCTCAAGAAAGATCTGGTAAGTCACTCTCCTTCACTCTCTTGCCATTAATGGTTCTCATCTACCTCAAGCCCCTTAAGCATTTATGTCATTATAGGTGCTTTGAGAAACTTTGGTGTAGTTGAAGTCTTCTCAAGATCTCCTCTTATCCTATTAGTTCTTGGGTACTAGGGTTTTAAGCCACAACCCTTCAAGGTGAGTTCATTCTCTTTATAAAACTTTATTCATGTTAAAATGTGGCTTTTAAACATCTAAATATCTCCATCTTTATATATATACTTGTCTTGTTGGATTTTGCATCAAACCTACTTTTGGAGATTTTTAGGTTTTTATGATGGAAGTATGGTTATGGGGTTAATGAACCTTTATGTTGAATCAATGGTATATTTGTACATGGAAAACTTGTTTACATCAATTTTGGTTTAAATACTTGGAATCCAAAATTAGGGCTTTAAATATTGATGGAAAAATTAATGAATGAGAACTTGAAATGTTGGAACTAAAAGTCTGGATATGTTATTCATGTGACAACTAGCAATCTCTTGGTAAATTGTGTGAGATATCATATGGAGCTCTACACTTGTTATTATCTTGGGTAGTATGTTAAATGTTGGATTGTTCGGTTGGCCTTATTGGCGTTATGTGGCATATTTGATTTCAGTTGGGAGTCATGACCCCATATTTGTGTAACATTTTGTCCAATGATGGAACGCTAGTTTTCCCCATTAAGGCACGTTTAGGCATCGGAATGGGTTGTAAGTACTACATGCTAAGTATTACGATATTGGATGAGGATTTCAACGTAAGGGCCCTATGTGGTTGAAGTTGACTTTCTGTGGGTGTACGTTTAAAGCCACCGAGCCTAACATCCCTTGCATGTACTTTTTATATGTATTGGTTTTACTGACTTGTCAAGTGGCTTACTCTTGTGTTCCGTCACTTGTGTGTTAGTAAGCGGGTCTCCCCCGTTAACCCAAGAGTTATTCTTTTATGGTAAAGAGTATTATTATTATTGTTATTATAAATTCATTTTCACTTGCGCTTGCTATTGACAATTTCTAAATACAAATGTTTGATCTCACTAGGCTCTCGCCTAACACTTTTTCTTAAAATGACATGTATAACAGGTCAATCTAGCGGTGGGATTCGCAGGGAATGAGTGGTCGACTTTGGGGTCGAGAGCGGTCTTTTTGGAAGATTTATTGGCCGATACAATGATGATAGTGGACACATATTTTAGGAGGATAGCGACACCCAACCTTAATCCTTCTTGTCTAAGTTAGATTATTAGGTTGTCGAATTTATTCTTCAGTTGATTTAGTTTGTAAATGTCATAACTTTATTCCCCATTTCGGGAGGTTACTTTGTGATTGATTTGACAGGTCTTTGCTTAGTCAGGTTTACTCATTTTATAGCCATCGAATTTTCGAATTTTTAAATTCATCTAAAATTTTAGGGCATTATAGAAAGTCAAATCTAGTCAACTTTAGCTTGAATTTTACTTTGCTTGTAATTGGTTCAAGGGTTGTCTTGACCATATAAATACCTTTTGTTCTTGTTCATATCATGCGCATATCATTGTAACCAACTCATTGTAAACTCTTTGTGAGACTTGTGAGTAAGTGAATACATATGACACTTTCTCTCTCTAGATTCTCTCTATATTCTTGTCTGATTTACTTGTTTGTGCTTGATTTGGGATCAACACCATCGTACTCAACACTTCCAAGAGAAACGACCATTCCACGCTATCGTAAGGTTTCTCAAAGTCCACCTTGAATATCAAACCTTTCTGCTTTTCCTTCCGCACAAAATCAACCACTTCGTTTGCTATTAGGACTTCGTCTAGTATGAATCGATCTTTGACAAACGCGCTTTGAACTTTACTGATCAACTTACCCATAACACACTTCATTCCTTCTGTCAAGATCTTAGCAATTATTTTGTAGATGACTCCGATTAAGCTAATTGGTCTAAACTCCCCTAAGTCGACCGGATTTTTATTTTTAGGAATCAACATCAAGAATGATGGATTACAACCCCAATGGATCTCCTCTTTCTCCCAAAACCAAACCACTGCCTTCATTAGATCGTTCTTTATCGTGCCCCCAAACCTTTTAACGAATCCAAACAAGAATCCGTCTGGCCCCGGAGATTTATAGCCATCCACGTCTCTTCTTCCAAAAACCGTCTTTCCAAATTCATTGCATCCTCTCTTGTTAACCTCGTAAACTTTTCGCTGTCTATTCTCGGTCCCTCTCTCCTTTGGGAGGAGAATTTTCCTATAAAAAACTCGTAAGCGTATTCCTTGATTTTATCCGGATCCTCCGTCCATATCGAGTCGATATTCAAGCCCCGAATAGAGTTGTTAACTAACGTTGTTAAGTGGAGGAACCATGGGTGTTATGAAAATGAAAACTTAGGGAATGTTAAACCCAGATAACTAATTGATAGATTAACTCACAACACAATACAGATCAAGAGATAAACATATCAGAATAACATACCATGATCCCTTGATTAATCAACGAAAACCTTGTGTGTTCTTGGTACCTTGTACGATTACAGAATACGAATACGGCTACCTCTTTGATAATTATGATTATGAGAGTTATTAGAGGATTAACCTAAAAACCAAATACCTAAAACCTATTTAAACTTAGGCCGTATAAGCCAAATGGGCTTGAGGCCCAATTACAAACAACTATCAATTAATTACAAATTAGACCTCCTAATTTAACTTTAATCTTGAATACAGTTTATGATTCAACAATCTCCCCCTTTGGATTCAAGATTAAAAAAGAATTAAAAAAAATTTGGCATTGAGGTTCGGGTCTTCACTTCTCTTGAAAAACTTCAGATACAACCTTCATCTTCCTCTTTCTTTAAATGAAGTGTCCTTCTGACGATCATCTTCAGTCAAACTTTTAATAGATCAAATAAGCTCAGACACTTTGACATCTTTAAAACTTCAGTCAAAAATTCTTCTTGTATTCTCCCTTTCTTGATTATTCTCCCCCTTTTTGATGAGTGGTGAGAATCATCATCATGAAAACATAGCAAAACAATCTCCCCTTTTTGTATAGTCATCAATTAAGCGTTGTCTTCATATATATATATATATATATATATATCCCTGTGTGGAAATAAGAGCAGTCTCTCCAAATGGAGAAAGTGATTATTTCAATCTTTTCATATTCAAATAAAATAAATGTGGTAACCCTGAATCAACAAATGACTCAGTTAAAATGTCTCTCAGTAACACAAAGTTACCGAGTAATACAAAGTTACTATATAAGGAGTTGGTTTTGATGTTGGCTCCCCAGGACATCCATTCAATCACCGAATAACACATGGTTATCTATGAACGTTCTGACAGAAAACAAATTTATGTGTGTTCGTGCATGTGTATGAAAGAATTAAGCATCGATGATTGCTTTTCACTGTAGGCTCAAAGTATATAAACTTGTTGAGACAGCAACAAATTGTACAAAGACTCAATGTGCATGAGAAAAGGTCGAAGGTGGGGCAACTTTCCTTCTTTTTCAATATTAGTATCTTCCAAGTGAAGAACCAATAGCGTATGTGATGCTTCCCCAGAAAATGTGAAACATTCTCTTTTTGACAAAAGAATAAGTAGCTGGTGGGGTTGTATGCAAGAGATGGCATGGGTTAGGTGCCTTTTTCAATGTCATTCATGAAGAAATGTGAAACAACATATAATGTGGTTGTCCGACTCAGAAAGAAGTTTGGTGAAGAGTTTGATATTCTCTTACTCTGTTCTCTCACCCTCTTTCTTTTAATCTTTTAAATCTCACATCTAACCAATCTCTCTTTTCCATTTTACCTCGTTGCACACCATCACTCAATTCTTTTGACCCCTCTCCCCTCAGTCACTCAGGGAATACTTCCTGGGTAGGAAACACTGGTTATCGTGAATACATGGAAGTTCTGTTAAGCTCACACACTGAATCCCTTGTATTTTCCTAAAAGAACGTATTGTTCAACAGCCTTTTGTACATGTAAGCACAAAGGAACACAAAGATGAAGAATAAAATGTTGGAGAAGTCAAAACATTTTTGTGTTTGACAATGCAAATCTCCCTCTCAAACTATAGGAGTTTGACAATTAAGCTCTGATCAATTTGTCATGAAGAATAACATTTTGGAAAACAAAGACGTATGTTGTTTATATGAACAATATATATACATGTTTTCAATGAAAGAACTTTTAAAGTAGAAATGACGATTGATTCAAGCAACGGTGAATACAAAGAACGTGAGTATTACCATAGAAAGATTTAACATTTGATACATGGTAATAACAAAATCAAATAGAATGTTCTGAACCAATGTGTGTAAGAATACTTGACAGTATATAGACATGACAGTTACACAAGTATTTGTCATTAGAAACACACGGTCAGATATACATTAAAGTATTCAACTAAAATAATTTAAAATCACACTTCGAAATTCAATCACGAAGTGGTTTGAACCTTTTCAGAAACCATTTTTCACTAGTGAAAGTTGTTCATCTTTCAACAAGTGATAGAGTATAAGGATTAGAAAGATATACCTGTAAATCAGAATCTTTAACTCCCCCTAGAATGAATATGTTCATTTAAGTATCTTTAACAAAAACTCAGATATCCTCCCCCTTGATACCAATGAAGATCGGGTCTTGAACTGTGTTATTCAAGAGCCATTCTACATATTCTCCGGTGAGAATAGTATCTAATCTTCTCCTACAAGTCATCACTTTGACACTTAAGCAAGAGTCCTGATCTGTAGTTTTCAGAAGCCATAGTTCTTTCTCCCCTTTAAACCTTGGGTGCCTGCAACACAGATTTAACTTTTGGTACCCACTGGTAATTTGGTCCTAATGGGTCAGTTGTAGTTCTAGTGAGAGATATAAAATAAGAACCATACCAGTTATTCACATACTCTTTGCTTACAAAATCATTTGAGCCACAGTAGGAACAACTAATTTTCTTTTGTGCTAACCTGATCAGTTGATTGATAGTGTAAACCACATCAGGTTTGCCAAAAGTTTTACCTTGTGAAGCATAGTTCCATTTAGCATTTGATGTATGCACAAATGATTTGTCGGTCTTCTTTTCCTCTGAAGATCCATTAACTTTCCAAATCCAATTTCCTCTATCTTTCTCATCATCCCTTCTCCAGAAGCTTTTTTTTCGAGACTTAGTCTTCTTTAAGTTACCTGAACCATCAACATTTTTATCAAAGAAAAGGTTAGAAGGACGAATCTGATCAATAGATTTAGAAGTAAGACCATCATCTAAATCACAGAAAGGATTACAGAAAATATTTGAAAATTGTGAACTCGAAGCCTTTTTGAGTGAACAATCTGAATCAGTTTGATCATCTCTCGGTGATTGAGCTATTGACTCTGGCGTCTTGTGCTCAGTCAGCTTCACCTTGAATACGATCTCTTCAAGTTCCTTTATCTTTGACGACAAATTGTTTCTTTCTTGTGCAATCAGATCAAACTTCTGTTGCAATTCAGATTTCATCTTCTTTTCCTCCAGAATGTTTGTTGACAACTCAGATAACTTTCCTGTCAGCTTAGCTATCTCAGTCTCTAGATCTTTCTTTTCTTTAGAAAAGTCTTTATTTATATCCTTCAGCGCAACTTTCTTCTTCTCTTTCTCAGCCTTTTCTCTCTCAAGAATGATAACCTTCTCAAAGTCTGAAACTTGTTGAGAAAGCTTAACACATTTAAGCTCTAACGATTTCTTCTCTTCAAAGGCTTTTCTGGAGAAATCAGAAAATTTCTTTGAAAATTATTTTCTCTTTCTTAGTCTTCAACATCTCATCTTGGACTTTTGTGTTGTCTCTGTCTTGGGTTGCCTTTTCTTTCAGCATATTAATCTCGACCTCAAGACTAAAGACTTGATCTTTCAGTTTATCTCTTTCCGCAAAGACTTGAGAATTTGTCTTTCTAAGCCCTTCAGATGTTTCTCTAGCAATGTTTGCTCTCCTTATAAGCTCATCAAGCTCTTTTTGCATTAATTACTTCTTTGACCATGTAGAGCTTGAATTAAGACTTTCAGATCTTTTCAGCTTTGCTTGAAGATTTAAGATATCTTTCTCTTTCGACTCAATAATTCCTGCATAATTAATTTTAGAATTATTAATGCATTCTGAGCAAACAAAATCTTTCTTTAAATCATTATCATTTTTCAATTTGCCAATCTGTTCTAGAAGAGACGAGTTTTGAATTTTCAGATCTTTATTCTCAGCTTCTAATGCTGGAATCTCTGGCATATATGCTAAAAGCACAATCTCTCTTGGTTAGCACCGTAATTCCCTTCTCGTCTATGTAAGGCATGATTATATTGTACCACTTAAATCAACTTGTAAGATCTTAAAATCAAGAATTGGATTAAAACTATATTAAAAAATTTCAGAAAAATAAATTTCCAAAAATAATCAAATGCAGATATCGCAAACAGTATAAAACACAAATAGATTAAACACAGTAAATATGGCGCAAAAGTCAGATATATGCTAAGGACAGTGGCGCAAAAAGGCGACTTTGCGTGAGAAGATGGTGGCGCAAGAAGAGTTTTGCGCTAGAGACAGGTTGCGCGAGATAGAGTTTTGCGCGAACAGTGGGTGGCGCAAAGAGAGATTTGCACGAAGTATGGGTCGCGCGAGATTTGCGCGAGGTATGTGTTTGCGACCGGTGTCACGTTGACCGGATCCTTCGACCGGTGTGGACCGAAGTTTCCCGACCGGAGTCCTGTCGACCGGTATAGAGAGTTGACCGGTGTATCGACCGGACTACACGACCAGTATCAACCGGTATAGTGAGTGGCACAAACTAATCTTTGCGCTAACAGAGGGTGGCGCAAAATACACTTGTGCGCTAAAGGGGACTAGCGCAAAAATACCCTATGAACTGGCGCAAACTGGGTAGCTGGCGTGTTCTTCAACAGTTCAACCCAGAACAAGATTATCAATCCAATAGACACATCAATCAATTATAACTCAGTGTAAAAACCATGCCATATGTTCACAAACACATATCGATCAAAACCCAAACAAAATTAATGATTAAAATTAACTTTTTATCCTTCAATTTGAGTAGCACAGTACTCGATAGTTCATGAACCCAGATCAAATAAACAGCCAATCGATTGAAGGTTTAAAGTGAAATTAAACTATCATATAACATTCAATAACATAAAATACACCTTATCAAATCAATTTTAAGCTTAAAACACACAGTAAATCGAGAAATCGTTTTTCACCTAGATAGAAGTCGATGACCACAGTGAATTTTTGAAAAATATTGTTTTTAATCAAAAAAACTTGATTCTTTGGCTCTGATACCACTTGTTAAACCCAGATAACTATTTGATAGATTAACACACAACACAATACAAATCAAGAGATAAACGGATCAGAATAACATACCACGATCCCTTGATTAATCAATGAAAACCTTGTGTGTTCTTGGTACCTTGTACGATTACAGAATACGAATACGACTACGTCTTTGATAATTATGATTATAAGAGTTATTAGAGGATTAACCTAAAAACCTAAAACCTAAAACCTATTTATACTTACGCCATATAAGCCAATTGGGCTTGAGGTCCAATTACAAACAACTATCAAATAATTACAAATTAGACCTACTAATTTAACTTTAATCTTGAATACAATTTATGATTCAACAAGGACCACCAATGTAGATGGTTTATTTTATAACCAAATCCAAATTTTGAGAAAACCCACGAGGACCACAATGTAATTGACTCTTATTCTATTTTAAATATCCTAAATCTAAAAATGAAAAATGTAATTTATTATCAGTTTTGATTAGTGATGGCCATCTTGGCCCGACCCGGCCCGGTCGGTTAACCGAGTCCGACCCGCTTGAAAGCCAGGCCCGGCCCGGCCCGGTGGAAGACTGGTTTGGAGCCCGAAAACATGAACCGATTCATGTTTTTGGAGGATTTGGCGGCCCGGCCCGGCCCGAGCCCGGTTCACGGACCGGTTTTTGGCCCGGCCCGGCCCGATTCGTATTTAAAAAAAAAGAACCGTTATGTTACCGTTTATATACGTTATTTTGACATTTTTTGTATTTTTTACCTCCCCAAACCCCTATAAATACTTGTATTGTAAGTTTGTAACTTAAAATTATATATAAAAAGTATTTTTAAAGTGTATTTTAGTGATTTATTATAAATAAAACGCATTTTTAAAGTGTATTTTAGTGATCCAATCAAATTTTTATTTTTTAAAACTTAGTAATTAATCATTATATAAAGAAATTTTTTTTTTTTAAAAAAATACGAAAAAATGCTCGGCCCGATCACGGCCCGGTTTGGGCCCGGTCCGGTTTTCCTATAACCGGTTTTTTCCAACATTAAACGGGCCACACATATTCGGGTGAAGCCCGGCCCGGCCCGATTGGCCCGGTTTTTGCGTTTACTATTTGGGCCCGAAGCCCGTTTTGGCTCGGCCCGGGCCCGATTTTTGGCCATCACTAGTTTTGATGATAATGTATTTTTCGGATTAATATAATGATAATTGATTTTCTTTTTTTGATAAACATAATCATTCATTATTTTTTTTTTATGGATAAATATAATGTTGTAGCATTCTATATTATAAATACAATTTAACGATTATCTTTTCGCATTTATCAATTAATTTTATTGGGTTAATGTTATACGTATACACTAAATTCTTATAAACATGAAATTGAAGTGATTATACGATAACGAAAAGTTTGACCGAAATTAATTTAAAACTTTTATTGAAATGTTATAATAACATCAAGTATAGATAAATTTTACATTAATCTAGATAACAAACATAGATAATGGTTAAACGGCAGTTGACTTGGTCCCTTGTTTACCCGGGATTGGTGGCTTCCAGAAATCATATGCAAATTTGTTGTCAAGAAACACTTATGGATCGACACCATCATGCAAGATTCTCGCAACAGAGTCGCTACATAGCGTATTCATAAATATCGGATCTTTGCAATTCCCATCTAAAAACCAAAATAAGATCAACAATTTCTCTCTTAGCTTCTTGGATCCTCTGTTTGGTACCATAAGTTTCTTTTCTTTTCTTTCCATCGAATTCGTTTGCTTCGTGTTTCTGTGTACACGTATCGATCTTGGGTTTTGAAAAACTCAGGTAATAGAAGAATTTCCCTCTGGGGAATTTTGTCAAACAGATTATAAACAGACTGAGTAGCAGCAATGCCTAACGAGAAAGGGACGCCAACAAGGCTCGAGGTAGCAGATTCCTTGGGTTTATTTGGTATTTTTTGGTGTTTTAATCATTGAATGAATTCTGGGTAAACTGTTAAATTGCAGGGGAAGTTTACTGCAACGATGGTGTGTTGGCTTCTTGGAATTGGGTGTTTGTTTTCTTGGAATAGTATGTTGACGATAGAAGATTACTATGTTAGTTTGTATCCGGTAATCTTCTAAACCTACCGCTATGCTCTATCTTAATCTTAATTACTCTCCAAAAAGTTAAACTTTTGATTCAAAAATCAAATTTAATGATTTTTGGATTCAGATTACGGTGGATTGTTAGATGTTTATGTTGTTTTAGTTCTAAAACTTGAATGTAATCTAGGTTCAATCTACTAAAAGGGAAAAAATGTCGTCAAAGTTTAGACCAATACAATAGTTAGTTTGATGATCAAAGCACAAATGGTTTGACTTTTTTGTATGATTTTGGATAACTTGCTGCAGGATTATCATCCTTCAAGAGTCCTCACACTCGTGTATCAACCATTCGCACTTATAACGCTTGCAGTACTTGCATACCATGAAGCAAATGTAAATACCAGAAAACGAAACTTATTTGGATACAATCTTTTCTTCGTCGGTACTCTCGCCATTTTAGTTGTAAGTTTCCATCACTCGCCCTTTCATATGAATTAATCGGAAAGACGCAAAAATCAACAAAAAGGGATAAACATCGATGGTGCAAATCTGTTGGGATTAATGCCATCAGTTTTAAGCCAATAGGTTTACGTATATCTTACTCTTCCCACTTCAGGTGGGATATACTAGGTTCTTTTTGGTTTGGTTTTCAGCCCACAGGTAATAATCTTGATGATTTTGCCATTGGGAGATTGAAATTAACATCTTTTTATGGCATTTGTGCATTTCATAGTTGAATTTAGCGACATCTGGTAAAGGAGGAATTGGAACTTTCATCGGCGTTTGTGCAGTAAGTGCTGCCTTTGGAGTAGCTGATGCAAATGTGCAAGGTGGGATGGTCGGAGATCTGTCTTACATGCGTCCAGAGTTCATTCAAGTTAGTAACTTTTTGATGTCGTATTTGAATATCTTTAGTTTTGTTTACAATGTTGTAAGATGATTCTTTTGTTGTTGGAGTCTTTTTAGTCGTTTGTAGCCGGTCTTGCTGCATCAGGAGCTATTACCTCCGGTTTGAGATTGATTACGAAAGCAGTGTTTGATAATTCGCAAAACGGATTACGGAAGGGAGCCAGTAGGTTCTTTTACATTTGTCCCTTTAATTCTGTGTTAATTTTCCTACAATGGCAAGTAGACTGTTCTTAGGACTTGCTAAAAATGGAAAGATACCTTTGTTTTGCAGTTTTATTCTTCGCGTTATGCACAATCTTCGAGCTGCTTTGCGTTCTTCTCTACGCCTTCGTTTTCCCAAAGCTTCCCATAGTGAAATACTACCGCTCAAAAGCAGCTTCCCAAGGGTCTAAAACGGTTTCAGCTGATCTTGCTGCTGGTGGCATTCACTCGCATTCTGTAGCGATACTAATTCTTCGTGTTTAATTTCTCGATATATAGTGAAACGATCCACATGATTTTCTAATTTTTATTTGGGCTTGATTTGCAGGCAGCAGACGAAAACTCTACAAAACTGGAAAGATTGAGCAACAAGCAATTGTTGGTCGAAAACATAGATTACGCAATGGATATGTTTCTGATATACCTTCTAACGCTATCTATTTTCCCCGGGTTCTTATCGGAAGACACCGGATCGCATAGCTTGGGCTCATGGTACGCACTTGTTCTGATTGCGATGTATAATGTGTGGGATCTGGTTGGACGATACGTCCCACTAATCGAATGTGTGAAGTTGGAGTCACGGGCCGGACTGATGATGGCGGTTGTCACAAGATTCCTCCTCATCCCGGCATTCTATTTCACGGCTAAATACGCGGATCAGGGGTGGATGATATTTTTGACGTCGTTTTTGGGGTTATCTAATGGTTACCTTACGGTTTGTGTCCTTACCGCTGCTCCAAATGGATACAAGGTTAGTTGGTGGTGCTTTTTCTTAAACTGCATTATTTATTTTGTTAGTGATTTATAAACTTATGGTTGTTGTTTATATATAATTATAATTATAGGGTCCGGAACAAAACGCATTGGGGAACATACTGGTGTTGTTTCTTGTTGGTGGTCTTTTCGCAGGGGTAACTGCTGATTGGTTATGGTTAATCGGCAAAGGTTGGTGAGAATTTTGTTTTAATTAATAATGTAAAAACAGGACATAGTGTTTATTCTCATTTCTTTTTTATTATGAGCAACTAAAGTCTCATCATGTCGATCAACATATAAGAACTGTTTGTTTGACGCTTAAATCTAAAATCTTATTTCATTTCTGATTGATAAGAAGAGATAGAGTTGAAACTGTATGTTTTTATTGTAAACTGATTAATGTGTGAACAAATGTAAATGTCTATTTCACCCCTCAAGATATTATAATGTTTGAATTTAAATGCATTTACAGAATTTTATTGGTCTATTCATCATCACTATGAAATTCACGTTTACAAATTTTTAAGAAACATTCCACAATATGCATCAATACAAACCAAGTAAAAGAAACAATAATTTCAAATATTAAATTCTAGTACTTTCACAATTTAACAATTCAAGATGGGCATATCCACTATCCTAAAACAAACTTTGAATAGACCACGAATCAAGGCGTAAAACTAAAACCTCTACTTTAGGGTGTGCAAAACCCGAATAATTCGAAATCCGAATCTGAACCCGAACTAAAATAAAATGTTTTTGCAAATCCCGAAATCCGAAACTTGACTTTTGTGGGGATATTTGGGTTCGTGTTGGGATTGATCTATGGCTACCTTATCCGTCGGAAAACCCGAAATAATATACATATATATTTTATATAATATATAAATATATTTATTTGTCTAATTATCTTTTGAAAATTGGAAATTCTAGTCGATCGAAATGTTTTCTAATTTATAAACTTACAATCGATTGAATTCATCCCCAAAATCGATTGAATTTATATGTATTTTTTGCATTATAATAATACCCGAACCCGACAAATATCAACCCGAACACGAAGCGAAACCTAAAATTCAGATCTTGATTTCCATATCCGAAATCTGATCAGGTTTGCATTTTGCCTACCCAAACCCGTCCGACCCACCCGATACACACCCCTACCTCTACTAACCATTCCTATACATAAGTGATTACTATGAATAATAACAATCTTTAACCCAAATCTTTCGTAATTGATACACATTCTTAATCATACTTATTTATGAACAAGTGATATGCAACCAATGCCACCTTCCACCTTCTTATGCACTAAACATATATGAGACTTTTCCAAAATATGTGTACATCAAAACCTCAATGGCAATATCCCTCAACCAAAACCATTACAGATTCTTTGAAAGACAATGATGAAAGTTCATCTTCAACCTTAAATCAAAAGCGAGATTACAACAATTCAACACTAATAAAAATGAAGTAGCCATTGCCGTCCAAAATTCATCTGAGGCAGGGATTCTACCTTTAGAACCACCGACAACACATAATTTGTGTTGATAGCAAAATCCATATATGGCAGGAGAAGGTAGATGAAATTGAAATCGAATCGAGATGACGGATTGAGTGGGTTTGAGATCACAAATAGCACCTAGAATCGATGAGATGGATCGATTATGTTTCCCAATCAGTGAACAATTAGTCAACAAGGGCAAGAGCATATAAATGGAGCAGAAACATTTTCCACACTATGGGGCTGTTTGTTTTTTTTAAAAAAACTCTTCATACCTCTTAAGTCTGAATTGGTCGGACATTTTTTCATTCAGATTGTTTGTTTTTTTTACATATTTCATACCCTCTTTAGTCTTAACTCTTAAATACATCTGAAACTAGAGGTGGTGACCCTTAAAAACAAGCGTCACCTCTTATTAATCAGGCCTGAAATAAGACTTCAGACTTCGGACGTTTTAAAAAACAAACGCCGCCTATATGATCAATCAAGGGAAAGAGCATATACATATAGTTGAAACATCTATCATGTACCAAGTGCTTACGGATATAAACACAAACTCGGTTGATAACAACAAAACTTGGAAATTAACACAACATAGCCTTGGAAAAACTTGATCTGCTTCCTTGCTTCCTTGCTTCCATGCTCTACATAAGTAATCAAAATAAGCATCATCAATATTAACCTCACTAGAACAATTTGACATGTATTTAAGTAACTTCTGGTCACTAACTGAAGGTTAGAAAGGTAATGAAGGTAAGGGACCAATAAAAGGGTTTGAAATATAAATCAATAGCTTCATGTTGGAATGAAAATAGTGAAAGTACCATATCCACTAACTAAAATTACTACCACAAAAATGTCACTTACATATATAGATTAAAGAAACCAAAGGAATAAATATCAAGACTAATATGACCACATTAGCATATCCGGTGGCATCAATTTAATTAGTTTTTTTTTAACACCAGCGAAATTTTATTAAGAACCAGCAAGATGTTAGAACAAACAATTACATATATGAAGTGAACCCACCCAATTAATTTTAAACTTGCTACTCCTATTAGAAACCCACAAAATAAGCCTGAGTCACAATCCTGTCAAAGATATCCGCATTCTTCAACTTGGTCTCGCTAAAAATGGTCATATTCCAGAACGACCACATGTACCAAAACATAGTGAGAATAATGGCCTCAAAGCACATCTTCTCCCCACTCTTCAACCATAAATTAGCAAATCAGGTAATCCAAATCGCATAGGAAATAAATGTCGGGATTGTTAGATAGTATAGGGGTTGTTTTTGTACTTTTGTATATTTTATGTTTCCTTTAGGGTTTCTTGTCTCCTTATATATAGTTGTTGTAACCCTTTGTAATTATTATTCAATTCTAGTGAAAACCCTAGTCGTTTCTTGGCAATTCCTTTCGTCTCTTAAAAGTTATCATGGTATCAGAGCAGGATTAAACCCTTTTCTTCTCTCAAGTACTGTTCATCTCAAGCACTCTTGTGTGCATCTTTTTCTTTGACGACATCTTTTCGTTTTGGGTTTCTATTCGACGGCGCCTTTCCTGATCGGCGGCGCTAGGGTTTCCTTTGTTCGGCGGTTTTCTGTTCGACGGCTTGTGGTGAGTTTTTTTTTGTTCGTTCGACGCTTCTCTCTGGCATACGGTATCTCTATACTCTCTGTTCTCTTTTCCGTTCTCTATTTCTCGTTTGCAATGGCTGAAAAAGATGATTCTCTCCAAGCCATTAGTGTTCGTTTGGATGGAAAAAATTACTCCTATTGGAGTTATGTCTTGAAAAATTTTCTGAAGGGTAAAAAGATGTGGGGTTATGTTTCTGGCACTACTGTCAAACCGAAAGAAGCAAAAGACATGGACTCTTGGGAAGTGGATAATTCAAAAATTATCACTTTGATAAACAAATCTGTTGAACATTCGATTGGTGTTCAATTGGCAAAATATGAAACAGGCAAGGAAGTATGGGATCATCTTGAGAGACTGTATACACAGTCTAATTTTGCAAAACAGTATCAGTTAGAAGCTGATATCCGAGCACTTGAACAGAGGGATATGTCTATTCAGGAGTTCTACTCAACAATGACTGATTTGTGGGATCAGTTAGCTCTTACTGAACCTGCTGAGTTACGTGCTTTTGGACCCTACATTGCTCGTAGGGAAGAACAGAGATTGGTTTAATTTCTTATGGCCCTGAGAAGTGATTTTGAAGGGCTTCGTAGTAACATCTTGCATCGAACCCCACTCCCTTCAGTTGATTAAGTAGTAAGTGAATTGTTAGCTGATGAAACTCGTTTAAAGACACAAGCAGGAAAGGGTATTCTTCCAACTCCAAGTCCTTCTGTTTTGGTTGTTCCTCACAAACCTTTTACTTCAAATCAGAACAAGAGTCGTCCAAGAGTTGGGTTTGATGAATGCAACTTTTGTAAGAAAAAAGGCCATTGGAAGTCTCAATGTCCAGAACTTATGGGTCGAAATCAATCACAAGAGTCTGGTATTCCGAGACAATCTCATCGTTTTCCTCCTCAATTTAGCACTGCTGCCGCTGTTTCTCCATCTGGGTCAACTACTAATCCTACTCTTGTATCTATCACTGAACAACTCTAGAAGCTCCTTGATGTTCAGTCTCATGCCATGTCTGTCTCTTCACCCATAGGTCAGTCGATTAGTAACGAGGTATGCATTCAACTACTTGGATTCTAGATTCTGGTGCTTCTTTTCATATGTCTCCGAATTCTAAATTATTTGCTTCTTTAAATCCTATGCCATTTGTGCTTGTCATGACTGCTGATGGTACTCCTATGCCATTAGCAGGTATTGGTTCTATTGTTAATTCGAATTTTTCCCTTCCTAATGTATTTCATATTCCTAAACTCTCATTGAATCTTGTTTCTGTTGGTCAAATATTTGATTCCGGTTATAAGGTATCATTTTCTCCTGGTTCTTGTTGTGTGCAGGATCCACGTACTCAGAAGCTGATTGGGACCGGCCGTAGGCGTAGGGGATTATATGTGTTGGATGAGTTGCGGTTACCAGTAGCAGTTGCTCATAGTGCAGATCTATCTTATTTTCGTTTGTCGTCTAAGTCATCTAGTTTTTATTTATGGCATTCACGCCTTGGACATGTTTCAGCTTCTCGTCTAAAATACTTAGTTTCTTCTGCCAATTTGGGAAATTTGCAAGTTCATGATATTTCTAATTGCAGTGGTTGTAAACTTGCAAAATTTTCAGCTTTACCTTTTAAATTAAGCAAATCTCTTTCTGTTGCACCTTTTGATTTGATTCATTCTGATGTATGGGGACCATCTCCTGCTCCTACAAAAGGAGGGTCTCGATATTATGTCTCTTTTATTGATGATTATACTCGATTTTGTTGGATTTTTCTCATGAAACATCGCTCCGAATTCTTTGATATTTATTGTCGTTTTCGAGCATATGTTAAAACCCAACATAATTCTGTGATTAAATGTTTCCGATGTGATTTGGGAGGTGAATATACTTCCAATAAATTCTGTGAATTACTTGCTTTAGATGGAACTATTTACCAGACCTCTTGTACAGACACTCCTGAGCAGAATGGTGTTGCTGAGAGAAAACATAGACATATCTTTGAAACTGCTCGCTCTCTCTTCTTGTCTTCTTCGGTTCCTAATCAATTATGGGGAGAAGCTGTTCTTACTGCTGTCAATCTGATCAACAAAATTCCATCCTCAATCACTTCAGGTTTATCTCCCTTTGAAAAACTTTATGGTTGTTGTCCTGATTATTCTTCTTTACGTGTCTTTGGTTGCACTTGCTTTGTTCTTCGTCCACATGTAGAGCGTGATAAGTTATCTTCTAGATCTGTTGTCTGTGTTTTTCTTGGTTATGGTGACGGACAAAAAGGTTACCGTTGTTTTGACCCTACCTCTCAGAAATTATATGTATCTCGTCATGTTGTGTTTCTTGAGCATATTCCTTTCTATTCCATTCCCATAAATGCACACAACTTGACAAAGTTAGATGTATTTAATATTGATCCATTATCTGAGCAAGTAGACTCTACTCAAACTCCAGATAGTTCTCCAACCGAAGAAAATGCTACTGGTACTCCAATACCTGACACAGTTGCCCCTCCTCCTACTACTGTCACTCAAGATGCACCTGAGACTGTGGATCCTCCTCGACAATCCCAACGCCCTCGTAAGTCCACTCGTCTACCAGAATTTGTTTATTCTACTTATTCTCCCTCTTTTACTTCGTTCTTAGCTTCTATACACTCTCTTTCTGAACCTTCCTCTTATAAAGAAGCAGCTACTGACCCTCTTTGGCAGCATGCTATGAGTGAGGAACTCTCTGCTTTGCAAAAGACCCATACTTGGGATTTGGTTCCGCTACCCAACGGTAAGCGTGCTATTGGTTCCCGGTGGGTCTATAAAATCAAGACCAAATCTGATGGATCCGTTGAACGTTACAAAGCCCGTCTTGTAGCTAAGGGCTTTACTCAGGAATATGGCTTGGATTTTGAGGAAACTTTTGCTCATGTAGCCAAAATGACTACAATTCGCACCCTTATAGCTGTTGCTGCTGTTCGTAAGTGGAATATTTCACAAATGAATGTTAAGAATGCCTTCTTGAATGGTGACTTAAATGAGGAGGTATATATGGTTCCTCCTCTCGGTGTTCCTCATAAAACTGGTGAAGTTTGCAAGCTTAAAAAAGCATTATATGGCCTTAAACAAGCCCCACGAGCTTGGTTTGAAAAAATTTCTAATGTTATTCTGTCTCTTGGATTTTCTGCAAGTGAACACGATTCTGCTCTCTTTGTCAAGCATACTTCTGCAGGTCGTATATTGCTTTCTTTGTATGTTGATGATATGATCATCACTGGTGATGACCTTCAAGGAATTAATGCCTTAAAGTCAGAATTAGCTGCACAATTTGAGATGAAGGATCTGGGTCCTCTTCGATATTTCTTGGGTATTGAAGTTGCTTCATCTCCTAGAGGTTACTTGCTTTCTCAATCTAAATATACAGCTGAAATTATTGAACGAGCTCGTCTTACTGATACTCGTGTTGTGGACTCTCCTTCTGAACTGAATGTCGAGTATTCTCCTACTGATGGTTCTCCTCTCACAGACCCTACCTTGTACCGTACTATAGTTGGTAGCCTGGTTTATCTCACTATTACTCGACCAAACATTGCATATGCTGTTCACATTGTCAGCCAGTTTGTTGCAGCTCCGACCTCTACTCATTGGACTGCTGTTGTGCGTATTTTACGTTATCTTCGAGGTACCATGTTTCGAAGTCTCCTGCTATCATCCACATCTTCTCTCGAACTACGGGCATACTCTGATGCTGCTTATGCACGTAATCCTACGGACCGTCGATCTGTCACAGGTGTAACAACCCTCATTTCCGCCTCTAAACCGAGACCCAACGAAGGGTGTTACGAACCGAGTCTCAACCATTTATATATAATTGAAATAAATCATATTACAAAAATGCGGAAGCAAAAGCATAGTTTATTTTATATAAAACATTCCACGATGGATCATAGTTACAAAGTACATATTTATCTTCTAATAAACACATACTAAGCTAAGTTATAAAAACCAAATTATACAAACCAAAACAACACCCGATTAAACCACAAAATGAAGCTTTTGATTAAAATCCCTTCGAGACTTCCTTTTCACCTTCTCAAGTAATCTTGTCCACAACTGAGATACATATTTATAATTTTTAAGCCATTGATTGACTTGTGATTACAAATCTCATTTCAATGTACAAAACATTTAGAAAATCAAATTATAGCCTCAAATAAGCTATTGTATCATGTATATGCATGTAAAACATTTAAACATTCATGCTTTCCGAATTTAATCTCTCCCGGTGGGTGTCGCCCCTTCCGGCTTTTATTCGGAACCCTTCGTCAAGGATCCGGGACCGTTTCTACGACCCCTTACCGCGGTTATACCGTCTCGGTGGTTCTTATTCCACCGGTGATCAAATTTTTTCCTTTATCATGCGTTTTAAAAATACATATAACATGTTATGCATAGCTATGTCATTAAAGGTTGTCCATATTCTTTACAATAACCAAATATGAACAAACTTCATGAAAACATGTACACAAATATGTATCTCAGGTTTGGAGATTAAACCAAAAGAAAAGATAAGTAATCACCTTGGTTTTTGGCTAAATGACACTTAAATTCTGCAACCCTCTACCCTTGCTTGCTAATCTCCTCTTTCTATTCACAAAATATGGAATTGTATGTGTGTGTTTGATTGTTTTCTGCTGGCAAAAAGAACTTAAAAGAGACAAAAGAGGCTTATTTATACTAGAGGTTAAGGTGATTGTAACTAGGTTAGTCACTAGTTGATGTGGCATCCTCCCATGCACCATATGCCACCAAATAACACCTGAAGCTGCCACTAACAACCCCTTTTTCCAACCCCTTTTCTTTTGTCTTTAGTACATATAACAACTTTATTTATAATCCCCTTTAATTATTTATTAATACTAAATAATTCATTTTATTTATTTTATTTTATAAAATCCAGCAGCTGCCTTTTTATTTATTTATTAAAATTTCAGCAATTTTTTTTATTTTATTTAAAATAGGTTGTTACACAGGTTTCTGTGTTTTCTTGGGAGACTCTTATTTCATGGAAAAGTAAGAAACAATCTGTGGTTTCTCTTTCTTCCACTGAAGCTGAATATCGCGCTATGGCATCTACTTCCAAGGAGATTATTTGGTTGCGTTGGCTACTCGCTGATATGGGTGTCTTCCTTCCTCATCCCACTCCTATGTATTGTGAAAATCGCAGCGCCATTCAGATTGCTTACAACTCTGTTTTTCATGAACGCACGAAGCATATCGAGGTTGATTGCCACTTTACACGTCATCATCTAAAACGTGCCACTCTTTCCTTACCGTTTGTCAGTTCTACTTTACAACTTGCAGACTTCTTCACGAAGTCTCACCCGATCTCTCACTTCCACTTCCTGGTTAGCAAACTCTCGATGCTTCTTGCACCAACATTATGAGTTTGAGGGGGGATGTTAGATAGTATAGGGGTTGTTTTTGTACTTTTGTATATTCTATGTTTCTTTTAGGGTTTCTTGTCTCCTAATATATAGTTGTTGTAACCCTTTGTAATTATTATTCAATTCTAGTGAAAACCCTAGCCGTTTCTTGGCAATTCCTTTCGTCTCTTAAAAGTTACCAGGGATATCCAAATGTCACCATCTACCAATCTGTCTCCAAATCTCCGTCGCCAAAGAGCAAGAAAAAAACAAATGATCACATGACTCCAAACCCACATCATATAGGGGACAAAGCAAAGTGCCAACATCAATCCCTCTCCTTTCCAAATTATCCTGAGTGTCTATCATGTTCAAACCCAAATGCCAACCAAAAACATTAACCTTAATAGGAACTAACCGGTTCCATCTAGTACCAATTGAGTCCACAGCCAACAGTCCGGAATTAATGTAATTCCTAGCAGAGGCAACGGTAAAAGAACCTGATCCATCCAACGACCACACCCACCGATCTTCGGTAATAGCCCGCTAAACCTAAGAAACTTCGGATCTCTGATGGACTCCTGGGAGGTTCCCAATTTAAAATTGTCTCGATCTTGGATGGATCAACCTTCACCCCATCTCGAGTAACCATATGACCCAAGAATTTGACCTCTTTCAACTAGAAATCGCATTTTGAGAAATTTGCTCCCAATACTTCTAGGACTTCACAAATGTGTCATTCATATTCAACCTCGTCTTTTGAATAGACAAGGATGTCGTCGATGAACACGATCACAGACTTATCGAGGAACGATCGACATACTCGATTCATCATGTCCATAAACACCGCTGATGCATTCGTTAAACCAAAAGGCATACTTAAGAACTCGTAGTGACTGTAATGAGTCCTAAATATCGTCTTTGAGACTTCGTCGCTCTCACCCTTACTTAGTGATATCCCGAACGGAGGTCTATCTTTGAGAACCAGTCTTCTCCTTGAAGTTGGTCGAACAAATCACCAAGTCCACATAATATCCAAATGAAATCATTTATTTTCCAAATATAACTTTGTCCAAGAATCAAGCTTATCAAAGGGCTCACAAATTAAATATCTCTTTTATCTCATTCCAAAGTTTGACCACCCATTTTTCCAAGTAACATCCGATATATAAAAATCATGAATGTGCCTCAAGATGAAATATCCATGTATCACGATGGTTATTGTTGGGTCATTGACCAACATCTTCCAAAATCGAAACGTGGCGTTGGCTGCTATGCTATATGGAAATAAGTTGCGCCTTCTCCATCAACAATTGTTTTTAGCTTAGTGGTAAGCGTTTGGATCCTAACATGAGTTATCATTGCAGGTCACAGGTTCAAATCTCATGGAATGCATTTTAATGCCAAAATGCATGTTGTGTAGTCATTGTCTTCTAGCGAAGATCTTCTTAGTGTTGGCAGATGCTTAGGGAGGCGGGATTGTTGGGTCATTGACCAAAATCTTCCTAAATCGAAATGTGGTGGTGACTAGTACGCTCTATGGAAATAAGTTGTGCCTTCTCCATCAACAATTGCTTTTGGCGTAGTGGTAAGCGCTTGGATCCTAACATATATGCATTTAGAAACTTCATTTATCAACATATATAATAAATCCCACCATTTCATCATCAAATGTGTACAAACTCTAGAATCTCTCAAAATACTCAAATTAGGTCAAAATCCATTACATAAGAAATGTAGTTAGGAGAAGTTTATGAGATTGAAATCACAAGGTTGTGATATGTATAAAGTTTAGAAAGATTAGGATGAACTCACTTGCTACGCCCACATTGTACCGTGAGTCCTTCTCCTTTCGCCATTGTGACACCGCTATAGTAACCCTGGCACAATCGCTGGGCACTATCGCCCTGTGTGTACCAAGGGTGATACCTTGATCGCCGATGTTGTCCGGTGACAGTGACCCTGGCACAACCGCAGGACATTATCACCCCACATATACGGAGGATCCTTCTCCCCAAACGACAGTGCCATGCGACTGTACCCAAGAGAACTATAGTTGTCACAATCGCATGAAGTGTACGTACCAAGACCCAAAACTTAACTTTTCACACACAAAACATTCTCGATAAGATAGGTAAATAACAACAAGGTCCCCTACTATCATTAACTAATAACCATGACTTACTACAAGGAAAGAAGGTAATTCTTACTTACTGAAATTTTCGGGTATTACATTTTTACCAATAAATTGGTAAGTTTTATAGAATGTTGGTATAACCTAACTTTATGAAGCAAATGTAGTGTTCCATCATTTACAAAATTCGTTAAAGGTGAGCAAAATATTACAGATTAACAAACTACAAACTAGCATGCTACAAATCAAATCAAATCAATAAGACGATAATCAAGTAATAACTAACAAGTATGAAGTAAAAAATTGCAATCACTAATCAAATCAATAAAACAATAATCAAGTAACAACTAATAAGGATGAAGTAACAAATTACAAATTAAATCAGATATACGGGAAATCAATAAGACAATATGACAACTCAGATTTAGGTAAATCATAAATAAAATCATATCAATTCAGGGGAAATGAATTAATGAATTTTGAATAAGGGTTTCGGGTTCCAAACTTGAAACTAAGTAATATAGATTTATAGACAGAGTTAAGACTTGAGACAAAGTTAACACCTTGTATTGATGATGAGATTCGTTGACCATATCTTCAAATTTAAGCTTCTTTAAGATGATAGATTTAATAAATATCAAGTAAGAATCTGACGATGATCGTTAGTTGTTAGATAGACATTGATTGTCAGTTAAACATTTGATGCGTCAAGGTGTAAATAGGTTGCATGGCATTACATTGGTAACAGTGATTGTGACAAGCTTATTTCTTTTCATATTCTAGCGAGTAAAGGTACTTAAAAAATTATCCAAACAGTAAATAGTGGAGATGTTGGTGATGGTGCACATGATGAACGTAGTATGCGTGCAGATGGCCGTTGTGGTTTGATGAACGGTTGAGAATGGAGTACGTGTTAAAATATCATTGGTTTGACCAATCTTGACATTTTCCTAACTTAATCTGGTTTATGGTTAGGTTTATATTCTTTGAGGACTGTTTATGACAACGAGGGATTCTTAAAGGTGTTTGAAGGGTTGTGCGTCATAGTTGGACAATCTTCAGGGGTAGCAGAGATGGTTTGAAGATTATAGAAGGACTTCTTGTCAAAATACGTTAAATATATAAACCTGGAATTATTTATTTTTTAGTTTGAAAATCTTATCATTTTTTTGCTCTTAAGAGTTCTTTTCATGAGCCGATATTATTTTGAGAGAGTTTTACGTTTTAGCTCTAGGTTTTCACCTTCTAATGTTTTGGAGATGTATTTGTAAGATGTAAGATGGTATATTGAAGTTTTATGCAATTTTATCATGGTATCAGATAGGGATGTTTGCGATCCGGTTTGGGCGGTTTAACTCCTCAAACCACAAACCAGACCGCTATGGCGGTTTTGAAAATTTCCAAACCGAGCGGTTTGTTAACAAGTGACCAAACCGGTCAAACTGGACCATAAAAAGGCGGTCTGGTTTGACTGGTTTGGACTGTTTGGGCCTATTATTGACCTTAAACTAAAAAAACATGATATCTATATCTAAAATGAAATTTCTATCAATATAGCACTATTAAAAAATTGTATAGCGAATTATAAAAAATGTCTATCACTAAAATTTAAAAAGAAAAAGACAATAAGCAAATGATAGAAGGTTAAACAAATCCACTAACAATAATTGGAATTTTGGACGAATAATGAGCAAAGCGAATGGCGATTTGGAAATTTGAATTTGATTTTTGACGGATTTCGGAATTTTGCCTATTTATAAATGAAAACTAAAAAACATAATGTGTTTGACGAAATTTTTTTAACTAGGCCATATAAGTAAAGCTTACAACATGAAAAATAAATATAATTCATACATGTGTATTGTTGGAGGTTGATTCGGTCTAGGCCGCTCAAAGAAATGTTCAAACCGCAGACCGGACCGAGCGGTTCGGCTATTTTTCAGACCGGACCGGACCGCCAGACCGCTCAAACCACCAAAAACGGTCCGGTTTGAATTGGTTCGACCGGTTTGAGCAGTCCAACGGTTTTTTTGAACACTTCTAGTATCAGAGCTTTAAGGTTCTGAGTTTTTCTTCTCCAACGAGTTTTTCTTCTCCGATGAGTTTTTCTCTTGGTTCAGATCTGGAATGTGTGTTTTCTACAGAGATATTCATGTCGTTTCAGATCTAGAATATGTATTTCTCCGGATATATTCGGGATATGAAGTTCAATCCCCAATCTGTTAATCAAATGCTCTGTCAAATCGTCGACCATCTTCAGTCGTTGGTGAGATCAACCATCGTCAATCGTTGGTGAGATCTCTTTCTTTTTTTGTTTTCAGATCTTTGTAGTTTGTTAGCAATCGTTCTTGTTGGAGCATTTTAGAGTTGGAATCAATGTTTTGTTCTTGAGTCAAAGAAAGTTATTTTGTTTTAGCTTTTGTAAATATGGTCCTAGTTCATGTTGACCATATGTATAGTTTTGATCCTTCGCTTTTGTAACATGTCCATCATTGTAACATTTGGCACTAAGAGATATATGACACAATATTTCTCTCTCTACACTCTCTCTCTAGTTCTTGGTAGTTCTTGATTGTTTGATTGTCATTTCATGATAATGGTATTCCCAAATCTTATCAAGTTCTAATCGTAAACAGAATCAATCATGAATTGAAGCCATATTCATTACACAAATTCACATATTACAATTTTCACATTCTCTCTCTCTTCACACTTTGTCTCTTTCTCTAGAAAGATATATCAGGAACCTATTCTCTAATCTGCTCTCATTACAGACTTACACGCTTACTCACTCAATGTTACCCGCGTACACAATCAGTTTCACACACTTGACACTTACAAAGAATAACAACAAAGCTATTTATACGTAAGACATTACACAAAACAATACAATTGACTTTGACTTTATTAACACATAGACTTTGACTTTCCATGAGAGTTGACTTTCCAGCTTTGACTTCTTGAACTTTGGTCTTCAATCTTTATGATTTTGAATCCAACAAATCTGTGCTCTAACATTCTTCCCCTTTGGATCAAGATCATTACTAAAAAGATTTAGCAATTCAATCTTCTCTGTAAGCTCAATTGGAATAAACTCCCCCTTTGATCAACCTTTATCTTCTCTTGTAATCTCCCCTTTGATACAAAAATGATTCTCTCAATCAATCCACATTCTCCCCTTAACAATATGAAACATTCTCAATTTGGATTGACATTCTCCTCTTTCTTTGATAAGCACAATCTTCAATACTTTGTTCTTCAAGAATAATGGCATTATCTCCCAAGGTTATAAATAAACCTCTTTCAGACACACAGCTCTGATTGCTTCAACAAAATTATCTTCAACAATTCTGAAATATTTGAACTTTCTTTCTCAATCATTACTTGATCATCTTCTCCCATCTTTAACATTGCTGACTCAGACATTTCTTTAAATCATCTCCCCCTTTTTGATGAATAGAGCATCGATATCATCATAACTTCCTCCAAGAAATGTCTTTGAAATTCTGTTCTGACCACTGATCTTTCAAAATGAGCCTCTGATTCGTTGCCAATCCGAACAAAGTATTCATCTAGATCTTTTCAAATACAGACAAATTAGAGTGTAAGATCTGAATCAACAAATGAATCGGTTAATATGTCTGTCGGTAACACGAAGTTACTGTGTAACGGATACACATAGGAAAGGAGCTTTTGTTATGTTCACTCCTCCAGGGCTTCCAACCAATCATCGAAACACCACAAAGGAAATTTCTATGAATTTTGTGACAAGAAAACAAATTCCTTGTGTGTTCGTGTATGTGATAGAAAGAATTAAGCACATGATGATTGCTTATAAAACTTAACATTGTGTAAAGCACTGAGACAACAAAAGATAAACACAGGCTCAATGTGCATGATTGAAGTGCGAAGGTGGGGCAAACTTCCTTCTTTTTCAATATCCAGATTTTCCAAATGAAAATCAGATAGATAATGTGTTGCGTCCCCAGAAAAATATGAAACATTTTCTTCTTAAGAAGAAAATGAGTGGCTGGTGGGGTTTTGTCAAGAGTTGGCATGGGCTATTTGCCTGTTTCAATAATGTTCACGAAGAATTGTGAAACATTAGTAATGTGGCTGCCCGACTCAGAAAGTAGTTGGTGCAGAGTTTGATATTCTTTTACTCTGATCTCACACCCTCTTTCTTTTTATCATTAAGCTTACATCTAACCAAACTCTCCTTTTCATTTTTCCTCAACACACAACCCAAACTCATTTCTTTTTTACTCCTCACATTCAATCACTATGGATTAACTTCTTGGGTAGGAAACACTTGTAAACGTGAATCCATAGAAGTTTCATTTAAGTCCTAGCACAAAGAACCCATATTTTTCTATAAAAGCACAATGTTGCTAAAAATTGGTTTAACTAGAACAGTTAAAGCGCAAATACAAGTCAGATGTTTGTATGCTCAGAATATAATCATGACGATATGAGCATTTAAAACATTGAAAATATTTCAAACAAGTAAATTGAAAGAATGATCATGAATGCAAGAGACTTGTTTGAAAATCTGACATTGTATAAAAATGATCAGAATCAAATGATATAGCAAATAAGGCTTATGAAAACAAAAATTGATATTGTCTATATGAAGCAAAAATATAGACATTCTTGAAAGACGTTTCGAAATGAATTAACGCTCAAAATTCATTGAAGTACAAGCAGGGTGTCTTACCATCAAAAAATATGTTTCAAATTTGAGACATGGTAAGAACATTTTGAATAAAAAGTCAAACCGGTGAGTATTTAGCTTTGGAAACACACGGTTTGTTAATCGTTGAAGCATAAGCAAAATGAAAACATTTAAAATCACACTTCCAATTCATGAAATCTATTTAAGAATCGGGAAGTGGTTTGAACATTTAACAACATGTTTTCTATGATTGAAAGTCGTCCTTCTTTCAACCATATAAGAGATTAAGATAAGAATTATACCTTTTTCGTGCAGTCTTACATCTCATGAAGTCAAGCTAAAGTCATAAAGATATGATCTTGTAAGCATCTCCCAAACTGCACAAGTCTCAAAGTCATGTCAAAGCAACTTTATTCACAAATTTATTCAAAATTAAAAGACATAAAGCAGTAAAACGATTAATGTACGAGTTCTGATCTGAAATAATCAGAAGTCATAATTCTTTACTCCCCCTGAAAATATGCATCTGAAATTTATCAGTAAAAGGCACATGATAGAGATCTACAACCCCTCCTGAAGTGTAGTTCGTCATATATTCCGAATACATATTTCCAGAAACATATGTACTCCCCTTTGAAGGTTGATTTCCTCATCTGAGTATCGGAGTACATCTTCATATCAGCCCGGGTGTATCATATCCTTTATATATTTGAAGTACGAGTCCTAAACTGTTGTGTTTAGAAGTCATACTCCGTTGAAGTACGGGTCCTGAACTGATATATTCAGAAGCCTTACATCGGTTCTCTTACTCTCCCTTCACTGTAGATGCCTGCAACACATAATCAGTCTTTGGCTTTGGTACCCACTGGTATTTGGGTCCATATGTGTTAGTTGCAGTTCGAATAGGAGTAACTGAATAAGAACCATAAATGTAATGATCAATAGCTTTGTGAACATGATCATGTGTACGACAATAAGAACAATAGTATTTCTTACCTGACAACCTGATTAATTGATCTCTCGTGTAGATATGATCAGGTTTATCTTTACATGCATTGTTCTTCTTGGCTTTATGTGTATGTACACATGAATTCTTTCCTTTCAGCTCATCTTTCTTCTCATCTTCAACTGGTTTCTTCTTCCAGACCAACTTTTCTTCTTGATATCTTCTTCTTCTTCTATGTGCACCTGAACCATCTATATTTATATCATAGAAGATGTTAGTTGTACGAATCTGATCATAAGATTTAACTTACCTTTTTGAAGAAATAGGTTTCTGATGTGAGCTTGCAGCTATCTTGAATGAGCATTCAGAGTCAGCTGAATCATCTCATGGTGTGTGGATTTGTGACTCTGGAGTCGTGTGCTCAATCACCACCACCTTGGAAATGATATATTCAAGCTCTTTTAACTTTGAAGAGTAACTGTCTCTTTCTTTGACAAGAAGGTCAATCTTCGTCTCGAATTCATACTTCGTTTTCTTCTCTTTAAGCACACACTCAGATAGTTCAGATAGCTTGTCAGTCAGCTTCTTAATCTCAGCCTCAAAAATATTTCTTTCTTCTTCAAATCCATTCTCAGCATTCTTTCTTCCATCAGATATCTCTTTAAAAAATCCAACATTCTTCTGCTCAATGATTTTCTTCTCTTTGTCAAACTTCTCCCTTTCCAAAATAATTACTTTCTCAAAGTCAGACACTTGTTGAGAAAGCTTAATGCAATTAAGCTCAACCATCTTCTTTTCTTCACAACTCTTTTTGCAAAATTCTGAGAATTTCTGTGCAAACTTTGATCTTTCTTTTTCAAAATCAGATTTATCTTTGGCAAGCTTTTGCTCCAAATCAGATATGTTCTTTAAAAGCTCAACATTGGCATCTTCTAGACTCTTAATCTTCTCCTCATAACTTTCAACAGATACTTGTTGGATGTGAATAGTCTGATTTTCAAAGTCAGAGATCTTTCTTTTCAGCTCAGAATTCTCACTTTCTATCTGAGAAATTTTCATTTTCACAACTCTATTTTCAGTCTCCAATTTTTTTTCCTTCTTTTTAACCAAATTGAACCCATTCTTCAAATTTCTTTCAAACTCCATCCTTTTATTTGAAATATTTATTACCTTTTTATTACGTTTATCAGTTTCTGCTCTGAATCTCTCAATTACAACCCGATCTTCTCTATGTTCTTTTTCAAGCTCTGAAATCTTACGTTTCTGCCTTGCAATCTTATCTTCATCATCATCAGAAAAATATCCCATCTTGAATATCTGTTTCAACAAGAACTTGAATATGATCGTTAGTCCAAATGAAATCAAATAAAAAAAATCAGAAATGAAATTTCCTAAAAATCAACAAGTCAAGAATTCGCAAACCAAAGAAAAACAAGGAATTCGCAAATAACCCTGAAACACACAGAATTCGCATGGTACAAAGACTAGTAAGGAATTCGCAAGATGCAAAAACACACACTAGCAAATTCTAGACAATCTGCGAATTCTGACAATTCGCAATACTCTCAGTAGCGAATTCTAAGGAATTCGTAAGATTGCCATTTGCGAATTCTATCCTTGAAAAATTTCAGAATGCCCTTTTCGCAACAGACTAGTCTGCGAATTCTACACTTTTCGTAATAGACATAAAGGCGAATTCTAGGCTTTTCGCAAGATCTGCGAATTCTGTCCTTAGAAAATTTTCAGAAATGATCCACTGCGAATTCTAATACATCTGCTAATTCTTTGAGACTTCTGCGAATTCTTGAGCCTCTGCGAGTTCTTGGTTGATCTTGCGAGTTTTTCTAGCGAGTTTTTCTAGCGAGTTCTTCAGATCTGGTTGCGAGTTCTTCAACTTTCGAAGAAAAATCGATCTGATTCACCCAAAGACCTATCTAGACATCGAATCTTGATCTCAAATTTTGACAATTAGACTACAAACACATCTAGAACCAAAATCTAGCACTGAATTTCAATAACAAACACTCAAAGTACAAATCGATCTATGATACAGTGCTTTGAACTCGTGAACTTTAAACTTGACAAAATCCACAATTCAAGATTTAATACAGTGCAAAACAGAAATTAAACTATATAGACTCAATCTAAAACACTTTTCGCACAAACACTGATCAATTACAATTCAAAATTAGCACTAAAACTCAAAAATTGATCTAAACTCGAAGAACATAGAAACGAACTCATTTTCTTGAATTTTGATTTCAATTGAATCTGCTCTGATACCAATTGTTATTCCCAAATCTTATCAAGTTCTAATCGTAAACAGAATCAAAAATGAATCGAAGCCATATTCATTACACAAATTCACATATTACAATTTTCACATTCTCTCTCTGTCTCTTCACACTTTGTCTCTCTCTCTCTAGAAAGATATATATCAGGGAACCTCTTCTCTAATCTGCTCTCATTACAGACTTACACGCTTACTCACTCAATGTTACCCGCGTACACAATCAATTTCACACACTTGACGCTTACAAAGAATAACAACAAAGCTATTTATACCTAAGACATTACACAAAACAATACAATTGACTTTGACTTTCCATGAGAGTTGACTTTCCAGCTTTGACTTCTTGAACTTTGGTCTTCAATCTTTATGATCTTGAATCCAACAAATCTGTGCTCTAACAGATAATTGCTTGATTTGGGATCAACATTTGGTATCAGAGCAGACGGATTATTCATAAAACATGTTTTCATAGCAGATTTGGTCAATTTTTGGCAAGTATTTGAAGAAATTGAAAGTTGTCGTAAACTATTATGGTAATGTTTTTTGTTTGATTTCTGTTTTTGCGATCTTATTGAAATTGGGCATTGAAATTGAATGTAATTGGTTCAAATCACATTTTGGAATAGTTCTTGTGTTGATTATTTGTTCTAATTCACACTAATTTGTGGTGAATTTTGAGACTTTTTAGAATTTTGTGTTCGAACTCTTAAAAATTGTTTCCTCGATTGAATTGTGAATTACAATGATTTTTGGAAGAATCTTTGTGATAGTAAAGTGTTCAGAATCATTCAGCGATCAACCCTACAAATTTTCAGAATCAAATTTGAAGAAACAAAGAATCAATGGCTGAAAAAGTGATTTTCGATGAAGAACTTGCAAGATCGGTATTTGTCGCAAGCATCATCATGGTTGTCGCAAGATCTTGAAGTTGACGCAAGCGTTGATAATTGGTGATTTCTTGCAATTTCTCTAAGTATAGAATTCGCAGAGTGCTACTCACAACAAGTACAAAACTCGTACCCCTTTGTTTGCGAATAGTCAGTTCTCGTATCATTTGACTTGGGAACTTCTCACTTCTCGGATCACTCAACATACGACAAGTTACTTCTCATATACTTAAGTTTACGACAAGTCTATTTCTCGTATCCTTCAGGTTGCGACAAGCCCACTTCTCGTGTATTTTGATTTGCGACAAGCCAGAACTCGTGTGCCTTGATTTACGACAATCTTGGTTCTCGTACACTATGACTTGAGAATAGTAGGTTCTCGTGTACTTCAGCTTACGACAAGTTACTTCTCGGATACAGTTCTTTGCGACAAGTGACTGTTCACTTCATTCAGCCTACGACAAGTTACCTGCGAGTTGCTTTGCTTTGTGATAAGTGTGCCTACGACAAGTTTTCTTCTGTGTCTTGTGACAAGTTCACTGTTTGACCAAGTCTGACTTTTCAAGTCAAAGTTTTTCTGGATTTTTCAAACGATGGTATCAATCATCTTTTCTCACTCTTATCAAGATGTCTACTTATACAAATAGTGGAAGAACTGTATTATCGAAGAGAGATTGTGTGTAAGATCCCACATCGGTTGGGGAGGGGAACTAAGGTTGACTTATAAGGGATTGGATACCTCCTCTACCAGACGCGTTTTAAAACAGTGAGTCCGGCTGTGTGGACAAAACGGATAGTATCTGGTATGGTTGGCCTGGGACGTTACAGATGGTATTAGAGTCGGGAACCGGACTGGTGTGCCAGCGAGGACGTTGGGCTCCCAAGGGGGTTGATTGTAATATCCCACATCGGTTGGGGAGGGGAACTAAGGTTGCCTTATAAGGGACTGGATACCTCCTCTATCAGACGCGTTTTAAAACCGTGAGTCCGGGTGTGTGGACAAAGCGGACAATATGTGATCGGTCATTTAATTCGAGTTTATTATCTTGTCAATCACCCATATTTAGTGTGCTAAAATAATAAAATCGAACCATATTAGTGTGCTTTTATATTTTGATAGGTTCGGAACACTTTGGAGATGAAAAGAGCAAAAAGAAGGATTTTTGACAGATTTGCACGACTGTGGCATTTTGAGCATATCTGACTCGTCCGAGCTCGGATTTAAGTGATTCAAGATGATATGGAAACCCAACACATAGACCTACGACTTTCAAGTTTTGAGTTTTTGGAAATTGAGAATGAATCTGGGCCAAATTGGACATTGAAGGTGAAAACATGTTGCTGCCAGCAAAAGAAAAGGATGTACAACTCATATAGCGGAAGGTACAAGTCATTGATGGGTTGGACTTTTGAAAAGAAAATGAGATATTTGTTGAAGTCTTAGCCGTGAGTTATGCAAAAAGAATAAATAAATAAAATTAAGATAAAAGGAAAGGGAATCATAGGTTTAGAAAAAGGGATCTTGTGGGTTTAGAAGAGATTATTGGGGTTATAAAAAAGAAAGGAACAGGAAATATAGAGGGGGAGGAGCCTTGGGGCGTAAGGCGCAGCTAGCTGCTGTTTTTCTATTTTTTTTAAAAATAATTATCATGCAATTGTTTTGGTTTTGCTTGGAACGAAGATTGATGATTCAAATAATGTTTGATGATTGAAGACTGTTAAAGATTAAAGATCCAAGTTTGATGATTTAATTGGAGATGCAAAAGAGGTTTGAGGTTTATTCCAATGTTATTTTTTTTTTAGCAATTCATATTTGTCAATTTTAGTTCGGTTTTAGAATTCAATTTTTGAAGTATTGGATTAGATTTCTTGGATAAACTTTATGGCTTTTGTGGAAAGTAGAGAATGTTGGATGGTTAAATATAAATTGTGATGATCTTGACTTTCGTGTTTTAAATTAAGTTTCTATCAATTTTTCATTGGGAACGATATGTGACAGGTATTGTTAGCTTTGAATGATTTCGTCTTAGCGTTATTTCGTTAGTCATAAATTTTATTTTTATTCGTTTAATAGTTTAATTCAATTCTCAGTTCAAACCTTTTGAAGTAGTGTTATTTTTAATAATTAGATTTCGGTTTTTAGTTAAATTATTTTTTGAGCTTAACCGATAAATTGAGTAGTCAATCTTTGTGCACGTGCAAATTCGTTTAACACAATCAATTGATTTAACCACTGACTCCCTGAGAAGAACGATACCCGACTTACCATCTTTACTGATATAAGCTAGGTTTTTAAATTTAAACCTTGTTGTGCGTTTAACGACGCGTGCATCAAGTTTTTTGCGCCGTTGCCGGGGAGTTGTGTGCTTAGGTTAATTGGTTTGTGTTAATTTTTTCTGTTTGCATTATATTTTGAATAGATTGCGACTCGATACATGCTATTTTTTTTAGTCTGCTTTATTTTGTGTGCTTAGTGTCAATTTTTTGCCCGTTATAAAAAAAACCAAAATAAAATGTTGTAGAACAATCAATACAAAGATTATCAAAGTCGTTAATTCTCATTAACAATTAACCCTTTAAATAAGGATGAGTTTACAATGAAGATGAAATATATAATATGGTAACTCTTAATACTAATAAATTATTTTTTCAATCAATTCCTTTTTTATGAAGGCACAATATTCTTCAATAATCCCCCTTGTGCCGAGTCAATTGGATGATGGTGCATAACTCTTGCTTCATTAAAACCTTATGTCGGAAAAACAAACCCATTGGGAAAAATGAAAATCTTAGACGAATGAAAGAGTACAAGGCACCACTAAACAATTTCTTTTGTTTAGTATCATCCTTGATTCATACATCAATCAAATATGTTTAGAAAATGAGATGGTTTAAGACTGTTGCTTCACTAAAACCTCGCACCAAGGAACAAAACCAAGTGGGAAAAATAAAACCTTGGGCAATGAAAAGAGCACAACCCATCAATCATACATGTGTAATAGACACCTTCTTTAGTCCATTACTCCCCCTGATTCATACATTAATCAAGGGAGTTTGGAAAGTCTCCTCATTCCAATGCTTTCCACATGTTTCTCAAATGTGTCCTTAGGCAGTGATTTGGTTAACAAATCAGCCACATTCTACTCAGATCTTACTTGATTCACTTGAATCTTAAGGAGAGTCTGTTGTTGCTGATTAAAGAAAAACTTTGGCAATATATGTTGTGTATTGTCTCCCTTGATATATCCTACTTTCATTTGTTTAATACAAGTTGCATTATCTTCATAAATATGTGTAGGATTTTTAGTGGTAGAACCTAAACAACTAGCCCCTCTGATATGTGTAATGATAGAACTTAACCATATACATTCTCGAACCGCCTCATGTAGAGCAATAATCTCATAATGGTTTGATGAGGAAGTACAAGGGTTTTCTTGGTTGATTTCCAAGAAATCATCGTGTTCTCAATTGTAAAAACATATCCTGTTTAGGAGCGACCTTTGTGTGGGTCAGAGAGATACCCAACATCACCAAAACCTACTAATATATCATTTGGGGTTTCACTATACGGGATAACATTTTCTTTGTTAATATCTTTAATAGGTATTGTAACCCCAATTTTCTCTTTCTAAGGAAAGAATAAGCCCATGTCAATGGTTTCTTTCAGATATCAAAATATATTCGTGATACCATTCTAATGACGTTGCGTTGGCGCCGAGCTAAATCTAGCTAACAAGTTCACTGAGAATGAAATATCTGGTCGAATACATTGTGTTATGTACAATATGCGCCTATTGAACTTAGATAGGGAATTTCAACTCCCAACACCTCCTCATCATCATCCTTTGGACGAAATGGATCTTTCCTTGTATCCAAGATTTGGTCGATCATGGGAGTGCTAGCCGGGTGCGCTTTATCCATATTAAATTGCCTGAGCACTTTCTGTTTATAAGCGGATTGGTGGATAAGGATTCCACAATCTCGGTATTCTAGTTCTATACCTAGACAAAATCGAGTTTTCCCAAGATCTTTCATCTCAAAATCAGATTTCAAATAGCTTGCAGTATCTCTTATTTCATCAAGAGTACCTATTATGTTCATATCATCAACATACAAAGCTATGATTGAAAATCCAGAATTCGTCTTCTTTATAAAAACGAAAGGGCAAAGTTCATCGTTCTTATATCCCTTTCCAATCAAGTATTCACTCAAATGGGTATACCACATCCGTTCAGATTTTTTTAATCCGTAGAGTGAACGTTTTAGTCTAATTGCAAACGCACTTCGTGGTTTACTTGAGTCGGGAAGTGGAAGTCCATTGGACACTTTCATGTATATCTCTGAATCTAGATCCCCATAGAGATATGCAATAACCACATCCATAAGCTGCTTTTCCAGTCCTTCAGAAACTACTAGACTAATTAGATAGCGGAACGTTTTTACGTCCATTACTGGGGAGTACGTCTCCTCATAGTTAATCCCAGGACGTTGTGAGAAACCTTGCGTCATAAGGCGAGCCTTATATCTCATGACTTCATTATTCTCATTACGTTTTCTGATAAACACCCATTTATGTCCAACAGGCTTTACACTTGGTGGGGTTAGCACTATCGGACCAAATACCTGTCTCTTTGCCAAAGAATCTAGTTCTGCCTAGATTGCTTCTTTCCTTTTAGGCCAGTCTGCTCTTTGTTGATATTCTTCAACTGAGTGCGGTTCGATGTCACCATGCTCTATGATCTCATGAGCAACAATATATGCAAATACGTCATCAATGAGTATGGATGATCTTTCCATTAACTCTTATGCATTCTCATAATTCATTAAGATTTATCTATTCTCTGAAATTAATATTGACTTCGAAGCATTGTCCAGCAATGATTCATGGACATAACTATAATTAGATACAATCTCATGAGAAGGATTTTCGGTATTGATGACAAGTGGATCATATTGTGCCTTACTCTCCCTTTTCTTCCTGGGATGAGTATCTATCGAACCAATTGGCCTCCCCCTTTTTCTTTTGGGAACCGACCTCAACCACACTTCCACTATATGTGGTTGCAACACTTTTTCCAGCGGTGTTGTGCCCCTGTTTGGGGACTTCTAACCTTGCGGGTACATTTGCAACTAGTATATGTGATCTTGTCACTTTTGCAATATCAGTGAACACATCAGGTATCGAGTCTGCTACGCTTTGAAGATTTAGTATTCATTTCACTTTACTTTCATATTGTGAAGTACGGGGATCGAAATGAGACATAGTGGGAATATTCCACGACAATTCCTGTCGTTCCCTTGGAAAATCATTTTTCCTCTATCCCCCTAACGACGGGAAGACTGTCTCATCAAAGTGACAATCCACAAGTCTTGCGGTAAATAGATCATCCGTCAAGGGTTCTAAATAGCGGATAATTGTGGGAGATTCATATCTAACATAGATACTTAATCGTCTTTGAGGACCCATTTGGTGCGCTGTGGGGGCGCAATTGGCACATATATTGCACAACCAAATATGTGTAAATGTGAAATATCAGGCTCATATCCAGTTACCAACTGGTACGCAGAAAATGGTTGGCTATCAGTGGCTATAAGTAAAGTTGCATGTAATATTGCATAACCCCAGGCAGAAGTCTCTAGCATTATCAAGTCATATAGACTTGATAGGGTAATCAAGGTGGTGAGCCCTTAAATGTATAATTTGTGCTAGAAGTTTTGCAAATGCTGCGTTTTGTGTGGACAATAGTGTGACATACGTCCATCTTGTCGAAGTGTCAAGCAGAACCATAAAATACTTGAAGGGCCCGCATTCTGGATGTATAGGTCCACAAATATCACCTTGTATACATTGTAATAATGGAATGTTTTGCTTTGTGTCTTTAGCATAAGATGGTCTCGATCCTATTTTAGTAAGGAGCAAGCTTTGCAAAAATTTGGGGTTTTCAAGGAGGCATATTGTGATGATGACATTGCTTCTTTTTCCATAGAAATCAATGGTTGCAGTTTGGTAGTTAATCGCCCCATATTACCTTTCATTCGAAAGAAAGGGTGTCCGTGTGTATTATTCAGCACACATATCATCATGTCACGGCCAAGGTGCCTTAGGCGGTCAGGCCAAAGCCTATATATGTCATTGTCCCAAAGTTCATTATTGGTGACAGAATATGATTCAATAACTCGAATTGTGGTAAGGTATAACCCACTAGTTTGACATGTTAATTTCTCTAATATACGTTTCCTTTCGTATTTATTATAGGTGATATACATATATTCATTTCCATTCTCACAATGTGTTTCAATATGATAATCGTTGAAGCGTATATCTTTGAAACTTAACAAAGTTCGGTTAGCTTTTGGAGCATAGAGTGCTTCTGTGACCGTTATTTTGGTGCCATTAGGCAACAAGAAAGTGGCAGTGGCAGTTCCTCGACCAAGTATTAAATTGGATGATCCAATCATTGTGGTCATTGAGGATTTATAAGCGGTTATTTCAATGAATAATAGTCTATTTCTTAGTATTGTGTGGGTGGTTCCACAGTGAACTAAGCACTCAATTTCTCCTCGATACATTCCTACAAGGAACGGAGAATATTTAATAAATTAGTTGGTTTGATGTGTTCCTTTACATCATTGGTTTGTGTAGTGTATATAGAAAGTCAAAGATTATTTAATAAATTTCAAAACTAAATCAATAATCCACTAATTCAAACAGTAAATCAATAATCCAAACAATAAATTAAGTTCACCAAACTATTGGGAAAAAATACAACGAGTATTGTGTAAATAACTATTGTCTTTGAAGAATATGTGAGGTAGATTAGTCTAAATCCGAGAGCTCTAGCGATGGATCATTGTTGTTGATATGAGTGAAATCTCCAATTGTTAGGTTGACTTCTGGGTCATTACTTGTTTCTTCAAGGTAGTGAGCTTCTTGTTCTTTAGACTCCCTATATCTCTTGCATGTGGCTGCTACAGTGTTGCTTGCACGACAATTCTTGTACCAATGCCCAACGATGCCACACCTGTAGCAAGGTTCTGTTCCAACTGGTACTCTTTTTGTAAGATCGGTCATTGGTGATTTTCCTTTTGATTATCCTTGATTACTTGGGCCAGCAGTTGTATCTTTGCGCCATGTATTGGAAAATCCACCGCGACCATTGCCGCGACCCTGACCACGACCCTATCCACGACCCCGTCTACATGATGAATAATTGCCATGTGTTTGTGATTCAGTATGTTTGGCTACATGTCCTTTGGAGTTCTTTCCACCTCTAACGCTTACATGATTAGATTCGGGAATTTTCTTTGTCCCGAGACTGGTCTAGCGTTGTTATTCAAAAGAAACTCATTGTGTCTTTTAGCCACTTGCAGTAAGTTGATAAGTTTGTTAAATGTTGTGATTCTTTTACTATCATACTCCAATCGATACTGATTCATTAGTATGATTGCAGATGTAGGAAAAGTGGAAAGTGTCTTCTGAATCATGTCGTCTTCCATGAGTTCCTTGCCACAGAAGTTTAAACGTGCTTTGAGATGCAACATTTCTTTGTTGAAATCATTTACCTTTTTGTAATCGAGTAAGCGGATTTCATTCCACCGTATGATTAGTTCAGGAAGTAAAGAGTCATGAATATTTCCGAATCTTCCTTTCAGTGCGTCCCACAGCTTTTTGGGGGTTTTCAGTTGAAGGCACTCCCACTGAAGGCTGGGATCGATATGTCATCTCAAGAATATTAAGGCATTTGCTTGTACTTTCTCTAATGATTTGTCTTTAGGGTCTATAGGGAGATTGATTGTATAGGTGTAGTCCTTTCCAATAAAGGTAGTCTCTACATCAGATACCCATCTGTGGTATTGAAGTCGTTCAGAATCTAGGATATCAAATTCGAAACGAGTTGGTTCAGCCATCTACATAAACAAGAGATAAGGTATTTTATTTTATGAAGATAAAACTTATGAAAGTTCATTATCATGGCAATATATGATTAAAAATCTGGTATTTTTAAACATTTGTTATGTTGATAATGTTATATTAGTATTTCAATATCCGAAAAATGAATCGCTAAACACTTTTGGATTTCCAGGTAGGAGGGGAATCACGAGGATTACTTAAGTCCTTAAAAACCTTAAAGGCTATTTACACCCGTTTTGACAAAATCTTTTGGTGTCAAGCGATCACTTTGTTTATGAAATACACTAATAACATTAACAATTTTGTGGATTTGGCATGAGGCCAAAAGTGAGATTCAATTAATACCATTATGCTATTTTTAGGGGCTTTTGGCAAGAGGCCAAAAGATGTGTGTTTTAACTTTTAGGATGTAATTATGATTTATGATAAACAATTAGGATTTCGATATGGCTTTTTATCTTTTAAAAGAAAAGGGACTTTTAACAATTAAGTTTATAAGATTTTAATGAGATTTTGGCATGAGACCAAAATAAAATAGATATGAAGGAGTGTAACTCTAAAAAATAATTAGTTATACGAAGTTATAGATTAAAGGGATATGTGAATATTTATGTAAGCAAAACAATTAAAAATATTAAAGCTATAACTGAATTAATAAAGTTACAAATCCATTAAAATAAAACTAGATGAACATTGTAAACAAATAACAACAATGGGCTCACAATATTAAATGCAAATAAAAAATTAAAGGGAAAAAGGGCATAAATGTGAGAGACAAAGTCCAGGACTAGGTTTGTCAATTTAGGATTATTGCTTTCTTTTACCTAAATATGGCAGATTCCTTGCAACAAGTAAAATATAATAACACATATAAATAATCATAAGATATAACAATCATTGCCATAACTAAAATATACAAATAATTATATACACATAAACACAATTTACTTAAACAATATAAATTTTATAGTATATGGAATACCATTATAATTAATAATTAAAACAGATAATGAACATACATATACAAATTTTTTTAATTTATTTATGTTCAAATTTTTAATTGGTTTAATTTAAATAAAGATAATTGCCTTAATTAAAATTAGATCACAAGGTTCAAAATTGATAGCAACTAGATATTTCTTCAACATACATGCCAAATACTCAAAAACTAATTGAAATAATCATGGAAGGAAACAAAAGATAATTTTTTTTCTCATGCTGCCAAATGTGAAAAAAAAATCATATGTTTAATTCATAATTATATTGAAATTACAAGGAAACACTTTGATGCAGAAACATGATATCATCATATTTTTATTCATAATTTTGTTTAAAAATCATATGTTTAATTCATAATTTAATATATACAAATATCATCATACTTTTATTCATAAAAGTAAACAACAACAACAAAATTGAGGGTACTATACATGGTATCATACAAAAACATGCAACAAACTAAGATTTTTGCAAAAAATATTCAACATATTGCAAACCAAATTTTCAGAAATTTGCATGCAGAAAAAAAGAAAAAAGAATTCCAGCAACTATTGAAAAAAGACGATTTTGTCTTAAGAATATTAGAACATTTTACTTCACATAGATTCACATGTATAAGACATATACCAAAGAAGTAACGAGACTTATACGGGCAATAAGAGCCGAATAAAATAAACGTAAAAGGAAGAACGTTAATAATCATTTTTTTAAGTATTCCAATCAAAATTAAATAAGTATGAATTCAATTGGTATAAACAACACAAATATAACAACAAGAATTATATATATATATATATATATATATATATCCCACAAACTAACAGAAACATCGCGAGAACAATAACCGGATATTGTTTAGCCATGATTACGTTCTAAGATTATTACTAAACAATTTTATTGTATTATATAAGTATTAATGAACTATCAATTGAAAGTTTAATATAAAAACGTACCTCAAAACGGTAGCAATACCGTAGAAACCCTAACTTTACTTCTCTGTAAAATTATCTTAGTTGAGCAACGTGCTGATAACGTGTTGTAGAACAATCAATACAGAGATTATCAAAGTCGTTAATTCTCATTAACAATGAACCCTTTAAATAGGGATGAGTTTACAATGAAAAGGAAATATACAATATGGTAACTCTTAATACTAATAAATTATTTCTTCAATCAATTCCTTTTTGATGAAGGCACAATATTCTTCAACAACAACAAAAAAAGATTTTTCTTTGATTTGTTTATTTTTTAAGTTGAGTCTTTACTTTGATTGTCATTTTTTTTATTGCCTGATTTACCAACATATTAGATCCGAGTTTTGATTTAGAAATATGTCATTTGATATGTTTAATGCGGATATGGATAAGTTGAGGCGAGAGTTTAAGGGTGATATCAGTGAGCTTTCAAAGAAACTAGACATGCTTTAAGGTGGGTTGATTGGGGGAGATAGTGAGAAGTATCAGATTCAAAATTCATACAATTATTGTGGCGATCCCTTACACTCTATAGATAGTTGTCCTGAATTTTATTATGAAATGGACAATGGTCAAAATGCATGCACTTATTGTCGTGACCCATGCCATTCTATAAATGAGTGTGCGACCTTTCATGTTGGGTGTATCACTGAAGCCCAATGGTTTCCAAATTATAATGATTATAACCCTGAATGGCCAGAACGACCAGATTCCTCTTGGGAATGTCAACATGAAAGTAACTCAAGTCAGCCTAGTTTTATAAGTCAAGATCATTCGGGAAATTACCACCAAAACGATCAAAATGAAAGTCACAATTTTAGTGGTAATTATGACTACAATAATAAAGAATCATCATTGCTCGAAGAACAAATGCAAGAGATCGCGATGATGAAGGAACATATGCAATATGCGAATAATGAGGCCCAATCAGTTGTTGCCCTTGATGCAAAAGTTAGTCAATTGGCGGAACAATTAATTGAAATAGATGAGAGTATACAACTAAGATTGTCTAGGGAAAATATGAGTGACGATTTTGTTGATGAAATACCTTGGCAGAATGAACCTCAACTAAACATTGAACAAAATCAAAAGAATGGTGAAGAAATAAAGACAGCAAAAACAGTAGAGGCCTCATTAGAGCATGAACTAGAGTTGGTGGATTTAGATGAGACTAAGGCATTGCTAGTTGAACCAATAACCACCAATCAAAATTGGACTTATGAAGAGAAAGTTTTGTCTAGTTTAGCACAAGAGCCTTCAAAAACTCCACTCGACCAATCTTCATCCCTTGAGTTAAACACATCACTCGATTGCATTCTTAGGCCTATCTTGAAAGATCTTACTTTGGTAGAGAAATGATTGACTATGGATTCTATGGGAATCAATTCATCCAGATGCACACACCAAGCTCTTGTTGAACCCAATGCAAAACCTTTAAGAGAGTTGAACCCAAATTAGAGAGAGGTGAGCATTCATGAAGTTATCAAATGGTTGGCTAGATCTCATTCGCACCCAACTAGAGAGCCATCACCTAAGATGAATTTGAATTGGAGAGAGGAAAGAATACAAGAAGTGATCAAATCGTTAGATGGCAGGATCACGCATCGAAGCATTGAAAGATCTTGGGTGAGGGAAGACATTCTTGCATGCCCCAACCTTGGATGGAGAGTCTGCATTGACTATAGAAAGTCGAATGCATTTAGTTTTAGAGATTATTTTCCTTCACTCATTATGCATGAAAGATCCCCGAAAAGCATCACAGTGCAGGTACGTAACTCACGGATTGGTAACAAGATTAATACCTGGCTGTGTTTTGTACATTTCATTTCTTTTTGTATTTTATTTTTATCACATTAGTTACTCAGGTCGTAGTTAAATGAACTTTGTGGGTGTGTTCACTGCAAACCCTCATGAGTCGTCACTCGTCCACTAGGGGGAACCTAGGGGTTTAAAAGGCTTGTTTCACATGCTAAGTGCAATCGTGTTTCCCTACGAAAACGAGGATTTTTTTATTTAGTTATTTTTATTATGTGTTTTCCACATTTTTTGTTTTCTTGCTTATCTTTGGTGGCATCTATCTATGTCTTGGAGCCTGAAATCCTTCTTGGTTGAGTCTTACTTCCTAGCATTGAAGACAATGCATATATTTAAGTTGGGGAGGGGAAAAATTTAGATTTTTCTGTAATTGTTATTGAATTTTTCATTGTGCTTTAACAAAGTTTGTCCAAGCTGTTGTATTTTAACAGGAAAGGGCAGACAAATAGCCCAAGGCTGACATTCCCATTTAGGTTGGAGCTTACATGCATTGATCAACATAGCACCCAGTCATGCATTGGAAGGAGAACCAAGGGAGTTTTCTGTTCCTCTCATCTTTATATGTGTTTTAGCATAATTGCATACATTGGGGACAATGCATGATCTAAAAGTGTGGGGTGTTAAATACTTAAATAATTGCTTTGTTCTAGAGCAATAATTCTTTTACTTATATGAGCATAATGAAAAGTTCTTGTTACACTCTAAGGAGCATATAACACTAATGAATTGGTCGATTAGTCACCTAAGACTGCTTGGTGTGTCGTGTTATTTGAAACTAGTATTTAATGATTGGGTGAGCACATCTAACCCGTGAGACATTTGAGCCTTATGACTAAAACATTCAAATCAGTCTCATTTCACTTCATGTGTGTATTACACCTCATGTGCATCGGTCTCTCTAGAACTTGCATCTATTCTCTTCAAGATTGCATTTAAGTCATACTTGCATAAAAAATTGATAAAGGCCATCTTTGATGCAAATGTTAACCACTTTTAGCCAAAAAACCTACCCTGAAAATGCAATCCACTTTATTCACCACTTTGAGCCTACAAGCCCGTTCATTTGACATGCCTATGTTACAAGCCACAAAAGCCTAAACACTTCCTACCCAACCATAACTGTGGGAGTGTGACATTAGACCAATGAGCTAAATTGTTAATATCTTGAAGTTATGATCTCAAAAGAAGAAAAGAGTAGATAGCAAAACTTCAAAAAAAAGGAGAAAGAGAAAAGAAAGAAAGAAAAAGAATCAGGAAAAAAAAGAGAAAAAACGAAAAGAAATAAAGTGGCACGAAGAAGGGGTTTAAAAGCCAGTATATGCCCTGTAAAAAAAAGGAGAAAAGAAAGAAAGAAAAAGGGCTTGCAGTCATTGAAATGAGAGATGCTTGAAAGTTTCAAAGAGAACCACAATATGTGTTGGATCCCAGATCTAATCTCGTAACAATGATATAAACAATAAGAGTAATGACAGCGGAAGTAATACAGTTTAATATCAAAGGAGATTCAAATATCACAGTTCATAAAGCAGATAAAGATAAACAAGATATTCTTAGAATAAAATATTCAACTTATATTATCAGATATATATCTTCTTAAGCACACTTTTAACAATAAGGAGATGGTCCTATTTATAGGACCATAAAGTAAGCAGTGTACTTGTATGACGAAAACGAGCATGCTGAATAGTGACCTACTCTAGAAAGTAAATCTTATCACTAAGTGACGTGTCATCTGTTCTTCTATTCATTCGTAGAAAACTTCAGTGTGAACATCTTCAGAGAGAATGTCTTCAGAGCTCTGACGTTGTCTTCAGAGCCTCTGATGAAGCCATCTCTGATGTCTTCTCTGAAAGTTGCAATCTCTGATAAGTACTTCAGAGGCAGGTTTGTCCCTTGAAGTCTTCGTCCTCTGAAGTCTTCGTCCTCTAACGTCTTCTTCCTCTGACGTCTTTGACCTCTGAAGTGCATCTTTTGGATGTCCTCTGAAATAGGACTGGTATTTTCAACACTTTAATAAACAGATGATTTGGAGCTAACAATCTCCCCCTAAGTGTCGAAAATAAAAGATACAAAAATAACAGAGAATTGAATTTTAAACTAGAAAGCATAGAGGAGAAAATCATCCTCTTAAGTATTACTTCTTAAACATTTGGAAGTTTAATACAAAGAAAGTAATATAAAAAAAAATAAAGAAACAGACTACAATTTGTCACTTGAACAGATTCCATGGAATTTCATGATCAGAGCTCTGAAGTTGATCATCGAGTCAATCTCTAAGTCAAGCTTTGCCAGTAAATCTGTTATGTGCCTTTCTTCCTTTGCATGGATCAATTTCTTTATTCCTCTCAAGGTTTCATCAGAGTACTTCGACACTTCCGAAGCTAGAAAGATCTTCTTTTCTTGATTTATTCTGAAGACGAAACCCAGAGGTTCTGCAACGATTGATCCAGTCTTCTGTTCTTTAAGTTTGTCGAATGACTCCACAGGTTCAGTTACCCCCAGCTTCTCTTCCCCTAGGTTTAGAGCTATTTGAAAGTCACGTTTTGCTCGGTGTTTGACATAGGCCTCCATTGCCCGTCGGACTTCAACCATGCCCATCCTGATTTATCTTCTTCCATGATCATACCTGGCAGAGCAATAGGCATATAAATGTGGTAAATCATATGGATTTAGATTTACGAGATCATTGTCATTGAACTCGTAAATCTTCTGATCAGATCGAGTTACCACATAATTCCTATAGATAATCTTGTTGTAAGCAAAGGTCTTTTCTGAGATTTTGTTGATTTTGATGATTGGATCATCAGAGAGGACCTGTGCTCTTGGTTTGGTTTTATCTCTGATAAATCTTCGCTCATAGTCTGTCATGTCCTCTCTGATTCTTGGATTCAGAGGAATGACCATTGTGTCTGCCATGTTGAACTCACAGTAAATGTATCTGAAGTGGTCTTCTATGGAAGCTTCTGGATTTGATTCGAGGAATGTGAGAGGTTTATTGAACACTTTTGCTGGAAGACCGATGCTTGCTTTCTGAACAGGATTCTCTGAAGGAGCCTGTTCATTAACAACCATGGTTTCTGGTTCCATCGTTTGTGGAGGATCTTCTTTTGAGGGTTCAGAGATGTAGCCATCTATCTCTGGTGATTCCCTCAGCTCTGACGTTGTTGAAGTATGATGTGGTTGAGCATTCTTGAAGACATACTCTTCGACATCAACTACTTCAACTTCTTCTTCAACCTCTTTTTCAGAATCTGATTTTTCTTCTTTTTCAGATTCTGATTCGTAAGCATCTCTCATCACATAAGTTGGTCTTTCTGGTGATGAGAATGCATCTTCTGATGTTGAGAAGTCTATGAGCTATTCATCTTCTTCTTCGTCCAGAGCTCCAATAGTTTCTTGAGATGCATCTGTGATTTGTTCAGCTGTGATTGGAACTATTGGAGCACCTGAAGTGGATGGTCCTAAAAAGATGATCGGTACTGGTGACTTTAGAGTGGCCTGAATATCTTTAGCAGAAGTGGAGGTTGAATGTCTCTCTATTCCTTTCTCCTTGTGTTGGTTTGATTCAGAGGGAGTGGACTCCTTTTGTGTTTCATTAGGTTTAGGAGTAGGAGTCTTCTCCCCCTTATGAAGATCGGATGACCCCTGAGGTTGGTAATCTTCGTCATCAGAATCTTCATATCTAGCCTTCTTTCGCGCTTCCTCAAAGCATGCGACCTCTGGTTCCTTTCTCTTCAATACTCCCTCTGAAGATTTGACATTCTTCAGAAGGTCTTCAATCTTCTTGTTCTGCTGAATGGTCTTGGAGACGAACTTGCTGGAGATATTCATTACATTGTTGGTGATCTTCTTGGAGAAGTTGGTCAGGTCAGCCTTTGTAATGAATTCTGTTGTAGCAGGAGCAGCAGCAGAGGAGGTAGGGATCTTTGCAATTACCTCTGTCAAAGAACGCAAGACTTCCTCTTTGAATTGAGAGAAGTCTGCTTGTGTTGGAGTGGGGTCAGAGGTAGGTGGAATTGCCTGGAGGAGCTCTGTTTTCGAGTTCTGAATTTCTCTGGACAATACGGAGTCATTCTTTATGACCAAGCTTTCTAGAGCATCCAGTTTTTCGTTCTGATTGAGAACCGTCGTGCGCAGCTCAGAGACCTCTGAAGTGAGCTTTTCAACTTCAGAGTTAGAGGCAGAGGCCTCTGAGGTCTTCTCCATTTGAAGTTTTATCTCCTTCAGAGATTCTCTGATTTCATCACTAAAGATTTTGAACTCCACTTTGGTAACGTAATCAGAGGGGGTAACCTTAGGATCAACACATGATTCTAAGTTTCCCTCGAGTTCAGAGGGGCCTTCTTTCGGAGTTGGTTTGATGTTTTCTCCGGAAGGACTTCCCATTAATCCTTGGGGACCCTTTTTCAAGAATTTCCCTATAATGGTTCCGATTGGTCTCTGATCATCAGAGTCAGAATCTGATGATGAGAACCGAATGTGTTTGGAAACCTTGCTGTCCAGGCTAAGGATTCCTTGTGCAAGAAGGTCGTGCCATTCTTTTTCTGACAGGCAATCCTTACGTTCTAAGGGATGGTCCAACTTAGTTTGAGCCACAAAGGCATCATGTGTTGGTAGAGGTGACATACTCTAGGGTGATTGAGTATTTTTATCTTGGACCAAGTCTATTTGGGAGGACTTAGCCGTATCAGAGGTTTCCCCTCTGGTGCATGCTTCAGAGGCAGAAACAGATGCCTCTGAGCGGTTAGGATGGGAAGGGTTCGAGGTGTGCACCTATGTTTCAATGTCCATTGATGCTGGACCACCTTGGACAGTAAATTTGTTTGCACTGGGATTTGGGCTTTGGATTCTCTCATTTGTGTCATCAAGGACATCTTTTTCTACCTCACCGCCCTCAGATTCTAAGTTTAGAAACTCACCCTCTGGAAATCTCTCTTCCTCACCTTCCTCAGCTCTGACAGAGTTAATCTCTTCGTCAGAGGGAGGGTTCTCATGTGCTCTCTTCCTCACTCTCTCAGAGCCACCCTCTGGTTGCGCTCTGTTAATGTTTTGAGCAGTATCAGAGATATCACTCTCTGATTCAGGCTCAGGCTCAGAACCTAAGTGTGTTGGGGATCCCATTATCGGTTCTGATGATTGGGCAACACGACTAAGTAGGAGATGGGTAGGAGAGTCAGCACGAATTATCTCAATCATGGTGTGTGGGAAACGTCGGTCATGTGGATAAGGAGGAACCTCTGTTGCTTTGAATGAGTTCATCATAAACAGAGGTGTCATTGGGCCCTCCTCAGTGATGGAGAATTTCTCCATTGCTCGTTGAATGACCACAGAGATGAATCGGGGAAACAGTACCGATATTGGTTGTTTTCCTTTGGCCAAGTCCTTGTTTTTCTTGTCCACCGCCGTCAGCATCTCACAGAAGAGAATGTGAGCCATATTGATGCTCCTGTTGAAAAAGAGAGCATACATTATGGCTATTATCGCTGGATGAGTCTGATCCTGACTTCCAATCTTGCAGGTTATTGTTCGGTTGAGAACACTGAACATAAAGTTCCATTTGGGAGGTAGGTACTGACGTCTGAATTGACGTAGGCGTGTTATTTCTTTGTTGTAGCCTAAGTGTTGGAGGAACTGAAGAAGGACTTCTTGAGTTGGGGGTTTCTCAAAGGTTTCTATTTGAAGATCAGTTTTGGTGAGGAGGTTGAATCGGCGAGTTAGGGTTTGTGGTGTGATTCTTATGTTTAAGCTTTGTTCACCTAGGTCAATGTGCCCAACCAGTCCTTCCTTTTCATCGTCGTATTCACTTGAATACCACCATTGTTGGACAAAGCGAAGGGGAATATCTGAGGCATGTTTGGTTAGAACATCATTGAGTTCGCAGTTGGTGAAAAAATCGAGGATTGGGCGAAACTGTTCATCGTATTTTGATGGGGTGACGTCCAGAAAGTAGTTGTTTCCATTGACTGGAACATCGAACTGTACCATATTCAAGCTTGGAACAAGTTTGCTTGAGTTATCTGAAGTTTGGGAATGATCCACCATTGTTGCAGGTTGAGAAAGATGAAAGCTTAGAAAGAGAGATTCGGCTTTTGGATTTTGAGAGCGTAAAGAATAATGAGAAGTGAACAAGGGTATTTTATAGCTACAAAAGGAAGGTAGAGGGAGAGGTTATTGAAGCGACGAATGAGAGTCCCAATTTCAGAAAGGACGTTCCATCATCCCCGAATTGATGGGTGACACGTTTAGGCGCATAGGGGAGAACCGCTTTGTGTCAGAAAACCGCCAGTTGGGTTTTTGAAAAGAAACGAGTGGTTATCCAAAAAGATTTATTATTTAAAAGAATTTCCTGGAATATTTGTTTAATGAGACAAGATCAGAGGCTCTGATAAAAACATCAGAGACAAGATCAGAGACTCTGATAAAAACATCAGAGATAAGATCAGAGGCTCTGATAAAAACATCAGAGACAAGATCTTTTCTCCCCCTTGAAAGATGAAAGGGTCGTTGTCTCCCCCTTGACACATGCTTGGAGATTCAAAAGAGTGATTTTTACCATATTTGAAAAAGTCTAGAGGCTCTGATGAAAGGATCAGAGACTCTGATGTTTTCATTTAAGTATGATATTGATATTCTACTCGATTCAGAGACTCTGATATACGATCAAATACTCTGAGTTTCTCTTTTGTTAGGTAGACATATTCAACATTCCTAACTTGCTAATTAAAAAATTGAACCTTCGTTCATCTAAAGCTTTTGTGAAAATATCAGCAAGTTGAAGTTCAGTTGGTACAAAATACATCTCTATTGTTCCTTTTTCAACATGATCTTTTTCAGAAAGTGGTACCTTACATCGATGTGCTTGATTTTGGAGTGCTGTACTGGATTGGCAGAGATGGCTATGGCACTTTTTGAATCACAGAGAATTGGAATTCTGTCAAATTGTTGGCCATAATCTCTGAGCTGAGTTTTCATCCATAATACTTGTGAGAAACAACTAGCAGCAGCAACATATTCTGCCTCTGCAGTTGAAGTGGAAACACAGTTTTGTTTCTTGGATGACCAACTTACCAGCTTATTGCCCAATAACTGACAACACCCAGAGGTACTTTTTCTGTCAAGCTTACATCCAGCATGATCTGCATCAGTGTAAGTTGTTAGATCAAAACTTGAAAGTTTTGGATACTAGAGGCCTAATGATTGTGTCTCTCTGAGGTATCTGAAAATTCTTTTGACAACAGTTAAATGAGATACCTTTGGATTTGCTTGATATCTAGCACAAAGGCATGTTGCAAACATTATGTCAGGCCTACTTGCAGTTAAGTATAATAGTTAACCTATCATGCCTCTGTAGGTTTTTATATCCACAGATTCTCCTGATGGATCAGAGTCAAGTTTGACTCCGGTGGATAGAGGTGTTCTCATCGAAGTTGAATCATTGAGTTTGTATTTTTGCAAAATTTCAGAGACATACTTAGATTGACTTATGAATGTACCTTCTGAAGTTTGTTTTACTTGTAAGCCTAGAAAGAAAGTTAATTCTCCCATGAGGCTCATCTCAAATTCACTCTTCATCAACTCTGAGAACTTGTCACAATACTTTTGATTGGTAGAGCCAAATATAATGTCATCAACATAAATTTGTACTAAAAGCATCTCATTCTTGTACCTTTTGATGAATAAGGTAGTATCAATTGTGCCCTTTTCAAATCCATTATTAAACAGAAAAGTGGACAGAGTTTCATACCAAGCTCTTGGGGCTTGTTTGAGTCCATACAGAGCTTTATCCAAATAATAAACATGATTAGGATACTCTGTACTTTCAAATCCAGGTGGTTGCTGGACATAGACTTCTTCATTTAATTTACGATGAAGAAAGGCAGATTTAACATCCATTTGATAAACTTTGAATCCTTTGTGTGCATCATAGGCTAAGAAGATTCTGATTGCTTCTAACCTAGCTACAGGTGCAAAGGTTTCATCATAATCAATGCCTTCTTCCTGGAAATATCCTTTTGCAACCAACCTGGCTTTGTTTCTGATTATTATTCCATCCTCATCCTTTTTGTTTCTGAAAACCCATTTCGTTCCAATTGCAAATTTTCCTTTGGGAAGGGGAACTAGGGTCCAGACTTTGTTTCTTACAAACTCTTGAAGTTCATCCTGCATTGCAAAAATCCAATGAGGATCTTCAAGAGCTTCTTTTACCTTCTTTGGTTCAGTAATGCTCAAAAAGTTTACATAGAAACATTCATTGATGGTGGCAGATCTTGTTTTAACACCTTCGGATGAGGATCCAATGATTTGATCAATTGGATGATCTTTTGTCCATCTGGTGATTGGAGCAATAATTTGTGCAGTTTAAGTTTCAGAGGCTCTGACGTTTGGTGACACCTCTGTTGTATTGTTCAGAGGCTCTGAAGGTGATACCTCTGTTGTACGGTTCAGAGGCTCTGTTGGTGATGCCTCTGTTGTACTGTTCAGAGGCTCTGAGTTTTGTTCCAGAGATGCAGATTCTTGTTCTTCATCATTTGGTTCTGGAGTTGCTTCAGATACTTCTTGACCATCTTCTGATTCACTTTGCTGATCTGCATTTGGTGAAACAGAAGGTGTTAGTTCAGAGGGCCCTGAAAGGGTTGTACCTGTTTCTTGAGGTTCTTCTGAATTCTCTCTCTGTCTATCTCTGAAGATAACTTCAGAGATATCTTCATCATCAAAGAAATCTTCAAATATTTTGTTTAATTCAGATTCCCTTGATGATTCAGAGATTGGTGATGAACTTTCTTGATGTTCAGAGCTTTTATTGTCATCAAAAGTGATATTGATGCTCTCTTGGATAGTCCTTGTTCTAAGATTGAACACTCTGAAAGCTTTTGAGGCTAATGAATATCCAATAAATTTGCCCTTATTAGCTTTCTTGTCAAACTTTCCAATATATTCTCTATCTTTCAGAATGTAACACTTGCATCCAAAAACATGAAAATATTTAATATTTGGTTTCCTATTGTTAATGAGTTCATAGGATGTTTTCTGAAATCTCTTGACAATTGTAGCTCTATTCTGAGTGAAGCAGGCTGTTGCTACTGCTTCTGCCCAAAAATTTGTTGAAAGATCAGATTCAGCAAGCATTGTTCTGGCAGCTTCAACAAGTGTTCTGTTTTTCCTTTCAACTACTCCATTTTGTTGAGGAGTTCTTGCTGCAGAGAAGTTAGGGGTAATGCCTTCTTCTGATAGATAAGAATTGATTTTGGCATTTCTGAACTCTGTTCCATTATCATTTCTTAGTTTCTGAACTTTGCTGCTGAATAGAACCTGTAATCTTTTTAACAACCTTATTAATATTTCAGGTACATCAGATTTAGCTCTAATGAATTCTATCCATGTGTATCTTGAAAATTCATCAATCAGAACCAGAATGTATTTCTTACCTGCTAGACTTTGTACAGAGGTAGGACCACAGAGGTCCACATGAAGCATGTGCAGAGGTCTAGGACAGTTGTTTTCACTTTTGGTTTTATGGGAAGATCTTTTCATTTTTCCCATCTCACAAGCAGAACAAAGATGATCTTTGTTAAACTTTAGAGATGGTAATCCCTTAACCAAATTAAGTTTAACTAACTTATCAAGTGAGGAAAAGTTTAGATGTGAAAACTTTTTATGCCAGAGCCAGATTTCCTCACTATTTAGAGATACAAGACAAAGTTTCTCTGAATCAGTGTCTGTGATTTTGGTAAAGTTCATTCTGTAGAGGTTACCTTTTCTGTCTGCTCTTAGCATTTCTTGACCTAATTCTGAGTGAAGAAGTGAACAATATTTTCTTTGAAATTTCACATCAAAACCATGATCACAAAGTTGACTTATGCTTATCAGATTGTGTTTTAATCCATCCACATAAGCAACTTTTGATACTGAAACATTTCCTCTTGATAACTCACCATATCCTTTAATCTGTCCTTGCTTGTTGTCTCCAAAAGTAGCTGCTCCTCCAGATTTTGCTTTGAATGAGGATAGCAGTTCTTTATTTCCAGTCATATGCCTTGAACATCCAGAATCTAGGTACCAGATTGGCATTGACTGTTTCTGCAAGACAGATTATTGTTTCTTAGGTACCCACCTCATTATGGGTCCTTTTGTGTTAGACTTTGGTCGTATTGTATGACTTTTTGGCATCTCATCTTTTGATGTCTCGCCTTTACTTGTCTTCTTTTGAGATTTTGTCTCTGAGATATATTTCAGAGATTTATTCAAAAGGCAGTGTGATCCTTTAAAATGATTTTTCAGTTTCATCAAGAGATTAATGCAGTTACAATTAATGGAACAAGAAGAAGTAGGAGCAAAGTTTTTCTTTTTATTAAAAGCATTTGTTACATTTTGACTTCTTTCGAAACTAGCACTAGGAATATTACATTTATCCCTAACTACTTCTTTTCTTTTTGCTTGATAGACAGTCTTCTTTTCAAGTTGCTTTTTCTTGTTCAAAAACAACTTCTTTTCTTTGCTGCTTACTGCACAGACAAGATCAATATGGTTAATTTTTGTCCATTTGCCTTTTTGTTCAGGAGAGAATTTTATTGTTTTATAGGTGTAAGAACCAGAAGTTTTTGTTTTATTCTTTGCCTTTTCTTGCAAGTCTTTTTCAAGTTCCAGAGATGTTTTTGCTTGTAAACACATATTTGCAAAATCAGGACTTATTGGTATTCTGGTTTTGGTTTTCAATACTGAAATTGGAACATTCAAAATACCAGAGCCAACAGTTTCTATCTTTTTGTGAATTACATTCCCTGGTTTACAAAAAATCTGTTCATCAATCTCTAAATCAGATTCTGAATCAGAGTCAAGAAAGTCTCTCTTAGATTTAATAGAGATATCTACCTCTATTGGTTTTTTAATTTCTTTTGATCTAGAGACTTTGATGATCCGTTTCATGCTTTCTTTTCTTTTTAAGTCCTCCATGACATTTTCTTCCCAAATCTTTTGAACATCATCTTTAAACGTAGTTCTGATGTTTTCATCTGACTTTGGTGAATACAGAGAAGCATTCGGATTAAGTGAACTCTGAGATTCATTTTCAGAAGTACTTGTATCAGAGGTACTTGGTTCAAATGTCTCCGATTCACTTGAGATGAAAGCATCAAATCTGAAAATTTCTTTGGAATCATAGCTCTGAGGTTTTGTAAAGTGTACCTCTGAAGTTTCTTCTTTTATCTGTAACACAGATTCTTTAATGTCTTTTACTTCAGAGTACTTTGTATTTTTGAAATTTAAAGCTCTTGCTTTTGATCCCTCTGACGTTTTTATTCTTTTGAAATTATTCAGAGATGGATCTTCAGAGCTTTGGACCTTTCCTATACAAAAAGTGGAAGAAAGTGAAGTTTTCTCCAATCCATTAAATGAATTCAACTCATTGAATCCTAGCCCTTGAGAGTCCATCTGAGTTTTTATTTTGTCGAAAACACTTTGTGCATTAACATAGCTTTTGATTCGAAGATTTTGTCTATCTAGAGATTGATGTAGGATTTTTCTTTCCTTTTGAAAAAATTTGGTTAAGGCAATAGAATTGAGCCTTTCATACTCAGATTTCTTTACTTCTTCTTCTTTTCCTTTTAAAACTTTTTCAATCTCTTTTATTTCTTCTGAAAATGATTTCTCTTTTTGCTTGTTGGTTTCTTCAAGTTTGGTTTTTTCAAGAAAAATTTCTTTCTTTTCTGATTCCAGAAGATTCTTTTCTCTTTTGTAAAAAAAGAGCTCTTTTGTTACTTGCTCTCTTTTCTCTTTTTCTTCAACAAACTTTTGCTTTAGATCCTGAAGTTCATTAATTAGTTTAAAAGCATCTATTTCATGATCACTGTCAGAGGTGTAAGGAGAGTTTACCTTTTCAGAGTTGTCTTCGGATGCTTCATCAGTTTGATTTCCATCTGAAAAAGCCATACCACAGAGATTGGTAGGCTCTTCCTCACCATCACTTGTTGAGTCAGATATCCAGTCTTCCATTTCTGCTACAAGAACTCTTTCTTTTACATTGTATTTGTATTTGTTCTTGTAGTAATCTTGATCTTTGACAAGTTTTCCTCTGCAGTTTGCAGAGAAGTGGCCTGATTTTCCACATCTGAAGCATCTTCCATCATTTTGATTTGGTGGAAGAGTGGCAGTACTTGTCTCTGGCTTCTGTTCTTGAGGTTTGAAGTATCTTTGTGGTTGTGGATACCTTGGTTGGAATGGTTGTTGTGGTCTTGTTTGTGGTGTTGCATTATCATGGTTGAAGTTTGCATCCTTTTGATCACTATATGGAGTGAATCTGGGTTCTTGTTGAAATCTTCTCTACGAATATTTTCTTTCTTCATTCTCTCTCCTTCCTTCAAATACCTTCTTACCAAATTTCTTGTTAAACTGATGAGTGATTAATGCAAGAGATTTGGCGAAGGCACTTATATCTTCATCTGAGTCTGAATCAGTATGAGTTTCTTCTGCTATCAAAACCTTTTTGGATCTTCTTTTTGTTTCCAAACATTTTTGTGACTCTTCACAGTTGTTTTCTTTCGATGTTTGTTTTGAAACAAGTGCAAGGGGTCCACCCAAAGAGGTTTTTGATTTTTGCTTCATAACTTCTTTTTCATGTGCAACAAAAGTACCATAAATGTCAGTTAATGACCATGACTAAAGATCTTGATTAGCCTTATAGACATGGACAGTTGTGACCATTCTTCATTCAAGCTTTTCAAAAAAAGAACGTTGTTTTCCTCTTTTGTTCTTATCACTCCAAACTTTCTACATTTGTTTATTAGAATGTTGAATCTTGAGTAAGTTTGGTGTAACTTTTCTTCTGGTAGAGCATGAAAATCATGATATTCATTGATGCATAGATTTCTTCTATTTTTCTGAGTTTGTAGGCCACCTTTAAGTTGATTTAACAACTGATCCCATATCTCTTTTGCAGTTTTACAAGAATCAAGTTCTTGAAAGATATCATTGGGAATGGCCATTATGAGTAATCTAACAGCTTTTGAGTCATTATCCATCATATTATTTTCTTCATCAGTGAAGTTTGTGGTTTTCGTTTCATAATATGCAGGTATTTCGGCAGTATCTGCTGTTGCAGGAACTCTTGGTACCAACACCATTGGAATGTGAGGTCCAACGTTCACAGATCTAAAAAGATCCCTGTCCATACCTTCTAGAAAATTTACCATCCTTATTTTCCATTGGGGATATTCATCCCTTAAAAGTGTAGGAGGTTTTGTTAATGACCCAGATGTATACATGGCACTTATGCTTGAGTTTGCCATTAAAAAAAATGAAGATTTGAAGAACTGATGCCTTTTTTTTTTGTAATGAACTAAGATTTACTATCAAATCTAGAGCATATGATGTTCTTGAATAAACTGGGTTTATATGAACATGCACACATATTGAAAGTTTAGAATCAATGAGATGTAAATCTATCCGAGTATGCAGATATGATCTTTCTTTGTTTTAGAAACAAAGGAGGCTCTGATACCAATTGTTGGATCCCAGATCTAATCTCGTAACAATGATATAAACAATAAGAGTAATGACAGCGGAAGTAATACAGTTTAATATCAAAGGAGATTCAAATATCATAGTTCATAAAGCAGATAAAGATAAACAAGATATTCTTAGAATAAAATATTCAACTTATATTATCAGATATATATCTTCTTAAGCACACTTTTAACAATAAGGAGATGGTCCTATTTATAGGACCATAAAGTAAGCAGTGTACTTGTATGACGAAAACGAGCATGCTGAACAGTGACCTACTCTAGAAAGTAAATCTTATCACTAAGTGACGTGTCATCTGTTCTTCTGTTCATTCGTAGAAAACTTCAGTGTGAACATCTTCAGAGAGAATGTCTTCAGAGCTCTGACGTTGTCTTCAGAGCCTATGATGAAGCCATCTCTGATGTCTTCTCTGAAAGTTGCAATCTCTGATAAGTACTTCAGAGGCAGGTTTGTCCTCTGAAGTCTTCGTCCTCTGAAGTCTTCGTCCTCTGACGTCTTCTTCCTCTGACGTCTTTGTCCTCTAAAGTGCATCTTTTGGAAGTCCTCTGAAATAGGACTGGTATTTTCAACACTTTAATAAACAGATGATTTGGAGCTAACAATATGACATGCTCTTGGTTTATTACTCAAAATGTCCCTTAGTCTTAACGATTTTAAAGTTATTTCAAAGAGAACCAAAAATATGAAAGTGTTTAATGATTGGTATTCGATTATTAATTAAAGCATACGGTGTTTTATCGAACCGACGATGGATAATGGAGCGATTTTGTGTATAACATACAGTAGACACAACTTCAACCCACAAAAATAGAGGTAGATCTGATTGACTCAACATAGTACGAGCGGCCTCGATTAGAGTTCTGTTTTGTCTCTCTACGACTCCATTCTGTTCTGGCGTTCTAGAAGCAGAAAATTGATGTGTTATCTTGATCGATTCGAGATAATCTTCAACAACTTTGTTCTTAAATTCTGTGCCATTGTCTGTTCGAAGAAGCTTTACTGTCTTATGCAGATTCACTTGAGTAGTCTTTACAAATAAGATGATGACATCGGGCGTCTCATCTTTTGATCTTAGAAATTTGACCCAAGTGTATCTAGAGTAATCGTCTACAATCACTAAAACATATTTCTTGCCGTTTATGCTTTGAGTTCGCATCAGACCGCAGAGATCCTGTTGGGTCATTGACCAACATCTTCCTAAATCGAAATGTGGCGCAGACTGCTACGCTATAAGGAAATAAAGTTGCGCCTTCTCCATCAGCAATTGCTTTTGGCGTAGTGGTAAGCGCTTGATCCTAACATGTGGTATCAGAGCAGGTCACAGGTTCGAATCCCATGGAGTGCATTTAAATGCCAAAGTCATGTTGTGCAGCCATTGACTTCTAGCGAAGATCTTGTTAGTGCTGGCAGATGCTGGGGGGGAGGGATTGTTGGGTCATTGACCAGCATCTTCCTAAATCGAAACGTGGCGCTGACTGCTACGCTATAAGGAAATAAAGTTGCGCCTTCTCCATCAGCAATTGCTTTTGGCGTAGTGGTAAGCGTTTGATCCTAACAGATCCATATGTAGTAACTCCAAAGTAGAACTTGTAATCGGCTCAGGCTTAGGCTTATGAGCGGCTCTTTTCATCTTCCCTTTCTCGCACGCTGCACACAGATGTTCTTTGACATATTTAAGCTCCGGAAGTCCTTTCACTAAGTTACCCGTGACCAACTTGTTGATGTACCGAAAGTTCAGGTGTGTAACACCCCGAATTTTTGTTTGGTTTTGCGAGGTTGTTAAAGAAAAAAAAGAGGATGATGTTTCTGTCTACAGGGCGCACGGGTTGTGCGCCATCCTTCAGGAAATGCGCACGGGTCGTGCGCATGAAACAGTGCGCGAGTCAGTGGAAAACGCACGGGCCATGCGCCCTCCCCTTTGGAAAACGCACGGGTCGTGCGCTGTGTTGGGAGTTGTGCAAATCCTTGGCTAAATATCTCAATTTGTCAGATTTCTTTTAGAAATCTCGTAATCTTTCTCTCTCTATCTTCTTTTCTCTCTTTTTCTTCTTCGATCTTCAAGGCTCGTTTGGTTGCTAGTTTTCGGTATTTCTAGCGAGGGGTCGGTGTTTTAAGCTTCACCTCTACGTCGTGGTCATTATCTGGTTTTCCGGGTTTTATTCTGAAAACCTACCGGTGAGTTCCTACTATCATTTTACAAACTTTATACATGTCAAAACTCTTATTTGCGAAATCTAAAGTATTTCTACGGTATGATTTTATGTTCTCTACATTTTGTTGTAAATGAAGTTTTTGGTGATTCTCGGGGTTCCCGGTCAGTTCTGACCAAAATGACGGGTTCCGCCTTATTGAAGTAAAATGATGTTTTACTTGCACATTATATAGTCGTTTGAAAAGGATGATTATGAACTCATTTTAATGGTTTTCGTTCTTACCAGAAGTTGAACTGGAAGTAGCATTTTGTTTATAAAATGTACTTATTACCATATATTTATTTATGGTAGGTCACATATGTTGTTGTGACGAGTCCTTACCATTACTAGTGGATCCCTAGGTTTTGGAGTAGACTGTTTTGTTGGGAGGCTATATTCCCCAAATTGTAGCTATGGATCACATGTTCCTCGGGGGCAACTTGGTACGGTTATGTGAGGCCGGATACTAGCCATGGTTCATGGTGATCCTAGCGAAGGAGTATACATTGGTTTCCCTTGGGAGCGCGATCTCACCTCGTAGCACGGACTCTGGGTTCATTACTGAGGACTCCAAGTGTTTAGCTCATAACTCGGATTTGTGGTCTACTTTGTGTTACACCACTCTCCTTGGTAAAATGGTCCTTTTATCACCGTTTAAGAGTTTTGGACCGAAGAGGCCCGGTTGTGGCGAAATGTTATCTTTACGAACTAAACCTTTATGAAAAGATTTCTTTATGACATTGATGTTTATATCTTTTGAGCTTTATAAACTGTATGTTCTCACAAGGCTTTATAGTCTGACACTTTTTCTCAAATGATGTGTATAACAGGTTTCCATTAGCGGTGGGTGCCGGGGTTTTTGGAGAGACGAGTTTTGAGTCTCGAGGTTTTGGAGATATTTTAGTATTGGTGCTGGGCATTGTTAAGTCCCATTCTTTTGATGAAATCCTTGTATAGAATTGTATAGTCTTAAGGACTGATCCCATTTATGGGAAGTTAATGGATTTACCTTTGTCATTTGTCAGGTTTTAAATGTTTTAATTTACCCTGAATTTTAGAGTGTTACAAGTTGGTATCAGAGCTCTAGTTTAAGCGAACTAGGCATGAATGTAAGATGTCTAGACTTAGACTGAGTATGCTAAGAATTGATCTGCGAGATTGGGTAGAACTTCTAAGATGGGTTAGTCTTATAGTCAACGGAAAGTACATTTATCAGGAGTTGTGGTGATCGTGACGAGAACTTTTATGTGCTATTTGTTCATAATCTCACTTAGCTAATGTTATTATGAAGATATCGTACGTAAGTGTGCTTGAATTTCTATTGCTATGACAATTGGTAATGTGGTAGTACGTTTCCTTTGTGTTTATTCAATCTCTCTCTTATCTCTGTCTCTGTTCTGTGAAGCAGTTCAGGATGGTGAATACGCGTGGTAGACTGCGTACTCGTGTTGATGGTTTGGAAGCGACAGCCTCCACCGCCGACCAGCCGGAAGGTGTTGAGGTTGTGGTGCGTCTACCTATTCCACAAATACTAGGTGGGGGGCCAGAGGTCATTCCGCGTGTGGACCTGGCTTCGTCCCACCCAGTAATCAGGGATGCTAGTTCCCCTTCTGAGATGATGGCCAGCATGATGTTGGCAATGAGGGAAGAGATGGCAAAGCAGGAAGAGTTTCTGCTAAAAGTGATTGAGGACGGTGATGTGAACAATCGTAGAAGTGAGACGGTTGTGGAAAACATCGTAGCAGGTTCTGGAGGTGCTGGTACGGGGGTCAGGGCTGAGGAGAACAGGATTGTTGGTGCTCCGAGAGATACGAAAAGTTGTTCCTACAAATCCTTTTTGGGTTTCGGACCGCCAGAGTTCTCTAGTTCTGACGACCCGGTCTTGTGTGTGAAGTGGATCCGAGCGGTTGAGCAAGCTTTTGGCTCTTCCGAATGTGGTGATGATCAGAGGGTGCGGTTCGGTACCCAATTGCTGAGGGACACTGCACTCATCTGGTGGAATATCATCCAATCCACTCTATCTCCTGAAGTATTGGCCCAGTTGTCTTGGGCCGAGTTCAAGAAGAAGCTGCTAGAAGAGTTTTGCAACGAGAGAACGATGGACCGAATTGAGAAAGAGTTCCGGTCCTTGGTGAAGGGAAGCCTGACGGTGAGGGAGTACACCCGTCACTTCATGGAGAAGCTTGGTCTGGTGGGGCACGCTGCCCCAACAGAGAAGGATAAGATGAAGGCCTATCTGAATGGCCTACCTGCGGACATGCAATCGATGGTCCATAATTCCAAAGACTCTAACCTCCGAGAGATGGTGGAGGAAGCTCAATTTATGGAAGAGATGTTCGCGAAGAGCAAATCTGAGAATTCTGTGATAGTGTCTGATAAGAGAAAGTGGGAGAGCAGTTCAGTACCTCCCAAGCGGACCCGACCTTTTGTTGGGAACCGCAATTTCAGCAGTTATCAGGAAGCTAAGTGGTGCCCGAGGTGTCGAACCAAGCATCACGGTAACTGTTACAACAACTCTCAAACTTGCTTCAAGTGTGGGAAGCCTGGTCATACTATCAAAGATTGCCCGGTCAGGGGATTCATTTGTTTTGAGTGCAAGGCACCGGGACACTCGAGGAAAGATTGGCCGAAGCTTGTGTCGGGTAGCACGCCTGCAAGGAAGGAGAACCCTCCTAAGGTTCAGAGTCGAGCTTTTCAGATGACGGCTGAAGAAGCTAGAGCATCCGCTGATGTGGTATCGGGTACTTTTCTTATAAACTCTGTACCTGCTCGTATTTTGTTCGATACGGGTGCTAGTTTCTCTTTCGTATCTGAATTGTTCCGTCAGAAAATTGCTATGCCCACTACTAGTCTTGAGGATGCATTAGTGGTAGAAATAGCCGATGGTAGTCAAGTTCTGATCCGCGAAGTTCTGAGGCAGTGTACTCTTAGTATCGAAGGGAAAGAATTCTCGATCGATCTATTACCGATGTTAATCGCGGGTTTTGATGTGGTAATCGGTATGGATTGGTTGTCAAACAATCAGTCCGAGTTCGTGTGTTCCAAGAAGATGATTCGACTTCCTAACCCCTCTGGAGAGGTCGTGGTCATCTATGGTGAAAAGAGGAAGGGTGAAGTGGCAATAATCACAATGGCAAGAGCACGCAAGTGTTTAATAAAAGGATGTTCGTCTTTCCTAGCCTATGTGATCGATGCTAAGTTAGAGAAATCCAAGATGGAAGATGTGAAGATCGTGCGTGAGTTTCCAGATATCTTTCCGGACGACTTGCCCGGGTTACCACCCGATCGTCAGGTAGAGTTTCGGATTGATCTTGTGCTTGGTGCTGCACCGATCGCTAAAGCACCTTATCGTTTAGCACCATCGGAGATGCAAGAGATGGTAGCACAACTCCAGGAGCTATTTGAGAAAGGATTCATAAGACCGAGTTCGTCACCTTGGGGAGCTCCGGTCTTATTTGTCAAGAAGAAGGATGGCACAATGAGAATGTGCATTGACTATCGTGAGTTGAACAAAGCTACAGTGAAGAACAGGTATCCGCTTCCGAGAATAGACGACTTGTTCGATCAACTTCAAGGAGCGGGTTGTTTCTCCAAAATCGACTTATGATCAGGTTATCACCAAGTGAAGGTAAGAGAAGAAGATGTTCCGAAGACGTCTTTCAGATCACGTTACGGCCATTATGAGTTCCTTGTAATGCCTTTTGGCCTGACGAACGCACCAGCAGTGTTTATGGACTTGATGAATAGAGTGTTCCGACCTTTCCTCGACAAGTCGGTCATTGTATTCATCGATGACATACTAGTGTACTCCAAGAGTGAGTCGGAACACGAACAACATCTACGTGAGGTTCTGGAAGTATTGAGAAGAGAAAGATTGTACGCCAAGTTTTCCAAGTGCGACTTTTGGCTTAAAGAAATACAATTTCTGGGGCACGTAGTCACTCGAGAAGTAGTGAAAGTAGATCCCTCCAAGATTGAAGCTATGATGAATTGGGAGCCTCCTAAGAGTCCGTCAGAGATCAGAAGTTTCTTGGGTCTGGCAGGATACTACAGGAGATTCATTCAAGACTTTTCCCAGATCGCTTCTTCCTTGACAGTTCTGACTCGGAAGAATGTGAAGTTCGAATGGACCGAAACCCAAGAAAGGCGTTCCGGATCCTTCAAAAGAAGTTGTGTGAAGCTCCGATCTTGACACTACCTGAAGGGTCGGAAGATTTCGTGGTTTACAGCGACGCTTCAAATATGGGATTGGGTTGTGTGTTGATGCAACGAGGTAAGGTAATCGCTTATGCCTCGAGGCAGCTCAAAATACACGAGCAGAATTATCCAACCCATGATCTGGAGTTAGCAGCGGTGGTGTTCGCTTTGAAGCTTTGGCGACATTACCTCTACGGCACGAAATGTACTCTGTACACGGATCACAAGAGCCTGAAGTATGTCTTTGATCAAAAAGAGCTGAATATGAGGCAAAGGAGGTGGATTGAGTTGCTGAAAGATTACGACTGTGAATTGCTTTACCATCCCGGTGAGGCGAACGTGGTGGCCGATGCGCTAAGTCGGAAGGACTATAGCGGAAGCATTCAAGCTACCCATTCAAGAATCGAACTTGTGTCTAGTCTTGTTGAGAAGATCAAGGCATCACAGGTGGAAGCACTGTTAGAGGAGAATCTCAAAGAAGAAGTCATGACAAAACAACGTTTACTCTTGACGGAAGATAGCCGTGGAGTGAAACTGTTCAGCGGTCGTGTGTGGGTGCCCAAGATAGGGGGTAACCGTGAGCTGTTACTAGAAGATGCACACAAGTCCAGGTATTCCATACATCCGGGAAGCACAAAGATGTACAGGGACTTGAAGTTGCATTATTGGTGGCCGGTAATGAAGCTTGATGTGGCACGTTACGTTGAGCGTTGTGTGACGTGTTCGCAAGTTAAGGCCGAACATCAGAGATCGTACTGGAGTCTTCAGTCTTTAGAGATTCCTGAATGGAAATGGGAGCATATCACCATGGACTTCGTGACGAAGTTGCCTAAAACTCTTCGAGGTCACGATACCATTTGGGTGATAATTGACAGATTAACGAAGAGCGCACATTTCTTGGCCATGCGCGAGACTCTACCGATGGATAACTTAGCAAAGCTTTATATCGATGAGGTGGTCTCGAGACACGGCATACCATTGTCGATCATGTCGGATCGCGACAGTCGGTTCACTTTGAACTTCTGGGATGGATTTTAGAAAGAGCTAGGTACTCGAGTGAAGTTGAGTACGGCTTACCATCCGCAAACCGACGGGCAGAGCGAACGAACGATCCAAACTTTGGAAGACATGTTGAGGTCTTGTGTCATCGATTTCGGGGGTAGCTGGAACACTCACCTGCCTTTGGTGGAGTTTGCCTATAACAATAGCTACCACTCGAGTATTGGAATGGCACCCTTTGAGGCTTTGTATGGGCGAAAGTGTCGGACTCCCGTATGCTGGCTTGAAGCGGGAGAAAAGCAGTTCGCTGGACCTGAGATCGTGCAAGAGACTGCCGATAAGGTCAAGTGCATTCGTGAAAGAATGAAAGTGGCTCAAGATCGTCAGAAGAGTCATGCCAATAAGAAGAGGCGGCCGATGGAATTCCAAGTAGGCGACCGTGTTATGCTTAAAGTGTCGCCGTGGAAAGGCATTATACGGTTCGGAAAACGTGGGAAGTTGAGTCCCCGTTTCCTCGGACCTTTCAAAGTGCTTAAACGGGTGGGTTTGCAAGCCTACCAGTTGGAACTGCCACCGGAGTTGAGAAGAATACACAACACGTTCCATGTTTGCTACCTCCGGAAATGTTTGGCGGTGGAAGACAGCGTCATTCCCCTTTCAGAGTTAAGGGTTGACGAAGGAAACCGTTGTGTGGAAGAACCCGACGCCATCTTAGAGAGAAAGTCTAAGAAGCTGCGTCATAAAGAAGTCACTTTGTTCAAGGTGCAGTGGAAGCATCACCGGGGAGCAAATGTGACGTGGGAAGTCGAGGAGGATATGAAGCGAAGATATCCTCACCTTTTTGAGTAGTTGGGATTTCGGGGACGAAATCATTCCCAAGTTGGGGAGGATTTTAACACCCCGAATTTTCGTTTGGTTTTGCAAGGTTGTTAAAGAAGAAAAGAGGATGATGTTTCTGTCTACAGGGCGCACGGGTCGTGCGCCATCCTTCAGGAAATGCGCACGGGTCGTGCGCATGAAACAGTGCGCGAGTCAGTGGAAAACACACGGGCCGTGCGCCCTCCCCTTTGGAAAACGCACGGGCCGTGCGCTGTGTTGGGAGTTGTGCAAATCTTTGGCTAAATATCTCAATTTGTCAGATTTCTTTTAGAAATCTCATAATCTTTCTCTCTCTCTCTTCTTTTCTCTCTTTTTCTTCTTCGATCTTCAAGGCTCGTTTGGTTGCTAGTTTTCGGTATTTCTAGCGAGGGGTCGGTGTTTTAAGCTTCACCTCTACGTCGTGGTCATTATCTGGTTTTCCGGGTTTTATTCTGAAAACCTACCGGTGAGTTCCTACTATCATTTTACAAACTTTATACATGTCAAAACTCTTATTTGCGAAATCTAAAGTATTTCTATGGTATGATTTTATGTTCTCTACATTTTGTTGTAAATTAAGTTTTTGGTGATTCTCGGGGTTCCCGGTCAGTTATGACCAAAATGACGGGTTCCGCCTTATTGAAGTAAAATGATGTTTTACTTGCACATTATATAGTCGTTTGAAAAGGATGATTATGAACTCATTTTAATGGTTTTCGTTCTTACCAGAAGTTGAACTGGAAGTAGCATTTTGTTTATAAAATGTACTTATTACCATATATTTATTTATGGTAGGTCACATATGTTGTTGTGACGAGTCCTTACCATTACTAGTGGATCCCTAGGTTTTGGAGTAGACTGTTTTGTTGGGAGGCTATATTCCCCAAATTGTAGCTATGGATCACATGTTCCTCGAGGGCAACTTGGTACGGTTATGTGAGGCCGGATACTAGCCATGGTTCATGGTGATCCTAGCGAAGGAGTATACATTGGTTTCCCTTGGGAGCGCGATCTCACCTCGTAGCACGGACTCTGGGTTCATAGCTGAGGACTCCAAGTGTTTAGCTCATAACTCGGATTTGTGGTCTACTTTGTGTTACACCCACTCCTTGGTAAAATGGTCCTTTTATCACCGTTTAAGAGTTTTGGACCGAAGAGGCCCGGTTGTGGCGAAATGTTATCTTTACGAACTAAACCTTTATGAAAAGATTTCTTTATGACATTGATGTTTATATCTTTTGAGCTTTATAAACTGTATGTTCTCACAAGGCTTTATAGTCTGACACTTTTTCTCAAATGATGTGTATAACAGGTTTCCATTAGCGGTGGGTGCCGGGGTTTTTGGAGAGACGAGTTTTGAGTCTCGAGGTTTTGGAGATATTTTAGTATTGGTGCTGGGCATTGTTAAGTCCCATTCTTTTGATGAAATCCTTGTATAGAATTGTATAGTCTTAAGGACTGATCCCATTTATGGGAAGTTAATGGATTTACCTTTGTCATTTGTCAGGTTTTAAATGTTTTAATTTACCCTGAATTTTAGAGTGTTACAAGTTGGTATCAGAGCTCTAGTTTAAGCGAACTAGGCATGAATGTAAGATGTCTAGACTTAGACTGAGTATGCTAAGAATTGATCTGCGAGATTGGGTAGAACTTCTAAGATGGGTTAGTCTTATAGTCAACGGAAAGTACATTTATCAGGAGTTGTGGTGATCGTGACGAGAACTTTTATGTGCTATTTGTTCATAATCTCACTTAGCTAATGTTATTATGAAGATATCGTACGTAAGTGTGCTTGAATTTCTATTGCTATGACAATTGGTAATGTGGTAGTACGTTTCCTTTGTGTTTATTCAATCTCTCTCTTATCTCTGTCTTTGTTCTGTGAAGCAGTTCAGGATGGTGAATACGCGTGGTAGACCGCGTACTCGTGTTGATGGTTTGGAAGCGACAGCCTCCACCGCCGACCAGCCGGAAGGTGTTGAGGTTGTGGTGCGTCCACCTATTCCACAAATACTAGGTGGGGGGCCAGAGGTCATTCCGCGTGTGGACCTGGCTTCGTCCCACCCAGTAATCAGGGATGCTAGTTCCCCTTCTGAGATGATGGCCAGCATGATGTTGGCAATGAGTGAAGAGATGGCAAAGCAGCAAGAGTTTCTGCTAAAAGTGATTGAGGACGGTGATGTGAACAATCGTAGAAGTGAGACGGTTGTGGAAAACATCGTAGCAGGTTCTGGAGGTGCTGGTACGGGGGTCAGGGCTGAGGAGAACAGGATTGTTGGTGCTCCGAGAGATGTTTATATCTTTTGAGCTTTATAAACTGTATGTTCTCACAAGGCTTTATAGTCTGACACTTTTTCTCAAATGATGTGTATAACAGGTTTCCATTAGCGGTGGGTGTCGGGGTTTTTGGAGAGACGAGTTTTGAGACTCGAGGTTTTGAAGATATTTTAGTATTGGTGCTGGGCATTGTTAAGTCCCATTCTTTTGATGAAATACTTGTATAGAATTGTATAGTCTTAAGGACTGATCCCATTTATGGGAAGTTAATGGATTTACCTTTGTCATTTGTCAGGTTTTAAATGTTTTAATTTACCCTGAATTTTAGAGTGTTACAAGGTGAGATAGTCGTCTATGCCATAACCAACTGTGTTGCATAGAAGCTTTTGAAAGTAGACACACCTCATGATCAGTCTCGACTTTTGACAAATTAATCGTGTAGAGGTTTGACTTTCTCGTTCCAACCAAGAGTTCTTTTCCGTCTTCAGTTCTCACAACATCTCTTGGCCTTGAAATTAACCTCTAAGTCTTTGTCACAGAACTGACCACTGCTGAATAGGTTATGTCCTAGTCCTTCAACGTAGCTCACCTTCTTGATGGTTACATTGTCTTGCACAACATCACCATATCCAAGAATCGGTGAAAACTGGTCATTTCCGAATCGAACGTTTCCGCAAAATTTGTCTATATAATTAGACAATATATCTTTCTGCCCGGTCATGATTGGAGCAACCAAAATCCAAGTACCACATTTAAAGATGGGTCCTACAGTGTTAGCACATGATTTTGGCATCCATATGAATTTGGATCCTCTTTGATTTTGAACAACTTTTGAAACATGAGAATGATATACATGATATGAACCAAACCAATCATCAGAACATTTCTGAGACACAAAACCATTTATACGATAAGTAGAAGATCTATTAGTAGACGGAGATAATTGGAATAATTGCTTTATTGAATAACTCTTGTAAGAAGTTACAAGTTTTGGTTTATGAAAAGCAACATTTCCAACTACATCAGTTTTACTATTAGTCGTTCTATTACAATGAGAATCAGAATATGATTTTTTAGTCTCGTCAACTATCTTCTTTGGTTGCCATTCTGATCTCACTCCAGAATTTCTCTTATTCACATCTGAAACATATGAACTTTTCAAGTTAGAAATGTGAGATTTGAAAGATTGCTTGTTCTTTGATTTACCAGTGGTTGTCCGTTTCTGTGAATGCCTAGTTTTCTTCTTCTTACCTTTGACGTTCTTGGTATTCACAGAGACTGTTTTATCAACTTTCGTTGATGTTTTACCCTTTTCAAACACACTGGGTATACCAAAAGAATTAATGATAAACCGTGAATGATCAGGAAGTTTTGTATTAAAGTCAAATTGATCAACACAATCATCTAAACAACCATCAGAGTTAAGAAAATCAAACCATTGATCAAATAGACCATTAATATCATTTGATTTTGAAGCTTTGGATGTTTTTGAAAAATCGTTGTTAAGAAAAACAATTGAAAAACCTGAAAACTATTCTATAGATGAATTGGAGGCAAAACCAGTTGAAGGTAAAATTTATGTTCCTCCACTCGTGTTAGAAAGTAAAATTTCTGAACTCAAGAACACTCTGATAGATGAAAGAATTTTGACTGATCTAGAACAAATGGAAATAGTCGTTAGAAAGAAATTTTGTTTGATCAGAACGGTAACTAGAATTCAACCTCTCATATCGAAATGGAAGTTGCATTTTAGTTTTGTTCTTTCTTTTCTCCCTTTCCTTAGCTTCATCCTCATCTGATAGTTTAGTACATTTAACTTTGAGTTCAGGGTATTGTGGTGCCAATTTTAAAAATCCAAAATCGTACAAAGCAGGCACTTTAGAAATACCCTTTTTAAGATAGGGTGGATTCTCGTTACCAAGACCCCAACACTCACTACTCTCTTTTGGTTTGTTTAGGTGAATGGTTTGTTCAGTTTGACCCAAAGTATAGAGTTTTTCTTCCAAAACATTCACTTTTTCAGATAAAGATTTGTTTTCTTTCTTTAGTGATGAACATTTTTTCGCAACCTCTTTAACCTCAAATTCACACAGTTTGTATTTTAAAGTAGTTTCAGACAATTGATTTTGAATTATAGTATTCTCTTTAGCGTTGGTATCAATATTTTTGTGTAAAGCATCAATCAATATGTTCTTCTTAGCAATATCATTGTTGAGTTTCAGTATTGATTGATTTTTCTCCTTGATGATACCTTTCTTGCGTTTAAGCTTAGACTGTAATTCTTGGAGTTCAATCATCATAGCTTGCATTTGGTTAAGGAAATCTGATTCAGACATATCACATACCTCTTCAGTATCTTCACCATCAGAATCTGCTTCTGCTTCAGTATCATTCTTACCCATGAAGCACATATGAGCCTTTTCTTCCTTTTCCTCTTCATCTTCAGAGTGATCAAGCCAATACTCATCTTCGGCCATTAGTGCTTTGTCAGCCTCCTGTTGCTTGGCCAAAAGCATCTTGTTTTTGTAGTATTCGGAATTGTGGACCTTCAGTTTCCGACAATCCTTTGCATAGTGACCTATTTTCCCGCAGTTGTAACATTTAACTGGCTCAGACTCTTTCTTTTCCTCACTTCTATACTTCTTCTCTTCAGGCTTCTTCTCTTCAAACCTCTTGTTTTCAATCCTCTCTTTGTGCTCGTAATTTATAAAACCCGATGAGTATCTCTGACTATTCAACCCTGGCTTTTTATAGAATTTCTTTTGGAAAGCTTTTGTCAATAACAACATGTCCTGTTTCCGGTTCTCACAGTCATCGGAGTCAGAATCCTCCGCACTATCAGCTTCCTCAGATTCAGAAATTACAACCTTCTTCTTCTTCTTCACGCTCACATATCTATTTTCTTTCGTTTTCACCACCAAAGCAACCTGATCTGCAACCACTTTCTCAACTTTCCTTTTCTCATCCTTAATCTCATCAACCTCTTCTTCATTCTGCCTGAGAGTCTCACATATCTCGTTCAAATCTTTCATTTGCTTCATTTGCCTTGTGAACCTCTTCCACTCGGGCTGTAGAATGCTCAGAAACTTGACATTCAACTCTAATTGAGACTTCATGACTCTGTTCTTGCTGAGTTCGTTCAGAAGTGTCACAAATCTATCGTAGGTTGCTTCAAGAGATTCACCCTTCTTAGCCTTGAATTCTTCGTAATTGTTTAGGCAATTTGATACTTTAAGTTGGTTACCAATCTTTGATCCGAGTATCATCTTCTCAAGCTTATCCCACATCTCTTTGCTCGTGGCATTGTAGCTATAAATCTTTACGTATATCTCGTTAGGAATCCCTTGCAGAATGAATGATCTTGCAAACCTGTTAGCTTTATCTCTTTTCCTTTGTTCATCAGTGTATTCCTCAAGTGGCAATAGCTACTCCTTGTTGACTACTTCCTCACCATTTTCTTCTTTAGTAGACAAAATTTTTGTCGGAGGTTTCATCACTCCTTCCTTGAAAGATAATCTGATATAGTCTCCTAAATCATTGCGGTCTATAAAATCGAGGAACCTATCTTTCCATTGTTCGTATTCGCCTTTATAGAGCACCGGTGACTTCACATCCGTACCAATAGCTAAAGCCTCTCTGGAAGTCATTCTGACAAGAACAATGTTCAATAAGAACTTGAAATGATCGTTAGTTCATATGAAATCAAAATATAAAAAGAATTTTTCAGAAATAAAATTTCCAAAAATCTCCTAAGTATGGAATTCGCACACCACACTATAACCAAACAACTTGAACGTACAAATATTCTTTAGAATTCTCATACAAACACAATATTCAGAATTAGCACACTTCAGAATTAGCACACTTCAGAATTCGCACGAAGCTATATCCGAGTTCTAAGAATTCGCACACAACACTATGCGAAATCTAGACTTAGAAAAATTCTAAAAACAACTTTTCACATATGATTTTCGCACAACAGAAACATACGAATTATGTACTTAGAAACTTTTTCAAACTCAAACAATTCGCATCGATACGAATTCTATACATAGAAAATTTTAAAACTTTCTATGCGAAATGTAATGAATTCGTATATCACCCTTATGCGAAATCTAGAACAATTCGCATAAAGCACAATACGAATTCTAGGAATTCGTATACCACTATATGTGAGTTCTTTACTTTTCGCATGAAAGCATATGCGAATTCTGTCCTTAGAAAGATTTTCAACAAACTTTTTCGTAAAAACGAGCTATGCGAATTCCGACTTTTCGTACACAGGCTTGTACGAATTCTGAGAAATTCTCATCCTACACATATGCGAATTTTGTACTTTGAAAAAAATTTTCAGACAAAATTTATGTGAAATCTTCTCTTTATGCGAGTTATTCAGTATCCCATGCGAGTTCTTCAGATTTTATGCGAATTCCTTAGATCTCGAACTAAAATCACTTTAATTTGGCCAAAAACTCCATCAAATCTTTGAAGTACGATCTCAAACTTTACCAATTTGATCTAATACTGTTAGCTCCAAATCTTCAATTGTTTAAGTGTTGAAAATATCCAAGTCCTACTTCAGAGGACTTCTAGACACAGACTTCAGAGAACAAAGATTCCAGAGGACGAAGACTTCAGAGGACATACCTGTCTCTGAAGTACACATCAGAGATGAACACCTTCAGTAGAAGACATCAGAGATGGCTTCATCAGAGGCTCTGAAGACTACATCCGAGCTCTGAAGACATTCTCTCTGAAGAAGGTGCTGAAGACATTTTCCTGAAGTATCAGAACAGATAGCCAATCACTTAGTGATAAGATTTACTTTATAGAGTAGGTTATGATAATGTCAATTCTTGACATTATTTACACATTGAATTGGGTCAAAATTGCATGACTTCGAGTGAGATAATGGTAGTTTTAATGGAATCTTGAGCAATTTACAGGAAAAGGATAAATTTAGTAGAAGAGAAGTAATGCGAAGAAGAAATGAGTCTAAAGGGGCCAAACTCGACACCTCAACTAAGTTGCTGGTGGAGAATAGAAAAGTTTTGGTGGAAAATAGTGGGTTTCGCGGGTTAGAGCCGCGACTTACCCATAACTACGCGAGTTAAGGAGACACGGGCGACTTATGCCGCGACTCTAACCCGCGGCATAAGTCGCGTAATCACATGGATCCGTCTTATCACCTGTTTCTGTCAGATTTAGGGATGATGGAAGAAGGGAGAACTGACGGCGGCGATAGGAGGCGATTTTGGAATAGAAACGAAGGCACGAACGTGACGAAAAGGTGGGGAAAACTCAGTGGAAACGGATCCTGGATCTTATTCCAACTTTGCTGCAAGATTAAAGATCTCAGGGAGTATTAACTTTTGAAGATTTGTATCTTTCTTAAAGAACAATGTTTAGATCTAAGTATTTTTCTATTTTCTTTATCATTTTCTTAGACCCCAACATGAGCTAATCTTCTCATGTTGGGGGTTGGTGGATTAATGGGTGATGTTCTTTAAACTTTTGGTTTGAGTTGTGGACCGATGACTTTTATTTTAATTTCAATGAATCATATGACTAATTTTGAATATAATCTTTATAGTCTGATCAGCTATGTGGATATGTCAGGATCAAATTCTTAACAAGAATAAAGTCTCAGAAACTAATATCAAAGAAGTTGCGGAATAACACTTTGATATTTAATATAACAGTAAACAAAACAGTTTATAATCAACAACTTGTAAACTTGTATTCAATGCTTGAAGTTACAAGATTAAACACACAACCTCAATATTGATGAACAGGCTCACCAATACGAATTCTACTTCTCTAGAATTAGGATCTATGCCTTGAGGTTGATTTTCTAAAAACTTAGAATGAATGATTAATGCTCAAAAAGTTATCTCTAACTATTCTAAACAATACTATATATATACTGAAGATAAAAGCTAATTACAATTAATAAAATATTTTCAGAATATCTTCCATCATTATCTCCAAGCTTTCCATAATCTTCAGTCCATCCAGATGTCATCCTTCCATGCGAATTCTTTATCACATAAGCAGCATTATTCTTCAGTAGCATTAATACTCTGAGCAGTATTAACTCTAGCAGTACTAACCATGCTCAGCAGCATTAATCTCTTCAAGCAGTACTAACTTTGAACTAGCAGTACTAATCTTGTTGAGCAACATTAACCATCAACTAGCAGTATTAATCACAGAAGTACTAACTAGAAGTATTAACTGTTTTCTTCTAGCAGCATTAACTAGAAGTATTAATCACAAAGTACTAACTAGAAGTATTAACTGTTTTCTTCTAGCAGCATTAACTTTGTTCTAGCAGCATTAACTACAACTGGCAACATTAACTACAGAAGTAGTAACCATGATGAACTAGAAGTAGTAACCATGATGAACATTAACTTCCGAAGTAGTAACCATGTTGAACTAGAAGTAGTAACCATGTTGAACTAGAAGTAGTAACCATGATGAATATTTCAGACCCAACAATCTCCCCCTAACTTAACTTTTCAAAACTAAGAAGTTAAGTTCTTCAACATAGGGTCTTTATGATAATTTCAAAACTTTCTGCAATTACTAGTTCTTCTTGATTCAGTTTCTGCTGTTATCTTCTTTTCTGTTTCTGATGTAGTTACTGCTTTATTTCAGCTTCTTCACTTATCTCCCCCTCAAAATAAGATTTCATATCAATACAAACTTTAATTTTCTTCTTTTTCAGTACCAGCTTCTTGATATGATCTATCTGCTAGTGATAAGAAGTGATCACCTTTTCATCTCTTTTATCTCCATGATTTGATTGTGAACTCTCAGACTAATTGTACCAAGTGTATCCATCAATTCTTTGTAGTTAAACTGTCCTCACCTCCTTTAGGTGTTTTACCCACCCTTGAAGGATCATTGGATCTTTTAGTAGAGATCTTCTGCCTAGCAGAAGCACCTTCTACTCCCTTGGTTTCTTGGCACCTGGGACCTTTAGATAATTACTCATCTAAAGTTGCCATGGGGAAGGTCTTATAGATGTTACCACTATCCTTCTCTGTGCTAGTAGAAGTAGTGGCAGCTTTCTTACCCATATGCTCTTCCATCTCCTTAGAGAGCACCTCCTGAGGGTTGGGAGACACCCTGTTGGTTTCCCTTTGGATATTCTCTAAAGGAGAATTCTCCATTAGAGGGCTTAAAGGCTAAGTGGGTGAAGGTACAAGAAGGGAAGGAGCCTTCTTTACCTGTTTTCTTTGATAAGTTTGGGTGATTGGTGAAGTTGGTTTATCAAGAAGATACTGTGAGATTGATATAGAGTGGGAAGGTTAGGATTGACTAGCAGTGGGATGGTCTAATGGGGACCTTGACCCTGCTGCCATACCTTCATCAGTGTGGGACACCACCATCATTGTAGAGAACAATGGGGTGTCTACTCCTTCCGAGTCCCCAGCAGATCTTCTCATATTTGAGAAAACTTTGCCTTTAGGGGGTTTAGGTACATATACCTCATCAAAGTGAGGTATGTCCGTCAATTCATTATTAAGTACTTCTTGTACAAACCTTGGATACAGATAAAAGCTTTTTGATTGATATCCAGGTTTGACATTAAATCATTGAAGATCATTTTTAGGTATAGAAAACTTACATTAGCAGTAGTAACACTTATTAGCAGCATTAACACAGACTGGCAGTAGTAACATATACCAGCAGCATTAACACAGTCTGACAATATTCACTGAACTAGAAGTACTAACTACCTTTCAGAATTAGCAACCTGAAACACTTACAGACACAAGGTTAGTAGTACCATATACCATAAAATTTTCAAAAGTTACTTTATCTTTTGAAACTATACCTTTTTCACTTTTCTTACCTTCTGCTGGATCAAAAAAACATGTCCTCCATCAAATCTTTTAAATAATTTGAAGGCAATCCATGTTCCTTGTTATGTGCAAAGAGCAATCATTATCTTCGTTCCAAATGCTCTTCCTCTTGAGCTTTTGATTGCCCTACACACTTGATAAATCAGTTAGTCTTTGAGGGAACCCAAGCCAAAGTGGTCTTGGGTTGTCCTTTCTCATTTATATAATCTTTCAGTTTGGTCTGGATGAGTTGTTTAGGAATCTCATGGATGGAATACTTTGTCAAGATTAGAGGCTTTGCAACATTAATACTAGTAGAAGCACTATCCTTGTTAGAAGTAGTATTGGTTGCAGCCACACTATTTCTGTTAGCAGTACTATCTGGGATAGCAGTACTAACATGTTTCTTTACAATTGGAACCCAAACTTGAACAAAGTTGTTTGCTTTCTTTGTCTTTAAATTACTCCTTGGCTTATTTGGAGCATTTTTCTTTGTATTAGCAAACTTGTTCTGAGCATGAGACTTTAAAGGTGCTCTTTTCTCAGCCAATTGATTCCTTCTTTTATTCCTATAACCAAAAGAGTTTTGTGGTTTTCTTTGAAAAGTGACTCTTTAGTTGATAGGGTTGAAATAACAGTGTTTGGCAAGATGATTCAATTTGCCACGGATAAAACAAGGTTTTGGTCTATTGATTTTACTCAAATCAACCCCTTGTTTTTGTGCCCACTGATTATTCCAGTTTCTCTGATTTCCCCTTGGTTTATCATGTTTTTGGGGCTCAAATTTATTGCAAGAACACTGTTTACAAGGGACAGGATTCACAACTGTGGTTTGCTTATAATGGACCTTCTCAGACTTTCCCTCAGTCTTTTCTATGTCCTTAGACTTGATCCAAGCCTTTCCACATCCCTCATTGGTGATAATGTTATTTGTGTAGAGGAATCTCACCACTCACAGTGTTCTTCTTACTCTTTTCATTAAAGTTTTCTTCTTCAGAGTCTGTTTCAACCACCACTTTGTCTAATGGATCTACCTTAGTGGCTTCATCAGACAATTCCTTCCTATTCTTGGTCTCTAGCAAGTCTGATATAGGAGGGATGTAATTGTTGTTGTATGGTGGTGGTGTGGTGTTATAGCCTATTCCTCTTCTAAGTTTGTCATGGATTTGAGTTTGGAGCAAAGAGTCCATTGCTTTAGAAGCATTGGAAAATTTCTCAATATCCAGCTTGGCTTTCTCAAACTCACTCTTTATCTTCTCATTCTCCTCTTTAGACTTTTTCAGCTGAAGTTCTAGGTCATTCTTCTCCCACTTCCAGTAATTTGTATCATAAGAATGTTGAAGTTCATTGGCTTGGAAAACTTTGATCTATTCCTAAAAACTCTCAACAATTCTTACATAGTCTTTTATATCTCTCTCTAATCTTTTAAGGTCATCACTCATTGTCTGGTTGTGATCCCTGTACCTTTTAACAGTTTCCATACAAGTTTTAGAGCAAAGATTAGACATTACCTCTGTGGGGATTTCTGTGCTTGAAGAATCTGAAACTTTAGCCATTGATGATTTCTGATTTCAAGGAAGAATGATGATTGCAGGTTTCTGAGAATACTTGCTCTGATACCACTTGCTAGGATCGAATTCTTAACAAGAATAAAGTCTCAGAAACTAATATCAAAGAAGTTGCGGAATAACACTTTGATATTTAATATAACAGTAAACAAAACAGTTTATAATCAACAACTTGTAAACTTGTATTCAATGCTTGAAGTTACAAGATTAAACACACAACCTCAATATTGATGAACAGGCTCACCAATACGAATTCTACTTCTCTAGAATTAGGATCTATGCCTTGAGGTTGATTTTCTAAAAACTTAGAATGAATGATTAATTCTCAAAAAGTTATCTCTAACTATTCTAAACAATACTATATATATACTGAAGATAAAAGCTAATTACAATTACTAAAATATCTTCAGAATATCTTCCATCATTATCTCCAAGCTTTCCATAATCTTCAGTCCATCCAGCTGTCATCCTTCCATGCGAATTCTTTATCACATAAGCAGCATTATTCTTCAGCAGCATTAATACTCTGAGCAGTATTAACTCTAGCAGTACTAACCATGCTCAGCAGCATTAATCTCTTCAAGCAGTACTAACTTTGAACTAGCAGTACTAATCTTGTTGAGCAACATTAACCATCAACTAGCAGTATTAATCACAGAAGTACTAACTAGAAGTATTAACTGTTTTCTTCTAGCAGCATTAACTAGAAGTATTAATCACAAAAGTACTAACTAGAAGTATTAACTGTTTTCTTCTAGCAGCATTAACTTTGTTCCAGCAACATTAACTACAACTGGTAACATTAACTACAAAAGTAGTAACCATGATGAACTATAAGTAGTAACCATGATGAACATTAACTTCAGAAGTAGTAACCATGTTGAACTAGAAGTAGTAACCATGATGAATATTTTAGACACAACAGGCTATTTCTTGATTACTTAATTCTTCGAGAGGAGAGTAAAGTAATTAGATGTGTTTGTTGTATGCCTATGGAGCAAATAAGATAGAGATATACATTTTCTCCATAGATCTTGAATCTATTTCTTATGAGCAACCCAACTTGATATTTGAGTTTGAGAAAATAATTGTCATTGTTGGTTGCTAGTATTGTTATTGCTTGAAAAAGAGTAACAGTCACTTCATTAAATTTTCATTGAACTATTTCAACATCTTATTCAATTCAAACCAGGTTTTTAGTACAAGTCCTTTATGAAACTAACCCTCAACTTCTTTTACCATAATTGTTATCTCGTTGTTCATTGCCCTTTCTTCGTTATTTTTATAAAATAAAATCCTTTTAGAAACAAATTGCCGACAACCTTTTCATGTCAAGTCTAGTTAATAATTGATATAGATTTGTGGTAATTAATACCAAGTTCCCAAGGTTCGATACTCGTACTTACGTACATATTACTTGAGTCGACACCGTACACTTGCGGTTCGTGCGGGAAGGGTGTAAACCCGACCTATCAGGTTACTGTTCAAGCATGTCTTGAGCTTACCTTTTAGGTAAGACACTATTCAAGCACGCTTCTATTTGTCAGAATAGTAAACTGTTCACTTTATGGTCCTATAAATAGGACCATCACTCCTTTGACAAAAGTGTGCTTTTTGATATCTTGTATTAAAAGATTCAACTGAATGTATCTCACGAAGATCTTGTTCTTTCTACTTGCTTTATATATGAACCGTGATATTTGAATCTATTTTTGATATTAAACTATATTGCTTCCGCTGTTTATACTTTTGTTGTTTATATCATTATTGTTATAAGATAAAATCTGGGATCCAACAATTGGTATCAGAGCCGCCTTTGTTTTCTAAAACAAAAAAAGATCATATCTGCATACTCGGATAGATTTATTTCTTATTGATTCAAGCTTTTAACATCTGTGCATGCTTATATAAACCCTGGTTTATTAAACTTCATATGCTCCAGATTTAAAAGTAAATCACAGTTACATCATTTAATAGAAAGATCTTCATAGAAAAGCATCCGTTCTTCAAATCTTCATCTTTTCTTCACAAAAATGGCAAACTCAAGCATAAGTGCCATTTATACAGCCGGATCATTAACCAAACTTCCTACACTTCTAAGGGATGAATATCCTCAATGGAAGATAAGGATGGTAAATTTGTTAGAAGGCATGGACAGGGATCTGTTAAGATCAGTGAACGATGGACCTCACCAACCAATGGTGTTAGTACCAAGAGTTCCAGCAACAACAGATACTGCTGAAATCCCTATTTACTACGAAAAGAAAACTTCAAACTTTACAGATGAAAAAACTTACATGATGGATAATGATTCACAAGCTGTTAGATTACTTATAATGGCCATTCCCAATGATATCTTCCAAGAACTTGATTCTTGTGTAACTGCAAAAGAGATATGGGATCAGTTGTTAAATCAACTTGAAGGAGGCCTACAAACTCAAAAGAACAGGAGAAATCTTTGTATCAATGAATATCATGATTTTCATGCATTGCCCGAAGAAACCTTACACCAAACATACACAAGGTTTAACATCCTCATCAACAAATGCAGAAAATTTGCGGTCATGAGAACAAAAGAAGAAAACAACGTTGTCTTTCTTAAAAGTCTAAATGAAGAATGGTCACAACTGTCAATGTCAATACAAGCCAATCAAAATCTTGAATCATGGTCATTGACTGACATTTATGGTACCTTGGTAGCACAGGAAAAAGATGTTGTTAAACAAAAATCAAAAACCTCTTTAGGTGGTCCACTTGCACTCATGTCAAAACAGAAGGGTGTATCACAAGAATGCAGAAATGCATAAAAAGACAACTGTTCAAAAAGGGAATCTAAAAGAAAATCCAAGAAGGTTCTGATATCTGAAGAAGTTGAACACTCAGATGATGACATCAATGCCTTTGCCAAATCTCTTGCATTAATCACCCATCAATTTGGCAAGAAAATCTTTGAAGGAAGAAGAGATGATGAAGAAAGAAGAGGAAATCCAGAAAGAAGATTTCAGAAAACTGACTATCAACAAGAGCCCAAATCTACCCTGCATAGTGATCAAAAGGGCGTTCATTTCACCAATCATGATTCTACTCAACAATCAAAATCTCAACAATCATTTCAGCCAAGGTATAATCAACCTCAGAGGTACTTCAAGCCACAAGCACAAGCATATAAGACATAATCAAAAACTGCTCTTCCATCAAACCAAAATGATGGAAGATGTTTTAGATGTGGAAAACCAGGCCATTACTCTGCCAACTGCAGAGGTAGACTCATCAAGGATGAAGACTACTACAAAAACATGTACAAGTACAATATCAAAGAAAGAGTACTTGTAGCAGAGATGGAAGACTGGCTGTCAGACTCAACAAGCGATGGAGAGGAAGAACCTACCAATCTCTATGGTATGGCGTTCACAAATGATCAAAGTGACGGATCATCAGAGGACTACTCTGAAAAGGTAAACTCTCCTTCCACCTCTGAAAGTGAACTTGAATTAGATGTTATTAAACTAACAGATGAATTTCAAATCCTAAAGCAAAAACTTGTTGAGGAGAAAGAAAAAGCAAAACAAATGACAAAAGATCTCAGTTTTTTACAAAAGGAAAAAAGATCTTCTTGAATCAGAAAGCTCAGAAACAAAAAGAAAAATCCTTTTCAGAAAAATTCAAAGAACTTGAGAAAGTTTTTAAAGTTAAAGAAGAAGAAGTAAAAAAATCTGAGTATGAAAGACTCAATTCTGTTGCCTTAACCAATTTTTTCCAAAAATAAAGAAAAATCTTACATTAACATCTGGAAAGGAAAGAACTTCAAATCAAAAGCTATCTTGATGCTCAGGATGTACATATATAGATAAACTCTCAAATGGATACTCAAGGGCTTGGATTCAATGAATTGGATCCATTCACTGGATTGAAGAAAACTTCACTTTCTTCCACTTTCTGTAAAGGAAAGGTCCAGTGCTCTGACTGTCCATCACTGAACAATTTCAAGAGAATAAAAACCTCAGAGAGATAAAAAAACAAGGGCTCTGAACATTAAAAATGTTGCATACTCTGAAGTACAAAGCTTTCCAAATTCCATCTTAAAAATAGAAAAGGAAACTTCAGAGGTATTTTTCACAAAACCTCAGAGCAATGATCCTAAAGAGATTTTTAAGTTTAATTCATTTATCAAAGATGAGTCAGAGACATCTGAACAATGTACCTCTGATACAAGTACTTCTGAAGATGAACCTCAGAGTTCACTTAATCCAGATGTCCCTCTGTATTCACTAACCTCTGATGAATGCATCAGAACTACATTTGAGGATGACATCAAGAGAATAAATCAATAAAATATCATAACTGATTTAAAGAAGAAAGAAAGCATGAAAAGAATCATCAAAGTCTCAAGACCTAAGAAAATTGAGAAACCATCAGAGGTAGTTATCTCTGGTAAGACTGAACGAGACTTTCTTGACTCTGATTCTAAATCTGATCCAGAGGTAGATGAATAGATATTCTACAGACCAGAGAAAGTAATTCATAAAAAAATAGATACTGTTGGTTCTGGAATTTTGAACATTCCTATTTCTGTTTTGAAAAATAAACCCAGAATACCAATATATCCTGACTTTGCAAAAATGTGTCTTAAAGCAAAAACTTCTCTGGAACTTGAAAAACAATTACAAGAAAAGGCAAAGAATAAAACTATCACTTCTCAACTCTACATTTATAAACCAATCAAGTTTACTCCTTGGCAAAAAGGAAAATGGCAATAAATTAACCATTATGATACTGTTTGTGCAGTGAGCAACAAAGAGAAGAGGATGTTTCTGAACAAGAGAAGACAACGTGAAAAGAAGGCTGTCTCTCAAGCTAGAAGAAAAGAAGTAGTTAGGAATACTTGTAATATTCCTAGTACTAATTCAAAAAGGAATCATAATGTTTCGAATGCATTTAATGAAATGAAATCCTTTGCTTCTACTTCTTCTTGTTCTGTAAAGTGCAATTGCATCTAACTCTTGATGAAACTAAAAAATCACTTCAAAGGTTCTCACTGTTTTTTTAATCAATCTCTGAATAAAAATTCAGAGACAAAGCCTCAAAAGAAAAAGGACAATTCTGCCAAAACATCAAAAAATAAGAAGGCAAAATTTCAAAGAGATAATCAGAAGTCTAACAAAATAGGACCAATAATGAGATGGGTACCTAAGAAAATCTAATTTGTCTTGCAGAAACAGTCTATGCCGATCTGGTACTTAGATTCTGGATGTTCAAGGCATATGACTGGAGATAAAAAGTTATTATCCTCTTTCAAAGCTAAATCTGGGGGAGCAGTAACTTTTGGAGACAACATGCAAGGTCAGATTAAAGGTTATGGTGAGCTATCAAGAGGTAATGTTTCTGTATCAAAGGTTGCTTATGTTGACCAATTAAAGCATAACCTAATCAACATAAGTCAACTTTATGACCATGGTTTTGATGTAAAATTTCAAGAAAAAACATTGTTCATTACTTCACTCAAAAACAAGTCAAGAAATGCTCAGAGCTGACAGAAAGGGAAATTTATACAGAATGAATTTTTCCAAACACATAAGAACTGACTCAGAGAAACTCTGTCTAGTATCTCTGAACAGTGACGATGTTTGGCTTTGGTATAAAAAGTTCTCACATCTGAACTTTTCTTCTATTCATAAATTGGTCAAACTAAACCGGGTTAAGGGATTACCATCTCTGAAGTTTAACAAATATCATCTTTGTTCTGCTTGTGTAATGGCAAAAATGAAAAGATCTTCCTACAAGACCAAAAGTGATAACAATTGTCCAAAACCTCTGCATATATACTTCATGTGGACCTCTGTGGTCCTATCTCTGTGCAGAGCTTGTCTGGTAAAAAGTATATCCTCGTCTTGATTGACGAATACTCTAGATATATTTGGATAGATTTCATCAGAGCCAAGTCTGATGTCCCTGATATTTTAATAAGATTGTTAAAAAGATTGCAGGTTCTATTTGATACCTAAGTTCAGAAACTGAGAAGGGATAATGGAACAGAGTTCATAAATGCGAAAATCAACTCATATCTTTCAGAGGAAGGCATAACTCCGAACTTCTCTGCAGCTAGAACACCTCAACAAAATGGTGTTATTGAGTGGAAAAACAGAACACTGGTTGAAGGTGCAAGAACTATGCTTGCAGGATCATATCTTCCAACAAACTTTTGGGCAGAGGCAGTGGCAATAGCCTGTTTCACTCAAAACAGAGCTACCATTGTCAAAAGATTCAAGAAAACATCTTATGAACTCATTAACAATAGGAAACCTAATGTTAAATATTTCCATGTTTTTGGATGCAGATGTTTTATTCTATATGATAGAGAGTCTCTTGGAAAGTTTGACAAGAAAGCAGATGAAGGGAAATTCATTGGATATTCATTAGCCTCAAAAGCTTTCAGAGTGTTCAATCAAAGAACAAGAACAATCCAAGAGAGTATCAATGTGTCTGTTGATGATGACAAAAGTCTAGCTAACAAAGATATAAATCCACCTGCTAAAAATATCACTGAATCATCAAGGATAAGAGAATCTGAACTAAACAAAATATTTGAAGATTTCCTTGATGATGAAAATTCAGTTTCTTTTCAGAGATATTCACAGAGCAACTTCAGAGGAACCACAACCGTCAGGTACAAATCTCTCTGGTCCCTCTGAAGTCACAACTTCTGCTTCCTTGGATGCAAGTCCAAGAAATGAATCAAATTCAGAGCCTCTGCTCAGCACAACAGAGATGTCTCCCACTGTCATTTCTGAATCTCAAACTCCACCTCATATTCATGCTTCACTTACAAGATGGACAAAAGATCATCCTCATGATCAGATCATTGGATCACCTTCAGAGGGTGTCAAAACCAGATCAACCACAATGAATGAATGCTTTTTTGTAAATTTCTTAAGCATCATTGAACCAAAGAAGGTAAACGAAGCTCTTAAAGATCCTCATTGGATCTCTGCAATGCAAAATGAGCTTCAAGAGTTTGAAAGAAACAAGGTCTGAACCATAGTTCCCCTTCGTAAAGGAAAATTTGCAATTGGAACTAAATGGGTCTTCAGAAATAAAAAGGATGAGGATGGCAATATAATCAGAAACAAATCTAGGTTGGTTGCTAAGGGATATTGCCAAGAAGAGGGTATTGATTATGATGAAACCTTTGCACCTGTAGCTAGGCTAGAAGCAATTAGAATCTTCTTAGCCTATGCTTCACACAAAGGGTTCAAAGTATATCAGATGGATGTCAAATCTACCCTTTTAAATGGTAAATTAAATGAAGAAGTTTATGTCCAACAACCACCTGGATTTGAGAATACAGAGTTCCTAACCATGTTTATTATCTTGATAAAGCTCTATACGGACTTAAACAAGCTCCAAGAGCATGGTATGCTACTCTGTCCACATTTCTGATAAATAATGGTTTTGAAAAAGGTACAATAGATACAACATTGTTCATCAAAAGGTACAAATATATGTTGATGACATTATATTTGGATTTACAAATCAAAAGTATTGTGATAAATTTTCAGAGTTGATGAAGAGTAAATTTGAGATGAGTCTCATGGGAGAATTAACATTCTTTCTAGGCTTACAAGTAAAGCAAACATCCGAGGGTACTTTTATAACTCAATCTAAGTATGTCTCTGACATTTAAAAAAAATACAGACTCAATGATTCAACTTCTATGAAAACACCTATTCCCACAGGAATCAAGCTTGACTCTGTTCTTTCGGGAAAATCTGTAGATGTCAAAACCTAAGAGGCATGATAGGATCACGTCTATACTTAACTGCAAGCAGGCCTGATATAATGTTTGCAACATGTCTCTGTGCTCGATATCAAGCAAATCCAAAAGAATCTCATTTGTCTGCAGTCAAAAGAATTTTTAGAAACCTCAGAGGCACACCTTATTTAGGTATGTGGTATCCAAAACTGTCTAGCTTTGATTTAACAGCATACACTGATGTAGATCATGCAGAGTGCAAACTAGACAAAAAGAGTACATCAGGATGCTGTCAATTATTGGGAAATAAGCTGGTAAGGTGGACATCCAAGAAGCAGAACTGTGTTTCAACTTCCACAGCAGAGGCATAATATGTTGTTGCTGCTAGTTGTTGTTCTCAAGTCATATGGATGCAAACTTAGCTCAGAGACTACGACTTACAATATGACAGAATTCCAATTCTGTGTGATTCAAAAAGTGCCATAGCCATCTCTGCCAATCCAGTACAACATTCCAAAACAAAGCACATTGATGTAAGGTACCACTTTCTGAAAGATCATGTTGAAAAAGGAACAATAGAGATGTACTTTGTACCAATTGAACTTTAACTTGCTGATATTTTCACAAAAGCTTTAGATGAACGAAGGTTCAATTTCTTAATTAGCAAGTCTCCAGAGAAAGAAATAGAAAGACGCTCAACCTCAACCTCTGCTGAAGATAACCAGGCCACTCTAAAGTCTCCAGTACCTGTTATCTTCCTAGCATCATCTACTTCAGGTGCTCCAATAATTCTAATAATAGATGCATCTCCAGAAACTATTAGAGCTTTGGAAGAAGATGAAGACGAGCAGCTAGTAGACTTCTCTACATCAGAAGATGCATTCTCATCACCAGAAAGACCAAATCATGTTATGAGAGAAGCTTACAAATCAGAGTCTGAGGAAGAACAGAAGGCAGACTCTGAAAGAACGAAAGAAGCTGCTGAAGATCAAATCGAAGTAATTGATGTCGACGAATACGTTTTAAAAATGCTCAACCTCATCATACTTCAACAGCAACAGAATTGAGAGACTCACCAGAGATAGATGGGTACATCTCTGAACCTACTCAAGAAGTTCCTCCACAAACGAAACCAGAGACCGTGGTTGCTAAAGAACAGGCTCCTTCAGATAATCCTGTTCAGAAGGCAAGCATCGGTCTACCAGCCAAAGTATTTTCTCAACCTCCAACATTGCTTGCATCAAATCCCGAAGCCTCCATTTAAGACCACTTCAGATACATCTACTGTGAGTTCAGTTTGTCAGAAATCTAGTCATCCCTCTGAATCCAAGGATCAGAGAGGACATGCCGGACTATGAGAGAATATTCGTCAGAGATAAAACCAGACCAAGAGCACAGGTCCTCTCAGATGATCCAATCATCAAGATCAACAAAATCTCTGAGAAGACTTTTGCTTACAACAAGATAGTCTATAGGCACTATGTGGTAACTCGATCTGATCAGAAGATTTACGAGTTAAATTATAATTATCTCGTAAATCTAAATCCATATGATTTACCACATTTATATGCCTTTTTCTCTGCCAGGTATGATCATGGAAGAAGAGAAATCAGAATGGGCATGGTTGAATTCAGATGGGCAATGGAAGCCTATGTCAAACACAAAGCAAAATATGACTTCCAAATTGCTCTGAACCTGGGAGAAGAGAAGCTGGAGGTAACTGAACCTGTGGAGTCGATCGATAAACTTGAGGAACAGAAGATTGGATCAATTATAGCAGAACCTCTGGGTTTCGTGTACAGAGTCAATCAAGTGAAGAAGATCTTTCTTGCCTTAGAAGTATCGAAGTACTCTGATGACACATTAAGAGGAATACAGAAAATGATGCATGTGAAGGAAGAAAGGCACAAAGCAGATCTACTGGCGAAACTTGACTTGGAGATTGGGTCGATGATCAACTACAGAGCTCTGATCATGAAGTTCCATGGAATCTGTTCAAGTGACAAATTTTAGTGTGTTTTGTTATTTTTGATAATTAATTTCTCTGCAATGAATTTTCAAATATTTTGAGTAATATTTAAGAGGATGATTTTTCTCCCCTATGCTTTCTAGTTTAAGTTTTCTGTTCTCTTCTATTCTTTCATCGTTTATTTTCAACACTTAGGGGGAGATTGTTAGCTCCAAATCTTCATTTGTTAAAGTGTTGAAAATATCCAAGTCCTACTTCAGAGGACTTCCAGAGACAGACTTCAGAGAACGAAGATTTCAGAGGACGAAGACTTCAGAGGACATACCTGCCTCTGAAGTACACATCAGAGATGAACACCTTCAGCAGAAGACATCAGAGATGGCTTCATCAGAGGCTCTGTAGACTACATTAGAGCTCTAAAGACATTATCTCTGAAGAAGGTGCTGAATACATTTTCCTGAAGTATCAGAACAGATAACCAATCACATAGTGATAAGATTTACTTTATAGAGTATGTTACTGTTCAAGCATGTCTTGAGTTTACCTTTTTGGTAAGACACTGTTCATGCACGCTTCTATTTGTCAGAATAGTACACTGTTCACTTTATGGTCCTATAAATAGGACCATCACTCATTTGACAAAAGTGTGCTTTTTGATATCTTGTATTAAAAGATTCAACTGAATATATCTCACGAAGATCTTGTTCTTTCTACTTGCTTTATATATAAACTGTGATATTTGAATCTGCTTTTGATATTAAACTAAATTGCTTCCGCTGTTTATACTTTTGTTGTTTATATCATTATTGTTATAAGATTAAGTCTGGGATCCAACAAATACACTATTCGAACCTTTTACAAACAATGAATTTCAAAGAAATTCAATTAAACATACAAATTGATCAGATACAATGCATTCGAACTCGTGAACTCACGAACTTACAAAATCTCAAAATCAAAGTACAATTACATTGCAAAAACAGAACAAATCAACACAAGATTTATCTAAAACATGATACTAACTCACTCAAGTCAATTAATCACACTATTACACACAAAAATTTGAAAATTCGATCAATACTCAATGAACAGTGCAGAACTCTATTTTCTTGAATGATTTCAATTTGAATTCAGCTCTGATACCAATTATGTGTTCCCAAGATCAAGTTCTTATCATGAAATACGATCAAGATGACAATACGAGAATCAATCAACCAAACAGTTTTTCTTTATTTCAATCTTCAATTCGTACATAGAACTCTCAACACTTTCTCTCTCTAAGATACGCTTGATACATCTAGTCATATGAGTCTACAAACAAAAAAAGCTATTTATACTAGGCAACATTTACAAAGACAAAATATTTAACATTGACTTTGACTTTTATTTATAACACAAGACTTTGACTTTTAGCATGAGGGTTTGACTTGAGCTCTTAATCTTTTCTTGACTTTCATCTTCAACCTTCTATTATCTTGTATCTAACATATTTATGCACTAACATGGTCTTATCCAAGAGCACAACTAAGGCAAGCGTCTTTGTGCCTTGTCAACAGTTCATGCAGTTGATCATCTTCAGCATGCTCATATCAAACCGCCAGATCCAAAGAAGACAGAACCATGAAAAAGGACCTGAGTCTAGCATGTGGTACCTGCAGAAGCAAAAACAGAAATTTAACTATAGCATGCCAGTACTAGAGGCATTGCTTGCTTATGTCGATCCGACAGTAGAGTGTATGAGAGATTATAGAGAGTCTATGGAACAACCAGAGTCGGTTGTTCCTGCCCAAGGCTCAATCCCTAGGATAGAGGAGTCTGCGAGGGTTCAAGGTGCCACAGGGGTCCTTGAATAGGGAGAACAGAGGGAAAACTCTGAGAGGGGATTGGACGTGGGTCAGAATTCTGGACTGGAGGCTGTAGAATCATAGAAAAATGCCAGACATTAAGTTGATTCTACATCTTGACCTGATGCAGCTATCATTTCACCATCAGGCCGAGAGGTTGATAACACCGAGGAAAGTTCAGGTTCTGAAACAGTGTCGGATCGTGCACAATTGTACATGAATCTGAAAGTGATAACAATGCAGATGATGCTTCTGATGATGATGACTGTGGAAATGATGAAAATGATCAGAATGATCAAGTTCTTGAGCTTGTAGTTGATACCATTATTCAACAAGTGGTGGGAGATATAAGGAGAGATGAGGGAACTAGAGTCGTAAATACTGAAAATGTGAGGTTGATATAAAGGGATGAAGAAGAACATGGTGAGCGAGTGTGCAACATAACCTACAGATCCAAAAGGGCAGCCACATCTACTACCAGAACTCATGTGTTGAGTTCAGGCATTGAAGAAGACGTTAGTCACCCACTAACACAATTGCACACCCCAGCCAGCCATTCTATCATCTCTCAACAGATGTTAGTCTCGAAAATACCCGGGGATTTAGCACATGATCTATCCAGCCTTGACTTGAAGAGTATCGATATTGAAAATAGAGAACATCAACCCCACTTCTCGCTTTTCTTGTCTGCACCGTCATCTCTAGGGCCTATTGATATACCTTTTTCATTTCCTAGGACACAAGAAATTTCATCTACTAGTGTCAGAGGTCTTAGTGACTCGGCCAGAATACCCCGTCTAGATCCATCTGTTGGACTACAAGGACTGGGTGGAAGTCCTGTTATTGTTAACACCATGTCAGCTTTAAACACAGGCTACACAGTTGTTTCATGAACTGTTGTGTCAACGGAACGTCTATGTGACATCGAAGTTACTTTCCCTGACTTTGTGTCAAAGGAATACCTCGACAACGCCTTGAAGACTGTTGAAGGCCGTTTGTCTGATGAGAAAAAAGAATGCTGAAAGGAAAGGGTCCAACAGTTGAACCAGAGCAACCACCTCCACCCACCTCCACCTGTTCAACCACCAGTTGATATGTCTATTGATGAGCTTAAGTTTTTTCTCTTTGCCAAACTGCTATCACTAGCTCCAGCTGATCAAGCAAATTTGGATTTATTTGGCCTTCTAAGATTTCAACAACCGCAGTTTGCTCCAGCGGTTCCTCAGGTCCAATCAGACTTTGTTTGTGCCTTTGATTTCAACAACTTCAAGAAGGATGTTTTGACTTCTTTACAGTCTATGCAACAAGAACTCTCAGAGTTGTCAAAAGTAGTTCAGACTTCTTGTAAAGCTCAAGAAGATAGTTTGAAGAGGAGACGTGATCATGATGATTGGGATCATGACCATGGGGGGAGAGACAGAAGAGATAAAGAACATCTAGTAGTTTTGAGCAGGTTCATGACACAGAATCGGTTCAACAAGACTTAGCTCAGAAGTTCCAAAGTAGTGAGTACAGGAATGCGAGTGGTTTGGAGCTCGTATTGTATGTGGATCCTGATAAAGAACCAACGGTTGAAAATCCCGAGGTTGGTACCAAAGAGGATATTTTGTTACTAATCAGTGTTCATGCTGATATAATTGATGTGAGCTCATATGAGGATGAAGAAGCTAATGAGTATGACAAATTCTAGAAAATCAAGGATGAGTTAGAAGAACTGATTGGCTTTTCTATTGATAATCAAGGAGAAAATGTGTTGGATAATTTTTTGATGACAAGGATTCATAATTTCTCCATGAACAGTATGGCCCTGATACTCCTGAAGACATACAACTCATCTCTGTTTAGAATGAGCTTCATGAACTTCATGGATTAACAGCATTTCCTGATGTTCCATCAAGCCAAGATCCTACAACTTCACAACCTGTTCAATCTAGTCAACCATCAAGTCAGTTTGTCAATCAATCCATAGATCAAGTTAGTCCTTCTAATGTGCTAGAACCTGATTTATCACAAGCTGAAGAAAGACAGTACAACAATGCTCCCAAAGTTCCATTCCATGAGGAATCCAACATAATATATGTACATCACATCCGAAAGCTTGATATATGCCTTGTCTTTGGTATCAAGGATAAGCCCAAGGAATACTAAGATGAATATATTTACATGATCAATTCTCTCAGACAGCCAGAAAGCCATGCGAAGACAAAGAGCAAGATAGTCATTGTCAAAGAAGTTATCCTGAAGAAGTTCGTCAGAATCTGCTATCCATTGTTCGTTGTTCAGAGGCAAAACACTCTTTTCTATTCATTCCCAGAAGCAGACTTCCATCATATTTAGGTTGATGACTTTGAATTCATGTACCTTATTTTTAGGGACATGACTATCAGAAGGGAGAACATCACATCTGCTCTGGAGGCTATAAAGAGATTCTTGAGGAGGCATATCAGCTTCACTTATTGTTATGATTTTCAGCTCGACATACAAATCAATTAGAGAAAGATTAACATGATTAAGCCGAATCTGAAGATTCTTGACTTGGAGAACTATCCCCTATTTATGATCTTAGAAGATCTAGAGTTCGGGGTAGTTTACAAAAATGGAAAGAATGAGAAGAGGTTTCTGAGGTTCTGAGAACTTGGTAAATTCTCTGATGGCACTTTGAAAGTGATTAAGCTCCATCTTGATAGCCAATATGATCAGAATAAAAGAATTAGAGAAGTTGATGGTAACTTTAAGCTTAAGAGAGAACGATTGTTGCTGAAGAGAGCAATTGAGGCTTTGAAAGCAGTCAGGCACTTTGAGACTTATTTCGGCATACAGGACACGAGAACATGACTCTTCACAGATTGATTCCAAAGGGGGATATTATTGGATCATTTTAATGTTGAAATCAAAGGTCTTGTTAGTTAAGTCAATGCTAGTCAAACCTTTCATGTATTTTACTTAGCCTTAGTTCATGTTGACCATATAAATAGTTTTTGTCCTTTGCTTTTGTAATATGTCCATCATTGTAAACATTTGGCACAAGTGAGTTATATGACATACATTATTTCTCTCTCTACATTCTCCCTCTAGCTCTTGATTGTTCTTGATTGTTTGATTGATTTCATTGATAATTGCTTGATTTGGGATCAACAGTTCTCGCCTCTTCTTTTGGATTTGATCTCTGTAGATCTAATCTAGGGTTTATTTTTTTGTGAGAACGATTATGTTGATTTTATATCAAGCTCTCATTCCATCATTAGATATGATATGTCTAGATCTGGTCGTGTATCGTCTTTATCTCGATTCCTGTTGGTGTGAGTTTTTAGATCTTATCTTTGTGAGCCTATTTTGAGTTCGAGGAGTTCGTTTTTTCATTAATCCATATATTTAGATCGGGTTCTTGAACTCTTAATCTTGTTTCTGTAGATCAGGTTTTGGGTTTTTCAAGAAGTTCCAGATCTGCGCACCCTTCGATCAGGTCTTCTTTATTAAACCCTATCTAGAGGTAGTTGACCTACGTTTTCTGTTGAACCCAGATAACTAGTTGATAAACAATTATACAACACAATACATATCAAGAGATGAATAAATCTGAATAACATACCACGATCCCTTGATTAATCAATGAAAACCTTGTGTGTGTTCTTGGTACCTTGATACGTACAGGGTACAGAGTACGGCTACCTCTAACTTTCTTAATTATGATTATTATTGAGGATTAACCCTAAAACCTAATAATTAAAACCTATATATGATTTATGATCCAACAATCTCCCCCTTTGGATTCAAGATTAAATTTTTTTTGGTAATTGTCTTGTTTTCGGGTCTACTCTTCTCTTGAAAACTTGTAGTCTTTCTTTAACTGAAGTGTCCTTCTGATGATCATCTTCAATACGACTTTTGATAAATCAAATAACTTTGATATCTTTGAAACTTGAAATCTTCAGCAGTCTTAGTTCTTCACTTTGATATCTTTCACAAACATTATTGTATAGTCTTCCTCTATTATCTTCCTCTTTGTATTCTCCCCCTTTTTGATGAGTGGTGAGAATCATCATCATCAAAACACATCTAAACAATCTTCCCCTTTGTGTATAGAAATCAATTAAGCATTGTCTTCATGTATATATCCTTGTGTGGATATAAGAGCAATCTCTCCAAATGGAGAAAGTGATTATTTCAATCTTTTCAGATTCAAATAAAATAAATGTGGTAACCCTGAATCAACAAATGACTCAGTTTGGAATGCCTGTCAGTGACACAAAGTCACTGAGTAACACAAAGTTACTATATAAGGAGCTGGTTTTGATGTTGACTCCCCAGGACTTCCATTCAATCATCGAATAGCACATGGTTATCTATGAACGTTCTGACAGAAAACAAGTTTCTGTATGCTCGTGCATGTGTATGAAAGAATTAAGCACCGATGATTGTTTTTCAATTTAGGCTCAAAGTATGTAAACTTGTTGAGACAACAACAAATTATACAAAGACTCAATGTGCATGAGAAAGGGTTAGAAGGTGGGACAACTTTCCTTCTTTTTCAATATTAGTATCTTCCAAATAAAGAACCAATAGCATATGTGCTGCTTCCCCAGAAAATGTGAAACATTCTCTTTTTGAGAAAAGAATGAGTAGCTGGTGGGGTTGTATGCAAGAGATGACATGGGCTAGGTGCCTTTTTCAATGTCTTTCACGAAGAAATTTGAAACAACAGATAATGTGGCTGCCCGGCTCAGAAAGAAGTTTGGTGCAGAGTTTGATATTCTTTTACTCTGTTCTCTCACCCTCTTTCTTTTAAACTGTTAAATCTTACTTCTAACCAATCTCTCTTTTCCATTTTACCTCTTCACACACCAACACTCAAATCTTTTGACCCCTGTCCCCTCAGTCACTCAGGGAATACTTCTTGGGTAGGAAACACTGGTTATCGTGAATCCATGGAAGTTCTGTTAAGCTCACACACTGAATCCCTTGTATTTTCCAAAAAGAATGTGATGTTCAACAACCGTTTGTACATGTAAGCACAAAGAAATACAAACATGAAGAATAAAATGTTGGAGAAAAAAAAACGTAAGTTGTTTTGACAATGCTATTCTCCCTCTCAAACTAAAGGTGGTTGGCAATCAAGCTCTTTGACAATTACGCTCCCCATCAACTTAATAAAAATAATATTTTTTTTACATAAATAGAAAACAAACGAAAAATAAAGCAATGAAGTGCGGGTTCGAATCAGGTGTGATTAGAAGCCATTGTCACTTGAACAAACATGCAAATAGAAGAAATAATGGCAATCATTTGTGAAAATGATTCCTCTCTTGTTAGCAACAGTTGTAGAATAAAACACAAGATTAAAACTGAGAATACTACCCCTAGAATCATGAGTAAGGTTAAGACGACATGTTTAACATACCAAGTTTGCTGATGAGAAACTGAAACCTCTTTTCATCCAACGGCTTGGTGAAAAGATTAGCTAACTGGAAGTCAGTTTGAACAAAGTGCATTTCAATATCTTCTTTTTCTACATGATCCTTGCTGAAGTGATAGTGTACATCTATATGCTTGGTCTTCGAATGCTGAACCGGGTTAGCAGTTATGGCGATTGCGCTCTTGGAATCACAATAAATAGGGATGCGCTTGTAGTTGTACCCAAAGTCCCTTAACTGTGTCTTCATCTAGAGGACTTGTGAACAACAGCTAGCAGCAGCTACATATTCAGCTTCAGTAGTTGATGTTGAAACACAATTTTGTTTCTTTGATGTCCAACTGACAAGTTTGTCATCTATAAATTGATATGATCCAGAGGTGCTTTTCCGGTCTAGCTTACATCTTGCATGATCAGCATCTGTAAAGGCAGTTAGATCAAAACAAGAATCCTTTGGATACCAAAGGCCTAAATTAGGAGTGCCTTTGAGATATCTAAGGATTCGCTTAACAACATTAAAATGTGACTCTTTAAGATTAGACTGATATCTCGCACAAAAACATATGGCAAACATTATATCTGGGCGACTGGCAGTAAGATAAAGTAAAGAACCAATCATGCTACGATACACCTTTTGATCAACAGGTTTACCAGAGGGATCTGTATCTAAGAGTGTACCAGTAGCCATTGGTGTTTTGATGACTGAACTATCTGACATATTGAACTTTCTTAACATGTCTTTTATATATTTAGCTTGATTTATGAAAATGCCTTCGGGTAATTGCTTTACATGTAAACCAAGAAAGAAGTTTAACTTACCCATCATCGACATTTCAAACTTTGTTTCCATGATTTTAGAAAAGTTCTTGCAAAATTTCTGATTTGTCGACCCAAATATTATGTCGTCAACATAAATCTGAATGAGAATCAAGTCCTTACCTTGCCTTTTGAGGAATAAGGTGGTCTTAACCGTACACGTGTTATAAAAGAAACGCGGGTAGTTCGAATAGAACCAAATCGGTTCGTTTCCAACTAGATACTGACGTCACTTCTAGCAGAATTCGAAATTTGACAGCTAATAAAGGACAGATGTCACGCTCTTGTTAAGTGCACTCAAGGGTTTCTCTGACACGAACGACACGTGTCGATTGGCGATTCGATTTCCTGACGATCCAGTTTCCAAATTTCAGTATAAATAAAGATTACCCTTAATCTTTTCCCCTTTTACGCTTACCTTTTTAAAGAACACATACCTTCGGCGAGATTCACTTTCCGAGCGACCAAAATCATTTCTATTCCAAATTCGAGGTTTAGAACACTATTTAAGGTACGATTTTTCGTTCTTCCCTCTGTATCGATTTATGCATAAGAAATCCGTAGCTAGAAAACCTAGGAAAGCTTGGGATATTCTAAGCTATTGGCGTGCAACTTTAAATATCTCGGACTTCCAAATGTCGAGTGAGCCCGTGAGTTTGTATAGGGAGGAAGAAAATATAGATTACTTTAAGAGTTTGGCTAAACTTCCAGATGAGATAAATCTTGTATCGCCAGAAGATTTAAAGCCGGATGAAGTCCTGAAGGGATATTGCGTTTTGTATGAATATCCCTTTAAGATAGGTTTTTCTTGGCTATTTAGCCCTTTGGTCAAGGCATTTTTAGATGAGTTTGACTTGACACCCGGACAGTTAATGCCTCAATTTTGGCGGATTGTCCAGGTGATCGATCGTCTTACGGCTGAATGGGAGATACCGTTCAATGTGAACGACCTCTTGACTGCTTATAGCGTTCGATCGGACAATTATCACCGGTATAGTCTGTTTCCTCGTTCGAAGGGAGATAATGTACTGATACTTAACACCGCGGTGAACGATCGTGGTTGGAAACGTCAGTATGCTTTTCTCCAAGTGGCGTCTGTAAATGACGAAGACAGCCAATGGTTGTTGTCCGGCTAGAACGAATCGGGTAGGTTTAATGTTTTTGCCGTGCGTTTTTGTCGTGCGTTTATTTGTATATTCTAATATTTTTCTTTATTTGGCAGTGATCGACTTTAATATAGTGAAGCCAAGGAGAGATTCTCTCGACAAGATTCAGAGGATCTTGGAGAGAAGTATTACTGATCGTTCATTTTCCCCGCGATCGAACAACGAGGAAGACGAGGTCGTTTTTGTAACTGAGGTGACGTTTGTCGAGGGTAGAGAAGGAGAGAAGGAAAAGGAAGAATAGAGAGAAGAAATGACCGGTAAGTCGCTTGACAGTATCTTTTACTTACATATTGTACGTCATTTCATTTTTGACTTGCTCTCTTTTTTTTTCAGAGAACGCAACTGTAAAGTCGGCTGCCGTTAAGCGAGCTGAACAACTGGAGCTCGCCCGTCAAGGGAGAGAGAAAGCGAAGAAAAGATCTGCCCCTACGGGGGTAAATCCGAGACGTCTCCGAGGCAAGCAGCCTCGGCATTCGCCCAAGAAGATGGGCGAAGCCATTTTGTCGTCCCTTTCAGGGGCGACATTAGCGAAGGAAACCGTTGTTGAGGTCGAACTTGGAGGATCGACTGTTAGAGCATAAATCTGTTGGATACAAGATCAAGAATACTGATGGTCAAAGTTGAGAAAGTCAAAGCTGAAGAAAGTCAAATCTCATTAAAAGTCAAAGTCTTTTATAATAAAAGTCAATGTATTTGTTTAGTTGTAGTTTTAGTTTCTTTGTAATTAGTTGTAGGTATAAATAGTTTTAGTTTTTCATTTTTAGAGTGTGTGACTAAGATTGTAATATCAGATTGTAGAGAGAGAGAGAGAGAAAGACTTTTAGAAAGAGAAAGTGTATTTCTTGATAATTCAAGTAATCAAACAGGTAATTTGATTAATATTGAATAGGAACTAGATTAAGGGACACACAATTGGTATCAGAGCAGATCCAAAGTGAAATTGAATCAAGAAAATCAAAGTTTTTGGTTTTTCGTCACTGTTCATGGAAGAAATTTCGAAGTTTGGATTTTTGAGTATTTTTGAAGCAGATTTGTGTTAGGATTTGGTCGAAATGTGTAATAGATTGAGTCTTTGTAATCAATTGCAAGTTTTAACACTGTAATTCATTCGATTTTGTTGATTTTGTTAAGTTTTTCTTCGAAGTTGTAAACGTACTTTTTCATCGAATTATTGAGTTGTAATTGTTTGTTTGTAAGTTTCTTTGATTGTAATTCGTTCTAGAGTTGTAATCGAGCATCAATCCAGAGTTTCAGAATTATTGGATCAAGAAAAGATCGATTGCAGGTGAAAAAGATGGTTTTTGGGTCGAAAAACGATAGAACGCGCTAGATCGCTAGAACGCGCAAGTTCTTCGTGAAACGCGCAAGTTCATCAGGGTAAAACGCGCAACTCGAAAAGAAGAATTTTGGTCTGAAACGCGCAAGGGCTATCTGCGAGTTCTAAGAAACGCGCTAGTAGTGGCCAGCGAGTTCTACAAACTCGCTAATTGAAGCTAGCGAGTTTCAGAAGGAATAGTGATTTGCGAGTTCTTCGTCCTGCGAGTTTGAGGAGAAACAGTGATCAGCGAGTTCATCGGCCTGCGAGTTTGAAGATTCAAGAAATTATTCTAAGTGTTGAAACGCGCAAGAGTGGCTAGCGAGTTTAGTTCAAACGCGCAAGCTTCGATGTGCGAGTTTGGGAAACGCGCACATCACAGTTAGCGAGTTCTAGTATGAACAGTGGTTAGCGAGTTCAGGCGCTTGCGAGTTTCGTCGATCTGCGTGTTTCATCTGCGAGTTTGATCTGCGTATTTGCTTGCGAGTTTCTCAAAACGCGCAAATATCTGCGAGTTTTCTTGCGAGTTTACTTGCGAGTTTGTCTGCGCGTTTGGTTGAGAATTTATAGAACGCGCAAGTCTTAGTCTGCGAGTTTTAGGGTTTGCGAGTTTAATAGTGACTTGCGAGTTCTGGCACTTAGTCAAATTTTTCGAATTTTCTGATTTTTTCAGATTTCAAGATTTTTCTTGTGATTTCATATTTTGGACTAACGATCAGTTCTAGTTTCTTATTTGTTATATTTTTCAAACAGGTTTATACAAGATGACTTCCAAAGATGCTCTTTCAATTGGAACCGATGTCAAACCTCCGGTTTTATTCAAAGGCGAATATGAGCAATGGAAAGACAGATTCTTGGATTTCGTGGATCGACATTCAAATGGAGAGAATATTTTATTGTCTATCACTGAAGGTCCAATGGCTCCAATTACAGTTCAGATACCTGATGTTGACTCTTCTGATAGTGAAGATGGAACTGAAGAACGAGAGCAAAAGATGAAAACAGTGACAGTGGATATTTCTCAATATTCTGAAGAGCAGAAAAGCCGATACAAAGCAGATAAACAAGCGAGATCTTTACTTCTTCAAAGCATCCCAAACGAGATCTACATCAAGATTGACAGTTATAAAGCCAATGCAAAGAAGATGTGGGATCAATTACAAAAGATGATGATGGGATCAAAGGTCGGAAACCAGATGAATGTGGCAAACTGCATAAATAGCTATGAGGAGTTCAAAGCCAAGGAGAATGAGAGTCTGGAAGATACTTATGAGAGGTTTGTGTTGCTTCTGAATGAGTTAACAAAGAACAAAGTTAAGAAGAAGCAACTGGAAAACAATGTCAAATTCTTGAGTATCTTACGTCCAGAGTGGAAGAAGCATACAAGAAGAATGAAATTCCTTTACATGAGGTATATGAGACTTTGAAACAGAATGAAGAAGAGGTTGAAGAGAAAAGAGCTGAGAAAAAGAAGGCAGAAAAAGTTCCTGATCCGATTGCTTTAGTAGCTGGAGAAAAGAAGAAAGAAAAGAAAGAGAAGAAAAAGAAGATAGTTCTTACCAGTTCAGAGTCTGATTCTGTTTCAGATAGTGATGATGGAGAAAGTCTGAAACAAGCTATGATATTGCTGACGCGTGCCTTTCAGAAGAAATTTTATAAGAAGCCGGGATCAAATTCTCAACGGTATTCTTCTTCAAGTTCAAAGAACCACGAGCACCGAGTGAGGGTAGAAGGCAAGAGATTTGAAGAGAATAGGTATGGTGAGAAGAAACCGGATGAAAAGAAGAAATTTGTGAATGATTACACAGCTGTTGAGAAGCCAGCACCTGATTCAATCAAATGCTACAATTGTGGCAAGTTGGGTCATTATGCTAAAGATTGTCGAAAGCCGAAAGTTCGCAACTCTCAGTACTATCAGAATAAGTTGCTTTTGGAAAGACAACAGGAAGCTGGTATTGCTCTAATGGCTGAAGATGAGTTTTGGTTGGATCATTCTGAGGATGAAAATGATGAGAAAGAAGAAAATGCTCATATCTGTCTTATGGGTAAAGAGGATAAGAATGACGAGTCAGATGATGAAGAAGTGAATGAGGTATTAAACTTAACTCCAAAAGATTTCATTACCAAGTTGGAAACCATGGTGGTTGAGCTACAAAATAATCTGAAAAATGAAAAGGAAAAGGTTGCTAAAAAGAACAAGAAGATCTTTGAACTTAATACTTCTGTTATCTCAAACAAAGATCTAATTGATTCTTTACGCAAATCTAATTCTGATTCTAAATCTAAAGTAGATGATTTTGAAAAGAAGATTTCTGAGTTTGAAGGTAAAGTAAATAAATATGAGTTTGAAAAGAATGAATCTGCACTAACTATTTATAAATTGCAGGTTGAAAACAATAATTTGAACAAGAAGGTAAATGATCTGGAAGTTAAACTTTATAAAAGAGATCAAACAGATCAAACCATCTTTCTTAATACTCCTAATGAAGAGGTAGATGTTAAGCAAAGATGGGGACTTGGTTTTAATAATCCCCATTATCTTAAGAAAGCTATCAGAAAACAGCCGGCACTTTATAACTATGATTTTCTTGCCTATGCTGATAAACATACTCATTTGAAACCCAAATTTGTTACCAAATTGTCAGATGAAGATGAGGCCAAAGAAAATGAAAACAGAAATAATAAAAAGAGAATGCAACTACCGTTTAACTATGTAAAGTTAAATGATAGTTATCTTTCAGAAACACCAAAAGTTCTTTCAAAAGACTATTTTGTTAGTTATTCCGCATCTGAGATGAAGGCAAAACCTGCGATTGCAAAGGTTTATGTTCCTACATCTATTCTTGAAAGCAAAATAGTTGAACTTGAAAATGTTTTAAGAGATGAAAAACTTTTGGTTGATATAGAACAAAATGTGTTTTCTACAGTTATAAAGAACACTGTTTTTCAAGAAAAATCAACAAAGTGTTCTACAGTTTCAAAGGAACCTCAAATTTTCTCTGATAATTCTGATGACTTATTTGAGTCTGCAAATGATTCTTTTAATTCTGATGATGGGAGCATGGAAGAATCCGATATGTTTGACATTCATTCTAAACTTCCTGATCATTCTACTTGTCTTGAAAATGACAAAGTGTTACCAAGTGGTGTTAGAAATGACAAAGTTTCAGTAACTGCTGATTACTATGCTAATGGTAAGAAACATAAGAAGCAGCGATTACAGAAACAGAAATACACTGGTACACAAAAGAAACCTCAGTCACAAAAATCTATTTTTCCTAATAAATCTACATCTTATGTTTCAGATTTAAGGAAGAAAAAGCTGAAATCTCAATCCAAATGGAGACCAAAACAGAAGGATTCTGAGATAGCTGAATCAGTTACTGATAATTCTTGTACTAAATCTGTTAGTAGTGATTCTGATGTAGTTGATCAATGTGCTTATCATAAATAAAACCTTGTAACTTCTTACAAGCGTTATTCAATAAAGCAGTTGATTCAATTATCTCCTATTACTACTAAATTTCATCATAATTATCGGAAAACTGACTTTGCTTATTCTCATGATTCTTCTGATTGGTATGGATCTTATCATGTATATTCTTCTAGATCAAATGATTTTAAAGGTTTTCAAATGAACAGAGGATCCATTTTCAAGTAGATGCCAAAATCTTGTGCTAATCTGTTAGGGCCCGTTTTTAAATGGGCACCTAAGTCTATTATTGCCTGATTTCTCTTGCAGACCCGGCATATGTGGTACTTGGACAGTGGATGTTCCAAGCATATGACTGGGCAAAAAGCTTTATTGTCTAACTATACAGAGAAATTCAGTGGCAATGTCAGATTTGGAAACGATCAGCTTTCACCTATTCTAGGATATGGTGACATCATTCAAGATAACATCACGATAAGTAGGGTAAGTTATGTCGAAGGCTTGGGGCACAACTTATTCAGCATAGGTCAATTCTGCGATAAAGGGTTAGAGGTAAACTTCAAGTCTAAGAGTTGCTCAGTTCGTACTGAAGACGGAACAGAACTCTTGGGTGGACATAGAAAGGCAAACCTCTACACCATCAACTTGTCCAAAGTTCAGATTGACAATCAGGTATGCTTGTTGACAAAAGCTACACAACAACAAAGTTGGCTCTGGCATAGACGGTTATCTCACTTGAATTTTCGTTACATCAACAAGCTGGTTCGTGGAAAATTAGTAAAGGGACTTCCTGAGCTGAAATACGAGAAAGAACACTTATGCGCAGCTTGTGAGAAGGGTAAGATGAAGAGAGCCGCACACAAACCGAAGCCGGAACCAAGCACTAGTTCTCCGTTAGAATTGCTACACATGGACTTATGTGGACCAATGAGAACTCAGAGTTTGGGTGGTAAGAAATATGTGTTGGTAATTGTGGACGATTACTCCAGATACACGTGGGTCAAATTTCTTCGTTCAAAAGATGAGACACCGGAAGTTCTCATTTCATTCTTAAAGACGACCCAGGTGAAACTGCAGCGACAAGTCAAGTTCCTTCGAACTGACAATGGAACAGAATTCAAGAACAAGATTGTTGATGATTATCTCGATTCAGTTGGGATTTCACATCAGTATTCTGCTGCTAGAACCCCTCAACAAAATGGAGTAGTTGAAAGACATAATAGGACGCTAGTCGAGGCCGCTCAGACTATGCTTAGTCAATCGGATCTACCTCTATTCTTGTGGGCGGAAGCTGTGTCGACTGCATGCCATACGCAAAATCGTTCCATGATACACCGCCGATTTCAAAAGACTTCATATGAGCTGATCAACAACAGAACACCTACTATCAAATACTTTCATATATTTGGGTGTAAATGTTTTGTGCTTAACGGCAGAGAGAGTCTGAATAAATTCAGTGCTAAAGCGGACGAAGGCATCTTTATCGGTTATTCTTCAACTTCTGCAGCATATCGTGTTTATATAAAGAAGTCAAAGACAGTTGTGGAGAGCGTCAATGTTATATTTGATGAAGAAATGGATTCTGATCAAATCAATTCAGAACCCGTTATCACTGGTGTATTAGCTTCTGGGCAGATCAGTCTAGAACCTGTGTCTACAGCGACAAATTCGGATAACACTTCTACATCTACTTCACATTTAACTGATTTAGATTTGTTATTTGAATTCTTTTATGATGAGTTTCTAGGATCTAATATACCTAAATCTGCTGTGACTGACAGGTCTGAAGATACAAGTTGTCATCATCCAGTCACTTCAGAAGTTATTATTGAACAAGCATCCCTAGTTCAGACAGAAACTCATATTCCTATTGTTACTCCTACAGTTGAAGATGTTCAAACAAATGCTGAACCAGAAGTAACTGTTTTAGTTGGGTTTACTACATTGTCTAATCAATAGCTTGAATCTGCTGTCCCAACTGATACTTCTACAAATGATATTTCAACTGAAAACCCCCCTCCTGTAATTCAAACTGATGATTCTGCAAGTGGATTTCAATATGATGATCATACTCAATCAGTATCTATTCCACTCCCACATGAGCATCGCTGGACCAAGGATCATCCATTACATCAAGTAATTGGAGATTTTGACAAGCCTGCTCAGACAAGGTCAGCGACTCTTAATCAGTGTATGCATGACTCATTTCTCAGCAAGATTGAGCCAACTCGAGTATCCGAGGCTCTTGCTGATTCGGACTGGGTATCTGCAATGCAAGAAGAGCTCAATCAGTTTGAAGCCCTAAAGGTTTGGAGACTGGTTCCTAAACCGGAAGGTAAAACCGTGATCGACACTAAGTGGGTATTCAAGAATAAAAAGGATGAATATGGTGTTGTCATCAGAAACAAAGCTAGACTTGTTGCCAAAGGCTACCGGCAAGAGGAAGGTATTGATTATGACGAGACATATGCTCCAGTAGCGGGCATAGAGGCAATCAGAATGTTTCTCGCCTACGCCGCTCATAAGAACTTCACAGTCTTTCAGATGGATGTGAAAACAACCTTTCTGAACGGCATTCTTAAAGAAGAAGTGTATGTGTCTCAACCAGAAGGGTTCGTTAATCCAGATAAGCCAGATCATGTCTACATATTGGACAAAGCCCTATATGGATTAAAGCAAGCCCCTCGAGCCTGGTATGACGTCTTATCCAAATTCTTGGTCAAGTCTGGTTTCTCTAAAGGTAAGATCGACACTAGTTTATTCATAAAGAAAGAAAAAGTTGATATTATACTTATTCAGATTTATGTTGATGATATAATATTTGGTTCTACTAATCCAAAATATTGCAAAAACTTTTCTAACCTCATGGTGTCACGTTTTCAAATGAGTATGATGGGAGAGATGAACTTCTTTCTCGGATTACAAGTTAAACAACTTTCTACGGGGATTTTTATCAATCAGTCTAAGTACATTTTGGACATTCTTCGGAAGTACAAAATGGAAGATTGCAAATCTATTGGCACCCCGATGGCACCAGGAACTAAGATTCACGCTGATCCTTCGGGTACAAGTGTTGATCTTAGAACTTATAGAGGTATGATTGGTTCTTTGATGTATCTTACAATGAGTAGACCAGATATTATGTTTTCAACATGTCTATGTTCTAGATATCAAGATGATCCCAAAGAATCCCATTTGGCCGCTGTCAAACGGATCTTTAGATATCTGAAGGGGACTGCAGACCTTGGTTTGTGGTATCTTAAGGATACAGGGTTTCAACTGACTGCATATTCAGATGCATATCATGCAGGTTGCATGTTGGACAGAAAGAGTACATCTGGTCACGTTCAATTTCTTGGAGACAAGCTCGTTAGCTGGGCTTCAAAGAAACAGTTATGCGTTTCCACATCGACTGCAGAAGCAGAATATGTAGCTGCTGCCAGTTGCTGCTCTCAAGTCTTATGGATGCGAACACAGCTACGAGACTTTGGATTCAAATATGAAAAAATTCCGATATACTGTGACTCGAAGAGCGCAATTGCCATATATGCTAATCCTGTCCAACATACGAAAACCAAACACATTGATGTAAGGTATCATTTTATAAAAGATAATGTTGAAAAAGGAACAATTGAACTTTATTTTGTAAAAACAGATTATCAACTTGTAGATTTATTTACCAAACCCTTAGATGAAAAGAGATTTAATTTTCTTATCTCTAAGCTTGGTATGTTAAATCTCAAGACGTAATCGGTTATTACCTACTAAAGTTACAAATTGTTATTTTTCATCCTTTTCTTTATCTTAATGTCTGAAAGATACCTGCACTTTAATGGTTTGCTCATGATCTCAGGGGGAGTAAGAGAAGATTGTTAGATGATCTCTATTCATTTGAGGGGGAGCAAAACTAATTTCTGCATTATACTTAACTGACAAAATTTTTGTGATGCATGATTTTAGGGGGAGCTTATAAATAACAAGGAGTAAGACAATGATTTCTGATTACTTCTTATCAGAACTCGTTCTATAATTGTTTTACTGTTTTTCCGTCGTTTATTTTCGAATAAAATTTTGTGAATAAATTTTGACTAGACTTTGAGACTTACAGGATGAGAGAAGCTGACACGATCATATCTACATGACTACAGCTGACTTTCTGAGATTTAAGATTGCGCGAAAAGGTAAATTTCTTATCTTAATCTCAAAAGTATCTGAAAGAAGGACAACTTTCAGGTATAGAAAACATGTTCTTAAATGTTCAAACCACTTCCCGATTCTTAAACAAATTTTATAATTTGGAAGTGTGATTTTAAATGTTTTCATTTAAATTTTTGTGCTTAATTGATAAATAAACCGTGTGTTTCCAAAGATAAATACTTGCGTATTGTCTTTTCTATATACTTTCAAGTATTCACACACACCGGTTTGAATTTTTGTTCAGGTTGTTCTTACCACGTCTCTAAATTGAAATAGTTTTTATTCGATGGTAAGACACTCCGTTTGTACTTCAATGAATTTTTGAGCGATATTTCATTTCGAAACGGTCATTTTGAGAATGTCTATATTTTGTTTCGTGTAGACAAATATCATTTTTTCTTGACCTTAAGCTTTAATTGATATATCATTCATTTCTGATCATTTTATACAATGTCAGATTTTCAAACAAGTTTCTTGCATTCATGTTCATTCATTCAATTTCCTTGTTTGAAAATACTTCAATGGTTTAAAATGCTCATATCTTCATGATTATATCACTGAGCATACTTATATCTGACATTTGTATATGAGCTTCAACTAATATAGTTAAACCATTTGAGCAACTCATGCTTTATAGGACTGGGTTCTTTGTGCTAGGACTTATCTGAAACTTCTATGGATTCACGTTAACCAGTGTTTCCTACCCATGAAGTTAATCCCTTAGTGATTGAGTGTGAGGAGTCAAAAGAAATGAGTGTGGGTGTGCTGAGGTAAAATGGAAAAGAGAGTTTGGTTAGTAGTGAGCTTATTGATTAAAAAGAAGGAGGGTGAGAGATCAGAGTAAAAGAATATCAAACTCTGCACCAACTACTTTCTGAGTCGGGCAACCACATTACTAGCGTTTCACAATTCTTTGGTGAACGTTATCGAAACAGGCAATTAGCCCATGCCAACTTTTGCTTAAACCCCACCAACAACTCATTTTCTTCTAAAAAAGAAAATGTTTCACATTTTCAAGGGGACGCAGCATATAATCTATCTGATTTTCATTTGGAAAATCTGGATATTGAAAAAGAAGGAAGTCTGCCCCACCTTCGCACTTCAATCATGCACATAGAGTCTGTGTTTATCTACTGTTGTTTTAGTGGTTTACACAATGTTGAGCCTTATTAAAAAGCAATTATTCGTGCTTAATTCTTTCTACACTTGCACGAGCACACAAAGAATTTGTTTCTTTGTTATAACATTCATAGAAATTGCCTTTGTGGTATTTCGATGATTGGATGGAAGCCCTGGGGGAGTGAACATCAAAAAGCTCCTTTATATTGTGTATTCGTTACACACAGTGACTTTGTGTTACTGACAGGCATATTAACTGATTCATCTGTTGATTCAGGAGTTACATATTCGTATTTTTGTCTGGATTTGCGAAGATCTAGATGAAACCTTGGTTATGGATCACAGAGTCAGAGGCTCTTGACAGATCAGAATGGTTAAAGACATTTCTTGGACGACAAAGTTTTGATGATATCAATGCTCAAATCATCAAAAAGGGGGAGATGATATGAAGAAATATATTGTGGAGATGGTATGAATAAATGTTAAAGTTTTTGAAGATAAAGGGAGATGATTTCAAAGTTCAAAGTAAAGATTTGAAGATTTGATAAAGTTCAAAGAATTTCTGAAGATTTTGAGGAAATTTTCTTTGAAGATTATCTGCTAAAGCATTCGAGCTGATTCTGAAGATAATTTCTTTCCAAAGTCTGAAAGTGTTGTGTGAAAGTTTTGAGAAAATTGTTATTCGTTTGAAGAAAGCTTTGGAAAGAAGACCATCAAAGTAAAAAGGGAGATTGTTTTTGACAGAGCTTAAAGAGAAGACTGAATTACTATATCTTTCAACAGTGATCTTCAATCCAAAAGGGGAGATTGTTAAAGCATAAATCTGTTGGATACAAGATCAAGAATACTGAAGGTCAAAGTTGAGAAAGTCAAAGCTGAAGAAAGTCAAATCTCATTAAAAGTCAAAGTCTTTTATAATAAAAGTCAATGTATTTGTTTAGTTGTAGTTTTAGTTTCTTTCTAATTAGTTGTAGGTATAAATAGTTTTAGTTTTTCATTTTTAGAGTGTGTGACTAAGATTGTAATATCAGATTGTAGAGAGAGAGAGAAAGGCTTTTAGAAAGAGAAAGTGTATTTCTTGATAATTCAAGTAATCAAACAGGTAATTTGATTGTTAAATCTTGTTTGTTTGAGTAATATTGAATAGGAACTAGATTAAGGGACACACATCGACCAAGACGACGATGGATGCCCCAATGACGGGGGTGTCGGGCATGAAAAGCCTGTTACCTCACCTTCTACTTCCTCTAGGAGGGAGGAGAAAAATAAGGAAAAAGTGGGAAAGATGATTTTCAAAGCCACTCTCCCAGCTGACTTTATGGCTAGTGATGTTCTCGAAAGAGACGTCATTTTTCCTCACTTGGCGAAATTTCTTCTCCCGACTTCCTACGATCGGTACAAAGAATCTCGGGTTGAGGACACGGGAGCCCATGCCGCTGGTCTAACCATCATGGTAAGTCTTATTTGCTTTCTTCTTCGTTGCTTATTTCTCACTACTAACGATTAGTCGTGCAGGCTTTCCAAGCTTGTTTGAGCTTCTATGCTCAAACAGAAGGTCTTAGGGCGTCTTTTCCTGACGTCAAGAAAAGGGCTGACGAGGCTCTTGAAAGAGAGAAGGTTGCCTTGGAGTTGGTCGAGGCTGAAAAGACGAAAGTCGAAGGCCTTAAGACTGAACTCACTGATGCTCGAAGTCTACTAGAGATTTTGAATCGTGAGAAGATCAAGTTCAGGGTCCAACTTCTTGAGCTAGAGGCGTTGTCGACTAAGTTGGAGGTCGAAAAGATTAAGGCTGTCACCATTGCTGCTTCTGCTGACGAAATTGCGATTCTGAAAAGATTAAGGCTGTCACCACTTTCTTCCACTTCACGGCCCGAACTGCTTTAATGCGGCGTTATTTGAAGGGTAAAGATCCCATGGCGTTGGCCTCTGAAGAACTCAAGGATTACCTAGACAATGTCGGGACTGAAAAAGACTTGGATGAGGATGACGAATTAGAGGAAGGTGATGTCGTGGAAGGAGTGGCAGCAGAGGAGACCGTCGTCGTCCAAGAACAACCTGACATTCCTCCTAGTTAGCTTCTTTTGAACCTTTCACTTGTAGGTCGGCCGTACGTGGTCGTCCTTTATATTTGTAACTTTGACATTTAATGAAAAAAGTCTCTTTTGCGTATCAAAATTTATTCTTTGTTCTTATAATTAGTCGTACGTCAAATAATTTAAGTGGATGGATAACTACAACATATCAAACATTCGATCATACTATCACTTAAAAAGAAATCAAATGAAACTTTTAATCGACCATGGGTAATTTGTAATAATGGTTCTTGGTTCTAAGTACTGAATATCAAGTGCAGAATTTAACCTTTATCACCCATTAGGATCGAGCATATACGTTTAATCACATGAGTTTTACTCGACACAAAGATTTTTTAAATAAGTCGTGCATCCCTGCGAAAAACAAAATTAGTGGGGTGGTCGTTGGTTTGACCAACGACCCTCCGATGCTTAAGTCAGTAATCTTCCTTAAAAAGTAATTGAAGGAAATAAATATAAAATTTAAAAGAAGTACCTTTTTAAATGAACTACATTCCAGCTTCGTGGGATATCTCGACCGTCGAGGGTTTGAATTTTATAAGCACCCTTACCCACGACACTAGAGATTTGATAAGGACCTTCCCACTTAGTGGAAAGCTTACCTGCATTGACCTCTTGAGTATTTTGAAATACTCGATGTAGAACGCAGTCACCTTCTTGAAAAACTTTGATTTGGACACTTTTGTTGAAATGTCGCTCGACCGCTTGTTTTTGTGATGCCATGCGAATGTGAGCAGCTTCTCGAAGTTCCTCTAGGGTGTCAAGGTCATTACTTAGGTCGACCAAGTTATGCTCAACGGACGTATGCCTTGAAGTCGGTAGTCGTACCTCAATAGGTAACACAACTTCACATCCATAGACTAAGGAAAAGGTAGTTTGTCCTGTGGACGTACGAGGTGTCGTACGATTAGCCCATAGGACGGAAGGCAATTCTTCCACCCACTTCCCTTTGGCAGCTTTAAGTCTTTTCTTGATGGAATTGATAATAGTTTTATTACTTGACTCGGCGAGACCATTCGACTGTGGATATCGAGGCGTCGATGTTACCAACTTGATGTTCCTTTCTTCACAAAATCTTCGCGTTCGATCACTAATGAATTGTGTCCCGTTGTCGCATGTTATTTCAGATGGAATTCCAAACCTACAAATGATGTTAGTTTGGATAAAAGAAACGACTTCTTTGTCCCGAACCTGGGAGAAAGACGCTGCTTCGACCCATTTAGAGAAATAATCTGTTAAAACTAAAAGGAATACCTTTTGCCTGGGGGCAGGTGGTAATTTCCCAACGATGTGCATCAGCTTGGGTATTTTGATCTCTTGGTATCTGCTCGATTACAAAGTGACTGAACTTCTTTGCTTCCTTCTTTACTATTTTATACTAAGCAATCATCCTTGCATCTTTTGCTGCGAATTATCCATTAACTTGGTTAAAAACTAAGGACTAGTCGCTCCGGACATGCAAATGTGTTGCCCCCAAGTCGTGAGCAATTTTGATTATTGCAATTAGTGCTTCATACTCTGCCTCATTATTTGTAGCTTTGAAATCGCACCGTATGGAGTATACTATTTTGCCCCCTTGTGGGGACTGTAGGACGACACCCAGGCCTGTTCCGCGTATGTTCGACGAACCATCAACGTCGAGCGTCCAAGTGGTGTCGTGCAAAGTCTCCACAATTAACTCATCGGACGACATTATACTTTCCAGTTCTGGACTGAAATCTGAGACAAAATCTGCTAAGACCTGCGATTTGATCGCCGTCTTGGGGCTTGAAATCCAGATCAAAATTTCTGAGGTAGATGCTCCACTTTGCTAGTCGTCCTGTTAATTCAGGTTTTCTTAACACAGACTTTAATGGAAAGTTAGTTACCACAATTATAGGATGTGATTCAAAATATTGTCGTAGCTTCTTAGCGGCCATGACTAACGAAAGTAAAAGTTTTTCTATAGACGAATACCTGGTTTCTGCGTCTAGTAGAGTTTCTGCGCCTTGTGACAAGTTCACACATGACTTGTCAATTCTTGCGACAAGTTCCTTTTCTATTCGGTTTACGACAAGTGGGAGGTCCATTCCACTTGTACCACGTGTCAAGCCCTAATCTCAGTATATATACACGATTGACTTCTCAGTTTTCCCACTTGTTTCAAAACTCTATTTTGCGACTCTCTCAATTAGAAGATTCTCTCAAATTCAAGTTTACGAGTTCTTGATTTCTACTCGATTCTCAGACTTAATCTTGCTTAAGTGTAGGTTTCTATGTTTGATTATTGTTTCCTTTTACTAGATTGTATTCTAGTTGTTGTTTGTTTTCATTGTTTCCAAGATCAAGTTCTTTGATTTAGGGTTTTTCTTGTTAAGACTGTTCATGTTCTTAAACCCTTCGAACCAGAACTCTCTGATTTGGACTCTTGGACAGAAAATCATTGAACAAATCATGATAAAACTTGTTAATAATGTTGGGTTTTGTTAATCGATCACTTTAATGCTTGGTTCTAACCTGAAATCATGTTCCTTGACTTTAAATTTTGGATTTATGACCATTGGATTGTTCGACTAATTCAAAATCTGAGTTTGGACTTTAATCGACATTAAACTTGAACATTTACAGAATTAAAGTTCTTAAACTTGCTAAATACACTTTATCGAACAAGTCTGAAACAAGGATACTAGATTTTATCTTGCTTTAAAGTGAGTTGATTTTTAAAATTCAATATTTTAACAACTTATGAACTCTACGAATTCTTTCTGTGATTTTTGTGAGTTCTTGGTTTGAAAGATGATTTTCACGACAAGTTTCATATCTTAAGAGTTTTACGATTTCTTTGCATTCTGCCCAAAATTTTCTAAGTATACTTGTCGCAATCTTGTTTCTGCGACAAGTGGTTACCTTTCTTGGATTTGTTTCTACGATTTCTTTCCTAGTCCATTAGTATGCGACTTCTGGACTTAGGAAAAAAAATTAAAATTTTTTTCTGAAAAATCATTTTTTGGGATTTAACTCACAAATTGGACATTTGTCCAACATTTTCTACTTTTCAGGTGATAAAATGGCAAGTGACAATTATGTTGATCAGAATGTCCAAATGGATGAGAATGATCCCCAAATTTCAAGGGATGCACCAATGCCCTCATCCAGATCAAATTTCCAATCACAAGTTGGTGAAAACCCTGACTTAGCACTCATTCATCCGAATGACTACTTGTCGATGTACCCGAACAATCATCATGGTGACTTCAACAATCTCAACATGGATCCTTTGGTACTTGACATCTTCAGAGGCCATCCACTATACTTTGCTCTGAATACAGCTGCTACAGTACCACTCATCTATTTGCAACAAGCTTGGAGGTCCATATCATTTGAGAACAGAAACAACCAGAGATATTTCCAGGATTCAGATTGATCATTTCTCTTCTATTCTGAACTATCAAAGGTTGAGATAAATTCTAGATCTTCCAGAGGCTAATTCTAGAGAAGGTAGAAACAACTTTGATGTTTATCCAACAAATTCTGAAGTATTTGAAGGCATCCGAGCCTTGTGATATGTTGGTGACCTTACTAAGATCAACCAGTTCAAGAAGAACAATCTACCACCATTCTGGTATGCCATGTTCTCAATTATCAACAGGTGCTTCACTGTCAAACGTACAGGGATAGACAACACCAGCATGCATATCTTGATATTTTCCATGCTATTGTGTACGATCTGGATGTCGATTATTCATTCATCTTTTGGACTGAGCTGTATGAAAGAGTAATGGCTAAGAGGAGAACCAAGAAGCCAGTATTTGTTCTTTATCAGAGATTTCTATAGCTGATCATCCGAAGCATGTTGTGATCTAACAGAGATATTCCCAAAAGGAATAATCATGAAGATGGACCAGAGTTTGTGATGAGGTACTTACAGAAGCAAAATCATATATTCAACTACTCAATGCCAGTACCAGAAACATTACTTGCTTATGCTGATCCAAACTCCGAGGGTTTTAAGGAGTATAGAGAGTCTTTGGGACAACCAGAACCGGTTTCCCCTACCCCAGGCTCAAACCCTAGGAGAGCGGAGTCTGTGGGGGTTCAATCTACCAAACGGGGTGAGATGAGAGAAAATTTTGAGAGGGGAACAGGAGAGGGTCAGTTTTCTAGACCTGATACGGTGGGATCCTAGGCTCATGTCACACATCAAGTGGGTTCCACATCTCAACCTGAACAGACTATCATTCCTCAATTGATCCGTTAAGAAGAGAACACCGAGGAAGGTCAGAACTCGGAAACAGAGTCGGATCAAGTGGCAAGTACAGATCATCAAAGTATACCATCTGTAACTGCTGATACAGATGAAGACAGAGATGATGAGCTAATTGATGAGTACAACAATTATGATCTTGGTTATGACTTTGCATTCCTGAATGATGATGCAATGGAAATAGTTGTTGAAACCACAATTCATGAAGTGGTTGGTGATATAAGGAGAAATGAGGGAGAAATAGTAGAAAATGATGATAATGTGAGGTTGAGAGAAAGGGAAGCAAAAGAATATGGTGAGCGTGTGTGCAACATTACCTACCATTCTAGAAGGGCAACCACATCTACTACTTTTCTGCATGTGTTGTGTGTAAGTATTGAAGAAGATGTTAGTCGCCCACTAATGCATTTGCACACCCAATCCAACCATTCTACCACCTCACAATAGGTGATAGCCTTAGATACTCACGGGGATATACCACATATGCTATCTAACTCTCAGTCAGAGAGTTTAGATATTGAAAACAGAGAACATTAACCCAGTTCTTAATAACTTTGAATACACAATTGAGTCTAGAGCCTACTGATACATCTTTTTTTATTCCTAGGACACAAACACATACTACTACTACCATCGGTTGTCTTAGTGACCCGATCAGAAAATCGACAGTAGATCCACAATCTGGACTACGAGGACTGGATGGAAGTCCTTTCATAGTTAATACCATACCAGCTATGAACACAGGCCATACGGTTGTTTCTTCAACTGTTATGACAACAAAAAACCTAAGTGGTTCTGGTGTTACTTTACCTGACTTCGTGTCAAAGGAATTCCTCAACGGTGTCTTAAAGGCTGTTGAAACTGGTTTGAAGGAGCATATTTATGAGGAGATAATTGGAGTGAAAAGGTTGTTGAAGGGAAAGGACCCAATTGTTGATGAACCAGCTCAACCAACCCCACCTCAACCTAATCAACTAGCTGATATGAGTATTCATGAACTCAAATCTTTACTATTTGTCAAAATTTTATCTCAAGCCCTAGCCAACCAAGTTGATTCTGATCTGTTCAGCTTACTTCAATCCCACCACCAACAACCACCACCATCTGTTCAAATCCCAACAGATGTGGTTAGAGCTATAGAGTTCAATTCATTTAAAGCAGGTGTTCTGAAATCTATTCACGCAATGCAATAAGCCTTTGTAGATCTTTATAATATTGTTCAGACATCTTGCAAAACCCAAGTCTCGGTTTCTAGGAAAAGGCATGATCATGATTCAGATCCTGCATAAGGGGGGGAGGTCAAATAAACATAGAGCTGATTTGAGCGTTGCAAATGTTGATGGATCAGAAGGTGAAACATAAAGTCAAACTCAGATGGTAGTGAGATCTGCTCAAGAAGAAACAAGAGGGAAATAGATTGTTTTGAATGTGGATCCGGAAGTAGTGCCAAGGGTTTAAAAGCCTAAGGTAGCTATTAGGGAGGAGATTTCTTGCTAACAGGCATTGATAATGTAGATGTGATAGAACTATCTTCAGATGATGATGAGGATGACCTAAATGAGAAAGATGAGTTATTTTGGAAATTCAAGGTGGAAGAGAAAGAAAACATCATGGATACTGTTGATGATAAATGATGTGAAAGTAGTTGTTCTTGATGTTGAACCTCCTAAGGAAGTGATCCCAGAAAATGAACCAAGTGTTCTAGATGGTTTATTTAGTGAAAGGGATAATGACTTTCTGAGTGAAGTACTTGGATCTAGTACACCAGAAGATATACATCTCAGTCCAGTTCACAGTGATATGCCTGAGCCAATTCAGATTGAAGTACCTTTTGTCCCTGAGTTCAAAGAGTATAACTTTCTTGATTCTTCTGATGTTCACATGAATCAAGTAGCTGATGAGAAAGAGATACAATACCAGCCTAAGTCTAACAACCCTTAGAACCAACCTTAATTTCAACCTGAGTCTAAGCATGTGCTAGTGATGCCTAATGAAACAAGTCCTTCTGCTACTGCAAATGAAGTTGGTCCCTCTAATCCTCAAGCTCAGTTTGATGAATCTGAATTTGGTCCAACAAAAGAACAATTGAGAAAAATTTGTCATGCTCTCAGAACTCCATTCTTAGAAGAAGAGAAGAAACTGTTTGTAAGAAAGATCAGGATTCTGGATACAAATCTTATAATGGGTATTCAAGACAAGTCACCTGACTTTCAGTATGAGTATGTTAGAATGATGATCTTTCTGAAGAGAACTTCTAAAGATATAAAGAGCATATATGGAACAGTAGTTGTCAAAGAGGTTCGTCTAAAAAAGTTTGTGAAAATCTGGTATCCTGAATTCACCGTTCAGAGAAAAGATATGAAGGAGTACATATTCACTGAAGCAGACTTTGTAAATCTTCACTTTGATGATTTGGAGTTTATGTACCATGTTAGAGATATGACTATCAGATTTCCAAACATCATTTATGCCTTGGATACAATCAAGAGGTTTATCAGGACACACATATTCTTCACTTATTGTTATAACTTTCAGCTTGGTATGGAGGCAAATCAAAAGAGATTCAATTTACTTGCACCTGATAAGACCCATCCTGATCTTGGATATACTCCTCTGTACACTGTTTTAAGAGAACCAGAACTTGGAGTTGTATATGAAAATGGGAAAAATGAAAAGGGCTTTATGAGAGCAGCTGAGGTAGCCAAGTATTCTGATGGCACTTTGAAAATAGTTTATAGAAACTTAAGGAGATTTATGAAGAAAGCGAGAGGAGAAGATTGGCTAAAGGAGATCATTTGCCAAGGTTGGACAAAATTTTTACTGCACATGTTATTCTTGCCATTCAAGACAGAATTGAATTCATAGCAGGAATCAAGAGGTTCGAATCATATCTTGGGATTAGAAGAACAAGCTTGAGAAGGTGGACAAGATGATTTTTTTTTATCCTATGCTAATTGATTCAAAAGGGGGAGATTGTTAAGACATTGTTAGTTTGACTCAATTTGTATGTAATGTTGATTTTTTTCTACTTTGCTTTATATGAGGTCAAGGCTTGTTTAACCAATATATAAAACTTTTGTTTCTTTTGCTTTGTAAGCTTTTATAAGACTTGTGACTCTTTGTTAGATATATGACAAAAGCAAACTTTCTCTCTCTAGAAATTCTATCTACATGATCTTATAGTTTATGCTTTAGTGACTGTATTGCTTGAATTCTTGGACTAACATTAATATGAACTCTGTCGTACATGAAATCTTGGAGCAAGATTTCATGGAAAGATTAAGAGTTCCTGAAGTTATCCCCTGCATTCTAAAAGATTTAAATACCTTAAGAGACAATGATAATGGAAAATGTAGCACATGTCCAGAAAATCATGCCTCTAGTCACATAGACTTTCTTGACTCAGACTCTGAGCTTGAAGATGATTCACCCTCTGTCGACTTAAAGACAGGCTCTGTGGAGCTTGAAGTAGTTCCTTGCAAACTAGAGGGGACTAAGCAACCCTCTGGCATTCCTAACAGAATGATCTCTCCTAAACTGAGCTCTGCAATGATTTCTATTTGTCCTAGTTTTATTGATATGTACCTACAAGCTAAGACTTCTCTTGAGTTTGAAAAGATAAACGAACGAAAAGAGTTGTCACTTCAGAAGCCTAAAGCTCAAAAACCTTCCAAGCCAATTCAAGAAAAAATCACTTGGCAACAAAAGTAGAAATGGGTTAATAACAATAAATTTTTTGCTTCTGTGGCAGTAAATCCGATGGAAGGATCCTATAGAGGAAGGGTACGACCTAAGAGCAATCCGAAGAGAACTTTTGATAAACATCAGTCTAGCCTAGATAGGAATTTCTATAAAAAGAAGTCCATCGCAAGGAGAGATTGTAATAAAAATTGCTCTGTACCCCACTTTGATGATTTTAATGAAAAATTCAAACAACTTCCTTCTGGTGTTTCTCTTTGCAAATGTTTCCATCACATGCATGCTTTAAGCCAACATTTCTCAAGCCCTCACTGCTTCCTCTCTCCGCCCAAATCTAAGAATAAAAAATTCAAGGGTGAGAAGAAGAAAAATGTTTCTTCTGCTAAAGAAGGTAAGACCAAACCTAAGGATGCCAAGGCAACCTTAAAGACCCCTATAAAAAATGGACCCATTTGGAAATAGGTACCTAAATCTCCTTAATCTGTGAAGCAGAAGCAGCATGTGCCCATATGGTACCTAGACTCCGGGTGCTCTAGGCACATAACTGGAGACAGAGGGGTGCTCTCCTCATATAAAGAAAAATACGTAGGAGGATCAGTGACCTTTGGAGACAATAAGAAGGGTTAAATAAAAGGCTATGAAGTCATAGCCAACGTGGACGTCGATGTATGCAGAGTTGCATATGTGGATGGCCTTAAACATAATCTATTTAGTGTTAGCCAACTCTATGACAATGGATTCGATGTTATGTTCAAGCAGAAATGTTGATCTCTGCTTAGTGAAGGAACGGGCACAGAGCTTCTTCGTGCCAACAAAAGAGGTGATTTGTACCTCATGAACTTTAAGGCTACCAACAAAGAAGAAAAACTTTGTTTGGTCTCAAGTAAAAACAAAGAGGCTTGGCTCTGACATAACATGTTTTGTCATTTAAGTTTTCATACTCATGACGAGCTTGTTAAATTGTACTTGGTGAGTGGTCTACCCAGTATTAAATTTGATAGGGATCATCTATGCTCCATTTGCAAAATCGGTAAACTCAAAGAGCTGCCCACAAAACCAAGTCAGATATATCGTTCACTAGACCTCTGTACATGCTTCTTGTCGACCTCTGCAGTCTAATTTCAGTACAGAGCCTAGGTGGCTAAAAGTTCATTCTTGTACTCATAGATGAATTCTCTTGATATACATGGGTTGAATTCATCCAAAAGAAGTCTGATGTTACTTTAGTACTAATCAATCTTATGAAGAGAATACAAGTTCTTTATGACAACAAAGTTTAGAAGCTAATAAGCGACAATAGCACAGAGTTCAAGAACTCAACCATTGAAGCCTATCTTTTCGAAGAGGGCATCTCACAGAACTTCTCTGCCGCAAGGACTCCACAACAAAATAGTGTTGTTGAACGCAAAAGTCGAACACTTGTGGAGGCTGCAAGAACTATGCTCACTGCTTCAGGATTATCCACTTCTTTTGGGCAGAAGCCATATCAACAACATGTGTCACTCATAACAGGTCTCTGATAGTGAAGAGGAATTCAAAGACCCCCTACCATCTAATCAACCAGAGGAAGCCGAACATCAAGTTCTTTCATGTATTTAGATGCATTTGCTTTGTCCTAAACGACATAGAACATGTTAGGAAGTTTGATCATAAGGCTGATGAAGCCAAATTCATTGGCTACTCAGCAACCTCTAAGGCTTACATAGTCTATGTTCTGAAATCAAAACTTATACTTCAAAGTATTAATGTTTGTTTCGATGACTCTTTTCAAGTGACTTCTGAGCAAATCAACTCAGGACTCGGCCAACAAATGAAAGCCTCTGGTGAAACATCAACTCAAGCCAATGAGTTAAATCACCTATTCGAGGATATGTTCCATGACGACGACCCCTCTGAAGATGATCACAGAACCTCTGGAGTCGAGGCCTCTGCGGACCAAATAGGTTCATCCCTAACTGGTCCAAATGTTACTTCACCCTCTTCCACTTCTTGTGTAGAAGCAACTGTTGAGGGGGAGAAAGCAGAACATGCAGAGAATGAAGACTCTATGCCAACTCAATCCGATGATCACACTCCATCAACAACAGTGGTGTCAACACCAAAGCAAGACGAGAACTCTAACCAAGGCACCACAGAGGTTTCTACCTCAACTCAAGGAGCACAGTCTAGTCTTGTGGAAAGCACGAATGATCACCCTTCTATCATAGAAGATGCTCAAGAACCTGAAACTCTCTCTACATAAGTTCAATTTGATGCTTCAAATGACCATCTCCCAAGAATGACAAGATAGACTAAAAGTCACCCATAGAGCCAAATCATTGGTGACCCATCTGATAAAGTCAAGACTCGCTCTGCTATTGTAAATTTGTGTTTCTTTACAAATGTTGTTAGTATTATCGAGCCCAAAAGGTTTATGAGGCCCTTGATGATTCAAACTGGATATAGGCTATGAAAAAGGAGCTTCTGCAGTTTTGTTAGAACATAAAATGTTCTATGTTTAAAAGTTTTGTAAAGTAATCATATTTTTGTATTTGGGCCTTGTTCATTAGGTTTGGGCTTAAATGTAAACAAGAGTGTGAGGGTATAAATAGGAGTTGTTTGTAGTTTGTGTTTGTAACTTTCATTTTCAAAATGTAGCAAGTTTGTCTACTGTGTGTTCTAGAGAGAGAAACATTCTGCTCTCTCTAGATTTATGAATAAAACAACAATTCCTCCCAATCCTCGTGTTTATCTTGCTTACATTGAAATAATTGTGATGTACTGTACTCACAAGTGGTATCAGAGCCTAATCGAAGAAAATCATTCATCGAAACGATCGAGATTACATTTTTTTCAAAAAAACAGTTCTTGATCTGAACTCTCTCAGTGATTTGATAAAGACCCTCCTCTATACTTAGTGAAAACTACGTTTATTAATATGTATTAGTGTTTCATCATCAGCGATCAAACTAAGTATGTTCAGTTATCACTGATGATCTTTCCTGTAAACATTCATATGTATTAGTGTTTCACCATCAGCGCTTATATACAAAGTATGTTCAGTATCGCTGATAGTTTCTGATGTAAACAGTTAAACGTAATCTCTGAAGACAAGTTTCGCGTCAACAGATGTTCATAGCTGAATCGAAGACGAAGCTGCTGAACAAAGACAAGTCTACTAGTGACCTGATGCGGATATCAGTGAAGCAAAGACGACTCTACTCATACGCGAAGAAACCTGAAGAAATGCTTCAGCGATAGCTGAACTTCTTTGTATCTCTGAAGGAAGAGATATTCAGCTATCGATGATCACTTAGGCTTATGCCTCAAGTCTCTTTTGTCTTTCCCTTGCACAACTAGTATGATGTGTCAGAACGGACATACCTCTGCCATAATTCGTACAACAACTATGTAAAACTACACTACTCATGATACGACCGAAAGCATGCCTCCCAAAGTCAGACCCTCTCTGCCAATCAATGAAGGACACGTGTAAAGTGTCCTGCCATGCATTTAATGCATAGGGTATAAATAGAAAGATCACCTCTCCATCTGAAGCATGCACCTCTAGACTTAATCTATCTAAAAATATAGAAACCTTTGTTTCTATACTCTCTAAACTCCCATTCTGTATATTCTTGTGCAATCATCTTAGTGTTTTCTTAAGTTTGTTTAGATTGAGTTTTACTTAATCTTATTCCGCAACGGACTTGTAAACTGTGTTTGATTTATCAATAAAACAATTTATTAAACTTTAAATTTCGTGTTTGTATTCAACCCCCTCCCCCTTCTACAAACTTGTTAAGCACCTACGGGACCAACAAGTGGTATCAGAGCAGACTGTTTAATCTAATAGACAAGATCTTGATTTATTCTCTTCCTTGTTATTCTAAAATGGCACTTAACACAAACACAAACTACTATGATAATGGTTCACTCTCTAAACCTCCTCGATTTAGCAGAGATAACTTTCCTCTCTGGAAGAATCGAATGATGCTATTTCTAGAAGGTGTAGACCCTACTATGCCTGATTATGTAGTACATGGACCTTATGAACCTGTCACTATCATAAGCGTCGTTCCCGCCACTACCACCACTCCTGATGTCCCTGAACGATATGCTGTCAAGGAAATAAGACAGTGGAGTGATGAAGACAAAAAGAAAGTAGGTCTAGATGCAAAGGCAAAAACCATTATCTCTATGGCTCTGCCTGATGAAGCTTTCCATTCCATCATGCATCTTAAAACGTCTAAAGAAATGTGCGAAACCATATGCTTTCAATATGAAGGCACCACGGAAATCCAAGAAACTCGAAAGATTAACTTGGTAAGACAGTTAAAGTTTTATCGCTGGTAAGAACGAATCCCTTTCTGATGTTCATCAGCGGTTTAACTGCTTAATCATTGATCTAAGAACTGTTGGTAGGACCTATTCTAATTCTTGAGGTCTTGACTAAATTCTTAGAATGTCTACCTGAAAGCTGGGACAGTTATTCAATACGTCTTAAGCTGACAAAAGACGTAAATTCTCTTTCTCTTAGCACCTTGTATGGAATATTTCTCAACTATGAGTAATCAAATCTCCTGAAGAAGAATCTTGTAAAAGATTCTAAAGACTCCAAAAGCACTCCTGTTGCTTTAGTCTCTTCAGAGATAATTCCTTCTCAACGATCTTCTCTTACTATCACTGAGTTAGATTCTGAATCTGAGGAACTATCAGACACTAATCTTTCAGAGTTTGACGAGTCCTTACCACTCTTGACAAACTCTTTTAAGAGATTTGCATGAAAAAGCAATTTCTGAAGAAATAAGCCTCTATCTCTCACTAACAAGCCAAAATCAACCCCTGTTGATAACGCTACTTCTACTTACTTTAACTGTGAAAAGATTGGACACTTTGCAAGTGAGTGCAGGTCGAAGAAATTCTTCAAACCTTCTACCTCAAGAAGATCCAGCGATGACAAATACCTTAAACTAATAGAAAAATATCAAAAGTTGAAAAACTATAAGCGAAAAGGTAAAGGTCTCATTGCTGAAAAACATGATTGGGCTGAATCAGAAGAATCGAGTTCTGATGAAGAAGAAGTCGCTAATCTCTGTCTCATGGCCGAGATTAAAGAATAAGTGGAAGAATCTCCAGAAACTTCCATGAGCTATATATCATCTCAAGTATCTATCTATACTAATCCCTCTCTATCTGAAGTAGAGAGAAGTCACGCCGTTGATGTGCTGACTATTGATCTATACAATGCTCTAAACGGCAAATCTCTAGCTAAAAGCAAAAACATTGATTTATCAGAACAACTAGAAAAATGCCCTGAAAAGAACAGAGAACTGACTCTTTTAGAGGAAAGTTTGAAAGATCAAGTCATTGTTAATGAAATCATCAGCATAGAACTGGAACAAGCCATCACTTCTCTAAAAGCAGAGAAGGTTACTGTTCAAGGATGGTGCAAATCCTCAACAAATATCACTGAGATTATAAGTGCTCAGATCCTTGCCAGTGATAGAACTGGTCTTGGTTTTTGGAAACCACAGGATGAACCTAAAGAGGATAGTTCCATGCTTAAGTTTGGAACGTTTGTATCTTTTATATCCTTCCATGCTTAAGTTTGGAAAGTTTGTATCTTCTATCCCTGACATTTCTTATGCTAAGTGATCTTCTTCATATCCTTCTAATCCCCTCCCTAAGAAAATATCTAAAGGTTCTAAACCTGCAGATAAAGGAAAATCCATTTTCCATCCTCAGAATGCATCTAAGAAAGCAAAGCTGAAAGTTCCCTCTAAACCTTCAGTAAATCAATCTTCTAACTCTGTGATAGAAATATTTGATCTATGTCCACCAAAGCTAAAGATTGATCTTAAGCCTAAGAGATCTGAAGAAATGAAAATTCCTCCCAAATTTCATGCTAAAGGCATTCTTGGAGTTGGCCCTGCTCATCTTAAATTTTCAAAACCTACTACTCATGGTCCTTAAACCACATTCAAATGTAGAAAATGCTATCACTGTGGATTTTCTGACCATATTGCTAGCAAATGTCCAACTGCCACTAAAGATGATAAAACAGCTAAAGTGAAGATGAATGCCTCCAAGGCTAAGAAGGTCACCGAAGGTGAAATATCGACCAAGGTAAAGAATACCACTAAGGTTAAGAAATTAACCAAGGTGAAGGTTACCATTGAACCTGAATCTTCATCTGTTGTGAAGATTGTTGAACCTTCCATCTTCACTAACCTAAAGGACCCATTGAAAAGTGGGTACCAAACAAAGATTAATCTTCCTTATGTTTTCCAAGGATCAAAGGGCATCAGGTATCTTGATAGTGGATGCTCTCCACGTATGACAGGACAAAAAGACCTGCTCACTGAATACAAGGAAGAGAAAGGTCCCTCTGTGACCTTTGGTGGAAATGGAAAAGAATACACCCAAGGGTTTGGTGACCTCAGCAATGGGACAACTACCTTCAGAAGATTCTCTTACGTAGATGGACTGAAGCACAATCTTTTGAGCATCAGTCAACTATGTGACAAAGACTATGAAGTTCGCTTTTCCAAGAAAGCATGTTCAGTGGTAAATGAGAAAGGGAAATTTGCTCTCAGTGGTTATCATAAGGAAAATGTCTATGTAATAGATATGGACTCTACTACCACTGAAAACGTATGTTTTCTTTCTAAAGGCTCTTCTGATGTCAACTGGCTATGGCACAAAAGGCTCTCTCATCTAAACTTCAAAACCCTAAATTCTGTCTCAACTAAGGAACTGGTTTCTGGTCTTCCTCAGCACTCATATGCTAAAGAATCTCTCTGCTCAGCATGTGAAAAAGGAAAACAGAGAAAAGCTAGTTTCAAGACTAAACAAGTTTCCCCAGTGACAAGTCATCTTCAACTCTTGCATATGGATTTATTTTTCCCTGTCAACATACAATCTATATCTAGAAAGAAATATACACTTGTCATTGTAGATGAATACTATCGCTACACCTAGGTTATCTTTCTTCGCTGCAAAAGTGATACTCCAGAAGAACTAATATCTTTTGTTAAAAAGATGGAATTGTTGAATAATCTCACTGTTCGTTCAATAAGAAGTGATCATGGAACTGAATTCAAAAACAGTTATCTGAACAATTTCTTTGAAAACAAGGGAATTTCTCACAACTTTTCTTCAGTAAGAACACCTCAGCAAAACGGAGCCGCTGAAAGTAGAAACAAAACGATCATTGAAGTTGCTAGATCAATGCTCAGCGATTCTCATCTCTCTACTCAATTTTGGGCTGAAGCTATGAATACTGCTTGCTTTACTCAAAACAGGTCACTGATAGTAAAGAGATTTGGAAAGAGCTTATGAACTATTTCATGGAAGAAAACCCTCTATCTGTTTTCTTCATATCTTTGGTTGCCTGTGCATTATCTTAAACAACAAAGATCTACTTGGAAAGTTCGATCCAAATGCCGATGATGGAATATTTCTTGGATATTCTTCAATCTCCAAAGCCGACAGAGTCTTCAACAAGATAAGGCAAACTGTGGAAGAAACAATTCATGTCACCTTTGATGAAACTCTCTCAGCGAATTCTAAACCAATTACTGACAATGAAGAGCTAAATGTTTGGATGTTTTCTCATTACAGAGAAACAAAACCCTTCTTCTCAAACCATCAGCATACAGATCCTCAAGTTGCTAATGATGATCCAAACATCATACCTTCTATCGCTGAATCCACCTCATGGGTTTCAGTTGAGCCTCTAAACACACTCCCTCCATCAGATCTTCATTCGTCTGAAAACCTCTCTGAAAACCTTGGTCTATCTGACACTCAACAATTAATAGATGATGAACCTCAGGCTTCTTCATCAGTGAACATTCCTATTGTTGATCCAATTCCTGAAATAAGCGATCATGCTCTTTCTCAGTGATGGACCAAATATCACCCCATAGATCAAATTCTTGGTGATCCCGATGCAGGTATTCAGACTCAATGAAGTTCAGGTAATATCTGCTTCTTTGTCAACCTTATTTCATTAATAGAGCCAAAGAAGACTGATGATGCCCTCAGAGATCCAAATTGGGTCAGCGCTATGCAAGAAGAGCTGAATGAGTTTACTCGTAACAAAGTTTGGAATCTCGTTCCTAGACTATCTGATAAAACTGTTATAGGCACCAAATGGGTGTTTAGAAACAAGTTGGATGAACATGGAACTGTAATCCGTAACAAGGCTAGACTTGTTGCTCAGGGATACAGACAAGATGAAGGCATAGACTATGATGAAACATTTGCCCTTGTGGCTAGGCTCGAAGCAATTCGACTTTTCTTAGCTTATGCAGTTTACAAAGACTTCATTGTATATCAAATGGATGTAAAATCAACATTCCTAAATGGAAAGGTGAATGAAGAAGTCTATGTAGAACAACCTCTAGGGTTCTATGATCCTAAGGATCCAAATTATGTCTATAGATTGGATAAGGCTCTCTATGGTCTAAAACAAGCCCCTCGTGCCTGGTATGACACTCTCTCATATTTTCTTATCTCTGAAAATTTTGAACGCGGTAAGATTGATAACACCTTATTTTTCAGACAGATAAAAGGTCATATTATTCTTGTGCAAATATATGTCGATGACATAATATTTATTGCTACTAACCCATCTCTATGTACTCGCTTCGCTGAAAGAATGAAGAAAGAATGAAGAAAGAACACAAGATGAGTATGATGGGAAAGCTAACTTACTTTCTTGGTCTTCAAATTAAACAATCTGAAAAAGGTACTTTTATCAGCCAAGGTAAGTATGTTAAAGATATGCTGAAGAAGTTTGATCTAACTCAAACTTCAGCGATGAAAACTCTTATGGCACCTCCTCTGACACTAAACAAGGATCCATTTGGAAAACCTGTAAATGTCACTGCCTTTAGAGGAATGATAGGATCCCCGCTGTATCTTACAGCGAGCCGACTTGACATCATGTACTCTACATGTTTATGTGCACGTTATCAATTTGAACCCAAGGAATCCCATCTGATCGCTGCCAAGCGAATCTTTAGATATATGAAAGGAACTCCTAACCTCGGTCTTTGGTACCCCAAAGATTTAGGGTTCGATCTAATTGGATATTCAGATAGTGATTTTGCAGGATGTAAACTAGATAGAAAGAGCACCACTGGTGGATGTCAACTCCTAGGAGGAAAGCTAGTAAGCTGGACAAGCAAGAAGCAAAATTCAGTGTCCACTTCCACAACTGAAGCTGAATATATAGCCGCAGGAAGTTGTCGTGCTCAAGTCTTATGGATGAGAAATCAACTATTAGACTATGACCTTCAGCTATCAAAAACTCCAATCTATTGCGATAGTAGTAGTGCTACCGCTATAGTAAATAATCCTGTGCTACATTCAATGACAAAACACATAGAGATCAGATATCATTTTATCATAGATCCTGTGATGAATGGTGATATTGAACTTTACTTTATCCCCACTGACTATCAGCTAGCTGATTTATTCACCAAACCTCTTGATGAGACAAGGTTCAACTTTCTCATCAGTGAGCTCGGAATGTTGAATCTTGAAGAATGACTCTTCATCTTTCACGCATTATGTCAGTGATTCTAAGTTCCTCGTTTATCACTTAATCTCTGAACAAATCTCTGACTCTTAGGTATGTTCTCTCATTCTCAATCACTGAATTTTCATTCAGTAAGACATTTTTCAAAAATCAAAACTTTAATCACTGATTGTTCTTTAAATGATTAAAAGATTTTTGATAAATAAAATCTATCACTGACTTTTCTCATCAGTGATCCTTTTGAAAAGAAAAAACAATCTCTGAATTTTATCAGAGATTCTTTCAAAATGGACAAATGAAACATTTTTTTCTCCTATGACGTCATTTGAACCGACAATCCATGACATGCCTTTTTCTCTGAAACGTTCTTCTGTTGCCCTTCTATCTAATCAACTTCGTAGGATGTGTCCATGTCATGATGATCATTTGTTTTCCTGCCTCACTCATTCTCTTTCTCTCTCCTCATATAAAAAGAATGCCTTTTTTATTCTTATCTCTTTTATGCTTTTTTGTAAAACATCTCAAAGCAAGAAAAACTCTCAAGGCATTCAAGCAAACAAAAACCGACTCAAGTTGTTGAATCTTCATCTTCTTCAGATCAACAGGTTTTGTTTCTCATATTCTTAACTTATTCTTAGAATCCTGCATATTTCTTTATCATGGATTTTTCAAGTTTTCTCAAACATTAAAATCATTTCTTTTGATTTTATCTTGTTTAACAAACTTTTGGTTTTCTTCATGTTCTTTATTTTTCACAAAGAACACTGTTTTAATTTGAAAATATCTTGGTTTTTCTATGTTTCTTTCTAAATACAGAAACTTGTAAAAACTTTATTTATTTTTGGACTCTAAACCTTTCCTTCTATTCTATTATCCTTTCTATATTCATAAATGGCCCAAGCTACGCTCATTGCCTTTAAGAATGTCAAATTCGCTATCACTGATTCTGAGGTCCCAAAGAACAACCATCTCACAAGGTTGGACTTTGAAGCTGACAAATACCCACACATGGTGGATGCAGCTTCATTTCTGAAGCGGTCATGCTTGGCCTACGCTCTAAACGTGGATCCCAAACCATCCATGACTCTTCTTCAATAGTTTTGGTTCACTGCTGATGAAACCACCATCACCAACAAGAAGGTTCAAGTGGTTCCCGCTATTTCTTTCTCTACTGAACTCGGATCAGGCATGCTCACTGCCTATGGCCTCAGGAAGGCACTACGACTCCCTGAGAAGACAACAGTTGGCTTCGATGCCCTCCCTACTGATGCTGAACTCATCCAGTTCTTTGATGATATGGAGTACTGCTGGGACAACAAGCGTCCTCCACCATCCCCAGCAAGCGCCTGACAAAGATTCAGAAGGCAAACATGCCTTCTCAATTGAACTACATCTTTAAGTACTTCAACTACGTTGGCGCTATCTTTGACGATCTCAAGTCAAATATAGAGAAGACAGAGAGGGATCCCAATATCCCTTATGTACGCTTTATCTGTGCGTACCTAAAGTTTCTATACGCTGACAAGCACCCAACTTCTCAAGATGGTACTTTTTCAAAGGTTGATCATCGATCACTTGAGTTCAAGACGGTCGCAAATGAGGTAAGTCTCTAAACTCTACGCACTCATCTCTCTCTCCACTCTTCGACTTCTGCGACCACGCAGGAGGTTCCTTCTCTTGCTATCCCTGCTGCTACCACCGCTCAAAAACGACCATCAACTAGTCTTCATGGTCTTTCTAAAAAGGCCAAAAAGACTAAGGAGACCGCTCCTAGTGATTAATGCCTGAAGTGGTTTCTCAACAAACTACTTTGGATGCTTTTGTGGGTATCTCCTCCACAACTTCAGCAACCATCACATCAACCGTGCCAGCGATTACTTTCGTTGCCACATCAACAGTGATGCCAACCAGCACCTCAGTTCTTCAACAACCACCTGAGGTAATTTCCACCATCCAAACTTCTTTTATCCCCATTACTCATCCTTCTATTTCTTTGGTCTCTAACCCTACATCTCTGTCACATCAACATCATGTTGCACACCTAGGACCTGAAAGTCAAAATTTTGAAGGAGATTTACACTTCTTTAACATGTTTGATAACGCAGGTACTCCTATAACCCTAAACACTACTCCCATCTCACCAAAAAAGCCTGAGCATCGTTGTGCTCATCTGCTAACTTCGCTTGCAGGTCCTACTTTGGCCACTGTTGATGCTTACGTCAACACACTTGCTGAAAAGGTGGAATCTCTCACCACCTCAGTCAACGAATCTACTAGCATTGTCAATCTCGCTGGTGCTGAGTTAAAGAAATTGACTGATGCCTCCTCCTCCAAGGCTAATTCTTCTCAGCTATCAACTGTTCAGGAGGACATTATCAAGATCAAAGATGACCTGGTCAAGACTCGCCTATAGGTCACTCTTATTCAGGGATCACAGAATACCCTCAGAGATGACTTTAGGGATCTCTCTTTCAAGGTTGACTCCTGCACCTCCATGCTTCAGCAGGTTCTTCTGAAGATGAATGAACCATCTCAAACGCCCCCACCTTCCTTCACAGAGAATGATCGCACATCTCTGAACATAGCCATTGAATTCATTCATCAGGATACTTCATAAATTCCTGTCATTGAGGGTAGGCTTCAGCGTTTGGAGGCTGAAGTCCAGTCCCTGGCAACTGCAAAAGCTACTCCTTCTACCGCTGAAATCCCCCCAATCTGATAATGACAAAGAGGGGGAGAAATATCTGAATGAATAAGATATGAGGAAGCTGATGTTGATGTCCAGACGGAAGAACCTCCCTCTCATGTTGAGGGTCAGAAGGTTGCTGACAAAACTTCTCCCTCTTCCTCTCTCGCTCAAATTATAGATGAATAAGAAGAGGAAGAGAATGAAGAAGATGATGAAGAACTTGATCTTCATGATCAAGGAAAAGAGCAACAAGCTGACGACGACGACGACGATGAAGAGGACCAATCTCTTTGGTTCTCAGCAGCGAACGTCTCTTCAGCAACATCTTCGAAAGAAGTTGTCACAGTAGGGGGAGAAGTAGAACCTCTTCAGGTGCTCCTTCCCAAGGCAAGCAGAAGGGTATAACTACCGAGGGAAACCTGAACATAGTTTCACAACCTGAGCGGGAGTATCCTTCTCAGGTATGTCTTTCTATTGTACCCATATCCTTCTATACCTCTCCCACCCCTGTTTCTTTTGAAGCCTTTATCTTTCCCTTTCCTAAAAATAAACACTAAATCCTATTTCACTTCTTGACCAGACAGTTCTCTCTTTGCTTAAGGGAACTGAACTACAAATAATCCCAGCTTCCAAAGCTGAAGAACAAATAATCCCAATCTCATTCAGTGAGATTGATGAACAAGAAGAAGAAGAAGAAGCCCTGCTCCATCTAGGAATGCCCTCCAGACCAGCTCATTGGTCAAAGGAAGAACTGAACAGAAGAACAAAGATGATCTCTCATCTTGAGAGTCAACGGCTGAAGATACCTCTTCAAACTCCATCAACAAAGCTTGATTTCCTGACTGAAGCTGAAATTGAAGAATCTGTCAGATCTGAGAAACTGATCGCTGAATGCCAAAAGGATGCAAATCTAGCTCTCAAGATTCAGTCCTCTCAGGTCAAAGACAAGAAACTAAAGAAAAATCCAGTGGAAGTTCAAGCTGCTCTTTTAAATGAAATTGAAGAGGAGCGTTCAAAAGAACAAGCGGCCAACGATAACACTGTCGAATGGTGTAAACATAAAGTCGACTATCCCTCCGACCCATTGAAGATAACAACTGTTGTCATCTCTGTAAGAAAGAAGAAGGATCAAATTTCTGTCACCATGAAGATAATCAGAGAGGATGCAAGATCAAAGGCTATGTTCGTTTTAAAGCTTGAAAGTTTTGGCTACATGGAATGGCTAGAGTTCAAAGATGTGCTGAAGAAATCCTAGTCAACCTACAGAGGCTATGTCGAAGGCATCCTAGAATCCCTCATCAATAGAGTCTTTACAGTCTTAAACGTGTCATCTGCGCTTCCTTCTAAGCCATTGAAAATAAAAAGGAACCCTGCTTCTTCCTCCTCTGAAAACGTCGCAGCCATCAATAACGACACCTCCATCAAATTCTCAAAGGAAGCATTATTTGGTCCTCCGCCTGATCTCTCAGTTCTAGACCTATCACTGCCTCCTGGTGGACCATATATTCCAGGGCAAGTACTTAATGATCCACATGGAATCTACTTCAGATATGGTGAAGGGGTACTCAGATTTCAATGAGTGTCTGAGATTCCCATCTGCCCCCTGAGTCATATCAAAGATCTTTTGTGTCTATGGTGCGACTTCTCTACATCAGCTGAACTAATCAAGACCATCGTTCGTCAAGAATCAGTAGATCGAAGGCAAAGAGGAGAAGTAGTACCGGACTATATGATAAAGGTTGTAAAATCCTATCTAGATAGCTGATAGATTATTTTTTTTTAATTCTTGTAATCTATTAGTTAGAGTTACATTAGTTAGTCCTTCACTTGTACTTTATATTTTTCATATCTTGTAATTCTTTCCTTGAACTAATGAAAATTTTAGTGAAGTACTTAACCCTATCAGTACTGTAAAATATCCCTCAAAATAGTAATTGGGACATGTATGTTATGAGTCCTGATTATTCCACATTTTGAATTATAAAGTAATTTTCTTCAGTTATTTTGTCATTATCAATTAGGGGGAGATTGTTGATTTAAACTCTCTCCGTGATTTTATAAAGACTCTCTTCTATACTTAATGAAAATTACGTTTATTAATATGTATTAGTGTTTCAGCATTAGCGATCAGACTGAGTCTGTTGAGTTATCACTGATGATCTTTGTCCCAGCCACTGCATACTCAAAATTACTGCACAGAATCTTGAGCATGCAGTGGCTGGGACCGCCCTATATGTGGTAGGGCCTGATGATGATGTGAAAGAAATCAAGGAATCAGTCATGGGCGATATGAGGAATGTTAGGAATAGGATTGATAAAAGCGGCGAAGGTGTCTATGTTCAAGCATCTACTCTTGGATCATTGGAGGCATTGTTGGATTTTTTAAAGACTCGAACAGTAAGCATACCTGTTAGTGGTATAGGTATAGGTCCCATACATAAGAAGGATGTCATGAATGCTAGTGTCATGCTAGAGAATAGAAAGGAGTTCTCAACAATCTTAGCTTTTGATGTCAAAGTGAACCCAGAGGCCCGAGAGCTTGCAGATTACCTTGGTGTCAAGATTTTTATAGCTGATATCATATACCACTTGTTTGATCAATTTAAGGCTTATATCGATAATCTCCAGGAAGAAAAGAAGAAGGAAGTTGCTGAAGATGTTGTATTTCCATGTGTTCTCAAAACCATGCCAACTCTTGCTATAACCCCACCAACCACTCGGTTCTTTTCTTAGCAAAGAAATGTTTCATTTTCTTTAGGGACGCAGCATATCTGCTATCTAGTCTTCAATTAGAAGATTTAGATATTGAAAAAGAAGGAAAGTTGCCCCACCTTCGCACCTCTTTCATGCACAGTGAGTCCGTGTAATATTTGTTGCTGTCTCAACAGTTTACACAATTTGAGCCTGATGTAGCTAAGTAGCTTCAATCATTTCTACACATTCACGAGCACACAAGGAATGAGTTTTCTTGTCATAACATTCATAGAAAATTTTGTGGTTTTTCGATGATTGAATGGAAGCCCTAGGGGAGTGAACATCACAAAAACTCCTTTCCAAAGTACATATGTTGTACAAAGTGGCTCTGTGTTACTTACAGGCATTCTAACTGTTTCATCTGTTGATTCAGGTTTACAATTCCTATTATATCTGAATTTGAAAAGATTCGGATATATACATTTCATGAATTGACGGATACTCAGATCACAAGTGGGCGAATGTTAAATTATCAAAAAGGGGAGATCAAAGAAAGTGCTGAAATTGAAGAAAGTTTTGATGCTCATGATGCTCACAATCATCAAAAAGGGGGAGAAATCTTACAAATTTCAATTTCAAAGTTTTAAAGAAAGTTATTTCTGAAGACAGTCTAGAGATCAAAGAGATGAAGATGATGTTTCAATTTATCAAAGATGAATATTTCAAAAATTGTATTGACTCTTTCTGTATCATGTGATGTCTGCTACAAGTTTGTTTTTCATTCCTCCTACAAGCTGATTGAAACAAGTTCTTAAGCTGAAAGTCTATTCAACTCGCAGTTCAAAGACAGATTCTTTGTTTTAAACTTAAGGTGCACCGTGGAAAGTCACGTAAGTCTCACATTATCTTTCTTGTGTGCTGATCCGATGTGATTGAGTTTCTACAGTTAAAAGTTGCGGGATAGTGCATTCAGTCGAGGATACTGTACATTGAATCTGGTCACAAAGTTGAAACTATAAAGACCAAGACCTTTATTCAAGGGGGAGCTTGGAAAGATATGAAGATACGCAACACCAAAGTTCTTCAAAGATTCAAGAGGGAAAAAAGATCAAGGCCTGAAGTATTTCAAGAAGATAAATGCTTTATTCAACTTTAGGGGGAGATTGTTAGGACTGAAAGTCCTATGTGTTGAAACTGAATAAAGTATTTATAAGGGTTCGAAATGTAATTCTTTAATAGTTAATTAGTTAGATGGGCCCAAGCCCATAAGCCCATTAGGTCTGTAAGCTTATGTATATAAAGGCGTTTCTAGTTCATATTTCAGGTTACTCAAGTCTCATTATTTCAATTACTAGTCTATAGGTTTACTCTCTCTGATTAGAAATCCTTTCTGTAAACCTGTAACCCTTTGATTTCATATAAATCATATGACTAGTTGTTGTGACTCATATATTGTTCATCTTTGATATTATTTGCTGCTGATTGCACTGCTACTGGATCTACAGAATCTTCTTCAGAGATGGTGAAGGGGTACTCAGATTTCAATGAGTCTCTGAGATTCCCATCTGCCCCCTGAGTCATCTCAAAGATCTTTTGTGTCTATGGTGCGACTTCTCTACATCAGCTGAACCAATCAAGACAATCATTCGTCAAGAATCAGCAGATCGAAGGCAAAGAGGAGAAGTAGTACCTGACTATATGATAAAGGTTCTAAAATCCTATCTAGATAGTTGATAGATTAATTTTTCTTAATTCTTGTAATCTATTAGTTAGACTTACATTAGTTAGTCCTTCACTTGTACTTTATATTTTTCATATCTTGTAATTCTTTCCTTGAATTAATGAAAATTTCAGTTAAGTACTTAACCCTATCAGTACTGTAAAAGATCCCTCAAAATAGTAATTGGGACATGTATGTTATGAGTCCTGATTATTCCACATTTTGAATTATAAAGTAATTTTCTTCGGATACTTTGTCATTATCAAATAGGGGGAGATTGTTGATCTAAACTCTCTCCGTGATTTGATAAAGACCCTCTTCTATACTTAATGAAAATTACGTTTATTAATATGTATTAGTGTTTCATCATCAGTGATCAGACTGAGTCTGTTGAGTTATCACTGATGATCTTTCCTATAAACATTATAGGTATTAGTGTTTCACCATCAGCGCTTATATAGCGCTTTTATACTGAGTATGTTCAGTATCGCTGATAGTTTCTGATGTAAACAAGTTTCGCGTCAACAGATGTTCATAGCTGAATCGAAGACGAAGCTGCTGAACAAAGACAAGGCTACTAGTGACCTAATGCGGATATCAGTGAAGCAAAGACGACTCTACTCATACGCGAAGAAACCTGAGGAAAAGCTTCAACGATAGTTGAACTTCTTTGTATCTCTGAAGGAAGAGATATTAAGTGATCGATGATCACTTAGCTTATGCCTCAAGTCTCTTTTGTCTTTTCCTTGCACAACCAGTACGATGTGTCAGAATGGACATACCTCTTCCACAATTCGTACAACAACTCTGTCAAACTACATTGTTCATGATACGACCGAAAGCATGCCTTCCAAAGTCAGACCCTCTCTGCCAATCAATGAGGGACACGTGTAAAATGCCATGCCATGCATTTAATGCATAGGGTATAAATAGAAAGATCACCTCTCCATCTGAAGCATGTGCCTCTAGCCTTCATCTTTCTAAAAATATAGGAACCTTTGTTTTCTATACTCTCTAAACTCCCATTCTCTATATTCTTGTGCAATCATCTTAGTGTTTTCTTAAGTTTGTTTAGATTGAGTTTTACTTAATCTTATTCCACAACAGGCTTGTAAATTGTGTTTGATTTATCAAGAAACAATTTTTTAAATTTCGTGTTTGTATTCAACCCCCCCCCCTTCTACAAACTTGTAAAGCACCTACGGGACCAACAACAGTGACTTTGTCAATAAACAATATTTGTGGATTTTTCAATTCTTAGTTTTGGAGCTTAATTGATTGAGTTTTGATGCTAGATTGATTCTTTGCTTAGAGTCGAATCGTATGGAATCAATCACATTGTTTGATTTCAACAAATTTGGAAGATTTGATCGATTTTGACGATTTTTGGTTCGAAAAATGGAATACAATGTGTTGAGATCGATTTCACTCATAGAGGCATTATTGTCAAAGATCATCAACTACAATTATGTTCAGAAATGATTTTCGAACCTGCTTGCAAAGTTTCATCTCAAAATTCAAAAAATTGAAGGAGAATTTGAAGAATTTTGGAGTTTAAGTCGAAAACAATCGTAAGATCTATAGAATTCGCATGATTTTGAAGAACTCGCATGAAGAACACGCATGAAGAATTCGCATCGCTCAGTTTCAAGTAATTCGCATGACTGAACCTTGGACACAACAAAATTTTCTAAGTCAGTAATTCACAAGTAGCTTGGTGCGAAAAGTGGGGAATCCGCATGCAAATGTGCTTAAGTTGTGTGTGAATTATGAAGAAATCGCAAGCCACTTGATATGAAATATCAAGAATTTGCATGATGTTATGTGCGAGAAGTGGCTTCCACGATGAAATATTTTCTAAGTATAGATTTCGCATGAAAGGGTATGCGAAAAGCTGAGATTTCGTATAATGTACCCTGTGAAAAGCAAGGAATTGGCATGATGTTATATTCGAAATGCGAGCAATTTGCATATAGGCGTATGCGAAAAGTAGGAATTCACATACAAGCCTATGCGAAAATTTGGGATTTCGTCTCATGCCTCATGCGAATTGTGCACTTAGAAGTTTAATGATCTGTGAATTACTAATTATGCGAAAAGTTTTTGTTTGGTATGTGAAAAGTAGTTGTTCTGAACCCATTTTGCAACAAGTTTGCCTTGTTCTCGAGATTTTCCATGTAATGCATATGTGACATCATTCCTATCTTCTGTTGGTCACATATTTTTAGCAATTGGTCTAGATTTTTACGAGTGCTCATGCTTGTCAAGATTTTCAGATACTAGTTGTTTGGATTTAGTCTCTGATTGAATTGGATTTGTAGCTTGAGTATCTGCAATCATTATTCTGGTGTTTTGAGTGCTTATAATCATCCAGCTGATTCATGAAAAAAGGAGTTCTGAGTTCGTTCGTTTAGTGTTCTGGAAAGCGGTTAGAAAATGAGCGTTTTTCATCAGTTGTTGAACATATTTCAAAATAATCTTCTAACCCTTGCATTCTAGTGTTTGCTACAAGATGCTTCCTCCTGCAAGCTGATCAGACTAAGTTCTTAAGCTGAATTCCTATTCAACTCGTGGTTCAAAGACAGATCCGGTGTTAGAACATAAAATGTTCTATGTTTAGAAGTTTTGTAAAGTAATCATATTTTTGTATTTGAGCCTTGTTCATTAGGTTTGGGCTTAAATGTAAACAAGAGTGTGAGGGTATAAATAGGAGTTATTTGTAGTTTGTGTTTGTAACTTTCATTTTCAAAATGTAGCATGTACGTGTACTGTGTGTTCTAGAGAGAGAAACAGTCTGCTCTCTCTAGATTTGTGAATAAAACAACAATTCCTCCAAATCCTCTTGTTTATCTTGCTTACATTGAATTAATTGTGATATACTGAACTCAAAAGTTTGAGCGTAACAAGGTATGAACCCTAGTGCCTCTGCCGAAAGACAAAACCGCAATAGGGACAAAATGGGTCTTTAGGAACAAGAAGGATGAAGATGGGGTGGTTATTCGAAACAAAGCAAGACTGTTGGTCAGAGGATATTTCCAAGAAGAGGGGATTGACTACAAAGAAACTTTTGCCCCTGTTGCACGACTCGAAGCAATTAGGATCTTCCTAGCCTTCGCAGCCTACAGAGGTTTTAATGTTTGTCAAATGGATATCAAGTCAGCCTTTCTAAATGGAAAAATACAAGAAGAAATTTATGTCCAACAAGAACCAGGGTTTGAGAGCTCAAAATATCTTGACCATGTATACTATCTGGACAAGGCTCTGTATGGGCTCAAACAGGCCCTAGAACATGATATGATAGGCTTTCCAACTTTTTGCTTGCAAATAATTTCGAAAGAGGTACAGCTGATACAACTTTATTCTTTAAGAAGAGAAAAGGTGACATTATACTTATGCAAATTTATGTGGATGACATTATTTTTGTGTCTACAAATGAATCTTATTGTAAAAAGTTTGAAACATTGATGAAGAGTGAGTTTGAAATGAGCATGATAGGAGAATTAACATTCTTTCTCATAAACAAACAACAGAGGGTATTTTCATAAACCAATCCAAATATGTCTCTAACATACTTACAAAATACAAACTCTCTGACTCTTCAACTACGAAAACCCCCATGGCCATTGGATCTAGGCTCTATGCAGATCTAGAAGGTAAATATGTGGAGTGCAAGCTCTACAGAGGCATGATTGGGTTTCTTCTGTACTTAACAATTAATAAACCTGACATAATGTTTTCTATATGCCTTTATGCAAGATTCCAAGCTAACCCAAAGGAATCTCATCTTCTTGCTGTTAAGAGGATCTTTAGATATCTAAAGGGAACCAAGAATCTTGGCCTTTGGAATCCAAAGAACTTTGGCTTTGATTTTATGACTTATACAGATTCAGATTACGGAGGATGTAAGCTTGACCTAAAGAGCACCTCTGGGAGTTTCCAATTCCTAGGAGGAAAACTCGTAAGTTGGACTTCTAAGAAGCAGAACTGTGTGTCTACTTCTACGGCAGAAGCTGAATATGTAGCTTCCGCTAGTTGTTGCTCACAGGTTATGTGGATGAGAACCAAACAAAGGGACTATGGTCTGGATATCGAGAAGATTCCCATCCACTGTGACTCAAAGAGTGCCATTGCGATCTCTGCCAATCCTGTTCGGCACTCTAAAACTAAACACATTGATATCAGGTACCACTTTCTCAAGCATCATGTAGAGGAAGGAATAATTGAAATATATTTCGTGCCCATAGATTATCAGCTTGCCGACCTATTCACAAAAGCATTAGACGAGAAGAGATTCTCATTTTTGGTTGGTAAGCTAGGTGTTAGAGTTATATTGTATTCAAGATTAAAAGAAGGTCAATGTTGTAAATCTGTAAAGTGTAAGGGTTTTAGTGTAAAATCTAAGTGTTTGACTTTTGTTTAAGAGAGGTCATGTTGACCATTTAAATACCTTGTGTCTTTGTAATTGTTTGTAACAAAGATAGAACACACGTACGCATATTGTCAAGAACACGAACACAGACAACTTAGAGAGAAGACGCACCAAATAGGTATATGAAGCTATGGAGATGTTGTAATTCTTGATCAATCAATAAAAGAATGTTTCCTACATTGATTGTGTGTGATTTACTGAGTTTGAAACTGGAACAACAATTGGTATCAGAGCTTAATTCGATCAAAATCAACAGAAAATGGCATCGCACTCTGAGTTTCTGTTTTTCGATTGATTTTTGGATTATAGATTGTAATTGGTTGAATATTTGGTTGTATGGTATTCAATTAGTATCATATAACTGTTTTGTATAGGTTAAAATCACAATTGCACTGTAATTTTTCATTCAATTTGGATTTTTGTGATTTTTAGTTTTTACGAGTTCGAACATTGGTCAATCATGGAATTGTAATTTTGAGTTTGTTTTACTATAATTCTTTGTTTTTAATTGGTTCAAATAGTGATCATGGACAAATTGATCAAGTTTTAGTAAGGTTTCAATCGATTGGAATAAAATTTTCATCGGGAAATTGAAGAACTCGCATAATCGCTGAAGAACTCGCAAGATCCATACTTTTCGCATAAGGAATTCGCTTAGATTTCTATTTTTGTGAAAATACAAGTATGGAATTCGCATAAGAGTTTTATACGAAACTCACAGAACTCGCATATAGCCTTATACGAGAAGTGAAGACATCGCATAACTCTCTCATACGAAAAGTTGGTGGAAATTAATTCTAATGACAGAATTCGCACAAGGCTTTATACGAAAAGTGGTGAATTCGCATAATGAGGCATACGAATTTCTCAGAATTTGCATAAAGATATCAAGGAATTTTTTCTGAGTTTAGAGTTCGCATCTCCCTGTCATAATAAATGTTCATGCGAAAAGATTAAAGTTCAGAATTTTATCTAAGTCAAGAATTCGCTTATAGTAGTGTGCAAATTGTTCAGAATTCGCATACAGCGTCGTGCGAATTCCTCAGATTTCGCCTATAGCGACGTGCAAATTTCGTAGAATTCGTATACCAAGTCATGTGAATTGTTTCTTGTGTGTGAAATCTAATCTAGTGGTGCTTGAATTGTTCATTTTCTACAAATTCTGGTGTTCTTTCTTTGATGTGCGAATTGTTTTGAAACTCAGTGGTGTGAGGATTCTTACCTTAGAAAAATTTTGGAAATTTTTTTATGAAAATTTTTAAGTGTTTTAATTGGAGATTATCATTCGAACTAACGATCATTTCTAACTCATTTTCAACATATTTCAAGATGTCTTACATTGACGAGAAAGGAAATACTATCTTTTTTTGGTAAAGTAGTATCCCAGACCACTTTGGGCCCGGACTAATCTCCTGGAAAACAGGCCTATGGCCCGCGGGCATTCATCCCGTGGCAACAATGCTGTGAGTGGGGTTCGAACCAGGGCAACCGCTATGAAGTCCTCAGGCTCTTACCACCACGCCACAACCTTGTGGTTAGGAAATACTATCTTGACAAAAAGAGATTGTGCTATCGCTTAAATGCGAGAGATTCCAGTCCTTGAAGCTGAAAAAAAGAATCTGAAAATTCAAAATTCACTTCTTCTTGATTAGATGAATAAATAGAAAGAAAATTATACATTTTTAGAGAAAAAAATTATTTGCTCAGATTGCATTTCTAACTCTAAAATAAATTTTGGAGAAATCATTGAGTCAAAAGAAAAGGAGATTTCAAATCTTCAAACCAAGATGAAGAAGTCTAAAGGTCTTAATGCAAATTCTACATCCAAGAAAAAGATAATGCAAAGAGAAATTGATGATCTTTGAAGAAGAGCAAATATTCCTGGAGAAACATGTGATGGACTGAAAAAGATAATCTCACAAATATTCTCTGAACGAAACTAGTTAAGAGATAAAGTGTTTAGTCTTGGGGTTGAGATAAACATGTTCAAAGAGAAATTTTCACAAGAGAAAGACAAAACAAGAGATCAAGAGAAGATAAAAAGATTGAAAAAGAAAATGTTGTACTTCAAAATAGGATTGTTGAAATGAAAGAACAGATCTCTCAAGATGAAAAGAAGTTAAAGAAAGAAAGAGAAGAGTTTGAAAGAGAAAAAAAAGCTTTTGCACAAAAGTTTTCTGACTTTTCAAGAAAATCTTTTGAAGACAAGAAGATAGTTGAACTTAAATGTGCTAAACTTTCTCAACAAGTGTCAAACTTTGAAAAATTTATCATCATGGAGAGAGACAAATTTGAAAAAGAGAATAAGAAAGCTTAACAGAAGAATGTTGGTGTGTGTAAGGAAATATCTGAATAGAGAAAGAGTGTAGAGAAAAATTTTGAAGAAGAAAGAAAAGCTTTTGAGACTGAGATAAACAAGCTGGCAAGAAAACTATTTGATCTATCATCAACTCTTATGAAGGAGAAGAATGCAATGTCTGAATTACACAAGAAATTTGATCTACTTTCAAAGGAAAGAAACAATTTATCTTTAAAGGTCAAATAACTTGAAGAGATTATGTTCAAGGTGAAGTTGACTAAGCAAAAGACGCCATAATCAATTGTTCAATCACCAAGAGATGATCTAGATGATTCAGAATGCGCATTCAAAACAGCTTCAAGTTCACATTTTATGAATGTTTCTAATAATCATTTGTTTGAATCAGGTGATAATCATACTTCTAAACATAAAGATCATATCCGTCCTACTAACCTTTTCTATGATAAACTTGTGATGGTTCAGGTAAACATAAAAGGACAAATGACAAAGAAAAGTGGATTTGGAGAGTGAAAGGATCCTCAGATGAGAAAAAGGAACATAAATCATTTGTGTATGCATCCAATGTTAAAAGGAACAATGCTCCTAAAGGTAAAACTTTTGGCAAAGCTAATCTTGTTTATACTGTATATCAATTGATCAAGTTAGCATAGAAGAAAATTAATTGTTCTTACTGTGGTACAAATGATTTTGGTAGCAAAAATTATGTGAATTACTGGGGTTGTTCTTACTACATCTCTCCTAATAGAACTTCAACTAATAAAACCACGACCCAAATACCAGTGGGTACCAAAACCTAAATCTGTGTTGTAGGAACCTAAAGACTAAGGGGAGAAAGATGAATGGCTTCTAAACAATACAGTTTAGAACCCGTATCTAAAAGATCAAAGTAGACTTCTGAATACAACAGTTCTAACCTTTTACGTCAACGAATATTGGTTTCTGATTACACCATATCAGAACTCGGTCTTCAATGTTTAATATGTTTGGATTTTCAATAAAATACTTCAAGACACGGTCTTTAATGATAAAGATGAACAGTTACTATTCTTACCAGAGAATACGTGACGATGGCTTCTAGATAATTCTGTTCAGATACTGAAAAGATAAATCTTTTTAGGAAGTTTTTGTTGTGTTAAAATTTTCATTGTCATATTTTTTTTATGGGGGAGATAGTAGAAAAGAGAAATGAGATTAATCGTTATATTCATATTGTTCTCTACTAATAATTTGACTTTTTACAGATACAGTGGAGGAGTATTTGAAGTTTTATCAAAGGATTCTTAAATGATAATATTCATTTTAGGGGGAGTTAAGATTTCTACACTGAAGGTATATTATTCTGAATCTTAAACTCTATCATATTTTAAAAGATGAACGACTTTCGTGTATGAAAAATGTTTTCCTAAACGTTCAAACCACTTCATGTTTTCAAATGTTTTATGAATTTTGTTAGATCACAGATTTATTGGATTCAAGATCATCCAATCGGAAGACTGGAATCTGAAGCTAAAGCTGAAAAGCCACTCTCAATATTAATCTAATGTTAGTTTGTAATAAAATGTCAAAGTTTGTTTTAGTATTTTATATTATTCCTAAAATATCTATTTAGATATTTTTTTAAGATATTTTAGGATATTATTAGTTTTAGATATGATGTTATGTTAGATTAGATATTAGGTGAGATATTAGAATATCTCATATCTGATCTCGATCTCAATCTCAATCAACATCCAACATTGTTCATCAGAGAGAAAAACAGAGAGAGAGCTTCAAAGAGATCATATTCAAACTCTGTAATCCATGGCTATTAATCAAACAGGTTGGTAAATGGTATATGTTTGTGTTTGTTATTGTTATTGTCTGGTAAGATCTTGTTCAAATATAAAGGACCGACAATTGGTATCAGGGCTTAAACCAGATTCAAATCAAATTTATAGAACTCATTGTGTTCTTCATCTTCAAAGTCACTGTACCATCGTTCAAATTTTCCAAAAGTGTTTGTTTTTTAATTCAAAAGCTTGTAACTTGTTATAGATGGTTAGGCGATCGTATTGTCAAATTTTAGAATTGTAAATTGATTTTTAGATAGGTGTGTCTGCGTGTTTCAGAGCTGATTATCGAAGAAGAACACACACCGGTCGCAACACGGGTCGCTCTACCCCGGTCACAACACCCCAGTCGAACAACCCCGGTCGAAGGCAAGACACCGGTCCATACCAGTCGGACGGACTACGGTCGATGCATCACTCCGGTCGACGCAATACTCCTGGCGCAACATCATACCGGTCAAGCACCCCAGTTTACGCCATCAACGTCTCGCGCAAAACTCCATTTCGCGCGATCAACTATTCGTGGGACCCATTCCTCGCGCAAAGTCTGTTTTTGCGCCACCCACTATTAGCGCAAAGTTGACTTTTGCGCCAGCCTCCTTTAGCAAAAATTTGTGCTTTTGCGCCAGTTCTTAACTTAGCCTTTCTTAATCGAATTATTCAATATTTATCTGATTTTATCTGGACTAACGATCAAATACAAGTTCTTATTGCACAGAAATCAAACAGGATGACATCAAGAGAAGCTCTAGCTATTGGAACTGACACAAAGACACCAGTACTCTTTAGGGGAGAGTATGAGCACTGGAAAGTTCGATTCATGGACTTCGTAGAAAGACATGATTTGGGTGAATTGATCATGAAATCATTAGAAGGAGGAGTTATGCCACCTGTTATGAAGACTCGTATGGTTAGGACTGAGGAAGAACCATATCAACTAAGGTTTGATGAACTCGATGGTGAAGACCTAAAGAGGGCAAAAGCTGATAGATTAGAAAAGTCTTTTATTCTTCAAGGCATTACTAATGAAATATATGTGAAGATTGACAGCTACAAAGCTACAGGCAAACAGATGTCGGGTCAACTGGAGAAAATGATGCTTGGTTCAAAAGTTGGAAACTAGCTCAAGATATCCAACTGCCTCAACAACTATGAAGAGTTCAAAGGCAGAGTTGGAGAATCTCTATCAGAAACATATGACAGATTTGTGACCTTGCTGAATGAGTGAAGCAAGAACAAGGTCAATAAATCACAGATAGAGCTGAATGTCAAATTTCTCAGCATCCTCCAGCATGAATGGAAAAGATTTACAAGACAGATGAAGCAAATAAAAGATCTGAATGATATTCCACTTCATGAGGTATATGAAACCCTCAAGCAGAATGAGGAAGAGGTGGATGAGATCTTGGATGAAAAGAGACAGGGTGAGAAGACAGTTTCTGATTCAATTTCTCTTGTTGTGAAGAAGAAGAAAAAGAAGATGATTGTGTCTGAATCAGAAGAGGTTGATAATGAAGCGAACTCTGACTCTGACGACTGTGAAAAACTAAATTAGGCTATGCTTATGTTGACCAAGGCTTTTCAAAAGAAGTTCTACAAAAAGCCTAGCTAAAACAGTTGGAGGTATTCATCTGGTCCTAGTAACTATGTTAACAAGGAGAGATTTGAAGGAAAGAGGTTAGAGGAAAGGAAGCCAGAAGAGAAAAGGTATAAAGCTGAAGAGACCAATCAGCAAGAACCTCCAAAGTGCTACAATTGTGGTAGACTTGGACACTTTGCCAAAGACTGCCGAAAACCCAAAGTTCGGAACTCCGATTATTACAAACACAAAATGCTTTTAGCTAAGCAACGGGAAGCTGGAAAGGCATTGATGGCAGAAGATGTATGGCCCAAGATTTACTAGCATAAACACATACAGATTATCACAAAACACTTTGTTTATTAATCACAAGAATTACATCAAGCCATAGATCTATTAGTGATTAATCTTTCAAGATAGAATGTGTTTGTGTGTGTACTCAATGTGTGCAGCTATGTGTTCTTACTCTCTCTGAACTACCACCAATATTACACCTTCACTTTCACACACTAACTCTCTTTCTTACATACAAACAATACAAGAACTTGCTTATATATAGGTCAACATGACCAAGCAAGGTCAAACCTTCTAAGCTTATTACAACTCACACAAAAACACTAATTACAACAATGACCCTCATTTAATCTTGAATACAATTACTGTCTAACAATCTCCCCCTTTGGATTAAAGATTAAAAAAAAATTGGCAATAATCTTCAAGTTTTCATATCTTCAGAATTAACTTCAACTTCAAATCTTTTCTGACTTTGACATCTCGAAAACTTTGATAATTCTTCAAACTTGTCTCTCCCTTTGAATTAACTTTTGCATATTCTGAATAAACAAACTTTCTTTCAAACTCTGACTTTCTTCAACTTTTTCTTTGACAAACTTTCTTTATCCTTTGACTTTAATCATCTGAAAACTTTATCACCTCTGAAATCTTTAAAACTTCAATCTGATGTTGAACTTTTGATTATTCTCCCCCTTTTTAATGATTTGTAAGAATCAAAATCATTAAAACACTTCAAAGTCAGATTTGTCATTGAATGAACTTCCCACCATCTGATAAGCACATTCTTCATGAACTTTCATATCCCCTTTATGATAAGAGATAATTTCCCCCAAAACATGATGTGATAAAATCTGTCATCTGATCTGAAAGAGCCGTTGAACCATGAATGTATTCATCTAAATCTTTTCAAATTCAAACAAAATAAAAGTTGTATCCCTGAATCAACATATGAAACAGTTAGTAATGTCTGTCAGTAACACGGAGTTACTGTGTACAACAAATGTATAATATAAGGAGCTTGTTTGATGTTGACTCCCCAGGACTTCCATTAAATCATTGAATAACACAAGGTAATTCTATGAATGTTCTGACAGAAAAACATATTCTTTGTGTGCTCGTGCTTGTGTTTTGAAAGAATTACCACAAATGATTATGTTTCATAAGGCTCAAAGTATGTAAATAACTGAGACAACAATGATTGTACATGGACTCAACGTGCATGAGAAAGGGTTGAAGGTGGGGCAATTTTCCTTCTCTTTCAATATCAACATCTTCCAAGTAAAGATCCGATAGATTATGTGCTGCTTCCCCAAAAAATATGAAACATTCTCTTTTTGAGAAAAGAATGAGTAGCTAGTGGGGTTGTATGCAAGAGATGGCATGGGCTATTTGCCTATTTCAATGATGGTCACGAAAGAAATGTTAACCAATCAGTAATGTGGCTGCCCGGCTCAGAAAGATGTTTGGTGCAGAATTCTGATATTCTTTTAACTCTATTCTCACACCCTCTTTCTTTTAAACATTTAAGCTCACATCTAACCAATCTCTCATTTCCATTTTACCTCAACTCACTCTCACACTCAATTCTTTTAGACCCCTCTCCCCTCAATCACTCAAAGGATTTCTTCCGCGGTAGGAAACACTGGTTATCGTGAATCCATGGAAGATCTATGAAGCACTCACACTGAATCCCATGTTCCTAAAAGTACATGTTGTTCAATGATTTTCTTGACATGTACAGCACAAGAAATCATATGTCAGTGTTTGTATGCTCATTCAAAAATCAAAAATGAAATTTGAGCATTTTGAACATTTAAGATATCTCAAAACTTTATATGAATGAAAAGAAGAGAAATGTTTTGAGAATCTGACAATGATTAAGATCAGATCAAATTATCATGAAGAAGAAAAAAAATTGGGAATTCATAGACGTTTGTTATTTATATGAACAATATAACATAATCAATTTGAAAATACTGAACCAGTATGTGTATGAATACTTGACAAAGTATATAGAAAAGAAAATACGCAAGTATTTTTCTTTAAATAACACACGGCCAGATAAACAATAACATTCACAAGTAACCACAAATCATTTAAAATTCACACTTCTCAAATCATAAAAACATTTTAAGATCGTGAAGTGATTTGAACATTTTCACAAGTGTTAGAGTATAAGGATTAGAATGTTATACTTGTTGATCAGAATCCTTAACTCCCCTGGAATGAATATAACAATTGAAGTATCCTTGAATAGATATCCTCCCCCTTGATATATGTAAAACATCAATCTTTATAAAATATTTTTATAAAAGATATAACAATATAATTTCTAAACTTCCTATCAAAGGAAACACTTCCTGAAAAGATGTAATCTTGAAAGCATCCTTCAGAAGAAAAAATTTGAATACGGGTTTTGAACTGAATTGTCCAAAAGCCATTGTCACATAAAATATCCTGCAAGAAAAAGTTTTTGGTAATCATTATACAAATGATTCCACTTTAATTAGACAACATATGATGAAATATCCAAGATATATTCAAAGAAAGCACAAGATTAGAACACTCCCCCTAGAATCATGAAGTGGCGTTTAACATATCAAGTTTGCTAACTAAAAAATTAAACCTCCTTTCATCCAACGGCTTGGTGAAAAGGTCAGCCAACTGGTAGTCTGTAGTCCCAAAGTGCATCTCAATATCGCCCTTCTCGACATGATCCTTTATAAAATGATAACGCACGTCGATGTGTTTTGTCTTGGAATGCTGCACTGGATTAACAGTAATTGGAATCTCACTCTTAGAATCACAGTAGATCGGGACTCGTTGGTAAGTATATCCAAAATCTTTTAACTGTGTTCGCATCCAGAGGACTTGTGAACAGCAGCTTGCGGCAGCTACATATTCAGCCTCAGCGGTGGATGTAGAAACACAATTTTGTTTCTTAGAAGTCCAACTAACCAACTTATCACCTAAAAACTGACAAGAACCAGAGGTGCTCTTTCTATCCAGTTTGCAACCTGCATGATCAGCAGCAGTATAGGCAGTTAAATCAAAAGACGAACCCTTAGGATACCAAAGGCCTAACTCAGTAGTTCCTTTAAGATACCTAAGAATCCGTTTTACAACGACCAGGTGTGATTCCTTCGGATTGGCTTGATATCTCGCAAAGAAATATGTAGCAAACATAATATCCGGTCTACTAGCAGTAAAGTACAGCAGTGAACCAATCATGCTACGATACACTTTTTGATCTACTGATTTGCCAGAAAGATCTGCATCTAAAAGTGTACCCGTTGCCATCGGTGTTTTCATCACTGAACTGCAGCAGAAACTGAAGCAGAACTTTCCGTGACACCTTCAGCAGAACAAGTGCATAATCCAGAACAGTCAAGTAAGCCAACTGATGAGAATATGGATGTCTACATGACAATAGTAGAACCCATTAAGGTTGTTCCAATCTCCATGAAAGCTCCTAAGATTACCTTTTGGGACATTCTAAGAGATAATGGAAAGGATTTCTTCAGAATCAAAAGAGATGATGGTTCATTTGAAGCATTTTCAACATGGGGGAGAGTTATCAGAAGCTGTTCAAGAGCAAATATAGAGGAAATGTACAAAGTGGGGATGAAACTCTATGAGCCTATGTTGAAAGGTAATGAAGAAAATCTTCTCAATGTATCTATGGAATACTTGTGTATGATGTTTGATCCAGAGAGAGTAGCATACAAGATTAAAGATCATAATCATGAGTACTTATTCAAGAAGATAGATAACTGGATGTTATTTGAAAACTGTGGTGTATACATGATTACTATTGACAAATGTTATCATGAATATTACCTGGTGGACAAAATCTATGAGCATAGCAACGAGAAGCTAGTAGGAATGCTAAAAGCCAAGCTACTATGCACAAAGGATTCAGAGATGGCCAAGATTATGGTGAGAAGAAATGTCAATCAAAGTTTGGGCCTAAATCCAAATTTGGGCAACTGAACCTGCGGTGTTGAAAGCATATTGAAGATCAAATATGAAGAACTTGACTTCTCTTTCTAAAAGTCAAGTTAGAGGGAGATTGTTGGGAACTGAAGAAAAGCTTAAGTGTTTAATGCTGTTAGCTCCAATTAATCTGTTTGTTAAAGTGTTGAAAATACCAGTCCTATTTCAGAGGACTTCCAAAAAGATACACTTCAGAGGACGAATACGTCAGAGGAAGAAGACGTCAGAGGACGAAGACTTCAGAGGACGAAGACTTCAGAGGACAAACCTGCCTCTGAAGTACTTATCAGAGATTGCAACTTTCAGAGAAGACATCAGAGATGGCTTCATCAGAGGCTCTGAAGACAACGTCAGAGCTCTGAAGACATTCTCTCTGAAGATGTTCACACTGAAGTTTTATGCGAATGAACAGAAGAACAGATGGCACGTCACTTAGTGATAAGATTTACTTTCTAGAGTAGGTCACTGTTCAGCATGCTCTTTTTCGTCATACAAGTACACTGCTTACTTTATGGTCCTATAAATAGGACCATCACCTTATTGTTCAAAGTGTGCTTAAGAAGTTATATATTTGATAATATAAGTTGAATACTTTATTCTAAGAATATCTTGTTTATCTTTATCTGCTTTATGAACTGTGATATTTGAATCTCTTTTGTTATTACACTGGATTACTTCCGTTGTCATTACTCTTATTGTTTATATCATTGTTACGAGATTAGATCTGGGATCCAACAATTGGTATCAGAGCTATCTTTGTTTCTAAAACAAATAAAGATCATATCTGCATACTCGGATAGATTTACATATCATTGATTCTAAACTTTCAATATCTGTGCATGTTCATATAAACCCAGTTTATTCAAGAACATCATATGCTCTAGATTTGATAGTAAATCTCAGTTCATTACAAAAAGCATCTGTTCTTCAAATCTTCATTTTTTTTAAGCATAAGTGCCATGTATACAGCTGGGTCATTAACAAAACCTCCTACACTTTTAAGGGATGAATATCCCCAATGGAAAATAAGGATGGTAAATTTTCTAGAAGATATGGACAGAAATCTTTTTAGATCTGTGAAGATTGGACCTCACATTCCAATGGTGTTGGTACCAAGAGTTCCTGCAACAGCAGATACTGCCGAAATACCTGCATATTATGAAAAGAAAACCACAAACTTCACTGATGAAGAAAATAATATGATGGATAATGACTCAAAAGCTGTTAGATTACTCATAATGGCCATTCCCAATGATATCTTTCAAGAACTTGATTCTTGTAAAACTGCAAAAGAGATATGGGATCAGTTGTTAAATCAACTTGAAGGTGTCCTACAAACTCAGAAAAATAGAGGAAATCTATGCATCAATGAATATCATGATTTTCATGCTCTACCAGAAGAAAAGTTACACCAAACTTACTCAAGATTCAACATTCTAATAAACAAATGTAGAAAGTTTGGAGTAATAAGAACAAAAGAGGAAAACAACGTTCTTTTTTTTAAAAGCTTGAATGAAGAATGGTCACAACTGTCCATGTCTATACAGGCTAATCAAGATCTTGAGTCATGGACATTAACTGACATTTATGGTACTCTTGTTGCACATGAAAAAGAAGTTACGAAGCAAAAATCAAAAACCTCTTTTGGTGGACCCCTTGCACTTGTTTCAAAACAAACATCGAAAGAAAACAACTGTGAAGAGTCACAAAAATGTTTGGAAACAAAAAGAAGATCCAAAAAGGTTTTGATAGCAGAAGAAACTCATACTGATTCAGACTCAGATGAAGATATAAGTGCCTTTGCCAAATCTCTTGCATTAATCACTCATCAGTTTAACAAGAAATTTGGTAAGAAGGTATTTGAAGGAAGGAGAGAGAATGAAGAAAGAAGAAATCCGGAGAGAAGATTTCAACAAGAACACAGATTCACTCCATATAGTGCTCAAAAGGGTGCAAACTTCAACCATGAAAATGCAACACCACAAACAAGACCACAACAACCATTCCAACCAAGGTATCCACAACCACAAAGATACTTCAAACATCAAGAACAGAAGCCAGAGACAAGCACTGCCACTCTTCCACCAAATCAAAATGATGGAAGATGCTTCAGATGTGGAAAATCAGGCCACTTCTCTGCAAACTGCAGAGGAAAACTTGTCAAAGATCAAGATTACTACAAGAACAAATATAAATACAATGTAAAAGAAAGGGTTCTTGTAGCAGAAATGGAAGACTGGCTATCTGACTCGACAAGTGATGGTGAGGAAGAGCCTACCAATCTCTGTGGTATGGCTTTTTCAGATGGAAATCAAACTGATGAAGCATCCGAAGACAACTCTGAAAAGGTAAACTCTCTTTACACCTCTGACAGTGATCCTGAAATAGATGCTTTTAAACTAATTAATGAACTTCAGGATCTAAAGCAAAAGTTTGTTGAAGAAAAAGAGAAGAGAGAGCAAGTAACAACAGAGCTCATTTTTTATAAAAGAGAAAAGAATCTTCTGGAATCAGAAAAGAAAGAAATTTTTCTTGAAAAAACCAAACTTGAAGAAACCAACAAGCAAAAAGAAAAATCATTTTCGGAAGAAATAAAAGAGATTGAAAAAGTTTTAAAAGGAAAAGAAGAAGAAGTAAAGAAATCTGAGTATGAAAGGCTCAATTCTATTGCCTTAACCAAATTTTTTCAAAAGGAAAGAGAAATCCTATATCAATCTCTAGATAGACAAAATCTATGAATCAAAAGCTATGTCAATGCACAAAGTGTTTTCGACAAAATAAAAACTCAGATGGACTCTCAAGGGCTAGGATTCAATGAGTTGAATTCATTTAATGGATTGGAGAAAACTTCACTTTCTTCCACTTTCTGTATAGGAAAGGTCCAAAGCTCTGAAGATCCATCTCTGAATAATTTCAAAAGAATGAAAACATCAGAGGGATCAAAAGCAAGAGCTTTAAATTTCAAAAATACAAAGTACTCTAAAGTAAAAGACATTAAAGAATCTGTGTTACAGATAAAAGAAGAAACTTCAGAGGTACACTTTACAAAACCTCAGAGCTATGATTCCAAAGAAGTTTTCAAATTTGATGCTTTCATCTCAAGTGAATCAGAGACATTTGAACCAAATACCTCTGATACAAGTACTTCTGAAAATGAATCTCAGAGTTCACTTAATCCGAATGCTCCTCTGTATTCACCAAAGTCAGATGAAAACATCAGAACTACGTTTAAAGATGATGTTCAAAAGATTTGGGAAGAAAATGTCATGGAGGACTTAAAAAGAAAAGAAAGCACGAAACGGATCATCAAAGTCTCTAGATCAAAAGAAATTAAAAAACCAATAGAGGTAAATATCTCTATTAAATCTAAGAGAGACTTTCTTGACTCTGATTCAGAATCTGATTTAGAGATTGATGAACAGATTTTTTGTAAACCAGGGAATATAATTCACAAAAAGATAGAAACTGTTGGCTCTGGTATTTTGAATGTTCCAATTTCAGTATTGAAAACCAAAACCAGAATACCAATAAGTCCTGATTTTGCAAATATGTGTTTACAAGCAAAAACATCTCTGGAACTTGAAAAAGAGTTGCAAGAAAAGGCAAAGAATAAAACAAACACTTCTGGTTCTTACACCTATAAAACAATAAAATTCTCTCCCGAACAAAAAGGCAAATGGACAAAAATTAACCATATTGATCCTGTCTGTGCAGTAAGCAGCAAAGAAAAGAAGATGTTTTTGAACAAGAAAAAGCAACTTGAAAAGAAGATTGTCTATCAAGCAAAAAGAAAAGAAGTAGTTAGGGATAAATGTAATATTCCTAGTGCTAGTTACAAAAGAAGTAAAAATGTAACAAATGCTTTTAATAAAAAGAAAAACTTTGCTCCTACTTCTTCTTGTTCCATTAATTGTAACTGTATTTATCTCTTGATGAAACTGAGAAATCATTTTAAAGGATCACACAGCCTTTTGAATAAATCTATGAAAAATATCTCAGAGACAAAATCTCAAAAGAAGACAAGAAAAGGCAAGACATCAAAAGATGAGATGCCAAAAAGTCATACAATTCCACCAAAGTCTAACACAAAAGGACCCATAATGAGGTGGGTACCTAAGAAACAATATTCTGTCTTGCAGAAACAGTCAATGCCAATCTGGTACCTAGATTCTGGATGTTCAAGCCATATGACTGGAAATAAAGAACTGCTATCCTCATTCAAAGCAAAATCCGGAGGAGCAGTTACTTTTGGAGACAACAAGCAAGGACAGATTAAAGGATATGGTGAATTATCAAGAGGAAATGTTTCTGTATCAAAGGTTGCTTATGTGGATGGATTAAAACACAATCTGATAAGCATAAGTCAACTTTGTGATCATAGTTTCAATGTGAAATTTCAAAGAAAATATTGTTCAATTCTTCACTCAGAATCAGGTCAAGAAATGCTAAGAGCAGACAGAAAAGGTAACCTCTACAGAATGAACTTTACCAAAATCACAGACACTGATTCAGAGAAAATTTGTCTTGTATCTCTGAATAGTGAGGAAATCTGGCTCTGGCATAAAAAGGTTTCACATCTAAACTTTTCCTCACTTGATAAGTTAGTTAAACTTAATTTGGTTAAGGGATTACCATCTCTAAAGTTTAACAAAGATCATCTTTGTTCTGCTTGTGAGATGGGAAAAATGAAAAGATCTTCCCATAAAACCAAAAGTGAAAACAACTGTCCTAGACCTCTGCACATGCTTCATGTGGACCTCTGTGGTCCTATCTCTGTATAGAGTCTAGCAGGTAAGAAATACATTCTGGTTCTAATTGATGAATTTTCCAGATACACATGGATAGAATTCATTAGAGCTAAATCTGATGTACCTGAAAAATTAATAAGGTTGTTGAAAAGATTACAGGTTCTATTCAGCAGCAAAGTTCAGAAACTAAGAAGTGATAATGGAACAGAGTTCAGAAATGCCAAAATCAATTCTTATCTATCAGAAGAAGGCATTACCCCTAACTTCTCTGCAGCAAGAACTCCTCAACAAAAAGGAGTAGTTGAAAGGAAAAACAGAACACTTGTTGAAGCTGCCAGAACAATGCTTGTTGAATCTGATCTTTCAACAAATTTTTGGGCAGAAGCAGTAGCAACAGCCTGCTTCACTCAGAATAGAGCTACAATTGAGAAGAGATTTCAGAAAACATCCTATGAACTCATTCACCATAGGAAACCTAATATTAAATATTTTCATGTTTTTGGATGCAGGTGTTATATTCTGAAAGATAGAGAATATCTTGGAACAAGGACTATCCAAAGGGCAAATTCATTGGATATTCATTAGCCTCAAAAGCTTTCAGAGTGTTCAATCTTAGAACAAGGACTATCCAAGAAAGCATCAATATCACTTTTGACGACAATAAAAGCTCTGAACAACAAGAAAGTTCATCACCAATCTCTGAATCATCAAGGGAATCTGAATTAAACAAAATATTTGAAGATTTCTTTGATGATGAAGATATCTCTGAAGTTATCTTCAGAGATAGACAGAGAGAGAATTCAGAACATCCTCAAGAAACAGGTACAACCCTTTCAGGGCCCTCTGAACTAACACCTTCTGTTTCACCAAATGCAGATCAGCAAAGTGAATCAGAAGATGATCAAGAAGTATCTGAAGCAACTCCAGAACCAAATGATGAAGAACAAGAATCAGCATCTCTGGAACAAAACTCAGAGCCTCTGAACAGTACAACAGAGGCATGCCCAACAGAGCCTCTGAACCGTACAACAGATGTATCACCTTCAGAGCCTCTGAACAATACAACAGTGGTGTCACCAAACGTCAGAGCCTCTGAAACTCAAACTGCACAAATTATTGCTCCAATCACCAGATGGACAAAAGATCATCCAATTGATCAAATCATTGGATCCTCATCCGAAGGAGTTAAAACAAGATCTGCCACCATCAATGAATGCTTCTATGTAAACTTTTTGAGCATTATTGTACCAAAGAAGGTAAAAGAAGCTCTTGAAGATCCTCATTGGATTTTTGCAATGCAGGATGAACTTCAAGAGTTTGTAAGAAACAAAGTCTGGACCCTAGTTCCCCTTCCCAAAGGAAAATTTGCAATTTTAACGAAATGGTTTTTCAGAAACAAAAAGGATGAGGATGGAATAATAATCAGAAACAAAGCCAGGTTAGTTGCAAAAGGATATTGCCAGGAAGAAGGCATTGATTATGATGAAACCTTTGCACCTGTAGCTAGGCTAGAAGCAATCAGAATATTCTTAGCCTATGCTGCACACAAAGGATTCAAAGTTTATCAAATGGATGTTAAATCTGCATTTCTTCATGGTAAATTAAATGAAGAAGTCTATGTCCAACAACCACATGGATTTGAAATTACAGAGTATCCTAATCATGTTAATTATTTGGATAAAGCTCTGTATGGACTCAAACAAGCCCCAAGAGCTTGGTATGAAACACTGTCCACTTTTCTGATTAACAATGGATTTGAAAAGGGCACAATTGATACTACCTTATTCATCAAAAGGTACAAGAATGAGATGCTTTTAGTACAAATTTATGTTGATGACATTATATTTGGCTCTACCAATCAAAAGTATTGTGACAAGTTCTCAGAGTTGATGAAGAGTGAATTTGAGATGAGCCTCATGGTAGAATTAACTTTCTTTCTAGGCTTACAAGTAAAACAAACTTCAGAAGGTACATTCATAAGTCAATCTAAGTATGTCTCTGAAATTTTGCAAAAATACAAACTCAATGATTCAACTTCGATGAGAACACCTCTATCCACCGGAGTCAAACTTGACTCTGATCCATCAGGAGAGTCTATGGATATAAAAACCTACAGAGGCATGATAGGTTCACTATTATACTTAACTGCAAGTAGGCCTGACATAATGTTTGCAACATGCCTTTGTGCTAGATATCAAGCAAATCCAAAGGTATCTCATTTAACTGCTGTCAAAAGAATTTTCAAAAACCTCAGAGGGACACAAACATTAGGCCTCTGGTATCCAAAAATTTCAAGTTTTGATCTAACAGCTTACACTGATGCAGATCATGTTGGATGTAAGCTTGACAGAAAAAGTACCTCTGGGTGTTGTCAGTTATTGGGCAATAAGCTGGTAAGTTGGTCATCCAAGAAACAAAACTGTGTTTCCACTTCAACTGCAGAGGCAGAATATGTTGCTGCTGTTAGTTGTTGCTCACAAGTATTATGGATGAAAACTCAGCTCAGAGATTATGGCCAACAATTTAACAGAATTCCAATTCTCTGTGATTCAAAAAGTGCCATAGCCATCTCTGCCAATCCAGTACAGCACTACAAAACCAAGCACATCGATGTAAGGTACCACCTTCTGAAAGATCATGTTGAAAAAGGAACAATAGAGATGTATTTTGTACCAACTAAACTTCAACTTGCTAATATTTTCACAAAAGCTTTAGATGAACGAAGGTTCAATTTTTTAATTAGCAAGTTGGGAATGTTGAATATGTCTACCTAACAAAAGAGAAACTCAGAGTATCTGATAGTATATCAGAGTCTCTGAATCGAGTAGAATATCAATATCATACTTAAATGAAAACATCAGAGTCTCTGATCCTTTCATCAGAGCCTCTAGACTTTTTCAAATATGGTAAAAATCACTCTTTTGAATCTCCAAGCATGTGTCAAGGGGGAGACAACGACCCTTTCATCTTCCAAGGGGGAGAAAAGATCTTGTCTCTGATGATTTTATCAGAGCCTCTGATCTTGTCTCTGATGTTTTTATCAGAGTCTCTGATCGTGTCTCTGATGTTTTTATCAGAGCCTCTGATCTTGTCTCTGATGTTTTTATCAGAGCCTTTGATTATGTCTCTGATGTTTTTATCAGAGCATCTGATCTTGTCTCTGATGTTTTTATCAGAACCTCTAATCTTGTCTCATTAAACAAATATTCAAGGAAATTCTTTTAATTAATAAATCTTTTTGGATAATCACTCGTTTCTTTTCAAAAACCCAACTGGCGGTTTTCTGACACAAAGCGGTTCTCCCCTACACGCCTAAACGTGTCACCCATCAATTCGGGGATGATGGAACGTCCTTTCTGAAATTGGGACTCTCATTCGCCGCTTCAATAACCTCTCCCTCTACCTTCCTTCTGTAGCTATAAAATACCCTTGTTCTCTTCCCATTATTCTTTACGCTCTCAAAATCCAAAAGCCGAATCTCTCTTTCTAAGCTTTCATCTTTCTCAACTTGAAACAATGGCGGCTCATTCCCAAACTTCAGATAACTCAAGCAAACTTGTTCCAAGTTTGAATTTGGTACAGTTCGATGTTCCAGTCAAAGGAAACAACTACTTTCTTGACGTAACCCCATCAAAATACGATGAATAGTTTCGCCCAATCCTCGACTTTTTCACCAACTGCGAACTCAATGATGTTCTAACCAAACATGCCTCAGATATTCCCCTTCGCTTTGTCCAACAATGGTGGTATTCAAGTGAATACGATGATGAAAAGGAAGGACTGGTTGGGCACATTGACCTAGGTGAACAAAGCTTAAACATAAGAATAACCCCACAAACCCTAACTCGCCGATTCAACCTCCTCACCACAACTGATCTTCAAATAGCAACCTTTGAGAAACCCCCAACTCAAGAAGTTCTTCTTCAGTTCCTCCAACACTTAGGCTACAACAAAAAAATAACACGCCTCAGTCAATTCAGACGTCAGTACCTGCCTCCCAAATGGAACTTTATGTTCAGTGTTCTCAACCGAACAATAACATGCAAGATTGGAAGTCAGGATCAGACTCATCCAGCGATAATAGCCATAATGTATGCTCTCTTTTTCAACAGAAGCATCAATATGGCTCACATTCTCTTCTGTGAGATGCTGACAGCGGTGGACAAGAAGAACAAGGACTTGGCCAAAGGAAAACAACCAATATCGGTACTGTTTCCCCGATTCATCTCAGTGGTCATTCAACGAGCAATGGAGAAATTCTCCATCACTGAGGAGGGCCCAATGACACCTCTGTTTATGATGAACTCATTCAAAGCCGCAGAGGTTCCTCCTTATCCACATGACCGACGTTTCCCACACACCATGATTGAAATTATTCCTGTTGACTCTCCTACCCATCTCCTACTTAGTCGTGTTGCCCAATCATCAGAACCGATGAAGGGATCCCCAACACACTTAGGTTCTGAGCCTGAGCCTGAATCAGAGAGTGATATCTCTGATACTGCTCAAAACATTAACAGAGCGCAACTAGAGGGTGGCTCTGAGAGAGTAAGGAAGAGAAAACATGAGAACCCTCCCTCTGACGAAGAGAATAACTCTGTCAGAGCAGAGGAAGGTGAGTAAGAGAGATTTCCAGAGGGTGAGTTTCTAAACTTAGAATCTGAAGGCGGTGAGGTAGAAAAAGATGTCCTTGATGACACAAATGAGAGAATCCAAAGCCCAAATCCCAGTGCAAACAAATTTACTGTCCAATATGGTCCAGCATCAATGGACATTGAAACAGAGGTGCACACCTCGAACCCTTCCCATCCTAACCGCTCAGAGGCATCTGTTTCTGCCTCTGACGCATGCACCAGAGGGGAAAACTCTGATACGGCTAAGTCCTCCCAAAAGGACTTAGACCAAGATAAAAATACTCAATCACCCCAGAGTATGTCACCTCCACCCACACATGATGCCTTTGTGGCTCAAACTAAGTTGGATCGTCCCTTAGAACGTAAGGATTGCCTGTCAGAAAAAGAATGCCACGGCCTTCTTGCACAAGGAATCCTTAGCCTGGACAGCATGGTTTCCAAACACATTCGGTTCTCATCATCAGATTCTGACTCTGATGATCAGAGACCAATCGGAACCATTATAGGGAAATCCTTGAAAAAGGGTCCCCAAGGATTAATGGGAAGTCCTTCTGGAGAAAACATCAAACCACCTCCGAAAGAAGGCCCCTCTGAACTCGAGGGAAACTTAGAATCATGTGTTGATCCTAAGGTTACCCCCTCTGATTACGTTACCAAAGAGGAGTTCAAAATCTTTGGTGATGAAATCAGAGAATCTCTGAAGGAGATAAAACTTCAAATGGAGAAAACCTTAGAGGCCTCTGCCTCTAACTCTGGAGTTGAAAAGCTCACTTCAGAGGTCTCTGAGCTGCGCACAACGGTTCTCAATCAGAATGAAAAACTGGATGCTCTGGAAAGCTTGGTCATAAAGAATGACTCCGTATTATCCAGAGAAATTCAGAACTCGAAAACAGAAATCCTCCAGGCAATTCCATCTACCTCTGCCCCCACTCCAACACATGCAGACTTCTCTCAATTCAAAGAGGAAGTCTTGCATTCTCTGACAGAGGTAATTGCAAAAATCCCTACCTCCTCTGCTGCTGCTCCTGCTACAACAGAATTCATTACAAAGGCTGACCTGACCACCTTCTCGAAGAAGATCACCAGCAATGTAATGAACATCTCCAGCAAGTTCGGCTCCAAGACCACTCAGCAGAACAAGAAGATTGAAGACCTTCTGAAGAATATCAAATCTTCAGAGGGAGTATTGAAGAGAAAAGAACCAGAGGTCGCATGCTCTGAAGAAGCTAGAAAGAAGGCTAGATATGAAGATTTTGATGACGAAGATGACCAGCCTCAGGGGTCATCCGATCTTCATAAGGGGGAGAAGACTCCTACTCCTAAACCTGTTGAAACACAAAAGGAGTCCACTCCCTCTGAATCAAATCAACACAAGGAGAAAGGAACAGAGAAACACTCAACCTCTACCTCCACTGAAGATATTCAGGCCACTCTAAAGTCGCCAGTACCGATCATTTTTTTAGGTCCATCCACTGCAGGTGCTCCAATAGTTCCAATCATAGCTAAACAAATCACAACTTCATCTCAAGAAACTATTGGAGCTCTGGACGAAGAAGAAGATAAACAACTCATAGACTTCTCAACATCAGAAGATGCATTCTCATCACAAGAAAGACCAACTTATGTGATGAGAGATGCTTATGAATCAAAATCTGAAAAGGAAGAAAAATCAGATTCTGGAAAAGAAGTTGAAGAAGAAGTTGAAGTAGTTGATGTCGAAGAATATGTCTTCAAGAATTCTCAACCACATCATACTTCAACAACGTCAGAGCTGAGGGAATCACCAGAGATAGATGGCTACATCTCTGAACCCTCAAAAGAAGATCCTCCACAAACAATGGAACCAGAAACCATGGTTGTTGATGAACAGGCTCCTTCAGAGAATCCTGTTCAAAAAGCAAGCATCGGTCTTCCAGCAAAAGTGTTCAATAAACCTCGCACATTCCCCGAATCAAATCCCGAAGCTTCCATAGAAGACCACTTCAGATACATTTACTGTGAGTTCAACATGGCAGACACACTGGTCATTCCTCTGAATCCAAGAATCAGAGAGGACATGCCAGACTATGAGCGAAGATTTATCAGAGATAAAACCAAACCAAGAGTACAGGTCCTCTCTGATGATCCAATCATCAAAATCAACAAAATCTCAGAAAAGACCTTTGCTTACAACAAGATTATCTATAGGAATTATGTGGTAACTCGATCTGATCAGAAGATTTACGAGTTCAATGACAATGATCTCGTAAATCTAAATCCATATGATTTACCACATTTATATGCCTATTGCTCTGCCAGGTATGATCATGGAAGAAGGGAAATCAGGATGGGCATGGTTGAAGTCCGACGGGCAATGGAGGCCTATGTCAAACACCGAGCAAAACGTGACTTTCAAATTGCTCTAAACCTAGGGGAAGAGAAGCTGGAGGTAACTGAACCTGTGGAGTCATTCGACAAACTTAAAGAATAGAAGACTGGATCAATCGTTGAAGAACCTCTGGGTTTCGTCTTCAGAGTAAATCAAGAAAAGAAGATCTTTCTAGCTTCGGAAGTGTCGAAGTACTCTGATGAAACCTTGAGAGGTATAAAGAAATTGATCCATGCAAAGGAAGAAAGGCACAAAGCAGATTTACTGGCAAAGCTTGACTTAGAGATTGACTCGATGATCAACATCAGAGCTCTGATCATGAAATTCCATGGAATCTGTTCAAGTGACAAATTATAGTTTGTTTCTTTATTTGTTTTTATATTACTTTCTTTGTATTAAACTTCCAAATGTTTAAGAAGTAATACTTAAGAGGATAATTTTCTCCTCTATGCTTTCTAGTTTAAAATTCAATTCTCTGTTATTTTTGTATCTTTTATTTTCGACACTTAGGGGGAGATTGTTAGCTCCAATTCATCTGTTTGTTAAAGTGTTAAAAATACCAGTCCTATTTCAGAGGACTTCCAAAAAGATACACTTCAGAGGACGAAGACGTCAGAGGAAGAAGACGTCAGAGGACGAAGACTTCAGAGGACAAACCTGCCTCTGAAGTACTTATCAGAGATTGCAACTTTCAGAGAAGACATCAGAGATGGCTTCATCAGAGGCTCTGAAGACAACGTCAGAGCTCTGAAGACATTCTCTCTGAAGATGTTCACACTGAAGTTTTCTGCGAATGAACAGAAGAACAGATGACACGTCACTTAGTGATAAGATTTACTTTCTAGAGTAGGTCACTGTTCAGCATGCTCTTTTTTGTCATACAAGTACACTGCTTACTTTATGGTCCTATAAATAGGACCATCACCTTATTGTTCAAAGTGTGCTTAAGAAGTTATATATCTGATAATATAAGTTGAATACTTTATTCTAAGAAGATCTTGTTTATCTTTATCTGCTTTATGAACTGTGATATTTGAATCTCCTTTGATATTAAACTGTATTACTTCCGCTGTCATTACTCTTATTGTTTATATCATTGTTACGAGATTAGATCTGGGTTCCAACAAATGCTGGTAGTACAGAATAACTATTGCCAGAGGAATTCAAAGATAATGCTGCTAGGTATTACTACTTCTAGTAGAGTTAATACTGCTAGTCAAAGTTAGTGCTGCTTGAACAAAGTTAGTACTGCTTAGCTAGTTAGTACTGCTAGAGGTTAGTGCTGCTTAGTAGTTAATACTGCCAAGTTTGAGTTAATACTTCCAAGATGATTAGTGCTGCTTATGAGATGGAGATCCGAATTACAAGAATGACAGCTGGATAGACTGAAGATATTCATGGAAGATATTCTGAAGATATTTTATTAATTGTAATTATCTTTTGTCTTTACTATATGTATAGAATTGATAGAATAGTTTTAGAGAGATTATTCATTCTATGTTTTTGTTCTAGAGAAAATCAACCTCAAGGCATAGTTCCTAATTCTAGAGAAGTAGAATTCGTCTTGAAAGAGCCTGTTCTTCAAGATTGAGGTTGTGTGTGTAATCTTGTAACTTCAATCATTCAATACAAGTTTACAAGTTGTTCATCAAATTTATACTGTTTGTTTACTGTTACATTGAATATCAAAGTGTTATTTTGCAAACTTCTTTGATATTGTTTCTGAGTATTTATTCTTGTTAAGAATTCGATCCAAACAAGTGGTATCAGAGCCTGTTCTCTCAGAAACATCTATTCATTCATCATGGAAAACTTTGCAGAGTCAAACAGTACTCTGGTCTCTAAGGTTCCAATGCTCAAACCCAGTGAGTTTGACATGTGGAAGATCAGAATCAGGCAATACATTCTTCTCACTGACTACTAAATGTGGGATATCATTGAGAATGGTCCTTCTGAAGCAGGAAAGATTGGACCAGATGGGAAAAGACCTCCACCAAAGACAGATGGTGAGAGAAAGATCAGACAAACAGAGATGAAGGCCTTGAGCACTCTGCTCTTGGCCATCCCCAATGAATATCAGCATCAATTTTGCAACTGCACTGATGCTCAGATTCTCTGGAATGCTCTAAAGAAAAGATTTGCTGGAACTAAAAGCATCAAAAGAAATCAGAGGGATGTTCTAAAGCAGCAGTATGAGAACTTCACTTCTTCAAAGAATGAGTCTATGACTCAAACTTTTGATAGGTTCAACAAGCTCATTGGTGAACTGGCTACTGTAGGAGTGAAGATGGAGCAAGATGATATCAACAGAAAGTTTCTCAGATCTCTTGGGGATGAATGGACTATGTACACTGTGTCATATAGTCATAGTGACAATATGGAAGAGAAGGAAGTTGATGATCTGTATAATGATCTAAGAGTTTTTGAAACTGAGGTAGAAACCAAGAAGAAGCCCACTGGGTATATTTAAAATGTTGCACTTCTATCCGCATCTACTGATACTACTGCTAACCCTGAAGCAGTTAGTGCTGCCAGTGGAGTGAATTTAGAAAAAGGTATTGAAACTGTTTTTGAAGCCTTTTTGTCTAGTCACAGCAACAACTCCTTGATTAATGATGATCTGGAACAACTTCAGCCTGATGATCTGGAGGAGATGGATATTAAATGGCAGATGGCCATGTTATCTATGAGGGTGAAGAAGTTTATTAAAAGAACAGGGAGGAACAACTTCTCTCAAAGAAGAGAAGATGGAGCTGGATTTGACAAGACAAAAGTGGAATGCTATAAGTGCCACATGAAGGGACACTTTGCTACAGAGTGCAGAAGTGGTGTGTCAAATAACAACCATCAACAAGCTCAGAATGGAGGCTACAATCAAAACAAGAACTCTGCTTAAGCCCTTGTTTCTCAACAAGGAATGGGGTTTGACTGGAGTGACCAAGCTGAGGAAGCCATTCAGAATCAAGCTCTTATGGCAGAAGTGTCTGATCTCCCCTCTGAGGTAATTTATAATCTTTGTACTCAATCTTGCATACACACTGTCAAAAGGTACAGGGATCACAACCAAAACATGTGTGATGACCTTAAAAGATTAGAAAATGACAGAAGAGATGTTGGGAACTGAAGAATTTACCAAGTATGGTTAATGCTGCTAGTTCAGAGTTACTACTGCTAGAAGACTTCAAGGTTAATACTGCTGAGTATTACTACTGCTAGTAGAATTAATACTGCTAGTCAAAGTTAGTGCTGCTTGAACAAAGTTAGTACTGCTTAGCTAGTTAGTACTGCTAGTGGTTAGTGCTGCTTAGTAGTTAATGCTGCTAAGATCAAGTTAATACTGCTAGAAGAAATTAATGCTCCTGAGCATAATTAGTACTGCTTATGACTTAAAGATCCGGATGGAAAGGATGACAGCTGGAAAGAATCAAGATATTCATGGAAGGATTGAAGATAATGATGGAGGATATACTGAAGATATTTTATTTATTGTAATTATCTTTTTATTCAGTAAATGTACAGATTTGATAGAATAGTTTAATAGAGAGATTAATTCTAAGTTTTTGTTCTAGAGAGAATCAACCTCAAGGCATAGATCCTAATTCTAGAGAAGTAGAATTCGTCTTGAAAGAGTCTGTTCTTCAAGATTGAGGTTGAGTGTGTAATCTTGTGATTTCAATCATTCAATACAAGTTACAGTTTGTTCTTCATATTTACTGATTGTGATTACTGTTTCATTGAATATCAAAGTGTTATTCCGCAAACTTCTTTGATATTGTTTCTGAGTATTTATTCTTGTTGAGAATTCGATCCTGACAAGAGATTATGTGTTGATAGTAGACAGGTTTGAAGAACAAATCAAAGGCTTCCAAGCCAATGAACTTCAGCACTCTTATGACACAAACTACTGGAAATGGGAAAAGAATGAGTTAGAGACCAAATTGTATAAGTCCATAGAAGAGAATGATAGGTTGAAAGAAGAACTATCTAAGGTTAAGCTTGACATAGAAAAGTTTTCATATGCTTCAAAAGCAATGGATTCTCTTCTAAAGGCTCAGATTCATGAAAAGATGAAGCCTGGTATTGGATACAACAACACACCCCCTCTTTACAACAACAACTATATCTTTCCTACTTCAGACTTGTTAGAGACCAAGGAGAAAAAGGACTTGTCTGAGAAAGCCTTTAAGATAGATCCTTTGGATGAGGTAGTTGTCAAGGATATGATTGAGAAAGAAGCCAGTGAGAATAGGAATAATGTTGTGAGTAAAGAGATACCCTTAGAAAACAACATAGTTACCAATGAGGGAGGTGGTAGGATCTGGGTCAAGTCTAAAGAGATAGAGAAGACCAAAGAAAAGGCTAACAAGGTCCATTACAAACAGACCACTGTTGTGAATCCTGGCCCTTGTAAACAGTGTGCTTGCAATAAATATGAGAGCCTAAATTCTGGTATAAAAAGAGGTAACCAAAGAAACTGGAATAATCTATGGGCTAAGAAACAAGAAGTTGATCTGAATAAAATAATCAGACCAAAACCTTGCTTCATATGTGGTGCTTCATATGTGGTAAGTTGAACCATTTGGCTAAGCACTGTTTCTTTAACCCTATTAACCAACAGATGAACTTTCAAAGATTTGTGCAAAAACCTGTTGGTTATAGGAAGACTGGAAGGAAACATGTGGTTAAGACATCTGTTGAAACCAAAGGTCCCATGAAGAAAAAGGTTTTAAAAGAGAGTATTAAAATGTGGGTGCCTAGAAGCACTAAAACTGTTAGTACTGCTGACAGGGATAGTGCTACCAGAAGCATCACTTCTGCTACCAGTGTTAGTACTGCTGAGAATATTAATGCTTCTAACACTGTTAGTACTTCTTCAAAGGTTACTACTGCTAATACAGTTACTGCTGCTAACACAGTTACTACTTCTAACAAGGTTAGTACTGCTAAGCATGCAAATGCTGCTAATGCAGTTAGTACTTCTAGAACCAGTACTGCTTCTAGCAAATGTGTTTCCAATCCCATCATTGTGACAAAGTACTCCAGAAATGAGGAGTCAAAGTTTAAAAATCTTGTCAAGAAAGAATGTAAATATTTTGATGAGAAAGGGGTACCCAATACGACTTTGGCTTGGGTTCCTAATCAATACTAAGTGATTTATCTAATGTGCAGGGCAACCAACAGCTCAAGGGGAAGAGCATATGGCATGTTGATAGTGGTTGCTCTAGGCACATGACAGGCAACATGTCATGCCTTCAGAATTTCAAGCATATCAATGAAGGACATGTTGCATTTGGAGATAATCTTACAGGTGGTAAAATAAGTGGAAAAGGTAATGTTACAAAAGGTAAGATGACATTTGAAGATGTCTACTATGTTGATCAACTAAAGTACAACCTGTTAAGTGTATCACAGGTTTGTGACAAACAACATAGCATATTATTTACCAATACATAATGTATGATCCTTGCTCCAGGGTTCAAGGTAGTTGATGAAAGCATGATACTACTTAGAACTCCAAGAAAGGACAATGTTTATTGTCTAGATATGGACAATGTTTCAAGTGATTCATCCCTAAACTGTCTTGTTTCAAAAGCTTCTGTGGATGAATCCTCTCTTTGGCACAGAATGATGTGTCACATGAACTTCAAGACAATGAACAAACTTGTTAAAAACAACCTTGTAAGAGGGTTACCATCAAAAGTCTTTTCATGTGATGATCATTGTGTTGCTTGTCTTAAAGGCAAAGAGTTAAATACAATTTCTTCCTGTCTCCAGTTATTGCATATGGATCTGTTTGGTCCTACAAATGTTATGAGTATAGGCAAGAAATCTTACTGCTTGGTTATTGTTGATGATTACTCTAGATTTACCTGGTTATATTTTCTAAGGACTAAGGATGAGACAAGTGGTCTAATCAAATCCTTTATCCTAAGAATTGAAACCAAACAAATCAAAAAGTAAAAGTCATTAGATCAGACAATGGAACTGAATTTAAAAATCTTGATCTAAACACATTTTGTGAAGAGAAAGGAATTGAGAGACAATATAGTGCTCCTAGGACTCCTCAACAAAATGGTGTTGCTGAGAGGAGGAATAGGACACTAATAGAGGCTGCTAGATCTCTGTTGGCTGATTCTAAACTGCCAATTACTTTCTGGGCTGAAGCAGTTAATACTGCCTGTTATGTCCAAAACAGAGTTCTAGTGGTCAAGCCAAAGAACAAAACCGCATATGATCTTTTAAATAAAAGAAAACCCTTTATTGTATTTTTCAAACCTTTTGGGTGTCCTTGTACAATTCTCAATACCAAGTCTCACTTAGGTAAGTTCGATAGCAAGGCAGATGATGGATTTCTTGTTGGGTATTCATCTCAGAGTAAGGCCTACAGAGTTTTTAACTCTTCTTCTAGAATAATTGAAGAAAGTGAAATGCAATGAGAACACACCAAATCCTGTTGGGTCTGGTCCTCAGTGGCTATTTGACATTGATTTACTAACTAACTCTTTGGGTTTCAGTAGTGATGATTATGCAGGTTCAGGAAGTGGAGGATCAGGGACTACACAAGTTCAAGATAGTATACCTCAATCTGTGATCTTTCCTACGCCTATAGAGGAACCTGCTGAATGTTGTGAAAAAGAGCCATCTACTGAACCAAATCAAAGTGAAGAAGAAAGAAGAGATGAGGAGAATCAAGAAAATAAAGAATCTGAAGTAGCTGCTGAAATCACCACAGTTAAGTTGAATGAGTCTAACCTAGAGGTGGGACTCAATGAAGAACCTAGTCATCACACCAGAACTCAAAAGAATCATCCTCCTCAGCTGGTAATAGGAGATATATCTTCTCCTATGATGACTAGAAATCAGAGCAGGCTGCAAGATATGCAAGACCAACATCATATAGTGCTTTCTTGCTTTATATCTCAACTTAAGCCTAAGAAGGCTCATGATGCTATGAAAGAGTCCAGCTAGATAAAAGCTATGCAAGAAGAGCTGCTACAATTCAAGCTACAAGATGTTTGGGATCTGGTAGACCTTCGTAAAGGTCAAAGAGCAATAGGCACAAAATGGGTCTTCAGGAATAAGAGAGATGAGAGAGGAATAGTTATAAGGAACAAAGCAAGATTGGTGGCATAAGGGTATACACAAAAAGAAGGAATAGACTATGAAGAAGTATTTGCAACAGTGGCTAGGATAGAAGCAATCAGATTATTCCTGGCCTATGCTTCTTATATGAGATCCAAAGTCTACCAAATGGATGTAAAAAGTGCATTTCTATATGTCTCAATTAAAGAAGAAGTATATGTCTGTCAACCACCAGGGTTTGAAAACCCAAGCTATTCAGACAAAGTATACAAATTGAAGAAAGCACTTTATGGACTGCATCAAGCACCAAGAGCATGGTATGACACTCTGTCATCCTATCTCTTGGAAAATGGCTTTGAAAGAGGAGTGATTGATAAGACTCTGTTCATCAAGAGAAAGAAGAAGGATATCTTGCTGGTCCAAATCTATGTGGATGATATTATCTTTGGATCCACAAGAGACAACATGTGCAAGGAGTTTAAGGAACTAATGCATCAAAGGTTCAAAATGAGTTACATGGGGGACCTTACTTTCTTCCTTGAACTCCAAGTTCAACAGAAGTCAGATGGTATTTTTATCAGTCAGTCTAAGTTTGGTTTCTCAGATTCAAAACCTGCCAACACCTATGGAGACACACAAGCAGATAACAGCAGATCTTGAGGGGGAGGATATGGATGTTCATCATTATAGATCCATGATTGGCTCTCTCATGTATCTTACAGCTTCTAGGCCAGATATAATGTTTCCAGTCTGTGTATGTGCAAGATTCCAAGTTAGGCCAAAGCAATCACACTATCAAGATGTTAAGAGGATATTCAGATATCTCAAAGGGCAACCCAGATTGGGACTTTGGTATCGTCATGACTCATCATTTGACCTACTTGCATACTCAGACAGTGATCTAGGTGGAGCAAACTTGGACATAAAATCTACTTCTGGAGGATGCCAGTTTTTGGGTGCAAGACTAGTGTCATGGCAGTGCAAGAAACAAACCATAGTGTCCACATCTACAACAGAAGCAGAGTACATAGCAGCTGCAAGTTGCTGTTCTCAAGTCTTATGGATTCAGAATCAAATGTTGGACTATGGGGTAACCTTTCTACACACTCCAATTTTTATTGATAATAGAAGTGCAATTAGCATTGTTAATAATCCTGTCAAGCACTCAAAGACAAAACACATTGAGATCAGGTATCACTTTATAAGAGACTGTAATGAAAATAAACTTATTCAAGTTGTAAAATTTCATACTGATAACCAGTTTACTGATCTATTCACCAAAGCCTTTGATGTAGGTAGATTCACTTTCTTGGTAACAAGTGTGGGAATGATCAACTTTGAATAAGCCCCTTCTCAAAAGTGATTAAATACCTGTGTATTGTTTATTCGTGGTGTTACTAATCTTCTTTTTCAGGAAATGTATAGCAGTACTCAGTTCATCACAAGCTTAAAAGTGTAGGTATGGTTAATACTGCCAGTACAATTTTACTACTGCTAGTACAATTTTACTACTGCCAGTGTTCAGTTAATACTGCTAGTTAGTTAATACTGCTAGTGGTTAATATTGCTCCCAGTTAATTCTGCTAGTTAGTTAATACTGCTAGTGGTTAATACTGCTCCCAGTTAATACTGCTAGTTAGTTAATACTGATAGTGGTTAATACTGCTTTCAGTTCATACTGCTCACTGTTAATACTGCTTTCACAAATTTTTAAGGTTAATACTGCTTTTAATCCACAACCTATAAATACCCTTTGCCCGCCTAAAAAGTTCATAACGACTCTTTGCATACTGTTCTCTTGCACTCTAAACCCTTTCTCTCTCAAGTATCAAGTTTTCTGGCAAGAACTTTCAAGTTCAATGGCATCTATGGCATTCATCGACAAGAACAATGAGATTGCTATGCTCCAGAAGCCGAAACAATCTGAAGGGTTTCACTAGATAGTCGACTTTTTGAGGACAAGTCACATCGCTCATGCGCTCACTATGTCTCCTACCATCTTCATAGAGCATCAGAGGCAGTTCTGGGCTAATGGCACCATTATTACTGAGAATGGTGTGCAAATGATAAGGACAAGGGTGTGTGACAAACCCCTAACAGTTACTGAAGAGCTACTACGCATCTATCTACGTCTAGACGATGCTGCAGGTATAACCTCTATTCCTAATGAGGAACTTTTCTCAACTCTTTCAAGGATGGGGTATGAAGGCCAAATGGGGATTTTTAAGTTTTTCAAAGCTCAGTTTTCACCCCAATGGAGGTTCTTTGTTCATACCCTCATGCATTGTATTTCTAAGAAAACAACTGGCTGGAGCCAATTTAGCAGTCCAATTGCCTATGCATTGGTATGTTTATCCACTGCTAGAAAATACAACTTCTCTTTAATGATCTTCAATGATCTTGTCTCAAACCTGGACAACAAGAAGAGTTTCTTTATGTATCCCAGGTTTGTTCAGGCAGTTATTACTAATGAATTGACGGACATACCTCATTTTGATGGGGTATATGTACCTAAACCCCCTAAAGGCAAGGTTTTCTCAAACATGAGAAGATCTGCTAGGGACTCGGAAGGAGTTGACACCCCATTGTTCTCAACAATGATGGTGGTATCCCAACCACAAGAAGGTATGGCAGCAGGGTCAAGGCCCTCATTAGACATTCCCACTGCTAGCCATACCCAACCTTCCCACTCTATATCTATCCCACAATCCCTACTTCATAAGCCCACTTCTCCTATTACCCAAACTTACAAAAGGAAACAGGTAAAGAAGGCTCCTTCCCTTCTTGTACCTTCACCCACTAAGCCTTTAAGCCCTCTAAGGGAGGATTCTCCTTTAGAGAATATCTACAGGGAAACCACAGGGGTGTCTCCCAACCCCAAGGAGGTGCTCTTTGAGGTGGAGGAAGAGCATATGGGTGAGAAGGCTGCCACTACTTCTGCTAGCATAGAGAAGGACAGTGGTAACATCTCTAAGACTTTCCCCATGGCAACTTTGGGTGAGCAATCATCCAAAGGTCCCAGGTGCCAAGAAACCACGGGGGTGGATAGTGCTTCTGCTAGGCAGAAGGCTTCCACTACAAAAAGATCCAATGATCCTTCAAAAGAAGGTAATACTTCTAGAGAAGGTGAGGACAAATATAACTATCAGGAATTGATGGATGCAATGGGAAACATCAATATGGATGTGATCAAACAAGGTCAAAAGATTGAAGAGCTTAAACTTATTGTTCTGTCACAACAAGAGCAGATCCTCAATTTGAAGCAAATGGTAAGGAAATTGATCCTCCAAAAGAAGAAGAAGCAATTTGTGCTCAAGAAGAGGGAAAAAGTTCAAGATCCTTTCAACAAGGGAGAGAAGCAAGAGGGAGAAACAAAGAAAGAAAGTTCAGCTGAAAAGAGAGTTGAAGTTGAGGGGGAGACAGAGCAAGGAATAGAAGCAGCAACTGTTAATGCTGCTACAACAAAAGAAACAGTTAATGCTGCTAAGGTACAAGAAGCAGCAGAAACAGAAGCAGCAGAAACAGGGCTCTCTGTAGAGGAAATGGAGATAGCAGAAACTTTGGTTAAAGCCAAGAATGATACTCCTAAGGCTAGTCAAAAGGCCTAGGGAGTAGTCATCAATGAAGGAGGGATCTCAAAGAAGGAAAAAGAAAAGGCAATCTTGAAGGATACAAAGGGAAAAAGAAAGGAAAAGATAGTTGAAGTTGAACTGCCTGCACAAAAAAAGACTCAGATTGAATTAGATAAGGAAATAGCTAAGCAGCTTCAAGATCAAATGGAAAAGGAGGAACAACTGCAAACTGAGACAGATAGAGAACTTGCAAAGATCATGGCTAGAAAGCTAAATGCAGAGTATCAGAAAAGTATCAAAGAAGCAGCTCAGGCCAAGAAACTTCAAGTCAAAAAGATGCCAATTCAAAAGCAGAAAAGACAACCCTCCAAGACCTTTTTGGCCAATCAGGAAAGAAGAAAAATGATAAATTTCTTGAAAGATGCAATTGGATTCAAGGGGGAGATGTTCACAAACATGGCATAAAATCAGGTTGAAGAGTTGTACAAGAAAGAGATGGAAAAACTTCAAGGGGATTCATCTCAAAGAGAAGAGGCTGAGAGAAGAATGAAGGAGAGGTATGACCTTAATATTCAACATCCATTCCTTGAGGAGACCACACCCTCAAAAAACAAAGCTGAAGAGATGAAGAAAGAACATGAGAATGTTGATGTAGAAGTCAAATCTGGAAAGAGGGTGAATACAATTGCTTCCAAAAAGCAGTCTAAAAGGCCAAGAGTGGAAGAAAAAGCAAAAACTGCAGCAGAAACTGAAGCAGAACCTTCTGTGACACCTTCAGCAGAACAAGTGCATAATCCAGAACAGTCAAGTAAGGCAACTGATGAGAATATGGATGTCTACATGACAATAGTAGAACCCATTAAGGCTGTTCCAATCTCCATGAAAGCCCCTGAGATTACCTTTTGGGACATTCTAAGAGATAATGGTTCATTTGAAGGATTTTCATCATGGGGGAGAGTTATCAGAAGTTGTTCAAGAACAGATATAGAGGAAATGTACAAAGTGGGGATGAAACTCTATGAGCCTGTGTTGAAAGGTAATGAAGAAAATCTTCTCAAGGTATCTATGGAATACTTGTGTATGATGTTTGATCCAGTGAGAGTAGCATACAGGATAAAAGATCATAATCATGAGTACTTATTCAAGAAGATAGATAACTGGATGTTATTTGAAAACTGTGGTGTATACATGATTACTATTGACAAATGTTATCATGAATATTACCTAGTGGACAAAATCTATGAGCATAGCAACGAGAAGCTAGTAGGAATGCTAAAAGCCAAGCTAGTATGCACAAAGGATTCATAGATGGCCAAGATTATGGTGATAAGAACTGTCAATCAAAGTTTGGACCTAGATCCAAATTTGGGCAACTGAACCTGAGGTGTTGAAAGCATCTTGAAGATCAAATATGAAGAACTTGACTTCTCTTTCTAAAAGTCAAGTTAGGGGGAGATTGTTGGGAACTGAAGAAAAGCTTAAGTGTTTAATGCTGCTAGTACAGAATAACTATTTCTAGTAGAATTAATACTGCTAGTCAAAGTTAGTGCTGCTTGAACAAAGTTAGTACTACTTAGCTAGTTAGTACTGCTAGAAGTTAGTGTTGCTTAGTAGTTAATACTGCCAAGTTTGAGTTAATACTTCCAAGATGATTAGTGCTGCTTATGAGATGGATATCCGAATTACAAGAATGATAGCTGGATAGACTGAAGATATTCATGGAAGATATTCCGAAGATATTTTATTAATTGTAATTATCTTTTGTCTTTACTATATGTATAGAATTGATAGAATAGTTTTAGAGAGATTATTCATTCTAAGTTTTTGTTCTAGAGAAAATCAACCTCAAGGCATAGTTCCTAATTCTAGAGAAGTAGAATTCGTCTTGAAAAAGCCTGTTCTTCACGATTGAGGTTGTGTGTGTAATCTTGTAACGTCAATCATTCGATACAAGTTTACAAGTTGTTCATTAAATTTATACTGTTTCTGTTACATTGAATATCAAAGTGTTATTCCGAAAACTTCTTTGATATTGTTTCTGAGTATTTATTCTTGTTAAGAATTCGATCCAAACAGAATTCCGTGCCATTGTCACTTCTCAAAGATATAACTGGCAATTGTAGTCGAACCTGGATCTTCTTTATAAACTCAATGATCAGCTCTGATGCATCTGATTTTTTCCTTAAAAATACCAGCCAAGTATATCTGGAGTACTCATCTATCATGACCAAAATATATTTCTTACCATTGATAGACTGAGTCCTCATCGGGCCGCAAAGGTCTATGTGTATCAATTCAAGGGGTGTTGAGGATGAGAATTCTGTCTTTGCTTTATGAGATGTTCGCTTCATCTTTCCCATTTCACAAGTGGGACAAAGAGAATTCTTCTCAAACCTTAGTTCTGGTAGGCCTTTGACAATGCCTTGTCTCGCCAACATATTAATAACATCAAAGTTTTGATGGACAGACGCCGATGCCATATCCAACTTTCAGCTCGTGAAGATTTTGCTATCAGACAAACAGGTCTTGATGCAGAAAGTGTTGGAAAATTCACAGAATAAAGATTTGCATTCCGCTTAGCCTTAAAAACTGCACGACCATTTTTATCTTCAATATAACAGCATGTATCAGTAAACCGAACTTGAAATTGACTATCGCAGAATTGACTTGTACTGAAAAGATTATGATCAAGTCCTTCTACGTATAGTACTCTTTTGATTGTCACGATGCCATTTGTTAACGATCCGTGTCCTCGAATATATCCAGTAACCTTAGAATTAGCATAACTTACAGTACCGGCAGGTTCCTCAACATAATTGTGAAGTAGATGCTTAAATCCTGTCATGTGACGCAAGCATCCTGAATCTATATACCATTTATGTGAGGCCTGCAAAAAGAACAAATTACTTCTACTTAGGTACCCATATCCATATGGGTCCTTCTTTGTTAGATTTTGCAATTCATTAACATCATTTACCTTAGCCTTAATTCGCCATTCATAGCGAGGCTTAGGTACCCATTTCCATATCATTTTAACATTAAGCTCATGAAATGTTTTCTTTATCGAAAATTGATCAATCTTAGCATGAAAAATTTTAGCCTGATGTGTTAAGGATTTAGAAAGAAATTTGACACGAGATGTTTTTCTTGCATCTTTAGATTTAGGATTAATGGAAGGAATGATAAATGCATTATCATGACAGTGTTTGCAAATAAAATTCTTACGTGCAAATGTGAAAAGCGTAGATTTACCCAATGAAGTACAATCTTTCATACAACTTTGACATTTTGAAACGTTTGAATTTTTACACATCAAACTACCACTATCACTGATATTACATTTATTTTTAGCAATTTTATTTTCCTTCACATTCTTCATCCTTTCTCCTTCATCATTCTGCCTTTTTACATCTGAAACAGGAAACAAAATCTTGTTAGTTTTCTTTGAAGAAGATGATTTTGGCTTTGAAGTACAAGAAGCTTCTCCTTTTTCAAAAATACCCGGAGGATATTCAGGAGTAGAAGTATAAACAACTGAAGTTTTAGAATTAACAGTATCAAACTCTGGATTAGAATGAACATTCCAGTTTTTAGAGTCAAACATCTTTTTCTCCTTTAGATTTTGTTGAAACAAATCATCTTTTAAAATATTTAACTCTCTAGAGAGTTCTTTGTTTTCTTCAGAAGACTTGTCAAGTTTGAATTTGAGATCAATGTTCTCATCTTCTAACTCTTCAATTGTCTTTTGAAGATCTGTGATTTGTTTCTCAAAATTAGATGTTTGTTTCATCTCAATTTGATTCCATCTTTTTTATAATAGGAACAGGATCTGGAGCGTTCATCATTCCGGTAAAGATCTCCTCAGTCATAATTGTTGAAAAATCAGAATTAAGGTTTTGATTCATGATATTTTCACTTTTTGAATCTTTTGAGGAATTAGAAGTGAATAAATCTGATTCAGTACTATTTTCTTCAACCTTGGTTGATTCTGTTGGTAAACAAGGAGAAAATAGTGACATAAATTCACTAAATTCGATTTTTCTTGTTTTGTAACTTTCATTTAAATCTTTATAACCAAAACCAACAGATTTTAAACTTGAAGTTGAATCAGCACAAGATAATGTGTCATCATCATTCATAACTTTACCTTTTACAAAAGTATCATGAATATCAGGTTTTGTAGAAGTATAGCCCATTTTATCAAAATTATACAAATTTTCTTGTGCTCTTTGCAAAACATTATTTGGTTCAAAACCTAAACCTTTTTTAACATTATAAAATCTGACATCTTGGAGTTTGTTTGCTAAAAGATTTAATGTTTGCTCAGTATGTCCTCTTTTCATATTTAAATCCTCCAGTTGCTTAATTTTACAATACGCCTCATTTCTTTCTTGAAAACACGCTTCAAATTTTAGTTGAAAATCACCTTTTTCAGCATTTAAGTTTACAAGATCTCTTTCAAGCTCAGATATTTTTGAATTTAAAACATCTTTTTCCTTTTTCAAACAATCTTTCTCAAACTCTTTTTCCTTAACAACATCTTTCAACATTGCATTTTCATCACGAAAATTCAACATTGTTTGTCTTTCATGACTAAGTTTGACTTTCAAAGATTTAAACTCATCTTTCATGAATTTAACTTGAGCCTTTAAGGATTGAATACGTACCTTAGAACCACAGTCAGAATGATCAGAAGATGATCCAATGTTCTCATCCACTTTAGCCATCATACACACCTGAGTAAAATGTGCAGATTCATCATCAGAACTCTTGTAGAACCAATTTTCTTCTTCTGCCATTAAGTTCTGACCATCTTCGAACTTCTTTGCTAACAGTGTTTTCCGAGCATAATATTCTGAATTTTTTTTACGCTTAAATTTTAAATCCTTGGAAAAATGACACGATTTTCCACAGTTATAGCATCGTCTATATTTCGGCTCAGTCTCTTTTTTCTTTCCTTCTCTCTTCTCTTCTCTTCTCGTTTTTCTTCTCGCTTTTCATCTCTTTTTTCATCTCCTCTTTTCTCATACTTCTTTTCAGATCTCGGTTTGTACTTGTCTTTCTTGTAACTCTCATATTTCGGCTTGTACTTGTTCTTTCCAAAGCTTTTAAACTGCTTTGTGAGAAGAAACAGATTTTCAGCCAATCGTTGCATATCCTCATCTGAATTTTCTTCACTTTCAGTAGAAGATTTATCAGTTCTTGAATCAGTAACTTCAGTTAGGAGAGCTCTGGATTTCCTTGACTTTGTCTTGAAAGAAGAACTGGACTTGAAACTTGACCCTTTCTTACGTTCAGACATTAAGGCTAGAGAATCTTCGACCATCTTCTTTTCAGCACCCAGTTGCTTTACTTCATCCTCATGTTGAGATATAGTTGTGAAGATATCATTGACGTCTTCTTGTGCCATGTCCTTAGTCATCTGAATGTTGATAGCATAGCTTTTCCATTCTCGGTTCAAGTTCTTGATGAACTTATAATTGATCTCTGAATCTGACTTGTTCATTCCATTTCTCCTTAGATAATTCTGAATCACATTAAAACTGTTAGGTCTGATTTTATAGTAATCATTGTATTTATAGGACTTGGTCAATACTGTGTTTAGAGGCTTATTTGTCTTGTATCTGACCAAGGGTATTTAAGTCCCTTTGGTCTTGTTGGTTGTAAGAAGTTTTACACGCACATTCAATACAATTCCTATCTTGCGCTCCTATTGTCTCTCTCTCTACTTTCTCTCTCTAAGGATTTAGAGATTCTTGGGTTAACAATTGGTATCAGAGTTGAACCAAACTTTTCAGAAAAGATTTTATCATGAGTTTGAATTGAAATTTGTGTGATTTGCATTGAAAATTCGTTATTTTCAGAAAAATTTTCAAGAAAACGGGTTTTTTTACTGTTTCATACGAATTTTGAGTGAAAATTGTTTTTAATGAAAGAATTTGGAATCATTTTGTTCGATTTGTTGTAGTGATTGATTCTTGTTTTGATTCCATTTCGTAATTCGTTCTAATTCGATGTCAATTTTCGATTTTTTGAGTTTTTCTTGAAAACGAGTTCGACCTCTGTTCTTGATCGAATTCCTTTTATTTGTTGTTTTAATCGAAAATTGATTGTGTTTGTATGTTTAGAACTGTTTTTCGATGATGCTAACAGGTTCTTGAGATCAATTGTGCAGGTTTCGATCGATTTAAGTTTGATTCTGTCAAGAACTCGACTTTGCGTTTCATTCATCACGGTTTGCGTGTCATTCATAAAACTTTGCGTGTCCTTCATAAAACTTTGCGGGTCATTCATAAATATTGCATAAATTTCAGGTTTTCGGTTCATGTTGGAACCGCAAAGCTCTTCTTCGCGCATCAAGCAGGACCCGCAAACCCTACTTTGCGTTTCAAGCAGGACCCGCAAACCTTCCTTTGCGTTTCAAGGCTAACCCGCAAAGCTTCCTTTGCGTTTCAAGGCTGACCCGCAAAGCTTCCTTTGCGCTTCAAGGCTGACCCGCAAACCTCACTTTGCGCTTGCTCCAGTCTTAGATTAAAAAAAAAATTAATTTGATCATCTGTGGAAATATTTTTTTTACACTGCAAAATAAGAAGTATTGTTCAAATTTCAATTTTCACGAAATATTTTTTTTAAGATTTCAATTCAATCTGATTGTTGTTTTTCTGATATATAATTTGGGAACGATCTTTCCTATCAAGCTTTTTCAAGATGTCAATTTACTACAGATCTGATATATCTTGTATTGAAGCTGAGCGAAATGATTTGAAATTGAAAAATTCAGAATACCTCAAAAAGATTCAAGAGTTACAACTAAAATTGTTCAATTGTATTAAAACTCCTGAATGTATAAATTGTACTAAAAATAGTTCTAATTTTGCAGGTATTCTTTATGAAAAGGAGAAAGAGATAAAAGAGAAAGAAAGAGAGATTATGAATTTTAAAATCCAACTGAAGCCAACTGAACAGAAATCATCTGAGCCACAAACAGAATCAGTTGAGCTTCAAAACAAGTTGAAGGCTTTGAAAGAGAAGATGAAGGGATTGGAATCTGAGAATGCTGAACATAAAAAGAATATATCTGTCTTGGATCAACAGCTTGCTGATAATAAAGTTGATTTTGAAAAAGAAAAGAGAAGTTTTTCAAAAAAATTCTCAGATTTCTCAAAGAAGTGTTATGAAGAAAAGAAGTCAGTGGAGATTAAATGCATTAAGCTTTCTCAACAAATCTCCGATTTTGAGAAAGTATTGATTTTAGAAAGATAGAAGTTTGATAAAGAGAAGAAGGCCATAGAAAAGAAGAATGTAAGGTTCTTTAAAGAATTATCTGGCCAGAGAACAGAGTCAGAAAAAGGATTTGAGGAAGAAAGATCCATTTTTGAATCTGAAATCAAGAAGCTAACTTCAAAGTTGACTGAACTGGCTGCTGCTGCGCTGAATGAACAAAGGACGAAGTCTGAATTCACAACAAAGATTGACCAACTTGTGAAAGAAAGAGACACATTTGCTTCAAAGATTAAAGAGCTTGAAAAGTCTCTTTCAAGTTCAAATCAGAAATTCGTCTCTTCACAAAGGTCAGTCAAATCCTTTAATCAGATTCGTCGCACTAACCTTTTCTATGATGAATGTTTAGATGGTTCAAATAATTATCCGAGAACAAGTTTCAAGAAAGAGAAACTGGTGTGGAAAAGGAATCCAGTCAAAGATGATAAGGAAAATGAGCTGAAAGAGAAGAAATCATGTGTACTTATACATAAAGCAAAGAAGAACAAAGCACCTAACGGTAAGAAATTTTATTGTTCTATTTGTTGTACACATGATCATTTTCACAAATCAAATGATCATTTATGGTATGGTTCTTACTCCATATCCCCCACATGCACTGCAACTAACATTTCTGGACCCAAATACCAGTGGGTACCAAAGAAGAAAATTGATTCTATGTTGCAAGCACCTCAATCCAAGGGGGAGTAAGAGAACGATGGATTTTGAACACAACAGTTCAAAACCCAGACTTCAAAGTTGAAAGAAAATGGCTTCTAAGCACATCAGCTTAGGACCCGGTCTTCAACGGAGTTTGGCTTCTAAGCACAACAACTTAGGACCCATACCTCAGCGTTCAAAAAGACCTTACTCCTGTATGCTTGCATCCGATGGATATTGATGGTCTCCATCCCGAATGAATTGATATGATCTCTATCCTAAACTTTTTCTTTGCTAGATTTTTCTGATATTGATGGTCTAACAATTCTAAGGGAGTGTTTGATCTCTATCTTGTTTTAACTGACATATTTCAGATGCTTAATTTAAGGGGGAGTAAAGGTGATGACTTCTGATTACTTCAGATCAGAACTCAATTGTAAACTGTTTTACTGCTTTCTGTCTTTTATTTTTAAATAAATAATATGAATAAATTGGCTTCTGATCACATGACAGATCAGGACCCGTTTTTCAAGGTTCAAAGAAGGATATTATGCTAATATCCAGGGGGAGCTCAAAAGATATAAATCATTTGATCATGATTTGAGGGGAGCCGAAAAGGTAAAAATCTTCTGATCTAGATCTTAGATTGTTTGAAAGAAGGACAACTTTCGAACATAAAAAAAAACAACTTCTTAAATGTTCAAACCACTTCTTATTCTCAAACGATTTCATGAATTTAGAAGTGTGATTTTTAAATGTTTTTCAATTTTTGTGCTTTAATGTTTAACTGACCGTGTGTTTCCAAAGATCAATACTTGTGTATTATCTTGTCCATATATTGTTAAGTATTCACACACACCGGTTCAGTATTTTCTTTGAAATTGTTATTACCATGTCTCAAATTCGAACCAATTTTTCGATGGTAATACTCCCGTTTGCAATTTCACAGTTGTTGAGCATCATGCATCTTGTTCATATTTGTGCTTTCATTGATAAATTGTTTATATTCATTCATATTAACAAATATCCAATTCTTTGATACCCTAACCTTTTGATTTGATCTGATTGATTCATTGTCAGATTCTCAAAACAATTTTCTTGACTTCATTTCATTCATTCAATATATTTGTTTTGAGAAATCTTCAAAGTTCAATTGCTCAAATTTCATTCATATTTTTTAATGAGCATACATACACTGGCATATGATTTCTTGTGCTTTACATGTCAAGAAAATCATTGACCAGCATGTACTTTTAGGAACATGGGATTCAGTATGAGTGCTTAATAGATCTTCCATGGATTCACGATAACCAGTGTTTCCTACCCCCGAAGAAATCCTTTGAGTGAGTGAGGGGAGAGGGGTCTAAAAGAATTGAGTGTGGGAGTGAGCAGAGGTAAAATGAAAATGAGAGATTGGTTAAATGTGAGCTTATATGTTTAAAAGAAAGAGGGTGTGAGATCAGAGTCAAAAGAATATCAGAACTCTGCACCAAACATCTTTCTAAGCCGGGCAGCCACATTACTGATTGGTTCACATTTCTTTGGTGACCAACATTGAAATAGGCAAATAGCCCATGCCATCTCTTGCATACAACCCCACTAGCTACTCATTCTTTTCTTAAAAAGAGAATGTTTCACATTTTCTGGGGAAGCAGCACATAATCTATTGGTTCTTCTCTTGGAAGATACTGATATTGAAAAAGAAGAAAAGTTGCCCCACCTTCGACCCTTTCTCATGCACATTGAGTCCATGTATTATCATTGTGTCTCAGTGATTTACATATTTTGAGCCTTATGAAACACAATTATTGTGCTAATTCTTTCAAAACACAAGCACGAGCACATAGAGAATATGTTTTTCTGTCAGAACATTCATAGAATTACATTGTGTCTTTCAATGATTGAATGGAAGTCCTGGGGAGTCAACATCAAACCAGCTCCTTAAATTGTACATCCATTGTACACAGTAACTTCGTGTTACTGACAGGCATTTCTAACTGTTTCATCTGTTGAATCAGGGTTACACGCTAATTATGTCTGAATTTGAAAAGATTCGGATATATACTGTTCATGATTCGGCTCTCCAGATCAAAAGTACAACAATATCAAGGGGAGATTGTTTGTTGTTCACAAAAGGGGAAAATCAAAGCCTATGCTGAAATTGATTATATTTTGATGATAATGATGCTCACATCATCAAAAAGGGGGAGAATTATAAAGATTCAATTTCAGAGTTCAAGATTCAAAGTTCAAGTTCAAAGTTCAAGAAATTATAAAGATTTAATTTCAGAGTTCAAGATTCAAAGTTCAAGTTCAAAGTTCAAGCCTTAAATTCAAAATGTTTCCGCTGCTGTTTCAAAGACTTATTCAAAGTCAAAAGTTTCTGATAAAGAATTTCAAGTTTCAAGAAGGTTTGTTCTTCCGAAGACGATTCAGTGATCAAATTGATGAAGATACAAGTTTGATCAAAGACAAAAGATTTTTCAGTATTAAAGTTTTCCAAAGCTGTTATCAACATTTCAAGAAAGATTGTTTTGTGTTCAAGGCTTGTTGACTTTCAGAGCTTAAATGTTGAAAAAGACTTTCCAAGATTCCTCAAAGGCCAAAAGAGTAAAGTTTGTGAAAGCTTCTATGAGACAAAAGCTGAAGAATCAAGAGCTGAAGTTCTGCATCAAATTTTTATTAAATCTTGAATACAAAGGGGGAGATTGTTAAGTCTAAATATTGTATCCAAGATTTAATAGGAAAGTCAAATGTGTAAAAGTCAACTTTGACCTTGTAATAGTTAGTCTAAGTAATGTTTAGTTTACTTTGTCATTTAGTCTTTGTATTAGTTGTATGGTATAAATAGAGTTTGTCTTCTAATCTTGTAAGAACGAACTAGAGCTTATGCATATTGTAAAATTCTAGAGTGTGATATTCAAAATCTACTTTCTCTCTCTAGATTCTCTCTCTAGTTCTTGTGCATATTGCTTAATCTTGAGTAATTAGCTTGATGTGATTAGGGATTTGTGATTAACATAAACTTTCTCTCACTACTCTCTCTCTAGAATGATGTAACAGTGATCTTCTATAATCTGCTCTCCACTTGCAATCTGAAATCTCACCACAAATGATACTCACGCTTGTTTCTTGTTACCAGATTACGAAGACAAGAAGGTATTTATACCTCCATACAAAGAAACAAAATAAAATTACATTGACTTTGACTTTATTAACAAATTGACTTTGACTTTCACTGAGAGTTGACTTTCCAGCTTTGACTTCTTGAACTTTGGTCTTCAATCTTTATGATCTTGATTCCAATAACACTGTGCTCTAACATTTTCTATGATGAGTTTCTTGGTACTAATTTGCCTAAACCTGTTGTGATTGACATACCTGAAGGTTCAAGCAATAATCATCCAATCACTTCAGATGTATCAACTGAATCTGTTCCCCCGGTTCTGAAAGAAACTCAGATTCAAACATTTACTCCATCAGTTGAAGCTGAAAATATAAATGAAGAGCCAGAAGTAACTCAATCAGTTTGGTGTTCCACAACGTCTACTCAACAGACATCCAATGTCCAACCAACTGAAGCTTCGGCACCGCCAACTTCAACTGAATCCGTAACTAAAGAACAAGATGAAAGTGGATTTTTAGATGATGAGCATGATCAATCTACATCTAATCCACTCCTTCATGAACATAAGTGGACCAAAGAGCACCTAATACATCAAATCATTGGAGATCCGTCCAAACCGGTGCAAACTAGGTCTGCTACACTAAACCAGTGCATGCATGATTCATTCCTGAGAAAGATAGAGCCTACATGAGTATCTAAAGCTCTAGCTGACGCAGACTAGGTGACTGCGATGCAAGAAGAGCTGAATCAATTTGAAGCGCTTAAGATCTGGAGACTAGTGCCTAAACCTGAAGGTAAGACAATTATCGACACAAAATGGTTTTTCAAGAATAAGAAAGATGAAGATGGTATCGTCATAAGAAACAAAGCAAGATTTGTGGCTAAAGGATATAGGCAAGAGAAAGGTATAGATTGCGACGAGACTTATGCTCCAGTTGCGCGCATAGAGGCAATCCGCATGTTTCTAGCATATGACGCACACAAGAACTTCATCATCTACCAGATTGATGTGAAGACTGCCTTTCTGAACGACATCTTAAAGGAGGAAGTGTACGTCTCTCAGCCTGAAGGTTTTGCCAATCAAGACAATCCAAATCATGTATACATTCTAGACAAAACTCTTTACGGTCTGAAACAAGCCCCTCGCGCCTGGTATGAAGTCTTATCTAAATTCTTAGTCAAGTCGGTTTTTTCAAAAGGTAAAATCGATACTACTCTTTTCATTAAAAAGGAGAAAGCTGATATCATATTAATCCAGATATATGTGGATGACATCATATTTGGCTCAACAAATCCTAAGTACTGTAAGAATTTTTCTAACCTTATGGTGTCACGATTTCAGATGAGTATGATGGGAGAGATGAATTTATTTCTTGGATTACAAGTTAAACAATTTTCTACAGGGATTTTCATTAGTCAAAAGAAGTACATTTTTGATATTCTCAGAAAATTTAAAATGGAAAATTGTACTCCAATTGGTACCCCGATGGCACCTGGAACTAAGATCGGAGTTGATCCTTCTGGAAAAGCTGTCGATGTTAGAACCTACAGAGGTATGATTGGTTCCTTAATGTACTTTACTTCTAGCCGGCCGAATATAATGTTTGCTACATGCTTATGTGCTAGATATCAGGCTTCACCTAAAACATCCCATATGTCTGCAGTTAAGCGAATTTTTAGATATCTGAAGGGCACTACAGATCTTGGTCTGTGGTATCCTAAAGATAATGGTTTTGAGCTCACGGCATATATTCAGATGCAAATCATGCAGGTTGTATGCTTGACAGGAAGAGTACTTCGGGACACATTCAATTCTTAGGCGATAAACTCGTGAGTTGGGCTTTGAAGAAACAATTATGTGTATCTACTTCAACAATTGAGGAAGAGTATGTAGCTGGGGCTAGCTGTTGTTCTCAAGTGTTGTGGATGCGAACATAACTACGAGATTATGGCTTCAAGTACGACATAATCCCGATTTACTTCTATTCGAAGAGCGCCATTGAAATGTCTACTAATCCTGTGCAACATACGAAAACAAGCACATCGATGTTAGATATCATTTTATAAAAGATAATGTTGAAAAAGGTACAATCGAACTTTACTTTGTAAACACAGATTATCAACTTGCTGATTTATTTACCAAGCCACTTGATGAAAAGAGATTTAATTTTCTGATTTCAAAACTTGGCAAGCTAAATCTCAAGACTTAATCTGTTGTTACCTAGTACAATTTAGTTTTGCTATTTTCTTCATTTCTTTATTTTTAATTTGAAAGATATTTGCTCTGAAAGGTTTGTCCATGATTTCAGGGGGAGTGTGAGACAATGTTAAGATGATCTACATTTTAGGGGAAGTTCAATTTTTTGCATATATACTGACATATCATAATGCAATTTTTCAGGGGGAGTAAGGACATTGATTTCTGATTACATCTGATCAGAACTCGTTCTTAACAAGTTTTTTTTTGCTTTATGTCATTTACTTTTCAATAAATGTTGTGAATAAAACTTTGTGCTTTGACGACTTTGTGACTGTTTGCAGATTTTGAGGAGGAGCTTACATGATCATATCATTATGACTTTTGAGCTGACTTCAAGAGATTTAAGTTGAGCGTAAGGAATATTCTTTTCTTAATCTCATTGTGTTTGAAAGAAGGACGACTTTCAATAATAGAAAACATTTTTCTTAAATGTTCAAACCACTTCTCAATTCTTAAAAGTTTTCATGAATACAAAAGTGTGATTTTAAATGTTTTCATTATTATGAACTTCAATGTTTAAATAAACCGTGTGTTTCCAAAGATAAATACTTGTGTATTATCTTTTCCATATACTGTCAAGTATTCACACACACCGGTTTAGTATTTTTATTGACCAAGTTCTTACCATGTCTCATATTGAAACCAAATTTCGATGGTAAGACACCCCGCTTGATATTCAATGTTTGTTGAGCAATGATTCATTCTAAAACGTTTCTTTCAAGAATGTCTATATTTTGATTCGTATAGACTATATCCGATTTTTTTTGTGACCTAAGTTTTTCATGATAAATCATTCATATTTGATCTTTTCATATAGTGTCAGATTTTCAAACAAGTTTCTTGTATTCATTTCATTCGTTTCAGTATACTTGTTTTGAAATATCTTTAATGTTTAAAATGCTCAAATCTTCATGATAATCTTTCTGAGCATACAAACATCTGACATGTATTTTTGGACTTTAAATGCAAAGTTAAACCATTTGAGCAACATTGTGCTAATAGGACAACATGGGATCATTATGTGAGGAATTAACAGAACTTCTACGGATTCACGTTAACTAGTGATTCCTACCTAAAAAGTTAATCCTTGAGTGATCGAGAGGTGAGGAGTCAAAATAACTGAGTGTGGGTATGTGTGATGAGGTAAAATGTAAAAGAGAGTTTGGTTAGAAGTGAGCTCAATGTTTAAAAAGAGAGAGGGTGAGAGATCAGAGTAAAAGAATATCAAACTCTGCACCAACTTTTTCTGAGTCGGGCAACCATATTACTGCTATTTACAATTCTTCGTGAACACCATTGAAACAAACAACTAGCCCACGCCAACTCTTGTTTTAAACCCCACCAGCTAATCATCTTTTTCTTAAAAAGAAGATGTTTCAATTTTTCTGGGGATGCAACACATATGCTATCTCGTCTTCATTCGGAAGATGTGGATATTGAAACAGAAGGAAGTCTGCCCCACCTTTGCACTTCGATCATGCACAGTTGAGTTTGTGTATAACTATTATTGTCTCAATGGTTTATGTTAAACATAAAATTCCAATCTTATCAAGCAATTACTCAAGATTTAGACATTATAGATCAAGAACTAGAGAGAGAAAGTCTAGAGAGAGAAAGTAGATCTCGTATTCATATGCCTCTTAATTACAAGAATGAGTAGCTCTCTAGATCTATTACTTCATGATTACAAGACACGCCATGTATATATATACTACCTATCTATTACAAAGCCTTAAAGGCTAAGGAAACTAAACATGCTTTGACATAGACAATGTTGACTTTTACATCATTGACTTTTCTATTAAATCTTGGATACAATATTTAGACTTAACAATCTTCCCCTTTGTATTCAAGATTTAATAAAAAAATTTGATACAGATCTTCAGCTCTTGATTCTTCAGCTTTTGTCTCTTGAACGTTGAACTTTGAAGCTTTAACAGACTTTAGTCTTCCAGCCTTTGAAGAATCTCGAAAAGTCTTTTTCACTTTGAAGCTTTGAAAGTCAACATGCCTTGAACGCGAAACAGAAATCTTGAAACTTTTGAAAAAAAAAATTCTTTGTTGAAACAAGAACCAACTTTGAACTTCATCACTTTGAAACATCTTTGAAATGTTGACGGTAACAGACAAACTAGTATTTTCATCACTTTTGATCTCTGAAACATCTTTGGAAGAACAAACTTTCACACACCATCTTGATTAAGCTTTGGACATTCTTCCTTCAGAATCTTTTGGCTTTGAGTTTCTTTATCAGACTTGAACTTTAAATCAGCGGAAGCATTTTGAAATTTTGATTTGAACTTTGAACAAGAACTCTTGAAATTGAACTTTGTAAAATTCTCCCCCTTTTTGATGATGTGAGCATCATTATCATCAAAACATCTTCAATTTGAGCACAAACTTTGATTTCTCCCATTTTGATCAACTAACAATCACCCCTATGACAGTTGCCGTACTTTGATTTGAAGAGCGGAATCATGAACTTTATATATCTGAATCTTTTCAAATTCAGACATAATGAGCGTGTAACCCTGATTCAACATTTGAGTAGCTGGTGGGGTTGTATACAAGAGATGGCATGGGCTATTTGCCTATTTCAATGATGGTCACCAAAGAAATGTGAACCAATCAGTAATGTGGCTGCTGGGCTCAGAAAGATGTTTGGTGCAGAGTTATGATATTCTTTTAACTCTGTTCTCACACCCTCTTTCTTTTAAAAATATAAGCTCACATCTAACCAAACTCTCATTTTCATTTTACCACTGCTCAATACCACACTCAATTCTTTTAGACCCCTCTCCTCTCAATCACTCAAAGTATTTCTTCCAGGGTAGGAAACACTGGTTATCGTGAATCTATAGAAGATCTATTAAGCACTCACACTGAATCCCATGTTCCTAAAAGTATATGATGGTCAATGATTTTCTTGACATGTAAATCACAAGAAATCATATGTCAAAACAAGAATGCTCATCAAAAATCAGAAATGAAATTTGAGCATTTGAACTTTGAAGATTTTTCAAAAGAAGAATATTGAATGAATGAAATGAAGTCAAGAGAATTGTTTTGAGAATCTGACAATGAATTAAACAGATCAAATCAAATGGTTAGGGTATCAAAGAATTGGATATTTGTTTATATGAACAAATATAAACAATTTATCAATGAAAGCACAAATATGAAAAAGATGAATGATGCTCAACAACTTTGAATTTCAAACGGGGGTATTACCATCGAAAAATTGTTTGAATTTGAGACAAGGTAATAACAATTTCAAATAAAATACTGAACCGGTGTGTATGAATAGTTGACAATATATGGACAAGATAATACACAAGTATTGATCTTTGGAAACACACGGTCAGTTAGACAATAAGCTCAAAAATTTTAGAGAAACATTTAAGAATAAGAAGTGGTTTGAACATTTCAGAAATTCTTTTTCATGTTCGAAAGTTTTCCTTCTTTCAAACAATCAGAGATCTAGGATCAGAATTTTTTTACCTTTTTAGCTCCCCCTCAAATCATGATATAAAGATTTTAATCTTTTAAGCTCCCCCTGGATATTAGCACAATATCCGTCTTTGATCATTGATGAACGGGTCCTGATCTGTCATGTGATCAGAAACCACTTTATTCACATTATTTATTGAAAAATAAAAGACAGAAAGCACTAAAATAGTTTATAGTATGAGTTCTGATCTGAAGAAATCAGAAGTCATCACCTTTACTCCCCCTTAAATTAGGCATCTGAAATATGTAAGATAAAACGGGATAGAGATCAAACACTCCCTTTTGAATTGTTAGACCATCAATATCAGAAAAATCTAGCAGTGAAAAAGTATAGGATAGAGTTCAGATCAATTCACTTGGGATGGAGACCATCAATATCCATCGGATGCAGAAACATAGGAGTAAGGTCTTTTTGATCGCTGAGGTCCGAGTCCTAAACTGTTGTGTTTAGAAGTCATAATCTTTCAGCTTTGAAGTCCGGGTTTTGAACTGTTGTGTTCAAAAGCCATTGTTCTGTTACTCCCCCTTGGCTTGAGGTGCCTGCAACACATAATCAATTTTCTTCTTTGGTACCCACTAGTATTTGGGTCCAGAAATGTTAGTTGCAGTTCGTGTGGGGGTTATGGAGTAAGAACCATACCATAAATGATCACTGGTCTTGTGGATATGATCATGTGTACAACAAGTAGAACAATAATATATCTTACCATTAGGTGCTTTGTTCTTCTTTGATTTGTGTACATGTACACGTGATTTCTTCTCTTTTTCAGCTCATCTGACTTGTCATCTTTAACTGGTTTCTTTTGCCAGACCGGTTCCTCTTTCTTGTAGCTTCTTTTCCTCGGATATGTATCTGAACCATCTAAAAATTGATCATAGAAAATGTTAGGTCTACGAATCTGACTAAAGGATTTAACTTACCTTTGTAAAGAGACAAATTTCTGATTTGAACTTGAAATGGATTTTTCAAGCTGTTTGATCTTTGATGCAAAGTTGTCTCTTTTTTTCCCAAGTTGGTCAATCTTTGTCTTGAATTTAGACTTCAGTTTCTGCTCTTTTAGCGCAGTAGCAGATAGTTCAGATAACTTTGAAGTCAGCCTTTTGATTTCAGTTTCAAAGATTGATCTTTCTTCTTCAAATCCTTTCTCTAACTCATTTCTCTGGCCAGATAATTCTTTGAATAATCCCACATTCTTCTTTTATATGGCCGTCTTTTCTTTATCAAACTTCTCTCTTTCCAAAATCAGTACTTTCTCAAAATAGGAGATTTGTTGAGAAAGCTTAATGCATTTAATCTCCACTGACTTCTTTTCTTCATAACACTTCTTTGAGAAATCTGAGAATTTCTTTGAAAAACTTTTCTTTTCTTTTTCAAAATCAGCTTTATTATCAGCAACCTGTTGATCCAAGCCAGATATATTCTTTTTATGTTCAGCATTCTTAGATTCCAATCCCTTCATCTTCTCTTTCAAAGCCTTCAACTTGTTTTGAAGCTCAACTGATTCTGCTTGTAGCTCAGGTGATTTCAGTTGGCTTCAGTTGGATTTGTAGAGTGATAATATCTCTTACTTTGTCTTTTATCTCTTTTTCCTTCTCATAAATGATATCTGAAAATTTAGAAAGATAATTAGTACATTGTATACATTTAGGAGTTTTAACACAATTGAACAATTGAAGTTGCAATTCCCGAATCCTTCTGAGATATTCTGAATTTTTTATTTTCAGATCATTTTGTTCAGCTTCAATAACAGATATCTCAGATTTGTATAAAATTGACATCTTGAAAAAGTAATCAGCTTGATGTGAATGACCGTTCCAAACTATATATCAGAAAATTAAAAATCAGATTGAATTGAAAATTTTCGAAAAAATATCAAAATTTGAACACTTGAACTTGCGCAAAGTAGAGATTCTCGTAAGCAGTGTGATGCGCAAACCAATCTTTTCGGAAGCAACGTGATGCGCAAAGTAGATTTTCGCCAGTAGCGTGATACGCAAACCAAGCTTTTCGGAACACACGTGATGCGCAAAGTGAGCTTTGCGTACGCTGAAGGATGCGCAAATGTGACTTTGCGTATATTCCTTGATGCGCAAAGTACCCTTTTCAATCCTTGTAATGTGCAAAGAAGCTTTTCGTAAGACAAAGGATGCACAAACTGGACTTCTTCTTAAAGCTCGGAAAAACTTGCGCAAACCACCTAAGAATCTTGCGCAAACCGACTATGAATCTTGCGCAAAGTGTATGAACTTGCGCAAATCGTGAATCTTGCGCAAAGTGATAACTGTCTTGTGCATTTCGATTCAAATCGATTCAAACCTGCAATTTTGTTATAAAAAACATATCAGTATTATTGATAAACAGTACAAAACTCAAATATACTAACAAATTCAGATTGAAAACAACAATTTGCACATATATGATCAAGAACAGAGAACGAACTCGAGTTCAAGAAAATTTAGAAAAGTGAAATCGATTTTGTTCAAAATACGATGTGTAATCCAAACAAGAATCAATCACCATTACAAATAGAACCCAATGAATCCATTTTCTTGCAACAAAAACAATTTTACACACAAAATCAGATTGAACAGTGAAAAACTCGTTTTCTTGAAAAAACTTTCGAAAAATTCAAAATTTCGATTCAAAACACGCAAATTTCAATTCAAATCATGTTCAAATCTTTCCTGAAAAGTTTGGTTCAACTCTGATACCAATTGTTAAACATAAAATACCAATCTTATCAAGCAATTACTCAAGATTTAGACATTATAGATCAAGAACTAGAGAGAGAAAGTCTAGAGAGAGAAAGTCTAGAGAGAGAAAGTAGACCTCGTATTCATATGCCTCTAAATTACAAGAATGAGTAGCTCTCTAGATCCGTTACTTCATGATTACAAGACACACCATATATATATATACTACCTATCTATTACAAAGCCTTAAAGGCTAAGGAAACTAAACATGCTTTGACATAGACAATGTTGACTTTTACATCATTGACTTTCCTATTAAATCTTGGATACAATGTTTAGACTTAAAAGTTTACACAATTTTGAGCCGATTATTAAAAGAAATCATCATGCTTAAATTCTTTCATACACAAGCACGTACACACAAGAAAATCGTTTTTCTGTCTAAACGTTTATAGAGTAAACTTGTGTTATTCGATGATTGATGGAAGACCTGGGGGAGTGAACATCAAAAAGCTCCTTTCCAATGTGTATTCATTACACACAGTGACTTCGTGTTACTGATAGGCATTATTAACTGATTCATTTGTTGATTCAGGTGTTACACTCTATTTTGTCTGAATTTGAAAAGATCCGGATGAATACTTGGTGAATTGACGGATAATCAGGGGCTCAATCATGTGATAAAAGATCTATGGTCAGAGAAGAGGTTAATGACATTTCTTGTAGAACTTGTTATGATTTTTATGCTACTATCATAAAAAAGGGGGAGAAGATTTGTTCAAGAAATGTTTGTTGAATAAGAGTTTGTAACAGTTATAGAGAAGTTAAAGAAATGTTGGGTTTTAAAGAAGAAATCATTTCAGGAAAGACGATTTGAAGAATATTCGTTGAAAGAATGTGTCAAAGAATGCAAGATATTGAAGATTATTTGAAATTGAAAGGCAAAGTTCAAAGAGTCCAGAATGTTTGCTGAAAGTTACTGAAATTTTCTTTCAAGTATTGATTTGCTGAAGAAAAGCGAGCTAATTCTGAAGAAATTTCTTTCTGAAGTCTGAAAAGGATTTTATTATCTTGGGTGAGATTGTTCAAGATTTTTGAAGATCATTATCACAGACTTTGGGGAGATTATAGAAAGATTGAAGACTGTTTTTGAGCAAAAAGGAGAGATTGTGCTTCAATGCTTATTTCTCTGAAGATGATAAGTTATCTTAACAAAGGGGGAGATTAAATTTGTTAAAGATCAATCAAAGAGGGAGATTGTATTGCTTATCTTTTTGAAGATGATCTTGAATCCAAAGGGGGAGATTGTTAGTGCATAAATATGCTGGATACAAGATCATGAAAAAAGAAGTCAAGACAAGTGAAAGCTCAAGTCAAACTCTCATGCAAGGTCAAAGTCTTTGTAATAAAGTCAATGTCAAGTCTATGTATTGTAAGTGTTTTGTGATGTGAGTGTTCCTTGTATATAAGTGTTTGCTAAATAGGGATATGGCTAGTTGTATCAAAGCTCAAGTTAAACCCATTTTACTTTATCCCGTACATATTTCTTTGGTTCCCACCTAAGAATGATCTCCTTTAAGCTCTCCAATTCGCCCCTCTCTCTACTCCTCGGATCTCTCCTCCAACTTCATTTCCAAATTCATCTACCTTCTACCCACTCGCCCTTCTCGAATATCGATCCTTCTTTGTTTGTTTCAAGAAGAAAAAGTCTATTAAATTTCTCACCCAACTTTTGCGTTTTATCAAGTGAAAACTCATTCTTCCCCTGCCAAACCTCATCGGTTCACCCTTTCTGAATTTTGCGTCTTCCTTCTCCTTTCCTCTGTCTTCTTGAGCTACTTCCTTTTCTTTTAAATGTTGCGTCGATCGGTTGATTTGTGTACTATTCACTGTATCCCTTTGACTCGATCGCACGCCTGCCTTCTGATTGGGGAGGACCTCAGTCTAATTGATTTTCCTTGGGCCATCCTGGCTTTTTATATTTTCATTATGATTGGACTTTAAATTGCTTGGCCTATTGTCTCCTTTTATTATTTCCACTCCCAAAAGGCCCCATTCTTTTCCATGGGCCATAACTTGGGATGGAATCTTATTTAGATCATGGCTTTCCAATTGGGCTAAACCTCTTCCGCTCAGGCCCGAAACCGAATCTCTAAGGCCTTCTAGATTTAGACACTCCCTTTCCAAGTTCATCAAAATACTTTCCGTTGTTGTTACCTTCGATTTCATTTGACTTCAGGTTTAACTTGTTACCCATTTTCATCGAATCATCACCACCCTCTTCGCTCTCCTCCGATAATCACTCTGAACCACTTGAGTTTTCTATCTCGACTTCTTCATTGTCGTTCTCTGCCAATTCTGGTATCATCAACATCCCGATACCCTCCTCTACTGCTCTCACCCGGTAAAAGAGGTTACCCACTTTTACACTACGAAGTTCATCTATTCTGGACCGTATAGATGTCTCAACCAAGATCTTTGCAAACTCTAGAGTATTGCTATCATCCTAGTCACAATTTACTCCTTTTAGAGAGTGTCCCCAATTATTCACGATGTCAAAATTTTTTCCTATTTTCCATTCATGCAACGGGACCCCATAAACCCTCAACCACATGACCCTTTCCAACGAGCATAAGCCTTTCGACCACCGTCTCATGTATTTTATCCAGTAATGTAACCCATGTAGCTTGTTCGTTAGAATGTTTGTCATAATTTTCTCGCTATCAAACTTAATTAGGATATTCCTTCCCCCTAAATGTTTTAACGAGCACTCCGATAAATTCTACGATTTGCAAAGTCGTTGTACAACCTCTATGTTTTCATGCAACGAAACCTTCCCAACTACACAGTTAGCCAACCGTTATCTCACTTCTTTATCGAACTGCCACGATCCGAGCACTTCTTTGAGTAACGTTTTGTTACCCTCTTCCTCCCGATCCCTATTTACATTCTTTTCTTTTGCCACTTCACAGTAAGATCTATGATCCACCTTGACTTCTTACTTCAAACTGTTCTTATGTACTCCCTCTCCCATGCTCGATTTGCTGATTTCATCTTCCTTCCCCTCTTTTCCTATTTTCTTTGATGCCAAGAATTCCCTTAATTTTTATGACCCTATCTAGATTTCGTTTAGTTTCCTTTCCAGTACCCATGCATTACTACTGTTTTTGAATCGTACAAATCCAAATCTCTTCCCGCTCCTCATCCGCTTTCTTGCCATGTAAAGATCCCCAACGTTCCCATAGAGTATGAATGTTCTCCATAGATGGGTGACCTCCCATTGTTCCGGGAATTTAAACAAAAGATACGACATCATACTCCGATCGAAGAACCTACTTTGATATAGCTTGGTATTGTGTGTCGCTTTAACGATGTTCTCACTTCTTCCTACCCCATTTCTCTCTCGACTTAACAAACCCTCTCTCACGGCGCTACCTATCTCTCTTGCTCCCTGACTTTCTCCTACACTCCGACCAAACTCTCTCTCTCTCTCTCTCTCTCTCCATTTATCTTCTATGGTTCTCACTTGATTTAACCCATATATATATATATATATATATATATATATAGGGTCCCCTTCTTTTGTGTTAATCATTTTAGATCAATAGGATTGCAAGGATTTTTTTGGTTTAGTAATTGTAACTGTTTTTTAGTAAGGTTAAATTAGGAATTTTGAATTTTATGTTTATCTAATATTATATTATATCATAATCGCACGTGGAGATATATATGGGATTTGAGATATTTATGGTAGTTATTTTTTTTGAATTATTAATCCTCATGGTAGATATTTATGGTAGTTATTTGTTTTTTGAATTATTAATCCTAATCTTCTTCATAAATATTTTGTTCATTTCTTAATCCTAATCTGCGTATTCTTCATAAATACTAAGATCTTAGAGACGATTTTTTTTCTTGTTTTTTGATCATGGACGCCAACCCAAACATATTGCATATATGCACGTAGGAAAAAGTGCATATATGCACATAATGGACACCCAATTTTCATATATACACACCAACATCTAACTGTATCAATTCAAATTCATATTTTTCATATATGCACTACACAACCAATGTATTAAATGTTCATATAAGAATGTAAAGTAAATAACATATATGCATAACAAAAATCCATTTTCATACATGCGCATCATAAAACTCATATATGCACACCCAAACCCAAACTCTTAAGTGTTCATATATGAGCCGTAAAGTAAAGAACATATATGCATAACGAAAATCCATTTTCATATATGCAAATCATAAAGATCATATATGCACACCAAAACCCAAACTCTTAAGTGTTCATATATGAACTGTAAGGTAAAGAACATATATGCATAACAAAAATCCATTTTCATATATGCAAATCATAATGCTCATATATGCACACCAAAACCCAAACTCATATATGGAAATTCTTCTTATTGGCGACCTCAATCTCACAGGAAAATCCACGGAACCAATCCAACCTTGACATACTTGCTCATGAACTTGTATTCCCAGAGACCAGTCATAACACCATTCAAATCTTTCTCTACAAATGACATTTTTGCAAGGGCTCTGCTAGCATGCTTTCCTGCAAACGATGCTTATGGTCTACCTGGCCCATAGAACATCCTATACACAGATTCATACCCATTACTGAAAAACTGATTTTGGAAACAAAAGACCATCTGAAAGACTTTATAAAGCTTGATTCAGAACCTAAAATCAAATTAAAACCCTAAAAATCAATAATAGCGATAATATACCTGCTCTGCGAGACATCGTAAATCTGACACTTGATGGCCATTAAAAGAGGCTTTTGGGGTCGTTGTCGTCGTAGGCCTTCAACCCCTCCTCAGAAATCTCGCCGAGCTGAACCGGTGGCGGAAGAGGCTTTATATCTTATTCGAAAGATCTGGGCCTATGTTCCGGATCATCATCGGAGGACCCTCCGAATAAAACGGACACGATGTAATAAATGGCGATACAGGAAGCGATTACAGGGAAGAAAACATTGGGAGAGAGCCCGGTGTATGCAGTTATGGCTTCTTTGAAGGTCTCCAACAATTCAACAACCATCATTCACGATTCTTTGAAGTGGTGCCGATTATTTTGTGATTTGATATGTTTCCCTGATTATCAACTAATACAATTTTACCTTTTTACTCTTCTTCATATAGGAACATCAAATTTGAACCATTTTTTTTAATTTAAAAATCTGTTTTAATTACAACCATTAATTTTCAAGATTAATGGTCCAAATTAGTTAGCAAGGTTAACACAAAATCTTTGGCTAACAAAAGAATGACCCTCTCTCTCTCTCTCTCTCTCTCTATATATATATATATATATATATATATATATATATATGTTAGAGTAAATTACATATTTGGTCCCTGTTGTTCTTAATAAAAAATAAAGTAGAAATAAAATGACTAAAATATCCCTCCACTTAACCTATTTAACAAAAAATTTTAACGGAGTTAGAAGTTAGGGACCCAATACGTTATAAAATGTAAACCACAGGGATGCAATCCATAGTTATTTCATTTTAGGGACCCAAACTGTTAAAACGCATAAACTACAGGGGCCAAATATGTAATTTACTTTATACATTTTTAACACATATGTCATATGATTTATAATAATGTCCATCCTATATAAATCAAACAAATATTTTTGAATTTGAAAAATAAATATTTTTCTAAATTTTAAAGATTGGCTCCTTAGCTTGGTGGTATCATAACTGAGCCACTCTCCGTAGGGCTAAAACGGGTTGTAGAACCACACGTATTGATAAATTTGCATAAAACTTCAATATCCATCTTATATCTTACAAGTACATCTCCAAAACATTACAAGATGAAAAACTAGAGCTAAAATGTAAAAGTCTCTCAAAATAATATCGGCTGATGAAAAGAACTCTCAAGAGCAAAATAAATGATAAGATTTTCAAACTAAAAAATAAATAATTCCAGGTTTATATATTTAACGTATTTTGACACGAAGTCCTTCTAAAATTTTCAAACCAACTTTGCTACCCCTGAAGATTGTCCAACTATGAAGCACAACCCTTCAAACACCTTTAAGAATCCCTCGTTGTCATAAACAGTCTTCAAAGAATATAAACTTGACCACAAACGAGATTAAGTTAGGAAAATGTCAAGATTGGTCAAACCGATGATATTTTAACACCCTCCCCAATCTTGACATCTGTACAAATAAGCAAGTTCAATTTAGATATGGTGATTTACACCAAGCGATTTAGTGAAAAAATCCACGAGTCATTCAATAATTAAAACCTTTACAACTTCTAATACACCAGGAAGTAAATTTGATATTTTTAAATCAGATAAGATGTTAATGTTAGACTAGAATTGTATTCAAGATTAAATAGAAGGTGTAAAATGTAATTGTTAGAAAGTGTATGGTGTGTTTTGCATTTGGGTTAAAAGGGTTGATTTGCAATAGGTCATGTTGACCAGGTATAAATAGCAAGGTTCTTTGTTTGATTTGTAGATACGAATGCAGCAGTGGTAAGATTCGCACATATTGAACACACACACATAAACATGAGATCTGTGACTAAGTGTTAGATCTGTGACTATTGTAAATCTTGTGATTAGATTAATAAACATGTTTTTGTGTCAATCTCTGATGAATATACGCTAGTAATTGGGATCATATTTGGTATCAGCGCTAGATCAGATTATTCAGAAAAATCAAAATTTTTTAAAAGAAAAGTCACCGTTCCATTGAAATCAAATTTTTGTTTTAGTGATCGTTTGGTGTAGGAGAACATTTCTTGTTTTGGTTGAATGTTCAATTGAACAACAAATTTTGAGAATTTGATCAATCTTTCTTGTTTTTGAAAGTTGTCACTCGCAGACTGTCAAGATCTGATTACCACATCTACAATTGTTCTTGATGAAATTCACTTCGTAGGGTTGCGTTCGATGGCATAAAGATCATTTCTACAAAGTTTCAGTGGATTTCAGTGGAAAAGTCAAGAAAAAACTTCAAGATTCAAAGAATTCGTACGAAGTCATGAAGAACTCGCTCGAAGAACTCGCAGGGCAAAGGAATTCGCACATTACAGAGGATTTAAGTGTTTAGGAAAGAATTCACACAAGAACTATACGAGAAGCATAAAATTCGTACAAGAGACATGTACGAAATGCTTAGAATTCGTAAGAGAGACACATACGAATTGTGTTGAATTCGCATCTGATTGTTAGAAAATTCCAAGGAAGGAATTCGCATACAAGGTTATACGAAAACCTCAGAATTCGCACATTGCTATCTTCGAAAAGTTCAGAGTTCGTACAACAAGCCTATACGAAAAGCTTAGAATTCATATCCTTTTCACATCTTTTATGCAAATTGTTCAATACGAATTCTTGTACACGAATTCTATACTTGTGAATTTTTGCTTGTGTGTGATATACGAATTGTGCCTGCGAATTGTATTCTTTATGCGTGTGTATGTGAATTGTGCTTGTTGTGAGTGTTATACGAATTCTGATTATTATTATACGAATTCTTGACTTGTAATTATTTTTGAATGATTTTTCTATATTTTCAATAGTGATTTTTCTGATTTTCTGATTAAAGATCAATACTTGCTAATTTTTTGTGTTGTGCAGATTGTCAAAATGCCATATATTGATGAGAAGGGAAACAAAGTTCTAATCAACAAATATTCTATATTGAAATACATGCCAGAGATTCCAACACTCGAAGCTGAGAACAAAAATCTGAAAATTCAGAATTCATCTCTTCTTGCTCAAATCAATAAATAGAATTTTTTTTATAAAGATTCAGAGAAAAGTTTTATTTGCTCAGACTGTGTAGCTAAATCCAAAATTAATTTTGCAGGGATTATTGAATCAAAGGAAAAAGATATTTCTACTCTGCAAACAAAGCTGAAAAAGTTTGAAGATCTAAATGAAAATACTACATGGTCAAAGAAGGAACAAATGCAAAGAGAGCTTGATGAACTGAGAAGAAGAGCAAATATTGCCAGTGAGACATCTGATGCACTTAGAAAGTCAAATTGTCTACTCTATGCTGAAAGAGATAAGTTGAAAGATAAAGTGTTCAGTCTTGAGGTTGAAATTAATATGATGAAAGAAAAAGCAACCCAAGAGAAAGACAACACAAAAGGCTAAGATAAGATGAAGAAGTTTGAGATGAAGAGAAAGGAAATTGAAAGAGATAATGCTGAACTTCAGAAGAAGATAAATGAACTAAAAGAAAATATCTCTCAAGATGAAAAGAAGATGGAAAAAGAAAGAAAATATTTTTCTAAGAAGTTTTCTGAATTTTCAAGAAAAGCTTTTGAAGAGAAAAAATCAGTGGAGCTGAAAGGCATAAAGCTTTCTCAACAAGTTTCAGACTTCGAGAAAGTAATCATAATGGAGAGAGACAAATTTGAGAAAGAAAAGAAGATTATTGAACAGAAGAATGTTGGTGTATTCAAGGAGATATCTGAACAGAGAAATAATGTTGAAAAAGATTTTGAGGAAGAGAGAAGAGTATTTGAGACTGAGATTGCCAAGTTTAACAAGAAACTATCTGAATTGTCAACAAACATTATGAAGGAGAAGAATACAAAATATGAGTTGCATAAGAAGTTTGATCTGATGTCAAAGGAAAGAAACAGTTTGTCATCAAAGATAAAGGAACTTGAAGAGATCATGTTCAAGGTGAAACTAACTGAGTCAAAGACTCCAGAATCAATTGTCTAATCACCAAGAGATGATCAAGATGATTCAGAATGCTCATTCAAAACAGCTTCAAGTTCACATTTTACAAATGTTTCTAATAATCCTTTATTTGATTCAGATGATAATCTTACTTCTACACCTAAAGATCATATTCGTCCTTCTAACCTTTTCTTTGATAAAAATGTTGATGGTTCAGGTTACATCAAGAAGGACAAGTCTCAGAAGAATAGATTTTGGAGAAGAAAAGATGAAAAAGAAAAAGATAAATGGATTTGGATAGTGAAAGGTTCCTCAGAGGAGAAGAAGGAACATAAATCATTTGAATATGCATCTAATGCTAAAAGGAACAATGCTCCTAAAGGTAAAACTTTTGGCAAACCTGATTTGGTTTACACTATTAATCAATTAATCAGGTTAGCTCAAAAGAAAATTAGTTGTTCCTACTGTGGTTCAAATGATTTTGTAAATAATTTTTTTTAAATAGCTGGTATGGTTCTTAGTTTATCTCTCCTACTAGAATTGCAACTAATAATTCAGGATCCAAGTATAAGTGGATACCAAAAGCTAAACCTGTGTTGCAGGCACCTAAAGATTAATGGGGAAAAATAACAAAGACTTCTGAATACAATAGTTCAGAACTCGTTCTTCAAAGAACAATGACTTCTAAGTAAAGCAACTTAGGACTCAATTCTCATTGTTAAAGGAATATGACTTCTGATCATGTACATATCAGGACTCGATCTTCAAAGATCAAAAGAGGGGAAGTAAATTTAACTTAGTTAAAAATTACATCGGTTTCATGATTAATGATTTTACATATGTGAAGGGGGGGCTTACATGTCTTATATTTTTACTGATATATTTTCTGATTTTTCAAGGGGAGATTAAATGATAAATTCATTGTTACTTTTTATACGGAATTACTATTATCACCAGAGAATACGTAACTAAGGTTTCTGGTTACATCTGATCAGGACCCGATCTTAATTGGTAAATTGCATATTACTATTCTCACCACAGAGTATGTAATAATGGCTTCTGAATACTTTAGTTCAGAACTCGATCTCAAAAGTTTTTCTTCTGATGGATGCTTACAAGATAACATTGTTTCAAGAAGTTTTTTTTATTTGAGGGGGAGTCATTGTAAATTTCACTGTTATATCTTATATTGTCCTATTCAATCAAGCAATCAATCTCTAAACAAGATGTAACAATCAAAGTATATTTCTAGAGAGAGAGTAGGGAGAGAAAGTCTTCAATAGTCATAGTTCTAACAATGATACGTACAATGAACTTGCTTAATGATTTACAAGACAACAAGGTATTTATACCAAGGACTAAATCACAAGCTTAACAACTAAGTAATCTCATATTGACTAAACAAACTTTGACTTTGTTGACTTTACTTGACTTGACTTTTCCTATTAAATCTTGTATAGAATAATACACTAACAATCTCCGCCTTTGTATTCAAAATTTTAAAAAAATTTGACACTAGTCTTTAGCGCTTGATTTGTTCAACTTTTGTCTCTGAGATCTTTAAAACTTTGAAGCTTTAACAGTTTTCAGTCTTTCAATCTTTGAAGAATCTTGAAAAGTCTTTAACACTTTGCATCTCGGAAAGTCAACAAGTCTTGAACAATACTTTGAAAACTTAATCTTTGAAACTTCTTTAAACTTCTTTGGAACATTAAGGAATCTTTGAAAACTATGTATCTTCATCTCTTTGATCTCTGGACCGTCTTCAGAAAAACATATTTTCATGAATCATCTTCAGAATCTGTCTCTGAAACATAGTAAGCATCTGAATTGTCTTGAAATTTCAGAATTATCTCTTCTTGAGCTTTCAGAATTATCTCTTCAGGATTATCTTCACCATTTGTCTTTGAAATATCTTTCTTCAAAATCTTTCCACAAGTCTTTTTGACTTTGACATCTTCTTTGATAACTTTGAAATTGATCTTTATAGATATCTCCCCCTTTTTGATGAATGTGAGCGTCATAATCATCAAAACATCTTCAATTTCAACATAATCTTTGATTCTTTCCCTTGAAAATCCATTCTGCTCTTTTTGATTTGAACTAAATCATGAACTGTATATACCCGAATCTTTTCAAATTCAAATATAATGAACTTGGTAACCCTGATTCAACAAATGAAATAGGTAGGAGTGCCTGTTAGTAACACGGAGTTACTGTGTACAACGAATGTACAATTTAAGGAGCTGGTTTGATGATGACTACCCAGGACTTCCATTCAATCATTGAAAAACACAAGGCTTATCTATGAATGTTCTGACAGAAAAACAAATTTTTTGTGTGCTCGTGCTTGTGTATGAAAGAATTTAGCACAATGATTGTGTTTCATAAGGATCAAATTGTGTAAACTGTTGAGACGACAACAAGTATTACATGTACTCAATGTGCATGAAAGAGGTGCGAAAGTGGGGCAACTTTCCTTCTTTTTCAATATCTAAATCTTCCGAGTGAAGACTAGATAGAATATATGTTGCTTCCCCAAGAAAATGAAACATTTCTTTTTCGAGAAAGAAACAAGTGGTTGGTGGGGTTAATGCAAGAGTTGGCATGGGCTCACTGCCTGTTTCAATGATGGTCACCAAAGAACGTGAACCAATCAGAAGATGTGGCTGCCCGGCTCAGAAAGTGGTTGGTGCAGAGTCTTGATATTCTTTTAACTCTGATCTCACACCCTCTTTCTTTTAAACATTGAAGCTCACTTCTAACCAATCTCTCTTTTTAATATTACCGCTCCACACAATGAGAAAAACTCAACCGGATGAGTTTTCTCCCCCACTCTTTGATTTTATGACCCCTCACCCCTCAATCACTCAAGGATAACTTCCTGGGTAGGAAACACTGGTTTACGTGAATCCATGGAAGTTCTGTTTAAGCTCACACACGAATCCCATGTAAGTCCTATAAAGAATAGTTGTTCGACAGTTTAACTTGAACAGTGAAGCATAAAATGATAGCATTGTCAAAATATATGCTCATGAGATTTGAGCATTTTAACAATGAAGATCTCTCAAAATAAGAATATTGAATGAATGAAATGAAATCAAAAGAATTGTTTTGAGAATCTGACAATGTATCAATCAGATCAAATAAAATGTTTAGGGTATCAAAGAATTGGATATTTTGTTTATATGAACGAATATAAACAATTTTAGCAATGAAAGCACAAATTAGAAATGATGATTGATGCTCAACAACATTTGAAAGCAAACGTGGGTATTACCATCGAAAAATTGTTTCGTTATGAGACATGGTAATAACAATGTCAAATGAAGTACTAAACCGGTGTGTGTGAATACTTTACATTATATGGATAAGGTAATACGCAAGTATTGAGCTTTGGAAACACACGGTCAGTTAAACATTAATGCTCAAAATTGAAAAACTTTTAAAATCACCCTTCTAAATTCATAAAATCTTTTTGAAAACCAGAAGTGGTTTGAACATTTAGAAAACGTTTTTCATGCTTGAAAGTTGTTCTTCTTTCAAACAATCAGAGATGTAAGATTAGAAGATACTTACATTTAAGCTCCCCCTCAAATCATTATAGAATGATTTAGGTCAGATAAGCTCCCCCTGGATATTTTGCATAATATCCTTATCTGAACATTAAAGAAGGGTCCTCATCTGTTGTAATCAGAAGCCACAGTCTTGACACTTAAGTACGGTTTTTGAACTGTTTTGTTCAAAAACCTTTACTTTTTGACTTTAAGATTTGGGTCTTGAACTGAATTATTCAAGAGCCATTGTCTTTGACATTAAAGTTCGAGTTCTAAGTTGTACTACTTAGAAGTCAAAATTTTATACTTTCAAGTACGAGTCCTGATCTGTACATGATCAGAAGTCAAACATCTTGCTCCCCCTATACCTGTGATACCTGCGAAACAGATTTAACAGGATTTGGTACCCACTGGTATTTGGGTCCTGGTATGTTAGATTTAGAAATCCACCTCTCATTAGATTTACATCTTTTAAAATCCGAAATCTGAGAAGTTATTCTATAAGAACCGTACCAGTTGTGAGCAGATTGTTTCTGAACGAAGTCATTCTCTCCACAGTAAGAACAACATATTTTCTTCTGTGCAATCCTGATCAAATGATTAGTAGAGAAATATATATCATGATTACCAAAAGATTTACCTTTATGTGTTCTGTTCTTTTTGGCTTTGGATGTGGAATTGAATGCTTTGTCTTTCTTTTTCTCATCCTCTGAAGAATCTTTAACTCTCCAGACCATCTGATTTTTCTTCGATTGCTTTCCAAGAGATTTGATGTAAAATTTTGATGAGCCATCAACAGATTTATCATAAAACAGATTTGATGATTTTTCTGATTTGAGTTGACAATATTTGGTTTGACACTTTTGTTTTTGAAAACATTTTTATTATAAATTGAACTTGAAGTAGTTTTAAATGAGCAAACTGATTCGGTTGAATTGTCAACTGGTGATTGATTGATCACATCAGCACAAACTTTTTCTAACAAATCAACATTTGCAGCTTCTAAGTTCTTTATCTTTTCAGATTAAATGTTTCTTTCAGAAGTTAGTGTGTCAAACTTTTGTTTCAAATCAGATTTGGCCTTCTTTTCTTTTTGGACATCTGATGATAGAACAATTATTTTGGATATGAGCTTTGATATTTCAGATTCAAAGTGTAAGCGTTCTTGCTCAAAATCTGTTTCCAAGTTCTTGTTTTTCTCAGAAATATCTTTGAAAATCCCAGCATTTTTCTTTTCAAATAATTTCTTTTCTTGCTCAAAAGACTGCTTCTTTTCTTTGATAATATTTCTTTCCTTTTCAAGCAAGTTTTGTAAAGTAGAAATCTGCTTGGGAAGTTCATTTATTTTAGCTTCAAGAACTTGTCTTTCCTTTGCAAATGTGTCTCTTTCAGTGATTAAAACCTTTTCAAAATCAGACACTTGCTTGGAAAGCTTTATGCATCTAAGCTCAAGATTTTTCTTCTCTTGGTCAGCTTTCTTAGAAAGTTCAGATAGCTTTTGAATATATGATTTCTCCAAATTTGATTTTTCTTTATCTGCTTGGATGTTTTTTGACAGTTCAGCATTCTGTATCTCCAAGGCAGATATTTTGTCTTCAAAAGCCTTAAACTTGTTTTGAAACTTGACTGATTCATCTTGTAATTCTGATGATTTCTGTTCAGTCGTCTTTAGTTGGCTTTGAAGATTATTTATCTTTCTTTCTTTTTGCATAATTATTTTCTCTTTTACCCTATGATTTTTTCTTTTATTTCAATTTCATTCTCACTTGCTCTGATAATACCTGTAAAATCAGATTGAGAATTATTAGCACATTTTGCACAAACAGGAGTTTTATCAGAATTTGACAAATTTAATTTCAACTCCTAAATCTGCTTTTGAAGCTTTGAATTCTGATTTTTCAGATTGTCTAATTCAGCTTCCATCTTTGGTATTTCCGGCATGTACAAAACAGCCATATCTCTTGCAGATAAAACAGTGTTTCCTCTCTCGTCTGTAACAGGCATCTTGTCAGAATGTTAGCTTAAAAAAAATGATCATCAAAAATCAGAAAATTATGATCACTAACAAAATATGTCCCCCTTCGCAGACATAGCACGGGGGTTCCGCTACAAATCAGAAATGATTGTTCCGCTACAAATCAGAAATGATAGTTCCCTTCGCAGATTAGCTTGATGTGAAATGATCGTTCCCAAACAAATCAAAAATGTTGACTAAAAGTCAAACTTGGATCACAAAAAAAATTGTAATTTTCAAAAAAAATCTTGAAACTCGCACGACACTATACTCGCTAAACACTATTCACAGAGAAACACGCAAATGGTAACGTGCGCGTTTCTAGAACTCGCAGGTCAATATTACCGCATTTGCTCAAACTCACACGGCGATGAAACTCGCAAGACACTGAACTCGCTAATCACTGTTTCGAACAAACGCGCAGATCAAACAACTCGTAGAACACTGTTGTTAGCCTGTTACGCTTATACTGGCACGCCTCTCTAGCACGTTTCGATCAAAGTCGCACGTCTCTGTAGCACGTTTCAATCAAACTCGCAGGCTTTAACTTGCGCGTTTATCAAACTCGCTTGTCTTTATCTGTGCGTTTTACCCAAACTCACACGTGTTGCTTGCGCGTTCTTCAGACACTTGCGCGTTCTTCAGCTTGCGCGTTTTGTAGATGAATCTTCCGCGTTCTTCGATGAACTTGCGCGTTCTATGAATCTAGCGCGTTTTGACAGTTCGGTTCATGAAATCAATTCAAATCGACTTAAACCTGCAAATTTAAACATAAACTTGCACCAATATGATCGAATTATCAATTAGAACACAAATCTACCACAAGATTTCCATTAAAACCTCAAAAATCAACAAATTAATTCAAGAAACAGTGCTCGTGTTCAACTTTTTCGAAAAAAAATACAATTTGATCAAATTGATCAATCTAATGTTTGAATTTGACAATGTGATCTTAATGAAAGATGATCCTTATGATAAAATGTTTACAATCAAATCAATTTCTTGATTTAGTTGTACACAGACAAGAAAATTCGTGATCAAACAATACTTTTTTAACAAACGAGTTCTTGACAAAAATTCTCAGAAAATCAATCAGTTTGATAAATCCAATCACTCTGAAATTGTTTGGTTTTCTCTTATACCAAATGAAATTGTAATCCTAGATCAATCAAGCAATTAAACAACAATCTCAATCAAGAATCAATATGACAGTGTTAAGTCTAGAGAGAGAGTAGAGAGAGAAAGTAAATATTGATATTAAAATGTAAGCTCTTACAAAATTACAAGAATTAAACCTATTTATATGGACTATTAAACTCTCAAGTAATCCAACTAAACTCTCAAGTAACTTGAATAAGGATCCATTCAAACTCTCAAGTACTTAAACTCTCAAGTACTTAAGCACCCTCTAAAACTAATGTTGACTTTCACTATTTGACTTCCTTTGACAATTCTATTACAAAGCTTTTTACAAGAATTTCCTAATTAAATCTTGTATACAATTAATGCACTAACATTCTCCCCCTTTGTATTCAAGATTTAAAAAAAATTGACATTAGTTTTCAACGCATGATTCTTCAACTTTTAACTCTGACAGCTTTAACCTCTGAAGCTCTGACAATCTTCAACCTTTCAGTCTTTGAAGAATCTTGAAAAGTCTTTAACACTTTGCAGCTTTGGAAAGTCAACAAGTCTTGAACAAATCTTTGAAACTTCTTAAACTTCTTTGAAACTTTTATCTTTGACCTTTGAAATCTTCATCTTTGAATTTGAGGAATCTTTCAAAAACTGTATCTTCATCTCTTCTGATCTCTTGGATCGTCTTCAGAAAAACAAACTTTCTCGAATCATCTTTATTTGACTTTTAATCATCAAGCCTTTTGAATTTGTCTTCAGAATCTTTTAAGAAAAGAATGATTTCTTTTCATCTGATATCAACTTTCAGAAAATTCTCACAAGTCTTGACTTTGAACTTTCTTTGAAATTGATCTCTGTAGATTATTTGATAACAATCAAAGTATATTTCTAGAGAGAGAGTAGAGAGAGAAAGTCTTCAATAGTCATAGATCTAACAATGATACGTACAATGAACTTGCTTAATGATTTACAAGACAATAAGGTATTTATACCAAGGACTAAATCACAAACTTAACAACTTAGTAATCTCATATTGACTAAACAGACTTTGACTTTGTTGACTTTACTTGACTTGACTTTTCCTATTAAATCTTGTATACAATAATACACTAACAATATCTTTTAGGAGGAGACAATAAACATTTATACTTAGTTATATTTCTGATAATTTGAATTGTTACAGATTTCGAGGAAGCTTAAATAAGAATATTCATTTTAGGGGGAACATACAGGTATATCTTTCTATATCTTAATCTTTAACACTTGTTGAAAGATGAACAACTTTCACTTGTGAAAATCAGGTTTTTAAATGTTCAAACCACTTCCTATTCTTAAATTGTTTTCATGAATTGAGAAGTGTGTTTTTAAATGATTTTACTTGGATACTTTGATGATCATCTAACCATGTGTTCTTAAAGAAAAATACTTGTGCATTTTCTATTCATATACTTTGTCAAGTATTCATACACACATTGGTTCAGTACAATATTTTTCACCTTGTTATTACCATGTATCAAAAGTTTAATCTTTCTATGGTAATACTCTCGTTTGCTATTCATTGTTGTTTGAATCAGACGTCTTTTCATCATTATATGTGCTTTTATTGTTAAAATGTTTATATATTGTTCAAATAAATAACTTTCGTATTTGATATCCCTTATTATTTTTCTTTATGAAAATTTGATCTGATTAAATCATTGTCAGATTCACAAAACATCTTTATTCATTTAATGATTATTCATTCATACAAAGTTTTGAGATATCTTAAATGCTTAAAATGCTCGAATATCATTCTGATTTTTGTTGAGCATACATATACTGACAAATGATTTCTTGCGCTTTAATGTCAAGAAAATCATTGAGCAACACATGCTTTTAGGATAAATACATGGGATTCAATGTGTGAGCTTAACTGAGTTACATAGATTCACGATAACCAGTGTTTCCTACTCCGGAAGTAATCCTTTGAGTGATTGAGGGGAGAGGGGTCAAAAGATTTAAGTGTTGGTGTGTGAAGACGTGAAATGGAAAAGAGAGATTGGTTAGAAGTGAACTTAAAAGATTAAAAGAAAGAGGGTGTAAGATCAAAGTAAAAGAATATCAGACTCTGCACCAAATTCTTTCTGAGCCGGCCAGCCACATAAACTGTTGGTTCACATTTCTTCGTGACCTTCATTGAAAAATGCACCTAGCCCATGCCATCTCTCACATACAACCCCACCAGCTACTCATTTTTTTCTTAAAAAGAGAATGTTTCACATTTTTGGGGATGCAACACATACTCTATTGGTTCTTCACTCGAAAGATACTAATATTGAAAAAGAAGGAAAATTGCCCTACCTTCGACCCTTTCTCATGCACATTTGAGTCTATGTATAACTGTTGCTGTCTCAATGGTTTACATAAAATCTGTTTTTCTGTCATAACATTCATAGAAAATACCTTGTGTTTTTCAATGATTGAATGGAAGTCCTGGGGAGTGAACATCACACAAGCTCCTTACATTGTACATTCATTGTACACAGTAACTTTGTGTTACTGACAGGCATTCCTAACTGTTTCATTTGTTGATTCAGGGTTACAACTCCTAATTTTTCTGAATTTGAAAAGATTCGGATGAATACTTTCTTGAATGGACAGAAACTTATCAAATCAGTTGGGGGAAGAATGTTTATATCTTACCAAAGGAGGAGATTGTTAATCATGAAGACTGTGCTTATTGATTATTTGGGGGAGATCATTCATAGACTATGCTGACCTTGAAAAAGTTTTGATGATTCTGATTCTCACAATTAATCAAAATGGGGGAGATATATCAAGGTTTCAAAGTCAGACTAAAGTTGATATTATCAAGAAGGGGGAGAATTTCAGTATTTCAAAATCAGATACAAAGTTTCAAAGTTCAAGTCAGTTACAGGTTGATTGAAAAAGCTGAGAAAAGAAAGAAAGCTTGAAGAATGACAAAGTTTGAAAGTTTTGAAGATAGTCAAAGTTTTGAAGACTTCAATGATTGTGAAGAAAGTGTTAAATGAAGAAAGTGTTAAAGTTGATTGAAAAGGTGAAAGGGAAGATTTACTTCAAAGTTAATACATATGTCAAAGTTCATACAAATTTTCAAAGCGGAATCAAAGTCTGAGTTTGAAGAATAGTTTTCTGAAGAATATGAAATTTTGGTGAACACAAAGGAGAGATTGAAGTTTGATCAAAGTTACAAAGTTTGCTGAAGATGTCAAAGTTTTCAAGGTTTAAAGTTGAAAAAGATCATTTGCTGAAGATTTTTTTTATGAAGATAAGAAGACCTGAAGTTAATTGTCAAATATTTTTTAATCTTGAATCCAAAGGGGGAGATTGTTAGACGAGAATTGTATTCAAGATTAAATAGAGGGTCTAAAATGTAATTGTTAGAAAGTGTATGGTGTGTTTTGTATTTGGGTTAAAAGGGTTGACTTGGTATAGGTCATGATGACCAGGTATAAATAGCAAGGTTCTTTGTTAGATTTGTAGATATGCAGCAGTGGTTTAGGAATCCAAATAACTTCATAAGCCATCGCTCTGTATCCAGATTCAACAGAAGGAGAAACAATAGATTGTTTCTTACTTATCCAAGAAATTAAACAATTTCCTAAGAAAAGACAAGGATCAGTCACATATCTTCTAGTTGAAAGACACTTACCCCAACCAGCACCAACAGAAGCTCTAAGCTTAAAATCAGTAAAAGAAACAGAAAAATTAACACCTTTACCTGGCGATAGCTTCAAATTTCTCAAAATTCTAAGATCAATTTTTAGATGAGACAGATGTGGAGAAACCATATACTGACTAAGACAATGTACAACAAAGACAATGTCAGAACGAGTAACTAAAAGATAAATCAACCTTCCAGTCTGTTTCTGATAACCAGTAAAATCACTTAGAGGCAGAATAGAAGAGGACGAACCAACAGAATTTGTAACAACGAAATTTATATCCATAAGAGTACTTATAGGTTTACATCCTAAATACCCAAAATCATTTAAATGCCCAAGAAAATATTTTCTTTGTAACATACATACACCATTGCCTGTATCTAAAATCTCAATTCTTAACAAAAAAAAATAACTTTCCAAGATCTTTAAGAAGAAATTTAGTTTTCAAATGCTCCTTTGCAATTTCAATTTCAATAGTGTTCTTACCGGTTAATACAATATCATCCACATACACTAGACGCACAAGAAACCCAGATTCAGAAACTGTAGTAAACAAGGAATAGTCAATAACACTTTGGATAAAAACATGATCTAATAAACAAGATGAAAGTTTTTCATACCATTGTCGGGGAGCTTGTTTTAACTCATAAAGAGATTTAACAATCTTGCAACCACGATTATCATTTGGAGAAAAATAACCATGAGGTAAACTCATATAATTTTTTTTCACATAAATCTCCATAAAGGAAGGCATAATTAACACCTAGCTGACACAATGACCAATTATTATGAGCATCAAGAGCAACAACACAACTAACTGTCACCATTTTAACTATGGGGGAGAAAGTATCTTCGTAATCTAATCACTCTGTAACACCCTCAAATTTGGTAAGAGCAACTAAATTTAAATTTCGATATAAAGTCAACATAAAGAACAAAACTTCCTCCTACAATTTGAAATCCAAAATACCTCAAGTTAAAAAAATTCCATAACTAACCTCAACAAATATAAACTCCAATAATACACAAGTACAAAACCGAAGTCGGGTGTTACTTAACCCTAAACACGAGTTTCTCTTCCCAAAAAAAAGGCGGAAGACTTCAACAAACTAATCACTCCCCGAGCACGCAACTAGCACTCCTCTCTTCACGGTGTCACTAGAACTATTCCCAACGAATCCTGTTGCACATGCCGACAAATAAAAAGGTTATGTTAACGCCTAGTGAGTTCAAGAGTTTTCATCATAATAAATATATCGTTAAAAAGGAAGAATGCAATTTAAATCATAATCTTTCAAAGTGATATGCTTCAATTATGAAAATGACTCGTTTTCCAATAATATGCAATTTAGGCGAAAGAAACTCCAATATGAACGTTTTCCAATCCAAACTATTTTAAGGGCGAAGATCCCAAATTTAAAACGTTCTTTCGTAAATTAAGTTAAACCCAAAAATCATTCCAAATGAGAATAGAAATCAAACTCCCAAGTTATGAAAAGCGGATAAAACTCTACATCCCGAAACACCCAAACACGGGTGGGGCGTAATACTCAACCCATAAATCATATATATATAATCCGCAAATGTAAAACGTCACCGAAAACATGGATACTAAACACAATACCCAAAACAACACTTTTCCGTGACGGGGGAGACCCGATTCCATAAAATATGACGATACACAAAGTAAGCCCCATTTTATGTTGTTAAGACTAGTCATATAAACAAGTACACGCAAGGGATGTCAGGCTCAGTGGCTTTAAACGTACACCCACGGGATATCAACTTTAACCGCGAACGGTCCTTACGTTGAGTCCCTCATCCAATATCGTAATACTTAGCACGTAGGACTTATAGCCTAATCTGATGCCTAAACGTGCTTCAATTTGGAAAACTAGCGTTCCATCATTGGACATAATGATTCCAAGAGCAAGGGATGTCATGCTCGGTAGCTTTAAACGTACACCCACGGGATATCAACTTCAACCATAAAAGGTCCTTACGTTGAGTCCCTCATCCAATATCGCAACCAAAGCTCGAAGTCGAGCAATCAAAACTGGATAAATGTCCTAAAACCCAATCATAATAAAATACCGAACCAAAAACCCAACAACCAAAATTTATGAAAACACGTGATCCAAAGTACATGACCAACTCCAACACAACTTAGAATAAAATAGATAATTTCCCAAACAAGGTTATACCATAGACACGTGCTCAATTGCTTGGAATTTACTCTTTGAAATACTTAAAATGCATCTTTTCCCTAAAACAAAGTTTTAAAGTTTCCAAAATGTTCACAAGGTCGGAAATGAACAAAACCCAAGGACTCATTCTATGATATTTTCAAACCTCCAATAACACAAATTATGCATATTTCCGAACAACACAAAAATGAGTTTTAAGAAATAATGTTCATGCATGAAATAAGTTAATAGCACACTTCCGTTTATGACTTATTTATCAAAATGCCCAAATGTCCCAAATGTGGGTGTTTTATGAGTTTATAAAGTTAAACACTTCCAAATAACCAAAACTTATCAAGTGATCAACAGTTAACAATTTCATGTAAAACACAAAATACTTTAAAATGAACATTTTGGCATATACAGCGTTTTCACAAATCAACTTGAACTCACCTTGATATAATAAATCTAGATTCCCCCCCCCCCCAACTTGAGCTTCTTTGGAGAAACTTGAATCGTCAAGCCAAAACTTTCAAAAACCTAGATTCAAAAGTTTCCAACCATGAATAACCACATCAAAGTATTTAAAATCATTCCCTAAACATCTTATATCAAAATCTCCATTTTGGCCAAAAACCCTAATTTAACCTAACTTTTCTCAAAATCTTCCAAACCGAAATCGGAGTAATAAAACACTAGGAAATCATCCATGAAAAATTTACAACTCTTAATTAATTTTAGAAATGTATGGGATGAACTTACCACTTAGGTTGTGGTGAAAGCCTAGTAAACCCTAAAATGGAGCTTAAGTTTGAAGATGAAGATGGAGATGGTGAACCCTTGATCATAGCTTCCAATCCTACCAATTGATGATGTTTTATCTCCATAATACCCAAGGATTTGAGACAAGGATGACCCAAAATCGACATATATGATTTAGGTTAGTTCTAGAGAGTGTTTAGGAAGAAAGGGGAAATGAGAAATGAAGAAATTGGCTGAAAATCGGATTTGTCAGCCAACAACCCCCCTTGTGCGACATTGACAGGCTACAATGCACTGGTCAATGTCGCTGGTCATTATCGGTGACTAACCCCCAACTTCTGTTTCTTGCTGCTACATTGCCACGTGCGACTATGACATGGTCATTGTAGCCAGACCTGTACCAAGCCCCAAAACTCGACTTTTTCTATGCCAACACTCTCGAAACTTTTAGGGACTTTAAATAATGATTTCCCAACAAAAGTCCCGCCATTTATAAATTCCAAAAACGTCCGGGTGACCTTTACTTACCGAAAATTACGGGTGTTACACACTCTCGCGATGATTTATATTTAACCTTATAAATCGAACGACATCCTATAGCTTTTCTACCGGCACGAAGATCAGTAATAACCCAATTATGATATTTACAAGCTTAAAAATAATACTTGATTCAATAGACTTGTATAAGTGTGAGATGAAACACAAATTTTCAGAACTTAAGTAAGAGTAATTAACAACCTTTTCTGAACCATACTTGACCTTTCCTTCAACAACATTGTCATCAAATCTATGAGGTAAATTTGAAAATCTACTAGATTTCGAATTGATAGTTGATTATTTTCAGAAATAACACCCACATGAGAGGAACCTAAACAAACATCACTATGATATCTGATAACATCTAGAGGACGAAAATTAGTAGCCTACTGGCCACTGGCAGCCACATCTGTACTCCCAACTTTAGACGAACTGACAGTTCTATCTTGACTTCCTAGATAATCATGGTCACTGATGGTATCAAACGATTTACAACCTATCCCGTTTTAAAGTGTATCCTTATTCTCATCACTGGGTAAACCATCAACATGATCATTAGTCCAAACCAAAACACAATAAAAAAAGTTTAAAGAATTTATATTACCAGAGACAAACTCAACATGTTTATTAGTACTCATCTTAAAAGGAAAAACATTTTCATAGAATTTGACATCTTTCGCAACCAAAATTTGTTTAGTGAAAATTGTATTCCCATATTACAAATCAAGGTATTCTAACACTCTCAATCAAGAATATGACAGTATTAAGATCTTAGAGAGAGAGTAGAGAGAGAAAGTAAATCTGATGTATTCATTAAGCTCTTACAACAATTACAAGTAAAAAACCTATTTATACCAACTATGAAACTCTCAAGTAACTTGAACAATGACCCACTCAAACTCTCAAGTACTTAAAATACTCTAAGGCTTATGTTGACTTTCTACATTTTGACTATCATTGACATTCATTGACTATTCAAGAATAAAGGCTTTTACATGACTTTTCTCACTAAATCTTGGTTACAATTTAATACACTAACATTCTTCCCCTTTGTATTCAAGATTTAAAAAACATTTTACACTTGTCTTCAGCGCTTGATTCTTCATCTTTTGTCTCTGGCAGTCTAGAACTTTGAAGCTTTAACAATCTTCAGTCTTTGAAGAATCTTGAAAAGTCTTTTTCACATTGCATCTTTGTAGAGTCAACAAGTCTTGAACAAATCTTTGAAAACTTTGAAAAACTTTGGAACTTTGAGGAATCTTTGAAAATCATGTATCTTCATCACTGTAATCTCTGATCAGTCTTCAGAAAAACAAACTTTCTTGAATCATCTTTCTTTAGAATTCATCTTCAGAATCAAATTCTGAAACATAGTAGGCATCTGAATTGTCTTGAACTTTCAGAATTATCTCTTAAGGATTATCTTCAGCATTTGTCTTTGAAATTGATCTTTATAGATATCTCCCCCTTTTTGAAGAATGTGAGCGTCATAATCATTAAAACATTTTCAATTTCAACATAATCTTTGATTCTCCCCCTTGAAAATACATTCTCCTCTTTTTGATCTGAACTGAATCATGAACTGTATATACCCGAATCTTTTCAAATTCAGATATAATGAACTTGGTAACCCTGATTCAACAAATGAAATAGTTAGGAGTGCCTGTCAGTAACACGGAGTTACTGTGTACAACGAATGTACAATTTAAGGAGTTGGTTTGATGATGACTCCCCAGGACTTCCATTCAATCATTGAAAAACACAAGGTTTATCTATGAATGTTCTGACAGAAAAACAAATTTTTTGTGTGCTCGTGCTTGTGTATGAAAGAATTTAGCACAATGATTGTGTTTCATAAGGTTCAAAATGTGTAAAATGTTGAGACAACAATATGTATTACACGGACTCAATGTGCATGAAAGAGGTGCGAAGGTGGGGCAACTTTCCTTCTTTTTCAATATCTAAATCTTTCGAGTGAAGACCAGATAGCAGATATGCTACGTCCCCAAAAAAAATGAAACATTTCTTTGTCAAGAAAGAAATGAGTGGCTGGTGGGGTTAATGCAAGAGTTGGCATGGGCTCACTGCCTGATTCAATGATGGTCACCAAAGAATATGAACCAATCAGTAGATGTGCCTGCTCGACTCAGAAAGTGGTTGGTGCAGAGTTATGATATTCTTTTAACTCTGTTCTCACACCCTCTTTCTTTTGAACATTTAAAGCTCACTTCTAACCAAACTCTCCATTATATTTTACCTCGGCTCAATAAGACAAACTCAACCGGATGAGTTATCTCCCTCGCTCTTTGATTTTAACCCCTCACCCCTCAATCACTCTAGGATTACTTCTTGGGTAGGAAACATTGGTTTACGTGAATCCATGGAAGTTCTTATAAGTTCTCACACGAATCCCATGTAAGTCCTATAAAGAATGGTTGCTCAACAATTTAACTGAACAGTTAAGCACAAAAAGATAACAGTGTCAGAATGTATGCTCATGAGATTTGAGTAATTAAACTTTGAAGATTTCGCAAAACAAAGATATTGAATGAATGAAATGAAATCAAGAGAAATGTTTTAAGAATCTGAAAATGTATCAATCAGATCAAATGAAATGGTTAGGGTATCAAAGAATTGGATATTTTATTTTTATGAACGAATATAAACATTTTTGCAATGAAAGCACAAAAATTGAAATGATGAATGATGTTCAACAACATTTGAAAGCAAACGGGAGTATTACCATCAAAAAATTTGTTCATTATGAGACATGGTAATAACAAAATCAAATGAAGTACTGAACATGTGTGTATGAATACTTTACAGTATATAGACAAGATAATACGCAAGTATTGATCTTTGGAAACACACGGTCAGTTAAACATTAAAGCTCAAAAATGAAAAACAATTAAAATCACACTTCTTAATTCATGAAATCTGTTGAGAACCAGAAGTGGTTTGAACATTTCAGAAAACGTTTTTCATGTTCGAAAGTTGTTCTTCTTTCAAACAATCAGAGATCTAGATCAGAAGATATTTACCTTTAAGCTCCCCCTCAAATCATTATAGAATGATTTAGGTCAGATAAGCTCCTCCTGGATATTTACAAAATATTCTTTTCTTTAAACCTTAAAGAACGGGTCCTGATCTGTCAGGTGATCAGAATCCACAATCCTTTACATGAAAGTTCGGGTTTTGAACTGTTTTGTCCAAAAGCCTTTAACTTGTTTTGAAGCTTGACTGATTCATCTTTCAGCTCAGATGACTTCTGTTCAGTCGTCTTCAGTTGGCTTTGAAGATTATTTATATCTCTCTTTTTGCATAATAATCTTCTCTTTAACCCCTATGATTTTTTCTTTCATTTCAATTTGATTCTCTTTATCTTTAATCTCTTTATCTCTTTCCTTTATGACATCTACAAAATCAGATTTATCAAGATTAGTACATTTTATACAATCAAAAGTTTTATCAGAATTTGACAATTTAGATTTGAACTCCTGAATCTGATTTAGAAGCTTTGAATTCTGATTTTTCAGCTTGTCTAGTTCAGCTTCCATATTTGGTATTTCTGGCATGTACAAAACAGCCATATCTCTTGCAGATAAAATAGTATTTCCTCTCTCGTCTGTAACAGGCATCTTGTCAGATTAGCTTGATGTGAAATGATCGTTCCCAAACAAATCAGAAATGTTTACTAAAAAGTCAAACTTGGATCAGAAAAAAAAAATTTAATTTTCAGAAAAAATCTAAGTCTTGAAACTCGCAAGACACTATACACGCTAGTCACTGTTCACTAAGAAACTCACAGATGGTAGCTTGCGCGTTTCTAGAACTCGCAGATCAATATTAGCGCGCTTGCTCAAACTCGGACGACGATGAAACTCGCAAGGCACTGAATTCGCTAATCACTATTCACACAGAAACTCGCTAGTAAGCACTTTCAACAAATGAAACAATTTTTCGATGGTCATATTCCCGTTTTCTTTCAAATGTTGTTGTGCATCATTCATCCTTTCAATTTTTGTGCTTTCATTGCAAAATTGCTTATATTCGTTCATATAAAAAAAACCATCAATTCTTTGATACCCTAACCATTTCATTTGATCTGATTGATAAACATTGTCAGATTCTCAAAACAATTCTCTTGATTTCATTTCATTCATTCAATATCTTTGTTTTGAGAAATCTTCAAAGTTCAATTGCTCAAATCTCAGGAGCATACATTCTGACACTGTTAACTTTTTTGTGCTTAACGGTTCAGTTAAATTATTGAGCAACCATTCTTTATAAGATTTACATGGGATTCATGTGAGAACTTATAAGAACTTCCATGGATTCACGTAAACCAGTGTTTCCTACCCAGGAAGTAATCCTAGAGTGATTGAGGGGTGAGGGGTTAAAATCAAAGAGTGAGGGAGATAACTCATCTCGTTGAGTTTTTTTCATTGAGCTGAGGTAAAATGTAAAGGAGAGTTTGGTTAGAAGTGAGCTTTAAATGTTCAAAAGAAAGAGGGTGTGAGAACATAGTTAAAAGAATATCATAACTCTGCACCAACCACTTTATGAGCCGGGAAACCACCTCTACTGATTGGTTCATATTCTTTGGTGACCATCATTGAATCAGGTAGTGAGCCCATGCCAACTCTTTCATTAACCCCACCAGCCACTCGTTTCTTTCTTGACAAAGAAATGTTTCATTTTCTTTGGGGACGCAGCATATCTGCTATCTAGTCTTCACTCGGAAGATTTAGATATTGAAAAAGAAAGAAAGTTTCCCCACCTTCGCATCTCATTCATGCACATTGAGTCCGTGTAATATCTGTTGTTGTCTCAATAGTTTACACATTTTGAACCTTATGAAACACAATCATTGTGCTAAATTCTTTCATACACAAGCACGAGCACACAATTTTTTTTTCTGTCAGAACATTCATAGATAAACCTTGTGTTTTCAATGATTGAATGGAAGTCCTGGGGAGTCATCATCAAACCAGCTCCTTAAATTGTACATTCGTTGTACACAGTAACTCCGTGTTACTGACAGGCACTCCTAACTGTTTCATTTGTTGATTCAGGGTTTGAACTCATAATTTGTCTAAATTTGAAAAGATTCGGATAAATACATTCATGAATTGACGACTTTGTATCAGGTCAAAGGGAAGAATGTTCTTACAAAGAAAGAGAATGTCTTTTAAAGGGGAAGATTCAAAGAACGTGATGAAATTGATACGTTTTGATGATCAAGATTCTCACAATCATCAAAAAGGGGGAGAAGATTAAAAAGTTCAATTTCAAAGCCAGAAAGAAATATCAAAAACTAGAAGAAATTTCTGAAAGATTCCAATTTCAAAGCTGATTTGAAGAAAAGAGACTTTCTAAAGATAATTCTGAAAGTTCAAGCAAGATGAAAATTCTGAAGATTCGTGAAAGTTTGTTTTTTCCAAAGACGATTCAGAGATCACAGTGATGAAGATACAGTTTTCAAAGATTCCTCAAAGTTCTAAAGTTTTTCAAAGTTTTCAAAGATTTGTTCAAGACTTGTTGACTCATCAAAGATGCAAAGTGTTAAAAACTTTTCTAGATTCTTCAAAGACTGAAAGGCTGAAGATTGCCAGAGCTTAAAAGTTTAAAGACTGTCAAAGATCAAAGTTGAAGATTCAAGCTCTGAAGACACGTGTCAAATTTTTTTAAATCTTGAATACAAAGGGGGAGAATGTTAGTGTATTAAATTGTATCCAAGATTTAGTGAGAAAAGTCTTGTATAAAGCCTTGTATTTGAGAAGTCAATGAAAGTCAATGATAGTCAAAATGTAGAAAGTCAACATAAGCCTTAGAGTGTTTTAAGTACTTGAGAGTTTGAGTGGGTCATTGTTCAAGTTACTTGAGATTTTAGTTGGGTTACTTGAGAGTTTACTAGCCCATATAAATAGGTTTGTTACTTGTAATTTTGTAAGAGCTTACATTGTCAGATTAATGAATACGATTATTACTTTGTCTCTACTCTCTCTAATGATCTTTGTCAAATCTATCTTGATTGAGAGTGTTTGAATTGCTTGATTGTAATCTGGGATTTACATTTTCATTTAGAATCAAGACTAAACAACTTATAACCCTTTTTAGAGTTAGAATATCCAAGCAAAACACATTTCTCATCTCTTGATCCAAATTTGTCCGAAAGATTTGGATTTAAAGTAACACAAAGACATCCGAAATTTCTAAGATGAGTAAGCACAGGTTCAAAACCATAAACAAGTTAATAGGGAAATTTTCCATTCAAAACAGACGAAGGAGTTCTATTTGATAAGATATGTAGCTGTCAAAATACACTCTCTCCACATGTTAAAAGGAATGTATCCCTGGAACATTAATGCTCTAGCAACATTTAAAAGATGTTTGTAGGTTCCCAGTTTAGGTCTAACAATGATTAAACCAAATGCAAACAGACAGATATGCGGAAGCTCTTTAATGCATAAGAATGGATTGATTTGGTAGTAAACAGGCACAAACAAGAAACAATGATTACTTGAAATAGTAAGAATGATTCACAGAAAGTTCATCTTCATTGATCTTGTCAAAACACCAAGAACATGCAGTTGTTTGTGCAATATTTGCTCTCAACAGATTTCTCTATTCCAGACAAGCGTGGCTGTGAATTGTGTGTGCGTATTGTGAATTCAGGAGGTGCTCTCTACATATACAAGAGGAGGAGCACACAAACGTACAAGACAATGACTGACATTCCATAAACAGAATGCCACCTGGAAAGTAGAAACAACTTATGTGTACTATTGATATGGTGAATCTTCGTACAGCAAGGGGCACGTGATCTGCGCATGGTCTTGTTCCTCCATGAATTTCACAAGTCTTCCATCTCCCAGAGGTAGCCACCACAGAGGCTCTATGAAGGGTCACAGAGGCTCTGCGGTTTGGGGATCATCTTCAGGTTGAGTACAATGTGGATTATGGTCGACAGAGGTTGAGCAGTACACTTCTGCAAAGACTTGGTGTAAGGCAAATGTATTCTCAGGTTCCTACACTTAGCCTATTTTTCATTACTTTTATACATGATGATTGGAGCTAACAATCTCCCTCTAAGTACTGAAAAATAAAAAAAATGAAATTTAGAGTGTATGGCTAAGTAAGAAACGAAAGAGGTGAAAGGAACTCATCCTCTGAAGAATTGATTTCATTCATAATAAAGGATTCCAGAAGGCATTTACAGAGCATAAGATTAAAGAACAAAATATGAATGAAAAACAAAAATTACATATCATCAGAGCCTATATCTTGGCGTCTGGGAAATCATTTACCTTCTTTCCATAGCCTCCATCCTTCTTCTCATCTCTTTGTAGAAGAAAGCATACATGTTTCGAAATCTGATGGTTGCCTCTATATTCTCAAGAATTTGATATGCGGCCTCAGGGTTAACCAGTTGTGTGCCTATGTGGCTTCTAATTTCATGTTGAAAGAACAACAGAGACTGAGTAAAGTACTTTTGGCTTTTGTGACCCATAAAGATATTCTTTGTGCCATGTTAGTCTAGGTACACGTAGCCAAATTTTGGATGAGTAATGATGGAGTTTGGTGGGACGTTGGCAGAGGTTGGGCAGTTGTCATCATGGACTCTCAGAATTATCTTTTTTATACCCAAGTCTAGAGCGACCAGAAAGTCGACTAAACTATAGCAGAGCATCTTTTCCCACATGACGTTTCTAACTATTAAGTGTGCCATTTGATTTTCTTGTCTCTAGCCAAATCTGTCCTCTGTCCATGTGTAAAGCTCTGTGAGGTCGAAAGGGTGAAGATTTCTCAAGTCTGCGTTTGTGAATTTCATCTTCTTCCCATTTAGCCTCTTGACAAAGTACTGATTGTACCAGAAGTTCTTACACTTGTTGTGCTGAAGTTTTATCCCTAGAACTTCTGTGATATTTCCCATAGAGAAAACCTTTGCCTTGGGTTATGCTTTTTCTTTGTAGAACCTTCTAGTTTCCTCTGAGATAATTTCTTCATTAAGCGTAGGTTATCGCAGTGGATCATTTAATCCTCGGCTATAGAGATACTTGTAGATGACCTCTTCCCGATCCTTCTTTCGAGGGGATGGTGGAATTGGTTTTCTCAGAGCTTCCATGCCTTGGATTATTTGAGCTACCCAATCCCTAAGAGGGTTTCAGAAGAGGTTATAGGATTGGTAATTTCGACAGAGGCTCTAGATCGAAAGCCCAGTTAACTTCTTCAGGTTTGGGCGCTATGAAAGAATCAAAAGCACTCTTCATAAGTTTTTCAGTGTTGGGTTGTGGCTTGGTCTTTGTCTTTGAGACCTCTATAGCTATGGCTTTGCCCTTGTCTTTGGTAGAAGGCTTGTTCTTGGGGGCTTCAGTAACCTTTGCATTCTAAACTTCTGCAGATCTTGGTACTTGGAGTTTTGTAGGAGAGTAAGCTGCAGAGGTGGTTTGAGTCTTCTGTTAAGGATTTTCCTCTAAGCTCACTGGTACTGTACCCAGGGGAGTGGCTGCAATGGGATTTGCAAATATAGGTGGCAGAGCCTTCTACCCCTCATGAGGACTAGAAGGACCGGCGCCGTCTGGTCCGTGGTCGTCATATTTCCCCCTCTGTTGATTTACCTCTGCCTGGTAAGAGGAGGGTTCCTTCCTTTTATTCTTTGCCTTAAGATTCATCTTGGTATGATGCTCGATGATCGCTACTACGTCATGCGCAACAATAGTGGCTTTGTTGGCTTTGTAGTCTGTCTTGAACTTCATTAGAGTGATAATACGTTTTCAGTCTTCTGCAAATTTCTTGCCCTTAGAAGTAAGGTCTTCACCAATTTTGTGAACCTTCTACATGAGAGACTCTCCCATCGTATGGAGTTCAACTTTGGTGGCTAGAGAAGATGGGAGGCTCACCTCCTTTGTGCTCTGCAGTTGAGATGTAGATGGCAGGGGGACCATGATACTACGAACCATGTCCTTTATTTCAGTTCTCAAATCCACGATCACCTCTTCTACAGAGGATGAAGTGTTGGCTGGAGTAGCAAGGGATTGTTTCTGTTGGTTCACGATCTCACCTAAGCACCTCAGAGCCTCTGTATTGGCCTGAACAACTTCAGTCAACTTTCCGAATTCTGCATGAGATACTTGGTTGGGAGAGGCCTTGACGAGGGTTTGTATGTCAGAGTAGTTTTAGGTAGTTGGTTTTGTTAGGACCTCTATGCTCTATGACGTTTTCTTCAGTTCGTATTTCTTTAGAGAGCATACCTCTAAGTATACATCCATGACCCTATTGGAGAAGACCCCATAATGCTTCACTTTGTCTTCTGTGCTTTCGGCCACACTTTTCAAATCGTTGAGTGCAGAATACACAATGTCAGCAAAGAATTTAAATTCAGCCCTTGTGACATGTGCAGAGGGGTCACCCTCGGAACCAACACATGGTCCAAGTTAAGCCAGGTCACCCTTGGCACCTAAAGAGCTTGTGTTGAGATTGGGCTCTTAGGTTTTCCGTTTCATGCAGCCAAGCTTCCAGAAGGAGAGTTGTCTACGAACATTCCGTCCATATCAACATCTACAGGGGGATTCAGAGTCCTTCTGCGGAGTGATAAGAGTTTTACTTGGAGGTTGATCTAGAACATCTTCGTGTGCATGTGAGCTCTTAAGTAGCTCTGAACGACCTTGGGTTGTTCCCTCGTGTGTGACAGAGGCAACAAATGCCTCTGTGTTTTGGACTGGCATGCTCTGGGAGAGAGAGCTTTATTTCTTCACCAATATACTTTTGGGAGGATGTGGTTGCTTGGTTGTCCCTGGATAAAAGTGGCACAGAGGAGGAAAAAGGTTCCTCTTCCCGGCTGGATGGGGTTGGGTTCGGAGTGTGCACTCCTTCTTCAATATCGTGCTATACTAGACCTGTAGAGGTAGACGGGTGGTTCGCATAGGGAGGGGGGGTTGGTTGGTGTGCCATTGGCTTCTTTTTCACTTGAATTCTCCTCCTTCTCATTTTCCCTCTCCTCACCACCACTCACTCCGTCTTTGTTCACATCTTCCAACAGAACCTCTTCTTGTTCTTCTTCTGTTGGAGGTGCTCTTTTTGGTGATGGTTCTAGGGTTGTCAAGTCCTAATAGAGGGAGGCTAGGATTTCCAGGGCCTATGGCCGTGTTTTTTCAGCAATGTCGTATGTGGATGGTGGACTTAGTCGTTCCACCACCTCATTGGCAATTGCCACTGCTAAGTCTATAGGGCTCTAAGGCCTTTCTTCTATTGTAGCCCCACCCTCTGTATTTTGGGCCTCCTCAATAACAACCTTTCTTCTCCTTCTCCTCTGTAGATGTGCCTCCTCTACTCTGCAGGTTCCTCTATATCAAAATTTGCTTCTGCCTTTTCAGATGGCACAGAGGTAAGTTCAGCTCGAGCCTTGTCGGCTAGCTTCATTAGTTTCCTCTTCTTCCTTTTATTTGAGGGTTCTTCTGTAGCTTGTACCTTAGGAGATGGTACAGAGGCTTTTTCAACCTAGGGCTCTTTACGTTCTACTCTCTTGTGTGATTTCTTCCTTTTCTTTTTTCAGAGGCTTCTAAACCTCTAGCAGTTGAACCTCTGTTGGGATTGAGACCCCTTCTTCTACAGTCCTCTTTTTGGGTTTCTTTTTCTTTTGCTTCTTGGGTTTCTCACTCCCTTCCCCACACTCTGGTTTTTCTATATGTTCGAATCTCACCTCACTAGGACCTCCTTCGTGTTCTCCCTCGTCTATACTAGGCCTAAGAAATATAACGTTCTCACCTTCTCTGGCTCCTATTCGTGGAGGGGTTGCAGGACTCGGTTCTAGAGTCCTACTTCCACGTATGTATACCCTTTCCTCTTCTCTACCCAAGTAAGTTAGGAGTTTGGCTGGCAGAGGTCTGGCATTAGGATATCAAAAGGGCAGTATGGTGGGTTTTTTGGGTTGTGATTGCGTGCAACCTAATGGTTTTACTCTCTGCGGGTACCTTATCTTTGCCAATCATGGCATCTCTGAGTAGAACGGCAATGAACCTCTGGTAGACCAAGGATGGTAGAGCCTTGTCATTGCTCTGATTTCACACTTCTTCAGTACGGTGTTGATCATCTCCCTCAGAATGAGCTTGGCGTAGTTTAGTGGTAGGTCGAAATACACCCCGTAAATGATTGCCAGGATGTTGTGTCTTGATTGGTCTGGGCTACCCACCTTTCCAGTCAGAGTCCTATTGAGGATGGAGAACAAGACGTTCCATAGAGGTGGAAGTAGCTGTCTTCTAAAATCGGTCCTTTTGGTTATTGGTTTGCCATATCCAATGAAGAGCAAAAATTCCACAAGTTCCTCATCAGAGGGTTCGTCTGAATAACGGAGCATGTTCAATTGTGTCTTTGTGGGGAGTTCAAATACAGAGGAGGTAAGTTTTTTTTATTAATTCTAGTTCGAGTACATTAGGTGAAGAGGGTGTAGTGGTATATCCCATGATTGCAGGTCTAAATTTTTCATGTTTTTCATAACGACAACTTTGCCAAAACTGTTAGACATAAGTTTCAGGGACATCCGTTTTGGTCATTGTTAGGTGTTAGTCCCAACAATCAGTGTAAATCAAGATGAAAATAATAATTCACCCAATTTTCAATTTTATTTCAATCACAAAATCGATTACAGTTCTCTCTAACTTTCTCTCTTTAGAAAGAATGCGTATGATGCTCTCTCTCTCTAAAACTCTCCTCAACACTAACTCTTACAAGACACTTGCTTCTCATAAAACTATTACAACACAATAAGCCATATCCCTATTCATACGCACACAAAACACTTACACAACTAAACATAACAATACTTTGACTTTAACATTTATTACAAAGGACTTTGACTTGCTTGAGAGTTGGATTTGAGCTTTGACTTGGCTTGACTTTCAGTCTTCAGACTTTATGATCTTGTATCCAACATATTTATGCTCTAACAATCTCCCCCTTTGGATTCAAAATCATCTTCAAAAATATTTTGCAATTCAATCTCCCCCTTTGACATAGATTGCAAAATAATCTCCCCCTTTGATTTATCTCTAGCAAATAAACAATAAAGCACAATCTCCTTTTATCTTCAAAAACAATTCTGTATTCTCCCCAAAGTCTTTGAACAACAATTGCAAAAAGCTTTAACAATCTCTCCCAAAGGCTGTAGAAACCTCTTTCAGACTTCAGAGAGAAATTATCTTCAAGTTCAGCTCAGTTTGCTTCAGCAAATTATCTTCAAAGAAAATTTTAGTACTTTCCCACAAACATTTTGAAATCTGACTTTTCAACAAGCTTTTCGTATATCAGAGTTATGTGAAATCTGACTTTTCATATACATGCATATGCGAATTCTGAAGATTTCGCACACAACACTCATGCGAATTCTACACTTAAACCTTTTTTTTTTCAGAAATCAATTTCCATGCGAATTCCACTATGCGAGTTCTTCATATCTCATGCGAGTTCTTCAGATCTCAGCTTAAAATTTCAAAACTTCAATCCAAATCGATCCAAATCTTCGAATTGGATCCTGAAAACTTACCAATTCACCCACAAACACTCTCTGAACAGTTTAGAATCAAGGAATTATAATCAAAAGCACCAAAATTACAATCTTGATACAGACACAGTGCGTATGAAAACTCGAACAATATTTCAAGAAATTCCAAAATTCACACTAATCTATCGTGAATTGAACTAAGTGACTCAAATAGAAAATGTTCTAGATGTATAATCGAGTACAAATACACAAAAATCAGATAAAAAACATCATTAAAACAAAAAATCGAATCTCGACAGACTACTTGCGAGTTCTTGAAAAAGTCGATCACAAAAACTTCGAATTCAATCTATCTTTTCTGAATTTCTCTGCTCTGATACCAATTGTTAGTCCCAACAATCAGTGTAAATTAAGATGACAATAACAATTCACTCAATTTTCAATTTCATTTCAATCACAGAATCGGTTACAGTTCTCTCTCTAACTTTCTCTCTCTAGAAAGAATGCGTATGATGATCTCTCTCTCTCTCTCTCTCTAAAACTCTCCTCAACACTAACTCTTATAAGACACTTGCTTCTCATAAAACTCTTACAACACAAAAAGCCATATCCCTATTTATACGCACACAAAACACTTACACAACTAAACATAACAACACATTGACTTTGACTTTAATTACAAAGGACTTTGACTTGCTTGAGAGTTTGACTTGAGCTTTGACTTAGCTTGACTTTCAGTCTTCAGACTTTATGATCTTGTATCCAACATATTTATGCTCTAACATTAGGGCTTCGATGAGGAAATGGTTTTGTAGCCAAAGAATGAGGGGTTCGAAGTCCTTGGCAAAAGCCTTAGGGTCAAGAAAAACAAAATGGTTGTTAGGCTTCAATGGCAGATTGTGTAGGTGGTATTCGTGTCTTGCAAAACCATTTCCTCAGAGATGGAGTGAGACGCCATTTCCCCAAGGGGACTAGTCATTTGTTCTTGTTTGACTAAAGTTGAGTTATTGTCATCGCTTTGGGGTGCAGAGTTGTTCGAGTTTTTCTCAGAGATGGAGTGAGACGCCATTGAAGAAGAAAGTAGGAGAAAAGAGTTGCAGGTTCTTGCTTGAGTTCTTGAGAGATAAAGATTTCAGGTAAAAAATGAAAAAGTGAATGGGTTTGGGTATTTATGGTGTGAGAGGGGTAAAAAATAGGTGGTAAAATCTAAAATTTGGAGTCTGTGATGAGTACGTAGCCGTTTTGAATAAACGTTTCAAAAACGATGGTACAATATGCGGTCCAATCGTGTATTGCCACGTCATTTGGGGCAGTGCACGATCAAGAACATGCGCCTCCCACTATTCTCACGCACGTGGCATTTTCTATACCCAAATGCCTGTGACTTTCAAAAGAACCCGCACCCTAGAATGCTTTGTGAAGAAATTCACAATTGTTGAACATTACAGAGGCTCTATAGGTCCAAGAGCTTCTGTGATCTGGGGGTGGTTAAAAACATCGACATAGTAACACCATTTCCTTACTAAAGTAGTAGAAAGACAATGATGTGGTCAAAGAGGTCTCTTTTGGGCGCAGAGACTCTTTTACATCTCGTAGAGGCTCTAAGACCAAAAATTTCTAATAAAAGAAAGATTATGAGAGATTTTGACCAATCAAGGTTTTGATTTGTTTATTCTAGTATTTAAAAATTGGTGTCCGAGAAAAGTGTTTTTGCCACTTGGTTGTGCGAAGAGCTTACCTTACACTGCAATTTTCTCGATAATGATGGCTTCTTTGGCTCCCCCTTGAATGATCAACTTTTGTGATCAGATTCAAGGTCTCCTTTTGATCCCCCTTGTCCTCTGATTGGATCAGATGTGGTAAGTTTTGCACAAGACATAGATCAAAGAACCACAAAGTAGTAGACAACAAGACCAATGCTGATAAAAACTATTGTACATGTAGAAAATAAACTATACATGCAGAAATAAAGCTATACATGCTGAAATGAAAATTTTTACATCAGAATCTTTGTGCCAGGGCTCAGAGGTTATGTGAATCAACCCAAGTTGAGCATACCTAGTGTTGTTCCAGTTTCTAACTCAGTAAATCACACACAATCAATGTAGGAAACGTTCTTTTATTGATTGATCAAGAATTACAACATCTCCATAGATTCATATACCTATTTGGTGCGTATTCTATCTAAGCTCTTTGTGTACATGTTCTTGACAATATACGTACGTGATATGTCCCAAGATTATCAAGTCCTAATTACAACAATAATCACAAACAATACTATTAGAAATGGAATACTTAACCTGTTTCAATTTCTATTACAAAAGGAATTCGTATATAATGCTCAGTTCACTTTCTCTCTCTAGAAACTCAGCGTATTACAACCAACTTCAAACTTCTAACCTCTAGTCATATGTCTATTAAACAAAGACATGCGCACAAAGCAAAACAACACAAAACACAAAGACTTTGACTTTTGACTTTATTACAATTTGACTTTGACTTTTGGTACTGAGGAGGAACAACTAGACCACAAAGTTTATGTTCCACCTCTGATTTTAGAAAAGAAAATTGTTCAGCTAGAAGAGTCGTTTGAACAAGAAAGGGACAGATTTCAAAAGGAAAAACAAGAACTTTTATCCCAAATTGAGTGCCTCCATTCCAATAAAGAGGAATTTGTGTCCGACAAGGATAAAGAATACTTTCAGACAGAAATAAAGAAGTTAAATTCTCCAAAGAGAGATATCTCATCTTTGGCAACAGATCGGCTGAAAGAGCAACTTCACGAGGCTGAGCCTCAAACTAAGCCTTCAATTCTCCAAAGAGAGATATCTCATCTGTCTGAAAATTCTTATCCTGCCTCCGACACATCTTCCTGTAAAGCATTTTTGGGTGACTCGTCATCAAATCCTTCAAATAAAGGAAAAGAGCCTCAACTTTTCGAAGCGGATCAGTGTTCTGATTTTAAAAATGCTTCCGCCTATGATCCGCTTCAAACTAATTCTTCCGATGTCCTGAATTCCTCAAGCGATAAGCTCCCTTCTGATGAGGAAATGGAACTTTCTGCATTCTTGAATTCCGAGGTGTGTTTAGACAGTGATTGGACCCAATTTGATTTTAATCCGTCTCTACCAAGTCACGTTGATTTTCTAAACTCTTCTTGTGAGCCTCCAGTACAATTTCATAAGGGTGAATGTTCCACATCCGCCCCACAAAATACTTCTGTGAATAACTCTTCAAAGTCTAAATCTAAAAAGCGTTTACAAAAGAAGAAAAAGACCGGTCGCTCCAAAAGACAACAATATTCAAGTTTCACATCTTCTGACTATCAGTTTAACGGTCTTTCAGATACTTTTGGTCGGCGCAAAGAAGTTAAATATGCTTGGGTAGCTAAGAAGTCAAAGGAAAGCTCGGCGACACCAGAATTAGTTGATCCAGTTTTAAAGTCTAGGAAAAACAATAACAATCATGATGTTTTTAATTCTAAACATTTAGTTGAATGTACTGGAACTTTACCTTTAAAAGTTTATTCCATTTCACATTTACTCCAACTGTCTCATGATTGTATTTGTTGCTCTTATTGTGGATCGAATGATTTTGTTGATCGGCGTGACGCATCTGATTGGTTTGGCTCGTATCATGTTGCTCATTATCAGTCTCCGTTTGATATTACCCGTCATAGAAAAAGACCCAAGTCTAAACGGGCATCCAACACGGGTGTTATCTCTAACCCCAAAGGACCCATTTACGAATGGGTACCTAAAAACAAATAACTTGTTTTGCAGGACGGTCATGTGTGGTATCTAGATTCAGGTTGCTCCAAGCACATGACCGGAAGAAAGGAGTTACTCACAAACTTCACCAAGAAGTTTTGTGGTAATGTACGTTTTGGAAACAATCACTACTCTCCCATCAGGGGTTACGGAGATATCATCAAGGATAATGTCAAGATTAAGAAAGTGTCCTACGTCGCAGGACTTGGTCACAATCTCTTCAGCATCGGTCAATTTTGCGACAAGGATCTAGAGGTCACCTTCAAAGCAAAAAGGTGCAGCGTTCGGACTGGAGATGGTAAAGAAATATTAGCTGGAACGCGTCGTACAAACCTTTATACGATCTACCTCTCATCCCTGAAAGCAGACAAGGAGGTTTGTTTTATGTCTAAAGCGTCGGCCGAACAAAGCTGGTTATGGCATCGTCGACTCTCGCACCTGATCTTCAAGACTATCACCAAGTTGGTGCTCGGTGGACACGTCAAGGGAATGCCTGATCTTAAGTTCAAAAAAGATCATTTATGTGTTGCCTGCGAAATGGGCAAGATGAAGAAGGCTTCTCACAAGCCTAAACTCACTCCTATTACTTCACGGTCCCTTGAACTCATTCACATGGATTTATGTGGACCGATGCGAGTTCAAAGCATTAATCACAAGAAGTATGTCCTGGTGATGGTTGACGACTTTTCTCGCTACACGTGGGTCAGATTCCTCCGTTCAAAGGATGAAACTCCCGAATTGATCATTTCTCTCTTGAAGAGTATTCAAGTCAGTCTCAACCTATTAGTCCAGACCATAAGGACGGATAACGGCATAGAGTTCAAGAATCAAGTGCTCTTCGGTTACTTGACGTAAGTGGGCATAACACATACCTTCTCAGCTGCTCGCACTCCTCAGCAAAATGGGGTTGTAGAGCGTCGGAACCGAACTCTTGTAAAAGCAGCACGCACGGTGTTATCTCAGTCCAAGTTACCGCTATTCTTATGGGCAGAAGCAGTTGCGACCGCTTGCTACACTCAAAACCGCACTATCATCAAGAAGCGGTTTAGCAAGACACCGTACGAGATCATCAACAAACGCATCCCCAATATCAACTATTTTCATGCATTCCGGTGCACATGTTTCGTACTAAATGACAGGGATGATCTCAGCAAATTCAGCCCCAAAGCGGACGAAGGAGTGTTCATTGGATATTCCCAGCAAGCCAAAGCTTACCGTGTCTACATCAAACGAACGAAGACCGTCGTTGAGAGTGTGAACGTGACTTTTGACGAGGCCACTGATATGGCTTCTGAACACCTCAGTTCAGAACCCGCATTAACTGGTGTGTTAGCTTCTGGACAAGTTCGTTCATAAGCTACACAATCTCCAGTAGATCCAAATCATGCGTCTACGTCAAGAGCCCATCTTTCTGATTTGGATTTACTTTTTGAGTATTTTTATGATGACTTATTTAATATTAAGTCTAATTCTATGTCTTGTAACCGGAATGCTGCTCAAGCACCAGAAGTGACACAAGTCACTGGTCCAACCGACTCCGGTGGCCCATCCTCGCCTGATGCTCCTTCTTCTACTAACAATGATTCTGCATCCCCAAGCTCAAGTGATCCTCCTCCTATCCAAGAGCCTACTGTCGCATCGGCCACAGTCAGCCCTCCTAAACCGACACCTGTGGACGATCCTCCTGAAGTTCCCATTCCGTCATTCCTGGATCCTGCTCTAAATGCATCTCCTGCTGAGTCGTCCTCTGCTGCATTCTCGACTCCAAATAAGGACCTTTCACCTCACAAGCCGTCATCACTCGAAGAAGTTCAGGATTTTCCCCCCGGTGGTTATGTGGACCCCGATACTTCTCAACAGACATATCAACCTCTTCCACACACCACCAAGTGGACTCGAGCTCACCCCCTACATCAGATCATTGGTGATCCCAAGACGCCTGTTCAAACTCGATCTACTACTGCGAACGACTGTTTATTTTCTTCGTTCTTCAGCCGTATCGAACCTTCCACCATCTCCGAAGCGTTGAACGATCCAGACTGGGTGATCGCTATGCAAGAGGAACTCAACCAATTTGAGAGCCTCAAAGTGTGGCGCCTTGTTCCCCGGCCGAAGAACATGTAACATCCCATACTAGCTATACTCGCTTAAACGCATACAGAGCAACTAAGTAACCTTTATAGCAATATAGTAATAGTTATAGACAACCGGATGTGAAGGTACATATATAAATATATACAATCCCAAAAATAACTATTCACAAAAGTAAGGTTGTCCGGTCAGTCTTCAAAATATCCACTCCCGGTCACTCAGTCCGGATAATCCCCAAGTCTATCTCTAGAACCTGCCACGGAATAACAAACGTGGCAGAGCAATAACTCAGTGAACAGATCAATGAAATCAACAATAAACAATATAGGGTAAGTACAAATTATCCCTATAATCATGAAACGATAAAATAAATCAATCGAATATCACAAAGATATAACAAAGGGGTTCACATAATCACCCGTTCCGTGTTTCGTGTTATTCAAGTTCACATAAATCACCTGAATACACTAAACCCGTTGTTCCCAAAGAATGTACGGTTCTATGGGCATAAGAGAGAACTAGCGGTGTGGGCCCGACACCCACTAGCCCTCGACTACTATTAAAGCAGCCCTAGTTCTGTTCTGTTCCTAGGATATCCATTCTCCCCTATGGCCGGATCAGGGCCAGCGCACTTTCCATGCATACACAAGGACGCCATAGTGATTATAGCTACCATGGAAGCATCACAAAGTCGGTGCCCCGACAAAGTGTTTGGGTAAAGGATCACAACATATGTGATCTAACCGGATTATAAAGATATAACAACAATCAATGAATAATGTCAATATGGCTTGAATCTATCTAGTCGTGCCATTCTCAATCTGATAATATCACAGTCATTGTACCGATTTAACAAATCATATTTATTATATTCCATTCGCGCCTCAGCGTTCAGAGTAAAACTCAAGAACCGGGCCAACAAGAATAAATCTTAGAATAAATCTTCCTCAAATAACTTATATTTCAAGATTACAAGCTTACCCAATCATTTACCTTCATGATTGAGCTCCAAATCTTCAAAATCTCATCATTTCATCAAGTTATGAGGGTTAATTTTATGGAAAAAGGTTTGAGTCTTGGGTTTAGAAGAAAACGTGAAGATGAAGAAGATATAATCTGATTATGAATTTTTATAAATTTCAGAATTCTTTTTATATTTTTCAATTTTTCACTTTTAGTCCCTCATGTTTCATAAATTACAAATATACCATGTGTGGAGAATTTCTTCACATTTTTGGTTTAATTATTGTTTCATTTATCCATGTTTAACCCCTCTAATGGTTATGTTTGACAAAGTTAGTTTGGTTTAAGACCGTATGCTATAGGTACAAGCATACAAAGCAATGACTAACTACAAACACTAACTTTTCACTTAAATTTCGATATGAAAGCCCGGTTATTATAGAACAAGACGGTGATTGGGACGAAATGGATTTTCAAGAACAAGAAGGACGAAAATGGAATCATTGTCCGGAACAAAGCTCGTCTAGTAGCTAAAGGATATCGCCAGCAAGAAGGTATAGATTACGAGGAGACGTTTGCACCGGTTGCTCGCATTGAAGCAATTCGCATGTTCCTCGCCTACGCCGCCCACAAGAATTTTGTCGTCTTTCAAATGGATGTGAAATCTGCTTTCTTGAACGGCGTTCTCAAAGAGGAAGTGTATGTCTCGCAACCCGAAGGCTTCGTGAGTTCTGAGTCTCCGAATCGCGTCTATTTTCTTGACAAGGCCTTATACGGTCTTAAGCAAGCGCCACTAGCCTGGTATGACGCTCTCTCATCTTTCTTGATTAAATCGGGTTTCTCTAAAGGTAAAATTGACACTACTTTGTTTATTAAAAGAGAAAAGAACCATATCATTCTTGTACAGATTTATGTTGATGACATAATATTTGGCTCCACTAACCCCAGGTACTGTCAGAACTTTTCAGCCTTAACGAGTAAACATTTTCAAATGAGCATGATGGGGCAAATGAATTTTTTCCTGGGTCTTCAAGTAAAACAATTAGCAACAAGAATTTACATTAATCAATCTAAGTATATCTCGGATATTCTTCGGAAATACCAGATGGAAAACTCTTCACCTATGAAAACCCCCATGTCTACTAGATTAAAGCTACACTCTGATCCTGATGGAAAGGATGTGAATGCTACAACTTATAGAGGTATGATAGGCTCTCTGATGTACTTGACGGCTAGCCGGCCTGACATTATGTTCTCGACATTTTAATGTGCAAGATTTCAGTCGAAACCTAAAGAGTCTCACTTAGCTGCGGTTAAGCGTATTATCCGATATTTAAAAGGTACTGTTGATCTTGGTTTGTGGTACCCAAAAGAAACAAGTTTTGAATTGACAGCCTACTCGGACGCTGACCACGCTGGAAACATGCTGGACCGGAAAAGCACATCCGGCCATGTCCAGTTCCTGAGAGATCGTCTCGTCAGCTAGGCTTCGAAGAAACAAAATTGCGTGTCCACCTCCACCGCCGAGGCGGAGTATGTAGCAGCCGCCAGTTGCTGCTCGCAAGTCATCTGGATGTGCACCCAGCTGAAAGACTACGGTTTTAACTACTCGAGGATCCCCATCTACTGTGACTCCAAGAGCGCCATTGCAATATCCAGCAATCCAGTCCAGCACACGAAGACGAAGCACATCGATGTGCGATATCACTTCATAAAAGACCATGTGGAGAGAGGTACCATCTAACTCTATTTTGTTAATATAGAGCATCAGTTAGCAGACCTATTCACCAAAGCCTTGGACGAAAAATGCTTTAATTATCTTGTGTCCAAGCTAGGTATGCTAAATCTGAAAGTTTGATCCTCTCACAGCCCTCAACGAGTTTCATTCAATAACGAATGACTGTGTCTAATGCCCCAATGACTTGTCTCTTGTTGCTCCGATCCACACTCCTTGGTTATTGTATTTTACTCGCTAAGTTCTGGGTCAATTTCAAACTTCTGTATCAATAAAGTAGATTTCGTTTGTTTCTATTTTTTTCTCTCGTGCGTTTTTCTTTTCTTCGTGGTGCTTTCGTGTTTATTTTTTGCAGCTTCTTCGGTTAATATCTGACAACGTAAGTCGTGTGTGGTGGTCGTTAGAAGATGCTCATGTGTTCAGGGGGAGCACGACCGTACGATGTTTTGGTAAGGTTCTATAGTCCTTCGTTCCAGGAGGAGCAGGTAAGTTTCTCGTGTATCTCGTCGAGGGGGAGCAGTTTCTCGTTATACATTCAATGTTCGAGGGGGAGCAATTTTTTTCTTTCTTTCCTTAGGTGTTAAATTTTTTTTTCCTTAGGAGTTTTTTTTAGTTTTTATATATAAACAGAAAAATAGAAAAAATATTTTCTTTTATGAATTTATCTCTATGAAAAAATCCAAAAATATTTGTTTTCGTGTTTAAAGTTTTTTTCTAAAAAGTTTTAATTGGACCGGCCCATTTCAGGAACCGGCCCAATTTTTTTCCTCTCGGCCCGGCCCATCTCTCTCTCCGGGCGAACCAACCCTTTCGACCGGGGTATTTAAAACCCCGGTCTTCTTTAATCTTCTCCATCACTCTATATTCTCTCTCGCTTTTTCTCAATCGATCTCGTCTCTCTCTATCAATCTTTCTGGTTATCTCTCGATCTACACCGGCGACTCATCTCTCTCTCTTGCTTTCTTGCTCGTTCTCGATTCCTTGGTTTCGATCGACTTCAGGTATTATATCTCTCTGTTCCTCATCGTCTCTAATTTGTTTCGTCTCTGGTTTTGTGTCGATTCGTGTTCTCCGGTCGTTTATTCGACCTAGATTTTATCGGTCGAATGCATCTATCGGTGGAATGCTTCTACCGGTCGAATGCTTTTACCGGTCAAATTCTTTCATCGGTCGAATACTTACACCGGTCGAAGACCTCTTTCGGTCTTTACCAATATCGGTCGAATGACCATTCGGTCGAATGCATCCCGGTCTAAGAACTCCTCGGTCATATGCACTACCGGTCGAATGTTTTATACCGGTTGAAGTCAGTACCGGTCCTTTCCTTATCCCGGTCCTTTGGTACTCCCTGTGTAATCTTGGTACTTTTGGTTTAAGGGGTTTGTGTCTTAATTGCTTATATCTATATATATATATATATATATATATATGTTTGTGCATGTGGTGTTTGTGCGAGTTCGAGTTTCGGCATCTTGTGGTGATATCAATTTTAAGTGGTGGTGCGCGAATTGGGTAGACCCTATTTCACGAATTGGGTTTGTTTTTCCAATAAACTGGAGTTAGTATAGGTTGTGGTTGACACCATGGCCATATAACTCCACCGGCTTTCATGATTTAAATGTACCTCCGTTCTCACCGATTAACTCTTAATAGGTACTATGGCGTAAAAATCCACCTCTAGCGATTGATCCAATCGCCGATGCCGAACTGATTCCCGTGGATCAGTTCATTCAGCTCACAGCCAAAAATTATCATCTCGATGTAACCCAACCTGCCATATAATATCATGTCATCATCGAGATCCTCAGTGGGCATCCTCTATCATATGCTCTATCGGAGACATCAGAAGTGCCGCTATTATACCTACAACAGTTCTGGAAATCTCTACGTGCCTTGGATGCCGACGGTGAATTCCATCTGGAAGGCCTAATTGATCACACACCTGTGCTCCTCACCTGTGATCTTTTTCGACAATTTCTTCATCTGCCAACCGCCGGTTCAGTCCAGGGACGAAACAACTTCGACCCACTCGTATCGGACGTCACTCTATGCACTGACATCGTGTCCCTCGGATACGACGCCGATCTACGCCTTCCATCTGCTTTCAACCGCATGTACCTCTCCACTATATGGTACACCATGTTCACGTACCTCAATCGATGTCTTTCGGCTATCACAAAAGGCATCGACCAGACGAGCATTAACATTCTCCGCATATTCCACTCAGTGGCATTCCATCGCCACGCGGATTTCGCCGACTTCCTATGGTACGACCTGGTTCAGAAAGTTCGATCGAACGCGACGAAGAGACAGAACTTCATCCCTTATATGAGTTTTCTCCAGCTGATCATTTGAAACTACATGATTCTGTATCCCAGATTCCTCACCGTTCAACGAACCCTACATGTTTGTTATTCCCTATTTCATCAAGTTCTAATCAATAACAAATACTCAAGATGATAATTCCAAACTCATATGAATTAATCTCAATCACAAGATTACAAACTAAACTTTCTCTCACTACTCTCTCACTAGAATGATGAAACTATATGCTCTTCTCTAATCTGCTCTCTCTTTCTAATTCGTATACTCCTAATTACAAAGACAAGGACAAAGGCATTTATATCCTGTATCAACAAATACAAGAAAACAAATACAAATACATTGACTTTGACTTTATTAACAAAAGACTTTGACTTTGATGAGAGTTGACTTTTTCAGCTTTGACTTCTTCATCTTTTATAATCAATCTTTATGATCTTGAATCCAACATATTTGTGCTCTAACAATGTCCGCATCACCCGACTCGCAAAATACCAGCACGCCCAGATCCAGAAGTTATCGTCGCTCGACAAATCCCCATCGGGTTGCTGGCCTATGCTCGTCCTTCGGCACTGAGTGTTATAGCGTATAGGCACACACACAATATTCCAACTCCTATGGTCCAACCAGAACCGGTAGGACCTGCCCCGGGAGCACGACCTGAGAGGCGTGAGGGTCCGCGTCCCTTCACAAGAGGCGGTAGCGTCCGGATAGCTGGGGCTTCCGGACCGGGTGTGTCGAGAGAAATCGCTGTGAGGGGAAGTGGAGAGAGCAGTGTAGTTGGATCGAGACAAGCCAGTACTTCACGACGATCACCTACCCCGCCACGGGCGACATCTCCGGTGGTGGAAGAGGAAACAACTATTAAATCTGCCAATGTTCAGTCCTCTTCTGCCCATGCATCGGAAGAGGAAACAACTGCTGAAACCACAACCGAGTCTGAAGAGGAAACAGGTACATCCGACTCTCAGTCGGAAGCTGCAACCGACTCTGAGGAGACATCAGCTCAATCCGGCAGTGAGTCGGACCCAGCCACCAACGTATCGGAATCAAATGAAGGGTCTTCTGACTCGGATGGTGACGATAATCAGCCCTCACCTGGAGAAACAAGGAGAGCGGAGGGAGTTTCAGTTGAAAATTTAGAAGTGAGTAGAGAGAAGGAAAGGAGAACCAAGATGCATCATGAGCGTACACGAGTGACGGGGCAACCATCTACGGTTGTGCCCCCCTAACCACATCCACCCAGGTAGCCACATCTGCTACCCAGTCTCATGTGTTGAGACAGGGTATTGAAGAAGACGTCGTGGACCTAGCGACGCAATTGCACACCCCACTCAGCCACTCCGCCATCTCTCAACAGATGGTGGTTTCAAGTTCACACTGGGACATAGCACATAAGCTACCCGTCTCTCACTTGGAGAGTTCGGGTATTGAAACAAGAGAACAGCCGCCCCCGTTCTCGACTTCTTTCGGTGCACAGTGTCTAAAGCCATTTCGGTACACAATTACCTTTTTCGGCTACTACCGGTCGCCTTAGTGGCCCGGACGGAACATCCATAGTAATTCCAACTTCGGTTGGTTTATGAGGATTGGGTGGAAGTCCTACCACAGCTATCATCACGCCAGCTGTGAACGTAGGCGACACGACTTCTACAGTCGTAGCTACAACGGGAAGACTAAGTGACCCCGGAGTTACCCCAAATGAGTTCGTCTCAAGGGAGTATATGGACGGCGCCCTAAAGGCTGTTCAAACCATGATGCGAGAGGAGGTAGATTCACTGAAACGCATGATCAAAGGCAAAGGTCCTGCGACTGAGCCTGAACCGCTACCTCCAACACCACCACCTTTCATTCCGGCTACCGAGATGTCAATCGAGGACCTCAAATCCATACTCCTAGCCGAACTTCTTGTGCAATCTCAAACAGAACCCTCCCGGGATGCCGATCTCCTATCGCTACTTCGTACTCAAGCATCCACTCCTACCCCACCACCCCCAACCCGTTATATCTCCCGAAGCCTTCCAGCTACAGCAAGCCATACTTCAGTCTTTGCAGCAAATTGTAGCTGTATTGACTGAAGTAGCCATCCTGTTGATCACCCTGATCTTCCTGATACAGATATTCCCGCCAGATCTCCTCCAACGTCACCAGTTATAGAAACAAGTAGTACTACACCAGTTCGTCCGTCCAAGTGGGAAAGAGTCAGAATCAAAGTTCCTTTCCTTGAAGAAAGCCAAAAGAAGATCTTTGCCCACTGGATTCGTTCATATGATGAAGTTGTACTTCATCGTCTACAGTCTGTGAAAAACAAGGAAAAACAGCGGGAGCTTGTGTTCGTGTATAAGAAGTTTCAAGGCAAGCACTCCAAGACAAAGCTCAGGATTACATCAGTTGACCGGATTCAATCTGCCTTCTTCATGAAAGTAAAGTATTCAGACTTCATGGTAACGAGAGAAGATGGTTAGAAGTATTGTTTTTCTGAAGTTGACTTTCCGTGTCTTGAACCACAAGATCTGCTGTTCATTATTCGAGACTTAAAGACCAGAACTATCAGACCCGGGGAAGTCCTTGATGCACTCGAGACAGTAAAGAGATATATGAATTGTGCGATGAAACTTGCCTCAGTGGAAGACTTTCATATTGGATTAGAAAGCGACCAGCCAAAGATTAATCTGCTGAAGCCTGATTTGAAGATTCCGTCTGATGCCCAGAGTGTACCTGCATTCACAGTGATAATATTCCAGAATTCGGCATGACCTACTTGAACGGCAAATGTATTATGCGGTTCATTCGATTTTATCAGATTGCTAGATTCTGTGACGGTATGTTAATGTTGCTGAAAGACAAGTTGAAGCGTATACTTGATAAAGATGAAAAAGGGGTTCAACTTTTGGATCCTAAATACAAGTCACTTATTCTTGAAGCACTGGGTGTAATTGAAGAGCGACTGGAGTACAGGACTCAAATGAGATATTTCGAGATCAACTTTGGTTTCCGAAAGATTTATGTTCCTAAGTGGCGCGACTATCAACTTCTATTTCAAGGGGGAGATTGTTAGGGCAACTTATATGTTAAATAGAAGTTCAGGGTGTAAATTGTAATTGTTTGAAAGTCTAATAGCTTGTTGGGCCTAAAAGCTCATAAGCCCATTATCTTGTAAAGCCTGGATATATAAAGGCTGTTTTACTTTCATTTAAAGTTTAAGTCTCATTATTTTAAAAACAACTAGTTTATAGGTTTACTCTCTCTGATCAGAAATCCTTTCTGTAAACTTGTAAACCTTTGATTTCATATCAATCATATGACTAGTTGCTGTGATTCATATTTTGTTCATCTTTGATATAATTTGTTGTTGATTGCACTGTACTGGGATCTATAGAGTTGACTTTGAGATTTGACTTCCTTGACTTTGATCTTCAGAGTTCATGATCTTGTATCCAACATATTTATGCTCTAACAATCTCCCCCTTTGGATTCAAGATCATCTCTAAAAGATTTTGCAATTCAATCGCACTCTTTAAGCTCAATTTGTGCAATCTCCTCCTTTTTGTACAAAACAAACTATCTCCCCTTTTAATTGAACTTCTTGACAACTCAGATCAAAACAAATTTGTATTCATCCCACAATCTGTCTTCAAGAAATAGTAAAAATCTCCCCAAGGTTATAAAACCTCTTTCAGACACTGGAAAAAAAATTATCAACAGATTCAGCTCAGTTCGCTTCAGCAAATTGTCTTTAAAGAAAATTTCAGTAAACTCTTCTCAAATTCTGAAATCTTTGAACTTTCTCTTTCAGCTGTCAACAAACTTCCTCAAAATCTTAGCAAAACCATCTTCAAACTTCGCATTTCTTGAATAGTTCTCAAACATTTCTTCATTCTCTCTCCCATCTATAACATTCTTGAACGCTTCTCCCCGTTTTTGATGAAAGAAGCATGAAATCATCAAAAATCTTTACAAGAAATGTCATTGACAATTTGATCTGACCACTGATGTTTTCAAACAAGCCTTTGACCATCTATTGATCCACAAAGATATTCATCCGAATCTTTTCAAATTCAGACAAACTATGAGTGTAACACCTGAATCAACAAATGAATCAGTTAAAATACCTGTCAATAACACAAAGTCACTGTATGTAACGAATACATTATATTTAGCACATAGACATGTAGAAAACATTATATTTGGCCTACTAGAAGTTAAATACATCAAAGAACCAATCATCCCTCAGTAGGTTCTGACATCGACAACTTTTCCCGAAGGATCAGTGCCAATCTTAGTTCCAGGTGCCATCGGAGTTCTAATAGGTGTACAATTCTCCATTTTAAATTTTCTAAGAATATCAAAAATGTACTTTAATTGATTTATAAAAATCCCCATAGAAAATTGTTTGACTTGTAATCCGAGAAAGAAATTCATCTCTCCCATCTTACTCATCTGAAATCTGGACACCATGAGGTTAGAAAAATTCTTACAATATTTTGGATTTGTTGAGCCAAATATGATGTCATCCACATAAATCTAAATTAAAATGATATAGTTATTTTCCTTTTTGATAAAGAAAGTATTATCGATCTTACCTTTCGAGAAGCGAGACTGGACAAGGAATTTAGATAACACTTCGTACCACGCTCGAGGGGCTTGCTTCAGACCATAAAGCGCAAAGCGCTTTGTCCAGAATGTAATCATGATTAGGTTTCTCTGGATTGACAAAGACTTCAGGCTGAGAAACGCAGACTTCCTCCTTTAAGATGCCGTTGAGAAAGGCATTTTTCACGTCCATCTGGTAGACGGTGAAGTTCTTGTAGGCGACATATGCAAGAAACATACGAATAGCCTCAATACGCGCCACTGGAGCATATGTCTCGTCATAGTCAATACCTTCCTCTTGCCTATACCCTTTAGCCACTAGTCTTGCTTTATTTATGATCACGATACCATCTTCGTCCCTTTTGTTCTTGAATACCCATTTTTTGCCGATTATAGTCTTTCCTTCAGGCTTAGGCACAAGTCTCTAGACTTTTAATGCTTCAAACTGATTCAGCTCTTCTAGCATCGTAGTTACCCAATCTGAGTCAGCTAGAGCTTCATATACGCGTGTTGGCTCTATCTTGCTCAGAAATGAGTCATGCATACACATATTTAATGTAGCAGACCTAGTTTGCACTGGTTTAGATGGATCTCTTATGATTGGATGTATCAGGTGCTCGTTGGTCCAACTATGTTCATGAGGAAGTGGATTTGATGTAGATTGATCATGATTTTCATCTAGAAATCCACTGTCAGCTTCATCAGTTTGCTCAGTATTTGATAGGGGTGCAATTGAAGTGTTCGGTGTAGAAGCTTCAGTTGGTACAACATTATCTGGCTGTTGATTAGTTGTTATAGTGCAACCAACTAACTCAGCAACTTCTGGCTCATCATGACTGTTTACAACTTCAAATGTTGGAGTAGGCGTTTGAATTGGAATCTCTTGCTGAATCGGGGAATTTGATTCAGTAGATATATCTGAAGTGGTTGGTTGATTTCTTCGTGAATCTTCTAATCTATCAACCACAACAGGTTTAGACACTTTAGTTCCAAGAAATTCATCATAAAACAATTCAAACAATAAATCTAAATCAGATAAGTGTGAAGTAGACGATGACGCTTCATCTGATTTCTTCGCAATAGGCACATGTTCTGGACTGATCTGCCCAGAAGCTAGTACACCAGTGATAATGATTTCTGAACTGTCTTGAACAGAAGCCATATCCTCATCAAATGTAACATTTACGCTCTCAACTACAATCTTCGACTTCTTCAAATACGCTCTGTATGCTGCAGACGTTTGAGAGTAGCCGGTAAAGATGCCTTCGTCTGCCTTCGGACTGAACTTGTTTAAGTTCTCCTTGTCATTTAGTACAAAGCACCTGCATCCAAAAATATGGAAATATTTAATGCTAGGTGTACGATTATTTATTAAAGCATATGGCGTTTTACCAAACCGACGGTAGATTATGGATCGATTCTGTGTGTAGCAAGCAATCGATACAACTTCAGCCCACGGAAACATAGGTAGATCCGCTTGACTCAGCATAGTTCGAGCGGCCTCGACTAGAGTTCGGTTCCGTCTTTCTACGACTTCGTTCTGTTATGGCGTTCTCGCAGCAGAATATTGATGTGTTATCCCGACCGATTCGAGATAATCTTCAACAATTCTGTTTTTGAATTTTGTGTCGTTCTCTGTTCGAAGAAGCTTGACTGTCTTTTGCAGATTCACTTGGGTAGTCTTTAGAAAAGTGATGATGACTTCGGGCGTCTCATCCTTTGTTATCAGAAATTTGACCCAAGTATACCGCGAGTAATCGTCCACAATCACTAAAACAAACTTTTTGCCGTTTATGCTTTGTGTATGCATAGGACTGCAGAGATCCATATGTAGAAGTTCTAAGGATGAACTTGTACTCGGCTCACGATTTGGCTTATGGGCGGCTCTCTTCATCTTTCCCTTCTCCCATGCTGCGTACATATGTTCTTTCACATATTTAAGCTCAGGAAGTCTTTTTACTAATTTTCCGGTGACCAGTTTGTTTATGTTACGAAAATTCAGGTGAGAAAGCCTTTGATGCCATAACCAACTTTGTTGCAGCGAGGCTTTTGACAGTAGACACACCACATTGTCAGTATGAACTTTTGACAGATTAATTGTGAAGATGTTAGACTTTCTCGTGCCGACCAAGAGTTTCTTACCGTCTTCAGTACGTACAGAACATCTCTTGGCCTTGAAATTAACCTCTAGATTTTATCACAGAACTGGCCAATGCTAGACATGTTATGTCCTAAACCTTCAATATATCTCACCTTCGTAATCGTCACGTTATCTTGTATCACATCACCATAACCCATAATAGGTGAAAACTTATCATTTCCGAAGCGCACTGTTCCGCAATATTTCTCTGTATAATTAGATAATAAATCTGATAGTCCCAATCTAATCAAGTTCTTATCAATTTAATGCAATTAACAACAAATAACAACATGATTAAAGATTTGATGCTTAACCTGTTATTTTGATTTCAACAAAGATTTCATATACAAACTTTCTTTTTTTTCTCTCTCTCTATTTCAGTTCTAGTTATAAGTAAACTTTCTACACGATTCCTACTAACAAAATAAAATCAAAACTATTTATACTAAGCCACAGGTCTATGAAACAAAAACTAACTAAGTCTTTGACTTTGACATTTGAATTTGACTTACACATGAGAGTTGACTTTCATTTTTGACTTTCTTAGACTTTGACCTCCCGCCTTCAGTGATCTTGCATCCAACCTATTTATGCTCTACAAATCTCCCTCTTTGGATTCAAGATCATCTTCAGAAAGATTTTGCAATTCATTCTCCCCCTTTGTAGACTTCTTTCAATTCAGATCATCTCATCTTTGAAATACAATACCCCCTTTCTTTGATCTTTAACAATCTGTAATCTTCCTAAAGTCTGTCTTCAAACATAAAACAATCTCCCCAAATATTATCAAAAACCTCTTTCAGACCCCAAAAAGAAATTATCTTCAGAATTTGCTCAGAATGCTTTAGCAAAATAACTTCAAAGAAAATTTCTGTAAATTCAGTTCATCTTCAGAAATCTTTGAAACTTTCCATTCCAACTTTCAATTATCTTTCTCAAACCAACAATTCTTGAATATTTTCCAATAACATTCTTGATCTTTTCCCCATCTATAACATTTATGAGTTAAACATTTCTCACACAACTAATCAACTCTTGAATTCAGACATTTCTTAAACTTTATCTTCTCCCCCTTTTTGATGATTGCGGCATCAAAATCATCAAAACTTTCAACAAGAAATGTCACTTCATCTATTTTGACCACTGATCTTATCAAGGGCCTCCGATTCTTCGTCAATTCATAACAATGTATTTATCTAGATCTTTTAAAATATAGACAAATAAGAATGTAACCCCTAAATCAACAAATGAATCCGTTAAAAATGCCTGTCAGTAACACGAAGTCACTGTGTGTAACAAATACACATTGGAAAGAAGCTTTTATGATGTTCACTCCTCCAGGTCTTCCATTCAATCATCGAAACGCCATAAAGGAATTTATATGAACCTTATGACAAGAAAAACAAATTTCCTTGTGTGTTCGTGCAAGTGTTAGAAAGAATAAGCACATGATGATTGCTTGTATAAGGCTCAAAATTTAAGTAAACCACTGAGACAACAGTAATTAAACACATACTCTATGGTACTTGATCGATGTCCGAAGGTGAGGCTATCCAGATTTCCCAAGTGAAAAGCAGATAGATTATATGTTGCATCCCCTTGAAATATGAAACACTTTCTTTTTAAGAAGAAAATGAGTATCTGGTGGGGTTTTTAATCAAGAGTTGGCATGGGCTAGTTGCCTGTTTCAATAATGTTCACGAAGAAATGTGAAACACTAGTAATGTGGCTGTCCGACTTAGAAAAAGTTGGTGCAGAGTTTGATATTCTTTTATTCTGATCTCACACCCTCGTTCTTTTTAAAACACTGAGCTCACATCCAACCAAATTCTCATTTACATTTTTCCTCGTCACATAACATACACTCATTTCTTTTTGACTCCTCACACTCGATCACTAAGGATTAACTTCTTGGGTAGTAAACACTGGTTAACGTGAATCCATAGAAGTTTCATGTAAGTCCTAACATAAGGAACCCATGTATAGTCCTAATAGAATATGTAGCTCAAACAGTTTAACTTTTTAGTTAAAGCATAAAGTATGAAATACAAGTCAGATATAGGTATGCTCAGAGATGTAGTCATGAAGATTTGAGCATTTTTAAACATTAAAGACCTTTCAAACAAGAAAATTGAATGAATGAAATGAATACAAGAAACTTGTTTGAAAATCTGACATTGTATCAAAAAGATCAATATCGAAATGATTTATCGATTAAAGCTTAGGTCAACAAAAATCGTATATTGTCTATATGAAACAAAAATATAGACATTCTTGAAAAACGTTTAGAAATAAAATCACGCTCAAACTTTGAATAACAATCGGGGTGTCTTACCATCAAAAATATGGTTTCAAATTTAGAGACATGGTAAGAACAAATTCAACAAAATTTAAACCGGTGTGTGTGAATACTTGACAATATATATGGAAAAGATAATACACAAGTATTTATCTTTGGAAACACACGGTTTGTAAGCATTTAAAGCACAATTATTATGAAAACATTTAAAATCACACTTCCAAATCATGAAATCGTTTTAAGAACATGTTTTCTATGATTGAAAGTCGTCGTTCTTTCAACCATATATGAGATTAAGAGTAGAAATAAACCTTTTCGATCTGTCTTAAATCTTATGAAGTCAGGTCTAAGTCAAAATGATATTATCATTAAGCATCCACTCAATTCTGCAAAAACCAAAAGTCGTCAAAGTGCAAAGTTTATTCACAAAAACATTATTGAAAAGTAAATGACATAAAGCAGTCAAACATTGAATGTACGAGTTCTGATCTGAAATAATCAAAAATCATAATCCATACTCCTTACTCTTAACTCTAACTCCCCCTGCATTTATGCATAAAAAAAATAGTTGAGAATGAAAAAATATATGAACTACCCCTCAAATAGATATATGTAGATCATCTTTTCATCATCTCTCACTCCCCCTGAAATCACGAATACCTTTCAGTGTAGATATCTTTTCAGAATAAAGATAAAGAAATGAAGAAAAATAACAATAAGAAAAACTTTAATAGGTAATCACAGATTATGTATTGAGATTTATCATACCAAGTTTTGGGACAAGAAAATTAAATCTATTTTCGTCGAGAGGCTTGGTACACAAATCAACAAGCTGATAATCAGTATTTACAAAATAAAATTCTATTGTACCTTTTTCGACATTGTCTTTGATAAAATGATATTGAACATCTATGTGTTTTGTCTTTGTATGCTGTACAGGATTTGCTGATATTGCAATAGCGCTCTTAGAGTCACAATATATCGGAATCTTGTCATGAAGCCATAATCTTGTAGTTACTTCCTCATCAACAACACCTGAGAACAACAGCTTGCAGCAGCAACATATTCTGCCTCAGCCGTTGAAGTGGAAACACACAGTTGTTTCTTTGATGCCCAACTTACGAGTTTATCTCCAATAAACTGTATATGACCCGATGTAGTCTTCCTGTCCAACATACAGCCTGCATGATCTGCATCTGAGTACGTTGTTAGTTTAAAACCAGTATCTTTAGGATACCACAGACTAAGATCTGCAGTCCCCTTCAGATATCTAAATATGCACTTAACTGCACACATATGGGATTCTTTTGGATTAACTTGATATCTTGCACATAAACATGTAGAGAACATAATATCTGGCCTACTTGAAGTTAAATACATTAAAGAACCAATCATCCCTCTATAGGTTCTAACATCGACAGATTTTCTCGAAGGATCCATGACAATCTTAGTTCCCGGTGCCATCGAGGTTCCAATTGTTGTACAAATTTCCAATTTGAATTTTCTCAGAATATCGAAAATCTACTTGGATTGATTTATAAAAATCTCCGTTGAAATCTGGACACCATGAGGTTTGAAAAATTCTTACAGTATTTAGGATTAGTTGAACCAAATATAATGTCATCCACGTATATCCGAATAAGAATAATATCGGCTTTTTCCTTTTTGATGAATAAAGTAGTATCAATTTTACCTTTTGTGAAGCCCGACTTGACCAAAAACTTTGATAATACCTAGTACCAGGCTCGAGCCGCTTGTTTAAGACCATAAAGTGCTTTATCCATAATGTAGACATGATCTGGTTTGTCTGGATTCACAAAGCCTTCAGGTTGTGAGACATAGACTTCCACTTTAAGAATACCATTTAGAAAGGCAGTCTTCACGTCAATATGATAGACTATGAAGTTTTTGTGTGCAGCATATGCAAGAAACATTCTGATTGCTTCAATGCATGCTACTGGAGCGTAAGTCTCATCATAATCAATTCCTTCCTCTTGCTTGTAGCCTTTTGCGACAAGTCGTGCTTTATTTCTGATTACGATACCATCTTCATCCTTCTTGTTTTCGAATACCCATTTTGTACCTATTATAGATTTACCATCAGGTCTTGGTACAAGTCTCTAGACTTTTAAAGCTTCAAACTGGTTCAACTCCTCTTGTATTGCAGTAACCCAATCCGATTCAGCTAGGGATTCTGATATACGAGTAGGATCTATCTTGCTCAGAAAGGAATCATGCATACACATGTTTAATATCGCATACCTAGTTTGCACCGGTAAAGTTGGATCTCCAATTATCTGGCTTATCGATTGCTCTTTGGTCCCCTTATGTTCATGAGGGAGTGGATTCGATATAGAATGATCATAACTCTCATCTAAGTATCCACTTTCAGCTTCTTCTTGTTCAACATTTGTTGGGGGTACTGTTGAAGTTTCTTGTACAAAAGTTTCAGTTGGGACACCTTGTTCAGTCTGTTGATGATCCATCACAGTGTAGCCAACTGAAGTAGTAACTTCTGTGTCAACATGTTCAGGTGAAACTTTAACTGAAGGAGTATTTGTTTGAATCTGAGTTTCTGTCTGAACCGGGGGAACGAGTTCAGTTAACACTTCTGAAGTGATTGGATGTTGACAACTTGATTTTCAGACCTGTCAATCACAACAGATTTAGGCAGTTTAGATCTAAGAAACTCATCATAAAGGAATTCAAACAACAAATCTAATTCAGATAAGTGAGATGTAGAAGTAGATGCTCTATCCGAATTAGTCTCTTTAACCTCAGGTTCTGGACTGATCTGTCCAGACGCTAAAACTCCTGTGAGTATGAGTTCTGAACTGCTCTGTTCAGAAGCCACCTCCTCATCGAATGTAATGTTGACACTTTTAATCACAATCTTGGATTTCTTCAAGTACACTCGATATGCATCAGATGTTTGAGAATAACCAACGAAGATGCCTTCATCAGTCTTAGGTTCGAACTTGTTCAAGTTCTCTCTATCATTCAATACAATGCACCTGCATCCAAAAACATGAAAGTGTTTAATGCTAGGTGTACGATTGTTTATTAAAGCATAAGGTGTTTTACCAAACCGGCGATGTACTATGGACCAATTCTGTGTATAACACGCAGTCAAAACAACTTTTGCCCACAGAAATAGAGGTAGATCCGATTGACTCAACATAGTACGAGCGGCCTCGACTAGCGTTCGATTTCGTCTTTCTACTACTCCGTTCTGTTCTGGCGTTCAGGCAGTAGAGAATTGACGTGTTATCCCCACCGATTCGAGATAATCTGCAACAATTTTGTTCTTAAACTCTATGCCGTTGTCTGTTCTTAGAAGCTTGACTGGCTTTTGAAGATTTACATGGGTAGTCTTTAAGAAACTGATGATGACTTCGGGTGTCTCATCCTTTGATCTCAGAAATTTGACCCAAGTATATCGTGAATAATCGTCCACAATAACTACTACATACAATTTGTCGCTTATGCTTTGTGTTTTCATTGGACCACAGATATCCATGTGAAGCAATTCCAGTGGAGAACTACTACTCTGTTCAGGCTTTGGCTTGTGTGCAGCTCTCTTCATCTTTCCTTTTTCACATGTTGTGCATAGGTGTTCTTTCTCGTATTTCAGCTCAGGAAGTCCTTTGACTAATTACCCATGACCAGTTTATTGATGTAGCGAAAATTCAGGTGAAATAGGTTGCGGTGCCATAACCAACTCTGTTGCAGTGAGGCTTTTGATAGTAGACAAACCTGATTGTCAGTCTTGACCTTTGACAGATTTATGGTGTAGAGGTTTGACTTTCTAGTGCCGACCAAGAGTTCTTTGCCATCTTCAGTGCGTACAGAACACCTCTTGGCCTTGAAATTTACCTCTAAATCTTTGTCGCAGAACTGGCCAATACTGAATAGATTATGTCCTAATCCTTCCAAGTAACTCACCTTCGTAATCGTTACATTATCTTATATCACGTCACCATAGCCGAGAATCGGTGAAAACTGATCATTGCCAAAACGTACATTCCCGCAGAATTTCTCTGTATAATTAGACGATAAATCCTTTTGCCCGGTCATACGCTTGGAACACCCGCTATCCAAGTACCACATATGACGGGTCTGCATAAGAGAAATCAAGGAATAAAAACTTTAGGTACCCCTTTAAAAGTGGGTCCTAATGGATTAACACAAGATTTTTGTATCCATTTATATATGGATCCTCTGAACTTTTGAAAAACTTATAATGTAAAAGACTTATAAGAACCAATATGATAAGTACCAAACCAGTCACCAGAAAATCGGTGAGAAACAAAATCATTCCGTTTATAAGTAGATGACTTAGCAGTAAACCGAGATAATTGGAGTAATTGCTTTATTGTATATCTCTTGCAAGAAGTTACAAGATTTTGTTTATTCAAATCAACAATACCAACTACATCAGAATTACTACTAGTAAGTCTATTACAATCAATATCAGGAATGAATTCTGAACTCTCATCTATCTTATGTTTTGGACGCCATTTTGTTCGACCTTCAGACCTTTTCTTTCTTAAATCTGAAACAAAAGATTTATATTTGTTAGGAAAATCATATTTCTGAGATTGTCTTTTCTTTAGCTTACCAGTGTTAGTCTGTTTCTGTGAGCGCCGTTTCTTTTGCTTCTTATCTTTTGCATAGTAATCAGCATTCACATGAACTGATTCACCAACCTTAGTTGATGATTCACCTATTTCATGCACACTTGGTAAAGCTTGACCATTAATGACAAAAATTGAATGATCTGGAAATTTAGCATTAAAGTCAAACATATCAATACTTTCATCTATACACCCATCATCAGAATTTAAGAAATCATTTGTAGATGCAAATAAGTCATCAAGATCAACTTCAGAGATTTGAGGTGTTTTAGAAGAATTGGAACACGTTTGAGATTCAGCTTTGAAAACAATGTTCTTTATTACAGTTGAAAATACAATTTGTTCAACGTCAGCCAAGATTCTTTCATCATATAAAACATTTTCAATTTCAATTATTTTGCTTTCTAAGATAAGTGGAGGAACATAAATTTTTGCTTTTACAGGTTTTGCCTCCAACTCGATAACTGAATAGCTTGCAAAATAATCATTTGAAAGACATTTTGGTTGTTCTAAACGATAACTATCATTCAACTTTTGATAGCAGAATGGTAGTTGCATTTTCTTTAAATTCTTTCTTTTCTCATCTTCTTTTGCCTCAACCTCGTCAGATGACTTGGTAACAAATTTGGGTTTTAAATGATGATATTTACCAGCAGCAAAAAGAAAATCAAAATTATACAATGTTGGTTGTTTTCTGATTGCTTTGTTTAAGTAATTGGGGTTTTTATAACCAAGTCCCCATTTCTCTTTAACATCAGCTTCTTCATTGGGTGTGTTTAGGAAAATAGTTTGATCTGTTTGGCCTCGTGCATAAAGTTTGGCTTCCAAACCATTTACCTTTTTCTCTAATGTCTTGTTTTCTACCTGCAATTTAAAATCTTTTAGAATACATTCTTGTTTCTCTGAATCAGACTTAGAGATCTTAGAAACAAAATCAGAAATCTTACTTTCAAAACATTATTTTTCTTGTTTAAGATTAGAGACAAATTTGTTTAGAGAATCAATTAAATATTTGTTCCCAACAACTGCTTTGTTAAGATCAAAGATCTTTTGATTTTTCTTTGCAACTCTGCTTTTTTCCTTTTTCAACTTATTTTGAAGATCTTGAAGTTCGACCATCATGGCTTCCATTTTGGTCTTAAAATCAGATTTGGAAAGATTAAGTACCTATTGGATCAGTAATTGTATTCAAGATTAAATTGTAAAAGGGGTCTAGTTTGTAATAGTGTTTAATACCTTAGGGGACATTTTAGCTAATAGTTAATACTGATTAGGTCATGTTGACCTACGTATATAAGGTTTTATTTTCTAGTTTTAGAAAAAGTGTGAATCGCAGAAGGTGTAGAACAATATAGAGGAGCCGTATACTTTGTATTCTACAAACGAGGTATCCGTATACACCAAGAACACACACACATATTTATCTGATTAATCAAGAGATCTATTGTATATTGTTTTGATTTATTCATCTATTGTTCTTAATGTGTTGTGTGATTATCAATAAACTATAATCTGGGTTTAACAAGTGGTATCAGAGCCAAAGAATCAAGCTTTTGGATTAAAAACAGTGTTTTTCGAAAACTTACTGTGTGAAAATCGATTTCATGATTTAATGTGTTTTTATGCATAAAATCGAGTTGATTAGGTGTGTTTTATGTTATTGAACATCAACACATTGCCTAATTGTTTTTAAAAACACAAATCGATTAGCTTTTGATGATTTTTGAGAATTTTGGTCTTTATACTGTCGAGTACTGTTCCATCTGTTTTTAAGCAGGAAAGTTATTTTTAATCATTGATTTTGATTGGGTATTGCTCGCAGTATGTTTGTGGATGATTTTTGAGAATTTTATATTGTGCATTAATCGTTTGAAGTGTTTTCTGGATTGAAAATCGACGAGAGGGTCGAACCTGTGAAGAACTCGCCATATCTACGTTTTGCGCCAACATCATATGAGAAATTGATTTTGCGCCACATTCGTGTAAGTGTTTAGCGCAAAATCACTTTTGCGTGATCAGAGTTTTTCGCAAGTTATATTTTGCGCCAACTTCTCATAGCGCAAATTGTCTTTGGCGCCAGATCCTCTTAGCGCAAGTTATCTTTTGTGCCAACTTCTCTTAGCGCAAATTGTCTTTTGCGCCAAATCCACATAGCGTAAAGTGTCATTTGCGCCACTACCTTTAGCACAATTCTGAATTTCGCTCTAGCTTCACTTAGCGAATTTCTGCTTTTTGCGCCATCTATCATTAGTGTAAAGTAGAGTTTTCTCCACTGGCTTTGGCGCATTTCTGAGTTTTGCGCCAGCCAATGTCAGCGAGTTTCTGAATTCTTGTCAAGAATTCGCAGGATCTTGTCAAAAGAATTTTTTTTGTTGCGAAATTCTTTGTGTTTTATACTGTTTGCGAATTCTGCATTTGATTATTTTTGGAAATTTATTTTTCTGAAAAAAATTTAGTGTAGTTTTTATCCAATTCTTGATTCAAAAGATCTTATTAGTTGACTCTCTTGGTACAAATAAGTTTGCTTTCTAATTGCTAAAGATGCCTTATACAAATGAGAAAGGAAATATGGTTCTAACTGACAGGGATTGTGCTTTAGCATATATACCAGAGATTCCAGCACTGGAGGCTGAGAATAAAGATTTGAAGATTCATAACTCATCTCTTCTAGAACAGATTGACAGATTGAAAAATGATAAGGACTTAGAAAAAGATTTTGTTTACTCAGAATGCATTAATGATTCTAAAATTGATTTTGTAGGAATAATTGAGTCTAAAGAAAAAGAGATCTTACATCTTCAAGCAAAACTAAAAAGATCTGAAAGTCTTAGTTCTAGCTCAAGCTGGTCAAAGAAGGAATCAATGCAAAAAGAGCTTGATGAGCTTAGAAGAAGAGCAAACATTGCTAGTGAAACATCTGATGGTCTTAAAAAAGATAAACTCTCGGATTTTTGCTGAAAGAGACTCTTTAAAAGATAAAGTCTTCAGTCTTGAGGTTGAGATTAATATGCTCAAAGAAAAGGCAACCCAAGACAGAAACAACACAAGAGCCAAAGATGAAATGATGAAAATTGAGAAAGAAAGAAAAGATTTTGCTAAGAAATTCTATGATTTCTCAAGAAAAGCCTTTGAAGAAAAGAAATCAATAGAGCATAAATGTGCTAAGATTTCTCAACAAGTTTCATACTTTGAGAAAGTTATCATTCTGGAGAGAGACAAGGTTGAGAATGAGAAGAAGAAATCTGAGTAGAATGATGTAAATAAAGACTTTTCTGAAGAAAAGAAAGATCTAGAGACTGAGATAGCTAAGCTGACAAGAAAGCTATCTGAGTTGTCAACAAACATCTTGAAGGAGAAGAATTGTTGGGAACTGAAGATTCTACTAAGTGTGGTTACTACTGCTAGTACAAGTGTGGTTACTACTGCCAGAGTACTTTGAAGATTAATACTGCTGAGTATTACTACTGCTAGTAGAATTAATACTGCTAGTCAAAGTTAGTGCTGCTTAAACAAAGTTAGTACTGCTTAGCTAGTTAGTACTGCTAGTAGTTAGTACTGGTTAGTAGTTAATGCTGCTAGAAGAAGTTACTACTGCTGAGCATAATTAGTGCTGCTTAAGAGATCCGGATGGAAAGTATGACAGCTGGATATACTGAAGATATACTGAAGATTTACATAGAAGATATACATGGAAGATATACTGCAGATTTGTTTATTCTTTGTAATTATCTTTTAATCAGTATATGTATAGAATAGATAGAATTAACTTTTGTTTTTTTTTTAGAAGTTCTAGAGAGAAATCAACCTCAAGGCAATAGATCCTAATTCTAGAGAAGTAGAATTCGTATTGGTGAGTCTGTTCATCAATATTGAGGTTGAGTGTGTAATCTTGTAGCTTCAAGCATTCAATACAAGTTAACAGTTTGTTCTTCATATTTTCTGTGTTATTTTGTTTTATTAAATATCAAAGTGTTATTCCGCAAACTTCTTTGATATTAGTTTCTGAGAATTAATTCTTGTTGAGAATTCGATCCTGACAAGTGGTATCAGAGCCTATTCTATCAGAAACATCTATCTATCATGGAAAATCTTACAGAATCAAGCAGCACTTTGGTCTCCAAGGTTCCAATGCTCAAACCCAGTGAGTTTGACATGTGGAAGATAAGAATCAGACAATATATTTTCTCACTGACTACTCAATGTGGGATATCATTGAGAATGGTCCTTCTGAAGCTGGAAGGATAGGACCAGATGGAAAAAGACCTCCACCAAAGACAGATGGTGAAAGAAAGATCAGACAGACAGAGATGAAGGCCTTGAGCACTCTGCTCTTGGCAATCCCCAATGAATATCAGTATCAGTTTTGCAATTGCACTGATGCTCAAATTCTCTGGAATTCTTTAGAGAAAAGATTTGCTGGAACTAAGAGTATCAAAAGAAATCAAAGAGATGTTCTTAAGCAGCAGTATGAGAATTTTACTTCCTCAAAGAATGAGTCTATGACTCAAACTTTTGATAGGTTCAACAAACTCATTGGAGAACTGGCCACTGTTGGAGTAAAGATGGATCAAGATGACATCAACAGGAAGTTCCTCAGATCTCTTGGGGATGAGTGGACTATGTACACTGTCTCTTATAGGAAGAGTGACAATCTGGAGGAGAAAGAACTTGATGATCTATACAATGATCTAAGAGTTTTTGAAACTGAGGTAGAGATCAAGAAGAAGCCTACTGGTTATGTCCATAATTCTGCACTGCTTTCAGCAGCCACTGATACTACTGCCATCCCTGAAGCAGTTAGTACTGCTGGTGGAGTAAGTTCAGAAAAAGGATCTTAAACAATCTTTGAAGCCTTCTTGTCCAGTCATAGTAACAATTCATTAATCAATGATGATCTGGATCAACTTCACCCTGATGACCTGGAGGAGATGGATATAAAATGGCAGATGGCCATGCTATCCATGAGGGTGAAGAAGTTCATTAAAAGAACAGGAAGGAATAACTTCTCTCAAAAAAGAGAGGATGGAGCTGGTTTTGACAAGACCAAAGTGGAATGTTATAAGTGTCACATGAAAGGACACTTTGCTATAGAATGCAGGAGTACTGTTCCTAACAACAACCACCAACAAGCTCAGAATGGTAGCTACACTCAGAACAAGAATCCTGCTCAAGCCCTTGTTTCTCAACAAGGAATGGGATTTGATTGGAGTGATCAAGCTGAAGAAGCCATTCAGAATCAAGCTCTTATGGCAGAAGTGTCTGATCTCCCATCTGAGGTAATTTCTAATCTTTGCACTAAAACTTGCATTGACACTGTCAAAAGATACAGGGATCACAATCAAAGTATGTGTGATGACCTCAAAAGGTTAGAAAAAGATAGAAGAGATTATGTGCTAATAGTTGAGAGATTTGAAGAACAAATCAAAGGATTTCAAGCTAATGAACTTCAACACTCTTATGACATTAACTACTGGAAGTGGGAAAAGAATGAGTTAGAGACCAAACTGTCTAAATCCTTAGAAGAGAGTGATAAGCTAAAGGAGGAATTGTCTAAAGTTAAACTTGACATAGAGAAGTTTTCATATGCTTCAAAAGCAATGGATTCTCTTCTAAAGGCTCAGATACATGATAAGATGAAGCCTGGTATTGGATACAACAGTACACCTCCTCCTTATAACAACAATTATATCTCTCCTACTTCAGACTTGTTAGAAACCAAGGAGAAAAAGGACTTATCTGAAAAAGCCTTTAAGATAGACCCTTTGGATGAAGTAGTAATTAAGGATCTAACTGAGAAATAAGCCAGTAAGAAGAGAGATAATGATATAGATAAAGAAATCCATGAAGAAAACAATATAATCACCAATGAGGGATGTGGGAAAGACTGGATAAAGTCCAAGGAGATAGAAAAGACCAAAGGAAAAGACAACAAGGTCCATTACAAACAGACCACAGTTGTGAATCCTGCATCTGGTAAACAGTGTGATTGCAGTAAAGCCAAGAGCCTAAATTCTGGTTTAAAAAGAGGAAATCAAAGAAACTGGAATAATCAATGGGCTCAGAAGCAAGGAGTTGATCTGAATAAAATCAATAGACCAAAACCTTGCTTCATATGTGGCAAGTTAAATCATCTGGCTAAATCTTGCTTCTTCAATCCTATTAATCAACAGATGACCTTTCAAAGATGTAAGCAAAAGTCTGTTGATTATAGAAAGGCTGGAAAGAAACATGGTGAAAAGCAAGGCCCCATAAAGAAAAAGATTTTAAAAGAAAGCATTAAAATGTGGGTGCCCAAAAGTACTAAAACTGTTAGTGCTGCTGGAATTATTACTGCTGCTATCTGTATTAGTACCTGTTCAAAGGTTAATACTGCCAACACAGTTACTGCTGCTAACACAGTTACTACTGCTAACAAGGTTAGTACTGCTAAGCATGCAAGTGCTGCTAAGGCAGTTAATACCTCTAAAACCAGTACTGTTTCCAGCACAAATGTTTCCAAGCCTATTATTGTGACAAAATACTCCAAGAATGAGGAGTTAAAATTCAAAAATCTTGTCAAGAAGGAATGCAAGTATTTTGATGAGAAAGGGGTACCCAAGACCACTTTGGCTTGGGTTCCTAATTCATACTAACTGATCTATCTTATGTGCAGGGCAACCAACAACTCAAAGGAAGGAGCATATGGCATGTTGATAGTGGTTGCTCAAGGCACATGACAGGCAACATGTCATGCCTTCAGGATTTCAAACATATCAATGGAGGACATGTTGCTTTTGGAGACAATCTTACTGGTGGTAAGATAAGTGGAAAAGGTAATGTAACCAAAGGTAAGATGACATTTGAGGATGTCTACTATGTTGATCAATTAAAATACAACCTGTTAAGTGTATCACAGGTTTGTGACAAACAACATAGTATATTATTTACAAACACTGAGTGTATGATCCTTGCTCCAGGGTTCAAAGTAGTTGATGAAAGCATGATACTACTAAGAACTCCAAGAAAGGACAATGTTTACTGTCTAGATATGGAAAATGTTAAAAGTGATTCATCTCTAAATTGTCTTGTTTCAAAAGCTTCTATAGATGAATCCTCTCTATGGCACAGAAGGATGTGTCACATGAATATTAAGATTATGAACAAACTTGTTAAAAACAACCTTGTAAGGGGCTTACCTTCTAAAGTCTTTTCATGTGATGATCATTGTGTTGCTTGTCTCAAAGGCAAGCAGCATAAAACTTCTCATAAGACCAAAGAGATAAATTCTATTTCTTCTTGTCTCCAGTTATTGCACATGGATCTGTTTGGTCCTACAAATGTTATGAGTATAGGCAAGAAATCTTACTGCTTGGTTATTGTTGATGATTACTCTAGATTCACCTGGTATATTTTCTAAGGACTAAGAATGAGACAAGTGGACTGATCAAGTCCTTTATCCTGAGAATTGAAAACCAAACTAATCAAAAAGTAAAAGTCATTAGATCAGATAATGGGACTGAATTCAAAAATTTTGATCTAAACACCTTTTGTGAAGAGAAAGGGATTGAGAGACAGTATAGTGCTCCTAGGACTCCTCAACAGAATGGTGTTGCTGAGAGGAGAAATAGGACATTAATAGAGGCTGCTAGATCTCTGTTGGTTGATTCAAAACTGCCAATTACCTTCTGGGCTGAAGCAGTTAATACTGCCTGTTATGTCCAAAACAGAGTTCTAGTAGTTAAACCAACGAACAAGACACCATATGAGCTTTTAAATAAAAGAAAACCCTTTATTGGATTTTTCAAACCTTTTGGGTGTCCTTGTACCATTCTCAATACCAAAACTCACTTAGGTAAGTTTGATAGCAAAGCAGATGATGGATTTCTTGTTGGTTATTCATCTCAAAGTAAGGCCTACAGAATTTTCAATTCATCTTCTAGAATAATTGAAGAAAGTGACAATGTCAAATGCAATGAGAACACACCAAATCCTATTGGAACTGGTCCTCAATGGCTATTTGACATTGATTCACTAACTAACTCCTTTGGTTTCAGTAGTAATGATTATGCAGGTTCAGGAGGTGAAGGATCAGGGACTACACAAGTTCAAGAAAGTGTATCTAAATCAGTGATCTTTCCCACACCCACAGTGTGACAACTGTCAAATTTTGAGTAAAGAGGTCAGCACCCTCAGAATAATTTTATAAGTTTTGTCACTTTTTAAATTTTATTGAAAGCCTTTAAGATAAAAAGTTTCCCCGAAAAATTTAGAAGTTGCGTTAAAGACCCGGAACAGTTCCGCATCTGACCGTCACTGTCCAGAAATGCCAAATAAGTAAATAAAAGTCCAAAATTCTTAAATTATAAAAATTAGAATTTTAATTTCTCTTACATTGCAAAATTTTCAAAATTTTCATTTATTTAGTAAAAATTGAGAATCGGGTGTTTCAGTTCTTGAATATATCTGATATTTACAGATTAGACTAGCAATTTAAATTAATAATACTAAATTAAATATTTTAGTGGGTGAGTCACTTAGGACACTTGTCCTAATCCTACCCAATGTAATCATTTTTGAAATTTAAAAGCCAAATATAAAAAGCTAGAATACTCTCAATCTCTCATTTCTAACTTTTCACCTCCTCTCTCTTCTCTCTCTCTCTTTCGGCCGAACTCCACCACCACCACCACCATTTTCATTTTTTTGTTTCTTCATTTTCTCCTCCCATTGCTAAGATTCAAGAATCCAACCAAGACTCTATCCCCATTTTGAAGTTGGAATCCAAGTCTTCATCTCTTTTGTTAAAGGTAATCATTTAACCCTTCCATTTTTCAAGTTCATAATCAAAAAGCTTCTATTTTCATATCTTTTATGTAAATGATGTACAATCCAAGTTTTGGAAGTGAAATGGGATGCATTAGTATCCATATATTGCTAATGAACCATTTAATGATCTTCCAATGAAACTAGGGTTTCCATGTGTGTTACTTTGAGTTTTTGTCAAAGAGATGATGATTTTAAGAAATGTGGTTCTTGGTCCTCAAAATTTTATTAAGGTTGGATTGAAGTTCATGTATTTATATCAATTTATGCATAAATAAACTCTTAGGATGAGATTGTTCAATCTCATATGATTAAGAGTTCTATATAGTGTTAAATCACTAATATAGTGTTTATGTTATCTTGCATGTGGGTGAAAACTTGTTAATAAGATGGTTTACCTTTGATATTTATATAATATGAGTTTTTGACTCTTGATACATTGAGTGTTAGCATAAAAATGTTCTTATGAAGGAAGTTTCTAAGTTCTACATGATTAAGAACATTGTATCAATATTAATGTCTTATCTTCTTTATTTGTGTTCATGCATGCATTTGGATGAGCATTTAGATTGCCATGAATCCATGATGCATGTGTTAGTTTTCATGTGTTGAAAGGTGAAGACATGGTTTTAACCAAAAACCATGTCTAATGATCATTAATTGTGAGTTAAATTAGCATTCACATCTTTCTAGAATCTGTCCAGAAAATGGACCTCACTTCTAGCTTACACAACTCACAAACCACATGTCCAAATTTGGGGTTTTTGCTTCTAAACTTCAGTTTAGAGTGTTAGCTTTCTAAAAAGTCCAAAAACATAGAATTTGGAGATGATTTAAGCACTTAAATGGATTTTATAAGAAAATGGTGCAATCTGTCCAGTGAAGACAGATTCATACACCTATTTTGTAGAGGCCATAACTCCCTCACTACTCATCCAAATTAAGTGAATCTTTTTCCAAATGTTTGGATTTTGAGTTAGGTTTGCATCCATATATGGATCACTAGCTAATTCCAAGATTTGATACCTCAAAAACCTTTTAAAAGTGAGGTATGTCACTGATCCGAAAATCAGTGACACTTTATTTTATAAAAATGATTTGATGTACCAAAAGTTATTCAAAAATTATGAAAAAGTGCATATTTAGTCTAAACATATCATAGTTCCATCCCAAAAATTTTGAGTAAATAATTCTCTTGAGAAGTTAAGTTTCCGTGTTGAAATTACCGGATAACTTTCTGGACAGCATGTGTTGTATCCAGAAAAGTTGAGTTATCAAGTTTAAGTAATGCCTTATTATATTTGGAACTTGTTTAGACAAAATAATTATGGACTAAGAAACTTATTTGATGGCATTTCATGGGACAATTGGACATATTGGTTGGACATCGGAATAGGGTGTTAATGTGTTTCTTATGGCAACTCTTATATAGGGAAAGTTAAGGCGTGACAAAACTCATTAAGTTTAAAGTAAAGCTTCACTCGTTGCTTGCATCAAGGTGAGTATTCACAGCCCCATTTTTATCGTTTTAATTAATTTTGGGGTGAAAAGCATGTTTAAATTGCGTATTTAATTATTCATGAGAATTGTTTGAAAGAATTGCGAATTGGCAATTTATAAGGCTTTGTTAAAAGCGTTTGCAAAATTAAGCTTATGATGAGTATGCAATTGATGTGTTGAGTTTTTAATGTTAAGACCCCGTGACACTACTATTAACTCGAAGAAAATCGGGCCTATAGTATTAGTGGGTAGCGCTATTTGGTGTGACAAGCCCACTTTAATGCTGACGAGCAGGGGTGCACTATACTAGAGAAGATGGCTAAACATGTGGCATGAACCACCGCTGAGTTAGTCCATCGGGGGCATTGTAATTGGTCAGGGACGGCTTAGTAGTGGCTCAACGTAATAATACGTCTTTGCTTACACTCATCATAAAGAAATTTAAGTTGTGGTACTCATGAATCAAAGAATTGAAGTTGGTTTTTACGTACGCTCTACGAATGACAACTTGCATATAAAAATGATTTGTGCATATTCAAACCTGTGAACTCACCAACTTTTTGTAGTTGACCTTGGTTTTTATTCATGCTTTTCAGGAATCTAGAAGGTAATCCCATGATGCCTTATCAGCGTACTCGTATTTCAAGCACAAGACTATTTTCGTGTTAAGCGTATCTTATGTTTAAAAGACTTGGAATTTGTAAACGTTAACGATATTATGTTCTCTAAAATGTAATGTATTTTGGTTGTTAAATAAATGTTGGTATGTTTATAATCTTGTGTTGTGGCATCGGAGCTGTTACGCCTCGTGTTTCCGCTTTAGCGGGGTGTGACAGATTTGGTATCAGAGCCATAGGTTATAGGGAATACCGGTTTTATTTTAAAAACCACACACTATAACCTTTTTACAAATAAAGTTTTCAAAATTAAGGTACGCTGTAGTATAACTAAAATGTGTTTCACATTATCATATTTTAACTTAAACAAAGCTTGATCACCTTTGTTTAATTTAAGTGTGTATAAAGGGGACATGAATTGGCTATACTAGGAATTACTAAAAATAGAAACTTTTTGATACAAAAATGAGAAGCATGATTATTATGTGAGTTTGCATGGTACTTTTGAGTATTAATAAAAATTATAGCATGATTGACAATTAAACTTTTTTAATTATCGCAGTCATCATGTCTCGATCACCCTCACACCAAGATCAGTCACTTGACGATTATGACCCATCCGAGCACGAATACACTGATTCTGAGCGATCACCGGAGAGATCGATCACCCCCACCTTGGAGCCGACTTCACCCGTTCCACGTAGGGACGAGGCGGGGCCTTCTCGACTTCGGAGTCGGAGGGTATCGCCACCGCCATGCGCCGATATACCAATATCCCAACCAACTGGCATGTCGACACTAGAAAACTATTGGGTTTCAGGGATGGCTCGAGAAGTAGAGAGGGTTAGGTTGGAAGTAGACCATCATGGGCATTCCCTCGATGCACTCATGATGATAATGAATTCAAGTGACCAGATCCTAAATGGACTGATATCAATGGTGAGTGCGGACGATCAAGCTATGAGTGCAATTATGAGAGAATTAGTGGAAACTAGGGCGATGGTAGCCTGGTTGCACTCTTGCTTATCAGTGGTGATGGGACTCTTAGTGGTTGTGATAGCGTGGTTGATGGTGTCATTTTTCGGACATTAGTAGCGTGGTTTGCTTATGGATATTTGGGCAACTAATTTTCTTTTGATATGTAACTCGTCATATTGGTACATTATTAAATAGCTTGACTATTATTCTTGGGCGAATGATTAAATGTATGGCATAGTTTTGTAATGATCATGATTATGTTATGTTATATTGTTTATGTATGTTTAAGAATTGTGAATTTCAATTCCATAAGGTTGATTCTTGTTATATTAGATGTATGATCAATTAAATACAATTATTATTGTATTAAGATTAAGGGATAGGAATAAGGGAAATAAGAATTTGGAATTAATTATTGACGTGACGTTAAAATAAATTGTGCAATAGAATTATGCCGCCAAGAAGAGAAGATCCTGAGATTGCACGACTCGTATCCGAGCAAATCTTAGCTTCACTTCCTAACATAGTCAGTCAGATAGCAGCAGGTTTAAATGCTAACCAACCTAATCAACCAGGAGTCGGTGCAAATATAGAAAAAGAATGTACCTATAAGACTTTTAGGTCTTGTAATCCAAAAGAATTCCACGGTACTGAAGGAGCGGTTGGATTATTATCTTGGATTGAAGGAATGGAATCCGTCCTTCACATAAGTAAATGTTCGGAAGCAAATAAGGTAGAATTCGCAGCTTGCTTACTACAAGGGAGAGCACTGACATGGTGGAACACTCAAGTGCAGTCTAGAGGAAGAGAAGCAGCTAATAAACTCACTTGGGAGGAATTTAAGGAAATGCTTAGGGAAGAATACTGTTCAAGAAGTGAAATGCAGAAACTACACGCAGAATTATGGGAGCACGAAATGAAAGGGAATGACATTGAAGCGTACACGGCACGATTTCATGAGCTGGCAAAGATGGTGCCACATTTGGTTACGCCAGAAGAGAATCGGGTAGACCGATATGTCTGGGGGTTAGCTCCAGAAATCCGAGGTGATGTGACCTCGGGTAATTCAAAAACCATTCAGGAGGCGGTAAGTCTGGCAACCAAGCTCACCAATAATGCCAATCGATCGGGGCTTTTCTCTCGCGATTCAGTGAAAGGAAAAAGGAAGGTCGAGGAAACTTCAAGGAGACCGCATGACAGAAGAAGGGGGAAGGAACAGAGAACGATGGGTAATTATGGAATTCAAACTCAAACAGCTGATAAAGGAAAGGAAGTATGACCGAGATGCGACAAGTGCAACAATCGACATTTCGGAAATTGTGTTATTTGTGTCAAATGTAGCAAAGGAGGTCATTACGCGAAAGATTGTAAGTATGGGGGAAAGCGAGCTTGTTTTGAATGTGGGAGTCAGGACCACTTTAGGAATGCCTGCCCTAAGTTTGTCAGAAGGATGAACGCAAACTGGACTCGACCGACAAACCAGAGGAACCAAAAAGGGCAAGCACGAGGCCGAGTATTTGAAATTGGAGCGGAAGAAGCGAGACAAGATCCGGATGTGATCACAGGTACGCTTCTCTTAAATAATCATCGTGCATCTGTACTATTTGATTCCGGAGCAGATAGAAGCTTTGTGTCATTAAGTTTTAGATCAAAAATTAATCAAATGCCCCAAAAGCTAAAAGAAACGTATGTCATTGAGTTCGCTAACGGACAAGAGGTTAGGGTTGATGATGTATTTTCGAATTGTACCTTGAGGCTAGCTGAAAAGGAATTTAAGATAGATCTAATTCCAATAAAGTTAGGAAGCTTTGATGTAGTTGTGGGTATGGACTGGTTGTCTAATAACCAAGCGGAATTATGTTGCTCCGAAAGGACTCTTCGAATTCCGTTACCTCAAGGAGGAGTACTTATAGTACACGGAGAAAAATCCAAAAGGAAGTTAAGAATAGTATCCTGCATGAAGATGCAGAAGTATTTAAGGAAGGAATATGTTGCGTATTTAGCTCATGTAGTCAATAAAGAGATCAAGGAGAAGTGTTTACAAGATATTCCTGTGGTTCGAGACTTTCCTGAAGTATTTCCTGAAGATCTACCTGGGTTACCTCCACCGAGACAAGTCGAATTCCGTATTGATTTGATCCCGGGAGCTGCACCAGTGGCCAAGTCACCATACCGTTTGGCGCCACCCGAGATGCAAGAACTGTCTGAACAACTCCAAGAACTGCTTGACAAAGGATTCATCAGACCCAGTTCTTCGCCATGGGGAGCTCCAGTTCTTTTTGTTAAGAAGAAAGATGGAACATTCCGAATGTGTATCGATTACAGAGAACTTAATAAGTTAACCCTCAAGAATCGATACCCACTTCCTCGAATTGATGATCTGTTTGATCAACTGCAAGGCGCAACGTACTTCTCAAAGATTGACTTACGATCTGGATATCATCAAATGAGAGTTCACGAAGAGGATATTGATAAGACGGCATTTAGAACTCGTTATGGACATTATGAGTTTCTAGTTATGCCCTTTGGATTAACGAACGCACCGGCAGTTTTCATGGACTTGATGAATAGAGTCTGTCGGCCGTATTTAGATAAGTTCGTGATTGTTTTCATAGACGACATTCTGATTTATTCGCGAAGTAAGGAAGACCATAAGAAACATTTGGAGTTAATCTTAGAACTTCTCAAAGATCAGAAGTTGTATGCTAAGTTATCCAAATGTGAATTTTGGCTTCGAGAGGTACACTTTCTGGGTCATGTGGTTAATGAAAAGGGAATTCATGTTGACCCGGCAAAAGTTGAAGCCATCAAGAAATGGGAAACCCCAAAGACACCAACATAAATTCGTCAATTTCTTGGTCTGGCGGGCTACTACCGAAGGTTCATAGCGAATTTTTCAAAAACCGCTCAACCTCTGACAGCACTGACACAGAAGGATAAGAAATTTGTCTGGGAAGAAAAACAGGAGGAAGCATTTCAAACACTCAAGCACAAGTTATGTGACGCAGCAATTCTTGCGTTACCGGAGGGAACGGATGACTTTGTGGTGTATTGCGATGCATCACATCAAGGCTTAGGGTGTGTATTAATGCAGAGGAATAAGGTTATAGCCTATGCGTCAAGACAACTCAAGGTTCATGAAAAGAACTACACCACTCATGACTTGGAGTTGGGAGCAGTAGTGCTTGCGTTAAAAATTTGGAGGCATTACCTTTATGGCACCAAATGTACAATCTATACTGATCACAAAAGTCTCCAACATATTTTTGATCAGAAAATGTTGAACATGAGACAACGAAGATGGGTTGAGCTACTTAATGATTATGAATGCGAAATAAAGTATCATCCTGGTAAAGCTAATGTGGTAGCTGATGCATTAAGCAGGAAAGAAAGAGTAAAACCAATAAGGACACGTGCTTTGGGAATGTTGGTCAAATCAAGCATTAAGACGCAAGTTCGTGAAGCTCAAGAAAAAGCATTGAAGACAGAAAATCTTTCTTGTGAAGCTTTGCATAACCTGGAAAAAGAGTTTGAATCACGATCAGATGGAGTTCGTTATTTCCAGAATAAAGTTTGGATACCAAAGGTTGATGATCTGCGAACAATTATTTTGGAAGAAGCTCACAAATCAAAGTACTCGGTCCACCCAGGAGCCGATAAAATGTACAAAGGATTGAAGGAATGTTATTGGTGGCCGGGAATGAAGAAGGACATTGTTGAATTTGTCAGTAAATGTTTGACTTGTGCGAAAGTCAAAGCAGAGCATCAAAAGCCTTCTGGACTTCTTCAACAACCTGAGATACCACAATGGAAATGGGATCAGGTATCTATGGATTTTATCACCAAACTACCCAGGACTGGAAAAGGGAACGACGCAATTTGGGTCATTGTGGATCGACTTACGAAATCTGCACATTTTCTCCCTATCAGAGAGGACTTCAAAATAGAAAGGTTGGCGCAGTTGTACATAGACGAAATTGTCTCTCGGCATGGAGTACCTCTATCTATCATTTCTGATAGAGATAGTCGTTTCACATCCCGATTTTGGCAAGCATTTCAGAAAGCGCTGGGTACCAGGTTGGATCTGAGTACGGCATATCATCCACAGACAGACGGACAAATGGAAAGGACCATTCAAACCTTGGAAGATATGCTACGCGCATGTGCTATAGATTTTGGAGGAAGCTGGGATAAGCATGTGCCGTTAGTTGAATTTTCTTACAATAACAGCTATCACACCAGCATTCAATGTGCGCCATACGAAGCTCTCTATGGACGCAAGTGTAGATCTCCACTTAGTTGGATAGAAATTGGTGATAGCCAACTGTTTGGGCCTGACATTATTCAAGAAACAACCGGTAAAATATCAATCATCAAGGAAAGACTCAAAGCCGCAAGAGATCGTCAAAAGAGTTATGCGGATAACCGTAGAAAGCCTTTAGAATTCCAAAAAGGTGACAAAGTTCTTTTGAAAGTATCACCATGGAAGGGATTAATCAGATTTGGGAAAAGAGGTAAGTTAGGTCCGAGATATATTGGTCCATTTGAGATTCTGGATAGAATTGGACCAGTAGCCTATAAGCTGAGTCTACCTCAAGAGTTAAGTGCTATTCATGACACTTTTCATGTGTCAAATTTAAAGAAATGTCTGGTAGACAAAGCAATGCTTGTGTCCCCTGATGAAGTAAAGGTTGATGGGCGCCTTTGCTTTAGAGAGGAACCTATCGAAATTCTTGAGCGCGAAATTAAACGTCTTAGGCGCAGCAAAATCCCAATCATTAAGGTTCGTTGGAATTCACGTCATGGACCTGAATATACTTGGGAAAGAGAAGACTTAATGAAGCGCAAGTATCCTAAGTTGTTTGATGATAAGCTGTCCAGAAATGTCAGTCATAAATTTCGGGACGAAATTCCTTGAAGGAGGGGAGACTGTGACAACTGTCAAATTTTGAGTAAAGAGGTCAGCACCCTCAGAATAATTTTATAAGTTTTGTCACTTTTTAAATTTTATTGAAAGCCTTTAAGATAAAAAGTTTCCCCGAAAAATTTAGAAGTTGCGTTAAAGACCCGGAACAGTTCCGCATCTGACCGTCACTGTCCAGAAATGCCAAATAAGTAAATAAAAGTCCAAAATTCTTAAATTATAAAAATTAGAATTTTAATTTCTCTTACATTGCAAAATTTTCAAAATTTTCATTTATTTAGTAAAAATTGAGAATCGGGTGTTTCAGTTCTTGAATATATCTGATATTTACAGATTAGACTAGCAATTTAAATTAATAATACTAAATTAAATATTTTAGTGGGTGAGTCACTTAGGACACTTGTCCTAATCCTACCCAATGTAATCATTTTTGAAATTTAAAAGCCAAATATAAAAAGCTAGAATACTCTCAATCTCTCATTTCTAACTTTTCACCTCCTCTCTCTTCTCTCTCTCTCTTTCGGCCGAACTCCACCACCACCACCACCATTTTCATTTTTTTGTTTCTTCATTTTCTCCTCCCATTGCTAAGATTCAAGAATCCAACCAAGACTCTATCCCCATTGTGAAGTTGGAATCCAAGTCTTCATCTCTTTTGTTAAAGGTAATCATTTAACCCTTCCATTTTTCAAGTTCATAATCAAAAAGCTTCTATTTTCATATCTTTTATGTAAATGATGTACAATCCAAGTTTTGGAAGTGAAATAGGATGCATTAGTATCCATATATTGCTAATGAACCATTTAATGATCTTCCAATGAAACTAGGGTTTCCATGTGTGTTACTTTGAGTTTTTGTCAAAGAGATGATGAGTTTAAGAAATGTGGTTCTTGGTCCTCAAAATTTTATTAAGGTTGGATTGAAGTTCATGTATTTATATCAATTTATGCATAAATAAACTCTTAGGATGAGATTGTTCAATCTCATATGATTAAGAGTTCTATATAGTGTTAAATCACTAATATAGTGTTTATGTTATCTTGCATGTGGGTGAAAACTTGTTAATAAGATGGTTTACCTTTGATATTTATATAATATGAGTTTTTGACTCTTGATACATTGAGTGTTAGCATAAAAATGTTCTTATGAAGGAAGTTTCTAAGTTCTACATGATTAAGAACATTGTATCAATATTAATGTCTTATCTTCTTTATTTGTGTTCATGCATGCATTTGGATGAGCATTTAGATTGCCATGAATCCATGATGCATGTGTTAGTTTTCATGTGTTGAAAGGTGAAGACATGGTTTTAACCAAAAACCATGTCTAATGATCATTAATTGTGAGTTAAATTAGCATTCACATCTTTCTAGAATCTGTCCAGAAAATGGACCTCACTTCTAGCTTACACAACTCACAAACCACATGTCCAAATTTGGGGTTTTTGCTTCTAAACTTCAGTTTAGAGTGTTAGCTTTCTAAAAAGTCCAAAAACATAGAATTTGGAGATGATTTAAGCACTTAAATGGATTTTATAAGAAAATGGTGCAATCTGTCCAGTGAAGACAGATTCATACACCTATTTTGTAGAGGCCATAACTCCCTCACTACTCATCCAAATTAAGTGAATCTTTTTCCAAATGTTTGGATTTTGAGTTAGGTTTGCATCCATATATGGATCACTAGCTAATTCCAAGATTTGATACCTCAAAAACCTTTTAAAAGTGAGGTATGTCACTGATCCGAAAATCAGTGACACTTTATTTTATAAAAATGATTTGATGTACCAAAAGTTATTCAAAAATTATGAAAAAGTGCAGATTTAGTCTAAACATATCATAGTTCCATCCCAAAAATTTTGAGTAAATAATTCTCTTGAGAAGTTAAGTTTCCGTGTTGAAATTACCGGATAACTTTCTGGACAGCATGTGCTGTATCCAGAAAAGTTGAGTTATCAAGTTTAAGTAATGCCTTATTATATTTGGAACTTGTTTAGACAAAATAATTATGGACTAAGAAACTTATTTGATGGCATTTCATGGGACAATTGGACATATTGGTTGGACATCGGAATAGGGTGTTAATGTGTTTCTTATGGCAACTCTTATATAGGGAAAGTTAAGGCGTGACAAAACTCATTAAGTTTAAAGTAAAGCTTCACTCGTTGCTTGCATCAAGGTGAGTATTCACAGCCCCATTTTTATCGTTTTAATTAATTTTGGGGTGAAAAGCATGTTTAAATTGCGTATTTAATTATTCATGAGAATTGTTTGAAAGAATTGCGAATTGGCAATTTATAAGGCTTTGTTAAAAGCGTTTGCAAAATTAAGCTTATGATGAGTATGCAATTGATGTGTTGAGTTTTTAATGTTAAGACCCCGTGACACTACTATTAACTCGAAGAAAATCGGGCCTATAGTATTAGTGGGTAGCGCTATTTGGTGTGACAAGCCCACTTTAATGCTGACGAGCAGGGGTGCACTATACTAGAGAAGATGGCTAAACATGTGGCATGAACCACCGCTGAGTTAGTCCATCGGGGGCATTGTAATTGGTCAGGGACGGCTTAGTAGTGGCTCAACGTAATAATACGTCTTTGCTTACACTCATCATAAAGAAATTTAAGTTGTGGTACTCATGAATCAAAGAATTGAAGTTGGTTTTTACGTACGCTCTACGAATGACAACTTGCATATAAAAATGATTTGTGCATATTCAAACCTGTGAACTCACCAACTTTTTGTAGTTGACCTTGGTTTTTATTCATGCTTTTCAGGAATCTAGAAGGTAATCCCATGATGCCTTATCAGCGTACTCGTATTTCAAGCACAAGACTATTTTCGTGTTAAGCGTATCTTATGTTTAAAAGACTTGGAATTTGTAAACGTTAACGATATTATGTTCTCTAAAATGTAATGTATTTTGGTTGTTAAATAAATGTTGGTATGTTTATAATCTTGTGTTGTGGCATCGGAGCTGTTACGCCTCGTGTTTCCGCTTTAGCGGGGTGTGACAGATTTGGTATCAGAGCCATAGGTTATAGGGAATACCGGTTTTATTTTAAAAACCACACACTATAACCTTTTTACAAATAAAGTTTTCAAAATTAAGGTACGCTGTAGTATAACTAAAATGTGTTTCACATTATCATATTTTAACTTAAACAAAGCTTGATCACCTTTGTTTAATTTAAGTGTGTATAAAGGGGACATGAATTGGCTATACTAGGAATTACTAAAAATAGAAACTTTTTGATACAAAAATGAGAAGCATGATTGTTATGTGAGTTTGCATGGTACTTTTGAGTATTAATAAAAATTATAGCATGATTGACAATTAAACTTTTTTAATTATCGCAGTCATCATGTCTCGATCACCCTCACACCAAGATCAGTCACTTGACGATTATGACCCATCCGAGCACGAATACACTGATTCTGAGCGATCACCGGAGAGATCGATCACCCCCACCTTGGAGCCGACTTCACCCGTTCCACGTAGGGACGAGGCGGGGCCTTCTCGACTTCGGAGTCGGAGGGTATCGCCACCGCCATGCGCCGATATACCAATATCCCAACCAACTGGCATGTCGACACTAGAAAACTATTGGGTTTCAGGGATGGCTCGAGAAGTAGAGAGGGTTAGGTTGGAAGTAGACCATCATGGGCATTCCCTCGATGCACTCATGATGATAATGAATTCAAGTGACCAGATCCTAAATGGACTGATATCAATGGTGAGTGCGGACGATCAAGCTATGAGTGCAATTATGAGAGAATTAGTGGAAACTAGGGCGATGGTAGCCTGGTTGCACTCTTGCTTATCAGTGGTGATGGGACTCTTAGTGGTTGTGATAGCGTGGTTGATGGTGTCATTTTTCGGACATTAGTAGCGTGGTTTGCTTATGGATATTTGGGCAACTAATTTTCTTTTGATATGTAACTCGTCATATTGGTACATTATTAAATAGCTTGACTATTATTCTTGGGCGAATGATTAAATGTATGGCATAGTTTTGTAATGATCATGATTATGTTATGTTATATTGTTTATGTATGTTTAAGAATTGTGAATTTCAATTCCATAAGGTTGATTCTTGTTATATTAGATGTATGATCAATTAAATACAATTATTATTGTATTAAGATTAAGGGATAGGAATAAGGGAAATAAGAATTTGGAATTAATTATTGACGTGACGTTAAAATAAATTGTGCAATAGAATTATGCCGCCAAGAAGAGAAGATCCTGAGATTGCACGACTCGTATCCGAGCAAATCTTAGCTTCACTTCCTAACATAGTCAGTCAGATAGCAGCAGGTTTAAATGCTAACCAACCTAATCAACCAGGAGTCGGTGCAAATATAGAAAAAGAATGTACCTATAAGACTTTTAGGTCTTGTAATCCAAAAGAATTCCACGGTACTGAAGGAGCGGTTGGATTATTATCTTGGATTGAAGGAATGGAATCCGTCCTTCACATAAGTAAATGTTCGGAAGCAAATAAGGTAGAATTCGCAGCTTGCTTACTACAAGGGAGAGCACTGACATGGTGGAACACTCAAGTGCAGTCTAGAGGAAGAGAAGCAGCTAATAAACTCACTTGGGAGGAATTTAAGGAAATGCTTAGGGAAGAATACTGTTCAAGAAGTGAAATGCAGAAACTACACGCAGAATTATGGGAGCACGAAATGAAAGGGAATGACATTGAAGCGTACACGGCACGATTTCATGAGCTGGCAAAGATGGTGCCACATTTGGTTACGCCAGAAGAGAATCGGGTAGACCGATATGTCTGGGGGTTAGCTCCAGAAATCCGAGGTGATGTGACCTCGGGTAATTCAAAAACCATTCAGGAGGCGGTAAGTCTGGCAACCAAGCTCACCAATAATGCCAATCGATCGGGGCTTTTCTCTCGCGATTCAGTGAAAGGAAAAAGGAAGGTCGAGGAAACTTCAAGGAGACCGCATGACAGAAGAAGGGGGAAGGAACAGAGAACGATGGGTAATTATGGAATTCAAACTCAAACAGCTGATAAAGGAAAGGAAGTATGACCGAGATGCGACAAGTGCAACAATCGACATTTCGGAAATTGTGTTATTTGTGTCAAATGTAGCAAAGGAGGTCATTACGCGAAAGATTGTAAGTATGGGGGAAAGCGAGCTTGTTTTGAATGTGGGAGTCAGGACCACTTTAGGAATGCCTGCCCTAAGTTTGTCAGAAGGATGAACGCAAACTGGACTCGACCGACAAACCAGAGGAACCAAAAAGGGCAAGCACGAGGCCGAGTATTTGAAATTGGAGCGGAAGAAGCGAGACAAGATCCGGATGTGATCACAGGTACGCTTCTCTTAAATAATCATCGTGCATCTGTACTATTTGATTCCGGAGCAGATAGAAGCTTTGTGTCATTAAGTTTTAGATCAAAAATTAATCAAATGCCCCAAAAGCTAAAAGAAACGTATGTCATTGAGTTCGCTAACGGACAAGAGGTTAGGGTTGATGATGTATTTTCGAATTGTACCTTGAGGCTAGCTGAAAAGGAATTTAAGATAGATCTAATTCCAATAAAGTTAGGAAGCTTTGATGTAGTTGTGGGTATGGACTGGTTGTCTAATAACCAAGCGGAATTATGTTGCTCCGAAAGGACTCTTCGAATTCCGTTACCTCAAGGAGGAGTACTTATAGTACACGGAGAAAAATCCAAAAGGAAGTTAAGAATAGTATCCTGCATGAAGATGCAGAAGTATTTAAGGAAGGAATATGTTGCGTATTTAGCTCATGTAGTCAATAAAGAGATCAAGGAGAAGTGTTTACAAGATATTCCTGTGGTTCGAGACTTTCCTGAAGTATTTCCTGAAGATCTACCTGGGTTACCTCCACCGAGACAAGTCGAATTCCTTATTGATTTGATCCCGGGAGCTGCACCAGTGGCCAAGTCACCATACCGTTTGGCGCCACCCGAGATGCAAGAACTGTCTGAACAACTCCAAGAACTGCTTGACAAAGGATTCATCAGACCCAGTTCTTCGCCATGGGGAGCTCCAGTTCTTTTTGTTAAGAAGAAAGATGGAACATTCCGAATGTGTATCGATTACAGAGAACTTAATAAGTTAACCCTCAAGAATCGATACCCACTTCCTCGAATTGATGATCTGTTTGATCAACTGCAAGGCGCAACGTACTTCTCAAAGATTGACTTACGATCTGGATATCATCAAATGAGAGTTCACGAAGAGGATATTGATAAGACGGCATTTAGAACTCGTTATGGACATTATGAGTTTCTAGTTATGCCCTTTGGATTAACGAACGCACCGGCAGTTTTCATGGACTTGATGAATAGAGTCTGTCGGCCGTATTTAGATAAGTTCGTGATTGTTTTCATAGACGACATTCTGATTTATTCGCGAAGTAAGGAAGACCATAAGAAACATTTGGAGTTAATCTTAGAACTTCTCAAAGATCAGAAGTTGTATGCTAAGTTATCCAAATGTGAATTTTGGCTTCGAGAGGTACACTTTCTGGGTCATGTGGTTAATGAAAAGGGAATTCATGTTGACCCGGCAAAAGTTGAAGCCATCAAGAAATGGGAAACCCCAAAGACACCAACATAAATTCGTCAATTTCTTGGTCTGGCGGGCTACTACCGAAGGTTCATAGCGAATTTTTCAAAAATCGCTCAACCTCTGACAGCACTGACACAGAAGGATAAGAAATTTGTCTGGGAAGAAAAACAGGAGGAAGCATTTCAAACACTCAAGCACAAGTTATGTGACGCAGCAATTCTTGCGTTACCGGAGGGAACGGATGACTTTGTGGTGTATTGCGATGCATCACATCAAGGCTTAGGGTGTGTATTAATGCAGAGGAATAAGGTTATAGCCTATGCGTCAAGACAACTCAAGGTTCATGAAAAGAACTACACCACTCATGACTTGGAGTTGGGAGCAGTAGTGCTTGCGTTAAAAATTTGGAGGCATTACCTTTATGGCACCAAATGTACAATCTATACTGATCACAAAAGTCTCCAACATATTTTTGATCAGAAAATGTTGAACATGAGACAACGAAGATGGGTTGAGCTACTTAATGATTATGAATGCGAAATAAAGTATCATCCTGGTAAAGCTAATGTGGTAGCTGATGCATTAAGCAGGAAAGAAAGAGTAAAACCAATAAGGACACGTGCTTTGGGAATGTTGGTCAAATCAAGCATTAAGACGCAAGTTCGTGAAGCTCAAGAAAAAGCATTGAAGACAGAAAATCTTTCTTGTGAAGCTTTGCATAACCTGGAAAAAGAGTTTGAATCACGATCAGATGGAGTTCGTTATTTCCAGAATAAAGTTTGGATACCAAAGGTTGATGATCTGCGAACAATTATTTTGGAAGAAGCTCACAAATCAAAGTACTCGGTCCACCCAGGAGCCGATAAAATGTACAAAGGATTGAAGGAATGTTATTGGTGGCCGGGAATGAAGAAGGACATTGCTGAATTTGTCAGTAAATGTTTGACTTGTGCGAAAGTCAAAGCAGAGCATCAAAAGCCTTCTGGACTTCTTCAACAACCTGAGATACCACAATGGAAATGGGATCAGGTATCTATGGATTTTATCACCAAACTACCCAGGACTGGAAAAGGGAACGACGCAATTTGGGTCATTGTGGATCGACTTACGAAATCTGCACATTTTCTCCCTATCAGAGAGGACTTCAAAATAGAAAGGTTGGCGCAGTTGTACATAGACGAAATTGTCTCTCGGCATGGAGTACCTCTATCTATCATTTCTGATAGAGATAGTCGTTTCACATCCCGATTTTGGCAAGCATTTCAGAAAGCGCTGGGTACCAGGTTGGATCTGAGTACGGCATATCATCCACAGACAGACGGACAAATGGAAAGGACCATTCAAACCTTGGAAGATATGCTACGCGCATGTGCTATAGATTTTGGAGGAAGCTGGGATAAGCATGTGCCGTTAGTTGAATTTTCTTACAATAACAGCTATCACACCAGCATTCAATGTGCGCCATACGAAGCTCTCTATGGACGCAAGTGTAGATCTCCACTTAGTTGGATAGAAATTGGTGATAGCCAACTGTTTGGGCCTGACATTATTCAAGAAACAACCGGTAAAATATCAATCATCAAGGAAAGACTCAAAGCCGCAAGAGATCGTCAAAAGAGTTATGCGGATAACCGTAGAAAGCCTTTAGAATTCCAAAAAGGTGACAAAGTTCTTTTGAAAGTATCACCATGGAAGGGATTAATCAGATTTGGGAAAAGAGGTAAGTTAGGTCCGAGATATATTGGTCCATTTGAGATTCTGGATAGAATTGGACCAGTAGCCTATAAGCTGAGTCTACCTCAAGAGTTAAGTGCTATTCATGACACTTTTCATGTGTCAAATTTAAAGAAATGTCTGGTAGACAAAGCAATGCTTGTGTCCCCTGATGAAGTAAAGGTTGATGGGCGCCTTTGCTTTAGAGAGGAACCTATCGAAATTCTTGAGCGCGAAATTAAACGTCTTAGGCGCAGCAAAATCCCAATCATTAAGGTTCGTTGGAATTCACGTCATGGACCTGAATATACTTGGGAAAGAGAAGACTTAATGAAGCGCAAGTATCCTAAGTTGTTTGATGATAAGCTGTCCAGAAATGTCAGTCATAAATTTCGGGACGAAATTCCTTGAAGGAGGGGAGACTGTGACAACTGTCAAATTTTGAGTAAAGAGGTCAGCACCCTCAGAATAATTTTATAAGTTTTGTCACTTTTTAAATTTTATTGAAAGCCTTTAAGATAAAAAGTTTCCCCGAAAAATTTAGAAGTTGCGTTAAAGACCCGGAACAGTTCCGCATCTGACCGTCACTGTCCAGAAATGCCAAATAAGTAAATAAAAGTCCAAAATTCTTAAATTATAAAAATTAGAATTTTAATTTCTCTTACATTGCAAAATTTTCAAAATTTTCATTTATTTAGTAAAAATTGAGAATCGGGTGTTTCAGTTCTTGAATATATCTGATATTTACAGATTAGACTAGCAATTTAAATTAATAATACTAAATTAAATATTTTAGTGGGTGAGTCACTTAGGACACTTGTCCTAATCCTACCCAATGTAATCATTTTTGAAATTTAAAAGCCAAATATAAAAAGCTAGAATACTCTCAATCTCTCATTTCTAACTTTTCACCTCCTCTCTCTTCTCTCTCTCTCTTTCGGCCGAACTCCACCACCACCACCACCATTTTCATTTTTTTGTTTCTTCATTTTCTCCTCCCATTGCTAAGATTCAAGAATCCAACCAAGACTCTATCCCCATTTTGAAGTTGGAATCCAAGTCTTCATCTCTTTTGTTAAAGGTAATCATTTAACCCTTCCATTTTTCAAGTTCATAATCAAAAAGCTTCTATTTTCATATCTTTTATGTAAATGATGTACAATCCAAGTTTTGGAAGTGAAATGGGATGCATTAGTATCCATATATTGCTAATGAACCATTTAATGATCTTCCAATGAAACTAGGGTTTCCATGTGTGTTACTTTGAGTTTTTGTCAAAGAGATGATGAGTTTAAGAAATGTGGTTCTTGGTCCTCAAAATTTTATTAAGGTTGGATTGAAGTTCATGTATTTATATCAATTTATGCATAAATAAACTCTTAGGATGAGATTGTTCAATCTCATATGATTAAGAGTTCTATATAGTGTTAAATCACTAATATAGTGTTTATGTTATCTTGCATGTGGGTGAAAACTTGTTAATAAGATGGTTTACCTTTGATATTTATATAATATGAGTTTTTGACTCTTGATACATTGAGTGTTAGCATAAAAATGTTCTTATGAAGGAAGTTTCTAAGTTCTACATGATTAAGAACATTGTATCAATATTAATGTCTTATCTTCTTTATTTGTGTTCATGCATGCATTTGGATGAGCATTTAGATTGCCATGAATCCATGATGCATGTGTTAGTTTTCATGTGTTGAAAGGTGAAGACATGGTTTTAACCAAAAACCATGTCTAATGATCATTAATTGTGAGTTAAATTAGCATTCACATCTTTCTAGAATCTGTCCAGAAAATGGACCTCACTTCTAGCTTACACAACTCACAAACCACATGTCCAAATTTGGGGTTTTTGCTTCTAAACTTCAGTTTAGAGTGTTAGCTTTCTAAAAAGTCCAAAAACATAGAATTTGGAGATGATTTAAGCACTTAAATGGATTTTATAAGAAAATGGTGCAATCTGTCCAGTGAAGACAGATTCATACACCTATTTTGTAGAGGCCATAACTCCCTCACTACTCATCCAAATTAAGTGAATCTTTTTCCAAATGTTAGGATTTTGAGTTAGGTTTGCATCCATATATGGATCACTAGCTAATTCCAAGATTTGATACCTCAAAAACCTGTTAAAAGTGAGGTATGTCACTGATCCGAAAATCAGTGACACTTTATTTTATAAAAATGATTTGATGTACCAAAATTATTCAAAAATTATGAAAAAGTGCAGATTTAGTCTAAACATATCATAGTTCCATCCCAAAAATTTTGAGTAAATAATTCTCTTGAGAAGTTAAGTTTCCGTGTTGAAATTACCGGATAACTTTCTGGACAGCATGTGCTGTATCCAGAAAAGTTGAGTTATCAAGTTTAAGTAATGCCTTATTATATTTGGAACTTGTTTAGACAAAATAATTATGGACTAAGAAACTTATTTGATGGCATTTCATGGGACAATTGGACATATTGGTTGGACATCGGAATAGGGTGTTAATGTGTTTCTTATGGCAACTCTTATATAGGGAAAGTTAAGGCGTGACAAAACTCATTAAGTTTAAAGTAAAGCTTCACTCGTTGCTTGCATCAAGGTGAGTATTCACAGCCCCATTTTTATCGTTTTAATTAATTTTGGGGTGAAAAGCATGTTTAAATTGCGTATTTAATTATTCATGAGAATTGTTTGAAAGAATTGCGAATTGGCAATTTATAAGGCTTTGTTAAAAGCGTTTGCAAAATTAAGCTTATGATGAGTATGCAATTGATGTGTTGAGTTTTTAATGTTAAGACCCCGTGACACTACTATTAACTCGAAGAAAATCGGGCCTATAGTATTAGTGGGTAGCGCTATTTGGTGTGACAAGCCCACTTTAATGCTGACGAGCAGGGGTGCACTATACTAGAGAAGATGGCTAAACATGTGGCATGAACCACCGCTGAGTTAGTCCATCGGGGGCGTTGTAATTGGTCAGGGACGGCTTAGTAGTGGCTCAACGTAATAATACGTCTTTGCTTACACTCATCATAAAGAAATTTAAGTTGTGGTACTCATGAATCAAAGAATTGAAGTTGGTTTTTACGTACGCTCTACGAATGACAACTTGCATATAAAAATGATTTGTGCATATTCAAACCTGTGAACTCACCAACTCTTTGTAGTTGACCTTGGTTTTTATTCATGCTTTTCAGGAATCTAGAAGGTAATCCCATGATGCCTTATCAGCGTACTCGTATTTCAAGCACAAGACTATTTTCGTGTTAAGCGTATCTTATGTTTAAAAGACTTGGAATTTGTAAACGTTAACGATATTATGTTCTCTAAAATGTAATGTATTTTGGTTGTTAAATAAATGTTGGTATGTTTATAATCTTGTGCTGTGGCATCGGAGCTGTTACGCCTCGTGTTTCCGCTTTAGCGGGGTGTGACACACAGTGAATGCTTTTGAAGACTGTGAAATGGAACAATCTACTGGACCAAGTCAGAGTAGAGATGAAGAGAATCAAGAAGATAAAGAATCAGAAGTAGCTGCTGAAAACACTTCAGTTGAGTTGAATGACTCCAATCTAGAAGCTGATGTTAATGAAGAACCTAGTCATAACACCAGAGTTCAAAAGAATCATCCTCCACAGCTGGTAATAGGAGATATATCATCTCCTATGATGACTAGACATCAGAGCAGACTTCAAGAAATGCAAGATCAACAGCATACAATGCTTTCTTGCTTTCTATCCCAGCTTGAGCCTAAAAAGGCACATGACGCAATGAAAGAATCCAGCTGGATAGAAGCAATGCAAGAAGAATTGTTGCAGTTCAAACTACAAGATGTATGGGATCTGGTAGACCTTCCTAAGGGTCACAGAGCAATTGGCACAAAGTGGATCTTCAGGAACAAGAGAGATGAAAGAGGAATTGTCATAAGGAACAAAGCAAGGCTAGTGGCTCAAGGGTATACTCAAGAAGAGGGTATAGATTATGAAGAAGTCTTTGCACCTGTGGCTAGGATAGAAGCAATCAGATTATTCCTAGCCTATGCTTCTTACATGAACTTCAAAGTCTATCAAATGGATGTAAAGAGTGCTTTTCTCTATGGTTTAATTGAAGAAGAGGTATATGTCTGTCAACCACCAGGGTTTGAAAACCCAAGCTATCCAGACAGGGTATACAAATTGAAGAAAGCTCTTTATGGACTGCATCAAGCTCCAAGAGCATGGTATGACACATTGTCATCCTATCTCTTGGAAAATGGCTTTGAAAGAGGAGTCATTGATAAGACTCTATTTATCAAGAGAAAGAAGAAGGATATCTTGTTGGTCCAAATTTATGTGGATGACATTATCTTTGGATCTACAAGAGATAACATGTGCAAGGAGTTTGAGGATCTAATGCATCAAAGGTTTAAAATGAGTTCCATGGGGGAACTTACTTTCTTCCTTGGACTCTAAGTTCAACAGAAGTCAGATGGCATCTTCATATGTCAATCCAAGTATGTGCAGGACATTCTAACCAAGTTTGGTTTCTCAGATTCAAAACCTGCTAGTACACCTATGGAAACTCACAAACAGATAACAGCAGATCTTGAGGGGGAGGATATGGATGTGCATCATTACAGATCCATGATTGGCTCTCTCATGTATCTCACAGCATCAAGACCAGATATAATGTTTCCAGTCTGTGTGTGTGCAAGATTCCAAGTTAGGCCAAAGCAATCTCACTTTCAAGCTGTTAAGAGGATATTCAGATATCTCAAAGGACAACCCAGATTGGGACTTTGGTATCCTCATGACTCACCCTTTGACCTAATTGCATACTCAGACAGTGATCTAGGTGGGGCAAACTTGGACAGAAAGTCTACTTCTGGAGGATGTCAGTTCTTGGGTGCTAGACTAGTTTCTTGGCAGTGCAAGAAACAAACCACAGTGTCCACATCTACAACAGAGGCAGAGTACATAGCAGCTGCAAGTTGTTGTTCTCAAGTCTTATGGATTCAGAATCAAATGATGGACTATGGGGTAACCTTTCTACACACTCCCATTTTTATTGATAATAGCAGTGCTATCAGCATTGTAAATAATCCTGTCAAGCACTCTAAGACAAAGCACATTGAGATCAGGTATCACTTTATAAGAGACTGTAATGAAAAGAAACTTATTCAAGTTGTGAAAGTTCATACTGACAACCAGTTTGCTGATCTATTCACCAAAGCTTTTGATGTGGCTAGATTCACTTTCTTGGTAACAAGTGTGGGAATGATCAACTCTGAATATACATTATCTCAAAAAGTGGATACATATCTGAATATTATAGATTCTTGGTGGTACTAATCTATCTTTGCAGGGCATACATAGTAGTACTCAATTCAGACTAAGCTTCAAGGAGCAAGTACAGTTAATACTGCTAGTTGGTTAATACTGCTAGTTGGTTAATACTGCTAGTGGGTTAATACTGCTAGTTGGTTAATACTGCTAGTTGGTTAATATTGCTAGTTAGTTAATACTGCTCACAGTTAATACTGCTCACAGTTAATACTGCTAGCAGTTAATACTGCTAGTTAGTTAATACTGCTCACAGTTAATACTGCTCGCAGTTAATACTGCTAGTTAGTTAATACTGCTCGCGGTTAATACTGCTCGCAGTTAATACTGCTAGTTAGTTAATACTGCTCGCGGTTAATACTCCTCGCAGTTAATACTGCTAGTTAGTTAATACTGCTCTAGGTTAATACTGCTTATAATCCGAATACTATAAATACCCTTTGCCCGCCTAAACGTTCATAACGACTCTTTGCTTACTATTCAGTTGCGCTCTAAACCCTTTCTCTCTCAAGTTCAAAGTTTTCAGGCAAGCTTTTTGCAAGGATCAATGGCTTCAATGGCTTTCATAGATGAACACAATGAAATCGCGATGCTACAGAAACCCAAACAAGCCGAAGGATTTCACCAGATTGTCAACTTTCTGAGGACAAGTCCCATTGCTCATGCACTCACGGTGTCCCCAACCATCTTTATAGAGCATCAGAGACAGTTCTGGGCAAATGCCACCATTATAGCTGAGAATGGTGTGCAGATGATCAAGACCAGGGTATGTGACCAACCCCTAACCGTTACTGAAGAAGTTATTCGCATCAGTCTACGTCTAGACGATGCCTCTGGTATAACTTCTATTCCTAGTGATGAACTGTTTTCAACTCTTTCCAGAATGGGATATCAAGGCCAATTGGGAATTTTTAAGTTTTTCAAAGCAAAATTTTCACCCCAATGGAGGTTCTTTGCTCATACTTTAATGCATTGTATTTCAAAGAAAACAACTGGCTGGAGCCAATTTAGCAGTCCCATTGCTTATGCATTGGTGTGTTTATCCACTGCTAGAAAATTCAATTTTTCTCAAATGATTTTTCATGATCTTGTCTCAAATCTGGATAACAAGAAGAGCTTCTTCATGTACCCCAGGTTTGTTCAAGAAGTTATTAACCATGAATTGACGAATATACCTCAACCTGTTGGGGTATATGTACCTAAACCCCCAAAAGGCAAGGTTTTCTCAAATATGCGAAGATCTGCTGGGGACTCGGAAGGAGTTGACACCCCATTGTTCTCTACAATGATGGTGGTGTCCCAAACCAATGAAGGTATGGCAGCAGGGTCAAGGCCAAGGCCCCCATTAGACCATCCCACTACTAGCCAAGCCCAACCTTCCCACTCAAAAACAATTCCCCAGTCCCTTCTTGCAAAACCAACCTCTTCAATTACCCAAACTTACAAGAGAAAACAGGTAAAGAAGGCTCCTTCCCTTCTTGTACCAGAATCCCCCAAGCCTTTAAGCCCTCTAAAGGAGAATTCTCCTTTAGAGAATATCCATAGGGAACCCACAGGGGTGTCTCCCAACCCCAAGGAGGTGCTCTTTGAGGAGGAGGAAGAGCATATGGGTGATGAGGCTGCCACTACTCCTGCTAGCACAGAGGAGGAAAGTGGTAACATAAATAAGACCTCCCCCATGGCAACTTCAAATGAGAAATCATTTGAAGGTCCCTGGTGCCAAGAAACCAAGGGGGTGGATAGTGCTTCTGCTAGGCAGAAGACATCTACTAATAAAAGATCCAATGATCCTTCAATAGGGGGTAACACTCCTGGAGAAGGTGAGGACAGATATAACTATGAGGAATTGATGGAGACCATGGGAAACATCAACCAGGATGTCATCAAGCAAGGAAAAGAAATAGAGGAGATGAAGCTGGTTATCCTATCTCAACAAGTTCAGATCACCAAACTAAAGAAAATGGTGACAAGATTGTTACAGAAAAAGAGAAGGAAGCAGTTTGTGTTAAAGAGGAGGACAAGTGTTCAAGATGATTTCAACAAGGGGGAGAATTCAGAGGCTGAAGCAGAAAAAGAAAGTATTTCTGAGATGGGATTTGATGGTAAGGGGGAGAAAGCTGCAGAAACAGAAGCACTAGAAGTAGAAACAGATAATGTTCAAGCAGCTACAGGGCTATCTGTTGAAGAATTGGAAATAGCTGAAACCTTAGTAAAAGCAAAGAATGACACTCCTAAGGCTACTCAAAAGGCTAAGGGAGTGGTCATCAATGAAGGAGGCCTTGAAAAGAAGACACAAGAAAGAAGTGAGGCAGGGTTGAAGGATACAAAGGGTAAAGCTAAGATGATTGAACCTGAACAACCTGCAGAGAAGAAAAATCAGATAGAACTGGATGAAGAAGTGGCAAAGCAGCTTCAGGCAGAAATGGAAAAGGAGGAACAACTGCAAACAGAAACTGATAGAGAGCTTGCAAGAATAATGGCCAAGAAGTTAAATGCAGAATACCAAAAGAGTTTGAAAGAAGCAGCTCAGACAGCATCTCAGGTCAAGAAACTTCAAGTTAAGAGGATGCCTATTCAGAAGCAAAAGCAGAAAAGACAACCCTCCAAGACCTTTTTGGCTAATCAGGAAAGAAGAAAAATGATCAACTTCCTGAAAGGTGCAATTGGTGTTAAGGGGGAGATGTTTACCCATATGGCATACTCTCAGGTTGAAGAATTTTATAACAAGGAAATGGCCAAACTCCAAGGGGACTCAGCACAAAGGGAGGAGGCTGAGAGAAGGATGAAAGAGAGACATGATCTCAACATCCAACAACCATTCCCTGAGGAAACTACACCTTCCAAAGAAGAAGCAGAAGAGAAAAAGGAAGAACCTGGGAGTGTTGGTGTTGAAGCCAAAGCTGGAAAAAGGGTGAAGACAATTGCTTCCAAAAGGCAGTCTAAAAGGCCCAGAGTAGAAGAAACAGCTGGTACTACAACAGAACATTCAGAGATACCTATAGCAGAATCAGTTCAACTTTCAGAACAGTCTAGTGAGCCAACAGATGAGAATATGGATACATACATGACCATAGTGGAACCTTTGAAGGCTGATCCAATCTCTATGCAAGCTCCAGAGATCATCTTTTGGGATATTCTAAGAGACAATGGCAAGAACTTCTTCAGAATCAAGAGAGCTGATGGTTCATTTGAAGCTTATTCAACATGGGGGAAAGTTATCAGAAGTTGTTCCAGAGCTGATATTGAAGAACTATACAAAGTGGGGATGAAACTTTATGAACCTGTGTTGAAAGGCACTGAAGAGAATCTTCTCAAAGTGACATTAGAATACTTGTGCATGATGTTTGATTCAAAAAGAGTACACCATAGGATTAAAGATCACAAGCATGAGTTCATATTCAAGAAGATTGACAAATGGATACTATTTGAAAACTGTGGAGTATACATGATTACTATTGATAACTGTTATCATGAATACTACCTGGTGGACAAAATATATGAGCATAGCAAGGAGAAGTTGGAAGGGATGCTTAAAGCTACACTGGTCTGTACAAAGGATTCAGAGATGGCCAAGATTGTGGTAAGAAGAACTGTGAATCAAAGCTTGGGCCTAGACCCAAATTTGGGAAATTGAACCAGAGGTGTTGAAAGCATCTTGGAAAGCTTCTGAAGGAGTATCTGAAGAACTTGACTTCTCTTCTAAAAGTCAAGTTAGGGGGAGATTGTTGGGAACTGAAGATTCTACTAAGTGTGGTTACTACTGCTAGTACAAGTGTGGTTACTACTGCAAGAGTACTTTGAAGATTAATACTGCTGAGTATTACTACTGCTAGTAGAATTAATACTGCTAGTCAAAGTTAGTGCTGCTTAAACAAAGTTAGTACTGCTAGTAGTTACTACTGCTTAGTAGTTAATGCTGCTAGAAGAAGTTACTACTGCTGAGCATAATTAGTGCTGCTTAAGAGATCCGGATGGAAAGTATGACAGCTGGATATACTGAAGATATACTGAAGATTTACATAGAAGATATACATGGAAGATATACTGCAGATTTGTTTATTCTTTGTAATTATCTTTTAATCAGTATATGTATAGAATAGATAGAATTAACTTTTGTTTTTTTTTTAGAAGTTCTAGAGAGAAATCAACCTCAAGGCAATAGATCCTAATTCTAGAGAAGTAGAATTCGTATTGGTGAGTCTGTTCATCAATATTGAGGTTGAGTGTGTAATCTTGTAGCTTCAAGCATTCAATACAAGTTTACAGTTTGTTCTTCATATTTTCTGTGTTATTTTGTTTTATTAAATATCAAAGTGTTATTCCGCAAACTTCTTTGATATTAGTTTCTGAGAATTAATTCTTGTTGAGAATTCGATCCTGACAAGAATGCAAAATCTGAGTTGCATAAAAAGTTTGATCTGATTGCAAAGGAAAGAAACAGTTTGTCGTCTAAGATAAAGGAAGTTGAAGAGATCGTATTCAAAGTGAAGCTGACTGAGCACAAAATGCCAGAGTCAATAGCTCAATCACTGAGAGATGATCTAACTACATTCGAACGCTCATTTAATTCAGCAGCAAGTTCAATTTTTACAAATGTTTCTAATAATCCTTTATTTGATTCAGATGATAGTCTTACGTCTAAATCTAAAGATCAGATTCGTCCTTCTGACCTTTTCTTTGAAAAAATGTTGACGGTTCAGGTAATTTCAAAAGGAACAAGTCTCGGAAGAAAAGGTTATGGAGAATGGAAGATGAAGAAAAATATAGAGAAAATTGGATCTGGAGAGTTAAAGGATCTTCAGAGGAAAAGAAGAAAGAAGAATCATTTGTGCATACATCAAATGCTAAATGGAACTATGCCTCAAAAGGTAAAACTTTTGGCAAACCTGATCTGGTTTGTAAGAAAAGATTATGTGAATAATTGGTATGGTTCTTACTTTATGTCTCCCACTAGAACTGCAACTAACACATTAGGACCCAAATACCAGTGGGTACCAAAAGATAAATCTGTGTTGCAGGCACCTAAGGTTTAAGGGGGAGAAAAAAACATTGACTTCTAAGTATAACAGCTTAGGACTCGATCTTCAATGACAAGAATGATGACTTCTAGACAATACAGTCTAGGACTCGAACTTCAATATCAAAGAGTTTGATTTCTGAATTTACTTTAATCCTAGTAATTCAGAACTCTGTATCATGACTAAGAATTATGCACATATTAAGGGGGAGCTTATATGCTTTATATTTTTACTGATGTGTTTTATGATGTTTCAGGAAAAGATTAAATACTATTCTCACCGGAGAATAAGTAATCATGGCTTTTGAATACTTAAGTTCAAAACCCGTACTCAAATGTTTTCTTCTGATAAGATGCTTAAATGATAAAATCTTTTATAGAAGTTTTTGATTTGAGGGGGAGCTAACTGTTATATCTTTTAGGAAGAGGAGATATATATGATTTTTACTATCATTGTCATATTTTTCTGATAACCTGTTGTTTTACAGATATAAAGGGGGAGAAACACTTAAATGAAAATATTCATTCCAGGGGAAGTTAAGAATTCTGATTTACAGGTATATATTTCTAATCCTTATACTCTATCACTTGTTGAAAGTAGAACAACATTCACTTGTGAAAAATGGTTTTAAATGTTCAAACCACTTCATATTCTCTAAATGTTTTCATGAATTGAGAAGTGTGTATTTAAATAATTTTTGGATACTTTAATGCTTATCTGACTGTGTGTTCTTAAAGAAAAATACTTGTGTACTTTCCTTTCATATACTTTGTCAATTATTCATACACGTAACGGTTCAGATCATTCTATTTGACTTTGTTATTACCATGTATCAAAAGTTAAAATCTTTCTATGGTAATACTCCCGTTCTTTGTATTCACTCTTGTTTGAATCAAACGTCATTTCTACTTTAAAAGTGCTTTCATTGCAAATATGTTTATATATTGTTCATATAAACAATATTCATCCTTGATTTCTCAAATTTTTATTCTTCATGTTTATTTGTGTTTCTTTGTGCTTACATGTACAAAAGGCTGTTGAACAACACATTCTTTTAGGAAAATACATGGGATTTGATGTGTGAGCTTAACTGAACTTCCATGAATTCATGATAACTGTGTTTCCTACCCAGGAAGTATTCCCTGAGTGATTGAGGGGAGAGGGGTCAAAAGATTGAGTGTTGGTGTGTGAAGAGGTAAAATGGAAAAGAGATATTGGTTAGAAGTGAGATTTAAATGTTTAAAAGAAAGAGGGTGAGAGATCAGAGTAAAAGAATATAAGACTCTGCACCAAACGTCTTTCTGTGCCGGGTAACTTCATCAAGCAGTATTAATCTTGATTAGCAGCATTAACCTTTCTCAGAATTAGTAACTTCAGAAGTAGTAACCATTTAGTGCTAGCAGCATTAACTGTACTTAAGCAATTCTTTTAGTTCCCAACAATCTCCCCTAACTTGAATTTTAGGAAGAGAAGTCAAGTTCTTCAGATGGTCTTTAAGATGCTTTCAACACTTCAATTTACACCCCTAGATTAGGATCCAAACCCAAGCTTTGATTTATAGACCTACTAACCATAACTTTTGCCATTTCTGAATCTTTTGAACAAATAAGCTTGGCATTCAACATTGCTTGTAGTTTACCCTTGCTGTGCTTATATATCTTGTCCAGCAAGTAGTACTCATGCTATGCTCCATTCACAGTGATGACATAGACTCCACATCTTTCAAATATCTTCCAGTTTTCTATCCTTAGAAATTTTTTCTCTAGATGCAAATCCCTGATCACATGTTGAACTTTACTAGGTTCAAACATCATGCACAAGTACTCCATGGATAATCTGATTAAGATCCTTTCTCTCCTGTCAGCTCCTTTTCATACAGTCTCATTCCAACTTTAAACATCTCTTCTAGGTCTGATCTTGTACAACTTCTGATGAAACTTCCCCAAGTAGGATACACCTCATATATGTCCCCTAGCCTCTTAATCCTAAAGAATTTCTTTCTTTAATCTTCCAGGATATCCTAAAAGATGATATCAGGAGCTTGGATAGAGATGGGATCTGCTTGTATTGGATAATCATTTGTTAATGTCATGAACAATTCAACCTGCTCATTAGATTGCTTGTTTGATGATTTTGGATTCTGATTTGGTTCTGCTGAAGGTGTAACAGGAGGTTCTGCTTCAGATTCTGCTCTTTTTTCAACTCTTTGTCTTTTGGACTGCTTCTTGGAGGCTATAGACTTTACTCTCTTTGAAGACTTTACTTCCACAACAACATTCCCTTGCTCTTCTTTCTTTTCTTCATCTTTATCCTTTGAAGGTGTGGTCTCCTCAGGGAATGGTTGTTGGATGTTGATATCATGTCTCTCTTTCATCCTTCTTTCTGCTTCTTCCCTTTGAGAGGAATTCCTTGGAGCTTTGCCATTTCCTTCTTGTAGAGCTCCTCAACTTGACTATAGGCCATGTTATTAAACATTTCTTCTTTGACACCAATTGAACCTTTCAGGAAATTTATCATTTTTCTCCTTTCCTGATTGGCTAAAAAGGTCTTGGAGGGTTGTCTTTTCTGCTTTTTGAGTGACATTCTTTTGACTGGTAATTTCTTGGCCCGAGCTGCTGCTTTCATGCTCTTCTAATACTCTTCATTTAGTTTTTTGGCCATGTTTAGTGCAAGCTCTCTATCCTTCTCTGACTGAAGTTGTTCCTCCCTTTCCATTTATGCCTGAAGCTGCTTTTCCACTTCTTCATCCAGCTCAATCTAATTTTTCTTTTTTAAGGGTTGTTCATGTTCAACCATCTTTGCTTTTCCCTTTGCATCCTTCATTCCTGCCTCACTTGTTTCTTTTCTTTTCTTTGAAAGGCCTCCTTCATTGATGACCACTCCCTTGGCCTTTTGAGTAGCCTTAGGATTGTCATTCTTGGCTTTAACCAATGTTTCTGCAATTTCCAATTCCTCCATTGATAGCTCTGTTACTGCTGCTTCAATTTTCTCAACAGCATTAACTGTTTCTGCTGTTTCAGCAGCATTAACAATTTCTGCTTCTTTCTCCCCCTCAAAATCAAATCCCCTCTCAGCTGTACTTTCCTTTTCTGTTTCACCCTCTTGAGTCCCCCTTGTTGGAAGCATCTTTTTCACTTTTCCTCTTCTTTAACACAAACTGCCTTCTCCTCTTTTTCTGTACCAATCTTGTCAACATTTTCTTCAGTTTGGTAATCTGTACTTGTTGAGACAGAATCACCAGTTTCATTTCTTCTATGTCTGCACCTTCTTTGATGACATCCAGGTTGATATTTCCCATAGTATCTATCAATTCTTGGTAGTTATATATGTCCTCACCTCCTTTGGGTGTTTTTACCACCTTTGGAGGATCATTGGGTCTTTTAGTAGTGGAAGTCTTCTGCCTAGAAGAAGCACCCTCCACCCCCTTGGTTTCTTGGCACCTGGGACCTTTGAATGATTTCTCATTCAAAGTTGCCATGGGGAAGGTCTTATTGATGTTACCACTGACCTCCTCTGTGCTAGCAGGAGTAGTGGCAGCCTTTGCACCCATATGCTCATTCATCTCCTCTGTGAGCACCTCCTTGGGGTTGGGAGACACCCTTGTGGTTTCCCTATAGATATTCTCTAATAGAGAATTCTCCATTAGAGGGCTTAAAGGCTCTGTGGGTGTAGGTACAAGAAGGGAAGGAGCCTTCTTTACCTTTTTCCTTATGTAGGTATTGGTGATTGGAGAAGTAGGTTTTTGAATTAGGGACTGTGGGATTGATATGGTGATTGAAGGTTGGGATTAGCTTTCAGTGGGATGGTCTAATGAGGGCCTTGACCCTGAAGCCATACCTTCTTCATTGTGGGATACCACCATCATTGAAGAGAACAATGGGGTGTCAACTCCTTCCGACTCCAATGGAGATCTCTTCATATTTGAAAAGACCTTACCTTTGGGGATTTTTGGTACATATACCTTATCAAATTGAGGCAAATCCGTCAATTCATTGGTTATAGCTACCTGGACAAATCTTGGGTACATATAAAAACTCTTTTTGTTTCCCAAGTTTGACACAAGGTCATTGAAAATCATTCTTGAAAAATTGTACTTTCTGGCAGTGGCCAAGCAGACCAAAGCATAAGCAATGGTACTGCTGAACTCACTCCATCCAGTAGTCTTTTTAGAAATGCAATGCATGAGGGTATGCACAAGAAAACGCCATTGGGTATAAAATTTATCTTTTGAGAATTTGAAACCACCCAATTGGCCTCCATTCCCCATTCTTGAAAGATTTGAGAACAGATCCTCATTAGGAATAGAAGTAATACCTGCAGCATCGTCTCGACGTATACATATGCGAATCACCTCTTCAGAAACTGACAAGGGTTTGTCACACACCCTTGTCTTGATTATCTGCACACCATTTTCTGTGACTACAGTGGCATTTGCCCAAAATTGTCTTTGATGCTCTATGTAGATTGTAGGCGACACTGTAAGAGCATGGGCAATGTGGCTGGACTTGAGAAAATCCACAATTTGATGGAATCCAGCAGTTTGTTTAGGCTTCTGTAGCATCGCGATTTTGTTGTGCTCATAAATGAACGCCATAGATGCCATTTTAGCTTGAGTGTTCTGGCCTGAAACTTACTAGGAGCTTGAGAGAAAAAGGGTTAGAGAGCAGATGAATAGTAATCAAAGAGTCGTTATGAAATTTTAGGCGGGCAACAGGGTATTTATACGATTCGGGACATAAGCAGTATTAACTAACTAGCAGTATTAACTACCTAGCAGTATTAACTGAGAGCAGGATTAACCACTACCAGTATTAACTAACTAGCAGTATTAACTGAGAGTAGTATTAACCACTAGCAGTATTAACTTTGCACTGGCAGTATTAAAACTACACTGGCAGCATTAACTATACTTACACTTTTTGAATCTTGAGGTACTCTGAGCAAGGTAATAACTTCCTTAGAAAGATGTTAGTAGCACCAAAGAATAAACCAATAACAGGTATGTAAACACTTTTTAAAACATGAGCTCATTCAGAGTTGATCATGACCACACTTATGACCAAGAAAGTGAATCTATCTACATCAAAAGCTTTAGTGAATATATCAGCAAACTGGTTGTCAGTATGAACTTTAGCAACTTGAATTAGCTTCTTTTCATTACAATCTCTGATAAAGTGATACCTGATCTAAATGTGCTTTGTTTCGGAGTGCTTGACTGGATTGTTAACAATGCTTATAGCACTTCTATTGTAAATGAAAATTGGAGTGTGAAGAAAGGTTACCCCATAGTCCAGCATTTGATTCTGAATCCATAGAACCTGAGAGCAGCAACTTGCAGCAGCAATATACTCAGCTTATGTTGTTGATAAGGACACTTTGGTTTGTTTCATATACTGCCAAGATACTAGTCTTGCACCCAAAAGTTGACATCCACCTGAAGTAGACTTTCTATCCATATTAGCACCACCCAAGTCACTGTCTGAGTATGCAATCAAGTCAAAGTTGGATTCATAAGGATACCAAAGACCTAATCTAGGTTGCCCTCTTAAGTATCTGAAAATCCTTTTAACAGCTTCAAGTTGTGATTGCTTTGGCTTGACTTGGAATCTGGCACACAAACACACTGGAAACATGATGTCCGGTCTTGAGGCTATGAGATACATGAGATATCCAATCATTGATCTATATAGATGGACATCAATATCCTCCCCCTCAAGATCAACAGTGATCTGTTTATGAGTCTCCATAGGTGTGCTTGCTGGCTTTGAGTCTGTTAAACCATACTTATCAAGGTTGTCTTTCACATATTTTGATTGACTTATGAAGATCCCATCTTTCTTCTGTTTCACTTGAAGCCCAAGGAAGAAGGTAAGTTCACCCATTGAACTCATTTTAAAGCTCTTGTGCATCAACTTTTCAAAGTCTCTACACATCTGATCTTTTGTGGATCCAAAGATGATATCATCCACATAGATCTGAACAAGTAGGATGTTCTTCTTACTTCTTTTAATGAAGAGGGTCTGGTCAATTATTCCTCTTTCAAACCCATTCTCCAAGAGATAGGTAGACAATGTATCATACCATGCTCTTGGGGCTTGATGAAGACCATAAAGTGCGTTCTTCAGTTTGTATACTCTGTCTGGATATGATGGATTTTCAAATCTAGGGGGCTGACAAACATATACTTCTTCATCAATTGTACCATAAAGAAAGGCACTCTTCACATCCATTTGGTATACCTTGAACTTCATGTATGAGGCATAGGCTAGAAATAGCCTAATTGCTTCTACCCTTGCCACTGGAGCAAACAATTTTTCATAGTCTATGCCATCTTCTTGAGTGTACCCTTGTGCCACAAGCCTTGCTTTGTTCCTGATCACAATTCCTCTCTCATCCTTTTTATTTCTGAAAATCCACTTGGTGCCAATAGCTCTATGACCTTTTGGAAGGTCCACCAAGTCCCAAACTTCTTGCAATTTGAACTGCAGTAACTCTTCTTGCATAGATTCTATCCAATTAGAATCTTTCATTGCATCATAAACCTTCTTAGGCTCAATCTGAGATAGAAAGCAAGAGAGTACTGTATGTAGCTGATCCTGCAGCTCTTGAAGTCTACTTTGATTCCTTGTTATCATAGGAGAAGAGATGTCTCCTATGACCAGCTCTGGAGGATGGTTCTTTTGAGTTCTAGTCTGATGACTAGGTTCTTCATTGATTCCTACATCTAGATTGGAATCATTTAAGTCAGCTGAGGGGATCTCATCAGCTGCTTCTAGCTCTTCATGCACTTGATTCTCCTCATCTCTTCCTTCTTCTTCACTCTAAATTGGGTCAATCATAGTTTCCTTTTCACAGAACTCAACAGGGTCTATTGTAGGTATGGGAAAGATCATAGACTGAGGAATAATGTCTTGTACTTGTTCATCCCCTAATCCTCCACTTCCTGAACCTGCATGATAATCACTACTGAAACCCAAAGAGTTAGTTAGTGAATCAATGTCAAATAACCACTGAGGACCAGACCCAGTAGGATTTGGTGTGTTCTCATTGCACTTGACATTGTCACTTTCCTCAATTATTCTAGAAGAAGAATTAAAAACCCTGTAAGCCTTACTCTGAGATGAGTACCCAACAAGAAAACCATTATCTGCCATGCTATCAAACTTTCCTAAGTGAGTTTTGGTATTGAGAATGGTACAAGGACACCCAAAAGGTTTGAAAATCCAATAAATTGTTTTCTGTTATTTAAAAGTTCATATGGTGTCTTGTTTTTAGGCTTGACTACTAGAACTCTGTTTTGGACTTAGCAAGCAGTATTAACTGCTTCAGCACAGAAAGTAATTGGTAGTTTGGAATCATCTAACTGAGATCTAGCAGCCTCAATCAGTGTCCTATTCCTCCTCTTAGCAACACCATTTTGTTGTGGAGTCCTAGGAGCACTGTATTGACTTTCAATCCCTTTTTCCTCACAAAAGGTGTTTAGGTCATGATTTTTAAATTCAGTACCATTGTCTAACCTAATGACTTTTACCTTTTAATTTGTTTGGTTTTCAATTCTTACAATAAAGGATTTGATCAGTCCACTTGTCTCATCCTTAGTCCTTAGAAAATATAACCATGTAAATCTAGAGTAATCATCAACAATAACTAGGCAGTATGATTTCTTACCTACACTCATAACATTTGTAGGACCAAACAGATCCATATGCAACAACTGAAGAGAACTAGAGATTGTGTTCAACTCTTTGGACTTATGAGAAGTTTTGTGTTGTTTGCCTTTGAGACAGGCAACACAATGATCATCACATGAAAAGACTTTGGAAGGTAAACCTCTTACAAGGTTGTTTTTAACAAGTTTATTCATTGTTTTAAAGTTCATGTGACACATCCTTCTGTACCAAAGTGATGATTCATCCAAAGAAGCTTTTGAAACTAGACAGTTTAGGGATGAATCAGTTGAAACACTTTCCATATCTAAACAATAAACATTATCCTTTCTGGGAGTTCTTAGTAGTATCGTCTTTTCATCAACTACCTTGAATCCAGGAGCAAGGATAATGCATTCAGAATCTGTAAATAATATACTATGTTGTTTGTCACAAACCTGTGATACACTTAACAGGTTGTACCTTAACTGCTCAACATAGAATACATCTTCAAAGGTCATTTTACCTTTGGTTACATCCCCCTTACCACTGATCTTACCTCCATCTGGAGTATTACCAAAGGCAACATGCCCACCATCAATTTTCTTGAAATTCTTGAGGCATGACATGTTCCCTGTCATGTGCCTAGAGCAACCACTATCAACATGCCAGATGCTCTTCCCCTTAAGCTGCTCGATGCCCTGCACATAAGATTAAACAATTAGTATTGATTGGGAACCCAAGCCAAAGTGGTCTTGGGTCTCCCTTTCTCATCAAAGTATTTACATTCTTTTTTGATGAGGTTTTTAAACTCAGAGCACTTTTTATTTGAGTACTTTGTCAATATGATTGGTCTAGCAGCAGAAACACTAGAAGCAGTACTAACTTTAGAAGTACTAATAGAGTTAGCAGCACTAACATGTTTAGCAGTACTAACCTTGTTAGAAGCACTAACAGAGTTAGCAGTATTAAAATTTGAAGAAGTACTAACAATGTTAGTTTTAGCAGTACTAATACTTTTAGCAGCACTAACATTGGTAGCAGTAGTATTGCTTTTAGCAGCACTATCATTGTCAACAGCACTATTTGTGGTAGCAGTACTAACAGTTTTAGTGTTTTAGGAACCCACATATTGACACTCTCTTTAACAGTCTTTTTCTTCATGTGGTTTTTAGATTTAACAGATTTCTTCTCCACATGGTTCCTTTCTTTCTCCCTATAACTAGAGGGTTTTTGCATAGATCTTTGAAAATTCATCCTTTGGTTCATAGGATTGAAATAACAGTATTTGGCAAGATGATTCAATTTGCCACAAATAAAACAAGGTATTGGTCTATTAATTTTACTCAGATCAACCCCTTGTTTTGGTGCCCACTGATTATTCTAGTTTCTTTGATTTCCCCTCTTTTTATCATGTTTTAGAGGCTCAGATTTCTTCCATGCACACTGTTTGCAAGGAACAAGATTCACAACTATGGTGTGTTTGTAATGGACCTTACCAAATTTCCCTCTGTCTTCTCTATGTCCTTTGAATTGACCCAAATCTTTCCACACCCCTCATTGGTAATGATGTGATTCTCTAGGGGAATCTCACCACTCACATTGTTCTCCTTACTCTTACCAACCTTTTTTTCAGTCTTATCCTCAACAACTACCTCATCTAAGGGATCTATCTCAGTGGCTCCCTCAGGCAAGTCCTTCTTATCTTTGGTTTCTAGCAAATCTGATGTAAAAGGAATGTAGTTGTTGTTGTATGGTGGTGGTGTGGTATTATACCCAATTCCTCTTCTCAATTTGTCATGAATATGAGTTTGTAGTAAAGAGTTCATTGCTTTAGAAGCATTGGAAAACTTTTCCACATCAATCTTAACCTTGGTTAGCTCCTCTCTCAACTTTTCACTCTCCTTTTTAGATTTGGTCAGTTGGAGTACTAGATCCTTTTTCTCCCACTTCCAGTAATTGGTATCATTTGAGTGTTGAAGTTCATTGGCTTGAAAACCTTTAATCTGTTCCTCAAACCTCTCAACAATTCTCACATAGTCTTTTATATCTTTTGCTAACCTCTTAAGGTCATCACTCATGTTCTGGTTGCGGTCTCTGTACCTTTTAACAGTGTCTATGCAAGTTTTAGAACAGAGATTATAACTTACCTCAGTTGGAAGATCAGATACTTCTACCATAAGAGCTTGATTTTGGATAGCCTCTTCTGCTCGATCACTCCAGTCAAACCCCATTCTTTGTTGAGAAACAAGGGCTTGAGCAGAGTTTCTGTTGTGATTGAAGATTCCAGACTGAGCTTGTTGGTCGTTGTTGTTGTGAGACACTCCACTTCTGCATTCTTTGGCAAAGTGTCCCTTCAGATGACATTTATAGCACTCCACCTTTGACTTACCAAAGCCTGCTCCATCTTCTCTTCTTTGGGAGAAGTTGTTCCTCCCAGTCCTCTTTATGAACTTCTTCACCCTCACGGAAAGCATGGCCATCTGCCATTTAATATCCATCTCTTCAAGATCATCAGGATGAAGTTGTTCCAAGTCATCATTAATTAAAGAGGAAGTTCCATGGCTGGAAAGAAAGGCTTCAAACACAGATTCAGTGCCTTTTTCTTGATTTGCTCCATTAGCAGCATTAACTGATTCAGGGTTAGCAGTAGAATCAATTGATGCTGATAGGAGTGCATCATTATGAATATATCCAGAAGGTTTCTTCTTTGCCTCCACCTCAGCTTCAAATACTCTAAGGTCATTGTACAAATCATCAAGTTCTTTCTCTTCCAATTGTTCATTTTGTCTGAATGAAACAGTGTACATGGTCCATTCTTAACAAGAATAAACATTCAAAAACAATATTAAAGGAGCTTGCGGAATAACACTTCAATATTCAAAGATCAATGAAAACAGTGAATCAGAATAACAACTTGTAAACTTTATTGAATGGTTATAAAGCTACAAGATTTCACGCACAACCTGAATATTGATGAACAGGCTCACCAATACGAATTCTACTTCTCTAGAACTAGGATTATAAACCTTGAGGTTGATTCTCTCTAAGAAAACTAAAAACTCAGAATAATTCTCTTTTTTTTTAAAGTTACAAACTATTCTATACATATACTGAAGATAAAAGATAATTACAAAGAATAAAAGATCTTCAGTATAATCTTCCAAAGTTATCTCCAAGCATTCCATGAATATCTCCATTCAGTACAGCTGTCATCCTTGCCATCCGAAGTCTTCATCTCATAAGCAGTATTAAGTCTTTAGTAGCATTAATACTTTGAGCAGTATTAAGTTCAGCAGTACTAACTACTAGTAGTACTAAAATTGCTTAGCAGTAATAACTTCATCAAGCAATATTAATCTTGATTAGCATCATTAACCTTTCTCAGTAGTAGTAACTTCAGAAGTAGTAACCATTTAGTGCTAGCAGCATTAATTGTACTTAAGAAATTCTTTCAGTTCCCAACAGTTGACAATCTCCCCCACTTGTTACAATTGTGCAACAAGTTCTCAGAAAATTTCTTTAATATAGCAATAGTCTGAACTTGCTTTGACATGAAGTACAAACATCTTTAACTTTTCAACTTTCTCTTGACTTAGATCTCTTCTTTAAATCATCTATTTGACAACAATCTGACTTTATTTTCTCCCCCTTTATCACTCTTACTTAACTTCGCTTTCTCTTTGAAATTGATCATTGAAAACTCTCCCCCTTTTTGATGAATTTTGAGAATCAGAATCATCAAAACATTATCAATTTCAGTTCTGTCTTTGAAATATCTCCCCTAAATAGCAATGTAGGCACAGTCTTCATCAGAAACATATATAGTCTTCTCCTTTGGAAACATATAAACAATCTTCCCCAATGAGAATATAAACTCCGTCTGATCTGATGTGAAAATCCTGCCGTCAATTCAAAAATGTATTTATCCGAATCTTTTCAAATTCAGACAAATTTTGATTTGTAAACCTGAACCAACATATGAAACAGTTAATCTGCCTGTCAGTAGCACAGAGCCACTTTGTAACGGATACAAATTGGAGAGGAGCTTTAATAATGTTCACTCACCCAGAGCTTCCATTCAATCATTGAAAAACCACAAAGGAATATTCTATGAATGTTAAGACAAGAAAACTTATTCCTTGTGTGCTCGTGCAAGTGTAACAATGATTGAAGCATTTAAATCTTAAACAGTCTAGAAGTATATAAACCGTTGAGACAACAGATATTACACAGACTCAATGTGCATGATCAAGGGTCGAAGGTGGGACAATTTTCTTTCTTTTTAAATATCAATATCTTCCAAATGAAGATTTGATAGATGATATGCTGCTTCCCCAGAAAATATGAAACATTCTTTTGTTAATAAAAGAATGAGTATCTTGGGGGTTTTATGCAAGATTTGGCATGGGCTAGTTGCCTTTTTCAATGAAGTTCATGAAAAAATTGTGAAACAACAGATTATGTGGTTGCTCGACTCAGAAAAGATTTGGTGCAAAGTTTGGTATTCTTTTACTCTGATCTCTCACCCTCTATCTTTTAAACATTTGAGCTCACTTCTAACCAACCTCTCTTTTACATTTTACCTTAGCACACACCCACACTATAATCTTTTGACCCCTCTCCCCTCAATCACTCAAGGATTACTTCCGGGGTAGGAAACACTAGTTAACGTGAATCCATGGAAGTCTTTTAAGCACTCACACTGAATCCCATGTATTTTGTCCTAAAAAGAAATGTGTTGCTCAACAGTTATCTTGACATTTAAGCACAAGATATCATTATCAGAAAAAGAAAGCTCATTAAAGATAAGAATGAAATTTGAGCAATTAAAACATTTAAAATCTCTTTAAACAATGAAATTGAGTGAATGAAACAAATTCAAATGAAGTGTTTTCAGAATCTGACAATGATTCGATCAGATAAAATATCATGAAGAAAAATATTTTGGGATATCAAAGACCTAATATTAGTTTATATGAACAAAATATAAACAATTTGACAATGAAAGCACATTTAATAAGAAATGATGTCTGATATCAAACAAATTAGAATAGCAAACGGGAGTATTACCATCGAAAGATTTATCTTTTGAGACATGGTAATAACAAAGTCAATGAAAATGTATTGAACCAATGTGTGTAAGAATAATTGACAGTATATTGACAAGATAATACACAAGTATTGATCTTTCAGAAACACACGGTCAATTTGTCATCAAAGTACCGATATGAAAAACATTTAAAATCACACTTCGAAATTTTCGGTCCTTTATATTTGAACAAGATCTTACCAGAAAATAACAAACACAAACACATACGATTTACAAACCTATTTGATTAATAACCAAGTATTATAGAGTTTGAATATGATCTCTTTGAAGCTCTCTCTATGCTTTTCTCTCTGATGAACAGTGTTGGATGTTGATTGAGATCGAGATCAGATATGAGATATTCTAAATCTCACCTAATATCTAATCTAACATAACATAATATCTAAAACTAATAATATCCTAAAATATCTTAACAAAATATCTAAATAGATATTTTAGGAATAATATAAAATACTAAAACAAACTTTGACATTTTATTACAAACTAACATTAGACTAATATTGAGTGTGGCTTTTCAGCTTTAGCTTCAGATTCCAGTCTTTAGATTGGATGATCTTGAATCCAATAAATCTGTAATCTAACAATCTCCCCCTTTGGATCAAGATCATTACTAAAAGAATTTAGCAATTCAGTCTTCTCTTTCAGCTCAGAATATGCAATCTCCTTCTTTGTCTTTAATATATAACAATCTCCAGTTTTAGCTCAGAATGCTTTAGCAAAGTATCTTCAAAGAAAATTTCTCTCAAATCAGCATGTCTTCAGAATACTTTGTCTTTGAGGAAATTCAATCTTGGACATTTCTCTAAACTTTTGTTCTCTCCCATTTCTTCTCCTATTTCTTGATTAGCTATTCTCCCCCTTTTTGATGAAAAGAGCAACGATTTCATCAAAACATTGAGTAAGAAATGTCTTCCATAAGGAGCCTCTGATTCGTCAATCCAAAAGATATTCATCCAGATCTTTGGAAATCCAGACAAAATAATCGTGTAACACCTGAATCAACAAATGAATCAGTTAAAATGCCTGTCAGTAACACTAAGTCCCTGTGTGTAACGAGTACACAATGGAAAGGAGCTTTTTGATGTTCACTCCCCCAGGGCTTCCATTCAATCATCGAAACACCACAAAGGTAAATTCTATGAACGTTATGACAAAGAAACAAATTCCTTGTGTGTCCGTGCATGTGATAGAAAGTATTAAGCACAAATGATTGCTTATAGGCTCAAAATTGTGTAAACCACTGAGACAACAGTAAGTATAAACACAGACTCAATGTACATGATTGAAATGCGAAGGTGGGGCAGACTTCCTTCTTTTCAATATCCAGATTTTTCAAATAAAAATCAGATAGCAAATGTGTTGTTTCCCCTTTGAAAATGTGAAACACTTTCCTGTTTAGAAGAAAATGAATAGTTGGTGAGGTTTGATCAAGAGTTGGCATGGGCTAGTTGCCTGTTTCAATAATGTTCACCAAAGAGTTGTGAAACATTAGAATTGTGGCTGCCCGGCTCAGAAAAAGTTGGTGCAGAGTTCTGATATTCTTTTAACTCTGTTCTCACACCCTCTTTCTTTTAAACATTTAGCTCACTCTAACCAAACTCTCTTTTTCTGTATACCTCATCACACAATACACAGTCATTTCTTTTGACTCCTCACACTCATTCACTATGGATTAACCTCTTGGGTAGGAAACAATGGTTAACGTGTATCCGTAGAAGTTGTGTTAAGTCCTAGCACAATGAAATCATGTTTTCCTAGAGAGCATGTGATGCTCAATTTGGTTTAACTATATCAGTTAAAGCTCAAAGTAGATCTAGAAAACATTTAAAATCACACTTCCAAATTATAAAATATGATGGGGAAGTGATTTGAACTTTTGAGAACATGTTTTCATTGATTGAAAGTTGTCCTTCTTTCAACCATATATGAGATTAACATAAATAATTATACCTTTTGAGTGCAATCTTACATCTCATGAAGTCAAGTTTAAAGTCATAAAGATATGATCTTGTAAGCATCTCTCAAACTGCAAAAGTCTTATGTCTTAGTCAAAGCAAATTTATTCACTGAAACTAAAATTAAAAAAAGCAATAAAACAATGAAAGTACGAGTTATGATCAGAAATAATCAGAAGTCATAGGTCTTTTACTCCCCCAGAAATTATGCATCAGAAAAATTATCAGTGAAAAATATAAGCATAAAATTTCAGACAAATATGTACTCCCCCTTGATGGTTGATTTCCTCATTGTAGTATCGAAGTACACTTCTCTTATCAACATAGGAGTAAGGTCTTTTGATCACTGAAGTACGAGTCCTAAACTGTTGTGTTTAGAAGTCAAAATTCGTTGAAGTACGGGTCCTAAGCTGATTTACTTAGAAGCCTCAATTTATTGAAGCACGGGTTCAGAACTGATTTATTCAGAAGCCACTCTCTTAACATTGAGGTGCGGATCTTGAACTGCATTATTCAAGAGCCATTGTTCTCCTACTCCCCCTTGACAGAAGGTGCCTTCAACACAGATTCATCCTTTTTCTTTGATATCCATTTTCATTTGGATCCAACTATGTTAGCACATGATTTTGGTACCCATTGAAATTTGGGTCCGCTTTTTCTTTGAAACCCATATGAAGAGTTAGAACGATGAGAATATACATTATATGTGCCAAACCAGTCATCAAAATGTTTATGAGAATTATAATCATTTCTATCATAATTGGAAAACTTTCTAGTAGACAAAGATAACTGGAATAATTGTTGTCTAGAAAATTTCTTGCGAGAATCAACAGTTTTTGGTTTAGAAAAAACAACATCCACAATTATATCATTTTTACTAGTAGTAATCTTATTATAATCAGCACTAGAACATGATTTATCCTTCTCATCTATCTTCTTCTTAGGTTGCCACTCAGACTTAACTCCAAGTTTTTTCTTGCTCATTTCTGAAACATTTGAAACTTTTGAGTTAGTACAGAATAACTACTGCCAGAGGAATTCAAAGATAATGCTGCTAGGTATTACTACTTCTAGTAGAATTAATATTCCTAGTCAAAGTTAGTACTGCTTAGCTAGTTAGTACTGCTAGAGGTTAGTGCTGCTTAGTAGTTAATACTGCCAGTTTGAGTTAATACTTCCAAGATGATTAGTGCTGCTTATGAGATGGAGATCCGAATTACAAGAATGACAGCTGGATAGACTGAAGATATTCATGGAAGATATTCTGAAGATATTTTATTAATTGTAATTATCTTTTGTCTTTAGTATATGTATAGAATTGATAGAATAGTTTTAGAGAGATTATTCATTCTAAGTTTTTGTTCTAGAGAAAATCAACCTCAAGGCATAGTTCCTAATTCTAGAGAAGTAGAATTCGTATTGAAAGAGCTTGTTCTTGAAGATTGAGGTTGTGTGTGTAATCTTGTAATTTCAATCATTCAATACAAGTTTACAAGTTGTTCATCAAATTTATACTGTTTGTTTACTGTTACATTGAATATCAAAGTGTTATTCTGCAAACTTCTTTGATATTGTTTCTGAGTATTTATTCTTGTTAAGAATTCGATCCAAACAAGTGGTATCAGAGCATGTTCTCTCAGAAACATCTATTCATTCATCATGGAAAACTTTGCAGAGTCAAACAGTACTTTGGTCTCTAAGGTTCCAATGCTCAAACCCAGTGAGTTTGACATGTGGAAGATCAGAATCAGGCAATACATTCTTCTCACTGACTACTCAATGTGGGATATCATTGAGAATGGTCCTTCTGAAGCAGGAAAGATTGGACCAGATGGGAAAAGACCTCCACCAAAGACAGATGGTGAGAGAAAGATCAGACAAACAGAGATGAAGGCCTTGAGCACTCTGCTCTTGGCCATCCCCAATGAATATCAGCATCAATTTTGCAACAGCACTGATGCTCAGATTCTCTGGAATGCTCTAGAGAAAAGATTTGCTGGAACTAAAAGCATCAAAAGAAATCAGAGGGATGTTCTAAAGCAGCAGTATGAGAACTTCACTTCTTCAAAGAATGAGTCTATGACTCAAACTTTTGATAGGTTCAACAAGCTCATTGGTGAACTGGCTACTGTAGGATTGAAGATGGAGCAAGATGATATCAACAGAAAGTTTCTCAGATCTCTTGGGGATGAATGGACTATGTACATTGTCTCATATAGACAGAGTGACAATCTGGAAGAGAAGGAACTTGATGATCTGTATAATGATCAAAGAGTTTTTGAAACTGAGGTAGAAACCAAGAAGAAGCCCACTGGGTCTATTCACAATGCTGCACTTCTATCAGCATCTACTGATACTACTTCTAACCCTGAAGCAGTTAGTGCTGCCAGTGGAGTGAATTTAGAAAAAGGTATTGAAACTGTTTTTGAAGCCTTTTTGTCCAGTCACAGCAACAACTCCTTGATTAATGATGATCTACAACAACTTCACCCTGATGATCTGGAGGAGATGGATATTAAATGGCAGATGGCCATGTTATCTATGAGGGTGAAGAAGTTTATTAAAAGAACAGGGAGGAACAACTTCTCTCAAAGAAGAGAAGATGGAGCTGGATTTGACAAGACAAAAGTGGAATGCTATAAGTGCCACTGTTAGCTCCAAATCATCTGTTTGTTAAAGTGTTGAAAATTCCAATCCTATTTCAGAGGACTTTCAAGAAGATACACTTCAGAGGACGAAGACGTCAGAGGAAGAAGACGTCAAAGGACGAACACTTCAGAGGACAAACCTGCCTCTGAAGTACTTATCAGAGATTGCAACTTTCAGAGAAGACATCAGAGATGGCTTCATCAGAGGCTCTGAAGACAACGTCAGAGCTCTGAAGACATTCTCTCTGAAGATGTTCACATTGAAGTTTTCTACGAATGAACAGAAGAACAGATGACACGTCACTTAGTGATAAGATTTACTTTCTAGAGTAGGTCACTGTTCAGCATGCTCTTTTTCGTCATACAAGTACACTGCTTACTTTATGGTCCTATAAATAGGACCATCACCTTATTGTTCAAAGTGTGCTTAAGAAGTTATATATCTAATAATATAAGTTGAATAATTTATTCTAAGAATATCTTGTTTATCTTTATCTGCTTTATGAACTGTGATATTTGAATCTCCTTTGATATTAAACTGTATTACTTCCGATGTCAGTACTCTTATTGTTTATATCATTGTTACGAGATTAGATCTGGGATCCAACAATTGGTATCAGAGCCACCTTCGTTTCTAAAACAAAGAAAGATCATATCTGCATACTCGGATAGATTTACATCTCATTGATTGTAAAACTTTTAATATATGTGCATGTTCATATAAACCCAGTTTATTCAAGAACATCATATGCTCTAGATTTGACAGTAAATCACAGTTCATTACAAAAAGCATCAGTTCTTAAAATTTTTTATATGGCAAACTCAAGCATAAGTGCCATGTATACAGCTGGGTCATTAACAAAACCTCCTACACTTTTAAGGGATGAATATCCCCAATGGAAAATAAGGATGGTAAATTTTCTAGAAGGTATGGACAGGGATCTTTTTAGATCTGTGAACATTGGACCTCACATTCCAATGGTGTTGGTACCAAGAGTTCCTGCAACAGCAGATACTGCCGAAATACCTGAATATTATGAAAAGAAAACCACAAACTTCACTGATGAAGAAAATAATGTGATGGATAATGACTCAAAAGCTGTTAGATTACTCATAATGGCCATTCCCAATGATATCTTTCAAGAACTTGATTCTTGTAAAACTGAAAAAGAGATATGGGATCAGTTGTTAAATCAACTTGAAGGTGGCCTACAAACTCAGAAAAATAGAAGAAATCTATGCATCAATGAATATCATGATTTTCATGCTCTACCAGAAGAAAAGTTACATCAAACTTACTCAAGATTCAACATTCTAATAAACAAATGTAGAAAGTTTGGAGTGATAAGAACAAAAGAGGAAAACAACGTTCTTTTTTTGAAAAGCTTGAATGAAGAATGGTCACAACTGTCCATGTCTATACAGGCTAATCAAGATCTTGAGTCATGGTCATTAACTGATATTTATGGTACTCTTGATGCACATGAAAAAGAAGTTATGAAGCAAAAATCAAAAACCTCTTTGGGTGGACCCCTTGCACTTGTTTCAAAACAAACATCGAAAGAAAACAACTGTGAAGAGTCACAAAAATGTTTGGAAACAAAAAGAAGATCCAAAAAGGTTTTGATAGCTGAAGAAATCATACTGATTCAGACTCAGATGAAGATATAAGTGCCTTTGCCAAATCTCTTGCATTAATCACTCATCAGTTTAACAAGAAATTTGGTAAGAAGGTATTTGAAGGAAGGAAAGACAATGAAGAAAGAAGAAATCCGGAGAGAAGATTTCAACAAGAACCCAGATTCACTCCATATAGTGATCAAAAGGGTGCAAACTTCAACCATGAAAATGTAACACCACAAACAAGACCACAACAACCATTCCAACCAAGGTATCCACAACCACAAAGATACGTCAAACCTCAAGAACAGAAGCCAGAGACAAGCACTACCACTCTTCCACCAAATCAAAATGATGGAAGATGCTTCAGATGTGGAAAATCAGGCCACTTCTCTGCAAACTGCAGAGGAAAACTTGTCAAAGATCAAGATTACTACAAGAACAAATACAAATACAATGTAAAAGAAAGAGTTCTTGTAGCAGAAATGGAAGACTGGCTATCTGACTCAACAAGTGATGGTGAGGAAGAGCTTACCAATCTTTGTGGTATGGATTTTTCAGATGGAAATCAAACGGATGAAGCATCCGAAGATAACTCTGAAAAGGTAAACTCTCTTTACACCTCTGACAGTGATCCTGAAATAGATGCTTTTAAACTAATTAATGAACTTCAGGATCTAAAGCAAAAGTTTGTTGAAGAAAAAGAGAAGAGAGAGCAAGTAACAAAAGAGCTCATTTTTTACAAAAGAGAAAAGAATGTTCTGGAATCAGAAAAGAAAGAATTTTTTCTTGAAAAAACCAAACTTGAAGAAACCAACAAGCAAAAAGAAAAATCATTTTCGGAAGAAATAAAAGAGATTGAAAAAGTTTTAAAAGGAAAAGAAGAAGAAGTAAAGAAATCTGAGTATGAAAGGCTCAATTCTATTGCCTTAACCAAATTTTTTCAAAAGGAAAGAGAAATCCTACATCAATCTCTAGATAGACAAAATCTACGAATCAAAAGCTATGTCAATGCACAAAGTGTTTTCGACAAAATAAAAACTCAGATGGACTCTCAAGGGCTAGGATTCAATGAGTTGAATTCATTTAAAAGATTGGAGAAAACTTCACTTTCTTCCACTTTCTGTATAGGAAAGGTCCAAAGCTCTGAAGATCCATCTCTGAATAATTTCAAAAGAATGAAAACATCAGAGGGATCAAAAGCAAGAGCTTTAAATTTCAAAAATACAAAGTACTCTGAAGTAAAAGACATTAAAGAATCTGTGTTACAGATAAAAGAAGAAACTTCAGAGGTACACTTTACAAAACCTCAGAGCTATGATTCCAAAGAAGTTTTCAGATTTGATGCTTTCATCTCAAGTGAATCAGAGACATTTGAACCAAGTACCTCTGATACAAGTACTTCTAAAAATGAATCTCAGAGTTCACTTAATCCGAATGCTCCTCTGTATTCACCAAAGTCAGATGAAAACATCAGAACTACGTTTAAAGATGATGTTCAAAAGATTTGGGAAGAAAATGTCATGGAGGACTTAAAAAGAAAAGAAAGCATGAAACGGATCATCAAAGTCTCTAGATCAAAAGAAATTAAAAAAACAATAGAGGTAGATATCTCTATTAAATCTAAGAGAGACTTTCTTGACTCTGATTCAGAATCTGATTTAGAGATTGATGAACAGATTTTTTGTAAACCAGGGAATATAATTCACAAAAAGATAGAAACTGTTGGCTCTGGTATTTTGAATGTTCCAATTTCAGTATTGAAAACCAAAACCAGAATACCAATAAGTCCTGATTTTGCAAATATGTGTTTACAAGCAAAAACATCTCTGGAACTTGAAAAAGAGTTGCAAGAAAAGGCAAAGAATAAAACAAACACTTCTGGTTCTTACACCTATAAAACAATAAAATTCTCTCCTGAACAAAAAGGCAAATGGACAAAAATTAACCATATTGATCCTGTCTGTGCAGTAAGCAGCAAAGAAAAGAAGATGTTTTTGAACAAGAAAAAGCAACTTGAAAAGAAGACTGTCTATCAAGCAAAAAGAAAAGAAGTAGTTAGGGATAAATGTAATATTCCTAGTGCTAGTTACAAAAGAAGTCAAAATGTAACAAATGCTTTTAATAAAAAGAAAAACTTTGCTCCTACTTCTTCTTGTTCCATTAATTGTAACTGCATTTATCTCTTGATGAAACTGAAAAATCATTTTAAAGGATCACACTGCCTTTTGAATAAATCTCTGAAAAATATCTCAGAGACAAAATCTCAAAAGAAGACAAGAAAAGGCAAGACATCAAAAGATGAGATGCCAAAAAGTCATACAATTCCACCAAAGTCTAACACAAAAGGACCCATAATGAGGTGGGTACCTAAGAAACAATAATTTGTCTTGCAGAAACAGTCAATGCCAATCTGGTACCTAGATTCTGGATGTTCAAGGCATATGACTGGAAATAAAGAACTGATATCCTCATTCAAAGCAAAATCTGGAGGAGCAGTTACTTTTGAAGACAACAAGCAAGGACAAATTAAAGGATATGGTGAATTATCAAGAGGAAATGTTTCTGTATCAAAGGTTGCTTATGTGGATGGATTAAAACACAATCTGATAAGCATAAGTCAACTTTGTGATCATGGTTTGAATGTGAAATTTCAAATAAAATATTGTTCACTTCTTCACTCAGAATCAGGTCAAGAAATGCTAAGAGCAGACAGAAAAGGTAACCTCTACAGAATGAACTTTACCAAAATCACAGACACTGATTCAGAGAAACTTTGTCTTGTATCTCTGAATAGTGAGGAAATCTGGCTCTGGCATAAAAAGTTTTCACATCTAAATTTTTCCTCACTTGATAAGTTAGTTAAACTTAATTTGGTTAAGGGATTACCATCTCTAAAGTTTAACAAAGATCATCTTTGTTCTGCTTGTGAGATGGGAAAAATGAAAAGATCTTCCCATAAAACCAAAAGTGAAAACAACTGTCCTAGACCTCTGCACATGCTTCATGTGGACCTCTGTGGTCCTATCTCTGTACATAGTCTAGCAGGTAAGAAATACATTCTTGTTCTAATTGATGAATTTTCCAGATACACATGGATAGAATTCATTAGAGCTAAATCTGATGTACCTGAAATATTAATAAGCTTGTTGAAAAGATTACAGGTTCTATTCAGCAGCAAAGTTCAGAAACTAAGAAGTGATAATGGAACAGAGTTCAGAAATGCCAAAATCAATTCTTATCTATCAGAAGAAGGCATTACCCCTAACTTCTCTGCAGCAAGAACTCCTCAACAAAATGGAGTAGTTGAAAGGAAAAACAGAACACTTGTTGAAGCTGCCAGAACAATGCTTGCTGAATCTGATCTTTCAACAAATTTTTGGGCAGAAGCAGTAGCAACAGCCTGCTTCACTCAGAATAGAGCTACAATTGTGAAGAGATTTCAGAAAACATCCTATGAACTCATTCACAATAGGAAACCTAATATTAAATATTTTCATTTTTTTGGATGCAGGTGTTATATTCTGAAAAGATAGATAATATCTTGGAAAGTTTGACAAGAAAGCTGATGAGGGCAAATTCATTGGATATTCATTAGCCTCAAAAGCTTTCAGAGTGTTCAATCTTAGAACAAGGACTATCCAAGAAAGCATCAATATCACTTTTGACGACAATAAAAGCTCTGAACAACAAGAAAGTTCATCACAAATCTCTGAATCATCAAGGGAATCTGAATTAAACAAAATATTTGAAGATTTCTTTGATGATGAAGATATCTCTGAAGTTATCTTCAGAGATAGACAGAGAGAGAATTCAGAAGAACCTCAAGAAACAGGTACAACCCTTTCAGGACCCTCTGAACTAACACCTTCTGTTTCACCAAATGCAGATCAGCAAAGTGAATCAGAAGATGATCAAGAAGTATCTGAAGCAACTCCAGAACCAAATGATGAAGAACAAGAATCTTCATCTCTGGAACAAAACTCAGAGCCTCTGAACAGTACAACAGAGGCATCACCTTCAGAGACTCTGAACAGTACAACAGATGCATCACCTTCAGAGCCTCTGAACAGTACAACAGATGTATCACCTTTAGAGCCTCTGAACAATACAACAGAGGTGTCACCAAACGTCAGAGCCTCTGAAACTCAAACTGCACAAATTATTGCTCCAATCACCAGATGGACAAAAGATCATCCAATTGATCAAATCATTGGATCATCATCCGAAGGAGTTAAAACAAGATCTGCCAGCATCAATGAATGCTTCTATGTAAACTTTTTGAGCATTATTGAACCAAAGAAGGTAAAAGAAGCTCTTGAAGATCCTCATTGGATTTTTGCAATGCAGGATGAACTTCAAGAGTTTGTAAGAAACAAAGTCTGGACCCTAGTTCCCCTTTCCAAATGAAAATTTGCAATTGGAACGAAATGGGTTTTCAGAAACAAAAAGGATGAGGATGGAATAATAATCAGAAACAAAGCCCGGTTGGTTGCAAAATGATATTGCCAGGAAGAAGGCATTGATTATGATGAAACCTTTGCACTTGTAGCTAGGCTAGAAGCAATCAGAATCTTCTTAGCCTATGCTGCACACAAAGGATTCAAAGTTTATCAAATGGATGTTAAATCTGCATTTCTTCATGGTAAATTAAATGAAGAAGTCTATGTCCAACAACCACCTAGATTTGAAAGTACAGAGTATCCTAATCATGTGTATTATTTGGATAAACCTCTGTATGGACTCAAACAAGCCCCAAGAGCTTGGTATGAAACACTGTCCACTTTTCTGATTAACAATGGATTTGAAAAGGGCACAATTGATACTACCTTATTCATCAAAAGATACAAGAATGAGATGCTTTTAGTACAAATTTATGTTGATGACATTATAATTGGCTCTACCAATCAAAAGTATTGTGACAACTTCTCAGAGTTGATGAAGAGTGAATTTGAGATGAACCTCATGGGAGAATTAACTTTCTTTCTAGGCTTACAAGTAAAACAAACTTCAGAAGGTACATTCATAAGTCAATCTAAGTATGTCTTTGAAATTTTGCAAAAATACAAACTCAATGATTCAACTTCGATGAGAACACCTCTATCCACCGGAGTCAAACTTGACTCTGATCCATCAGGAGAGTCTGTGGATATAAAAACCTACAGAGGCATGATAGGTTCACTATTATACTTAACTGCAAGTAGGCCTGACATAATGTTTGCAACATGCCTTTGTGCTAGATATCAAGCAAATCCAAAGGTATCTCATTTAACTGCTGTCAAAAGAATATTCAGGTACCTCAGAGGGACACAAACATTAGGCCTCTGGAATCCAAAACTTTCAAGTTTTGATCTAACATCTTACACTGATGCAGATCATGCTGGATGTAAGCTTGACAGAAAAAGTACCTCTGGGTGTTGTCAGTTATTGGGCAATAAGCTGGTAAGTTGGTCATCCAAGAAACAAAACTGTGTTTCCATTTCAACTGCAGAGGCAGAATATGTTGCTGCTGCTAGTTGTTGCTCACAAGTATTATGGATGAAAACTCAGCTCAGAGATTATGACCAACAATTTGACAGAATTCCAATTCTCTGTGATTCAAAAAGTGCCATAGCCATCTCTGCCAATCCAGTACAACACTCCAAAACCAAGCACATCGATGTAAGGTACCACTTTCTGAAAAATCATGTTGAAAAAGGAACAATAGAGATGTATTTTGTACCAACTGAACTTCAACTTGCTGATATTTTCACAAAAGCTTTAGATGAACGAAGGTTTAATTTTTTAATTAGCAAGTTGGGAATGTTGAATATGTCTACCTAACAAAAGAGAGAGTATCTGATAGTATATCAGAGTCTCTGAATCGAGTAGAATATCTATCATACTTAAATGAAAACATCAGAGTCTCTGATCCTTTCATCAGAGCCTCTAGACTTTTTCAAATATGGTAAAAATCACTCTTTTGAATCTCCAAGCATGTGTCAAGGGGGAGAGAACGACCCTTTCATCTTGTAAGGGGGAGAAAAGATCTTGTCTCTGATGTTTTTATCAGAGCCTCTGGTCTTGTCTCTGATGTTTTTATCAGAGCCTTTCACCTTGTCTCTGATGGATTTATCAGAGCCTCTGATCTTGTCTCTAATGTTTTTATCAGAGCCTCTGATCTTGTCTCTAATGGATTTATCAGAGCCTCTGATCTTGTCTCAGATATTTTTATCAGAACCTCTAATCTTGTCTCATTAAAAAAATATTCAAGGAAATTCTTTTAAATAATAAATCTTTTTGGATAACCACTCGTTTCTTTTCAAAAACCCAACTGGCGGTTTTCTGACACAAAGCGGTTCTCCCCTACACGCCTAAACGTGTCACCCATCAATTCGGGGATGATGGAACGTCCTTCCTGAAATTGGGACTCTCAGTCGCCGCTTCAATAACCTCTCCCTCTACCTTCCTTTTGTAGCTATAAAATACCCTTGTTCACTTCCCATTATTCTTTACGCTATCAAAATCCAAAAGCCGAATCTCTCTTTCTAAGCTTTCATCTTTCTCAACCTGCAACAATGGCGGCTCATTCCCAAACTTCAGATAACTCAAGAAAACTTGTTCCAAGCTTGAATTTGGTACAGTTCGATGTTCCAGTCAAAGGAAACAACTACTTTCTGGACGTAACCCCATCAAAATACGATGAACAGTTTCGCCCAATCCTCGACTTTTTCACCAACTGCGAACTCAATGATGTTCTACCAAACATGCCTCAGATATTCCCCTTCGCTTTGTCCAACAATGGTGATATTCAAGTGAATACGACGATGAAAAGGAAGGACTGGTTGGGCACATTGACCTAGGTGAACAAAACTTAAACATAAGAATAACCCTACAAACCCTAACTCGCCGATTCAACCTCCTCACCACAACTGATCTTCAAATAGCAACCTTTGAGAAACCCCCAACTCAAGAAGTTCTTCTTCAGTTCCTCCAACACTTAGGCTACAACAAAGAAATAACACGCCTAAGTCAATTCAGACGTCAGTACCTGCCTCCCAAATGGAACTTTATGTTCAGTGTTCTCAACCGAACAATAACCTGCAAGATTGGAAGTCAGGATCAGACTCATCCAGCGATAATAGCCATAATGTATGCTCTCCTTTTCAACAAAAGCATCAATATGGCTCACATTCTCTTCTGTGAGATGCTGACAGCGGTGGACAAGAAGAACAAGGACTTGGCCAAAGGAAAACAACCAATATCGGTATTGTTTCCCCGATTTATCTCAGTGGTCCTTCAACGAGCAATGGAGAAATTCTCCATCACTGAGGAGGGCCCAATGACACCTCTTTTATGATGAACTCATTCAAAGCCACAGAAGTTCCTCCTTATCCACATGACCGACGTTTCCCACACACCATGATTGAAATTATTCCTGCTGACTCTCCTACCCATATCCTACTTAGTCGTGTTGCCCAATCATCAGAACCGATGATGGGATCCCCAACACACTTAGGTTCTGAGCCTGAGCCTGAATCAGAGAGTGATATCTCTGATACTGCTTAAAACAATAACAGAGCGCAACCAGAGGGTGGCTCTGAGAGAGTGAGGAAGAGAAAACATGAGAACCCTCCCTCTGACGAAGAGAATAACTCTGTCAGAGCAGAGGAAGGTGAGGAAGAGAGATTTCCAGAGGGTGAGTTTCTAAACTTAGAATCTGAGGGCGGTGAGGTAGAAAAAGATGTCCTTGATGACACAAATGAGAGAATCCAAGGCCCAAATCCAAGTGAAAACAAATTTACTTTCCAAGATGGTCCAGCATCAATGGACATTGAAACAGAGGTGCACACCTCGAACCCTTCCCATCCTAACCGCTCAGAGGCATCTGTTTCTGCCTCTGACGCATGCACCAGAGGGGAAAACTCTAATACGGCTAAGTCCTCCCAAAAGGACTTAGACCAAGATAAAAATACTCAATCACCCCAGAGTATGTCACCTCCACCCACACATGATGCCTTTGTGGCTCAAACTAAGTTGGACCGTCCCTTAGAACGTAAGGATTGCCTGTCAGAAAAAGAATGGCACGACTTTCTTGCACAAGGAATCCTTAGCCTGGACAGCAAGGTTTCCAAACACATTCGGTTCTCATCATCAGATTCTGACTCTGATGATCAGAGACCAATTGGAACCATTATAGGGAAATCCTTGAAAAAGGGTCCCCAAGGATTAATGGGAAGTCCTTCCGGAGACAACATCAAACCACCTCCGAAAGAAGGCCCCTCTGAACTCGAGGGAAACTTAGAATCATGTGTTGATCCTAAGGTCACCCCCTCTGATTACGTTACCAAAGAGGAGTTCAAAATCTTTGGTGATGAAATCAGAGAATCTCTGAAGGAGATTAAACTTCAAATGGAGAAGACCTCAGAGGCCTCTACCTCAAACTCTGAAGTTGCAAAGCTCACTTTAGAGGTCTCTAAGCTGCGCATGACTGTTAACTCTCATAACGCTAAACTGGATGCTCTGGAAAGCCTGGTCTTCAAAAATGACTTGGTTCTATCCAAAGAAATTTAGAACTCCACAACAGAGCTCCTCAAGGTGCTTCCTACTCCCTCTACCCCCACTCCAACACTTGCAGACTTTTCTCAATTCAAAGAGGAAGTCTTGCGTTCTTTGGCAGAGGTACTTGCAAAGATCCCTACCTCCTCTACTGCTGCTCCTACTACATCAGAATTTGTTACAAAGGCTAACCTAACCAACTTCTCCAAGAAGATCACCAGCAATGTAATGACTATCTCTAGCAAGTTCGTCTCCAAGACCACTCAGCAGCACAAAAAGATTGAAGACCTTCTGCAGAATGTCAAATCTTTAGAGGGAATGTTGAAGAGAAAGGAACCAGAGGTCGCATGCTCTGCAGAAGCTCGGAAAGAAGGCCAGGTATGAAGATTCTGATGACTTGGATGACCAATCTCCGGGATCATCTGATCTTCATAAGGGGGAGAAGACGACTACACCAAAAACTGTTGAAAGACAAAAGGAGTCCACTCCCTCTGAATCAAACCAAAGAAAGGAAAAAGGAACAGAGAGACGTTCAAGCTCAACCTCTGCTGAAGATAACCAGGCCACTCTAAAGTCGCCAGTACCTGTCATCTTTCTAGAACCATCCACTTTAAGTGTTCCAATAATAGCTGCAACTCCAGAAACTATTGGAGCTCTGGAAGAAGATGAAGACGAGCAGCTAGTAGACTTCTCTACATCAGAAGATGCATTCTCATCACCAGAAAGACCAACTTATGTGATGAGAGATGCTTACGAATCAGAATCTGAAAAGGAAGAAAAATCAGATTCTGAAAAAGAAGTTGAAGAAGAAGTTGAAGTAGTTGATGTCGAAGAATATGTCTTCAAAAATGCTCAACCACATCATACTTCAACAACGTCAGAGCTGAGGGAATCACCAGAGATAGATGGCTACATCTCTGAACCCTCAAAAGAAGATCCTCCCCAAACAATGGAACCAGAAACCATGGTTGTTGATGAACAGGCTCCTTCAGAGAATCCTGTTCAGAAAGCAAGCATCGGTCTTCCAGCAAAAGTGTTCAATAAACCTCCCACATTCCTCGAATCAAATCCCGAAGCTTCCATAGAAGACCACTTCAGATACATTTACTGTGAGTTCAATATGGCAGACACACTGGTCATTCCTCTGAATCCAAGAATCAGAGAGGACATGCCAGACTATGAGCGAAGATTTATCAGAGATAAAACCAAACCAAGAGCACAGGTCCTCTCTGATGATCCAATCATCAAAATCAACAAAATCTCAGAAAAGACCTTTGCTTACAACAAGATTATCTATAGGAATTATGTGGTAACTCGATCTGATCAGAAGATTTACGAGTTCAATGACAATGATCTCGTAAATCTAAATCCATATGATTTACCACATTTATATGCCTATTGCTCTGCCAGGTATGGTCATGGAGGAAGGGAAATCAGGATGGGCATGGTTGAAGTCCGACGGGCAATGGAGGCCTATGTCAAACACCGAGCAAAACGTGACTTTCAAATTGCTCTGAACCTAGGGGAAGAGAAGCTGGAGGTAACTGAACCTGTGGAGTCATTCGATAAACTTAAATAACAGAAGACTGGATCAATCGTTGCAGAACCTCTGGGTTTCGTCTTCAAAGTAAATCAAGAAAAGAAGATCTTTCTAGCTTCGGAAGTGTCGAAGTACTCTGATGAAACCTTAAGAGGTAAAAAGAAATTGATCCATGCAAAGGAAGAAAGGCACAGAGCAGATTTACTGGCAAAACTTGACTTAGAGATTGACTCGATGATCAACTTCAGAGCTCTGATCATGAAATTCCATGGAATCTGTTCAAGTGACAAATTGTAGTCTGTTTCTTTATTTTTATTTTTTTTATATTACTTTCTTTGTATTAAACTTCCAAATGTTTAAGAAGTAATACTTAAGAGGATAATTTTCTCCTCTATGCTTTCTAGTTTAAAATTCAATTCTCTGTTATTTTTGTATCTTTTATTTTCGACACTTAGGGGGAGATTGTTAGCTCCAAATCATCTGTTTGTTAAAGTGTTGAAAATACCAGTCCTATTTCAGAGGACTTTCAAGAAGATACACTTCAGAGGACGAATACGTCAGAGTAAGAAGACGTCAGAGGACGACGACTTCAGAGGACAAACCTGCCTCTGAAGTACTTATCAGAGATTGCAACTTTCAGAGAAGAAGACATCAGAGATGGCTTCATCAGAGGCTCTGAAGACAACGTCAGAGCTCTGAAGACATTCTCTCTGAAGATGTTGACATTGAAGTTTTCTACGAATGAACAGAAGAACAGATGACACGTCACTTAGTGATAAGATTTACTTTCTAGAGTAGATCACTGTTCAGCATGCTTTTTTTCGTCATACAAGTACACTGCTTACTTTATGGTCCTATAAATAGGACCATCACCTTATTGTTCAAAGTGTGCTTAAGAAGTTATATATCTGATAAAATAAGTTGAATACTTTATTCTAAGAATATCTTGTTTATCTTTATCTGCTTTATGAACTGTGATATTTGAATCTCCTTTGATATTCAACTGTATTACTTCTGTTGTCATTACTCTTATTGTTTATATCATTGTTACGAGATTAGATCTGGGATCCAACAACCACATGAAGGGACACTTTGCTACAGAGTGCAGAAGTGGTGTGTCAAATAACAACCATCAACAAGCTCAGAATGGAGGCTACAATCAAAACAAGAACTCTGCTCAAGCCCTTGTTTCTCAACAAGGAATGAGGTTTGACTGGAGTGACCAAGCTGAGGAAGCCTTTCAAAATCAAGCTCTTATGGAAGAAGTGTCTGATCTCCCCTCTGAGGTAATTTCTAATCTTTGTACTCAATCTTGCATACACACTGTCAAAAGGTACAGGGATCACAACCAAAACATGTGTGATGACCTTAAAGGATTAGAAAAGGACAGAAGAGATTATGTGTTGATAGTAGATAGGTTTGAAGAACAAATCAAAGGCTTCCAAGCCAATGATCTTCAGCACTCTTATGACACAAACTACTGGAAATGGGAAAAGAATGAGTTAGAGACCAAACTGTCTAAGTCCATAGAAGAGAATGATAGGTTGAAAGAAGAACTATCTAAGGTTAAGCTTGACATAGAAAAGTTTTCATATGCTTCAAAAGCAATGGATTCTCTTCTAAAGGCTTAGATTCATGATAAGATGAAGCCTGGTATTGGATACAACAACACACCCCCTCTTTACAACAACAACTATATCTTTCCTACTTCAGACTTGTTAGAGACCAAGGAGGAAAAGGACTTTTCTGAGAAAGCCTTTAAGATAGATCCTTTGGATGAGGTAGTTGTCAAGGATATGACTGAGAAAGAAGCCAGTGAGAATAGGAATAATGCTGTGAGTAAAGAGATACCCTTAGAAAACAACATAGTTACCAATGAGGGAGGTGGTAGGATCTGGGTCAAGTCTAAAGAGATAGAGAAGACCAAAGAAAAGGCTAACAAGGTCCATTACAAATAGACCACTGTTGTGAATCCTGGCCCTTATAAACAGTGTGCTTGCAATAAATATGAGAGCCTAAATTCTGGTATAAAAAGAGGTAACCAAAGAAACTGGAATAATCAATGGGCTCAGAAACAAGGAGTTGATCTGAATAAAATAATCAGACCAAAACCTTGCTTCATATGTGGTAAGTTGAACCATTTGGCTAAGCACTGTTTCTTTAACCCGATTAACCAACAGATGAACTTTCAAAGATTTGTGCAAAAACCTGTTGTTTATAGGAAGACTGGAAGGAAACATGTGGTTAAGACATCTGTTGAAACCAAAGGTCCCATGAAGAAAAAGGTTTTAAAAGAGAGTACTAAAATGTGGGTGCCTAGAAGCACTAAAACTGTTAGTACTGCTGACAGGGATAGTGCTACCAGAAGCATCACTTCTGCTACCAGTGTTAGTATTGCTGAGAATATTAATGCTTCTAACACTGTTAGTACTTCTTCAAAGGTTACTGCTGCTAACACAGTTACTACTTCTAACAAGGTTAGTACTGCTAAGCATGCAAATGCTGCTAATGCAGTTAGTACTTCTAGAACCAGTACTGCTTCTAGCAAATGTGTTTCCAATCCCATCATTGTGACAAAGTACTCCAGAAATGAGGAGTCAAAGTTTAAAAATCTTGTCAAGAAAGAATGTAAATATTTTGATGAGAAAGGGGTACCCAAGACCACTTTGGCTTGGGTTCCTAATCAATACTAAGTGATTTATCTAATGTGCAGGGCAGCCAACAACTCAAGGGGAAGAGCATATGGCATGTTGATAGTGGTTGCTCTAGGCACTTGAGCGGCAACATGTCATGCCTTCAGAATTTCAAGCTTATCAATGGAGGACATGTTGCATTTGGAGATAATCTTACAGGTGGTAAAATAAGTGGAAAAGGTAATGTTACAAAAGGTAAGGTGACATTTGAAGATGTCTACTATGTTGATCAACTAAAGTACAACCTGTTAAGTGTATCACAGGTTTGTGACAAACAACATAGCATATTATTTACCAATACAAAATGTATGATCCTTGCTCCAGGGTTCAAGGTAGTTGATGAAAGCATGATATTACTTAGAACTCCAAGAAAGGACAATGTTTATTGTCTAGATATGGACAATGTTTCAAGTGATTCATCCCTGAACTTTCTTGTTTCAAAAGCTTCTGTGGATGAATCCTCTCTTTGGCACATAATGATGTGTCACATGAACTTCAAGACAATGAACAAACTTGTTAAAAACAACCTTGTAAGAGGGTTACCATCAAAAGTCTTTTCATGTGATGATCATTGTGTTGCTTGTCTTAAAGGCAAACAACACAAAACTTCTCATAAGTCCAAAGAGTTAAATACAATTTCCTCTTGTCTCCAGTTATTGCATATGGATCTGTTTGGTCCTACAAATGTTATGAGTATAGGCAAGAAATCTTACTGCTTGGGTATTGTTGATGATTACTTTAGATTTACCTGGGTATATTTTCTAAGGACTAAGGATGAGACAAGTGGTCTGATCAAATCCTTTATCCTAAGAATTGAAAACCAAACAAATCAAAAAGTAAAAGTCATTAGATCAGACAATGGAACTAAATTTAAAAATCTTGATCTAAACACCTTTTGTGAAGATAAAGGAATTGAGAAACAATATAGTTCCCCTTGGACTCCTCAACAAAATGGTGTTGCTGAGAGGAGGAATAGGACACTAATAGAGGCTACTAGATCTCTGTTGGCTGATTCTAAACTGCCAATTACTTTCTGGGCTGAAGCAGTTAATACTGTCTGTTATGTCCAAAACAGAGTTCTAGTGGTCAAGCCAAAGAACAAAACCCCATATGAGCTTTTAAATAAAAGAAAACCCTTTATTGGATTTTTCAAACCTTTTGGGTGTCCTTGTACAATTCTCAATACCAAGTCTCACTTAGGTAAGTTCGATAGCAAGGCAGATGATGGATTTCTTGTTGGGTATTCATCTCAGAGTAAGGCCTACAGAGTTTTTAACTCTTCTTCTAGAATAATTGAAGAAAGTGACCATGTCTAATGCAATGAGAACACACTAAATCCTGTTGGGTCTAGTCCTCAGTGGCTGTTTGACATTGATTTACTAACTAACTCTTTAGGTTTCACTAGTGATGATTATGCAGGTTCAGGAAGTGGAGGATCAGGGACTACACAAGTTCAAGATAGTATACCTCAATCTGTGATCTTTCCTACGCCTATAGAGGAACCTACTGAATGTTGTGAAAAGGAGCCATCTACTGAACCAAATCAAAGTAAAGAAGAAAGAAGAGATAAGGAGAATCAAGAAAATAAAGAATCTGAAGTAGCTGCTGAAATCACCACAGTTGAGTTTAATGACTCTAACCTAGAGGTGGGACTCAATGAAGATCCTAGTCATCACACCAGAACTCAAAAGAATCATCCTCCTCAGCTGGTAATAAGAGATATATCTTCTCCTATGATGACTAGAAATCAGAGCAGGCTGCAAGATATGCAAGACCAACATCATACAGTGCTTTCTTGCTTTCTATGTCAACTTAAGCCTAAGAAGGCTCATGATGCTATGAAAGAGTCCAACTGGATAAAATCTATGCAAGAAGAGCTGCTACAATTCAAGCTGCAAGATGTTTGGGATCTGGTAGACCTTCCTAAAGGTCAAAGAGCAATAGGCACAAAATGGGTCTTCAGGAATAAGAGAGATGAGAGAGAAATAGTTATAAGGAACAAAGCAAGATTGGTGGCACAAGGGTATACACAAAAAGAAGGAATAGACTATGAAGAAGTATTTGCAACAGTGGCTAGGATAGAAGCCATGTTATTCCTGGCCTATGCTTCTTATATGAGATTCAAAGTCTACCAAATGGATGTAAAAAGTGCATTTCTATATGTCTTAATTGAAGAAGAAGTATATGTCTGTCAACCACCAGGGTTTGAAAACCCAAGCTATTCAGACAAAGTATACAAATTGAAGAAAGCACTTTATGGACTGCATCAAGCACCAAGAGCATGGTATGACACTCTGTCATCCTATCTCTTGGAAAATGGCTTTGAAAGATGAGTGATTGATAAGACTCTGTTCATCAAGAGAAAGAAGAAGGATATCTTGCTGGTCCAAATCTATGTGGATGATATTATCTTTGGATCCATAAGAGACAACATGTGCAAGGAGTTTGAGGAACTAATGCATCAAAGGTTCAAAATGAGTTCCATGGGGGAACTTACTTTCTTCCTTGGACTCCAAGTTCAACAAAAGTCAGATGGTATTTTTATCAGTCAGTCCAAGTATGTGCAGGACATTCTAACCAAGTTTGGTTTCTCAGATTCAAAACCTGCCAACACCTATGGAGACACACAAGCAGATAACAGCAGATCTTGAGGGGGAGGATATGGATGTTCATCATTATAGATCCATGATTGGCTCTCTCATGTATCTTACAACTTCTAGGCCAGATATAATGTTTCCAGTCTATGTATGTGCAAGATTCCAAGTTAGGCCAAATCAATCACACTATCAAGCTGTTAAGAGGATATTCAGATATCTCATAGGGCAACCCAGATTAGGACTTTGGTATCCTCATGACTCATCATTTGACCTACTTGCATACTCAGACAGTGATATAGGTGGAGCAAACTTGGACAGAAAATCTACTTCTGGAGGATGCCAGTTTTTGGGTGCAAGACTAGTGTCATGGCAGTGCAAGAAAAAAACCACAGTGTCCACATCTACAACAGAAGCAGAGTACATAGCAGCTGCAAGTTGCTGTTCTCAAGTCTTATAGATTCAGAATCAAATGCTGGACTATGGGGTAACCTTTCTACACACTCCAATTTTTATTGATAATAGCAGTGCAATTAGCATTGTTAATAATCCTGTCAAGCACTCAAAGACAAAGCACATTGAGATCAGGTATCACTTTATAAGAGACTGGAATGAAAATAAACTTATTCAGGTTGTAAAAGTTCATACTGATAACCAGTTTGCTGATCTATTCACCAAAGCCTTTGATGTGGGTAGATTCACTTTCTTGGTAACAAGTGTGGGAATGATCAACTTTGAATAAGCCCCTTCTCAAAAGTGATTAAATACCTGTGTATTGTTTATTCGTGGTGTTACTAATCTTCTTTTTCAGGAAATGTATAGCAGTACTCAGTTCATCACAAGCTTAAAAGTGTAGGTATGGTTAATACTGCCAGTACAATTTTACTACTGCTAGTACAATTTTACTACTGCCAGTGTTCAGTTAATACTGCTAGTTAGTTAATACTGCTAGTGGTTAATACTGCTCCCAGTTAATTCTGCTAGTTAGTTAATACTGCTAGTGGTTAATACTGCTCCCAGTTAATACTGCTAGTTAGTTAATACTGATAGTGGTTAATACTGCTTTCAGTTCATACTGCTCACTGTTAATACTACTTTCACAAATTTTTAAGGTTAATACTGCTTTTAATCCACAACCTATAAATACCCTTTGCCCGCCTAAAAAGTTCATAACGACTCTTTGCATACTGTTCGCTTGCACTCTAAACCCTTTCTCCCTCAAGTATCAAGTTTTCTGGCAAGAACTTTCAAGTTCAATCGCATCCATGGCATTCATCGACGAGCACAATAAGATTGCTATGCTCCAGAAGCCGAAACAATCTGAAGGGTTTCACCAGATAGTCGACTTTCTGAGGACAAGTCACATCGCTCATGCGCTCACTATGTCTCCTACCATCTTCATAGAGCATCAGAGGCAGTTCTGGGCTAATGCCACCATTATTACTGAGAATGGTGTGCAAATGATAAGGACAAGGGTGTGTGACAAACCCCTAACAGTTACTGAAGAGGTACTACGCATCTGTCTACGTCTAGACGATGCTGCAGGTATAACCTCTATTCCTAATGAGGAACTTTTCTCAACTCTTTCAAGGATGGGGTATTAAGGCCAAATGGGGATTTTTAAGTTTTTCAAAGCTCAGATTTCACCCCAATGGAGGTTCTTTGTTCATACCCTCATGCATTGTATTTCTAAGAAAACAACTGGCTGGAGCCAATTTAGCAGTGCAATTGCCTATGCATTGGTATGTTTATCCACTGCTAGAAAATAAAACTTCTCTTTAATGATCTTCAATGATCTTGTCTCAAACCTGGACAACAAGAAGAGTTTCTTTATGTATCCCAGGTTTTTTCAGGCAGTTATTACTAATGAATTGACGGACATACCTCATTTTGATGGGGTATATGTACCTAAACCTCCTAAAGGCAAGGTTTTCTCAAACATGAGAAGATCTACTAGGGACTCGGAAGGAGTTGACACCCCATTTTCTCAACAATGATGGTGGTGTCCCAACCACAAGAAGGTATGGCAGCAGGGTCAAGGCCCTCATTAGACATTCCCACTGCTAGCCATACCCAACCTTCCCACTCTATATCTATCCCACAGTCCCTACTTCATAAGCCCACTTCTCCTATTACCCAAACTTACAAAAGGAAACCGGTAAAGAATGCTCCTTCCCTTCTTGTACCTTCACCCACTAAGCCTTTAAGCCCTCTAAGGGAGGATTCTCCTTTAGAGAATATCTACAGGGAAACCACAGGGGTGTCTCCCAACCCCAAGGAGGTGCTCTCTGAGGTGGAGGAAGAGCATATGGGTGAGAAGGCTGCCACTACTTCTGCTAGCACAGAGAAGGACAGTGGTAACATCTCTAAGACCTTCCCCATGGCAACTTTGGGTGAGCAATCATCCAAAGGTCCCAGGTGCCAAGAAACCACGGGGGTGGATAGTGCTTCTGCTAGGCAGAATGCTTCCACTACAAAAAGATCCAATGATCCTTCAAAAGAGGGTAATACTTCTAGAGGAGGCGAGGACAGATATAACTATCAGGAATTGATGGATGTTATGGGAAACATCAATATGGATGTGATCAAACAAGGTCAAGAGATTGAAGAGATTAAACTTATTGTTCTGTCACAACAAGAGCAGATCCTCAATTTGAAGCAAATGGTAAGGAAATTGATCCTCCAAAAGAAGAAGAAGCAATTTGTGCTCAAGAAGAGGGCAAAAGTTCAAGATCCTTTCAACAAGGGAGAGAAGCAAGAGGGAGAAACAAAGAAAGAAAGTTCAGCTGAAAAGAGAGTTGAAGTTGAGGGGGAGACAGAGCAAGGAATAGAAGCAGCAACTGTTAATGCTGCTACAACAAAAGAAACAGTTAATGCTGCTAAGGTACAAGAAGCAATAGAAACAGAAGCAGCAGAAACAGGGCTCTCTGTAGAGGAAATGGAGATAGCAGAAACTTTGGTTAAAGCCAAGAATGATACTCCTAAAGCTAGTCAAAAGGAAGGAGGGATCTCAAAGAAGGAAAAAGAAAAGGCAATCTTGAAGGATACAAAGGGAAAAGGAAAGGAAAAGATAGTTGAAGCTGAACTGCCTGCACAAAAAAAGACTCAGATTGAATTAGATGAGGAAATAGCTAAGCAGCTTCAAGCTCAAATGGAAAAGGAGGAACAGCTGCAAACTAAGACAGATAGAGAACTTGCAAAGATCATGGCCAGAAAGCTAAATGCAGAGTATCAGAAAAGTATCAAAGAAGCACCTCAGGCCAAGAAACTTTAAGTCAAAAAGATGCCAATTCAAAAGCAGAAAAGACAACCCTCCAAGACCTTTTTGGCCAATCAGGAAAGAAGAAAAATGATAAATTTCCTGAAAGGTGCAATTGGAGTCAAGGGGGAGATGTTCACAAACATGGCATACAATCAGGTTGAAGAGTTGTACAAGAAAGAGATGGAAAAACTTCAAGGGGATTCATCTCAAATGGAAGAGGCTGAGAGAAGAATGAAGGAGAGGTATGACCTTAATATTCAACAGCCATTCCCTGAGGAGACCACACCCTCAAAAGACAAAGCTGAAGAGATGAAGAAAGAACATGAGAATGTTGATGTAGAAGTCAAATCTGGAAAGAGGGTGAAGACAATTGCTTCCAAAAAGCAGTCTAAAAGGCCAAGAGTGGAAGAAAAAGCAAAAACTGCAGCAGAAACTGAAGCAGAACCTTCTGTGACACCTTCAGCAAAACAAGTGCATAATCCAGAACGGTCAAGTAAGCCAACTGATGAGAATATGGATGTCTACATGACAATTGTCGAACCCATTAAGGTTGTTCCAATCTCCATGAAAGCTCCTGAGATTACCTTTTGGGACATTCTAAGAGATAATGGTTCATTTGAAGAATTTTCATCATGGGGGAGAGTTATCAGAAGCTGTTCAAGAGCAGATATAAAGGAAATGTACAAAGTGGGGATGAAACTCTATGAGCCTGTGTTGAAAGGTAATGAAGAAAATCTTCTCAAGGTATCTATGGAATACTTGTGTATGATGTTTGATCCAGAGAGAGTAGCATACAGGATTAAAGATCATAATCATGAGTACTTTTTCAAGAAGATAAATAACTGGATGTTATTTGAAAATTGTGGTGTATACATGATTACTATTGACAAATGTTATCATGAATATTACTTGGTGGACAAAATCTATGAGCATAGCAACGAGAAGCTAGTAGGAATGCTAAAAGCCAAGCTAGTATGCACAAAGGATTCAGAGATGGCCAAGATTATGGTGAGAAGAACTGTCAATCAAAGTTTGGACCTAGATCCAAATTTGGGCAACTGAACCTGAGGTGTTGAAAGCATCTTGAAGATCAAATATGAAGAACTTGACTTATCTTTCTAAAAGTCAAGTTAGGGGGAGATTGTTGGGAACTGAAGAAAAGCTTAAGTGTTTAATGTTGCTAGTACAGAATTACTACTGCCAGAGGAATTCAAAGATAATGCTGCTAGGTATTACTACTTCTAGTAGAATTAATACTGCTAGTCAAAGTTAGTGCTGCTTGAACAAAGTTAGAACTACTTAGCTAGTTAGTACTGCTAGAGGTTAGTGCTGCTTAGTAGTTAATACTGCCAAGTTTGAGTTAATACTTCCAAGATGATTAGTGCTGCTTATGAGATGGAGATCCGAATTACAAGAATGACAGCTGGATAGACTGAAGATATTAATGGAAGATATTCTGAAGATATTTTATTAATTGTAATTATCTTTTGTCTTTACTATATGTATAGAATTGATAGAATAGTTTTAGAGAGATTATTCATTCTAAGTTTTTGTTCTAGAGAAAATCAACCTCAAGGCATAGTTCCTAATTCTAGAGAAGTAGAATTCGTCTTGAAAGAGCCTGTTCTTCACGATTGAGGTTGTGTGTGTAATCTTGAAACTTCAATCATTCAATACAAGTTTACAAGTTGTTCATCAAATTTATATTGTTTCTGTTACATTGAATATCAAAGTGTTATTCCGAAAACTTCTTTGATATTGTTTCTGAGTATTTATTCTTGTTAAGAATTCGATCCAAACAGAATTCCATGCCATTGTCACTTCTCAAAGATATAACTGGCAATTGTTGTCGAACCTGTATCTTCTTTATAAACTCAATGATCAGCTCCGTTCTGGTAGACCTTTGACAATGCCTTGTCTCGCCAACATATTAATAACATCAAAGTTTTGATGGACAGACGCCGATGCCATATCTAACTTTCAGCTCGTGAAGATTTTGCTATTAAACAAACAGGTCTTGATGCAGAAAGTGTTGGAAAATTCACAGAATAAAGATTTGCATTCCGCTTAGCCTTAAAAACTACACGACCATTTTTATCTTCAATATAACAGCATGTATCAGTAAACCGAACTTGAAATTGACTATCGCAGAATTGACTTGTACTGAAAAGATTATGATCAAGTCCTTCTACGTATAGTACTCTTTTGATTGTCACGATGCCATTTGTTAACGATCCGTGTCCTCGAATATATCCAGTAACCTTAGAATTAGCATAACTTACAGTACCGGTAGGTTCCTCAACATAATTGTGAAGTAGATGCTTAAATCCTGTCATGTGACGCGAGCATCCTGAATCTATATACCATTTATGTGAGGCCTGCAAAAAGAACAAATTACTTCTGCTTAGGTACCCATATCCATATGGTTCCTTCTTTGTTAGATTTTGCAATTCATTAACATCATTTACCTTAGCCTTAATTCGCCATTCATAGCGAGGCTTAGGTACCCATTTCCATATCATTTTAACATTAAGCTCATGAAATGTTTTCTTTATCGAAAATTGATCAATCTTAGCATGAAAAATTTTAGCCTGATGTGTTAAGGATTTAGAAAGAAATTTGACACGAGATGTTTTTCTGGCATCTTTAGATTTAGGATAAATGGAAGGAATGATAAATGCATTATCATGACAGTGTTTGCAAATAAAATTCTTACGTGCAAATGTGAAAAGCGTAGATTTATCCAATGAAGTACAATCTTTCATACAACTTTGACATTTTGAAACGTTTGAATTTTTACACATGAAACTACCACTATCACTGATATTACATTTATTTTTAGCAATTTTATTTTCCTTCACATTCTTCATCCTTTCTCCTTCATCATTCTGCCTTTTTACATCTGAAACAGGAAACAAAATCTTGTTAGTTTTCTTTGAAGAAGATGATTTTGGCTTTGAAGTACAAGAAGCTTCTCATTTTTCAAAAATACCCGGAGGATATTCAGGAGTAGAAGTATAAACAACTGAAGTTTTAGAATTAACAGTATCAAACTCTGGATTAGAATGAACATTCCAGTTTTTAGAGTCAAACATCTTTTTCTCCTTTAGATTTTGTTGAAACAAATCATCTTTTAAAATATTTAACTCTCTAGAGAGTTCTTTGTTTTCTTCAGAAGACTTGTCAAGTTTGAATTTGAGATCAATGTTCTCATCTTCTAACTCTTCAATTGTCTTTTGAAGATCTGTGATTTGTTTCTCAAAATTAGATGTTTGATTCATCTCAATTTGATTCCATCTTATTTATAATAGGAACAGGATCTGGAGCGTTCATCATTTCGGTAAAGATCTCCTCAGTCATAATTGTTCAAAAATCAGAATTAAGGTTTTGATTCATGATATTTTCACTTTTTGAATCTTTTGAGGAATTAGAAGTGAATAAATCTGATTCAGTACTATTTTCTTCAACCTTGGTTGATTCTGTTGGTAAACAAGGAGAAAATAGTGACATAAATTCACTAAATTCGATTTTTCTTGTTTTGTAACTTTCATTTAAATCTTTATAACCAAAACCAACAGATTTTAAACTTGAAGTTGAATCAGCACAAGATAATGTGTCATCATCATTCATAACTTTACCTTTTACAAAAGTATCATGAATATCAGGTTTTGTAGAAGTATAGCCCATTTTATCAAAATTATACAAATTTTCTTGTGCTCTTTGCAAAACATTATTTGGTTCAAAACCTAAACCTTTTTTAACATTATAAAATCTGACATCTTGGAGTTTGTTTGCTAAAAGATTTAATGTTTGCTCAGTCTGTCATCTTTTCAGATTTAAATCCTCCAGTTGCTTAATTTTACAATACGCCTCATTTCTTTCTTGAAAACACTCTTCAAATTTTAGTTGAAAATCACCTTTTTCAGCATTTAAGTTTACAAGATCTCTTTCAAGCTCATATATTTTTGGATTTAGAACATCTTTTTCCTTTTTCAAACAATCTTTCTCAAACTCTTTTTCCTTAACAACATCTTTCAACATTGCATTTTCATCACGAAAATTCAACATTGTTTGTCTTTCATGACTAAGTTTTACTTTCAAAGATTTAAACTCATCTTTCATGAATTTAACTTGAGCCTTTAAGGATTGAATATGTACCTTAGAACCATAGTCGGAATGATCAAAAGATGATCCAATGTCCTCATCCACTTTAGCCATCATACACACCTGAGTAAAATGTGCAGATTCATCATCAGAACTCTTGTAGAACCAATTTTCTTCTTCTACCATTAAGTTCTGACCATCTTCGAACTTCTTTGCTAACAGTGTTTTCCGAGCATAATATTCTGAATTTTTTTTACGCTTGAATTTTCAATCCTTGAAAAAATGACCCGGTTTTCAATCCTTGAATTTTACGCTTGAATTTTCAATCTTTGCTAACAGTCTCTTCTTTCTTTCCTTCTCTCTTCTCTTCTCTTCTCGTTTTTCTTCTCGCTTTTCATCTCTTTTCTCTCCTCTTTTCTCATACTTCTTTTCAGATCTCGGTTTGTACTTGTCTTTCTTGTAACTCTCATATTTCGGCTTGTACTTGTTCTTTCCAAAGCTTTTAATCTGCATTGTGAGAAGAACCAGATTTTCAGCGAATCGTTGCATATCCTCATCTGAACTTTATTTACTTTCAGTAGAAGATTTATCAGTGCTTGAATCAGTAACTTCAGTTAGGAGAGCTCTGGATTTCCTTGACTTTGTCTTGAAAGAAGAACTGGACTTGAAACTTGACCCTTTCTTACGTTCAGACATTAAGGCTAGAGAATCTTCGACCATCTTCTTTTCAGCACCCAACTACTTTACTTCATCCTCATGTTGAGATATAGTTGTGAAGATATCATTGACGTCTTCTTGTGCCATGTCCTTAGTCATCTGAATGTTGATAGCATAGCTTTTCCATTCTCGGTTCAAGTTCTTGATGAACTTATAATTGATCTCTGAATCTGACTTGTTCATTCCATTTCTCCTTAGATAATTCAGAATCACATTAAAGTTGTTAGGTCTGATTTTATAGTAATCATTGTATTTATAGGACTTGGTCAATACTGTGTTTAGAGGCTTATTTGTCTTGTATCTGACCAAGGGTATTTAAGTCCCTTTGGTCTTGTTGGTTGTAAGAAGTTTTACACGCACATTCAATACAATTCCTATCTTGCGCTCCTATTGTCTATCTCTCTCTACTTTCTCTCTCTAAGGATTTAGAGATTCTTGGGTTAACAATTGGTATCAGAGCTGAACCAAACTTTTCAGAAAAGATTTTATCATGAGTTTGAATTGAAATTTGTGTGATTTGCATTGAAAATTCGTTATTTTCAGAAAAAATTTCAAGAAAACGGGTTTTTTTACTGTTTCATACGAATTTTGAGTGAAAATTGTTTTTAATTAAAGAATTTGGAATCATTGTGTTCGATTTGTTGTAGTGATTGATTCTTGTTTTGATTCCATTTCATAATTCGTTCTAATTCAATGACAATTTTCGATTTTTTGAGTTTTTCTTGAAAACGAGTTCGACCTCTGTTCTTGATTGAATTCCTTTGATTTGTTGTTTTAATCGAAAATTGATTGTGTTTCTATGTTTAGAACTGTTTTTCGATGATGCTAACAGGTTCTTGAGATCAATTGTGCAGGTTTCGATCGATTTAAGTTTGATTCTGTCAAGAACTCGACTTCGCGCATCAAGTAGAACCCGCAAACCCTACTTTGCGTTTCAAGCAGGACCCGCAAACCTTCCTTTGCGTTTCAAGGCTAACCTGCAAAGCTTCCTTTGCGTTTCAAGGCTGACCCGCAAAGCTTCCTTTGCGCTTCAAGGCTGACCCGTAAACCTCACTTTGCGCTTGCTCCAATCTTAGATTAAAAAAAAAAAATTGATCATCTGTGGAAATATTTTTTTTACACTGCGAAATAACAAGTATTGTTCAAATTTCAATTTTCACGAAATATTTTTTTTAAGATTTCAATTCGATCTGATTGTTGTTTTTCTGATATATAATTTGGGAACGATCTTTCCTATCAAGCTTTTTCAAGATGTCAATTTACTACAGATCTGATATATCTTGTATTGAAGCTGAGCGAAATGATTTGAAATTGAAAAATTCAGAATACCTCAAAAAGATTCAAGAGTTACAACTAAAATTGTTCAATTGTATTAAAACTCCTGAATGTATAAATTGTACTAAAAATAGTTCTAATTTTGCAGGTATTCTTTATGAAAAGGAGAAAGAGATAAAAAAGAAAGAAAGAGAGATTATGAATCGTAAAAGCCAACTGAAGACAACTGAACAGAAATCATCTGAGCCACAAGCAGAATCAGTTGAGCTTCAAAACGAGTTGAAGGCTTTCAAAGAGAAGACAAAGGGATTGGAATCTGAGAACTTTGAGCTTAAAAAGAATTTATCTGATTTGGAAAAACAGATTGTTGCAAACAAAGCTGAGTTTGAAAGTGAAAAGAAATTTTTTTCCAAAAAGTTCTCAGACTTTTCCATGAAGTGCTATAAAGAGAAGAAGTCGTTGAAGCTTAAAGTCTTAAAACTTTCTCAACAAATCTCCGATTTTGAGAAAGTATTGATTTTAGAAAGAGAGAAGTTTGATAAAGAGAAGAAGGCCATAGAAAAGAAGAATGTAAGGTTCTTTAAAGAATTATCTGGCCAGAGAACAGAGTCAGAAAAAAGATTTGAGGAAGAAAGATCCATTTTTGAATCTGAAATCAAGAAGCTAACTTCAAAGTTGTCTGAACTGTCTGCTGCTGCACTGAATGAACAAAGGACGAAGTCTGAATTCACAACAAAGATTGACCAACTTGTGAAAGAAAGAGACACATTTGCTTCAAAGATTAAAGAGCTTGAAAAGTCTGTTTCAAGTTCAAATCATAAATTCGTCTCTTCACAAAGGTCAGTCAAATCCTTTAATCAGATTCGTCGCACTAACCTTTTCTATGATGAATTTTTAGATGGTTCAAATAATTATCCGAGAACAAGTTTCAAGAAAGAGAAACTGGTGGGGAAAAGGAAACCAGTCAAAGATGATAAGGAAAATGAGCTGAAAGAGAAGAAATCATGTGTACTTATACATAAAGCAAAGAAGAACAAAGCACCTAACGGTAAGAAATTTTATTGTTCTATTTGTTGTACAGATGATCATTTTCACAAATCAAATGATCATTTCTGGTATGGTTCTTACTCCATATCCCCCACACGCACTGCAACTAACATTTCTGGACCCAAATACCAGTGGGTACCAAAGAAGAAAATTGATTCTGTGTTGAAGGCAACTCAATCCAAGGGGGAGTAAGAGAACGATGGCTTTTGAACACAACAGTTCAAAACCCAGACTTCAAAGTTGAAAGATAATGGCTTCTAAGCACATCAACTTAGGACCCGGTCTTCAACGGAGTTTGGCTTCTAAGCACAACAGCTTAGGACCCGTACCTCAGCGTTCAAAAAGACCTTACTCCTGTATGCTTGCATCCGATGGATATTGATGGTCTCCATCCCGAATGAATTGATCTGATCTCTATCCTAAACTTTTTCTTTGCTAGATTTTTTTGATATTGATGGTCTAACAATTCTAAGGGAGTGTTTGATCTCTATCTTCTTTTAACTGACATATTTCAGATGCTTAATTTAAGGGGGAGTAAAGGTGATGACTTCTGATTACTTCAGATCAGAACTCAATCTATAAACTGTTTTACCGCTTTCTGTCTTTTATTTTTAAATAAATAATATGAATAAAGTGGCTTCTGATCACATGACAGATCAGGACCCGTTTTTCAAGGTTCAAAGAAGGATATTATGCTAATATCCAGGGGGAGCTCAAAAGATATAAATCATTTGATCATAATTTGAGGGGGAGCCGAAAAGGTAAAAATCTTCTGATCTAGATCTTAGATTGTTTGAAAGAAGGACAACTTTCGAACATAAAAAAAACAATTTCTTAAATGTTCAAACCACTTCTTATTCTCAAACGATTTCATGAATTTAGAAGTGTGATTTTTAAATGTTTTTCAATTTTTGTGCTTTAATGTTTAACTGCCGTGTGTTTCCAAAGATCAATACTTGTGTATTATCTTGTCCATATATTGTTAAGTATTCACACACACCGGTTTAGTATTTTCTTTGAAATTGTTATTACCATGTCTCAAATTCGAACCAATTTTTCGATGGTAATACTCCCGTTTGCAATTTCACAGTTGTTGAGCATCATGCATCTTGTTCATATTTGTGCTTTCATTGATAAATTGTTTATATTCGTTCATATAAACAAATATCCAATTCTTTGATACCCTAACCTTTTGATTTGATCTGATTGATTCATTGTCAGATTCTCAAAACAATTTTCTTGACTTCATTTCATTCATTCAATATATTTGTTTTGAGAAATCTTCAAAGTTCAATTGCTCAAATTTCATTCAAATTTTTTAATGAGCATACATACACTGGCATATGATTTCTTGTGCTTTACATGTCAAGAAAATCATTGACCAGCATGTACTTTTAGGAACATGGGATTCAGTGTGAGTGCTTAATAGATCTTCCATGGATTCACGATAACCAGTGTTTCCTACCCCGGAAGAAATCTTTTGAGTGATAGAGGGGAGAGGGGTCTAAAAGAATTGAGTGTGGGAGTGAGCAGAGGTAAAATGAAAATGAGAGATTGGTTAAATGTGAGCTTATATGTTTAAAAGAAAGAGGGTGTGAGATCAGAGTCAAAAAAATATCAGAACTCTGCACCAAACATCTTTCTAAGCTGGGCAACCACATTACTGATTGGTTCACATTTCTTTGGTGACCATCATTGAAATAGGCAAATAGCCCATGTCATCTCTTGCATACAACCCCACTAGCTACTCATTTTTTTCTTAAAAAGAGAATGTTTCACATTTTCTGGGGAAGTAGCACATAATCTATTGGTTCTTCTCTTGGAAGATATTGATATTGAAAAAAAAGGAAAGTTGCCCCACCTTCGACCCTTTCTCATGCACATTGAGTCCATGTATTATCATTGCTGTCTCAGTGATTTACATATTTTGAGCCTTATGAAACACAATCATTGTGCTAATTCTTTCAAAACACAAGCACGAGCACTTAGAGAATATGTTTTTCTGTCAGAACATTCATAGATTTACATTGTGTCTTTCAATGATTGAATGGAAGTCCTGGGGAGTCAACATCAAACCAGCTCCTTAAATTGTACATCCGTTGTACACAGTAACTTCGTGTTACTGACAGGCATTTCTAACTGTTTCATTTGTTGAATCAGGGTTACACGCTAATTATGTCTGAATTTGAAAAGATTCGGATATATATTGTTCATGATTCGGCTCTTCAGATCAAAAGTACAACAATATCAAGGGGAGATTGTTTGTTGTTCACAAAAGGGGAAAATCAAAGCCTATGCTGAAATTGATGATATTTTGATGATAATGATGCTCACATCATCAAAAAGGGGGAGAATTATAAAGATTCAATTTTAGAGTTCAAGATTCAAAGTTCAAGAAATTATAAAGATTCAATTTCAGAGTTCAAGATTCAAAGTTCAAGTTCAGAGTTCAAGCCTTAAATTCAAAATGTTTTCGCTGCTGTTTCAAAGACTGATTCGAAGTCAAAAGTTTCTGATAAAGAATTTCAAGTTTCAAGAAGGTTTGTTCTTCCGAAGACGATTCAGTGATCAAAGTGATGAAGATACAAGTTTGATCAAAGACAAAAGATTTTTCAGTATTAAAGTTTTCCAAAGCTGTTATCAACATTTCATAAAAGTTTGTTTTGTGTTCAAGGCTTGTTGACTTTCAGAGCTTAAATGTTGAAAAAGACTTTCCAAGATTCTTCATAGGCCAAAAGAGTAAAGTTTGTGAAAGCTTCTATGAGACAAAAGCTGAAGAATCAAGAGTTGAAGTTCTGCATCAAATTTTTATTAAATCTTGAATACAAAGGGGGAGATTGTTAAGTCTAAATATTGTATCCAAGATTTAATAGGAAAGTCAAATGTGTAAAAGTCAACTTTGACCTTGTAATAGTTAGTCTAAGTAATGTTTAGTTTACTTTGTCATTAAGTCTTTGTATTAGTTGTATGGTATAAATAGAGTTTGTCTTCTAATCATGTAAGAACGAACTAGAGCTTATGCATATTGTAAAATTCTAGAGTGTGATATTCAAGATCTACTTTCTCTCTCTAGATTCTCTCTCTAGTTCTTGTGCATATTGCTTAATCTTGAGTAATTAGCTTGATGTGATTCAGATTTGTGATTAACAATTGGTATCAGAGCAAGATAGATCTTGAGAGGATTGAGAGATTGTTTGTTTTGAATCTGAATTAGTGATCGAAATCGAAAATTTGATTGATTTTCTTGATTTTTTCAAGAAAATATCGTTTTCTTGAGTTCTCATCAAATTTGGATTGTTTTTTGGTTGAATTTGTGCGAAATTGATTTGTTTAGACTCATTTTTAGTAATCGATCACGTTTAATTCATATTGTTTTTCATAAAAATCAAGTTTAGATCATCGATTTTGAGAAAAACGGGTTTACTGGAAAAACGTTATTTTTGTTCTGTTCTTTGTCGAATTCTGAGATTTAGTGTTGTTTAATCGAAATTGGTTATTAATTGTTGTTAGAATTGTGTTTTCGAAGTTCAGTATATGCATTTCTTGGTTAAATTTCTTGGTTTGCAAAATTTTACGAGTTTATGAACTTTGCGTTTCATTCTTGAAGTTTGCGTTTCATTCATAGACTTTGCGTGTCACTCATATTCTTTGCGTTTCATTCATTGTATTTTTCAGGTTTTCGGTTCACGTTGGACCCGCAAAGCTCATTGTGCGTCTCAAGTGACACACGCAAAGTCAGGTTCTCGGATCTTACTACACGCGCAAAGTTCACTTTGTGTTTCTAGTTAGACCCGCAAAGCTTCACTTTGCGTTTCTAGTTAGACCCGCAAAGTTCACTTTGCGTTTCTAGTGAGACCCGCAAAGCTCCAATTTGTGTTCCTCTCTTGACCCGCAAAGCTTCAGTTTGCGTTTCTATCTAAAAAAAAAATCACGTATTCTTCAAGTATTGTTCAAATTTCAATATTCACGAAATATTTTTTTAAGATTTCAATTTGATCTGATTTTTGATTTTCTGATATATATAGTTTGGGATGATCATTCACTTCAAGTTGATTATTTTCTCAAGATGTCTTTGCAAGCACAGATCTACAAGAATGACCTCATGATGTCTTTGGGGTCTGATACTCGTCCTCCAGTACTGATCAATGAGAATGAATTCGAACAGTGGCAGGATCGGTTCATCAACTTTATTGAAAGGCAACCAAATGGGGAAAACATGATGAAATCTCTGTATGAGGGTCCTATGGTGAAGAAAATGAAAGTGATCCCAGCTACTGCTACTACTCCAGCTATAGCAGTTGAAACTCCTTTGAGTGAATATGACGAAAAAGAGCTATCAAGATATAAAGCAGACAGTCTGGCTAAGTCAAATCTGATCCTTGCTCTTCCCAACTCCATTTATAACAGAATCGATTGTTTCAAACATAATCCAATGCTGATGTGGACACAACTTGAGAAGATTATGCTTGGTACTGCTATGTCTACTCAGGTACGACAGACCAGATTCATGAACAACTTTGAGAAGTTCCAAGCTAAGGATGGAGAAAGTTTGAAGTGTGTGTTTGATCGATTTTGGACTGTCATCAATGATCTTTTCAAGATTAAAGTTACCAAGACTGAATTGGAGGCTAACTTGAAGTTTCTGAACACGTTACAACCTGAGTGGAACAAGTCTTGCCACAGAATGAGAAACGATGTTAGAATCTCAACAATGCCAATTCAGGAATTATATGAAATCTTGATGACAGATGAATCTATGGTAATGGAGAAGAAGGCAAAGATGGATAAGAAGAATAAGACTCAGTCAGTAGATCCCATTGCTCTTATTGCTAGCTAACTGGTTGAGCAAACATTGACTGTATCAGCCTATGATGGGTCTACAGATGATGATGGTGAAGCTCTAGAGTAGGCTATGACTCTTTTGACTCAGCTTTATCAGAAACGGTTCAAGAACAGATCTGGGTCAAACAATCTGCAGTTTTCTTCTGGTTCTAAGACTGGTTCTTTTTCAAAGACATACACTCCAAAGTATGAACAGGCTAAGACAGTTGATCAGAAGAAAGATGACAAGAAGGTGATAAACTGCTTTAACTGTGGAAAGCCTGGACATATGGTAAAGGATTGCAGAGTCAAAGTGGTAAAGAATGCTGATTTTTACCGAAAGAAGTTGGCTCTAGCTGAAAAGAAGAAGAGTGGAACTGTACTGCTAGCTGAAGAAGAGTACTGGTTGGATCATTCGGACGATGAGGCTGAAAATGAGGAGACTGCAGCCATGTGCCTTGTTGGTGACGATCAAAGTGATGATGAGGAAGATGATACCTCATCTGATGGTTCTGAGGTAATATCTGATTTTAACTATAACTTCATCTTATCTCAAATGAATGTTTTTTTTTCTACCTTGCATGATCTGCGTTCAAAGTTGGTTTCTGAAAAGTTTAAAAATCAAGAAAAGTTTGATTTTATTGAGAAACTGCAAATTTCTTTAAAAGATGAAAAGTCAATTTTAATTGATATAAAAGAGAAATTTCAAAAGCAGTTAGTTGATCTTGAAAAATCAAATCAGACTTATCGTGATTCTTTAACTGATCTGAATTCTTCAAATAAAATTCTTTCTGAAAAAATAATTGTTTTAGAAAGTAAATTATATAAAAGAGAATAATCTGAGCAAACCATTTACATGAATAAGCCAAGAAGTGAAGAAGCTATTAAGAATAGATGGGGACTTGGTTTTGACAATCCTCATTTTTTAAACAAAGTGATAGACGAAGTTCCCACTTTATATAAATACGAATATCTAAATTTTGCACACTATGGTCCTCAATTCAAATTCTTTTGGACTAGTGAAAAGCAAATTTTAGATGTTGAAAATGAGAAAAGGATATATAAAAAGAAAAATGAAATTCCTTTTGTTTATACTTCTGAAAATGCAAAATATTTTCCGGAAAAATCTAGAAGAAGAAAAGGAGTTTTAAATGACATATCTTCTACCAAATCTTCAATATCTGATGATTTTATTAATCCTTATACACCTAATACTTCTAAGGAAAATAGTTCTCCAATCTCTTATGATTTGAAGAAATATATTCCTCCGATAGTATTAGAAGGAAAAATCATAGATCTTGAAGATCAGATAGAAGATCAAAATATTTTGAAGAAAATTGAATCTGACATTATTCTTTCTTTTATGACTTCAAGTCTAGAAGAAAATATATTTTCTCAAAAATCAGATTCTATTTCTAGCTTCTCTTCTGATTTCAAAGAAAATAAAAAGGAAGTTTCAAGTTTTAAACATTTTTCTCAAAACTCATCAGATTCCGAGGCTAGTTCTTCAATTTCAAAAGCACAGACTGTTTTCTTTGATAAAGTTTCTTCTTCTGTTTCAATTATTGATAATTCTTTACTGCTAAATGATCAATTTTATAAAAAGAAGCGTAAAAGAAGAAGATCAAAGAAGTCAAAGAAACATGACACTGTTTTAACTGAAAATTATAATGTTTCTGATTCTTATTCTTCAGATCGGACTGTGAGGGAGTCACCAAGGCAGATCTGGAGAAAGAAGCGATTATATGAAGAATCTATTGTTGATGGGGATAAATATGTAGACAAACTTTATTACAGTGATTCATTTGCTTCATGTAATAAAATTTCAAAATACTCTAAAAAGCAAATGTTTCGAATTTCAAAATATGTCTCATGTTCTTCCTCAGATTCGAATTCTGATGATTATGCTTTCTCTTCTGATGAGTGTGATTATTTTTCTGATCATATTCCTCTTGCTTTATCTGATAAATCTGCTCATTATTTCCCCGTAAGAACTGCAACTAACAAACAAGGGCCCAAATTCAAGTGGGTACCCAAATCTTTATCTGATTCAAAGTTGCAGGCATCTCATGTTAAGGGGGAGTAAGGGAATTTTGGCTTCTAAGTATTTCAGCTTAGAACCCGTGCTTCAATGACATTGACTTCTAAACACATACAGTTTAGAACTTGTTCTTCATAGTTAAGCTTCTGCCTAATGAGATACTGTAAGTACATCAATTTTATTTCCGCTGCATATATCTCTGATTATGGTGTGTTCCAGTTTTTCTCAATGTTTCAAGAATCTGAGTTTGTTTATCTATCTCATGAATTTGTATTACCCAAAATTTTCTTTTAATATGAGACACAAATTATTTTTATAATGTGAAAGATGAAATAGTTGAATTTTATTTTGTTCCAACTAAATATTAATTAAAAGTTTAAATCTTTACAAATTTTATTCTATAAAGTAAAGTTTTACATTTTTTCTTTCCTTTGAATAAAATATGTGTCTAGGATAAATTTTCAAGTTCTTTTGCTTATATTAAAGTTTTTATATGGTCAAATTTCAAGTCTTACAAAAGTCGAAAAGTCAGCAACATGTTTGAAACTTTTATTTCTGCTTTAAAGATATGTGAGTCGGAATTTTTATAGTTTACTTTGCCTAGACTACCTAAACGATCAAAATTTTAGATTGGAATGAAAATATGGGCTAAGCATTTAGACGTTGATCTGAGTGATTGAGATGAATATTAAATTCTTAAAATACAGAAATCTCTAAGTTTAAAAGTTTGTACCTGTGACCTTTCTGGTTTGGGAAAGTAAGTTCCGTGGGGTGCTTGTCATCTGGTCCCCTAAGGTCATTTGGTCTGGGAGTGATCGAACAGAAATCCTTCTATAGAATTAGATCGAAAGTCATGTTCTACTGGTATGAATGGGTTTAGGATATGTCGATGTAGCCTTTCTGATCTGGGAGAGTAAGTTCCAAGGGGTGCTTGACACCTAGTCCCCTAAGGCCAACTGGTCTGGGAGTGGCTGACCCAAATCCTACAATAGGGTCAGATAGAAAGTTACGTTTACGGCATGTTCTTTACTTAATAAACTTTTTGATCAAAAGATGCCAAAGTGCATGCGCTTAAAAGATGCCAAAGAGCACACTAATGTTAAGATGCCAATGAGCACAATGCTAAAAGATGCCAATGAGCACACATCTCATGATACTTGGTGATATGTTTGAGTTGCAATAAATCTGTAAATTTATGAATATCTTAATTCTTGATGGCTTAGTGTTAGTACATGCAAAGTTCTCTATAATATTTTTAGAATTGCATTTTCTTGAAGCTAATCGAAGATTCGCATGTGAGCACACTGAATAGATTGCTGGAAGTTTTGAAACTGAACATGTTTTAACTTGATATGCAATTAAACTCGTTCTTTTATCTTAAAACATATGTTTGATTTCAAATGATTGATAAATTTGTGATATTTTACTCTGTAAAATTTAATTTGTTTAGTATTTAAAATTTTATATGTTTAGTTGTTTCAAAATTTACATTCAGTATATTTTTCTTTCTACATTAATTTCTGATCACTGTGTTCTCATAAATATATTTTAATGGGTTTATGCATTATTCAAGGGGAGTGAACAAAGAGATGTATTTCAAAGATTATATCTGTTTTTGAGGGGGAATGTCTGATTTTCTTTACATGAATGTTATCTCGAATTGTCTTATCTAATGCATTTGTGTAGGGGGAGTCAAAGAGCTTTCAAAGGTAAAAATTTTCTAAGGAAGCTTTGCGCTTCACATATGGCCCGCAAAGCTTGTTTTGCGCATCAAGCATGACACGCAAACCTTGCTTTGCATATCAAGCATGGCACGCAAACCTTGCTTTGCGTCTCCCATGTGGAACGCAAACCTTAGTTTGCGCTTCCTGCATGGAACGCAAACCACCCCTGTTTTCTATGTTTCTTTGATTTTGCAGATCTTTCGCTGTCTCGTCTCCAACATTGGCATGACCTAATTGAATTAGTTCATCAAAGTCATGAGGGGGAGAAATCAGAGAAGTCAAGGAGATTTTAAAGAGACAAAGAGCTCAAATGTTTATCTGCTGATCAAGATTCACTCAAAGATTCTATTCTCTCAGCTACAACAAATTCTTTTCTTGTTCCTGTTCCGAACACCACAGTTCATTCAAGATCATTCAAAAGAGGTGTATCGTCTTGAGCTTAAGCAGCAAAGAAAATTTTCAATCTGCAAGATGCTGAGAAGAAATTTTTTCTTAAAAGTCAGAAAGCTTCTGAAAGTCGCTTTGTTGGTCCGTGCTATTATAGAAGACAATTTTTGAAGACCAAAGCGCCTATGATTACTAAGGGGAGATTGTTAGGTCTGATTTTATAGTAATCATTGTATTTATAGGACTTGGTCAATACTGTGTTTAAAGGCTTATTTTTCTTGTATCTGACCAAGGGTATTTAAGCCCCTTTGGTCTTGTTGGTTGTAAGAAGTTTTACACGCACATTCAATACAATTCCTATCTTGCGCTCCTATTGTCTCTCTCTCTACTTTCTCTCTCTAGGGATTTAGAGATTCTTGGGTTAACAGTTTGTAATATGTGAGATTTGATTATCAATGACATATGACTACGATTCTTCATCCTGATTGTTTGTATTAATTAGAACTTGAATCTGGGAATTAAAATTGGTATCAGAGCAAATAGAAATTCAGAAATGGATTGAATTGAAAGTTTTAGTCGACATTTTTGAAGAACTCGCAAGTTACTGTTCAGATTCGATTTTTTGAAATATTGTGTTGTTTTGAAGCTAAAATTGATTGTATTAGATTCGATTTGTTGTTTAGAATGTTATTGATTTGTTTTGTTCTTCTTAATTCACAACAAATTGTTCGAATTTTGGATTTTTCTTGAATTTGTATTCAAAGTCTGTAAGAACTGTTATAGGATCAAAAAGCTTAAATTTGTGTTTGTTTTGTAAATTCAAGTATTGTAATATGTTCGAATTATGTTTGAGATGAGATCTGCAGAGTTCAAAGAAATTGGTGAAGAATTGGATCGAAATTAGATGGAAAAATCGATTTTTGTTCGAAGAGTCCAAGAACTCGCTAGATCCATAGAACGCGCAGATCAAGATCACGCAAGTCAAAGAACTCGCAAGTGTAAAACTCGGTAGAAAGGTTGTGCGTGAAGCTAAAACTCGCACATAACTAGGTGCGAATTTCTACTGTTCATTTCAGGTGTTTTGCGCTAAGTGTTTTTGAAATTTTACTAAGTTCAGAACTCGCAAGATCCTGTTCTTGCGCGTATGCATTTAGCGCGAAGTGGAATTTCAAAATTTAACTAAGTCTCGAACGCGCAAAGAATCTAGTTCTCGCAAGCTTCAGTTAGCGCGAAACTCAAAACTCGCAAGCTTCACTTAGCGCGAAACTCAGAAACTCACAAGCTTCAATTAGCGCGAAACTCAGAAACTCGCAAGCTTCAGTTAGCGCAAAACTCAAAACTCGCAAGCTTCAATTAGCGTGAAACTCGAAAACTCGCAAGCTTCGGTTAGCGCGAACCTCGAACTCGCACGAGCTTGTTAGCACGAACCTCAATACTCACATCCTTTGTTGTGCGTGAACCTCAAAACGTGTAAGTTACTGTGTTAGCGCGAAGTTGGTATTCTTTGGTTTGAGAGTTTCATACTTAGAATTTTTTTTTATCCATTTCATTTTTCTGAATTTCTAACGATCAAATTTGAAGTTCTTTTTGTTGAATCAAGATGACTTCTCAAGGAAAAATGACATCAAAGGAAGAGATTGCTAAACTTAAAGCAGAGCTTCTTTCTCTTGAAGACCGTTTTGCACGAAGATGTAAAAAGTTGGAAGAGTTACATATGGACGTTCTTGTATCTAAAAATCATATGGAATATTATAAGCAGAAACATGATGATCAAGTTGCCATTTACATTAGTCTTAAAGAGTGGATGCATGCACATATAGGTTTCCTAAAGAAGGCAACAAGTTCAGGTCAATATTCAGAATTTTTTGCCAAATACAAGGAACATACTCAACAACTTGAAAAAGAAGTTCTTCAAGTCTTGAAAGATGATAAATGGTTGGGAGCTGAGAAATTAAAGACTGAGAATTCTGAATTATTGCAAAAGATCTCTGATTTGGAAATTCAGATAACCCAGATCCAGCAAGCATATTCTGTTGATAGTTATGAGATGAAGATTAAGAATCTAGAGGATGCTAATGCTGAGCTTCAAAAGAAAATACCTGATCTGGAGAAAAGGATGGCCAAAGAAACATATGATTTTGAGATTGAAAAGAAATCTTTTGCAAAGAAGTTCTCAGATTTTTCCAGAAAGAGTTGTGAAGAGAAGAAAGCAGTTGAGCTTAAATGTATCAAGCTTTCTCAACAAGTAAATGACTTTGAGAAAGTAATCATTTTGGAAAGGGAAAAGTTTGCCAAGGAGAGAAAGGCAATAGAGCAAAAGAATGTTGGATTATTTAAAGAGATATCTGATGGAAGAAAGAATGTTGAGAATGGATTTGAAGAAGAAAGAAATATTTTTGAGGAAGAGATTAAGAATCTTACTGAGAAGCTATCTGAACTGTCTGAAAGTGCACTGAAAGAGAAGAAAACGAAGTCTGAATTCAAGAAGAATATTGACCTGCTCATTGTAGAAAGAGACAGTTTCGCTTCAAAGTTTAAAGAGCTTGAAGAGATTGTTTCCAAGGTGGTGGTGACTGAGCAAACGACTCCAGAGTCACAAATCCACACACCTAGAAATAATTCAGCTGACTTCAAAAAGACAGCCTCAAGCTCACATCAGAAACCTGTTTCTTCAAAAAGGTCAGTTAAATCTTATGATCAGATTCATACAACTAACCTTTTCTATGATAGAAATATAGATGGTTCAGGTACACATCGAAGAAGAAGGAGATACAAAGAAGAAGAAATGGTTTGGAAGGTAAAACCAGTAGATGAAGATAAGAAGAAAGATGAGAAGAAAGGAAAGAAGTCATATGTACATACACATCAAGCCAAGAAGAAGAATGTGCGTAAAGGTAAACCTGATCATATATACACAAAAGATCAATTAATCAGGTTATCAGGTAAGAAATATTATTGTCCTTATTGTCGTACACATGATCCTGTTCATAAAACAAGTGATCATTTCTGATATGGTTCTTATTCAGTTACTCCTATTCGAACTGCAACTAACATACATGGACCCAAATACCAGTGGGTACCAAAGCCGAAAACTAATTCTGTGTTGCAGGCACTTACTTTCAATGGGGAATAAAGAGAACCGAGGCTTCTAAGTAAATCAGCTTAGGACCCGTACTTCAACAAAGTTTGACTTCTAAACACAACTGTTTAGGACTCGCTTTTCAATGATGAAAAAGAGATGCTACTCTCGGGCTGATAAGAAAGTGTACTCAGATACTCAGAAGAGAAAATCGACCTTCAAGGGGGAGTACATAAATTGTTCTGGAAATTTGTATTCGGAAGATATGATGAATTACATTTCAAATGGAGTTAAAGATCTCTATCATGTGCCTTTTACTGGCAAATTTCAGATGCATATTTTCAGGGGGAGTAAGAATTATGATTTCTGATTATTTCAGATAAGAACTCGCACTTTAATCGTTTTATTGCTTTATGTCTTTTATTTTTGAATAAATTTTGTGAATAAAAGTTGCTTTGACTAGACTTTGAGACTTGTGCAGAATGAGAGAAGCTATCAAGATCATATCTTTATGACTTCAGCTGACTTCATGAGATTTAAGACTGCATGGAAAGGTTAAATTTCTTATCTTAATCTCATATATGGTTGAAAGAAGGACGACTTTCAATCATAGAAAACATGTTCGTAAATGTTCAAACCACTTCCCGATTCTTAAACAGATTTCATGAATTGGAAATGTGATTTTAAATGTATTCAAGATTTACTTGTGCTTACATGATTACAAACCGTGTGTTTTCAAAGATAAATACTTATGTATTGTCTTTTCTATATACTTTCAAGTATTCACACACACTGGTTTGACTTTTTGTACAAAATGTTCTTACCATGTCTCAAATTTTGAAACATATTTTTTGATGGTAGGACACCCCGCTTGTATTTCAAAGAATTTTGAGCATAATTTCATTTCGAAGCGGTTCATTTCAAGAAGGTCTATATTTTGGTTCATATAGACATTATCTATTATTCTTGACCATAAGCTTTGATTGCTACATCATATCATTTCTGATCATTTTTAATACAATGTCAGATTTTCAAACAAGTCTCTTGCATTCATGTTCATTTATTCAATATACTTGTTTGAAAATACTTCAATGTTTCAAACTGCTCATATCTTCATTATTATATTCTGAGCATACAGACATCTGACTTGTATTTGATCTTTAACTTATCAAGTTAAACCATTTTTGAGCAACATTATGCTTAATAGAAAAATATGGGTTCTTTGTGCTAAGACTTAAATGCAACTTCTATGGATTCACGTTTACCAGTGTTTCCTACCCAAGAAGTTAATCCTTAGTGATTGTGTGTGAGGAGTCTAAAAGAAATGAGTGTGGGTTGTGCGTTGAGGTAAAATGGAAAAGAGAGTTTGGTTAGATGTGAACTTATTGATTAAAAGAAAGAGGGTGTGAGATCAGAGTAAAAAGAATATCAAACTCTGCACCAACTACTTTCTGAGTTGGGCAGCCACCTTACTAATGTTTCACAATTCTTCGTGAACATTATTGAAACAGGCAAATAGCCCATGCCAACTATTGTTATAACCCCACCAACCACTCATTTTCTTCTTAAAAAAGAAAATGTTTCATATTTTCAAGGGGACGCGGCATATAATCTATCTGATTTTCATTTGGAAAATCTGGATATTGAAAAAGAAGGAAGTCTGCCCCACCTTCGCACTTCAATCATGCACATTGAGTCTAGCTTTATCTACTGTTGTCTTAGTGGTTTTACACAATGTTGAGCCTTAATAAAAGCAATCATCATATGTTTAATTCTTTCTACACTTGCACGAACACACAAGGAATTTGTTTTCTTGTTATAACTGTGTGTCCCAAAATGCAATCATTTATTCAAGTAAATCAATAAACAATACGATAATGCAAACCTGATATGATTATTCAATTGATTCAAAGGATTACAAACTTGAAATTGAAACCACTCTGTTTCTTGTTCTTCACGGCGCACACCACCAACACAGACCTTTCTCTCTAATTGATATTTTCTAATTAAGCCTCTTCTCTCTTAACCTAATCACCACTAAACAAAACAAATTTAAACAAAGGCTTAAGAACCTAATGCGCTTAACAAGGTTTAGGCCCAACAACTAAATCTAAACTTATAATGAAATATAAATACGAAAACATACTTTGACTATTTATTACAAAAGGACCCTAGACTATTTGTTGAGACGACTTTATCAGCTTTAACTTCAGATTTCCATCTTCAGATAATTATGATCTTGAATCCGATAAATATGTGCTTTAACAATCTCCCCCTTTGGATCACGATCATTCTTTAAGCTAAGAAAATGTAATCTTCCTCTTTGTCTTCAGAATATCTTCCATTTCTTATATCTTTCAGTTCTTGATTGACGCTTCTCCCCCTTTTTGATGAAAAGAGCAAAGAGTTCATCAAAACGTGTCTTCAAGAAATATCTTCCACCATTGATCATGCAAACAGAACCACTGATTATCCGTCAATTCATTAAGATGTTCATCCAGATCTTTGCAAATCTAGACAATATAGTAAATGAAGTGTAACACCTGAATCAACAAATGAATCAGTTAAAATTGCCTGTCAGTAACACATAGTCACTTTGTGTAACAAATACACAATACAAAGGAGCTTTTATGATGTTCACTCCCACAGGGCTTCCATTCAATCATCAAAAAACAACAAAGGTAATTTCTATGAACGTTATGACAAAGAAACAAATTCTTTGTGTGTTCGTGCAAGTGATAGAAAGAAATAAAGCATATGATGTTTGCTTATAAGGCTCAAAATGTGTAAACCACTGAGACAACAGTTAGTTAAACACAGACTCAATGTGCATTAGTGAAGTGTGAAGGTGGGGCATACTTCCTTCTTTTCAATATCCAGATTTTTTCAAATAAAAATCAGATAGCATATGTGTTGCGTCCCCTTTTGAAAATGAAACATTTTCTTGTTGAGAAGAAAATGAGTAGCTGGTGGGGTAATGTCAAGAGTTGGCATGGGCTAGTTGCCTGTTTCAATAATGTTCACCAAGAATTGTGAAGCATTAGAAATGTGGTTGCCCGACTCAGAAAGTAGTTGGTGCAGAGTTTAAAAATTCTTTTACTCTGATCTCTCACCCTCTTTCTTTTAATCTTTAAGCTCACATCTAACCGAACTCTCTTTTGACATATTCTCTCATCACACATCCCACACTCATTTCTTTTGACCCCACACATTCAATCACTAAAGGATTAACTTCTTGGGTAGGAAACACTGGTTAACGTGAATCCATAGAAGTTCAATGAAGTCCTAGCATACTGATCCCATGTTTTCCTATGAAGCATATGATGCCCAGATAGTTTAACTTTATCAGTTACGGCTCAAAAATGAATCAGTAAACATTTAAAATCACACTTCCAATTCAAGAAATCTGTTTGAGAATCAGGAAGTGGTTTGAACATATAAGAACATGTTTTCTTATGATTGAAAGTTGTCCTTCTTTCAACCATGAATGAGATGAAGAAAAGAAATTATACCTTTTGAGTACAGTCTCACATCTCGTGAAGTCAAGCTTAAAGTCATAAAGATATGATCTTGTAAGCATCTCTCAAGCTGCAAAAGTCTTAAGGTCTAGTCAAAGTAACTTTATTCACAAAAATTGAAATGACATAAAGCAGTAAAACACTTAGTGTACGAGTTCTGATCAGAAGTAATCAGAAGTCATAGCCATACTCTTTACTTCTATGCTCCCCCTAGAATCATGCATCACTAACAATTATCAGTAAGCACAATGCATTTAAATATGCTCCCCCTCAAACTAACATTGACCATCAATGAAATAGTTCTCACACTCCCCCTGAGATCATGAACAAACTTTTAAAAAGCAGGTATCATGCAGAAATAATAATAAAGAAATGCTAAAGAGACACAATAAAAAACTTTAATAGCTAACTACCGATTATGTCTTAAGATTTAGCATACCAAGTCTTGAGACAAGAAAATTAAATCTCTTTTCGTCTAAAGGTTTGGTAAACAAATCTGCAAGCTGATAATCGGTTTTTACAAAGTAAAGTTCAATTGTCCCCTTTTCTACATTATCTTTTATAAAATGATACCGGACATCTATGTGTTTGGTCTTAGTATGCTGAACAGGGTTAGCGGTAATCGCAATAGCGCTCTTCGAATCACAATAGATCGGGATTCTATTGAATTGAAATCCATAGTCACGCAGTTGTGTTCTCATCCACAAGACTTGCGAACAACATCTAGCAGCAGCTATATTTTCCGCTTCGGCCGTTGATGTGGAGACACATAATTGCTTCTTTGAAGCCCAACTAACGAGTTTATCTCCGAGAAATTGTATATGACCCGAGGTGCTTTCCCTGTCTAACATGCAACCAGCATGATCTGCGTCTGAATAAGATGTTAGCTCAAAGCTTGTATCCTTAGGATACCACAGACCAAGATCTGCAGTCCCCTTCACATACCTGAAAATCCGCTTTACAGCAGACAAATGGGATTCTTTAGGATTGGCCTGATATCTAGAACATAAGCATGTAGAAAAAATTATATCCGACCTACTAGAAGTAAGATACATTAAAGAGCCTATCATCCCTCTATAAGTCCTAACATCAACAGCCTTTCCCGAAAGATCGGTGCCAATCTTAGTACCAGGTGCCATTGGGGTACCAATCGGTTTACAATTTTCCATTTTGAACTTCCGAAGAATATCCAGAATGTATTTAGATTAATTGATAAAAATCCCCGTTGAAAATTGTTTGACTTGCAATCCGAGAAAGAAATTCATCTCTCCCATCATGCTCATTTGAAAACGTGACACCATGAGGTTTGCAAAGTTCTTACAGTACTTAGTATTTGTAGAACCAAAAATAATATCATCCACATATATTTGAATAAGAATGATATCGCCTTTATCCTTTTTAATAAAAAGAGTGGCATCAACCGTACCTTTTGTGAAATCCGACTTAACCAAGAATTGAGATAGAATATCATACCAGGCGCAAGGAGCTTGTTTCAGTCCATAGAGAGCTTTATCCAAGATGTAGACGTGGTTCGGATTATCAGGATTTACAAACCCTTCTGGTTGAGAAACGTAGACTTCTTCCTTGAGTACTCCATTCAGAAAAGTTGTCTTCACGTCCATATGATAGACGGTGAAGTTCTTGTGAGTTGCGTAGGCTAAGAACATCCGAATTGCCTCTATACACGCCACTGGAGCATAAGTCTCATCGTATTCTATCCCTTCCTCTTGCCTATATCCCTTGACAACAAGTCGTGCTTTGTTTCGGATAACGGTACCATCTTCATCTTTCTTGTTTTTGAACACCCATTTCGTACCAATGATGGTTTTAGCTTGCGGTTTGGGTACGAGTCTCCAGACTTTCGGTGCTTCAAACTGATTCAGCTAATCTTGCATCGCAGTTACCCAATCTGAATCGGCAAGGGCCTCAGATATGCGTGTAGGCTCGATCTTGCTCAGAAAGGATTCATACATACATAGATTTGATGTTGCCGACCTAGTTTGCACCGGTGCAGAAGGATTCCAATAATTTGATGTACCGGATGCTCTTTGGTCCACTTATGTTCATGAGGGAGTGGATTAGATGCATGTTGATCATTGTCCGCATCTAGGAATCCACTGGTATCTCCTTCAGATGGTTCAAAATTAACGGGGGCTTCAGTTGAAGTAGTCGTTGCAGAAGTTGCAGTAGGTACAGCTTGGTCAATCTGATGATCAGTCCTTAAAGTACATCCTACTGAGTCAGCTACTTCTGTCTCGGCGGTGTTGGTCACAACTTCAACTGTCGGAGTAGGCTTTTGAACTGGAACTTCTTGCTGAATAGGGGAACCAAATTCAGTAGAGATATCGGAAGTGGTCGGATGAATAGTCATCGAGTCTTCTATCCTGTCAACCACAACAGAGTTAGGCAATTTAGAACCAAGAAATTCATCATAGAACAGTTCAAATAATAACTCCAAATCAGATAATTTAGAAGTAGACGAAGAAGAGTCATCTGATTTGTTCTCATGAGGTGCAGGTCCTGAACTGGTTGGTCCAGAAGCTAATACTCCGGTAATTACGGGTTCTGAACTGATGTGCTCAGAATCCATTTCCTCATCAAATGTAACATTTACGCTTTCGATCACAGTCTTCGACTTCTTCAAGTAAACCCGATATACAGTAGATGTCGAGGAATAACCAACGAAGATGCCTTCATCCGCCTTAGCACTGAACTTGTTCAGATTCTCTCTGTCGTTTAGAACAAAACACTTACAACCAAAAACATGAAAATATTTAGTGGTTGGTGTTCGATTGTTGATCAACGCATACGGAGTCTTCTGAAATCCGCGGTGTATCATAGAGCGATTCTGAGTGTGACACGCAATCGATACAGCTTCAGCCTACAAAAATAAAGGTAAGTCAGATTGGTTAAGCATTGTCCGAGCGGCCTCGACAAGTGTAAGATTTCGCCTTTCGACGACTCCGTTCGGTTGAGGCGTGCAAGCAGCAGAGTATTGATGTGATATCCCGACCGATTCGAGATATTCTTCAACTATCTTGTTCTTGAACTCTATGCCGTTGTCAGTCCTGAGAATCTTGACTTGTTTTTGCAGATTGACTTGGGTCGTCTTCAGAAACGTAATGAGAACATCGAGAGTCTCATCTTTAGATCGTAGAATTTTAACCCAAGTGTATCGCGTATAGTCATCCACGATAACCAGCACATACTTCTTTCCACCAAAGCTTTGTGTTCGCATAGGACCGCATAGATCCATATGCAACAACTCTAATGGAGAAATAGTACAAGGTTCAGGCTTTGGTTTGTGTGGGGCTCTCTTCATCTTTCCCTTTTCACACGCTGCACATAGATGTTCTCTTTCATATTTCAGCTCTGGAAGTCCTTTCATTAGCTTGCCACTGACCACCTTGTTGATGTACCGAAAGTTGAGGTGAGAAAGCCGTCGATGCCATAACCAGCTTTGTTGCATCAAGGCCTTTGATAGTAGACAGACCTGATTGTCAGCCTGGACCTTTGACAAGTTGATGGTGTAGAGGTTTGACTTGCGAGTGCCGACCAAGAGTTCTTTCCCGTCTTCAGTGCGTACCGAACATGTCTTGGCCTTGAAATTAACCTCTAAGTCTTTGTCGCAGAACTGGCCAATGCTGAATAGGTTGTGCCCTAAGCCTTCAACGTAGCTCACCTTCTTGATCATAAGATTTTCATGTACAACATCACCATATCCCAGAATAGGTGAAAACTGATCATTCCCAAAATGAACTGTGCCGCAATATTCGTCTGTAAAATTAGACAACATACTCTTCTTCCTGGTCATATGCTTGGAACACCCGCTATCCAAGTACCACATATGACGGGTCTACACAACACAAATCAAGAAAGAAGAGGTTTAGGAACCCATTTAAAAATGGGACCTCCACTGTTAGTACTTGATTTTGGCACCCATTTAAATTTGGGTCCGCTTTTTCTTTGAAAACCAGAATCATGATAAGACGAATGATAATGATAAGATGAAACATTATATGAACCATACCAAACATCAGAATATTTACGAGAAGCATAATCACATTCACCATAATTTAAAAACTTTTTATTTGATGGTGCTAACTGAAATAATTGCTTTATAGAGTACTTCTTGCGAGAATCAACAAGATTAGATTTAAAAGTAGCAACATTCACAATCACATCATCTGTACTAGAAGTCTTTTTATTCAAAATAAAACTAGAACTAGATTTAGCTTTCTCGTCTATCTTCTGTTTCGGTATCCATGCAGTCTTAACTCCAACCCTTTGCTTTCTCAAATCTGAAACATGTGAAACTTTAGAGTTAGAATGATGAGAATTAAGAGAATGCTTCTTCTTTGGCTTACCAGTGGGGATCGGTTTCTGTGAAAGCTGAGATTTTTGTTTCTTACCTTTTGATTTCTTTGATTTCACATAAACTGATTTATCAACTTTCGTTGATGTTTCACCTTTGTCAAAAACACTGGGTAATCAAAGGAATTAACAACACAAGATGAATGATAAGGAAGTTTAGAAGAAGAATCAAACTGAGAAACACAATCATTTAAAAAACCTTCAGAGTTTAATAAATTAAGCTCATTATCAAGGGAACCAGATTTGTCATCCGAATTTAAAGTCTTGGAGATTTTAGGAAAATTAGAAGTTTTGAACACTGTTGAAAAAACTGTTTGTTCTAAGTCCATCAAAATTCTTTCTTCTATAAGAGTATTCTCGAGTTCAGAAATTTTACTTTCCAAAACTAGAGGAGGGACGTAAATCTTACCTTCGATGGGTTTAGCCTCCAACTCTTGTACAGAATAACTCTGAAAGTAATCATTTGAAAGAAATTTTGATTTATTAGAACTATAGCTGTTATTCAACTTCTTATAGAGAAATGGAAGTTGAACTTTAGATGTGTTCTTTCTTTTATCATATTCAATGGCTTTATCTTTTTCAGACAGACTAGTCCAAAAGGGTTTGAGTTCATGTTGGTCCCGGAGGTGCTTAACAAGTTTGTAGAAGGGGGGGGGGGTTGAATACAAACACAGAAATTAAAGTTTAATAATTTGTTTATTGATAAATCAAAATACAATTTACAAGTTCGTTGCGGAATAAGATTAAGACAGACTCAATCTAAACAAACTTAAGAAACACTAAGATAATTGCACAAGAAATTCAGAGAATGGGGAATTAAGAGAGATAGAAAACAAGGGTTTCTATATGGAGTTCAAGGATTAAACACACCTTCAGATGAAGGGGTGAACTTCCTATTTATACCCTATGCATTAAATGCATGGCAGGGTACTTTACACGTGGCGTTCATAGATTGGCTTTGGGAGTCTGAATTTTGGGAGACATGCTTTCGGCCGGGTCATGAACAGTGTAGTTGACAGAGTTGTTGTACGTATGGTTGCAGAGACTTGTCCGTTCTGACACATAGTACTAGTTTGTGCAAGGATAGACAAAAGGAAACTTGAGGCATAAGCATTGTGATCGATTGATCGCTGAGTATCTCTTCTTGCAGAGATAAAGAGGTTCAGCTATCGCTGAAGCTTTTCCTCATGTTCCTTCGCGTATTTGTAGAGTTGTCTTTGCTTCATTGATATCCGCATCAGGTCACTAGAAGACTTCTCTTTGTTCCGCAACTTCGTCTTCGATTCAGCTATGAACATATGTTGACGCGAGACTTGTCTTTAGGGATTACGTTGGCTGTTTACTTCAGAAACTATCAGTGATAACTGAACAGACTCAGTCTAATCACTAAAAGTGAAACACTAATACATAGAAATGTTTATAAGAAAGACTATCAGCGATAACTGAACAGACTCAGTCTGATCGCTGATGGTGAAACACTAATACATATTAAAACGTAATTTTCACTAAGTATAGAAGAGGGTCTTTATCAAATCACTGAGAGAGTTTGGATCAACAATCTCCCCCTATTTGATAATGACAAAGTGACTGGAGAAAATTACTTTATAATTCAAAAAGATGGAATAATCAGGACTCGTAACATACATGTCCCAATTACTATTTTGAGGGATCTTTTACAGCTCTGATGGAGTTAAGTACTTTACTGAAATTTCATTAATCCAAGAAGAGAATTACAAGGGATGAAAATTACAAGTACAAGTGAATAACTAACTACTGTAAGTACAACTAATAGATTACAGAAAAGAAAACTAATCTATCAGCTATAAGAAGACTTAGGAGGATTTATCATATACTCAGGTATTTCTTCTCCTTTCTGTCTTCGTTCCAAAGATTATTGGATGATAATTTCTTTAATTTTCTCAGCAGCAGGGAAGAAGTCACACCATAAGCATAAGAGATCCTTGAGACGATTTAAGGGACAGATAGGAATCTCAGAGACTCTTTGAAATCTGAGTTCCTCATCATCATCTCTGAAGAATATTCCATAAGGATTGTCAATTACTTGACCAGCTTGAAAAGGACCACCAGGAGGCAGAGATAAATCCAGAACTGAAAGATCAGGAGGAGGACCAAACAGTGCATCTCTTGAAAATTTGATAGAAGTTTCATTCCTGATGATGGCGACGTCTTCAGAGGAGGAGGACCCAATTCTTCTTTTAAGTTTCAAAGATTTGGGAGGAAGAGGAGATGGCAGCTTCAGTACAGAAGTGACTCTATTTATGAGGGCTTCAATAAGTCCTTCAACGTAGCCTCTGTATGTAGATTTGGATTTCTACAGCGCATCCTAGAACTCTATCCATTCCGTAAATCCGAAGCTCTCAAGTTTGGATACGTACATAGCTTTTTGGGTTCCATCCTCTCTGGTAATCTCCATGGTCACTGAGAGTTGATCCTTCTTCTTGCGACCAGAGATAGTCACGGCTGATATTGGAAGAAGATCAGAACGATAATCCATCTTCTGTTTACACCATTCGATAGACCTATCGTTGATCTCTTGAGAAGATTGAATCTTTAAAGCGAGTTGGGTGTCTCGTATACATTCAGCGATCAGTTTCTCAGCTTTGGCAGATTCTTCTCGTTCAGCTTCAGTGAGGAAGTCGAGCTCTGAGAAGGATGTTTGAAGAGGGATTTTCAGCCGTTGACTTTCTAGTGAGCGATCATTTCAACTCTTTTCTTCACCACTTTCTCTGACCAATGAGATGGTCGAGAGGGCCTTCCTGGATGGACCAGGTAATCTTCTTCTTCTTCTTCATCAATCTCAGTGATAGAGATTGGGATTATTTCTTTAGCGATAGTAGCTGGAATTATTTGTAGTTCAGAACCCTTAAGCAGGGGTGAGAACTGTCTGGATAGAAAATGAAGGAAAGAAGGGATAAGTGTATATTTTTAGAAAAAGAGAGATAAAGGCTAGAAGGAAATAGGGGTTTGGAAAGAGTAGGAGAGTGGTACAATTGAAAGACATACCTGAGAAGGATGCTCCCCCTCAGATTGTGATCCAGTCCTCAAGCATTCTTCAGCGATTGGTTGCTTGTCTTTCATTTGCGAAGGAGCACTTGAAGATGTATCTCTTCTCACCCCTGCTTTGACAACCTCTTGCGAAGTTGTCCCTGATGCTACGTTCGGCTTGGAGAACCACATAGATTGGTCTTCTTCATCGTCGTCGTCATCATTGGAGGGTTGATCCTTTTCTTGATCATCAAGATCTAGATCATCTTCCTCTTCATCGTCTTCTTCCTCATCATCTTCAAAGAGAAGAGAATGAATAGATGAGGGTTCTTTTTCCTTCTCCCCCTCTTTGTCATTATCATCGGCAGGAGGTTGCTCAGCTTCTGGAGTAGCTGTTGAAGCTTTTAGCACTTGAACGTCAGCCTCCAGACGCTTGACCCGTTCTTCAACTGCAGGGATGTCGCATGTGGCATCATGGATGAATTCCACAGCGATGTTGAGATTGGTCCGATCATCTTCAGTGAAGGAGGGAGGCAGCGCTGGAGCTGGTGCAGTCACCTTTTGTAGAATTTGCTGAAGAAGGGACGTGCAGAGATCAACCTTTGAAGAGAGATCTCGAACTTCAGTGGTAAGAGACTCAAATCGCCCCTGAAAGAGTTGAGAGGACTCTTTGAGTTGGACAACTTGTTCTTCAACAGCTGAAAGTTGGGAGTTCTGAGCTTTGGATGAGCAGGTCGCTGTCAACCTCTTCAGCTCCTCACCAGCCTGATTGACGGCACTGGTGGTGTCGTTAATGGTGTTGGTGAGAGCGTCCACCTTTTCTCCCAGACTGTTGACATGCGTGTCAACAGACGCCAAACTAGGACCTGAAAATAATGTGAGTTCAGATACGGGCTTATTTGGAGAGGTGGGGAAAGAAGTGTTTAGGATTATAGGTGTACCTGACGTATCAAACATTTTGTAGAACTGCATAGATTCCTCAAACGTTTGATGTTCAGGTCCTATAGGTAAAGAGGTAGCGGGTTCAGAGACCAAAGGAGAAGAGAAAGGAAGAGTTATGGGGATAGAAGTAGGGTTGGGGTTAATCTCAGCGAATGAGATAGTAGGTGGGGTCACTAATGATGTGACAACGATTGAAATCACTGACACGGCAGGTTGAGTGACTTCTGGAGTTGTGGAGGAAAGACCCACAAATGCATCTAAGGTAGCTTGTTGAGAAGCTCCCTTAGGTATAGTACTAGAGGGTGTACTTTCCTTAGTCTTTTTGGCCTTTTTGGATGGACCAATCGGACTAGCTGATGGTCGTTTGGAAGTAGTAATAGCGACAGGGATAGCAGACGAAGGAACCGTCTGCGTGGTCGCTGAAAATGAAGAAGAATGGAGAGAGAGACGAGAGCGAAGGAGAGAGATACTTACCTCGTTGGCTAGTGGCTTTACCTCCAGTGATCGTTGACCTATCCTGGCAAAAGTGCCATCATCTTTGGTGGGATCGGTGTTGGGATAGAGGAACTTGATGTACGTACATATGAAACGTACATACGAGATCTTGGGATCTCGTTCAGGCTTCTCTAATCTCGACCTCAGGTCTTCAAAGATTGCAGTGGCGTAGTCAAAGTTTTGACCAGCGATAACGGAGTAGGCCATCTGCAGTTGTGTTTTGCTGGCTTGATCCAGCGAACCACTCTTCCCGCTCATGCACTGAATTATGTGCGAGAAGATGAAGTTCAGTTGTGAAGGCATCTGAGCTTTGAGAATCTTGGTGAGCTTCTTGTTGGGAATAGAAGATCTCGGTTTGTTTTCCCAACAATAGCTCATTGCATCCAGAAAGGATATCAGCTCAACATCAATGGGGAGTGCATCGAACCCACTCTTTGGTTTGTCAGGGAATCTTAAAGATTTCCTGAGGCTAAGAGCGGTCATGCTCCCTGGCCCCAAATCCGTGCTGAAGGAGATAGCAGGGACTCGTTCACCTTTCTTGTTGGTGAGTTCAGTTGCATCAGCAGTGAACCAGAACTGCTGGAGTAGAGTCTTTGAAGGATTAGGATCCACAGTGATCGCGTAAGCTATGCATGATTGTTTGAGAAATTCAGCAGCTTCCACCAGATGTGGGTATTTGTCAGCTTTAAACTCGAGTCTTCCCAAGTGATTACATTTAGTAATCTCAACTTCAGTGATAGCGAATCGTACATGCTTGGAAGCAACGATTGAAGATTGTGCCATTTCTGTTATGGAAAGAAGCATAATAGAAGAAATGATTTAGACTAAAAAATAAGAAGATGTTTACCAGATTCCATATTTAGGAAAGAAACTAGAAAAAATATCGAGTTATTTTTTAAGAATAGAAAAAAAAATGGTGTTCTGGGTAGAAAGAATGAAGAACACGTTAAAAATCAGTGATTAATGTATTTTTCAAAAGCTTTTAATCATTTGAAGAAAGTTCAGTGATTAAAGTTTATATTTTGAAGAAAAACATCTTGAGTTAAGATTCAGTTGAGAGAACATACCTGAGAGTCAGAATGTTTATCAGAGAGAGAACAATGAGAGAGGAACTTTTGATTACTGACATAATACATGAACGCTGAAGATTTACTCTTCGAGGTTCAGCATTCCAAGCTCACTGATGAGAAAGTTGAACCTTGTCTCATCAAGAGGTTTGGTGAATAAATCAGCAAGCTGAAAGTCAGTAGGGATAAAGTGAAGTTCAATATCACCGTTCATCACATGATCTCTGATAAAGTGATATCTGATCTCTATGTGTTTCGTCTTTGAATGTAGCACTGGATTATTTGCTATGGCTATAGCACTAGTGCTGTCGCAATAGATGGGAATTTTTGACAGCTGAAGGTCATAATCTAATAGTTGATTTCTCATCCACAAGATTTGAGAACAACAGCTTCCAGCGGCTACGTATTCAGCTTCAGCTGTGGAGTGGACACAGAATTTTGCTTCTTGCTTGTCCAGCTTACCAGCTTTCCTCCCAGGAGTTGACATCCACCAGTGGTACTCTTTCTGTCGAGTTTACAGCCTGCAAAATCACTATCAGAATAACCAGTTAGATCGAACACTGAGTCTTTGGGATACCAAAGACCGAGGTTAGGAGTTCCTTTCAGATATCTGAAAATTCGCTTTACAGCGATCAGATGGGATTCCTTGGGTTCAGATTGATAGCGTGCACATAAACAAGTAGAGTACATAATGTCAGGTCGGCTTGCTGTTAGATACAGCAGGGAGCCTATCATTCCTCTATAGGCAGTGACATTAACAGGTTTACCAGAAGGATCTTTGTTAAGTGTCAGGGGTGGTGCCATAGGAGTCTTCATTGCTGAAGTTTGTGTGAGATCAAACTTCTTCAGCATATCTTTAACATACTTACCTTGGCAGATAAAAGTACCTTTGTCAGATTGTTTAATCTGAAGACCAAAAAAATATGTCAGCTCACCCATCATACTCATTTTATATTCTTTCTTCATTCTTTCAGCGAAGCGAGTACACAGAGATGGGTTAGTAGAACCAAATATTATGTCATCAACATATATTTGTACAAGAATTATTTGACCTTTTATCTTTCTAAAAAATAACGTATTATCAATTTTGCCACGTTCAAAATTTTCAGAGATAAGAAAAGATGAGAGAGTGTCATACCAAGCTCGAGGGGCTTGTTTTAGACCATAGAGAGCCTTATCCAATTTATAAACATAATTTGGATACTTAGGATCATAAAATCCTGGTGGTTGTTCTACATAGACTTCTTCATTCAGCTTTCCATTTAGGAACGCTGATTTTACGTCCATTTGATACACAATGAAGTCTTTATAGACTGCATAAGCTAAGAATAGTCGAATTGCTTCGAGCCTAGCCACAGGGGCAAAGGTTTCATCATAGTCTATACCTTCCTCTTGTCTGTATCCCTGAGCAACAAGTCGAGCCTTGTTGCGGGTTACAGTTCCATGTTCATCTAACTTGTTTCTAAACACCCATTTGGTGCCTATAACAGTTTTGTCAGATGGTCTAGGAACAAGATTCCAAACTTTGTTACGAGTAAACTCAGTCAGCTCTTCTTGCATAGCGCTGACCCAGTGTGGATCTCTGAGGGCATCATCAGTCTTCTTTGCTTCTATTAAAGAGAGAAAATTTACAAAGAGACAGATATTACCTTAGCTTCGTCGTGTCTGAATACCTGCTTCGAGATCACCAAGAATTTGATCTATTGGGTGATCTTTGGTCCATCGCTGAGCAGGAGCATGATTGCTTAACTCAGAGGTTGGATCAACAATTGGAATGTTTATTGATGATGACGTTTGAGGTTCATCGGCAATTAACTGTTGAGAAGGTTCATCAGAGAGGTTTTCAGACGAAGGTAGATTTGATGGTAGTAGTGTGTTTAGAGGTTCTGCTGAAACCCATGAGGTGGTTTCAGCGGTAGGATGTATAATGTTTGGATCATCATCGGTGGCTGGAGGATCAAAATGCTGATGGTTTGAGAAGAAAGGTTTTGTTTCTCTGTAGTGAGAAAGCATCCAAGCATTTAACTCTTCATTGTCAGTGATTGGTTTGGAGTTCGCTGAGCGAGTTTCATCAAAAGTGACGTGAATTATTTCTTCTTCGGTTTGTCTTCTCTTGTTGAAAACTCTGTAGGCTTTGGAGATGGAGGAATATCCTAGAAATATTCCATCATCAGCTTTTGGGTCGAACTTTCCAAGTTGATCTCTGTTGTTTAAGATAAAGCACTGACAACCAAAGATATGAAGAAAACTGATAGAAGGCTTCCTTCCAAGAAAAAGTTCATAAGCTGTCTTACCAAATCGCTTTATTATCAGCGATCTGTTTTGAGTAAAACATGCAGTATTTACAGCTTCTGCCCAAAATTGAGTAGGGAGATGAGAATCGCTGAGCATTGATCTAGCAGCTTCTATGATTGTTCTGTTTCTTCTTTCAGCGACTCCGTTTTGCTGAGGTGTTCTTACTTAAGAGAAGTTGTGAGAGATTCCCTTGTTCTCAAAGATATTGTTCAGGGAACTGTTTTTGAATTCAGTTCCATGATCACTTCTTATTGAGCGAACAGTAAGATTGTTCAGCACTTCCATCTTTTTCACAAAAGATATCAGTTCTTCTGGAGTATCACTCTTACAGTGAAGAAAGATAACCCAGGTGTAGCGAGAATATTCATCTACAATGACAAGTGTATATTTCTTTCCAGCTATTGATTGGATGTTGACAGGGCCAAACAGATCCATATGCAAGAGCTGAAGAGGGCTTGTCACTGAGGAAACTTGTTTCGACTTGAAACTAGCTTTTGTTTGTTTTCCTTTTTCACATGTTGAGCAGAGAGATTCTTTAGCATATGAGTGCTGAGGAAGACCAGAAACCAGTTCCTTAGATGAGAGAGAATTCAGGGTTTTGAAATTTAGATGAGAGAGCCTTTTATGCCATAGCCAGTTGACATCAGAAGAGGCCTTAGAGAGAAAACATAAGTTATCAGTGATAGTAGAGTCCATATCTATTACATAGACATTTTCTCTGCGATGACCACTGAGAGCAAGTTTTCCTTTTTCATCTACCACTGAACATGCTTTCTTAGAAAAGCGAACTTCGTAATCTTTGTCACATAGCTGACTGATGCTTAGAAGGTTGTGCTTCAGTCCATCTACATAAGCGACTCTTCGAAAGGTAGTTGTCCCATTGCTAAGGACACCAAACCCTCGGGTAAATCCTTTTCCATTTCCACAAAAGGTCACAGAGGGACCTTTCTCTTCCTTGTATTCAGTGAGCAGGTCTCTTTGTCCAGTCATATGACGAGAACATCCACTATCGAGATACCAGATGCCCTTTGATCCCTGTACACATAAGGAAGATTAAGCGTTGTTTGGTACCCACTTTTCAATGGGTCCTTCAGAGTTAGTGAATAAGGAAGGTTCAGCTCTCTTCTTAGCAGATGAAGATTCAGCTTCAGTGGTAATCTTCACTTTGGTTAATTTCTTAACCTTAGTGGTATTTTTCACCTTGGTTGATTTTTCAACCTTGGTGACCTTCTCAGCTTTAGAGGCATTTTTCTTCACTTTAGCTATTTTATCAGATTTAGTGGCAGTTGGACATTTGCTTGCAATATGATCAGTAAAACCACAGTGATAACATTTTCTGTATCTGAAAATGGTTTTAGGACCAGAAGTAGAAGGTTTTGCATGTTTAAGATGAGCAGGGCCAGGTCCAAGAAGACTTTTCTCTTGAGATCTGGGAGGAATTTTCATTTCTTCAGATCTCAGCAGTTTAAGGTCAATCTTTAGGTTTGGAGGACAGAGATCAAAGATTTCTATCACAGAGCTAGAGGATTGCTTAGCTGAAGGTTTAGAAGGAACTTTCAGCTTTGCTTTCCCGGTTGCCTTCTGAGGAAGGAGAATGCACTTTCCTTTATCCGTAGACTTAGTGTCTTTGGATTTTTCTTCAGGAATGGGATTTGAAGAAGAGCAGGGATAGAATTGATTATGAGAAGTGTCAAAGGAGGTGACAAAAGTTCCAGACTTAAGCGAGGAACTTTCTTCCTTAGGATCGTCCTGAGGTGTCCAAAAACCAAGACCAGTTTTATCACTTTCAGTAGTTTGATCATTTATTATCTCAGAAATCTTTGTTGATGATTTGCACCATTTTTCAACATGAGCCTTTTCTGCTTTTAGAGCAGCAATGGCTTGTTCGCGTTCAATGCTGATGATTTCATTTATAATGACTTGATCTTTTAACTTTTCTTCTAAAAGATTTAGTTCACTGATCTTTTCATGACATCTCTCTAGCTCTTGAGTTAAATGTACATTTTTATTCTCAACTTGAGTTTTGTCGTTTAGAGCATTATAAAGGTCAATTGTCAGCACATCAACAGCATGACTTCTCTCAGCTTCAGGCAGAGAGGGATTTGTAGAGATGAATACCTGAGATAATATGTAGCTCATAGAAGGTTCAGGTGGTTCTTCTACTTCTTCTTTAATCTCAGCCATGAGTCAAAGATTAGCGACTTCTTCATCATCAGAAGATGATTCTTCTGATTCAGCCCAGTCATGTTCTTCAGCGATGAGACCTTTACCTTTTCGCTGATAGCTTTTCAGCTTTTGATATTTGTTCTTCAGCTTATGGTATTTGTCATCACTGGATCTTCTTGAGGTAGAAGGTTTGAAGACCTTTTTCGACCTGCACTCACTAGCAAAATGTCCAATTTTTTCGCAGTTATAACAAGTGGCAGTAGCCTTATCAACCGGAGTTGATTTTGGCTTTTTAGTAAGAGAGAGAGGTTTACTTCTTCGGAAGTTACTCTTTCTTGCAAATCTCTTAAAAGAGTTTGTCAAGAGTGCTAAGGACTCATCAAACTCTGAAAGATCAGGGTCTGATAGATCCTCAGATTCAGAATCTAACTCAGTGATGGTGAGAGTAGATCGCTGAGATGGAATTATCTCTGAAGAGACTAAAGCAACAGGAGTGCTTTTGGAGTCTTTAGAATCTTTTACAAGATTCTTTTTCAGAAGATTAGATTGCTCATAGTTGAGCAATATTCCATACAGAGTGCTTAAAGAGAGAGTATGTAAGTCTTTTGTCAGCTTAAGACATATTGAATAACTGTCCCAGCTTTCAGGAAGACTTTCCAAGAATTTTGTTAGGACCTCAGAATTAGAATAGGTCCTTCCAACAGTTCTTAGGTCAATGATTAGGCAGTTAAACCGCTGATGAATGTCAGAAAGAGATTCATTCTTACCAGCGATAAAACTTTCATACTGTCTTACCAAGTAAATCTTTCGAGTCTCTTGGATTTCAGTGGTGCCCTCGTATTGAACACATATGGTTTCCCACATTTCTTTAGAAGTTTTCAGATGCATGATGGAATGGAAAACTTCATCAGGCAGAGCCATTGAGATAATGGTCTTTGCTCTTGCATCTATGCCTACCTTCTTTTTATCTTCATCACTCCACTGTCTTATTTCCTTAACGACATATCGTTCAGGGACAGCTTCAGTGGTGGCAGTAGCGGGAACCGCAACTATAATTCTAACAGGTTCATAGGGTCCGTTTTCTATATATTCAGGTATAGTAGGATCCGCACCTTCAAGAAATAGCATCATTCGATTTTTCCATAGAGAAAAGTTATCTCTGCTAAATCGAGGAGGTTTAGAAAGTGAACCATTATCATAGTAGTTTGTGTTTGTGTTTAGTGCCATTTTAGAATAGCAAGGAAGAGTATACAGCAAGATCTTGTTTATTAGTTTAAACAAACTGCTCTGATACCACTTGTTGGTCCCGGAGGTGCTTAACAAGTTTGTAGAAGGGGGGGGGGGTTGAATACAAACACAGAAATTAAAGTTTAATAAATTGTTTATTGATAAATCAAAATACAATTTACAAGTTTGTTGCGGAATAAGATTAAGACAGACTCAATATAAACAAACTTAAGAAACACTAAGATAATTGCACAAGAAATTCAGAGAATGGGGAATTAAGAGAGATAGAAAACAAGGGTTTGTATATGGAGTTCAAGGATTAAACACACCTTCAGATGAAGGGGTGAACTTCCTATTTATACCCTATGCATTAAATGCATGGCAGGGTACTTTACACTTGCCGTTCACAGATTGGCTTTGGGAGTCTGAATTTTGGGAGACATGCTTTCGGCCGGGTCATGAACAGTGTAGTTGACAGAGTTGTTGTACGTATGGTTGCAGAGACTTGTCCGTTCTGACACATAGTACTAGTTTGTGCAAGGATAGACAAAAGGAAACTTGAGGCATAAGCTTTGTGATCGATTGATCGCTGAGTATCTCTTCTTGCAGAGATAAAAAGGTTCAGCTATCGCTGAACCTTTTCCTCATGTTCCTTCGCGTATTTGTAGAGTTGTCTTTGCTTCACTGATATCCGCATCAGGTCACTAGAATACTTCTCTTTGTTCAGCAGCTTCGTCTTCGATTCAGCTATGAACATATGTTGACGCGAGACTTGTCTTTAGGGATTACGTTGGCTGTTTACTTCAGAAACTATCAGTGATAACTGAACAGACTCAGTCTAATCACTGATAGTGAAACACTAATACATAGAAATGTTTATAAGAAAGACTATCAGCGATAACTGAACAGACTCAATCTGATCGCTGATGGTGAAACACTAATACATATTAAAACGTAATTTTCACTAAGTATAGAAGAGGGTCTTTATCAAATCACTGAGAGAGTTTGGATCAACAGTTCAGGATGTTGAGGAGCCAACAAATAAACCCAAAGTCATAAAGTGCAGGCACTTCAGATATAACATTTTTGAGACGATGTGGGTTCTTGTAACCAAGTCCCCAAGTATCAGGTTTCTCTTTAGGTTTATTCAAATGAATAGTGTGTTCAGTTTGACCAATAGTATGTAATTTTTCTTCCAGAGCATTCACCTTTTCTATTAAAGATTTATTCTCTTTTGAAGTAGAAAAGTACCTTTTAGCAATCTCTCTAGATTTAAACTCACATTCTTTAAACTTTGAATCAGTTTCAGATAACTCTTTATTAATTATAGTGTTAAGTCTAATTTTGTAGTAATCATTGTATTTATTTTACAACTTTTAATGCTTTTAGTAGTGTATTCTGTTTGTAAGGGCTAGGGTATTTAAGTCCCCTTTGCGCCTTTGTTTTGTAACATTTCAGACACGCATATTGAATACACTCTCTACTTTGTGCTCCATTGTTACTCTCTCTCTACTTTCTCTCTCTAACGAATCAGAGATCTTTGGACTCTCAATTGGTATCAGAGCAATCTGAATCCTGAGAGATTGAGAGATTAGTGTTTTTGTTTCTGGATTTGGGAATTGAAGCAGAAAACTCGATTGATTTTCTTGATTTTTCAAGAAAATCTCGTTTTTTGCTTATTCATCAAATTTGGATTGTTTGTTGATCTTTTTGTGTTGTTTTTGGACTTAATTGTTTCGTTTCTGCAAATCGATCATAATTGTTTCTTTGTGTTGGGCATAAAAATCTTGTTTAGATCTTCAATTTGCAAATTTAGCATTTTTCTGGAAAAACGACTTTCTTGTTCTGTTCTTGTCAAATTTTCAGATTCTGTTGTTTTTGATTGAAATTGTTTGATAAAATGTGTTAGAATATAGTTTTCGAAGTTGAGTGAATGCTTTTCTTGAATTAATTTCGATGTTGTAGCTGATCTTGCATGAATGGTTTGAGTTTTTGTTAGTTTGCGTTTCATTCTTGTTAGTTTGCGGGTTATTCATGTGAGTTTGCGGGTCATTCATGTAAGTTTGCATGTCTATCTTAGTTTTCATGAATTCTGTTGTGTTCATGAACTTTGCATTTCATTCAAGGAAGTTAGCGTTTATCCTTGTTAGTTTGCGTGTCATTCAAACTTGTATGCGTATGATTCTTATACTTTGCGTTTCAATCTTTCACTCTTAGATATAATGATATAACTCTGGTGTTAGAAAAAAATTTCAGATTTGCGGTTCTCTCTGGAAACGCAAAGATTGTTTCTCGGTTCTAGTCTAACACGCAAATCATCTGTTTGCGTTTCTCAAGAAAACCGAGAAGTCTCTGACCCGCGAAGTCTCTCACCCTACTTTGCGTGTCTAACTAGAAACGCAAAGTGAACTTTGCGAGTCTAGTTAGAACCGCAAAGTGTACTTTGCGCGTCTAACTAGAAACGCAAAGTGTACTTTGCGATTCTAACTTGATACGCAAACCTTCTTGTTTAGTGTTTGTTTTTTCTTTTGAATTTCTAAGTATAGTGTTCAGATCATGTTAGACCCGCAAAGTCTACTTTGCGTGTCTAACTAGAAACGCAAAGTCAACTTTGCGAGTCTAGTTAGAAACGCAAAGTGTACTTTGCGCGTCTAACTAGAAACGTAAAGTCTACTTTACGCTTCTAACTTGACCCGCAAACCATACTTAGAAATTTTTTTATTTTTTTATTTTTATTATTTTTTTTGTTTCTTTCTTCTTTTCTTCTAATTCTTCTTCATTTTGTTTTCCAGGTCTCTTATGGCTTCCAAAACTAATTCTGATCCCATGATTCAAGATGAGAATGCCATTCTCGACGATCCATCTGATCGAGCTTCTCATGATACTCCAATGCCGTCACATCCTTCTGTAGGGGCCGATCTTTCTGCTTCAAGACGTACACCAAATGATGTATTCCCAACCATCATGTACATGCCATACAAGCCAAACAACTATCACGTGGACTTTGACAGAATCAAGATTCATCCCGTGATACGATCATTCTGGCACTGACAGTGCAAGTCTACTGTATCTCCGATTGTTCCATGCAGTCGTCTATGACTTGCATGTCGACTACACGTTTATCTTCTGGACAGAACTCTCGGAGGTAGTACATGACAAGTTCACCAACAGGAAACAAAAGTTTATTTCGTTTGTCGGATTTATGAAGCTTATTGTTCGAAGCATGCTCCGTAGCAATCCTTCTATTCCTCGCAGGTTGTCTTGGCCATAGATTCCAGAATCGGAAATGCAATACATTCAGAAGAAAAAGAATACGTTCAACTATTCTATGACTATTCCATATGCTCTTATTGCCAACTACGCTGATGTTGCAAATGAGGATGTCATTGAATACTGTATGGAGAATGAGTTCATGGAAGTTGTACAAGAAGAGCCCTCTCATGATAATCAAGATGCTGAACAAAATGTTGAAATTGAAGTAACTATTCCTGAACAAGAACATGAAGTTTAACAAGAACATGTAGTTGAACAAGAAGCTGAAGATGTTCAAGAAGTTGCGGTTTTTGTTGAAACAGAAGTAGTTCAGGAGGATGTTATTGTTGAAGATGTTATTGCTGATATTGGCACTATAGCTTCTGATGCTATTGTTTTTTATTTTGAAGATGTAGATGATACTGCTGCTACTGATATTCTTGCTAGTGATAAAGATGAGGATGAAAGTGATTCTGGTGATGATGATAGTGATCATACTAATCAATCGCGTATTCAGGTATATGAAAGGAAGTCCAAGACACCGAAAGTTGTTGTCTCAATAGAAGTTATCTCTGATGATGATTCAGTTCCAGTTAATCCTTCAGTTGCACATCTTCAAGTAGATGAATTGGATACAGCTTTTGATCAAGCCACAATATCAGTTCAAAGTCAAGCTCCAGCCACTACACTTGCAGTTATTCAGTCTACTTCATCAGCTGTAGAGCTTACTTCTGATCAAGCTCGAGTTTCAACTGACAAATTCTCTACTTTGAATGATGTAATTCGGCAGTTATCGGAGAGAATGGATGCTGAAAAGGTACCACAGATTCTGAAGTTAAAAGCTTTATTCAAAGGTAAGATGCCTGAGATTGATACTTCAGTGATTCCTATAGAGACTCCATTCAGACGCCCATCTGGGGTTGTTCTAAGAGAGTCGTCTTCTGCTATTCAATCTTCTGCTCCAGCGATCATGTCTATTCCTCTACCTCCGTTGTTTACATAGTCAGCTGGTGTTTCTTCATCTACTCGTATACCTGGGTCTTCTTCTAGCACTCCAGTATCAGATCTTCCTATTTCAGAGTTGACAGATTTGCTTTATGCTCGACTTCTTTCTATGTCGCCACCAGAACATCAGGATCAAGATCTTCTTTCTCTGCTTCGAAACTTTCAACCTATGCCGCCTCCAGTTTCTTCGCCTGAATCTGACAGGATTTATGTTTCATCTACTGAGTTTCAAGCATTCGGATCGGAAGTTCAATCAAGTTTTGATGATCTCAAATCGTTTATATCTCACACTTTCTCTGATTTATCTTCCAGGCTTGATATTCATGAACAAAGCTGCAGAACTGAGGTCGGTCCGTCTCTTAAACGCAGACATGACCAAGATGATCCTGATCATCAAGGCCATGAGGGGGAGATGACAAAGAGACCAAGAGTTGAAGGATCTTCTGAAGCAAGAAAGGATATTCAGGAAGAAGCGACTGGTGATAGAGGAAAGAGTGGAGGATCTATTGAAGACTGCAACATTCAGGACTTAGTGAATATTATGATTGAGAATGTTGATCTGTCTTCTTCGCATAATGAACTGAATATTTCTGAAAGCAACATTAATGATAATATGCAAATTGTTGTCTACATGGATCCATATGTTTCAGCAAATATTCATGAAGTTGAAGAATCTGAAGCAGCAAATGACATGAGATCATTCTTCGCTAACTTCATCGAGATTAATTCTGATGATGATGCAGATGTCAGATTGGAAAAGATATGTCAAGTAAATGAAGAAGACTGTGATGACATCATCATCATATCAGACACAGAAGATGACTCAGTGTTCATGGATGCTAAGGATGAAGAGATATCAGATATGTTGTACAGAGATCTTCCTGAAGCTACTATTCCTGAATCTACTGTTCCTGAAGCTACTCCTGTTCTTTCATCTCCTGTTGTTGCTAATGCTCCGACTACCTATGCTCCTTCAGATACATTTGAAGTAGGTCAGTCGTCTAGAGCACAAGTTGTTGATCCTCCTGCTGAACCTGTAATTTCTCCAAGTATTTTAGAAGAAGGACCAGCTTTGTCAAGACGGGAGAGACGAAGAAACTTACAACAACGTTATATGGCTTCATGTCAAAGATCTGCCTTCCTTGAAGATTCCTAAAGCAATATTTTTGTTTCAAGAAGAAGACCGATCAACATCCATGCCATTCTTGGTGTACAAAAGGAATCGGATGCTTTTAAATATGAGTATGTAATGCTTATCAGATGTCAACGTCGTGGAAGGGATTTGGTTTCTTCTCCACATTTGATAGTTCAGATCATCAAAATTGAAATCCAGAGGTTGGTTAATATCTGGTATCCTGTTTTCGAGGTTGAAAGAAGAGACTGCAACCGTTATATCTTCTCAGAGGCTGACTTTAATGATTTATCCATTGACGACGTTGAGTTTCTGTACAATGAATTGAGGAATCAGTACTACATGACAAATGATATCTCTCAAGCCTTGTTTGTAATCAAAAGGTTTATAAGGCGTCAGATCAGGTTCTTCAGGGTTTTCGATTTTCAAATGGCAGGAGAAAACTTTTAGCCAGTGGTGAATTTGCTAAGACCTAACTATAGCTTGCCAGACATTGATTCTTACTCATTATTCACTATTCTTCAGGATCCACATGGAGTTGTATACAGGAATGCATCAGGTCAAAAATGCTTCCTCAGATTTGAAGAGACAAGTCATTACTCCGATGGAACTTTGAAAGTGATCAGGCTACAGTTAGATCAAAGATTGAAATATGCTGTTAGAAGATTTATGGAGACACGAACAAACAGGGCTCTGATTACAAATGATGAGATTCAACTTCTACGAAATGCATTGGATAAAATCAATGAGAGGTTGAATTTCCGCTCTACTCTACGACGATTAGAAGTGTTACTCGGGTTGAATAGATTACGTCAAAGAGAAGAGCGTTAGTAATTCTTCAAAGTCGCCTGGATGGTCTATGCTGTTATTGAAGATTATTTTTGAAGACCATGGCGCCAATGATTACTAAGGGGGAGATTGTTAAGTCTAATTTTGTAGTAATCATTGTATTTATTTTACAGCTTTTAATGCTTTTAGTAGTGTATTCTGTTTGTTAGGGCTAGGGGTATTTAAGTCCCCTTTGCGCCTTTGTTTTGTAACATTTCAGACACGCATATTGAATACACTCTCTACTTTGCGCTCCATTGTTAATCTCTCTCTACTTTCTCTCTCTAACGAATCAGAGATCTTCGGACTCTCATATAGTCTTTTCTTTAGCGCTGGTGTCTATATTTTTGTGCAAAGTTTCAATTAATACATTTTTCTCAGCAATATCATTACTAAGTTTATGTATAGATTGATTTTTCTCATTTATGACACCTTTCTCACGCTTCAGTTTCGACTCTAACTCTTGGAGTTTAGACATCATGGCATTCATTTGGTTCAGTAAATCAAATTCAGTTAAGTTACATACCTCATCATTATCTCCATCATCAGAATCAGCTTCAGCTTCTGATTGGTTCTTTCCCATCAAGCACAGATGTGCTGTCTCGTCCTTCTCTCCTTCTTCAGATTCTTCGTCCGAATGGTCGAGCCAGTATTCATCCTCGGCCATTAATGCTTTTCCAGCCTCTTGTTTCTTGGCTAGAAGCATCTTACTCTTGTAGTAGTCAGAGTTTCGGACTTTTGATTTGCGACAGTCCTTGGCAAAATGACCGAGTCTCCCACAATCGTAGCACTTTATTGGTTCTTCCTTCTTGGTCTCTTCAGCTCCATCCTTCTTCTTTTCTTCTGGTCTCCTTTCTTCAACTTTCTCTTTATGCTTGTAGTTGTTCGGACCAGACGTGTACCTCTAACTATTGGAGTTTGGCTTTTTATAGAACTTCTTTTGGAAAGCCTTGGTTAACATAAGCATGGCTTCCTTCAGTTGCTCACAATCATCAGAGTCAGACTTTGCCTCGCTATCAGCCTCTTCTGATTCGGATTCTATCACCTTCTTCTTCTTAGATTTCTTGACCACAAGAGCAACTGGATCAGCAACTGCTTTGTCAGCCTTTATCATCTCAGCCTTGATCTCTTCCACTTCTTCCTCATTCTGTCTAAGGATTTCATAAACTTCATGAAGAGGAATGTCGTGCAAATTCTTCAGCTGTCTCATTTGTCTGGTGAATCTCTTCCACTCAGGCTGAAGGTTGCTGAGAAATTTCACATTCATCTCTATGTTAGATTTTCTGATCTTGTTCTTGCTCAGCTCGTTCAGTAATGTGACGAATCTGTCATAAGTGGCTTCAAGTGATTCTCCAGCTTTAGCTTTGAATTCTTCATAATTATTCAAGCTGGTGGAAACTTTGAGTTGATTGCCAACTTTAGATCCAAGCATCATCTTCTCCAACCGATCCCCCATTTGCTTACCGGTAGCGTTGTAGCTATCAATCTTGACGTATATTTCATTCGGTATGCCTTGGAGAATAAATGATCTTGCCAGCTTGTCACCCTTGTGTCTCTTCAGCTGATCTTCCGTATATTCACCAATCGATAACTTATACTCAGTCTCTTCTTCTACACCATTTTCTCTGGCTACAGTGAGAACCTTGGTCGGAGGTGTCATGATCCCGTCTTTCAGAGATTTTCTGATTTCATCTCCCAAATCATGTCGATCAATGATATCCAAAAATCTATCCTTCCATTGCTCGTACTCCCCCTTGAAGAGTACTGGTGGCTTCACATCTGTTCCAATAGCAAGAGCTTACCGAGACATCTTTACTTATACGATTAGTATCAAACTTATCTGATATTAAACAATCAACTGGATGAGATCGTTAGAAGTCAAGATAAAATCACACAATACTGAAAATCTTAGAATGAAGTTCAGAAAAATCTGATCACGAACAGACCTTTGTCCCCCTTCGTAGACTTAGCACGGGGGTCCCTAGAGAAAATTTTTCGTAGACTTAGCATGGGGGCAGCGCCCCTTGAGAAATTTTTTTGACATTTAGATGCCCTATTACAGTTTGCAAAAAAAACGACCGGGGATGTGCTTCGACCGATATTGAGTCGACCGAAGACTTATAAAGACCGGTAGAGAGTTCGACCGGGAGCTTGTTCGACCGGGGAATTGCAACGACCGGTAAGATGTAAGACCGGAACTTTGCCTGACCGGTAAAATTGATTCGACCGGTAACTTGTTAAGTCCGGTCGAGTGATTTGACCGATATAGATGCTTTGACCGATATAGATGCTTTGACCGATATGACTCGACCGATATACTCTTAGACCGGTGTTACTCGACCGATATACCCTTAGACCGATAGTGTGCTGTGTGAGTACCAGTCGAATGCTAATGACCGATATACCTTTGACCGATAAAAGCTTAGACCGGGTGAACTGTGAGTGTATCGGTCGAATGCAATAGACCGATAGAATGCAAGACCGGATGGATGTTTGACCGACACCAAAACAAGACCGATATGTTCGACCGATAAAAGCTTAGACCGGGTGAACTGTGAGTGTATCGGTCGAATGCAATAGACCGATAGAAAAGAGTTCGACCGGAAGAGCAAAGACCGATATGTTCTTGATGCAGTATCGACCCAGAAACCAAAATCAACCCAGAAAACAAATCAAAACTCAAAATTGAACAACCAAACTTTGCTAAAACGATCAATTTACCAAGTAGAACATATTACAATCAATTAATTTCAATAAAAACCACTTTAAGAACAAATTGATTGATGACACAGTGCCGACTTCGTGAACGAACCAAGAACAACAAATTCAACAAATTGATAATCAAAATCGATGCAATAATCAAATCAATCAATACCCAATCACTATAATAGGTAAAACAAACACAATCCAACCAATAATAACTTGAAAGAACAATCACACAATAAAAATTATGAATCTTTTGACAGAAAAAAAAACCGAAAAAAAATTTTCAATTCAATCTGTCCAGCTCTGATACCAATTGGGTGTCCCAAAATGCAATCATTTAATCAATAAACAATACGATAATGCAAACCTGATATGATTATTCAATTGATTCAAAGGATTACAAGCTTGAAATCGAAACCACTCTGTTTCTTGTTCTTCACGGCGCACACCACCAACACAGACCTTTCTCTCTAATTGATATTTTCTAATTAAGCCTCTTCTCTCTTAACCTAATCACCACTAAACAAAACAAATTTAAACAAAGGCTTAAGAACCTAATGGGCTTAACAAAGTTTATGCCCAACAACTAAATCTAAACTTATAATGAAAAATAAATACGAAAACATACTTTGACTATTTATTACAAAAGGACCCTAGACTATTTGTTGAGACGACTTTATCAGCTTTAACTTCAGATTTCCATCTTCAGATAATTATGATCTTGAATCCAATAAATATGTGCTTTAACAATAACATTCATAGAAATTGCCTTTGTGGTGTTTCGATGATTGGATGGAAGTCCTGGGGGAGTGAACTTCAAAAAACTCCTTTATAATGTGTATCCGTTACACACAGTGACTATGTGTTACTGACAGGCATTTTAACTAATTCATTTGTTGATTCAGGTGTTACATGAATATTGTGTCTAGATTTGCAAAGATCTGGATGAATACTTTGTTCGAATTGGCAACGAATCAGAGGCTCTTGGATAGATCAGTGGTCAGATTGGATAAAGACATTTTCTGAAGATGTTTTGATGATATCGCTGCTCTATTCATCAAAAAGGGGGAGAAGAGTTCTAATCAATAAATGTTGGTTGACAAGTTTGAAGAAATGTCCGAAATTCATGATATGGGAAAGTTGTTCAAGATTTGATTGAAAGCTGAAAGAATTTGAAGATTTTGTTGAAATTTTATTTATGAAAGAGGTTTGTGTTGAGAAAATATTGTTGAAAGTTTTTGAAGAGATAAAGCTTACCAGAGAAGGGGAGAATGTAAATATTTTATACTAATAGGGGGAGCATGTGAGTTGGTTGAGAAAATCATGTTTGCATCAAAGGGGAGATTACAAGAGAAGATAAAGGTTGATAAAAGGGGGAGCTATTTCAATCGAGCTTAAAGAGAGAAGATCGCATTGCTAAATCTTTTTTTTAATGATCTTGATCCAAAGGGAGAGATTGTTAGAGCACAGATTTATTGGATTCAAGATCATAAAGATTGAAGACCAAAGTTCAAGAAGTCAAAGCTGGAAAGTCAACTCTCAGTGAAAGTCAAAGGTAGTTTGTTGATAAAGTCAAAGTCAATGTAATTGTATTTTGTTTCTTTGTATGGAGGTATAAATACCTTTGTAAGTACTTGTAAGAAAGTGTGTATGTCATTTGTGGTAGCATGTCATTTGTGAGAAGTTGATAGCAGATTAGAGAAGAGATCACTGTTACATCATTCTATAGAGAGAGTAGTGAGAGAAAGTTTGTAATATGTGAGATTTGATTATCAATGACATATGACTACGATTCAACATCTTAATTTCTGTTTTACATTGAGAACTTGATAGATTTGGGAATAAAAGAAAAATTCAAATAATAAATCTAAATTTGTTAAGTGAGATGTAGAAGTTGATGGTTTATAAGAATTAGTTTCATTAACCACGGGTTCTGGACTAATCTGCCCAGAAGCTAACACTCCGGTAAGAACGGGTTCTGAACTGTTTTGAACATAAGCCATTTCTTCATCGAATGTAACATTGACGCTCTCGACTGCAATTTTTGACTTCTTCAGGTATACTCTGTAAGCAGCAGACGTTTGTGAATAGCCGATAAAAATGCCTTCTTCAGCTTTTGGACTGAACTTGTTCAAGTTCTTCTTATCGTTCAGTACGAAGCACCTGCATCCAAAAATATGATAGTGTTTAATGCTAGGTATTCGATTATTAATTAAAGCATACGGTATTTTACTGAACCGACGATGAATAATGGAGCGATTCTGAGTATAGCAGGTAGTCGACACAGCTTCAGCCCACATAAATAGAGGTAGTTCCGATTAACTCAACATAGTTCGAGCAGCCTCGACTTGTGTTCTGTTTCATCTTTCTATGACTCCATTATGTTCAGGCGTTCTGGAAGCAAAAAATTGATGTGTTATCCCGACCGATTCAAGATAATCTTCAACAATTTTGTTCTTGAATTATGTGCCATTGTCAGTTCTGATCAGCTTGACTGTCTTTTGCAGATTCACTTTAGTGGTCTTTAAAATTGTGATAATGACATCAGACGTCTCATCCTTTGATCTCAGAAATTTGACCCAAGTGTATTTGGAATAATCGTCCACAATCACTAGCACATATTTCTTGTCGTTTAAGCTTTGTGTTCTCATTGGACCACAAAGATCCATATGCAGTAGTTCCAGTGGAGAACTAGTACTCGGCTCAGGCTTAGGCTTATTAGCGGCTCTTTTCATCTTGCCTTTCTCACACACTGCACATAGATGTTCTTTGACATATTTGAGCTCTGGAAGTCCTTTATCACCAAATTTCATGTGACTAGCTTGTTGATGTACCGAAAATTCAGGTGAGAAAGTCGTCTATGCCATAACTAACTTTGCTGTATAGAGGCTTTTGAAAGTAGACACACCTCATGATCAGTCTTGACTTTTGACAAATTAATCGTATAGAGGTTTGACTTTCTTGTCCCGACCAAAAGTTCTTTTCCATCTTCAGTTCGTACACAACACCTTTGGCCTTGAAATTCACCTCTAAGTCTTTGTCACAGAACTAACTAATGTTGAATAGGTTATGTCCTAGTCCTTCTACATAGCTCACCTTCTTGATCGTTACATTTTATTGAATAACATCACCATATCCCATAATAGGTGAAAATTGGTCATTGCCAAAGCGAACGTTCCCACAAAATTTCTCTGTATAATTAGACAATATATCTTTCTACCCAGTCATATGCTTGGAGCAACCAGAATCCAAGTACCACATATGACGGGTCTGCACAGGAGAAATCAGGAAACAATTGGTTTAGGTACCCATTTATAGATGGGTCCTATAGTGTTAGCACATGATTCTGGCACCCATTTGAATTTGGGTTCTCTTTTCTTTTGAAAATATTTTGAAATATGAGAATAATATATATGATATGAACCAAACCAATCATCAGAATATTGACAAAACACAAAACCATTTCTACTATAAGTAGAAGTTGTTAGTGTATAATTGTATCCAAGATTTAAGTGTAGAAAAGTCAAAGTTTGTAAAGTCAAAATAGAGTCAAGTCTTGTAAAGTCAACTTCATATAAATGCCTTTGTGTGAGTGTTTGTAGTGTGATTGATATATGAGAGTTTAATGTCATGAGAGTTCTAAGTAGCTTGTAACATTTTTTGTCATTAAGAGATATACGACTGTGGACATTTTCTCTCTCTACACTCTCTCTCTCTAGATCTTGTTCTTAAACTGTCAAATCTTGATTATCTTGTTTGATGGCTTGATTAGTGGACTTACATTTGGTATCAGATCCTACCCTTACAAATTCAGACGAATTGATTGTTTTTTTGGATCGATTTCTTGATTTTTCAAGAACACGCAGACGAGTTTTCTGAGTTTTGGTTTTTGATCAAATTCGCACTTGTTTTCGGTGTTTTGATTGTAAAAATGGTGTAGTTGTGATCGTTTACTATTTTATATCACTTTGTATTCACAATATTACACGAATTAATCACTTAATTTAATCGAATTTTGGATTTCTTTGAAGTTTTTTAAAAACAAAGTCGAACACTGTTCCAATGGATTGCACTGTAATTTTGTAGTTTTTAGACTTTTTAGTGTATTAGAAAAGTGTTCCATTTTGTATTTCGATCATATTGGTTCAATTTGAGAATCAATTTGCAGGTTTTTTGAATTTTTTATCAAATCTGTTAGTGTAAGTGAAGAACGCGCTAAGGAAGAACACGTACGCCTTGAAGAACATGCATGATGAAGGTAAACATGATCCCTGCAAGTTCTCCAAACGCGCACAAAGTTGTTAGCAAGAAGTGGAGTGAATAGTCTTCTGCGAGTTTCTAGTGTTTGCATGTTTCAGTGATCTGCGAGTTCTATTGTTTTGCGAGAATTCATTTTGCGAGAAGTTAAAATGCCAAAAAGTTTCTTAGTATAAAACGCGCACGTAGACATTTGCGAGAAGCCAAAATGCGCACACCATTGTCTGCGCAAATCTGAAACACGCACGTAGTGTTATGCGAGAACCTGAAACACGCACACCCTTGTTTGCGCAAAAAGAAGCTGAATCCATAGTGTTTTGCGAGTTTTTGCCTTAGAATTTTTTTTTCTGATCTTTTCAAGTTTGATTTTCAAGTCAAATTTTATCTGAATATTTTGGGAACGATCATTTCAAGCATACATTCAATATGTCAGAAAAAAAATTCTCTAGGGGAGCTGCCCCTCGACCCCGCAAGGGCTTTGCCTCTTGACCCCACCCGCTAACCGGGTAGCGAGGCCCCCATGCTAACTCTGCGGAGGGGGACATATTTCTCATAGTTATTAAAATTTTCTGATTTTCGTTAACGATCATTTTGAAGTAAATTTCTTTAGATATCAAGATGTCTAAAGATTTTTTGTCAGCGAAAGACGTTGCTATATTGTACATGCATGAAATACCTGCGATAGAAGCTGAACGGGATAAAATGAAGATTCAGAATTCAGATCTTCTAAATCAGATTCATGAGTTTAAATCTAAATTGTTAAACTCTGATAAAACTTCTATATATGCTAAATGTATTGATAATTCTCAATCTGATTTTACAGGTATCATCAAGGCAAGAGAGAAAGAGATTAAAGAGAAAGAGAAAAAAAATAGAATGAAAGAAAATATTATAGAGGTTAAAGATAAAATCATCATGCAAAAAGAGAGAAAGATAACCAATCTTCAAAGCAAGTTGAAGACAACTGAACAACAGACATCAGAACTTAAAGTTGAATCAGTTGATCTGCACATTAACTTTAAAGCTTTTGAAGATAAAATATATGCGTTGGAAGCAAAGAATGATGATTTGATGAAAAATCTCCAAGCAGATAAAGACAAATCGAATCTGGAGAAAGCTTCTACTCAAAAGCTATCTGATCATTCTAAGAAAGCTATCCAAGAGAAAAAGGATTTGGAGTTAAGATGCATTAAACTCTCCAAGCAAGTGTTAGAGTTTGAAAAAATCTTAATTACTGAAAGAGACACGTTTGCTAAAGAGAGAAAAGTTCTTGAAGACAAAGTAGTTGAACTTCCCTAGCAAATTTCTACACTACAAGACTTACTTGAAAAAGAAAGAAAATATTTCCAAGAAAAGAAGAAGTCTTTTGATGCAGAAAAGAAAATTTTTGAAAAGAAAAATGTTGGGATTTTCAAAGAAATATATGAGAAAAACAAGAACTTGGAAAAAGATTTTGAGCTAGAACGTCAAAACTTTGAAAATGAAATATCTAAGCTCACATCCAAGATAAATGTTCTATCATCAGATATTATTAAAGAACAGATGGTTAGATCTGATTTGAAGAAGAAGTTTGAAACACTTTCTGATGAAAGAAACATTTTGGTTAAAAAGATAAAGGACATGGAAGTTGTGAATGTTGAATTATCTGATAAGATTTGCGCTGATGTGATTAATCAATCACCTCATGGTAATTCAACTGAATAAATTTGTTCTTTTAAAACTGCTTCAAGTTCAATTCATGAGAATGTTTTCAAAAAGAAAAGTGTCAAATCTAACATTGTCAAATCAAAACAGATTTATCCATCTAACCTATTTTATGACAAATCTGTTGATAGTCCAACGAGCTTTTATGTTAAATCTCTTGAGAATAACTTTTCTAAGAAAGGAAAGATGGTCTGGAGAGTGAAAGGTTCTCTTGATGACAAGAGGACAATTCATCAACATCCACAACAAATGCCAAAAAGAACAGAGCACACAAAGGTAAATATTTTGGTAAACCTGATATGTTTTACTCTGCTAATCATTTGCTCAGGATTGCTCAAAAGAAGATATGTTGTTCTTACTGTGGAGAGAATGATTTTGTTCGACAAGAATCTTCTCATAACTGGTATGGTACTTACTGAATAACTTCTCAGAATAATGTAGTTAAAAGGCATAAACCTATTGAGAAGTGGATTCGTAAATCTGACAAACTAGGACCCAAGTATCAATGGGTACCAAAACCTGTGAAAACTGTTTTGCAGGATGCACAGGTTTAGGGGGAGCAGGCAAGATGACTTTTGAGTTTACTTAAATCCTAGTAATTCAGAACTCGGATTAATGTTTAAGGATTTATGGCTCTCTAATAATTCAGTTCAAGACTCGGACTTTAATGTTAAAGGACTTAGACTTCTAAACACGTCAGTTTAGGACTCAATCTTCAATGTTTAAAGATAAGGATATTTTGAAAATATCCAGGGGGAGCTTGTCTGATCTAAATCATTATATCATGATTTGAGGGGGAGCTTAAATGTAAGTATCTTCTGATCTAGATCTCTGATTGTTTGAAAGAAGAACAACTTTCAAGCATGAAAAATGTTTTCTTAAATGTTCAAACCACTTCTCTAATCTCAAAAGATTTCAAGAATTAAGAAGTGTGAGGTTAAATGTTTTTCATAATTGAGTGTTAATGTTTAACTGACCGTGTGTTTCCAAAGATCAATACTTGTGTATTATCTTGTCTATATACTGTCAAGTGTTCATACACACTGGTTCAATACTTCATTTGAATTTGTTATTACCATGTCTCTAAACGAAACAATTTTTTGATGGTAATACCCTCGTTTGATTTCACTGTTGTTGAGTATCATTCATCATTTCAATCTTTGTGCGTTCATTGCTAAATTGTTTATATTCGTTCATATAAACAAACTATCAAGTTCTTTGATACCCTAACCATTTCATGTTTATACTCATGATATTTGATCTGATTGATACATTGTCAGATTCTCAAAACAATTCTCTTGATTTCATTTCAATCATTCAATTTCCTTGTTTTGAGAGATCTTCATTGTTCAAATGCTCAAATTGCACTCATATATTTGATGAGCATACATTTTGAAAATGTTATCATATTTGTGCTTCATTGTTCAAGTTAAACTGTTGAGCAACTATTCTTTTTAGGACTTACATGGGATTAGTGTGAGAGCTTAAACAGGACTTCCATGGATTCACGTAAACCAGTGTTTCCTACCCCGGAAGTAATCCTAGAGTGATTGAGTGGTGAGGGGTTTTTAAATCAAAGAATGGGGGAGGTAACTCATCCGATTGAGTTTTTCTCATTGTGCTAAGCGGTAAATGTTAATTTAACCCAAAATATATGCATTCAAAACCCAAAAAACACACATAAATCTCTATAAATATAAAAATTAATAAGAACTTACTTGGTGTAGTGTTTGGCTTTGTACCACTTGAAGATGCCATGGGGAAACGATTCAGATTTCCTTGATTGTTTATCTTTGTTACTTAATCTATTGGATTGATTTTGGTATGTTTTTGTTCCCTCTAATGATGAGAGAATTTCATTGAAATTCTTGAGGGAAAAATAGTAACGTGAGAAAATAATCAGTAACCACCACTATTTATATGTAATCCAAAAGGTGCAACTTTCCATCATATTTGCACTTAAGCCCCTCCAGAAATTACAGGGACCAATATGTAATATTTGAATAATATTAATAAATAAATATATAATAAATAAATATACAAATGATCAAGGACATATATTAATAGGATTCCAACAGTACAATGTAAAAGAGAGTTTGGTTAGAAGTGAGCTAGATGTTAAAAAAGAAAGAGGGTGTGAGAACAGAGTTAAAAGAATATGAAAACTCTGTACCAACTACTTTCTGAGCCGGGCAGCCACATCTTCTGATTGGTTCACATTCTTTGGTGACCATCATTGAAAAAGGCAGTGAGCCCATGCGAACTCTTGCAATTACCCCACCAACCACTCGTTTCTTTCTCAACAAAGAAATGTTTCATTTTCTTGGGGACGCAACATATTTGCTATCTAATCTTCACTCGGAAGATTTAGATATTGAAAAAGAAGGAAAGTTGTCCCACCTTCGCACCTCTTTCATGCACATTAAGTCCGTGTAATACTTGTTGCTGTCTCAACAGTTTATAAATTTTGAGCCTGAAAAAGCTTAAGTAGCTTCAATCATTCTACACTTTCACGTACACACAAGGAATATGTTTTCTTGTCATAACATTCATAGAAAATTCCTTTGTGGTTTTTCGAAGATTGAATGGAAGCCCTGGGGAGTGAACATCTCAAAAACTCCTTTCCAATGTACATCCGTTGTACAAAGTGGCTTTGTGCTACTTACAGGCATACTAACTGTATCATTTGTTGATTCAGGGTTACAACGTTTATTATATCTGTATTTGAAAAGATTCGGGTATATACATTTCATGAATTGACGGATACACAGATCAAAAGAGCAAAGATTGTCATTTTATAAAGAGGGAGATTGTTATTGTATCATAAAAGGGGGAAATTCATATTCAGAGAAAGTGATGAAATTAAAGAAGCTTTGATGATCATGATGCTCACAATCATCAAAAAGGGGGAGAAATTCTGGATTTTTAAGTCAAGTGAAAATTTAAAGATTTTCAGAGGATTCATCTCATAAAAGGAAGAGATTATTCTGAAGAAAATGGGGGAGATAAAAGTCAGTTGAAAAGATTGATGAAAGTTTATCAAAATGGAGGAGATAATTTCCGAAATTTCTAATTCAAGACAGATGAAAGTTAAAGGATTCTGAAGATATTTGTTTCAAAGATAATTCAAGAAAATTTGTTTGCTTAAAGACAGTTCAGAGATCACAAAGATGAAGATACAAGCATTGAAAGATTCCTCAAAATTGAAAGATTTCTCAGAGTTGAAAGATTTCTCAAAGTTTAAATAAGTTTCAAAGAAGTTTCAAGTGTTTCAAAGTTTTTGTGAATGACTTTTCAAGATTCTTCAAAAGCATCAGAGTTTAAAGATTATCAGAACTTCAACGTTTAAAGCTGTCAGAGATAAAGTTTTGAAGAATCAAGAGCTGAAGACGATTGTCAAGTTTTTATTAAATCTCGAATACAAAGGGGGAGATTGTTAGTGTATAATTGTATCCAATATTTAAGTGTAGAAAAGTCAAAGTTTGTAAAGTCAAAATAGAGTCAAGTCTTGTAAAGTCAACTTCGTATAAATGCCTTTGTGTGAGTGTTTGTAGTGTGATTAATATATGAGAGTTTAATGTCATGAGAGTTCTAAGTAGCTTGTAACATTTTTTTTCATTAAGAGATATACGATTGTGGACATTTTCTCTCTCTACACTCTCTTTCTAGATCTTGTTCTTAAACTGTCAAATCTTGATTATCTTGTTTGATGGCTTGATTAGTGGACTTACAGAAGTCCTATTAGTAGACGGAGATAATTGGACTAATTGCTTTATTGAATATTTATTGTAAGAAATTACAAGTTTTTGTTTATGAAAAGCAACATTGTCAACTACATCAGTTTTACTATTAGTCTTTCTATTACAATTAGAATCAGAAGATGATTTTGCAGTCTCATCAACTTTCTGCTTTGGTCGTCATTCTGATCTTACTCCAGAATTTCTCTTATTCACATCTGAAACATATGAATTTTTCAAGTTAGAACTGTGAGATTTGAAAGATTGCTTGTTATTTGATTTACCCGTGGTTTTTCGTTTCTGTGAATGCCTTGCCTTCTTCTTCTTACCTTTGACGTTCTTGGTATTCACAGAGACTGGTTTATCAACTTTCGTTGATGTTTCACCCTTTTCAAACACACTGGTAAACCAAAAGAATTAATGATAAACTGTGAATGATCAGAAAGTTTTGCATTGAAGTCAAATTGATCAACACAATCATCTAAACAACCATCAGAGTTAAGGAAATCAAACTCTTCATCAAACAGACTCTTAACATCTTCAGATTTTGAAGCTTTAGAGGATTTTGAAAAATCGGTGTTGAGAAAAACAGTTGAAAACACTATATATTCTAGATCAGTCAAAATCCTTTCTTCTACCAGAGTGTTCTCGAGTTCAGAAATTTTACTTTCTAACACGAGTGGAGGAACATAAAGTTTACCTTCAAATAGTTTTGCCTCCAATTCCTCTGTAGAATAGCTTTGGAAATAGTCGTTTGAAAGAAATTTTGATTGATCAGAACTATAGCTAGAATTCAACCTCTCATATCAAAATGGAAGTTGCATTTTAGTATTGTTCTTTCCTTTCTCCTTTTCTTTAGCTTCATCCTCTTCTGAAATTTTAATCCATTTAAATTTGAGTTCAGGGTATTGTGGTACCAGTTTTAAAAATCCGAAATCATGTAAGGCAAGCACTTTAGAAATACCCTTTTTGAGATAGTGTGGGTTCTCGCAACCAAGACCCCAACACTCACTACTCTCCTTAGGTTTGTTCAGGTGAATGGTTTGCTCAGTTTGACCCAAAGTATAAAGCTTTTCCTCCAAAACATTAACTTTTTCAGTTAAAGATTTATTTTCTTTCTTTAATGATGAACACTTTTTCGCAAATTCTTTAACCTCAAATTCACACAGTTTAAATTTAGAAGTAGTTTCAGACAATTGATTATGAATTATAGTCTTCTCTTTTGCGTTGGTGTCATTGTTCTTGTGTAAAGCCTCAATCAATACGTTCTTCTCAGCAATATGATTGTTGAGTTTTAGTATTGACTGGTTTTTCTCTTTATTGATACATTTCTCGCGTTTAAGTTTAGACTCTAATTCCTGGAGTTCAGTCATCATGGAATTCATTTGGTTAAGAAAATCTGATTCAGACATATCACATACCCCTTCATTCTCTTCACCATCAGAATTTGCTTCTACTTCAGTATCATTTTTACCCATAAAGCACATGTGAGCCTTTTCTTCCTTTTCCTCTTCATCTTTAGAGTGATGAAGCCAATACTCGTCTTCGGCCATTAGTGATTTGCCAACCTCCTATTGCTTGGCCAAAAGCATCTTGTTTTTGTAGTATTCGGAATTGCGGACCTTCGGTTTTCGACAATCCTTTGCATATTGGCCTACTTTCCCACAGTTGTAGCATTTAACTGGCTTAAACTCTTTCTTTTCCTCACTCCTATACCTCTTCTCTTCAGGCTTCTTCTCTTCAAACCTCTTGCTTTCAATCCTTTCTTTGTGCTCGTAATTTCTCGAACCCGATGAGTATCTCTGACTGTTCGACCCTGGCTTCTTATAAAATTTCTTCTAGAAAGCTTTTGTCAGTACAAGCATGGCATGTTTCAGGTTCTCAAAGTCATCGGAGTTAGAATCCTCTGCACTATCAGCTTCCTCAGATTCAGAAATTACAACATTCTTTTTCTTCTTCATGCTCACAGATCTCTTTTCTTTCTTTTTCACCACCAAAGCAATCTGATCTGCAACTACTTTCTCAGCTTTCTTTTTGTCATCAACCTCTTCCTCGTTTTGCCTTAAAGTCTTATACACCACATGAAGTGGTATCTCGTTTAAATCCTTCATCTGCTTCATCTATCTTGTAAATCTCTTCCACTCCTGCTGCAGTATACTCAAGAATTTAACATTCATCTCTATCTGAGACTTCATGACTCTGTTTTTGCTGAGTTCGTTCAGAAGTGTCACAAATCTATCATAGGTTGATTCAAGAGATTCACCCTCCTTTGCCTTGAATTCTTCGTAATTATTCAGGCAGTTTGAGAGTTTCAGTTGGTTACCGATCTTGGTTTCGAGCATCATTTTCTCGAGCTATCCCACATATCTTTGCCCATGGCATTGTAGCTATCAATCTTTACATAGATCTTGTTCGGAATCCCTTGCAGAATGAATGACCTCGCCAATCTATCAGCTTTAACTCTTTTTCTCTGTTCATCTGTATATTCATCAAGTAGCAAAGGATATTCCTTGTTGACTATCTCCTCACCATTTTCTCCTTCGGTGGACAGAATCTTGGTGGAAGGTTTCATCACTCCTTCTTTGAGTGATAATCTAATGTAATCACCCAGATCATTTCGGTTTATGAAATCTAGGAATCGATCCTTCCACTGTTCGTATTCTCCTTTAAAGAGCACTGGTGGCTTTACGTCAATACCGATAGCTAAAACTTCTCTAGAAGTCATCTTTGACAAGCACTGTAAACTGGGAATGATCGTCAAAAAATTCAGAAATAAATTGGACCTTCAAAAAATCAGACTTGGTCAAAACTGGAAAAACTCAGAAAAATTCTAAGTATGGAACTCGCAAACCAAAGGATATGAGCTTCGCGCAAGATATGATGTGCGCGTTTGAACTTCACGCACGTTGAACGATGCAAAAACAGACTTCGCGCACACAAGGTTGTGCGTGTTTCGACTTCTCTCACACTACTGCTTGCGAGTTTCTTCAAAATAGTTCGCGCAATGTTGTTGCGCCCTTGACACTTAGAAAAAAATTTTGATTTTCCACTTCGCACAAAGCACAACTTCTCCCATAATCAACTTCTCGCAAAACAAATTAAATGAACAGTAGAAACACGCACACTGAGACTTACGCGTTTCTACTTCTCGCACACCAACTTTTGCGTGTTCTTCATTTTCTTGCGAGTTTAAGCTTTGTGCGTGTTCTTCACAATGATCTTTGTGTGTTCTTTGAATCTAGCGCGTTCTTGAGTTTTTGAATAAAAACTCTATCTTTCACACTGATTTCTACTCAAATCTTCATCAATCGATCTGAAAGTTTGCAGGAAACCTCTAAAACATATTTCGAACCAATTACAATCAATGAATTTCAAACTGATGCAACAAAATTACGAATTCGATCTAGACTTAGTTCATTTACAGACTCGAACAAAACTTTAGAAAAAAATCCAAAATTCACACGAATCTTTTGTGAATTGGACTAAACAATACAAACAGAAATTGATCTACATGCAAAATCGAGTACAATGACACAAAAATTAAATCTAAAACATCACTGGATTGCAAAATCAAATCTGAACAAGACGTTATGCGAGTTCTTGAAATGTCAACCCAAAAACTTTCGAATTGAACCTTGTTTTCTGAATTTCTTTCTGCTCTAATACCAATTGTGTGTCCCACAATCAGTGCAAATCAATATAAGATGACTCAATTCAATCAAGAACCATTTTATTTCAAACTCATAAAATCGATTACACAACTCTCAAAACTTTCTCTCTCTACAATATGATACGCGCACAATTCACACACTTCATACAACTAGCCATATCCCTATTTAGAAAACACTTATATACAAGGAACACTTGCATCACAAAACACTTACAACACAAAGACTTGACATTGACTTTATTACAAAGACTTTGACTTTGCATGAGAGTTTGACTTGAGCTTTGACTTGTCTTGACTACTTTCTTCATGATTTTGTATCCAACATATTGATGCACTAACAAAGGGTTGAAGGAGTTGATAGAGGAAAGAGTGGCGGGTCTTGGGGACACCTATGAGGAAACTAAATGGTCCAAGGTAACCAAAGAAGGTTTGCATTTTCATTTGGAAGGCTAAATAAGGGATATTTCCATGTCGGTTAGTTCTTGATAAGATGGGAGTGGATTTAGAATTGACGCTATATCCGAGATGTGGAGTAGAAACGAAATCGGTAGATCATTCATTGATAAGGTGTAGGGAGGTCAAACCGATTTGGCAAAGGGTCCTTAGATGGTGGAATCATGAGGAAGAAAACATCACCTCGATACATGACCTATTGGAAGCCAACTTTTTCGTGACAGGTACGTTCTCACAACCTCAGTTATGGCATGAAACAATTTGGAGCATCCTCTATCTAGTATGGTCACACCGTAATCAAGTGGTTCACAAAAATGAGAAAAGCAAACTAGTGGATCGCTTCTTCGAAATGCAACGATGGTGCTTTGAATGGATCACAAACAAGATGAAAGGTCGGAAGATTGGATGGGGAGGAATGGTTATCTAACCCAAGAAAGGAACTTTAAGCAAACAGCAGTTGTATTTCATTGAAGTACGGTGGGAGAAAATTCGAGTTCAGGTCGTTATGTGGGAGGTGGATCGTCTGGACTACAGCTCGCAGGAAAAACCACCCAGGTGTGGGGGCTGTTGCAGGGCTCTGGTAGTGTTTGGCAGCAGAGGTTCCGTACAGGGGTCTCGATTTAGAGCGTTTTCTATTGTTTTTTAAAGTGTACAACTAGTTGGGGGGTGTTCGGGTTGGGGGGTTTGCCTCTGGCAAACCTATCCTGTTTTCTATTTGGTCGTTGTCTGCTCTCTCAGAGCCCTTGTTGAATTGGTTTTGGTTTTAATAATATTTGCTTTTCAAAAAAAAAGTGAGAACCATAAACAGTTGAGAACTATAAGAATCAATCTCAACCACAATTAAGATTAATCGATGGTGAGAGTTGAGAGGTAACATTTTACATATATGGTGTCATTTACATACAAACATAACTCTTAAAAATGCGTAAAAGTAAATCTCTTTACTTTCTATCTCTTATTTAAATTATATTATTTAAATTAAACACCGCCACCTTTTTAAATCAAAATTATATTAATTACAATAAAATTTTTAATCAAAAAGTTTATATAAAAAACAAACATTTTATTTTCTTTAATTTGACATGAGTATCATTATATTTTTTTTACATTTTCTTTAATAATTGCAATTTCTACATGAGACAATAAAATTGATATAACTCGTATTTTGTTTCAACTTGTGAAACAACATTTTAGTATTCCACATCACATTTCACATCATTTTGTTTTCTTTTCAAATTATGAAACTAAACTACATTCTTTCACATTAACAATATTGTGTTGTTTCACAATATGAAACGACATTTTAGTGTTTCACATCACATTTCACGTCAACTTTTGTTTTTTTGTTTTGTTTTCAAATTGTGATACATCACTACATTGTTTCACCTTGTGAAACAACAATTTATTGTTTCACTTTAGCAACATTATATTATTTCACAATATGAAAGAACACTCATTGTTTTACCTTGTGAAGCGGGAGTGCATTATTTCACCATGTGAAACAACACTACATGGTTTCAAATAGTAACATTGTATTGTTTCACAATATGAAACAACACTTTAGTGTTTCACATCATATTTCACGTCCACTTTTGTTTTCAAAATTGTGAAATGACACTATATTGTTTCACCTTGTGAAACAACATTTTATTGTTTCACTTTAGCGATATTATATTGTTTTACAATATGAAAAAACACTTCTGTGTTTCACTTTCACATCAAATTTTACATCAACTATGTTTTGTTTCCACAATCTCAAACAACACTAAATTTGTTTAACTTTAGCGACATTTTATTATTCATTGTGTGAAATAAAACATTGGTGTTTCCAAAATTTCAGGTGATGTTTTAATTATAATATATTTATATTTATTATATTTTTTCCCACGTTATGTTTTTATTATTTAAAATTGTCAAATATATTTTATAAAGATGTATGTTTTTCAATATATTACCATTAAATAATTTTTATGTGAGAAAGTAAGCGAGTGCAATTAAATTAATAATACAATAAACTAATGAAATATAAAAGATAAATATCAATTAATGAAAATTAAAATATCTTATTATTAAATATAAATTACATCGAATAAGATTGAATAAAAATTAAATAATAATTGATTCTAAATTTTGAAATCTATAAAAAAAGGGAAGTAAAAATAAACAAGAAAAAAAAATTATCATCACGTCCTTCCTTAATTATAAATGGAACATTAATTAAGATTGCTAGATTGGAATAATTAGATGGTTGGGATTGATTCTTACGGTTCTCAACATTTTTATGGTTCTCATTTGATTACGGTTATATATATATATATATATATATATATAGGTGTAGAGGAAAATTCAAATGAAAACTCATTTTTCATTATGCACGTGAGGACAAATCTCAGTCATTCGATCTCTTTTGATCCAACAACTCATATTAAATAGAGTTTTTAATTTTAAAATGCTTAGGGGTAAAAATGGAAGAAAATTTTAAACACACGCCTCCATATTTGACTTTTTATTTTCTTTTTTAATTAAAATTTTTTACCCAATTAAAGTTTAAAATAAATTATCTAAAAAATTACTAATATTTTAATCAAACAAATTACATCAAAAAAACGAGAATTTCGTGTTCTTCGATATGACATCCATCTCGATATAGTTTTTTTTGTCGTTTTAACCATTTTTTTACGTGAAATGCTATATATGTGTTCTATTCATTATGAATATTTATGTACGTTCAAGTTTCTACAACGCCTCGACACCGTAAGTATGTAACTCGACTTCAACACTTTCTTCAACATCGTAAGGCATCACGTTTTTCAACACCGTAACCCAACACCCATCAAGATGAATTGAGAACCTATCGAGTAATTTTGTTGTGAACCGGGGAACAAAAGAGAGTGTGTCACGTCTCCACATCTTCACAGGTCATTCATGTGTTATTCATCATGAATAATGTATCATTCAGGATGAATAATACAACATTCAGGGTGAATAATTCACGATTCATGAATTCGTGTATTATTCATTATGAATGTTGTGTGATTCATCCTAAATACTATATTATTCACCATGAATAATGAATGAACGTTCACATTTGTTATTCATACTAAATGTGGGACATCCGGGGATGCGCATACATATTTATAATGAATTAAACCAAATTTCGGTAGTATTTTCGGAAACAAAAGAGAGTGTGTCATGTGTCTACACCTTCACGGGTCATTCATATATTATTCATCAAAAATAATGTATCATTTAGGATGAATAATACAACATTCAGGGTGAATAATACACGGTTCATGATAAATAATACATGAATCATGGATTCGTGTATTATTCATCCTGAATACTGTATTATTCATCTTCAATACTATATTATTCATCATGAATAGTGAATGAACGTTCACCTTTGTTATTCATACTGAATATGGACACCCAAGGACGTGCATGCATATTCATAATGAATATAACACACATATATAGATTTTCACGTAAAAAACGGTTAAAACGAAAAACATCTTGAATAGTGTATTATTCATCCTGCATACTGTATTATTCATCATGAATAGTCAATGAACGTTCACCTTTGTTATTCATACTGAATGTGGACATCCGAAGACGTGCATGCACATTCATAATGAATATAACACGTATATAGAATTTCACGTAAAAAACGGTTAAAACGAAAAAAAATATATATCGAGATGAATGTCATATCGAAGAGCACGAAATTTTCGTTTTTTTGATGTAATTTGTTTGATTCAAATATTAGTAATTTTTAAGATAAATTATTTTAAAGTTTAAGGGGGTAATTTTTTTTTAATTAAAAATAAAAATAAAATGTCAAAGAAGGTAGCCGTTGATTCAAAATTACAATTTTGTCCTTAATCACTTCCCAATTAACCTTATTATGTATTAACCATTGATTAGTTTTTTAAGTTTTGATAAATGGTTAAGATTTGTCCTCATGTGCACAATGAAAGATAAGTTTTCATTTGAACTCACCCCTATAGGTGTATATATATATATATATATAGGTATATATATAAGGGTAGGTTCAAATGAAAACTCATCTTTCATTGTGCACATGAGGACAAATCTTAACCATTGATCAAACTTAGAAAACTAATCAATGGTTAATACATAATAAAGTTAATTGAGAAGTAATTAAAGACAAAATTAGAAATTTGAATCAGCGCCTATCTTGTTTGGCTTTTTATTTGTTTTTTTAATTAAGAAATTTTTACCCCCTTAAACTTTAAAATAAATTATCTTAAAAACTACTAATATTTGAATCAAATAAATTACATCAAAAAAATAAGAATTCCGTGCTCTTTGATATGACATACATCTCGATATAGTTTTTTTTCTTCGTTTTAACCGTTTTTTACGTGAAATTCTATATATGTGTTATATTCATTATAAATATGCATTCACGGCCTCGGGTATCCACATTTAGTATGAATAACAAAGGTGAACGTTCATTCACTATTCATGATGAATAATACAATATTCCGGATGAATAATACAACATTCAGGATGAATAATACAACATTCATGATGAATAATACACGAATTCATGATTCATGTATTATTTCTCATGAATCGTGTATTATTCAACCTGAATGATGTATTATTCATCCTGAATGATACATTATTCATGATGAATAATATATGAATGACCCGTGAAAGTGTAGACACATGGTGCACTCTTATTTGTTTTTCAATTCACAACTGAAATTTGGTTTAATTCATTATGAATATGTATGCGCATCCTCGGATGTCCCACATTCAGTATAAATAACAAATGTGAACCTTCATTCATTATTTATGATGAATAATATAGTATTCAGGATGAATTATACAACATTCATGATGAATAATACACGAATTTATGAATCGTGAATTATTCACCCTGAATGATACATTATTCATGATGAATAATACATGAATGACCTGTGAAGATGTGGAGACGTGACGTGCTCTCTTTTGTTCCCCGGTTCACAACATAATTACTCGATAGGTTCTTGATTCGTCTTGATGGGTGTTGGGCTCCGGTGCTGAAGAAACGTGATGCCTTACAACAATGAAGAAAGTGTTGAAGAAGGTGATGTCGAGTTACATACTTACGGTCTTGAGGTGTTGTACAGACTTGAACGTACATAAATATCCATAATGAATATAACACATATATAGCATTTCACGTAAAAACGGTTAAAACAACAACAAAAAACTATATCGAGATGGATGTCATATCAAAGAACACGAAATTGTCGAGTTTTTTATGTAATTTGTTTGATTATAATATTAATAATATTTAAGATAGTTTATTTTAAACTTTAATTGGGTAAAATTTTTTATTTAAAAAATAAAATAAAAACTAAAATATGGTAGGCGTGAGTTTAAACTATCTTCCATTTTTACCCCTAAGCATCTTAAAATTAAAAACTCTATTTAATATGAGTTGTTAGATCAATAGAGATGGAGTGGCTGAGATTTGTCCTCATGTGCACAATAAGAATCACGTTTTTATTTGAACTTTCCTCTCTCTCTCTCTCTCTCTATATATATATATATATATATATATATATGGGAAGTGGGAAGGCACACACAGGGTCGTTCCCTCACTTTATCGTCGGCAACCCTCCCCCTTGTCATCTCCGGTGAACACAATGAAACAGACGGGAAACAAGTGGATGGGATCTTACAAGTCGATGGAAACTGACAACGAAGAACAAGAAAGAAAAATCAAGTTGGGCAAATACAATAAAGTGAATGGAAATGGAACCGATGAAGCCATGGAAATATATGATGAAAAATAAATCAAAATCAAATTGGGAGATTTCCAAATTTGCTACAAAAGAAAAAATATATACTTGATCTTTGAGTTGTTTGAGCTTCCAATGGCAGACTCTCAAACAACTCAACAGCAACTTCATTACTGAACAATGATGGGTTGACTTTCGTCCCAATAAAGTCAACAACTTGAAAAGTTTCCGATGAAACCAAATCAAACCCTCCATTCAGAAATCGATTTATATAATCATTCGAACAGTTGAACGCCAAAATCTGAATCCTAGATGAACTCGTATGAAATTTATAGCCGGATGTAACACCCCGATTTCGAAAAGGTATCATTTCAAGTTAATACATAATCGGTATTTTAAGGGAAAAATAAGATATAGGATTTTGGACTTTAATCCTAGATTTTATAGTCTTAATGGATGAAGGATTCAATTAGGAGTCCAACGGTTCTTTCCAGAGCGAAAACGGAGCTATAACGAAGAAGTTACGGCCAAATCAGTGAACGAGAAGAAAACCAGGGGAAGCGGGCGACTTATGCCGTGACTTAAGGTCGCGAGGTAAGTCGCGAAACCCCGGTCGAGCTTAAAACCCGATTTTGTTGATTCAAGTTGCCATGGTTTCGTTTTTGAGAGATCTTAAAGGATTTAGCAAGAGATTGGAAGTTTATTGGAGTATACATGAGTATTTTGTGGTAAGAGATGATTCCTTTACAAAACTTTAGGGGGAGAATGTTAATGTACTGTATTTAGAAAGTTTTGTAAAGTCATCCTTAGTCCAATAGGCTTTGTCATTAGCATAATGGGTTGGGCTTAAATGTGTAACATAGGTGATTGGGGTATAAATAGGAGTTTGTTTGTAGTTTGTTTGTAACTTTAGTCACAATGTAATCTTTCAAGCTTTGTAAGTGTTTCTAGAGAGAGAAAGAGTTCTCTATCTAGATTGTGAATAATACAATCATTTCCTACCCAATCTACCTCGTTTCTTGAAAAAGTCACTGTTGAATCGATTTTGCATTATTTTGTTGTTCTTAGATTGTTAAATTGGTTTAGTAGTGATCGATTAGGATCATTGATCACATTGTACTCAAATTTGTACACGAATTACTCACTAAATCGTTTGAATTTTGAGTTTTTGTGATTTCTTGAAAACACGAACACAAACACACTGTAATTTGACTCAATCACTGTAATTTTCGATTTCTTTGGAAAATTCAGTGTTGTAATCATGTTTAGTATTGTATCGTGGACTATTTGTGTATTTTTCAGAATCAAAAATCAAGTTTTACTTGATTTTTGATCGAACAAACTTAGAACGCGCAAGGAAATCCCAAGAACGCGCAAGATCCGTAGAACGCGCAAGGTCATCATCAAACGCGCAAGTCAAAGGGATTTGATTTTTTGGCTAGAACGCGCAAGTGTCTGAAGAACGCGCAAGCAAAACATGCGAGTTTGGGTAAAACACGCTAACAGAAGCGAGAGAGTTTGCTAAAACGCGCTAACAGAGGCTAGCGAGTTTCATAAACGCGCAAGGCAAAACGTGCGAGTTTGAGCGAAACGCGCTAGAAGAGCTTGCGAGTTTGAAATCCGTGCAAATTTTTCTAAGTGTTAAAACGCGCTAACAACAGTATTCTGCGAGTTTGAGCAAAACGCGCTACTAATGTCCTGCAAGTTCTAGAAACACGCACGTTACCGTCTGCGAGTTCCTCAGTGAATAGTGACTAGCGTGTTTAGTGGTCTGCGAGTACAGTGACTTGCGAGTTTCAAGACTTAAATTTTTTTTGAAAATTAAAATTTTTTTGTGATCCAAGTTTGACTTTTTAGTCAACATTTCTGATTTGTTTGGGAACGATCATTCATTATCAAGCTAATCTGTCAAGATGCCAAAGACAGATGAGAGAGGGAATAAAGTACTGTCACCAAGAGACATGGATGTATTATACATGCCTGAGATACCGAAAATAGAAGTTGAACGAGATCAACTGAAAAATCAGAATTCAGTGCTTCTAAAAGAGATTCAAGAGTTGAAATTTAATTTGTCAAACTCTGATAAAACTTCTGACTTTATAAAGTGTACTAATACTGTTAGGGCTATTTTGTTAGTTAAATAGAAGTTCAGGGTATAAAATGTCATTTATTCATAATTGTAAGCTTGTTGGGCCTAAAAGCCCATAAGCCCGTCAGGCCTGCGTGCCTAAGTATTTAAAGTTGTTTTCTATTTCATTTGTAAGGTTAGAAGTTCATTATTCAGTTTTCTAGTCATTAGGTTTACAAACCCTTATCATAAATTCTCTCTGTAAACCTAAACCCTTTGAAGTAATATCAATCATATGGCTAGTTGTTGTGGCCTATAATCTGTTCATCTTTGATTGCTGTTATTATGTTTTGCACTGCACTGGGATCTACAATTGGTATCAGAGCAGATAGGCAAAAAGGTTTGATCCAGTAAAAAGGTTTGTCTAAAACCCTAAAATCAATTACTTGTGATTTTTGCTTTACTTGCTTTAATTGATTGTTAGTGTTTGCATTCTGTGTTTATCTGATTAATCGATATCTGCAAAGTAAAGTTTTTGTGTTTGTGATTCGATCGAAATCTCTCTTCTGGAAAAATTAATTTCTATCGATCGAATCTGGAAATTTCATATTTTTTTGCAAACTATCGGTCTAAGAACTTCTCTGTGTTATCGCATCCGGTCGAGTGTTTTTGATTGATTATTTGTGTTTCATTCAATCGAAGGATCGAAGTTTCTGGGTTTGGTTTCGTTCGAATCCCAGAAATTCATCAGGTTCTTCGGTCGATTCATCGTGTTTATCGGTCCTTTATGTTAATCGATCTTATCTGTTACTTGTGTTTATCGCCTTTAGTGTTTTGACCGATTGTTATTCGACTTGAGCCTTCGACCGAGTGTTTGTAAACACCGGTCCTTACTTCGACCGGGTAGTTGTTACCCTTCGACCGGGTACTTGCTACTCAGGTCTTACCCTTCGACCGGGTACTTGCTACTCCAGTCTTGCCACTCGACCGGGTACTTGCTACTCCGGTCTTACCCTTCGACTGGGTACTTGCTACTCCGGTCTTACCCTTTGACCGGGTACTTGCTTACTCCGGTCTTACCTTCGACCAATATCTTGCATATTCTGGTCTTTGCTTCGACCGATATCCTGTTAGACCGAGTCCGTGTGTTTCTGTTGTTCTTCAATTTATTATTATATTTGGATCATCCTGCTTGCCTAACGATCATTACAGTGCTCTTAAGTTAAGAAGTAAAGATGAACTCAAGGGAAGCTTTAGCCATCGGTTCTGACCAAAAGCCCCCGGTGCTCTTTCGGGGAGAGTACCCTCAGTGGCATGACCGATTTATGAACTTCATAGAAGCAAAATCCACCTATGAAGCAATATACAAATGCCTGACTGAGGGTCCACCAGATTGGCCAATGAAAGTGGTACCAGGAAACCCAGCTGAAGGAAGGCTAGAGCGACAAATTCAGAAATCTCTTATTGATTTTACTAAGGACGAAAGGGATATGTACGATGCAGAAAAGCTAGCAAAATCGTACCTTCTTCAAAGTCTACCAAATGACATCTATGCTTGTATAAATAGCTTCAAAGATTCATCGAAAAAGATGTGGGACCAAATAGAGAAAATGATGATGGGAATCCACATCAACAACCAGCTAAAGGTGACCAACTGTATCACCAGATATGATGGTTTTAAAGCGAGAAAAGGTGAAACGCTGACGGAAACCTACGAGAGGTTTAATATGCTTCTGAATGATATTCAGAAGAATAAGATCACAAAGACGAACACGGAAAACAATATAAAGTTTATGAACAACTTACAGTCTGAGTGGAAACCGTTCGTCTCCCATATACGCCACACTCAGACCCTGGAGAAGTTGTACCTTCACGAACTCTATGAAATGCTACTCCAGGACGAAGAGGAAGTGATGGAGCTTATTGGGTATCAGAAAGCAGAGGAAAAGCAAGCAGCTGATCCATTAGCACTCGTATCTGAGAGAAGAGGCAAGTTCGTCAGCCGATCATCTGGAAAAGAGCCCGTGCTGAGTGATTCTAAACCTGAAGATTCCGATAGTGACTCGGATCCAGAACTTACCAAGATGAAAGAAGCAATGTTGTTTCTCACTCAAGCATTTCAGAAGAGGAAGTTTTTTAACAAGTCCTCAAACAAGCAAAGATTCTCTACTCGCCGTGATCATCAAGAAAAGTCTGAAGGTAAGAGACGCTTTGAAGTTGGTAAGCAGTCTGACAAGAGAAATGAAGAAAATCCGAAAGACGAGCCGATCAAATGCTACAACTGTGGTCGGTTAGATCATATCGCCAAGGATTGTCGCAAACCAATTGTGCGCAATGCCGCCTACTACCGAGCTAAGCTGCTTCTTGCCAAAGAAAAGGAAGCCGGTAAAGCTCTAATGGCTGAAGACGATTACTGGTTGCAAGTGTCGGATGAAGAACCTGAGGATGCTGAAGCTCATTTGTGTTTCATGGGCAAACATTCATCACCATCTGACACTGATGATGAAGATCGCAATGCTCCATGCCAGGTATGTGCCCCTTTTCAAGAAGCTTTACTTGATCAGATGCAACTCTCAATGCACAAACTTGACTCTTACAAGCTACTCTTAAAAGAAAAAGAACAACTTCTCTCATCTCTAGAAACCCGTGTCACTAAACAGCCAGAATTTATGGAAAAATAAAGCTTAGGAATTTCTAGCTACCTGTGCACGATTTCTAATTTAAGAAAAGAAAATGAGAGTTGTTCAACATAGTCACAAAAGCTAAAGACCAAAGTAGATGATCTGACCAATGAGCTACGCATGTCCGAAAATGAGAAAATTGATATTGTGTCTCAAAACGTGGCTTATTCAAATGAAAAACAAAGATTATCTAATCAGTTAACGGAGATAGAGAAGAAGCTTTATAGACTTGGGCAATCTCAACAAACGTTAAATCTAATTGCACCAAAAGAAGCCAAGTACGCGAATAGGGGTATCGGTTATGATAACCCATATTATCTGAAAAAGGCCTTATCCAAAGTTCCTACGATGTACGCGTCCGAATTTCTTGGATTAGACAAGACCTATCCTGAATACAAAATCAATTGGACCAAACCAATTGAGGATGAGGAATGGGAAGAGGATAAGTTAAGAAGGGAGACCTCTACCAAAGTTAAACTTCCTTTTGTTTATGATTCTTTAAATGCATCTTACAACGACGAAAAACCTGTTTTTCTATCAAATGATTATTTTCGAAGCTACACTCAAGCTGAACTAGATGCTAAAACCGTTCAAAATGAGGAGGAACAACCAGACCATAAAGTCTATGTTCCACCTCTGATTTTAGAAAAGAAAATTGTTCAGCTAGAAGAATCGTTTGCACTAGAGAGGGAAAATTTTCAAAAGGAAAAACACGTTCTTTTATCCCAAATTGAGTGTCTCAGTTCCAACAAAAAGGAAACTATGTCTAATGAGGAAAAAGAATATTTCCAGACAAAAATAAAGAAGTTACAATCTCAACTGGCTGCTATGGCAGCAGATCAACTGGAAGAGCAACTTCAAAAGGCTGAGCCTCAAACTAAGCCTTTCATTCTCCAAAGTGAGAAATCTTATCTGTCTGAAAACTCTTATCCTTCCTCTGACACATCTTCCTGCAAAGCTTTTATGGGTGACTCGTCGCCAATTAGTTCAAATAAAGGATAAGAGCCTCAAGTTTTTGAATCGGATCAGTGTTCTGATTGTAAAAATGCTTCCGCATATGATCTGCTCTCAACAAACTCTTCCGCTGTCCTGAAATCCTCAAGTGATAAGGTCCTTTCAAATGAGGAACTAGAATTTTCCGCATTCTTGAATTCTGAGGTGTGTTTAGATAGTCATTTGAGCCAATTTGATTTTAATCCTTCTCTACCTAGCCATGTTGATTTTTTAAATGAGTCCTGTGAGCCTCCGGTTAAATTTTATAAGGGTGAATGTTCCACATCTTCCCCACAAAAACCTTCTGTGAACAATTCTTCAAGATCTTCAAAGTCTAAATCTAAAAAGCGTTCACAGAAGAAGAAAAAGACCGGTCGCTCTCAAAGGTCACAATCTTCAGTTTTCAAATCCTCTGACTATGAGTTTAACGACATTTCAGATACGTTTGGTCGGCGGAAAGAAGTGAAATATGATTGGGTAGCTAAGAAGTCAAAAGAAAGCACGGCAACATCCGAATTAGTTGATCCTGTCTTAAAGTCTAGAAAGAACAATAACAATCATGATGTCTTTATTTCTAAACCTTTAGTTGAATATAATGGAACTTTTCCTTTAAAAGTTTATTCAATTCCGCAGTTACTTCAACTGTCTCATGAGATTGTCTGTGTTGCTCTTATTATGGATCAAATGATTTTGTTGATAGTCGTTATGCATCTGATTGGTTTGGCTCATATCATATTGCTCATAATCGTTCTCATTGTGATGTTTCCCGTGATAGACAAAGACCCAAATCTAAACAGGTCTCTAAGTCGGGTGTTAAATCTAACCCCAAAGGACCCATTTACAAATGGGTACCTAAAAAGAAATAACCTGTTTGCAGGACGGTCATGTGTGGTATCTAGATTCAGGCTGCTCCAAGCACATGACCGGAAGAAGGGAGCTTCTCACAAACTTCACCGAGAGGTTTTGTAGGAATGTGCGTTTCGGAAATGATCACTACTCTCCAATCAGGGGTTACGGGGATATTGTCAAAGATAACATCACGATAAAGAAAGTCTTCTATGTCGAAGGTCTCGGTCACAATCTCTTTAGTATCGGTCAATTCTGCGACAAGAATCTCGAGGTTACTTTCAAGGCTAAAAGGTGCAGCGTTCGGACTGAAGATGGAAACGAGATCCTTGCTGGAACGCGTCGCACCAACCTCTATACGATTGACCTCTCGTCCTTGAAACCCGACAAGGAAGTCTGTTTGTTGTCCAAAGCATCTGCTGAACAAAGCTGGTTATGGCATCGTCGTCTCTCGCACTTGAACATCAAGAATATCAATAAGCTGGTGCTCGGTGGACATGTCAATGGCATGCCAGATCTAAAGTTTGCAAAAGATCATCTGTACGCTGCCTGCGAAAAGGGCAAGATGAAGAAGGCGTCCCACAAGCCTAAAGCCGTTCCTAGTACTTCTCGGTCCCTTGAGCTAATCCACATGGACTTATGTGGACCAATGCGTGTTCAAACCATTAATCACAAGAAGTATGTCCTGGTGATGGTTGACGATTTTTCTCATTACACTTGGGTCCGATTTCTCCGTTCAAAGGACGAAACTCGCGAGTTGATAATCTCACTTCTGAAGAGCATTCAAGTTAGTCTCCACCAAGTAGTTCAGACCATCAGGACGGACAACGGCACTGAGTTCAAGAATCAAATGCTCACCGGTTATCTCAATTCAGTGGATATCTCGCATACTTTCTCAACTGCTCGTACTCCTCAGCAGAACGGGGTGGTAGAGTGTTAGACTATAATTGTATTCAAGATTAAATGAGGGTCATTATTGTAATTGTTGTATTAGTGTTTGTGTGTGGTGTAAATGAGCTTAGAAGAGTTGACCTTGCTTGGTCATGTTGACCTATATATAAGCAAGTCATTGTGTTGTTTAGTGTGTGTGACATTAGGTGCAAGTTAGTAAGTGTGTGAAAGTGAAGTTGTATTTGAGAGAGAGTAAGAACACACATAGTAGCACACATTGAGTACACACACAAACACTCAATCTTAATTGTTCATCACATTGTGATTAATAAACAAAGTGTTTTGTGTATGTGTTTATGCTAGTAAATCTTGGGCCACAATTGGTATCAGAGCCAAATCCATTTGAAAATCAAGAAATTTTTAAAAATCGACACTGTTCATTAAGCACTGTTCATCGTCACTGTTCACAGAATTGATTTTGAATTTTAGTTGAAATTTGGAGTTGAATTTGATCAGGTTATGTTCACGAAGTTAATTAGATCGAGTCTGTATAATTCATTTCAGTATTTGTACTGTAATTGATCATCAATTTGATGATTTTGTGTGTTTTTGAGTTTTCGAGTTTATGCACTGTATTCACATCAATTATATAGATTTTGTGTTGTAAATCGAAAATAGTTGTTGGAAATGAGTTCTCGGTGATCAAGTGAACAAATTCTCAAAGTTTGGTGATCAGATTCGAAGTTTTATGTTGAAATCGATGAATCAGATGAAGAACACGCAAGCTATCTTAAGAACGCGCTAGATCTGAAGAACGCGCAAGTTCTTCGTTAAAACGCGCAAGATTCTTCGCTAGAACGCGCAAGCTGAAGAAAATTATTTTTGATTGAAACGCGCAAGATGTTGTTTGCGAGTTCTAGAAACGTGCTGGTCGATATCTGCGAGTTCTCCAAACGCGCTAATCGAAGCTAGCGAGTTTGAGTAGGAACAGTATTCAGCGAGTTCTTTGTCGTGCGAGTTTGAAGATTTCAGAATTTTTCTAAGTATTGAAACGCGCAAGTGTGGTTAGCGAGTTTGCTCAAAACGCGCAAGTAGTGTCTAGCGAGTTTCTGGAACGCGCACGCCTCTATTAGCGCGTTTCAGCGTGAATAGTAACTTGCGTGTTTAGGCACTTGCGAGTTTTATCGATTAGCGAGTTTCAGTGCTTAGCGAGTTCATCAGAACGCGCAAGTCTTTGCGAGTTTGCTTGCGAGTTTACTTGCGAGTTTGCTTGCGAGTTTGCTTGAGAGTTTATCAAACGCGCAGACCTTGATTTGCGTGTTTCTCAGCCTGCGAGTTTCATTTTCAATAGTGATCTGCGAGTTTTGTCACTTAGAATATTTTCTGAGAATTTTCAAAACTGTAACATGCACTTTAATCTCTGCGGAGGGGGACAAAAGTTCTTTCTGTAATCAAAATCTCTGAATTTTTTTTAAAGATTTCTGTATTTCTCTTGATTTGATTGGATTTAAAGATCTTTACTAGCTAATATTTTTAATTTTTTTTCAGGTATATTCATCTTTCAATCATGGCAAATGAATTTCTTTCTATGGGATCTCATCTGAAGCCTCCGGTCTTGTCTTCTGGAGATTATTCACAATGGAAGAAGAGAATGATTCAATTCTTGAATCTGAAGAACAAAGATTATATGACTTCTATCATAGAAGGTCCGGGAGATCCAAAATCACTTGTACGTGGACAAGCAGCTACAGCAACTGATCCAACAATTCCAGATCGATATGTGTCAAAACCATATCAGTTTTTCAATGAGACAGAAAAAGCAAGACACAAGGTTGATGAAGAAGCTTTTATCTATCTCACTATGGGAATTCCTAATGACATCTACAATCGAGTAGACAGTAGGGATTCTGCAAAAGTGTTATGGGATGAATTGGAGAAACAGTTTCAAGGATCAAAGAAGTCTATTCAGACAAAGCTGAATCAAAGTATCAATGCTTATGAAGGTTTCCATGCTAAAGAAGGAGAGACTTTGTTGGAGACATTGTTGAATCGATTGTATGTCTCCAACAAAGTCTCTCCTTCTTTAGCATGGAAACCTTCATAAGCATTGATACTTTGATTCAGCTTTGTCTGAATAGACTTCTTTGATCCTTGAAACTGTTTCTCCAATTCATCCCATAACGCTTTTGCAGAATCCCTACTGTCTACTCGATTGTAGATGTCATTAGGAATTCCCATAGTGAGATAGATAAAAGCTTCTTCATCAACCTTGTGTCTTGCTTTTTCTGTCTCATTGAAAAATTGATATGGTTTTGACACATATCGATCTGGAATTGCTGGATCAGTTGTTGTAGCTGCTTGTCCACGTACAAGTGATTTTGGATCTCCCGGACCTTCTATGATAGAAGTCATATAATCTTTGTTCTTTAGATTCAAGAATTGAATCATTCTCTTCTTCCATTGTGAATAATCTCCAGAATACAAGACCGGAGGCTTCAGATGAGATCCCATAGAAAGAAATTCATTTGCCATGATTGAAAGATGAATATACCTGAAAAAAAATTAAAAATATTAGCTAGTAAAGATCTTTAAATCCAATCAAATCAAGAGAAATACAGAAATCTTTAAAAAAAATTCAGAGATTTTGATCACAGAAAGAACTTTTGTCCCCCTCCGCAGAGATTAAAGTGCATGTTACAGTTTTGAAAATTCTCAGAAAATATTCTAAGTGACAAAACTCGCAGATCACTATTTGTTAGAGACATTTAGGAGAAATGGGATGAACAAGACAGAATCTGAGATCAATTATAAGTTCATCAAGAACTTGAACCCAGAATGGAAAAGTTATGCAATCAACATTCAGATGACAAAGGACATGGCACAAGAAGACGTCAATGATATCTTCACAACTTTATCTCAGCATGAGGATGAAGTAAAGCAGCTTAGTGCTGAAAAGAAGATGGTCAAAGATTCTTTAGCTTTGATGTCTGAGCGTACGAAAGGGTCAAGTTTCAAATCCAATTCTTCCTACAAGACAAAGTCAAGGAAATCCAGAGCTCTTCTCACTGAAGTTACTGATTCAAGCACTGATAAATCTTCCACTGAAAGTGAAGAACATTCAGATGAGGATATGCAAAGATTTGCTGAAAATCTGGCTCTTCTCACAAAGCAGTTTAAAAGTTTTGGAAAGAAAAGATACTCAAAGCCGAAGTATGACAACTACAAGAAAGACAACTATAAACCGAGATCTGAAAAGAAGTATGAGAAAAGCGGTGAGAAAAGAGATGATAAGAGAGAATAGAAGAGAAGAGAGAAGGAAAGAAAGAAGAGATTGAGCCGAAATATGGAAGATGCTATAATTGTGGAAAACCAGGTCATTTTTCCAAAGACTGCAAGCAGAAGCGGATAAAGAATTCAGAATATTATACTCGAAAATCACTGATAGCAAAGAAAGTGGAAGATGGTCAGAACTTAATGGCATAAGAAGAGAATTGGTTCTATAAAAGTTCTGATGATGAATCCGCCCACTTTACTCAGGTGTGTATGATGGCTAAAGTAGATGAGGACATTGGATCATCTTCTGACCATTCTGATTGTGGTTCCGAGGTACGTATTCAATCTTTAAAAGCTCAAGTTAAGTTCATGAAAGAAGAGTTTAAGACTTTGAAAGTCAAACTTAGTCATGAAAGACAAACAATGTTGAATTTTCGTGATGAAAATTCAATGTTGAAAGATTTTGTTAAGGATAAAGAATCTGAAAAAGATCTTTTGAAAAAGGAAAAAGATATTTTAATTTCAAAAATATCTGAGCTTGAAAAAGATCTTGTCAACTTAAATGCTGAAAAAGGTGATTTTCAATTAAAATTTGAAGTTTGTTATCAAGAAAGAAACGAGGCATATTGTAAAATCAAGCAACTGGAGGATTTAAATCTGAAAAGAGGACAGACTGAACAAACATTAAATCTTTTAACAAACAAACTCCAAGTTGTCAGATTTTATGATGTTAAAAAAGGTTTGGGTTTTGAACCAAATAATGTTTTAAAAAGAGCACCAGAAAATTTATATAATTTTGATAAACTGGGCTCTATTTCTACAAAACCTGATATTCATGATACTTTTGTAAGAGGTAAAGATGTGAATGTTGATGAAACTTCATCTTGTGCTGATTCAATTTCAAATTTAAAATCTGTTGGTTTTGCTTATAAAGATTTAAATGAAAGTTATAAAACAAGAAAAATAGAATTTAGTGAATTTACATCACTATTTCCTCCTTGTTTACCAACAGAATCACACAAGGTTGAAGAAAATAATACTGAATCTCAGTGTCAGTTTGATGAATCTGATTCAGAAAATGCTGTTGAGAATCACGTATTATCTGATTTATTCACTTCTAATTCCTCAAAAGATTCAAAAGATGAAAATATCATGAATCACAAACTTAAGTCTGATTTTTCAAAAACTATGACTGAGGAGATTTTTATAGAAATGATGAATGCTTCAGATCCTGTTCCTATAATAGAGAAGATGGAATCAAACTCTGAGGTAAATCAAGCATCTATTTTTAAAAAACAAATCATAGATCTTCAAAAGACAATTGAAGAGTTAGAAGATGAGAACGTTGATCTCAAATTCAAACTTGACAAGTCTTTTGAACAAAACAAAGAACTCTCTAAAGAGATAAATATTTTGAAAGATGATTTGTTTAAACGAAATCTTCAAGATAAAAAGATGTTTGATTCTACAAAATGGAATGTTCATTCTAATCCAGAGTTTGATACTGTTAATTCTAAATCTTCAGTTGTTTATACTTCTACTCCTGAATATCCTCCGAGTATTTTTGAGAAAGGAGAAGCTTCTAGTACTTCAAAGTCAAAATCATCTTCTTCAAAGAAAACTAACAAGATTCTGTTTTCTGTTTCAGATGTGAAAAGTCTAAATGGTAAAGGAGAAAGAGTGAAGAATGTGAAGAAAAATAAAGTTGTTAAAAATAAATGTAATATTCGTGATAGTGGTAGTTTGTTGTGTAAAAATTCAAACGTTTCCAAATGTCAAAGTTGTTTGAATGATTGTACTTCATTGGATAAATCTACACTTTTGACATTTGCACGTAAGAATTTTATCTGCAAACACTGTCATGATAATGCATTTATCATTCCTTCTATTCATTCTAAATCTAAAATTGCCAGAAAAACATCTCATGTCAAATCAGCTTCAAAATCCTTAACTCATCAGGCTAGAATTTTTCATGCTAAGATTGATAATTTTTCGAAAAAGAAATCATTTCATGAGCTTAATGTTAACATGGTATGGAAATGGGTACCTAAGCCTCGCTATGAGTGGCGAATTAAGGCTAAGGTAGATGATGTTGATAAGTTGCGAAAAGCTAACAAGGAAGGACCCATCTGGATATGGGTACCTAAAAAGAAATGAGTTGTTCTTTTTGCAGGCCTCACATACATGGTATATAGATTCAGGATGCTCGCGTCATATGACAGGATTTAAGCATCTACTTCACAATTATGTTGAGGAACCTGCCGGTACTGTAAGTTATGCTAATTCTGAGGTTACTGGATATATTCGAGGACACGGATCGCTAACAAATGGCACCATGACGATCAAAAGAGTACTATACGTAGAAGGACTTGATCATAATCTTTTCAGTACAAGTCAATTCTGCGATAGTAAATTTCAAGTTCGGTTTACTGATAAATGCTGTTATATTGAAGATAAAGATGATCGTGTAGTTTTTAAAGCTAAGCGGAATGCAAATCTTTATTCTGTGAGTTTTCCAACACTTTCTGCATCAAGACCTGTTTGTCTGATTGCAAAAGCTTCAAGAGCTGAAAGTTGGGTCTGGCATCGGCGTTTGTCTCATCAAAACTTTGATGCGATTAATCAGTTGGCGAGACAAGGTATTGTCAAAGGTCTACCAGAACTAAGGTTTGAGAAGAATTCTCTTTGTCCCGCTTGTGAAATGGGAAAGATGAAGAGAACATCTCATAAAGCAAAGACAGAATTCTCATCCTCAACACCTCTTCAATTAATACATATGGATCTTTGCGGTCCGATGAGGACTCAATCTATCAATGGTAAGAAATACATTTTGGTCATGATAGATGAGTACTCCAGATATACTTGGCTGGAATTTTTAAAGAACAAATCAGATGCAGCAGAGCTGATCATTGAGTTTTTAAAGAAGATTCAGGTTCGACTACAATTGCCGGTTATATCTTTGAGAAGTGACAATGGCACGGAATTCAAGAATGAAAAGCTTCAGAGTTATCTCATATCTGTTGGGATCTCTCATAACTTTTCTGTTGCCTATACTCCTCAGCAAAACGGTGTAGTTGAAAGGAAGAATCGAACACTGGTGGAAGCTGCAAGGATAATGTTAGCCTATTCCGAATTGCCAATGTTTCTGTGGGCTGAAGCCGTAGCCACTGCGTGTTTCACACAAAACCGCACGATTGTCATCAAAAGACATAAAAAGACAGCATATGAACTTATTGATCGTCGAAAACCGAATATTAAATTTTTTCGTACTTTTGGTTGCAGGTGTTACATTCTCAATGATCGAGACAATCTTGGTAAATTTGACAAGAAGGCTGACGAAGGCTATTTCATTGGTTATTCGTTGACATCTAAAGCATATCGAATTTATAATAGACGAACCAAGACGATCATGGAGAGCATTAATGTGTCATTCGATGAATCATCAACGTTGACTTCTGAACACAACAGTTCAGAACTCAAGATTAAACAGAAAATTTCTATTCAAGACGGAATAGAACCTGAAGTCAAACAGAATAAGTCTTCTAATTCGAATAAAATTACAGCTGAATTAGACTTATTATTTTTTGATGCTTTTATGGATATTTGTGCAGATTTTGAAAAATCAAGCATATCTGCATCAACTTCAGAGGTTCCAGTTATAATAGCAGATATTTTCAGGACCTTCTGAAAATGTCACAATTTCAACCACATCCGGTACATCTCAATATATACATTCTGAAGATACTAATGTTGATACTGTGCATGCAGATCCAAATTCTGCAACAGAAATTCCGAGTGATTCTTCTATTGCTCCGAAAATATTTACTTCAGAAGAGGCTGTACAAGATGTCCCGAGCACATCTGGGGTTGTTAAAGACTTACCTGCAGTGTATGATGAATATGAGGAAGATAATACTCAAACTGACATTCATCCGATTCCAAGTACAATGAAATGGACAAGAGATCACCCACTTCACAATATTATTGGTGATGCACAGTCTGGTGTACAAACGCGTGCAGCATCAGCTAATTTTTGTCTATATTCAAGTTTTTTAAGTTCTCTCGAGCCAAAGAAAGCTTCAGAAGCCTTGCGTGATCCAGATTGGATACTGGCGATGCAAGATGAACTTCTACAATTTGAGAGGAACAAAGTTTGGCGACTTATACCACTTCCAAAAGGTAAATCTGTTATTGGAACAAAGTGGGTTTTCAGAAATAAGAGAGATGAATCTGGAGTTGTTGTTCGAAACAAAGCTCGCCTTGTTGCAAAGGGTTATTGTCAACAGGAGGGTATTGATTATGACAAAACGTTTGCTCCTGTGGCACGACTGGAAGCCATACGTATCTTCTTATCATCTGCAACGCATAAAAATTTTACGGTGTTTCAGATGGACGTAAAATCAGCTTTTTTAAATGGGATATTGCATGAAGAAGTATATGTTGCTCAACCAGAAGGATTTGTTGATCCAAAGAACTCTGATCATGTCTATGTCTTAGACAAAGCCTTGTATGGACTCAAACAGGCACCAAGAGCTGGGTATGAAACTCTAACTCAATTCTTACTCGCTTCAGGATTCAAGAAAGGTACAATTGATACTACTCTCTTTCTAAAAAAGCAAGGTGATGATATGATTCTGATCCAGATTTATGTAGATGATATAATTTTCGGTTCTACAAATCCAAAGCTTTGTAAAAACTTTTCAAGAATCATGGAATCTCGTTTTGAAATGTCAATGATGGGAGAACTGAATTTTTTCCTTGGTCTTCAAGTGAAACATTTACCCGAAGGCATTTTCATTAATCAGTCAAAATATATTCGAGATATTTTAAAGAAATTTAACATGAGTGACAGTTTAGTGATGAAAACACCGATGGCAACGGGCACACTTTTAGATGCAGATCTTTCTGGCAAATCAGTAGATCAAAAAGTGTACCATAGCATGATTGGTTCACTGCTATACTTAACTGCAAGTAGACCGGATATTATGTTTGCTACCTGTTTCTGTGCTAGATATCAGGCAAATCCGAAGGAATCACACCTTGTCGCTGTAAAACGGATTCTTAAGTATCTTAAAGGAACTACTGAGTTAGGCCTTTGGTATCCTAAGGGTTCGTCTTTTGATTTAACTGCCTATACTGATGCTGATCATGTAGGATGCAAACTGGATAGAAAGAGCACCTCTGGTTCTTGTCAGTTCTTAGGTGATAAGTTGGTTAGTTGGACATCTAAGAAACAAAATTGTGTTTCTACATCCACCGCTGAGGCTGAATACGTAGCTGCCGCAAGCTGCTGTTCACAAGTTCTCTGGATGCGAACACAGTTAAAAGATTTCGGATATACTTACCAACGAGTTCCTATCTACTGTGATTCTAAGAGTGCGATTGCGATAACTGCTAATCCAGTGCAGCATTCCAAGATAAAACACATCGACGTGTGTTATCATTTTATAAAGGATCATGTCGAAAAGGGCGATATCGAAATGCACTTTGTGGCTACAGACTACCAGTTGGATGACCTTTTCACCAAGCCGTTGGATGAAAAGAGGTTTAACTTTTTAGTTAGCAAACTTAGTATGTTAAATGCCAATTCATGATTCTAGGGGGAGTTTCCTAATCTTGTTCTTTATTTGAATATATTTTGGATATTTCATCATATGTTGACGGACTAAAGCGGAATCATTTTTATAATGATTACCAAAATCTTTTTCTTGCAGGATATTTTATGTGACAATGGCTTTTGGACAATTCAGTTCAAAACCCGTTTTCAAATGTTTTCTTCTGAAGGATGCTTTCATGATAACATCATTTCAGGAAGTTTTTTCATTTGAAAGAGAGATTATATTGTTATATTTTTTTTCTGATAAGTTGATTTTTTACAGATATCAAGGGGAAGGATATCTAGTCAAGGATACTTTCATTGTTATATTCATTCCAGGGGGAGTTAAGGATTCTTATTCACAGGTATAACATTCTAATCCTTATACTCTAACACTTGTGAAAGAAGAACAACTTTCACTTGTGAAAAATGTTTTTAAAATGTTCAAACCACTTCATGATCTTAACATGTATTTATGATTTGAGAAGTGTGATTTTTAAATGATTTTTTTTTTGGATACTTCATTGTTTATCTGACCGTGTGTTCTTTAAAGAATAATACTTGTGTATTTTCTTTTCTACATACTTTGTCAAGTATTCATACACACACTGGTTCAGTATTTTCAAATTGACTTTGTTATTACCATGTATCAAATGATATATCTTTCTATGGTAATACTCCCGTCGTTTGGTATTCATAATTGTTTGAATCAAACGTCATTTCATTTTTAATGTGCTTTCATTGATAATATGTTTATATATTGTTCATATAAACAACTTACGTCTTTGAATTCCCAAATATTTTTCTTCATGATAATTTGATCTGATCTTAATCATTGTCAGATTCTCAAAACATTTCTATTCTTTTCATTCATATAAAGTTTTGAGAAATCTTAAATGTTTAAAATGCTCAAATTTCATTTCTAATTTTTGAATGAGCATACATACACTGACATATGATTTCTTGTGCTTTACATGTCAAGAAAATCATTGAACAACATGTACTGTTAGGAACATGGGATTCAGTGTAAGTGCTTATTAGATCTTCCATGGATTCACGATAACTAGTGTTTCCTACCCCGGAAGAAATCCTTTGAGTGATTGAGGGGAGAGGAGTCTAAAAGAATTGAGTGTGGGATTGAGTTGAGGTAAAATGGAAATGAGAGAATGGTTAGATGTAAGTTTATATGATTAAAAGAAAGAGGGTGAGAGAACAGAGTTAAAAGAATATTAGAACTCTGCACCAAACATCTTTCTGAGCCGGGTAGCCACATTACTGATTGGTTCACATTTCTTTCGTGACCATCATTGAAATAGGCAAATAGCCCATGCCATCTCTTGCATACAACCCCACTAGCTACTCATTCTTTTCTTAAAAAGAGAACGTTTCATATTTTCTGGGGACGCAACATATAATCTATCGGATCTTCATTTGGAAGATACTGATATTGAAAAAGAAGGAAAGTTGCCCCACCTTCGACCCTTTCTCATGCACTTTGAGTCCATGTACAATCATTGCTGTCTCAGTGATTTACATATGTTGAGCCTTATGAAACACAATCATTGTGCTAATTCTTTCAAAACACAAGCACAAGCACACAAAGAATATGTTTTTCTGTCAGAACACTCATAGAATTACCTTGTGTTTTTCAATGATTGAATGGAAGTCCTGGGGAGTCAACCTCAAACAAGCTCCTTATATTGTACATCTGTTGTACACAGTAACTTTGTGTTACTGACAGGCACTTCTAACTGTTTCATGTGTTGATTCAGGGTTACCACTCTTATTTTGATTGAATTTGAAAAGATTCAAATGAATATGTTCGTGAATCAAAGGCCAATCCAGATCAGAAGTCAAAATATCGTATGAATGGGGGAGATTGTTTACTTTTCTTATGTGGGGGAGAATGTCTATTATCCAAAGGAGGAGATGAAAGTTCATGAAGAATGTGCTTATCAGATGGTGGGAAATTCATTCAATGACGGATCTGACCTTGAAGTGTTTTAATGATTTTGATTCTTACAAATCATTAAAAAGGGGGAGAATAATCAAAATTCAAGATCAGATTGAAGTTTTAAAGATTTCAGAGGAGATAAAGTTTTCAGATGATTGAAGTCAAAGATTAAAGAAAGCTTGTCAAAGAAAAAGTGGAAGAAAGTCAAAGTTTGAAAGAAAGATTGTTTCATTCAAAATATGCAAAAGATAATTCAAAGGGAGAGACAAGTTTGAAGAATTGTCAAAGTTTTCAAGATGTCAAAGCCAGAAAAGATTTGAAGTTGAAGATTTATTCTGAAGATATGAAGACCTGAAGATTATTGCCAATTTTTTTTTTAATCTTGAATCCAAAGGGGGAGATTGTTAGACTATAATTGTATTCAAGATTAAATGAGGGTCATTATTGTAATTGTTGTATTAGTGTTTGTGTGTGGTGTAAATGAGCTTAGAAGAGTTGACCTTGCTTGGTCATGTTGACCTATATATAAGCAAGTCATTGTGTTGTTTAGTGTGTGTGACAAAAGGTGCAAGTTAGTAAGTGTGTGAAAGTGAAGGTGTATTTGAGAGAGAGTAAGAACACACATAGTAGCACATATTGAGTACACACACAAACACTCAATCTTAATTGTTCATCACATTGTGATTAATAAACAAAGTGTTTTGTGTATGTGTTTATGCTAGTAAATCTTGAGCCACATAGAGCGTCGAAACAGAACTCTTGTTGAAGCAGCGCGCATGATGTTATCTCATTACAAGCTACCACTATTTCTTTAGGCAGAAGTCGTTGCTACCGCTTGCTACACTCAAAATCGGTCTATCATCAACAAGCGGTTCAACAAGACACCGTATGAGATCATCAACAAGCGCGTCCCGAACATCAACTACTTTCATGCTTTCGGATGCACCTGCTTTGTCTTAAATGATAAGGACGATCTTGGGAAATTCAGTCCCAAAGCGGATGAAGGAGTGTTTATCGGCTACTCCCATCACGCCAAAGCCTACCGTGTCTACAACAAACGGACGAAGACCGTCGTTGAGAGCGTAAACGTGACTTTTGACGAGGCCGCTGATATGGCTTCTGAACACCTTAGTTCAGAACCCGCTTTAACTGGTGTGTTAACTTCTTGACAATTTCGTTCCGGAGCTACACAATCTCCAGTAGATCCAAATCATACGTCTACGTCAAGAGCACATCTTTCTGATTTGGATTTACTTTTTGAGCATTTCTATGATGATTTATTTAATGTTAAGACTAATACTACGTCTTGTGACAGGAATACTGCTCAAGCACCATAAGTGACACAAGTCACTGGTCCAACCGACGCCGGTGGTCCATCCTCGCCTGGTGCTCCATCTTCTACTGCCAATGATCAAGCTTCCCCGAGCTCAAGTGATAGCCATCCTCTCGTTCAAGTTCCTGATGAAGTGCAACCTTCAGTTTTACTCCCTGAACCGACTCCTGTTGAAGGTGCTCCCGAAGCTACCTCTACGGCAATCCCGGATCCTCCTATCATTTCATCACCAGCTGAGTCGTCCTCTACTCCTTGCTCGACTCCCACTAAGGAGCTTCCACCTCACAGGTCGTCATCCCTCGAGGCAGTTCAGGATTTACCTCCAGGTGGTCATGTGGATTTCGACACCTCCCACTAGACATATCTACCTCATCCACACACCACCAAGTGGACTCGAGCTCACCCCCTTCATCAGATCATCGGTGATCCCTCCACACCAGTTCAAACTCGTTCCGCCACCGCGAACGACTGCTTATTTTCCTCGTTCCTGAGCCGTATCGAACCTTCCACCATCTCTGAAGCGCTGAATGATCCGGACTGGGTAATCGCTATGCAAGAGGAACTCAACCAATTTGAGAGCCTCAAAGTATGGCGCCTAGTTCCCCGACCTAAGAACAAGACGGTGATAGGGACTAAACGGATTTTTAAGAACAAGAAGGACGAAAAGGGCATAATTGTCCGGAACAAAGCGCGTCTAGTGGCTAAAGGATATCGCCAGCAAGAAGGAATTGATTACGATGAGACGTTCGCACCAGTTGCCCGCATTGAAGCGATCCGCATGTCCCTCGCCTACGCCGCTCATAAGAATTTCATCGTCTTCCAAATGGACGTGAAATCCGCTTTCCTCAACGGCGTTCTAAATGAGGAAGTGTATGTCTCACAACCCGAAGGGTTCGTGAGTTCTGAAAATCCGCATTACGTCTACTTTCTTGACAAGGCCCTCTACTGTCTTAAGCAAGCGCCACGAGCCTGGTATGATGCACTCTCGTCCTTCTTAGTCAAGTCTGGCTTTTCTAAAGGTAAAATTGACACTACTTTATTTATTAAAAGAGAGAAGAAAGATATCATTCTTGTACAAATTTATGTTGATGATATAATCTTTGGCTCCATAAACCCCAAGTATTGTCAGAACTTTTCTGCCTTAATGAGTATTCAAATGAGCATGATGGGGCAAATGAATTTTTTCCTTGGTCTTCAAGTAAAACAATTACAGACAGGAATTTTCATTAATCAATCTAAGTACATCTCGGATATTCTTCGGAAATATCAGATGGAAAAATCTTCACCTATGAAAACCCCCATGTCCACTACTCTAAAGCTTCACTCCGATCCTGACGGTAAGGATGTGAATGCTACTATTTATAGAAGCATGATTGGCTCTCTTATGTACTTGACGGCTAGTCGGACTGACATTATGTTCTCGACATTCTTGTGTGCAAGATTTCAGTCGAAACCTAAAGAGTCTCACTTAGCTGCGGTTAAGTGCATTTTTCGATATTTAAAAGGTACTGCTGATCTTGTTTTGTGGTACCCAAAAGAGACAGGTTTTGAATTGACAGCCTACTCGGACGCTGACCATGCTGGAAACATGCTGGACCGGAAAAGCACGTCGGGTCATGTTCAGTTCTTGGGTGATCGTCTTATCAGCTGGGCATCCAAGAATCAAAATTGCGTGTCCACCTCCACCGCCGAGGCCGAGTATGTAGCAGCCGCCAGTTGCTGCTCGCAAGTCATCTGGATGCGCACCCAGCTCAAAGATTATGGGTTTAATTACTCAAGGATCCCCATCTACTGCGACTCGAAGAGCGCTATAGCCATATCAAGCAATCCCGTCCAGCACACGAAGACGAAGCATATTGATGTGCGTTATCATTTTATAAAAGATCACATGGAAAAAGGTACTATCGAACTCTATTTTGTTAATTCAAAGCATCAGTTAGCAGACCTGTTTACCAAAGCCTTGGACGAAAAACAATTTAATTACCTTGTGTCCAAGCTAGGTATGCTAAATCTGAATGTTTGATCCGTTCGCAGCTCTCTATGAGTTTCGTTCAATAACGAATGACTGTGACAACTGCACCAGTGACTTGTCTCTGGTTGCTATCTTCCACACTCCTTGGTTATTGCATTTTACTCGTTCAGTTCTGTGTCAGTTACGAACTTCTGTATCAACAAAGTAGATTTCGTGTTTTTCTCGTTTCTCTTGTGTTCTTGTTTTTGTTTTCGTGATTCTTTGTGCAGTTCATTCTTTGTTCCCTGAAAAGTGTAAGTTGATTGTGGTGGATCTACAAGCCGGTAATGTGTTCAGGGGGACACTCTCGTCAGATGGCTGGTAAGTCTCACGAGTCCTCCATTCGAGGGGGAGCAGGTAAGTGGATTCTTTGTATGGACCTCCTCATGGTAATCATTCGAGGGGGAGTTAAGTCTCGTGCGTATTTCAAATGTTTGAGGGGGAGTTTTTATTTTTTTCCTTCGTTTTTTTTATTCCATAGGTTTCTTAATATTTTTTTCTCCCTTAGGATTTTTTTTATTATCGAAAAATACAAAAATATTTTTTTTCTTCAAGTTTTTTTTTGTTTGATTTGTTTTTGTTTGGTCCCGGCCCAATGTTTCCCCGGCCCACTATCGCCCGGACCTGGCCCAAGCCCAAACCAGTTTCGGGGGTTTAAAAACCCCGACCGAACCCTTCTCCTACCATTCGAACCCTCATTCGATCGATTTTTTTTTACTTTCTCATCGTCTCCCTCAACCTCTCTCGCCCGGAGTTCGTTTCGACCGCACCCCAATCGACCAAACAATAGCGTTCTCTTCATCTTCAATCGAACAGGTAGCGTTTTCAACGTTTTTTGGGTGTTTCTATCATTTATCGATCGGTTTACCATTGTTCTAGCCGCTTTTGTGTCCATCGGCGTCATCTCCGACCTCTGTGTGACCTCTCATCGTCTTCTCCGGGGGTTTCCTCCGATCTAGGGTTACTCCCCGGTCGAAAGAACCTCCGGTCGAATGACTTTCGTTCATTTGGCTCATCCAATCGACCTTTATCCGGTCTTAGGTGACCTCCGGTCGAAGACCATAACCGGTCGAATGACTTCCGGTCATTTGGCTCTCCCAATCGACCTTTATCCGGTCTTAGGTGACCTCCGGTCGAAGACCATAACTGGTCGAATACTTCACCCGGTCAAAGACCACATCCGGTCTTAGGAGACCCCCGGTGTAAAACTTATCCTGTCTAATATCTTATCGAATCCTCTTTTATGGTTCTAATATCTTATAATTATACCTTTGTGTGTCTATGAGGTGATTTTGGTGGTTCTCTATGCTGGTGCAGGTCTATGCGCCTTGGTGACTGACCCTAATTCACGAATAGGGTTTGTTCTTCCACTTTTTGGAGTTAGTATCCGTTGTGGTTTAAATCATGACTGCATAACTCCAACGGCTATCATATTTCTTCACAGGTACAATGGCACAAAACCAACCACCAGCGATTGATCCAATCGCCGATGCGGAATTGATTCCCGAGGATCAGTTCCTCCCACTTACAGCCAATAACTACCATCTCGATGTAACCCAACCTTCTATTCAATATCAGGTCATCATCGAGATACTTATGGGGCACCCAATCTCTTATGCTCTTACGGAGACTGCGACCGTTCCAGTCCTATACCTACAGCAGTTTTGGCACTATCTCCGTGCTTTAGAGGCCGATGGCGAATTCCATCTTGAGTGTCGGATAGATCATACACCAGTACTTCTCACGTGTGATATCTTCCGACAATTCCTTCGTTTACCCACCGTCGGATCCGTTCCAGGCAGGAATAGCTTCGACCCGATGGTTTCTGATACTACACTGTGCACCGACCTTCTCTCCTTAGGATACGGCGTAGAACTTCGCATTCCATCAACCTTCAACCGTAAGTACCTCTCGACGATCTGGTACACGATGTTCACTTACATAAATTGGTGCCTTTCGGCTATAACGAAAGGCATTGATCAGACGAGTGCCCCGATTCTTCGCATATTTCACGCGGTGGCCTTCAATCGCCACATGGACTTTGCCGACTCTATTTGGTTTGAACTCGTTCAGAGAGTTCGGTCTACAGCTTCTCGCTGACCGAATTTCATTCCATTCATGCGGTTCTTACAGGTTGTCATCCGGAATTTCATGAACCTGTACTCCGAGATACAGCGTCGTTCTACGCACCCAACATGCCCACATCATCCGACACGCAAGATACCTTCCCGCGCTGATCCAGAAGGTGTTGTCGCCCGACAAATCCCAGTCGGGGTACTAGATTATGCTCGTCCTACGGCACTGAGTGTGATAGCTTATAGGCACACACACAATATTCCAGCTCCTATGGTCCAGCCAGGACCGGCAGGACCAGCCCAGGGAGCACGACCTGAGCGACGTGAGGGTCCGCGTCCACGAACGAGAGGAGGGAGCGTCCGGATAGCTGGGGCTTCCGGACAGGGTGTGTCGAGAGAATTAATTGTGAGGGGAACTGGCATGGGCAGTGCCGTTGGAACGAGCCAGCCTAGTTCTTCTAGACAACCATCTTCGCCGACGCAAATAGAGACTCAAACGACGGAAGAGACAACCGATTCTGAAGCCCTTCATGTTCATTCCTCTTCTGTCGCTGCTACTGAGGACACAACAACGCATTCCACCTCGGAGGAAAATTCGGGCCAATCCGAGCCTGCGGCGGAATCAGGTTCACCCGACTCTCAGTCGGAAGCTGCAACTGACTCTAAGGAGGCATCTGATAAATCCGACAGTGAGTCGGACCCAGCCACTAACGTATCGGCATCAAATGACGAGTCTTCTGACTCAGATGGTGACGATAATCAGCCCTCACCTGGAGAGATAAGGAGAGCGGAGGGAGTTTTAGTTGAAGATGATATTCTAGTGAGCAGAGAGAGGGAAAGAAAGAGAAAATATGATGCTTAGAGTACACGAGTGACGGGACAACCATCACCGGTTGTATTCCCCCTAGCCACATCCATCCAGGTAGCCACATCTGCTACCCAGTCTCATGTGTTGAGACAGGGTATTGAAGAAGTCGCCGTGGACCTAGCGGCGCATTTGCATACCCCACCAAGCCACTCCACCATCTCTCAACAAAAGGTGGTTTCACATTCTCACGGGGATTTAGCACATCCGCTATCGGGCTCTCACTTGGAGGGTGCCGATATTGAATCAAGAGAACAGCTGCCCCCGTTCTCGACATCTTTGCATGCACGGAGTCTAGAGCCTTTTGCTATACATGCCATTCCTAGGACACAGATTCCATTTTTGGCTATCGCCGATCGCCTAAGTGGCCCGGCCGGAACACCCATAGTAATTCCGCCTTTGGGTAGTTTATGAGGATTGGGTGGAAGTCCTACCACGGCTATCATCACGCCAACCGTGAACGTAGGCGGCTCGACTTCTAGAGTCGTAGCTACAACGGGAAGTCTAAGTGACCCCGGAGTTACCCCAACTGAGTTCGTCTCAAGGGAATACATGGACGGCGCCCTAAAGGCTGTCCAATCTATGATGAGGGAAGAGGTGGACAACCTCAAACGCATGATCAAAGGCAAAGGTCGTACGACTAAGCCTGAGCCCACACCTATTCCACCTTCCCTACCCGCTACGGATCTTTCTATCCCTGAGCTGAAATCCATTCTTCTTGCCAAACTCCTAGCCCAGTCTCTAACCGAACCCACCCAGGATGTCGATTTGTTATCACTGCTTCGTTCTCAAGCATCCACACCTACCTCACCAACCCCCCAGCCTATTGTCTCTCCTGAAGCCTTCCAGATCCAACAAGCCATGCTTCAGTCACTTCAGCAAACCGTAGTTGTTTTGACTGAACGCCTATCAGTAGTGGAGGATACCTGCCGTAGCCAGGCAGAACGGATCAAGCGCCGACATGATGATCAGGATGAACCTGATCACCATGAGGGGGAGAAGCGCCAACGCCTAACTGAGCCAGAGACACATATGGTGGAATCAGATCAGGTTAAACAGGGTTCGGGTTTCGGTATAGGAACAGAGGGACAGAGACAGGAACAGGAACGAGAACAGGTGACAGACTTGGTACTATACGACTATCCGACGGTTGAAAAGCCTGAGGAATTTGAAGATGGTTCTCCGATAGTTCCTAAAGATTGGGCAATAATACTAGATCCGTATGAAGTGGCGGACACGACAGAAGAATGTGCTAATACTGAAAGAGCTCTGGTGGTTATGCAAGAAGAAATTGATGAAATTCTGCATCCAGATGATCAGTCTTCTGTCGTAGTTCCATTGTTGACTTATCCGGCTAATCACCCTGACTTCTCTTCTACAGTTTTTCCCGAGAGATCTCCTCCAGCTTCACCAGTTAGAGAACCAGTACGTACTTCTCCAGTTCGTCCATCCAAGTGGGAAAGAGTCAGAATAAAAGTTCCTTTCCTCGAAGAAAGCCAGAAGAAGATCTTTGCCCACTGGATCAGAAAGTATGATGAAGTCGTTCTCCATGGTCTACAGTCAGTGAAAAACAAAGAAAAACAGCGTGAGCTTGTGTTTGTGTACAGAAAGTTCCAGAGAAAGTACTCCAAGACAAAGCTCAGGATTGTATCAGTTGATAGGATTATACCTGCTTATTTCATGAAGGTTAAGTATACGGACTTCATGGTTACAAGAGAAGATGGTCAACAGTACTGCTTTTTTGATGCTGATTTTCTATGTCTAGAGCCACAAGATCTGCTGTTCATACTACGGGACTTAAAGACCAGAACCGTCAGACCCGGGGAAGTCATTGATGCACTAGAAACCGTGAAGAGATACATGAAGTGCACAATGAAACTTGCTTCGGTGGAAGATTTTCAGATTGGGTTAGAAAGCGATCAACCGAAGATTAATCTACTCAAGCTTGATCTGAGTGTTCCGTCTGATGCTCTAAGCGTACCTGCATTCACAGTTATAAAGATTCCAGAGTTTGGTATGTCATACGTCAACAACAAAGGTATTCTACGATTTATCCGATTCGATCAGATTGCCAGATTCTGTGATGGTACTTTGATGCTTCTGAAAGACAAGTTGAAGCGTGCGCTGAGTCAAGATGAAAAAAGAGTTCAGGTACTGGATTCTACATACAAATCGCTTGTTCTTAAAGCACTGAGAGTTATCGAAGAACGACTGGAGTACAGAACGCAAATCAGATATTTCGAGATCAGTTTTGGTTTTCGGAAGATATATGTTCCTAACTGGAGCGAGTTTCAACTTCTATTTAAAGGGGGAGATTGTTAGGGCTATTTTGTTAGTTAAATAGAAGTTCAAGGTATAAAATGTCATTTATTCATAGTTGTAAGCTTGTTGGGCCTAAAAGCCCATAAGCCCGTCAGGCCTGCGTGCCTAAGTATTTAAAGTTGTTTTCTATTTCATTTGTAAGGTTAGAAGTTCATTATTCAGTTTTCTAGTCATTAGGTTTACAAACCCTGATCAGAAATTCTCTCTGTAAAACTAAACCCTTTGAAGTAATATCAATCATATGACCAGTTGATGTGGCCTATAATATGTTCATCTTTGATTGTTGTTATTCTATTTTGCACTGCACTGGGATCTATAAATACTGTTAAATCTAATTCTGCAGGTATCATCAATGCAGAAGAGAACGAGATACGAGAGAAAGAGAAAGAGATAAGAGAGAAAGAGGAAGAGATTAAAGAAAGAGAAAAAAATGATTGATTTAAAAGAAAAGACTATTCAGTCATGTGAGAAAGAGATTAAATTGAAAGACAAAAAGATTATATATCTCAAAAGCCAACTGAAAACAACTGAACGAAAATTATTAGATTTACAAGCTGAATCAGTTGAAATTCAAAACAAGTTTACGGCTTTTGAAGATAAGATATCTGCCTTGGAAATACAAAATGTTGAACTGTCAAAAAGCATCCAAGCAGAGAAAGAAAAATCAAAACTGGAGACATCTTCAACTCAAAAGATATCTGACTTTTCAAAGAAAACAATCCAAGAGAAAAAGGATTTGGAGCTTAGATGCATAAAACTCTCCAAGTAAGTATCCGACTTTGAAAAGATTTTGATAACTGAACGGGATATATTTGCTAAAGTGAAACAAGTTCTTGAAGCTAAAATAACTGAACTTCCCACACAGATTTCTACTTTACAAGACTTGCTTGAAAAAGAAAGACAAATTTTCAAAGAAAAGAAGCAGTCTTATGAGCTTGAAAAGAGAAATGCGGAAAAGAGAAATAATGGGATTTTCAAAGATATTTCTGAGAAAACCAAGAACTTGGAAAAAGATTTTGAGCAAGAACGCTTACACTTTGAATCTGAAATATCTAAGCTCACATCCAAATTAACTGCTCTGTCATCAGACTATCAAAAAGAACAGAAGGCCAAATCTGATTTGAAACAAAAGTTTGACACACTTTCAGATGAAAGAAACATTTTGACTAAAAAGATAAATGACTTAGAAGCTGCAAACATTGATTTGTCAGATAAAGTAACAGCTGATGTGATTAGTCAATCACCTGTTGAAAATTCAACAGAATCAGTCTGTTCTTTCAAAACAGCTTCAAGTTCTATTCATGACAAAAATGTTTTCAAAAAGAAAAGTGTCAAACCAATCATTGTCAAATCAAGTCAGATCAGACCATCAAATTTGTTTTATGATAAATCTGTTGATAGTTCAGCAAATTTTTATATCAAATCTCTTGGAAAGACATCTAAGAAAAAGAAAAATCAGATGGTCTAGAGAGTGAAGAGTTCTTCAGATGATGAGAAGAAGAAAGTCAGATCATTCAAATCCACAACAACTGTCAAACAGAACAGTGCACACAAAGGTAAATCTTTTGGTAATTCTGATATATATTACTCGACTAATCATTTGATCAGAATTGCTCAAAGGAAAATCTGTTGTTCTTACTGTGGAGAGAATGACTTCGTTCTGAGAAATACCGCTCATAACTGGTACGGTCCTTACGGAATAACTTCTCAGAATTAAGGATTTCAAAGATATACATCTAATGAGAAGTGGATTCTTAAATCTAACGTACCTGGACCCAAATACCAGTGGGTACCAAAACCTGTTAAATCTGTTTCGCAGGTACCACAGGTATAGGGAGAGCAAGATGGTTGACTTCTGAGTAAATCAACTCAGGACTCGGACTTCAAAGTCAAAGAGTATGGCTTTTGAACAAAACAGTTCAAAACCCGAATTTTAATGTAAAGACTGTGGCTTATGATCATATGACAGATCATGATCCGTTCTTAATGTTCAGACGTGGATATTTTGCAAATGTCCAAAGGGAGCTTAATAGACCTAAATCATTCTATAATGATTTGAGGGGGAGTGTTGATCCAAACTCTCTCAGTGATTTGATAACGACCCTCTTCTATATTTACTGAAAATTACGTTTTAATATGTATTAGTGTTTCACCATTAGCGATCAAACTGAGTTTGTTCGGTTATCGCTGATAGTCTTTCTTATAAACATTTCTATGTATTAGTGTTTCACTACCAGCGATCAAACTGAGTCTGTTCAGTTATCACTTATAGTTTCTGATGTAAACAGCAAATGTAATCCCTGAAGACAAGCCTCGTGTCAACAGATGTTCATAGATGAATCGAAGACGAAGCTGCTGAACAAAGACAAGTCTACTAGTGACCTGATGCGGATATCAGTGAAGCAAAGACGAATCTACTTATATGCGAAGGAACATGAGGAAAAGCTTCAGCGATAGCTGAACCTCTTTATCTCTGAAAGAAGAGATATTCTGCGATCCAATGATCACTTAGCTTATGACTCAAGTTTCCTTTTGTCTAACCTTGTACGATGTGTCAGAACAAACATGTCTCTGCCACAATTCGTACACAACTCTGTCTACTACACTGTTCATGATCCGTCCGAAAGCATGTCTCCCAAAGTCAGACTCCCAAAGACAATTTGTGAATGCCACGTGTATAGTGCCCTGCCATGCATTTAATGCATAGGGTATAAATAGAAAGATCACCCCTTTCATCTGAAGTGAGCTCAATCCTTGAACCGCAAATAGAAACCTTTGTTTTCTATATTCTTAATCCCCCATTCTCTGAAATTCTTGTGCAACCATCTTAGTGTTTTCTTAAGTTTGTTTAGATTGAGTCTTACTTAATCTTTCTCCGCAACAGACTTGTAAATTATGTTTGATTTTTCAATAAACAATTTATTAGAATTTAAATTATGTGTTTGTATTCAACCCCCCCCCCTTCTACAAACTTGTTAAGCACCTTAGGGACCAACAAGTGGTATCAGAGCAGTTTGTTTAATCTAATAAACAAGATCTTGCTTTATTCTCTTCTTTGCTACTCTAAATGGCACTTAACACAAACTACTATGAAAATGGTTCACTTTCTAAACCTCCTCGATTTAGCAGAGATAACTTTTCTCTATGGAAAAATCGAATGATGCTATTTCTTGAAGGTGTTGATCCTACTATACTTGAATATATAGAAAATGGACCCTATGAACCTATTAGAATTATAGTTGCAGTTCCCGCTACTGCCACCACTGAAGTTGTCCCTGAACGCTATGTCGTTAAGGAAATAAGACAGTGGAGTGATGAAGACAAAAAGAAGGTAGGTTTAGATGCAAGAGCAAAGACCATTATCTCAATGGCTCTGCCTGATGAAGTTTTTCATTCCATCATGCATCTGAAAACTTCTAAAGAAATGTGGGAAACCATATGTGTTCAATATGAGGGCACCACTGAAATCCAAGAGACTCGAAAGATTAACTTGGTAAGACGGTATGAAAGTTTCATCGCTGGTAAGAATGAATCTCTTTCTGATGTTCATCAGCGGTTTAACTGCTTAATCATTGATCTAAGAATTGTTGGTAGGACCTATTCTAATTCTGAGGTCTTAACAAAATTCTTAGAATGTCTTCCTGAAAGCTGGGACAGTTATTCAATATGTCTTAAGCTGACAAAAGACTTAAATTCTCTCTCTAAGCACTTTGTATGGAATATTGCTCAACTATGAGCAATCAAATCTTCTGAAAAAGAATCTTATAAAAGATTCTAAAGACTCCAAAATCACTCCTGTTGCTTTAGTCTCTTCAGAGATAATTCCATCTCAGCGATCTACTCTCACCATCACTGAGTTAGATTCTGAATCTGAGGATCTATCAGACCCTGATCTTTCAGAGTTCGATGAGTCCTTAGCACTCTTGACAAACTCTTTTAAGAGATTTGCAAGAAAGAGCAATTTCTGAAGAAATAAGCCTCTCTCTCTTAATGAAAAGCCAAAATCAACTCCTGTTGATAAGGCTATTGCCACTTGCTATAATTGTGAAAAGATTGGACACTTTGCTAGCGAGTGCAGGTCTAAAAAGGTCTTCAAACCTTCTACCTCAAGAAGATCCAGTGATGACAAATACCTAAAGATGAAGAACAAATATCAAAAGCTGAAAAGCTACCAGCGAAAAGGTAAAGGTTTCATCGCTGAAGAACACGACTGGGCTGAATCAGAAGAATCAAGTTCTGATGAAGAAGAAGTCTCTAATCTCTGCCTCATGGCTGAGATTAAAGAAGAAGTGGAAGAAGAATCTGAACCTTCCATGAGCTACATATCGTCTCAGGTATCTATCTCTACTAATCCCTCTCTGCCTTAAGCTGAGAGAAGTCGTGTTATTGATGTGTTGACGATTGATCTTTATAATGCTTTAAACGACAAAACTCAAGCTGAGAATAAACATGTTCATTTAACTCAAGATCTAGAGAAATGTCATGAATAGATCAGAGAACTAAATCTTTTAGAAGAAAAGTTGAAAGATCAAGTCATTATAAATGAAATCATCAGCATTGAACGCGAACAAGCCATCGCTGCTCTAAAAGCAGAAAAAGCTCATGTTGAAAAATGGTGCAAATCATCAACAAAGATCTCTGAGATAAAAAATGCTCAAACTCCTGAAAGTGATCAAACTGGTCTTGGCTTTTGGACACCACAGGATGAGCCTAAAGAAGAAAGTTCAATGCTTAAGTTTGGAACGTTTGTCACTCCTATCTCTGACACTTCTTATGATCAATTTTATCCTTCTTCTTCTAATTCTATCCCTGAGGAAAAATCCAAAGACACTAAGTCTGTGGATAAAGGAAAATCCATTCTTCGTCCTCAGAAGGCTACCAAGAAAGCAAAACTGAAAGTTCCTTCTAAACCTTCAGTGAATCAATCCTCTAGCTCTATGATAGAAATCTTCGATCTCTGTCCTCCAAAGCTAAAGATTGATCTTAAACCCATGAAATCTGAAGAAATGAAAATTCCTCCCATATCTCATGAGAAAAGTCTTCTTGGACCTGGACCTACTCATCTTAAACTTGCAAAATCTTCTATTTCTGGTCCTAAAACCATTTTCAAATACAAAAAATGTTATCACTGTGGTTTTACTAACCATATTGCAAGCAAATGTCCGACTGCCACCAAAGCTGATAAAACAACTAAAGTAAAGATAAATGCCTCTAAGGCTGAGAAGGTCACCAAAGGTGAAAAATCAACCAAGGTGAAGAATACCACTAATGTTAAGAAATTAACCAAAGTGAAGATTACCACTGAAGCTGAATCTTCATCTGCTGTGAAGACTGTTGAATCTTCCATATCCACTAACTCTAAAGGACCCATTGAAAAGTGGGTACCAAACAACGCTTAATCTTCCTTAGGTGTGCAGGGATCAAATGGCATCTGGTATCTCGATAGTGGATGTTCTCGTCATATGACTGGACTAAAAGACCTGCTCACTGAATACAAGGAAGAGAAAGGTCCCTCTGTGACCTTCGGTGGAAATGGAAAAGGATATACCCGAAGGTTTGGTGTCCTCAGCAATGGGACAACTACCTTTCAAAGAGTCGCTTATGTAGATGGACTGAAGCACAACCTTCTGAGCATCAGTCAGCTATGTGACAAAGACTACGAAGTTTGCTTTTCTAAGAAAGCATGTAAGTGGTGGATGAGAAAGGAAAACTTGCTCTCAGTGGTTATCGTAGAGAAAATGTCTATGTAATAGATATGGACTCTACTACCACTAAAAACTTATGTTTTCTCTCTAAGGCCTCTTCTGATGTCAACTGGCTATGGCACAAAAGGCTCTCTCATCTAAGGAACTCATATGCTAAAGAATCTCTCTGCTCAGCATGTGAAAAAGGAAAACAAACAAAAGCTAGTTTCAAGTCTAAACAAGTCTCCTCAGCGACAAGTCCTCTTCAGCTCTTACATATGGATCTGTTTGGCCCTGTCAATATCCAATCAATAGCTGGAAAGAAATATACGCTTGTCATTGTAGATGAATTCTCTCGCTATACCTGGGTTATCTTTCTTCGCTGTAAGAGTGATACTCTAGAAGAACTAATATCCTTTGTTAAAAAGATGGAAGTGCTGAATAATCTTAATGTTCGTTCAATAAGAAGTGATCATGGAACTGAATTCAAAAATAGTTCCCTGAATAATTTCCTTGAGAATAAAGGAACTTCTCATAACTTTTCCTCAGTAAGAACACCTCAGCAAAACAAAGTCGCTGAAAGAAGAAACAAAACGATCATTGAAGCCGATAGATCAATGCTCAGCGATTCTCATCTCCCTACTCAATTTTGGGCAGATGCTGTAAACACTGCATGTTTTACTCAAAATAGATCGCTGATAGTAAAGCGATTTGGAAAGACAGCTTATGAACTTTTTCATAGAAGGAAGCCTTCTATCATCTTTCTTCATATCTTTGGTTGTCAGTGTTATATCTTAAACAACAGAGATCAACTTGGAATGTTTGACCCAAAAGCTGATGATGGAATATTTCTAGGATATTCCTCCATTTCAAAAGCCTACAGAGTTTTCAACAAACGAAGACAATCTTTGGAAGAAACAATTCATGTCACATTTGATGAAACCCGCTCAGTGAACTCTAAACCAATCGCTGACAATGAAGAGTTAAATGCTTGGATGTTTTCTCATTACAGAGAAACAGCATTCAGATCCTCCAACCGCTGATGATGATCCAAACATTATACCTCCTAACGCTGAATCCAACTCATGGGTTTCAGCTGAACCTCTAAACACCTTGCTACCATCAGATCTACCTCTGTCTGAAAACCTCTCTGATAACAACAGTCTTTCCACTACTCAACAGTTAATTGCTGATGAACCTCAAACGTCCTCATCAGTAAACATCCCAATTGTTAATCCAACCTCTGAGTTGAGCGATCATGCTCCTGCTCAGCGATGGACCAGAGATCATCCAATAGATCAAATTCTTGGTGATCCAGATGCAGGTATTCAGACACGACGAAGCTCAGGTAATATCTGTCTCTTTGTCAACTTTCTCTCTTTAATAGTACCAAAGAAGACTGATGATGCCCTCAGAGATCCAAACTGGGTCAGCGCTATGCAAGAAGAGCTGACTGAGTTTACCCGTAACAAAGTTTGGAATCTCGTTTCTAGACAATCTGATAAAACTGTTATAGGCACCAAATGGGAGTTTAGAAACAAGTTAGAAGAACATGGAACTGTAACCCACAACAAGGATCGACTTGTTGCTCAAGGATACAGATAAGAGGAAGGCATAGAATATGATGAAACCTTTGCCCCTGTGGCTAGGCTCGAAGCAATTCGACTATTCTTAGCTTATGTGGTCTATAAAGACTTCATCGTTTATCAAATGGATGTAAAATCAGCGTTTCTAAATGGAAAGCTGAATGAAGAAGTCTATGTAGAAAAACCACCAGGTTTCCATGACCCTAAGTATCCAAATTATGTTTATAAATTGGATAAGGCTCTCTATGGTCTAAAACAAGCCCCTCGTGCTTGGTATGACACTCTCTCATCTTTTCTTATCTCTGAAAATTTTGAACATGGCAAGATTGATAATACGTTATTTTTCATAAAGATAAAAGGTCATATAATTCTTGTACAAATATATGTCGATGACATCATATTTGTTTCTACTAACCCATCACTGTGTACTCGCTTCGCTAAAAGAATGAAGAAAGAATACAAAATGAGTATGATGGGTGAGCTGACATATTTTCTTGGTCTTCAGATTAACCAATCTGACAAAGGTACTTTTATAAGCCAATGTAAGTATGTTAAAGATATGCTGAAGAAGTTTGATCTAATACAAACTTCAGCGATGAAAACTCCTATGGCACCTCCTCTGACACTTAACAAATATCCTTCTGGAAAACCTGTTAATGTCACTGCCTATAGAGGAATGATAGGCTCCCTGCTGTATCTTACAGCAAGTCGACCTGACATTATGTACTCTACTTGTTTATGTGCACGCTATCAATCTGAACCCAAGGAATCCCATCTGATCGCTGTCAAGCGAATTTTCAGATATCTGAAAGGAACTCCTAACCTCGGTCTTTGGTATCCCAAAGACTCAGGGTTCGATCTAACTGGTTATTATGATAGTGATTTTGCAGGTTGTAAACTTGACAGAAAGAGTACCACTGGTGGATGTCAACTCCTAGGAGGAAAGCTGGTAAGTTGGACAAGCAAGAAGCAAAATTCAGTGTCCACTTCCACAACTGAAGCTGAATACGTAGACGCTGGAAGCTGTTGTTCTCAGATCTTGTGGATGAGAAATCAACTATTACACTATAACCTTCAGCTGTCAAAGATTCCTATCTATTGCGACAGCACTAGTGCTATCGCTTTAGCAAATACTCCAGTGCTACATTCAAAAACGAAACACATAGAGATCATATATCACTTTATCAGAGATCATGTGATGAACAGTGATATTGAACTTCATTTTATCCCTACTGGCTTTCAGCTTGCTGATATATTCACCAAACCTCTCGATGAGACAAGGTTCAACTTTCTCATCAGTGAGCTTGGAATGTTGAATCTCGAAGAATAATTCTTCAGCGTTCATGCATTGTGTCAGTAATCATAAGTTCCCCTTTTATCATTTTCTCTGATTAAACATTCTGACTCTCAGGTATGTTCTCTCAATCCCTTCAACTGAATCTTCATTCAGTAAAAATGTTCTTCAAAATATAAACTTTAATCACTGAACTTTCTTCAAATGATTAAAAGCTTTTTGAAAAATACATCCATCACTGATAATTCTAGTCAGTGATCATTCTTAAAAGAAAATCTCTCTATCTTTACCATCAGGGATACTTTCAAATAGAAAATCTATCGCTGACTTTTCTTCAGCGATAATTTCAAAACGGACAAATGAACAGTCTCTCTCTCTTCTATGACGTCATATGAACCGACAATCCACGACATGCCTTTTTCTGACACGTTCATCCGTTGCCCTTCCATCCAATCAACTTCATGGGACGTGTCCATGTCATGATAAGCATTTGTTTTCCCTCCTCTCACACTCTCTCTCTCCTCTCTCTCACGTATAAAAGGAATGTTTTTCCATTCTTATCATTTTACGCTTTCTGGAAATACTTTCTAAGCAAGAATTCTCTCTCAAGCATTCTAGCATTCTCAAGCATTTGCATCATCCTCTTCAAAGATCAACAGGTTATTCTTGATCTTTTTCTTATTCTTATCTTAAATCTTTTTACATAAAACTCCATTTATGGACTGCCATTATGGGTTTATAAGATTCTTATCACATAAAATCATTTTCATTTTTGATTTTATTCCTTAAAAATCATTTTATTTTGATTTTCTTCATTCAAAATCTTTGGTTTTTCTTCTTGTTCTTATATCTTATATTAAGAACACCTTTTTTATCTTCAAATATGTTGATTTTTCTATGTTTCTTTCCTAAAATAGAAACTGGGAAAATCTTCTTTATTTTTAGACTAAAACTTTTCTTCTATTCTTCTATCTATTCATATTCATAATGTCTCAATCTGCACTTGTCGCCTCTAAGAACGTCAAGTTCTCCATCGCTGATTCTGAGCTTCCCAAAAACAATCATCTCGCTCGCCTTGACTTTGATGGTGTCAAATACCCACATCTGGTGGAAGCCGCAAAATTTCTGAAGCAATCCTGCATTGCTTATGCTATCACTGTGGATCCCACACCTTCCAAAGCTCTTCTTCAACAATTCTGGTTAACTGCTGAAGAAACCTCTATCATCAACAAAAAGGGTGAACATGTTCCTGCTATCTCCTTCAGCACTGAACTTGGATCAGGGATGATGACTGCCTTAGGGCTGAGGAAAGCTCTGCGTTTTCCTGACAAACCCAGGAATGGATTCGATGCCTTGCCAACTGATGCTGAACTCGTCCAATTCCTGGATGCAATGGAATACTCTTGGGAACCCAAGCCAAGAACGACGATTCCCAGCAAGAAGCTGACTCTTGTGAAGAAGGCACTGATGCCATCTCAGCTTAACTACATCTTTTCACACTTCATTCAGTGTATGAGTGGGAAGAGTGGGTCACTGGACCAATCCAGCAAGATTCAGGTCCAGATGGCATACTCAGTGATCGCTGGAAGAAACTTCGACTACGCAACAGCTATCTTTGACGATCTAAAGTCAAAGATAGAGAAGACCGAAAGGGATGCCAAGGTCCCCTACGTACGCTTCATCTGCACGTACCTGAAGTTCCTCTACCCTGCTACTTACCCCACTAACTCGGATGCATCTTTTCCAAAACTGGGTCAGCGCTCCTTGGAGGTCAAGACGCTCCCCAACGAGGTAAGTATCTCTGAACTTTGCTCCCGACTCTCTCTCTCTTCACTTCTTATTCTTCAGCGGCCACACAAGAGTTCTTTCTTCTGCTATCCCTGCCGCTACCCCTTCCAAACGACCATCAACTGGCTCCCTTGGTCCTTCGAAGAAGGCCAAGGTGACCAAGGAGAAAGCTACGTCTAGCTCAAGACCTAAGGATGTTTCTCAACAAACCTCCTTAGATGCTTTCGTGGGTCTCTCCTCCACATCCTCAGCGATACCCACATCAACCGTGCCAGTGACTACGGTCGCTGTCACATCAACAGTGACACCTCCAATCATCTCAGCTCTTCCACCTTCTAAGGTGACCACTACGGTAACTGTAACACCCTGAATTTTGGGATTGGGTGAGAAGTTGACCTTTACCCAAAGTTCAAGGGGGAAAAGTGTAACTTGGGTTATATATATAGAAATCAAATCTGAGATATTTCTTATATCTCATTTGATCAGATCTTGTTTTGGAGAAGCCAGAGAAGAAGGAGAAGGCAGGAGAGAAGCTTTGTTTTGGGTCGATCGTTTCGGGCAAATCGAGGTACGAATCTAGCTTAATGCTTTGATCTGAATGCTTTTAGCCGTGTAGAATCTCTTTGTGAAGGTTTTGAGTCGTTCATTTTGAGATCTGAGTATTTTCTCATTTGGATCTGGGTTGAATCTGGGTTCTGCATCGCTGTTCTTGATGAACAAGGCGATGGTCAATCGACCGAAGGGTTGATTCGACCGGATTGGTCAATCGACCGAAGGGTTGATTCGACCGGACTGGTGTTCGACCGAAGGGTTGATTCTACCGGATGGTTGATTCGACCGAGGGGTTGTTCGACCGGATGGTCCCTCGACCGGTGTTGTCTGTTCGACCCGGGGTAGTGTTGGACCGGGGAGGTGTTCGACCCGGGGTGGTGTTCGACCGGTTGTTGCCTTTAACCGGATTAGGTTCTGTTAAGTTGTTAGCTTCTTTGTCTTTGAGTCCTATTCAAGTAACGAGAGGTTTATCTGTATTTCGACTTACCGATTCTTTCGGTGTTATCATAGGTAGCGCTCGTTAAGAAGAAGGAAACAGAGGTGAGTTCCTACTATCATTTTAAACTTTATACATATCAAAAGTTACCTTTTGGATCTTATCTTATTAAAGTAAAATGATGTTTTACTTGCACGTTATGTGATTATGCAAAAAGAATGATTAAAAGCCCTTTTTAATGATTTTCATTCTTACCAGAAGTTGAACTGGAAATAACATTTTGTTTATAAAATGTATTTATACCATATGTCTATTTATGGTTGGTCACATACGTTGTTGTGACGAGTCTGTACCATTACTAGTGGATCCCAAGGTTTTGGAGTAGACTGTTTTGTTGGGATGTTACATTCCCCAAATTTGTAGCTATGGATCACATGTTCCTCGGGGGCAACTTGGTACGGTTATGTGAGGCCGGATACTAGCCATGGTTCATGGTGATCCTAGCGAAGGAGTATACCTTGGTTTTGCGCTTGGGGCTTGATCTCACGTTGAAGCACGGACTTTGTGATTCGTATCCGCGGATTCCAATTGGTTTAGCTCGTAACTCGGATTTGTGGTTTACTTTGTGTTACACCACCATCCTTGGTAAAATGGTCCTTTTATCACCGTTTAAGAGTTTTGGACCGAAGAGGCCCGGTTGTTGCGAAATGTTATCTTTACGAATTAAACCTTATTAAAAGATTTTGTATGATACTGATGTTTATATCTTTCGAGCTTTATAAACTGTATGTTCTCACCAGGCTTTATAGTCTGACACTTTTTCTCAAATGATGTGTATATCAGGTTTCCATTAGCGGTGGGTGCCGAGTTTTTGGAGAGACGAGTCTTGAGTCTCGAGGTTTTTGGAGTTGATTAGTATTGTTACTGGCATTGTTAAGTCCCATTCTTTTGATGAAATCCTTGTATAGGATTGTATAGTCTTAAGGACTAATCCCATTTATGGGAAGTTAATGGAATTGCTTACGTCATATTGTCAGATTTCCAGGTTTTAATTTACTCTGATTTTTGAGGCGTCACAAGTTGGTATCAGAGCCCTAGTTTAAGCGAACTAGGCATGAATGTAAGATGTCTAGACTTAGACTGCGTATGCTAAGAATTGATCCACGAGATTTGGGTAGAGCTCCTAAGATGGGTTAGTCTTTGAGTCAACGGAAAGTACGTTTATCAGGCGTTGTAATGGTGGTGACAAGAACCGTTATGTGTTGTATGTTCATAATTTCACTTAGCTAATGTTATTATGAGGATATTGTACATAAGAGTCCTTGATTTGCTGTTGATATGACAATTGATAATGTGATAGTACGTTTTCCTTTCGTGTTTTTCCTATCTCTCTCTTATCTCTTTCTTGTTCTGTGAAGTTGTTCAGCATGGTGAATACGCGTGGTAGACCGCGTACTCGTGTTGACGGTCTGGAAGCGACAGCCTCCACAGCTGATCAGCCGGAAGGAGTTGAGGCTGTCGTGCGTCCGCCAGTTCAACAAATACTAGGTGGGGGGCCAGAGGTCATTCCGCGTGTGGACCTGGCTTCGTCTCACCCAGTTATAGGGGATGCTAATCCCCAGTCAGAGTTGTTGGCCAGCGTGATGTTGGCAATGAGAGAAGAGATGGCTAAGCAGCAAGAGTTTCTGCTAAAAGCGATGGAGGACCGCGACGTGAACCATCGGAGAAGTGAGACGGTGTTGAAGAACGTCGTAGTAGGTTCTGGTGATGATGGTATAAGGGTCACGGCGGTAGAGCGCAGGAGTTCTGAAGCTCCGGGGAACAGGAAGAGTTGTTCCTATAAGTCCTTTCTGGGCTGCGGACCGCCAGAATTCTTCGGTTCTGACGACCCGGTGGTGTGCGTTAAGTGGATTCGAGCGGTTGAGCAAGCTTTTGGCTCTTCCGAATGTGGTGATGATCAGTGGGTGCGGTTTGGTACCCAATTGTTGAGGGACACTGCACTCATCTGGTGGAATATCATACAATCCACTCTATCTCCGGAAGTACTGGCTCAGTTGTCGTGGGCCGAGTTCAAGAAGAAGCTGCTAGAGGAGTTTTGCAACGAGAGGACCATGGACCGAATTGAGAAAGAATTCCGGTCCTTGGTAAAGGGAAGCCTGACGGTGAGAGAATACACCCGTCAGTTTATGGAGAAGCTGGGTCTGGTGGGGCACGCTGCCCCAACAGAGAAAGACAAGATGAAAGCTTATCTCAATGGCTTGCCTGCGGACATGCAATCCATGGTCCATAATTTCAAGGCTTCTAACCTCCGAGAGATGGTGGAGGAAGCTCAATTTATGGAAGAGATGTTTGCGAAGGGCAAATCTGAGAAGGTAGTGGTGGTGCCTGAAAAGAGAAAGTGGGAGAGCAGTTCAGTACCTCCCAAGCGGACCCGACCTTTTGTTGGGAACCGCAACTTCAGCAGTTATCAGGAAGCTAAGTGGTGCCCGAGGTGTCGAACCAAGCATCACGGTAACTGTTACAACAATTCTCAAGTTTGCTATAAGTGTGGGAAGCCCGGTCATACTGTCAGAGATTGCCCGGTCAGTGGAATCGTCTGTTACGAGTGTAAGGCACCGGGGCATGTAAAGAGAGATTGCCCGAAGCTTGTGTCGGGTAGCGCGCCAGCAAGGAAGGAGAACCCTCCTAAGGTTCAGAGTCGAGCATTTCAGATGACGGCCGAAGAGGCTAGAGCATCCGCTGATGTGGTATCGGGTACTTTTCTTATAAACTCTGTACCTGCTCGTATTTTGTTCGATACGGGTGCTAGTTTCTCTTTCGTATCTGAATTATTCCGTCAGAAATTTGCTATGCCCACTACTAGTCTTGAGGATGCATTAGTGGTAGAAATAGCAGATGGTAGGCAAGTTCTGATCCACGAAGTTCTGAAGCAGTGTGCTCTTAGCATCGAGGGAAGAGAATTCCCAATCGATCTGCTACCAATGTCAATCGGGGGTTTTGATGTTGTAATCGGTATGGATTGGTTGTCAACCAATCAGGCCGAGTTCGTGTGTTCCAAGAAGGTGATTCGACTTCCCAACCCCTCTGGAGAGGTCGTGGTCATCAATGGCGAAAAGAGAAAGGGTGAAGTGGCAATAATCACAATGGCAAAAGCACGCAAGTGTTTAGTAAAAGGATGTTCGTCTTTCCTAGCCTATGTGATCGATGCCAAGTTAGAGAAGTCCAAGCTGGAAGATGTGAAGATCGTGCGGGAGTATCCAGATGTCTTTCCAGACGACTTGCCCGGGTTGCCGCCCGATCGTCAGGTAGAGTTTCGGATTGATCTTGTGCCAGGCGCTGCACCGATCGCTAAAGCACCTTATCGTTTAGCGCCATCGGAGATGCAAGAGATGGTAGCACAACTCCAAGAGCTTTTTGAGAAGGGATTCATAAGACCGAGTTCGTCACCTTGGGGAGCTCCGGTCTTATTTGTCAAGAAGAAGGATGGCACAATGAGAATGTGCATCGACTATCGTGAGTTGAACAAAGTTACAGTGATGAACAGGTATCCGCTTCCGAGAATAGACGACTTGTTCGATCAACTTCAAGGAGCGGGTTGTTTCTCCAAAGTCGACTTACGATCAGGCTATCACCAAGTGAAGGTGAGAGAAGAAGATGTTCCGAAAACGGCTTTCAGAACGTGTTACGGCCATTACGAGTTCCTTGTAATGCCTTTTGGCCTGACGAACGCACCAGCGGTGTTTATGGACTTGATGAATAGAGTGTGCCGACCATTCCTCGACAAGTCGGTCATTGTATTCATTGACGACATACTCGTGTACTCCAGGAGTGAAACAGAGCACGAGCAGCATTTGCGTGAAGTTCTGGAAGTGTTGAGAAAAGAGAGATTGTACGCCAAGTTTTCCAAGTGCGACTTTTGGCTTAAAGAAGTACAATTTCTGGGGCACGTAGTCACTCGAGATGGAGTGAAAGTAGATCCCTCCAAGATTGAAGCAATGATGAATTGGGAGCCTCCTAAGAGTCCGTCAGAGATCCGAAGTTTCTTGGGTCTGGCGGGATACTACACGAGATTCATTCAAGACTTTTCCAAGATCACTTCTTCCTTGACAGTTCTGACTCGGAAGAATGTGAAGTTTGAATGGACCGAAACCCAAGATAAGGCGTTCCAGATCCTTCAAAAGAAGTTGTGTGAAGCTCCGATCTTGACGTTACCTGAAGGGTCGGAAGATTTCGTGGTTTACAGCGACGCTTCAAAGATGGGATTGGGTTGTGTGTTGATGCAACGAGGCAAGGTGATCGCTTATGCCTCGAGGCAGCTTAAGATACACGAGCAGAATTATCCAACCCATGATCTGGAGTTAGCAGCGGTGGTGTTCGCTTTGAAGCTTTGGCGACATTACCTCTACGGCACGAAGTGTACTCTTTACACGGATCACAAGAGCCTGAAGTATGTCTTTGGTCAGAGAGAGCTGAATATGAGGCAAAGGCGGTGGCTCGAGTTGTTGAAAGACTACAACTGTGAATTGCTTTACCATCCCGGTAAGGCGAACGTGGTGGCCGATGCGCTAAGTCGGAAGGACTATAGCGGGAGTATTCGGGCTACCCATTCAAGAATTGAGCTAGTGTCTAGTCTTGTTGAGAAGATCAAGACATCTCAGATGGAAGCATTGTTAGAAGAGAATCTCAAAGAGGAAGTCATGACAAAACAGCGTTTACTCTTGACGGAGGATAGCCGTGGAGTGAAACTGTTCAACGGTCGTGTATGGGTGCCCAAGATTGGGGGTAACCGTGAGCTGTTGCTGGAAGACGCACACAAGTCCAAGTATTCCATTCACCCGGGAAGTACGAAGATGTACAGGGACTTGAAGTTGCACTATTGGTGGCCGGTGATGAAGCTTGATGTGGCACGTTACGTTGAGCGTTGTGTGACGTGTTCGCAAGTTAAGGCCGAACATCAGAGACCGTATGGGAGTCTTCAGTCTTTAGAGATTCCCGAGTGGAAGTGGGAGCATATCACCATGGACTTCGTGACGAAGTTGCCTAAAACTCTTCGGGGACACGATACCATCTGGGTGATAGTGGATAGATTGACGAAGAGCGCTCACTTTCTGCCTATGCGCGAGACTTTACCGATGGATAAGTTGGCGAAGCTTTATATCGATGAGGTGGTCTCGAGGCATGGAATACCTTTGTCGATCGTGTCGGATCACGACAGCCGGTTCACTTCGAACTTCTGGGATGGGTTTCAGAAAGAGCTTGGTACGCGAGTTAAGTTGAGTACGGCTTACCATCTGTAGACCGACGGACAGAGCGAACGTACAATCCAAACCTTGGAAGACATGTTGAGGTCTTGTGTCATCGATTTTGGGGGTAGTTGGGACTCTCACCTGCCTTTGGTGGAGTTCGCTTACAACAATAGCTACCACTCGAGTATTGGGATGGCACCTTTTGAAGCACTGTATGGGCGAAAGTGTCGGACTCCCGTGTGTTGGCTAGAAGCAGGAGAGAAGCAGTTCGCCGGACCTGAAATCGTGCAAGAGACTGCCGATAAAGTCAAGTGTATTAGAGAGAGGATGAAAGCGGCTCAAGATCGTCAGAAGAGCTATGCCGATAAGAAGAGGCAACCGATGGAATTCCAAGTAGGCGACCGTGTTATGCTTAAGGTATCGCCATGGAAGGGCATCATACGGTTCGGAAAACGTGGGAAGCTGAGTCCTCGTTTCCTCGGACCTTTCAAAGTACTTAAGCGTGTAGGGTTGCAGGCCTACCAGTTGGAACTGCCACCGGAGTTGAGTAGAATACACAACACGTTTCATGTCTGCTACCTCCGGAAGTGTTTGGCGGTAGAAGACAGCGTCATTCCCCTCTCAGAGTTAAGGGTTGACGAAGGTAACCGTTGTGTGGAAGAACCCGATGCCATCTTAGAGAGAAAGGCTAAGAAGTTGCGTCATAAGGAAGTCACTTTGGTCAAGGTGCAGTGGAAGCATCACCGAGGAGCAAATGTGACTTGGGAATCTGAGGAGGATATGAAGCGTAGATATCCTCATCTCTTTGTATAGTTGGATTTCGGGGACGAAATCATTCCCAAGTTGGGGAGGATTGTAACACCCTGAATTTTGGGATTGGGTGAGAAGTTGACCTTTACCCAAAGTTCGAGGGGGCAAAGTGTAACTTGGGTTATATATATAGAAATCAAATCTGAGATATTTCTGATATCTCATTTGATCATATCTTGTTTTGGAGAAGCCAGAGAAGAAGGAGAAGGCAGGAGAGAAGCTTTGTTTTGGGTCGATCGTTTCGGGCAAATCGAGGTACGAATCTAGCTTAATGCTTTGATCTGAATGCTTTTAGCCGTGTAGAATCTCGTTTTGAAGGTTTTGAGCCGTTCCATTTTGAGATCTGAGTATTTTCTCATTTGGATCTGGGTTGAATCTGGGTTTTGCATCGCTGTTCTTGATGAACAAGGCGATGGTCAATCGACCGAAGGGTTGATTCGACCGGATTGGTCAATCGACCGAAGGGTTGATTCGACCGGACTGGTGTTCGACCGAAGGGTTGATTCTACCGGATGGTTGATTCGACCGAGGGGTTGTTCGACCGGATGGTCCCTCGACCGGTGTTGTCTGTTCGACCCGGGGTAGTGTTGGACCGGAGAGGTGTTCGACCCGGGGTGGTGTTCGACCGGTTGTTGCCTTTAACCGGATTAGGTTCTGTTAAGTTGTTAGCTTCTGTGTCTTTGAGTCCTATTCATGTAACGAGAGGTTTATCTGTATTTCGACTTACCGATTCTTTCGGTGTTATTATAGGTAGCGCTCGTTAAGAAGAAGAAAACAGAGGTGAGTTCCTACTATCATTTTAAACTTTATACATATCAAAAGTTACCTTTTGGATCTTATCTTATTAAAGTAAAATGATGTTTTACTTGCACGTTATGTGATTATGCAAAAATAATGATTAAAAGCCCTTTTTAATGATTTTCATTCTTACCAGAAGTTGAACTGGAAATAACATTTTGTTTATAAAATGTATTTATACCATATGTCTATTTATGGTTGGTCACATACGTTGTTGTGACGAGTCTGTACCATTACTAGTGGATCCCTAGGTTTTGGAGTAGACTGTTTTGTTGGGATGTTACATTCCCCAAATTTGTAGCTATGGATCACATGTTCCTAGGGGGCAACTTGGTACGGTTATGTGAGGTCGGATACTAGCCATGGTTCATGGTGATCCTAGCGAAGGAGTATACCTTGGTTTTGCGCTTGGGGCTTGATCTCACGTTGAAGCACGGACTTTGTGATTCGTATCCGCGGATTCCAATTGGTTTAGCTCGTAACTCGGATTTGTGGTCTACTTTGTGTTACACCACCATCCTTGGTAAAATGGTCCTTTTATCACCGTTTAAGAGTTTTGGACCGAAGAGGCCCGGTTGTGGCGAAATGTTTTCTTTACGAATTAAACCTTTATGAAAAGATTTTGTATGATACTGATGTTTATATCTTTCGAGCTTTATAAACTGTATGTTCTCACCAGGCTTTATAGTCTGACACTTTTTCTCAAATGATGTGTATATCAGGTTTCCATTAGCGGTGGGTGCCGAGTTTTTGGAGAGACGAGTCTTGAGTCTCGAGGTTTTTGGAGTTGATTAGTATTGTTACTGGGCATTGTTAAGTCCCATTCTTTTGATGAAATCCTTGTATAGGATTGTATAGTCTTAAGGACTAATCCCATTTATGGGAAGTTAATGGAATTGCTTACGTCATATTGTCAGATTTCCAGGTTTTAATTTACTCTGATTTTTGAGGCGTCACAGTAACTACCCCTATCCCTACTTCTATCCCCTTTTCTCATCCTTCTATTTCTTTGGTCTCTGAACCATCTTCTACTTTTTCACAACCACAGCTTGGACCCATAGGACCTGAACATCATTCTTTTGAGGAATCTTTGCAATTCTACAAAATGTTTGATAATTCAGGTACTCCTATAACCTTAAACACTTCTCCTAACTCACCATATAAGCCTGTTCCTCAAAAACTAACTTATATTTCAGCTCCTAGTTTGGCGACTGTTGACACCAATGTCAACAGTTTGAGTGCAAAGGTGGAATCTCTGACTGCCTCTCTCACCAACACCACCAGCGCTGTTCAATCAGCTGGTGAAGCATTGAAGACGTTGACAGCCAACTGCGCCTCCAAAGCTGACGTTTCTCAAATCGCTACTCTCCAAGAAGCGATTGTCAAAGTCAGGGAAGACTCACATCATCAAGTTGCGGCTCTATCTACAAAGGTTGATTCCTGTGAAGTTCTTCTTCAGCAGATCCTGACTCGTCTGAAGGAACCAACTCCAATTCATGCTCCTACATTTACAGAGAACGATCGCACTTCTCTAAACATAACTGTGGAATTTATTCACCAAGCTACGTCAGATCTCCCTGTATTTGAAGACCGTCTTACAGGCTTGGAGGCTGACGTCCAGAAGTTAGCCACTGCTGAAACCTCTACTCCTTCACAAGATCACTCCCTCCGTGATAATGACAAAGTGGGGGAGAAAGAAGTTGAACAAGACAAGGAGAAAGAAGTTGATGTTGTTGAACAACTGAAGGAAACTCGCTCTCATGTTGAGGGGGAGTTAGCTGCTGAGAAAGCCCCTCCTACCATCGCTGAATTAGTCTATGAAGAGGAAGAGGAAGAGGAAGACGATGAAGATGAAGCCCTTGATCTTGAATATCAAGAGGAAGAACCTCATCAAGATGATGATGATGACGATGAAGAAGATCAATCTCTATGGTGTTCTTCAAATGTCAATTCATCAGCGATAGCTTCGAAAGAAGTTATCAAAGCAGGGGGGAGTCATCAGACACCTTCAGGAACCCCTTCCCAAAGCAAAGGTGCATCTGCTGAGGAAAGCCTGAATATGATCTCACTACCTGAGGAGAATCCTTGTCAGATAGTTCTCTCCCCTGCTTAAGGGAAAAGAGCTCCAAATAATCCCAGTTGCTGAAGCTGATGACCAAACAATCCCAATCTCTGTAAGAGAGATTGATGAAGAGGATGAAGAAGAAAAAGAGTCCCTGCAACATCATGGAAGGCCATCTAGACCATCTCACTGGTCAGAGGAAGAGATGAAGAAAAGAACAGAGATGATCTCTCATCTGGAGAATCAACGTCGAAAGATCCCCTCTCAATCAACGGATCTAGAGTTCCCGACTGAAGCTGAAATCGAAGAATCCGTTAGGGCTGAGAAGCTGATTGTTGACTGTCAAAGAGATGCCTCTCTGGGTCTCAAAATTCAGTCTTCTCAAGTCAAAGACAAGAAGCTGAAAAGCAAACCAGTGGAAGTCCAGGCAGCTCTTTTGAAAGAGATTGAAGCGGAACGCTCCAAAGAAAAAGCGGTCAGCGATAATACAGTCGATTGGTGCAAGCACAAAATTGACTATCACTCTGACCCAATGAAGATCGTAGTTGTTGCTATCTCTGGGAGAAAGAAGAAGGATAAACTTTCTGTCACCATGGAGATTACTAGAGAGGATGGAAGCTGCAAGGCTATGTTCATTTCAAAGCTGGAAGACTTCAGCTACATGGAGTGGGTTGAGTTCAAAGATGCGCTGAAGAAATCAAAGTCAACATACAGAGGCTATGTTGAAAGGCTGAATAATGCCCTCATCAATAGAGTCGCTGCTATACTAAAGGCGCCATCAACTCTTCCTTCAAAGTCCATGCAAATCAAGAGAAAGCCTATCTCCTCCTCTTCTGATAATGTTGCAGTGATCAGAAATGAAACCTCCATCAAATTCTCAAGAGAAGCTCTGTTCGGTCCTCCTCCTGATCTTTCAGTTCTAGATCTATCTCTGCCTCCTGGCGGACCATATGTTGCGGGACAAGTTCTTGAATAACCTTTTGGAATCTTCTTCAGAGATGACGAGGAACAGCTCAGATTTCAAAGAGTCTCTAAAATCCCTATCTGTCCCCTCCCTCTTCTCAAGGATCTCATGTGCCTATGGTATACTCTCTCTCCTGCTGCTGAGCCAATCATAGCGATCATCTGCAAATAATCTTTAGAGCGAAAGCAAAAACGAGAAGAAATACCTGAGTATTTGATCAATCCTCATAAACCCTCTTTACATAGAGCGAAGGCAAAGAACCTTTGTTTTCTATATTCTTAATCCCCCATTCCCTGAAATTCTTGTGCAACCATCTTAGTGTTTTCTTAAGTTTGTTTAGATTGAGTCTTACTTAATCTTTCTTCGCAACAGACTTGTAAATTATGTTTGATTTTTCAATAAACAATTTATTAGAATTTAAATTTTGTGTTTGTATTCAAACCCCCCCCCCCTTCTACAAACTTGTTAAGCACCTTTGTGACCAACAGGGAGCCTTAAAGGTAAATATCTTCTGATCTTAGATCTCTGATTGTTTGAAAGAAGAACAACTTTCAAGCATGAAAAACAGTTTCCTTAAATGTTCAAACCACTTCTCTATTCTTAAATGATTTCATGAATTCAGAAGTGAGCTTTTAAATGTTTTTTCAAATATGAGCTTTAATGTTAAACTAACCGTGTGTTTCCAAAGATTAATACTTGTGTATTATCTTGTTCATATATTGTAAAGTATTCACACACATCGGTTCAGTACTTCATTTTAATCTGTTATTACCATGTCTCTAAACGAACCTATTTTTCGATGGTAATACCCCCGTTTGCTTTCAAATATTGTTGAGCATCATTCATCATTTCAATTTTTGTGCCTTCATTGCAAAATTGTTTATATTCGTTCATATAAACAAAATAACCAATTCTTTGATACCCTAACCATTTTATTTGATCTGATTGATGCATTGTCATATTCTCAAAACAATTCTCTTGATTTCATTTCATTCATTCAATATCTTTGTTTTGAGAAATCTTCAAAGTTCAATTGCTCAAATCTCATGAGCATACATTTTGACAATGTTATCACATTTTGTGCTTAACTGTTCAGTTAAACTGTTGAGCAACTATTCTTTTAGGACTTACATGGGATTCGTGTGTGAGCTTAAATAGAACTTCCATGGATTCACGTTAACCAGTGTTTCCTACCCATGAAGTTATCCTAGAATGATTGAGGGGTGAAGGGTCAAAATCAAAGAGTGGGGGAGATAACTCATTCGGTTGAGTTTTTCTCATTGTGTGGAGCGGTAAAATGAAAAAGAGAGATTGGTTAGAAGTGAGCTAAATGTTAAAAAGAAAGAGGGTGTAAGATCAGAGTTAAAAGAATATCAAAACTCTGCACCAACCACTTTCTGAGTCGGGCAGCCACATCTTCTGATTGGTTCACATTCTTTGGTGACAATCATTGAAATAGGCAGTGAGCCCATGCCAACTCTTGCAATTACCCCACCAGCCACTCATTTCTTTCTTAACAAAGAAATGTTTCATTTTCTTTGGGGACGCAGCATATATGCTATCTAGTCTTCACTCGGAAGATTTAGATATTGAAAAAGAAGGAAAGTTGCCCCACCTTCACACCTCTTTCATGCACATTGAGTCCGTGTAATATCTGTTGTTGTCTCAATAGTTTACACAATTTGAGCCTTATGAAACACAATCATTGTGCTAAATTCTTTCATACACAAGCACGAGCACATAGAAAATTTGTTTTTCTGTCAGAACATTCATAGATAAACCTTGTATTTTTCAATGATTTAATGGAAGTCCTGGGGAGTCATCATCAAACCAGCTCCTTAAATTGTACATTCGTTGTACACAGTAACTCCGTATTACTGACAGGCACTCCTAACTGTTTCATTTGTTGAATCAGGGTTACCAAGTTCATTAAAACTGAATTTGAAAAGATTCGGGTATATACAGTTCATGATTAAGATACTCAGATCAAAGGATGGAAAATGTCAAATTATCATAAAGGAGGAGATTGTTACCTTGAGTACAAAGGGGGATGATCAAAGAATGTGTTGAAATTGAAAAGTTTTGATGATCATGAAACTCACAATCATCAAAAAGGGGGAGATATCTACAAAGATCAATTTCAAAGACAAATGGTAAAGATAATCCTGAAGAGATAATTCTGAAAGTTCAAGACAATTCAGATGTTTACTATGTTTCAGAGACAGATTTTGAAGATGATTCGAGAAAGTTTGTTTTTCTGAAGACTGATCGGAGATTACAGAGATGAAGATACAGTTTTCAAAGATCCCTAGAGGTTTCAAAGAAGTTTCAAAGAAGTTTTCAAAGATTTCAAAGATTCATTCAAGACATGTTGATTTACAAAGATGCAAAGTGCAAAAGACTTTTCAAAGATTCTTCAAAGACTGAATATTGTTAAAAGTGTTGGATCCCAGATCTAATCTCGTAACAATGATATAAACAATAAGAGTAATGACAGCGGAAGTAATACAGTTTAATATTAAAGGAGATTCAAATATCACAGTTCATAAAGCAGATAAAGATAAACAAGATATTCTTGGAATAAAGTATTCAACTTATATTATCAGATATATAACTTCTCAAGCACACTTGAACAATAAGGTGATGGTCCTATTTATAGGACCATAAAGTAAGCAGTATACTTGTATGATGAAAGCAAGCATACTGAACAGTGACCTATTCTAGAAAGTAAATCTTATCACAAGGTGACGTGTCATCTGTTCTTCTGTTCACTCGTAGATAATTTTAGTGAATATCTTCAGAGAGAATGTCTTCAGAGCTCTGACGTTGTCTTTAGAGCCTCTGATGAAGCTATCTCTGATGTCTTCTCTGAAAGTTGCAATCTCTGATAAGTACTTCAGAGGCAGGTTTGTCCTCTGAAGTCTTCGTCCTCTGAAGTATGTCTCTGGAAGTCCTCTGAAGTAGGACTTGGGTATTTTAAACACTTTAAAGAAGAAACTATTGGAGCTAATAATCTCCCCCTAAGTGTTGAAAATAAAAGATGCAAGAATCGTAGAGAACAGAACTTAAACTAGAAATCATAGAGGAGAAAAACATCCTCTTAAATATTACTAACATAGTTGGAAATACATTATAGAAAAAGTAATATTCAAGAACAAGGAAGCATGCTAAAATTTCTCACTTGAACAGATTCCATGGAACTTCATGATCAGAGCTCTGAAGTTGATCATCGAGTCAATCTCTATGTCAAGTTGTGCCAGTAAATCTGCTCTGTGCCTTTCTTCTTTTACATGGATCATTTTCTTTATACCTCTCAAGGTTTCATCAGAGTACTTCGACACTTCTGAGGCTAGAAAGATCTTCTTTACTTGATTTACTCTGTAGACGAAACCCAGAGGTTCTGCAACGATGAATCCAGTCTTCTGTTCTTCAAGTTTGTCGAATGACTCCACAGGTTCAGTTACCTCCAGCTTTTCTTCCCCTAGGTTCAGAGCAATTTGAAAGTCATGTTTTGCTTTGTGTTTGACATAGGCCTCCATTGCTCGTCTGACTTCAACCATGCCCATCCTTATTTCCCTTCTTCCATGATCATATCTAGCAGAGCAATAGGCATATAAATGTGGTAAATCATAAGGATTTAGATTTACGAGATCATTATCATTGAACTCGTAAGTCTTCTGATCAGCTCGAGTTACCACATAGTGCCTATAGATGATCTTGTTGTAAGCAAAGTTTTTTTCTGAGATTTTGTTGATCTTGGTGATTGGATCATCAAAGAGGACCTCTGCTCTTGGTCTGGTTTTATCTCTGACAAATCTTCGCTCATAGTCCGGCATGTCTTCTCTTATCCTTAGATTCAGAGGAATGACTAGAGTGTCTGCCAAATTGAACTCACAGTAGATGTATCTGAAGTGGTCTTCTATGGAAGCTTCGGGATTTGATTCAAGGAATGTAGGAGGTTTATTGAACACTTTGTCTGGAAGACCGATGCTTGCCTTCTGAACAGGATTTTCTGAAGGAGCCTGTTCATCAGCAACCATGGTTTCTGGTTCCTTCGTCTGTGGAGGATTATCTGTTGTGGGTTCAGAGATGTAGCCATCTATCTCTGATGATTCCCTCAGCTCTGTTGCTGTTGAAGTATGATGTGGTTGAGCATTCTTGAATACATACTCTTCGACATCAATTACTTCAATTTCTTCTTCAGCAACTTATTTTCCAGAATCTGATTTTTCTTCTTTTTCAGATTCTGATTCTGCTCTTTCAGCCTCTGATTCGTAAGCATCTCTCATCACATAAGTTAGTCTTTCTGGTGATGAGAATGCATCTTCTGGCGTAGAGAAGTCTACTAATTGCTCTTCATCTTCTTCCAGAGCTCCAATAGTTTCTGGAGTTGCAGCTGTTATTGGAACTATTGGAGCACTCGATGTAGATGGTGCTAGAAAGATGACAGGTACTGGCGACTTTAAAGTGGCCTGAAGATCTTCAGCAGAGGTGGAGGTTGAACGTCTCTCTTTCCTTTCTCCTTGCTTTGGTTTGATTCAGAGGGAGTGGACTCCTTTTGTGTTTCAACAGGTTTTGGTGTAGGAGTTTTCTCCCCCTTATGAAGATCGGATGACCCCTGAGGCTGGTTATCTGCGTCATCAGAATCTTCATACCTTTCCTTCTTCCATGCTTCCTCAGAGCATGCGACCTCTGGTTCCTTTCTCTTTAATACTCCCTCTGAAGATTTAACATTCTTCAGGAGATCTTCAATCTTTTTGTTCTGCTGAGTGGTCTTGGAGATGAACTAGCTAGAGATATTCATTACATTGTTGGTGATCTTCTTGGAGAAGTTGGTGAGGTCAGCCTTTGTAACGAATTCTGTTGTAGCAGGAGCAGCAGTAGAGGAAGTAGGGATCTTTGCAATTACCTCTGCCAAAGAGCGCAAGACTTCCTCTTTGAAATGAGAAAAGTCTGCAAGTGTTGGAGTGGGGGCAGAGGTAGGTGGAATTGCCTTGAGGAGCTCTGCGGTGGAGTTCGAAATTTCTCTGGATAAAACCGAGTCATTTTTTATGACCAGGCTTTCCAGAGCATCTAGTTTGGCGTTCTGAGAGAGAACGGTCGTGCGCAGCTCAGAGACCTCTGAAGTGAGCTTTGCAACTTCAGAGTTTGAGTCATAGGCCTCTGAGGTCTTCTCCATTTGAAGTTTAATCTCCTTCAGAGATTCTCTGATTTCATCACCAAAGATTTTGAACTCTTCTTTGGTAACGTAATCAGAGGGAGTGACCTTAGGATCAACACATGATTCTAAGTTTCCCTCGAGTTCAGAGGGGCCTTCTTTCGGAGTTGGCTTGATATTGACTCCGGAAGGACTTCCCAATAATCCTTGGGGACCCTTTTTCAAAGATTTCCCTATAATGGTTCCGATTGGTCTCTGATCATCAGAGTCAGAATCTGATGAGGAGAAACGAATGTGGGTGGAAACCTTGCTGTCCAGGCTAAGGAGTCCATGTGCAAAAAGGTCGTGCCATTCTTTTTCTGACAGGCAATCCTTACGATCTAAGGGACGGTCCAACTTTTGATGAGCCACAAAGGCATCATGTGTGTGTGGAGATGACATACTCTGGGGTGAATGAGTATTTTTATCGTGGTCCAAGTCCTAATGAGAGGACTTAGCCGCATCAGAGGTTTCCCCTGTGGTGCGTGCTTCAGAGGCAGAAGTAGATGCATCTGAGCGGTTAGGATGGGAAGGGTTCGAGGTGTGCACCTCTGTTTCAATGTCCATTGATGCTGGACCATCTTGGACAGTAAATGTGTTTGCACGGGAATTTGGGCTTTGGAATCTTTCATGTGTGTCATCAAGGACATCTTTTTCTACCTCACCGCCCTCAGATTCTAGGTTTAGAAACTCACCCTCTGGAATTCTCTCTTCCTCACCTTCCTCTGCTCTGACAGAGTTATTCTCTTCGTCAGAGGGAGGGTTCTCATGTTCTCTCTTTCTCACTCTCTCAGAGCCACCCTCTGGTTGCGTTCTGTTAATGTTTTGAGCAGTATCAGATATATCACTCTCTGATTCAGGCTCAGGCTCAGAACCTAAGTGTGTTGGGGATACCATCATCGGTTCTGATGATTGGGCAACACGACTAAGTAGGAGATGGGTAGGAGAGTCAGCAGGAATTACCTCAATCATGGTGTGTGGGAATCGTCGGTCATGTGGATAAGGAGGAACCTCTGTGGCTTTGAATCATTGAGTTTGTACTTTTGCAAAATTTCAGAGACATACTTAGATTGACTTATGAATGTACCTTCTGAGGTTTGTTTTACTTGTAAGCCCAGAAAGAAAGTTAATTCTCCCATTAGGCTCATCTCAAATTCACTCTTCATCAACTCTGAGAACTTGTCACAATACTTTTGATTTGTAGAGCCAAATATAATGTCATCAATATAAATTTGTACTAAAAGAATCTCATTTTTGTACCTTTTGATGAATAAGGTAGTATCAATTGTCCCTTTTTCAAATCCATTTTGAATTAGAAAGGTGGACAGAGTTTCATACCAAGCTCTTGGGGCTTGTTTAAGTCCATACAGAGGTTTATCCAAATAATAAACATGATTAGGATACTCTGTACTTTCAAATCCAGGTGGTTGCTGGACATAAACTTCTTCATTTAATTTACCATGAAGAAAGGCAGATTTAACATCCATTTGATAAACTTTGAATCCTTTGTGTGCAGCATAGGCTAAGAAGATTCTGATTGCTTCTAGCCTAGCTACAGGTGCAAAGGTTTCATCATAATCAATGCCTTCTTCCTGGAAATATCCTTTTGCAACCAGCCTGGCTTTGTTTCTGATTATTGTTCCATCCTCATCCTTTTTGTTTTTGAAAACCCATTTCGTTCCAATTGCAAATTTTCCTTTGGGAAGAGGAACTAGGGTCCAGACTTTGTTTCTTACAAACTCTTGAAGTTCATCCTGCATTGCAAAGATCCAATGAGGATCTTCAAGAGCTTCTTTTACCTTCTTTGGTTCAATAATGCTCAAAAAGTTTACGTAGAAGCATTCATTGATGGTGGCAGATCTTGTTTTAATTCCTGCGGATGAGGATCCAATGATTTGATCAATTGGATGATCTTTTGTCCATCTGGTAATTGGAGCATAAATTTGGGGTGGAGTTTGAGCTTCAGAGGCTCTGACAGTTGGTGACACCTCTGTTGTATTGTTCAGAGGCTCTGTAGGTGATACCTCTGTTGTACTGTTCATAGGCTCTGTAGGTGATACCTCTGTTGTACTGTTCATAGGCTCTGTAGGTGATACCTCTGTTGTACTGTTCAGAGGCTCTGTAGGTGATACCTCTGTTGTACTGTTCATAGGCTCTGAGTTTTGTTCCAGAGATGGTGAAGCAGATTCTTGTTCTGTACCATTTGCTTATGGAGTTACTTCAGATACTTCTCGATCTTCTTCTGATTCACTTTGTTGATCTGCATTTGGTGAAATAGAAGGTGTTAATCCAGAGGGCCCTGAAAAGGTTGTACCTGTTTCTTGAGGTTCTTCTGAATTCACTCTCGGTCTATCTCTGAAGATAACTTCAGAGTTTTCATCATCAAAGAAATCTTCAAATATTTTGTTTAATTCAGATTCCCTTGATGATTTAGAGATAGGTGACGAGGAACTCTCTTGTTTTTCAGAGCTTTTATTGTCGTCAAAAGAGATATTGATGCTCTCTTGGATAGTCCTTGTTCTAAGATTGAACACTCTGAAAGCTTTTGAGGCTAATGAATATCCAATGAATTTGCCCTCATCAGCTTTCTTGTCAAACTTTCCAAGATATTCTCTATCTTTCAGAATGTAACACCTGCATCCAAAAACATGAAAATATTTAACATAAACCTATTGTTAATGAGTTCATAGGATGTTTTCTGAAATCTCTTGACAATTGTAGCTCTATTCTGAGTAAAGCAGGCTGTTGCTACTGCTTCTACCCAAAAATTTGTTGAAAGATCAGATCCAGCAAGCATTGTTCTTGCAGCTTCAACAAGTGTTCTGTTTTTCCTTTCAACTACTCCATTTTGTTGAGGAGTTCTTGCTGCATAAAAGTTAGGAGTAATGCCTTCTTCTGATAGATAAGAATTGATTTTGGCATTTCTGAACTCTGTTCCATTATCACTTCTTAGTTTTTGAACTTTGCTCCTGAACATAACCTGTAATCTTTTCAACAACCTTATTAATATGTCAGGTACATCAGATTTAGCTCTGATGAATTCTATCCATGTGTATCTGGAAAATTCATCAATCAGAACCATAATGTATTTCTTACCTGCTAGACTCTGTACAGAGATAGGACCACAGAGGTCCACATGAAGCATGTGCAGAGGTCTAGGACAGTTGTTTTCACTTTTGGTTTTATAGGAAGATCTTTTCATTTTTCCCATCTCACAAGCAGAACAAAGATGATCTTTGTTAAACTTTAGAGTTGGTAATCCCTTAATCAAATTAAGTTTAACTAACTTATCAAGTGAGGAAAAGTTTAGATGTGAAAACTTTTTATGCCAGAGCCATATTTCTTCACTATTCAGAGATACAAGACAAAGTTTCTCTGAATCAGTGTCTGTGATTTTGGTAAAGTTCATTCTGTAGAGATTACCTTTTCTGTCTGCTCTTAGCATTTCTTGACCTGATTCTGAGTGAAGAAGTGAACAATATTTTCTTTGAAATTTCACATCAAAACCATGATCACAAAGTTGACTTATGCTTATCAGATTGTGTTTTAATCCATCCACATAAGCAACCTTTGATACTGAAACATTTCCTCTTGATAACTCACCATATCCTTTAATCTGTCCTTGCTTGTTGTCTCCAAAAGTAACTGCTCCTCCAGATTTTGCTTTAAATGAGGATAGCAGTTCTTTATCTCCAGTCATATGCCTTGAACATCCAGAATCTAGGTACCAGATTGGCATTGACTGTTTCTGCAAGACAGATTATTGTTTCTTAGGTACCCACCTCATTATGGGTCCTTTTGTGTTAGACTTTGGTGGATTTGGATTACTTTTTGGCATCTCATCTTTTGATGTCTTGCCTTTACATGTCTTCTTTTGAGATTTTGTCTCTGAGATATTTTTCAGAGATTGATTCAAAAGGCAGTGTGATCCTTTAAAATGATTCTTCAGTTTCATCAAGAGATAAATGCAGTTACAATTAATAGAACAAGAAGAAGTAGAAGCAAAGTTTTTCTTTTTATTAAAAGCATTTGTTACATTTTGACTTCTTCTGAAACTAGCACTAGGAATATTACATTTATCCCTAACTACTTCTTTTCTTTTTGCTTGAAAGACAGTCTTCTTTTCAAGTTGTTTTTTCTTGTTCAAAAACATCTTCTTTTCTTTGCTGCTTACTGCACAGACAGGATCAATATGGTTAGTTTTTGTCCATTTGCCTTTTTGTTCAGGAGAGAATTTTATTGTTTTATAGGTGTAAGAACCAGAAGTGTTTGTTTTGTTCTTTGCCTTTTCTTGCAACTCTTTTTCAACTTCCAAATATGTTTTTGCTTGTAAACACATATTTGCAAAATCAGGACTTATTGGTATTCTGGTTTTGGTTTTCAATACTGAAATTGGAGCATTCAAATTACCAGAGCCAACAGTTTCTATCTTTTTGTGAATTACATTCCCTGGTTTACAAAAAATATGTTCATCAATCTCTAAATCAGATTCTGAATCATGGTCAAGAAAGTCCCTCTTAGATTTAATAGAGATATCTACCTCTATTGGTTTTTTAATTTCTTTTGATCTAGAGACTTTTATGATCCGTTTCATGCTTTCTTTTCTTTTCAAGTCCTCTATGACATTTTCTTTCCAAATCTTTTGAACATCATCTTCAAACGTAGTTCTGATGTTTTCATCTGACTTTGGTGAATACAGAGGAGCATTCGGATTAAGTGAACTCTGAGATCCATTTTCAGAAGTACTTGTATCAGAGGTACTTGGTTCAACTGTCTCTGATTCACTTGAGATGAAAGCATCAAATCTGAAAATTTCTTGGGGATCATAGCTCTGAGGTTTTGTAAAGAGTACCTCTGAAGTTTCTTCTTTTATCTGTAGCACAGACTCTTGAATGTTTTTTACTTCAGAGTACGTAGTATTTTTGAAATTCAAGGCTCTTGCTTTTGATCCCTCTGATGTTTTCATTCTTTTGAAATTATTCAGAGATGGATCTTCAAAGCTTTGGACCTTTCCCATATAGAAAGTGGAAGAAAGTGAAGTTTTCTCCAATCCATTGAATGAATTCAACTCATTGAATCCTAGCCCTTGAGAGTCCATTTGAGATTTTATTTTGTCGAAGACACTTTGTGCATTAACATAGCTTTTGATTCGAAGATTTTTTCTATCTAGAGATTGATGTAAGATTTCTCTTTCCTTTTGAAAAAATTTGGTTAAGCCAATAGAATTGAGACTTTCATACTCAGAGTTCTTTACTTCTTCTTCTTTTCCATTTAAAACTTTCTCAATTTCTCTTATTTCTTCTGAAAAATATTTTTCTTTTTGCTTGTAGGTTTCTTCAAGTTTGGTCTTTTCAAGAAAAATTTCTTTCTTTTATGATTCCAGAAGATTCTTTTCTCTTTTGTAAAAAATGAGCTCTTTTGTTACTTGCTCTCTTTTCTGTTTTTCTTCAACAAACTTTTGCTCTAAATCCTGAAGTTCATTAATTAGTTTAAATGCATCTATTTCAGGATCACTGTCAGAGGTGTAAAGAGAGTTTACCTTCTCAGAGTTGTCTTCAGATGCTTCATCAGTTTGATCTCCATCTGAAAAAGCCATACCACAGAGATTTGTTGGCTCTTCCTCGTCGTCGCTTGTCGAGTCTGATAGCTAGTCTTCCATTTCTGCTACAAGAACTCTTTCTTTTACATTGTATTTGTATTTGTTCTTGTAGTAATCTTGATCTTTGACAAGTTTTCCTCTGCAGTTTGCAGAGAAGTGGCCTGGTTTTCCACATCTGAAGCATCTTCCATCATTTTAATTTGTTGGAAGAGTGGCAGTACTTGTTTCTAGCTTCTGTTCTTGAGGTTTGAAGTATCTCTGTGGTTGTGGATACCTTGGTTGGAATGGTTGTTGTGGTCTTGTTTGTTGTGTTGCATCATCATGGTTGAAGTTTGCACACCCTTTTGATCACTATATGGAGTGAATCTGGGTTCTTGTTGAAATCTTCTTTTCGGATTTCTTCATTCTTCATTCTCTCTCCTTCCTTCAAATACCTTCTTACCAAATTTCTTGTTAAATTGATGAGTGATTAATGCAATAGATTTGGCGAAGGCATTGATATCTTCATCTGAGTCTGAATTTGAATGAGTTTCTTCTGCCATCAAGACCCTTTTGGATCTTCTTTTTGTTTCCAAACATTTTTGTGACTCTTCACAGTTGTTTTTCTTTCGATATTTGTTTAGAAACAAGTGCAAGGGGTCCACCCAAAGAGGTTTTTGATTTTTGCTTCATAACTTCTTTTTCATGTGCAACAAGAGTACCATAAATGTCAATTAATGACCATGACTCAAGATCTTGATTAGCCTGTATAGACATGGACAGTTGTGACCATTCTTCATTCAAGCTTTTCAAAAAAAAGAACGTTGTTTTCCTCTTTTGTTCTTATCACTCCAAACTTTCTGCATTTGTTTATTAGAATGTTGAATCTTGAGTAAGTTTGGTGTAATGTTTCTTCTGGTAGAGCATGAAAATCATGATATTCATTGATCCATAGATTTCTTCTATTTTTCTGGGTTTGTAGGCCACCTTCAAGTTGATTTAACAACTGATCCCATATCTCTTTTGCAGTTTTACAAGAATCAAGTTCTTGAAAGATATCATTGGGAATGGCCATTATGAGTAATCTAACAGCTTTTGAGTCATTATCCATCATATTATTTTCTTCATCAGTGAAGTTTGTGGTTTTCTTTTCATAATATGCAGGTATTTCGGCAGTATCTGCTGTTGCAGGAACTCTTGGTACCAACACCATTGGAATGTGAGGTCCAATGTTCACATATCTAAAAAGATCCTTGTCCATACCTTCTAGGAAATTTACCATCCTTATCTTCCATTGGGGATATTCATCCCTTAAAAGTGTAGGAGGTTTTGTTAATGACCCAGCTGTATAAATGGCACTTATGCTTGAGTTTGCCATTTAAAAAAAATGCTTTTTGTAATGAACTGAGATTTACTATCAAATCTAGAGCATATGATGTTCTTTAATAAACTGGGTTTATATGAACATGCACAAATAATGAAAGTATAGAATCAATGAGATGTAAATCTATCCGAGAATGCAGATATGATCTTTCTTTGTTTAGAAACAAAGGAAGCTCTGATACCAATTGTTGGATCCCAGATCTAATCTCGTAACAATGATATAAACAATAAGAGTAATGACAGCGGAAGTAATACAGTTTAATATCAAAGGAGATTCAAATATCACAGTTCATAAAGCAGATAAAGATAAACAAGATATTCTTGGAATAAAGTATTCAACTTATATTATCAGATATATAACTTCTCAAGCACACTTGAACAATAAGGTGATGGTCCTATTTATAGGACCATAAAGTAAGCAGTGTACTTGTATGACGAAAGCAAGCATGCTGAACAGAGACCTATTCTAGAAAGTAAATCTTATCACAAGGTGACGTGTCATCTGTTCTTCTGTTCACTCGTAGATAATTTTAGTGAATATCTTCAGAGAGAATGTCTTCAGAGCTCTGACGTTGTCTTCAGAGCCTCTGATGAAGCTATCTCTGATGTCTTCTCTGAAAGTTGCAATCTCTGATAAGTACTTCAGAGGCAGGTTTGTCCTCTGAAGTCTTCGTCCTCTGAAGTCTGTCTCTGGAAGTCCTCTGAAGTAGGACTTGGGTATTTTAAACACTTTAAAGAAGAAACTATTGGAGCTAACAAAAAGCTTCAAAGTTTTAAAGATGTCAGAGATAAAAGTTGAAGAATCAAGCGTTGAAGACAAGTGTCAAAAAAATTTTAAATATTGAATACAAAGGGGGAGAATGTTAGTGCATTAATTGTATACAAGGTTTAATTAGGAAAGTCTTGTAAAAACCCTTTATATTTGAGTAGTCAATGGAAGTCAATGAAAGTCAAATAGTGGAAGTCAACATTAGTTTTAGAGGGTGCTTAAGTACTTGAGAGTTTAAGTACCTGAGAGTTTGAATGGATAGTTATTCAAGTTACTTGAGAGTTTTACCCTTGGTATAAATAGGTTTTTTTACTTGTAATTGTTGTAAGAGCTCATTTGTAATATTTGATTTTAGAGATAATCTGATTGAAGACTTTCTCTCTCTACTCTCTCTCTAGGAATTAACATTGTCAGATCTTAATCTTGAATTGTGTTTGCTTGATTTGAATCTGGATTTTACTTTTCTAGGTAATCTCCTCTCTCTCTCTCTCTCTCTCTCTCTCTCTCTCTCTCTCAATGTTAAGTTAGGGTTTGATGATTTCATCCTTTTTCCTTTCATCCTTCATCTTGGGTTTAATTTTAATGACTTGTGTGGTGAAGGTGATCTTGTAGATGTGTTGGATCTAAGATCTAGGGAGGTTTCTTGGTGGTTCAAGCCTTCATCAATGGTGATTCAAGTTTTAAGGGTAAAACCTAGATTTAGCCTAAATTTAGCAAGGTGAGTTCAAGTTGATTTGTGAAAACGTTGTACATGCCAAAATGTCTATTTTAAAGCATTTATGTGGGTTACATGAAATTATCAACTATCGGATTTTGGTAACTTTTGATTATTGAAATGTTTAGCTTATTAAACTTGTAAATCACCCATATTTGGGATTTTTGGGCATTTTGATAAAGGATCACAAATGAATGGGTTTTTGATGATTTATTGCATAAATGGGTCTTTGGTCGAAAATACACTTTTAAGTGTTTGTCGGGTTTATGCATCATTCATGAAAGGGGATGTTTTATGAAGTATTACTTGCACATTTATGTGAGGTACTTAAAAGAATGTGTATAGTCTCATTTTATGATTTCCATTCTTATCAGCAGTTAAACTTGGAAATGCATATTTGAAAATAAATGAGTCTTGAGGACATTTGTCCGGTTTAATAGCCCGTTGTGAAATACCGAGTATGATGGCGGTTAATGCGTATCATTTGAGAATTACATGTTTTGAGTGCGTTGGTCATTCAATTGGAGTCATGTACTGTTTACACTGTAATGCAGTGGATTCATAGGCATATGAGTCGGTCATTATTATTTGAAAAAGGAAAAAGGGCTATTATTTATATGTTGGTGTTAGAATTAGTCTTGGGATTTTGAGGACTTGTCGGTGAGGGCTCTTGGAGTCCAATAACCGGACCTGCATCCGCGAGTTAATTTCTAAGCCTGTTTCTATGGGATAGTCACTTCCCATTTGTAGCTAGTCGAGACATTGGGTCCTCGGGGGCCTTTGGTACGGTTATGTGGGACCGGTTACTAGCCATGGACCGTAAATGTAATCCTAGCGAATGAGCATGATTAGGAATCCTCGGGGGCCCTCCCCCACATCTTAGTACGAGTCGGCGAGCTCGTGGTCATGGGTTCCTAGTATGGTGAGCTCAGTAACTTGGAATGTGGCCTACTTTTGTGTTCCGCCACTAGCCTTGGAATTCGGGATTCCCCCGTCGCCGAGAGGTGTTGTTTTGAGGTATTTAGTTTTATCCTCGTTTTCAGTGACGCTTTGAGTTTGAGTTATCTCTCTTATGCTTTTATTTTGGAGACTTGAGTTTACTCATATTTTGGTCGTTTGTTTTATAAAGTTACTCAAATTTCATTATTCGAGCATTACCATTATTCTCGTTTTGAGTAAGTGTTGGATTTCATTATTTCATGAAAAAATGTTTTGGCATTGCCCATCTATAAAATGCGTTTATTTGGTAAATGAGTTGTTCTATCATTTTAAAGTAAATCATTTTAAAGGGTCATGATTATAAGTTACAATATTTCCATTTTACGTTTTCCTTTATAATCATGATATAAAACTCTTGAACTCACTAGGTGTTAGCCTAACCTTTTTATTTGTCGACATGTGCAACAGGTTCCGGTTGGGAATAGTTCTAGTGACACTGTGAAGAGAAGAGTGCTAGTCGTGTGCTCGAGAAATGTTTAGCTTGATGAAGTTTTCCGCACTTATATTGGAGATATCGATTGGTATTGGGTTATAGTAACACCCGACTTTAGTTAGCCTTTATGTAAGACTTTATTTAGTCATTGATGGTTTAATCTAGAAATGTCTTGCATTTGCGGATTTGTAGTAAGAGATTTTATCCCTCTTTGAGGTGTTATTGAAAGTTTTAATTTAGTCGCTCTTTCCAAGTTTTGAGGGTGTTACACTGGAAGAAGAAGATGAAGTATCTGAAACTGCACAAAAAGCATCTGCAACAACATCGATACTGCCCACCAAACCACCCACTTCCACTTCACTAGAGAAACTGCAAGTTTTTTTATGCAAAACTCCATTAAAGAGGGAGGGTGGGACGGTGAGGGGCTTATCGGGGAAGATGAGGTTTCACCGGCGACTTCCTTTATTACATGGGTTTCCTATATTCAGATAACAATAAAGATGAAGTCATGGGAGAGTTGTGGCGGTGAGGGTGTGGTCGTGGAAGATGAAGTCATGGTTTCCAATATTCAGATAACAATAAAGAGTAAATTACATGTTTTGTCCCTGTGGTTTTTAATAGAAAATTAGAAAAAAGAGAAAAATGACTAATATACCCCTGTAATTAACTTATTTAACAGATATTCTTAACGAAGTTAAAAATAGGGACCCAAGACGTTATAAAATGCAAACCACGATGATGCAATCCATAGATAATTCATTTTAGGGACTCAAACTCAGGGGCGGCCCTGGGATGTGCCGAGAGTGCGACCGCACGGGGCCTCCAACCCCTAGGGGCCTCCAATAAATTTTCTTTTAATGTTATATATAAGTTACAAGCATAATATATAATAAAAACAAATACAATCTTTTAAAGCAAAATGAAGTGTAGCTTAGTTAGCTAACATGCTTAGCATCTAAACCTTAGCACTTGGGTTCGATCCCTATTGCCATTATTTCAACTTGTAAAATAAAGATTACTTTTTTTCTTTAATAATTTAATTTACAAGATTATATTTTATTATTATAATTTAATCTATTTCCTACATTTTACGTACACCCCTTTTTTCTCTAATTCTTGTTACATTTTATTTATTCATAATTCGAATTCACATTCTTTATATATATTAAAGGAGAAATCAACCACCATGAGGTGGCACATTGTTAGAGTAGAATTGCTTATAGAAAATTTTCTCAATTTTCTATTTTTTTAATTATTTAATTTGTTAAAGACTTTTTTGTCCCTATATGAAAAGTGTAAGTTTTGTTATGAGTCGGGTTTTCTTGATAATTTTATGTTACTCCAACCTACCCATCTCCTATCTATAATTGATCCTTTAGTCTTTCATTATTCCTCTCTATTCGATTATAAACTTTCATCTTCTCCTCATGGTAAACCTCTCTAATAATATCTCTCTTAATCTCTCAATTCTTCCTCTCTATTCGGTTATAATTTTATGGAGGCGATTTGCATTTTTGTTGATTCGAGGCGTCATTCAAGAAGACAAACCATGGTATGGTTTTTTGCTAATGTAAGTACTATATTTCATCTATTGATTTATTTCTAAACAACGTATCCTCCCTTCTTATATGATTAAAAAAGTTGAATTGGATATATTCACACTAAAGTTGGAATTATGCAGACATATAGATCATTTTTTTTTTGTGTGGATAAAATGACATATGAATCCTTGATGAAAACATAAAAAGATAACTATCTTTCTGTTTGTTTATCAATGAATTTTAGTGAAAAATTGATTATAAAATTCTCTTTTTTTCTCTTTTTTAATTATTTAATTTGTTATAGAGAGGATTCATGGGAGATTAAAAGAGCAGTTATTAGAGAGGAGATGAATATCGATTATATTTTTCCATCTTCTCCTCATGGTACACCTTTTTAATAATATCTCTCTTATTCTCTCAATTATTCCTCTCTATTTGGTTATAATTTTGTGGAGATGATTTGCATTTTTTTCATTTGAGGCATCATTCAAGAAGACAAATCATAGTACAGGTTTTTTGCTAATTTAAGTGTAATATTTCGTCTTTTGATTCATTTCTAGACAATGTGTCATCCCTTCTTATATAATCAAAAAGAAATTTTAATTGGAGGCACTCATACGAAAGTTGGAATTATGAAAGTGACGGTCCACAATAATATCAAGTTCTTATCAAAACAACGACACAAAAGATTACCAACCTGTTTGATTAATAACAAACGATTACAGGATTGATGTTCAGTTTGAGCTCTCGATGTTTTCTCTCTTTTACACCGTGAGTGTGTGTGTGTGTATGAATGTGATCTGATTGTTGTCTAACATGTCAAACACACTAACAATATAATATCTAAACATAGATATTATATCTAAACTAATATCTAACTTAATATCTAATATCTAGATATTTAATCTAATAATAAAATACTAAAAACAATACTTTGATATTTTATTACAAACAACATTAGACTAATATTTAAGAGTCGACTTTCTGGCTTTAGCTTCAGATTGAATCTTCAAATTGGATGATCTTGAATCCAATAGATCTGTGCGCTAACAATCTCCCCCTTTGGATCAAGATCATTACTAAAAAGATTTTAGCAATTCAGTCTTCATTTTCAGCTCAGAAGATGCAATCTCCCTCTTACTCTTCCATATGTAATAATCTCCAGGCTTTAGCTCAGAATGCTTTAGCAAAGTATCTTCAAATAAAATTTCTCTAAAATCAGCATGTCTTCAGAATACTTTGATCTCTCGCATTTCTTGGTTAGCTTTTCTCTTCTTTAATCTTGTAATGGAATGGACTTTTCTTCTTTAGGTTCTCCCCTTTTTTGACGAATAGAGAAACGATTTCATCAAAACTCTGAGTAAGAAATGTCCTTCATTTGGAGCCTCTGATCCGTCAATTCAAAAATATATTCATCCAGATCTTTGCAAATCCATACAAAATTATCGTGTAACACCTGAATCAACAAATGAATCAGTTAAAATGCCTGTCAGTAACACTAAGTCACTGTGTGTAACGAATACACATTGGTAAGGAGCTTTTTGATGGTCACTCCCCCAAGGCTTCCATTCAATCATCGAAACACCACAAAGGTAATTTCTATGAACGTTAGGACAAAGAAACAAATTCCTTGTGTGCTTGTGCTGGTGATAGAAAGAATTAAGCACGGATGATTACTTATACGCTCAAAATTGTGTAAACCACTAAGACAACAGTAAGTTAAACACAGACTCAATGTGCATGATTGAAGTGCGAAGGTGGGGCAGACTTCCTTCTTTTCAATATCCAGATTTTCCAAATGAAAATCAGATAGCAAATGTGTTGCTTCCCCTTTGAAAATGTGAAACACTTTCCTGTTAAGAAGAAAATGAGTAGTTGGTGAGGTTTGATCAAGAGTTGGTATGGGCTAGTTCCCTGTTTCAATAATGTTCATGAAAAATTGTGAAACACTAGTAATGTGGTTGCCCGGCTTAGAAAAAGTTAGTGCAGAGTTCTGATATTCTTTTAACTCTGTTCTCACACCCTCTTTCTTTTAAACATTTAGCTTACTCTAGCCAAACTCTCTTTTTCTGTTTGACACACTCATTTCTTTTCGACTTCTCACACTCAATCACTATGGATTAACTTCTTGGGTAGAAATCACTGGTTAAGGTGATTCCATAGAAGTTGTGTTAAGTCCTAGCACAATGAAATCATGTTTTCCTAGAAAGCATGTGATGCTCAAAATGGTTTAACTATATTAGTTAAAGCACATTATAGATCTTGAAAACATTTAAAAGCACACTTCCAATTCATGAAATCGGTTTAAGATTTGGGAAGTGGTTTGAACATTTAAGAACAATGTTTTCTATGATTGAAAGTTGTCCACTTTTCAACCATATTTGAGATGAAGATAAAGGATTATACCTTTATGTGCGATCTTACATCTCATGAAGCTAACCTTAAATTCATAAAGATATGATCTTGTAAGCATCTCTAAAAAACTGCAAAAGTCTTATGTCATAGTCAAAGTAAATTTATTCACTTAAATTAAAATGACAAAAAGCAGAAAAACAATTTAAAGTACGAGTTCTGATCAGAAGTAATCAGAAGTCATATCCAAACTCTTTTGATTTGACGAGCTCCCCCTAAAATCATGCATTACAAAAATTTGGCATAAAAGGTAAATGCAGAAATTAGTGAGCTCCCCCTCAAAATAATATTGACCATTTGTCAATTTCTTCTCATACTCCCCTTGGATTATGAACAGAATATTTGTAGAGCAGATATCATTCAGAAATAAGAATGAAGAAAAGATGAAAAAGTATACAATTAGAAAACTTTTATAGGTAACTACTGATTATGTCTTAAGATTTAGCATACCAAGCTTAGAGACAAGAAAATGGAATCTCTTTTCGTCTAAGGGTTCCGTAAACAAATCTGCAAGCTGATAATCAGTTTTTACAAAGAAAAGTTCAATTGTGCCTTTTTCGACATGATCTTTAATAAAATGATACCTGACATCTATATGTTCTCTCTTGGTGTGCTGAACAGGATTCGTTGTTATCGCGATGGCGCTCTTTGAGTCACAGTATATCGGGATTTTGTTGAAGTGAAAACCGTAGTCACGCAGTTGTGTTTTCATCCATAAGACCTGAGAACAGCAGCTAGCAGCAGCTATATATTCTGCTTCGGCCGTTGAAGTTGAAACACAAAGTTTCTTCTTCGATGCCCAACTTACGAGTTTATCACCGAGGAACTGTATATGACCTGACGTGCTCTTCCTGTCTAACATACAACCAGCATGATCTGCATCTGTATATGTTGTTAGTTCAAAGCTAGTATCTTTAGGATACCACAGACCAAGATTTGCAGTCCCCTTCAGATACCTAAAAATGCGCTTAACTGCAGACACATGGGATTCTTTAGGATTGGCCTGATATCAAGCACATAAGCATGTTGAAAACATTATATTTGGCCTACTAGAAGTAAGATACATCAAAGAACCTATCATCCCTCTATAAGTCCTAACATCAACAGCCTTTCCAGAAGGATCGGTGCCAATCTTATTACCTGGTGCCATTGGGGTACCAATCGGTTTTGAATTTTCCATTTTGAACTTTCGAAGAATATCAAAAATGTATTTTGATTGATTGATAAAAATCCCCGATGAAAATTGTTTGACTTGTAATCCGAGAAAGAAATTCATCTCTCCCATCATATTCATCTGAAATCTTGACACCATAAGGTTTAAAAAATTCTTACAGTACTTAGGATTTGTAGAGCCAAAAATAATATCATCCACATAGATTTGAATTAGAATGATATCGGCTTTTTCCTTTTTAATAAACAAAGCGGTATCTACCGTACCTTTTGTAAAACCAGACTTGACTAAAAATTGAGATAGGACATCATACCAGGCGCGAGGAGCTTGTTTCAGTCCATAGAGTGCTTTGTCGAGAATGTAGACATGATTCGGTTTCTCTTGATTGACAAAGCTTTCTGGCTGCGAGACGTAGACTTCTTCCTTGAGAATTCCATTCAGAAATGTTGTCTTCACGTCCATTTGAAAGACCGTGAAGTTCTTGTGGGCAGCGTAGGCTAGAAACATTCGAATTGCCTCTAAACGCGCCACAGGAGCATAAGTCTCATCATAGTCTATATCTTCCTCTTGTCTGTATCCTTTGGCTACAAGTCTTGCTTTGTTTCAGATAACGGTACCATCTTCGTCTTTCTTGATTTTGAAAACCCATTTTGTACCTATAATGGTTTTACCTTGAGGTTTGGGTACGAGTCTCCAGACTTTAAGTGTATCGAACTGATTCAACTCTTCTTGCATTGCAGTCACCCAGTCTGAATCGGCAAGAGCCTCTGATACGCGAGTAGGCTCGATCTTGCTCAGAAAGGATTCATGCATGCACATATTCATTGAAGCTGACCTAGTTTGCACTGATTTGGTTGGATCACCAATGATTTGGCTTATCGGGTGCTCTTTGGTCCATTTATGTTCGTGAGGTAGTGGATTATATGAATATATATCAATATTATCATCTATGAATCCACTTGTACCTTCTTCTGGTAGTTCAGGAGGAATAATGGTTGCAGTTGACGTAGTAGGTGCAGAAGTCTCAGCAGGTTCAGCTTGTTCAGCAACTTCTGTCTCTTCATTATTGACCACAGCTTCAACTGTTGGAGTCGGCATTTGAACTGGAATTTCAATAGAGATATCTGAACTGGTTGGATGAGTAGTCGTTGAGTCTTCCATCCTGTCAACCACAACAGATTTCTTTACATTAGATCCAAGAAATTCATCATAAAACAGTTCAAATAATAAATCTAAATCAGATAAATGATTAGTAGACATTGATGCGTCATCTGATTTGTTCACTGGAGACGCAGGTTCTGGACTGATTTGCCCAGAAGCTAGTACTCCGGTTATCACGGGTTTTGAACAGACGTGTTAAGAAGCCATATCTTCATCAAATGTGACGTTGACGCTCTCTACTACTGACTTTGACTTCTTCAGATATACACGGAATGCAGTAGATGTAAAGTAATAACCAATGAAGATGCCTTCGTCCGCCTTGGCACTGAACTTCTTCAGACTCTATCTGTCGTTTAGAACAAAACACTTACACCCAAATATATGGAAATATTTGATTGTCGGTGTTCGGTTGTTGATTAACGCATAAGGAGTCTTCTTGAATCTGCGGTGTATCATGGATAGATTCTGAGTGTAGCACGCAGTCGATACAGCTTCAGCCCACAGAAATAGAGGTAAGCCAGATTGACTTAGCATAGTACGAGCAGCCTCGACTAGCGTACGATTTCTTCTTTCGACCACTCCATTTTGTTGAGGCGTACGTGCAGCAGAGTATTGATGTGAAATCCCGACAGATTCGAGATATTCTTCAACCTTTTTGTTCTTGAACTCTGTGCCGTTGTCAGTTCTGAGAAGCTTGACCGGTTTCTGCAGATTCACTTGGAGAAGACGAACACTAAGACGAACACTTGGAGATGTTGCTTCTTGGGATCAAATAAGGGCAGATTGCAGGAATGAGAAGGATCTACAATTGGTATCAGAGCAGATAGGCAAAAAGGTTTGATCCAGTAAAAAGGTTTGTCTAAAACCCTAAAATCAATTACTTGTGATAATTGCTTTATTTGCTTAAATTGATTATTAGTGTTTATCTGATTTTCTAGTTATCTGCAAAACTATATTTTTTTTATCTGGTTTTCGTTCGAAAGTAATTTTCTGGATTTTTTTTTCGATCGGATCTGGGTTTAGTTTTGAGCAAACCTTCGGTCTAAGTGAGTTTGGGGTGGTATCATCCGGTCGATTTTGTTACTGATTTTGTGTGTGTGTGTTTTTTCAAAGGATCGAAACCTCTGATTAGTTTAATTGATCGTTTAAAGTTTCTGGGATTCGATCGAAAACAAACCCAGAAACTCATCGTGTTCTTCGATCGATTCTTCGTGTTTATCGGCTTATTTGTTGTTTGTGTTTATCGCTTTCATAGACATTCGACCTGAGCATTCGATCTGAGCTTTTGAACGGACTCTTGTACTCCGATCGTGTCCCTTCGACCGGATACGTGTTTCCCCGGTCTTGTCCTTCGACCGGATACGTGTTACCCCGGTCTTGTCCTTCGACCGGATACGAGTATCCCCGGTCTTGTTCTTCGACCGGATACGTGTATCCCCGGTCTTGCCCTTCGAACGGATACGTGTATCCCCGGTCGTATCATTCGACCGGATAAGTGTATCCCCGGTCCTGTCATTCGACCGGATTCCTGCTTCCTCCGGTCTTACCTTCGACCGGGTGATTTAAAAAAAAACAAGTACAAAAAGGTCAAATTTTTTTGTCTCACGATCTTTTTTCAGTGCATTTATTTTAGCCCCCGTACTTCAAGGATTCAGCGTGTCGTTTGTGACCCTAAACTTTCAAGTTTCACATTTTGTCACTTTTGGTCCCTGCACTTTCAAGTTTCATCTTTCTTCTTAGCCGGATCGAATACAGTCTATTCAATTCGTACAAAATGGTGAACCCACCAATGCTACGGTCCAAAGGAGAATATGAAAGGTGGAAAGCTGATTTTATGGATTTTGTTGACGAACATGAGGTTGGTCCCTACATCAGATTATCTTTGACTGAAGGAGAAAAGCAATCCCAAATTCCGGCAGAAGCTTCTCCTGTGGAAAAGGAACAAAGAGAGAGGGCCAATAATAATGCTCGAAATTATATGAAACATAGTATTTCGTGTGAATTTATTAGTGACATTTTTAGTGAAATTATTGGTCAAATAAACACTAACAACATGACAGGAAAAGAGCTGTGGGATTGTGCTGAATGGTTGGTGATAGGGACAAAGGGTTTATTAACAGGAAGACAATTGAAAGCTGAGAACTCTGAGCTAAAAGGAAAAATCTCTATTTTGGAAGCTAAAACTCAGCAAACAGTCTCTGTTGAAAGTTCTGAGGAAAAGATTTCTGAACTGAAAGATGCAAATGCAGATCTTCAAAAGCGTTTATCTGATTTGGAGCAACTGCTTGCTAAACACAAATCTGATTTTGAGACTAAAGAGAAATCTCTCGCAAAGAAGTTCTCAGAATTCTCGAGAAAATGTGCTGATGAGAAGAAAGAAGTTGAGCTGAAATGCATAAAACTTTCTCAGCAAGTTTCTGAGTTTCAGAAAGTAATCATTCTAGAAAGAGATAAGTTTGCCAAAGAGAAGAAGGCCATTGAACAAAAGAATGTTGGTGTCTTCAAAGAAATATCTAGCCAAAGAAACAATGCTGAGAAGGGATTTGAAGAAGAAAGAAGCTTGTTTGAGACTGAGATCAAAAAGCTTACTGCCAAGTTATCTGAACTATCTGAGAAGGCACTAAAAGAGCAGAAAACGAAGTCTGAGTTCACGAAGAAGATTGACCTGCTTGTCCAAGAAAGAGACAACTTCGCTTCAACGATTAAAGTGCTTGAAAAGTCTGTATCAAGTCCAAATCAGAAACCTGTCTCTTCACAAAGGTCAGCTAAATCTTTTGATCAGATTCGTAAGACTAACCTTTTCTATGATAGAAATATAGATGGTTCAGGTACACGTCCTAGAAGAAGGAGATACGAAGATGAGGAACTGGTCTAGAAGAAGAAACCAGTTGAAGATGAGCTGAAAGAAAGAGAATCGTGTGTACATGCGTTTAATGCAAAGAAGAACAATGCGAGTAAAGGTAAACATGATCACATCTACTCAAGAGATCAATTACTCAAGTTGTCAGGTAAGAAATACCACTGTTCTTATTGTCATACACATGATCACATTCACAAAACCAGTGATCACTTCTGGTATGGTTCTTGTTCTATTTCCCCCACAAGAACTGCAACTAACATTCCTGGACCCAAATACCAGTGGGTACCAAAGCCGAAAACTGATTCTTTGTTGCAGGCACCTATTGTCAAGGGGGAGTAGAAGAACAATGGCTTCTAAGTAAATTAGCTTAGAACCCGGACTTCAACGAAGTTTGGCTTCTGATTACATGACAGATCAGGACCCGTTCTTCAACGGTTAGACCTGGATATTTTGCAAATATCCAGGGGGAGCTTAATAGATCTATATCGTTCTATCATGATTTGAAGGGGAGCTTAAAAGGTAAATATCTTCTAATCCTAGATCTCTGATTGTTTGAAAGAAGAACAACTTTCAAGCATGAAAAACAGTTTCTGAATTGTTCAAACCACTTCTGATTCTCAAAAGGTTTCATAAATCTAGAAGTGTGAATTTAAATGTTTTTCAATTCTTGAGCTTTAATGTTTAACTGACTGTGTGTTTCTAAAGATCAATACTTACGTATTATCTTATCCTTATACTGTAACGTATTCACACACACATGTTCAGTACTTCATTTGTATTTGTTATTACCATGTCTCATAGAGAAACAATTTTTTCGATGGTAATACCCCCGCTTGAAATTCAATGTTGTTGAGCATCTATCATTATTTCTAAATTTGTGCTTTCATTGCTAAATTGTTTATATTTGTTCATATAAACAAAATATCCAATTCTTTGATACCCTATCCATTTTATGTGATCTGATTGATACACTGTCAGATTCTCAAAACAATGCTCTTGATTTCATTTCATTCATTCAATATATCTGTTTTGAGAAATCTTCAAATTTCAATTGCTCAAATCTTATGAGCATACATTTTGACAGTGTTATCATACATTCTGTGCTTAAATGTTCAAGTTAAACTGTTGAGTAATTTTTTTTAGGACTTACATGGGATTTGTGTGAGAACTTAAACAGTACTTCCATGGATTCACGTTAACCAGTGTTTCCTACCCCGGAAGTTATCCTAAAGCGATTTGCGGGGTGAGGGGTCTTAAATCAAAGAGTGGGGGAGATAACTCATCGGCTTAAGTTTTTCTCATTGTGTGGAGCGGTAAAATGGAAAATGAGAGTTTGGTTAGAAGTGAGCATAATGGTAAAAAGAAAGAGGGTGTGAGAACAGAGTTAAAAGAATATCAGAACTATGCACCAACCACTTTCTGAGCCGGGCAACCACATCTACTGATTGGTTCACATTCTTTGGTGACCATCATTGAAAAGGCACTTAGCCCATGCCAACTCTTGCATATAACCCCACCAACCACTCGTTTCTTTCTTAACAAAGAAATGTTTCATTTTCTTTGGGGACGCAGCATATCTGCTATCTAGTCTTCACTCGGAAGATTTAGATATTGAAAAAGAAGGAAAATTACCCCACCTTCACACCTTTTTCATTCACATTGAGTCCGTGTAATATTTGTTGTTGTCTCAACAGTTTACATAATTTGAGCCTGATCAAGCTAAATAGCTTCAATCATTTCTACACTTGCACGAGCACACAAGGAATAAGTTTTCTTGTCATAACATTCATAGAAAATTCCTTTGTGGTTTTTCGATGATTGAATGGAAGCCCTGGGGGAGTGAACATCACAAAAGCTCCTTTCCAAAGTACATCCGTTGTACAAAGTGGCTCTATGCTCCTTACAGGCATACTAACTGTTTCATCTGTTGAATCAAGGTTACATTGTTCATTATGTCTGAATTTGAAAAGATTCGGATATATTCATTTCATGAATTGACGGATAATCAGATCAACGGGCGGAGAATGCCAAATTTTCATAGAGGGGAGATCAAAGCAAGTGCTGAAATTGAAGAAGTTTTGATGATCATGATGCTCGCAATCATCAAAAAGGGGGAGAAAAAGTTCAATTTCAAAGTTTTAAAGAAAGAAAGTTATTTCTGAAGACAGTCTAGAGATCAAAGAGATGAAGATGATGTTTCAATTTTTCAAAGAGATTTCAAAGATTGTATTGATTCTTTCCAGTATCATGTGGTGTCTGCTACAAGCTTGTTCCTCCTTCCTCCTATGCGCTAATTGAAACAAGTTCTTGAGATGAAAGTCTAATTCAACTCGCGGTTCAAAGACAGATTATTTGTTTTAAACTGAAGAAGCACCATGGAATGTCAAGTAACTCTCACATTATCTTTCTTGTATGCTGATCCGATGTGATTGAGTTTCTACAGTTAAAAGCTGCTTGATAGTGCGTTCAGTCGAGGCTACTGTACATTGAATCTGGTTACAAAGTTGAAACTATGAAGACCAAGAGCTTTATTCAAGGGGGAGCGTGGAAAGTCATGAAGACATGCAACATCAAAGTTCTTCAAAAGATTCAAGAGGGAAAGAAGATCAAGGCCTGAAGCTTATCAAGTTGTTAAATGCTTTATTCAACTTTAGGGGGAGATTGTTAGGACTGAAAGTCCTATGTGTTGAAAGTGGAATAAAGTATTTATAAGGGTTCATTTTGTAATTACTTAATAGTTGGTTAATTAGATGGGCCCAAGCCCATAAGCCCATTAGGCCTGTAAGCCTAAGTATATAAAGGCTTTATTAGTTCATAATTAGGTTAGACAGTCGCATTTCATAATTCTCTAGTCAATAGGTTTACATTTACTGATCAGATATTCTCTCTGTAAACCTAAACACTTTGATTTCATATTAATCATATGACTAGAGGTTGTGGCAAATATAGTGTTCTTCATTGATTATATCTGTTGATTGCACTGCAACTGGGATCTACATGGGTCGTCTTCAGGAATGTAATGAGAACATCAGGTGTCTCATCTTTTAAACGTAGAAATTTGACCCAAGTGTATCGCGAATAGTCGTCCACGATAACTAGTATGTACTTCTTTCCGCCTAGACTTTGCGTTCGCATCGGACCACAGAGATCCATATGCAACAACTCTAATGGAGAGCTTGTACTCGGTTCAGGCTTTGGTTTATGTGGAGCTCTCTTCATCTTTTCATATTCACATTTTGCACAAAGATGTTCTTTTTCATACTTCAGCTCTGGAAGTCCTTTTACTAACTTTCCACTTACCAGCTTGTTGATGTACCTAAAGTTGAGGTGAGAGAGTCGTCGATGCCATAGCCAGCTTTGCTGCATCGAGGCTTTAGAGAGTAGACAAACCTGTTTGTCAGTCTGGACGTTTGACAAATTGATTGTGTAGAGGTCGGACTTTCTCGTGCCGACCAAGAGTTCCTCGCCTTCTTCAGTGCGAACAGAACACCTCTTGGCTTTAAAATTGACCTCTAAGCCTTTGTCACAGAACTGCCTATACTGAACAGGTTGTCTCTTAAGCCTTCAACATAGCTCACCTTCTTGATCGTGACTTTGTCATGTACCATATCACCATAACCCAGTATTGGTGAAAACTGATCATTCCTGAATCTAACTGTTCCGCAGTAGTTCTCTGTAAAGTTGGTCAACATATCTTTGTGTCCAGTCATATGCTTGGAACATCAGCTATCCAAGTACCACATATGACGGATCTGCACAAGAGAAATTACGAAACAAGAGATTTAGATTTCCATAAAACAAAATTTGAAGTAAAGACTTTTGAGCATTGAAGTGCGGGTCTTGAACTGTTGTATTCAAGAGCCATTGTTCGTTGAGGTACGAGTCCTAGACTGTTTTGTCTAAAAGTCATACTTCGTTGAAGTACGGGTTCTAAGCTGAATTGCTTAGAAGCCTCCATCTTGACATTTAAGTCTGGGTTTTGAATTGTTTTGTTCAAAAGCCTAAGATCTATGCTCCCTCTTTAAACATTGAGTGCCTACAACACAGATTTAGCTTTTGGTACCCACTGGTATTTGGGTCCAATTGTGTTGGCACATGATTTTGGTACCCATTTGAAATTGGGTCCTTTTTGCTTTTGAGAATCAAATGAAGAATTAGGATGATAAGAGTGAACATTATAAGTGCCATACCAAACATCAGAATCTTGACAAGAAGCATAAGCATGTTTATCATAATATGAAAACTTTCTAGCAGATAAAGATAACTCGAATAATTGCTTCATAGAGTACTTCTTGCGATAAACGACAAGTTTTGGTTTCAAAATAGTAGCAACATTCGCATTCAAAACATCTTTACTAGTTGAAGTCTTATTACAATCAACAGTACAAAGAGATTTATCAGTCTTGTCAATCTTCTGTTTTTGGTTTCCATTGAGATTTAATTCCTGGCGATTTCTTGCTCAGATCTGAAACAGTTGAAACTTGTGAGTTAGACTTTTGAGCAACAACTAAATGCTTCTTCTTTGGGTTACCAGTAGTGATCGGTTTCTGTGAATGCTGAGATTTATTCTTACCTTTAGCATACTTAGTGTTCACAGAGACTGATTTATCAACTTTCGTTGATTTTGCACTTTTTACAGACGTACTGGTTTTTCGCAATGATTTTACAACAAAAGATGAATGGTTAGGAAGTTTCGCATTAAAGTCAAATTGATCAAAACAACCATCCAAACCACCGTCAGAGTTTAGAAAATCAAACCCTCCATTAGTTAGACCAAAACTATCATTAAATTTTGAAGCCTTAGAAAGAACAACATTTTTAAACACAGTTGAAAAAACTTTTTATTCAATATCAATCAAAAGTCTTTCATCTGTTAAAGAAGTATCAAGTTCAGAAATTTTACTTTCCAAAACGAGAGGACGGACATATAGTTTACCTTTAATAGGTTTCGCCTCCATTTCTTTGATAGAATAACTCTGAAATAAGTCATTTGAAAGAGTTTTCTTTTGATATATTGGATCATCGTTATAACTATTATTCAACTTCGCATAACGAAATGGAAGTTGAACTTTAGTTGTGTTCTTTCGTTTTTCCGTTTCCTTGGCTTCATCCTCTTTTGACAATCCAGTCCAGAAAACTTTAAGCTCAGGGATTCTTCGAGCTAGTTTCAAAAATGTAAGATCATAAAGTGTAGGCACTTCAGATTTACCCTTTTTAAGGTAGTGAGGATTCTCATACCTGGGTCCTCATTTCTCTATTTCCTCTTTGGGTTTGTTCAGATGAATGGTTTGTTCAGTTTGACCCAATTTGTATAACTTCTCTTCCAAACTTTTTAATTTAGCAAGTAAAGAAACGTTTTCTTTGGAAGTTGAAGAATGCAATTTCGTAAGCTCGATGAAATCAAACTCACTTTTTCTCAATTTAGTCTTTGTTTCAATAACTTCTTGAAGAATTATGGTATGTTCTTTGGCGCTGGTGTCAATGTTTTTGTGTAAGGTCTCAACCAATACTTTCTTCTCAGCAATAGCTAGGGGTGTCAATTTTGTACTGATACAAACCAACCAATTTATGTACCAACCGTACCAATTTAAGTGGTACCAATTTAGTTGGTATCAATATAATTGGTTGGTATACCGTACCAACTATCTAAACTTGGTTGGTACGTGGTATTAGAAGTCGTATACCACGGTAATACCGTACCGTACCGACTTATTTTTTTTAATTATTTATTAGTTAAAGTTTAACTAATAGTATAACTAATTTTGATTTTCAAATTTCAAATTATTATATTTTAAATTTTGCTAAATTATAATATAGATGGATATACTAAACTTGGTTGAATTCATTTGCGTAACCCTTTCAACCTTATTATCTTCTCCACACCTTCACAATCCATCATCACTATTCAGTGATCATTACTATTAAACTACTAGTGATTGTTTGTATTACATGAAAGTTATTTGAATATTTGTATATGTAGGATAAATGGTACAACATATATCCACAATCCACATGTTATTTGAATGCTCGATAGTTTTAGTGCATCTAGATATAATTTTGTAAAAAATGTCAATATAAATAAACTTGTAACTTCAACTTTTACGATGTTGGTACAAAACCGTACCAACATGTACCAACCGAAAAAAGTTGGTACCAATTTAGTTGGTATCATGTATAGTTGGTTGGTACATGGTATAAAATTTTATATACCAATTATAATTGGTTGGTACATGGTATACGAAAAAAAAACATGGTACCGTACCATGTTCACCCCTAGCAACAGCATTGCTAAGTTTCTGTATTGATTGGTTTTGTTCAAGAATGACACCCTTTTCTCGCTTAAGCTTCGACTCTAACTCTTCGAGCTAAGTCAACATGGCATGCATTTGATTTAAGAAATATGAATAAGTTAAATCACATACCTCATTTTCCTCGTCATCATCTGAATCTGCTTCAGCTTCTATTTCCATCTTGCCCATGAAGCATAGATGTGCTTTCTCATCCTTCTCTTCATCCTCATCTTCCTGGTCAGAATGATCTAGCCAGTACTCATCTTCTGTCATTAATGCCTTTCCAGCCTCTTATTGCTTGGCTAGAAGCATTTTGTTTTTGTAGTAGTCTGAGTTTCTGACTTTAGGTCTTCGGCAGTCTCTGGCAAAGTGACCTATTTTGCCACAGTTGTAGCACGTTGGAGGTTTTGACTAACTGGATCCTTCTGCTTTATACCTTCTCTCTTCAGGCTTCCTTTCCTCTATTCTCTTTCCTTCAAATCTATTTCCTTCAACCCTCTCCTTGCGAATATAGTTGCTCGGACCAAAAGAATATCTCTGACTGTTTGAGCTTGGCTTTTTGTATAATTTCTTCTGAAAAGCCTTAGTCAACATCAGCATAGCATGCTTTAGTTGTTCACAGTCGTCCGAGTCAAAGTTCACTTCAGTTTCAACTTCATCTGATTCAGACATAAGCATCTTCTTTTCCTTCTTTTTCACAACAATAGCAACTGAGTCATCAATTGTCTTCCCAGTCTGCCTCTTTTCATCCAGTATTTCATCCACCTCTTCTTCATTTTGTTTAAGGGTTTCATACACCTCATGAAGTGGAATCTCGTTTAGATCCTTGATCTGCTTCATTTGTCGGGCAAAACTCTTCCATTCAGGCTGGAGAATGCTAAGAAATTTTACATTCAACGCTATCTGAGATTTAGTGACCTTGTTCTTGCTTAACTCGTTCAGCAAGGTCACAAACCTGTCGTAAGTTTCTGCTAGTGTTTCTCCAACTCTGGCTTTGAATTCTTCATAGTTGTTTAGGCAATTGGATATCTTGAGCTGGTTCCCAACTTTTGATCCTAGCATCATCTTCTCTAGCTGATCCCACATCTGTTTGCCTGAGGCCTTATAGTTGTCTATCTTCACGTATATTTCATTTGGAATGCCTTGAAGAATATAAGACTTTGCTAGCCTATCACCTTTTGCTCTTCTAAGGTTATCACCTTCTAGTTCATGATACTTAAGTTCAAACTCTGTTGCCATAGTTCCTTCCGTACGAGTCTCATAAACTGGTGCCATAACCCCTTCTTCTATGGATTTCCTGATGAATTCACCCAACTCATGTCTTTCAATGAAGTCCATGAACCGATCCTTCCACTGTTCATACTCTCCCCTGAAGAGTACTGGTGGCTTTGAGTCAGTTCCGATTGCTAGGACTTCTCTGGAAGTCATTCTGTTTGAAAAAGACGAAGTCTGGTATTGGCGCAAAAAGCAAACTTTGCGCTTTGAGAAGGTGGCGCAAATATCAAGTTTGCGCGATGAGAGGCTGGCGCACAACAGGTTTGCGCTAAAAGACGCTGGCGCAAAAGTCAAGTTGCGCTTTAAGGAGTTGGCGCAAAAGTGACTTCGATTTGAGATCTGAGAATTGCACGAAATATTTGCGCGAGACAAAGGTGGCGAAAGCTGAGGTTTGCGTGAAGTGAGGGTCACGCGAATTGAGGTTTGCGCGAGTAAGGGTTGTTGCAAAACAAAGTTTGCGTTAGTAGTTGGTCGCGCGAAACGGACTTTGCGCGAGAATTTGATGGCGCAGAAGAGACTATGAATTGGCGCAAAAGTGACTTTGCGTGAGTTCGTCCCTGTACTTCAAAAATTCGATCTGATTTGCTCAAAAATAATCTGTTTGTGGCGATTAGCAGTACCAAACTTCTAACAAATGACCACAAACACTTTTAGAACAAATTTCTAGCCTTAGATCTCGAAAACAAACACTTTTTGAAAAATATATCGATGGAACAGTGTCGTTTTTCAAGTCGAACTCATACAACAAAATCACAAAAATGGAACTCGATTTCAGTTCTATATTGAAATTAAACCACAACAACTCGATTTAGCACCTTATTCGATCACAGCCTGATCGATTTCAACTCCTAAAACACTCTCAATCACGAAAATGATTTTGAAAAGAAGAACACAGGGTCGTTCTTTGAAAAACTTGATCTGAATCTATTTTTAGGCTCTGATATCAATTGACGGTCCACAATAATATCAAGTTCTTATCAAAACAACGACACAAAAGATTACCAACCTGTTTGATTAATAACAAACGATTACAGGATTGATGTTCGGTTTGAGCTCTCGATGTTTTCTCTCTTTTACACCGTGAGTGTGTGTGTGTATGAATGTGATCTGATTGTTGTCTAACTTGTCAAACACACTAACAATATAATATATAAACATAGATATTATAACTAAACTAATATCTAACTTAATATCTAATATCTAGATATTTAATCTAATACTAAAATACTAAAAACAATACTTTGATATTTTATTACAAACGACATTAGACTAATATTTAAGAGTCGACTTTCCGGCTTTAGCTTCAGATTGAATCTTCAGATTGGATGATCTTGAATCCAATAGATCTGTGCGCTAACAGAAAGAATTATGATTCTTTTGTGTGTGTGTGTGTGTGTGTGTGTGTGTGTGTGTGTGTAAAATGACATGAATCATTGATGAAATAAGGTAATATTTTTTTAACCATATGTAGAACATAAAAATATAACTATCTTTCTGTTTGTTTATCTATGAATTGTCAGAGTAAAATTGCTTATAAAATTTTATGAGTTTTCTAAATTTTTAATTATTTAATTTGTTAAAAAAGTTTTTTTGTCTCTATATGAAAAATGTAAGCTTTCTTTTGAGTGGAGTTTTCTTTATAATTTTTTGTTACTCCAACCTATTCATCTCATCTCTAATAATTGTTCTTTTAAAGTCTCATTATTCCTCTCTATTCGGTTATAGTTTTTCATCTTCTCCTCATAGTACACCTCTTTAATAATTTATCTCTTAACATCTCAATTCTTCCTCTCTATTCGGTTATAATTTTGTGGAGGCAGTTTCAAATTTTGTTGATTTGAGTCGTCATTCAAGAAAACAAATCATGGTGTGGGTTTTTACTAATGTAAGTATAGTATTTCATCTTTTGATTCCTTTCTAGACAATGTGTCATCCCTTATTAGAATCAAAGGAAATTTTAATTGGAGACATTCACACTAAAGTTAAAATTATGCGGGCATATGAATCCTTCTTTTGTGTGATAAAATGGCATATAAATCATTGATGAAATAAAGTAACGTTTTTTAAGCATATTTAGAACATAAAAAGATTATTATCTTTTTATTTGTTGTCGATGAACTTGATAAACATTATGTTAAAGTATTTTTGCATTGATGCTAGAAGAGTGTGTATCAAGAAACATAGGTTATGATTTTTCCAGATTAGTAATCTTCCATATGGTATTAGTATTTAAGACATCGATGTTCGTCGGTCTATAAATGAAATAGTTATGACAATTAAAAAAACTTATTATAATCAATATATAAATGAAATACTTTTATAATCATATATGATTAAACACATGTTGCATTGACAACATATAGACGTTTAATCGTATATGACTAAATACACATAAAGTAGTATAATTATATATGATATATATATATATATATATATATATATATATAAAGAAAACCAAACGGTCTTGAGGTGGCATCATGAGATTGAGTATTTTCAAATGATGAATTGTGGTTAAGTTTTTGTTCTTACATTTGTGAGAAGTTAAAATATTGAAATAAATTGTGTATAAAAAAGGTGGATTGGATAATGTGATGTCATAAGAATTGAGTATTCTTAAATATTGAAACGTGGTGTTTGTTTTGGTTAACCCACATCGGTAAGAAGATGTTAAATTTGAAAAGAAATGTGAGTATATATATTGATAAAAGGAGATTATATATTTTTGACAACTTATAAAGTTGATATTAATCCTATTTTTTATGGGAAAGAGATATTATAATAATTTAAGATGAGATGATGCATTTATGACAAATTATAGAGTTGATATTAATCATAGTTTTATGGGAAAGAGTTAGGGCCTGTTCGTTTGTGGCTTAATGGTCTGTATGGAAGATATGGCTGATTCGCACAGCCATATCTGGGTGTTCGGAATCGGCTTATTCGGTCAGCCCATGGCTGAATCGGTCAGCTAAAAATTTGGAGTCTCTAGATTCAGCCATTAATTTTCCCAACCTACCCTTCTCTCAACTACCCACCATTAAAAAAAAACTATTATTGGATCTGCTCCCTTTTCTCAATCGATCTGCTCCCTTTTCTGCTCCCTCATCTCCATCGATCTACTCCCTCATCTCCATCGATCTGCTCCCCTTTCTCAAACATTGATCTGCTCCCTCACCACATCTCCATCACACATCGATCTGATAGTGGAGAGGCCATGACTCACGGCTCTATGGTCTTCACCGAAGTTCTCTGGTTTGGTCGGAGCTCTATGGTCTTCGTCGGAGCTCTCTGGTTTGGTCGGAGTTCTCTGGTTTGGTCGGAGCTCTATGAGATCGATCTTCAACAGCATCTCTAAAGCTTTTCGTTTTGATGATTTGGTGACACAAACGATGAGATCGATCTTCAACAGCATCGATTTTGTATTGAATGTTTTGTTGGCATCGATTTTCTTTGTATCGATTTTGTATTTCAAATCATGAGTATAGAAGGGTTTATTTGAGTTTTGGGAAATCCAAAGAAAGGGGATGAAGAGGTGATCTGATTACCTTTTTTTGAAAAAGAAATCATTGAATCTGAAGATAAAGATTAAAATTTAAACTTTTCAACATATTTTATAAATAAGGGTAAAATGGTCATTTTTCTCATTTAAACTGTTTATTCAAGACAACAACCGAACAACAACTTATCTGTTAACATACAGACAACTTTATCAATACAGACAGTTATATCCATTCAGGTCTTAACAGAAAACGAACCGAACAGCACCTTACTTTCATTGCTTGCCATTGGGATTCGTAATACGGTATGCGTTGCATATTAATCAATTAATTTGCATATTTATAGTATTTTCAATAATAGTGATATGGTTTTGGGACATGTTGTTTTAGTTCTAAATAGCAAAATAACAAAATTACTACGGATATATCTCAAACTCATCGTAACAACAAAGGATTATGAATATATGCAAATTAACCACTTATGAAAATAGTTTTTTTAACAATGTATTACATTAATTATTAATTGAGAAATTATGTTTGATTTTAACTCGATCCAATACTCTATTAAAAAATATTGCCATCGCACGAAACGCGAGCCCCACACTAGTCTTCTATAAATATGCATCCGAAAAGCATGTACAATCATTTGTCATCAAACTTAAAATGGTTGTTTATTTAATTTAAGAGATTACATTTTATTATTTATATTTTGGATTTTGGTTTATTATATTCTAGGACTTACGACCATTCTCTCTCTAATTCCTATTAGATCTTTTTCTCTCTCCTATAATTCGAATTCATAATCTTAAAATAAATATTCAGTAGAAGAAACATAACCAGATCATTAATCAAACAACTTAAAAATAAGAGTTTGTTAATTAAAATATTTCATTTGGTTAGTTTTTTTCGATTTGTTTCAAAATATTACATTTAATTTTTCATAATTTAGGTTATTTTCATATGATCTAGGGTTTACGATCATTTTCTCCCAACTCTCTATTAAACCCTTTATCTCTCTATATTCGAAACTTACTATCTTCCATAAAAATCCAACCCAATATACATATTCAATCATTAAACAATAAACTTAAAAAGGTAACTCTTTTTATTTAAAATATTTTATTTTCATTTTAATTCGATTACTTCTCATTTTGTTATTAATTCTTTTTTTATCAACAAATTAATTATTAGGGCCACATTAATGTTTTTTTGGCATAAGGCCTCTGAAATATCATGATCAACCCTGCTTAAACTGTTAAAACGAATAAGTCATAGGGACCAAATATGTAATTTACTCAAATGTATATAATAGAGACATTGAATCGAGGAAAGGGGAGCATAGGGATGAGCAAAACGACAAGCATTCAACCGTGATTCTCTCCTCCAAACATGTGCCAACCACCACCTGATTTGTCATTATTTTACATGTTTTTATTATTAATATTTTTTTTCAATCACTTGTTATTTCTTATACAAATTATTGAAGTGGGATATTTAGCTGATTAATAATGTTTATCTAATTACTACTACAATCTTTCTCGTTTTTTGATCCACACATAGCACCCAACACTGGAGCATCTCCAATAGAGGTTTTTATAACAACTTTCTTTTTACACTTTTTATTGTCACTTTATTTCTAACTCATCAAAATAAGATTTCATATAAATATTTACAATGATAGTTCTTATAAGAACCTTTTTTTGTGCGTCTCATACATATTTTCAAGAGTGAATTACACTGGTGGTCCCTGTGGTTTGTTCAAAATTTGGATTTGGTCCCTAAAACAAACTATCTACACTGATAGTCCCTAACTTTTTATTTTTATAACATCCATGGTCCCTCTACTTAACAAAATTAATTACGAACATTATGAAGGACTAATTGATCTTTAAACAAACTATAGGAACCAAAAGTGTAATCTGCTCAAAAATTTGATATAATTCACTTTTTTTTTAATTTTTTATATCTGCCATCACAATTCACAAATCAAGTTTATTAAAATAAAATACATATTAAATACAAAAATTTATATTTATTAAAAATCTATTAAAATCACAAAAAATAAATAGCGTTAAAAAAACTCTCAAGTTTAGAAAAACAAATGAAATCAAGATAAATTCACATATATTGTAAGTTGGGAATTAAAATATGCGAGTAAAATATTAAAAATTAAGTTTGGTTAACGCGAGATTATTAATATATAGTCAAACAACTAATAAGAAAAATAAGAAAAAAATAAAATTTATAAATTAAGATTAAAAAACACCGATTATTTAAACAATTAAGAAAAAATAACACTACAACAAAATTAGGTTTATATGACACCGAAAAAATTAAGCACCATAATAGACTACTTTATAAAACTTAATTTATAGGGTAAAAAAAATAAAATGTTTTATCTAAAGGCATTGCAATTAGTTTATAAGATGTTTTTAAGCGTCCTAACAAGATTTTAGGACATTTATAATACAAAACGTCGCATTAGCAATTTTATATGACATTACTTAAAAATGTTTCCAATAAAAAAAACGTCCCATAAAAAGATGGGAGTTTTATACGTTTAAATTTTTTTGTGTGTCATATAAACCTAATTTGGTTATAATGATAGTTTTTTTTAATTGTTTGAATAATCAATGTTTTTTTAATCTTAATTTATAATTTTTTGTTGTTGTTATTTTACTTATTTGTAGTTTGACTATATATTAATAATATGACGTTAGTCAAACTTAATTGTCAATATTTTGATTGCATATTTCAATTCCTTAAATATATGTAAATTTATCTTGATTTAATTTGTTTTTCTAAACTAGAGATTTTTTTAACGCCAATTATTTTTGTAAATTTAATAGTTTTTAAATATTTTTTTATTTAATATAATTTTTTATTTTAATAAATTAACTATATAAAATATTTTTTTAATAAAAAGTTAAGATAAACGTGAATTACATCATATTTTTTAGCAGATTACACTTTTGGTCCCTATAATTTGTTTAAAGATCGATTAGTCCTTCATAATGGTTGCTAACTAATTTTGTTAAGTGGATGGACCATGGGTGTTATGAAAATGAAAAGTTAGGGACCATCAATGTAGATAGTTTGTTTTAGGGCAAAAATTTAAACAAACCACAGGGACCACCAATGTAATTCACCCTATTTTCAATTTCAATAATTATTATAAATCAAGAAAATAAAATAAAAAAACAAGGGAAATGTCGCATCTCACAAATTTTAGGTATGATTTGTGTTTAGGGGGTGTTTGGGATTGCTTATTTAAAACAACTTATGCTTATTTGTAAAAGTGTTTATTAACTTATGCTTATTTGTAAAGTGCTTATTAACTTATAGAAAGAAGGGGTAAATATGTAATTTGGTTAAATAAGTTAATAAGGAGTTTCAAATAAGTCAGTTGTGAATGACTTATCAAAAACTGCTTATTAGCAGGGTGGAAAAGTCATAAGCCATTTTTCCTATTTTCCAATCCAAACACTCAAAATAACTTATTTGCTGTTTGAAAACGCAATAAGTTAATAAACAATTTTAATAATCAATCCCAAACACCCCCTTATTTAGAGCATCTACAATAGCTTTTCTAAAATAGATAAAAATGTGTTTTTGTTCTCTAAATCTCTCCAAGAGCTTTGCTATCTTGTTTTCTATTATAGAGAAAACTTATAAAAAAATTTAAGTTTAGATAATTCTCTAAAACTTGATAGTAGGGGAGAGAAATAATTATTTTATTCAATCCCACCAATGAGATTCATTTTTTATCATTTTATATTAAGTTTTTTTTAAAGTGTATTGGAATGATAAATTAGAGAATATTATAATAATATAAATTGTTATAAAATTTCTAAAATAGCAAATCTGTTGGAGTTAAATATAATACCTTTTAGAAATTTTCACTTTTGGTTCTTTATTTTAGAGAAATTATAGGAAAACTGTTGGAGATGTTCTACGAAATTCTTAAAATGAATAAATAAAAAATCAAAATTTTTAATAGAGTAAATTACAGATTTGGTCCCTATGGTTATATCAAATTTTGGATTGGGTCCCCCAAACGAATAAATTACATATGTCGTCATTGTGGTTTCAATTTTGTTGCGGATTAGATTCCCAACCTATTTTTGTTTATTTTAGAGCTATTAAGTTAGGGATATTTTGGTCATTTCCCTTTTTTCAATTTTTTTAAAAAAATAAAAAGATAAATTATTATTACAACTCCAAATTAAAAATTGTCCGACACTTCCAAATTGAAATTGGAATCATATAATCTTATAATAATCTGTTTATTGTTTTCATTTTTCAGGTTGTGGATCTTCTTGCTCAGTATCAAAGGGGTGGGAAGATCGGTTTGTTTGGTGGCGTCGGCGTCGGAAAGATGGTGTTGATTATGGAACTGATCAACAATATCGCGAAATCCCATGGCTTGTTTCGAGTTTTCTTGATCGAATTTCGATGAAATGGTTTGATATACCATGGTTGTGATCTTTGTTTACTTTGATCCAGAGGTTTCTCGGTGTTTGCTAGTGTTGGTGAGCGTACTGTAACACCCTCAAATCTGGAAATAACAACTAATTAAAATTTTCTAAATACACCAATAAATGATTCATACACAATCATAAATTTAAGGTTTAACCTCAAAACACGCAACTTATTCTCTACATACAGTCTATAACAAGGACGGGTGCTACTAAAACTCAATAATAGCCACTATCTCCAATCTGCGGAAGACTTCACAAAATACTTACACTTGTGGGAAAACTAAGCACATCTTTTCAAAGTACCGCTAGAACCAAACCCCCATCTGGAACCTGATGCACATGCCGACAAATAAAAAGGTTAGGTTTAACGCCTAGTGAGCTCAAAAGTTTTCAACATATATAAATTAATCGTTTAAAAAAGAAGAATATAATTGAAATCATAATCTTTCAAAAGGATATGCTTCAAAAGTGAAAACGACTCGTTTTCCAATAATATGCATTTTAGACGAATGAAACACCATAATAAACGTTTTTCAAACCAAACTGTTTTAAGGACTAAGACCCCCAAAATAACAACGTTCCTTCGTAAATTAATTTCAACACAGAACTCACTCAAAAGGAGAATAGAAAGCGGACTCCCAATTTATGAAACGTGGATAAAACTTTATATCCCGAAACACCCAAAACACGGGTGGGGTATAATACTCAACCCAGAAATCATGGATAAGATCCATATATACAAAACGTCACCGAAACTTGGATAATAAAACTCAATACCCAAAAACAACACCTTTCGGTGACGGGGGATACCCGAATTCCATCGAAAGTGGCGGACACACAAAGTTAAGCCACTTATCAATGTTATATGAGCTTCACTTAGGGATAAAACAATCGTTAACATCAACCTTTCCGGGTCTATAGCTAACAAACCAACAAGCTCAACAACTCCATGTTTATTGCTTGGATAATCATCAAGTTCAACCCCTCTAGGTCTGTACCTTGGAAATCTTCGAGCACTCATCAAGTTCAACCCATCTGAGTCTATACCTTGGAATCCCAAAACATCTTAGTTAAGCTCGTTCACTAGAAAGTTGCAATTATTGGCCAGAAGACCCCATACCTATTTCAAGTTACAATACGGGGATATTTATCCCACTCAAACTGACTCTTATGCCTATGGATCCAATGCATTACAGTCTAAAACGTTACATGACTCAAACGAATGAACTAACGCATTCAAAACATGCAACTCTCAAATAAGATGCAACTAAGTATACCATACGTCCAAGGCTCCTTAACGAGCTACCAAAACTGAACAAATGTTCCAAAGACACATCTGAGTGTAAACCAATCCCCAAAAGGCATAAAGAACGATTGAGTAAAATACGTGAGCCAATAGGGTTACAAAACCAAAATACGTCTTTTCCCAAAATCTTTATCTCAAATCACAATTGGCCTTCGGCCCAAAACCAAAGGTTTACCTATCCTAAAATGTTCTCAAGACTCAACAAAATCCAAACCGGGTCATAAACTCAACAAATCCAAAGACCCAACGTTGAAAATCATAAAATGAAATCAAACGTAAATGACCCGCAATAATGCATTTATACCCAAAAATATACTCCATGAAATAAATCATTAAGATACCCAAAATATGTGATTTATTTATTGTAACGTCCCAATTTTTTTTTTATTTATAAAACATCCATACATATAAATAAAGCCATAATGTCTACATAATTCAACACAGCGGAATATTTCAAGATTATAAAACTTAAAGGAAAAAGTGTCTAAAACATAATCTCTTAAAATCTCGAACGACATCCTTCATCATGCCTTTATTCAAATGATAATCCGACTCTAGACCTTCTCCTTCCCTTTGCTACTACCTCCGATTAGGTGACGACCTGGTTGCATAATATTTTGAAAAGGAGTTGGGTGAGCCTAGGGCCCAGTGATTACACGGTTTTTATGCATAAACAATTTCAATAATGAATTTCACAAAGCATCAAAATCTTGCATGCGATAAAACAATTTTAATCACAAAGCTATTGGCATTTTGAGAGGTATTTAATTCACACAGCATTACCTGGCGAACTCACACAGCATGTTCGCACTTACGGTTAGACAAGCTCACACAGCATGCTCGTCTTACGGACTTACACCGTAATCCACCCCCATTGCCACACAAATTTCGAAACACATAACATGGAAATATTTCACATTTGATGCAATAAACGACATTTAAAATATCAATAAACTTGTAAATAACTTTCAATAAAACATGCAACCATTTTAATAAAATACACGTATAACTCACAGTACTAGTCGTTGCCCAACCCGCTCTTTGAAGTGGCTAGCGTCTCCCCTACAAATCCAAGGCTATACTTTTAATTTCGATATAAAATACGACATCCTTAGAACTGATCGAGTAGTCCTCTTGACATTTTTTTTATAAACCATAAGATCCCGTCTTTACATATATACATAGGTATATATATATACGCTAAGCCATCCATAATTTATTTATGGAGGAACCTTTCTTTTAAATAATAAGCCATCCATATAAAACCATTGCATGATTTTGCATGCATAAATCCAAATATAATATATGCAACCATTTTCACTCATAACCTACTAATGGATGACAGCGTTTACTATATATATATATATATATGTAAACTTTTAATCTCTGTATATATACATATATATATATATATACATATCTGATTGTTACTTCTCTAAACAATCCAAGACGGACTATCGATGAGCAGTAGTTATCAAACTCAAAATAATCAAGACACTGAACCAATAAAACTCTCGTCATAACGACTTCCGAAACCCTTTTATTTACCACAACGGTGAAACATCGGCCATCCATTGTGTAAATGTATTTACGGTACCCGTATGAGGCATAAACTCTATCTTTCGAACTGAAACGGGGTCGCATTTGACAACCCGTTGTCACAGACAGTAACGTTGTGATGAACGGTGAGTGTGCTAGTGGTGACCGTTGGCCACAGTTATCATACGGGAACCCACTCGAAAAACTGAACAACTAAAGCGATTATCTAACAACAAAATTTAGAGACGAGGGGTATGGAACTCTTACCGATTGACACCGAACTAGTTGTGATGTAGTGTACTATCGACTCTCGTTTCGATATCCGCCGTTGCCTTTGCTTACGATAGGTCTCCTTATTGACTCGATTTACATACAACTACAAACTCCACGCCTCACTTTATACCAAGTCATTGTCAGTTTCATGGAAAAGCGGTAAGACGTGGTTAATGACGTTTCTAAATGATTGAGTAAGGTGGTCATTAAAGTTATAAGTTTCAAACCCTCCATTTTCTTTATATTTAATAAATTGATCCCATGTGTATATGAGAAGTCCCATTTCCATTGATTTTTATTTTTATTTTTTTTTATTTTGGGTTGTTACAAACTTCCCCCCTTAACGAAATTTCGTCCTCGAAATTTGTCCTATGCAAATAAATTAGGGTACTTCAATCTCATCTCCTCCTCGGGTTCCCAAGTGGCTTCAGGTCCTCTATGATGTCTCCATTGAACTTTCACGAGAGCGATCTCTTTATTTCTTAGTTTCCTTACTTTTCTATCAACGATAGTTTCTGGTTCTTCAATATAACTCAAAGTTTTGTCCACCTTTACATCCTTAAGAGTTACCTCAGTACTTTCATCAGCCAAACACTTCCTTAGATTCGATACGTGAAACGTGTTATGAATCCCCTGAAGTTCTTCAGGAAGCTCCAACTTATAGGCAACCTCACCTACCCTTTTAATTATCTTGTAAGGACCAATGTAACGAGGACTTAGCTTTCCTCGTTTTCCAAAACGAACTACACCTTTCCACGGTGAGATCTTAAGCATAACTTTATCCCCAACTTGAAATTCTATTGGTTTCCGTCTTTTATCAGCATAACTTTTCTGTCTGTCTTGAGCTATCTTCAATTTTTCCCTTATCTGGTTTATCTTATCGGTAGTCTGTTGAACTATTTCAGGGCCAGCCAATTGTTTTTCGCCTACCTCATTCCAACACAATGGCGTTCGACACTTCCTTCCATACAAAGCTTCATATGGTGCGACTTGGATGCTAGTGTGATAGCTATTGTTATAGGCGAATTCGATCAATGGAAGATGACCCTCCCATGACCCTGAAAAATCAATAGCACATGCCCGCAACATATCTTCTAGAGTTTGAATGGTCCTCTCGCTCTGACCATCCGTTTGCGGGTGATAGGCTGTACTTAGCTTTACCCGAGACCCCAATTCCCTTTGGAAGCTTTGCCAAAATGTAGAGGTAAACCGACTGTCTCTATCAGATACTATCGACAATGGAACGCCATGTCGAGTCACGATCTCGTCTATATAGAGCTTAGCTAGTCTTTCCATCGAATATGTTTCCTTAATTGGCAGAAAATGCGCAGACTTGGTGAGTCTATCAACGATTACCCATATAGCATCAAAACCCTTTGGTGTTCTTGGCAATTTTGTCACAAAATCCATTGTGATGTGGTCCCACTTCCACATCGGAATTTCTAAGGGTTGCAACTTACCATACGGTCGTTGATGTTCAACTTTAACTTGCAGACACGTCAAGCACCTTTCGACATAATGGGCTATGTCCTTCTTCAACCCTGGCCACCAGTAAGATTGGCGAAGATCTCGATACATCTTATTGTTTCCCGGGTGGATAGAGTACCGAGATTTATGAGCTTCATCTAACACTTGGTTGCGAAAGTTGCCTAAGCGAGGAATCCAAATTCTACCCTTGTAGCACTTCAACCCTTGATTGTTATCTTCAAGAAACGAAACAACCCCTACCATTCTCTCAGCCTTCAAGTTCTTTTCTGTTAAAGCTTCTTCCTGAACTTTCTTGAGTTCATCAGTCCAACTAGGAGTCACTTCTATCCGCATTGCTTTAATCCTCACTCGATCACTCCTTTCTTTGCGACTTAGCGCGTCGGCCACCACATTTGCCTTCCCGGGATGATACAAAATTTCACAGTCATAATCTTTCAGCAATTCCATCCACCTTTGTTGTCTCATATTCAATTTCTTCTGATCGAACAAGTATTTTAAACTCTTGTGATCAGTATAAATTTGGCACTTCACCCCATATAAGTAGTGTCTCCATATTTTCAGTGCAAACACCACAGCTGCCAATTCCTAATCATGAGTTGGATATCGCTTCTCGTGATCCTTCAACTGACGAGAGGCATATGCAATAACTTTCCCCTGCTGCATCAATACACAACCAAGTCCTAACTTGGAAGCATCACTATAAACCACCAATCCTTCGGTTCCTTCTGGTAAAGTCAATATCGGTGCAGTGCTCAACTTTTCTTTCAAGACTTCAAACGCCTCCTCTTGAGCGGGTTTCCATTCAAACTTTACACCCTTCTTTGTTAGCGATGTCAATGGCGTCGCAATCCGTGAAAAGTCTTGAATAAACCTTCTGTAATAACCAGCTAATCCCAAGAAACTCCGTACCTCGGACGGGGTCCTTGGTGGTTCCCACCTCTTTATAGCATCCACCTTGGTCGGATCTACCTTTATTCCTTCTTGGGTCACCACATGACCTAGAAATTGAACTTCACGAAGCCAGAACTCACACTTAGAAAACTTTGCATATAGTTTCTCCCGCTTTAGCAAACTCAAGACCGCCCGAAGGTGTTGCTCATGCTCCTTTTCGGTTCGAGAATAGATCAGAATATCGTCAATAAAAACAATGACGAACTTATCTAAGTAGGGTTTGCATACCCTATTCATCAGATCCATAAAGGCTGCGGGTGCATTTGTCATTCCAAATGGCATTACCAGGAATTCGTAATGCCCATACCTAGTCCTAAAAGCAGTCTTAGGCACATCCTCCTCTCGAACCTTCAACTGGTGGTAACCCGATCGTAGATCGATCTTCGAGAAATAACAGGCACCCTGGAGTTGATCGAAGAGATCATCAATCCTTGGAAGAGGATACCTATTCTTTATCGTTACTTTGTTAAGTTCACGATAGTCGATGCACATTCGCATCGTACCATCCTTTTTCTTAACGAATAACACTGGCGCTCCCCAAGGAGAGGTGCTAGGGCGTATAAAACCCTTGTCTAACAACTCTTGTAGTTGAGACATCAACTCTTTCATTTCTGACGGTGCAAGACGATAGGGTGCTCGAGCGATGGGTGCGGCTCCAGGTACGAGATCAATTTGAAACTCTACCTGTCTCTCAGGTGGTAGACTTGTCAGATCATCCGGGAAGACTTCAGGAAACTCTCTTACAATGGCAATGTCTCCCATACTCTTTTTCTCTTTCTTAGCATCTATCACATATGCTAAATAACTCTGACACCCCTTTCTCACACATCGTCTTGCTTTCGCCATAGAGATCATGCTGGATTTCCTATTTCTTCTATCTCCGTAAATGACTATGATTCCACTATCAGGTAATTCAATTTGAATTATCTTTTTGTTGCACATAATTCGGGCCTGGTTCTCAGCTAACCAATCCATGCCAATTATTATATCAAATTCCCCAAGGGTCATAGGGAGTAGTCTCAGTGGAATCGAACGACCATCTATCTGAATATCGCAGTCATCATACTCCTCTCTAATAATCACTCGATTATCATTGGCAGTTTCTACTTCTAAAGCCGAGCTTAAAGGCTTGGGCACTCTATGCAAGTAATCACAGAATGCAGTAGATACAAAAGAGCGATTTGCTCCAGAATCAAACAGTACTCTAGCATGCACAGAATTTACCAGAAAGGTACCTGTCACCACGTCTGGTGTCTCCTCGGCCTCTGTTGCCGTCATCTGGAAGACTCTCCCCTTTGACTTTGACGCTTCAGATCGTTTTTCTTCCCATTTACCATTTCGATTTCCGCCCTGACCAGAGGCATACTCATTCTTTTGCTGAGGACAATTTGCTTGTATATGGTTCGGTGACTTACAGATGAAACATAGTCGTTCTCTCCTCTCAACCTTGCAATCCTGAGACTGGTGTCCTGGCCTCCCACATCGGTAACACACCCTTGGTTTGATCAGACATTCTCCCTTGTGCACACGGTTGCATCTAGAACATGGTTTGACAGCTTGTCCTTGCCATGTCTTCCTCTCTGGACCCGAGAACTTTGACTTCTTGGTTTCGTTGCTTGGACCTTCCCATTTCCTTTTTATATTGCCTCGTTCAGCCTCTTGGCGATTCTTTTCTTTTTCTCTTGCCTCTGCCGCGTTTACTGCAGCCTGAAATGTGGTTGGCTCCATAGCAAGAACAAATTCTCGGATGGATGCTTTTAATCCTCCAATATACCTCTCTGCTCGTCTTTCCTCCGTCGAAACATAGTACTCGGCAAACCTGGCCTTTTCGGTAAAACTTGTTGTATACTCCCTCACAGTCATTGTTCCCTGCTCCAGCCTTAAAAACTCCTCTTCCAGTTGTTTTACTGCAATTCGCGGACATAATTTATCGTTAAACAGTACTTTAAACTCTTCCCATGTCATTCTTGCCACTTCCTCGTCGCCTTTTAAGTTGTAGACTACTTCCCACCAAGAAAGGGCTTCTGATTTAAGCATCGTCGTCCCATATGTCACCTTATCTTCTTCTGCACATTTGCTGATTCTGAAAACGACTTCTATCTCTCTTATCCATCTCATTGATATCACTGGGTCACAATCACCTTTAAAAGGTTGGGGCTTACAAGCCATAAAGTTCTTAAAGCTACAACCCTTTTGTCCTGTACTGATGCTGATAGGACTCGGTGCTCTTGACCGCACATGCTGGTCTTCCTTGTTGCTTGAATTGTTATTATCCTCCCTTCTGCTGCTTATCACCCTATCCTCTTGATTTTTCAATTCCGCCTCCCGCACCTGTGCTATAACCATGGGCAAGGCAGCTTGCAAAGCTTTTGCTACCTCCTGAGCAATGATGTCTACAGGGGTTTCCGTGGTTGCTTGGGCACGCCCTCGTCCCCTACCTCGACCTCGACCTCTTCCAGATGCAGAACTTGCTTGCACAGAGGGCTCAGGTTCATTGGGTGCTGCTTGACTTCTACCTCGTCCTCTTCCTCTTCCCCTTCCACGACCTCGTCCTCGCGTGCTAGCGGTCCTTGCAGCCGCGACAGATGTTGGTCGGGTTTCGTGTACATTTGGGGTAACTCCTATTGGTGGCGGTTCTACCGCATCAGGAGTAACTGATGCCGTCCTTCCTGACCGACGTGACATATTTGCTGTGCGCGATGAAAACTTATATTTATAAGCATAACTTAATCCATACATAACCTAATTATCCATTAAGTTCAACAGTTGCATAATAAAATTAAACACCAAGATATTATTAAACACCAAAATATTATTATTTCAAAAGACGATTCAGAAAATGAGTGTTTTGCATAAAACGCCAAACCGGCTAATACATACTCCAAAATAAAACTCAAGATAGACCAAGTTCAAAACCACTAAACATTCAAAACATTTTATTAAGATAAAAGCACTTAAGATAAACTATATCTCTTCTCACTCCTTCTCTCATGGCATGTTCGTAGGGTAGTAGGTCATCTTCACGAATTCTTCATAGGTGTTATCTGGGCGGTATTTCCAGATAAATCCCAAGCTTGGACCCTGCCGGAATTGATGCGCCCAGTCGGAAAAATACCCTTTGATCAACCCTACATACTCCGAAGCCGCTCCCCGATAGTAGCGAGCTCGATCTCCCAATCGCATCTTCCAAGTACGGGCAACAATCCTTCTCTCCCACTCTAATGCCACACACTTCCATGCCATGTCGTGGTTGTTTTCCCATAACTCCTCATTTTCCTTCAATATCTGGTTCAACTCGGTTCCTAACTTAACATGCTCCCCTTGCAAGTTACTCAGCCACCCTCCTACTTGGTCTTTCTCAGCTTGAACCTTAGACAATTCATTTCTTAGTTCCGTATTCTCTTCACTCAGGTTTGCAACATCCTCTTCCAAATCCTCACGGGTCGGCGTACGTGGGGTGTATTCCACGTAAGGTTCCTCCGTTGGATCATAGGAAGAATCATCGACCGGGTTGGGTTGAGATGACTCGACCCTCGGAACACTCGCACTACCCCTGGAACTGCTCCTCGCACCTATAGGGTGTCGGCTAGAGCGGCTGGAACTCGCACGGTCGTGTTGCCCGACTCCACCTCTTGGACCTAGGCCAGCAGCTACCGCACGACTTCCGCCCCTGCCCCTTCCTCGACCAATGCGCCTAGTCGTCTTTGTGTAAACCATTTTTCCTACAAAACCACAATGATAAACCTATCACTTTTAGGCACGATGTCAAAACTTAAACGCTGACTAACACATTTCCCTTTTAATATTTACACTTCCTCTCAGTTTAAGCTTAGGCTAAAATTAATAACCTATTTCTCTTAAACTAAGGCTTTGATACCACTTGTAACGTCCCAATTTTTTTTTTATTTATAAAACATCCATACATATAAATAAAGCCATAATGTCTACATAATTCAACACAGCGGAATATTTCAAGATTATAAAACTTAAAGGAAAAAGTGTCTAAAACATAATCTCTTAAAATCTCGAACGACATCCTTCATCATGCCTTTATTCAAATGATAATCCGACTCTAGACCTTCTCCTTCCCTTTGCTACTACCTCCGATTAGGTGACGACCTGGTTGCATAATATTTTGAAAAGGAGTTGGGTGAGCCTAGGGCCCAGTGATTACACGGTTTTTATGCATAAACAATTTCAATAATGAATTTCACAAAGCATCAAAATCTTGCATGCGATAAAACAATTTTAATCACAAAGCTATTGGCATTTTGAGAGGTATTTAATTCACACAGCATTACCTGGCGAACTCACACAGCATGTTCGCACTTACGGTTAGACAAGCTCACACAGCATGCTCGTCTTACGGACTTACACCGTAATCCACCCCCATTGCCACACAAATTTCGAAACACATAACATGGAAATATTTCACATTTGATGCAATAAACGACATTTAAAATATCAATAAACTTGTAAATAACTTTCAATAAAACATGCAACCATTTTAATAAAATACACGTATAACTCACAGTACTAGTCGTTGCCCAACCCGCTCTTTGAAGTGGCTAGCGTCTCCCCTACAAATCCAAGGCTATACTTTTAATTTCGATATAAAATACGACATCCTTAGAACTGATCGAGTAGTCCTCTTGACATTTTTTTTATAAACCATAAGATCCCGTCTTTACATATATACATAGGTATATATATATACGCTAAGCCATCCATAATTTATTTATGGAGGAACCTTTCTTTTAAATAATAAGCCATCCATATAAAACCATTGCATGATTTTGCATGCATAAATCCAAATATAATATATGCAACCATTTTCACTCATAACCTACTAATGGATGACAGCGTTTACTATATATATATATATATATGTAAACTTTTAATCTCTGTATATATACATATATATATATATATACATATCTGATTGTTACTTCTCTAAACAATCCAAGACGGACTATCGATGAGCAGTAGTTATCAAACTCAAAATAATCAAGACACTGAACCAATAAAACTCTCGTCATAACGACTTCCGAAACCCTTTTATTTACCACAACGGTGAAACATCGGCCATCCATTGTGTAAATGTATTTACGGTACCCGTATGAGGCATAAACTCTATCTTTCGAACTGAAACGGGGTCGCATTTGACAACCCGTTGTCACAGACAGTAACGTTGTGATGAACGGTGAGTGTGCTAGTGGTGACCGTTGGCCACAGTTATCATACGGGAACCCACTCGAAAAACTGAACAACTAAAGCGATTATCTAACAACAAAATTTAGAGACGAGGGGTATGGAACTCTTACCGATTGACACCGAACTAGTTGTGATGTAGTGTACTATCGACTCTCGTTTCGATATCCGCCGTTGCCTTTGCTTACGATAGGTCTCCTTATTGACTCGATTTACATACAACTACAAACTCCACGCCTCACTTTATACCAAGTCATTGTCAGTTTCATGGAAAAGCGGTAAGACGTGGTTAATGACGTTTCTAAATGATTGAGTAAGGTGGTCATTAAAGTTATAAGTTTCAAACCCTCCATTTTCTTTATATTTAATAAATTGATCCCATGTGTATATGAGAAGTCCCATTTCCATTTCCATTGATTTTTATTTTTATTTTTTTTTATTTTGGGTTGTTACATTTATCAAAATACACAAAATCCCAAAAGTAGGTGTTTTATAAGTTTGTAAAGTTTAACTCCTCCAAATAACCAAAATTTATCAAGTAACCAGCAGTTAACAATTCCATGTAAAACATATAAACACTTTAAAATAGGCATTTTGGCATGTACACCGTTTTCACAAATCAACTTGAACTCACCTCGCTAGATTTAGGCTAAATCTAGATTTTACCCCACTTTGAGCTCCTTTGAAGAAACTTGAATCTTCAAAGTCGAAACCTCCAAAAACCTAGATACAAAAATTTCACCCATAAATAATCACATTCAAACAAGTAGAATCGATCCCCAAACACATAACATCAAAATCTCCATTTTGGTCAAACCCCTAATTTTGACCCCAAACCTTCCAAAATCTTACAAACCGAAATTGAATGAATCAAACACTAGAAGATCATCAATGAAGCATTTACATCACCTATTAAGGTTTAGAAAAGGAGGGGATAAACTTACCACTTAGGTTTGACGAAAGCCTAGAAACCCAACAATGAGCTTGAGGTTGAAGAAGAAGATGGAGATGGTGAATACTTGACCAAAACTTTCCATTTTACCACTTGATGGTGCTCCATCTTCATAAAATACAAGGGTTTGAGCCAAAGATAAGTTAGGGTTTTAGGGGGAAAGAAGGAAAACGATTTGGGAGAGAATAGGAGAAGTATGGATGAGAGGAAATGAGAAAAAGGCTGAAAATCCCATCTTAACAACAACTTGCCCCTTATATGCGACATTGACCATGCGACGGTCATAGTCCCTGGTATGTACCAGCGCATGGTACACCCCATGCGATTTTGACACTGCGACTGTGACTCGTCATAGTCGTCGGGCATTGTCGCGGGACCTTTCCGGATCCTCAAAACTCGACTTTTTCACTGCCAAAACTCCCGATACTCCAAGGGACTTTAAAGTTTAAACAAAACATTTCCCAACAAAACCCCACTGTTTACAAGTCGCAGAAACGTTCAGGTGACAATTACTTACCAAAAACTACGGGTGTTACACGTACTCGAGAAGGAAACGATTTGTATCGAGAAATGATTGAAAGCGGTGTCATTAAGCTCGGCGACAAGCAGGTTTGTTGGTCTCGATTGGATCATTTGATCGATGTGTTATAGGAATGTTGAATTATCGACTAATTTAGATGTGATCGCACACACGATGCAGGCCGAAAGCAAGGGTGCACTAGTTTACGGTCAAATGAACGAGCCCCCTGGTGCTTATGCTCGTGTCGGTCTCACGGGATTGACCGTTGCCGAGCACTTCCGCGATGCACAAGCTAGTATTCGTCTCCTTCCATACACCCTTCTTAGTTAGCAGAATTCCTGTTACAGTATTGTAGACTAGCTTATGCCATTAGTAGCTTTGGAGGACCAATATGCTTAATTAAGTCAATTTTTTTTTTCTTTTCTAAATGGTAAATTTCTCTACCGATTATTCAGCACACAAAAACAACTCTTTAGTAGTTTAAAGTAAGAGAGAGTTAATTTTATTGTTATACCATTAATCATATTTTGTTTTAAAACAACTTACAAGATTATCCAAATTTGATTATTTTGACCCTAAGGGGCCGTTTACCCAAATGCTTACCCGGTAAGCACTTACCGATAAAACTCGACACACTAACTTACTTTATCGGGTAAGATTGTAAGTAACACGATGGTATTATATACAACAATTTACTCGGGTAAGAGTTGTCACTCTCACTTGCCAGGTAATTAAGATTCTTCATCCTTAGTATCCTCGCTCTTACCGGGTAAGATTCTATGAACTTGTCAAGTTCATTCGCTAAGGTAAATACCGCGGTAAGCACTCACCGGGTAAACGTTTTGTATACGACTCCTAAATAATCAAAATTTTGGTCTTGTTACCCAAACACTCAGAACTAGCAACAACGTTTTCAAATCTCAATAATCAGTGATGTCTTTTTTCCTGATTTTGTTGGTTGCTATTGTTTTATGTTAGGTTGGCCTGCTATTCTTCTTGTGTAATAAGCTAGTGTACATTTTTCAAAGTGATTCCTTTTTTCTTTTTTGGTTGCAATATGTTGGTAAAGATGGCAACTTTGTTATTGAATTTGAGCAAGTTGTTGGAACAAGTCGTGGGTTTGCCAGAGTTTTTTTTTACCTTTCTATCTTGTTGTATACAGGTTTGTGACAGTTGTATAATCCAATGGGAAAGAAGAAAACAGATGAGGGTGGAGAAAAGGGTAAACAAGGCAATAAGGAAGGAAAGAAAGAGAAGCTATATATCGGTCTCAGCCATGCTTGCCAGCATGCCATGGACCATAAACCTGATAAGGCAAAGAAAGTAACCTCCTCGAGCTCTACTGCCCATCCCAAGCCCAAAGCCGCTCCAAAATCATAGTCCTATGCCGACATTGATCTTCCTTCTTCAGATGATGGATGATGAGGATGATTGAGGGGTAAGCTTATATATACACGTAATAAATAAAATAATATAAATATAAGTAATAAATATATTTTTTGTTTTTTGTTTATGACAAAAATACCCTTAATTTAGTAAAACTAAAAATAACCAAGTTAGGATAAGGGACTTAATCCATAACAAAAGTAAAACCATAATGACCATACATGCAATTAGTTTGTTTAGGGGACCCAATCCAAGTTTTTATTTAACCACAGGGACTAAATTTGTAATTTACTCTTTTTAATAAAATATCATTATTTTCAAGATTCTCTATTTAATTATATTATTAAAATATTCATTTAATTAAATATATTAGAGTAAACTACAAATTTGGTCCCTATGGTTTCTCGAAAGTATCATTTATGTCCCTTCAGTTTCGAAATTACAATTTGGCTATCGTGGTATGCAAAAACAACCGGATTTGGTCCCTCTTTCTAACGGTCATTAAAATAGATTGTTAAATTCACTTTTCTCATTTTTCTTTATCCTTGACCACCAAAGTCTCTTCAACCTCCTCCTCCTCCTCCTCCTCCTCCTCCTCCTCCTCATATTTGTAACACCAACCATTCCTCCTCTTAAACGAGGTCATAGAATCCCCTTCTGGAATCGCTTCTCCGGTCAAACCCAGATCTAACCACTTGTTCCATTGTTGCCATACCCAGATCCAACCACCTGCTCCATTGTCGCCTAACTGAGGGATTGATTTCAGTACGTAGGCTTAGGAGAGACATTAGGGAAAGGGGAGAAAAGGAGATGAAGAAACAAAGGGAAATAGAGAGAATGAAGATGAAGGAGTTGAGTTGAGAGAATACAGGTGTGAAGATGTGCCGGAGATGGTTGACGGTGTTGGATTTCAAGATGGTCGTCAGTTTGGGGGAGGGGATTTGTCTGTGGGGATGCACCGGAGAAGGGGCGGGGGTAAGGGGTGGAGGTTACGTGTATATATATATATATATTTATATTTATATTTATATATATATATATATATATATTAATAACTTACAATTTTGAAAATATACAATATAATTAATAGAAAAATAAATATTTTGATGAAAAATAATAAATAAAGAAAAAGTTAAAAAATGTAAACTATGTATTTAAGGATGAAAATATAAAAATTGATATACCATAAGGTCCAAATATATAATTTGCTCATTCACTTTTTGGATCAATTAATAGTTAAATTTAACAAAGTTGGATGGATGGACGAAAATGGAAGCAAAATAGAAACCATATGGATGAAAAAAACAGTTTTAAAAGACCTGGAACGAAAATCGTTACAAACATCAAACCATAGGGATGAAAATCGTTACTCTCTCTTTTGTTAATAATAAAATTGATATTTTATTAATTAACAAAATATAATAATTATACAGTTTTAGAATTGTTATTTTTCACTATAAATATTTAGGGTTGTTTATTTAAAAAAAAAACTTCTTAATGACTCTTAAGTTTGAATCGTTCATAATTTTTTACATTTAGACTGTTTTTTTTTTCCAGTTTTCAGAACCTCTTAATACATAAATACGTCTGAAATAAGAAGTGGTGATCTAACTTCTTAAAACTTTTTATCGCCACCTCAGTTCATATGTTCTTCCTTCTCTCAAGATGCTTCCAGACGTTATAAAAACATACAATCTTGTTGATTCATACTTCAGACTTCGATACCACATCTTATTAATCAAAAGTAAAATAATACTTCAGACTTCTTAAACCCTAAACCCTTAAATTCGACTTATCCCCAAAAATGATTACCATGAGAGAGAAATTATTTTTTTATCACATTCCACCAATGAGAAACTTTGAAATGAATTGTTAAGGTGGAATAAATAATATTTTATTAAATATATAGAATATTTTAATAATACAATCAATGATTTATCTCTAAAATGGAAAATCTGTTGAATATGGTTGTAATTTTTTTTGGGAGATTTTAACTTTTAGTTCTCCATTTTGAAGAAATTTTAGGAAACTATTAGAAATGCTCTTAGCAATTAGCAAAACTGGGGGTTTGATTTGAGAGTGACTTTGTAGGGAGGAAGGACCGGAGAAGTGTTGAACCTCAAATGGTCAAAAGGGAAAAGGTGAAGTTGACATTTACTCAAGGGTGTTATATTCCTATTCCATCCTCGTTCATAAAACCCCCTATACTTCTCCTACTTCAATCACATATCCTTTATAGGAAGGAGGGGGTATATGAGTGAGTGAGGAAGGGGTAGGAATAACAACACTCTTTTTTGTAGGCGGTAGGGAAAGAATTTTCCCATCTGTACATATGATAAATAAGTAACTAGAAGGACGTGTGTTATCTTCTTGTGAGCCTATTTTTTTATTTTCAATCCTAAACATGTATCTGGACGTATTTTACATTATAAATTCATGTAGCACATCTACATTCATTCCTCCTTAATTCTTTCCTTAATTCAATTTTTTTAATTTATACCTTACATTTACTACCCTTATAATTTGGTTGGAGTTACTTTTAATCCTTTACTTTTTTATTTTTTATTTTATACTCTTATCATATAAACATAAAATAATGTATATGAACTAAAATGCATTAAAAACATTTTTATTTTTTACAAATTATACCATTTTATTCGATTCGTCAATACATTCGAAATAAGCCCAATATTGAATACTTTTAAATTTAATTATATAATTAAATTTAAAAGTATTCAATATTATTATTAAATATCATAAATATATACGAATTAATGTGTCGTGATTAGTATGAAATTTAATACAAATAATCACTAAATTGTCATGATTTTCTTTTTGCAATTTCATATCAATTTTAACTATGTACTTTTCTATAATTTTATTTACGTTATATTATAAATTTTGTTTTATAAATTCTTAATATTTATTCATATTTTTATTAAATTTTTGCAAAACATCATTTGTAAAAACTGCCTAAAACAAGGACGTTTTATAACCAACTGCAAAAAAACAACTCTGAAGGGGAAAAAACTTGAAAAAGTAGCGTACTTTCGATAATAATTCATATATGTAATATAAGTTTTCTGGCATGATTTAATTTTTTAAATTACCCCGTGTAATACACATGGTCGAACCTAGTAAATAAATAAATAAAAATGCAATTTTCTAGATTCCAAAGATAATCATCATATACACAAATCACAAAATACCCCTCTCCCAATAACAAGACAAGCAAGACGTCATTCTCCTCCTCCATCCACAAAAGCCGTAGCAACTACATGCATTCTACAGTAAAAGGCTTAAAAGAAACAATTAATTACACAAAAGCCAGCAGTCCCAATATCATCATCATCATTACAATCCCAATGCCACGTGAGGAAGATGATGACCAGGCGGCCGAGGAAGAGGAAGAGGACTCCGATTTGTCAAACTGTAAGGAATTGACGGCCAACGGCATGTTCTCCTGGTCAGGGCTGCACTTAGACTCGTGAGCTGGGTGCGCACTGTACATGATGGCGCGCAATACAGCAGAAACCGTCGGTATGTACGCCGTCTTGTTCCTTGCCAGCAGCCATGTCAGTCCCATCAGCTGGCAGTCCCGACTCAACATCTCGCTCCTCCGGTCACCTTTTCTTGTTCCGTTTTGGCTCTCCCCCTTTAACTGCAAATCAATCAATGCCAATTTGTAGACAATTCTTTTTTATACAAGTACAAAAAACAATTGGGGATTAAAAAGGGTGTTTTGGTCAAATTAGAGAACCTTTTGTAAAGCTCCGAGACATTTTGTGCAGCCGGCGTAGGACGAGTTCCGGCAGTTGCTTTCTAGGTTTTTGACGACAGCTGTTGGTGTCGCATTCCTTGAGAGATTGAACGCAGCGGGACAGCTAAGGGAACCGATCTGGTGGAGGCGGATGCCGCAGAAGCATAATATGGCGTCGCACGATGCGCTGGGTTGAGGAATGTGTATGTTCCGTTTCTGCAATGAGGTTTGCAAGGAGTTGACGCATCTCTGAGAGTCGTCAGGCATCACCGGCAAGGATCCGGTGGGTGTGGTAGAAGAATTTAGCTGGAGCGCCGATCGAGCGTGCGCTGCGAAGAGCCAGGCTGCGAGAACCGGACAACAACGACTCCGATCGAGGTTATGGCCACAAGCAGCGTTGACTCCGCCGAAGAGCTCAGAGGATAAATCGAGGCGGCAGGTGTTGTGTGCCCCGGTTTGAACGGGGAAGGAGGGGACGGTGTTGGGAGTGGAGAAATCGGGCGGTTTGAGCGGTTGAGAAAGTAGGGAGGAAGGGCATTGATGGAAGTGAAAGGAGGTGATGATTAGGATATAAAGGATTAATGTTGTATTGAGGGTTTGCATGGTGGCATTTATGATTATGAATATGAAGAAGGAAGAAGAAGAAGATTCAGGAGATATTCATGAGAAAGGTGTGATGATATGTTTAAGAAACAAAAGGAAGTGGTAACAGAGAGAAAGGGCTCTGAAAAGATTTGGATGTTTGTGGGTGGGGATCTTACTCTTTTTTCTTTACAACTTATTGCTATTTTTTATATACTAGATTCCATACGCGATGAAGCATCTTGAATTTAAAACTGATAAATGGAAATAATAATTTTGTTTTATGTTTATAATTTTATTTACTATCTTAATTTTATGGTTTTATATGTTTTTAAATCACATATCAAATAAAATTCAAGCTTAATATGGTTAATTTTAAAAAAAAAATTGAAAAATATTCGTTAGATAGTAAGATCTTCGAAACCATGACATTTGAACTTATTTTAAAGGTATTGATGAGACGATTATGATACTATAGTTTATAAATTAAAAGAATTATATTTTAATGTATTTTAGTTTACAATTATGTATGTTAATATGATAAGAGTGTAAAGTTAAAAATAAAAAAGATGACAAATTTTGAAAAATAAATATTATTTTTTAACAATATATACTTATTTTGAGAAATACAATAATAAAAACATGTATGATTACTTTAAGACGGAATATACAGGGGCCACCTTAGCAATGGAAAAGTAGAAGGTGCAATGGCACTTTCTTATGTGACTAGTGTGTCACCAGTGTGTTGTGCGGTAGCGAAAAATATTTTAAAGAAATATTTATCTAAGTTAAGATAAAATAGTCTTTAATCTGGACGGTATGCATTTGCGCATACAAGTAATTTAGAACATGCACACGTGCATATGCACAAGTGCATATTAATATGCACTTGTGCATAAAAACAAAAAAAAAACAAATTAATCACTTGTATGCACAAGTGCATACCGTCCAGATTAAAGGTTAACAGAGTGTTCCTCAGTTTTCCGTTTTTTTAGGTTTTCCCCTGAACCTGACCCTATATATATTTTTTAAAAATGTAATGGACTGGCCCATTCTCCACCTAATAATATTTCCAATTTTTATGTATATGTTTTTTCCCGCCTCTCCAAATATCGACATTTTCACAAAAACAAAACAAATGCCTACACTATTTATTTGTATAAATATAGATATAGTTATGTTGTTTAAATTAATCATGTTTTAACAACCCAAAAGTGTTTTTTAACGGATTTTAGTTAATATACGATTATATGTGTTAATATGATAAAAATATAAAATGAAAAATATAAAACTAAAAGGTATAAAGTAAACTAACTAAATAATTATAAAGGTATAACGTGTAAATATATATTAAAAATCAATAAAAAATCAGATTTTGGAATCTTGTTGTCGATGGTGTTAGTGAGGATAAGATATGTAGGAGGGGGTATGAGATTACATAGAGGGGATAGGGTTAGCAACACCATAAAAATATGTATGATTACTTTAAGACGGAATATACAGGGGCCACCTTAGCAATGGAAAAGTAGAAGGTGCAATGGCACTTTCTTATTTTTTTATGTATTAGTTTTAAGATGTAACTAGTGTGTCACCAGTGTGTTGTGCGGTAGCGAAAAATATTTTAAAGAAATATTTGTCCGAGTTAAGATAAAATGTAATTTTTCGATTAATAATTAATATGATCTAAATTAAAATGAAGAATGTATTTCCATAATTGGTACATTTTTATACATTGATAATCGTTTCTTGTTATGAATAATTTAAAATGTATCGGTAATAATTTTGTTGTTATATTTTTTTAGAATTTGAACGACATGTCAAACAACCATATATCACTATTGTTGTTACAAACAGATTTGACTAAAATTAGCCAACCTTATGAGTTTCAACAATTTGGCATATTCTCCTCGAGAATAAAGATGAAAAGGTTTATAGGTTAAACTTTTTAAAATTACCAAAGCAACATTATCTCAATGAATTTTATGTTTTTAATATAGGAACAGAAGAGTTTTTAACATATAAAATATTTTCAAAAAATCAAATAATTTAGATAAAAGAAAGGAGGGCTTGTGATGTTGAGGAGATGAGATATCATTGGCTTTGGTTGTTCCTTTAATAAAAGTCATTTACATATTATACATTTTAGAAAATCAAAATTTTGAGAAAATTCATAACTACATTTCCTACTAAACCATTGTGCCAACTTCAATAATCAAATTATAACTCCATAATATAAAACAATTCAATGTATAAAAAACTCAAATAATTAATTCAACGTTTGATAAAAAGAGTAGAGATAGACTTACACAAAGAATGATATCTATTGTTGAAATCTTTCATCTTATACTATAAGTTAAATGAATAGAATATAACATTGTGACATTTACTTGAATATTTCTTTATATACATCTCAAAACCTTTAATCAATCACATTGGAAGAGTGCTTAACAAAAAGATTACATGAACTTGTTGACCCCATTAGAAAAATATTGTTTTCCTTGAATAAGATAATGGTTACGTACATGTTCAGGATGTTAGTGATTGAATGTATTCTTCCTATGGATCGGGAATTCTTTGATTCCCCTACTTTTCAATTGACTTCTTCCATGCCTACTCCTCTAGTGTCTTTTGCCCTCCTCTTCATCTATACCTAGTGAATTTGAGGGTTACTCAAATCTCATGGTGCCAAGACATTATCTTTGGTTGTTCCTTTAATATATATCAATATATATATATGATAGATTGATAGATAGATATAAAATATATAATAGACATAAAGTAAATATGAAGATGGACTATATTGTTTTCTTCTTTAATATATTGAGAGATGGGAAAATGAAGAGAACAGTGTTAAATTCAAACATAATGAATAATTAATATTAATGAAAAATTAAAGTAAGAAATTATGAACAATGAATTAAAAGAAGTATTAAGGACAAAAAAGATAAATGGGTTTCTAGGTTATAGGAGAAACCAAGTCATCAACCTTGGTTTCTCCTTTAATATATATATATATAGGGAGGTTCAAGGGTAAATATCAAAAAAACAAATAATGAGGAACAACCCGTAGCCTTTAATCTGGACGGTATGCATTTGTGCATACAAATAATTTAGAACATGCACACGTGCATATGCACTTGTGCATAAAAACCAAAAAAACAAATTAATCACTTGTATGCACAAGTGCATACCATCCAGATTAAATGATACCAAGGTGTTCCTCATTTTTTCGTTTTTTTTAGATTTTTCCCTAAACCTGACTCTCTCTCTCTCTCTCTCTCTCTATCTCTCTCTCTCTCTCTCTCTCTATATATATATATATATATATATATTTTTTTAAATGTAATGGACTGACCCATTCTCCGCCTAATAATATTTCCAATTTTTATGTATATGTTTTTTTCCGCCTCTCCAAATATCGACATTTTCACAAAAACAAAACAAATGCCTACACTATTTATTTGAATAAATATAGATATAGTTATGTTGTTTAAATTAATCATGTTTTTCAACGATTTCTTACAACTATTTTTAGAACAAATATTTATTAAAAACCATATATACTAAAAAAAAGTTTCTTAACCTTGAAATTATGAATTTTCTTACAATTTTTTTAGACACCTCTAGAAAAAGATTATGGCTCCACCCCTGAGAATATATATATATATATATATATATATATATATATATATAAATTTTGTTGAAAAAAATTGGTGAGAACTCACAAGGCGAGGAGGATGGTCAAAACTCATAAGAGCATCTTCAACAACTATGCTATATCGTATGCTAAAATAGAGAAAATAAGAGAGAGAAGATAAAAATCTCCAAATTTGGAGAAATCTCTAAAATTCCATATTTAAGAGAGATATTATTTCCCACCAATAGAAAATATTGAAGTTGTGTGTTTAGGAGAGATAAATAATATTTTATTAATATAATTGATGATAGAATTACTAAAATAGAATAGCTGTTGGAGTTGAACGTAATTTTTTTTAGAGATTTTAAGTTTTTTTTTACTCTATTTTAGAAAAATTATAACATAACTGTTGGAGATGCTCTAAGGCTTAATTTGGGGGAATAGACAAAAACTCAAATTCATTTTATAGCCATTTTGAAAAATAAGATTTTAAAAAAGTCACATTTTAGTTAAAAAATGTTATGTAAATTTTTTTTATAGTTTATACTTTTGTAATAAGTTATTTAGTGTATTTCATATTCTTATTTTTTTTATTTTTAATCTATATCATACATAAGTTATATATTAACTAAAATACATAAAAAAATATATTTAGTTTTTTATAGATTATACCATTATAATCGTCTAATCAAATCTTAGCCTAATATTAAATATTTTTTGATTTAATCATATTATTAAATATTGTAAATAGGTAAAATTTATTTTTAACACTTACATTTCATGTCCTTATATTTGTTTATTTTAATTTGTAACTATAATGATATAAAATGTAAAAAACCCCCCCAAAAAGGTTAGACAAAAAAATATGCGTAAAGATTGATTTTAATTACATTTTTTTATTAAATTTAAAAAGCATATTATATTTATTTTAAATTATAAAATACAGGATAACCACCATCTTTGGTTTCTTTCTCTATTTTTATAATTTAAAATAAAAAACTATATTATTTTAATATAATGAGAATAGTGAAATAATTAAAATATCTTTATTTAATTGGATTTAAATATTTAACGGAGAAGTTAACGAATGTTATACAAAATTACCAAAACCATTGAAAATTGTAAAACATTATAAAACACTTCATCACACTAAAATCTACCAACAATATATTAATTACAAAAACCCAAAAATATTGATACCAAGAATTTAAAGGGTAAAAGTAATCTTTATTTAAAATAGCAAAAAGTAAAAGGTTTAAAATGAAAAGGTAAAAGTAGAGAAAAAGGAGAAAAGGGGTATCTTGGGAATTTAACATTGCTTCCTAAATCCTAGAGCTTTTCAGCTGAGTGTTTGGTACCTTTTGTCACTTTGCGAATCCCAAAACCCCATGCACCACTTTTTCTCTTTCTTTCTTTCTTTATTTTTCAAATAACAATATCATAGTCTATACATTAAATATATCAAATGTCAAATCTAATCTTAATCACTTATCCATACGTCACATCAATTTGATTGTTTTTGTAAATTAATAATTATAGTTACATTTTTGGTCTCTAAACTATAATCCTTATTTTATTTTATACCTTTTTGTTTTACATTTTTTATTTTACATTTTCCATATATTAACACATATAATCGTATATTAACTAAAATAGAATAAAAAAATACGTTTTAATTTTAACAATTTATACCATTACTATCGTCTTTTCGATACCTTCGAAATGAGCCCAATATTGAATATTTTGGGATTTAATTATACATATAATCGTATATTAACTAAAATAGATTAAAAAATACGTTTTAATTTTAACAACTTATACCATTACTATCGTCTTTTCGATACCTTCAAAGTGAACCCAATATTAAATATTTTTGAATTTAATTATTTTATTATATGTCAAAAATTACTTTTTAAAATATGTGTGTCTGCACAAGATGACGATATTCAGTGTATGTTTATATAAAATTTCAATAAACAATCATAGTCTATTTTCTAAATACAATTATATTGACTTTATTTCAATTTATTCTATATCTTTGTGATAAATGACAAAACTAATATGTTAGATTTTACAACTCACCCTAGCCAATGCATGTGTTTTGAAAAAATCTCATTTAATTTTTTTTAAAACAAAACCACCTTCCACCTCTTTTAAAAAAAAACAAAATCACCTTCCACCCTAGCCAATGCATGTGTTTTGAAAAAAATCTCATTAAATTTTTTTTAAAACAAAACCACCTTCCAACTTTTTTTTAAAAAAACAAAACCACCTTCCACCCTAGCCAATGCATGTATTTTGTAACTTTTAAACCACATTCCACCCTCTTTTCTTCTCATTTCTCACAAACACACTCTCTCTAACTTCTCTCTCTAGAAACTCTTCTCTCAAATTCTCTCTACTATTCTCTCATCTTCAAACATTCATCATCAAGTTCTTCATATCTTCATCATATTTGAAGATCATCAAAGGTAAACATCAAAACTTAACCTACATGTTTGTAGATGAACATCCCAACGACATGCAACATTTTCTTTATTTTGTTCATTTATTTTATTTCTTTCGACACCAACCCATTTGTGGTTATGGTTAAAAAGTTAAAATATGTTTAAAAAAAGGTAAGTGAATTTTAAAGAATACTATTAAAAAAGTTAAAATATGTTTAAAAAAAGTAAGTGAATTTTAGAGAATACTATTAAAAAGTTAAAATATGTTTAAAAAAGGTAAGTGAATTTTAAAGAATACTATTAAAAGGTTAAAATAGCTTAATAGTTGTAAATAACATATTTTATTGAAATTGATATTCATGCCATTATTACTTATTAATGATATTCTAATTTTTTTTTATGCAGATATGCCCATTCCATTAGATTCGGTTGATACTTTTTGGAAAAAGCTTGATTTGTCTCCTTCTATATATGTGGAATATGGTGATCTTAATTGTGATCATGATATGGAAAAGTTTAAAGAAATATTCAACAATCAACCGGATCATGGCAAATCCAGTTTTTTTAAGAAAGTTGAGGGGGATAATGGATCCATCAAAAATCTTGATCGGTGAACCTTCGGTCAAGAAGAACACTCGTGGACGCCCAAAAGTGAAGCGTGTTCATCATCAAACTCAAGTTCCTCACAGATACAGTTGTTCGGGCTTGAATCAAGAACTGCCTACACATAGTTCATTCTTCATGGACTTGAACGATGACCCACCTTAGGCATAACCCATTCTTCATGGACTTGAATGAGAAACCACCTAGGCATAGCCCATCCTTCATGGACTTGAACGAGGAACCACCTTGGCATAGCTCATCCTTCATGGACTTGAACGAGGAACTACCTAGGCATAACTCATCCTTCATGGACTTGAACGAGGAACCGCCTAGGCATAACTCATCGTTCATGGACTTGAACGAGGAACCACCGATTTATAGCTCATCCTTCATGGACTTGAACGATGAACTAATAAGCCAATCTTCACACCAGATTGACTTAAACGAGATACTGCCGGAGGGACATACTTTATTGTTGAAGCAAATTCCAGAAATCTTTCATCCATACATCACGAATATACAAGATGTAAGGGGTGATGGCAATTGTGGTTTTCGATCAATAACTGTTGTCTCGGGTATGGCGAAGACCAATGGCTCTCTATTCGTCATGAATTATTAGACGAGTTAATGAGTTCATATGGGGCATACTCTACAGTTTTCTATGGAATCGATGAAATACTTACTTTGTTGTCTTATTGGGATTCGCCAGCACTAGAGCAACACTGGATGACTATGCCAGAGACAGGTATATTGATAGCCAACATGTTTGGTATGATCCTTCACCTTTTAACCAATGGAGGCTCTATGACTTGTTTTCCTCTCTGGAAAGGTCCCGAAGAGTTTCAATATCATCGGGTCTTTACAATTTCACATGTAAACAACAACCATTATGTGATGGTCCAGTTAGAAGGAGAGTACCCAATGCCTCCCATTTCAGCATTATGGACCCGTCACAAAATCCCGTCAGCAGCTGGATGGGAAACCATATATATGTCACGTTTAGAATTCTATAAGAAACTCAAACCAACTCAAAAAACTTTTGTAAATATAGCGGATTAGTTGTTAAAAATTAAGTTTATATTTACTAATCATGTTATATTTGATTTTATTATTTAAGCGAAAGTTTATTTTTTCATAGTCTTTTGTATTATATGTACCACTTTTTTTTATATAATCAAGTGATTATTATTATTATTATTATTATTATTATTATTATTATTATTATTATTATAAAACTAAATTTATTATGTCAAATAAATTTTATTTTCATTTATAGTTATTCTTTTTATATTTTTTGTTTTTTTGTATTAAAATTTAAGATTAAATTAATATGTTTTTCAAAAAGAAAAATACATATACAAAAAATAAAAAAAAATAAAAAAAATTATTATTTATATTAATATGAAAGTGAATATCATTAAAAAAATGTAATTTTTTTTAATTAAAAGTGATAAACCTACAAATGATTACATAATCATTTTTTTAATTAAAAGTATAGAAGTCATATCATAAACCTACAAATGATTGCATTGATTTTAGAATTTTATACCTATAGGCACCATAGACTATGGTGCACATAGCAACACCCTTCAAATAAAAAATAGGAATTTTATTTGAGATTGAAATTTGGGTCGATACGTATTTGATCCTTATGGAATGAATTGGATTTCAAAAAGGGATTTGGATTTGGAGGGATTTGGATTTGGGGGGATTTAAAATCCCTTCATGTGTTTTGTTTGTAGGATTTGGAATGAATTTCAAATCCATTTTCTTTACAAGTCTTGTTTGATTTGTAGGATTTGGATTTGGATTGAGTTTTTTTTAATTATTTTTTTGTTTTAAAAATAATTTATTTTTATTGGTAAACGTCAGATTTGGATCGATACAATTTGACGTCTGGATCAATGTTTTAAAAACCGGGTCGAACCGGTGAAGAGACCGGGTTTATGCCATTTTATGACCCGGATTGAACCGACCGGTTCTATTAAAAAACCGGTTGAACCGGTCATAACGAACCGGTGGACCTGGTAACAAAAGTTAAAAACGAATAGTCTAATAGGCAATACGTATTAGCGTTAAAAACCAACACTCCAATGTCTCAAGATCCATGATTAGGTTTGATCGTTATATTTCGTTTGGATGTATTTGAATTTGTTAGATCAAATAAATGTATTCAAGATTAAAGTTAAAGTTAAGGGTTTAAAGTGTAATTATGCTAAAGTTAATTAGAGGGTTTATTCTGTAATAAGTTAATAGTCATTAGCTTATGGGCCTAAAGCCTGTTAGAAAGCCCATTATGATTAAAGCCCATATGGTCTGGGTATTTAAAGTTATGTTTAATTTAGTTTTAGGTTAACTCTGATAATATTCTAGTTAATAGCCGTAAGTTTTCTCTGTATTCAAAGGGTATTAAGAACACTCAAGGGTTTCATTGTTTATTCAAGGGATTGGTATGTTACTCTGATTTATATATCTCTTGATTATTATTGTGTTGCTTGATTACTTGATTGATTATTTACCAACTAGATTAAACTGGGATAACAGAATTAATGAAAAACTTATGCTTATGTGTGTTTATTTAATGTTTTTGGATTGATTTAAAACTTGTTGTTATGTGTTTTTTTTAATGTTTTAACTTGTGGACATCAATATTTTGGTTATATATATATATATATATATATATATATATATATATATATATATATAGTGTTTGGTTCATTTGAGAAATGATAAATATATGAGAAATAGAGAAGTGATCTTAGCCATTCATATGGTCAAGATTGGATTTAATTGGTCAAAAGTTACGGCTTTGACTGGTGGTCAAAAATTACGGCTCTTCCAAAAATATAAGGGTATTTACGTAACTTTGACAAAAACACGCGCGTTTTCATATATATGAAGGCATGCAGTCATACATGAATGCATGCGTTCATATATGAATGTTCGTAATTTTAAATAAACACTGACTGCATGCCTTCATATATGAATGCATGCGTTCATATATGAATGCATGCAAAAAAAAAAAGAGTGACATTCATATATGAACGGCTGTTTTTTGCATGTCTTCATATATGAATGCATGCGTTCATATATGAATGCATGCAAAAAAAAAGAGTGACATTCATATATGAACGCCTGTTTTTTGCATGCCTTCATATATGAATGCATGCGTTCATATATGAACGCATGCAAAAAAAAAGAGTGACATTCATATATGAACGTCTGTTTTTTGCATGCCTTCATATATGAATGCATGCGTTCATATATGAATACGTACAAAAAAAATAGTGACATTCTACTAACATTCATATATGAACGTCTACTAACATTCATATATGAACTTCTGTTTTTTGCATGCATTCATATATGAATGCATGCAAAAAAAAAGAGTGACATTCATATATGAACGTCTGTTTTTTGCATGCCTTCATATATGAATGCATGCGTTCATATATGAATACGTACAAAAAAAATAGTGACATTCTACTAACATTCATATATGAACGTCTACTAACATTCATATATGAACTTCTGTTTTTTGCATGCATTCATATATGAACACACACGGCTAAAAAAAAAGAAAAAAAAGTGATATTCATATCTGAACGTTTGGATAATTTACAAAAATACCCTTCGAATAATAAACAATGTGAGGAACACGGGAGTGGACCATGGGAACAATTATCCCCTAATTATCGGTCAAAGCCGCCGATCTTGACCGAATTAATGGTTTAAGATCACTTCTCTATTTCTCATATATTTAGTGTTTCTCAAATGAACCTTTCCCTATATATATATATATATATATATATGCATGAAAATGAAAAATACAAAAAAATTCTTGAAACTGGGTTGAACCGGTTGAACCGTGACCCGGTTACCACACCGGGTCAATCAAAAAACCGATTTTTAAAACATTGGTCTGGATCACACTTTAGAATCCGTCAGATTTGGATTTCAAATCCATGCCCAAAACCAAGGATTTCAAAATCCATCATATGAGGGATTTTAAAATGGTCAACGGATTTGAAATCCGGTCAACGAAATCCTTTCCTGCAAACCAAACGCAGGATTGTAATGGATTTGAAATCCAAATCCCTCCAAATCTATTCCAATCCCGCAAACCAAACACGCCCTTATGATTTTAGATTTGTTTTGGATTTAATTTCTAGATTTTTTTTATTTCAAAATAGTCTTTAGAGTTTGTCTTTTTGAAACGTTTTGATTACTATTACTAACGCCCGTTAATCCCCACATGTTAATCGAAGGGTATTATAGTTAGGGGTGCTCACGGGTTGGGTTGATCGGGTCGAAGGTTTTTTAACAACTCAACCCAATATCGACGGTTTGAAAATTTTACAACCCAACCCAACTCAATCAAAAGTACAACCCAACCCAACCCAACCCAAACCGTTCAGGTTGGTCGGGTTGTGTTTAAACAAGATGAAATCAAATTTAGAAATATAAACATAAAAGAAACATTTCTTTGAAATACAACCGAATGACCGATAATTCATGAAAGTATGTAAGTTCATCAAAAATATTACGATATTACATATAAAAATGTCTAAACCAAATGATAATAAATTTCAATCAACAACAATCGTTTTAGACGTCTCCAACCCCGATGCTTTCGCTTTCTTGGCCTTGAGGTTGGTCGTGTCATCATCAACCATTTGGTACAACTTATCTATACTTCTTAAATCTTAAATATATCACATTTAGTTAATTTTTTAGTTTACACACACACACACACACACACACACATATATATATATATGTGTGTGTGTGTGTGTTTACATTTATTAAACATATATACAAAGGGGTTATATAGAGATGAATAATAGATTGAAAATATATGTAAATGAAGAGGGTATGCAATAGTGTAATTGTCTAATTTACATATTAATAGAGACTTAAGAATCATATTAAATCCACAAAATAAAATGATCGGGTTCATCGGGTTGGGTTGGGTTGGGTTCAAATAAAAGTAACCCGATATCAACCCAATACCTACGGTTTGAAGATTTTACAACTCGATTAGACATCGGGTTGCTTCGGTTTGAGTTATTTCACGTTGGATTGGGTTGGGCTGATCCGGTTGGTCGGGTTTTTGAGCATCCCTAATTATAGTTCTTTCCATTCTTATTTTTGTCTTTTTCTTATTTATCTTATTAAACTGTAGAACCACAAGATCTAAACTATAATTTACCTACACATATAAATAAACCTTCTCATCTGTCTTCCTTCCCACTCCAGTCTTAGGGGACATTTACTAAATACTTACCCAGATAAGTGCTTACCGGTATCATTTACCTTACGGTTCTTACCTATTGAGCATGAAAACTACCTAGAATCTTACCCAATAAGAACCATGACAAGGAGCGAGAGTCTTACCCGATAAGTGAGAGAAATGACTCTTACCTGGTAAGTGCTTATGGGTTTAAGACCTTTACCAACAATCAATTTTGATGGTCTATAATGTTATACGATAAGGCAAATGAGGGTAATGTCCTTGTCGGTAATCGCTTACCCAGTAAGCATTTTGGTCAACGACTGTTGGTCCCAAATAGCAGTAAATAAACAAGAAAAGTATTGTAGAAGGGGGGTTGAATACAATACACACAGTTTTTCACTTAATTTAATTCTTATTGATTTGAAATCAAGAATTACACATAGAAAACTTTTGATTGTTGCGGAAGAGAACAGATGAATCTGCTCAAACAATCTAAGACTAAGAGAAATGAAGAACAATTGTAAAACACTTAGAAAACAATAAGAACTTCGTAGAGAGAAAATTGCCAGACATTTAGAGAACTTGAAGGTTGTAGAACTGGTGATCTTGCATGTTGAACCATCATCCATATTTATAGTGCCTCATGCATTAAAAACATGGGACACCTGTTAAGCAAAGGATGGACACAGGTCTTCAGCAAGGTACATGATGTACCTTTTGTCTTGAGGTGTTTTGGCTTGAAGTGTTGACCTGCAAGATGGTGTAGACCTTTCCTTAAAATGGTGTAGGAGACAAATCTTACTTTATCTGATCTTCAGATGAGGTCCACGTCAATGCAAGATATCACAAATATACTTTGTCAGAAAAGTACAATGTGTTTGTGAGAAATCTTCGGCTCCTGAAGATTGAGAAATCTTTGGCTACTGAAGATTGAGAGGTCTTCGGCTCCTGAAGACTTGAGATCGGCACCATCCTGGCCAATGGTGTTGATCAAGTAGGCATACTTGGCTTTAGGCTGAGGAGTCTATCTTCAATCCGCTTTGAGAGATATTCTCCTTCTTTGTTTTCTTCGGCTGATCTTCGACTTCACCGAACATTTGTATAGAAACCAAGCTGCTAAAAGAACCTAAAAATATTCTAAGTATGATGATACAAAATGAAAGATCGGGAGGTCATATTCAAATCTTCAAATGACCCAACAATCTCCCCCTATTTGAGGATGACACCCATACTAAAGAATAAAACTAAGAGTATACTGAATAATTCATTTTGACCTATTTTTACTATTTTTGGGTTCTTTTCACATAGATTTTTTTTTGTATAAGGATTTATAAGAGTATCCGACATTTACAAAAGAATAAAAGAATGAAGTATATCTGTACAAACTAAGTAAAAGAAATGCACTTGTATTAAATAAGATGACTTAACAAAGCAAAAGTTACAAGTACATATGTAGGATAGAGCATTGCTTCATTCCTTCTTTTGTCTTTTATGAAGTTCACCCATAATGTCATGTCGAAGAAATGCAGCTTGAGAATTAATGGGGATAAGAGAGAGAATGGCTACCAGAAACTTGGTGTCACTTGTCAGCAATAGATATTTCTTCATGTCTGAAGAATCTCCGAGTTTCCTTCTCATATAGGAAATAAACTCCTTTGAATGGACTCCCTATCGTAGTGCTTGGAGGCAAGGGCGGACCACATGGTACCTTCAGATTCATATTTTGAGTATTGAGAGTTATTCCTTTGGCAGCCAGATCCTTGAAGATGTTGTTTATCAGAATGAGAGATTTGTGGAGGGGAGGAGAGACACATATTCTTTAGAACCTCAACTTGGACTTCTTCATCATGTGAATGCTTGTACTTCTTGCCAATGTTCTTCATTCTCTCTAGAAGACTGTTCAGAGACTTTTTGACCGAAAGCTTGTGCCGACTAAAGGACTTAGATAAAAGTTAAGAGATTGCATACCATTCAGAAAGTCCATAGTCGTCCAGGTCACAGAATCTGGTAGCCTGCTGAGAGCTGTCTTCTTTGCGGATGACCATTCTGACATCTATCTCTGATCGTTTGGAGGTTCCAAACTTTACTACAACAATTTTAGATTTCAACTTTCGTCCCATCAAAGTTTTTCGGTACCATAGAATGTCATCAGAATCAAGCTCAGCTGCCTGTTGGATTTCAACTTCAGGAAGGACAAAGTCAGAAGTGACTTTAGGAGGAGGTTGAAGCTTTAGCCGATCAACTTCAGAAACAAAGGCTTTTAGAGCAACAACATTTTGTTGTTGGGATATCAAGGCTTCTTCATCAGCAGATAACTTTCCCTTTCCTTTGTCTATGGCCGGTATGTGAAGCTACCCCTCAGTTATAGCATCAGTAGAAATAGGAGTGGGACGCTGACGGCCGCTGTCTGAAGAGACTGGAACCCGCTGTTTCTCCCCTTTCAGCGGCAGTCGGGGGAGCAACTAATGCAAATCGACCTTCTGATGCAGAGATTGAAGAGGCTGAAGAATTTGGAAGGTAAGGGCCTGCTGAGACTCCGAAGACTCTTGAAGACGTCGGACCTCATTATCACGACCTTCAAAGGCTGTTTGAAGGGCAACAACTGAGGTAGTGAGGTGTTGAGTCGAGGTCTCAAGAGATACCAACTTTTTAACAGTGGCTTTGACAAACGAGCCCATAAAAAGTTGGAGCTCACAAAACTGGGCACTAACCGCCCGATGCTGGCGCTTTGCTTCCTGAATATCTACGATGAGTTTGGGAGGAAAGGCTAGAGCAGGAGGGTCCCATGGGGTAGCTGAGGCCTGAAAACGGGTAGGCATCGGTGGATGATGAGGAAGTACCCGTGATGACTCTTCGGATGGCACATGAAGCTGGTGAAGAAAATCATCGACTGCAGGTGATCGTAGTGATGAAGGTGAGTCATCAGAGGAGCTACCCTCATGGGAGGTAGCCGTAGGAGAATAAGAGCTCTCTGGAGAATGTCGAGGAGAGCAGTAGGCGGAGGTATAAGGGCTTGCTTGATTTGTCACCTTTTCTTGACCCTGTGTCAAATAAGCCAAATACCGTGAAATACCCTCAACACTGGCCTTGGGTAAGACTAGTGTCTCACCGGGAGGTGCATAAGTATCGAACATGAATTGGTCGGGTGATAGGCCGTGCAGTGAGAAGTCAAAGCCTTGGTCCGGGGAGAAGACCAAGTCATCCTCATACCCTAAGGAGAGGGGGGAGGAGCGAAGGTGAGGGTCCCCTAAAATCTCACCTGCATCCTTTGGAGAGGATAAAGAGGAGGTGGCAGTAGGTTTAGCAGATTCCCCGGGCCCGGATGGGACAATTTCAACACCTGCCGATTGTGAAGAATCAGTGGGTGGAGTATGTGGGGTGGCCCTAGAAACCTTCCTCGTTCTTTTGGGAGAAGAGGGAGGGGAAGAGGTAGAGTGCCGCCGCTTTGAGGTATGATGAGTGACATGGGTAACCACCGAAGGTTTTTTCGGTGGTAGAGTCATTTTGGCAAGTGCGGCGGTGCCGGTAGCTTTTGAGGAGTGAGTGCTAGTCGGCTTCACTAAGGAGGGGAAAGAGGGGTTCACTACAGAGGAGGGACCTTTGGACACTGGAGTGTCCTTAGCATCTTCCTACTGTAGATCGGGAGAATTAATGAAAGAGACCATACCTGGGAGGAGAGGATTGTCAGTCGCCAAGGGACCCCGTTTGAGAAGGGGTCTTGCCACAAGTGGGGCATGGTAGTCATATAGGACCCGATGATTCGCCTCAATTGCCTCAACAAGTAAATTGTTGATGATAAGCCAGATGAACCGTGGGTAAGCAACATGCGGTCGCTTAGGCGGTGTGATGACAGTAATCAACTCATGAAAGAAGTACTGAGCATAATCGATTTTACGTTGGAACATGATAGCATGGGCCAACGTTAGAATCAAGAGTAAAGACTACACTAAAAATTTTTCAGAAATTTTCAGAACATTCTATTTTGACTTTGTTATTACCATGTATCAAAAGATAAATCTTTCTATGGTAATACTCACGTTATTTGTATTCACTGTTGATTGAATCAAACGTCATTTCATATGCTTTCATTGAAAATATGTTTATATATTGTTCATATAAACAACATTCGTTTTTGATTCTCCATAATCTTATTCTTCATGAAAAAATGATATGAGCTTCATTGTCAAACTCTTTTAGTTTGAGGGGGAGAATTGCATCGTCAAACATCTTCTGTTTTGACATCTCCGAATATTATATTCTTCATGTTACAAGTGGTATTTGTGCTTACATGTACAATAGCCTGTTGAACAACATGTACTTTTAGGAAAATACATGGGATTCAGTGTAAGAACTTAACAGAACTTCCATGGATTCAGTGTAAGAACTTAACAGAACTTCCATGGATTCACTATAACCAGTGTTTCCTACCCAGGAAGTATTCCCTGAGTGATTGAGGGGAGAGGGGTCAAAAGATTTGAGTGATGGTGTGTGACGAGGTAAAATGGAAAAGAGAGATTGGTTAGAAGTGAGAATTAAAAGAAAGAGGGTGAGCGATCAGAGTAAAAGAATATTAAACTCTGCACCAAATTCTTTCTGAGCCGGGCAGCCACATAATCTGATTGGTTCACATTCTTTGGTGACCATCAATGAACTAGGCAACTAGCCCATGCCATCTTTTGCATACAACCCACCAGCTACTCATTCTTTTCTCAAAAAGAGAATGTTTCACATTTTCTGGGGAAACAACACATACGCTATTGGTTCTTCATTTGGAAGATACTAATATTGAAAAAGAAGAAAAGTTGCCCCACCTTCGAACCCTTTCTCATGCACATTGAGTCTTTGTATAATTTGTTGCTGTCTCAACAAGTTTACATACTTTGAGCCTAAAATGATCATCTATGCTTAATTCTTTCATACACATGCACGAGCACACAGAAATTTGTTTTCTGTCAGAACGTTCATAGATAACCATGTGTTATTCGATGATTGAATGGAAGTCCTGGGGAGTCAACATCAAACCAGCTCCTTATATAGTAACTTTGTGTTACTCAGTGACTTTGTGTTACTGACAGGCATTCTAACTGAGTCATTTGTTGATTCAGGGTTACACTTATTAACTGTTTGAATTTGAAAAGATTCAAATGGTTACTACTTTCTATTTTAATCTGAAAAGATTGAAATAATCACTCTTTCCATCTGGGAAGACTGCTCTTATTTCCATACAGGGCTCGTTATATGAAGACTGTGCTTACGTGATCATACACAATGGGGGAGATTGTTTTGCAACGTTTTGATGATGATGATTCTCACCACTCATCAAAAAGGGGGAGAAGTTACAAAAAGGGAGAATACAATATGAAGATCTGAAGATTTTAAAGATTTTAAAGATATCAAGTTTTGAAGTGATCAACGACATATCTGAAGAAAAGAGAATAAAGTGAAGACCCGAAGACAATTGCATTTTTGTTTTAATCTTGAATCCAAAGGGGGAGATAGTTGGATCAAATAATTGTATTCAAGATTAAAGTTAAAGTTCAGGGTTTAAACTGCAATTGTGCTAAAGTTAATTAGAGGGTTTAAATTGTAATAGATTAATAGTTTATTAGCTATTAGGCCCAAGCCCATTAGAAAGCCTGTTAAGCTTAAAGCCCATAAGGCTTAGGTATTTATAGTTTTGGTTAATTAGTTTTTAGGGTTAACCTTTCATAATTTCATAATCATTGTTTAGAGAGAAAGGTAGCCATATTATTCTCTGTATTCAAAGGGTATCAAGAACACTCAAGGGTTTCATTGTTTATTCAAGGGATTGGTATGTTACTCTGATTTATATATCTCTTGATTATTTTTTTGTTGCTTGATTACTTGATTGATTATTTACCAACTAGATTAAACTGGGATAACAATTGGTATCAGAGCCAAAAGAATCAATTTTTTTATTTTACTGTTCATCGAAAATCATTGTTCATCGAAAGTTACTGTTCATCTGATTTCATGAATTAATGTGTTTATTGGTTTAAAGTTGATCTGATTAGGTGTGTTTTGCGTTATTGAACACTATCTGATTGCTTAATTGCTTTCAAATTCATTAAGTGATTGAATTTTTGGGTTTGTGTTTTTCTGGGTTCGTATGGTAGTCGATCACTGTGGTCTCAAAATTGAATCTTAAAAGTCGATTTCAATCTTTAAGGTTGTTTGGGTTGTGTTCGATATATGTTTTAGGGTATAAAAGTCTAACTTTTGCATTCATTTTTCGTGATTTGTGTATGTTTCTGGGTTGATTTTTCTGGGATGTTCATCGTTCTGGGTCGACTTAAGAACATATCGGTCAAAAGCATTAAGAACATATCGGTCATTATATTCACCGGTACTCACATTTGTCCGGTCGCCCGATACACACACATTCCATATCGGTCAAAGGCTTGTCGGTCAAAACCAATACCGGATGATCGATTCATATCGGTTTATACCAGTCGACCGACACACTCACATCAATACCGGTCGATTCCTTCCGATCTTGCACAATATCGGTCAACTATATTCCCGGTCGAGTAAAGTACCGGTACAAACAACTTACCGGTTGAACTCTCTATACCAGTCTTAGTCGTTTACCGGTCGAGCATAAGACCGGTTGTTACATCTTACCGGTCAAACAAGGTACCGGTCCAAGCAAGACCCCGGTCGACGCAATACTGGTCGAAGCACTTTTACCGGTCGAACAACATTATCGGTCGAAGCACATTTTCCAGACCCAGACTTAGCGGGACCCCCGTGCTAAGTCTGCGAAGGGGAACAAAAGTTTTGCTCTTGATCAAAATCTTCTTAATTTTTCAGTATTTTATTCATAGATATTAGTGCTTTATACTGTGTGCGAGGACTGCATTTGATTATTTTTGGAAATTTATTTTTCTGAAAATTTTTGAGTGTAGTCTTTACTCTTGATTCTAACGATCTCATCTAGTTGGTTGTCTTGGTACAGATAAGTTTAATTACTAACCGTACAACTAAGATGTCGAACCAGCTTCTCTCGATGGGCTCTCAGTCCAAACCGCCTGTCCTTATGGCTGATGAATATCAGCAATGGAAGAAGAGAATGGTCCAGTTTCTGAATCATAAAAACTGAGACTACATGGAATCAATCATCAATGGTCCTGTCAATCCGATGATCAAAGTTGATGGCCAAGCAGCAACTGACACCTCTCCAGAAATCCCAGACAGATATGTTCCTAAACCTTATCAGTACTTTACTGAAAAACAGAAGGAACAGTACAAGACAGATGAAAAGGCTCTTATCTATCTGACCATGGCAATCCCGAACGACATCTACAACCGTGTAGACAGTCGGAACTCTGCAAAGGAAATCTGGGATGAACTATCCAGACAGTTTGAAGGAAGTGAAGCCTCTATCCAAGCTAAGCAGAATATATGCATAAATGCATACGAGGGGTTTCATGCAAAAGAAGGAGAGACGCTGCTAGAGACCTACAACAGATATAACATCATTCTCAATGACCTGCGGAGGAACAACATCTCTAAGTCTGCTTCGGAGATTAATTATAAGTTCATCAAGAACTTAAATCCAGAATGGAAGAACTTTGCCATCAACCTTCAGATGTCAAAGAACATGGCTCAGGAAAACGTCACTGATATTTTCTCTCCTCTTTCTCAGCATGAGGATGAAGTGAGAACCATCAATCTTGAGTCCAATAAACTGAAGGATTCTGTGGCTCTCATAGCCGGCAAAAGTTCTGTATCTTCCGCAAGGTCAAAGAAAAAGGTGACAAAATCTCTAGTTACTGAAGTTACCGACTCTGACTCTGCTTCAAGTGATGAAGAACTGGAGATTGATTCTGATCCAAATATTCAGAAGTTCTCTGAGGACTTGGCTCTTATTACTCGAAGATTCAAGAAGACCTTTGGCAAGAAGAAGTTTTATTCAAAGCCTCAGTATGAAGGTCACTAGAAAGAGAAGGCTGAATTAAGATACAAGCCAAGGCAAGGACGGCGAGAGGAAAGACGAGAAGAGAGAAAAGAAGACAGAAGAGAAGATAAGAGAGAAGAAAAGAAAGAAGACAGAGCTGATGAACCAGGAAGATGCTACAATTGCGGCAAGTTTGGGCACTTCTCCAGAGACTGCAGATTCAAGAAGGTAAAGAACTCAGACTATTATGCAAGAAAGTCACTCATCGCCAAGAAAGTTGAAGAAGGAAAGGTGCTTATGGCCGAAAAAGAGAAATGGCTGTTCCAAAGTTCCGATGACGAGGAGCAAGCTCACTTCACCCAAGTATCTTATATGGTAAAGCTGGATGGTGACGATGAAGATTCTGAGGCACAATCTGAAGATGCAAACTCTGAGGTAGGTGATAATTCTGAGCTTATTGAATCTCTTATGGCCCAAATACATAGCATGAAAGATGAATTTGCTTTATTGAAAGACAAACTTAGCTCCGCACAACAATCAGTATTGAGTTTTCGTGATGAAAACGCTTTGCTGAAAGTTGTTGTGGAAGAAAAAGAAAAGGAAAAAGACGATTTAAAAGTTGAAAAAGCGTCTTTAAAAGAAATAATATCGGGTTTAGAAACAAATCTTGTGAATCTTAATGCTGAAAAGGGTGAGTTTCAAATAAAATTTGAAGTTGTTATAAAGAAAGAAATGAAGCTTACACCAAAATTAAGCAACTGGAGGACATTAATATGAAATGAGGTCAGACTGAGCAAACATTAAATCTGTTGACCAATAAACTCCAAGACGAAAGGTTTTATAAACTAAAACCAGGTTTGGGTGTGCCAACAAATGAGACTTTGAAAAAGGCACCGGAGCATCTATATAATTTTGATAAATTCGGCTCCGCAATCTGACCCATTCCTGACATCCGTGCAACTTTTGTTGAAGCAAGTACTCCTAGACCTTTATCTGAGACCAAAGGTCAAGAAGAAATGGGAAAGAACAAGTCTGGTGACACTGATTCTCAAAATCCTTTTAAATCAGTTGGTTTTCAATATGGTGATTTAAACAAAAGCTATGCGACTCGAAATATCGTATTTACTGAGTTTGAATCACTATTTACCACACCTTCCAACGAATCAGTTAGCACCAACACAGTTCTACCTGGGACTGCATGCAAATATGATGAGTATGAATCGGATATTGATCCATCTACTATGCCATCAGTCTCAAGTCCCATTGCTTCTAAACCTTTACTTGTTGAAGAGGTTAAAGAAGAAAATGCTATCACGAATGAATCTTGTTCTAAAAATGATAAAACGGAGTTTATTGAGTCCATGACTGAAGAGATATTCTCTGAAACGATGAATGCTTCAGACTCTGATCCGGTTTCTGATTTAAAGGGGTCAAATTCTGTGAATGATCATACATCTGAATTGATGAAGCAAATTGATTTGTTGCAACAGTCTCTTGATGAGGTTGAAGATGAAAACTTTGATCTCAAACATAAACTTGAAAAATCTTTGAAAGAAAATCAAGAGCTTTGCATAGAGATCAATGATTTGAAAGTTACTATGTTTAAAAATGCTTCAAATGATAAACAGATGTTCAATGATCCAAGATGGAAGGTAAGAACCAATCCAGAATTTGATGCTCCTGCAAAACCTACAGTTGTTTACTCTGATTGTCCTGAATATCCGTCGAGTATTTTTGAAAAGGGTGAGACTTCAAACAGCACAAGAAAAGAACTACCTTCTAAGTTAGAGACTAACAAGGTTCCTGTTTCTGTTTCAAATATAAAAGGAAATGGAGTTGGGAGGAGTAAGAAGAATAAAGACAATAGTATGAATAAGAATGATAGGCTATCTAGTGAACCTTTTATTCCAAATAGTTGTACTTCTGACAGTGTTATTTTGAAAAGTAATTCTTTTGATAAACATGGATGTAAGGTTTGTTATGATAAATCTAAGTTTATGAATTTAGCTGAAAAAATCTATATTGCAAACACTGTTGGGATAACTCATTCACATACTACTCCCCTCCAAAGTCCAAACAGAATAAGAGAAAATCTAGACTGAGCTTTAAGTCTAATTCTAATTCTTCTGCACAACCCAAAGTGTATCGAGCTAAGGTTGCCAATCCTACTTCTAAAAATCACTTTCAGGAATTAAATGTTAAGATGGTTTGGAAATGGTTTCCAAAGCCGCATTATGAATGGAGAGTGAAAGTCAAACCAGATGATATTCCTGAGTTGCTTGATGCTAACCGCGAAGGACCCATCCTGATATGGGTACTTAAGCAAAACTAATTGTCTCTTTTGCAGGCCTGTCGATTGTGGGTAATAGATTCCGGATGTTCATGCCACATGACAGGATTCAAGCACCTCTTGCATAACTATGTGGAGGAGCCTGCCGGAGCAGTTAGATTTGCCAATTCTGAAGCCGAAGGCCACGTCAGAGGATATGGAATGCTCGATAACGGTGTTGTGAAGATTCAAAAAGTGCTATATGTTGAAGGACTTGATCACAATCTGTTCAGTACCAGTCACTTCTGTGACATGAAGTATCAAGTCCGCTTCACAACCTCTCATTGCTATCTAGAAGATCCCGATGGTTACGAAATCTTCGAAGCTGAGCGCCATGGAAATCTATACTATGTAGATTTTCCTTCACTGTCTGCCACACGTCCAGTATGTCTACTAGCCAAAGCTTCTAAAGCACAATCGTGGACGTGGCATCGACGCTTGTCTCATCAGAATTTTTGATCTATAGCGAAGCTACAGAGACAAGGTCTGGTCAAAGGTCTACTAGAAATGAGGTTCGAAAAAGACTCACTGTGTTCTGCATGTGAGTTGGGCAAAATGAAGCGAAGCTCCTTCAAGTCCAAAGCTGAATCATCGACCTCATCTGCACTGGAACTTCTTCATATGGACCTTTGTGGCCCAATGCGCACAACATCTATCAACGGAAAGAAATATGTGTTGGTAATGATAGATGACTACTCAAGGTATACATGGCTCGAGTTTCTTCGCAACAAGTCTGATGCGCTAGAGTTGGTTATCGCTTTCATCAAGCGCATTCAAGTACGTCTTCAACTGCCAGTCAGAACCATTCACAGTGATAATGGCACGGAGTTCAAGAATGACACCCTGAAGAGTTATCTTACTTCCGTGGGTATTTCACATAAATTCTCTGCCGCCTACACTCCGCAGTAAAACAGCATTGTTGAACGGAAGAACCGCACTCTGGTTGAAGCAGCTCGGACTATACTTGCTTACTCAGATCTACCCATGTACCTTTGGGCCGAGGCAGTCACTACAACATGTTTTACTCAGAATCATACCATTGTGGTCAAGCGCTTTAATAAGACAGCATATGAGTTAATCAACAATCGTACACCTAACATCAAGTTCCTTCGTGTTTTTGGTTGCAGGTGTTACATTCTAAAAGAGCGTCAAGGATTATCAAAGTTTGATAAGAAAGCGGATGAAGGATATCTCGTTGGATACTCTCTGACATCCAAAGCTTATCGAATTTACATTATTCGAACCAAGACGGTTGTTGAGAGCATGAATGTCTCATTTGATGAGAATTCTACTAGGACTTCTGGACACAACAGTTCAGAACTCGTGATTAAGGACAACGCTTCTATTCAATCCAGAATAGAACCAGCTGCTAAAAGATCCAATTCTTCAAACTCTAACTCTACTTCATCTGAGTTAGATTTGTTGTTTATTGATGCCTTTGATGATATATGTGCAGATTTTGAAAAAGACATATCAACATCAATAACAAGTGGTACAAGCTCGGAGGTCCTTACTATTTCTGAAGACATGTCTGGACCTTCTGAAGAAGTCACTGACACTTCATCTCCATCAGGTACGAGTACAAAGTTAGTTTCTGACTCTACTAATGCTAAATCTGTCTCTACAGATAGTTCTTCTGGAAACGAAGTCCCGAGCACTTCAACTGTTAGTCCAGAAGCTTCAATATCAGAAACACCAGTACAAGATGTCCCGAGTACATCAATGGGGCAACCTGTCATACAAGATGACAACGATACGTCAAATACGCAACAAACAATTGAAGCCTTACCAAGCACACATCGTTGGACTAAGGATCATCCCCTGGCCAATGTGATAGGTGACGTACAATCTGGTGTCACGATAAGATCTGCAATATCTAACTTCTGCATGTTTTCAAGCTTCCTCAGTTCCTTAGAGCCAAAGAAAGCGGTTGAAGCTCTACGTGATCCATTCTGGATTTCTTCTATGCAAGAAGAGCTTCTACAATTCGAAAGGAACAAGGTATGGCGCTTGATCCCACTACCTAAAGGTAAATCCGTTATTGGAACAAAGTGGGTGTTCAGAAATAAGAAAGATGAAGCTGGAGTAGTCGTGAGAAACAAAGCTCGACTGGTCGCCAAAGGGTATTGTCAACAAGAGGGCATTGACTATGATGAAACATTCGCCCCGGTTGCAAGGATCGAAGCCATCAGAATCTTTCTAGCCTATGCAGCGCACAAAAACTTTACAGTCTATCAGATGGATGTAAAGTCGGCTTTCCTGAACGGCGTTCTGCATGAGGAGGTCTACGTGGCTCAACCTGAAGGTTTCGTTGATCCTCATCACCCTGATCATGTCTATGTTTTAGACAAAGCGCTTTATGGTCTTAAACAAGCACCGCGAGCCTGGTATGAAACTCTCACTAAATTTATACTTGCTTCTGGTTTCAAGAAAGGTACTGTTGATACAACCTTATTTCTTAAAAGGCAAGGTGAGGACTTGATTCTTATTCAGATTTATGTTGACGTCATAATATTTGGGTCGACAAATCCGAAATTTTGCAAGAACTTTTCAAAGATAATGGAAACAAAGTTTGAAATGTCGATGATGGGTGAATTGAATTTCTTTCTTGGTCTACAAGTAAAGCAATTACCCGAAGGCATATTTATTAATCAAGCTAAATATATAAACGATATTTTGAAAAAGTTCAATATGTCAGATAGTTCAGTCATGAAAACACCAATGGCTACTGGTACACTCTTAGACGCGGATCCCTCCGGGAAACCTGTTGATCAAAAGGTGTATCGTAGCATGATTGGTTCTTTACTTTATCTGACTGCCAGTCGCCCGGATATAATGTTTGCCACATGTTTTTGTGCGAGATATCAGTCTAATCCTAAAGAGTCGCACTTAACTGCTGTTAAGCGAATGCTTAGATATCTCAAAGGTTCTCCTAATCTAGGCCTTTGGTATCCAAAGGATTCTCGTTTTGAACTAACTGCCTTTACAGATGCTGATCATGCAGGATGTAAGCTAGACCGGAAAAGTACCTCTGGATCATGTCAATTCATAGGTGAAAAACTTGTGAGTTGGACTTCAAAGAAACAAAATTGTGTTTCAACATCCACTGCCGAGGCTGAGTATGTAGCTGCTGCTAGCTGCTGTTCTCAAGTCTTCTGGATGACGACACAGTTAAGGGACTTTGGATACAACTACAAGCGTGTTCCTATTTATTGTGATTCCAAGAGCGCAATATCTATAACTGCTAATCCGGTACAACATTCGAAGACCAAGCATATCGACGTACGTTATCATTTCATCAAGGATCATGTCGAAAAAGGTAATATTGAAATGCACTTTGTTCAAACTGACTTCCAGTTAGCTGACCTTTTCATCAACCATTGGATGAAAAGCGTTTTCAATTTCTCATCAGCAAACTTGGTATGTTGAACATGTCTTAAACCTTACTCATGATTCTAGGGGGAGTATTCCAAGTTTTGATCTTGTGTTTTATTTTCCAACTGTTGTTAACGAGAGAGGAATCATTTTCATAAATGATTACCATTATTTCTTTTATTTATGCAGGTTTAGTCAAGTGACAATGGCTTCTAATCACATCGGATTAGAACCCGCACTTCAATGCCTTATTTTTCTGTTTTTTTCTTAATCTTAAAAAAAAAAATTAAGTTAAGGGAGAGAATATCTGTGATATTAACAGATTTTTGGATACTTAAATTTATCTGACCGTGTGTTCTTAAAGATAAATACTTGTGTTTTATCTTGTCAGTATACTTTGTCAAGTATTCATACACATAACGGTTCAGAACATTCTATTTTGACTTTGTTATTACCATGTATCAAAAGATAAATCTTTCTATGGTAATACTCACGTTATTTATATTCACTGTTGATTGAATCAAACGTCATTTCATGTGCTTTCATTGAAAATATGTTTATATATTGTTCATATAAACAACATTCGTTTTTGATTCTCCAAAATCTTATTCTTCATGATAAAATGATATGAGCTTCATTGTCAAACTCTTTTTGTTTGAGGGGGATAATTGCATCGTCAAACATCTTCTGTTTTGACATCTCCGAATATTATATTCTTCATGTAACAAGTGGTATTTGTGCTTACATGTACAATAGCCTGTTGAAGAACATGTACTTTTAGGAAAATACATGGGATTCAGTGTAAGAACTTAACAGAACTTCCATGGATTCACTGTAACCAGTGTTTCCTACCCAAGAAGTATTCCCTGAGTGATTGAGGGGAGAGGGGTCAAAAGATTTGAGTGATGGTGTGTGACGAGGTAAAATGGAAAAGAGAGATTGGTTAGAAGTGAGAATTAAAAGAAAGAGGGTGAGCGATCAGAGTAAAAGAATATTAAACTCTGCACCAAATTCTTTCTAAGCCGGGCAGCCACATAATCTGATTGGTTCACATTCTTTGGTGATCGTCATTGAACTAGGTAACTAGCCCATGCCATCTTTTGCATACAACCCCACCAGCTACTCATTCTTTTCTCAAAAAGAGAATGTTTCACATTTTCTGGGGAAGCAACACATACGCTATTGGTTCTTCATTTGGAAGATACTAATATTGAAAAAGAAGGAAAGTTGCCCCACCTTCGAACCCTTTCTCATGCACATTGAGTCTTTGTATAATTTGTTGCTGTCTCAACAAGTTTACATACTTTGAGCCTAAAATGATCATCTATGCTTAATTCTTTCATACACATGCACGAGCACACAAAAATTTGTTTTCTGTCAGAACGTTCATAGATAACCATGTGTTATTCGATGATTGAATGGAAGTCCTGGGGAGTCAACATCAAATCAGCTCCTTATATAGTAACTTTGTGTTACTCAGTGACTTTGTGTTACTGACAGGCATTCTAACTGAGTCATTTGTTGATTCAGGGTTACACTTATTAACTGTTTGAATTTGAAAAAATTCGAATGGTTACTACATTCTATTTTAATATGAAAAGATTGAAATAATCACTCTTTCCATCTGGGAAAACTGCTCTTATTTCCATACAGGGCTCTTTATATGAAGACTGTGCTTACGTGATCATACACAATGGGGGAGATTGTCTTGAAAAGTGTAACACCCCGACTTTCGAAATGTATCACTTCAAGTTAATACAAAAGCCGATATATCGAGGAAAAATAAGATATTTAATTTTGGACTTGAATCCTGTATTTTATAGTTTAGATAGATGAAGGATTCAATTACGAGTCCAACGGTTCTTTCCGCAGCGAAAATGGAGTTATAACGAAGAAGTTATGACCGAAACAAGATTTGACCAAATAAGAAGAAAAATCAGTGGCTAACGTACCTTGTTACGTGGGTTTCTTAAGATGAACTCACGGAGCAACCTACGAGAATGAAAATTAGGGTACCTTGTTACGTGGGTTGCTGAAGCTGAACCCACGGAGCAACCTACGAGAATGGAAATTAGGGTACCTTGTTACGTGGGTTGCTGAAGCTGAACCCACGGAGCAACCTATGAGAATGGAAATTAGGGTACCTTGTTATGTGGGTTGCTGAAGCTGAACTCACGGATCAACCCACGTAGGGTGCTGGACGTTTTTATACACCATTTTTCCCAAATATTTCTCATTTCCATTCTCTTTCCTTTCTGTCCCAAATCGATTTCCTTCTTTTCCCTTCAAACCCTAACTCATTTTGGCTCAAATCTTTGGATTTTGTAGAGGTGGAACATCATCAAGTGGTAGGATTGAAATCTATGGTCAAGGATTCACCATCTCCATCTTCATCTTCAACCTCAAGATCATTTTTGGGTTTTCTAGGTTTTCATCAAAACCTAAATGGTAAGTGTATCCCTTCCATTTATAAACCTTAAAATAAGTTATAAGTGCTCCGTTGATGATTATCCTAGTGTGTGGTTTATCAATTTCGGGTTTGATGGTTTTGGAGAAATCTAGGTCGAAATTGGGTTTGGACCAAAATAGAGATTTTGATGTGTAATGTTTGGAGAATGTTTCTATATGGTTGAATGTGGTTATTTACGGTTGGAATGTATGGATATAGGTTTTTGGAGATTGGTTTGAAGAATCAAGTTTCTTCAAGGAAGCTCTAAATGGCTGAAATCTAGATTTAGCCTAAATCTAGCAAGGTGAGTTCAAGTTGATTTGTGAAAACGGTGTACATGCCAAAATGGTTATTTTAAAGTGTTTTACATGAAATGGTTAACTGCTGATAAGTTTGGAGTATTTTGAAGTAAAAACGTATTTTACTTGGTATTTGTCAAAGTGTGAGTATTTTGATGAGTTTTCATATTTGATGAACTTGGTTTATTTTAGTTCCATAAATTGCTCATATTTGGGATTTGGACATCTTGATAAGTAATAGCATGATTTGTGCATTTTGGGGATTTGGTACAAATAGAGTCCATTTCATGACTTATGCATTCTTGGTGATTTTGTACAAATGAGGTCTTATTCATGACATACGTAAATTGGTATATTTGGGTTCACAAGTCTAGTTTGGAAAAGCTTTTTGTCCCGACTTAAACTGTGTTGGAATCCATCCAAGCATTTTGGGAGCGTGTAATTTCACGGTATGGATCGAGTGTGTTTATTATATTGAAAAATGTGATCGTGGGTCAAAAGAGGTTTTGAGCATTTTGGCTCGATATCGTTTAAAGGAGTTTTGAGGACACTTGTCCGGTTTTATATGGCTCAATGTAGAGTCCGTTTATGACGTACGTACTAATGCGCTGTGTTGCGTATTGAGGTTGGTTATAGGCTCGGGTGCTTTGGTCATTCGTGTACAGTCCGGTAACGTTAGACAGTATGTAATGGATCCATAGGCACGTGAGTCAATCTGTTTTGGGATGGTCAATTGGGTACTGGGGGGTTGAACTTCGGTACCCATGTTTTATGACCGGAAACTTTACAAGTGATCGCTAGGAGGGTTGAGTCGGCTAGTGCTACCGGAGTAGTAGGCGCTAGGACCTCCGCCGCTTGAAGTAATGCCTGGGAGGTAGTCTTTAAGTATGCCGGGCCTTCGGGATGGAGTTCTTCGGAATGATCCATCAAGGTCAAGTGACTTGGGGTTACACTTGTAAAGAAGTCGTAGGGACACCGGGCTGGGATGTCGGGAGGTGTCATGCGATTAACGTTGTTTGGGTGGTATACTTTTATGTTCCCTCCACCCTCAACGGATACGAGTTTCCCCCGTTGTTGGCTATCAGAATTTTAAATATAAGAACGTCTTATTTTATTGTCAATGGTTCCTTACGGTCGCGTGAGTATTGGACCAAGTGTCCAAGTTTTCGGATGTACGGTATATGTGGTTTTGATAACGAGTCATGGGTCGAGCATTTTGTCCCGCCCGCATTTTGGGTGCTTTGGGTTATGAATTGTCATTTATGTTTTACCAATTAAGTGTTGAACTATGATCCCGTTTGGGTGAGTTATGCGTTGCACCATTTTATAAGAAACATGTGTTTTGGGAGCATTATCTTTAAAAGTGTATATTATGGGAAAATGTGTCGTTTCCATTTTTAAGTATAATAATTTCGAAGGATCTTGACTTAAACTGATTTTCTTTCTTTTAAAGATATATTCGTTCATGTTAACACTCTTGAGCTCACTAGGCGTTAAGCCTAACCTTTTTATTTGTCGGCATGTGCATCAGGTTCCTAGCGGGGGGTTCAGTTCTAGCGGTGCTATGAAGAGTTGAGCCTTAGTCTTGCAAGAGTAAGTAATTGGTGAAGTCTTCCGCGAGTTGGAGATAGTGACATGTTTTGGGTTTTAGTAGCACCCGTCCTTATGGTTTACGGTAGGTATAGATATAAGGTGTGCTTTGTAGCTAAATCTGAATTCGTGGTTGTAGATGATTCTTTTATTGATGTATTTAGAAAATTTTAAATAAGTTTCTATTTTCAGATTTGAGGGTGTTACAAAAAGGGGGAGATTGCTTTGCAACGTTTTGATGATGATGATTCTCACCACTCATCAAAAAGGGGGAGAAGATACAAAAAGGGAGAATACAATCTGAAGATCTGAAGATTTCAAATATTTTAAAGATTTTAAAGATTTCAAGTTTTGAAGTGATCAACGACATATCTGAAGAAAAGAGAATACAAGTGAAGACCCGAAGACAATTGCAAATTTTTTTTAATCTTGAATCCAAAGGGGGAGATTGTTGGATCAAATAATTGTATTCAAGATTAAAGTTAAAGTTCAGGGTTTAAACTACAATTGTGCTAAAGTTAATTAGAGGGTTTAAATTGTAATAGATTAATAGTTTATTAGCTATTGGGCCCAAGCCCATTAGAAAGCCTGTTAAGCTTAAAGCCCATAAGGCTTAGGTATTTATAGTTTTGGTTAATTAGTTTTTAGGGTTAACCTTTCATAATTTCATAATCATTGTTTAGAGATAAAGGTAGCCATATTATTCTCTGTATTCAAAGGGTATCAAGAACACTCAAGGGTTTCATTATTTATTCAAGGGATTGGTATGTTACTCTGATTTATATATCACTTGATTATTATTGTGTTGCTTGATTACTTGATTGATTATTTACCAACTAGATTAAACTGGGATAACGGTAGGAAAGGTGGTGAGTGTGAGGAAGATGAAATGGGTTTTGTTGTGGTGATGGTGAAAATGAAGAAAGAAGGGGGTTATATTTATAGAGAGGAAAAAAGGGGGGAATTTGAAAGGTAGAAAAATTTGAAAAAGAGTAGGTTAAATGGAGAGGGAGATTGTAGGGATATGGAAGTAAGTAGGGAAGGATTTGATGGGATATATTGGGAAATTATGGAGAAGAGAGAAGATATGAAAGATATGGAAGGAAAGGAAGGGAAGATAGTAGGATAGGATGGGATAGATGGAGGAAGTGTAGGAAATGGGGAAAATGAAGATTGGAAAAGATTATGGAAGGAAAAGGTAAGATTTGGTAGGATGTGGAAAAAGGAAAGGATAGAGATGTTAGGAGGTGTAAGAAAAAGAGGAAGAGATGGGATGGATGGAAATTCTTGGGAAAGGGAAGAAAGTTAAAAAGAAATGAAGAAAGGGAGTAGGTTAGGGGGTTAGGAAAATGACAAAACACAAAAAAATGGGTGGGTGGGTGGGGGTCGTCCGAATGAAAGGAAATAGGGGGGGGGGGGAGGGGGCTGTCGGCCGAAGGGTTTATGTGTGTGTGTGGGGGGGGGTTTCGGTTTTTGTAGAAAAGAGGGAGAGAGGTTGTGGGTGTGGTGGTGTTGGGATTTTCGGTGGTGACAAGGGACCGAAGGAATGGATTGTTTTAGGGGGCCGAAGAAATTTGGTTGAAGGGGGGGGGGTTGCGGTGTGGTTTGATATGGAGGCCGAAGGGGGTGTTTGGTTTTTCGGTAGGTGAGGATTCGGCCTAGGTGGGGTGAGGGCCGAAGGTGGAGGGTGTTTGGTGAGAAGTATCGGCGGGGTTTAGGGGGTGTTCGGTGGATTGGGGGTGAGATGGACCGAAAGAAAGGAGAAAGAAGAGGTGGGTCGAGTGAGGTGAGGATGAAGCCGAAGGGTTGTTCGGCTTGTGGGAGAGGCCGAAGGTATGTGTTCGGCGGCAAGTGGGTTGTTGGTTCGGCTTGTGAGGTGGCGGGATGTGGGGATGTTGGTTCGGTTTGTGAGGTGATAGAGGTGCCGAAGGGGGGAATTGGGTTTTTGTTGTGGGTTTCAGCTAGGGGGTGGTCGGCTAGATGTGTGGGTCGAAAAGAGAGGAGGATCGGTGGGAGGTGTAAACCAAAGGAAAAAAAAGGTATAAGGTGGCTTGGGTGGAGGCTGAAGAAGGGGTCGAAGAGGAGAAGGATAAGGATAAGGGGGGGTTCAATGGGTAGAGGGTGAGGAGAGGGGGGGTTTGGTGGGGAGGGGAGAGGGGAGAGAGAGAGAGCCAAAGGAGAAAGAGGGAGGAGAGAGAGAGATAGAGAGAGCCGAACGAGAGGGAGTGAGGGAGAGATAGAGACCGAAAGAGGGAGAGAGAGCCAAAAAATAAACATTTGTTTTTTTTTCTCTCTCTTTTTTTGATTTTCTTTTCTTTCTCTTTTTCTCTGTTTTTTTCTTTTTTTTAAGAAAAAAAATTAAATGTCGGCATTTAACATACCGAGTTCTCCGATGAGAAACTTGAACCGAGCTTCGTCAAGCGGTTTGGTGAAAAGAGATCCGCTAGTTGAAGGTCGGTAGGGTTGAAATGTAATTCGATATCACCTTTGGAGATGTGATCCCGAATGAAGTGATATCGGATGTCAATGTGCTTGGAACGAGAGTGCAACACCGGATTATTTGCGATTGTGATCGCACTTGAGTTGTCACACAGAATCGGGATATGAGAGTATAGTTGATTGTAGTCTCTCAGTTGGTTCTTCATCCAGAGGATTTGAGCACAACAACTTCTAACAACTACATACTCAGCCTCAGCAGTAGAGGTGGAGATTGAGTTATGCTTCTTGCTAGACCAGCTAACAAGCTTTCCACCAAGGAGTTGGCAGCTGCCAGTGGTGCTCTTCCTATCAATCTTTGATCCTGCAAAGTCAGAATCTGAATATCCCATTAGATCAAAACCTGAGTCTTTGGGATACCAAAGACCCCGATTCATGGTACCTTTGAGATACCAAAAAATACGTTTAACCGCAACCAAATGAGATTCTTTCGGATTGGCTTGGTAACGTGCACACATGCAAGTAGCAAACATAATGTCTGGTCCACTAGCAGTAAGATAAAGAAGGGAGCTGACCATGCCTCGGTAGCTGGTGATATCCACAGATACACCATCCGTATCAACATGAAGTTTCAAAGGTGGTGCCATGGGAGTTTTCATGGGGGAGGAGTTTTCAAAATTGAATTTTTTCAGAAGATCACGTATGTATTTACTTTGATTTATAAAGATTCCTTCTGAAGATTGTTTAACTTGAAGTCCTAAGAAAAAGGTGAGCTCCCGCATCATACTCATCTCATATTGGCTTTTCATGAGAGAGGCAAACTCATCACATAGTGACTCATCAGTGGCACCAAAAATGATATCATCCACATAAATTTGAACAAGGATAAGATTACCTGAGGTTTGCTTGATGAACAAGGTGTTGTCAAGTTTACCTCTTGAGTACTTGTTCTTCAGAAGAAAGTTAGCAAGATTGTCATACCAGGCACGAGGAGCCTACTTTAGACCATAGAGAGCTTTGTTTAACCTGTACACATAGTCAGGATGGACTGGATCTTCAAAGCCAGGGGGCTGTTTCACATAGACTTCTTCAGCTAACTCCCCATTCAGAAAGGCACTCTTGACATCCATCTGGAAGACTCTGAAGTTCTTGTAGGCAACATGAGCAAAGAAGATTCTGATGGCTTCAAGTCTTGCAACTGGAGCAAATGTTTCATCATAGTCGATTCCTTCCTCTTGCCTATAGCCTTGTGCAACCAGTCGGGCCTTGTTTTTGATCACCGTGCCTTCTTCATCCATTTTGTTCCGAAAGACCCACTTGGTTCCTATAATGGTTTTTCTGGAAGGACGAGGAACCAATCTCCAGACTTTGTTCCTTTTGAACTGAGAAAGTTCTTCTTGCATGGCAGTGATCCAACATGGATCAACTAAGGCGTCATCAACTTTCTTTGGTTCAATGGGGGAAAGGAAGTTCACATAGAGACAGATGTTTCCAATTCCTCTTCTGGTCTGAACACCAGCTTGTTGATCATCAATGATTTGATTAATGGGGTGATATTTTGTCCATTTTAAGGCAGAAGGTAAAGGAGGAGGGTAAAAAATTTGTAGAGGAGAGTTGGAAGGGATATTTTCAGGAGAGATGGATGGAAGATCGGCAGGTATAGGTGAGGAATGAATGTCAGATTGAGAGACTGGGATGATTTGAAATGTATTTTGAGGTTGGGTAGGCTGAGGATCATCCTCTTGATGAGAGGAGGGGTTGTGAGATGTAGAAGGATAATTGTTTTGGTAGAGAGAAGTGGGAACTGTATAGGGAATGTCTGATGTGGTTGGAAGAGGACCATCACCAACACAAGAAGATATCCAATGGTTCAATTCTTCATCATCACAAGAGAGTGATGATATATTGAGGTCATCAAACTTGACATGGATGGACTCATCAATGCACTTCCTTTCGAGGTTGTAGACTCTGAAAGCTTTGGAAGTGAGAGAATATCCCACGAAGATCCCTTCATCAGCTTTGGGATCAAATTTTCCCAAATTTTCTCTATCATTGAGAATGTAGCAGACACACCCAAAAACATGAAGAAAGCCAATGTTGGGTTTTCTACCATAAAAGACTTCATAAGGAGTCTTGTTGTGTCTTTTCACAATGATGGACCTATTTTGGGTAAAGCATGCAGTGTTGATTGCCTCAACCTGAAAATAGGTAGGAAGGTGAGATTCACTCAGCATGGATCGAGCAACTTCACATAGCATTCTATTCTTTCTCTCCACTACACCGTTTTGTTGTGGAGTTCTGACGGCAGAGAAGTTCTGTGAGATGCCTTTTTCATTGAAAAAAATCATCCAATATACTATTCTTGAATTCTGTTCCGTTGTCACTTCTTACAGATCTTACCAACTGCCCATTCAGCACTTCAGACTTCTTGATGAACTTTATAATTTCTTCAGTGGTGTCACTCTTATACCTGAGAAAAAAAATACCCAAGTGTAACGAGTGAATTCATCAATAATAACAAGAATGTACCTTCTACCACCAAGGCTTGGGGTACTGACTGGTCCACACAGATCTATGTGGAGCATTTGAAGAGGCTGAGAGATGGAGAAACATTGCTTGGACCTGAAGGAAGATTTTGTGAGTTTCCCTTTCTCACATGCAACATACAACTTTTCTTTCACAAAGGATAACTTTGGCATGCCCGTGACAAGCTCTTGGTTTGAAAGGACATTCAAAGTCTTGAAGTTGAGGTGAGAGAGACGCTTGTGCCAGAGCCAACATCTTTTTGCAGAGTTTTCAGAGAAAAAAAATATGTTTGTTCTGAAGGATGAGCTATGTCCCATGTCTATGACATAGACATTTTCTTTGCGGTAGCCAGAGAGTACGATTTCCATCTTTTTGTTGAAAATGATGCATGAAGATAATTCAAACATCACTTTGAACCCCATATCACACAACTGACTTATGCTTAGGAGATTGTGCATCAAGCCTTCAACATAACCTACTTTATTAAAGGTGATGGAACCATTTGAGAGTGTTCCATAACCTTTAGTACTTCCTCTAGAGTTATCACCAAAGGTGACAGAAGGACCTTTGGTAGGCACGAAGTCAACAAGAAGAGATTTGTTGCCGGTCATATGTCGTGAGCACCCGCTGTCAAGATACTAGATTTGTTGGTGCCCTAGACCCTGCAATCACAAGGAAATCAGTTCTTTGGTACCCATTTGGAAATGGGTCCTTTTGAGTTAGGAGAAGAAGGAGAATCCTTGGAAGCATTTTTATCAATTCTTTCCATAGGACAATCCTTAGCAAGGTGAAAGGTATTACCACAGTTATAACATTTTCTATAGGTAAAAACCTTGTTGGAGCTTTGATCAGCTTCCTTGTGATGATTGGTCACATTGACTTTTATGGCCTTTGAGGATAGAGAAGTGTCAAGAGGCTTAGGACCCAAGATACCTTTACCAGAGTTAGCTGAAGGAATAGAAGAGGGTGTCTTGGAATTCAACTTTTTCAACATCACTGGTCTCGGGATAGAAAGAGAAGATGATTTCTTTAAGTCTTTCTTGAGAAATTTCTTTTTGGGAGGAAGGTTGGCAACAACAGATTTGCCTTTGAATTTTCTTGAAGATGGCTGAGAATCTTTGGAGGATTTGGACTTAGAAGAAGAAGGCTCATTTATTTTTAAAGAGGCCAGAGACTCAAGGATGGGTTTAGGAGGGTCATTTGAGCCTTGAGCTTCCTCATTTTCGTGAGAAGGTGAACCAATGCTTTTGGCTTTGATAAACATCCCAAACTTGAGATTTTTAGAGAGATCAAAAGAGTCTAACGGTTCAGAATTGTCAGAGTTCTCTTCAGAGGATTTGTAAAATGAAGGAAGAGAGAAAGGAGCATGGGTGTCAGACAAAGGTTCCAGGTCAGATTTTCCAAAGCCTAGTCCAGAATTGTCATCACAAGGTATTTGATCTTGAAAAATCCTTTCTAAGTTTTTGGAGGAACTTGTCCACCTTTTCACAATTTCTTGCTCCTTTTTGAATCTTTTGAGAAGTTTGCTCTTCTCTTTAGCAAGAGTAAAGTTTATAGTTTTCAATTCTTCAAGCTCAGCCTTGATTTTGTCGAAATTTTTTAGCTGAGAAAGACATATTTGTAGTTGAGAAGAAAGAGATTTTATCTGAGCATTTGCCTTTTTCTTTGCGTCTTTGGCTTCATGAAGTCAATGGTCAAAGAGTCAAAAGATTCAATTTTCTCAGCATCTGATAGACAAAAGAAAGGATGTACCTGAGTAGAAGAGGTGGAGCTCTCAGCAGTAACAAGAACCATAGAGGTGGAAAGAGTTTCACACTCATCAACATCATCTAGTTTAGCCATAAAACAAAGGTTGGCCATTTCCTTGTCACTTTCGGAAGTTGGTTCATCTACCCAATCATGAGATTCAACGAGAAAACCTTTTCCTTTGTTGGCTAGAAGAGCATTTCTTTCCTTCTCTCTCTTGTATTTAGCCTTGTACTTTTCAGCACGATCAGAGTTTGAACGGACATATGTGTTTGACTTTTGAGAAGAAGGTTGGAAGGAGTCAGACTTGGTTCTGACAGATCTAGAGGAGGTGCGGTTAGAGGAAGGTAGTCTGGATTTATCAGAAGACCTGCTTCTGCACTCAGAAGCAAAGTGTCCCTTCCTCCCACACCTATAACATTCCTCATTAGATTTGTCAGAGGGAGTGGTTTTAGAAAAAGTAGAAGATGATTTTCTAGAAAAAAATGGATTTTCCAGAAGAGAAACGAGGGTTGCCTTTTGATAAACCTACCAGCATGGCAACACCATCTGATAGCTGAGCTACAGAGGTCTCCTCTCCTTCATCATCAGCCTCACTGAGATAGGCTTCTGAAGGGTCATTAGGGTCTTCTTGACTATCATTGTCGGAATCAGAGGGATAGGTGATTCTAGGAATACACACAACATTTTTGGAAGAATCACTGACAAGAGCTAGAGAAGAGCTTTTAATGTCTTTTGTGATAGAATTCCTAAGCAGTTTAGTCTGCTCATAGTTAAAGAGAGTGCCATACAAGGTAGCGAGAGGCATGGAATCAAGATCCTTGGTAGACTTGAAACAAGTAAATATATTTTGCCAAAACTCAGGAAGACAATCCATAAACTTGCACAAGACTTCCTGTTAGAGCATAAATATGTTGGATACAAGATCACAGAAGACTAAAGATTGAAGTCAAAGCTGAAGTCAACTCTTAAGCATCAAAGTCAAAGTCAATGTAATAAAAAGTCAAAGTCAACATTTTATTTTGTGTTTTCTTGTTTGTGAGAGTTTAAAGTTCTGCGCGTTTTGTTTCTGTTGTAGTTTGCGCGTTTCTTAGTTAGTATTAATAGGTGTTGTGTGCATGTTTGTAGGAGGAGTGTGGTGAGCGTTCTTTGTATTTGAATCTTCAGATTGAAATGGAATTGGAAATTGTTTAAAATTATTGTTGTCGTCTTGATATACATTGTTTCTGGGATAACAATTGGTATCAGAGCATAAATATGTTAAAACGATTGTAGTAGTCTGAGAGAGATTCACCCTTTTCATGAGAAAAGAGTTCATACTTTCTTACAAGAGCAATCTTTCTGCTCTTTTTCACCTCAGACGTACCTTCGTAAAGAACACACAGCGTGACCCACATTTCTTTAGCGGTAGAAAGGTTAACAAGGGAGTGATATACCTCATCAGGCAGAGAAAGGGCAATGATGGCTCTGACTTTAGTATCAAGAGCTATAATACGTCTGTCTTCATCATTATATTTACTGGGATCCTTTACAATGTATCTCCCATTTGTTGGAGTTCTTTCTTCCACAGAAGAGTCCTCATCAACATTTCCCTTATCTGCCTTTTTGGCATTGTACCGGTCCCAAACCCTAGGAAGAAAAGGACCTTCATGTAAGATAGTAGGATATCTGCTGTGAACTCCTTCTAAGAAGAGTATCATACTACTTTTTCACAGGAAGAAGTTAATGGGGTTAAACTTTGGTGGTTTGGCTATAGAGCCATTGTCGTATGATACAACAGTGGTGTTTTGAGAAGAATCATTTTTCAAAGAAGAAGAAGAAGAAGAGGCTGCCATTGCGGATCTAGTTTATTGAGTTAAACTAAACCGCTCTGATACCACTTGTTGGTCCCAAATAGCAGTAAATAAACAAGAAAAGTATTGTAGAAGAGGGGTTAAATACAATACACACAGTTTTTCACTTAATTTATTTTTTATTGATTTGAAATCAAGAATTACACATAGAAAACTTTTGATTGTTGCGGAAGAGAACATATGAATCTACTCAAACAATCTAACACTAAGAGAAATGAAGAACAATTGTAAAACACTTAGAAAACAATAAGAACTTCGTAGAGAGAAAATTGCCACGCACTTAGAGAACTTGAAGGTTGTAGAACTGGTGATCTTACATGTTGAACCATCCTCCATATTTATAGTGCCTCATGCATTAAAAGCATGGGACACCTGTTGAGCAAAGGATGGACACATGTCTTCAACAAGGTACAAGATGTACCTTTTGTCTTGAGGTGTTTTGGCTTGAAGTGTTGACCTGCATGATGGTGTAGACCTTTCCTTAAAATGGTGTAGGAGACAAATATTACATTATCTGATCTTCAGATGAGGTCCACGTCAATGCAAGATATCACAAATATACTTTGTCAGAAAAGTACAATATGTTTGTGAGAAATCTTCGTGCTTTGAAGATTGAGAAATCTTCGGCTCCTGAAGATTGAGAAATCTTCGGCTGCTGAAGATTGAGAGGTCTTCGGCTCCTGAAGACCGAGGGGTCTTCGGCTCTTGAAGACCGAGGGGTCTTCGGCTCTTGAAGACTGAGGGGTCTTCGGCTCCTGAAGACTGAGGGGTCTTCGACTCCTGAAGACTTGAGATCGGCACCATCCTGGCCAATTGTGTTGATCAAGTAGGCATACTTGGATTTAGGCTGAGGAGTCTATCTTCAATCTGCTTTGAGAGATATTCTCCTTCTTTGTTTTCTTCGGCTGATCTTCGACTTCACCGAACATTTGTATAGAAACCAAGCTGCTAAAAGAACCTCAAAATATTCTAAGTATGATGATACAAAATGGAAGATCGGGAGGTGATCTTCAAATCTTCAAATGACCCAACAACGACCCCTTACTGTCAACTCTCCAAAACAAAAGGAGCCACTCCCCTCTCGCTTGCAACTCCGTCCACTCTCCCCTTCCCCCTTCTTGATACAGTTATACACCACTAAAACTACTTTATCACTGGATCCAAGCACCACAACTACCACATTCCAACGATTCCAACACCAAAGTGCCTCCACGCATCGTCTATCCTATGTAACACCCAAAGATCTCGAAAAGAGCAACTATTAATTTTTTTATAATACATCAATTGAAGGATAAGTTCCTTTATAAAGGATAACACTTGAGTTACCTAAAATGAAAATTAAAGGATTAACATCAATAAATTACAAACCAAACCTTTCACAAAGTCTAGGATAAGGACACATGTTATTAAAAGTCTAAAACCAAAAAAATCGATACCTCTAAACAATATGGAGATTGTCCCGAAGAGCTAAGTCATTCATGAGCCTCTAACTAACACTCAACTCTTCTAAAGTGTTGCAAGTACCACCTACAAGGACCTAATGCACATGTCAACAAAAAGAAAGTGTTGGCTTTAAAGCCTAGTGAGTTCTAGCGTTTTATATTGCCAACAAAGATACGGTAAAACTGAATAAATATTTTAAAATGACAATTTTCCCAATTGAAAAAATGTTTGCACCATTTTCAAAATATCAAATAACATCTTTCCATTGCTGGAGAGAATCGCTACCATTGGATGTGGCGGAACACAAAGTAAGTCACGTAACAACGTTGTCGAGTTTCACCTCAATATCTTCAAACGACCTTAGTTCTTACTATCTATGGTTTGAACATGAGAACACCAAAACTCCTCACTTAATTCAAACCAAGGGTCCAAGTGATAACATCAAAACTCCTGCCATAGGGCCTAAGCTGAGAACATCAAAACTACTCACTTGACCTAACCCAATGGCTTCAAGACGAGAACATCAAAACTCCTAGCTTGACATAATCAAAGGATTTAAGATGGGAGCATAGAAAATACTCACTTGATTCAAACTAGTGATTTCAAGAAGATAATATCAAAACTTCTCTCTTGATCAAAACAATCAATCCTCATGTACATGGATTCAATCACTATTTTCATGATTTAAACTTGGAAGACCAAATAAGTCCAAATGACATGTATTTCCATGTAATTATGCAAACATACGTATAAAAGGTGCAAGTAACAATGAACAATTGAATATTAGGCAAAAACCCCAAGAAGTTATGCGACATATGACATTAATGTTCCAATATAATTGTTCACCAAACGAAGTTGGACAAATTTCTTAAAACTCAATGAACAAGGTCCAATTAACCAAAATTCACAAATTATAAAACCACTTTAACTAAAGTCCATATAAGTCAATTAAAGATGCATTTCCTTAATGTTTAGGCACTGTTAATGACTAAAGTACGAATGAGTCAAATACATCATCCGATTTCCGGATAAATCATCTCAAGATAAATTTGCATGATTTGGTTCCTAAAATGTCCAAACTACTCAATGCCATGTATTTTCCAATGCTTATGAAAATAAATGCATCTAAAGGTGTGATAGTGCCCAATAATCACTATTATTTATAAAATCCAACAAAATCATTTTCACATGATTTGTATCTCAAAATGTCACACATACTCACTTATGAGCATTAATTATTATAGTAAACAACGAATGATCAAAAGTAGGACAAATATCAATCACAACATATTAATGGTTTTAAATCGATAAAAGACGACAAACCTATGGGATTTACCTTTTAAAATACAAATACTTCAAAGTATGTATTTTCCAAATGTTTGTTATATATAGGACAAATCAAATAGAAACCGTGTAAATGTTGCACACCATACAAACCAATCTTGGCATTTGATTTTGAATATTCTTGAAATTTTAGGTAGTTATCATATTAGTTGCAGATAAGGTTGGGAGTAAAATTCGGAACCGATTTAATCAAAATCGTTGACATTGATTTTGTTTGGGTCATCAAGGATTTGAAGATGACCCCCCCTTTCGGCTTGTAACCTCATATATGTAGAATGTTGAACATCTTCATACTTAGTTTATTTTAAGGTTCTTTGTATTAGCTTAGTTGTGCTTTAAAAGATCGGTGAAATCGAAGACCAACCAAATTCAATAGGAAGTGAGCCTACTGATGCTAATAAAGACAAACTTCACAAGTTCTAAGCTATCGCTGTCGATGAGATACTCATTCTTCGGCAGACTATACTCCTGCCGATATCTGTTTGTGTATTCGGCAAGACTCCCCTCTACCGATACTATCTATTCGATAGACCTCCTTGTAACACCCTGGTTTCGAAAAGGTATCGTTTCAAGTTAATATAGAAATCGGTATTTTAAGGGAAAAATAAGATATGGGATTTTGGACTTGAATCCTAGATTTTATAGTCTTAATGGATGAAGGATTCAATTACGAGTCCAACGGTTCTTTCCGGAGCGAAATCGGAGCTATAACGAAGAAGTTACGGCCAAAACAGTGAACGAGAAGAAAACCAGGGGAAGCGGGCGACTTATGCCACGACTTAAGGTCACGAGGTAAGTCGCGAAACCCCCTGGTCGAGCTTAAAACCCGATTTTCAGCCACCAAACTTCATTTCTTCATATCTTCTTCATAACAACTCCGATTTTGGTGATTCAAGTTGCCATGGTTTCGTTTTTGAGAGATCTTCAAGGATTTAGCAAGAGATTGGAAGTCTGTTGGAGTATACATGAGTATTTTGTGGTGGTAAGCTCCTCTCTCTCTCAATTTTAAGCTAGGGTTTGATGATTTCATCCTTTTTCATTTCATCCTTCATCTTGGGTTTGATTTTGATGACTTGTGTGGTGAAGGTGATCTTGTAGATGTGTTGGATCTAAGATCTAGGGAGCTTTCTTGGTGGTTCAAGCCTTCATCAATGGTGATTCAAGTTTTGGGGGTAAAACCTAGATTTAGCCTAAATCTAGCAAGGTGAGTTCAAGTTGATATGTGAAAACGTTGTACATGCCAAAATATCCATTTTAAAGTGTTTATGTGTTTTACATGAAATTATCAAATGTTGGGTTATTTGGTAATCTTTGATTATTTGAAGTATTTAACCTTATAAACTTTGTAAAACACCCATATTTGGGGTTTTTGGGCATTTTGATAAAGATGTGACAAATGAATATGTTTTGATGATTAATTGCATAAATAGATCTTTGGTTAAAGAAATAGACTTTTAAATGTTTGTCGGGTTTTTATGCATCATTCATGAAAAGGGATGTTTCGAAAAGTACGAAAGTGTGAGTCCTTTGGTTTTTGGGTCATTCCCGACTTTGGAGAATATTTTATAAATTGAAAACCTTTTTGGTTGGGGGCGAAGGCCAATTGTGTTTTGAGAAATCAGTTTTGGGGAAAGATGTAAATTGGTGTATGTAATCATATTGGCTCTCGTATTTTAGCCAAACATTCATTATGCCTTTTGGGGCTTGGTTTACACTCAAATGAGTCTTTGGAACATTTGTTCAGTTTTGGTAGCTAGTTAAGGTGCCTTGGACGCACGGTGTACTTAGTTGCATCTTAATTGAGAGTTACATGTTTTGAATGCGTTAGTTCATTCTTTTGAGTCATGTAACGTTTTAGACTGTTGTGCATTGGATCTATAGGCATATAAGCCATTTAGTTGATTTTAGTGGGGATTTTATCCCCGTGTTGGGACTGGATATTGTTTAGTAGGGACCTTATCCCCGTGGCTAGTGGTTGGGCTCGATAACCGCGTAACCTTTATTGAGGGCTCGAGGTAGATATCGTGGGTGGTTGAACTCGATACCCATTTGTAATCCAGTCTGGTTACTCATCATGGAATTTAGTGTCCGCGATTGAATTCTAGTGAGTGGTCCCCAAGTGATGTTTTGTTTATGTATGCTTGCGGTGGTTCTTTGGAGGAGTCGTATACGAAGCTAAGTCTTGCGGTGGTGCCCAGAGTGAGCTGGATACGGGGACTTGTGACTTTGTGGTGAGACTCATTAGAGGTCAAGTAGACACTAGGATCAGTGGTGTCTTGCGGTGGTAGCTCAGATGAGCCGGATACGGGGAACCATGGTCTTATGTGAAACTCGATAACATCGATAAGTGGCCTAACTTTATGTTCCCGCCACATTCGATGGAATTCAGGTATCCCCACATCACCGAAAGATGTTGTTTTTGGGTATTGAGTTTTATTATCCAAGTTTTCGTTGGCGTCTTGTGTAAATGAATTTTTTCCTTGATTTATGGGTTGAGTATTATGCCCCACCCGTGTTTTGGGTGTTTCGGGATACAAAGTTTTAACCGCATTTTTATAAATGTAGAGTTCGATTTCTATTCGTGTTTTGAGTGAATTTTGGGTTGGAGTTTATTTACGAAAGAACGTTTTATATTGGGATATTTTCCCCGAAGTAGTTTGGATTTGAAAATGTTTGTATTGGTGTTTTGCCCGAAATGCATATTATTGGAAAACGAGTTATTTTCATATTCAAAGCATATCTTTTGAAAGATTATGATTTAAACTGTATTACCTCTTTTCAAATATATATTTATTCATATGGAAAACTCTTGAACTGACTAGGCATTAGCCTAGCTTTTTTATTTGTCGGCATGTGCTACAGGTCCCGGTTGGGAATAGCTCTAGTGACACTGGGCTGAGAGGAGTGCTAGTTGTGTGCTCAAAGGATGGATATCTTAGTGAAGTCTTCCGCACTTGTTTTCGGGAAGAGCATCTTATAGTTGGGATTAAGTAACACCGACTTTGGTCTAGTCCTTGTATAAGACTGGAGTTTATATTTGTTGAAGTTAAATAGAAAGTTTTACTTTGGAGAGTTATCTCTTACTTGATGAAATGTCGAAGTTTTTAATTAGTTGCTCTTACCAAATTTGAGGGTGTTACAAGTTGGTATCAGAGCTTAAGTTTGAAAGAATTAGGTATTGATTTTGGATGCCTAGACTCAAACTAGCATAATTTTAAGTAATTGACCGTGAGATTGCACAATTAGATACTCTAAGAATGGATGATTTGAGGTGGTTGGAGTCACTAGGAACGGGAATCACGCCGAAAATGGCAAGGATGATCAAGTACAGTACGTTCATAATAGCACCTGGCCAGTGTAATGGTGAACCTACAAGTTACGTGTGTATGCTTGAACTGCCTTGGTATGATAACCGTTGGGGGTAGTGAAGCAATTTCTATATGGGTAGCCATTAGAAGGAGCTGATGATTTTAGTATTCGTTACTTGGAGTAACGACAAGCATGGTGATTGCGTTAAGTGGACAGTTCCGAGTCGGATTAGAACCATAGACTTTTGGAACCGATGATATTTCGAGGAGAAATTATGAGGTGAATCTATGAAATCCTTGACCTTCGCTTTAAGATGTTGAGCATCTGGATGACGATAGTGTAACTGAGAAATCAAGGAGCGTGGTTTCAAAGTGTTGAGTGCTGATCAAATTCATGCATGAAATGTATTTCTGGAATAAATTACATTAATTATTTCTCATGTTTCTAAATCGTCATGTGGGTTAAATTGCAAATCTTGAAGCAATGTTTTAGCAATGTTTTAGCACACAAGGTTTTGAACCATGATTTCGTGCATGTAGAAAATTGTTTTATGACATGAGGTTTCAAAATGTTGTTGAAGATTTTCTTTATTCATATTGTTGTCCAACGTTATTTCAAGTTTTGCGATATGCGTATTTTGTTGTTGTTTGGGGACTTGGATAAGTAACTGCGGTTTACGACTTTAACATTGGATCTCCTCCACGTATGATAAGGTTTTGGACGAAAAGTTATCTCCCATTATCTTGGTGTTTGAGTTTTATTGAGAATTTTAATTCTTGGGATTTTGTGGATTTAATGGGGTGGCTTTAATGGCATCAAGTGGTCTCGTTTTCCTTGAGCTCTGTGTGAGTTGCTAATAGCATGCATACATGTCCATTTGGAACTTCCGTCATAGTGTTTTAGCTAACACTTTAGCCAATGAGAGCATATTATTATTTGTCATTGAACTTGGAACTGACATAAATTTTTTATGTTTTAAACAAAGTGCATGCACATATCACCTTACTCGTTTTGCGAAATAACGACCGCATGTAAGTTTTTTTGCGGAATTTTTGAGAGTTTGATATCATGAAATGTTGTTTTGGGTTTGCAAGTACCTTATTTGTACGACCTAAAGTTTGGAGTCAAGCTAAATTACTCTTACGTTTGATCAAATTGCATTCATATGTCTTTACTAAACTTTGGGGAATTTTACTTCATGACATTACATGGTTAAAGGTGAACTCTTGGGATTTGATTTAGTAAATATCCCCTTCTGCAGTTTTGTACAAACGTTATGTTATACACTTTTTCAGTACATGAAAGTACTTTTTATGCGTGACCCAAATTTATGCATGCTGGGAACGCAGCGGTTCCTTTGAAAATGGTTGTTAAAATATCCTTCGTTGGTGTCAGTATCATCTTGATTATTGATCAAATACTTTCTGAAATAGTTTTACGCGTGTGGCGGTTGTGACCACTTTGTACACCTACCGAGTAAAAGGTAGTAGATTCTGTTCGTACGATTAATCTTTTTAAAACTTTTACATTTAGAGGATTCTATAAAAGTTAAATTGGCATAGTAGTTTGAAAGCCTTGAACTCATTAGAGCTATAGTTGTAAGCCCCTTGTTAGAGGTTATGCTTAAGGACTGAAGGAGTCCTCAGAGTTTGAGGTGTTGGAGGACCTGACTTATGGTCAGTTTTGAACTATGAATCTCAACCTTGTAATCTAGTTCACACAGAAGAATTTGAGGCGTTAGACCTGTACTCTTCCCAGTTAATTAAGTGAGGATCTTTATGCTTCGACAAACCTTAGGGATAAAACCGTGTGTGGTTGTTTGGGTATGGGTGGTTTTGAATTTGTGGGCCAATGGTACGACGACATGCTATGTGTCTATGGGATATCACCTTAATGGGTATCTGTGAATAATGATGATGTTATGGTTGGCTAGTAAGGATGTTTGATTTGGGTGATTATTTCCAAGAGTAGGTGTCAACCTCGAATCGACATTGCTAATCGGGAATGGAATATTTGGTAGTATACCCACGTGGCAGTATAGTCATTCCGAGGATAGGTGTCGACACTCTATTTTGAGGACAATAACTGTTGGTGTGCTTCAGTGTACTTCCGATAGATCTAGTGTGTCTGCAGGTCAAGCGGTAACCTTAAGGAAATTAGATGTTGATTTAGAATCAATCATTGGTGTTTCGATAATTGTCAAGACTTTCGCTGATTTGGCAATTGATGCTTGAGCGCATGGCGGGAGTTGTGTAACCTTGGAGTTTGGGATAAGCGACTATCTTTAGAGTGTGTTGGTACGTTTCTGGGGGAAACATCAGACCAATGCTGGGATCTATGGAAGTTTGGGATCCCTTGCAGACATCGTGTCTGTTTCAGCTTTGAGGTTGTGTTGGTTCAGACCAAACTAGTCGTTATAAAATTTCGTCGAATGACGATAACTCTTTGGTGGTAATGTTTATTGGAGACATTTGGTGAGAATGTCGAGGTAGACTTTAAGTACAAATCGATTATTGAGGATACCTTGTTGCATCGTATTTTGAGGTATCTAAGGGAAAGGTTTGCTTTGGGGTATTCTTGGTGGAAAAGACTAAATAAGGTCGTGAGTTACTCTTGAGGCTTTTTGAGCAACATAAGGTTGAGAGGCAACTGAGATTTAAAGTTAAGAAAATGATTAAGCAAGGACTCAACGTTCATCCCAACTTGGGTGAGTTATATGGAAAGTAGAGGTGGAGTTTGCGATGGCTCATTATGAGAAACGCAGAGACAACCTTAACCGGGATGTAATCGGGTTAGTATATGAAGTAAGGTTTCGTGAAGGATTCCTTTTTGGATAGGAAATCAATTGATCTTTCCAAGTGCGATGTTGGGTGCTAGATTTCTAGGACGAAATCTGTTTTAAGGTTGGGAGGATTGTAACACCCCAATTTCGAAAATGTATCGTTTCAAGTTAATATAGAAGTCGGTATTTTAAGGGAAAAATAAGATATGGGATTTTGGACTTGAATCCTAGATTTTATAGTCTTAATGGATGAAGGATTCAATTACGAGTCCAACGGTTCTTTCCGGAGCGAAATCGGAGCTATAACGAAAAAGTTACTGCCAAAACAGTGAACGAGAAGAAAACCAGGGGAAGCGGGCGACTTATGCCGCGACTTAAGGTCGCGAGGTAAGTCGCGAAACCCCCTGGTCGAGCATAAAACCCGATTTTCAGCCACCAAACTTAATTTCTTCATATCTTCTTCATCACAACTTCGATTTTGGTGATTCAAGTTGCCATGGTTTCGTTTTTGAGAGATCTTCAAAGATTTAGCAAGAGATTGGAAGTCTATTAGAGTATACATGAGTATTTTGTGGTGGTAAGCTCCTCTCTTTCTCAATGTTTAGCTAGGGTTTGATGATTTCATCCTTTTTCCTTTCATCCTTCATCTTGGGTTTGATTTTGATGACTTGTGTGGTGAAGGTGATCTTGTAGATGTTTTGGATCTAAGATCTAGGGAGATTTCTTGGTGGTTGAAGCCTTCATCAATGGTGATTCATGTTTTGGGGGTAAAACCTAGATTTAGCCTAAATCTAGCAAGGTGAGTTCAAGATGATTTGTGAAAACATTGTACATGCCAAAATGTCCATTTTAAAGTGTTTATGTGTTTTACATTTAATTATCAAATGTTGGGTTATTTGGTAATCTTTGATTATTTGAAGTATTTAACCTTATAAACTTTGTAAAACACCCACATTTGGGGTTTTTGGGCATTTTGATAAAGATGTCTAAAATGAATATGTTTTGATGATTTATTGCGTAAATAGATCTTTGGTTAAAGAAATACACTTTTAAATGTTTGTCAGGCTTTTATGCATCATTCATGAAAATGGATGTTTCGAAAAGTACGAAAGTGTGAGTCCCTTAGTTTTGGGTCATTCCCGACTTTGGAGAATATTTTATGTTAGAGCACAAATATGTTGGATTCAAGATCATAAAGATTGATGATAAAAGATGAAGAAGTCAAAGCTGGAAAAGTCAACTCTCATCAAAGTCAAAGTCTTTTGTTAATAAAGTCAAAGTCAATGTATTTGTATTTGTTTTCTTGTATTTGTTGTGAGGTATAAATACCTTGTATCCTTGTCTTTGTAATCAGTAGCACACGAATTAGAAAGAGAGAGCAGATTAGAGAAGAGCATATAGTTTCATCATTCTAGTGAGAGAGTAGTGAGAGAAAGTTTAGTTTGTAATCTTGTGATTGAAGATCAATGAATGTGATTTTAGTATTCTCATCTTGATTGTTGTTTAGCAATTAGAACTTGATGAATTTGGGAATAACAATTGGTATCAGAGCAGATCCAAAGTGAAATCAGATCAAGAAATTCAAGAAATTGTTGGTTCGTCACTGTTCTTGAGCAGAAAATCGAATTCTAAGTTGTTGTGAGTTTTTGGAGCAGATTTTGATTAGGTTTTGATCGCAAAGTGTACTAGATCGAGTATATGTACTTTAATTTTCGTATTGCACTGTAATTTTAATCGAATTTGTGATTTTTGTTGAGTTTTTGTTGTAACACCTTAAAAATCAAAGTAAATTAAAACCTGGAAATCTGACAATATAACGAATGTAAAACCATAACCTTTCATAAATGGGATCAGTCCTCCAGACTATACAATCCTATAAAAGGATTTCATCAAAAGAATGGGACTTAACAATGCCCCAGCAATAATACTAATCAATCCCAAAAACCTCGAGACTCAAAACTCGTCTCTCCAAAAACCCCGGCAACCCACCGCTAATGGAAACCTGATACACATACCATTTGAGAAAAAGTGTCAGACTTAAAGTCTGGTGAGAACATACAGTTTATGAAGCTCAAAAGATAAAACATTTGCATCAAGATAACATTTCCAAAGAGATTAAGTTTACAATTTAGGTCCTCGCCACAATCGGGCTTTTTCGTTATAAACATACCACAAAAGGACCGAAAACAAATATTTTACCAAGGATCGTGGCGTAACCCAAAGTTAGGCCAACAATCCGAGTTACGAGCTAAACCAATTGGAGTCCGCGGATACGAATCACAAAGTCCGTGCTTCAACGTGAGATCAAGCCCCAAGCGCAAAACCAAGGTATACTCCTTCACTAGGATCACTATGAACCATGGCTAGTATCCGGCCTCACATAACCGTACCAAGTTGCCCCCGAGGAACAAGTGATCCATAGATACAATTCTGGGGAATGTAACATCCCAACAATACAGTCTACTCCAAAACCTAGGGATCCACTAGTAATGGTAAGGACTCGTCACAACAACATATGTGACCAACCATAAATAAACATATGGTTACAAACACATTTTTATAAACAAAATGCTATTCCCAGTTCAACTTCTGGTAAGAATGAAAATCATTTAAAAGAAGTTTCTTTAAATATTTCTTTCGCATAAACGCACAGGTAAAACATCATTTTACTTTAAATAAGATAAGATCAAAAAGGTAACTTTTGATATGTATACAGTTTAAAATGATAGTAGGAACTCACCTCTGTTTCCTTCTTCTTAACAAGCGCTACCTATGATAACACCGAAAGAATCGGTAAGTCGAAATACAGATAAACCTCTCGTTACTTGAATAGGACTCAAAGACATAGAAGCTAACAACTTAACAGAACCTAAACTGGTCAAAGGACCACACCGGTCGAACAACTACACCGGTCGGACGAACCCCCCAGTCGAACGACTTCCGGTCGAACACAACTATCCGGTCGAACACTCTCGATCGAATAGGCTTCGATCAAACACAACCCACCGGTCGAAGGGCACCGGTCGAACGACACACTGGTCGAACGACCCATCGGTCCTTGCTCATCTGGTCGTCTTGTTCATCAAGAACAACTCGACGCAGACCCAGATCCAAAAATGAGAAATACACAGATCTCAAAATGGAACGGTTTAAAACCTTCACAAAGAGATTCTACGCGGCTAAAAGCATTTAGATCAAAGCATTAAGCTAGATTCATACCTCGATTGTCCGAATCAGTCGATCACTTTTCACTGCTCTTTCTCCTTCTCTTCTTTCTCTCTGGCTTCTTTGATATGAGATCAAATCAAATGAGATATCAGAAATATCTCAGATTTGATTTCTATATATATAACCCAAGTTACACTTTGCCCCCTTGAACTTTGGGTAAAGGTCAACTTCTCACCCAATCCCAAAATTTAGGGTGTTACAATCCTCCCCAACTTGGGAATGATTTCGTCCCCAAAATCCAACTATACAAAGAGATGAGGATATCTACGCTTCATATCCTCCTAAGATTCCCAAGTCACATTTGCTCCTCGGTGATGCTTCCACTGCACCTTGACCAAAGTGACTTCCTTATGACGCAACTTCTTAGTCTTTCTCTCAAAGATGGCGTCGGGTTCTTCCACACAACGGTTACCTTCGTCAACCCTTAACTCTGAGAGGGGAATGACGCTGTCTTCTACCGCCAAACACTTCCGGAGGTAGCAGACATGAAACGTGTTGTGTATTCTACTCAACTCCGGTGGCAGTTCCAACTGGTAGGCCTGCAACCCTACACGCTTAAGTACATTGAAAGGTCCGAGGAAACGAGGACTCAGCTTCCCACGTTTTCCGAACCGTATGATGCCCTTCCATGGCGATACCTTAAGCATAACGCGGTCGCCTACCTGAAATTCCATCGGTCGTCTCTTCTTATCGGCATAGCTCTTCTGACGATATTGAGCCGCTTTCATCCTCTCTCTAATACACTTGACCTTATCGGCAGTCTCTTGCATGATTTCAGGTCCGGCGAACTGCTTCTCTTCCGCTTCTAGCCAACACACGGGAGTCCGACACTTTCGCCCATACAGTGCTTCAAAAGGTGCCATCCCAATGCTCGAGTGGTAGCTATTGTTGTAAGAGAACTCCACCAAAGGCAGGTGAGAGTCCCAACTACCCCCGAAATCGATGACACAAGACCTCAACATGTCTTCCAAGGTTTGGATTGTTCGTTCGCTCTGTCCGTCGGTCTGCGGATGGTAAGCCGTACTCAACTTAACTCGCGTACCAAGCTCTTTCTGAAACCCATCCCAGAAGTTTGAAGTGAACCGGCTGTCGCGATCCGACACGATCGACAAAGGTATTCCATGCCTCGAGACCACCTTATCGATATAAGGCTTCGCCAACTTATCCATCGGTAAAGTCTCGCGCATAGGCAGAAAGTGAGCGCTCTTCGTCAATCTATCCACTATCACCCAGATGGTATCGTGTCCCCGAAGAGTTTTAGGCAACTTCGTCACGAAGTCCATGGTGATATGCTCCCACTTCCACTCGGGAATCTCTAAAGACTGAAGACTCCCATACGGTCTCTGATGTTCGGCCTTAACTTGCGAACACGTCACACAACGCTCAACGTAACGTGCCACATCAAGCTTCATCACCGGCCACCAATAGTGCAACTTCAAGTCCCTGTACATCTTCGTACTTCCTGGGTGAATGGAATACTTGGACTTTTGTGCGTCTTCTAGCAACAGCTCACGGTTTCCCCCAACCTTTGGCACCCACACACGACCACTGAACAGTTTCACTCCGCGGCTATCCTCCGTTAAGAGTAAACGCTATTTTGTCATGACTTCCTCTTTGAGATTCTCTTCTAACAATGCTTCCATCTGAGATGTCTTGATCTTCTCAATAAGGCTAGACACTAGCTCGATTCTTGAATGGGTAGCCCGAATACTCCCGCTATAGTCCTTTTGACTTAGCGCATTGGCCACCACGTTTGCCTTACCGGGATGGTAAAGCAATTCACAGTCATAGTCTTTCAACAACTCGAGCCACCGCCTTTGCCTCATATTCAGCTCTTTCTGACCAAAGACATACTTCAGGCTCTTGTGATCCGTGTAAAGAGTACACTTCGTGCCGTAGAGGTAATGTCGCCAAAGCTTCAAAGCGAACACCACCGCTGCTAACTCCAGATCATGGGTTGGATAATTCTGCTCGTGTATCTTAAGCTGCCTCGAGGCATAAGCGATTACCTTGCCTCGTTGCATCAACACGCAACCCAATCCCATCTTTGAAGCGTCGTTGTACACCACGAAATCTTCCGACCCTTCAGGTAACGTCAAGATCGGAGCTTCACACAACTTCTTTTGAAGGATCCGGAACGCCTTCTCTTGGGTTTCAGTCCATTCAAACTTCACATTCTTCCGAGTCAGAACTGTCAAGGAAGAAGCGATCTTGGAAAAGTCTTGAATGAATCTCCTGTAGTATCCCGCCAGACCCAAGAAACTTCGGATCTCTGACGGACTCTTAGGAGGCTCCCAATTCATCATAGCTTCAATCTTGGAGGGATCTACTTTCACTCCGTCCCGAGTGACTACGTGCCCCATAAATTGTACTTCCTTAAGCCAAAATTCGCACTTGGAAAACTTGGCGTACAATCTCTCTTTTCTCAACACTTCCAGAACTTCACGAAGATGCTGCTCGTGCTCTGTTTCACTCTTGGAGTACACGAGTATGTCGTCAATGAATACAATGACCGACTTGTCGAGGAATGGTCGGCACACTCTATTTATCAAGTCCATAAACACCGCTGGTGCGTTCGTCAGACCAAAAGGCATTACAAGGAACTCGTAATGGCCGTAACGCGTTCTGAAAGCCGTTTTCGGAACATCTTCTTCTCTCACCTTCACTTGGTGATAGCCTGATCGTAAGTCGACTTTGGAGAAACAACCCGCTCCTTGAAGTTGATCGAACAAGTCGTCTATTCTCGGAAGCGGATACCTGTTCTTCACTGTAGCTTTGTTCAACTCACGATAGTCGATGCACATTCTCATTGTGCCATCCTTCTTCTTGACAAATAAGACCGGAGCTCCACAAGGTGACGAACTCGGTCTTATGAATCCCTTCTCAAAAAGCTCTTGGAGTTGTGCTACCATCTCTTGCATCTCCGATGGCGCTAAACGATAAGGTGCTTTAGCGATCGGTGCAGCGCCTGGCACAAGATCAATCCGAAACTCTACCTGACGATCGGGCGGCAACCCGGGCAAGTCGTCCAGAAAGACATCTGGATACTCCCGCACGATCTTCACATCTTCCAGCTTGGACTTCTCTAACTTGGCATCGATCACATAGGCTAGAAAGGACGAACATCCTTTTACTAAACACTTGCGTGCTTTTGCCATTGTGATTATTGCCACTTCACCCTTTCTCTTTTCGCCATTGATGACCACGACCTCTCCAGAGGGGTTGGGAAGTCGAATCATCTTCTTGGAACACACAAACTCGGCCTGATTGTTTGACAACCAATCCATACCGATTACAACATCAAAACCCCCGATTGACATTGATAGCAGATCGATCGGGAATTCTCTCCCTTCGATGCTAAGAGCACACTGCTTCAGAATTTCGTGGATCAGAACTTGCCTACCATCTGCTATTTCTACTACTAATGCATCCTCAAGACTAGTAGTGGGCATAGCAATTTTCTGACGGAATAATTCAGATACGAAAGAGAAACTAGCACCCGTATCGAACAAAATACGAGCAGCTACAGAGTTTATAAGAAAAGTACCCGATACCACATCAGCGGATGCTCTAGCCTCTTCGGCCGTCATCTGAAATGCTCGACTCTGAACCTTAGGAGGGTTCTCCTTCCTTGCTGGCGCGCTACCCGACACAAGCTTCGGGCAATCTCTCTTTACATGCCCCGGTGCCTTACACTCGTAACAGACGATTCCACTGACCGGGCAATCTCTGACAGTATGACCGGGCTTCCCACACTTATAGCAAACTTGAGAATTGTTGTAACAGTTACCGTGATGCTTGGTTCGACACCTCGGGCACCACTTAGCTTCCTGATAACTGCTGAAGTTGCGGTTTCCGACAAAAGGTCGGGTCCGCTTGGGAGGTACTGAACTGCTCTCCCACTTTCTCTTTTCAGGCACCACCACTGCCTTCTCAGATTTGCCCTTCGCAAACATCTCTTCCATAAATTGAGCTTCTTCCACCATCTCTCGGAGGTTAGAAGCCTTGAAATTATGGACCATAGATTGCATGTCCGCTGGCAAGCCATTGAGATAAGCTTTCATCTTGTCTTTCTCTGTTGGGGCAGCGTGCCCCACCAGACTAAGTTTCTCCATAAACTGACGGGTATACTCCCTCACCGTCAGGATCCCTTTCACCAAAGACCGGAATTCTTTCTCAATTCGGTCCATGGTCCTCTCGTTGCAAAACTCCTCTAGCAGCTTCTTCTTGAACTCGGCCCACGACAACTGAGCCAGTACTTCCGGAGATAGAGTGGATTGGATGATATTCCACCAGATGAGTGCAGTGTCCCTCAGCAGTTGGGTACCAAACCGCACCCTCTGATCATCACCACATTCGGAAGAACCAAAAGCTTGCTCAACCGCTCAGATCCACTTAACGCACACCACCGGGTCGTCAGAACCGAAGAATTCTGGCGGTCCGCAGCCCAGAAAGGACTTATAGGAACAACTCTTCCTGTTCCCCGGAGCTTCAGAACTCATGCGCTCTACTGCCGTGACCCTTATACCATCATCACCAGAACCTACTACGACGTTCTCCACCACCGTCTCACTTCTCCGATGGTTCACGTCGCGGTCCTCCATCGCTTTTAGCAGAAAATCTTGCTGCTTAGCCATCTCTTCTCTCATTGCCAACATCACGCTGGCCAACAACTCTGACTAGGGATTAGCATCCCCTATAACTGGGTGAGACGAAGCCAGGTCCACACGCGGAATGACCTCTGGCCCCCCACCTAGTATTTGTTGAACTGGCGGACGCACGACAACCTCAACTCCTTCCGGCTGATCAGCTGTGGAGGCTGTCGCTTCCAGACCGTCCACACGAGCACGCGGTCTACCACGCGTATTCACCATGCTGAACAACTTCACAGAACAAGAAAGAGATAAGAGAGAGATAGGAAAACACGAAAGGAAAACGTACTATCACATTATCAATTGTCATATCAACAGCAAATCAAGGACTCTTACGTACAATATCCTCATAATAACATTAGCTAAGTGAAATTATGAACATACAACACATAACGGTTCTTGTCACCACCATTACAACGCCTGATAAACGTACTTTCCGTTGACTCTAAGACTAACCCATCTTAGGAGCTCTACCCAAATCTCGCGGATCAATTCTTAGCATACGCAGTCTAAGTCTAGACATCTTACATTCATGCCTAGTTCGCTTAAACTAGAGCTCTGATACCAACTTGTAACACCTCAAAAATCAGAGTAAATTAAAACCTGGAAATCTGACAATATAACGAATGTAAAACCATAACCTTTCATAAATGGGATCAGTCCTCCAGACTATACAATCCTATACAAGGATTTCATCAAAAGAATGGGACTTAACAATGCCCCAGCGATAATACTAATCAATCCCAAAAACCTCGAGACTCAAAACTCGTCTCTCCAAAAACCCCGGCAACCCACCGCTAATGGAAACCTGATACACATACCATTTGAGAAAAAGTGTCAGACTTAAAGCCTGGTGAGAACATACAGTTTATGAAGCTCAAAAGATAAAACATTTGCATCAAGATAACATTTCCAAAGAGATTAAGTTTACAATTTAGGTCCTCGCCACAATCGGGCTTTTTCGTTATAAACATACCACAAAAGGACCGAAAACAAATATTTTACCAAGGATCGTGGCGTAACCCAAAGTTAGGCCAACAATCCGAGTTACGAGCTAAACCAATTGGAGTCCGCGGATACGAATCACAAAGTCCGTGCTTCAACGTGAGATCAAGCCCCAAGCGCAAAACCAAGGTATACTCCTTCACTAGGATCACTATGAACCATTGCTAGTATCCGGCCTCACATAACCGTACCAAGTTGCCCCCGAGGAACAAGTGATCCATAGCTACAATTCTGGGGAATGTAACATCCCAACAATACAGTCTACTCCAAAACCTAGGGATCCACTAGTAATGGTAAGGACTCGTCACAACAACACATGTGACCAACCATAAATAAACATATGGTTACAAACACATTTTTTTAAACAAAATGCTATTCCCAGTTCAACTTCTGGTAAGAATGAAAATCATTTAAAAGAAGTTCCTTTAAATATTTCTTTCGCATAAACGCACAGGTAAAACATCATTTTACTTTAAATAAGATAAGATCAAAAAGGTAACTTTTGATATGTATACAGTTTAAAATGATAGTAGGAACTCACCTCTGTTTCCTTCTTCTTAACGAGCGCTACCTATGATAACACCGAAAGAATCGATAAGTCGAAATACAGATAAACCTCTCGTTACTTGAATAGGACTCAAAGACACAGAAGCTAACAACTTAATAGAACCTAAACTGGTCAAAGGACCACACCGGTCGAACAACTACACCGGTCGGACGACCCCCCCGGTCGAACGACTTCCGGTCGAACACAACCATCCGGTCGAACACTCTCGATCGAATAGGCTTCGATCAAACACAACCGACCGGTCGAAGGGCACCGTTCGAAGGACACCGGTCGAACGACACACTGGTCGAACGACCCACCGGTCGAACGACCCATCGGTCCTTGCTCATCTGGTCGTCTTGTTCATCAAGAACAACTCGACGCAGACCCAGATCCAAAAATGAGAAATACACAGATCTCAAAATGGAACGGTTTAAAACCTTCACAACGAGATTCTACGCGGCTAAAAGCATTTAGATCAAAGCATTAAGCTAGATTCGTACCTCGATTGTCCGAATCAGTCGATCACTTTTCACTGCTCTTTCTCCTTCTCTTCTTTCTCTCTGGCTTCTTTGATATGAGATCAGATCAAATGAGATATCAGAAATATCTCAGATTTGATTTCTATATAGATAACCCAAGTTACACTTTGCCCCCTTGAACTTTGGGTAAAGGTCAACTTCTCACCCAATCCCAAAATTCAGGGTGTTACATTTGTTCTTGAGTAGTAAGTCACTGTTTCATCGATTTTTCGTATTGTAAGTGATTGTTTGTAAGTTTCTTGAGTTGTAATTTGTTCTAGAGTTGTAATCGAGCAACAATAAAGAGTTTAAGATCATTTGGACCAAGAAAAGATCGATTTCAGTTGAAAAAGATGGTTTTTGGGTCGACAAACGGAAGAACGCGCTAGATCGCTAGAACGCGCACGTTCATTGTGAAACGCGCAAGGTTCATCCGCAAGAACACGCAAGTCAAAGGATAAATTTTGGTCTCAAACGCGCAAGGCGTTATCTACGAGTTCTAGAAACTCGCTAATCAAGTCTGCGAGTTTGAAAAAATTGGAATTTTTTTTAAGGACTAGAACGCGATAGTAGTGATCTGCGAGTTCTACAAACGCGCTAATCAAAGCCAGCGAGTTTCGGGAGGAATAGTGATTTGCGAGTTCTTCTGCCTGTGAGTTTGAGGAGAAACAGTGGTCAGCGAGTTTATCGACCTGCAAGTTTGAAACTTCAAGAAATAATTCTAAGTGTTGAAACGCGCAAGAGTAGCTAGCGAGTTTGGTTTAAACGTGCAAGCTTCGACGTACGAGTTTGGGAAACGCGCACGCTTTAATCTGCGAGTTTCAGCATGAATAGTCTTTAGCGAGTTTAGGCACTTGAGAGTTTCGTCGATCTGCGAGTTTTATCTGAGAGTTTGATCTGCGTGTTTGCTTGCGAGTTTCTCAAAACACACAAATATCTGCGAGTTTGCTTGCGAGTTTGCATGAGAATTTATAGAACACGCAAGACTCAGTCTTCGAGTTATTCAGTCTGCGAGTTTTAGGGCTTGCGAGTTCAATAGTGACTTGCGAGTTCTGATACTTAGTCAAATTTTTTGAATTTACTGATTTTTCTAGATTTCAAGATTTTTCTTGTAATTTCATACTTTGGACTAACGATCATTTCAAGTTCTTTTTAATTGAAACAGGATGTCTTCTCAAGGAAAAATGTCATCAAAAGAAGAGATTGCTAATCTTAAAGCAGAGCTTCTTCATCTTGAAGGCCGATTTGCACAAAGTTGTAAAAAGTTGAAAGATTTACATAAGGACGTTGCTGTATGTAAAAGTCATTTGGAATATTACAAGAAGAAACATGATGATCAAGTTGACATTTATAATAAGCTTAATGAGTGGATGCATGCACATATAGGTTACCTGAAGAAGTCAACAGGTTTAGGTCAATATTCAGAATTTTTTGCCAAATATAAGGAACATTTTCAACAACTTGAAAAGGAAGTTATTCAAGTCTTGAAAGATGACAAATGGTTGGAAGCTGAGAAATTAAAGACTGAGAGTTCTGATTTTCTGCAAAAGTTCTCTGATTTGGAATCTCAAATAATCCAAATTCAGCAAATAGATTCTGTTGACAGTTATGAGATGAAGATTAAGAATCTAGTGGGTGCTAATGCTGAGCTTCAAAAGAAAATATCTGATCTGGAGAAAAAGATGGTTGAAGAAAGATCTGATTTTGAGACTAAAAAGAAAGGATTTGTAAAGAAGTTCTCAGATTTTTCTAGAAAATGTGCTGACGAGAAGAAGACGGTTGAGCTTAAATGCGTTAAACTTTCTCAACAAATCTCTGATTTTGAGAAAGTGATCATTATTGAAAGAGAAAAGTTTGCAAAGGATAAAAAGGAGATTGAGCAGAAGAATGTTGAGTTTTTTAAGGAGATATCTGATGGAAGAAAGAATGTGGAAAAGGATTTTGAAGAAGAAAGAATTATTTTTGGGACTGAGATAAGGAAATTAATTGCAAAGTTATCTGAACTATCTGAGAATGCGCTTATAGAGCAACAAACGAAGTCTGAATTCAAGACAAAGATTGATCTTCTTGTAAAAGAAAGAGACAGTTTCGCTTCAAAGATTAAAGAGTTTGAAAAGACTGTTTCAAAGGTGGTGGTGACTGAGCAGACGACTCCAGAGTCACAAATCCACACACCTCAAAATAATTCAGCTGATTTTAAAAAGACAGCCTCAAGCTCACACATGAAACCTGTTTCTTCAAGAAGGTTAGTCAATTCATTCAATCAGATTCATACTTCTAATATTTTCTATGATCAACATGTAGATGGTTCGGGTACACAAAGAAGAAGAAAATATCAAGAAGAGAAACTGGTATGGAAAGTGAAACCAGTGGATGATGATGAGAAGAATGATGAGAAGAAGGAAGAAAAGAAAGGAAAGAAGAAAGAAAACAAATCATTTGTATCTGCATCAAATGCAAAGAAGAACAAAGTGCTTAAAGGTAAACCTGATCTTGCTTACTCGAGAGATCAAATGTTCAGGTTATCTAAGAAAAGGTATTGTTCTTACTGTAATACATTTGATTTTGTTCATAAAGCTAGTGATCATTACTGGTATGGTTCTTATCCAGTTACTCCCATTCGAACTGCAACTAACACACATGGTCCCAAATACCAGTGGGTACCAAAACCGAAAGCTGATTTTGTGTTGCAGGCACCTCAAGTCAAGGGGGAGTAAGAGAACCAAGGCTTCTAAGTATGTCAGCTTAGAACCCGTGCTTCAACGAAGATCGACTTCTAAACACACCAGTTTAGGACTCGTACTTCAATGCTTAAAGAGATGCTACTCCCGGGTTGATAAGAGATTTACTCAGATACTCAAATGAGGAAATCAACCTTCAAGGGGGAGTACATAATTTTTTCTGGAAATATGTATTCGGAAGATATGACGAACTACATTTCAAAGGAAGTTGTAGATCTCTATCATGTGCTTTTTCACTGATAAATTTCAGATGCATATTTCAGGGGGAGTAAAAGATTATGATTTCTGATTACTTCAAATCAGAACTTGTACATTAATTGTTTTACTGCTTTATGTCATTTTAATTTTCGAATAAATTTTGTGAATAAAGTTTGACTAGACTTTGAGACTTATACAGAATGAGAGAAGTTGACACGATCATATCTTAATGACTTCAGCTGACTGTATGACAATTAAGATTGCACGAAAAGGTAAATTTCTTATCTTAATCTCAAATATATCTGGAAGAAGGACAACTTTCAGGTATAGAAAACATATTCTTAAATGTTCAAACCACTTCCCGATTTTTAATCAGATTTTATAATTTGGAAGTGTGATTTTAAATGTTTTCATTTTTATTTTGTGCTTACATGTTTACAAACCGTGTGTTTCCAAAGATAAATACTTGAGTATTGTCTTTTCTATATACTTTCAAGTATTCACACATACTGGTTTGAATTTTTGTTCAACATGTTCTTACCATGTCTCTAAATTGAAACAATTTTTATTCTATGGTAAGACACTTCACTTGTATTCAAAGAATTTTGAGCGATATTTCATTTCGAAACGGTCATTTCAAGAATGTCTATATCTTGTTTCGTATAAACAAATATCAATTATTCTTTACCATAAGTTTTAATTGCTATATCATTCATTTCTGATCATTTTCATACAATGTCATATTTTCAAACAAGTCTTTTGCACTCATGTTTATTCATTCAATATACTTGTTTGAAAATACTTCAATGTTTAAAAATGCTCATATTTTCATGATTACTTTTTGAGCATACATTCATCTGATATTTGTATATGATCTTTAACTGTTACAGTTAAACCATTTTTGCAACTCATGCTTAATAGGAAACTTGGGTTCTTTGTGCTAGGACTTAAATGAACTTCTATGGATTCACGTTAACCAGTGTTTCCTACCCAAGAAGTTAATCCTTTAGTGATTGAGTGTGAGGAGTCTAAAAGAAATGAGTGTGGGTGTGATGAGGTAAAATGGAAAAGAGAGTTTGGTTAGTAGTGAGCTTAATGATTAAAAGAAAGAGGGTGTGAGATCAGAGTAAAAGAATATCAAACTCTGCACCAACTACTTTCTGAGCTGGGCAGCCACATTACTAATGTTTCACATTTCTTCGTGAACGTTATTGAAACAGGCAACTAGCCCATGCCAACTCTTGAATAAACACCACAAGCTACTCATTTTCTTCTCAAAAAGAAAATGTTTCATATTTTTCTGGGGACGCAACATATAATCTATTTGGTTTTCATTTGGAAAATCTGGATATTGAAAAAGAAGGAAGTCTGCCCCACCTTCGCACTTCAATCATGCACTTAGAGTCTGTGTTTATCTACTGTTGTCTCAGTGGTTTACACAATGTTGAGCCTTATTGAAAAGCAATATTCGTGCTTAATTCTTTCTACACTTGCACGAACACACAAGGAATTTGTTTCTTTGTCATAACATTAATAGAAATTGCCTTTGTGGTATTTCGATGATTGGATGGAAGCCCTGGGGGAGTGAACATCAAAAAGCTCCTTTCTAATGTGTATTTGTTACACACAGTGACTTCGTGTTACTGACAGGCATTTTAACTGATTCATTTGTTGATTCAGGAGTTACATGTTTCTATTTTGTCTAGATTTGAAAAGATCTGGATGAATACATTGTTCGAATTGGCAATTAATCAGAGGCTCTTGGACAGATTAGATTGGTCAAAGACATTTCTTGGAGAGAAAGTTTTGATGATATTAATGCTCAAATCATCAAAAAGGGGGAGAAGAGTTCAAGAAATGTTTGAGAAAGCAAAGAAGAATACAAGAAATGTTTGAAAGTTTTTGAATGGAAAAGAATAGAAGTGTTGAAGATTATTTGTTGAAGCAAAGTGTGTTTTGTCTGAAAGAGGTTTGGTTACAACCTTGGGAGATTGTTAATATTCTTGAAGATCAGTTTTTGAAGAAGATTGCTGAAAGTTTTTAAAGATACTGTGCTTATCAGAGAAGGGGAGATTGTAAAGATTTCATACTAATAGGGGGAGCATGAGAATTGGTTGAGAAATTCATGTTTGTATCAAAAGGGAAGATTTCAAGAGAAGATACAGATTGTTAAAAGGGGGAGTTACTTCAATCGAGCTTAATCAAAGAGAAGATCGCATTGCTAAATCTTTTAGTAATGATCTTGATCCAAAGGTGGAGATTGTTAGAGCACAAATATGTTGGATTCAAGATCATAAAGATTGATGATAAAAGATGAAGAAGTCAAAGCTGGAAAAGTCAACTCTCATCAAAGTCAAAGTCTTTTGTTAATAAAGTCAAAGTCAATGTATTTGTATTTGTTTTCTTGTATTTGTTGTGAGGTATAAATACCTTGTATCCTTGTCTTTGTAATCAGTAGTACACGAATTAGAAAGAGAGAGTAGATTAGAGAAGAGCATATAGTTTCATCATTCTAGTGAGGGAGTAGTGAGAGAAAGTTTAGTTTGTAATCTTGTGATTGAAGATCAATGAATGTGATTTTAGTATTCTCATCTTGATTGTTGTTTAGCAATTAGAACTTGATGAATTTGGGAATAAAAATTGGTATCAGAGAAGATCCAAAGTGAAATCAGATCAAGAAATTCAAGAAATTGTTGGTTCGTCACTGTTCTTGAGCAGAAAATCGAATTCTGAGTTGTTGTGAGTTTTTGGAGCAGATTTTGATTAGGTTTTGATCGCAAAGTGTACTAGATCGAGTATATGTACTTTAATTTTCGTATTGCACTGTAATTTCAATCGAATTTGTGATTTTTGTTGAGTTTTTGTTCTTGAGTAGTAAGTCACTGTTTCATCGATTTTTCGTATTGTAAGTGATTGTTTGTAAGTTTCTTGAGTTGTAATTTGTTCTATTGGTTGGGCTCGATAACCGCGTAACCTTTATTGAGGGCTCGAGGTAGATATCGTGGGTGGTTGAACTCGATGCCCATTTGTAATCTAGTCTGGTTACTCATCATGGAATTTAGTGTCCGCGCTTGAATTCTAGTGAGTGGTCCCCAAGTCCTGTTTTGTTTATGTATGCTTGCGGTGGTGCTCTGGAAGAGCCGTATACAAAGTTAAGTCTTGCGGTGGTGCCCAGAGTGAGCCGGATACGGGGACTTGTGACTTTGTGGTGAGACTCATTAGCGGTCGAGTAAACACTAGGATCAGTGGTGTCTTGCGGTGGTAGCTCAGATGAGCCGGATACGGGGAACCATGGTCTTATGTGAAACTCGAGAACATCGATAAGTGGCCTAACTTTGTGTGCCCGCCACATTTGATGGAATTCGGGTATCCCCCATCACCGAAAGGTGTTGTTTTTGGGTATTGAGTTTTATTATCCAAGTTTTCGGTGGCGTTTTGTTGAAGTTAAATAGAAAGTTTTATTTTGGAGAGTTATCTCTTACTTGATGAAATGTCGAAATTTTTAATTAGTTGCTCTTACCAAATTTGAGGGTGTTACAAGTTGGTATTAGAGCTTAAGTTTGAGAGAATTAGGTATTGATTTTGGATGCCTAGACTCAAACTAGCATAATTTTAAGTAATTGACCGTGAGATTGCACAATTAGATACTTTAAGATTGGATGATTTGAGGTGGTTGGAGTCACTAGGAACGAGAATCACGCTGAAAATGGCAAGGATGATCATGTATAGTACGTTCATAATAGCACCTGGCCAGTGTTATGGTGAACCTACAAGTTACGTGTGTATGCTTGAACTGCCTTGGTATGATAACCGTTGGGGTAGTGAAGCAATTTCTATATGGGTAGCCATTATAAGGAGCTGATGATTTTAGTATTTGTTACTTGGAGTAACGGCAAGCATGGTGATTGCGTTAAGTGGACAGTTCCGAGTCGGATTAGAACCATAGACTTTTGGAACCGATGATATTTCGAGGAGAAATTATGAGGTGAATCTATGAAATCCTTGACCTTCGCTTTAAGATGTTGAGCATCTGGATGACGATAGTGTAACTAAGAAATCAAGGAGCGTGGTTTCAAAGTGTTGAGTGCCAATCAAATTCATGCATGAAATGTATTTCTGGAATAAATTACATTAATTATTTCTCATGTTTCTAAATCGTCATGTGGGTTAAATTGCAAATCTTGAAGCAATGTTTTAGCACACACAAGGTTTTGAACCATGATTTTGTGCATGTAGAAAATTGTTTTATGACATGAGGTTTCAAAATATTGTTGAAGATTTTTTTTATTCATATTGTTGTCCAACGTTATTTCAAGTTTTGCGATATGCGTATTTTGTTGTTGTTTGGGGACTTGGATAAGTAACTGCGGTTTACGACTTTAACATTGGATCTCCTCCACGTATATTAAGGTTTTGGACGAAAAGTTATCTCCCATTATCTTGGTGTTTGAGTTTTATTGAGAATTTTAATTCTTGCAATTTTGTGGATTTAATGGGGTGGCTTTAATGGCGTCAAGTGGTCTCGTTTTCCTTGAGCTCTGTGTGAGTTGCTAATAGCATGCATACATGTCCATTTGGAACTTCCGTCATAGTGTTTTAGCTAACACTTTAGCCAATGAGAGCATATTATTATTTGTCATTGAACTTGGAACTGACATAAATTATTTTATGTTTTAAACAAAGTGCATGCACATATCACCTTACTCGTTTTACGAAATAACGACCGCATGTAAGTTTTGTTGCGGAATTCTTGAGAGTTTTACGCGTGTGGCGGTTGTGACCACTTTGTACACCTACCGAGTAAAAGGTAGTAGATTCTGTTCGTACGATTAATCTTTTTTAAAACTTTTACATTTAGAGGATTCTATAAAAGGTAAATTGGCATAGTAGTTTGAAAACCTTGAACTCATTAGAGCTATAGTTGTAAGCCCTTTGTTAGAGGTTGTGCTTAAGGACGGAAGGAGTCCTCAGAGTTTGAGGTGTTGGAGGACCTGACTTATGGTCAGTTTTGAACTATGAATTTCAACCTTGTAATCTAGTTCACACAGAAGAATTTGAGGCGTTAGACCTGTACTCTTCCCAGTTAATTAAGTGACGATCTTTATGCTTCGACAAACCTTAGTGATAAAACCGTGTGTGGTTGTTTGGGTATGGGTGGTTTTGAATTTGTGGGCCAATGGTACGACGACATGCTATGTGTCTATGGCATATCACCTTAATGGGTATCTGTGAATAATGATGATGTTATGGTTGGCTAGTAAGGATGTTTGATTTGGGTGATTATTTCCAAGAGTAGGTGTCAGTCTCGAATCGACACTGCTAATTGGGAATGGAATATTTGGTAGTATACCCACATGGCAGTATAGTCATTCCGAGGATAGATGTCGACACTCTATTTTGAGGACAATAACTGTTGGTGTGCTTCAGTGTACTTCCGATAGATCTAGTGTGTCTGCAGGTCAAACGGTAACCTTAAGGAAATTAGATGTTGATTTAGAATCAATCATTGGTGTTTCGATAATTGTCAAGACTTTTGCTGATTTGGCAATCGAAGTTTGAGCGCATGGCTGGAGTTGTGTAACCTTGGAGTTTGGGATAAGCGACTATCTGTAGAGTGTGTTGGTACGTTTCTGGGGGAAACATCAGACCAATGCTGGGATCTATGGAAGTTTGGGATCCCTTGCAGACATCGTGTTTGTGTCAGCTTTGAGGTTGTGTTGGTTCAGACCAAACTAGTCGTTAGAAAATTTCGTCGAATGACGATAACTCCTTAGTGGTAATGTTTATTGGAGATATTTGGTGAGAATGTCGAGGTAGACTTTAAGTACAAATCGATTATTGAGGAGACCTTGTTGCGTTGTATTTAGAGGTATCTAAGGGAAATGTTTGCTTTGGGGTATTCTTGGTGGAAAAGACTAAATAAGGTCGTGAGTTACTCTTGAGGCTTTTTGAGCAACATAAGGTTGGGAGGCAACCCAGATTTAATGTTAAGGAAGTGATTAAGCCAGGACTCAACGTTCATCCCAACTTGGGTGAGTTATATGGAAAGTCGAGGTGGAGTTTGCGATGGCTCGTTATGAGAAACGCAGCGACAACCTTAACCGGGATGTAATCGGGTTAGTATATGAAGTAAGGTTTCGTGAAGGGGACTCCTTTTTGGATAGGAAATCAATTGATCTTTCCAAGTGCGATGTTGGGTGCTTGGTTGGTGCTAGATTTTGAGGACGAAATCTTTTTTAAGGTTGGGAGGATTGTAAGACCCCGATTTCGAAAAGGTATCATTTCAAGTTAATATAGAAATCGGTATTTTAAGGGAAAAATAAGATATGGGATTTTAGACTTGAATCCTAGATTTTATAGTCTTAATGGATGAAGGATTCAATTACGAGTCCAACGGTTCTTTCCGGAGCGAAATTGGAGCTATAACGAAGAGGTTTCTTCCAAAACAGTGAACGATAAGAAAACCAGGGGAAGCGGGCGACTTATGCCGCAACTTAAGGTCGCGAGGTAAGTCGCGAAACCCCCTGGTCGAGCTTAAAACCCGATTTTCAGCCACCAAACTTCATTTCTTCATATCTTCTTCATCACAACTCCGATTTTGGTGATTCAAGTTGCCATGTGCAACAGGTTCCGTTTGGGAATAGGTCTAGTGACACTGGGCTGAGAGGAGTGCTAGTCGTGTGCTCAAATGATGGATATCTTAGTGAAGTCTTCCCCACTTGTTTTCGGGAAGAGCAACTTATAGTTGGGATTAAGTAACACCGACTTTGGTCTAGTCCTTGTATAAGACTAGAGTTTATATTTGTTGAAGTTCAATAGAAAGTTTTATTTTGGAGAGTTATCTCTTACTTGATGAAATGTCAAAATTTTTAATTAGTTGCTCTTACCAAATTTGAGGTGTTACAAGTTGGTATCAGAGCTTAAGTTTGAGAGAATTAGATATTGATTTTGTATGCGTAGACTCAAACTAGCGTAATTATAAGTAATTAACCGTGAGATTGCACAATTAGATACTTTAAGATTGGAAGATTCAAGGTGGTTGGAGTCACTAGGAACGGGAATCATGCCGAAAATGGCAAGGATGATCATGTACAGTACGTTCATAATAGCACCTGGCCAGTGTTATGGTGAACCTACAAGTTACGTATGTATGCTTGAACTGCCTTGGTATGATAACCGTTGGGGTAGTGAAGCAATTTCTATATGGGTAGCCATTAGAAGGAGTTGATGATTTTAGTATTCGTTACTTGGATTAACGGCAAGTATGGTGATTGCATTAAGTGGACAATTCCGAGTCGGATTGATTGGTTGGATTAGAACCATAGACTTTTGGAACCAATGATATTTCGAGGAAAAATTATGAGGTGAATCTATGAAATCCTTGACCTTCGCTTTAAGATGTTGAGCATGTGGATGATGATAGTGTAACTAAGAAATCAATGAGCGTGGCTTCAAAGTGTTGAGTGCCGATCAAATTCATGCATGAAATGTATTTCTTGAATAAATTACATTAATTATTTCTCATGTTTCTAAATCGTCATGTGGGTTAAATTGCAAATCTTGAAGCAATGTTTTAGCAATGTTTTAGCACACACAAGGTTTTGAACCATGATTTCGTGCATGTACAAAATTGTTTTATGACATGAGGTTTCAAAACGTTGTTGAAGATTTTCTTTATTCATATTGTTGTCCAACGTTATTTCGAGTTTTGCGATATGCGTATTTTGTTGTTGTTTTCAGAAGATGTTGGAGGACCGGGATACGAGCCTCAGGAGGCATGAGGCAGTGGAGGAGAATGTGTTAGTTGGCTCTGGGGGCACTGGGAACAGAGTCAGAATGGAGGAGAAAAGGATTGTGAGTGCTCCGAGAAGTGGGAAGAGTTGTTCCTACAAGTCTTTTCTGGGTTGCGGACCATCAGAGTTCTCTGGTTCCGAAGACCCAGTTGCGTGTGTTAAAAGGATCCGATCTATCGAACAGGCCTTCGATTCAACCGAGCATGGTGATGACCAGAGGGTAAGGTTTGGTACACAACTGCTCCGGGATACAGCGCTGACGTGGTGGAATGTTATCCAGTCCACCCTCTCTCCTACTGTTTTGGCCCAACTGACTTGGGACCAATTCAAGATAAAGTTATTAGAGGAATACTACAATGAGAGGGCCGTAGATCAGATCGAGGCAGAGTTCCGAGCGCTGGAGAAAGGGAATTTGACGGTGAAAGAGTATACCCGTCAGTTCATGGAAAAGCTGGGTTTAATGGGGCATGTAGCCTCAACTGAAAAGGAGAAGTTTAAGGCCTATGTGAAGGGTCTACCGTCGGACATGATGACCATGGTCCGAAACTCGAAGGCTTTTAACCTTCGGGAGAGGATTGAAGAGGCATAGTTTATGGAGGAGGTTTACGCGAGAGGTAAACCTGAGAAGGCTGTAGCAGTTGTTGAGAAGAGGAAATGGGAGAGCAGTTCAGTACCTCCCAAGAGAACCCGACCTTTTGTCGGGAACCGAAGTTTTAGCAGTTATCAAGAAGCTAGGTGGTGCCAGAAGTGCAGAATCAAGCACCACGGTAACTGTAATACCACTCTTCAAACTTGCAGCAAGTGTGGGAAGTCTGACTACACCACCCGTGACTGTCAGATCAGAGGGATTGTCTGTTTTGAGTGCAAGACACCGGGACACATGAGGAGAGATTTCCCGAAGCTCATGTCAGGTAGCGCGCCAGTGAAGAAAGAAAATCCATCTAGGGTTCCGGGCCGAGCGTTTCAGATGACGACCGATGAAGCCAAGTCATCCGCTGATGTGGTATCGGGTACATTTCTTATAAACTCAGTACCTGCTCGTGTTTTATTCGATACGGGTGCCAGTTTCTCTTTTATATCTGAGTTGTTCCGTCAAAAGATTGCTATGCCCACTACTAGTCTTGAGGATGCTTTAGTGGTTGAGATAGCAGATGGTAGTCAAGTTCTGATCCACGATGTTCTGAAGAAGTGTACTCTCAGAATCGAAGGGAGAGACTTCCCTATCGATTTGTTGCCGATGTTAATCGGGGGTTTTGATGTTGTGGTCGACATGAATTGGTTAGCGAACAATACCAATCCATGCCGAGTTTGTATGTTCCAAGAAATTAATTCGACTTCCCACTCCCAGTGGCGAAGTTGTTGTGATTTATGGTGAGAAGAGGAAGGGAGATGTGGAAATAATCACCATGACTAAAGCACGCAAGTGTTTGGTGAAGGGATGCTCGTCTTTACTAGCCTACGTGGTCGACGCCAAGCTAGAGAAGTTAAAGCTTGAAGATGTGAAGGTTGTGCGTGAGTTTCCAGACGTCTTTCCGAACGACTTGCCCAGCTTGCCACCCGATCGTCAAGTGGAGTTTCGGATTGATCTCGTACCGGGAGCGGCTCCTATTGTTAGAGCCCCTTACCGGTTAGCGCCAGCAGAGATGCAGGAGATGATGGCTCAACTCCAAGAACTTTTGGAGAAGGGTTTCGTAAGACCGAGCTCGTCGCCTTGGGGAGCCCCGGTCTTATTTGTTAAGAAGAAGGATGGCATAATGAGAATGTGCATCGATTATCGTCAGTTGAACAAAGCAACAGTGAAGAACAGATATCCGCTTCCCAGGATTGACGACTTGTTCGATCAACTCCAAGGAGCGGGGTGTTTTTCCAAGATCGACTTACGTTTGGGTTACTGTTGGGTCTGAAATGTGCTAAGGATGGTTACTACTACTAGACATGACTATTACTACTGCCTGAGGAAGTTAGTACTGCCAGATCACAATTACTACTGCTTGAAGGAGTTAATGCTGCTAAGACAAAATTAATACTGCTTGCTGAGATTAATACTGCTAGTTCAGAATTAATACTGCTTATGAAGATAGTGCTGCTTATGAGATGAAGAATCCGTATGAGAATGAAGACAGCTGTATAGATTGAAGCTAAAGTAAAGGAGATAATTATGGACTGAAGATCAATTTTATTTTGATAATTATCTTGTAATCAGTCTTGTTTGTATAGAATTGATAATTATCATTCATAAGTTTTGATTTAGAGAGAATTAACCTCAAGACTAGTTTAGATCCTTTCTATAGAGAAGTATAGAACGTCCGTTGAGCTTGTTCAACAGATTGAGGTTTTGTGTGTAATCATCAAGTTTAATCAATATAACTTGTGATTTAAGTGCATATACTGTTTCATTGATTGTTAGTGTTAAAGTGTTTTTCCGCAACTTCTTTAGCATTGATTCTGAGTGTGTGTGAATTAAATTCTTGTTTGAATTTCGATCCTGACAGTTACCACCAAGTGAAGGTAAGAGAAGAAGACGTTCCGAAGACAACTTTCAGAACGCGTTACGGCTATTATGAGTTTATTGTAATGCCTTTTGGCCTAACGAACGCACCAGCGGTGTTTATGGATTTGATGAATAGGGTGTGCCGACCATTCCTCGACAAGTCGGTTATCGTATTCATTGATGATATACTCGTGTACTCTAATAGCGAGTTAGAATACGAGTAACACCTACGCAAAGTTCTTGATGTGTTGAGAAAAGAAAGATTGTACGCCAAGTTTTCCAAATGTGACTTTTGGCTTGAAGAAGTGCAATTCTTGGGTCACGTTGTCACTCGAGATGGAGTGAAAGTGGATCCCTCCAAGATTGAAGATATGATGAATTGGGAGCCTCCCAAGAGTCCGTCTGAGATCCGCAGTTTCTTGGGTCTGGCGGGGTACTACCGGAGATTTATTCAAGATTTTTCGAAGATCGCTTCTTCCTTGACAGTTTTAACTCGGAAGAATGTGAAGTTCGATTGGACCGAAACACAAGAGAAGGCGTTCCGGATTCTACTAAAGAAATTGTGTGAGGCTCCAATCTTGTCGTTGCCTGAAGGGTCAGAAGACTTCATGGTCTATAGCGACACTTCGAAGATGGGATTAGGATGTGTGTTGATGCAAAGAGGCAAAGTAATCGCTTATGCCTCGAGGCAACTCAAGATACACGAGAAGAACTATCCTACCCACGATTTGGAGTTAGCAGCGGTGGTGTTCGCCTTGAAGCTGTGGCGACATTATCTCTATGGAACAAAATGTACACTCTACACGGATCATAAGAGTCTAAAGTATGTCTTTGTTCAAAAAGAGTTGAATATGAGGCAAAGGCGGTGGCTCGAGTTGCTCAAGGATTATGATTGTGAATTGCTTTACCATCCCGGTAAGGCTAACGTTGTAGCCGACGCGTTAAGTCGGAAGGACTATAGCGGAAGTATTCGGGCTACACTTTCGAGAATCGAGTTAGTGTCTAGTTTTGTTGAGAAGATCAAGACATCACAGGTTGAAGCTTTGTTGGAAGAAAATCTCAAGGAGGAAGTCATGACGAAGCAGCGTTTGCTCTTAACGGAAGATAACCGTGGGGTAAAACTGTTTAGCGGTCGTGTGTGGGTACCCAAAGTTGGGGGTAACTGTGATCTATTGCTAGAGGATGCTCACAAGTCCAAGCATTCCATTCACCCGGGAAGTACAAAGATGTACAGGGACTTGATGTGGCGCGATATGTAGAGCGTTGTGTGACGTGCTCGCAAGTTAAGGCCGAACATCAACATCCGTATGGGAGTCTTCAGTCCTTAGAGATTCCCGAGTGGAAGTGGGAACATATTATGTCAGGATCTAATTCTTAACAAGAATAATGAACTCAGAAACAATATTAAAGGAGTTGTAGAATAACACTTTAATATTCAACTATCAATATAACAGTGAATCAGAAATCACAACTTGTAAACTTTATTGAATGATTAAAGTTACAAGCTTTCACACAAAACCTCAATCTTGATGAACAGGCTCACCAAGACGAATTCTACTTCTCTAGAACTAGGATTATAAATCTTGAGGTTAATTCTCTTCTCTAAAAACTTATCAATCAAAAGTTAATTCTATCAGAGACTTTAATACTATTTATACAAGACATATTACAAGATAATTATCAAACTACAATTGATCTTCAGTCCATAATTATCTCCTTTACTTTAGCAAGTCTTCTATACAGCTGTCTTCCTTCCGTACTGAGTCTTTATCTCATAAGCAACATTAACCTTCTTCAGAAGTATTAACCATCTTCAGCAGCATTAAACTCCTCAGCAGTATTAATCATGTTAGCAGTAGTAATCCCTTAGCAGTACTAACTACTAGCAGTACTAACTATCCAAGCAGTACTAACTATTGAAATAGCAGCACTAACTTTTCAAGCAGTATTAAAATCTACTAGCAGTAGTAATCATGATATACTAGCAGCATTAACCATACTTGAACAAATTTTAAATTCCCAACAATCTCCCCCTAACTTGAATTTTAGAAAGAGAAGTGAAGTTCTTCAGATATGATCTTCAAGATGCTTTCAAAACTTCATCTTAGTTGCCCAAATTTGGATCCAGTCCCAGACTTTGATTGATTGTCCTTCTTATCATAATTCTGGCCATTTCAGATCCTTTTGCACACACTAGCTTGGCTTTCATCATTCCTTCTAGCTTCTCCTTGCTATGATCATACACTTTGTCTACTAGAAAATACTCATGATAGCAGTTATCTAATGTGATCATGTAGAGACCACAGTTTTCAAAGAGTATCCACTTATCAATCCTTTTGAACCTATACTCATGGTGCAAATCCTTGATCCTGTACACCACTTTTTCTTGTTCAAACATCATACACAAGTATTCCATTGCAACCTTGAGTAGACTTTCTTCAGTTCCTTTCATCACAGGCTCATATAGCTTTATTCCCACCTTATGCATTTCTTCTACGTCAGCCCTGGAACAACTTCTAATCACTTTGCCCCAAGTTGCATATACTTCAAATATATCACCAACTCTTTTGAGTCTGAAGTACTCCTTTCTGTTGTCCCTCAGAATATCCCAAAAGATGACTTCTGGTGCCTTCACAGAAATGGGAACAACCTGTACTAGTTCTATTAAAGTCATGTAAAGACCAACATGCTCATCAGATTGATTTGGTTGTTGTGCACTTTGACTTGTTTGCTCTGTATGACTTACAACAGATGGTTCTGCCTCTTTTTCTGCTTCTTCAATCCTTGGCTTTTTGAACTGTTTCTTGGAAGCTATGGTCTTTACTCTCTTTGCAGATTTGGCTTCTACATCAACTTGCTCTTCCTTCTTTTCTTCATCCTTTTCCTTTGAAGGAGTGGTTTCGTCAGGAAAGGGTTGTTGGATGTTGAGATCATGCCTCTCTTTCATCCTCCTTTCTGCTTCTTCCCTTTGAGAGGAATCCACTTGAAACTTTGCCATTTCCTTTTTATAAAGCTCCTCCACTTTGCTGTATGCCATGTTAGCAAACATCTCTCCTTTTACACCAATTGAGCCTCTCAGAAAGTTTATCATTTTTCTCTTTTCTTGATTGGCCAAAAAGGTCTTAGAGGGTTGTCTTTTCTTAGATTTTACAGGCATTCTGTGCTTGGTTGCTTTTACTATACTTTTCTTGGCCTCAACTGCAGTTTGCATGCTCTTTTTATACTCTTCATTGAGCTTTTTAGCCATATTCAGTTCAAGCTCTCTGTCTTTTTCAGATTGGAGTTGTTCCTCCTTTTTCATCTCTGCTTGAAGCTGTTTTGCCACTTCTTCATCTAGCTCTATCTGTGTCTGCTGCTTTAAGGTTTGCTCAGGTTCAACCATCTTAGCCTTTCCTTTCTTCTTCAATTCTACCTCACTGATTTCTTTGCTTTTCTGCTCTAGGCCTCCTTCTTTAATGACCACTCCCTTGGCCTTTTGAGTAGCCTTGGGAGTGTCATTCTTGTCTTGATAACCTTCACACCATTTTCAGTAATAATGGTGGCATTGGCCCAAAATTGCTACTGGTGCTCGATGTAGATTGATGGTGACACTGTAAGAGCATGAGCGATATGGCTGGACTTGAGAAAATCGACTATTTGATGAAATCCAGCAGTCTGCTTTGGCTTTTGAAGCATTGCGATCTCATTGTGTTCATCAATAAACGCCATGGAAGCCATCGAGCTTGAGTATTCTTGACTGAAACTTACTAGGTGCTTGAGAGAAAAGAGTTAGAGAGAAGATGAACAGTATTCAAAGAGTCGTTAAGCTTTTAGGCGGGCAAAAAGGGTATTTATATGATTCGGGAAATAAGCAGTATTAACTTAGAGCAGTATTAACCGAGAGCAGTATTAACCACTAGCAGTATTAACTAACTAGCAGTATTAACTAACTAGCAGTATTAACTGGGAGCAGTATTAACCACTAGCAGTATTAACTAACTAGCAGTATTAACTGAGAGCGGTATTAACCACTAGCATTATTAACTGAGACCTGAAGTAGTAACTTTGCACTGGCAGTATTAAAACTGCACTGACAGCATTAACTATACTTACACTATTGAAGCTTGTGTTAGTCTGAGCAAGGCAATACTCTTCCTGAGAAAGATGATTAGTAGCACCAAAAATAAACAAATAACAGGTATACAATCACTTTTAAAACATGTGCTCATTCAGAGTTGATCATGCCCACACTTGTGACCAAGAAGGTGAATCTACCCACATCAAAAGCCTTAGTGAATAGTTCAGCAAACTGGTTGTCAGTATGAACTTTAGCAACTTGAATAAGCTTCTTTTCATTGCAGTCTCTAATAAAGTGATACCTGATTTCAATGTGCTTTGTTTTGGAGTGCTTGACTGAATTGTTAACAATGCTAATAGCACTTCTATTGTCAATGAAGATTGGAGTGTGAAGAAAGGTTACCCCGTAGTCCAACATTTGATTCTAAATCCATAGAACCTGAGAGCAGCAACTTGCAGCAGCAATGTACTCAGCTTCTGTTGTTGATAAGGACACTGTGGTTTGCTTCTTACACTGCCAAGATACTAGTCTTGCACCCAAAAGCTGACATCCCCCTGAAGTAGACTTTCTATCCATATTAGCACCTCCCAATTCACTGTCTGAATATGCAATCAAGTCAAAGTTGGATTCATAAGGATACCAAAGACCTAATCTAGGTTGCCCTCTTAAGTATCTGAAAATCCTTTTAACTGCTTGAAGATGTGACTGCTTTGGCTTGACTTGGAATCTGGCACAAACACACACTAGAAACATGATATCTGGTCTTGAGGCTGTGAGATACATGAGAGATCCAATCATTGATCTATAAAGATGGACATCAACATCCTCCCCCTCAAGATCAGTAGTGATCTATTTGTGTGTTTCCATAGGTGTGCTTGCTGGCTTTGAGTCTGATAAACCATACTTATCCAGGATGTCTTACACATACTTTGATTGACTGATGAAAATCCCATCTTTCTGGTGTTTCACTTGAAGCCCAAGGAAGAAAGTAAGTTCACCCATTGAACTCATTTTGAAGCTCTTGTGCATCAACTCTTCAAAGTCTCTACACATCTGTTCTTTTGTAGATCCAAAGATGATGCCATCCACATAGATCTGCACAAGTAGGATGTCCTTCGTACTTCTTCAAATGAAAAGGGTTTTGTCAATTATTCCTCTTTCAAACCCATTTTCCAAGAGATAGGTATACAGAGTATCATACCATGCTCTTGGGGCTTGATGTAGACCGTAAAGTGCTTTCTTAAGTTTGTATACTCTGTCAGGATATGATGGATTCTCAAATCCAGGGGGATGACATTCATATACTTCTTCATCAATTGTTCCATAAAGAAAGACACTCTTCACATCCATCTGATATACCTTGAACTGCATAAATGAAGCATAGGCTAGAAACAACCTATTGCCTCTACCCTTGCAACTGGAGCAAAGACTTCCTCATAGTCTATGCCTTCTTCCTGAGTGTACCCTTGTGCCACTAGCCTTGCATTGTTTCTGATTACTATTCCTCTCTCATCCTTTTTACTTCTGAAAATCCACTTGGTGCCAATAGCTCTATGACCTTTTGGAAGGTCCACCAAGCCCAAACATCTTGTAATTTAAACTGAAGTAACTCTTCTTGCATGGCTTCTATCCAACTTGAATCTTTCATTGCATCATAAGCCTTCTTAGGCTCAATCTGAGATAGAAAGCAAGAGAGTACTGTATGTTGCTGATCCTGCAAAACTTGAAGTCTGCTTTGATTCCTTGTCATCATAGGAGAAGAAATGTCTCCTATTACCAACTCAGGAGGATGAATCTTCTAAGTTCTTGTCTGGTGACTAGGTTCTTCATTAATTCCAACATCTAGATTGGAATCATTTAAGTCAGCTAAGGGGGTCTCATCAGCTACTTCTGGTTCTTCATGCTCTGAAATCTCCTCACCTCTTCTTTCTTCTTCACTCTGTATTGGTTCAATAACAGTCTCCTTTTCACATATTTCAACAAGATCCATTGTAGGTATGGGAAAGATCACAGACTGAGGAATACTATTATGTACTTATTCTTCCCCTGATCCTCTACTTCTTGAACCTGCATGATCATCACTACTGAAACCAAAAGAGTTAGTTAGTGAATCAATGTCAAACAACCACTGAGGACCAGAACCAATAGGGTTTGGTGAGTTCTCATTGCATTTGACATTGTCACTTTCCTCAATTATTCTAGAAGAAGAATTAAATACTCTGTAGGCCTTACTCCGAGATGAGTAACCAACAAGAAAACCATCATCTGCTTTGCTATCAAACTTTCCTAAGTGGGATTTGGTATTGAGAATGGTACAAGGACACCCAAAAGGTTTGAAAAATCCAATAAATGGTTTTCTTTTATTTAAAAGCTCATATGGTGTCTTGTTTTTAGGCTTGACTACTAGAACTCTATTTTGGACATAACAAGCAGTATTAACTGCTTCAACCCAGAAAGTAATTGGAAGTTTTGAATCAGCTAACAAAGATCTAGCAGCTTCAATCAGTGTCCTATTCCTTCTCTCAGCAACACCATTTTGTTGTGGATTCCTAGGAGCACTGTATTGCCTTGCAACTCCTTTTTCCTCACAAAAGGTGTTTAGATCAACATTTTTAAATTCAGCACCATTATATGACCTAATGCCTTTTACCTTTTGATTTGTTTGGTTTTCAATTCTTAGAATAAAGGATTTGATCAGTCTACTTGTCTCATTCTTAGTCCTTAGAAAATACACCCAAGTAAATCAAGAGTAATCATCAACAATAACGAAACAGTATTATTTCTTACCTATACTCATAACATTTGTAGGCCCAAACAGATCCATATACAACAACTGAAGAGAAGAAGAAATTATGTTCAACTCTTTGAACTTATGAGAAGTTTTGTGTTGTTTGCCTTTGAGACAAGCAACACAATGATCATCACATGAAAAGACTTTTGAAAGCAAACCTCTTACAAGGTTGTTTTTAAGAAGTTTATTCATTGTTTTAAAGTTCATGTGACACATCCTTCTGTGCCAAAGTGATGATTCATCCAAAGATGCTTTTGAAACAAGACAGTTTAGGGATGAATCATTTGAAATATTTTCCATATCTAAACAATAGACATTATCCTTTCTAGGAGTTCTTAGTAGTATCATCTTTTCATCAGCTACCTTGAATCCAGGAGCAAGGATAATGCATTCTGAATCAGTGAACAAAATACTATGCTTTTTGTCACAAACCTGTGATACTCTTAACAGGTTGTACCTTAACTGCTCAACATAGAAAACATCCTCAAAGGTCATCTTACCTTTTGTTACATCACCCTTACCACCAATCTTACCTCCATCTGGAGTATTACCAAAGGCAATATGTCCTCCATCAATTTTCTTGAAACTCTTGAGGCAAACCATGCTCCCTGTCATATGCCTAGAGCAACCACTATCAACATGCCAGATGCTCTTTCCCTTGAGCTGTTGATTGCCCTGCACATAAGATAAATCAATTAGTATTGATTGGGAGCCCAAGCCAAAGTGGTCTTAGGTCTCCCTTTCTCATCAGAGTATTTATATTCCTTTTTGATGAGATTTTTAAAATCAGAGCACTCTTTACTGGAGTACTTTGTCAAGATGATTGGTCTAGCAGCACAAACACTAGAAGCAGTACTAATTTTAGAAGTACTAACAGAGTTAGCAGCACTAACATGTTTAGCAGTACTAACCATGTTAGAAGTACTAACATAGTTAGCAGTATTAACATTTAAAGAGGTACTAACAATGTTAGTTTTAGAAGTACTAATACTCTCAGCACCACTAACATTGATAGTAGTAGTATTGCTTCTACCAGCACTATCTTTGTCAGCAACACTATTTGTGGTAGCAGTACTAACAGTTTTAGTGCTTTTAGGAACCCACATATTGACACTCTCTTTTACAGTCCTTTTCTTCATGGGGCTTTTAGATTTAACAGGTTTCTTAGCCACATGGTGTAACACCCCGAATTTTCGTTGGTTTTGCGAGGTTGTAAAGAAGAAAGGAAGTAGATGTTTCTGTCTACAGGGCGCACGGGTCGTGCGCCATCCCTTTGGAAAAACGCACGAGTCGTGCGCATGGAACAGGGTGCGAGGCAGTGGAGAACGCACGGGCCGTGCGCCCTCCCCTTTGGAAAACGCACGGGCCGTGCGCTGTGTTGGGAAGTGTGCAAAATCCTGGCTAAATATCTCATTTGGTTGAGATTCTTTTGTAATCTCAGATTTCTTCTCTCTCTCTCTTCTTTTCTCTCTTTTTCTCTTTCAATCTTCAAGGTTCGTTTGGTTGCTAGTTTTCGGTGTCTCTAGCGAGGGGTCGGTGTTTTAAGCTTCACCTCTACGTCGTGGTCATTATCTGGTTTTCCGGGTTTTATTCTGAAAACCTACCGGTGAGTTCCTACTATCATTTTACAAACTTTATACTTGTCAAAACTCTTATTTGCGAAATCTGAAGTATTTCTACGGTATGATTTTATGATCTCTACATTTTGTTATAAATCAAGTTTTTGGTGATTCTCGGGGTTCCCGGTCAGTTTTGACCAAAATGACGGGTTCCGCCCTATTGAAGTAAAATGATGTTTTACTTGCACATTATGTGGTCGTTTGAAAAGAATGATTATGAACTCATTTTAATGGTATTCGTTCTTACCAGAAGTTGAACTGAAAGTAACATTTTGTTTATAAAATGTACTTGTAACCATATATTGATTTATGGTTGGTCACATATGTTGTTGTGACGAGTCCGTACCATTACTAGTGGATCCCTAGGTTTTGGAGTAGACTGTTTTGTTGGGAGGCTATATTCCCCAAATTGTAGCTATGGGTCACATGTTCCATGATGAGTTTATGGTACGGTTATGTGAGGCCGGTTACTAGCCATGGTTCATGGTGACCCTAGTGAAGGAGTATACACTGGTTTCCCTTGGGAGCGCGATCTCACCTTGTAGCACGGACTCTGGGTTCATTGCTGAGGACTCTAAGTGTTTAGCTCATAACTCGGTTTGTTGGCCTAACTTTGTGTTTCGCCACTCTCCTTGGTAAAATGGTCCTTTTATCACTGTTTAAGAGTTTTGGACCGAAGAGGCCCGGTTGTGGCGAAATGTTATCTTTACGAACTAAACCTTTATGAAAAGATTTATTTATGATAACTGATGTTTTTATCTTATGAGCTTTATAAACTGTATGTTCTCACCAGGCTTTATAGTCTGACACTTTTTCTCAAATGATGTGTATAACAGGTTTCCATTAGCGGTGGGTGCCGGGGTTTTTGGAGAGACGAGTTTTGAGTCTCGAGGTTTTTGGAGATATTTTAGTATTGGTGTTGGGCATTGTTAAGTCCCATTATTTTGATGAAATTCTTGTATAGAATTATAAAGTCTTAAGGACTGATCCCATTTATGGGAAGTTAATGGATTTATCTTTGTCAATTGTCAGGTTTTAAATGTTTTATTTTACTCTGATTTTTGAGGTGTTTCAAGTTGGTATCAGAGCTCTAGTTTAAGCGAACTAGGCATGAATGTAAGATGTCTAGACTTAGACTGCGTATGCTAGGAATTGATCTACGAGAATTGGGTAGAACTCTTAAGATGGGTTAGTCTTAGAGTTGACGGAAAGTACGTTTACCAGGCATTGTAGTAGTGGTGACAAGAACCGTTATGTGTTGTATGTTCATAATTTCACTTAGCTAATGTTATTATGAGGATACTGTACGTAAGAGTACTTGAATAACTGTTAATATGACAATTGGTAATGTGGTAGTACGTTTCCTTTGTGTTTATTCAATCTCTCTCTTACCTCTTTCCTTGTTCTGTGAAGTTGTTCAGCATGGTGAATACGCGTGGTAGACCGCGTGCTCGTATTGACGGATTGGAAGCGACAGCCTCCACGGCTGATCGGCTGGAAGGAGTTGAGGTTGTTGTGCGTCCGCCAGTTCAGCAGGTATTAGGTGGGGGGCCAGAGGTCATTCCGCGAGTAGACCTGGCTTCGTCCCACCCAGTCATCAGGGATGCTAGTTCCCCTTCTGAGATGATGGCCAGCATGATGTTGGCAATGAGGGAAGAGATGGCAAAGCAGCAAGAGTTTCTGCTAAAAGTGATTGAGGACCGTGATGTGAACAATCGTAGAAGTGAAACGGTTGTGGAAAACATCGTAGCAGGTTCTGGAGGCGTTGGTACAGGGGTCAGGGCTAAGGAGAACAGGATTGTTGGTGCTCTGGGAGGTAGGAAAAGTTGTTCCTATAAATCCTTTCTGGGTTGCGGACCACCAGAATTCTCTGGTTCCGACGACCCAATCTTGTGTGTGAAGTGGATCCGAGCGGTCGAGCAAGCTTTTGGCTCTTCCGAATGTGGTGATGATCAGAGGGTGCGGTTCGGTACCCAATTGCTGAGGGACACTGCACTCATCTGGTGGAATATCATCCAATCCACTCTATCTCCTGAAGTGTTGGCCCAGTTGTCTTGGGCCGAGTTCAAGAAGAAGCTGCTGGAAGAATTTTGCAATGAGAGAACAATGGACCGAATTGAGAAAGAGTTCCGGTCCTTGGTGAAGGGAAGCCTGACGGTGAGGGAGTACACCCGTCAGTTTATGGAGAAGCTTGGTCTGGTGGGGCACGCTGCCCCAACAGAGAAAGATAAGATGAAGGCCTATCTGAATGGCCTACCTGCGGACATGCAATCGATGGTCCATAATTCCAAAGCTTCTAACCTCCGAGAGATGGTGGAGGAAGCTCAATTCATGGAAGAGATGTTCGCGAAAGGCAAATCTGAGAATTCTGTGATAGTGTCTGATAAGAGAAAGTGGGAGAGCAGTTCAGTACCTCCCAAGCGGACCCGACCTTTTGTCGGAAACCGCAACTACAACAGTTATCAGGAAGCGAAGTGGTGCCCGAGGTGTCGAACCAAGCATCACGGTAACTGTTACAACAGTTCTCAAACTTGCTTCAAGTGTGGGAAGCCTGGTCATACTGTCAAAGATTGCCCGGTCAGGGGGGTCATCTGTTTTGAGTGCAAGACACCGGGACACTCGAGGAAGGATTGCCCGAAGCTCGTGTCGGGTAGCGCGCCAGCAAGGAAGGAGAACCCTCCTAAGGTTCAGAGTCGAGCTTTTCAGATGACGGCTGAAGAGGCCAGAGCATCAGCTGATGTGGTATCGGGTACTTTTCTTATAAACTCTGTACCTACTCGTATTTTGTTCGATACGGGTGCTAGTTTCTCTTTCGTATCTGAATTGTTCCGTTAGAAAATTTCGATGTTGTGGTTGGCATGGATTGGTTGTCAAACAATCAGGCCGAGTTCGTATGCTCCAAGAAGATGATTCGACTTCCCAACCCCTCTGGTGAAGTCGTGGTCATCTATGGTGAAAAGAGGAAGGGTGAAGTGGCAATTATCACAATGGCAAGAGCACGCAAGTGTTTAATAAAGGGATGTTCGTCTTTCCTAGCCTATGTGATCGATGCTAAGTTAGAGAAAGCAAAGCTGGAAGATGTGAAGATCGTGCGTGAATTTCCAGATATCTTTCCGGACGACTTGCCCGGGTTGCCACCCGATCGTCAGGTAGAGTTTCGGATTGATCTTGTGCCTGGCGCTGCACCGATCGCTAAAGCACCTTATCGCTTAGCGCCATCAGAGATGCAAGAGATGGTAGCACAACTCAAGGAGCTATTTGAGAAGGGATTCATAAGACCGAGTTCGTCACCTTGGGGAGCTCCGGTCTTATTTGTCAAGAAGAAGGATGGCACAATGAGAATGTGCATTGACTATCGTGAGTTGAACAAAGCTACAGTGAAGAACAGGTATCCGCTTCCGAGAATAGACGACTTGTTCGATCAACTTCAAGGAGCGGGTTGCTTCTCCAAAATCGATTTACGATCAGGTTATCACCAAGTGAAGGTAAGAGAAGAAGATATTCCGAAGACGGCTTTCAGAACGCGTTACGGCCATTACGAGTTCCTTGTAATGCCTTTTGGCCTGACGAACGCACCAGCAGTGTTTATGGACTTAATGAATAGAGTGTTCCGACCTTTCCTTGACAAGTCGGTCATTGTATTCATTGATGACATACTAGTGTACTCCAAGAGCGAGTCGGAACACGAACAACATCTACGTGAGGTTCTGGAAGTGTTGAGAAGAGAAAGATTGTACGCCAAGTTTTCCAAGTGCGACTTTTGGCTCAAAGAAGTACAATTTCTGGGGCACGTAGTCACTCGAGACGGAGTGAAAGTAGATCCCTCCAAGATTGAAGCTATGATGAATTGGGAGCCTCCTAAGAGTCCGTCCGAGATCCGAAGTTTCTTGGGTCTGGCAGGATACTACAGGAGATTCATCCAAGACTTTTCCAAGATCGCTTCTTCCCTGACAGTTCTAACTCGGAAGAATGTGAAGTTTGAATGGACCGAAACCCAAGAGAAGGCGTTCCGAATCCTTCAAAAGAAGTTGTGTGAAGCTCCGATCTTGACACTACCTGAAGGGTCGGAAGATTTCGTGGTTTACAGCGACGCTTCAAAGATGGGATTGGGTTGTGTGTTGATGCAACGAGGCAAGGTAATCGCTTATGCCTCGAGACAGCTTAAGATACACGAGCAGAATTATCCAACTCATGATCTGGAGTTAGCAGCGGTGGTGTTCGCCTTGAAGCTTTGGCGACATTACCTTTACGGCACGAAGTGCACTCTGTATACGGATCACAAGAGCCTGAAGTATGTCTTTGATCAGAAAGAGCTGAATATAAGGCAAATGAGGTGGCTCGAGTTACTGAAAGATTACGACTGTGAATTGCTTTACCATCCCGGTAAGGCGAACGTGGTGGCCGATGCGCTAAGTCGGAAGGACTATAGCGGAAGTATTCGAGCTACCCATTCGAGGATCGAGCTAGTATCTAGACTTGTTGAGAAGATCAAGGCATCACAGGTGGAAGCACTGTTAGAAGAGAATCTCAAAGAAGAAGTCATGACCAAACAACGTTTACTATTGACGGAAGATAGCCGTGGAGTGAAACTGTTCAGCGGTCGTGTGTGGGTGCCCAAGATAGGGGGTAACCGTGAGCTGTTGCTAGAAGATGCACACAAGTCCAGGTATTCCATACATCCGGGAAGCACAAAGATGTACAGGGACTTGAAGTTGCATTATTGGTGGCCGGTAATGAAGCTTGATGTGGCACGTTACGTTGAGCGTTGTGTGACGTGTTCGCAAGTTAAGGCCGAACATCAGAGACCGTACGGGAGTCTTCAGTCTTTAGAGATTCCCGAATGGAAATGGGAGCACATCACCATGGACTTCGTGACGAAGTTGCCTAAAACTCTTCGAGGTCACGATACCATTTGGGTGATAGTTGACAGATTGACGAAGAGCGCTCATTTCTTGGCTATGCGCGAGACTCTACCGATGGATAAGCTAGCAAAGCTTTATATCGATGAGGTAGTCTCGAGGCACGGCATACCGTTATCGATCGTGTCGGATCGCAACAGTTGGTTCACTTCGAACTTTTGGGATGGATTTCAGAAAGAGCTTGGTACTCGAGTGAAGTTGAGTACGGCTTACCATCCGCAAACCGACGGGCAGAGCGAACGAACGATACAAACTTTGGAAGACATGTTGAGGTCTTGTGTCATCGATTTCGGGGGTAGCTGGGACACTCACCTGCCTTTGGTGGAGTTTGCCTACAACAATAGCTACCACTCGAGTATCGGAATGGCACCCTTTGAGGCTTTGTATGGGCGAAAATGCCGGACACCCGTGTGTTGGCTTGAAGCGGGAGAAAAGCAGTTCGCTGGACCTGAGATCGTGCAAGAGACTGCCGATAAGGTTCAGTGCATTCGTGAAAGAATGAAAGCGGCTCAAGATCGTCAGAAAAGTTATGCCGATAAGAAGAGGCGACCGATGGAATTCCAAGTGGGCGACCGCGTTATGCTTAAAGTGTCACCGTGGAAAGGTATTATACGGTTCGGAAAGCGTGGGAAGCTGAGTCCCCGTTTCCTCGGACCTTTCAAAGTGCTCAAACGGGTGGGTTTGCAAGCCTACCAGTTGGAACTGCCACCAGAGTTGAGCAGAATACACAACACGTTCCATGTTTGCTACCTCCGGAAATGTTTGGCGGTGGAAGACAGCGTCATTCCCCTTTCAGGGTTAAGGGTTGACGAAGGAAACCGTTGTGTGGAAGAACCCGACGCCATCTTAGAGAGAAAGTCTAAGAAGTTACGTCATAAAGAAGTCACTTTGGTCAAGGTGCAGTGGAAGCATCACCGGGAAGCAAATGTGACGTGGGAAGCCGAGGAGGATATGAAGTGAAGATATCCTCACCTTTTTGAGTAGTTGGGATTTCGGGGACGAAATCATTCCCAAGTTGGGGAGGATTGTAACACCCCGAATTTTCGTTGGTTTTGCGAGGTTGTAAAGAAGAAAGGAAGAAGATGTTTCTGTCTACAGGGCGCACGGGTCGTGCGCCATCCCTTTGGAAAAACGCACGAGTCGTGCGCATGGAACAGGGTGCGAGGCAGTGGAGAACGCACGGGCCGTGCGCCCTCCCCTTTGGAAAACGCACGGGCCGTGCGCTGTGTTGGGAAGTGTGCAAAATCCTGGCTAAATATCTCATTTGGTTGAGATTCTTTTGTAATCTCAGATTTCTTCTCTCTCTCTCTTCTTTTCTCTCTTTTTCTCTTTCAATATTCAAGGTTCGTTTGGTTGCTAGTTTTCGGTGTCTCTAGCGAGGGGTCGGTGTTTTAAGCTTCACCTCTACGTCGTGGTCATTATCTGGTTTTCCGGGTTTTATTCTGAAAACCTACCGGTGAGTTCCTACTATCATTTTACAAACTTTATACATGTCAAAACTCTTATTTGCGAAATCTGAAGTATTTCTACGGTATGATTTTATGATCTCTACATTTTGTTATAAATCAAGTTTTTGGTGATTCTCGGGGTTCCCGGTCAGTTTTAACCAAAATGACGGGTTCCGCCCTATTGAAGTAAAATGATGTTTTACTTGCACATTATGTGGTCGTTTGAAAAGAATGATTATGAACTCATTTTAATGGTATTCGTTCTTACCAGAAGTTGAACTGAAAGTAGCATTTTGATTATAAAATGTACTTGTAACCATATATTGATTTATGGTTGGTCACATATGTTGTTGTGACGAGTCCGTACCATTACTAGTGGATCCCTAGGTTTTGGAGTAGACTGTTTTGTTGGGAGGCTATATTCCCCAAATTGTAGCTATGGGTCACATGTTCCATGATGAGTTTATGGTACGGTTATGTGAGGCCGGTTACTAGCCATGGTTCATGGTGACCCTAGTGAAGGAGTATACACTGGTTTCCCTTGGGAGCGCGATCTCACCTCGTAGCACGGACTCTGGGTTCATTGCTGAGGACTCTAAGTGTTTAGCTCATAACTCGGTTTGTTGGCCTAACTTTGTGTTTCGCCACTCTCCTTGGTAAAATGGTCCTTTTATCACTGTTTAAGAGTTTTGGACCGAAGAGGCCCGGTTGTGGCGAAATGTTATCTTTACGAACTAAACCTTTATGAAAAGATTTCTTTATGATAACTAATGTTTTTATCTTATGAGCTTTATAAACTGTATGTTCTCACCAGGCTTTATAGTCTGACACTTTTTCTCAAATGATGTGTATAACAGGTTTCCATTAGCGGTGGGTGCCGGGGTTTTTGGAGAGACGAGTTTTGAGTCTCGAGGTTTTTGGAGATATTTTAGTATTGGTGTTGGGCATTGTTAAGTCCCATTATTTTGATGAAATTCTTGTATAGAATTATAAAGTCTTAAGGACTGATCCCATTTATGGGAAGTTAATGGATTTATCTTTGTCAATTGTCAGGTTTTAAATGTTTTATTTTACTCTGATTTTTGAGGTGTTTCACATGGTTCCTTTCATCCTTCCTATAACCAAAGGGTTTTTGCATAGATTTTTGAAAATTTATCCTTTGATTAATGGGATTAAAGTAACAGTGCTTGGCAAGATGGTTTACTTTGCCACATATGAAACAAGGTTTTGTTCTGATGATTCTTCTCAGATCAACTCCTTGGTTCTGAGCCCACTGATTATTCCAATTTCTTTGATTGCCCCTCTTTTTATCATGTTTTAGAGGCTCAGACTTATTACATGCACACTGTTTGCAAGGAACAGGATTCACAACAGTAGTCTGCTTGTAATGGACCTTTTTAGACTTTCCTTCAGTCTTCTCTATGTTATTGGATTTGATCCAAGCCCTTCCACAATCCTCATTGGTGATAATGTTATTTTCTAAGGGAATCTCACCACTCACAGTATTATCCTTACTCTTACTAGCTTATTTCTCAGTCTTGTCCTCAACAACTACTTCATTTAAAGGATCTATCTTTATGGATCCCTCATGTAAGTCCTTCCTATCCTTGGCCTCTAGCAGGTCTGATTTAGGAGGGATGTAGTTGTTATTGTATGGTGGTGGTGTGGTATTATATCCAATTCCTGGTCTAAGCTTATCATGGATTTGGACCTTTAGAATTGAATCCATGGCTTTAGAAGCATAGGAAAACTTTTCCACATCTAGCTTAACCTTTGCTAGCTCTCCTTTCAACTTTTCATTCTCCTCACTAGACTTTGTCAATTGGATTTTTAGCTCATTTTTCTCCCACTTCCAGTAATTGGTATCATATGTGTGTTGAAGTTCATTGGCTTGGAAACCTTTAATTTGTTCCACAAACCTCTCAACAATTTTCACATAGTCTTTTCTATCTTTTTCTAACCTCTTAAGGTCATCACACATACTTTGGTTGTGATCCCTGTACCTTTTAACAGTGTCTATGCAAGTTTGAGAACAGAGATTAGAAAGTACCTCAGTTGGGAGATCTGATACTTCTGCCATGAGAGCTTGATTTTGAATGGCCTCTTCAGCTTGATCACTCCAGTCAAACCCATTCCTTGTTGAGAAACAAGAGCTTGAGCAGAGTTGCTGTTCTGGTTGAAGCTTCCAGTCTGAGCTTGTTGATGGTTGTTGTGAGACATTCCACTTCTGCATTCCTTGGCAAAGTGTCCCTTCATATGACACTTATAGCACTCCACCTTTGACTTATCAAAGCCTGCTCCATCTTCTCTTCTTTGAGAGAAGTTGTTCCTCCCAGTCCTCTTAATGAACTTCTTCACCCTCATAGACAGCATGGCCATCTGCCATTTAATATCCATCTCTTCAAGATCATCAGGATGAAGCTGTTCCAAGTCATCATTGATTAAAGAGGAGTTACCATGGCTGGAAAGAAAGGCTTCAAAAACAGATTCATTGCCTTTTTCTTGATTTACTCTACTGGCAGCATTAATTGATTCAGGGTTAGCAGTAGAATCAATTGATGCTGATAGAAGTCCAGCATTATTAACATATCCAGTAGGTTTCTTCTTTGCTTCCACGTCAGATACAAACACTCTTAGATCATTGTACAGATCATCCAGTTCCTTTTCTTCCAATAAGTCATTCTGTCTGAATGAAACAGTGTACATGGTTCATTCATCTCCAAGAGATCTGAGGAACTTTCGGTTGACATCATCTTGTTCCATCTGGACTCCAACCGTAGCCAACTCACCAATTAACTTATTGAATCTGTCAAAAGTTTGAGTCATAGACTCATTCTTTGCAGATGTAAAATTCTCATATTGCTGCTTGAGAATATCCCTTTGATTCCTCTTAGTGCTCTTGGTGCTAGCAAATCTCTTCTCTAAGGCATTCCATAGAATCTGAGCATCAGTGCAGTGTTGAAACTGATGTTGATACTCATTAGGAATGGCCAAAATCAGGGTGCTTAAGGCTTTCATCTCCAATTGTCTCACTTTTTTCTCACCATCAGTTTTTGGAGGTGGTCTTCTTCCATCTTGACCAATTTTACCTTCAGCAGAGGGACCAATCTCAACAATGTCCCACATAGAACAGTCTGTAAGGGGGATGTACTGCTTGATCCTAATTTTCCACATGTCAAACTCATTAGGTTTGAGCATGGGAACCTTTGAAACAAAAGTACTGTTTGATTCGCCTGTGTTGTCCATGATGAATGAATGTTTCTGAGAATAGTCGCTCTGATACCACTTGTCAGAATCTAATTCTTAACAAGAATAATGAACTCAGAAACAATATTAAAGGAGTTACGGAATAACACTTTAATATTCAACTATCAATATAATAGTGAATCAGAAATCACAACTTGTAAACCTTATTGAATGATTAAAGTTACAAGCTTTCACACAAAACCTCAATCTTGATGAACAGGCTCACCAAGACGAATTCTACTTCTATAGAACTAGGATTATAAATCTTGAGGTTAATTCTCTTCTCTAAAAACTTATCAATCAAAAGTTAATTCTATCAGAGACTTTAATACTATTTATACAAGACATATTACAAGATAACTATCAAACTACAATTGATCTTCAGTCCATAATTATCTCCTTTACTTTAGCAAGTCTTCTATACAACTGTCTTCTTTCCATACTGAGTCTTCATCTCATAAGCAGCATTAACCTTCTTCAAAAGTATTAACCATCTTCAGCAGCATTAAACTCCTCAACAGTATTAATCATGTTAGCAGTAGTAATCCCTTAGCAGTACTAACTACTAGCAGTACTAACTCTCCAAGCAGTACTAACTATTGAAATAGCAGCACTAACTTTTCAAGCGGTATTAAAATCTACCAGCAGTACTAATCATGATATACTAGCAGCATTAACCATACTTGAACAAATTTTAAATTCCCAACATATTACCATGGACTTCGTGATGAAGTTGCCTAAAATTCTTCGAGGTCACGATACCATCTGGGTAATAGTCGATAGATTGACGAAGAGTGCTCATTTCTTGGCTATGCGCGAGACTTTACCGATGGACAAGTTAGCCAAGCTTTACATCGATGAAGTGGTCTCAAGGCATGGAATACCTTTGTCGATCGTGTCGGATCGCGACAGTCGGTTCACTTTGAACTTTTGGGATGGGTTTCATAAGGAGCTTGGTACGCGAGTTAAGTTGAGTACGACTTACCATCCACAAACCGACGGGCAAAGCGAGAGAATGATCCAAACTTTGGAAGACATGTTGAGGTCTTGTGTCATCGATTTCGGGGGTAGTTGGTACTATCACCTACCTTTGGTGGAGTTTACTTACAACAATAGCTACCACTCGAGTATTGGAATGGCATTTTTTGAGGCGTTGTACGGGCGGAAGTGCCGAACTTCCGTGTGTTGGCTTGAAGCGGGAGAGAAGCAATTCGCTGGACTTGTGATCGTGCAAGAGACAACCGATAAGGTCAAAAGCTTTCATGAAAGATTGAAAGCAGCACAGGATCGACAGAAGAGCTATGCCGATAAGAAGAGGCGGCCGATGGAGTTTCAAGTGGGCGACCGTGTGTTGCTTATGGTATCGCCATGGAAGGGCATTATCAGGTTCGGAAAATGTAACAACCTGAACATTTAATTACATAATAAAATAACATTTATTACTAATTACTATCCCAAGATTACAATGTCTTTACTAACAACTATTACACAACTGAGTTTCTCAAAAGAATAGCTATGGCAGGAAGTCTTCTATCTCCTGCTTAAAGCTCACACCTTATCTTTTCCTTTATCTGCTCCCTTTCGATAACCTGAAATATGATTAAAGTTTTGAAACAGCGAGGGTTAGACCAAAAGGTCTAGTGAGTCCCCTCCTAACACTACTACACAATTACAATATTAATTAAAACATTTAAACACAACTGCATATATCAATACATGCCTGCTCTTTAAATCATTTTAACACATTTATGCTTTACATACATAAATCAATCTACTGGCCATTTATGATCACTTTCTACGCTCGCAAGCGTACTTTCAACTACTGACCAACATTTCCGTCAAAGACGGTATGTCTGTCTCGCACTGCCTTATTTTAGGGACACACCTTAATGGCATAAACGGGCCACACTCCCCGGTACGAGCAGGCGGGTCACACTTCCCGACTTAGGTCAAACTTCTGACTCAAATGTACACATACATTTGGTCCTGCCAGTATATAAAACAAGTTTATATACCCTGAACATAAACATGCTCAACTAATTAAATCAATCATTTGAAATAATTCTACTAACTTTTCATATTATAAATGCGCAGTATATCAAAACTCACATTTATAAAATAACTGCTCAAATCATAAAAGATTTAGTTGAAAGACTCACCTCTAATTCTTCCGAATTAACTCTGACTTCTTACCAATTAACACCACCTACGATGGTATTAAAACAAAGGTAAGCTAACTTGCAATTAACTCTCTTTCTTTCAAAAGACTCATCAATTGAAATCTACCGTTTTTAACCCGATCAAAACCAATCTGATTAAAAACCTTTTTGACTAAATATAAAACTATCGGTAGAACATACTTTTCGGTCTAACAACACACCGGTCGAACAGACCCCCGGTCGATTAGACCTTCGGTCGAATCAAACACCGGACCTACCTCTCACCGGTCTTTACAGACATCCGGTCTTACATAACACCGGTCGAATGTTTCAACCGGTCTAATACCACATCGGTCTAATGCATAAGACCGATACCTCATCTTCCGGTCTTACTCAAGAACAGAGTCGGTTACCCAGTTCTTAAACCCAGAAGCTATTTTGATCGATTAAATCGATCAAATACACGGTTAAAAGCTCGATTAACACGTCTATTTACCGACTATAACATGAAGATAGAAGTATGAAGCTAAAAACATACCTCTATTTGACAAGTGGGACGATTCCTTGAAGAATCTCTTCTTCTCTTCTTCTTTCTCTCTTCTTTTCTCTCTTTCACTCTTTCTCTCTTTGCAAATATGAAGTCGGCTAACAAACTGATCAGAATGAGATATAAATCTCATAATCTGATATTTATTTGATACAAACCAAACTTTCATTAAACCCCCTTAACTTTGATTAACTTTACACTTTTTCCCCCAACTTCCAAAATTAACAAAATTTCGAAACTGGGTATTACAATCTCCCCCCTTAAGAGAATTCCGTCCCCGGAATTCTATCGCTAAAAAACTGGGGATACTGAGCTTTCATATCTGCTTCTACTTCCCACGTAGACTCTTGCCCTTGGTGAAATTTCCACTTAACTTTCACTAAGAGAATCTCTTTGTTCCTCAACTTCTTTATCTTGAGGTCTGTAATTGCTACAGGCTCCTCAATATAACGTAGTTTCTCATCTATCTGAATATCTTCTAAAGGAACAACTATATCTGCTTCTGCCAAACACTTCTTCAGGTTTGACACATGAAACGTAGGATGAATCCCACTCAAACTTGCTGGTAGATCAAGTTTGTAAGCCACTTCACCAACACGACTAGTTATGATAAATGGTCCAACAAACCTTGGTCTTAACTTTCCTTTCTTTCCAAATCTGACTACCCCTTTCCAGGGCGAAACCTTTAACATAACTGAATCTCCTATCTGAAACACTATCGGTTTCCTTCGTCTGTCAGCATACATTTTCTGACGATCTTGAGCAATCTTTAATCTTGCTCTAATCTGGTCAACTTTATCAGATGTCACTTGCACAATCTCTGGTCCTGCTAACTGACGTTCTCCCACCTCATTCCAACATAGAGTTGTTCTACACTTACGACCATACAAAGCTTCAAAAGGAGCTGATTGTATGCTAGCATGATAACTATTGTTGTAGGAAAATTCAATCAACGGCAAATGAATCTCCCACGAACCTTTAAAATCTATAACACATGCACGTAGCATATCTTCCAACGTCTATATAGTTCTCTCACTCTGACCATCTGTTTGCGGATGATAGGCCGTACTCAGTTTCAGTTGAGAGCCTAATTCCCTTTGCAAACTTCTCCAGAATGCTGACGTAAATCGAGCATCCCTGTCTGATACAATGGACGACGGTACTCCTTGTCTCGTCACTATTTCGTCGATATACAATCGAGCCAACTTTTCTAGTGAGTACGTCTCCTTGATTGGTAAGAAATGAGCTTACTTTGTGAGTCTATCCACTATCACCCAAATAGCATCATGCCCCTTTGGTGATCGTGGTAACCCAGTAACAAGATCCAGCGTAATCGCGTCCCACTTCCACACTGGAATTTCTAACGGCTAAAGCTCCCTATAGGGTCTTTGATGCTCAGCTTTAACCTTTAAACATGTAAGACATCGTTCAACAAAATGAGCAATATCTTTCTTTAAACCTGGCCACCAATAACTTTGCCTCAAATCTCTATACATCTTATTAGTTCCAGGATGAACTGAATACCAAGATCTATGAGCTTCTTCCAACACTTTTTGCCTCAGATCTCCTGCTCTTGGAATCCAAAGCCGCTTTTTAAAACACTTTATTCCTCGATTGTCAACTACTAACGAGTTAACAATCCCAACTATCCTTTCACTTTTCAAATTTTCTGCTGACACTGCTTCTTTTTGAAACTTTATAACTTCTTCCAAGAAATTGGAAACAACATCAACTCTAAACGCTACAACCTCTGCTATTTCTCCATGCTCTTTACGACTTAGAGCATCTGCTACCTCATTGGCCTTTCCTGGATGGTACAAAATTTCACAGTCATAATCACTTAATAACTCCATCCATCTACGCTGCCTCATATTAAGCTCTTTCTGATTAAACAGATACTGAAGACTCTTGTGATCTGTGAAAATCTGACACTTGATCCCATACAAGTAATGTCTCCAGATTTTCAAAGCAAATACTACAGCTGCCAATTCTAAATCATGCGTCAAATAATTCTTTTCATGCTCTTTTAACTAATGAGATGCATAGGCAATCACCTTGCCTTCTTGCATTAACACACATCCCAAACCCAACTTTGAAGCATCGCTATAAATAACAAATCCTTCCGACCCGTTGGGTAGAGACAAAACAGGAGCACTACTTAAACTTTCTTTCAACTTACTGAACGCTTCTTTTTGAGCTTCTGCCCAAACAAACTTAACATTCTTTCTGGTTAAAGCTGTTAATGGCGTAGCTATTCTAGAAAAGTCCTGCATGAACTTTCTATAATAACCAGCCAAACCCAGAAAACTTCTTACTTCAGATGGCGATTTCGGTGCTTCCCACCCTTTTATGGGTTCAATCTTAGCTGGATCAACCTGAATCCCATCTTTCGACACCACGTGCCCTAAAAACTGCACTTCTTTCAACCAAAATTCACACTTTGAAAACTTGGCATACAACTTTTCATGCTTCAGCAATTCCAAAATTGCTCTTAAATGAGTTTCATGATCTTCTTTAGAACGTGAATAGATCAATATATCATCTATAAAAACAATGACATATTTATCTAAAAACGGACTACACACTCTATTCATAAGATCCATGAAAGCTGCTGGCGCATTAGTCAAACCAAAAGGCATAACTAAAAACTCATAATGTCCGTACCTCGTACGAAAAGCAGTCTTAGACACATCCTCCTCCCTCACCTTTAACTGATGATACCCAGAGCGCAGATCTATCTTCGAAAAGTAACTCGCTCCTTGCAATTGATCAAAAAGATCGTCAATCCTGGGAAGCGGATACTTATTTTTAACAGTCAACTTATTGAGCTCACGGTAATCTATGCACATTCTCATAGACCCGTCTTTCTTTTTAACAAACAATACTGGCGCTCCCCAAGGTGAAGTACTAGAGCGAATAAACCCCTTGTCTAACAACTCCTGCAACTGAGTCATCATTTCTTTCATCTCTGTCGGTGCCAGTCTGTACGGTGCTCTTGCAATCGGCGCTTCTCCGGGAACTAAATCAATCCGAAACTCCACTTTTCGATCAGGAGGCAAAGTGGTTAAATCTTCCGGAAATACTTCTGGAAACTCACTGACTACCGGAACTGACTCCAATTCTTTCTTTTCCTTCTTAGCATCTATCACATAAGCTAAGAATCCCACACACCCTTTCACTAAACATTTCGTAGCCTTTATCATAGAAATCAAACATGAATTTCTATTCCTTCGATCTCCAATTACTACTATCTCTTCCTTTCCTGGTTGCGCTATACGAATCAATTTCTTATTACATACTATGTAAGCATCATTAGACGCCAACCAGTCCATTCCCACAATAACATCAAATTCTCCCATACCCATTGGGTACAGTCGAAGTGGAAATGATTGTCCCTCAATGACAATACTACACCCATCATACACTTCTTCTACCAAAATTTGACTATTATCAGCCACTTCTACTTTCAATTCACTCTTAAGTTTCTTAGGTTTCACATTCAATTTATGCACAAAATTAGGAGACACAAAAGAATGATTTGCTCCTGAATCAAACAACACTTTTGCATAATTTGAATCTATAAAGAAAGTACCTGTAACTACATCAGGTATCTCCGCCGCTTCTTCTGCTGACATGTTGAAAACTCTAGCTCTGGCTTTAACTGGCTCTCCCTTTTTCTCACTTCCCTTTTCTACACTTCCTCCAACTGTTCCCTTTTTCAACTGTGGACAATTGGGCCTGATATGATCAGGAGATCCACATTGATAACAAGACCTCAAATTCTGACAGTCCCGAGCCAAATGTCCAACCTTCCCACACTTATAGCAGCCCTCTTGATTTATGTTGCATTCTCCCTTATGCATTCTATTACACTTACTACAGGGATTATTTTCAAACTTACTAACAGGACGTTGATCAAACTTAACAGACTTAACTGGTTTGAAATCACGAACTGTTCCTTCCCACTTACTCTTATCTCCACTTAGCTCAGTGGCTTGCCTGTTCTTTTCCTTCTCTCTCATCTCCGCTGCATTAACAGCCATCTGAAAAGTCAACGGTTCTTTATTCGAGACAAATTCCCGAATATCACTTGTTAATCCAAAGACGAAACGTTCTACTCGTCTTTCTTCATTCGGAACATAAATCCCTGCAAATCTAGACTTTTCAATAAACTTGGTCGTATATTCTCTAACCGACATTCCTTTCTGTTCTAAGCCTAGAAATTCTTCTTCCAGCTTTTTAACTGCTGCCAAAGGGCAGAACTGTGCTTTGAATACTTTTACAAAGTCATTCCAAACCATTTCTTTAGCTAACGCTGAACCTTGACCTCCAGATTCTACATCCCACCACATTACTGCTTCATCCTTCAACATTGACAAAGCGTATACTACTTTATAATCTTCCGCACATTACTCGTGTCAAAAGCTAACTCCATACTATTTATCCATCTTAATGCTACTACGGGATCACATTCCCCTTTATATGAAGGAGGCTTGCAAGCAGCAAACTCCTTAAAACTACATCCTTTTCCGGCTAAAGCTTTAACTGACACAATGGGTCCTGATTGAGGATGACTTCCCATTCCAGTTACTGGTGATTCTGCTACTTCAGTCCATACCTTATCTTCACTCTTTTCTTTACTTACTGAAACTTCATTAACACGATGAGCTAACAAAGCATTCAAAGTTTCTTGTAACTTTCCCATTTCTGCTGTAAAGGTTTCTTGTGTAACAAAACCTTGCGTTCTACCTCTACCACGGTTTCCCGTCTGATTTCGACCCCTCACAGAAGCCGAACTTTCTTGATGAGAAGTCTCTTGCTCATCTCTTATCTCTACACTTTCATTCTGACGAATACCACAACTCGTCTTCCCACCTCGAGTTCCCACATTAGAAACTCCTATCTGAGTAGCTGTTTTCTGAACTGTTTTACCTTTAGGTCGACCTCGACTCTTTCCTTGGATAGCAGTCGGGTTAACATTAGCTATTTGCTCTCCAACAATGACTTCATGCTCTGGATCCATTTATGGATTTTCTACAGATCTACTCCTGGTCACTCGCTCAGACATAACTCTGCTAAGAATAAACATAAGATATTCAATCTCACACGCTACACATTACGGTAGTTTAAGAAAAGCATGTACTTGTAAATTCATAATTACACTGGCCAAATGGAATTCCAAATTTACCTTACATGCTAGTCCTTACTACCTTAATGTCATCTTCTTATAGTCTTCCTACTACTCAGTTGTGCTTCTACTATCTCAGTTTAAGTCTAGGCCCATCCGGTTACCTAGATCCCTTAAACTAGTGCTCTGATACCAATTGTAACAACCTGAACATTTAATTACATAATAAAATAACATTTATTACTAATTACTGTCCCAAGCTTACAATGTTTTTACTATCAACTATTACACAACTGAGTTTCTCAAAAGAATAGCTATGGCTGGAAGTCTTCTATCTCCTGCTTAAAGCTCACACCTTATCTTTTCCTTTATCTGCTCCCTTTCGATAACCTGAAATATGATTAATGTTTTGAAACAGCGAGGGTTAGACCAAAAGGTCTAGTGAGTCCCCACCTAACACTACTACACAGTTCAAATATTAATTAAAACATTTAAACACAACTGCATATATCAATACATGCCTGCTCTTTAAATCATTTTAACACATTTTTGCTTTACATACATAAATCAATCTACTGGCCATTTATGATCACTTTCTACGCTCGCAAGCGTACTTTCAACTACTGACCAACATTTCCGTCAAAGACGGTATGTCTGTCTCGCACTGCCTTATTTTAGGGACACACCCTAATGGCATAAACGGGCCACACTCCCCGGTACGAGCAGGCGGGTCACACTTCCCGACTTAGGTCAAACTTCTGACTCAAATGTACACATACATTTGGTCCTGCCAGTATATAAAACAAGCTTATATACCCTGAACATAAACATGCTCAACTAATTAAATCAATCATTTGAAATAATTCTACTAACTTTTCATATTATAAATGCGCAGTATATCAAAACTCACATTTATAAAATAACTGCTCAAATCATAAAAGATTTAGTTGAAAGACTCACCTCTAATTCTTCCGAATTAACTCTGACTTCTTACCAATTAACACCACCTACGATGGTATTAAAACAAAGGTAAGCTAACTTGCAATTAACTCTCTTTCTTTCAAAAGACTCATCAATTGAAATCTACCGTTTTTAACCCGATCAAAACCAATCTGATTAAAAACCTTTTTGACTAAATATAAAACTATCGGTAGAACATACTTTTCGGTCTAACAACACACCGGTCGAACAGACCCCCGGTCGATTAGACCTTCGGTCGAATCAAACACCGGACCTACCTCTCACCGGTCTTTACAGACATCCGGTCTTACATAACACCGGTCGAATGTTTCAACCGGTCTAATACCACATCGGTCTAATGCATAAGACCGATACCTCATCTTCCGGTCTTACTCAAGAACAGAGTCGGTTACCCAGTTCTTAAACCCAGAAGCTATTTTGATCGATTAAATCGATCAAATACACGATTAAAAGCTCGATTAACACGTCTATTTACCGACTATAACATGCAGATAGAAGTATGAAGCTAAAAACATACCTCTATTTGACAAGTGGGACGATTCCTTGAAGAATCTCTTCTTCTCTTCTTCTTTCTCTCTTCTTTTCTCTCTTTCACTCTTTCTCTCTTTGCAAATATGAAGTCGGCTAACAAACTGATCAGAATGAGATATAAATCTCATAATCTGATATTTATTTGATACAAACCAAACTTTCATTAAACCCCCTTAACTTTGATTAACTTTACACTTTTTCCCCCAACTTCCAAAATTAACAAAATTTCGAAATTGGGTATTACAGAAAACGTGGGAAGCTGAGTCCCCGTTTCATTGGACCTTTCAAAGTGCTTAAGTGGGTGGGTCTACAAGCCTACCAATTGGAACTGCCGCCAGAGTTAAGCAGAATCTACAACACGTACCATATTTGTTACCTTCAGAAGTGTTTGGCGGAGGAAGAAAGCGTCATTCCCCTCTCAGAGTTAAGCGTGGACGAGGGTAATTTTTGTGTAGAAGAACCCGACGCTATCTTAGAGAGAAAGTCCAAGAAGTTGCGTCACAAAGAGGTCACTATGGTCAAGGTGCAGTGGAAGCATCATCGGGGGGCCAACGTGACGTGGGAAGCTGAGGAGGATATGAAGCGAATATATCCTTTCCTTTTCGAGTTGATGGGATTTCGGGGACGAAATCATTCCCAAGTTGGGGAGGATTATAACACCCTGGATTTTTGTTATGTAATCTTGGTATTCTTGTGGTTAAGCGTTGTCGTTAGCACCGCGTTTGATTTGAAGTTTGAGTTTGGATTTTGGTGGTTTGGGACAAACCACAGTGAACTACGCGAGTTGCACCGTGACTTGAAGTCGCGACACAACCCGCGAAACCCTCTGTTTGGGTTTTGGTTTCTGCAAGCGGGTGCGAGTTATGCCGCGACTTGAGTTCGCGGCGTAACCCGCGAGATCCTCTAGCCGACTTAGGCAAGTTTCAGCCTAAAATATCTCTTTAATGAAATCTCAAATATCTCAATCTCTTTTCTCTCTCTCTCTCTCTCGCTTTCTTTAGTTTTTTTGGTTCCATAGATCTCGTTTATACCTCGTTATTTGCTAGTATTAAGTGCATCTAGCAAGGGTTCGGTATTGAAAGCTTCGTCTTCTCTCGGTGGTCGATATCTGGTTTTATTCTAAAACCTATTTGGTGAGTTCTTACTACCTTTTTACTCTTTATACATGTCAAAGGTTACTTTTTGAACTTCTATATATCTCCACGATTTCAGATCTAAGTTTACTACATTTTGATATAACTTGAGTTTTGGAGATTTTAGGGTTCCGAATCATTTTCAACTAAAATGATGGGTTCCATCTTATTTGAAGTAAATGATATTTTACTTGCGCATTATGTGGTTTATTTGAAAGAAAGTAAAATAAAGTACTACATGCACATTGAGTTGTGAGGTACTAAAAGGGAAAGTAAAATAAAGTACTACATGCACATTGAGTTATGAGGTACTAAAAGGGAAAGTAAAATAAAGGACTACATGCACATTAAGTTGTGAGGTTCTGTAAGGAAAGTAAAATAAAGGACTACATCCACATTAAGTTGTGAGGTTCTGGAAAGACTATATATAGTCTCATTGTAATATTTCATTCTTATCAACGATTCGACTTGGGATTGCTTATTGAAAAGATTTCCTTTTGATACAAATGTTTATATCTCTTGAAATTATAAAATGTATGTTCTCACTAGGCTTTAAGTCTAACACTTTTTTCTCAAATGTTGTGTATAACAGGTTCCCATTAGCGGTGGTGTTAGCCCCAAATCTGAACCAATGAAAGTATTGAAAATAACCAAGTCTTCATGTAAAGACTTTCAAGGGATCACAACAAGTCAGTCTCCGAAGTCAATTCAGAGCCACTCTGAAGAAAGCAAGTCTGTCTCTGAAGTCAGTTTAGAGTCAACTTAGAGAAAGTTGTCTGTCTCTGAAGTCAGTTCAGAGACAGTCTCCGGAAAGACATCAGAGAGCTCCTCATCAGAGATCCCAGTTCAGAGCTCTGAAGATGGTCACTCTAAATCTCATGACAAAGAAGAACAGATGACATGTCACCTTGTGATAAGATTTATTTCTAGAGTAGGTCACTGTTCAAGCATGTCTTGATCTTACCTCTTAGGTAAGACACTGTTCAAACATGCTTCTATTTGTCAGATAAGTACACTATTTACTTTATGGTCCTATAAAAAGAATCATCACCTTCATGTTCAAAGTGTGCTTGAGAAGTCTTAAAAACTGATAATATAAGTTGAATATCTTATTGAAGAATATCTTGTTAATCTATTATTTGCTTTATGAACTGTGATATTTGAATCTCCTTTGATATTAAACTGCTTCCGCTATTATTACTGTTATTTTTTATATCATTGTTGTGAGATTAAATCTGGGATCCAACAATTGGTATCAGAGCCTACTTTGTTTTCTAAAACAAAGATAGATCGCATCTGCATACTCGGATAGATTTACATCTCATTGATTCTAACTTTCATTATCTGCGCATGTTCAAATAAACCTGGTTTATTAAAGAACACCATATGCTCAAGATTTGATAGTAAATCACTGTTCAATACAAAAAGCATCAGCTCTTTAAATACTCATCTTTTTTCTTCAAAAATGGCAAACTCAAGCATAAGTGCCATCTATACTGCTGGGTCTTTAACAAAACCTCCTACACTTTTAAGGGATGAATATCCCCAATGGAAGATGAGGATAGTAAATTTCTTAGAAGGCATGGACAAGGATCTCTTTAGATCAGTGAACGTTGGACCTCACATTCCAATGGTATTAGTACCAAGAGTTCCTACAACAACAGATACTGCTGAAATCCCTGCATATTATGAAAAGAAAACCACAAACTTCACTGATGAAGAAACAAATATGATGGATAATGATTCAAAAGCTGTTAGATTACTTATAATGGCCATTCCCAATGATATCTTTCAAGAACTTGATTCTTGTAAAACTGCAAAAGAGATATGGGATCAGTTGTTAAATCAACTAGAAGGAGGCCTACAAACCCAGAAAAATAGAAGAAATTTATGCATCAATGAATATCATGATTTTCATGCTCTACCAGAAGAAATATTACACCAAACTTACTCAAGATTCAATATTCTTATCAACAGATGCTGAAAGTTTGGAGTGATAAGAACAAAAGAGGAAAACAACGTTCTTTTCTTGAAAAGCTTAAATGAAGAATGGTCACAACTTTCCATGTCTATACAAGCCAATCATGATCTTGAGTCATGGTCGTTAACTGACATTTATGGCACTCTTGTTGCACATGAAAAAGAAGTTATGAAGCAAAAATCAAAATTGTCTTTAGGTGGACCCCTTGCACTTGTTTGAAAACAAATTTCGAAAGAAAACAACTGTGAAGAGTCACAAAAAAGTTTGGAAACAAAAAGTAGATCCAAAAAGGTCCTAATGGCAGAAGAAAATCATTCAGATTCAGACTAAGAAGATGATATAAATGCCTTCGCCAAATCTCTTGCATTAATCACTCATCAATTTAACAAGAAATTTGGCAAGAAAGTATTTGAAGGAAGGAGAGAGAATGAAGAAAGAAGAAATCCTGAAAGAAGATTTCATCAAGAAAGTGTCAGATTTCAACAAGAACCCAGATTCACTACATATAGTGATCAAAAGGGTACAAACTTCAACAACAATGATGTAACTCAACAATCAAGACCTCAACAATCTTTTCAACCAAGGTATCCACAGCCACAGAGATACTTCAAACCTCAAGAACAGAAGCCAGAGACAAGTACTGCCACTCTTCCAACAAATCAAAATGATGGAAGATATTTCAGATGTGGCAAACTAGGCCATTTCTCTGCAAACTGCAGAGGAAAACTTGTCAAAGATCAAGATTACTACAAGTACAACGTAAAAGAAAGAGTTCTTGTAGCAGAAATGGAAGACTGGCTATCTAACTCAAAAAGCGATGGCGAGGAAGAGCCTACCAATCTCTGTGGTATGGCTTTTTCAGATGGAAATCAAACTGATGGAGCATCAGAAGACAACTCTGAAAAGGTAAACTCTCTTTACACCTCTGATAGTGATCCTGAAATAGATGCTTTTAAACTAGTTAATGAACTTCAAGACTAGAGCAAAAGTTTCTTGAAGAGAAAAAGAAAGGAGAGCAAATGTCAAAAGAGCTAATCTTTTTCAAAAGAGAAAATAATCTTCTGGAATCAGAAAAGAAATAAATTTTTCTTGAAAAGAACAAACTTGTAGAATCTCACAAGCAAAAAAAAAATATATTTTCAGAAGAAATAAGAAAAATTGAGAAAGTTTTAAAAGGAAAAGAAGAAGAAGTAAAGAAATCTGACAATGAAAGACTCAATTCTATTGCCTTAACCAAATTTTTTCAAAAGGAAAGAGAAATCCTACATCAATCTCTAGATAGAAAAAATCTTCGAATCAAAAGCTATGTTAATGCACAAGGTGTTTACGACAAAATAAAAACTCAAATGGACTCTCAAGGGCTGAGATTCAATGAGTTGAATTCATTCACTGGATTGGAGAAAACATCACTTTCTTCCACTTTCTGTATGGGAAAGGTCCAAAGCTTTGAAGGTCCATCTATGAATATTTTCAAAAGAATGAAAAAATCAGAGGGATCAAAAGCAAGAGCTCTGAATTTCAAAAATACTACATACTCTGAAGTGAAAAACTTTCAAGAATCTGTGTTACAAATAATAGAAGAAACTTCAGAAGTACACTTCACAAAACCTCAGAGCTATGATCCCAAAGAAGTTTTCAAATTTAACGCTTTCATCTCAAAAGAATCAGAGACATCCGAACCAAGTACCTCTGATACAAGTACTTCTGAAAATGAATCTCAGAGTTCAGTAATTCCGAATGCTCCTCTGTATTCAACAAAATCAGATGAAAACATCAGAACTACAATTGAAGATGATGTTAAAAAGATATGGAAAGAAAATATCTTGGAGGATTTAAAAAGAAAAGAAAGCATGAAACGGATTATTAAAGTCTCCAGAACAAAACAAATTGAAAAACCAATAGAGGTAGCTATCTCTATTAAAGATAAAAGAGACTTTCTTGATTCTGATTCAGAATCTGATCAAGAGATTGATGAACAAATTTATTGTAACCCAGAGAGCATAATTCACAAAAAGATAGAAACTGTTGGGTCTGGTATTTTAAATGTTCCAATTTCAATTTTGAAAACCAAAACCAGAATACTAATAAGTCCTGATTTTGCAAATATGTGTTTACAAGCAAAAACATCTCTGGAACTTGAAAAAGAATTACAAGAAAAGGTAAAGAATAAAACAAACACTTCTAATTCTTATACCTATAAAACAATGAAATTCTCTCCTGAACAAAAAGGCAAATGGACAAAAATTAACCATATTGATCCTGTTTGTGCCGTAAGCAGCAAAGAAAAGAAGATATTTTTGATCAAGAAAAAACAACTTGAAAAGAAGACTGTCTTTCAAGCAAAAAGGAAAGAAGTAGTTAGGGATACATGTAATATTCCTAATGCTAATTTAAAAAGAAGTCAAAATGTAACAGCTGCTTTTGAGAAAAAGAAAAACTTTGCTCTTACTTCTTTTTGTTCCATTAATTGCAACTGCATTCATATCTTGATCAAACTGAAAAATCATTTCAGAGGATCACATTGTATTCTGAATCAATCTCTGAAAAATATCTCAGAGACAAAAGTTCAAAAGAAGACAAGTAATGGCAAGACATCAAAAGATTAGATGCCAAAAAGTCATACAAATCCACCAAAGTCTAACATAAAAGGACCCATAATGAGATGGGTACCTAAAAAACAATAATCTGTCTTGCAGAAACAGTCAATGCCAATCTGGTACCTAGATTCTGGATGTTCAAGGCATATGACTGGAAATAAGGAACTGCTATCTTCATACAAAGCACAATCTGGAGGAGCAGTTACTTTTGGATACAATGTGCAAGGACAGATTAAAGGATATGGTGAATTATCAAGAGGAAATGCTTTAGTTTCAAAGGTTGCTTATGTGGATGGATTAAAACATAATCTGATCAACATAAGTCAACTTTGTGATCATGGTTTTGATGTGAAATTTCAAAGAAGATATTGTTCACTTCTTCACTCAGAATCAGGTCAAGAATTACTCAGAGCAGACAGAAAAGGTAACCTCTACAGAATGAATTTTACCAAAATCAACAACACTGATTCAGAGAAACTTTGTCTTATATCTCTGAGTAGTGAGGAAGTCTGGCTCTGGCATAAAAAGTTTTCACATCTAAACTTTTCCTCACTTGATAAATTAGTTAAACTTAATTTGGTTAAAGGATTACCATCTCTGAAGTTTAACAAAGATCATCTTTATTCTGCTTGTGAGATGGGAAAAATGAAAAGATCTTCCCATAAAACCAAAAGTGAAAACAACTGTACTAAACCTCTGCACATGCTACATGTGGACCTCTGTGGTCCTATCTCTGTACAGAGTCTAGCAAGTAAGAAATACATTCTGGTTTTGATTGATGAATTTTCCAGATTCACATGGATAGAATTCATCAGAGCAAAATCAGATGTACCTGATATTTTGATAAGATTGTTGAAAAGATTACAGGTTCTATTCAGCAGCAAAGTTCAGAAACTAAGAAGTGATAATGGAGCAGAGTTCAAAAATGCCGAAATCAATTCATATCTATCAGAAGAAGGCACTACTACTAACTTTTCTACAGCAAGAACTCCTCAGCAAAATGGAGTTGGTGAAAGGAAGAACAGAACACTTGTTGAAGCTGCAAGAACAATGCTTGCTGGATCTGATCTTTCAACAAATTTTTGGGCAGAAGCAGTGGCAACAGCCTGCTTTACTCAGAACAGAGCAACAATTGTCAAAAGATTTCAGAAAACATCCTATGAACTCATTAACAATAGGAAACCTAATGTTAATTATTTTCATGTTTTTGGATGCAGGTGTTACATTCTGAACGATAGAGAATCTCTTGGAAAGTGATGAGGGCAAATTTATTGGATATTCCTTAGCCTCAAAAGCTTTCAGAGTGTTCAATCTTAGAACAAGGACCATCCAAGAGAGCATCAATATCACTTTTGATGACAATAAAAGCTCTGAACTACAAGAAAGTCTCTCAACACCTATCTCTGAATCATCAAGAGAATCTTAATTAAACAGAATATTTGAAGATTTCTTTGATGAAGACAACCCAGAAGCAGTCTTCAGAGATAGACCAAGAGAAAATTTAGAAGGACCCCAAGAAACAGGTACAACTCTTTCTGGACCCTCTGAATTAACATCTTCTGTTTCACCAAATTCAGATCAACAAAGTGAATCAGAAGAAGCTGAAGATCAAAAAGAGGATGATCAAGGAGTGTCTGAAGTAACTCCAGAAACAAATAGTAAAGACATTCAAGAATCTGCTTCACCATCTCGGGAAACAACTTCAGAGACTCTGAACATCACAACAGAGATGTCACCAACTGTCATCTCTGAAGCTCAAACTCCACCCCAAATCTTTGCTCCAATCTCTAGATGGACAAAAGATCATCCAATTGATCAAATCATTGGATCCTCATCAGAAGGAGTTAAAACAAGATCTTCAACAATCAATGAATGCTTCTACGTAAACTTTTTGAGCATTATTGAACCAAAGAAGGTGAAAGAAGCTCTTGAAGATCCTCATTGGATTTTTGCAATGCAGGATGAACTTCAAGAGTTTATAAGAAATAAAGTCTGGACCCTTGTTCCCCTTCCCAAAGGAAAATTTGCAATTGGAACAAAATGGGTTTTTAGAAACAAAAAGGATGAGGATGGAGTAATAATCAGAAACAAAGCCAGGCTAGTTGCTAAAGGATATTGCTAAGAAGAAGGTATTGATTATGATGAAACCTTTGCACCTGTAGCTAGGCTAGAAGCAATCAGAATCTTCCTTGCCTATGTTGCACACAAAGGATTCAAAGTTTATCAAATGGATGTCAAATCTGCCTTTCTACATGGTAAAATAAATGAAGAAGTTTATGTCCAACAACCACCTGGATTTGAAAGTACAGAGTTTCCAAATCATGTTTATTATTTGGACAAGGCTTTGTATGGACTTAAACAAGCTCTAAGAGCTTGGTATGCAACACTGTCCACTTTTCTGATTAAAAATGGATTTGACAAAGGCACAATTGATACAACATTATTCATCAAAAAGTACAAAAATGAGATGCTTTTAGTACAAATTTATGTTGATGATATTATATTCGGCTCTACTAATCAAAAGTATTGTGACAAATTTTCAGAGTTAATGAAGAGTGAATTTGAGATGAGCCTCATGGGAGAATTAACCTTCTTTCTGGGCTTACAAGTAAAACAAACTTCAGAAGGCACTTACATAAGTCAAACTAAATATGTCTCTGAAATTTTACAAAAATACAAACTTAATGATTCAACTTCTATGAAAACACCTCTAGCCACCGGAGTCAAACTAGACTCTGATCCTTCAGGACAATCTGTAGATATAAAAACCTACAGAGGCATGATAGGTTCACTACTATACTTAACTGCAAGTAGGCCTGACATAATGTTTGCAACATGTCTTTGTGCTAGATATCAAGCAAATCCAAAAGAATCTCATTTATCTGCTGTCAAAAGAATTTTCAGATACCTAAGAGGGTCACCATCATTAGGCCTATGGTATCCAAAACTATCAAGTTTTGATCTAACAGCTTACACTGATGCCGATCATGCAGGATGTAAGCTTGACAGAAAAAGTACCTCTGGGTGTTGTCAGTTACTGGGCAATAAACTGTCAAGTTGGTCATCCAAGAAACAAAACTGTGTTTCAACTTCAACTGCAGAGGCAGAATATGTTGCTGCGGCTAGTTGTTGCTCTCAAGTAATATGGATGAAAACTCAACTCAAAGATTATGGACAACAATATGAAAGAATACCCATTCTGTGTGATTCAAAAAGTGCCATAGCCATCTCTGCCTATCCAGTACAACATTCAAAGACAAAGCACATTGATGTAAGGTATCATTTCTTAAAAGATCATGTTGAAAGGAGAACAATAGAAATGTATTTTGTACCAACTGAACTCCAACTTGCTGATATTTTCACAAAAGCTTTAGATGAACGAAGGTTCAATTTTTTAATCAGCAAGTTAGGAATGTTGAATATGTCTACCTAACAAGGAAGAAACTCAGAGTCTCTGATCAAAATGTCAGAGCCTCTGAACCAAGTAGCATATGTCAATATCAGTTTGTGAATGTTCTCCAAACACATGACAAGGGGAGAAAAATAAAAAGGTGTTCCTTTGTTAAGGGGGGAGAAAAAAAACTTTTAAGAAGACAACTCAGAGTCTCTGAACTTTGTCTCATAATAAGTTAAATTTATCTCAGAGCTTCTGAATATTGTCTCTGTAGTCTTCTCAGAGTCTCTAAAATTTTGGATTTTTTTTCCAAATCATCAGTGAAGGGGGAGTCAACAACTTTCAGACCAGTCATTCCTCAAACAAGAACTGTTTAATAACAAAAACAATTTTTGATATCATTTGAAATTAAAAATTTCAAATTAACTGAATCTTTTCATTACAAATGATATCTCAAATTACTTCTTAAGGCGAAAGGTTTGTCTAGTCAGCAAAAAAAAAAAGGAAATTATTTTTTAATGGCGCCCCTTTCCTATTTTCTTGGAACCTACATTCGTAGGTAAAACAATTTTTAAGGCCACGTGTCACAAAAAAGGATGAGTGAAAGGCCAAACGGCTTTATGCAAAGGGTCAAATCATTGTCGTTTCACCTTATGTACTCGAGTGTTTCTTTTTCTAAATTTGGATACAAAACCCATTTAAAATCCGGATATTCATTTTTACAAATTACTCTCGAGCAATCTCTCTCTCCAAAAGAATTTGAACTTCATATTCTTCACTTCAACCTCAACAATGGCGTCTTCAAATGAATGGTGCAAACTTTTTCCCAAATCTGGCGAGCCTTCAAGACTGTATCGTTTTCCAATCAAAGACAACAATCACATGATTCAGCTTGATTATCCCAAATTTGAGGAACAATATGGAATAATCTGCGAGTTCTTCTCCAACTGTGAACTGACTCAAGCCCTAACTGCTTTTACCAATGAATGTTCACTCTCGTTTGTTCAAGAATGGTATTCATCAAGTCACTACAGCGATGCACATAAAGGAATTATTGGCGAGTTCGACATATCTCAGGTTGTAAAATGTCGGATACTCATCAATCCTACTGTTCTAAGAGAAGTTCTCCCACTCCTAACAGCTGAGGAACTTCAAATCACGCGTTTTGAAAAACGCCCAACTTCTGAAACCCTACTTCAGTTCATTCAAATGCTAGGTTACAACACAGAAATAACCAGATTGAGCAACTTTAGACGACAACACCTACCACCAATCTGGAATTTCATGTTCTCTGTCTTAAATCGAACACTAACCTGCAAACTGGGGAGCATGGATCAAGCAACACCAGAAATACTGTCAATCATGTATGCCCTATTCTTTAATCGCAACTTGGACATGGCCGGCATAATCTTTGATATGATTCTGACATCAATAGAGAAGAAAAACAAATGCTTGGCAAAGGACCCTGAACAAACGACCCAATCATCCAAAGTTCCTTCAATAACTTTCCCAAGATTTCTGTCTCTAATCATCCATCCCGCGATCGAGAACCTTCATATTTTGATTGCCCCTGAACAACCTAAAACTCCATTCTACATAATGAACAGCTTCAAACCAACAATTTTATCTGAAGGCTATCCAGAAGCAAGGAGGATCCCTCACCACATGCTGAATCAGGTAAATCCTCAATCTGTAGCATTAGCTTCTTATCTCCGTGTTGCCCAAGGACTAGAACCAGTTCTGGGAACCCCAACACACTTAGGTCCTGAACCTGGAATGGAGAGCAAGAGCATCTCGGCTTTATAGGGATCTGAGGACCCTGAAGTACAGAGCTCTCACAAGAGTGAACCTGAGGGTACTCTTGGTAGAGAAACCGAAGTTGAGAGAGATGACAGAGCACCAGAAGGGGCTGTCAATGAGGAAGTAATGGAAGAAACCTCAATTGCTAGTGTAGAGGATAGCTCGACTAGGTCTGAGGAATGTGAGGATGAATCTTCAGAGACTAGCTCTGAAGATTCTCAGAGGGAAGAGAGCAAGTCTTCTGACTTAGAGAAACCTGAGAGTTCTTCCCCTTCCAAACAAAAATATGCCTCAAGGCATATATATTTTAGAACACCAAACCCATCTCCCAGTGCAACCACACAATCTAACCTACCTGATCCAGAGGTAATGGTTATTGAATCAGAGGTGCACACCTCGAACCCAAACCAGCAAGCCACTTCAGAGGTACCTTTTTCCACCTCTGAAGTTCACTTAACTGAGGAAACTCAAATTCTGGATAAGCCCTCTTCACAGGACTTAGCCAATACTTCAAGTACTCAGTTGCCTCAGAGTACATCCGAAAATCCTACAAAAATTGATGCCTCTGTGGCTCATATCTCACCCTTTAGGATATCCAGAACTAGTTGTCCAACTCAGGGACAATGGCTCGACCTACAAAACCAAGGATTGACTTGCCTGGATCGCAAGATCAACTCCCACATTCACTTCCAGTCCTCTGAATCTGAGGAGGAGGACTTGGATGAGAACAGAACACTCAGAGATTATTCTCCGAAACATCAAGGATTGAGTGGAAGTCCTTCCAGAGACAACATCAAAACAGCTCTGAACGAAGGCTCCTCTGAACTCGAGGAAAAATTGGCTACATGTGTTGTAACCAATGTACCCCTCTCTGAACTTCTCACTAAATCTGAGTTCCAGAGATCCTGTGAAGAAGTCAGAGGCTCCATGAATGAGAATAACTTTTAAATAATTGACGGTTCAGAGACCTCTGCTCTTCGCTCTGAAAACACAAACCTCAAAGCAGAGGTTTCCACTCTGAAAACCCAACTTTTGGACTCCTCAAAAAGAATCCAAGAGTTGGAGCAAGAACTGTTCAGACAGAAAGCTGAATCTTCTCTTGAAATAGTAAACCTTAAAGCTCAAAATTGCTGCTCTACAAGCATCCTCAACCATCGACATTCAGAAGGCTCTACAAGAATTAAGGGAAGAGGTAGTAGCCACCAGATCATCATCACTCTCAACAGATCAAATGGCATCTATCTCTGAACTCATCAAAGCAACAATTCAAACTTTTGTACCAACTGTCAGCGCAACATCAACAACACCACAGCCACCACCCCGAACTTCTGAAGACCTCATCACCAAAAGTGATCTGGCCTCTTTTAAATCAGCAATAATGAGTAGAATGTTGACTTGTTCTTCCAAGATCTCTACAATTGCTCAGAAGCAGGTCAAAGCAACTCTGGAACTTCATAATTATAAATCAGAGGATAGATTGCTGAAATCAGAACTGTTGCTTCAGAGGCAATCAAAAATATTCAGAAGACACTTTAGGATCCCAAAGGAAAAGGAATCGTTGAACCAAGCTCTCCCAAATACAAACGCAAGTTTTCTGGTGGGACTTGTAGAGACGCAGTGAAGAAAGCAAGATTTGATGATTCAGAGGATTCAGATGATGATGAGCACTCTGGCTCACAAGTGAAGGAGATTAGAGATAAAACCGCGCACACCTTTAAAGCTGCTCCCTCTACACAAGTCCAGGAGAAGGAACCAGAGAGGAACACCACCTCTTCTGATGAAAACCGTACCTTACAATCATTCACAGCACCAGTCATACTATACTCCTCATCAACACCAGGTGTTCCAATCACTCCAGTTACTGATGCGACTCCAGAGAAAATTGAAGCTCTGGAAGAGGAGGAAGAACAACTTATAGACTTCTCTACATCTTCTGAAGATGCTTTCTCATCACCCGAAAGACAACCAATGGTGATGAGAGATGCCTTTGAGTCAGAGTCTGAAGAAGAACAGAAAGATTCTGACAGAGAGGAAGAAGCTGCTGGAGAACAGATCGAAGTAATTGATGTCGAAGAGTATGTTTTTAAAAATGCTCAACCTCATCATACCTCAACAGCTTCAGAATTGAAAGAATCTCCAGAAATAGATGGATATATCTCTGAAAACCCATCAGAGATAACTCAGTCACAACTCAAGGACAAAGAAACCATGGTTCTTGATGAACAGGATCCTCAAGAGAATCTTGTTCAGAAGACAAGCATTGGTTTACCAGCCAAGGTATTCACTCATCCTCCAACATTCTTAGAATCCACTCCTGAAGCATCAATAGAAGATCACTTTCGGCATATCTACTGTGAGTTCAACATGGAAGACACTCAAGTAATCCCTCTGAATCCAAGAATCAGAGAGGACATGCCAGACTACGAACGAAGATTCATACAGGCAAAGACAAAACCAAGAAAGGAGGTTCTCAACGATGCTCCGATAGTAAAAGTTGAGAAAATCTCTGAAAAGACATTCGCCTTCAACAAAATAATATATAGGCATTATGTGGTGACTCGATCTGATCAGAAGATTTACGAGTTCAATGATAATGATCTCGTAAATCTAAATCCGTATGATCTCACTCATCTATATGCCTATTGCTCTGCGAGGTACGATTCAAGAAGAAGGGAGATAAGAATGAGCTTGGTTGAAGTAAGAAGGGCAATGGAAGCTTACATCAAACACAGAGCAAAACGTGACTTTCAGATTGCTCTAAACTTGGGTGAAGAAAAGCTAGGAGTGACTGAACCAGTGGAAACCATCGAAAACCTGGACAAACAAAAGACTGGATCAATCATTGAAGAACCTCTGGGTTTCATCTACAGAGTGAATCAAGAGAAGAAAATCTTTCTAGCTTCGCAAGTAGAAAAGTATTATGATGAAACCCTGAAAGGAATATAGAAGATGATTCATGTAAAGCAAGAATGGCACAGAGCAGACCTACTGGCGAAACTAAACTTGGAAATTGGCTCAATGATTAACTTCAGAGAGCTCATCATGAAGTTTCATAGGATTTGTTCTAGTGATAGGTTCTGATTACTTGATCAATATTATTCTCTTTTCTAATTGCAAAATCTTATAAGAAGTAATATTTCCAGATGATAACTTTCTCCTCTTCGCTTTCTAGTTTAAGTGTTCTATGTGTTCTTTGTTTATTTTCAGTACTTAGGGGGAGATTGTTAGCCCCAAATCTGAACCAATGAAAGTATTAAAAATAACCAAGTCTTCATCTAAAGACTTTCAAGGGATCACAACAAGTCAGTCTCTGAAGTCAATTCAGAGCCACTCTGAAGAAAGCAAGTCTGTCTCTGAAGTCAGTTCAGAGTCAGCATAGAGAAAGTTGTCTGTCTCTGAAGTCAGTTCATAGACAGTCTCCGGAAAGACATCAGAGAGCTCCTCATCAGAGATCCTAGTTCAGAGCTCTGAAAATGATCACTCTGAATCTCTTGACATAGAAGAACAGATGACACGTCACCTTGTGATAAGATTTACTTTCTAGAGTAGGTCACTGTTCAAGCATGTCTTGATCTTACCTCTTAGGTAAGACACTGTTCAAGCATGCTTCTATTTGTCAGATAAGTACACTATTTACTTTATGGTCCTATAAAAAGGACCATCACCTTCATGTTCAAAGTGTGCTTGAGAAGTCTTAAAAACTGATAATATAAGTTGAATATCTTATTGAAGAATATCTTGTTAATCTATTATTTGCTCTATGAACTGTGATATTTGAATCACCTTTGATATTAAACTGCTTCCGCTGTTATTACTCTTATTGTTTATATCATTGTTGTGAGATTAAATCTGGGATCCAACAGGTGGGTTGCCATGGGTTTGAGTGACGAGCTTGGTCTCGGGGGCTTTTTGAGATGACTAGTATTTGATGTTGGGCAATTGTTTAAGTCCCATTCTTTTGGTAATATTGGATTAACAACAGATGTAATCTAGATAGTTTATGTTTAGATTAGTTTGTTGTTGAATTCCATATCCGTATATTGGTTTTGTAAAGGTTAAGTACATTCCCCTTTTTGGGAGGTTTATACCAAGTGTTGATGTTTAATTGTCCAGTTTCCGCGTTTTAAATTCACCCTGGTTTTTAGGGTGTTACATTGTGATTTTGTGGATTTAATGGGGTGGCTTTAATAGCGTCAAGTGGTCTCGTTTTCCTTGAGCTTTGTGTGAGTTGCATATAGCATGCATACATGTCCATTTGGAACTTCCGTCATAGTGTTTTAGCTAACACTTTAGCCAATGAGAGCATATTATTATTTGTCATTGAACTTGGAAGCGACATAAATTATTTTATGTTTTAAACAAAGTTCATGCACATATCACCTTACTCGTTTTGCGAAATAACGGCCGCATGTAAGTTTTGTTGCGGAATTCTTGAGAGTTTGATATCATGAAATGTTGTTTTGGGTTTGCAAGCACCTTATTTGTACGACCTAAAGTTTGGAGTCAAACTAAATTACTCTTACGTTTGATCAAATTGCATGCATATGTCTTTACTAAACTTTGGGGAATTTTACTTCATGACATTACATGGTTAAATGTGAACTCTTGGGATTTGATTTAGTAAATATCCCCTTCTGCAGTTTTGTACAAACGTTTTGTGATACACTGATTCAGTAAATATCCCCTCGATGGTATAAAGATCGTTCCTACAAAGTTTCAGAACCAAACATCAAGTTTTGGGTGGATTTCAAGTGAAAAATTGCAAAATATCAACGAGATCTACATAATTCGCAGACTTCATGAAGAACTCGCATGAAGAACTCGCAGGGAAATGAAATTCGCAGAAATCTTAAGGAAAGAATTTGCAGACTGATGGAATTCGCATACTACAGAGAAGAAAAATTGCTAAGGGAGGAATTTGCAAGTGTGAGACTTACGAATTCAGAGGAATTTGCACCTGAGAGAGATACGAATTTCAAAGGATTCGCACAAGACACACATACGAATTGTTCAGAATTCGCAAACCAGTGTTCTTCGAAAAGCTAAGAATTCGCAAACCAGTGTTCTGCGAAAAGCTCAAGATTTCGTATCGTTTTTAGTATTTTTATCATATGAATTCTTGCTTGTGAGTGTCTTGCGAATTGCTCATACGAATTCTTGATTGCTTACGAATTATTGCTTGCGAATTGTGTTGTGAATGACTTGCAAATTCTCACATACGAAATCTTGCGAATTCTATACTTGTAAATATTTTTGAGTGTTTTTTCTATGGTTTTTACTATAAATTTTTCTGATTTTCTGATTAAAGATCTTTACTAGCTAATTTTTTTTAGATATCATGTGCTAACCAACAGAGAAATCTAGTGCTAACCAACAGAGATTGTGCTTTAGCGTACATGCTAGAGATTCCAACACTGGAGGTTGAGAACAAGAATCTGAAGATTCAGAATTCATCTCTTCTTGAACAGATTAATAAATTGAAGGATGATAAAGATGTAAAGAAAGATTTTGTTTGCTCTGAATGCATCTCTAACTCAAAAATAAATTTTGCAGGAATTATTGAAGCAAAAGAAAAAGAGATTTCAAGTCTGCAATCCAAGAAAAAGATATTTCAAGTCTGCAATCCAAGAAGGAATCAATGCAAAGAGAGCTAGATGAACTGAGAAGAAGAGCAAACATTGCCAGTGAAACATGTGAAGAGCTAAGAAAGTCAAATATACAAATATTTGCTGAAAGAGATAAATTGAAAGATAAAGTCTTCAGTCTTGAGGTTGAAATTAACATGATGAAGGAGGAAGCAACCCAAGACAAAGACAACATAAAAGCACAAGATGAGATGAAGAAGATTGATAAAAAGGGAAAAGATTTTGAAAAAGAAAATGTTGATTTTCAGAAGAAGATGAATGAATTGAAAGAAAAGATCTCTCTAGATGAAAAGAAAATGGAGAAAGAAAGAAAAGAGTTTGCAAAGAAGTTTTCTGAATTCTCTAGAAAAGCTTTTGAAGAGAAGAAAACAGTAGAGCTTAAATGTGTTAAGCTTTCTCAATAAGTCTCAGACTTTGAGAAAGTAATCATAATGGAGAGAGATAAGTTTGAAAAGGAGAAAAAGATAGTTGAGCAAAAGTGTATAAATTTTTTTTTTAGAAAGAAAAGAAAGCATTTGAGACTGAGATAAAGAAGCTGAATGAAAAGCTATATGAGTTGTCAACAAACATTCAGAAGGAGAAGAATGCAAAATATGAGTTGCATAAGAAGTTTGATCAACTGACAAAGGAAAGAAACTATCTGTCCACAAAAATCAAAGAACTTGAAGAGATCATGTTCAAGGTGAAGCTGACTGAGCACAAAACGCCAGAATTAATTGCTCAAGCACCGAGAGATGATCTAGCTGCATCTGAATGCTCATTCAAATCAGCATCAAGTTCAATTTTCACTAATGTTTCTAATAATTCTTTGTTTGATGCTAATGATAATCATACTTCTAAACTTAATGATAAAATTCATCCTTCTAACCTTTTCTATGACAAAAATGTTGATGGTTCAGGTAACATCTTGAAGAACAAGTCTGAGAAGAAAATGACTTGGAGAAAGATAGATGAGAAAGATAAAGAAAATTGGTTTTGGAAAGTTAAAGGATCTTCGGAGGAGAAGAAGAAACAAGATAAATCATTTGTGCATACATTGAAAGCTAAAAGGAACTATGCTTCAAAAGGTAAAACTTTTGGCAAACCTGATCTGGTTTACACTATGAATCAACTGATCAGGTTAGCACAAAAGAAAATTAGTTGTTCCTACTGTGGCTCAAATGATTTTGTAAACAAAAATTATGAAAATAGCTGGTATGGTTCTTATTATATCACTCCTACTAGAACTGCAACTAACAATTCAGGATCCAAATACCAGTGGATACCAAAAGCTAAACCTGTGTTGCAGGCATCTAAAGACTAAGGGGGAGAAAGAACGATGGTTTCTAAACACTACAGTTTAGGACCCGATTATCAATTAAAAAGAACCAAGGCTTCTAAATAAATCAATTCAGAACCCGTGCTTCAAAGAACTATGACTCTTGAATAAACCAGTTCAAGACCCATTTCTCAATGTTTTAGAACTATGGTTTCTGGTTACATCAGATCAGAACCCGATCTTCATTGGTAAGAATGCGTATTACTATTCTCACCGGAGAATATGTAATTATGGCTTCTGAATACTCACTTCAGAACCCGATCTCAAATATTTTTCTTTTGATGGATGCTTAAAAGAAAACATATTTTCTAGAAGTTTTTGATTTAAAGGGAAGTTAATTGTTATATCTTTTAGGGGGAGGAGATATTAACTAAATGTACTTTTATTGTTATATTTTTTTTTTTCTAATAACTTGAATTTTTACAGATATCAAGATGGAGGATATTTGAGTTTTTATCAAGGATACTTAAATGATAATATTCATTTGAGGGGGAGTTGAGATACTATACATTACAGGTATATATTTCTATATCTCTAACTCTATCACTTGTTGAAAGAAGGATAATTTTAACTTGTGAAAAATGGTTTCTTCAAATGTTCAAACCACTTCACGTTCTTAAAATGTTTTCATGAATTGAGAAGTGAGATTTTAAATGATTTTATTTTGGATACTTTGATGACTATATGACCGTGTGTTTCCAATGATAAATACTTGCGTAATTGTCATATCTTTATACTTTGTCAAGTATTCATACACACATCAGTTCAGTATACTTCTTGACTTTGATATTACCACGTCTCAAAAGTTTAATCTTTCGATGGTAATACTCCCGTTTGTATTCTATGTTGTTTGAATCAGATGTCATTTCTATATTGAAATGTGCTTTCATTGTTAATATGTTTATATATTGTTCATATAAACATCTTACGTCTTTGATTTCCCAAAATATTATTTTTCATGAATTTTGATCTGATCTTAATCATTGTCAGATTCTCAAAACATTTTTATTCTTTCATGATTATTCATTCATTCAAATTGTTTTGAGAAATCTTAAATGCTTAAAATGCTCAAATTTCATTCTTATCTTTACGAGCATACATATACTGACAACTAATTTCTTGCGTTTAATGTCAAGAAAATCATTGAGGCAATACATGTTTTTAGGAACATACATGGGATTCAGTGTGAGAGCTTAAAAGAACTTCCATGGATTCACGATAACCAGTGTTTCCTACACAGGAAGTATTCCCTGAGTGATTGAGGGGAGAGGGGTCAAAAGATTTGAGTGTTGGTGTGTGAAGAGGTAAAATGGAAATGAGAGATTGGTTAGATGTGAGCTTAAATGATTAAAAAGAAAGAGGGTGAGAGAACAAAGTAAAAGAATATCAGACTCTGCAACAAACTTCTTTCTGAGCCGGACAGCCACATTACTGTTGTTTCACATTTCTTTGTGAACGACATTGAAAAAGACAGTGAGCCCATGCCATCTCTTGCAATCAACCCCACTAGCTACTCATTCTTTTCTTAAAAAGAGAATGTTTCACATTTTCTAGGGAAGCAACATATACGCTATTGGTTCTTCACTTGGAAGATACTGATATTGAAAAGAAGGAAAGTTGCCCCACCTTCGACCCTTCATCATGCACGTTGAGTCTATGTATAACCTTTGTTGTCTCATTGGTTTACATATTTTTGAGCCTAAACAACAATCATTGTGCTAATTCTTTCATAACACAAACACTTGATTCAGGGTCACAACTCATAATTTGTTTGAATTTGAAAAGATTCGGATGAATACTTTCATGAATTGACGGCTCATTCAGATCAGATGAATGATTTTCTCATATTATTCATTGGGGGAGATTGATAATTTCTCTACCCAAAGGGAGATTGTTCATATTTTAGCAAAAGGGAAGATCATGAAGTCTATGCTAAAATGCTCATTTGGGGGAGATGTTCCAAAGACGTATCTAAACTTGAAGAATTTTAATGATTTTGATTCTTACAAATCATTAAAAAGGGGGAGATAAATCAGAATTCAAGTTCAGATGATTAGAGTTTGTATCAAGAAAGGGTGAAAGATGAGTTTTTAAAGTCAGATTTCAGAAGATGTAATGAAAGGTGAAGACAGAGTTTGAAAGTTTTGATGTTAGTCAGAGTTTGAAGTTTTTAGCAAAGTTTGTTGTGATAAAGAGAATTGATTGTTGTAAACAAAGGGAGAGAATGAAGATTGTGCTAAAGTTGTCAAAAGGTTTCAAAAGTTTAAAGTTTCAAAGTTGAAGACATAAATATATTTTGAAGAGAAAGTAAAGTCATAAAAAGCAGAAAAAGGGGGAGATAATTTGATGAAAGTATCAAAGCTTTCAAGTTGTCAAAGCTAAAAAGATTCAAAGCTGAAGATATTTCTGAAGATAAGACGACCTGAAGATTATTGTCATTTTTTTTTAATCTTGAATCCAAAGGGGGAGATTGTTAGACTAATATTGTATTCAAGATTAAAAGAGACTAATATTGTATTCAAGATTAAAAGGGAGGATTTGTATTGTCATTGTGTAATAGTTCAAGGGTTTGGTTGTAAAGTCAACTCAAGTTGACTTAGTATAAATAGGTTTCCTTTGTGTTAGATTCAGTAGACACACATACTAGACACATTCAGAGAGGATTTGGTAAGAACTTGTATACAAAGAACACATTCGTGAGACATGTGATTAAGTGTTAGATCTATGACTTCAATGTAATCTGTGAATGATCTAATAAAGATTGTGTTCATAATCTGTGTTGTGAATTAAATGCTAGTATACTGGGTCACACTTGGTTTATTAAAAAGAACTTCATATGCTCTAGATTTGAAAGTAAATCACAGTTTCATTTCTTGATAAAAGATCTTCTTAGAAAAGCATCAGTTCTTCAAATCTTCATCTTTTCTTCAAAATGGCAAACTTCAGTATAAGTGCCATTTATACAGCCGGATCATTAACCAAACCTCCTACATTTCTAAGGGATGAATATCCCCAATGGAAAATAAGGATGATAAATTTCTTGGAAGGTATGGACAGGGATCTTTTAAGATCAGTGAATGATGGACCTCACCAACCAATGGTGTTGGTACCAAGAGTTCCAGCAACAACAGATACTGCTGAAATACCTGCATACTATGAAAAGAAAACTTCAAACTTCATTGATGAAGAAACTAGAATGATGGAAAATGACTCAAAAGCTGTTAGATTACTTATTATGGCCATTCCCAATGATATCATTCAAGAACTTGATTCTTGTACAACTGCAAAAGAGATATAGGATCAGTTGTTAAATCAACTTAAAGGTGGCCTACAAACAAAGAGAAATAGAATAAATCTTTGCATAAATGAGTACCATGACTTTCATGCACTACCTGAAGAAGCCTTGCACCAAACATACTCAAGATTCAACATTCTCATCAATAAATGCAAAAAGTTTGGAGTTATGAGGACAAAAGAAGAAAACAATGTTCTTTTCCTTAAAAGTTTAAATGAAGAATGGTCACAACTATCCATGTCAATACAGGCCAATCAAAATCTTGAATCATGGTCATTGACTGATATTTATGGCACTCTTGTTGCTCAGGGAAAAGAAGTTGTTAAACAAAAGTCAAAAACCTCTTTAGATGGACCACTTGCCCTCATTTCAATACAAAAAGGTGTATCAAAAGAAGGCTGTAGTGGAAACAAAGAACTCTTTGAAAAAGGATCCAAAAAGGAAATCTAAAAAGGTTTTAATGGCTGAAGAAGATGAACATTCAGACTCAGACTCAAATGATGACATCAATGCCTTTGCCAAGTCTCTTGCATTAATCACTCACCAATTTAACAAGAAATTTGGCAAGAAAATCTTTGAAGGCAGGAGAGATGATGAAGAAAGAAGAAATACAGAAAAAAGATTTCAACAAGAGCCCAGATTCACTCCACATAGTGATCAAAAGGGTACAGATTTCAACAATCAGGATGCTGCACAACAATCAAGAACTCATCAACCATTCCAACCTAAGTATCCTCAACCTCAGAGATACTTTCAGCCATGACCACAAGTTCAGAAAACAGAAACTATTGCTACTCTTCCACCAAATCAAAATGATGGAAGATGTTTTAGATGTGGAAAGACAGGCCATTTCTCTACAAACTGCAGAGGTAGACTTGTCAAAGATCAAGACTACTACAAAAACAAGTACAAGTACAATGTCAAAGAAAGAGTACTTGTTGCAGAGATAGAAGATTGGCTATCAGACTCTACAAGTGATGGAGAGGAAGAGCCTACCAATCTCTGTGGTATGGCTTTTGCAGATGATCAAACTGATGGATCGTCAGATGACTGCTCTAAAAAGGTAAATTCTCCTTCCACCTCTAAAAGTGAACTTGAAATGGACGTTCTTAAGCTAACAGATGAGTTTCAGAGTTTAAAGCAAAAACTCTTTGAAGAAAAACAAAAGAGAATACAAATGACAAAAGATCTAAGTTTTTATAAAAGAGAAAAGGATCTTCTTGAGTCAGAAAAGAAAGAAATTTTTGTTAAAAAATCTGAACTTAAAAAAGTTCAGACAAAAGGAAAAATCTTTTTCTGAGAAATCCTACATCAATCTCTGGAAAGGAAAGAACTTCAAATCAAAAGCTATCTAGATGCTCAAGATGTGCATATAAAAAATAAATTCTCAAATGGACACTCAAGGACTGGGATTCAATGAATTGGATCGATTCACTGGATTGAAGAAAACTTCACTTTCTTCCACTTTATGTATGGGAAAGGTCCAGAGCTCTGACTGTCCATCTCTGAACAATTTCAAAAGAACAAAAACCTCCGAAGGATCAAAAGCAAGAGCTCTGAATTTTAAAAATGTCTTATACTCTGAAGCAAAAACATATCAAGAACCTATCTTAAAGATAGAAAAAAAACTTCAGAGATATTCTTCACGAAACCTCAGAGTAGTGATCTAAGAGAAATTTTTAAGTTTGATGCTTTTATCACAAAAGAATCAGAGATATCTGAAACAAGTACCTATAAAACAAGTACTTCTGAAGATGAACCTCAGAGTTCACTCAATCCAGATGCACCTCTGTATTCTACAATATCAGATGAATGCATCAGAACTACATCTGAGGATGACATTAAAAGAATTTATAAAGAAAATGTCATGGCTGATTTAAAAAAAAAGAAGGCATGAAAATAATCATTAAAGTCTCTAGACCTAAAGAAATTATGAAAACTAAAGAGGTAGTTATCTCTAACAAGGCTAAGAGAGACTTTCTTGATTCTGATTCTGAATCTGATCTAGAGATAGATGAACAGATATCCTTTAGACCAGAGAAAGTAATTCATAAAAACATACAGACTGTTAGTTCTGGAATTCTAAACATTCCTGTTCCCATTTTGAAAAACATACCCATAATACCAACATGTCCTGATTTTTTAGACATGTGTCTACAAGCAAAAACTTCTCTGGACCTTGAGAAAGATTTAAAAGAAAAGGCCAAGAATAAAACTAACACTTCTCAACTCTACACTTATAAACCAATCAAATTCACTCCTGAAAAAAAAGGCAAATGGCAAGAAATTAACCATTCTGATCCTGTTTGTGCAGTGAGTTACAAAGAGAAGAAGATGGTTTTGAACAAGAAAAGGCAACTTGAAAAGAAGGCTGTCTTTCAAGCCAAAAAAAAGGAAGTAGTTTGGAATACTTGTAATATTCCTAGTGCTAGTTTGAAAAAGAATCAAAGTGTACCAAATGCATTCAAAGAAATGAAAAAAATTTCTCCTACTTCTTCTTGTTCTGTTAATTGCAAGTGCTTTCAACTCATGATTAAACTGAAAAATCATTTCAAAGGCCCTCATTGTTTTCTGAATCAGTCCCTGAATAAAAATTCAGAGACAAAGCCTTAGAAGAAAAATAAGAGCAATTCTGGAAAAACATCAAAAGATGAAATGCCAAATGTTCATCAAAAACCTCAGAAGTCTAACAAGATAGGACCCATAATGAGATGGGTACCTAAGAAAATCTAATTTGTCTTGCAGAAACAACATATGCCCATTTGGTATCTAGATTCTGGATGTTCAAGGCATATGACTGGAGATAAAAAGTTGATATCCTCTTTCAAAGCAAGATCTGGAGGAGCAGTAACTTTTGGAGATAATATGCAAGGTCAGATTAAGGGTTATGGTGAGCTAACCAGAGGTAATGTTTCTGTATCAAAGGTTGCTTATGTTAATGGGTTAAAACACAACTTAATAAGCATAAGTCAACTCTATGACCATGGTTTTGATGTGAAGTTTCAAGAAAAACATTGTTCACTTCGTCACTAAAAAACAGGTCAAGAAATGCTGAGAGCAGACAGAAAGGGTAACTTATATAGAATGAACTTTACCAAACATATAAACACTGGCTCAGAGAAACTATGTTTAGTATCTCCGAACAGTGAAGATATCTGGCTCTGGCACAAAAAGTTCTCTCATTTGAACTTTTCATCACTTGAGAAGTTGGTCAAACTCAATCTGGTTAAAGGGTTACCATCTCTGAAGTTTAACAAAGATCATCTTTGTTCTGCTTGTGAAATGGGAAAAATGAAAAGATCTTCCCATAAAACCAAAAGTGATAATAATTGTCCTTGACCTCTGCATATGCTTCATGTGGAGCTCTATGGTCCTATCTCTGTGCAGAGTCTATCAAGTAAAAAGTATATTCTGGTTCTAATTGATGAATACTCTAGATATACTTGGATAAAATTCCTCATAGCCAAATCTGATGTACCTGATATTTTGATAAGGTTGTTAAAAAGATTGCAGGTCATGTTTGTTAGAGCACATATTTATTGGATTCAAGATCATAATTATTTGAAGATGGAAATCTGAAGTTAAAAGCTGTTAAAGTCGTCTCAGCAAATAGTCTAGGGTCCTTTTGTAATAAATAGTCAAAGTCGGTTTACGTATTTTATTTATTAAAATATTATATTTTTAATTATTAGTTTGTTTTAGGTTGTTGGGCCTAAATTGTGTCAAGCCCAATAGGCTAATTAAAGCCTAAGTATAAATAGTTTGTCATAGTGTTAATTAGGGTTCAAGGATCTTATTTACAAATTAATCAAAGAGAGAATTAGTGTGGTGGTGGTGTGGCGCCGTGAACAGTAGAAAGGAGAAAGAGATCGATTTCAATTCCAAGCTTGTAATCCTTTGAATCCTTTGAATATCAATATCAGGTTTGATTTATCGTAGTGTTTATGTGATTACTTGATTGAATGATTGCATATTGGGACACATAATTGGTATCAAAGCAGAGTACAGATTGGATTGAATAAGTTTTTGTTCGGTTCTAATTTTCTGTCAAAGATTCATATTTTTTTTATTGTGTGATTGTTCATTCAAGTGTTTTGTTTTATTGGGTTGTAATTGATATGCATATTCTATTGATTTGGTATTGTTAGATTTGTTAATTGCATTGATCTTGATTATCAATTTGTTGATTTTTATTTTCTGGGTTCGGTTTGGAGTCGACACTGTGTGTTCAATCGATTCTTTCATAAAGTGGTTTTTTTCTGAAATTAATTGGTAGCAATCAGTTCTATAAGTTTAATCGATCGTGTATGCAAAGTTTGGTTGGTCAATTTAGTGTTTTGATCTGTTTCTGGGCTGATTTTTGAGTTTCTGGGTCGATACTGTGTCAAGAACACTCCGGTCGAACATATCGGTCTAAGTCTACTTCCGGTCGATTACCTTTATCGGTCTATAGCATTCGACCGGGACACTCACAATCCACTCCGGTCTTTCATATTATCGGTCGAAGCATAGTTCGGTCGAACAACCATCCGGTCTTACCAACATCCGGTCTTACCAATATCCGGTCTTACCAATATCCGGTCTTATCAACCATCCGGTCTTACCATTCTATCGGTCAAATCCTCGACCGGACTTTACAAGTTCCCGGTCGAAGGCAATATCGGTCTTTGCACTTCCCCGGTCGAACAAGTTCACGGTCAAACTCTCGACCGGTCCTTACAAGTCTCCGGTCGAACTCCGGGACCCCCGTGCTAAGTCTGCGAAGGGTGACAAAGTTCTGTTCGTGGTCTTTTTTTTCTCTGAATTTCATTCTAAGTTTTTCAGTATTGTGTAATTTTATCTTGACTTCTAACGATCTCATCCAGTTGATTGTTTCAATATCAGATAAGTTTGATTTCTAATCATATAAGTAAAGATGTCTCGGGAAGCTCTTGCTATTGGAACAAATGTGAAGCCACCAGTACTCTTCAAGGGGGAGTACGAGCAATGGAAGGACAAATTTTTGGACTTCATTGATCGACATGATTTGGGAGATGAAATCAGAAAATCTCTGAAAGACGGGATCATGACACCTCCGACCAAGGTTCTCACTGTAGCTGGAGAAAATGGTCAAGAAGAAGAGACAGAGTACAAATTACCGATTGGTGAATATTCGGAAGATCAACTGAAGAGACACAAGGGTGACAAGCTGGCAAGATCATTTATTCTCCAAGGCATACCGAATGAAATATATGTCAAGATTGACAGCTATAATGCTACCGGTAAGCAAATGTGGGATCAATTGGAGAAGATGATGATCGGATCCAAAGTCGGCAATCAGCTCAAAGTATCTACATGCCTGAATAATTATGAAGAGTTCAAAGCCAAAGCTGGAGAGTCTCTCGAAGCTACTTATGACAGATTTGTCACTTTGCTGAACGAGCTCAGCAAGAACAAGATCAGCAAATCTCATGTGGAGCTCAATGTGAAATTTCTCAGCAATCTTCAGCCTGAATGGAAGAGGTTCACCCGTCAGATGAGACAGTTGAAGGATCTGCATGACATTCCTCTTCATGAAGTTTATGAGATCCTCAGACAGAATGAGGAAGAGGTAGAAGAGATCAAGGCTGGGATGAAAAAGGCTGACAAAGCAGTTGCTGATCCAGTTGCTCTTGTGGTTAAGAAGTCAAAGAAGAAGAAGGTGATAGATTCTGATTCAGAAGAAGCTGATTGTGAGGAAAAGTCTGAAACTGACGATTGTGAAAAACTGATGGAAACCATGCTTATGTTAACCAAGGCTTTCCAAAAGAAGTTCTATAAAAAGCCAAACTCCAATAGTCAGCGATACTCGTCTGGTCCGAACAACTACAAGCATAAAGAGAAAGTTGAAGAAAGGAGATCAGAAGAAATGAAGAAGGATGGAGCTGAAGAGACCAAGAAAGAAGAACCGATTAAGTGCTACAACTGTGGTAGACTCGGTCATTTTGCCAAGGACTGCCGCAAATCAAAAGTCCAAAATTCAGACTATTACAAGAATAAAATGCTGCTAGCCAAGCAACAAGAGGTTGGAAAAACATTAATGGCAGAGGATGAATACTGGATCGACCACTCGGATGAAGAAGCTGAAGAAGGAGAGAAGGATGAGACAGCACATCTGTGCTTGATGGGGAAGAACCAGTCAGAAGCTGAAGCTGATTCGGATGATGGAGATATTGATGAGGTATGTAACTTTACTGAATTTGATTTATTGAACCAAATGAATGCTATGATGTCTAAACTCCAAGAATTAGAGTCGAAACTGAAGCGTGAAAGAGGTGTCATAAATGAGAAAAATCAATCTATACATAAACTTAGTAATGATATTGCTGAGAAAAATGTATTAATTGAAACTTTGCACAAAAATATAGACACCAACACTAAAGAAAAGACTATTATTCATAAAGAGTTATCTGAAACTGGTTCAAAGTTTAAAGAATGTGAGTTTAAATCTAGAGAGATTGCTAAAAGGTACTTTTCTACTTCAAAAGAGAATAAATCTTTAATAGAAAAGGTGAATGCTTTGGAAGAAAAATTACATTCTTTGGGACAAACTGAACACACTATTCATTTGAACAAACCTAAAGAGAAACCTGATACTTGGGGACTTGGTTACAAAAACCCACATCATCTCAAAAAGGTGATATCTGAAGTGCCTGCACTTTATGACTTTGGGTTTATGTTATTGGCTCCTCAACATCAAGAACTCAAACCTTTTTGGACTAGTCTGTCGGAAAAAGATAAAGCCAAGGAATATGATAAAAGAAAGAACACAACTAAAGTTCAACTTCCATTTCGCTATGAGAAGTTGAATAACAGTTATCGTTCTAATAAATCAAAATTTCTTTCAAATGATTATTTTGAGAGTTATTCTGTTAAAGAGTTGGAGGCTAAACCCATTGAAGGTAAGCTGTACGTTCCTCCCCTCGTTTTGGAAAGTAAAATTTCTGAACTTGAGAATACTCTTTCAGATGAAAGAATTTTGATGGACTTAGAACAAACTGTATTTTCAACAGTGTTCAAAAATTCTAATTTTCCTAAACTCTCCAAAGCTTTAAATTCGGATGACAGATCTGGTTCCCTTAATAATGAGCTTACTTTCCTAAACTCTGAAGGTGTTTTAAATAAGTGTGTTTCTCAGTTTGATTTTTCTTCTAAACTTCCTCATCATTCATCTTGTGTTGTAAATTCCTTTGGATTATCCATTGTACATGAAAAAGGTGAAACATCAACGAAAGTTGATAAATCAGTTTCTGTGAAATCCAAGAAAGCAAAAGGTAAGCAACAAAAATCTCAGTTTTCACAGAAACCGATCCACACTGGTAAGCCAAAGAAGATTCATTCTCTTAGTTCTCATCATTCTAACTCTAAAGTTTCAAATGTTTCATATTTGAGAAAGCAAAGGGTTGGAGTTAAGACCGCATGGATACCGAAACAGAAGATAGACGAGAAAGCTAAATCTAGTTCTAGTTTTATTTTGAATAAAAAGACTTCTAGTAAAGATGATTTGAGTGTGAATGTTGCTACTTTTAAAAATAATCTTGTTGATTCTCGCAAGAAAATATTCTATAAAGCAATTATTTCAGTTAGCTCCATCTAGTACTAAAAAGTTTTTAAATTATGGTGAATGTGATTATGCTTCTCGTAGATATTCTGATGTTTGGTATGGTTCATATAATGTTTCATATTATCATTATCATACGTCTTATCATGCTTCTGGTTTTCAAAGAAAAAGTGGACCCAAATTTAAATGGGTGCCAAAATCAAGTACTAACAGTGGAGGTCCCATTTTTAAATGGGTTCCTAAACCTCTTCTTTCTTGATTTGTTTTGTGCAGACCCGTCATATGTGGTATTTGGATAGTGGGTGTTCCAAACATATGACCGGGCAGAAGAGTATGTTGTCTAATTATAAGGACAAATACTGCGGCACAGTTCGTTTCGGAAATGATCAGTTTTCACCTATTCTGGGATATGGTGATGTTGTACATGAAAATCTTACGATCAAGAAGGTGAGTTACATTGAAGGCTTAGGGCACAACCTATTCAGCATTGGCCAGTTCTGCGACAAAGACTTAGAGGTTAATTTCAAGGCCAAGACATGTTCAGTACGCACTCAAGAAGGAAAAGAACTCCTGGTCGGATCTCGCAATTCAAACCTCTACACCATCAATTTGTCAAAGGTCCAGGCTGACAATCAGGACTGCCTACTATCAAAGGCCTCGATGCAACAAAGCTGGTTATGGCATCGACGGCTTTCTCACCTCAACTTTCGGTACATCAACAAGCTGGTCAGTGGTAAGCTAGTGAAAGGTTTTCTAAAGCTGAAGTATGAGAAAGAACATCTATGTGCAGCGTGTGAAAAGGGAAAGATGAAGAGAGCCCCACACAAACCAAAGCCTGAACCTAGTACCAACTCTCCATTAGAGTTGTTGCATATGGATCTATGCGGTCCTATGCGAACGCAAAGCTTAGGAGGAAAGAAGTATGGGTTGGTTATCGTGGATGACTATACGCGATACACTTGGGTTAAGTTTCTACGGTCTAAAGATGAGACTCCCGATGTTCTCATTACGTTTCTGAAGACGACCCAAGTTAATCTGTAAAAACAAGTCAAGATTCTCAGGACTGACAATGGCACAGAGTTCAAGAACAAGACAGTCGAAGAATATCTCGAATCAGTCGGGATATCACATCAATACTCTGCTGCTCTCACACCTCAACAGAACGGCGGCGTCGAAAGGCGAAATCGTACACTTGTTGAGGCCGCTCGAACAATGCTCAGCCTATCTGAATTACCTTTATTTTTGTGGGCTGAAGCTATATCGACTGCGTGTCACACTCAGAATCGCTCCATGATACACCGCCGATTTCAGAAGACTCCGTATGCGTTGATCAACAACCGCACACCAACCATTAAATATTTTCATGTTTATGGTTGTACGTGTTATGTTCTAAATGACCGAGAGAATCTGAACAAATTCAGTGCTAAGGCGGATGAAGGCATCTTTGTTGGTTATTCCTCTACATCGTCTGCATATCGTGTTTATTTAAAAAAGTCGAAGACAGTGATCGAGAGCGTCAATGTTACATTCGATGAGGAAATGGCTTCTGAGCACATCAGTTCAGAACCCGTCATTACCGGAGTTTTAGCTTCTGGACCAACAAGTCCAGGACCTGCACCTCAAGAGAACAAATCAGATGGCGCTTCGTCGTCTACTTCTAATTTATCTGATTTGGATTTATTATTTGAACTGTTCTATGATGAATTTCTTGGTTCTAAATTGCCTAACTCTGTTGTGGTTGACAGGATAGAAGACTCAATGACTACTCATCCGACCACTTCCGATATCTCTACTGAATTTGGTTCCCCCATTCAGCAAGAAGTTCCGGTTCAAACGCCTACTCCGACAGTTGAAGTTGTGACCAACAATGCCGAGACAGAAGTAGATGACTCCGTAGGATGTACTGTAAGGTCTGATCAACAGATTGTCCAAGCTGTACCTACTACAACTTCTGCAACAACTACTTCAACTGAAGCCCCCGTTAATTCAGAACCCTCTGAAGGAGATACTAGTGGATTCCTAGATGCGGACAATGGTCAACATGCATCTAATCCACTCCCTCATGAACAAAAGTGGACCAAAAAGCACCCGATACATCAAATTATTGGAGATCCTTCTGCACCGGTGCAAACTAGGTCTGCAACATCAAATCTATGTATGTATGAATCCTTTCTGAGCAAGATCGAGCCTACACGCGTATCTGAGGCCCTTGCCGATTCAGATTGGGTAACTGCGATGCAAGATGAGCTGAATCAGTTTGAAGCATTGAAAGTCTGGAGACTCGTACCCAAACCGCAAGGTAAAACCATCATTGGTACGAAATGGGTGTTCAAAAACAAGAAAGATGAAGATGGCACCGTTATCCGAAACAAAGCACGACTTGTCGCCAAGGGATATAGGCAAGAGGAAGGGATAGACTACGATGAAACTTATGCTCCAGTGGCACGTATAGAGGCAATTCAGATGTTCTTAGCCTACGCAGCCCACAAGAACTTCACCATCTATCAAATGGACGTGAAGACAGCTTTTCTGAATGGAGTACTCAAGGAAGAAGTCTACGTCTCACAGCCAGAAGGGTTTGTAAATCCAGATAAGCCGAACCATGTCTACATCTTGGATAAAGCTCTTTATGGACTGAAACAAGCTCCTCGCGCCTGGTATGATATTCTATCTCAATTCTTGGTTAAGTCGGGTTTCACAAAAGGTACGGTTGATACCACTCTTTTTATTAAAAAGGATAAAGGCGATATCATTCTAATTCAAATATATGTGGATGATATTATTTTTGGTTCTACAAATCCTAAGTACTGTAGGAACTTTGCAAACCTCATGGTGTCTCGTTTTCAAATGAGCATGATGGGAGAGATGAATTTCTTTCTCGGATTGCAAGTCAAACAATTTTCAACGGGGATTTTTATCAATCAATCTAAATACATTCTGGATATTCTTCGGAAGTTCAAAATGGAAGATTGTAAACCGATTGGTACCCCAATGGCACCTGGTACTAAGATTGGCACCGATCTTTCGGGAAAGGCTGTTGATGTTAGGACTTATAGAGGGATGATAGGTTCCTTAATGTATCTCACTTCAAGTAGGCCGGATATAATGTTTTCTACATGCTTATGTGCTAGATATCAGGCCAATCCTAAAGAATCCCATTTGTCTGCTGTAAAGCGGATTTTCAGGTATCTGAGGGGGACTGCAGATCTTGGTCTGTGGTATCCTAAGAATACAAGCTTTGAACTAAAATCTTATTCAGACGCAGATCATGCTGGTTGCATGTTAGACAGGAAAAGCACCTCGGGTCTTATACAATTCCTCGGAGATAAACTAGTCAGTTGGGCTTCGAAGAAGCAATTATGTGTCTCCACATCAACGGCCGAAGCGGAATATGTAGCTGCTGCTAGCTGCTGTTCTCAGGTCTTGTGGATGAGAACACAACTGCGAGACTATGGATTTCATTTCAATAGAATCCCGATCTATTGTGATTCGAAGAACGCTATTGCGATTACCGCTAACCCTGTTCAGCATACTAAGACCAAACACATAGATGGCCGGTATCATTTTATAAAAGATAATGTAGAAAAGGGCACAATTGAACTTTACTTTGTAAAAACCGATTATCAGCTTGCAGATTTGTTTACCAAACCTTTAGACGAAAAGAGATTTAATTTTCTTGTCTCAAGACTTCGTATGCTAAATCTTAAGACCTAATCGGTGGTTACCTATTAAAGTTTCTTATTGTATTTCTTTATCATTTCTTTATTATTATTTACGCATGATACCTGCTCTTTAATAGTTTGTTCATGATCTCAGGGGGAGTGTGAGAAGTATCTTATAGATGATCAATGTTAGTTTGAGGGGGAGCAATTCTGAATGCATTGTACTTACTGATCGACTTGTTAGTAATGCATAATTTTAGGGGGAGCGATCAAGTCAAAGGAGTATGGCGATGACTTATGATTATTTCTGATCAGAACTCGTGCATTAATTGTTTTACTGCTTTATGTCATTTCAATTTCAGTGAATAAAGTTACTTTGACTAGATTTTTAGACTTTTGTAGGTTGAGAGATGCTTCAAAGATCATATCTTTATGACTTTAAGCTTGACTTCGCGAGATGTAAGACTGTACTCGAAAGGTATAATTTCTTTCTCTTCATCTCCTCCATGGTTGAAAGAAGGACAACTTTCAATCAGAAGAAAACATGTTCTTAGTTGTTCAAACCAATAGAATCCCAATTCTCAAAAAGATTTCTTGATTTGGAAGTGTGATTTTAATGTTTTCTGCTTCATCATTGAGCATTATCTGATAAAGTTAAATCACTTGAGTATCTTATGCTTCATAGGAAAACATGGGATCAGTGTGCTAGGACTTAAGTGAACTTCTATGGATTCACGTTAACCAGTGTTTCCTACCCAAGAAGTTAATCCTGTAGTGAAAGAATGTGAGGAGTCCAACAAGAAATGAGTGTGGGATGTGTGATGAGGGACAATATTAAAAGAGAGTTTGGTTAGCTGTGAGCTTAAAGATTAAAAGAAAGAGGGTATGAGATCAGAGTAAAAGAATTTTTAAACTCTGCACCAACTACTTTCTGAGCCGGGCAGCCACATTTCTAATGCTTCACAATTCATGGTGAACATTATTGAAACAGGCAACTAGCCCATGCCAACTCTTGACTTTACCTCACCATCTACTCATTTTCTTCTCAACAAGAAAATGTTTCATTTTCAAAGGGGACGCAACACATATGATATCTGATTTTCATTTGGAAAATCTGGATATTGAAAAGAAAGAAGTATGCCCCACCTTCACACTTTACTAATGCACATTGAGTCTGTGTTTAACTACTTGTCTCAGTGGTTTACACTTATTTGAGCCTTATAAGCAAACATCATCTGCTTAATTTATTCTATCACTTGCACGAACACACAAAGAATTTGTTTCTTTGTCATAACGTTCATAGAAATTGCCTTTGTGGTGTTTCGATGATTGAATGGAAGCCCTGGGGGAGTGACCATCATAAAAGCTCCTTTATATTGTGTATTCGTTACACACAGTGACTTTGTGTTACTGACAGGCAATTTTAACTGATTCATTTGTTGATTCAGAAGTTACACTTCATTCTATAAATTGTCTAGATTTGCAAAGATCTAGATGAACATATGAATGAATTGACGGATAATCAGTGGTTCTGTCTGCAAGATCAATGGTGGAAGAAATTTCTTGAAGACACGTTTTGCTGAACTCTTTTCATCAAAAAGGGGGAGAAGCGTCAATCAAGAAATGGAAGATATTCTGAAGATAGTGAAGATATGATGATATGAAGAAATTTTCCTTGAAGATGCTTTACTGGAGATAATTTCTTTCCAAGAGATATTCTCATCGATTGGGGAGATTGCTATATTCTGAAGACAAAGAGGAAGATTACATTTTCTGGGCTTAAAGAATGATCATGATCCAAAGGGGGAGATTGTTAGATCACATATTTATTGGATTCAAGATCATAATTATTTGAAGATGGAAATCTGAAGTCAAAAGCTGTTAAAGTCGTCTCAGCAAATAGTCTAGGGTCCTTTTGTAATAAATAGTCAAAGTCGGTTTACGTATTTTATTTATTAGAATTTTATATTTTTAATTATTAGTTTGTTTTAGGTTGTTGGGCCTAAATTGTGTCAAGCCCAATAGGCTAATTAAAGCCTAAGTATAAATAGTTTTTCATAGTGTTAATTCGGGTTCAAGGATCTTATTTGCAAATTAATCAAAGAGAGAATTAGTGTGGTGGTGGTGTGGCGCCGTGAACAGTAGAAAGGAGAAAGAGATCGATTTCAATTCCAAGCTTGTAATCCTTTGAATCCTTTGAATATCAATATCAGGTTTGATTTATCGTAGTGTTTATGTGATTACTTGATTGAATGATTGCATATTGGGACACACAATGTTCAACAACAAAGTTCAGAAGCTTAGAAGTGATAATGGGACAGAATTCAGAAATGCCAAAATCAACTCCTATCTTTCAGAAGAAGGAATCATTCCCAACTTCTCTGCCGCAAGAACCCCTCAACAAAATGGTGTTGTTGAAGCTGCAAGAACAATGCTTGCAGGATCTGATCTCCCAACAAACTTTTGGGCAGAAGCAGTAGCAACAACCTGTTTTACTCAAAACAGAGCTACCATTGTCAAGAGATTCAAGAAAACATCATATGAACTTATTAACAATAGGAAACCTAATGTTAAATATTTTCATGTTTTTGGATGCAGATGTTACATTCTGAATGATAGGGAATCTCTTGGAAAGTTTGACAAGAAAACAGATGAAGGCAAATTCATTGGTTATTCATTAGCCTCAAAAGCCTTCAGAGTGTTCAATCTAAGAACAAGAACAATCCAAGAGAGTATCAATGTGTCTTTTGATGATGCCAAAAGACTTGCCAACATAGATGACAACCCAACAATAAAAAATATCTCTGAATCATCTAAACTAAGGGAATATGAGCTGAACAAAATCTTTGAAGATTTCTTTGATGATAATGATGACTATGATTTTATATTCAGAGACGTTCACAGAGATGTTTCAGAGGAACCACAACACACAGGAACAACACTTTCTGGTCCCTCTGATGTCACTCCCTCTGAAGAACAAGCATCTTTAGAAGTAGAAGATACACAAAAGATCTCTGAAGAATATCAAGAGACATCTGTTAAAGAGACAACAGAGATTGCTTCACCATCTCTGGAAATGTCTTCAGAGCCTCTAAATAGTTCAACAGATATGACACCCACTAACATATCTGAAGCTCAAACTCCTCCCTACATTAATGCTCCAATGACAAGATGGACAAGAGATCATCCCCATGATCAAATCATAGGATCTCCTTCAGAAGGAATCAAGACAAGATCAACTATTGTCAATGAGTGCCTTTTTGTAAATTTCTTAACCAAATTGAACCCAAGAAGGTAACTGAAGCTCTTAATGATCCTGACTGGATAAATGCCATGCAGGATGAGCTTCAAGAGTTTGAAAGAAACAAAGTCTGGACCCTAGTTCCACTTTCAAAAGGAAAATTTGCTATTGGAACTAATTGGGTTTTCATAAACAATAAGGATGAAAATGGCATTATAATAAGAAACAAAGCTAGGTTGGTTGCTAAGGGATATTTCCAAGAATAGGGTATTGATTATGATGAAACCTTTGCACCTATGGCTAGGTTAGAAGCAATTAGAATCTTTTTAGCCTATGCTGCACATAAAGGGTTCATAGTATATCAAATGAATGTTAAATCTGCCTTTCTAAATGGTAAATTGAATGAAGAAGTTTATGTCTAGCAGCCACCTGGGTTTGAAAGAACAGAGTTTCCTAACTATGTTTATCATCTTGATAAAGCATTGTATGGACTTAAACACGCTCCAAGAACCTGGTATGCTACTCTGTCCAAATTTCTGATTAATAATGGCTTTGAAAAAGGTACAATTGATACAACCCTGTTCATCAAGAGGTACAAAAATGGGATGTTTTTAGTACAGATATATGTTGATGGCATTATTTTTGGTTCTACAAATCAGAAGTATTGTGACAAGTTTTTAGAGTTGATGAAGAGTGAATTTGAGATGAATCTCATGGGAGAATTAACATTCTTTCTAGGCTTACAAGTAAAACAAAGTTCAGAGGGTACTTTTATAAGTCAATCTGAGTATATCTCTTAAATTTTAAAAAACATACACGCTCAATGATTCAACTTCTATGAAAACACCTATAGCCACAGGAGTCAAACTTGACTCTGATCCTTCTGGAAAATTTGTAGATGTCAAGACTTACAGAGGCATGATAGAATCACTTCCGTACTTAACTGCTAGTAGGCCGGATATAATGTTTGAAACCTGTATCTGTGCTAGATATCAAGCAAATCCAAAAGAATCTTATTTATCTGCAGTCAAGAGAGTATTTAGATACCTCAGAGGCACACCTTCCTTGGGTCTCTGTTATCCAAAACTCTCTAGTTTTGATTTAACAGCATATACTGATGCAGATCATGCAGGTTGCAAGCTAGACATAAAAGTACCTCTGGATGATGTCAATTATTGGGTAACAAGCTAGTGAGTTGGTCATCCAAGAAGCAGAACTGTGTTTCAACTTCTACTACAGAGGCATAATATGTTGCTGCTGATAGTTGTTGCACCCAAGTCATTTGGATGAAAACTCAACTCAGAGACTATGGTTTACAATGTGACAGAATGTGACATCTGTCCATAAACCAGAATTTTAAGGTTAGCAATCTCTGGTCAAATAGATTCTATTAGACCAGAGATTGCTAACCTTAAAATTCTGGTTAATGGACAGATGTCACAGATTCCCCCTGTTAAAGGAATTTCGTCCCGAAATTCACACTTTAATTCCTTTCGATCTAAACTTTTCAAACAACTGGGATATTTGGTCTTCATAAAGTCTTCTCTTTCCCAAGAATATTCCGAGTCGTGCTTTGTTTTCCAATGAACTTTTATGATCGGAATTTTGTTGTGCCTTAATCGTTTAACGTCTCGATCAGGAATTTCAATGGGTTCTTCTCTAAAATACAAATGCTTATCAACTTCAATTTCTTCCGGAGAGATAATAAATGATTCATCGGTCAGACACTTCTTTAAATTTGAAATATGAAAAGTATTATGAATGGCACTCAATTCTTGGGTAACTTGAGTTTGTATGCCATTGGTCCAAATCTTTCCATTACTTCAAATGGACCAATATACCTTGGACTCAACTTACCTCGCTTCCCAAAGCGTATGATTCCTTTCCAAGGCGATACTTTCAATAGTACTTTATCACCCACTTGAAATTCCGATGGCTTTCTTCGGTTATCAGCAAAACTCTTTTGGCGATCTCTTGCTGCCTTAAGCCTATCCCAAATAATCGATATTTTGTTAGAAGTTTCTCGAACGATATCCGGTCCAATTAATTTACTCTCTCCAGATTCTATCCATCCCATTGGTGATCTGCACTTTCGTCCATAAAGAGCTTCATACGGTGCACATTGGATGCTGGTGTGATAGCTATTGTTATAAGAAAATTCAACCAACGGTAAGTGCTGATCCCAATTCCTGCCAAAATCTATTGCACATGCACGCAACATGTCCTCCAAGGTCTGAATGGTCCTTTCTGTTTGACCATCCGTTTGAGGATGATAAGTTGTACTTAGATCCAATCTAGTACCCAACAACTTTTGAAATATCTGCCAAAATCTGGAGGTAAAGCGACTATCTCTATCGGAAATGATAGAAATGGGTACTCCGTGACGAGAAACAATCTCATCAATGTACAGTTGCGCTAGCTTTTCCATTTTAAAATTTTCTCGAATTGGTAGAAAATGCGCAGACTTCGTAAGTCGATCTACTATTACCTAAATAGCATCATGACCTTTCTTAGTTCTGGGTAATTTTGTTACAAAATCCATTGAAATCTGATCCCATTTCCATTGGGGTATTTCGGGTTGTTGAAGAAGACCCAAAGGTTTTTGGTGCTCTTCTTTCACTTTTGCGCATGTCAAACACTTACTTACGTACGTCGCGATGTCTCGTTTTATTCCTAGCCACCAATAATGTTCTCTCAAATCTTGATACATTTTGTCCGCTCCTGGATGAATTGAGTACCTTGATTTATGTGCTTCTTCCAAAATTTTGGACCGCAGGTTGTTAGCCTTTGGTATCCAAACTTTATCCTTAAAATAACGTACTCCATCCGCTCTTGTTTCAGAATCCTTCTCCATATGATGAAGAGATTCATTGCTTAAATTATCTGACTTTAATGCTTCCTCCTGTGCTTCAAGAATTTGCGCCTTAAGATTTGTCTGAACGATTACTCCCATATCTCGCGTTCTCAAGGGCTTTACTCTCGCCTTTCTACTTAACGCATCTGCTACAACATTAGCTTTTCCTGGATGATATTTTATTTCACAGTCATAATCACTGAGCAATTCCACCCATCTTCGCTGTCTCATATTAAGCATCTTCTGATCAAGGATGTGTTGAAGACTCTTATGATCAGTAAAAATGGTACATTTTGTCCCATAAAGATAATGTCTCCAAATCTTTAGTGCAAAAATTACATCTCCCAGCTCCAAATCATGGGTGGTATAATTTCTCTCATGCACTTTTAACTGTCTAGACGCATATGCAATAACCTTATCCTTTTGCATTAGAACACACCCCAATCCTTGGCGTGATGCGTCGCAATAAACCACAAAATTGTCAGTACCCTTAGGCAACGCTAAGATTGGAGCATTGCAAAGTCTTTGCTTGAGCGTCTGAAAAGCTTTTTACTGTTTATATCCCCAAATAAACTTTTCATCCTTTCGAGTTAATGTTGTTAAAGGCTGCGCAATCTTGGAGAAGTTAGAAATAAATCGCCGATAATATCCTGCAAAACCAAGAAATTGACGAATCTCCGTGGGTGTCTTTGGAATCTCACACTTTTTGATGGCTTCCACCTTTGCTGGATCAACTTGAATTCCTTTTTGATTGACTACATGCCCAAGAAAATGAACTTCACGTATCCAAAATTCGCATTTGGAAAATTTGGCATATTGTTTCTGATCCTTGAGTAATTCGAGCATCAGCTTCAGATGTTGCTCGTGATCCTCCTTGCTTTGGGAGTAGATGAGAATGTCGTCAATGAACACGATTACAAATTTATCCAAGTATGGTCTGCATACTCTGTTCATTAGATCCATAAAAACTGCTGGTGCGTGCGTTAATCCAAAGGGCATAACCAGAAATTCGTAATGTCCATACCGAGTTCTAAAGGCTGTTTTGGGAATATCTTCTTCGCAAACTCTCATCTGATGGTAACCTGATCGAAGATCGATCTTTGAGAAATAAGCAGCTCCTTGTAATTGATCGAACAAATCATCGATTCGGGGAAGAGGATATCGATTTTTGAGAGTTAGCTTATTAAGCTCTCTATAATCAATGCACATTCGGAAGGTTCCATCTTTCTTTTTGACAAAAAGAACTGGGGCTCCCCAAGGCGAAGAACTTGGTCTGATAAATCCCTTTTCGAGAAGCTCTTGGAGTTGTTTAGACAATTCTTTAATCTCCGATGGTGCTAGACGATATGGAGATTTTGCTACCGGTGCAGCTCCAGGAATTAAATCAATGTGGAACTCAACTTGTCTTTGCGGTGGCAATCCGGGTAATTCATCAGGAAATACTTCTGGAAAATCTCGGACTATTGGAATATCCTGGATGCGCTTCTCTTTTATCTTCTTATCTACTACATGCGCCAAAAATGCAGTACACTCCTTTCTTAAGTACTTCCGCATTTTCATACACGATACTATTTTTAAACTTGTTCTTGACTTCTCTCCATGAACTAAAAGTATTCCTTCTTCTGGTGGTGGTATTCGAAGTATCTTCTCGGAACAACAAATTTCTGCTCGGTTTTCGGATAACCAATCCATACCCACCACTATATCGAAACTTTCTAATTTAATTGGAATCAGATCTATGCTAAACTCCTTTTCCGCCAAAACTAATGTACAATTAGGAACTACTTCTCTAGCCCTAATTTCTTGACCGTTAGCAAATTCAATAACATAATCTTCCTTTAACTTTTGAGACTTTTGACCAATTTTAGATATGAATTCTAATGATATAAAACTCTTATCTGCTCCGGAATCAAATAATACGGACGCAAAGTGATTATTTAAGAGAAACATACCTGTAATCACGTCCGGATTTTGTCTTGCCTCTTCTGCTCCAATTTCGAACACTCGTCCTCTTGCTGGCCTTCCTAGGTTCCCCCGATTAGCTGGTTGGCCTTGATTTACAGGCATCCTTCTGTTATATTTGGGACAAGCATTCCTTAAATGATCCATACTCCCACATTCAAAACATACCCGCTTTTGAGTGCTCTTGCAATCCTTCGCAAAATGACCCACTTTGCTGCACCTATGACATATTATACAACGCCCTTGATGGTAATAATTACACTTATCACATTTTGGAACCATCTTTTTTTCCTTATCCGCAGTCTAGGCCTGGATTCCAAAATTTCCTGCTATTCTATGTTCTTTACCTTTCCTCCCATCAAACTGTCTTCTCCGGGGTTCCTCCATCTTCCTTTTACCTTTGGATTTTTCGTTTGAAAACAGTCCTAAACGAGTTGCGTTATCAGTCAACTTAGCGGCTAAGCTTACTGCTTCCTGCATAGTGTTCAGTCTTCCCGAAGTCACATCTCCCCTTATTTCAGGAGCTAATCCCCAAATATACCTATCGATTATGTTCTCTTCTGGCGTTACCAATTGAGGAACTAACTTTGCTAATTCGTGAAATCGAGCCGTATAGGTATCCACATCATTCCCTTTCATCTCGTGGCTCCACAATTATGCTTGAAGCTTCTGCATTTCGTTCCTTGGGCAATACTCTTCCTTGAGCATTTCTTTAAATTCGCTCCATGTAAGTCTATTCACTGAGAATTTTAAGGTTAGCAATCTCTGGTCTAATAGAATTTATTTATAAAGTTAAATTTTTTAGTAATTAACTTGATAGATTAAATTGGAATTTTACCCGAAAAATTTCGGAAGTCGCGTAAAATACCCGGTTCGGACTAATAACTGACCATTACATCTCAAGAAATGCCAAAAATTATGTTGGAAGTCTAAAATACATAAAATAATAGGATTTTATTATTTTTCAAAATAAAATATATCTATTAATTTATAATATTCATTTTTAGCATAAACTGAGAATTGAGGGTTACGATTCTCAAATTTATCTGATTATTTAACTAGGTTTATATCACAATTACATTTTAATTTAATTTTATATGTATTTTGGTGAGTCATTAGGACACTTGGCTGATTTTTATGACACCTCTCTTTTAATTCAATTTAAAACCAAATAAAATTAGGATTAATTATCTCATTTTCAAAATTTCAAGAAAACCTCTCATCTCCTTCTCCTCTCTCTTCCTCACGCCGGCCACCACACACCACCACTCACACCCCGCTAAAGCGGAAATACGGAATATGACAGTTCGATAAACATAGCATTAGGAAATGATAAAATACCTCCATATATTTCAACCAAAGTTTACATCATGTTCCAAAATAAACTTACTTTACATAACTCAAATCTTAATTACAAGATACTATTAAACGTTAAAATGCGAAATCTAAATCTCAATCATTTCCGCATACCTTCTTGTTCCAGTCTGTCACACCCCGCTAAAGCGGAAATACGGAATATGACAGTTCGATAAACATAGCATTAGGAAATGATAAAATACCTCCATATATTTCAACCAAAGTTTACATCATGTTCCAAAATAAACTTATTTTACATAACCCAAATCTTAATTACAAGATACTATTAAACGTTAAAATGCGAAATCTAAATCTCAATCATTTCCGCATACCTTCTTGTTCCCTGAAAAGCATGTATAAAACAAGGTCAACTACAAAGAGTTGGTGAGTTCACAAGTTTTACAGATGCACAAAAACAAATTTTATATGCAGAATTGATCAATTGAAAACGTATTATCAAATCAACCCTTTGAACCATAATTCACGATTATTAACTTTAAATTATATGACAAAAAAAATATGCCTCAATAACCTTTTGTATGTTGAACTTCTACTAGACCGTCCACTGACCAAACAAATATGCCCCAAAAAGAACTACCGCTGTGGTCATGAATCACATAGATAGCCCCTATTTCTCTAGAATTAGTGCACCCTTACTCGTCAGTATAAGGTGGGCTTGTCACACCAAATAACGCTACCCACTAAGACTATAGGCTCCCGCAGGAGTTAACTAGTAGAGTCGGGGACTTAAAGAAACAATCCAACATACTAATTTCCGCATATATGTCATATAATATCCAAAACAAACGCTTTATCACCAAAGTGACCAAAACCATCCATGATAATCATAAACAAACTTCGTGAATTATTGAAATAAATAACATGCTTTTCACCCCAAAACATATAAAACAGTAAAAGAGGGGTTGTGAATACTCACCTTGTATGATGATGCAAAAATAAAACAACACAATTCTCTAGTCCGGATCTTTAATCCCTATAGAGTAATTTGCACCAAAAGATACCGAATGTTAATACCCATCCTTAATCCTATCTCGACCATTCTTACATCTCAATATATATATATATATATATATATATATATATATATATATATATATATATATATATATATGCCATTATGTTTAACTTATTGTCTAAAATAAGATTTTAGAATTATAATATCAAACTAATCACCAAAACATAAGCTTTTAAAGCTTTAAGATCAACTTTCTGAATTCAGCACTTGCTGTCCAAAATTGTGATCTCAAAATGAGTTTCAAAATGACATTTCCGTAATACCAAAAATAACCAAATTTTTACAGAAATTAATATACTCAGTTATGTACTAATCTGCAAAATTTTATGATTTAAAGAGGTGTTTTGGTGCCCCAAATAAATTTTACAAAACAGATTGTCACTGATTTTCAGGTCAGTGACACACTTCACTTGCAGCTTACATTTGGGATACCAAAGCTTAGAATTATGAAATGAGCCATATATGGTTGCAAAACTAACTGAAAAATCTAACATGTGGAAAATGATTCACTCAATTTGGACAATAATTGAGGGAGTTATGGCCTTTGAAAGCTGGGTATATGAATCTGCCAATTCTGGACAGATTACACCACTTTCTTCTAAAATGCAAATGAGTAACCAAACCTCCATAATTTTAAGTGATTCTTGATGCTATAAATCACTAACACCTTAAATTAAAGTTTTGAAACAAAAAGCCCAAATTTTTAAGGAGTATAAGCTGACTTATACAGGTTGAAAGTGGATACATAATCCATGACAGCAAGCTGTTGGTAAGATGAGGTTTATATTAACATGAAATGATGATCATTTGGCATGGTTTTTGCTAATAACACATGGCCTCACATCTTAAATCATTATTCAATGATTCTAATAAAACAATTTTTGCATCATGGAGTCATAACAACAACAAGTGTTCATCCAATCACATGCAAGACAATATAACCACTAAATTAGTGATTTTATACCATTTAGAAACTTTTAATCACTTAAGATTTAAGAAATCTTATCTCAAAAGTTTCTTTTACACACCAACAATGTCAAATACATAATTTTCAATCTCAAAACCATCAAAATTTCGTGGACCATAAAACCATAATTCATATAATTGATATTTTGATGAAAATCTCAAAAATCACACTTAAAATCCAAATTTTATTGGAAGATCATTCAATGATTTACTTTGCAAATGTTTATTTCACCAAGTTAACGCTCGCCCTTGCAGTAGGAAAGCTGCAAACTCCACTTTGTTTGCCTCTGAACATTTGCTAATGTGGAGCACCAATTCCATACTCTCAATCCATGATAATAATCCAACCACCCCTTCGGTTCCATGAAATTCTTTTGGATTACATGTCCTGAATGTTTTATATGTGCACTCTTTTTCTCCGGTCGGTCCTAAATTATTCTCGCGATTAACATTTAAACCTGCCGCGACTTGACTAACGATGTTTGGAAGTGCCGCTAAAAGTTGTTCGGACACAAGACGTGCTAGATCGGGATCTTCTCTTCTAGGAGGCATAATTCTATTACAAAATTTCCAGGTTGGAGTTTAATTAATCGCCTAATCCGGCAATTTATTTAAATAACGCACAACAACAACATTTATTTTATAAATCATGCATAATACTAACGATCATAATTAAATTCCACCAAAACTATCAATTTTTATAATTGATAATTGTTCATCATAATCAAATGATATCTTCAAATCCACAAAATAAATATCCCTAAAAGAAATAAGTTTTAAAGGTTACGGAATATTATCGAATAAAACAAACATGTCTAATGCACATAGAATAAAACAAACCAACCCATAATAACTATCAGTGCTCCCAAAACTAAGGCTAAACCCGTGTATAGCCTTTGAATCACTCTTCTAGACTCCGCAAGCATGATCAATACTCCATTCATGGTCTGGTCTTGGGTGTGCAACATCCCAATTACTTTATCAAGAGATTGACCATAGTGGTCTAATCTGGTTTTAGATATCTCCAACTCTCGGGACAAACCCGAAACCCAAAAACTCTCAAGTGCGGACATACCGGTCGGCTGTCCTGCCGGCCTTGCTACCTGTGATGGAGAAGGTGCGTCACGCCTAACCCTCAGTCGGGAGGGTCCCGCCTCGTCCCTAGATGGAATGATAAAGGTCTCCCTAACTGGTGCTGGAATACTAATCCGAGCGGTCGTCCGAACCCTAGCTCGAGACGCCGACTGTGGAGGTGTGGACACAGGGGATGACGACCTTGCCGGTGACAATTCAGATCCCGAGTAACTATGCTCAGATGGATCGTAGTTATCACTCATGCTGGCTCTCCTAGATTGTCTAGAAATATGTCCTGACTCCTCAGAAGGTGAAGAAGAATGTGACATGATAACTACAAATAAATGACAAATTTTTAACCATTAGCATGCAAAAATAAATATTGAAATCTCAAAATACTTATGTGAACTCTCTTACTAGTCATGCTTCTTCATCTTTGGAACAAAAAGTTTCTATTTTTAGCAACTCTTAATATAACCATTTCAAGTCCCTTCTTATGCATACCAAATTAGACAGAGGTGATCAAGCTTTGCCTAAGTGTAATATGCTAGGCTGACACTCGTCTTAGTTATACTAGTAGTATGCTCAAACTTAAGATTTGTTTGTGAAAATAATTTTGAAAAATAGTGGTTATAGTGTATGGTTTTTATAGTAAAAACCGGTATTCTCTACAACCTGGCTCTGATACCAAGTCTGTCACACCCCGCTAAAGCGGAAATACGGAATATGACAGTTCGATAAACATAGCATTAGGAAATGATAAAATACCTCAATATATTTCAACCAAATGCATCCCATTTCACTTCCAAGAATAGGATTATAAAATTTCTACATGCAATGATGTGAAACATTCACATTTTTGAAAGAAAAACTTGAGAAATGAAGATATAAAGTGATTACCTTCTCAATTGAAGATGCAAACTTGATTTCTTGAAGTAAAATGATGTTTAATTCTTGATTTCTCCTTGGAGTTTTTCTTTCAAAAATGTGAATGTTTCACATCATTGCATGTAGAAATTTTATAATCCTATTCTTGGAAGTGAAATGTGATGCATTTGATTGAAATATATGGAGGTATTTTATCATTTCCTAATGCTATGTTTATCGAACTGTCATATTCCGTATTTCCGCTTTAGGGGGGTGTGACACAGAATTCCCATTCTGTGTGATTCCAAAAGTGCCATAGCCATGTCTTCCAATCCAGTACAACATTCCAAGACAAAGCACATTGATGTCAGGTATTTTTTTTCTAAAAGATCATGTTGAAAAGGGAACAATTGAGATGTATTTTGTACCAACTGACCTCCAACTTGCTGATATTTTCACAAAAGCCTTAGATGAACGAAGGTTCAATTTCTTAATTAGCAAATTGGGAATGTTCAACATGTTTACCTAACACAAAGAAGAACATCAGAGTCTCCGATCACTACATCAGAGCCTCTGACACGAGTAACATGTTTAAACCTAGAGCCTTTGAGACTAGTTTCAGAGACTCTGGACTCCTAACCAAGCATGGTCAAAATCATTCCTTTTATACCTCTAAGCATCAATCAAGGGGAGCAAAGAAAGTATCCATCATCTGTCAAGGGGGAGCTAGACAGCATTGGAAGCTTCAGAGTCTCTGCTCTTCATATCAGAGCCTCTGATATTCATATCAGAGCCTCTAATTTTTAAGAAAACATGTTTTTCAAATTACCAAGCATTATTCAAGTGGGAGAATGATGCATTATTCAAGGGGGAGAATGAACATCAGAGTCTCTGATCATTTTACGAAATGATTCTTTCAAAAAAAAAAAGCATGCTTCTCATTCTTATAATCTGCCTTTTCTTTTTCTGAAAATCAAACTCGATTCTTTTCAAAATTCTAGTATCCAAGAGATTATCATTTAGTCTTTGATATTGTTTTAAGAACCTCTGATATATTATACTCTGAAGCTATATCCGAACACTTGATCTTAATATTCTTGGATATTCTTTTAATCAAGTTTAAATTCTTTTATTAATAAAATTCTTTTGATAAATCGAAAATTATTAAGAAAAGATTTTAACAAAAAAAGGAGGAATTTCTTTTGAAAAAGGATGTGTGTATGGGTAACTTTTATGGATAACCATCAAATTTAAATCAAAAATCCAACTGACGGTTACCTGACATGAAGCGTCCCTTCATCATTCCTATACACGTGTACCCTATTGATTTGTGAGTTGATGGAACGTTTTTCTGACATGGGAATTCACAATCGCCGTTTCCATAGCCTCAACTCCACTAGCTTTGTCCATAAAAACCAATTTCTTCCTCACTTCATTCTTTACGCTCTTAGAATTTCTTCTCAACTTTTTCTCTATCTTTAAATCTTCAAACAAGAAACCTGCAATAATGGCAAACCAAGCTCAAAACTCAGACGACTCTAGTCGAATCGTTCCAAGTTTAAACCTGGCTCAAATCTATGTTCCCGTCAAAGGAAATAACTACCACTTAGACATCACCCCTGCCAAGTTCGACGAACAATTTCGTCCTGTTCTAGAATTTTTCAGCCGGTGTGAAATGAATGTTGCCCTAACTGACTACGCTCAAGATGTTCCTCTAAGGTATGTACAACAGTGGTGGTATTCAAGTGAATACAATGACGAACAAGGAGGACTGGTCAGATACATTGACCTAGGCGATCAAGGCATCAATATCTAAATCACACCCGACACCTTGACTCGAAGATTCTGCCTACCGACTACAAGAGAACTCCAAATCCAACAGTTTGAAAAACCACCAACTCCTGAAGTTCTTCTACAGTTTCTTCATCATTTAGGTTACAACAAGGAGATTACACGCCTCAGCCAGTTCAGACGCAAATAACTTCCTCCTACCTGGAACTTCATGTTTAGTGTGTTGAATCACACACTAACATGTAAAATCGGCAGTCAAGACCAAGCACATCCAACCATCTTAGCCATCATGTATGCCCTTTTCGTCAACCGAAGTATCAACATGGTGAATCTACTCTTCTTTGAACTCTTGACTGCAGTGGACAAAAAGAGTAAGGATCTCTCAAAAGGAAAACAACCAATTTCTGTTCTGTTTCCTAGATTCATTTCTCTAGTTATTCGACGAGCCATGGAACGGAAGACTTTCACTGAGGAGGGACCAAGAACGCCACTGTTTGTGATGAACTCATTCAAACCTACTGTCGTTCCTCCTTCCCCAAATGAGAGAAGATTCCCAAAGTCCATGATTGAGTACCTTCCTGCTGATTCTGAAAACCGTATTCTCCTTAGTCGTGTTGCCCAACCATCAGAACTGATGGTGGGATCTCCAACACATTTAGTATCTGAGCCTGAGTTAGAATCAGAGAGTGAAATCTCTGAAGCTACTTAACAACATCACAAAGAGGAACCAGAGGGTGGCTCTGTGGAAGTGAGTGAGAGAAAAAAGAGAACCCTACCTCTGATGAAGATCTTAACTCTATCAGAGATGAGGAAGGTGCTGAGAGTACTCTAGAGGGTGAGTTTCTTAACCTAGAGTCCGAGAGAGGTGAGGTAGCAAAAGATGCCCTAGAAGGCACAAATGAGAGTCTCCTAAGACCAATTCCTCGAGCTACCAAATCTACTGTCCAGGGTGGTCCAGTACCCATGGACATTGAAACTGAGGTGCACACCTCAAACCCAGCCCAGACCAACCACTCAGAGGCACTTTCTTCTTCTGCCTCTGAAGCAAGCACCAAAGGGGAACCCTCCAATTTGGCTACATCCTCCCAACAGGACTTAGATAAAAACAAAAGTACTCAATTGCCCCATAGTACGAAACCTACACACACATGATGCCTCTGTGGCTCATAATTTAGGTGTCCGTCCCTTAGTCCAAGAGAGACACCATATCTCTCCTAAGAATTGTCTATCAGAGAGACAATGGCATAACCTAGTTGCACAAGGACTCCTTAGCTTAGATAGCAAGGTATCCACTCACGTTAGGTTTTCTTACTCTTCTAACTCTGATTCAGAGGATGCAAAACCTATTAGAACCATTATAGATAAATCCTTAAAAAAGGATTCTCAAGGATTAATGGGAAGTCTTTCCGGAGCCAACATCAAACACACTCCGAAAGAAGGCCCCTCTGTTCTCGAGGGTAAATTAGAATCATGTGTAGATTCTATGTTTTCCCACTCTGACCATGTCACCAAGGAAGAGTTCAAAATCTTTGGTGATGAAGTCAGATGATATTTGAAGGATCTAAAACTTCATTTGGAGAAGACCTTAGAGGCCTCTGCCTCAAACTCCGAAGTTGCAAAACTCACTTTAGAGGTCTCTAAGCTGCGCACTACACTAAATTCTTAAAGTTCAAGAATGGAGGCTCTGGAAAAGCTAGTAAATGGCAATTCCTCTGTCTTATGAAAGGAGATTGAAGAAGCCAAGGCAGAGTTCCTAAAGGCAATCCCGACTCCCTCTGCTCCTTCAACTACCTCTGAAGACTTTTCGCATTTCAAAGAGGAGGTCTTGAGGAAATTAGCAGAATCAATCGCCAAGATTCCTATCCCAACTGCTTCTCCAACTCCACCCATGCCTTCAGAGCTCATCACAAAAGTTGACCTGCAAAATTTCTCTAAATCTGTCACCAACAGAATGATGAAAATCTCGAGCAAATTTGTTGCTAAGGCAAGCCACCAGACCAAGATCGTTGAAGACCTTCTGAAGAATGTCCTATCTTCAGAAGGGAAGCTGAAAAGAAAAACTCCAGAGACTGCCTGCTCTGAAGAGGCAAGGAAGAAGTCCAGATTTGAAGACTCTGATGACAAAGATGATCAACCTCAAGGGTCATCAGGCCTTCAAAAGGGGGAGAAAGCTCAACAAAGAGAGGCTGAAAAGAAGAAAGATTCAACTCCTCCACCCAACAAAGACAGAGGAGTACAAGAAAAGGAACCAGAAAGGCACTCCACCTCTGCTGAAGACAACCAAAAAGTACTAAAATCTCTAGTACCAGTTGTATTCTTAGCACCATATTCCTCAGAAGCACTAATCATCCAAGTAATGAATGTAATGCCAGAAACCATTGGTGCTCTAGACGAAGATGAAGATGAGTAACTGGTGGACTTCTCAACCTCTGATGAAGATGAAATCTCATCACCAGAAACACCACACTTTGTAAGGAGAGATGCTTTTGAATCAGAATCTGAAGAAGCAGAAGTTGCTGAAGAAGAAGAAGAAGTTGAAGTGATTGATGTGGAAAAGTATGTGTACAAAAATGCTCAACCTCATCATTCCTCTACTTCAGAGACAAAGCTCCAAATTTCAGACTCTGCAGAGCTGGAAGTCATATTCTCATCTACCATAAATGACACCCCTCCACAATCTCCAAAAGTCCAAGCAAAGGAACCAGAGACAACTCCATTGTCTGCTGAAGAAAATACCGTGGTTGTTGATGAACATGATCCTCCAACTGAACCTGTTCATAAGACAAGCATTGGTATTCCTGCCATATCAAGGTTCGCCCAACCTCCAAGATTTCTTGCTTCAGAGCCAAAGACATCAATCGAAGATCATTTTAGATATCTCTACTCTGAATTCAATCTTGATAACACCAAGTGCTTCCTCTGAACCCAAGGATCAAGGAAAATATGCAAGATTATGAGAAAAGGTTCATCAAGGCAAAAACACAACTTATAGAGCAAGTCTATTCAGAGGAGCCCATCATTGAAATAAATGATATCTCTGAAAAGAAGTTTGCCTACAACAAAATAATATACAGACATTTCGTTGTGATCCGAGCTGACAAGAAGGTTTATGAGTTCAATGACAATGATCTTGTAAATCTTAATCCGTATGATCTGCCTCAACTTCATGCATGCTATGTAACAAGATATGATCGAGGAAGACAGTACATAATGGGTAAGTATGATGTCTATAGTGCCATGAACCCTCACATCAAGCTAAGAGCAAAATTGGACTTTCAGATAACTCTGAATATAGGAGAAGAAAAACTCAGAGTGACAGAACCAATAGAAAAGATCCCTGATTTAGACAAGTATAAGACCGACTCAATAATTCCAAAACTTCTGGGATTCGTTTACAAAGTGAATAAAGTCATGAAAAATTTCCAAGCTTCAGAGGTCGCTAAATATTCAGATGGGACTCTAATGGGTGTGATGAAGATGATTCATACAAAGGAAGAACGACACAGAGCTGACCTATTCGCAAAGCTAGACTTGGAAATTCGCTCAATGATTAACTTCAGAGAGCTGATAATGAAGTTCCATAGGATATGCTTTGGTGAAAGTAATTAGTTCTTTATTTGTAACTTTTTTGTTGCCATTGTTATCTTCACTGTTTTGTAATTCCCATCATTTGAAGAAGTAACATTTAAAGAGGATGAGTTTCACCTCTATGCTTTCTAGATTAAATTTTCTTTCTCTGATATTTTTGCAAATTTTTATTTTCAATACTTAGGGGGAGATTGTTAGCCCTAATTCTAAATTGTAAAAGTATTGAAAATATTCTAAGTCCTATTTCAGAGGACTTACAGAGATAGACTTCAGAGGGCAAGCCTGCCTCTGAAGAACATTCTAGAGTTAGAGAAATTTAGCAGAAGACATCAGAGATGGCTTCATCAGAAGCACCTGCATGAGAGCTCTGAAGACCTCCTCTCTGAAGAAAACGCTGAAGATTTACAGGTATTAACAAAAGAACAGATGACACGTCACCTAGTGATAAGATTTAATTTTTAGAGTAGGTCACTGTTCAAGCATGTCTTGAGCATACCTATTAGGTAAGACACTATTAAGCATGCTTCTAATGTCAGAATAGTACACTGTTCATTTTATGGTCCTATAAATAGGACCATCACTTCATTGACAAAAGTGTGCTTTTTGATAGATCTTGTAAATGAATCATCTTTTAATATACTAAAAGTATTCAAGAGAAAGATCTTCTATAATTTATATACCTTATTATAAACTGTGATATTGAATCTGCTTTGATATTAAAACTATATTGCTTCCGCTGTTCATATTTTTATTATTGTTTTATATCATTGTTATATGATTAAATCTGAGATCCAACAGATATTCACCCAAGTTCTGATTTGATAGAGACTTTCTTCAAAAGATCTCAAAAAGAATTATACCAGGAATATTTTATTGAGATATTGTCTTATCAAAGTACAAAATCTCTTTTTGTATCTTGATAAGTCACTTTAAATATCTTATAATTTATTATAGAAAATCTCAAGGATCCAATCTCAGTTTGACAAGTGTCCTTTGCATTTAATGCATAAGGTAGTATATAAAGGTGAAGACATCCTCCTATACAAGCCATACTTTCATCAAGAGAACTAATTGCACTCAAGCAAAAGTTGATAACTATTTTCTCTCATTTTCATAGCTTTTAAACTTTGTGTTTTCTAAGTTGTGTTCTAAGCTTCTAAGTGTAAGATTGTTAGAATAGTTTACCTGTTCTTTTCCACAACAATCATTATTGTTTTCTTAATTCTTGATATTTATATCAATAAAAAAATTTAAATTGAGTTAAAATTTTGTGTATTGTATTCAACCCCCCTTCTACAATACTTGTTTTACTTATGTGAGTCCGTGATCGTTACCAGATAAATCAAACAACAAAGATATAACGATTACCAACCTGTTTAGTTTATAAACGCCGATTACAAAGGGTTGATAAGGTTTACAGTTTGAAGCTTTCTCTCTGATGTTGTATGTTGGATCATAAATTGTATTCAAGATTAAAGTTAAAGTTAAGGGTTTAAACTGCAATTGTGCTAAAGTTAATTAGAGGGTTTAAATTGTAATAAGCTAATAGTTAATAGCTATTGGGCCTCAAGCCCGTTTAGCATTTAGTAAAGCCTAATAGGCATTAGGCCTGGGTATTTAATGTTTTGTTTATTTCAGTTTTAGCGTGAACTCTCATTATTATTACTTTAATAATTATTGTTTAGATAGAGGTTGCTGTAATCCAAGGGTATCAAGAACACTCAAGGTTTAACAGTTTATACAAGGGATTGGTATGTTACTCTGATTTATATATCTCTTGATTATTATTGTGTTGCTTGATTACTTGATTGATTGTTTACCAACTAGATTAAACTGGGATAACAATTGATATCAGAGCCTAAAGAATCAATTTTTTTGTGATATTATTGTTCATCGGGAAAAGTACTATTCATCGAGAAAATTTACTGTTCATCCTATTTCATGAATCTGTTATCAAAATCACTGTTAATACATCCGGTCGATTAGTATTTACTTATTTGTGCTTTTGTGCTTCATTCGATCGAAGGATTGCTTAGTTGTTGGTTTAATTGTGTTATCGGTCGAATTAATTTTCTGGGTTTGGTTTCGGTCGAACCCCAGATATTCTTCGTGTTCTTCGGTTTAGTCTTAGTGATTATCGGTCTTATATGTTAATCGATCATATCTGTTACTGTGGTTATCAATATTATTGTTCGACCGATAGTTATTCGACCTGTACCTTCGACCGGGTAGTTGTGATTTCCGGTCTTACACCTTCGACCGAATAGTTGTGATCTCCGGTCATTCCTTCGACCGGACCTTAGTATTCCCCGGTCTTTGCTTCGACGGGGTAGGTGCATCGATCGGACCTTAGTGTTTTCCGGTCTAGTATTCGACCGATACTTTGTTACTTCGGTCTTTGCCTTTCGACCGGATACCTTGTTAATCCGGTCTTGCCATTCGACCGGATACTCGTATTCCCGGTCTTGCCATTCGACCGGATACTTGTTACTCCGGTCTTGCCATTCGACCGGGTACTTGCATACTCCGGTCTTTCCTTCGATCGGTATAGTTCATTCTTCGAAGCACATCCCCGATCGATTTTTGCAAACTGTGATAGGGTATCTAATTGTCAAATTATTTCTCTAGGGGCGCTGCCCCCACACCCCCGCAAGGGCGTTGCCATTTAGCGGGACCCCCGTGCTAAGTCTGCGAAGGGGGACAAAGATTTGCTCTTGATCAAAATCTTCTTAATTTTTCAGTATTTTATTCATAGATATTAGTGCTTTATACTATGTGCGATGACTGCATTTGATTATTTTTGGAAATTTATTTTTTTCTGAAAATTTTTGAGTGTAGTCTTTACTTTTGATTCTAACGATCTCATCTAGTTGGTTGTCTTGGTACAGAAAAGTCTATTTACTAACCGTACAGCTAAGATGTCGAATCAGCTTCTCTGGATGGGTTCTCAAGTCAAACCTCCTGTCCTCGTGACAAATGAGTATCAACAGTGGAAGACAAGAATGACTCAGTTTCTGAATCACAAAAACAGAGAGTTCATGACAATAATCATTGAAGGTCCCAAAACTCCAATGATCACAGTAAAGGGTCAACCTGCTACAGATTCCTCTCCTGAAATCCATGACAGAGATATTCCTAAACCTGTTCAGTTCTTCACTGAAAAGCAGAAAGACCAGCTCAAGTTAGAAGAAGAAGCTCTAATCTATCTGACGATGGCAATTCCAAACGACATCTACAATCGTGTCGACAGTCAGAGTACTGCTAAAGGAATATGGGATGAATTAGCAAGGCAGTTTGAAGGAAGTGAAGCTTCTATTCAAGCTAAGCAGAATCTGTGCATAAATGCTTACGAGGGATTTCATGCCAAAGAAGGAGAGCTGCTTTTAGATACCTATAATAGGTACAACATTATTCTCAATGACTTGCGGAGGAACAAAATCGCCAAATCTGCTTCTGAGATAAACTACAAGTTCATCAAGAATTTGAATCCAGAATGGAAGAACTTTGCTATCAACCTCCAGATGTCGAAGAATATGGCTCGAGAAAATGTCACCGATATCTTCTCTACTCTTGCTCAACATGAGGATGAGGTGAGATCTATGAATAATGAGTCTAATCATCTGAAGGATTCTGTGGCTCTCATAGCCGGCAAAGGTTCTGTATCCTCTGCAAGGTCGAAGAAAAAGGCGTCTAAAGCTCTAGTTACTGAAGTTACTGACTCTGACTCTGATTCGAGCGATGAAGAACTGGAAGTTGATTCAGATCCTGATATTCAAAAGTTCTCTGAAGACTTGGCTCTCATTACACGACGATTCAAGCAGAGCTTTGGCAAGAAAAGATTTTACTCAAAGCCAAAGTATGATGGATACAAGAAAGAGAAGTCTGAGATGCGATACAAGCCGAGGCATGGAAAGAGAGAGGAAGGACGAGAAGATCGGAAAGAAGATAGAAGAGAAGGAAAGAGAGAGGAGAAGCGAGAAGAGCGAAAGGATGAACCAGGAAGATGCTACAACTGTGGCAAATTTGGGCACTTCTCAAGGGACTGCAAATTCAATAAAGTGAAGAACTCAGAGTACTACTCAAAAAAGTCACTAATTGCCAAGAAAGCTGAAGAAGGAAAAGTACTAATGGCTGAAGAAGAGAACTGGTTGTTCCAAAGTTCTGATGACGAGGAACAAGCACATTTCACCCAAGTTTCTTACATGGCAAAGCTGGAAGGTGACGATGAAGACTCTGAGACACAATCCGAAGAAGCAAACTCTGAGGTAAGTGAAAATTCTGAACTTATTGAATCTTTAATGGCCCAAATACATGGCATGAAAGATGAACTTGCTTTACTGAAAGGCAAACTTAGCTCTGCACATCAATCTGTTTTAAGCTTTCGTGATGAAAATGCTATTTTAAAAGTTCTTGTGGAAGAAAAGGAATAGGAAAAAGATGATTTAAAAGTTGAAAAAGAGTCTTTAAAAGAAAAAAATATCTGGTTTAGAAACAGATCTTGTGAATCTTAATGCTGAAAAGGGTGAGTTTCAAATGAAATTTGAAGTTTGTTATAAAGAAAGAAATGAAGCTTTCACCAAAATAAAGCAACTGGAGGACATTAACATGAAACGAGGTCAGACTGAACAGACATTAAATCTGTTGACCAATAAACTCCAAGACGAAAGGTTTTACAAACTTAAACCAGGTTTGGGTGTGCCAATTAATGAAATTTAGAAAAAGGCACCGGAGCACCTATATAATTTTGATAAATTTGGCTCCGCAATAAAACCCATTCTTGACATTCGCGCTACTTTTGTTGAAGCAAGTTCTCCTAAACCTTCTGAAGAGACCAAAGGTCAAGAAGAAATGGGAAAGAACAAGTCTGGTGACACTGATTCTCAAAATCTTTTTAAATCTGTTGGTTTTACATATGGTGATATGAACGAAAGCTATGCAACTCGAAAGATCGAATTTACTGAGTTTGTATCACTATTTACCACACCTTCTAAAGAATCAGTGAGCACCAACACAGTTCTACCTGAGACTGCATGCAAATTTGATGAGTATGAATCTGATGTTGATCCATCTACTATACCATCAGTCTCAACTCCCATTGCTTCTAAACCTTTACTTCCTGAAGAGGTTGAAGAAGTTACTGCTACCGCGGATGAATCTTGTGTTCAAAATGATAAAACGGAGTTTATTGAGTCCATGACTAAAAATATATTCTCTGATATGATGAATGCATCAGACTCTGATCCTGTTTCTGATTTAAAGGAGTCAATTTCTATGGATGGTAATACATCTGAATTGATGAAGCAAATTGATATGTTGCAACAATCTCTTGATGAGGTTGAAGATGAAAACTTTGATCTCAAACATAAACTTGAAAAGTCTTTAAAAATAAATCAAGAGCTTTGCACTGAGATCAATGATTTGAAAATTACTTTGTTTAAAAATGCTTCAAATGAAAAACAGATGTTAAATGATCCAAGCTGGAAGGTAAGAACCAATCCATAATTTGATGCTCCTGCAAAACCTAAAGTTGCTTACTCTGATTGTCCTGAATATCCTCCGAGTATTTTTGAAAAGGGTGACACTTCAAAGAGCACTAGAAAAGAACCACCTTCTAAGTTAGAGACTAACAAGGTTCCTGTTTCTGTTTCAGATATAAAAGGAAATGGAGTTGGGAAGAGTAAGAAGAAAAAAGATCTTATTTTGAATAAAAAGAATAGTTTGAATTCTAGTAGTTGTCCTACAGACAGTGTTATTTTGAATAGTACTTCTTTTGATAAACATGAATGTAAGATTTGTTCCGATAAATCTAAGTTTATGAATTTTGCTCGAAAGAATCTTTATTGCAAACACTGTTGGGATAATTCATTCAAATACTACTCCCCTCCTAAGCCCAAAAAGAATAAAAACAAAGCTAAGTTGAACTCTAAGTCTAATTCTAATTCTGATTCTTCTACACAACCAAAAGTGTATCGTGCTAAGGTTGCCAATCCTACTTCTAAAAAGCACTTTCAGGAATTGAATGTTAAGATGGTTTGGAAATGGGTTCCAAAACGGCGTTATGAATGGAGAGTAAAAGTCAAACATGAGGATATTCCTGAGTTGCTTGATGCTAACCGCGAAGGACCCATCTTGATATGGGTGCCTAAGCAAAAGTAATTGTCTCTTTTGCAGGCCTGTCAATTGTGGGTAATAGATTCCGGATGTTCACGCCACATGACAGGATTCAAGCACCTCTTGCATAACTATGTGGAGGAGCCTGCCGGAGCAGTTAGATTACCAATTCTGAAGTCGAAGGCCACGTCAGAGGATATGGAATGCTCGATAACGGTGTTGTGAAGATTCAAAAAGTGCTATATGTTGAAGTACTTGATCACAATCTGTTCAGTACCAGTCACTTCTGTGACATGCTATATCAAGTCCGCTTCACAACCACTCATTGCTATCTAGAAGATCACGATGGTTACGAAGTCTTCAAAGTTGGGTGCCATGGAAATCTATACTATGTAGATTTCCCTACACTGTCTGCCACACGTCCAGTATGTCTACTAGCCAAAGCTTCTAAAGCACAATCATGGACGTGGCATCGACGCTTGTCTCATCAGAATTTCCGATCTATAGCGAAGCTACAAAGACAAGGTCTGGTCAAAGGTCTACCAGAAATGAGGTTCGAAAAAGACTCACTCTGTTCCGCATGTGAGTTGGGCAAAATGAAGCGTAGCTCCTTCAAGTCCAAAGCTGAATCATCGACCTCATCAGCACTGGAACTTCTTCATATGGACCTTTGTGGCCCAATGCGCACTGCATCTATCAACGGAAAGAAATATGTGTTGGTAATGATAGATGACTACTCAAGGTATACATGGCTCGAGTTTCTTCACAACAAGTCATATGCGCCAGAGTTGATTATCGCTTTCATCAAGCGCATTCAAGTACGCCTTCAACTGCCAGTCAGAATCATTCATAGTGATAATGGCACGGAGTTCAAGAATGACACCCTGAAGAGTTATCTTACTTCCGTGGGTATTTCACATAATTTCTCCGCCGCCTACACTCCGCAACAAAACGACATTGTTGAACGGAAGAACCGCACTCTGGTTGAAGCAGCTCGTACTATGCTTGCTTACTCAGATCTACCCATGTACCTTTGGGCCGAGGCAGTCGCTACAGCATGTTTTACACAGAACCGTACCATTGTGGTCAAGCGATTTAATAAAACAGCTTATGAGTTAATCAACAATCGTACACCTAATATCAAATTTCTTCGTGTCTTTGGTTGCAGGTGCTACATTCTCAAAGAGCGTCAAGGATTATCAAAATTTGATAAGAAAGCGGATGAATGATATCTCGTTGGATACTCTCTGACATCCAAAGCTTATCGAATTTACATTATTCGAACAAAGACGATTGTTGAGAGCATGAATGTCTCCTTTGATGAGAATTCAACAAAGACTTCTAGACACAACAGTTCAGAACTCGGTCTTAACGACAAAGCTTCTATTCAAGCAAGAATAGAATCAGCTATAACAGGATCATCTTCTTCAAACTCTAACTCTACTTCATCTGAGTTAGATTTATTGTTTATTGATGCCTTTGATGATATATGTGCAGATTTTGTAAAAGGCATATCAACATCAATAACAAGTGGTACAAGCTCGGAGGTCCCTACTATCTCTGAAGACATCTTGGACCTTCCGACGAAGTCACTAACACTTCAACTCCATCAGGTACTAATACACCGTTAGTTTCTGACTCTACTAACGCTAAATCTGTCTCTACAGATAGTTCTTCCGGAAACGAAGTCCCGAGCACTTCAACCGCTAGTCCAGAAGCTTCAGTGTCAGAAACACCAGTACAAGATGTCCCGAGTACATCTGTGGAGCAACCTGCCGTACAAGATGACAACGATGCACCAAATACGCAACAAGCAGTTGATGCACTACCAAGCACACATCGTTGGACTAAGGATCATCCCCTGGAAAACGTGATAGGTGACGTACAACCTGGTGTCACAACAAGATCTGCAACAGCTAACTTCTGCATGTTTTCAAGCTTCCTCAGTTCCTTAGAGCCAAAGAAAGCGGCTTAAGCTCTACGTGATCCTTTCTGGATTTCTGCTATGCAAGACGATATTCTACAATTTGAAAGGAACAAGGTATGGCGCTTGATCCCACTACCTAAAGGTAAATCCATTATTGGAACAAAGTGGGTGTTCAGAAATAAGAAAGACGAAGCTGGAGTAGTCGTGAGAAACAAAGCTCGTTTGGTCGCCAAAGGGTTGGACTTCAAAGAAACAAAACTGTGTTTCAACATCCACTACCGAGGCTGAGTATGTAGCTGCTGCTAGCTGCTGTTCTCAAGTCCTCTGGATGACGACACAGTTAAGGGACTTTGGATACAACTACAAGCGCATTCCGATTTATTGCGATTCCAAGAGTGCAATATCTATAACTGCTAATCCGGTACAGCACTCGAAGACCAAGCATATAGATGTACGCTATCATTTCATCAAGGATCATGTAGAAAAAGGTAATATTGAAATGCACTTTGTTCAAACTGACTTCCAGTTAGCTGATCTTTTCACCAAGCCATTGGATGAAAAGCGATTTCAATTTCTAATCAGCAAACTTGGTATGTTGAACATGTCTTAAACCTTACTCATGATTCAAGGGGGAGTATTCCAAATCTTGATAGTGTGATTATTTTCCAACTGTTGTTAACGAGAAAGGAATCATTTTCATAAATGATTACCATTGTTTCTTTCACTTATGCAGGTTGTTTCAAGTGACTATGGCTTCTAATCACATAGGATTAGAACCCGCACTTCAGTGCTCTATCTATTTTTTATATGATTTATTTCCTTATTTATTAAAAAAAAAAAAAACAATAGTGATTTAAGGGGGAGAATATCTGTGATATTAACAGATTTTTGGATACTTAAATGCTTATCTGACCGTGTGTTCTTAAAGATAAATACTTGCGTTTTATCTTGTCAATATACTTTGTCAAGTATTCATACACATAACGGTTCAGAACATTCTATTTTGACTTTGTTATTACCATGTATCAAAAGTTAAATCTTTCTATGGTAATACTCACGTTAGTTGTATTCACTGTTGTTTGAATCAAACGTCATTTCATGTGCTTTCATTAAAAATATGTTTATATATTGTTCATATAAACAACATTCGTTTTTGATTCTCCAAAATCTTATTCTTCATGACAAAATGATATGAGCTTAATTGTCAAACTCTTTTAGTTTGAGGGGGAGAATTGCATCGTCATACATAACTGTTTTGACATCTCCGAAAGTCTTATTTCTCATGTAACAAGTGGTATTTGTGCTTACATGTACAATAGCCTGTTGAACAACATGTTTCTTTTAGGAAAATACATGGGATTCAGTGTGTGAGCTTAACAGAACTTCCATGGATTCACGATAACCAGTGTTTCCTACCCAAGAAGTATTCCCTGAGTGATTGAGGGGAGAAGGGTCAAAAGATTTGAGTGTTGGTGTGTGAAAAGAGGTAAAATGGAAAAGAGAGATTGGTTAGACGTGAGCATTAAAAGAAAGAGGGTGAGAGAACAGAGTAAAAGAATATTAAACTCTGCACCAAACTTCTTTCTGAGCCGGGCAGCCACATAATCTGATTGGTTCACATTCTTTGGTGACCATCATTGAAAAAGACAACTAGCCCATGCCATCTCTTGCATACAACCCCACCAGCTACTCATTCTTTTCTCAGAAAGAGAATGTTTCACATTTTCTGGGGACGCAGCACATACGCTATTGGTTCTTCATTTGGAAGATACTAATATTGAAAAAGAAGGAAATTTGCCCCACCTTCGAACCCTTTCTCATGCACATTGAGTCTTTGTATAATTTGTTGCTGTCTCAACAAGTTTACATACTTTGAGCCTAAAATGAAAAGCAAACATCTGTGCTTAATTCTTTCATACACATGTACGAGCACACAAAAATTTGTTTTCTGTCAGAACGTTCATAGATAACCATGTGTTATTCGATGATTGAATGGAAGACCTGGGGAGTCTACATCAAACCAGCTCCTTATATAGTAACTTTGCGTTACTCAGTGACTTTGTGTCATTGACAGGCATTCTAACTGAGTCATTTGTTGATTCAGGGTTACACTTATTAACTGTTTGAATTTGAAAAGATTCAAATGGTTACTACTTTTTATTTGAATCTGAAAAGATTGAGATAATCACTCTTTCCATTTGGAGAGACTGCTCTTATTTCCATACAGGGCTCGTTATATGATGAAGACTGTGCTTAAGTGATCATACACAATGGGGGAGATTGTTTTGCCAAGTTTTGATGATATTGATTCTCACCACTCATCAAAAAGGGGGAGAAGATATAAAAAGGGGGAGAAGATACAAAAAGGGAGAATACGAACTGAAGATCTGAAGATATTCAAATTTTTAAAGATTTTAAAGATTTGAAGATTGTTTAAAGATATCAAGTTTTGAAGTTTTGAAGCTATCAACGTCATATCTGAAGATTCTCAAGAGAAAAGTGAAGACAATAGAAGACCCGAAGACAATTGCAAAACTTTTTTTAATCTTGAATCCAAAGGGGAAGATTGTTGGATCATAAATTGTATTCAAGATTACAGTTAAAGTTAAGGGTTTAAACTGCAATTGTGCTAAAGTTAATTAGAGGGTTTAAATTGTAATAATCTAATAGTTAATAGCTATTGGGCCTCAAGCCCGTTTAGCATTTAGTAAAGCCCAATAGGCATTAGACCTGGGTATTTAATGTTTTGTTTATTTCAGTTTTAGCTTGAACTCTCATTATTATTACTTTCATAATTATTGTTTAGAGAGAGGTTGTTGTAATCCAAGGGTATCAAGAACACTCAAGGTTTAACAGTTTATACAAGGGATTGGTATGTTACTCTGATTTATATATCTCTTGATTATTATTGTGTTGCTTGATTACTTGATTGATTGTTTACCAACTAGATTAAACTGGGATAACATTGTACACCTTCGATATGTGTGTTGTGTTATTGTTATTCTAATCTATTGTAAAGAGAGAGAGAGAGATAATATATAATAACTAGATATTATCAAAACATAAAATAATAATAAAACTTAATATCTATAACTATAATATCTAGATATTAAAACAACTTTTAATTTATTACAGAATAGACCCTAGACTTTGGTTGAGAGTAACTTTCAGCTTTAACTTCAGATTGCGATCTTCGTTTTGGATGATCTTGAATCCAATAAGACTGTGTCTTAACAATCTCCCCCTTTGGATCAAGATCATTACGAAAATGATTTAGCAATACGATCTTCTCTTTCAACATAGAAGAAGATGCAATCTCTCTCTTAGTCTTCAAGATATAGTAAACTCCCCAAAAGATGTTGTTTTTCTTTCTTGGATGTTAGGAATAAATTATCTTCAGTTTCAGCTCGAAATTCTTCATCAAAGTATTTTCAAAGAAAATTTCTCTCGAATCAGCATATCTTCAGAATACTTGCTTTTTGATTAATTCAATCTTGGACGTGATTCTTGAAACATATGATCTTTGTCATTTCTTGTTTAGCTCTTCTCCATTTCTTGGATAGATCTTCTACCCCTTTTTGATGAGAAGTGTAACGATTTCATCAAAACTTGATGACAAGAAATGTTGATCATAAGGATCCTCTGATTCGTCAATGCAATAGATATTTATCCAGATCTTTGAAAATCTAGAAAAAATAGTCATGTAACACCTGTAGCAATAAACAAATCAGTTAGAAACGCCTGTCAGTAACACTAAGTCACTGTGTAACGAATACACAATGGAAAGGAGCTGTTTGATGTTGACTCCCCCAGGGCTTCCATTTAATCATCGAAACACCACAAAGGTTATTTCTATAAACGTTATGACAAAGAAACAAATTCCTTGTGTGTTCGTGCTTGTGATAGAAAGAATTAAGCACTTGATGATTGCTTATACGCTCGAAATTGTGTAAACCACTGAGACAACAGTAAGTTAAACATTGACTCAATGTGCATGAGTGAAGTGCGAAGGTGGGGCAGACTTCCTTCTTTTCAATATCTAGATTTTCCAAATGAAAATCAGATAGCAAATGTGCTGCTTCCCCTTTGAAAAAGTGAAACACTTTCTTTTTGAGAAGAAAATGAGTAGTTGGTGAGGTAATTTCAAGAGTTGGGATGGGCTAGTTGCCTGTTTCAACAATGATCACAAAGAATTGTGAATCATTAGAATTGTGGCTACCCGACTAAGAAAAAGTTGGTGCAAAGTTGTGATATTGTTTTAACTCTGTTCTCACACGCTCTTTCTTTTAAACATTTAGCTTTCTCTAATCACACTCATTTCTTTTCGCTTTGCATACTCAATAACTAAGGATTAACTTCTTGGGTAGAAATCACTGGTTAACGTGATTCCATAGAAGTTGTGTTAATTCCTAGCACAAAGAAATCCTTGTTTTTCTATCATGCATATGATGCTCAGATTGGTTTAACTATTTCAGTTTAAGCACAAAGTTGATCTTTGAAAACATTTAAAGTCACACATCCAAATCATGAATTCGGTTTAAGAATTGGGAAGTGGTTTGAACTTTTAAAACGATGTTTTCCAATGATTGAAAGTTGTCCTTCTTTCAACCATATATGAGATTAAGATAAAGGATTATACCTTAACGTGCGATCTTACATCTTATGAAGCTAAGCTTAAAGTCATAAAGATATTATCTTTTAAGCTTCTCTCAAACTTCTGCAAAAGTCTTAAGTCAAGTCAAAGAAAATTTATTCACTTAAATTGAAAAGACAAAAAGCAGTAAAACTTTTTAAAGTGCGAGTTTTGATCAGAAATAATCAGAAGTCATCACCTTTTTACTCCCCCTGAAATTATGCATTTGAAACTTTATCATTGAAAAAGATATGCATTTAAAATTTCAGAAAAGTATGTACTCCCCCTTGATGATTGATTTCCTCATTGGAGTATCGGAGTACAATCTTCATATTCAGCACGGAGTAAGATCTTTTGATCATTGAAGTGCGGGTCTTGAACTGTTGTATTCAAGAGCCATACTTCGTTGAAGTACGGGTTCTAAGCTGATTTACTTAGAAGCCATCTTTGACATTGATGTCCGGGTTTTTAACTGTTGTGTTCAAAAGCCTCTGTCTTTGAAGTTCGGGTTTTGAACTGCATTATTCAAAAACCATTGCTCTCCTACTCCCCCTAGACAGTAGGTACCTGCAACACAGAATCATTCCTTTTCTTTGGTATCCATTTCCAATTGGATCCAACTGTGTTAGCAAACGATTTTGGCACCCAATGAAATTTGGGTCCGCTTTGCTTTTTAGAATCAGATAAAGAACTTGAATGATAAGATGGAACACGATATGTTCCAAACCAAATGTCAGACTCTTGACAAGAAGCATAATCATGTCTATCATAATTTGAAAACTTTCTAGCAGACAAAGATAACTGGAATAATTGTTGTTTTGAAAATTTCTTGCGAGAATCAACAAGTTTTGGTTTAGAAAAAGCAACATCCACAATTATATCATCTTTACTAGTAGTAATCTTATTATAGTCAGCACTAGAACATGATATAGCAGTCTTGTCAAACTCCTGTTTCGGTTGCCATTCCGACTTAACTGCAAGTCTTTTCTTGCTCATTGCTGAAACATTTGAAACTTGTGAGTTAGACTTCTGAGCAACAAACGAATGCTTCTTCTTTGGATTACCAGTAGTGTTCGGTTACTGTGAATGCTGAGATATATTCTTACCTTTAGCATTTTTAGCTTTCACAGAGACTGAGTTATCAACTTTCGTTGATTTTGCACTGTTCACAGGCATACTGGTTTTTCTCAAAGATTTCTTAATAAAAGATGAATGGTTAGGAAGTTTCGCATTAAAATCAAATTGTTCAAAACAACCATCTAAACCACCGTCAGAGTTAAGAAAATTAAACCCTTCGTTTGATGAACCAAACATGTCATCAGAAGTAGAAGCCTTTGTAAAAACAACATTTTTCATAACGGTTGAAAAAACTTTTTGTTGAATCTCAATCAAAATTCTTTCATTTGATAAAGAGTTCTCGAGTTCAGAAATTTTACTTTCTAAAACGAGAGAAGGGACATAAATTTTACCTATAACAGGCTTCACCTCCATCTATTTTACAGAATAGCTTTGAAAGTAGTCAGTTGAAAGAGATTTCTTTTCATTATTTGGATAGTCATAACTGTTATTCAACTTCGCATAATAAAATGGAAGGTGAACTTTAGATGACTTCTTTCGTTTCCGTGATCGTTACCAGATAAATCAAACAACAAAGATATAACGATTACCAACCTGTTTAGATTATAAACGCGGATTACAAAGGGTTGATAAGGTTTATAGTTTGAAGCTTTCTCTCTGATGTTCTACACCTTCGATATGTGTGTTGTGCTATTGTTATTCTAATCTATTGTAAAGAGAGAGAGAGAGAGAGAGAGAGAGAGAGATAATATCTAATAACTAGATATTATCAAAACATAAAATAATAATAAAACTTAATATCTAAAACTATAATATCTAGATATTAAAACAACTTTGACTTTATTACAGAATAGACCCTAGACTTTGGTTGAGAGTAACTTTCAGCTTTAACTTCAGATTGCGATCTTCGTTTTGGATGATCTTGAATCCAATGAGACTGTGTCTTAACAACTTATCAACAAGTGGTATCAGAGCAGTTAGTTTAATCTATAAACTAGATATACAATGGCATCATCTTCTTCTATGAAAGTTGACTCTTCTTCTCAAAACTATTTTTCTAACTCCTACGACAATGGCTCTATAGCCAAACCACCTAAGTTTAATTCCAACAACTTTTCTCTTTGGAAAAGTCATATGATGTTGTTCTTGGAAGGTGTGGATAGTCGTTTTATCACTGTACTTTGTGAGGGACCCATTGTCCCTAAAGTCTGGGATCGTTTCCAAAAAACTCGTACTGATTCCAAAGATAAAGATAAATATTAAGATGTTATTTATAGTGATTCTGATGATTCCTCGTATGAAGAACGAACTTCTTCTACTGGGAGATACATTCTAAAAAATCCCAATAAATATAATGAGGATGACAAATGTCTCATTGCCCTCGACTCTAGAGTCAGAGCAATCATTGCTCTCTCCCTCCCTGACGAGGTATACTACTCTTTGGTAAATCTCTCTACAACCAAAGACATGTGGACCACTCTGTGTGTTCTGTATGAGGGTATAGAAAAAGTCAAAAAGAGTAAAAAGATCTCTCTTGTACGAAAGTACGAAATCTTTTTTCATGAAAAGGGAGAATCTCTTTCTGATTATTATAATCGTTTTAACAGTCTTTTTAACGATCTCAAACTTCTAGGAAGACTATATGACAACGAGGAAGTCTTGTGTAAATTTATTGATGGTCTTCCTGATTTCTGTGAGAACATCTGTACATGTATCAAGACAACCAAGAACCTTGATAATCTTCCTCTCGCTGTTCTTTACGGATCCCTCTTTAACTATGAGCAAACTAGGATCCAAAGGAAAACTATCATCAAAGAGATAAAAAGACCTTCCATGAATCTTATCGGTGATACTTCCAAAAAGTCTATGTGTATTCCCAGAATTACTTATCCTTCTGAAGAGTCTGATCGAGAAAGTCATGATGACTCAACTCACCAATCGGAGGCCTATCTTAGTGAGGCCAATGATGAAGGTGAAGATATCTCGGTTGATCAAATGATAGAAGAAATAGGCATGCTTGCAAATTTTCTAAGTTCAAAAAGAATTTCCCTTATAAATTCAGGTCTAGCCGAAAGTCTTCTTTCTCTTCTAAAAAGTTTTCAGACAAAACCAATGAGGAGTGTTATGCTTGTGGCAAGAAATGCCACTTTGCCTCTGAGTGCAGGAGCAATCCTTTTGGTAGATCCGAAACTAACTCTTCCAGCTCTTCTAAAAATAGGAGAAAGAGATGTGATTCAACCAGCCGATCCTTCTCCCGAAAATCATCCTCTTCCTCCTTCAAAGACAACACCAAACATGCTGAGAAATACAAAGCTAAATACCAAATAGAAAAGGAGAGAAACGAGAATGCTCATCGAAGAGGAAAAAGTCTAATGGTTGAGTCTCATGACTAGGTTGATGAACTAACCTCAGAGAGTGACAAGGAGATTTCCAGCAAGTGCCTTATGGAAAAATTGGATGACATGGGTGAAATCAAGGACATTGACATGACCGTTGCTTTGATCTCCTCTGAGTGCTCATCTTCCTCTTCTAAGGTACATCCTTTCCATTCTATCTCTAATGTTGAAAATATTGAAGCGTTTGATTCCTTGACTGTTGACTTTCATAATGAAAAGGATGCTAAAAGAAAGGCAAATGCTCAAGTTAAATCTCTTTCTTCTCAACTCCAAGTCTGTCTATCTCAACTAAAGCACTTCGATAAAATCAAAGCTAAGCTAGAAGATTTAAAAACCATCAACTACATTCTTGCTAAAGAGAAAAATAAGATGTTTGAACGTCTTAAAAACAAACAAGAAATTGTTAATAAATGGACTACCTCTTCTTAAAACCTTGAAAGAATTTTTCAAGACCAAGTAACAGGTGATGACAAATGTGGACTAAGTTTTCGCAAAATGGATGTAGATGGTTCCTCCACTCAAGTACCCTCCTCTTCTTCTAAACACCCTCCTTCTCTCCTGAGTATATTGATTCTGACTCTGAAGATTCTCACTCTGTTCACTCTCTAAATCTTCATGATTCTTTGAAGTTTGGTATTTTCATAAAGGCTAAGCAATCAGTTACTAAGCCCCAACCTGAGGAAGATCAAGGTTCAAATGACCTTGCTAAACCCATTAATGAACTTCTAAAATCTTTGAACCTTGATGAAGCATCTTCCTCCGCTTCTAAACCCTCAGATTTCACAAAGAAAAATCCTCCTCTCACATCTAAAAATCTGTTAAGTTTTGACAAAGGGAAATCAGTAGTTTCTGATTTTCCCATGAAAAAAAAGATGTACCCTTCTTCCAAAGGTGATCCTCATACACCTCCTACCAAGTTCATCCCCAGGTCAGTGAACTTAAAAAAACCTAAGGGTACCTCAAATCCTTCTATTCCCTCTTCTGAAAAAAGAATTCTTGGATCTATGCCCTGTCCTCCACCCTCTTCTACCAAATCTTTCAAGGTTAATCTCAAAGGAAGAGGCAAGGAATTAATCCAAAAACCCAAAAAGGCGTTTATTTATAGAAAGTGTTACAAATATGGAGACACATTTCATCTGGAAAACGATTGCCCCAGATATCAGATTGAAAGAAATAATTCGAATGTCTATTCTTCTTCTTCTTCTAACCCTAAAGGACCCACTTCAAAATGGGTACCAAAAGACTGATTTCTTTGTGGTTGTAGGTCCTTGAACATCAACAAACATGGTATCTAGACAACGAATGCTTAAGACATATGACCGACAATAAATCTCTTCCGATTGACTATGTGACTGAAAAAGGACCTACCGTAACTTTTGGTGATAACTCTAGAGGTTCCACCAAAGGTTATGGAAATCTCTCAAATGTTTCTATTACTTTCAACAAAGTTGCCTATGTGGAAGGACTGATGCACAATCTTCTACGCATTAGTCAGCTATGTGATCTGGTGTACTATGTTATTTTCAGAATTGATGACTGTCTCATCACCGACAAAAACTATTACATTGTTCTATCGGGTTCTCGAAAGGACAATGTATACGTTATCAACACCAGTCATAAATCTTCAGAAGAAAGCATTTGCTTTATTTCAGAAGACTCTGTTAAGAAAAAATGGCTCTGGTATAAACGTCTTTCTTATCTCAACTTCAAGACATTGAATGCACTTTCAAATAATTTGGTCGTTGGAATGCAAAAATTATCTTTTGTCAAAGAAAAGTTGTGTGCAACATGTGAAAAGGGCAAACTGACAAAATCTTCTTTCAAAACCAAGCAGTGTTTCTCCATCACCACTCCTCTTCAAATGCTACAAATGGATCTGTATGGACTAGTTAGTACTCCAAGTCTTGGAGGAAAGAGGTACATTCGTGTGATAGTTGATGAATTTACACGTTACACTTGGGTATCTTTTCTCAGGTACAAAAGTGATACATCTGAAAAAATCACCCATTTCATCAAGAAGTCTGAAGTGCTCAATGGTCAACTTGTAAGAGCTATCAGAAGTGACAATGGCACATAATTCAGAAATGCTACCTTGGAAGCCTTTTTCAATGATAAAGGAATCTCCCAAAACTTTGTTGCTGTTAGAACACCACAACAAAATGGTGTAGTGGAAAGGAAAACCGAACTCTATGTGAAGCAGCTCGTTCCATGCTAAGTGAATCAAATCTTCATACCTATTTTGGGCTGAAGCTATCAAAACTGCTCAATTCACCCAAAATCGGTCTGTCATTGTAAAGAGGCATAACAAAACACCATATGAAGCTTTCTATGGACGAAACCCAACATCAGTTTTCTTCAAGTTTTCGGCTGTGTGTGCTTTATTCTCAATGATCGAGAACACGTAAGAAAATTTGACCCTAAGGCTGATGAAGGAATATTTATGGGCTACTCTCTTACCTCCAAAGCCTACCGTGTCTACAACTTAAGGAGAAAATGTATTGATGAGTCAATACACGTGAAATTTGATTATCAAAAAATCATCTTCTCTCACGTGTGATGACAATGAGTTAAATTAAGCGATAATCGCTTGTGTAGGAGAAGATTCTCACAGCCAGCCATCGGCAAGTCAGTCATCTGTTCCTTTTTCGGCTAATACTTCTTCTCAAACCAATAATCCACCTTCTTCATCTTTTACCGAACCGAATCTTCAGATCATAGTGTCTGAAAACCCTGCCGATCCTATATCTCACATCATTCCCTCTCAAAATGTTCCATCCCAAGAACCCACCTATACCTGTTTTGCCGATCCCTCATCTTCTCACTCTTCACAATTGCTTCCTGCACCTCTTCCACCAGCTACTAAGTGGACCAAAGATCATCTCAATGAATAAATAATCAGTGATCAACAAGCAGGTGTCAAAACTAGAAGAGGAATCAGCAACATTTGTCTGTATGCGAATTTCCTCCCCATCATAGAGCCCAAGAAGATTGAGGAAGCTTTGGCCGATCTATGTTAGATAACTGCCATGCAGGAAGAGCTTTTCTAATTTAAAAGAAATAAAGTCTGGAGACTTGTTCCTCGACCTTCATGAAAGACTATTATTGGAACAAAGTGAGTCTTCAGAAAAAAAAATTGAATGAGGAGGGAACTGTCATTCGAAATAAGGCTAGACTTTTTGCTCAAGGATACCTATAGGAGGAAGGGATTGATTATGATGAAACTTTTGTTCCTATTGCTAGACTTGAAGCAATAAGGATCTTTCTAGCTCATGCTGCTCATAAAAACTTTAGAGTTTTTCAGATGGATGTCAAAAGTGTTTTTCTCAATGGAGAGCTTGCTGAAGAAGTCTATGTGAAGGAACCTCCTGGCTTTGAAGATCCTTCTCATCCGGATTATGTATACAAACTAGAGAAGGCCCTCTATGGTCTCAAACAAGCTCCTCGTGCCTGGTATGACACCTTGTCTGATTTTCTTCTCTCTATCAAATATACCAGAGGTAAGATTGATAATACTCTCTTTCTCAAGAAGACCAAAGGTAACATTATTCTTATGCAAATCTATGTGGACAATATCATTTTTGGTGCTACTGACGAATCTTTTTCTCAAGAGTTTTCCTCTCTCATGAAAAGTAAATATGAGATGAGCATGATGGGGGAGCTTACATTTTTCTTAGGTCTTCAAATAAAACAAACTTCCGAGGGAATTTTTATAAATCATAGAAAATATATTCGTGATCTTCTCAAGAAATTTAATTTTGAAAATTGCTCTCCCATGAAAACTCCAATGGCACCACCTTTTAAAATTGATGCTGATCCCGATGGAAAATCGGTTGATCCATCGGGACATCACTAATTTTAGAGGAATGATAGATTCTCTTCTGTATTCTAATGCTAGCAGACCGAATATTATGTTTGCTACCTGTCTATGTGCACGTTATCAGTACAATCCAAAGGAATCCCATTTGGCCACTGTAAAACTTATCTTCTGACATCTAAAAGGTACCATGAATCTGGGTCTTTGGTATCCCAAAGACTCAGGTTTGGATCTAATTGGGTATTCAGATTATGACTTTGTAGGATCTAAAGTAGACAGGAAGAGCACAACTGGAAGCTGTCAATTACTAGGTGGAAATTTGGTCAACTGGTCCAGCAAGAAACAACATTCAGTCTCCATCTCTACTGCTGAGGTTGAATATGTTGCACTTGGATGTTGTTGTGCTCAAATCTTGCGGATGAAGAATCAACTTCAAGATTACAACCAATTCTACTCCAAAGTCCCAATTCTATGTGATAATTCCAGTGCAATAGCCATTACAAACAACCCCGTGCTTCACTCCATATCCAAGCATATAGATATCAAATATCAATTCATCAGAGATCACATTTCTAAAGGTGATATTGAACTACACTTCATCTCCACTGATTTTTAGTTGGCCGATCTCTTCACTAAACCCCTTACTGAAGATAGGTTCAACATTCTGATTGGCTCCTTAGGTATGTTAAATTTTGAGTAAAAAAAAACCCTACTGAATGTCTTTACCTACCGAAGTTTATTCTTCAGTAGGTTCTTCCTTCGGTCATTTTCTCTCACACCAAATCCAATAGTGTTTTCGGTTGTTTCTTCTAGAGTCTTTCGGCTTGCCGCTTCGATAGGTCCTCACATACCGACATTCTACCATCATCTATATTGTCTTCAGTAGGTTTCTAACTTACTGAACTCTGCTCTTCGACAAACATTTCTCTTATATACAACTCATCGGTAGGATCGATGTCTACCGAAACCCTTACCCTTGATCTTAATCATCAGTAGGCCTTTTCCCTAACCGAACTCTCTTCTTCGGCTGCCATATTTTTATCATAGTTTCAGTAGGTCACTCACCTACCAAACTTCTCTATTTCCTCTTTTCAGTAAGACTCTTGCCTACCGAACTCTTCTATTCGGTGGCGTGTTTGATCTTATCCACAGAGCACTTCGGCACCACTGTCCTTCCCCTATCAATGTGTGCCACGTGTCATGATTGGACACGTTGTGTCAGTTACGGGACGTTCCATCACCCTACTCTTCTTGCTTTTCGCAGACTTTTCCCCTTTCCACTTCCCCACGTTCCTAAAAACGGCTATCATCATTTGTTTTTTTAATTACCCTACTCCCTACTCCCTACTTTTCTTTAATTTAATTTAATTGTTTTTACTCTCCTATAAATAACCCATCCCCTTCCTTTTATCATTCTTTACTTCATATTTTTTTTACTCTCTTACCCTCAACCTGCAACCTGCTCCTTTAAAACTTTCATATTTCATCAATGGCTTCTTCCAAGTCTTCCAAGGCTAGCAAGAATGTTCCTCTCACTCGGGAATTACTATCTTTCCCTTCATGCAATCACGTTGCCCATTTCAATGTCGATCTCGAGCACCCAGAGTTCAACCAGGTTTTTCTCCTTCTTCAACGATCCCCTCTGCAATACGCCTTTACGTCCACTCCCAAAATGAGCAAAATGCTCCTTGGTAACTTTTGGCTAACTTGTGTTTATGATTAATCCACCAAGACTGTATCTGCTTCTGTACTGTTTGATTCCGAGACCCCCGACCTTACTTTTGGGGTTGAAGATGTTCACACAGCTCTTAACCTTCCCACCTATTCTTCCTATGATACTTTTCCTACGGGTCACGAACACAATGAAGTAGTTGATGCGTTGAACCACATCTCGGAAGGCAAAAACAAGGGTTTCGGGACTCTCTTGCGTAAAAACATTGGGGGCATCTGGAATTTCTTTTTCTCACACTTGATTCATTGCTTCTCCCACAAGTGCTCTGGGTGGGATCAATCACCCTCCTACATGACTAACTTAGCTCATACCCTTATGTTTGTACGACGAATCAATTTTGCTCGGTATGTATTCGACTCCATACTCACCGTCATCTCTCCTCCCCGTGCACCTCAAGTTACGCTACCGTGATTCCTCTCTCTTATTATGAACCTCAAACGGAAAGAGGCTCTGGTTGCCGATGCCAACCTTCCAGAGCCAAAGATTCTCTACGATTTTCTGGTTGCTAGGGTTGAAAAGATGGTTCTCAGGAAGGGCCTAAACGCTACCGTCAAACCCATTACTCGAGGTATGTTATCCTTTCTCTCTTCTCCCAATCTGATTTGGGGTGCTCCAGTGGATTTGGGTGCCGAACAACCCCATCAACCACTAGGCACCAATATTTTGGTGACCCCTGTTTCCCTTCCCCAAGCAAGGACAGTGGCCACTAAAAAAAAATCAAAGGCCATTGTCTCCTCCGCTCTTGCCACAATGACTCTGCCTTCGAAACAACCTTCGAAGGCTACCCTAGTCATAAGCCTTTCTTATCTCAATCGGAGGAGCTCGAAATCCCCCCTAAGTCTCATTCTAAGAGACTTAGAAAACCCCATCTGGCCAAGCCACACACACCACCTGCCGATTCTCAAAAATCGGTAGATGTAGAAATTGACCCATTTGGGCCAAGGGTATCTGCTATCCCAACAACCACCTCCTCCGCTCCTTTTCAACAAGGCCCAGTTGTATAAAAAGGGACCACCTCTAACCCTTTATCAACCTTTTTCTTGGCTGATGAAGATGACATAAACTTTTCCCCAGTTCGAGGCCCTTCTTCTCCACCGCACGACCTTACACCCGAAGACATTGCATGGTCCGATGAAGAATCGGTTCTTCCAGAAACCGGTTCCAAGGGTACCTTGGATTTTCTGGAACTATTGTTTATGGACACCCAGTCTCAACCAACCCATGATTCGACAATACTTCAATCTGTCGACATTGATCCTCCCTCCCCACAACCAATACAGAATTTGGCAATCCTCAAATCTGCCGAAAAACCACAGCCCACATCCTCACCAAAATCCACTCCTAAACACTCTCCCACCCCCTCCCCTAAACCAACACCCAAACACTCACCCCATCACTCCAAATATGACACCACTTCAACCGAATCCTCACCCGACTTTCCCCATAGACGAAACCCAATTGCCCCCACTGAATCTTACCACACCACCCACCAACTCCTCCACAAAACTGTCCTATCACTTCTTCGGCACCACCACCACCCCGATCTCCTCCTTACCTACCAAACCCCTTTCAACCACCCATCCATCTCACTCTATAGGTGCTTGCCGATATTATTGACACCAATCAGCAGCAACGAATGCTTGGTGCTCAATTTTCTACTCTCGAGGATGAGTTCGGTCGATTCCTTGGTCAAACCGGTCATCGGCTAACTATTCTAGAACAACAATCTGCTCGGTCGAATCAAATGTCTCGCGATCTCACCTTCAACAAAGAACATATAACCGAACTTATCCGCATTCTAAAGGAGCAAAATATGTTAGTGCATAAATATGTTGGATACAAGATCATGGTGATTGAAGATGAAAGTCAAGTCACAAGCTCAAGTCAACTCTCAAGCTAAAGTCAAAGTCTTTGGAATAAAGTCATAGTCAAAGTCAAAGTGTATTAGTGTATTAGTGTTGTAAGTGTTTTTGTCTTTGAAAAGTTTTAGGGTATAAATAGTTTAGTTTTTGTTCGTAGACTCATATGACTATCTGAGAGCTTGAGTTAAGAGAGAGAATTATTGTGAAAGCTTTCCTGTGTACAAATTCTTGTAATCATTGAAATGAAAAATGATTTGATAATCGAATCTTGTTGTCATCATTGATAATTTGTGACAAGAACTTGTTATTGTGGGACTCACAATTGGTATCAGAGAAGAAGTTCATAGAAATCAAGAAAAAGTTTACGCACCACTGTTCTTTGAATTGTGATCGAATTTTGATTTTTTTTTTGTGTAATCGTCAGATTAATTGAGTTTACTGTGATCGTATGATGTATTAGATAAATCTTGTATTGATTTGTATCGATCTTGCACTGTAATTCTCGATTAACTTTGAGATTTTAGGAGTTTTTCTTACACGAGTCCATACGCACTGTATTTGATCAAAGATGTATGTTTAATTGAATTTCTTTGAAATTCTTTGTTTGTAAAAGGTTCGAAAAGTGTATTAGATCGAATTGGTGAAGTTTTGAATTCAAAATCGAAGGATTTGATGGATTTTTGGCTGAATTAAAGTGATTTTGGTTCGAGATCTACAGAATTCGTATAATATCTGAAGAACTCGCATGGGGTACAGAAGAACTCGCATAAAGAAGAGAATTCACATAGAACTGAATTGGTAAAAAATCACAAGTACATAATTCGCATAAGGTGTTGTGCGAATTGATCAGATTTCGCATAACTCTCATATACGAAAAATTGTTTCAAGGACAAATTTCGCATCAGAGTGTTATATGAAAAGTAAGGTTTCCGCATAAGGGTATATGCGAATTGCTCAGATTTCGCATGGAAAATTGAAAATTTTTCTAAGTTTAGATTTCATATCAATACGAATTGCTAGAGGTGGAAATAGTTTCTAAGTGTAGAATTCGTATATCATTGGTGTGCGAAAAGCTCGTGCGAAATGTTGAAGTTCTTTGAAATTTTTCTTAAGTCTAGATTTCGCACATAGTAGTGTGCGAATTCTAAGAACTCCCATCTAGGAACGTGTGAATTGTTGATGATCTGCGTATTGTTGGGCTTCTGCGAATTGTTTATTCTAGTGTGGTGTGCGAATTCCTTAGGATATTTTTGGAAATATATTTCTGAAAATTTTTCTAAGTTTTTCTGTATTTTAATTTCTTTTGAACTAGCGATCATTTCAAGTTCTTATTGTAAAGTGTTTTTGTCAGGATGACTTCCATAGAGGCTCTTACTATCGGTACAAATGTGAAACCACCAGTTCTTTTCAATGGAGAATATGTGCAATGGAAGAACAAATTTTTGGACTTCATTGACCGAAATGTTCTTGGTAATTTTATCATATTGTCACTAAAAGAAGGAGTGATGAAACCTTCAATGCCGGTAGAAGATTGTACTGAGGAACTGAAGAAAAGGCAGAAAGCTGACAAATTGGCCAGAATTTTCATACTGCAAGGAATTTCCAATGAAATTTCTGTCAAGATAGATAGCTACAATGCTACAGAGAAGCAGTTGTAGGATCAACTTGAGAATATGATGTTAGGGCCAAAGATGTCACCAAAAGAAAGAGTATTGGAGACTGAGAATGGGGTTCTGAAGAAGAAAATTTCTAAGATAGAAAGTGAAAATCTGGAGCTGGAAAGCAAGATTTCAGATCTGGAAGCTTAAATTGTCAAAAACCAGAAACAAGATTCTGTCGGTAAGAATGAGAAGACAGTTCAGAGTTTGGAAAGTGCTAATGAAGAGCTGAAAAAGAAGATTTATGACTTGGAGCAAAAGATTGCCAAAGACAAAGATGAGTTTGATAAAGAAAATAAAGTATTTGCACATAAATTTACTGAATTTTCAATAAAGACATTCGAAGAGAAGAAAGCTTTTGAGCTGAAATGTGCTAAGCTATCAAAACAGATATCAGACTTTGAGAAGATAATCATTGTGGAAAGAGACAGGCTTGAAAATGAAAAAGATGAATTTGTTTCTGAAAGAAAATATCTCAAAGGAAAGATCTCTGAATTAGAAAGCCTATTGGAAAAGGAGAGAAAAGAGTTTGTAAAGGAAAAGAAGATGATTGAACAGAAAAATGTTGGAATCTTCAAAGAAATATATGGTCAGAGAAATAATGTCGACAAGGATTTTGAAGAAGAAAGAAAGATTTTTGAGGCAAAAATAAAGAAGCTCACAGAGAAGCTATCTGAACTATCAACAAGTGTCATGAAAGAGCAAAATACGAAGTCTGAATTCCAGAAGAAGATTGAACTACTCAATGCATAATGGAACAGTTTTTCTTTTAAAGTAAAAGAGATTGAAGAAATTGTCTCTAAGGTGGTGTTGACTGAGCAGAAGTCTCCAAATTCAATTCTTCAAACACCTAGAGATGATTCAACTGACTCTGAATGTTTATTAAAGATAACATCAAGTTCATATCATACAACTGTTTCCAAAAAAAAGGTCAATTAATGTTAAAGATCATATTTGTACTACTAACATTTTCTATGATAGGAATGTGGATGGTTCAGGTGCATACAGAAGAAGAAGAAAAGAAAATTAAAAATTGGTCTGGAAAGTGAAACCAGTTTCTAATGAGAAGGATGATGAGAAGAATGGTAAGAAATCATTTGTGCATACATCAAATGTTAAGAAGAACAATGTGCGAAAAGGTAAACCTGATTTTGTTTATTCGAGAAATCAGTTAATCAGGTTAGCTCATAAGAAAAGTTATTGTTCTTACTGTCGTGCAAATGATTTTGTTCGTAAAACTTATGATCATTACTGCTATGGTTCTTATTCTATTACTCCTATTAGAACTGCAACTAACAAATATGGACCCTGTTAGTGTATTATTGTATACAAGATTTAATAGGAAAAGTGAAGTCATGTAAAGTCAACAGAGTCAAAGTCTGTATTAGTCTAATATGTGTTTACTTAATATGTAGTTAATCTTGTGAGCTTATATCCTTGGTATAAATAGGGATATGAGTTTAGAATCAATGTAACTAAGGAGATTGCATTCATTTTAATATACATCAGATTGGAACTCACTCTCTCTACTCTCTCTCTAGACTTAACATTGTCATATTGATTCTTGATAGAGATTGTTGTAAGAGTGCTTGATTGATTGGGATTGCAATATCAATTGGTATCAGAGCAAAATTGTCAAATGATCTAAAAGGGGGAGATTGTTACTGTATTTTAGTTTAGATCATTTGTATTGACTTTTGTTAGCGTTCCTTTATTTCTTGTTTGTCCTATAAATAGGTCTTCCTTGTTTTGTTTTGAAGTAACTAGTCATTTTGTAATCATTTTGTAACTAGTCATTTTGTAACCCTTTCACTTGTGATATCAATACACTTGTGATTTCCTCATTGATTTTCATTGTTCTTGATTGTGCTCTTATATTGATTTGTTTGGACTTTATCATTTGGTATCAGAGCAAACAAGAAGAAGCAGATTTGGATCAGATTTGATGCGTTTTTGAATATTTTTTTTGGCGGACTAGTTCTTGTTACTGTTTGATTTTGTATTTTCATGTTTTTGCACAATTTTATCAAGAAATTGATTATATTGTGTACGTTTTATCATTAGGAACAAGTTTTATTCAGATCACATAGCCAAATTTGCACTCTAGTTTGATCAATTTGATCAAATTGTTAGTTTTGTGAACAGTACCTTTGAACATTGTAATTCGAACGAAAAACTGTAATTTTTGGTTTCTTTTGAAAATTCATTGTTGTAATCTTGTTCAGAATGATATCGTAGACTAATTGTGTATTTTGCAGAATCAAAAATCAAGTTTTACTTGATTTTTGATCGAACAGTGAAGAGTCGCAAGGAAACCCAAGAACGCGCTAGATCCATAAAACGCGCAAGTTCTTCCCAAGAACACGCAGAGTTCGTGAAACGTGCACGTTCATCGCTAGAACGCGCAAGTCTCTAGAACGCGCAAGTTGGAGATTCGACCTGAAACGCGCTAGTCGAAGTTAGCGAGTTTTCATAACGCGCTAGTCGAAGTTAGCGAGTTTTCATAACGCGATAGTCGAAGTTAGCAAGTTTCCATAAAGCGCTAGTCGAAATCAGCGAGTTTCTAAAACGCGCAAGTTAGTCAGCGAGTTCCGTATATCTGCGAGTTTACCTGCGCGTTTACCTGCGAGTTTGTCTGCGCGTTTGCCTGCGCGTTTGTCTACAAGTTATCATCTGCGAGTTTCATAAAACGCGCACGATTCAGCTAGCGAGTTTCTTCGAAACAGTACTCTGCGAGTTTCCTCAGCCTGCGAGTTTTCTCGAATCAGTGTTGTGCAAGTTTATTGATCTGCGAGTTTCAAGCAATTCTGTGGTCTGCGAGTTTGAGTACTTGGTCAATTTTTTTTGTCTGTTAATTCAAATATGATCAGTATTTTTTTTACACACCGAGTGTAATCTGCACTTCTTGAACGATCATTTCAAATCATATTTCAGTCACAATCATGTCTAGAGATCTACTTAGTATGGGTTCGAAATCCAAACCACCGGTTCTTCAAGCTGATGAATATCCACAGTGGAGGATAAGGATGATTAATTTCTTTAATAATCACGATAAGAAATTAATGGATTCGATTCTAAATGGTCCACATTTTCCACATGTGACAGTTGCAAAAATTCCTGCTATTGGTAATAATCCTGAAATTCCTGAAAGGATTGTAGCTAGAAATCCTATTCAATACAGTGACACTGATAGGGAGTTAGTGGAAAGGGATGCAACTGCATTGACATATCTGATTATGGCCATCCCTAATGATATTTTCAACCGTGTTGATAGCCGGGAATCTGCTAAGGACATTTGGGATGAGCTAGAAAAACAGTTCATGGGATCAGCAAAATCTTTCAAGACTAAAAGGAATCAGAGTATAAATGCTTATGATCGCTACAACATCATTCTAAATGATTTAAGGAGAAACGGAGTTCAAAAGTCTGAATCTGAAATAAACTTCAAGTTTATCAAGAATCTTCAGCCCGAGTGGGATGTCTACACTATTCAAATGCAGATAAATAAAGACATGGATGAAGAAAAGCTGAATGATCTTTTCTGTGCTTTAAATCAACATGAGGACAAGATAAAGGAGCAAGTTTCTGTGAACAAAGAGTTACTTCAGTTAAAGGACAAACAAAAGAAGGTAGAAGACTCTTTGGCTCTAATTGCTCAAGACAAGGGAAAGACTTAAGTCAAGTTCTGGTTTGGGAAAAAGTTTGAAAAAGAAAGCACTGATCACCAGCATGGTCAACAGTTCAGACAGTTCAGAGAATGATGTTTCAGATGATTCTGATGATGAATTGAACGAATTTGCAGAAAAGCTTGCACTTCTGACTTCTAGCTTCCATAAAAGGTTTGGTCGGAAAAAATTATAACAAGCCGAAGTTCGATTCCTACAAGTACAGCAAGCATAAAGACAGATTTGAAGAAAAGAAAGAGAAAGAGAAGAAAGAGGAGAGAAAAGAAGAAAAGAAAGAAGAGAAAGAAAAGTCGGATAAATGTTTTAACTGTGGAAAGCCTGGCCACTTTATCAAGGACTGTCCAGAGAAGCGTGTTAAGAATTACGAGTATTACAAGAAAAAAGCTCAATTGGTGAAAGCTTTGGAAAAGGGCACAACTTTAAAAGCAGAAGATGAGATATGGCTTGGCTACTCCGACGATGATGAAGAGACTGAGGTTGCTAAAGCGAATCTGACTCAAGTTCATTACAACTTAATGGCACATTTGAATGATGAGTCAGATTCTGAGGTAAATTCTCATTCTAATTTTTCTGATAATTCTGAATTCTTAAATGATGATGATGAAGCAATGAACTTGATATCCGAGATCAATGAGTTGAAATCTAAGTTTTTGAAATTAGAGAAAGATTTCAAACAACAAAGGAGTACAATACAAGGACTTCAAGATCAGGCTTACATCTTCAAAGTCTTGGATGAAGAAAAAGAAGAAGAGAAAAATGTTCTGAAATTGGATATAATCAAACTTCAAACAAGAATTTCTGAACAACAAAAAGAGATCATGTCTTTAAAAGAAAAAAATCTTGATCTAACAATTCAGTATGATATTGTTTTGAAAGACAGGACGGAAGCTTACACAAAGATCAAGGAATTGGAAGATCTAAATTACAAAAGAGGTCAAACGAAACATACTCTTAAAATTCTAACCAACAATCAGAAAGACACTCGTTTCTATAAAGCAAAACCAGGTATCGGTATCTCTGATGTGGATGTGTTGAAAAAGGCACCCGAAAATCTTTATAATTTTAAAAAGTCGGGTGATGAACCAATTGTTTTAATTCCACACATCATAGAAACATTTGTAAAACCTGAGACTCCTGAGCCTGAATTTCCTAAGACAGAAAAGGAAGAGACAGTAGAAGAAAAGACAGAAATTGAAACTGAATTAGAAACTCAGTATTTTAAATCTGTTAAATTTTCATATGATGAACTGAATACTTCTTACAAAAGTAACAAGGATTCGTTTGTAGAATATGAAAATATCTTTAAAGAAAAACCTGAGTCTTCAAGGTCTAATTCAAATTCTAATAATTCTGATTCTGAAAATTCTGAAATTGTCTTGACCTGCTCAATCTTAGAAGATAAAAATGAAAGTGTCATTTCTGATAAGTCTAATTCCGTTTGTACTTATAAATTTTCTGATCTTGAATATCAACAAGCCTTGGATAAAATTGAAGTTTTACAAAGGCAAATCTCTTTTCTCAACAACACAATTGTTGAATTGGAAGACGCAAATGAAAATTTTGGGATGGAACTAGACTCAAGCTTTAATCAAAATGAATCTTTGCAAAAAGAAATCAGAACTCTAGAATCTCAAATTTTCAAATTATCAAAAGGCAAAAAGGTTATTGTTGAAAAAGATATTCCAATTTCTGTTATCAAATGTGAGTCTTCATCTGAATCTGAATATTTTTCTGTACCATCTGATAACATTTCTAAATCTGTTTCTATTTCAGATGAAACTGTGAAGAAAGACTGTTTGGAGCAAAAGAAGACTGTAGTGGAAAAGACTGTGAATGAAATGGATAAATGTCAATGTAGTAGAGTAGATAATGCTTGTTCTTCTGTCAAACAACAAAATTTCAATAAAACGAATATCTTTTCCCGAAAAGAGTTGTTGACGCAAGCTACTACTAAATTGCAATGTTCATACTGTCTTAGTAGTTCATTTTCTTGGATACAAAAGTCTTCAAAGAAAAATAAACATATCCAATTAAAGAACATAAAATCTCTTAATCATTTTAAAGCCAACAATGTTGAGATTTATTCTTTAAAAAGGAAAAAGAATGATTTTCGTGTTAATAAACTTGCTGATGTGAAGTTTGTGTGGAAATGTATTCCAAAAGCTAAGCTAAACACACAAACTCCACCAAAAGGACCAAGATTTGAATGGAAAATTAAAGGGTCATCAGCGACTTTAAATACTGTCAAGAGTACTAACAATAAAGGACCCATATTCATATGGGTACCTAAAGTTAAGTGATTTTTGATTTCAGGCGTGTCATGTGTGGATCATTGATTCTGGAGCTTCAAGACACATGACAGCGCATAAACATCTGTTGTTCGACTACGTAGATCATTACGCAGGTACAGTAAGTGTTGGGAATGAGATGAAAGGATACGTCAGAGGTTATGGGACTATCAAGAATAATTTGATCACAATATCAAAGGTTCTGTATGTGGAAGGCTTGGCTTACAATTTATTCTCCATAAGCCAATTTGCAGAAAAGAAATGCAAGATAGAATTTGATGCGGATTTTTGCTACATTAAAGATCAAAGTGGAGCAGAACTGATTAAAGCCGGTAGAATGGGATTGTTATATAGTGTTCATTTTCCAACTCTGAAAGCTTCAAAGCCTGTATGTCTAATTTCAAAGACATCAACAGAGGAAAGTTGGTTGTGGCATCGGAGACTTTCCCATAAACATTTTCATGATTTAAACAAGCTGAGGACACAACAGTTAGTGACTGGACTTCCTTAATTGAAGATTGAACAAGACATACTTTGTTCAGCCTGTGCAAAAGGAAAGATGAAGAGGAGTTCACACAAATTAAAGATGTTATCAAACTGTAATAAGTGTCTCGAGCTAATTCACATGGACTTGTGTGGACCTATGAGAACTCAATCCATCAACGGAAAGAAATACATATTAGTGATGGTGGATGAATTTTCTCGGTATACTTGGCTAGAGTTTCTAAGACAGAAATCTGAGGCTCCTGATCTAATCATCAGGTTCATCAAGAAGATTCAAGTTCTGATGCAAAGCCCCGTAAAGCAACTGAGAAGTGATAATGGAACAGAATTCAAGAATGCTATCTTGCAAACATTTCTAGAATCTGTTGGCATATCACATAACTTTTCTGCTGTGATGACACCTCAACAAAATAGAGTTGTTGAACGTAAGAATAGAACTTTTGTTGAGGCTGCAAGGACAATGTTGGCAAATTCAGAGCTACCAATGTTTCTATGGGCTGAGGCTATAGCAACTGCATGCTTTACACAAAACAGGACTATTATCAATAAACGTTTTAATAAAACCTCTTATGAATTGATTAATAGTCGTAAGCCTAATGTTAAATTTCTTTGTGTGTTTGGTTGCAGGTGCTATGTTCTTAATGATCGAGAGAACTTATCTAAATTTCAACCAAAAGCCGATGAGGGGATATTCATTGGGTATTCTCTCTAGTCCAAAGCATACAGAGTCTACAATACTCGAACGAAGACGGTGATCGAAAGTGCAAACGTAACCTTTGATGAAAGAAAGACAAGGACTTCTGAACAAAACAGTCCAGAACTCGGATCTAAAGAAAAAGACAAAGCTTCCACATCATCCAGTGTGAAACCTGCTTCAAAACAGACTGAGATTTCTAAATCTTTGACTGATTCAGATTTAGATTTACTGTTTTATGATGCTTTTGATGAATTTCAGAACATACAAGATCAAAATGACATACCTATCACTGATACATCTAATACCACTGCAGATATATCCGGACCCTTTGAAGATAATGGAGAAGCTTCTACATCTCAAGTATAGGAAGTTTCAGACAACACAACTTCAACAAATAGTGAAGATATTCCATCTACATCTGAAAGAAATGTTTTGGAAACTCCCACTGCAGAAGTTGTTCCATTGCAACACACATCAAGTCCAATTATACCTTCTTCAGAAGAATCAGAAATTCAAATTAATTCAACTTCTAAAGAACCAGCAATACAAGATGAGTTTGATTCTTCTAATAATCAAACAGAGGTTGATGCATTACCAAGCTCACACAGATGGACAAGTGATCATCCTCTAGAAAACATAATTGGTGATCCATCTGCTAGAGTGACTACCAGAACTACTTTTCCACCGGCAACAGCCAATTTCTGCATGTGTTCAAGTTTTTTGAGCAATCTTGAACCAAAGAAGCCGTCAGAAGCTTTAAAGGTTCCAGATTGGATAAATGCAATGCAGGATGAATTGAATGAGTTCAAAAGAAACAAAGTGTTGAGATTGATACCAAGACCCAAAGACAAATCAATTGTTGGAACAAAGTGGGTCTTTCGAAACAAAAAGGACGAGGCTGGAATTATCATAAGAAACAACGCAAGGCTGGTTGCAAAAGGGTACAATCAACAAGAAGGGATTGATTATGACGAAACCTATGCACCAGTCGCTCAGATTGAAGCCATAAGGATATTTCTTGCTTATGCGGCTCACAAGAATATCAAAGTCTATCAAATGGATGTGAAGTCTGCTTTTCTCAACGGCATTCTTCATGAAGAAGTCTATGTGAGTCAACCTGAAGGCTTTATGGATCCGAAGTTTCCAGATCATGTCTATGTTCTTGATAAGGCACTGTATGGATTAAAACAAGCGCCAAGAGCATGGAATGAAATGCTTTCAGTCTATCTAACTGAGTCAGGTTTTCGGAAAGGTACAATCGACACTACTCTTTTTCTCAAAAAGAAAGGTAAGGATTTAATACTTGTACAAATTTATGTTGACGAAATAATTTTTGGCTCTACTTCACAAGAATTGTGCATAGAATTTGAAAATATCATGAAAAAGAGTTTTCAAATGTCAATGATGGGTGAACTCACATTTTTCTTAGGCCTGCAAGTTAAGCAAACCCCAGAAGGGATTTTTATAAATCAGGCTAAATATATCAGAGACATGTTGAAGAAATTTGACATGAACTCTACTTCACCTATGAAGACTCCCATGCTAGCCGGCAGTTTATTAGATGTTGATATCTCCGGAAAATCAGTAGATCAACATATCTACAGAAGCATGATTGGATCTCTTCTTTATTTGACAGCAAGTAGGCCAAATATTATGTTTGCAACATGTTTTTGTGCAAGGTATCAGGCGAATCCTAAAGAGTCACATTTGTCTGCTGTCAAAAGAATCTTGAGGTATCTCAAAGGCACTCCGAATTTGGGCCTTAGGTATCCAAAAGATTCCAAGTTTGAATTAATTGCATTTACTGACGCAGATCATGCAGGAAATAAATTAGACAGGAAAAGTACATCTGGAGCATGTCATTATCTAGGAGATAAACTGGTCAGCTGGTCATCAAAGAAACAAAATTGTGTATCCACATCTACAGCTGAAGCGGAATATGTCGCGACTGCAAGCTGCTGCTCACAGGTTCTGTGGATGAGAACCCAGCTGAGAGATTATGGATATACATTCCATAAGGTACCAATCTACTGTGATTCTAAGAGTGCAATAGCCATCACATCAAATCCTGTACAACACTCTAAAACGAAACACATAGATATCAGGTATCACTTTATAAAAGACCATGTTGAAAAAGGTGATGTAGAAATGCATTTTGTTTCAACTGACTTCGAGGTTGCTGATTTATTTACAAAACCTCTTGATGAAAAGAGATTCAATTTTCTAATCAGAAAACTTGGTATGTTGAACCTTAATGAATAGTTACATCATTCTTTATATTTCTGTGGGGAAGCATTTCTTTACATCTGGTTTGCTTTTGTAATTCATTTACTCAATTTCAAGAAGCTGGATACTTTTAACAAACCTGGACTCATGTTCAATGAGTACCAAAGATTTATCTATTTTACAGGTTTATATACTGGACTATGACTTCTGATCAAATCAGGTCAGGACTCGTACTTCATGATTTGTGCTTAAAAGCAAAAATCAAGGGGAGAAATAAAGATGTGTGCATACTTCAAGGGGGAGCTTAATGGAAAAGTCTGTAAGTTTAAAAGTTCTGAAAAGTTTGAAAAGTTTTTCTTGAGAAAAATACTGATTTTGTGCTAAAAAGTCAAATTTTTTAAAAGAGGCTGTTTTGGGAAAGTCAACTTTTTCATTTTTGGAAAGATTTCATTTTCTTAAATTTCTCAAAATTTTTCTAAGTAAGGAAACGCGCAAAGCACTATGCATAGCTTAAACGCGCAAGCTGAAGCTAGCGAGTTTGTAAAACGCGCATGCTAAAGCTAGCGAGTTTGGAAAACGCACATGGTAAAGCTAGCGAGTTTGCTTTAAACGCGCTGATAGAGGCGTGCGAGTTTCAGAAACGCGCAAGACGTTACTTGCGAGTTTGGGCGAGAAAGTTCCTTCAGCCTGCGAGTTTCATCATTCTTATTTCTTAGGCTTGCGAGTTTCACAAAATCTTCACTTAAATTGTTTCTTAAGTGAAAATCACACACATATTTGTCGATTTTTAAGACAAATACCTTGTTTTTGTTGATATGAGAGAAGAAAAACTCAAATCGTGCGTTGTGTGCAATTTTTTTTTGAATGAACAGTGTCTAGCGAGTTATGTGACTAGCGAGATCTATGAATGAACAGTAGCTAGCGAGTTCTTTGACTTGCGAGTTCTGTGAATGAATAGTGACTTGCGAGTTATTTGACTAGCGAGTTTTGTCGAGTATATATATGTGTTCAGCTTCATTCTCTCTCATTTTCAACTTGCGGGTTTGAGCACTTAGCGATTTTTCTCTCTGATTTTCTTGCGATTTTCGACGTTTCAGTTCTGTTCTTCGAAGATTAGAGTGCAGGTGGTTATTTTTATCATCAATTGATTGATTGTTCCTAGTTTTATCGATTCTAGGTTTTTTTTAGTATTGTCGATTATGTTCTTGATTGTTCATCTTTTTTTTCTGAAAATTGACAGAACATTATAATGTTGGATTTGTTCTTTCAAAATAATGTTAGTATTGAAAATCATACTTGATAGAATCTGGGATGGCTTTATATATTGATTTTTGCAGGTTTCCATAACTATTGGATTTGGTTGAACCGAACTGATTTTGGACTGAACAGAACCATTGTTCATATTGGACTAAAAAGAACTCAACCCATACTCTGGAATCGATCTGTTTTTCTGATAAACTCAAATCTGAACTCAAAGGATGAACGCATAAATTCATAATTCTTATTCATGATGTTCAAGATTAAAAGAAGCATAAATATCATTTTTTTTAAATAAGGTGCAAAATTTGAATTTTGAAAATCAAGTTTGAATTTGAATTTTAAAATATTTTCAAATAAAATGAATATTACAAAGTTTGTGTGTTGGAGTTCATTTCAAAATATTTCAAACAAAAAGTCAAACGTTTTTGGGTACCTTTGCAAAATCAGTATGATTTTTTTAATACAACATTAATTTGACGGAACAAATTCAAAATATAAAGTATTAATGTCAATTTTTTTTAAGTTTTTTTTTTTGTGTGTTGATTGTGTAAATTTGTTCATTCAAAGTTGCAATTTGTTTTCTGCAACTTACTGTGCTTTCTTTGCAAGATATCAAGTACATTGTTCTGTACTTCATTTTTTTCCATTCTATACTGACATATTGGATTTTATCCAACACATTTTATGATTTTGCAGGAAATCAATGGCGGAAGAAAATTTTCATGACCAAAGTGTTCAGATGGATGAACATGATCCAAATGTTTCACGGGAAATGCCCATGCCTTCTTCCCGATCTCATTTTTCTGCAGTTGATGAAAATCCTGATCTTCAATTGATCAATCCTCAAGAATATCTTTCTTTGTCACCAAATAATCATCATGTAATATTTTAAAATCTCATGGTCAAGCCAGTGATAAAGGAGATACTGAAGAACCATCCAATCTGTACTGCTTTAACTACAACTGCTACTGTGCCAATGATCTATTTACAACAAGCATGTAGAACCATTGAGCATGTAGTGCAAGGCAACAGAAAGCATTTCACCATTCGCATTGACAACTTCACATCCATTCTGACCTTTCAAAGACTTCGTCTGCTTCTTGATCTACCTTTGCCAGATTCCAGAGAAGGAAAGACAACTTTTGATCCTTATCCGTCTGATCATGAAATGTTTGCTGGTATTCATGCTCTTGGTTATGTTGGAAATCTTACAAAGATGAGTGACTTTCGGAAGTCAAACTTGCCACCATTCTACTATCAGTTTTTCTCAGTGATCAACAAGTGCTTGACTTTACGACACTCTGGGCACGGCAATGCAAATATTCATACTCTAAGACTATTCCATGTTATCATTTATGATCTGCATGTTGATTATGTTGTGGCCATCTAGACTGAACTGTATGAGAAAGTTCTGAGCAAGAGACATACAAAGAAGCCAAAATATGTCCCTTATCAAAGATTTTTACAAATTATTGTTCGAGGCATTTTGAGATCCAACCGAGATGTTCCAAAGAGATCACATCATGAAAGTGCTCCAGAAAATGAAATGACTCATCTTCAAAAGCAGAAGCAATCCTTCCCTTTTGAGATGCCAATTCCTGCTACACTACTTGCTTATGCCGATCAGAATGCTTCGAGTGTTAGGCAATATAGGGAGTCCATGGGATTTCCAGAGCTGGAGATCCCTACCCAGGACTCAGAACCTGTTAGTCGAGCGGAGTCAGTGAGGGTTGAACATACTACGGGAGTAGTTGAACAGGAAAGTGAGCAGAGAAAAAACATAGAGAGGGGTTCAGGAGTGGGTTGGACTTCTGTACTGGAGGGTGTGTGAACACAGGCACAATCTGCCACGCATTTAGTGATTCCTACATCTCAACCTGAGATTGCCATCATTCCTCAATTGGGCAGTCAGGAATAGAATCCCAATGAAAGTCAGAATTCTGAGAAAAAATTATCAGTTGGACAAGCAAGTTCTTCCAGTACTTCGGTACCTTCAGCAACATCAGCACAGGATGCAGCAGATCAAGGAAATGAGCAAAATGTTAATACTGATGATAACTTGGGTCATAGTTTTGGATTTTTGGAAAATGTTTCATTACACCAAAGTCTTGGTTCTACTGCAAGAGATCCTGACTTGGAAGGTGTTGATTCAATAATCAGGAATATTGTTTCTGATTCTGGAGTTATAAGGCAGGAAGAGGGAGAATTAGTTGAAAACTCAGAAAATGTGAGGACTAGTGTGAATGTAGAAAAAGAACATGGTGAGAGTGTGTGTATCCGAACTTACCATTCTAGAAGGGTAGCCACATCCACTACCTCGCCGCATGTGTTGCGAGCAAGAGGTATTGAAACAGACATTAGTCGCCCACTAATGCATATGCACACCTCATCCAACCATTCTATTGCCTCTCAACAGGCTATAGTCTCAACTTTTCACGGGGACTTAGCACATACTCTATCTGCCTTTCACTCGGAAATGGCAGGTATTGAAACAAGAACTCAGTTGCCCCCGAGTTCGACTTCTTTCAGTGCACCATTGAGTCTAGAGCCAATTGTTACATCTATTTTTCTTCCTAGGACACAACCAATTATATCTGTTATCACCGGTCGTCTTAGTGACCCAGTCGGAACATCTGTAGTAGATCCTCAATCCGAACTACGAGGATCAGGTGGAAGTCCTGTCATTGCTAACGTCATGCCAGCTTTGAACACAGGCCACACTGTTGTATCTTCAACAGCTGTGTTAACGGGAAGCTTAAGTAGCCCCGGTGTTACGTTACCCGAATTCGTTTCAAGGGAATTTCTCAATGATGCCCTAAAGGTCGTTGAAACCTCTTTATCGCAGAAATTTCAGTCGGAGATGAGTAAGGCATCTGAAAAGTTTGAGGAAGAGATTGGAAAGGTGATGAGGATGTTGAAAGGAAAAAATCCAGTTGTTGATGAGTCTGAGCAAACAGTTCCACTACCATCTGTTACACAATCACCACCAGTTCAATCAGTTTCTGAGCTGAAATCTCTACTTCTAGTCCAACTGTTATCAGAAGCTCCAGCAGATCAAGCCGAAGCTGATCTTATTGGTTTACTGAGGCAAAAATCCCAACCAATTGTTCCTCAGGTTCCAGTAGATTATGTTACACAATCTCAGTTCAATCAGTTCAAAGATTCGGTAGAGAAGCACTTACAGGATCTAACCACAGCAGTCCAACTTTCTTGCAAGGCTCAATCTGATGCAGTTTTAAAGAAAAGACATGATCGTGATTCTGATCAAGATCATGAGGGGGAGATGAAAAAAAGACTGAAAACTGCAGAAGACACTGTTATTATTACTGTTGAGGAACAGGGGACTGAAGTAGCTGAAACTATTCATGGAGAACAGTCAGAAAATGAACAAATGGAAGAGAATGTTCCAGAAGCTGCTGAAGTTGAATTGATGATCTATGATAATACGGAATCAAGGGTTGAAAAGCCTGCGATTGCCACTGTTGAGGAAGTAATGCATATGTTAGGAGTTAATGCTGATAACTTTGTCAACCTAGACGACTATGAAAGTGATGATGATGAACAGGCTGCTGCTAGGTATGACAGTTACTGGAAAGTTAAGGAGGAAGGAATGAATGTTATTGAGCATAATATTGAAAGTGATGGACCTGATACAGAGAATTCAGTTACTGTTGAAGAATTTGTACAGAATTCAATTGCACAAGGAAATCTGAGTCAAGGAGAGAATGTGCTAGATGATTTGTTTGGAGAAACTTTAGATGAAAATTTTGATGATCTTGAAGATGAAGAGTTTGTAGATCTTGATCAAACGTTTCCAGTTCAACAAGCCAAAGTTGGGGAGGTTGCACAGTTTGCTGGTACCATTGATTATACCCCACCTTCTTACAGACTGTTTGATGAAGACGAGATCTTGACAGCTATTCCGATAGTCTCTCCCACAAGAAACTTCTCTGTCCCTGAAACCATTGATGATTCTGAACCAAGAGTTGCTCTTCCTTTGCCTAAAGATTTTGATTCTGAACAACCAGCTGATCAACCCAAGCAAAAACCAAAAGCTGACAAACCCAGAAAGTCAAAAAGATCAAGAATTCCTACCCCAAAGCCCAAACCAAAAGATCTTGAAGAAGAAAGGCCAATCATTATTGATATTCAAGACTTCAGGAATAAGCTGTACAAAGAAAGCAAACAAAGAGAAAAGGAGGAAAGGCAGATAATCAGAGAAGCTAAAGCTGGTTTAAGAAAAGAGGAAGAAGAAACAGCCAGAGCAAAAGAAAGTGCACTTCCTTACATTCGAAACCCAGATAGTCCAAAGATTTTAAGTGCAGCTGAAACCTCTATACAGTTAAAGCCAAATCATGTTTTTGTTACTCCTATGGAAGTGGAAGAATTCTCTAAAGCTCATGGTCGAGAAATTGAAACAATGCAAGCAGAAGAGCTCTTCACTTATGAAATCAACAATTTGGGAAAGGTGACGTTCAAAGGAGATGTGAGAGTTGGTGATGTTCCATATACTGGATATGATGTTGAAGGAGACTCTTTAAAGTTCATTGAGATCATTAGAAAGTCACTTAAAGTACCGTTTCTGGAAGAGTCAACCAAAATCTTTGTTTATTCTCTGCAGCCTGTTGATGAAGCTTGTTTTTATGGTGTTGGAGATAGAGACAAGGTTTATCAGGCCAACTATATCAGATTTATGAAGACTCAGAGCAGAATGTCCCCATTTGCTAAAAGACAAGAGATTCTGCAGGTTCAAAATGTTCATATTTGCAAGGTTCTTAATGTCTACTATCCAAAGTTCATAGTTCAAAGGAAAGACATGAAGATCAGTACCTTTACTGAAGCTGATTTTGACAACTTGAACATCTCAGACATTATGTTCATTGTGAATGAGTTCAGAGACAGGAGAAACAGAAGGAGGTCACAAGCTGTTGCTTATGCTTTGGATGCTATTAAGAGATTTATGACAAGGAGTGTCTACAATGCTTATTCATTTGACTTTCAGCTTGGCATTGCAACCAATCAGAACAGAGTAAACCTGCTGGCACCAAATTTCAACCATCCTAAGATCAGAATTCTAGAGCCTTTTCAGATCACCAAATATCCAGAGTTGGGTGTGATGTATGTTAACACAAAGACTCACAAGAAGCAGTTAATGAGAGCATCAGATATGGATAAGAGTTCAGATGGCACTTTGAAGTATGTGCGGAAAGTGCTTGAAGATAAATTGTTTATGTCTGAGCAGGAAAGATTTAGAAAGAATGAAGCTGTAAGATCTGTTGAGTCTATTAACATGGAAGCTATGCTAGAAGAGATCAACAAGAAGATTGATTTCAGAGAATACATCAGGAGGTTTGAAGCATACCTTGGAATCAGAAGAATCTGCTTTAGAAGATGGGACCAGAGCAAAATTGTCAAATGATCTAAAAGGGGGAGATTGTTACTGTATTTTAGTTTAGATCATTTGTATTGACTTTTGTTAGCTTTCCTTTATTTCTTGTTTGACCTATAAATAGGTCTTCCTTGTTTTGTTTTGAAGTAACTAGTCATTTTGTAATCTGAGAGAAAATCCTTAAAAAAAAACAATTGTCACATGTGAAAAAGAATTAAAATTGAAAGAGAAAAAGATTGAAAAACTCCAAAGCCAACTGAAGACGACTGAACAGAAATCATCAGAATTACAAGATGAATCAGTCAAGCTTCAAAACAAGTTTAAGGCTTTTGAAGATAAAATATCTGCTTTGGAGACACAAAATGCAGAATTAATAAAAAGCATTCAAACAGAGAAAGAAAAATCAAAACTGGAGACATCTTTAACTCAAAAGATATCTGATTTTTCAAAGAAAACACTCCAAGAGAAAAAGGATTTGGAGCATAGATGTTTCAAACTTTCTAAGCAAGTATCCAAATTTGAAAAGATTTTAATAACTGAACGGGATACTTTTGCGAAAGAAAGACAAGTTCTTGAAGCCAAAATAACTGAACTTCTCACATAGATTTCTACTTTACAAGACCTACTTGAGAAAGAAAGAAAATGCTTTAAAGAAAACAAGAGGTCTTATGAGCTTGAAAAGAAAAACGCAGAAAAGAGAAATACTGGGATTTTCAAGGATATTTCAGAGAAAACCAAGAACTTGGAAAAGGATTTTGAGCAAGAACGTTCACATTTTGAATCTGAAATATCTAAGCTCACATCCACATTAACTGCTCTAACATCAGACTATCAAAAAGAACAGAAGGCCAAATCTGATTTGAAACAAAAGTTTGACACACTTTTAGATGAAAGAAACATTTTGACTAAAAAGATAAATGACTTGGAAGCTGCAAACATTGAATTGTCTGATAAAGTAACAGCTGATGTGATTAGCCAATCACCTGTTGATCATTCAACAGAATCAGTCTGTTCTTTCAAAACAGCTTCAAGTTCTATTCATGAGAAAAATGTTTTGAAAAAGAAAAGTGTCAAATCTAAAACTGTCAAATCAAATCAGATTAGACCATCTAATCTATTCTATGACAAATCTGTTGATGGCTCAGCGAAATTCTATGTCAAATCTCTTGGAAAGCAATTTAAGAAAAATCAGATGGTCTGGCGAGTGAAGGATTCTTTAGAAGAGAAGAAGAAAAACAAAGTATCTGCATCCACATCCAATGCCAAAAGGAACAATGCACATAAAGGTAACTCTTTTGGTAATTCTGATACATTTTATTCTACTAATCAATTGATCAGGATTGCTCGGAAGAAAATATGTTGTTCTTACTGTGGAGCACATGACTTTGTAAGTAAGAACTTTGTTAATTACTGGTATGGTTCTTATTATGTAACCCCCACAAGAACTGCAACTAACACTTCAGGACCTAAATACCAGTGGGTACCAAAAGCTAAAACTGTGTTGAAGGCACCCAAAGTTTAAGGGGGAGCATGATGTTTGACTTCTAGACAAAACAGTCTAGGACTCGTACTTCAAAGTTCAAGTTTATGGCTCTTGAATAATTCAGTTCAAGACCCGTACTTCAAAGTTCAAAGACTGTGGCTTCTCATCACATGACAGATCAGGACCCATTCTTCAATGTTCAGACATGGATATTATGCTAATATCCAGGGGGAGTTAATAGACCTAAATCATGATATAATGATTTGAGGGGGAGCTTAAATGTAAGTATTTTCTGATCTAGATCTCTGATTGTTTGAAAGACGAACAACTTTCAAGCATGAAAAACGTGTTCTTAAATGTTCAAACGACTTCTCTATTCTCAAAAGATTTAATGAATTTAGAAGTGTGATTTTAAATGTTATTCATTTTTGAGCTTTAATGTTTAACTGACCGTGTGTTTTCTAAGATCAATACTCGCGTATTATCTTGTCTATATACTGTAAAGTATTCACACACGTCGGTTCAGTACTTCATTTTAATCTGTTATTACCATGTCTCTAAACGAACCTATTTTTCGATGGTAATACCCCCGTTTGCTTTCAAATGTTGTTGAGCATCTTTCATCATTTCAATATTTATGCGTTCATTGCAAAATTGTTTATATTCGTTCATATAAACAAAATATCCAATTCTTTGATACCCTAAACCATCTTATTTGATCTGATTTATACATTGTCAGATTCTTAAAACAATTCTCTTGATTTCATTTCATTCATTCAATATCCTTGTTTTGAGAAATCTTCAAAGTTCAAATGCTCAAACTTCATTCTTATTTTTAATGAGCATACATTTTGACAATATTATCACATTTTTGAGCTTAACTGCTAAAGTTAAATTGTTGAGCAACCATTCTTTATAGTACTTACATGGGATTCATGTGTGAGCTTAAACAGAACTTCCATGGATTCACGTTAACTAGTGTTTCCTACCCAGGAAGTAATCCTTGAGTGAATGAGGGGTGAGGGGTCAAAATCAAAGAGTGGGGGCGATAACTCATCCGGTTGAGTTTTTCTCATTGCGTGGAGCGGAAAAATGTAAATGAGAGTTTGGTTAGAAGTGAGCTTTAATGTTAAAAAGAAAGAGGGTGTGAGAACAGAGTTAAAAGAATATCAGAACTCTGCACCAACCACTTTCTGAGCTGGGCAGCCACAAAATCTGATTGGTTCACATTCTTTGGTGACCATCATTGAAACAGGCAGTGAGCCCATGCCAACTCTTGCAATTACCCCACCAGCCACTCGTTTCTTTCTTAACAAAGAAATGTTTCATTTTCTTTGGGAACGCAGCATATCTGCTATCTAATCTTCACTTGGAAGATTTAGATATTGAAAAAGAAGGAAAGTTGCCCCACCTTCGCACCTCTTTCATGCACATTGAGTCCATGTAATACTTGTTGTTGTCTCAACAGTTTACACAATTTGAACCTTATGAAACACAATCATTGTGCTAAATTCTTTCATACACAAGCACGAGCACACAGAAAATTTGTTTTTCTGTCAGAACATTCATAGATAAACCTTGTATTTTTCAATGATTGAATGGAACTCCTAGGGAGTCATCATCAAACCACCTCCTTATATTGTACATTCGTTGTACACAGTAACTCCGTGTTACTGACAGACACTTCTAACTGTTTCATTTGTTGAATCAGGGTTACAACGATCATTATATCTGGATTTGAAAAGATTCAGGTATATACAGTTCATGATTTTGCTATTCAGATCAAAGGGCAGAAAATGTCAAATGTATCTCAAAGGGGAGAATATCTGTAAAAGGGGGAGATTCAAAGAAAGTGCTGAAATTGAGGATGTTTTGATGATTATGGTGCTCACAATCATCAAAAAGGGGGAGAAATCTACAATTTCAATTTCAAATCAATTTCAAAGTCATGAAGAATGTTCTTACAAAGTGGAGAATATTTGTAAAAGGGGGAGATTCAAAGAAAGTGCTGAAATTGAGAAAGTTTTTATGATTATGAAGCTCACAATCATCAAAAAGGGGGAGAAATCTACAGAGATCAATTTCAAAAGAACAAATTCTGAAAGAAGTATTAATTGTCAAAAGAGATGATTCAAAAGATTCTGAAGAAGACAGATGTTTCAAAGTCAAGTCAAGATAAAAAAGGGGGAGAAATCTACAGATATCAAGATCAAAGAATTTTAAAGTTATAAAGTCAAGACTTGTGAAGAATTTTCTGAAAGATCAAATCAGATGAAAATAAATCATTCTCAAAGATTTCTGAAGACAAGTCCATGTTGAAGATAATTCAAGAAAGTTTGCTTTTCTGAAGAATGATCAGAGATTGCAGAAATGAAGATACAAAGATCAGAGATCCCTCGAAGTTTCAAAGTTTAGAAGAAGTTAAATAATTTCAAAGAATTCAGATTTACTAGTGAAGACTTGTTGACTTTCCAAAGCTGCAATGTGAAAGACTTTTCAAGCTTATCTGAAGATTTTTCAAAGATTAAAAGACTGAAGACTGTTAAGAGCTTCAAAGTTCAAGACTGTCAAGGATCAAAAGATTGAAGAATCGAGTGCTGAAGACATATGTCAAATTTTTATTAAATCTTGAAAACAAAGGGGGAGATTGTTAGTGTATTATTGTATACAAGACTTCATAGGAAAAGTGAAGTCATGTAAAGTCAACAGAGTCAAAGTCTGTATTAGTCTAATATGTGTTTACTTAATATGTAGTTAATCTTGTGAGCTTATATCCTTGGTATAAATAGGGATATGAGTTTAGAATCAATGTAACTAAGGAGATTGCATTCATTTTAATATACATCAGATTGGAACTCTCTCTCTCTACTCTCTCTCTAGACTTAACATTGTCATATTGATTCTTGATAGAGATTGTTGTAAGAGTGCTTGATTGATTGGGATTGCAATATCAGACCCAAATACAAGTGGGTACCAAAGCCAAAAGATTCATCTGTGTTGCAGGCATCTAAAGTTAAGGGGGAGTAAAAGAACCTAGGCTTCTGAATACAACAATTCAAAACTCGTGCTTCAATGAATGATAGCTCTTAAATAATACAGTTCAAGACTCGTTCTTCAATGATAAGTAGTTTGACTTCTAAACACAACAGTTTAGGACTCGTACTTCAACGATCAAAAGAGATTATACTCCAGTGCATATATGATATTGTACTCCGATGCATAAATGAGATGATCAACCTTCAAGGGGAGTACATATTTTTCCTGTTGTTAAATATTGTGAATGCAATATTTCAGGGGGAGTAAATGACTTCTGATTACATCTGATCAGAACTCGGTCTTAAAATGTTTTACTGCTTTTATGTCTTTATTTTTCAATAAATTTTGTGAATAAGACTTTGTGCTTTGACGATTTTTGACTGAATGCAGATTTTCAGGGGGAGCTTACATGATCATATCCAATATGACTTTTGAGTTGACTTTATGAGATATAAGCTAAGCGTAAGGTTCATTCTAAACTTAATCTCATACATGTCTGAAAGAAGGACGACTTTCAGATGTGAAAACATGTTCTTAAACGTTCAAACCACTTCCCTATTCTCAAAATGATTTAATGAATTAAGAAGTGTGATTTTAAATGTTTTAACTTTTCATGAGCTTAATTGTTAAACAAACTGTGTGTTTCTAAAGATAAATACTTATGTATTATCTTTTCCATATACTTTCAAGTACACCGGTTTAGTGTTTTGTTGCTTATGTTTTCACCATGTCTCAAATTAACCAATTTTTCGATGGTGATACACCCCGTTTGATCTTCATTGATATTTAAGCGCGATTTCGTTCAAAACGTTTCTTTCAACAATGTTTGTAATTGTTCTTATTGATAACATCCAATTTTCATGACCTAAACCTTGATTGATACATCATTCATATTTGATCTTATCATACATTGTCAGATTTTCAAACAAGTTTCTTGTATTCATTTCATTTATTCAATATACTTGTGTTGAAATATCATTCATGATTAAAATGCTCAAATCTTCATTATTATCTTCATGATCATACATATATCTGTGTCAGGATCGAATTCTTAACAAGAATTAATACTCAGAAACTAATATCAAAGAAGTTGCGGAAAAACACTTTGATATTTAATGAAAACAGTAATCAAAAACAGTATATAATTATCAAACAGTAAACTTGTATTGAATGCTTAAAGCTACAAGATTACACACTCAACCTCAATATTGATGAACAGGCTCACCAATACGAATTCTACTTCTCTAGAATTAGGATCTATGCCTTGAGGTTGATTTCTCTTCAAAAAAAAATTATCAAAAGACTTATTTTTATCTATTCTATTCATTCTATACATATACTGATCAAAAGATAATTACAAAGAATAAACCAATCTTCAGCATATTTTCTATGTATATCTTCTAAGTATATCTGTAGAATATCTTCAGAATATCTAGCTGTCATACATTCCATCCGGATCTCTTTAGCAGCATTAACTATGCTTAGCAGCATTATCTTCTTCCAGCAGCATTAACTGTAAGCAGTACTAACTACTAGCAGTACTAACTAGCTAAGCAGTACTAACTTTGTTCAAGCAGCACTAACTTTAACTAGCAGTAGTAATTCTACTAGCAGTAGTAACACTTAGCAGTATTAATCTTCAATTTGTTCTGGCAGTAGTAACTACACTTGTACTAGCAGTAGTAACTACACTTAGTAGAATCTTCAGTTCCCAACAATCTCCCCCTAACTTGACTTTTAGAAGAGAAGTCAAGTTCTTCAGATATTCTTCCAGAAGATCTTTTTGATGCTCCCAAAACTTCCAAGATCATGCTCCTAAGTCTGGATTCAGTCCCAAACTCTGATTGATTATCCTCTGAATTAGGTACTTGGCCATTTCTGAATTTGGTGCACAACCCAACTTCTTCTTTAGCATAGCATGAACCTTCAGTCTGGTGTGATTATATACTCTATCCACTAGGAAGTATTCTGTGTGATTTCTATCCAAAGTCACTGCATATACTCCACTAGTTTCATATAGAGTCCAACTTGTGACTTCTTTAAACACACTCTTGATGACCTGGTCCACTTCTTCAGGTTTGAACATCATGCATAGATACTCCATCACCAGTTTTGTAAGAGAAATTCCTGGAGTATTCAGATGATCTGCATACAGCTTAATTCCTATGTCAAACATCTCTTCTATATCAGATCTAGAGCATGTTCTGACAATCTTGACCCAAGTGTTGAATACTTCATACTTATCACCCTTCCTCTTGAGTCTGATGTAATCTTTTCCATCCATTGTCAGTATATCCCAGTGAATGATCTCAGGTGGCTTAACTCCAACAGGTTCTGCAGAAATTGGTTCAGGCACTTTGTCCATCACTACCATATATAAGCTTACATCATCTTTGATTGATGACTCTTGCTGGTTTGATGACTCAGGTGCCACTTCTTCTTCAGCAACCTTCTCAGCTTCTCCTTCAGATACTCTAGGCTTCTTAGTTGACTTTCTCCTAGCCATCATCTTTGTTCTTTTCAAAGTCCTTAGACTTTCTCCCAGAGTGGCCTCTTTCTTAGGTGGAGTCTCTTGCTCATCTGGAAAGGGCTTTTGGAAATCAAAGTCATTGCTTTCTTTCATCCTCTTCTCCATTTCCACCCTTGCAGTTTCATTTCCTTGAAGCTTTTTCATCTCTGAATCATACAGCTCTTTAATTTTCTCAAAGGACATCTTTGAGAACATCTCCTTTCTGACTCCTACAGCACCTTTGAGAAATATAATCATCTTGTTTCTCTCTTGGGTACCTAGGAAAGTCTGTGAGGGTTGTCTCTTCTTTCCAGCCTTTTTCACCACTAATTTCTTCAGAGTTGCAGCTTTCTTTTGTGCAATTTCAGTTGCCAGTCTCTGTTGATAAGCTTCATTCAGTTCAGCAGCCAGAGCCTTTGCCATCTCCCTGTCCTTTTCCATCTGAACTCTTTCTTCCTTTTCAATATCCTCTTGCATCTTCCTGGCTAAGGCTTCATCTGATTCAACCAACCTTTGCTTCTTGACTGGTTGATCAGATTCTACCATCTTTGCCTTTCCTTTGTCTTTATTCATTTCCTTCTTACTGTTATCTTTCTTGATTACTTCACCTTGTTCTTTGATGATTACTCCTTTGGTCTTTGAAGTGACCTTGGGAGTATCATTTTTGGCTTTGAGTAAGGTTTCTGCAATCTCAAGATCAGTTAATACTTCTGTCACCATTTCTGCTGCTTGTTTATTTTCAGCAGTAGTAACTGTTTCTGCTGCTTGTTGTGTTTCTTTTTGCACTGATTCTTTTTCTGTTTCTTCTTTCTGCTCCCCCTCAACATCAAATTTGTTTCCATCAAGCTCCCCCTCTTTTGTAGCTTCTTCCATATTGATCTCCCCCTTTTTGGGAGCATCGTTTTCTGATATCCTTCTCCTTAGCACAAAATGTCTCTTCTTCTTTTTCTGTACTAGCTTCATAACCAATTTCTTGAGTTTGGTAATCTGCACCTGTTGGGACAAGATGACCAATTTCATTTCTTCAATCTCTTTGCCTTGGTTGATGACATCTTGGTTGATGCTTCCCATTGTTTCCATCAATTCTTCATAGTTATATCTGTCCTCACCTTCTCCAGGAGTGTTACCCCCTATTGAAGGATCATTGGATCTTTTTGAAGTGGAAGTCTTCTGCCTAGCAGAAGCACTATCCACCCCCTTGGTTTCTTGGCACCAGGGACCTTCAAATGATTGTTCATTTAAAGTTGCCATGGGGGAGGTCTTATTGATGTTGCCACTTTCCTCCTCTGTGCTAGCAGGAGTAGTGGAAGCCTTAGCACCCATATGCTCTACCTCCTCCTCAGAGAGCACCTCCTTGGGGTTGGGAGACACCCCTGTGGTTTCCCTTTGGATATTCTCTAAAGGAGTATTCTCCCTTAGAGGGCTTAAAGGCTTAGGGGTTTCTGGTACAAGAAGGGAAGGAGCCTTCTTTACCTGTTTTCTCTTATACGTATGGGAAATTGGAGAGGTTGGTTTTGTAAGAATGGACTGGGGAATAGTTTTTGAGTGAGAAGGTTGGGCTTGGCTAGCAGTGGGATGGTCTAATGAGGGCCTTGACCCTGCTGCCATACCTTCAGTGGTTTGGGACACCACCATCATTGTAGGGAACAATGGGGTGTCAACTCCTTCCGAGTCCCCAGCAGATCTTCTCATATTTGAGAAAACCTTGCCTTTGGGGGGTTTAGGTACATATACCCCAACAGGTTGAGGTATGTCCGTCAATTCATGGTTAATTACTTCCTGAACAAACCTGGGATACATAAAGAAACTCTTTTTGTTTCCCATATTTGATACAAGATCACTGAAAATCATCTTTGAGAAATTGTACCTTTTGGATGTAGCCAAGCATACCAAAGCATATGCAATTGGACTGCTGAACTCACTCCATCCAGTGGTCTTTTTGGAGATGCAATGCATCAGGGTATGAACAAGAAAACGCCATTGGGGTGAAAACTTTGCTTTTGAGAATTTGAAAACTCCCAATGGGCCTCCATACCCCATTATAGTAAGATTAGAAAACAGTTCATCATTAGAGATAGACATTATACCAGAGGCATCGTCTAGACGTAGACTGATGCGAATGACCTCTTCAGTAACTGTTAATGGCTTGCCACACACGGTTGTCTTTATCATTGGCACACCATTTTCAGCAACAATGGTGGCATTTGCCCAGAACAACCTTTGATGTTCGATGTAGATGGTAGGGGCAACAGTGAGAGCATGAGCAATGTGACTTGTCTTGAGGAAATCCACAATCTGGTGGAATCCTTCTGCTTGTTTGGGCTTCTGCAACATTGCGATCTCATTGTGCTCATCGATAAACTCCATGGATGCCATTGAAATGAGATTTTCTTGCCTGGAAGACTAGGTTCTTGAGAGAAAAAGGATTAGAAGAGCAAGTGAACAGTATTCAAAGAGTCGTTATGAACGTTTAGGCGGGCAAAGGGTATTTATAGTATTCGGATTAAAAGCAGTATTAACCTAGAGCAGTATTAACTAACTAGCAGTATTAACTGCGAGCAGTATTAACTGACTAGCAGTATTAACTGCGAGCAGTATTAACTGACTAGCAGTATTAACTGCGAGCAGTATTAACCGTGAGCAGTATTAACTAACTAGCAGTATTAACCAACTAGCAGTATTAACTAACTAGCAGTATTAACTGCGAGCAGTATTAACCGCGAGCAGTATTAACTAACTAGCAGTATTAACTGCGAGCAGTATTAAATAACTAGCAGTATTAACTGCGAGCAGTATTAACCGCGAGCAGTATTAACTAACTAGCAGTATTAACCAACTAGCAGTATTAACTAACTTACTCCTTGAAGCTTAGGCTGAATTGAGTACTGCTATGTATGCCCTGCAGAGATAGATTAGTAGCACCAAGAAACTATAATATACAGTTATTTATCCACTTTCTGAGATAAAGCTTATTCAGAGTTGATCATTCCCACACTTGTTACCAAGAAAGTGAATCTACCCACATCAAAAGCTTTGGTGAATAGATCAGCAAACTGGTTGTCAGTATGAACTTTCACAACTTGAACAAGTTTCTTTTCATTACAGTCTCTTATGAAGTGATACCTAATCTCAATGTGCTTTGTCTTAGAGTGCTTGACAGGATTATTTACAATGCTGATAGCACTGCTATTATCAATAAAGATGGGAGTGTGAAGAAAGGTTACCCCATAGTCCAACATTTGATTCTGAATCTATAAGACCTGAGCACAACAACTTGCAGCTGCTATGTACTCTGCTTCTGTTGTAGATGTGGACACTGTGGTTTGTTTCTTGCACTGCCATGAAACTAGTCTAGCACCCAAGAACTGACATCCTCCAGAAGTAGACTTTCTGTCCAAGTTTGCCCCACCTAGGTCACTGTCTGAGTATGCAATTAGGTCAAAGGGTGAGTCATGAGGATACCAAAGTCCCAATCTGGGTTGTCCTATGAGATATCTGAATATCCTCTTAACAGCTTGAAAGTGAGATTGCTTTGGCCTAACTTGGAATCTTGCACACACACAGACTGGAAACATTATATCAGGTCTTGATGCTGTGAGATACATGAGAGAGCCAATCATAGATCTGTAATGATGCACATCCATATCCTCCCCCTCAAGATCTGCAGTTATCTGTTTGTGTGTTTCCATAGGTGTACTAGCAGGTTTTGAGTCTGAGAAACCAAACTTGATTAAAATGTCCTGCACATACTTGGACTGACATATGAATATGCCATCTGACTTCTGTTGAACTTGGAGTCCAAGGAAGAAAGTAAGTTCCCCCATGGAACTCATTTTAAACCTTTGATGCATGAGGTCCTCAAACTCCTTGCACATGATATCTTTTGTAGATCCAAAGATAATGTCATCAACATAAATTTGGACCAACAAGATATCCTTCTTCTTTCTCTTGATAAATAGAGTCTTATCAATGACTCCTCTTTCAAAGCCATTGTCCAAGAGGTAGGATGACAGTGTGTCATACCATGCTCTTGGAGCTTGATGCAGTCCATAGAGAGCTTTCTTCAATTTGTATACCCTGTCTGGATAGCTTGGGTTTTCAAACCCTGGTGGTTGACAGACATATACCTCTTCTTCAATTGATCCATAGAGAAAAGCACTCTTTACATCCATTTGATAGACTTTGAAGTTCATGTAAGAAGCATAGGCTAGGAATAATCTGATAGCTTCTATCCTAGCCACAGGTGCAAAGACTTCTTCATAATCAATACCCTCTTCTTGAGTATACCCTTGAGCCACTAGCCTTGCTTTGTTCCTTATGACAATTCCTCTTTCATCTCTCTTGTTCCTAAAGATCCACTTTGTGCCAATTGCTCTGTGACCTTTAGGAAGGTCTACCAGATCCCATACATCTTGTAGTTTGAACTGTAGTAATTCTTCTTGCATTGCTTCTATCCAGCTGGATTCTTTCATTGCATCATGTGCCTTTTTAGGCTCAAGCTGGGATAGAAAGCAGGACAGCACTGTATGCTGTTGATCTTGCATCTCTTGAAGTCTGCTCTGGTGTCTAGTCATCATAGGAGACGATATATCTCCTATTACCAGCTGTGGAGGATGATTCTTTTGAACTCTGGTGTTATGACTAGGTTCTTCATTAACATTAGCTTCTAGATTGGAGTCATTCAACTCAACTGAAGTGTTTTCAGCTGCTTCTTCTGATTCTTTATCTTCTTGATTCTCTTCATCTCTACTCTGACTTGGTCCAGTAGCTTGTTCTATTTCACAGTCTTCAAAAGAATTCACTTTGGGAGTGGGAAAGATCACTGATTTAGATACACTTTCTTGAACTTGTGTAGTCCCTGATCCTTCACCTCCTGAACCTGTATGATCATTACTACTGAAACCAAAGGAGTTAGTTAGTGAATCAATGTCAAATAGCCATTGAGGACCAGTTCCAATAGGATTTGGTGTGTTCTCATTGCATTTGACATTGTCACTCTCTTCAATTATTCTAGTAGATGAATTGAAAACTCTGTAGGCCTTACTTTGAGATGAATAACCAACCAGAAATCCATCATCTGCTTTGCTATCAAACTTACCTAAGTGAGTTTTGGTATTGAGAATGGTACAAGGACACCCAAAAGGTTTAAAAAAACCAATAAAGGGTTTTCTTTTATTTAAAAGCTCATATGGTGTCTTGTTCTTTGGCTTAACTACTAGAACTCTGTTTTGGACATAACAGGCAGTATTAACTGCTTCAGCCCAGAAGGTAATTGGCAGTTTTGAATCAGCCATTAGAGATCTAGCAGCCTCTATTAATGTCCTATTTCTCCTTTCAGCAACACCATTCTGTTGAGGAGTCCTAGGAGCACTATACTGTCTCTCAATTCCTTTTTCCTCACAAAAGGTGTTTAGATCAAAGTTTTTGAATTCAGTTCCATTGTCTGATCTAATGACTTTTACTTTTTGATTAGTTTGGTTTTCAATTCTCAGGATAAAGGACTTGATCAGTCCACTTGTCTCATCCTTAGTCCTTAGAAAATATACCCAGGTGAATCTAGAGTAATCATCAACAATAACTAAGCAGTAAGATTTCTTGCCTATACTCATCACATTTGTAGGGCCAAACAGATCCATGTGCAATAACTGTAGACAAGAAGAAATAGAATTTATCTCTTTGGTCTTATGAGAAGTTTTATGTTGTTTGCCTTTGAGACAAGCAACACAATGATCATCACATGAAAAGACTTTAGAGGGTAAACCTCTTACAAGGTTGTTTTTAACAAGTTTGTTCATAGTCTTAAAATTCATGTGACACATCCTTCTGTGCCATAGAGAGGATTCATCTATAGAAGCTTTTGAAACAAGACAATTTAGAGATGAATCACTTTTAACATTTTCCATATCAAGACAGTATACATTGTCCTTTCTTGGAGTTCTTAGTAATATCATGCTTTCATCAACTACTTTGAACCCTGGAGCAAGGATCATACATTCAGTATTTGTAAATAATATACTATGTTGTTTGTCACAAACCTGTGATACACTTAACAGGTTGTATTTTAATTGATCAACATAGTAGACATCCTCAAATGTCATCTTACCTTTGGTGACATTACCTTTTCCACTTATCTTACCACCAGTAAGATTGTCTCCAAAAGCAACATGTCCTCCATTAATATGCTTGAAATCCTGAAGGCATGACATGTTGCCTGTCATGTGCCTTGAGCAACCACTATCAACATGCCATATGCTCTTTCCCTTGAGCTGTTGGTTGCCCTGCACATCAGATAAGTCAGTTAGTATGAATTAGGAACCCAAGCCAAAGTGGTCTTGGGTACCCCTTTCTCATCAAAATACTTGCATTCCTTTTTGACAAGATTCTTGAACTTTAACTCCTCATTCTTGGAGTATTTTGTCACAATTATAGGCTTATAAACAGTTGTGCTGGTACCAGTACTGGTTTTAGAGGTATTGACTGCCTTGGCAGCACTTGCATGCTTAGCAGTACTAACCTTGTTAGCAGTAGTAACAGTGCAAGCAGCAGTAATTGTGTTGGCAGTATTAACCTTTGAAGAGATACTAACTGTATTAGCAGCATTAATGTTTTTCGCAGTACTAACACAGGTAGCAGCAGTAAAACCTTCAGCAGCACTAACCCTGTCAGCAGTACTAACAGTTTTAGTGCTTTTGGGCACCCACATTTTAATGCTTTCTTTAAAAATTCTTTTCTTTATGGGGCCTCTTTTTTCAACATGTTTCTTTCCAGCCTTTCTATAATCAACAGACTTTTGCTTACATCTTTGAAAGGTCATCTGTTGATTGATAGGATTGAAAAAACAAGATTTGGCCAGATGATTTAGCTTGCCACATATGAAGCAAGGTTTTGGTCTATTGATTTTATTCAGATCAACTCCTTGCTTCTGAGCCCATTGATTATTCCAGTTTCTTTGATTTCCTCTTTTTAAACCAGAATGTAGGCTCTTTGCTTTATAGCAATCACACTGTTTACCAGATGCAGGATTTACAACTGTGGTCTGTTTGTAATGGACCTTGTTGTCTTTTCCTTTGGTCTTTTCTATTTCCTTGGATTTTATCCAGTCTTTCCCACATCCCTCATTGGTGATTATCTTGTTTTCTTCATGGATTTCTTTACCTATCTTATTATCTCTCTTCATACTGGCTTCTTTCTCAGTAATATCCTTAATCACTACTTCATCCAGAGGGTCTATCTTAAAGGCCTTATCAGATAAGTCCTTATTCTCCTTGGTTTGTAACAGGTCTGAAGTAGGAGAGATATAATTGTTGTTATAAGGAGGAGGTGTACTGTTGTATCCAAGACCAGGCTTCATCTTATCATGAATCTGAGCCTTTAGAAGAGAATCCATTGCCTTTGAAGCATATGAAAACTTCTCTACGTCAAGTTTGACTTTGGACAATTCCTCCTTTAGCTTCTCACTCTCTTCTAAGGATTTAGACAGTTTAGTCTCTAATTCATTCTTTTCCCACTTCCAGTAGTTAGTATCATAAGAGTGTTGAAGTTCATTGGCTTGAAAGCCTTTGATTTGTTCTTCAAATCTCTCAAGTATTAGAACATAGTCTCTTCTATCCTTTTCTAACCTTTTAAGGTCATCACACATACTTTGATTGTGATCCCTGTATCTTTTGACAGTGTCAATGCAAGTTTTAGAGCAAAGGTTAGAAATTACCTCAGATGGGAGATCAGACACTTCTGCCATAAGAGCTTGATTCTGAATGGCTTCCTCAGCTTGATCACTCCAGTCAAATCTCATTCCTTGTTGAGAAACAAGGGCTTGAGCAGGATTCTTGTTTTGAGTGTAGCCTCCATTCTGAGTTTGTTGGTGGTTGTTGTTAGACACAGCATTCCTGCATTCTCTTGCAAAGTGTCCTTTCATGTGACACTTGTAGCATTCCACCTTGGTTTTGTCAAAACCAGCTCCATCCTCTCTTCTTTGGGAGAAGTTATTCCTTCCTGTTCTTTTAATGAACTTCTTCACCCTCATGGATAGCATGGCCATCTGCCATTTTATATCCATCTCCTCCAGATCATCAGGGTGAAGTTGATCCAGATCATCATTGATTAATGAAGTGTTACTATGACTGGACAAGAAGGCTTCAAAGATTGTTTCAGATCCCTTTTCTGAACTTGTTCCACCAGCAGTACTAACTGCTTCAGGAATGGCAGTAGTATCAGTGGCTGCTGAAAGGAGTGCAGAATTGTGGACATAACCAGTAGGTTTCTTCTTGATCTCTACCTCAGTTTCAAAAACTCTTAGATCATTGTATAGATCATCAAGTTCTTTCTCCTCCAGATTGTCACTCTGCCTATAAGAGACAGTGTACATAGTCCATTCATCCCCAAGAGATCTGAGGAATTTTCTGTTGATGTCATCTTACTCCATCTTTACTCCAACAGTGGCCAGTTCTCCAATGAGTTTGTTGAACCTATCAAAAGTTTGAGTCATGGACTCATTCTTTGATGAAGTAAAATTCTCATACTGCTGCTTAAGAACATCTCTTTGATTTCTCTTGATACTCTTAGTTCCAGCAAATCTTTTCTCTAGAGAATTCCAGAGAATTTGAGCATTAGTGCAGTTGCAGAATTGATGCTGATATTCATTAGGGATTGCCAAGAGCAGAGTACTCAAGGCCTTCATCTCTGTCTGCCTGATCTTTCTTTCACCATCTGTCTTTGGTGGAGGTCTTTTTCCATCTGGTCCTATTCTTCCTGATTCAGAAGGACCATTCTCAATGATATCCCACATTGAGTAGTCAGTGAGAAGAATATATTGCCTGATCCTTATCTTCCACATGTCAAACTCACTGGGTTTGAGCATTGGAACCTTGGAGACCAAACTGCTGCTTGATTCTGTATGATTTTCCATGATAGATGTTTCTGATTCAATAGGCTCTGATACCACTTGTCAGGTTCGAATTCTTAACAAGAATTAATACTCAGAAACTAATATCAAAGAAGTTGCGGAAAAACACTTTGATATTTAATGAAAACAGTAATCAAAAACAGTATATAATTATCAAACAGTAAACTTGTATTGAATGCTTAAAGCTACAAGATTACACACTCAACTTCAAGGCATAGATCCTAATTCTAGAGAAGTAGAATTCGTATTGGTGAGCCTGTTCATCAATATTGAGGTTGAGTGTGTAATCTTGTAGCTTTAAGCATTCAATACAAGTTTACTGTTTGATAATTATATACTGTTTTTGATTACTGTTTTCATTAAATATCAAAGTGTTTTTCCGCAACTTCTTTGATATTAGTTTCTGAGTATTAATTCTTGTTAAGAATTCGAACCTGACAATCTGACATGTATTTCCTTTTGTACTTTAACTGACAAAGTTAAACCATTTTGAGCAACATCTTTCCTTATAGGACAACATGGGTTCATTGTGTGAGAACTTTACAGAACTTCTATGGATTCACGTTAACCAGTGTTTCCTACGCAAGAAGTTAATCCTTGAGTGATCGAGAGGCGAGGAGTCAAATTAACTGAGTGTGGGTATGTGTGATGAGGTAAAATGTAAAAGAGAGTTTGGTTAGAAGTAAGCTACAACGATTAAAAAGAAAGAGGGTGAGTGATCAGAGTAAAAGAATATCAAATTATGCCCCAACTTTTTTGAGCCGGGCAACCACATTACTGTTGTTTCATAATTCTTCGTGAACATCATTGAAACAGACAACTAGCCCTTGCCAACTCTTGTTTAAAACCCCACCAGCTACTCATCTTTTTCTTAAAAAGAAGATGTTTCAATTTTCATGGGGATGCATCACATAATCTATCTGATTTTCATTTGGAAAATCTGGATATTGAAACAGAAGGAAGTCTGCCCCACCTTTGCACTTCGATCATGCACAATTGAGTCCGTGTATTACTATTTGATATTTCCCAAGATCAAGTTCTTATCACAGAATTACGATTGAGATGACAATATGACAATCAAATAAACTTTGTTTCCATTTCAATCAAGAATTCGTACAATGTGCTCTCCGACTTTCTCTCTCTAGAATATGTGTTCATGTATATTTTTTAATCTGATACAATTAGCCATATATCTACTTTAAAGACACTTATAAACTAACAACACTTACAAGACAATACTTTGACTTTGACTTGAGCATGAGAGTTTGACTTGAGCTTTGACTTGACTTGACTTTCATTCTTCAGACTTCATGATCTTGTATCCAACAGATTTATGCACTAACAATCTTCCCCTTTGGATTCAAGATCATCTCCAAAAATATTTTGCAAAACAATCTCTCTTTTGTTGATTATTAGCAAAATAAGCATTAAAGTCTAATCTCCCCTTTAAGCTCAAAAACAATCTCCCCTTTCTTGGATAAAAATTGTCTTAAAAAATAGTAACAATCTCCCCCAAGGTTGTAAAAACCTCTTTCAAACATCGGAAATAAATTATTTTCAGATTTGGCTCTCTTTTCTTCAGCAAATCAATCTTCAAAGAAAATTTCAGAAAATCTTGCTTGCATTTTGAAATCTCTGAACTTTCTCTTTCAAACTTGTACAATCTTCAACAAAACTTGCAATCTTTGACACAAACTTGCAATGAACTTTCTTCAAATCATCTTTTACAAACTTGCAATCTTTGACACAAACTTTCTTCAACCGACATTTTTTGATCACCTCTCCCCCTTTTTGATGATGTAGCACGAAATCATCAAAACTTTACAAGAAATGTCATTAAATTCTGACCAAGATCTTTTCCACTAAGCCTCTGATTATCCGTCAATTCATAAGATATTTATCCGAATCTTTTCAAATTCAGACAAATTATGAGTGTAACACCTGAATCAACACCTGAATCAACACCTGAATCAGTTAGAAATTCCTGTCAGTAACACGAAGTCACTGTGTGTAACAAATACACATTGGAAAGGAGCTTTTTGATGTTCACTCCCCCAGGTCTTCCATTCAATCATCGAATAACACAAGTTTATTCTATGAATGTTTAGACAGAAAAATGAATTTCCTTTGTGTTCGTGCTTGTGTATGAAAGAATTTAAGCATGATGATTGCTTTTAATGATCGGCTTAAAATTGTGTAAACCATTGAGACAACAATAGTTATACACAGACTCAATTGTGCATGATCGAAGTGAGAAGGTGGGGAAGACTTCCTTCTGTTTCAATATCCACATCTTCCGAATGTAGACGAGATAGCATATGTGCTGCATCCCCAGAAAAATTGAAACATCTTCTTTTTAAGAAAAAGATGAGTAGCTGGTGGGGTTTAAAACAAGAGTTGGCATGGGCAAGTTGTCAGTTTCATTGATGTTCACGAAGAATTGTGAAATAGCAGTAATATGGTTGCCCGACTCAGAAAAAGTTGGTGCAGAGTTTGATATTCTTTTACTCTGATCTCTCACCCTCTCTCTTTTTAAACAATGAGCTCACTTCTAACCAAACTCTCTTTTACATTTTACCTCATCACACATACCCACACTCAGATATTTTGACACCTCTCCTCTCGATCACTCAAGGATAACTTATTGGATAGGAAACACTGGTTAACGTGAATCCATAGAAGTTCTGTTAAGTTCTCACACAATGAACCATTGTTGTCCTATAAGCAAGAATGTTGCTCAAATGGTTTAACTTTGTAGTTAAATCACATAATGAATACCTGTCAGATGTATGTATGCTCATGAAGATAATCATGAAGATTTGAGCATGTTAAACATGAAAGATGTTCTCAAAACAAGTATATTGAAATAATGAAATGAATACAAAAAAAACTTGTTTGAAAATCTTACATTGTATGATATGATCAAATATTAATGATGTATTAATCAAAGCTTAGGTCATGAAAAATGGAATTTGTCTATAAGAACGATTATAGACATTCTTGAAAGAAACGTTGTGAATGAAATCGCGCTCAAATAACAATGAAATTCAAACGGGGTGTATCACCATCGAAAAATTGGTTAATTTGAGACATGGTGATAACATAAGCAACAAAATACTAAACCGGTGTGTCTGAATACTTGAAAGTATATGGAAAAGATAAAACACAAGTATTTATCTTTGGAAACACACGGTTTGTATAACGATTAAGCTCATGAAAAATGAAAACATTTAAAATCACACTTCTAAAATCATGAAATCTTTTTAAGAATCGAAAGTGGTTTGAACATTTAAGAAACATGTTTTCATATATGAAAGTCTTCCTTCTTTCAGACATGTATGAGATTAAGATTAGAATTAAACCTTATGTTCAGCTTAAATCTCATTAAGTCAGCTCTAACGCCAAGATTGATGTGATCATGTAGCTTCCTCTCATAATCTGCATCATTCAGAAGTCGTCAAAGTACAAAGTTTTATTCACAAAATTTATTGAAAATTAAAGACATAAAGCAATAAAACGTGTTAAGAACGAGTTCTGATCAGATGTAATCAGAAATCATTGTCCGTACTCCCCCTGAAATTATGCATCATAAGAATTTCATTTAAGATATGCAAAATTGATGAACTGCTCTAAAATGGAGATCTTATCTTATCTTGTCTCACACTCCCCTTGAAAACATGAACAAACTTAAGTGCAGATATCTTTCAGATTAAAAATAAAGAAATGAAGAGAATGACAAAGCTAAACTATACTAGGTAACAACAGATTAACCCTTGATATTTAGCATGCCAAGTTTTGAAATGAGAAAATTAAATCTCTTTTCATCAAGTGGCTTGGTGAACAAATCTACAAGTTGGTAATCTGTGTTTACAAAGTAAAGTTCGATTGTACCTTTTATAAAATGATATCTCACGTCGATGTGCTTGGTCTTCGTATGTTGAACAGGGTTTGCAGATATGGTAATTGTGCTATTTGAATCGCAGTAAATCGGAATTTTGTTGTACTTGAAGCCATAATCTCGGAGTTGTGTTCGCATCCACAACACTTGAGAACTCCAGCTAGCCGCAGCTACGTACTCTGGCTCAGCTGTTGAAGTAGATACACATAGTTGTTTCTTCGAAGCCCAACTCACAAGTTTATCTCCTAAGAATTGAATGTGTCCTGAAATACTCTTCCTGTCAAGCATACAACCTGCATGATCTGCATCTAAATATGTCGTGACCTCAAAACCTATATCTTTAGGATACCACAGACCAAGATCTGCAGTCCCCGTTAGATATCTAAAAATACGCTTTACTGCAGACAGATGGGATTTTTTTGGCGAAGCCTGATATCTAACACATTATGTAGAAAACATTATATCTGGCCAACTAGATGTCAATTACATTAAAGAATCAATCATACCTCTGTAGGTTCTAACATTGGCAGCTTTTCCCGAAGGATCAACTCCGATCTTAGTTCCAGGTGCCATCGGGGTACCAATAGGAGTACAGTTTTCCATTTAAAATTTTCTAATAATATCGAAAATGTACTTCGCTTGATTAATGAAAATCCCCGTAGAAAATTATTTGACTTGTAATCTGAGAAAGAAATTCATCTCTTCCATCATACTCATCTGAAATCTTGACACCATGAGGTTAGAAAAGTTCTTACATACTTAGGATTGGTTGAACCAAATATGATGTCATCCATATATATTTGAATTAATATGATATCAACTTTCTCCTTTTTAATGAAAAGTGTAGTATCGATTTTACCTTTTGAAAATCTCGACTTGACTAAGAATTTGGATAAGACTTCATACCAAGCGCGAGGGGCTTGTTTCAGACCGTAAAGAGCTTTGTCCAGAATGTATACATGATTTGGCTTATCTGGATTGACAAAACCTTCAGGCTGCGAGTCGTAGACTTTCTCCTTGAGAATGCCACTGAGAAAGGCAGTCTTCACGTCCATCTGGAAGATGGTGTAGTTCTTGTGTGCGGCATATGCTAGAAACATGCGGATTACTTCTATGCACGCAACTAGAGCATAAGTCTCATCGTAATCTATACCTTCCTCTTGCCTATATCCGTTAGCCACAAGTCACACTTTGTTCTTATGACGATACCATCTTCATCTTTCTTAGTCTTGAAAACCCATTTCGTGCCGATAATTGTCTTACCTTCAGATTTAGGCACTAGTCTCCAGATCTTAAGCACTCCGAATTGATTAAGCTCTTCTTGCATCGCAGTTACCCAGTCTGAGTCAGCTAGAGCTTCAGATACTCGTGTAGGCTCTATCTTAGTCAGGAATGAATCATGCATGCACTGGTTTAGTGTAGCAGACCTAGTTTGCACCAGTTTGGACGAATCTCCAATGTTTTATGTATTGGGTGCTCATTGGTCCACTTATGTTCATGAGGGAGTGGATTAGATGTAGATTGACCATGATGTTCATCTAAAAATCCACTATCTTCTTCATTTTGTTCAGTTAGGGGTTCAGTTGAAGTAGATGGTGCAAAAGCTTCAGTTGGTTGGACATTGGATGTCTGTTAAGTAGACGTTGAAGTACATCCAACTGATTGAGTTACTTCTGGTTCTTCACTTTCATGTACAACTTCAACTGATGGAGTAGGCGTTTGAATTGGAATTTCTTGTTGAACCGAGGAATTTGATTCAGTTGATATCTCTGAAGTGGTTGGATGATGATTCCTTGAATCTTCCGATCTGTCAATCACAATAGGTTTAGTGACTCTAGTACCAAGAAATTCATCATAAGACAATTCAAACAGTAAATCTAAATCAGATAAATGTGATGCAGATGATGACGCTTTATCCGATTTATTATCACTAATCACTGTTAAACCAGGTATTAGTTGATAATCAATCACACAACACAATAAGAACAAGAGATGAATAGAAATCAAATCAATATGTCATAGATCTCTTGATAATCATATGAATACGTGTGTGTGTGTGTGTGTTCTTGGTGTAAAAACCAATACCTTTTGAGCATGTAAATCAAATAAGAGGCCTAAGAATTCTAGAGACAAAATGTATTTTATAGGTAGGTCAACATGACCTAGGCAATACTAGAACTCTACCAAAACACCACCTAAGGAAATAAACAATATTACAAAAGAAACCCCTTTTACATTTTTAATCTTGAAGACAATTTCTGATCCAACAATTTCCCCCTTTGGATTTAAGATTAAATTTTTTTTGCAATTATCTCTGGGTCTTCACTTCTCTTGAAAACTGTAGCAGATATGACGTTAAAAGCTTCAAAGCTTGTAGCTTTACACAGTCTTCACAACTTTGAGGAAACTGATATCTTCCTCTTTCTACTGAAATTTAAATGAAATGTCCTTCTGATGATCATCTTCATCCAAGGTTTTGGTAAATCAGATAGGTTCAGACACTTTGTTATCTTTGAATTCTTCAACAGTCTTCAATCAAACTAACTTTCTTGATCAGAACAAACAAACTTAGATCTAACATTTGAAATTCTTGTATTCTCCCCCTTTTTGATGAGTGAGGAGAATCAACATCATCAAAACATTTCAAATCAATCTAGGAAGTTTCTCCCCCAAATCAACAATTAAGCGCATTCTTCATGTATAGATCCCTCTGGGGAAATAAGAGCAATCTCTCCCAAATAGAGAGAGTGTTATTATTTCAATGTTTGCAAATTCAAACAAGTGATGAGTGGTAACCCTGAATCAACAAATGACGTACTTAGTTCGAAGTGCCTGTCAGTAACACACAGTTACTGAGTAACACGAAGTTACTATATAAGGAGTTGGTTGTGATGTAGGCTGCCCAGGACTTCCATTCAATCATCGAATAACACTTGGTTATCTATGAATGTTCTGACAGAAAACAGATTTATGTGTGCTCGTGCATGTGTATGAAAGAAGTAAGCACAAATGATTACTTTTCAATGTTGGCTTAAAGGATGTAAACTTGTTGAGACAACAACAGATTATACAAGGACTCAATGTGCATCAGAAAAGGGTCAAAGGTGGGACAACTTTCCTTCTTTTTCAATAGTACGTAGTATCTTCCAAGTGAAGAACCAATAGCATATGTGTTGCGTCCCTAGAAAATGTGAAACATTCTCTTTTTGAGAAAAGAATGAGTAGCTGGTAGGGTTTTATGAAAGAGATGGCATGGGCTAGGTGCGTTTTTCAATGTCGTTCACGAAGAAATGTGAAACAACAGTTTATGTGGCTGCCCATCTCAGAAAGTTGTTTGGTGCAGAGTTTAATATTCATTTACTCTGTTCTCTCACCCTCTTTCTTTTAATCATTTGAGCTTACGACTAATCCATCTCTCATTTCCATTTTACCTCTTCACACACCAACACTCAATCTTTTTACCCCTTTCCTCTCAATCACTCAGGGAATACTTCCTAGGTAGGAAACAATGGTTAACGTGAATCCATGGAAGATCAGTTAAGCTCACACATCAAATCCCATGTACTTTCCTAAAAGAATGTGTTGTTCAACAGTCTGTTATACATGAAAGCACAAAGGAGTACAATTAAACATGAAGAATAAAGATTTGGAGAGATCAAAGACATAAGTTGTTTGACAATACAATTCTCCCCCTCAAAACAAAAGTGGTTGACAGTTAAGCTCCCCCTCAACGCAAAAACTTCTTTTAGAAGAAAATCATTAAAGTGCGAATTCTAATAAGATGTGATTAGAAGCCATAGTCACTTGGACTATCCTTGAAGAACGAGTCTTGAACTGAATTATTCAAGAGTCATAGTTCTTTCTCTGAGGTACGAGTCCTAGACTGCCTTCTCTAGAAGTCATAATTCTTGTCATTGAAGATCGAGTCCTAAGCTTTTGTACTTAGAAGTCAATTTTCTTTCTCCCCCTTAAACATTGGGTGCCTGCAACAGAGATTTAGCTTTTGGTACCCACTGGTAATTGGGTCCTAATGGGTTAGTTGCAGTTCTAGTGGGAGATATAAAATAAGAACCATACCAGTTATTCACATAATCTTTTCTTACAAAATCATTTGTACCACAATAGGAACAACTAATTTTCTTCTGTGCTAACCTGATCAATTGATTGATTGTGTAAACCAGATCAGGTTTGCCAAAAGTTTTACCTTTCGGAGCATTGTTCCATTTAGCATTTGATGCATGCACAAATGATTTATCGGTCTTCTTCTCCTCCGAAGATCCTTTAACTCTCCAGACCCAATTTTCTCTATCTCTCTCATCATCCCTTCTCCAGAACCTTTTCTTCTGAGACTTATTCTTCTTGAAGTTACCTGAACCATCAACATTTTTGTCAAAGAAAAGGTTAGAAGGACGAATCTAACCTTTATGTTTAGAAGTATGATTATCAATTTCACAAAACAAAGGATTATTAGAAACATTTGAAAAATGAGAACTTGAACCTGTTTTGAATGAGCATTCTAAATTAGCTAGATCATCTCTTGGTGATTGAGCTATTGACTTTGGCGTTTTATGCTCAGTCAGCTGCACCTTGAATACGATCTCTTTAAGTTCCTTTATCTTTGACGACAAACTGTTTCTTTCCTTTGCAATCAGATCAAACTTCTTTTGCAATTCAGATTTCGTCTTCTTTTCCTTCAGAATGTTTGTTGATAGCTCAGATAGCTTTTTGTCAGCATAGCTATCTCAGTCTCTAGAACTTTATTTTCTTTAGAAACGTCTTTATTTACATTCTTCTGCTCAACTATCTTCTTCTCTTTCTCAACCTTGTCTCTCTCAAGAATGAGAACTTTCTCAAAGTCTGAAACTTGTTGAGAAAGCTTAATACATTTAAGCTCTAATGATTTCTTCTCTTCAAAGGCTTTTCTTGAGACATCAGAGAATTTCTTAGCAAATTCTTTTCTTTCTTTCTCAATCTTCATCATCTCATCTTGGGCTTTTATGTTGTTTCTGTCTTGGGTTGCATTTTCTTTTATCATATTAATCTCAACCACAAGACTGAAAAATTTATCTTTCAAAGAGTTTCTTTCAGCAAAAATTTGAGAATTCATTTTTCTCAGCCCATCAGATGTCTCACAAGCAATGTTTGCTCTTCTTCTTAGTTCATCTAACTCTATTTGCATTGATTCCTTCTTTGACCAGCTTGAGCTAGAATTTATACTTTCAGATGTTTTTAATTTAGCTTGAAGATTTAAAATCTCTTTCTCTTTTGCTTGAAGATTTATACTTTCAGATGTTTTTTAATTTAGCTTGAAGATTTATACTTTCAGATGTTTTTAATTTAGCTTGAAGATTTAAAATCTCTTTCTCTTTATACTTTCACATGCAAGTGTAGAAATATTTCATTTATGGTTTTAGAAGTGAAATGGACATCATTTATGAATAAAACATTCATAAAATGATGCCATAAGATGATCTTCCATGAAAAACCAAGTTAAAAAGTGAAATTTTTGAGTCTCTTGTTGATTATGTCAATTTTATCATGGGTGCAACTTTGTGTACGAAAATTTTGATTTTTTAGTTGGTTTATAATCAACATTTTAGTAGTAATTTCAAGTTTAAATAAACTCTTATGATAAGATTATTCAATCTTGTGTGATTAAGAGTCTTGAAAATTGTTAAGTGATGAAAAATCACTTATTTAGTGTTCTTTGTCACATGCAACTCACTTTGGATGAAATTTTGTAGTTATAAATGTGTCCAAGGTGTATGTTTTCATTCTTAGATCATTATTTAGTGAAAAAGGGTTTAAATCCAAATGGTTTCACAAGAAACTATGGAAAATGGACCTCTTATTGCTTAATACAAAAACTTTGTTCTACACAGCTTGCTGTCAAGAATGGAACTTCCACTTCCAAGCTGTGTATCTTAATATTTACTCCATGAAATTTGTGCTTTTTGCTTTCATACACTAATTTAATGAGTTAGTTTTCAAATGAATCAAGAATCACTAAAAATCATGAGGTTTTGGTCATTCAAATGTATTTTAGAAGAAAGTTGTGCAATCTGTCCCAAGCTGACATATTAGTACACCCTACTTCTAACGACCATAACTCCCTCATAATTCATCTAAATGAGGTGATTTTTTTTTCATATAGTATATTTTTGAGTTAGCTTTGCATCCATATATGGATCACTGAATTATGTTGAGTTTTGATCCTCCAAAAGCATGCCACAATAGAAGTGCGCAACTGATTCAAAAATCAGTAACCTACTGTTTTGTAGAAACTATTTGGGGCATCAAAACACTTCCAAAATTCATGAAGTTTTACCTTAGAGTTCTTAATTCAGTATTTTAGCTCTTAAAAAAAATGGTTAGGATTGCCAATTGGGAGGTTGTATTTTGAAAGCCATTATGTGGATACAATTTCTGGACAGCAAGTGCTGAAATCCAGAAAAATGGTTCTAAAAACCTCAAATTTATGTATTATGGTATAAGAATGTTATAATGATCATCAATTCTTATTTTGACAAAAAAAATACATACATTGGCATTTTATAAGACGTGGGATTGGTTAGTTAGGCTTAAGGGCTGGATTTGACATTTAGCACTCTTTGTGCATCTTCCTCTATAGGTATTTAGAAGCTCTGAGCTAGGGGAAATTGCTACTGCTTATCTTGCGTCATTATTCGAGGTGAGTATTCACAGCCCCACTTTTATTGTTTTGATTGAACTTGGGGTGAAAAGCATGTTAAAATTGAATATTTAAAGATTCATGAGGCTTTGATATAAAGCGTTATGTATTGAAATTTATGAGGCTTTGTTGTAAAGCGGTTGGTGTAGAAGGTATATGACATGTATGCCAATGATATGTTGAGTTTTAAAAATAGTTAGGTCCCCGGGTACACTACTAGTTAACCCAGAAATGGGCCTATAGTATTAGTGGATAGCGCTATTTGGTCTGACAAGCCTACCTTATACTGACGAGTTGGGGTGCACTGTACTAGAGAAATATGACTACACATGTGGTTAAAGCCCACCTCTGAGGTAGATCATGGGGCGTTGATTTGGTCCAGAAAGGTTTAGTAGTGGCTCAACGTGGTTGTATCAATGCATACCTCTTGTCATATAAGCTAAATTATGATACTCATGAATCAAGGAATTGAAGTTTGGTTTATGCGTATGATTTTCAAAAGACAGCTTGCATATAAACTTGACTTGTGCATATTTAAAAACCTGTGAACTCACCAACTCTCGTAGTTGACCATATTTTGAACATGCTTTTCAGGGAACAAGAAGGTACATGGAAACGATTAAAGTTTATCTCTTGTGTAAACCGCATGCAATACTTTTATAATAGGGATTTTTGTACTCCAACTTTTGAAGATGTAATAGGAATGTAAACTTTTGGAACTTGTTGTAAACAATGGTTGAATGTATGGTGGTATTTCTTTCTGTATCCTAAAGTTATGCCTATCGAACTGTCATGTTCCGTGTTTCCGCTTTAGCGGGGTGTGACACTAGGCAATACTAGAACTCTACCAAAACACCCCCTAAGGAAATAAACAATATTACAAAAGAAACCCATTTTACATTTTTAATCTTGAAGACAATTTCTGATCCAGCAATCATAGGTGCTGGACTGATCTGCCCAGAAGCTAATACTCTTGTATGAACGGGTTCTGAACTGCTTTGATCAGAAGCCATCTTTGCATCGAATGTAACGTTGACGCTCTCTACAACAATTTTTGACTTCTTCAGGTATTCTCTGTAAGCAACAAATGTTTGAGAATAACCAATAAAAATTCCTTCATCAGCTTTTGGACTAAACTTGTTCAAGTTCTCCTTATCATTTAGTACAAAACACCTGCATCCTAAAATATGGAAATGTTTAATGCTAGGTATTCTATATTTATTAAAGCATACGGTGTTTCACCGAACCAACGATGGATAATGGAGCGATTTTGCGTGTATCAAGCAGTCGGCACAACTTCAGCCCATTGAAATAAAGGTAGATCTGATTGACTCAACAAAGTACGAGCGACCTCGATTAGTGTTCTGTTACGTCTCTCTACGACTCCATTCTGTTCAGGCATTTTGGCAGCAGAGAACTGGTGTGTTATCCCGACCGATTCTAGATAATCGTCAACAATTCCGTTCTTGAATTATGTGTCATTTTCCGTTCTAAGAAGCTTTACTGTCTTCTGCAGATTCACTTGAGTAGTCTTTTGGTATGAGATGATGACAAAGGGCGTCTCATCTTTTGATCTCAGAAATTTGACCCAAGTGTATCTAGAGTAATCGTCCACAATCACTAATACATATTTCTTGTAGTTGATGCTTTGAGTTCGCATCGGACCACAGAGATCAATATGCAACAGTTCCAAGGAAGAACTTGTACTCGACTCAGGCTTCGGCTTATCAGGGGCTCTTTTCCTCTTTCCTTTCTCACACGCTGCATAAAGATGTTCTTTAACATATTTGAGTTCTGGAAGTCCTTTCACTAAATTACCAGTGACCAACTTGTTGATGTACCGAAAATTCAGGTGAGATAGCCGTCTATGCCATAACCAGCTCTGCTGCATAGATGCTTTTGATAGTAGACACACCTCATTATCAGTATGTACTTTTGACAAGTTAATCGTGTAGAGGTTTGATTTTCTCGTCCCGGCCAAAAGTTCTTTTCCATCTTCAGTTTGAACACAACACCTTTTGGTCATGAAATTCACCTCTAAGTCTTTGTCATAGAAATGACCAATATTCAATAGGTTATGTCCTAGTCCTTCTACATAGCTCATCTTCTTGATCATTATGTTTTCTTGAATAACATCACCATATCCCAGAATAGTTGAAAATTGGTCATTTCCAAATCATACGTGTCTGCAATATTACTCTGTATAATTAGTGTAACACCCCGAGTTTTAGACCTCGTTGTTACGGTTAACACTTGAGAATTATATTGTAAAAGTTTCCCAAACTGATCTAGTAGTTTTAAAGTTGATTGGGTGAATTTTAGCGTCACAACGGAATCAGACAACAGCTGGGGTGGGACCCACGACTGTGCCTGTGATTGTGCCCATGGCACTGTCGTCAGGGCAACGTCGCACAGGGAGCACCACTCTCAGTACAGTCGGCACGACTGTGACAGGTGATAGTGCCATGTCACAGTCGCAGGTGTCACAATCACGAGCCAGGGGTTGGCCGCGGTACATTTGGCGTGATTGTGCCCTGCGATTGTGCCAATGGCACTATCGCCATGGCACTATCGCGCGAGGCCAGACGGGGTTTCTTCATTAAATGTTATTTTTGAGGGTTATGTTTGTTGTTTGAGAATTTTCCAGCCTAGAGGACGTCCACACACACTAAAGGTGTGATTTTCACACACTTTCCCCCTCTTCTCTCTTCTTTTAATGGTGGGTTGTTGAACCATTAATGTTTGGTGTTTATTTGAGTTATAGAATCATAGAAGCTCTGTAGATCACTGTACAATGCAATCACAACAAATAATATCAAAGATGAACAATATTTGAGTCACAACTACTAGTCATATGATTAATATGCAATCAAAGGGTTACAGGTTTACAGAAAGGATTTCTGATCAGAGAGAGTAAACCTATTGACTAGTAATCTGGAATTATGAGACTAAACTAATAAATCTTTCTAATGAAATGTCTAAACCTGATTATGAGATAAATATGCCTTTATATACTTAGGCTTACAATCATAATGGGCTTATGGGCTTTGGGCCCATCTCCCAAAATAACTTTCCATTAATTACAAATCAAACCCTTATAAATACTTTATTCCACTTTCAACAATCTCCCCCTAAGGTTGAATAAAGCATTTATCAACATGAAAAAAAAACTTCACGCCTTGATCTTCTTTCCCTCTTGAATCTTTGAAGAACTTTGGTGTTGCATGTCTTCAAGTCTTTCCACGCTCCCCTTTGAATAAAGCTCTTGGTCTTCATAGTTTCAACTTTGTAACCAGATTCAATGTACAGTAGCCTCGACTAGATGCACTATCACGCTGCTTTTAACTGTAGAAACTCAATCACATCGGGTCAGCACACAAGAAAGATAATGTGAGAGTAACGTGACTTTCCACGGTGCATCTTTAGTTTAAAACAAAGAATTTGTCTTTGAACCGCGAGTTGAATAGACTCTTAGCTTAAGAACTTGTTTCAATCAGCTCGTAGGAGGAACTAGAAACAAACTTGTAGCAGACACCACATGATACGGGTAAGAAATACAATTCAAACTTTGAAATCTTCATCTTTTAACTCATATCTTCATCTCATTGATCTCTCGACTGTCTTCAGAAAAGCAAACTTTCACTTTATCTTATAATCATCTTCAAAAAAATCATCTTCATTCAGAAAATCTTCATATTATAACTTTGAAATTGAACTTTGAAAAAATTCTCCCCCTTTTTGATGATTGTGAGCATCAAGATCATCAAAACTCTTCAATTTCAACACATTCTTTGATCTCCCCTTGATAATATGACATTCTCCGCCCTGTGATATGAGTATTCGTCAATTAATGAAATGTATATATCCGAATCTTTTCAAATTCAGATATAATAGGAATTGGAAACCTGAATCAACAAATGATACAGTTAGTATGCCTGTAAGTAGCACAGAGCCACTTTGTACAACAGATGTACATTGGAAAGGAGCTTTTGTGATGTTCACTCCCCCAGGGCTTCCATTCAATCATCAAAAAACCACAAAGGAATTTTCTATGAATGTTATGACAAGAAAACTTATTCCTTGTGTGCTTGTGCAAGTGTATGAATGATTGAATCTACTTATCTTGATCAGGCTCAAATTGTGTAAACTGTTGAGACAGCAACAGATATTACACGGACTCAATGTGCATGAAAAAGGTGCGAAGGTGGGGCAACTTTCCTTCTTTTTCAATATGTAAATCTTCTGATTGAAGACTAGATAACAGATATGCTGTGTCCCCAAAGAAAATGAAACATTTCTTTGTTAAGAAAGAAACGAGTGGTTGGTGGGGTTAATGCAAGAGTTGGCATTGGCTAGGTGCCTTTTCAATGATGGTCACCAAAGAATTTGAACCAACCAGAAGATGTGGATGCCCGGCACAGAAAGTGGTAGGTGCAAAGTTCTGATATTCTTGTAAATCTGTTCTCACACCCTCTTTCTTTTTATCATTATGCTCACTTCTAACCAAACTCACATATTCCATTTTACCACCCCACACACAATGAGAAAAACTCAACCGGATGAGTTATCTCCCCCACTCTTTGATTTATGACCCCTCACCCCTCAATCACTCAAGGATAACTTTCGGAGTAGGAAACACTGGTTAACGTTAATCCATGGAAGTTCTGTTTAAATTCTCACACAAATCCCATGTAAGTCCTAAAAAGAATATTTGCTCAACAGTTTAACTTGTACAATTAAGTACAAAATGTATGATAACATTGTCAAAATGTATGCTCATGAGATTTGAGCAATTGAACTTTGAAGATTTCTCAAAACACAAATATTGATTGAATGAAATGAAATCAAGAGAATTGTTTTGAGAATCTGACAATGTATCAATCAGATCGCATAAGATAGTTAGGGTATCATAGAACTGGATATTTTGTTTATATGAACAACTATAAACAATTTTGCAATGAAAGCACAAGATTAGAAATTATGATTTATGCTCAACAACATTGCATTTCAAACAGGGGTATTACCATCGAAAAATTGTTTCGCTATGAGACATGGTAATAACAATTTCAAATAAGTACTGACCCAGTGTGTGTGAATACTTGACAATATATAGACAAGATAATACACAAGTATTGATCTTTAGAAACACATAGTCAGATAAAATTAAAGCTCAAAAAGTGAAAAATATTTTAACTTACACTTCTGAATTCGTAAAATCTTTAGAGAACCAGAAGTGGTTTGAACATTTCAGAACATGTTTTTCATGTTCGAAAGTTGTTCTTCTTTCAAACAATCAGAGATCTAGATCAAAAGATATTTAGCTTTAAGCTCCCCTTCAAATCTTGATATAATGATTTAGGTCTTTTAAGCTCCCCCTGGATATTTGCAAAATATCCAAGACTGAACATTGAAGAACGGGTCCTGATCTGTCATGTGATCAGAAGCCAAACTTCGTTGAAGTCCGGGTTCTAAGCTGATTTACTTAGAAGCCGTCGTTCTTCTACTCCCCCTTGATAGTAGGTGCCTGCAACAAAGAATCAGTTTTCGACTTTTGCACCCACTGGTATTTGGGTCCTCGAATGTTAGTTGCGGTTCTTGTAGGGGATATAGAATAAGAACCATACCAGAAATGACCACTGGTTTTGTGAATGTGATCATGTGTACGACAATAAGAACAGTGGTATTTCTTACCTGAAAACTTGAGTAATTGATCTCTTGAGTAGATGTGATCAGGTTTACGTTTACTCGCATTGTTCTTCTTTGCATTAAGCGCATGTACACACGATTCTCTTTCTTTTAGCTCATTTTCAACTGGTTTCTTCTTCCAGACCAGTTCCTCTTCTTTGTATTTCCGTCTTCTTTGATGTGTACCTGAACCATCTATATTGCTATCATAGAATAGGTAAGTTTTACGAATCCGATCAAAAGATTTAACTGGCCTTTGTGAAGAGACAGATTTCTGATTTTAACTTGATACAGTATTTTCAAGCACTTTAATCGTCGAAGCAAAGTTGTCTCTTTCTTTAACAAGCAGGTCAATCTTCTTCGTGAATTCAAACTTCGTTTTCTGCTCTTTTAGTGCCTTCTCAGATAGTTCAGATAACTTGGCAGTAAGCTTTTTGATCTCCGTCTCAAACATGCTTCGTTCTTCTTCAAATCCCTTCTTAGCATCATTTCTTTAGCCGGATATTTCTTTGAAGAATCCCACATTCTTTTGTGCAATGGCCTTCTTTTCTTTTGCAAACTTTTCTCTTTCAAGGATGATTACTTTCTGAAAATCAGAAACTTGCTGCGTTAGTTTTATGCATTTCAGCGCAACTTCTTTCTTCTCATCTGCACATTTTATCGAAAAATCTGAGAACTTCTTTACGAAAGATTTCTCAGACTCGGATTTATCTTTAGCATGCTTTTGCTCCAAATCATATATTTTCTTTTGAAGCTCAGCATTTGTATCTTTCAGATGCTCAATCTGCTCCTCAGAACTTTCAACAGATGTTGCTTGTTGGATTTGGACAATTTGAACTTCCTGATCAGAAATCCCTCTTTTTAGTTCAGAGTTCTCAGTTTCCAAAAACTTTACTCTTGAAGACATCTTTGGTCCTGTCATTATCTTATCAAGATGTTCCCACAGTTGTTTTCCTGTAGCCTTTTTACTATATAAACTTACAGAAATCTCTTTTGAAATCTCCTCGGAAATTCCTTGCAAGATTAAAGCTTTAGTCAATTTATCAGCTTCAAATCTCTTTCTTTGCTCATCTGTGTATTCCTGAAATGGTAGTGGGTACATTTCGTGTTCCGTTCTTCCATTTTCTCCCATAAAATAACAAGTCTTTGTCGGAGTTTCCATTTATCCTTCCCTCATAGATAATCTGATATAATCACCCAAGTCAAGTTTATCAATGAAGTCTAAGAACTGAATCTTCCATTGGTCATATTCTCCTCTGTAAAGAACAGTTGCATCTCATCCATACTTATTGAAAGAGCTTCGTTTGAAGGTATTCCTTTTGATATACAGGGACTGAATTTGACAAGAGATGGTACTCTAAAGTGCAAGGACCAAAAGTGACAGAGTGTGAAACTTGAAAGTTTAGGGTCACAAATGACAAACTTTGAGACTTTGAACTATGGGGGCTAAAAGCGACACAAACAGAAACTTAAAACTAGAAGGACTAAAAATGCCACAAACTAAAACTTAAAACTAGAGGGACGAAAATTGACACAAACTGAAACTTAAAACTAGAAGGACTAAAAATTTAAAAATGTAAAAATTAAAAACTTCTAACCGACTTAACTGAAAACTAACGAAAATGGACCAAAAATGAAATAAAACTAACCAAACTAACAAACTAACGGAGACTTAACGGAAAAGGACCAAAAAGTAAGAAAATTAACCGTCACTTAACGAAAATACTATTCATCATCTTCTCCGTTGATCCATCCTGCAAAACTCGAAACCGGTTAGAAATTTTTAATGCAAAGCGATCGTTAAAGCTCCCTGATCAGTCCTTAACGGATTAAAACTCAATCGGTCAACACACGATCACAAACGAACCAACCGAAAACTTTTCGGAACACGATCGAAAACTTAAAAAATCAGTGTGGGATAAAAAATTTCGACCAAAAATGATCGTTTATGTTTATCCCAACCTTCACCCTCTATATCAAAGTGTCAGGATCTTAATTCTATTTATACTGAAGATAAAAGATAATTATAAATAATAAAAGATCTTCAAAATAATCTTCCATCTTTATCTTCAAGCTTTCCATAATCTTCTGCACGAATCTTAATTATCTCATAAGCAGCACTAAGTCTTCAGCAGCATTAATACTTTGAGAATTATTAATCTTCAGCAGTACTAACTACTAGCAGTACTAAAATTGCTTAGCAATAGTAATCTCCTCTAGCAGCATTAACCTTGACTTAGCAGTTCTAATCTTGTTCAGCAGTATTAACTTCACTCAGCAGCATTAATCTCAGAAGTAGTAACCATTTAGTTCTAGCAGCATTAACCATACTTGTGCATTTCTGAATTTCCCAACAATCTCCCCCTAACTGGACTTTTAGAAAGAGAAGTCAAGTTCTTCAGAAGGTCATCTTAGATGCTCCCAAAACTTCATGATTCACACCCCTGTATCCACATTCAGCCCCAAGCTTTGATTGATTGTTCTTTGAATCAAAAACTTATCCATCTCTGAATCTGGAACACATCCTAGCTTCTTCTTCACCATTGTATGAAGCTTTAGTCTGCTGTGATTGTACACTCTATCCACTAGGAAGTACTCTATGTGATTGATGTAAATAGTTATTGCATATACTCCACTAGTTTCATATAGAGTCCAATTGTTGACTGATTGAAACACATTTCTGATCACATGCTCCACTTCTTCAGGTTTGAACATCATACACAGATACTCCATCACTAATTTTGTAATTGAAATTTCTGAAGCTTTCAACTGATCTGCATACAACTTCATTCCTATCTCAAACATTTCTTCATTATCTGACCTAGAGCAAGTTCTTACAATCTTTGCCCAAGTGTTATACACTTCATACTTTTCATCCTTCCTCTTAAGCCTTATGTATTCCTCTCCATCCACTGTCAATGTATCCCAGAGAATAACCTCAGGAGGCTTAACTCCTACAGGTTCTGCTGAAATTGGTTCTGGCACTTTGTCCATCACTACCATATACATATTTACAACATCAGTTCTTGCTGGTTCTTTCTGTTCAGATGGCTTAGGCGCCCCTTCCTCTTCAGCAACCTTCTCAACTTTTTCTGCAGCTATTCTAGGCTTCTTGATTGACTTTCTCTTTGCCATAATATTGGTTCTTTTTAAAGTCCTTAGACTTTCACCAAGAGTTGCTTCTTTCTTTGGTGGGGTTTCCTTCTCATCTGGAAAAGGCTTCTGTATCAGAAAGTCATTGCTTTCTTTCATTCTTTTCTCCATTTCCACTCTTGCAGTTTCATTTCCTTGAAGCTTTGTCATTTCAGAATTGTACAACTCTTTAATCTACTCAAATGTCATCTTGGAGAACATCTCATTTCTGACTCCTACAGCACCCTTGAGAAATGTAATCATCTTGTTTCTCTCTTGGGTACCTAGGAAGGTCTTTGAGGGTAGTCTCTTCTTTGCAGCTTTCTTGACCACCACAGACTTCTTAAGGGTTGCAGCTTTCTTCTTAGCTGTTTCAGTTGCCAGGCTTTGTTGATAAGCTTTATTCAGTTCTGCAGCTAAAGCCTTAGCCATTTCCCTATCCTTTTCAACCTGAACCCTTTCTTCTTTTTCAATATCAGCCTACATCTTCCTTGCCAAAGCTTCATCTGATTCAACCAACCTTTGCTTTTTGACTGGTTGATCAGATTCCACTAGTTTTGCTTTGCCTATATCTTTGCTCATTACCTTCTCAATGCTAGCTTTCTTGATCACTTCACCTTGTTCTTTGATGACTACTCCTTTGGCCTTGGGAGTATCATGCTTGGCTTTGATTAAGGTCTCTGCAATCTCAAGATCTGTTAGAACTTCTTGCACAATTTCTGCTACTTCTTTCAGATCAGCAGTATTAACCGTTTCTGCTGTTTTGCTTGAACCAACAGCATTAATGGTTTCTACTGCTTGCACAAAATCTGTTGTTTCTGCTGCTTGTACAACATCTTCTGTAGTTACTTGCTCCCCCTCAAAATCAGCTTCTGACTCCCCCTTTTTGGGAGCATCAGTCACTGGTTCCCTTCTTCTGAGTACAAATTGTTTCTTTTTCTTTTTCTGAATCAATTTCTTCACCTTTTGCTTCAAGTTGACAATCTGTTCTTGTTGAGACAGAACTATCAGTTTCAGCTCTTCTATTTCTTTCACCTGCTTGATCACATCCATGTTTATGTTTCCCATTGCTTCCATCAATTCATAGTAGTTATATCTGTCCTCACCTTCTCCAGAAGTGTTACCCTCTTTTGAAGGATCATTGGATCTTTTTGTAGTAGAGGTCTTCTGCCTAGCAGAAGCACCTGCTACCCCCGTGGTTTTTGGCACCTGGGACCTTTGGATGATTGCTCACCCAAAGTTTCCATGGGGAAGGTCTTATTTATGTTACCACGGACCTCCTTTGTGCTAGCAGGAGTAGTGGCAGCCTTAGCACCCATATGCTCAAACATCTCCTCATTGAGCACCTCCATGGGGTGGGGAGACACCCCTGTGGTTTCCCTGTGGATATTCTTTAATGGAGAATTATCCATTAGAAGGCTTAAAGGCTCAGTGGGTGAAGGTACAAGAAGGGAAGGAGCCTTCTTTACCTTTTTCCTTGTATAAGTTTGGTTGATAGGTGAAGTTGGCTTATGAAGTAGGAACTGAAAGATTGATATAGAGGGTGAAGGTTGGGATTGGCTAGCAATGGGATGGTCTAATGAGGGCCTTGACCCTACTGCCATACCTTCTTCATTGTGGGACACCACCATCATTGTAGAGAACAATGGCGTGTCAACTCCTTCCGATTCCAATGGAGATCTTTTCATGTTTGAAAAGACCTTACCTTTGGGGATTTTTGGTACATATACCTCATCAAAGTGAGGCATATCCGTCAATTCGTGAGTTATAACTACCTGAACAAACCTGGGGTACATATAAAAACTCTTTTTGCTTCCCAAGTTTGATACAATATCACTGAATATCATTCTAGAGAAATTGTACTTTATGGCAGTGGCCAAGCAGACCAAAGCATAAGCAATGGTACTGCTAAACTCACTCCATCCAGTAGTCTTTTTGGAAATACAGTGCATTAAGGTATGAACAAGAAAACGCCATTGGGTATAAAATTTTGCTTTTGAGAATTTGAAACCACCCAATTGGCCTCCATACCCCATTCTTGACAAATTTGAGAACAAGTCCTCATTTGGAATAGATGTAATACCTGTAGCATTGTCTAGACGTAGACAGATGTGTATCACCTCTTCAGAAACTGACAAGGTTTTGTCACACACCCTTGTCTTCATTATCTGCACACCATTCTCTGTGACTATGGTGGCATTCGCCCAGAATTGTCTTTGATGCTCGATGTAGATAGTTGGCGACACAGTTAGAGCATGGGCAATGTGGCTGGACTTGAGAAAATCCACAATCTGGTGGAATCCAGCAGCTTGTTTCGGCTTCTGTAGCATTGCAACCTCGTTGTGCTCATCTATGAAAGCCATGGATGCCATTGAAGCTTGAATATTCTGGACTGAAACACTTGTTCTTGAGAGAAAAAGGTTAGAGAGCAGATGAATAGGAAGCAAATAGTCGTTATGAACTTTTGGGCGGGCAAAAAGGGTATTTATACGATTCGGGACATAAGCAGTATTAACTTAGAGCAGTATTAACTAACTAGCAGTATTAACCACTAGCAGTATTAACTTTACTAGCAGTATTAACTGAGAGCAGTATTAACTAACTAGCAGTATTAACTGTGCACTGGCAGTATTAAAACTGGCACTGGCAGCATTAACTATACTTACACTTTTTGAAGCTTTAAGGTACTCATAGCAAGGTAAGAACTTCCTGAGAAAGATGTTAGTAGCACCAAAGAATAAACCAATAGCAGGTATGAAAACACTTTTAAGAAAAATGAGCTTATTCAGAGTTGATCATGCCCACACTTGTGACCAAAAAAGTGAATCTATCCACATCAAAAGCTTTTGTGAATAGATCAGCAAACTAGTTGTTAGTATGAACTTTAGCAACTTGATGTAGCTTCTTTTCATTACAATCTCTGATAAAGTGATACCTGATCTCAATGTGTTTGGTTTTGGAGTGCTTGATTGGATTATTAACAATGCTTATAGCACTGCTATTGTCAATGAAGATTGGAGTGTGAAGAAAGGTTACCCCATAGTCCAACATCTGATTCTGAATCCATAGAACCTGAGAGCAGCAACTTGCAGCAGCAATGTACTCAACTTCTGTTGTTGATAAGGACACTGTGGTTTGTTTCTTACACTGCCAAGACACTAGTCTTGCACCAAAAGTTGACATCCACCTGAAGTAGACTTTCTGTCCATGATAGCACCACCCAAGTCACTATCTGAATAAGCAATCAAGTCAAAGTTGGATTCATACGGATACCAGAGACCTAATCTGGATTGCCCTCTTAAGTATCTGAAAATCCTTTTAACAGCTTGCAGATGTGATTGCTTTGGCTTGACTTGGAATCTGGCACACAAACACACTGGAAATATGATGTCTGGTCTTGAGGCTGTGAGATACATGAGAGATCCAATCATTGATCTATATAGATGGACATCCACATCCTCCCCCTCAAGATCAACAGTGATCTGTTTATGAGTCTCCATAGGTGTGCTTGCTGGCTTTGAGTCTGATAATCCATATTTTTCCAGGATGCCTTTCACATATTTTGATTGGCTTATGAAGATCCCATCTTTCTGCTGTTTCACTTGAAGCCCAAGGAAGAAGTTAAGTTCACCCATTGAACTCATTTTAAAGCTCTTGTGCATCAACTTTTCTAAGTCTCTGCACATCTGATCTTTTGTGAATCCAAAGATGATATCATCCACATAAATCTGAACCAATAGCATGCCCTTCTTACTTATTTTAATGAAGAGGGTCTTGTCAATTATTCCTCTTTCAAACCCATTCTCCAAGAGATAGGTAGACAGTGTATCATACCATGCTCTTGGGGCTTGATGAAGACCATAAAGTGCTTTCTTCAGTTTGTATACTCTGTCAGGATATGATGGATTCTCAAATCCAGGGGGCTGACAGACATATACTTTTTCATCAATTGTGCCATAGAGAAAGGCACTCTTCACATCCATTTGGTATACCTTGAAATTCATGTATGAGGCATAGGCTAGAAATAGCCTAATTGCCTCTACCCTTGCCACTAGAGCAAACAATTCTTCCTAGTCAATGTCTTCTTCTTGAGTGTACCCTTGTGCCACCAGTCTTGCTTTGTTTCTAATCACAATGCCTCTCTCATCTTTTTTGTTCCTGAAAATCCACTTAGTGCCTATAGCTCTATGACCTTTTGGAAGGTCCACCAAGTCCCAAACTTCTTGCAACTTGAACTGCAGTAACTCTTATTGCATAGCTTATATCCAACTGGAATCTTTCATTGCATCATATACCTTCTTAGGCTCAATCTGAGATAGAAAGCAGGAGAGTACTGTGTGTTGCTGATCCTGCAGCTCTTGAAGTCTGCTTTGATTCCTTGTTATCATAGGAGAAAAGATGTCTCCTATGACCAGCTCTGGAGGATGATTCTTTTGAGTTCTAGTCTAATGACTAGGTTCTTCATTGATTCCCACATCCAGATTGGAATCATTTAAGTCAGCTGAGGGGATCTCATCAGCTGCTTCTGGCTCTTCATGCACATGATTCTCCTCATCTCTTCCTTCTTCTTCACTCTGAATTGGTTCAGCAGCAATCTCTTTTTCACAGAATTCAACAGGCTCTATTGTAGGAATGGGAAATATTACAGACTGAGGAATAGTATCTTGTACTTGAGCATCCCCTGATCCTTCACTTCCTGAACCTGCATTATAATCACTACTGAAACCCAACGAGTTAGTTAGTGAATCAATGTCAAATAACCACTGAGGACCAGACCCAATAGGATTTGGTGTGTTCTCATTCACTTGACATTGTCACTTTCCTCAATTATTCTAGAAGAAGTATTAAAAACCAACAAGAAAACCATCATCAGCCTTGCTATCAAACTTTCCTAAGTGAGTTTTGGTATTGAGAATGGTACAAGGACACCAAAAAGGTTTGAAAAATCCTATAAAAGGTTTTCTATTATTTAAAAGCTCATAGGGTGTCTTGTTTTTAGGCTTAACTACTAAAACTCTGTTTTGGACATAGCAAGCAGTATTAACTGCTTCAGCCCAGAAAGTAATTGGAAGTTTTGAATCTGCCAACAGAGATCTAGCAGCCTCAATCAATGTCCTATTCCTTCTCTCAGCAACACCATTTTGTTGTGGAGTCCTAGGAGCACTGTATTGCCTCTCAATTCCTTTTTCCTCACAAAAGGTGTTTAGGTCATGATTTTTAAATTCAGTACCATTGTCTGACCTAATGACTTTTACCTTTTGATTAGTTTGGTTTTCAATTCTTAGAATAAGGGATTTGATCAGTCCACTTGTCTCATCCTTAGTCCTTAGAAAATATACCCAAGTAAATCTAGAGTAATCATCAACAATAACTAGGCAATATGATTTCTTACCTATACTCATAACATTTGTAGGACCAAACAGATCCATATGCAACAACTGAAGAGAATTACATATTGTGTTCAACTCTTTGGTCTTATGAGAAGTTTTGTGTTGTTTGCCTTTGAGACAGGCAACACAATGATCATCACAGGAAAAGACTTTGGAAGGTAAACCTCTTACAAGGTTGTTTTTAACAAGTTTATTCATTGTTTTAAAATTCATGTGACACATCCTTTTGTGCCAAAGTGATGACTCATCCAAAGAAGCTTTTGAAACAAGACAGTTTAGGGATGAATCAGTTGAAACACTTTCCATATCTAAGCAATATACATTATCCTTTTTGGGAGTTCTTAGTAGTATCATCTTTTCATCAACTATCTTGAATCCAGGGGCAAGAATAATGCATTCAGAATCTGTAAATAATATACTATGTTGTTTGTCACAAACCTGTGATACACTTAACAGGTTGTATCTCAACTGCTCAACATAGAATACATCTTCAAAGGTCATTTTACCTTTGGTTACATCTCCCTTACCACTTATCTTACCTCCATCTGGAGTATTACCAAAGGCAACATGTCCGCCATCAATTTTCTTGAAATTCTTGAGGCATGACATGTTCCCTGTCATGTGCCTAGAGCAACCACTATCAACATGACAGATGTTCTTCCCCTTGAGCTGCTGGTTACCCTGCACATAAGATTAAACAATTAGTATTCATTGGGGACCCAAGCCAAAGTGGTCTTTGATCTCCCTTTCTATTCAAAGTATTTACATTCCTTTTTTATGAGGTTTTTAAACTCAGAGCACTCTTTATTTGAGTACTTTGTCAATATGATTGGCTTAGCAGCATAAACACTAGAAGCAGTACAAACCTTAGCAGTACTAACAGAGTTAGCAGTATTAACAGGTTTCGCAGTATTAACCTTGTTAGCAGCACTAACAGAGTTAGCTGTATTAACTTTTGAAGAAGTACTAACAATGTCAGCAGCACTAACATTGTTAGCAGTAGTATTACTTCTAGCAGCACTATCATTTTTAGTGCTTTTAGGAACCCACATATTGACACTTTCTTTAGTAGACTTTTTCTTCATGTGGATTTTAGATTTAACAGATTTCTTAGCCACATGGTTCTTTTCAATCTTCCTATAACCCAAGGGTTTTTGCATATGTCTTTGAAAGTTCATCCTTTGGTTTATAGGATTGAAATAACAGTGTTTGGCAAGATGATTCAATTTACCAGAGATAAAACAAGGTTTTGGTCTATTGATTTTACTCAGATCAACCCCTTGTTTTTGGGCCCACTGATTATTCTAGTTTCTTTGATTTCCCCTCTTTTTATCCTGTTTTAGGAGCTCATTCTTCTTACATGCACACTTTTTGCAAGGACCTGGATTCACAATTGTGGTATGTTTGTAATGGACCTTACCAGACTTTCCCTCTGTCTTCTCTAAGTCCTTAGATTTGATCCAAGCCCTTCCACAGTCCTCATTGGTGATAATGTTATTCTCTACAGGAATCTCACCACTCACCTTGTTCTCCTTACTCTTGCCAACCTCTTTCTCAGTCTTATCCTCAACAACTACCTCATCTAAGGGATCTATTTCAGTGGCTCCCTCAGGCAAGTCCTTCCTATCTTTGGTGTCTAACAGGTCTGAAGTAGGAGGGATGTAATTGTTGTTATATGGTGGAGGTGTGGCATTGTATCCAATTGCTTTTCTCAGCTTATCATGAATCTGAGTTTGTAGTAAAGAGTCCATTGCTTTAGAAGCATTGGAAAACTTTTCTACATCAAGCTTGACCTTGGTTAGCTCCTCTCTCAACTTTTCACTCTCCTCTTTAGATTTGGTCAGTTTAAGTTCTAGATCCTTTTTCTCCCACTTCCAGTAATTGGTGTCATATGAGTGTTGAAGTCTATTGGCTTGAAAACCTTTAATCTGTTCCTCAAACCTCTCAACAATTCTCACATAATCTTTGATATCCTTTCCTAATCTCTTAAGGTCATCACTCATCTTCTGGTTGTGATCCTTGTACCTTTTAACAGTGTCTATGCAAGTTTTAGAACAGAGATTAGAATTTACCTCTGATGGGAGATCAGATACTTCAGCCATAAGAGCTTGATTCTGGATAGCTTCTTCTGCTTGATCACTCCAATCAAACCCCATTTCTTGTTGAGAAACAAGGGCTTGAGCAGAGTTTCTGTTATTATTGAAGTTTCCAGACTGTGCTTGTTGATGGTTGTTGTTGTGAGACACTCCACTTCTGCATTCCCTGGCAAAGTGTCCCTTCAGATGGCATTTGTAGCACTCCACCATTGATTTATCAAACCCTGCTCCATCTTCTCTTCTTTGGGAGAAGTTGTTCCTCCCAGTCCTCTTTATGAACTTGTTTACCCTCATGGACAGCATGGCCATCTGCCATTTAATATCCATCTCTTCCAGATCATCAGGATGAAGTTGTTCTAAGTCATCATTAATCAAAGAGGAATTTCCATGGCTGGAAAGAAAGGCTTCAAACACAGACTCGGTGCCTTTTTCTGGATTGGCTCCATTGGCAGCATTAACTGATTCAGGGTTAGAAGAAGAATCAATTGATGCTGAAAGGAGTGTAGCATTATGAATATATCCAGAAGGCTTCTTCTTTGCCTCCACCTCAGCTTCAAATACTCTAAGATCATTGTACAGATCATCAAGTTCTTTCTCTTCCAACTGATCATTCTGTCTGAATGAAACAATGTACATGGTCCATTCATCTCCAAGGGACCTTGAGAACTTTATGTTTACATCATCTTGATCAATCTGAACTCCAATAGTAGCTAGTTCACCAATTAGTTTATTAAACCTGTCAAAAGTTTGAGTCATGGACTCATTCTTAGTTGACATGAAGTTTTCATGTTGTTGCTTCAAGATTGCCTTTTGATTTCTCTTGGTACTTTTGGTACCAGAGAATCTCTTCTCTAGAGCAATCCAGAGCATCTGTGCATCAGTACAATTGCAGAATTGGTGCTGATACTCATTGGGAATGGCCAAGAGCCGTGTGCTCAAGGCTTTCATCTCTGTCTGCCTTGTCTTTCTTTCTACATCCGTCTTTGGAGGGGTTCTTTTGCCATCTTCACCAATCTTTCCTGCATCAGATGGGCCATTCTCAATGATGTCCCACAAAGAGTAATCTGTGAGGAGAATGTATTGCTTGATTCTGATCTTCCACATGTCAAATTCATTAGATCTGAGCATTGGAACCTTTGAGACCAGAGTACTATTTGATTCAGCTGTGTTTTCCATGATGAATAAGATTTCTGAGAATACTAGCTCTGATACCACTTGTCAGGATCTTAATTCTAAACAAGAATAAACACTTAGAAACAATATCAAAGAAGTTTGCGGAATAACACTTTGATATTCAATAATTAATGGAAAAGTGAATCATAAGAACAACTTGTAAACTTTATTGAATGATTATAAAGTTACAAGATTCAACACACAACCTCAATATTGATGAACAAGCTCACCAATACGAATTCTACTTCTCTAGAATTAGGATTACAAACCTTGAGGTTGATTCTCTTTATGAAAACAAAAATTCAGAATTCTAAAAAGTTCTATTTAAACTATTCTGACTAATTCTATATATACTGAAGATAAAAGATAATTATAAATAATAAAAGATCTTCAAAATAATCTTCCATCTTTATCTTCAAGCTTTCCATAATCTTCTGCACGAATCTTAATTGTCTCATAAGCAGCACTAAGTCTTCAGCAACATTAATATTTTGAGAAGTATTAACCTTCAGCAATACTAACTACTAGCAGTACTAAAATTGCTTAGCAGTAGTAATCTCCTCTAGCAGCATTAACCTTGACTTAGCAGTACTAATCTTGTTCAGCAGTATTAACTTCACTCAGCAACATTAATCTCAGAAGTAGTAACCATTTAGTTCCAGCAGCATTAACCATACTTGTGCATTTCTGAATTTCCCAACACTTAAGCTCCCTCAACTGATTAAATCTCGAAATAGCCGCTCAAACTCTCGAACGAAGCAACCGAAGATTTTTCGGAAACCGAACGAGATTTCACAAACTTGATATGGGTGATCTTTGATTGATCAGAACTGTAACTTGAATTCAATCTCTCATATCTAAATGGAAGTTTCGTATTAGTTTTGTTCTTTCTTTTCTCCCTCTCCTTAGCTTGATCTTCTTCTTATAGTTTAGTCCATTTAACTTTTAATTTAGAGTATTATGGTGCTAGTTTTAAAAATACGAAATCATATAAGGCAGACACTTTAGAAATACCCTTTTTGAGATAGTGTGGGTTCTCGTAACCAAAACCCCAACACTCAATACTCTCCTTAGGTTTGTTTAGGTGAATGGTTTGCTCAGTTTGACCCAAAGTATAAAGTTCTTCCTCCAAAACATTCACTTTTTTAGTTAAAGATTTATTTTCTTTCTTTAATGATGAACACTTTTTTGCAACTTCTTTAACCTTAAATTCACACAATTTAAATTTAGAAGTAGTTTCAGACAATTGATTATGAATTATAGTCTTCTCTTTTGCGATGGTATCAATGTTCTTGTGTAAAGCCTCAATCAATACGTTCTTCTCAGCAATATCATTGATGAGTTTCAGTATTGACTTGTTTTATTGATACCTTTCTCGCGTTTAAGCTTAGACTGTAATTCATGGAGTTCAATCATCATGACATTCATTTAGTATAAGAAATCTGATTCAGACATATCACATACCTCTTCATGGTCTTCACGATCAGAATTTGCTTCCGCTTCAGTATCATTTTTACCCATAAATCACATATGACCCTTTTCTTTTTTCTCTTCATCATATTCAGAGTGATCAAGCCAGTACTCGTCTTCGGCCATTAGTGCTTTGCCAGCCTCCTGTTGCTTGGCCAAAAGCATCTTGTTCTTGTAGTATTAAGAATTGCGGACCTTCGGTTTCTGACATTCCTTTGCATAGTGGCCTACTTTTCCGCAGTTGTAGCATTTAACTGGATCAGACTATTTCTTTTCCTCACTCATATACCTCTTCTCGTCAAGCTTCTTCTCTTTAAACCTCTTGTTTTCAATCCTCTCTTTGTGCTCGTAATTTCTCGAACCCGATGAGTATCTCTGACTATTCGACCCCGTCTTCTTATAGAATTTCTTCTGGAAAGCTTTTGTAAATAACAGCATGGCCTGTTTCAGGTTCTCACAGTCATCGGAGTCAGAATCCTCCGCACTATCAGCTTCCTCAGATTCAGAAACTACAACCTTGTTCATCTTCTTCATGCTCACATATCTCTTTTCTTTCTTTTTCACCACCAAAGCAACGTGATCTGCAACCACTTTCTCAGCTTTCCTTTTCTCATCCTTAATCTCATCAACCTCTTCTTCATTCTACCTGAGAATCTCATATACCTCGTGAAGTGGTCTCTCGTTTAAATCTTTCATTTGCTTCATTTGCCTTGTGAACCTCTTCCACTCGGGCTGTAAAATGCTCATAAACTTGACATTCAACTCTATTTGAGACTTCTTGACTTCGTTGTTGCTGAGTTCGTTCAGAAGTGTCACAAATCTATCATAGGTTGCTTCAAAAGATTCACCCTCCTTAGCCTTGAATTCTTCGTAATTATTCAGGCAGTTTGAGACTTTCAGTTGGTTACCGATCTTGGATCCGAGCATCATTTTCTTGAGCTGATCCCACATCTCTTTGCCCGTGGCATTGTAGCTATCAATCATTACATAGATCTCGTTCGGAAACCCTTGCAGAATGAATGACCTCGCCAATCTATCAGCTTTAACTCTTTTCCTTTGTTCATCATTGTATTCCTCAAGTGGCAATGGGTACTCCTTGTTGACTACTTCCTCACCATTTTCTCCTTCAGTAGACAAAATCTTTGTCGCAGGTTTCATCACTCCTTCCTTGAGAGATAATCTGATATAGTCTCCTATGTCATTGCGGTCTATAAAATCGAGGAACCTATCATTCCATTGTTCGTATTCACCTTTAAAAAGCACTAGTGGCTTCACATCCGTACTAATAACTAAAGCTTGTCTGGAAGTCATCCAGACAAGAACACTGTACAATAAAAACTTGAAATGATCGTTAGTTCAAATGAATTGAAAATACAGAAAGAATTTTCAGAAATAAAATTTCCAAAAATCTCCTAAGTATGTAATTCGCACACCACACTATGACCAAACAATTCGCACAAACAAACTATTCTTAAGAATTCGCACACAAGCACAATATTCAGAATTCGCACACTTCAGAATTCGCACGAAGCTATATGCGAGTTCTAAGAATTTGCACACAACACTAAGGGAAATCTAGACTTAGAAAATTTCTAAAAACAACTTTTTGCACAACAGAAACATACGAATTTTGTACTTAGAAACTTTTTCAAACTCAAACAATTCGCATAGATACAAATTTTATTTTTAGAAAATTTTAAAACTTTATATGCAAAATCTGATGAATTCGTATATCACCCTTATGCGAATTCTGAACAATTCGCATAAAGCACTATGAGAATTCTAGGAATTCGTATACCACTATGTGTGAGTTCTTTACTTTTCACATGCATATGCGAATTCTGTCCTTAGAAATTTTTTTAACAAACTTTTTGTATAAATGAGTTTTGCGAATTCTGACTTTTCGCACACAGGCTTCTATGAATTCAGAGGAATTCTCATCCTACACATATGCGGATTCTATACATGTAAAATTTCAGACAAAATTTATGCGAAATCTTCTCTTTATGCGAGTTCTTCAGTATCCCATGCAAGTTCTTCAGATTTTATGCGAATTCCGTGGATCTCGAACTAAAATCACTTTAATTCGGCCAAAAACTCCATCAAATCTTCGAATTATTATCCCAAACTTCACCAAATTGATCTACTATACTATTAGAACCTTTTACAAATGATTAATTTCAAAGAAATTCAATTAAAAGTACAAATTGAATCTGAACAGTGCGTATGAACTCGTGAAAAGAAAACTCGTAAAATCTCAAAAATTGATCAAAAATACAGTGCAAGATCACTACAAATCAATTAAAGATTTGTCTAATACAACATAGGAACTCACTAGACTCAATTTCTTTCACAATTACACAAACTTGAAAATTCGATCAAAAACTCAACAAATAGTGCGAAACTCCATTTTCTTGACTGATTTCAATTTGAATTTTGCTCTGATACCAATTGATATTTCCAAAGATCAAGTTCTTATCACGGAATTACGATTGAAATGACAATATGCCAATCAAATAAACTTTGTTTCCATTTTAATCAAGAATTCGTACAATGTGCTCTCTGACTCTCTCTCTCTCTCTCTAGAATCTGTGTTCATGTATATTTTTGAATCTGATACAATTAGCCATATATCTACTTTAAACACACTTATATACTAACAACACTTACAACACATTACTTTGACTTTGACTTGAGCATGAGAGTTTGACTTGAGCTTTGACTTGACTTGACTTTCATTCTTCAGACTTCATGATTTTGTATCCAACAGATTTATGCACTAACACTATTGTTGTCTCAGTGGTTTACACATTTTGAGCCTATTATTAAAAGCAATCATCATGTGCTTAATTCTTTCATACACAAGCCTGAATACATAGAGAATTTGTTTTTCTGTCTAAACGTTCATAGAATAAACTTGTGTTATTCGATGATTGAATGGAAGACCTGGGGAAGTGAACATCAAAAAACTCCTTTCCAATGTGTATTTGTTACACACAGTGGCTTTGTGCTACTGACAGACATTCTTAACTGATTCATTTGTTGATTCAGGTGTTACACTCTTATTTGTCTAAATTTGAAAAGATTTGGATAGATACATTATGAATTGAAGGATATTCAGAGGTTCATGTGATAAAGATCAATGGTCGGAAAAGTTTCATGATATTTCTTGATAAAGTTTTGATGATTTATGTGCTACATCATCAAAAAGGGGGAGAGACTCAAGAAATGGAGAAGCTAATTTCAAGAAATGTTTGTTGAAGAACAATTTTGGAGTTGATCAAGAAACTGAAAGGAATCTAAGGGAGAAATTTTTTCAAGAAAGATGATTTGGAGAAAGTTAATTGCAAGATTTTGTCAAAGAATGCAAGATTTTGTGGGAATTGTACCGAGTTGAAAGAGAAAAGTTCAAAGAATTCAGAATGTTCGCTGAAATTTTCTTTGAAGTATGTTTGCTGAAGAAAAGAGAGCTAAATATAAAGATAGTTTCTTTCTGAAGTCTGAAAGAGGTTTCTACAACCTTTGGGGGAGATTGTTAAAGATTCTTGAAGAACATACTCACATATTTTGGGAAGATTACTGAAATTTTGAAGACTGCTAAGTAAAAAGGGGAGATTGTTCTATGAATCTAAAAGTTAACTTTTGTTTATCCAAAAAGGGGGAGATTAAATTTGTGAAAGAAATCTACAAAGGGGGAGATTGTATTGCATATCTTTTTGAAGATGATCTTGAATCCAAAGGGGGAGATTGTTGGTGCATAAATATGTTGGATACAAGATCATGGTGATTGAAGATGAAAGTCAAGTCAAAAGCTCAAGTCAACTCTCAAGCTAAACTCAAAGTTTTTGTAATAAAGTCAAAGTCAAAGTGCATTAGTGTTGTAAGTGTTTTTGTCTTTGAAATGTGTTAGGGTATAAATAGTTTAGTTTTTGTTCGTAGACTCATATGACTATTTGAGAGTTTGAGTTTAGAGAGAGAAAAATGATTTGATAATCGAATCTTGTTGTCATCATTGATAATTTGTGATAAGAACTTGTTATTGTGGGACTCATAGAATACCGAAATTTCTTCGGTTCAGAAAAGCTTCGTACAAAGCATGATAGCCATGCATCAGGATATGACGAATTTGGCTTATCCTCTCGGTGACGCTTTGGCCGAAGTCCTTACTTAGTTGGACAAGCTTCTCCATGATAATCTCAATCTCACTCTCTCGATTTTCACCCTCAAAGCTTCTTCGGATGCCAGGGATCAAGAGCTGGCCTCTCTCAAGCAAAGGGCTAACTCACATGATGTTATCAATGAAAAATCTTGGAGTCCCTTGCCACTCTTCATAAGAAGATTGATGATCTTCCAGAATCGGTTTCTAGGTGTCGACAGGAAGAGTGGGATCTTGATCTGGGTGATGCAGCTTGGGAGTGAGGATCATGCTTGTCTTCACCGTATCGATTGGCAGATGGGTTGTGTGTCAGCCAAAGCTGGTGTTTCTTCCCCGTCAGCCGCTGAGGGGGAGAAACCTGTTGAGAGGGAGCATCATACCCCTCTTCCAAAATTACTAGCATCCACCGAGAAGAAATTCACCAAGAGGAAATCTGTCGAGAAGAAGTTCACCATGAAAATATCCACCGGGAGGAAACTCAACGAGAAGAATCTGGAAGATCGACTCCAACCGATCTAGCAGAAGGAGAGGGAACTGACAATTTGATGCAGCCGAAAATGTCGAAGTGTCTAAGGGGGAGCCGATTAAAGATAAGGGAAAACATAAAATGACCGACGAGGAAGAAGATGCGGAATTGAAACGATTCAATGAGGCTAGAACCAAGCGCTTTGCGGATGGTCTAAAACAAGCACCTTCACCGAAGACAACCTCTCAATTTGGGTTGTCGATCGAGGAATTGGTACCACAAAACCCTCATTACACGAAGAACCAACTCCCCAATCACTGATGTGAAAATCATAAGGCCTAAGAAGAAAGGTGACTCTATCTGGTTGCTTATCACAAGGGAGGATGGATCAAGACAAACCGATAAGCTTGAATGGTTTAAGTTGCTTGGTGTTTCTGAGTGGTTTAAAATATTTGATTTCATAACCAAGAGTAGGAGTTCTTGTAAAGTTGAAGTTGAAAAATTCATCTTTGATATTCAGACAAAGATGAGAACTTACCGACAAAAGTAGGGATTCGTGCACACTACTGTTGAACTAAAAATCATTGCAAAACTCAAGGCAGATAATCCTCCCTCCTCCTCCAATCCTAAATCTCGGTCATCCAAGAAAGAAGGTGTGTTTCAAAAGATGGCCAAGTAAGGAAAGGTGCCACACACCTCCAACCTTGACTTATCCCTACCGACTTCTGTGCCTCAGTCTTCTACTACCATCATCCTCGAGCCTGAGTATGGGATCTTCTTCAACGATGGCCTCTGCCAAATCCGCTTCTATAGAGCACATCAGATCCCAATTGTAGACAATACCTCCTCTATGGGATTCTTCAGATTATTCCAATAGGTGATCATGTCATGGCTCTCTACCAAGCTGTGACTTCCGAACTGAAGAAGAGGAATTATGTTATTCTCTATTTCATCAAGTTCTAATCAATAACAAAATACTCAAGATAAGAATCACAAATCATATTCATTGATTCCAAACTCAAAGATTACAAATTACAACTTTCTCTCTCTAAACTCTCTCACTAGAAACGTATTCTAATTAGCTCTTCTCTATTTTGCTCTCTCTCTCTCTCATTCGTGTACATACTGATTACAAAGATAAACAAGGTATTTATACCTATAACAATTACAAAGAAAGTAAAATACAAATACATTGACTTTGACATTTATTAACAAAAGACTTTGACTTTGATGAGAGTTGACTTTCTCATCTTCGACTTTTTGATCTTTTGTCTTCAATCTTTATGATCTTGAATCCAACATATTTATGCTCTAACAGATTCCATCCATGGTGATCCTTTAGAAGAATCCTAGTTGGTCTATCTTTTCTTTGTTATACTTGTGTTTGTTTTGCTTCGTATTGTAATCTTTCCTATAAAAGATTAATACAAGTACATTTTTTCTTTAAGTAAATAGTTATATAGCTTATTCTTTTGTTCATTTTATACATGTAAATGTCGGATACTCTAAAAAATCCAAAAAGAAACAAAAATAATGGTCTATGTGAAAAATAACCCAAAAGAGTAAAACATGGTCAAAATGCATTATTCATTAACTCTTCTCTTTTATTTAAGTATGGGATGTCATCATCAAATAGGGGGAGATTGTCGGGTCATCAAGGATTTGAAGATGACCTCCCTTTTCAGCTTGTAACCTCATATATTTAGAAGGTTGAACATCTCCATACTTAGTTTATTTTAAGGTTATTTGTAATAACTTAGTTGTGCTTTAAAAGATCGGTGAAATCGAAGACCAACCGAATTCAACAGGAAGTGAGCCTACTGATGCGGATCAAGACAAACTTCACAAGTTCTAAGCTATCCCAGCCGAAGAGATACTCATTCTTCGACAGACTATACTCCTGCCGATACCTGTTTGTGTATTCGGGAAGACACCCTCTGCCGATACTATCTATTCGGCATAACTCCTCTCTGCCGATCCTTCGGCAGACAAACCTTCTGCTGAACTTTCTCTTAATTTGGATATCTCCTTTATGGTCAAATCATCATAATTTGACTATACCCCTTTCTCTCCAACATCCTTCTGACAAAATGAATGGAACCTTCTATTGCACAAAGGATATTCACCCTAGTTCTGATTTGATAGGGACTTTCTCCAAAAGATCTCAAAAAGATTTATACCAGGAATATTTTATTGAGATATTGTCTTATCAAAGTACAAAAGCTCTTTTTGTATCTTGATAAGTCACTTCAAATATCTTATAATTTATTATAGAAAATCTCAAGGATCCAATCTCAGTTTGACAAGTGTCCTTTGCATTTAATGCATAAGGTAGTATATAAAGGTGAAGACATCCTCCCATGCAAGCCACACTTTCATCAAGAGAACTAAGTGCACTAAAGCAAAAATTGGCAACTATTTTCTCTCATCTTCAGAGCTTTTAAACTTTGTGTTTTCTAAGTTGTGTTCTAAGTTTCTAAGTGTAGATTATTAGAATAGTTTACTTGTTCTTTTCCGCAACAATCATTATTGTTTTCTATGTGTAATTCTTGATATTTATATCAATAAAATAATTTAAATTAAGTGAAAATTTTGTGTTTTGTATTCAACCCCCTTCTAAAATACTTGTTTTACTTATTTGAGACCAACATTTTTAATAATCTGCAAGGATGGTTGATATTGGTTTGTAAGGTGTGTAACATTTACACAGTTTATATTTGATTTTGCTTATTGTCAGGATCGAATTCTTAACAAGAATTAATACTCAGAAACTAATATCAAAGAAGTTGCGGAAAAACACTTTGATATTTAATGAAACAGTAATCAAAAACAGTATATAATTATCAAACAGTAAACTTGTATTGAATGCTTAAAGCTACAAGATTACACACTCAACCTCAATATTGATGAACAGGCTCACCAATACGAATTCTACTTCTCTAGAATTAGGATCTATGCCTTGAGGTTGATTTTTCCTTTTAAAAAACAATTATAAAAAAAAATAAATTATTTCTATCTATTCTACACATTCTATACATATACTGATAAAAAGATAATTACAAAGAATAAACAAATCTTCAGAATATATTCCATGTATATCTTCTAAGTATATCTTCAGTATATCCAGCTGTAGTACATTCCATCCGGATCTCTTTAGCAGCATTAACTATGCTTAGCAGCATTATCTTCTTCCAGCAGCATTAACTGTAAGCAGTACTAACTACTAGCAGTACTAACTAGCTAAGCAGTACTAACTTTGTTCAAGCAGCACTAACTTTAACTAGCAGTAGTAATTCTACTAGCAGTAGTAACACTTAGCAGTATTAATCTTCAACTTGTTCTGGCAGTAGTAACTACACTTGTACTAGCAGTAGTAACTACACTTAGTAGAATCTTCAGTTCCCAACAATCTCCCCCTAACTTGACTTTTAGAAGAGAAGTCAAGTTCTTCAGATATTCTTCTAGAAGATCTTTTTGATGCTCCCAAAACTTCCAAGATCATGCTCCTAAGTCTGGATTCAGTCCAAAACTCTGATTGATTATCCTCTGAATTAGGTACTTGGCCATTTCTGAATTTGGTGCACAACCCAACTTCTTCTTTAGCATGGCATGAACCTTCAGTCTGGTCTGATTATATACTCTATCCACTAGGAAGTATTCTGTGTGATTTCTATCCAAAGTCACTGCATATACTCCACTAGTTTCATATAGAGTCCAACTTGTGACTTCTTTAAACACACTCTTGATGACCTGGTCCACTTCTTCAGGTTTGAACATCATGCATAGATACTCCATCACCAGTTTTGTAAGAGAAATTCCTGGAGTATTCAGATGATCTGCATACAGCTTAATTCCTATGTCAAACATCTCTTCTATATCAGATCTAGAGCATGTTCTGAGAATCTTGACCCAAGTGTTGAATACTTCATACTTATCACCCTTCCTCTTGAGTCTGATGTAATCTTTTCCATCCATTGTCAGTATATCCCAGTGAATGATCTCAGGTGGCTTAACTCCAACAGGTTCTGCAGAAATTGGTTCAGGCACTTTGTCCATCACTACCATATATAAGCTTACATTATCTTTGATTGATGACTCTTGCTGGCTTGATGACTCAGGTGCCACTTCTTCTTCAGCAACCTTCTCAGCTTCTCCTTCAGATACTCTAGGCTTCTTAGTTGACTTTCTCCTAGCCATCATCTTTGTTCTTTTCAAAGTCCTTAGACTTTCTCCCAGAGTGGCCTCTTTTTAGGTGGAGTCTCTTGCTCATCTGGAAAGGGCTTTTGGAAATCAAAGTCATTGCTTTCTTTCATCCTCTTCTCCATTTCCACCCTTGCAGTTTCATTTCCTTGAAGCTTTTTCATCTCTGAATCATACAGCTCTTTAATTTTCTCAAAGGACATCTTTGAGAACATCTCCTTTCTGACTCCTACAGCACCTTTGAGAAATATAATCATCTTGTTTCTCTCTTGGGTACCTAGGAAAGTCTGTGAGGGTTGTCTCTTCTTTCCAGCCTTTTTCACCACTAATTTCTTCAGAGTTGCAGCTTTCTTTTGTGCAATTTCAGTTGCCAGACTCTTTTGATAAGCTTCATTCAGTTCAGCAGCCAGAGCCTTTGCCATCTCCCTGTCCTTTTCCATCTGAACTCTTTCTTCCTTTTCAATATCCTCTTGCATCTTCCTGGCTAAGGCTTCATCTGATTCAACCAACCTTTGCTTCTTGACTGGTTGATCAGATTCTACCATCTTTGCCTTTCCTTTGTCTTTATTCATTTCCTTCTTACTGTTATCTTTCTTGATTACTTCACCTTGTTCTTTGATGATTACTCCTTTGGTCTTTGAAGTGACCTTGGGAGTATCATTTTTGGCTTTGAGTAAGGTTTCTGCAATCTCAAGATCAGTTAATACTTCTGTCACCATTTCTGCTGCTTGTTTATTTTCAGCAGTAGTAACTGTTTCTGCTGCTTGTTGTGTTTCTTTTTGCACTGATTCTTTTTCTGTTTCTTCTTTCTGCTCCCCCTCAACATCAAATTTGTTTCCATCAAGCTCCCCCTCTTTTGTAGCTTCTTCCATATTGATCTCCCCCTTTTTGGGAGCATCGTTTTCTGATATCCTTCTCCTTAGCACAAAATGTCTCTTCTTCTTTTTCTGTACTAGCTTCATAACCAATTTCTTGAGTTTGGTAATTTGCACCTGTTGGGACAAGATGACCAATTTCATTTCTTCAATCTCTTTGCCTTGGTTGATGACATCTTGGTTGATGCTTCCCATTGTTTCCATCAATTCTTCATAGTTATATCTGTCCTCACCTTCTCCAGGAGTGTTACCCCCTATTGAAGGATCATTGGATCTTTTTGAAGTGGAAGTCTTCTGCCTAGCAGAAGCACTATCCACCCCCTTGGTTTCTTGGCACCAGGGACCTTCAAATGATTGCTCATTTAAAGTTGCCATGGGGGAGGTCTTATTGATGTTGCCACTTTCCTCCTCTGTGCTAGCAGGAGTAGTGGCAGCCTCAGCACCCATATGCTCTACCTCCTCCTCAGAGAGCACCTCCTTGGGGTTGGGAGACACCCCTGTGGTTTCCCTTTGGATATTCTCTAAAGGAGTATTCTCCCTTAGAGGGCTTAAAGGCTTAGGGGTTTCTGGTACAAGAAGGGAAGGAGCCTTCTTTACCTGTTTTCTCTTATACGTATGGGAAATTGGAGAGGTTGGTTTTGTAAGAATGGACTGGGGAATAGTTTTTGAGTGAGAAGGTTGGGCTTGGCTAGCAGTGGGATGGTCTAATGAGGGCCTTGACCCTGCTGCCATACCTTCAATGGTTTGGGACACCACCATCATTGTAGAGAACAATGGGGTGTCAACTCCTTCCGAGTCCCCAGCAGATCTTCTCATATTTGAGAAAACCTTGCCTTTGGGGGGTTTAGGTACATATACCCCAACAGGTTGAGGTATGTCCGTCAATTCATGGTTAATTACTTCCTGAACAAACCTGGGATACATAAAGAAACTCTTTTTGTTTCCCATATTTGATACAAGATCACTGAAAATCATCTTTGAGAAATTGTACCTTCTGGATGTAGCCAAGCATACCAAAGCATATGCAATTGGACTGCTGAACTCACTCCATCCAGTGGTCTTTTTGGAGAAGCAATGCATCAGGGTATGAACAAGAAAACGCCATTGGGGTGAAAACTTTGCTTTTGAGAATTTGAAAACTCCCAATGGGCCTCCATACCCCATTCTAGTAAGATTACAAACAGTTCATCATTAGAGATAGACATTATACCAGAGGCATCGTCTAGACGTAGACTGATGCGAATGACCTCTTCAGTAACTGTTAATGGCTTGCAACACACGGTTGTCTTTATCATTTGCACACCATTTTCAGCAACAATGGTGGCATTTGCCCAGAACAACCTCTGATGTTCGATGTAGATGGTAGGGGCAACAGTGAGAGCATGAGCAATGTGACTTGTCTTGAGGAAATCCACAATCTGGTGGAATCCTTCTGCTTGTTTGGGCTTCTGCAGCATTGCGATCTCATTGTGCTCATCGATAAACGCCATGGATGCCATTGAACTGAGATTTTCTTGCCTGGAAGACTAGGTTCTTCAGAGAAAAAGGATTAGAAGAGCAAGTGAACAGTATGCAAAGAGTCGTTATGAACGTTTAGGCGGGCAAAGGGTATTTATAGTATTCGGATTAAAAGCAGTATTAACCTAGAGCAGTATTAACTAACTAGAAGTATTAACCGCGAGCAGTATTAACTGACTAGCAGTATTAACTGCGAGCAGTATTAACTAACTAGCAGTATTAACTGCAAGCAGTATTAACTGACTAGCAGTATTAACTGTGAGTAGTATTAACTGCGAGCAGTATTAACTAACTAGCAGTATTAACTAACTAGCAATATTAACCAACTAGCAGTATTAACTAACTTACTCCTTGAAGCTTAGGTTGAATTGAGTACTGCTATGTATGCCCTGAAAAGGTAGATTAGTAGCACCAAGAAACTATAATATGCAGTTATATATCCACTTTTTGAGATAAAGCTTATTCAGTGTTGATCATTCCCACACTTGTTACCAAGAAAGTGAATCTACCCACATCAAAAGCTTTGGTGAATAGATCAGCAAACTGGTTGTCAGTATGAACTTTCACAACATGAATAAGTTTCTTTTCATTACAGTCTCTTATGAAGTGATACCTGATCTCAATGTGCTTAGTCTTAGAGTGCTTGACAGGATTATTTACAATGCTGATAGCACTGCTATTATCAATAAAGATGGGAGTGTGTAGAAAGGTTACCCCATAGTCCAACATTTGATTCTGAATCCATAAGACCTGAGCACAGCAACTTGCAGCTGCTATGTACTCTGCTTCTGTTGTAGATGTGGACACTGTGGTTTGTTTCTTGCACTGCCATGAAACTAGTCTAGCACCCAAGAACTGACATCCTCCAGAAGTAGACTTTCTGTCCAAGTTTGCCCCACCTAGGTCACTGTCTGAGTATGCAATTAGGTCAAAGGGTGAGTCATGAGGATACCAAAGTCCCAGTCTGGGTTGACCTTTGAGATATCTGAATATCCTCTTAACGGCTTGAAAGTGAGATTGCTTTGGCCTAACTTGGAATCTTGCACACACACAGACTGGAAACATTATATCAGGCCTTGATGTTGTGAGATACATGAGAGAGCCAATCATAGATCTGTAATGATGCACATCCATATCCTCCCCCTCAAGATCTACAGTTATCTGTTTGTGTGTTTCCATAGGTGTACTGGCAGGTTTTGAATCTGAGAAACCAAACTTGATTAAAATGTCCTGCACATACTTGGACTGACATATGAAGATGCCATCTGACTTCTGTTGAACTTGGAGTCCAAGGAAGAAAGTAAGTTCCCCCATGGAACTCATTTTAAACCTTTGATGCATGAGGTCCTCAAACTCCTTGCACATGATATCTTTTGTAGATCCAAAGATAATGTCATCAACATAAATTTGGACCAACAAGATATCCTTCTTCTTTCTCTTGATAAATAGAGTCTTATCAATGACTCCTCTTTCAAAGCCATTGTCCAAGAGGTAGGATGACAGAGTGTCATACCATGCTCTTGGAGCTTGATGCAGTCCATAAAGAGCTTTCTTCAATTTGTATACTCTGTCTGGATAGCTTGGGTTTTCAAACCCTGGTGGTTGACAGACATATACCTCTTCTTCAATTGAACCATAGAGGAAAGCACTCTTTACATCCATTTGATAGACTTTGAAGTTCATGTAAGAAGCATAGGCTAGGAATAATCTGATAGCTTCTATCCTAGCCACAGGTGCAAAGACTTCTTCATAATCTATCCCCTCTTCTTGAGTATACCCTTGAGCCACTAGTCTTGCTTTGTTCCTTATGACAATTCCTCTTTCATCTCTCTTGTTCCTGAAGATCCACTTTGTGCCAATAGCTCTGTGACCTTTAGGAAGGTCTACCAAATCCCATACATCCTGTAGTTTGAACTGTAGCAACTCTTCTTGCATTGCTTCTATCCAGCTAGATTCTTTCATTGCATCATGTGCCTTTTTAGGCTCAAGCTGGGATAGAAAGCAGGACAGCACTGTATGCTGTTGATCTTGCATTTCTTGAAGTCTGCTCTGGTGTCTAGTCATCATAGGAGATGATATATCTCCTATTACCAGCTGTGGAGGATGATTCTTTTGAACTCTGGTGTTATGACTAGGTTCTTCATTAACATTAGCTTCTAGATTGGAGTCATTCAACTCAACTGAAGTGTTTTCAGCTGCTTCTTCTGATTCTTTATCTTCTTGATTCTCTTCATCTCTACTCTGACTTGGTCCAGTAGCTTGTTTTATTTCACAGTCTTCAAAAGAATTCACTGTGGGAGTGGGAAAGATCACTGATTTAGATACACTTTCTTGAACTTGTGTAGTCCCTGATCCTTCACCTCCTGAACCTGTATGATCATTACTACTGAAACCAAAGGAGTTAGTTAGTGAATCAATGTCAAATAGCCATTGAGGACCAGTTCCAATAGGATTTGGTGTGTTCTCATTGCATTTGACATTGTCACTCTCTTCAATTATTCTAGTAGATGAATTGAAAACTCTGTAGGCCTTACTTTGAGATGAATAACCAACCAGAAATCCATCATCTGCTTTGCTATCAAACTTACCTAAGTGAGTTTTGGTATTGAGAATGGTACAAGGACACCCAAAAGGTTTGAAAAATCCAATAAAGGGTTTTCTTTTATTTAAAAGCTCATATGGTGTCTTGTTCTTTGGCTTAACTACTAGAACTCTGTTTTGGACATAACAGGCAGTATTAACTGCTTCAGCCCAGAAGGTAATTGGCAGTTTTGAATCAGCCAATAGAGATCTAGCAGCCTCTACTAATGTCCTATTTCTCCTTTCAGCAATGCCATTCTGTTGAGGAGTCCTAGGAGCACTATACTGTCTCTCAATTCCTTTTTCCTCACAAAAGGTGTTTAGATCAAAGTTTTTGAATTCAGTTCCATTGTCTGATCTAATGACTTTTACTTTTTGATTAGTTTGGTTTTCAATTCTCAGGATAAAGGACTTGATCAGTCCACTTGTCTCATCCTTAGTCCTTAGAAAATATACCCAGGTGAATCTAGAGTAATCATCAACAATAACTAAGCAGTAAGATTTCTTGCCTATACTCATCACATTTGTAGGGCCAAACAGATCCATGTGCAATAACTGTAGACAAGAAGAAATAGAATTTATCTCTTTGGTCTTATGAGAAGTTTTATGCTGTTTGCCTTTGAGACAAGCAACACAATGATCATCACATGAAAAGACTTTAGAAGGTAAACCTCTTACAAGGTTGTTTTTAACAAGTTTGTTCATAGTCTTAAAATTCATGTGACACATCCTTCTGTGCCATAGAGAGGATTCATCTATAGAAGCTTTTGAAACAAGACAATTTAGAGATGAATCACTTTTAACATTTTCCATATCAAGACAGTATACATTGTCCTTTCTTGGAGTTCTTAGTAGTATCATGCTTTCATCAACTACTTTGAACCCTGGAGCAAGGATCATACATTCAGTATTTGTAAATAATATACTATGTTGTTTGTCACAAACCTGTGATACACTTAACAGGTTGTATTTTAATTGATCAACATAGTAGACATCCTCAAATGTCATCTTACCTTTGGTGACATTACCTTTTCCACTTATCTTACCACCAGTAAGATTGTCTCCAAAAGCAACATGTCCTCCATTAATATGCTTGAAATCCTGAAGGCATGACATGTTGCCTGTCATGTGCCTTGAGCAACCACTATCAACATGCCATAAGCTCTTTCCCTTGAGCTGTTGGTTGCCCTGCACATCAGATAAGTCAGTTAGTATGAATTAGGAACCCAAGCCAAAGTGGTCTTGGGTACCCCTTTCTCATCAAAATACTTGCATTCCTTTTTGACAAGATTCTTGAATTTTAACTCCTCATTCTTGGAGTATTTTGTCACAATTATAGGCTTAGAAACAGTTGTGCTGGTACCAGTACTGGTTTTAGAGGTATTGACTGCCTTGGCAGCACTTGCATGCTTAGCAGTACTAACCTTGTTAGCAGTAGTAACAGTGCAAGCAGCAGTAACTGTGTTGGCAGTATTAACCTTTGAAGAGATACTAACTTTATTAGCAGCATTAATGTTTTTCGCAGTACTAACACAGGTAGCAGCAGTAAAACCTTCAGCAGCACTAACCCTGTCAGCAGTACTAACAGTTTTAGTGCTTTTGGGCACCCACATTTTAATGCTTTCTTTAAAAATTCTTTTCTTTATGGGGCCTCTTTTTTCAACATGTTTCTTTCCAGCCTTTCTATAATCAACAGACTTTTGCTTACATCTTTGAAAGGTCATCTGTTGATTGATAGGATTGAAAAAACAAGATTTGGCCAGATGATTTAGCTTGCCACATATGAAGCAAGGTTTTGGTCTATTGATTTTATTCAGATCAACTCCTTGCTTCTGAGCCCATTGATTATTCCAGTTTCTTTGATTTCCTCTTTTTAAACCAGAATGTAGGCTCTTTGCTTTATAGCAATCACACTGTTTACCAGATGCATGATTCACAACTGTGGTCTGTTTGTAATGGACCTTGTTGTCTTTTCCTTTGGTCTTTTCTATTTCCTTGGATTTTATCCAGTCTTTCCCACATCCCTCATTGGTGATTATCTTGTTTTCTTCATGGATTTCTTTACCTATCTTATTATCTCTCTTCATACTGGCTTCTTTCTCAGTAATATCCTTAATCACTACTTCATCCAGAGGGTCTATCTTAAAGTCCTTATCAGATAAGTCCTTATTCTCCTTGGTTTCTAACAGGTCTGAAGTAGGAGAGATATAATTGTTGTTATAAGGAGGAGGTGTACTGTTGTATCCAAGACCAGGCTTCATCTTATCATGAATCTGAGCCTTTAGAAGAGAATCCATTGCCTTTGAAGCATATGAAAACTTCTCTACATCAAGTTTGACTTTGGACAATTCCTCCTTTAGCTTCTCACTCTCTTCTAAGGATTTAGACAGTTTAGTCTCTAATTCATTCTTTTCCCACTTCCAGTAGTTAGTATCATAAGAGTGTTGAAGTTCATTGGCTTGAAAGCCTTTGATTTGTTCTTCAAATCTCTCAACTATTAGAACATAGTCTCTTCTATCCTTTTCTAACCTTTTAAGGTCATCACACATACTTTGATTGTGATCCCTGTATCTTTTGACAGTGTCAATGCAAGTTTTAGAGCAAAGGTTAGAAATTACCTCAGATGGGAGATCAGACACTTCTGCCATAAGAGCTTGATTCTGAATGGCTTCCTCAGCTTGATCACTCCAGTCAAATCCCATTCCTTGTTGAGAAACAAGGGCTTGAGCAGGATTCTTGTTCTGAGTGTAGCCTCCATTCTGAGTTTGTTGGTGGTTGTTGTTAGACACAGCATTCCTGCATTCTCTTGCAAAGTGTCCTTTCATGTGACACTTGTAGCATTCCACCTTGGTTTTGTCAAAACCAGCTCCATCCTCTCTTCTTTGGGAGAAGTTATTCCTTCCTGTTCTTTTATTGAACTTCTTCACCCTCATGGATAGCATGGCCATCTGCCATTTTATATCCATCTCCTCCAGATCATCAGGGTGAAGTTGATCCAGATCATCATTGATTAATGAAGTGTTACTATGACTGGACAAGAAGGCTTCAAAGATTGTTTCAGATCCCTTTTCTGAACTTGCACCACCAGCAGTACTAACTGCTTCAGGAATGGCAGTAGTATCAGTGGCTGCTGAAAGAAGTGCAGAATTGTGGACATAACCAGTAGGTTTCTTCTTGATCTCTACCTCAGTTTCAAAAACTCTTAGATCATTGTATAGATCATCAAGTTCTTTCTCCTCCAGATTGTCACTCTGCCTATAAGAGACAGTGTACATAGTCCATTCATCCCCAAGAGATCTGAGGAATTTTCTGTTGATGTCATCTTGATCCATCTTTACTCCAACAGTGGCCAGTTCTCCAATGAGTTTGTTGAACCTATCAAAAGTTTGAGTCATGGACTCATTCTTTGATGAAGTAAAATTCTCATACTGCTGCTTAAGAACATCTCTTTGATTTCTCTTGATACTCTTAGTTCCAGCAAATCTTTTCTCTAGAGAATTCCAGAGAATTTGAGCATCAGTGCAGTTGCAAAATTGATGCTGATATTCATTAGGGATTGCCAAGAGCAGAGTACTCAAGGCCTTCATCTCTGTCTGCCTGATCTTTCTTTCACCATCTGTCTTTGGTGGAGGTCTTTTTCCATCTGGTCCTATTCTTCCAGATTCAGAAGGACCATTCTCAATGATATCCCACATTGAGTAGTCAGTGAGAAGAATATATTGCCTGATCCTTATCTTCCACATGTCAAACTCACTGGGTTTGAGCATTGGAACCTTGGAGACCAAACTGCTGCTTGATTCTGTATGATTTTCTATGATAGATGTTTCTGATTCAATAGGCTCTGATACCACTTGTCAGGATCGAATTCTTAACAAGAATTAATACTCAGAAACTAATATCAAAAAAGTTGCGGAAAAACACTTTGATATTTAATGAAACAGTAATCAAAAACAGTATATAATTATCAAACAGTAAACTTGTATTGAATGCTTAAAGCTACAAGATTACACACTCAACCTCAATATTGATGAACAGGCTCACCAATACGAATTCTACTTCTCTAGAATTAGGATCTATGCCTTGAGGTTGATTTTTCCTTTTAAAAAACTATTATAAAAAAAAATAAATTATTTCTATCTATTCTACACATTCTATACATATACTGATAAAAAGATAATTACAAAGAATAAACAAATCTTCAGAATATATTCCATGTATATCTTCTAAGTATATCTTCAGTATATCCAGCTGTAGTACATTCCATCCGGATCTCTTTAGCAGCATTAACTATGCTTAGCAGCATTATCTTCTTCCAGCAGCATTAACTGTAAGCAGTACTAACTACTAGCAGTACTAACTAGCTAAGCAGTACTAACTTTGTTCAAGCAGCACTAACTTTAACTAGCAGTAGTAATTCTACTAGCAGTAGTAACACTTAGCAATATTAATCTTCAACTTGTTCTGGCAGTAGTAACTACACTTGTACTAGCAGTAGTAACTACACTTAGTAGAATCTTCAGTTCCCAACACTTATATGTATATATATATATATATACACACACACACATAGAGGGTCCCCTTCTTTTGTTAAACAAAGTTTTAGTATTAACCTTGTTAACTAATCTGGACCGTTGATCTTGGAAATAAATAGATCCAATTAATTCATTTTTCTTAAAATAAATTAGGTGAACATGGACCAATGTGGTACTTCACTTATGAAGAAAAGGTAAAGTAGTAAAAACATAAAATTGATAATCAAGGAAACAATCCCACCTCTAGATTTCATGGCACGATGCAAGAGGAAGGTTTACCATTTCGAGTTTAAAGCATTCGATCAGGGTTTGATTCGATATCTTCTCAACTGATTCAATATTTTCATCGGTGAACACCTGATCAACGACATACATGGAACATAAAATTGATGTTCATATATGAAATTAGTTGTTCATATTTGTTAATGAATGAACCAAAATTGATGTTCATATTTGAAATTATGTTGATCCCAGATTAACAATAAATAAAGATATTTACTTCATTAATGTAGAACAAGAGATTAAAGAATAGAATGAAACTTGATCTCTTATTCATGATCTTGAATTACAATGGAGTTCATAGCACACTAGTCATCCTCATATTAGATCTAACATTAAGCTCTCTGACATGAGGATGTTTCTCACTCTAAGCTCTCTCTCTACATTGTATGTGTGTACTATCAAATGAACTCATTAAGCTAATACCCAAGACCAATTACAAAATACAAGAACTTTATAAAACGTTAAAGTTTTTGGTTGTTAATTCCCAGTTTTATCAAGTTCTATTCACAAAATCAATCACAACATGACAATAACAAGTTTTTCAATCTACTTGTTTCAATTCAATTGATGAATTCGTATACAACAGTTTTCTCTCTCACAAACTTTCTCTCTCTAACTTGAATGCGTACAACTCTACAACTGCTCTGACTTCTACTACTTGTTACAACCACTAAGCTAGTCACATGTCTCTTAAAAACAAAGACACACGCTTTTACAAAGACAGCTAGAAACAAAACACAATACAAAGACTTTGACTTTGACATTTATTACAAAGTTGACTTTGACTCTCACTTGAGAGTTCACTTTGAGCATTTAACTTGGTTGACATTCAACTTCAGTAATCATGATCTTGTATCTAACAAATATGTGCACTAACAATCTCTCCCTTTGGATTCAAGATCATCTCAAAAAGATTTTGCAATTCAATATCCCCCTTTGATCAGACTTTAACAACTTTATCTCACCCTTTGTAGATTTCTTACAATAAAGATCATCTTCAGAGAAATAAGCATTGAAGTGCAATCTCCCCTTCTTATACTCAGAACAATCTCCCTTTTTGCTGTTTAACACAAACTATGTCCCCTTTCTTTGATAACACCGTCTTCAAAACTTTTAGCAATCTTCCCAAAGTCTGTCTTCAAGAAAAATAACAATCTCCTGAAGGATGTAAAACCTCTTTCAGACACATGAAAGAAATTATCTTCAGGTTCAACTTGGATTGCTTTAACAAAATAGTCTTCAAAGAAAATTTCAGTAAAATTTGCTCGCTTTCATAAATCTTTGAACTTTTCTCTTTTTAGCTTCAACTTTACTTTATCAAAATCCACAATTCTTGATCACGTTTCAAATATTTCTTGATCTTCTCCCCCATATTCATTTTTGACACAAGCATTTCTTGATCGCTTCTCCTCCTTTTTGATGATTGGAGCATTGAAATCATCAAAACTTCTTCAAGAAATGTCACTGAAATTCTGACCACAGATCTTTTCTAAGAGCCTCTGACCATCTATCATTCCAAAAAGTTATTCATCCGAATCTTTGCAAATTTAGACAATTTATGAGTGTAACACCTGAATCAACAAATGAATCAGTTAAAATGCCTGTCAGTAACACGAAGTCACTGTGTAACGAATACACATTGGAAAGGATTTTTTGTGATGTTCACTCCCCCAGGTCTTCCATTCAATCATCGAATAAAAGAAGTTTATTCTATGAACGTTTTGACAGAAAAACGAATTCTCTGTGTGTACGTGATTTTGTTTGAAAGAATTAAACATAGATGATTGCTTTTTATATAGGCTAAAAAATTGTGTAAACAATTGAGACAACAACAGTTAAACACAGACTCGATTGTGCATGATCGAAGTGCGAAGGTGGGGCAGACTTCCTTTTTTTTCAATATCCAAATTTTCCAAATGAAACCATATAGATTATGTGTTGCGTCCCTTTGAAATATTGAAACATTTTCTTGTTCAGAAGAAAATGAGTAGTTGGTGGGGTTTTTAGCAAGAGTTGGCATGGACTAGTTTTCTTTTTCAATGATGTTCACGAAGAATTGTGAAACACCAGCAATGTGGCTGCACGGCTCAGAAAAAGTTGATGCAGAGTTTGATATTCTCTTACTCTGTTCTCTCACCCTCTTTCTTTTTAACATTAAGCTCGCTTCTAACCAAACTCTCTTTTCCATTTTACCTCATCATACAACCCACACTCAGTATTTTGACTCCTCACACATTCGATCACTCAAGGATTAACTTCTTGGGTAGGAAACACTAGTTAACGTGAATCCATAGAAGTTCTGTTAAGTTCTCACAATGAACCCATGTTGTTTTCATAAAAGAACATATTTCTCAATATGGTTTAACTTTGTGGTTAAAGCATATATATACAAGTCAGATGTCTGTATGCTCAATGATATAATCATAAAGTTTTGAGCATTTTAAACATTGAAATTTTTTCAAAACAAGTATATTGAAAGAATGAAATGAATACAAGAAACTTGTTTGAAAATCTGACATTGTATGAAAATGATCAGAATTTGAATGATTTATCTAACAAAGCTTAGGTCAGCAAAAATTGGATGTAGTCTATATGAAACAAGATATAGACATTATTGAAAGAATTTTTTTGAAATGAATCAACGCTCAAACTTTCAAGTTCAATCGGAGTGTATCACCATTGAAAAATATGTTCAATTTAAGACATGGTGAGAACATTTACAACAAAAAGTTAAACCGGTGTGTGAATACTTGAAAGTATATAGAAAAGATAATACGCAAGTATTAATCTTTGGAAGCACACGGTTTTTTAAACATGAAAGCACATGAAAATGAATACATTTAATATCACACTTCTATATTCATGAAATATTTTTAAGAATCAGAAGTGGTTTGAAGATTGAAGAACATGTTTTCATATCTGAAAGTTGTCCTTCTTTCAGACACGTATGAGATTAAGATTAGAAATAAACCTTTTCGCTCAGTCTTAAATCTCATCAAGTCAGCTCAAAATCATATTTGATATGATCGTTTAAGCTCTCTCTTAATCCTGAAAAAGTCACAAAGTCGTCAAAGATCAAAGCTTTATTCACAAAACTTTTATTGAAAAAGTAAATGACATAAAGCAATAAAACTTTGAATGTACGAGTTCTGATCAGAAATATTCAGAAATCATATACTTCCCCTGAAATTATGCATCATAAAATATGTCAGTGAAAAACATGATAGAGATCTACAACTCCCTTTGAAATGTAGATCATCATATCTTTCGTATGCATATTTTCAGTAAAAATGTGTACCCCCCCCCCTTGAAGGTTGATCTCCTCATGTAAGTATTAGAGTACAATCTCATATCATCACGGGAGCATCATCTCTTTTGATAATTGAAGTACGAGTCCTAAACTGTTATGTTTAGAAGTCAAACTCTTTATCATTGAAGTACGGGTCCTAAACTGTAGTATTCAGAAGCCTTGGATCTCTTACTCCATCTTAACTTCAGGTACCTACAACATAGATTCATCTTTCGGCTTTGGTACCCATTTATATCTGGGTCCCTACAGGTTAGTGCAAGATTTTGGCATCCATTTGTATATGGATCCTCTGAACTTTTGAAAAACCTTTGAAACATTTGAAGCATATGACTTATAAGAATAGACATGATAAGTACCAAACCAATCATTAGAATATCGATGAGAAACAAAATCATTACGTCTATATGTAGAAGACTTAATAGCAGACCAAGATAATTGGAGTAATTGCTTTATTGTATATTTCTTGTAAGGAATTACAAGTTTTTGTTTATTAGAAGCAACTGTACCAACTACATTAGAACTATTATCAGTCTATCTATTACAAGTATCAGGACATGATTCGGAACTCTCATCAATCTTCCGTTTTGATCGCCATTCTTTTCGTTCTTCCGACCTTTTCTGAAATAAACTTTGGTTTTTTCTGAAAGATAACTATCATTTACCTTTTGATAGTAGAATGGTAGTTGCATTTTCTTTGTATTCTTTCTAATTTCATCTTCTTTGGCCTCTACCTCATCAGATGATTTGGTAACGAATTTGGGTTTCAAATGAGGATATTTACCAGCCACAAAGAGAAAATCAAAGTTATACAATGATGGTTGTTTTCTGATTGCTTTTTTTAAGTAGTGAGGGTTATCGTAACCGAGTACCCACTTCTCTTTCACATCAACTTCCTCATTAGGTATGTTTAAGGAAATCGTTTGATCTGTTTGTCCTCTAGTATACAATTTAGCATTTTCTCCAGATTCTTATTTTCAACCTGCAATTTGTGAGTTTTTAGCACAAATTCTTGTTTTTCTAGATTAAACTTTGAATGTTTAGGCATAACTTCATAAATATTAGTTTCGAAACGATCTTTTTCTTATTTAAAAATATTAGCGGAGTTGTTCAAAGAGTCAATCAAATGTTTGTTCCCAACAAGTTCCTTGTTGAGATCAAAAATTGTTTGACGCTTATTAGCAACCTTGCTTTTCTCCCTTTTCAGTTTATTTTGAAGGTCTTGAAGCTCAATCATCATGGCTTCCATTTTTGTTTAAAAAAATCAGACTTAGAAATTTTTTGTAACTCATCAGATGTCTCTTCGTGAGACTTATCATTTTTGACCTCTCTTCCCATTAGACACATTTGTGTTGTTTCTTCCGTGTCTTCTTCGTCGGAATGGTCAAGCCAGAACTCGTCCTCGGCCATTAAAGCTTTTCTGACTTCTTTCTGTTTGGCCAGTAACATCTTTTGCTTGTAGTAGTCTGAATTTTTGACTGTAGGCTTCCGACAGTCCTTGGCATAGTGACCCAACTTTCCGCAATTGTAGCACTTAACCAGTTCATCTGTCTTCTTCTCTCCACCATAATCATTTATAAATCTCTTCTTTTCCTCAGCGGTTCTCTCCACATATATCTTTTCTTCAAATCTCCTTCCTTCCACCCGTTCTCTGTGCCCATTATTCTTCGATCCTAACGAGTATCTTTGAGTATTCGAACCCGGCTTCTTGTAGAACTTCTTCTGAAATGCACGGGTCAGTAGAAGCATTGCTTGTTTCAGATTTTTTCCATCATCACTATCAGAGTCTGAATCAACAGAATCATCATGATAATCCAAAATCGTTCTAAATCCTAGAGAGAGAAAGTAGAGAGAGAGAGTTGAAAGTGCAAAAAGTGAGAATCTATTGAGATATGCGTGAATGTCTTACAAACAACAAAGCCACAAGGGACTTAAATACCCTTGGCTAAAACCAGATATAAAAGCACTCTAAACACAGTATTAGACCAAGCCTATAAATACAATGATTACTATAAAATTTGACTTAACAATCACCCCCTTAGTAATCATTGGCGCTCTGGTCTTCAATGTAAACTGATATATCCAACTTCGAACTCGAATCAGACCTGCTAAGCGTCTTAGTGTAGCTTCTTGACTAAAAAAAAATTCTTCTCAACATCTTTCAGTCTATGTTGCCTTTGCTACCTTGACAAGACTGGACCTGTTTGTAATAAACTTGAAAGAACAATCGGTTCATCAGCTTGTGCTCTAAATGACACACCTCTTTCAAATGTACTCGAATAAGTTGTGGTGGTCGGAGCTGGAAAAGCAGAAGGACTAGTATAGCTGAGAAAATAGAATCTTGAGCGAATCTTGAGCAACAGATAAACGTTTGAACTCTTTGTCTCTTTAACTTCTCCTTAACTTCTCCCCCTCATGACCGTGATGATCTGGATCAACTTGGTCATGCATACGTTGGAGATGAGACAACTTCAGATATGCAAAATTCAGAGTAAAGGAGAAAAAGGGAAGGTTTGCGCTACATGTTGGTGGCGCAAAGATTGTTTTGCGCTAGCAACTTTTGGCGCAAATCTGAGTTTTGCGCTACCAACTGTTGGCGCAAATATGACTTGAAATCTGAAAAATTTCACCTGTTAAGCTCTTTGACTCCCCCTACACAGATGCACTAAATATGACAATTCAAGTTCGCATTCACATAGAAAATCACATACTCCCCCTCGAAATGAGATATGATCTTTCAGAATATTCTCCTTTTTCACTCCCCCTTGAAAAATGCACGGACCCATTGAAACAGATATGAGAACACAAGGATCGAAACATCAAGGTAGAAAGAAAAATATACTGAATATGTATTTTGAAACTACTAAATATATAAAATTTTAAACACTAAACAAATTAAATTCTACTCAGTAAAATATCACAGATTAATCCATCAGTGGAAATCAATTGTGTTAAGTCTGATTTATATTAATCATTGTATTTATTGGCTGGTCTTATACAGTGTTTAGGTTGCTTATCTGTGTTGTATAAGTCCAGGGTATTTAAGTCCCTTTGGACTTTGGTCTTTGTGAGAATTACACGCTCATCTAATACAAATTCACGTTCTTGCGCTAAACTCTCTCTCTCTCTCTACTTTCTCTCTCTAAGATTTAGAGATCTTGGATTATCAATTGGTATCAGAGCCAATCTAAATCTGAATTTGTGATTTAATCTGAAAATTTGATCGATTTTCTTAAATTTTTTCAAGAAAATCTCGTTTTTGGATTTTTCATCAAATTCGGACTTGTCTTTGATTGATTTTTTGTGTAAATTGGTTTGTTGGATTCGATTTTGAATGTAAAACATTTTTAATTCACATCTTTTTGCAAGAAATTCATGTTTTGAAGTTCAATTTTGAGAAATTTAATCTTTCTGGAAAAACGGTTTTTCGTACTGTTCATTATTCAAAAAAAAAAATTGTGGTTGTTTAATCGAGTTTATTGTTTGGAAGTTGTTAGAAAATGTTTTTCGAACATATATGTGCAAGAAATCGTCTGTAATTTCTAATCTGTAATCGAATTTGTTGATTTTTTGTGTTTTTCAGCAGTTTGCGTCACATCAAGCATTTGCGCGAGTTCATCTGATTTGCGCGAGTTCTTCATCTGCTTAGCGCCAGTTCTTTCAGAAAAGACAAGTTCTCGAAAAGCGCATTTCTCTTCATCAACGATTCGCGCAAAGTAAAGTTTGCCTTAGAAACGAATCGCGCAAGTCACACCTTGCGCCACCTCTTACTCACGCAAAGTCCATTTTGTGTTATCTTCTACTCAAGTAAAAGTGAAAGTTCTTGCCATTAAATCTTCATGCAAATTCAAGTTTGCGCCATCCGTGTGTCACACAAATCTAAGTTTGCGCAACCTTCTGCTCACACAAAGATTCCTTTGCGCCACTGCTTATTCACGCAAACCTAGCTTTGCGCCAGGTTAATCTCACGCAAACCTCTAGTTTGCGCCAACTCAGTCAAGACTTAGAATTTTTCTGGATTTCTGAGATATGGATTCTGCAAAGTTTGCTTATCAAGCTCAGTTCTACAAAAGCGATCTTATGATGTCATTGGGTACAGAAAATCGTCCTCCTGTTCTGATTGATGAAAACGAGTTTTCTCAGTGGCAAGATCGGTTCCTGAACTTCATCGAGCGTCAAAAGAACGGAAATGACATGATGAAAATTCTGTCTGAAGGACCTTTTGAAAAACCCATTCTGGCTTCTGGATTATATAAGCCTACCAAAGAATATACACCCGATGAGTTATCGCAATTTCAAGCCGATCGTGATATAAAGGCAAATTTGATGCTAGCCATGCCAAACTCTATCTACAACATGATTGATTGTTTTAAAAATTATCCTAATCTTATGTGGCAACAACTTGAGAAGATTATGCTTGGGTCTTTAGTTGCAACTCAACTTCGGCATACACGGTATATGAACAACTTTGAAGAATTCAAAGCCAAGGATGGGGAATCACTGAAAATTGTTTATGTCAGATTCTATGCCGTGATAAATGATTTGAGGAAGATTAAAGTGGAAAAGACTGAGCTAGAGATGAATCTGAAATTCCTCAATGCACTTCAACCATAATGGAATAAATCTTGCCATCGCTTAAGGAATAAAATCAGAATTTCTTCCGTGCAAATCCAAGAACAAGGGACCCATAAGCATATGGGTACCTAAAAACGTTTAGTTTATGTGTGTGCAGCTAAGTCAATTATTTTATCTGGATTCGGAATGTTCAAAACATATGACTGGCAACAAATCACTTATGTCTAATTTTAAAGATAAATGTTGCGGTCGTGTGAAATTTGGCAACTGTGAGACAGCTCCGATTCTTGGTTATGGTAATCTAGTTCAGGGTAACATAACTGTAAAAAGAGTAAGCTACGTCGATGGTCTAAGTCACAACCTTTTCAGCATCGGCCAATTCTACGATAAAGACCTTGAAGTCAGTTTCAAATCCAAAAGAGTTGCAGTGAAAAATGATAATGGCAAGGATCTTCTGGTAGGAAAAAGACATTCAAATTTGTATACCATTGATCTTTCCAAGATCAAAATTCCTTCAGATATCTGCTTGCTCTCTAAAGCTTCGGTTCAAGAAAGTTGGATTTGGCACAGACGTTTAGCTAATATCAACTTCAAGTATATGGATCGCCTGGTCAAGAATGATTCAGTGAGAGGTCTTCCACTTCTCCGTTTCCAGAAAGACCATCTATGCCAGGATTGTGAGAAAGGAAAAATGAATAAAGCTCCTCACAAGCCTTAGCCTGAACACTGCACTTCGGCTATTCTTGATCATTTGCATGTTGATTTGTGTGGTCCGATGAAGACGAAGAGTTTAGGACATAAGAAATATGTTTTGGTGGTTGTTGATGACTACTCAAAAACAGTACTCTTCAGGCATTCTATGAATCTCAAGGTATACAACAACAATTTTCTGTTACACGTACTCCGTAACAGAACGGTGTTGTTGAAAGAAGAAACAGAACGCTTGTTGAGTCTGCCAGATCAATGCTCGCTTATTCATGTCTATCTTTGTCTTACTGGGCTGAAGCAGTATCAACTGCCTGTCATACACAGAACAGATCAATTCTGCATCGTCATTCCAACAAAACACCGTATGAACTTATGAACGGGATCAAACCGAACATAAAGTATTTCAAGTCATTCGGGTGTAAATGCTACGCTCTGAATGACAGGGAGAATCTCAACAGGTTTAGTCCAAAGGCAGACGAGGGTGTATTCGTGGGTTATTCTTCAAACTCTGCTGCTTATAGAGTTTTTCTGATCTCTGCAAGAAAGCTCATAGAGAGTGTCAATGTAAAATTCGATGAAGCTGCTGATTTGGTTTCTAGTCACTCAGGCTCAGAACCCGCTTTTACTGGCAATTCAGTTTCTGAACAAATAAGTTCAGAACCTGTTCTTTCACCGGATAACCAGGATTCTTCTACTCCCTCTCTTAATCTTTCTGATCTTGATTTTTTGTTTGAAAATTTTGATGACGATGTGCCTAGATCTAGTTCTGAAAATGTTTCTAATGTTTTGAATCAGGAAACTGAGAGCTCATCTATTCCAATTTCCGCTGCATCTATCTCTGACAATGATGCTGCTCCAGTCTCTCCTATCCAACAAGAACCAGCACAACAAGATTTTGTTCAATCAGACACTATTCAATCAGAAGTTGAGCCTATTCATGAAGAAAATACACAAGAAGAGTCTATTCAAGATCAACCTGTTCAGAAGGAATCAATTCAGAAAGAAGTACAGAATGATGTTATTCAACAAACTGTTCCTGAATCTGATTCTGAGATTGTTGAGATACCTCCTCCTCAAGTGGAAACTATTTCTATCTCTTCATCTGATGTTGAAGTTTCTGAACCTCCTTCTCTTCAATTAGAAGTGGTTCAAGATGTCATTGATCCTCTCCCTCATACAACAAAATGGACAAGATCTCATCCAATTCATCAACTTATTGGAGATCCTCAAGCCAGTGTTTCTACACGCTCCAAAACGGCTACTTCCAACGAATGTCTCTTCACTTGCTTCCTAAGTAAGATTGAACCTACAAAAGTTTCTGAAGCATTGGAAGATCCGGATTGGATCATTGCTATGCAAGAGGAGATCAATCAATTTGATGCACTCAAAGTGTGGAGACTTGTACCAAGGCCGAAAAGAAAAAGCATAATTGGTACAAAGTGGATATTCAAGAACAAAAAGCATAAAGATGGTATCGTCATTGCTATGCAAGAGGAGATCAATCAATTTGATGCACTCAAAGTGTGGAGACTTGTACCAAGGCCGAAAGGAAAAAGCATAATTGGTACAAAGTGGATATTCAAGAACAAAAAGCATAAAGATGGTATCGTCGTGCGGAACAAAGCAAGATTGGTAGCCAAAGGATATCGACAAGAAGAAGGTATTGACTACGATGAAACGTTTGAACCCGTTGCCAGATTGGAAGCTATTCGAATGTTTCTTGCCTTTGCTGCTTATCGAAATTTCACAGTATATCAAATGGACGTCAAGACGGCATTTTTCAATGGCAAGCTGAAAGAAGAAGTATATGTATCTCAGCCAGAGGGATTTGTTGACAAAGATCATCCAGATTATGTATATTTTCTCGATAAAGCATTGTATGGTTTGAAACAAGCTCCGCGGGCGTGGTATGACGAGTTGTCAACTTTCTTGGTCAAGTCCGGCTTTACCAAAGGGTCTATCGATACTACTCTTTTCATTTTTAGAACTAATCTTGATATCTGCTTAGTACAAATATACGTAGATGATATTATTTTCGGTGCGACTAATAAATCTTTGTGTACTTGGTTTTCTGATTTAATGACCTCTAGCTAGTTGCTGTGCTCAAGTGCTTTGGATGAAAACGCAACTTCGCGATTATGGGATGCTATACAAGACAGTGCCAATATATTGTGACAGCAAGTCTGCAATTGCGATATCGGTCAATCTAGTCCAGCACACCAAGACTAACCATATAGACATGAGATAACATTTTATAAAGCATCACGTGGAAGAAGGTACTATTGAATTATATTTTGTCCCAACTGAATATTAACTTGCTGATATATTTACAAAAGCTTTAGATGAAAAACGTTTTAATTTTTTTCTTTCAAAATTAGGCATGTTGAATTTAAAAGTTTAAATCTTTACAAATTTTATTCTATAAGGTAAAATCTTTCAGATTTTCTTTCTTTTGAAAAAATGTGTGTCTAGGTTCTTTTACAAGTCACCTTGTTTATATTAAAGTTTCATATGTTGATTTTTCGATGATCTTACAAACATCGAAAAATCAGCAACATGATTGACGCTTTCGATACTGCTTTAAAGATATGTGAGTCGGCATATTTATGGTTTACTTTGCTTAAACAACCTAAGTGATTAAAATTGTAGATTGTAATGAAAATATGGGCTAAGCGATTCCATATAGATCTGAGTTATTGAGATGATTAATTTTAAGCTTATAAAATACAGAAATCTTTGGGTTTAAAAGTTTGTACCTGTGACCTTTCTGGTTTGGGAAAGTAAGTTCCGTGGGATGCTCGACATCTGGTCCCCTAAGGTCATTTGGTCTGGGAGTGATCGAACATAAATCCTTCTATAGAATCTGATCGAAAGTCATGTTTTACTGGTATGAATGGGTTTAGAATATGTCGATGTAGCCTTTCTGATCCGGGAAAGTAAGTTCCAAGGGATGCTTGACACCTAGTCCCCTAAGGCCAACTGGTCTGGGAGTGGCTGACCCAAATCCTGCAATAGGGTCAGATAGAAAGTTACGTTTACGGCATGTTCTTTACTTAATTAGCTCTCTGATTAAAAGATTCCAAAGTGCACATCGCTTAAAAGATGCCAAAGAGCACCCTCATGTGAAGATGCCAATGTGCACACTGCTAAAAAGATGCCAATGAGCACACATCTCTTGATACTTGCTGATATATTTTGAGTTGCGATAAACCTGTAAATTTGTGAAAATCTTAATTATTGATGACTTAGTGTCTGTACAAGCAAAGTTCTCCATTTTATGTTTAGAATTGTATTTTTCTTGAAGCTAATCAAAGATCGCATGCGAGCACACTGAATAGATACCTGCAAGTGTTTGGCTCTGAACATGTCTTAACTTGATAAACAATGAAACTTGTTCCTGTATCCAACAACTCCTGTTTGATTTCAACTAATTGATAATTTATATGTTCAGTTGTTACAAAATTTATATTCAATATGATCATCTTTCATACTGATGTCTTTTTGTTTGAGTATCTGTATTTTTTTTAAATGGTCTGTGCAATTTTCAAGGGGGAGAGCTTATCTGAAAAAAAAATTATCTGAACTTTTCTGTGGTTGAGGGGAGTAAGTAAGAAATTTATTTGTGCTGATCAGAAGTTAAACAGGTATGTTTCTCAGATTTTTCTACACATTTGCTATACTAACAGTTAAATTTTTGTGCATGTGTGTAGGGGGAGTGAAAGAATTTCAGGTATATTTTTACAATTTTTTTTTGTTTTAGTTTTATTTTTGTTTTCTAGGTTAAATAGTGTTTTTCTTTTCCTTTTTCAATTTCCCGCCTACCTATTATTTGCAATATGTCTTTTCGACTCCCTCATTCTCTCAATCTCTCTCTGTATTCTAATCTGATTGCTTTCAGATTTTGATTCGAGAAATCAGGTATGTGTTCGTCTTTTCTTTTAATTTGTTGTTTTGATTAGCATTGTTTTTCAGGTATGTTTGATTTTGATGTTTTGATTCGTGTACTGTGCCATTTACGTTTAATGTACTGTTCATTGTCTTTGATATCCAGATTCGAGTTTCTTTGTTCAAATTGAGTCTTGGATTTTGTTTAGAACTTCTAATCGATCATTAGGTATTTTTCGTTTTCTTTAATTTCGTTTATTCTTGCTTTAATTTGAGTTTTTATTGTTTTCGGTCTGTATCGCGAAATCTAGGTTTCTGTACAAGGTTGATAGACCCGCAAAGTCTACTTTGCGCGTCTAGTTAGAAACGCAAAGTGAACTTTGCGTGTCTAACTAGAAACGTAAAGTCTACTTTGCGCTTCTAACTTGTGTAAACCTTTTGTCCTTTCTAAGTATAGTTTACGTATCAACTAGGACAAGCAAAGTGTACTTTGCGTCTCCTCTTTGACACGCAAACTTTCTTTTTTGTTTTACTTCACGTTTTGATAAGGTTTTGATATCAAGTATGTTTAACCCGCAAAGTGAACTTTGCGAGTCTAGTTAGAAACGCAAAGTGAACTTTGCGCGTCTAACTAGAAACGCAAAGTGACCTTTGCGCGTCTAGTTAGAAACGCAAAGTGAACTTTGCGCGTCTAACTAGAAACGCAAAGTGTACTTTGCGTCTCCTCTTTGACACACAAACTTTCTTTTTTGTTTTACTTCGTGTTTTGATAAGGTTTTGATATCAAGTATGTTTAACCCGTAAAGTGAACTTTGCGAGTCTAGTTAGAAACGCAAAGTGAACTTTGCACGTCTAACTAGAAACGCAAAGTGACCTTTGCGTGTCAAGTTAGAAACGCAAAGTGAACTTTGCGCGTCTAACTAGAAATGCAAAGTGAACTTTGCGCGTCTAACTAGAAACGCAAAGTATACTTTGCGCTTCTAACTTGCTATGCAAACCTTCCTTTGTGTTTTTGTGTGTTTTAGTTTTGTTTTTCTAAGTATAGTTTTCGGACCATGTTAGAAACGCAAACTTACCTTTGCGTTTCATGAATGAAACGCAAACCTTGGTTTGCGCTTCTAACTTGGCACGTAAACCATACTTAGAATTTTTTTTTTTTTTTTGTCTAATTCTTTTTCATTTTGTTTTTCAGGTATACTATGTCTTCTAAAACCAATACTGATCCAATGATTCAAGACGAGAATGCTATTCTCGATGATCCGTCTGATCGAGCCTCTCATGATACTCCCATGCCGTCACATCCTTCTGTTGGGGCCGATCTTTCTGCTTCTCGTCGTACACCAAATGATGTGTTCCCAACCATCATGTATATGCCTTACAAGCCAAACAACTATCACGTGGACTTTGACAGAATCAAGATTCATCCAGTGATACGAGCAATTCTCAAAGGTCACCCACTTGCCCCTGCTCTTTCTTACTGCGCAGATGTTCCTGAGGTTTATCTCCAACAGGCTTGGCATACAATAACAAAGAATGAAATGGCTCGTCCGCAACACTTTGATCTTCAAATCGATCAATTTGAATCATTCCTCTCATACAAGCGACTGAGATTGATACTGGAGCTTCCTGAGCCGAACTCAAGACAAGGACGAACTACGTATGACAACTTTCCATCTGAAGAGGAAGTCTATGAAGGGATACAGAATCTTGGATATGTTGGTACTTTGAACAAACCTAAAGACTTTGACTATGGTATGCACTGTTCTCAGTTCTCATCAGGTGTCTGACGTCGAAGCATTCTGGCACAGACAATGCAAGTTTACTGTATCTCCGATTGTTCCATGCAGTAGTCTATGACTTGCATGTCGACTACACGTTTAATTTTTGGACCGAACTCTCAGAGATGGTACATGACAAGTTCACCAACAAGAAACGGAAGTTCATTCCGTTTGTCAGATTTCTAAAGCTCATTGTTCGAAGCATGCTCCGTAGGAATCCAGCTATTCCTCGCAGCCTATCTTGGCCTCAGGTTCCAGACTCGGAAATGACTTATATTCAGAAGCAGAAGAAGTCTTTCAACTATTATATGACTATTCCATATGCTGTTATCGCCAACTACGCTGATGTTACAGAGGAGGATGTCATAGAATATTGTATGGACAATGAGTTTGTGGAAGCTGTACAAGATGAGCCTTCTCATAACATTCAAGTTGTTGCCGAACATAAAGTTGAAGTTGAAACAACTGCTGATCAAGAAATTGAAATAATTGCTGAAATTGAAGTTAATATAGCTGTTAATCAGGAGGTTGAAATATCTGCCACAAAAGAAGTTGAGGAAACTGTTGCATCTCAACAAATTGGATCTGTTATTGCTGATATTGGTACTGAAGCTACTGCTTTTGATGTTGAAGATGAAGATGATTTTGCTACTGATAATGATCTTTCCGGTGATAAAGATGGTGAAGATTCTGATAATGATGATGATGATGATAGTGATAAACCAAATATCAAGGTTTATGAAAGGAAGGTTAGAACACCGGAAGTGGTTGTCTCAACAGAAGTTCTCTCTGAAGATGAATTTGTTCCTGTTAATCCTTCAGTTGCACATCTTCAAGTAGATGAATTGGATAAAGCTTTTGATCAAGCTTCAGCTCTGGTACAAAGTCAAGCTCCAGCATCTTCGCTTGCAGTAATTCAGTCTTTTGATCAAATTCCAACTGTAGCACTTTCTTCTGATCAAGCTCGGGCTTCTACTGACAAATTCTCTTCGTTGAATGATGTTATTCGTCAGTTATCTGAAAGAATGGATGCAGAAAAGGAAGCTCAAATTCTGAAGTTGAAGACTTTCTTTAAAGGAAAGATGCCTGAGATTGATACTTCAGTGATTCCTCCAGAGAATCCATTCAGACGACCAACTGGAGTAGTTCTTCGTGAACCTTCCTCTACTGTGCCTTCATCTAGTTCTCCGGTTGTTTCTCTTCCGTTTCCTTCAATGGTTTCTTTATCTGCGAGAATTTCTACATCTGCTCTTTCTGGTACATCTTCACGGTCTTCTCTTCACGATATTCCAGTTTCAGAGTTGACAGATTTGCTCTATGCTCGACTTCTCTCTATGTCGCCGTCTGAACATCAAGATCAAGATCTTATCTCTCTTTTACGAAACTTCCAACCTACGCCGCCTCCAGTTCCTTCGTCTGAATCTGACAGGATCACTGCTTTATCTGATGAGTATCATGCATTCAGATCAGATGTTCGATCAAGTTTTGCTGATCTTAAATCTTTTATGACTCAAGCCTTCTCTTGTTTATCTTCTAGGCTTGATTCTCATGAACAAAGATGCAGAACCGAGGCCGGCCCGTCTCTTAAGCGCCGACATGACCAAGATGATCCTGATCATCAAGGCCATGAGGGGGAGATGGCAAAGAGACCGAGAGTTGAAGGATCTTCTGAAGTTAGAGAAGATATTCAAGAAGAAGCGGCTACTGATATAGGAAAGAGTGGTGAATCTGTTGAAGACTGCAACATTCAGGACTTAGTGAATGTTATGATTGAGAATGTTGATCTGTCTTCCATGCATAATGAGCTGAATATTTCTGAAAGCAATATTAACAATAATTTGCAAATTGTTGTTTACATGGATCCAGATGCTTCTACAAGTATTCATGAAGTTGAGGAATCTGAAGCTGCAAATGACATGAGGTCATTCTTTGCTAACTTCATCGAGATTAATTCTGATGATGATGAAGATGTCAGGTTTGAAAAGATATGTCAAGTCAATCAACAAGACTGTGATGACATCATTATCATATCAGATACAGAAGATGACTCAGTGTTCATGGATGCGAAAGATGAAGAAGAAGCTGATTTGTTATATAGTGATCTTCCTGCTCATGATGAGATTCCTGAATTTGTCAAAGACACATCTACTCCTGTTGCTAGTTCAGCTCCGACTATTACTATTCCTCCAAGATCATTTGACGTTGGTCAGTCGTCAAGAGCAGAAGCTGATGTTCCACCTTCTGATCCTGTAATTCCACCATCCATTTTAGAAGAAGGACCAGCTTTATCTAGACGTCAAAGACAAAGGAATTTGCAACGTAGATATTTGGCATCAAGGCAAAGATCATCTTTTCTAGAAAGACACTCAGAGAAACATCTTTGTCTCTAGAAGAAGGTCGATTAACATCTATGCAATCCTTGGAGTGGAGAAAGAGTCAGATGCCTATCAATATGAGTACTTGATGTTCATCAAGTGTCAGCGCAAAAGGAATAATACCGTTTCTTCTCAACACCTGATTGTTCGAGTCATCAGTGTCACAATCAACAAGTTTGTGAATATCTGCTATCCCGATTTTGAAGTTGAAAGAAGAGACTGCAATCGGCATAAATTTTCAGAGGCAGACTTCACTGATATTTCCATAGATGACATTGAATTCTTATATGATCACTTTAGGAATCTGTATCACAGAACGCAGGATATTTCTCAAGCTTTGTTCGTCATCAAAAGATTCATACGACGACAAATCAGATTCTTCCGGGTTTTTGATCTTCAGATGGTTGTCGAAAGTTTCCAACCGGTTGTTAATCTTCTCAGGCCCAACCGAATCTTACCGAACTTAGAGTCTTATCCTCTTTTCACCATTGTTGAAGATCTATATGGAGTGGTGTACAAAAATGGGTCTAATGAAAAATGCTTTCTCAGGTTTGAAGAACATTGCTCACTTCTCCGATGAAACCTTAAAAGTGATCAAGCTTCAGTTAGAGCATCGTCTGAAGAATGTTAAAAGAAGATTTATGGAAACAAGAGAAAGTGCATATCATATTGATAATGATGAGATTCATCTTCTCCAAAAAACTTTAGATTCAATTCAAGAGAGATTGAATCTCCGCTCAACTCTAAGACGTCTGGAAGTTTTAGTTGGTTTGAATTGACTTCGTCAAAGAGAAGAGCGTCAGTGATTCTACAAAGTTGTATGATTGGTCTATGCTGTTTTTGAAGATTGTTTTTAAAGACCACGACGCCAATGATTACTAAGGGGCAGATTGTTAAGTCTAATTTTGTAGTAATCATTGTATTTATTTTCTAGTCTTTACTGTGCTTAGTGTTCATTTCTGTTTTGTAAAGGCTTGGGGTATTTAAGTCCCTTTAGAGCCTTTCTTTTGTATCTTTGAACTTACATTTCAATACATCAGATTACACTTTGCGCTTGTTACTTTCTCTCTCTAAAGAATCAGTGATCTTGGATTCTCAAAACTGCTCATACGTGCTTCATAGGAGATGATCAGACTGATGATGATGATGAAGATTGAACTGATGAATCTGAGGTACCTTCTGAATTTGACTTCAAATTTATATCCTCACAGATGAATATCATTATAACTGCTTTACATGATTTACGCTCAAAGTTATTATCTGAAAAGCATTTAAACATAGAAAAGTCAAATTTGATTGACAAATTGCAAATTTCTTTGAAAGATGAAAAATCTATTTTGCTTCATACAAAAGAAATCTTTCAAAAGAAATTGGATGATTTGGAAATTTCAAATAAGACTTATCTTGATTCTTTAACGGAAATGACCAAATTAAAAGATAATTTTTCAGATAAAATAAATGAGTTGGAAAAAAATTGTCAGGATCGAATTCTCAACAAGAATTAATTCTCAGAAACAATATCAAAGAAGTTTGCGGAATAACACTTTGATATTCAATGAAACAGTAAATCAACACAGAAAATATGAAGAACAAACTGTAAACTTGTATTGAATGCTTGAAGCTACAAGATTACACACTCAACCTCAATATTGATGAACAGACTCACCAATACGAATTCTACTTCTCTAGAATTAGGATCTATTGCCTTGAGGTTGATTTCTCTCTAGAACTTCTAATTATCAAAAGTTAATTCTATCAATTCTATACATATACTGATTAAAAGATAATTACAAAGAATAAACAAATCTGCAGTATATCTTCCATGTATATCTTCTATGTAAATCTTCAGTATATCTTCAGTATATCTTCAGTATATCCAGCTGTCATACTTTCCATCCGGATCTCTTAAGCAGCACTAATTATGCTCAGCAGTAGTAACTTCTTCTAGCAGCATTAACTACTAAGCAGTACTAACTACTAGCAGTACTAACTAGCTAAGCAGTACTAACTTTGTTCAAGCAGCACTAACTTTGACTAGCAGTATTAATTCTACTAGCAGTAGTAATACTCAGCAGTATTAATCTTCAAAGTACTCTGGCAGTAGTAACCACACTTGTACTAGCAGTAGTAACCACACTTAGTAGAATCTTCAGTTCCCAACAATCTCCCCCTAACTTGACTTTTAGAAGAGAAGTCAAGTTCTTTAGATACTCCTTCAGAAGCTTTCCAAGATGCTTTCAACACCTCTGGTTCAATTTCCCAAATTTGGGTCTAGGCCCAAGCTTTGATTCACAGTTCTTCTTACCACAATCTTGGCCATCTCTGAATCCTTTGTACAGACCAGTGTAGCTTTAAGCATCCCTTCCAACTTCTCCTTGCTATGCTCATATATTTTGTCCACCAGGTAGTATTCATGATAACAGTTATCAATAGTAATCATGTATACTCCACAGTTTTCAAATAGTATCCATTTGTCAATCTTCTTGAATATGAACTCATGCTTATGATCTTTAATCCTATGGTGTACTCTTTCTGGATCAAACATCATCCACAAGTATTCTAATGTCACTTTGAGAAGATTCTCTTCAGTGCCTTTTAACACAGGTTCATAAAGTTTCATCCCCACTTTGTATATTTCTTCAATATCAGCTCTGGAACAACTTCTGATAACTTTCCCCCATGTTGAATAAGCTTCAAATGAACCATCAGCTCTCTTGATTCTGAAGAAGTTCTTGCCATTGTCTCTTAGAATATCCCAGAAGATGATCTCTGGAGCTTGCATAGAGATTGGATCAGCCTTCAAAGGTTCCACTATGGTCATGTATGTATCCATATTCTCATCTGTTGGCTCACTAGACTGTTCTGAAAGTTGAACTGATTCTGCTATAGGTATCTCTGAATGTTCTGTTGTAGTACCAGCTGTTTCTTCTACTCTGGGCCTTTTAGACTGCCTTTTGGAAGCAATTGTCTTCACCCTTTTTCCAGCTTTGGCTTCAACACCAACACTCCCAGGTTCTTCCTTTTTCTCTTCTGCTTCTTCTTTGGAAGGTGTAGTTTCCTCAGGGAATGGTTGTTGGATGTTGAGATCATGTCTCTCTTTCATCCTTCTCTCAGCCTCCTCCCTTTGTGCTGAGTCCCCTTGGAGTTTGGCCATTTCCTTGTTATATAATTCTTCAACCTGAGAGTATGCCATATGGGTAAACATCTCCCCCTTAACACCAATTGCACCTTTCAGGAAGTTGATCATTTTTCTTCTTTCCTGATTAGCCAAAAAGGTCTTGGAGGGTTGTCTTTTCTGCTTTTGCTTCTGAATAGGCATCCTCTTAACTTGAAGTTTCTTGACCTGAGATGCTGTCTGAGCTGCTTCTTTCAAACTCTTTTGGTATTCTGCATTTAACTTCTTGGCCATTATTCTTGCAAGCTCTCTATCAGTTTCTGTTTGCAGCTGTTCCTCCTTTTCCATTTCTGCCTGAAGCTGCTTTGCCACTTCTTCATCCAGTTCTATCTGATTTTTCTTCTCTGCAGGTTGTTCAGGTTTAATCATCTTAGCTTTACCCTTTGTATCCTTCAACCCTGCCTCACTTCTTTCTTGTGTCTTCTTTTCAAGGCCTCCTTCATTGATGACCACTCCCTTAGCCTTTTGAGTAGCCTTAGGAGTGTCATTCTTTGCTTTTACTAAGGTTTCAGCTATTTCCAATTCTTCAACAGATAGCCTTGTAGCTGCTTGAACATTATCTGTTTCTACTTCTAGTGCTTCTGTTTCTGCAGCTTTCTCCCCCTTACCATCAAATCCCATCTCAGAAATACTTTCTTTTTCTGCTTCAGCCTCTGAATTCTCCCCCTTGTTGAAATCATCTTGAACACTTGTCCTCCTCTTTAACACAAACTGCTTCCTTCTCTTTTTCTGTAACAATCTTGTCACCATTTTCTTTAGTTTGGTGATCTGAACTTGTTGAGATAGGATAACCAGCTTCATCTCCTCTATTTCTTTTCCTTGCTTGATGACATCCTGGTTGATGTTTCCCATGGTCTCCATCAATTCCTCATAGTTATATCTGTCCTCACCTTCTCCAGGAGTGTTACCCCCTATTGAAGGATCATTGGATCTTTTATTAGTAGATGTCTTCTGCCTAGCAGAAGCACTATCCACCCCCTTGGTTTCTTGGCACCAGGGACCTTCAAATGATTTCTCATTTGAAGTTGCCATGGGGGAGGTCTTATTTATGTTACCACTTTCCTCCTCTGTGCTAGCAGGAGTAGTGGCAGCCTCATCACCCATATGCTCTTCCTCCTCCTCAGAGAGCACCTCCTTGGGGTTGGGAGACACCCCTGTGGGTTCCCTATGGATATTCTCTAAAGGAGAATTCTCCTTTAGAGGGCTTAAAGGCTTGGGGGATTCTGGTACAAGAAGGGAAGGAGCCTTCTTTACCTGTTTTCTCTTGTAAGTTTGGGTAATTGAAGAGGTTGGTTTTGCAAGAAGGGACTGGGGAATTGTTTTTGAGTGGGAAGGTTGGGCTTGGCTAGCAGTGGGATGGTCTAATGGGGGCCTTGACCCTGCTGCCATACCTTCATTGGTTTGGGACACCACCATCATTGTAGAGAACAATGGGGTGTCAACTCCTTCCGAGTCCCCAGCAGATCTTCTCGTATTTGAGAAAACCTTGCCTTTTGGGGGTTTAGGTACATATACCCCAACAGGTTGAGGTATATCCGTCAATTCATGGTTAATAACTTCTTGAACAAACCTGGGGTACATGAAGAAGCTCTTCTTGTTATCCAGATTTGAGACAAGATCATGAAAAATCATTTGAGAAAAATTAAATTTTCTAGCAGTGGATAAACACACCAATGATAAGCAATGGGACTGCTAAATTGGCTCCAGCCAGTTGTTTTCTTTGAAATACAATGCATTAAAGTATGAGCAAAGAACCTCCATTGGGGTGAAAATTTTGCTTTGAAAAACTTAAAAATTACTAATTGGCCTTGATATCCCATTCTGGAAAGAGTTGAAAACAGTTCATCACTAGGAATAGAAGTTATACCAGAGGCATCGTCTAGACGTAGACTGATGCGAATAACTTCTTCAGTAACGGTTAGGGGTTGGTCACATACCCTGGTCTTGATCATCTGCACACCATTCTCAGCTATAATGGTGGCATTTGTCCAGAACTGTCTCTGATGCTCTATAAAGATGGTTGGGGACACCGTGAGTGCATGAGCAATGGGACTTGTCCTCAGAAAGTTGACAATCTGGTGAAATCCTTCGGCTTGTTTGGGTTTCTGTAGCATCGCGATTTCATTGTGTTCATCTATGAAAGCCATTGAAGCCATTGATCCTTGCAAAAAGCTTGCCTGAAAACTTTGAACTTGAGAGAGGAAGGGTTTAGAGCGCAACTGAATAGTAAGCAAAGAGTCGTTATGAACGTTTAGGCGGGCAAAGGGTATTTATAGTATTCGGATTATAAGCAGTATTAACCTAGAGCAGTATTAACTAACTAGCAGTATTAACTGCGAGCAGTATTAACCGCGAGCAGTATTAACCGCGAGCAGTATTAACTAACTAGCAGTATTAACTAACTAGCAGTATTAACTGCGAGCAGTATTAACCGCGAGCAGTATTAACTAACTAGCAGTATTAACTGCGAGCAGTATTAACTGTGAGCAGTATTAACTAGCTAGCAGTATTAACTGCTAGCAGTATTAACTGTGAGCAGTATTAACTAACTAGCAGTATTAACTGTGAGCAGTATTAACCAACTAGCAGTATTAACCAACTAGCAGTATTAACCAACTAGCAGTATTAACCCACGAGCAGTATTAACCAACTAGCAGTATTAACCAACTAGCAGTATTAACTGTACTTACTCCTTGAAGCTTAGTCTGAATTGAGTACTGCTATGTATGCCCTGCAAAGATAGATTAGTACCACCAAGAATCTATAATATTCAGATATGTATCCACTTTTTGAGATAATGTTTATTCAGAGTTGATCATTCCCACACTTGTTACCAAGAAAGTGAATCTACCCACATCAAAAGCTTTGGTGAATAGATCAACAAACTGGTTGTCAGTATGAACTTTCACAACTTGAATAAGTTTCTTTTCATTACAGTCTCTTATAAAGTGATACCTGATCTCAATGTGCTTTGTCTTAGAGTGCTTGACAGGATTATTTACAATGCTGATAGCACTGCTATTATCAATAAAAATGGGAGTGTGTAGAAAGGTTACCCCATAGTCCATCATTTGATTCTGAATCCATAAGACTTCAGAACAACAACTTGCAGCTGCTATGTACTCTGCCTCTGTTGTAGATGTGGACACTGTGGTTTGTTTCTTGCACTGCCAAGAAACTAGTCTAGCACCCAAGAACTGACATCCTCCAGAAGTAGACTTTCTGTCCAAGTTTGCCCCACCTAGATCACTGTCTGAGTATGCAATTAGGTCAAAGGGTGAGTCATGAGGATACCAAAGTCCCAATCTGGGTTGTCCTTTGAGTTATCTGAATATCCTATTAACAGCTTGAAAGTGAGATTGCTTTGGCCTAACTTGGAATCTTGCACACACACAGACTAGAAACATTATATCTGGCCTTGATGCTGTGAGATACATGAGAGAGCCAATCATGGATATGTAATGATGCACATCCATATCCTCCCCCTCAAGATCTGCTGTTATCTGTTTGTGAGTTTCCATAGGTGTACTAGTAGGTTTTGAATCTTTGAAACCAAACTTGGTTAGAATGTCCTGCACATACTTGGATTGACATATGAAGATGCCATCTGACTTCTGTTGAACTTGGAGTCCAAGGAAGAAAGTAAGTTCCCCCATGGAACTCATTTTAAACCTTTGATGCATTAGATCCTCAAACTCCTTGCACATGTTATCTCTTGTAGATCCAAATATAATGTCATCCACATAAATTTGGACCAACAAGATATCCTTCTTCTTTCTCTTGATAAATAGAGTCTTATCAATGACTCCTCTTTCAAAGCCATTTTCCAAGAGATAGGATGACAATGTGTCATACCATGCTCTTGGAGCTTGATGCAGTCCATAAAGAGTTTTCTTCAATTTGTATACCCTGTCTGGATAGCTTGGGTTTTCAAACCCTGGTGGTTGACAGACATATACCTCTTCTTCAATATAACCATAGAGAAAAGCACTCTTTACATCCATTTGATAGACTTTGAAGTTCATGTAAGAAGCATAGGCTAGGAATAATCTGATTGCTTCTATCCTAGTCACAGGTGCAAAGACTTCTTCATAATCTATACCCTCTTCTTGAGTATACCCTTGAGCCACTAGCCTTGCTTTGTTCCTTATGAAAATTCCTCTTTCATCTCTCTTGTTCCTGAAGATCCACTTTGTGCCAATTGCTCTGTGACCCTTAGGAAGGTCTACCAGATCCCATACATCTTGTAGTTTGAACTGCAACAATTCTTCTTGCATTGCTTCTATCCAGCTGGATTCTTTCATTGCATCATGTGCCTTTTTAGGCTCAAGCTGGGATAGAAAGCAAGAAAGCACTGTATGCTATTGATCTTGCATTTCTTGAAGTCTGCTCTGATGTCTAGTCATCATAGGAGATGATATATCTCCTATTACCAGCTGTGGAGGATGATTCTTTTGAACTCTGGTGTTATGACTAGGTTCTTCATTAACATCAGCTTCTAGATTGGAGTCATTCAACTCAACTGAAGTGTTTTCAGCAGCTACTTCTGATTCTTTATCTTCTTGATTCTCTTCATCTCTACTCTGACTTGGTCCAGTAGATTGTTCCATTTCACAGTCTTCAAAAGAATTCACTGTGGGTGTGGGAAAGATCACTGATTTAGATACACTTTCTTGAACTTGTGTAGTCCCTGATCCTTCACCTCCTGAACCTGCATAATCATTACTACTGAAACCAAAGGAGTTAGTTAGTGAATCAATGTCAAATAGCCATTGAGGACCAGTTCCAATAGGATTTGGTGTGTTCTCATTGCATTTGACATTGTCACTTTCTTCAATTATTCTAGAAGATGAATTGAAAACTCTGTAGGCCTTACTTTGAGATGAATAACCAACAAGAAATCCATCATCTGCTTTGCTATCAAACTTACCTAAGTGAGTTTTGGTATTGAGAATGGTACAAGGACACCCAAAAGGTTTGAAAAATCCAATAAAGGGTTTTCTTTTATTTAAAAGCTCATATGGTGTCTTGTTCGTTGGTTTAACTACTAGAACTCTGTTTTGGACATAACAGGCAGTATTAACTGCTTCAGCCCAGAAGGTAATTGGTAGTTTTGAATCAGCCAACAGAGATCTAGCAGCCTCTATTAATGTCCTATTTCTCCTCTCAGCAACACCATTCTGTTGAGGAGTCCTAGGAGCACTATACTGTCTCTCAATCCCTTTCTCTTCACAAAAGGTGTTTAGATCAAAATTTTTGAATTCAGTCCCATTATCTGATCTAATGACTTTTACTTTTTGATTAGTTTGGTTTTCAATTCTCAGGATAAAAGACTTGATCAATCCACTTGTCTCATCCTTAGTCCTTAGAAAATATACCCAGGTGAATCTAGAGTAATCATCAACAATAACCAAGCAGTAAGATTTCTTGCCTATACTCATAACATTTGTAGGACCAAACAGATCCATGTGCAATAAATGGAGACAAGAAGAAATAGAATTTATCTCTTTGGTCTTATGAGAAGTTTTATGCTGTTTGCCTTTGAGACAAGCAACACAATGATCATCACATGAAAAGACTTTAGAAGGTAAGCCCCTTACAAGGTTGTTTTTAACAAGTTTGTTCACAGTCTTAATATTCATGTGACACATCCTTCTGTGCCATAGAGAGGATTCATCTATAGAAGCTTTTGAAACAAGACAATTTAGAGATGAATCACTTTTAACATTTTCCATATCTAGACAGTAAACATTGTCCTTTCTTGGAGTTCTTAGTAGTATCATGCTTTCATCAACTACTTTGAACCCTGGAGCAAGGATCATACACTCAGTGTTTGTAAATAATATACTATGTTGTTTGTCACAAACCTGTGATACACTTAACAGGTTGTATTTTAATTGATCAACATAGTAGACATCCTCAAATGTCATCTTACCTTTGGTTACATTACCTTTTCCACTTATCTTACCACCAGTAAGATTGTCTCCAAAAGCAACATGTCCTCCATTGATATGCTTGAAATCCTGAAGGCATGACATGTTGCCTGTCATGTGCCTTGAGCAACCACTATCAACATGCCATATGCTCCTTCCTTTGAGCTGTTGGTTGCCCTACACATAAGATAGATCAGTTAGTATGAATTAGGAACCCAAGCCAAAGTGGTCTTGGGTACCCCTTTCTCATCAAAATACTTGCATTCCTACTTGACAAGATTTTTGAATTTTAACTCCTCATTCTTGGAGTATTTTGTCACAATAATAGGCTTGGAAACATTTGTGCTGGAAACAGTACTGGTTTTAGAGGTATTAAATGCCTTAGCAGTACTAACCTTGTTAGCAGTAGTAACTGTGTTAGCAGCAGTAACTGTGTTGCCAGTATTAACCTTTGAAGAGGTACTAACACAGATAGCAGCAGTAATACTTCCAGCAGCACTAACCCTGTCAGCAGCACTAACAGTTTTAGTACTTTTGGGCACCCACATTTTAATGCTTTCTTTTAAAATCTTTTTCTTTATGGGGCCTTTCTTTTCACCATGTTTCTTTCCAGCCTTTCTATAATCAACAAACTTTTGCTTACATCTTTGAAAGGTCATCTGTTGATTAATAGGATTGAAGAAGCAAGATTTAGCCAGATGATTTAACTTGCCACATATGAAGCAAGGTTTTGGTCTATTGATTTTATTCAGATCAACTCCTTGCTTCTGAGCCCATTGATTATTCCAGTTTCTTTGATTTTCTCTTTTTAAACCAGAATTTAGGCTCTTGGCTTTACTGCAATCACACTGTTTACCAGATGCAGGATTCACAACTGTGGTCTGTTTGTAATGGACCTTGTTGTCTTTTCCTTTGGTCTTTTCTATCTCCTTGGACTTTATCCAGTCTTTCCCACATCCCTCATTGGTGATTATATTGTTTTCTTCATGGATTTCTTTAACTATATCATTATCTCTCTTCTTACTGGCTTCTTTCTCAGTTAGATCCTTAATTACTACTTCATCCAAAGGGTCTATCTTAAAGGCTTTTTCAGATAAGTCCTTTTTCTCCTTGGTTTCTAACAAGTCTGAAGTAGGAGAGATATAGTTGTTGTTATAAGGAGGAGGTGTACTGTTGTATCCAATACCAGGCTTCATCTTATCATGTATCTGAGCCTTTAGAAAAGAATCCATTGATTTTGAAGCATATGAAAACTTCTCTATGTCAAGTTTAACTTTAGACAATTCCTCCTTTAGCTTATCACTCTCTTCTAAGGATTTAGACAGTTTGGTCTCTAACTCATTCTTTTCCCACTTCCAGTAGTTAATGTCATAAGAGTGTTGAAGTTCATTAGCTTGAAATCCTTTGATTTGTTCTTCAAATCTCTCAACTATTAGCACATAATCTCTTCTATCTTTTTCTAACCTTTTGAGGTCATCACACATACTTTGATTGTGATCCCTGTATCTTTTGTCAGTGTCAATGCAAGTTTTAGTGCAAAGATTAGAAATTACCTCAGATGGGAGATCAGACACTTCTGCCATAAGAGCTTGATTCTGAATGGCTTCTTCAGCTTGATCACTCCAATCAAATCCCATTCCTTGTTGAGAAACAAGGGCTTGAGCAGGATTCTTGTTCTGAGTGTAGCTACCATTCTGAGCTTGTTGGTGGTTGTTGTTAGGAACAGTACTCCTGCATTCTCTAGCAAAGTGTCCTTTCATGTGACACTTATAACATTCCACTTTGGTCTTGTCAAAACCAGCTCCATCCTCTCTTCTTTGAGAGAAGTTATTCCTTCCTGTTCTTTTAATGAACTTCTTCACCCTCATGGATAGCATGGCCATCTGCCATTTTATATCCATCTCCTCCAGGTCATCAGGGTGAAGTTGATCCAGATCATCATTGATTAATGAATTGTTACTATGACTGGACAAGAAGGCTTCAAAGATTGTTTCAGATCCTTTTTATGAACTTGCTCCACCAGCAGTACTAACTGCTTCAGGGATGGCAGTAGTATCAGTGGCTGCTGAAAGCAGTGCAGAATTATGGACATAACCAGTAGGCTTCTTCTTGATCTCTACCTCAGTTTCAAAAACTCTTAGATCATTGTATAGATCATCAAGTTCTTTCTCCTCCAGATTGTCACTCTGCCTATAAGAGACAGTGTACATAGTCCACTCATCCCCAAGAGATCTGAGGAACTTCCTGTTGATGTCATCTTGATCCATCTTTACTCCAACAGTGGCCAGTTCTCCAATGAGTTTGTTGAACCTATCAAAAGTTTGAGTCATAGACTCATTCTTTGAGGAAGTAAAATTCTCATACTGCTGCTTAAGAACATCTCTTTGATTTGTTTTGATACTCTTAGTTCCAGCAAATCTTTTCTCTAGAGAATTCCAGAGAATTTGAGCATCAGTGCAATTGCAAAATTGATGCTGATATTCATTGGGGATTGCCAAGAGCAGAGTGCTCAAGGCCTTCATCTCTGTCTGTCTGATCTTTCTTTCACCATCTGTCTTTGGTGGAGGTCTTTTTCCATCTGGTCCTATCCTTCCAGCTTCAGAAGGACCATTCTCAATGATATCCCACATTGAGTAGTCAATGAGAAGAATATATTGTCTTATTCTTATCTTCCACATGTCAAACTCACTGGGTTTGAGCATTGGAACCTTGGAGACCAAAGTGCTGCTTGATTCTGTAAGATTTTCCATGATAGATAGATGTTTCTGATAGAATAGGCTCTGATACCACTTGTCAGGATCGAATTCTCAACAAGAATTAATTCTCAGAAACAATATCAAAGAAGTTTGCGGAATAACACTTTGATATTCAATGAAACAGTAAATCAACACAGAAAATATGAAGAACAAACTGTAAACTTGTATTGAATGCTTGAAGCTACAAGATTACACACTCAACCTCAATATTGATGAACAGACTCACCAATACGAATTCTACTTCTCTAGAATTAGGATCTATTGCCTTGAGGTTGATTTCTCTCTAGAACTTCTAATTATCAAAAGTTAATTCTATCAATTCTATACATATACTGATTAAAAGATAATTACAAAGAATAAACAAATCTGCAGTATATCTTCCATGTATATCTTCTATGTAAATCTTCAGTATATCTTCAGTATATCCAGCTGTCATACTTTCCATCCGGATCTCTTAAGCAGCACTAATTATGCTCAGCAGTAGTAACTTCTTCTAGCAGCATTAACTACTAAGCAGTACTAACTACTAGCAGTACTAACTAGCTAAGCAGTACTAACTTTGTTCAAGCAGCACTAACTTTGACTAGCAGTATTAATTCTACTAGCAGTAGTAATACTCAGCAGTATTAATCTTCAAAGTACTCTGGCAGTAGTAACCACACTTGTACTAGCAGTAGTAACCACACTTAGTAGAATCTTCAGTTCCCAACAAAAATTATATCGAAGGAATCAAACTAAACAAACTATTTATTTGAACAAACCACGGAGTTATTAGTCTATCAAAGAAAAATGGGGACTTGGTTTTGAAAATCCTCATCGTTTAAACAATGCAATAGAAAAATCCCCCCTTTATATAAATTCGATTATCTAAATCTTGCTAAATATGCTCCTCGATTTAAAATTGATTGGATGAATGAAAAGCAAGTTTTAGATATCGAAAATGAGAAAAGAATGAACAACAATAAAAAGGAAATTTCTTTTGTTTACACTCGCGAAAATGCCAAATATTTTCCCGATAAATCAAAGAAGAACAGAAACAATTTAAATGACATTTCTCACATTAAATATTCATTATCTGATGATTATTTTGATATATGTGCTACTAACACTAATAAAGAAAATATATCTCCAGTTTCTTATGATTCTAAAAGATATATTCCTCCATTAGTGTTAGAAAGCAAAATCATTAATCTTGAAGATAAAATGGAAGAACAAAATATTCAAAGAAAAATTGAATCAGATGTTATTCTTTCTTTCATCACGACAAGTCTTGAAGAAAAATTAATTTTTCAAAAACAAGATTTACTTACAAATTATGTTTTTCTTCTGATTTTAAAGAAAACAAAACGAAAGTTCTAAAATCTGAAATTTTTTCTCAAATTTTTTCTGACTCTGAGGCAAGTTCATGATTATTGTCTGATCAGTTAGGTTTCATAGGTAAAATTGTTTCTTCAGACTCAATTCTTAAATCGAAAATTCTTGATGAATCTTTTACGCTAAATGATGATTATTATAAACCAAAGCATAAAAGAAGAAGGTCAAAGAAGTCAAAGAAGTCAAAGAAGCAAACTCAAGTCATTTCTGACAGTTCTAATTATTGTGATTCAAATATTTCAGATAGGACTTTGAGCACTCCTACAAGGCAGATATGGAGGGTCAAGCGGACATCTGATGAATCTACGACTGATGAGGATAGATATGTAGACAAAATCTATAAAATTGATTCATTTGTTGTTTGTAATAAAATTTCAAAATACTCAATAAAGCAAATGATTCGAATTTCAAAAGATGTCTCATATTCTTTTTCTGATTCTAGTTCAGATGATTATGCTTTGTCTTCTACTAATGAATATGTTCATTTCTCTGATAATATTTATCATGCTTTATTTGTCAAATATAACAAATATTCTCCCATTAGAACTGTAACTAACAAACATGGACCCAAATACAAGTGTGTACCAAAATCGAAGATTGTTTCTAAGTTGCAGGCACCTAATGTCAAGGGGGAGTAAGAGAATAATGGCTTCTGAGTAAATCAGCTCAGAACCCGTACTTCTATGGACTTCGACTTCTAAACATATCAGTTTAGGATTCTTTATTCACTGCATTTAGCTTCTGGACAAATGAGAAACTATGAGTGCACCTACTTTATTCCGCTACATGTATCTCTGACTATGCACTGATCTGTCAGCAAGATGTCAAACATTTCTTTGATTTGCATGGAAGAAATTCTGATATCATTCCTCAAGCGATGGGAAGATTTATTCCATTATGGTTGAAGTGCATTAAGGAATTTCAGATTCATCTCTAGCTCAGTCTTTTTCACTTTAATCTTCCTTAAATCATTTATCACGGCACAGAATCTGTCATAAATAATTTTCAGTGACTCCCCATCCTTGGCTTTGAATTCTTCAAAGTTGTTCATATACCGTGTATGCCGAAGTTGAGTTGCAACTGAAGACCCAAGCATAATCTTCTCAAGTTGTTGCCACATAAGATTAGGATGATTTTTGAAACAATCAATCATGTTGTAGATAGAGTTTGGCAAGGCTAGCATCAGATTTGCCTTTATATCACGATCGGCTTGATATTGCGATAACTCATCGGGTGTATATTCTTTGGTAGGCTTATATAATCCAGAAGCCATAATGGGTTTTTCAAAAGGTCCTTCAGAAATAATTTTCATCATGTCATTTCCATTCTTTTGACGCTCGATGAAGTTCAGGAACCGATCTTGCCACTGAGAAAACTCGTTTTCATCAATCAGAACAGGAGAATCAGATAAACTTTACTTTGCGCGAATCATTTATGAAGAGAAATGCGCTTTTCGAGAACTTCTCTTTTCTGATAGAACTGGCGCAAAGCAGATGAAGAACTCGCGCAAATCAGATGAACTCGCGCAAATGCTTGATCTGACGCAAACCGCTGAAAAACACGAAAAATCAACAAATTCGATTACAGATTAAAAATTACAGACGATTTCTTGCACATATATGTTCGAAAAACATTTTCTAACAACTTCCAAACAATAAACTCGATTAAACAAGCACAAAAAAATTTTGAATAATGAACAGTACGAAAAACCGTTTTTCCAGAAAGAAAAAATTTCTCAAAATTGAACTTCAAAACATGAATTTCTTGCAAAAAGATGTGAATTAAAAATGTTTTACATTCAAAATCGAATCCAACAAACCAATTTACACAAAAAATCAATCAAAGACAAGTCTGAATTTGATGAAAAATCCAAAAACGAGATTTTCTTGAAAAAATTTAAGAAAATCGATCAAATTTTCAGATTAAATCACAAATTCAGATTTAGATTGGCTCTAATACCAATTGATAATCCAAGATCTCTAAATCTTAGAGAGAGAGAGAGTTTAGCGCAAGAACGTGAATTGTATTAGATGAGCGTGTAATTCTTACAAAGACCAAAGTCCAAAGGGACTTAAATACCCTAGACTTATACAACATAGATAAGCAACCTAAACACTGTATAAGACCAGCCTATAAATACAATGATTACTATAAAATCAGAATTAAAAATCTCCCCCTTAGTAATCATTGGCGTTGTGGTCTTCAAAATCAATCTTCTAAATCAGCATGGATCATCTAAGCGACTTTGCGATGTAGCTTCTTTGACTTAAAAAAAATTTCTTCTCAGCATCTTTTAAGCTCTGTTGTCTTTGCTGCCTTGACAAGACTGGAGCAGTTTGTAATAAACTTGAAAGAACAAACGATTCATCAGCTTGTGCTCTAGACGACACACCTCTTTTAAAAATACTTGAAGAAACTGTGGTGGTTGGAGCTGAAACAACAAAAGACAAGTTTAGTTGAAGAAATTTGAATCTTGAGCGAATATTGATCAGCAGATAAACGTTTGAACTCTTTGTCTCTTTATCATCTCCTTAGCTTCTCCCCCTCATGACCTTGATGATCTGGATCAACTTGGTCATGCAAATGTTGGAGACGAGACAGCTTAAGATCTGCAAAATCAGAATAAAGAAGAAAGAGGAGAGGTTTGCGCGACATGTTGGTGGCGCAAAGTGAGTTTTGCGCTAGCTGAAGGTGGCAAAAAGTGAGGTTTGCGCTACCAACTGTTGGCGCAAAGCAGACTTAAAACTCAGAAATTTTACCTGATAAGCTCTTTGACTCCCCTACACAAATGCACTAAATATGACAATTCAAGTTAGTATTCATATAGAGAATCAGATACTCCCCCTCGAAAACATATATCATCTTTTAGAAATATTCTCCTTTTTCACTCCCCCTCGAATAATGTACAAACCCGTTAAAACAAAAATATGAGAACACAAGAATTGAAACATCAACGTAAAACGAAAAATATACTGAATATGTATTTTGAAACAACTAAACATATAAAAATTTAAATACTAAACAAATAAAATTCTAATCAGTAAAATATCACAAATTTATCAATCAGTTGAAATCAAATTTATGTTGTTGGATACAAATATAAGTTTCATTGCATATCAAGTTCAAACATGTTCAGTTTCAAAAACTTTCATCAATCTATTAAGTGTGCTCGCATGCGAACTTTGATTAGTTTCAAGAAAATGCAATTCTAAAAATATAATAGAAAACTTTGCAAATAATCACACTAAGCCATCAGAAATTAAGACTTTCACAAATTTACAGGTTTATCGCAACTCAGAAATATTACCAAGTATCATGAGATGTGTGCTCATTGACATCTTTTAGCATTGTGCACATTGGCATCTTGACATGATTGTGCTCTTTGGCATCTTTTGAATCAAGAAGTTTATTAAGTAAAGAACATGCCGTAAACATAACTTTCTATCTGACCCTATTGCAGGATTTGGGTCAGCCGCTCCCAGACCAGTTGGCCTTAGGGGACTAGGTGTCAAGCACCCCTTAGAACTTACTCTCCCAGATCAGAAAGGCTACATCGATACATCCTAAACCCATTCATACCAGTAGAAAATGACTTCCGATCTGATTCTATTGAAGGATTTGGGTTCGATCACTCCAAGACCAATTGACCTTAGGGGACCAGATGACAAACATCCCACATAAATTACTTTCCCAAACCAGAAAGGTCACAGGTACAAACTTTTAAACTTAGAGATTTCTGTAATTTAGATATTTAATATTCATCTCAATCACTCAGTTTTACATCTAAGTGCTTAGCCCATATTTTCATTACGATCCATAATTCTGACTTTTTAGGTTTTCTAAGCATTGTAAACTATAAATATTCTGAATCACATATCGTTAAAGCAGAATGCAAAAGCTACAAACATGTTGCTGATTTTTCAACTTTTAAAAGACCTGAAAGTTGAACATATAAAAACTCAATATAAACAAAGCAACTTGAAAGATTTATCCTTGACACACATTTTATTCAATATAAAAGAAAACCTGTAAATATTTTACTTTATAGAATAAAGTTTGTAAAGATTTAAACTTTGAAATTCAACATTCCGAGTTTGAAAAAATTTCATTTAAGAGAAAATGTAAAGAGCTCTGCAAATTGATATTTAGTTGGAACAAAATAAAATCCAATAATATTATCTTCCACATAATGTATAAAGAATTTGTGACTCAAAAGAAAGAGTTGGATTGTACAATTCAAGAGTTAGTTGAATTTGCTCAGATTCTTTGAATTTTTTTTGAGAAAACTAGAACAACATCATAATTAGAGATAAAATGCAGCGGAATAAAGTAGATGTACTCACAGTTTCTTATTTAGTCAGAAGCTAAAAGCTTTGAAGAACGAGTCCTAAACTAATTATGTTTAGAAGACGAAATCTTTGAAGCACGGGTTCTAAGCTGAAGTACTTAGAAGCCATCTTTTCTCTTACTCCCCTTGACAGTAGATGCCTGCAACTTAGAAGCAATTTGAGTTTTTGGTACCCACTTGAATTTGGGTCCATGAAAGTTAGTTGTAGTTCTTGTGGGGAAATTCTTGGAATATTGGACACGAAAAGCACAATAAAAATAATCACAAGAATGAACAGAATTAGTAGAAGAAGAATAAGCATAATCATTTGAAAAAGAATCAGAAGAAGAATATGAGACAACTTTTGAAATTTGAATCATTTTCTTTATTGAATATTTTGAAATTTTATTACAAGAAGCAAATGAATCACTTTTATAATGTTTGTCTACATATCTATCTTCATCAATCATAGAATCAGTAGATGTCCGCTTGACTCTCCAGAACTACCTTGAAGGAGCGCTCAAAGTCCTATCTGTAAAACTTGAATCAGAAGAATTAGAATTGTCAAAAATGACTTTATCTTGTTTCTTTGACTTCTTTGACCGTCTTCGTTTACGCTTTGGTTTGTAATAATCATCATTGAGCGTAAAAGAATCATCAAGAATTTTCGTTTTAAGATTGGAATCAGAAGAAACAATTTTACCTAAGGCACCCAACTGATCAACCAATAAATCTGAACTAACCTCGGAGTCAGAAAAATTTTGAGAAAGGTTTTCAGATTTTGGAAATTCCTTTTTGTTTTCTTGAAAAAAAGAAGAATGGCCAGAAACAAAATCTTGATTTTGAAAAAATAAATGTTCTTCAAGACTTGACGTAATGAAAGAAAGAATAACATCAGATTAAATTTCTTTTAAAATATTTTGATCTTCCCTTTTATCTTCAAGATCAATGATTTTGCCTTCTAAAACTAATGGAGGGGTATATCTCTTAGAATCATAAAAGATTGAAGAGATATTTTCCTTATCAGATTTAGCGGCATATATATTAATATAATCATCTGACACTGAAGACTTAATGGAAGATATATCATTTAAGCTTTTTCGGCCTTTCCTTAAATTTTCAGGAAAATATTTAGCATTTTCGCTCGTATAAACAAAAGAAAATTCCTTTTTCTTATTACTCATCCTTTTCTCATTTTCGATTTCTAACACTTGCTTTTCATTCATCCAATCAATTTTAAATTGAGGAGCATATTGAGCAAGAGTTAGATAATCGTATTCATATATAGTTGGGGATTTTTCAATTACATTGTTTAAACAATGAGGATTTTCAAAACCGAGTCCCCATTTTTCTTTAATAGACTCATAACTCATTGGTTTGTTCAAATAAATAGTTTGCTTAAATTGATTCTGTCGCTATAATTTTTCTTCTAACTCATTTATTTTAGCTGAAAATTTATCTTTTAAAGTAGTCATCTCAGTCAAAGATTCAAGATAAAACTTATTTGATTTTACTAAATCATCTAATTTCTTTTGAAAGATGTCTTTTGTATGAATTAAAATTGATTTTTCATCTTTCAAAGAAATTTGTAATTTATCAATCAAATCTGACTTTTCTGAATTTAATTGCTTTTCAGATATAAACTTTGAGCGAAAATCATTTTAGGCAGAAATTATGATATTCATCTATGAAGAAATGAAAGTGTAACCAAACTCAGAAATTACCTCATCTTCATCAGTATCATCATCATCATCATCATCAGTCTGATCATCTCTGATTAAGAACATTTGAGCAATTTCCACATTACTAGCTTCATCATCGGAGTGATCCAGCCAAAATTCTTATTCCACCAGCAAAGCAGTTCCATTCTCTCTTTTCTCAGCTAGTTCCAGTTTCTTCCGATAATACGCAGAATCCCGAACTATCTTCACTTGACACTCCTTAGAGATGTGACCAGGCTTTCCACAGTTGTAGCATGTAGCAATTTTCTTAGCCTCAGGCATTCGGACATTCTTCGACCCAGAAATGAAGTTAGGAGTGTTGGAACTCGAACGAGGTTGGAACTTCTTCTGATAGTGTTGAGAAAGAAGAATCATGGCTTTCTGAAGTGCCTCGCCATTGTCATTAGTGGTCCCGTCATAAGCATTATCAGGCAATGCTTGTTCAGCGAGTTGGCTCTTGAGGAGAGCAACCGGGTCCACTGATTTCTTGTTCTTCTTGTCCAGTTTGGCCTTCTTCTCTATGACTATGCACTCATCTGTCAGCAAGATCCCAAAGATTTATATCTTTTATTTCTCACAGATTTATTTTTCATACACGAATGAAAGCAATTATCAATAGAAGATAAAACACAGTTATCAGAATCAGAACTAGAAGAAGCATATGAGATATTCTTTGATATATCAAACATTTGTTGAAAAGAGTATTTTGGGTTTTTATTACATGTAGCAAATGTATCAGTATCACAAAGATTGTCTACACAATTAACTCCTAATGGTTCAGATTCTAAAATTGGCTGTTTCATCCTCCAAATCTGCCTTGATGACTTCCTCACAGTCCGATCTGAAGAAGAAAAATCAGAAACATTAGAACTTTCAGATAAGGCAGTATCATGTTTCTTTGACTTCTTTGATCTTCTTCTTTTACGCTTCTTTTTATAAAATTGAGCATTTAGCAGTAATGAATTATCAATAATTGAATCAGAAGAAGAAACTTTATCAAAGAAATCAGTCTTAGCATTTGACATTGAAGAACTAGCCTTGGAGTGAAAATTTTCAAATTTGCACAAGTCTGGAAGAGGTTTGCATTTCCCATTGGAGGCGCAAACTGAGCTTTGCGTTTCTAAATGCATGCTCAAACCTTCAGTTTGCGTTTCCAATGTGGAACGCAAATGACCATTGTTTTTCAAAACTTTAGAATTTTCCTTAGAATCTTTTGACAATCCAGAAGAAATTTTATCTTCAAAACTTGTTTTCAATATAAACAAGAATAAATCGTTTTCTAAACAATTTTGAAGATTTTGTTCTTCCAATCCATCTTCAAGATCAACAATTTTTTCTTTTAACACTAATGGGGAAATGTATTTCTTAGTATCATAAGACACTGGAAATACATTTTCCTTATCAGTATTAGCAAAAATATCAATAAAGTCTGCTGATAATGAAGATTTATTGGAAGAATTGATATTTAAAAGATTTTGAAATTTTCTAGATTTCTTAGATTGATCAGGAAAATACTTTGCATTTTCAGAAATGTAAACAAATGGCATTTCCATCCTCTTGTTTTTCATTCTTTTCACATTTTCTTCTTCCAAAATTTGTTTCTCAGTTGTCCAAAAGAATTTAAACTGAGGAGCATATCTTGCAAGAGTAAAGTAATCGTACTCATATAAAGTAGGAACTTCATTTTAGCATGATTTAAAAAATGCGGGTTTTCAAAACCAAGTCCCACTTTTCTTTTATGGCTTCTTCACTCCTTGGTTTATTCATGTAAATTGTTTGCTCAGACTGTTCTCTTTTTTACAATTTCTTTTCTAAAACAATTATCTTTTTAGAAAGGATTTTATTTGAAGAAGTCAGTTCAGTCAACAAATCATGATAAGTCTGATTTGAATTTTCTAGATCAACTAACTGCTTTTGAAATTTCTCTTTTGTATCAATTAAAATTGGTTTTTCATCATTTAAAGAAATTTGCAGTTTATCAATTAAATCAGACTTTTCTTGATTTTTAACCTTTTCAGAAACGAACTTTGAGCGCAATTCATGCAAAGCAGTGATAAAAACATTTATTTGAGATAAAAAGAAATTATTGTTAAACTCAGATATTACCTCAGAACCATCAGATGAGGTATCCTCTTCTTCATCATCAGATTTGTCATCACCTATAAAACACATAGCCGCAGTTTCCTCATTCTCAGCCTCGTTGTCCGAATGATCCAACCAGTATTCTTCTTTGGCCAACAGGTTGGTTCCACTTTCCTTCTTTTCAGCCAAAGCCAACTTCTTTCGGTAAAAAGCAGCATCTTTTATTACTTTGACTCTACAGTCCTTAACCATATGTCCAAGCTTTCCACAGTTAAAACAGTTAACCACCTTTTTCTCATCCTTCTTCTGTTCAACCACCTTAGCTGGTTCATACTTTGGAGTGTATATCTTTGAAGGAGCACCAAGTTCTATCTTTTTAGAGCCAGAAGTAAATCGCAGATTGTTCGACCCAGATCTATGCTTGAATCTCTTCTGATAGTGCTGAGTCAAAAGTATCATGGCCTTCTCTAGAGCTTCGCCATCATCATCCGTTGATCCATCATAAGCTCTTTCAGTCAAAGCTTGCTCAGCCAGTTGGCTAGCTATAAGAGCAATGGGATCTACTAACAGAGGCTTGTTCTTCTTATCCATTTTCGCCTTCTTCTCCATTACCAAAGATTCATCTGTCATCAAGATTTCATATAGCTCCTGAATTGGCATGGTTGAGATTCTAACATCATTTCTCATTCTATGGCATGACTTGTTCCACTCAGGTTGTAAAGCGTTCAGAAACTTCAAGTTTGCCTCCAACACAGTCTTGGTAACTTTAATCTTGTAGAGATCATTGATAACAGCCCAAAATCGATCAAAAACATTTTTCAAACTTTCCCCATCCTTGGCCTTGAACTTTTCAAAGTTGTTCATGTACCTCGTCTGTCGTAATTGAGTAGACATTGTAGTACCAAGCATAATTTTCTCAAGTTGTGTCCACATCAGCATTGGGTTATGTTTGAAACAATCGATTCTGTTATAGATGGAGTTGGGAAGAGCAAGGATCAGGTTTGACTTAGCCTGACTGTCCGCTTGATATCTTAAGATCTCTTCAGCTTCATACTCTCTTAAAGATTTTTCAACAGTTGTAGTTGGAGTAGTAGCAGTAGCTGGGATTACTTTCCTTGAAATTTCCATAGGACCTGAGTCAGTGATTTCATCATTTTCTCCCCATTCGGTTGCCTTTCAATAAAGTTGATGAACCGATCCTGCCACTGTTCGAATTCATTCTCATTGATGAGAACTGGTGGACGAGTATCAGACCCCAAAGACATCATGAGGTCATTCTTGTAAAGTTGTGTGACACCTGTCAAATTCTGAATATTGAGGTTAGCACCCTCAGATTAATTTATAAGTTTTGTCACTTTTAAATTTTTATTAAAAGCCTTTAAGATAAAAAGTTTCCCGAAAAATTTAGAAGTTGCGTTAAAAACCCGGAACAGTTCCGCATCTGACCGTCACTGTCCAGAAATGCCAAATAAGTGAATAAAAGTCCAAAATCCTTAAATTATAAAAATCAGAATGTTAATTTCTCTTGCATTGCAAAAGTTTCAAATTTGTCATTTATTTAGCAAATATTGAGAATCGGGTATTTCGGTTCTCAAATATATCTGATATTTTATAAATTAGACTAGTAATTCAATTAATAATATTAAATTAATTTTTTTTATAATGGTGAGTCACTTAGGACACTTGTCCTAATCCTACAATATTTTAGTTATTTTTAATAATTGAAAACCAAATTTAAAAACTAGAATTACTCTCATTTCTCAAAATTAACTCTTCATCTCCTTTTCCTTCTCTTCTCTCTAGTTCGGCCGAAAGCCACCACCACCACCACACCATTTTTTTTCTTCTCTTTGCTAAGAATCAAAATCCAATCAAGAATCCATCTCCAATTTGAAGTTAGAATTCAAGTTTTCATCTCCTTTTGTGAAGGTAATCACTTAACACTCTCATTTTTCAAGTTTATTATCAAAAAGTTTGTATATTTCATATCTTTTCATGAAAATATTGTACAATCCAAGTTTTGGAAGTGAAATGGGATACATTAGTATCAATATATTTGCTAATGAACCATTGAGTGATCTTCCAATGAAACTAGGGTTTCCAAGTGTATTATTTTGGGATTTTATCAAGAAATGATAATTTTATGAAATGTGGTTTTTGGTCCACAAAATTTTAATAATGTTGGATTGAAATATATGCATTTACATCAATTTTGAGTATAAATAAACTCTTAGGATGAGATTGTTCAATCTCATATGATTAAAGAGTTTCTAAATAGTGTTTATTTTGTCTTGCATGTGATTGGATTTTTGATGATGAGATGGATTACCTTTGAAATATATAATATGAGTTTTTGACTCTTGTTACAATGAAATGTTAGTATAAAAATGTTCTTATGAAGGAATTTCCCAAGTTCCACATGATTAAGAACTTAACAATAGTGTTAATGTCATTTTATTTGGTGTTATGTTCATGCATGCATGTGGATGAGCATTTTGATTTCAATGAATCCATGATGCATAAGTTAGTTTATTATGTAATGAGGAGTGAAGACATGGTTTATATCCAAAAACCATGTCTAATGATCATTATTTGGTGGTATAAAATGGTATTTATTTCATTTTAGAATCTGTCCAGAAAATGGACTTCACTTCTAGCTTGCCCAACTCACAAACCACTTGTCCAAATTTGGGGTTTTTGCTTCTAAACTTTAATTTAGAGTGTTAGATTTCTAAAAAGTCCAAAAACATTGAATTTGGAGTTGATTTGGGCACTTAAATGGATTTTACAAGAAAATGGTGCAATCTGTCCAGTAAAGACAGATTCATACACCTATCTTGTAGAGGCCATAACTCCCTTATTACTCATCCAAATTAAGTGAATATTTTTCCAAATGTTAGTATTTGGAGTTAGGTTTGCATCCATATATGGATCACTGTCTAATTCCAAGAATTGATACCTCAAAAACCTGTTACAAGTGAGGTATGTCACTGATCCGAAAATCAGTGACACTCTATTTTATAAAAATTATTTGATGTGTCAAAACTTATTCAAAAATTATAAAAAAATGCATATTTAATGTAAACATATTATAGTATCATCACAAAATTTGTGATTAAATAATTCTTTTGGGAAGTTAAGCTTCCGTGTTGAATTTACCGGATAACTTTCTGGACAGCATGTGCTGAATCCAGAAAGGTAATTTTATTAAGCTTAATTTTTGTTTTATTGCATTTTGGAACTTTGTATAGTTAAAAATGGATATGGACTAAGAAACTTATATGATGGCATTTCATGGGACAATTGGACATATTGGTTGGACATCGGAATAGGACATTAATGTGTTTCTTTATGGCAACTCTTGTATAGGGAAATTAAGGGCGTGACAAAATTCAATAAGTATTAAAGTAAAGCTTCACCCGTTACTTTCGTCAAGGTGAGTATTCACAGCCCCACTTTTATCGTTTTAATTGATTTTGGGGTGGAAAGCATGTTTAAATTGCGTATTTAAAGATTCATGAGAATTGTTTGAAAGTATTGCGAATTGGCAATTTATAAGGCTTTGTTTAAAGCATTTGGAATTATAAGCTATATGATAAGTATGCAATTGATGTGTTGAGTTTTTAATGTTAAGACCCCGTGACACTACTATTAACTCGAAGAAAATCGGGCCTATAGTATTAGTGGGTAGCGTTATTTGGTGTGACAAACCACCTTAATGCTGACGAGCAGGGGTGCACTATACTAGAGAAGATGACTAAACATGTGGCATGAACCACCGCTGAGTTAGTTCATCGGGGGCGTTGAAATTGGTCAGGGACGGCTTAGTAGTGGCTCAACGTAATATTGTCTTTGCATACACTTATCATAAAGGAATTAAATTGTGGTACTCATGAATCAAAGAATTGAAGTTGGTTTATACGTATGTTCTACAATTGATAACTTGCATATAAAAATGTTTTGTGCATATTTAAAACCTGTGAACTCACCAACTCTTTGTAGTTGACCTTGGTTTTTATTCATGATTTTCAGAAATCGAGAAAGTAATTCCATGATGTTTTAGCAGTGCACTTCATATTTTGAAGCAAGATTATTTTACTTTATGCGTATCGTTAAATTTTAAAGTTTGGGAATTGTAAACAATGACGATACTATGCTCTTAAAAATGTAATGTATTTTGAAAGTTAAGTAAATATTGGTATGTTATAATCTTGTGCTATGACATCGGAGCTGTTATGCCTCGTGTTTCCGCTTTAGCGGGGTGTGACAGATTTGATATCAGAGCCATAGGTTATAGGGAATACCGGTTTTATTTTAAAAACCACACACTATAACCTTTTACAAATAAAGTTTTCAAATTAAGATGCGCTGTAGTGTAACTAAGATGTGTTTCACATTATCATATTTTAACTTAAACAAAGCTTGATCACCTTTGTTTAATTTAAGTGTGTATAAAGTAGACATGGATTGGCTATACTAGGAATTACTAAAAATAGAAACTTTTTGATACAAAGATGAAAAGCATGATTGTTATGTGAGTTTGCATGGTACTTTTAATTTTTTTTTTTAAATTATAGCATGATTGACAATTAAACTTTATTAATTATCGCAGTCATTATGTCACGATCACCATCTCACCGAGATCAGTCGCCTGACGAATCAGGTTACCTCACCTACATCCCTAGAAGAAATTATCCGACAAGTGACGATTATGACCCATCTGAGCACGATTATTCTGATTCTGATCGATCACCGGAGAGATCGGTCACCCCCACTTTGGAGCCAATTTCACCCGCCACTTTCGAGCGAGAGAGTACACCTGTCCCACGTAGGGACGAGGCGGGGCTGTTAGAGCATAAATCTGTTGGATACAAGATCAAGAATTCAGAAGGTCAAAGTTGAGAAAGTCAAAGCTGAAGAAAGTCAAATCTCATTAAAAGTCAAAGTCTTTTATAATAATAAGTCAATGTATTTTGTATTTTGTATTTTCCTTGTATTAGGTTTTAGTATAAATAGTTTTTGTCTTTGTAGTTTGTAAGCGTGAACTTAATTGGAGAATCAAGGAATTGTATTCTAGAGAGAGAAAGAGAGGTCATTGGAGAGAGTTCTAGATAGAGAGATAGATTGTAATCTTGAATTGAGAATTCAATCAAACAGGTAATTGTTTTCTTAATTCTTGTTTGTTTGATTAATCTTGTCATAGAAACTAGATTCAGGGACACACAATTGGTATCAGAGCAGATTCAAAAGGTGAAATCGATTCAAGGAAATCAAGAAACTAGTTCGTCACTGTTCATGTGTAGAAATTTCGAGATTCTGAGTTTAGATATGTTTTTGGAGCTGATTTTGGTTAGGAATCGTTACAAAAGTGTAATAGATTGAGTCTTTGTAATCAATTTCAAGTATTGCACTGTAATTTCATTCGAATTTGTGTTTTTGGTCGAGTTTTTGTATACGAGTTCTTTTACTGTTTCATCAATCGAATTGTATAGTAAATTGTTTAATTGTAAAAATCGTGTATTGGAACTTGTTCTTGGGGTGTTTACAGAGGATTTTGCAAAGTTACAGTTCAATTGGACAAGGATAGATCGAATTCAGATGGAAAACTCAGTTTTTGGGTCGAAAAACTGAAGAACGCGCTAGATCGCTAGAATGCGCAAGTTCTTCGTGGAACGCGCAAGGTTCATCCGCAAGAACGCGCAAGTCGAAGAAAAGATATTGGTCAAAACGCATAAGTAACGACTAGCGAGTTTTAAGAACGCGCTAGTTGAAGTCTGCGAGTTTGGAAAAAGTTAGAAAAAGTTCTAAGGACCAGAACGCGCTAGTAGTGGCCAGCGAGTTCATCAAACTCGCTAATTGAAGCTAGCGAGTTTATGAAGGAATAGTGACTTGCGAGTTCTTAGGCATGCGAGTTTGAGGAGAAACAGTGATCAGCGAGTTTATCGACCTGCGAGTTTGAAACTTCAAGAATTAATTCCAAGTGTTGAAACGCGCAAGAGTAGCTAGCGGGTTTGGTTTAAACGCGCAAGCTTCGACGTACGAGTTTGGGAAACGCACACGCTTCAACCTGCGAGTTTCAGCGTGAATAGTCTTTAGCGAGTTCAGGCGCTTGCGAGTTTCGTCGATCTGCGTGTTTCATCTACGAGTTTCTCAAAACGCGCAAATTTTTGCGAGTTTTCTTGCGAGTTTGCTTGCGAGTTTGTCTGCGCGTTTGGTTGAGAATTTATAGAACGCGCAAGTCTTAGTCTGCGAGTTCTTCAGTCTGCGAGTTTTAGGGTTTGCGAGTTCAATAGTGACTTGCGAGTTCTGGCACTTAGTCAAATTTTTCGAATTTTCTGATTTTACCAGATTTCAAGATTTTTCTTGTGATTTCATATTTTGGACTAACGATCAGTTCTAGTTTCTTATTGATATATTTTTCAAACAGGTTTATAAAAGATGACTTCCAAAGATGCTCTTTCAATCGGAACAGATGTCAAGCCTCCAGTTTTATTCAAAGGCGAATATGAGCAATGGAAAGACAGATTCTTGGATTTCGTGGATCGGCATTCAAATGGAGAGAATATTTTACTGTCTATCACTGAAGGTCCAATGGCTCCAATTACAGTTCAGATACCTGATGTTGACTCTTCTGATAGTGAAGATGGAACTGAAGAATGAGAGCAAAAGATGAAAACAGTGACAGTGGATATTTCTCAATATTCTGAAGAGCAGAAAAGCCGATACAAAGCAGATAAACAAGCGAGATCTTTACTTCTTCAAAGCATCCCAAACGAGATCTACATCAAGATTGACAGTTATAAAGCCAATGCAAAGAAGATGTGGGATCAATTACAAAAGATGATGATGGGATCAAAGGTCGGAAACCAGATGAAAGTGGCAAACTGCATAAATAGCTATGAGGAGTTTAAAGCCAAGGAGAATGAGAGTCTGGAAGATACTTATGAGAGGTTTGTGTTGCTTCTGAACGAGTTAACAAAGAACAAAGTTAAGAAGAAGCAACTGGAAAACAATGTCAAATTCTTGAGTATCTTACGTCCAGAGTGGAAGAAGCATACAAGAAGAATGAAGCAAATGAAGGATGTGAATGAAATTCATTTACATGAGGTATATGAGACTTTGAAACAGAATGAAGAAGAGGTTGAAGAGAAAAGAGATGAAAAGAAGAAAGCAGTACAAGTTCCTGATCCTATTGCTTTGGTGGCTGGAGAGAAGTTGAAAGAAAAGAAAGAGAAGAAAGAAAAGAAAAAGAAGATTGTTCTTACCAGTTCTGAGTCAGATTCAGTTTCAGATAGTGATGATGGCGAAAGTCTGAAACAAGCCATGATATTACTGACCCGGGCATTTCAAAAGAAATTTTATAAGAAGCCGTGATCTAATTCTCAACGCTATTCGTCATCAAGTTCAAAGAACCATGAACACCGAGAGAGAGTGGAAGGAAAGAGATTTGAATAGAAACGGTATGGTGAGAAGAAATCAGATGAGAAGAAGATGTTTGTGAATGACTACATTGCTGCTGAAAAGCCTTCAACTGATTCAATTAAATGTTATAACTGCGGCAAGTTGGGTCATTATGCCAAAGATTGTCGGAAGCCAAAAGTTCGCAACTCTCAGTACTATCAGAATAAGTTGCTTTTGGCAAGACAACAGGAAGCTGGTATTGCTCTAATGGCTGAAGATGAGTTTTGGTTAGATCATTCCGAGGATGAAGGAGAAGATAAAGAAGAAAATGCTCATATCTGTCTAATGGGCAAAGAAGAAAAAGATGATGATTCAGATGATGACGCCGTAAATGAGGTATTAAACTTAACTCCAAAAGATTTTATTACCAAAATGGAAACCATGGTGGTTGAGCTACAAAATTTACAAAATAATCTGAAAAATGAAAAGGAAAAGGTTGCTAAAAAGAACAAGAAGATCTTTGAACTTAATACTTCTGTTATTTCAAACAAAGATCTAATTGATTCTTTACGCAAATCTGATTCTGATTCTAAATCTAAAGTAGATAATTTTGAAAAGAAGATTTCTGAGTTTGAAGGTAAAGTAAATAGATATGAATTTGAGAAAAATGAATCTGCACTAACTATTTATAAATTGCAGGTTGAAAACAAGAATTTGAACAAGAAGGTAAATGATCTGGAAGTTAAACTATATAAAAGAGATCAAACAGATCAAACCATCTTTCTTAATACTCCTAATGAAGAGGTAGATGTTAAGCAAAGATGGGGACTTGGTTTTAACAACCCCCATTATCTTAAGAAAGCTATCAGAAAACAGCCGGCACTTTATAATTATGATTTTCTTGCTTGTGCTGGTAAACATACTCATTTGAAACCCAAATTTGTTACCAAATTGTCAGATGAAGATGAGGCAAAAGAAACTGAAAACAGAAAGAATAAAAAGAAAATGCAACTACCATTTAACTATGTCAAGTTAAATGATAGTTATCTTTCAGAAACACCGAAAGTTCTTTCAAAAGACTATTTTGTTAGTTATTCCGCATATGAGATGAAGGCAAAACCTACGATTGCAAAGGTTTATGTTCCTACATCTATTCTTGAAAGCAAAAAAGTTGAACTTGAAAATGTTTTAACTGATGAAAAACTTTTGGTTGATATAGAACAAAATGTGTTTTCTACAGTTATAAAGAACACTGTTTTTCAAGAAAAATCAACAAAGTGTTCTACAGTTTCAAAGGAACCTCAAATTTTCTCTGATAATTCTGATGATTTATTTGAGTCTGCAAATGATTCTTTTAATTCTGATGATGGGAGTATGGAAGAATCTGATATGTTTGACATTCATTCTAAACTTTCTGATCATTCTACTTGTCTTGAAAATGACAAAGTGTTACCAAGTGGTGTTAGAAATGACAAAGTTTCTGTAACTGCTGATTACTATGCTAATGGTAAGAAACATAAGAAGCAGCGATTACAAAAACAGAAATACACTGGTACACAAAAGAAACCTCAGTCACAGAAATCTATTTTTCCTAATAAATCTACATCTTATGTTTCAGATTTAAGGAAGAAAAAGTTGAAAGCTCAATCCAAATGGAGATCAAAACAGAAGGATGCTGAGATAGCTGAATCAGTTACTGATAATTCTTGTACTAAATCTGTTAGTAGTGATTCTGATGTAGTTGATCAATGTGCTTCTCATAAACAAAACCTTGTAACTTCTTACAAGCGTTATTCAATAAAGCAGTTTATTCAATTATCTCCTATTACTACTAAATTTCATCATAATTATCGGAAAACTGACTTTGCTTATTCTCATGATTCTTCTGATTGGTATGGATCTTATCATGTATATTCTTCTAGATCAAATGATTTTAAAGGTTTTCAAATGAACAGAGGGTCCGTTTTTAAGTGGATGCCAAAATCTTGTGCTAATCTGTTAGGGCCCGTTTTTAAATGGGTACCTAAATCTATTATTGCCTGATTTCTCTTGCAGACCCGGCATATGTGGTACTTGGATAGTGGATGTTCCAAGCATATGACTGGGCAAAAAGCTTTATTGTCTAACTATACAGAGAAATTCAGTGGCAATGTCAGATTTGGAAACGATCAGCTTTCACCTATTTTAGGATATGGTGATATCATACAAGACAACATAACGATCAGTAAAGTGAGTTATGTCGAAGGCTTGGGGCACAACTTATTCAGCATAGGTCAATTCTGCGATAAAGGGTTAGAGGTCAACTTCAAGTTTAAGAGTTGCTTAGTTCGTACTGAAGACGGAACAGAACTCTTGGGTGGACATAGAAAGACAAACCTCTACACCATCAATTTGTCCAAAGTTCAAATTGACAACCAAGTATGCTTGATGACAAATGCTTCGTTGCAACAAAGTTGGCTCTGGCACAGACGTTTATCTCACTTGAAATTTCGTTACATCAACAAGCTGGTTCGTGGGAAATTAGTAAAGGGACTTCCTGAGCTGAAATATGAGAAAGAACACTTATGCGCAACATGTGAGAAGGGTAAGATGAAGAGAGCCGCACACAAACCGAAGCCGGAACCAAGCACTAGTTTTCCGTTAGAATTGCTACACATGGATTTATGTGGACCAATGAGAACTCAGAGTTTAGGTGGTAAGAAATATGTGTTGGTAATTGTGGACGATTACTCCAGATACACGTGGGTCAAATTTCTTCGTTCAAAAGATGAGACACCGGAAGTTCTCATTTCATTCTTAAAGACGACCCAGGTGAAACTGCAGCGACAAGTCAAGTTCCTTCGAACTGACAATGGCACAGAATTCAAGAACAAGATTGTTGATGATTATCTCGATTCAGTTGGGATTTCACATCAGTTTTCTACTGCTAGAACGCCTCAACAAAATGGAGTAGTAGAAAGACGGAATCGAACGCTAGTCGAGGCCGCTCGGACTATGCTTAGTCAATCGGATCTACCTCTATTCTTATGGGCGGAAGCTGTGTCGACTGCATGCCATACGCAAAATCGTTCCATAATACACCGCCGTTTTCAGAAGACTCCATATGAGCTAATCAACAACAGAACACCTACTATCAAATATTTTCACATATTTGGGTGTAAATGTTTTGTGCTTAACGACAGAGAGAGTCTGAATAAATTCAGTGCTAAAGCGGACGAAGGCATCTTTATCGGTTATTCTTCAACTTCTGCTGCATATCGTGTTTATCTAAAGAAGTCAAAGACAGTTGTGGAGAGCGTCAATGTTACATTTGATGAAGAGATGGCTTCTGATCATTTCAGTTCAGAACCCGTTATTACTGGTGTATTAGCTTCTGGGCAGATCAGTCCAGAACCTGTGTCTACAGCGACAAATTCGGATAACGCTTCTACATCTACTTCACATTTAACTGATTTAGATTTGTTATTTGAATTCTTTTATGATGAGTTTCTAGGATCTAATATACCTAAATCTGCTGTGACTGACAGGTCTGAAGATACAAGTTGTCATCATCCAGTCACTTCAGAAGTTATTACTGAACAAGCATCCCCAGTTCAGACAGAAACTCATATTCCTCTTGTTACTCCTACAGTTGAAGATACACAAGTTAATGCTGAGCCAGAAGTAAATGTTTCAGTTGGGTGTACTACATTGTCTACTCAACAGCCTGGATTTGTTGTTCCCACTGATACTTCTGCACATGAAACTTCAACTGACAACCCCCCTCCTGTAATTCAAACTGAAGATTTTGAAAGTGGGTTTCAAGATGATGATCATATTCAATCAGTATCTATTCCACTCCCACATGAGCATCGCTGGACCAAGGACCATCCATTACATCAAGTAATTGGAGATGTCGACAAGCCTGTTCAGACAAGGTCAGCGACTCTTAATCAGTGTATGCATGACTCATTCCTCAGCAAGATTGAGCCAACTCGAGTATCTGAGGCTCTTGTTGATTCGGACTGGGTATCTGTAATGCAAGAAGAGCTCAATCAGTTTGAAGCCCTAAAGGTTTGGAGATTAGTTCCTAAACCGGAAGGTAAAACCGTGATCGGCACTAAGTGGGTATTTAAGAATAAAAAGGATGAAGATGGTGTTGTCATCAGAAACAAAGCTAGACTTGTTGCCAAAGGATACCGGTAAGAGGAAGGTATTGATTATGACGAGACATATGCTCCAGTAGCGCGCATAGAGGCAATCAGAATGTTTCTCGCCTACGCCGCTCATAAGAACTTCACAGTCTTTCAGATGGATGTGAAAACAACCTTTCTGAATGGAATTCTTAAAGAAGAAGTGTACGTGTCTCAACCAGAAGGGTTCGTTAATCCAGATAAGCCAGATCATGTCTACATATTGGACAAAGCCCTTTATGGATTAAAACAAGCCCCTCGAGCCTGGTATGACTTCTTATCCAAATTCTTGGTCAAGTCTGGTTTCTCTAAAGGTAAGATCGACACTACTTTATTCATAAAGAAGGAAAAATCTGATATTATTCTTATTCAAATATATGTTGATGATATAATATTTGGTTCTACTAATCCAAAATATTGTAAAAACTTTTCTAACCTCATGGTGTCACGTTTTCAAATGAGTATGATGGGAGAGATGAATTTCTTTCTCGGATTACAAGTTAAACAACTTTCTACGAGGATTTTTATCAATCAGTCTAAGTACATTTTGGACATTCTTCGGAAGTTCAAAATGGAAGATTGCAAATCTATTGGCACCCCGATGGCACCAGGAACTAAGATTCACGCTGATCCTTCGGGTACAAGTGTTGATCTTAGAACTTATAGAGGTATGATTGGTTCTTTGATGTATCTTACATCGAGTAGACTAGATATTATGTTTTCAACATGTCTATGTTCTAGATATCAAGCTGCTCCCAAAGAATCCCATTTGGCTGCTGTCAAACGGATTTTTAGATATCTGAAGGGGACTGCAGACCTTGGTTTGTGGTATCCTAAGGATACTGGGTTTCAACTGACTGCATATTCAGATGCAGATCATGCAGGGTGTATGCTAGACAGAAAGAGTACATCTGGTCACGTTCAATTTCTTGGAGACAAGCTAGTTAGTTGGGCTTCAAAGAAACAGTTATGCGTTTCCACATCGACTGCTGAAGCAGAGTATGTAGCTGCTGCTAGTTGCTGCTCTCAAGTCTTGTGGATGCGAACACAGCTACGTGACTATGGTTTTAAGTTTGACAAAATTCCGATATACTGTGACTCGAAGAGCGCGATTGCCATATCTGCTAATCCTGTCCAACACACCAAAACCAAACACATTGATGTAAGGTATCACTTTATCAAAGATAATGTAGAAAAAGGAACAATTGAACTTTATTTTGTAAAAACAGATTATCAACTTGCAGATTTATTTACCAAACCCTTAGATGAAAAGAGATTTAATTTTCTTATCTCTAAGCTTGGTATGTTAAATCTTAAGACGTAATCGGTTATTACCTACTAAAGTTATAAATTGTTAATTTTCATCTTTTTCTTTATCTTAATGTCTGAAAGATACCTGCACTTTCATGGTTTGCTCATGATCTCAGGGGGAGTAAGAGAAGATTGTTAGATGATTTATATTCATTTGAGGGGGAGCAAAACTAATTTCTGCATTATACTTAACTGACAAAATTTTTGTGATGCATGATTTTAGGGGGAGCTTATAAGTAACATGGAGTAAGACTATGATTTCTGATTATTTCAGATCAGAACTCGTACTTTAATCGTTTTACAGCTTTATGTCTTTTAAATTTTTTTTTGTGAATAAATTTGATTTTGTCTAGACTTTGAGACTTATACAGGATAAGAGAAGCTGACACGATCATATCTACATGACTACAACTGACTTTCTGAGATTTAAGATTGAGCGTCAAGGTAAATTTCTTATCTTAATCTCACATATATCTGAAAGAAGGACAACTTTCAGATATAGAAAACATATTTTTTTAAATGTTCAAACCACTTCCCAATTCTTAAACAGATTTTATAATTTGGAAGTGTGATTTTAAATGTTTTTTATTCTATTTTTGTGCTTCATTGATAAACAAATAGTGTGTTTCCAAAGATAAATACTTGCGTATTGTCTTTTCTATATACTTTCAAGTATTCACACACACTGGTTTGAATTTTTGTTCAACATGCTCTTACCATGTCTCTAAATTGAAACAATTTTTCTTCGATGGTAAGACCCTCCGCTTGTATTTCATTGAATTATTTGAGCGATATTTCATTTCGAAACGGTCATTTCAAAAATGTCTATATTTTGTTTCGTATAGACAAATATAAATTATTATTGACCTTAAGCTTTAATTGATATATCATTCATTTCTGATCATTTTATACAATGTCAGATTTTCAAACAAGTTTCTTGCATTCATGTTCATTCATTCAATTTTCTTGTTTGAAAATACTTCAATGGTTTAAAATGCTCATATCTTCATGATTTTATCACTGAGCATACTTATATCTGATATTTGTATATGAGCTTTAACTGATATAGTTAAACTATTTGAGCAACTCATGCTTTATAGGATTACATGGGTTCTTTGTGCTAGGAATTAACTAAACTTCTATGGATTCACGTTAACCAGTGTTTCCTACCCATGAAGTTAATCCCTTAGTGATTGAGTGTGAGGAGTCAAAAGAAATGAGTGTGGGTGTGCTGAGGTAAAATGGAAAAGAGAGTTTGGTTAGTAGTGAGCTTATTGATTAAAAAGAAAGAGGGTGAGAGATCAGAGTAAAAGAATATCAAACTCTGCACCAACTACTTTCTGAGCCGGGCAGCCACATTACTAGCGTTTCACAATTCTTTGGTGAACGTTATTGAAACAGGCAATTAGCCCATGCCAACTCTTGCTTAAACACCACCAACCACTCATTTTCTTCTCAAAAAGAAAATGTTTCACATTTTCAAGGGGACGCAGCATATAATCTATCTGATTTTCATTTGGAAAATTTGGATATTGAAAAAGAAGGAAGTCTGCCCCACCTTCGCACTTCAATCATGCACTTAGAGTCTGTGTTTATCTATTGTTGTCTCAGTGGTTTACACAATGTTGAGCCTTATTATAAAAGCAATTTTCGTGCTTAATTCTTTCTACACTTGCACGAGCACACAAAGAATTTGTCTCTTTGTCATAACATTCATAGAAATTGCCTTTGTGGTATTTCAATGATTGGATGGAAGCCCTGGGGGAGTGAACATCACAAAAGCTCCTTTATATTGTGTATTCGTTACACACAGTGACTTTGTGTTACTGACAAGCATATTAACTGATTCATCTGTTGATTCAGGAGTTACATATTCGTATTTTTGTGTGGATTTGCAAAGATCTAGATGAAACCTTGGTTATGGATCACAGAATCAGAGGCTCTTGACAGATCAGAATGGTTAAAGACATTTCTTGGACGACAAAGTTTTGATGATATCAATGCTCAAATCATCAAAAAGGGGGAGATGATATGAAGAAATGTATTGTGGAGATGGTATGAATAAATGTTAAAGTTTTTGAAGATAAAGGGAGATGGTTTCAAAGTTCAAAGTAAATATTTGAAGATTTGATAAAGTTCAAAGAATTTCTGAAGATTTTGAGGAAATTTTCTTTGAAGATTATCTGCTAAAGCATTCGAGCTGATTCTGAAGATAATTTCTTTCCAAAGTCTGAAAGTGTTGTGTGAAAGTTTTGAGAAGATTGTTACTCATTTGAAGAAAGCTTTGGAAAGAAGACCATCAAAGTAAAAGGGGAGATTGTTTTTGACAGAGCTTAAAGTGAAGACTGAATTGCTAGATTTTTCAACAGTGATCTTGAATCCAAAGGGGGAGATTGTTAGATCATAAATCTATTGGATACAAGATCAAGAATTGAGAAGGTCAAAGTTGAGAAAGTCAAAGCTGAAGAAAGTCAAATCTCATTAAAAGTCAAAGTCTTTTATAATAATAAGTCAATGTATTTTGTATTTTGTATTTTCCTTGTATTAGGTTTTAGTATAAATGGTTTTTGTCTTTGTAGTTTGTAAGCGTGAACTTAATTGGAGAATCAAGGAATTGTATTCTAGAGAGAGAAAGAGAGGTCATTGGAGAGAGTTCTAGAGAGAGAGAGAGATTGTAATCTTGAATTGAGAATTCAATCAAACAGGTAATTGTTTTCTTAATTCTTGTTTGTTTGATTAATCTTGTCATAGAAACTAGATTCAGGGACACACAGGGGCCTTCTCGACTTAGGGGTCGGAGGGTATCGCCACCGCCATGTGTTGAAATACCAATGTCTCAACCAGCCGGTATGACAGCGTTAGAAAACTACTGGGTTTCGGGTATGGCCCGAGAAGTGGAGAGAGTTAGAATGGAGATAGATCATCATGAGCATTCCATCGATGCACTCATGATTATAATGAATTCAAGTGATCAGATTTTAAATGGACTTATATCAATGGTAAGTGCGGGTGATCAAACTATGAGTGGAATTATGAGGGAACTGGTGGAAACTAGGGCGATGGTAGCATGGCTGCACACTTGTTTATCTGTGGTGATGGGACTTTTGGTGATTGTGATAGCATGGGTGATGTTGTCATTTTTCAGGCATTAGTAGTGTGGTTTATTGATGAATATTTGGATGACTAACTTTCTTTTTGGAAATATGTAACTCGTCGTACTAATACATTATTAAATAGCATGGCTATTACTTTTGGATGAATGTTGAATTTTGACGTGGTATTGTATTGATAATGGATTTGTTTATGATATATTGTTTATGTATGTTTATAAATTGTGAATTTCAATATTATGAGGTTGATGTATGAATAAACAAATACAATTTATATTGTATTAAGATTATAGGATAGAAATAAGGGAAATAAGAATATGGAATTAAATATTGACGTGGCTTTAAAATAAATTGTGCAATAGAATTATGCCGCCAAGAAGAGAAGACCCTGAGATTGCACGACTCGTATCCGAGCAAATCTTAGCTACACTTCCTAACATAGTCAGTCAGATAGCAACAGGTTTAAATGCTAACCAACCTAATCAACCAGGAGTCGGTGCAAATATAGAAAAAGAATGTACATATAAGACTTTTAGGTCTTGTAATCCAAAAGAATTTCACGGTACCGAAGGAGCGGTTGGGTTATTATCTTGGATTGAAGGAATGGAATCCGTTCTTCACATAAGTAAATGATCGGAATCAAACAAAGTAGAATTCGCAGCTTGCTTACTACAAGGGAGAGCACTGACGTGGTGGAACACTCAAGTGCAGACTCGAGGAAGAGAAGCAGCTAACAAACTCACTTGGGATGAGTTTAAGGAAATGCTTAAGGAAGAATATTGTTCAAGAAGCGAAATGTAGAAATTACAAGCAGAGTTATGGGAGAATGAAATGAAGGGCGAAGATGGTGCCACATCTGGTTACGCTAGAAGAGAATCGGGTACACAGGTATGTCTGGGTTTAGCTCCAGAAATCCGAGGGGATGTGACCTCGGGTAATCCAAAAACCATTCAGGAGGCGGTAAATCTGGCAACCAAGCTCACCAATAATGCCAATCGATCGGGACTTTTCATTCACGATAAAGTCAAAGGAAAAAGGAAGGTCGAGGAAATTTCAAGGAGACCGTTTGACAGAAGAAGAGGGAAGGAACAGAGAACGGTGGGTAATTATGGAATTCAGACTCAAACAGCTGATAAAGGAAAGGAAGTATATCCAAGATGCGGCAAGTGCAACAATCGTCATTTCGGAAATTGTGTTATTTGTCTCAAATGTAACAAAGGAGGTCATTATGCGAAAGATTGTAAGAATGGGGGAAAGTGAGCTTGTTTTGAATGTGGGAGTCAGGATCACTTTAGAAATGCCTGTCCAAAATTTGTCAGGAGGATGAACGCAAATCAGACTCGACCGGTAAATCAGAGGAATCAAAAAGGTCAAGCACGAGGCCGAGTATTTGAAATTGGAGCGGAAGAAGCGAGACAAGATCCGGATGTGATCACAGGTACGTTTCTCTTAAATAATCATCGTGCATCTGTATTATTTGATTCCGGAGCAGATAGAAGCTTTGTGTCATTAAGTTTTAGATCAAAAATTAATCAAATGCCCCAAAAGCTAAAAGAAACTTATGTCATTGAGTTCGCTAACGGACAAGAGATTAGGGGTGAAGATGTATTTTCGAATTGTACCCTAAGTCTAGCTGAAAAGGAGTTTAAGATAGATCTAATTCCAATAAAGTTAGGAAGCTTTGACATAGTTGTGGGCATGGATTGGTTGTCTAATAACCAAGCGGAAATATGTTGCTCCGAAAAGACTCTTCTAATTCCGTTACCTCAAGGAGAAGTACTTATAGTACATGGAGAAAAATCCAAAAGGAAGTTAAGAATAGTATCCTACATGAAGTTGCAAAAGTATTTAAGGAAGGAATATATTGCGTTTTTAGCTCATGTAGTCAATAAAGAGACCAAGGAGAAGTGCTTACAAGATATTCCTGTGGTTCGAGACTTTCCCGAAGTATTTCCTGAAGATCTACCTGGGTTACCTCCACCGAGACAAGTCGAATTCCGCATTGATTTAATTCCGGGAGCTGCACCAGTGGCCAAGTCACCATACCGTTTGGCGCCATCTGAAATGCAAGAACTGTCTGAACAACTCCAAGAGCTGCTTGACAAAGGATTTATCAGACCCAGTTCTTCGCCATGGGGAGCTCCAGTTCTTTTTGTTAAGAAGAAAGATGGAACATTCCGAATGTGTATCGATTACAGAGAACTCAATAAGCTAACCCTCAAGGATCGATACACACTTCCTCGAATTGATGATCTGTTTGATCAACTGCAAGGCGCAACGTACTTCTCAAAGATTGACTTGTGATCTGGATATCATTAAATGAGAGTTCGTGAAGAGGATATTGATAAGATGGCATTTAGAACTCGTTATGGACATTATGAGTTTCTAGTTATGCCCTTTGGATTGACGAACGCACCGGCAGTTTTCATGGATTTAATGAATAGAGTATGTCGGCCGTATTTAGACAAATTCGTGATTGTATTCATAGAAGACATTTTGATTTATTCGCGAAGTAAGGAAGATCATAAGAAACATTTGAAGTTGATCTTAGAACTTCTCAAAGATCAGAAGTTGTATGCTAAGTTTTCCAAATGTGAATTTTGGCTTCGAGAGGTACACTTTATGGGTCATGTGGTTATTGAAAAAGGAATTCATGTTGACCCGACAAAAGTTGAAGCCATCAAGAAATTGGAAACTCCAAGGACACCAACAGAAATTCGTCAATTTCTTTGTTTGGCAGGTTACTACCGAAGATTCATAGCGAATTTTTCAAAAATCGCTCAACCGCTGACAGCACTGACTCAGAAGGATAAGAAATTTGTCTGGGAAGAAAAACAGGAGGAAGCATTTCAAATACTTAAGCACAAGTTATGTGACGCACCAATTCTTGCGTTACCGGATGGTACGGATGATTTTGTGGTGTATTGTGACGCATCACATCAAGGCTTGGGATGTGTATTAATGCAGAGGAATAAGGTTATAGCTTATGCGTCAAGACAACTCAAAGTTCATGAAAAGAACTACACCACTCATGACTTGGAGTTGGGAGCGGTAGTATTTGCATTAAAAATCTGGAGGCATTACCTTTATGGCACTAAATGTACCATCTATACTGATCACAAAAGTCTTCAGCATATTTTTGATCAGAAAATGTTGAACATGAGACAGCGGAGATGGGTTGAGCTGCTTAATGATTATGAATGCGAAATAAAGTATCATCATGGTAAAGCTAATGTGGTAGCTGATGCATTAAGCAGGAAAGAAAGAGTAAGACCAACAAGGACACGAGCTTTGGGAATGTTGGTCCAATCAAGCCTTAAGACACAAGTTCGTGAAGCTCAAGAGAAAGCGTTGAAAGCAGAAAATCTTTGTTATGAAGCCTTGCATAATTTGGAAAAAGAGTTTGAATCACAATCAGATGCAGTACGATATTTCAAGAATAAAGTTTGGGTACCAAAGGTTGATGATCTGCGATCAATTATTTTGGAAGAAGCTCGCCGATCAAGGTATTCGGTTCACCCAGGAGCTGATAAAATGTACAAAGGGTTGAAGGAATATTATTGGTGGTCGGGAATGAAGAAGGACATTGCTGAATTTGTGAGTAAATGTTTGACTTGTGCTAAAGTCAAAGCAGAGCATCAAAAGCCTTCTGGACTTCTTCAACAACTTGAGATACCACAATGGAAATGGGATCAGGTATCTATGGATTTTATCACCAAACTACCCAGGACTGGAAAAGGGAACGACGCAATTTGGGTCATTGTGGATCGACTTACGAAATCTGCGCATTTTCTCCCTATAAGAGAGGACTTCAAAATAGAAAGATTGGCGCATTTGTACATAGACGAAATTGTCTCTCGGCATGGAGTACCCCTATCTATCATTTCTGATAGAGATAGTCGTTTTACTTCCCGATTTTGGCAAGCATTTCAAAAAGCGCTGGGTACCAGGTTGGATCTGAGTACTGCATATCATCCACAGACAGACGGACAAACGGAACGGACCATTCAAACTTTGGAAGATATGCTACGCGCGTGTGCTATAGATCTTGGAGGAAGCTGGGATAAGCATCTGCCGTTAGTTGAATTCTCTTACAATAACAGCTATCACACTAGCATTCAATGTGCGCCATTTGAAGCTCTCTATGGACGTAAGTGTAGATCTTCACTTAGTTGGATGGAAATTGGTGATAGTCAACTGATTGGGCCTGACATTATACAGGAAACCACCGATAAAATATCAACCATCAAGGACAGACTCAAAGCTGCAAGAGATCGTCAGAAGAGTTATGCGGATAACCGCAGAAAACCATTAGAATTCCAAAAAGGTGACAAAGTTCTTTTGAAAGTATCACCATGGAAAGGATTGATCAGATTTGGGAAAAGAGGTAAGCTAAGTCCAAGATATATTGGCCCGTTTGAGATACTGGAAAGAATTGGACCAGTAGCCTATAAGCTGAGTCTACCTCAAGAGTTAAGTGATATTCATGACACTTTTCATGTGTCAAATTTAAAGAAATTCCTGATAGACAAATCAATGATTGTGTCCCCAGATGAAGTAAAAGTTGATGGGCGCCTATGTTTTAGAGAGGAACCTATCGAGATTCTTGATCGCGAAACTAAACGTCTTAGGCGCAGCAAAATTCAAATTTTAAAGGTCCGTTGGAATTCACGTCATGGACCTGAATATACTTGGGAAAGAGAAGATTTCAAGAAACGCAAGTATCCTAGGTTATTTAATGAAAAGCCTGTCCAGAAATATCAGTCATAAATTTCGGGACGAAATTTTTTGAAGGAGGGGAGACTGTGACACCTGTCTAATTCTGAATATTGAGGTTAGCACCCTCAGATTAATTTATAAGTTTTGTCACTTTTAAATTTTTATTAAAAGCCTTTAAGATAAAAAGTTTCCCGAAAAATTTAGAAGTTGCGTTAAAAACCCGGAACAGTTCCGCATCTGACCGTCACTGTCCAGAAATGCCAAATAAGTGAATAAAAGTCCAAAATCCTTAAATTATAAAAATCAGAATGTTAGTTTCTCTTGCATTGCAAAAGTTTCAAATTTGTCATTTATTTAGCAAATATTGAGAATCGGGTATTTCGGTTCTCAAATATATCTGATATTTTATAAATTAGACTAGTAATTCAATTAATAATATTAAATTAAATTTTTTTTTATAATGGTGAGTCACTTAGGACACTTGTCCTAATCCTACAATATTTTAGTTTTTTTTAATAATTGAAAACCAAATTTAAAAACTAGAATTACTCTCATTTCTCAAAATTAACTCTTCATCTCCTCTTCCCTCTCTTCTCTCTAGTTCGGCCGAAAGCCACCACCACCACCACACCATTTTTTTTCTTCTCTTTGCTAAGAATCAAAATCCAATCAAGAATCCATCTCCAATTTGAAGTTAGAATTCAAGTTTTCATCTCCTTTTGTGAAGGTAATCACTTAACACTCTCATTTTTCAAGTTTATTATCAAAAAGTTTGTATATTTCATATCTTTTCATGTAAATGTTGTACAATCCAAGTTTTGGAAGTGAAATGGGATACATTAGTATCAATATATTTGCTAATGAACCATTGAGTGATCTTCCAATGAAATTAGGGTTTCCAAGTGTATTATTTTGGGATTTTATCAAGAAATGATAATTTTATGAAATGTGGTTTTTGGTCCACAAAATTTTAATAATGTTGGATTGAAATATATGCATTTACATCAATTTTGAGTATAAATAAACTCTTCGGATGAGATTGTTCAATCTCATATGATTAAAGAGTTTCTAAATAGTGTTTATTTTGTCTTGCATGTGATTGGATTTTTGATGATGAGATGGATTACCTTTGAAATATATAATATGAGTTTTTGACTCTTGTTACAATGAAATGTTAGTATAAAAATGTTCTTATGAAGGAATTTCCCAAGTTCCGCATGATTAAGAACTTAACAATAGTGTTAATGTCATTTTATTTGGTGTTATGTTCATGCATGCATGTGGATGAGCATTTTGATTTCAATGAATCCATGATGCATAAGTTAGTTTATTATGTAATGAGGAGTGAAGACATGGTTTATATCCAAAAACCATGTCTAATGATCATTATTTGGTGGTATAAAATGGTATTTATTTCATTTTAGAATCTGTCCAGAAAATGGACTTCACTTCTTGCTTGCCCAACTCACAAACCACTTGTCCAAATTTGGGGTTTTTGCTTCTAAACTTTAATTTAGAGTGTTAGATTTCTAAAAAGTCCAAAAACATTGAATTTGGAGTTGATTTGGGCACTTAAATGGATTTTACAAGAAAATGGTGCAATCTGTCCAGTAAAGACAGATTCATACACCTATCTTGTAGAGGCCATAACTCCCTTATTACTCATCCAAATTAAGTGAATATTTTTCCAAATGTTAGGATTTTGAGTTAGGTTTGCATCCATATATGGATCACTGTCTAATTCTAAGAATTGATACCTCAAAAACCTGTTACAAGTGAGGTATGTCACTGATCCGAAAATCAGTGACACTCTATTTTATAAAAATTATTTGATGTGTCAAAACTTAGTCAAAAATTATAAAAAAATGCATATTTAATCTAAACATATTATAGTATCATCACAAAATTTGTGATTAAATAATTCTCTTGGGAAGTTAAGCTTCCATGTTGAATTTACCGGATAACTTTCTGGACAGCATGTGCTGAATCCAGAAAGGTAATTTTATTAAGCTTAAAAATGGACTAAGAAACTTATATGATGGCATTTCATGGGACAATTGGACATATTGGTTGGACATCAGAATAGGACATTAATGTGTTTCTTTATGGCAACTCTTGTATAGGGAAATTAAGGGCGTGACAAAATTCAATAAGTATTAAAGTAAAGCTTCACCCGTTACTTTCGTCAAGGTGAGTATTCACAGCCCCACTTTTATCGTTTTAATTGATTTTGGGGTGGAAAGCATGTTTAAATTGCGTATTTAAAGATTCATGAGAATTGTTTGAAAGTATTGTGAATTGGCAATTTATAAGGCTTTGTTTAAAGCATTTGGAATTATAAGCTATATGATAAGTATGCAATTGATGTGTTGAGTTTTTAATGTTAAGACCCCGTGACACTACTATTAACTCGAAGAAAATCGGGCCTATAGTATTAGTGGGTAGCGCTATTTGGTGTGACAAACCCACCTTAATGCTGACGAGCAGGGGTGCACTATACTAGAGAAGATGACTAAACATGTGGCATGAACCACCGCTGAGTTAGTTCATCGGGGGTGTTGAAATTGGTCAGGGACGGCTTAGTAGTGGCTCAACGTAATATTGTCTTTGCATACACTTATCATAAAGGAATTAAATTGTGGTACTCATGAATCAAAGAATTGAAGTTGGTTTATACGTATGTTCTACAATTGATAACTTGCATATAAAAATGTTTTGTGCATATTTAAAACCTGTGAACTCACCAACTCTTTGTAGTTGACCTTGGTTTTTATTCATGCTTTTCAGGAATCGAGAGAGTAATTCCATGATGTTTTAGCAGTGCACTTCATATTTTAAAGCAAGATTATTTTACTTTATGCGTATCGTTAGATTTTAAAGTTTAGGAATTGTAAACAATGACGATACTATGCTCTTAAAAATGTAATGTATTTTGAAAGTTAAGTAAATATTGGTATGTTATAATCTTGTGTGCTATGACATCGGAGCTGTTATGCCTCGTGTTTCCGCTTTAGCGGGGTGTGACAAGTTGTGCTTGTAAAGACATCTTGTGAAAAAATCAGAAAATTTAGAAAATTTTCTAAGTATAAGAGACCAGCAAACTAGAGGTTTGCGTTTGTAATGAGGAGCGCAAAGAATGTTTTGCGCTTGCAGAGGGGAACGCAAACTGAGCTTTGAGTTTGCTGAGGGGAACGCAAACTGAGCTTTGCGTTTGCTGAGGGGAACGCAATCTGAGCTTTGCGTTTGCTTAGGGGAACGCAAACTGAGCTTTGCGTTTGTAGACTTCGCGGGTGAGAGACTTTGCGGGTGAGAGACTTTGCGTTTGATGCACTAAGACTTTTCACTTGAAGAGAGAAACGCGAAATCTCTTTGCGTTTACAGAGTGAAAGGCAAACTGATGGTGTGCGTGTCATACTAGAACCGTGAAACTTGGCTTTGCGTTTCCAATGAGAACCGCAAACCTGACAAATTTACTAACAGACGAGTTAGATCACAAGATATATGAATGAATGAATGAATGAATGAATGAGGCGCAAGATTATATGAATATATGAATGAGGCGCAAGATTATATGATTCACACGCAAACATTTATGAATAAAACGCAAAGTTCAAAAACACTATCAAATCATGCAAAGACTATGAATGACACGCAAACTTCATGAATAACGCGCAAACCATCATGAATGAGACGCAAACTTCACAAACTCAACCAATTCACGCAAGAACAACTACAACTTCGATAATTAATCAAGAAAAGCATACACTGAACTTCGAAAACTTCTTTCTAACAAAGTTTATCAAACAATTTCGATTAAAATCAACAAAATGTAAAAAATTCGACAAAGAACAGAACGAGAACGGCGTTTTTCCAGAGAAACACAAAATCACCAAATTGAGAATAAAATCAAGTTTTTTAAGGAAAACTTTGTGAATCAAATACAATTGATTATCACAAACGCAACTAAAGAAATCAAATTCGCACAAATTCAATCACATACAGATCCAAATTTTATGAGAAATCAAGAAAATGAGATTTTCTTGAATAAATTCAAGAAAATCGATCAAATTTTCGATTTCAATCACAAATTCAGATATAGAAAAACAATCTCTCAATCCTCTCAAGATTCAGATTGCTCTGATACCAATTGAGAGTCCAAGATCACTCATTCTTTAGAGAGAGAAAGTAGAGAGAGAAAGTAACAAGCGCAAAGTGTAATCTGATGTATTGAAATGTAAGTTCAAAGATACAAAACAAAGGCTCTAAGGGGACTTAAATACCCCAAGCCTTTACAAAACATAAATGAACACTAAGCACAGTAAAGATTAGAAAATAAATACAATGATTACTACAAAATTAGACTTAACAAGTTTCCACATTGTCAGCTTCATCGTCGGAGTGATCTAGCCAGAATTCTTCTTCAACCAGCAAAGCAATTCCATTCCCTCTTTTCTTAGCTAGTTCCAGTTTCTTCCGATAATACGCAAAATCCCGAACTACCTTCACTCGACACTCCTTGGCAATGTGACCCGACTTTCCACAGTTGAAGCACGCAGTAGCTTTCGTAGTCTCGAGCACTTTGACATTTTTGTTCTTCTTAGACCCTGAAGTGAAGCGAAGGTTGTTGGAACCCGAACAAGGCTGGAACTTCTTTTTATAGTGTTGAGATAGAAGAATCATTGCTTTCTGTAGTGCCTCACCATCATCATCAGTTGCACCGTCAGAAGCATTCTCGGATAATGCTTGTTCAGCCAGTTTGCTTGTGAGAAGCGCAACCTGGTCCACTGTCTTCTTGTTTTTCTTGTCAAGTTTGGTCTTCTTATCCTTGATAATGTTCTCATCTGTCAGCAAAATCTCATACAACTCTTGGATTTGCATGGTAGAGATCCAGACATCATTCCTCAATCAATGACAAGATTTGTTCCATTCCGATTGAAGAGCATTGAGGAACTTCAGATTAGTCTCCAACACTGTCTTTTCCACTTTTATCTTTCGCAGATCATTTATCACAGCTCAGAACCTGTCAAAAACACTTTTCAGAGATTCACCGTCTTTGGCTTTGTTAGTGTATTATTGTATCCAAGATTTAATTAGAAAAGTCAATTCTAGCAAAGTCAACAAGGTCAAAGTTTCTAAGTCAAAATCTAGATTACTCAATCTAGTTTAAGTCAATATGTTGTTTAATCTTGTGGTTTAGTCCTTGGTATAAATACCTATAGCTTTGTTAATCTTGTAACAAGATCCATTGTATCACATTGTCAGATATATGATGAATACGCTTTCTCTCTCTATACTCTCTCTCTAGAATATTGTGACATCTGTCCATTAACCAGAATTTTAAGGTTAGTAATCTATGACCTTTTAGGATCTAATAATAAAGTTAAATTCTTTAGTATTTAACTTGATTGATTAGATTAGAATTTTACCCGAAAAATTTCAGTAGTCGCGTAGAATTCCCGGTACAGACTGATAACTGACCATTTCATCTCAAGAATGCCAAATATTATTTCCCATGTTTAAAATACATAAAATAATGAGGTTTTTATTATTTAGATGAATTTACTTTTATTTGTAAATTTTTTTTTATTATTACTCAATTTTGAGAGAATTGTGAGTTAAAATTTTTTCGGCTCTCAATTTATCTGATTTAATTGTGACATTAAGGTAATTTAGTTTTATAAAAAAAAAATTATTAGTGATGGGCTTGGAGAGGCCTTGGGCCGGCCCCTCCTCCCTCTCCCTCTTACTCTCTTAATTTTTTTTTAAAACACTAAACTCAAATTTGAATCTTCATAATCCCACTTCCAAGAAAACTCCTCATCTCCTCTCTCTCTCTCTCTCTCTCTTTGAATTCGGCCACATACACACACACCTACATTCCAAAAAATTTCAGAAAACTTAAGCATTTAGCAAGATTAAAATCATCTCCATTACAAGATTATCAAGTTTTCATCATCAACTAATCAAGGTACAAATCCATTTCTCCAATTCTTTACATTTTTGGCAAGATTGAAGTTATAATTTCATGAAATAACTCATGCATGTATGGAGATACTCCATATTTGGTTTTAGAAGTGAATGGACATCAATAATGGTTAAATCATCCAAAGAAATGATGTCATATGATGATCTTCTATGATAAACCACTAGTAAGAGACAAAAATTTTGAGTTTTCATGTTGAACCAAGTGTTTATAGCATGATACACTTTGTTGTAGGAAAATTTTGATGTTATTGGATTGAAAACTTTGTATTTACAACAATTTTGGGTATAAAGAAACTCTTAGGATGAGATTGTTCAAATCTCATATGATTAAGAGCATCTAAAGTAGTGTAATATCACTTATTTAGTGATTTTGATGTCATGCATGGGATTGGATGAGCACTTTAGTTGCTATGAATTCATGATGCATATTGGTGTTATTAGAATCTTTGCATAGTGACTTAGGATGTGAGGCCATGAGTTATTAATGAAAACCATGCCAAATGATCATCATAATATGTTAATACATGATTCTTTTTGTTAAACAGCTTGCTGTCAAGGATTTTACATCCACTTTCATGCTTTATAAATCTGTTTTTACTCACTTAAAAACTTGGGCTTTTTGTTATAAAACTTTCATTTAAGATGTTAGTTATTCAAAGAATCAAGAATCACTCAAAATTATGGAGTTTTGGTCACCCATTTGTATTTTAGAAGAAAGTAGTGTAATCTGTCCAGAAATGACAGATTGGTACACTCAACTTCCAAAGGCCATAACTCTTTCATAATTCTTCCAAATTGAGTAAATATTTTTCCATATGTTACGTTTTTGAGTTAGCTTTGCAGTAATATATGGCTCTTTGTGTAATTTTGAGTTTTGGTATCCCTAATGCATGCTACAACATAAGTGTGCATGTGACACAAAAATCAGTGACCTACTGATTTGTGGGAATTAATTGGGGTATCAAAACATCTCCAAAACTTATGAAATTATGACTTAATGTTCTTATCTCAGTATATTAGTTTCCATAAAATTTTGGTTATCTTTGATAATTGGGATGTATTGTTTTGAAGCTCATTTTGTGATCACAAATTCTGGACAGCAAGTGCTGAATCCAGAAAGTAGATCTTAAAACCTTAAAGGTTTATGTTTTGGTGATCTTATTGTTATAATAATCCTAGATTTCTATTTTAGACAACAAAATACATAAAGGCATATATATTGAGATGTAGGAATGGTTAAGTTATGATTATATATGGATGTTGACTTTTGGTGTTCATTTATGCAAATAACTCTAGGAAAGTAAAGGCTTCGGACGAAAGATTCGCGTTGTTGCGTTATTTCGCATTATCATCATCCAATGTGAGTAATCACAGCCCCTCTTTTATTATTTTTCATGTTTTGGGGTGAAAAGCATGTTAAAGTATTTATTTCAATAATTCACGATATTTGTTTAAATACAATTGTTATAGTTAACTTTGGTAGCTTTGTTTACAAAGCGTTTGGTTTGGATATTATATGACATATATGCAAAAATGGTATGTTGGGTTGATTCTTTAAGTCCCCGGCTGACTCTACTAGTTAACTCATAAGGAGCCTATAGTTTTAGTGGATAGCGCTATTTGGTGTGACAAGCCCACCTTATACTGACGAGTAAGGGTGCACTAATTCTAGAGAAGTAGGGGTTATCCATGTGATTCATGACCACGTCGGTAGTCCTTTTTGGGGCATGTTTATTGTCAGGGATGGTCTAGTAGAGGTCTAACATACAAAAGTATTGGTTATTTTGAAGGCATAATTTCTGTCATATAATTTAAAGATTGGTACTCGTGAATTAATGGTTTTGAAATTTGTATTAATCATTTGATTTACGTTTGATTACTTGCATATAAATTGGTTTTGTGCATATTTTAAACCTGTGAACTCACCAACTCTTGTAGTTGACCCTTTTTATTTAAACGTGCTTTCAGGAAACAAGAAGGTTACGGGAAATGTTTAAGATTTTAGATTGATGTATCCGTATATATTAACATTTTGTAGTGATTTTTGTAATCAAGCTTTTGGGTGTATTAAGTTTGTTTATTTTTGTAAACTTGATGTAATCTTTGGTTGAAATGTATGGCGGTATTTTATCATTTCCTAGTGCTATGACTATCGAACTGTTATACTCCGTGTTTCCGCTTTAGCGGGGTGTGACAGACTTGGTATCAGAGCCATAGGTTATAGAGAATACCGGTTTTTGCTGTAAAACCATACACTATAACCTCTATTTTTCAAAAAAAAAAATTATTTATTTTCGCAAACAAATCTTGAGCTTGAGCACACTACTAGTATAACTAAGACGAGTGGCGGCTTAGCATATTACAATTAGGCAAAGCTTGATCACCTATGACTAATTTGGTATGCATAAGAAGGGACTTGAAATGGTTATATTGTGAGTTACTAAATATAGAAACTTTTTGTTTCAAAAATAAAAAGCATGATTAATATGTGAGTTCGCATAAGCATTTTGTGATTTTAATATTTATTTTAGCATTCTAATAATTTAAAGTTTGTTATTAATTGCAGTTATCATGTCTCACTCATCATCACACTCTGAGTCCTCCCCTGACGAGTCTCGATACGTCACTGGTCAACCTAGGAGAGCACGAGTGAGTGAGGACTATGATCCGTCCGAGCATAGCCACTCGGGGACCGGATCTTCACCAGCGAGATCGTCTACTTCTGTGTCTGCACCCCTACCACCGTCGGCGCCCCAATCTAGAGTCCGGGCGACCGCACGGATTAGTGTTCCGAGACCAGTCAGAGAGACTTTTATCATTCCACCTAGGGATGAGGCAGGGCCCTCTCGGTTGAGGGTTAGATATGATGTGCCATCACCACCTCAGGCCGCGGAACCGACAGGACAGCGGACCGGAATGACTTCACTTGAGAATTTATGGGTCACGGGCTTATCCCATGACGCGGAGATATTTAGGGCCACACTGGACCATTATGGTCGGTCTCTCGACAGGGTGATGGGGATTATGAACACTCAAGATCAGACCATGAATGGAGTCTTGACCATGCTTATGGATACTAGAAGGGCTATTCGGAGGCTATACGCAGGTTTAGCCTTAACTTTAATGTTTGATCTTGTTGAAATTAGCTTGATTGTTTGGATTTTGTAATTCACAATTGGTATCAGAGTCGTACCAAACGATTTTCAGAAAAGATTTGCACAAAAAGCTGGATTGAAATCTGCATTTTTATATCGAAAAAGTTTGATTTTCTGAAAATTCTCAAGAACACGAGAGTTACTGTTCATCCGAATTTTTTTTATTAAAAAATCGATTTTGATGCAAGAAAATGGAACTATTGGATTAGATTTTCGTTTTGGATTGTTTCTTGTATTGATTACATCTCGAAATTCGAACTAAATTGATGTCGATTTCTGAAATTTTGGTTTCTTGAAAATTTTTGTTAGAACACTGGTTGAATCAAATTCTGTGATTTGTAGTTGTTAATCAGAAATTGATTTTAGAAATATGTTTAGAATTGTTTTTCGATTGTATTGATGCATTATCAAGATTTGAATGTTTGATTGTATTGAATTTTTGCACGTTTGATTTTGCAATTTCTCGAAGAACGCAATCCACAGGGCTGAAAATCAAATTCAATCTGTGGCTGAGGAAATATCAAATTCAATTCGGTGGATGTAGTGTGATTGGATGAATTTGTTTAGTGGTGAAATCAAATTCAATCGGTGGAATTTGTGTTTAATTGGATTACAAATTTAGTGGGTCGGTGGTGTGCTTGAGTCTAGCGCAAAGTTGTATGAATCTAGCGCAAAGTTGTGGGAAGATGCCGCAGAATGTAAATCAAAGTTCAAAGTGAAATTGATTGGATGATTGCCTATAGTGGGACGGGGGAGTATTGAAATCAAAGTTCAAATTGAAATTGAGTGGATGAACATCTATGTGGCAGGCGATGTAATTCATTAAAGCATTAAATTTTGATTGGTTGAAAGATTATTAGTGGATTGTGTTAATTGTTCAAATCGGTGGCTATTGTATTGATTTTCATTTGGAAAATTGGTGAATTTTGGAATGTGATTGGATATTCAAGATAATGGGACGGTGATAATCTTACTTTGCGCCACCCATTTCAACAATACTTTGCGCCAATCAAACCTCACGCAAAGTCTTACTTTGCGCCAAAAGCTACTCACGCAAAATTTGTGTGAAGATGAAAAATCAAAGTGAAGTCGTGATTGGTTGAGTTTGATTAGTGAGTCGGTGTTCTAATTCTAGGTGTTTGAGATTTGCACCACCAACCGTTCACGCAAAATTCTTTCTTGCGTCACCAACAGTTCACGCAAAACTGTTTCTTGCGCCACCATCAGTTCGCGCAAAACAAGTGTTATTCAAGTTTCTATTTTGCGCCAGATTTTAATTGATCTGATTTTCAACTTTCTGATTTGCAGGTTTTGAATTAAGTTGATATGCAAGTTTAAGTGCTTTGAGATTCCAGAAATAGATAATTCTTCAGAGTTTATTTTTTGTGTTGACCTGATTTTGACCTTCAGTCAAATTTTCTGAATTGTTTGGGAACGATCATTCTTATCAAGCTGATTTCTCATTCAATATTTTCTAAGAGAAGAAATTCTGTACTTTCAGTTAGACTGTCTGAATTTTGTGTTTGCATTCATTCCGACTAACGATCATTTTTTCAAATTCTGTTTGAAACAGGATGAGTTCACCAATATTACTCAGAGGAAGACACAAGCAGTGGAAAGTTGATTTTATCAATTTTGTAGATATACATGAGCTGAGTTGCTATATCAGATTATCATTGTCTGAAGGAGAGATGAAACCTCAAACTCCAACAGAAGATTGTTCTAAGGAACAGGAGAAAAGAAAGAGAGTTGATATTTTAGCCCGAACTTTTGTGATTAATAGTATTCGTCATGATATTAATTGTCATATAAATACCTATCAGTTGACAGGAAAAGATTTATACAAGTCGATAGGAAAGGATATGTGGGACTATCTTGAATGGACGATGTTAGGGCCAACGGTTGTGTCTGTGCTAAAAGGAAAGATTACTAAGTTGGAAGCTAAAACTCAACAATCAGTTTCTGTTGAAAGCTATGAGAAAAAGATATCTGATCTGAAAGATGCTAATGTTGATCTTCAAAAGAGAATATCTGATTTGGAACAAAAGATGGCCAAAGATAAAGATGTTTTTGAAAGTGAAAAGAAAGAATTTTCAAAGAAGTTTTCAGATTTTTCAAAGAAGAGTTTTGAAGAAAAGAAAGCAGTTGCGCTTAAAGGCATAAAACTTTCTCAATAAGTTTCTGATTTTGAGAAAGTACTAATCTTGGAAAGAGAGAAGTTTGCCAAGAAAAAGATGGCCATTGAACAAAAGAACGTGGGATTCTTCAAAGAAATATCCGGGAAGAGAATGGATGTTGAGAAGGGATTTGAAGAAGAAAGAAGTATATTTGAGACTGAGATTAGGAAGCTGACTGTCAAGTTATCTAAACTTTCTGAAAATGCACTGAAAGAGCAGAAAACGAAGTCTGAATTCAAGGAAAAGATTGACTTACTTGTAAAAGAAAGAGACAACTTTTCTTCAAAGATTAAAGAGCTTGAAAAGACTGCTTCAATTCAAATAAGAAAACTATTTCTTACAAGAGGTCAGGTAAATCTTCTGATCAGATTCATAGTAAAAATCTTTTCTATAATAGAAATATAGATGGTTCAGGTACACATCAAAGAAGTAGGAGATATGAAGAAGAGAAATTGGTTTGGAAGAAGAAACCGATTGTCGATGAGAAGAAAGATGAGCTGAAAGGAAAGAATTCGTGTGTACATTCACATAAAGCAAAGAAGAACATTGCGCGTAAAGGTAAACCTGATCATATCTACACGAGAGATCAATTAATCGGGTTGTCAGGTAAGAAGTATTATTGTTCTTATTGTTGTACACATGATCATATTCACAAGACCATTGATCATTTCTGGTATGGTTCTTACTCGATTACCCCCACAAGAACTGCAACTAACATTCATGGACCCAAATACCAGTGGGTACCATAGCTGAAAAATGATTCTGTGTTGCAGGCACCACAAGTCAAGGGGGAGTAAGAGAACCAAGGCTTTTGAACACAGCAGTTCGAAAGCCGGACTTCAAAGTTGAAAGACAATGGCTTCTAAGTACATCAACTTAGGACCCGTACTTCAACGGAGTTTGACTTCTAAACACAACAGTTTAGGACTCGTACCTCAGCGATCAAAAGACCTTACTCCTGTACTTTGCATCCGATAAGATATGACGGTCTACAATTCACAAGGGAGTTGTATTGATCTCTATCCCGTGATTTTTCATTGACAATATACTTACGATATGACGGTCTACAATTCAAAAGGGAGTTTTATTGATCTCTATCTTGTGTTTTAACTGACATATTTTAGATTCATAATTTTAAGGGGGAGTAAAGGTGATGGCTTCTGATTACAACAGATCAGGACCCGTTCTTCAAAGTTCAGATAAGGATATTTTGCAAATATCCAGGGGGAGCTTAAATGACCTAAATCATTATATCATGATTTGAGGGGGAGCTTTAAAGGTAAATATATTCTAATTCTAGATCTCTGATTCTTTGAAAGAAGAACAACTTTGAAGCATGAAAAACAGTTTCTGAAATGTTCACACCACTTCTGGTTCTCAAAAGATTTTATGAATTTAGAAGTGTGATTTTAAATGTTTTTCAATTTTGAGCTTTAATGTTTAACTGACCGTGTGTTTCGAAAGATTGATACTTTTGTATTATCTTGTCCATATAATGTAAAGTATTCATACACACTGGTTCAGTACTTCATTTGAATTTGTTATTACCATGTCTCATAACGAGCCAATTTTTCGATGGTAATACCCTCGTTTGAAATTCAATATTGTTGAGCATCATTTATCATTTCAATATTTGTGCTTTCATTGCTAAAATTGTTTATATTTGTTCATATAAACAAACCATCCAATTCTTTGATACCCTATCCATTTCATTTCTTTTGATCTGATTGATACATTGTCAGATTCTCAAAACAATTCTCTTGATTTCATTTCTTTTATTCAATATCTTTGTTTTGAGAAATCTTCAAAGTTCAATTGCTCAAATCTCATGAGCATACATTTTGACAGTATTATCTTATTTGAGCTTAAATGTTCAAGTTAATCTGTTGAGCATACATTCTTTATAGGATTTACATGCGATTCTTGTGTGAGCTTAAACAGAACTTCCATGGATTCACGTAAATCTGTGTTTCCTACCCAGGAAGTAATCCTAGAGTGATTGAGGGGTGAGGGGTCATAAATCAAAGAGTGGGGGAGATAACTCATCCGGTTTAGTTTTTCTCATTTTGTGGAGCGGTAAAATGGAAAATAAGAGTTTGGTTAGAAGTGTGTATAATGATAAAAAGAAAGAGGGTGTGAGAACAGAGTTAAAAGAATATCAAAACTCTACACCAACCACTTTCTGAGCCGGGCAGCCACATCTTCTGATTGGTTCACATTCTTTGGTGACCATCATTGAAACAGGCAGTGAGCCCATGCCAACTCTTGCTATTACCCCACCAACCACTCGTTTTTTTCTTAACAAAGAAATGTTTCATTTTCTTTGGGGACGCAACATATCTGCTATCTAGTCTTCACTCGGAAGATTTAGATATTGAAAAAGAAGGAAAGTTGCCCCACCTTCGCACCTCTTTCATGCACATTGAGTCCGTGTAATACATGTTGTTGTCTCAACAGTTTACACAACTTGAGCCTTATGAAACACAATCATTGTGCTAAATTCTTTCATACACAAGCACAAGCACACATAAAATTTGTTTTTCTGTCAGAACATTCATAGATAAACCTTGTGTTTTTCAATGATTGAATGGAAGTCCTAGGGAGTCATCATCAAACTAGCTCCTTAAATTGTACATTCGTTGTACACAATAACTTTGTATTACTGACATACATTCCTAAATGTTTCATTTGTTGAATCAGGGTTACCACGATCATTTTAATAGAATTTGAAAAGATTCGGGTATATACAGTTCATGATTCAGCTATTCAGATCAAAGAGTGGCGACTGTCAAATTATCATTGAAAGGGGAGATTGTTATTTGAATACAAAGGGGTGATCAAAGACTGTGTCGAAATTGAAGATGTTTTGATGATCATGATGCTCACAATCATTAAAAAGGGGGAGACATTTACAATGATTCAATTTCAATGTCATGAAGAAATATCAAAGTGAAAAGACTGGTGAAGAAATTCTGAAAGTTCAAGTCAATTCAGATGCTTCATATGATTCAAAGATAAATCAAGATGGTTCATGAAAGTTTGTTTTTCCAAAGACGGTTCAGAGATCACAAGAGATTAAGGTACAAGTTTTTCAAAGACTCCTCAATGTTTCAAAGATGTCAAAGTTTTTCAAAAGTTTCAAGATTTCAGATTCGCGTTCAAGACATGTTGACTTTCAAAGCTTCAAACTATTAAAGATTTTTCAAGATTCTTCAAAGGCTGAATGTGAAGATTGTTAAAGCTTTAAAGTTCAAAGTTGTCAGAGACAGAAGCTGAAGAATCAAGTGCTGAAGACTAGTGTCAAATTTTTATTAAATCTTGAATAGAAAGGGGGAGATTGTTAAGTCTAAATATTGTATCCAAGATTTAATGAGAAAAGTCAAATTGTATAGTCAACAATGTCAATGTCTTACAAAAGTCAAAGTTGTCTTGTTTTACTTAGTGGTTAAGTTTTTGTATTAGCTTTGGGTATAAATTGGTTTAGACCTTGTAGTTTTGGTAAGCACTTTCATTGAAAATCTTTTAGACGTGAGATATATGAAATGTTCAAGATCTACTTTCTCTCTCTACTCTCTTTCTCTCTAGACTTTAATGTTTGATCTTGTTGAAATTAGCTTGATTGTTTGGGATTTGTAATTCACACCAACAAAGCCAACAAACTCCATACACTCAACCTGCTGACCTATCCATCGATGAGCTTAAGTCTTTGCTTTTTGCAAAACTTCTATCCCAAGCTTAGGATACTCAGGAAGATGTAGATCTTCTTACCCTTCTGCAATCCCACCATGATAATCAACCGCCACAATATGTGAATCCAGCAAATTTGGTTAGTGCCTCAGAGTTTAATTCTTTTAAATCTGACATTTTGTTTGCTCTATCTGATCTCAAACAAGTAGTTCAAACATTTTGTAAAGTCCAAGCAGTTGTTTCAACTAAAGAGCATGATCATGATCCAGATAATGATCATGAGGAGGAGATAAGGGAGAAACAGACAGCTGCTAGTGGTTCTGGTGAAACAGTATTGGTGGAAGAAAGAGCTGAAAATGTTGAAAGTATGGGAAGGGGAGCTGATCAAGGTACTGAGCAAAATGATCAATTGGAGTTGGTTTTGTATGTTGGAGAAAGTGTTGAATCAAGGGTTGAAAAGCCTAAGATTGCAACAAGGCAAGAGATTTTGGAGATAACAGGTTTTCCAAATCCTGATATTATTGCTTTTGAAGATGATTCTTTTGCTGAAGTCAATGCAAAGTATGAGATGTATTGGAAGATCAAAGAGGAAGGGCAGAAAAGTGATTTTGTTGAAATTTCTTCTGATGATGAAGTTGTAGAAGTTATTGAGATTGTAATAAGAGCTGAGGAAGTTCCAGCTTATGGTGAAAGTGTTCTGGATGATTTGTTTGAGGATAGAGACATAGATGCTTTAAATGCAATGTTTTCTCAGAGCACTCCTGAAGAACTTCATCTAAGTTCTCTTCATGTTCAACTGCATGAACCAAGTGTTGTTCCAATTGTGCCATCCTTCAGCGAGTTTGAGTTTCCTGATCCCAATGTTCTTCAACCTGATGATGCTGATCAAAATGTCAATCTGAATGCTGATGCAACTGTTAATCTTGATTCTGATGTCCATGTTGAAGAAGAGTTGCCATTTCAGAAAAAGCTTGGAAGTCTTGAACATCAAACGGAGTTTGTCAGAGAACCACTACTTGTGCCAGAGTTTCCAGAAACTGAAGAAGGTCCTTCAGGTACTCTTGTAGTGGGTTCTACTCCTTTTACTGGCTAAGATGAGTTTCATCCTACAATTGAAGAGATTAAAAGAATCAGACGAGCTCTACGTGTTCTATATCTTGAGGAGGGAGTCAAGATCTTTGTGAGCTATATTAGACAGATTGATCAAGCTCAACTCTTGCGGATTCAAGATAAGTCTCCAGATAATCAGAAAGATTATATCAGAATGCTGCAAATTATAGGGAGAACAAGCAAAGATGTTAGAAGCAACTCAGAAATTATGGAAGTTATCAGGGTGACTATGAAGCAATAGAAGAAGATTTGGTATCCTAAGTTCATTGTTCAAAGAAACATTTTGAAGACATACCTTCAATGAAGTTGATTTTGCCAATTTGAACTTCAGAGATATTGAATTCATGTACCATGATTTCAGAGACAGAACCATCAGGCATCCTGAGATAGTATTTGCTCTGGATACTATTAAGAGATTTATCAAAAGGCACATATACTCAACATATCTCTATGATTTCCAGGTGGGCATAAAGACAAATCAGAAGAGAATCAACTTGCTTAAGCCTAACATGACACATCCTTTACTTGAAGACAGTCCACTCTACACAGTTCTAAGGGAGCCAGAACTTGGAGTTGTGTATGTGAATGTAGACAAAAAGGAGAAAAGATTTATGAAAGCTGCTGAAATTCCAAAGTACTCTGATGGTACTTTAGAAGATGTTCTTAAAAAGTTGCAAGCCAAAAAAGCTGCAAGCCAAGTATGAGGAAAGTGAAAAGCAGAGATTAGCTGGGAATGATCATATACCAAGATTGGAGAGGATCTTTACTGAGAATATTATTGATGCTATAAAGGACAAAATCAGATTCAGGCAAGCAATAAGAAGGTTTGAAGAGTATATGGGAATAAGGAGAACTTGTATGAAGTAATGGACAAGTTGAAGACTTTCAAATTGCTCAAAAAGGGGGAGAATGTTAGATCATAGTTTTGAGTCAATTTGTAAGTGTGTTTACCTTTAGTATGTTGAAATTTCATGTATGCTTGTATAGAGGTCAAGTTTATGTTTGACCCTATATAGAGCCTTGTTTTGTCTTGTTTTTAAAATAAGTATTTTGTATGCATTGAGTCATTGTAACCATTACATGTTAGACATATGAATACGAAAAACCTTGTGACTCAAATTATCTCTCATCTTAATCTTTGATTGTTAATTGTTTTGTTATGATTGCTTGAAACCTGGGATCACAGAATATTTTCAGAATCAAAATTATGTGAAATCTAATTGTGAATCCGAGATTGCTCAAGTAACAACGAATAATTGAAAGATTAATTGTATTGAATGATTGAGATTGTTACAAACATAGGATTGAAAAGCAAACTCTCTCTCTCTAAACATGATAAGCAAACAGTGTAATGCTTTCTCTCAACTTCTAACCCTAATGATTAGAAAACAAACAATAAATACTCAGCCTAAAGTTTTGTAAAAGAATCATCGTCTTTGAAGCGCCAACTTTTCTCCACCTTGATTTGTTTGAGAAACTTTAGCGTTGCACATCTGTTAAGTCTGATTTTATAGTAATCATTGTATTTATAGGCTTGGTCTAATACTGTGTTTAGACTGCTTATTCTGTTCTGTATTGGTCATGGTATTTAAGTCCCTTATGGCTTTGGGTCTTATAAAAACTCACGCATTACTCAATACAGATTCTATCTTGCGCTTCAAACTCTCTCTCTACTTTCTCTCTCTAAAGATTTAGTGATTTTGTGATTATCAATTGGTATCAGAGCAATTCTAAATCTGAGAGAATTGTGAGAATCATTTTTCAAAATCTGAATTTGTGTTTAAATCATGAAATTTGATCGATTTTCTTGAATTTTTCAAGAAAATCTCATTTTTGGATTTTTCATCAAATTCAGACTAGTTTTTGATCGAATTTCTTTGAATTTTGGTTTGTTGGATCCGTTTTTACAAGTAGAACACTTTTGATTCACATCAAATTGCAAGAAATTCTGGTTTTGATCTTCATTTTTGAGAATTTTCGATTTTCTGGAAAAAGACGTTTTTCGTACTGTTGGGTTCATGAATTCTTGATTTTGTGGTCTTTAATCGATTTGTTTGTTTGAAAGTTGTTAGAATCTGTTTTTCGAACTTATCTGTGTGTGAAATTGTCATTAAAATCAGTTTTGTAATCGATTTTATAAGATTTCTGAGTTTGTTCATCGTTTTGCGCCAGATCTGAGTTTTGCGCGAGTACATAAGGTTTGCGCGAGTTCATCAGGGACTTTGCGCCAGTTCATCGAGGGGCTCTAAGTTCATTGCACAAAAGTGAAAGTTTGGGCCATATTAAGCTCACGCAAAATCTGTTTTTCGTCTTCTAAGTTTCGCGCAAAGTATCTTTGAGTTACTATATATCACTCAAAGCTAGATTCTAGCCAGATCATATTACGCAAAGTTTATTTTGCGTTATCAACATATCACGCAAACTCAAATTTTGCGCCACCAAAGCCTCGCACAAATCATAATTTGCGCCATCCTTGTCTCACGTAAGTCAGGTTCTTGTCATTATCTGCTCACGAAAAGTTCAATTTCTCGCTATCATCACTTCGCGCAAATCTAGTTTGCGCCAACTTCTTCTAAAGCAAAAGTCAAGTTTGCGCTACATTTGTCTAACGCAAAGCTAAGTTTGCGCCATCCTCAGTTCGCGCAATTCTCAATTTGCGCCAATCACTATTCACGCAAAACTTCAGTTTGCGCCAGCTTATCTGCTTCCAGACTTAGCATTTTCTGAAATTTGTCATCTATGGATTCTGAAAAGTTTACGTTTCAAGCTCAGTTCTATAAAAGTGATCTCATGATGTCATTAGGCACAGAAACTCGTCCTCCGGTTCTTCTTGATGAAAATGAATTTACTCAGTGGCAAGATCGATTTCTGAATTTCATCGAGCGTCAAAAGAACGGAGATGACATGATGAAGATTTTATCTGAAGGATCTTTTATAAGACCCACTTTGGCTTTTGGATTACAAAAGCCTACTGCCGAGTACACACCTGAAGAGTCGGTGCAATATAAAGTTGATCGAGATATAAAGGCAAATCTGATGCTAGCCTTGCCAAATTCTATCTACAACAGGATTGATAGTTTCAAAAGTATCCTAACCTTATGTGGCAACATCTAGAAAAGATTATGCTTGGGTCTTCAGTTGCAACTCAACTTCGGCATACACGTTACATGAACAACTTTGAAGAGTTCAAAGCCAATGATGGGGAGTCATTGAAAATTGTTTATGACAAATTCTGTGCGGTAATAAATGATCTGAGGAAAATTAAAGTGGAAAAGACTGAGTTGGAGACAAATCTGAAGTTCCTCAATGCTTTGCAACCAGAATGGAATAAATCTTGCCACAGATTGAGGAATGATGTCAGAATATCTATCATGCAAATCCAAGAGATGTACGAGATTCTGCTGACAGATGAGTGCATAGTCATAGAGAAGAAGGCCAAACTTGAAAAGAAAAACAAAAAGACAGTGAACACAGTTGCACTTCTCACTAGCAAACTGTCTGAACAAGCTTTATCAAAAAATGCTTATGATGGTGCAATTGATGATGATGGCGAGGCTCTTTAGAAAGCTATGATTCTTCTCTCTCAATACTATCAGAAGAAGTTCCAACCTCGTTCGAGTTCCAACACTATTCGCTTCACTTCTGGGTCCAAGGATGTTCAAGTGTCCGAGGCTAAGAAATCTGCTTGTTTAACTGTGGAAAGTCGGGTCACATTGCTAAAGAGTGTTGAGTGAAGAAGGTTCGAGATTCGGCATATTATCAGAAGAAATTGGAACTAGCTGAAAAGAGAGAGAATGGAACTGCTTTGCTAGCTGAAGAAGAGTTTTGACTAGATCACTCCGATGATGAAGCTGATAATATCGAGACTGCTCATATGTGCTTTATCGGAGATGGTCAAAGTGATGATGATGACACTGATGAAGGTGAGGTACTTTCTGATTTTGATTACACTTTTATTTCTTCACAGATGAACATTATTATAAATGCTTTACATGATTTACGCTCGAAGTTATTATCTGAAAAGAATTTAAATTCAGAAAAGTCAAACTTGATTGATAAATTACAAATTTCTTTGAAAGATGAAAAATCTATTTTGGAACATACAAAAGACATCTTTCAAAAGAAATTGGATGATTTAGAAAAATCAAATATGACTTATCTTGATTCTTTGACTGAGATGAGCAAATTAAAAGATAATTTTTCAGATAAAATAAATGAGTTGGAAGAAAAACTATATTGAATGAATCAGTCTGAGCAAACTATTTATTTGAACAAACCGCGGAGTTATTACTCTATAAAAGAAAAATGGGGACTTGGTTTTGAAAATCCACATTGTTTAAACAGTGCAATAGAAAAATCTCCTACTTTATATAAATACGAGTATCTAACACTTGCTAAATATGCTCCTCAATTTAAAATTGATTGGTTGAATGAAAAGCAAGTTTTAGATATCGAAAATGAGAAAAGAATGAATAATATGAAAAAGGAAATTTCTTTTGTTTACATGAGCGAAAATGCTAAATATTTTCCTGATAAATCAAAGAAGGGCCGAAAAAGTTTAAATGACATATCTACCATTAAGTCTTCAGTGTCTGATGATTATGTTGATATATATGCCACTAACTCTGATAAGGAAAATATCTCTCCAATCTTTTATGATTCTAAGAGATATACTCCTCCATTAGTATTAGAAGGCAAAATCATTGACCTTGATGATAAAACGGAAGATCAAAATATTCAAAAAGAAATTGAATCAGATCTATTTCTTTCTTTCATGACGTCAAGTCTTGAAGAAAAATTATTTTCTCAAAAACAAGATTCTGTTTCAGGTATTTCTTCTGATTTTCAAGAAAACAAAAAAAAGTTCTAAAATCTGAAATCTTTTCTCAAAAAATTTCTGACTCCGAGGTTAGTTTAGATTTATTGTTTGCTCAGTTGGGTCTCTTAGGTAAAATTGCTTCTTCTGATTCAAATATTAAATCGAAAATTCTTGATAAATCTTTTACGCTAAATGATGATTATTATAAACCAAAACGTAAAAGAAGAAAGTCAAAGAAACAAGATATTCTTATTTCTGAAAATTCTAATTCTTCTGATTCGAATATTTCAGATAGGACTTTGAGCGCTCCTTCAAAGCAGATATTGAGAGTCAAGCGGACATCAGATGATTCTACGACTGATGAGGATAGATATGTAGACAAACAATATAAAAGTGATTCATTTGCTTCTTGTAATCAAATTTCAAAATACTCAATAAAGCAAATGATTCAAATTTCAAAACATGTCTCATATTCTTCTTCTGATTCTAGTTCAGATGATTATGCTTTCTCTTCTGCTGATTCTTATGTTCATTTGTCTGACAATCTTTCTCATGCATTTTATGTCAAATCTTATAAGTATTTCCCCACAAGAACTGCAACTAACTTTCATGGACCCAAATACAAGTGGGTGCCAAAATCTCAGATTGATTCTAAGTTGCAGGCACCTACTGTCAAGGGGGAGTAGGAGAAAGTTGGCTTCTAAGTACATCAGCTTAGAACCCGTACTTCAAAGGACTTCGACTTCTAAACATGTCAGTTTAGAACTCGTTCTTCAAATCGTTTAGCTTCTGACTAATGAGAAACTGTGAGTACATCTACTTTTATTCCGCTGCATTTTATCTCTGATAATGATGTTATTCCAGTTTTTCTCAAAGTTTTTCAAGAGTCTGAGCAACTAACTCTTGAATTGTACAACCCATATCTTTCGTTTGAGACACAAATTTATTATACATTATGTGGAAGATGATATTATTGAATTTTATTTTGTTATAAACTAAATATCAATTTGCCGATTAAAAAAAATCGTTTTATTTTTTTGTTTTCATTCTCGGCATGTTGAATTTAAAAGTTTAAATCTTTACAAAATTTATTCTATAAAGTAAAAGTTTTACATTTTTTCTTTCTTTTGAATAAAATGTGTGTCTAGGACAAAATTTCAAGTTCTTTGTTTATATTGAAGTTTTATATGTTCAATTTTCAAGTCTAACATATATCGAAAAGTCAGCAACATGTTTGAAGCTTTTGATACTGCTTTAAAGTTATGTGATTCGGTATATTTATAGTTTACAATGCTTAGAAATCCTGAAAAATCAGAATTATGGATCGTAATGAAAATATGGGCTAAGCACTTAGATGTAAAACTGAGTGATTGAGATGAAAATTATATATATATAATACAGAAATCTCTAAGTTTAAAAGTTTGTACCTGTGACCTTTCTGGTTTGGGAAAGTAAGTTCCGTGTGATGCTTGTCATCTGGTCCCCTAAGGTCAATTGATCTGGGAGTGACCGAACCCAAATCCTTCTATAGAATCAGATCGAAAGTCATGTTCTACTGGTATGAATGAGTTTAGGATATGTCGATGTAGCCTTTCTGATCTAGGAGAGTAAGTTCCAAGGGGTGCTTGACACCTAGTCCCCTAAGGCCAACTGGTCTGGGAGAGGCTGACCCAAATCCTGCAATAGGGTTAGATAGAAAGTTACGTTTACGGCATGTTCTTTACTTACCAAACTTTTTGATTAAAAAGATGACAATGTGCACAATGCTAAAAGATGTCAATGAGCACACATCTCATGGTACTTGGTGATATTTTTGAGTTGCGATAAACCTATAAATATGTGAAAATCTTAAATTTTGATGGCTTAGTGTGAGTACATGCAAAGTTCTCTATTATATTTTTAGAATTGCATTTTCTTGAAGCTAATCGAAGTTTGCATGCTATCACACTGAATAGATTGATGAAAGTTTTTTAAACTGAACATGTTTTAACATGATATGCAATAAAACTTGTATCTGTATCCAATAACATACACTTGACTTCATTTGATGGATAAATCTGTGATATTTTACTGAGTAGAATTTAATTTGTTTAATGTTTAAAATTTTATATATTTAGTTGTTTCAAAATAAATATTCAGTATATTTTTCTTTCTACATTGATGTTTCTATTCTTGTGTTCTCATTTTTTTTTAAATAGGTTTGTGCATTATTCAAGGGGGAGTGAATAAGGAGTATTTTTCTGAAAAGATCATATCTGTTTTCGAGGGGGAGTATCTGACTTTCTATATGAATGCTAACTTGAATTGTCATATTTAGTGCATTTGTGTAGGGGAGTCAAAGAGCTAATCAGGTGAATTTTTTTCTGAGTATAAGTCACATTTGCGCCAACAGTTGGTAGAGCAAAACGTAGATTTGCACCAACAGTCTCTAGCGAAAAACCTAACTTTGCGCTTCCTTTTGCTAGCGCAAAACTAAGTTTGCACCACCAACAGTTAGAGCAAACCTCCTTCTTTCTCCTTTACTCTGTTTTTGTAGATCTGAAGTTGTCTCGTCTCCAACATTTGCATGATCAAGTTGATCTAGATTATCAAGGTCATGAGGGGGAGAAGTTAAGGAGAAGTTAAAGAGACAAAGAGTTCAAACGTTTATCTGCTGATCAAAATTCGCTCAAGAATCTATACTCTCTCAGCTATACTAGTCTTTTGCTGTTCCAGCTCCGACCACCACAGTTCATTCACGTCCATTTGAAAGAGGTGTGTCGTCTAGAGGACAAGCTGATGAACCGTTTGTTCTTTCAAGCTTATTACAAACAGGTTCAGTCTTGTAAAGGAAGCAAAGACAACATGGATTGAAAGATGCTGAGAAGAATTTTTTTTTTTAGTCAAGAAAGAAGCTTCGCTAAGTCGCTTAGATGGTCTGTGCTGATTTAGAAGATAAACTTTGAAGACCACAGCGTCAATGATTACTAAGGGGGAGATTGTTAAGTCTGATTTTATAGTAATCATTGTATTTATAGGCTTGGTTTAATACTGTGTTTAGACTGCTTATTCTGTTCTGTATTGGCCAGGGTATTTAAGTCCCTTGTGGCTTTGGGTCTTGTAAGAAACTCACGTATTACTTAATACAGATTCTATCTTGCGCTTCAAACTCTCTCTCTCTACTTTCTCTCTCTAAAGATTTTGGGATTTTGGGATTATCAACATCTTTAAGATAGCTCAGGCTCCCCCTTGAATTAAGCTCTTATCCTTCAAAGTTTCAACTTTAAAAAAAACTGTCGGTCCAACAATACTTTATAACAAGTTCTTAGAAACAACACAATAAGATTACCAACCTGTTTGATATATAAAATAACGATTACAAGGTTGATCGATTAAGCTTTGCTTTGTGTTCTCTATGTTTTCTCTCTTTTACACCTTGATGTGTGTGTTTGTATGTGTGATCTATGATCTGATTCTTGTGTTTTGAGAGATACTAGAGAGACACCTAAAATCTAGCAAGTGTGTTGAACACACTATCAAGATTAATATCTAGATATTAAATCTAGATATTATATCTAATATAAACTAGAAACTAAATAACTAACTAAGTTACCTTTAACTAACTATTACAATACTTTAACTTAGATATATAGATCTAAGTAAACTAAAACATATTACATTAAATTACATTGACATTTATTACAAATAGACATAGACTTTAACATTGAGAGTCGACGTTCCGGCATTAGCTTCAGATTGCGATCTTCAGTTTGGATGATCTTGAATCCAATGAGACTGTGGTCTAACAATCTCCCCCTTTGGATCAAGATCATTTAATAAAAAATATTTATCCAATTCAGTCTTCTTGTTCAGCTCAGAAGATGCAATCTCTTTCTCTGAATTCAACATGTCTTCAATCTAACAATCTTCCCTTTTGAAGAGTAGACGTGATTCTTGAAACATGTGATCTTTGCCATTTCTTTTGTAGTCATTCTCCCCCTTTTTGATGTTAAGTGTAACGACTTCATCAAAATTTGTGGTAAGAAATGTCAATCTTGCGATTAGAGCCCCTGATTCGTCAATTCATAAGAGATTCATCTAGATCTTTGCAAATCCAGACAAATGTGTCGTGTAACACCTGAAATCAACTAATGAATCAGTTAGAATGCCTGTCAGTAACACTAAGTTACTGTGTGTAACGAATACACATGGGAAAGGAGTTGTTTGATGTTGACTCCCCCAGGGCTTCCATTTAATCATCGAAACACCACAAAGGTAATTTCTATAAACGTTATGACAAAGAAACTAATTCCTTGTGTGTTCGTGCTTGTGTTTGAAAGAATTAAGCACTGATGATTGCTTATTTGGCTCAAAATTTGTGTAAACCACTAAGACAACAGTAAGTTAAACATAGACTCAATGTGCATGATTGAAGTGCGAAGGTAGGGCAGACTTCCTTCTTTTCAATATCCAGATTTTCCAAATGAAAATCAAATAGCAAATGTGCTGCATCCCCTTTGAAAATGTGAAACACTTTTTTTTTTTAGAAGAAAATGAGTAGATGGTGAGGTTTGATCAAAAGTTGGCATGGGTTAGTTGCCTGTTTCAATAATGATCACCAAAGAATTGTGAATCACTAGAAAGGTGGCTACCCGGCTCAGAAAAAGTTGGTGCAGAGTTGTGATATTCTTTTAACACTGTTCTCACACGCTCTTTCTTTTAAACTTTTTGTTTTCTCTAATCACACTCATTTCTTGTCTATTTGCACACTCAATCACTAAGGATTAACTTCGTGGGTAGAAATCACTGGTTAAGATGTTTTCATTGAAGTTGTGTTAAGTCCTAGCACAATGATTCTTGTTTTCCTATGATGCACGTGATGCTCAGATTGGTTTTAACTATTTCAGTTAAAGCACAATTTAGATCTCGAAAACATTTAAAATACACTCCCAAAATATAATATGTGATGAAAAATCGGGAAGTGTTTTGAACATTAAAAACAATGTTTTCTTATGATTGAAAGTTGTCCTTCTTTCAACCAACCATATATGAGATGAAGATATAGAATTATACCTTTACGTACGATCTTCCATCTCATGATGCTAAGCTTTATGTCATAGAAATATGAACTTGTAATCTTCTCTCAAAAATTCTGCAAAAGTCTAATGTCAAGTCAAAGTAATAATTATTCACTTATATTGAAAAGACAAAAAGCAGTAAAACTGTTTAAAGTATGAGTCCTAATTTGAAATAATCAGAAGTCATATCCGAACTCCCCTTTTGACTTGAAGAGCTCCCCCTAAAATCTTGCATTACAAAAAAAATTTGACATTTTAAAAGGTATATGCAAATTTTATGAGCTCCCCCTCGAAGTAATATTGACCAGATGTCAATTTCTTCTCATACTCCCCCTTCTATCATGAACAGAATGTTAACTTGCAGATAGCAATCAGATTTAAGAATAAGATAATGATGAAAAAGTATACAATTAGAAAACTTTTATAGGTAATTACTGGTTATACTTTGAGATTTAGCATACCAAGCTTCGAGACTAGAAAGGTAATCCTCTTTTCGTCTAAAGGTTTGGTGAACAAATTAGCAAGTTGATACTCAGTCTTTACAAAGAAAAGTTCAATTGTTCCTTTCTCTACATTATCCTTGATAAAATGATACCTGACGTCTATATGCTTTGTCTTCGTGTGTTGAACAGGATTCGTCGTTATTGCGATGGCGCTCTTGGAATCACAGTATATCGGGATCTTATTGAAGTGGAAACCGTAGTCGCGTAATTGAGTTCGCATCCATAAGACCTGAGAACAGCAGCTAGCAACAGCTACATATTCTGCTTCGGCCGTAGAAGTTGAAACACAAAGTTGCTTTTTTGATCCCCAACTTACTAATTTGTCACCGAGGAACTGCACATGTCCTGACGTGCTCTTCCTGTCTAACATACAACCTGCATGATCTGCATCTGTGTAGGCTGTTAGTTCAAAACTAGTATCTTTAGGATACCACAGACCAAGATCTGCAGTGCCCTTCAGATACCTAAAGATGCGCTTCACAGCAGACAAATGGATTTCTTTAGGATTGGCCTGATATCTTGCACATAAGCATGTTGAAAACATTATATCTGGCCTACTCGATGTAAGATACATTAAAGAACCTATCATCCCTCGATAAGTCCTAATATCAACAGCCTTTCCCGAAGGATCGCTGCCAATCTTAGTACCTGGTGCCCTTGGGGTACCAATCGGTTTTGAATTTTCCATTTGGAACTTCCGAAGAATATCCCTAATGTACTTTGATTGATTGATAAAGATACCCGTAGAAAACTGTTTGACTTGCAATCCGACAAAGAAATTCATCTCTCCCATCATGTTCATCTGAAATCTAGACACCATAAGGTTTGTGAAATTCTTACAGTACTTAGTATTTGTAGAGCCAAAGATAATATCATCTACATAGATTTGAATTAAAATGATATCGTCTTTTTCCTTTTTAATAAACAAAGTGGTATCCACCGTACCTTTGAAAAACCCAGACTTAACTAGAAAAGTGGAAAGGACATCATACCAAGCTCGAGGTGCTTGTTTCAGACCGTAGAGTGCTTTGTCAAGAATGTAGACGTGATTCGGCTTCTCTTGATTGACAAAACCCTCTGGCTGAGAGACGTAGACTTCCTCCTTCAGAATTCCATTGAGGAATGCTGTCTTCACGTCCATTTGAAAGACCGTGAAGTTCTTGTGGGTTGCGTAGGCTAGAAACATTTTGATCGCCTCTAATCGCGCCACAGGAGCATATGTTTCGTCATAGTCTATTCCTTCCTCTTGTCTGTATCCTTTGGCTACTAGTCGTGCCTTGTTTCTGATGACGGTTCCATCTTCGTCTTTCTTTATCTTGAAAACCCATTTCGTACCTATAATGGTTTTACATTTAGGCTTTGGTACGAGTCTCCAGACTTGAAGTGCGTCGAACTGATTTAGCTCTTCTTGCATTGAGATCACCCATTCTGGATCAGCAAGAGCTTCTGATACTCTTGTTGGCTCAATCTTGCTCAGAAAGGAGTCATGCATGCAAATGTTCATTGATGCTGACCTAGTTTGCACCGGTTTTGATGGATCGCCAATGATCTGGCTTATCGGATGCTCTTTGGTCCATTTATGTTCATGAGGCAGTGGATTAGATGATTGTGTGTCGGTTGTATCATCTACAAATCCACTTGTACCTTCTTCTGTTTGTTCATGAGGAGTGATTTCAGTTGAAGTGGCAGGTTCAGAAGGCTCAACAGGTACAACTTGTTCTGGCTGTAGATAGATCTGTACAGAACATCCTACTGTTTCAACTACTTCTGTCTCGTTTTGATTTGTCACTTCTTCAACTGTTGGAGTCGGCATTTGAATTATTATCTCTTGTTGGATCGAGGCGTTTGATTCAATTGGAACATCTGAACTGGTTGGATGAGTAGTCGTTAAGTCTTCCATCCTGTCAACCACAGCAAATTTCTTTACATTAGATCCGAGATATTCATCATAAAACAATTCAAATAATAAATCTAAATCAGATAAATGGTTAGTAGAAGTTGATGCTTCATCTGATTTATTCTGTTGAGACATAGGTTCTGGACTGAGTTGCCCTGAAGCTAGTAATCCTGTTATTGCGGGTTCTGAACTGTGTTGTTCGGAAGCCATTTCTTCATCAAAGGTGACGTTGACGCTTTCAATCACCGTCTTTGTCTTCTTTAGATAGACACGATATGCAGTTGAAGTCGAGGAATATCCAATGAAGATTCCTTCATCTGCCTTAGCGCTGAATTTGTTGAGATTCTCCCTATCGTTTAATACGAAACACTTACATCCAAATATATGGAAATATTTGATTGTCGGTGTTCTGTTGTTGATTAACGCGTAAGGAGTCTTCTTGAATCTCCGATGTATCATGGATCGATTCTGTGTGTAGCACGCGGTCGAAACAACTTCTTCCCACAAAAATAGAGGTAAGTTGGAATGACTTAGCATAGTACGAGCAGCCTCGACTAGCGTTCGGTTTCTTCTTTCGACCACTCCATTTTGTTGAGGCGTTCGAGCAGCAGAGTATTGATGGGAAATCCCGACAGATTCGAGATATTCTTTAACTTTGTTGTTCTTGAACTCTGTGCCGTTATCTGTTCTTAGAAACTTGACCGGTTTCTGCAGATTCACCTGGGTCGTCTTCAGGAATGTAATGATAACATCTGGTGTTTCATCCTTTGTACGTAGAAACTTGACTCATGTGTACCACAAATAATCATCCACGATCACGAGTATGTACTTCTTGCCGCCTAAGCTTTGAGTGCGCATTGGACCGCATAGATCCATATGCAATAACTCTAAAGAAGCTTTTGTACATGGTTCAGGCTTCGATTTATGAGGTGCCCTCTTCATCTTCCCCTTTTCACAAGCTGCGCATAGATGTTCTCTTTCATATTTCAGCTATGGAAGTCCTTTGACGAGCTTTCCATTGACCAGATCGTTGATGTACCGAAAGTTGAGGTGCGAAAGACGTCGATGCAATAACCAACTTTGTTTCATCGAAGCTTTCGATAGTAGACAAACTTGCTTGTCAGTCTGGACATCTGATAAATTGATTGTGTAGAGGTCTGATTCTCGTTTACCGACCAAAAGTTCCTCGCCTTCTTCATTGCGAACAGAACATCTTTTGGCTTTGAAGTTGACCTCTAAGTCTTTGTCACAGAACTGGCCTATACTGAACAAGTTATGTCCTAAGCCTTCTACATAGCTCACCTTCTTGATAGTGACTTTTTCATGTTGTACATCACCATATCCCATGATTGGAGAAAACTGGTCGTTTCCGAATCTTACTGTTCCACAAAATTTGTCTTTAAAGTTGGACAGTATCTCTTTTTGCCCTGTCATGTGCTTGGAACATCCACTGTCCAAGAACCATGTATGACAAGTCTGCATAAGAGAAAATAACATAATTTTGATTTTCGTATCACAACATTGGAATTTACACTCTGATTCTCGAAGTGTGGGCCTTGAACTGATTTGTTCAAAAGCCTATTTCGACTTTGATGTTCGGGTTTTGAACTGCATTATCCAAAAACCTTTTTTGTCATTGAAGAATGAGTTCTGATCTGTACATAATCAGAAGTCGCATTCTCTTTAATCTTTGTGTGCCTGCAACACAGATTTAGCCTTAGGTACCCACTGGAATTTGGGTCCTGCTGTGTTAGAACAAGATTTTGGTATCCATTTCAAATTGGATCCTTTGTTCTTTTGAAAAGCATGAGAGTTGGTATGAGATGAATGCACATGGTAATTGCCAAACCAATCTCCAGAATCTTGACAAGTAATAGAAACATGTTTATTATAGATAGAGGACTTTCCAGCAGATAAAGATAACTGAAATAATTGCTTCATTGTATATTGTTTACGAGAAACAACAAGTTTTGGATTCAAAACAACAATTTCAGCAATCACAACATCTTTAGTAAGCGAAGTCTTATTACAATTAACACTACTAGACGATAAAACGGCCTTGTCAAGCTTCCGTTTTGGTTTCCACTGAGAATGGGCTTCAGGTCTTGACTTGCTCATATCTGAAACATGTAAAACTGGTGAGTTAGACCTTTGAGCAACAACTGAATGCTTCTTTTTAGAATTACCAGTAGTGGTTGGTTTATGTGAATGCTGAGATATTTTCTTACCTTTAGCACTCTTAGCGTTCACAGAGACTGATTTATGAACGAAATCTTTCGTTGATTTTGCACTGAACATAGGCAAACTGGTTTTTCTTGAAGTTTTCTTAACAAAATATGCATGGTTAGGAAGTTTCGCATTAAAATCAATTTGTTCAAAACAACCATCTAAACCACCGTCAGAATTAAGAAAATTAAACTCTTGGTTTGATGAACCAAACATGTCATTAGAAGTAAAAGCCTTTGTAAAAACAACATTTTTCATAACAGTTGAAAAACCCTTTTGTTGAATCTCAATCATAAGTCTTTCATCTGATAAAGAGGTCTTGAGTTCAGAAATTTTACTTTCTAACACGAGAGAAGGGACATAAATTTTACCTATAACAGGCTTCGCCTCCATCTCCTTTTCAGAATAACTTTGAAAGTAGTCAGTTGAAATAGATTTCTTTTCATCATTTGGAAAGTCATAACTATTATTCAACTTCGCATAATAAAATGGAGCGTGAACTTTAGTTGACTTCATCCGTTTTTCAAATTCATTGGCTTCATCCTCTTCTGATAGTTTAGTATTAAAAACTTTAAATGAGGCGATTCGGTGAGAAACAAGCATAGAGGTATAGTCATAAAGTGCAGGCACTTCTCTTGTACCCTTTTGAAGACGTTGAGGTTTCACATAACCGATTCCCCAATTTTCTTTGTTCTTTTTCGGTTTGTTAAGATGAATGGTTTGCTCACTTTGACCTAATGAGTATAGCTTCTTTTCCAAAACATCTAATTTAGCAATTAAGGTCTTGTTTTCTTTAGTATATAAAGAATGCACTTCAGTAAGCTTATAAAAATCAATCTCACTTTTTGTCAATTTAGACTTGAGCTCACTATTCTCTTTTAGAATTATAGTCTGTTCTTTTGCGTTGGTGTCAGTGTTTGTATGTAAAACCTCAACTAATACTTTCTTCTCAGCAAGTTCATCGCTAAGTTTTTGTATCAATTGGTTTTTATTAATAATAACACCATTTTCTCGCTTAAGATTAGATTCTAACTCTTCTTGTTTTAAAACCATAGCATGCATTTTATTCATTAAAGCTTTATACGATAAATCACATACCTCCTCTTCTTCATTTTCTGAATCAGCTTCAGTATCTGATTCAATTTTGCCCATCAAGCACATATTGACGGCTTCATCCTTTTCTTCTTCATCTTCTTCTTCTTCATCTGAGTGATCCAGCCAGTATTCATCTTCAGCCATCAGTGCCTTGCCTGCCTCCTGTTGCTTTGCAAGAAGCATCTTGTTCTTGTAGAAGTCGGAGTTTCTAACCTTTGATATTCGGAAATCCTTGGCAAAGTGACCGGTTTTGCCACAGTTGTACCACATCGGTGGTCCTGGCTGACTTGATCCTTTAGCTTTGTACTTCCTTTCTTCCGGTTTCTTCTCTTCCAATCTGTTTCCTTCTGTCTGATATCTTCTCTCATCAGATTTCTTCTTCTCTTGTCTCTTCCCTTCAAATCTCTTCCCTTCAAATCTTTTCCCTTCAAACTTATTTCCTTCATATCTGCTTCCTTCAATTCTTTTCTTGTGAGCATAGTTGTTGGGTCCAGAAGAGTACCTCTGACTGTTTGACGTTGGATTTCTGTAGAATTTTTTCTGAAATGCATTTGTTAGAAACTGCATTGCTTGCTGCATTTGTTCATTTTCATCCGAGTCAGAGACAACATCAGCTTCAGCTTCTTCTGATTCATACACAATCGTCTAGTTCTTCTTCTTCTTCACAACAAGAGCGACTGTGTCTTCAACTGTCTTTCCTTTTCTATTTTCTGCTACAATTTCATCCACCTCATCTTCATTTTGTCGGAGGGTTTCATACACCTCGTGAAGTGGAATCTCATTCAGGTCTTTTATCTGCCTCATCTGCCTGGCAAAACTTTTCCATTCTGGTTGTAGAATACTCAGGAATTTGATATTCAGCTCGATTTGAGATTTGTTGACGTTGTTCTTGCTCAATTCGTTTAGCAATGTCACAAACCTATCATATGTTCCTTCTAGAGTTTCTCCAGTTCTGCCTTTGAATTCTTCAAAACTGTGCAGGCAGTTAGAGATTTTCAGTTGGTTCCCAATCTTTGAACCCAACATCATTTTCTCTAGTTGATCCCACATTTGTTTGGTTGAGGCTTTGTAGCTGTCAATCTTAACATAGATTTCATTTGTAATCCCTTGTAGAATGTATGACTTGGCTAACCTGTCACCTTTTGCTCTTAGCTTAGCTTCACCTGTTAGATCTGTATAAGAGAGTGCAACTCTTGCTTCTTGAGTTCCTGCTGCTGGCTCCCTATACTGTGTTTCCATTAGGCCTTCTTCTAGGGATTGTATAATGAAATTACCCAAATCCTGTCTTTCAATGAAGTTTAGAAACCTATCCTTCCACTGTTCGTATTCCCCTTGAAAGAGAACTGGTGGCTTGGTGTCGGTTCCTATTGCGAGAGCTTCTTTGGATGTCATCCTGTTTGTATAAGAGAAAGCTTGAAAGATATGATCGTTAATCCAAATAAAATTTGATCACACAAGAAATTTTGTCCCCCTAGGCAGACTTAGCACGGGGGTCCCGCTACCCGGTTAGCGAGTGGGGTTAAGGGGCAACGCCCTTGCGCTAGAAAAAAAATTATGACAATTAAAGACCCTATTACAGTTTCGAAAAATTCTCAGAAAAATATTCTAAGTCTGGAAATTGGAGCTTTGCGATTGAGAAGGTTTGCGTTTCAAGTTAGGAACGCAAAGTTTAGGTTTGCGTTTCTAATGGACGCGCAAATGGAGGTTTGCGGGTCTAGTGGGAAGCGCAAACTGAGGTTTGCGGGTCTAGATGGAAGCACAAACTGAGGTTTGCGGGTCTAGATGGAAGCGCAAATTTGAGGTTTGCGGGTGCTTTGGGAGCCGAGAAGTAGACTTTGCGATTGATGTTGGAACCGCAAAGTAAGCTTTGCGTTTGTCGTTGGAGCCGCAAAGTCTGCTTTGCGTTTGTAGTGGGAGCCGCAAAGTGGGACTTTGCGTGTTATTCTTCCTCTGGTTTGCGGGTTATTCGACCTGTCCTTCGAAAATTCGTCTAAAATCTGTATTGAAACGATTTAGCAATACCAAACCCTACCAATGTGTCTAGAAACACTTTTAGAACAGATTACGAGCACTCGATCTCACCAAAATACACTTTTTGAAGATTATTTTGATCGCACAGTGACCTTCTTCACTCGACAGTTCACTCACAAAAATCACAAATTGAAACTCGATTTAAGCTTAATACTGAAATTAAACACATACAACTCGATCTAGCATGTATTTCGATCACACTCTGATCGATTCTAACACCTAAAACACTCTTATACTCGAAATCAATTTTTCTTGAAGAACACAGAGACGTTTTTTTCTGAAAAACTTGTTTTGATCTTAATCAGGCTCTGATACCAATTGTCGGTTCAACAATACTTTATAACAAGTTCTTAGAAACAACACAATAAGATTACCAACCTGTTTGATATATAAAATAATGATTACAAGGTGGATCGATTAAGCTTTGCTTTGTGTTCTCTATGTTTTCTCTCTTTTACACCTTGATGTGTGTGTTTGTATGTGTGATCTATGATCTGATTCTTGTGTTTTGAGAGATACTAGAGAGACACCTAAAATCTAGCAAGTGTGTTGAACACACTATCAAGATTAATATATAGATATTAAATCTAGATATTATATCTAATATAAACTAGAAACTAAATAACTAACTAAGTTACCTTTAACTAACTATTACAATACTTTAACTTAGATATATAGATCTAAGTAAATTAAAACATATTACATTAAATTACATTGACATTTATTACAAATAGACATGGACTTTAAAATTGAGAGTCGACGTTCCGGCATTAGCTTCAGATTGCGATCTTCAGTTTGGATGATCTTGAATCCAATGAGACTGTGGTCTAACAAAAACACATTCGATGTGTGCAATAACCTCGAGTGAGTGCACTAAAGACACCTTTTATCTCTAGAAACTCAACACATTCGTTACGCCCATAAGAAAGAAACGTGTGAGTTTTGCATGACAACCACAGTGCATCTTCAGTTTATAACAACGAATCTGTCTTTGAAGCGCGAGTTGAATAGGAGTTCATCTTAAGAACTTGTACTGATCATATCGTAGGAGGAAGCAACTTATAGCAAGCACTACTAGGCAAGGGTAGAAGAACCAATCAAAAACTATTCAACAACTGAAGAAGGATGCACATTTTCATAACACTCTCCAAAACATTGAATGAGTAAACCCGAACCTCCAATCTTCACAAATCAGTTGAATGATTATAGGCACTCAAAAGTCTGGATCACAACCATAGCATCAGAACAATGATTGCAAGCACTCATAATTCTAATTGATCAGGTCAGAAAAATGATTAAGAGCACTCAAAGATCTACCATCGTCAAGAAAACTCCGGAATGATGACCACATGCGTTCAACGAAAATATCAGGAACAGATTGTCGAAAAATAAACTGGATCTCACGAATAAGCAACCGTCGAGAAAAGCGAATGAGAAAATTCCGGAATAAATATAAAAATCATCTTTGAATTTTCTGTATCACGGACCGCGCGGTCAAAGCACAAAATAAAATCCGGATAATACGCTCTTTGGATCAATAATCGGTTATCGAGAACTGCAAAATAAAATTCTCAAATTTAATATCCGGTACCAGTCTTCAAAAATTCGGATGCCAAGATGATATGTCAAAAATATGTCACTTAAGCCCAAAATATGGTTGTATGCGATTAAACCCAATCAAAAATAAAATTCGATCAAATTAAGCCCAATTGCTTAAGCCCGGATAACAAATAACAAACCCGAGTAACATGGCCATTTACATCAAACTCGAGACACGAGTTTTAAAACCCGGATGATGCGGTGATTAAGTCCCAAATTAATTTGAGAGCCCGGATTACATGGGCTTCAGGCCCTGATTGTTGCCATTAAATCTCAAAACCCAGATGAATTTATGAAATACCAGTTCAAAAATAGCCGTCGGCCACACCTTATCATAACTCTAGGATTCAATTAAATCAAAAGCCGACATCAACAATTTTAACTCCATAGCCGCCAAACACCAATTTTCATCCACGACCCACTATGATTTTAATAACCAATCACATATTAATTGATTTTCATGCACCGACCCACATTATTGATTGTTCAACCACTAGCTTTTGGCATCCAATCATATTTTAAATTAAAATGACAAAGCTTGGATAGGAAGTCACAACCGCCGGTCACATATTAATTCCACCACGGACCCATTTGTTTTTAGAAAGCCAATCACTTTTGACAAAAAATTCATGGATGGCATGGCTGTGATTTACAGACCCAGATCTCATGGAAAACGAGATGAACACAGTCACACCAAAAACTTTTCCAAAATTCACAGATCTAATATAGATTACTCCGAAATTGATAAAATCAATAAATTTAATCGATTCTAATATGTATATCAATCAACATCGAATCGATTTTGTGCAACTAAATCACAAATTAACACCAAAACTCACCAAATCAGACCCAGATCACAGTTTACTAAAAACTTTGGGCCGATGAACATGAACTGTTGAAAATCGATCGAATCAAAGAAAAAATTATTCGATTCGGCTCTGATACCACATGTAGATCCCAGATTTAACAACAATTCATGATCAATTTAATAAGAACAAGATAAGATTGGGAGAGATACCTTTTATTCATATTGAATTGAAAAACGAAGAACACAAACCTAGAGATAGAAAGGGTTTCTCTCTCTAGAACACGCTCTGAATCAAGTCGTCTACATTGTGAATGAACAAACTTAACCTAATGATTAAGCAAACCTAAACTATATATACCTTCCCAACTCCCTTGTTCTAACCTAAAGCCCAAGCCCATTTACATTAGAGCCCAATACAATTAAACTAAGCCCAATACAAATATAAAAAGTAAACCCCTTTACAAAACTTTCTAACACGGACATTTTATGTCCTAACACTAAAGATTCAAGTGAAATCCAATGAGTCTGCGAGTTCTTTTTGTGAGTTCTTGATGTATCTGCGAGTTCTTGAGATATCGATGAAAAATACCCTCTAATCGACTAAAAAACCTATCAAACCTTCGATTTACAATCTGAAACTTTGACAATTAAACCACTAATACATCTAGAATAAGATTTGACCAAAGAATTACAACAAAATGCACTCAAACTTACAAATTTGATCTATTACAGTGCAAAGAGATCGTGAACTTCAAATGAACAAAAACTCACAATTCATGAAAATTATAGTGCAATTCTGAACCAAACCTATACAAGATTCATCTATTATTCTATATGCACACAATCTGACCAATGAAACTCGCAAATTCACACAAAAATAAAAAATTGATCTACGACTCAAAGAACAATGTCGACTCCATATTTTCATGATTTCAAACTTGGATTTGCTCTGATACCAATTGTTAATTCCCAGTTTTATCAAGTTCTATTCACAAAATCAATCACAAGATGACAATAACAAGTTTTTCATTCTACCTGTTTCAATTCAATTGATGAATTCGTATACAACAGTTTTCTCTCTCACAAACTTTCTCTCTCTAACTTGAATGCGAACAACTCTACAATTGCTTTCACTTCTACTACTTGTTACAACCACTAAGCTAGTCACATGTCTCTTAAAAACAAAGACACGCGCTTTTACAAAGATAACTAGAAACAAAACATAATACAAAGACTTTGACTTTGACATTCATTACAAAGTTGACTTTGACTTTCACTTGAGAGTTGACTTTGAGCATTTGACTTGGTTGACTTTCAGCTTCAGTAATCATGATCTTGTATCCATCAAATATGTGCACTAACATTGGTCATAACAAATTAGCAGTTCATAAACGAAATGGTGTAAAGGAATGATAAAAAAAACCTTTGCAGATCTTGTATGTGATTCATGATATAAACTGTTTGATATTCATATACGAAAGTATCTATTCATATAGGAACTACTGTAAATGAGTGTTCAAATTTGTGACCCATAATTACTAGCATATATTTCACACAATCATTTAGAAAACAATCTTTATTGATTTAACCACGGATTACATCGAAGTCATAGATCTAACATATAGTCACAGATCTCACGTATGTTCACTGTGTGAGTGTGTGTGTGTGTGTGCGAGTTCTTACCCACTCTGATTATGTCTTTGTGTGTGCATACTTACAAAATTACAAACAAAACATCCTATATATACTAAGTCAAACTAAGTTGACTTTACAACTCAAACCCTTGAACTATCAAACTATTACAATCAAGACCCTCTAATTTAATCTTGAATACAATTATAGTCTAACAATTTCCCCCTTTGGATTCAAGATTAAATTTTTTTTGACAATTATTTTCAGGTCTTCTTGTCTTCACAAATGATCATCAGCAACAATCTTTTTTAGTTTTGAATCTTAAAAACTTTAACATCTTCAGCAAACTTTGAAACTTTGACATTCTTCAACTTCGAAATCTTCAAACGAACTTTACATCTTCAAAACTTTATCATTCTTTTTCTTTTGACGTTTCTTGCTTTGGCTTTCACTTTGACTTTCAAAACTTGAACTATCTTTCTCTTTTTCAATTAACCATCTGTCTGATTTGAATATCTCCCCCTTTCATTACATCTCCTTTGACTTCTTAATAATATCAACATTGTTCTGACATAGACTTTGACAAACTTTTCTCCAATTCTGTAAACTGACTTTGAAACCTTTATATATCTCCCCCTTTTTGATGAATGTGAGAATCAGAATCATCAAAACTTTTTCAATGTCAGCACAGTCTTTGAAAAATCTCCCCCAAATCATCTGATAAGCATAGTCTCCATGATTAATAATCTCCCCCTTGTGGTGAAATATGAACAAATTCTACCTTTGACAATAATGATTGTTAGAACATAAATCTGTTGGATACAAGATCAAGAATACTGAAGGTCAAAGTTCAAGAAGTCAAAGCTGAAGAAAGTCAACTCTCATCAAAGTCAAAGTCTTTTGTTAATAATTGTCAAAGTCATTGTTTTGTATTTGTATTAGTTTTGTTTCTTAGTTATTTTAGTCGTAGGTATAAATAGTTTCTTTTCCTTTGTAATTAGTAGTCAACAGAAGTGGAGCGTATTATTCAGTTGAATTTTAGAGAGAAAAAGTTTGAGAGAGAAAGAGAAGATCTAGAGAGAGAAAGTGTAATATTGTGATTTCTTGAAATAAATCAAACAGGTTCATTCAAGATGACTTCTAAAGATGATCTTTCTATCGGCACTGATGTCAAACCTCTAGTACTGTTCAAAGGAGAATATTAACAGTGGAAAGACAGATTTCTGGATTTTGTGTATCGGCACACAAATGGAGAAAATATTCTTCTGTCTATCATGGAAGGTCCTATGGTACCGATCACAGTTTAAATCCCTCATGATGACTCATCTGATAGTGAAGATGGTACTGAGGAAAGAGAACAGAAGATGAAAACAGTTTCAGTAGAGTATAGTCAATATTCAGAGGAATAGAAAAGCAGATATAAAGCAGACAAGCAAGCAAGATCTATTCTTCTTCAAAGTATCCAGAATGACATCTACGTCAAGATAGACATCTACAAGGGAAATGCTTAGAAGATGTGGGATTAGTTGCAGAAAATGATGATGGGTTCAAAGGTCGGTAATCAAATGAAAGTAGCAAATTGCATCAATAGCTATGAGGAATTCAAAGCCAAAGAGAATGAGAGCTTAGAAGTTACTTTTGAACGGTTTGTCTTGCTTCTGAATGAGTTGTCCAAGAATAAGGTGAAAAAGAAGCAACTTGAAAAAAATGTCAAATTCCTGAGCATCCTACAACCAGAGTCGAAGAAGCATACACGTAGGATGAAACAAATGAAGGATCTCAATGGCATTCCGTTACATGAGGTTTATGAGATGTAACACTCTAAAATTCATAGTAAATTAAAACCTGGAAATATGTCAACAAGACATCCGTAACGATATAAATTTCCCATAAAGGGGATCAGTCCTTAAGACTATACAAAGCTCCTACGGATATAGAATTTATCAACAATACTAGTCTAAATATAACCGTCTAGACCACAACACTTGACGAACCAAAATTCACTAAAAGATGGGACTTAAACAATGCCCAACACCAAAATACTAGACATCTCAAAATATGCCTCGAGTCCACGCTCGACTCTCAAAGACACTGTGCAACCCACCGCTAAGGGAAACCTGTTATACACATCATTTGAGAAAAAGTGTTAGGCTTAGAGCCTAGTGAGAACATACAGTTTATTCAAAATCAGAGATATAAACATCAGTATCATAAGGAAATCTTTTCATAAAGGTTTAATTTATAAAAGATAACATTTCGCCACAACCGGGCCTTTTCTGTCCAAAACTCATCATACGATGACAAAAGAACCATTTTACCAAGGATTGTGGTGTAACACTAAGTAGACCACCAAATCCGAGTTATGAGCTAAATACATGGAACCATGGCCACGAACGCTACGGTCCGTACTACGATGTGAGGGAGGGCCCCCAAGGAACCATGTCATACTCGTTCATTAGACTACATTTGACCCATGGCTAGGATCAGGTCTCACATAACCGTACCTAAGCTGCCCCCGAGGATCAAATGTATCTAACTACAACAGAAGGGGCATATCCTTCCCAGCCATAAGCCGACTCGATACATAGGGATCCACTAGTATAGTCAAGACTTGTCACAATATTTCATGTGACCAACAAAGCTAGATAAACAACTTTCAACACATTTATATTTCAAAATGCCATTTTCCAGACCAACTGCTGGTAAGAAAGAAAATCATAAAAACCAGTTTATATACATTCTTTCAATAAGCCACAAACATGGGCGAGTAAAACATCATTTTACTTTTGATAAGGCGGAACCCGTCATTTTAGTCAAAATTGATCGGGAACCCCGAAAATCACCAAAAACTTCATTTATAACAAAATGCAGAGAACATAAAATCAAACCGTAGAAATACTTCGGATTTCGCAAATAAGAGTTTTGACATGTATAAAGTTTGTAAAATGGTAGTAGGAACTCACAGGTAGGTTTTCAGAATAAAACCCGGAAAACCCGATAACGATCACGACGTAGAGGTAAAGCTTAAAACACCGACCCCTTGCTAGAAACACCGCAAACTAGCTACCAACGAAACCTTGAAGATCAAAAGAAGAAAAAGACAAAAAGAATAGAGAGAGAGAACTGAGATTGAGATATTTCAAAAATATCTCTAACTCAAGATATTAAAAGCAAATCCAAAAATAACTCAAAGAAGGAAATGCACATGACCCGTGCGCTAGCACTATGCCTCGGCCCTGGATCATACGCACGACCCGTGCGTTTTATCTGAAGGAGGATGCACGACCCGTGCGTCCTGTAGACAGCCACAGTAACCTCTTTTTCCTCAATACAACTTCGCAAAACCAACGAAATTCGGGGTGTTACAATTCTCCCAAACTTAGAATGATTTCGTCCTCGAAATCTACTCTTCTCAATAAAACACTGTCCGTAGAGAAGATCGTTACAAACCCAAATGCCCGAATCATTAACGAGATCCTAATACCGACATCCACAGGAGCTACTCTTCTTGGGCACAATTTACTCCTAACCGAGCGAACACTCACACTTCAAAGTAACCTTTACTCCCAAGGTTACGGTTGCCTCCCAACCTTAGGTGACAGTTACTACCTCCAGGAAATCAGCGACCTCAACTTTCCATCTATCAATTTCTTTCGAGCTGCACGGTTCCGAACTCAAAGCTAACGGTCGACGCTAATCTGCCCAAAATTCTCAGATTTAACTGATCCATTCCTAACATCGATAAAGATATTCTTACAAGGCGCACCAATGCGTCTTTCCGGCAAACGGTTAACACATATTCTGTTATCACTCAACTCCAATCCGACTCCAAATCTGGAAATAGCCCTTATTCGAATTTCTGAATACTTCCATAAATATTTCGTCTACAACCACACTATAAAGATTAACTTCTAAACATACCACCAATCTACACATTCGGACTATGAAGGAAGGGCGCTACTAAAACCCACAACAGGAATTTGATGCACATGCTGAAAAATAAAAAGGATTAGGCTTAAGGCCTAGAGAGCTCAAGAGTTTTACATAAGTAAAAGCAATTAAATTGATGAACTTCTCTTTAAACAGAACCTTTCAAATAATGAATTTTAAAACATGGAAACAACTCCCTTTTAAAGTCATGCACTTTCAAAGACGGATACTTCATTTCAATTATGTTTTATAAATTAACACAACTTATATAACCCGAAGTATGAAATATTAGTAACACCATCCATATCGTACGTCCGAAATCATGGACACTAGGCCCAATAATTACACGACCAAAAACGAAAGAAGACTAAATATCAATATGTAGGAAAAACACATTTCATTCAAACCATAGTATACGTGGGGAGAACCCAATATTAAAGCCATCATTTACCGTCGACTCCACATAACCAAAGCCGGTAAAAATATAACATTAGTGTTTAAAATACCCCGGGTCCACGACGGAGAGACCCGTACACAAAGAGAATAGAAGGACACGCAAGTAGGCCGCCCACACAACTTCCTCGCATGACCTCTAAACGTTTCCATCTTGGGTGGCGAGAACAAATGAATGGGGCCACCCGTGATGTTATTGGATTTCACCACGTATCCCGATCTTAGTTCCCATGCCATACCAGACATCACAACTTCAAACCGTTTATTGCCTCTAGCCATACTCCGTCGAGTTCCACCTCAATGGCTTACGGACACGGGTGCATATCCAATCCAGACGAGTTCCAACTCAGCAGCTCGTGCCACCTATTGTCTACTCGCTAGCCAACCCGAGCGGTCAATAAGTGCAACCCAAAACCTCAGGCTTTACAAAACAGACAGACTGTCTAACATTACATGACTCCAACTGAAAAACCAAAGCTCCCAAAACATGTAACTCCTAATGGCATAAAATAATCGCCATCATACTCCAAAATTCCACAACTGTTTTTAAACGGTACAAATGTCCTCAAGACTCCATTTAGTCAAAACTGAGCCAACGACCCAACAGTTTACGTCAATACCCAAATGAAAGCCGATATAAATATTGAAACACGTTTGACCAACTATTATGCAAACACGACCAAAAGTATGATTAACTCAAATCTCATCGTTGGTTGAAACAAACCGTTTTTCAAATGAACTCATACCCTCATGTTTTCAAAATGCCTCATAACACAATAATATGCATTTTCTGAAAATGTTTATAAGATCAAATACACCCAATGACACTTACGTCGATTGAACTCCAATTATATATGTAAAATAATCAAAGAAACACTTCAATATGATTTATTTACCAAAATGACCAAAGATCCCAAAATGGGTGTCTCAACATGTTCATAAAACTAAACATTTCAAAATAACCAAAACTTATCAGCAGTTAACAATTTAATGTAAAACACAAATAAACTCCATCATCCTAATATCTTTCATTGCGGTTATAAATCCGGACAAATGTTCACACGACTCATTCAGTCAAAACCCGAGTCAAAGGCTCGACACTTTACGTAAATTTCCAACGAAAGTCTCGTAAACCTTAAAACACATTTAACCGACATTTAACGTTCCCCAAATAATGAAATGTCTTTAAACAATGTTTATGAAAACACACACCACCAGGACATGATTTCTCAAAACTCAACACGTATCGAGACCAAAGATTTTCCAAAAGTTTATGAATGCAAAAATACTAAGATGCTCAAAATCATCAAAGATGTATAAATCATAATGTAGATTTTACGTGTACAAAATCACCAAGGATATGTAAATCACGCTATTTACTTGCTGAAATATTCAAACTCGACATGAGCAATTTATGATGTTAAAACAATCCAAGTTACCGAATACGAAAACTTAACAAAATACTCGCACTTTGAGAAATACCGAGTAAAACATACCCAATAGTTTATACTATAAACGTGAAAATAGGTTCTTGCACTTCAATATGTGCAACAATTGTTTGTACAACTCCAAAGGAAAAATCACAATTTTATCTTTAAAATTCCCCTCTATAACCAAGAGGCGTTGCTGCAAAAGAATTTTCAACACACCCCATATGTAACAATTCGTTCCCCAAAGGGCGGTAAAATAACGGGGATGCCAATAAAATTTCAAATCGAGTCTAAAGCTTCACGTTGTAAAGATAAACACATTTGACCAAAATAAAAACTACAACGACAAAATACCGCTAACTTGCTAAATGCTTTGCGGAAATTTTAACACTAAGAGTTAATGATGGAATACGATCAGAACGAAAGTCCTGTTTTTTAAAAATAACATAAATCGTTTATGCAATTATTCACACCAACGTTATACTTAAATCCAATGCACATAGTACACGACAGATGACACTTGATAATAAGACCCCGAAATTAACACACACAATGATGCACACGCACATGCCTCTCAAAATTATTTACGCGACGCAAAAGTCGTAAGATGAGACACCATAATCCCACTGGATTTTCATAAAACTCATTAACGCTAAAATCAAGTGGTGTCAAAATTTCTATTTTTCAACATAAGGTAAGGCGACCATTTTGACAAGATTTTTTTTTTGAGACACGATGCCCAAAGAACTCATAACTTGCACGCAATGAAATTAAACTCACGTCTTTCTAAATATACGCACGCGACAAAAGAATCCGTAAAACAAAACTTCATGAATTCAACAAAACTCACACAACTAAAAAAATAAAAAAATAAAAAAAATTCCAAGAAACTCATACTCAAAAGCATGGGAATAACTTTTCCTTTAAAACCATTGACATACGTGGAAGTGATCCAATGTCAAGGTCAAAATTACACAGCTACTTGCCCATTAACTCAAAAAGCGTTAAAACACAGATATTTCGACATCCAAAAATAACATTTAAACACAAGACGTGAATAAAGAGAGTTTTGATAACAATTTGAAATCAAGTGCAACAAAACCATTTTAAGCATGCTTATGCTCATAGTTTAAAATATGCTGAGTGCTAAATGTTTTTAGCCAAAGCGTTACAAGGTAAATCACTTTATGGTTGACGATCATGAAAAGCAATTTATGCAACCTTATTTTAGAAATAAATTTAATGCATGAATTCGGTCGGCACTCACATCTTAATACTATGCTTCCCAACATCCCGACGTACTATAATCAACCGGATGCTTCAGGCATAATAGGGCAACCATCTCATTAATTAACTTACAATCTCCTCGAAAAAGAGTCGATTTAACAAGATATAGTTCTAACTCCACCAACGAATCTGGCTCAAGATGATTAACTTAATGCGTTCTACGCACTTACTATCATCCCCAAGAGACATTGCTATAAACAACAATCATTCCTTAGCTTACTCGCTTAGAAACTTTCGCACTACTCTAACGGTCAACATACTAAGGTAGAGCAGATAAACACAAGCACGAAAAAGGGTAAGGAAGAGTTTAATTGAAACACGCACGAAAGAAACGTACCGCTACGTCTACCAATTGTCACAACATTAGCAAACCAATTACACTCACGTAAAATATCCTCATAATCACATTAGCTAAGTGAGATAATGAACATATAACACATAAGGGTTCTTGTTACCATCATCACAACGCTTGATTAACCTAACCTCCGTCGATTCTAAGACTAACCCATCTTAGAAGTTCTACCCAATCTCACAATCAACGCCTATCAAACTCATTCTAAGTCTAGACATCTTACATTCATGCCTAGTTCGCTTAAACTAGAGCTCTAATACCAAGTTGTAACACTCTAAAATTCAGTGTAAATTAAAACCTGGAAATATGGCAAGAAGACATCCGTAACGATATAAATTTCCCATAAAGGGGATCATTCCTTAAGACTATACAAAGCTCCTACGGATATAGAATTTATCAACAATACTAATCTATACATAACCGTCTAGACTACAACACTTGACGAACCAAAATTCACTAAAAGATGGGACTTAAACAATGCCCAACACCAAAATACTAGACATCTCAAAATATGCCTCGAGTCCACGCTCGACTCTCAAAGACCCTGTGCAACCCACCGCTAAGGGAAACCTGTTATACACATCATTTGAGAAAAAGTGTTAGGCTTAAAGCCTAGTGAGAACATACAGTTTATTCAAAATCAGAGATATAAACATGAGTATCATAAGGAAATCTTTTCATAAAGGTTTAATTTATAAAAGATAACATTTCGCCACAACCGGACCTTTTAGTTCCAAAACTCATCATACGATGACAAAAGAACCATTTTACCAAGGATTGTGGTGTAGCATTAAGTAGACCACCAAATCCAAGTTATGAGCTAAATACATAGAACCATGGCCACGAACGCTACGGTCCGTACTACGATGTGAGAGAGGGCCCCCAAGGAACCATGTCATACTCGTTCATTAGACTACATTTAACCCATGGCTAGGATCGGGTCTCACATAACCGTACCTAAGTTGCCCCCGAGGATCAAATGTATCTAACTACAACGGAAGGGGCATATCCTTCCCAGCCATAAGCCGACTCGATACCTAGGGATCCACTAGTATAGTCAAGACTTGTCACAATATTTCATGTGACCAACAAAGCTACATAAACAGCTTTCAACACATTTATATTTTAAAATGCCATTTTCCAGACCAACTGTTGGTAAGAAAGATAATCATAAAAACCAGTTTATATACATTTTTTCAATAAGCCACAAACATGGGCGAGTAAAACATCATTTTACTTCTGATAAGGCGGAACCCGTCATTTTAGTCAAAACTGATCGGGAACCCCGAAAATCCCCAAAAACTTCATTTATAACAAAATGTAGAGAACATAAAATCATACCGTAGAAATACTTTGGATTTCGCAAATAAGAGTTTTGACATGTATAAAGTTTGTAAAATGGTAGTAGGAACTCACAGGTAGGTTTTCAGAATAAAACCCGGAAAACCAGATAATGATCACGACGTAGAGGTGAAGCTTAAAACACCGACCCCTTGCTAGAAACACCGTAAACTAGCTACCAACGAAACCTTGAAGATCAAAAGAAGAAAAAGAGAAAAAGAAGAGAGAGAGAGAGAGAACTGAGATTGAGATGTTTCAAAAATCAAACAAGGAAATGCGCACGACCCGTGTGCTAGCACTATGCCTCGGCCCTGGATCATACGCACGACCCGTGCGGTTTCTCTGAAGGATAGACAACCACAGTAACCTCATTTTTCTCAATACAACCTCGCAAAACCAACGAAATTCGGGGTGTTACATGAGACTCTGAGGCAAAATGAGGAAGAAGTGGAAGAGAAAAGAGAGCTGAGAAAAAGAAGGTAGAGACAGTTCCTGAACCTATTGCATTGGTAGCTGGAGAGAAGAAGAAAAAGAAGAAAGTGATTACAAGTTCAGAATCAGAATCAGAATCAGAATCAGAATCAGATAGAGATGATGGAGAAAGACTCAAACAGGCTATGCTTTTATTGACCCGAGCTTTCCAAAAGAAATTTTACAAAAAGCCGGCATCAAATTCTCAGAGATACTCTTCATCCAGTTCCAAGAATCATGAACATCGAGAAAGAGTTGAAGGAAAGCGATATGAAGAGAACCAGTATATGGAAAGAAAGCCGGAAGAAAAGAAGAAGTTTGTGAATGATTACTCTGTTGTTGTAAAGCCAGCAAATGATCCAATCAAATGCTATAACTGTGGCAAGATTGGACATTTTGCTAGAGATTGTCGAAAGCCGAAGGATCGAAACTCTCAGTATTATCAGAACAAACTGCTATTGACCAAACAGCAAGAAGCAGGGATAACATTAATGGCTGAGGACGAATTTTTGTTGGATCATTCTGATCAAGAGGATGACAAAGAGAAGGAAGAAATTGCTTATCTCTGTCTAATGGGAAAAGAGGTCAAGTATGACGAGTCAGATGACGAGACAGCTGATGAGGTATTAAAATTAACTGAAAAAGATTTTATAACCAAAATGGAAGCTATGATGGTTGAGCTTAATGATCTTCAAGTAAAACTGAAGAAAGTAAAAGACAAAGTTGCTAAAAGAAACAACAAGATCTTTGAGCTTAATAAGTCTGTTATTGGGAACAAATATTTAATTGATTCTTTACGCAAGTCTGCTTCTGATTCTAAACTTCAAGTAGATTGTTTTGAAAAGAAGATTTCTGATTTTGAAGTTAAAATTTCTAAGTATGAGTTTGATAAGAAAGAATCTGCACTAACTGTTCATAAACTGCAGGTTGAGAACAAGCTTTTAAATAAGAAGGTAAATGGTCTGGAAGCCAAACTTTATGCAAGGGGCCAAACATATCAAACTATCTTTCTTAATGCACCCAACGAAGAGACTGATGTTAAGGAAAATGGGGACTTGGTTTTCAAAACGCCCATTACTTAAAGAAATCCATCATAAAATAACCAGCACTTTATAATTTTGATTTTCTTGCTTGTGCTGGTAAACATACTCATTTAAAACCCAAATTTGTTACCAAATTACCAGAAGAAGTTGAGGCAAAAGAAACTGAAAATAGAAAGAATGTAAAGAAAGTGCAACTACCAACTATGCAAAGTTAAATGATAGTTATCTTTCAGAAACACCAAAAGTTCTTTCAAACGATTATTTTGCTAGTTATTATGTTTCTGAGATGAAGGCAAAAACTGCAGCTGCAAAGGTTTATGTTCCTCCACTCATTCTTGAAAGCAAAATAGTTGAGTTGGAAAATGTTTTATCTGATGAAAAACTTTTGGTTGATATTCAACAAAGTGTATTTTCTACTGTTTTAAAGAACACGGTTTTTCAATCTACATCAACAAAGTGTTCTAAAGTTTCTAAGGCACCTCAAACTTCGTCTGATAATTTTGATGACTTATTTACGTCTGCAAATGATTTTTTAAACTCTGATGGTGGGTGCATAGATGAAATTGATATGTTTAACTTCAATGCTTCTATTACTGATCATTCTACTTGTCTTATACCTGAAAAAGTGTTACCAAGTGTTCTTAAAACTGATGAATCATCTACAGTTTCTGTGACTGCTGAATATTATTCTAAAGGTAAGAATCATAAGAAACAACAATCACAGAAATGGATTAACACTGGTAAACCAAAGAAAACTCATTTTCAGAAATCTGATTTTTCTAATAAATCTAAATCTTTTGTTTCAGATATAAAGAAGAAAAGGTCAAAAGCGAGAACCGAATGGCTACCAAAAAGGAAGGATGATGAGATAGCTGAATCAGTTTCTGATAATTCTTGTAGTAGATCAATTAGTAGTGATAATGATGTAGTTGATCAACTTGCTTGTCATAAAGAAAACCTTGTAACTTCTTACAAGCGGTATTCAATAAAGCAATTGATTCAATTATCTCCTATTACTACTAAATCTTATCATTATCGGAGAAGTGATTTTGCTTATTCTCATAATTCTACTGATTGGTTTGGATCTTATTATGTTTCTTCTTCAAGATCAAATGTTTTTAAAAGTTTTCAAAGAAAAGGAGAATCCATTTTCAAATGGATACCAAAATCTTGTGCTAATCTGTTAGGGCCCGTTTTTAAATGGGTACCTAAATCTATTGTTTCCTGATTTCTCTTGTGGACTCGGCATATGTGGTACTTGGACAGTGGATGTTCCAAGCATATGACTGGGCAAAAAGCTTTATTGTCTAATTATACAGAGAAATTCAGTGGAAATGTCAGATTTGGAAACGATCAGCTTTCACCAATCTTAGGATATGGTGACATCATTCAAGACAACATAACGATTAAAAAGGTGAGTTATGTCGAAGGTCTAGGGCACAACTTGTTCAGCATCGGTAAATTCTGCGACAAAGGGTTAGAGGTCAACTTCAAAGCTAAGAGATGTTCAGTTCGTTCTGAAGACGGCACAGAACTTTTAGTTGGCAAGCGAAAGATAAATCTCTACTCCATAAATCTTTCAAAGGTCCAGAATGACAGTCACGTTTGCTTATTATCAAAAGCTTCGATGCAAAAAAGTTGGCTTTGGCACCGACGACTATCACATATGAATTTTCGTTATATCAACAAGCTGGTTAGTGGAAATTTGGTAAAAGGACTTCCTGAGTTAAAATATGAGAAAGAATACTTATGTGCTGCATGTGAGAAGGTTAAGATGAAGAGAGCCGCACATAAACCGAAGCCTGAACCAAGCACCAGTTCTCCACTAGAGTTACTACAAATGGATTTGTGTGGTCCGATGAGAACACAAAGCTTGGGTGGAAAGAAATACGTGTTGGTTATTGTGGACGATTACTCAAGATACACGTAGGTCAAATTTCTTCGATCAAAAGATGAGACCCCCGAAGTTCTCATTACTTTCTTAAAGACGACCCAGGTGAAAATGCAGCGACAACTCAAGTTTCTTCGAACGGACAACGGCACAGAGTTCAAAAACAAGATTCTTCAAGAATATCTTGAATCGGTCGGGATATCACATCAGTACTCTGCTGCTCGTACGCCCGAACAAAATGGAGTAGTTGAAAGGCGAAATCGAACGCTAGTCGAGGCCGCTCGTACTATGCTCATCCAATCCGATTTACCTTTATTCTTGTGGGCAAAAGTTGTGTCAACTGCATGTCATATTCAAAATCGGTCCATAAAACACCTCCGTTTTCAAAAGACTCCATATGAGCTGATAAACAACATAACACTAACAATCAAGTATTTTCACATATTTGGGTGCAAGTGTTTCATGCTTAACGACAGAGAGAGTCTGAATAAATTTAGTGCTAAGGCGGATGAGGGTATTTTCATTGGTTATTCTTCAACATCTGCAGCATATCGTGTTTATCGGAAGAAGTCCAAGACAGTTGTAGAGAGCGTTAATGTTACTTTTGATGAAGAATTGGCTTCTGAACAACTCAGTTCAGAACCCGTTATCACTGGAGTTTTAGCTTCTGGACAAATCAGTCCAGAACCTGTTTCTACAGAGAAAAATTCGGATAACGCTTCTACTTCAGTTTCACATTTATCTGATTTAGATTTGTTATTTGATTTCTTTTATGATGAGTTTCTAGGATCTAATGTACCTAAATTTGCTGTGACTGACAGGTCTGAAGACACAAGTTGCAATCATCCAGTCACTTCAGAAGTTTTAACTGAACTTGTATCCCCCGTTCAGTCAGAAACTCGTATTCCAACATCTACTCCTACAGTCGAAGATACACAAGTAACTGCTGAGCCAGAAGTAACTGTTTCAGCTAGATGTGATATCATGTCTACACAACAGCCAGAGTCTGCTGTTCCACCTAATGTTTCTGCACCTGAAACTTCAACTGCAAACCCTCTTCCTATTATTCAATCTTAAGAGCCTGATAGTGGATTTTTAGATGATGATCATGTTCAAATTTCATCTACTCCACTCCCTCATGAGCATCGCTGGAGCAAAGAGCATCCTTTACATCAAGTAATTGGAGATCTCAACAAGCCTGTTCAAACGAGGTCAGCGACTCTTAATCAATGTATGCATGACTCATTCCTCAGCAAGATAGAGCCCACGCGAGTATCAGAGGCTTTAGCTGATTCGGATTGGGTATATGCTATGCAAGAAGAATTAAATCAGTTTGAAACCCCAAAGGTTTAGAGATTAGTTCCAAAACCAGAAGGTAAAACCGTGATAGGCACTAAATGGGTATTCAAGAATAAAAAGGATGAAGATGGTATCGTCATAAGAAACAAATCTAGACTTGTTGCCTAAGGTTACTGACAAGAGGAAGGCATAGACTACGATGAGACGTATGCTCCAGTAGCGCGCATAGAAGCAATCCACATGTTTCTAGCCTACGCAGCTCATAAGAATTTCACAGTCTTTCAGATGTATGTGAAAACAGCCTTTCTGAATGGCATTCTTAAAGAGGAAGTATACGTGTCTCAACCAGAAGGGTTCGTCAATCTAGATAAGCCAGATCATGTCTACATTTTGGACAAAGCCCTGTATGGTTTGAAACAAGCCCCTCGAGCATGGTATGATGTTCTATCTAAATTTTTGGTCAAGTCCGGTTTTTCTAAAGGTAAGGTTGATACCACTTTGTTCATTAAAAAGGAAAAAGCTGATATTATTCTTATTCAAATATATGTTGATGATATAATATTTGGTTATACTAATCCTAAATTTTGTAAAAACTTTTCTAACCTCATGGTGTCACGTTTTCAAATGAGTATGATGGGAGAGATGAATTTCTTTCTCGGATTACAAGTTAAATAGTTTTCAACGGGGATTTTCATTAATCAATCTAAGTACATTTTGGATATTCATCGGAAGTTCAATATGAAAAATTGTAAACCAATTGGAACCCCGATGGCACCAGGTACTAAGATTAGCACTGATCCTTCGGGTAAAAGTGTTGATGTTAGGACTTATAGAGGTATGATAGGATCGTTAATGTATCTTACATCGAGTAGACCAGATATTATGTTTTCAACATGCTTATGTTCTAGATATCAGGCTGCTCCTAAAGAATCACATTTGGCTGCTGTCAAACGGATTTTTAGATATCTGAAGGGGACTGCAGATATTGGTCTGTGGTATCCTAAGGATACTGGGTTTCAACTGACTGCTTATTCAGATGCAGATCATGCGGGTTGCACGTTGGACAGAAAAAGTACTTCAGGTCACATTCAATTCCTTGGAGACAAGCTCGTTAGCTGGGCATCAAAGAAACAATTAAGCGTTTCCACATCGACTGCTAAAGCAGAGTACGTAGTTGCTGCCAGTTGCTGCTCTCAAGTCATGTGGATGTGAACACAGCTGCGAGACTATGGATTCAAGTTTGATAAAATTCCAATATATTGTGACTCGAAGAGTGCAATCGCGATATCTGTTAATCCTGTTCAGCATACGAAAACCAAACACATTGACGTCAGGTATCATTTTATAAAAGATAATGTAGAAAAAGGAACAATTGAACTTTATTTTGTTAAAACAGATTATCAACTTGCAGATTTATTTACCAAACCCTTAGATGAAAAGAGATTTAATTTTCTTGTTTCTAAGCTTGGTATGTTAATTCTTAAGACGTAATCGGTTGTTACCTAATAAAGTTACGTATTGTTATTTTTTATCATTTTCTTTATCTTTATGTATAAAGGATATCTGCACTTTAATTGTTTGCTCATGATCTCAGGGGGAGTAAGAGAAGATTTTAGATGATCTACATTATTTTGAGGGGGAGCATAACTAATTTATGCATTTTACTTAAATGACAAAAATTTTGTAATGCATGATTTTAGGGGGAGCTTTTATGTCATACCAAAAGGAGTAAGACTATGATTTCTGATTATTTCAAATCAGAACTCGTACTTTAATCGTTTTATTGCTTTATGTTTTTTACATTCGAATAAATTTGTGAATAAATTTGATTTGACTAGACTTTGAGACTTGTGCAGAATAAGAGGAAGCTATCAAGATCCTATCCTTATGATTTTTCACCTGACTTTCTGAGAATTAAGATTAAGCGAAAAGGTAAATTTCTTATCTTAATCTCAAATATATCTGAAAGAAGGACAACTTTCAGATATAGAAAACATGTTCTGAAATGTTCAAACCACTTCTTGATTTTTAAACAGATTTTATAATTTGGAAGTGTGATTTTAAATGTTTTCATTTTATTTTTGTGCTTAATTGATAAATAAACCGTGTGTTTCCAAAGATAAATACTTGGGTATTGTCTTTTCTACATACTTTCAAGTATTCACACACATCGGTTTAATTTTTGATCAAATTGTTCTTACCATGTCTCATATTGAAACATATTTTCGATGGTAAGACACCCCGCTTGTACTTTAAAGAATTTTGAGCGATATTTCATTTCGAAACGTCATTTCGAGAATGTCTATATTTTTGTTTTGTATAGACAATATCCATTATTTTTTACCATAAGCCTTAATTGCTATATCATTTCATTTCTAATCATTTTCATACAATGTCAGATTTTCAAACAAGTCTTTTGCATTCATGTTCATTCATTCAGTATACTTGTTTGAAAATACTTCAATGTCTAAAAATGCTCAAATCTTCATGATTATATTTTATGAGCATACATTCGTCTGACATTTGTACATGAGCTTTAACTGATAAAGTTAAACCATCTTGAGCAACACATGCTTATTAGGATATTATGGGTTCTTTGTGCTAGGACTTAAATGAACTTCTATGGATTCACATTAACCAGTCTTTCCTACACAAGAAGTTAATCCAATAGTGATTGAGTGTGAGGAGTCTAAAAGAAATGAGTGTAGGTGTGATAAGGTAAAATGGAAAAGAGAGTTTGGTTAATAGTGAGCTTAATGATTAAAAGAAAGAGGGTGTGAGATCAGAGTAAAAAAATATCAAACTCTGCACCAACTACTTTTTGAGCCGGGCAGCCACATTACTAGCGTTTCACAACTCTTTGGTGAACGTTATTGAAACAGGCAACTATCCCATGCCAACTCTTGACTAAACCCCACCAGTTACTCATTTTCTTCTCAAAAAGAAAATGTTTCACATTTTCAAAGGGGACGCAGCATATAATCTATCTGCTGTTCATTTGGAAAATCTGGAAATTGAAAAAGAAGGAAGTCTACCCCACCTTCGCATTTCAATCATGCACATTGAGTATGTGTTTATCTACTGTTGTCTCAGTGGTTTACACAATGTTGAGTCTTATTAAAAACATTCATTAGTGCTTAATTCTTTCTACACATGCACGAACACACAAGGAATTCGTTTCTTTGTTATAACGTTCAAAGAAATTGCCTTTGTGGTGTTTCGATGATTGGATGGAAGCCCTGGGGGAGTGAACAGAAAAAAGCTCATTTATATTGTGTCTTCGTTACACAGTGACTTTATGTTACTGACAGGCATTTTAACTGATTCATTTGTTGATTCAGGAGTTACATGTTCTTATTTTGTCTGGATTTGCAAAGATCTAGATGAATACTTGGTTATGGATCACAGAATCAGAGGCTCAGTTTGACAAATCAGAATGGTCAAATACATTTCTTGGAAGAAAAGTTTTGATGATATAGATGCTCAAATCATCAAAAAGGGGGAGATGGTATAAAGAAATGATAAAGTTTTGAGAGATGATTTTCAGAAATGTCCATGTCAGAAAATTCAAAGTAACGATTTGAATAAGATAAAAGAATTTCTGAAGATTTGTGGAAATTTTTCTTTGAAGATTATTTGCTAAAGCATTTCGAGCTGATTCTGAAGATAATTTCTTTCCAAAGTCTGAAAGTATCTTGTGAAAGAATACCGTCAAAGGAAAAAGAGGAGATTATACTGATAGAGCTTAAAAGTGAAGACTGAATTGCTAGATTTTTCAACAGTGAACTTAAATCCAAAGGGGGAGATTGTTAGAACATAAATCTGTTGGATACAAGATCAAGAATACTGAAAGTCAAAGTTCAAGAAGTCAAAGCTGAAGAAAGTAAACTCTCATCAAAGTCAAAGTCTTTTGTTAATAATTGTCAAAGTCAATGTTTTGTATTTGTATTAGTTTTGTTTCTTAGTTATTTTAGTTGTAGGTATAAATAGTTTCTTTTTCTTTGTAATTAGTAGTCAACAGAAGTGGAGCGTATTATTCAGTTGTATTTTTGAGAGAGAAAGTTTGAGAGAGAAAGAGAAGATCTAGAGAGAGAAAGTGTAATCTTGTGATTTCTTGAAATAAATCAAACAGGTAATTGGATCAATCTTGTTTGTTTGATTAATTGTTTTGTGATTAGAAACTAGATTCAGGGACACACAATGATCAATCTCCCCCAAAGAATAATAGGAAAGAATCTTTTGTTTGGTCTGAATGAGCCGTCAATTCATGAATGTATTTATCCGAATCTTTTCAAATTCAGACAAATTATGAGTTGTAACCCTGAATCAACAAATGAAACAGTTAGGAATGCCTGTTAGTAACACAAAGTTACTGTGTACAACGAATGTACAATGTAAGGAGCTTGAGATGATGTGCGCTCCCCAGGACATCCATTCAATCAATGAAAAACACAAGGTATTTTCTATGAATGTTCTGACAGAAAACATATTTTCTGTGTGCTCGTGCTTGTGTTATGAAAGAATTAATGCAATGATTGTTGTTTAGGCTCAAAATTATGGAAACAAATGAGACAACAATGGTTATACATAGACTCAAATGTGCATGAAAAAAGGTCGAATGTGGGGCAACTTTCCTTCTTTTTCAATATCAGTATCTTCCGAGTGAAGAACCAATAGCGTATGTGTTGCTTCCTTAGAAAATGTGAAACATTCTTTTTTTAAGAAAAGAATGAGTAGCTGATGGGGTGTTTGCAAGAGATGGCATGGGCTCACTGCCTTTTTCAATGATGGTCACCAAAGAATGTGAACCAATCAGTATATGTGGTTGCCCGGCTCAGAAAGATTCTGGTGCAAAGTTTATTATTCTTTTACTCTGTTCTCACACCCTCTTTCTTTTAAGCTTTTAAGCTCACTTCTAACCAATCTCTCATTTCCATTTTACCTCTTCACACACCAACACTCAAAACTTTTGACCCCTCTCCCCTTAATCACTCGTAGGATTACTTCTGGGGTAGGAAACACTGGTTATCGTGAATCCATGAAGTCATTTAAGCTCACACATTGAATCCCATGTATTTGTCCTAAAAGAATGTGTTGCTTAATGATTTTCTTGACATTAAAGCGCATGAAATCATAGTGTATGTATGCTCATTAAATATAAGAATGAAATTTGAGCATTTTAAACATTAAGGATCTCTCAAAACAATCTGAATGAATGAATATCATGAAATGAATAGAAATGTTTTGAGAATCTGACAATGATTTAAATCAGATCAAATTATGATGAAGAAAAATATATAGGGGTATCAAAGACGTAAGATGTTTATATGAACAATATATAAACATTTTAACAATGAAAGCACATTTCAGTTTAGAAATGACGTCTGATTCAAACAACATAGAATACAACCGGGAGTATTACCATCGAAAGATAAAACTTTTGAGACATGGTAATATCAAAGTCAAGAAATGAATGTACTGAACCGTTATGTGTATGAATACTTGACAAAGTATAAAGACATGACAATTACGCAAGTATTTGTCATTAGAAACACACGGTCAGATAGTCATCAAAGTATCCAAAATAAAATCATTTAAAGTCACAGTTCTCAATTCATGAAAACATTTTAAGAATGTGAAGTGGTTTGAACATTTAGAAAAACCTGATTTTCACAAGTGAAAGTTGTTCATCTTTCAACAAGTGATAGAGTTAGAGATATAGAAGATATACTTGTAGTATATAGTATCTCAACTCCTCCTCGAATGAATATTTTCAGTGATCCTTGACAAAAACTCAGATATCCTCCCCCTAAATATCTGTAAAAAGTATATTTATTAGAAAAATATAACAATGAAAGTACAACTATCTTTTATCTCCTCCCCCTAAAAAATATAGCAGTGTAATTCACTAACTCTCCCTTAAATGAAAAAAGAACTACTTGAAAAGATTTAATCTTTTAAGTATCCTTCAGAAGAAAAACATTTAAGATCTGGTTCTGAACTGAAATATTCAAAAACCATAATTACGTATTCTCCGGTGAGAATAGTAATGTTCAATTTACCAATGAAAAATGGGTCCTGATCTGATGTACCCAAAAACCATAGTCACTTGAAACATTGAGGAACGGGTCTTGAAATGTTTTATCCAAGAGCCATAGTTCTTTCTCCCCCTTAAACCATAGGTTCCTGCAACACAGATTCAGCTTTTGGTACCCACTGGTTTTTGGGTCCTGACTTGTTAGTTGCAGTTCTTTTGGAAGAGATATAATAAGAACCATACCAACTAATTTCATAATTTTTATTTACAAAATCATTTGAACCACAATAGGAACAACTAATCTTCTTTTGAGCTAACCTGATCAATTGATTGATAGTATAAACCAGATCAGGTTTGCCAAAAGTTTTACCTTTAGGAGCATAGCTCCTTTTAGCTTTGAATGAATGCACAAATGATATTTCTTCCTTTTTCTCCTCCGAAGATCCTTTAATTTCCAAATCCAATTTTCTTTATCTTTTTCATCTTTCCTTCTCCCGAACCTTTAATTCTGAGACTCATTCTTCTTGATGTTACCTGAACCATCAAAATTTTTGTCATAGAAAAGATTAGAAGGACGGATCTGAACTTTAGATTTAGAAGTATGACTATCATCAGAATCAAATAATGGATTATTAGAAACATTTGTAAAACGTGAACTTGAAGCTGTTTTGAATGAGCATTCTGAATCAGCTTGATCATCTCTTGGTGATTGGACAATTGATTTCGGAGTCTTTAACTCAGTCAGCTTCAAACTTCTTATGCAACTCAGATTTTGCATTCTTCTCCTTCTGAATGTTTGTTGACAACTCAGATATCTTTCCATTCAGCTCCTTTATCTCAGCTTCAAATACTTTATTTTCTTCTCCAAATCTTTCTTTACACACTTTTGCTCAGCTATCTTTTTCTCCTTATCAATCTTATCTCTCTCCATTGTGATTACTTTCTCAAAGTCTGAAACTTGTTGAGAAAGTTTTATGCATTTCAGCTCTACTGATTTCTTTTCTTCAAAAGCTTTTCTGGAGAACTCTGAAATCTTTTGAGCATAAGCTTTTCTTTCTTTCTCAAATTCCTTTATTTCTTTCTTCTCTTTATCCATTTGAGCTTCTAATTCAAAAAATTTCTTCTTCAGCTCAGGATTATCCCTTTCAATTTCCTTTCTCTTCTTCTCAGTCTTCTTCATCTCATATTGGACTTTAATGTTGTCTCTGTATTGGGTTGATTTTTCTTTCATCATGTTAATCTCAACCTCAAGACTAAACACTTTATCTTTCAACTTGTCTCTTTCAACATAGAGTAGAGAATTTGACTTTCTAAGTCCATCAGATGTCTCACTGGAAATATTTGGTCTTCTTCTCAGTTCATCTAGCTCTCCTTGTATTTATTCCTTCTTTGACCAACTTGAGCTAGAATTAAGACTTTTTGACCTTTCCAGCTTGTCTTGAATATTTAAGATCTCTTTCTCTTTAGATTCAATTATTTCTGCAAAATTAATCTTTGATTAGAGATGCATTCTGAGCAAATAAAGTCTTTCTTTAAATCTTTATCATTTTTCAGTCTATCAATTTGAACAAGAAGAGATGAGGTTTGAATCTTCAGATTTTTGTTCTCAGCTTCCAGTGCTGGAATCTTTGGCATGTAAGCTAAAGCACAGTCTCTCTTTGTTAGAACTGTATTTCCCTTCTCGTCAATATATGGCATCTTGATATCTGCAAAAATATAAACTTGAAAAAATCGTTAACAAGAATCAGAAACCTTGATCACACTAAAAAATATGTACCCCTTCGCAGACTTAGCATGGGGGTCCCGCTACCCGGTTACCGGGTGGGGTCGAGGGGCAGCGCCCCTAGAGAATTTTTTTTTGACAATTGAATCTCATATTGCTGCTTGATATAAAAAAATTAGCTAGAAATGATCGTTAATCAGAAAAATCACTTGAAAAATATGCTAAGTACATAATTCGTATGTAAGAATTCGTATGACACTCACATAGGATAATTCACATGCACAATTCGTATAGCACTCACAATCAAGAATTTGTATGGACTAGAATTCTCATGAAAAGGATACGAAAACTGAGCTTTTCGCATAACAGAGTGTGAGAATTCTTCGAAATTCGTATAAGACCCAGATGCGAATTCCTTGAATTTCGTATGTCTCACAGATGCGAATTCTGCACAATTCATACCTGTCTCTTCTGCGAGTTCTACACTTCTCAAATCTAGCTCTTGTGCGAATTCTTCAACCCTGCGAATTCTATCTTTATAATTAATCAGATGAACTAATCTGCGAATTCCTTCAGCCTTGCGAGTTCTTTGTGCGAGTTCTTCATGACTTTGTGCGAATTCTTCAAATCTCGAGTTCATTTTCACTAAAATCCACCAATTTCCACTCAAACCTTGAAATTAGGCTCTGAAAATGTGTACAAATGATCACTGTAGCATTGATAACAATCCTTTGGCATGAATTTTCATCAAAGATGAACATGGTCGTGAGTATTTGATCTTGAACAGTGCGCGAACAAAAACTTTTCAAGAATTTACAAAAACAATCGATTGATACAATTTCGTTGTGCAATTGTGATTACAGTGTGAATATAATCTGTTCTATAACATTCTGCGATTATAGTGCAATGTAATTCACAACAAAAACATCTCAAAAAAACTTGATTGATGATACAGTGTCGATGGAACAGTGACAAGAAACTTCGATTTTTCTTCTTTTCTGATCTCGCTCTAATACCAATTGTGACCCAGAATTAGTAGCATATATTTCACACAATCATTTAGAAAACAATCTTTATTGATTTAACCACATACTACATCGAAGTCATAGATCTAACATATAGTCACATATCTCACGTATGTTCACTATGTGTGTGTCTGTGTGCGAGTTCTTACAAAATTACAAACAAAACATCCTATATATACTAAGTCAAACTAAGTTGACTTTACAACTCAAACCCTTGAACTATCAAACTATTACAATCAAGACCTTCTAATTTAATCTTGAATACAATTCTAGTTTAACAAATTTTAGTTTACATAAACATGGTATGACTTTGCATGAGTTCTGTTCACTTATGTTCATGAATGAAAAACAATGATGTTCATATATGAAAGTACATGTTTATATACGAACACGGATACATATTTTAACGTCCCTAACAATGCCATAACACCAACAAACCCTTAACCTGGCATCGTCTTCTCCATACTCTATATAGACAAAAACCAAATATTCTAAATTAAATAAAAACAATACAAAAACTTACCATTTACGAACTCATCAGTCAATTCTTTAAAAACATAACTACATGTTGGACGGTTAAAAACACCCACAGAATCGACAGCGATATCTTCAAGACCATGGGAATGAACATTGATGTTCATCTAAGTATTATCCTTCGATAAATTTTCATCTTCAAAATGTCTAGGAATAACCATAATACTCGTCCATGGTTGAATGAAATATCGAAGAATACTGTTGAGCGCCACTGGAATCCATGCTCATTAACCAGATAACAAAATTATGAAGTTGTTAGTGCATATTTATTGTCTTCAAGATCATGAAAGTCAATGCTCAAGTTAAAGCCTCGAAGTCAACAAGATTAAAGAAGAAAGTCAAAGTCAAGCTTAAAGAGAAGTCAAAGTCTTTGTATTAGTTAGTTTTGTTAGTTGCTTTATGCCTTGTAATACTCCTAGGTATAAATATTTTTGTTGTTTGTAATATGTTGTAAGTAGAATTATTATTGAGAATCTTAGAGAGAGAAATATTATGAGAGAGAAAATGTATCTGTGAAGTTTGAAATAAATTCATATGGCATTTGGAAAGAAAATGATTATTCAGCTTGATATCTTGCATTAATCTAGGAATAACAATTGGTATCAGAGCAAGCAAAGATCAGAATTAAGATCAATATTTGAATTTTTTTGGCCGAATACTGAAGAACTCACAAGTCGTACTGTCAAGGATTGAATTGTGTGTTTTGTATGTTTTTGAATGTAAAAGTTGTTGATTTGTATTCGTTTTGTGTACTAGATCAAGTTTGATTTGAGTTGTATTGCCTAATTCACAAGAAATTGGTGTGAATTTTGGTTTTTGGTGAATTTTTGTTCGAACACTGAGTACGTACTGTATTTTGATTGATTCTTGTAATCTTGTTGTTTTTGGTGAAATCATGTATTAATTTTGTGTTCAGAAAGTGTTCGATATCAAATTGGAAAAGTTTCATAATTTAATTTGAAGTATTATATCAAATTTTGGCTGAATTTGTGGTTTTTGAGTTCGACAAGTGAAGAACTCGCAAGATCCAAAGAATCCACAAGATTCATATCAAGAACTCGCAGGCTTCTTAAGTATTGTGTTTGTTGATGATGGTGAAAAATCTTCCAAGTGTAGAATTTGTAAGTTGTGGTCTACGCAAAGTCTAGAATTCGCAGAAGCCTACGTACGAAAAGTAAGAACTCGCATAACATTCTTTGCGCAAAGGCACTGTTCATACTCTTCGATCTTCGGAAAGTTCAAGAATCTGCAAGACAAAGCTTACGACAAGTTTTAATTTTTGTGCTTGGAACTTTTCTAAGTCAAGAATCCGCAGGCCATACCTTGCGAAAAGTTTATAAGACTTTTTGGATTTTTGGTTAAGTCTAGAATTCGTATACTTTGCTTTGCGAAAAGTTCAGAATCCGTAAGGCTCTATCTGCGAAAAGTGAGAATCCGCTAGCTTCAGTCTGTGAATTCTTCACTTCTCGGGTATAGTTATCTGCGAAAAGTGAGATTCAAGTGGTTTGCGACAAGTGTTATTCAGTGTCCTGCGAATTCTATACTTAATAAATTTTTGGCTAATTTTCAATTTTTGGAAAATTTCTGATTTTTGTAAACGAACAGTGCAAATTTATTCAAGATAACTTCCAAAGATGCCTTAGCTATTGGAACAGATGTAAGTCCACCTTTCCTCTTCAAAGGTGAATATGAACAGTGGAAGAACAAAATTTTGGATTTCATAGACCGACACGACAACTGAGAGTACATAAAGCAGTCTATAGATAAAGGTGTCATGAAGCCAGTTACAACAATTGTACTTGATGATGAAAATGATAGTTATAACAGTGGAGATTGAAATTGTCCTTTTAATCAAGCAATTCAAACAAGATCAAACAATTATGACATTTATGTTCATGATCTAGAGAGAGATTAGAGAGAGAAAGTAACAATCATATTTATCACAAGTCTGAATGTTTTACAATGAAGTCTCCTACCAATTACAAAGGATTAAAGGTATTTATACCAAGGAACTAAACACAAGCTTAACCACAAAGCTTAACAAGATAATCTCACAAGTCTAAACACCATATTGACTTTACAGACTTTGACTTAGTTGACTTTACATGCTATGACTTTTCCTATTAAATCTTGGATACAATAAAATACACTAACAATCACCCCCTTTGTATTCAAGATTTAAAAAAAAATTGACACTACTCTTCAGCGCTTTATTCTTCAACTTTTGTCTCTGACATCTTTAAAACTTTGAAGCTCTAGCAATCTTTAGTCTTTAATTCTTTGAAGAATCTTGAAAAGTCATTTGCACTTTGCAGCTTTGGAAAGTCAACAAGTCTTGAAAACTTTGATGAATCTTTGAACTTTGTATCTTCATCTCTTTGATATCTTAACCGTCTTCGGAAAAACAAACTTTCTCGAAAAAATTATCTTTGATAATCATCATACTTGAACTTTCAGAAATTCTTCACATAGTCTTGACTTTATAACTCTGAAATTCTTTAACATTGATCTCCGTAGATTTCTCCCCCTTTTTGATGATTGTGAGCACCATAATCATCAAAACATCTTCAATTTCAACATTCTCTTTGATCATCCCCCTTTGTATTCAACGTAACAATCTCCTCCTTTATGATAATTTGACATTTTCCATCCTTTGATCTGAGTATCTGAATCATGAACTGTATATACCCGAATCTTTTCAAATTCATATATAATGAACGTTGTAACCCTGATTCAACAAATGAAACAGTTAGGAGTGCCTGTCAGTAACACGGAGTTACTGTGTACACCTAATGTACAATTTAAGGAGTTGGTTTGATGATGAATCCTTAGGACTTCCATTCAATCATTGAAAAACACAAGGTTTATCTATGAATGTTCTGACAGAAAAACAAATTTTCTGTATGCTCGTGCTTGTGTATGAAAGAATTTAGCATAATGATTGTGTTTCACAAGGCTCAAATTGTGTAAACTGTTGAGACAGTAACAAGTATTACACAGACTCAATGTCCATGAAAGAGGTGCGAAGGTGGGGCAACTTTCTTTCTTTTTCAATATCTGAATCTTCCGAGTGAAGACTATATAGCAGATATGTTGCGTCCCTAAAGAAAACGAAACATTTCTTTGTTAAGAAAGAAATGAGTGGCTGGTGGGGTTAATGCAAGAGTTGGCATGAGCTCACTGCCTTTTTCAATGATGGCCACCAAAGAATGTGAACCAATCAGTAGATGTGGCTGCCCGTCTCAGAAAGTGTTTGGTGCAGAGTTTTGATATTCTTTTAACTCTGATCTCACACCCTCTTTCTTTTTAACATTATGCTCACTTCTAACCAAACTCTCTTTTACATTTTACCGCTCCACATAATGAGAAAAACTCAATCAGATGAGTTATCTCCCCCACTCTTTGATTTATACCCCTAACCCCTCAATCACTCAAGCATAACTTCCGGGGTAGGAAACACTGGTTAGCGTGAATCCATGGAAGTTCTGTTTGAGCTCTCACACGAATCCCATGTAAGTCCTATAAAGAATGGTTGTTCAACAGTTTAACTTTAGCAGTTAAGCTCAAAAAATGTATGATGACATTATCAAAATGTATGCTCATGAGATTTGAGCAGTTGAACTTTGAAGATTTCTCAAAACAAAGATATTGAATAATAAAATGAAATCAAGAGAACTGTTTTGAGAATCTGACAATGTGTCAATCAGATCAAATAAAATTGGTTAGGGTATCAAAGATTTGGATAGTTTGTTTATATGAACAAATATAAACAATGTAGCAATGAAAGCACAAATTTGAAATGATTAATGATGCTCGACAACATTTGAAAGAAAATGAGGGTATTACCATCGAAAAGTTTGGTCGTTATGAGACATGGTAATAACAAATTCAAATGAAGTACTGAACCGATGTGTATGAATACTTTACATTATAAAGACAAGATAATATGCAAGTATTGATGTTTGGAAACACACGGTCAGTTAAACATTAAAGCTCAAAAATGAAAAACATTTAAAATCACACTTCTAAATTCATAAAATCTTTTGAGAACCGGAAGTGGTTTGAATATTTTAGAAACTATTTTTCTTGCTTGAAAGTTGTTCTTCTTTCAAACAATCAGAGATCTATATCAGAAGATATTTACCTTTAAACTCCCCCTCAAATCAGTATATCATGATTTGTTTTCTTTTAAGCTCCCCCTGGATATTTGCAAAATATCCATGCCTGATCATTAAAGAACGGGTCCTGATCTGTCATGTGATCAGAAGCCACAGTCTTGACACTTAAGTCTGGGTTTTGAACTGTTGTGTTCAAAAGCCTTACTCTCTGACTTTGAAGTCTGAGTCCTGAGTTGATTTACTCAGAAGTCAAACATCTTGCTCCCCTTATACCTGTGGTACTTGCGAAACAGATTTAACAGGCTTTGGTACCCACTAGTATTTGGGTCCAGGTATGTTAGATTTAGGAATCCACTTCTCATTAGACTTAGTTCTTTTAAATCCAGAAATATGAGAAGTAATTCTGTAAGAACCGTACCAGTTATGAGCATTTTCTTTCTGAACGAAGTCATTCTCTCCACAGTAAGAACATCAGATTTTCTTCTGAGCAATCCTGATCAAATGATTAGTCGAGTAAAACATATCAAAATTACCAAAAGATTTACCTTTATGTGTTATGTTCTTTTTGACTTTGGATGTGGAACTGAATGCTTTGTACTTCATCTTCTCATCATCTGAAGAACTCTTCACTCTCTAGACCATCTGATTTTTCTTCGATTGCTTTCCAAGAGATTTTATATAAAAATTTGTTGAACCATCAACAGATTTATCATAAAATAATATTGATGGTCGAATCTGACTTGATTTGACAATTTTAGGTTTGACACTTTTCTTTTTGAAAAGATTTTTGTCATGAATAGAACTTGAAGTTGTTTTGAAAGAACAGACTGATTCTGTTGAGTTATCAATAGGTGATTGACTAATCACATCAGCTGTTACTTTCTCTGACTATTCAATGTTTGCAGCTTCTAAGTCATTTATCTTTTTAGTTAAAATGTTTCTTTCATCTGAAAGTGTGTCAAACTTTTGTTTCAAATCAGATTTGGCCTTCTGTTCTTTTTGGACATCTGATGATAGAACATTGATTTTGGATATGAGCTTTGATATTTCAGATTCAAAATGTAAGCGTTCAAGCTCAAAATCTTTTTGTAAGTTCTTGGTTTTATCAGAAATTTCAATGAAGATCCCAACATTTCTCTTTTCATATTTCTTCTTTTCAATCTCCAAAGACTTTTTGTTTTCTTGAAAAGCTTTTCTTTCTTGCTCAAGTAAGTCTTGTAGAATAGAGATCTGTTTGGGAAATCCAATATTTTTATCTTCAAGAACTTTTATTTCCTTAGCAAAAGTATCTCGTTCAGTTATGAAAATCTTTTCAAAGTCGGATACTTGCTTGGAAAGTTTAAGGCATCTCAGCTCCAAATCCTTTTTCTTTTGGAGAGTTTTCTTTGAAAGTTCAGATATCTGTTGAGTTGAAGATGTCTTCAAATTTGATTTTTCATTATCTGCTTGGATGCTTTTCTTTAGTTCAACATTCTGTAACTCCAAGGCAGATATCTTCTCTTCGAAAGCCTTAAACTTGTTTTGAAGCTTGACTGATTCATGTTGCAATTCTGAAGATTTATGTTCAGTCGTCTTCAGTTGGCTTTGAAGATACACAATCTTTTTCTTTTTGAGTTTGATTTCTATTTCACATGTTTGAACAGTGTTTTCTTTTAAAGAAATCATTTTCTCTTTCTCTTTAATCTCTTTCGCTTTCTCTCTAATTTCTTCCTCTTTTGCACTGATGATACCTGCAATATTAGATTTAACAGTATTAGTACACTTTATACAGTCAGGAGTTTTATCAGAGTTTGAAAAATTAAATTTCAACTCCTGAATCTTTTTAAGAAGCTTTGAATTCTGATTTTTCAGATTGTCTCTTTCTGCTTCTATTTTCTGTATCTCAGGCATGTACAATACATCCATATCTCTAGCTGAAAGTACAATATTTTCTCTCTCATCTATCTTTGGCATCTTGAATAGAATGTTAGCTTAAAAAAATGATCGTCAAAAATCAGAAAATTATGACCACTATCAAAATATGTCCCCCTCCGCAGACTTAGCACGGGGGTCCCGTTGAATAAAATGATCGTTCCCAAAACCAATTCAGAAAAGTTGACTGAAAGCCAAACTTGGATCACCACTTGAAAAGAACTAAACTCGCAAAGCACTAAACTTGCAGAACTCGCAAAGCACTAAACTCGCAGAACTCGCAAAGTATTGTTCACTGAGAAACTCGCTAGACGTTATGTGCGCGTTTGAAAAATTCGCAGGCGACTGTGTGCGCGTTTCGAGAACTCGCTAATCAATAAACTCGCACGATGATGAAACTCGCAAACACCTGTTCACCACAGAACTCGCAGGCCTTGCTTAGCGCGTTTCTGAAACTCGCTTGTCTCTGTTAGCGCGTTTGTCAAGAACTCGCAGACTGAAGTTTGCGCGTTCTTCAGACACTTCCGCGTTCTTCACCAAGAATCTTGCGCGTTCTACGGATCTTGCGCGTTCTTGGGTTTTCCTTACGCGTTTTGACAGTTGTTCACGAAATCAATCCAAATCAATTCAAAACCTGCATATTTGAACCTGAAATTGCACAAGAATGATCGATTTACCAATTAGAACAAAATTCTATCACAAGATTTTGATTAAAAACACCAAAATGCAACAATCTGATTCAAAAACAGTGTTCGAGTCCATTTTTTAAAAAAAATCTAAAAAATTCAAAAATTGAATCTGATTTAATTCAAATTTTGAGATATGATTGATAGTTCAAGATCACTAAATTCTAGAGAGAGAAAGTATATAGAGAGAGTAATGTAAGCGCAAAGTAAGTGTTGTATTGATATGAGCGTGAAGTATTCTTACAAACACAAGGACCAAAGGGACTTAAATACCCTTGGTCAATACAACACAGTATTAGACTCTAAACACAGTATTTGACCAAGCTTATAAATACAATGATTACTATAAAAGCAGACTTAACAATCTCCCCCTTAGTAATCATTGGCGTTGTGGTCCTCAAAATCCATCTTCTAAATCAGCATGGACCATCTAAGCGATTTTGTGAAGCTTTCTGACTTTTTAAAACAAATTTCTTCTCAGCATTTTTCAGTTTGAGTTATCTTTGCTGCCTTGACAAGACTGGACCAGATTGAAATAAACTTAAACGAACAGTTGGTTCATCAACTTGTGCTCTAGACGACACACCTCTTTTTAATGACCTTGAATGAACTGTGATGGTCGGAGCAGGAACAACAAAAGATGTAGTATAACTGAGAAAAATATAATCTTGAGCAACAGAATCTTGATCAGCAGATTAACAATTGAACTCTTTGTCTCTTTATCATCTCCTTAATTTCTTTTAACTTATCCCCCTCATGACCTTGATGATCTGGATCAACTTGGTAATGCATATGTTGCAGACGAGACAGCTTAAGATCTGCAAAATCAAAGAAACGGAGAAAACAGGAAGGTTTGCGCTACAAGTTGGCGGCGCAAAGTTAGGTTTGCGCTAACAGAAGGAAGCGCAAAGTGAGGTTTGCGCGACAGTCATGAAACGCAAAGCTTGCTTTGCGCTAGAAGCTGTTGGTGCAAATTAAGCTTTGCTCTACCAACTGGTGACGCAAATCTGACTTGGAGTCTGAAAATTTTTACCTGATTAGCTCTTTGACTCCCCCTACACAAATGCACTAAATTTGACAATTCAAGTTAGCATTCATATAGAGAAGCCAATAATATCCCTCAAAAACAGATATGATCATTAAGAAAAATTCTCCTTTTTCACTCCCCCTTGAATAATGCTCAAACTCATTAAAAAAATATATGAGAACACAAGAATTGAAACATCAATGTAGAAAGAAAAATATACTGAATATGTATTTTGAAACGACTAAATGTATAAAAACATAAACATAAACAGAAACAAATAAAATTCTACTTAGTAAAATATCACAATAAAATCCATCAGATGAAATCAAATATATGCTTTTGGATACAGAAACAAGTTTTATTGCATATCAAGTTAAGACATGTTCAGTTTCAAAAACTTTCATCAATCTATTCAGTGTGCTGGCATGTGAACTCCGATTAGTTTCAAGAAAATGCAATTCTAAAAAATATAATAGAGAACTTTGCATGTAATCACACTAATCCATCAAGAATTCAGACTTTCACAAATTTACAGGTTTATTGCAACTCAAACATATCACCAAGTATCATGAGATGTGTGCTCATTGACATCTTTTAGCATTGTGCTCTATGGCATCTTTACATGAGTGTGCTCTTTGGCATATTTTAAGCTTGTGCACTTTTGGCATCTTTTTAATCAAAAATTTTATTAAGTAAAGAACATACCGTAAACGTAACTTTCTATCTGACCCTATTGCAGGATTTGGGTCAGTCGCTCCCAGACCAGTTGGCCTTAGGGGACTAGGTGTCAAGCACCCCTTGGAACTTACTTTCCCATATCAGAAAGGCTACATCGATATATCCTAAACCCATTCATACCAATAGAACATGACTTTCGATCTAGTTCTATAGAAGGATTTGGGTTCGATCACTCCGAGACCAATTTACCTTAGGGGATCAGATGACAAGCATCCCACGGAACTTACTTTCCCAAACTAGAAAGGTCACAGGTACAAACTTTTAAACTTAGAGATTTCTGATTTATAAGAATTTAATAATCATCTAAAACACAAGGTTTTACGTCTAAGTGCTTAGCCCATATTTTCATTACGATCCAAAATTTTTGACTTTTTAGGTTTTCTAAGCATTGTAAACTATAAATATTCTGAATCACACAACTTTAAAGCAGTATCAAAAGCTACAAACATGTTGCTGACTTTTCGACTTTTGTTAGAGCTGAAAATTGAACATATAAAAACTTTAATATAAACAAAGCAACTTGAAAATTTATCCTAGACACACATTGTATTCAAAAGAAAGAAAAATTGTAAAACTTTTACTTTATAGAATAAAATTTGTAAAGGTTTAAACTTTTAAAACAACATGCCGAGATTTTAAAAATAGAAATATTTAATCGTCAAGTTTATATTCAGTTGAAACAAAATATAATTCAATAATATCATCTTCCACATAATGTAAAAAGGAAATTTGTATCTCTTTTCAAAAAATATTGGGTTGAACAAATTCAGGAGATGAAATGAAAATGCTCAGATTCTTTTAGAATCATTTGAGAAAACTGGAACAACATCATAATCAGATATAAATGCAGCGGAAATTAAGTAGATGCACTCACAGTTTCTCATTAGTTAGAAGTTTAAAAGTTTTTAAGAATGAGTCCTAGACTTACATGTCTTAGAAGTCAAAGTCTTTGAAGCACGGGTTCTGAGATGAATTACTCAGAAGCCATAATGTTGACAATGAAGTCCGGGTTTTGAACTGTTGTGTTCAAAAGCCATTTTTGACATTGATGTCCGGGTCATGAGCTGAGTTACTCAAGAGCCATGTTTCTCTTACTCCCCCTTGATATGAGATGCCTGCAACTTTAAATCAGATTGAGACTTGGGTACCTACTTGAATTTGGGCCCGTGTTTGTTAGTTGCAGTTCTTATGGGGAAATAGTTAGAATATTTGATACGAGAAGCACGAGAAATATGATCAGAAAAATAAGCACATTCATCTGATGAGTACAAAGCATAATCATCTGAACTAGAATCAGAGGAAGAACATTAGACATGTTTTGAAATTCGAATCATTTGCTTTATTGAGTATTTAGAAATTTTATTACAAGTAGCAAATGAATCTGTCAGGATCTGAATTCTTAACAAGAATAAACACTCAGAAAAAATATTAAAGGAGTTTGCGGAATAACACTTTAATATTCAAAGATCAATGAAACAGTGAATCAGAATAACAACTTGTAAACTTTATTGAAAGGTTATAAAGCTACAAGATTTCACACACAACCTCAATATTGATGAACAGGCTCACCAATACGAATTGTACTTCTCTAGAACTAGGATTATAAACCTTGAGGTTGATTCTCTCTAAGAAAAACTAAAAACTCAGAATAATTCTCTATCCTAAAGATACAAAACTATTCTAAACATACACTGAAATTAAAAAATAATTACAAAGAATAAAAGATCTTCCGTATAATCTTCCAAAGTTATCTCCAAGCTTTCCATGAATATCTCCATTCAGTACAGCTGTCATCCTTGCCATATAAAGTCTTCATCTCATAAGCAGTATTAAGTCTTCAGCAGCATTAATACTTTGAGCAGTATTAAGTTCAACAGTAGTAACTACTAGCAGTACTAAAATTGCTTAGCAGTAGTAACTTCATCAAGTAGTATTAATCTGTATCAGCAGCATTAACTTCAGAAGTAGTAACCAAGTTGTGCTAGCAGCATTAACTGTACTTAAGCAATTCTTTCAGTTCCCAACAATCTCCCCCTAACTTGACTTTTAGAAAGAGAAGTCAAGTTCTTCAGATGGTCTTTAAGATGCTCCCAAAACTTCACAGCTCATATCCCTGTATTAGCATCCCACCCCAAACTTTGATTAATTGTCCTTTGAATCAAATACTTTGCCATTTCTGAATCTAGAACACATCTAAGCTTCTTTTTCAACATTGTATGCAGCTTCAATCTACTGTGGTTGTACACTCTATCCATAGTTAAAGCATATACTCCACTAGTTTCATACAGAGTCCAGTTGTTAACAGTTTGAAACACATTTCTGATGATGTCCTTCACTTCTTTAGGATTGAACAACATACACAGATACTCCATCACAAGTTTTGTGATTGAAATCTCTGGAGCTTTTAATTGATCAACATACAACTTCATTCCTATTTCAAACATCTCCTCTAGATCAGATCTGGAACATGTTCTGACAATCTTGGCCCAAGTATGATATACTTCATACTTCTCATCTTTCCTCTTGAGCCTGATATATTCTTTTCCATCAACTTCCAGTATATCCCAGTGAATTATCTCTGGAGGCTTAACACCAACAGGTTTAGCTATAATAGGTTCAGGAACTTTGTCCATCACTACCATGTATAGATTCACATCATCAGTACTTGATGGTTCTTTCTGTTCAATTGACTTAGGTACCCCTTCTTCTTCAGCAACCTTCTCAGCTTCTTTTTTATCCACTCTAGGCCTCTTGGCTGATTTTCTTCTTGCCATCATTTTAGTTCTTTTTAAAGTCCTCAAACTTTCACCTAGAGTGGCTTCCTTCTTTGGTGTTTCTTGCTAATCAGGGAAAGGTTTTTCTATCAGAAAATCATTACTTTCTTTCATCCTCTTTTCCATTTCAACTCTTGATGTTTCATTCCCTTGAAGCTTTGTCATCTCTGAATCATACAACCCTTTAATCTGTTCAAAAGACATCTTTGAGAACATCTCCCTTATGACTCCCACAACACCTTTGAGAAAAATAATCATCTTCTTTCTCTCTTGAGTACCCAGGTAGGTCTTTGAAGGTTGTCTCTTCTTTGCATCCATTTTGACCAACACAAACTTCTTTAGGGTTGCAGCTTTCTTCTGTGCTATTTCAGTTGCCAAACTTTGTTGATAAGCTTCATTTAACTCTGCAGCCAGAGCCTTAGCCATCTCTTTATCTTTGTCCACTTGAGCTAATTCTGCTTGGTCAAGTTCAGCTTTAATCTTCCTGGCCAAAGCTTCATCTGACTCAATCAACTTTTGCTTTTTAATTGGTTGATTAGATTCCACTAACTTTGCTTTGCCTTTGTCTTTGCATGCTACCTTCTCAACACTTGCTTTCTTGATCACTTAACCTTTTTCTTTGATGATAACTCCTTTGGCCTTTGAAGTGACCTTGGGAGTATCATGCCTAGCCTTGATTAAGGTTTCTGCTAACCCAAGGTCTGTTAATACCTCTTGTACTATATCTGCTGCTTCATTTAATTCAACAGTATTAACAGTTTCTGCTGCTTTGCTTGTTTCAGCAGCATTAACTGTTACTGCTGCTTTCTCTTTTACTGCTGCTATGCTTTCCGTTTTTACTGCTTGTACTTGATCTCCACTAACCCCATCAAACTCTCCCTCAACTTTAGCATCTTCCATGTTGGCATTAGCTTCTGACTCCCCCTTTTTGGGAGCATCAGTCACTGGTTTCCTTCTTCTGAGCACAAACTGTTTCTTCTTCTTTTTCTGGAACAATCTCTTCACCATTTTCTTCAGGTTGGTAATCTGTACTTGTTGAGACAAAATTATCAATTTCAGCTCTTCTATGTCTTTTCCCTGCTTGATTACATCCATATTGATGTTGCCCATTATTTCCATCAATTCAAGATAGTCATAGTTGTCCTCACCTTCTCCAGGAGTGTAACCCCCTTTTGAAGGATCATGGGATCTTTTTGTAGTAGAGGTCTTCTGCCTAGTAGAAGCACCTGCTACCCCTATAGTTTCTTGGCACCTGGGACCTTTGGATGATTGCTCACCCAAAGTTGCCATGGGGAAGGTCTTATTGATGTTACCACTGACCTCCTCTGTGCTAGCAGGAGTAGTGGCAGCCTTTGCACCCATATGCTCATTCATCTCTCGGTGAACACCTCCTTGAGGGTTGGGAGACACCCTTGTGGTTTCCCTATAGATATTCTCTAATGGATAATTCTCCATTAGAGGGCTTAAAGGCTCTGTGGGTGAAGGTACCAGAAGGGAAGGAGCCTTCTTTACCTTTTTCCTGATGTATGTATTGGTGATTGGAGAAGTGGGTTTTTGAATAAGGGACTGTGGGATTGATATGGTGATTGAAGGTTGGGATTGGCTTTCAGTGGGATTGTCTAATGAGGGCCTTGACCCTGAAGCCATACCTTCTTCATTGTGGGACACCACCATCATCGTAGAGAACAATGGGGTGTCAACTCCTTCCGAGTCCAATGGTGATCTCTTCATATTTGAAAAGACCTTACCTTTGGGGATTTTTGGTACATATACCTCATCAAAGTGAGGCATATCCGTCAATTCATTGGTTATAACTACCTGGACAAATATTGGGTACATATAAAAACTCTTTTTGGTTCCCAAGTTTGACACAAGGTCATTGAAAATCATTTTAGAAAAGTTGTACTTTCTGGCATTGGTTAAGCAGACCAAAGCATAAGCAATGGTACTGCTGAAGTCACTCCATCCAGTAGTCTTTTTAGAAATACAGTGCATCAGGGTATGAAAAAGAAAACGCCATTGGGTATAAAATTTAGCTTTTCAGAATTTAAAACCACCCAATTGGCCTCCATACCCCATTCTTGAAAGGTTAGAGAACAAGTCCTCATTAGGAATAGAGGTAATACGTGCAGCATCGTCTAGACGTAGACAGATGCGAATCACCTCTTCAGAAACTGACAAGGGTTTGTCACACACCCTTGTCTTGATTATCTGCACACCATTTTCTGTGACTACAGTGGCATTTGCCCAAAATTGTCTTTGATGCTCTATGTAGATTGTTGGCGATACTGTAAGAGCATGGGCAATGTGGCTGGACTTGTTTAGGCTTCTGTAGCATTGCAATCTCATTATGTTCATCAATGAACGCCATAGCTGCCATCGAGCTTGAGTATTCTAGACTGAACCACTTGGTGCTTGAGAGAAAAGGGTTAGAGAGCAGATGAATAGAAATCAAAGAGTCGTTATGAACTTTTAGGCGGGCAACAGGGTATTTATAGGATTCGGGACATAAGCAGTATTAACTAACTAGTAGTATTAACTAACTAGCAGTATTAACTGAGAGCAGTATTAACCACTAGCAGCATTAACTAACTAGCAGTATTAACTGAGAGCAGTATTAACCACTAGCAGTATTAACTAACTAGTAGTATTAACTGAGAGCAGTATTAACCACTAGCAGTATTAACTAACTAGCAGTATTATTTGAGAGCAGTATTAAAACTGCACTGGCAGTATTAAAACTGCACTGGCAGTATTAAAACTGCATTGGCAACATTAACTATACATACATTTTTTTTAAAGCTTGAGGTACTCTGAGCAAGGTAATAACCTCCTGAGAAAGATGTTAGTAGCACCATAGAATAAACCAATAACAGGTATGAAAACACTTTTTAAAACATGAGCTCATTTAGAGTTGATCATGCCCACACTTGTGACCAAGAACGTGAATCTACCCACATCAAAAGCTTTAATGAATAGATCAGCAAACTGGTTGTCAGTATGAACTTTAGCAACTTGAATTAGCTTCTTTTAATTACAATCTCTAATAAAGTGATACCTGATCTCAATGTGCTTTGTTTTGGAGTGCTTGACTGGATTGTTAACAATGCTTATAGCACTGCTATTGTCAATGAAGATTGGAGTGTGAAGAAAGGTTACCCCATAGTCCAGCATTTGATTCTGAATCCATAGAACCTGAGAGCAGCAACTTGCAGCAGCAATATACTCAGCTTCTGTTGTTGATAAGGACATTGTGGTTTGTTTCTTACACTGCCAATATACTAGTCTTGCACCCAAAAGTTGACAACCACCTGAAGTAGACTTTCTGTCCATGTTAGCACCACCCAAGTCACTGACTGAATATGTGATTCAGTCAAAGTTGGATTCATAAGGATACCAAAGTCCTAATCTAGGTTGCCCACTTATGTATCTAAAAATACTTTTAATAGCTTGAAGATGTGATTGCTTTGGCTTGACTTGGAATCTGGTACACAAACACACTGGAAACATGATGTCTGGTCTTGAGGTTGTGAGATACATGAGAGATCCAATCATTGATCTATATAGATGGACATCAACGTCCTCCCCCTCAAGATCAGCAGTGATCTGTTTATGAGTCTCCATAGGTGTGCTTGCTGGCTTTGAGTCTGTTAAACCATACTTATCCATGATGTCTTTCACATATTTTGATTGACTTATGAAGATCCCATCTTTCTTCTGTTTCACTTGAAGCCCAAGGAAGAAGGTAAGTTCACCCATTGAACTCATTTTAAAGCTCTTGTGCATCAACTTTTCAAAGTCTCTACACATCTGATCTTTTGTGGATCCAAAGATGATATCATCCACATAGATCTGAACAAGTAGGATGTCGTTCTTACTTCTTTTAATGAAGAGGGTCTTGTCAATTATTCCTCTTTCAAACCCATTCTCCAAGAGATAGGTAGTCAGTGTATCATACCATGCTCTTGGGGCTTGATGAAGACCATAAAGTGCTTTCTTCAGTTTGTATACTCTGTCTGGATATGATGGATTTTCAAATCCAGGGGGCTGACAGACATGTACTTCTTCATCAATTATACCATAAAGAAAGACACTCTTCACATCCATTTGGTATACCTTGAACTTCATGTCTGAGGCATAGGCTACAAATAGCCTAATTGCCTCTACCCTTGCCACTGGAGCAAACACTTCTTCATAGTCTATGCCTTCTTCTTGAGTGTACCCTTGTGCCACAAGCCTTGCTTTGTTCCTGATCACAATTCCTCTCTCATCCTTTTTATTTATGAAAATCCACTTATTGGCAATAGCTCTATGACCTTTTGGAAGGTCCACCAAGTCCCAAACTTCTTGCAATTTGAACTGCAGTAATTCTTCTTGCATAGCTTCTATCCAACTGGAATCTTTCATTGCATCATAACCTTTCTTAGGCTCAATCTGAGATAGAAAGCAAGAGAGTACTGTGTGTTGCTGACCCTGCAGCTCTTGAAGTCTGCTTTGATTCCTTGTTATCATAGGAGAAGAGATGTCTCCTATGACCAGCTCTAGAGGATGGTTCTTTTAAGTTATAGTCTGATGACTAGGTTCTTCATTGATTCCCAAATCTAGATTGGAATCATTTAAGTCAGCTGAGGGGATCTCATCAGCTGCTTCTGGCTCTTCATGCACTTGATTCTCCTCATCTCTTCCTTCTTCTTCACTCTGAATTGGTTCAGTCATAGTTTCCTTTTCACATACCTCAACAGGCTCTATTGTAGGTATGGGAAAGATCACAGACTGAGGAATAATGTCTTGTACTTGTAGTTGTTCATCCCCTGATCCTCCACTTCCTGAATCTGCTTGATAATCACTACTGAAACCCAAAGAGTTAGTTAGTGAATCAATGTAAAATAACCACTGAGGACCAGACCCAATAGGATTTGGTGTGTTCTCATTGCACTTGACATTGTCACATTCCTCAATTATTCTAGAAGAAGAATTAAACACTCTGTAAGCTTTACTCTGAGATGAGTAACTAACAAGAAAACCATCATCTGCCTTGCTATCAACCTTTCCTACGTGAGTTTTGGTATTGAGAATGGTACAAGGACACCCAAAAGGTTTGAAAAATCCAATAAATGGTTTTCTGTTATTTAAACGCTCATATGGTGTCTTGTTTTTAGGCTTGGCTACTAGAACTCTGTGTTGGACATAGCAAGCAGTATTAACTGCTTTAGCCCAAAAAGTAATTGGAAGTTTGGAATCAGCTAGCAGAGATAAAGCAGCTTCAATCAGTGTCCTATTCCTTCTCTCAGCAACACCATTTTGTTGTGGAGTCCTAGGAGCACTGTATTGCCTCTTAATTCCTTTTTCTTCACAAAAGGTGTTTAGGTCATGATTTTTAAATTCAGTACCAATGTTTGACCTAATGAATTTTACCTTTTGACGTGTTTGGTTTTCAATTCTTAGGATAAAGGATTTGATCAGTCCACTTGTCTCATCCTTAGTCCTTAGAAAATATACCCAAGTAAATCTAGAGTAATCATCAACAATAACTAGGCAGTATGATTTCTTACCTATACTCATAACATTTGTAGGACCAAATAGATCCATATGCAACAACTGAAGAGAACTAGAGATGGTGTTCAACTCTATGAACTTATGAGAAGTTTTGTGTTGTTTGCCTTTGAGACAGGCAACACAATGATCATCACATGAAAAGACTTTGGAAGGTAAGCCTCTTACAAGGTTGTTTTTAACAAGTTTATTCATTGTTTTAAAGTTCATGTGACACATCCTTCTGTGCCAAAGTGATGATTCATCCAAAGAAGCTTTTGAAACTAGACAGTTTAGGGATGAATCAGTTGAAACACTTTCCATATCTAAGCAATATACATTATCCTTTATGGGAGTTCTTAGTAGTATCATCTTTTCATCAACTACCATGAATCCAGGAGCAAGGATAATGCATTCAGAATCAGTAAATAATATACTATGCTGTTTGTCACAAACCTGTGATACACTTAACAGGTTGTACCTTAACTGCTCAACATAGAATACATCTTCAAAGGTCATTTTACCTTTGGTTACAACCCCCTTACCACTGATCTTACCTCCATCTGGAGTATTACCAAAGGCAACATGCCCACCATCAATTTTCTTGAAATTCTTGAGGCATGACATGTTCCTTGTCATGTGCCTAGAGCAACCACTATCAACATGCCAGATGCTCTTCCCCTTGAGCTGCTGGTTGCCCTGCACATAAGATTAAACAATTAGTATTGATTGGGAACCCAAGCCAAAGTGGTCTTGGGTCTCATTTTCTCATCAAGGTACTTACATTCCTTTTTGATGAGATTTTTAAACACAAAGCACTCTTTATTGGAATACTTTGTCAATATGATTGGTCTAGCAGCACAAACACTAAGAGCAGTACTTACTTTACAAGTACTAACAGAGTTAGCAGCACTAACAGGTTTAGCAGTACTAACCTTGTTAGAAGCACTAACAGAGTTAGCAGTATTAACATTTGAAGAAGTACTAATACTCTTGGCAGCACTAACATTGGTAGTAGTAGTATTGCTTCTAGCAGCACTATCATTGTCAGCAGTACTATTTGGGGTAGCAGTACTAACAGTTTTAGTGTTTTTAGGAACCCACATATTGACACTCTCTTTAACAGTCTTTTTCTTCATGTGGTTTCTAGATTTAACAGATTTCTTCTCCACATGGTTCCTTTCCTTCTTCCTATAACTAGAGGGTTTTTGCATAGATCTTTGAAAATTCATCCTTTGGTTCATAGGATTGAAATAACATTATTTAGCAAGATGATTCAATTTACCACAGATAAAACAAGGTTTTGGTCTATTGATGTTACTCAGATCAACCCCTTGTTTTTGTGCCTACTGATTATTCCAGTTTCTTTGATTTCCCCTCTTTTTATCATGTTTTAGGGGCTCAGATTTCTTGCATGCACACTGTTTGCAAGGAACAGGATTCACAACTGTGGTCTGTTTGTAATGGACCTTACCAGACTTTCCCTCTGTCTTCTCTATGTCCTTTGATTTGACCCAAATCTTTCCATACCCCTCATTGGTAATGATGTGATTCTCTAGGGGAATCTCACCACTCACATTGTTCTCCTTACTCTTACCAACCTATTTCTCAGTCTTATCCTCAACAACTACCCTATCTAAGGGATCTATCTCAGTGGCTCCCTCAGGCAAGTCCTTCCTATCTTTGGTTTCTAGCAAATCTGATGTAGGAGGAATGTAGTTGTTGTTGTATGGTGGTGGTGTGGTATTGTACCCAATTCCTCTTCTCAATTTGTCATGAATCTGAGTTTGTAGTAAAGAGTCCATTGCTTTAGAAGCATTGGAAAACTTTTCCACATCAAGCTAAACCTTGGTTAGCTCCTCTCTCAACTTTTCACTCTCCTCTTTAGATTTGGTCAGTTGGAGTTCTAGATCATTTTTCTCCCACTTCCAGTAATTGGTATCATATGAGTGTTGGAGTTCATTGGCTTGAAAACCTTTAATTCGTTCCTCAAACCTGTCAACAATTCTCACATAATCTTTTATATCTTTTGCTAACCTTTTAAGGTCATCACTCATCTTCTGGTTGTGATCCCTGTACCTTTTAACAGTGTCTATGCAAGTTTTAGAATAGAGATTAGAACTTACCTCAGTTAGGAGATCAGATACTTCTGCCATAAGAGCTTGATTTTGGATAGCCTCTTCTGCTTGATCACTCCAGTCAAACCCCATTCCTTGTTGAGAAACACGGGCTTCAGCAGAGTTTCTGTTATGGTTGAGGTTTCCAGACTGTGCTTGTTGGTGGTTGTTGTTGCGAGACACTCCACTTCTGCATTCCCTGGCAAAGTGTCCCTTCAGATGACATTTATAGCACTCCACCTTTGATTTATCAAAGCCTGCTCCATCTTCTCTTCTTTGGGAGAAGTTGTTCCTCCCAGTCCTCTTTATGAACTTCTTCACCCTCATGGAAAGCATGGCCATCTGCCATTTAATATCTATATATTAAAGAGGAGTTTCCATGGCTGGAAAGCAAAGCTTCAAACTTAGATTCAGTGCAATTTTCTTGATTTGCTCCATTAGCAGCATTAACTGATTCAGGGTTAGCAGTAGAATCAGTTGATGCTGATAGGAGTGCAACATTATGAATATATCCAGAAGGTTTCTTCTTTGCCTCCACCTCAGCTTCAAATACTCTAAGGTCATTGTACATATCATCAAGTTCTTTTTCTTCCAACTGTTCATTCTGTCTGAATGAAACAGTGTATATGGTCCATTCATCTCCCAGGGACCTTAAGAACTTTCTGTTTACATCATCTTGATCAATCTGTACTCCCATAGTAGCTAGTTCACCAATCAGCTTGTTAAACCTGTCAAAAGTTTGAGTCATTGACTCATTCTTAGTTGACATAAAGTTTTCATACTGTTGCTTCAAAATTGCCTTTTGATTTCTCTTGTTACTTTTGGTACCAGAGAATCTCTTTTCTAGAGCATTCCAAAGCATCTGTGCATCAGTGCAATTACAGAATTGGTGTTGATACTCATTGGGAATGTCCAAGAGCAGTGTGCTCAAGGCTTTCATCTCTATCTGCCTTGTCTTTCTTTCTGCATCCGTCTTTGGTGGGGTTCTTTTTCCATCTTCACCAATCTTTCCTGCATCAGATGGGCTATTCTCAATGATATCCCACATCGAGTAATCTGTGAGGAGAATGTGTTGCTTGATTCTAATCTTCCACATGTCAAATTCATTAGATCTGAGCATTGGAACCTTTGAGACCAGAGTACTGTTTGATTCAACTGTGTTTTCCATGATGAATAAGATTTCTGAGAATACTTGCTCTGATACCACTTGTCAGGATCTGAATTCTTAACAAGAATAAACACTCAGAAACAATATTAAAGGAGTTTGCGGAATAACACTTTAATATTCAAAGATCAATGAAACAGTGAATCAGAATAACAACTTGTAAACTTTATTGAAAGGTTATAAAGCTACAAGATTTCACACACAACCTCAATATTGATGAACAGGCTCACCAATACGAATCCAACTTCTCTAGAACTAGGATTATAAACCTTGAGGTTGATTCTCTCTAAGAAAAACTAAAAACTCAGAATAATTCTCTATCCTAAAGATACAAAACTATTCTATACATATACTGAAGATAAAAGATAATTACAAAGAATAAAAAGATCTTCTGTATAATCTTCCAAAGTTATCTCCAAGCTTTCCATGAATATCTCCATTCAGTACAGTTGTCATCCTTGCCATATGAAGTCTTCATCTCATAAGCAGTATTAAGTCTTCAGCGGCATTAATACTTTGAGCGGTATTAAGTTCAGCAGTACTAACTACTAGCAGTACTAAAATTGCTTAGTAGTAGTAACTTCATCAAGCAGTATTAATCTGTATCAGCAGCATTAACTTCAGAAGTAGTAACCAAGTTGTGCTAGCAATTCTTTCAGTTCCCAACAAAATCACTTTTATAAAGTCTGTCTACACATTTATCCTCATCAGTCATAGAATCAGTAGATGTGCGCTTCACTTTCCAGATCTGCTTTTTCGACTTGCTCAAAGTCCTATCTGAAAGATTAGAATAAGAAGAATTAGAACTGTCAGCAAGAACTTTATCTTGTTTCTTCGACTTCTTTGACCTTCTTCTTTTACGCTTTGGTTTATAATAATGATCATTTAGCGTAAAAGAATCATCAAGAATTTCCGAATTAATATTTAAATCAGAAGAAATAATTTTACCTAAGCAACCAATCTGATCAACTAATAAATCTGAATTTACCTCGGAGTTAGAATTATTTTGAGAAAAGATTTTAAAATTGGAAACTTCCTTTTTATTTTCTTGACAATCAGAAGAAAGACTAGAAATAGAATCTTGTTTGTGAGAAAATAACTTTTCTTCAATACTAGACGTCATGAAAGAAATAATAATATCAGATTCAATTTCTTTTAAAATATATTGATCTTCCATCTTATCTTCCAGAACGTTGATTTTGCCTTCTAAAATTAAAGGATGAATATATTTATTCGAATCATAGATGTTTGAAGAAATATTTTCCTTCTCAGATTTATTAGCAAAAATATTAACAAAATCATCAGATACTGAAGATTTGATAGAAGATATATCGTTTGGGTCGTGCAACTACGAACATAAGGAGAGAGTTGAAGGGAGAAAGGATGATGATAGAAGGTATGAGAAGCCGGAAGAGAAGAAATATGTGAACAAGTATTCAGAGAAGAAAGTGGATGAGCCGGTGAAGTGCTACAATTATGAAAGATAGGCCATTTTGCCAAAGACTGTAGGAAGCCAAAGGTTCGCAACTCCTATTATTATAAGAACAAGATGTTGTTGGCTAAACAAAAAGAGGCTGGAAAGGCATTAATGGCTGAGGACGATCACTGGCTGGATTTCACTGATTCAGAAAGAGAAAAAGTTGAAACAACTTATATGTTCTTAATGGGAAAGAAAGTTACCTATGACGAATCAAATGATGACACATTTGAAGAGGTAAATAATTTTTCTGAATCTGATTTTCTTCAGAAAATGGAATTGTCAGGATCGAATTCTTAACAAGAATTAATTCTCAGAAACAATATCAAAGAAGTTTGCGGAATAACACTTTGATATGTCAATGAAACAGTAATCACAAACATTAAATACAAATAACAAACTGTAAACTTGTATTGAATAATTGAAATCACAAGATTACACACTCAACCTCAATATTGATGAACAGGCTCACCAATACGAATTCTACTTCTCTAGAATTAGGATCTATGCCTTGAGGTTGTTTTCTCTCTATCTTTTAATGAATAATTATCAAAAGTATTTCTATCTATTCTATACATTCTATACATATACTAATCAAAAGATAATTACAATAAATAAACAAATCTTCAGTATATCTTCCATGTATATCTCTAAGGTTCCATGTATATCTTCAATCCATCCAGCTGTTATACTTTCCATTCGGATCTCTTAAGCAACACTAACTATGCTCAGCAGCATTAACTTCTTCTAGCAGCATTAACTACTAAGCAGCACTAACTACTAGCAGTACTAACTAGTTAAGTAGTACTAACTTTGTTTAAGCAGCACTAACTTTGACCAGCAATATTAATTCTACTAGCAGTAGTAATACTCAGCAGTATTAACCTTGAAGTCTTCTAGCAGTATTAACTCTGAACCAGCAGCATTAACCATACTTGGTAAATTCTTCAGTTCCCAACAATCTCCCCCTAACTTGACTTTTAGGAAAAGAAGTCAAGTTCTTCAGAATTAATCTTCAAGATGCTCTTCAAGATGCTTCCAAAACTTCATTGATCTACTCCAATATTAGGATCCAGTCCCATACTCTGATTTATAGTCCTCTGAATAAGATACTTGGCCATTTCTGAATTTGGTGCACAACCCAACTTCTTATTCAACATGGCATGAAGCTTTAGATTTGTGTGATTGTAGACCCTATCCACCAAGTAATACTCCATGTGAAAAGTATCCAGTGCTAGTTCATAGACTCCACTCCTTTCATAGAGAGTCCATCCTCTAACAGTTTTGAACACATCTCTGATTAAGTGCTTCACTGCTTCTGGATTGAATAACATGCACAAGTATTCCATGACAAGCTTCACAATAGGTAACCCTGGAGCTGTCAACTGATCTGCATAAATTTTCATTCCCACTTCAAACATTTCTTCCAAATCAGATCTTGAACACTCTCTGACAATTTTGTTCCAGGTGCTGTATACTTCATACTTCTCATCATTTCTTTTCAATCTGATGTATTTTTTGCCATCCACCTCCATAGTATCCCAGTGAATGACCTCAGGAGGTTTAAATCCAACAGGTTCAGCTGAGATAGGCTTTGGAATTTTATCCAATATTACCATGTACATGTTTGCATCTGAACTCTGTGGTACTTCCTGAGATGTAGCTTCATTCTGAGGTGCCTCTTTTTCTTCAGCAACCTTATGTTCTTCTTCTACTCTAGGCTTATTTACACTCTTCTTTCTTTTAGCCATCATTTTGGTTCTTTTCAGAGTCTTTTGAACTTGCCCTAAAGTAGCTTCCTTCTTCTTCTCTTCCTTGTTCTCTGTCTTTTCTTTGATAGGAGTTCCCTCTTCACTTTCAGGGAATGGTTGATTGATATTCACATCATTACTCTCCTTAGCCTTCTTTTCAAACTCCATTCTATCCTTTTCATTGCCCTTCAGCTTCCCCATTTCTTTTTCACAAAGATCCTGGATTTGATCAAAATTCATCTTCACAAACATTTCTTTCTTTACCCCAATTGCACTCCTCAAGAAAGTTATCATTTTGTTTCTTTCCTGAGTGGCAAGGTAAGTTTGTGAAGGTCTTCTTTTCTTTGCACTTGATTTGACTATCATGGCCTTTCTCAAGCTTATTGCCCTTTGCTTACCTTTCTCTGTTTCAAGCCCTTTCTGATAAGCTTCATTTAATTCAGTAGCTAGAGCCTTTGCCATCTCCCTGTTCTTTTCTACCTGAACTCTTTCTTCTTTTTCAATCTCCTCCTGCATCTTCCTGGCTAAGGCTTCATCTGATTCAACCAACCTTTGCTTCTTGACTGGTTGATCAGATTCCACCATTTTTGCTTTTCCCTTATTCTTTGCTTCTACAGCCATTTCTTTCTTTTCTCTTTTCTTTGCTCCCCCTTCATTTATGACCACTCCCTTTGCTTTGGGAGTGTCATTCTTTGCTTTGATCAGCATTTCAGCTACTTCAATTTCTGTTGGAGATAACTCTGTTACTACTGCCTGTGAAGTTTCAGCAGCACTAACAGTTTCTGCTTCTAACTCCCTTTCAGTACTGTTCTTCTCCCCATCATGCTCCCCCTCAACTTTTTCTTTTTCCTCATCAAGCTCCCCTCTCTTGTGGCTTCTTCCATGTTGATCTCCCCCTTTTTGGGAGCATATTTCTCAGATTTCCTTCTCCTTAGTTGGAATTGCTTTCTCTTCTTCCTCTGTACCAGACTGATCACCATCTTCTTCAGCTTAGCAATCTGTATTTGTTATGACAGAATGACCAACTTCATTTCTTCTATTTCTTTTCCTTGTTTGATGACATCTTGGTTGATGTTTCCCATGGTATCCATCAATTCCTGGTAGTTATATCTGTCCTCACCTTCTCTAGAAGTGTTACCCTCCTTTGAAGGATCATTGGATCTTTTATTAGTGGAAGTCTTCTGCCTAGCAGAAGCACTATCCACCCCCGTGGTTTCTTGGCACCAGGGACCTTCAAATGATTGCTCATTCAAAGTTGCCATGGGGGAGGTCTTATTGATGTTACCACTTTCCTCCTCTGTGCTAGCAGGAGTAGTGGCAGCCTCATCACCCATATGCTCTTCCTCCTCCTCAGAGAGCACCTCCTTGGGGTTGGGAGACACCCTGTTGGTTTCCCTATGGATATTCCCTAAAGGAGAATTCTCCTTTAGAGGGCTTAAAGGCTTGGGGGATGATGGTACAAGAAGTGAAGGAGCCTTCTTTACCTGTTTCCTCTTGTAAGTTTGGGTGATAGGAGAGGTTGGTTTAGCAAGAAGAGACTGAGGAATTGATTTAGAGTGGGAAGGTTGGGATTGGCTAGCAGTGGGTTGGTCTAATGGGGGCCTTGACCCTGCTGCCATACCTTCATTGGTTTGGGACACCACCATCATTGTAGAGAACAATGGGGTGTCAACTCCTTCCGAGTCCCCAACAGATCTTCTCATATTTGAGAAAACCTTGCCTTTGGGGGGTTTAGGTACATATACCCCAACAGGTTGAGGTATATCCGTCAATTCATGATTAATAACTTCTTGAACAAACCTGGGGTACATGAAGAAACTCTTTTTGTTTCCCATGTTTGATACAAGATCACTGAAAATCATTTGTGAAAAATTGTACCTTCTGGCAGTGGCCAAACAGACCAAAGCATAAGCAATGGGACTGCTGAACTCACTCCATCCAGTAGTCTTTTTAGAGATGCAGTGCATCAAGGTATGAACAAAAAAACGCCATTGGGGTGAGAATTTAGCTTTTGAAAACTTAAACACTCCCAGCGGGCCTCCATACCCCATTCTTGCAAGGGAAGAGAACAGTTCATCATTTGGGATAGAAGTTATACCAGAGGCATCGTCTAGACGTAGACTGATGCGAATAACTTCTTTAGTAACTGTTAAGGGTTGGTCACACACCCTTGTCTAGATCATCTTCACACCATTCTCAGCAACAATGGTGGCATTAGCCTAGAACTGCCTTTGATGCTCGATATAGATTGTAGGAGCAACAGTAAGAGCATGAGCAATATGGCTTGTCTTGAGGAAATCCACAATCTGGTGAAATCCTGCAGCTTGCTTTGGCTTTTGTAGCATCGCGATCTCATTATGCTCGTCGATGAATGCCATGGATGCCATTGAACAGGGATGTTCTTGCCTGAAAGACTTGGTACTTGAGAGAAAAAGGTTTAGAGCGCAAGTGAACAGTATGCAAAGAGTCGTTATGAACGTTTGGGCGGGCAAAGGGTATTTATAGTATTCGGGACATAAGCAGTATTAACCTAGAGCAGTATTAACGGACAAACAGTATTAACCGCGAGCAGTATTAACTACTTAGCAGTATTAACTAACTAGCAGTATTAACTGCGAGCAGTATTAACTGCGAGCAGTATTAACTGCGAGCAGTATTAACTGCGAGCAGTATTAACTGCGAGCAGTATTAACTGCGAGCAGTATTAACCACGAGCAGTATTAACCACTAGTAGTATTAACCAACTAGCAGTATTAACTGACTAGCAGTATTAACCGACTAGCAGTATTAACCACTAGCAGTATTAACCATACTTACTCTTTGAAGCTTAGGCTGAATTGAGTACTGCTATGTATGCCCTGCAAAGGAGGATTAGTAACACCAAGAAACTATAATATTCAGATATTTAACCACTTTTTGAGAGAATGCTTATTCAGAGTTGATCATTCCCACACTTGTTACCAAGAAAGTGAATCTACCCACATCAAAAGCTTTGGTGAATAGATCAGCAAACTGGTTGTCAGTATGAACTTTTACAACTTGAACAAGTTTCTTTTCATTACAGTCTCTTATGAAGTGATACCTGATCTCAATGTGCTTTGTTTTAGAGTGCTTGACAGGATTATTTACAATGCTGATAGCACTGCTATTATCAATAAAGATGGGAGTGTGTAGAAAGGTTACCCCATAGTCCAACATTTGATTCTGAATCCATAAGACCTGAGCACAGCAACTTGCAGCTGCTATGTACTCTGCTTCTGTTGTAGATGTGGACACTGTGGTTTGTTTCTTGCACTGCCATGAAACTAGTCTAGCACCCAAAAACTGACATCATCCAGAAGTAGATTTTCTATCCAAGTTTGCCCCACCTAGATCACTGTCTGAGTATGCTATTAGGTCAAAGGGTGAGTCATGAGGATACCATATTCCCAATCTGGGTTGCCCTTTGAGATATCTGAATATCCTCTTAACAGCTTGAAAGTGAGATTGCTTTGGCCTAACTTGGAATCTTGCACAAACACAGACTGGAAACATTATATCAGGCCTTGATGCTGTGAGATACATGAGAGAGCCAATCATGGATCTATAATGATGCACATCCATATCCTCCCCCTCAAGATCTGTTGTTATCTGCTTGTGTGTCTCCATAGGTGTGCTAGCAGGTTTTGAATCTGAGAAGCCAAACTTGGTTAGAATGTCTTGCACATACTTGGATTGACAGATGAAGATGTCATCTGACTTCTGTTGAACTTGGAGTCCAAGAAAGAAAGTGAGTTCCCCCATGGAACTCATTTTGAATCTTTGATGCATTAGATCCTCAAACTCCTTGCACATGTTGTCTCTTGTAGATCAAAAGATAATGTCATCAACATAGATTTGGACCAGCAAGATATCCTTCTTCTTTCTCTTGATAAATAGAGTCTTATCAATGACTCCTCTTTCAAAGCCATTTTCCAAGAGATAGGATGACAGAGTGTCATACCATGCTCTTGGAGCTTGATGCAGTCCATAAAGAGCTTTCTTCAATTTGTATACCCTGTCTGGATAACTTGGGTTTTCAAACCCTGGTGGTTGACAGACATATACCTCTTCTTCAATTGAGCCATAGAGAAAAACACTTTTTACATCCATTTGATAGACTTTGAACTTCATGTAAGAAGCATAGGCTAGCAATAATCTGATTGCTTCTATCCTAGCCACAAGTGCAAAAACTTCTTCATAATCTATACCCTCTTCTTGAGTATACCCTTGAGCCACCAGCCTTGCTTTGTTCCTTATGACAATTCCTCTTTCATCTCTCTTGTTTCTAAAGATCCACTTTGTGCCAATTGCTCTGTGACCTTTAGGAAGGTCTACTAGATCCCATACATCTTGTAGCTTGAACTGTAACAGTTCTTCTTGCATTGCTTCTATCCAGCTGGATTCTTTCATTGCATCATGTGCCTTTTTAGGCTCAAGCTGGGATAGAAAGCAAGAAAGCACTGTATGCTGTTGATCATGCATTTCTTGAAGTCTGCTTTGATGTCTAGTCATCATAGGAGAGGATATATCTCCTATTACCAGCTGTGGAGGATGATTCTTTTGAACTCTGGTGTTATGACTAGGTTCTTCATTAAGTCCAGCCTCTAGATTAGAGTCATTCAACTCAACTGAAGGGTTTTCAGCATCCACTTCTGATTCTTTATTTTCTTGAGTCTCCTCATCTCTACTTTCTTCTTCACTCTGACTTGGTCCAGTGGATGGTTCCTTTTCACAGTCTGCAAAGGAATTCACTGTGGGTATGGGAAAGATCACAGATCTAGATATACTTTCTTGAACTTGTGATGTCCCTGATCCTCCACATCCTGAACCTCCATAATCATCACTATTGAAACCAAAGGAGTTAGTTAGTGAATCAGTGTCAAATAGCCACTGAGGACCAGACCCAATAGGATTTGGTGTGTTCTCATTGCATTTGACATTGTCACTTTCTTCAATTATTCTAGAAGAAGAATTAAACACTCTGTAGGCCTTACTCTGAGATGAGTAACCAACAAGAAATCCATCATCTGCTTTGCTATCAAACTTACCTAAGTGAGATTTGGTATTAAGAATTGTACAAGGACACCCAAAAGGTTTGAAAAATCCAATGAAAGGTTTTCTTTTATTTAACAGCTCATATGGTTCTTGTTCTTTCGCTTAACTACTAGAACTCTGTTTTGTACATAACAGGCAGTATTAACTGCTTCAGCCCAGAAGGTAATTGGCAGTTTTGAATCAGCCAACAGAGATCTAGCAGCCTCTATTAGTGTCCTATTTCTCCTTTCAGCAACACCATTCTGTTGAGGAGTCCTAGGAGCACTATATTGTCTCTCAATGCCTTTTTCTTCACAAAAGGTGTTTAGATCCAGATTTTTGAATTCAGATCCATTATCTGATCTGATGACTTTTACTTTTTGATTAGTTTGGTTTTCAATTCTTAGGATAAAGGATTTGATCAGTCCACTTGTCTCATCCTTAGTCCTTAGAAAATATACCCAGGTAAATCTAGAGTAATCATCAACAATAACCAAGCAGTAAGATTTCTTGCCTATACTCATAACATTTGTAGGACCAAATAGATCCATGTGCAATAACTGGAGACAAGAAGAAATTGAACTTATCTCTTTGGTCTTATGAGAAGTTTTATGCTGTTTGCCTTTAAGACAAGCAACACAATGATCATCACATGAAAAGACTTTAGATGGTAAACCTCTTACAAGGTTGTTTTTAACAAGTTTGTTCATAGTCTTAAAATTCATGTGACAAATCCTTCTGTGCCAAAGAGAGGATTCATCTACAGAAGCTTTTGAAACAAGACAATTTAGAGATGAATCACTATCAACATTGTCCATATCTAGACAGTAAACATTGTCCTTTCTTGGAGTTCTAAGTAGTATCATGCTTTCATCAACTACCTTGAACCCTGGAGCAAGGATCATACACTCAGTATTTGTAAATAATATACTATGTTGTTTGTCACAAACCTGTGATACACTTAACAGGTTGTACTTCAATTGATCAACATAGTAGACATCCTCAAATGTCATCTTACCTTTGGTGACATTACCTTTTCCACTTATCTTACCACCAGTAAGATTATCTCCAAATGCAACATGTCCTACATTGATATGCTTGAAATCCTGAAGGCATGACATGTTACCTGTCATGTGCCTAGAGCAACCACTATCCACATGCCATATGCTCCTTCCCTTGAGTTGTTGGTTGCCCTGCACATAAGATAGATCAGTTAGTATGAATTAGGAACCCAAGCCAAAGTGGTCTTGGGTACCCCTTTCTCATCAAAATACTTGCATTCTTTCTTGGCAAGATTTTTGAATTTTAACTCCTCATTCTTGGAGTACTTTGTCACAATAATAGGCTTGGAAACATTTGTGCTAGAAACAGTACTGGTTTTAGAGGTACTAACTGCCTTAGCAGCACTTGCATGCTTAGCAGTACTAACCTTGTTAGCAGTAGTAACTGTGTTGGCAACAGTAACTGTGTTGGCACTATTAACCTTTGAAGAGGTTCTAACTGTATTAGCAGCATTAATGTTTTCAGCAGTACTAACACAGGTAGCAGCAGTAATACTTCCAGCAACACTAATCCTGTCAGCAGTACTAACAGTTTTAGTGCTTTTGGGCACCCACATTTTAATACTTTCTTTTAAAATCTTTTTCTTCATGGGGCCTTTCTTTTCACCATGTTTCTTTCCAGCCTTCCTATAACCAACAGGTTTTTGCACAAATCTTTGAAAGGTCATCTGTTGATTAATAGGGTTAAAGAAGCAATATTTAGCCAAATGATTTAACTTGCCACATATGAAGCAAGGTTTTGGTCTATTGATTTTACTCAGATCAACTCCTTGCTTCTGAGCCCATTGATTATTCCAGTTTCTTTGATTTCCTCTTTTTAAACCAGAATTAGGCTCTTGGCTTTACTGCAATCACACTGTTTACAAGATCCAGGATTTATAACCGTGGTTTGTTTGTAATGAACCTTGTTATCTTTTCCTTTGGTCTTCTCTATCTCCTTGGACTTGATCCAGATTTTCCCACATCCCTCATTGGTGATAATGTTGTTTTCTAATGGGATCTCTTTACTCACATCATTATCTCTATTCTCACTAGCTTCTTTCTCAGTTAAATCCTTAATTACTACTTCATCCAAAGGATCTATCTTAAAGGCTTTCTCAGATAAGTCCTTTTTCTCCTTGGTTTCTAACAAGTCTGAAGTAGGAGAGATATAATTGTTGTTGTAAGGAGGAGGTGTACTGTTGTATCCAATACCAGGCTTCATCTTATCATGAATCTGAGCCTTTAGAAGAGAATCCATTGCTTTTGAAGCATATGAAAACTTTTCTATGTCAAGTTTAACTTTAGACAGTTCCTCCTTCAGCCTATCACTCTCTTCTAAGGATTTAGACAGTTTGGTTTCTAACTCATTCTTTTCCCACTTCCAATAGTTAGTGTCATAGGAGTGTTGAAGTTCATTAGCTTGAAAGCCTTTGATTTGTTCTTCAAATCTTTCTACTATTAACACATAATCTCTTCTATCCTTTTCTAATCTTTTGAGGTCATCACACATACTTTGATTGTGATCCCTGTATCTTTTGACAGTGTCAATGCAAGATTTAGTTCAAAGATTAGAAATTATCTCAGAGGGGAGATCTGACACTTCTGCCATAAGAGCTTGATTCTGAATGGCTTCCTCAGCTTGATCACTCCAGTCAAATCCCATTCCTTGTTGAGAAACAAGGGCTTGAGCAAGATTCTTGTTCTGAGTGTAGCCTCCATTCTGAGCTTGTTGGTGGTTGTTGTTTGGAACAGCACTCCTGCATTCTCTAGCAAAGTGTCCTTTCATGTGACACTTATAACATTCCACCTTGGTCTTGTCATAACCAGCTCCATCTTCTCTTCTTTGAGAGAAGTTATTCCTTCCTGTTCTTTTAATGAACTTCTTAACCCTCATGGATAGCATGGCCATCTGCCATTTGATATCCATCTCCTCCAAGTCATCAGGGTGAAGTTGATCCAGATCATCATTGATCAATGAATTGTTACTATGACTGGACAAGAAGGCTTCAAAGATTGTTTCAGTTCCTTTTTCTGAACTTGCTCCACTAGCAGTACTAACTGCTTCAGGGATGGCAGTAGTATCAGTGGCTGCTGAAAGAAGTGCAGAATTGTGCACATAACCAGTAGGCTTCTTCTTGATCTCTACCTCAGTTTCAAAAACTCTTAGATCATTGTATAGATCATCAAGTTCTTTCTCTTCCAGATTGTCACTCTGCCTATATGAGACAGTGTACATAGTCCATTCATCCCCAAGAGATCTGAGGAACTTTCTGTTGATGTCATCTTGATCCATCTTCACTCCTACAGTAGCCAGTTCACCAATGAGCTTGTTGAACCTATCAAAAGTTTGAGTCATAGACTCATTCTTTGAGGAAGTAAAGTTCTCATATTGCTGCTTTAGAACATCTCTTTGATTTCTTTTGATGCTCTTAGTTCCAGCAAATCTTTTCTCTAAAGCATTCCAGAGAATTTGAGCATCAGTGCAGTTGCAAAATTGATGCTGATATCCATTGGGGATGGCCAAGAGCAGAGTGCTCAAGGCCTTCATCTCTGTCTGTCTGATCTTCCTTTCACCATCTGTCTTTGGTGGAGGTCTTTTCCCATCTGGTCCTATCCTTCCAGCTTCAGAAGGACCATTCTCAATGATATCCCACATTGAGTAGTCAGTGAGAAGAATATATTGTCTGATTCTGATCTTCCACATGTCAAACTCACTGGGTTTGAGCATTGGAACCTTGGAGACCAAAGTACTGCTTGATTCTGTAAGATTTTCTATGATAAATAGATGTTTCTGAGAGAGTTTAGCTCTGATACCACTTGTCAGGATCGAATTCTTAACAAGAATTAATTCTCAGAAACAATATCAAAGAAGTTTGCGGAATAACACTTTGATATGTCAATGAAACAGTAATCACAAACATTAAATACAAATAACAAACTGTAAATTTGTATTGAATAATTGAAATCACAAGATTACACACTCAACCTCAATATTGATGAACAGGCTCACCAATACGAATTCTACTTCTCTAGAATTAGGATCTATGCCTTGAGGTTGTTTTCTCTCTATCTTTTAATGAATAATTATCAAAAGTATTTCTATCTATTCTATACATTCTATACATATACTAATCAAAAGATAATTACAATAAATAAACAAATCTTCAGTATATCTTCCATGTATATCTCTAAACTTCCATGTATATCTTCAATCCATCCAGCTGTTATTCTTTCCATTCGGATCTCTTAAGCAGCACTAACTATGCTCAGCAGCATTAACTTCTTCTAGCAGCATTAACTACTAAGTAGCACTAACTACTAGCAGTACTAACTAGTTAAGCAGTACTAACTTTGTTTAATCAGCACTAACTTTGACCAGCAGTATTAATTCTACTAGCAGTAGTAATACTCAGCAGTATTAACCTTGAAGTCTTCTAGCAGTATTAACTCTGAACCAGCAGCATTAACCATACTTGGTAAATTCTTCAGTTCCCAACAGGAATCCATGATGGTTGAGCTTAAAGATCTACAAGCAAAGCTTAAAAAGGAAAAAGGTATCGTTGCTAAGAAGCGTCAAACAGTATATTATCTCAACAAGGATATTACTGGGAAAAAGATGTTAATTGATCATTTAAACAATGACATCACCACTTTTGAAAAGCAGAAGATTTTTCTTGAAAATCTTGTATCTGAAGCAAATTCCAAGTTGAACTTGTGTGAACTTGAGAAGCAGGAGTTTGTTGTCAAAATAAAACAATTGAAGTTTGAAAATAAAACTTTGTTGAAAAAGATAAATGTGGAAGAGAAGCGTTATGCTAGAGGCCAAAGTGACCAAACCATTCATCAAAACAAGCCTAAGGAATTTAAATCTTTTAAAGATAAATGGGGTATTGGGTATGAAAACCCACATTACTTGAAGAAAGCTATTAAGAAACAGCTAGCTTTGTACAATTTTGATTTTCTAACAGGATAGACATAACCAAAATGCAACTACCATTCTGCTATGACAAGCTGAATGATAGTTATCAATCTAAACAACCAAAGTTTTTATCAAATGATTGTTTTCAAAGCTACTCTACTGAGGAAATGGAGGCAAAACCTGTTGAAGAAAAAAAATTATGTTCCTCCACTCATCTTCGAAAGTAAAATTTCTGAGCTTGAGAGTACTCTTGTAGATGAAAGAATTTTGGTTGATTTAAAGTTGATTATGTTTTCTACTGTTCTATTAAACACTGAGTTCAAATATGAAGTTATAGTTGAAGATAAATCAGACTCAAAAAGTTTGTGAAAACAACTTAACTGATTCTGATGCATCTTCTTGTAAGGCTTTCATGGGCAATATTTTTGCAAACCCGAAACCATCAAATTTTGATCAAACCCCTTATGAGAAACTGTGTTCAAAGGACTTTAAAAATTTTATGTTTCCCAAATCTTCCAAGGCTTCTCAATCTGAAGATGAGGATGATCTATTTTAGGATGAAGTTGATTTTTTAAATTCTGAAGAATGTTATGATGAATGTGTGGACAAGTTTGATTTCAATGCTAAACTTCCAGATCATTTTGATTTTGTTATCAAATCTAATGCTTTACCAAGTGTTTTCGAAGTCGGTGAATCGTCAACTAAGGTTGATGACACAGTTCCTTTGAGTACTTACTTTGCCGAAGTAAGAAGCAAAAGAAAAAGCACTCGCAACAACGGACCAACACTAGTAAGTCTAAGAAAAGACAAACTATGTCATCTCATGGTTATAACAAGTCTAAATCTTATTTTTCAGATAAGAGATTTAAAAGGTCTGAAGTGAAGCTTGAATGGAGAACAAAAAAGATTGAAGAGTCGACAAAATCATCGTCGGTTTTGGATTGTAATACGTTTACTGTTAGTAGTTTTGATGTAATTGATCACATTACTTCTAATAAATCAAAACTTGTACTTCCATGCAAGGTTTATATAATAAAGCAATTGATCCAATTATCTCATTCTACTATTCAGTGTTCCACATGTGGCCGAAATGATTTTGTTACTCGACAATATTCTGATAATTGGTTTAGATCTTATCATATATATTATTCAAATGGTTTTCAAAATAAATGAGGACACAAATTCAAGTGGGTGCCAAAATCTGAGACTAACCCGAGAGAACCCATTTACAAATGGGTACCTAAACCAAATGTTGCTTTATTTCTCATGTGCAGACCCGTCATATGTGGTACTTGGATTTGGGTTGTTCCAATCATATGACCGGGAGGAAAGATATTATGACTAATTACACAAATAATTTTTGTGGCAACGTGAGGTTCGGTAATGACCATTTTTCACCAATCTTGGGTTATAGATATGTTGTTTAAGACAATGTCACGATAAAGATGGTGAGTTACGTGGAAGGACTTTTCCACAACTTATTCAACATTGGTCCATTTTGCGACAAAGAGTTAGAGGTGAATTTCAAAGCCAATAGATGTGGTACAAACTGAAGATGGTAAAGAACTCTTGGTCGGCACTAGAAAATCAAACCTCTACATGATCAATCTGTCCAATGTGAAGCCTGATAACGTTGTGGGTCTACTATCAAAGGCATCTATGTCATAGAACTGGTTGTGGCAGAAAAGGCTATCTCATCTCAACTTTCGTCACATCAACAAGTTGGTACAAGGGAATTTGGTCAAAGGATTACCTGAGCCTAAGTTTGAAAAGGAACATCTATGTGATGCGTGTGAGAAAGGCAAGATGAAAAGAGCTTCGCAAAAGCCTAAGCCTGAACAGAGTACAAGTGATTCGTTAGAGTTATTGCATATGGATCTTTGTGGTCCAATGTGTACTCAAAGCATCAATAGCAAGAAATATGTCTTGGTGATAGTGGATGATTATTCGAGATACATTTGGGTCAAATTCTTACGGTCAAAGGACGTGTTAGTGCATTGAAAGTATTGGAAAGTAAATCTATTTTACATGTATTGTAAATGTATTGTAAAGAGATTAAAGTGTAAGGGCTTGTGCTTACATAGTGTAGCAAAGGTGGTAGGTAGGATTAGTGTAGATCCCAGTGCAATGCAAAACAGAATATCAGCAATCAAAGATGAACAGATTATAGGCCACAGCAACTAGTCATATGATTGATAATACTTCAAAGGGTTTAGGTTTACAGAGAGAATTTATGATAAGGGTATGTAAACCTAATGACTAGAAAACTGAATAATAAATTTCTAACCTAACAAATGAAATAAAATTAACTTTAAATACTTAGGCTCGCAGGCCTAACGGGCTTATGGGCTTTTAGGCCCAACAAGCTTACAAGTATGATAACTTGACATTTTATACACTGAACTTCTATTTAACTAACAAAGTAGCCCTAACAATCTCCCCCTTTAAATAGAAGTTGAAACTTGCGCCAGTTAGGAACATATATCTTCCGAAAACCAAAACTGATCTCGAAATATCTGATTTGCGTTTTGTACTCCAGTCGTTCTTCGATAACTCTGAGTGCTTTAAGAACAAGTGCTTTGTATGAAGAATCCAGTATCTGACCTCCTTTTTCATCTTGACTCAGTGCACGCTTCAACTTGTCTTTCCGAAGCATCAAAGTACCATCACAGAATCTGGCAATCTGATCAAAACGGATAAAGCGTAGAACACCTTTGTTGTTCACGTATGACATACCCAACTCTGGAATCTTTATAACTGTGAATGCAGGTACATTTAGAGCATCAGACGGAACACTTAGATCAGGCTTGAGCAGATTAATCTTCGGTTGATCGCTTTCTAACCCAATCTGAAAATCTTCCACCGAAGCAAGTTTCATTGCGCACTTCATGTATCTTTTCACGGTTTCCAGTGCATCAATGACTTCTCTGGGTCTGACGGTTCTGGTCTTTAAGTCACGTAGTATGAACAACAGATCTTGTGGCTCCAGACATGGAAAATCAGCATCAGAAAAGCAGTACTATTGACCATCTTCTGTCGTGTCCGCCACTTCATACGGATCTAGAATTATTGCCCAATCCTCAGGAAGTATCGGATAACCATCTTCAAATTCCTCAGGCTTTTCAACCGTCGGATAGTCGTATAGTACCAAGTCTGTCACTTGTTCCTGTTCCTGTTCCTGTCTCTGTCCCTCTGTTCTTGTACCGGAACCCGTACCCTGTTCAACCTGTTCTGATTCCACCCTATGTGCCTCCGGCTCAGATAGGCGTTGGCGCTTCTCCCCCTCATGGTGATCAGGATCATCCTGATCATCATGTCGGTGCTTGAGCCGTTCTGCCTGACTACGGCAGGTATCCTCCACTGCTGATAGACGTTCAGTCAAAACAACTATGGTTTGCTGAAGTGACTGAAGCATGGCTTGTTGAATCTGGAAGGCTTTAGGAGAGACAATAGACTGGGGAATTGGTGGGGTAGGTGTGGATGCTTGAGAACGAAGCAGTGATAACAAATCGGCATCCTGGGTGGGTTGGGTTAGAGACTGGGCTAGTAGTTTGGCTAGAAGAATGGATTTTAGGTCAGGGATAGAAAGATCCGTAGCGGGTAGGGAAGGTGGAATAGGTGTGGGCTCAGGCTCAGTCGCAGGACCTTTGCCTTTGATCATGCGTTTGAGATTGTCCACCTCTTCCCTCATCATAGATTGGACAGCCTTTAGGGCGTCGTCCATGTATTCCCTTGAGACGAACTCAGTTGGGGTAACTCCAGGATCACTTAGACTTCCCGTTGTAGCTACGACTGTAGAAGTCGAGCCGCCTACGTTCACGGTTGGCGTGATGATAGCCGTGGTAGGACTTCCACCCAATCCTCTTAAACTACCCGAAGGCGGAGTTACTATGGGTGTTCCGGCCGGGCCACTTAGGCAACCGGTGATAGCCGAAAATGGAATCTGTGTCCTAGGAATGGCATGTATAACAAAAGGCTCTGGACTCCGTGCATGCAAAGATGTCGAGAACGGGGGCAGCTGTTCTCTTGTTTCAATATCGGCACCCTCCAAGTGAGAGCCCGATAGCAGATGTGCGAAATCCCCGTGAGAATGTGAAACCACCATCTATTGAGAGATGGTGGAGTGGCTTGGTGGGGTGTGCAAATGCGCCGCTAGGTCCACGACGGCTTCTTCAATACCCTGTCTCAACACATGAGACTGGGTAGCAGATGTGGCTACCTGGCTAGATGTGGATAGGGGGGATACAACCATTGATGGTTGTCCCGTCACTCGTGTACTCTCAGCGTCATATTTTCTCTTTCTTTCCCTCTCTCGGCTCACTAGAATATCATCTTCAACTAAAACTCCCTCCGCTCTCCTTATCTCTCCAGATGAGGGCTGATTATCGTCACCATTAGAGTCAGAAGACTCGTCATTTGATGCCGATATGTTAGTGGATGGGTCCGACTCACTGTCGGATTTATCGGCTGCCTCCTCAGAGTCGGTTGCAGCTTCCGACTGAGAGTCGGGTGAACCTGATTCCGCCGCAGGCTCGGATTGGGCCGAATCTTCCTCCGAGGCGGAATGCGCTGTTGTCTCTTCTACTGTGTGAGTCTCTATTTGCGTCGGCGAAGATGGTTGTCTAGAAGAACTAGGCTGGCTCGTTCCAACGGCACTGCCCACGCCAGATCCCCTCACGATTATTTCTCTCGACAAACCCTGTCCAGAAGCCCCAGCTATCCGGACGCTCACGCCTCTCGTTCGTGGACGCGGACCCTCACGTCGCTCAGGTCGTGCTCCCTGGGCAGGTCCTGCCGGTCCTGGACGGACCATAGGAGTTGGAATGTTGTGTGTGTGCCTAAAAGCTATCACACTCAGTGTCGTAGGACGAGCATGGTCTAGTACCCCGACTGGGATTTGTCGGGCGACAACACCTTCTGGATCAGCGCGGGAAGGTATCTTTCGTGTCGGATGATGTGGGCAAGTCGGGTGCGTAGAACGGTGTTGTATCTCGGGATACAGGTTCATGTAGTTCCGGATAACAATCTGTAAGAACCGCATGAATGGAATGAAATTCGATCGGCGAGATGCAGTAGAACGAACTCTCGGAATGAGTTCAAACTAGAGAAATTCGGCAAAGTCCACGTGGCGATTGAAGGCCACCGCGTGAAATATGCGAAGAATTGGGGCGCTCGTCTGATCAATGCCCTTCGTTATAGATGAAAGGCACCGATTTATGTAGGTGAACATCGTGTACCAGATCGTCGAGAGGTACTTGTGGTTAAAGGTTTATGGAATGCGAAGTTCTGCGCCGTATCCTAAAGAGAGAAGGTCAGTGCACAGTGTAGCATCAGAGACCATCGGGTCGAAGCTTTCTCGACCTGGAACGGATCCGGCGGTCGGTAACCGAAGGAATTGTCGGAAGAGATCACATGTGAGAAGCACTGCTGTATGATCTATCCGACCTTCAAGATGGAATTCGCCATCGGCCTCTAACGCACGGAGAGAGCGCCAAAACTGCTGTAAGTATATGATTGGAACGGTTGCAGTTTCTGTAAGAGCATAAGAGATTGGATGCCCTATAAGTATCTCGATGATGACCTGATATTGAATAGCAGGTTGGGTTACATCGAGGTGGTAGTTATTGGCTGTAAGAGGGAGGAACTGATCCTCGGGAATCAGTTCCGCATCTGCGATTGGATCAACCGCTGGTGGTTGGTTTTGTGCCATTGTACCTGTGAAGAAATAGTCGATTAGTACGCAGGTTTGGAAAATATGATAGCCGTTGGAGTTATACAGTCATGAGTTAAATCACAACGGATAGTAACTCCAAAAAGTGGAAGAACAAAACCCTATTCGTGAATTAGGGTTAGTCACCAAGGCGCATGGAACTGCACCAGCACAGAGAACCACCAAAAACACCTCATAGACACACAGATTAAAAAATTATAACTATAAGCTCATTAGAAACATATAATGGGATTCGACCGGATAAGGTCTTCGACCGGATAAGTCTTAGACCGGGGTTCAGCTAAGACCGAATATGATTCAACCGGGGATCTCCTACAACCGGATATGGTCTTCGACCGGTGTTCTCCAAAGATCGGATGTGGTCTTCGACCGGGGATCTCCTAAGACTGGAGTCATTCGACCGGAGGTCTCCTAAGACCAGATAAGGTCTTTGACCGGGGGTCTCCTAAGGCCGGAGGAGGTCTTTGACCGGGGGTCTCCTATGACCTGAGGTTAACCCTAGATCGGAGGAAACGAATCGACCGAACCAGATCGAAAACAAATCTTAACTACGACCTATGGATCGATTAAAGCTTTGAACAGAGTAAAGATACGAAGATAGTCGAACCAAAGATCAACTAGCAATAACGAGAGAGATAGAGATAGATCGTCGATGGAGGCCGAGAGAGATGGATCGTCGATGGAAATCGAAAGCAGGTCGAAAGCTTGAGAGAGGGAAAAATAGAAGAGTGATAGGGGACGATGGTGAAGACCGGGGGTTTAAATACCCCGGTCGAATGAAATAGAGCAAAGGGCTGGGCCGAGAAAGAAAGATAGAGAGAAACTGGGCCGATGAAACGTTGGGCCGGGACCAAACAAAACTTAAACAACCAACAAAAACAAAACTTGAAGAAGAATTTTTTTTTTAATTTTACGATAATGAAATAAACAAAAAAAAATCCTAAGGGAAAGAAAAAAAATTAAGAAACCTATGGAATAAAAACGAAAGAAGAAGAAAAAAAATTAAAAAAATAAAAGCTCCCCCTCAAAAATTTGAAATCCGCACGAGACTTAACGTCCCCTCGAATGAAACCCATGAGGAGGTCCATACACAAAATCCACTTACCTGCTCCCCCTCGAATGGAGGACTCGTGAGACTTATCAACTATCTGACGATAGTGCTCCCCCTGAACACATTATCGGTGTGAAGATCCGTCACAAACCATGGACTCCTTTCAGGGAATATCCGTATGAACTGCACAAAACGCACGAAGAACACCACGAAAACACAAAACAAGAACACAAGAGAAACGAAATCTACTTTGTTGATACAGAAGTTTGTAACTGACACAGAGCTGAACGAGTAAAATGCAATAACCAAGGAGTGTGAATAATAGCAACCAGAGACAAGTCACTGGTACAGTGGTCACAGTCATTCGTTATTGAAAGAGACTCGTAGAGAGCTGTGAACGGATCAAACTTTCAGATTTAGCATACCTAGCTTGGACACAAGGTAATTAAATTGTTTTTCGTCCAAGGCTTTGGTAAACAGGTCTGCTAATTGATGCTCTGAATTAACAAAATAGAGTTCGATAGTACCTTTTTCGACGTGATCTTTTATAAAATGATAACGCACATCAATGTGCTTCGTCTTCGTGTGCTGGACGGGGTTGCTTGATATGGCTATAGCGCTCTTCGAGTCGCAGTATATGGGAATCCTTGAGTAATTAAATCCATAATCTTTGAGCTGGGTGCGCATCCAGATGACCTGCGAGCAGCAACTGGCGGCTGCTACATACTCCGCCTCGGCGGTGGAGGTGGACACGCAGTTTTGCTTCTTGGAAGCCCAGCTGACAAGACGATCGCCCAAGAACTGAACATGACCCGATGTGCTTTTCCGGTCCAGCATGTTTCCAGAATGGTCAGCGTCCGAGTAGGCTGTCAATTCAAAACCTGTCTCTTTTGGGTACCATAAACCAAGATCAGCAGTACCTTTTAAATATCGAAAAATTCACTTAACCGCAGCTAAGTGAGACTCTTTAGGTTTCGACTGAAATCTTGCACACAAGAATGTCGAGAACATAATGTCAGGCCGACAAGCCGTCAAGTACATCAGAGAGCCAATCATGCCTCTATAAATAGTAGCATTCACATCCTTACCGTCAGGATCGGAGTGAAGCTTTAGAGTAGTGGACATGGGGGTTTTCATAGGTGCAGATTTTTCCATCTGGTATTTCCGAAGAATATCCGAGATGTACTTAGATTGATTAATGAAAATTCCTGTTTGTAATTGTTTTACTTGAAGACCCAGGAAAAAATTCATTTGCCCCATCATGCTCATTTGAAAATGTTTACTCATTAAGGCAGAAAAGTTCTGACAGTACTTGGGGTTCGTGGAGCCAAAGATTATATCATCAACATAAATTTGTACAAGAATGATATCTTTCTTCTCTCTTTTAATAAATAAATTAGTGTCAATTTTACCTTTAGAGAAGCCAGACTTAACTAAGAAGGATGAGAGTGCATCATACCAGGCTCGTGGCGCTTGCTTAAGACCGTATAGGGCCTTGTCAAGAAAGTAGACGCAATGCGGATTTTCAGAACTCACGAAGCCTTCGGGTTGCGAGACATACACTTCCTCCTTGAGAACGCCATTGAGGAACGCGGATTTCATGTCCATTTGGAAGACGAGGAAATTCTTGTGTGCGGCGTAGGCAATGAACATGCGGATCGCTTCAATGCGAGCAACCGGTGCGAACGTCTCATCGTAATCAATTCCTTCTTGTTGGCGATAACCTTTAGCCACTAGATGCGCTTTGTTACGAACAATGATGCCGTTTTCGTCCTTCTTGTTCTTAAAAATCCATTTAGTTCCTATCACCGTCTTGTTCTTAGGTCGGGGAACTAGGCGCCATACTTTGAGGCTCTCAAATTGGTTGAGTTCCTCTTGCATAGCGATTACCCAGTCCGGATCATTCAGCGCTTCAGAGACGGTGGAAGGTTCGATACGGCTGAGGAACGAGGAAAATAAGCAGTCATTTGCGGTAGTAGATCGAGTTTGAACGGGTGTATTGGGGTCACCGACTATTTGATGTAGGGGGTGAGCTCGAGTCCACTTGGTGGTGTGTGGATGAGGTTGATATGTCTAATGGGAGGTATCAGAATCCACGTGACCACCGGGGGGTAAATCCTGAACTGCCTCGAGGGATGACGACCTGTGAGGTGGAATCTCCTTAGTGGGAGTCGAGCAAGGAGTATAGGACGACTCAGCTGGAGATGAAACGATAGGAAGATCCGGGATTGCCGGAGAGGTAGCTTCGGGAGCACCTTCAACAGGAGCCGGTTCAGGGAGTAAAACTGAACGTTGCACTTTATCAGGAACTTGAGCGAGAGGATGTCTATTACTCGAGCTCGGGGACGCTTGATCATTGGAAGTAGAGGATGGAGCACCAGGCGAGGATAGACCACCGGAGTCGGTTGGACGAGTGACTTGTGTCACTTCTGGTGCTTGATCATGATTCCTGTCACAAGACGTAGTATTAGTCTTAACATTAAATAAGTCATCATAAAAGAATTCAAACAATAAATCCAAATCAGAAAGATGTGCTCTTGACGTGGACGCGTGGTTTGGATTGACTGGAGTTTGTGTAGCTTCTGAACGGAATTTTCCAGAAGCTAACACACCAGTAAGCGCGGGTTCTGAACTGAGATGTTCAGAAGCCATATTAGCGGCCTCGTCAAAGGTCACGTTTACGCTCTCAACGACGGTCTTCGTCCGTTTGTTGCAGACACGGTAGGCTTTGGCGTGCTGGGAGTAGCCGATGAACACTTCTTCATCCGCTTTGGGACTAAATTTTCCAAGATCATCCTTATCATTTAAGACAAAGCAGGTGCATCCGAAAGCATGAAAGTAGTTGATGTTCGGGAGGCACTTGTTGATGATCTCGTACGGTGTCTTGTTGAACCGCTTGTTGATGATAGACCGATTTTGAGTGTAGCAAGCAGTAGCAACGACTTCTACCCAAAGAAATAGTGGTAGCTTGTAATGAGATAACATCGTACGCGCTGCTTCAACAAGAGTTCTGTTCCGACGCTCTACCACCCCATTCTGCTGAGGAGTTCGAGCAGCTGAGAAAGTATGCGAGATACCCACTGAAGTGAGATAACCGGTGAGCATTTGATTCTTGAACTCAGTGCCATTGTCCGTCCTGATGGCCTGAACTACTTGGTTGAGACTGACTTGAATGCTCTTCAGTAGTGAAATGATCAACTCGGGAGTTTCGTCCTTTGAACGGAGAAATCGAACCCAAGTGTAACGAGAGAAATCGTCAACCATCACCAGGACATACTTCTTGTGATTAATGCTTTGAACGTGCATCGGTCCACATAAGTCCATGTGGATTAGCTCAAGGGACCGAGAAGTACTAGGAACGGCTTTAGGCTTGTGGGACGCCTTCTTCATCTTGCCCTTTTCGCAGGTAGCGCACAGATGCTCTTTTGCAAACTTTAGATCTGGCATACCCTTGACATGGCCATCGAGCACCAACTTGTTGATATTCTTGAAGTTCAAGTGCGAGAGACGACGGTGCCATAGCCAGCTTTGTTCAGCAGATGCTTTGGACAACAAACAGACTTCCTTGTCGGGTTTCAAGGACGAAAGGTCAATCGTATAGAGGTTAGTGCGACGCATTCCAGCAAGTAACTCTTTTCCATCTTCAGTCCGAACGCTGCACCTTTTAGCCTTGAAAGTAACCTCGAGATTCTTGTCGCAGAATTGACCGATACTGAAGAGATTGTGACCGAGACCTTCGACATAGGAGACTTTCTTTATCGTGATGTTACCTTTGACAATATCCCCGTAACCCCTGATAGGAGAGTAGTGATCATTTCTGAAACGCACATTCCCACAAAACCTCTCGGTGAAGTTTATGAGAATCTCCCTTCTTCCGGTCATGTGCTTGGAGCAGCCTGAATCTAGATACCACACATGACCGTCCTGCAAACAGATTATTTTTTTTTAGGTACCCATTCGTAAATGGGTCCTTTGGGGTTAGATTTAACACCCGACTTAGAGACCCGTTTAGATTTGGGTCATTGTCTATCACGGGAAACATCACAATGAGAATGATTATGAGCAATATGATATGAGCCAAACCAATCAGATGTTGTTAGTGAAATATTTTAGAAAGTGTTGGAAAGTAAATGTGTTTGTAATTGTAATTCGCCTTGTATTGTATGGGTTTGGGCTTTGAGAGATAACAAGGTGGTAGGTAGGTTATGTTGGACTATAAATAGGAGTGTTAAGCTTGTAATTCATTTCATAATTCCAATTAATGAAAATGTAGTCCCTAAAGTTCTCTCTCTCTCTAGATTAGGTTTTCTTTCTCAAATAAATAATAAAGTCCTATCCTATCATACCTAATCAATCTCATACATGAATGTCTAGATCTCGGACCTAACATGTGGTATCAGAGCCTAACGATAAATTCTTATCGAACGATTATCGGATCTCGACATTTCGTGTTTTTTAGCCCGATCTACAAGTAAGTTGTTCCAAAACTCAATTCCTCTTGAAGATTTGTTCCTTATATTATTACAAATCTACTACAAGTTTTGGATTCGAATTTCGTTGAGTTTTGAGGTTTTTCGAAAACTCAATTCCTCTGTTATTAATGTTTATCTCGATTTATTTTCGATTGCTTGATGGAATTGGAGCATGAAAATCGAGAATTGTAATCTGTTGACAACACCTCGCCGGAAAATCGTGGTTGCCGGAAATCGTTACTGTTCATGCCGGAGTTCGAAGTTTTAGACTGTGATACTGTCAAATATTTGTTACAAATCAGTTCTAAACGTTTATATCTATCTATTTTCACTTGTTTAATGGAATTTCAAGCATGAAATAGAGATCTGTGATTTGTTAAAACTTCTCGCCGGAAAAACGCTATTGCCGGAATCTGGACTGTTTCGCTGGAGTTTTCTGTAAATATAGACACATATTTGTTTGTTTCATCATTTCTATAAGTTGGCAAAGTAATTACATAGATATCCAGCAAGAATTCGAAGTTTTTGGTTGATTGGAAGCAGATCTCGTCGGAAAAATCTATTAGCTCGCCGGAAACTTTCTGTTGGATCGCCGGTGTCGCACCTGTTCACGATGCATCAAATTTTTTTGCATAAAATGTTTGCTTCATGCTTATTGATGAAATTAGATGCAACAAACAAGCCTCTTGATTGTGAATGTGTAAAGAAAATAAATGAGAAAGTTAACAGATCGTGGGTTTCAATGTTGAAGACAATGAATAGTAAATTAACTGTTCCGTTAGTGATCAGTTAGTTTTCTAACATTTTTGGTCCAAAATTCAGTTAGTTTGGTCCAAATTTGTTCCTCATCCCTTACCATTGTAGTGTGTGCCTATTTTTCCCTCTTCGAGCATCTCGGTTATGACTCTCAAGCCGAATTCCTACTCGACTCGCGGTTAACGATGGTTTCGTTATTAAAAACTAAGGATGCACATGGTTTGTCACGTCAAATTCACTCGTTATCATTCTTGTGGGCTTATCGGAACGAGTTGGGTTTCTACATTTCGAGATGTAATATCGTGCACTTAGTCGAGCTTACGGTGTACATCGGATCCGGTTTTAAAGTCGAAAACGAAGAATGAGAGCAACTTTCAAGGGGGAGCCGAGCCTACAATTGTCAATGCACACACTAAAGTTTTTTCAAGCAAATCAAGGGGGAGAGGAGATTAGAGCTTAAAGATGATTTACTTTCCAAAACTTTAGGGGGAGAATGTTAGTGTAATATTTTAGAAAGTGTTGGAAAGTAAATGTATTTGTAATTGTAATTGGGCTTGTATTGTATGGGATTGGGCTTTAGAGATATAACAAGGTGGTAGGTAGGTTATGTTGGACTATAAATCGGAGTGTTAAGCTTGTAATTCATTTCATAATTCCAATTAATGAAAATGTAGTCCCTAAAGTTCTCTCTCTCTCTCTAGATTAGGTTTTCTTTCTCAAATAAATAATAAAGTCCTATCCTGTCATACCTAATCAATCTCATACATGAATGTCTAGATCTCGGACCTAACATGTGGCATCAGAGCCTAACGATAAATTCTTATCGAATGATTATCGGATCTCGACATTTCGTGTTTTTTAGCCCGATCTACAAGTAAGTTGTTCCAAAACTTAATTCCTCTTGAAGATTTGTTCCTTATATAATTACAGATCTACTACAAGTTTTGGATTCGAATTTCGTTGAGTTTTGAGGTTTTTCGAAGTTTTCGTTCGAAATTTTCGGTGTTCTTCGCGTCAAATTTAAGATCCGGAATTTTTCTTGCATGAGTCGATCTAATGAGCATAGATTTTTTCGTTGTTGAAAATCGAGCATCCTACATCTTTTAGAATCGAAATTCGTCGAAAAATGAGTAAGATATGAGTTTTTAAAGTCTTCTCGTCGGAAAAACGTAGTTGACCGGAGCTTCGCCGGAATTCCGATCTTCAGCAGGTTTTGTGATGTTTATATACTTCAGATCTATTTGTTTATGAATTTGGAGCATAACGCAAGTTTCCTCATCAATTTTCGTTGAGAGATCAGTTAGATCTTTGTGCTGAAAATTGTTTGATCGAAAAAATGAACTGACCGGAATATCGCCGGAATTTCGAGGTTTGAGCTGAAACACTGTTAGATTTTCGTTACAGATCTGTTCTTAATGTTTATCTCGATTTATTTTTGATTGCTTGATGGAATTGGAGCATGAAAATCGAGAATTGTAATCTGTTGACAACACCTCGCCGGAAAATCGTGGTTGCCGGAAATCGTTACTGTTCATGCCGGAGTTCGAAGTTTTAGACTGTGATACTGTCAAATATTTGTTACAAATCAGTTCTAAACGTTTATATCTATCTATTTTCACTTGTTTAATGGAATTTCAAGCATGAAATAGAGATCTGTGATTTGTTAAAACTTCTCGCCGGAAAAACGCTATTGCCGGAATCTGGACTGTTTCGCTGGAGTTTTCTGTAAATATAGACACATATTTGTTTGTTTCATCATTTCTATAAGTTGGCAAAGTAATTACATAGATTTACAGAAAGAATTCGAAGTTTTTGGTTGATTGGAAGCAGATCTCGTCGGAAAAATCTGTTAGCTCGCCGAAAACTTTCTGTTGGATCGCCGGTGTCGCACCTGTTCACGATGCATCAAATTTTTTTGCATAAAATGTTTGCTTCATGCTTATTGATGAAATTAGATGCAACAAACAAGCCTCTTGATCGTGAATGTGTAAAGAAAAGAAATGAGAAAGTTAACAGATCGTGGGTTTCAATGTTGAAGACAATGAATAGTAAATTAACTGTTCCGTTAGTGATCAGTTAGTTTTCTAACATTTTTGGTCCAAAATTCAGTTAGTTTGGCCAAATTTGTTCCTCATCCCTTACCATTGTAGTGTGTGCCTATTTTTCCCTCTTCGAGCATCTCGGTTATGACTCTCAAGCCGAATTCCTACTCGACTCGCGGTTAACGATGGTTTCGTTATTAAAAACTAAGGATGCACATGGTTTGTCACGTCAAATTCACTCGTTATCATTCTTGTGGGCTTATCGGAACGAGTTGGGTTTCTACATTTCGAGATGTAATATCGTGCACTTAGTCGAGCTTACGGTGTACATCGGATCCGGTTTTAAAGTCGAAAACGAAGAATGAGAGCAACTTTCAAGGGGGAGCCGAGCCTACAATTGTCAATGCACACACTAAAGTTTTTTCAAGCAAATCAAGGGGGAGAGGAGATTAGAGCTTAAAGATGATTTACTTTCCAAAACTTTAGGGGGAGAATGTTAGTGTAATATTTTAGAAAGTGTTGGAAAGTAAATGTATTTGTAATTGTAATTGGGCTTGTATTGTATGGGATTGGGCTTTAGAGATATAACAAGGTGGTAGGTAGGTTATGTTGGACTATAAATCGGAGTGTTAAACTTGTAATTCATTTCATAATTCCAATTAATGAAAATGTAGTCCCTAAAGTTCTCTCTCTCTCTCTAGATTAGGTTTTCTTTCTCAAATAAATAATAAAGTCCTATCCTGTCATACCTAATCAATCTCATACATGAATGTCTAGATCTCGGACCTAACATGTGGCATCAGAGCCTAACGATAAATTCTTATCGAATGATTATCGGATCTCGACATTTCGTGTTTTTTAGCCCGATCTACAAGTAAGTTGTTCCAAAACTTAATTCCTCTTGAAGATTTGTTCCTTATATAATTACAGATCTACTACAAGTTTTGGATTCGAATTTCGTTGAGTTTTGAGGTTTTTCGAAGTTTTCGTTCAAAATTTTCGGTGTTCTTCGCGTCAAATTTAAGATCCGGAATTTTTCTTGCATGAGTCGATCTAATGAGCATAGATTTTTTCGTTGTTGAAAATCGAGCATCCTACATCTTTTAGAATCGAAATTCGTCGAAAAATGAGTAAGATATGAGTTTTTAAAGTCTTCTCGTCGGAAAAACGTAGTTGACCGGAGCTTCGCCGGAATTCCGATCTTCAGCAGGTTTTGTGATGTTTATATACTTCAGATCTATTTGTTTATGAATTTGGAGCATAACGCAAGTTTCCTCATCAATTTTCGTTGAGAGATCAGTTAGATCTTTGTGCTGAAAATTGTTTGATCGAAAAAATGAACTGACCGGAATATCGCCGGAATTTCGAGGTTTGAGCTGAAACACTGTTAGATTTTCGTTACAGATCTGTTCTTAATGTTTATCTCGATTTATTTTTGATTGCTTGATGGAATTGGAGCATGAAAATCGAGAATTGTATTCTGTTGACAACACCTCGCCGGAAAATCGTGGTTGCCGGAAATCGTTACTGTTCATGCCGGAGTTCGAAGTTTTAGACTGTGATACTGTCAAATATTTGTTACAAATCAGTTCTAAACGTTTATATCTATCTATTTTCACTTGTTTAATGGAATTTCAAGCATGAAATAGAGATCTGTGATTTGTTAAAACTTCTCGCCGGAAAAACGCTATTGTCGGAATCTGGACTGTTTCGCTGGAGTTTTCTGTAAATATAGACACATATTTGTTTGTTTCATCATTTCTATAAGTTGGCAAAGTAATTACATAGATTTCCAGCAAGAATTCGAAGTTTTTGGTTGATTGGAAGCAGATCTCGTCGGAAAAATCTGTTAGCTCGCCGAAAACTTTCTGTTGGATCGCCGGTGTCGCACCTGTTCACGATGCATCAAATTTTTTTGCATAAAATGTTTGCTTCATGCTTATTGATGAAATTTGATGCAACAAACAAGCCTCTTGATCGTGAATGTGTAAAGAAAAGAAATGAGAAAGTTAACAGATCGTGGGTTTCAATGTTGAAGACAATGAATAGTAAATTAACTGTTCCGTTAGTGATCAGTTAGTTTTCTAACATTTTTGGTCCAAAATTCAGTTAGTTTGGTCCAAATTTGTTCCTCATCCCTTACCATTGTAGTGTGTGCCTATTTTTCCCTCTTCGAGCATCTCGGTTATGACTCTCAAGCCGAATTCCTACTCGACTCGCGGTTAACGATGGTTTCGTTATTAAAAACTAAGGATGCACATGGTTTGTCACGTCAAATTCACTCGTTATCATTCTTGTGGGCTTATCGGAACGAGTTGGGTTTCTACATTTCGAGATGTAATATCGTGCACTTAGTCGAGCTTACGGTGTACATCGGATCCGGTTTTAAAGTCGAAAACGAAGAATGAGAGCAACTTTCAAGGGGGAGCCGAGCCTACAATTGTCAATGCACACACTAAAGTTTTTTCAAGCAAATCAAGGGGGAGAGGAGATTAGAGCTTAAAGATGATTTACTTTCCAAAACTTTAGGGGGAGAATGTTAGTGTAATATTTTAGAAAGTGTTGGAAAGTAAATGTATTTGTAATTGTAATTGGGCTTGTATTGTATGGGATTGGGCTTTAGAGATATAACAAGGTGGTAGGTAGGTTATGTTGGACTATAAATCGGATTGTTAAGCTTGTAATTCATTTCATAATTCCAATTAATGAAAATGTAGTCCCTAAAGTTCTCTCTCTCTCTCTAGATTAGGTTTTCTTTCTCAAATAAATAATAAAGTCCTATCCTATCATACCTAATCAATCTCATACATGAATGTCTAGATCTCGGACCTAACATGTGGCATCAGAGCCTAACGATAAATTCTTATCGAACGATTATCGGATCTCGACATTTCATGTTTTTAGCCCGATCGACAAGTAAGTTGTTCCAAAACTCAATTCCTCTTCAAGATTTGTTCCTTATATGATTACAGATCTACTACAAGTTTTGGATTCGAATTTCGTTGAATTTTGAGGTTTTTCGAAGTTTTCGTTCGAAATTTTCGGTGTTCTTCGCGTCAAATTTAAGATCCGGAATTTTTCTTGCTTGAGTCGATCTAATGAGCATAGATTTTTTCGTTGTTGAAAATCTAGCATCCTACATCTTTTAGAATCGAAATTCATCGAAAAATGACTAAGATATGACTTTTTAAAGTCTTCTCGTCCGAAAAACGTAGTTGACCGGAGCTTCGCCGGAATTCCGATCTTCAGCAGGTTTTGTGATGTTTATATACTTCAGATCAATTTGTTTATGAATTTGGAGCATAACGCAAGTTTCCTCATCAATTTTCGTTGAGAAATCAGTTAGATCTTTGTGCTGAAAATTGTTTGATCAGAAAAACGAACTCACCGGAATATTGCCGGAATTTCGAGGTTTGAGCTGAAACACTGTTAGATTTTCGTTACAGATCTGTTCTTAATGTTTATCTCGATTTATTTTTGATTGCTTGATGGAATTGGAGCATGAAAATCGAGAATTGTAATCTGTTGACAACACCTCGCCGGAAAATCGTGGTTGCCGGAAATCGTTACTGTTCATGCCGGAGTTCGAAGTTTTAGACTGTGATACTGTCAAATATTTGTTACAAATCAGTTCTAAACGTTTATATCTATCTCTTTTCACTTGTTTGATGGAATTTCAAGCATGAAATAGAGATCTGTGATTTGTTAAAACTTCTCGACGGAAAAACGCTATTGCCGGAATCTGGACTGTTTCGCTGGATTTTTCTGTAAATATAAACACATATCTGTTTGTTTCATCATTTCTATAAGTTTGCAAAGTAATTACATAGATTTCCAGCAAGAATTCGAAGTTTTTGGTTGATTGGAAGTAGATCTCATCGGAAAAATCTGTTAGCTCGCCAGAAACTTTCTGTTCGATCACCGGTGTCGCACCTGTTCACGATGCATCAAATTTTTTTGCATAAAATGTTTGCTTCATGCTTATTGATGAAATTAGATGCAACAAACAAGCCTCTTGATCGTGAATGTGTAAAGAAAAGGAATGAGAAAGTTAACAGATCGTGGGTTTCAATGTTCAAGACAATGAATAGTAAATTAACTGTTCCGTTAGTGATCAGTTAGTTTTCTAACATTTTTGGTCAAAAATTCAGTTAGTTTGGTCCAAATTTGTTCCTCATCCCTTACCATTGTAGTGTGTGCCTATTGTTCCCTCTTCGAGCATCTCGGTTATGACTCTCAAGCCGAATTCTTACTCGACTCGCAGTTAACGACGGTTTCGTTATGAAAAACTAAGGATGCACATGGTTTGTCACGTCAAATTCACTCGTTATCATTCTTGTGGGCTTATCGGAACGAGTTAGGTTTCTACATTTCGAGATGTATTATCGTGCACTTAGTCGAGCTTACGGTGTACATCGGATCCTGTTTTAAAGTTGAAAACGAAGAATGAGAGCAACTTTCAAGAGGGAGCCGAGCCTACAATTGTCAATGCACACACTAAAGTTTTTTCAAGCAAATCAAAGGGGAGAGGAGATTAGAGCTTAAAGATGATTTACTTTCCAAAACTTTAGGGGGAGAATGTTAGTGTAATATTTTAGAAAGTGTTGGAAAGTAAATGTATTTGTAATTGTAATTGGGCTTGTATTGTATGGGCTTGGGCTTTAGAGATATAACAAGGTGGTAGGTAGGTTATGTTGGACTATAAATAGGAGTGTTAAGCTTGTAATTCACTTCATAATTCCAATTAATGAAAATGTAGTCCCTAAAGTTCTCTCTCTCTCTAGATTAGGTTTTCTTTCTCAAATAAATAATAAAGTCCTATCCTATCATACCTAATCAATCCCATACATGAATGTCTAGATCTCGGACCTAACATGTGGTATCAGAGCCTAACGATAAATTCTTTTCGAACGATTATCGGATCTCGACATTTCGTGTTTTTTAGCCCGATCTACAAGTAAGTTGTTCCAAAACTCAATTCCTCTTGAAGATTTGTTCCTTATATGATTACAGATCTACTACAAGTTTTGGATTCAAATTTCGTTGAGTTTTGAGGTTTTTCGAAGTTTTCGTTCGAAATTTTCGGTGTTCTTTGCGTCAAATTTAAGATCCGGAATTTTTCTTGCATTAGTCGATCTAATGAGCATAGATTTTTTCGTTGTTGAAAATCGAGCATCCTACATTTTTAGAATCGAAATTCGTCGAAAAATGAGTAAGATATGAGTTTTTAAAGTCTTCTCGTCCGAAAAACGTAGTTGACCGGAGCTTCGCCGGAATTCCGATCTTCAGCAGGTTTTGTGATGTTTATATACTTCAGATCTATTTGTTTATGAATTTGGAGCATAACGCAAGTTTCCTCATCAATTTTCGTTGAGAGATCAGTTAGATCTTTGTGCTGAAAATTGTTTGATCGAAAAAACGAACTGACCGGAATATCGCCGGAATTTCGAGGTTTGAGCTGAAACAATGTTAGATTTTCGTTACAGATCTGTTCTTAATGTTTATCTCGATTTATTTTCGATTGCTTGATGGAATTGGTGCATGAAAATCGAGAATTGTAATCTGTTGACAACACTTCGCCGGAAAATCGTGGTTGCCGGAAATCGTTATTGTTCATGCCGGAGTTCGAAGTTTTAGACTGTGATACTCTCAAATATTTGTTACAAATCAGTTCTAAACGTTTATATCTATCTCTTTTCACTTGTTTGATGGAATTTCAAGCATGAAATAGAGATCTGTGATTTGTTAAAACTTCTCGCCGGAAAAACGCTATTGCCGGAATCTGGACTGTTTTGCTGGAGTTTTCTGTAAATATAGACACATATCTGTTTGTTTCATCATTTCTATAAGTTGGCAAAGTAATTACATAGATTTCCAGCAAGAATTCGAAGTTTTTGGTTGATTGGAAGCAGATCTCGTCGGAAAAATCTGTTAGCTCGCCGGAAACTTTCTGTTGGATCGCGATGTCGCACCTGTTCACGATGCATCAAATTTTTTTGCATAAAATGTTTGCTTCATGCTTATTGATGAAATTAGATGCAACAAACAAGCCTCTTGATCGTGAATGTGTAAAGAAAACGAATGAGAAAGTTAACAGATCGTGGGTTTCAATGTTGAAGACAATAAATAGTAAATTAACTGTTCCGTTAGTGATCAGTTAGTTTTCTAACATTTTTGGTCCAAAATTCAGTTAGTTTGGTCCAAATTTGTTCCTCATCCCTTACCATTGTAGTGTGTGCCTATTGTTCCCTCTTCGAGCATCTCGGTTATGACTCTCAAGCCGAATTCTTACTCGACTCGCGGTTAACGACGGTTTCGTTATGAAAAACTAAGGATGCACATGGTTTGTCACGTCAAATTCACTCGTTATCATTCTTGTGGGCTTATCGGAACGAGTTGGGTTTCTATATTTCGAGATATATTATCGTGCACTTAGTCGAGCTTACGGTGTACATCGGATCCTGTTTTAAAGTTGAAAACGAAGAATGAGAGCAACTTTCAAGAGGGAGCCGAGCCTACAATTGTCAATGCACACACTAAAGTTTTTTCAAGCAAATCAAGGGGGAGAGGAGATTAGAGCTTAAAGATGATTTACTTTCCAAAACTTTAGGGGGAGAATGTTAGTGTAATATTTTAGAAAGTGTTGGAAAGTAAATGTATTTGTAATTGTAATTGGGCATGAATTGTATGGGCTTGGGCTTTAGAGATATAACAAGGTGGTAGGTATGTTATGTTGGACTATAAATAGGAGTGTTAAGCTTGTAATTCATTTCATAATTCCAATTAATGAAAATGTAGTCCCTAAAGTTCTCTCTCTCTCTAGATTAGGTTTTCTTTCTCAAATAAATAATAAAGTCCTATCCTATCATACCTAATCAATCCCATACATGAATGTCTAGATCTCGGACCTAACATGTGGTATCAGAGCCTAACGATAAATTCTTATCGAACGATTACCGGATCTCGACATTTCGTGTTTTTTAGCCCGATCTACAAGTAAGTTGTTCCAAAACTCAATTCCTCTTGAAGATTTGTTCCTTATATGATTACAGATCTACTACAAGTTTTGGATTCGAATTTCGTTGAGTTTTGAGGTTTTTCGAAGTTTTCGTTCGAAATTTTCGGTGTTCTTCGCGTCAAATTTAAGATCCGGAATTTTTCTTGCATTAGTCGATCTAATGAGCATAGATTTTTTCGTTGTTGAAAATCGAGCATCCTACATTTTTAGAATCGAAATTCGTCGAAAAATGAGTAAGATATGAGTTTTTAAAGTCTTCTCGTCCGAAAAACGTAGTTGACCGGAGCTTCGCCGGAATTCCGATCTTCAGCAGGTTTTGTGATGTTTATATACTTCAGATCTATTTGTTTATGAATTTGGAGCATAACGCAAGTTTCCTCATCAATTTTCGTTGAGAGATCAGTTAGATCTTTGTGCTGAAAATTGTTTGATCGAAAAAACGAACTGACCGGAATATCGCCGTAATTTCGAGGTTTGAGCTGAAACACTGTTAGATTTTCGTTACAGATCTGTTCTTAATGTTTATCTCGATTTATTTTCGATTGCTTGATGGAATTGGTGCATGAAAATCGAGAATTGTAATCTGTTGACAACACTTCGCCGGAAAATCGTGGTTGCCGGAAATCGTTATTGTTCATGCCGGAGTTCGAAGTTTTAGACTGTGATACTGTCAAATATTTGTTACAAATATGTTCTAAACGTTTATATCTTTCTCTTTTCACTTGTTTGATGGAATTTCAAGCATGAAATAGAGATATGTGATTTGTTAAAACTTCTCGCCGGAAAAACGCTATTGCCGGAATCTGGACTGTTTTGCTGGAGTTTTCTTTAAATATAGACACATATCTGTTTGTTTCATCATTTCTATAAGTTGGCAAAGTAATTACATAGATTTCCAGCAAGAATTCGAAGTTTTTGGTTGATTGGAAGCAGATCTCGTCGGAAAAATATGTTAGCTCGCCGGAAACTTTCTGTTGGATCGCCGGTGTCGCACCTGTTCACGATGCATCAAATTTTTTTGCATAAAATGTTTGCTTCATGCTTATTGATGAAATTAGATGCAACAAACAAGCCTCTTGATCGTGAATGTGTAAAGAAAAGGAATGAGAAAGTTAACAGATCGTGGGTTTCAATGTTGAAGACAATAAATAGTAAATTAACTGTTCCGTTAGTGATCAGTTAGTTTTCTAACATTTTTGGTCCAAAATTCAGTTAGTTTGGTCCAAATTTGTTCCTCATCCCTTACCATTGTAGTGTGTGCCTATTGTTCCCTCTTCGAGCATCTCGGTTATGACTCTCAAGCCGAATTCCTACTCGACTCGCGGTTAACGACGGCTTCGTTATTAAAAACTAAGGATGCACATGGTTTGTCACGTCAAATTCACTCGTTATCATTCTTATGGGCTTATCGGAACGAGTTGGGTTTCTACATTTCGAGATGTATTATCGTGCACTTAGTCGAGCTTACGGTGTACATCTGATCCGGTTTTAAAGTCGAAAACGAAGAATGAGAGCAACTTTCAAGGGGGAGCCGAGCCTACAATTGTCAATGCACACACTAAAGTTTTTTCAAGCAAATCAAGGGGGAGAGGAGATTAGAGCTTAAAGATGATTTACTTTCCAAAACTTTAGGGGGAGAATGTTAGTGTTATATTTTAGAAAGTGTTGGAAAGTAAATGTATTTGTAATTGTAATTGGGCATGAATTGTATGGGCTTGGGCTTTAGAGATATAACAAGGTGGTAGGTAGGTTATGTTGGACTATAAATAGGAGTGTTAAGCTTGTAATTCATTTCATAATTCCAATTAATGAAAATGTAGTCCCTAAAGTTCTCTCTCTCTCTAGATTAGGTTTTCTTTCTCAAATAAATAATAAAGTCCTATCCTATCATACCTAATCAATCCCATACATGAATGTCTAGATCTCGGACCTAACATGTGGTATCAGAGCCTAACGATAAATTCTTATCGAACGATTACCGGATCTCGACATTTTGTGTTTTTTAGCCCGATCTACAAGTAAGTTGTTCCAAAACTCAATTCCTCTTGAAGATTTGTTCCTTATATGATTACAGATCTACTACAAGTTTTGGATTCGAATTTCGTTGAGTTTTGAGGTTTTTCGAAGTTTTCGTTCGAAATTTTCGGTGTTCTTCGCGTCAAATTTAAGATCCGGAATTTTTCTTGCATTAGTCGATCTAATGAGCATAGATTTTTTCGTTGTTGAAAATCGAGCATCCTACATTTTTAGAATCGAAATTCGTCGAAAAATGAGTAAGATATGAGTTTTTAAAGTCTTCTCGTCCGAAAAACGTAGTTGACCGGAGCTTCGCCGGAATTCCGATCTTCAGCAGGTTTTGTGATGTTTATATACTTCAGATCTATTTGTTTATGAATTTGGAGCATAACGCAAGTTTCCTCATCAATTTTCGTTGAGAGATCAGTTAGATCTTTGTGCTGAAAATTGTTTGATCGAAAAAACGAACTGACCGGAATATCGCCGTAATTTCGAGGTTTGAGCTGAAACACTGTTAGATTTTCGTTACAGATCTGTTCTTAATGTTTATCTCGATTTATTTTCGATTGCTTGATGGAATTGGTGCATGAAAATCGAGAATTGTAATCTGTTGACAACACTTCGCCGGAAAATCGTGGTTGCCGGAAATCGTTATTGTTCATGCCGGAGTTCGAAGTTTTAGACTGTGATACTGTCAAATATTTGTTACAAATATGTTCTAAACGTTTATATCTTTCTCTTTTCACTTGTTTGATGGAATTTCAAGCATGAAATAGAGATATGTGATTTGTTAAAACTTCTCGCCGGAAAAACGCTATTGCCGGAATCTGGACTGTTTTGCTGGAGTTTTCTTTAAATATAGACACATATCTGTTTGTTTCATCATTTCTATAAGTTGGCAAAGTAATTACATAGATTTCCAGCAATAATTCGAAGTTTTTGGTTGATTGGAAGCAGATCTCGTCGGAAAAATCTGTTAGCTCGCCGGAAACTTTCTGTTGGATCGCCGGTGTCGCACCTGTTCACGATGCATCAAATTTTTTTGCATAAAATGTTTGCTTCATGCTTATTGATGAAATTAGATGCAACAAACAAGCCTCTTGATCGTGAATGTGTAAAGAAAAGGAATGAGAAAGTTAACAGATCGTGGGTTTCAATGTTGAAGACAATAAATAGTAAATTAACTGTTCCGTTAGTGATCAGTTAGTTTTCTAACATTTTTGGTCCAAAATTCAGTTAGTTTGGTCCAAATTTGTTCCTCATCCCTTACCATTGTAGTGTGTGCCTATTGTTCCCTCTTCGAGCATCTCGGTTATGACTCTCAAGCCGAATTCCTACTCGACTCGCGGTTAACGACGGCTTCGTTATTAAAAACTAAGGATGCACATGGTTTGTCACGTCAAATTCACTCGTTATCATTCTTGTGGGCTTATCGGAACGAGTTGGGTTTCTACATTTCGAGATGTATTATCGTGCACTTAGTCGAGCTTACGGTGTACATCTGATCCGGTTTTAAAGTCGAAAACGAAGAATGAGAGCAACTTTCAAGGGGGAGCCGAGCCTACAATTGTCAATGCACACACTAAAGTTTTTTCAAGCAAATCAAGGGGGAGAGGAGATTAGAGCTTAAAGATGATTTACTTTCCAAAACTTTAGGGGGAGAATGTTAGTGTTATATTTTAGAAAGTGTTGGAAAGTAAATGTATTTGTAATTGTAATTGGGCTTGTATTGTATGGGCTTGGGCTTTAGAGATATAACAAGGTGGTAGGTAGGTTATGTTGGACTATAAATAGGAGTGTTAAGCTTGTAATTCATTTCATAATTCCAATTAATGAAAATGTAGTCCCTAAAGTTCTCTCTCTCTCTAGATTAGGTTTTCTTTCTCAAATAAATAATAAAGTCCTATCCTATCATACCTAATCAATCTCATACATGAATGTCTAGATCTCGGACCTAACAGATGCATAACGACTATCAACAAAATCATTTGATCCACAATAAGAGCAACACAAACAATCATGAGACAGTTGAAGTAATTGCGGAATTGAATAAACTTTAAAAGGAAGAGTTCCATTACATTCAACTAAAGGTTTAGAAATAAAGACATCATGATTGTTATTGTTCTTTCTAGACTTTAAGACAGGATCAACTAATTCTGATGTCACCGAGATCTCTTTTTACTTCTTAGCTACCCAAGCATATTTCACTTCTTTTCGCCGACCATACGTATCTGAAATGTCGTTAAACCCATAGTCAGAGGATTTTGAAAATTGAAGATTGCGACCTTTGAGAGCGACCGGTCTTTTTCTTCTTCTGTGAACGCCTTTTAGATTTAGACTTTGAAGATTTTGAAGAATTGTTCACAGAAGGTTTTTGCGGGGCAGATGTGGAACATTCACCCTTATAAAATTTAACCGGAGGCTCACATGACTCATTTATAAAATCAACATGGCTAGGTAGAGAAGGATTAAAATCAAATTGGCTCAAATCACTATCTAAACACACCTCAGAATTCAAGAATGCGGAAAATTCTAGTTCCTCGTCAGAAAGGACCTTATCACTTGAGGAGTTCAGGACAGCGGAATAGTTTGTTAATAGTGGATCATTTGCGGAAGCATTTTTACAATCAGAACACTGATCCGTTTCAAAAACATGAGGCTCTTTTCCCTTATTTGAAATGATTGGTGACGAGTCACCAATAAAAGCTTTGCAGGAAGATGTATCGGAGGCAGGATAAAAATTTTCAAACAGATGAGTATTTTCACTTTGGGGATTTGAAGGCTTAACTTGAAGTTCAGCCTTGTGAAGTTGCTCTTTCAGGCGATCTGCTGCCAAAGCAGCCAGTTGTGAATTTAACTTCTTTATTTCTGTCTGAAGGTATTCTTTCTCCTTAACTGACACATTTTCCTCTTTAGTGGAATAGAGACACTCAATTTGGGATAAAAGCTCTTGTTTTTCCTTTTGAAATCTGTCTCTTTCTTGTTCAAACGACTCTTCGAGCTGAAAAATTTTCTTTTCTAAAATCAGAGGTGGAACATAGACTTTATAGTCTGGTTGTTCCTCCTCATTTTTAACGGTTTTAGCATCTACTTCAGCTTGAGTGTAGCTTCTAAAATAGTCATTTGATAGAAAAACAGGTTTTTCGTCGTTGTAAGATGCATTTAAAGAATCATAAACAAAAGGAAGTTTCATTTTGGTAGAGGTCTCCCTTCTTAACTTATCCTCTTCCCAATCCTCATCCTCAATTGGTTTGGTCCAATTGATTTTGTATTCTGGATAGGTCTTGTCTAATCCAAGAAATTCGGACGCGTACATCGTAGGAACTTGGGATAAGGCCTTTTTCAGATAATATGGGTTATCATAACCGATACCCCTATTCGCATACTTGGGTTCTTTTGGTGTAATTAGATTTAACGTTTGTTGAGATTGCCCAAGTCTATAAAGCTTCTTTTCCATCTCCTTTAACTGATTAGATAACCTTATGTTCTCATTTTTGTAAGCCACGTTTTGAGTTAACAAATCAATTTTCTCGGTCTCAGACGTACGTAGCTCATCAGTCAGGTCATCTACTTTGGTCATTAGCTTTTGTGACTCTGTTTAACAACTCTCATTCTCTTCTCTTAAATTAGAAATCGTGCACATGTAGCTAGAAATTTCTAAGCTTTGTTTTTCCATAAATTCAGACTGTTTAGTGACCCGGTTTTCTAAAGATGAAAGAAGTTGTTCTTTTTCTTTTAAGAGTAGCTTGTAAGAGTCAAGTTTGTGCATTGAGAATTGCATTTGATCAAGTAAAGCTTTTTGAAAAGGGGCACATACCTGGCATGGAGCATTGCTATCTTCATCATCAGTGTCAGATGGTGATGAATGGTTGCCCATGAAACACAAATGAGCTTCAGCATCCTCAGGTTCTTCATCTGACACTTGCAACCAGTAATCGTCTTCAGCCATTAAAGCTTTACCGGCTTCCTTTTCTTTGGCAAGAAGCAGCTTGCCTCGGTAGTAGTCGGCGTTGCGCACAACTTGTTTGCGACAATCCTTGGCGAAATGACCTAACCGACCACAGTTGTTGCATTTGATCGGCTCGTCTTTTGACTTTTCTTCAATCCTCTTGTCAGACTTCTTACGAACTTCAAAGCGTCTATTACCTTCAGACTTTTCTCGATGATCTCGGCGAGTAGAGACTCTTTGCTTGTTTGAGGACTTGTTAAAAAACTTCCTCTTTTGAAATGCTTGAGTGAGAAACACCATTGCTTCTTTCATCTTGACAAGTTCGGGATCCGAGTCGCTATCGGGATCTTCAGGTTCAGAATCACTCAGCACGGGCTCTTTTCCAGATGATAGGCTGACGGACTTGCCTCTTCTCTCAGATACGAGTGCTAATGGATCAGCTGCTGGCTTTTCCTCTGCTTTCTGATTCCCAATAAGCTATATCACTTCCTCTTCGTCCTGGAGCAGCATTTCATAGAGTTCGTGAAGGTACAGCTTCTCTAGGGTCTGAGTGTGGCGTATATGGGGGACGAACGATTTCCACTCAGGCTGTAAGTTGTTCATAAACTTTATATTGTTTTCCGTGTTCGTCTTTGTGATCTTATTCTTCTGAAGATCATTCAGAAGCATATTAAACCTCTCGTAGGTTTCCGTCAGCGTTTCACCTTTTCTCGCTTTAAACCCATCATATCTGGTGATACATGTAAAGCCCGTGTCCCGGTACGGTTTTAATTTTCGTTTTTCCGTCTTTATTTAATTATTGTGTTAGTAAGCTTTTGGTCCTTAGGGGTTAAATAATTAAAAATTCAAGTGTGGTGGGTTAAAATTTTGGCAAGACGTTATAGCGAGGGACTAGAGTTGGAAATTGGTGAAATTGCAAAGGCCGGGCCTTGAGGACCGATTCTATTACCTCATGGCCTTGATATTTAAGCAAGGAAAAACCCTATTAGGTTAGAAAACCTTTTCTTTCTCTCCTCCCTCCCTCCCTTGCGTCGTGAACCACCCAAGGCCCCAGCACCGCCGCCGCTGTTTGCCGCCGGCGAGAGCCAGATTGACGAGAGAGATAGAAGTCGTCGAGTCGTCGCGTTTGTTGGTGCGTTTTTCGAGAGGTAAGGTTTTTCTATTCTTTTCTTTTCTTGTTTTACCTTCCACCGTGAAGCCACCACCGCCGCCGCCGCCGCAGCCATGGCTGCCGATGGGTGTGCCGCCGTGCACCACCGTTAGGTGGTTTGCGGGCTTGTTCGCGAGAGAGAAGTACTTCTCTCTTTCTCTTCTCTTCTTTCGTGTCGGCGTTGAAAATCCAAGAAAAACTCCATCACCGCCGGTGGACACCGCCGTCGGCCACCACCGCCGGAGGTGGCAGAGGGTGGTGCATGGTCTTGTCCATCTCGTTGAAAACCCGAAAGCCCTTAATCGTTTTAAAAATAAAAAGGTTATCATTTTATGTGAAAGTGTGCAATCAGCCACTGTTTTGCGTCGCCATAACTTTTCCGTCGTAGCTCTGTTCGAGGAAAAACTGGTGCCCATGGTTCACATTCTGTGTCGGGCACATTTTTCGTGTTTTAGCGAAAACCTTATTAAGCTTTTAACTGTGTCAAAAATAGCTATTTTTACAGCAGGTCTGAATCTGCCAGAATGACGTTTCAGGTTTAGAAAAATCATATAAACTCGTAGGAAAATCGTTAGCACGCGTATAATATGTCCCTGGAAAGCTAAGACCTAGACCTATCTGATTTTAAAACTTAATCTCTAGATTTGGGGGTCTAGAAAGGGTTAAACAGGTCTCGAACAGACCTGCAGTTGGGCCGAAAAGACGAAATATCACTCGTTTAATCTTATGCTTATAATTAAGGGTCCCGGTTTCCGAATTGACTCTATATAGCGCTTATTTAGGTGCCAAGAAGTGATTTTGGGGTTGGCTAGCTCGTGTGATCGTTCGAGATTTCTACATCGCTTTTGAGGTGAGTTCACTCACTACGTAGAACTATGGTTATATTTACATCACTGTATCTTCCTTGTGCTATGTGGTATTACTTGTTACGTGGTACTAAATGGTGTGTCTAGTATGGACCTTGGAGGTCGTGTAAACTCGGTGGGACCGAGGGCTCAGTGGGACCGAGGACTGTGTACACGAGTGGCGTAGGAACTCGGTGGGATCGAGGGATACGTGCACGATTATCGTGTGTCATCGGGGGGACCGATGGTTGCTTGGTTAGGTGTGTTGGTGTGAGTATGCTTGTTAGGGATGCGTTCTTTGATTTGTATGCTTGGTTTCGTGTATCTATCTGTTTAAGGGGGTAATGCTATATAATTGTGTTGTGCGTGGTGTTGAATTCACTAAGCTTTGTGCTTACTCTTTCCTATAAACTGTGGCTTCAGGTACTAGTGGTTCCAAGGCGTGACGGTACACACTGGCGCGTACGAAGGGCTCTTTGCAGTCATAAGATTTAATTTATACTTAAAAACAATTTAATTTCGCTGCTTAGTTAAATGTGAACGTTTATTATTTAAGTTTGCAAATGAAACGGTTATTTGGATTATTAATGGTGTCTTATGCAATTGAATGGTTATTTTTAAAATTTAAAATTTTTTTGAAAATTTTGGGATGTTACAACTTGGTATCAGAGCACAGCTTGAGTGAATCAAACACATCTCGGTGTGGTTGATCTCAAGTTTGCGGCTATAAGTTTTTCTTAAAAAGAAAAAGAAAAAGTTTTTGGAAAATAATAGAAAGGAAAATGCGTTCGAGGAACGGTGATCGAGGGCGCAGTGTGTACAGTCAGCCGAATCCAATGGAAACGGTACAGTACTTAGTGTATTTACTGTTTTCTAAATCATAGGGGTATGCATGCTAGATTGCTTGTGCTATTTACTCTGTGCTGTATGTTCATTGCTTGTTAGTAGGAATTTATGCTAGTCATGGTAGGTTGTTAAGTGAATGCCCTATGGGTTATATGCAGTAAGAATCGCATAGCCTTAGAATATTTGATTTAGTTCTATTGCGCAGCTCTTGTTTGAGTCAAACCGTTCTAGGATAGAATCTTGTATTCGAATGTCTATTTGTTTCACGCTGCATATGACGGGGTATTCACGAGGTAACTCTTTATGACTAGTAGGGATTTCGTTATAACAAGGGTAATGTTATGGGTTGGAATTCCTAGGAAGCTAGGAAGAGTGTGTACATATGCTGGTGCGGGCATATGGGTATAGATATCGGCGAAGAACTACTTGGACACTTCGGGATGGGACTCGGAACGAGCAATGATAGGTGTGGAAGGTAGTAGTAGAGCTCCTACTACCGGAAGCACATGATCAATGCTTGAGTCGGGGAAACTCATGAGGAATCCAAGGAGTTGAGTGTGAGCGTCGTTAGATTGAGTTATTATGTACTAATAACTCGTTGTAATTTCTACCTAGAAATGGCCATCACTAGGAGAAACAACACTGCCGAGCCAGAGACTGGTGTCGGGATCACTGCGGAGCAGATCCGGGAGATGGTTGCTGCCGAGGTGGCACATGCGATCGGGGAGGCGATCCCCGAAATTATCACTACCATCCGTGACGAGGTGGTAAGTCTGATGGAGGAGCGCATTGCTGCAATTCCACCACCGGTAGGAGGACAATCGCGTACACGAGAATTTCAGTAACGGGATCTCTCTGCTTGTTCTCCGCCTGAGTTCAAGAGGGACCCGAATCCGATTATCAGTATGCGATGGATATCAGGCATGGAGTGCGCATTTTTGACCAGTGGTTGCCCCAACAACTTAAAGGTTCGCTTTGCGGTGAATTTGCTACGTGACGGAGCGAAGGATTGGTGTGCTACGGCGTTGACGTGGGCTGAATGTATTACTATGACCTGGGAGGAGTTTGTCACCCGGTTCCGTGCATAGTACGTGCCCCCGGTAGAGATGGAGAGGATCACGAAGGAGTTTTTAGAGCTCACTCAGACGACAGAGACTATGAAAGAGATGAACCGGAAGTTCATAGAGATGGCGATGTTCTGTCCTCAGTATGCTGCTTCGGGGGACATGAAGATGTCTCAATACAAGGACATGTTACGTACCGAGATTAGGGAGTTCGTGAGCACTGCGCAATATGCTTCACTCACTGCGATGATAGGGCTGCCCGGAGATGGGAACTCGAGTTAGAGACTCAAGCGAAGAAGAGAAAGGCGGAACAGGCGGTGACGCCAATCTCTGTGGTACCGAAGAAGTCAAGATTCTCGGACTCATGCTCGAGCCCAAGGAGCGGTGGGTTTAAGCCTGGGGATGCTAGTGGGAAGAGAATTGATGGATGCTTCAAGTGTGGGCAGGCCGGTCATTTCAGTCGAGATTGTAAAGTACCATTAATGGTCTGTTTTAACTGCAAGCAGACGGGTCACGTGAAGGCCAATTGTCCGAACGCGAGGGTAGCTGATGGGAGTGGGGCACAGAGGGCTTCTGCGAATGCCCCACTACGTATTACTGATAGTCGAGTGGGTCAGCCGGGGACGGAGACAACCCGAGGTAGAGTCCACCAGCTGAAGGTGCACGAGGCGCAGGCAACGCCTAAGGTGGTGGCAGGTACATTTCATTGCTCTTCCTCTTTGTCCTTCCTATCTCTGCGGTATGTTTTTTTTTATGTGATTAAATTGCACGTTAGTTACGTTCCTAGTTAACTTGGTGCCCGCGGTAGTGATGTTTGATAGCAGGGCTACTCATTCATTTGTGTCTCGCACTTTTAGCGAGAGTTTAGGCCGAGTTGTAGGGCGGTTAGGGTGTCCTCTGGTAGTCGAGGTTGCTGATGACATGACCTTGACGGTTTTGGATGTCTATCAGGGATGCACATTGGAAATCTTGGGTGTGAGGTTTCCCATCGACCTAATTCCGATTGCTATGCGTGAGCTACGTGTGATTGTGGGAATGGATTGGATGGATACGTTTGATGCGGAGATTGTTTGTCGTCACAAACAAGTGCGAGTTCGAACCCCAAGCGGGGGAGAACTGTTGGTTCAGGGAGACTCGCGTAGACGGAATTTAACGATATGTTCAGCTGCGAAGGATCGGAGGTATTTACAGCATAGTGGGCAAGGATACTTGGCATATGTGTTAGACACGCGAGTTGACGAGGAAAGAAGACTGCGGAAGACGTGCCAGTCGTACAGGAGTTTACCGATGTGTTTCCCGATGAATTTACGGGGATACCTTCCGAGCGACAGGTAGAGTTTCGAATTGATTTGGTTCCGTGTGCTGCTCCAGTGGCCAGGGCACCTTACCGCCTGGCTCCACCGGAAATGAAGGAGCTGTATGCGCGGTTAAAGGAGCTTCTCGAAAAGGAGTTCATTAAGCCGAGTTGTTCACCGTGGGGAGCCCCTATTTTGTTTGTGAAGAAGAAGGACGGGTCTCAACGGATGTGTATAGACTACCGCGAGCTGAATAAGCTTACGGTGAAGAATCGTCATCCTCTGCCAAGGATTGACGATCTGTTCGACCAACTTCAGGGAGCCTCGTGGTTCTCTAAGATTGATTTGAGGTCGGGATATCATCAGATGCGAGTAAGGAGTGAGGATACGGAGAAGACGGCCTTTCGCACGCGTTATGGCCATTACGAGTTTGTGGTGATGCCTTTTGGGCTCACCAATGTACCAGTAGCATTCATGGACCTCATGAACCGGGTATGTAGCCCGATGTTGGACCGGTCGGTGATCGTGTTCATTGACGATATTCTCGTATATTTGAAGACAAAGGAAGAGCACGAGACGCATTTGCGAGAGGTTTTAGATGTTTTGAGGCGGGAGAAGCTTTATGCTAAGTTCTCCAAGTGCGAATTCTGGTCATGAGAGGTCCAATTCCTAGGACATGTCGTGAATCAGAATGGTATTATGGTCGATCCGGCCAAGATTTCAGCGGTGATGCGGTGGGAAGTGCCGAAAACTCCCACCGAGGTACGGAGTTTTCTATGGTTGGCGGGGTACTATCGGAGATTTATCCAAGATTTCTCCAAGATTGCGTTACCTTTGACCCGTTTGACAAAGAAATCTGCAGCTTTCAGCTGGGGTGAGGAGCATCAGAGGGCTTTCGAGGAGCTACGCAGACGGTTATGCGAGGCTCCGGTATTAACCTTGCCAGAGGGCATGGAGGATTTGGTGGTGTACTGTGACGCTTCCCATCAGGGCTTGGGTGTCGTGCTCATGCAGCGCGGTAAGGTTATAGCCTACGCTTCGAGACAGTTGAAGCCTCATGAGACGAACTACCCGACTCATGACTTAGAATTGGGAGCGGTGGTGTTTGCTCTCAAGATTTGGAGGCATTATCTATATGGTGTCAAGTGTACGATTTACACTGACCATAAGAGTCTCAAATACCTGATGGATCAGCAGAATCTCAATATGCGTCAGAGAAGGTGTCTCGATGTGGTAAAAGACTATGATTGCGAGATACTTTACCACCTGAGTAAAGCGAATGTGGTCGCGGATGCACTTAGTCGACATCCGGTTGGTGAACCACTGCGGGGTTTGTGTCAATGATTGGCGTGGTCGCACCTCTTCGTGAGTCGTTAGATAGTGCTCAGAAAGTGGCAATATTAACTGAGAATGCCAAACGTTAGAGGGTGTCGGGAGAAATCCCGAATTTTGTCCAGGATAGTCGAGGATTACTGACTCGACACGGTAGAGTTTGGGGTTCCTTTCACCGGTAGGAATCGGCAGATACTGTTGGACGAGGCGCATAAGTCTAAGTTTCCGATTCATCCGGGAGCCACAAAGATGTACTGAGACCTGCGAGAGGATTATTGGTGGCTCGACATGAAGCGGGATGTCGCCAAATGTGTAGAGGTATGCATGACTTGTCGGAAGGTCAAGGCGGAGCACCAACGACCACATGGGAAATTGCAGCCTTTGGAGATTCCGGTATGGACGTGGGAGCCCGAAGCGGAGATGCGCGAGAACTATCCCGAGTTATTCGCCGACCGAGACTTCGAGGACGAAGTCTAAGCCAAGCGGGGGAGAGTTGTAAAGCCCGTGTCTCGGTACGGTTTTAATTTTCGTTTTTCCGTCTTTATTTAATTATTGTGTTTGTAAGCTTTTGGTCCTTAGGGGTTAAATATTTAAAAATTCAAGTGTGGTGGGTTAAAATTTTGGCAAGACGTTATAGCGAGGGACTAGAGTTGGCAATTGGTGAAAGTTGCATGGGCCGGGCCTTGAGGACCGTATCTATTACCTCATGGCCTTGATATTTAAGCAAGGAAAAACCCTATTAGGTTATAAAACCTTATCTTTCTCTCCTCCGTCCCTCCCTTGCGCCGTGAACCACCCAAGGCCCCAGCGCCGCCGCCGTTGTTTGCAGCCGGCGAGAGCCAGATTGACGAGAGAGATAGAAGACGTCGAGCCGTCGCGTTTGCTGTTGCGTTTTTCGAGAGGTAAGGGCTTTCTCTTCTTTTCTTTTCTTGTTTTCCCTTCCACCGTGAAGCCACCACCGCCGCCGCCGCCGCAGCCATGGCTGCCGACGGGTGTGCCGCCGTGCACCACCGTTAGGTGGTTTGCGGGGTTGTTCGCGAGAGAGAAGTACTTCTCTCTTTCTCTTCTCTTCTTTCGTGTCGGCATTGAAAATCCAAGAAAAACTCCATCACCGCCGGTGGCCACCGCCGTCGGAGGTGGCAGAGGGTGGTGCGTGGTCTTGTCCATCTCGTTGAAAACCCAAAAGCCCTTAATCGTTTTAAAAATAAAAAGGTTATCATTTTATGTGAAAGTGTGCAATCATCCACTGTTTTGCGTCGCCATAACTTTTCCGTCGTAGCTCGGTTCGAGACGAAACTGGTGCCCATGGTTCACATTCTGTGTCGGGCACATTTTTCGTGTTTTAGCGAAAATCTGATTAAGCTTCTAACTGTGTGAAAAATAGCTATTTTTACAGCAGGTCTGAATCTGCCAGAATGACGTTTCAGTTTTAGAAAAATCATATAAAATCGTAGGAAAATCGTTAGCACGCGTATAATATGTCCCTGGAAAGCTAAGACCTAGACTATCTGATTGTAAAACTTAATCTCTAGATTTGGGGGTCTAGAAAGGGTTAAACAGGTCTCGAACAGACCTGCAGTTGGGCCGAAAAGACGAAATATCACTCGTTTAATCTTATGCTTATAATTAAGGGTCCCGGGTTCCGAATTGACACTATATAGCGCTTATTTAGGTGTCGAGAAGTGATTTTGGGGTTGGCTAGCTCGTGTGATCGTTCGAGATTTCTACATCGCTTTTGAGGTGAGTTCACTCACTACGTAGAACTATGGTTATATTTACATCACTGTATCTTGCTTGTGCTATGTGGTATTACTTGTTACGTGGTACTAAATGGTGTGTCTAGTATGGACCTTGGAGGTCGTGTAAACTCGGTGGGACCGAGGGCTCGGTGGGACCGAGGACTGTGTACACGAGTGGCGTAGGAACTCGGTGGGATCGAGGGATACGCACACGATTATCGTGTGTCATCGGGGGGACCGATGGTTGCTTGGTTAGGTGTGTTGGTGTGAGTTTGCTTGTTAAGGATGCGTTCTTTGACTTGTATGCTTGGTTTCGTGTATCTATCTGTTTAAGGGGGTAATGCTATATAATTGTGTTGTGCGTGGTGTTGAATTCACTAAGCTTTGTGCTTACCCTTGACTATAAACTGTGGCTTCAGGTACTAGTGGCTCCAAGGCGTGACGGTACACACTGGCGCGTACGAAGGGCTCTTTGCAGTCATAAGATTTAATTTATATTTAAAAACAATTTAACTCCGCTACTTAGTTAAATGTGAACGTTTATTATTTAAGTTTGCAAATGAAACGGTTATTTGGATTATTAATGGTGTCTTATGCAATTGAATGGTTATTTTTAAAATTTAAAATTTTTTTGAAATTTTTGGGATGTTACAATACAGTTGGTCACCTTTAGCTGGTTGTTGATGTGGCTTCCCATCATCATCTTCTCTATTTGGTCCCACATCTTTTTCGATGAACCCTTGAAGTTATCTATACAAGCATAGATGTCATTTGGTAGACTTTGAAGAAGGTACGATTTGGCTAGCTTTTCTGCATCGTACATTTCCTTTTCATCCTTAGTAAAATCACCAACAGATTTCCGAATCTGTCGCTTTGGACTTCCTTCAGCTGGGTTTCCTGGTACCACTTTCATTGGCCAATCTTGTGGACCCTCAGTCAGGCATTTGTATATATCTTCATAGTTGGATTTTGCTTCTATGAAGTTCATAAATCGGTCATGCCACTGAGGATACTCTCCCCGAAAGATCACCGGGGGCTTTTGGTCAGAACCGATGGCTAAAGCTTTCCTTGAGTTCATCTTTACTTCTTAACTTAAGAGCATTGTAATGATCGTTAGGCAAGCAGGATGATCCGAATATAATAAAAAAATCGAAGAAACACAGAAACACAGGACATGGTCTAACAGGATATCGGTCAAACGAGAAACCGGAGTATGCAAGATACCGGTCGAAGGAAAGACCGGAGTAAGCAAGTACCCGATCGAAGGGTAAGACCGGAGTAGCAAGTACCCGGTCGAAGGGTAAGACCGGAGTAGCAATTAACCGGTCGAAAGGTAAGACCGGAGAATGCTAAGGTCCGGTCAAAGGGAATGACCGGAGATTACAACTACCCGGTCGAAGGAAAGACCGAAGTACACAAGTACCCGGTCGAAAGTGCAAGATCGGGGAATACAAGTATCTGGTCGAATGGAAAGACCGGATAGAGTAAGTACCGGTCGAAGGCTCAGGTCGAATGACAATCGGTCAAAGGAATAAATACGATAAACACAACTAACAGTTAAGATCGATTAGCGTAAAGGACCGATAAACACGATGAATCGACCGAAGAACCCGATGAATTTCTGGATTCGACCGAAACCAAACCCAGGACCTTCGATCCTTCGATCGAAAGACACACAGATAAACACCCTAAAATTCGACCGGATGCGATAGATAACACAAAGAACTCACTTAGACCGAAGTTTTGCAAAAATTGATAAATCCAGACTCGATCGATAGCAGAAAAACAAATTTTTCAGAAAAGAATTTTCGATCGAAACACAGAGAAAAAAAAACTTAACTTTGCAGATATCGAAAAGTCAGATAAACACAGAATGTAAACACTAACAATCAATTAACGCAAGAAAAGCAATTATCACAAGTAATTGATTTTAGGGTTTTAGACAATCCTTTTTACTGGATCAAACCTTTTTGCCTATCTGCTCTGATACCAATTGTAGATCCCAGTGCAATGCAAAACAGAATATCAACAATCAAAGATGAACAAATTATAGGCCACATCAACTAGTCATATGATTTATAATACTTCAAAGGGTTTAGGTTTACAGAGAGAATTTCTGATAAAGGTATGTAAACCTAATGACTAGAAAACTGAATAATGAATTTCTAACCTAACAAATGAAATAAAATTAACTTTAAATACTTAGGCTCGCAGGCTTAACGGGCTTATGGGCTTTTAGGCCCAACAAGCTTACAAGTATGATAACTTGACATTTTATACCCTGAACTTCTATTTAACTAACAAAGTAGCCCTAACAATTAGTGTCACTATAAATAGGTGTTAACCCTTGTAATTGAACATAATTCAAATATACAAAATGTAGTCTTCTAAAAATTCTCTCTCTCATTAGTGTAGTTTCTATTTCTAATAAATGTTCTAATAAATTCTACTCCTATCCTATCCTACCTAGACTATTACAAAATCTTGAATGTCTAAATCTAGGGTCCTACAAGTGGTATCAGAGCTAGAGTCGATGATATTTTTCTCGATACGATTGGAGCTTGACGTTTCAAGCATTTTAAGCCCGATCTACTCGTAAGTTCATCCAAATTCTAAATCCTCTTGAAGTACTGTTCCTAATCACATTCCAGATCTATTACAATTCGTAGAATTTCATTTCGACATTTTTTGAAAATTTTCGAAATTTTCGGTATTCTCTTCACGTCAAATTTGTTCGATCCGAAAATTCGTTGCATGAATCGATTTGAATTGTCAAGATCTATTCTTTATTGAATTTCGAGCGATCTAAAAGTTTCGGATTTGAATTTCGTCGAAAATTGAGCGAGTTATGAGCATTTTAAGCCGTTCGCCGGAATTTTTAGATCTCGCCGGAATCTGACCGAAATTTGACGTTTTGAGCATTGATATTGTCACATCTCTTCCAGATCTGTTATTCATGTCATTCTCGATTGTTTGAAGTATTTTTGAGCAAGAAAATCGAGTTTTATGTTATGTTGAACATCACCTCGCCGGAAAAACGAGTTGCCGGAAAATTTACTGTTCACTCGCCGGAAAAACGGGATTCAAGTTGTGATTATGTCAAATTTTCATCCAGATCTGTTCTACAATGTTTATATAAGTTTTTGGATCGATTTAGAGCATGAAAAGCGATGAATATGTGATCTGTTAAAAAAATATCGTCGGAAAATTTGAGATCGCTGGAATTTGTATTACTTCGCCAGAAAAACGTAGATGTCGTATCTGTAGCCGGATTCTTACTGTAAATTTGTTCATATTTGATTATTTGTTCATATTTGATTATTTGTTCATCTTAATCCGTTTGCAAGAGTTTACATCAAGAATTTGGAGGTTTTGGAAGAAGTTGCCGAAAAAAGTTGTTATCTCGCCGGTCTTTGACTGTTACAACATAGGTTGAAATTTTCACGATGAAAGGTTGCCTTTGTTGCTGGAAAATTGTTATTTGATGACTAATAAGTCATTATGATGCAACAAGAATCTGTTTGATTGTGATTTTTAAGCAAAGTGAAAAAAAAAATGTAAATCGTGATTTTATGTGTGAAGAAGAAGGTGAATAGCGAACTAACGGACATCTGTTAGTCCAGTTAGTGTTTCTAACATTTTTGGTCCAACTTCCGTTATTTTGGCCAAAAATTGTTTCTCAACCCCTACCAAATGGTGCATGATCATTTGTTCCTCACTCAAGCGAAATGTATATGTCTTTCTAGCAGAATTCTTATTCGATTCGCGGTTAACGACAAATTCGTTGTTAAACACTAAGTATGCATCGGTTCGTCACGTAAAATCCTCTTGTTGTCATTCTTGTGGGCTTAACATAACAACTTGGATTTCAACATTTTAAGATGCTTCGAAGTGCACTTAGTCGAGCTTATGGAGTACTTCGGATCCGGTTTTAAAATCGAAATTTCAAGAGTGAGAGCAACGTTAAATGGGGAGCCGAGCCTATCTTTGTCAACTTGCGCCAAAGTTTTACAAAGCAAATGAAGGGGGAGATAAGATTAGAGCTTAAAGATGTGATTTACTTTCCAAAACTTTAGGGGGGGGAATGTTAGTGCATTGAAAGTATTGGAAAGTAAATCCATTTTACATGTATTGTAAATGTATTGTAAAGAGCTTAAAGTGTAAGGGTTTGTGCTTACATAGTGTAGCAAAGGTGGTAGGTAGGATTAGTGTAACTATAAATAGGTGTTAACCCTTGTAATTCAACATAATACAAATATACAAATGTAGTCTTCTAAGAATTCTCTCTCTCATTAGTGTAATTTTCTATTTCTAATAAATGTTCTAATAAATTCTACTCCTATCCTATCCTACCTAAACTATTACAAAAGCTTGAATGTCTAGATCTAGGGTCCTAAAGGACGACACTCGAGAGATCATCATATCGTTCCTAAAGAGTGTCCAAGTGAACATGCAAAAGACAGTGAAACAGATTCGAACAGACAATGGCACAGAATTCAAGAACAATACTGTTGAAGATTATCTCGATTCGTTCGAGATAACACATCAGTTTTCTATTGCCAGAACGCCTGAACAGAACGGGGTAGTAGAAAGGCGAAACATAACTCTAGTCGAGACTGCTCGCACTATGCTTAGTCAGTCTGACTTAACTCAATTCTTGTGGGCTGAAGTTGTTTTGACTGCATGTTATACGCAGAATCGCTCAATCATTCAGCGTCATTTCGGTAAAACACCATATGCTTTATTAAATAACAGAACACCAAGCATTAAGAATTTTCATTTTTTTGGATGCAGGTGTTACGTGCTTAATGACAAGGAGAGCTTGAACAAGTTCAGTCTGAAAGGTATGGAAACGGATTCGTGATGGAGAGCTTGAACAAGTTCAGTCTGAAAGAAGTTCAGAACCCGTCATTACAGGAGTTTTAGCTTCTAGACGCATCAGTCCAGAACCTGGTTCTAAACTTCCTAATTCTGATAAGGCTTCTACGTCTACTTCACATTTAATAGAATTAGATTTATTGTTTGAACATTTCTATGATGAGTTTCTAGGTACTAAAGTGACTAAACCTGTTGTGATTGACATTTCTGAAGAGTCAAGTGACAATCAACCATTCACAACAGATGTATCAACTGAATTAGTTCCCCCGATTCAAATAGAAACTCCAGATCAGACAAATACCCAATCAGTTGCAGTTGTACAAAATGTTGAATATCCAGGAGTTTGACATTTAGTTGCGTGTACAAAATTGCCTATTCAACAGACAACAAGTGTTCCAGCAGATGAAGCTTCTGCACCAGTCACTTCAACTGAACCCCAACAAGAAGATGATAGATACTTAGATGATCAACATGATCAGTGTAGTTATAATCCACTCCCTCGCATTAACGAGTGGACCAAAGAGCACCCGGTACATCAAATTATCGGTGATCCTTCGAAACCGGTGTAAACTAGGTCTGTTACAGTGAACAAGTGCATGTACGATTCTTTCTTGAGCAAGATAGAGCCTACTCGCGTATCAGAGGGTCTTGAAATCCAGATTGGATTGTGGCTATGCAAGAAAACTCAATCTGTTCAAGGGATTGAAAGTTTTGGAGACTCGTGCCACGTTCAGAAGGAAAGACAATTATTGGCACTAAATGGGTGTTTAAAAACAAGAAAGATGAAGATGGTATCGTAATTCGCAATAAAGATCAACTTGTAGCAAAAGGATATCGGCAAGAGGAAGGCATAGATTTTGAGAAAACATAGGCACCAATTGCATGCTTTAAGGAAATCAGAATGTTTCTCGCCTATGTTGCACATAAGAATTTCACCGTTTATCAGATTGATGTGAAAACAACCTTTTTGAATGACATTCTAAAAGAAGAAGTCTACGTTTCACAACCAGAAGGGTTCGTCAACGCTGAAAAGCCAGATCATGTCTATATATTTGACATAGCCTTTTATGGATTAAAACAAGCCCCTCGAGCCTAGTATGAAGTACTTTCAAAGTTTTTAGTCAAGTCTGAGTTTTCCAAAGGTAAAATCGATACTACTCTTTTCATCAAGAAAGAAAAAGGCGATATTATTCTCATACAGATTTATGTTGATGACATAATTTTTGGTTCGACAAACCCTAAGTACTGTAAGAATTTTTCTGCCCTAATGGTGTCACGGTTTCAAATGAGTATGATGGAGAGATGAATTTTTTTCTCGGATTACAAGTTATAAAATTTCCAACGGGGATTTTTATTAACCAAGCAAATTACATTTATGATATTTTAAGGAAATTTAAAATGGAAAATTGTACTCCAATAAGTACCTCGATGGCACCTGGAACTAAGATCGGAGCTGATTTGAATGGAAAAGTTGTTTATCTTAGAACCTATAGAGGCATGATTGGTTCTTTATGTTCTCGACTTGTTTGTGTGCGAGTTATCAGGCTAAGCCCAGAGAGTCACATCTTTCTACTGTCAAAAGAATTTTTAGATATCTGAAGGGGACTGCAGATCTTGGTCTGTGGTATCCTAAAGATACATGATTCGAACTTACCGCATATTTAGATGCAGATCATGTTGGTTGCATAATAGACAGGAAAAGTACTTCGGGACATATACAATTCTTGGGAGATAAGCTCGTGAGTTGGGCTTCAAAGAAACAACCGTGCGTATCTACTTCAACAGCCGAAGAAGAATACGTAGATGTGGCTAGCTGCTATTCTCAGGTGTTGTGGATGCGGATGCAACTCCGAGATTATGGCTTCCATTACAACAAAATCCCGATTTACTGCGATTCCAAGAGCACTATCGCTATTTCTACAAACCCTGCCCAACACATAAAAATGAAGCACATTGACGTGCGATATCACTTTATCAAATATAATGTCGAAAATAGTACGATTGAACTTTACTTTGTAAACACGGATTATTAGCTTATTGATTTATTCACCAAGCCTTTGGACGGAAAGAGATTTAATTTTCTCATTTCGAAATTAGGCATGCAAAATCTCAAAACATAATATGTCTTTACCTTATACAGTTTGATTTATAATTTTTCTTCATGTCTAAATGATATCTGCACTGAAGGTTTGCTAATGATTTCAGGGGGAGTGAGTTACAAGATTAGATTATCTAAATTCGAGGGGGAGTTAGTGAAATCTTATATGATTTGCACCGAAATATTTTTTATGATGCATATTTTCAGGGGGAGTAAGAGTAAATGATTTTTGATTAACTCATATCAGAACTCGTGTTTCAACATTTTATTTTTCATGTTTCTTTTTCAATAAGACTTTGAATACGATTTTGATATTTTGACGACTTTTTGATGTTATGCAGATTTTGAGGGGGAGCTTACAAGGTTTATGGTCAGTTAATCATGACTTGAGGAGGAGATATGAATGTTATATTCATTATTTGATTTTTAAACACTTTGAGATTGTTAATATGTTCGAAAGAAGGATGACTTTTAGACATGAAAACATTTTTCTTAAATGTTTAAACCACTTCTGTATTCTCAAAAATATTTCATGAATTTAGAAGTGGGATTTTAAATGTTTTCATAAATGAGGATTATTGATTTACTAACCTTGTGTTTCCTAAGATAAATACTTGTGTATTATATTTTCCATATACTGTGAAGTATTGATACACACAGGTTCAGTTTTTCTTATTGATTTTGTTATTACCATGTCTCAAAATAAAACAATTTTTCGATGGTAATACACCCCGTTTGAATTTCAATGTTTGTTGAACGTTATATTCATTCAAACATAAGCGATTCTTTCATGATTGTTTATATTTGTTCATATAGACATATTCCAATTATTTCATGACCGAAGCTTTTCATGTTTATCATTCATATTTGATCTTTCTGATACATTGTTAGATTCACAAATAAGTCTTTTGTATTCATTTCATTCATTCAAATATACTTGTTATGAGAAAATCTTCAAAGTTCAAAATGCTCAAATAATCATGATATTATGGAGTATACATTAACTGACAGTGTGATTCATATTATGATATTCTTAATTGTTTAAGCTAAACTGTTGAACAACACTACTGTTTTAGGACAAATTTCATGGGCTCAGTGTGTAAGCTTAATGAACTTCTATGGATTCACATTAACCAGTGTTTCCTACCCAAGAAGTTCTCCCTGAGCTATTAAGGGGCAAGGGTTCATATATCAAAGAGTGGGGGAGGAAGTTCATACGGTTGAACAACCTCATTGTGCTGAGCGGAAAAATGGAAAAGAGAGTTTGGTTAGAAGTGAGCATAATGATACAAAGAAAGAGGGTGTGAGAACAGAGTTAAAAGAATATGAGAACTTTGCACCAAATACTTTCTGAGTTGGGCAACCACATTACTTATTGTTTCACAATTCTTTCGTGAACATCATTGAAATATGCAGTGAGCCCATGCCAACTCTTGACTTAACCCCACCAGCTACTCATTTCTTTCTTAACAAAGAAATGTTTCATATTTTCATGGGGACACAACATATATGCTTTCTGATCTTACTCTGAAGACTTGGAAATTGAAAAAGAAGGAAGTTTACCCCACCTTCGCACTTCGATCATGCACATTGAGTCGTGGAAAACTTGTTATCTCTCAACAATTTACACAATCTGAGCCTGATAAAGCACAAAATGCTTAAATTCTTTCATACACAAGCACGTACACACAGAAAACTCGTTTTTCTGTCGGAACGTTCATAGAGTTACCTTGTGTGTGTCCCAAAATGCAATCATTCAATCAAGTAAATCAATAAACAATACGATAATGCAAACCTGATATTGATTAATCAAACGATTCAACAGATTACAAGTTCTTGAAATTGATATATCTCTCTCTGTTTCTCTCTTCACGGCGCACCAAGCAGAACTGCAGCCTTCTCACTATGTTAATTCTCAATTAAGCCTCTTAACCCTAATTACAACTAACCTAAACATATTTATACTTAGGGCATAAGCCTAATGGGCTTGGCTTGCTTTGAAATGGGCTTTCCAAGGCTTGGCCCAAATACACAAATAACTAAAATCTAAAGCCTAATAAAATAAATACGAAAACATACTTTGACTATTTATTACAAAAGGACCCTAGACTATATGTTGAGACGACTATAACAACTTTAACTTCAGATTTCCATCTTCAGATAATTATGATCTTGACTCCAATAAATATGTGCTTTAACAATCTCCCCCTTTGGATCAAGATCATTCTTTAAGCTCAGAAAATGTAATCTTCCTCTTTGTTTTCCGAATGTAGCAATCTCTCCAATCGATGAGAATATCTTTTGGAAAGAAATTATCTCCAGTTTCAGCTCGGAATGCTTCAGCAAATCATCTTCAAAGAAAATTTCTTCAAAGCAACAAATCTTCATAATATCTTCAGAAATTATTTCAAAAACTTTTGATCTCTGCATTTCTTGATTGATGTATCGTCAAGAAATTTCTTCCACCATTGATCTTGCAAACAGAACCACTAATTATCCGTCAATTCATTAAGATGTTCATCCAGATCTTTGCAAATCTAGAAAAATTAGAAAATGAAGTGTAACACCTGAATCAACAAATGAATCAGTTAAAATTGCCTGTCCGTAACACAAAGTCACTGTGTGTAACTAATTCACAATATAAAGGAGCTTTTATGATGTTCACTCCCCCAGGGCTTCCATTCAATCTTCGAAAAACCACAAAAGTAATTTCTATGAACGTTATGACAAAAAAACACATTCTTTGTATGTTCGTGCAAGTGATAGAATAAATTAAGCATATAATGTTTGCTTATAAGGCTCGAAAAGTGTAAACCACTGAGACAACAGTTAGTTAAACACAGACTCAATGTGCGTTAGTGAAGTGTGAAGGTGGGGCAGATTTCCTTCTCTTCAATATCCAGATTTACCAAATGAAAATCAGATAGCATATGTGTTGCGTCCCCTTTGAAAACGAAACATTTTCTTGTTGAGAAGAAAATGAGTAGCTGGTGGGTTAATGTCAAGAGTTGGCATGGGCTAGTTGCCTGTTTCAATAATGTTCACCAAGAATTGTGAAGCATTAGAAATGTGGTTGCCCGGCTCAGAAAGTAGTTGGTGCAAAGTTTGAAAATTCTTTTACTCTGATCTCACACCCTCTTTCTTTTAGTCTTTAAGCTCACAGCTAACCGAACTCTCTTTTGACATATTCTCTCATCACACATCCCACACTCATTTCTTTTTGAACTCCTCATATTCAATCACTACATGATTAACTTCTTGGGTAGGAAACACTGGTTAACGTGAATCCATAGAAGTTTCTTTGAAGTCCTAGCACACTGATCCCATGTTTTCCTATAAAGCATATAATGCTCAGATGGTTTAACTTTATCAGTTAAAGCTCAATGATGAATCAGAAAACATTTAAAATCACACTTCCAATAGAAGAAATCTGTTTGAGAATCGGGAAGTGGTTTGAACATTTAAGAACATTTTTCTTATGATTGAAAGTTGTCCTTCTTTCAACCATGAATGAGATGAAGAAAAGAAATTATACCTTTCGAGTACAGTCTCACATCTCGCGAAGTCAAGCTTAAAGTCATAAAGATATGATCTTGTAAGCATCTCTCAACCTACAAAAGTCTTAAGGTCTAGTCAAAGTAACTTTATTCACTGAAATTGAAATGACATAAAGCAGTAAAACACTTAGTGTACGAGTTCTGATCAGAAATAATCAGAAGTCATCACCTTTACTCCCCCTGAAATTATGCATCAGAAAATTTATAAGTGAAAAATATAATCATTAACTCCCCCTCAATATCATATCTGACATATGCATAAAATTTCAGAAAAGTATGCACTCCCCCTTGATGGTTGATTTCCTCATTGGAGTATTGGAGTACAATCTCTTATCAGCACAGGAGTAAGGTCTTTTGATCACTGAAGTACGAGTCCGAAACTGTTGTGTTTAGAAGTCAAACTTCGTTGAAGTATGAGTCCTAAGCTGATTTACTTAGAAGCCTTCGTTCTCTTATTCCTCCTTCACAATAGGTGCCTACAACACAGATTCAACCTTTTTCTTTGGTACCCACTGGTATTTGGGTCCATGTTTGTTAGTTGCAGTTCTTATGGGAATAACAGAGTAAGAACCATACCAAAAATGATCACTTGTTTTATGAACAAGATCATGTGTACGACAGTAAGAACAATAGAATTGCTTACCTGACAACCTGATTAATTGATTTCTCGAGTAGATATGTTCAGGTTTACCTTTATGTACATTGTTCTTCTCAACATTATGGTTATGTACACATGACTTCTTTCCCTTCTCATTTTCAACTGGTTTCTTCCAGACCAGTTCTTCTTCTTCTTCTTCGTATCTTCTCCTTCTTCTTCTTGAACAATCTACATTGTCATCAAAGAAAATGTTAGTAGTACGAATCTGATCAAATGAATTGACTAAACTTTTTGAAGAAACAGATTTCAAATGTGAACTTGAGGCTGTCTTTTTGAAGTCAGCTGAATTATTTCTAGGTGTGTGGATTTGTGACTCTGGAGTCGTTTGCTCAGTCACCACCACCTTTGAAACAATCTTTTCAATCTCTTTAATCTTTGAAGCAAAGTTGTCTCTTTCTTTAACAAGTTGGTCAATCTCTTTCTTGAATTCAGACTTCGCTTTTTGATCTTTCAAGGCACTTTCAGATAAGTCAGATAGCTTCACAATCAACTTTCTAATCTCATTTTCAAAGAAATTTCTATCTTCTTCAAATCCCTTCTCAGCATCATTTCTCTGGCCGGATATTTCTTTAAAGAATCCAGCGTTCTTCTGTTCAATGGCCTTCTTTTCTTTGGCAAACTTTTCCCTTTCCAGAATAATTACTTTCTCAAATTCAGAAGTCTTTTGAGAAAGATTTAAACATTTCAGCTCAACCGTCCTCTTTTCCTCTGCACTTTTTCTCGAAAAATCTGAGAATTTCTTTACAAATGCTTTCTTTTCAATCTCAAAATCAGATCTTTCTTTGGCCATCTTTTTCTCCAGATCAGATATCTTCTTTTGAAGATCAGCATTTGCACTCTCGAAATCAATAACTTTCTCATTGTTCTCAACAGAATCTAGTTTCTGGATTTGAGCATTCAAAGCAGCAATCTTTTCTTTTAGTTCAGAATTCTCAAATTCTAGAAACTTTACTCTTGAAGACAACTTTGGTCTTGTCTCAATCTTCTCAATATGTTCCCATAATAGCTTTCCTGTAGCATTTTACTGTCTAATGTAAAGTAAATCTCTTTTGAAATCTCTTTTGACATTCCTTTCGTTAGGAAAGCTCGAGCTAATATGTCAGCTTCATGCCTTTTTCTTTGCTCGTCTGAGTACATATCAAGAGGTAATTTATACTCTCTTTGTTCATCTTGACCATTTTGTCCAGCTACGGTGAGAAGTTTAGTTGGAGGTGTCATGATTTCTTCTTTCAGAGATTTTCTGATATAATCTCCCAAATCATTTCGATCGAAGAAGTCTATGAACTGATTTTTCCATGCATCATACTCTCCTTTGAAAAGTACTGGTGGATTCTCATCCATACTGATTGAAGGAGCTTTGCTGATAGTCATTCTTATGCAATAAGAAACTGGTATTGATCGTTAGTCCAGATAAAATTTGATCACACAAGAAATTTTGTCCCCCTAGGCAGACTTAGCAGGGGGGATGTGCTTCGACCGTTAAGTTATAAGACCGGAACTTTGCTTGACCGATAAAATTGATTCGACCGGTAACTTGTTAAGTCTGGTCGAGTGATTTGACCGATATAGATGCTTTGACCGATATGACTCGACCGATATACTCTTAGACCGGTGTTACTCGACCGATATACCCTTAGACCGATAGTGTGCTGTGTGAGTACCGGTCGAATGCTAATAACCGATAAACCTTTGACCGATAAAAGCTTAGACCGGGTGAACTGTGAGTGTATCGGTCGAATGCAATAGACCGATAGAATGCAAGACCGGATGGATGTTCGACCAACACTAAACAAGACCGATATGTTCGACCGATAAAAGCTTAGACCGGGTGAACTGTGAGTGTATCGGTCGAATGCAATAGACCGATAGAAAAGAGTTCGACCGGAAGAGCAAAGACCGATATGTTCTTGATGCATTATCGACCCAGAAACCAAAATCAGCCCAGAAAACAAATCAAAACTCAAAATTGAACAACCAAACTTTTCTAAAACGATCAATTTACCAACTAGAACAGATTACAATCAATTAATTTCAATAAAAACCACTTTAAGAACAAATTGATTGATGACACAGTGCCGACTTCGTGAACGAACCCAGAACAACAAATTCAACAAATTGATAATCAAAATCGATGCAATAATCAAATCAATCAATACCCAATCACTATAACAGGTAAAACAAACACAATCCAACCAATAATAACTTGAAAGAACAATCACACAATAAAAATTATGAATCTTTTTACAGAAAAATAGAACCGAACAAAAAAACTTATTCAATTCAATTTGTTTAGCTCTGATACCAACTGTGTGTCCCAAAATGCAATCATTCAATCAAGTAAATCAATAAACAATACGATAATGCAAACATGATATTGATTAATCAAACGATTCAATAGATTACAAGTTCTTGAAATTGATATCTCTCTCTCTGTTTCTCTCTTCACGGCGCACCAAGCAGAACTGCAGCCTTCTCACTATGTTAATTCTCAATTAAGCCTCTTAACCCTAATTACAACTAACCTAAACATATTTATACTTAGGCCATAAGCCTAATGGGCTTGGTTTGCTTTGAAATGGGCTTTCCAAGGCTTGGCCCAAATACACAAATAACTAAAATCTAAAGCCTAATAAAATAAATACGAAAACATACTTTGACTATTTATTACAAAAGGACCCTAGACTATTTGTTGAGACGACTTTAACAGCTTTAACTTCAGATTTCCATCTTCAGATAATTATGATCTTTACTCCAATAAATATGTGCTTTAACACCTTGCATTTTTCGACGATTGAATGGAAGCCCTGGGGAGTGAACATCAATAAAACTCCTTATACAGTACATCCATTGTACTAAGTGGCTTTGTGCTACTTAAATGAATTTTAACTGATTTATTTGTTGATTCAGGGTCACCACTCCATTTTGAATTCAAAAAGATTCGGAATCATTTATGAATTAACGGATGTTACTTTATTAGTTGGAGAGATCAGATGATATTGGGTCAGAAATTGAAAGAAGACATTTCTTTAGAAGTTTTGATGAAGTTTATACTCACGTTCATCAAAAAGGAGAAGATAGTTGTAAAACCTAAAAATACAGATTTCATATCTCAAATCTTGAATTTCATTGATTCCTGAACTTTCTCTCTCTACATATTTTCTCTCTCTACATATCTCTCTCTCTATATGTATTCTCTCAAGGATATTACAATGTCTAGAATCCCTCCTTACATATTACAAGACACAAACCTATTTATACCTCTAATTACAAACTAACTAATCTAAACTAAACTTTGACTTTACAAAGATTTACAACACATTTGACTTTTGTTGACTTTTGTTGACTTTTGACCTCTTTGACTTTACAATCAAGACCTTTTAACCTTTTAATCTTGAATACAATTCTAGTCTAACAATCTCCCCCTTTGGATTCAAGATTAAATTTTTTTTGACAATAATGTTCAGGTCTTTATCTTCAAAATAATCTTCAGCTTTGAATCTTTTTAGCTTTGACATCTTCAACAAACTTTGTATTTTTGAAACCTTTCATTCTCTCCATTTGTTAACAACAATACCATTCTCTTTAGCACAACAAACTTTGCTATAATCTTCTCAATCATTCAAGTCTTCAAACTTTGACTAACTTCAAAACTTTCAAACTTTGTCTTCACCTTTCATTACATCTTCTAAGATCTGACTTTGAAAATCATCTTTCCCCCTTTCTTGATACAAACTTTAATCAACTAAACTTGAACTCTGATTTATCTCCCCCTTTTTAATGATTTGTGAGAATCAAAATCATTAAAATTCTTCAAGTTTAGAACCGTCTTTGGAACATCTCCCCCAAATGAGCAATTTAGCATAGGCTTCATGATCTCCCCCTTTGATCAAATGTGAACAATCTCCCCTTATGTAGTGAAATTATCAATCTCCCCCAATGAATAATATGAGAGAATCGTTCATCTGATTTGAATGAGTCGTCAGTTCAAGAAAGTATTCATATGAATCTTTTCAAATTCAAACAAATTATGAGTTGTAACCCTGAATCAACATATTAAACAGTTAGGAATGCCTGTCAGTAGCACAAAGCCACTGTGTACACCGAATGTACAATTTAAGGAGCTTGAAGTGATGTTCACTCCCCAGGACTTCCATTCAATCATTGAAAAACACAAGGTATTTTCTATGAATGTTCTGACAGAAAAACAGATTTTCTGTGTGCTCGTGCTTGTGTTATGAAAGAATTAGCACAATGATTGATGTTTAGGCTCAAAATTATGCAAACCATTGAGACAACAAAGGTTATACAGACTCTATGTGCATGATAAAGGGTTGAAGGTGGGACAACTTTCCTCAATATCAATATCTTCCAAGTGAAGAACCAATAGATAATGTGTTGCTTCCCCAGAAAATGTGAAACATTCTCTTTTGAAGAAAAGTATGAGTAGCTGGTGGTGTTGTATGCAAGAGATGGCATGGGCTAGGTGCCTTTTTCAATGTCATTCATGAAGAAATATGAAACAACAGTAATGTAGCTGCCCGACTCAGAAAGTGGTTTGGTGCAGAGTTTGATATTATTTTACTCTGATCTCACACCCTCTTTCTTTTGAACATTTTAAGCTCACTTCTAACAATCTCTCTTTTCATTTTACCTCTTCACACACCAACACTCAATTCTTTTGACCCCTCTCCCCTCAATCACTCAGGGAATACTTCCTGGGTAGGAAACACTGGTTATCGTGAATCCATGGAAGTTCTTTTAAGCTCTCACACTGAATTTCCATGTATTTTTCCTAAAAGCATATGTATCTCAATGATTTTCTTGACATCAAAGCACAAGAAATCAATGTCAGTGTATGTATGCTTCACAATATCAATGTGTGAGCTTTTGAACGTATAATATTTCTCAAAACTTTGTATGAATGAATAAACATGAAAGAATAGAAATGTTTTTAGAATCTGACAATGATTAAGATCAGATCAAAATTATCATGAAGAATTAATATTTTGGGAAACAAAGACGAATATTGTTTATATGAACAATATATAAACATTTTAACAATGACAGCACATTTCAGTATAGAAATGACGTCTGATTCAAACAATTATAGAATACAAACGGGAGTATTACCATAGAAAGATTTATCATTTGATACATGGTAATAACAAATTCAAGAAAAATGTATTGAACTGATGTGTGTATGAATACTTGACAAAGTATAACGACATGACAATTACGCAAGTATTTATCATTAGAAACACACGGTCAAATAGTCATCAAAGTATCCAAAATCATTTAAAATCGCACTTCGAAATTCATAAAACATTTGAGAACGCGAAGTGGTTTGAACATTTAAGAAACCATTTTGCACAAATGAAAGTTGTTCATCTTTCAACAAGTGATAGATTTAGAGATATAGAAAGATATACCTGTAATGTATAGTATATCAACTCCCCCTCTAATGAATATTATCATTTAAGTATCCTTGACAAAAACTCAGATGTCCTCCATCTTGATATCTGTAAAAATTCAAGTTAATAGAAAAAATATAACAATGAAAGTACATTTAGCTAATATCTCCTCCCCCTAAAAGATATAACAATTAACTTCCCCTCAAATAAAAAACTTCTAAAAAAGATGTTATGATTTAACCATCCATCAGAAGAAAAAGATTTGAGATCGGGTTCTGAACTGAGTATTCATAAGCCATAATTACATATTCTCCGATGAGAATAGTAATATTCAATTTTTACCAATGAAGAATGGGTCCTGAACTGATTTATTCAGAAACCAAAGTTCTGAAATATTGAGGAACAGTATCAAGAAATGAAAGAATGTGATAGTTCAATTTCACAGAGATATGGGGAAGAGAATCAAGAATGTGTTAACAATTTCAGAGTTATATCAAGAAATTGAGAAAGTTCATTGAAGATTACAGAAATTTTCTTTGAAGATTATTTGCTAAAGCAAAGAGAGAAAAATCTGAAGATAATTTTTTTCCTGAAGTTAATTTCAGTTAAGAAATGAGGAGATTGTTTTGAAGGTCAAAAGAAAAGAGTATCATAGAATTTGGGGGAGATTGTTAAGGTTGTCGATTTTTCAGAAAGTGACGAAAAGGGGAAATTGACTTTGAACAAATTTACCCAAAGGGGAAGATTATTTTACAAAGAAGGAGATTATCAGTATATGCCTCTAAAGGAGGAGATTATTTTGGTTAAAGATTATCAACAAGAGAGAGATTGTTCTTTAATGCTGAAATTCTTTTTGAAGATGATCTTGAATCCAAAGGGGGAGATTTTTAGTGCATATTTGTTGTCTTCAAGATCATGAAAGTCAATGCTCAAGTTAAAGCGTCGAAGTCAACAGGATTAAAGAAGAAAGTCAAAGTCAAGCTTAAAGAGAAGTCAAAGTTTTTGTATTAGTTAGTTTTGTTAGTTGCTTTATGCCTTGTAATAGTCCTAGGTATAAATAGTTTTGGTATTTGTAATATGTAGTAAGTAGAACTATCATTGAGAATCTTAGAGAGAGAAATATTGTGAGAGAGAAAGTGTAATCTGTGAAGATTGAAATAAATTCATATGGCATTTGGAAAGAAAATGATTGTTCATCTTGATATCTTGCATTAATCTGGGAATAACAACGATGATAAGATCAACGAACGATATGAAGAAGATGATGTTAGAGCACAAATCTGTTGGATACAAGATCAAGAATACTGAAGGTCAAAGTTGAGAAAGTCAAAGCTGAAGAAAGTCAAATATCATTCAAAGTCAAAGTCTATTTGTAATAAGTCAATGTATTTTGTATTTTGTATTTTCCTTATATTAGGTGTTAGTATAAATAGTTTCCTTTGTTTGTAATATGTACAAACGAATTAGAGAGAACTTATTGTAATATCATTCAGTTGTATTCTAGAGAGAGAAAACTTGAGAGAGAGAGAGAGAGAGAGTTCTTTAGAGAGAGGTTGTAAAGAGAGATTTTGTAATCTTGGATTTCAAAGTAATCAAACAGGTAACTGATTGTAAATCTTGTTGTATTTGATTAATCTTGTTTTAGAAACTAGAATCTGGAACACACAATTAGTATCAGAGCAGATCCAAATCGAAATTTCAAGAAAAGTCAGAATGTTCGTATCTGTGTTCTTCGATGTTCAGATTTGATTTTGAGTTTTTCTGAGTTTTTGGAGTTGTAATCGATTAGGTTTTATTAGGAAAGTGAAATCGATCGAGTTTGTATAGAAAGATTTATCAATTGCACTGTAATCAATTCGAATTTTCGAATTTTTGTGGTTTTTGTGTTCACGAGTTCTTGACACTGTATCTGTATCAAATTTTCAATTTTTGTGTATTTGATCGAAGTTTGCGGGTGTATTCAACGAGACACGCAAAGTGATATTTGCGTTTTTCATCAACAACCGAGAAGCAAGTTTTGCGTGTGTAACTACAAACGCAAAGTTAGGTTTGCGTTTGTAATGTGAAATGCAAAGTTTATCGTTTATGTACCGTTGACACGCAAAGTTAATGACAAACACAAAGTGATAAACGCAAAGTTGTCAAACGCAAAGAAGAAGTATATGTAGAAACGCAAAGTGATTGGTTGATCAGAGAAGTAGTGGTTTGCGTTTCCTTCTTGAACCGCAAAGTAGTGGTTTGCGTTTCCTTCTTGAACCGCAAAGTGGTGGTTTACGTTTCCCACATGAACCGCAAAGTATAGGTTTGCGTTCCCCGTATGACACACAAAGTCAAGATTTGCGTTTCCCACTAGAGGCGCAAAGTGTGGAAGACTTAGACAAAATTTTCAAAATAGTAATATGGCCTATAATAGTGAAAAAAAAATTCTCTAGGGGCGCTGCCCCTCGACCCCGCAAGGGCGTTGCCCCTTGACCCCCGTGCTAAGTCTGCGAAGGGGGACATATTTCTGATTGTCATAAAAATTTTTGATTTTATATTTCAAGTTTTTTGTAGTTTCTTGATTGTTTCATTTGGACTAACGATCAGTTTCTAGTTTCTTATTGCATATGTTTTTCAAACAGGTTTAAACAAGATGACATCCAAAGATGCACTTTCGATTGGTACTGATGTTAAGCCTCCAGTTCTATTCAAAGGCGAGTATGAACAATGGAAGGACAGATTCTTGGATTTCATAGATCGGCATTCAAATGGAGAGAATATTCTTCTGTCTATCACCGAAGGTCCAATGGCTCCAATAACATTTCAAGTACCTGATGTTGATTCTTCTGATAGTGAAGATGGGACTGAGGAAAGAGAGCAAAAGATGAAAACAGTGACAGTGGATATTTCTCAATATTCTGAAGATCAGAAAAGTCGATACAAAGCAGATAAACAAGCGAGATCATTACTTCTTCAAAGCATTCCAAACGAGATCTACATCAAGATTGATAGCTATAAAGCCAATGCTAAGAAGATGTGGGATCAGTTGCAAAAGATGATGATGGGATCCAAGGATGGAAATCAGATGAAAGTGGCAAACTGCATCAATAGTTATGAGGAATTCAAAGCTAAGGAAAATGAGAGTCTGGAAGATACATATGAGAGGTTTGTATTGCTTCTGAATGAGCTGACAAAGAATAAAGTAAAAAAGAAGCAGTTGGAAAACAATGTCAAATTTCTGAGTATCCTACGTCCGGAATGGAAAAAGCATACAAGAAGGATGAAACAGATGAAGGATTTGAATGAAATACCACTACATGAGGTATTTGAGACCTTGAGGCAGAATGAGGAAGAGGTTGAAGAGAAAAGAGTTGAGAAGAAGAAGGCAACACAAGTTCCTGATCCTATTGCCTTAGTAGCTAGAGAGAAGAAGAAAGAAAAGAAAGAAAAGAAAGAGAAGAAAAAAAATATAGTTCTTACCAGTTCTGAGTAAGATTCAGTTACAGATAGTGATGATGGCGAAAGTCTGAAACAAGCCATGATATTGCTGACCCGTGCATTCCAGAAGAAATTTTACAAGAAGCCGGGATCAAATTCTCAAAGGTATTCTTCATCTAGTTCAAAGAACCACGAGCATCGATAGAAAGTGGAAGGAAAAAGGTATGAAGAGGATAGATATGTGGAGAAGAAACCGGATGAGAAGAAGAAGTTCGTGAATGTCTACACAGTTGCCGAGAAGCCAGCAACAGATTCCATCAAATGCTACAATTGCGGCAAGATGGGTCATTTTGCAAAAGATTGTCGAAAGCCGAAAGTTCGCAACTCTCAGTACTATCAGAACAAGTTGCTTTTGGCAAGACAGCAAGAAGCGGGTGTCGCTCTAATGGATGAAGATGAGTTTTGGCTGGATTACTCAGAAGGAGAAGAAGAAGTGAAAGAAGAAACAACTCATATCTGTCTCATGGGCAAAGAAGTAAAGGATGACGAGTCAGATGATGAGGCAGTTAATGAGGTATTAAACTTATCTGAAAAAGATTTTATTACCAAAATGGAAACCATGGTGGTTGAGCTACAAAATTTACAAAATAATCTGAAAAAGGAAAAAGAAAAAGTTGCTAAAAAGAACAAGAAGATCTTTGAGCTTAATACGTCTGTTATTTCAAACAAAGATCTGATTGATTCTTTACGCAAGTCTGATTTTGATTCTAAATCTAAAGTAGATTGTTTTCAAAAGAGGATTTCTGAGTTTGAAGGTAAAGTGTCTAAATATGAGTTTGAGAAAAATGAATTTGCACTAACTGTTTATAAATTGCATGTTGAAAATAAGAATTTGAATAAGAAGGTAAATGGTCTGGAAGCAAAACTTTATGCGAGAGGTCAAACAGATCAAACCATTTTTCTCAATGCACCTAATGAAGAGGCTGATGTCAAAGAGAAATGGGGACTTGGTTTTGAAAACCCCTATTATATTAAGAAAGCTATCAGAAAACAGCCGACACTTTATAACTATGATTTTCTTGCTTGTGCTGATAAACATACTCATTTAAAACCCAAATTCGTTACCAAATTGTCAGAAGAAGTTGAGGACCAAGAAACTGAAAATAGAAAGAATAAAAAGAAAATGCAACTACCGTTTAACTATGAAAAGTTAAATGATAGTTATCTTTCAAAAACACCAAAAGTTCATTCAACCGACTATTTTGTTAATTATTCCGCTTCTGAGATGAAGGCAAAACCTGTGATTGCAAAGGTTTATGTTCCTACATCTATTCTTGAAAGCAAAATAGTCGAGCTTGAAAATGTTTTATCTGATGAAAAACTTTTGGCTGACATACAACAAAATGTATTTTCTACAGTTATAAAGAACACTGTTTTTCAAACTAGATCTACAAAGTGTTCTACAGTTTCTAAGGCATCTCAATCTTCATCTGATAATTCTGATGACTTATTTGAGTCTGCAAATGATTTTCTAAATTCTGATGATGGGTGCATGGAAGAATTTGATATGTTTGATGTCAATTCTACACTTCCTGATCATTCTACTTGTCTTCAAAATAAAAGAGTGTTACCAAGTGATGTTCATATTGTTGAATCATCAACTAAGGTTGGTGAATCAGTTTCTGTAACTGCTGATTACTATGCTCAAGGTAAGAAACATAAGAAACAGCGATTACAGAAACAGAAATACACTTGTATACAAAAGAAAACTCAGCCACAGAAATCTGCTTTTCCTAATAATTCTATATCTTATGTTTCAGATTTAAGAAAGAAAAAGTTGAAAGCTCGATCAGAATGGAGACCAAAACGGAAGGAGGATGAGATAGCCGGATCAGTTTTTGATAATTCTTTTACTAGCCAAGTTAGTAGTGATAATGATGTAATTGATCAATTTGCTTCAAATAAACAAAACCTTATAACTTCTTACAAGAAATATTTAATAAAGCAATTGATTCAATTATCTCCTATTTCTACTACATTTTATTCTAATTATCGGAGAACTGATTTTGGTTATTCTCATAATTCTTCTGATTGGTATGGATCTTATCATGTTAATTCTTCAAGCTTAAATATTTTAAAAGTTTTTCAAAGAAAAGGAGGATCGATATTTAAATGGATACCAAAATCTTGTGCTAATCCGTTAGGGCCGTGTTTAAATGGGTACCTAAAATTGTTATTGCCTGATTTCTCTTACAGACCCGGCATATGTGGTACTTGGATAGTGGATGTTCCAAGCATATGACTGGGCAAAAAGCTTTATTGTCTAACTATATAGAGAAATTCAGTAGAAATGTCAGATTTGGAAACGATCAGCTTTCACCTATCTTAGGATATGGTGACATCATTCAAGACAACATAACGATAAGTAAGGTGAGTTATGTCGAAGGCTTGGGGCACAACTTATTCAGCATTGGTCAATTCTGCGATAAAGGGTTAGAGGTCAACTTCAAGTCTAAGAGTTGCTCAGTTCGTACTGAAGACGGAACAGAACTCTTAGGTGGACATCAAAAGACAAACCTCTACACCATCAATCTTTCCAAAGTACAGATTGACAATCAAGTATGCTTGATGACAAAAGCTTCAACGCAACAAAGTTGGCTCTGGCACAGACGTTTATCTCACTTGAACTTTCGTTACATCAACAAGTTGGTTCGTGGAAAATTGGTCAAAGGACTTCCTGAGCTGAAATATGAACGAGAACACTTATGTGCAGCGTGTGAAAAGGGTAAGATCAAGAGAGCCGCTCATAAACCGAAGCCTGAACCAAGCACTAGTTCTCCGTTAGAATTGTTACATATGGATTTGTGTGGTCCAATGAGAACTCAGAGTTTGGGAGGAAAGAAATATGTGTTGGTCATTGTGGACGATTACTCAAGATACACGTGGGTCAAATTTCTTTGATCAAAAGATGAGACGCCGAAAGTTCTCATTACTTTCTTAAAGACGACCCAGGTGAAAATGCAGCGACAAGTCAAGTTTCTTCGAACGGACAACGGCACAGAGTTCAAAAACAAGATAGTTGAAGAATATCTCGAATCGGTCGGGATATCACATCAGTACTCTGTTGCTCGTATGCCTGAACAAAATGGAGTAGTTAAAAGGCGAAATCGGATGCTAGTCGAGGCCGCTCGGACTATGCTTAGCCAATCGGACTTACCTCTATTCTTGTGGGCAGAAGCTGTGTCGACTGCATGCCATACTCAAAATCGATCCATAATACATCGACGTTTTTAGAAGACTCCATATGAGCTGATCAACAACAGAACACCATCTATCAAATATTTTCACGTATTTGGGTGTAAATGTTTTGTGCTTAACGACAGAGAGAGTCTGAATAAATTCAGTGCTAAGGCGGACGAAGGCATCTTTATCGGTTATTCTTCAACATCTGCAACATATCGTGTTTATCTGAAGAAGTCAAAATCAGTTGTTGAGAGCGTTAATGTCACATTTAATGAAGATATGGATTCTGATCAAATCAGTTCAGAACCCGTTATCACAAGAGTATTAGCTTTTGGGCAGATCAGTCCAGAACCTGTTTCTACAGCGAAAAATTCGGATAACTCTTCTACATCTACTTCACATTTAACTGATTTAGATTTGTTATTTGAATTCTTTTATGATGAGTTTCTTGGAACTAATGTATCTAAATCTGCTGTGACTGATAGGTCTGAAGACACAAGTTGCATTCATCCAGTCACTTCACATGTCATAACTGAACAAGCATCCCCCGTTCAGTCTAAAACTCACATTCCTATTGTTACTCCTACAGTTGAAGATGCACAAGCAAATGCTTAGCCAGAAGTAACTGTTTCAGTTGGTTGTGATATATTGTCTACTCAACAGCCAGAATCTGCTGTTCCAACTGATACTTCTGCACCTGAGTCTTCAACTGCAAAACCCCCTCTTGTTATTCAAGCTGAAGAATCTGAAAGTGGATTTCTAGATGATGATCATATTCAAATTTCATCTACTCCACTCCCTCATGAGCATCGCTGGACCAAAGAGCATCCATTACATCAAGTAATTGGAGATCTCAACAAGCCTGTACAGACTAGGTCAGCGACTCTTAACCAATGTATGCATGACTCGTTCCTCAGCAAGATTGAGCCAACATGAGTATCTGAGGCTCTTGCTGATTCGGACTGGGTATCTGCTATGCAAGAAGAGATCAATCAGTTTGAAGCCCTTAAGGTTTAGAGATTTGTTCCTAAGCCAGAAGGAAAGACCGCAATAGGAACTAAATGGGTATTCAAGAATAAAAAGGATAAGGATGGTATTGTTATAAGAAACAAAGCTAGACTTGTTGCCAAAGGCTACCGGCAAGAGGAAGGCATCGACTATGATGAGACGTATGCTCCAGTAGCGCGTATAGAGGCAATCAGAATGTTTCTTGCCTACGCAGCTCATAAAAACTTCACAGTCTTTCAGATGGATGTGAAAACAGCTTTTCTAAACGGAATTCTTAAAGAGGAAGTGTATGTGTCTCAACCAGAAGGGTTCGTCAATCCAGATAAGCCAGATCATGTCTACATCTTGGACAAAGCCCTTTATGGATTAAAACAAGCCCCTCGAGCATGGTATGACGTCTTATCCAAATTCTTGGTCAAGTCTGGTTTCTCTAAAGGTAAGATTGATACCACTTTATTCATCAAGAAAGAAAAAGCTGATATTATTCTTATTCAGATTTATGTTGATGATATAATATTTGGTTCTACAAATCCAAAATTTTGCAAAAACTTTTCTAACCTCATGGTGTCACGTTTTCAAATGAGTATGATGGGAGAGATGAATTTCTTTCTCGGATTACAAGTTAACAATTTTCCACGGGGATTTTCATAAATCAATCTAAGTACATTTTGGACATTCTTTGGAAGTACAAAATGGAAAATTGTAAACCAATTGGAACCCCGATGGCACCAGGTACTAAGATTAACACTGATCCTTCGGGTAAAAGTGTTGATGTTAGGAATTATAGAGGTATGATAAGATCGTTAATGTATCTTACATCTAGTAGACCAGATATTATGTTTTCAACATGTTTATGTTCTAGATATCAAGCTGCTCCCAAAGAATCCCATTTGGCTGCTGTCAAAAGGATTTTTAGATATCTGAAGGGGACTGCAGACCTTGGTATGTGGTATCCTAAGGATACAGGGTTTCAACTGACTGCATATTCAGATGCAGATCATGCAGGTTGCATGTTGGACAGAAAGAGTACTTCTGGTCACGTTCAATTTCTCGGAGACAAACTCGTAAGCTGGGCATCAAAGAAACAATTATGCGTTTCCACATCGACTGCTGAAGCAGAGTACGTAGTTGCTGCCAGTTGCTGCTCTCAAGTCTTGTGGATGCGAACACAGCTACGAGACTATGGATTCAAGTATGACAAAATTCCAATCTACTGTGACTCGAAGAGTGCGATTGTCATATCTGCTAATCCTGTCCAACATACGAAAACCAAACACATTGATGTAAGGTATCATTTTATTAAAGATAATGTTGAAAAAGGAACAATTGAACTTTATTTTGTAAAAACAAATTATCAACTTGCAGATTTATTTACCAAACCCTTAGATGAAAAGAGATTTAATTTTCTTGTCTCTAAGCTTGGTATGTTAAATCTTAAGACATAATCGGTCATTACCTCATAAAGTTACGTATTGTTATTTTTCATCATTTTCTTTTTCTTTATGTCTGAAGGATATCTACACTTTAATTGTTTGCTCATGATCTCAGGGGGAGTAAGAGAAGATTTTAGATGATCTATATTCATTTGAGGGGGAGCAACACTAATTTCTGCATTATACATTTTAACTGACAAAATTTTTGTGATGCATAATTTTAGGGGGAGCCTATAAGTCAAAAAGAGTAAGACTATGATTTCTGATTACTTCAAATCAGAACTCGTACATTAATCGTTTTATTGCTTTATGTCATTTTCTTTTAGAATAAATTTTGTGAATAAATTTTTGACTAGACTTTGAGACTTGCAGGATGAGAGAAGCTGACAAGATCATATCTAAATGACTACAGCTTGACCTTCTGAGAATTAAGATTGCGCGAAAAAGTAAATTTTATTATCTTAATCTCAAATATATCTGAAAGAAGGACAACTTTCAGGTATAGAAAACATATTTTTAAATGTTCAAACCACTTCCCGATTCTTTAAAAAGATTTCATGAATTGGAAGTGTGATTTTAAATGTTTTCATTTTATTTTTGTGCTTAATTGATAAATAAACCGTGTGTATCCAAAGATAAATACTTGTGTATTGTCTTTTCTATATACTTTCAAGTATTCATACACACCGGTTTGAATCTTTGTTCAACATGTTCTTACCATGTCTCAAAATTGAAACAATTTTTCTTCGATGGTAAGACACTCCGCTTGTATTCAATGAATTTTGAGCGATATTTCATTTCGAAACGGTCATTTCAAGAATGTATATATTTTGTTATGTATAGACAAATATCAATTATTCTTGACCATAAAGCCTTGATTGTTATATCATTCATTTCTGATCATTTTCATACAATGTCAGATTTTCAAACAAGTCTCTTGCATTCATGTTCATTCATTCAATTAACTTGTTTGAAATATCTTCAATGCTTTTAAATGCTTAAACCTTCATGATTATATTTTATGAGCATATATTCATCTGACATTTGTATTATTGAGCTTTAACTGATATAGTTAAACCATCTTGAGCAACACATGCTTATTAGGATTATATGGGTTCTTTGTGCTAGGAATTAACTGAACTTCTATGAAATCACGTTAACCAGTGATTTCTACCCAAGAAGTTAATCTCTTAGTGATTGAGTGTGAGGAGTCAAAAGAAATGAGTGTGGGTGTGATGAGGTAAAATGGAAATGGGAGATTGGTTAGTAGTGAGCTTAATGATTAAAAGAAAAGGGTGTGAGATCAGAGTAAAATAATATCAAACTCTGCACCAAATACTTTCTGAGCCGGGCAGCCATATTACTAATGTTTCATAGTTCTTTCGTGAACATTATTGAAACAGGAAAATAGCCCATGCCAACTCTTGCTTAAACCCCACCAACCACTCATTTTCTTCTCAAAAAGAAAATGTTTCATATTTTTCTGGGGATGCAGCATATAATCTATCTGGTTTTCATTTGGAAAATCTGGATATTGAAAAAGAAGGAAGTCTGCCCCACCTTCGCATTTCAATCATGCACTTAGAGTCTGTGTTTATCTACTGTTGTCTCAGTGGTTTACACAATGTTGATCATTATAAAACCAATTATCATGCTTAATTCTTTCTACATTTGCACGAACACACAAAGAATTCGTTTCTTTGTCATAACATTCATAGAAATTGCCTTTGTGGTATTTCGATGATTGGATGGAAGCCCTGGGGGAGTGAACATCACAAAAGCTCCTTTATATTGTGTATTCGTTACACACAGTGACTTTGTGTTACTGACAGGCATTTTAACTGATTCATCTGTTGATTCAGGAGTTACCTATTCTTATTTTGTCTGGATTTGCAAAGATCTAGATGAATACTTGGTTATGGATCACCGAATCAGAGGCACAGTATGACAAATCAGAATGGTCAAAGACATTTCTTGGACGAAAAGTTTGGATGATATAGATGTTCAAATCATCAAAAAGGGGGAGATGGTATCAAGAAATATTAAAGTTTTGAAGTTTAGAAGAGATGATATCAAGATCTGATAAAGTTTTTGTGAAGATTGATTTTCTGAAATTTTCAACTCAGAAAGTTCAAAGGGAAGATTTGAGGACAATCAAAGAATTTCTGAAGTTTTGAGGAAATATTCTTTGAAGATTATTTGTTAAAGCAAGGTGACCTGAATCTGAAGATAATTTCTTTCCAAAGTCTGAAATTGTTGTGTGAAAGTTTTGGGGAGATTGTTACTCGTTTGAAGATAGTTTTGGAAAGAAGATTGTTAAAGAAAAAGGGGAGATATTTTTGACAGAGTTTAAAGTGAATACTGAATTGCTAGATCTTTTTACAGTGATCTTGAATCCAAAGGGGGAGATTGTTAGAGCACAAATCTGTTGGATACAAGATTAAGAATACTGAAGGTCAAAGTTGAGAAAGTTAAAGCTGAAGAAAGTCAAATCTCATTCAAAGTCAAAGTCTATTTGTAATAAGTCAATGTATTTTGTATTTTGTATTTTCCTTGTATTAGGTGTTAGTATAAATAGTTTCCTTTCTTTGTAATATGTACATACGAATTAGATAGAACTTATTGTAATATCATTCAGTTGTATTCTAGAGAGAGAAAACTTGAGAGAGAGAGAGAGAGTTCTTTAGAGAGAGGTTGTAAAGAGAGATTTTGTAATCTTGGATTTCAAAGTAATCAAACAGGTAATTGATTGTAAATCTTGTTGTATTTGATTAATCTTGTTTTAGAAACTAGAATCTGGAACACACAGATGATAATGATTTTTAAAATATATTATAAAAAGATAATTTAGTATGTTTTTTATTTTTGATAATCATTCCATATTATCTAAACGTTAATGAAGGAAAGAAAATTCGGTCAGCCGATTTTCAAAAAACAAGATCTTGCTTTATTCTCTTCCTTGATATTCTTAAAAATCTCACTTAACACAGATTCTAAATATTATGATAATGGTTCACTTTCTAAACCTCCTCGATTTAGTAGAGACAACTTTGATCTCTGGAAAAATCGAATGATGCTATTTCTAGAAGGTGTAGATCCTACTATACCTGAATATGCGACAAATGGTCCATATGAACCATTCATGATCATAGCCGCAGTCCCTGCCACAGCAACCACGCCGGCTATCCCTGAAAGATATGCTCCAAAAGAAATTAGACAATTGAGTGATGAAGATTAGACAAAAGTAGGATTAGATGCAAAGGCAAAAACCATTATCTCTATGGCCTTGTCTGATGAAGCCTTCCATTCCATCATGCATCTAAAAACTGCTAAAGAAATGTGGTACACTATATGTGTTCAGTATGAAGGTACCACTTAAATTCAAGAAACCCAAAAGATCAACTTGGTAAGACAATATGAAAGTTTCATCTGTGGTAAGAATGAGTCTCTATCTGATGTTCACCAAATATTTAACTGCTTAATCATTGATCTAAGGATTGTTGGTAGGACCTATTCTAACTCTGAGGACCTAACTAAATTGTTGGAATGTCTTCCTAAAAAGTTGGGACAACTATTCAATGTATCTCAAGTTGACCAAAGACTTAAATCATCTCTCTCTTAGTACTCTATATGGGATTTTGCTTAATTATGAGCAATCAAATATGTTGAAGAAGAATCTTGTTAAAGATTCTAAAGACTCCAAAATCACTCCTGTTGCTTTAGTCTCTTCAGAGATCGTCCCATCTCAGTGATCTACTCTCACTATCACTGAGTTAGATTATGATTCAGAGAGTCTATCAGACGCTGACCTTTCAGAGTTTGATGAATCTCTAGCAATTTTGACAAACTCTTTTAAGAGATTTTCCAAAAAGAGCAAATAAGCTTCTCTCCCTATCTGAGAAGCCAAAATCAACCCTTGTTGATAAGGCTACTGCTACTTGCTATATCTGGGAGAAAGTTGGCCATTTTGCCAGCGAATGCAGGTCAAAGAAAGTCTTCAAACCTTCCACATCCAGAAAATCCAGCGATAAAAATCAATGATTTTGATCAATCTCTTGCTTTAATCCAAAGAATCTGAATCAGATGAAAAAGAAGATGAAGATGAAGAAATCAATTGTAGTTCCCAGTACAGTGCAATCAATAGTAAATATTCAATGTAGAACAATAATCAAGCCACAACTGCTAGTCATAAGATTAATATGAAATCAAAGGGTTTAGGTTTACACAGAGAATATCTGATCAGAATATGTAAACCTATAGACTAGCAATCTAATAAATGACTTGTGTAATCTGAAATATGAACTAGAAAAGCCTTTATATATTCAGGCTTACAATATAATGGGCTTATGGGCTTGGACCCATCTAATTAATCAACTATTAATGAATTACATTATGCACCCTTATAAATACTTTATTCCACTTTCAACACATAGGACTTTCAGTCCTAACAATCTCCCCCTAAATTTGAATAAAGCATTTAACAACTTGAAAAACTTCAGGCCTTGATCTTCTTTCCCTCTTGAATCTTTGAAGAACTTTGGTGTTGCATGTCTTCATGACTTTCCACGCTCCCCCTTGAATAAAGCTCTTGGTCTTCATAGTATAAACTTTGTAACCAGATTCAATGTACAATAGCCTCGACTGAACGCACTATCAAGCAGCTTTCAGCTGTAAAAACTCAATCACATCGGATCAGCACACAAAAAAGATAATGAGAGAGTTACTTGACATTCCACGGTGCATCTTCAGTTTAAAACAAAGAATATGTCTTTGAACCGCGAGTTGAATAAGCTTTCAATTTAAGAACTTGTTTCAATCAGCGCGTAGGAGGAATGAGAAACAAACTTGTAGCAGACACCACATGATACGGAAAGAATCAATAAAATCTTTGAAATCTCTTTGAAAAATTGAAACATCATCTTCATCTCTTTGATCTCTAGACTGTCTTTAGAAATAACTTTCTTTATTTAAAACTTTGAAATTGGACTTTTTCTCCCCCTTTTTGATGATTGTGAGCATCATGATCATCAAAACTCTTCAATCTCAACATATTCTTTGATATCCCCTTTATGATAATTTGACATTCTCCGCCCTGTGATCTGAGTATCCGTCAATTCATGAAGTGTATATATCCGAATCTTTTCAAATTCAGACATAATGAACAAGGTAACCCTGATTCAATAGATGAAACAGTTAGTAGGCCTGTAAGTAGCACTGAGCCACTTTGTACAACTGATGTACTTCGGAAAGGAGCTTTTGTGATGTTCACTCCTCAAGGGCTTCCATTCAATCATTGAAAAACCACAAAGGAATTTTCTATGAATGTTATGACAAGAAAACTCATTCCTTGTGTGCTCGTGCAAGTGTAGAAATGATTGAAGCTACTTAGCTTGATCAGGCTCAAATTGTGTACACTGTTGAGACAGCAACAGATATTACACGGACTCAATGTGCATGAAAAAGGTGCGAAGGTGGGGCGACTTTCCTTTATTTTCTATATCTAAATCTTCTGAGTGATGAATAGATAGCAGCTATGCTGCGTCCCCAAAGAAAATGAAACATTTCTTTTTTAAGAAAAAACGAGTGGCTGGTGGGGTTAATGCAAGAGTTGGCATGGGTTAGGTGCCATTTCAATGATGGTCACCAAAGAATGTGAACCAATCAAAATATGTGGCTGCCCAGATCAGAAAGTGGTTGGTGCAGAGTTCTGATATTCTTTTAACTCTGTTCTCATACCCTCTATCTTTTTATCATTAAAGCTCACTTCTAACCAAACTCTCTTTTTCATTTTTCGCTCAGCACAATGAGAAGAACTCAACCAGATGAGTTATCTCCCCCACTCTGTGATTTATGACCCCTCACCCCTCAAGCACTCTAGGATAACTTACGGGGTAGGAAACACTGGTTTACGTGAATCCATGGAAGTACTGTTTAAGCTCACTCACAAATCCCATGTAATTCCTATAAAGAATGTAGCTCACAGTTTAACTTGAACATTTAAGTACATAATGTATGATAACATTGTCAAAATGTATGCTCATGAGATTTGAGCAATTGAACTTTGAAGATTTCTCAAGACAAAGATATTGAAATGAAAGAAATGAAATCAAAAAAAATTGTTTTGAGAATCTGACAATGTATCAATCAGAACAAATGAAATGGTTAGGGTATCAAAGAACTAGATATTTTGTTTATATGAACGAATATAAACAATTTTGCAATGAAAGCACAACATTAGAAATTATGATTGATGCTCAACAACATTGAATTTCAAACGGGGGTATTACCATCGAAAAATTGGTTCATTATGAGACATGGTAATAAAAAATACAAATGAAGTAATGAACCTGTGTGTGTGAATACGTTACAGTATAAGGATAAGATAATACGCAAGTATTGATCTTTAGAAACACATAGTCAGTTAAACATTAAAGCTCAAAACTGAAAAACATTTAAAATCATACTTCTATATTCATAAAATCTTTTGGGAATAGAGAAGTGGTTTAAACATTTAAGAAAGCGTTTTTCATGTTCGAAAGTTGTTCTTCTTTCAAACAATCAGAGATCTAGATCAGAAGATATTTACCTTTTAAGCTCCCCCTTAAATCATGATAGAATGATATATATCTATTAAGCTCCCCCTGGATATTTGCAATAATATCCAAGTCTGAACGTTGAAGAACGGGTCCTGATCTGTCATGTGATCAGAAGCCAAACTTCGTTGAAGTCCGGGTTCTAAGCTGATTTGCTTAGAAGCCATATTCTTCTTCTCCCCATTGACAGTAGGTGCCTGCAACAAAGAATCAGTTTTCGACTTTGGTACCCACTGGTATTTGGGTCCATGAATGTTAGTTGCAGTTCTTGTGGGGGAAATATAATAAGAACCATACCATAAATGATCACTGGTTTTGTGAATGTTATCATGTGTACGACAATAAGAACAATGGTATTTCTTACCTGATAACCTGAGTAATTGATCTCTCGAGTATGTATGATCAGGTTTACCTTTACTTGCATTGTTCTTCTTGGCATTAACCGCATATACACATGATTCTTTTTCTTTCAGCTCATCTTCAACTGGTTTCTTCTTCCAGACCAGTTCCTCTTCTTTATATCTCCTTCTTCTATGACGTGTACCTGAACCATCTATATTTCTATCATAGAAAAGGTTAGCTTTACGAATCTGAACAAAAGATTTAACTGACTTTTGCGAAGAGACCGATTTCTGATTTGAACTTGATGCAGTCTGTTCAAGCACTTTAATCGTCGAAGCAAAGTTGTCTCTTTCTTTAACAAGCAGGTCAATCTTCTTCGAGAAATCAGACTTCGTTTTCTGCTCTTTTAGTGCCTTCTTAGATAGTTCAGATAACTTGGCAGTCAACTTTTTAATCTCAGCCTCAAACATACTTCTCTCTTCTTCAAATCCCTTCTCAACATTGTTTCTTTGGCCGGATATTTCTTTGAAGACGCTAACATTCTTTTGTTCAATGGCCTTCTTTTCTGTTGCAAACTTCTCTCTTTCAAGAATGATTACTTTATGAAAATCAGAAACTTACAGAGAAAGTTTTATGCATTTCAGCTCAACTTCTTTCTTTTCATCAGCACATTTTCTCGAAAAATCTGAGAACTTTGCAAAATATTTCTCAAACTCGGATTTATCTTTAGCATGCTTTTGCTCCAAATCAGATATTTGCTTTTGAAGACCGGCATTTGCATCTTTTAGTTTAAAGATATTTTCCTCATAACTTTCAACGGATGCTTTCTGGATCTGGACAATCTGATCTTCCAAGTTCAAGATTTTTCTTGTCAGCTCTTTGTTCTCAGTTTCCAAAAACTTTACTCTTGAAGACATCTTTGGTCCTGTCATTATCTTCTCAAGATGTTCCCACATCTGTTTTCCTGTAGCCTTTTTACTGTCTAAACTTACAGAAATATCTTGTGAAATCTCCTCGGAAATTCCTTGCAAGATAAAAGCTTTAGTCAATTTATCAGCTTCAAATCTCTTTCTTTGCTCATCTGTGTATTCCTAAAATGGTAGTGAGTACGTGTCGTGTTCCGTTCTTCCATTTTCTCCCATAAAATAATAAATCTTTGTCGAAGTTTCCATTCTTCCTTCCCTCAGAGATAGTCTGATATAATCACCCAAGTCAAGTTTATCAATGAAGTCTAAGAACTGAATCTTCCATTGGTCATATTCTCCTCTGTAAAGAACAGTTGGCATCTCATCCATACTTATTGAAAGACTTTCGCTTGAAGGCATTCCTTTTGATATACAGGGACTGAACTTGACAATAGATGGAATTTGAAAGTGCAGGGACCAAAAGTGACAAAGTGTGAAACTTGAAAGTTTAGGGTCACTAATGACAAACTTCTGAAACCTTGAAGTACGAGGGCTAAAAAAAATGCACTGCAAAATGATCGTGAGACAAAAAATTTGACCCTTTTTTTTAATAAACCCGGTCGAGCAGGGTACCGGTCAAGCAAAAGACCGGTAAAGACAACGTACCGGTCTAGCAAAGGCCCGGTATAGACAACTTATCGGTCGAATCCAAATGTCGGTCAAAGCAAGGCCGGTCAAACCAAAAGACCGGAAGTGACAATGTACCGGTCAAAGGACAAAGACCGGTAAGCAGGGTATCGGTTGAAGGTAATGAGTCGGTCGGGCAAAGAACCGATAATGTCAAAGTACCGGTCGAATAAACGACCGATAATTACAAAGGACAGAGACTATATATCGATCGAACAAAAGACCGGTTACAACAACGTCCCGGTCGAAGGTTATTGGGCCAATATCTATCGGTCGACTAAACTATCGGTCAAGTAAACTATCGGTCAATAACAGATAACCAGATAAGGACCGATAATCACGAAGAACAGATCGAAGAACTTGAAGAATTTCTGGAACTCGATCGAGACCAAACCCAAAAATTAAAATCGATAAACAAATAATCAGATTCAAACAACTATGCAAAAATCGACCGATGAAAAAAAAATCAACAGTAGTAAGCTTAGACCGGAAAAATCAATTGATTTTCAATGAACACATTTAGACCGATAAACAACCTAGATCGATAATAACTCAGAAATCAAACAGATCGATAGATAACTTAGACCGATAATATGCAAATAAATTGTAATCGATAAACAAAAAAATATCAATCGACCCAGATCAACCAAAAACTTAGCAGATTAAGCAGATAATCGAATAGGGTTTTTAGACAAACCTTTTTCTGGATCAAACCTTTAGTCTCTTTGCTCTGATACCAATTGTAGTTCCCAGTACAGTGCAATCAATAGTAAACATTCAATGTAGAACAATAATCAAGCCACAACTGCTAGTCATAAGATTAATATGAAATCAAAGGGTTTAGGTTTACAGAGAGAATATCTGATCAGAATATGTAAACCTATAGACTAGCAATCTAACAAATGACTTGTGTAACCTGAAATATGAACTAGAAAAGCCTTTATATATTCAGGCTTACAAGATAATATGCTTATGGGCTTGGGCCCATCTAATTAATCAACTATTAATGAATTACATTATGCACCCTTATAAATACTTTATTCCACTTTCAACACATAGGACTTTCAGTCCTAACATCAATGCTTTTGATCAATCTCTCGCTTTAATCACTCATCAGTTTAACAATTGGCAAGAAAGCATTTGAAAAGAGGGGAGATGAAAGAGATAACAGAGGTGAAAATGTAATTATCCCAATCAATCAAGCACAATTCAATATTCAAGATTTAACATTGAAGATCTAGAGAGAGAGTAGTGAGAGAATTTCTAAGTCGTATGTATATTAATATGTAACAGTTACAATGCTTAACAAGAAACTCTTACAACCCTATGCTATATATACCAATGCTACTTCACTCATGATACTAAACTCTCAAACAATAGAAACTCTCAAACAACTAAAATTAACTCTGTTGACTTTACATGACATTGACTTTTCTCATTAAATCTTGGATACAATTTTATACACTAACATTCTCCCCCTTTGTATTCAAGATTTAATAAAAATTTGACAATCTTCTTCAGCGCTTTGATTCTTCAAACTTTGACTTTGACAACTTTGAACTTTGAAGCTCTTTCTGAAGTTGTTGAAGAATCTTGAAAAGTCATTCACGTTTAGCATCTTTGAAAAATCAACACGTCTTGAACATAAATCTGAATTCTTAAAATTCCTTTGATCTTTGAACTTTGAGGAATCTTCGATCTCTTATCTTCATCTCTCTGATCTCTAGATCATCTTTAGAAAACTAACTTTCTTGAATCTGTCTGATTTGTCTTTGAATCATCTCTGAATAATCATCAAACTTTAGAATTTCTTCACAAATCTTTTCAACAGACTTTGACATCTTTTTATCTTTGAAATTGATCTTTCCAAAATTTCTCCACAAGTCTTTTCAAATTGAACTTTCTTCATGACTTTGGAATTGATTTGAAATTGAACTTTGTAGATTTCTCCCCCTTTTTTATGATCGTGAGCGTCATGATCATCAAAACTTCCTCAATTTCATCACTGTCTTTGATTCTCCCCCTTTATGATAAACTAGCATTCTCCTCCTTTATTGAAATGATGACAATCTTTGCCCTTTGATCTGTGTATTCGTCAATTCATAAAATGTATATATCCGAATCTTTTCAAATTCTGATGTAATAAATGTGGTAACCCTGAATCAACAAATGATACAATTAGTATGCATGTAAGTAGCACGGAGCCACTTTGTACAACATATGTACATTGAAAAGGAGTTTTGTGATGTTCACTCCCCTAGTGCTTCCATTCAATTATCGAAAAACCACAAAAGAATTTTCTATGAATGTTATGACAAGAAAACTCATTCCATGTGTGTACGTGAAAGTGTAGAATGATTGAAGCTACTCAAGCTTTTTCAGGCTCAAATTGTGTAAACTGTTGAGACAACAACAAGTATTACACGGACTCAATGTTCATGAAAGAGGTGCGAAGGTGGGGCAACTTTCCTTCTTTTTCAATATCTAAATCTTCCGAGTGAAGACTAGATAGCAGATATGTTGCGTCCCCAAAGAAAATGAAACATTTCTTTGTTAAGAAAGAAACGAGTGGCTGGTGGGGTAATTGCAAGAGTTGGCATGGGCTCACTGCCTTTTTCAATGATGGTCACCAAAGAATGTGAACCAATCAGTAGATGTGGCTGCCCAACTCAGAAAGTGGTTGGGGCAGAGTTTTGATATTCTTTTACCTCTGATCTCACACCCTCTTTCTTTTTAACATTAAAGCTCACTTCTAACTAAACTCTCTTTTCCATTTTACTGCTCCACAAAATGAGAAAAACTCAACCGGATGAGTTATCTCCCCCCACTCTTTGATTTATGACCCCTCACCCCTCAATCACTTAAGGATAACTTCCTGGGTAGGAAACACTGGTTAACGTGAATCTATGGAAGTTCTATTTAAGTTCTCACACGAATCTCATGTAAGTCCTAAAAAGAAATAGTTGCTCAACAGTTTAACCTGAATAGTTAATCTCAAAATGTGATGACATTTTCAAAATGTATGCTCGTTAAAAATATGAATGAAATTTGAGCATTTGAACAATGAAGATCTCTCAAAACAATAATATTGAATTATTGAAATGAAATCAAGAGAATTGTTTTGAGAATCTGACAATATATCAATCAGATCAAATAAAATGGTTAGGGTATCAAATAACTTGATAGTTTGTTTATATGAACGAATATAAACAATTTAGCAATGAACGCTCAAGTTAGAAATGAAGACTGATGCTCAACAATATTGAATTACAAGCGAGGGTATTACCATTGAAAAATTGGTTTGTTATGAGAAATGGTAATAACAAAATCAAATGAAGTACTGAACCGGTGTGTATGAATAGTTGACAGTATATAGACAAGATAATACACAAGTATTGATCTATGGAAACACACGGTCGGTTAAACTTTAAAGCTCAATTATGAAACATTTAAAATCACACTTCTAAATTCGTGAAATCTCTTAAGAACAAGAAGTGGTTTGAACATTTAAAAAAACGTTTTTCATGTTCGAAAGTTGTTCTTCTTTCAAACAATCAGAGATCTAGATTAAAAGATGAGAGTCCAAGAATCTCTAAATCTTTAGAGAGAGAAAGTAGAGAGAGAAAGTATGGAAGCACAAAGTAATCTAATGTATTAAAATGTGAGTGCCAAGGTTACAAAACAAAGGCTCTAAGGGGACTTAAATACCCCAAGACTTTACAAAACAGATAGAACAATAAGAACAGAAAGACTAGAAAATAAATACAATGATTACTATAAAAATATATTTAACAATCTCCCCCTTAGTAATCATTGGCGCCGTGGTCTTCAAAAACAATCTTCAAAAACAGCATAGATCAACCAGGCGACTTTGGAGAATCACTGACGCTCTTCTCTTTGACGAAGTCGATTCAAACCAACTAAAACTTCCAATCGTCTTAGAGTTGAGCGGAGATTCAATCTCTCTTGAATTGAATCTAAGGTCTTCTGGAGAAGTCGAATTTCATCATTATCAACTAGAAATGCATTTTCTCTTGTTTCCAAAAATCTTCTTTTGGCCTCCTTCAGACGTTGCTCCAGCTGAAGCTTGATCACCTTTAAGATTCCATCGGAGTAGTGTGCAATTTCTTCAAACCTGAGAAAGCATTTTTCATTAGAGCCATTCTTGTACACAACTCCATATGGATCTTCAACAATGGTGAGAACAGAATAAGACTCTAAGTTCGGTAAGCTTCGGTTGGGCCTGAGAAGATTAACAACCGGCTGAAAACTTTCGACGACCATCTGAAAATCAAAAACTCGGAAGAATCGGATTTGTCGTCGTATGAATCTTTTAATGACGAACAAAGCTTGTGAAATATCTTGTGATCTATGATACAGATTCCAGAAGTGATCATATAAGAATTCAATGTCATCTATAGAAAGGTCAGTGACGTCTGCCTCTGAAAGTTTATACCGCTTGCAGTCTCTTCTTTCAACTTTAAAATCAGGATACCAGATATTCACAAACTTGTTGATTGTGACACTGATGACTCGAACAATCAAGAGTTGAGAAGACATGGTACTATTCCTTTTGCGCTGACACTTAATGAACATTAAGTATTCATATTGATAGGCATCTGACTCTTTCTCTACTCCAAGGATTGCATAGATGTTAATCGGCCTTCTTCTAGAGACAAAGATGTTTCTCTGAGTGTCTTCTAGAAAGGATGATCTTTGCATTGATGCCAAATATCTACGATGCAAATTCCTTTGTCTTTGATGTCTAGATAAAGTTGGTCCTTCTTCTAGAATAGATGGTGGAATTACAGGATCAGAAGGTGGAACATCATCTTCTGCTCTTGACGACTGACCAACTTCAAATGATCTTGAAGGAATAGTGGTAGTCGGAGCAGAACTAGCAACAGGAGTAGATGTGTCTCTAGCTGATTCAGGAATCTCATCATGAGCAGGAAGATCACTATATAACAAATTTGCTTCTTCTTCATCTTTTGCATCCATGAACACTGAGTCATCTTCTGTATCTGATATGATAACGATATCATCACAGTCTTCTTCGTTGACTTGACATATCTTTTCAAATCTGACATCTTCATCATCATCATAATTAATCTCTATGAAATTAGCAAAGAATGTCCTCATATCATTTGCAGCTTCAGATTCTTCAACTTCATGAACATTTGCAGAAAAATCTGGATCCATATAAACAACAATTTGCATATTATTGTTAATATTACTCTCAGAAATATTCAGTTCATTATGCAAGGAAGACAGATCAACATTTTCAATCATAACATTCACTAAATCCTGAATGTTGCAGTCTTGGACATTTTCACCACTCTTTCCTTTATCACCAACCACTTCTTCTTGAATATCTTCTCTAGCTTCAGAAGATCCTTCAACTCGCGGTCTCTTTGCCATCTCCCCCTCATGGCCTTGATGATCAGGATCATCTTGGTCATGTCGGCGCTTAAGAGACGGGCCGGCCTCAGTTCTGCAACTTTGTTCATGAAAATCAAGCCTGGAAGATAAATCAGAGAAGGCTTGAGACATAAACGATTTGAGATCAAAAAAACTTGATCGAACTTCTGATCTGAATGCATGAAACTCATCAGATAAAGCAGTAATCCGGTCATATTCAGAAGAAGGAACTGGAGGCGGCGTAGATTGGAAATTCCGTAACAAAGAAAGAAGATCTTGATCCTGATGTTGTGGCGGTGACATAGACAGTAGACGCACATATAGTAGATCAGTCAACTCAGAAATAGGTAGTTCATGAAGAGAAGACCTTGAAGATGTACCAGAAGGAGCAGACATAGAAAATCCCGCAGACATAGAAATCACCGAAGGAAACGGAAGAGAAACAATCGAAGAAGTAGATGAAGTCACAGCAGAAGAAGGTTCACGAAGAACTACCCCATTTCAGGCATCTTACCTTTGAAGAAAGTCTTCAACTTCAGAATTTGAGCTTCCTTTTTTGCATCCATTTTCTCTGATAACTGACGAATAACATCATTCAAGGTAGAGAATTTGTCAGAAGATACCCAAGCTTGATCAGAAGAAAGCTTTACAGCTGGAACTTGAATAGCCGCAAGTGAAGTTGCTGGAGCTTGACTTTGTACCGGAGCTGAGGCTTGATCAAATGTTGTATCCAATTCATCTACTTGAAGATGTGCAACAGAAGGATTAACAGGAACAAAATCATCTTCAGAGAGAACTTCTGTTCAAACAACCACTTCCGGTGTCCTAACCTTCCTTTCATAAACCTTAAGACTTGGTTTATCACTATCATCATCATCATTATCATGATCAGAATCTTCATCATCATCATCCCCATCCATAACGCAAACATGAACATCACCATCATCAGCATCATCAGAAGTAACATGAATAGAAGACTCAGTAACAATTTCTGTTAGAACATTCTCAATTTGTTGAGAAGCAACATCCTCTTGAACTATTTCTTCTTCAACAAAAACCGGAACTTCGTACTCATCTGCAGCCTCTTTTTCAACTTCAGGCTCTTGTTCAGGAATAGCTACTTCAACTTCAACATCTTTTTCAGCAACTTGATTGTCATGAGAAGGCTCATCTTGTACGGCTTCCATAAATTCATTCTCCATGCAATATTCTATGACATCCTCATCTGTAACATCAGCGTAGTTGGCAATAAGAGCATACGGAATGGTCATAGAATAGTTAAAAGATCTCTTCTGCTTCTGAATATAAGTCATTTCAGAGTCTGGAACCTGAGGCCAAGATAACCTGCGAGGAAGGGCTGGATTGCTGCAGAGCATGCTTCGAACAATAAGTTTCATAAATCTAATGAACGGAATGAACTTCCATTTCTTGTTGGTGAACTTGTGATGTACCACCTCCGAGAGTTCGGTCCAAAAAATAAAAGTGTAGTCGACATGCAAGTCATAGACGACTGCATGGAACAATCGAAGAGACATTAGACTTGCACTATCTGTGCCAAAATGCTTCAATATCAGGCACCTGATGATAACTGAGAACAGTGCATACCATACTGGAGGTAGATTAGACTTGTCAAAGTCTGTAACTTTGTTTAGTTGACCAACATATTCAAGTTGTTTGATTCCCTCAAATACTTCCTCTTATGATGGAAAACTGTCATAGGTAGTACGACCTGGTCTGGAGTTCGGCTCAGGAAGCTCTAGTATCAATCTCAGTCGCTTGTAGGAAAGGAAAGTGGTATCATTGACAAGACTATGTCTACCTATCTCTTGGAAAATGGTTTTGAAAGGGGCATCATAGACAAGACTTTGTTCATTAAAAGGAAGAAGAAGGACTCCTGCTTGTTCAAATCTATGTGGATGATATCATCTTTGGATCCACAAAAGATTATATGTGCAAGGAATTTGAGGAGCTGATGCACAAAAGATTCAAGATGAGCTCTATGGGTGAACTTACATTCTTCCTTGGGCTACAGGTTAAACAGAAGAAAGATGGCATCTTCATATGTCAATCCAAGTATGTGCAGGATATCCTTACAAAGTTTGGATTTTCAGATTCAAAGCCTGCAAGCACACCTATGGAAACACACAAACAGATCACTGCAAATCTTGAGGGGGAGGATGTGGATGTTCATCATTATAGATCAATGATAGGCTCCCTCATGTATCTAACAGCTTCAAGACAAGACATTATGTTTGTTGTATGTGTGTGTGCAAGATTTCAAGTGAGGCCTAAGCAGTCACACTTTCAAGAAGTCAAAAGGATATTCAGATATCTCAAAGGACAACCTAGGTTGGGTCTTTGGTATCCTCATGACTCACCATTTGATCTACTTGCTTATTCTGATAGTGATTTGGGTGGTGCAAACTTGGATAGAAAGTCTACATCAGGATGATGTCAGTTTTTGGGTGCAAGACTAGTTTCATGGAAGTGTAAAAAGCAAACCACAGTGTCCACCTCTACAACAGAAGTAGAGTATATAGTTGCTACAAGCTGCTTCTCAGAAGTGCTATGGATTCAGAATAAGATGTTGGACTATGGTGTTACATTTTTCTTCACACTCCAATCTTCATTGATAACAACAGTGCTATAAGAATTGTTAATAATCCAGTCAAGCACTCTAAAACCAAGCATATAGAAATAAGGTACCAATTTATTAGAGATTGCAATGAAAAGAAGTTAATTCAGGTTTTGAAAGTACACACAAGTAACCAATTTGCTGATCTATTCACCAAAGCTTTTGATGTGGGCAAATTCACATTCTTGGTCACAAGTGTAGGCATGATAAACAGTGATTAAGCCTCTTTTGATTTTCTTTATGTACCATTTCTGTATAGATTACTTCATGCTTACTCTCTCATAGTGTATTGTGCATGGTGCTGGAAACTATGTGTGTTTTAGTGTTTCAGATTACCTTGTTGATTAGAAACTTAGTGCTTCTGGTTAAGTTAATACTGCTCTCACTATTAATCCAACTGACAATTCAAATATGGCCAAGTATGGTTACTACTGCTTGGTGGTTTATACTGCCAGTGCAAAGTTACTACTGCTTACCTTATTTCTACTACCAGACAGTGTTAATACTGCTAGTCTGTGTTAATGCTGTCGGTATGTGTTACTACTGCTTATATGGGTTAGTACTGCGGGCTTGTTAATGCTGCTAGGGTACTTAGTACTGCTTCTAACTGAAACCCTCACCAAAAAAACCCTCTCTGACCGCCAAAATCCTAACGGCTCTTTGAATTTCCTACGAGTGTTCATTTTCTCTCTCCCTCTCTCGAATTCTTGCTTCCCAGTGCGTAAACCCTAGTGTTGATTCGAACCCAAGAACGATGGCAGGACTGGAGTTTGTTGATGATCATAATGAGCTTGCAATGCTGCAGAAACCCAAACAAGTTGAGGGTTTCCATGAAATTGTGGATTTTCTATCACAATCACACATTGCGTATGCGCTAACGGTAAATCCCACCATCTATGTGACTCATATGCAACAGTTCTGGGCCAATGCCTCCATACAGACTATTGATAAACCTATCACAGTCTCAGAAGGTTGCATTCGCACTCATATACATCTAGATGATGGCTCAGGTATTACTACTCTTCCTAAAGATGATCTCTTCCATGAAATTGGTAGAATGGGGTATGAAGGTCCCACTGAGGTCTATAAGTTCTTCAAGATCAAATTCTCACCTTAGTGGAGATTCTTTGTTCATACCCTTCAGCATTGTATTTCTCGCAAAACAACTGGATGGAGTGAGTTCAGCAGTACCATAGCTTATGCTCTTGTCTGCTTGGCTACCTCCAGAAAGTTTAATTTTTCACAAATGATTTTAAATGATTTACTGTCAAACCTGGATACCAAAACCAAAACAAAAAGATTTTATATGTATCCCAGGTTTGTACAAGAAGTACTAAACCAAGAATTGACGAATTTACCCTCTTTTCAAGAGGTGTATGTACCTAAACCTTCCAAAGGGAAGGTGTTTTCCAACATGAAAAGCCTAGTAAGGACTGTTAGGGCTATTTTGTTAGTTAAATAGAAGTTCAGGGTATAAAATGTCATTTATTCATAGTTGTATGCTTGTTGGGCCTAAAAGCCCATAAGCCCGTCAGGCCTGCGTGCCTAAGTATTTAAAGTTGATTTCTATTTCATTTGTAAGGTTAGAAGTTCATTATTCAGTTTTCTAGTCATTAGGTTTACAAACCCTTATCAGAAATTCTCTCTGTAAACCTAAACCCTTTGAAGTTATATCAATCTTATGACTAATTGTTGTGACCTATAATCTGTTCATCTTTGATTGTTGTTATTTTGTTTTGCACTGCACTGGGATCTACAATTGGTATCAAAGCAGATAGGCAAAAAGGTTTGATCAAGTAAAAAGGTTTGTCTAAAACCCTAAAATCAATTACTTGTGATAATTACTTTACTTGCTTTAATTGATTGTTAGTGTTTACATTCTGTGTTTATCTGATTAATCGATATCTGCAATGTTAAGTTTTTTTTGTGCCTGTGTTTCGATCGATATTTCTCTTATGGAAAAAAAAAATCTTATCGATCGAATCCGGGTTTATCTTTTAGCAAACCTTCGGTCTAAGTGAGTTCTATGTGTTATCGCATCTAGTCGAATTTTTGATTGATTTATTGTGTGTTTCATTCGATCGAAGGATCGAAGTTTCTGTTGGTTTAATTGTTTTCATCGGTCGATTAAAGTTTCTGGGTTTGGTTCGGTCGAATCCCAGAAACTCATCATATTCTTCGGGCGATTCATCGTGTTTATCGGCCTTATATGTTATTTGTGTTTATCGTATTTATAGTCATTCGACCTGAGCTTTCGACCGGGTACTTACTCAATTCGGTCTTACCCTTCGACCGGATACTTGTATTCCCCGGTCTTACACCTTCGACCGGATACTTGTATTCCCCGGTCTTGCCCTTCGACCGGATACTTGCTACTCCGGTCTTACCCTTCGACCGGGTACTTGCTTACTCCGGTCTTACCTTCGACCGGTATCTTGCATATTCCGGTCTTTGCTTCGACCGATACAGTGCTCTCTCCGGTCTTACGTTTGACCGATATCCTGTTAGACCGAGTCCGTGTGTTTCTGTGTTTCTTCAATTTATTATTATATTTGGATCATCCTCCTTGCCTAACAATCATTACAGTGCTCTTAAGTTAAGAAGTAAAGATGAACTCAAGGGAAGCTTTAGCCATCGGTTCTGACCAAAAGCCCCCGGTGCTCTTTCGGGGAGAGTACCCTCAGTGGCATGACCGATTTATGAACTTCATAGAAGCAAAAACCACCTATGAAGCAATTTACAAATGCCTGACTGAGGGTCCACCAGATTGGCCGATGAAAGTGGTACCAGGAAACCCAGCTGAAGGAAGGCCAGAGCGACATATTCGGAAATCTCTTATTGATTTTACTAAGGATGAAAGGGATATGTACGATGCAGAAAAGCTAGCAAAATCGTACCTTCTTCAAAGTCTACCAAATGACATATATGCTTGTATAGATAGCTTCAAGGATTCATCGAAAAAGATGTGGGACCAAATAGAGAAGATGATGATGGGAAGCCACATCAACAACCAGCTAAAGGTGACCAACTGTATCACCAGATATGATGGGTTTAAAGCGAGAAAAGGTGAAACGCTAACGGAAACCTACGAGAGGTTTAATATGCTTCTGAATGATCTTCAGAAGAATAAGATCACAAAGACGAACACGGAAAACAATATAAAGTTTATGAACAACTTACATCCTGAGTGGAAACCGTTCGTCTCCCATATACGTCACACTCAGACCCTGGAGAAGTTGTACCTTCACGAACTCTATGAAATGATACTCCATGACGAAGAGGAAGTGATGGAGCTTATTGGGAATCAGAAAGCAGAGGAAAAGCCAGCAGCTGATCCATTAGCACTCGTATCTGAGAGAAGAGGCAAGTCCTTCAGCCGATCATCTGGAAAAGAGCCCATGCTGAGTGATTCTGAACCTGAAGATCCCGATAGCGACTCGGATCCAGAACTTGCCAAGATGAAAGAAGCAATGTTGTTTCTCACTCAAGTATTTCAAAAGAGGAAGTTTTTTAACAAGTCCTCAAACAAGCAAAGAGTCTATACTCGCCGTGATCATCGGGAAAAGTCTGAAGGTAATAGACGCTTTGAAGTTGGTAAGCAGTCTGACAAGAGAAATGAAGAAAAGTCGAAAGACGAGCCGATCAAATGCTACAACTGTGGTCGGTTAGGTAATTTCGCCAAGGATTGTCGCAAACCAGTTGTGCGCAACGCCGACTACTACCGAGCCAAGCTGCTTCTTGCCAAAGAAAAGGAAGCCGGTAAAGCTCTAATGGCTGAAGACGATTACTAGTTGCAAGTGTCGGATGAAGAACTTGAGGATGCTGAAGCTCATTTGTGTTTCATGGTCAACCATTCATCACCATCTAACACTGATGATGAAGATCGCAATGCTCCATGCCAGGTATGTGCCCCTTTCCAAGAAGCTTTACTTGATCAGATGCAACTCTCAATGCACAAACTTGACTCTTACAAGCTACTCTTAAAAGAAAAAGAACAACTTCTCTCATCTTTAGAAAACCGTGTCACTAAACAGTCTGAATTTAGGGAAAAACAAAGCTTAGAAATTTCTAGCTACCTGTGCACGATTTCTAATTTAAGAGAAGAGAATGAGAGTTGTTCAACAGAGTCACAAAAGCTAAAGACCAAAGTAGATGATCTGACCAATGAGCTACGCATGTCCGAAAATGAGAAAATTGATATTGTGTCTCAAAACGTGGCTTATTCAAATGAAAAACAAAGATTATCTAATCAGTTAAAGGAGATGGAAAATAAGCTTTATAGACTTGGGCAATCTCAACAAACGTTAAATCTAATTACACCAAAAGAACCCAATTATGCGAATAGGGGTATCGGTTACGATAACCCATATTATCTGAAAAAGGCCTTATCCAAAGTTCCTACGATGTACGCGTCCGAATTTCTTGGATTGGACAAGACCTATCCAGAATACAAAATCAATTGGACCAAACCAATTGAGGATGAGGAATGGGAAGAGGATAAGTTAAGAAGGGAGACCTCTACCAAAATGCAACTTCCTTTTGTTTATGATTCTTTAAATGCCTTTTACATCGACGAAAAACCTTGTTTTCTTTCAAATGACTATTTTAGAAGCTATACTCAAGCTGAACTAGATGCTAAAACCGTTCAAAATGAGGAGGAACAACCAGACCATAAAGTCTATGTTCCACCTTTGATTTTAGAAAGGAAAATTGTTCAGCTAGAAGAGTCGTTTGAACAAGAAAGAGCAGATTTCAAAAGGAAAAACAAGAGCTTTTATCCCAAATTGAGTGCCTCTATTCCACGAAAGAGGAAAATGTGTCAGTTAAGGAGAAAGAATACTTTCAGACAGAAATAAAGAAGTTAAATTCACAACTGGCTACTTTGGAAGCAGATCGCCTGAAAGAGCAACTTCACAAGGCTAAACCTCAAGCTAAGCCTTCAAATCTTCAAAGTGAGAATACTCATCTGTTTGAAAATCCTTATCCTGCCTCCGATACATCTTCCTGCAAAGCTTTTATGGGTGACTCGTCACCAATCATTTCAAATAAGGGAAAAGAGCCTCATGTTTTTGAAACGGATCAGTGTTCTGATTGTAAAAATGCTTCCGCAAATGATTCGCTCTCAACTAACTCTTCCGCTGTCCTGAACTCCTCAAGTGATAAGGGCCTTTCTGATGAGGAACTAGAATTTTCTGCATTCTTGAATTCTGAGGTGTGTTTAGATAGTGATTTGAGCCAATTTGATTTTAATCCTTCTCTACCTAGCCATGTTGATTTTATAAATGAGTCATGTGAGCCTCCGGTTCAATTTTATAAGGGTGAATGTTCCACATCTGCCCCACAAAAACCTTCTGTGAACAATTCTTCAAAATTTTCAAAGTCTAAATCTAAAAAGCATTCACAGAAGAAGAAAAAGATTGGTCGCTCTCAAAGGTCACAATCTTCAGTTTTCAAATCCTCTGACTATTGGTTTAACGGCATTTCAGATACGTGTGGTCGGCGGAAAGAAGTGAAATATGCTTCGGTAGCTAAGAAGTCAAAAGAGAGCTCGGCAACATCAGAATTAGTTGATCCTGTCTTAAAGTCTAGAAAGAACAATAACAATCATGATGTTTTTATTTCTAAACCTTTAGTTGAATGTAATGGAACTCTTCCTTTAAAAGTTTATTCAATTCCGCAATTACTTCAACTGTCTCATGATTGTCCGTGTTGCTCTTATTGTGGATCAAATGATTTTGTTGATAGTCGTTATGCATCTGATTGGTTTGGCTCATATCATATTGCTCATAATCATTCTCATTGTGATGTTTCCCGTGATAGACAAAGACCCAAATCTAAACGGGTCTCTAAGTCGGGTGTTAAATCTAACCCCAAAGGACCCATTTACGAATGGGTACCTAAAAAGAAATAACCTGTTTTGCAGGACGGTCATGTGTGGTATCTAGATTCAGGTTGCTCCAATCACATGACCGGAAGAAGGGAGCTTCTCACAAACTTCACCGAGAGGCTTTGTGGGAATGTACGGTTCGGGAATGATCACTACTCTCCCATCAGGGGTTACGGGGATATTGTCAAAGATAACATCACAATCAAGAAAGTCTCCTATGTCGAAGGTCTTGGTCACTATCTCTTCAGTATCAGTCAATTCTGCGACAAGAATCTCGAGGTTACTTTCAAGGCTAAAAGGTGCAGCGTTCGGACTGAAGATGGAAAAGAGATCCTTGCTGGAACGCGCCGCACCAACCTCTATACGATTGACCTTTCGTCTTTGAAACCCGACAAGGAAGTCTGTTTTTTGTCCAAAGCATCTGCTGAACAAAGCTGGCTATGGCATCGTCGTCTCTCGCACTTGAACTTCAAAAATATCAACAAGTTGGTGCTCGGTGGCCATGTCAAGGGTATGCCAGATCTAAAGTTTGCAAAAGAACATCTGTGCGCTGCCTGCGAAAAGGGCAATATGAAGAAGGCGTCCCACAAGCCTAAAGCCGTTCCTAGTACTTCTTGGTCCCTTGAGCTAATCCACATGGATTTATGTGGACCGATGCGCGTTCAAAGCATTAATCACAAGAAGTATGTCCTGGTGATGGTTGACGATTTTTCTCGTTACACTTGGGTTCGATTTCTCCGTTCAAAGGACGAAACACCCGAGTTGATAATTTCACTACTGAAGAGCATTCAAGTCAGTCTCAACCAAGTAGTTCAGACCATCAGGACGGACAACGGTACTGAGTTCAAGAATCAAATGCTCACCGGTTATCTCACTTCAGTGGGTATCTCGCATACTTTCTCAGCTGCTCGAACTCCTCAGCAAAATGGGGTGGTAGAGCGTCGGAACAGAACTCTTGTTGAAGCAGCGCGTACGATGTTATCTCATTACAAGCTACCACTATTTCTATGGGCAGAAGCCGTTGCTACCGCTTGCTACACTCAAAATCGGTCTATCATCAACAAGCGGTTCAACAAGACACCGTACGAGATCATCAACAAGCGCATCCCGAACATCAACTACTTTCATGCTTTCGGATGCACCTGCTTTGTTTTAAATTATAAGGATGATCTTGGAAAATTCAGTCCCAAAGCGGATGAAGGAGTGTTTATCGGTTACTCCCAGCACGCCAAAGCCTACCGTGTCTACAACAAACGGACGAAGACCGTCGTTGAGAGCGTAAACGTGACTTTTGACGAGGCCGCTGAAATGGCTTCTGAACATCTCAGTTCAGAACCCGCGCTTACTGGTGTGTTAGCTTCTGGACAATTCCGTTCAGAAGCTACACAATCTCCAGTCAATCCAAATCAAGCGTCCACGTCAAGAGCACATCTTTCTGATTTGGATTTGTTGTTTGAATTTTTTTATGATGACTTATTTAATGTTAAGTCTAATACTACGTCTTGTGACAGGAATACTGCTCAAGCACCAGAAGTGACTCAAGTAACTAGTCCAACCGATTCCGGTGGTCCATCCTCGCCTGGTGCTCCATCTTCTACTGCCAATGATCAAGCTTCCCCGAGCTCAAGTGATAGACATCCTCTCGCTCAAGTTCCTGATGAAGTGCAACCTTCAGTTTTACTCCCTGAACCGACTCCTATTATAGGTGCTCCCGAAGCTACCTCTCCGGCAATCCCGGATCCTCCTATCGTTTCATCACCAGTTGAGTCGTCCTCCTCTCCTTGCTCGACTCCCACTAAGGAGCTTCCACCTCACAGGCCGTCATCCCTCGAGGCAGTTCAGGATTTACCCCCAGGTGGTTATGTGGATTCTGATACCTCCCATCAGACATATCAACCTCACCCACACACCACCAAGTGGACTCGAGCTCACCCCCTGCATCAAATAGTCGGTGACCCCAATACACCCGTTCAAACTCGATCCACTACCGCGAATGACTGCTTATTTTCTTCGTTCCTGAGCCGTATCGAACCTTCCACTGTCTCTGAAGCGCTGAATGATCCGTACTGGGTAATCTCTATGCAAGAGGAACTCAACCAATTTGAGAGCCTCAAAGTATGGTGCTAGTTCCCCGACCTAAGAACAAGACGATGATAGGGACTAAATGGATTTTTAAGAACAAGAAGGACGAAAACGGCATCATTGTTCGGAACAAAGCGCGTCTAGTGGCTAAAGGATATCGTCAGCAAGAAGGAATTGATTACGATGAGACGTTCGCACCGGTTGCTCGCATTGAAGCGATCCGCATGTTCCTCGCCTACGCCGCTCACAAGAATTTCCTCGTCTTCCAAATGGACGTGAAATTCGCGTTCCTCAACGGCGTTCTCAAGGAGGAAGTGTATGTCTCGCAACCAGAAGGCTTTGTAAGTTCTGAAAATCCGCATTACGTCTACTTTCTTGACAAGGCCCTCTATGTAGGCATGGAAATGGCCCCCGCCCCGTTGGGGAACCCTGTTCAACCGCCCCGATCGGGGACGGGGATTCCCCGCTAAGCCGGGGATGGGGACGGGGACGGGGATCCCCGTTTGTCTCAAACTGGGGATGGGGACGGGGACGGGTATCGTACTCCCCGCCCCGCCCTGCCCCATACCCGTTATATATTAATTAATAAATTAAATATATTATTTATTTAAACTAAATCGGTAATTCATAATTTTGTATTTTCTAACTAGGTTTAGAATCTAAAATTGTCACTTTGTGGATGTTAGTATGTAATCTTTTGGATGTCAAGTCAAAATACAATTAGTCGATGTGTTTTGGATATTACTCGATATGTTTTGGATATTACTCGATATGTTTTGGACGTGTGATGTTAAGTTTTTTTTTTAATTAAACTGGATTTATATTGGTTTTAGCTAATTAAGTATCGTATGATGTAATTGTTTGTATAAAATTAAATTCATTTTGATTTTAGGTTTATTGGAAATTTGTGAAATTTAAAGATGTGTTGTGTTTCACATATTTGATTTAAAATAGTTTATATAAACCGGAAAAAAATCCCCGTTTCCCCGTTGGGGATCCCCATTCCCCGTTGGGGATGGGGATGGGGATGTGATCATATTCCCCGGCGGGGATGGGGACGGGGACGGGGATAGAGATGAGTATTGGGGATGGGGATTGAGGTCCCCGCCCCATCCCCGCCCCATTTCCATGCCTACCTCTATGGTCTTAAGCAAGCTCCACGAGCCTGGTATGATGCACTATCATCCTTCTTAGTCAAGTCTGACTTCTCTAAAGGTAAAATTGACACTACTTTATTTATTAAAAGAGAGAAGAAAGATATCATTCTTGTACAAATTTATGTTGATGATATAATCTTTGGCTCCACGAACCCCAAGTACTGTCAGAACTTTTCTGCCTTAATGAGTAAACATTTTCAAATGAGCATGATGGGGCAAATGAATTTTTTCCTGGGTCTTCAAGTAAAACAATTACAAACAGGAATTTTCATTAATCAATCTAAGTACAACTCGGATATTCTTCGGAAATACCAGATGGAAAAATCTTCACCTATGAAAACCCCCATTTCCACTACTCTAAAGCTTCACTTCGATCCTGACGGTAAGGATGTGAATGCTACTATTTATAGAGGCATGATTGGCTCTCTGATGTACTTGACGGCTAGTCGGCCTGACATTATGTTCTCGACATTCTTGTGTGCAAGATTTCAGTGGAAACCTAAAGAGTCTCACTTAGCTGCGGTTAAGCGAATTTTTCGATATTTAAAAGGTACTGCTGATCTTGGTTTGTGGTACCCAAAAGAGACAGGTTTTGAATTCACAGCCTACTCGGACGCTGACCATGCTGGAAACATGCTGGACCGGAAAAGCACGTCAGGTCATGTTCAGTACTTGGGTGATCGTCTTGTCAGCTGGGCTTCCAAGAAGCAAAACTACGTGTCCACCTCCACCGCCGAGGCGGAGTATGTCGCAGCCGCCAGTTGCTGCTCACAAGTCATCTGGATGCGCACCCAGCTCAAAGATTATGGGTTTAACTACTCAAGGATTCCCATCTACTGAGACTCGAAGAGCGCGATAGCCATATCAAGCAATGCCGTCCAGCACACGAAGACGAAGCACATTGATGTGCGCTACCATTTTATTAAAGATCACATCAAAAAAGGTACTATGGAACTTTATTTTGTTAATTCAGAGCATCAGTTAGCAGACCTGTTTACCAAAGCCTTGGACGAAAAACAATTTAATTACCTTCTGTCTAAGCTAGGTATGTTAAATCTGAAAGTTTGATCCGTTCGCAGCTCTCTACGAGTTTCGTTCAATAACGAATGACTGTGACAACTGCACTAGTGACTTGTCTCTGGTTGCTATTATCCACACTCCTTGGTTATTGCATTTTACTCGTTCAGTTCTGTGTCAGTTACGAACTTCTGTATTAACAAAGTAGATTTCGTGTTTTTCTCGTTTCTTTGAGCAGTTCATTCCTTGTTCCCTGAAAAGTGTAAGTTCATTGTGGTGGATCTACAAGTCGGTAATGTGTTCAGGGGGAGCACTATCGTCAGATGGTTGGTAAGTCTCACAAGTCCTCCATTCGAGGGGGAGCAGGTAAGAGGGTTCTGTGTTTGGACCTCCTCTTCGTTAGCATTCGAGGGGGAGTTAAGTCTCGTGTGTATTTCAATTTTTTTTAGGGGGAGCTTTTATTTTTTTCTATGTTTTTTTTCCTTAGGATTTTTTTTAAAGTTTTTTTTATTGAAAAATACAAAAATATTTTCTTTTGCTTCAAGTTTTGGTTTGATTTGTCTTGTTTGGTCCCGGCCCAATTTTTTTTCCCCGGCCCAATTTTTCTATCGCCCGGCCCCGCTCCAAGCCCAAATCCAAGTTCGGGGTTTAAAAACCCCGATCGAACCTCTTCTACCCTCATTCGACCGATAATCTTCTCATCGTCTCTCTCTCTCTCTCGCCCGGACCTCTCTTTCGACCGCACTCTCAATCGATCGAACCCATCGTTTCTTGTCTTCTTCGATCAAACAGGTACGATAATCGATATTAAGTTGTGTACAGTATGTATCGATCGATTGTTATCGTCGACTATGTGTGTGTCGGCGTCGTCCCCACCTCTGAGTGTCCCCGAGGTCTGCTCTGTTGACGATCCGTCTTCTCCGGGGGTTTCCTCCGATCTAGGGTTACTCCCCGGTCGAAAGAACCTCCGGTCGAAGACCTTATCCGATCGAACTCATATCCGGTCTTAGGTGACTTCTGGTCGAAGACCTTATCCGATCGAACTCATATCCGGTCTTAGGTGACCTCCGGTCGAAGACCTTATCCGATCGACCTCATATCCGGTCTTAGTGACCTCCGGTCGAAGATCATTCCCGGTCGAACTCTTATCCGGTGGTTTAACCACCGGTCGAATGGTAACCCCGGTCGAAGACCACATCCGGTCTTAGACGACCCCCGGTGGAAACCTTATCCGTCCTAGTATCTTATCCGGTCGAATCATGTTCTAATGAGCTTATAGTTATACCTTTATGTGTCTATGAGGTGATTTTGGTGGTTCTCTGTGCTGGTGCAGTTCTATGCGCCTTGGTGACTGACCCTAATTCACGGATAGGGTTTGTTCTTCCACTTTTTAGAGTTAGTATCCGTTGTGGTTTAAATCATGACTGTATAACTCCAACGGCTATCATATTTTCACAAACCTGCGTACTAATCGACTATTTCTTCACAGGTACAATGGCACAAAACCAACCACCAGTGATTGATCCAATTGCAGATGCGGAACTGATTCCCGAGGATCAGTTCCTCCCTCTTACAGCCAATAACTACCACCTCGATGTAACCCAACCTGCTATTCAATATCATGTCATCATCGAGATACTGATGGGGCATCCAATCTCTTATGCTCTTACGGAAACTGCGACCGTTCCAGTCCTATACTTACAGCAGTTTTGGCGCTCTCTCCATGCTTTAGAGGTCGATGGCTGTGACAACTGTCAAATTCTGAATAATGAGGTTAGCACCCTCAGATTAATTTATAAATTTTGTCACTTTTAAATTTTTATTAAAAGCCTTTAAGATAAAAAGTTTCCCGAAAAATTTAGAAGTTGCGTTAAAAACCCGGAACAGTTCCGTATCTGACCGTCATCGTCCAGAAATGCCAAATAAGTGAATAGAAGTCCAAAATCCTTAAATTATAAAAATCAGTATGTTAATTTCTCTTGCATTGCAAATTTTTCAAATTTGTCATTTATTTAGCAAATATTGAGAATTGGGTATTTTGGTTCTCAATTATATCTGGTATTATAATGTAGACTAGTAATTTATTTAAAAATATATATAAATTAAACTAATTTTTTTTATAATGATAAGTCACATAGGACACTTGTCCTAAGCCTACAATATTTTAATTATTTTTAATAATTGAAAACCAAATTTAAAAACTAGAATCACTCTCATTTCTCAAAATTAACTCTTCACCTCCTCTCCCTCTCTTCTTCTCTCTAGTTCGGCCGAAAGCCACCACCACCACCGCACCATTTTTTTTCTCTTTGCTAAGAATCAAAATCCAATCAAGAATCCATCAACAATTTGAAGTTAGAATCAAGTTTCCATCTCAAATCTTCAAGGTAACCTCAAAAACTACATCTTCTTATGCATGTTTTCATTTTTGAATTTTGGGTTTGAGAAGTAAAAATTTACATCTAAATGTTAAATAAATTGGATTTTTGATGATGAGATGGATTACATTAGATGTATATAATATCATAAAATGAGTGTTTGATTCTTGTTTTCAAAGAAAAATTTGTTATTATCAAATTTAGGGTTTTTGATCATAATGTTGAAATTTTGTAAGTAGAGTATCTTGAATCACAAAATTTTGGTGTTATTGAACTTTTAGCTATGTTGTTACAATGAAAAGTTTAGTATAAAAATACTCTTAAGATGGAATTTCCCAAATTCCACATGATTAAGAGTTTATTAGTGATGATAATATCACTTAAATGGGTATTTTGTACATGCATGCATATGGATGAGTATTTTGGTTGCAATGAATCCATGATGCATATGCTAGTTTATTATGTAATGAGGAGTGAAGACATGGTTTATATCCAAAAACCATGTCTAATGATCATTATTTTGGTGGTATAAAATGGTATTTATTTCATTTTAGAATCTGTCCAGAAAATGGACTTCACTTCTAGCTTGCACAACTCACAAACCACTTGTCCAAATTTGGGGTTTTTGCTTCTAAACTTTAATTTAGAGTGTTAGCTTTCTAAAAAGTCCAAAAACATTGAATTTGGAGTTGATTTGGGCACTTAAATGGATTTTACAAGAAAATGGTGCAATCTGTCCAGTAAAGACAGATTCATACACCTATTTTGTAGAGGCCATAACTCCCTCATTACTCATCCAAATTAAGTGAATCTTTTTCCAAATGTTAGGATTTTGAGTTAGGTTTGCATACATATATGGATCACTGTCTAATTCCAAGAATTGATACCTCAAAAACCTGTTACAAGTGAGGTATGTCACTGATCCGAAAATCAGTGACACTCTATTTTGTAAAAATTATTTGAAGTATCAAAAGTTACTCAAAAATTATAACAAAATGCAGATTTACTCTAAACATATTATAGTATCATAACAAAATTTGTGATTAAATAATTCTCTTGGGAAGTTAAGCTTCCGTGTTGAATTTACCGGATAACTTTCTGGACAGCATGTGCTGAATCCAGAAAGGTAATTTTATTAAGCTTAATTTTTGTTTTATTGTATTTTGGAACTTTGTATAGTTAAAAATGGATATGGACTAAGAAACTTATTTGATGGCATTTCATGGGACAATTGGACATATTGGTTGGACATCGGAATAGGGCATTAATGTGTTTCTTTATGGCAACTCTTGTATAGGGAAATTAAGGGCGTGACAAAATTCAATAAGTATTAAAGTAAAGCTTCACCCGTTACTTTCGTCAAGGTGAGTATTCACAGCCCCACTTTTATCGTTTTAATTGATTTTGGGGTGGAAAGCATGTTTAAATTGCGTATTTAAAGATTCATGAGAATTGTTTGAAAGTATTGCGAATTGGCAATTTATAAGGCTTTGTTAAAAGCGTTTGGAATTATAAGCTATATGATAAGTATGCAATTGATGTGTTGAGTTTTTAATGTTAAGACCCCGTGACACTACTATTAACTCGAAGAAAATCGGGCCTATAGTATTAGTGGGTAGCGCTATTTGGTGTGACAAGCTCACCTTAATGCTGACGAGCAGGGGTGCACTATACTAGAGAAGATGACTAAACATGTGGCATGAACCACCGCTGAGTTAGTTCATCGGGGGCGTTGAAATTGGTCAGGGATGGCTTAGTAGTGGCTCAACGTAATATTGTCTTTGCATACACTTATCATAAAGGAATTAAATTGTGGTACTCATGAATCAAAGAATTGAAGCTGGTTTTCACGTATGTTCTACAAATGTTAACTTGCATATAAAAATGATTTGTGCATATTTAAAACCTGTGAACTCACCAACTCTTTGTAGTTGACCTTGGTTTTTATTCATGCTTTTCAGGAATCGAGAAGGTAATTCCATGATGCTTTATCAGGGTACTCATATTTTGAAGCAAGACTATTTTTGCTTTAAGCGTACCGTATGTTTAAAAGATTTGGAATTTGTAAACGATGACGATATTATGTTCTTAAAAATGTAATGTATTTTGATTGTTAAGTAAATGTTGGTATGTTTATAATCTTGTGCTATGGCATCGGAGCTGTTACGCCTCGTGTTTCCGCTTTAGCGGGGTGTGACAATGGCGAATTCCACCTTGAAGGTCGGATAGATCATACACCAGTGCTTCTCACATGTGATCTCTTCCGACAATTCCTTCGTTTACCGACCGCCGGATCCGTTCCAGGCCGAGAAAGCTTCGACCCGATGGTTTCTGATGCTACACTGTGCACCGACCTTCTCTCCTTAGGATACGGCACAGAACTTCGCATTCCATCAACTTTTAACCGCAAGTACCTCTCGACGATCTGGTACACGATGTTCACCTACATAAATCGGTGCCTTTCGGCTATAACGAAAGGCATTGACCAGACGAGTGCCCTGATTCTTCGCATCTTTCACGCGTTGGCCTTCAATCGCCACATGGACGTTGCTGACTTTCTTTGGTTTGAACTCGTTCAGAGAGTTCGTTCTACTGCATCTCGCCGATCAAATTTCATTCCATTCATGCGGTTCTTACAGATTGTCATCCGGAACTTCATGAACCTGTATCCCGAGATACAGCGCCGTTCTACGCACCCGACATGCCCACATCATCCGACACGCAAGATACCTTCCCGTGCTGATCCAGAAGGTGTTGTCGCCCGACAAATCCCAGTCGGGGTACTAGACCATGCTCGTCCTACGGCACTGAGTGTGATAGCTTATAGGCACACACACAACATTCCAGCTCCTATGGTCCGGCTAGGACCGGCAGGACCTGCCCAGGGAGCACGACCTGAGAGACGTGAGGGTCCGTGTCCACGAACGAGAGGCGGGAGTGTCCGGATAGCTGGGGCTTCCGGACAAGGTGTCTCGTGAGAAATAATCGTGAGGGGAACTGGCGTGGGCAGTGCCGTTGGAACGAGCCAACCTAGTTCTTCTAGACAACCATCTTCGCCGACGCAAATAGAGACTCAAACGTCAGAAGAGACAACTGCTTCTGAAGCCTTTCGTGTTCATTCCTCTTTTGTCGCTGCTACTGAGGAGACAACAGCGCATTCCGCCTCGGAGGAAGCTTCGACCCAATCCGAGCCTGCGGCGGAATCAGGTTCACCCGACTCTCAGTCGGAAGCTGCAACCGACTCTGAGGAGGCATCCGATAAATCCGACAGTGAGTCGGACCCAGCCACTAACGTATCGGCATCAAATGACGAGTCTTCTGACTCTGATGGTGACGATAATCAGCCCTCACCTGGAGAGATAAGGAGAGCGGAGGGAGCTTTAGTTGAAGATGATATTCTAGTGAGCTGAGAGAGGGAAAGAAAGAGAAAATATGACGCTGAGAGTACACGAGTGACGGGACAACCATCAACGGTTGTATCCCCCCTAGCCACATCCAACCAGGTAGCCACATCTGCTACCCAGTCTCATGTGTTGAGACAGGGTATTGAAGAAGTCGCCGTGGACCTAGCAGCGCATTTGCACACCCCACCAAGCCACTCCACCATCTCTCAATAGATGGTGGTTTCACATTATCACGGGGATTTAGCACATCCGCTATCGGGCTCTCACTTGGAGGGTGCCGATATTGAAACAAGAGAACAGCTGCCCCCGTTCTCGACATCTTTGCATGCACGGAGTCTGGAGCCTTTTGCTATACATGTCATTCCTAGGACACAGATTCCATTTTCGGCTATCGTCGGTCGCCTAAGTGGCCCGGCCGGAACACCCATAGTAATTCCGCCTTCGGGTAGTTTACGAGGATTGGGTGGAAGTCCTACCACGACTATCATCACGCCAACCGTGAACGTAGGCGGCTCGACTTCTACAGTCGTAGCTACAACGGGAAGTCTAAGTGACCCCAGAGTTACCCCAACTGAGTTTGTCTCAAGGGAATACATGGACGGCGCCCTAAAGGCTGTCCAATCTATGATGAGGGAAGAGGTGGACAACCTCAAACGCATGATCAAAGCCAAAGATCATGTGACTGATCCTAAGCCCACACCTATTCCACCTTCTCTACCGGCTACGGATCTTTCTATCCCTGAGCTGAAATCCATTCTTCTTGCCAAACTACTAGCCCAGTCTCTAACCGAACCCACCCAGGATGCCAATTTGTTATCACTGCTTCGTTCTCAAGCATCCACACCTACCCCACTAACCACCCAGCCAATTGTCTCTCCTGAAGACTTCCAGATCCAACAAGCCATGTTTCAGTCACTTCAGCAAACCGTAGTTGTTTTGACTGAACGTCTATCAGCAGTGGAGGATACCTGTCGAAGCCAGGCAGAACGGCTCAAGCGCCGACATGATGATCAGGATGATCTTGATCACCATGAGGGGGAGAAGCACCAACGCCTAGCTGAGCCAAAGACACATATGGTGGAATCAAATCAGGTTAAACAGGGTTCGGGTTCCGGTACAAGAACAGAGGGACAGAGACAGGAACAGGAACGGGAACAGGTGACAGACTTGGTACTATACGACTATCCGACGGTTGAAAAGCCTGAGGAATTTGAAGATGGTTCTCCGATAGTTCCTGAAGATTGGGCAATAATACTATATCCGTATGAAGTGGCGGACACGACAGAAGAATGTGCAAATACTGAAAGAGCTCTTGTGGTTATGCAAGAAGAAATTGATGAAATACTGCATCCAGATGATCAGTCTTCTGCCGTGGTTCCTTTATTGACATATCCAGTTGATCACCCTGACTTCTCTTCTAAAGCTTTTCCCGAGAGATCTCCTCCAGCTTCACCAGTTAGAGAACCAGTACGTACGCCTCCAGTTCGTCCATCCAAGTGGGAAAGAGTTAGAATAAAAGTTCCTTTCCTCGAAGAAAGCCAGAAGAAGATCTTTGCCCACTGGATCAGAAAGTATGATGAAGTTGTTCTCCATGGTCTACAGTCAGTGAAAAACAAAGAAAAACAGCGTGAGCTTGTGTTCATGTACAGAAAGTTCCAAAGCAAGTACTCCAAGACGAAGCTCAGGATTGTATCAGTTGATAGGATTATACCAGCCTACTTCATGAAGGTTAAGTATACGGACTTCATGGTTACAAGAGAAGATGGTCAACATTACTGCTTTTCTGATGCTGATTTTCCATGTCTGGAGCCACAAGATCTGCTGTTCATACTACGTGACTTAAAGATCAGAACCGTCAGACCCGGAGAAGTCATTGATGCACTAGAAACCGTGAAAAGATACATGAAGTGCGCAATGAAACTTGCTTCGGTGGAAGATTTTCATATTGGGTTAGAAAGCGATCAGCCGAAGATTAATCTGCTCAAGCCTGATCTGAGTGTTCCGTCTGATGCTCTAAGCGTACCAGCATTCACAGTTATAAAGATTCCAGAGTTTGGTATGTGATACGTGAACAACAAAGGTATTCTACGATTTATCCGTTTTGATCAGATTGCCAGATTCTGTGATGGTACATTGATGCTTCTGAAAGACAAGTTGATGCGTGCGCTGAGTCAAGATGAAAAAGGAGTTCAGGTACTGGATTCTTCATACAAAGCACTTGTTCTTAAAGCACTGAGAGTTATCGAAGAACGATTGGAGTACATAACGCAAATCAGATATTTCGAGATCAGTTTTGGTTTTCGGAAGATATATGTTCCAAACTGGCACGAGTTTCAACTTCTATTTAAAGGGGGAGATTGTTAGGGCTATTTTGTTAGTTAAATAGAAGTTCAGGGTATAAAATGTCATTTATTCATAGTTGTATGCTTGTTGGGCCTAAAAGCCCATAAGCCCGTCAGGCCTGCGTGCCTAAGTATTTAAAGTTGATTTCTATTTCATTTGTAAGGTTAGAAGTTCATTATTCAGTTTTCTAGTCATTAGGTTTACAAACCCTTATCAGAAAGTCTCTCTGTAAACCTAAACCCTTTGAAGTTATATCAATCTTATGACTAGTTGTTGTGACCTATAATCTGTTCATCTTTGATTGTTGTTATTCTGTTTTGCACTGCACTGGGATCTACAAGGACTTTTGTGGAAAAGACACACCATTGTTCCCTACAATGATGGTTGTGTCTCATTCCCATGGTGAGGCATCAGGGTCAAAGCCCACATCTGACCATCCCACTGATGAGCAGTTATTTTGAAAGCATCATGAAGACCAAATTCTGAAGAACTTAACTTCTTTAAATTGAAAAGTTAAGTTAGGGGGAGATTGTTGGGTCTAAAATGTGCTAAGTCCAGTTATTACTGCTAAGTGTTGAAGATTACTACTGCTAAAGACTTTTGTTGGGACTGAAAATGTGTCAAGTATGGAAAATGTTGTTGGGCTTAAAGATTAATACTGCTTGTAGAATTAATACTGCTTGAAGAATTACTACTGCAAACATACTTAGTACTGTAAACATGGTTAGTACTGTTGAGGAAGTTAATACTGCTATGGAGATCAATGTTGCTCGTGAAGATAAAGATGACTTGGAACGAAAGACTAGGAGCTGAAGATAATGTTGAAGATAATTATGAACTGGATGTTGAAGATCAATATTTCTTTTGTAATCATCTTGTAATTAGTTTTGTATATATAGTCTAGTAGTTTTTGATAGATAAAATAGTTTTTCATATACGTTTAGAGAGAATTAACCTCAAGATTAGTTTTAATCCTTTCTTTAGAGAAGTATAGAACGTCTGTTGAGTCGGTTCAACTGATTGAGGTTTTGTTTGTAATCATTAAGTTAATTCAATATAACTTGTGATTTGAGTTCATACACTATTTGATTGATTTATTGTTAGTGTTATTCCGCGACTTCTTTAACATAGTTTCTGAGTGTTTAGTTTAAATTATGGTTTAGAATTTCGATCCTGACAAGTGGTATCAGAGCATAAGGAACTCAGAAATGAAGAATCATCATGGACGGATCACATGACAGTGTTCTTGTTTCAAAGGTACCCATGCTCAAACCCAACGAGTTTGACATGTGGAAAATCAGAATCAGGCAGTACATCCTTCTCACAGACTACTCAATGTGGGACATCATTGAGAATGGTCCATCCAATGAAGGAAAGATGGGAGCAGATGGCAAGAGACCTCCACCAAAGACTGATGGAGAAAGAAAGATAAGACAGACTAAGATGAAAGCCTTGAGCACTATGCTCTTGGCAATTCCTAATGAATACCAACATCAGTTTTGCAACTGTTCCGATGCTCAAATCTTGTGGAATGAATTGGAGAAGAGATTTTCAGGCATTAAAAGCACAAAGAGGAATCAAAAAGCAATTCTCAAGCAACAATATGAGAATTTCATGTCTACAAAGAATGATTCTATAACTCAAACCTTTGATAGATTCAATAAGATGATTGGAGAATTGGCTACTGTTGGTGTCAAGATGGACCAGGATGATGTCAACAAAAAAAATTTAAGATCTCATGGTGAAGAATGGGTGATGTATACAGTATCATTCAGGCAGAATGATAATCTGGAGGACAAGGAACTTGATGACCTTTATAATGATCTCAGGGTGTTTGAAGAAGAATTTGAATCTAAGAAAAGGCCATCTGGATACTCTCATAATGATGCACTCTTATCATCTACTACTGATTCTTCTGCTAATACAGAATCAGTTAGTACTTCTTATGGCACAAAACAGGATGGATCCAATGATTCTGTTTTGGAAGCATTCCTTGCTAGTCATGCTAAATCTGCTCTTACCAATGATGATCTAGAGCAGATCAATGTCGATGATCTTGAAGATATGGACATCAAGTGGCAAATGGCAATGCTCACCATGAGAGTCAAAAGATTCATCAAAAGAACAGGTAGAAACAACTTTGCCATGAGAAGAGAAGATGGGGCTGGATTTGATAAATCCAAGGTAGAATGCTACAAGTGTCATAAGTTGGGGCACTTTGCAAGAGAATGCAGAGGAGGAATGTCTCAACAGCATGTGAGCAACAATCAACAATCAAAGTCCACCAACAATTGGAACCCATCTCAATCTCTTGTCTCACAAGATGGAATGGGATTTGATTGGAGTGATCAAGCAGAAGAGGCAATCCAGAATCAAGCTTTGATGGCTGAAGTTTCAGAGTCGTCAAGCACAGAAATTCCCACAGAGGTAAAATCTAACCTTTGCTCTAAAACATGTCTTGAAACTGTTAAAAAGTACAGGGATCACAATCAGAGCATGTGTGATGACCTTAAAAGGTTGAAGAAAGATAGAAAAGAGTATAGTTTGATCATTCAGAATTTTACAAATTAAGTCATACCAGACCAATGAACTTCAACATTCATATGATACCAACTACTGGAAGTGGGAGAAGAATCAGTTAGAGATAGAACTAGAAAATTCTAGAGAGGAATGTGAGAAAATTAGGAGTGAATTTGAGAAGGCCAAACTAGACATTGAGAAATATTCCAATGCTTCTAAAGCAATGGACTCTTTACTCAAAACTCAAGTTCATGACAAACTGAGAAGAGGTATAGGCTACAACAACACCCCTCCACCTTACAATAATAACTACATTCCACCCACCTCAGACCTCTTAGAAAGACAAGATAAGAAGGAATTACCTGAAGGAGCCACTGAAGTAGATCCACTAGATAAAGTAGTGGTTGAGACAGAGTCTAAAGAAGAGAATACTGAGGGTAAGAATAAGGAAGACCATAAAGAAACTCCCTTAGAAAACCACATTCTTACAAATGAGAGGGGGGGCAAACCATTTGTCAAGAGTGATAAAGTGGAGATGTCCAAGATAGAGAAAGAGAATGGTAAGAGTGAGAAAGCTGAAACCTCTAGGAAAGGAAAGGAAAAGGTACAGGGAACTCATTATATGCAAACTACTGTTGTAAATCCCTGTACTTGTCAATAGAACAAGCCCCATAAACATGATAAAATAAGGGGAAATCAGAGAAACAGAAATAATAAGTGGGCTCAAAAACAGGGAATTGATCTAAGCAAACACAATAGACCAAAGCCTTGTTTTATTTTTGGCAAATTGAATCATTTAGCCAAACACTGTTATTTCAATGCTATTAACCAAAGATTTACTTTTCAAAGACAAACACAAAATTCGTTTGGTTATAGGAAGAAATCAAAAAGGAACCACATGGCTGAGAATGTGAAAACAACACCTTTGAAATCTCATATTCATAATAAGTTTGCCAAATCAAAAGAAAATACTCCAAGCAAATCAAGGAGTAACTCACAAAATAAGAAAGCAAACAACTTTGTCAAGATTTGGGTTCCAAAAGTCAAGAAACCTGTTAGTACTACTATTTCAAATAGTACTGCTAACAGAAATAGTGTTGCTGATAGCAATACTACTGCTAATCAAGTTAGTACTGCTAACCAAGTTAGTACTGCTAACTAAGTTAGTACTGCTAACCAAGTTAATACTGCAAACAAGGATAGTGCTGCTACTAGTGTTAATACTGCAAAGCCTATAATTTTGACAAAGTATTCCAGCCATGAGATTCTTAACTCTGATCATCTCATCCAGACTAAGATTACTGATTATAAATATGTTGATGAGAAAGGGCAACCCAAGACCACTTTGGTTTGGGTTCCCTCTAAAAACTAACTGTTTTATCTTATGTGCAGGGCAACCAACAACTCAAGAAGAAGAGCATTTGGCATGTAGATAGTGGTTGCTCTAGGCACATGACAGGTAACATGGCCTGCCTTCAAAACTTCAAAAAGATTGATGGAGGACATGTTGCTTTTGGTGATAATCCAGTAGGAGGTAAGTGTGTGTTCCAAAATCTAGTTTCTAATCAATAACAATCAAACAAACAAGATTCAAATCAAAGATTACCTGTTTGATTACTTTGAATTTCACAATTTACACTTTCTCTCTCTAGAACTCATCCTCTCTCTAAAAACGTATTCTCTCAAATCTGATACAAAGATATGTATTCTAAATTCGTACTTACTAATTACAAGAACAAAGCTATTTATACTACTCCTAATACAAAGGAAACTAAAATACAACTAAACAAGTACATTGACTTTTATTACAAAAGACTTTGACTTTTAATGAGATTTGACTTTCTTCAGCTTTGACTTTCTCAACTTTGACCTTCAGTAGTCTTGATCTTGTATCCAATAGATTTATGCGCTAACAATCTCCCCATTTGGATTCAAGATCATTGTTGAAAGATCTAGCAGTTAAGTCTTCACTTTAAGCTCTGTCTTAACAATCTCCCCTTTTCCTTTGACTGTCTTCTTTCCAAAAGAATCTTCAAATGAAGAACAATCTCCCCAAAAACTCTCATAGAATGCTTTCAGTCTTTGAAAAGAAATTATCTTCAAAATCAGCTCGAATTGCTTTCAGCAAATAATCTTCAAAGAAATTTTATCAAAAATCAGCACATCTTCAGAAATTCTTTGATCGTCTTCAAGTTTTCAAATATTTACTTTGAACTTTTCTGACTTGAACATTTCTGAAAATCATCTCTCAAAAACTTTATCATTTCTTGATACCATCTCTTCCAAACTTCAAAACATCAACATTTCTTCATATCATCTCCCCCTTTTTGATGATTTGAGCATCTATATCATCAAAACTTTTCGTCCAAGAAATGTCTTTGACCATTCTGATTTGTCATACTGAGCCTCTGATTCTGTCAATCCTCCAAGATAATCATCTAGATCTTTTCAAATCCAGACAAATTAAGAACATGTAACTCCTGAATCAACAGATAAATCAGTTAAAATGCCTGTCAGTAACACGAAGTCACTGTGTGTAACGAATACACAATATAAAGGAGCTTTTTGATGTTCACTCCCCCAGGGCTTCCATCCAATCATCGAAATACCACAAAGGCAATTTCTATGAATGTTATGACAAAGAAACAAATTCTTTGTGTGTTCGTGCAAGTGTAGAAAGAATTAAAGCACAAATGATTGCTTTTTAATAAAGCTCAACATTGTGTAAACCACTGAGACAACAGTAGATAAACACAGACTCAATTGTGCATGATTGAAGTGCGAAGGTGGGGCAGACTTCCTTCTTTTTCAATATCCAGATTTTCCAAATGAAAACCAGATAGATAATGTGTTGCGTCCCCTTTAAAATGTGAAACATTTTCTTTTTAAGAAGAAAATGAGTGGTTGGTGGGCTTATAATCAAGAGTTGGCATGGGCTATTTGCCTGTTTCAATAACGTTCACCAAAAAATTGTGAAACGCTAGTAATGTGGCTGCCCGACTCAGAAAGTAGTTGGTGCAGAGTTTAATATTCTTTTACTCTGTTCTCACACCCTCTTTCTTTTGATCATTAAGCTCACATCTAACCAAGCTCTCATTTCCATTTTACCTCATCACACCCACACTCATTTCTTTTTTACTCCTCACACTCAATCTCTATGGATTAACTTCTTGGGTAGAAATCACTAGTTAACGTAATTACATAGAAGTTCAGATAATTCCTAGCACAAAGAACCCATATTTCCTATAAAAGCATAATGTTGCTCAGATGATTTAACTATAACAGTTAAAGCTCATATACAAATATCAGACGAATATATGCTCATAAAATATAATCATGAAAATTTGAGCATTTTTAGACATTGAAATATTTTCAAACAAGTATACTTAATGAATGAAAATGAATGCAAAAGACTTGTTTGAAAATCTGACATTGTATGAAAAATGATCAGAAATGAATGATAAAGCAATTAAAGCTTATGGTCAAGAATAATTGATATTTGTCTATACGAAACAAAATATAGACATTCTTGAAATGACCGTTTCGAAATGAAATATCGCTCAAAATTCATTGAATACAAGCGGAGTGTCTTACCATCGAAGAAAAAAAAATTGTTCCAATTTAGAGACATGGTAAGAACATGTTGAATAAAGTCAAACTGGTGTGTGTGAATACTTGAAAGTATATAGAAAAGACAATACGCAAGTATTTATCTTTGGATACACACGGTTTGTTTTATCAATTAATCACAAAAAAAATAAAATGAAAACATTTAAAATCACACTTCCAAATTATAAAATCTGTTTAAAAATCAGGAAGTGGTTTGAACATTTAAGAACATGTTTTCTATACCTAAAAGTTGTCCTTATTTCAGATACATTTGATATTAAGATAAGAAATTTACCTTTTCGAGCAATCTTAAATCTCAGAAAGTCAAGCTGTAGTCATTTAGATATGATGGTGTCAGCTTCTCTCATCCTGCATAAGTCTCAAAGTCTAGTCAAAATTTATTCACAAAAACTTATTTTAAAATAGAATGACATAAAGCAATAAAACGATTAATGTACGAGTTCTGATTTGAAGTAATCAGAAATCATAGTCTTACTCCTTTTGACTTATAAGCTCCCCCTGAAATCATGCATCACAAAAATTTTGTCAGTTAAGTATAATGCAGAAATTAGTTATGCTCCCCCTCAAATGAATATAGATCATCTAAAATCTTCTCTAACCCCCCCTGAGATCATGAGCAAACAATTAAAGTGCAAATATCATTCAGAAAATAAAGATAAAGAAAATGATGAAAAATAAGAATTCGTAACTTTAGTAGGTAACAAACGATTACGTCTTAAGATTTAACATACCAAGCTTAGAGACAAGAATATTAAATCTCTTTTCATCTAAGGGTTTGGTAAATAAATCTGCAAGTTGATAATCTGTTTTTACAAAATAAAGTTCAATTGTTCCTTTTTCTACATTATCTTTTATAAAATGATACCTGACATCAATATGTTTGGTTTTCGTGTGCTGGACAGGATTAGCAGATATTGCAATCGCACTTTTCGAGTCATAGTAGATTGGAATTTTATCAAATTTGAATCCATAATCTCGTAGCTGTGTTCGCATCCACAAGACTTGAGAGCAGCAACTGGCAGCAGCTACATACTCCGCTTCAGCAGTCGATGTGGAAACGCATAACTGTTTCTTTGAAGCCCAGCTAACGAGCTCGTCTCCAAGAAATTGAACATGACCAGAAGTACTCTTTCTATCCAACATACAACCTGCATGATCTGCATCTGAATATGCAGTCAGTTGAAACCCAGTATCCTTAGGATACCACAAACCAAGGTCTGCAGTCCCCTTCAGATATCTAAAAATCCGTTTGACAGCAGCCAAATGGGATTCTTTGGGAGCAGCTTGATATCTAGAACATAAGCATGTTGAAAACATAATATCTGGTCTACTCGATGTAAGATACATTAATGAACCTATCATACCTCTATAAGTCCTAACATCAACACTTTTACCCGAAGGATCAGTGTGAATCGTAGTACCTGGTGCCATCGGGGTTCCAATTGGTTTACAATTTTCCATTTTGTACTTCCGAAGAATATCCAAAATGTACTTAGATTGGTTAATAAAAATCCCCGTAGAAAACTGTTTAACATGTAATCCAAGAAAGAAATTCATCTCTCCCATCATACTCATTTGAAAACGTGACACCATGAGGTTAGAAAAGTTTTTGCAATATTTTGGATTAGTAGAACCAAATATTATATCATCAACATATATCTGAATAAGAATAATATCAGCTTTTTTCTTCTTGATGAATAAAGTAGTATCAATCTTACCTTTAGAGAAACCAGACTTGACCAAGAATTTGAATAAAACGTCATACCATGCTCGAGGGGCTTGTTTTAATCCATAAAGGGCTTTGTCCAAGATGTAGACATGATCTGGCTTATCTGGATTGACGAACCCTTCTGGTTGAGACACGTACACCTCCTCTTTAAGAATGTTGTTCAGAAAATCTGTCTTCACATCCATCTGAAAGACTGTGAAATTCTTATGAGTTGCGTAGGCTAGAAACATTCTGATTGTCTGTATACGCGCTACTGGAGCATACGTCTCATCATAATCAATGCCTTCCTCTTGCCGGTAGCCTTTGGCAACAAGTCTAGCTTTCTTTCTTATGACGATACCATCTTCATTCTTTTTATTCTTGAATACCCATTTAGTGCCGATCACGGTTTTACCTTCTGGCTTAGGAACAAATCTCCAAACCTTTAGGGCTTCAAACTGATTGATCTCCTCTTGCATTGCAGATACCCAGTCCGAATCAGCAAGAGCCTCAGATACTCGTGTCGGCTCAATCTTACTGAGGAATGAGTTATGCATACATTGGTTTAGAGTCGCTGACCTAGTTTGAATAGGCTTGTTAAGATCTCTAATTACTGGATGTAATGGATGGTCTTTGGTCCAGCGATGCTCATGAGGAAGTGGAGTAGATACTGATTGAATTTGATCATCATCTAGAATTCCACTTTCAGAATCTTCAGTTTGAATAACAAGAGGGGGGTTTTCAGTTGAAGTCTCAGTTGCAGAAGTATCAGTTGGTACAGCAGATTCAGGCTGTTGAGTAGACAATGTATTACACCCAACTGAAACAGTTACTTCTGGCTCATAATTTGCTTGTGCATCTTCAACTGTAGGAGTAGATGTTGGAATGTGAGTTTCTGTCTGAACAGGGGATGCTTGTTCAGTTATGACATCTGAAGTGACTGGATGATTACAATTTGTGTCTTCAAACCTGTCAGTCACAGTAGATTTAGATACATTAGTTCCAAGAAACTCATCATAAAAGAATTCAAATAACAAATCTAAATCAGTTAAATGTGAAGTAGATGTAGAAGCGTTATCCGAATCTTTCGCTGTAGAAACAGGTTCTGGACTGATCTGTCCAGAAGCTAATACACCAGTGATAACGGGTTCTGAACTGAATTGATCAGAAGCCATATCTTCATCAAATGTGACATTGACGCTCTCAATAACTGATTTTGACTTCTTCAGATAAACACGATATGCTGCAGAAGTTGAAGAATAACCGATAAAGATGCCTTCATCCGCCTTAGCACTAAATTTATTCAGACTCTCTCTGTCGTTAAGAACAAAACATTTACACCCAAATATGTGAAAATATTTGATAGTTGGTGTTCTGTTGTTGATCAACTCATATGGAGTCTTCTGAAAACGGCGGTGTATCATAGAACGATTTTGAGTATGGCATGCAGTTGACACAGCTTCTGCCCACAAGAATAGTGGTAAGTCCGATTGGCTAAGCATAGTCCGAGCGGCCTCGACTAGCGTTCGATTTCGCCTTTCGACTACTCCATTTTGTTCAGGCGTTCTAGCAGCAGAATACTGATGTGAAATCCCAACTGATTCGAGATATTCATCAACAATCTTGTTCTTGAATTCTGTGCCATTATCAGTATGAAGAAACTTGACTGGTCGCTGCATTTTCACTTGGGTCATCTTTAAGAAAACAATAAGAACTTCCGGTGTCTCATCTTTTGATTGAAGAAATTTGACCCACGTGTATCTTGAGTAATCATCCACAATAACCAACACGTATTTCTTTCCTCCCAAACTCTGTGTTCTCATTGGACCACACAAATCCATATGTAACAATTCTAATGGAGAACTAGTGCTTGGTTCAGGCTTCGGTTTATGTGCGGCTCTCTTCATCTTACCCTTCTCACACGCAGCACATAAGTGTTCTCGTTCATATTTCAGCTCAGGAAGTCCTTTGACCAATTTCCCACGAACCAGCTTGTTGATATAACGAAAGTTCAAATGAGATAAACGTCTGTGCCAGAGCCAACTTTGTTGCGTTGAAGCTTTTGTCATCAAGCATACTTGATTGTCAATCTGTACTTTGGAAAGATTGATGGTATAGAGGTTTGTCTTTCGATGTCCACCTAAGAGTTCTGTACCGTCTTCAGTACGAACTGAGCAACTCTTAGACTTGAAGTCCGTCTTCAGTACGAACTGAGCAACTCTTAGACTTGAAGTTGACCTCTAACCCTTTATCGCAGAATTGACCAATGCTGAATAAGTTGGGCCCCAAGCCTTCAACATAACTCACCTTACTTATCGTTATGTTGTCTTGAATGATGTCACCATATCCTAGGATAGGTGAAAGCTGATCATTTCCAAATCTGACATTTCCACTGAATTTCTCTGTATAGTTAGACAATAAAGCTTTTTGCCCAGTCATATGCTTGGAACATCCACTGTCCAAGTACCACATATGTCGGGTCCGCAAGAGAAATCAGAAGACAATAACTTTAGGTACCCATTTAAAAACGGGCCCTATCAGTTTAGTACAATATTTTGGTATCCACTTGAAAATGAATCCTCTGTTCTTTTGAAAACTTTGAAAAACATTTGATCTCGAAGAATTAACATGATAAGATCCATACCAATCAGAAGAATTATGAGAATAAGCAAAATCAGTTTTCCGATAGTTAGGACGAGATTTAGTAGTAATAGGAGATAATTGAATCAATTGCTTTATTGAGTAACGCTTGTAAGAAGTTACAATGTTTTGTTTATTAGAAGCACATTGACCAACTATATCAGAATCACTACTAACAGATTTAGTACAAGAATTATCAGTAACTGATTCAGCTATCTCAGCATCCTTCTGTTTTGGTCTCCATTCGGATTGAGCTTTTATCTTTTTCTTCCTTAAATCTGAAACATAAAATATATATTTATTAGGAAAAGTAGATTTCCGGGATTGAGTTTTCTTTTGTGTACCAGTGTATTTCTGTTTCTGTAATCGTTGTTTCTTATGTTTCTTACCGTGAGCATAGTAATCAGCAATTACAGAAACTGAATCACCAACCTTAGTTGATGTTTCACCAATATGAACATCACTTGGAAACACTCTTTCATTTTTAAGACAAGTAGAATGATCAGGAAGTTTAGAATGGACATCAAACATATCAGATTCTTCCATGCACCCGTCATCAGAATTAAAAAAATCATTTGCAGACTCAAATAAGTCATCAGAATTATCAGAGAAAGTTTGAGGTGCCTTTGAAACTGTAGAACACTTTGTTGATTTAACTTGAAAAACAGTGTTCTTTAAAACTGTAGAAAATACATTTTATTCTATATCAACCAAAAGTTTTTCATCAGATAAAACATTTTCAAGCTCGACTATTTTGCTTTCAAGAATAGATGTAGGAACATAAACCTTTGCAATTGCAGGTTTTTCCTTCATCTCAGAAGCGGAATAACTATCAAAATAGTCGTTTGAAAGAACTTTTGGTGTTTTTGAAAGATAACTATCATTTAACTTTACATAGTTAAACGGTAGTTGCATTTTCTTTTTATTCTTTCTATTTTCAGTTTCTTTGGCCTCAACTTCGTCTGACAATTTGGTAACAAATTTGGGTTTTAAATGAGTATGTTTACCAGCACAAGCAAGAAAATCATAGTTATAAAGTGTCGACTATTTTCTGATGGCTTTCTTAAGATAATGGGGGTTTTCAAAACCAAGTCCCCATTTCTCTTTAACATCAGCCTCTTCATTAGGTGCATTTAGAAAAATGGTTTGATCTGTTTGACTTCTCGCATAAAGTTTTGCTTCCAGACCATTTACCTTCTTATTCAAATTCTTGTTTTCAACCTGCAATTTATAAACAGTTAGTGCAGATTCATTCTTCTCAAACTCATATTTAGACACTTTACCTTCAAACTCAGAAATCTTCTTTTCAAAACAATCTACTTGAGATTTAGAATCAAAATCAGACTTGCGTAAAGAATCAATCAGATCTTTGTTTGAAATAACAGACGTATTAAGCTCAAAGATCTTCTTGTTCTTTTTAACAACTCTTTCTTTTTCCTTTTTCAGATTATTTTGTAAATTTTGTAGCTCAATCACCATGGTTTCCATTTTGGTAATAAAATCTTTTTCAGATAAGTTTAATACCTCATTAACTGCCTCATCATCTGACTCGTCATCCTTAACTTCTTTGCCCATGAGACAGATATGAGTTGTTTCTTCTTTCTTGACATCCTCTTCTCCTTCTGTCAGCCAAAACTCATATTCAGCCATTAGAGCGACACCCGCTTCTTGTTGTCTTGCCAAAAGCAACTTGTTCTGATAGTACTGAGAGTTGCGAACTTTCGGCTTTCGAGAATCTTTTGCAAAATGACCCATCTTGCCGCAATTGTAGAACTTGATTGATTCAGTTGTCGGCTTTTCAACAGAGGTGTAGTCATTCATAAACTTCTTCTTCTCATCGGGTTTCTTTTCCACATATCGTTTCTCTTCATATCTCTTTCCTTCCACTTTTTCCCGATGCTCATGGTTCTTGGAACTCGAAGAAGAATACCTTTGAGAATTTGACCCCGACTTCTTATAAAACTTCTTTTGAAACGCACGGGTCAGCAACAGCATGGCTTGTTTCAAATTCTCTCCATCATCACTATCTGAAACAGAATCTGACTCAGAACTGGTAAGTACTTTCTTCTTTTTCTTCTCTTTCTTCTCTTTCTTTCCTTTCACCTTCTCTCCAGCTACTAAGGCAATAGGATCAGGAACTTGTGCTGCCTTCTTCTTCTCAGCTCTTTTCTCTTCAACCTCTTCTTCATTCTGTCTCAAGGTCTCAAATACCTCATGTGGTGGTATTTCATTCAAATCCTTCATCTGTTTCATCCTTCTTGTATGCTTTTTCCATTCCGGACGTAGGATACTCAGAAATTTGACATTGTTTTCCAACTACTTCTTTTTGACTTTATTCTTTGTCAGCTCATTCAGAAGCAATACAAACCTCTCATATGTATCTTCCAGACTCTCATTCTCCTTAACTTTGAATTCCTCATAACTATTGATGCAGTTTGCCACTTTCATCTGATTTCCAACCTTGGATCCCATCATCATCTTTTGCAACTGATCCCACATCTTCTTAGCATTGGATTTATAGCTATCAATCTTGAAGTAGATCTTGTTTGGAATGCTTTGAAGAAGTAATGATCTCGCTTGTTTATCTGCATTGTATCGGTTTTTCTGATCTTCAGAATATTGAGAAATATCCACTGTCACTGTTTTCATCTTTTGTTCTCTTTCCTCAGTCCCATCTTCACTATCAGAAGAATCAACATCAGGTACTTGAATTGTTATTGGATCCATTGGACCTTCGGTGATAGACAGAAGAATATTCTCTCCATTTGAATGTCGATCTATGAAATCCAAGAATCTATCCTTCCATTGTTCATACTCGCCTTTGAATAGAACTGGAGGCTTTACATCGGTACCAATTGAAAGTGCATCTTTGGAAGTCATCTTCTTTAAACCTGTTTGAAAAATATATCATATAAGAAACTAGAACTGATCGTTAGTCTAAAATATGAAATCACAAGAAAAAATTTTGAAAAGAAATTCAGAGATTTTGAACACAGAAAAAACTTTTGTCCCCCTCCGCAGACTTAGCACGGGGGTCCTGCTTAAAACTCGCAGACTGAGAAACACGTAGATCGAGATTTGCGCATTTGATAAATTCTCACGCAAACTCGCAGACAAACTCGCAGATAAACTCGCAGATCAAACTCGCAGATGATGAAACTCGCTAACAAAGGTGTGTGCGTTTTCCAAACTCGCACGTCGAAGCTTGCGCGTTTGAACAAAACTCGCTAGCTTCACTTGCGCGTTTCTACTATTCCTCTTCAAACTCGCACGTCGAAGAACTCGCTAATCACTATTCCTCCTGAAACTCGCTAGCTTCGATTAGCGCGTTTGGTGAACTCGCAGATCACTACGTGCGCGTTCTGGTCCTTATAAATTTTTCCAACTTTTCCAAACTCGCAGACTTCAACTAGCGCATTTTTAAAACTCGCTAGTCGTTACTTGCGCGTTTTCACCAAAATCGATTCCTTTGACTTACGCGTTCTAGCTGATGAACCTTGCGCGTTTTACGACGAACTAGCGCGTTTCACGAAGAACTTGCGTGTTTGAGAAATCTAGCGCGTTCTTCCTTCTGTCGACCCAAAAACGAACTTTTCATCTGAAAAACGATCCAAACGTGGTCCAAATGATCTGAAACTCTGGATTGTTGCTCGATTACAACACTAGAACGAATTACAACTCAAGAAAATTTACAAACAACCACTTTACAAAACAAAAATTCGATGAAACAGTGACTTAACAACTTTTGAACAAAACTCAACAAAAATTACAGAAATTCGAGTGATTTACAGTGCAATAATGAAATTAAAGTACATAGACTCGATCTATTACACTTTTGTAACAATTCCTAATCAAAATCTGCTCCAAAACACTCTCAAATTCAGAATCCGAATTTTCTTTCAAGAACAGTGAATAACTAACCAAAATCTTGAATTCTTGATCTGATTTCACCTTTGGATCTGCTCTGATACCAATTGTGTGTTCCAAAATCTAGTTTCTAATCAATAACAATCAAACAAACAAGATTCAAATCAAAGATTACCTGTTTGATTACTTTGAATTTCACAATTTACACTTTCTCTCTCTAGAACTCATCCTCTCTCTAAAAACGTATTCTCTCAAATCTGATACAAAGATATGTATTCTAAATTCGTACTTACTAATTACAAGAACAAAGCTATTTATACTACTCCTAATACAAAGGAAACTAAAATACAACTAAACAAGTACATTGACTTTTATTACAAAAGACTTTGACTTTTAATGAGATTTGACTTTCTTCAGCTTTGACTTTCTCAACTTTGACCTTCAGTAGTCTTGATCTTGTATCCAATAGATTTATGCGCTAACAGTAAGATTAGTGGAAAAGGTATGGTTTCAAAAGGTAAGATGTCTTTTGAAGATGTGTACTATGTTGAGCAATTGAGATACAACTTGTTGAGTGTATCACAGGTCTGTGACAAGAAACATAGTATATTATTTACTGAGACTGAATGTATTATCCTTGCTTCAGGATTCAAGGTAGTTGATGAAAATATGATACTACTTAGAACTCCTAGAAAGGATAATGTTTATTGTTTGGACTTAGAGAATGTTTCATCTGATTCATCATTAAACTGTCTGTTTTCAAAAGCTTCTTTGGATGAATCATCTCTTTGGCATAGAAGGACGTGTCACATGAATTTTAAAACAATGAACATTCTTGTGAAAAACAACCTTGTAAGAGGTTTACCTCAAAAAGTGTTTTCATGTGATGATCATTGTGTTGCTTGTCTTAAAGGCAAGCAACAAAACTTCTCATGAGTCCAAAGAAATAAATACAATATCTTCACCTCTTCAATTATTGCATATGGATCTCTTTGTTCCTACTAATGTGATGAGTGTTGCTAAGAAATCCTACTACTTAGTCATTGTTGATGACTTCTCTAGATTCACTTGGGTATATTTTCTAAGGACTAAGGATGAGACAAGTGGACTGATCAAATCCTTTGTCCTTAGAGTTGAAAACCAAACAAATCAAAGAGTTAAAGTCATCAGATCTGATAATGGAACTGAATTTAAAAACAGTGACTTAAACAGCTTTTGTGAGACTAAATGTATTGAGAGACAATTCAGTGCTCCTAGAACTCCTCAACAGATTGGTGTTGCTGAGAGGACAAATAGGACATTGATTGAGGATGCTAGATCTCTGTTGGCAGATTCAAAATTACCAATTACTTTCTGGGCAGAAGCAGTTAATACTGCTTGTTATGTCCAAAACAGAGTTCTAATAGTCAAATCTCAAGGTAAGACACCTAATGAACTTTTTAACAAGAAGAAACCTTTTATTGGATTTTTCAAACCTTTTGGGTGTCCTTGCATAATTCTCAACACCCAATCTCACTTAGGCAAGTTTGAAAGCAAAGCTGAGAATGGATATCTTGTTGGATACTCCTCTCAGAGTAAGGAATACAGAGTATTTAATAGTTCTTCAAGGATTATAGAGGAAAGTGACAATGTCAAATGCAATGAGAACACACCAAATCAAATTGGTACTGGTTCTGATTGGTTGTTTGTCATTGATTCACTAACTAATGCTTTGGGTTTAGTAATGTGCAAACTGCAGGAACAAATTCAGAACAGGTACAAGCACAGAAACAAGAGTTTGTGTCGTTCCCCATACCTACTGTTGATCCTGTTGAATTTTTCCAGCAAGATAAGAAAGATGATTTAGACAAAGGTGACCCTGAATCAGAACATGATGCAATTGATAAAAGTGATGAAAAGGATAAAGGTGATGAAGAGAATAAGAGTGATAAAGAGGATGCTCAAAATTCAGAAAACACAGGTCCTGAGATGCCCATACTGTCAGAAGATGATACTTATTCAGTATATGGTGGAAGCACTCCTGAGAAGAATGACTCTAATCTAGATGCAAATATCAATGAGGAGGCTGCACATCAAACAAGAACTCGGAAAAATCATCCTCCTCAGTTGGTGATTGGTGACATCAATTCTCCTAGGATCACAAGGCATCAAAGTAAGTTAGGAGGATTGAAAGACTTGCAGTCAGGGTTGTTATCTTGCTTTCTATCTCAGATTGAACCCAAGAAGGCCTATGATGCAATGAAAGAACCAAGCTGGATAAAGGCAATGCAAGAGGAGTTGCTGCAGTTTAACCTGCAAGATGTATGGGATCTAGTTGACCTTCCACCAGGACAAAGGGCAATTGGTACTAAATGGGTTTTCAGAAACAAGAAAGATGAGAAAGGAAATGTAATAAAGAATAAGTCCAGACTTGTGGCACAAGGGTATACACAAGAAGAGGGAATAGATTATGAAGAAGTATTTGCTCCAGTAGCAAGAATTGAGGCAATTAGGTTGTTTCTAGCCTATGCTTCTTTCATGCAGTTAAGAGTATTTCATATGGATGTCAAGAGTGCATTTCTATATGGGACAATTGATGAAGAAGTGTATGTCTGTCAGCCTCCAGGATTTGAAAATCCTAACTTTCCTGATAAATTATACAAACTGAAGAAGGCGCTCTATGGGCTACATCAAGCACCAAGAGCATGGTATGACACTCTGTCTACCTATCTCTTGGAAAATGGTTTTGAAAGGGGCATCATTGACAAGACTTTGTTCATTAAAAGGAAGAAGAAGGACATCCTACTTGTTCAAATCTATGTGGATGATATCATCTTTGGATCCACAAAATATTATATGTGCAAGGAGTTTGAGGAGCTGATGCATAAGAGATTCAAGATAAGCTACATAGGTGAACTTACATTCTTCCTTGGGCTACAGGTTAAACAGAAGAAATATGGTATCTTCATAAGTCAATCCAAGTATGTGCAGGATATCCTTACAAAGTTTGGATTTTCAGATTCAAAGCCTGCAAGCACACCCATGGAAACACACAAACAAATCACTGCAGATCTTGAGGGGGAGGATGTGGATGTTCATCATTATAGATTCATGATAGGCTCCCTCATGTATCTAACAGCTTCAAGGCCAGATATTATGTTTGTTGTCTGTGTGTGTGTCAGATTTCAAGTAAGACCTAAGCAATCTCATTCTCACGCAGTCAAGAGGATCTTCAGATATCTCAAAGGACAACCAAGGTAGGGTCTTTGGTATCCTCATGACTCACCATTTGATCTACTTGGATATTCTGATAGTGATTTGGGTGGTGCAAACTTGGATAGAAAGTCTACATCAGGAGGATGTCAGTTTTTTGGTACAAGACTAGTTTCATGGCAGTGTAAAAAGCAAACCACAGTGTCCACCTCTACAACAGAACCAGTGTATATAGCTGATGCAAGCTGCTGCTCTCAAGTGCTATGGATTCAGAATCAGATGTTAGACTATGGTGTTACTTTTCTTCACACTCCAATCTTCATTGACAACAACAGTGCTATTAGCATTGTTAATAATACAGTCAAGCACTCTAAAACCAAAGCATATAGAAATAAGGTACCATTTTATTAGAGATTGCAATGAAAAGAAGCTAATTCAGGTTTTGAAGGTACACACAAGTAACCAATTTGCTGATCTATTCACCAAAGCTTTTGATGTGGGTAGATTCACATTCTTGGTCACAAGTGTGGGCATGATAAACACTGAATAAGCCTCTTCTGATTGTCTTTATGTACCATTTCTGTATAGATTCTTTCATGTTTACTTTCTCATAATATATTGTGCATGGTGCTGCTAACTATGTGTGTTTAAGTGTTTCCGATTACCTTGCTGATTAGAAACTTGGTACTTCTAGTTAAGTTAATACTGCTCTCACTATTAATCCTGCTCCCAGTTCAAATATGGTTAAGTATGGTTACTACTGCTTGGTGGTTTATACTTCTAATGCAAAGTTACTACTGCTTACCTTATTTCTACTGCTAGACAGTGTTACTACTGCTGGTATGTGTTAATACTGCAAGTCTGTGTTAATACTGCTAGTCTGTGTTAATGCTGCTAGTATGTGTTACTACTGCTTATATGGGTTAGTACTGCGGGCATGTTAATGCTGCTAGGGTACTTAGTACTGCTTCTAAATGAAACCTTCCACCTATAAATACCCTTTCTGACCGCTAAAATCCAAACGGCTCTTTGAATTTCCTACGAGTGTTCATCTTCTCTCTCTCTCTATTTAATTCTTGCTTCTCAGTGCATAAACCCTAGTAGTGATTCAATCCAAAAACGATGGCAAGATTGGTGTTTATTGATGATCACAATGAGTTGGAAATGCTACAAAAACCCAATCAAGCAGAAGGTTTTCATCAGATTGGGGATTTCCTAAAATCCTCCCACATCGCCTACGCTTTAACTGTCAATCCCACAATCTATGTGGAGCACATGCGTCAGTTCTGGGCCAATGCCTCTATACAGACTATTGATGGCAATCAGGTCATCAAATCAACGGTTTGTGATAAACCTCTAACCATCTCAGAAGTCTGTATTCGCATTCATCTACGACTAGATGATGCCTCAGGTATTACCTCTCTGTCTAAGGAAGATCTCTTCCAATCAATTAGTCGTATGGGGTATGAAGGTCCCACTAAGGTTTACAAGTTCTTCAAGTGCAAGTTTTCACCTCAGTGGAGATTCTTTGTTCATACCATTCAGCATTGTATTTCTAGAAAAACAACTGGATGGAGTGAGTTCAGCAGTACCTTAGCTTATGCTCTAGTCTGCTTAGCTACCTCTAGAAAGTTTAATTTTTCTCAAATGATTTTCAACGATTTAATGTCAAACATGGATACAAAAACCAAAATCTTTTATATGTATCCAGGGTTTGTGCAAGAAGTACTAAATAATGAATTGACGGATTTACCCTCTTTTCAAGAGGTGTATGTACCAAAACCTCCCAAAGGGAAAGTATTCTACAACATGAAAAGACCAAGTAAGGACTTTTCAGGACAAGAGACACCATTATTCTCTACAATGATGGTTATGTCTCATTCTCATGGTGAGGCATCAGTGTCAAAGCCCACATCTGACCACCCAACTGATGACCTACCCCCACCATTCATTTCAATTGATACTCCTCATATCCCTATTGTCAAGCCAAAATCCCCCCTCACCAAAACATATAAAAGGAAAAAGGTACAGAAGGTTCCTTCCCTTTCTGTATCTTCACCCCAACAGCCTGCAAGCCCTCTAATGGAGCATTCTTAATTAAAGAATATCCAAAGGGAAACCAAAGGGGTGTCTCCCAACCCCAAGAAGGTGCTCTCTAAGGAGAAGGAAGAGCATGTGGGCAGTAAGGCTGACACTACTGATTCTACACAAGGTGTGTGGATCAGGACAGTGTGAACATCTCTAAGACCTTCCCCACGGCAACTTTAGATGAGCAATCATCTAAGGGTCCCAGGTGCCAAGAAACCACGGGGGTAGCAGGTGCTTCTGCTCTCTACTAAAAGATCCAAGGATCCTTCAAGGGTAGTAAAAACACCTAAAGGAGGTGAGGACAGATATATACTTATGATGAATTGATGGATACTCTTGGTACATTAAGTCTGGAAGTTCACAATCAAAATTTGGAGATACATGAGATGAAAAAGGTGATCACTTCTCAACAAGTGCAGATTACCAAATTCAAAAACATGGTCCTCAATTTGGTACACAAAAAGAAAAGAAAGTAGTTTCTCTTGAAGAAAAGGGGGCATGATGCTTCCAAAAAGGGGGAGACTCAAGAAACTGAAGGAGAGAAGGGCATGGAATTCCAGTTTGAGGGGGAGACTAGTGCTGAAAAAGAAAAGGAGGTTGGTGCAGAAGCAGAAAAAAGTGTAAAGGCAGCAGTATCTGAACAAGCAGCAGAAACGTTTGGTAAAGCAGCAGAAACTGGTAAAGAAGTAGTAAATGAGGCAGAAGCAGAAACTGAACAAGAAGTAGAAACTGCAAAGGAGAAACCAGCAACAGTAACTGAACTGACAATAGAAGAAATAGAAATTGTTGAAACATTGGTGAAGGAAAATTTTGACACTCCCAAGGCCACTCAAAAGGCCAAGGGAGTGATCAAAGAAGTTGAAACAGAGAAGAAAAGAAAAGAATTCAGTGTAGCTGAGGCCAAAAAGAAAGGGAAGAAGAAGATGATTGAGCCTGAGAAACCATCAAAGAAGCAAACTCAAATAGAACATGATGAAGAAATGGCCAAAAAGTTGCAAGAAGAGTTGGAAAAGGAGGAAGTGATTCAATCTGCAAAAGATAGAGAGCTTTCTTTGGAAATGGCTAAAACGATTAATGAAGAATATCAAAGAAAGTTGAAGATTGCTGCTACTGCTAAGAAAGTGACATTGAGAACAACTAGACAAAGCCAAAGAAAGCCTTCAAAGAATTTTCTAGCAAATCAAGAAAGAAGGAAAATGATAAACTTTCTGAAATGAGCTATTGGAGTTCCTGAAGGAATGTTTACCAGCATGTCTTTTGGAAGAATAGAAGAGTTATATAAAAAGAAGATGGCCAAACTAAAAGGGGATTTCACTCAAAGGGTTGAGGTTGAAAAGAAGATGAAAGAGAGGCATGACCTCAACATACAACAGCCCTTCCCTGAAAGTGAAGAAGGCACTCCTATCAAAGAAAAGGCAGAAGTGAAGCAAGAAGAGACTTTAGCTCAAAAGATTGGAGCTATTAAAATAAAGAAGTCCATTGCTACCAAGCCAAAGGCATAAAGACCTAAAACTGAAGAAGGAAAGAAAGAACAGGAAAGTGAGAAGATGGAAGCAGAACCATCAGAACAGCAGAAACAGGGTGAGCAAGTTGAATCTCAAGAGCAGAATCAAATGACAACAACTCAACAATCAGAACAGCAAAGACAACCTGAAGAACAGTTTAAGTTGTACATTACAATAACAGATGAAGAACCAGTGAAAGTTGATCCCATCTCTGTGGAAGCTCCAGAGATTATCCATTGGGATACTCTAGTGGATAAAAGAAAAGAGTATTTCAGAATAAAGAGAATGGGTGATCACTATGAAGTATATGCTACATGGGGTAAAATAATCAGAAGTTGTACTAGAGTGGATTTAGAAGAAATGTTCAAGGTTGGTTTGAACTTGTATGGGGATTTACTGAAAGGTGCAGAGATGAACATCAAAAAGATGGCTATGGAGTACTTGTGCATGATGTTTGATCCTGAAAGAGTGCAGTATGTTATGTCAGGATCGAATTTTTAACAAGAATAAAGTCTCAGAAACAATATCAAAGAAGTTGCGGAATAACACTTTGATATTAAATGTAACAGTAAACAAACAGTATATGATTAACAACTTGTAAACTTGTATTCAATGATCAAATCACAAGATTACACACTCAACCTCAATCTTGAAGAACAAACTCTTTCAAGACGAATTGTACTTCTCTAGAATTAGGATCTATGCCTTGAGGTTGATTCTCTCTAAAAACAAAAACTTAGAATGAATGAATGAATCATTCTAAACTATTCTAAACAATACTATATATATACTGAAGATAAAAGCTAATTACAATTAATAAAATATCTTCAGAATATCTTCCATCATTATCTCCAAGCTTTCCATGATCTTCAGTCCATCCAGCTGTCATCCTCTCCATACGAATTCTTTATCACATAAGCAACATTATTCTTCAGCAGCATTAATACTCTGAGCAGTATTAACTCTAGCAGTACTAACCATGCTCAGCAGTATTAATCTCTTCAAGCAGTACTAACTTTGAACTAGAATTACTAATCTTGTTGAGCAACATTAACCATCAACTAGCAGCATTAATCACAGAAGTACTAACTAGAAGTATTAACTGTTTTCTTCTAGCAGCATTAACTTTACTTGTGCTAGTACTTGTGCAATTTCATCAGACTTTAGAATTTCTTCACAAATCTTTTCAACAGACTTTGACATCTTTTTATCTTTGAAATTGATCTTTCCGAAATTTCTCCACAAGTCTTTTCAAATTGAACTTTCTTCATGACTTTGGAATTGATTTGAAATTGAACTTTGTAGATTTCTCCCCGTTTTTTATGATCGTGAGCATCATGATCATCAAAACTTCCTCAATTTCATCACTGTCTTTGATTCTCTCCCTTTATGATAAACTAGCATTCTCCATCTTTATTGAAATGATGACAATCTTTGCCCTTTGATCTGTGTATTCGTCAATTCATAAAATGTATATATCCGAATCTTTTCAAATTCTGATATAATAAACGTGGTAACCCTGAATCAACAAATGATACATTTAGTATGCATGTAAGTAGCACGGAGCCACTTTGTACAACATATGTACATTGGAAAGGAGTTTTGTGATGTTCACTCCCCTAGGGCTTCCATTCAATCATCGAAAAACCACAAAGAAATTTTTTATGAATGTTATGACAAGAAAACTCATTCCTTGTGTGTACGTGAAAGTGTAGAATGATTGAAGCTACTCAAGCTTTTTCAGGCTCAAATTGTGTAAACTGTTGAGACAACAACAAGTATTACACGGACTCAATGTGCATGAAAGAGGTGCGAAGGTGGGGCAACTTTCCTTCTTTTTTAATATCTAAATCTTCCGAGTGAAGACTAGATAGCAGATATGTTGCGTCCCCAAAGAAAATGAAACATTTCTTTGTTAAGAAAGAAACGAGTGGCTGGTGGGGTAATTGCAAGAGTTGGTGTGGGCTCACTGCCTTTTTCAAGGATAGTCACCAAAGAATGTGAACCAATCAGTAGATGTGGATTCCCGGCTCAGAAAGTGGTTGGTGCAGAGTTTTGATATTCTTTTAACTCTTATCTCATACCCTCTTTCTTTTTAACATTAAAGCTCACTTCTAACCAAACTCTCTTTTCCATTTTACTGCTCCACACAATGAAAAAACTCAACCGGATGAGTTATCTCCCCCCTCTTTGATTTATGACCCCTCACCCCTCAATCACTCAAGGATAACTTCCTGGGTAGGAAACACTGGTTAACGTGAATCCATGGAAGTTCTGTTTAAGTTCTCACACGAATCCCATGTAAGTCCTAAAAAGAATAGTTGCTCAATAGTTTAACTTGAACAGTTAATCTCAAAATGTGATAACATTGTCAAAATGTATGCTCGTTAAAAATATGAATGAAAATTGAGCATTTGAACAATGAAGATCTCTCAAAACAATAATATTGAATGATTGAAATGAAATCAAAAGAATTGTTTTGAGAATCTGACAATATATCAATCAGATCAAATAAAATGGTTAGGGTATCAAAGAACTTGATAGTTTGTTTATATGAACGAATATAAACAATTTAGCAATGAACGCTCAAGTTAGAAATGAAGACTGATGCTCAACAATATTGAATTACAAGCGAGGGTATTAGCATTGAAAAATTGGTTCGTTATGAGAAATGGTGATAACAAAATCAAATGAAGTATTGAACCGATGTGTATAAATAGTTGACAGTATATAGACAAGATAATACACAAGTATTGATCTTTGGAAACACACGGTCAATTAAACTTTAAAGCTCAATTATGAAAAACATTTAAAATCACACTTCTAAATTCATGAAATCTTTTAAGAACATTTAAAAAAAACGTTTTTCATGTTCAAAAGTTGTTCTTCTTTCAAACAATCAGAGATCTAGATTAAAAGATACTTACTTTTAAGCTCCCCCTCAAATCAAAATAATATGATTTAGGACAGATAAGCTCCCCCTGGATATCTGTAGTACTTAGAAGTCATAGTCTTTTAACTTTGAAGTTCGGGTCTTGAACCAAATTATTCAAGAGCCATTGTCCTGCTCCCCCTAGACCGGTGGTACCTGCAAAACAGATTTAACAGGTTTTGGTACCCACTGGTATTTGGGTCCTAGTATGTTAGATTTAGGAATCCACTTCTCATTGGATTTATATCTTTTAAATTCACAATTCTGAGAAGTTACTCTGTAAGAACCGTACCAGTTATGAGCAATTTCTCTCTGAACGAAGTCATTCTCTCCACAGTAAGAACAACAGATTTTCTTTTGAGCAATCCTGATCAAATGATTAGTCGAGTAATATATATCAGAATTACCAAAAGATTTAACTTTATATGCACTGTTCTTTTTGGCATTTGTTGTGGATTTGAATGAACTTGCATTCATCCTCTCATCTTCAGAAGAACTCTTCACTCTCCAGACCATCTGATTTTTCTTAGAATTCTTTCTGAGAGATTTTACATAAAAGCTCGCTGAACCATCAACAGATTTGTCATATAATAGATTTGATGGTCGAATCTGATTTGAGTTGACGTTGATTGGTTTGACACTGTTCTTTATGAAAAAAAATTCATGAATAGAACTTGAAGCATTTTTAAAAGAGCAAACTGATTCGATTGAATTGTCAACTGGTGATTGATTAATCACGTCAGCACAAACTTTGTCTGACAAATCAACATTTGCAACTTCTAAGTTCTTTATCTTTTCGGATAAAATATTTCTTTCAGCCATAAGTGTGTCAAACTTTTGTTTCAAATCAGATTTGGCCATCTGTTCTTTCTATACATCTGATGATAGAACAGTTATTTTGGATGTGAGCTTAGAAATTTCAGATTCAAAGATTTGACGTTCAAGCTCAAAATCCTTTTCCAAGTTCTTGGTTTTCTCGGAAATTTCTTTGAAAATCCCAGTATTTCGCTTTTCAGCATTTTTCTTTTCAACATTATAAGACCTTTTGTTTTCTTGAAAACACTTTCTTTCTTTCTCAAGTAGGTCTTGTAATGTAGAAATCTGTTTGGGAAGTTCAGGTACTTTATCTTCAAGAACTTGTCTCTCTTTAGCAAAAGTATCTCTTTCTGTTATCAAAATCTTTTCGAATTCAGATACTTGCTTCGAAAGTTTTATACATATAGCTCAAGATCCTTCTTCTCTTGGTCAGCTTTCTTAGAAATATCAGACAGCTTTTGAATATGTTGAATGTACATGAATGTTCATATATGAATCTGTTGAATATTGTATAGTTCATATATGAATCTGTTGAATGTATATGAATGTTCATATTTGAATCTGTTGAATGTATATGAATGTTCATATATGAATCTGTTGAATATTGTATAGTTCATATATGAATATGTTGAATGTATATGAATGTTCATATTTGAATATGTTGAATGTATATGAATGTTCATATACGAATCTGTTGAATATTGTATAGTTCATATATAAATGTTCAATAATGCAAAGTTCATATATGAATTTGTTGAATGTATATAAATGTTCATATATGAATCTGTTGAGTATTGTATAGTTATATATGAATATGTTAAATGTATATGAATGTTCATATATGAATATGTTGAATATATATGAATGTTCATATATGAATCTGTTGAATATTGTATAATTCATATATGAATGTGTTGAATGTATATGAATGTTCATATATGAATTCATATATGAATTCATATATGAATTCACATATGAATTCATACATGAATTGTCATATAAGTTCATAAATGAAGTATATGAATTCATATATGAACACTTCATATATAAATTCTTTATACTTATAGAATTCATATATGAATTCTTATTTTATATCAATTCTCATATTCTCATATATGAATTCATATTTGAAAACAAAGAATGCTAAAACAATAATTCATATATGAAGTTTAATTATATACAAATAATTCATATATGAATAGATACTAACCTTGTTTGGAATTTTGGCCATGATATGCCACATACATAATATGTGACGTGATTGCGTAAAAACCAATGGAATAGTTTGTTTCATTGCCAAACACTGATCTGTTAAAACCAAACTAGGTTGCTTCCCACAATGTGCTTTCAAAAATGCCTCAAGACGCCACTTAAAATTATCAAGAGTTTCACCAGATAACAAAGCAGCACCAACAATAATAGATTTTTTATGATTATCAATAGCAGTAAATGGGACAAACACCATTCTATACCTATAAAACAAATGATATAACATAAACAAAAAGTAAAAACATATAAACCAACATATAAATAATCTAACAGTTAACAAACTTACTGGTTTGTTCGAAAAGTAGCATCAAATAAAATAACATCTCCAAATTCTTGGTAATTCAGCTTGGCAATTTCATCAGCCCAAAAAATTCCACATAATTGATTATCCTGCCGGTTATACTCAAAAGAAAATTGTGCATCATCTTTGGATCTATCTTCCAACATACCAAGAACCATTTCACCATCACCAACACCAACAAATGCATTCAAATCTCTCCTAAAATTCTTATAATTATCAACAGTGGAACTAGATAGATCAAAACCATCTTTCAAAGACATATGCAACGTATACACCCTCGATGCTACAATATTACAACTTGCAGCATTATGGATAAAAACTTGATCAGTTAAAGACAACTGCCTTCGTTTTCGAGACATACTCATATCATTTTCATCAAGAAGCATATGATTATGTTTCTCCTCAAAGTGATAAACCTCATACAATGATTTTGAAGGTACAAAACGCACCCTAATGCATGCTCTATACAATTACAATTTATAATACATTTACTTTAAGCACAAGCACTCATTCAATGCACTAACATTCTCCCCCTAAAGTTTGTGAAAGTAAATATATTATAAATTGTAATTGTATAGAGCTTAAAGTGTAAGGGCTTGTGCTTACATGTTGTAGAAAAGGTGGTAGGTAGGATTAGTGACACTATAAATAGATGATTAAGGCCTTGTAATCATTTGATAATTGCAATTTACAAAATGTTGCCTTTTAAGAATTCTCTCTCTCTCATTAGTGTAGTTTTCCATTTATAATAAATGTTCAATAAATCCTAATCCTGTCTCGTCCTACTTAATCAATTACAAACACTTGAGATGTCTAGATCAAGGGTCCTACAATTGGTATCAGAGCCTCACGAAGAAATTTTTCTAGTAACGATCGGATCTCGACATTTTCAAGCGTTTTGAGCCCGATCTAATCGTAAGTTCATCGAATTCTTAAATACTCTTGAAGTATTGTTCTTAATCGTATTCCAGATCTATCTCAATTCGTAGAATCGCATTTCGATAATTTTTGAGATTTTTCGATATTTTCGGTATCGTTTTTCGCGTCAAATCTATCTATCCGAAAAATCGTTCCATGAATCAATTTAAATTGTCAAGATCTATTCTTTATTGATTTTCGAGCGATCTACATGTTTCGGATCTGAATTTCGTCAAAAAAGGATAAAGATATGAACATTTTATGTCGTTTCGCCGGAGAAAAAGTAGATCTCGCCGGAATTCGACTGAAAAACCGAGGTATGTGCGTTGATATTGTCACATCTCTTCCAGATCTGTCCTAAATGTTTATATCGATTGTTTGATGCAATTTTGATCAACAAAATCGAGTTTTTTGATCGGAAATTCGAGCCTCGCCGAAAAAACGTATTTGACCGGAGCATGGCCGGAAAATCAAGGTTCTGTCGAAGTTTTGATGTTTTTCTACCTCAGATCAATTTGTATATGTTTATAGATCATAAATCAAGTTTTATTATCAGTTTTGGTTGAGAAATGAGGTAGATCTTAGAGTTGGAAGTCGACTGATCGAAAAATCGTTTTTGCCGGAATCTCGCCGGAAATTCGAGGTTTGAGCTGGAATATTGTCAGATCTTCGTCACAAATCGATACTTATGTTTATCTCGATTTAGTTTCAGTTGTTTACTGGAATTTGAGCATGAAATCGAGAACTTTTTGATTTGTTGAAAACATCTCGCGGGGAAAAACGCAAGTCACCGAAAAACACACTGTTTGGCCGTAATTTTGTTGCATACTCGTCAAGCTCTTGATATTTCATTGTTTTGATCAATTTTTGCAAGATTATTAAACGATTTTCAGCAAGATTTCGTGATTTTTGGTTGTTGGAAGACATGGCCGGAAAAGTTAGTTACTTCGCCGGATTGAATCTGTTACATCGTCGGAAAACGTTTTCACGATGCATGAGGATATTTAGCTACTTGAAAACAGTTTCTTGATGTTTCATGAACCTTTTAGATGAAACAAACAGCTTGTTTGATTGTGATTTCATGAAGCAAAGTAAAAAAAAATGAACAGATCATGGGTTTTTTGTTGGAGTGACGATGAATAGTACATTTAACGGTTCCGTTAGTGTCGTTAGTTTTTTTTTTACAAAATTGGTCCAAATTTGTTAAATTTGACCAAGTTTTGTTCCTCATCCCTTGGTGCACGATCCATCGTTCCCTCTTCGAGCGACAAGTTTACGACTCTCAAACGGAAATTTCTATTCGATTCGCGTTTTAACGACGAATTCGTGGTTAAAAACTAAGTTTTGCACTCGGTTGTCATGTCATAATCCACGCATATCATTCTTGTGGGCGTTAAGGAATGTGTTGGGTTTACAAAAGTCAAAGCTGTCTTGGTGCACTTAGTCGAGCTTATAGACTACCTCGAATTCAGTTTTAAAATCGAAACCGCAAGAGTGAGAGCAACAACAAAGGGGGAGCCGAGCCTTTGATTGTCAAAGTTGCGCCAAAATTCGTCAAGTAAATCAAGGGGGAGAGGATTTAAAGCTTCAAGAAGGATGATTTACTTTCACAAACTTTAGGGGGGGAATGTTAGTGCATTGAAAGTTTGGAAAGTAAATGTATTATAAATTGTAATTGTATAGAGCTTAAAGTGTAAGGGCTTGTGCTTACATGCTGTAGAAAAGGTGGTAGGTAGGATTAGTGACACTATAAATAGATGGTTAAGGTCTTGTAATCATTTGATAATTGCAATTTACAAAATGTAGCCTTTTAAGAATTCTCTCTCTCATTAGTGTAGTTTTCCATTTCTAATAAATGTTCAATAAATCCTAATCCTATCTCATCCTACTTAATCAATTACAAACACTTGAGATGTCTAGATCTAGGGTCCTACAAATTCAAATTCAACAAAAAATTCATATATGAATTTGAATTGCTTAATAATGTTCATATATTTCTTTATTTTAAACAAAACTAACGCATCAACTAAACAACATATAATTCATATATGAAGGTTTATAAAGAATTCAAATAATTCATAAACATAATCAAATATTCATAAATTAATTAATCAAACATTCATCTTCATCAATCAAATTCCAAAACAGTAAAAAAGTTCAAAAATATACCTTCATGTTCATCAATCATATCTTCGTCATTAGATAATAGATCGACTTCTTCATCGACTTATTGATCAGGAACATTTTCTAAATTCGACATCATATTGAAAACCTAAATTTTGCGAAACAAGAAGAAGAAATCGAGATCAAATACAATGAAGTGGTGTTCGGTAACTGAATTGCAGAGAAATAAGAGATACGATTTACGCTAATTTAGGAAACGATATGTTTAATTTCAATTTTGATTCTAATCGATATGTCCCAAATTACAATATTACCCTTCCTTAAAAAAAGTCAGATCATTTAATCCAAGGGCCATGATCACTTCTTATTTCTCATATATTTAGTGTTTCTCAAATGAACCTAAGGTTATATATATATATATATATATATATATGATTATGTTCATTTGAGAAATGTTAAATATATAAGAAATAGAGAAATGATCCTAGGTAAACATTTGCGGCTTTGACCGTGAAGCACCGAATTATTCTTTGTGTGGTGTCTAGAAGATAGAGGGGGTAATTTCGTAAAATACGCGAGACGAGTTCATATATGAACTTGTATGATTCACATATGAATTATATGTTCATGTATGAATCAGTGTAATTCACATATGAACTCTTTTAACTGATTCATATATGAGCTTTTGTGATTCATATATGAACTATACGTTCATATATTAATTAGTTAATTAGTTCATATGTTAATCAGTTAGTTGGTTCATATATGAATAACAAAGGTTCATATATGAATCAGTTAAAAGAGTTTATATGTGAATTACGCTGGTTCACATATAGTTAATATGTGAATCATACAGATTCATATATGAACTTGTCCCGTGTATTTGTAAAAATTAGAAAATTGTCCTTCTATTTTTGGAATAGCTGCAACTTTTGACCAGTCAAATCCGTAATTGTTGACCAGTCAAATACGCAATATTTGACCAGTCAAAGCCGATCTTGACCGAATGAAAGACTATAATTACTTCTTTATTTCTCATACATATATATATATATATATATATATATATATATATATAGGCATGGGATCATGTGAGAAGTGTCATTTTTTATGAGAAGTGTGAGAAGTGCTTTTAAGCCGTTGATCACATTTAATCAAGTGCCCCCATATGAATTGCGACTTTAAAGTGAATTGATCCAATGCATCTTATCTCGGTGCATCTCATCCTAATATTCGTCAATTTCTAATCCAACGGTTGATAACCACTTCTCATACTTCTCATCAAATTTGACACTTCTCATCGGAACCCAACCCTATATATATATATATTTAAAATTTTAAATGAGGAAAAGACAAAAGAACCAAATTATCCCTCACTTAAAGGATTAGAGTTAACAATCGTTAATAATTGGGACCAAAATGTTACAAAATTGCAAACTTTAGGGGCTATACTGGAATAAAAAAAATTATGGGGACTAATCTCTGAGAAATTTCAAACCATGGGGACTAAATCTCTGACAAATTGAAGGTATTTAATTACACCTGTCCTCCACTCATCAACTCAACAAACTCTGAATCTTCTTTTATTCTGAATCTCTCACATGGAGTTGCTTCTTTTATTCTGAATCTCTCACATGGAGTTGCAGCCATAACAGCATCTCCTAGTCGCTATATTTTCTTCTAAAATACAAAAAGATTCAAGTCAACGTTAACTCTCACCTTCATTCAGACGTCTTCTCTTATCTCAACAATTTTCAGATCTGAATTCCTAACTCTGAAGCTTGCAAGTTTCACCAGGTACGTCACTCAATTCCAATTTATTTTGAATTTTGATCCCTTATGTTTCTTTCAGTACTTGCATGCATCACCAATTTTAAAACTTTGAGAGCTACGTTTGGTGTAAATCATTATTTTGGTGATCGTGATATACGGTGTTGTTCAATTCCACACCAATTGTGCTTTTTATTTGGAATTCGCAAGCATAATTATTTGTTTTGAAAAATAATGGTTAAAAATGTCTAATTCTTCCGGATATGGTTTCTTTTTAATTGCTGTAGCTACAATAATTTTTTGGAAGTGGTTGGAGATGACGATTACTCTATGTCTGTATTTGTGTTCCCCGAAACAAGTATACAGATTGAGGAGTTGTAGTAATTTGATATGAATCTTTTGAAAACAATGAATTCAGTAATTGATAATCCCTTTGTTACAAGGAGGAAAGAGAATATTTACAATTGGACTTTTGAGGTCAAGATGCTCATTTTCATCTCCAAACATTGACATCATGAATCCGTCATCAAACAGTAAACAGATGACTTCGTTGAATCCTTAAATTTCTATATGATGTGCCTGCAGTTGGTTCTGGAAATGAACAATCTAAAGTTCTCTTCGGACAACTTTTTAAATAAGTTCTACATTCCTGATTACATCCTTGTTCCGGGAGGAAAGGTTGAGGCTCTTACTGATGCACCTGTATGCCCAACAATAGTATTTGTCAACTCCAAGAGTGGTGGTCAGTTGGGTGGTGAACTTCTTGTCACATACCGTTCTGTTCTAAACGAAAACCAGGTACTTTGTCATTCAGTTATGTATTGAGTAATTCAGTCCAGAATTATTTTGTTGCTAGATCTAACTTTATGTTTACCTACAAGGTTTTTGACTTGGGTGAAGAAGCTCCTGATAAAGTGTTACGCAGACTGTACCTCACTCTAGAAAACCTCAAACTTAATGGAGATGCATTAGCTACAAAGATAGAGAAGCAGTTACGAATAATTGTGAGTTAATTTACGAATTTTCACTTGTCTGTTGTAAGGTTAAATTTTCTTTTACATGACTGAGGGCTCTTAATTTAAGTTGCATTATGTTGATCACATATCATTTATTTTAAAAATAAATATTGCTGATATGGAGGTAGTTTATCAGGTTGCTGGAGGAGATGGAACCGCTGGTTGGCTGCTTGGAGTTGTTAGTGATCTGAAATTATCTCATCCACCACCTATTGCAACTGTGCCATTAGGAACTGGAAACAATCTCCCGTTTGCATTTGGTTGGGTAAGAATAAACCATGATTTTTTGGAGGTGGCAACATGGACTACATGCCTTTCTCTAATAAGCAAATGCTAGATTCTGAGGCAAAAAATGGGCCGTTAAATTATAAATATTCACTTACGGGTCGGTATGTTCAGTTATCTTAACCACATATCTAGTCTCTTGCATTCCCTAGTGGAGGCTCATACTTTTTGTAATTATGTGATGCTGTCATGAATCATGATATAAGCATAATATTGTTAAACAATTCTGGGTTTTGTGTTGTTAACTGTTTCAGGGACCCTATTGAGTAGCCCGAATGCATGTAGTTAGCATGGTTATCTTGAAATCATTTAGGCTAATAAAGGAACTTGCAGTTACATTTCAATATTTTGGTGATTAAGAATCTGATCCAAATCAATGATAAATTGGAAGACTTGCTCTTATTTACGTTCCTGTTCTATAGTAGTAAACTTGATTTGAACATGATTTTAACTGAAGTCATATTACCTGTTCCATAATTGCAGTAGGTTGGCACACCTTTAGCGTCAATTCTGTTAATAAAAGTATATCTGCATTATTCTTTTTATAACTCTGTGTAACTTGAAGTTCTGACTTTCAGGGAAAGAAGAATCCAGGAACAGATAGTGAATCTGTTTTGCACTTCTTGGATCAGGTTATGAAAGGAAAAGAAATGGAGATAGACAGGTACACCTATTTTTGGAGTTGATAGTTGATGAATTCCCTTAGTTTAGGTTTTATCATTTTAGTGATCAGTCTTTCAGGGTTTAGGCTTTAGAATTTGCAGTTCAGATTTTTGAGTATTCAACGAAGGAAAGTAGAGAAAGGTTTTCTAGTTTAAGTGGTATGCTAGTTTTTTCTTGTCCATCAAAAATATGATAGATGAGGGTTGTCTTGCATGTTGTATACACATGTGGATGAACCTTGTTCTAGTGGTCATTTATAGGGACGTTGGCTTTGTTAATTTTGAATAAAAACACTAGCACTTGAATGTCCGAGCAAGTCTCGGTAGTTTCGTTTCTATAAACATGCAGGTCCACAAACGATTCTTATTCGGGTAATTGTTGCTCAACATTTATGTTTTATCTTGGATCTCGTCCATTGTGAACTTCAGTTTGATGTAACTGTCCAGTCCAATATTACATAGCAAAGTGTTTAAAGCAATCCTTTTCACCTTAGAAACCATCTTGACTGCACCTGACATGGTTACTCACTTAGGGCTGCTGCCCTTCGAGAATTCAGTGCACCCATTACACTACTAATGGGCTACTATATAGGCTTTTCTTTTGCATGTCCATGTGACAATGTTTTAGATTAAGCCGATGTTATTGTGTCGTTGATGAGATTATATGAGGTTCTTATGCAAAGTTGAGGCATGGAGAAGCACATTAGAATTAAAAGGTTTTAGGTTGATCCAAACCAAAATACAGGACACAGATAGCCACTTGAGCAGTTTTGATAGGAAGCGGAACATGTGATAAGCATGTCTGCACATGAAGTGATTAGGATATAAGAGTGGGTTGATGAAGGGAGATAATCTGTAAGGGTTCTGTGTAATCATAAAGTTCCATCAAAGCTAAAAAGTATGTTCTCTAGAACGGCACTTGCTATGATTTCCACGGTCAAGTGTTGGGCCACCAAAAATATGTACACTAGTTGAGTGAAATAGAAATGTGAATGCTAAAGTAGATGTGTGGAAATACAATGAGTGGGATAGGATCAGAAATTAATGATATCGGAAAAGGTTGGGGTGGTACTAATTGATGAAAAACTAGGACAAGCTTGTGATGTGTTTATAGATTGTCTTCTATTATTCCTGGTTATGTTCCATTTAATGGCCATTAAGTCATTAAGGAGTCTGCAAAGGTCTCTTCTCGGGCCGCTATCACAGAAGTTGGAATCAGAATCCTCTTTACCAAACCATTGGAGTCGCTTAATGTGAAAAATGGTTGCCTCATATGCGTTGTGCCTTGGTGCGTCGCAATCAAGGTGTGCACTGCCGAGGTACCATAGCATCATGTTGCCGTACTTCTTACCTAGGCAAGCTTCTAACAATAATGCTTTTGACATTCCTAATATAGCCTCGAATAGTTTCCCAAAGCATAGTTTGGACAGTTTTTGCAGAACATTGTACAATTTTGTTTATCCTTAATGACATTGATTATTTCATATTTTTAGAGATGTGTGTCAAGAAAGAAAACATGTTATTTTTGTGCTATATGTTCATAACATTGTACTTATTTGAGATGACCATATGTGATGGATTTGAAGAGCTTCACTAGGATTTGGATAGTTTTTTGGTACTTTATATTGATAGAGGCATCACAGTCTCATCAGGGGATATTACTCTATCGGAGGAAGTATATTCTATATCTTTGTTCGAATGTGGACTATATGGATGCAGACAAATAGATTCACCTATTACCCAGTACGGAGGGTACCGCTTGAAGATAAGAAGCCTTTGATGATTCTGAAAAGCAGACCCTCTTGGTCAGGAGACCATCTCTTAGATGTTGGGACACTGGCCTTCTAATGTTGAAATATGTCAAGGCTCTCTAAGGAGTGGTTCCATATTCATATCAAGGACACTGCACAGTGGGAGCTTTCACATAGGAGGGATGTGACAGAAGTGTGGGCTTCGATAAGGCAGGTTGTCCCATTACCACAAAATCTACTTCCCCCTACTATTCTTTGTGGTTGCAACATTGTTTCTTAAGAAAGTAAGGAACATCATTCAGGCGCTGAATCTGAATACCAGTATATGGTAGATTCATGGTTTAAAAAAGCGTTTGAGGCGCACGCCTCGAGGCGCGCCTCGAGGCGAGGCGGTGTAAAAACGCCCCTGAGGCGCCGCCTCTCTGCCCAGATGCGAGGCTTACGCCTTGTTACCATGAGGCGGTAGTGAGGCGTTGAGGCGGTAAGGCGTCAATGAGGCGTACGCCTCTAAGATTACTAAATTTTCCTGAGTTAAGTTTACAGCTGTAAACCACAACCTGAAAAAACCTATTTACAGATTATTTTTACAGCCTGGAAAGTTACCACAGGCCACTTTTATAGCCCAACACTTGACTTATTAATAAGAAGACCAAAAGTTGTCTTCAATATTTTTTTTTGTTTTTTTATTAATAAGACCACTTTTATTTTTTTTATTAATAAGAAGGCCAAAAGTTGTCTTCTCACAGGTACTGCTCTGTCTTTATTTTATTTTATTTTTTTTGAGTTTTTTTTAAGTACACAGTGTACCGTACACTGAACGTTAAGTGAATATACTGATACTGTTTGTATGTTACTGTTGTACATTGAATAATGTTTCATGAACTTATGATTAGAACTTTTAAGTTGATGCTTTAAGACTTATAATTAGTAGTATTATTGAATTATGGATTCTATGGTTTGGATATTTTGGTATGGATATATAAAATTATGTCTTTTTCTTAAGTGTTGTGAATTTATGATTTTTTTTGTTTTATTTTTTTGAGGCTTACGCCTCGAGTACCAATTAAAAAAACGCCTCGAGGCTCGTTTCCGTTTTTTTAAACCTTGGGTAGATTTCACATGTGAGATGTCCTAGACCAGATGGATGAGATGATTGTTACACAAGTTAGCCATTAGGTACTCTTTTGAATATGCTAACAAGAGAATTGTGTGATAACTAGCCGGCTAAACATATGGTCAACAAATAAGTTTTCCATAAGACGAAAAACACATAGGCATCTCAAAGGAGATCATGCTTTGGGCACACTAACAGATTCTAAATCTATCCATCATATTTGTATCCGAACTAGAGTACAAGTAGTGATGAGGTCCCTAAGGAGGATCCAAATTAACTTCATATGTGGCACGTTATGAATGGACAATTTCTTTACTCCAACTTGAGGAGGGTTAGTAAACAGTCCTAATTTTGGTTTCCTTTTTGTGTCCTGTCACCCTTTACCATTATCAGCCAATGTGATACGAATTAGGAGTCTTTGGGTTTCCTTATTTTAATTATGGAGAGTTTCCTTATTTTAAGGTTTCCTTATTTAATTATGCATTCCTTTTATTTTAGTTTCCTTATTTTAGGAGTCTTCTTTTTAGTAGTTTAAATACATGTCTCTTTTACTTGTTTGGATATCAATAAACGTTTTTGCATTCTTCCTCTACAATTCTCTTAATTCACTTTTTTTTAATCATCTTTGTTAATTTCGAGAATCGTTCTTCACCCGATTCTCTAGATTGGTAGAGTTCGGCTAAACGTTTGGATTCGTCCAAACCTTAGCTAGCTGATTTTGGCTTGGGTTGTATCATTGGTATCAGAGCCATTCGATTCTCGGTAGGTGATCATTGCAATCACAAGGAGTATGGCGAAAGGGGCAAACAAGGGGGCAAAGACGACCAATTCCGGAGATGCTTCATCAATCAACAACCAACCCGACCAACCAGAATCACGGCCCGACGCCTGACTCGAGGTAATGTTCAAAACCGTTTTAGAAGACTTTGGGGGTCGTATTGAGAATAACAACCAACAGCCAAGCATGAGGGTGGCTGAAAATTCTAGAGCAATTTCAGAAATCAGTGATCTCTTATCAGGTTTTTCGATATAACTCAATCAATTGATGGCTGACCTAGTTAAGAACGGGAATAATGTCCTTAACATACCGGTTGAAGAAAACCCAAAAACCCCACCGATACCAAAATTAGGAGAGTTGATAGGCAATCCGCATCAATACTCCTCTAGATTGACAAAGATCGAATTTCCTCGTTTTGCTGGGGAGCAATTGAAGGCATGGTTGTCCAAAGTAGAGCAGCTTTTCCAACTAGATCAGGTGAATGAGAACACGAAGGTCCCTTTGGCTTCAATTCATTTAGAAGGAAGAGCCCTACAATGGCATTAAGGTTATATGAGGGGTAGAAATCAAGTCAATCCTTCCTGGGAACAGTATGTTGCGGACATCACCGGACGATTCGGGGAACGATTTGATGATCCGATGGCTGAACTGATGGAGTTAAAGCAAATTGCCATAGTGAAGGAATATCATGACGAATTTGACAACATCATTAGTAGGCTACAACTATCACCTGCTAATACACTGAGTTGTTTTATAACAGGCTTGAGTGAAGACATCAGAAGCTTGGTAAGAATGTTTAACCCCAGAACCATTTCACAAGCCTATGCTCTAGCAAAAATTCAAGAGGCTAACTTGAGTAAAACCCGGGTTAGACCAACCACCAAACCACCAAACCACCATTCATGACCACACCACCTTCAAACCCACTTAACAAGCCTGGTTTGTTACCCAACCCTACAAGGAGCCAAAATTCTACTTACAGAACTATGAATAATTTGCAAAAGCCGGTTGTAGCTCCCTTCAAACCAAATCCAGCTCGAAAAACCTTATCACCAGCAGAGTTTGAAGAAAGGAGATCGAAGGGTTTGTGTTTTTTCTGTGATGAGAAGTACGAATCTGGGCACAAGTGTAAAGGTAAACGACCTCAGTTGTATCATCTGGAAGGGGAAGATTTGGAGGAAGAGTACGATAAGGAGGATGAAAACGAAGAAGACAAAGAATTATTGCAAATATCTGTCAATGCATTAGCAGGTATCACGGATTACCAAACAATGAAAGTGGCCGACCATTATGATAAAAAAAGTTTTACAAATGTTGTTGGATACGGGAAGCACTCATAATTTTATTGATGCTACATTAGCTAAAAAACTTGGTTGCAAGCTAGTACGAAAACCTTCTATGATGGTTAGAGTGGAAGATGGGGGCAAGGTAGTGTGCGATACGATGATCAAAGGGTTCCAGTGGAAGATGCAGTCCATTACATTCATGGCAGATCTGTATTTAATACCCCCGGGAGGATGTGACGTGGTCTTGGGAGTTCAATGGTTTACTTCGCTCGGTAAGGTTCATTTTGACTTTTTGAACCACACAATTGAATTCCTAGTCAATGGATCGAAGGTGACCTTACGGGGTGCCACCGGTCGGACAGTTAAAAGGGTGAGTAATTCAAAGATGGGAAAGATGTTACAACAAAAGGGCAGCTTTCCATGATGCAACTACTAGCTATCCACCCTGATAATCCTCTACCCAACTTCCAAATACAGGCTAACCAACACATAAACCCACTTTGCCCAGAATTAAAAACCCTCATCAACTCCTACTGTGATGTTCTCATAGAACCAGTTGGGTTACCCCCTTTTAGGCTGGGATTCGACCATACAATACCATTAAAGGAGGGCTTATCAAATGGAGGAATCAGGCAGCTGAAGATGCGATGCGACTTGGGAGAAGGATGTGGAAATGGAAAGGGTGTATCCTACATTTGATCCTTGGGGACAAGGATCATCTCATGGGGAAGGCAATGATACGAATTAGGAGTATTTGGGTTTCCTTATTTTAATTATGGAGAGTTTCCTTATTTTAATTATGCAGGGTTTCCTTATTTAATTATGCATTCCTTTTATTTTAGTTTCCTTATTTTAGGAGTCTTCTTTTTAGTAGTTTAAATACATGTCTCTTTTACTTCTTTGGATATCATTAAACGTTTTTGCATTCTTCCTCTACAATTCTCTTATTCACTTTTTTTTAATCATCTCTGTTAATTTCGAGAATCATTCTTCACCCGATTCTCTAGATTGGTAGAGTTCGGCTAAACGTTTAGATTCGTCCAGACCTTAGCTGATTTTGGCTTGGGTCGTATCACAATGTCTCATGTTTTACACTTTTTTTAAACAGGTTTTTTCCATAAGTAATTGTAGTTCTTCCTAATTATTACAAGATGGTGCACTCATTCTTTGTAGACTTTACTTTATACGAAGAGGTTTTGATACTTTCTATTGGGTTTCAACTCTTTATAACTTCTAACTGTTTCCATCATTATTATACTCCAACGAGTTTGGGATAGCAGGCTTATTGTTATTGTATATGAAAAGAAAATATAAGGGGATAACAATTTATGATGAAGCTTTGATGCCACCAGACTATTAGAGGATAATGAGAAGAGAGGGAAGTGTATTTGTAAAGAGATACCTAAAATTTAGGCTGAAGTATTCTAAGTTATTACAGCTTGTTATGGGGATATGTCCTCAAAAAAGCTTTACCAGAAATTGGGTTTAGGAAAACTGCTTTCCTGGAAAAGGTAAAATAGCAAGAAAGACATGATATAACCTGAAAGAAGTTTTAGCAAAATTAGGTGATTGAGCATATTGGGCAGAGAATCGTTCTTTTGTGTTATTCACTCCCTCCATGCACAAATGTGCAGATTCCCTTCAACTTGAACAAGTGAGAGCAAGAAAGACATAATATAACCTGAAAGAAGTTTTAGCAAAATTGGGTGATTAAGCATATTGGGCAGAGATTCGTTCTTTTGTGTCACTCCCTCCCATGCACAAACGTTCAGATTTTCTTCAACTTGAACAAGCGAGGGCAGAGATGGAAATAGGAAGTCTGTCCTTCAAGTATAACCAAAAGTGGGACTCATACTCTATGCTTTTATAGTCATACAAGAAATCTGATACATGCCACTAGTTGCATCACCTTGCTCTCATCCTTTGACTAATGTGTTTGTCAATCATCTGTTGCTTCTTTAATATTGATATGAACTAATGAAAGATGTCCTAGGGACCTCTTGTCCTGACCAACTTTAGACAGAGTAGTGCAATTTTACCTTTGATGTTCTAATTCTACACGCTAATCTTCTATCGACTTCATCAAACAAGTAATCAAGATTCTCTTCTTCTGTCTAGACTTCTTTCACTAATGATCTCTAATTCACATAATTCATTTGATGTGATGTAGGTCTCTAGTTCTAGCCCATATTGGCTTCTGACCTTCTGTGATCTTTTTCTGACCTTCGTACAAGCTTTTGGTACAAGTCCTATTATCCTTCACCTGAAGCTTCTCTTACTACCTTCGAGCTAATATCTTCTTCTTGACATCCTACTCTATCTTAAATATATAAGCAATAATAGCATTTGTTTGTAGTTTATAGAAATTTTGTGTATTTCATTTTCACCACCAAGTACCTTAAGTTTGATGCCCAATTGCTCTACTTTCTCCAAGCCATAGCTACAGTTCAGAGAAAATAGTGATCATAATTTTCTCCTCCAATGTATTGAGGTTGATTTTTTTGGTTCCACCATCTCATCCTATGGGATGTCATCACCAGCATTAACCTTGCAGCGTTACTTAAAGTTCCCTAGGTATGAGTTTATAGTTGATACATGATAACCAATCCTCTCTTGTAGCAGGTACAGTAACTGCAACTAAAGGTTGATGCATCTTTATCTTGTTTAATGAAGATACTTTATTATCATCATATATATATATATATATATATATATATATATATATATTCCTAACATTAAATTTCACGTGTTAAAAATTAATATAGTGGATTGATGTATGTAAATATGTATATTTGTCCTCAATCATTTGTATCTATACCACTGAGAAATGGACATGTCTTCATGAAGATCTCTATTAACAGTTTTACTTCAGCAAAAAGTGCATAACCCATTTGGTATTGTACTTCTTTTAATAAATGTTTAGTATTCTACTTGTAAATAAATGTGTGAAGTTTTATATAGTTGATATATGCATTAAGGAAGAGGGCATTGATGCTTTAGTAATTGATATGCATTTCAGTGAGAAATTATGTTAATCGTTAGAAAGACTGAGAACATTTCATGAAAAATCTTACACACAAAAATGATTTCGTGGTCGTCGATTCCCATAATTTGCAAGGTAAAAGTACCAATCACATTAATGAGATCTTTTTAACATTTCTCATCGTTTGTATCATTCTGTTGCATAAATAACTTGTACATCAAATATCTTTTTGCTACATTAGTACATCCTTTTTGTCAATTATTAAACATTGGAACTTATAAGCTTTATTGACTTTATATTTCTAATCTTTTTGTAATCGACTTTCCACATAATGCAGTTGGCACATTCTTATGAGGATGAAATCTGCCCCAAAAGAAGGTTCTTGTGATCCCATTGCCCCCCTGGAGCTGCCACATTCTTTGCATGCATTCAATCGTGTGTCTGATACTGACGAACTTAATGTGGTAAAGTATTCTGTTATACTTTTGTTCTCAAAAGGGCATTCAATTGTGGTGCACACTAGGATCGAATTAGGGCTTATTGTATTGGAAAACGGGAAAACAAGTCACTCCAATGGCATTCGAGAGGCCATGGTCTCTCCCAAGAGCAGAGCTCAATTACAATTTGACAGAAAACAGAATACCCAACAGAAAGCGCTCCTCCCCAACAAAAAAGGAATCCCGCACGATATTGAAAAATAAAGGAAAAACCCAAAATAGTCCCTGAACTCTATTCTGGATTTAACAAACAACCCCTCAACTTTTATTAAAGGATAATTCTGATCACTTGTTTCTTCTTTTGTACGTGAATCTTATCGGCGGTGTACCAATACTTCCTCCCAACGAAAGCACCTTGTCCTCAAGGTGCTTATCCGAAACTGTTGCAGCAGAGAATCCAATAATTCCCATGTAGACTCAAAGTCGGATAGCCCTTTCCATTTCACTAGGACTTCCAGCTGCCCTGGATCACCATTTGTCACCAACCGCACATCGATCACGTCCTCCGGTTCTGCTTGTAACACCATATCCTCAGAGATTTGTGAAGGGATGTCTTTAGCCGACACACAGCTCCCCACTGCTTGCCTTAATTGTGACACGTGAAATACAGGATGAATTTTTTACTTCATCCGGCAAAACCAATCGATAAGCCACCTGGCCTATCTTTTCTGAAATTTGATACGGCCCATAAAATCTTGCCATCAGCTTCGGGTTGTTACCCCTAACCAACGATTTCTGTCGATAAGGCCGTAATTTGAGAAAAAACCCATTCTCCTACCGTAAAATTCACTTCTTTGCGTTGCAAGTCCTTTTGTTGTTTCATTCGACATTGCGCTTTCAATAAATGCATTCGAACTTCGTCCCACAACTCTTCTCTAGTCAACAATTCCTGGTCCACCGACTGCAAATTCGAAGTCCCCGATTTATAACGCAGCATCGGAGGGGGTTCTCTACCGTAAAGCACTTTAAAGGGGGAACATTTTAAGGATGTGTGGTAGGAGGTATTATAGGACAGTTCTGCCCATGCGAGCCACTTACTCCACTGTTTAGGCCGGTCTGACACCCAACACCTTAAGTACTGTTCCAAGCACTTGTTGACCACTTCAGTCTGACCATCGGACTGCGGGTGGTAAGCGGTGCTGAAATTGAGCTTAGAACCTTGCAATTTAAACAACTCTCTCCAGAACCTACTGATAAAGACTTTATCTCGATCAGAAACGATAGTTCGAGGAATACCATGTAGCCTAATGATTTCTTTAACAAACACATCGGCTACCGTCTGGGCATCGAACGGATGCTTGAGGCCTATGAAGTGGGCATATTTGCTAAAACGGTCGACCACTACCACGATCGTGCTCATGCCGTTAGACCGAGGCAATCCTTCGATGAAATCCATTGATATCTCTTCCCAAACCGTCTCCGGAAGAGCCAACGGTTGTAACAATCCTGCCGGGTACCCACTGAGGTTCTTGTTCCTCTGGCAGACTTCACACCTCTTAACCATTTCAACAATATCTTTCCTCATTCCCACCCAAAACACTTCAGCCGCTATCCGCTGATAAGTACGGTCTTCCCCACCATGACCGCCTATCGGTGAACCATGAAACTCGTCAAACAACAGGGGAATCCATTTAGATTTCCTCGGTAGCACCAAACGATCTTTGTACAATAAAACACCTTGTCTGACATCGAATCCCTTATGGGCTGTAGCATCGATCAGCAACTCATTTTTAATTTTCTTTAAGAACTCGTCTTCATCAATTTCTTGTTTCAAGCTTTCCCATTCTCTCCATTGGGGTCCCCCCCGCTTGAGCACTCGATTTCTTCTTTCTTTCGAGACAGAGCGTCCGCTGCCCGATTTGCACTTCCCGACTTGTAAACTATTGAGAAATCGTACCCCAACAGTTTACTTACCCACTTCTGGTACTCTGGCTCTACCACACGCTGCTCCAATAGAAACCGTAAACTTTTCTGATCACTTCGTACGGTAAAATGTCGACCGAGTAGGTATGGCCTCCACTTCCGAACGGCAAAAACAATTGCCATTAATTCATTTTCATAAACGGACTTTTGCTTAGCTCGAAGTCCTAGGGCTTGACTGAAATAGGCTATTGGTTGTTCCTGTTGCATCAAAACAACTCCCAATCCGTATCCTGAGGCATCTGTTTTGATCACGAAATCGAGTGCGAAATTGGGCAATTTCAGCACCGGTGCTGTTGACAACAATTTCTTTAACTCTTCGAACGCACATTGGGCCATATCCGTCCATTGGAAGTTGTTCTTTTTGAGCAAATCAGTAAGGGGAGCGGCCACTATCCCATACCCTTTTATAAATTTTCGGTAGTACCCGGACAGCCCTAAGAAACCTCGTAATTCAGTAACGTTTGAGGGCACTTTCCAGTTTGCTATGGCCTTGATTTTGGAACTATCAACCTCCACTCCTTCTCCAGAAATAATATGGCCCAAGTACCCCAACTTATCCCGACCAAACTCGCACTTCTTTCTATTAGCGTATAGTTTATGTCGAGATAAAATGTCGAGGACCACTCCAAGGTGTTCGATATGTTCTTCCATCGATTTACTATAAACCAAAATATCATCAAAGAACACCAAAAGGAATTTCCTCAAAACATCGTTGAATACCTTATTCATTAAGCCCTGAAACGTGGCTGGAGCATTGACCAATCCGAAAGGCATTACGAGAAACTCGTAATGACCTTGATGGGTCCGAAAGACTGTCTTCTGTATGTCTCCCTCTTCCATTCTGATTTGATGATAACCGGATTTCAAATCCAACTTCGAAAACACTCGTGCACCGTGAAGTTCGTCCAACAGCTCATCAATAACGGGAATGGGAAATTTATCGACCACCGTGGCTTTGTTGAGAGCTCTATAATCTATGCAAAACCTTCAGCTACCATCCTTCTTCTTCACTAGCAGAACCGGACTCGAAAACGGACTCGAACTAGGTCGTATAACCCCCACAATCAACATTTCCTTCACTAATTTTTCGATCTCATCCTTTTGGTAATGAGGATATCTATACGGCCTTACATTCACAGGTTCTGCTCCTTCTCTTAAAACAATTCCATGTTCCTTACCACGAATCGGAGGCAGTCCGTGGGGCATGTTGAAAACTCGGTCAAACTCCTGTAACAAAGGTTCCAACGCTGGTTCCTCTTTGTTTTTCTCCTCGTCCTCAGCTTCACATGCTCCAAATTCCACCAGTATCCCATGACCTTCTTCCTGAATCACCTTCCCCATGGCCTTCAGCGAGACTTTAGATCTGCCCAACGCCGGATCTCCTCTTAACGTCACCGATTTTCCTCCAATTGTGAATTTCATAATCTGCTGCTTCTAGTTTACGTGAGTGGCGCCCAGGGACTCCAACCACTGCATCCCCAATATCACATCACTGTTTCCCAATTGGATGAGTAAGAAATCATCTACCACATCCAACCCTTGTAGCACGAGTGTCACGTGCCTGCAAATGCCTTCCCCTTGAATCGTTTTTCCAGTGCCCATGGTGATTGTATACTCTTTCGTGTCTTCCACTTCCAACTTCAGCCTCTCAACCACCGTTTTTGAAAGGAAATTATGCGTAGCTCCACTATCGATGAGTACCACGACTTTTTGCTCATCAACGGTTCCCTCCATTTTCATCGTTTTAGGATTTGTCAATCCTACAACAGAGTTTAAATGCACTTCCACCTTCTGCCCCAGATCGACGACATCGACTGTATTCAGCGATTTCTCCTCAACCTCTACACTTTCCTCCTTATTGATCTCCTCCTGAACGAGAATGACACTCAATTCCTTCTTCTTACATCGATGTCCTGGAGCGTACTTGTCATCACAGCGATAACAGAGCCCTAACGCTCGCTTCTGCTGAACTTCTTGCTCGGACAGCCTCCTGAACTCGGATCCCGTTCTCGCTGTCGAATAAGTTGTCGACGCTGGATGGGACGTCGTGCTACGAGTCTACGATTCCCCCATCGAACTTTTTCTGGCCAAAAAAGGAATTCGATCTCGGTTAATCAACTAATTCTTAACCTCGATTTTCGATGCCTTTTCCATCGCGTCACTTAGAGAAACTGGACTCATCAGTCGGACCTCCGCTCTAATCACGCTCTCCAAGCCGTTTATGAACTGACTTAAGAACACCTCCTCTGAAATTCCATCTAGAGGAGCAGCAAGTTCCACAAATTTACGTCTATAATCATCCACGATACCTTCTTGTTTTATGGCCAGAAATTGCTTGCACAAGGATCCTGCTGCCAGCGATCTGAATTGACGTAACATCATTCGTTTCAAATCCTCCCATCTGGTGATCGGATGTCGCTTGTGCTCCCACCGGAACCATTTAAGAGCATCTCCTTCAAAAGCGATGAAGGATACGTCGATTTGCTCTTCTGGACTCAAACGGTTCAATGAAAAGTATCGCTCAGCTCTGAGAATCCATCCATCAGGATTCGTCCCATCAAACGTAGGAATCTCAAGCCTCCTTCCTTTCACAGCCAGAAAACGATTCGGATCATAACCTTCTGATTCCTCTTTCCATTGGATCCCGACGATTCTGCATTCTCAGACAACGGGATTGAATTCAACTTACTCGCCACCTCGTCTTGTTGCTTAAGGATTTTCTGCATCTGCTCCAGAATTGTCTGCAACGTTTCCTGGATCGAACCGACATTACTCTCCAAATCCTCTATTCTTGTGGTTGCGCTGCGGGTCGACATCTCCAGAACACACCTGCTCTGATACCAATTTGGTGCACACTAGGATCGAATTAGGGCTTATTGTATTGGAAAACGGGAAAACAAGTCACTCCAATGGCATTCGAGAGGCCATGGTCTCTCCCAAGAGCAGAGCTCAATTACAATTTGACAGAAAACAGAATACCCAACAGAAAGCGCTCCTCCCCAACAAAAAAGGAATCCCGCACGATATTGAAAAATAAAGGAAAAACCCAAAATAGTCCCTGAACTCTATTCTGGATTTAACAAACAACCCCTCAACTTTTATTAAAGGATAATTCTGATCACTTGTTTCTTCTTTTGTACGTGAATCTTATCGGCGGTGTACCAAATTGTTGCTACACTTCTGCTTTTGATATATCTTTTCTACAAGCACCGGAAACTTCTATTTGTTTTAACAAAAAAATGAAAGTGGGATGTAATTGCATTCAATTTTTATAATCTCTCATATTGCAGAATCTTCTGCTTGTTTATCTGTTCTCCTTTTACTCCACATTTCTCTTTCTCATCCCAACTTTTTCCGAACTCTTCCCAATATCACTTCCGCTTTGAGAAAGTTCACTTTTCATAATTATTTGTCACCTCTAAGAATATAGAACACTGTTTCTGAAAGATCCACTTCCCTCCCTAGTCGTTGGGACTGAAACTAAACCACTTCACAAAATACAACACTATTTTCACCTGTTGCCATTAGTTATTTGATTTGTTTTTTATTGCTATAACCAGATTTCTTATCGTAAAATAACGGTCCTTTGGGACACATTCACAGTGTCCATGACTCAAGTACTGCAAAACCTTTTGCACTCTTAACTCCCTTTTATAATAGACAATTTAGCCATTCACCAATTTCCAGGAAGGCTACACTAACTGTTGGTGTCACAATCTCTATGGAATGAGTGTTGTCTAATCAAATCATAAATCTCTGTGGTCCTTAGAGCAAAGGGTGCAAGCATGATTTTTGAAATGCTTGGATTGATATGGCAGGCCTGGCAACTCTAGGGTTGGTATCAAGTTATTTAGTTTGAGATTATATGTACTACTCTTTAGTATATAATTGAGGTAACCTTCCACATGTGACGACTCTGTAATCTCCCTTATCTTCATATCACAAGAAAAATTTACCCAATTCGCTTCCAAACTTTGGGCAAACTCCAAATAACTCATGAAATAAGTCATCCTCCATGTTGGAGACTATGTCCAATCTATGTTCTCAATCTAATGAAATGTGATAGGAGTCCAATTTTGACCAAATTTATCAACTCGATGACTATTCTTTTTTACCCTGTGAGACTCTCTTGAAACTCCCAGCCTTTTTATGTTCTCTACTTCTTCTAGTAACTTCATCACATCATTGTTAATATCACCATAAAATAATAAATAGAACTATCTTCATCATGTGCAGCATATGTTTTGCTTATTCGTTTCCTGCAAGATCTTTGCATTTGAATTTAATTTTCTTGTTGCATATTTACTTCATGTGCTTGGTAAATGTTCTCAGTCAGGTTATGACACATTTCGTGGAGGATTCTGGAACTATTTCAGCATGGGTAAGTCTCAACAATTGACTTTCCTCTTCCAAGTTCTATGATAATCAAGTAGTTTTCCAAGAGCTTGCTTCATTTAAACTGAAAATTCCTGCACATAGGGATGGATGCACAAGTATCATATGCATTTCATTGCGAGCGGAAGTTGCATCCAGAAAAATTTAAAAATCAGTTGGCTAATCAGGTATGGTATAAGTATGTGATCATTGAATGAAGATAACATGTTTTCAGATTATTGATCTCTTGGCTCACTCCAAAATTTGTGAAGTAAAGAGAAAATCTCAGCAGAAAGACACCGCAATACCATGAAGTCCAACAAACTCCAGCTGAATGATCTCTGCTAATATATTAACTGCACCATTGGCCAGGAAAAGAGCTGGTTGACTAGTCAACTGATCAACTAAAACCCATATAGTATCGTTCCTCGAGTCTGCAGCAAACCAGTCACAAAGTCCATGGCAATAACATCTTACTTCTATAACGGAATGTAGAAACCCATAGCTCTAGAGAGAAGCCTATTAGGGATCCCTTGAAAGAAAACCATATCATTTAGTGTTTTACACCACAAATGTTACGTAAAATCGTCTTTAATTGCTTCCCTATCTCCGTTCCTACATTACAACACATCATATTCCTTTTGCTTTTATTATGTATTCTATTTGTCAGTACAAGTTGCTTCGGGCATAAGTGACTATATTTTTCCATTGCTGGATAGAGCTTGAGTTCTGTTAATGTATATAGAGGCCCAGGACCATGTTAGGGCCCAAGCCCATTTAGTCTACGTATATATTTGTTGTATTCTGTAGTCTAGGTTAGATTACTCTCATAATTTTCACTTTCATATTGTACGTTTTCTCTCAATCAATATATCGAGGTTTCAAACCTTCAGCATATTCATCGTGTTCTTCAACCTTATTCATCTTCTAACATGGTATCAGAGCTGTAGGTTTATTCTTCGAGTCACTATTCATCACACTGTTCTTGCCGCCGTTGCATCTCTCTGCCATCACCTCTCGCCGCCGTTAATATTATCGATTGTTTGTTCTTGATAATCGATTTCAATAATCGATTGTTTCATTGTCGCCGCCGCTGAACCCTTTTTTTTTTTTATTCGGTCGAACACTTTTATTCGGTCGAATTCCTTTACCGGTCGAAGCTCTCCTTCGGTCGTACATCCCCCCTTTGTATCAGAGCCCTCCTCCGGTCGAAACCCCCTCCGGTCGATCATTCCTCCGATCTTTTCCGGTCTTTAATACTGTTTCTCAGTATCTTTTCCTTTCTTTTTCATGGCTACCAATTTCAGTCACTCAAATCCCATCTCCGTTGTTTTTAACGGTAGCAACTACGTTCTTTGGCATCACCATATGACAATTCTGTTAAAGTCTTATGGTCTTTACACCTATGTTACTGGCGCATCCAAAGCTCCAGTTCACGAAGCAGCTGAAAATGCTGTTGATTTTGCAAAACGAATGAACGAGTGGGATATTAATAATGCTCGTATCTTGGGCTTCATTAATGCCTCCACTACTCCTGAGATCAATCAACAGTTCCTTGGTTATATTATAGCCAAAAGTCTCTGGGACTTTCTAGCCAAGCGGTATACATCATCTGGTCTATCTCATCAGTATCAACTATGGACCACTTTTCAGAGCAAACGTCAACTTCTTGATCAATCCATCAACTCTTATATCTCTGAAATGCAGTCTCTCAGAGATCATATAAGTCTTGGAGCACCTCAGATCTTTGATGAAACCGCTCAACAGTTCACCGCCTACTTCAACCAGCTGCATCTGATCACCATTTTGATGGGCTTGACTGATAAATTTGAGAATGTTCGTGCTTCACTTCTTCATAGGCATCCTTTACCTACTCTTGAAGAAGCAATATCAGAATTGCTAAGTGAAGAAACTCGTCTTCACATGCGTTCACCTGTGCCTGCTACTGATAGTGTTCTCTACACGTCTCATTCCAAGCCAAAAGGCAAATGGACCAATAACAATCATTCCCGATCTGTGGACAAGACGAACACATCTGAGTGTGCCTTCTGTCATTCTCCTGCTCATCTTCTTCTTGATTGTCCTATCCGTAAGTGCCGTAAGTGTGGCATCACGCATCCGCGCCACTATGAGACTGACTGTCCAAAGAACTCAAAGCACACTAGTTCTCAGAACCGGACTCATGCTGTTGCTGGGCCTACCATCGCTGATACTGAGGCTTCTACAGTCTCCTCACCTGACTTAATGGACCTGATGCGTCGCAATCAGGAACTTATGGAACAGATCATGTCTGGTGCTATGGGTATGAACTCTCCACACTCAGCTGCGTCAGGTAATGTATGGCTTTTTGATTCTGGGTGTTGCAATCATATGACACCTTGCCCTGATGGTTTTGCTTCTAAGAAACCAGCTCAGCAATTTACGTCAGTAAGAACTGCTGACAACACTGGTCTACCGGTATCTTTTAGTGGAAATGTTTCCACTCCTCTTATAGAATTACCGGATGTTCTAAATGTTCCAAAGCTATCTCTGAGCTTAGTTTCAATTGCACAACTCCTTGAATCTAATTTGATCATTTTATTTCATTCTTCTGGTTGTGTTGTACAGGATCCAAAGACCAAGCAGATCCTTGGACTCGGCCGTAAAGTTGGACGGATGATTGAAGTGGTCTACCTGCGTCTTCCTTTACCCTCTTCAAGTTTTGTTGCATCGGTTTCTAGCACTTCTTCTCTTGAGCTGTGGCATGCCCGACTGGGTCACTTATCTCTAGCCAGAATAAAGTCATTAGCTCACTTAGGTGTGTTAGGAAATTGTGTTTCAACTGACAATATTTCGTGTTTATCTTGCAAACTTGGCAAACATCATGCTTTACCTTTTGAAATGAATGAATTTAATTCTACTTCTTCTTTTGATCTTATTCATTCTGATGTATGGGGACCAGCACCACATCCATCCATGGGTGGTGCTCGATATTTTGTTATTTTTATTGATGACCATACCCGTTTCACATGGATATATCTTATGAAACATCGTTCGGAATTACCTCAAATCTATATTATGTTTGCTCGGATGATTCACACTCAGTTCTCCAAATCTATAAAGATTCTTCGAGCTGATAATGCTATGGAATACAAAGAGTCATCCCTTCTCTCCTTTCTTCAATCTCAGGGGACTCTCTTTCAGTACTCCTGTCCTGGCACTTCTCCTCAAAATGGTCGTGCCGAACGCAAACACCGTCATATTCTTAATACGGTTCGCACTCTTCTCATCTCTGCTAAATGTCCAGAACGTTTTTGGGGGGAAGCTGCTTTTACCGCCGTTTATACTATCAATCGTCACCCTACTCCCATCCTTCACAATAAGTCCCCTTATGAGGCTCTTTATGAGGTCACTCCCGCCTATGAACTTTTAAAAGTTTGGGGTAGTGCTTGTTTTGTTCAACTGCAATCTCATGAACATATCAAACTCGAACCTCGTTCCAGACTGTGCTGCTTTCTTGGATATGGGATTGAGCACAAGGGTTATCGCTGCTGGGATCCTATCTCCCAGCGTCTTCGTATTTCTCGACATGTTACCTTCTGGGAACATGTTCCTTTCTCTTCTATATCCAAGTTTCGTGAGTCTCCTAATCTCACACCTCCGTTTTTTACTGATACTTCTGTCTCATTGGACTCACTCCAATCTGACATTATAACACCTCCACCTATTGTTCCAACTCCTTCTGAGTCAGCCTCTTCAAGTTTTCCTGATCATCATCAATCGCCTGCTCCATCCGCACAGCCAACATCTGAGGTGCCTGCTGAGTCTTTGGCTCCTGAAACTTCTCAATCTCAGAATGTTAGACGATCAGAACGGGTAAGACAAGTTCCTTCTCATCTTCGTGATTATCATGTTTATGCTACTCTGCTGTCAAATCACGAACCTACTTCCTACAAGGAAGCCTCTTCTAACTCTGATTGGCAGAAAGCTATGGATGAGGAACTTCAGGCTCTTGACAAAGCTCAGACTTGGGATTCTGTCCCTCTTCCACCAGGCAAGAAACCCATTGGCTCCAAATGGGTGTTCAAAATCAAAACCAAATCGGATGGCTCTATTGATCGGTACAAAGCTCGGCTTGTGGCCAAGGGCTTCAATCAAGAGTATGGTATTGATTATGAGGAGACTTTTGCACCTGTTGCTCGCGTCACATCTGTTCGCAGTCTTCTTGCCATTGCTGCTACCAAACAATGGCCTCTTTTTCAGATGGATGTTAAGAATGCCTTTTTGAACGGTGACTTATCTGAGGAAGTCTACATGACACCTCCTCCTCCAGGCGTTCGACTTCCACAAGGTCATGTTTGTCGTCTTCGGAAGGCTCTTTATGGCCTCAAGCAAGCTCCACGAGCTTTGTTTGAGAAATTTAGTTCCACTGTCACCTCTTTGGGCTTCTCACCCAGCAACTATGATTCAGGACTGTTTACTCGGACCACTGAAGCTGGCACAATATTACTTCTCCTGTATGTGGATGATATGATCATTACTGGCAGTGACTCTACAGGCATAGCCAATCTGAAGTCATCTCTCAGTTCCTGTTTTGAGATGAAGGATCTTGGTTCTTTACACTATTTCCTTGGTCTTGAGGTGCTCTCTGATCCATCGGGTCTTTATCTGTGTCAAGCCAAATACACCTCAGATCTTTTGTTGAAAGCTGGGATTACTGACAACAAAACAGCATCCACTCCTCTTGAACACAACCTTCATTTGGCTCCAAAGGTCCCCCTCTACGTGATCCTACTTTATATCGCCAGTTAGTGGGGTCACTTGTCTATCTGACAGTGACTCGACCTGATATTGCCTATGCTGTTCATACTCGACCTGATATTGCCTATGCTGTTCATACTGTTAGTCAGTTCATGTCTGCACCTTGTTCTGATCACTATGCTGCTGTCATGCGCATTCTTCGATATTTAAAAGGGACTATGTTTCATGGTCTTCATTTTCCATCCACCTCATCGTTGATTTTGCGAGGTTTTTCTGATGCTGATTGGGACAGTGACATGACTGATCGTCGCTCCACTACTGGCTACTGCTTCTTTCTTGGCGACTCTCTTATATCCTGGCGAAGCAAGAAACAATCTCTCACAGCTCGATTCAGCACTGAAGCTGAATATCGAGCGAGCACTAGCTGACACAACTCAAGAACTTGTGTGGTTACGCTGGCTTCTTTCTGACATGGGAGCTCCTCAACAGTCTCCAACTTCATTGTGGTGTGATAACAACAGTGCCATTCAGATTGCCCACAATGATGTCTTCCACGAGCGAACGAAGCATATTGAAATTGACTGTCACTTTGTTCGTCAACATGTGACTCGTAAGACTATTCAGCTGCTTCCTATTTCAACTCTTGATCAACCGGCTGATATTTTTACTAAAGCTCATTTACCCGGACGGTTTCGTGATCTAGTTTCCAAACTCCATCTGGCTCATTCTTCTCCCGATAGAGTTTGAGGGGGGATGTTAATGTATATAGAGGCCCAGGCCCATGTTAGGGCCCAAGCCCATTTAGTCTACGTATATATTTGTTGTATTCTGTAGTCTAGGTTAGATTACTCTCATAATTTTCACTTTCATATTGTACGTTTTCTCTCAATCAATATATCGAGGTTTCAAACATTCAGCATATTCATTGTGTTATTCAACCTTATTCATCTTCTAACAAGTTCCATAGCACTTACATCTGAGAGTAAGTAATATTTATGAGAGATATAAACCAGCCAATGGTGAAGAACAAGAAAATGATTTAGGCTTTTTAGTCGTGCACTTTTCGTATAACATGAAACCATGTCTTCATAGTGTATATAATCTATGTTATTTCCCACAGTGACCGTGTGCTTTTTTTACTTTGTAGAGCACATATGCAAAAATTGGTTGCACTCAAGGGTGGTTTGCAGCATCTCTATTCCATCCTTCTTCAAAGTGAGTTCATTGACATGGTTCCTTAAATAATAAAATGGAGATTAGAGATGCAAATTAGGTTGGTTTATATAATGGGTTTATTGCTTAACCAAATAAAATAAATCGTGTTGACTTGGGTTGGCAATTGCATATTATATATTTTGGCGGGTTTGCTTCATTTTTGTGAGAAGCTTAATTTGGTTTGTTTCCGTGAGCGGATACTAGTTGTTGACCTTTTCCCAATGCAGGAATATAGCCCATCTTATGAAGGTTAAGATTATGAGAAGGCATGGTGGATGGAAAGACCTCAAAATACATCATAGGTAATAATAGATAACTATATTTCCTTCCATTGTATTTTATCCATGTTGTATTTTATAATGCTTTCTTCACCTTTTTGCTGCACCCATCAATTGGTTACTTGACTAACGCACTTGCAGATGTCTACATGCTTCTAATTCGTCCTGAATTCCTCATTGTTTTTCTCATTATTCGGTTCCTTATTTCTAACAAACAGGATTCATGTGCATAGCTACTGCTACTCTGTAGCTAATAAGTAAATATCTAATCCTTAATGTGTAGTAGCTCGCATGCCATTTCATACCGAATGTAAATGACGCAGTAGGAAAACGCGGAAGGATCGACAAGCATCTAAATCGTCAAAGGATAACGTGTTTGGTTCATGGAATTGGAAGGAATTGGAATGGATAATTGCTTTGACCAAATTCCAATTTCTTTGTTTGGTTCACATATTGATCATGATCCTTTGAATTCCATTGAATTCCACAAATCAAGGAATTCATCATTCCTTAGCTAAAGTGAAAGAACTGAATTTCATCCAATTCCTACCAACCAAATGCGTGGTCAAATTCCATCAAATTCCATTCCAATTCCTTCAAAGTCAAATTCCTTCAATGGATTCCAATTCAATCAAATTCCATTCTGCGAACCAAACGCTCCCTAAATTTTTTAATTCATTAATCTATAATCTGAATTCTAATGAAAACGAAGAACCATTTATAGGCTAAAACGAAAAGAAACCTAAACCTAAACCAACTAGGAAATTATTTAACTAAATTTTATAATGAACCTAACCTAATTAGGAAGAAAATAATTAACAATGATTAAAGAAAACACAATGAAAATGGAAGCGATTTTGGCAAAAATACGTCCAGGTTTGCACAGGTGACTTGGGGCGCGACCCTGGTTGTCAGTCGCATGGAAGACTGTTTGCTGCCTTCGATGCAGGATTGTGAAGACAAATCGTGCTTCTTTCGTGCCCATTTTCTTTTCTGCCATTAAGGCCTGTTAAATCTTGGATCCGTGCTACATCATTAAAGGAGTTGAGATATTTTAAATAGTACCTATTGAATTCTTTTCAACAGAATGATCCTTTGGGAATTCATGGATAAGTAGGCGTTTCCTGCTATCCGTAAAAGTGTAACGACTTGAACCAAAATCGTCCCCACCTTTTGTACATATGTTATGTTGTCATTTTCTTCGAGTCTTGGAATGATACTCCCAAAATTTTACTAAAGTTGGCAGTCGAGTTCAACTGACAAATAAAAGCTAGACCTTGGGGCTCCTCCCCATAGGTCGTTAGTTCAGGTATCCTGAGAGCTACTAGGGATTTTCCTGACTGTTATCTTCAGGGGCCCATGGTATTAGTCGAGGTGTGTACAAGCTGGCATGGACACCCTTGTTTACCAAAAAAAGTTGGTAGTCAATGCTACTTTCTTGTATTAACCGTGATTTAATGTAACATCATGCTTCTTGACTTGCAGCATCAGATCAATTTTATGCCTCAACTTGCCTAGTTTCTCTGGGGGATTAAATCCATGGGGAACGCCAAAGAAGGTCAAAACTAGTGATGTTAGTATCATTTTCCCTGGTCATCTGTGTTCTTTTTATTGTTGGTCCAGTTCAGGATAAATTAGAAGTCATGTTTTTGGGATGAATATAACTTGAAAGTCCTTATATAACATTTTCTTGTTTCAGGGAGAGTTGACACCTCCATATGTAGATGATGGATTTCTTGAGATTGTTGGTTTCAGAGATGCATGGCACGGGCTGGTTCTACTTGCACCAAACGGGCATGGCACCCGTCTAGCACAGGTTAAAAATAAATCCAACTTTATATATATATATATATATATATATATATATATATATATATATATATATATATATATACATTAGATGATCAAAGGATTTGGATGTGAATATTTTACTTGTTATCATAATTAATAATCTGAAATAAATTGACGTTTAGACACAGAGAGTGCGATTCGAATTCCATAAGGGTGCAGCTGAGTGCACATATATGAGGATGGACGGGGAGCCTTGGAAACAACCTCTCCCAGTAGATGATGACACAACGGTTGTTGAAATCTCACATCTTGGACGAGTGAAGATGGTTGCAACACAGAATTGCAGATCGAGGAGTGTTAATGATCCCTCCACTCATCGTCATGAAGAAGATGGTGATGACAGTGAGCATGAAGAGGATGGTGATCCTCCTACAGGCGAAGAATGGAGAAAGTTTGGGGCAGCCGAAACATTTAAGATCCCAGAAGATGTGGACATTTCCTACCTCAGTTAGGTATGTTTCCTGGTACATGATTTAGTATATATGCCAAATTTCAGAGTGTTATGAATTTGAACATATATATAATTCATTCAATGCTCCTAAAAGCTGAGTAGCATGGATGAAACAAGATGGCCCTTTCATCCTGAATTAAAACTGAGTATGTAGTCATGTTTGTATTGCCACCTTCTATATGATGACCCTAGCTACCTATTTATCTCAGGTTCTAACATCTTAGTTTACATTATAATGTTTATATATATATGATATATATATAGAGAGAGAGAAGGGGGATCATGCGAGAAGTCGTTCAATTTGTAAAAAATTCTAAGTCACATGTGCATGATACAACAGGTCCAAAAGGTAGCGGGAAAAGTAGCCCTCTCTAAAGCCGGTCAACGCAACATGTTTGTTATCACATGTGATTATATATGACCTAAAACTTCTCTCTCCATCTTGCAAATCGACTATCTTCTCGTTTGAACCTGACCCTATATATATATTTATATTATATATAGAGAGAGAGAGACGAAGGATCGTGTGAGAATAGAAGTTCAGATGAGAAGTATAAGAAAGGATTTGGACCCTTGATCACTTTTAATTAGTGTTGATCCAATGGTTCAAATTAGGTCCCAAAATAACCAATGAATTAGCTTAGAAGGGTATTTTCAATTGATCTTCAATTAGGTTTTCCATAACAATAATAGTTATTGTGAGAAGGGTAAGAAGGGAAAATTCACTTCTTAGCTAATTCATGGGTTATTTTGATACTTAATTTGAACCAATAGATCAACACTAATTAAAAGTAAACAAGGGTCCAAATCCCTTGTTACATTTCTCACCACTATTCTCACAGGATCCTTGAGATCAAATGCAAACAAAGTCATTCAAACCAATCATAATTTTTCTTTTTTCACTTTTTTTTAATTATGAGGGTTGATTAGTGAGTTTTATTGTGGATGGCGCTAATCATGGACATTATCATCTTCGTTATATTAATTTTAGAAAACAAATTTCATCAAAATGAGAAATACATGAAACAATTACATCAAGAAAAAAATTATATAAAATAATTTCATCAAATTAAACAATTTCATGAAATAATTTCATTAAATTAAACAATGAAATCAACGGATGAGGATGGTTTGTATGGTTTGTACAAATGACTTGGTTTGCATTTGATCCATCCTTTATATGTAGGGTCAGATTCAAGGGAAAACCTTAATAAAACGGAAAACTGAAAAAACCAAAAAACAACATAATTTACCTATATGTACAAGTGCATACCGTTCAGATGAAAGGCTACCAGAGTGTTTTTCAGGTTTAGGAGAAAACTCTAAATAAATGGAAAACCGAAAAATCGCGAAAAAACGAATAAAAAAGTATATGAATATTACATACGATAGGCGAAGGAAAGACCCCCCATTTCATAACGCTTGGGGAACGCAAGTTTGATCGAGGATTGGAGAGGAGAGGTGGAAGAAAAGGCTCGGGATGAATTTAGGAGTCTTAAAAAGAGATGAATAGATAAGGCTGAAGGAAGGGCACTAACGAGCAAGAAAACGGATGCGCTAACGCGCAACGACTTTCCTTTCTCTGATATGTTAAATTAACGAGAAAAATATGATCGTTTATTTGGTGTAATTTATTTCGCTCGAATTTTGTTCATTTTTCGTATTTTTTCGAATAAAAAAATAGGGGGTTGATGTTTTTTTAATTTAAAAAATATTGTTGTAACCGTCCGTTTAATCATATCCATCAAATCATCTAATCTAACAGTTGATAATGTGTTTTTTAGTTTTCATTTATTTGAGGTTTCCCCTTGAACCTCGATAAGGTGTTTTTTAGTTTTTCATTTATTTGAGTTTTTCCTTTGAACCTCTATATATATATATATATATATATATATAGGGAAAGGTTCATTTGAGAAACACTAAATATATGAGAAATATAGAAGTGATCTTAAACCATTAATTCGGTCAAGATCGACGGCTTTGACCGAGAATTAGGGGATAATTGCTCTCATGGTCCACTCCCGTGTTCCTCACATTGTTTATTATTCGAAGGGTATTTTTGTAAATTATCCAAACGCATTCATATATGAACGCATGCGTTCAGATATGAATATCACTTTTTTTTTTCTTTTTTCTTTTAGCCGTGTGTGTTCATATATGAATGCATGCAAAAAATAGAAGTTCATATATGAATGTTAGTAGACGTTCATATATGAATGTTAGTAGAATGTCACTATTTTTTTGCACGTATTCATATATGAACGCATTCATTCATATATGAAGGCATGCAAAAAACAGGCGTTCATATATGAATGTCACTCTTTTTTTTTGCATGCATTCATATATGAAGGCATGCAGTCAGTGTTTATGTAAAAATTACGAACATTCATATATGAAGGCATGCATTCATATATGAAGGCATGCAAAAAGCATGCAAAAAACAGGCGTTCATATATGAATGTCACTTTTTTTTTGCATGCATTCATATATGAAGACATGCAGTCAGTGTTTATGTAAAAATTACGAACATTCATATATGAACGCATGCATTCATATATGACTGCATGCCTTCATATATATGAACACGCGCGTGTTTTTGTCAAAGTTACGTAAATACCCTTATATTTTTGGAAGAGCCGTAATTTTTGACCAGTCAAAGCCGCAATTTTTGACCAGTCAAAGCCGCAACTTTTGACCAATTAAATCCGATCTTGACCATATGAATGGCTAAGATCACTTCTCTATTTCTCATATATTTACCATTTCTCAAATGAACCAAACACTATATATATATATATATAGGGAGAGGTTCATTTGAGAAATGATAAATATATGAGAAATAGAGAAGTAATCTTAGCCATTCATCTAATCAACATTTACGGCTTTGACCGCGAAGCACCGGATAATTTTTTGCGTGGTCTATAGAAGGTAGAAGGGTAATTTCGTAAAATACACGGGATGAGTTCATACATGAATCTGTATGAATTACAAAGATTCATTTATGAATCTGTTAATTAGTTCAACTGATTCATATATGAATCTTTGTGATTCATACAGATTCATATATGAATCAGTTAATTGATTCATATATGAATCACAAAGGTTCATATATGAATCTGTTAGTTAGTTCAACTGATTCATATATGAATCGGTTAAAAGAGTTCAGATGTGAATTGCACTGGTTCATATATGAACATATATTTCATATGTGAATTATACAGGTTCATATATGAACACAACCCATGTATTTTGTAAAAATTACGAAAGTGTCCTTCTATTTTTGGAAGAGCCCAACTTTTGACAAGTCAAAGCCGCAACTTTTGACCAGTCAAATCCGATCTTGACCGTGTGAATGGCTAGGATTACTTCTCTATTTCTCATATATTTACCATTTTTCAAATGAAACTAAGACTATATATATATAGTGGAAGGATATTTTGCAACCCTGAAAAAGGTTGCAATCTTTGCAACCCACATCTTAACTGTTGGATTCATGATCGACGGTTATTTTATTTTTATTTTTCTGTTTTTTTAATTAAAAATATTGGGCCCCATATCTATTGTAACCGCCGATCATGAATCCGACGGTTAAGATGTGGGTTGCAAGGTTTGCAACCTTTTTAAGGGTTGCTAATAAAACAACCCCTATATATATATATACATATATATAGACGGAGGTTCAGGGGGAAATCTCAAAAAAAACGGAAAACTGAAGAACACTCTGGTAGCCTTTCATCTGGATAGTATGCACTTGTGAATATAGGTAAATTATGTTGTTTTTTGGTTTTTATGCACAAGTGCATAAGTGCATATGCACAAATGCATGCTACAAATGACATGTATGCACAAATGCATACCGTCCAGATGAAAGGCTACCAGGGTGTTCCTCAGTTTTTTGTTTTTTTGAGGTTTTCCCCTGAACCGGATCCCATATATATATGTATATATATATATAAAGAGATAGAGAGAGAGAGAGAGAGGCGGGTTCAAACGAGAATGGTGTCTATTTAAAAGAATAAAGAGACAAATCTCAACCACTAATCGGATGGAATCAATGGCTTAAAATAACAGTGGCATATTCTGTAATTAATAAAATAAAAAAACTAGTTTCCAACAAGGTCAAAAAAATTTAAGGGTAAAATTGGAAGGATTTTTTTTTTGTACTGATTTGTTGAGGTTGGCGAGAAACATGGATATGATTATCCTTTCCAAATGGGCCAAAACCAATCTGTTAAGTCTAAATATTGTATCCAAGATTTAATAAGGAAAGTCAAAGATGTAAATGTCAATATTGTCAAAGTCTTGTAAAAGTCAAAGTATGTTTAGTTTCCTTAGTTGTTAAGTCTTGTATTAGATAGATGGTATAAATAGGTTTGCTTTGTAATCTTGTGGTGAGGATTGTAAGGAGCACGTCATTGTAAACATTTAGACTTGTGGTTAATATTCAATATCTACTTTCTCTCTCTAGTTCTTGAGTAATTGCTTGATTGAATTGAGATTTTATGATTAACAATTGGTATCAGAACCGTACCAAACATTTTCAGAAATGATTTGAACAAAGAATTGAATTGAAATCTTGATTTTTAGATCGAAAAATTGAATTTCTGAAAAAATTTCAAGAACTCGTGTTTTTTGTACTGTTCATCCAAATTTTGTTGGAAAAGTCGTTTTTGATGCAAGAAAATGGAATCATTGGATTCGATTTGTGTTTAGGATTGTTTCTTGTATTGATTGTATCTCAAAATACGAACTAAATCGTTGTCAATTTTTGATTTTTTGAATTTTTCTTGAAAAGTCAAGTTCGAACACTGTTCTTGATCGTTTTTGTGGAAATTGTTGATTTTAATCTGAATTTGATAGTAATTTTGTGCCTAGTATTGTTTTCGATGATGCTGATAAGTTTTTGAGAGTAATTTTACAGATTTGAATCGATTTGGATCGAAATGTGCAAGGCAGATACAAGTTTGCACAAGCTTTTCAGGGTTTTAAGACAAAATTCAGTTTGCGTCTTCTTAGAGTCACGCAAATCTAAGTTTGCGTTTCAGTCTGGTTGCGCAAAGTCTATCTTGCGCCAACCATATATCGCGCAAATCATAAATCTTTATTCGCGTAAAGTTCAGTGTGCATCTCTTTAAGAAACTCTACATTTGCGCTACAGGGCTCTCACGAAAAGCTTAACTTGCGTCTTTAGCGGGTCACGCAAATCTACTTTGCGTCATACACTGCTCGCGAGAAGTCTACTTTGCGCCTTGCACTGATAGCGAGAACTTTACTTTGCGTCTTCCACGGATCACGAGAACCTTACTTTGCGTCATACGCTGATCACGAGAAGTTTGGTTTGCGCTACATTCAGTTCACGCAAATCTCAGTCTTGCGCCACCAACTGTTAGCGCATCATAAGTGTTGTTCAAATTTTAAATTTTGTGCAAGATTCCAATTTTATCTGATTTTTGATTTTCTGATTTACAGTTTGGGAACGATCTTTTATATCAAGCTGATTACTAATTCAATATGGGATTTTTTACAGAGCTTGAAGAGAAGAATAGAAAGCTTGAATTAGAGAAAGTAAATATGGGTTATGCTGTTGACTTTCACTTGAAGAAGTCAGAAGAATATTTTGTTGAAATTATTATACTGAAAGAAGAAGTGAGTGCTTTAAAGTCAATCAATAAAGCTCTTCTGAAAAGAACTTCTGGGCTGAATGATGAGAAGATAATGAGATTGGAATCTGAGAATGCTGAACTAAGAAAGAATATATCTGATTTGGAAAAACAACTTGCTGAAAATAAAGTTGTGTTTGATAATGAAAAGAAAAGTTTTTCAAAGAAGTTCTCAGATTTCTCTAAAAAGTGTGTTGAAGAGAAGAAGACAGTTGATCTTAAATGCATTAAACTTTCTCAACAAGTTTTTGATTTTGAGAAAGTACTTATTTTGGAAAGAGAAAAGTTTGCTCAAGAAAAGAAGGCCATTGAACAGAAGAATGTGTGATTATTCAAGGAATTATCAGGCCAGAGAAATGATTCAGAGAAATGATTTGAAGAAGAACGATCCATCTTTGAGACTGAAATAAAAAAGCTGACTTCCAAGTTATCTGAACTATCTGCTATAATGCACTGAAAGAGCAGAAAACGAAGTCTGAGTTCACGAAAAAGATTGACCTACTTGTTCAAGAAAGAGACAAATTTGCTTCAAAGATCAAAGAGCTTGAAAAGACTGTTTCAAGTTCAAATCAGAAATCTATCTCTTCACAAAGGTCAGTTAAATCTTTTGATCAGATTCGTCGAACTAACATTTTCTATGATAGATATTTAGATGGTTCAGGTACATCTCCAAGAAGAAGAAGTTATAAGTCAGAGAAACTGGTCTGGATTAAGAAATCAGTTAAAGATGAGATGTCAGATGAGCTGAAAGGAAACACATCATGTGTACATGTACATCAAGCTAAGAAGAACAAAGAGCATAACGGTAAACCTGACCATATATACTCAAGAGATCAATTATTCAGGTTTTCAGGTAACAAATATTATTGTTCTTACTGCTGTACACATGATCATATCCACAAGACCAGTGATCATTTCTCGTATGGCTCTTACTCTATAACCCCTACAAGAACTGCAACTAACATTTGTGGACCCAAATACCAGTGGGTTCCAAAGAAGAAAACTGATTCTGTGTTGCAGGCACCTCAAGTCAAGGGGGAGTAAGAGAACCATGGCTTTTGAACACAACAGTTCAAAACCCGAACTTCAAAGTTGAAAGATTAAGGCTTCTAAGTACATCAGCTTAGGACCCGTTCTTCAACGGAGATTGACTTCTAAACACAACAGTTTAGGACTCGGACCTCAGCGATCAAAAGACCTTACTCCTGTTTTTGCATCCGATGGATATGATGGTCTACATCCCAAGAGAATTGATCTGATCTCTATCTTGTACTTTTTCACTGATAGATTTTACTGATATGATGGTCTACAATTCAAAAGGGAGTGTCTGATCTCTATCATGTTTTAACTGACATATTTCAGATGCCTAATTTAAGGGGGAATAAAGGTGATGACTTCTGATTATTTCAGATCATAACTCATTCTATAAAATGTTTTACTGCTTTCTGTCATTTTATTTTTGAATAAATGATGTGAATAAAGTGGCTTCTGATCACATGACAGATCAGGACCCGTTTTTCAATGATCAAGGAAGGATATTCTGCTAATATCCAGGGGGGAGCTTAAAAGATCTAAATCATTCTATCATGATTTGAGGGGGAGCTTAAAGGTAAATATCTTCTGTTCCTAGATCTCTGATTGTTTGAAAGAAGAACAACTTTCAAGCATGAAAACAGGTTCCTAAATGTTCAAACCACTTCTCTATTCTAAAAAGATTTCATGAATTCAGAAGTGAGCTTTTAAATGTTTTTTCAAATTTTGAGCTTAATGTTTAACTGACCGTGTGTTTCCAAAGATCAATACTCGTGTATTGTCTTTTCCATATACTGTAAAGTATTCACACACATCGGTTCAGTATTTCATTTGATTTGTTATTACCATGTCTCATAACAAACATATTTTTTGATGGTAATACCCTCGTTTGCTTTCAAAGTTGTTGAGCATCATTCATCTTTTTCATATTTGTGATTTCATTGATAAATTGTTTATATTCGTTCATATAAACAAAATATCCAGTTCTTTGATACCCTAACCATTTCATTTGATCTGCTTGATACATTGTCAGATTCTCAAAACAATTCTTTTGATTTCATTTCATTCATTCAATATCATTGTTTTGAGAAATCTTCAAAGTTCAATTGCTCAAATCTCATGAGCATACATTTTGACATTGTTTTCATATATTTTGTGCTTAACTGTTAAAGTTAAACTGTTGAGCAATCATTATTTTTAGGACTTACATGGGATTCGTGTGTGAGCTTAAACAAAACTTCCATGGATTCACGTCAACCAGTGTTTCCTACCCAGGAAGTTATCCTTGAGTGATTGAGGGGTGAGGGGTCAAAATCAAAGCGTGGGGGAGATAACTCATCCGGTTGAGTTATTCTCATTGTGTGGAGCGGAAAAATGGAAAAAAAGTTTGGTTAGAAATGAGCAAAATATTAAAAAAGAAAGAGGGTGTGAGATCAGAGTTAAAAGAATATCAGGACTCTACACCAACCACTTTCTGAGCCGGGCAACCACATCTTCTGATTGGTTCACATTCTTTAGTGACCATCATTGAAACAGGCAGTAAGTCCATGCCAACTCTTGCTATTACCCCACCAACCACTCGTTTCTTTCTCGAAAAAGAAATGTTTCATTTTCTTGGGGAAGCAGCACATCTGCTATCTGATCTTCACTCGGAAGATTTAGATATTGAAAAAGAAGTAAAATTGCCCCACCTTCGCACCTCTTTCATGCACATTGAGTCCGTGTAATACATGTTGCTGTCTCAACAGTTTACACAATTTGAGCCTTATGAAACACAATCATTGTGCCTAAATTCTTTCATACACAAGCACGAGCACACATAAAATTTGTTTTTCTGTCAGAACATTCATAGATAAACCTTGTGTTTTTCAATGATTGAATGGAAGTCCTGGGGAGTCATCATCAAACCAACTCCTTAAATTATACATTCGTTGTACACAGTAACTTTGTGTTACTGACAGACATTCCTAACTGTTTCATTTGTTGAATCAGGGTTACCACGTTCATTATATCTGAATTTGAAAAGATTCGGGTATATACAGTTCATGATTCAGTTACTCAGATCAAAGCGCGGCGACTATCAAATTATCATTGAAAGGGGAGATTGTTATTTGTATACAAAAGGGGGTGATCAAAGACTGTGTTGAAATTGAAGATGTTTTGATGATCATGATGCTCACAATCATCAAAACGGGGGAGACATTTACAAAGATTCAATTTCAATATCATGAAGAGTTGTCAAAGTGAAAAGTCTTGTGAAGAAATTCAAATGCTTCCGCTATTTCAAAGTCAAAAGATTCTGAAGAAAGATTGTTCAAAGTTAAATCAAGATGATTGGTGAAAGATGTTTTCTGAAGACAGTCCAGAGATCAAAGAGATGAAGATACAAGATCAAAGTTGTTTCAAAGTTTAAAGTCAAAGTTTCAATGTTGTTTAAAAAAGTTTCAAGAATTCAGATTCGCGTTCAAGACTTGTTGACTTTCAAAGCTACAGAGTGCAAAAGACTTTCCAAGATTCTTCAAAGGCTGAAAGAGTAAAGACTGTGAAAGCTTCAAAGTTCAAAGTTAAAGAGACAAAAGCTGAAGAATCAAGTGTTGAAGTTCAGTGTCAAATTTTTATTAAATCTTGAATACAAATGGGGAGATTGTTAAGTCTAAATATTGTATCCAAGATTTAATAAGGAAAGTCAAAGATGTAAATGTCAATATTGTCAAAGTCTTGTAAAAGTCAAAGTATGTTTAGTTTCCTTAGTTGTTAAGTCTTGTATTAGATAGATGGTATAAATAGGTTTGCTTTGTAATCTTGTGGTGAGGATTGTAAGGAGCACGTCATTGTAAACATTCAGACTTGTGGTTAATATTCAAGATCTACTTTCTCTCTCTAGTTCTTGAGTAATTGCTTGATTGAATTGGGATTTTATGATTAACACAATCATTTCCAAAAAACTATCAAACACCACTTAAATGCTTACCAAACTATCATACGCCACTTTTAATCCTTTCCAAAAAACAGGTGATTTAGGGGTGTAACCACGTAACCACATGCTGTCCAATTTAGTAATAATTAAATCACATATGATTATGATATGGTATTCTAGTTAAACTTTCTGTCTAATTCCTTCACATTGTAATCACAGATGCTTTAATTCATGTAGACTAATAATAATATTCTATCTAATTAGGATATAGTAGAATCATGTATGATTCTGTAATGGATTGTATAACATATCATTATGTCTAAGTTGTAGAATCACATATGACTCAAAGATGCATCATCCAAAATAATTATTTTCAAATAATTTGTAGTTAAAAGTAAAAACACATATGATTATGTGATATATCTTGAAGATAACAATTCTTTCCAATTCAATACTAGTGTAATAACAAATAACAAAAAAACACCCATACAAAAATTGATAAGAAACTACGATTTGTTCAAACAATAATGAAATACTACTAAATTCAAACAATTAAACTTCTATAAATCCAAAATTTTAACAAAATCCAAACCATTCAAATAAAACATAACAAATCATAAAAAATGTCTAAATTTGATAAACACATAATAAAACCCACATTATGTCATCCAACGATCAAATCACTCGGACATATCTTTCTTCACTGGGAAATTGCAAGGGCCATGGTCTATGACTTCATTACATCATCTACACTTCCACTAGTGTCGCAATTCTTTATAGCTCGTTCGTTGCCACCAATCAAATGATTTTTCGGTCCGACAACCTTTGTTTCTAACACCTTCTGAATTGAAAATCGTGAGATAGAAGTTCCAAAATATAAAAACCAAAAGTATGTCAAATTATCTTATAACCGACAATCAACATAGAGTTAGGTAATAATATAAAATTTTAATAGCTTCAAAATATAAAAACACATATGATTGCATACGAAAAGTTTAATAATCACTTATGACTATGCTGCAAAGGATTGTGTCATAATGTTTATCTATATTATCCATTACATTATCATATATGATTTAAGTAAAGGCATAATTGGGCAATGTGCATATCACTTTGCATCAATAAATCATATATGATTGTACTATTAAAAAATAAGACAGGATGCTAAACAAAACCAACCATTACAACATCATGTGTGATTGTATACGAAAAAAATTAATAATCATGTATGTACCAAACAACATCACATGTGATCTTATTATGATATTTATGTAATGACCATTTCAAATCCTGGAAATTATGAACGATTTTCATAGAATTACACTTAAAACATATTTCAAAATTTAGAAAATATTCAACCTTCCTACACAATATTCTTCTTAAAACAATGAATCAAAATCATTATTACCCATGTAATTTACTATTTCAATGAATGTACAAAACAACATCATATGTGATCATATTAATAATTATATGGATCACCATTTGAAATTCTGGAAAATATGAATTGTCTTCAACTTCATTGCAAACCAGAAAATATGAATATAAAATGAACAGAAAACAAATGAAATCATTTTAGTAATTAACAATTCCATAAAACTCTAAATTTATATGGAATTTATAAATTAAAACATAACAAATGAAATCCAACACATACGTCGACATTTATTTATGAAAATCAAAACAAACAACAGATTAAAACCTTGGTTACCAATCTACAGCAACATATCCTATGATTTATCACCAAAACATAAAACATATTTACCTTGAACATCTTCTAGTACATTATCAGCATGCTTCTAAGGGTTATAATCAGTTGATTTGAAGCCTCTATGAAAAACAAACAATATCTGAATGTATCTTTTCAAGCAATCGGTTGATTTCTAGTGGTATCAAATACTAAAACACATCTTCTCAAGAAAATTGTGAAATGGTTGAAAGCTTGTAGAAGACGCATATCAATTTGGATTGGATTGATATCCATAGAAGATATCGCATAATTTTAGGAGATGTATACTATCCTAAAATAATCAGTCCTGTATATTGACCTAAATACCCTTTTAAACATACTACTTTGATAAAAATATAAATTAATTATTTCATAATTCTGATTGGTTAATAATTGTTCCTTTATTCTTTTAAATAGTTGTTATTCTCGCATGATCCTCCCTATATATATATATATATATATATATATATATATAGGACTAGGTTCATTTGGGAAATGCTAAAAATATGAGAAATAAAAAAATTGATCCTAACCCTTTATCTGGTCAACATTTGCGGCTTTGACCGTGAAGCACCGGATAATTTCTTGTGTGGTCTCTAGAAGAGAGAGGGGTAGTTTCGTATAATACGCGGGACGAGTTCATATATGAACTTGTATGATTCACATATGAATTATATGTTCATATATGAATCAGTGTACTTCACATATGAACTCTTTTAACTGCTTCATATATGAGCTATTAGGACTGAAAGTCCTGGGTGTTGAAAGTGGAATAAAGTATTTATAAGGGTTTGATTTGTAATTAATTGAAAGTTATTTTGTTAGATGGGCCCAAGCCCATAAGCCCATCAGGCCTGCGTGCCTAAGTATTTAAAGTTGTTTTCTATTTCATTTGTAGGGTTAGAAGTTCATAATTTCATTATTCAGTTTTCTAGTCATTAGGTTTACAAACCCTGATCAGAAATTCTCTCTGTAAACCTAAACCCTTTGAAGTAATATCAATCATATGACTAGTTGCTGTGGTCTATAATCTGTTCATCTTTGATTGCTGATTATTCTGTTTTGCACTGCACTGGGATCTACAATTGGTATCAGAGCAAAGAGACTAAAGGTTTGATCCAGAAAAAGTTTTGTCTAAAATCCTATAATCAATTATTTGTGTTAATCGCTTTTATTTGCATTAATTGATTATGTGTTTATGAGTTTTATTGGTCGATCTATTGCTTTATGGAAAAGTGTTAATCAGATCTGGGTTGATTTCTCTAAGAATTATCGGTCTATTGTTTTCTGGAAAAAGTTCATCGGTCTTTGTGTGTACTGTTGATTTTCTATTTATCGGTTGATTTCTGCATGTGTTTGAATCTGACTATTTGCTCATCGAAGTCAATTTCTGGGCTCGATTGAATATCCGGGTTATCATCATCGGTCTGTGTTCATCGTGTTCTTCGGTGTTCTTCGTGTTTATCGGTCGATTTTTTTTCGATTTTCTCGGTCTTTACATGATTTTATCGATCTTTATCTGTTAATTTGTTATTCGACCGATAGATATTGGACCAATATCCTTCGATCCGGACGTTGTAATTACCAGTCATTGTGTTCGACCGATACATTGTATCTACCGGTCATTGTGTTTGACCGGGACTTTGTTCTTTCGGTCCTTCGTTCGACCGACACCTGCTTCGATCGGTACCCTGCTTACCGGTCTTTGTCCTTTGACCGATACTTGGTCACTTCCGGTCTTTTGGTTTGACCGTCCTTGCTTTGACCGACATTTGGATTCGACCGATAGGTTGTCTATACCGGTCTTTTGCTAGACCGGTACTTTGTCTATATCGGTCTTGTCGTTCGACCGGTCCTTTGCATATACCGGTCCTTTGCTTGACCGGTACCCTGCTTGACCGGGTTGGTTTAAAAAAAAAAAGGTCAAATTTTTTGTCTCACGATCATTTTGCAGTGCATTTATTTTAGCCCCCGTACTTCAAGGATTCAGCGTGTCATTTGTGACCCTAAACTTTCAAGTTTCACATTTTGTCACTTTTGGTCCCTGCACTTTCAAGTTTCATCTCTCTTCAAAGCCGAAGCGAATATACTCTATTAGAAACGATCAAAATGATGAACCCACCAAGGCTGCGGTCCAAAAGAGAATATGAAGACTGGAAAGCTGATTTTTTGTATTTTGTAGATGAAAATGAAGTGGGTTCCTATATCAGATTATCATTGACTGAAGGAGAGAACCAATCCCAAATTCCGCCAGAAGCTTCTCCTCTGGAAAAGGAGCAAAGAGAGAGTGCCAATAATTATGCTAGAAATTATATGACACATAGTATTTCGTGTGAATTTATTAGTGACATTTTCAGTGAAATTATTGGTCAAATAAATTCTAACAAAATGACAGGAAAAGAGCTGTGGGATTGTACTGAATGGTTGGTGTTAGGGATAAAGGGTTTATTAACAGGAAGAGAATTGGAAGCTGAGAACTCTGAGCTAAAAGGAAAGATCTCTATTGTGGAAGCTAAAACTCAGCAAATAGTCTCTGTTGAAAGTTCTGAGGAAAAGATTTCTGAACTGAAAGATGCAAATGCAGATCTTCAAAAGCGTTTATCTGATTTGGAGCAATTGCTTGCTAAACACAAATCTGATTTTGAGACTAAAGAGAAATCTTTCGCAAAGAAGTTCTCAAAATTCTCGAGAAAATGTGCTGATGAGAAGAAAGAAGTTGAGCTGAAATGCATAAAACTTTCTCAGCAAGTTTCTGATTTTCAGAAAGTAATCATTCTAGAAAGAGAGAAGTTTGCCAAAGAGAAGAAGGCCATTGACCAAAAGAATGTTGGTGTCTTCAAAGAAATATCTGGCCAAAGAAACAATGCTGAGAAGGGATTTGAAGAAGAAAGAAGCTTGTTTGAGACTGAGATCAAAAAGCTTACTGCCAAGTTATCTGAACTATCTGAGAAGGCACTAAAAGAGCAGAAAACGAAGTCTGAGTTCACGAAGAAGATTGACCTGCTTGTTCAAGAAAGAGACAACTTCGCTTCAACGATTAAAGTGCTTGAAAAGTCTGTATCAAGCTCAAATCAGAAATCTGTCTCTACACAAAGGTCAGTTAAATCTTTTGATCAGATTCATAAAACTAACCTTTTCTATGATAGCAATATAGATGGTTCAGGTACACGCTCTAGAATAAAGAGATACAAAGATGAGGAATTGGTCTGGAAGAAGAAACCAGTTGAAGATGAGCTGAAAGAAAAAGAATCATGTGTACATGCAATCAATGCTAAGAAGAACAAAGTGCATAAAGGTAAACCTGATCATATCTACTCGAGAATTCAATTACTCAGGTTATCAGGTAAGAAATACCACTGTTCTTATTGTCATACACATGATCACTTTCACAAAACGAGTGATCATTTCTGGTATGGTTCTTATTCTATATCTCCTACAAGAACTGCAACTAACATTTCTGGACCCAAATACCAGTGGGTACCAAAGAAGATAAATGATTCTGTGTTGCAGGCACCACATGTCAAGGGGGAGTAAGAAATCAATGGCTCTTGAATAACACAGTTCAAGACCCGCACCTCAATGTCAAGATTATGGCTTCTAAGTAAATCAGCTTAGAACCCGGACTTCAACGAAGTTTGGCTTCTGATCACATGACAGATCAAGACCCGTTCTTCAACGTTCAGACTTGGATATTTTGCATTTATCCGGGGGGAGCTTAACATACATAATACATTCTATCATGTTTTGAGGGGAGCTTAAAAGGTAAATATATTCTAATCTAGATCTCTGATTGTTTGAAAGAAGAACAACTTTCAAGCATGAAAAACAGTTTCTGAAATGTTCAAACCACTTCTGATTCTCAAAAGGTTTCATGAATCTAGAAGTGTGAATTTAAATGTTTTTCATTTTTTTTGAGCTTTAATGTTTAACTGACTGTGTGTTTCTAAAGATCAATACTTGCGTATTATCTTATTCTTATACTGTAACGTATTCACACACACAGGTTCAGTACTTCATTTGTATTTGTTATTACCATGTCTCATAACAAACCAATTTTTCGATGGTAATACCCCCGTTTGAAATTCAACGTTGGTGAGCATCAATCATTATTTCTAATCTTGTGCTTTCATTGCTAAATTGTTTATATTTGTTCATATAAACAAACTATCCACTTCTTTGATACCCTAACCAGTTTAGTTGATCTGATTGATACATTGTCGGATTTTCAAAGTTCAATTGCTCAAATCTCCTGAGCATACATTTTGACAATGTTATCATACATTTTGTGCTTAACTGTTCAAGTTAAACTGTTGAGCAAACAATTTTTTTTAGGACTTACATGGGTTTTGTGTGAGAACTTAAACAGAACTTCCATGGATTCACGTTAACCAGTGTTTCCTACCCCGGAAGTTATCCTTGAGTGATTGAGGGGTGAGCGGTCATAAATCAAAGAGTGGGGTAGATAACTCATCTGGTTGAGTTTTTTCTCATTGTGCTGAGCGGTAAAATGTAAATGAGAGTTTGGTTAGAAGTGAGCTTTAATGACAAAAAGAAAGAAGGTGTGAGAACAGAGTTAAAAGAATATCAGAACTCTGCACCAAAAACTTTCTGAGTCGGGCATCCACATATTCTGATTGGTTCACATTCCTTGGTGACCATCATTGAAACAGGCAGTGAGCCCATGCCAACTCTTGCATTAACCCCACCAACCACTCGTTTCTTTCTTAACAAAGAAATGTTTCATTTTCTTTGGGGACGCAGCATATCTGCTATCTAGTCTTCAATCGGAAGATTTAGATATTGAAAAAGAAGGAAAGTTGCCCCACCTTCGCACCTCTTTCATGCACATTGAGTCCGTGTAATATCTGTTGTTGTCTCAACAGTTTACACAATTTGAGCCTCAAAAAGCTAAGTAGCTTCAAGCATTCATACACTTTCACGTACACACAAGGAATACGTTTTCTTGTCATAACATTCATAGAAAAATTCCTTCGTGATTTTTTCGATGATTGAATGGAAGCCCTAGGGGAGTGAACATAACAAAAGCTCCTTTCCAATGTACATCCGTTGTACAAAGTGGCTCCGTGCTACTTACAGGCCTACTAACTGTTTCATCTGTTGAATCAGGGTTACCTTGTTCATTATGTCTGAATTTGAAAAGATTCGGATATATACATTTCATGACTTGACGGATACTCAGATCACAGGTGGGAGTATGTCAAATTATCATAAAGGGGAGATCAAAGAAAGTGCTGAAATTGAAGAAGTTTTGATGATCATGATGCTCACAATCATTAAAAAAGGGGAGAAAAAGTTCAATTTCAAGGTTTTAAAGAAAGAAAGTTATTTCTGAAGACAGTCTAGAGATCAAAGAGATGAAGATGATGTTTCAATTTTTCAAAGAGATTTCAAAGTTTGTATTGATTCTTTCCGTATCATATGGTGTCTGCTACAAGTTTGTTTCTCATTCCTCTTACGCGCTGATTGAAACAAGTTCTTAAATTGAAAGCTTATTCAACTCGCGGTTCAAAGATAGATTCTTTGTTTTAAACTGAAGTTGCACCATGGAATGTCAAGTAACTCTCACATTATCTTTCTTGTGTGTTGATCCGATGTGATTGAGTTTCTACAGTTAAAAGCTGCTTGATAGTGTGTTCAGTCGAGGCTACTGTACATTGAGTCTGGTTACACAGTTGAAACTATGAAGACCAAGAGCTTTATTCAAGGGAGAGATTGGGAAGATCTGAAGATATGCAACACCAAAGTTCTTCAAAGATTCAAGAGGGAAAGAAGATCAAACCTGAAGATTTAAAGAAGATCAATGTTTGAAGGTTTCAAGAAGATAAATGCTTTATTCAACTTTAGGGGGAGATTGTTAGGACTGAAAGTCCTGGGTGTTGAAAGTGGAATAAAGTATTTATAAGGGTTTGATTTGTAATTAATTGAAAGTTATTTTGTTAGATGGGCCCAAGCCCATAAGCCCATCAGGCCTGCGTGCCTAAGTATTTAAAGTTGTTTTCTATTTCATTTGTAGGGTTAGAAGTTCATAATTTCATTATTCAGTTTTCTAGTCATTAGGTTTACAAACCCTGATCAGAAATTCTCTCTGTAAACCTAAACCCTTTGAAGTAATATCAATCATATGACTAGTTGCTGTGGTCTATAATCTGTTCATCTTTGATTGCTGATTATTCTGTTTTGCACTGCACTGGATCTACATGAGCCTTTGTGATTCATATATGAACTATACGTTCATATATTAATTAGTTAATGTTGATCCATGCTCTCTCAGTGATTTGATAAAGACCCTTTTCTACACTTAGTGAAAATTACGTTTAATAAATATGTATTAGTGTTTCATCATCAGCGATCAGACTGAGTCTGTTCAGTTATCACTGATGATCTTTCTTGTAAACATTCATATGTATTAGTGCTTCACTATCAGTTGTTAAATACTGAGTATGTTCAGTATCGCTGATAGTTTTTGATGTAAACAGTCAAACGTAATCCCTGAAGACAAGTTTCGCGTCAACAGATGGTCATAGCTGAATCGAAGACGAAGTTGCTGAACAAAGACAAGTCTACTAGTGACCTGATGCGGATATCAGTGAAGCAAAGAAAAATCTACACACACGAAGAAACCTGAGGAAAAGCTTCAGCGATAGCTGAACTTCTTTGTATCTCTAAAGGAAGAGATATTCAGCGATCGATGATCACTTAGCTTATGCTTCAAGTCTCTTTTGTCTTTCCCTTGCACAACCATTACGATGTGTCAGAACGGACATACCTCTGCCACAAGTCGTACAAACAACTATGTCCATTACACTGTTCATGATACGTCCGATAGCATTGTCTCCCAAAGTCTGGCCCTCTCAGCCAATCATTGAAGGACACATGTAAAGTACTCTGCCATGCATTTAATGCATAGGGTATAAATAGAAAGATCATTTCTCCATCTGAAGAATCCTTAGAGGTCTTCATCTTTCTAAAATATAGAAACCCTTGTTTTCTATACTCTCAAATCACCCATTCTCTATATTCTTGTGCAACCATCTTAGTGTTTCTTAAGTTTGTTTAGATTGAGTTATACTTAATCTTATTCCGCAACAGACTTGTAAATTGTGTTTGATTTATCAATAAACAATTTATTAAACTTTATAAACTTGTGTTTGTATCCCCCCCCCCTTCTACAAACTTGTTAAGCACCTTCGGGACCAACAAATGGTATCATAGCGGACTGTTTAATCTAATAAACAAGATCTTGCTTTATTCTCTTAACACAAATACAAACTACTATGATAATGGTTCACTGATAATCCCAAAATCACCAAATCTTAGAGAGAGAAAGTAGAGAGAGAAAGTAGAGAGAGAAAGTATGTATGCGCCAAATGTAATCTGTATTCAATATGAGTTCCAAAGTTACAAAGACAAAGCACCTAAGGGACTTAAATACCCAAGGCCTAACAGATACAAATAAGCAAAACTAAACACGGTTAAGACCTCGATTAATAAGTACATTGATTACTATTCAAAATAGACTTAACAATCTCCCCTTAGTAATCAATGGCGCTCTTCTCTTTGACGAAGTCGATTTAGCCCAAGCAAAACTTCTAAGCGTCTTAGAGTTGAACGGAAGATCAACCTCTCATCAATGGTATCCAATACTTTCTTGAAAAGTTGAATCTCTTCATTCTCGATCTGAAATAGTTCACTTCTTGATTCCAAAAAGATTTTTACAGCGGCTTTTAAACGATTCTCCAACTGTAGCTTGATCACCTTCAACGTTCCATCTGAGTAATGATTAATCTCTTCAAATCTTAGGAAGTATTTCTGACCTGAAGCATTCCTGTAAACAACTCCATATGGATTCTGAATAATAGTGAATAAAGGATACGAGTCGATATTCGGCAAGCTACGGTCGGGTCTTTGAAGGTTTACCACAGGCTGAAAGCTTTCAATAGCCATCTGAAAGTCAAAAACTCTGTAGAATCTGATTTGGCGTCGAATGAATCTTTTAATCACAAACAATGTTTGAGAGACATCTTCAGTTCTGTGATAAAGATTCCTGAAATGATCGTACAGAAACTCAACATCATCAATAGATAGATCATTAAAATCAGCCTCCGAGAAAGTATATAAGACGCAATCTCTTCTTTCCACTTCAAATACAGGATACTAGATATTAACAAACTTCTTTATCGACACGCTGATAACCCGTACTATCAGATGAGGAGAAGAAACGAGATGCTTTCCACGATGTTGGCATTTTATGAACATCAAGTATTCGTACTGATAATCTGCTGACTCCTTTTCAACACCAAGAATGGCATGTATGTTGATCTGTATTCTCCTAGAAATAAAGATATTACTCTGAGAGTCCTCGAGAAAAGCAGATCTAAGCCTTGAAGCCATATGCCTTTCTTGTAAACTTCTTTGTCTCTATTGTCTAGTCAAGGTTGGACCTTCTTCTAGGATAGACGGAGGGATCATAGGATCAGAAGGAGGAATATCCGCTTCAAATGTACTAGAAGGACGACTGACCAACTTCAAATGTACTAGAAGGAGCAGTGGTAGTCGGAGCTTGATCAGCAACAGGACTAGAAGTATCAGGAGTAGCTTCAGGAATCTCATCTTGTGAAGGAAGGTCTCCGTACAAAGTGTTTGCAACTTCTTCATCCTTAGCATCAATATAGAAAACATTTTCTTCAGTATCAGATAAAACGATTATATCATCGCGATCCTCTTCTTTCACTTTGTAGAGCTTCTCAAATCTGATATCATCATCGTCATCTGAATTGATCTCTATGAAGTTTGCAAAGAAAGTTCTCATGTCGTTTGCTGCTTCAGAATCATCTAGGTCACTTGATCTTGTTGCAGTGTCTGGATCAACATAAACGACTATCTGCAAGTTATTCTCGATATTCTGCTCAGAAATATTCAACACATTAGACATAGCAGACAAATCAACACTTTCTATCATATTATTTACAAGATCTTCAACACTGCAGTCTTGAACATTATCAGCATTCATTTCTCTTTCAGCCATCTCTCTTTGAGTTTGATCTTCTCTAACTGAAGAAATCTCCACTCTTTGTCTCTTCGACATCTCCCCCTCATGACCTTGATGATCTGGATCATCTTGGTCATGTGTTCGTTTATGAAACAAACCTGCTTCAGTTCTGCAACTCTATTCGTGACGATCAAACCTGTCAGATAAAACAGTTAAAGCTTGAGTCATAAGAGAGATGCCTTCCTTGATTTAAGAAAAATTTGACCGAGCTTCAGATCTGAAGGAATTGAACTCCTCATACAACGCAGAAACCCTATCAGGCGCAGAAGTAGAAGCTGGAGTCGGAGTCGATTGGAAATTCCGTAATAGAGATATCAAGTCTTTATGTTGTTGATCTGGCGGTGACATAGAAAGAAGACGAGCATATAGCATATCTGTCAATTCAGAAATCGGAAGATCTTGAACTAGAATGCTAGAAGTCACCGGAGGAACTGAAGTAGATACTTGAGGCATAAAAGTCGATGCAGAAATACCAGCTGACTGTGTGAATGATGGAGGAGGAGGAATATAAACGATCGCAGGAGCAGTAGTAGAAACTTTAGTAGATGGTTCACGGATGACTACCCCAGTTGGTCTTCGGAAAGGAATCACTTCAGGAAGAACAACAGGATCGATTTCTATTATCTTTCTTTTTTAGCAAAGCCTTCATCTTCTGGATTTGTTCATCCTTTTGAGCATCAAACCGTTCACTCATATGTCGAATGACCTCATTCACAGATGTAAATTTCGCAGTCGTGTCTTGTACTTCGACTGAAAAAGTGTCAACACTAGGAGTAAGTTCAGGCGAAGAGTGAGAAAATGATGTGTCTTAAACCCGATGCTGAGTTGTAGCATTTGCAAATGCTATATCGAGCTCATCAACATGAATATTACCAACTGCAACATTAATCGGAACAGACTCTTCTTCAGACATAACATCTTCTTGAGTATGCACTTCTGGTTCCCTGAAGCTCCTTTCATAAACATGAAGACTAGACTGATCACCATCATTATTATCATTGTCATCGTCATCTCCATCTGCAGCATTACCAATATCAGCATTGGTATCTCCATCTCCATTTCCATCAATATCATCATCGACATTTGCAACATCATCATGTACAACATCAACAGTCTCATTATCAATTTCAGCAAGTACATCACCAATCTGTTGAACCGCAACATCTGTTTCAACTTCTTGATCAGCTTGAAAAGATTCATCTTGTTCATCATTAGAAGGTTCAGCTTGTTCAGCTTCCAATGAAAAATCATTCTCCATGCAGTATTAAACAACACTGTCATCAGTCATATCAGCATAATTTACTATTAGTGCATAAGGAATTGTCATTGAATGCTCAAAAGTCTTCTTCTGTCGCTGAATGAATGTCATCTCAGTATCCGGAACTTGAGGCCAAGAAAGACGGCGAGGAATATCTGAATTGCTTCGCAACATACTTCGAACAATCAGCTTCATATACCGAATGAAAGGAAGAAACTTTCGCTTCTTATGAGTCAACTTGTCTTGCACTCTCTCTGAAAGTTCGGTCCAAAAAAATATACGTGAAGTCGACATGTAAGTCATATACGACTGCATGGAACAATCTTAGATAATGCAGACTGGCATTGTCCGTTCCAGAATGTTTGGAAGTGAGACATCGGTTAAGTACGGAGAACAAAGCATACCAAACTGGAGGAAGATTGGATTTGTCAAACTGACCGACTTTATCCAAATCACCAAGATAGCCCAGATTACGAATACCCTCTAGTACATCTGATTCGGAAGGAAAGCTGTCATAAGAAGTTCGACCTGGTCGGGAATTAGGCTCAGGAAGTTCCAGAATAAGTCGAAGACGCTTGTAAGAAAGAAATGATTCAAAATGATCAATCTGTAAATCGAAGCGATGAGGACGGACTCACTCATTCTTAGTGATTGTATGCCAGGCCTGTTGTAGATAAACTTCAGGAACATCGGCATAATAAGTAAGAGCCGGAGCAAGAGGATGTCCATTGAGAATCGCTCGGATAACCGGATGAATCTTAATCTTGTCAAAATCCACAAAGTAGTTGTTTGGATTGTATGGCAAGATATAGAGCATAGTCGGGAAAACGTCATTCGGTGTTCGGCGTTGAGCAGACAGGTTCTCCCCAACAGAAGGTACAGACGACATAGGCGTCTCGTGAGAAGCACGATCAGAGGGATCATCTTGGAGTACTATCTCATCCTGAATCATTGGATCAGTGATGATTTTAGAAGCCATGATAGTACCTGGAAATCGAGATAAGTAACTAATATTAACCCAACAACCAATTTTACCAAAGAAGATCGTGCTGTATGAAGAAGATGATGAACAGTTCGACAATCAGAAAAAGATGAACATAGTGATATTAACAAAATAGAATCGATTAATGAGACCAATGGATATTAACATGAATCAAATACTAAATGTATCAATAAAGCATACCTGATTCAATGAACAAAAACTGAAATCTAAGAGTGAAAGATTAGCACAGCGATGGAAGCGAAGAGTCAGAAATATGCGAGAGGGTTCAAAAGAGAAAAATAGGCGGAGAAAGAAAAACTTGAAAGACTTGTACTATTTATACTAAAAAAATACTAATTTTTTTTGAACTATCACTATTTATTACTAAAAAAAATGAAATATTACCTGCAAAATTCTTTTACTCCCCTACACAAATGCACGAAATTGAACAAATTAGTATAGCATTTGTATAGAAATATCAGAAAATACATACCTGATGAACTTCAGATCTGGACTTTAAGCACTGTATCAGAAATATACCTGACCACTTTATTCACTCCCCCACAAAATCAGAAGATATCAGAATTCATTCAGATAGTCTCTCCCCCTTGAAAAATGCACATACCAATTGACAGAGATATGGATACACCAACATAGAGACATCAGTGTAATAAGAAAATTATACTGAATATAAATTTTGAAAACAACTGAACACATAAAAATTTAAACACTACACAAATTAAATTCTACTCAATAAAATATCACAAACTTATCAATTAGTTGAAATCAAGTGTGTGTTGTTGGATATAGATACAAGTTTCATTGCATATCAAGTTAAGACATGTTCAGTTTCAAAAAACTTCTAGCAATCTATTCAGTGTGCTCGCATGCGAACTTCGATTAGCTTCAAGAAAATGCAATTCTAAAAATATAATAGAGAATTTTGCATGTACTCACACTAATCCATCAAGAATTAAGACTTTCACAAATTTACAGGTTTATCGCAACTCAAACATATCACCAAGTATAATGAGATGTGTGCTCATTGGCATCTTTTAGCATTGTGCACATTGGCATCTTCACATGAGTGTGCTCTTTGGCATTTTCACGAGTATAAACAAATGACATCTCCATTTTCTTGTTGTTCATTCTTTTTTGATTTTCAATTTCTAATTCTTGTTTTTCATTCATCCACTCAATTTCAAATTGAGGAGCATATTTTGCAAGATTTAGATAATCAAAATTATATAAAGTGGGGGTTTTATATATAACATTGTTTAAACAATGTGGATTTTCAAAACCAAGTCCCCATCTTTCTTTTATTGCCTCATCACTCCTTGGTTTATTCATATATATGGTTTGTTCAATTTGTTTTCTCTTATATAATTTTCCTTCTAAAACAATTATTTTATCAAAAAACTCTTGATTTAATTTGGTCAATTTAGTTAAAGAGTCAAGATTAGTCTTGTTCACATTTTCTAATTCATTCAATTTCTTTTGAAACTTTTCTTTTGTATCTGTCAAAATAAACTTTTCATCTTTCAATGAAATTTGTAATTTTTCAATCATGACAGATTTTTCTTGATTAGTTTGCTTTTCAGATAAGAACTTTGAACGTAAGTCATGTAAATCATTTATTATGACGTTCATTTGAGAAGAAATAAAGTTGAAATCAAACTCAGTAGGTACCTCAGATTCATCAGTGGAGGTGTCCTCATCTTCATCACCACTCTTATCATCCCCAATGAAACACATGGCAGCTGTTTCCTCATTCTCAACTTCATTGTCTGAGTGATCAAGCCAGTATTCCTCTTTAGCTAACAGAATTGTTCCATTTTCTCTCTTTTCTGCCAGTTCCAACTTTTTCCTGTAAAACACAGAATCTTTGACAACCTTCACTCGTCACTCCTTTGCTATGTGCCCGGGTTTTCCACAATTGAAGCAATTCATAACCTTCTTATCTTCCTTTTTCGGCTCAGTCACTTTAGCAGATTCATACTTTGGAATATATGGCTTTGAGGGAGCACCGGGTTCCACTTTCTTTGAACCGGAAGTGAAGCGGAGGTTGTTTGATCCTGATATGTGTTGGAACTTCTTCTGATAATGTTGAGAGATGAGGATCATAGCCTTTTCCAAAGCCTCACCATCGTCATCAGTTGACCCATCATAAGCATTCTCAGATAATACTTGTTCGACTAACTGACTAGCTAGAAGAGCAATCGGATCCACTGACTTCGACTTGTTTTTCTTATCAATCTTTGCTTTCTTTTCCAGTACCATGTTCTCATAAGTCATCAAGATGTCATAAAGTTCCTGAATTGGCATTGTGGAAATCCTGACATCATTCCTCATTCGATGACAAGATTTGCTTCATTCTAGTTGAAGAGCATTTAAGAATTTTAGATTGGCTTCCAGTTCAGTCTTTGTCACCTTTATCTTGTACAAATCATTGATCACTGCCCAAAATCTGTCACACACACTTTTCAGACTCTCTCCATCTTTTGCCTTAAACTCCTCAAACTTGTTCATGTATCGAGTCTGACGGAGTTGAGTGGCAACTGCTGGTCCAAGCCTTATCTTTTCCAGCTGAGTCCACATTAGCATCGGATTATGCTTGAAACAGTCAATTCGGTTATAAATGGAATTTGGCAGTGCGAGAATCAGATTAGACTTTGCTTGACTATCTGCTTGATGTCGCAAAAGCTCGTCAGTATCATACTCTCCTATAAGCTTCTGAACCCTTGTAGCCTATATGTTTCCAATGGCGGGAATATCTTTCATAGGCTTTACCATTGGTCCTTCAGTGAGAGATTTCATAATGTTGTCACCATTAGGTTGTCACTCTATGAAATTGATGAATCTGTCTTGCCATTGTTGAAATTCATTTTCATTTATCAGAACTGGAGAGCGAGTGTCTGATCACAAAGACATCATTATGTCGTTCTTGTAAAACTGAGCTTGTAGAGACATCTTGACAAAAGTACAAAGTTAGAAAGTTCTAAGTCTGGAATCTGAAAAATTGGCGCAAACTGAAGGTTTGCGTGAGCAGTAGGTCGCACAAAAGAGATTTGCGTGACTCGTTGATGGCGCAAACAAGGATTTGCGCGATGTGTTGATGGAGCAAAACAAACTTCGCGCGAGATGCTAGTGGCGTAAATGTAGCTTTGCGTGATATTCAGGTGACGCAAAATTTACTTTGCGTGAGATGATGATGATACAAAGAACTTGTGCACTTTCTCGTGAGATGTAGAAGACGCAATCTGTACTTTGCGCGATGCAAGGGTGACGCAAAGTTTACTTTGCGTTATGAACCAAAGACGAAAAGCTGATTCTCTCGATGAAAACCTGAAGAACTCACAAAAATTCCAGATGAACTCGCGCAAAGACTTGAAGAACTGGCGCAAAAGTTAGATCTAGCGCAAAAACGCAGAAAATCCATAAAAACTTCCAAAATCAATTATATCCATGAAATTGATAAAACTTTTTCACACAGAAGAGATCGAAAACAGTTTCCTGACACCTTTCAAACAATAAGATCGATCAAAAACCACAAAAACAAGTATTCGTGAGATTAACAGAACGTAAACCGAACTTTTCCAACTTCTTGAAAATTTTCAAAATTGAAGATCAAACAATGATTTTCTTGCAAAATGATGTGAATTAAAAGTGTTCCACTATCAACATTGAATTCAGCAAACCAATTTACAACAAAATTCAATCAAAAAACAGTCTGAATTTGATGAAAAATAAAAAAAACGAGATTTTCTTGAAAAAATCAAGAAAATCGATCAAATTTTCTAATTTAACTACAAATTCAGAATCTAAAAACGTTTCTCTCAATCCTCTCAGATTTAGAATTGCTCTGATACCAATTGATAATCCCAAAATCACCAAATCTTAGGGAGAGAAAGTAGAGAGAGAAAGTATGTATGCGCCAAATGTAATCTGTATTCAATATGAGTTCCAAAGTTACAAAGACAAAGCACCTAAGGGACTTAAATACCCCAAGGCCTAACAGATACAGATAAGCAAAACTAAACACAGTTAAGACCTTGGTTAATAAATACATTGATTACTATTCAAAATAGACTTAACATTCACTTTCTAAACCTCTTCGATTTAGGAGAGATAACTTTGCTCTCTGGAAGAATCGAATGATGCTATTTCTAGAAGGTGTAGACCCTACTATACCTGATTACGTAGCACATGGACCTTATGAACATTTCACTATCATAAGCGCTGTTCCCGCTACTGCCACCACTCCTGCTGTCCCTGAGCGCTATGCTCTTAAAGAGATAAGACAGTGGAGTGATGAAGAGAAAAATAAAGTCAGACTAGATGCAAAGGCAAAAACCATTATCTCTATGGCTCTGCCTGATGAAGCTTTTCATTCCATAATGCATCTTAAAACGTCTAAAGAAATGTGGGAAACAATCTGTGTTCATTAAAAAGGCACCACTGAAATCCAAGAAACTCGAAAGATTAACTTGGTAAGACAGTATGAAAGTTTTATCGCCGGTAAGAACGAATCTCTCTCTAACGTTCACCAGAGGTTTAACTGCTTGATCATTGATCTAAGAACCGTGGGTAGGACCTATTCTAATTCTGAGGTCTTAACTAAATTCTTAGAATGTCTTCCTGAATGCTGGGACAGTTATTCAATATGTCTCAAGCTGAGAAAAGACTTAACTTCTCTTTCTCTCAGCACCTTATATGGAATATTGCTCAACTATGAGCAATCAAATCTCCTGAAGAAGAAACTTGTAAAAGATTATAAAGACTCCAAAAGCACTCCTGTTGCTTTAGTCTTTTCAGAGATAATTCTGTCACACCCCGCTAAAGCGGAAACACGGGGTATAACAGTTTTCGACAAACAATCCACAAGCATAAAGTTCAACCACCATACATTTAATAAAAATATATTACAAAGTTTAGAAGTAGGAAGTTTGTCGTGAAATTACAATCCCGAGATATTTCAAGATAATATTGTCCAAAAGTTTGTACATCCCCCAAGCATATTCGGATCATACGCAGAACGACCCTTAAAATTTACCTTCTTGATTTCCTGAAAAGCATGTACAAAAATATGGTCAACTACGAGAGTTGGTGAGTTCACAGGTTTTAAATATGCACAAAACATTTTATATGCAAGATTTGATAGTTGGAGCATGTTCATGCTCAAAAGCTTAACTTGAATACTTGGAGCATATACGTGCTCAAATACTTGGAGCATAACTGTGCTCATCAGCTTAACTTGAAAATTTCATGAGTATTGCTTTACGTATGACTTGAGTCGGTATAACTTAAACTTGGTTGAGCCACTACTAAACCGTCCCCGACCCTTGCTTTTGCCCCGTGTGCCTTGACTCAGAGGTGGTCTCAAGCGCCACATGTTCAATCACTTCTCTAGTATAGTGCACTCCTAGCTCGTCAGCTGTAAGAAGTGGGGTTGGTCAAGCCCAAATAGCGCTATCCACTAATACTATAGGCCCAATTTTCTGGGTTAATAGTAGTGTCGTCTGGGGACTAACTCTTAAATACTCAACATACCAACTATTTAGCGTCATACATCTTACTTTTTAAAATGCTTGAAAACAAGCCTTGGCGACTTAACAGCGCAAAACATTTCAATTAACTCATGAATCATTAAAATCGTACTTAAGCATGCTTTTCACCCCAAAATACGTAAAACGATAAAAGAGGGGCTGTGAATACTCACCTTGAGAATGAACTTGGAAACTTAATGATAGTGCTCAAAATAGGTGCCGCTTCCTTGGTTTCCTATAGTGAAGGTTGCCATAGAGGAAATACATTAATACCCGTTCCTATGTCCAAATAACCCGTCCCAATAACTTATGAAATGCCATTAAGTAGGTTTCAATAGTCAAAACCATATTTAGATCAATTATAGACTTATTATGCCTTAACACTATTTTAGAACTCATTATAATCACTTTTCTGAAAATTCAGCAGAAGCTGTCCAATATTTTGGTCAACAAAATCACTATAGAAACATATCTTCCCAAAGGAATGAATTCACCAAAATTTTTGTGGTAATACTATAGTGTGTCAAGAGTAAATCTGCACTTTTTCATAATTTTTGGATGAGTTTTGATACCTGAAATAATTTCCACAAAGCAGTGTGTCACTGATTTTCGGATCAGTGACATACCTCACTTGTAGCATGCTTTTGAGGTATCAATTCTTTGAATTAGCCCATAATCCTTATATGGGTGCAAACCTAACTCAAAATCCTATCATTTGGAAAAAGATTCACTTAATTTGGGATAAGAAATGAGGAAGTTATGGCCTCCACAAGATAGGTGTTTGAATCTGTCTTCACTGGACAGATTGCACCATTTTCTTGTAAAATTCATTTAAGTGCTCAAATCATCTCCAAAATTAGTGTTTTTGGACTTTTTAGAAAGCTAACACCTTAAATTGAAGTCTATAAGCAAAAAGCCCAAATTTTGACATGTAGAACATGATTTATGCATGTTAGAAGTAGGTCCATTTTCTGGACAGCAAATCTGCAGAAAGTTAAAATTATGACATTTTGAAATGGTGATCATTTTCCCATTGGTTTAAATAAAATAACCATATGTTATCACACCATAATCAATCATCACATATTCTTGAGATGAAAACCTTTTGATTCATGGACTCATAGCAATCTTGCTCATCCAACACCCAAATGAACAATCTACTAACTAAAGTGATATAAACATCACTTTTATGTTCTTAATCATTTGGATTTGAGAATTTCCATCTTAAGAACATATATAAGTTAAACTATTCTTCATGCAAACATAATCACTATACCATTATCATCAATACTTCAAACTTTGTATGCATGCATTCTTTAAGTGAAAGAATAAGCCACTAATGTATCAAAATTCTTTATGCATGAACATCAAACCAAGATTCTTGATGAAAACCAATTTCTTTCTTTGATATTGAAATCAAAACTTGCAACATAACATTGTATCTACCAAAAGTAATCCATTTCATGAACAAAAATCCAATTTTTATAACCTCATCATGCATAATTTCAATATTTCAAGTTAAAACCAAAAATACCTAAATGTAGATAATAAAAGTAGGTTTTTGGATGATACCTTGTGAAATTGATGTGCAAACTTTGTTCTATTCTTCAATTTGATGTTCAATTTCTTGATTCTTCTCTTGAATTAGCTTGATTTTGAAAATGATATGGAGATGGGGGTGGTGGTGGTTTCGGCCGATGAAGGGAGAGAGAGAGGGAGGTGAAGAGTGTTTTTTGAATAAAATGAGATAATAAACTCATTTCTTGTTTTTAAATCAAAAGGTTTTAAAAAAAAATAAATATAAAATGACTAATTTTTAATGTCATGACAAGTGTCCATGACTAGTCAAAGTAGTTCTAGAAGAAAAATATATTAATTAAAATACTTAGCCTATTTCATTAAAATATCAGATATATTCGAGAACCGAAATACCCGATTCTCAATTTTTGCTTAAAACAACTTTTATAAAAAAAAATAAAAGTATTTCAACTAAAATAATATAACTTTATAATTTTATATATTTTGGACCTTAATCAATATTTTTGGCATTTCTAAGTTGTGACGGTCAGTTACTGGACTGTTCCGGGCATTCTACGCAACCTCCTAAATTTTTAGGAAACTTTTATCTTAAAAATTTTATGCAATTTAAGGAGTGGCAATACTTAAATCTTAATTTCCATTAACTTAGAAATTAACCTGAGCACTAATCTTGACGGTTGTCACAGTCTCCCCTACTTCGAGAAATTTCGTCCCGAAATTTAAAGTTTGTCACTTCCGGACCGCCTCTTGATTAAACAAATGAGGATACTTGCGCTTCATAAAATCCTCTCTTTCCCACGTAAATTCAGGTCCGTGATGCGACTTCCAACGAACTTTTAAAATAGGAATTTTACTTCTCCTTAGTCGCTTAACTTCACGATCCAAAATTTCAACCGGCTCTTCTCTGAAAATAAGCCGCTCGTCCACTAAGATTTCATCTGGGGGTACAATCGTCATCTCGTCAGTTATACACTTCTTTAAATTTGACACGTGGAACGTGTCGTGAATGGTACTCAACTCTTGTGGCAACTTAAGCTTATAAGCTACTGGTCCAATTCTTTCTAATACTTCATATGGACCAATGAATCTTGGGCTTAATTTACCCCTTTTTCCAAATCTCACTACTCCTTTCCATGGAGACACTTTCAGAAGAACCTTGTCACCCTTTTGGAATTCTAAGGGTTTTCTGCGATTATCTGCATAGCTTTTCTGTCGATCTCTTGCAGCTTTAAGCCTGTCTTGTATGGTCGATATTTTGTCGGTAGTCTCCCGTATAATATCAGGCCCAAACAATTGACTGTCACCAATTTCCACCCAACTAAGTGGAGATCGACACTTACGTCCATAAAGGGCTTCGTATGGCGCGCATTGAATACTGGTATGGTAGCTGTTGTTATAAGAAAATTCAATCAATGGTAAGTGCTTATCCCAGCTACCTCCGAAGTCTATAGCACAAGCGCGTAACATGTCTTCCAGAGTCTGGATGGTCCTTTCAGATTGACCATCCGTTTGAGGATGATAAGCAGTGCTCAAATCCAACCTGGTACCCAGAGCTTTCTGAAACGCTTGCCAAAATCGAGAAGTGAAACGACTGTCTCGGTCTGAAATGATGGATAATGGTACTCCATGACGAGAGACAATTTCATCAATGTATACTTGTGCCAATCTTTCCATTTTGTAATCCTCTCGGATAGGAAGAAAATGCGCGGACTTTGTAAGTCTATCCACAATGACCCAAATTGCATCATTACCTCTTCCTGTTCTTGGTAACTTTGTGATGAAATCCATGGATACTTGATCCCATTTCCATTGAGGTATCTCCGGTTGCTGCAAGAGTCCAGATGGCTTTTGATGCTCTGCTTTAACTTTAGCACAAGTCAAACATTTACTCACAAATTCAACAATGTCTTTCTTCATTCCCGACCACCAATAATATTCTTTTAGATCCTTGTACATCTTGTCGGCTCCCGGGTGAATCGAATACTTCGATTGGTGCGCTTCTTCCAAGATTGACATCCGCAGACTTTTCACTTTTGGTATCCAGACCTTATTCTTGAAATATTGTACCCCATCTGATCGGGTTTCAAATTCTTTTTCGGACTGATGAAGTGCCTCATTCTTTAGATTCTCCTCCTTCAGTGCCTCTTTTTGAGCTTCACAGATTTGTGTCTTGAGGCTTGTTTGTACCAACATTCCCATAGCTCGTACTCTTGTTGGCTTTACCTTCTCCTTCCTACTCAATGCGTCTGCTACTACGTTGGCTTTTCCGGGATGATATTTTATCTCACAATCGTAGTCACTGAGTAGTTCCACCCATCTTCGTTGTCTCATGTTTAGCATTTTCTGATCAAAGATATGTTGGAGGCTTTTGTGATCAGTGTAAACGATACACTTTGTACCATAAAGATAATGCCTCCAAATCTTTAAAGCGAATACCACTGCTCCTAACTCCAAATCGTGAGTGGTATAATTCTTTTCATGAACTTTAAGTTGTCTTGAGGCATAAGCTATAACTTTATCTCTTTGCATCAATACACATCCCAAACCTTGATGTGATGCATCGCAATATACCACAAAATTTTCTATACCTTCTGGTAACGCTAGAATTGGTGTGTTGCATAACTTATGCTTCAGCGTTTGAAATGCCTCCTCCTGTTTTTCTCCCCAATCAAACTTCTTATCTTTTTGGGTTAGCGACGTGAGTGGTTGAGCAATCTTGGAAAATTTTTCGATAAATCGTCGATAATAACCTGCCAGGCCAAGGAATTGACGAATTTCCGTCGGTGTCTTAGGAGTTTCCCACTTTTTAATGGCCTCAACCTTTGCTGGATCAACATGAATCCCTTTCTTATTAACCACATGACCCAGAAAATGTACTTCTCGAAGCCAAAATTCACACTTGGAGAACTTGGCGTACAATTTCTGTTCCTTAAGCAATTCCAACATCAACTTCAGGTGTCGTTCGTGGTCCTCCTTGCTTCGCGAATAAATCAGAATATCATCTATAAACACGATCACGAACTTGTCCAAGTATGGTCGGCAGACTCTGTTCATCAAGTCCATGAAAACTGCTGGAGCGTTTGTCAGTCCGAAGGGCATAACTAGAAATTCATAGTGACCGTAACGAGTTCTAAACGCCGTTTTGTCAATGTCTTCTTCACGCACTCTCATTTGATGATATCCGGACCGTAGGTCAATCTTTGAAAAGTACGATGCGCCTTGCAATTGATCAAATAAATCGTCGATTCGGGGAAGTGGGTATCGATTCTTTAAGGTCAGCTTATTGAGTTCCCTATAATCAATACACATTCGGAACGTCCCGTCCTTCTTTTTAACAAAAAGTACTGGTGCTCCCCAAGGCGAAGAGCTAGGCCTAATAAATCCCTTGTCGAGTAGCTCTTGCAGTTGTTCTGACAGTTCTTGCATCTCAGAAGGTGCCAAACGGTACGGTGCCTTGGCCACCGGTGCAGCTCCTGGAACCAAATCGATACGGAATTCGACTTGTCTCGGTGGAGGTAATCCAGGTAACTCCTCGGGAAATACTTCAGGAAATTCTTGGACTACTGGAATATCTTGCAAACGTTTCTGCTTAGGTTCTTTACTTATTACGTGCGCCAGAAATGCGTCACATTCTTTCCTCAGGTACTTCCGCATTTTCATACAAGACACCATCTTCAGTTTTCTCTTAGATTTTTCTCCAGGTACTATAAGTACTTCTCCTCCCGGTAACGGGATTCGGAGAATCTTCTCGGAACAACTTATCTCCGCGTGGTTCTTTGACAACCAATCCATGCCCACGACTATATCAAAGCTACCTAGCTTTATTGGGATTAAATCTATTTTGAAATTCTTTTCAGCTAGACTTAGAGTACAATTTGGAAGTACATCTTTGACCCTAATTTCTTGCCCATTAGCAAACTCAATGACATAGTCTTCTTTTAATTTTTGTGTCATTTGATTAACTTTCGGTCTAAAATTTAACGACACAAAACTTTTATCTGCTCCAGAATCAAATAGTACAGATGCGGAGTGATTGTTTAAGAGAAACATACCTGTAATCACATTTGGGTCCCGCCTTGCTTCTTCCGCCCCAATTTCAAACACTCGGCCTCTTGCTTGGCCCCTTTGATCCCTCTGTCCAACTGGACGAATCTGATTCGCATTCGCCCTTCTGTTCACCCTGGGACAGTTGTTTTTAAAATGATCCGGGCTCCCGCATTCGAAACAAACTCTCCTTCCTCCAGCCTTGCAATCTTTCTCGTAATGACCTCCTCGGTGGCACTTGCGACATATAATACAGTTTCCGACATGTGACCTATTACACTTATCACATCTTGGGTATGTCCCTTTTCCCTTATCGGCTGCCTGCACCTGAACCCCATAGTTACCCATGATCCTCCGATCCTTTCCCCTCCTTCGGTCATCCTGCCTCCTTAAACCCTCTTCAACTTTCCTCTTTCCTTTGGCTTTGTCGCTAGAGAAAAGTCCTGAACGAATTGCATTATTGGTGAGCTTCGTTGCTAAATCCACAGCCTCTTGAAGGGTTTTCGGTTTTCCCGAAGTTACATCTCCTCTAATTTCCGGTGCTAATCCCCAAATGTACCTGTCAACTCGATTTTCTTCTGGTGTCACCAGATGTGGTACAATTTTCGCCAACTCATTGAATCGTGCCGTGTATGAATCTACATCATTGCCTTTCATCTCATGATCCCAGAATTCTGCCTGCAACTTCTGCATTTCACTCCTTGAACAGTATTCCCCTTTTATCATCTCTTTGAACTCGTCCCATGTCAATCCATTTGCTGCAACTCTTCCTCTCGTTTGCACTTGGGTGTTCCACCAAGTCAGTGCTCTCCCTTGTAATAAACAAGTTGCAAATTCTACCTTCTTAGTTTCCGGACATTTACTAATGTGAAGGACAGACTCCATTCCTTCTATCCAAGACAGTAATCCAACTGCTCCTTCAGTACCATGGAATTCCTTTGGATTACAAGTCCTAAAGGTCTTATATGTACATTCTCTTTCAACGTTAACACCAACTCCTGGTTGGTTAGGTTGGTTAGCATTTAAACCTGCTGCTATCTGACTGACTATGTTAGGAAGTGAAGCTAAGATTTGCTCGGATATGAGTCGTGCAATCTCAGGATCTTCTCTTCTTGGCGGCATAATTCTATTGCACAATTTATTTTAACGTCACGTCAATAATTAATTCCAAATTCTTATTTCCCTTATTCCTATTCCTTAATCTTAATACAATAATAATTGTATTTAATTGATCATACGTCTAATATAACAAAGATCAACCTTATGGAATTGAAATTCAAAATTCTTAAACATACATAAACAATATAACATAACATAATCATGATCATTACAAAACTATGCCATACATTTAATCATTCGCCCAAAAATAATAGTCAAGCTATGTAATAATGTACCAATACGACGAGTTACATATCAAAAGAAAATTAGTTGCCCAAATATCCATAAGCATACCACGCTACTAATGTCCGAAAAATGACACCATCAACCACGCTATCACAACCACTAAGAGTCCCATCACCACTGATAAGCAAGAGTGCAACCAGGCTACCATCGTCCTAGTTTCCACTAATTCTCTCATAATTGCACTCATAGCTTGATCGTCCGCACTCACCATTGATATCAGTCCATTTAGGATCTGGTCACTTGAATTCATTATCATCATGAGTGCATCGAGGGAATGCCCATGATGGTCTACTTCCAACCTAACTCTCTCAACTTCTCGAGCCATCCCTGAAACCCAATAGTTTTCTAGTGTCGTCATGCCAGTTGGTTGGGACATTGGTATATCGGCGCATGGCGGTGGCGATACCCTCCGACTCCTAAGTCGAGAAGGCCCCGCCTCGTCCCTACGTGGAACGGGTGAAGTCGGCTCCAAGGTGGGGGTGATCGATCTCTCCGGTGATCGCTCAGAATCAGTGTATTCGTGCTCGGATGGGTCATAATCGTCAAGTGACTGATCTTGGTGTGAGGGTGATCGAGACATGATGACTGCGATAATTAACAAAATTTAATTATTAAGCACTTGATAATATCCTTTAATAACCAAAGATGTCATGCGAACTCACAAACAAAACATGTTTTATGTCTTTGAATTGAAAAGTTTCTATTTTTAGTAACTTTTAGAATACCCGATCCATGTCTCCATTATGCACACTCAAATTAAACAAAGGTGATCAAGCTTTGCCTAAGTTAGGGTGTGATTACGAAAGACACATCTTAGTCATGCTAGGGATGTACTCGGGTTCGTAATTTCGTTTGTAAAATAAAATAATAATTTTTTTTTTATACGGTTATAGTGTATGGTTTTGTATAAAACCGGTATTCTCTATAACCTGTGGCTCTGATACCAAATCTGTCACACCCCGCTAAAGCGGAAACACGGGGTATAACAGTTTTCGACAAACAATCCACAAGCATAAAGTTCAACCACCATACATTTAATAAAAATATATTACAAAGTTTAGAAGTAGGAAGTTTGTCGTGAAATTACAATCCCGAGATATTTCAAGATAATATTGTCCAAAAGTTTGTACATCCCCCAAGCATATTCGGATCATACGCAGAACGACCCTTAAAATTTACCTTCTTGATTTCCTGAAAAGCATGTACAAAAATATGGTCAAATACGAGAGTTGGTGAGTTCACAGGTTTTAAATATGCACAAAACATTTTATATGCAAGATTTGATAGTTGGAGCATGTTCATGCTCAAAAGCTTAACTTGAATACTTGGAGCATATACGTGCTCAAATACTTGGAGCATAACTGTGCTCATCAGCTTAACTTGAAAATTTCATGAGTATTGCTTTACGTATGACTTGAGTCGGTATAACTTAAACTTGGTTGAGCCACTACTAAACCGTCCCCGACCCTTGCTTTTGCCCCGTGTGCCTTGACTCAGAGGTGGTCTCAAGCGCCACATGTTCAATCACTTCTCTAGTATAGTGCACTCCTAGCTCGTCAGCTGTAAGAAGTGGGGTTGGTCAAGCCCAAATAGCGCTATCCACTAATACTATAGGCCCAATTTTCTGGGTTAATAGTAGTGTCGTCTGGGGACTAACTCTTAAATACTCAACATACCAACTATTTAGCGTCATACATCTTACTTTTTAAAATGCTTGAAAACAAGCCTTGACGACTTAACAGCGCAAAACATTTCAATTAACTCATGAATCATTAAAATCGTACTTAAGCATTCTTTTCACCCCAAAATACGTAAAACGATAAAAGAGGGGCTGTGAATACTCACCTTGAGAATGAACTTGGAAACTTAATGATAGTGCTCAAAATAGGTGCCGCTTCCTTGGTTTCCTATAGTGAAGGTTGCCATAGAGGAAATACATTAATACCCGTTCCTATGTCCAAATAACCCGTCCCAATAACTTATGAAATGCCATTAAGTAGGTTTCAATAGTCAAAACCATATTTAGATCAATTATAGACTTATTATGCCTTAACACTATTTTAGAACTCATTATAATCACTTTTCTGAAAATTCAGCAGAAGCTGTCCAATATTTTGGTCAACAAAATCACTATAGAAACATATCTTCCCAAAGGAATGAATTCACCAAAATTTTTGTGGTAATACTATAGTGTGTCAAGAGTAAATCTGCACTTTTTCATAATTTTTGGATGAGTTTTGATACCTGAAATAATTTCCACAAAGCAGTGTGTCACTGATTTTCGGATCAGTGACATACCTCACTTGTAGCATGCTTTTGAGGTATCAATTCTTTGAATTAGCCCATAATCCTTATATGGGTGCAAACCTAACTCAAAATCCTATCATTTGGAAAAAGATTCACTTAATTTGGGATAAGAAATGAGGAAGTTATGGCCTCCACAAGATAGGTGTTTGAATCTGTCTTCACTGGACAGATTGCACCATTTTCTTGTAAAATTCATTTAAGTGCTCAAATCATCTCCAAAATTAGTGTTTTTGGACTTTTTAGAAAGCTAACACCTTAAATTGAAGTCTATAAGCAAAAAGCCCAAATTTTGACATGTAGAACATGATTTATGCATGTTAGAAGTAGGTCCATTTTCTGGACAGCAAATCTGCAGAAAGTTAAAATTATGACATTTTGAAATGGTGATCATTTTCCCATTGGTTTAAATAAAATAACCATATGTTATCACACCATAATCAATCATCACATATTCTTGAGATGAAAACCTTTTGATTCATGGACTCATAGCAATCTTGCTCATCCAACACCCAAATGAACAATCTACTAACTAAAGTGATATAAACATCACTTTTATGTTCTTAATCATTTGGATTTGAGAATTTCCATCTTAAGAACATATATAAGTTAAACTATTCTTCATGCAAACATAATCACTATACCATTATCATCAATACTTCAAACTTTGTATGCATGCATTCTTTAAGTGAAAGAATAAGCCACTAATGTATCAAAATTCTTTATGCATGAACATCAAACCAAGATTCTTGATGAAAACCAATTTCTTTCTTTGATATTGAAATCAAAACTTGCAACATAACATTGTATCTACCAAAAGTAATCCATTTCATGAACAAAAATCCAATTTTTATAACCTCATCATGCATAATTTCAATATTTCAAGTTAAAACCAAAAATACCTAAATGTAGATAATAAAAGTAGGTTTTTGGATGATACCTTGTGAAATTGATGTGCAAACTTTGTTCTATTCTTCAATTTGATGTTCAATTTCTTGATTCTTCTCTTGAATTAGCTTGATTTTGAAAATGATATGGAGATGGGGGTGGTGGTGGTTTCGGCCGATGAAGGGAGAGAGAGAGGGAGGTGAAGAGTGTTTTTTGAATAAAATGAGATAATAAACTCATTTCTTGTTTTTAAATCAAAAGGTTTTAAAAAAAAATAAATATAAAATGACTAATTTTTAATGTCATGACAAGTGTCCATGACTAGTCAAAGTAGTTCTAGAAGAAAAATATATTAATTAAAATACTTAGCCTATTTCATTAAAATATCAGATATATTCGAGAACCGAAATACCCGATTCTCAATTTTTGCTTAAAACAACTTTTATAAAAAAAAATAAAAGTATTTCAACTAAAATAATATAACTTTATAATTTTATATATTTTGGACCTTAATCAATATTTTTGGCATTTCTAAGTTGTGACGGTCAGTTACTGGACTGTTCCGGGCATTCTACGCAACCTCCTAAATTTTTAGGAAACTTTTATCTTAAAAATTTTATGCAATTTAAGGAGTGGCAATACTTAAATCTTAATTTCCATTAACTTAGAAATTAACCTGAGCACTAATCTTGACGGTTGTCACAAATTCCATCTCAGCAATCTATTCTCACTATCACTGAGTTAGATTCTGAATCTGAGAAACTATCAAACATTGATGTTTCAGAGTTTGATGAATCCTTAGCAATTTTGACAAACTCTTTTAAGAGAGTTTCAAGAAAGATCAATTTCAGAAGAAATAAGCCCCTTTCTCTCACTGACAAGCCAAAATCAACCCATGTTGATAAGGCTACTGCTACCTGCTTTAACTGTGAAAAGATTGGACACTTTACAAGTGAGTGCAGGTCGAAGAAAGTCTTCAAACCTTCTACCTCCAGAAGATCCAGTTAAATACCTTAAACTGAAAGAAAAATATCAAAAGTTGAAAAACTTTAAGCGAAAAGGTAAAGGTCTCATCGCTGAAGAACTGGGTTGAATCAGAAGAATCAAGTTCTAATGAAGAAGAAGTCGCTAATCTCTGTCTCATGGCCGAGATCAAAGAATAAGTGGAAGAATCTCTAGAAACTTCCATGAGCTATATATCAACTCAGGTATGTATCTCTACTAATCCCTCTCTATCTGAAGCAGAGAGAAGTCTCGCTGTTGATGTGTTGACGATTGATCTATACATTGCTCTAAACGACAAAACTTTAACTGAGAACAAAAACATTGATTTAACTGAACAACTAGAGAAATGTCATGAAAAGATCAGAGAACTGGCTCTTTTAGAGGAAAGTTTGAAAGATCAAGTCATTGTTAATGAGATCAACAACATAGAACGCGAACAATCCATCGCTGCTTTAAAAGCAGAAAAAGCTACTATTGATGGATGGTGCAAATCCTCAACAAAGAACACTGAGATTATAAGTGCTCAGATCCCTGCCAGTGATAGAACTGGTCTTGGTTTTTGGAAACCACAGGATGAGCCTAAAGAAGACAGCTCCGTGCTTAAATTTGGAATTTTTGTCTCTTCTATCCCTGACACTTCTTATGCTCAGTGCTCTTCTTCATCCCCTTCTAATCACATCCCTGAGGAAATATCTAAAGACTCTAAGCATGCAGATAAAGGAAAATCCATTTCCCATCCTCAGAAGGCTTCCAAGAAAGCAAAGCTGAAAGCTCCTTTTAAACTTTCAGTAAATCGATCTTCTAGCTTTGTGACAGAAATCTTTGATATTTGTCCTCCAAAGCTGAAGATTGATCTTAAGCCAAAGAGATCTGAAGAAATGAAAGTTCCTCCCAGATCTCATGCTAAAGGCATTCTTGGAGCTGGCCCTTCTCATCTCAAATTCTCAAACACTACTACTCATGGTCCTAAAACCACCTTCAAATATAGAAAATGTTATTATTGTGGATTTACTGACCATTTGCTAGTAAATGTCCAACTGCCACTAAAGCTGATAAAACAGCTAAAGTGAAGATGAATGCCTCCAAGGCTGAGAAGGTCACCAAAGCTGAGAAATCGACCAAGGTGAAGAATACCACTAAGGTTAAGAAATTAACCAAAGTGAAGGTTACCACTGAAGCTGAATCTTCATCTACTGTGAAGATTTTTGAACCTTCCATCTCCACTAACCCTAAAGGACCCATTGAAAAATGGGTACCAAACAAAGCATAATCTTTCTTATGTTTGCAGGGATCAAAAGGCATCTGGTATCTTGATAGTGGATGCTCTCGTCACATGACAGGACAAAAAGACCTGCTCACTGAATACAAGGAAGAGAATGGTCCCTCAGTGACCTTTGGTGGAAATGAAAAGGGATATACCCGAGGATTTGGTGTCCTCAGCAATTGGACAACTACCTTCAAAAGAGTTGCTTACGTAGACGGACTGAAGCACAATCTTCTAAGCATCAGTCAACTATGTGACAAAGACTATGAAGTACGCTTTACCAAGAAAGCATGTTCAGTGGTAAATAAGAATGGAAAACTTGCTCTCAGTGGTTATAGTAAGGAAAATGTCTATGTAATAGATATGAACTCTACTACCACTGAAAACGTATGTTTTCTTTCTAAAGCCTCTTCTGATGTCAACTGGCTATGGCATAAAAGGATTTCTCATCTAAACTTCAAAACCCTGAATTCTCTCTCATATAAGGAACTGGTTTCTGGTCTTCCTCAACACTCATATGCTAAGGAATCTTTATGTTCAACATGTGAAAAAGGAAAACAGACAAAAGCTAGTTTTAAATCTAAACAAGTTTCCTCAGTAACATGTCCTCTTCAACTTTTGCATATGGATTTGTTTGGCCCTGTCAATATCCAATCCATAGCTGGAAAGAAATATACACTTGTCATTGTAGATGAATACTCTCGCTACATGTGACATCCGTCAGAAATCAAAATCTTCAAGGTTAGAATCCTTTAAGATATTAGAGAATAGTTCATAGAATTTACTTCTCTAGAATCTAATTAGATTGGTTAGATTATAATTTTCCCGAAATATTTCAGTAGTTGTTTAGAAAGCCCGGTTCGGATCAGTAACTGACTAAAACGTCCCATAAAATGCCAAATATTATGTCACATGTCTAAAATACATAAAATAATGAGGTTTATATTATTTAGGTAAAAATATACTTATTTGTAAAAATTTACTCAATTTAGAGAGAATTGAGAATTTATAAATTGTCGGTTCTCAATTTATCTGATTTAATTGTGAGATTGTGATGTATTCTTTTAAAATAAAAAAAAATATTGAGATGGGCTTGGAGAGGCCACATGGCCGGCCCTCCACCCTCTCCCTCTCTTTTTAAATTTTTTTTTTATTTGAAAAGCTCATTTCAACTCTAAAAATTTAGAGATCAACTCTTCACCTCCTCATTCTCTCTCTCTCTCTCTCTCATTTTCGATTTCTTCTTCAAAACACCATCAAGAATTCAAGTTTCCAGCAAATTAAAGATTGTTTTAAGATCAAATCATCAAGATTATTGAAGATTTCCAAGTTTACTTCATCATCTACACAAGGTACAAACCCTATTTCTTCATTTCTTCAAGTTTTATTCAAGTTTATTGTTTTGAACTTTATAAAAATCCTCATGCATGTGTAGAAATATTTCATTTATGGTTTTAGAAGTGAAATGGACATCATTTATGAATAAAACATTCATAAAATGATGCCATAAGATGATCTTCCATGAAAAACCAAGTTAAAAAGTGAAATTTTTGAGTCTCTTGTTGATTATGTCAATTTTATCATGGGTGCAACTTTGTGTATGAAAATTTTGATGTCTTAGTTGGTTTATAATCAACATTTTAGTAGTAATTTAAAGTTTAAACAAACTCTTATGATAAGATTATTCAATCTTGTGTGATTAAGAGTCTTGAAAATTGATAAGTGATGAAAAATCACTTATTTAGTGTTCTTTGGCACATGCAACCCACTTTGGACGAAATTTTGTAGTTTTAAATGTGTCCAAGGTGTATGTTTTCATTCTTAACATCATTATTTAGTGAAAAAGGGTTTAAACCCAAATGGTTTCACAAGAAACCATGGAAAAATGAACCTTCTAATGCTTAATACAAAAACTTTGTTCTACACAGCTTGCTGTCAAGAATGGAACTTCCACTTCCAAGCTGTGTATCTCAATATTTACTCCATGAAATTTGGGCTTTTTGCTTTCATACACTAATTTGATGAGTTAGTTTTCAAATGAATCAAGAATCACTAAAAATTATGAGGTTTTGGTCATTCAAATGTATTTTAGAAGAAAATTGTGCAATCTGTCCCAAGCTGACAGATTAGTACACCCTACTTCTAACGACCATAACTCCCTCATAAATCATCTAAATGAGGTGAATTCTTTTACATATAGTATATTTTTGAGTTAGCTTTGCATCCATATATGGATCACTGAATTATGTTGAGTTTTGATCCTCCAAAAGCATGCCACAACAGAAGTGCGCAACTGATTCAAAAATCAGTAACCTACTGTTTTGTAGAAATTATTTAGGGCATCAAAACACTTCCAAAATTCATGAAATTTTACCTTAGAGTTCTTAATTCAGTATTTTAGCTCTTAAAAAAAATGGTTAGGATTGTCAATTGGGAGGTTGTATTTTGAAAGCCATTATGTGGATACAATTTCTGGACAGCAAGTGCTGAAATCCAGAAAGATGGTTCTAAAAACCTCAAATTTATGTATTATGGTATAAGAATGTTATAATGACCATCAATTCTTATTTTGACAATAAAAATACATACATTGGCATTTTATAAGACGTGGGATTGGTTAGTTAGGCTTAAGGGCTGGATTTGACATTTAGCACTCTTTGTGCATCTTTCTCTATAGGAATTTAGAAGCTCTGGGATAGGGGATTTTGCTATTGCGTATTTTGCGTCATTATTCGATGTGAGTATTCACAACCCCACTTTTATTGTTTTGATTGAACTTGGGGTGAAAAGCATGTTAAAATTGAATATTTAAAGATTCATGAGGCTTTGATATAAAGCGTTATGTATTGAAATTTATGTGGCTTTGTTGTAAAGCGGTTGGTGTAGAAGTTATATGACATGTATGCCAATGATATGTTGAGTTTTAAAAATAGTTAAGTCCCCGGGTACACTACTAGTTAACCCAGAAATGGGCCTATAGTATTAGTGGATAGCGCTATTTGGTCTGACAAGCCCACCTTATACTGACGAGTAGGGGTGCACTATACTAGAGAAATATGACTACACATGTGGTTAAAGCCCACCTCTGAGGTAGATCATGGGGCGTTGATTTGGTCCGGAAAGGTTTAGTAGTGGCTCAACGTGGTTGTATCAATGCATACCTCTTGTCATATAAGCTAAATTATGATACTCATGAATCAAGGAATTGAAGTTTGGTTTATGCGTATGATTTTCAAAAGACAGCTTGCATATAAACTTGACTTGTGCATATTTAAAAACCTGTGAACTCACCAACTCTCGTAGTTGACCATATTTTGAACATGCTTTTCAGGGAACAAGAAGGTACATGGAAACGATTAAAGTTTATCTCTTGTGTAAACCGCATGCAATACTTTTATAATAGAGATTTTTGTACTACAACTTTTGAAGATGTAATAGGAATGTAAACTTTTGGAACTTGTTGTAAACAATGGTTGAATGTATGGTGGTATTTCTTTCTGTATCCTAAAGCTATGCCTATCGAACTGTCATGTTCCGTTTTTCCGCTTTAGCGGGGTGTGACACTACACCTGGGTTATATTTCTTCGCTGCAAGAGTGATACTCCAGAAGAACTAATATCTTTTGTTAAAAAGATGGAAGTGCTGAATAATCTTACTGTTCCTTCAATAAGAAGTGATCATGGAACTGAAGTAAAAAACAGTTCTCTGTACAATTTATTTGAGAACAAGGGAATTTCTCACAACTTCTCCTTAGTAAGAACGCCTCAGCAGAACGGAGTCGCTGAAAGAAGAAACAAAACGATCATTGAAGCTGCTAGATCAATGCTCAACGATTCTCAACTCCCTACTTAATTTTGGACTGAAGCTGTGAACACTGCATGCTTTACTCAAAACAGATCGCTGATAGTAAAACGATTTGGAAAGACAGCTTATGAACTATTTCATGGAAAAAAACCCTCTATCAGTTTTCTTCATATCTTTAGTTGTTAGTGCTTCATTCTAAACAACAAAGATCTACTTGGAAAGTTCGATCCAAAAGCTGATGACAGAATATTTCTTGGATATTCCTCTATCTCCAAAAGCATCCAAATTATTTTTATAAATTAGATAAGGCTCTCTATAGTCTAAAACAAGCCCCTCGTGCTTGGTATGACACTCTATCATCCTTTCTTATCTCTGAAAATTTTGAACGTGGTAAAATTGATAATATCTTGTTTTTCAGAGAGATAAAAGATCATATTATTCTTGTACAAATATATTTCGATGACATAATATTTGGTTCTACTAACCCATCTCTGTGTACTAGTTTCGTTGAAAGAATGAAGAAAGAATACAAAATGAGTATGATGGGTGAGCTAACGTACTTTCTTGGTCTTCAGATTAAACAAACTGAAAAATGTATGTTTATCAACCAAGGTAAGTATGTTAAAGATATGCTGAAAAAGTTTGATCTAAAACTTCAACGATGAAAACCCCAATGGCACCTTCTCTGACATTAAACAAGGATCTAGCTGGAAAACCTGTTAATGTCACTGCCTATAGAGGAATGATAGGCTCCCTGCTGTATCTTACAGCAAGCCGACCTGACATCATGTACTCTACATATCTGTGTGCACGCTATCAGTCTTAACCCAAGGAATCCCATCTGATCGCTGTCAAGCGAATCTTTAGATATCTGAAAGGAACTCCTAACCTCGGTCTTTGGTATCCCAAAGACTCATGGTTCGATCTAATAGGATATTCAGAAAGTGATTTTGCAGGTTGTAAACTTGATAGAAAGAGCACCACTGGTGGATGTCAACTTCTGGGAGGAATGCTGGTAAGCTGGACATGTAAAAAGCAAAATTCACTGTCCACTTCCACAGTTGAAGCTGAATACGTAGCCACTGGAAGTTGTTGTGCTCAAGTCTTATGGATGAGAAATCAACTATTAGACTATGACCTTCAACTATCAAAAATTCCAATCTATTGCGACAACACTAGTGCTATTGTTAGAGCAAATAATCCAGTGCTACATTAAAAGACAAAACACATAGAGATCATATATCATTTTATCAGAGATCATGTGATGAATGGTGATATTGAACTTCGCTTTATCCCCACTGACTATCAGCTCACTGATTTATTCACCAAACCTCTTGATGAGACAAGATTCAACTTTCTCATCAGTGAGCTTCGAATGCTGAATCTTGAAGAGTGACTATTCATCTCATGCATTATGTAAGTGATACAAAGTTCCCCTTTATCACTTACTCTCTGAACAAATATCTCTGACTCTCAGGTATGTTCTATTACTCAAAATCACCGAATATTCATTAAGTAAGACGTTTTTCAAAATCAAATCTTCAATCACTAATTTTTATTAAAATGATTAAAAGCTTTTTGATAAACAAAATCTATCACTGATATTTCTCATTAGTGATCCTTTGAAAAGAAAACCTATCTCTGACTTTTCTTCAGGGATAATTTCAAAAAGAACAAATGAAACTTTGTTTTTTCTTTCTCCTATGACGTCATTTGAAACGTCAATCTACGACATGCCTTTTTCTCTGACACGTTCATCCGTTGCCCTTCTATCCAATCAACTTCGTAGGACGTGTCCATGTCATGATGAACATTTGTTCTCTCTCTCTCTCTCTCCTCATATTAAAATAATGCCTTTTTCATTCGTATCTTTTTGACGCTTTCTTCAAACTTTCAAAGCAAGAAAAACTCTCTCTCAAGGCATTCAAGCAGACAAAAACCATTCAACTCTTTGAATCTTCATCTTCTCAAGATCAACAGGTTTTTGTTTATCTCATTCTTAACTTCTTCTTAAAATCCTACATGTTTTATTATCATGGATTTTAAACTATTTTCTCAAACACTAAAATCATTTCTTTTGATTTTATATTTTCTAAAACTTTTGGTTTTCTACATGTTCTTTCTTCTTCACAAAGAACACTGTTTTACTCTAAAAATAATTTTTTTTCTATGTTTCTTTCTAAATACAGAAACTGGTAAAAATTTAATTATTTTTGGACTCTAAACCTTTCTCTCCAATCTATTTCTTTCTATATTCAGAAATGGCCCAAGCATCACTTATTGCTTCTAAGAACGTCAAGTTCAACATCACTTACTCCGAGGTCCCTAAGAACAACCATCTCGCCAGGTTGGACTTTGACGTTGAGAAATACCCACACTTGGTGGATGCAACTGCCTTTCTGAAGCAGTCGTGCCTTGCCTTTGCTCTCAATGTGGACCCAAAACCATCCAAGACTCTTCTGCAACAGTTTTGGTTTACTGCTGACGAGACCACCATCACCAACAAAAAGGTTGAAGTGGTCCCTGCTATTTCCTTCACTACTGAACTGGGATCAAGCCTGCTCACTGCCCATGGTCTCAGGAAGGCACTTCGACTCCCTGAGAAGACCAAAGCTGGATTTGATGCACTCCCCACTGACGCTGAGCTCATCCAATTCTTAGATGACATGGAATACTGTTGGGATAACAAGCCTCACTCCACCATCCCCAACAAACGCCTGACCATGATACAAAAGGCAAACATGCCTTCCCAAACAACTACATCTTCTCACAGATTATTCAGAGTGTGAGTGGGAAGATTAGATCCCTGGATCAGGCGAGCAAAGTTCAGCTTCAGATGGACTACTCGGTCATCGCTGGCAAACATTTCGACTACGCTGGTGCTATCTTTGATGATCTTAAGTCAAAGATAGAGAAGACGAAGAGGGATCCCAAGATTCCATATGTACGATTTATCTGCGTGAACCTACACTTTCTCTACGCTGACAAGTATCCAACTACTCATGATGGTTCTTTTTCCAAGGTGGGTCAGCGATCACTAGAGATCAAGCCGGTCGCCAACGAGGTAAGTCTTTCAACTCTCCGCACCCGTCTCTCTCTACATTCTTCATCTTCAGCGGCCACGCAGAGGGTTCCTTCTCCTGCTATCCCTGCCGCTACCACCACTTTTAAATGACCATCAACTGCTCTTCCTGGTCCCTCTAAGAAGGCCAGAAAAACCAAGGAGATCCCCCATTCGGTTTCAATTCCTGAAGTAGTTTCTCAACAAACTACTTTAGATGCTTTCGTGGGTCTCTCCTCTACAACCTCTGCAGCTACTACAACAACCGTGTCAGTGATGACAATCGCTGACACTGTCCCTGTGACGATCCCCATCTCCTCAATTCTTTAATAACCAACTGAGGTAATTTCCACTATCCATATTTCTTCTATCCCCATTACTCCTCCTACTATTTCTTTGGTGTCTAACCCTCCCTCTATCTCGCAGCAACCTCATGCTGCACCCATAGGACCTGATAATCAAAATTTTGAAGGAGATTTGCACTTCTTCAACATGTTTGATAATTCAGGTACTCCTAAAATCCTATACACACCTCCCATCTCTCCATATAAGCCTGAGCAACGTTATCCTCATCCACTAACTTTACTTGTAGGTCCTAATTTGACAACTGTTGATGCTCACGTCAACAAACTAGCTGACAAGGTGGAGCCTCTCACCACCTCTGTCAATGAATCCATCGGTGCTGTGAATAAAGCTGGTGAAGAGATGACAAGGTTGACCAATGCCTCTTCCTCCAACGCTGTTTCTTCTCAAATGACAGTTGTTTAGGAGGACATTGTCAAGATTAAGGATGACCTTGTTGGAACTCATCAATAGGTCCAACTCTTTTAGGGACCTTACGGAACCCTCAGCACTGATGTTCAGGATCTTTCCAATAAGGTTGACTCCTTGCACCACGGTACTTCAGTAAGTTCTCGCCAAGCTGAATGAACCTGCTCCAGCGCCCACAACATCATTCACAGAGAATGACCGCACCTCACTGAACATAGCGGTTGAATTCATTCGTGAAGCTACTTCAGACATTCCTGTCATCGAAGGCCGTCCTGAGCGCTTGGAGCCTGAAGTCCGGTCTCTGGCTACTGCAAAAGCTGCTCCTCAAACCGCTAAACTCTCCCTCGTTGATAATGACAAAGAGGGGGAGAAAGAACATAATGAAGAAAATATTGAGGAAGCTGCTATTGAAGTCCACGTGGAAGAACCTCCCTCTCATGTTGAGGGGGAGAAGGTTGCTGACCAAGTCCCTCCCTCTTCTGCACTCGCTCAAATTCTAGATGAAGAAGAAGAGGAGGAGGACGAAGAAGATGATGAAGATCTTGATTTTCATGATCAAGAGAAGGAGCAACAAGATGATGATGACGATGACGCCGATGTGTTCAGCTTTGCATAAAGAAATGGAAGTTGAACATTAGATGTGTTCTTTTGTTTTTCTGTTTCCTTGGCTTCATCTTTTTTAGACAGTCCAGTCCAGAAAACTTTAAGCTCAGGGATTCGTCGAGCTAGTTTCATAAAAGTAAAATCATAAAGTGCCGGCACTTCAGATTTAGAATTTTTAAAGTAATGAGGATTCTCGTATCCGAGTCCCCAACTCTCTATTTCCTCTTTGGGTTTGTTCAGATGAATGGTTTGTTCAGTTTGACCCATTTTGTATAACTTCTCTTCCAAAGCTTTTAATTTTGCAAGTAAAGATTCGTTTTCTTTGGTACGCGAAGAAAACATTTTAGTAAGCTCTTTAAAATCAAACTCACTCTTTCTCAATTTAGAATTTGTTTCAGTTATTTCTTTGAGAATTATTGTCTTTTCTTTAGCGCAATTATCAAAGTTTTTATGCATTGTCTCAATCAATACTTTCTTCTCAGCAATATCCTCGCTAAGTTTCTGTATTGATTGGTTTTTGTCATTGATAACACCTTTTTCTCGCTTAAGCTTTGACTCTAACTCTTCGAGTTTAGTCAACATGGCATGCATTTGATTTAAGAAATCTGATTGAGTTAAATCACATACCTCATTTTCCTCATCATCAGAATCAACTTTAACTTCTGATTCCTGCTTGCCTATTAAGCACATGTGAGCTGTTTCATCTTTCTCTTCATTCTTATCTTTTGATTGATCAAGCCAGTACTCATCTTCTGCCATCAATGCCTTTCCAGCCTCTTATTGCTTGGCTAGAAGCATTTTATCCTCTGAATCCAAGGATCAAAGAGAACATGCCGGACTATGAGCGAAGATTTGTCAGAGATAAAACCTCACCCAGAGTACAAGTCCTCTTTGATGATCCAATCATCAAAATCAACAAAATCTCAGAGAAGACCTTTGCTTACAACAAGATCATCTATAGGCATTATGTGGTAACTCGATCTGATAAGAAGATTTACGAGTTCAATGATAATGATCTCGTAAATCTAAATCCATATGATTTACCTCATTTGTATGCCTATTGCTCTGCCAGATATGATTAGGGAAGAAGGGAAATCAGGATGGGCATCGTTGAAGTCAGACGGGCAATGAAGGCCTATGTCAAACACAGAGCAAAACGTGACTTCCAAATTGCTCTGACCTTGGGGAAGAAAAGCTGTAGGTAACTGAACCTGTGGAGTCGATTGTTAATCTTGAGGCAAAGAAGACTGGATCAATCATTGCAGAACCTCTGGGTTTCGTCTACAGAGTAAACCAAGTAAAGAAGATCTTTCTCGCTTTGGAAGTTTCGAAGTACTCTGATGAAACCTTGAGAGGTACAAAGAAAATGATCCATGTGAAGGAAGAAAGGCACAAAGCAGATTTACTTGCAAAGCTTAACTTAAAGATTGACTCGATGATCAACTTCAGAGCTCTGATCATGAAGTTCCATGGAATCTGTTCAAGTGACAAATTTTAGTTTGTTTCTGTTAGAGCATAAATCTGTTGGATACAAGATCAAGAATATTGAAGGTCAAAGTTGAGAAAGTCAAAGCTGAAGAAAGTCAAATCTCATTAAAAGTCAAAGTCTTTTGTAATAAAAGTCAATGTATTTGTTTAGTTGTAGTTTTAGTTTCTTTGTAATTAGTTGTAGGTATAAATAGTTTTAGTTTTTCATTTTTAGAAGGGTGTAACTAAGATTGTAATATCAGATTGTAGAGAGAGAGAGAGAAAGATTTCTAGAGAAACAAAGTGTATTTTGAGATTTGAAAGAAATCAAACAGGTAATTTGTTTGTTAATCTTGTTGTGTTTGATTAATATAGATTAGAAACTAGAATCAAGGACACACAATTGGTATCAGAGCAGATCCAAAGGTGAAATCAGATCAAGAAAATCAAGAAACGAGTTACTGTTCATCGTCTTTGTGTTTGTCACTGTTCAAAGTCGAATTCTGAATTTCAGTGTGTTTTTGGAGCAGATTTGTGTTAGGATTTGGTCGAAATGTATAATAGATTGAGTCTTTGTAATCAATTGCAAGTTTTAACACTGTAATTCATTCGATTTTGTTGATTTTGTTAAGTTTTTCTTCGAAGTTGTAAAAGTTACTGTTTCATCGATTTCTTAACTGTCAAGTTGTTGATTGTAAATTTCTTGAATTGTAATCCATTCTAGTACTGTAATCGAGCATCAATTCAAAGTTACAGAGCATTTGGACAAGGATAAATCGAATTCAGTTGGAAAACTCAGTTTTTGGGTCGAAAAACTGAAGAACGCGCTAGATCGCTAGAACGCGCAAGTTCATCATTAAAACGCGCAAGGTTCATCCGCAAGAACGCGCAAGTCGAAGGAAGTTTTTGGTCAAAACGCGCAAGCAACGACTAGCGAGTTCTAGAAACACGCTAGTTAGATTCTGCGAGTTTGGAAAAGTGAGGAAAATTTTTTCTAAGGACCATAACGCGCACGTAGTTATCTGCAAGTTCTACAAACACGCTAGTCAAAGGGTGCGAGTTTGAGGAGAAACAGTGATCAGCGAGTTTATCGACCTGCGAGTTTGAAGATTTCAGAAATAATACTAAGTGTTGAAACGCGCAAGCTTCTATCTGAGAGTTTGGGAAACGCGCAAGCTTCGATCTGCGAGTTTGGGAAACGCGCACATCAAAGCTAGCGAGTTCTAGTATAAACAGTGGTTTGCGAGTTCAGACGCTTGCGAGTTTCGTCGATCTGCGTGTTTCATCTGCGAGTTCTATCTGCGTGTTTGCTTACGAGTTTCTCAAAAGGCGCAAATTTCTGCGAGTTTGCTTGCGAGTTTGTCTGCGCGTTTGGTTGAGAATTTATAGAACGCGCAAGTCTTAGTCTGCGAGTTCTTCAGTCTGCGAGTTTTAGGGTTTGCGAGTTCAATAGTGACTTGCGAGTTCTGATACTTAGTCAAATTTTTCGAATTTTCTGATTTTTCCAGATTTCAAAGATTTTTCTTGTGATTTCATATTTTGGACTAACTATCAGTTCTAGTTTCTTATTTGTTATATTTTTCAAACAGATTTATACAAAATGACTTCCAAAGATGCTCTTTCAATTGGAACCGATGTCAAACCTCCAGTTTTATTCAAAGGCGAATATGAGCAATGGAAAGACAGATTCTTGGATTTCGTGGATCGACATTCAAATGGAGAGAATATTTTACTGTCTATCACTGAAGGTCCAATGGCTCCAATTACAGTTCAGATACCTGATGTTGACTCTTCTGATAGTGAAGATGGAACTGAAGAAAGAGAGCAAAGGATGAAAACAGTGATAGTAGATATTTCTCAATATTTTGAAGAGCAGAAAAGCCGATACAAATCAAATAAACAAGCGAGATCTTTACTTCTTCAAAGCATCCCAAACGAGATCTACATCAAGATTGACAGTTATAAAGCAAATGCAAAGAAGATGTGGGATCAATTACAAAAGATGATGATGGGATCAAAGGTCGGAAACCAGATGAAAGTGGCAAACTGCATAAATAGCTATGAGGAGTTTAAAGCCAAGGAGAATGAGAGTCTGGAAGATACTTATGAGAGGTTTGTGTTGCTTCTGAACGAGTTAACAAAGAACAAAGTTAAGAAGAAGCAACTGGAAAACAATGTCAAATTCTTGAGTATCTTACGTCCAGAGTGGAAGAAGCATACAAGAAGAATGAAGCAAATGAAGGATTTGAATGAAATTCCTTTACATGAGGTATATGAGACTTTGAAACAGAATGAAGAAGAGGTTGAAGAGAAAAGAGCTGAAAAGAAGAAAGCAGTACAAGTTCCTGATCCGATTGTTTTGGTTGGAGAAACAAAGAAAGAAAAGAAAGAAAAGATTGAGAAGAAGAAGAAAAAAAAAGTGAGCTCAAGTTCAGAATCTGGTTCTATGTCTGATAGTGATGATGGCGAAAGTCTGAAACAAGCCATGATATTACTGACCCGGGCATTTCAAAAGAAATTTTATAAGAAGCCGGGATCTAATTCTCAACGCTATTCGTCATCAAGTTCAAAGAACCATGAACACCGAGAAAGAGTGGAAGGAAAGAGATTTGAAGAAAAACGGTATGGTGAGAAGAAACCGGATGAGAAGAAGAAGTTTGTGAATGATTACACTGCTGTTGAGAAGCCAGCAACTGATTCAATCAAATGTTATAATTGTGGCAAGTTGGGTCATTATGCTAAAGATTGTCGAAAGCCGAAAGTTCGCAACTCTCAGTACTATCAGAATAAGTTGCTTTTGGCAAGACAACAGGAAGCTGGTATCGCTCTAATGGCTGAAGATGAGTTTTGGTTGGATCATTCTGAGGATGAAAGTGAAGAGAAAGAAGAAATTGCTCATATTTGTCTAATGGGCAAAGAGGACAAGAATGACGAGTCAGATGATGAAGAAGTGAATGAGGTATTAAATTTAACTCCAAAAGATCTTATTACCAAGTTGGAAACCATGGTGGTTGAGCTACAAAATTTACAAAATAATATGAAAAATGAAAAGGAAAAGGTTGCTAAAAAGAACAAGAAGATCTTTGAACTTAATACTTCTGTTATTTCAAACAAAGATCTAATTGATTCTTTACGCAAATCTGATTTTGATTCTAAATCTAAAGTAGATAATTTTGAAAAGAAGATTTCTGAGTTTGAAGGTAAAGTAAATAGATATGAGTTTGAGAAAAATGAATCTGCACTAACTATTTATAAATTGCAGGTTGAAAACAAGAATTTGAACAAGAAGGTAAATGGTCTGGAAGTTAAACTTTATAAAAGAGATCAAACAGATCAAACCATCTTTCTTAATGCTCCTAATGAAGAGGTTGATATTAAGCAAAGATGGGGACTTGGTTTTAACAAACCCCATTATCTTAAGAAAGCTATCAGAAAACAACCGGCACTTTATAACTATGATTTTCTTGCCTGTGCTGATAAACATACTCATTTGAAACCCAAATTTGTTACCAAATTGTCAGATGAAGATGAGGCCAAAGAAACTAAAAACAGAAAGAATAAAAAGAAAATGCAACTACCATTTAACTATATCAAGTTAAATGATAGTTATCTTTCAGAAACACCTAAAGTTTTTTCAAAAGACTATTTTGTTAGTTATTCCGCATCTGAGATGAAGGCAAAACCTGCGATTGCAAAGGTTTATGTTCCTACATCTATTCTTGAAAGCAAAATAGTTGAACTTGAAAATGTTTTATCTGATGAAAAACTTTTGGTTGATATAGAACAAAATGTGTTTTCTATAGTTATAAAGAACACTGTTTTTCAAGAAAGATCAACAAAGTGTTCTACAGTTTCAAAGGCACCTCAAATTTTCTCTGATAATTCTGATGACTTATTTGAGTCTGCAAATGATTCTTTTAATTCTGATGATGGGAGCATGGAAGAATCTGATATGTTTGACATTCATTCTAAACTTCCTGATCATTCTACTTGTCTTGAAAATGACAAAGTGTTACCAAGTGGTGTTAGAAATGACAAAGTTTCTGTAACTGTTGATTACTATGCTAATGGTAAGAAACATAAGAAGCAACGATTACAGAAACAGAAATACACTGGTACACAAAAGAAAACTCAGTCACATAAATCTATTTTTCCTAATAAATCTACATCTTATGTTTCAGATTTAAGGAAGAAAAAGCAGAAAGCTCAATCTAAATGGAGACCAAAACAAAAGGATGCTGAGATAGCTGAATCAGTTACTGATAATTCTTGTACTAAATCTGTTATTAGTGATTCTGATGTAGTTGATCAATGTGCTTCTCATAAACAAAACCTTGTAACTTCTTATAAGCGTTATTCAATAAAGCAGTTGATTCAATTATCTCCTATTACTACTACATTTCATCATAATTATCGGAAAACTGACTTTGCTTATTCTCATGATTCTTCTGATTGGTATGGATCTTATCATGTATATTCTTCTAGATCAAATGATTTTAAAGGTTTTCAAAAGAGCAGAGGGTCCATTTTCAAGTGGATACCAAAATCTTGTGTTAAAATGTTAGGACCCGTTTTTAAATGGGTACCTAAATCTATTATTGTCTGATTTCTCTTGCAGACCCGGCATATGTGGTACTTGGATAGTAGATGTTCCAAGCATATGACTGGGCAAAAAGCTTTATTGTCTAACTATACAGAGAAATTCAGTGGAAATGTCAGATTTGGAAACGATCAGCTTTCACCTATCTTAGGATATGGTGATATCATACAAGACAACATAACGATCAGTAAAGTGAGTTATGTCGAAGGCTTGGGGCACAACTTATTCAGCATAGGTCAATTCTGCGATAAAGGGTTAGAGGTCAACTTCAAGTCTAAGAGTTGCTCAGTTCGTACTGAAGACGAAACAGAACTCTTGGGTGGACATAGAAAGACAAACCTCTACACCATCAACTTGTCAAAAGTTCAGATTGACAATCAGGTATGCTTGATGACAAAAGCTTCACAACAACAAAGTTGGCTCTGGCACAGACGTTTATCTCACTTGAACTTTCGTTACATCAACAAGCTGGTTCGTGGGAAATTAGTAAAGGGACTTCCTGAGCTGAAATACGAGAAAGAATACTTATGCGCAGCATGTGAGAAGGGTAAGATGAAGAGAACCGCACACAAACCAAAGCCGGAACCAAGTACTAGTTCTCCGTTAGAATTGCTACACATGGATTTATGTGGACCAATGAGAACTCAGAGTTTGGGAGGAAAGAAATACGTGTTGGTTATTGTGGATGATTACTCCAGATACACATGGGTCAAATTTCTTCGTTCAAAAGATGAGACACCGGAAGTTCTCATTTCATTCTTAAAGACGACCCAGGTGAAACTGCAGTGACAAGTCAAGTTCCTTCGAACTGACAATGGCACAGAATTCAAGAACAAGATTGTTGATGATTATCTTGATTCAGTTGGGATTTCACATCAGTATTCTGCTGCTAGAACCCCTCAACAAAATGGAGTAGTAGAAAGACGTAATAGGACGCTAGTCGAAGCCGCTCGGACTATGCTTAGTCAATCGGATCTACCTTTATTCTTGTGGGCGGAAGCTGTGTCGACTGCATGCCATACGCAAAATCGTTCCATGATACACCGCCGATTTCAAAAGACTCCATATGAGTTGATCAACAAAAGAACACCTACTATCAAATATTTTCACATATTTGGGTGTAAATGTTTTGTGCTTAACGACAGAGAGAGTCTGAATAAATTCAGTGCTAAAGTGGACGAAGGCATCTTTATCGGTTATTCTTCAACATCTGCTGCATATCGGGTTTATCTAAAGAAGTTAAAGACAGTTGTCGAGAGCATCAATGTTACATTTGATAAAGAAATGGCTTCTGATCATCTGAGTTCAGAACCCGTTATCACAGGAGTATTAGCTTCTGGGCAGATCAGTCCAGAACCTGTGTCTACAGCGACAAATTCGGATAACGCTTCTACATCTACTTCACATTTAACTGATTTAAATTTGTTATTTGAATTCTTTTATGATGAGTTTCTAGGATCTAATATACCTAAATCTGTTGTGACTGACAGGTTTGAAGATACAAGCTGTCATCATCCAGTCATTTCAGAGGTCATTACTGAACAAGTATCCCCCGTTCAGTCAGAAACTCATATTCCTGATGTTACTCCTACAGTTGAAGATGTTCAAACAAATGCTGAACCATAAGTAACTGTTTAAGTTGGGTGTACTACATTGTCTAATCAACAGCTTGAATCTGCTGTCCCAACTGATACTTCTGCAAATGATATTTCAACTGAAAACCCCCCTCCTGTAATTCAAACTGATGATTCTGCAAGTGGATTTCAAGATGATGATCATACTCAATCAGTATCTATTCCACTCCCACATGAGCATCGCTGGACCAAGGATCATCCATTACATCAAGTAATTGGAGATTTTGACAAGCCTGTTCAGACAAGGTCAGCGACTCTTAATCAGTGTATGCATGACTCATTCCTCAGCAAGATTGAGCCAACACGAGTATCCGAGGCTCTTGCTGATTCGGACTGGGTATCTGCAATGCAAGAAGAGCTCAATCAGTTTGAAGCCTTAAAGGTTTGGAGATTAGTTCCTAATCCTGAAGGAAAGACCGTGATAGGAACTAAGTGGGTATTCAAGAATAAAAAGGATGAAGATGGTGTTGTCATCAGAAACAAAGCTAGACTTGTTGCCAAAGGCTATCGGCAAGAGGAAGGCATTGATTATGATGAGACGTATGCTCCAGTAGCGCGCATAGAGGCAATCAGAATGTTTCTCGCCTACGCCGCTCATAAGAACTTCACAGTCTTTCAGATGGATGTGAAAACAGCCTTTCTGAACGGCATTCTTAAAGAAGAAGTGTATGTGTCTCAACCAGAAGGGTTCGTTAATCCAGATAAGCCAGATCATGTCTACATATTGGAAAAAGCCCTTTATGGATTAAAGCAAGCCCCTCGAGCCTGGTATGATGTATTATCAAAATTCTTGGTCAAGTCTGGTTTCTCAAAAGGTAAGATCGACACTACTTTATTCATAAAGAAGGAAAAAGCTGATATTATTCTTATTCAGATTTATGTTGATGATATAATATTTGGTTCTACTAATCCAAAATATTGCAAAAACTTTTCTAACCTCATGGTGTCACGTTTTCAAATGAGTATGATGGGAGAGATGATTTTCTTTCTCGGATTACAAGTTAAACAACTTTCTACGGGGATTTTTATCAATCAGTCTAAGTACATTTTGGACATTCTTCGGAAGTACAAAATGGAAGATTGCAAATCTATTGGCACCCCGATGGCACTAGGAACTAAGATTCACGCTGATCCTTCGGGTACAAGTGTTGATCTTAGAACTTATAGAGGTATGATTGGTTCTTTGATGTATCTTACATCGAGTAGACCAGATATTATGTTCTCAACATGTCTTTGTTCTAGATATCAAGCTGCTCCCAAAGAATCCCATTTGGCTGCTGTCAAACGGATTTTTAGATATCTGAAGGGGACTGCAGACCTTGATTTGTGGTATCCTAAGGATACTGGGTTTCAACTGACTGCATATTCAGATGCAGATCATGCAGGTTGCATGTTGGACAGAAAGAGTACTTCTGGTCACGTTCAATTCCTTGGAGACAAGCTTGTTAGCTGGGCTTCAAAGAAACAGTTATGCGTTTCCACGTCGACTGCTGAAGCGGAGTATGTAGCTGCTGCTAGTTGCTGCTCTCAAGTCTTGTGGATGCGAACACAGCTACGAGACTTTGGATTCAAATATGACAAAATTCCAATCTACTGTGACTCGAAGAGCGCGATTGCCATATCTGCTAATCCTGTCCAACACACCAAAACCAAACACATTGATGTAAGGTATCATTTTATAAAAGATAATGTTGAAAAAGGAACAATTGAACTTTATTTTGTAAAAACAGATTATCAACTTGCAGATTTATTTACCAAACCCTTAGATGAAAAGAGATTTAATTTTCTTGTCTCTAAGCTTGGTATGTTAAATCTTAAGACGTAATCGGTTATTACCTACTAAAGTTACAAATTGTTATTTTTCATCCTTTTCTTTATCTTAATGTCTGAAAGATACCTGCATTTTAATGGTTTGCTCATGATCTCAGGGGGAGTAAGAGAAGATTTTAGATGATCTATATTCATTTGAGGGGGAGTAAAACTAATTTCTGCATTTTGCTTAACTGACGAATTTTTTGCAATGCATGATTTTAGGGGGAGCTTATAAGTAACATGGAGTAAGACTATGATTTCTGATTATTTCTGATCAGAACTCGTATCTTAAAAGTTTTATTGTTTTATGTTTTTCTAAGTTTTGAATTAATTTTTGTGAATTTTTTTTTTGACTAGACTTTGAGACTTACAGGATGAGAGAAGCTGACACGATCATATCTACATGACTACAGCTGATTTACTGAGATTTAAGATTAAGCGAAAAGGTAAATTTCTTATCTTAATCTCAAAAGTATCTGAAAGAAGGACAACTTTCAGGTATAGAAAACATGTTCTTAAATGTTCAAACTACTTCCCGATTTTTAAACAGATTTTATAATTTGGAAGTGTGATTTTAAATGTTTTCATTTTTATTTTGTGCTTACATTGATAAACAAACCGTGTGTTTCCAAAGATAAATACTTGCGTATTGTCTTTTCTATATACTTTCAAGTATTCACACACACCGGTTTGAATCTTTGTTCAACATGTTCTTACCATGTCTCTAAATTGAAACAATTTTTATTCGATGGTAAGACACTCCGCTTGTATTCAAAGAATTTTGAGCGATATTTCATTTCGAAACGGTCATTTCAAGAATGTCTGTATATTGTTTCATATAGACAAATATCCATTATTCTTGACCATAAGCTTTAATTGCTATATCATTCATTTCTGATCATTTTATACAATGTCAGTTTTTCAAACAAGTTTCTTGCATTCATGTTCATTCATTTAATTTCCTTGTTTGAAAATACTTCAATGGTTTAAAATGCTCATATCTTCATGATTATATCACTGAGCATACTTATATTTGACATTTGTATATGAGCTTTAACTGATATAGTTAAACCATATGAGCAACATATGCTTTGTAGAACTGGGTTCTTTGTGCTAGGACTTAAATGAAACTTCTATGGATTCACGTTAACCAGTGTTTCCTACCCAAGAAGTAAATCCTTTAGTGATTGAGTGTGAGGAGTCTAAAAGAAATGAGTGTGGGTGTGATAAGGTAAAATGAAAATGAGAGATTGGTTAGTAGTGAGCTTAATGATTAAAAAGAAAGAGGGTGTGAGATCAGAGTAAAAGAATATCAAACTCTGCACCAACTACTTTCTGAGCCGGGCAGCCACATTACTAGCGTTTCACAACTCTTTGGTGAACGTTATTGAAACAGGCAATTAGCCCATGCCAACTCTTGCTTAAACCCCACCAACCACTCATTTTCTTCTCAAAAAGAAATCTTTTTACACTTTCAAGGGGACGCAACATATAATCTATCTGGTTTTTCATTTGGAAAATCTGGATATTGAAAAAGAAGGAAGTCTGCCCCACCTTCGCACTTCAATCATGCACTTAGAGTCGGTGTTTATCTACTGTTGTCTCAGTGGTTTACACTATGTTGAGCCTTATAAAAGCAATCATCGTGCTTAATTCTTTCTACACTTCCACGAGCACACAAAGAATTTGTTTCTTTGTCATAACATTCATAGAAATTGCCTTTGTGGTATTTCGATGATTGGATGGAAGCCCTGGGGGAGTGAACATCAAAAAGCTCCTTTATATTGTGTATTAGTTACACACAGTGACTTTGTGTTACTGACAGGCATATTAACTGATTCATCTGTTGATTCAGGAGTTACATGTTCTTATTTTCTCTGGATTTGCAAAGATCTAGATGAAATCTTGGTTATGGATCACAGAATCAGAGGCTCTTGACAGATCAGAATGGTTAAAGACATTTCTTGGACGACAAAGTTTTGATGATATCAATGCTCAAATCATCAAAAAGGGGGAGATGGTATGAAGAAATGTTAAAGTTTTTGAAGTTAAAGGGAGATGGTTTCAAAGAAATGATAAAGATTTTAAGATTTGAAGATGATCAAAGAATTTCTGAAGATTTTGAGGAATTTTTCTTTGAAGATTATTTGCTAAAGCATTCGAGCTGATTCTGAAGATAATTTCTTTCCAAAAGTCTGAAAGAGTTCTATGTGAAAGTTTGGGGAGATTGTTCATCAATTTTTTTGAAGACAACTTTGGAAGGAAGACCATCAAAATAAAAGGAGAGATTGTTTTTTGACAGAGCTTAAAGTTAAGACTGAATTGCTAGATTTTTCAACAATGATCTTGAATCCAAAGGGGGAGATTGTTAGAGCATAAATCTGTTGGATACAAGATCAAGAATATTGAAGGTCAAAGTTGAGAAAGTCAAAGCTGAAGAAAGTCAAATCTCATTAAAAGTCAAAGTCTTTTGTAATAAAAGTCAATGTATTTGTTTAGTTGTAGTTTTAGTTTCTTTGTAATTAGTTGTAGGTATAAATAGTTTTAGTTTTTCATTTTTAGAAGGGTGTAACTAAGATTGTAATATCAAATTGTAGAGAGAGAGAGAGAGAAAGATTTCTAGAGAAACAAAGTGTATTTTGAGATTTGAAAGAAATCAAACAGGTAATTTGTTTGTTAATCTTGTTGTGTTTGATTAATATAGATTAGAAACTAGAATCAGGGACACACAGTTTCTTTATTTTTGAATATTACTTTCTCTGTATTAAACTTCCAAATGTTTAAGAAGTAATATTTAAGAGGATGATTTTCTCCTCTACGCTTTCTAGTTTAAATCTTCTATTCTCTGCTATTATTGTATCTTTTATTTCAACACTTAGGGGGAGATTGTTAGCTCCAAATCTTCTGTTTGTTAAAGTGTTGAAAATACCCATCCTATTTCAGAGGACTTCCAAAGATAGACTTCAGAGGATGAAGACTTCAAAGGACAAACCTGCCTCTGAAGTACTTATCAGAGATTGCAACTTTCAGCAGAAGACATCAGAGATGGCTTCATCAGAGGCTCTAAAGACAACGTCAGAGCTCTGAAGACATTCTCTCTGAAGATGGCGCTGAAGACTTTCTTGAAGTATCAGAACAGATAACCAATTTCTTAGTGATAAGATTTACTTTATAGAGTAGGTTACTGGTCAAGCATGTCTTGAGCTTACCTATTAGGTAAGACACTGTTCAAGCATGCTTCTATTTGTCAGAATAATACACTGTTTACTTTATGGTTCTATAAATAGGACCATCACTCCTTTGACAAATGTGTGCTTTTTGATATCTTGTATAAGAAGAATCAATTGAATATATCTCATGAAGATCTTGTTCTTTCAACTTGCTTTATATATGAACTGTGATATTTGAATCTGCTTTTGTTGGGTCTGAAATATGCCAAGGATGGTTACTACTTCTAGTTCATCATGGTTACTACTTCTGAAGTTAATATTCATCATGGTTACTACTTCTGTGGTTAATGTTGCTAGTTGTAGTTAATGCTGCTGGAACAAAGTTAATGCTGCTAGAAGAAAACAGTTAATTCTTCTAGTTAGTACTTCTGTGATTAATACTTCTAGTTAATGCTGCTAGAAGAAAACAGTTAATACTTCTAGTTGTTAATACTTCTAGTTAGTACTTCTGATATTAATGCTGCTAGTTGATGGTTAATGTTGCTCAACAAGATTAGTACTGCTAGTTCAAAGTTAGTACTGCTTGAAGAGATTAATGCTGCTGAGCATGGTTAGTACTGCTAGAGTTAATACTGTTCAGAGTTAATACTGCTAGAAGACTTCAAGGTTAATACTGCTGAGTATTACTACTGCTAGTAATTAATACTGCTAGTCAAAGTTAGTGCTGCTTGAACAAAGTTAGTACTGCTTAGCTAGTTAGTACTGCTAGTAGGTAGTACTGCTTGGTAGTTAATGCTGCTAGAAGAAGTTAATGCTGCTGAGCATAGTTAGTGCTGCTTAAGAGATCCGAATGGAAAGAATAACAGCTGGATGGATTGAAGATATACATGGAAGATATACTGAAGATTTGTTTATTTATTGTAATTATCTTTTGATTAGTATATGTATAGAATGTATAGAATAGATAGAATTAACTTTTGATAATTATTCATTAAAAACATAGAGAGAAAAACAACCTCAAGGCATAGATCCTAATTCTAGAGAAGTAGAATTCGTATTGGTGAGCCTGTTCTTCAAGATTGAGGTTGAGTGTGTAATCTTGTAAATTCAAAGCATTCAATACAAGGTTATAGTTTGTTCTTCATACTTACTGTGAGTTAATTTACTGTTTCATTGAATATCAAAGTGTTATTCCGCAAACTTCTTTGATATTAGTTTCTGAGAATTTATTCTTGTTGAGAATTCGATCCTGACAGCTTTTGATATTAAACTATATTGCTTCCGCTGTTTATACTCTTGTTGTTTATATCATTATTGTTATAAGATTAAATCTGGGATCCAACACATCTTGTTACGGACTTCTTGATCTGAAGATTGAACAAGATTCTCTCTATTCTGCGTGCTAAAAAGGCAAAATGAAGAGAAGTTCATACAAGCTCAAGATGTTATCAAACTGCAACAAATGTTTGGAGCTTATTCATATGGATCTGTGCAGACCGATGAGAACTCAATCCATCAATGGCAAGAAATATATTTTTCAGGATCGAATTCTTAACAAGAATAAAGTCTCAGAAACAATATCAAAGAAGTTGCGGAATAACACTTTGATATTCAAGTAACAGTAATCAAAACAGTATATAATTAACAACTTGTAAACTTGTATTCAATTATCAAATCACAAGATTACACACTTAACCTCAATCTTGAAGAACAATCTCTTTCAAGACGAATTCTACTTCTCTAGAACTAGGATCTATGCCTTGAGGTTGATTCTCTCTAAAACAAAAACTTAGAATTAAATCTGTCTCTTAAAACTATTTTGTCAAATCTATACATATACTGAACAAAAAAATAATTACAATAAATAAAATATCTTCAGTATAACTTCCATCATTATCGTCAATCCTTCCATGAATATCTTGATTCTTTACAGCTGTCATCCTTTCCATCCGGATCTTCAATTCATAAGCAGTACTAATCATAAGCAGCATAAACTACTAAGCATCACTAACCACTAGCAGTACTAACTAGCTAAGCAGTACTAACTTTACTAGCAGTAGTAATACTCAGCAGTATTAACTTTGAAATCCTCTAGCAGTAGTAATTCTGAACTAGCTGCATTAACCATAATTGAGCTTTTCTTCAGTTCCCAACAATCTCCCCCTAACTTGACTTTTAGGAAGAGAAGTCAAGTTCTTCAGATCTGATCTTCAAGATGCTTTCAACACTTCAGGTTCAGTTTCCCAAATTTGGATTTAGGCCTAGACTTTGATTGATAGTTCTTCTTACCACAATTCTAGCCATTTCTGAATCCTTTGCACAAACTAGCTTAGCTTTCAGCATCCCTTCTAGTTTCTCCTTGCTATGATCATATATTTTGTCAACTAGGTAGTATTCATGATAACATTTATCAATTGTAATCATGTACACACCACAGTTTTCAAAGAGTATCCAATGATCAATCTTCTTGAATCCATACTCATGATGAAGATCTTTAATCCTGTATACTACCTTTTCTGGATCAAACATCATACACAGATATTCCATAGCTACTTTGAGTAAGTTTTCTTCAGTACCATTCAACACAGGCTCATAAAGCTTCATTCCAACCTTATGCATCTCTTCTAGGTCAGCCCTGGAGCAACTTCTGACTAATTTCCCCCAGGTAGAATATACTTCAAATACATCTCCAACTCTTTTCAGCCTGAAGTAATCCTTTCTGTTGTCCCTTAAGATATCCCAGAAGATGACCTCTGGAGCCTTCATTGAAATTGGGACGGCCTGAACTGGTTCTATAATTGTCATATACAACCCCATATGCTCATCAGATTGCTTATTGGACTTTTCTGGGTTCTGCACAGATTCTGCTGAAGGTGTGACTGAAGGTTCTGCCTTCTTTTCATCTTCTTCTACCATTGGCTTCTTGAATTGTTTCTTGGAAGCAATGGTCTTCACCCTCTTAGCAGATTTAGTTTCTATACCAATACTCTCTTGCTCTTCTTTCTTTTCTTCAGATTTATCCTTTGAAGGTGTAGTCTCCTCAGGGAATGGCTGTTGAATGTTGAGATCATGTCTCTCTTTCATCCTTCTTTCTGCTTCTTCCCTTTTAGAGGAATCCCCTTGGAGCTTTGCCATTTCTTTATTATACAGTTCCTCCACCTTGCTGTATGCCATGTTGTTAAACATTTCCCCTTTTACACCAATTGAACCTCTCAGGAAATTTATCATTTTTCTTCTTTCCTGATTGGCCAAAAAGGTCTTGGAGGGTTGTCTCTTCTGCTTTTTGAGTGGCATTCTTTTGACTGAAAGTTTCTTGGCCTCAGCTGCTGCTTTTAAGCTCTTTTGATACTCTACATTGAGTTTTCTGGCCATTATCCTTGCAAGCTCTCTATCTGTTTCAGTTTGGAGTTGTTCCTCCTTTTCCATCTGTTCTTGAAGCTTCTTTGCTAACTCTTCATCTAGCTCAATCTGACTTTTCTTCTTTAAAGATTGCTGTTCAGATTCAACCATCTTTCCTTTTCCCTAAGCATCCTGCAGACTTGCCTTACTTGTTTCTTTTCTTTTCTTTGAGAAACCTCCTTCTGTAATGACCACTCCCTTGGCCTTTTGAGTAGCCTTAGGAGTGTCATTCTTTGCTTTGACCAGTGTTTCTGCAATTTCTATTTCCTCTACAGAGAGCCCTGTTTCTGCTGCTTCTGTTTCTGCTGCTTCTGTTTCTGCTTCTATTCCTTCCTCTTTCTCCCCCTCAGCTTCAACTCCCTCAACAGTTTTTTCAGAAGACCTTTCTTTCTCTTTTTCAGTATCTTTCTCCCCCTTGTTGGAAGCATCTTTATCAGTTGGCCTCTTCCTCAACACATACTGTTTTCTCCTCTTCTTCTGCACAAGCCTTGTCACCAATTTCTTTAACTTGGCAATCTGTACTTGTTGTGACAAGATCACCACCTTCATCTCTTCTATGGCTTTTCCTTGTTGAATGACATCAAGATTGATGTTTCCCATAGCATCCATCAATTCGTGGTAGTTATATCTGTCCTCACCTTCTCCAGAAGTGTTACCCTCTATTGAAGAATCATGGGATCTTTTTGTAGTGGAAGCCTTCTGCCTAGCAGAAGCACTATCCACCCCCTTAGTTTCTTGGCACCGGGGACCTTTGAATGATTGCTCATTCAAAGTTGCCATGGGGGAGGTCTTATTTATGTTACCACAGTCCTCCTCTGTGCTAGCAGGAGTAGTGGCAGCCTTAGGACCCATATGTTCAACCTCCTCCTCAGAGAGCACCTCCTTTGGGTTGGGAGACACCCTTGTGGTTTCCCTGTAGATATTCTCTAAGGGAGAATCCTCCCTTAGAGGGCTTAAAGGCTTAGGGGTTGTTGGTACAAGAAGGGAAGGAGTCTTCTTTACCTGTTTCCTTTTGTATGTTTGGGTGATTGGTGAAGTTGGTTTATCAAGAAGAGACTGGGGAATTGATTTAGAGTGGGAAGGTTGGGATTGGCTAGCAGTGGGTTGGTCTAATGGGGGCCTTGACCCTGCTACCATACCTTCATCGGTTTGGGACACCACCATCATTGTAGAGAACAATGGGGTGTCAACTCCTTCCGAGTCCCCAGCAGATCTTCTCATATTTGAGAAAACCTTGCCTTTAGGGGGTTTTGGTACATATATCCCATCAAAATGAGGCATATCCGTCAATTCGTGGGTGATAACTGCTTGAACAAACCTGGGGTACATATAAAAGCTCTTTTTGTTTCCCAACTTTGAGACAAGATCATTGAAAATCATTTGGGAAAAATTATACTTTCTGGCAGTGGTAAGCATACCAAAGCATAAGCAATGGTGCTACTGAACTCACACCAGCCAGTTGTCTTTTTAGAGATACAATGCATAAGGGTATGGACAAAGAAATGCTATTGAGGTGAAAATTTTTCTTTTAAGAATTTGAACACACCCAATGGACCTCCATACCCCATTCTTGAAAGAGTAGAAAATAGTTCATCATTAGAGATAGAAGTTATACCAGAGGCATCCTCTAGACGTAAACTGATGCGAATTACCTCTTAAGTAACTGTTAATGGCTTGGCACACACCTTTGTCTTGATCATTTGCACACCATTCTCAGTAACAATGGTGGCATGTGCCCAGAATTGCCTCTGATGCTCTATGAAGATGGTAGGAGATATAGTGAGAGCATGGGCAATGTGCCTGGACTTCAGAAAGTCGACTATCTGATGAAAACCTGCAGCTTGTTTTGGCTTTTGGAGCATCGCGATTTCATTGTGCTCGTCAATGAACGCCATGGATGCCATTGACCTTGAAGGTTCTTGCTTGTAAACTTGGAACTCGAGAGAGAGAGAGTTTAGAGCGCAAGAGAACAGTATGCAAAGAGTCATTATGAACTTTTTAGGCGGGCAAAGAGTATTTATAGTATTCGGGACATAAGCAGTATTAACCTAGAGCAGTATTAACTAATAAGCAGTATTAACGGCAAGCAGTACTAACTACTAGCAGCATTAACTGCGAGCAGTATTAACGGCAAGCAGTACTAACTACTAACAGTATTAACTGCAAGCAGTATTAACCACTAGCAGTATTAACTGAGAGCAGTATTAACCACTAGCAGTATTAACTAACTAGAAGTATTAACTGAGAGCAGTATTAACCACTAGCAGTATTAACTGAGACCAGTATTAACCACTAGCAGTATTAACTAACTAGCAGTATTAACTGAGAGCAGTATTAACCACTAGCAGTTTTAACTACCTAGTAGTATTAAAACTGTACTGGCAGTATTAACCATACTTACTCTTTTAAGCTTGTGATACAGTGAGTACTGCTATACATATCCTGAAAAAGAAGATTAGTAACACCAAGAATAAACAATATACAGGTATGTAACCACTTTTTGAGAAGGGGCTTATTCAGAGTTGATCATTCCCACACTTGTTACCAAGAAAGTGAATCTACCCACATCAAAAGCTTTGGGGAATAGATCAGCAAATTGGTTATCAGTGTGAACTTTTACAACTTGAATAAGTTTCTTTTCATTACAGTCTCTTATAAAGTGATACCTGATCTCAATGTGCTTTGTCTTTGAGTGCTTGACAGGATTATTTACAATGCTAATAGCACTGCTATTATCAATAAAAATTGGAGTGTGTAGAAATGTTACCCCATAGTCCAACATTTGATTCTGAATCCATAAGACTTGAGAACAGCAACTTGCAGCTGCTATGTACTCTGCCTCTGTTGTAGATGTGGACACTGTGGTTTGTTTCTTGCACTGCCATGAAACTAGTCTTGCACCCAAAAACTGACATCCTCTAGAAGTAGATTTTCTGTCCAAGTTTGCTCCACCTAGATCACTATCTGAGTTGCAAGTAGGTCAAAGGATGAGTCATGAGGATACCAAAGTCCCAATCTGGGTTGCCCTTTGAGATATCTGAATATCCTCTTAACAGCTTGATAGTGAGATTGCTTTGGCCTAACTTGGAATCTTGCACATACACAGACTGGAAACATTATATCTGGCCTAGAGGCTGTAAGATACATGAGAGAGCCAATCATGGATCTATAATGATGAACATCCATATCCTCCCCCTCAAGATCTGCTATTATCTGCTTATGTGTCTCCATAGGTGTGCTGGCAGGTTTTGAATCTGAGAAACCAAACTTGGTTAGAATGTCCTGCACATACTTGGACTGACAGATAAAGATTCCATCTGACTTCTGTTGAACTTGGAGTCCAAGGAAGAAAGTAAGTTCCCCCATGGAACTCATCTTGAACCTTTGATGCATTAGTTCCTCAAATTCCTTGCACATGTTATCTCTTGTTGATCCAAAGATAATATCATCAACATAGATTTGGACCAGCAAGATATCCTTCTTCTTTCTCTTGATGAATAGAGTCTTATCAATGACTCCTCTTTCAAAGCCATTTTCCAAGAGATAGGATGACAGAGTGTCATACCATGCTCTTGGAGCTTGATGTAGTCCATAAAGTGCTTTCTTCAATTTGTAGACCCTGTCTGGATAACTTGGGTTTTCAAACCCTGGTGGTTGATAGACATATACTTCTTCTTCAATTGAGCCATAAAGAAATGCACTTTTGACATCCATTTGATAGACTTTGAATTTCATATAAGAAGCATAAGCTAGGAATAATCTAATTGCTTCTATCCTAGCCACAGGTGCAAATACTTCATCATAGTCTATTCCTTCTTCTTGTGTATATCCTTGAGCCACCAACCTTGCTTTGTTCCTTATGACTATTCCTCTTTCATCTCTCTTATTCCTGAAGACCCATTTTGTTCCTATTGCTCTTTGGCCTTTAGGAAGGTCTACCAGATCCCAAACATCTTGCAGCTTGAACTGCAGTAGCTCTTCTTGCATGGATTCTATCCAACTGGACTCTTTCATAGCATCATGTGCCTTTTTAGGCTCAAGCTGGGATAAAAAGCAAGATAGCACTGTCTGCTGTTGGTCTTGCATTTCTTGAAGCCTACTTTGATTTCTAGTCATCATAGGAGAAGATATATCTCCTATTACCAGCTGTGGAGGATGATTCTTTTGAATTCTGGTGTGATGACTAGGTTCTTCATTAAGTCCCACCTCTAGATTAGAGTCATTCAAGTCAACTGAGATGTTTTCAGCAGCTACTTCTGGTTCTTGATTTTCTTGATTCTCCTCATCTCTACTTTCTTCTTCACTCTGATTTGGTCCAATAGATGGTTTATTTTCACATAAATCCACTGTTGGTATGGGAAAGATCACAGATTGAGGTATATTGTCTTGAACTTGTGTAGTCCCTGATCCTCCACTCCCTGAACCTGCATAATCATCACTACTGAAACCAAAAGAGTTAGTTAGTGAATCAATGTCAAATAGCCACTGAGGACCAGATCCAATTGGATTTGGTGTGTTCTCATTGCATTTTACATTGTCACTTTCTTCAATTATTCTAGAAGAAGAGTTAAAGACTCTGTAAGCCTTACTCTGAGATGAGTAGCCAACAAGAAATCCATCATCTGCTTTGCTATGAAACTTACCTAAGTGAGATTTGGTATTGAGAATTGTACAAGGACACCCAAAAGGTTTGAAAAATCCAATGAAAGGTTTTCTTTTATTTAAAAGCTCATAAGGGGTCTTGTTCTTTGGCTTGACCACTACAACTCTGTTTTGGACATAACAAGCAGTATTAACTGCTTCAGCCCAGAAGGTAATTGGCAGTTTTGAATCAACCAACAGAGATCTAGCAGCCTCTATTAGTGTCCTATTTCTCCTCTCAGCAACTCCATTCTGTTGAGGAGTCCTAGGGGCACTATATTGTCTCTTAATGCCTTTCTCTTCACTGAAGGTGTTTAGATCAAGATTTTGAAATTCAGTCCCATTATCTGATCTAATGACTTTTACTTTTTGATTAGTTTGGTTTTCAATTCTTAGGATAAAGGATTTGATCAGTCCACTTGTCTCATCCTTAGTCCTTAGAAAATATACTCAGGTAAATCCAGAGTAATCATCAACAATAACCAAGCAGTAAGATTTCTTGCCTATACTCATAACATTTGTAGGACCAAACAGATCCATATGCAATAACTGGAGACAAGAACAAATTGTATTTATCTCTTTGGTCTTATGAGAAGTTTTGTGCTGTTTGCCTTTAAGACATGCAACACAATGATCATCACATGAAAATACTTTTGAAGGTAAACCTCTTACAAGGTTGTTTTTAACAAGTTTGTTCATTGTCTTGAAATTCATGTGACACATCCTTCTGTGCCATAGAGAGGATTCATCCACAGAAGCTTTTGAAACAAGACAGTTCAGGGATGAATCACTATCAACATTGTCCAAATCTAAACAATAAACATTGTCCTTTCTTGGAGTTCTAAGTAGTATCATGCTTTCATCAACTACTTTGAACCCTGGAGCAAGGATCATACACTCTGTATTTGTAAATAATATGCTATGTTGTTTGTCACAAACCTGTGATACACTTAACAGGTTGTACTTCAAATGATCAACATAGTAGACATCCTCAAATGTCATCTTACCTTTTGTAACATTACCTTTTCCACTTATTTTACCACCAGTAAGATTATCTCCAAATGCAACATGTTCTCCATTGATATGCTTGAATCCTGAAGGCATGACATGTTGCCTGTCATGTGCCTAGAGCAACCACTATCAACATGCCATATGCTCTTTCCCTTGAGCTGTTGGTTGCCCTGCACATAAGATAAATCAGTTAGTATGTAATAGGAACCCAAGCCAAAGTGGTCTTGGGTACCCCTTTCTCATCAAAATACTTGCATTCTTTCTTGACAAGATTTTTAAACTTTGACTCCTCATTTCTGGAGTACTTTGTCACAATGATAGGCTTGGAAACATTTTTACTAGAAGCGGTACTGGTTTTAGAAGTACTAACTGCCTTAGCAGCACTTGCATGCTTAGCAGTACTAACCTTGTTAGAAGTAGTAACTGTGTTAGCAACAGTAACTGTGTTGGCAGTATTATCTTTTGAAGAGGTACTAACAGTATTAGCAGCATTAATATTTTCAGCAGTACTAACACTGGTAGCAGCAGTAATGCTTCCAGCAGTACTATCCCTGTCAGCAGTACTAACAGTTTTAGTGCTTCTAGGCACCCACATTTTAATACTTTCTTTTAAAATCTTTTTCTTCATGGGGCCTTTACTTTCAACAGATTTCTTTATCACATGTTTCTTTCCAGCCTTCCTATAACCAACAGGTTTTTGCACAAATCTTTGAAAGTTCATCTGTTGGTTAATAGGGTTAAAGAAACAATACTTAGCCAAATGGTTTAACTTTCCACAAATGAAACAAGGCTTTGGTATATTGATTTTACTCAAATCAATGCCTTGTTTTTGTGCCCATTGGTTATTCCAGTTTCTCTGATTTCCCCTTGGTTTATCATGTTTTTGGGGCTCAGATTTAATGCATGCACACTGCTTGCAAGGGATAGGGTTCACAACAGTGGTCTGCTTATAGTGAACCTTCTTGTTCTTTCCCTCAGTCTTCTCTATCTCATTGGACTTGATCCAATGCTTTCCACATCCCTCATTGGTGATAATGTGGTTTTCTATAGGAATCTCACCACTCATAGTGTTGTCTTTATCTTTGACAACTTCTTTCTCAGTTTTATCCTTAACAACTAATTCATCTAAGGGATCTATCTCAGTGGCTCCCTTAGGTAGGTCCTTCCTATCATTTGTTTCTAACAAATCTGAACTAGGAGGAATGTATTTGTTGTTATAGGGTGGTGGTGTGTTATTGTACCCTATTCCTCTTCTCAGTTTATCATGAATCTGAGTTTGTAGCAAAGAATCCATTGCTTTGGAAGCATTGGAAAACTTTTCTACATCTAGTTTGACTTTAGCTAGCTCTCCTCTTAGCTTTTCACTCTCTTCTTTGGATCTAGTCAGTTGAAGTTCTAAGTCATTCTTCTCCTACTTCTAGTAGTTTGTGTCATAAGAGTGTTGAAGCTCATTGGCTTGGAAACCCTTAATCTGTTCTTCAAATCTCTCAACAATCCTAACGTAATCTTTTATGTCCTTATCTAATCTCTTCAGGTCATCACTCATGGTCTGGTTGTGATCCCTGTACCTTTTAACAGTGTTAATGCAATTTTGAGAACAAAGATTGGAAGTTACCTCTGTTGGGAGATATGACACCTCTGCCATTAGAGCTTGGTTCTGGATGGCCTTTTCAGCTTGATCACTCCAATCAAACCCCATGCCTTATTTAGAGACAAGGGCTTGTGCAGAGTTTCTGTTATTATTGAAACTTCCAAATTGAGCTTGTTGGTGGTTATTGTGTTGAGTCATTCCACTTCTGCATTCTCTAGCAAAGTGTCCCTTCTGATGGCATTTATAGCATTCCACCTTAGACTTGTCAAAACCTTCTCCATTTTCTCCTCTTTGTGAGAAGTTGTTCCTTCCAGTTATTTTGATGAACTTCTTAACTCTCATAGAGAACATGGCCATCTGCCATTTAATGTCCATCTCTTCAAGATCATCTGGATGGAGTTGTTCCAAGTCATCATTAATGAGAGAAGAGTTTCCATGACTTGCCAGAAAGGCCTTAAATACAGTTTCAGTGCCTTTCTCTTGGTTTGCTCCATTGGCAGCACTAACTGATTCAGGGTTGGAAGTAGAATCAGTTGATGCTGAAAGGAGTGCAACATTGTGAATATATCCAGAAGGCCCCTTTTTAGCCTCTACCTCAAATTCAAAAACTCTTAGATCATTATAGAGATCATCAAGTTCCTTTTCTTCCAGTTGATCATTCTGTCTGAAAGACACAGTATACATGGTCCATTCATCACTCAGGGACCTTAGAAACTTTCTGTTCAGATCATCTTGATCAATTTGTACTCCCACTGTAGCAAGTTCACCAATAAGCTTGTTGAACCTGTCAAAAGTTTGAGTCATGGACTCATTCTTGGTTGACATAAAGTTCTCATATTGTTGCTTCAGAATGACTTTTTGATTTCTCTTGGTACTTTTGGTACCTGAGAATCTCTTCTCCAGAGCATTCCAGAGCGTCTCTGCATCAGTGCAGTTGCAGAACTGGTGTTGATATTCATTGGGGACAGCCAAGAGCAAAGTGCTCAAGGCTTTCATCTCTGTCTGTCTAATCTTTCTTTCAACATCAGTTTTTGGTGGAGTTCTCTTTCCATCTGCACCAATCTTTCCTGCTTCAGAAGGACCATTCTCTATGATATCCCACATAGAATAGTCAGTGAGGAGTATGTACTGCTTGATTCTGATCTTCCACATATCGAATTCATTGGGTCTGAGCATTGGAACCTTTGAGACAAGAGTACTGTTTGATTCTGCAAAGTTTTCCATGATGAATGAATAGATGTTTCTGAGAGAAAAGGCTCTGATACCACTTGTCAGGATCGATTTCTTAACAAGAATAAAGTCTCAGAAACAATATCAAAGAAGTTGCGGAACAACACTTTGATATTCAATGTAACAGTAATCAAAACAATATATGATAAACAACTTGTAAACTTGTATTCAATTATCAAATCACAAGATTACACACTCAACCTCAATCTTGAAGAACAAGCTCTTTCAAGACGAATTCTACTTCTCTAGAATTAGGATCTATCCCTTGAGGTTGATTCACTCTAGAACTTAGAATAAAAATCTATGTATAAACTATTCTGTCAAATCTATACATATACTGAACAAAAAAATAATCACAAAAAATAAAAAATCTTCAGTATATCTTCCATGAATATCTTCAGCTTTCCATGTTTATGTTTAACCACGATCTCTTCATCATTATCTTCATATTATATTAGAAGCAACATTAACCGAGTCTTGGCAGCATTAACTACTAAGCAACACTAACCACTAGCAGTACTAACTAGCTAAGCAATACTAACTTTGTTCAAGCAGCACTAACTTTGATTAGCAGTATTAATTCTACTAGCAGTAGTAATACTCAGCAGTATTAACTTTGAAGTCTTCTACCAGTAGTAAATCTGAACTAGCAGCATTAACCATACTTAAGCTTTTCTTCAGTTCCCAACACATTTAATGATTTATCTAATGAAAATAAGAGTCAATAAAATTTAATCAATACTGACTCACATCCTACTAGTGCAGATATATCAAGACCCTCTAAAACAATTGGTAAAGCTTCTACAAGTCAAACTCAAAAGGTTTCAAAACAAGCTGATCCAGATAGTACAACTGAAATTGTATCATAACTGAATAAACCGGGATCTACATCAGTCGTATCTGGAAAAAATTAGTCAGAACCTACAGAGGAAGTTGATCAATCACCAATTGCACAAAGTCCAAATGCATCGGAAACTGATCTACCTGCTATCCAGGATGAATTTGACACTTCCAATGATCAGACTGAGAGATGTGTTGCCAAGCACACATAGATGGACAAAGAGTCACCCCCAGAAAACATAATTGGAGATCCAAATGCTAAGGTGTCTACAAGATCTGCGACTGCATCTGCATCTGCCAACTTTTGTATGTTCTCAAACTTCTTAAGCAGTATGGAACCGAAAAAGTCGTCTGAGGCACTTAAAGATTCAGATTGGATTAACGCGATGCAAGACGAGCTGAACGAATTCAAGAGGAATGAAGTGTGGCAGTTAGTACCAAGACCCAAAGAAAAAACCATAGTTGGTACTAAATGGGTATTTCGGAACAAGAAAGACGAAGCACGGTCAGTGGCGCAAGGTTATAATCAGCAAGAAGGTATTGATTATGACGAAACCTATGCACTCATAGCAAGGATTGAGGCTATAAGGATTTTTCTTGCGTATGTTGCACACAAAAACATCAAGGTATACCAGATGGATGTCAAATAAGCATTCCTAACGGTATACTACACGAAGAAGTGTATGTAAGTCAACCTGAAGGCTTCATAGATCCAAAGTTCGTAGACCATGTGTATGTGTTGGACAAAGCACTCTACAGACTGAAGCAAGCTCCACGTGCATGGTATGAAACATTGTCAATTTACCTGACTAAGTCTGGTTTTCGAAAAGGTATTATCGAAACTACTTTATTTCTTAAGAAGAATGGTGATGACTTGATACTTGTACAAATATATGTAGACGATGTTATATTTGGGTCTACAAACCTAGATCGTTGTGATGAGTTTGAAAACATCATGAAGAGCAGGTTCAGATGTCAATGATGGGCGAACTGAATTTTTTCTTAGGCTTGCAAGTAAAACAAACCCCGCAAGGGATTTTCATAAACGAAGCTAAATGTATAAGAGACATGATGAAGAAATTTGACATGAACTCTTCATCACCCATGAAGACTCCAATGCAGTCTGGAAGTCTGTTGAACGCTGATATCTCTGGAAAATCAGTTGATCAACGAACCTATAGAGGCATAATAGGATCTCTTCTCTACTTGACATCAAGTAGGTCTGACATAATGTTTGCTACCTGTTTTTGTGCACGGTATCAGGCTAATCCCAAAGAGTCCCATCTTGCTGTTGTTAAAAGAATCCTAAGATACCTTAAAGGCACACAAGTTTGGGCCTTTGGTATCCGAAATATTCTGGTTTTGAGCTAATTGCCTACACAGATGCAGACCATGCAGGTAATAAGTTAGATAGGAAAAGAACCTCCGGAGCATGTCAGTATTTGGGATACAAATTAGTAAGCTCGTTGTCGAAGAAATAGAACTGTGTGTCAACTTCTACAGCTGAAGCAGAATATGTTGCAGCTGCTAGTTGTTGCTCATAAGTTCTATGGATGAAGACACAACTGAAGGACTATGGATACTCATTCAACAAAGTCCCATTCTACTATGACTCTAAGAGCACAATTACAATAACCTCTAATCCGGTACAACATTCCAAAACAAAACACATCGACATCAGGTACCATTTTATAAAAGATTATGTAGAGAAAAGAAATATAGAAATGCATTTTGTTTCAACATATTTTGAGGTTGCTGACTTGTTCACTAAACCTCTTGATGAAAAGAGATTTAATTTCTTGGTCAGCAAACTTGGAATGTTGAACCTTGATGCATAGTTATATTTTTATTTCTTGTACCTATTGTTGAGGGGGAGTTGAGTCTGTTTTTTATCTGTTTAAGTGTTTTGGTAATTACATATTCTCAAACATTGATACTCTTAACAACCGTGGACTCATGTACAATGAGTACCAAAATCTTATTCTGTTTTGCAGTGTAATAGGTTTTTGTTGTGTATAGAATGATGACATCATGGACTTTGACTTATAATCAAGTCAGATCTAGACTCGTACTTCAATATGATGAGCATATTGCATATATCAAGGGGGAGAAAACAGACAATGTACACTTCAAGGAGGAGCAAAACTGTAAAGTCTGTAAGTGGGTGTGTGAGCCTGTGCTTGAAAAGAGTTTTGGAAATCAGAAAGTATTTTTCAGAGAAAAAGTTGCATTTTTGGGCTTAAAAGTGTTTTTAAATAAACTTCCCATTTTTGGAAAGTGGAACAAAATATTTTTGGAAAGTTTCCATTTTTTGGAAATTTCTCAAAAATTTTCTAAGTATAGGATGCGCATAATGTTGTGCGAGTTTATACTACGTGCACACCATTGCATGCGCAAAGTGTAGAACGCACAGGCAGTGTCATGCGAGTTCTCACTTCGTGCATAGCAAAGGTTGCGAGAAGTACAAAACACGCATCCTATGTCTTGCGAGTTTCCACTTTTCGCACATCAAAGCTTGCGAGTTTCTACTGTTCACAACACTTCGTGCACATAGCTTCATGCGTGAAGTGCACACACACACACACTTGCCATTCATTGTGCGGCAAGTTCCTCTTCTTTGTTCTACGCGAAGTGGGTCATCCTATCAGATTGTGCCACGTCTATGCTAGTTCTCAGAGTATATATTCACGTGTTTTCTAGTTTTGACTCACTTCTCTCAGACAACCTTGCGAGTTCATACACTTAGTGATTTTTTTTGTCTCGAACATATTGTGCGACTTTTCGATTTCATCATTTCCATCGACGATTCAATGTAGGTTTATGGATTTTCATTGCTCATTTCTTGTTTATTAATTTGTTTAGTATCTTTTTGATGTGATTTCCTTGTTCGATTTTACTTTTTCTAGGGTTTCAGATTGTGTATGTGCTTGTGTCTGTTCATCTTCTATTAACACGATACTTGTTTATTTGATTTTGTTGTTCTAAAAAAGTTGTTTGTATTGATGTTTGAGCTCGATTTCTGTATGAGATTTGCTCGATATTATTGATTTGCAGGGATACCTTGACTTGGAATTTCATTGCACTCGAAACTTATGAACTGAATTGTTGAAATTTCGAACAATTGGATTTGGCCTGGACCCATTTGAACTCAAATCTTGACTTTAAAAGATTTCATCATTAAACCTAAATCGAACTTAACAAAATAAAATACGTTAGATTGTTGTGTTAAAAATTTTAACTTGAAATTTGAAATTCAAAATTTAAAGTGAACAGTGATTAGAGTGTTATTGTTTTAGAACAAATAGTCATGAGAGTTCTTCAGTTGAGTTCTTGCTTTTGTGAGTTTTGAAATCCATTATCAGTTCATGCGAGTTCTTCATTAATATCACAGTTCATGCGAGTTTGGGTTTCTTGCGAGTTCATATGTTCTGCGATCTCTAGTCCAACTCTTTGTCATGAGAGTTCTGGACTTAGAATTTAAAATAAAATAAAAAGTTCAATTTTTTTAACCCTTACAGATAATTGAGAATTCATACAATATTACTTCATTTTTTAGAACAAAATCAAACTAACAAGTGTCTTGTTCAGTTTTTATCATTTTTTGTTCAGTTAAGTCATTTTCTTTCTGTAATTTTTGTTCTGTTGCATTTTGATTCTTGCAACACATTGTGCTTATCTTGTGTGCTCAATAGTACATTCATTATGTACTTGATACTGTGTGTATCAAAATCATTTTCTGAAAAACAAGTTTTTGTGCTTATTGCTAGCATATTGGAATCTATCCAATACTTTCTATCTTTTTCAGGTACTCAATGGCAGAAGAACATTCTCGTGATCCAATTGTCCAGATGGATGAAAATGATCGAAATGTGTCAAAAGAGACTCTTATGCCATCTTCCAAATCTAACATTCAATCAGTTGTCGGTGTAGATCCTGATCTTGCCCTAATCAGTCCGTCTGAGTATCTGTTGCTCTACCCAAACAACCACCATATGGATTTTGACGTCCTCAATGTCAATCCACTGGTTATTGAAATTCTGAAGGGACATCCTCTCAACCAGGCTCTAAAAGACACTCCAACAATTCCTTTGCTATACTTACAGCAGGCTTGGAAGACTATCGAATATGTGGTGCAGAGTAACAAGATCAAATTCTTCCAAATCAGGATTGACAATTTCACTTCAATCCTGACCTACCAGAGACTCAGACTTATTCTTGATTTACATTAGGCAGATTCAAGAGAGGGCAGAACCACATTTGACCCATATCCTGTTGACTCAGCAGTATTTGAAGGCATCCGCGCCTTAGGGTATGTGGGTTCATTAACAAAGATCAGCGAATTCAAAAAGACGAATCTACCACCATTCTACTATCAGATGTTCTCCATCATCAACCGCTGTTTGACCTCACGGAACTCAGGCCTTGACAACACCAATATGCACACTTTAAGACTTTTGAATGCTATCGTGTACGATCTGCACGTCGACTACTCAGTGGCATTTTGGACGGAGATTTATGAAAAGGTCATCAGTAAGAGAACTTCAAAGAAACCAATTTATGTGCCATATCAAAGGTTTCTTCAGTTGATCATTCGAAGTATGATCCGATCAAATAGAGATATCCCAAAAAGGTCTCAACTCGAGCTTGCTCCTGAGTTTGAAATCGTTATCTTACAGAAGCAGAAAAAGACCTTTACTTACTCCATGCCTATCCCAGCAACTTTGCTTTCCTATGCCAATCCGAACTCTGAGTGTGTTAGGGAATATAGAGAGTCGATGGGATTTCCATAACCGATTATCCCTACCAAGACTCTAACCTTAGAAGAGCGGAGTCGGTGAGGGTTCCTGTGAGTATGGGAGTCCTGTATCGGGGAGAGTTGAGGGAAATTGTTGAGAGGGGTACAGGAGGGGTTCAGAATTCTCCACCTGAAGTTGTGGGGACTTTGGCACAAGTTTCCAATCGTCTAGAAGTCTCTACATCTCAACCTGACAGGACTATCATTCATCAATCTAGTCCTCAGACAGAGAATGCTAATGAAGGTGAGAATTCTGAAACTGAGTCGGATAGGCAGGCGGATTCTATAGATTCTATTCCTTCTGCTACTTCAGAACATCAACAGGAGAATATTAATGATGCTGATGTTGAAGATGAAAATCTACAACACAGCTTTGGCTTTCTTGATGATGTCTCCTTACACCATGATGATATGGAGATTGACACATGGGGTATAAATATGCTAAGTATGGTTTATGCAGCTGATTAATGTTGCTACGTAATTGTTACTGCTAGACTATCAAGATTACTACTGCTAGTAGAATTAATACTGCTTAAAGAGTTAGTGCTGCTACTTGAATAGTTAGTACTGCTTGTAGAGTTAGTACTGCTAGTAGTTAGTACTTCTGAAGATTAATGCTGCAGAAGATGGTTAATACTTCTGAAGATAATTAGTGCTGCTTCTAAAGATAAAGATGATTTGGAGATAAAGACAAGCTGGAGATAAGATTGAAGATAATTATGGTATTGATGTTGAAGATCAACTGTATTTTGATAATTATCTTGTATTCAGTCTTGTATATATAGTTTTTGTTTTTAGAGAGAATTAACCTCAAGACTAGTTTAGATCCTTTCTATAGAGAAGCATAGAATATCTGTTGAGTTTGTTCAACAGATTGAGGTTTTGTGTGTAATCATCAAGTTGAATCAATATAAACTTGTGATTTGAGTTTTACATACTGTTTCATTGATTGTTAGTGTTAAAGTGTTTTTCCGCAACTTCTTTAGCATTGATTCTGAGTGTGTGTGAATTAAATTCTTGTTTGAATTTCGATCCTGACAAGTGGTATCAGAGCCTTGTTAAACTCAGAAAAACAACAATAATCATGGACGGTTCAAGTGATAGTGTTCTGGTCTCAAAGGTTCCAATGCTCAGATCTAATGAGTTTGACATGTGGAAGATAAGGATCAGGCAATACATCCTTCTCACAGATTACTCTATGTGGGACATCATTGAGAATGGCCCATCTAATGAAGGAAAGATTGGAGCAGATGAAAAAAGAATCCCACCAAAGACAGATGGAGAGAGGAAGATAAGGCAGACAGAGATGAAAGCCTTTAGCACACTGCTCTTGGCTATTCCCAATGAGTATCAACACCAATTATGCAACTGCACTGATGCCCAGATGCTTTGGAATGCTCTAGAGAAGAGATTCTCTGGTACCAAAAGTACCAAGAGAAATCAGAAGGCAATATTGAAACAACTGTATGAAAACTTCATGTCAACTAAGAATGAGTCCATGACTCAAACTTTTGACAGGTTTAACATGTTGATTGGTGAACTAGCTACTGTTGGAGTGCAGATTGATCAAGATGATGTAAACAGAAAGTTCTTAAGGTCCCTTGGAGATGAATGGACCATGTATACTGTCTCCTTCAGACAGGATGATAAGCTGGAGGACAAAGAACTAGACGATCTTTATAATGACTTAAGGGTGTTTTAGATTGAAGTTGAAGCCAAGAAAAGACCATCTGGATACACTCATAATGCTGCTCTTTTATCATCTTCTTCTTCTACTGTTTCTACTGCTAATACATAATCAGTTAGTACTGCTTATGTATCTAAGCAGGATGTATCTAATGACTCTGTATTAGAAGCTTTTCTTGCTAGTCATGCTAATTCTGGTTTAATTAATGATGATCTTGAACAGATTAATGCAGATGACCTTGAGGAGATGGATATAAAGTGGCAGATGGCCATGCTAACTATGAGGTTCAAGAGATTCATAAAGAGGACTGGAAGGAAAAACTTTTCTCAGAGGAGAGAAGATGGTGTTAGGTTTGACAAGTCAAAGGTGGAGTTCTACAAGTGTCACAAGATGGGACACTTTGCAAAAGAATGCAGAGGAGGAACTCCTCAACAATATGGCAGCAACCACCAGCAAGCACATTCCTCAAGCTTCCAAAACAACAGGAACTCCAGTCAAGCTCTTGTTTCTCAAGAAGGAATGGGATTTGATTGGAGTGATCAAGCAGAAGAAGCTGTTCAGAATCAAGCCCTGATGGCAGAAGTCTCAGAATCTTCAAGCACAGATATTCCAACAGAGGTAAAAACTAAACTGTGTACTGAAGAGTGTCTTCAGACTGTTAAAAAGTACATGGATCATAACCAAAGCATGAGTGACGACCTTAAAAGGTTAGAAAGAGATATAAGAGAGTATAAAGTGATTGTTGAGAAGTTTGAAGATCAAATCAAGGCTTACAAGGCAAATGAACTTCAGCATTACTATGACACAAATTACTGGAAGTGGGAGAAAGATCAATTAGAGTTTCAAATAGAAAAATCTAAAGAGGAGTGTGAGAAGATAAAGAGTGAGTATGAGAAAGATAAGCTTGACATTGAGAAGTTTTCTTATGCTTCCAAAGCAATGGACTCTTTGCTTAAAGCTCAAGTTCATGATAAGATCAAGAGTGGTATAGGATACAATGCAACACCTCCACCTTATAACAATAATTATATACCTCCCTCTTCAGATCTCTTAGAGAACCAAAATAAGAAGGACTTACCTATAGGAGCAACAGAAGTAGATCCTATAGATAGTGTGGTGGTTGAAGAAAAGAATGAGGAAGAGAATTCTGAGAATAAGAATGCAGAAGAGATTCCTGTAGAAAATCAAATCCTTACCAATGAAGAGGGGAGGGGTAAACCATTCATCAAGAGTGAACAGGTGGATAGCTCAAAGAGAGAAAAGGGAAAGGTACAGGGAGTCCACTATATGCAGACCACAGTTGTGAATCCCTATACATGTAAACAACATCAGCCCCAAAAACATGATAAAACAAGGGGTAATCAAAGAAACTGGAATAATCAGTGGACACAAAAACGAGGGGTTGATCTGAGTAAAATCAATAGACCAAAACCTTGCTTTATTTGTGGAAAGCTTAATCATATTGCCAAATATTGTTATTTCAATCCTATGAACTAGAGGATAAACTTTCAAAGACATATACAAAATCCTGTTGGTTATAGGAATCAAAGAAGGAATCATATGGCTGAAAATGTAAAAAGAGCACCTTTAAAAGCTGATGCTCAAAACAAGTTTGCAAAATCAAAGAAAAATACTCCTAATAAGTCAAGGAGTAACTTAATGAAGAAGAAAGCAAAGAACTTTGTCCAAGTATGGGTCCCAATAGTAAAGAAATTTGTTAGTACTGCTACTTCAAATAGTATTGCTGACAGAAATAATGCTGCTGCAAACAATACTACTGCTAACAATGTTAGTACTGCTAATCCAATTAGTACTGCTAATCCAATTAGTATTGCTAATGATGTTAGTACTGCTAACAAAGTTAGTACTGCCAATCAAGTTAGTACTGCTTCCAGTAACAGACCCATTATTGTGACAAAGTATTCAAGCCATAAGATTCCCCAGTCTGAAAAGCTCATCAAAACTGATTGTGAATATGTTGATGAGAATGGGAAACCCAAGACCACTTTGGCTTGGGTTACTACTAAAAACTAACTGTTCCACTTTATGTGCAGGGCAACCAACAGCAAAAAGGGAAGAGCATTTGGCATATTGATAGTGGTTGCTCTAGGCACATGACAGGCAACAAGTCCTGCCTACAAAACTTCAAAATAATTGATGGAGGACATGTTGCATTTGGTGATAATCCATCTGGAGGAAAGATTAGTGAAAAGGTAATGTGTCAAAGGGTAAGATGACCTTTGAGGATGTCTACTATGTTGAGCAATTGAGATACAACCTATTAATTGTATCACAGGTTTGTGACAAGAAACATAGTATATTGTTTACTGATACTGAATGTATTATCCTTGCTAAAGGGTTCAAGGTAGTTGATGAAAGTATGATACTACTGAGAACACCAAGAAAGGACAATGTTTATTGCTTGGATTTAGAGAATGTATCGAATGATTCATCATTTAATTGTCTATTTTCAAAAGCCTCTGTTGATGAATCATCTCTTTGGCACAAAAGGATGGGTCACATGAGCTTTAAAACAATGAATAATCTTGTGAAAAACAATCTTGTAAGAGGTTTACCACAAAAGGTATTTTCATATGATGATCATTGTGTAGCATGTCTTAAAGGCAAACAACACAAAACTTCTCATAAGTCCAAAGAGATAAATATAATCTCTTCACCTCTAATTTTATTGCATATGGATCTGTTTGGTCCTACAAATGTGATGAGTATTGGCAAGAAATCTTACTTCTTAGTTATTGTTGATGATTTCTCTAGATTCACTTGGGTCTATTTTCTGAGGACAAAGGATGAGACAAATTGACTGATCAAATCCTTTATTCTCAGAGTTGAAAACCAAACAAATCAAAGAGTTAAAATCATTAGGTCTGATAATGGAACTGAATTTAAAAACCATGATCTAAACAACTTTTGTGAGGAAAAAGGTATTGAGAGACAATACAGTGCTCCTAGGACCCCTCAACAGAATGGAGTTGCTGAGAGGAGAAATAAGACACTGATTGAAGCTGCAAGATCCCTGTTGGTAGATTCAAAACTGCCAGTTACATTTTGGGCAGAAGCAGTTAATACTGCTTGTTATGTTCAAAACAGGGTTCTAATAGTTAAATCTCAAGTCAAGACACCATATGAACATTTTAACAAGAAGAAACCTTTTATTGGATTTTTCAAACCATTTGGGTGTGCTTGCACAATTCTTAATACCAAAACTTACTTAGGCAAGTTTGATAGCAAATCAGATGATGGATTTTTGGTTGGTTACTCATCCCAAAGTAAGGCTTACAGAGTTTTTAATACCTCTTCTAAAATAATTGAGGAAAGTGACAATGTCAAATGCAATGAGAGCACACCAAATAAACTTGGTACAGGCCTTGATTGGCTTTTTGACATTGATTCACTAACTAATTCTTTGGGTTTCAGTTATGAGAATAATGCAGGAACAGGGACAGAATCAGTACAAGACAAAAGACAAGAGTTTGTGCTATTCCCAATCCCTACAGCAGATTCTACTGAACCCTGTGTTCAAGAGAAGAAAGATGCTTCAGATTCAAAGGATATTGAAACTGCTCAGAATGAAGAGGAGAGAGGTGAAAAGGAGGATCATCTTTTGACTTCAGAATAGCTATAACCTGAGATGCTTGCATTGGCAGAAGATGATACTGATGATGAGAACTCCTCAGTGTTTGGTGGTAGCTCTCCTGAAAAGAATGACTCTAATCTGGATGCAGAGATTAATGAAGAGGTTATTCATCAAACAAAAGTGCATAAAGATCATCCTCCTCAGTTGGTGATTGGTGACATTAATTCTCCAATCATCACAAGGAATCAGAGTAAGTTGGGAGGATTAAAATACATACAATCAGGTTTACTATCTTGCTTTCTATCTCAGTGCAATGAAAGACCCAAGCTGGATAGAAGCAATGCAAGAGGAGCTGCTGCAATTTGTACTGCAAAATGTATGGGATTTGGTAGAACTGCCTAAAGACACAGAGCTATAGGGACAAAATGGATTTTCAGAAACAAGAAGGATGAGAGAGGAATAGTGATCAAGAACAAGGCTAGATTGGTAGCACAGGGGTACACTCAAGAAGAAGGAATTGATTATGAAGAGGTTTTTGCACCAGTGGCTAGAATTGAGGCAATTAGGCTGTTTTTAGCCTATGCTTCTTTCATGAAGTTCAAAGTCTACCAAATGGATGTGAGAAGTGCTTTTCTATATGGCAAAATTGAAGAAGAAGTATATGTCTGTCAGCCTCCAGGGTTTGAAAATCCCAAGTATCCTGACAGAGTATACAAATTGAAGAAAGCATTGTATGGACTACATCAAGCACCAAGAGCTTGGTATGACACCTTGTCTACCTATCTCTTGGAAAATGATTTTGAGAGAGGAACCATTGACAAGACTCTATTTATTCAAAGGAAGAAGAAGGACATCATGTTAGTGCAAATCTATGTGGATGACATCATCTTTGGATCCACGAAAGATCAATTGAGCAGAGATTTTGAAGAATTAATGCATAAGAGATTCAAGATGAGTTATATGGGTGAACTTACTTTCTTCCTTGGGCTACAAGTTAACCAGCAACAAGATGGAATCTTCATAATCCAAACCAAGTATGTGTAGGATATTTTAACCAAGTTTGGGTTCTCAGATTCCAAGCCTGCAAGCACACCCATAGAGACACACAAACAGATTACTGCAGATCTTGAGGGGGAGGATGTGTATGTTCATTATTACAGATCCATGATTGGCTCTCTCATGTATCTCACAGCTTCTAGACCAGATATCATGTTCCCTGTTTGTGTATGTGCAAGATTTCAAGTTAGGCCAAAGCAATCACATTTTCAAGAAGTCAAGAGGATATTCAGATATCTCAAAGGTCAACCTAGATTAGGACTTTGGTATCCTCATGACTCACCATTTGACCTCCTTGCATATTCAGATAGTGATTTGGGTGGAGCTAACTTGGACAGAAAGTCTACAACTGGAGGATGTCAGTTTTTGGGTGCAAGACTAGTATCATGGCAGTGTAAGAAGCAAACCACAATGTCCACTTCAAGAACAGAAGCAGAATACATAGCTGCTGCAAGCTGCTACTCACAAGTGCTATGGATTCAGAATCAAATGATGGACTATGGTATGACATTTCTTCACACTCCTATTTTCATAGACAACAACAGTGCTATTAGCATTGTTAATAATCCTGTCAAGCATTCAAAAACAAAGCATATAGAAATAAGGTACCATTTTATCAGAGACTGTAATGAGAAGAAGCTAATTCGGGTTAATAAAGTACACACAAGTAACCAGTTTGCTGATCTATTCACAAAAGCTTTTGATGTGGGTAGATTCACATTCTTGGTCACAAGTGTGGGCATGATGAACAATGAATAAGTATACTCTCATTCTCTTTATGTACCTATATAGATTCCTCCTTAGTTACTTTCATTAAATTGGTGATATTAACCTCTGTGTGTTTAAAGTGTTTCGGATTGTTTTGATTAGATACTGGGCACTTCTCGTTCAGTTAACACTGCTCACTGCATTACTCATAATAACAGTTCAAAAATGGTTAAGTATGGTTACTACTACTAGGTGGTTTATACTGCCAGTGCAAAGTTACTACTGCTTGCTTTTTTTATACTGCTAATCATTGTTACTACTGCTGGTACATGTTAATACTACTAGTATGTGTTAGTACTGCTAGTCTGTGTTAGTACTGCTAGTCTGTGTTAATACTGCTAGTCTGTGTTAATACTGCTAGTCTGTGTTAGTACTGCCAGTATGTGTTACTACTGCTATTATAAGTTAATACTGTGCGTTCGTTAATACTGCCAGGGTAATTAGTACTGCTTCTAACTTACTCCCTTCACCTATAAATACCCTGTATGCCAAATTACAAACGGCTCTTTGAATTTCATACTAGTGTACTCTCTCTCTCTCTCTCTCTCTCTCTCTCTTTCTCTCTCTCTCTCTCTCTCTCTCTTGTTCTCTTGAATTCTCTCTTACCAGTGCGTAACCCTAGCTTCGACCAATCGCTCAAGAAGATGGTTGAACTGATGTTTGTTGATGAACACAATGAATTGGCAATGCTACTCAAACCAAAGCAAGCAGAAGGATTTCATCAGATTGTGGATTTCCTAATATCCTCACACATAACCCACGCATTAACTGTCAATCCCACAATTTGTGTGGAACACCAAAGGCAGTTTTGGGCCAATGCTGCTATTCATACTGAAGATGGCAATCAGGTCATCAAAACAAGGGTGTGTGATAAACCCCTGACAATCACAGAAGGAGGTATTCACATTCATCTACGACTAGATGATGCCTCAGGTATAACCTCTTTACCCAAGGAAGATCTCTTCGAAGCTCTTAGTAATATGGGGTATTAAGGTCCCACTGATGTCTTCAAATTTTTCAAGAACAGATTCTCACCACAGTGGAGATTCTTTGTTCATACCCTTCAACACTGTATTTCAAGGAAAACAACCAGCTGGAGTGAGTTCAGCAGTAGCATTGCTTATGCTATGGCCTGCTTAGCAACCTCCAGGAAGTTCAATTTTTCACAAATGATCTTAAATGACTTACTGTCAAACCTAGATACCAAAACAAAGTCTTTTTATATGTATCCCAGGTTTGTACAAGAGATTATACTGAAAGAATTGACGGATTTACCTCATTTTAATGAGGTATATGTACCAAAGGTCCCGAAAGGGAAGGTGTTATCTAATATGAGGAGGCCTAGTAAGGACTTCTCAGGTATTGACACACCATTGTTCTCTACAATGATGGGTGTGTCTCCTTCCCATGGTGAGGCATCAGTGTCAAAGCCCTCATCTGACAACCAAACTAATGACCTTCCCACACCACTTATTTATATTAACATCCCTCAGTCCCTTCTTAAAAAGCCAACTTCACCCATCACTCATACTTATATAAGGAAAAAGGTAAAGAAGGTTCCTTCCCTTCTTGTACCTTCACCCACAAAGCCTTCAAGCCCTCTAATGGAGCATTCTCCATTAGAGAATATCCAAAGGGAAACCACAGGGGTGTCTCCCAACCCCAAGAAAGTGCTCAATAAGGAGAAGGAAGAGCATATGGGCTGTAAGGCTCACACTACTGACTTTGCACAAAGTGCAGGGGGGACAGTGTGAACATAACTAAGACCTTCCCCATGGCAACTTTGGGTGAGAAATCATCCAAAGGTCCCAGGTGCCAAGAAACCAAAGGGGTGAAGGGTGCTTCTGCTAGGCAGAAGACCTCTACTACTAAGAGATCCAAGGATCCTTCAAGGGTGGTAAACACACCCAAAGGAGGTGTGGACAGATATAACTACCAGGAATTGATGGATACTATGGGAAACATTAATCTTGATGTCATCAAGCAAGGCATATATATAGAGGAGATGAAATTGATAATTCTATCTCAACAAGTGCAGATTACCAAATTGAAGAAGATGGTGATGAAGTTGGTACAGAAAAAGAAAAGAAAGCAGTATGTCTTGAAGAAGAGGGGAGATGCTTTCAACAAGGGGGAGAAACAAGATGAAGGGGAGAAACACAGTCCTATTGATATGGAAGCACAGTTTGAGGGGGAGCTGAATAAGGAAACAGAAAATAGCAAAGCAGCAGAAACATCATTGTCCAGAGAGGAAATGGAGATTGCAGAAACCTTGGTCAAAGCTAAGAATGACACTCCCAAAGCAACTCAAAAGGCTAAGGGAGTAATAATCAAAGAATGAGGTTTAGAAAAGAAAGAAAAAGAGGTCAGTATGGAGGATGCAAAGAAAAATGGAAAGGAGAAGATGGTTGAATCTGAGCAACCTTTAAAGAAAAAGAATCAGATAGGGTTAGATGAAGAAGTGGCCAAACAACTTCAAGCAGAGTTGGAAAAGGAAGAAGAAATTCAATCTGCCAAATACAGAGAGCTTGCACTAGATATGGCTAAAAGGTTGAATGAAGAGTTTCAAAAGAGTTTGAAAACTGCAGTTGCTGCCAAGATAGTTACAAAGAAGGCTTCAAGACAAAGGCTGGCATTAAAGCAAAGACAGAGACAACCCTCAAAGACCTTCCTGGCTAATCAAGAAAGGAGGAAAATGATAAACTTCCTAAAAGGAGCTCTTGGAGTTCCTGAAGGAATGTTTACTAACATGGCCTATGGTAGGATAGAGGAGTTGTATGCAAAGGAGATGGCAAATCTGAAAGGGGACTTAACTCAAAGGGTTGAGTTTGAAAGACAAATGAAAGAGAGACATGATCTCAATATCCAACAACCCTTCCCTGAGAGTGAGGAAACCACTCCTTCAAAAGAAAAGGCTGAAGAAAAGAAGGAAGAACATGTTGATGTGGAAGTCAAATCTGCCAAGAGAGTGAAAACAATAGCTTCCAAGAAACTTGTTGGATCATAATTGTATTCAAGATTAAAGGGTCTAAACTGTATTTGATTGATAGTTAAAGTTAAAGGGTTTAAAGTGTAATATGTTAATAGTTATTTGTAAATGGGCCTAAAGTTTGTTAGAAAGCCCATTAAGTGTTAGAAAGCCCATATGGCTTAGGTATTTATTGTTTTAACTAATTAGGTTTTAGGTTTAATCCTCATATTTACAATAATAATATTATAGTGAGGTATAAAGGTTTCTCTGTATTCAAGGGTATCAAGAACACTCAAGGTTTCATTGTTTATTCAAGGGATTGGTATGTTACTCTGATTTATATATCTATTGATTATTATTGTGTTGCTTGATTACTTGATTGATTGTTTACCAACTAGATTAATCTGGGATAACAATTGGTATCAGAGCCTAAAGAATCAAGTTAATTGGATTAAAAACACTGTTCATCGATTTTTCTATGTTCATCGACTATTGACTGTGCGTTAATCGATTTCTCAAATTGATGTGTTTATTGGTTTAAAGTTGATCTGATTAGAAGCGTTTTATGCTGCTGAAAGTTATCTAAATAGTTAATTGCAATTAAAATCTCAAATCGATTTATATTTACTGGGTTTGTATACAAGTCGCACGGTGTTCTTCAAATTGAATTCTTAAAAGCTGATTTTAATCTTCAAGTTTGATTCCATTGTGTTCGATATATGTTACTTGGTGCAAAAGGTTGATATTTGGATTCAATTTCTGTGTTTATTGTGTTTTATGGGGAAATCTTCATCGTTCTGGTTCGACTTCTAGGTTGGTTAAGAACATACCGGTCGAACACCATATAGGTCGAAGATTATATCGGTCTTGCATATTATCGGTCTAATTTTGTTCCGGTCATAACAGTTTATCGGTCTAATCATCTTACCGGTCGAACACAACATCGGTCCTTAGCACCATACCGGTCCTTACTCTTCTAGTCGAATACCATTTATCGGTCCTTAGTATTCGACCAATACACTCTCAGCTCACCCCGGTCTAAGGAAGTCCCGATCGAAGACCATTACTGGTCAAAGACCTCTATCGGTCTAAGCATACTTCCGGTCGAACAAGTTACCGGTCGAATCAATTTTACCGGTCAAGCATAGTTCCAGTCTTACATCTTACCGGTCTTTGCACTTCCCCGGTCGACACAAGGTGAGACTTCAAAGAGACTTAGCGGGACCCCCGTGCTAAGTCTGCGAAGGGGGACAAAGTTCTGTTTGAGATCAACTGTTTCTTTTTGTTCAGTATTATTTGAAGCGTTATACTGATTGAAAGGACTGCATTTAATTATTTTTGGAAATCTTTTTTCTGGAAATTTTTGAGTGTGATTTTTATTTTGATTCTAACGATCTCATCTAGTTGGTTGTCTTGGTACCGAAAAGTCTGTTTACTAACCGTACAACTAAGATGTCGAATCAGCTTCTCTCAATGGGCTCTCAAGTCAAACCTCCTGTCCTCATGGCTAATGAGTATCAGCAATGGAAGATCAGAATGATCCAGTTTCTGAATCACAAGAACAGAGAGTTCATGAAAGTAATCATTGAGGGTCCACAAACTCCTATGATCAAAGTCAAGGGTCAAGCTGCTACAGATTCGTCATCAGAAATCCCTGACAGAGAGGTTCCTAAACCTTATAAGTTCTTCAATGAAAAGCAGAAAGAACAGTATAAGACAGAAGAAGAGGCTCTAATCTATCTGACAATGGAAATTCCAAACGACATCTACAATCATGTCGACAGTCAGAGTACTGCTAAAGGCATCTGGGATGAACTAGCAAGGCAGTTTGAAGGAAGTGAAGCCTCCATACAAGCAAAGCAGAATCTATGCATAAATGCATACGAGGGATTTCATGCAAAAGAAGGAGAGTTGCTATTAGATACCTACAACAGATACAACATCATCCTCAATGACTTGCGGAGGAACAATATCTCTAAATCTACTTCTGAGATAAATTAAAAGTTCATCAAGAATCTGAATCCAGAATGGAAGAACTTTGCTATCAACCTTCAGATGTCCAAGAATATGGCTCGAGAAAATGTCACTGATATCTTCTCTACTCTTGCTCAACATGAGGATGAGGTGAGATCAATCAATAATGAGTCTAATCATCTGAAGGATTCTGTGACTCTCATAGCTGGAAAAGGTTCTGTATCCTCTGCAAGGTCGAAGAAAAAGGTGTCTAAAGCTCTAGTTACCGAAGTTACTGACTCTGACTCTGATTCGAGCGATGAAGAACTGGAATTTGATTCAGATACTGATATTCAAAAGTTCTCTGAAGACTTGGCTCTCATTACGCGACGATTCAAGAAGAGCTTTGGCAAGAAAAGATTCTACTCAAAGCCAAAGTATGATGGATACAAGAAAGAGAAGTCTGAGATGCGATACAAGCCAAGGCATGGAAAGAGAGAGGAAGGACGAGAAGACAAGAAGGAAGATAGAAGAGAAGGAAAGAGAGAGGAGAAGTGAGAAGAACAAAAGGATGAACCAGGAAGATGCTACAACTGTGGCAAATTTGGGCATTTCTCGAGAGACTGCAAGTTCAAGAAAGTAAAGAACTCAGAGTACTATGCAAGAAAGTCACTTATTGCCAAGAAAGTTGAAGAAGAAAAAGTGCTAATGGCTGAAGAAGAGAACTGGTTGTATCAAAGTTCCGATGAAGAGGAGCAAGCTCACTTCACCCAAGTCTCTTATATGGCAAAGTTGGAAGGTTACGATGAAGACTCTGAGACACAATCCTAAGATGCAAACTCTGAGGTAAGTGACAATTCTGAACTTATTGAATCTTTAATGGTCCAAATACATGGTATGAAAGATGAATTTGCTTTACTGAATGGCAAACTTAGCTCTACACATCAATCTGCATCAAGCCTTCGTGATGAAAATGCCATTTTAAAAGTTGTTGTGGAAGAAAAAGAAAAGAAAAAAGACAATTTAAAAGCTGAAAAAGCGTCGTTAAAAGAAAAAATATCTGGTTTAGAAACAGATCTTGTGAATCTTAATGCTGAAAAGGGTGAGTTTCAAATAAAATTTGAAGTTTGTTATAAAGAAAGAAATGAAGCATACACCAAAATCAAGCAACTGGAGGACATTAATATGAAACGAGGTCAGACTGAGCAAACATTAAATCTGTTGACCAATAAACTCCAAGACGAAAGGTTTTATAAACTGAAACCATGTTTGGGTGTGCCAACTAATGAAATTTTGAAAAAGGCACCGGAGCATCTATATAATTTTGATAAATTCGGCTCCGCAATCAGACCCATTCCTGACATTCGTGAAACTTTTGTTGAAGCAAGTACTCCTAAACCTTCTAAAGAGACCAAAGGTCAAGAAGAAATGGGAAAGAGCAAGTCTGGTGACACTGATTCTCAAAATATTTTTAAATCAATTGGTTTTCAATATGGTGATTTAAACAAAAGCTATGCGACTCGAAAGATCGAATTTACTGAGTTTGAATCACTATTTACCACACCTTCAAACGAATCAGTTAGCACCAACACAGTTCTACCTGAGACTGCATGCAAATATGATGAGTATGAATCGGATGTTGATCCATCTACTATGCCATCAGTCTCAAATCCCATTGCTTCTAAACCTTTACTTGTTGAAGAGGTTGAAGAAGAAACTGTAAACACGAATGAATCTTGTTTGAAAAATAATAAAACGGAGTTTATTGAGTCCATGACAGAAGAATTACTTTCTGAAATGATGAATGCTTCAGACTTTGATCCTGCTTCTATTTCAAAGGAGTCAAATTTTGTGAATGATAATACATCTGAATTGATGAACCAAATTGATATGTTGCAACAGTCTCTTGATGAGGTTGAAGATGAAAACTTTGATCTCAAACATAAACTTGAAAAGTCTTTAAAAGTAAATCAAGAGCTTTGCATAGAGATCAATGATTTGAAAGTTACTATGTTTAAAAATGCTTCAAGTGATAAACATATGTTCAATGATCCAAGTTGGAAGGTAAGAACCAATCCAGAATTTGATGCTCCTGCAAAAACTACAGTTGTTTACTCTGATTGTCCTGAATATCCACCGAGTATTTTTGAAAAAAGTGAGACTTCAAAGAGCACTAGAAAAGAACCACCTTCTAAGTTAGAGACTAACAAGGTTCCTGTTTCTGTTTCAGATATAAAAGGAAATGGAGTTGGGAAGAGTAAGAAGAATAAAGATCTTAGTTTGAATAAAAAGAATAGTTTGAATTCTAGTAGTTGTCCTACAGACAGTGTTATTTTGAATAGTACTTCTTTTCATAAACATGAATGTAAGATTTGTTCCGATAAATCTAAGTTTATGAATTTTGCTCAAAAGAATCTTTATTGCAAACACTGTTGGGATAATTTATTCAAATACTACTCCCCTCCTAAGTCCAAAAAGAATAAAAGCAAAGCTAAGATGAACTCTAAGTCTAATTCTAATTATGATTCTGCTACATAACCTAAAGTGTATCGAGCTAAGGTTGCCAATCCTACTTCTAAAAAGCACTTTCAGGAATTAAATGTTAAGATGGTTTGGAAATGGGTTCCAAAACCGCGTTATGAATGGAGAGTGAAAGTCAAACCAGATGATATTCCTGAGTTGCTTGATGCTAACCGCGAAGGACCCATCCTGATATGGGTGCCTAAGCAAAACTAATTGTCTCTTTTGCAGGCCTGTCGATTGTGGGTAATAGATTCCGGATGTTCACGCCACATGACAGGATTCAAGCACCTCTTGCATAACTATGTGGAGGAGCCTGCCGGAGCAGTTAGATTTGCCAATTCTGAAGCCGAAGGCCACGTCAGAGGATATGGAATGCTCGATAACGGTGTTGTGAAGATTCAAAAAGTGCTATATGTTGAAGGGCTTGATCACAATCTGTTCAGTACCAGTCACTTCTGTGACATGCAATATCAAGTCCGCTTCACAACCACTCATTGCTATCTAGAAGATCACGATGGTTACGAAGTCTTCAAAGCTGAGCGCCATGGAAATCTATACTATGTAGATTTTTCTACACTGTCTGCCACACGTCCAGTATGCCTACTAGCCAAAGCTTCCAAAGCACAATCGTGGACGTGGCATCGACGCTTGTCTCATAAGAATTTCCGATCTATAGCGAAGCTACAGAGACAAGGTCTGGTCAAAGGTCTACCAGAAATGAGGTTCGAAAAAGACTCACTGTGTTCTGCATGTGAGTTGGGCAAAATGAAGCGAAGCTCCTTCAAGTCCAAAGCTGAATCATCGACCTCATCTGCACTGGAACTTCTTCATATGGACCTTTGTGGCCCAATGCGCACAACATCTATCAACGGAAAGAAATATGTGTTGGTAATGATAGATGACTACTCAAGGTATACATGGCTCGAGTTTCTTCGCAACAAGTCAGATACGCCAGAGTTGATTATCGCTTTCATCAAGCGCATTCAAGTACGTGTTCAACTGCCAGTCAGAACCATTCACAGTGACAATGGAACGGAGTTGAAGAATGACACCCTGAAGAGTTATCTTACTTCTGTGGGTATTTCACATAATTTCTCCGCCGCCTACACTCCGCAACAGAACGACATTGTTGAACGGAAGAATCACACACTTGTTGAAGCAACTCGTACTATGCTTGCTTACTCAGATCTACCCAGGTACCTTTGGGCCGAGGCAGTCGGTACAACATGTTTTACACAGAACCGTACCATTGTGGTCAAGCGCTTTAATAAGACAACATATGAGTTAATCAACAATCGTACACCTAACATCAAGTTCCTTCGTGTATTTAGTTGCAGGTGTTACATTCTAAAATAGCGTCAAGGATTATCAAAGTTTGATAAGAAAGCGGATGAAGGATATCTCGTTGGATACTCTCTGACCTCCAAAGCTTATCGAATTTACATTATTTGAACAAAGACGGTTGTTGAGAGCATGAATGTCTCCTTTGATGAGAATTCTACAAGGACTTCTAGACACAACAGTTCAGAACTCGTACTTAAGGACAAAGCTTCTATTCAATCCCGAATAGAACCAGCTACCAAAGGATCCACTTCTACACACTCTAACTCTACTTCATCTGAGTTAGATTTACTGTTTATTGATGCCTTTGATGATATATGTGCAGATTTTGAAAAAGGCATATCAACATCAATAACAAGTGGACCTTCCGAATAAGTCACTGAAACTTCATCTCCATCAGGTACGTCAACAAAGTTAGTTTATGACTCTACTAATGCTGAATCCGTCTCTATAGATAGTTCTTCTGGAAACGAAGTCCCGAGCACTTCAACTGCTAGCCCAGAAGCTTCAGTATCAGAAACACCAATACAAGATGTCCCGAGTACATCTATGGAGCAACCTGCCGTGCATGATGAAAACGATGCATCGAATATGCAACAAACAGTTGAAGCTCTACTAAGCACACATCGTTGGACTAAGGATTATCCCCTGACCAATGTGATAGGTGGCGTACAATCTGGTGTCACGACAAGATCTGCAACAGTTAACTTCTGCATGTTTTCAAGCATCCTCAGTTCCTTAGAGCCAAAGAAAGCGGCTGAAGCTCTACGTGATCCATTCTGGATTTCTGCTATGCAAGACGAGCTTCTACAATTCGAAAGGAATAAGGTATGGCGCTTGATTCCACTACCTAAAGGTAAATCCGTTATTGGAACAAAGTGGGTGTTCATAAATAAGAAAGACGAAGATGGAGTAGTCGTGAGAAGCAAAGCTCGACTGGTCGCCAAAGGGTATTGTCAACAAGAGGGCATTGAATATGATGAAACATTCGCCCCGGTTGCAAGGATCGAAGCCATCAGAATCTTTCTAGCATATGCAGCGCACAAAAACTTTACAGTCTATCAGATGGATGTAAAGTCGGCTTTCTTGAACGGCATTCTGCATGAGGAGGTCTACGTGGCTCAACCTGAAGGTTTTGTTGATCCTCATCACCCTGATCATGTCTACGTCCTAGACAAAGCACTGTATTGTCTTAAACAAGCACCGCGAGCCTGGTATGAAACTCTCACTAAATTTCTACTTGCTTCTGGTTTCAAGAAAGGTACTGTTGATACAACCTTATTTCTTAAAAGGCAAGGTGAGGACTTGATTCTTATTCAGATTTATGTTGACGACATAATATTTGGGTCGACAAATCCGAAATTTTGCAAGAACTTTTCAAAGATAATGGAAACAAAGTTTGAGACGTCGATGATGGCTGAATTAAATTTCTTTCTTGGTCTACAAGTAAAGCAATTACCCGAAGGCATATTTATTAATCAAGCTAAATATATAAACGATATTTTGAAAAAGTTCAATATGTCAGATAGTTCAGTCATGAAAACACCAATGGCTACTGGTACACTCTTAGACGCGGATCCCTCCGGGAAACCTGTTGATCAAAAGGTGTATCATAGCATGATTGGTTCTTTACTTTATCTGACTACCAGTCTCTTGGATATAATGTTTGCCACATGTTTTTGTGCGAGATATCAGTGTAATCCTAAAGAGTCGCACTTAACTGATGTTAAGCGAATCCTTAGATATATCAAAGGTTCTCCTAATCTAGGCCTTTGGTATCCAAAGGGTTCTCGTTTTGAACTAACTACCTTTACAGATGCTGATCATGCAGGATGTAAGCTAGACCGGAAAAGCACCTCTGGGTCATGTCAATTTATAGGTGACAAACTTGTAAGTTGGACTTCAAAGAAACAAAATTGTGATTCAACATCCACTGCCGAGGCTGAGTATGTAGCTGCTGCTAGCTGCTGTTCTCAAGTCCTCTGGATGACGACACCGTTAAGGGACTTTGGATACAACTACAAGCGTGTTCCTATTTATTGTGATTCCAAGAGCGCAATATCTATAACTGCTAATCCGGTACATCATTCGAAGACCAAGCATATCGACGTACGCTATCATTTCATTAAGGATCATGTTGAAAAAGGTAATATTGAAATGCACTTTGTTCAAACTGACTTCCAGTTAGCTGACCTTTTCACCAAGTCGTTGGATGAAAAGCGTTTTCAATTTCTAATCAGCAAACTTGGTATGTTGAACATGTCTTAAACCTTCATCATGATTCTAGGGGGAGTATTCCAAGTTTTGATCTTGTGTGTTATTTTCCAACTGTTGCTATTGATCAAGGAATCATTTTCACAAATGATTACCATAATTTTCTTTATCCAGGTTTGGACAAGTGACAATGGCTTCTAATCACATCGGATTAGAACCCGCACTTCAGTGCCTTATTTTTTTTATTGTTAAAAAAATATATATACATATATATATATATATATATATACTTAAATGCTTATCTGACCGTGCGTTCTTAAAGGTAATACTTGTGTTTTATCTTGTCAATATACTTTGTCAAGTATTCATACTTCATACACATAACGGTTCAGAAAATTCTATTTGACTTTGCTATTACCATGTATCAAAAGTTAAATCTTTCTATGGTAATACTCACGTTCTTTGTATTCACTGTTGATTGAATCAAACGTCATTTCATGTGCTTTCATTGAAAATATGTTTATATATTGTTCATATAAACAACATTCGTTTTTGATTCTCCAACATCTTATTCTTCATTATAAAATGATATGAGCTTAATTGTCAAACTCTTTTAGTTTGAGGGGGAGAATTGCATCGTCAAACATCTTCTGTTTTGACATCTCCGAATATTATATTCTTCATGTAACAAGTGGTATTTGTGCTTACATGTACAATAACCTGTTGAACAACATGTTCAATTAGGAAAATACATGGGATTCAGTGTGAGAACTTAACAGAACTTCCATGGATTCACGATAACCAGTGTTTCCTACCCAGGAAGTATTCCCTGAGTGATTGAGGGGAGAAGGGTCAAAAGAATTGAGTGATGGTGTGTGAAGAGGTAAAATGGAAAAGAGAGATTGGTTAGAAGCAAGGTTCTAAATGGCGTGAGGCGTGGCGTGGCGGCGAGGCCAAGCCTCAAGCCTTAGGAGCCACGGCGAAGCCATGGCGTTTTCAAGGCGTGACTTATGGCGTCATATTTCTAATTCATATATATTATTATATATAAAAACATATGTTTTGTAGCGTTACTCAATTAGTCAATAGTAATAAGCAAGTTAAATTATGATATATAGTAAAAAGCTTGCAAATAAAACATGGAAAACGTAAAGAAAAATCAAATATTGCATTACGAAATTGTGTATTAGGTCATGGCGTGCCACGGGCTTAACGTGGCGTGAGACACAAGCCTTGGTGCCATGGCGCGCCATGGCGGCTGTGCGGCGAGTTTTTTAGAACAGTGGTTAGAAGCGAGCATTAAAAGAAAGAGGGTGAGAGAACAGGGTAAAAGAATATTAAACTCTGTACCAAACTTTTTTCTGAGCCGGGCAACCACATAATCTTATTGGATCACATTCTTTGGTGACCATCATTGAAATAGGCAACTAGCCCATGCCATCTCCTGCATACAACCCCACCAGCTACTCATTCTTTTCTCAAAAAGAGAATGTTTCACATTTTCTGGGGACGCAACACATACGCTATTGGTTCTTCATTTGGAAGATACTAATATTGAAAAAGAAGGAAATTTGCCCCACCTTCGAACCCTTTCTCATGCACATTGAGTCTTTGTATAATTTGTTGCTGTCTCAACAAGTTTACATACTTTGAGCCTATATTAAAAAGCAATCATCTATGCTTATTTTTGATACACATGCACGAGCACACATAAATTTGTTTTCTGTCAGAACGTTCATAGATAACCATGTGTTATTCGATGATTGAATGGAAGACCTGGGGAGTCAACATCAAACCAGCTCCTTATATAGTAACATTGTGTTACTCAGTGATTTTGTGTCATTGACAGACATTCTAACTGAGTCATTTGTTGATTCAGGGTTACACCTCTTAAACTTTTTGAATTTGAAAAGATTTGAATGGTTACCACATTTTTATTTTAATCTGAAAAGATTGAAATAATCACTCTTTCCATCTGGGAAGACTGCTCTTATTTCCATACAGGGCTCGTTACATGATGAAGACTGTGCTTACGTGATAATCATACACAAAAGGGGAGATTGTTTTGATAAAGGGGGAGATTGTTTTGCAAAAGTTTTGATGATGATGATTCTCACCACTCATCAAAAAGGGGGAGAAAATACAAAAAGGGAGAATACCATCCGAAGATCTGAAGATTTCAAAGATTTTAAAGATTTTAAAGTTTTTAAAGCTACAAGTTTTGAAACTATCAACGACATATCTGAAGAAAAGTGAAGACAAGTGAAGACCCGAAGACTATTGCCAAAAAAAATTTAATCTTGAATCCAAAGGGGGAGATTGTTGGATCATAATTGTATTCAAGATTAAAGGGTCTAAACTGTATTTGATTGATAGTTAAAGTTAAAGGGTTTAAAGTGTAATATGTTAATAGTTATTTGTAAATGGGCCTAAAGTTTGTTAGAAAGCCCATTAAGTGTTAGAAAGCCCATATGGCTTAGGTATTTATTGTTTTAACTAATTAGGTTTTAGGTTTAATCCTCATATTTACAATAATCATATTATAGTGAGGTAGAAAGGTTTCTCTTATTCAAGGGTATCAAGAACACTCAAGGTTTCATTGTTTATTCAAGGGATTGGTATGTTACTCTGATTTATATATCTCTTGATTATTATTGTGTTGCTTGATTACTTGATTGATTATTTATCAACTAGATTAAACTGGGATAACAAAACTGTTTAAGAAGCCAAAGATTGCAGAAGCTGAGAAAGATACAGAACCATCTGTTACAAGTCAAGCTGAACAATCAAGTCAAAGTGCACAACAACCAAGTCAATCTAATGTGCATTTTGAACTTTACATGATTGTATCAGATAGTGATCCAGTGAAGGCAGATCCCATTTCAGTCCAAGCCCCTGAAATCATCCACTGGGATTGTGACAACTGCCTAATAACCAGCATGTTAAGGTTAGCAATCTCTGACCTATTAGAATTTATTTATGAAGTTAAATTCCTTAATGTCTAGTTAGAATGATTAAATTAGAAGTTTACCCGGAAAAAAAACCGGTATTCCCTATAACCTATGGCTCTGATACCAAATCTGTCACACCCCGCTAAAGCGGAAACACGAGGCGTAACAACTCCGATGCCACAGCACAAGATTATAAATATACCAACATTTACTTAACATTCAAAATACATTACATTTTTGAGAACATAATATTGTCATCGTTTACAAATTCCACATCTTTTAAACATAAGATACGCTTAAAGCAAAAATTGTCTTGCTTCAAAATATGAGTACGCTGATAAGGCATCATGGAATTACCTTCTCGATTCCTGAAAAGCATGAATAAAAACCAAGGTCAACTACAAAGAGTTGGTGAGTTCACAGGTTTTAAATATGCACAAATCATTTTTATATGCAAGTTAACATTCGTAGAACGTACGTAAAAACCAACTTCAATTCTTTGATTCATGAGCACCACAACTTAAATTTATTTATGATAAGTTTATGCAAAGACAAAGTTACGTTGAGCCACTACTAATCCGTCCCTGACCAATTACAACGCCCCCGATGGACTAACTCAGCGGTGGTTCATGCCACATGTTTAGCCATCTTCTCTAGTATAGTGCACCCCTGCTCGTCAGCATTAAGGTGGGCTTGTCACACCAAATAGCGCTACCCACTAATACTATAGGCCCGATTTTCTTCGAGTTAATAGTAGTGTCACGGGGTCTTAACATTAAAAACTCAACACATCAATTGCATACTTATCATATAGCTTATAATTCCAAACGCTTTTAACAAAGACTTATAAATTGTCAATTCGCAATACTTTCAAACAATTCTCATGAATCTTTAAATACGCAATTTAAACATGCTTTCCACCCCAAAATCAATTAAAACGATAAAAGTGGGGCTGTGAATAATCACCTTGATGAAAGCAACGAGTGAAGCTTTACTTTAAACTTAATGAATTTTGTCACGCCTTAACTTTCCCTATATAAGAGTTGCCATAAGAAACACATTAATACCCTATTCCGATGTCCAACCAATATGTCCAATTATCCCATGAAATGCCATCAAATAAGTTTCTTAGTCCATAATCATTTTGTCTATACAAAGTTCCAAAATATAATAAGACATGAATTAAACTTGATAAAATTACCTTTCTGGATTCAGCACATGCTGTCCAGAAAGTTATCCGGTAATTTCAACACGGAAACTTAACTTCTCAAGAGAATTATTTAATCAAAAATTTTGTGATGAAACTATAATATGTTTAGATTAAATCTGCATTTTTTCATAATTTTTTAATAACTTTTGATACATCAAATAATTTTTGTAAAATAAAGTGTCACTGATTTTCGGATCAGTGACATACCTCACTTGTAACAGGTTTTTGAGGTATCAAACCTTGGAATTAGACGGTGATCCATATATGGATGCAAACCTAACTCAAAATCCTAACATTTGGAAAAAGATTCACTTAATTTGGATGAGTAATAAGGGAGTTATGGCCTCTACAAGATAGGTGTATGAATCTGTCTTTACTGGACAGATTGCACCATTTTCTTGTAAATTCCATTAAAGTGCCCAAATCAACTCCAAATTCAATGTTTTTGGACTTTTTAGAAAGCTAACACTCTAAACTACAGATTAGAAGCAAAAACCCCAAATTTGGACAAGTGGTTTGAGAGTTGTGCAAGCTAGAAGTGGAGTCCATTTTCTGGACAGATTCTAAAATGAAATGAATCCCATTTTATGCTACCAAATATTGATCATTAGACATGGTTTTTAGATATAAACCATGTCTTCACTCCTCAATGCAAAATAAACTAACTTATGCATGCATGAACATAACCTAATATAAAATGACATTTACACTATTGATAAGTTCTTAATCATGTGGAACTTGGAAAATTCCTTCATAAGAACATTTTTATACTAACACTTCATTGTATCAAGAGTCAAAAACTCATATTATATAAATATCAAAGGTAATCCTTCTCATTATCAAAATTTCAACCACATGCAAGACAAAATAAACACTAGATTAGTGATTTAACACTATTTAGAACTCTTTAATCATATGAGATTGAACAATCTCATCCTAAGAGTTTATTTATACACAAAATTGATATAAATGCATAAATTTCAATCCAACATTATTAAAATTTTGTGGACCAAAAACCACATTTCATAAAATTATCATCTCTTGACAAAATTCCAAAATAACACACATGGAAACCCTAGTCTCATTGGAAGATCATTAAATGGTTCATTAGTAAATATATAAATACTAATGCATCCCATTTCACTTCCAAAACTTGGATTGTACAACATTTACATAAAAGTTATGAAATATACCACTTTTGATTATAAACTTAAAAAAAATGGAAGTGTTAAGTGATTACCTTCACAATAGGAGATGAAGACTTGGATTCTAACTTCCAAAATGGTGAAGGATTCTTGTTTGGATCTTTGATTCTTAGCAATGAGAGGAAAAGAAGAAGAAAAAAATAAAAATGGTGATGGTGGTGGAGGGTTTCGGCCGAAAAGAGAGAGAGAGGAGAGAGAGAAGGAGGTGAAAAGTTAATTTTTGAGAATGAGGATGAACTCTTGATTTTAAATTTGGTTTTTAATTTTTAAAAATAATTAAAATTTGGTAGGATTAGGACATGTGTCCTAGTGACTCACCAATACATATAAAAAAAAAATTAATTTAATACCATTATTTGAATTACTAGCTTTAAACTATAGAATATCAGATATATTTGAGAACCGAAATATACGATTCTCAATTTTTGCTAAATAATTGACAAATCTGAAAATTTTGCAATGCAAGAGAAATTAATATTCTGATTTTTATAATTTGAGAATTTTGGAGTTTTATTCACTTATTTGGCATTTCTGGACAGTGACGGTCAGATGCGGAGCTGTTCCGGGTTTTTAACGCAACTTCTAAATTTTTCGGGGAAACTTTTTATCTTAAAGGCTTTTAATACAATTTAAAAAGTGACAAAATTTTTAAATTATTCTGAGGGTGCTGACCTCATTATGCAAAATTTGACAGCTGTCACAGTCTCCCCTCCTTCAAAGAATTTCGTCCCGAAATTTATGACTGATATTTCTGGACAGACTTTTCATCAAACAACTTAGGATACTTGCGCTTCATGAAGTCTTCTCTTTCCCAAGTATATTCAGGTCCATGACGTTTATGATTGGAATTTTGCTGCGCCTAAGACGTTTAGTTTCACGATCAAGAATTTCGATAGGCTCCTCTCTAAAACAAAGGCGTCCATCAACTTTTACTTCATCTGGGGACACAATCATTGCTTTGTCTATCAGACATTTCTTTAAATTTGACACATGAAAAGTGTCATGAATAGCACTTAACTCTTGAGGTAGACTCAGCTTATAGGCTACTGGTCCAATTCTATCCAGAATCTCAAACGGGCCAATATATCTCGGACCTAGCTTACCTCTTTTCCCAAATCTGATCAATCCTTTCCATGGTGATACTTTCAAAAGAACTTTGTCACCTTTTTGGAATTCTAGTGGTTTTCTGCGGTTATCCGCATAACTCTTTTGACGATCTCTTGCAGCTTTGAGTCTTTCCTTGATGATTGATATTTTATCGGTGGTTTCTTGTATAATGTCAGGCCCAATCAGTTGGCTATCACCAATTTCTATCCAACTAATTGGAGATCTACACTTACGTCCATAGAGAGCTTCGTATGGCGCACATTGAATGCTGGTGTGATAGCTGTTATTGTAAGAGAATTCAACTAACGGCAGATGCTTATCCCAGCTTCCTTCAAAATCTATAGCACATGCGCGTAGCATATCTTCCAAAGTTTGAATGGTCCTTTTCGTTTGTCCGTCTGTCTGTGGATGATATGCAGTACTCAGATCCAACCTGGTACCCAGTGCTTTCTGAAATGCTTGCCAAAATCGGGAAGTGAAACGACTATCTCTATCAGAAATGATAGATAGGGGTACTCCATGCCGAGAGACAATTTCTTCTATGTACAACTGCGCCAATCTTTCTATTTTGAAGTCCTCTCTTATAGGGAGAAAATGCGCAGATTTCGTAAGTCGATCCACAATGACCCAGATTGCGTCGTTCCCTTTTCCAGTCCTGGGTAGTTTGGTGATAAAATCCATAGATACCTGATCCCATTTCCATTGTGGTATCTCAGGTTGTTGAAGTAGTCCAGAAGGCTTTTGATGCTCTGCTTTGACTTTAGCACAAGTCAAACATTTACTCACAAATTCAGCAATGTCCTTCTTCATTCCCGGCCACCAATAATATTCCTTCAATCCCTTGTACATTTTATCGGCTCCTGGGTGGACCGAATACCTTGATCCGTGAGCTTCTTCCAAAATAATTGATCGCAGATCATCAACCTTTGGTATCCAAACTTTATTCTTGAAATATCGTACTCCATCTGATCGTGATTCAAACTCTTTTTCCAGGTTATGCAAAGCTTCACAACAAAGATTTTCTGTTTTCAATGCTTTCCCTTGAGCTTCACGAACTTGTGTCTTAAGGCTTGATTGGACCAACATTCCCAAAGCTCGTGTCCTTATTGGTTTTACTCTTTCTTTCCTACTTAATGCATCAGCTACCACATTAGCTTTACCCGGATGATACTTTATTTCGCATTCATAATCATTAAGTAGCTCAACCCATCTCCGTTGTCTCATGTTCAACATTTTCTGATCAAAAATATGTTGGAGACTTTTGTGATCAGTATAGATGGTACATTTAGTGCCATAAAGGTAATGCCTCCAAATTTTTAATGCGAACACTACTGCTCCCAATTCCAAGTCATGAGTGGTGTAGTTCTTTTCATGAACTTTGAGTTGTCTTGACGCATAAGCTATAACCTTATTCCTCTGCATTAATACACATCCTAAACCTTGATGTGATGCGTCACAATACACCACAAAGTCATCCGTACCTTCCGGTAACGCAAGAATTGGTGCGTCACATAACTTGTGCTTGAGTATTTGAAATGCTTCCTCCTGTTTTTCTTCCCAGACAAATTTCTTATCCTTTTGAGTCAGTGCTGTCAGTGGTTGAGCGACTTTTGAAAAATTCGCTATGAACCTTCGGTAGTAGCCTGCCAGACCAAGAAATTGACGAATTTCTGTTGGTGTCCTTGGGGTTTCCCATTTCTTGATGGCTTCAACTTTGTCCGGGTCAACATGAATTCCCTTTTCATTAACCACATGACCCAGAAAGTGTACCTCTCGAAGCCAAAATTCACATTTGGAAAACTTAGCATACAACTTCTGATCTTTGAGAAGTTCTAAGATTAACTTCAAATGTTTCTTATGATCTTCCTTACTTCGCGAATAAATCAAAATGTCGTCTATGAATACAATCACGAACTTGTCTAAATACGGCCGACAGACTCTATTCATCAAATCCATGAAAACTGCCGGTGCGTTCGTCAATCCAAAGGGCATAACTAGAAACTCATAATGTCCATAACGAGTTCTAAATGCCGTCTTATCAATATCCTCTTCGCGAACTCTCATTTGATGATATCCAGATCGCAAGTCAATCTTTGAGAAGTACGTTGCGCCTTGCAGCTGATCAAACAGATCATCAATTCGAGGAAGTGGGTATCGATTCTTGAGGGTTAACTTATTGAGTTCTCTGTAATCGATACACATTCGGAATGTTCCATCTTTCTTCTTAACAAAAAGCACTGGAGCTCCCCATGGCGAAGAACTGCGTCTGATGAATCCTTTGTCAAGCAACTCTTGGAGTTGTTCAGACAGTTCTTGCATTTCGGATGGCGCCAAACGGTATGGTGACTTGGCCACTGGTGCAGCTCCTGGAATTAAATCAATACGAAATTCGACTTGTCTCGGTGGAGGTAACCCAGGTAGATCTTCAGGAAATACTTCGGGAAAGTCTCGAACCACAGGAATATCTTGTAAGCACTTCTCCTTGATCTCTTTGTTGACTACATAAGCTAAATACGCAACATATTCCTTCCTTAAATACTTCTGCATCTTCATGCAGGATACTATTCTTAACTTCCTTTTGGATTTTTCTCCGTGTACTATAAGTACTTCTCCTTGAGGTAACGGAATTCGAAGAGTCTTTTCGGAGCAACATATTTCCGCTTGGTTATTAGACAACCAGTCCATGCCCACAACTACGTCAAAGCTTCCTAACTTTATTGGAATTAGATCTATCTTAAATTCCTTTTCAGCTAGACTCAGGGTACAATTCGAAAATACATCATCAACCCAAACCTCTTGTCCGTTAGCGAACTCAATGACATGAGTTTCTTTTAGCTTTTGGGGCAGTTGATTAATTTTTGATCTAAAACTTAATGACACAAAGCTTCTATCTGCTCCGGAATCAAATAATACAGATGCACGATGATTATTTAAGAGAAACGTACCTGTGATCACATCCGGATCTCGTCTCGCTTCTTCCGCTCCAATTTCAAATACTCGGCCTCGTGCTTGACCTTTTTGATTCCTCTAGTTTGTCGGTCGAGTCCGATTTGCGTTCATCCTTCTGACAAACTTAGGACAGCCATTCCTAAAGTGATCCTGACTCCCACATTCAAAACAAGCTCGCTTTCCCCCATACTTACAATCTTTCGCATAATGGCCTCCTTTGTTACATTTGAGACAAATAACACAATTTCCGAAATGTCGATTGTTGCACTTGTCGCATCTCGGGTATACTTCCTTTCCTTTATCAGCTGTTTGAGTTTGAATTCCATAATTACCCACCGTTCTCTGTTCCTTCCCCCTTCTTCTGTCAAACGGTCTCCTTGAAATTTCCTCGACCTTCCTTTTTCCTTTCACTGAATCGCGAAAGAAAAGCCCCAATCGATTGGCATTATTGGTGAGCTTGGTTGCCAGACTTACCGCCTCCTGAATGGTTTTTGGATTACCCGAGGTCACATCACCTCGGATTTCTGGAGCTAAACCCCAGACATATCTGTCTACCCGATTCTCTTCTGGCGTAACCAGATGTTGCACCATCTTCGCCAGCTCATGAAATCGTGTCGTGTACGCTTCAATGTCATTTCCTTTCATTTCATGCTCCCATAATTCTGCTTGTGGTTTCTGCATTTCGCTTCTTGAACAATATTCTTCCCTAAGCATTTCCTTAAACTCCTCCCAAGTGAGTTTGTTAGCTGCTTCTCTTCCTCTAGTCTGCACTTGAGTGTTCCACCACGTCAGTGCTCTCCCTTGTAGTAAGCAAGCTGCGAATTCTACTCTATTTGCTTCCGAACATTTACTTATGTGAAGGACGGATTCCATTCCTTCAATCCAAGATAGTAACCCAACCGCTCCTTCGGTACCGTGAAATTCTTTTGGATTACAAGACCTAAAAGTCTTATAGGTACATTCTTTTTCTATATTTGCACCGACTCCTGGTTGATTAGGTTGGTTAGCATTTAAACCCGCTGCTATCTGACTGACTATGTTAGGAAGTGAAGCTAAGATTTGCTCGGATACGAGTCGTGCAATCTCAGGATCTTCTCTCCTTGGCGGCATAATTCTATTGCACAATTTATTTTAAAACCACGTCAATATTTAATTCCAAATTCTTATTTCCCTTATTTCTATCCCTTAATCTTAATACAATATAAATTGTATTTGATTGATCATACATCAAAAATCAACCTTATGGAATTGAAATTCACAATTCTTAAACATACATAAACAATATAACATAAACATATTCATTATCATTACAAAACTACGCCATACATTCAACATTCATCCAAAAATAATAGTCAAGCTATTTAATAATGTACTAATATGACGAGTTACACATCTTCAAAAGAAAGTTAGTTATCCAAATATCCATAAGTAAACCACGCTACTAATGTCCGAAAAATGACACCATCATCCACGCTATCACAACCACTAAAAGTCCCATCACCACCGATAAGCAAGTGTGCAACCAGGCTACCATCGCCCTAGTTTCCACTAGTTCCCTCATAATTCCACTTATAGCTTGATCGTCCACACTCACCATTGATATAAGTCCATTTAGGATCTGATCACTTGAATTCATTATCATCATGAGTGCATCGATGGAATGCTCATGATGGTCTACTTCCATTCTAACCCTCTCTACTTCTCGAGCCATACCTGAAACCCAGTAGTTTTCTAATGTTGTCATACCAGTTGGTTGAGACATTGGTATATCAGCGCATGGCGGTGGCGATACCCTCCGACTCCTAAGTCGAGAAGGCCCCGCCTCGTCCCTACGTGGAACGGGTGAAGTCGGCTCCAAAGTGGGGGTGACCGATCTCTCCGGTGATCGATCAGAATCAGTGTATTCGTGCTCGGATGGGTCATAATCGTCAAGCGACTGATCTCGGTGTGATGGTGATCGAGACATGATGACTGCGATAATTAATAAAGTTTAATTGTCAATCATGCTATAATTTTTATTAATAATCAAAAGTACCATGCAAACTCACATAACAATCATGCTTCTCATTTTTGTATCAAAAAGTTTCTATTTTTAGTAATTCCTAGTATAGCCAATCCATGTCTCCTTTATACACACTTAAATTAAACAAAGGTGATCAAGCTTTGTTTAAGTTAAAATATGATAATGTGAAACACATTTTAGTTATACTACAGCGTACCTTAATTTTGAAAACTTTATTTGTAAAAGGTTATAGTGTGTGGTTTTTTTTTTTTTAAATAAAACCGGTATTCCCTATAACCTATGGCTCTGATACCAAATCTGTCACACCCCGCTAAAGCGGAAACACGAGGCGTAACAGCTCCGATGCCACAGCACAAGATTATAAATATACCAACATTTACTTAACATTCAAAATACATTACATTTTTTAGAACATAATATTGTCATCGTTTACAAATTCCACATCTTTTAAACATAAGATACGCTTAAAGCAAAAATAATCTTGCTTCAAAATATGAGTACGCTGATAAGGCATCATGGAATTACCTTCTCGATTCCTAAAAAGCATGAATAAAAACCAAGGTCAACTACAAAGAGTTGGTGAGTTCACATGTTTTAAATATGCACAAATCATTTTTATATGCAAGTTAACATTCGTAGAACGTACGTAAAAACCAACTTCAATTCTTTGATTCATGAGTACCACAACTTAAATTTCTTTATGATAAGTGTATGCAAAGACAAAGTTACGTTGAGCCACTACTAAGCCATCCCTGACCAATTACAACGCCCCCGATGGACTAACTCAGCGGTGGTTCATGCCACATGTTTAGCCATCTTCTCTAGTATAGTGCACCCCTGCTCGTCAGCATTAAGGTGGGCTTGTCACACCAAATAGCGCTACCCACTAATACTATAGGCCCGATTTTCTTCGAGTTAATAGTAGTGTCACGGGGTCTTAACATTAAAAACTCAACACATCAATTGCATACTTATCATATAGCTTATAATTCCAAACGCTTTTAACAAAGCCTTATAAATTGCCAATTCGCAATACTTTCAAACAATTCTCATGAATCTTTAAATACGCAATTTAAACATGCTTTCCACCCCAAAATCAATTAAAACGATAAAAGTGGGGCTGTGAATACTCACCTTGATGAAAGCAACGAGTGAAGCTTTACTTTAAACTTAATGAATTTTGTCACGCCTTAACTTTCCCTATATAAGAGTTGCCATAAGAAACACATTAATACCCTATTCCGATGTCCAACCAATATGTCCAATTATCCCATGAAATGCCATCAAATAAGTTTCTTAGTCCATAATCATTTTGTCTATACAAAGTTCCAAAATATAATAAGACATGAATTAAACTTGATAAAATTACCTTTCTGGATTCAGCACATGCTGTCCAGAAAGTTATCCGGTAATTTCAACACGGAAACTTAACTTCTCAAGAGAATTATTTAATCACAAATTTTGTGATGAAACTATGATATGTTTAGATTAAATCTGCATTTTTTCATAATTTTTGAATAACTTTTGATACATCAAATAATTTTTGTAAAATAAAGTGTCACTGATTTTCGGATCAGTGACATATCTCACTTGTAACAGGTTTTTGAGGTATCAAACCTTGGAATTAGACGGTGATCCATATATGGATGCAAACCTAACTCAAAATCCTAACATTTGGAAAAAGATTCACTTAATTTGGATGAGTAATAAGGGAGTTATGGCCTCTACAAGATAGGTGTATGAATCTGTCTTTACTGGACAGATTGCACCATTTTCTTGTAAATTCCATTAAAGTGCCCAAATCAACTCCAAATTCAATGTTTTTGGACTTTTTAGAAAGCTAACACTCTAAACTAAAGTTTAGAAGCAAAAACCCCAAATTTGGACAAGTGGTTTGAGAGTTGTGCAAGCTAGAAGTGGAGTCCATTTTCTGGACAGATTCTAAAATGAAATGAATCCCATTTTATGCTACCAAATATTGATCATTAGACATGGTTTTTAGATATAAACCATGTCTTCACTCCTCAATGCAAAATAAACTAACTTATGCATGCATGAACATAACCTAATATAAAATGACATTAATACTATTGATAAGTTCTTAATCATGTGGAACTTGGAAAATTCCTTCATAAGAACATTTTTATACTAAAACTTCATTGTATCAAGAGTCAAAAACTCATATTATATAAATATCAAAGGTAATCCTTCTCATTATCAAAATTTCAACCACATGCAAGACAAAATAAACACTAGATTAGTGATTTAACACTATTTAGAACTCTTTAATCATATGAGATTGAACAATCTCATCCTAAGAGTTTATTTATACACATTGATATAAATGCATAAATTTCAATCCAACATTATTAAAATTTTGTGGACCAAAAACCACATTTCATAAAATTATCATCTCTTGACAAAATTCCAAAATAACACACATGGAAACCCTAGTTTCATTGGAAGATCATTAAATGGTTCATTAGTAAATATATAGATACTAATGCATCCCATTTCACTTCCAAAACTTGGATTGTACAACATTTACATAAAAGATATGAAATATACCACTTTTGATTATAAACTTAAAAAAAAATGGAAGTGTTAAGTGATTACCTTTACAATAGGAGATGAAGACTTGGATTCTAACTTCCAAAATGGTGAAGGATTCTTGTTTGGATATTTGATTCTTAGCAATGAGAGGAAAAGAAGAAGAAAAAAATAAAAATGGTGATGGTGGTGGAGGGTTTCGGCGAAAAGAGAGAGAGAGGAGAGAGAGAAGGAGGTGAAAAGTTAATTTTTGAGAATGAGGATGAACTCTTGATTTTAAATTTGGTTTTTAATTTTTAAAAATAATTAAAATTTGGTAGGATTAGGACATGTGTCCTAGTGACTCACCAATACATATAAAAAAAAAATTAATTTAATACCATTATTTGAATTACTAGATTTAAACTATTGAATATCAGATATATTTGAGAACCGAAATATCCGATTCTCAATTTTTGCTAAATAATTGACAAATTTGAAAATTTTGCAATGCAAGAGAAATTAATATTCTGATTTTTATAATTTGAGAATTTTGGACTTTTATTCACTTATTTGGCATTTCTGGACAGTGACGGTCAGATGCGGAGCTGTTCCGGGTTTTTAACGCAACTTCTAAATTTTTCGGGGAAACTTTTTATCTTAAAGGCTTTTAATAAATTTTAAAAAGTGACAAAATTTTTAAATTATTCTGAGGGTGCTGACCTCATTATTCAAAATTTTACAGCTGTCACAAATACCTAAAATAATAGGATTTTATTATTTTCAAAGTAAAATATATTTATCCATTTATAATATTTATTTTTAGATGTAAACTAAGAATTTAGGGTTAAAATTCTCAAACTTATCTGATTTTTAAACAATTACACATCATAATTATATATATTTTTTTAAATTTTTTTTTGAGGTGAGTCATTAAGGCCACATGGCCGAAAATTTGACCCCCTCTCTCTCTTTTCTTCATTTTAAAATTTAAAATTTGAGAAATTAGAGGTTATTAACCCATTTATTAAAATTTCAAGTAAACTTCTCAACTTCTCTCTTCTTCTTCCTCTCAATCGGCCACCATACACCACAACCATCATCATCAAATTTCCAGAAAATATCAAGGAAGAAAACAAGATTTAAACACTCTTTTACTTCAAGAATTCAAGTTCTCATCTCCAATTAAGAAGGTAATCACTTTATATCTTCATTTTTCAAGTTTTTATTCAACATGTGAGGGTTTCATATCATCTCATGTAGAAGTTATAAAATCCTTGTTCTAGAAGAGAAATGGGATGCATTTGGTAAATATTACATTTGCCAAGTAAACCATTGAATGATCTTCCCATAAAACTTGGAATTTAAGTGAGATTTTTGAGATTTTATCAAAATAATAGTGTTATGAAATGTGGTACTATGGTCCACGAAATTTTGATGATATTGGACTGAAATTTATATATTTACAACAATTTTGTGTATAAAGAAACTCTTAGGATGAGATTATTCAAATCTCATATGATTAAGAGCATCTAAAATGGTGTAATATCACTTATTTAGTGATTATGTTGTCATGCATGGGATTGGATGAGCACTTGTAGTTGCTATGAATCCATGATGTATATTTGTGTTATTAGAATCTTTGTATATTCACTTAGGATGTGAGGCCATGAGTTATTAATGAAAACCATGCCAAATGATCATCATTTTATGTTAATACAAACTTCATCATGTCAACAGCTTGCTGTCATGAATTGTGCATTCACTTTCAAGCTTTATAAGTCAGTTTATACTCCTTAAAAATTTGGGCTTTTTGTTACAAAACTTCAATTTAAGGTATTAGTGATTTATAGCATCAAGAATCACTCAAAATTATGGAGTTTTGGTCACTCATTTGTATTTTAGAAGAAGGTAGTGTAATCTGTCCAGAAATGACAGATTGGTACACTCAACTTCCAAAGGTCATAACTCTTTCATTATTTTTCCAAATTGAGTGAATCTTTTTCCACATGTTAAGTTTTTGAGTTATCTTTGCAACCATATATGCCTCATTTCGTAGTTTTTAGTTTTGATATCCCAAATGCATGATACAAAAGAAGTGTGTAACTGATGCAAATCTCAGTGACCTTCTGATTTGTGGAAATTCTTTGGAACATCAAAACACCTCCAAAATTTATGAAATTTTGACTAAATGTTCTTAACTCAGTATATTAGTTCCTATAAAAATTTGGTTATTTTTGATATTTGGGAAGTGTTATTTTGAAGCACATTATGTGATCACAAATTCTGGACAGCAAGTGCTAAATCCAGAAGATTGATCTTAAAAATAAATAGGGTATGTTTTAATGATTATTATTGATATTTTAATCGTATATTCTATTTTAGACAACAAATTAAACAACATATGTTGAGATGTAGGAATGGTTAAGTTAGGATTATTGATGGATGTTGACTTTTGGTGTTCATTTATGCAAATAACTCTAGGGAAGTAAAGACTCCGGTTGAGAGATTCGTGTTGTTGCGTTATTTAGCATTACCATCATTTGAGGTGAGTATTCATAGCCCCACTTTTATTGTTTTGATTGAACTTGGGGTGAAAAGCATGTTAAAATTGAATATTTAAAGATTCATGAGGCTTTGTTATAAAGCGTTACGTATTGAAATTTATGAGGCTTTGTTGTAAAGCGGTTGGTGTAGAATTTATATGACATGTATGCCAATGATATGTTGAGTTTTAAAAAAATGTTAAGTCCCCGGGTACACTACTAGTTAACCCAGAAATGGGCCTATAGTATTAGTGGATAGCGCTATTTGGTCTGACAAGCCCACCTTATACTGACGAGTAGGGGTGCACTGTACTAGAGAAATATGACTACACATGTGGTTAAAGCCCACCTCTGAGGTAGATCATGGGGCGTTGATTTGGTCCGGAAAGGTTTAGTAGTGGCTCAACGTGGTTATATCAATGCATACCTTTTGTCATATAAGCTAAATTATGATACTCATGAATCAATGGATTGAAGTTTGGTTTATGCGTATGATTTTCAAAGTCAGCTTGCATATAAACTTGACTTGTGCATATTTAAAAACCTGTGAACTCACCAACTCTCGTAGTTGACCATATTTTGAACATGCTTTTCAGGGAACAAGAAGGTACATGGAAACGATTAAAGTTTATCTCTTGTGTAAACCGCATGCAATACTTTTATAATAGAAATTTTTGTACTTCAACTTTTGAAGATGTAATAGGAATGTAAACTTTTGGAACTTTTGTAAACAATGGTTGAATGTATGGTGGTATTTCTTTCTGTATCCTAAAGCTATGTCTATCGAACTGTCATGTTCCGTGTTTCCGCTTTAGCGGGGTGTGACAGATTTGGTATCAGAGCCATAGGTTATAGAGAATATTGGTTTTACTATAAAACCATACACTATAACCACTATTTTCAAAATTACTTTTGTAAAAAACAGTCTCGAGTTTGAACATATTACTAGTATAACTAAGATGGGTGTCGGCTTAGCATATTACAATTAGGCAAAGCCTGATCACCTATGTCTAATTTAGTATGCATAAGAAGAGACTCTAAATGATTATATTAAGAGTTACTAAAAATAGAAATTTTTTGTTCAAAAATGAAGAACATGAGTCAGTATGTGAGTTTGCATAAGTATTTTGTGATTTCAACGTTTATCTAGCATACTAATGTTTAAAAACTTATTATTTACCGCAGATATCATGTCTCATTCGTCGTCACACTCTGAGTCGTCCCCAGACGAGTCCGGATATATCACAGGCCGACCTAGGAGGGCACGTGTTAATGAAGACTACGACCCCTCCGAGCATAGTTACTCAGGGTCCGGACATTCACCAGCTAGATCGTCTACTCCCATGTCTGCGCCCTCACTGCAGTCGGTGCCCCGACCTAGAGTCCGGGCGACTGCGCGGATCAGTGTTCCGATACCGGTCTGGGAGACCTTCATCATTCCACCTAGGAATGAGGCGGGGCCCTCCCGATTGAGGGTTAGACGAGTTATGCCACCACCACAGGTTGAGGAGCCGGCAGGACAGCCGACTGGTATGACATCACTTGAGAGTTTATGGGTCACAGGTTTGTCCCATGATGCGGAGATGTTTAGGGCTAGACTAGACCATTTTGGTCAGTCTCTCGACGGGTTGATGGGGATTTTGAGCACACATGATCAGACCATGAGCGGAGTCTTGGCTATGCTTGCGAACACTAGAAGGGAGGTTCAGAGGCTATACATAGGTTTAGCCTTGATGTTGGGAGCGATGGTAGTTGTTATGGGATGGTTTATATTGTACCTCATGCGTTAGGTGTTGGTTATCCGATGATATTTTGGGAACTTTAAAACTTGTTTCTTTTGGGGCATATAGCCCATGAATTTGGAAGTATTTTATGCTTGATGGTAAACTTATGAAATTAATGGTTGATATTTTGAATTATAAAGTTTGGATGTTATGATAAAATTTTAACTGCAATATCTAATGTTTCGTATAATTGAAATATATGTTATTATTATGATATGTTGAATGTATGATTAATTATTAGATAAGTATTGTATGATGCGCGATGCATAAATAGATTACTGGTTCAAACAAATAATTAGATTCTGATTTGGAAATTTTGTAGTAGAGTTATGCCTCCAAGAAGGGAAGACCTAGAAATTGCACGATTAGTGTCCGAGCAAATTCTTGCTGCCCTCCCCAATATAGTTAGTCAGGTAGCAGCAGGTCTGAATGCTAATCAAACTAACAATCCTAGAGTCGGTGTGAATGAGAACAGAGAATGTACATATAAGACTTTTAGATCTTGCAACCCGAAGGAGTTCCATGGTACCGAGGGAGCCGTTGGGTTATTGACTTGGTTAGAAGGAATGGAGTTCGTCCTGCATATTAGTAAGTGTATAGAAGCAAACAAGGTGGAGTTTGCAGGCTGTTTACTGCAAGGGCGAGCGTTAACATGGTGGAATACTCAAGTACAAACGCGAGGACGGGAAGCAGTTAGTAGACTCACGTGGGACGAGTTCAAAGAGATGCTTAAGGAGGAGTACTGCCCGAGGAATGAGATTCAGAAACTTCAAGCAGAATTGTGGAATCATGAGATGAAGGGAAATGATATAGACTATTACACTGCTCGATTTCATGAGTTGGAAAAGTTAGTATCCCATTTAGTGACACCGGAGGAAAACAGAATTGACAAATATATTTGGGGTGTTTAGCTTCCGAAATACGGGGAGATGTGACTTCAGGAAATCCAAAAACGATGCAGGAAGCAGTGAGTCTAGCAACCAAACTTACTGACAATGCAAACCGTTCAGGGTTGTTTTTAAATGACAAAGCCAAGGGCAAGAGAAGGATGGAGGAACCCATGAGAAGACATTTTGATGGGAGGAAGGGTAAGGAGCAAAGAGTGGCGGGTAATTATGGAATCCAAGCACAGAATGTGGGTAAGGGGAAGGAGGTACGCCCTAAATGTGACAAGTGCAACTACTATCATCAGGGGCGATGCGTCATATGTTATAAATGCAACAAAGGAGGACATTTTGCAAGGGATTGCAAGGAGGCACCAAGAAGAGTGTGTTACGAATGTGGAAGCCCGGATCACGTAAGGAGCTCTTGTCCTAGATTTAATAAGAGGGTGAATGCTAATCAAGGCCGACCAGTTAATCAGGGGAATCCAGGGAGACCAGCACGAGGGCGAGTGTTTGAGATCGGGGCAGAAGAAGCAAGACAGAATCCGGATGTAATTACAGGTACGTTTCTCTTGAACAAGCATTATGCATCTGTATTGTTTGATTCTGGAGCAGATAGGAGTTTTATATCGTTAGACTTCAGGACTAAATTTTGCTTAAAGTCTCAAAAACTAAAAGAAGACTATGTTATCCAATTTGCTAATGGGCAAGAGGTAAGGGCCAAGGATGTAATTTCAAACTATACTTTAGAATTGGCTGAAAAGGAGTTCAATATAGATTTAATTCCAATCAGATTAGGAAGCTTTGATATAGTAGTGGGCATGGATTGGCTATCTGTAAACCGAGCAGAAATATGTTGCTCCGAGAAAATTCTCCGAATTCCATTACCGGAAGGAGGGATACTTCTAGTACAAGGAGAAAAGTCAAGGAGGAATTTAAAAATGGTGTCGTGCATGAAAATGCGGAAATATTTGAGGAAGGAGTGTGTTGCGTTTCTGGCTCATGTGGTAAATAAGAAGATCAAAGGGAAGCGCATTCAGGACGTTCCAATAGTTCGAGATTTTTCAGAAGTATTCCCAGATGACTTACCAGGATTACCCCCACCGAGGCAGGTTGAATTCCACATTGATTTAATTCCTGGAGCTGCACCAGTAGCTAAAGCACCATACCGTTTAGCACCGTCGGAAATGCAGGAATTGTCCGAACAACTTCAAGAACTTCTCGACAAGGGATTCATCAGACCTAGTTCATCGCCGTAGGGAGCTCCAGTTCTCTTTGTCAAAAAGAAGGATGGAACCTTTCGAATATGTATCGATTATAGAGAGCTTAATAAACTAACTCTCAAGAATCGATATCCACTACCCCGAATTGATGATTTGTTTGATCAATTACAAGGAGCAACGTATTTTTCAAAGATTGATCTCCGATCCGGATACCATCAGATGAGAGTCTCTGAAGAAGATGTTCACAAAACGGCATTTAGAACTCGATATGGACACTATGAGTTTCTAGTTATGCCCTTTGGACTGACAAATGCACCAGCGGTTTTCATGGATTTGATGAATAGAGTTTGCAGACCATACTTGGACAAGTTTGTAATCGTATTCATCGATGATATATTGATATACTCCCGAAACAAAGAAGATCATGAGCGGCATCTAAAGTTGATACTAGAATTGCTCAAGGACCAGAAATTGTACGCCAAATTTTCTAAATGTGAATTTTGGATTCGTGAAGTACATTTTCTTGGTCATGTGGTCAACGAGAAGGGAATTCATGTTGACCCGGCGAAGGTCGAGGCCATTAAAAAGTGGGAAACTCCGAAGACACCAACTGAAATTCGTCAATTTCTCGGCTTAGCAGGATATTATCGACGATTTATCGCAAATTTTTCCAAGATTGCGCAACCTCTAACGACTCTGACACGAAAAGATGAGAAGTTCACATGGGGAGAGAAACAGGAGGAAGCATTTCAGTTACTCAAGCATAAGCTTTGCAATGCACCAGTTTTAGCTCTGCCAGAAGGAATTGAAAACTTCGTGGTTTATTGTGATGCATCACGTCAAGGCTTGGGATGCGTATTAATGCAGAAGGATAAAGTCATCGCATATGCGTCCAGACAACTTAAAACCCACGAGAGAAATTACACCACTCATGATTTGGAGTTAGGAGCTGTAATTTTTGCTCTAAAAATCTGGAGACATTATCTTTACGGCACAATATATACAATCTTCACCGATCACAAAAGTCTTCAGCACATTCTTGATCAGAAGATGCTCAATATGAGGCAACGAAGATGGGTCGAGTTGCTTAACGACTATGACTGTGAGATAAAGTACCACCCAGGAAAAGCTAATGTGGTAGCGGATGCGTTAAGCAGAAAAGAAAGAATAAAGCCCGTAAGGACACGAGCTATGGGAGTAATAGTCCAGACAAGCCTTAAGACGCAAATTCTCAAAGCTCAAGAAGAAGCATTAAAGGCGGAAAATTTGATTGGCGAAACTTTACATCATCTGGAAAAGGAATTTGAAATAAGATCTGATGGAGTGTGTTATTTTAAGAATAAGGTTTGGATACCAAAGGTTGAGAACCTGCGGTCCACAATTATGGAAGAAGCACACAAATCAAGGTACTCGATTCACCCAGGAGCAGACAAGATGTATCAAGATTTAAAAGAGCATTATTGGTGGCCAGGAATGAAGCGGGACGTTGCTTTGTACGTAAGCAAGTGTTTGACTTGTGCAAAAGTCAAAGCGGAGCATCAGAAACCTTCAGGACTTCTTCAACAACCTGAAATACCCCAATGGAAATGGGAGCAAATATCAATGGACTTTATAACCAAGCTACCCAGGACTAGAAAAGGTCATGATGCAATCTGGTTCATTGTGGATCGACTCACAAAGTCCGCACATTTCCTACCAATTCGAGAAGATTATAAGATGGAAAGATTAGCACAGATGTATATTGATGAGATCGTTTCCCGACACGGAGTACCCGTTTCTATCATCTCCGATAGAGATAGCCATTTCACCTCCAGATTTTGGCAGTCACTTCAGAAGGCTTTGGGCACTAGGCTGGATTTGAGCACAACTTATCATCCACAAACAGATGGGCAGACGGAGAGAACTATTCAAACGTTGGAAGATATGTTGCGCGCATGCGCAATAGACTTTGGCGGTAGTTGGGATCAGCACTTACCATTAGTCGAATTTTCGTACAACAATAGCTATCACGCCAGTATTCGATGTGCTCCATACGAAGCTTTATATGGACGTAAGTGTAGGTCACCACTTGGATGGATAGAAGTTGGAGATAATCAATTGATCGGGTCGAATATCGTTCAGGAGACCACGGATAAGATATCAACCATTCGGGATAGACTCAAGACAGCAAGAGATCGTCAGAAGAGTTATGCTGATAATCGAAGGAAGCCATTAGAATTTCAAGTGGGTGATAAGGTACTTTTAAAAGTATCACCCTGGAAGGGAATAATACGATTTGGGAAGCAAGGAAAACTGAGTCCAAGGTATATTGGTCCATTTGAAGTGTTGGAAAGAATTGGATCAGTCGCATACAAACTCAAGTTACCTCAGGAGTTGAGCGCTATCCACGACACCTTCCACGTGTCGAATTTGAAGAAGTGTCTGACCGATGAATCACTAGTCGTATCACCGGAAGAAGTCAAAGTTGATGAACGTTTGTGTTTCAGGGAAGAACCGATCGAAATACTCGATCGAGATGTCAAACAATTAAGACGATGCAAAATTCCAATTGTGAAAGTTCGATGGAAATCGAGGCACGGTCCGGAATATTCTTGGGAAAGAGAAGATTATATGAGGAACCAATATCCTCAGTTATTTGAAAAGATTTAATCAGAAGGAATTTAAGTATGAATTTCGGGACGAAATTCTTTTAACGGGGGGAAAATGTGACAACTGCCTAATAACCAGCATGTTAAGGTTAGCAATCTCTGACCTATTAGAATTTATTTATGAAGTTAAATTCCTTAATGTCTACATGTACAAAAGACTGTTGAACAACATTTTCTATTAGGAAAATACATGGGATTCAGTGTGAGAACTTAACAGAACTTCCATGGATTCACGATAACCAGTGTTTCCTACCCAAGAAGTATTCCCTGAGTGATTGAGGGGAGAGGGTCAAAAGAATTGAGTGATGGTGTGTGAAGAGGTAAAATGAAAAAGAGAGATTGGTTAGACGTGAACATTAAAAGAAAGAGGGTGAGAGAACAGAGTAAAAGAATAACTCTGCACCAAACTACTTTCTGAGCCGGGCAACCACATAATCTGATTGGATCACATTCTTTGGTGACCATCATTGAAATAGGCAACTATCCCATGCCATATCTTGCATACAACCCCACCAGCTACTCATTCTTTTCTTAAAAAGAGAATGTTTCACATTTTTTGGGGACGCACCACATATGCTATTGGTTCTTCATTTGGAAGATACTAATATTGAAAAAGAAGGAAAGTTGCCCCACATTCAAACCCTTTCTCATGCACATTGAGTCTTTGTATAATTTGTTGCTGTCTCAACAAGTTTACATACTTTGAGCCTATAATGAAAAGCAATCATCTATACTTAATTCTTTCATACACATGCACGAGCACACATAATTTTGTTTTCTGTCAGAACGTTCATAGATAACCATGTGTTATTCGATGATTGAATGGAAGACCTGGGAGCCAACATCAAAACCAGCTCCTTATATAGTAACTTTGTGTTACTCAGTAACTTTGTGTTACTGACAGGCATTCTAACTGAGTCATTTGTTGATTCAGGGTTACAACTCTTAAACTGTTTGAATTTGCAAAGATTTAAACGGTTACAATTGACTATTTTTATCTGAAAAGATTGAAATAATCACTCTTTCCGTCTGGGAAGACTGCTCTTATTTCCAGGGCTCGATACATGAAGACTGTGCTTACGTGATCATCCACAATGGGGGAGATCGTCTTGAAAAGGGGGAGATTGTTTTGACAAGTTTTGATGATGATGATTCTCACCACTCATCAAAAAGGGGGAGAAGATACAAAAAGGGAGAATTATCAAAGAAGGAGAATATAATCTGAAGACTGCTGAAGATTTTCAAAGACATCAAGTTTTGAAGTTTTGAAGCTATCAACGTCATATCTGAAGAAAAGTGAAGACCTGAAGATTATTGACAAATTTTTTTAATCATGAATCCAAAGGGGGAGATTGTTGGATCATTAATTGTATTCAAGATTAAAGTTAAATTAGAGGGTCTAAACTGTATTTATTTGATAGTTAAAGTTAGAGGGTCTAATTAGTATTTATTCAATAGTTATTTGTAAATGGTCCTAAAGCCTGTTAGAAAGCCCATTATGATTAAAGCCCATATGGCCTGGGTATTTAAAGTTATGTTTAGTTTAGGTTTAGGTTAGAACCTTTCATAATTTTATAATTATTGTTTAGAGAGAAAGGTAGCCATATTATTCTCTGTATTCAAGGGTATCAAGAACACTAAAGGGTTTCATTGTTTATTCAAGGGATTGGTATGTTACTCTGATTTATATATCTCTTGATTATTATTGTGTTGCTTGATTACTTGATTGATTATTTACCAACTAGATTAAACTGGTTTGATAACAGTGGTGGTGTTGATGGATGAGGAGAGAGAGTCCACCTTGTCAGTGAGTTTGTTGACGCTGGCGTCAACAGTACCTATGATATTACGTAAAACAAAAGTTAGTGGTTGAACAAAAGGATGCTCAGGGTTATATGGAGAGGTGGGAGAAGTGTATATAGGTTTAGGAATACCTGATATATCAAACATCTTAAAAAATTGCATGTCTCCTTCAAAGGTTGGAAGTGTTGTTTGAATACCAGGTCCTATGGTCACAGCGTGAAGAGGTTGCTGTGAAATGTTGATAGAGTTAACGACCAAAGAAATAGTAGAAAAAGAAGTAATATGGATAGAAGTAGAGAGAGCATTCGTGATAGGGGGAATTACCTCAGTTGGTGGATCTTAAAGAATTGAGAAAATTGGGGTTGTCACCGGTGCTGTGGCAGCGATTGGCATCACTGACACAGTTGTTGTGGTAGCTGGCGTGGAGGAGCGACCCACGAATCCATATATATTAGTTTGTTGAGAAACTACTTTAGGTATTATTCCATAAGTGGTCGACTCCTTGGTCTTTTTGGCCTTTTTAGCAAGGCCAAAAAGAGCAGTAGATGGTCTCTTGGATGGGGTTGTAGCGGCAGGGATAGCAGAAGAACGAAACTCCTGCGTGGCCACTGAAGTCGAAGAGTAGAGAGAGAGACTAGAGCGAAGAGTAGAGGTACTTACCTCATTGTCAGCTGGTTTGATCTCCAGCGCTCGTTGGCCAACACGTGAGAAGGTACCATCATTGGAGGTGGGGTACTTCTCAGAAAGGAGAAACTGGAGATAGACACAGATGAAACGAACATAGGGAATTTTGGGATCCCTTTCAAACTTCTCGATCTTTGACAATAGCTCGTCAAATATCGCTCCAGCATAATCGAAGTGCTTTCCAGTGATCATCGAGTATCCCATTTGGAGTTGTATCTTGCTGGCTTGATCCAGCGATCCTATCTTGCCACTCATACTATGAATAATATAAGTGAAGATGTGGTTGATCTGGGAAGGCATGTTTTCCTTCTGAATCTTGGTTAACTTCTTGTTGGGAATCTGGGAGCGAGGCTTGTTGTCCCATGTGTATTCCATGTCATCCAAGAAACGGATGAGCTCCACATCAGTGGGTAAAGAGTCAAAACTTGTGTTGGTCTTTGCAGGGAATCGGAGAGCCTTGTGAATACCAAAGGCAGTGAGCAATCCGGGGCCATATTCAGTCATGAAGGATATGGCAGGGACCACTTCACTTTTCTTGTTTGTGACAGAGCTCTTTTCAGCAGTGAACCAGAACTGCTGAAGGAGTGTTTTGGATGGCTTGGGGTCCACGATGAGAACATAGCCAATGCATGATTGCTTCAAAAATGCAGCAGCTTCCACCAGATGTGGGTATTTGTCAGCTTCAAAATCAAGACGAGCGAGATGGTTGTTCTTGGGGATTTTGGATTCATTAAGTGCGAACTTGACCGTTTTGGAAGCAATGAGTGTAGCTTGGGCCATTTCTGAGTATGAAGTAGTAGAGTAGAATAAGGATTTAGAGTCTAAAAACGATGAAAATATTTTACCAGTTTTTGTTTTTGGAATGAAACATAGAAAAATAGGTTGTTTTTAGAGTAAAACAGTGTTCTTTATGAAAAAGAAAGAACAGTCTTAAAAACCATATGTTTGTTATCAAGTTTAAAATCAAAAGAAATGATTTTAATGTAAGAAACACCTTTTAAATCAAAAATAAGATGATATTTAAGATTCAAGAATGTTTTGAAGAGAAAAGAATGGGAAGAACAAAAACCTGATGATCTTTTTGTTTGCTTGATTGCCTTGAATGCCTTTTCTTGCTTTGAAAGTTTTAAGTGAGCGTAAAAGATAAGTATTGAAAAAGGCATTCCTTTATATATGAGGAGAGAGAAAGGAATGAGGCGGGAAAACAAATGCTCATCATGACATGGACACGTCCCACGAAGTTGATTTGATAGAAGTGCAACAGACGAACGTGTCAGAGGAAAAGGCATGTCATGGATTGTCGGTTCAAATGACGTCATAGGAGAGAGAGAAATGTTTCGTTTTTATAAACTATCACTGATAGAAATTCAGAGATAATTTTTTTTTCCAAAGGATCACTGACGAGAAATATATCAGTGATAAGATTTGTTTATCAAAAAGCTTTTAACCACTTGAAGAAATTCAGTGATTGAAGATTTGATTTTTGAAAAATGTCTTACTGAATGAGATATTCAGTGATAGAGAATGAGAAAACATACCTGAGATTTACAATATTTAGTCATAGATTATATGATGAAGTGTAACATATTATCACTAACATAATGCATGAGAGCTGAAGAGTTAATCTTCAAGATTCAGCATTCTAAGCTCATTGATGAGAAAGTTAAATATTGTTTCATCTAGAGGTTTGGTAAAAAGATATGTGAGCTGATAGTTAGAAGAAATAAAATGAAGTTCTATGTCACCATTCATCACATGATCTTTGATAAAGTGATATCTAATCTCTATGTGTTTTGTCTTTGAATGTAGTACTGGATTATTTGCTATAGAAATGGCAAGAGTGTTGTCGCAATAGATTGGAATCTTTGATAGCTGAAGGTCATAGTCTAATAGTTGATTTCTCATCCATAAGACTTGAGCACAACAACTTCTAGCGGCTACGTATTCAGCTTCAGTTGTGGAAGTGGACACTAAATTTTGATTTTTACTTGTCAACTTACCAGCTTTCCTCCTAGAAGTTGTCACCCACCAGTGGTGCTTTTTCTATCGAGTTTGCAACCTAGAAAATCACTATATGAATATCCAGTTAGATCGAACCCAGAATATTTGGGATACCAAAGACCGAGGTTAGGAGTTCCTTTCAGATATCTGAATATTCGCTTTACAGCGATCAGATGGGATTCCTTGGGTTCATATTGATAGCGTGCACAAAGACATGTAAGATGTAGTGTACATGATGTCAGTTCGTCTCGTTGTAAGATACAGCAGGGAGCCTATCATTCCTCTATAGGGAGTGACATTAACAAGTTTTCCTGTTGAATCCTTGTTTAATGTCAGAGGATGTGCCATAGGAGTTTTCATCGCTAAAGTTTGAGTAAGATCAAACTTCTTCAGCATGTCTTTAACATACTTACCTTGGTTAATAAATGTATATTTTTCAGTTTGCTTGATTTGAATTCCAAGGAAATAAGTTAGTTTATCCATCATACTCATTTTATATTCTTTTCTTCATTCTTTCAGCAAAATGAGTACATAGAGATGGGTTAATAGAACCAAATATAATGTCATCAACATATACTTGCACAAGAATAATGTGACCTTTTATCTTTCTAAAAAACAAGGTATTATCAATTTTACCACGTTCAAATTTTTCAGAGATAAGAAAAGATAAGAGAGTGTCATACCAAGCACGAGGGGCTTGTTTTAGACCATAGAGAGCCTTATCCAACTTATATATATAATTTGGATGATTAGGGTCGGAGAACCCTATGGGTTGTTCAACATTGACTTCTTCATTCAGCTTTCCATTTAGGAATGCTGATTTTACATCCATTTGATATTCTTTGAAGTCTTTGTAAACTGCATAAGCAAAGAAGAGTCAAATTGCTTCGAACCTAGCCATAGGGGTAAAGGTTTCATCATAGTCTATGCATTCCTCTTGTCTGTATCACTGAACAACAAGTCTAGCCTTGTTGCGAGTTACAGTCCCATGTTCATCTAATTTGTTTTGAACACCCATTTAGTGCCTATAACAGTCGTATCAGTTGGTCTGGGAACGAGGTTCCAAACTTTGTTTCGAGCAAACTCAGTCATCTCTTCTTGCATAGCGCTGACCTAGTTTGGATCTCTGAGGGCATTGTTAGTGCACATATTTGTTAGATACAAGATCATGAATACTAAAGGACAAAGTGAAAATAAGTCAAAGCTCAAAGTCAACTCTCAAGTGAAAGTCAAAGTCCACTTTATAATAAATGTCAAAAGTCAAAGTCTTGTTTTGTAATAGTGTTTAGCGCGTGTATTTTATTTTTACTTTAATAGATATATGGTTAGTAGTTGTTTTTGTAAGCTTGTAACTAGAAGTCAATTGTACGCATTCTGTTTAGAAATAGAAAGTGTCTAGAGAGAACTCTTGTACGAATCCTTGAATTGGAATTGAAGAAACAGGTTGAGCATTGAATCTGATTGACATGTTTTTGTTGTTAATTGTGATTGTTTGTAATTAGAATTTGATAAATTGGGAATTAACAATTGGTATCAGAGCAAATCCAAGTTTAAAATCTAGAAAATATGGAGTTGCACTGTGTTTTTGAGTCTTAGATTGAATTTCGAGTCTTTGTGAGTTTTTCGAGTTGTAATTGGTTAAATGATGTTCGTATAGTGTAATAGGTTGTTCTTGTATTGGTTAATTGGAGTCTTGCACTATAATTGATCTTTAAATTTTGAAATTTCACGAGTTTGAGTTCACGAGTTCGTAAGCATTGTAATGGGATCAATTTGTATTTTTTAGTAATTAATGTTGAAATTCATTGGTTGAATTTGGTTCTAGTTGTGTTAGTGGTCATTTTGGTGAAGTTACAAATCGAAATTCGAAGGTTAGATGGATTTTTGATTGAATCAGAGTGTTTTTGTATCGAAGATCTGAAGAACTCGCAGAACCATCAAGAACTCGCACGAAGATCTCGTAGATTCATTGCATTTCGCAGATTAATTAGATTTCGCCTAGTTGATTCTGAAAAACTCACAAGTGTTTAATTCATACATGTGTGATATATGAATTGTTTAGAATTCGTATGTGTGAATCGTGCGAATTGAAAGAATTCGCATAAGTGTGTATACGAAAATTTTTGTGAAAAGTGGCAAGAATTCGCATAATTTTTCATAGGACATAATTCGTATAGAATTTTATACGAAAAGCTTTATTGAAAATTTTGTAAGGAAATAAATCGCATCTGGGAGTCTTGCGAAAAGTAAAGATTTCGTTTATGAGAGTTATACGAATTCTTTAAATTTGCATAAGTGTGTATGCGAATTGCTTAAATTTGAAAAAATTTCAAAGTTCATAATACGTATCAGGTTGTTGTACGAAAAGTGTTTTATACAAAAAGTTTAATTTTCGAAAATTTTCTAAGTCTAGAACTCGCATAGAGTTGTATGCGAATTCGTAGAACTCGCATAACACCTCATGCGAATTTTCATTGCATGCGAATTCTGACTCCTTCTATTGTGTGAATTATGTAGTTGTGCTAATTCTAAGTGTGTGAATTATGTGTTGTTTTACTTGTGTGTGAATTCTAAAAGAGTATTGTGTGCGAATTTTGCATTCGAATTCCTTGTGATTCACTGTATTCTGCGAATTCCATACTTGTGATATTTTTGGAAAGTTATTTTTTTGAATTTCTTTCTAAGTTTTTTCTGTATTTTTCTGATTTCACTTGGACTAACGATCAAATTCAAGTTCTTTTTGTAGATCCCAGTGCAGTGCAATCACAAGTAAATAAGAACAATGATGAACAGATTATAGGCCACAACAACTAGTCATATGATTGATATAACTTCAAAGGATTAAGATTTACAGAGAGAATTTCTGATTAGGGTATGTAAACCTAATGACTAGTAAACTGAATAATGAATTTCTAAACTAACAAATGAAATAGAATTAACTTTAAATACGTAGGCTCGCAGGCCTAATGGGCTTATGGGCTTTAAGGCCCAACAAGCTTACAACAATAAAAACTTGTCATAATCTACCCTGAACTTCTATTTAACTACCAAAATAGCCTAACAATCTCCCCCTTTAAATAGAAGTTGATAGTCACGCCAGTTAGGAACATAAATTTTTCGGAAACCAAAGCTGATCACGAAATATCGAATCTGAGTCCTGTACTCCAGTCGCTCTTCAATTTCACCCAGTGCTTCAAGAACAAGTGGCTTGTATTTAGGATCCAAAAGCTGAACCCCTTTTTCCTCTTTATCAAGTACATGCTTCAACTTTTCTTTCAGCAACATCAACGTACCATCACAGAATCTGGCAATCTGATTAAAATGAATGAAACGCATAATTTCTTTGTCGTTCAAGTAGGTCATGCCAAACTCTGGAAGCTTTAACATAGTAAATGCAGGTACATTCTGGGCATCAGACGGAATCTTCAAATCAGGCTTGAGCAGATTAATCTTTGGCTGGTTGCTTTCTAACCCAATCTGAAAATCTTCCACCGAAGCAAGCTTCATTGCGCACTTCATGTATCTTTTCACGGATTCTAGTGCATCAATGACTTCTCCGGGTCTGACGGTTCTGGTCTTTAAATCACGTAGGATAAACAGCAGATCTTGTGGCTCCAGACATGGAAAATCAGCATCAGAAAAGCAGTATTGTTGACCATCTTCTCTTGTAACCATAAAGTCCGTATACTTAACTTTCATGAAGTAGGCAGGTATAATCTTATCAACTGATACAATCCTGAGCTTCGTCTTGGAGTACTTGTGCTGGAACTTTCTGTACGCAAACACAAGTTCACGCTGTTTTTCTTTGTTTTTCACTGATTGTAGACCATGGAGAACGACTTCATTATACTTTCTGATCCAGTGGGTGTAACACCCCGAATTTTCGTTTGGTTTTGCGAGGTTGTTAAAGAAGAAAAGAGGAGAATGCTTCTGTCTACAGGGCGCACGGGTCGTGCGCCATCCTTCAGAAAATGCGCACGGGTCGTGCGCATGAAACAGAGTGCGAGTCAGTAGAGAACGCACGGGCCGTGCGCCCTTCCCTTTGGAAAACGCACGGGCCGTGCACTGTGTTGGGAGGTGTGCAAAGCCTTGGCTAAATATCTCACTTTGTTGAGATTCTTTTGTAATCTCAGTTTCTTTCTCTCTCTCTCTTCTTTTTCTCTCTTTTTCTTCTTCGATCTTAAAGGCTCGTTTGGTTGCTAGTTTTCGGTGTTTCTAGCGAGGGGTCGGTGGTTTAAGCTTCACCTCTACATCGTGGTCATTATCTGATTTTCCGGGTTTTATTCTGAAAACCTACCGGTGAGTTCCTACTATCATTTTACAAACTTTATACATGTTAAAAATCTTATTTGCGAAATCTGAAGTATTTCTACGGTATGATTTCATGTTCTCTACATTTTGATATAAATGAAGTTTTTGGTGATTTTCGGGGTTCCCGGTCTGTTTTGACTAAAATAACGGGTTCCCCCTTATCAGAAGTAAAAGGTTGTTTTACTTGCCCAGGTTGGTGGCTTATTGAAAGAATGTATATAAATTGATTTTATGATTATCTTTCTTACCAGCAGTTGGTCTGGAAAATGGCATTTTGAAATATAAATGTGTTGATAGCTATTCATCTAGCTTTGTTGGTCACATGAAATATTGTGACAAGTCCTGACTGTACTAGTGGATCCATAGGTATCGAGTCGACTTATGGCTGAGAAGGATATGCCCCTTCCGTTGTTATGGCTGGGAAGGATATGCCCCTTCCGTTGTAGTTAGCTACATTTGATCCTCGGGGGCAACTTAGGTACGGTTATGTGAGACCCGATCCTAGCCATGGTTCAGATGTAGTCTAATGAACGAGTATGACATGGTTCCTTGGGGGCCCTTCCTCACATCGTAGTACGGACTGAAGAGTTCGTGGCCATGGTTCCATGTATTTAGCTCATAACTCGGATTTGGTGGTCTACTTTGTGTTACACCACAATCCTTGGTAAAATGGCCCGTTTGTCATCGTTTAACGAGTTTTGGACCGAAGAGGCCCGGTTGTGGCGAAATGTTATCTTTACGAACTAAACCTTTATGAAAAGATTTCTTTATGATACTGATGTTTATATCTTTTGAGCTTTATAAACTGTATGTTCTCACCAGGCTTTATAGTCTGACACTTTTTCTCAAATGATGTGTATAACAGGTTTCCATTAGCGGTGGGTGTCGGGGTTTTTGGAGAGACGAGTTTTGAGTCTTGGGGTTTTGAAGTTGTTTAGTATTGTTGTTGGGCATTGTTAAGTCCCATTCTTTTGATAAAATCCTTGTATAGGATTGTATAGTCTTAATGACTGGTTCCGTTTATGGAAAGTTAATAAATTTACTTTCGTTATATTGTCAGGTTTCCAGGTTTTAATTTACTCTGATTTTTGAGGTTGTTACAAGTTGGTATCAGAGCTATAGTCTAAGCGAACTAGGCATGAATGTAAGATGTCTAGACTTAGACTGCGTATGCTAAGAATTGATCCGCGAGATTTGGGTAGAGCTCTTAAGATGGGTTAGTCTTAGAGTTGACGGAAAGTACGTTTATCAGGCGTTGTAGTAGTGGTGACAAGAACCGTTATGTGTTGTATGTTCATAATTTCACTTAGCTAATGTTATTATGAGGATACTGTACGTAAGAGTGATTGAATTACTGTTAATATGACAATTGGTAATGTGGTAGTATGTTTCCTTTGTGTTTATTCAAATCTCTCTCTTATCTCTGTCTCTGTTCTGTGAAGCAGTTCAGGATGGTGAATACGCGTGGTAGACCGCGTACTCGTGTTGATGGTTTGGAAGCGACAGCCTCTACCGCCGACCAGCCAGAAGGTGTTGAGGTTGTGGTGCATCCACCTATTCCACAAATACTAGGTGGGGGGCCAGAGGTCATTCCGCGTGTGGACCTGGCTTCGTCCCACCCAGTAATCAGGGATGCTAGTTCCCCGTCTGAGATGATGGCCTGGATGATGTTGGCAATGAGGGAAGAGATGGCAAAGCAGCAAGAGTTTCTGCTAAAAGTGATTGAGGACCGTGATGTGAACAATCGTAGAAGTGAGACGGTTGTGGAAAACATCGTAGCAGGTTCTGGAGGCGTTGGTACAGGAGTCAGGGCGGAGGAGAACAGGATTGTTGGTACTCCGGGAGGTAGGAAAAGTTGTTCCTACAAATCCTTTCTGGGTTGCGGACCACCAGAGTTCTCTGGTTCCGACGACCCAATCTTGTGTGTGAAGTGGATCCGAGCGGTCGAGCAAGATTTTGGCTCTTCCGAATGCGAAGATGATCAGAGGGTGCGGTTCGGTACCCAAATGCAGAGGGACACTGCACTCATTTGGTGGAATATCATCCAATCCACTCTATCTCCTGAAGTGTTGGCCCAGTTGTCTTGGGCCGAGTTCAAAAAGAAGCTGCTAGAAGAGTTCTGCAACGAGAGGACCATGGACCGAATTGAGAAAGAATTCCGGTCCTTGGTAAAGGGAAGTCTGACGGTGAGGGAGTACACCCGTCAGTTTATGGAGAAGCTAGGTCTGGTGGGGCACGCTGCCCCTACAGAAAAAGATAAAATGAAAGCTTATCTAAACGGCTTACCAGCGGACATGCAATCTATGGTCCACAATTCCCAAGCTTCCAACCTCCGAGAGATGGTGGAGGAAGCTCAATTCATGGAAGAGATGTTCGCGAAGAGCAAATATGAGAATTCTGTGATAGCGTCTGATAAGAGAAAGTGGTAGAGCAGTTCAGTACCTCCCAAGCGGGTCCGACCTTTTGTTGGAAACCGCAACTTCAGCAGTTATCAGGAAGCAAAGTGGTGCCCGAAGTGTCGAACCAAGCACCATGGTAACTGTAACTCTACTTCTAAATTCTGCTACAAGTGTGGTAAGAATGATCACACCACCCGCGACTGTTCTGTCGTGGGGATGGTCTGCTTCGAGTGTAAGGCACCGGGACATGTGAAGAGAGATTGCCCGAAGCTCAAGTCGGGTAGCGCGCCAGCAAGTAAGGAGAACCCTCCGAAGGTTCCGGGTCGAGCATTTCAGATGACGGCCGAAGAGGCTAGAGCATCCGCTGATGTGGTATCGGGTACTTTTCTTATAAACTCTGTACCTGCTCGTATTTTGTTCGATACGGGTGCTAGTTTCTCTTTCGTATCTGAATTGTTCCGTCAGAAAATTGCTATGCCCACTACTAGTCTTGAGGATGCATTAGTGGTAGAAATAGCCGATGGTAGCCAAGTTTTGATCCACAAAGTTCTGAAGCAGTGTACTCTTAGTATCGAGGGGAGAGAATTCTCAATCGATCTATTGCCGATGTTAATCGGGGGTTTCGATGTTGTGGTTGGCATGGATTGGTTGTCAAACAATCATGCCGAGATCGTATGTTCCAAGAAGTTGATTCGACTTCCCGACCCCTCTGGTGAAGTCGTTGTCATCTATGGTGAGAAGAGAAAGGGTGAAGTGGCAATAATCACAATGGGAAAGGCATGTAAGTGCTTAGTAAAAGGATGTTTGTCTTTCCTAGCCTATGTGATCGATGCCAAGCTAGAGAAGTCAAAGCTGGAAGATGTGAAGATCGTGCGTGAGTATCCAGATGTCTTTCCGGACGACTTGCCCGGGTTGCCACCCGATCGTCAGGTAGAGTTCCGGATTGATCTTGTGCCTGGCGCTGCACCGATCCCTAAAGCACCTTATCGTTTAGCGCCATCGGAGATGCAAGAAATGGTAGCACAACTCCAAGAGCTATTGGAGAAGGGATTCATAAGACCGAGTTCGTCACCTTGGGGAGCTCCGGTCTTATTTGTCAAGAAGAAGGATGGCACAATGAGAATGTGCATCGATTATCGTGAGTTGAACAAAGCTACAATGAAGAACAGATATCCGCTTCCGAGAATAGACGATTTGTTCGATCAACTTCAAGGAGCGGGTTGTTTCTCCAAAATTGACTTATGATCACGTTATCACCAAGTGAAGGTAAGAGAAGAAGATGTTCCGAAGACGGCTTTTAGAACGCGTTAAGGCCATTACGAGTTCCTTGTAATGCCTTTTGGCCTGACGAACGCACCAGCAGTGTTTATGGACTTGATGAATTGAGTGTGCCGACCTTTCCTCGACAAGTCGGTCATTGTATTCATTGATGACATACTAGTGTACTCCAAGAGTGAGTCGGAACACTAACAGCATCTACGTGAAGTTCTGGAAGTGTTGAGAAGAGAAAGATTGTACGCCAAGTTTTCCAAGTGCGACTTTTGGCTTAAAGAAGTACAATTTCTAGGTCACGTAGTCACTCGGGACGGAGTGAAAGTAGATCCCTCTAAGATTGAAGCTATGATGAATTGGGAGCCTCCTAAGAGTCCGTTCGAGATCCGAAGTTTCTTGGGTCTGGCGGGATACTACAGGAGATTTATCCAAGACTTTTCAAAGATCGCTTCTTCCTTGACAGTTCTGACTCGGAAGAATGTGAAGTTTGAATGGACCGAAACCCAAGAGAAGGCGTTCCGGATCCTTCAAAAAAAGTTGTGTGAAGCTCCGATCTTGACATTACCTGAAGGGTCGGAACATTTTGTGGTTTACAGCGACGCTTCAAAGATGGGATTGGGTTGTGTGTTGATGCAACGAGGTAAGGTAATCGCTTATGCCTCGAGGCAGCTCAAAATACACGAGCAAAATTATCCAACTCATGATCTGGAGCTAGCAGCGGTGGTGTTCGCCTTGAAACTTTGGCGACATTATCTTTACGGCACGAAGTGTACTCTTTTCACAGATCACAAGAGCCTGAAGTATGTCTTTGAGCAAAAAGAGCTGAATATGAGGCAAAGGAGGTGGCTTGAGTTGCTAAAAGATTACGGCTGTGAATTGCTTTACCATCCAGGTAAGGCGAACGTGGTGGCCGATGCGCTAAGTCGGAAGGACTATAGCGGGAGTATTCGGGCTACCCATCCAAGGATCGAGCTAGTATCTAGCCTTGTTGAGAAGATCAAGGCATCACAGGTGGAAGCACTGTTAGAAGAGAATCTCAAAGAAGAAGTCATGACAAAACAACGTTTACTCTTGACGGAAGATAGCCGTGGAGTGAAACTGTTCAGCGGTCGTGTGTGGGTACCCAAGATAGGGGTAACCGTGAGCTGTTGCTAGAAGATGCACACAAGTCAAAGTATTCCATACATCCGGGAAGCACAAAGATGTACAGGGACTTGAAGTAGCACTATTGGTGGCCGGTAATGAAGCTTGATGTGGCACGTTACGTTGAGCGTTGTGTGACGTGTTCGCAATTTAAGGCCGAACATCAGAGACCGTATGGGAGTCTTCAGTCTTTAGAGATTCCCGAGTGGAAGTGGGAGCATATCACCATAGACTTCGTGACGAAGTTGCCTAAAACTCTTCGAGGTCACGATACCATTTGGGTGATAGTTGATAGATTGACAAAGAGCGCTCACTTCTTGGCTATGCGCGAGACCCTACCGATGGATAAGTTAGCAAAGCTTTATATCGATGAGGTGGTCTCGAGGCACGGCATACCATTGTCGATCGTGTCGGATCGCGACAGTCGGTTCACTTTGAACTTCTGGGATGGATTTTAGAAAGAGCTTGGTACTCGAGTGAAGTTGAGTACGACTTACCATCCGCAAACCGACGGGCAGAGCGAACGAACGATCCAAACTTTGGAAGACATGTTGAGGTCTTGTGTCATCGATTTCGGGGGTAGCTGGGACACTCACCTGCCTTTGGTGGAGTTTGCCTATAACAATAGCTACCACTCGAGTATCGGAATGGCACCCTTTGAGGCTTTGTATGGGCGAAAGTGTCGGACTCCCGTGTGCTGGCTTGAAGCGGGAGAAAAGCAGTTTTCCGGACCTGAAATCGTGCAAGAGACTACCGATAAGGTCAAGTGCATTCGTGAAAGAATGAAAGCGGCTCAAGATCGTCAGAAGAGCTATGCCGATAAGAAGAGACGGCCGATGGAATTCCAAGTAGGCGACCGTGTTATGCTTAAAGTGTCATCGTGGAAAGGCATTATATGGTTCGGAAAACGTGGGAAGTTGAGTCCCCGTTTCCTCGGACCTTTCAAAGTGCTTAAACGGGTGGGTTTGCAAGCCTACCAGTTGGAACTGCCACCGGAGTTGAGTAAAATACACAACACGTTTCATGTTTGCTACCTCCGGAAATGTTTGGCGGTGGAAGACAACGTCATTCCCCTTTCGGAGTTAAGGGTTGACGAAGGCAACCGTTGTGTGGAAGAACCCGACGCCATCTTAGAGAGAAAGTCGAAGAAGTTGCGTCATAAAGAAGTCACTTTGGTCAAGGTGCAGTGGAAGCATCACCGGGGAGCGAATGTTACGTGGGAAGCCGAGGAGGATATGAAGCGAAGATATCCTCACCTTTTTGTGTAGTTGGGATTTCGGGGACGAAATCATTCCCAAGTTGGGGAGGATTGTAACACCCCGAATTTTCGTTTGGTTTTGCGAGGTTGTTAAAGAAGAAAAGAGGAGAATGCTTCTGTCTGCAGGGCGCACGGGTCGTGCGCCATCCTTCAAGAAATGCGCACGGATCGTGCGCATGAAACAGAGTGTGAGTCAGTAGAGAATGCACGGGCCGTGCGCCCTTCCCTTTGGAAAACGCACAGGTCGTGCGCTGTGTTGGGAGGTGTGCAAAGCCTTGGCTAAATATCTCACTTTGTTGAGATTCTTTTGTAATCTCAGTTTCTTTCTCTCTCTCTATCTTCTTTTTCTCTCTTTTTCTTTTTCGATCTTCAAGGCTCGTGTGGTTGCTAGTTTTCGGTGTTTCTAGCGAGGGGTCGGTGGTTTAAGCTTCACCTCTACATCGTGGTCATTATCTGATTTTCCGAGTTTTATTCTGAAAACCTACCGGTGAGTTCCTACTATCATTTTACAAACTTTATACATGTCAAAACTCTTATTTGCGAAATCTGAAGTATTTCTACGGTATGATTTCATGTTCTCTACATTTTGATATAAATGAAGTTTTTGGTGATTTTCGGGGTTCCCGGTCTGTTTTGACTAAAATAACGGGTTCCCCCTTATCAGAAGTAAAAGGTTGTTTTACTTGCCCAGGTTGGTGGCTTATTGAAAGAATGTATATAAATTGATTTTATGATTATCTTTCTTACCAGCAGTTGGTCTGGAAAATGGCATTTTGAAATATAAATGTGTTGATAGCTATTCATCTAGCTTTGTTGGTCACATGAAATATTGTGACAAGTCCTGACTGTACTAGTGGATCCCTAGGTATCGAGTCGACTTATGGCTGGGAAGGATATGCCCCTTCCGTTGTTATGGCTGGGAAGGATATGCCCCTTCCGTTGTAGTTAGCTACATTTGATCCTCGGGGGCAACTTAGGTACGGTTATGTGAGACCCGATCCTAGCCATGGTTCAGATGTAGTCTAATGAACGAGTATGACATGGTTCCTTGGGGGCCCTCCCTCACATCGTAGTACGGACTGAAGAGTTCGTGGCCATGGATCCATGTATTTTAGCTCATAACTCGGATTTGGTGGTCTACTTTGTGTTACACCACAATCCTTGGTAAAATGGTCCGTTTTTCATCGTTTAACGAGTTTTGGACCGAAGAGGCCCGGTTGTGGCGAAATGTTATCTTTACGAACTAAACCTTTATGAAAAGATTTCTTTATGATACTAATGTTTATATCTTTTGAGCTTTATAAACTCTATGTTCTCACCAGGCTTTATAGTCTGACACTTTTTCTCAAATGATGTGTATAACAGGTTTCCATTAGCGGTGGGTGTCGGGGTTTTTGGAGAGACGAGTTTTGAGTCTTGGGGTTTTGAAGTTGTTTAGTATTGTTGTTGGGCATTGTTAAGTCCCATTCTTTTGATAAAATCCTTGTATAGGATTGTATAGTCTTAATGACTGGTTCCGTTTATGGAAAGTTAATAGATTTACTTTCGTTATATTGTCAGGTTTCCAGGTTTTAATTTACTCTGATTTTTGAGGTTGTTACAGTGGGCAAAGATCTTTTTCTGGCTTTCTTCGAGGAAAGGAACTTTTATTCGGACTCTCTCCCACTTGGATGGACGAACTGGAGTAGTACTTTCTGTTCCCATAACTAGAGATGCTGGAGGAGATCTGAAAGGAATATCTGATTCAGGAAGATCAGTATTAGCAACAGAATAGGTCAAAAGTGGAACCGCAACAGAATTCTGATCGTCTGGCTGATAGTCCGAATGAAGGATCTCATCTATTTCGGCTTGCATGACTACCAGCGCTCGTTCAGTATTAGCACATTCTTCCGTCGGTTCATAAACTTCATAAGGATCAAGTATCAATGCCCAGTCTTCATGGACAATCGGAGAACCTTCGTCAAATTCCTCAGGCTTTTCAACCCTTGGAATGTCAAACACCACTAACTCCATACATTGTTCCCGTTCCTGTCCCTGCCCTTCTGATCGAGTACCGGAACCCGTACCCTGTTCAACCTGTTCTGACTCCACTACATGTGTCTCCGGCTCAGATAGACGTTGGCGCTTCTCCCCCTCATGGTGATCAGAATCATCCTGATCATCATGTCGGGGCTTGAGCCGTTCTGCCTGGCTACGGCAGGTATCCTCCACTGCTGAAAGGCGTTCAGTCAAAACAGCTACGGATTGCTGAAGTGACTGAAGCATAGCTTGTTGGATCTGGAAGGCTTCGGTAGAGACAATAGGCTGGGGTGTAGGTGGGGTAGGTGTTGATGCTTGAGAGCGAAGTAGGGATAGCAAATCGGCATCCTGGGTGGGTTCGGTTAGAGATTGTGCTAGAAGTTTGGCAAGAAGGATGGATTTAAGTTCAGGTATTGGAAGATCCGTGGCTGGTAGGGAAGGTGGAATAGGTGTGGTCTCCGGCTCATTCGCAGGACTTTTGCCTTTGACCAAGCGTTTGATGTTGTCCAACTCCTCCCTCATCATAGATTGGACAGCCTTTAGGGCGCCGTCCATGTATTCCCTTGAGACAAACTCAGTTGGGGTAACTCCGGGGTCACTTAGACTTCCCGTTGTAGCTACGACTGTAGAAGTCGAGCCGCCTACGTTCACGGTTGGCGTGATGATATCCGTGGTAGGACTTCCACCCAATCCTCGTAAATTACTCGAAGGCGGATTTACTATGGGTGTTCCGGCCGGGCCACTTAGGCTCCCGGCGATACCCGAAAAAGGAATTTGTGTCCTAGGAATGGCATGAATCACAAATGGCTCTAGACTCCGTGCAATCAAAGATGGCGAGAACGGGGGCAGCTGTTCTCTTGTTTCAATATCGGCACCCTCTAAGTGAGAGCCTGATAGCGTATGTTCTAAATCCCCGTGAGAATGTGAAACCACCATCTGTTGAGAGATGGTGGAGTGGCTTGGTTGGGCGTGCAAGTGCGCCGCTAGGTCCACGGCGGCTTCTTCAATACCCTGTCCCAACACATGAGACTGGGTAGCAGATGTGGCTACCTGTCTAAATGTGGTTAGGGGGATACAACCGAAGATGGTTGTCCCGTCTCTCGTATACTCTCGGAATGCATTTTACTCCGCCTTTCCCTCACACGGCTCACTTCTTGATTTTCAACTGAGACTCCCTCCGCTCTCCTTATCTCTCCAGATGAGGGATGATTATCGTCACCATCGAAGTCAGAAGACTCTTCATTTGATGTCGATGCTGCAGTTTGGGTTTCTTCTGAGTCGGAATTGGCTGCCGTGTCTTCAGTAGCAGCGACAGAAGAGGACTGAACATGAACGGCTTCAGAATCTGTTGCCTCTTCTGCCATTTGAGTCTCGGTTGGTGGTGGCGAAGATGGTTGTCTTGAAGAACTAGGCTGGCTCGTTCCAACGACACTGCCCACGCCAGATCCCCTCACGATAGTAGCTCTCGATACACCCTGTCCGGAAGCCCCATCTGTCCGGACGCTCCCGCCTCTCGTTCTTGGACGCGGACCCTCACGTCGCTCAGGTCTTGCTCCCTGGGCAGGTCCTGCCGGTCCTGGCCGGACCATAGGAGCTGGAATATTGTGTGTGTGCCTATAAGCTATCACACTCAGTTCCGTGGGACGAGCATGGTCTAGTACCCCGACTGGGATTTGTCGGGCGACAACACCTTCCGGATCAGCACGGGAAGGAATCTTGCGAGTTGGATGTTGTGGACACGTCGGGTGGGTAGAGCAGCGCTGTATCTCGGGATACAGGTTCATGTAGTTCCGGATAACGATCTGTAGGAACCGCATGAATGGAATGAAGTTTGAACGGCGAGATGCAGTAGAACGAACTCTCTGAATGAGTTCAAACCAGTGACAGTCGGCAAAGTCCACGTGGCGATTGAAGGCCACCGCGTGAAAGATGCGAAGAATCGGGGCGTTCGTCTGATTAATGCTTTTCGTTATAGAAGAAAGGCACCGATTGATGTATGTGAACAACGTGTACCATATCGTCGATAGATGTTTGCGGTTGAAGGTTGACGGAATGCGAAGTTCTGCGCCATAACCCAAAGAGTGAAGGTCGGTGCACAGCGTAGCATCAGTGACAATCGGGTCGAAGTCTTCTCGGCCTGCTACGGATCCGACGGTCGGTAACCGAAGGAATTGTCGGAAGAGATCACATGTGAGAAGCACTGGTGTGTGATCTATCCGACCTTCAAGATGGAATCCGCCATCGGCCTCTAGCGCATGGAGAGAATTCCAGAACTGCTGTAAGTATAAGATTGGGACTGTTGCAGTCTCCGTTAGAGCATACGAGATTGGATGGCCCCTGAGTATCTCGATGATGACCTGATATTGAATAGCAGGTTGGGTTACATCGAGATGGTAGTTATTGGCTGTAAGAGGAAGGAACTGATCCTCGGGAATCAGTTCCGCATCTGCGATTGGATCAATCGCTGGTGGCTGGTTTTGTGCCATTGTACCTGTGAAGAATTAATCGATTAGTACGCAGGTTTGTAAAAAGATAATAGCCGTTGGAGTTATACAGTCATGATTTAAATCACAACTGATAGTAACTCCAAATCTTGGAAGAACAAAACCCAATTCGAGAATTAGGGTTAGTCACCAAGGCGCATAGACTTGCACCAGCACATAGAACCACCAAAAGTTCCTCATAAACACACTTATTAAAAGGTATAACCAAGAACTTGGATTCTACCGGATAAGATTCAACCGGGGTTTTACTAAGACCGGATAGGTGCATGATCGGATAAGGCATTCGACCGGAGGTCACTAAGACCGGATAGGTGTTCGACCGGATATGGTCTTCGACCGGAGGAGATATTCGACCGGAGGTTAAACCACCGGATATGTGTTCGACCGGAGGTCTCTTAAGACCGGAGGTCATGTGACCGGATGTCTCTTAAGACCGGATATGGTCTTCGACCGGGGGAAATATTAACCGGAGGTTACATTCGACCGGTGGTTAAACCACCGGATATGTGTTCGACCGAAGGATAGCATTTGACCGGGGGTGCGATCGACCGGGGCGTAACCCTAGATCAGAGGGAACCCCCGGAGAAGACGAAACGTCAACAGGGCAAGCCCCGGTGACACTCGACGGCGACGCATACAGTCAATAAGAACCAACGATCGATACATACTATAAACCACGTAAGATCGCGTAACCTACCTGATCAATCGACTATGGAGAAAGCGATGGGTTCGGTCGAAGGAATGTGGTCGAAGGAAACACCGGGCGAGAGAGAGAGAGAGATGAAGACGGTGAGAAAAATTAGAAGGGATCGATCGAATGAAGTAATGAGGATTCGATCGGGGTGTTTTAAACCCCGAACTTGGATTTGGGCTTGGCCCGGGGCCGGTTGACATTGGGCCGGTGAAAAAAGAATTGGTCCGGGGAAAATTGGGTCGGGACCAAACAAGATAACTCAAACCAAAAACTTGAAGCAAAAGAAAATATTTTTGTATTTTTCGATAATATAAAAAAAGTTAAAAAAAAGAAAAAAATATGAAACCTATGGAAACAAATAAAAACGAAGACACGAGACTTAACTCCCCCTCGAATGTTTACCAAGAGGAGTTCCAAACACATAACCCTCTTACCTGCTCCCCCTCGAATGGAGGACTCGTGAGACTTACCAACCATCTGCCGAGAGTGCTCCCCCTGTACACATTACCGGCTTGTAAATCCACCACAGTCAACTTACACTTTTCAGGAAACAGAGAATGAACTGCACACAGAATCACGAAAAAAAAACAGACACACGAACACAAAAGGAGCGGGAAAAAAACCCCGAAATCTACTTTGTTGATACAGAAGTTCGTAACGGACACAGAGCTGAACGAGTAAAACGCAATGACCAAGGAGTGTGGATAATAGCAACCAGAGACAAGGGACTGGTGCAGTTGTCACAGTCATTCGTTATTGAATGAAACTCGTAGAGAGCTGCGAACGGATCAAACTTTCAGATTTAGTATACCTAGCTTGGACACAAGGTAACTAAATTGTTTTTCGTCCAAGGCTTTGGTAAATAGGTCTGCTAACTGATGCTCTGAATTAACAAAATAGAGTTTGATAGTACCTTTTTCCACATGATCTTTTAAAAAGTGATAGCGCACATCAATGTGCTTCGTCTTCGTGTGCTGGACGGGATTGCTTGATATGGCTATGGCACTCTTCGAGTCGCAGTAGATGGGAATCCTGGAGTAATGAAATCCATAATCTTTGAGCTGGGTGCGCATCCAGATGACTTGCGAGCAGCAACTGGCGGCTGCTACATACTCCGCCTCGGCGGTGGAGGTGGACACGCAGTTTTGCTTCTTGGAGGCCCAGCTGACAAGACGATCGCCCAAGAACTGAACATGACCCGACGTGCTTTTCCGGTCCAGCATGTTTCCAGCGTGGTCAGCGTCCGAGTAGGCTGTCAATTCAAAACCTGTCTCTTTTGGGTACCACAAACCAAGATCAGCAGTACCTTTTAAATATCGAAAGATTCGCTTAACCGCAGCTAAGTGAGACTCTTTAGGTTTCGACTGAAATCTTGCACACAAGAATGTCGAAAACATAATGTCAGGCCGACTAGCCGTCAAGTACATAAGAGAGCCAATCATACCTCTATAAATAGTAGCATTCACATCCTTATCATCAGGATCGGAGTGAAGCTTTAGAGTAGTGGACATGGGGGTTTTCATAGAAGAAGATTGTTCCATCTGGTATTTCCGAAGAATATCCGAGATGTACTTAGATTGATTAATGAAAATTCCTGTTTGTAATTGTTTTACTTGAAGACCCAGGAAAAAATTCATTTGCCTCATCATGCTCATTTGAAAATGTGTACTCATTAAGGCAGAAAAGTTCTGACAATACTTGGGGTTCGTGGAGCCAAAGATTATATCATCAACATAAATTTGTACAAGAATGATATCATTCTTCTCTCTTTTAATAAATAAAGTAGTATCAATTTTACCTTTAGAGAAGCCAGACTTGACTAAGAAGGATGAGAGTGCATCATACCAGGCTCGTGGCGCTTGTTTAAGACCGTAGAGGTCCTTGTCAGTACTCACGAAGCCTTCGGGTTGCGAGACATAAACTTCCTCCTTGAGCACGCCGTTGAGGAACGCGGATTTCACGTCCATTTGAAAGACGATGAAATTCTTGTGAGCGGCGTAGGCGAGGAACATGCGGATCGCTTTAATGCGGGCAACCGGTGCAAACGTCTCATCGTAATCAATTCCTTCTTGCTGGCGATATCCTTTAGCCACTAGACGCGCTTTGTTCCGAACAATGATGTTGTTTTCGTCCTTCTTGTTCTTAAAAATCCATTTAGTCCCTATCACCATCTTGTTCTTAGGTCGGGGAACTAGGCGCCATACTTTGAGGGTCTCAAATTGGTTGAGTTCCTCTTGCATAGCAATTACCCAGTCCGGATCATTCAGCGCTTCAGAGACAGTGGAAGGTTCGATACGGCTGAGGAACGAGGAAAATAAGCAGTCATTCGCGGTGGTGGATCGAGTTTGAACTGGTGTGGAGGGATCACCGATGATCTGATGAAGGGGGTGTGCTCGAGTCCACTTGTTGGTGTGTGGATGAGGTTGATATGTCTGATGGGAGGTATCAGAATCCACATGACTACCTAGGGGTAAATCCTGAACTGCCTCGAGGGATGATGGTCTGTGAGGTGACAACTCCTTAGTGGGAGTCGAACAAGGAGTAGAGGACGACTCAGCTAGTGATAAACCGATATGAGGATCCGGGATTGCCGGAGAGGTAGCTTCGGGAGCACCTTCAATAGGAGTCGGTTCAGGGAGAAAAACTGAAACAGGAGTTGGTTCAGGAACACCGTCATCAGGAACTTGAGCAAGAGGGTGTCTATCACTGGAGCTCGGGGAAGCTTGATCATTGGCAGTAGAGGATGGAGCACCAGGCGAGGATGGACCACCGGAGTTGGTAGGGCTGGTGCTTGAGTAGTATTCCTGTCACATGACGTAGTATTAGGCTTAACATTAAATAAGTCATTATAAAAGAATTCAAACAGTAAATCCAAGTCAGAAAGATGTGCTCTTGACGTAGACGCATGATCTGGATCCACTGGAGATTGTATAGCCTCCGAACGGAATTGTCCAGAAGCTAACACACCAGTAAGCGCGGGTTCTGAACTGAGATGTTCAGAAACCATATCAGGAGCCTCGTCAAAAGTCACGTTTACGCTCTCAACAATGGTCTTCGTCCGTTTGTTGTAGACACGGTAGGCTTTTGCTTGCTGAGAGTAGCCGATAAACACTCCTTCATCCGCTTTGGGACTGAATTTGCCCAGATCATCCTTATCATTTAAGACAAAGCAGGTGCTTCCGAAAGCATGAAAGTAGTTGATGTTCGGGATACGCTTGTTGATGATCTCGTACGGAGTCTTGTTGAACCGCTTGTTGATAATAGACCGATTTTGAGTGTAGCAAGCGGTAGCAACAGCTTCTGCCCAAAGAAATAGTGGTAGCTTGGAATGAGATCACATCGTACGTGCTGCTTCAACTAGAGTTCTGTTTCGACGCTCTACCACCCCATTCTGGTGAGGAGTACGAGCGGCGGAGAAAGTATGCGAGATTCCCACTGAAGTGAGATAACCGGTGAGTATTTGATTCTTGAACTCAGTGCCGTTGTCCGTCCTGATGGTCTGAACTACTTGGTTGAGAATGACTTGAATGCTCTTCAGAAGTGAGATTATCAACTCGGGAGTTTCGTCTTTTGAACGGAGAAATCGGACCCAAGTGTAACGAGAGAAATCGTCAACCATCACCAGGACATACTTCTTGTGATTTATGCTTTGAACACGCATCGGTCCACATAAGTCCATGTGGATTAGCTCAAGGGACCGAGAAGTACTTGGAACGGCTTTAGGCTTGTGAGACGTCTTTTTCATCTTGCCCTTTTCGCAGGCAGCGCACAGATGATCTTTTGCAAACTTTAGGTCTGGCATACCTTTGACATGTCCACCGAGCACCAACTTGTTGATATTCTTGAAGTTCAAGTGCGAGAGACGACGGTGCCATAGCCAGCTTTGTTCAGCAGATGCTTTGGACAACAAACAGACTTCCTTGTCGGGTTTCAAGGACGAGAGGTCAATCGTGTAGAGGTTGGTGCGTCGTGTTCCAACAAGTATTTCTTTACCATCCTCAGTTCGAACGCTGCACCTTTTAGACTTGAAAGTGACCTCGAGATTCTTGTCGCAGAATTGACCGATACTGAAGAGATTGTGACCGAGACCTTCGACATAGGAGACTTTCTTGATTGTGATGTTATCTTTGACAATATCGCCGTAACCCCTGATGGGAGAGGAGTGATCATTCTCGAACCGTACATTCCCACAGAACCTCTCGGTGAAGTTTGGAGCAGCCTGAATCTAGATACCACACATGAACGTCCTGCAAAACAGGTTATTTCCTTTTAGGTACCCATTCATAAATGGGTCCTTTGGGGTTAGATTTAACACCCGACTTAGAGACCCATTTAGAGTTGGGTCTTTGTCTTTCATGGGAAACATCACAATGAGAATGATTATGAGCAATATGATATGAGCCAAACCAATCAGATGCATAACGACTATCAACAAAATCATTTGATCCACAATAAGAACAACATAGACAATCATGAGACAGTTGAAGTAATTGCGGAATTGAATAAACTTTTAAAGGAATAGTTCCATTACATTCAACTAGAGGTTTAGTAATAAAGACATCATGATTGTTATTGTTCTTTCTAGACTTTAAGACAGGATTAACTAATTCTGATGTTGCCGAGCTCTCTTTTGACTTCTTAGCTACCCAAGCATATTTCACTTCTTCCCGCCGACCATACGTATCTGAAATGCCGTTAAACCCATAGTTAGAGGATTTGAAAATTGACGATTGTGACCTTTGAGAACGACCGGTCTTTTTCTTCTTCTGGGAACGCCTTTTAGATTTAGACTTGGAAGATTTTGAAGAATTGTTCACAGAAGGTTTTTGCGGGGCAGATTTAGAACATTCGCCCTTATAAAGTTTAACCGGAGGCTCACATGACTCATTTAAAAAATCAACATGGCTAGGTAGAGAAGGATTAAAATCAAATTGGCTCAAATTGCTATCTAAACACACCTCAGAATTCAAGAATGCGGAAAATTCTAGTTCCTCATCTGAAAGGACCTTATCACATGAGGACTTCAAAACAGTGGAAGAGTTTGTTGAGAACAGATCATATGCGGAAGCATTTTTACAATCAGAACACTGATCTGATTCAAAACTTTGAGGCTCTTTTCCTTTATTTGAAATGATTGGTGACGAGTCACCCATAAAAACTTTGCAGGAAGATGTGTCAGAAGAAGAATAAGAGTTTTCAGACAGATGAGATATCTCTCTTTGGAGAATGGAAGGCTGAGCTTGAGGGTCAGCCTTGTGAAGTTGCACTTTCAGATGATCTGCTGCCATAGCAGCCAGTTGTGAGTGCAACTTCTTTATTTCCGTCTGGAAATATTCTTTTTCCTCATCCGACATAGTCTCCTTTTTGTTGGAACTAAGATACTCAATTTGAGATATAAGACCTTGTTTTTCCTTTTGAAAATTTTCTCTTTCTAGTGCATATGATTCTTCTAGCTGAACAAGTTTCTTTTCTAAAATCAGAGTTGGAACATAAAGTTTGGGAGCTAGAGGTTCCTCCTCAGTTTTAATGGTTTTAGTATCTAGTTCAGCTTGAGAGTAACTATGAAAATAATCGGATGACAGAAAACGGGGTTTGTCAGTATTATAAGTAGCATTTAAAGAATCATAAACAAAAAGAACTGTCTTTTTAGAAAGAACAGAGTTTTCTCTTCTCAACTTATCTTTCAATTCTTCCTCCTCAGTGGGTGTGGTCCATCGTATCTTATATTCTGGAAAGATTTTGTCTAATCCAAAAAATTCAGATGCATATAAAGTAGGAACTTTGGATAAAGCCTTGTTTAAATAATTAGGGTTATCGTACCCGATACCCGTATTTCCGTACTTTGGTTCTTTTGGTGCGATTAGCTTTAGCGTTTGATCAGATTGACCAAATTTATAAAGTTTCTTTTCAAGCTCTTCTAACTGATTAGATAACCTTATGTTCTCATTTTTGTAAGCCACGTTTTGGTTTAACAAATCAATTTTCTCGGTCTCAGACGTACGTAGCTTATCGGTCAAGTCATCTACTTTGGTCATTAGTTTTTGTGACTCTGTTGAACAACTCACATTCTCTTCTCTTAAATTAGAAATCGTGCACAGGTAGCTAGAAATTTCTAAGCTTTGTTTTTCCATAAAGTCAGACTGTTTAGTGACACGGTTTTCCAGAGATGAGAGAAGTTGTTCTTTTTCTTTTAAAAGAAGCTTGTAAGAGTCAAGTTTGTGCAATGAAAGTTGCATCTGATCAAGTAAAGCTTCATGAAAAGGGGCACATACCTGGCAAGGAGCATTGTGATCTTCTTCATCAGTATCGGATGGTGATGAATGGTTGCCCATGAAACACAAATGTGCTTCAGCATCCTCAGGTTCTTCATCCGACACTTGTAACCAGTAATCATCTTCAGCCATTAGAGCTTTACCGGCTTCCTTTTCTTTGGCAAGAAGCAGCTTGGCTCGGTAGTAGTCGGCGTTGCGCACAATTGGCTTGCAACAATCTTTGGCGAAATGACCTAACCGACCACAGTTGTAGCATTTGATCGGTTCGTCTTTCGGCTTTTCTTCATTTCTCTTGTCCGACTTCTTAACAGCTTCAAAGCGACTATTACCTTCAGTCTTTTCTCGATGATCACGTCGAGTAGAGACTCTTTGCTTGTTGGAGGACTTGTTAAAAAACTTCCTCTTTTGAAATGCTTGAGTGAGAAACACCATTGCTTCTTTCATCTTGGCAAGTTCTGGATCCGAGTCGCTATCGGGATCTTCAGGTTCAGAATCACTCAGCACGGGCTCTTTTCCAGATGATCGGCTGACGGACTTGCCTCTTCTCTCAGATACGAGTGTTATTTGATCAGTTGTTGGCTTTTCCTCAGCTTTCCCAATAAGTTCCATCACTTCTTCTTCGTCTTGGAGCAGCATTTCATAGAGTTCGTGAAGGTACAACTTCTCCTAGGTCTGAGTGTGGCGAATATGGGAGACGAACGGTTTCCACTCAGGCTGTAAGTTGTTCATAAACTTTATGTTGTTTTCCGTGTTCGTCTTTGTGATCTTATTTTTCTGAAGATCATTCAGAAGCATATTAAACCTTTCGTAGGTTTCCATCAGCGTTTCACCCTTTCGTGCTTTAAACCCATCATATCTGGTGATACAGCTGGTCACCTTTAGCTGATTATTGATGTGGCTTCCCATCATCATCTTCTCTATTTGGTCCCACATCTTTTTCGATGAGTCCTTGAAGCTATCTATACAAGCATAGATGTCATTCAATAGACTTTGAAGAAGGTATGATTTTGCCAGCTTTTCTGCCTCGTACATTTCCTTTTCCTCCTTCGTAAAATCACCAACAGATTTCCGAATTTGACGCTCTGGCCTTCCTTCAGCTGGGTTTTCCGGTACCACTTTCATTGGCCAATCTTGTGGACCCTCAGTCAGGCATTTGTATATATCTTCATAGTTGGATTTTGCTTCTATGAAGTTCATAAATCGGTCATGCCACTGAGGGTACTCTCCCCGAAAGAGCACCGGGGGCTTTTGGTTAGAACCGATGGCTAGAGCATCCCTTAAGAGCACTGTAATGATCGTTAGGCAAGCAGAATGATCCAAATACAATAAAAATAGAAGAAACACAGAAACACTTGGTCTAACAGAATATCGGTCAAACGAAAGACCGGAGAATGCAAGATATCGGTCGAAGGTATGCCCGGAGGAAGTAGGTATCCGGTCGAATGATACAACCGGGGATACACTTATCCGGTCGAATGATACGACCGGGGAAACACGTATCCGGTCGAAGGTGTTTGACCGGAGGAACTCTTATTCGGTCGACAGGACAAGACCGGAGAACTCTTATTCGGTCGAAAGGACAAGACCGGAGAACTCTTATTCGGTCGAAAGGACAAGACCGGAGCACTCTTATTCGGTCGAAAGGACAAGACCGGACCACAAGTGTCCGGTCGAATACTTAGGTCGAAAGACTTTAATTATGATAACCACAAATGTGGATAATATCGATAACCAATAAAGACCGAAGAACACGAAGATTTCGACCGAAGAACCCGAAGAATATCTGGGATTCGATCGAAACCAAACCCAGATCTTCTCCTTCGATCGAAAGAAACACACAATATTCACCAGAAATCGATTCAACCGATTAATCAATCAACAGAAATCAATAATCGACCGAACAGAAAATAACCCTAATAACAATCGACCGGACATAGGATTTCCAGAAAAAAAATTATTCGACCGAACTATGGAAAACTTACTGTTTAAAAAAAATCGATCGACTAATCTAACAGATATCTAACAATCCAACAATCAATTAATGCATGTAAAGCAATTAACACAAGAAATTGATCTTAGGGTTTCAGACAAACCTTTTTACTGGATCAAACCTTTTTGCCTACCAGCTCTGATACCAATTGTAGATCCAAGTGCAGTGCAATCACAAGTACATAAGAACAATGATGAACAGATTATAGGCCACAACAACTAGTCATATGATTGATATAACTTCAAAGGATTAAGATTTACAGAGAGAATTTCTGATTAGGGTATGTAAACCTAATGACTAGTAAACTGAATAATGAATTTCTAAACTAACAAATGAAATAGAATTAACTTTAAATACGTAGGCTCGCAGGCCTAATAGGCTTATGGGCTTTAAGGCCCAACAAGCTTACAACTATAAAAACTTGTCATAATCTACCCTGAACTTCTATTTAACTACAAAAATAGCCCTAACACTTTTTGACTAACAGTTTAATTCAAGATGAGTTTTCTGAGGATGAAGAAAGATTGCTAAGCTCATAATAGAGAACATAAATCTCGCTTCTTCAGTTGACTACTATTCAAAGAGATCAAAAAGGTATCATGAGGAAAAGCGGATACTGAGAGAAGAAGTCAATGTTTTAAGGGCTATAAATGAAGATCTTCTGAATCAGACTTCTGGGCTTAATGAAGAAAAGGTACTTATTTTGGAAGCTGAAAATACTGAGCTGAGAAGAAAAATCTCATACTTGGAAGATCAAATTGTCCAAGTCCAACAAGCAGATATTGTTGATAAATATGATGAGAAAGTTAAGGCTTTGGAGTGTGCTAATAAAGAGCTGAATAAGAAGATTACTGATATGTAGCTAAAAATGGTCAAAGACAGAGATGATTTTGAGAAGGAAAAGACAGGGTTTGCAAAGAAGTTTTCTGAGTTTTCAAGGAAGAGTTTTGAAGAGAAGAAAACGATTGAGCTTAAATGTTCTAAGCTTTCTCAACAGGTGACTGATTTTGAGAAAGTAAAAATAATGGAAAGAGACAAGTTTGAAAAGAAGAAAAAGACCATAGAACAAAACAATGTTGGAATTTTTAAAGAAATATCTGGTCAGAGAACAAATGCTGAGAAAAACTTTGAAGATGAAATGAATATTTTTTAATCTAAGATTAAGAAGCTTACTAACAAGCTATCTAAATTGTCTACTTGTGCATTAAAAGAACAGAAAACGAAGTCTGAGTTTCAAGAAAAGATCGACCTGCTCGTCAAAGAAAGGGACAGTTACACTTCAAAGATAAAAGAGCTTGAAGAAATTGTTTCTAAGGTGGTGGTTGTGTGTTCCAGATTCTAGTTTCTAATCTATAACACAATCAAACAAACATAATTGAACAATCAAATTACTTGTTTGATTACTTGATTTCTCAAATTACACTTTCTCTCTCTAGAACTCTCTCTCTCTCTCTAAATCGTATTCTCCAAATCTGTTATATGTTCTAATGTCACCCCCTTCTGAAATACAAAGAGAAAAAGTATTTATACTAACATCTAATACAAGGAAACAACAAAAACAACTAAACTAATACATTGACTTTTATTACAAAAGACTTTGACTTTTAATGAGATTTGACTTTCTTCAGCTTTGACTTTCTCAACTTTGACCTTCAGTATTCTTGATCTTCTATCCAACAGATTTATGCTCTAACAATCTCCCCCTTTGGATTCAAGATCACTGTTGAAAGATGTAGCATTAAGTCTTCACTTTAAGCTATGTCTGAACAATCTCCCCTTTTACTTTGATGGTCTTCTTTCCAAAGCTTTCTTCAAACGAATAACAATCTTCTCAAAACTTTCACACAACACTTTTAGACTTTGGAAAGAAATTATCTTCAAAATCAGCTCGAATGCTTTAGCAAATAATCTTCAAAACTTTAAATCTTCACAAACTTTAAATCTTTGTCATTTCTTTGATATCATCTCCCTTTATCTTCACAAACTTTCACATTTCTTCATACCATCTCCCCCTTTTTGATGAATAGAGCATCTAGATCATCAAAACTTTTCGCCAAGAAATGTCATTTACCATTCTTATCTGTCATACTGAGCCTCTGATTCTGTCAACTCTCCAAGATATTCATATAGATCTTTTCAAATCCAGACAAAATCAGAACATGTAACTCGTGAATCAACAGATGAATCAGTTAATATGCCTGTCAGTAACACAAAGTCACTGTGTGTAACGAATACACAATATAAAGGAGCTTTTTGATGTTCACTCCCCCAGGGCTTCCATCCAATCATCGAAATACCACAAAGGCAATTTCTATGAATGTTATGACAAAGAAACGAATTCTTTGTGTGCTCGTGAAAATGTAGAAAGAATTAAGCACAATGATTGCTTTTTAATAAGGCTCAACATAGTGTAAACCACTGAGACAACAGTAGATAAACACAGACTCTAAGTGCATGATTGAAGTGCGAAGGTGGGGCAGACTTCCTTCTTTTTCAATATCCAGATTTTCCAAATGAAAACCAGATAGATTATATGTTGCGTCCCCTTGAAAATGTGAAACATTTTCTTTTTGAGAAGAAAATGAGTAGCTTGTGGGGTTTATTCAAGAGTTGGCATGGGCTAGTTGCCTGTTTCAATAACGTTCACGAAGAAATGTGAAACATTAGTAATGTGACTGCCCGACTCAGAAAGTAGTTGGTGCAGAGTTTGATATTCTTTTACTCTGATCTCACACCCTCTTTCTTTTTAATCATTAAGCTCACTACTAACCAATTTCTCATTTTCATTTTACCCCGTCACACCCACACTCATTTCTTTTGACTCCTCACACTCAATCACTAAGGGATTAACTTCATGGGTAGGAAACACTGGTTAACGTGAATCCCTAGAAGTTTAGTTAATTCCTAGCACAAAGAACCCAAGTTCCTATAAAGCATGAGTTGCTCAAATGGTTTAACTTTTTCAGTAAAATGCATATACAAATGCCAGATATAAGTATGCATAGTGATATAATCATGAAGATATGAGCATTTTAAACCATTGAAGTATTTTCAAACAAGGAAATTGAATAAATAAACATGAATGCAAGAAACTTGTTTGAAAATCTGACATTGTATAAAATGATCAGAAATGAATGATATAACAATTAAGGCTTATGGTCAAGAATAATGGATATTTGACTATATGAAACAATATACAGACATTCTTGAATGAAACGCTTTGAAATGAAATATCGCTCAAAATTCTTTGAAATACAAACAGAGTGTCTTACCATCGAAGAAAAATTGTTACAATTTAGAGACATGGTAAGAACATGTTGAACAAAAATTCAAACCGGTGTGTGTGAATACTTGAAAGTATATAGAAAAGACAATACGCAAGTATTTATCTTTGGAAACACACGGTTTGTTTATCAATGAAGCACAAAAATAGAAAAAAAAACATTTAAAATCACACTTCCAAATTATAAAATCTGTTTTAAGAATTAGGAAGTGGTTTGAACATTTAAGAACATGTTTTCTATACCTGAAAGTTGTCCTTCTTTCAGATATAAATGAGATTAAGATAAGAAATTTACCTTGTCGCTCAATCTTAAATCTCAGAAAGTCAGCTGTAATAATGTAGATATGATCGTGTCAGCTTCTCTCATCCTGTATAAGTCTCAAAGTCTAGTCAAAATTTATTCACAAAAATTTATTCAAAACTTATAAAACATAAAGCAATAAAACTTTTAAGATACGAGTTCTGATCAGAAATAATCAGAAATCATAGTCTTACTCCATGTTACTTATAAGCTCCCCCTAAAATAATGCATTGCAAAAAATTTGTCAGTTAAGCAAAATGCAGAAATTAGTTTTACTCCCCCTCAAATGAATATAGATCATCTAACAATCTTCTCATACTCCCCCTGAGATCATGAGCAAACCATTAAAGTGCAGGTATCTTTCAGACATTAAGATAAAGAAAAGGATAAAAAATAACAATTTGTAACTTTAGTAGGTAATAACCGATTACGTCTTAAGATTTAACATACCAAGCTTAGAGATAAGAAAATTAAGTCTCTTTTCATCTAAGGGTTTGGTAAATAAATCTGCAAGTTGATAATCTGTTTTTACAAAATAAAGTTCAATTGTTTCTTTTTCAACATTATCTTTTATAAAATGATACCTTACATCAATGTGTTTGGTTTTCGTATGTTGGACAGGATTAGCAGATATGGCAATCGCACTCTTCGAGTCACAGTAGATTGGAATTTTGTCATACTTGAATCCATAGTCTCGTAACTGTGTTCGCATCCACAAGACTTGAGAGCAGCAACTTGCAACAGCTACATACTCTGCTTCAGCAGTCGAAGTGGAAACGCATAATTGTTTCTTTGATGCCCAGCTAACGAGCTTGTCTCCAAGGAATTGTACGTGACCAGAAGTACTCTTTCTGTTCAACATGCAATCTGCATGATCTGCATCTGAATATGCAGTCAGTTGAAACCCAGTATCTTTAGGATACCACAAACCAAGGTCTGCAGTCCCCTTCAGATATCTAAAAATCCGTTTGACAGCAGCCAAATGAGATTCTTTGGTATCAGCTTGATATCTAGAACATAGACATGTTGATAACATAATATCTGGTCTACTCGAAGTAAGATACATCAACGATCCTATCATACCTATATAGGTTCTAACATCAACACTTTTTATCGAAGGATCAGTGTGGATCTTAGTTCCTGGTGCCATCGGGGTGCCAATAGATTTGTGATTTTCCATTTTGTACTTCCGAAGAATGTCCAAAATGTACTTAGACTGATTGATAAAAATCCCCGTAGAAAGTTGTTTAACTTGTAATCCGAGAAAGAAATTCATCTCTCCCATCATACTCATTTGAAAACGTGACACCATGAGGTTAGAAAAGTTTTTACAATATTTTGGATTAGTAGAACCAAATATTATATCATCAACATAAATCTGAATAAGAATAATATCAGCTTTTTCCTTCTTTATGAATAAAGTGGTATCGATCTTACCTTTAGAGAAACCAGACTTGACCAAGAATTTGGATAAGACGTCATACCAGGCTCGAGGAGCTTGTTTTAATCCATAAAGGGCTTTGTCCAAGATATAGACATGATCTGGCTTATCTGGATTAACGAACCCTTCTGGTTGAGACACATACACTTCTTCTTTAAGAATGTCGTTCAGAAAGGTTGTTTTCACATCCATCTGAAAGACTGTGAAGTTCTTATGAGCGGCGTAGGCGAGAAACATTCTGATTGCCTCTATGCGCGCTACTGGAGCATATGTCTCATCATAATCGATGCCTTCCTCTTGCCTGTAGCCTTTGGTAACAATTCTAGCTTTGTTTCTGATGACGACACCATCTTCATCCTTTTTATTCTTGAATACCCACTTAGTTCCGATCACGGTTTTACCTTCCGGTTTAGGAACCAGTCTCCAAACTTTTAGGGCTTCAAACTGATTGATCTCTTCTTGCATGGCAGATACCCAGTCCGAATCAGCAAGAGCCTCAGATACTCGAGTTGGCTCAATCTTGCTGAGGAATGAGTCATGCATACACTGATTAAGAGTCGCTGACCTTGTCTGAACAGGCTTGTCAAAATCTCCAATTACTTGATGTAATGGATGGTCCTTGGTCCAGCGATACTCATGTGGGAGTGGAATAGATAAATTCTGAACATGATCATCATCTTGAAATCCACTTTCAAAATCTTCAGTTTGAAATATAGGAGGGGGGTTTTCAGTTGAAATATCATTTGCAGAAGTATCAGTTGGGACAACAGATTCAGGCTGTTGAGTAGACAAAGTATTACACCCAACTGAAACAGTTACTTCTGACTCAACATTTGTTTGAACATCTTAAACTGTAGGAATAACAACAGGAATATGAGTTTCAGACTGAACGGGGGATACTTGTTCAGTAATGACCTATGAAGTGACTGGATGATTACAACTTGTATCTTCAGACCTGTCAGTCACAGCAGATTTAGATACATTAGTTCCAAGAAACTCATCATAAAAGAATTCAAATAACAAATCTAAATCAGTTAAATGTGAAGTAGATGTAGAAGCGTTATCCGAATTTGTCGCTGTAGACACAGGTTCTGGACTGATCTGCCCAGAAGCTAAAACACCAGTAATAACGGGTTCTGAATTGATTTGATCAGAAGCCATTTCTTCATCAAATGTAACATTGACGCTCTCCACAACTGTCTTTAACTTCTTTATATAAACACGATATGCAGCAGAAGTTGAAGAATAACCGATAAAGATGCCTTCGTTCGCTTTAGCACTGAACTTATTCAGACTCTCTCTGTCGTTTAGCACAATACATTTACACCCAAATATGTGAAAATATTTGATAGTTGGTGTTCTGTTGTTGATTAGCTCATATGGAGTCTTCTGAAAACGGCGGTGTATTATGGAACGATTTTGCGTATGGCATGTAGTCGACACAGCTTCCGCCCACAAGAATAGAGGTAGATCCGATTGACTAAGCATAGTCCGAGCGGCCTCGACTAGCGTCCTATTACGTCTTTCTACTACTCCATTTTGTTGAGGGGTTCTAGCAGCAGAATACTGATGTGAAATCCCAACTGATTCGAGATATTCATCAACAATCTTATTCTTGAATTCTGTGCCATTGTCAGTTCGAAGGAACTTGACTTGTCGCTGCAGTTTCACCTGGATCGTCTTTAAGAATAAAATGAGAACTTCCGGTGTCTCATCTTTTGAACGAAGAAATTTGACCCACGTGTATCTTGAGTAATCGTCCACAATTACCAACACGTATTTCTTTCCTCCCAAACTCTGAGTTCTCATTGGACCACATAAATCCATGTGTATCAGTTCTAACGGAGAACTAGTGGTTGGTTCAGGCTTCGGTTTGTGTGTGGCTCTCTTCATCTTACCCTTCTCACATGCTGCGCATAAGTGTTCTCGTTCGTATTTCAGCTCAGGAAGTCCCTTTACCAACTTCCCACGAACCAGCTTGTTGATGTAACGAAAGTTCAAGTGAGATAACCGTCTATGCCAGAGCCAACTTTGTTGCTGTGAAGCTTTTGTCATCAAGCATACCTGATTGTCAATCTGAACTTTGGACAAGTTGATGGTGTAGAGATTTGTCTTTCTATGTCCACCCAAGAGTTCTGTTCCGTCTTCAGTACGAACTGAGCAACTCTTAGACTTGAAGTTGACCTCTAATCCTTTATCGCAAAATTGACCTATGCTGAATAAGTTGTGCCCCAAGCCTTCGACATAACTCACTTTACTGATCGTTATGTTGTCTTGTATAATGTCACCATATCCTAATATAGGTGAAAGCTGATCGTTTCCAAATCTGACATTTCCACTGAATTTCTCTGTATAGTTAGACAATAAAGCTTTTTGCCCAGTCATATGCTTGGAACATCCACTGTCCAAGTACCACATATGCCGGGTCTGCAAGAGAAATCAGGCAATAATAGATTTAGGTACCCATTTAAAAACGGGCCCTAACAGATTAGCACAAGATTTTGGTATCCACTTGAAAATGGACCCTCTGCTCTTTTGAAAACCTTTAAAAACATTTGATCTAGAAGAATATACATGATAAGATCCATACCAATCAGAAGAATTATGAGAATAAGCAAAGTCAGTTTTCCGATAATTATAAGTATAATGAAATTTAGTAGTAATAGGAGATAATTGAATCAACTACTTTATTGAATAACGCTTGTAAGAAGTTACAAGGTTTTGTTTATGAGAAGCACATTGATCAACTACATCAGAATCACTACTAACAGATTTAGTACAAGAATTATCAGTAACTGATTCAGCTATCTCAGCATCCTTCTGCTTTGGTCTCCATTTGGATTGAGCTTTCAGCTTTTTCTTCCTTAAATCTGAAACATAAGACGTAGATTTATTAGGAAAAATAGATTTCTGTGACTGAGGTTTCTTTTGTGTACCAGTGTATTTCTGTTTCTGTAATCGCTGCTTCTTATGTTTCTTACCATTAGCATAGTAATCAGCAATTATAGAAACTTTGTCATTACTAACACCACTTGGTAACACTTTGTTATTTTCAAGACAAGTAGAATGATCAGAAAGTTTAGAATGAATGTCAAACATATCAGATTCTTCCATGCTCCCATCATCAGAATTAAAAGAATCATTTGCAAACTCAAATAAGTCATCAGAATTATCAGATGAAGTTTGAGAAGACTTAGAAACTGTAGAACACTTTGTAGATTTAGATTGAAAAACAGTGTTCTTTATAACTGTAGAAAACACAATTTGTTGTATATCACCCAAAAGTTTTTCATCAGATAAAACATTTTCAAGCTCAACTATTTTGCTTTCAAGAATAGATGTAGGAACATAAACCTTTGCAATCACAGGTTTTGCCTTCATCTCAGAGTCGGAATAACTAACAAAATAGTCTTTTGAAAGAACTTTTGGTGTTTCTGAAAGATAACTATCATTTAACTTTACATAGTTAAACGGTAGTTGCATTTTCTTTTTATTATTTCTATTTTCAGTTTCTTTGGTCTCATCTTCTTCTGACAATTTGGTAACAAACTTGGGTTTTAAATGAGTATGTTTACCAGCACATGCAAGAAAATCATAGTTATAAAGTGCTGGCTGTTTTCTGATAGCTTTCTTAAGATAATGGGGATTATTAAAACCAAGTCCCCATCTTTGTTTAACATCTACCTCTTCATTATGAGTATTAAGAAAGATGGTTTGATCTGTTTGATCTCTTTTATAAAGTTTAACTTCCAGACCATTTACCTTCTTGTTCAAATTCTTGTTTTCAACCTGCAATTTATAAATAGTTAGTGCAGATTCATTTTTCTCAAACTCATATCTATTTACTTTACATTCAAACTCATAAATCTTCTTTTCAAAATTATCTACTTTAGATTTAGAATCATAATAAGATTTGCGTAAAGAATCAATTAGATCTTTGTTTGAAATAACAGAAGTATTAAGTTCAAAGATCTTCTTGTTCTTTTTAGCAACCTTTTCCTTTTCATTTTTCAGATTATTTTGTAAATTTTGTAGCTCAACCACCATGGTTTCCAACTTGGTAATGAAATCTTTTGGAGTTAAGTTTAATACCTCATTCAATTCTTCATCATCTGACTCATCATTCTTATCCTCTTTGCCCATTAGACAGATATGAGCATTTTATTCTTTCTCTTCACCTTCATCCTCGGAATGATCCAACCAAAACTCATCCTTGGCCATCAAAGCTACACCAGCTTCTTGTTGTCTTGCCAAAAGCAACTTGTTTTGATAATACTGAGAGTTGCGAACTTTCGGCTTCCGACAATCTTTAGCATAATGACCCATCTTCCCGCAATTGTAGCATTTGATTGAATCAGTTGAAGGCTTTTCAGCAGCAGTGTATTCATTCACAAACATCTTCTTCTCATCTGGTTTCTTCTCACCATACCGTTTCTCTTCAAATCTCTTTCCTTCCACTCTTTCCCGGTGCTCATGGTTCTTTGAACTTGATGACGAATAGCGTTGAGAATTTGATCCCGGCTTCTTATAAAATTTCTTCTGAAAGGAACGGGTCAGCAATATCATGGCTTGTTTCAAACTTTCGCCATCATCACTATCAGATATCGAACTAGACTCTGAACTTGAACTCACTATCTTTTTCTTCTTCTTCTCAATCTTTTCTTTCTTTTCTTTCTTTGTTTCTCCAACCAAAGCAATCGGATCAGGAACTTGTACTGCCTTCTTCTTCTCAGCTCTTTTCTCTTCAACCTCTTCTTCATTTTGTTTCAGAGTCTCATAAACTTCATGAAGAGGAATTTCATTCAAGTCTTTCGTTTGCTTCATCCTTCTCGTGTGCTTTTTCCATTCAGGACGAAGAATGCTCAAAAATTTTACATTGTTTTCCAGCTGCTTCTTCTTAACTTTGTTCTTAACTTTGTTCAGAAGCAAAGTGAATCTTTCATATGTGTCTTCTAGACTCTCATTCTCTTTTGCCTTGAATTCCTCATAGTTATTGATGCAGTTGGCCACCTTTATCTGATTTCCTATCTTTGATCCCATCATCATCTTTTCCAATTGATCCCACATCTGTTTAGCATTATGTTTGAAGCTGTCAATCTTGATGTAGATATCATTTGGAATGCTTTGGAGTAAAAGATATCTTGCTTGCTTATCAGCTTTAAATCTACTCTTTTGTTCTTCTGAGTACTGAGAGAAGTCAACTTTAACTGGTTTTGTCTTTATTTCCTTTTCTCCATCTCCATCATCACTTTCACCATCAACATTATTACCATCATGATCATCAACAGGTACATGAATTGTGATTGGTTTCATGGGACCTTCAGTGATCGATAGAAGTATGTTCTCTCCATTTTAATGTTTATCTATGAAATCCAGGAATCTGTCTTTCCATTGTTCGTATTCACCTTTGAACAAAACTGGAGGCTTGACATCTGTTCCGATTGAAAGTGCATCTTTGGAAGTCATCTCGTTTAACCTGTTTAAAAAATATATCAATAAGAAACTAGAACTGATCGTTAGTCCAAAATGTGAAATCACAAATAAAATCTTGAAAAACTAGAAAAATCAGAAAAATTGAAAATTTTGACTAAGTATCAGAACTCGCAAGTCACTATTTAACTCGCAAGCCCTAAAACTCGCAGACTGAATAACTCGCAGACTGATTCTTGCGCGTTCTCTAAATTTCAACCAAACGCGCAGACAAACTCGCAAGCAAACTCGCAAGAAAACTCGCAGAAATTTGCGCGTTTTGAGAAACTCGTAAGCAAACACGCAGATAAAACTCGTAGATGAAACACGCAGATCGACGAAACTCGCAAGCGCCTGTACTCGCTAACCACTGTTCATACTAGAACTCGCAGATCGAAGCTTGCGCGTTTCCCAAACTCTCAGATCGAAGCTTGCGCGTTTCAACACTTAGAATTATTTCTGAAATCTTCAAACTCGCAGGTCGATGAATTCGCTGATCACTGTTTCTCCTCAAACTCGCAAGACTAAGAACTCGCAAGTCACTATTCCTTCTTAAACTCGCTAGCTTCAATTAGCGAGTTTGATGAACTCGCTGGCTACTACTAGCGCGTTCTGGTCCTTAGAAATTTTTCTAACTTTTTCCAAACTCGTAGACTTCAACTAGCGCATTTTTAAAACTCGCTAGTCGTTACTTGCGCGTTTTTACCAATATCTTTCCTTCGACTTGCGCGTTCTTGCGGATGAACCTTGCGCGTTGCACGAAGAACTTGCGCGTTCTAGCGATCTAGCGCGTTTTATCGTTTTTCGACCCAAAAACCATCTTTTTCGTCTGAAATCGATCTTTTCTTGGTTTATATGATCTGAAACTCTGGATTGTTGCTCGATTACAACTCTAGAACGAATTACAATCAAAGAAATTTACAAACAACAACTTTTACAACTCAAACTTCGATGAAACAGTAACTTTACAACTTCGAACAAAACTCAACAAAAAAACACAAAATCGAATGAATTACAGTGCAAAAACTTGTAATTGATTACAAGAACTCGATCTATTACTCTTTTCGACCACTTTCTAATTAAATTCTGCTACAAAAACACTCTCAAACTCAAAATTTGATTCTTAACAGTACGACCACAGAGACGATGAACAGTAACTCGAATTCTTGATTTTCTTGATCTGATTTCACCTTTGGATCTGCTCTGATACCAATTGTGTGTTCCAGATTCTAGTTTCTAATCTATAACACAATCAAACAAACAAAATTGAACAATCAAATTACCTGTTTGATTACTTGATTTCTCAAATTACACTTTCTCTCTCTAGAATTCTCTCTCTCTCTCTAAATCGTATTCTCCAAATCTGTTATATGTTCTAATGTCACCCCCTTCTGAAATACAAAGAGAAAAAGTATTTATACTAACATCTAATACAAGGAAACAACAAAAACAACTAAACTAATACATTGACTTTTATTACAAAAGACTTTGACTTTTAATGAGATTTGACTTTCTTCAGCTTTGATTTTCTCAACTTTGACCTTCAGTATTCTTGATCTTGTATCCAACAGATTTATGCTCTAACAGTGGTGACTGAGCAAACGACTCCAGAGTCAAAAAATCCACACACCTAGAAATTATCTAGCTGACTCTAAAAGGACAGCCTCAAGCTCACATCAAAGAACTGTTTCAACAAGAAGGTCAGTTAATTCATTTGATCATATTCGTATTACTAACATTTTCTTTGATAGAAAGGTAGATGGTTCAGATACATTTAGAAGAAGAAGAAAAAGGAGATATGAAGAAGAGAAGCTGGTTTGGAAAGTGAAACTAGTTGATGATTAAAAGAATGATGAGAAAAAGGATAAGAAGAAAGGAAACAAGTTATTTGAACATGCATCACATGCAAAGAAGGACAATGTGCGGAAAGGTAAACCTGATTTTGCTTACTCGAGAGATCAATTAATCAGGTTGTCTAAAAAGAATTATTGTTCTTACTGTCGTACTTATGATTTTGTTCATAAAACTAGTGATCATTACTAGTATGGTTCTTACTCAATTACACTTAATAGAACTGCAACTCACAAACATGGACCCAAATACTAGTGGGTACCAAAACCGAAAGATTAATCTGTGTTGCATGCACCTCAAGTCAAGGGGGAGTAAGAGAACCAAGGCTTCTGAATACTACAGTTCAGGACCCGTACTTCAAAGATAAAGAGTTTGACTTCTAAACACAACAGTTTGGGACTCGTACTTCAATGATCAAAAGAGATGATACTCTTGTGCTGATATGAGATTGTACTCCGATACTTAAATGAGAAGCTCAACCTTCAAGGGGTAGTACATATTTTTACTGAAAATATGCATTTGCAAGATAAGATGATCTACATTTCAGGGAAGTTGTAGATTTCTATCATATGTTTTTCACTGACAAATTTTATGATGCATAATTTCAGGGGGAGTACTGAATATGACTTTTGATTACATCTGATCAGAACTCGTACTTTAAACGTTTTATTGCTTTATGTCATTTACTTTTCAATAAATTATGTGAATAAAGATTTGTACTTTGACGACTTTAAATGGTCATATCTAATATGATTTTGAGCTGACTTGATGAGATTTAAGACTGAGCATAAAGGTTTATTTCTAATCTTAATCTCATACGTATCTGAAAGAAGGACAACTTTCATATATGAAAACATGTTCTTAAATGTTCAAACCACTTATGATTCTTAAAAGATTTCATGAATATAGAAGTGTGATTTTAAATGTTTTCATGTAACATGTGCTTAAATGATTTATAAACCATGTGTTTTCAAAGATTAATACTTGTGTATTGTCTTTTCTATATACTTTCAAGTATTCACACACACCGGTTTACTATTTTTGTTGAGTATGTTATCACCATGTCTCAAATTGAACACATTTTTCTATGGTGATACACCCCGATTGAACATCAAAGAAATTTGAGCGTGATTTCATTTCGAAACGTTTTTTCAAGAATGTCTATATATTGATTCGTATGGACAAAATCCAATTTTTGTTGACCTAAGCCTTAATCGATAAATCATTTCGAATTTTGATCTTTTTCATACAATGTCAGATTTTCAAACAAGTTTCTTGTATTCATTTCATCCATTCAATATACTTGTTTTGAAAAGTCTTCAATGTTTAAAATGCTCAAATCTTCATGATTATCTCATTGAGCATACAGACATCTGACTTGTATATATGTGATTTAAATGCAAAGTTAAACTATTTTGAGCAACATGTTCTTTTAGGATTACATAGGTTCATTGTGTGAGCTTAACTGAAACTTCTATGGATTCACGTTAACCAGTGTTTCCTACCCAAGAAGTTAATAATTAAGTGATCGAAGAGTGAGGAGTCAAATAACTGAGTGTCGGTTGAGTGATGAGGTAAAATGGAAATGAGAATTTGGTTAGATGTGAGCTCAATGATTAAAAAGAAAGAGGGTGTGAGAACAGAGTAAAAGAATATCAAACTCTGCACCAACTTTTTCTGAGTCGGGCAGCCACATTTCTAGTGTTTCAGAATTCTTCATGAACATTATTGAAACAGGCACCTAGCTCATGCTAACTCTTGGTAAAAACCCCACCAGCTATCATTTTCCTCTCAACTATAAAATGTTTAATATTTCAAGGAGACACATCACATAATCTATCTGGTTTTCATTTGGAAAATCTGGATATTGAAAAAAAGGAAGTCTGCCCCACCTTCGCACTTCGATCATGCACAATCGAGTCTGTGTTTAACTGTTGTTGTCTCTATGGTTTACACAATTTTGAGCCTTATAAAAGCAATCATTTGTGCTTAATTCTTTCAAACACAAGCACGTACACACAGAGAATTTGTTTTTCTGTCAAAACTTTAATAGAATAAACTTGTGTTATTCGATGATTTAATGGAAGACCTGGGGGAGTGAACATCATAAAAGCTCCTTTCCTATGTGTATTCGTTACACACAGTGACTTCTTGTTACTGACAGACATTTTAACTGATTCATTTGTTGATTCATGTGTTACACTCATAATTTGTCTGAATTTGCAAAGATTCGGATGAATATCTTTTTAGATCGATAGATGATCAGAGGCTCAGTGTTGAAAGATCAGTGGTCAGGATAGATCAAAGACATTTCTTGTGAAAGTTTTGATGATCTCATGCTCTAATCATCAAAAAGGGGGAGAAGAGTTCAAGAAATGTGTGAAGTAGTCAACAAAGTTATATCAAGACAGTTGATTTTGAAGAAAGTTTGTTGAAAGTTGAAAGAGCAAATTCAAAGGATTCTGAAATCGAACAAAGATTACTGAAATTTTTCTTTAAAGATATTTTGCTAAAGCAATCCGAGCTGAACCTGAAGATAATTTATTTCCAATATCTGAAAAAGGTTTTATAACCTTGGGAAGATTGTTAATGTTCTTGAAGACATACTTTGGGAAGATTGTTAAAATGTTTGAAGATTGCTAAGCAAAGAGGGAGATTGCATAGATTGAGCTTAAAGGGGAGATAAATTCTTAAAGATCTTCAATGCAACGAAAGGGGGAGGTTGAATTGCAAAATCTTTTAGAGATGATCTTGAATCCAAAGGGGGAGATTGTTAGTGCACATATTTGTTGGATAAGGTCAAACTGAAAATAAGTCAAAGATCAATGTCAACTCTCAAGTGAAAGTCAAAGTCAACTCTCAAGTGAAAGTCAAAGTCAACTTTATAATAAATGTCAAAAGTCAAATTCTTGTTTTGTAATAGTGTTTAGCACGTGTATTTTGTTTTTCCTTTAATAGATATATGGTTAGTAGTTGTTTTTGTAAGCTTGTAACTAGAAGTTAATTGTACGCATTCTGTTTAGAGAGAGAAAGTGTCCAGAGAGAACTCTTGTACGAATCCTTGAATTGGAATTGAAGAAACTGGTTGAGCATTGAATCTGATTGACATCTTGTTGTTGTTAATTGTGATTGTTTGTAATTAGAACTTGATAAACTGGGAATTAACAGGCATCATCAGTCTTCTTTGGCTCTAATAAAGAAAGAAAGTTGACAAAGAGACAGATATTACTTGTACTTCATCAATTCTGAATACATGCATCGGGATCACCAAGAATTTGATATATGGGGTGATCTTTGGTCCATCGATGAGCAGGAGCATAATCGCTCACTCCAGGAGTTGGATCAACAATAGGGATGTTCACTGATGAAGAAGCTTGAGGTTCATCAGCTATTAATTATTGAGTGTCAGTCAGATCATTGTTCGTTGAGAGGTCTTCAGACGAGGGAAGATCTGATGGAGGAAGTGTGTTTAAAGGCTCAGCTAAAACCCATGAAGTGGATTCAGCATTAGGTGGAATGATGTTTGGATCATCATCAGCGACTGAATGATATGTGTGCTGATGGTTTTTGAAGAAAGGTTTTGTTTCTCTATAATGAGAGAACATCCAAACATTTAGCTCTTCATTGTCAGCGATAGGTTTAGAATTCGCTGAACGAGATTCATCAAAGGTGACATGAATTGTTTCTTCTACAGTTTGTCTTCTCTTATTGAAGACTCTGTAGGCTTTAGAGATGGGGGAATATCCAATAAATATTCCATCATCAACCTTTGGGTTGAACTTTCCAAGAGAATCTTTGTTGTTTAAAATATAACACTGACAACCAAAGATGTGAAGAAAACTGATAGAGGGTTTCCTTCCATGAAACAATTCATAAACTGTCTTCTAAATCGCTTTACTATTAGAGATCTGTTTCGAGTAAAACAAGCAGTGTTTACAGCTTCAGCCAGAAGTGAGTAGGGAGATGAGAATCGTTGAGCATTGATCTGGAAGCTTCAATGATCGTTCTATTTCTTCTTTCAGCGACTCCGTTCTACTGAGGAGTTCTTACAGAGGAGAAATTGTGAGAAATTCCCTTACTCTCAAAGAAATTGTTCAGGGAACTATTTTTGAATTCAGTTCCATGATCACTTCTTATTGAGTGAACAGTAAGATTATTCAGCACTTCCATCTTCTAACAAAAGATATAAGTTCTTCTGGAGTGTCACTTTCGCAGCGAAGGAAGATAACCCAGGTGTAGCGAGAGTATTCATCTACAATGACAAGTGTATATTTCTTTCCAGCTATGGATAGGATATTGTCAGGGCCAAATAAATCCATGTGCAAGAGTTGAAGAGGACTTGTCACTGAGGAAACTTGTTTAGATTTGAAACTAACTTTAGTATGTTTTCCTTTCTCACATGTTGAACATAGAGATTCCTTGGCATATGAGTGTTGAGGGAGACTAGAGACCAGTTCCTTAGTAGAGAGTGAATTCAGGGTTTTGAAATTTAGATAAGAAAGCCTTTTATGCCATAGCTAGTTGACATCAAAGGAGGCTTTAGAAAGAAAACACACATTTTCAGTGGTAGTAGAGTCCATGTCTTTTACATAGACATTTTCCATACGGTAACCACTTAGAGCAAGTTTTCCATTTTCATTCACCACTGAACATGCTTGCTTATTGAAGTGAACTTCGTAGTCTTTGTCACATAGCTAACTGATGCTTAGAAAATTGTGCTTCAGTCCATCTATGTAAGCGACTCTTCTGAAGGTAGTTATCCCATTGCTGAGGACACCAAACCCTCGGGTATATCCTTTTCCATTTCCATCAAAGGTCACTGAAGGTCCTTTCTCTTCCTTTTATTCAGTAAGCAGGTCTTTTTCTCCAATCATGTGTCGACAGCATCCGCTATCTAGATACCAGATACCCTTCGATCCCTGCAAACATAAGGAAGATTAAGTTTTTATTGGTACCCATTTTTCAATGGGTCTAGTGGGGTTAGTGGAGATGGAAGATTCAACAATCTTCACGGTAGTTGAAGATTCAGCTTCAATGGTAACCTTCACTTTGGTAATATCTTAACCTTAGTGGTATTTTTCACCTTGGTATATTTCTCAGCTTTGGTGACCTTCTCAGCCTTAGGGGCATTCATCTTCACTTTAGCTATTTTATCAGCTTTTGTGGCATTAGGACATTTACTTGCAATATGGTCAGTGAGTCCACAATGATAGCATTTTCTATATTTAATGGTGGTTTTAGGACCATGAGCAGTAAGATTAGAAAACTTGAGATGTGCAGGGCCAACTACAAGAATACCTTTAGCATAAGATCTGGGACGAACTTTTAGTTCTTCAGATTTCTTAGGCTTAAGATCAAATTTCAGCTTTGGAGGGCAGATATCAAAGATTTATGTTTTAGAGCTAGAAGATCGATTTACTGAAGGTTTGAGAGGAACTTTTAGTTTTGCTTTTTTGGTAGCCTTCTGAGGATGGAAAATGGATTTCCCTTTATCAGCGATCTTAAAGCCTTTTGATAATTCCTTAGGAATAGGATTAGAGGAATAAGAGCACTGAGTAGAAGAGGTGTCAGGGATAGAAGAGATAAGCATTCCAAACTTAAGCATCGAACTATCTTATTTAGGTTCATCCTGTTCTTTCCAAAAACCAAGAACGGCTTTTATCACTAGTAGGGATTTGAGACCTGATGATTTCAGTGATTTTGGTAGAAGAGTTACACCATCCCTCAACAGTTTCCTTTTCTGCTTTTCAAGCAGTTATGGCTGTTCGCGTTCAATGCTGATAATTTCGTTGACAATGACATGATGTCAGGATCGAATTCTCAACAAGAATTAATTCTCAGAAACAATATCAAAGAAGTTTGCGGAATAACACTTTGATATTCAATGAAACAGTAATCACAATCAGTAAATATGAAGAACAAACTGTAAACTTGTATTGAATGATTGAAATCACAAGATTACACACTCAACCTCAATCTTGAAGAACAGACTCTTTCAAGACGAATTCTACTTCTCTAGAATTAGGATCTATGCCTTGAGGTTGATATCTCTCTAGAACAAAACTTAGAATTAATCTCAAAAAGTTATCTCTAACTATTCTAAACAATACTATATATATACTGAAGATAAAAGCTAATTACAATTAATAAAATATCTTCAGAATATCTTCCATCATTATCTTCAGCTTCCATGAATATCTTTAGTTTATCTAGCTGTCATCCTTTCCATACAGATCTCCATCTCATAAGCAGTACTAATCATAAGCAGCATTAATACTCTGAGCAGTATTAACTCAAGCAGTACTAACCATGCTCAGCAGCATTAATCTCTTCAAGCAGTACTAACTTTGAACTAGCAGTACTAATCTTGTTGAGCAACATTAATCATCAACTAGCAGCATTAATAACAGAAGTACTAACTAGAAGTATCAACTGTTTTCTTCTAGCAGCATTAACTAGAAGTATTAATCACAGAAGTACTAACTAGAAGTATTAACTGTTTTCTTCTAGCAGCATTAACTTTGTTCTAGCAGCATTAACTACAACTGGCAACATTAACCACAGAAGTAGTAACCATGATGAATATTAACTTCAGAAGTAGTAACCATGTTGAACTAGAAGTAGTAACCATGTTGAACTAGAAGTAGTAACCATGATGAACTAGAAGTAGTAACCATGATGAACTAGAAGTAGTAACCATCCTTGGCATATTTCAGACCCAACAATCTCCCCCTAACTTAACTTTTCAAAACTGAGAAGTTAAGTTCTTCAACATAGGGTCTTTATGATAATTTCAAAACTTTCTGCAATTACTAGTTCTTCTTGATTCAGTTTCTGCTGTTATCTTCTTTTCTGTTTCTGCTGTTATCTTCTTTTCTGTTTCTGATGTAGTTACTGCTTTGTTTTAGCTTCTTCACTTATCTCCCCCTCAAAATAAGATTTCATATCAACTTGATTATCCTTCTCAAGTCTTCTCAAGTTCAGATGTTTAAGTCTCCCCCTTTTTGAAATGATCTTTTCATCTCTTTTATCTCCATAATTTGATTGTGAACTTTCAGACTAATTGTACCAAGTGTATCCATCAATTCTTTGTAGTTAAACTGTCCTCACCTCTTTTAGGTGTGTTTACCACCCTTGAAGGATCCTTGGATCTTGATATTGTCCTTTAATCAAGCAATTCAATCTAAACAAGATTTAACAATGAAGTTCTAGAGAGAGAGTGTAGAGAGAGAAAGCTTCTTTGTCATAGATCTAACAATATTAAAGCATACAAATGAACTCTACTCACTACAAGATTACAAAGCAACATGGTATTTATACCAAGGACTAAATCACAAGCTTAATGCCTAAGTAAACTCATATTGACTTAGACTAGACTTTAACTTTGTTGACTTATCTTGACTTGACTTTTCCTATTAAATCTTGGATACAATAATACACTAACAATCTCCCCCTTTGTATTCAAGATTTAATGAAAATTTGACATAAATCTTCAGCACTTGATTCTTCAATCTTTTGTCTCTGACAGTCTTGAACTTTGAAGCTCTTTCTGAAGTTGTTGAAGAATCTTGAAAAGTCTTTAACACTTTGCAGCTTTGGAAAGTCAACAAGTCTTTAAAAACGAAACATTTGAAGTCTTGTAACAATTTAAACTTTAAAATTCTTTAAACTTGAAACTTTGGAACTTCAAGGGATCTCTGATCTTTGTATCTTTATTTCTGCAATCTCTAACCGTCTTCAGAAAAACAAACTTTCACAAATCATCTTGAACTTGGACTTGTCTTCAGAAATCTTTGAGAATGAATTCTTTTCATCTGATTTGATCTTTCAGAAAATTCTTCACAAGTCTTGACTTTATAACTTTGAAATTCTTTGGACTTGATCTCTGTAGATTTCTCCCCCTTTTTATCTTGACTTGACTTTGAAACATCTTTCTTCTTCAGAATCTTTTGAATCATCTCTTTTGACAATTAATACTTTTTTCAGAATTTGTTCTTTTGAAATTGATCTCTGTAGATTTCTCCCCCTTTTTGATGATTGTGAACTTCATAATCATCAAAAACATCTACAATTTCAACATAATCTTTGATTCTCCCCCTAGAAAATACATTCTCCTCCTTTTGATCTGAACTGAATCATGAACTGTATATACCCGAATCTTTTCAAAATCAGATATAATGAACTTGGTAACCCTGATTCAACAAATGAAACAGTTAGAAGTGCCTGTCAGTAACACGGAGTTGTTGTGTACAACGAATGTACAATTTAAGGAGCTGGTTTGATGATGACTCCCCAGGACTTCCATTCAATCATTGAAAAACACAAGGTAATTCTATGAATGTTCTGACAGAAAAACAAATTTTCTGTGTGCTCGTGCTTGTGTACGAAAGAATTTAGCACAATGATTGTGTTTCATAAGGCTCAAATTGTGTAAACTGTTGAGACAGCAACAAATATTACACGGACTCAATGTGCATGAAAGAGGTGCGAAGGTGGGGCAACTTTCCTTCTTTTTCAATATCTTAATCTTCCGAGTGAAGATTAGATAGCAGATGTGCTGCTTCCCCAAAGAAAATGAAACATTTCTTTGTTAAGAAAGAAACGAGTGGATGGTGGGGTAATTGCAAGAGTTGGCATGGGCTCACTGCCTTTTTCAATGATGGTCACCAAAGAATGTGAACCAATCAGATTTTGTGGCTGCCCGGCTCAGAAAGTGGTTGGTTCAAAGTTCTGATATTCTTTTAACTCTGTTCTCACACCCTCTTTCTTTTTAACATTTTGCTCACTTCTAACCAAACTCTTATTTACATTTTTCCTCTCTACGCAATGAGAAAAACTCAACCGGATGAGTTATCTCTCCCACTCTTTGATTTAAGACCCCTCACCCCTCAATCACTCGAGGATAACTTCCTGGGTAGGAAACACTGGTTAACGTGAATCCATGGAAGTTTTGTTTAAGCTCACACACGAATCCCATGTAAGTCCTATAAAGAATGGTTGCTCAACAATTTAACTTTAGCAGTTAAGCTCAAAAAAAGTGATAATATTGTTAAAATGTATGCTCATTAAAAATAAGAATGAAATTTGAGCATTTGAACTTTGAAGATTTCTCAAAACAAGGATATTGAATGAATGAAATGAAATCAAGAGAATTGTTTTGAGAATCTGACAATGTATCAATCAGATCAAATGAAATGGTTAGGGTATCAAAGAATTGGATATTTTGTTTATATGAACGAATATAAACAATTTTGCAATGAAAGCACAAGATTAGAAATGATGACTGATGCTCAACAACATTTGAAAGCAAACGGGAGTATTACCATCGAAAAATTTGTTCATTATGAGACATGGTAATAACAAAATCAAATGAAGTACTAAACCGATGTGTGTGAATACTTTACAGTGTATAGAAAAGATAATACACAAGTATTGATCTTTGGAAACACACGGTCAGTTAAACATGAAAGCTTAATAAAGAAAAACATTAAAAGCTCACTTCTGAATTCATGAAATCTTTTGTGAATAGAGAAGTGGTTTGAACATTTAAGAAAATGTTTTTCATGCTTGAAAGTTGTTCTTCTTTCAAACAATCAGAGATCTAGATCCGAAGATATTTACCGTTAAGCTCCCCCTCAAATCATGATAAAATGATTTAGGTCATGTAAGCTCCCCCTGGATATTTGCAGAATATCCATATTTGAACATGAAAGAACGGGTCCTGATCTGTCATGTGATCAGAAGCCATAGTCTTTACATTAAGGTGCGGGTCTTGAACTATGTTATTCAAGAGCCATTAACTTGTACATTGAAGTACGAGTCCTAGACTGTTTTGTCTAGAAGTCAAACATCTTGCTCTCCTATACCTGTTGTACCTGCGAAACAGATTTAACAGGTTTTGGTACCCACTGGTATTTGGGTCCTGGTATGTTAGATTTAGGAATCCACTTCTCATTAGATGTATATCTTTTAAATCCATAATTCTGAGAAGTAATTCTGTAAGATCCGTACCAGTTATGAGCAGATTCTCTCTGAACAAAGTCATTTTCTCCACAGTAAGAACAGCAAATCTTCCTTTGAGCAATCCTGATCAGATGATTAGTCGAGTAATATATATCAGGATTACCAAAAGATTTACCTTTATGCGCAGTGTTCTTTTTGGCATTTCTTGTGGATTTGAATGCTTTGTCCTTCATTTTCTTTTCATCTGAAGAACTCTTCACTCTCCAGACCATCTGACTTTTCTGAGAAGACTTTCCAAGAGATTTTACATAATAGCTTGCTGATCCATCAACAGATTTATCATAAAATAGATTTGATGGTCTGATCTGACTTGATTTGACAATGATTGGTTTAACACTTTTGTTTTTCAAAACATTTTTGTCATGAATTGAACTTGAAGCTGTTTTGAAAGAACAGACTGATTCTGTTGAGAGATCAACAGGTGATTGATTAATCACATCAGCTGAAATCTTTTCTGATAAATTGACGTTTGCAGCTTCTAAGTCTTTCATCTTTGCAGCTAAAATGTTTCTTTCAGAAGTAATTGTGTCAAACTTCTTTTTCAAATCAGATCTAGCCAGCTGTTCTTTTAGAATATCTGATGATAGAACAGATATTTTGGACATGAGATTGGATATTTCAGTTTCAAAATATGAACGTTCTTGCTCAAAATCTTTTTGTAAGTTCTTGGATTTATCAGAAATTTCATTGAAGATCCCAACATTTCTCTTTTCAGAATTTTTCTTTTCAGATTCAAAAGAATTTTTCTTTTCTTTAAAAATTTGTCTTTCTTTTTCTAATAAGTCTTGTAAAACTGAGATCTGTTTGGGAAATTCAGTGTTTTTATCTTCAAGAACTTTTCTTTCCTTAGCAAAAGTATCCCGTTCAGTGATTATAACTTTTTCAAAATCTGACACTTGCTTGGAAAGTTTAATGCATCTCAGCTCAATATCCTTTTTCTCTTGTAAAGTTTTCTTGGAAATCTCAGATGATTGTTGAGTTGAAGATGTCTTCACATTTGCTTTTTCTTTTTCTGCTTGGAGACTTGTTTGCAGTTCAACATTCTTCTTCTCCAAAGCAGATATCTTCTCTTCAAAAGCCTTAAACTTATGTTGAAGCTTAACTGATTCAGATTGCAATTCTGAAGATCTTTGTTCAGTTGTCTTCAGTTGGCTTTGAAGATTCTCTTTGACTTTATCTTCTTTAATGCTTTTTACCAATTCAGCATTTTTCTTTTCCAGAACACTTATATGATCTTCAAAAGCCTTAAACTTCTGTTGAAGCTTGACTGATTCATCTTGTGATTCTGATGACTTCTGTTCAGTCGTCTTCAGTTGGCTTTGAAGATTCGTTATCTTTCTCTCTTTTTGCATGATAATCTTCTCTTTAACTCCTATGATTTTCTCTTTCATTTCTATTTGATTATCTTTATCTTTAATCTTTTTCTCTCTTTCCTTCATAATATCTGCAAAATCAGATTTATCAAGATTAGCACATTTTATACAATCAGGAGTTTTATCAGAATTTGACAGTTTAGATTTGAACTCCTGAATCTGATTTAGAAGCTTTGAATTCTGATTTTTCAGCTTGTCTAATTCAGCTTCCATCTTTGGTATTTCCGACATGTACAAAACAGCCATATCTCTTGCAGATAAAATAGTATTTCCTCTCTCATCTGTAATAGGCATATTGACAAATTAGCTTAAAAAAATGATCGTCAAAAATCAGAAAATTATGATCACTAACACAATATGTCCCCCTCCGCAGACTTAGCACGGGGGTTCCGCTAAGTATTTAAACTCGCAGATCACTGTTTCAAAACAAACTCGCAAGTCAAACAACTCGCAGATCACTATTTCGAAGAAACTCGCTAGTTGAACCGTGCGCGTTTTATGAAACTCGCAGATGATAACTTTTAGAAAAACGCGCAGGCAAACTCGCAGATGAACTCACAGACAAACTCGCAGACGATGAAACTCGCAAGGCACTGAACTCGCTAATTACTATTCATACTGAAACTCGCTAGTAAGCACTTGCGCGTTTCTGAAACTCGCTTGTCACAATGTGCGCATTTTAACACTTAGAAAAATTTTCACAGACTTCAAACTCGCAAGCCTCTTAGCGCGTTTTAACCTAAACTCGCAGGCTTTGACTTGCGCGTTTATCAAGCTCGCTTGTCTCTATCTGCGCGTTTTACCCAAACTCGCACGTGTTGCTTGCGCGTTCTTCAGACACTTGCGCGTTCTTCAACTTGCGCGTTTTGCAGATGAATCTTGCGCGTTCTTCAGCTTGAAGCTTGCGCGTTCTACGAAGAACTTGCGCGTTTTCTGGATCTTGCGCGTTTTGACAGATGTGTTCACGAAATCACTCCAAATCGTTCTAAAACCTGCAATTGATTCTCAAAATGCATCAGTATGCTCGAAAAACATATTAGAACACATTTCTATCAACTCGATTTCCATTAAAAACATCAAAAAGCATCATTCGATTCAAGAACAGTGATTGAGTTCGAGTTTTACGAAAATAGCAATTTGATCAAATTGATCAGTCTAATGTTCGAATTTGACAATGTGATCTGAACGAAATATGATCTAGTTGATAAAACGTATACAATCAAATCAATTTCTTGATTTAATTGTACAAAAACATGAAAAATCGGATCAAACAGTGACTTTTTACAAAAACGAATTTTCTTGACAATTTTTCAGAAAATCAAATCAGTTTGATAAATCCAATCATTCTGAATTTGTTTGGTTTGCTCTGATACCAATTGATATTGTCCTTTAATCAAGCAATTCAATCTAAACAAGATTTAACAATGAAGTTCTAGAGAGAGAGTGTAGAGAGAGAAAGCTTCTTTGTCATAGATCTAACAATATTAAAGCATACAAATGAACTCTACTCACTACAAGATTACAAAGCAACATGGTATTTATACCAAGGACTAAATCACAAGCTTAATGCCTAAGTAAACTCATATTGACTTAGACTAGACTTTAACTTTGTTGACTTATCTTGACTTGACTTTTCCTATTAAATCTTGGATACAATAATACACTAACAGATCTTTTAGTAGAGATCTTCTGCCTAGCAGAAGCACCTTCTACTCCCTTGGTTTCTTGGCACCTGGGACCTTTAGATAATTACTCATCTAAAGTTGCCATGGGGAAGGTCTTAGATATATTCACACTGTCCTGTCCTGCACTTTGTGCAAAGTCAGTAGTGTGAGCCTTACAACCCATATGCTCTTGCATCTCCTTATTGAGCACCTTCTTGAGGTTGGGAGACACCCCTGTGGTTTCCCTATGGATATTCTCTAAAGGAGAATCCTCCCTTAGAGGGCTTAAAGGCTTAGTGGGTGAAGGTACAAAAAGGGAAGGAACCTTCTTTACCTGTTTTCTTTTATAAGTTTGGGTGATTGGTGAAGTTGGTTTATTAAGAAGAGATTGTGAGATTGATATAGAGTGGGAAGGTTGGGATTGACTAGCAGTGGGTTGGTCTAATGGGGGCCTTGACTCTGCTGCCATACCTTCTTGTGGTTGGGACACCACCATCATTGTTGAGAACAATGGTGTGTCAACTTCTTCCGAGTCCCTAGCAGATCTTCTCATGTTTGAGAAAACCTTGCCTTTAGGGGGTTTAGGTACATATACCTCATCAAAGTGAGGTATGTCCGTCAATTTATTATTAAGTACTTCTTGTACAAACCTTGGATACAGATAAAAGCTTTTTGATTGATATCCAGGTTTGACATTAAATCATTGAAGATCATTTTTAGGTATAGAAAACTTACATTAGCAGTAGTAACACTTATCAGCAGCATTAACACAGACTGACAGTATTCATTGAACTAGAAATACTAACTACCTTTCAGTATTAGCAACTTGAAACACTTCTGCTGGATCAGAAGTAACATGTCCTCCATCAAATCTTTTGAAGGCAGTCCATGTTCCTTGTTGTGTGCCAAGAGCAACCATTATCTTCATTCCAAATGCTCTTCCTCTTGAGCTTTTGATTGCCCTGTACACTTGATAAATCAGTTAGTCTTTGATGGAACCCAAGCCAAAGTGGTCTTGGGTTGTCCTTTCTCATTTATATAATCTGTCAGTTTGGTCTGGATGAGTTGTTTAGGAATCTCATGGCTGGAATACTTTGTCAAGATTATAGGCTTTGCAACATTAATACTAGTAGAAGCACTATCCTTGTTAGCAGTAGTATTTGTTGCAGCAGCACTATTTCTGTTAGCAGTACTATCTGGGATAGCAGTACTAACAGGTTTCTTTACAATTGGAACCCAAACTTGAACAAAGTTGTTTGCTTTCTTTGTCTTTAAATTACTCCTTGGCTTATTTGGAGCATTTTTCTTTGTATTAGCAAACTTGTTCTGAGCATGAGACTTTAAAGGTGCTCTTTTCTCAGCCAATTGATTCCTTCTTTTATTTCTATAACCAAAAGAGTTTTGTGGTTTTCTTTGAAAAGTGACTCTTTGGTTGATAGGGTTGAAATAACAGTGTTTGGCAAGATGATTCAATTTGCCACAGATAAAACAAGGTTTTTGTCAATTGATTTTACTCAAATCAACCCCTTGTTTTTGTGCCCACCGATTATTCCAGTTTCTCTGATTTCCCCTTGGTTTATCATGTTTTTGGGCCTCAGATTTATTGCAAGAACACTGTTTGCAAGGGACAGGATTCACAACTGTTGTCTGTTTGTAATGGACCTTGCCAGACTTTCCCTCTGTCTTTTCTATGTCCTTAGATTTGACCCAAGTCTTTCCACATCCCTCATTGGTGATAATGTGATTTTCTAGAGGAATCTCACCACTCACAGTGTTCTCCTTACTCTTATCATTAGAGTTCTCTTCTTCAGAGTCTGTTTCAACCACCACTTTTTCTAATGGATCTACCTTAGTGGCTCCATCAGACAATTCCTTCCTATTCTTGGTCTCTAGCAAGTCTGATATAGGAGGGATGTAATTGTTGTTGTATGGTGGTGGTGTGGTATTGTACCCTATTCCTTTTCTCAGTTTATCATGAATCTGAGTTTGTAACAAAGAATCCATTGCTTTGGAAGCATTAGAAAACTTTTCTACATCAAGTTTGACTTTAGCTAGCTCTCCTCTTAGCTTTTCACTCTCTTCTTTAGATCTGGTCAGTTGAAGCTCTAAGTCATTCTTCTCCCACTTCCAGTAACTTGTGTCATAAGAGTGTTGAAGCTCATTAGCTTGAAAACCCTTAATCTGCTCTTCAAATCTCTCAACAATCCTCACATAATCTTTTATGTCTTTTTCCAATCTCTTAAGGTCATCACTCATGTTCTGGTTGTGATCCCTATACCTTTTAACAGTGTTAATGCAATTTTGAGAACAAAGATTGGAAGTTACCTCTGTTGGGAGATCAGACACCTCTGCCATTAGAGCTTGATTCTGGATGGCCTCTTCAGCTTGATCACTCCAATCAAACCCCATACCTTGTTGAGAGACAAGGGCTTGTGCAGAGTTTCTGTTATTATTGAAGCTTCCAGATTGAGCTTGTTGGTGGTTGTTATTCTGAGACATTCCACTTCTGTATTCTCTAGCAAAGTGTCCCTTTTGATGGCATTTGTAACATTCCACCTTAGACTTGTCAAATCCTGCTCCATCTTCTCTTCTTTGGGAGAAGTTGTTCCTCCCAGTTCTTTTGATGAACTTTTTAACTCTCATGGAGAGCATGGCCATCTGCCATTTAATGTCCATCTCTTCAAGATCATATGGATGGAGTTGTTCCAAGTCATCATTAATGAGAAAAGAGTTTCCATGACTTGCCAGAAAGGCCTCAAACACAGTTTCAGTGCCTTTCTCTTGGTTTGTTCCTTTGGCAGCACTAACTGATTCAGGGTTGGAAGTAGAATCAGTTGATGCTGAAAGGAGTGCGGCATTGTGAACATACCCAGAAGGCCTCTTTTTAGCCTCTACCTCAGATTCAAAAACTCTTAGATCATTATAGAGATCATCAAGTTCCTTTTCTTCCAGTTGATCATTCTGTCTGAAAGACACAGTATACATGGTCCATTCATCACTCAAGGACCTTAGAAACTTTCTGTTCAGATCATCTTGATCAATTTGTACTCCCACTGTAGCTAGTTCACCAATAAGTTCGTTGAACCTGTCAAAAGTTTGAGTCATGGACTCATTCTTGGTTGACATAAAGTTCTCATATTGTTGCTTCAGAATGGCTTTCTGATTTCTCTTGGTACTTTTGGTACCAGAGAATCTCTTCTCCAGAGCATTCCAGAGCATCTCTACATCAGTGCAGTTACAGAACTGATGTTGATATTCATTGGGAATAGCCAAGAGCAAGGTGCTCAAGGCTTTCATCTCTGTCTGTCTGATCTTTCTTTCTGCATCAGTTTTTGGTGGAGTTCTCTTTCCATCTGCACCAATCTTTCCTGCTTCAGAAGGACCATTCTCTATGATGTCTCACATAGAATAGTCAGTGAGGAGTATGTACTGCTTGATTCTGATCTTCCACATATCGAATTCATTGGGTCTAAGCATTGGAACCTTTGAGACCAAAGTACTGCTTGATTCTGCAAGATTTTCCATGATGAATAGATGTTTCTGAGAGATCAGGCTCTGATACCACTTGTCAGGATCGAATTCTCAACAAGAATTAATTCTCAGAAACAATATCAAAGAAGTTTGCGGAATAACACTTTGATATTCAATGAAACAGTAATCACAATCAGTAAATATGAAGAACAAACTGTAAACTTGTATTGAATGATTGAAATCACAAGATTACACACTCTACCTCAATCTTGAAGAACAGACTCTTTCAAGACGAATTCTACTTCTCTAGAATTAGGATCTATGCCTTGAGGTTGATATCTCTCTAGAACAAAACTTAGAATTAATCTCAAAAAGTTATCTCTAACTATTCTAAACAATACTATATATATACTGAAGATAAAAGCTAATTACAATTAATAAAATATCTTCAGAATATCTTCCATCATTATCTTCAGCTTCCATGAATATCTTTAGTTTATCTAGCTGTCATCCTTTCCATACAGATCTCCATCTCATAAGCAGTACTAATCATAAGCAGCATTAATACTCTGAGCAGTATTAACTCAAGCAGTACTAACCATGCTCAGCAGCATTAATCTCTTCAAGCAGTACTAACTTTGAACTAGCAGTACTAATCTTGTTGAGCAACATTAATCATCAACTAGCAGCATTAATAACAGAAGTACTAACTAGAAGTATCAATTGTTTTCTTCTAGCAGCATTAACTAGAAGTATTAATCACAGAAGTACTAACTAGAAGTATTAACTGTTTTCTTCTAGCAGCATTAACTTTGTTCTAGCAGCATTAACTACAACTGGCAACATTAACCACAGAAGTAGTAACCATGATGAATATTAACTTCAGAAGTAGTAACCATGTTGAACTAGAAGTAGTAACCATGTTGAACTAGAAGTAGTAACCATGTTGAACTAGAAGTAGTAACCATGATGAACTAGAAGTAGTAACCATCCTTGGCATATTTCAGACCCAACAGATGATATTTCAAACTTTCCTCTAAAAGAGTCAGTTCTCTGATCTTTTCATGACATTTTTCTAGTTGTTCAGTTAAATCAATATTTTTGTTCTCAGCTAGAGTTTTTCCATTCAGTGCATTGTAAAGATCAATTTTCAGCACATCAACAGCGCGACTTCTCTCAGCTTCAGAAAGAGAGGGATTGGTAGAGATAGATACCTGAGAAGAGATATAGCTCATGGAAGTTCCTATTAGTTCTTCCAATTCTTCTTTAATCTCATCCATAAGATAGAGATTAACAACTTCTTCATCAGAACTAGATTCTTCTGATTCAGCCCAGTTATGCTCTTCAGCGATAAGACCTTTACCTTTTCTTTTAAAGTTCTTCAACTTTTGATATTTCTCTTTCAGCTTAAGGTATTTGTTATCGCTGGACTTTCTGGAGGTAGAAAGTTTGAAGACTTTCTTTGACCGGCACTCACTTGCACAATGTCCAATCTTTTCACAATTATAGCAAATAGCAGTAGCCTTATCAACAGGGGTTAATTTTCACTTGTCAATTATAGAGAGGGGCTTATTTCTTTTGAAATTTCTCTTTCTTGAAAACATTTTAAAAGTTTTTGTCAAGAGTGCTAAGGATTCATCAAACTCTGAAAGATCAGTGTTTGATAATTCCTCATAGTCAGAATCTAACTCAGTGATAGTAAAAGTAGATCACTGAGATGGTATGATCTCTGAAGAGACTAAAGCAACATGAGTGCTTTTGGAGTCTTTAGAATCTTTTACAAGATTCTTCTATAGAAGATTTGATTGCTCATAGTTGAGCAATATTCCATATAAAGTGCTAAGAGAGAGAGAGAGTTTAAGTCTTTTGTCAGCTTAAGACACATTTAGTAATTGTCCCAGCTTTCAGGAAGACATTCTAAAAATTTAGTTAAGACCTCAGAGTTAGAATAGGTCCTACCAGCAGTTCTTATATCGATAATTAGACAGTTGAATCTCTGGTGGACATCAGATAGGGATTCATTCTTACCAACGATAAAACTTTCATACTGTCTTACCAAATTAATCTTTCGGGTCTCTTGGACTTCAGTAGTACCTTCATATTGAACACATATAGTGTCCCACATTTCTTTGGTAGTTTTAAGATGCATGATGGAATGGAAAGCTTCATCAGGCAGAGCCATAAAGATAATGGTTTTTGCCTTTACATCTAAGCCAACCATCATTTTATCTTCATCACTCCATTGTCTTATTTCCTTAATAGCATAACGTTCAAGAACAACAGGAGTGGTGGCAGTAGCTAGAACGGTAGCTATGATTGTGAAAGTTTCATAAGGGCCATTTGCTATGTATTCAGGTATAGTAGAATCTACACCTTCTAGAAATAGCATCATTCGATTTTTCCAGAGAGCAAAGTTATCTCTGCTAAATCGAGGAGGTTTTGAGAGAGAACCATTATCATAGTAGTTTGTGTTTGTTTTGAGTGCCATATTAAGAATAGCAATGAAGAGAATAAAACAAGATCTTGTTTATGAGATTAAACAATCTGCTCTGATACCACTTGTTGGTCCCGAAGGTGCTTAACAAGTTTATAGAAGGGGGGGTTGAATACAAACACATAATTTTAAAGTTTAATAAATTGTTTATTGATAAATCAAATTACAATTTACAAGTTTGTTGCGCAATAAGATTAAGTAAAACCTAATCTAAACAAACTTAAGAAACACTGAGAAGGGTTGCACTAGAAATATATAATGGGGGATTGGGAGAGTATTGAAAACAAGGGTTTCTATATATTTAGAAAGATGAAGGCCACTCAGATGGAGTGTTGATCTTTCTATTTATACCCTATGCATTAAATGCATGGCAGAGTACTTTATACGTGTCCTTCATTGATTGGTTGCATGGGTCTGACTTTAACAGACATGCTTTCGGTCGTATGATGATCAGTATAGTTCACAGAGTTGTTGTACGAATTGTTGCAGAGGTTTGTCTATTCTAACAATCGTACGATGTGTGCAAGGGTAAGACAAAAGAGACTTGAGGCATAAGCCAAGTGATCGTCAATCGCTGAATATCTCTTCCTTCAAAGATATAAAGAAGTTCAGCTATCGCTTGAGCTTTTCCTCAGGTTTCTTCGTGTGTGTAGACTCTTCTTGGCTTCACTGATATCCGCATCAGGTCATGACTAGGCTTGTCTTTGTTCAACAGCTTTGTCTTCGATTCAGCAGTGAACATCTTTTGTCGCGAAACTTGTCTTCAGGGATTACGTCTAACTGTTTACATGAGGAATCATCAGCGATATTGAACATACTCAGTATTTGATCGCTGATAGTGAAACACTTATACATATGAATGTTTACAAGAAAGATCATCAGTGATAACTGAACAGACTCAGTATGATCGCTGATGATGAAACACTAATACATAATGCTAAACATAATTTTCACTAAGTACAGAAAAATGGTCATTATCAAATCACTGAGAGAGTATGGATCAACAAACTCCATCTCCACCTTAGTTATCGATAGGGGTCAAGAAGGGGGTCAAGGAGTAAAAAGAAGGGAAAACCCCCCTCATAAAGGATATGATAGTTGAGCAGATGGCACAAGTCCTCCAAGATACATTGCCAAGAATGCTTAAGGAAATGTTGGGTGAAAAATATAAAGACAATGAGGATAAGGAGAAAGAAAATGTTCGACAGGAGAACACCACAATCAACACTCAAGCTACTTAAAAGATTGAGTCATCCGCTAAGGAGAAGTCGGAGTCGCCTGCTAAACGAAAAACTGAATTACCAGTCAAGGAGAAGGATGCAGTTTCAAAACATTCAAGGGCACCGGACCGAAAGAATTTAAAGGAATAGAGGGCCCAGTTGGCCTGATGAACTGGGTAACCAAGAAGCAAAAAAGCTTTAAGATCTATAGGTGCTCAGAAGATCAAAAGGTGACCTATGCTGCTATAACTTTTGTGGACTATGCATTGCATTGGTGGGAAAGCGAGTGCACTATCAGAGGTGATGACGACATTGCTGCGATGACTTGGGAGCAAATGAAAAAGATGATAATGTACAAGTATTGCTCACAATCGAAGGTGAACAAACTAGAATCAAAATTTCTAAGAATAAAGCAAGGGTCACTGTTGGTTCAAGAATATGTCCATGAGTTTCTTGAGAAAGCAAGGTTTGTCAGTTACCAAGTTGCTACCAAGGAGAGAAAGATAGCCCGCTTCAAGAACGGTCTAGGAATTGAGATTAAATGGCACGTGGACATGACCAAACCATCCACGTTTGTCCAAGAGGTAGAGATGGCGAACGTGGCTGAGGAGAACAACGTTAAGGAAAACAGTGATAGAAGAGATGCAAAGAGAAAGTGTGAAGGATCAAACAAGTCCAACAAGAAGTTGAGATGGACTTCAACTCCGGCAAGGGCACGAAACGAGGAATACACTATCCTCCATGCAACAAATGCAACAAAAGACATAGGGGAGAATGTAAAGAGGGGAGTCTGACAGGCTACAAATGTTATAAACCCGGGCATACATCTTGAGAGTGCCCGGAAGGAAAAACTTGTTATGAATGTGGAGTTACGGGACATCTATGACCTGATTGTCCCAAATTTCGAAAGGGCACGACGCCTCATGCTAAGGCATTAAACAATGGATCAGGGAAGGGACCAGACAAGAGGAAGGAACTACCAAAAGGGCATACTCGAGCTTAAAACATGACTTTGTAAGAATCCAAGGAAACACCCGACGTCGTATCTGGTATGTTCCCTATCGACAATGGGTATGCACATGTGCTATTTGATTCTTGTGCAAATGGTAGTTTTGTGTCTACTACATTCCGCCACTATTTGAATAGGAATGATTGTAGGCTAGACGAAATATACATCGTGGAAACAACAGAAGGTGGTTAAAGTAAGGTAGATGAGGTCATTAATGGATGCACGATCATTATAGATGGTAAGGATTTCCCTGTTAGACTTATACCAATACGTTTAGGGGGTTTTGACGTAGTCTGTAACAACCTCAAAAATCAGAGTAAATTAAAACCAGGAAACCTGACAATATGACGAAAGCAATTCCATTAACTTCCCATAAATAGGATCAGTCCTTAAGACAATACGATTCTATACAAGGATTTCATCAAAAGAATGGGACTTAACAATGCCCAGCAACAATACTTAAAACATCTCCAAAAACCCCGAGACTCAAAACTCGTCTCTCCAAAAACCCCGGCACCCACCGCTAATGGAAACCTGTTATACACATCATTTGAGAAAAAGTGTCAGACTTTAAAGCCTGGTGAGAACATACAGTTTATAAAGCTCGAAAGATATAAACATCAGTATCATAAAGGAATCTTTTCATAAAGGTTTAGTTCGTAAAGATAACATTTCGCCACAACCGTGCCTCTTCGGTCCAAAACTCTTAAACGGTGATAAAAGGACCATTTTACCAAGGATAGTGGTGTAACACAAAGTAGACCACAAATCCGAGTTATGAGCTAAACACTTGGAGTCCTCATCAATGAACCCAGAGTCCGTGCTACGAGGTGAGATCGCGTTCCCAAGGGAAACCAATGTATACTCCTTCACTAGGATCACCATGAACCATGGCTAGTATCCGGCCTCACATAACCGTACCAAGTTGCCCCCGAGGAAACATGTGATCCATAGTTACAAAATGGGGAATATTACCTCCCAACAAAACAGTCTACTCCAAAACCTAGGGATCCACTAGTAATGGTAAGGACTCGTCACAACAACATATGTGACCAACCATAAATAAATATATGGTATAAACACATTTTATAACCAAAATGTCATTTCCAGTTCAACTTCTGGTAAGAACGAAAACCATTAAAATGAGTTCATAATCATCCTTTTCAAACGACCACATAATGTGCAATTAAAACATCATTTTACTTCAATAAGGCGGAACCCGTCATTTTGGTCAAATCTGACCGGGAACCCCGAGATTCACCAAAAACTTCATTTATATCAAAATGTTTAGAACATAAAATCATACCGTAGAAATACTTCAGATTTCGCAAATAAGAGTTTTGACATGTATAAAGTTTGTAACATGGTAGTAGGAACTCACCGATAGGTTTTCAGAATAAAACCTGGAAAACCAGATAATGACCACGACGTAGAGGTGAAGCTTAAAACACCGACCCCTTGCTAGAAACACCGAAAACTAGCAACCGAACGAGCCTTGAAGATCGGAGAAGAAAAGAGAGAAAAGAAGAGAGAGAGAGATGAATCTGAGATTTCTAAAAGAAATGTCACAAAAGAGACATTTCAGCAAAGAAATGCACGAAACCCAACACAGCACATGGCCCGTGCGTTTTCCAAAGGGAAGGGCGCACGGCCCGTGCGTTTTCCACTGCCTCGCACCCAAAACCTTGCGCACGACCCGTGCGTTTTTTCTGAAGGACCGTGCGCCCTGTAGACAGAAACATCCATGCCTTTTCTTCTTTAACAACCTCGCAAAACCAAACGAAAATTTCGGGGTGTTACAATCCTCCCCAACTTGGGAATGATTTCGTCCCCGAAATCCCAACTACTCAAAAAGGTGAGGATATCTTCGCTTCATATCCTCCTCGGCTTCCCACGTCACATTTGCTCCCCGGTGATGCTTCCACTGCACCTTGACCAAGGTGACTTCTTTACGACGCAACTTCTTAGACTTTCTCTCTAAGATGGCGTCGGGTTCTTCCACACAACGGTTTCCTTCGTCAACCCTTAACTCTGAAAGAGGAATGACGCTGTCTTCCACCGCCAAACATTTCCGGAGGTAGCAAACATGAAACGTGTTGTGTATTCTGCTCAACTCCGGTGGCAGTTCCAACTGGTAGGCTTGCAAACCCACCCGTTTAAGCACTTTGAAAGGTCTGAGGAAACGGGGACTCAGCTTCCCACGCTTTCCGAACCGTATAATACCTTTCCACGGTGACACCTTAAGCATAACGCGATCGCCCACTTGGAATTCCATCGGTCGCCTCTTCTTATCGGTATAGCTTTTTTGACGATCCTGAGCTGCTTTCATTCTTTCACGAATGCACTTGACCTTATCGACAGTCTCTTGCACGATCTCAGGTCCAGCGAACTGCTTTTCTCCCGCTTCAAGCCAGCACACGGGAGTCCGACACTTTCGCCCATACAAAGCCTCAAAGGGTGCCATTCCGATACTCGAGTGGTAGCTATTGTTGTACGCAAACTCCACCAAAGGCAGGTGAGTGTCCCAGCTACCCCCGAAATCGATGACACAAGACCTCAACATGTCTTCCAAAGTTTGGATCGTTCGTTCGCTCTGCCCGTCGGTTTGCGGATGGTAAGTTGTACTCAACTTCACTCGAGTACCAAGCTCTTTCTGAAATCCATCCCAGAAGTTCGAAGTGAACCGACTGTCGCGATCCGACACGATCGACAATGGTATGCCGTGCCTCGAGACCACCTCATCGATATAAAGCTTTGCTAACTTATCCATCGGTAGAGTCTCACGCATAGCCAAGAAATGAGCGCTCTTCGTTAATCTGTCAACTATCACCCAAATGGTATCGTGACCTCGAAGAGTTTTAGGCAACTTCGTCACGAAGTCCATGGTGATATGCTCCCATTTCCATTCGGGAATCTCTAAAGACTGAAGACTCCCATATGGTCTCTGATGTTCGGCCTTAACTTGCGAACACGTCACACAACGCTCAATGTAACGTGCCACATCAAGCTTCATTACCGGCCACCAATAGTGTAACTTCAAGTCCCTGTACATCTTTGTGCTTCCCGGATGTACGGAATACTTGTACTTGTGTGCATCTTCTAGCAACAGATCACGGTTACCCCCTATCTTGGGCACCCACACACGACCGCTGAACAGTTTCACTCCACGGCTATCTTCCGTCAAGAGTAAACGTTGTTTTGTCATGACTTCTTCTTTGAGATTCTCTTCTAACAATGCTTCCACCTGTGATGCCTTGATCTTCTCAACAAGGCTAGACACTAGCTCGATCCTTGAATGGGTAGCCCGAATACTCCCGCTATAGTCCTTCCGACTTAGCGCATCGGCCACCACGTTCGCCTTACCTGGATGGTAAAGCAATTCACAGTCGTAATCTTTCAGCAACTCAAGCCACCTCCTTTGTCTCATATTCAACTCTTTATGATCAAAGACATACTTCAGGCTCTTGTGATCTGTGAAAAGAGTACACTTCGTGCCGTAAAGATAATGTCGCCAAAGTTTCAAGGCGAACACCACCGCTGCTAACTCCAGATCATGAGTTGGATAATTCTGCTCGTGTATTTTGAGTTGCCTCGAGGCATAAGTGATTACCTTGCCTCGTTGCATCAACACACAACCCAATCCCATCTTTGAAGCGTCGCTGTAAACTACGAAATCTTCCGACCCTTCAGGTAAGGTCAAGATCGGAGCTTCACACAACTTCTTTTGAAGGATCCGGAACGCCTTCTCTTGGGTTTTGGTCCATTCGAACTTCACATTCTTCCGAGTCAGAATTGTCAAGGAAGAAGCGATCTTGGAAAAGTCTTAAATGAATCTCCTGTAGTATCCCGCCAGACCCAAGAAACTTCGGATCTCCGACGGACTCTTAGGAGGCTCCCAATTCATCATAGCTTCAATGTTGGAGGGATCTACTTTCACTCCGTCCCGAGTGACTACGTGCCCCAGAAATTGTACTTCTTTAAGCCAAAAGTCGCACTTGGAAAACTTGGCGTACAATCTTTCTCTTCTCAACACTTCCAGAACCTCACGTAGATGTTGTTCGTGTTCCGACTCACTCTTGGAGTACACTAGTATGTCATCAATGAATACAATGACCGACTTGTCGAGGAAAGGTCGGCACACTCTATTCATCAAGTCCATAAACACTGCTGGTGCGTTCGTCAGGCCAAAAGGCATTACAAGGAACTCGTAATGGCCGTAACGCGTTCTGAAAGTCGTCTTCGGAACATCTTCTTCTCTTACCTTCACTTGGTGATAACCTGATCGTAAGTCGATTTTGGAGAAACAACCCGCTCCTTGAAGTTGATCGAACAAGTCGTCTATTCTCGGAAGCGGATATCTGTTCTTCACTGTAGCTTTGTTCAACTCACGATAGTCAATGCACATTTTCATTGTGCCATCCTTCTTCTGGACAAATAGGACCGGAGCTCCCCAAGGTGACGAACTCGGTCTTATGAATCCCTTCTCCAATAGCTCTTGGAGTTGTGCTACCATCTCTTGCATCTCCGATGGCGCTAAACGATAAGGTGCTTTAGCGATCGGTGCAGCGCCAGGCACAAGATCAATCCGAAACTCTACCTGACGATCGGGTGGCAACCCGGGCAAGTCGTCCGGAAAGATATCTGGAAACTCACGCACGATCTTCACATCTTCCAGCTTTGATTTCTCTAACTTAGCATCGATCACATAGGCTAGGAAAGACGAACATCCTTTTATTAAACACTTGCGTGCTCTTGCCATTGTGATTATTGCCACTTCACCCTTCCTCTTTTCACCATAGATGACCACGACCTCTCCAGAGAGATTGGGAAGTCGAATCATCTTCTTGGAACACACGAACTCGGCCTGATTGTTTGACAACCAATCCATACCGATTACCACATCAAAACCCCCGATTAACATCGGTAATAGATCGATCGAGAATTCTCTCCCTTCGATACTAAGAGTACACTGCCTCAGAACCTCGTGGATCAGAACTTGACTACCATCGGCTATTTCTACCACTAATGCATCCTCAAGACTAGTAGTGGGCATAGCAATTTTCTGACGGAACAATTCAGATACGAAAGAGAAACTAGCACCCGTATCGAACAAAATACGAGCAGGTACAGAGTTTATAAGAAAAGTACCCGATACCACATTAGCGGATGCTCTAGCCTCTTCGGCCGTCATCCGAAATGCTCGACTCTGAACCTTAGGAGGGTTCTCCTTCCTGGCTGGCACGCTACCCGACACAAGCTTCGGGCAATATCTTCTCGTGTGCCCCGGTGCCTTGCACTCAAAACAGATGATCCCCCTGACCGGGCAATCTCTGACAGTATGACCAGGCTTCCCACACTTATAACAAGTTTGAGAATTGATGTAACAGTTACCGTGATGCTTGGTTCGACACTTCGGGCACCACTTTGCTTCCTGATAACTGCCGAAGTTTCGGTTTCCAACAAAAGGTCGGGTCCGCTTGGGAGGTACTGAACTGCTCTCCCACTTTCTTTTATCAGACACTATCACAGAATTCTCAGATTTGCTCTTCGCGAACATCTCTTCCATGAATTGAGCTTCCTCCACCATCTCTCGGAGGTTTGAAGCCTTGAAATTATGGACCATCGATTGCATGTCCGCTGGAAAACCGTTGAGATAAGCTTTCATTTTATCTTTTTCTGTTGGGGCAGCATGCCCCACCAGACCCAGCTTCTCCATAAACTGACGGGTGTACTCCCTCACCGTCAGGCTTCCCTTTACCAAGGACCGGAATTCTTTCTCAATTCGGTCCATGGTCCTCTCGTTGCAGAACTCTTCTAGCAGCTTCTTTTTGAACTCGGGCCAAGACAACTGGGCCAACACTTCAAGAGATAGAGTGGATTGGATGATATTCCACCAGATGAGTGCAGTGTCCCTCAGCAATTGGGTACCGAACCGCACCCTCTGATCATCACCACATTCGGAAGAGCCAAAAGCTTGCTCAACCGCTCGGATCCACTTTACACACACCACCGGGTCATCTGAACCGAAGAATTCAGGCGGTTCGCAACTCAGAAAGGACTTATAGGAACAACTCTTCCTATTCCCCGGAGCATCAGAAATCTTGCGCTCTACCGTTGTGACCCTTATACCATCGCCTCCAAAACCTGCTACGACGTTTTCCACAACCGTCTCACTTCTCCGGTTGTTTACGTCGCGGTCCTCCATTGCTTTCAGCAGAAACTCCTGCTGCTTCGCCATCTCTTCTCTCATCGCCAACATCACGCTGGCCAACAACTCTGACTGGGGATTAACATCCCTGATAACTGGGTGGGACGAAGCCAGGTCTACTCGCGGAATGACCTCTGGCCCCCCACCTAGTACTTGCTGAATGGGTGGTCGAACGATAACCTCAACTCCTTCCGGCTGACCTGCTGTAGAGGCTGTCGCTTCCAGACCATCAACACGAGTACGCGGTCTACCACGCGTATTCACCATGCTGAACAACTTCACAAAACAAAGAAAGAGATAAGAGAGAGATAGCAAAACACGAAAGGAAAATGTACTACCACATTACCAATTGTCATATCAACAGCAAATCAAGGACTCTTACGTACAATATCCTCATAATAACATTAGCTAAGTGAAATTATGAACATACAACACATAACGGTTCTTGTCACCGCTATTACAACGCCTGATAAACGTACTTTCCGTTGACTCTAAGACTAACCCATCTTAGGAGTTCTACCCAAATCTCGCGGATCAATTCTTAGCATACGCATTCTAAGTCTAGACATCTTACATTCATGCCTAGTTCGCTTAAACTAGAGCTCTGATACCAACTTGTAACAACCACAAAAATCAGAGTAAATTAAAACCTGGAAACCTGACAATATGACGAAAGCAATTCCATTAACTTCCCATAAATGGGATCAGTCCTTAAGACTATACGATTCTATACAATGATTTCATCAAAAGAATGGGATTTAACAATGCCCAGCAACAATACTTAAAACATCTCCAAAAACCCCGAGACTCAAAACTCGTCTCTCCAAAAACGCCGGCACCCACCGCTAATGGAAACCTGTTATACACATCATTTGAGAAAAAGTGTCAGACTTTAAAGTCTGGTGAGAACATACAGTTTATAAAGCTCGAAAGATATAAACATCAGTATCATAAAGGAATCTTTTCATAAAGGTTTAGTTCGTAAAGATAACATTTCGCCACAACCGGGCCTCTTCGGTCCAAAACTCTTAAACGGTGATAAAAGGACCATTTTACCAAGGATAGTGGTGTAACACAAAATAGACCACAAATCCGAGTTATGAGCTAAACACTTTGAGTCCTCAGCAATGAACCCAGAGTCCGTGCTACGAGGTGAGATCGCGCTCCCAAGGGAAACCAATGTATACTCCTTCACTAGGATCACCATGAACCATGGCTAGTATCCGGCCTCACATAACCGTACCAAGTTGCCCCCGAGGAAACATGTGATCCATAGTTACAAAATGGGGAATATTACCTCCCAACAAAACAGTCTACTCCAAAACCTAGGGATCCACTAGTAATGGTAAGGACTCGTCACATCAACATATGTGACCAACCATAAATAAATATATGGTATAAACACATTTTATAACCAAAAGGTCATTTCCAGTTCAACTTCTGGTAAGAACGAAAACCATTAAAATGAGTTCATAATCATCCTTTTCAAACGACCACATAATGTGCAAGTAAAACATCATTTTACTTCAATAAGGCGGAACTCATCATTTTGGTCAAATCTGACCGGGAACCCCGAGATTCACCAAAAACTTCATTTATATCAAAATGTTTAGAACATAAAATCATACCGTAGAAATACTTCAGATTTCGCAAATAAGAGTTTTGACATGTATAAAGTTTGTAAAATGGTAGTAGGAACTAACCGATAGGTTTTCAGAATAAAACCCGGAAAACAAGATAATGACCATGACGTAGAGGTGAAGCTTAAAACACCGATCCCTCGCTAGAAACACCGAAAACTAGCAACCGAACGAGCCTTGAAGATCGGAGAAGAAAAGAGAGAAAAGAAGAGAGAGAGAGATGAATCTGAGATTTCTAAAAGAAAAGAAATCTCACAAAAGAGATATTTCAGCAAAGAAATGCACGAAACCCAACATAGCACATGGCCCGTGCATTTTCCAAAGGGAAGGGCGCACGGCCCGTGCGTTTTCCAATGCCTCGCACCCAAAACCTTGCGCACGACCCGTGCGTTTTTCCTGAAGGAGGGCGCATGGTTGTAGACAGAAACATCCATGCCTTTTCTTCTTTAACAACCTCGCAAAACCAAACGAAAATTTCGGGGTGTTACATAGTCTTGGGAATGGATTGGTTATACGACAATCATGCATAAATTTTATGCAATAAAAAGATGATCAAGATTCAGACTCTAGCTGGAGAAACGGTTCACGTTTACAGCGATCGGAAGAAGGACAGTGTAGGACTAATCGTTGCACTTAAGGCAAACAGGTGTCTGGGAAAGGGATGTGTGGCTTACTTGGTGTATGCTATTGACGCCAAGCTCGAAAGAAGGTTGTGCAAGTTGTTCCAGTGGTAAGAGACTACCCATAAGTGTTTCCAAAGGAATTGTCGGGAGTGCCGTCGGAATGTCAAGTAGAGCTCCGGATTGACTTGGCACCAAGTGCGACACCAATCGTGAGGGCACCTTATCAGTTGACCCTAACGGAGATGCAAGAGTTGACGAAGCAACTACAAGAGATCATGGAAAAAGGGTTTATCAGGCCAAGTTCGTCGCCTTGGGGAACGCCGATATTATTCGTCAAGAAGAAGGACGATACGATGAGGATGTGCATCAACTATCGTGAGTTGAACAAAATCACGATAACGAATAGATATCCCCTGCCAATGATTGATGATCTCTTTGATCAGTTACAAGGAGGTAGTTACTTCTCGAAATTTGATTTAAGATCTGGTTCACCGGTTGATGGTTCGGGAAGAAGACGTACCTAAGACCGCTTTTAGAAGTCGTTATGGACATTATGAATTCGTAGTAATGCCATTTGGGTTAACGAACGCACCTGCGACATTCATGGATTTAATGAATCGAGTTTATGGACAATACTTGGATAAATTGTTCATAGTCTTTATAGACGACATCTTGATTTATTTGAAGAACAAAGGAGAGAACGAACAACACTTAAGGACGATTCTTGAATTACTAGCAAGGAAGCAATTGTATGCCAAGTTCTCGAATTGTGAGTTTTGGCTGCAAGAGGTACAATTTATTAGTCATGTAGTCAACCCAGAAGGAATCAAGGTAGATCCAGCCAAGATCGAGGCGGTCATGGATTGGGAGTCTCCAAAAATAGCATCAGACTTTGAAGTTTTCTAGGCTTGGCAGGATATTATCGGAGATTCATTCAGGATTTCTCTAAATTAGCAGCGCCTTTAACAACGTTGACAAAGAGGTAGGTCAAGATTGGCTGGGGAACGAAACAAGAAGAAGTGTTTCAGACACTCAAAGAGAAACTTAGCAGTGCATGTTAGGCCCAATGATCAAAGGTAAATTGATTGAGAAAAGATTAACAAGAGATTGGGAGGGAATCTGTTTTATTATTCACAGAGTCTAGAGAGAGTCACAGGATTTCTCTCTCTAGAAAAATGGAATTCGTATACGGCTATATTGTAAATGGCTTACATACAAACTACAAACAAATCCCATATTTATACCCCAACACTCTTGTTTACAATTTAAGCCCAAACCCAATTACAAGGCCCAAATACAAATACAAGATGTTTGGGCAGTTTGTTTGTTAAATAGAAGTTCAGGGTTTGAATTATAATTAATTGAAAGTTGTTTTGTAAATGGGCCTCAAAGCCCATTAGGCCTTATACGTACGTATTTAAAGTGTGGTTTAACCTAGTTTTAGGTTAAGAAGAAAATTATTAGAAAAGTTAGTCGTAAGGTTTACATTAGCTAATCATAAATTCTCTCTGTAAACCTAAACCTTTTATTGTTGAATCTATTCATATTACTAGATGTTGTGGTTTACTCATTGTTCTTCATTGATTATTATTGCTAATAAATCGCACAGTTCGGGGATCTACAATTGGTATCAGAGCAGAGACAAGAATTTTGATCCAAAAAGGTTTGTCTAAAACCCTTTAATCGCTTATTTTGGCTAAATCGATATTTGTTCACATGCATACTGTGATTGAGTGTTGATTTGAGTTCTTTGAAGTGGTTTAAATCATTCTATTGTCATATCTATCTTGTATCTGCATATCAATTTTTTGGGTTCAATAAGTTTTTGAATTCAGTCTGTCATATCGATTTTCTGGGTTCTTATCTGCATATCGATTTTCTGGGTTCTTATCTGCATATCGATTTTCTGGGTTCAATAAGTTTTTGAATTTAGTCTGTCATATCGATTTTCTAGGTTCTTATCTGTCATATTTTCTAGGTTCTTATCTACATATCGATTTTCTTGGTTTAATAAGTTTTTGAGTTCAGTCTGTCATATCGATTTTCTGGGTTCTTATCCACATATCGAATCTGGAATATGGGGAAATTTGAGTTCGGTCTAGTGATATTGATTTTGGTGATTTACGGTCTGATATCGTTTTATGGGTTAAGATTTTTCTTTGAATTCGGTCGCTGGAAATATAGTTTTTTGGATTAAAAAAGTTTTTGAGTCCGGTCTGGTATACTGATTTCTTGGGTTCTATAAGTTTCGAGTTCGGTCTGCCTATATCGATTTTCTAAAATCATCAAATCTGAGTTATGAAATTAAAGTTCTTCAAATCTGTGAGATTTAGGAATCGATTTTGTTTGTTTAATTTGTTTAAAGTAATCTGATTATCTAGTTATCATCGTTTTTATCGAAGAACTCAACCCAGACCTTGACCGGATTGCCTTTCTCCCGGACTCAAACGCCCGGGTAGTTGTTGATCGGACTGTCCCTTACGCCCGGGTTGTGCTTTCTCCCGGGTTCTTTTCGTCCGGGTTCCACCTCCGGGTCCTTGTCGCCTGGGTTATCCCATCTCCCGGTATCTAGTCGCCCGGGTTGTCCCATCTCCCGATTCTAGTCATCTCCCGGGTTGGTCTTATCGCATGGGTCCTTGTCTCCCGGGTTGGTCCCTATCACCCAGGTTCTCGTCACCCGGGTCCTTGTCTCCCGGGTTCATGTCCTAAAGTTATCTAATCTCTCTTTGGATCAAATAGTTTGTCTCACGATCACTACAGTGCATTAAAGATTCACTCGATGGACGCTCTAGCCATTGGTTCAGATCAAAAACCTCTGGTGCTCTATCGGGAAGAATACCCACAATGGCACTATCGATTCATGAATTTTATCGACACAAAACCCGACTATGATGAGATAATGTTGTGTCTGAAAGAGGGGCCACAATCCTGGGGATGAAAGTCTTGCCTGGAGACCAAAACGAAGGTCGACAAGACCGCCAACTCCCAAAATCAATCAGTGAGTTTACCCCTCAAGAAAGGAAACGGTATGACGCAGAAAAGCATGTGAAGACCTACATTCTACAAAGACTGCCTAACGACATATATGCCTGCATCGACAGCTACAAGGCCACTGCAAAAGGAATGTGGGACCAGATTGAGAAGATGATGATGGGTAGTCGAATCAGCACTCAGCTGAAGATCACCAGCTGCATTTCCCGATATGACAGCTTCAAAGCAAGAAAGGGCGAGACGCTCATGGAAACATATGAACAGTTCAACCAACTTCAGAACGATCTACATAAAAGCCACATAATGAAGACCAACACCGAGAACAACATCAAGTTCATGAACAACCTTCAGCCGGAGTGGAGGACGTTTGTCTCTCATATCCGTCATACTCAAAGCCTGGAGAAAATGCCTCTGCACGAACTATATGAAATGCTTCTAGAAGACGAATAGAAAGTTCTTGAGTTGATGGGAAATCAAAAAGCAGACGAAAAGCCTGTGGTTGACCCATTAGCGCTCGTCTCCGGTAAAAGAGGTCGATTTGTCAGTCGCACCCCAGAAAAGGAACCAGTGAAAAGTGATTCTGAACCCGAAAACACTGACAGGGATTTGGATCCAGAATACACTCAGATTAAAGAAGTTGTGATGTTCTTAACTCAAGCATTCTAGAAAAAGAAGTTCATCAACAAGTCATCATCAAATAATCAAAGATACTCCACTACTCCTCTCAAATGACATGCTCATAAGGAGAAGTATGAAGGGAAGAGACACTTTGATGAAGGAAAGAAGACTGAGAAAAAGCATGATGAGAAAGCCAAAGACGATCCAATCAAATGTTATAACTGTGGTCGTTTGGGTCACTTTACCAAAGAATGCCGAAAGCCTATCGTGCGCAACTCAGAATACTACAAGGCCAAGATGTTGTTGGCCAAACAAAAGTAAGCAGGTAAGGCTCTCATGGCAGAAGATGACCACTGGCTTAATCTATCTGATGAAGAAGAAGATGACGCAGAAGCACACATGTATTTCATGGGCAAGCACTCAACACAGTCCGATACTGACGATGATGATCGTGATTCCCCATGTCAGGTATGTGCTCCTTACCATAAAGCCCTAATTGATCAGCTGCAAATCACTGTGCACAAGTTAGACTCCTACAAGCAAACCAAGAGAGAAAATGAGCAACTCATCTCCTCTTTGGAAACTCGTTTGTCATCACAGTCTGAAAAGCTTAAAAAACAAAGCATAGAAATTGCTGGCAACTTGTGCCAAATTTCTAATCTAAAGGAAGAGTGTGAGAGTCTTTCAAAAGAATCAAAAGAGTTAAATACCAAAGTAGATGATCTTACTTACAAGCTTCGTATGTCTAAAAATGAGAAAAATGATATTGTGAGTAAAAGTGTGTCTTATAAAAATGAAAATCAAAGGTTAGCTGACCAGTTAAAGGATCTCGAACAGAAACTTTACAAAATCGGTCAATATAAACAAGTGATGCATCTGAATGCAGCTAAAGAATTCAAATATTCAAAGACGGGTCCCGATTACGATAACCCACATTATCTGAAAAAGGCCTTGACCAAAGTTCCCACGTTATATGCTTTCGAATTTTTGGGATTGGACAAGACCTACCCAGAGTACAAAATCAGATGGACCAAACCACTTGTTGATGAGGATCCAGAACTGGAAACATTGAGAAGGAAAAATACTCTCACGATGCAACTTCCTTTTGTTTATGACTCATTGAATACGTCATACAACAGCGAAAAACCCTGTTTTCTGTTAAATGACTATTTTCGAAGCTATTCTCAGGCTGAACTTGATTCAAAAATCATTGAAAATGAGGAGGAACCAATGGACCACAAAATCTATTTTCCACCTCTTATTTTAGAAAAAAAAAATTGTTCAGCTAGAAGAGTCATTTCCACAGGAAAGACTCATTTTTCAAAAGGAAAAACAAGAGTTATTATCCAAACTTGAGTGCCTCAATTCCGATAAAAGGGAAACTGGATCGAGGGAGGAAAAGGAATATCTTCAAACAGAGATAAATAAGCTTAATTCACAACTGTCTGCCTTGGCAGCAGATCTGAAGAAAGAGTAACTTCACAAAGTTGAGCTTCAAGTTAAGCATGATATTCTCCAAGTTAAGAAAATCAATTTGTCGCAAAATTCCTATCCACCCTCAGACACCTCTTCCTGTAGAGCCTTTTTGGGTGACTCGTCAACAATTTCTTCAAACAAAGTAAAAGAGCCTCAATTTTTCAAAATGGATCATCATTCTGATTTTCAAAATGCTTCCGCTAATGATCCGCTTCAAGGCACAAATCTTTCCAGTTTCCTAAATTCTTCAAGTGATAAGGATCCTTCTGATGAGGAAATGGAATTCTCATCCTTTCTGAATTCTGAGGTGTGTCCAGACAGTTAGCTAGACCAATTTGATTCCAATCCTTTACTTCCAAGTCACAATGATTTTCTAAATTCAACTTGTGAGCCACCGGTAAAATTTTACAAGGTTGAATGTTCCACATCATCCCCTCAAAACACTTATGTGAACAATTCCTCTAATTCTAAATCCAAAAGACGTTCGCAGAAGAAGAAAAATACCGGTCTCTCTAACAAGAGACAATACACAAAATTCAAATCTTCTGACAATGAGTTTAACGGTATTTCAGATACTTTAGGTCGAAGGAAAGAAGTCAAATACGAGTGGGTAGCTAAGAAGTATAAGGAGAGCACGGCGAAGACGGAATCAGTTAATCCAGTTTTGAACTCTAGGAAAAACAATTACAGTCATGATGTTTTTAATTTTAAACCTTTGGTTGAACGTAATGGATTATTTCCTTTAAAAGTTTATTCCATTCAGCAATTACTTCAACTGTCTCATGATTGTGTTTGTTGTTCCAACTGTGGATTGAATGATTTCGTTGATCGTAGATATGCATCTGATTGGTTTGGTTCTTATAATGTCTTTATTTATCGTACAAAGTCTGATGCACCCCGTCACATAAATAAACCCAAGTCCAAATGGGTATCCAAGACGGGTGTAAACCCTAATCCCAAAGGACCCATTTACGAATGGGTACCTAAAAAGACTTAATCTGTTTTGCGGAACGGACATATGTGGTATTTAGATTCAGGCTGCTCCAAACATATGACCGGAAGAAAGGAGCTTCGCACGAACTTCACCGAGAAATTTTGTGGGAATGTACGCTTTGGGAATGATCATTGTTCTCCAATTTTGGGATACAGAGATATTGTCAAGGATAACCTCACCATCAAGAAAGTGTCCTATGTCGAAGGTCTTGGTCACAACTTGTTCAGCATCGGTCAGTTTTACGACAAGAATCTAGAGGTTAACTTCAAAGCAAAACGGTGCAGCGTCCGGACTGAAGATGGGAAAGAATTGCTAGTCGGAACACGTCACACCAACCTCTACACGATTGACCTCTTATCTCTGAAAGCAGAAAAGGAAGTTTGTTTGATGTCCAAAGTTTCAACCGAACAACATTGGTTATGGCATCAGAGACTCGCGCACCTGAACTTCAAGAACATCAACAAGTTGGTGCTCGGTGGACATGTGAAAGGTATGCCAGATCTCAAGTTCGAAAAGGATCATCTGTGTGCCGCCTGCGTAATGGGTAAGATGAAGAAGGCTTATCATAAGCCTAAAGCCGCTCCAAGTACATCATGGTCCCTCAAACTCATCCACATGGATTTGTGTGGACCGATGCGTGTTCAGAGTATCAATCACAAGAAGTATGTCTTAGTTATGGTCGATGACTTTTCTCGCTACACATGGGTTAAATTCCTTCGTTTGAAGGATGAAACTCCCGAACTGATAATCTCTCATCTGAAGAGCGTTCAAGTCAATCTCAATCAATCAGTTCAGACCATCAGGACGGATAATGGCACAGAGTTCAAGAATCACGTACTAGATGGTTACCTAACTTCAGTAGGAATCACCCACAACTTCTCAGCTGCTCATACTCCTCAGCAAAACGGGGTAGTAGAGCGCCGAAATCGAACTCTCATAGAGGCCGCTCGTACGATGTTATCACAATCCAAGCTCCCGCTTTTCTTATGGGTAGAGGCAGTTGCAACCGCATGCTACACTCAAAACCATTCTATCATCAACAAGCAGTTCAACAAGACGCCATACGAGGTCATCAACAATCGCATCCCGAACATTAAGTATTTCCATGCATTCGGGTTTACGTGCTTCGTGTTGAACGACAAGGACGATCTTGGCAAGTTTAGGCCAAAAGCGGACGAAGGAGTGTTCATTGGCTACTCATCCCAATCCCAAACTTACAGAGACTACAACAAATGAACAAAGACCATCGTTGAGAGTGTGAATGTCACTTTTGACGAGACCGCTGATATGGCTTCTCAATACCTCCGTTCAGAACCCGCTTTAACTGGTGTGCTAGCTTCTGGACAACTAAATCCAGAATCTAAACAACCTCCAGTAAATCCAGATCAAGCGTCTACGTCAGAAGCCCATCTTTCAGATTTGGATTTACTTTTTGAGTATTTTTATGATGAATTCTTTAACCCTAAGCCTAATCCTATACCGTGTAACAGGAATGCAGCTCAAGCACAGAAAGTGACACTGGTCACTAGTCCATACGAATCAAGTGAGTCAACCTCGAATGATTTTGCCCCCTCTACTGCCATTGAATCAGAATCACCAAGCTCGTGTGATCCCTCTCCAACATCTCAAGCTACTACTGAAGCACCGGCAACAGTAGCAGCTCCTGAACTGACCCCTGCTGAAAGTATTCAAGATGCTCCATCTTCGGAAATCCCATAAACCGTTATAGGTACATCACCTCCTGAGTCGTCCTCCGCTACTCGTACAACTCCAGCTCAAGAGCTTCCACTTCACTGGTCGTCGTCACTCGAAGCAGTTCAGAATCTACCCCCAGGTGGTTATGTGGACTCCAATACCTCCCAGTAGACATATCAACCTCTCCCACATATCACCAAGTGGACACGAGCTCATCCCCTACATCAGATCATAAGTGACCCCGACGCACCTGTTCAGACTCGATTCGCTACCGCAAATGACTGCCTCTTCTCTTTGTTCCTTAGCCGTATCGAACCCTCAACAGTCTCCGAAGCATTAAATGATCCTGACTTGGTGATAGCTATGCAATAGGAACTCAATCAATTTGAGATCCTCAAGGTATGGCGACTTGTTCCCAGGCCAAAGAACAAAATGGTGATTGGGACGAAATGGATCTTCAAGAACAAGAAGGACGAAGATGAAATTGTAGTCCGAAACAAAGCGCGTCTGGTAGCCAAAGGATATCGCCAACAGGAAGGAATCGATTATGATGAGACGTTTGCACTGGTTGCTCGGATTGAAGAAATTCGAATGTTCCTTTCCTACGCCGCCCATAAGAACTTCATTGTCTTTCAAATGGATGTGAACACCGCATTTCTGAATGGATTTCTCAAGGAAGAAGTTTATATATGGCAACCTGAAGGCTTCGTGAGTTCTAACAAGGCCTTGTATGGTCTCAAGCAAGCACCACGACCTTGGTATGATGCACTCTCTTCATTCCTAGTTAAAGCTGGATTTTCCAAAGGTAAGATTGATACCACCTTGTTTATTAAAAAAGAAAAACGAGATATCATTCTTGTATAGATCTATGTCGACGACATAATCTTTGGCTCAACAAACCCCAAGTATTGTCATAACTTCTTAGCCCTCATGAGCAATCATTTTCAAATGAGTATGATGGGTCAAATGAATTTTTTCATGGGTCTTCAAGTTAAACAATTAGCCACATGAATTTTCATTAATCAATCTAAGTACATCTCGTACATTCTTCGGAAATACCAGATGGAAAATTCTTCACCCATGAAGACGCCCATGTCTACAAGTATAAAGCTACACTCCGATTCTGACGGAAAGGATGTGGATGCTAAGACCTATAGAGGCATGATTGGTTCCCTGATGTACTTGACGGCTAGCAGGCCAGACATTATGTTTTCAACATTCTTGTGTGCAAGATTTCAGTCAAAACCCAAAGAGTCTCATTTAGTTGCAATTAAGCGTATATTTCGTTACTTAAAAGGTACTGCTAATCTTAGATTATGGTACCTGAAAGAGACGGGTTTTGAGCCGACGGCTTATTCAGACGTTGACCATGCCGGTAATATGCTGAATCGGAAAAGCACGATGAGACATGTCTAGTTCTTGGGTGATCGACTTGTCAGCTGGGCAATGAAGAAACAGAACTGCATTTCAACCTCTACCGTCGAGACAAAGTATGTAGCAATCGCCAGTTGCTACTCACAGGTAATTTGGATGCGAACTCAGCTGAAAGACTATGGATTCCACTACTCCAAGATCCCCATTTACTGCGACTTGAAGAGCACAATTGCTATATCAAGCAATCCCGTCCAACACATGAAGACGAAACACATAGACGTGCGCTATCACTTCATTAAAGATCATGTGGAAAAAGGTACAATCGAACTCTACTTTGTTAATACAGAACATCAGATAGCAGACCTATTTACCAAAGCCTTGGACAAAAAACGTTTTCAATATCTAGTGTCCAAGCTAGGTATGTTGAATATGAAAGTTTGACCCTTCAAAGGACCTATACGAGTCTCATTCAATGACGAATGACTGTGACGTAATGCCCTAGTGATTTGTCTCTGGATGCTCAAGTCAACACTCATTGGTTGTTGCATTTTACTCGTTAAGTTTTGTGCTCGTTTCAAACTTCTGTATTAATAAGTTAGATTTCGTTCACTTCTATTTTTCTGTGTTTCCTTTATTTCTTCGTTTCGTTGAATCTCACTTCGTTCTTCAGTACGTTACTTCAGTTGCCTAAAGTTTCGGTCGTTTTCTGGTTAGGATTAACTGCCTGGTCATGTGTTAAGGGGGAGCACTACCGTAAGAAGATCAGTAAGTTTCTCTCGTTCTCACTCTGAGGGGAGCAGGTAAGTCTCTATCACTTATAAATCTTAGCTTACATCAAGGGGGAGCAAAATATTTTTTTGAGGGTCAATCGATCTCAATTTGAGGGGGAGACATTATTTTTTGTTCAAGCCTTAGCTTTTTTTCTTTCTTAATTATTTTTTTAATTTCTTTGCTTCAAATCTTTTTTAATTATTTGTTAAGAAAAAACCCCCGGCCCAAACCCCTCGGCCCAAAAATCCCCGGGCCCACAGGAACCGGGTTCAACCCGGGAACCGACCCGCCCTTTGAAACCCAAACCCTGGAATCTTATATCCCGAGCGCTCTTTCTTTCAATCCATCTCTCTCTCCCTATCGCTCGACATCTCTCTCAACCCCCGCTCTATCGCTCTCTCCCCTCCTTGATATCTCTCTATCGCACGATCTCTCTCTCGTCCTGGTCTCTCTCTCGATTGCTCTCAATAGACTACCGATCGATCAATCTCTCACCATATATCGATCCCCACTCAATCGACGACAGGTACGCCCCCTACCCTCTATCTCTTGCTGTTCGGAGTCGATAAAATACCCCACGGTCGACTAGGGTTTTTACCGCTGTCGCCGCTGCCGTGGGGTCTTCTCCTCCGGTTGAGCTTGCGCCGCCGTCGCCACCTACGTTCGTCGACAATAACGTCGACTGCCGCCCCTCCCACGTCGACTCAATGTCGACTTGATGGTTTTGGGGTATATCATCACACTGAGTGGATCGATGTTTTGTTTCTTTGTTGGGTTAATGGTAGTTGAAATATTATGATTGAGTTCGTTGTGGTTTTTCATTCCATAAAATCGTAGTATGTTTGTGTTGGTGAAATATTATAATTGAGTTTCGGGGTATGTGTGTGATGGTGATTCCGGTCTCCGGCGTGTGTATCCCCCGGCATATTGTTTCCGGGGTGTGAACTCCCAGGGTGATGAACTCTTGGGGTTTGTGAACCATCGGGGTTTGTAATCTCCCAGTACCTTTGATCGCCCGGACCTTAAAACTCCCGGGGTGTGGGATGAACTCCCGAGGTGTGAACTCCCGGGTTATGTATGCAAGTCTTCGGTCCCGGAGTGTTACTACCGGTCCCCGGGTTTGTAGGGTGACACCGGTCCCCAGTTTTGGGGCTATCCCGATCCCTAGGTGATCCGATCCCCGGTCCGTACCTTTAATACGTCGCGCCGCACCCTGCTAGTGGACCATGTGTTGCCCCGGGGCCAAACTTCTTTGAACTCCCGGGGTCTTGCACCCCGAGACCTTGCACTCTCGGATCTTTGATTAATTTTGAGAACCCTTCTAAGTTTTTCTTTGTGTTTCCTTGGTTATTTACAATTAATCAATTGTGTTCCAATCTCTTGATGCTGAGGTTCGATTCGTTGGTTTCTCTTAAGGGCTAGATTCCCTTTCGGTTTGTTTTGGGGTTGTTTTATTTTGGTTGGACATAGTTTTTCAAAGAATGTTTATAGTGAGTTTTTTTGGTCTACTGTACCTAGTGCTAAAAAGTGTTATCTTAACAGGTACAATGGCACAGAATCCGAATCAAGACATTGATCCCATTGCCGACGCCGCACTGATTCATCCCAGTACCTTCCACTCACTCCAAACAACTTCCACTTGGACTTCTCTCAGCCTCAAGGCCAACACCAAGGGATAATCGAGATTCTCAAAGGTCACCCTCTATCATACACTCTCACGGAGACTGCAAATGTCCCTCAGTTGTATCTACAGCAATTCTGGCAATCCCTTACACATGTTGAAGAAGAAGATGGTTTCCATCTGGAGGCCAGGATTGACACTACCTCATTTCTACTCACTCGAGATTTATTTCGACGGTTTTTCCGCCTACCGAACGCCAAATCCTTTCCGGTCCGAGATAACTTTGATCCTATTGTCTCCGACTCAACGTTGTGTGCTGACATCCTTTCTCTCGGTTATGAGGTGCCTCTTCCGTTCCCATCATCCTTCAACCGCCGGTACTTGCCTACCATCTGGTACACTCTCTTAACGTATCTCAACCGATGCTTATCTGCCATCACTAAGCGCATAGACCAGACGAGTGCCAACCCTCTCAGACTCTTCCATGCCGTTGCCATCCACCGACATGCGGATTATGCTGATATCTTATGGTTCGAGCTAGACCAAAAGGTCCGAGACAACGCCAATAAACGTCGGAACTTCATACCGTTCATGCATTTTCTTCAGATCTTAATCCGGAACTACATGCACCTCCATCCAACCATAGCTCGCCGATGATCACATCCGGTATGTCCTCATCATCCCATTCATTGTCTTTCGACTCGTACTAAACTTCAAAACATAGTCGTTAGACGTATCCCAGATGGGTTACTGGCCTACGCTAGTCCAACGGCACTGAGTGTGATAGAATATAGGCAAACACACGGCATACCTGCTCCCCTGGTCCATCCAGAACCAGAAGGACCTCCCCAGGGAGCACGACCTGAGAGGCGTGAGGGTCCGCACACGAGAGGTGACAGAGTCCGGAGAGCTGGGGCTCCCGGACCGGGTGTGTTGAGAGAACAAATTATAAGGGGATCTAAAGCAGGCAATGTCGTTAGACGCAGCGAGGTCAGTACTTCTCGCCGATCACCTACCCCGTCGCAGACAGCCACTCAGACCTCGGAAGAGGACACCGAGACAGAAACTGAACAAATTCAGTCCTCTTCCCACACCTAATCTGAGGTTGCCACCGAACAAACCACCACCCAATCTGAATCTGCAACATTGTCATTGGAATCAAGTGATGAGTCATCTGACTCTGATGGTGACGATGACCAGCCCTCACCCGGAGAGGTAAGAAGAGAAGAGGGAGATCAAGTCGAAAATGAAGAAGTGAGGAGAGAGAAGGAAAGAAAGAGTAAACACAATTTCGAGCGTACACGAGTGATGAGGCAACCAACTCCGGTTGACCTCCCCTTACCCACCATTATCCAGGTAGCCACATCTACTACCCAGTCTCATGTATTGAGACAGGGTATTGAAGAAGACGTCGTGGACCTAGCGACGCAGTTGCACACCCCACCTAGGCACTCTGACATCTCTCAACAGATGTTGGTTTCAATTTCTCATGGGGGTTCAGCACATATGCTACCGGTCTCTCACTTGGAGAGTATTGGTATTGAAGCTAGAGGACAGTTGCCCCAGTCCTCGCCTTCTTTCAGTGCACCGCGTCTAGAGCCAATCGATGATACCATTTCTTTTACTAGGACACGGGTACTTTCTACGGCTACTGCTGAAGGCCTTAGTGTCCCAGCCGAAACACCCATAGTAACTCCAACTTCTGTTGGATTACGAGGATTGGGGGTGGAAGTTCTACCACAGCGATTATCACGCCAGTTATGACCGTAGGCGATGCGACTTGTACAGTCATCACTATAACTGGAAGTCTCAGTGACCCAGGTGTTAGTTACCCCGAGTTCGTCTCACGGGAATTTCTAGACGGCGCCCTAAAGGTTGTCCATTCCATTATGTGCTCTGAAATGAGGAGGAGGTAGACGCCCTAAAGCTCCTGATCAAAGGCAAAGCACCGATGCCTGAGCCAGAACCACTACCTCTAACACCACCACCCTCCCATACACCTACCAATCTATCATCGATGACCTCAAATCCATGCTCTTAGACAAACTCCTATCCTAATCCTAAACCGAACCATCTCAAGATGCCGACTTACTTTCACTACTACGATCTTAAGCATCTACCCCTACACTACTACCCCTACCCACTATCTCTCCTGCAGCCTTCCAGCACCAATCTGCACTTATTCAGTCTATGCAGTAAACTATATCTGCATTGACTGAACGATTATCCTCTTTGGAAGAAACCTGCCGAAGCCAGGCAGAAGGGCTCAAGCGCAAGCATGACGACCAGGATGATCCTGATCATCATGAGGGGGAGAAGCGCCAACGCACATCCGAGCCAGAATCAGCGCAGAAACAGACAGAGATAGGTATGGTACAGGATCAGAGAGAGATGGGTTTTGGTACTCAAACTGAAGGACAGGGACATGCACAAGAACATGTCATGGATTTAGTGACATATGGCATCATTCCAACGGTTGAAAATCCCGAGGAACATGATAGAGGTTCATCGTTCAATCCTGATAATTGGGCTATTATTGTTGATTTGTATTCTAACATAGATCCGACAGAAGAACCAGTCAATACAGAAAGAGCGTTGGTAATCTTTCAAGTCGAGATAGATGAGTTATTGAATTTTGAAATTGTGGCTCAAGATCACCATCCAGCTGAACAATCTTCTGTCGAGGTGCCTCTTTTGACTTTTGCAACAGTTTATCTCGAGCTTTCTCAGACAGATCTCACCAGACGATCTCCTCCAGCATCACCAGTTTCAGGAACAGATCGTACCCAGCCAGTTCATCCACTAAAATGGGAAAGAGTCAGAATAAATGTTCCTTTTGTCAAAGAAAGTCAGAAACAACTCTTTGCCCATTGGATCTGCTCGTATGATGAGGTCGTATTACATGGTCTTCAGTCAATGACAGACAGGAAGAAGCAGCGCGAGCATGTGTTTATGCATAAGAGTCTCAAAAAAGGCTTTAACAAGACAAAGCTCAGAATCCGATCTGTCGATCAGATTTACTCTTGCCACTTCATGAGCATAAAGTATTCTTTCTTTGTGGTGACCTGAGAAGATGGTAGGCAGTGGTATTTTTCTGAAGCTAACTTTGCAAGCCTCGAGTTACAAGATCTTCTTTTCCTACTCCGAGACATGAAGACTAGAACCATTCGACCTGGGGAAGTTACAGACGCACTAGAAACTGTCAAAAGATATATGAAATGTGCGATGAAACTTGCCTCCATTGAAGATTTTCAGATTGGGTTGGAAAGCAATCAAGCAAAGATAAATCTGCTTAAGCCCGATCTTAGTCTTCCTTCAGACGCCCAGAATGTACCTGCTTTCATTGTGGTAAAATTTCCAGAACTCGGCATGACTTATGTGAATGATAAAGGTGACATGCGGCTCATCAGATTCAGTCAGATTGTATGGTTCTGTGATGGTACACTATTGCTGCTTAGAGACAAGCTGAAGCGCTCCATTGATCAAGATGTCAAAGGGATTCAGCCTTTGGATCCGAACTACAAATGTATTGTTCTCAAAGCTTTGGGGTTGATCAAACAACGCTTGGAGTATAGAACTTCATTGCGACATTTCGAGATCATTTTCGGATTTTGGAAGACTCATGTTCCTAACTGGCATGACTATGAACTTCAATTTAAAGGGGGAGATTGTTAGGGAAGTTTGTTTGTTAAATAGAAGTTCAGGTTGTGTGTTCCAGATTCTAGTTTCTAAAACAAGATTAATCAAATACAACAAGATTTACAATCAAATACCTGTTTGATTACTTTGAAATCCAAGATTACAAAATCTCTCTTTACAACCTCTCTCTAACGAACTCTCTCTCTCTCTCAAGCTTTCTCTCTCTAGAATACAACTGAATGATATTACAATTCTGTTCTCTCTAATTCGTATCTCCATATTACAAAGAAAGGAAACTATTTATACTAACACCTAATACAAGGAAAATACAAAATACAAAATACATTGACTTATTACAAATAGACTTTGACTTTGAATGAGATTTGACTTTCTTCAGCTTTGACTTTCTCAACTTTGACCTTCAGTATTCTTGATCTTGTATCCAACAGATTTATGCTCTAACACAGGGTTTGAATTGTAATTAATTGAAAGTTGTTTTGTAAATGGGCCTCAAAGCCCATTAGGCCTTATACGTACGTATTTAAAATGTGGTTTAACCTAGTTTTAGGTTAAGAAGAAAATTATTAGAAAAGTTAGTCGTAAAGTTTACATTAGCTAATCATAAATTCTCTCTGTAAACCTAAACCTTTTATTGTTGAATCTAATCATATGACTAGCTGTTGTGGTTTAATCATTGTTCTTCATTGATTATTATTGCTGATAAATCGCACTGTTCCGGGATCTACACAAGATTACTTTACAAAACTTCTAAATAGAACATTTTATGTTCTAACATTCTCCCCCTAAGTTTTGTAAAGGAATCATCCTCTTCAGCTTCAGCTCTTCTCCCCCTTTATTTCTTTAAAAAACTTAGTGTTTCTTAAACTTCAAAGTTCCTCTGGATCCCCCTTGAAAGTAGCTCTTATCCTTGAAGTTTCATCTTTAATACCAGATCTGATGTAGATAATAACCTCGACTGAGTGCACATAAAGACAACTTTTAACTCTTGTAAATCCAACACATTTGTTATGCCCACAAGAAAGAAATGTTTGAATTATGACATGACAACCAAAGTGCATCTTCAGTTTATAACACCAGATCTGTCTTTGAACCACGAGTTGAATAGGAATTCAGCTTAAGAACTTATTCTGATCAGCTTGCAGGAGGAAGCATCTTGTAGCAAATACTACAATGCAAGGATTAGAAGATAATTCTAATAAATGTTCAATAACTGATGAAAGACCCTCATTTTCTAATTGCTTTTCAGAACACTGAACAAACGAACTCATAACTCCTTTCTTCACGAATCAGCTGGATGATTATAAGCACTCAAGATTCTGAATCACAATCAAAGCATCAGAACAATGATTGCAGTCACTCACAGTTCTAATTGATCAGGTTAGAAGAATGATTAAGAACACTCAACGGTCTAACAACATAGAGAAGTACTCCAGACTAGATACTCATGCTGCTAATCCAATCCAATCAGAGACTAAATCCAAACATCCAGTATCTGAAAATATTGAGAAGTATGAGTACTCGTGTAAATTTAGATCAGTTGCTAAAAATATGTGACCAACGGAAGATAGGAATGATGTCATATATGCATTACGCGAAAAATCTCAGGAACAGGGCAAACTGGTAGCAAAATGGGTTCAGAACAGTCACTTTTCGCATAGAATCAAAAACTTTTCGCATAACACTCACAATTCGCAGATCTTTAAAGATTAAGTACACAACTCGCATGAGCCGAAATCCCACAATTTGCATAGGCGTGCGTGCGAATTCTAGCTTTTCGCATGTGTCTGTGCGAATTCCTCGCAATTCGCATATGACTTGATACGAATTCTACACTTACAACATTTTTCCACACTGGAAGCCACTTTTCTCATATAACTACATGCGAATTCTCGACATTTCGCATCAAGTGACTTGCGAGTTCTTCACAATTCGCACACAACATATGCACAGTAGCATGCGAATTCTTCACTTTTCGCACATGACTACCTGCGAATTCCTGACTTAGAAAAAAAATTGTTGTGTACAAAGATGTTTCATGTGAATTCCTCAATCTTTTCATCATGCAAATTCTTCAAGCGAGTTCTTCATGCGAGTTCTTCGATGATCATGCGAATTCTTGAGATCTTGAGCATTTTTTCGAAAAAAATCCACTGAATTCAATCCAAAACATTGAATTAGCTCATCAAAATTTGACATTATGCTCGCTGGATGATCGATTACAATCCTTGTTCATCAATTTTTGCAATAACAACCATGATCAATTGATTTTGATCATTATACATAATATAACAGTTTACGGACCGAACTTTATCAAATTCTACCAAATCTTCGAAATTTGTTGAAATTGAACAAAGTTATTGATTCTATGTTATTCGACTATAAACTCAGAATCAATTTATCATCAAAGCTCGATCAAATTAACATCAAACCAAATAATTTGAACTTCACAGAAACTGTTGATGCGAAAGTGAATTGTTCCATCAAAAAAACTAGATCTTGATCGAATCGATGAAAGATTTCTTCGATTTAGGCTCTGATACCACTTGTTAGGTCCAATGATCAAAGTTAAATTGATTAAGAAAAGATTAACAAGAGATTGGGAGGGAATCTGTTTTATTATTCACAGAGTCTAGAGAGAATCACAAGATTTCTCTCTCTAGAAAAACGGAATTCGTATACGGCTACATTGTAAATGACTTACTTACAAACTACAAACAAATCCCATATTTATCCCCCAATACCCTTGTTTACAATTTAAGCCCAAACCCAATTACAAGGCTCAAATACAAATACAAGATTACTTTACAAAACTTCTAAATAGAACATTTTATGTTCTAACAGTGCACCTGTTTTATCCTTACCAGATGGGTCAGAAGATTTTGTCGTTTATAGTCATGCATCGAAAATGGGTCTAGGTTGTGTACTAATGCAGAGAGGCAAGGTCATAGCCTATGTGTCACGTTAGTTGAAGGAACACGAGAATAAATACCCAACGCACGACATGGAATTAGCAGCAGTAGTTTTCGTACTGAAAATCTGGAGACACTATTTGTATGGTACGAAGTGTATGATCTATACGGATCATAAAAGTCTGAAGTACTTGTTCGACCAAAAGAGCTAAATATAAGACAAAGGAGATGGATGGAATTACTTAAGGATTATGATTGTGAGATCCACTTCCATCCGGATAAGGCAAACGTAGTCGCTGATGCACTTAGTAGGAAGGAGAGAAGCAAACTGATCCGGGTGCGGGCAATGTGGATAAATGTCAAGGTGGAGCTGATAGATCAAATCTGGGATGTCCAAAAGAAAGCTTTACTTGAAGAGAGTTTTAAGAAGGAGAATGGTAGGACAAATTAAGACTTTAACAGCAGGACGAGATGGAATATATTGACTTGGGGGATCGGGTTTGGATCCCTAGTTTGGGAGACCTAAGAAGCATTATAATGGACGAAGCACATAAGTCCAAGTACACTATGCATCCAGGTAGCAACAAGATGTACAGAAATTTGAAAGAAAGCTATTGGTGGACTGGTATGAAGAGGACAATAGCTAGCTATTTGGGAAAATGTCTAACATGTTTGAAGGTAAAGACAGAGCATCAAAAACGCTCTGTAATGTTGCAACAAATGGAGATCCCAGTATGGAAATGGGATATGATAACAATGGATTTTGTTACCAAACTTACAAAGACAGTAAGGGGGCATGATGCCATCTAGGTAATTGTTGACCGACTGGAGAAGTCTGCTCACTTCTTACCAATCAACGATAAGTATACGTTGGAAAGATTGGCCCAACTTAACGTCAATGACTTTGTGTCGAGACATGGTGTGCCAATATCCATTGTCTCAGATAGAGATGCGAGATTTACTTCAAGATTTTGGTCAAGCTTCCAGCAAGAGATGGGAACGCGATTAAACATGAGTACTGCATATCATCCTCAAACTAATAGTCAGAGTGAGAGAACGATACAAACACTAGAGGATATGTTGAGAGCCTATGTGATTTACTTTGGGGGTAGTTGGGACAACCACCTCCCATTGATAGAGTTCGCATATAACAATAGCTACCACTCAAATATCAAGGAGGCACCATTCGAAGCATTATATGGCTGCAAGTGTAGAACGCCACTCTGTTGGGCCAACGTTGGAGAGAGACAACTAGCTAGACTCGAGTTAGTCCAGCAAATGTCTGATAAAATAGTCCAGATCAAGGAGAGGTTAAGGGTTGCACAAGATAGACAAAAGAGTTATGCGGATAGAAGACGTCGACCTTTAGAATTTCAGGTGGGCGATAAAGTTTTGTTAAAAATATCGTCGTGGAAAGGGGTTGTGAGATTTGGGAATAAAGGTAAGATAAGTCCGAGATATATCGGACCATTTGAGATAACTGCAAGAGTTGGAGCAGTAGCTTATCGGTTGAAACTATTTGCAGAGCTAGGCGGAATTCATGACACCTTTCATGTGTCAAACTTGAGAAAATGTGTAGCCGATGAATCAGTCGTAGTCAATTTGGAAGATGTCGAGGTTAACGAAAAACTCGCTTATGTAGAGGAGCCAATCGATATTTTGGACAGAAAGAAAAAAAAACTAAGGAATAAAATTATACCATTTGTGTTAGTGAAACGGAAATTCCACAAGGGTGCAGATATGACGTGGGAGCTAGAAGAAGAGATGAGGGCTAAGCATCCTCAACTGTTTAGATGGTAACAATTCCGAGGACGAAATTTCTTGAAGGTTGGGAGAGTTGTAAAACGCAAAAAAAAAGGAATCAAGAGATTCGAAAGAAATATATATTTTTGGGAATATATATATATATATATATATATATATATATGTGTGTGTGTGTGTAAAGATATATATATATATAATGATGAAATTGAATAAATATTATTTTTTTTAATTTCTAACCAAAAATGAAAGAGAAAGTCAAAACAAGGGTGAAAAATGTAAATTTGGCCTAAACTCTGAAGCTAGGGGCCGAATGTAGTTTTATAATAGTTGAAGGGTGGTGTCAGATTAGAACATGTCCAAACCAGAAAGACCTATTATGTAAAATGTCCATATCCGACCAAGAAAGCGACTTGTGAATGTCGTGACTTTGAAGCTCCTTATTGGCTCTCCCGGTCAACAAATAAGACAAGTGATTTCACCCTCATATAGTCCTTGCACCGGACAACACTTTGTTTAAGAAGTTTTTGAAATCTCAGATAAACGAAGGAGAAAACCGGAGCTCAAGTTCACTACTCGGGGTTGTTGTTTTTTGACGATTTGAGGTAGCATACTCAACCAATCTTCGAGTTTCTTACATGTTTAGCTTCGTTTTTCAATTATATATCGGACCTTAGTAGTCTTATGTCTCACATTTCGGTTTAAGATGCCCGATTTTGAGTTTGTTACGGTTTTTCGATTAACTCATAAACTAAAAACTTTAAATGTGAAATTGGGACTCAATACTTGATGGTTTTATTTGATTTTTGTTCCTATGGTTGAGGAAAATTAATTTTTAGAGTTTAAGTAAAAGAAATCGTTGAAACCGCCGAAAAATCGAGGCAAAACGGTCGTTTTTCCGGCCCTTGGCAATGGTGGTTTTATGGCCGAAAAGTGTGAGGAGAACTAATCTGTTGGGCCATTTCCTATTGGCCCAATAATACTCATTTAGTCTAATAAATGACTTGGGTTAATAAATAAAAAAAAGGCTATCATATAAATGGGTCCAAGTAGCAATAAAAAATGTATTTTTATGTTGGGCTTTAGTATTTAAAAGTTACTGATTTTATTAATAATTTGTTTTTTTTTCTTTCCTAATATAGTTAATATGTTGAATCCTTATTTATTTAATATATTAATTATTTTAGGAAATTAATATTATTTATTAAGCTTTATTTTGGAAAATAGTCGGATGTGTTTGACTATTTAATATATTAATGTAAATTATTATTTAATTAATATATTGAATTATTTTAAAGATATATAATTAGTATTATTTTCTTAATTAATGGTTATTAAATTATTTAATCGTAATTAACTTAATGACCGGTTAATACGTCATTGGGGTTAAAAATCTAATAGGACATTTTAACATCGAGCGATGTAGTTATTAAGTTATTATTTATGCGATAGATGATTTAATAATCGTGTTTAAGTATCGTTTTATGATTTATAAATAGACGATACACTTTAATTCGGAATAAAAATTTTCTATAATTATAAACCGACGTAGGTAACAATATTAAGCGTAGTTGACCAAGGTTGATCGTAAGTTGACTTTTGGTTTGAATTTTGGAGAGATCAGTCATTAATGGGCTATGTGACTTTAAAAATTGTAGGTTACCAGTCAACGGTTTTCACTAAGCAACCTATACCGTCAGGTGAGTCTTCATGAGACTTACAATAGGATGCATACCTACGTACAAATTTATTTTTGGCATGATATGAATCATTTGAAATGTGATTGTATGCATGATATTCCAGTTACATACATGTTGCGATTTATTTTACATGTATGTCATTTTATGACAAGTCGCATGATATATGTTTATTTGTTTAAATAACTACACATGTTATTTCATACTACAACTTAAGGTTAGTTTTTAAAGGACGGGCATTTGACCAGTAAGTCACGACCAGTATAAGACATGGCCCAGTCAAGTGGGTGATCAATTAAGACAGACATAACAACCAGGATGTGTATGTGACTAAATGACCCATTCCCGACCGTGCATTATATGAGATCTCTTTCTTTTCAATGTTAAAAGTTTTTTGAAAGTCTTTACATTTTTTATAAAATATATGTGTTTGATGTGTACGTCAAGATATGATTTTACTCACGCAAACCATGAACTCACCGAGCTTTATAAACTGACTATAGTATTCATCTCAGGGCTAGGTAGTTCAAGGTTGGATAAGGGCAAAGGACACGCTTAGAGACTTATCTACTTATCATTGTAAATTCAGTCATTTGTTTAAACCTAATGTATGGATTAGTTGTAACTTAACCTGGTATGGGACAGCTTAACTCCTTAGTTGCATGATTATGTATTTTGGATACTTACGCGAACGATTTTAAAGCGTCAGTACTTTTATTTTGTATTGCTTAAGAAAATATTATGCATGATTATGTGACATTTCTCTTGGAGATTTGAGGTGGAGATTTGAGGGTGTTACCAAAAAAAAATAGACGAGATGAATATAACCAAACCAAACGAACCTAGTAGTTTCACTCAGAAGTGGAGTTTGGGATGAGTAACATGTATGCAGATCTAACTTCTACTCAAAATAGTAAAGAAGTTATTGCCATGGGATGAATGAGAATTGTATTGATGGTACCCCAATATTTTATACTAGTAGCTATTGGTTTAAAAGGAGCTTCAAATAAGAAATGAAAAAAAGTTGAGAATGTATAGTAAGAATAAACACTACTAGACAGTAGGGTATTACCGACGAACATCACCCACTACTAAGAAACTGGGTATCATCGACGAAAATCAGCAACGGAAAAATCCGTTGGTGATTTTCGACGGGTCACCGACTGATATATATTAAAGTATACGTCGGTGATTCGTCGATGATCACTGAGGGAATAATAAAAATTTATTTTATTTTTTATTAAATCTTTGGCAATCCGTCGGTGAGAATAAACACTACTAGACAGCGGGTTCGGAACAACTCATAGTTGGGTGTGTTGGTGATTTTAGTGAAATCATCGGTTCATTTTATGTAATTGGGTTCACAAGATAATAATGGGGTTAGTAGCTAAGCTATAACACGAGCTAGGAGGTGTGGAGTGCACACTCGCGTAAGCTAGCTAGCACCCGGGATTATTGGATGGTCATGTTTTGGTAGGTTACTTAATGATTGGATTGACAGTGTTTGGCGTGGTTCTCCGCGCGGGTACACCCGCACCGCCAGGCGCGTGGAGCACTGGATTTCTTGTCGACCAGTGCTTGGCGTGGTTCTCTACGCGGGTTCACCCGTGCCGCCAGGCACACGGAGCACTGGAATGCTTATCGTCCAGTGCTTGGCGCGGATCTCCGCCCGGGTCCACTCTCGTCGCCAGGCGAGAGGACGTCCATTTTTGTAACTGTCGAATTTATATGATAATCAATCTATAACCCCCAAATCCTCTTGTAACCGACAGTTAATTTTGTCCACAATCAATCCCATTAATGGGGAATATTATTATCATTAATAATATAGGATCGGTTACGATTTTCTTGGTGTTTAAATAGGATCGATTTCTTCCAGAATCGATACCGGTGAATTGAGATTATCCTCGAGTGAATTTCGTGATACCCTGGCAGAATAGGGTCGAAATATCACTTAAGGAAAGCGAGCTCTCACGCGATCTCACATTCATATCCAAGTTCAGATCACTCTCTCTTCTCTCCCTCTACCCATCGATTTATGCACCCACTCCCCAACAATCTTAAGTGATACTCCGTTCGTAAAAGAGATGGCAAGTGATCAATCCGTGAGAGACATGACGACTAAGTTCACACAACTTGAGAAGTTCAAAGGCGTCGACTTTCGGCGATGGCAAAAGAAGATGCACTTCTTGTTGACCACGTTGAAAGTCGTGTATGTGTTGAGCACGCCGATGCCGGAAGTGATGGAGGACGAGACGTTGGAGATGACCCAACGTCGCGGCAAATGGGAAAATGACGACTACATATGTCGCGGCCACATCTTAAACGGTATGTGTGACTCCCTCTTCGATATTTATCAAAGTGTTGAATCCGCTAAAGAGCTATGGGACTCTCTTCAGTCCAAATACATGACGGAGGATGCTTCTAGTAAGAAGTTCCTCGTGAGTAATTTTAATAATTACAACATGGTGGATTCAAGGCATGTAATTGAGAAATATAATGAGCTCCTACGCATTCTAGGCCAATATGCTCAACATGATATGAAGATGGACGAATCCATCTCCATATCGAGCATAATTGATAAATTGCCTCCCTCTTGGAGAGACTTCAAACATATATTGAAGCACAAGAAGGAAGAGTTGTCTCTTGTACAACTCGGTAGTAACTTGCGCATAGAGGAATCTCTTCGAGCGCAAGAGACTAAGAAACCTTAAATGAAAGAGGTTTTTGCACCTTCGGTGAACATGGTGGAAGAGGGAAGATCCAACAACTTCAAGGGAAAACGCAAGTTCAATGAAGCCAAGAAAGGTCCCAACAAAAAGGTTAAATTAACCTGTTGGACTTGTGGAATGACTGGCCATCTCAAACGGGATTGTCGGGTTGTCAAGAATAAGAATGTAGCAAGTGCAAGTGGTGGTAGGCAAGGATCCAAGGATCAACACCCACGGCAAGGTCAGTTTATTGACTTTGGTTTTAATTCAAATTTGAATTATGTACCACTAATATCCGAATCATTTTATGTGCAGGATGATGATGATGCTTGGTGGATTGACACGAGTGCCTCGAGTCATGTGTGCAAGGATCGACGTTGGTTCACCACTTTGGAACCGGTTGAAGACGGATCCGTGCTACACACGGGGAACGAGTCAAATGCTCTTATTCTTGGACGTGGCTTAGTTAGACTAGAATTTAGATCTAATAAAATAATTGAACTTTTAGACGTTTTGTTTGTACCACAAATTCGAAAGAATTTGGTTTCCGGTAGTGTCTTGAATAAGTTAGGATATAGGCAAGTTTCTTAATCCGGCAAGTTTACCTTGTCTAAAGGTGGCTCTTTTGTAGGATTTGGTTATTTGAATAATAATATGTTTATGTTAAGTTTGAATAAAAAGGATTGTGTTTCTAATTCCGTTTATGTTGCAAATGAGAATTGTGTTGATTCCTTTTTATGGCATGCAAGGCTTGGTCATGTTAATTTTAAAATAATGGTTGAAATGTCAAAAGACGGTCTTATTCCGGATTTTGACATTAAAACCGAAAAATGTAAAACTTGCATGTTGACGAAGATCACTAGGCAACCGTTTCCCAATGTGAAAAGGGATTCGTCGGTGCTAGAATTTTTTCATAGTGATCTTTGTGATTTTGATTCAACTCCGTCTTTTGGTAATAAAAAGTATGTAGTTACTTTTATTGACGACGCTTCACGTTTTTGTTATATTTACTTATTGCACTCAAAAGATGAAGCGTTGGATAAATTTAAGATTTATAAAACGGAGGTTGAAATGCAAATGAACGGTTTAATTAAATGTTTACGCACCGATCGTGGTAGGGAATTTTACGACCCCATGTTTTTCCAATCCGTAGGAATAATTCATGAAATTACGGCGCCTTATACACCACAACAAAATGGTGTGGCAGAACGGAAAAATAGAGTTCTCAAAGAAATTGTGAACTCTATGTTATCCTACTCGGGATTGAGTGATGGATTTTGGGGTGAAGCCATGTTAACGGCTTGTTATTTATTAAATAGAGTTCCTAACAAAAGGAACAAGATTACCCCATATGAACTTTGGTTCAAGAAAAGTCCTAACTTGAATTATATTCGAGTTTGGGGTTGTTGGGCAGTCGTTCGACTACCCGAACCCAAAAAGGAAAACTTTGGGTGAGAAAGGTATTGATTGCATCTTTGTTGGATATGTCGAGCATTCCAAGGCATATAGGTTCTATGTTATTAAACCTAATGATTCTATAGCGATTCACACCGTTATAGAATCGAGATATACATTATTTGATGAGACTAGATTCTCTTCAATACCTAGGCCAAAGGACATAGTTCCAATGACTAGTGTAACTAGTGAGGTTGAAGAACATGTTCGAATCGAATCTCCAATGCTTCGAAGGAGCAAAAGAGGAAGGGTTGAAAAGTCATTTGGTCACGATTTCCAAGTATACTTGTTAGAAGGATCAAGAGATGAAATTGGATCACAATTCTCTTACTGTTATAGTATTGAGGAAGATCCAAAATCATTTGATGAGGCTATGAAGTCTCAAGATATTGCTTTCTGGAAAGAAGCAATAAATGATGAGATGGATTCCATCATGGGGAATAATACTTGGGTATTATCGGACTTGCCACCGGGTTGTAAACCGTTGGGATGCGAGTGGATCTTCAAAAGGAAGATGAAAGCCGATGGATCAATCGACAAGTTCAAAGCTCGATTGGTAATCCAAGGCTTTAGGCAACGGGAAGGCATCGATTATTTTGATACCTATGCCCCGGTTGCAAGGATCTCCACGATTAGATTGTTGATAGCCTTAGGTGCAATCCACAATTTAGTGATTCACCAAATGGATGTCAAAACGGCATTCTTGAATGGTGACTTGGAGGAAGAAGTTTACATGAAACAACCGGAAGGATTTGTTATGCCCGGGATGGAGCATAAGGTGTGTAAACTTGTAAAATCATTGTATGGGTTGAAACAAGCACCCAAACAATGGCATCAAAAATTTAATGAAGTTATCTTGTCCAATGGTTTTATGTTAACCAAGCGGACAAGTGTGTGTATAGCAAATTTGACACATCCGGTAACGGAGTAATCATTTGCTTATACGTTGATGACATATTGATCTTTGGCACCGACCAAAATCAAGTTGATAAAACCAAAGAGTTTTTGTCATCAAAATTCTCCATGAAAGATATGGGAGAGGCGGAGGTGATCCTTGGAATAAGGATCAAGCCTGAGAACAAAGGGATTACAATTACGCAATCTCATAACATTGAGAATGTAATAACCTGAACATTTATATATACAATAAAATAACATTCTTACTAAACACTGCCCCAGGCTTACATTACAGAGTACAAGGTTTACACTATCTCTTACTGCACAACTGAGTTCAGAAAAAAAAAACTACTGCAGGAAGTCTTCTATCTCCTGCTTATAGCTCATATCTTCTCTTTACCTTTATCTGTACCTGTTACTTTTCGATAACCTGAAACAGGATTAAAATTTTGAAATAGCGAGGGTTAGACCAATGGTCTAGTGAGTCCCCTCCAATTACTACTGCAACAGTTCGAATATTAATTAAAACATTTAAACAACTTTATATCTCAAAACATAACCTGCTCTTTTAATCAAACTTTAAAACACTTTATATTTCGCAGGCATAATTAGATCTAATGGCCATCACTAACCACTTCTTACGCTTCGCAAGCGTACTTTAAACTACTGACCAACATTTCCGTCAAAGACGGTATGTCTGTCTCGCACTGCCTTATTTTAGGGACACATCCTAATGGCATAAACGGGCCACACTCCCCGGTACGAGCAGGTGGGTCACACTTCCTGACTTAGGTCAGACTTCTAACTCAAATGTATGCATACACCTAGTCCTACCTGTATATAAACAAGTTTATATACATTAAGCATAAACATGCCCAACTGATTAAATCAATCTTTTGAAATAATTCTGCATAACTTTCAATACTATAAAAACGCAGTATATAAAACTCACATTTTTCAATTAACTGCTCAAATCATAAAAATTTAGTTTGAAAGACTCACCTCTGATTCCTCTTGAATAATTCTGACTTCTACTGATTAACACCACCTACGATGGTATTAAAAAACAAAGGTAAGCTAACTTGCAACTAAAACTCTTTCTTTCAAAAGACTCATCAAATGAAATCTACTGTTTTTAACCCGGTACGAAACCGTCCTGATCAAAACCTCTTAAGACCAATAACAACATACCGGTCGAATACTATTACCGATCGAATGCTCTTACCGGTCAAGACACTATACCGGTCGAGTAACCTTACCGGTTGAATGCTACTATCGGTCGAATAACATACCGATCCTTTACAACATACCGGTCAAACATCTACCGGTCCTTTACAGCATATCGGTCAAACATCTACCGGTCCTTTACGACATACCGGTCAAACATCTATCGGTCCTATATCATCTTCCCGATCGAGTTAGAACTGTAAGTCGGCTACTATCAGTTCAACCCATAAAACTTTTTGATCATTAAATCGATCAAATACACGGTTAAAAGCTTGATTAACAAGACTATTTACCGACTAAAACATGCAGATAGAAGTATTAATCTAAAAACATACCTCTATTTGACCAAAAACGATCGATCTCCAAGATCTCTTTCACTTTCTCTCTGTATCTTGCTTTCTCTCTCTCTTGAAATTTTAAGGCGGCTTAACTTACAAAATATCAGTATGAGATATGAACCTCACTTATCTGATATTTAGGTTATATAAAACCAACTTTTCAATTAACCCCCCTGAACTTTGAGTCTCGCTTCACTTTTCACCCAACTTCCAAAATTAATAAAATTTCGAATCTGGATATTACAATCTTTCCTCCTTAAAAGAATTCCGTCCCCGGAATTCTATCGTTAAACAAATGGGGATACTGAGATTTCATATATGCCTCTACTTCCCATGTGGACTCTTGTCCTTGGTGAAATTTCCACTGAACTTTCACTAAGCGAATCTCTTTGTTCCTTAACTTTTTTATCTTGAGACCGTAATTGCTACGGACTCCTCAATATAACTTAGCTTCTCATCTACTTGAATATCTTCTAATGGAACAACTATATCTGCTTCTGCCAAACACTTCTTCAGGTTTGACACATGAAATGTGGAATGAATCCCACTCAAACTTTCTGGTAGATCAAGTTCATAGGCCACTTCCCCAACACGTCCCGTGATGATAAATGGTACAACCTTGGTCTCAACTTTCCTTTCTTTCCAAATATGATTACCCCTTTCCAGGGCGAAACTTTCAACATTACCTTATCTCCTATCTGAAACTCTATCGGTTTCCTTCTTCTATCAGCATACATTTTCTGACGATCTTGAGCATTCTTTAATCTTGCCCGAATCTGGTCGACTTTATCAGCTGTCACCTGTACAATTTCTGGTCCCTCTAACTGTCTTTCACCTACCTCATTCCAACATAGAGGTGTTCTACATTTACGACCATACAAAGCTTCGAACGGGGCCGCTTGTATGTTAGCATGATAACTATTGTTGTAGGAAAATTCAATCAACGGCAAATGAATTTCCCACGAACCTTTGAAATCGATAACACATGCACGAAGCATATCTTCCAATGTCTGAATAGTTCTCTGACTTTGACCATCAGTTTGCGGATGATAGGTCGTACTCAGCTTAATTTGAGAACCTAATTCTCTTTGCAAACTTCTCCAGAAAGCTGATGTAAAACGAGCATCTCTGTCTGACACAATGGACGACAGTATTCCATGTCTGGTTACTATCTCGTCGATATACAATCGAGCCAATTTATCTAATGAGTACGTCTCCTTGATCGGTAGAAGTGAGCTGACTTTGTGAGTCGATCCACTATCACCCAAATGGCATTATGTCCCTTAGGTGATCGCGGTAACCCAGTAACAAGATCCATCGTAATCTCGTCCCACTTCCAAACTGGAATTTCTAACGACTGAAGCTCCACATAAGGTCTCTGATGCTCAGATTTAACCTTTAAACATGTCAGACATCGTTCAACGAAGTGAGCAATATCTTTCTTTAAACCTGGCCACCAATAGCTTTGTTTCAGATCTCTATACATCTTATTGGTTCCTGGATGTACTGAGTAACGGGATCTATGCGCTTCTTCCAACACTTTCTGCCTCACACCTCCTGCTTTTGGGATCCATACTTGCTTATTGAAACACTTTACTCCGCGATTGTCAACTACTAACGAGTCAACAATCCCAACTATTCTTTCACTTTTCAAATTTTCTTTTGACGCTACTTCTTCTTGATACTTTACAACTTCTTCTAAAAAATTAGAAACAACATCAATTCGAAATACTACAACTTCTGTTATTTCTCCATGCTCCTTACGACTTAGAGCATCTGCTACCACATTAGCCTTGCCTGGATGATACAAAATATCACAATCATAATCGCTTAACAGCTCCATCCACCTACGATGCCTCATATTAAGCTCTTTCTGATTAAACAGATATTGAAGGCTCTTGTGATCTGTGTAAATCTGACATTTGATCCCATACAAGTAATGCCTCCAGATTTTCAAAGCAAAAACTACTGCTGCCAACTCTAAATCGTGCGTCGGGTAATTCTTTTCATGTTCTTTCAGCTGTCGAGATGCATAAGCAATTACCTTGCCTTCTTGCATTAACACACATCCCAAACCCAACTTCGAAGCATCACTATAAATTATGAATCCTTCCGTTCCGTTGGGTAGAGACAAGACAGGAGCACTACTTAAACTCTCTTTCAATTTATCGAACGCTTCTTTCTGAGCCTCTGACCAGACAAACTTGACATTCTTTCTGGTTAATGTTGTTAATGGCGTAGCTATCCTTGAAAAGTCCTGAATAAACTTTCTATAATAACCAGCCAATCCAAGAAAACTTCTTACTTCAGATGGTGATTTCGGTGCTTCCCACCCTTTAATGGCTTCAATCTTAGCTGGATCAACCTTAATCCCATCTTTAGACACCACATGTCCTAGAAACTGAACTTCTTTCAGCCAAAATTCACACTTTGAAAACTTGGCATACAATTTCTCACGCAGCCATTCTAAAATCGCTCTTAAATGAGTTTCATGATCTTCTTTGGAACGAGAATAGATCAATATATCATCTATAAAGACGATGACATATTTATCTAAAAACGGACTACACACTCTATTCATCAGATCCATGAAAGTTGCAGGCGCATTGGTCAAACCAAATGGCATAACTAGAAACTCATAATGTCTGTACCTCGTACGAAATGCAGTCTTAGACACATCCTCCTCCCTTACCTTCAACTGGTGATACCCAGATCGTAAATCTATTTTCGAAAAGTAACTCGCTCCTTGAAGTTGATCAAAAAGATCGTCAATTCTGGGAAGCGGATACTTATTCTTAACAGTCAACTTATTGAGCTCATGGTAGTCTATGCACATTCTCATAGACCCGTCTTTCTTCTTAACAAACAATATTGGCGCTCCCCAAGGTGAGGTACTAGGGAGAATAAACCCTTTGTCTAACAACTCCTACAGTTGAGTCATCATTTCTTTCATTTCTGCCGGTGGCAGTCTATATGGTGCTCTTGCAATCGGCGCTGCTCCGGGAACTAAATCAATACGAAATTCCACTTGCCGATCAGGAGGCAAAGTGGTTAAGTCTTCCGAAAATACTTCTGGATAGTCACTGACTACCGAAATTGACTCTAATCCTTTCTTTTCCTTCTTAGCATCTATTACATAAGCTAAGAACCCCATACACCTTCTACTAAACATTTCTTAGCCTTAATCATAGAAATCAAACATGACTTTCTATCCCTTCGATCTCCAAATACTACTATATCTTCTTTTCCTGGTTGCTCTATACGAATCAATTTCTCATTGCATACTATATGAGCATCATTAGACGCCAACCAATCCATTGCCACAATAACATCAAATTCTCCCATACCCATCGGGTACAGTCGAAGTAGAAATGATTGTCCATCAATGACAATACTACTTCCATCATACACTTCCTCCACTAAGATTTGACTATTATCAGCCACTTCTACTTTCAATTCATGCCTAAGCTTCTTAGGTTTCTCAATCAATTTATGCACAAAATTTGGAGACACAAAAGAACGATTTGCTCCTGAATCAAACAATACTTTTGCATAATTCGAATCTATAAAGAAAGTACCTGTCACTACATCAGGTATCTTCGCCGCTTCTTCTGCTGACATATTGAAAACTCTAGCTCTTGCTTTAGCTGGCTCCATCTTTTTCTCAGCTCCCTTTTCTACATTTCCTCCAACCGATCCTTTTTTCAGATGTGGACAATTGGTCCTGATATGATCAGGAGATCCACACTGATAACAAGACCTAGAACTCTGGCAATCCCTAGCCAAATGCCCAATCTTTCCGCATTTATAACAGCCCTCCTGATCAATCTTACAATCTCCCTTATGCCTTCGATTACACTTACTACAGGGCTTAGTTTCAAACTTATTAACAGAATGCTGCTCAAACTTTGCGGACTTAAACGGTTTGGAATCACAAACTGTTCCTTCCCACTTTATTTTATCTCCACTTCTTTTTGTGGCTTGCCTATTCTTTTCTTTCTCTCTCATTTCCGCTGCATTTACTGCCATTTGAAAAGTCGACGGTTCTTTATTCGAGACAAATTCCCGAATATCACTTCTTAATCCAAAGACGAAACGTTCTACTTGTCTTTCTTCATTAGGTACATAAATCCCTGCAAATCGAGACTTTTCAATAAACTTTGTAGCATATTCTCTAACATACATTCCTTTCTGTTCTAAACCCAGAAATTCTTCTTCCAACTTTTTAACTGCCGCCAGAGGGCAGAACTGTGCTTTAAATATTTTCACAAACTCAACCCAAACCATTTCTTTAGCTACAGCCGAACTTTGACCTCCGGATTCTACATCCCACCACATTACCGCTTCATCTTTCAGCATTGACAAAGCATAGACTACTCTATCTTCTTCCGCACACTTACTCGTATCAAACGCTAGCTCCATACCTTTTACCCATCTTAATGCTATAACAGGATCACATTCCCCTTTATAAGTAGGAGGCTTGCAAGCAGCAAACTCCTTAAAACTACATCATTTTCCAGCTACAGCTTTAACTGACACAATGGGGTTTGACTGAGGGTGACTTCCCACTCCAGTTACTGGTGATTCTGCTACCTCAGTCACTACTTTATCTTCACTCTTTTCTTTACTTGATGAAACTTCATTAGTACGCTGAGCCAACAAAGCATTGAACGTTTCTTGTAACTTTCCCATTTCTGCAGTAAAAGTTTCTTGTGTAACAAAACCTTGCGTTCTACCTCCACCACGGTTTCCCGTCTGTTTTCGACCCCTCACAGAAGCCGAACTTTCTTGATGAGAAGTTTCTTGTTCAGATCTTACCTCTACACTTCCAACTTGACGAATACCACGACTCATCTTCCCGCCTCGAGTTCCCACATTGGAAACTCTTGCCTGAGTAGCTGTTTTCTGAACTGTCTTACCTGTAGGTCGACCACGACTCTTTCCTTGGATAGCAGTCGGGTTGACATCAGTCATTCGCTCTACGGCAATGACTTCATTCTCTGGCTCCATTTCTGGATTCACTATAGATCTACTCCTTGTCACTCGCTCAGACATACTTCTGATAAGAACAAACATAAGATATTCAATCTAACATTCTACACATTACGGCAGTTTAAGCACAAGCATGCACTTGTAAATTCACAATTACACTGGCCAGATGAAATTCCAAATTTACCTTACATGCTAGTCCTTACTACCTTAATGTTATCTTCTTACGGTCTTCCTGCTACTCAGTTGTGCTTCTACTATCTCAGTTTAAGTCTAGGCCCATCTGGTCACCTAGATCCCTTAAACTAATGCTCTGATACCAATTGTAATAACCTGAACATTTATATATACAATAAAATAACATTCTTACTAAACACTGCCCCAGGCTTACATTACAGAGTACAAGGTTTACACTATCTCTTACTGCACAACTGAGTTCAAAAAAAAAACTACTGCAGGAAGTCTTCTATCTCCTGCTTATAGCTCATATCTTCTCTTTACCTTTATCAGTACCTGTTACTTTTCGATAACCTGAAACAGGATTAAAATTTTGAAATAGCGAGGGTTAGACCAATGGTCTAGTGAGTCCCCTCCAATTACTACTGCAACAGTTCGAATATTAATTAAAACATTTAAACAACTTTATATCTCAAAACATAACCTGCTCTTTTAATCAAACTTTAAAACACTTTATATTTCGCAGGCATAATTAGATCTAATGGCCATCACTAACCACTTCTTACGCTTCGCAAGCGTACTTTAAACTACTGACCAACATTTCCGTCAAAAACGGTATGTCTGTCTCGCACTACCTTATTTTAGGGACACACCCTAATGGCATAAACGGGTCACACTCCCCGGTACGAGCAGGCGGGTCACACTTCCCGACTTAGGTCAGACTTCTGACTCAAATGTATGCATACACCTAGTCCTGCCTATATATAAACAAGTTTATATACACTGAGCATAAACATGCCCAACTGATTAAATCAATCTTTTGAAATAATTTTGCATAACTTTCAATACTATAAATGCGCAGTATATAAAACTCACATTTATCAATTAACTGCTCAAATCATAAAAATTTAGTTTGAAAGACTCACCTCTGATTCCTCTTGAATAATTCTGACTTCTACTGATTAACACCACCTACGATGGTATTAAAAATAAAGGTAAGCTAACTTGCAACTAAAACTCTTTCTTTCAAAAGACTCGTCAAATGAAATCTACTATTTTTAACCCGGTACGAAACCGTCCTGATCAAAACCTCTTAAGACCAATAACAACATACCGGTCGAATACTATTACCGATCGAATGCTCTTACCGGTAAGACACTATACCGGTCGAGTAACCTTACCGGTCGAATGCTATTATCGGTCGAATAACATACCGATCCTTTACAACATACCGGTCAAACATCTACCGGTCCTTTACAACATACCGGTCAAACATCTATCGGTCCTATATCATCTTCCCGATCGAGTTAGAACTGTAAGTCGGCTACTATCAGTTCAACCCAGAAAAGTTTTTGATCATTAAATCGATCAAATACATGGTTAAAAGCTTGATTAACAAGACTATTTACCGACTAAAACATGCAGATAGAAGTATTAAGCTAAAAACATACCTCTATTTGACCAAAAACGATCGATCTCCAAGATCTCTTTCACTTTCTCTCTGTATCTTGCTTTCTCTCTCTCTCTCTCTCTCTCTTGAAATTTTAAGGTGGCTTAACTTACAAAATATCAGTATGAGATATGAATCTCACTTATCTGATATTTAGGTTATATAAAACCAACTTTTCAATTAACCCCCCTGAACTTTGAGTCTCGATTCACTTTTCACCCAACTTCCAAAATTAATAAAATTTCGGATCTGGATATTACAGAGAAAGTATTAAAGAAATTTAATTACTTTGATTGTTCTCCAGTGAGTACTCCATTTGATCCGAGTGTGAAGCTTATGCCTGATTCGGGTGAAGCGGTGTCACAACTTGAGTACTCGAAGGCTATTGGTTGCATTGAAATGGATTTAAAACAGTAAAGGAAGTGCATGGGTGTAAGTTCAGGCTGGAGTTTAGCTATAGTGTGTTTAGGTAGATTGCTACAGCATGAAGCTGCAACATTGGTTTTCGACCTTACTACTGAACTGAGAAGCCCTCTTTCAAGGTGTAGAAGATACTATGTACTGGCAGCTCCACGTATTCGGAAGACCCAACCAATGTCGTGCAAATCTTACTGCTCTTTTCATGTAGTTCACAATCCCAAGGGATTGATACGGTATTACCTACTACAACACTCTGATGTTCTAAAATTTACGTTGTCTTGAATGCAAGTCCAACTCATCTAAGTGGAACAAATTTCGTCACTTTGTCAAGAAACACTCAGATGAAACTTAGGAACATAGGGTGAATAGCAAGGAGGATGGTCGATAGCTAAAGGAATCTTCCACTATTTATCTCCTAACCCTTACTTACACCCAAGCTGGGATATTAGCCCATCATCGCTTAAAAATAAATACAAGACATGAATGTAAATGTGAAATGTAAAGACATGAAATATAAAGTTTCAAAAGTTAACTTAGATTAAAGCAAATAAAAGATGACAATAGCTACTAAATAGTTTTAGAAAACCACCTAGTTGTTTCCCTTGTCAAAGAAACTACAATTAACCTAAATATTAAAGCTAATGTTTTCTTGCAAAAACAAGCTTCAAGTTGCATACTAAACTACTGAGATTAAGCCCCTATTTAAACAAGAGGAGGGCATCTAAAGAGCATCAAATGTCAAATAAAGAATACAAAGATTCCTTAAACCAAAGGTCTTTACCCAATGGGTAATAGGTTTACAAGATGTTTTCTTCAAAAATATAATTATATTCTTCAAAAGATGCCATCAGCTCCAACTTGCAAAATAGGTCCAGGCGGCTGGAATCTGATTCTCCTGCAAAAAGTTTATGAAGTGACGTATTGTAGTTGCTGAAACTACGACCATGTTGTAGCCTCCTGCTGCAGCATACCAAACTGTTAAATTCTTCATCAAAAATCGCACAAACATGGGACATTCCACTTACTTAGCTCTAAACTACAATAAAAGGGTAAAAACAGACTAAAAGACTCAAATTTGGTGATTGAGAGACTAAAAATAAGAGAAAATATAAAACAAATAAGTGCTAGAATGTGACAAGTTATGCACTTATCAGGCCCCGAGTCCAAGCCCTAGCCTGGAGGCAATGGCGGCTTTCCTGGCTCGGCTTGTCCTTGAAGGAACCCCAACTATATCCATCAAAGTCTAGAAAGGAACGAGTATCAAAATATGAAAATAATGTCTTCGTTTAATTTATTTTCTATTTTTGTCTTTGTCTTCCATGATTCAATAAAAATGTTAAACCTTCAAATAAGCCATTGCTTTACATCAAATTAAAGCATCGTCTTTGAAACTTTTTGGAGAGCTTTTTCTAAGACTTTTTAGTCACCTAAGCTTGTGAAAGAATTCTTATTTCATGTGCAAGAGCTCTTGAAATCCAAATGCATTTTACTCCATCTTCAAACTAGACACATAATCTTGAAAAATATTTATCAAATGTCTAAAATATAATAACAACGGCATTGTGACCCAAACCAATATTATCAAGTGTTGTAATAAACAAAAGCAAATCCAACATACTTAGAGATAAACTTGGTAATTGTGTATTGTATTATTGTGAAACACGATTACAATCAAGTGTATATATAAGAGAAACATTTACACTCTAAACCCTCTAATATAAATATGTACATATATCACACTTAATTGTCTAACATTCCCCCGCAAGCTAAGGTCGGGGAGCGACCTGTAGCTTGGACCGTAATAGGAGAAACCGTTGTGAAGGTAGCGGCTTAGTGAACACGTCTGCAATCTGATCATCTGTAGATATAAACTGAACTGAAAGCTTCCGTTGGGCAACCATTTCTCGAACAAAGTGAAAGTCCACTTCTACATGCTTGGTGCGGGCATGAAATACAGGGTTAGTTGAAAGATACGTAGCTCCAAGATTATCACACCATAAGGTAGGAACCGACTTCGCAGGAACCCGAAGTTTGCGCAGCAGTGTTTGGAGCCACGTGAGCTCAGCAACCGTATCGGCTAAAGCCTTGTATTCAGACTCTGTTGACGATCGAGAGACAGTCTGTTGTTTTCGTGCGGACCATGATACTAGGTTTGAACCAAGATAGATAGTATATCCCCCGGTGGATCGACGGTCGTCGGGGCAACCAGCCAGTCAGCATCTGAGAAGCCAGTCAGGGAGTTGTAAGCAAAATCAGTGTAGGCATGAAGGATTATGCCGGAATCATGCATGATTCGTAAACCATAGTCAACAGTGCCTTGCAAGTAACGAATAATTCGTTTGACTGCAGTCCAATGATTTTCAGTGGGGGGGTGTATAAATTGGCAGACTTTATTGACCGCGAAAGTGATATCCGGACGAGACAATGTGACATACTGAATGGCACCCACAATTTGGCGGTATTTGACCGGATCAGCAAACGTAGCACTATCACCAAGAGCAAGATTAGCAGTAGTGGTCATAGGAGATGAAACCGGTTTAGCATTAGACAGGCCTACGCGTAAGAGTTCAAGGATGTATTTCCTTTGTGATAGATGTGAGTCATGTTCTAGTTTCTAATCACACAAAACAATTCAATTCAACAAACATAATTTAGATTCAAACCTGTTTTGATTGATTCACGAAGAACGATTACAAAACTCTCTCTCTTTTGCTCTCTTTCTCTCTCTAGCTTTCTCTCTCTAACTTGATACAATGCGTTCAACTTATGATTCTCACCAAACAAACTAACCCTCTAGCCATATAACTACTAACAAGAAAATAAAATACAAGGGATTTGACTTTGACTTTATTAACAAATTGACTTTGACTTTCACTGAGAGTTGACTTTCAACCTTTGACCTTCTTGAACTTTCATCTTCAATCTTTATGATCTTGAATCCAACAAATCTGTGCTCTAACATTCTCCCCCTTTGGATCAAGATCATTACTAAAATATTTAGCAATGTGATCTTCTCTCTTTAAGCTTCATTTTGAATCTTCTCCATCTTTGTAGAACGATTATCTTCTCAAGCAATTAATATGCTCCCCCTATTAACATGAAATATTTACATTCTCCCCTTCTCTGATAAGCTTTATCTCTTCAAAAACTTTCAACAATCTTTTCTCAAACATCTGTTATTCAAGAATATTAACATTCTCTCCCAAGGTTGTACACAAACCTCTTTCACAAATAAAATTTCAACAAAATCTTCAAAATATTTCAGCTTTCAATCAAATCTTCAATGGCTCTCCCATATCTTGAATTTCGGACATTTCTTCAAACTTTTCAACCAACATTTCTTGATATGAACACTTCTCCCCCTTTTTGATGAATAGAGCATCTATAGCATCAAAACTTCCTCTAAGAAATGTCTTTATAAGATATGACCATTCTGATCTGTTTAAGAGCCTTTGATTCGTTGCCAATTCGAACAATATTTTCATCCAGATCTTTGCAAATCTAGACAAAATAATCGTGTAACTCCTGAATCAACAAATGAATCAGTTAATATGTCTGTTAGTAACACGAAGTCACTGTGTGTAACAAATACACAATATAAAGGAGCTTTTGTTATGTTCACTCCCCCAGGTCTTCCATCCAATCATCGAAACACCACAAAGGCAATTTCTATGAATGTTATGACAAGAAAACAAATTCCTTGTGTGTTCGTGCAAGTGATAGAAAGAATAAGCATATAATAATTGCTTTAATAAAGGCTCAAAATTGTGTAAAGCACTGAGACAACAGTAGATAAACACAGACTCAATGTGCATGATTGAAGTGCGAAGTGGGGCAGACTTCCTTCTATTTCAATATCCAGATTTTCCAAATGAAAAACAGATAGATTATGTGTTGCGTCCCCTTCAAAATATGAAACATTTTCTTTTTAAGAAGAAAATGAGTGGTTGGTGGGGTTTTAACAAAAGTTGGCATGGGCTATTTGCATGTTTCAATAATGTACACGAAGAAGTGTGAAACATTAGTAATGTGGCTGCCAGGCTCAGAAAGTAGTTGGTGCAGAGTTTGATATTCTTTTACTCTGATCTCACACCCTCTTTCTTTTTAATTCAATAAGCTCACATCTAACCAAACTCTCCTTTACATTTTACCTCAACGCACAACCCACACTCATTTCTTTTAGACTCCTCACACTCAATCACTATGGATTAACTTCTTGGGTAGGAGACACTGGTAATCGTGAATCCGTAGAAGTTCATTTAAGTCCTAGCACAAAGAACCCATATTCCTATGAAAGCATAATGTTGCTCAAATGGTTTAACTTTATCAGGTAAAACTCAAATACAAGTCAGATGTTGATATGCTTAGAATATAATCATGAAGATATAAGCATTTTGAATCAATGAAGTATTTTTCAAACAAGTAAATTGAATGAATAAACATGAATGCAAGAGACTTGTTTGAAAAATCTGACATTGTATGAAAAATAATCAGAAATGATATGAGTTAGCAATCAAAGGTTATGGTCAACAATAATGGATATTGTCTATATGAATCAAAATATAGACATTCTTGAAAAAAAAACGTTTTGAAATGAAATGACGCTCAAAATTCTTTGAAATACAAGCGGGGTGTCTTACCCTCGAAAAATTGGTTACAATTTAGAGACATGGTAAGAACAATTTGAACAAAAAATGAAACTGGTGTGTAAGAATACTTGAAAGTATATAGAAAAGACAATACACAAGTAATTATCTTTGGAAACACACGGTTTTTTTAATCATGTAAGCATAAGTAAAATGAAAACATTTAAAACCACACTTCCAATTCATTAAATCTGATTAAGAATCGGGAAGTGGTTTGAACATTTAAGAACATGTTTTCTATGATTTAAAGTTGTCCTTCTTTCAACCATATATGACATTAAGATAAGAAATTTAACCTTTCTATGCACTCTTAAATCTCATGAAGTCAACTGAAGTCATAAAGATATGATCTTATAAGCTTATCTCATCCTGCACAAGTCTCAAAGTCATGTCATAGAAACTTTATTCACAAATTTATTCAAAAATAAAAGACATAAAGTAGTAAAACAATTATAGTACGAGTTCTGATTTGAAATAATCAGAAATCATCACCTTTACTCCCCTGAAATTATGAATCTAAAATATGTTAGTGAAAAAGCACATGATAGAGATCTATAATTCTATTTCGAAAATGTAGTTCATCATATCTATCGGATGCAAAGTATTTCAGAAAAATATGTACTCCCCCTTGATGGTTGATTTCCGCATTCGAGTATTGGAGTACAATCTCTTATCAGCACAGGAGTAAGGTATTTTGATCAATGAAGTACGAGTCCTAAACTGTTGTGTTTAGAAGTCAAACTTCGTTGAAGTACGGGTTCTAAGTTGATTTACTTAGAAGCCTCAGTTCTCTTACTCCCCCTTGACAGTAGGTGCCTGCAACACAGATTCATCTTTAGGTTTTGGTACCCACTGGTATTTGGGTCCATGTATGTTAGTTGCAGTTCTTATGGGAGTAACTGAATAAGAACCATACCAGTAATGATCACTTGTTTTGTGTACAGGATCATGTGTACCGCAATAAGAACAATAGTATTTCTTACCTGATAACTTGATTAATTGATCTTTCGTGTATATATGATCAGGTTTACTTTTACGCACATCGTTCTTCTTAGCTTTATGTGTATGTACACATGACTTCTTTCTTTTCAGCTCATCTTTCGTCACATCTTTCTTCTCATCTTCAACTGGTTTTACCTTCCACATCAGCTTGTCTTCTTCATATTTTCTTCTTCTTCTTCTGTATGTATCTGAACCATCTACATTTTTATCAAAGAAAATGTTAGTACCATGAATCTGATTAAATGAATTGACTAACCTTCTTGAAGAAACAGATTTCAAATGTGAGCTTGAGGCTGTCTTTTTGAAGTCAGCTGAATTATTTCTAGGTGTGTGGATTTGTGACTCTAGAGTCGTTTGCTCAGTCACCACCACCTTTGAAACAATCTTTTCAAGCTCTTTAATCTTTGAAGCAAAGTTGTCTCTTTCTTTGACGAGAAGATCAATCTTCGTCTCGAATTCAGATTTCGTTTTCTTCTCTTTTAGTACACTCTCAGATAGTTCAGATAACTTGACAGTTAGCTTTCTAATCTCAGCCTGAAACATGCTTCTTTCTTCTTCAAATCCCTTCTCAGCATTGTTTCTCTGGCCGGATATTTCTTTGAAGAATCCAACGTTCTTCTTTTCAATTGCCTTCTTTTCCTTGAAAAACTTTTCCCTTTCCAAAATAACGACTTTCTCAAAATCTGAAATTTGTTGAGAAAACTTTATACATTTAAGCTCAACAGTCTTCTTTTCTTCAAAACTCTTCTTGGAAAGTTCTGAGAATTTCTGATCAAACTCTTTCTTTTCTTTCTCAAAATCATATTTATCTTCGGCCATCCTTTTCTCCAGATCAGATATTTTCTTTTGAAGCTCAGCATTAGCATCCTCCAGATTCTTAATCTTCATCTCATAACTATCAACAGAATCTGCTTGCTGGATCTGGATTATCTGAATTTCCAAATCAGAGATCTTTTGCAATAATTCAGAATTCTCAGTCTTTAATTTCTCAGCTTCCAACCATTTATCATCTTTCAAGACTTGAAGAACTTCTTTTTCAAGTTGTTGAATATGTTCCTTGTATTTGGCAAAAAAATTCTGAATATTGACCTGAACCAGTTGCCTTCTTTAGGAAACCTATATGTGCATGCATCCATTCTTTAAGACTAATGTAAATGGGAACTTGATCATCATGTTTCTGGTTATAATATTCCATATGGCTTTTAGATACAGCAACGTCCATATGTAACTCTTCCAACTTTTTACATCTTCGTGCAAAACGTTCTTCAAGAGAAAGAAGTTCTGCTTTAAGTTTAGCAATCTCTTCCTTTGATGTCATTTTTCCTTGAGAAGTCATCCTGTTTGAAAAATATATGCAATAAGAAACTTGAAATTGACCGTTAGTCCAAATGAAATCACAATAAAAAATTTTGACTACGTAATAAAACTCGCAAAACACTATAGAAACTTGAAACTCGCAGAAGCTTGAAACTCGCAAGTCACTATTTACTGAAAAACTCGCAGGCTTAAGCTTGCGTGTTTATGAAACTCGCAAGCAAATGTTTGCGTGTTTTGGCAAACTTGCAGATCGCTGAAACTCGCAAATGCCTAAACTCGCAAGTGACTGTTCATAAAGAAACTCACAGATAGATGTGTGCGCGTTCCCTGAATTCGCTAAGTTACACTTGCGCGTTTCAACACTTAGAAACTTTTTCTCAAATTTCAAACTCGCAGACTGAAGAGCTAAACTCGCAGACTTCGATCTGCGCGTTTCTAGAACTCGCAGATAACCCTCTGCGTGTTTTGTCCAAAAATCAATCCTTCGACTTGCGCGTTCTTCCAGATGAAGTTTGCGCGTTTCACAGATCTTGCGCGTTTCTTGAAGAACTTGCATGTTTGATGAATCTTGTGTGTTCTTCAGTTTGTCGAACAAAAACTTGATTTTTCCATCTGATTTCGATCAAACCTTTGTCAATTAGATCAAGACTTTGTAGGAATGCTTGATTACAATACTAGAACTGATTACAATGCAAGAATTTCAAAAACAAACACAAAATGATACAATTTGAATCGAACACAGTGCGTGAAACTCGTGAACTGGAAAATCACAAAAATTCGAAATTCTCAATCAATTACAGTGCAATTGACAAATCAATCTATACAGACTTGATTGAAAACACTATACGATCATAACCTGATCAATTACAACTCGAAATTCGCACTAAAACTCAAAAATCATGACCCTGACTATACAGACTTGACTGGTTATTTCAATACCGAGAAAATAAGACAAGCGACCCATATCCTGAACAGCAAAGGATTGGCTAAGACGTTGTACCACTTTGTCAATAGCCTCCGGATTGTTTCTTGTCAAAAGAATGTCATCAACATAGACTAGCATATACAAAATGGTGCCCCTGTGGGAGTAATAAACAAGGAAGGGTCCGTCTTGGAGCCCTGAAAGCCAAGAGAATGAAAGATCGTAGAAAGGCGATGAAACCACGCTCTAGGGCCTGCTTTAATCCATATAAGGATTTGTGAAGTAGGCAAACATGATCCTGTTTGGCCGGGTCAACGAACCCTGGTGGTTGTTGCAGATAAATTGTCTCGTTGAGATCACCATGTAGGAAGGCATTTTGCACATCAAGTTGCCTTAGGCACCATTTCTGTGTTACGACCAGGGATAAAACAACACAGATGGTGGTCGATTTGACCACGGGACTGAATGTCTCCTGATAATCAATGTCTGGTTGTTGCCGAAACCCTTTGGCGACTAGTCGTGCCTTGTAACGTTTTATTGCCCCTGTTTGGTCCCTTTTCAATTTGTATACCCACTTGCAATCAACGACGTTGTAATTCGAAACATGTGGCACTAGTGTCCATGTACCATTCCACATCAGTGTCGAATACTCGTCAGCTATGGCACTACGCCACTGAGGATAACTGTTAGCAATAGTAAAGGTGGTCGGTTCGGGTATCAGGTGAAGGAAGTTGGGTATGGTATGAGGAGGCATTGTAAGGTTTGGTCGATTTGGGATTGGGACGTAGGTTGGGTGGTCGAGTACGGATGGGTTGTTCGGTGGTAGAGGAGGGAGGGGGTAGGGGTAGGCTGAGGTGGTGGTTCGGTGACTTTGGAAGGGCGGTGATAGGTCCGAATGATGGGTGGTTGGGACGTGGGGTGGGCATTGGGAAGGGTGGTGGTAGATGGTGTTTCGTGTGGGACAGATTGCACGGTGGGTATTGTTGAGGGTGTTGGTTCTGGTGGAGTAGGATGTGTATTAGGTTCAGTGGAGGGTGGATCGGTGGGTGGTAGGTCAGAATTGGGATACGTGGAGACGTAGGGATTTGGGGTGGTTGGAGTAGGGGTAAGTGTAGGAGATGTTTGGAAAGGAAATGATTGTTCATTGAATCGAACATGACGGGCCACGTAAATACGATCAGGCTGTGGGTCGTAACACCGATAGCCATGATGATTGGTGCTGTAACCAAGGAACACACAAGGTGTAGAAAGAAAGTCCATTTTGTGTTTATTGTATGGACGGAGATGAGGCATTGGCATCCAAAAACCCAAAGGAAGGAAAAATCAGGTTTGTGCTTGAACACATGTTCAAAGGGTGAGGTGTTTTAGTTGGTTCTGGATGGCATTCGATTAATGAGATAGATTGCGGTGTCGAAAGCAAAATGCCAAAACCGTTGTGGAACATGGGATTGAGCGAGCAAAGTAAGGTCGTTTTCAACAACATGTCGATGTCGTCGTTCAACAAACCCATTTTGCTCGCTTGTATGTGGACATGAAAGGCGATGGGTGATGCCGAGAGGAGAGAAGAATTGGGAGAGATTCCGAAACTCGCCTCCCCAGTCGGTTTGGACAGATTTTAGTTTGGTTTGAAAATGCCTTTCAGCCATCGCAAGGAACCGTTTGAAAGTGGCATAAACATCAGACTTTAATTTTAATGGAAAAATCCACATAAATCTGGAGTAATGATCAACACACAACATAAAATAATTGTGACCATCAAAAGAAGGAACAGGAGTGGGGCCCCATACATCACAGAAAACTAAATCCAAAATGTGTGAACTTTTATAAGTAGATATTAACAAATGAAGTTTGGACAATTTGCCAACAGAACATGAATCACAAAAAAACTAGCACACTTATTTTGTAAAGGTAAACTGTATTTAGACAACATGGACTTCAAAAGTTGTGGATGTGGATGTCCAAGTCTTTGGTGCCATGTAGTGGAAGAAGCACGAGCGGTGGAAAAGGACATTTTCTAAACAGGTTGAGTCTGAGGCAGACGGAAGGAGTAGAGACCACCATTACTTGGACCCGTGAGAAGGATAGTGTGTGTAAACTTGTCCTTCACAACAAAGAAAGTAGAGTGAAATTCAAAATACACATGATTATCAAGACAAAATTTTTGGACAGAAAGTATGTTTTGTTTTATGTCAAGTGCGTGTAGTATGTCTGTAAGGGAAAAAGGTTTTGTTTGGTGAAGAAAGATGTGAGGAACCAATGTGTAGGATGGGTAAACCCTTACTATTGCCAACGTGAAGGTTGTCCTCACCGTAGTAGGCCTCAGAGTTATCGAAGCTAGATAGGTCCGGTGCAACATGATGGCTAGAGCCAGTGTCCGGAAGCCAAGCTTGTGACCGGTACTCTGTAAAGTTGGCAGAAGGTGGTTGTCTCGTCCTCATAGTGGTAGGGTCACGATTAGGGCAAAGAGACGGGATATGACCAATCTCACACCTGTTGCATGTGCCAAAAACAGTGTTTTGATTAGAGGCCCAACTAAATTTATTACGATTACCTCCTCCTTGACTTCTGTTGTTGTAGTTTCCGCGTCCACGGCCACGGTTATTCCGAGATCTGTTGGTGTAAAAGTCCTGTGCAGACTGTGCATTAACAGGCCGAACATGAAGACCAAGTTGTGACAGAAGTTGTTGAATCACTTGAACCTGATCCGGTTGAGGAGTAGACAAGATGGCACCAGGAACCGCTGAGTTGCGGTTGTTCGTGACAGTCGTGAATACTTGAGGCGGAGAGAGGTCAGTCGGAAACTTCTTGATCATGTAGTCATGATCGGAAAGCAAGCCATGGAGTTCTGCAAAGGCAGTTGGAAACTAGCGACCAAGGAGTGTTGACTTCAGCCCATTGTATTCTTTTCTAAGGCCTGAGATAATTAGCATCACCAGATCTTTTTCTTTCATCGGTTCGCCTATATTGGCGAGAGCATCAACATATTCCTGAGCCCTAGTCAGGTATGCGAAGGAGGTATCATCAGGCTTCATCTCTAGTTTAAGAAGTTAAGTTTTTAGGGTGTATTCCCTGGATGACGTGTGAGGAACGTAGGCACGTTCGAGGGACAACCAAAGATCACGAGAGGTAAGTCCTTGAACATGTTGGAATGACGCCTCGGAGATTGTAGAAGTAATCAGCATCCGTACGTGTACATCATTGGAAACCCATGTTGTGTAGTTAGGGTTTTGTTGTGGTGGCAGTACTGTGGTGGGTGCGGATTCTTTTCCGGATGATGACGATGCTGGGATAATCATCGATGGACAGGGAATGGTGCCATCAACGTAGCCGAACAGATTGTTTGTGGCAAGGAATGGTTGAACCATTGCCTTCCAATAGCCATAGTTGTTTGGCGATAAAGTGAAGCCAAACTTGTGGGAGTTGTGGGTGGTTTTCTCGGTTGGAGTGAAGGCTGCCACGGTTGTCATCGGTGTTTAGAGTCTGAAGTTACTGTTCACGCCGGAGTTACTGTTCACGACGGTGGCAGCAGAAAGTGGGACGGCTGCTATTAGGGTTTTGGGAGCGGCGACTATTAGGGTTTTAGGAGCGGTGGCTCTGATACCAAGATAAACTTGGTAATTGTGTATTGTATTATTGTGAAACACGATTATAATCAAGGGTATATATAAGAGAAACATTTACACTCCAAACCCTCTTATATAAATATGTACATATATCACACTTAATTGTCTAACACTAATATTATAGATGGACAAATCAGTTAACCGCTCAGTCTCGGTTCCATCCTCCAAAAGCATGAACCGCATCTTCACAGACATGTCTATTTTACCGAGCCTCTCTTTGAGACAGTTCCAGATCGTTACGTCTTTCGTGTAGGTCGGAACTTACCCAACAAGGAATTTCACTTACCTTAGGACCATTAGAGTTACGGCCGCCATTTAGTTCAATGTCGATAGAGATTACTTCTCCATACGATTTCTTTCAAATTCATTAAAAGATGATCCATCCCACCATACCGGGTTCTAGTCCAGACCAAAAACAAGGCCTAATCAAAACCATTTGGACCAGTACCCAATCCTCATAACCAGTCCCCTTTTTTTAATATTAACTATTTTTTTAATTATATATTAACTATTTCTATAATGGTTACAAATTTGGAGGTGCAATTTCATGAAATGCTATAAGCTAGTTAATTATTATCAAGCAAGCTCATAATTGGCCCTGAAAAACCTATACATGCCCTGGCTTAACCCAGTTCTTCAGAAAAATTGCATAACTGGTTTGAACCAACCAGTCCGACCTTAACCGGTTCTATTAGTACATCTCTAACTAAATACATATATAAACATCCCTAACCCCTCATTTCTAAACAAAAGGCATTAATCCTTCAAAGCAGCTGCAACTTGCAGGTATCATCCATGTTGGTCCGACACCAAAGAACCCGCTCGTCCTACTGTCTTCAATATCCGGTTTTCATCTTGTTAACGGCATCTTCAAGTCCTCTGTTGTTTCGATTTCATTTCATCATCATTTATTTACATTCTATATTGATGTTGTTTATCTGGTCAGTATGAATACAAACAAATCCCAAGCTCATGGACCAACCACAAACTGCTTTCCTTGATGTAAATGCAGCAACCTACATGTTTAAATAAGCATTTACTAAAGCTAAGAAATTACAGCAGGCCACCCCAAAAATACTTTTTTAAAAGCAACTGATCTTAATTAAGGTTTTTAATTTATAGATCTATCATGTAATCCTTCTCTATTATAAATACATCTGAAATAATAACCTCTTAAGAGAGGAAAAAAAACAGATCATAGAGTAAGCATATTTACAAAGTTCTGTAAGCATTTCAGCTACACAAAAATAAGATATTTGATTCAAAGTAAGCATATTTACCTACAATCAGAGAAACTTGAATCTGATGAAGGCGAGTCATGTAAATTCATCAGACGTTTTGGAACCTGAATCCTGCAGCAAATAAAGAATAATCACTAGTTGGCCTTCCCAAGCATGCTTAATAAAGGTTTATATGAAATTATTCTTTTCTACAATTCTCGAACTTCAAACAGTGGTTAAAAGTTGTTTTGGAAAGAACACATGAAAATCAACCGATCTGCCTATGGTGCATCTTAGGAGTCTCATGGAACGAAATACAACTTGAATTGTAGATCAAAGAAAGGGCATCTGCTATAAAAATTTTAATTTATGTGTTTCATCAAACTAGTCACCAATGCACTTCCAGGTTACACCATATAAATATTTGATAGATGACCATCAAAATTTATGCCAAGAATTTGAAATAGTGACGACTGAGAATAAGAAACTAGATGATAGAACAAAAAACACCTAGTTACTTTTAAGTCCAATTAAGTTGCTGATGATTGCATGAAAGTCCTACTCCAGATATTCCTTAAATTAAATTTATAAACTGCCATGGATGAATCACGGTGTAAAATGGATCTGCTTGTATCCAACATTGGAGCAGTAGTTAACTGTTACCATGGACAGAAATGGAAATAACATGTTGGTAGAACAGGTCACCATGTCATTGAGTTTATGTAAACAATGATTAAACCAAATAAATGCACCCCCAACTGCAGGGATCAACTGTTAAAGACAGACGTAAAGAAGATACCTTAGATAGCAGATTATATGCATTTTATACTCCCTCACCATCCCATTAAGATTCCATAGTTTGACTGGGAAATAGCTTAGTATCACTATATAAGTACTCGACTATTAGTCAAATGTCTAAACTACACTTCTAAGTTTTAGTAGTGACAAAATGAGGGGAATATCGTGTGTATTTTGGATACCCGTATAATCATCGAAGGCTGTTGAAGTGACTTTCATCGAGCCATAATCAAAGGATCAATGCGCACTATTGTACCACCAACAATTACTAATAATGACAATAGGACATCTCAAAATTGAAATTCTTGCAATTATTATGTGACAGGAGTATCTAAAAGAATCATCATTTGGGTCTCAAACTGATGGACCACTTCAATTGAAGCTTCAAATTCATAAAGTAACACCCTAAAAATAAGGCCAAATAAAATTTTGAAATTTTGGCAATATAACGTCTAAAATACGGAGGTCCAATATACCCTATAAATAGAAATATCTAGATAAGAGTAATTCCCAATTTCACGACAGCTAAAACCCAAAATAAGTTGGGCGAGTTTGCACCAAAATGTAGTTGCAAGAATAAGGAGACATATCAATACAACAACCTACTTAATCTAGAATTAACTTGAACTAGATTAACTTGGGTGTCGCTATTCCACCAAAAATCTCTCTTCTCAAAGTTTTCCCAAAAAGACCGGCACTTCAAGATCTCCTACGTGTCCGGTTGACAAGCCCGACATCCTAGATTCCACCGCTAGTGGGATCTGTGGGAAAACCAACCACCATAACAAGTGTTAGGACGAAGCCTAGTGAGATCTCATAAAATATACAGTTCACAAACAAGAATATCATAATACAAGACTTGTGTTACCGAACTCGTTTGCCTTACAATGTTATTCCCACTTGTAACGATGTTCCTAAACCTGAACATAAACACACAAGAGATAACTCTTGAAATACGGGGGAGACTCGTTTCCATCGGGGTGACATGTACACGGGAGTAGAGTCACACATGATGTTCTTGGATTACACCTCATGTCCCGGTCCTAGTTCCCATGCTATCAAGACATCACAACCTCAAACCATACATTGTCTTTATTGCCTACTCCGTCGAGTTACACCTCAAGGACTTACGGAACATTATTGTCTATCCAATCTAACGAGTTACACCTCAAGGACTTATGTCCCCTATTGTCTATTCGTTAGTGCCCAAAATGGCCAACGATAATGAATCCATTAAAACAAGCAAAGTACATCCTTGTGCACAAGGAGGTAGGAGCCAACAATCTCAAAACATAGATTCGTACAAGACATATATGTACTTTTAGACATATTCACAATTCCACCAATAAGCATGATACATTTAACATATGAGTTCATTTATTTCTCAAATAGTTTACTTCACCCATTGGATACCCATACATATATTAGATATATGACACAACCAGCATATTTCCATTAAAAGTAATAGATAATATATACTCTCTTCATCATTTTCACAAAACCCTAAAAGTTGGGTCTACTCATAAATAGAGGTGTGAGGGTATTTATGTATATAAATCATACAAGAGAGTAACATGAAATCTACAACATTTAATGAGCATATAAATGGATAAGTTAGGGTTTATAGATGAAAACTCACCAACTAGGGTTTGTAAAGAGAAAACCCTAAATAGATAGTTTTGAGAGGAACTTGGTCTTCTTGAAACTTTAGCAACCCTAAGGAGTAAATACTTGACTCCAACAACCCTTTTTAGAGCACTAAATGCTAGGGTTTCCTTGGAAGCAATAAATGAGGAGGGAGGAGAGAAAAGTGTAAGAAAATCGCCCTTGAGAGGAGAAAGATCGATCTACAGATTTTTGGTTTGGAGTGTGTGTGTTTGACCTCAAAAATCGACCTTTAAAACAGCCCCTCAGTCCCCGCTCTCGACTATGACCCAACAACTATGCCCTGGGCATTGTCGCCAGGCGTAGTCGCCCGTGCCCGCGACCCTACTGTTTACCGGCAGCGACATTGCCACCAGCGACTATGCCCTGGCATAATCGTCGGGCATAGTCGCACCTCTCTCCCTCTCGCTGCTGTTCGTTTGGTGCAACGGATCCAAATACGAAAAACTTAAAGCTAAATCAACTTTATGTGCATGCATGGACATAATTCAACCATATTAGGATCGCCAACATAAGTTCATATACCTTTATACAGAGCCGTGCATAATTGAACAGGGCCCCAAAATTTTTAGGGCCCCAAAATTTAATTATGTTTTGTCCTTTGAGAATTAAGTTTTAGCCCAATCCCAAATCTGATTAAGTGCCAACGAACTTGCCAGTAATCCCTCTCTCTCTCTCTCTCTCTCTCTCTCTCTCTAAATGTTGATTGATCTCCTCCATGTTCTTTTCTCGATGGCAGCGATTAGCACGACTCTTCGAAATCTCTGCCATTTCTTTTGATTAAATCAACTTTTGGCTCCTGCAATTTCATTCTTGTTCAACAACGATGACAACAAAAATCACCTCTTCTTAATCTTCTTCTTGTCCAGCCATGGCCACCATTATCACCTTATGTATCTTCTCAAGCTTAGCTAACTTCAAATGAAATAAAACCTAGCCTCTGTATAATGATTTTATATATAGATATACATACATTTTGATCCTTTCATTTACGTGAGCTTCTTCCCACAAAGCAAAACAATTGAAAGAGTAATTCTAAATTTAAAATTCTCTCAACTTGGTGATTACATCTCAAAGAACTTTAACACTAGTTGGTTCTTGTGGAGCTTGCAAGTGCGGAGACCACAGTTTTTGTTTTTCAATTTGTTCTAGGATTCAATTGAAGGACAACTTTGTTCCTCCGATTTCATGTCTAGTTAGCAATATTGGCATAGAATGTCTCAGATAGTATCGGCCTTTTTTTTCGAGTCGGGCTCGAGCTCAAATACTTTTTCAATGTTCAAGCTCGAGTTCGATACTTGTTTACGAGCTCGAACTTGAGATCGATTACCTCGTTTATTGGCTCGAGCTCCTCTATCATTTTTTTAACTTTGAACATGTTTGACTTGAAAAAATGTATGCTTGACTCGACTCGGAAAATTAAATCAAGTGTTCAGACAAGACGAGTCGAACATTGGTGTTATGGAGCTCGACTCGTTAACTTAAATGAGGTTTAGTGTGTGTTCAAGATCAACTCGAGCTCGAAAATTATTAAGTTCGAGCTCGAGTAATTCGTTAAAAGCTCGAGTCGTTAACAACCTAAGTTATTCCCACAAAAACTCAAAAATTGTAACAAGTTTAGTTGTATTAGCAAGAAAACATGTACAAAAGGGCTCAACCAAAAGGCAATAGAAGAATAGTCGTAGATGATGCTCGCTCGGTTTTTTGTAAAGTAATATTAACACAGGTGTAACAGGGCCTCCAAAATTATTGGAACGGCCCTGCCTTTATATATCTATATACATATATATATATATATATATATACACAAACATAAGCATAAACATAAACACATAGTTATTTATGTAATATAGGCATATGTATAGCATTATTCCTATAATTAAATGAGGAAGGTGAGATCATCGCGAGCGGGTTTCAATTCAAAGAAAGGAGAAGAGATGGGGAGGGGAACTTACCAAGAAAATTTGGGAAGTTACACTTAAGCTCTCTTTTTCTCAATCTAATCAAAGTGACTTCTGATCCTTTATTCATGTCATATGGCATGTTCTCTTAGACATGGATGATTATAGTCAAAAAGAAAAGTCTTATGTCCATAGACCTATATTAAGTAGATGTCTTCAATGGTTACAGATATGGATGCTTTTAATCTTGTATGCAAGATTTGTCTTTGGGCAACTTAGAACTTCAACCAAAGATACAAAAGGTATTGGCTAATCTCCCTCTGGATTTATGCCGAAATTGGGAAACATGTGTAGAATTAGTCTTCCTTAAAAGATTTATCAACTGGTAATTCCTTTAAAATCCTGATTCACTTTGAACGATACTCGTTCTCCCCAATTCATGATATACCTCCATCACGACACCAACAAACACACATTTACATGTGGTTCTTGTTGGTTCATATGGTATAGTAACCAATCAATATATGACTGATATGCAAATCATACATTATGTTTTATTAAAAAAGGCATCTCATTTATTGTGGCTGTTTATATTAAAGTGTTCGTTCCGCTCGCAACAATCCAATTAGTTCTCCGGGTGAAAAAACATTAGACATTTCGTCTTCTGAAACCAACACTTATGATGTCATTTGAAGTACAATATTTCTATATGCCTATTATGTATCTGCACCCCCTAGGATCGATAAACCTTTTGGACCTTATTAACCAAAGAGATACAACTTTGCACTATAGTTAGTAATGTATGCATACATGTGATAAGTGTCCCTAGAATACTTTGATCCAAGCCTTAAGACTACGAGTGGGGATTTTAAGATGAGATCTACGGCTAGGGGTGTAAATGAGACGAGACAACTCACTAGCTACACGAGATCGACTCGGTCAACACTCGACTCGAATATGTTCGACTCGAACTCGACTCGTCTGATACTCGACTCGATAAGCTCGTGAGATACTCGAATATATTTTTTATGTAATTAACTTTATATTATAATTTATAAAATATAATGTAAAAATATGACAAATTTATCTTTATAACTCTATATATAATAAAATGTTAAAATGAGATATAAATTAGTTATGGTGATTATGATTTTACATATTAATAAATTTTTATTTAAAAGAAAAAAATAGGTCAAAGATAATATTAAAATAAAACTTCTTAATATTAAAAATAGGTATAAAGAAAGTATGAAGTTCTCCTTCTCCACTCCTTATTCTAATCCCACATCGCCTACACAAACCTAACTTACCACTATCACCTTTCTATATAAATGAATTATATCCCACATCGCCAAGTAAAAGGATTCTACCTCATGGCCACTTATATAAATTGCAATGTAAGGTTGGGTGTTTTTGGCTCATCTTGTTATTTTAACCTTTTATTTTGAAATGTTTTGGAGCACCCCTTAAACTTAAGTGGGTGAACATTTCAAGTTCTTCAAAGTTTTGTATTGAAATTTTTTATTGAGTGGGGACCTGCTCATTTTAAGATTTTTGTTTATGCTTGTTTATCATTTTTTCGAGTCGAGTTTGATTAGAGTTCGAGTCGAGTTTGAGCTTGAGTATTAGCTTTCGAGTTCGAGTCGAGCTTGGGTTTTCACTACTCGCGAGTTTTCGAGTCGAGTTTGAGCTTGATTCGAGCTTAAAACGAGTTCGAGTCGAGTTCGAGCTCGAGTATTAGCTTTCGAGTTCGAGTCGAGCTTGGGTTATCACTACTCGCGAGTTTTCGAGTCGAGTTCGAGCTCGAGTATTAGCTTTCGAGTTCGAGTCGAGTATAATGATACTCGAGCTCGACTCGCATCATTTACACCCCTATCTACAGCTATATGGATCATATTCTTATATGTCCCTGGTCAAGCATTATTGTTAATAGCGGCAAACAATAATACATAGAGACTAGCAAGCGTGTTAACTAATGACCATATGACATGGGTCGTGGATATTGGATATCAAGTCTTCACACAGGAATTTGTTAAAGAAAGCTTACTAGACAAACCCACCTTGAGAATGCTATGTGAATCGTTATATAGTGTCATGAACAATTCTCAAAGTAATAATGATGTGTATAGTACTTAGACCTTAAATCAGTACTAGCATTATACGAATATTATGCATTGAGGCCATCTGACATCATTCTTAAGAAAAGTTGATTATGAGGTCATTATAAGTAAAAATGCATAGACAGGTGTTATTGAGATAGATGAAAATACAGACAGGTGTTAGTGAGATAGATGGGATTTTCCCTCCTTTAATGGAAGGGATATTCTTGGGACTCTTGATTAAGTGAGATAATCAAATGCATGATCATGATCAAATGAGTCAAATATGTGATATTAAGCTCATTTGTATTAAATAGTCTACTCTCTGATAATCAAGTGAACAAAGATTAAATTAGGAAAAGGGTGTTGCTTTCCATGCCGAGTTCATTCTGGATATCTAGGTAAAGGGACTAATTTAAAAGTCACATACTAGTTTAAATCGAGTCACTGACTTCCTTATTATTTGGGTAGCAATAATGTAGTACTAGACGTCACCCATTGCTTATGAAATTATAAGTAGATTTTGTTTCACTATCAACATAATATGGGTCTAATGATCATGTGTAAGGTTTTTGTTTACGCTGCATTATTATATAGAAAACCTTACAGTTCCTTCAGTCAGAATTGGGAAGTTTTAGGAAACTGAACTAAGCGATTGCAGATGTAGTCAAGAAATGATATTCGATTGAGTATGATTTCATAAGCAAAAAATTTCCAAGTATAGAAGGTATTAGCCAACAGACAGTAATGATAGATCACTCAAAGCCACAACTCTGCAGCAAGTTACACACAAGACCTTGGATAAATTTGATCTTCAAAATAGGCCTGTCTTAACAGGGATCATATGACTGAAAGGTAATGAAGAGCATGCATTCAATGATAAGAACATAAAAGAGTGTTAGAAATACAGATCCTTCTAGAAGATAAGCTTTATCTTTTATAATCTGTTAGCCTAATCTTCTGAGATAGAATCGATAAGGCTTAGGTTGTTTCCTTATCTTTAGGATCTGTTTGTTGTATCCTGTACTATATATATTGAGAATAAAGAAATATTTTCTCATAATATTTATATGGTATCAGAGCTCTAAGATCCATACGCTTCATCTTAGTCCTCTTGAATCATTGCAATCCAACACGTTTAATAATCTGCCTCTGAGTTCTCACCATGACGAAAGAAGCCTCTGAATCATCTGGTTCATCGACCAACAACACCCAGCACACATCATATGCTGATAACTCCTCGCTAGTGATTACCAATCACAAACTCGACGGGAAAAATTTTCTGCAGTGGTCGCAATCGGTTTTGATGGTCATTCGTGGAAGGGGAAAACTAGGGTATCTCACTGGTGAAATCCCTCGTCCAACTCAAACCGATAAGCAGTATGCTACATGGGAACTCAACAATTCTATCGTGATGGCATGGCTCATCAATTCTATGGAAATCTCCATTAGTCGCACATATCTTCTATTCAAGACTGCCAAAGATATTTGGGAAGCTGTTAATGAAACCTATTCCAACTTGGGCAATGCATCTCAGGTATTTGAGATCAAAATGAAGTTGAAGGACATTCGCCAAGGTTCATCTGAGGTAACCCATTACTATAACTGTTTAAAAGTTTTATGGCAGGAACTTGACATGTTTTATGAGGCTGATTGGGGAGAAGTTGAAAAACACCTTAAATTCAAAGCTCATCTAGAGAAAGAGCGTCTCTATGACTTCTTAGCAGGTTTGAACCGAGACTTAGATGAGGTACGTGGGAGAGTTCTGGGTCGAACTCCCTTACCGTCCATTGGGGAAGCATTTGCTGAAGTTCGTCGCGAAGAAAATCGCCGACGGGTGATGCTCGGAGAACAAAAGGAAGCAAAACCAATCACCAACAGTGACGCCCGACCTCTAGAAACCTCTGCACTAAATGCCAAAGGACCACCCACTTTCAAGGCTAGATCAGGAAGGGATAACAAACCTGGTGATCGTGGTGATCGAGGGTGGTGTACCCACTGCAACAGAGCAGGTCATGTACGAGAAAAATGCTTCAAAATACATGGCTACCCTGAAACAAACAGAAATCAGCCCCTGGCTAAAGCACACCACACTGCCTCCAATCATGTTTCAGAATCAGCATCCACATCAGACGAGGTAGTACATGTCAAATTGAGCAAAACTCAGTTGGAAACTCTACACCAACTTCTTAACAAACCTGTTCAAGGTATGGCTCTTAATGTATTCACAAAAATTAATGGTCCTTCTCAATGGATTTTTGACTCGGGAGCCTCCGATCACATGACCGGTAACTCATCCTTATTTCACACGTATATTCCATGCCACAATCAATCTCGAGTAAGGATCGCAGATGGTTCCTTCTCGACGGTTGCAGGCACAGGTTCTGTACGCCTCTCAAAACAACTTACTCTAAATAAAGTTCTTCATGTTCCAAAGTTGACATGCAACCTGCTCTCTATACATAAGCTCACACAAGATAATCAATGTCATGCTAAATTTTCGCCTATTGATTGTCGTGTACAGGAACAAGGGATCGGGGAGGATGATTGGCAATGCTAAGGTCTGCGATGGACTCTATATCTGGGAGAATCCTGACTCCAAAAATGAACAAGCATATTCTACATATACAATTCCAGATTTCAATCAAGACACTATCCTGATGTGGCATCGTAGACTAGGGCATCCAAATTTTAAGTATCTCAAATATTTGTTTCCTAAATTATTCCTTAATAAAAATGCTAGTTCCATTACGTGTGAAATTTGTCAATTATCCAAACATATACGTGTTCCGTATCCTCTCAAACCCTATGTCTCATCTAAGCCTTTCTCCTTAGTCCACAGTGATATATGGGGGCCAAGTCGAGTAAAAAATATCTCGGGATCAAAATGGTTTATCACTTTCATTGATGACCATACCCGCCTATGTTGGGTTTACCTCCTCACTGATAAATCTGAGGCCTCAAATACCTTCAAAATATTCTATAACATGGTCCAAAACCAATTCCAAACCACCATTCAAACGCTCCGCACCGATAACGGAAGAGAGTATTTCAACTCCAACCTAGGAACCTACCTGTCTGATCATGGGATTATTCACCAGAGTTCGTGCCCTAACACCCCTCAACAAAATGGTATTTCTGAAAGAAAGAACCGCCACTTGTTAGAAGTAGCTCGAGCCCTAATGTTCACCATGCATATTCCCAAATACCTTTGGGGAGAAGCTGTCCTCACAGCCTGTTATCTCATCAACAGGCTCCCATCAAAGGTCCTCGGGTTCCAAACTCCGGTCTCTGCCCTTAAAAAGGCATTCCCGTTATTTCAAGTCTCCTCTCTCGAACCAAAAATCTTTGGATGTAAAGCATTCGTCCACTCTCGTAACCTAGGTCAGTCCAAACTTGATCCTCATGCACAAAAATGTGTATTTATTGGATATTCCTCCACACAAAAGGGATACAAGTGTTACTCACCTACCATGCGTCGAGTCTTTGTCTCTAAAGATGTCACCTTCTTCGAATCAGAACCCTATTTTTCCCCAACTCATCTTCAGGGGGAGAACTTGAGAGAAGATGAGTCACTAAATGGTCTTCTCGAACCAAACACATTTCCTGACAACCAACCAGAAAATGAGGTACCTGATATTCCGCTGCCTATATTTGATATTCCTGAAATTCAACCTTTACCAATTCCAGAAAATTCGCAAGAACACCCGGAATTGCTTGTTTATTCAAGGAGGCATAACTCTAACAGAATAGAAAAATCAAAGTCTCAACATTGTCAAGATTCAGCCCCTGAAAACTGTTCTAATGAAGTCCAAGTGTCAGCTGCCACAAATGTCAATAATAACGAAGATCTTCCAATTGCCCTCCGAAAAGGGAGCCGATCATGCACGAAACATCCTATTTCCAGCTTCTTGGCTTATGAAAAGTTGTCACCAACACGGCGGACATTCGTTACTAATATTGACCAGGTTGAAACTCCAAGAAACGTAGAGGAAGCTCTGTCATCCCCAAAATGGAAGGATGCTGTTTGTGAGGAAATTACAGCCCTCAAGAATAATGACACTTGGGAACTCACTGATCTACCGAGTGGGAAGAAAACTGTCGGATGTAAGTGGCTTTTTACCACCAAATACAATAGTGATGGAAGTGTAAACAGACACAAAGCAAGGCTAGTGGCTAAAGGCTACACCCAAACCCATGGTATTGACTACCAAGAGACTTTTGCACCAGTGGCAAAACTTAACACAGTTCGTGTTTTACTCTCTCTAGCAGCAAATCTTGATTGGCCATTGATGCAACTGGACGTAAAAAATGCCTTCCTAAATGGTGAACTTAGTGAGGAAGTATATATGGACTTTCCTCCGGGACTTCAAAACCCAGAAGGAAAAGTATGCAAGCTAAAAAAATCATTGTACGGCCTAAAACAGTCACCGAGGGCATGGTTCAGTCGATTCACTCAAGCTGTTACAAGTAGAGGTTATAGTCAAGGGCAAGTTGATCACACGTTGTTTTTCAAGCACTCGAAAAACGGTAAGATTGCAATTCTTATTGTGTATGTTGATAACATAATAATGACAGGTGATGATCAGGATGAAATCAACAAGCTCAAGGCCTACCTCAGCTTAGAATTTGAAATGAAAGACCTCGGACCACTCAAATACTTCCTAGGAATGGAGGTAGCTAGAAGCCGAGAAGGAATCTCTGTCTCACAAAGAAAGTATGTTCTCGACTTACTAAAGGAGACAGGAATGATGGGATGCAGACCTGCCGATACCCCAATGGAATTCAACAAAAAATTGGGAACCGAAGCTGACGGACCTGCTGTCGACAGAGAAAGATATCAGAGACTAGTGGGAAAACTCATTTATCTCTCACACACAAGACCTGATATCTCTTTCGTTGTAAGTGTCATCAGTCAATTTATGCACGCACCTAAAGAGAGGCATTTGGAAGCTGCTTATCGAGTTCTAAGGTACTTAAAAGGTACTCCAGGAAAGGGATTGCTCTTCAAGAAAGGAGAAAACAAATTTATTGAAGTGTTCACTGATGCCGATTGGGCAGGAGCAGCTAATAATGGACGGTCTACCAGTGGGTACTGCAGTTACGTGTGGGGAAACCTTGTGACATGGAGAAGCAAAAAACAACCGGTTGTATCCCGGAGCAGCGCTGAGTCAGAGTTTAGAGCAGTAGCAAACGGAACATGTGAAGGAATATGGCTTAGTCGATTATTGGAGGAACTACGAGTACCACTCGAACCACCAATAAAACTCTACTGTGACAACAAAGCTGCTATCAGCATAGCCCACAATCCGGTTCACCATGATCGAACCAAGCACGTGGAAGTTGACCGTCATTTTATAAAGGAAAAAATAGACTCTGGGAGTATGTGCATGATATACTTACCCTCAAAACAACAAGTAGCTGATCTCTTGACTAAAAGTCTCACTAAAAAGTTGTTTGATGATCTTACTGGCAAGCTTGGCATGATCAACATATACCTTCCAGCTTGAGGGGGAGTGTTAGAAATACAGATCCTTCTAGAAGATAAGTTTTATCTTTTATAATCTGTTAGCCTAATCTTCTGAGATAGAATCGATAAGGTTTAGGTTGTTTCCTTATCTTTAGGATCTGTTTGTTGTATCCTGTACTATATATATTGTGCTGGTTCAGCCCTGAAGATATAAAGAAATATTTTCTCATAATATTTATAAAGAGGTTAAGCCGATAATTCGGCAGTGATTGACAATTGCTTCTGTTTGCTAATATGCAGAAGAGAGGATAAACAGTTAAGTATGCAGTGATTGACAATTACTTCTGTTTGCTTCCTCGCAGAGGAGAGGATAAACAGTAAAGTATGCAGACTTCAGAAACATTGTTGAAACTGAATGGAAATCCTACTAACATTGCAAGCAGTCTTCCAGCACATACTACCTTGACATGACTTGACCAGAAACAGTTATCTCATCCTTAATGTTGCAAGAATTTAGCATTATATACAATTAAGGAACTATTACCAAGATAAAAAGAGAAAAAGTTGTGCTCCTAAGCTTAGCCAACTAACTATCATCTCCAACATGTCATAATGGATTCTAGACTAGGTAAATGAAAAAGTATACCCCTAAGCTCACCATCAAATAAACAGAGAAAACAAAATGGTGAACAATGTGTTTATAAATATACTCAAGTATACCTGGTATGAAACAAGTACTAATATCTAAGATCCAAAGATTTTAAGAATTTACTATTTCTTTTCTTGAACAAGAAAAATATAACTTTTCTGGATCTGGTAATGGAGATAGTGCATTGCTGATTGTTTGCATAATAGGTTGTGGGGATCTAATCAAAAGTTCAGATGAACCACATAAATAAGTGAAACCTAATAAGATAAAGAAAAATATTGAGGTGTGCACAACTTCCTTGTCTCAAAGCAAGCAAGTAAAATGGTATATCCACACACACATGTGTATATATATGTGTGTGTGTGAGTGTTTGTGTGGAAGCACATGGTCTTTGTGTCATTCCACTCACTCGACGTCAATCAAACCTGTTAGGCTGTTTTTAGAATTGTTCTTGGAAGATCACATTAGCTCCATCCAAAATTTGACAAGGCTTTTGGCTTTTGGCCCTAAATTGAAGAAAGACTTTGGTTTTTTCAAATTTTTAGGCATTATTTACATCATCTTTCCTGTATGTTTGAAAGTTCGGTAACAAATCAACAACACTTGTACACTTTTCAATAAACGCTATGACAAACTTTAGCAAACAAAATTGTGTAGTTGAGAACATGTTTTCCATCAAGTTTCACACATAGTAATTAACATGTTTTTATATTTCAATCACAATGGTATCTTCTTAGATGTTCAGTGACGAAAAATTTCAATCCTAATATATATTACTTTAACAGTTAATTGTGGTGATTTCATATCAAAACAATACAATATAACATCAATTTTTACTTTTTGAGAAAAAGTCTTGTTTAATTGGGGATGCGAGGGAGTATTTGATAGTACCCAGGGTAATATGAGTATAAAAGCCTATGCCACCCGCCAAAACAATAGTTTTTAATGAAATATCCAAATGCATACACAAAATCATGGTTGGACATCAGTTAGTCACCAACTACTTGGAAGTAAGCTCTCAAACTATTCTAAAATAATGTGAGATTAAGGTATCAATTATCATGAGTACTTCCTATTTGCATCCAATGTACACATCAGCCCACCAACTTTCTTGAATATTTTCAGGCAACCTGCTAGATTAATGATGAGGTAAGTACTAATAGCTAGCTAGACAACGGTTCATGGTGTGCTTGGGTGCTTGGAGCCTTGGACTAGATCCCAAAATCTTTGCAAGTGTGACATAGACAGAGCTATAACAAATATGTTCCCAGCGACAGCAAATTTTTGGAGCTTAAGAATTCACAAAACAAAATTGGTAAAAAAAACTAATAAGTGGTAGGAGAAATGCAACACAAAAAATTAGGATAAATTTGACCTCTAATGACGGGAGTTGGCTCTTAAGTCCGTTATGAACTTGAAACACAAATTTGCAAGCCTACTTGAGCTCAGTGAGGATTTCATATATTCTACTGGGAGAGAATGTAATAACCCCCACATCAAAAGTATAGCAATTGTTTAAGAGCTCTAGTTATTCGAGGTAGAGGGAAATCAATAACTTCCCATCAGGGTTTTGTGGGCTCCACGCTTATTATATCAAGGTCAGCAATTTGAATGCCCTAGCATCCATAGCCTCTAGGAGGATGCATTTTTCTCTATTGCTAACACAATTCATGCAAATCAAAGAATGGTTCACCTTAGTACCTCACCATTTGTACCAGTTAACATGAACTGATTGTAACCTAATGTAACATGGAGGCTGAACGATCTCAACTCATGATAACAAGAAGTGGCAACCGATCAGTTAGTCCCACATAAGAAATCTGCTTCGAAATAGCATTCTCTACTTCCCTGCCACTAGTAGAAGTACCACTAGTGGCAGTGAGTGGGTTCTCAATCTCATGATATTTAACTAGCATAGTTTTTGCTAAAAAACATGTTCCAAAAATGGATCAAGTTCACATTGGACAATCAATGCAAAACCTGTGATCATCTCTCTGATAACTAACTGACAAGATAAGCTGTGCTAGTAAATTTCAATTAATATCAAAAAACTTATCCTAAATTCCATAACAAAGAAATATATGTTGTTGACATACATAGACCAAGTCTCAACTTCCAAAGTGATATTAAATTTGGAAACCAATTGATTCAAGATGTGTTACAAGCAGGAAAGGTTAGTGCAACAGAATCCATATCGATCTTGTATCTGAAAATTACTATATAGGTTTAGATTAATTTGTAGCTGTTTTTGTGAGTATTAGCACTAACTAGTCCTGTAGTCCATCTCCATTGGTAATGATAACTGGATTTAGTTTGAACAAGCATTAGAATGAGAGTGGAAAGGAATTGGAGTAGTACCTTGGAGAATGAAATCAGAAAATGAGATTGAAGAGAATGTAGAGGAGGAAACAGAAGAAAATGATGAGGAAAACGTAATCTACGAAGACGAAGAATCGAGTTTCCATATCATTCTTCCTAATTTTCTTCTTGATATGTTGATCGTCACCTGGTTGGGGATTTGCCATTGAGTCGTATCAGATTTCCAAATCACATTCTAGGGCTCCTCAGCAACCGATTATTGTTCATAATCTGTAGCTCTTTCTCTCCTTCCCGTCTGGCATTCAATCGGTTATCCAACTGTCACTTCAACACATTTTTTCTTTCTATTTACATTTTCGTTAAGATAATAGCTGAAATCGCCAAACCACGGGGGAGAGATTGGTGCAAAAATGTCCAACGGACGCAATGGAGCCCCAAGGACGCAATAGCCATAATTGCACTCCTACTCGTTTTTAGTAAAAAAAATAAATTGTTTTCAGTAACATTATGAGTAGGGACGCAATTACAGGCATTTTTGCAAGTCGGGGAAAGCAATGGCTAAGAGGCCAATCAATCTCCGTAATTTGGCCATTTCAACTAATTATTATTTTCGTTATTAAATGTAGTATATTTTTGAAACTTTTAAGGAAAAATAAATAAATTAATTAAAATAATCATTTTTAACCAATAGTTTACCTCTTAGTCATTTCATTTCTGGTTTTATCAAAATAGTCCTAGGTCCATAAAAACAATGTTTTAAAACCCGATTTTAAGGTTGACCCGGTGTGGTGACCGGGTCACGGTCCAACCGGTTCAACCCGGTTTCAAGAAATTTTATGTATTTTTCATTTTCTTGCATATATATATATATATATATTGGAAGGATATTTTGCAACCCTGAAAAAGATTGCAACTCTTGCAACCCACATCTTAACCGTTGGATTCATGATCGACGGTTATTTTATTTTTATTTTTCTGTTTTTTTAATTAAAAATATTGGACCACATATCTATTGTAACTGCCGATCATGAATCTGACAGTTAAGATGTGGGTTGTAAGGTTTGCAACCTTTTTAAGGGTTGCAAATGAAACAACCCCTATATATATATATATATATATATATATATATAGTGGAAGGATATTTTACAACCCTTAAAAAAGTTCAAACGAGAAGCTAAACATTTTGCGAAAAGGCGATAAGTGTTTAATCATATATGATACACAAGTTTAATCATATATGATTAAACACATGTTATATTGGCAATACATAAACGTTTAATAATACATGATTAAACACACTTACAAGTCGTGTAATCATATATGATTAAACACTTCTTGCCTTCTCGCAAAATGTTTAACTTCTCGCATGATCCTCCCTCTATCTATACTACCTTATAATACATTTACACCAAACTCTTAAAAACAAGTTACCAAGCACAATGTACCACCAATTTAATCATAGAATTCAAAAAACTATTAAATACAAGTTTTAATGCATGATGTACAAGGTAAAAGGCTTTTTTGTTTTCCACAACCACCAAAGGACGCCTTCTTCTTCTTCTTCTTCTGCTCTTGCAGGTCTCACACCATACGTTCAACCCATACCTTCAATACCACACACCTCCTTCTTCTTCTGCTCTTGCAGGTCTCACACCATACTGACAGCAAGATTTCTTCACTTCCTTCTACCTGCTACTTGATGGAACCTTCTAATTTCGTGCATATAAAATCTTCTACCTGCCAAGATTTATCATCGGTGAAATCTCCTCTCTCTCTCTCAAGCTTTGTCTGTGTTGAATTTGATTTTAAGAAACCTACACGACTTCTCCTCTCCGGTTTTGATTTCAGGTAGTGTATGAAAAAAACCTAACTCTGTCTGATTTTACCTGATTTCATCCATTGGTAACTCTTTTTTTTTTTGCTTTTGATTTTGTTTTGATTTGGGTTCACGATTTGCAGCCTAACATCTCAGCATCTGTTGATTCGGGTTCACGGTTTAGGTATGTTTACTTTCGAGCTTCTACGTACTACTTTTGAGATTCACGATTTGGGTTCACGATTTCTGTTTCTACATAACACATGTGCTTTCCTGGATATTCCAATTATCAAGCAGAAGCGACTATAGTTGGGTAACTGCTAGCCAATAGTCAACAACCGGAGCACACCCACCATTGTTCACAAAACATAAAAACAAACAAATCAAAAATAAGAAAGTTGCAATTTTGTGGTATATGGTCAGACTTACCTTAAATCTGGACACTGGTAAAACCTTTTTTCAGGATTTGATTTGTGTTTATGGTGTCAAAATTTGAGCTAATTTACTTAACTTGCCTGGCATATAGTTTGGGTGTTTCCATGTCTCACCATATTGCCCATTTGATTCAATCTCTTTCTTTGGTGCTCAGGCAGTTCAGTAAATAGGCTTTCAAGAACCATAAAACAATATTGGTTTGTATTGTTAATTTATTATATTAGAAAGTGACATTACCTTTATCATCTCGTTTGGTATAATGTTGGAGTTTGTAGGCATAGCCACGTTGGCATTGGCATGGAGACTAAACATCTGTATTCATGTTTAAGTTTGCACATATGGTCAAATCAATGCTGACTAATGATGTTACAATGCCTATTTTGCTGATAAGTTTTGCTACAGTTGCATCCTGCAGTGGACGAAAGTTGTTGGCAGTAAGCATTGTCCTCGTCAATCCTTTGTAAAATGTCCCCTTTGTAAGGTTTGTCATACATAACTTTCATTCAATCTTGCACCAATTGGTGAAAAGAACTTATCCAAGTGATTAGGATATTCAGAGCTCAACCGAGTTTCTCAAATTTGTGAAAATGATTACTATTGATGCTGCTATCAAGTTATCTTTTCTTATTGGTGAATGCTATGTGAACGTCATGGAAGCATATTTTATCTTTACGAAGATGTTGCTATACCACTCAAGTGTTTTGCTTCCCTCAGATCTCCACGTGGAAGTACTATGTGGCTTAGTTATCATTTTGCTAGATACCAATACGTGGGTCTCAATACATAATGTGGGTCTCAATACATAATATCTGATATATCACATTTGTTGCATAGATGTGAAGCTAATTCTGGGGAAACATGAAATAGGAAACATAGTTGAACCTATCTTAGATTGTTGATTCTATTTATTATATAAAAAATAGACGTCTTGGATTTCGTGGAGCCTAGGGACTAATATGATGATTATAGAATTCACTTGGCTAATATGAGTACTACTTTTAATCCACTACCTTTTCTTTTTATGGATTATAACTCCACTGCCTGTTTTATACATATGTTTGTGTGTGTACTACGATGTGCAGTTGCTTGTACTATGCTATATTTTTTTTTCCCTATTTTGCATCATTTGAGCAACTGACAAGTATATTAGAGTAAGTACTTCACCCATCTGTTACTTAGGATGCATACTTTAAGCACATTCAAGTATATATGTACAACATACATTGTTCTTTAAAAACACATAGGGTGCCTAGAATAAATTAACATAGCTCAAGATATCAGATGGATCAATTGACTGCAGCTCCCACTGCTGCATCAGTTTTATAAAAGCTTGCAGTCATATTAAAAAATTGGAAGCAGGAATATTGTTCTTGATGGTGAGTTGAATGCCTCATTTGTTTGTTTCAAAGGAATCGTTTCTTCTTGAACAACTAAGCCCACATAACCTAATAATAGAGCTTAATTGTTGACATTGTGTGTGCCGGAAAAAAAAGTTCTACCATTCCAACAATTTTTTTAGATTGAAAATTGACCCGTTTTAATCAAACAAGTGAGCCTTACTATGTATATTATGGAAATAAACAGTTAGGGACTGACTTGGTACCACTTTGAGTTATTGCCCCAAAGACCAGCTTCTCTGCCCGTGTGATTTCCGTCTCCTAATATTTCACACAATTTGGCTTCTGGGATTGGGTTTATGGAATTTTAGAAGATGGTTTAGACTTTAGAGCAAATACCACACGACAGATAAGTGAACTTTCTTCACCTCTATGTAGTTGCCACATCAACTGGTGAGTTTTTCATGGTTGCTGTTTTTCATCATCTTTCATGTTTTCCTCATCTGATTTGTGCATATATGTTCCGAACTCAATTTGTGCATAATTTGTGCTAAAAGGGTAAATCTGTGCATATATGTTCCGAACTCAATTTGTTGACGATCAGTGATCTTCTGCTGCTTCTGTTGGTCTTCTTCTTCTTCCTAACTTCATCTGTTGCCTTCATCACTTGCAAAGTTTTGTACTCCATTGTGTTTAACAAATTGTTGAACAATCTTATGTGCTTGATTTTGTTTTTGCAGCTCAATATCTCATCATCTGATTTGGTTCATCGGTCAAGTTCAAGAGCTCTTCGAACTCTACAGGTGATTTCTTTTTGTGCCCTTGACACCTCTTAGTATCTGAATTTATAATATTATGTTTATTTGATTATTAGATTTTGTGTTAGTGAATGATTTCTAAAATGACAGCAAAAACAAAAGATTAGTTTCACAATGCAATTAAGGTTTAGTCCTTAAATCCCAATTTACTTATCACGTGTTAAGAGATGTAGCAGTTGCATAATGGATTTGCCTATGGATTATATTTGTATATTCATTTCAGTTTTTATACATTAGATAAATACCAACCTGCTCGAGTTTCTTCTCCTTGATCCAACTCCCACATCACCTTCTTCTTGCAAACTATGCTTAAAGCTGCAATTCGTGCCTCTTTCATGTTTTCCTTTATTCAAAAATACAAAAGATACACCTCTCAATATACGACATCCAAATTGGGAATAAATACACAGTATAAACTGAATTTGAACAAGGAACATACCCAAGTGTATCCATTATCAACCTAAGTTAGGCACACCTGAAAAACATGAAATGACAGCTTCTGTACCTCTTATTTTCAAGCATTTTTCTCCTACATAGAAGCCAAAACAGATTATAATGTCTAAATGAAAGTTGTTCTATGGCCTCTTATGGTTCTACTCGAATTGGAATCACCCCATTTGGATCATCGATCGATTTTATACAAAATTTACAAAAACACAGGGACTGATCCCGAGTAAACTGTGATCAGTCCCAAAAACACACAATTTTGAGCCATTTATAATCTCAACTGGGTTTGAGGCCCTTCATAAGAGTTGTAGTATACATTTAGACCGTTCTACCTGTAAAATTTGAGCTCATTCGAACTTACGGTTTGAGAGTTATGCACTGTCAAAGAAGCACGGTTCCTTTTATTCTCCGTCTCTCCCTATTTTAACTGTATGGTTTTGTGTGGTTTAAATTATATATACGTTAAAAGTTAATATGGTCGAATGGTCAGAAATTTTTGAATGTAATAGTTGGATAGCGGTATTTTCAAACCCTTGATTTAGTTATGAGCATACGCGGAATAATATTGTGTAACTTGTGAATCTGATGAAGGGATCATCTCGATCGCACATTTTAGTTGAAATTGCTTCGCGATCGAAAGTCTGATCAGGTTGTGGAATTGTTTATACAGTTGTACATGGATGTTTTAAGCTGTGGAGTAATGTTCTCGTGTTTATTTTGATGTTTTAAGCTGTGGAGTAATGAGTTTATACTGTTGTACATGGATATGATAATCTGTCAAACCCCTATTTAGAGTGAGTTTTTGTTTAATTTCTCTCTGAACTTCATCGTCCCTCACATATGGGTCTGTTGACAATGGCATTATGATGTTATTTAGTATAGTCTTTTTGCTTGTTGCCTTGTTATGCATTCTAATGCTGGTTAGTATCGTTTTTTTGTTGTTGTTTTGTTATGCACATCAACCATGCATCTAGGAAAATGGGATGAAATATTGATACATGCTCTCAAATTCCCGTGCCTTTTATCTTCTCTCAAATACCAACTATTTCAATACAAGTTTAACCTCTTTTCGTGTCTCGTAGTGTACAAACATGTTTTGATATCTCAATCTGTAGTTATGCTCACATCTCACTTTTGGTGTCTCGAAGTGTACAAACATGTTTTGATGACCAGGTCCTGGTCCTTTTGCAGGTCATTGTTTATATTTGAATTAAGTTTTCTGGTTTTTGAACTATAAATATGCTTGCTTGTTTATCTTTTAGCTCCTAGACATGGTTGTAATAGAAGTCCACTACATGCTTGTGTTCAAACAACATTAAGGGAAGGTTTTTTGGGTGTGGTTCTATAAGGAGACTCAAAGTATGGTTCCATCTATAACATTTGTGGTGTATCCTGTTATTTTCTTTTTTGTTGATAACTAAAATTATTTATCAACATTTGCCTCTTCTCTCATTTTTTGGTCATCTGGATCTTAATGGGGGCATTGGGGAGGTTTTTTGGGATGATGGTAAAAGGGAGTGAAGGGTAAAGGTGATAAGGCTTTTGAACTTGAATAGGAGCAATAAGGAGGTTCTTTTGGGAGTGTGGATTATTGGCTGGAGATTACTGAATATGGTGTACAGGGGTCTTATTTTTGAGCTTCATATCAGTTTGTTTGTGGAGGGTGGGTTTTTTGGTTTTATTGCTTTCATCAAACATGAATATGGGCATTTTTTTGGTCTGATTCATGGATTGATTTCCTTCCTTGGGATTTGTCATTTTAAATATTTATATTTTCATTCAATGCTTATGTAGATATAAGGTTAAAATGGTCATTTTAGTTGTTAAGACTATTCATGGTTTTATTGCTCTCGCTACCGCTTCGTCAGGTGTTGCTGCCAATAATATGCCCGGAGGGAGAACAGCTCATTCTCGATTCAAGATTCCCCTCAATCTTGATAACAACTCAATGTGCAACATAAAGAAACAAAGTGGGGCTGCTCAATTGCTTCGCAATGCAAAAATTATCATTTGGGATGAAGCATCAATGGCTAAAAGGCAGGCGGTAGAGGCGCTTGATCGAACAATGCAGGATATCATAGGTGTGGCACTCCCATTTGGTGGAAAAATAATGGTTATGGGAGGTGATTTTAGACAAGTCTTACCGGTTGTGAGACGTGGAACCCGAGCACAGATTGTAGATTCTAGCTTACGGATGTCACCACTATGGTCAACGATTAAAAAGATACGGTTAACTCTCAACATGAGAGCACTAACTGATCCATGGTTTTCAGGATTTCTATTACGAGTCGGTGATGGAAATGAAGAAGCGTTGGACGAAAAGTTTATTCGCATACCTGATGACATGACCATTCCTTATACCGATAATGTTGATCCAAAAGATGCTCTTATTGATGCAATCTTTCCATCTCTGCAAATCAACGGAGCTGATTCAGATTATATCATTTCCAGGGCGATATTATCAACTAAAAATGAGAACGTTGATGAGATAAACGATAAGTTGATCAACAAATTTTGCGGAGATGAAAAGGTATATTACAGTTTCGATGAAGCAGAAGATGATCGGAATAACTTTTATCCGGTGGAGTTCTTAAACTCACTAACTGTTAGTGGTTTGCCCCCTCATTACCTTCGGCTCAAAATTGGATGCCCAATTATTCTATTACGAAATATCGATCCTTCAAATGGCTTATGCAACGGCACCAGATTGATATGCAGAGGTTTTCAGCAAAACGTCATCGATGCAGAAATAGCCATTGGTCAGCATGCTGGAAAGAGGGTATTTTTGCCGAGAATTCCTTTATGTCCATCTGAGGATAACATGTTCCCATTCAAATTGAAGCGAAAACAGTTTCCAGTTCGACTTAGCTTTTCTATGACAATCAATAAAGCTCAAGGGCAGACAATACCGAACGTAGGTGTTTATCTACCGGAATCTGTATTCTCGCATGGACAACTTTACGTGGCGTTGTCTAGAGGGATATCACGGGGAACTACAAAGGTATTAGTGAAGCCTGTGAAAAAATTCAATCGTGTTGGAGTCTACACATCTAACGTTGTGTATAAAGAAGTTTTACGTGATGAATAAGGTACAATCAACTAATTACTATTACACATATGTACAATATGTTTAGATTTAAAATAATTATGTTTTTTTTGCAGAACATGCTTGCGTATTGATGCTTCACATGTCCTAGCATATTATGAATCTACGGATGTGCATTTTCACATATGATTGTCATGTCACTTTTGATTAGTCATTATTTTCAAACTTTTAACGAGTTGTGAATATATGGATTTTGAAACTCGACACTTTTGCGATTATTTTCATATATATCTTGTAAATAAACATATTTTATGGTAGTAACCGTTTTGCAAATAAATCATACTAACCTATAAAAAAATTGAGAGAAAACGAGAATAATATGAACAAAAACCATCGGTGACAGAAAAGTTATTTGCTTTAGAAATTGTGATTCACCCGATTTGTCAACATATAACATATTGGTTGTCAAATTGATTGGTTGTCAAATGTATATGAAGTAACTACGGAATTTGGATTGGATTTGAATGAGAAATTGGTGTTTTTTGCAGAAAATATTTACGAATGAGTGCATTACAAAAACTAAACAACATTCTGGATATACGGATGACATTATTTACAAATGATTGTATTTCTTTGTTCAGTCAAGAAATTTCAAGTTTTGTAATTAGTTTTGAGTAATGGATTTAGAAGCCCAATATGTGTGCAATTATTTTTCCATTAGATTTTGCTAATACAACATGAAACCACGAAAGGGTGATGTTTGCTTTTAAAGATTGTGATAAGAAACTAATTGGACATGAGATTCTTGCATGTTGCCTAGACTTGGCAAACCACTCTCACCATTTCTATTTTATCCCCTTGGTGATTGGCCCTCCTTTAGAAATAATTTTTGTTGGCTCTTGGATATGATTTTCTTTCAACTTTATATATTAGTTGACTTGCAAATTAACACGCAAACTCATGAAATAAAATCGAAAGTGATAAAGAAACATTGTTCATGGCTAAACTAATGTTTCGGAATTGTGATTCACCCGCGCTGCATCGCGCGGGTACACCACTAGTATATGTATATATATAAAACCAATAATTTGATATCCATAAGTTAAAACATTAAAAATACACATAACAAAAGGTTTACATCAATCCAAAAACATTAAAAAAACACATAACGACAAATTTTATATCAATCCAAAAAAAAAAACACAAAAAATTTATTTTTTTAACCGGGTCAACCCGGGTTTTTACCGGTTTTCTCAAAAACCCGGCAGTTCGATCCGGTTCATAAATCCCCAAAAACCCGGTGATAGTTGACCCGGTCTCTCGACCGGTTCCCGGTTCAACCGGTTGAACCGGCCGGGTCGATCCGAGTTTTAAAACATTGCATAAAAAACTAGGTCCGCAATTAACCATTTCATTTCCGGTTTTATCAAAATGGTCATACGTCCGCAAAAACCTGCAGACTTAATTAAATGACAAAAAATAATTACATTTTCTACCCCTTTCCGTAAAAATAAAATTAAAAAAAAAACTACCTCCACAATTACGGACCTGGCCCCTAGGCTTTTAAAATTTACACTTTATATTTGCAAAAAGCTACTTCCGCAATTGCAGACCTAGGTTTTTGTAGACCTATGACTATTTTGGTAAAACATTGAGAGAAATGGCTAAGAGGTAAAATCATGACTATTTTAAAATTTCTCAAAAAAAAAAAGAAATTTACTTATTTTTTTAAGATATAAATGTAGATAAAATTTGAATATTCAAATATCTTGGGATACCGTAATTTTTTGACTCGTAATTCGAATCGAATTCGCAATCAAGATGATTATCTTTTAATTGTTTATTTTTTTTCATATGCTCGTAATTTTTTCATTGTGTGTTTGTGGTTAATCACATGCTTTTTCCTGCCATTTTCGGTCTCAATCACAAAGAATGCATTTGATGAGCCTGCCCCTAGCTTACCCAAAAGCACCGGCCTTTTGTGTAATGGTCGGCCATAAGGAAAAGTGATATTTTTTAGGTGTTGTTTGATTCACAGAATTCAAAGGATTTCGAAATTTGTATGATCAATTCATTCGTTTGGTTTCCAAATTATATATATATATGGATGGAGATGAGTCAACTGTTTTTGGGTTGATCTGGATCGTTTAAGTTAATCTGAAAATTTGATCTGGAACGTTTAAATTAAAAGGTACTGTGATCCAGCATGACGTACAAAACTTAAAAGTTTTATTTCAACCGTTACACGTTTCCTCCAAATTAGCCCTAATTTCTCTCTCATTCATCGTGTGCGTCTCGGTCCACACCTCTGAATTCTAACCTCCACGTCCTAAGCATATGACAATATTCAACCCCCAAGAATGGAACTGGAAGGCGATTATGTGTCAAAGAATGGCGAATCAGACGGTGTTTAAGGGTTTTCAGGAGCCACAAATGGGAGAAAACAATCGTTGTTTGGGCTTCTCTGCATCTAGATTGATCATGATAAATTAGGTTCTCTGCTTCTCTATCCCCGTCTCTGATTCCTATCCTGATACAATCTCCATCTTTGATTGGTGATCCCCACGATAGCCACATGATATCCGGTCCATTCCCCGCTTCCAAAAAGAGAACCAACACACGGACAACCCCTAATCTATCTCGTCTGCTACTAAACCTCCTTCGCTCGGTTGATCAATCACGTTTTTCTAACCCATTTCAATTTTTGTGAAATTCAACTCCAAAGTGACTTCCTTATTTGATTAATCAGTTCAGCTTACTGTTTTTTTTTCTTTTAAATTTTAGTTTTATCGAATCTTAACTTCCGTTCCATTGCTCGATCTTTTCTCTTCAATTCACGCTTCTGGAATGACATTCGATCACGAGGTTTGTGTCTTAGCTGCTAACTGTTATTTGTTTGTTTCTTGGTTAGTTCGATTTTAAGTTGATTGAATCTAGCAGGCACTCCCAATTATATGATTTGTTATATTGTGCCACGATTAGTAACATTGGATTATGATTTTGATTCAGCTTTTTATTTAGTTGATCTTTATGTAGATTTCGTTGTCTTTTGCAGAAATTCATAGGCCAGACCTTGATTATGGCGGATATATATCTGCTTTATCGACGGTTGGATAGTTTATATTGACCTTGGTTGTCGGATAAGCTTTGTAACTGACAGATAAGAAATAATGGATTATACGGATGGTTGTGAATCAGGGTCATATTTATGGTTATTTGGATTCAACTTATACTTATTTTCAGCAAGCTGTTGATGAGGTATTCCTGTTTGAAAATCACTATCTTCACTGACCAGTTATTGTCCATCTCTAAAATTAAAGACGTCGTGGTTGGTGAATTACTTCAGGATGCTTGTGGTAGACTTATTTTTTATTCTCCATCTCTAAAATAAAATATTACATTTGTCATGCCAGTCGTCAATCTGAAAAAAAAAAAAAGTAGCCTTAACCAGTACGCCACAACCCTTGTGGTTTACATTTAGAAGTTGTGATGCATAAAGTTGATTTATTACAGGGTTCTTCTATGCATGCCCCAACTCAATAATTTCTCTCTTAGAGCCCTTGGTGCCCTGTAGTTGTGGTCTCTTTGTCTCTTCAAGGCATTTTTCGTGGTTTTAAGGACACAAATACTCCTGTAGTATGTCTAGGCAAGTTTTTTGGTATCTTTTTTGTTTATAGTTATTTAATAAATTTTTTCTGTTAGTTGATATTTTTCTTCTTGTGCAAGCATTGGTAATTGTTCAGCTGTTCTTTTGTTTCCCTTACTTATGTACTACTTCAAGTTAGGTGTAACCTGAGCTGCCATTTCTACCGTTATCTCACAGTATGTCAACCTCTTTTATGAGATACTTGTATCATGTTAAAAAGCGTTCATTAAGCCACCATGTCAAGCGAGCGATTGTTGCTGAAAATCTATGAAAATTATTATTTGCCGCTTTTAAATGATTTTATTACCTTTGTTGAAGTGTTAAAGCTTTATGTTGTGTTTCAGATACATGATCACCTTTTATTTGATATGGCACCTTAATAAAAGAGTTGTATTACTGCCTCTAAGGCTTGGAGCACTACAATTTGGTGGCTATATGAAATCTGAGAGTAACATTCTTCATTAGGAATTTTTTCTAAGCAAATCATATATGTGTATATATATATACACGCACAATTTACTAGCAAGATACGTTTTGTGCTCAATTTGATAGTTTTGATTCGTTCTTGATTCGTTTTGACATATTTACCAGACTTTTCACATATCCATTTTATCAATATTTTGTGAGCAATTAATGCACGAAAAGGAACTTTTGGATTGAAACTTCGCGTAAAGGAACTGTTAAATTTCTTGGAATCGCCAAATCCCATAATTCATTTCTCAACTCGTATTCCTTTAGGTGGTTTTCTTTTTGGAAGAACTCTTGCGGTACTTACGACAACAACTCTGGGACATCAATGGTTGCTCGACAAGGTCCTATAGTTATGGCTGCTCACCAGATATGTTTACAAGTATGGTTGGCCGTTTAAATTCATCTCAAATTGAATCTTAGCCGTTTAAATTAAAAAGTACAAGTTTTTTTTGCATTTTGTACAGGTTAACCTAAACTTTCTTCCACGTCCCTAAATCATCTCCACCACGTTTCCTCTCAAACATCTCTTCCACTTCCCAGAATCATGTCCCCCACTTTCCTCCAAAATCGTATTCCAATTCCAATTTCTTCCAACCTTCTTTACAATTTCTTAAATTTTTGCTTCTTTAATTTGTTATCAACTGAGCCTCCCCTAAATTGGGCATAATTTTTATTTAGATATATGATTTGGGTATTCCTGCAATTCATATATGGAATGTGAGATTGTGGGATCCAATTGGTTCTTTCATTTGCATATTTCTAAACATGTTCTATACTTGATATTACTTTAGTTTACTATTTCACACCTCTAAGCATCAAAACGTTTTTTGGTTCCTTTGAAATATACCCTCAAGATTTTTGTCTATATTTTCTTTTGGAACTTAATTCCCTTAAAATACACCCTCAATCAGTTTGCTTTTACCCTCTTAGTTATGCTGCAATTGCTTCCAGGTCCCAATTGGTTTTTTTTTCACTTATAATTTCAAGTTTTGTGACCTCACTTGTAGTAGTTTTCTTACCCAATTGTTTTCTTGAATAAGTAGGTAAGAAAGTTTGACGGGAAACGACTAATAACTTGGGGTGTGACTGTGTGTAGGTTGTTCTACAAATGATTGAATGAGTGATTATCATATTGAACCATTGTAGTTGGCAATTTTATCCTCGACATTACCTGCAAAATACGAAAAGATCACTCTGGTTATTGGAATGTACCTAAAAGAGTACATCATGTCCACATCTGGCTAGCCTGAGTACTCTTTTCACAACTTTCTAATAAAATGATTTTTCCGTCTTGTATTTTTGCAAGCATGTTGGTTCTTTATAAACGAATAGGTAAGTATAATAGTTTAAATAACACCTTGCTAACACATTGGGAGATATTCTATTTTCTTCAATAGCTTAATCTGCCATCTCTAAAATTGCATATAGTTGTTTTGTGATTATGTGCAAGTCGCCTATAGTTTGAAGATTTTAGTTTATGCTAAGAGGTTGTTATGTGTTTTAAATCTCTTAATTGCAGGTGGCTCGTGTCTCTCTGCCTCCTCTGTTGGATTAGTTTATTGAAGCATGAAACTCAAATACCTTCAGGTACTGCATTGTTTCTTACCTGTTAATTTAATCTTTCAAACTTTTATTTGAATAATTTTATATGTATTTTGTTCTCCATCTTCACATTTTGTTTTGTTGATAATAACACAAGTCAATTTCTAGTTTTGTTCTATTACCAACAGTTTATAGTATATTATATTGACTTCGATCCATACGAAGAGAATCCCGGAACTGGCCAACAGTTTATAGTATATTATATTTGACTTGATAGCTTATTATTTATGCAACTTGCTTTCACTGTTCCACTGAGATTGGTAAAGTTGTACTTGAATTAGCTGCAAAAAGCAATCTTAAACCAGTGAGTTTAGAACTTGGTGGGAAATCTCCTTTCATTGTGTGTGACGATGCCAATGTTGATGTGGCACATCTTGCTCTCTTCTACAATCAGGTTCCAATGATTTCGTTTAATTGGTTGCTACCAAATTGCTATATATATATATATATATATATATATATATACAAGTCTGTTTAGTTTGGTTCCCTTCTGATGCCATTCACTCCATTGTCGGAGTTCGTTGAAGACTTTGTTTTGTGTCTACAAGGCACAAGCGTAACATGGTTTTTGCTATGATCTAATACTGGGTAGTCCGTTGATTGCTGTTATAATCATCTATATATATACATATACATATATATATATATATATATATAGGGTTGGGTTCCGATGAGAAGTATATATATACATATATATAGGGTTGGGTTTCGGTGAGAAGTTGAGTTCGACGTGAGAAGCGTGATAATTCGTTATCAACCGTTGGATGAGAAATAGATGAATATTAGGATGAGATGCACCAACCTGCACCGGATCAATTCCCTTCTAAACCACAATTCATGGGAAATCATTTGATTAAAAGTGATCCACGATTTAGATCCACTTCTCACGTTTCTCATGTTAACACTAACTTCTCACACGATCCTTCGCCTATATATATATATATATATATACTTGCGTTATTTGTTATGATCCTGATAAGCGTGTCTGACTTGTGTGATCAGACATCAGCAATGGAAATCGGTAAGCACCAGATCAGATCAGGTGAATGCGATTGCTCACGGGTTACATATAGAAGATGAATTTCCAGTCAGTTGGGAAGGATAGGGCACAAAGTTTGGTGAAGGTTGCAGGCTTGCAGCCCGACTAAACAGATGGTTAGATCCCAAGAACAACCTTGCTTCGACCGTGATCTACTTGGTAAGTGATGACTGCTGCGCAACTCCTTATTTACGTAGGCCCGGATGCTTTATTTATCACCAGGTAGAGATGATTTGACCGACCCCTTGAACCGATAACCATCTTTCGGCTAGATAGAGAAGATGACCAAGATTTCGTGATCCGCTGCCGAACACAAGTCCAAGGCAATAAAATATGAAAAATTTTGCACTACATGTCTGGAACCATGATATACATTGACGGTGCACAATCCGTTGTAAGGCCCCACATGCGTGCTTATATGGGAATATGGAGAACTCAGGTTCGAACTTGGGGTTCATCAGATTTGGTCATGGATAGGAGGATCACTTATAACGTTGTTTAGGAGTGAGATTATTGTTGCAACATGTGATGTTAAAAGATGAGTGGGATATACTCACACCTGTCAACATCAAACGTATTTTTTCTATTTTCAATGATTTGATTTAGCTAAAAAAAATTCAAATAGCAGGCTAGCAACATTATATTAATGGTATTTCTGAAATAAAAGATGGACATCTGAAAATGCATTCCAATTGTTTTGGTGGATGAACTGCATTTTTTTGGTTTGAATATATGTAATTACAATTGTATCAAGTAACCATAGGCGGAGTCTCTTATCAACTTGCTATTTAAGCAACTATAGTGTAGGCATTTGATTAATTTTATCACTTTGTGATCAGGGTGTTCAAACTTCTATAAATTGAAGAGATGCTAGGATTAAACATCAAATGTGAGCGGTGTTAGTTCACTCTATTTCTTCCTAGAAACTCTCTGTTAATATAGAGTATATTATTGTTTGAATTCATTTACTGCATAGATTTTCAGTAGTTGTCTCTTAAATCTTCATGAATCATAAGTCTAAAATATGCTCGACAATATACATATAGGATGACTGTTGACAATTTGGTTAACATGTTGTATACCCGACCAACGGACGGGTATTAAACTAGTTGAAATGTATATAATTCTTTGAATTTCACAAGTTAATTAATTCATCATTCCTTGGCATAAGTGAAAAAATTGAATTTCATCACTTTACATCCAATTTAACCAATACTGTCTACCCCTACACCCACCACGACCACACCACTACACCACATCATTATTGTAGCCGTTACAACCGCCACCCACTCCCATCCCATCGACTGCCATGCCACTATTGCCGTCGTCACTCTGGGGGAGGGCGGCACGGGCGCATGCCCAGGGCCCAAAAATATTAGGGGCCCAAATTTTTTCGTTAGTATATAGTAGTAGTCTAAAAAATTAATATATTAAAGAGACCCAAAAAATTGTAGCATATTATAAAAGGCAAAAAGAATTTCATACGTAATAAGGGCCCAAAAACATATAAACTAATTACATGTGAAGAACTAAACAAAAAAAATAATAATTGACCATTTGTTATATCCTATTGCTTTCAACGGATAACAACTTTAAGCTCATGTGCTTAGTGTTGCTATATGTTTTTGTTGGATACTTTTATCTATTTCTACTTATAATGACTATAGCTATTTGCTTATGTAGTTTGCGTAATTGCTTTTGTTCATTCTTACTATATATTTTTGCTTCTCTAGATGATATTGTACTATTGTTTGACAACCTACCTATTGATCTTATTAGTTATGATGTGTTACATGGCCTTGTGATTAGTAAATAAATTCTCCTTACTAAATGTATTCACTAATGTCTCTTATATATGTCATGTTCTATAAACTTTTAATCCTAACATCTTATTTAATAGAGCAAGAAAAGAAGGAAAAGAAAATTCAAATATTTTCATCAATTGTTTGACTTCTTAATCTTTCATTGGGATTCCACTATACACCACAATATTATATTTAAGTGCTCAATCAACAATTCATTGAGCTTGCAGATTATAGGTTTCACTCATTATTTATTCTTATTGGATCTAAATGAATCAACTTTTTTTTCCATATTCTTACTGATTCTCATTTGTCTATATGTCTAGAAAACATTGATAATATTCTCTATCATTGATTTCTCATTGACTTTCTCAATTACTTCCTCTACATAAGTTTTCTTTTTGTATCAAAATAACCCATGTTTCTTGTTTTGAACCAAGAAAAATTTTACCTTTTAAAATACTTGCCAACCATTGTAGATGGTCAAACTCATATCTATATATTAGGACTTCAAAATTATTCTTGTTTTTAGTACATTATACTCTTAGTTGCTAATTACCTAAGAAGTACATAAATCTTAAGTACTCTCTTATCTATCCTAAAAAAGAATAAGATTTATTTCCTCCATGAATTATTACCATTTCTTGTATTCATTTTTTTACTAATGAAATACATTTATTGACGGGCCTTACTTTTACATACGCCCAGGACCCATTAAATGTCAGGAACGGGCCTGGTCGTCGTCACAACTACCACCCCCAACCAAACCCCTCCCCTCTCCTGCCCACCCCCAACCAACCAACCACCATGCCACTATTGTCGTCGTCACGACTACCACCCCGCCACACCTCCACCCCACCCCATACACCCACTAACCCATCGACCACTGTGTCACTACTATCGTCATCACGATTATCCACCCTACCCTCTTGCTCCTACCCTACCAACCACCATGCCACTATTTTCGTCGTCACAACTACCATCCCCACTCTGTCCACCTCCACTTCCAAACATGCCTTGCCCGACACCAAGTCACTACTGTCGTCGTCATAACTACCACCCCCATAATGTAGGGATGGGGGCATGAGGGCGGGGGCAAGGTGGGTATGGGGGTTGTAGTTGTGATGCCGACAATAATGGTCTGGTGGTATTGGCGGTGGGACAGGGTGGGCGGTGGACTGGTAGATGTGACGACAACAATAGTGACATGGTGGTCGGTGGGGCAGGGGACGGGCGAGAGGGTGGGGCAGGGTTTCACCTCCCCCCCCCCCCCCAGGCACCACCAAGCCACTACTGTCGTCATCACAACTGCCACCCACACCTTCCCCCAAACATACATGGAGATTCCAATTTTTTTTAAAGATACCATTCAATTCCTACCAATCAACGTGCGGTCAAATTCCTTTGATGATTCCAATTCCACCAAATTCCATATCGTGAACAAAACACCCGCTTAGATCCTATCCATTGTTGAAGGAAGGACCCTCTATGATACATGGGATTCCCTCTTATTTCGACTGGGTTGACATGCATATGTTGTAGGATTCTAGTGAAGCGAGTTAAGAAATATAATCAACAATCAGAAAAGAAGAAAACATTTTCATTTGTTGGAGGACTACAACTTATTTTCGGCTACTACAATTAGAACGGAATTGAATCAAATTTGACCACGTATTTGGTTGGCTGAGAATGAAATGAAATATGTCAAATGAATTGAAATTTATTTATTTCATTCATAAAATATAACTCTAGAATTGTAAAGAAATAATGATAAATAACCAAATTAGCTTTTATGACATTTTTGTACATCCTTACTTAAATGATAAAACAATATAAAATGATAAAATTAATAACAATATTAAATCATTTTGTTTTGTTTTTGATTTGTTGGAGATCCTATAAGGGGAGGTATGGGGTATACCCCTTCTCCCTATAGGATCTCCAACAAATAAAAAACAAAACAAATACAGTTAAATTGGATTTAAAAATTATTTGTCTATTTTAAAATTAAATTAAAAAATCTTTGGCTAATTAATGGAATTATAATTTTTTGACTAATGCATAGAAATGATGAAATGCAGAATTCAAGAAATTTGTGATTCCAATTCTCCATGGGATTCCTTAAAACCAAAAGCCCCAAGCATGCAACCATACCATACCATAGCTTTTACCCGACTACATCATCGTTTTATTTCTTTTAACATACAATACAATTTCTATCTCAAGTGAATGAATACAATATAAGATACAACTCTGAATGCACAAAGTATAAGTTAGTTTAGCATAATGTTTAACAATTATCTATATATTCTACATAACATATACACATTCTATATATCTTTTACTTGCAAACTGGCTGGGCGTGTTAAGGATGACATGTAATGCTTAGACATGTATCCTCACCTTCTTCATAACTTCCCTCAATTGTTCCTGTCAGTCAAAACAATATGAGATAAGTGAGTGTGGGCCCCACGATGGTCGCAAACCGAATGGGCCCCACTAAGACGTGTTGAACGTAGGAATCATGTGATATGTATATGTATACCTCAGAGATGAATCATCTTGATGAAGAACTGGAGTCTACATCTGATATTCGTGCTTCTGATTTCTCATTCGAATATCTGAACGGAAAAACGAAAAAAAAGAATGTGCATTGCTTAGTTGTACTGTAACGAGTAAATGATGCAGAATCAAGATTAAAAGGAGATAGTACTTACGTTGAGAGTATCGTCACCCATATGAGTTCCACGCAATCCACCCAAAGAAGTCTTTGCTCCACAGGAATAACACCATAAGTTATCAAGTGTGCAAATGGCCATAGTTTCCATCCAGCCTAGTACAGTATCAATCAAACAAAACAACGCTTGTTCATTAATGATCCCTTACATAATTGCTGAGAGGCTGTTTTTGTGGTCACAAAGGAGTAACATTATCGATTTTACCAAGGCTTGCTCGCCCCTTGCTAAAGATAGTTGATGAGCTTGTACGTGCATTTAGTAAAATTATTTTACGACCAACTTGAAAACCACCCAACCACAAGGGTTGTGGCGTAGTGGTTAAGGCCCGGGGAGATGTGGTGGAATATCCCATCTGCCCAGGAATCGAATCTAGGCGTACACAATAATCGTGGCCACTGAGTTTATCAGGGCTGATTTCTTGCGGTCATAATTTGCCGGAATTAGTCTAGGCATAGCCTAGGACACCCTTCTAAAAAAAACTTGAAAACCACCCCTTTGAACTGATACCCCATCCATTTTCGACTATTAGCAATTTAGCCAAACACCAAGTACTACTCCATTTGACATCTTTGGCCCTATTTCAACTGGTTTGCTATATGCTGCCTAATTCTTATGCACTTACGCATATATATTTCAATAAATTCAATATCTATGAGATTATAACCTTCAATAAAAGCAAGAGATGTTGGTGAATGATATGATAAAAAAGAATTTCAGTTTATACTTTTGTTTGACATAAGATGGAAATGATATTAAGAATCTTCCACAACCCACTAACTTTGAAACTTATTATCTACTTAGTTATGCAATTATCAGTACAAAGACATACTCAAGTCAAGAAACTTGAAGTCATTCACTTTGGTCATTTTTCTCTATTTTGTGGGTCCCATCTCCATTTATCCTGACATCATTGAAATACAAAAAATGGCCCAAAATGATTTTTAGCTAGATTATGTTCCATCTACAGTAGAGTATCAAATGGTAAAAAGGGTCTCTTACCGTCAACATTGGCAAGAATGTTGCTTTGAGTTCATTGAATATATTCGCAGGAGACTCCAAGCGCAGTAATCCCAAAGCCACAAAATAGATGCTGTTCCACACTGCTGCCCAAGCTGTTTGGTCAAATGCAATTTTAGCAGGAACTACCCACCAATCTTTGGAAGGAATAAGAGCCTACAACAAACATAATGAAATGCCGATATTCAAAATAGTCTTTACATGCAAGTGTAATGAATCAATCTTCAAAGAACAAATACACACACACTCCAATATGAAATTTGCAAAGGGTTAATTACCATGAACACAAAATGTACGCCAATTGGACAAAATATGCAACCTGTTCTCCAAATAATTATTTTGATAAAAACTGGAAATAATACATTCATGCTAGATAATGCACATAAGCATTTCCGTCATGACAAATAATCAAGCCTGCACAATGCTGGTTTAGTCTATTTTATATATATATATATAGTGTTTGGTTCATTTGAGAAATGGTAAATATATGAGAAATAGAGAAGTAATCCTAGCCATTCATATGGTCAAGATCGGCTTTGACTAGTCAAATGTTGCGGCTTTGACCGGTCAAAAGTTGCGGCTATCCCAAAAATAGAAGGACAATTTCGTAAATTTTACAAAATACACGGGTTGTGTTCATATATGAACATGTATAATTCACATATGAACTATATGTTCATATATGAACCAGTGCAATTCACAACTGAACTCTTTTAACTGATTCATATATGAACCTTTGTGATTCATATATGAATCTGTATGAATCATAAAGATTCATATATGAATCTGTATGAATCACAAAGATTAATATATGAACCTTTGTGAATCACAAAGATTCATATATGAATCTGTATGAATCACAAAGATTCATATATGAATCACAAAGATTCATATATGAATCAGTTGAACTAATTAACATATTCATATATGAACTCATCCCATGTATTTTACGAAATTACCCTTCTACCTACTATAGACCACACAAGGAATTATCCGGTGCTTCGCGGTCAAAGCCGCAAATGTTGACCAGATGAATGACTAAGATTACTTCTCTATTTCTCATATATTTACCATTTCTCAAATGAACCTCTCCCTATATATATATATATATATATATATATATTATATGTGAATTGACGGATGACTGATAAAATGTATAGCAGAACACGGGTATCACCTCACAGAATTGGTAATAGAAATGAGAAAGGGATCCATGGAGAGCGAACCCAACAAGACCTGATCGGAACAAGCGAGTCCTATCAAACTCAAATAGTGGCTTCCCTTCAACACACTGCAAAAAGTCATTTATAAAACCATCTATAAACAATTGAAACCGGAAAGAACATGTTAAAAAACAAAACTTTGCAACAAGTTAAAGAACTTGCTTGTGCAATCCAATCGCCTATAGAGTAAACAATCCCACTTATCACCATCTTAGCCAATACGGGATTTTCTTTAAGGGCTTCTTCATAAGCAATCCAATTGTGTTCCGGAGCATATCTAAGTATCTCGTAAAGGGTCCATCCCTATATGACACAAGTAAAACAAGATAAATAAGTTCAACAGATAAGCTTGTCCAAGTTGCTAGGACCTCCTCAAGAAGTCCTGAGTTTCAATGCCATACTTGTTACTTCGTATATTGCCACCACTCAATATTTTAGTTGATGAAAATTTCACCTGCTCTTACATTAATCCATGACAAATACCATTGATTCACCTAAACTTTCCTCATTCTTTAATTGATCTTAAGCTCAAAGCATCAAACTTTTTATGTACCCAACATATGCAGAACTGTATAGTAAATTTTGAGCACATCATGAAATGTAAAAACAAGAAGGAAAAGAGAACCCTGATTAAAGATCGGGATGCTCCACAGTCTCTAAAACCAGATATATGCTTTTAGTTGTGTGATCATACTGATTACTTTTAGAATCCAAAAGTGATAACTTATATGAAGCAGTTAACTTTTCAAACCATAATACTCGGCTTTCTGTTGCAAAAAAAAGAACACTACAATTTCAAGAGCAAGTGATTTTGAAATAAGATATCAACTACGATTGTTATACTTGCTGTTACATGTCTATCATTCATCCAAACTCGCTCATTGTTGCAAACTGTAGTGATGATATTGTGTTTTAGCAACAACAATGGTCACTAAAATGTACTTGAATTTCATTGATATAACACCATGCTACAGTTATATACATGAATTCAATTTTGAAATTGAAAATTAAAAGTCAGTGGTTCCAAATTTTACATAGATGTTGTTGGTGATTTAACTCAAAGTACATTATATAGGCATGCCTTGAAGCAACTGCTAGGCACACTTTGTAGGACTTTTGCTCATATATTCTGTTGGGGAACTATTATCATAAATTAATGAACAGCCAAAAACTCATATTTGGTAATGGTAATTTTTGCTTTTCAAAGATAAAAACATAAAATAAAGGTCAAAGTGGAGTCTAGGACTAATTCATAACAAGTTGAAATTTTAAAACAATCCATAAAGTGAGCAAAACTATCCCCAAATAGAATCACGTAATTGCATAAAGAATTAGGAAATTTCAACGACAATTGGTTAAGAAATCAAAACTCACATGCCAATACTCGTGATCAATGGTGAGCAACCTAGTGACAGCAAGAGTACCAACACCAAGAACAATAGAAGCATTAATTGCTTTACCCACAAACCTATCGATTCCTTCAGGCCCAATTCCATCAACTAATTCCTTGTCTAATTCACTTCCAGTTTGTTCGTCTTGATTCAAATTGGAGATCCTAATCTCTTCCGCAACAACCTCTCTGTCCTCTGCAATTGAGTTGATTCTATGAGTATGAGCCTTCCTTGATTGGGTGAAGAATTTAGACGAAGAGAAGGAGAAGGGGGTTAAAGATGAGATGGGTTTTTTGTTGGGTGGAGAGATTTTGAAGAAATAATTATTGTTCAAGGTAGCCATGGCCGCTGAGTGTCGTCTTGTGTATGATCGATCAGAACAAGTTTTGGTTAAAGGCAATTTTTATATATATAATTGCAAAAGTAGTCCTTTAAGTTTTGGGGATTTAAACACTGCAACGTGGGTTTAATATGTCTTTACATTTTCTTCAGCACACAATTACATACAAGTTTGACTTTTGCATTTATGAAATTATTTTAGAAATTAGAAACAGAATGATTTCCAACAATTAAAAGTCAAAACTTTAAAAAATAATTACATTATCTTCAACACATTATAAATATGTAATATATTATTAAAATATTCTATAACTTTATCATTTAAATACACATTTTATAAAAAGATTATATAAAATAATAATAATCTAATCTTATTTATGAAAATTTATAAAAAAAAAAAAATAATTTTAAAGAATTATTTAAACTTAAACTTTTCTCTATTTTTAAGAAGAAAAATATAAACACTTCGTTGGAATGGAATTTTCCGATTATGTTTTTAATAACCATAGAAAAGTTTATGTACTTTTACGTTATATATTTGCTTGTAGTGAAAAACGTTGTAATTTTTTATAGAGTTAATTATAAGAGTAAACTATGATTTTCGTCCCTGTTGTTCATTGTTTATAACGATTTTCGTCTCTGGTATTTAAAAACTGTTTTTTTGGTCCGTGTGGTTTACAATTTGTTGCTATTTTCGTCCTTTTTACTAACTCTGTTAAATTAATCCGTTGAATCAAGGACAATTTAGTCTTTTTATTCTTTTACAATTGTCCTTTTTTATTTAATATAATATGTATATTATTAATATTAAAAAACCCCCCCAAGAACTCGCTGCCACTCCCTTCAGTCCCTTTCCCTCCGTCGACAAAGTCGAAACCGTCCGCCAACCCTTTTCAGGTGAACGACGACCACAACACCATCATCTTCGACCAACACCTGCAATCTATTCCTCGACTCACCATCAACACTGAAACCACCTCAACCCATTTTGTATTGGATCCCTGGTTCAAACTGCTTCAAATCCCTCTCGTCCTTATGGTATAGTGTGATTTTTGCGTGGAGGTGGGGGAAGAACATATGTCAAGAGAGAGTGAATTAAATAGGTTTTTCGTTCCTCGTTTCAATCCTCTCTCGTCCTTAGTGATCTTTGATTTTCGTCCTTGGTTTCCTCCCATGGTAGTGTGATCTTCGGGTGGGGTAGGGGAAGAACATAGGTTAAGAGAGAGTGAATAATGGGAGAGAGAAGACAACGTTGAAAGGAGCTCCTCCATGAATTTCAGAAGTTGTTTCCTCCAAAAAAATGGAAACAAAATAAAACAAAAACAGAAAAAATAGCTCATCAGCACAGTCTACAATAAACTGAAATGCCATTAGGTTTTGGTTAAAATTTACGAAAATGCCACTCACCAGATTCAGAGTGTTGTGCTCCTTGAATGTTTCCTCCAGCACCGCCGCCTGATCTTTCAATAGCCAGAGTTTCTTCCTCGCCGCCGATGCATCTCCCGCCGTCCTCCTCCTCCACCTCGCCGCTGACTCCGTGAGAGCTCGATACTCCCTCCGCCTCGTTCTCTCTCTCTCGATTCTCTTCTCGCTCATGCTCGACACCGTGCTGTTCGACGACTAAACCAATGCATCGTCGTCCCGTTCCGCCGTTAACGCCACCAGAGCCGATCTAGACGACGACTAGTTGACGTTGATTCCGCGAGCGTAAGATCTTGTATCCGCATTCAGATTTACTTTTCCGATCAAACAACAAATTAAGAAACTCATGAAATTTTTTGATTTTTCTCGAACAAATTCGGATGAATCTGTACATCTACACGTGCGTGTGTGCGTATGATCGATTATCTCGGCATGTGTGTGTAACTACACACATTTTACGCACATCGGCGTTTTTGTATATAACATGGATCGAAATCTGTTGTTTAAGAAGTTGTTTCCTCCATTATTTCCAAAAGGCAACTAACAATGGGAGAAACCATGGGAAGGAGATCGATGGGAGCAAACTTGGGGAAAGAGATGGATGTTACACGACCATTGGAGGTGGTGCTGGTGTTCACCGGAAAACAGGGGGGAAAGACGATGAGGAGGCAACCGGGGGGGGGGGGGGTGTCTGGGCAGGGATTATTCTTACATGAAGCATCAACTCCAGCTATATAAAAGCAAGAAACCGGTAAGGACACAGGGAAATAAGGGTTTAATATTGATATAAATTCTATTTTTTTTATTGTGTTATACTTCAAAATTTTAACTGAAAATATTAACAAGTAAAAAGAAAATAATGTCCTTGACTTAACTGAACTTTTTAACAGAATTAGGCTCAAGGACGAAAAAAGAAACAAAATGGAAACCACAAGGACAAAAAAAAAACAGTTTTTAAAGACCAGAGACGAAAATCGTTATAAACAATAAACCACGGGGATGAAAATCGTAGTTTACTCTAATTATAATTTAAAATGTTGTAATTTTTTATAGGAGTTAGTTATGAATTAAAATGTTGATAACAAAATAAAATCTTAAAAAAAGTTATTTAAGTCCATGAAATTGTTTGCCTTAATTGACGATTAAAAAGTAGGGTTTTTATTACTTTAAATGCTAAATTTAGCGTATAAGAATTCACCCCAACTCAAGTAAACAAATTCTAATTATAGGTGGGAATTATGTAAAAATTAATTAATTTATGTTAAGTTTTAATTTAACAAATTAAGCAAGTAAATGATATCCGAGTGAACCCTAAAATTCATTATTACAAACAAGGTACTTGAATCTTAAAATTAATGATTAGGATCCTTGTGTTATCAATTTCGTTATGAAGCGAATCCCTTACCCTAATGCAACTACCTTTCTTCCCTTCTGATCGTCCCTTTGATTCCCTTCAAGAGGTTTATTCGAAGATAAAATTAGAAAATGGGAAGAGGCTTGAGACCAATGGTCATATCTGTTGGGATTTGCTTGTTATATTATCCCACATAGAGCAATTGAGAAAATCTTTGTTGCCTTATAATAGGATTCCCCTACCTATTGTCAAAATGGGTTACCTGACCAAGTGGGTTAGCACATATTAAAAGTCAAGATGGGCCTTGGGCCTTGGGTCTCTTGGCTTTAATTAGAGATATTTACGCGGGTTGATGAGAGGTATCTATATATATCTCAAACTCTCGTTCTTGGCAGAAATAGTCATAATTTCTGGGTTTCTCCTCTCTTGTTCTATACACACGATTCATACGGAAGCGTACTTTTGATTCGTCGGTTTCAAGTTCGATACTTGATTGGGTTGTTGTATCCTTTAGATAGACGTCCGTAAATCAACTGTACTAGGGACGAATTTCTATCTAAGGACAATGCGATTGAAGGACTCAATCCAATTCACGATCTTCATCAAATTCTCATCAAGTTTATCGAGTTAGTCATCATTTCTTAATCTTTTACGTTTGTGTATACACTATTTGTATATCATTCATGTTTAGTTTATGAAATTATTCTGTTTTATCGATTCCACATGATTGTTGTGTAACGAATTTCTGATTCGTTAATCTAAGTTCTAACAATATCTAGGGGCGGACTTACATCGAGAAAGGTAGGGGAAAAGGCCCCCACTCAATTGTTAATTTTTCAAAATAATCTGGAAAAGAGTTCTTTTTTTTTTACTCTTATGTCCATAGTTTCGTCAGTCATTTTCGACGGTTCCCCTAGTGGCCCAGTCTGTTCTGACGAAACCCCACTCCCTTGCTTGACAGTTGTGCTCCTCGTATATCGTTACCACTAGTTCTTACAATTATGCTACAATGATAATGTTGGTTGATGGTTTTGTTAAATATATTTCAATTTCTTGTTCCTTTAATTTTAAATATAAATCAATTTATCTAATGTTAATTTTATATATGCTTAAACCAATTCGTCTAGAAGGAGATTATATAAATTAAATAATAGTATAATTTGTTATTCAGTTAACCGATATGGTAAAAGAATCAAAATCGGAATTTACTTTATTTGGTTAACCGAACCGTTTAACCTGGAAACCGAATAACCCAAAACTGTTTTGGTTTGGATGAATTATTCAGTTTCCGATTTTTTTATACCCCTAGGGCCCTAGTCACTTAAGTGTCTGGATCCGCCACTAGTCATATCCTGAAGCGAAAAGGTCAATTTTTTTATACCGCTAAACTTTGAAAATAGTAGACAACAAAACTTCCAAAAATCCCTCAAAATACATAGCTTGAAATAACAAATATCTAAAGCTACAAGAGAATAAACACTACAACATGTATCATAGTCCAAACGGAACTATCTAGTCCCACAAGCGGGAACAAAGTATGTCGGGTGTTACTAAAACCACCAATTCTGCTATCTTCTCAAAACTGGATGACGTCCCTAAAGCCATCCTACCAAAACTTCTACCAAGATCCACTCGTCACTCAGATCCGTCTAAGACCTGATATACATGTCGAAAGAACAAGTGTTAGGCTTAACGCCTAGTGAGTTAAAACCGTTTTTATCATATAAATCATAAATCCTTTAAAACGAATATTTTTATTCTAAAAACGACCATCCCTGAAGTAGTAGTTATAAAAAGGCTTTAATTACAAACCATGTTATTTTCAATACCACGTATCCCTTTTTAAAATAAATATTCATCATCCAATTTCCCCAAAACGCACCCACGAGGTATCTCATCAAAAATACTATTTATATGAATAAAGTGGTACGTCTCAACACCGAAAGTACGGGAAAGGGAATACCCGAAAATAACACCATCCGGTGACGGGGGAGACCCGATTTCATCAAATGTGGCCGAACACAAAGTTAAACCACTTATCAACGTTCGCGAGATTCACTAGAGGTCATGAATCCCCGTATACGGCTCCTCTGAGCAACCACCGCAAGATACCTAAATGACCCTAATGTCTACTCGACCTCTAGATGAGTGTCACCACAAAAGTCACAAGTTCCCGTATCCGGCTCACCATGGGCACCACCGCAAGACTTAACTCCGTATACGACTCTCCAAGAGCACCACTGAAAGCTTACATAAATACATAACTTAGGGACCACTCACTAGAATCAAACATAGACACAAAAACTCCATGATAAACAAAATGACTTTTATGCCTATGGATCCATTGCATTACAGTCTAAACATTACATGACTCCAAATGAATGAACTAATGCATTCAAACATGTAATAACCAACATTTGTGCAATAATTGCTTTTCCATAAAAATGCTCCATATTGAGCTTTTTGAACCGGATAACGCCCCAAAACTCATTAGAGTATTAGTCAAGCCATAAGGCATCATAAAACGTTTGAAAGCAAGATAAATTCAATATGACTACATAAGCCAAAGTACAACTTTCCCAAAATTGGTATCTTTCCAACGTATAATTGGTCGAAGACCTAAACCGTAAAGTTCACATTTTCCAAAATACTCATAAGGTCAAGAATGACCGTTTACATTAACTCACACTTTTAAAGCCAAAAGAGCTTAAAGCTCCAATATTCAAAACTCATAAATTTTGGGTAAACTTCCAAAATAAACCATAACCAATTACTTGACCACAAAATCCCAATTCTTAAGGTCAATCCATTAAAACCATTAGTAATCCAATTTGCACGTATTAGAAACCGACGAAATATATTACCCAAATTCTTCAAATATCCAAGAAATCCTTATTAGTGATTTAGCACCCCTTTTTGCTAGCCAAAACACTAAATAATATATCGTAAATCATTTATAAGCACATAACAACTCAATATGCTCAAGAATACCAAAATCCCAAAACTTGTTAAGTGTGAAGTGAGCACATAAATGTATGTCCAAAACCAAAATATTTATATTTTGACATGTATATAGTTTTGTAAAGCAACTAGAACTCACCTTACCAGATTTAGACTAAATGTAGGTTTTACCCACAAAATTGAGTTCCTTAGATGAGATATTGAATCCTTCCACTCGCTCCAAGTTTTCCACAACAACCTTAACTACAAACATGTCTAAGTTAAACCAATTTTCATCAAATGGAAAGGAAAGATAACCTTAAAACCCTAATTTCTTAGGCAAAGGAAAAGGAGAGATTACCTTAATCACAACTTGAATCCACCAACAATATACTTCTAGGTCACTAATATGACCTCAAATCCCAAAGCACCAAAAGAATGGAAAAAACGTTTGGTAAAACCCTAAAAACTTAAGAATCCTTGAAATGCGAATGAAGGTGAAGAACTCTTAATGTAGCTTCCAAATCTCACCATTGAAGAGGTCCAAGCTTGGAAGAGTAGGGGAGATGGAGCCTTGGATGCAACCTAAACCACCATTCAAGAGGGATAAAGAGTTGAGAGAGTTTGAGGTATGAAAAATGAGAAGTTATGAAGAAGACCACCCAAAATTCAGACTTAAAAGCTTCCTGGAGCCCGTGGGCGAGATTGCCATGCGATAGTGACAATGTCACTATCGCCGGACCGCAGTTACTCCCCCTCCAGCGACTATGCCCCATGATAGTGACCACTAACACAGTCGTGGGCATACCCGCATAAAATGTACCGAGCGCCCCTCCAGGCCTGCGATTGTGCCCTTTGGCATTGTCACTGGGCATTGTCGCCCGATGCATCTTGGCCCGAAAAATCCAACCGTTTTTCACTCTAGAAAGTCCTCGATTCGCTGAGTGTCTCACGTAAAGCATTAACCCATTCTTAACTACTAATCAAGACTGTTCAAGGGTCATGCGAACATTCTGTTTAGCTTAGTCAAATTTGTAACACACTAAAATTTAGGCGGAAAATAAAATTCGAAAATTCGGCAATATAACGTTTGAAAATAGGATAATTCCATCACCCTAAAATAGGGGATAATTTAAACCTGTGAAATAGGATAAATCGTTCCAAAAACCCAAGTGTATCATCTCAAACGGGGTATAATGTATGGTAATTACAACCCAATAAATGAAGCATCAGACGACAAACTACTAATCTACAATGAGTAACCAGATTATGGTCGGGTGTCGCTATACTTCCAAAATGTGTATCTTCAAAATAATCCGTATGTTGGTCACTATTTATCTTCCAAAAAGACCACTCACGACACAAGGTTGTCCCCTCAATCCCGACGTGCCCCACCGCTATGATAGCCTGCCAAACACGACAATAAGAACAAGTGTTAGGCTAAAGCCTAGTGAGAATAAGTCAAGCAAGGATTAAAGAACTAAACCCATTCGAAGTCTCGCGGAATATATAGCCATGAGCTAAAACCAACAAATCAAATAAACCATTAGTGATTAGATACAATACAAATAATACCAATCACATAATGAGCTCAACTCCTCTAAGTCTATTGCTCGAAAACATCAAGTCAACCCCTCTAGGTCTATTCTTAAGAGTTTCAAAACGGGGAACTCTAGCACAAGGGAATTACACCTTACTGCCCATGAGACGCTGGCCGACCGTATAGGTCCACACCTTACTTATCATGGTGACCCGATGCCTATTCCGTGCTAATGGTGAATCCCAATATCCAGAGCGGGGACATAGAAACACCGTGCCTATGGATCCATTGCACTAAAACAAATACTTAAAACAATGCCAAAACATACCATACCCATATTAATCAAGTATATAAATGAATCTTATACATACAATGGTACAATCATAAGGTCTTGACTTGTATAAATGTAAGGGCTCAAGAGTATAACCCAACAACAACATTCCATATAGATACATATATTCCATTTAAAATCATATTTATTGCTAATTAAGCCAATACTTGCATTTTCCCCAAAACCCTAATTTTTTCATTATGGGTACTCACATCCCATGGTCTTAGGATTGATCAACAAAGTAATAGAAAACATAAAAAGCCATCAATCTTAATCCAAAGGAACATTTTTCCATTAATACTTGGAATTGCAAAACCCTAACTTTTATAATCATATTTATGTTAGAAGGATTGGATGATCAAAACCCCATGAATATATATATATATATATATACATACAACTATAGAGGGGATTAAGAGATGAAAGAACTCACCTAGCAAGGATTATACCCAAACCCTAGATTTTGGAGGAACAAGAAGATGATGAGAACCCTTGAAACTTGTATCCTTGAACTCTTTAGGAAGAAACTTATCAAAACCTAAAATAAAATACACATAAGTCTTCAATGCTCCCAACTACAAGCAATCAATGAAGAGAGATGGTAAAACCTACCTCTTGCTAAGAAAAATCGCCCCACACAGCTCCCAAAATCAGAAAAATGGTTCAAATGGTCGAGAAACACGTTTTTAATGAAACTCGACCGGATCGCGACCTTGACTCACGAGAGTGACACTGTCACTCTCGCAAGGCACTATCGCCCGAGAAAACTCACTCTCGGTACCATTCTGGCGATTGTCCCCCACGAGAGTGACATATGTCACAATCGCGCGGGCACTATCGCGCCCCTACCCCAACTCTCGGTACATATTTCGCGGTTGTGCCCCGCGAGAGTGACCTCTGTCACAATCGCGGGCACAATCGCATGACCCGTACCAAAGCCCGAAAAGTGTCCGTTTTCAACACAAACGTTCTCACTCTCAACGCTAAACTATATACTAGGGTAAAATGCCAAATTAGAGACGTACCGAAAACACGGATGTTACAATCCTCCCCAACTTGGAGAAGATTTCGTCCTCGAAATCTTGACTAGGGAAAAAGGTGAGGGTACTTTCGCTTCAAATCCTCTTCAGCCTCCCACGTCACGTTAGCACCTCGATGGTGCTTCCATTGAACTTTTACCATCATGACTTCCTTGTGACGAAGCTTCTTTGTCTTCCTTTCTAAAATTGCCTCGGGTTCCTCGATGCACCGGTTCCCTTCATCAACTCTGATTTCGGTGAGTGAAATAACACTCTCCTCCTATGCTAGACACTTACGAAGGTAGCACACATGAAAGGTGCTATGGATTTCATCCATTTCCGGAGGGAGTTCTAACTAATAAGCCTGGAGCCCTACCCGCTTAAGCACTTTGAAAGGTCCAAGGAAACGGGGACTTAACTTTCCACGCTTCCTAAAACGAATGATCCCTTTCCAAGGGGATACCTTCAACATAACACGATCACCCACTTGGAACTCTATCGGTCGCCTCTTCTTGTCGGCATAGCTTTTCTGCCGATCTTGAGCCGCCTTTAAGCGTTCACGTATACCTTTCACTTTGTCTGCCGTCTCTCGAACAATTTCGGGTCCAACAAATTGTTTCTCCCCCGCCTCAAGCCAACATACGGGGGTTCGGCACTTGTGACCATATAAAGCTTCAAACGGTGCCATCCCTATACTTGAGTGGTAGCTATTGTTGTATGCGAATTCCACCAAAGGTAGATGTGAGTCCCAACTACCTCCAAAATCAATCACACAAGATCTCAACATATCCTCTAGCATTTGGATTGTCCATTCGCTTTGACCGTCGGTCTGAGGATGATAGGTCGTGCTCAACTTCACACGCGTGCCCAATTCCTTTTGCAACCCATCCCAAAAATGTGACGTGAACCGACTATCGCGATCCGAGACAATAGATAGCGGTACACCATGTCGAGATACAACTTCATCAATGTACAACTTTGCTAATTTTTCCATAGGTAGGGTCTCCCGCATGGCCAAGAAATGAGCACTCTTGGTTAAACGATCCACTATTACCCAAATGGTGTCATGACCTCGCAAGGTCTTTGGAAATTTCGTCACGAAGTCCATCGTGATGTGTTTCCACTTCCATTCCGGAATCTCTAAGGATTGTAGACTCCCATAAGGTCGTTGGTACTCGAACTTTACTTGCAGACAAGTCACGCATCGCTCCACATAGCGCGCCACATAAAGCTTCATTACTGGCCACCAATAATGCAATTTTAAGTCCCGATACATCTTCGTGCTTCCCGGGTGGACATAATACTTAGACTTATGGGCATCTTCGAGAAGGAGCTCTTGATTGCCCCCGATCTTCGGCACCCAAATTCATCCATTGAAAAGTTTCACCCCTCGACTATCTTCCGTCAAAAGTAGGTGTTGCTTCACCATAACTTCTCTCTTGAGATTCTCTGCTAGCAAAGCTTTAACTTGTGACACTTTGATTCGGTCAATGAGTGTTGAGGCTAATTTGATCCGTGCAAAAATGGCCTGGGAACTCTCTCCATAGTCCTTTAGGCTAAGGGCATCGGCGAAAACGTTTGCTTTCCCTGGATGGTAAAGTAACTCACAATCGTAATCTTTCAACAGTTCCAACCACCTTCGTTGCCTCATATTTAGCTCCTTTTGGTCAAAGATATGCCGCAAGCTCTTGTGGTCCGTGTAAAGGGTACACTTCGTATCGTAGAGGTAGTGCCGCCATAACTTCAATGCAAACACCACCGCGGCTAACTCCAGATCGTGGGTGGGGTAATAGACTTCATGCACTTTAAGCTTCCTCGATGCATAAGCAATTACCTTACCCCTTTGCATAAGAACGCAACCCAAACCCATTTTTGACGCGTCACTATGTACTACAAAGTCTTCAGTCCCATCAGGCAAGGATAAAATTGGAGCTTCACAAAGTTTCCGTTGTAGGGTTCGGAACGCCTTCTCTTGATTCTCAGTCCATACAAACTTGACATTCTTTCGTGTTAAATTCGTCAATGACGAAGCTATCTTCGAGAAGTCTTGAATGAATCTTCGATAGTACCCTGCTAGTCCTAGAATGGACGAACTCTTTGGAGGTTCCTAGTTCATCATCGCCTCGATCTTCGCGGGATCCACCTTCACTCCTTCTCTTGTAACCACATGTCCCAAAAACTACACCTCTTGAAGCTAGAACTCGCACTTTGAAAACTTCGCGTATAGCTTCTCTTGTCTTAGTATCTCCAACACTTCCTGGAGATGGAGCTCATGCTCCGAATCTCCCTTGGAGTATACTAGAATATCGTCGATGAACACTATCACCGACTTGTCAAGGAATGGCCGGCACACTCGGTTCATCAAATCCATGAATATTGCTGGCGCGTTGGTTAGACCGAATGACATTACTAGAAACTCGTAATGGCCGTACCGCGTCCTAAACGTTGTCTTTGGAATGTCGTCCTTCGCCACCTTCACTTGATGGTAACCCGACCGTAGGTCAATTTTGGAGAAGTAACTCGCGCCTTGCAGTTGATTAAATAAATCGTCAATCCTCGAGAGCAGATACTTGTTCTTCACCATCACCTTGTTCAATTCTCTGTAGTCGATGCACATTCTCATTGAGCCGTCTTTCTTCTTAATGAACAGGACTGGAGCTCCCCAAGGCGACGAGCTCGGTCGAATGAAACCCTTTTCAAGTAGGTCTTGAAGTTGCGTCATCATCTCTTGCATCTCCATAGGGGCCAACCGATAAGGAGCTCGAGCAATCGGAGCTGCCCCCGGAATAAGATCAATACGAAACTCTACCAAGCAGTCGGGTGGTAAGCCGGACAAATCTTCCGGAAACACATCGGAAAATTCACGCACCACCCTAACATCTTCTAATTTCTTCTTCTCAAGTTTGGTGTCGATTGCGTATGCCAAGAAAGATGAGCATCCCTTTGACAAACATTTTCGCGCCTTAACCATAGAGATGATCGCCACCTCGCCTTTCCTCCTCTTGCCATAGATTATCGTCGGCTCTCCATTCACAACGGGTAGTCGGATCACTTTCTTTGAGCACACGATCTCCACTTGGTTCTTGGACAACCAGTACATTCCCACAACTACATCGAATCCACCGATTTGCATGGACATCAAGTCTATAGGGAACTCCTTCCCTTCAAAGTGAAAAGTTCAACCTCTCACGATATCCCAGATCACTACTTGACTACCATCAGCTATTTCTACGACTAAAGCATCCTCTAGGCTACTCTTAGACATGGCAAGCTTTGGATAAAATACGTCTGATACAAAAGAGTAGCTAGCACCCGAGTCAAATAGTACACGTGTAGGTACGAAGTTTAGAAGAAACGTACCTGATACGACATCGGTCGATGCTTTGGCTTCTTCCGCCATCATTTGGAAAGCTCTCACGGTTGCTCTTGGAGGCTCCACTTTCTTCCCACCGGCCCTGTCGACCTTCAACTTTGGGCATTCCGCCCTAACGTGGCCTTGCTCCTTGCATTCAAAACATATTTTCCCCTTAACGGGACAATCTTTAAATGTGTGCCCGGGTTTTCCGCACTTATAGCAAGTCTCGAGGACGAAGTTTCAAGGACCGAAGTGTTTGCTCCGGCATTTGGAGTACCACTTGGCCTCATGCCTAGGGTCGGCGCCACGGTGACTGCTGTTGGCATATCTAGGTTTCTTTGAGGGCATTGAACCCCCTTCCCATCTTCTCTTCTCGACTTGATGACTACCTACCTCTTTCCCTAGGTTGTAAGCGTCTTCCATAAGCTGTGCCTCTTCAATTACCTCACGAAGAGTGGAGTCTTTTGACACATGTACCATTGACATAATGTCGGACGAAAGACCCTTGATGTAAGCCTTGATCTTCTCCTTCTCTGTCGGTACCAAATGTCCCACCAGCCCCAGCTTGTCCATGAACAGTGTCAGGATCGATTTCTTAACAAGAATAAAGTCTCAGAAACAATATCAAAGAAGTTGCGGAATAACACTTTGATATTCAATGTAACAGTAAACAAAACAGTATATGATCAATCAACTTGTAAACTTGTATTGAATGCTTGAAGTTACAAGATTAAACACAGAACCTCAATATTGATGAACAGGCTCACCAATACGAATTCTACTTCTCTAGAATTAGGATCTATGCCTTGAGGTTGATTTCTCTAAAACTTAGAATGAATAATTAATTCTCTATAAACTATTCTATACAATTCTATACATATACTGAACAAAAGATAATTACAATAAAAAAATCTTCAGTATATCTTCCATCATTATCTTCAATCCTTCCATGAATATCTTGATTCTTTACAGCTGTCATCCTTTCCATCCGAATCTTCAAGTCATAAGCAGTACTAATCATAAGCAGTACTAACTGTGCTCAGCAGCATTAATCTTATTGAGCAGTACTAACTTTGTTCCAGCAGCATTAACTTCTACTAGCAGTAGTAATACTCAGCAGTATTAACTTTGAAGTTTTCTAGCAGTAGTAAATCTGAACTACCAGTATTAATCATACTTGAGCTTTTCTTCAGTTCCCAACAATCTCCCCCTAACTTGACTTTTAAGGAAAGAAGTCAAGTTCTTCAGATTTTCTTCAAGATGCTTTCAACACTTCAGTTTACACCCCTAGATTAGGATCCAAACCCAAGCTTTGATTTATAATCCTGCTAACTACAACCTTTGCCATTTCTGAATCTTTTGAACAAATAAGCTTGGCATTCAACATTGCTTGTAGTTTACCCTTGCTGTGCTCATATATCTTGTCCACCAAGTAGTACTCATGATATGCTCCATTCACAGTGATGACATAGACCCCACATCTTTCAAATATCTTCCAGTTTTCTATCCTTAGAAATTTATTCTCCAGATGAAAATCCCTGATCACATGTTGAACTTTACTAGGTTCAAACATCATGCACAAGTACTCCATGGCTAATCTGATTAAGTTCCTTTCTTCTCCTGTCAGCTCCTTTTCATACAATCTCATTCCAACTTTAAACATCTCTTCTAGATCTGATCTTGTACAACTTCTGATGAAACTTCCCCAAGTAGGATACACCTCATATATGTCCCCTAGCCTCTTAATCCAAAAGAATTTCTTTCTTTGATCTTCCAGGATATCCCAAAAGATGATTTCAGGAGTTTGGATAGAGATGGGATCTGCTTGTATTGGATCATCATTTGTTAATGTCATGAACAATTCAACCTGCTCATTAGATTGCTTGTTTGATGATTCTGGATTCTGAGTTGGTTCTGCTGAAGGTGTAACAGGAGGTTCTGCTTCAGATTCTGCTCTTTCTTCAACTCTTTGCCTTTTGGACTGCATCTTGGAGGCTATAGACTTTACTCTCTTTGAAGACTTTACTTTCACCTCAACATTCTCTTGCTCTTCTTTCTTTTCTTCAGCTTTATCCTTTGAAGGTGTGGTCTCCTCAGGGAATGGTTGTTGGATGTTGAGATCATGTCTCTCTTTCATCCTTCTTTCTGCTTCTTCCCTTTGAGAGGAATCCCCTTGGAGCTTTGCCATTTCCTTCTTGTAGAGCTCCTCAACTTGACTGTAGGCCATGTTTGTGAACATCTCCCCCTTGACTCCAATTGCACCTTTCAGGAAATTTATCATTTTTCTTCTTTCCTGATTGGCCAAAAAGGTCTTGGAGGGTTGTCTCTTCTGCTTTTTGAGTGGCATTCTTTTGACTTGTACTTTCTTGGCCTGAGCTGCTGTTTTCATGCTCTTCTGATACTCTTCATTTAGTTTTCTGGCCATATTCAGTGCAAACTCTCTATCCTTCTCAGATTGAAGTTGTTCCCCCCTTTCCATTTCTGCCTGAAGCTGCTTTGCCACTTCTTCATCTAGCTCAATCTGATTTTTCTTCTTTGAAGGTTGTTCAGGTTCAACCATCTTTGGTTTTCCCTTTGCATCCTTCATACCTGCCTCATTTGTTTCTTTTGTCTTCTTTTCAAGGCCTCCTTCATTGATGACCACTCCCTTGGTGTTTTGAGTAGCCTTAGGAGTGTCATTCTTTGCTTTTACCAAAGTTTCTGCTATTTCCAATTCTTCAACAGATAGCCCTGTTACTGCTGCTACCTGTTCTGTTACTGCTGCTGCTTGAACCTTATCTGTTTCTACTGCTTGTGCTTCTGTTTCTGCAACTTTCTCCCCCTTAACATCAAATCCCATCTCAGAAATACTTTCCTTTTCTGCTTCAGCCTCTGAATTCTCCCCCTTGTTGAAAGCATCATTAGCATTTTTCCTCTTCTTCAAAACAAATTGCCTTCTCCTCTTCTTTTGTACCAATCTTGTGACCATTTTCTTCAATTTGGTAATCTGTACTTGTTGAGACAGAATCACCATTTTCATCTCTTCTATGTCTTTGCCTTGTTTGATGACATCCATATTAATGTTGCCCATTGTTTCCATCAATTCATTGTAGTCATATCTGTCCTCACCTTCTCCAGGAGTGTTACCCCCTTTTGAAGGATCATGGGATCTTTTAGTAGTGGAAGCCTTCTGCCTAGCAGAAGCACTATCCACCCCCTTGGTTTCTTGGCACCGGGGACCTTTGAATGATTGCTCATTCAAAGTTGCCATGGGAGAGGTATTATGTCTGTTACCACTGTCCTCCTCTGTGCTAGCAGGAGTAGTGGCAGCCTTCTTACCCATATGCTCTTCCATCTCCTTAGAGAGCACCTCCTGAGGGTTGGGAGACACCCTGTTGGTTTCCCTTTGGATATTCTCTAAGGGAGAATTCTCCCTTAGAGGGCTTAAAGGCTGAGTGGGTGTAGGTACAAGAAGGGAAGGAGCCTTCTTTACCTATTTTCTTTGATAAGTTTGGGTGATTGGTGAAGTTGGTTTATCAAGAAGAGACTGAGGAATTGATTTAGAGAGGGAAGGTTGGGATTGACTAGCAGTGGGTTGGTCTAATGGGGGCCTTGACCCTGCTACCATACCTTCATTAGTTTGGGACACCACCATCATTGTAGAGAACAATGGGGTGTCTACTCCTTCCGAGTCCCCAACAGATCTTCTCATATTTGAGAAAACCTTGCCTTTAGGGGGTTTTGGTACATATATCCCATCAGAATGAGGAATATCCATCAATTCGTGGGTGATAACTGCTTGAACAAACCTGGGGTACATATAAAAGCTCTTTTTGTTTCCCAAGTTTGAGACAAGATCATTGAAAATCATTTGTGAAAAATTATATTTTCTGGCAGTGGCTAAGCATACCAATGCATAAGCAATGGTGCTACTGAACTCACTCCATCCAGTAGTCTTTTTAGAGATACAATGCATAAGGGTATGGACAAAGAAATGCCATTGAGTTGAAAATTTTGCTTTTAAGAACTTGAACACACCCAATGGGCCTCCATACCCCATTCTTGTAAGAGTAGAAAACAGTTCATCATTAGAGATAGAAGTTATACCAGAGGCATCGTCTAGACGTAGACTGATGCGAATTACCTCTTCAGTAACTGTCAATGACTTGCCACACACCGTCGTCTTGATCATTTGCACACCATTCTCAGTAACAATGGTGGCATGTGCCCAGAATTGCCTTTGATGCTCGATATAGATTGATGGAGACACTGTCAGTGCATAGGCGATATGGCTAGTTTTCAGAAAATCCACTATCTGATGAAATCCTGCAGCTTGCTTTGGCTTTTGGAGCATCGCGATTTCATTGTGCTCGTCAATGAATGCCATTGATGCCATTGATCTTTGAAAGTTCTTGCCTGAAAACTTGATACTTGAGAGAGAGAGGGTTTAGAGTGCAAGAGAATAGTATGCAAAGAGTCGTTATGAACTTTTTAGGCGGGCAAAGAGTATTTATAGTATTCGGGACATAAGCAGTATTAACCTAGAGCAGTATTAACTAATAAGCAGTACTAACGGCTAGCAGTATTAACCACTAGCAGTATTAACTGAGAGCAGTATTAACCACTAGCAGTATTAACTGAGAGCAGTATTAACCACTAGCAATATTAACTGAGAGCAGTATTAACTACTAGCAGTATTAACTGAGAGCAGTATTAACTACTAGCAGTATTAACTGAGAGCAGTATTAATCACTAGCAGTATTAACTGTGCATTGGCAGTATTAAACTGTACTGGCAGTATTAAACTGTACTGGCAGTATTAATCATACTTACTCTTTTAATCTTGTGATACACTAAGTACTGCTATACATATCCTGAAAAAGAAGATTAGGACCAGCAAGAAATAACAATATACAGGTATTTAACCGCTTTTTGAGAAGGGACTTATTAAGAGTTGATCATTCCCACACTTGTTACCAAGTACTGGCAGTATTAACCATACTTACTCTTTTAATCTTGTGATACACCGAGTACTGCTATACATATCCTGAAAAAGAAGATTAGGACCAACAAGAAATAACAATATACAGGTATTTAACCACTTTTTGAGAAGGGACTTATTCAGAGTTGATCATTCCCACACTTGTTACCAAGAAAGTGAATCTACCCACATCAAAAGCTTTAGTGAATAGATCAGCAAACTGGTTATCAGTGTGAACTTTTACAACTTGAATAAGTTTCTTTTCATTACAGTCTCTTATGAAGTGATACCTGATCTCAATGTGCTTTGTCTTTGAGTGCTTGACAGGATTATTCACAATGCTAATAGCACTGCTATTATCAATAAAAATTGGAGTGTGTAGAAAGGTTACCCCATAGTCCAACATTTGATTCTGAATCCATAAGACTTGAGAACAACAACTTGCATCTGCTATGTACTCTACCTCTGTTGTAGATGTGGACACTGTGGTTTGTTTCTTGCACTGCCATGACACTAGTCTTGCACCCAAAAACTGACATCCTCCAGAAGTAGATTTTCTGTCCAAGTTTGCTCTACCTAGATCACTATCTGAGTATGCAAGTAGGTCAAAGGATGAGTCATGAGGATACCAAAGTCCCAATCTGGGTTGCCCTTTGAGATATCTAAATATCCTCTTAACAGCTTGATAGTGAGATTGCTTTGGCCTAACTTGGAATCTTGCACATACATAGACTGGAAACATTATATCTGGCCTAGAGGCTGTAAGATACATGAGAGAGCCAATCATGGATCTATAATGATGAACATCCATACCCTCCCCCTCAAGATCTGCTGTTATCTGCTTGTGTGTCTCCATAGGTGTACTGGACGGTTTTGAATCTGAGAAACCAAACTTGGTTAGAATGTCCTGCACATACTTAGACTGACAGATGAAGATTCCATCTGACTTCTGTTGAACTTGGAGTCCAAGGAATAAAGTAATTTCCCCCATGGAACTTATCTTGAACCTTTGATGCATTAGTTCCTCAAACTCCTTGCACATGTTGTCTCTTGTTGATCCAAAGATAATATCATCAACATAGATTTGGACTAGCAAGATATCCTTATTCTTTCTCTTGATGAATAGAGTCTTATCAATGACTCCTCTTTCAAAGCCATTTTCCAAGAGATAGGATGACAGAGTGTCATACCATGCTCTTGGAGCTTGATGTAGTCCATAAAGTGCTTTCTTCAATTTGTATACCCTGTCTGGATAGCTTGGGTTTTCAAACCCTGGTGGTTGACAGACATATACTTCTTCTTCAATTGAGCCATAAAGAAATGCACTTTTCACATCCATTTGATAGACTTTGAATTTCATATAGGAAGCATAAGCCAGGAATAATCTAATTGCTTCTATCCTGGCCACAGGTGCAAATACTTCATCATAGTCTATTCCCTCTTCTTGTGTATACCCTTGAGCCACCAGCCTTGCTTTATTCCTTATCACTATACCTCTTTCATCTCTCTTATTCCTGAAGACCCATTTTGTTCCTATTGCTCTTTGGCCTTTAGGCAGGTCTACCAGATCCCAAACATCTTGCAGCTTGAATTGCAGTAGCTCTTCTTGCATTACTTCTATCCAACTGGACTCTTTCATAGCATCATGTGCCTTTTTAGGCTCAAGCTGGGATAAAAAGCAAGATAGCACTGTATGCTGTTGGTCTTGCATTTCTTGAAGCCTACTTTGATTTCTAGTCATCATAGGAGAAGATATATCTCCTATTACCAGCTGTGGATGATGATTCTTTTGTATTCTGGTGTGATGACTAGGTTCTTCATTAAGTCCCACCTCTAGATTAGAGTCATTCAAGTCAACTGAGGTATTTTCAGCAGCTACTTCTGGTTCTTAATTTTCTGGATTCTCATCATCTCTACTTTCTTCTTCACTCTGATTTGGTCCAGTAGATGGTTCCTTTTCACAGTCTTCAACAGGATCCACTGTGGGTATGGGAAAGATCACAGATTGAGATATACTTTCTTGGACTTGTGTAGTCCCTGATCCTCCACTCCCTGAACCTGCATAATCATCACTACTGAAACCAAAAGAGTTAGTTAGTGAGTCAATGTCAAATAGCCACTGAGGACGAGACCCAATTGGATTTGGTGTGTTCTCATTGCATTTGACATTGTCACTTTCTTCAATTATTCTGGAAGAAGAGTTAAAAACCCTGTAAGCTTTACTCTGAGATGAGTAACCAACAAGAAATCCATCATCTGCTTTGCTATCAAACTTACCTAAGTGAGATTTGGTATTGAGAATAGTACAAGGACACCCAAATGGTTTAAAAAATCCAATGAAAGGTTTTCATTTATTTAAAAGCTCATATGGGGTCTTGTTCTTTGGCTTGACCACTAGAACTCTGTTTTGGACATAACAGGCAGTATTAACTGCTTCAACCCAGAAGGTAATTGGCAGTTTTGAATCAGCCAACAGAGATCTAGCAGCCTCTATTAGTGTCCTATTTCTCCTCTCAGCAACTCCATTCTGTTGAGGAGTCCTAGGGGCACTATATTGTCTCTCAATTCCTTTTTCTTCACAAAAGGTGTTTAGATCAAAATTTTTAAACTCAGTCCCATTATCTGATCTAATGACTTTTACTTTTTGATTAGTTTGGTTTTCAATTCTTAGGATAAAAGATTTGATCAGTCCACTTGTCTCATCCTTAGTCCTTAGAAAATTTACCCAAGTAAATCTGGAGTAATCATCAACAATAACCAAGCAGTAAGATTTCTTGCCTATACTCATAACATTTGTAGAACCAAACAGATCCATATGCAGTAATTGGAGACAAGAAGAAATTGAATTTATCTCTTTGGTCTTATGAGAAGTTTTGTGTTGTTTGCCTTTAAGACATGCAACACAATGATCATCACATGAAAATACTTTTGAAGGTAAACCTCTTACAAGGTTGTTTTTAACAAGTTTGTTCATTGTCTTGAAATTCATGTGACACATCCTTCTGTGCCAGAGAGAGGATTCATCCACAGAAGCTTTTGAAACAAGACAGTTCAGGGATGAATCACTATCAACATTGTCCATATATAGACAATACACATTGTCCTTTCTGGGAGTTTTAAGTAGTATCATGCTTTCATCAACCACTTTGAACCCTGGAGCAAGGATTATACACTCTGTATTTGTAAATAATATGCTATGTTGTTTGTCACAAACCTGTGATACACTTAACAGGTTGTATTTCAATTGATCAACATAGTAGACATCCTCAAATGTCATCTTACCTTTGGTAACATTACCTTTTCCACTTATTCTACCACCAGTAAGATTATCTCCAAATGCAACATGTCCTCCATTGATATGCTTGAAATCCTGAAGGCATGACATGTTACCTGTCATGTGCCTAGAGCAACCACTATCAACATGCCATATGCTCTTCCCCTTGAGCTGTTGGTTGCTCTGCACATAAGATAAACCAGTTAGTATGAATTAGGAACCCAAGCCAAAGTGGTCTTGGGTACCCCTTTCTCATCAAAGTACTTGCATTCTTTCTTGACAAGATTTTTAAACTTTGACTCCTCATTTTTGGATTACTTTGTCACAATGATAGGCTTGGAAACATTTTTGCTAGAAGCAGTACTGGTTTTAGAAGTACTAACTGCCTTAGCAGCACTTGCATGCTTAGCAGTACTAACCTTGTTAGAAGTAGTAACTGTGTTAGCTGCAGTAACTGTGTTAGCAGTATTAACCTTTGAAGAGGTACTAACAGTATTAGCAGTATTAATATTTTCATCAGTACTAACACTGGTAGCAGCAGTAATGCTTCCAGCAGCACTATCCCTGTCAGCAGTACTAACAGTTTTAGTGTTTCTAGGCACCCACATTTTAATGCTTTATTTTAAAACCTTTTTCCATATGGGGCCTTTGGTTTCAACAGATTTCTTCATCACATGTTTCTTTCCAGCCTTCCTATAACCAACAGGTTTTTGCAGAAAGCTTTGAAAGTTCATTTGTTGGTTAATAGGGTTAAAGAAACAATACTTAGCTAAATGGTTTAACTTTCCACAAATAAAACAAGGCTTTGGTCTATTGACTTTACTCAGATCAATGCCTTGCTTTTTTGCCCATTGATTGTTCCAGTTTCTCTGATTTCCCCTTGGTTTATCATGTTTTTGGGGCTCAGATTTATTGCATGCACACTGCTTGCAAGGGATAGAGTTCACAACAGTGGTTTGCTTATAGTGAACCTTCTTGTTCTTTCCCTCAATCTTCTCTATCTCATTGGACTTGATCCAATGCTTTCCACATCCCTCATTGGTGATTATGTGGTTTTCTATAGGAATCTCACCACTTACAGTGTTGTCTTCATCTTTGACAACTTCTTTCTCAGTTTTATCCTTAACAACTACTTCATCTAAGGGATCTATCTCAGTGGCTCCCTTAGGTAGGTCCTTCCTATCCTTTGTTTCTAACAAATCTGAGCTAGGAGGGATGTAGTTGTTGTTATAGGATGGTGGTGTGGTATTGTACCCTATTCCTCTTCTCAGTTTATCATGAATCTGAGTTTGTAGCAAAGAATCCATTGCTTTGGAAGCATTTGAAAACTTTTCTACATCTAGTTTGACTTTAGCTAGCTCTCCTCTTAGCTTTTCACTCTCTTCTTTGCATCTGGTCAGCTGAAGTTCTAAGTCATTTTTCTCCCACTTCCAGTAGTTTGTGTCATAAGAGTGTTGAAGCTCATTAGCTTGAAAACCCTTAATCTGCTCTTCAAATCTCTCAACAATCCTAACATAATCTTTTATGTCCTTTTCTAATCTCTTCAGGTCATCACTCATGGTCTGATTGGGATCCCTGTACCTTTTAACAGTGTTAATGCAATTTTGAGAACAAAGATTGGAAGTTACCTTTATTGGGAGATCTGACACCTCTGCCATTAGAGCTTGGTTCTGGATGGCCTCTTCAACTTGATCACTCCAATCAAACCCCATGCCTTGTTGAGAGACAAGGGCTTGTGCAGAGTTTCTGTTATTATTGAAGCTTCCAGATTGAGCTTGTTGTTGGTTATTGTTTTGAGGCATTCCACTTCTGCATTCTTTAGCAAAGTGTCCCTTCTGATGGCATTTATAGCATTCCACCTTTGACTTGTCAAAACCTGCTCCATCTTCTTTTCTTTGAGAGAAGTTGTTTCTTCCAGTTCTTTTGATGAACTTCTTAACCCTCATAGAGAGCATGGCCATCTGCCATTTAATGTCCATCTCTTCAAGATCATCTGGATGGAGTTGTTCCAAGTCATCATTAATGAGAGAAGAGTTTCCATGACTTGCCAGAAAGGCTTCAAATACAGTTTCATTGCCTTTCTCTTGATTTGCTCCATTGGCAGCACTAACTAATTCAGGGTTGGAAGTAGAATCAGTTGATGCTGAAAGGAGTGCAGCATTGTGAACATACCTAGAAGGCCTCTTCTTAGCCTCTACCTCAGATTCAAAAACTCTTAGATCATTATATAGATCATCAAGTTCCTTTTCTTCCAGTTGATCATTCTGTCTGAAAGACACAGTATACATGGTCCATTCATCACTCAGGGACCTTAGAAACTTTCTGTTCAGATCATCTTGATCAATTTGTACTCCCACTGTAGCAAGTTCACCAATAAGCTTGTTGAACCTGTCAAAAGTTTGAGTCATAGACTCATCCTTGGTTGACATAAAGTTCTCATATTGTTGCTTCAGAATGGCTTTCTGATTTCTCTTGGTACTTTTGGTACCTGAGAATCTCTTCTCTAGAGCATTCCAGAGCATCTCTACAGCAGTGCAGTTGCAGAACTGATGTTGATATTCATTGGGAATAGCCAAGAGCAAGGTGCTCAAGGCTTTCATCTCTGTCTGTCTAATCTTTCTTTCAGCATCAGTTTTTGGTGGAGTTCTCTTTCCATCTGCACCAATCTTTCCTGCTTTAGAAGGACCATTCTCTATGATATCCCACATAGAATAGTCAGTGAGGAGTATGTACTGCTTGATTCTGATCTTCCACATATCGAATTCATTGGGTCTGAGCATTGGAACCTTTGAGACCAGAGTACTGTTTGATTCTGCAAAGTTTTCCATGATGAGTGAATAGTTGTCTCTAAGAGAACAGGCTCTGATACCACTTGTCAGGATCGATTTCTTAACAAGAATAAAGTCTCAGAAACAATATCAAAGAAGTTGCGGAATAACACTTTGATATTCAATGTAATAGTAAACAAAACAGTATATGATCAATCAACTTGTAAACTTGTATTGAATGCTTGAAGTTACAAGATTAAACACCCAACCTCAGTATTGATGAACATGCTCACCAATACGAATTCTACTTCTCTAGAATTAGGATCTATGCCTTGAGGTTGATTTCTCTAAAACTTAGAATGAATAATTAATTCTCTATAAACTATTCTATACAATTCTATACATATACTGAACAAAAGATAATTACAATAAAAAAATCTTCAGTATATCTTCCATCATTATCTTCAATCCTTCCATGAATATCTTGATTCTTTACAGCTGTCATCCTTTCCATCCGAATCTTCAAGTCATAAGCAGTACTAATCATAAGCAGTACTAACTGTGCTCAGCAGCATTAATCTTATTGAGCAGTACTAACTTTGTTCCAGCAACATTAACTTCTACTAGCAGTAGTAATACTCAGCAGTATTAACTTTGAAGTTTTCTAGCAGTAGTAAATCTGAACTAGCAGCATTAATCATACTTGAGCTTTTCTGCAGTTCCCAACAAACAGGCGGTTATATTCTTTCACCGACAAATTACCCTTCTTCTAGCAGTTTCGTCGACCTCTCATTGCAATACTCCTCTAGCAGTTTCTCTTTGAATGTTGCCCAGTACAGTTTGGCCAAGATAGTCGCTTCGTTGGAAGTGGAATACACGTTCCACCAAGCGAGGGCCGCACCTCTCAACATTTGTGAACCAAAGACCGCTTTTTGTTCCTCTCCGCATTCACTCGATCGGAAAGCTTGCTCCATCTCACGGTTCATAGCCTAACAGTCACAACTTAAGTCTAGGCATCTTACATTCATATCTAGTTCACTTAAACCTGGCTCTGATACCAACTTTTAACACTCTAAAATTTAGGCGGAAAATAAAATTCGAAAATTCGGCAATATAACGTTTGAAAATAGGATAATTCCATCACCCTAAAATAGGGGATAATTTAAACCTGTGAAATAGGATAAATCGTACCAAAAACCCAAGTGTATCATCCCAAACAGGGTATAATGTATGGTAATTACAACCCAATAAATGAAGCATAAGACGACAACCTACTAATCTACAATGAGTAACCAGATTATGGTCGGGTGTCGCTATACTTCCAAAATGTGTATCTTCAAAATAGTCCGTATGTTGGTCACTATGTATCTTCCAAAAAGACCACTCACGACACAAGGTCGTCCCCTCAATCCCGACGTGCCCCACCGCTATGATAGCCTGCCAAACACGACAATAAGAACAAGTGTTAGGCTAAAGCCTAGTGAGAATAAGTCAAGCAAGGATTAAAGAACTAAACCCATTCGAAGTCTCGCGGAATATATAGCCATGAGCTAAAACCAACAAATCAAATAAACCATTAGTGATTAGATACAATACAAATAATACCAATCACATAATGAGCTCAACTCCTCTAAGTCTATTGCTCGAAAACATCAAGTCAACCCCTCTAGGTCTATTATTGAGAGTTTCAAAACGGGGAACTCTAGCACAAGGGAATTACACCTTACTGCCCATGAGACGCTGACCGACCGTATAGGTCTACACCTTACTTATCATGGTGACTCGATGCCTATTCCGTGCTAATGGTGAATCCCAATATCCAGAGCGGGACATAGAAACACCGTGCCTATGGATCCATTGCACTAAAATAAATACTTAAAACAATGCCAAAACATACCATACCCATATTAATCAAGTATATAAATGAATCTTATACATACAATGGTACAATCATAAGGTCTTGACTTGTATAAATGTAAGGGCTCAAGAGTATAACCCAACAACAACATTCCATATAGATACATATATTCCATTTAAAATCATATTTATTTTTGATTAAGCCAATACTTGCATTTTCCCCAAAACCCTAATTTTTCCATTATAGGTACTCACATCCCATGGTCTTAGGATTGATCAACAAAGTAATAGAAAACATAAAAAGCCATCAATCTTAATCCAAAGGAACATTTTTCCATTAATACTTGGAATTGCAAAACCCTAACTTTTATAATCATATTTATGTTAGAAGGCTTTGATGATCAAAACCCCATGAATATATATATATATACAACTATAGAGGGGATTAAGAGATGAAAGAACTCACCTAGCAAGGATTATACCCAAACCCTAGATTTTGGAGGAACAAGAAGATGATGAGAACCCTTGAAACTTGTATCCTTGAACTCTTTAGGAATAAACTTATCAAAACCTAAAATAAAATACACATAAGTCTTCAATGCTCCCAACTACAAGCAATCAATGAAGAGAGATGGTAAAACCTACCTCTTGCTAAGAAAAATCGCCCCACACAGCTCCCAAAATCAGAAAAATGGTTCAAATGGTCGAGAAACACGTTTTTAATGAAACTAGACCCGACCGCGACCTTGACTCGTGAGAGTGACAGTGTCACTCTCGCAAGGCACTATCGCCGGAGAAAACTCACTCTCGGTACCATTCTGACGATTGTGCCTCACGAGAGTGACATATGTCACAATCGCGCGGGCACTATCGCGCCCCTACCCCAACTCTCGGTACATATTCCGCGGTTGTGCCCCGCGAGAATGACCTCTGTCCCAATCGCGGGCACAATCGCATGACCCGTACCGAAGCCCGAAAAGTGTCCATTTTCAACACAAACGTTCTCATCCTCAACACTAAACTATATACTAGGGTAAAATGCCAAATTAGAGACGTACCGAAAACACGGATGTTACAAAATTCCCGGTGTTATAATCCATCTTGAAAATGATTTCGTCCTCAAACTCTTGACTCAAGACCATTATTCGGGAGTGATCCATTAGATTCCCAAAGGCATGGGGCATTCCTAACGTAATCTGAATCCATCAATGCTTTGCCACAACCTAAATTGGACATCTTAGACAAATAATCATTAGTGTCGGTCCATAATACTATCAAGTTCTTATAGATACAAACACTTAAACGATTACCAACCTGTTTGATTAATAACAACGATTACAAGGTTTGATCTTTGTTCGATTTGAAGCTCTCTGTGTTTTCTCTCTAAGTTTACACCGTGAGTGTGTGTATGAATGTGCGATACTTAGATCTGATTCTTGCTTCCTAGACACACTAACAAACCACTTGCAACCTTAATAATATTAAACTAATAATAATATCTAACTAAAGATATTATAATATCTAACTAATTAAACTAATATCCTAATATCTATTAATTAGATATTTAGGACAAACAACAAATACAATAAAAAATACTTTGACATTTATTACAAACTGACTTTAGACTAATATTAAGAGTCGACTTTCCGGCTTTAGCTTCAGATTGGATCTTCAGATTGGACGATCTTGAATCCAATAGATCTGTGCGCTAACAATCTCCCCCTTTGGATCAAGATCATTACTAAAAAGATTTTAGCAATTTAGTCTTCTTTTTCAGCTCAGAAGATGTAATATCCCTCTTAGTCTTCAATATGTAATAATCTCCAGGTTTAGCTCAGAATGCTTTAGCAAAGTATCTTCAAAGAAAAATTTCTCTAAAATCAGCATGTCTTCAGAATACTTTGATCTCTCGCATTTCTTGGTTAGCTTTTCTCTTCTTTAATCCTGTAATTGAATGGACATTTCTTCAAGCTTTACTTTCTCCCCCTTTTTGATGAATAGAGAAACGATTTCATCAAAACTCTGAGTAAGAAATGTCCTTCATTTAGAGCCTCTGATCCGTCAATTCAAAAGATATTCATCCAGATCTTTGCAAATCCAGACAAAATAATCATGTAACACCTGAATCAACAAATGAATCAATTAAACTTCCTGTCAGTAACACTAAGTCACTGTGTGTAACGAATACACATTAGAAAGGAGCTTTTTGATGTTCACTCCCCCAGGGCTTCCATTCAATCATCGAAACACCACAAAGACAATTTCTATAAATGTTATGACAAAGAAACAAATTCCTTGTGTGTTCGTGCTTGTGATAGAAAGAATTAAGCACTTGATGATTGCTTATAAGGCTCAATATTGTGTAAACCACGGAGACAATAGTAAGTTCAACACAGACTCAATGTGCATGATTGAAGTGCGAAGGTGGGGCAGACTTCCTTCTTTTCAATAGCCAGATTTTCCAAATGAAAATCAGATAGCAAATGTGCTGTTTCCCCTTTGAAAATGAAACATTTTCCTGTTAAGATGAAAATGAGTAGCTGGTGGGGTTAATCAAGAGTTGGCATGGGCTAGTTGCCTGTTTCAATAATGTTCACCAAAGAAATGTGAAACACTAGAAATGTGGCTACCCGACTCAGAAAAAGTTGGTGCAGAATTCTGATATTCTTTTAACTCTGTTCTCACACGCTCTTTCTTTTAAACATTTAGTTCACTCTAACCAATTCACACTCATTTCTTTTCGACTTCTTACACTCAATCACTATGGATTAACTTCTTGGGTAGAAATGACTAGTTAACGTGATTCCATAGAAGTTGTGTTAAGTCCTAGCAGAATGAAATCCTGTTTTACTATAAAACATGTGATGCTCAGAATGATTTAACTATTTCAGTTAAAGCACAATGTAGTTCTTGAAAACATTTAAAGTCACACTTCCAAATTCATGAAATCTATTTGAGATTCGGGAAGTGGTTTGAACATTTAATAACAATGTTTTCTATGATTGAAAGTTGTCCTTCTTTCAACCATATATGAGATTAATATAAAGGATTATACCTTTACGTGCGATCTTACATCTCATGAAGCTAAACTTAAAGTCATAAAGATATGATCTTGTAAGCTTCTCTCAAAAACTGCAAAAGTCTTATGTCATAGTTAAAGTAAATTTATTCACTTAAATTAAAATGACAAAAAGCAGAAAAACAATGAAAGTATGAGTTCTGATCTGAAATAATCAGAAGTCATATCCTAACTCCTTTGAGTTGACGAGCTCCCCCTAAAATCATGCATTACAAAAATTTGGCATAAAAGGTAAATGCAGAAATTAGTGAGCTCCCCCTCAAAATAATATTGACCATCTGTCAATTTCTTCTCATACTCCCCCTTGGATTATGAACAGAATATTTGTAGAGCAGATATCATTTAAAAAAAAAGAATGAAGAAATGATGATAAAGTATACAATTAGAAAACTTTGAGAGGTAACTACTGATTATGTCTTAAGATTTAGCATACCAAGCTTAGAGACAAGAAAATGGAATCTCTTTTCGTCCAAGGGTTTGGTAAACAAATTTGCAAGCTGATAATCAATTTTTACAAAGAAAAAGTTCAATTGTGCCTTTTTCGACATGATCTTTGATAAAATGATACCTGACATCTATATGTTTTGTCTTGGTGTGCTGAACAGGATTCACTATTATCGCGATGGCGCTCTTTGAGTCACAGTATATCGGGATATGGTTGAAGTGAAAACTGTAGTCACGCAATTGTGTTCTCATCCATAAGACCTGAGAACAGCAGCTAGCAGCAGCTACATATTCTGCTTCGGCCGTTGAAGTTGAAACACAAAGTTGCTTCTTCGATGCCCAACTTACGAGTTTATCACCGATGAACTGTATATGACCTGATGTGCTCTTCCTGTCTAACATACAACCAGCATGATCTGCATCTGTATATGCGGTTAGTTCAAAACTAGTATCTTTAGGATACCACATACCAAGATCTGCAGTGCCCTTTAGATACCTAAAAATACGCTTAATTGCAGACACATGGGATTCTTTGGGATTGGCCTGATATCGAGCACATAAGCATGTTGAAAACATTATATCTGGCCTACTAGAAGTAAGATACATCAAAGAACCTATCATCCCTCTATAAGTCCTAACATCAACAACCTTTCCAGAAGGATCGGTGCTAATCTTAGTACCTGATGCCATTGGGGTACCAATCGGTTTTGAATTTTCCATTTTGAACTTCCGAAAAATTTCAAGAATGTATTTTGATTGATTGATAAAAATCCCCGATGAAAATTGTTTGACTTGTAAACCGAGAAAGAAATTCATCTCTCCCATCATATTCATCTGAAATCTTGACACCATAAGGTTTGAAAAATTCTTACAGTACTTAGGATTTGTAGAGCCAAAAATAACATCATCCACATAGATTTGTATAAGAATGATATCGGATTTTTCCTTTTTAATAAACAAAGTGGTATCTACCGTACCTTTTGTAAAACCAGACTTGACAAAAAATTGAGATAGGAAATCATACCAGGCGTGAGGAGCTTGTTTCAGTCCATAGAGTGCTTTGTCGAGAATGTAGACATGATTCAGTTTCTCTTGATTGACAAAGCCTTCTGGTTGCGAGACGTAGACTTCTTCCTTTAGAATCCCATTCAGAAAGGCGGTCTTCACGTCTATTTGAAAGACATTGAAGTTCTTGTGAGCAGCGTAGGCTAGAAACATTAAAATTGCCTCTAAACGCGCCACAGGAGCATAAGTCTCGTCGTAGTCTATTCCTTCCTCTTGTTTGTATCCTTTGGCTACAAGTATTGTTTTGTTTCTGATAACGGTACCATCTTTATCTTTCTTGATCTTGAAAACCCATTTCGTACCTATAATGGTTTTACCTTGAGGTTTGGGTACGAGTCTCCAGACTTTAAGTGCGTCGAACTGATTCAGCTCTTCTTGCATTGCAGTCACCCAGTCTGAATCGGCAAGAACCTCTGATACGCGAGTAGGCTCGATCTTGCTCAGAAAGGATTCATACATACACATATTCATTGACGCTGACCTAGTTTACACCGGTTTTGATGGATCACCAATGATCTGGCTTATCGGGTGCTCTTTGGTCCATTTGTGTTCATGAGGTAGTGGATAATATGAATATATATCAATATTATCATGTAAGAATCCACTGGTACCTTCTTCAGCTTGTTCAGGAGGAATGATGGTTGCAGTTGAAGTAGTAGTTGCAGAAGGCTTAGTAGGTACAACTCGAAGAGGCTGTAGATTAGTCCGTACAGTACATCCTACTGATGAAGCAACTTCTGTCTCTTCATTATTTGTCACAACTTCAACTGTTGGAGTCGGCATTTGAACTAGATTTTCTTGCTGAATCGAGGAGTTGGATTCAGTAGAGATATCTGAACTGGTTGGATGAGTAGTCGTTGAGTCTTCCATCCTGTCAACCACAACAAATTTCTTTACATTAGATCCAAGAAATTCATCATAAAACAATTCAAATAATAAATCTAAATCAGATAAATGATTAGTAGACGTTGATGCTTCATCTGATTTGATCGCTTGAGACGCAGGTTCTGGACTGATTTGCCCATAAGCTAGTACCCCGGTTATCACGGGTTCTGAACTGTGTTGTTCAAAAACCATTTCTTCATCAAACGTAACATTGGCGCTTTCAATAACCGTCTTTGACTTCTTCAAATAGACACGGTATGCAGTTGATATAGATGAATAACCAATGAAGATGCCTTCGTCCGCCTTGGCCCTGAACTTGTTCAGACTCTCTCTATCGTTTAGAACAAAACACTTACACCCAAATATATGGAAATATTTGATTGTCGGTGTTTGATTGTTGATTAACGCATAAGGAGTCTTCTTGAATTTGTGGTGTATCATGGAGCGATTCTGAGTGTAGCACGCAGTCGATATAGCTTCAGCCCACAAGAATAGAGGTAAGTCAGATTGACTTAGCATAGTACGAGCAGCCTTGACTAGCGTACGATTTCTTCTTTCGACCACTCCATTCTGATGAGGCATACGAGCAACAGAGTATTGATGTGATATCTCGACCGATTCGAGATATTCTTGAACTATTTTGTTCTTGAACTCTGTGCCGTTGTCTGTTCTTAGAAGCTTGACCGGTTTCTACAGATTTACCTGGGTCGTCTTCAGGAATGTAATGAGAACATCTGGTGTCTCATCTTTTGAACGTAGAAATTTGACCCAAGTGTATCGCGAGTAATCGTCCACGATAACTAGTATGTACTTCTTTCCGCCTAGACTTTGCGTTCGCATCGGACCACAGAGATCCATATGCAACAAATCTAATGGAGAGCTTGTACTTGGTTCAGACTTTGGTTTATGTGAAGCTCTCTTTATCTTACCCTTTTCACATGCTGCACAAAGATGTTCTTTTTCATACTTGAGCTCTAGAAGTCCTTTCACTAACTTCCCACTGACCAGTTTGTTGATGTACCGAAAGTTAAGGTGAGAGAGCCGTCATGCCATAGCCAACTTTGCTGCATCGAGGCTTTAGAGAGTAGACAAACCATCTTGTCAGTCTGGACATTTGACAAATTGATTATGTAGAGGTCGGGCTTTCTCGTGCCGACCAAGAGTTCCTCACCTTTGTAACACCTCGAAAATCAGAGAAAATTAAAACCTGGAAACCTAACAATAAGACAAATGTAAAACCATAACTTTCCATATATGGGATCAGTCCTCAAGACTATACAATCCTATACAAGGATTTCATCAAAAGAATGGGACTTAACAATGCCCAGCAACAATACTAATCAACTCCAAAAACCTCGAGACTCAAAACTCGTCTCTCCAAAAACCCCGGCAACCCACCGCTAATGGAAACCTGATACACATACCATTTGAGAAAAAGTGTCACACTTAAATCCTGGTGAGAACATACAGTTTATGAAGCTCAAAAGATAAAACATTTGCATCAAGATAGTATTTCCAAAGAGATTAAATTTACACATTAGGTCCTTGCCACAAACGGGCTTTTTCGTTATAAACACGCCATAAAAGGACCGAAAACAAAACATTTTACCAAGGATTGTGGCGTAACACAAAGTTTGGCCAACAATCCGAGTTACGAGCTAAACCAATTGGAGTCCGCGGATACGAATCACAAAGTCCGTGCTACAATGTGAGATCAAGCCCCAAGCGCAAAACCAAGGTATACTCCTTCGCTAGGATCACTATGAACCATGACTAGTATCCGGCCTCACATAACCGTACCAAGTTTCCCTCAAGGAACAAGTGATCCCTAGCTACAATTCTGGGGAATGTAACATCCCAACAATACAGTCTACTCAAAACCTAGGGATCCATTAGTAATGGTAAGGACTCGTCACAACAACGTATGTGACCAACCATAATTAAACATATGGTTACAAACACATTTTTATAAACAAAATGTTATTCCCAGTTCAACTTCTGGTAAGAATGAAAATCATTTAAAAGAAGTTCCTTTGAATATTTCTTTCGCATAAACGCACAGGTAAAACATCATTTTACTTTTAAAATAAGATAAGATCAAAAGGTAACTTTTGATATGTATACTGTTTAAAATGATAGTAGGAACTCACCTCTGTTTCCTTCTTCTTAACGAGCGCTACCTATGATAACACCGAAAGAATCGGTAAGTTGAAATACAGATAAACCTCTCGTTACTTGAATAGGATTCAAAGACACAGAAGCTAACAACTTAACAGAACCTAAACCGGTCAAAGGACCACACCGGTCGAACAACTACCCCGGTCGAACGACCCCCGGTCGAACGACCCCCGGTCGGGCACAACCCCCCGGTCGAACCCCTTCGATCGAATAAGCTCCGGTCGAACACAACCATTCGGTCGAACGACCATCGCCTTGTTCATCAAGAACAGTATGATGCAGAACCCAGATTCAACCCAGATCCAAATGAGAAATACTCAGATCTCAAAATGGAACGGTTCAAAACCTTCACAACGAGATTCTACACGGCTAAAAGCATTCAGATCAAAGCATTAAGCTAGATTCGTACCTCGATTTTCCCAAAACGATCGACCCAAGAAAACAAAGCTTCTCCTGCTCTTCTCCTCTTCTCCCTGGCTTCTCCAACACAACAGATCGAAATGAGATATTAAGAAATATCTCATATTTGATCTGTATATAAATAGCCCAAGTTACATTATACCCCCTTGAACTTTGGGTAAAGGTCAACTTCTCACCCAATCCCAAAATTCAGGGTGTTACAATCCTCCCCAACTTGGGAATGATTTCGTCCTCGAAATCCAACTATACAAAGAGATGAGGATATCTTCGCTTCATATCCTCTTCAGATTCCCAAGTCACATTTGCTCCTCGGTGATGCTTCCACTGCACCTTGACCAAAGTGACTTCTTTATGACGCAACTTCTTAGACTTTCTCTCCAAGATGGCGTCGGGTTCTTCCACACAACGGTTACCTTCGTCTACCCTCAGCTCTGAAAGGGGAATGACGCTGTGTTCTACCGCCAAACACTTCCGGAGGTAGCAGACATGAAACGTGTTGTGTATTCTACTCAACTCTGGTGGCAGTTCCAACTGGTAGGCCTGCAACCCTACACGCTTAAGTACTTTGAAAGGTCCGAGGAAACGAGGACTCAGCTTCCCACATTTTCCGAACCGTATGATGCCCTTCCATGGCGATACCTTAAGCATAACGCGGTCGCCTACTTGGAATTCCATCGGTCGCCTCTTCTTATCGGCATAGCTCTTCTGACGATCTTGAGCCGCTTTCATCCTCTCTCTAATACACTTGACCTTATCGGCAGTCTCTTGCACGATTTCAGGTCCGGCGAACTGCTTCTCTCCCGCTTCTAGCCAACACACGGGAGTCCGACACTTTCGCCCATACAGTGCTTCAAAAGGTGCCATCCCAATACTCGAGTGGTAGCTATTGTTGTAAGCGAACTCCACCAAAGGCAGGTGAGAGTCCCAACTACCCCCGAAATCGATGACACAAGACCTCAACATGTCTTCCAAGGTTTGGATTGTTCGTTCGCTCTGCCCGTCGGTCTGCGGATGGTAAGCCGTACTCAACTTAACTCGCGTACCAAGCTCTTTCTGAAACCCATCCCAGAAGTTCGAAGTGAACCGGCTGTCGCGATCCGACACGATCGACAAAGGTATTCCATGTCTCGAGACCACCTCATCGATATAAAGCTTTGCCAACTTATCCATCGGTAAAGTCTCGCGCATAGGCAGAAAGTGAGCGCTCTTCTTCAATCTATCCACTATCACCCAGATGGTATCGTGTCCCCGAAGAGTTTTAGGCAACTTCGTCACGAAGTCCATGGTGATATGCTCCCACTTCCACTCAGGAATCTCTAAGGACTGAAGACTCCCATACGGTCGCTGATGTTCGGCTTTGACTTGCGAACACGTCACACAACGCTCAACGTAACGCGCCACATCAAGCTTCATCACTGGCCACCAATAGTGCAACTTCAAGTCCCTGTACATCTTCGTACTTCCCGGGTGAATGGAATACTTGGACTTGTGTGCGTCTTCTAGCAACAACTCACGGTTTCCCCCAACCTTGGGCACCCACACACGACCGCTGAACAGTTTCACTCCACGACTATCTTCCGTTAAGAGTAAACGCTGTTTTGTCATGACTTCCTCTTTGAGATTCTCTCCCAACAATGCTTCCATCTGAGATGTCTTGATCTTCTCAACAAGACTAGACACTAGCTCGATTCTTGAATGGGTAGCCCGAATACTCCCGCTATAGTCCTTCCGACTTAGCGCATCGGCCCCCACGTTCGCCTTACCGGGATGGTAAAGCAATTCACAGTTGTAATCTTTCAACAACTCGAGCCACCGCCTTTGCCTCATATTCAACTCTTTCTGACCAAAGACATACTTCAGGCTCTTGTGATCCGTGTAAAGAGTACACTTCGTGCCGTAGAGGTAGTGTCGCCAAAGCTTCAAAGCGAACACCACCGCTGCTAACTCCAGATCATGAGTTGGATAATTCTGCTCGTGTATTTTGAGCTGCCTCGAGGCATAAGCGATTACCTTGCCTCGTTGCATCAACACACAACCCAATCCCATCTTTGAAGCGTCGCTGTAAACCACAAAATCTTCCGACCCTTCAGGCAAAGATAAGATCGGAGCTTCACATAACTTCTTCTGAAGAATCCGGAACGCCTTCTCTTGGGTTTCGGTCCATTCAAACTTCACATTCTTCCGAGTCAGAACTGTCAAGGAAGAAGCGATCTTGGAAAAGTCTTGGATGAATCTCCTGTAGTATCCCGCCAGACCCAAGAAACTTCGGATCTCTGACGGACTCTTAGGAGGCTCCCAATTCATCATTGCTTCAATCATGGAGGGGTCCACTTTCACTCCGTCCCGAGTGACTACGTGCCCCAGAAATTGTACTTCTTTAAGCCAAAAGTCGCACTTGGAAAACTTGGCGTACAACCTCTCTTTTCTCAACACTTCCAGAACTTCACGCAAGTGCTGCTCGTGCGCTGTCTCACTCTTGGAGTACACGAGTATGTCGTCAATGAATACAATGACCGACTTGTCGAGGAATGGTTGGCACACTCTATTCATCAAGTCCATAAACACCGCTGGTGCGTTCATCAGGCCAAAAGGCATTACAAGGAACTCGTAATGGCCGTAACGCGTTCTGAAAGCCGTCTTCGGAACATCTTCTTCTCTCACCTTCACTTGGTGATAGCCTGATCGTAAGTCGACTTTGGAGAAACAACCCGCTCCTTGAAGTTGATCGAACAAGTCGTCTATTCTCGGAAGCGGATACCTGTTCTTCACTGTAGCTTTGTTCAACTCACGATAGTCGATGCACATTCTCATTGTTCCATCCTTCTTCTTGACAAATAAGACCGGAGCTCCCCAAGGTGACGAACTCGGTCTTATGAATCCCTTCTCAAAAAGCTCTTGGAGTTGTCCTACCATCTCTTGCATCTCCGACGGCGCTAAACGGTAAGGTGCTTTAGCGATCGGTGCAGCGCCTGGCACAAGATCAATCCGAAACTCTACCTGACGATCGGGTGGCAACCCGGACAAGTCGTCCGGAAAGACATCTGGATATTCCCGCACGATCTTCACATCTTCCAGCTTGGACTTCTCTAACTTGGCATCGATCACATAGGCTAGGAAAGACGAACATCCTTTTACTAAGCACTTGCGTGCTTTTGCCATTGTGATTATTGCCACTTCACCCTTTCTCTTTTCACCATAGATGACCACGACCTCTCCAGAGGGGTTGGGAAGTCGAATCATCTTCTTGGAACACACGAACTCGGCCTGATTGTTTGACAACCAATCCATACCGATTACAACATCAAAACCCCCGATTGACATTGGTAGCAGATCGATCGGGAATTCTCTTCCCTCGATGCTAAGAGCACACTGCTTCAGAACTTCGTGGATCAAAACTTGCCTACCATCTGCTATTTCTACCACTAATGCATCCTCAAGACTAGTAATCGGCATAGCAATTTTCTGACGGAACAATTCAGATACGAAAGAGAAACTAGCACCCGTATCGAATAAAATACGAGCAGGTACAGAGTTTATAAGAAAAGTACCCGATACCACGTCAGCGGATGCCCTAGCCTCTTCGGCCGTCATCTGAAAAGCTCGGCCCTGAACCTTCGGAGGGTTCTCCTTCCTTGCTGGCGCACTACCCGCCGACACAAGCTTCGGGTAATCTTTCCTCACGTGCCCCGGTGCCTTGCACTCATAACAGATGGGTCCCCTGACCGGGCAATCTCTGACCGTATGCCCAGGCTTCCCACACTTATAGCAAGTTTGAGAACTATTACTGCAGTTACCGTGATGCTTGGTCCGACACCTCGGGCACCACCTTGCTTCCTGGTAACTGCCGAAGTTGCGGTTTCCAACAAAAGGTCTGGTCCGCTTGGGAGGTACTGAACTGCTCTCCCACTTTCTTTTATCAGACACCACCACCGAACTCTCAGACTTGCTCTTCGCAAACATCTCTTCCATGAATTGAGCTTCTTCCACCATCTCTCGGAGGTTAGAAGCCTTGAAATTATGGACCATAGATTGCATGTCTGCTGGTAAGCCGTTGAGATAAGCTTTCATCTTGTCTTTCTCTGTTGGGGCAGCATGCCCCACCAGACCAAGTTTCTCCATAAACTGACGGGTGTACTCCCTCACCGTCATGCTCCCCTTCACCAAAGACCGGAATTCTTTCTCAATTCGGTCCATGGTCCTCTCGTTGCAAAACTCTTCTAACAGCTTCTTCTTGAACTCGGCCCATGACAACTGAGCCAACACTTCAGGAGATAGAGTGGATTGGATGATGTTCCACCAGATGAGTGCAGTGTCCCTCGGCAGCTAGGTACCAAACCGCACCCTCTGATCATCACCACATTCGGAGGAGCCAAAAGCTTGCTCAACCGCTCGGATCCACTTTATACAAACTGCCGGGTCATCTGAACCAAAGAATTCTGGCGGTCCGTAGCTCAGAAAGGACTTATAGGAACAACCCTTCCTGTTCCCCTGAGCACCAGAAATCCCGCGCTCAACAGAAGTGACCCTTATACCATCATCTCCAGAACCTAATACGACATTCTCCACCACCGTCTCGCTTCTTCGATGGTTTACGTCGCGGTCCTCCATCGCTTTCAGCAGGAACTCTTGCTGCTTAGCCATCTCTTCCCTCATCGCCAACATCACGCTGGCCAACAACTCCGACTGGGGATTAGCATCCCCGATTACTGGGTGGGACGAAGCCAGGTCTACCCGAGGAATGACCTCTGGCCCTCCACCTAGTACTTGCTGAATGGGTGGTCGAACGATAACCTCAACTCCTTCCGACTGACCCGCTGTAGAGGTTGTCGCTTCCTGACCATCAACACGAGCACGCGGTCTTCCACGCGTACCTACCATTCTGAACTGCTACACAGAGCAGTGGAAGAGATAAGAGAGAGACAAGAAAACACGAAAGGAAAACGTACTACCACATTACCAATTGTCATATTAATAGCAATTCAAGGACTCTTACGTACAATATCCTCATAATAACATTAGCTAAGTGAAATTATGAACATACAACACATAATGGTTCTTGTCACCACTACTACAACGCCTGATAAACGTACTTTCCGTCGACTCTAAGACTAACCCAACTTAGGAGCTCTACCCAATTCTCGCGGATCAATTCTTAGTACACGCAGTCTAAGTCTAGACATCTTACATTTATGCCTAGTTCGCTTAAACTAGAGCTCTGATACCAACTTGTAACACCTCGAAAATCAGAGTAAATTAAAACCTGGAAACCTGACAATAAGACAAATGTAAAACCATAACTTTCCATATATGGGATCAGTCCTCAAGACTATACAATCCTATACAAGGATTTCATCAAAAGAATGGGACTTAACAATGCCCAACAACAATACTAATCAACTCCAAACACCTCGAGACTCAAAACTTGTCTCTCCAAAAACCCCGGCAACCCACCGCTAATGGAAACCTGATACACATACCATTTGAGAAAAAGTGTCAGACTTAAAGCCTGGTGAGAACATACAGTTTATGAAGCTCAAAAGATAAAACATTTGCATCAAGATAGTATTTCCAAAGAGATTAAATTTACACATTAGATCCTTGCCACAAACGGGCTTTTTCGTTATAAACACGCTATAAAAGGACCGAAAACAAAACATTTTACCAAGGATTGTGGCGTAACAAAAAGTTTGGCCAACAATCCGAGTTACGAGCGAAACCAATTGGAGTCCGCGGATACGAATCACAAAGTCCGTGCTACAACGTGAGATCAAGCCCCAAGCGCAAAACCAAGGTATACTCCTTCGCTAGGATCACTATGAACCATGGCTAGTATCCGGCCTCACATAACCGTACCAAGTTACCCTCAAGGAACAAGTGATCCCTAGCTACAATTCTGGGGAATGTAACATCCCAACAATACAGTCTACTCAAAACCTAGGGATCCACTAGTAATGGTAAGGACTCGTCACAACAACGTATGTGACCAACCATAATTAAACATATGGTTACAAACACATTTTTATAAACAAAATGTTATTCCCAGTTCAACTTCTGGTAAGAATGAAAATCATTTAAAAGAAGTTCCTTTGAATATTTCTTTCGCATAAACGCACAGGTAAAACATCATTTTACTTTTAAAATAAGATAAGATCAAAAGGTAACTTTTGATATGTATACAGTTTAAAATTATAGTAGGAACTCACCTTTGTTTCCTTCTTCTTAACGAGCGCTACCTATGATAACACCGAAAGAATCGGTAAGTTGAAATACAGATAAACCTCTCGTTACTTGAATAGGACTCAAAGACACAGAAGCTAACAACTTAACAGAACCTAAAGTGGTCAAAGGACCACACCGGTCGAACAACTACCCCGGTCGAACGACCCCCGGTCGGGCACAACCCCCCGATCGAACCCCTTCGATCGAACAAGCTCCGGTCGAACACAACCATTCGGTCGAACGACCATTGCCTTGTTCATCAAGAACAGTACGATGCAGAACCTAGATTCAACCCATATCCAAATGAGAAATACTCAGATCTCAAAATGGAACGGTTCAAAACCTTCACAACGAGATTGTACACGACTAAAAGCATTCAGATCAAAGCATTAAGCTAGATTCGTACCTCGATTTGCCCGAAACGATCGACCCAAGAAAACAAAGCTTCTCCTGCTCTTCTCCTCTTCTCCCTGGCTTCTCCAACACAACAGATCGAAATGAGATATTAAGAAATATCTCAGATTTGATCTGTATATATATAACCTAAGTTACATTATACCCCCTTGAACTTTGGGTAAAGGTCAACTTCTCACCCAATCCCAAAATTCAGGGTGTTACAACCTTCTTCAGTGCGAACAAAACACCTCTTGGATTTGAAATTGACCTCTAAGCCTTTGTCACAGAACTGGCCTATACTGAACAGGTTGTGTCCTAAGCCTTCAACATAGTTCACCTTCTTGATCGTGACTTTGTCATGTACCATATCACCATAACCTAGTATTGGTGAAAACTGATCGTTGCCGAATCTAACTGTTCCGCAATACTTCTCTGTAAAGTTGGTCAACATACCTTTTTGTCCAGTCATATGCTTGGAACATCCGCTATCCAAGTACCACATATGACGGATCTGCACAAGAGAAATTACCAAACAAAAGATTTATATATCAATAAAACAAAATTGGAGTAAAGACTTTTGAGCATTGAAGTGCGGGTCTTGAATTGTTGAATTCAAGAGCCATTGTTCATTGAGGTACGAGTCCTAGACTGTTTTGTCTAGAAGTCATACTTTGTTGAAGTACGGGTTCTAAGCTGAAATGCTTAGAAGCCTCCATCTTGACATTTAAGTTCGGGTTTTTAACTGATTTGTTCAAAAACTTATGTTCTATGCTCCCCCTAAAACTTTGGGTTCCTGCAACACAAATTTAGCTTTTGGTACCCATTGGTATTTGGGTCCAACTGTGTTAGCACAAGATTTTGGTACCCATTGAAATTTGGGTCCGGTTTTCTTTTGAAATTCATTGGAAGCATTAGAATGATTAGAATGCACATGATAAGCTCCAAACCAAACATCAGAATCTTTACAAGAAGCATAAACATGTTTATCATAGTATGAAGACTTTCTAGCAGATAAACATAACTCGAATAATTGCTTCATAGAATATTTCTTGTGATAAACGACAAGTTTTGGTTTCAAAATAGTAGCAACATTCGCATTCAAAACATCTTTTCTAGGCATAGTCTTATTACAATTAACACTTGAAAAAGATTTTGCATTCTTGTCTATCTTCTGTTTTGGTTGCCATTCAGACTTAACTCCTTGCCTTTTCTGGCTCAAATCTGAAACATTTGAAACTTTTGAGTTAGACTTTTGAGCAACAACATAATGCATCTTCTTTGGGTGACTAGTAGTGATCGGTTTCTGTGAATGCTGAGATTTCTTCTTACCTTTCGCATTCTTAGCTTTCACAGAAGCTGATTTATCAACTTTCGTTGATGATTTACCTTTTTCAGACATACTGGTTGATCCAAAGGATTTCACAACAAAAGATGAATGGTTAGGAAGTTTGGCATTAAAATCAAATTGATCAATACACTCATCTAAAACACCATCGGAGTTTAGAAAATCAAACCCTTCATTAACTAAACCAAACAAGTCATCAGATTTTGAAGCCTTTGAAGATTTAGAAAGAACAGAACTTTTAAGCACAGTTGAAAAAACTTTTTGTTCAATATCAATCAAAAGTCTTTCACCTGTTAAAGAAGTCTCAAGTTCAGAAATTTTACTTTCCAAAATGAGAGGAGGGACGTAAAGTTTACCTTTAATAGGCTTCGCCTCCATTTCTTTTACAGAATAACTCTGAAAGTAGTCATTTGAAAGAGATTTCTTTTGATATTTTGGATCATCATTATAACTATTATTCAGCTTCGCATAATAAAATGGAAGATGAAATTTAGATGATTTCTTTCGTTTTTCAATTTCCTTGGCTTCATCCTCTTTAGATAGTCGAGTCCAGAAAACTTCAAGTTTAGGGATTCTTCGAGCTAGTTTCAAAAATGTAAGATCATAAAGTGCTGACACTTCAGATATACCCTTTTTAAGATAATGAGGGTTCTCATAACCAAGTCCCCATCTCTCTTTATTCTCTTTGGGTTTGTTTAGATGAATGGTTTGTTCAGTTTGACCCAATGAGTATAACTTCTTTTCCAAAGCTTTTAATTTTGCAAGTAAAGATTCGTTTTCATTGGAAATTGAAGAATGCAATTTCGTAAGCTCTTTGAAATCAAACTCACTTTTTAGCAATTTAGTCTTTGTTTCAGTAACCTCTTTAAGAATTATAGTCTGTTCTTTTGCGCTGGTGTCATTGTTTTTGTGTAAAGTCTCATTCAATAGTTTCTTCTCAGCATATGTTTCTATATTGACTGGTTTTGTTCAATAATAACACCCTTTTCTCGCTTAAGTTTCGACTCTAATTCTTCGAGTTTTGACATCATGGCATGCATTTGATTTATGAAATCAGATTGAGTTAAATCACATACCTCATCGTTGTCATCGTCATCGGAGTCAACTTCATCTTCTACTTCTATGTTGCCCATTAAGCACATGATTGCTTTCTCGTCATTCTCTTCATCGTCATCTTCCTGGTCTGAATGATCTAGCCAGTATTCATCTTCTGCCATCAATGCCTTTCCAGCCTCTTGTTTCTTGGCTAGAAGCATTTTGTTTTTATAGTAGTCTGAATTTCTGACTTTGGGTTTTCGGCAGTCTCTTGCAAAATGTCTAAGTCTACTACAGTTGTAGCACTTTGGAGGTTCTGTCTGACTAGATGCTTCAACTTTATACTTTATTTCTTCCGGCTTCCTTTCCTCTATTCTCTTTCCTTCAAATCTATTTCCTTCAACCCTCTCCTTGTGAATATAGTTGGTCGGACCAGAAGAATATCTCTGACTGTTAGAACTTGGCTTATTGTAAAACTTCTTCTGAAAAGCCTTAGTCAGCATAAGCATAGCCTGTTTCAGTTGTTCACAGTCATCCGAGTCAGAATTCGCTTCAACTTCAACCTCTTCTAGTTAAGACATAATCATCTTCACTTTCTTCTTTTTCACAACAAGAGCAACTGTATCATCAATTGTCTTCCCAGTCTGCCTCTTTTCATCGAGTATTTCATCCACCTCTTCTTTATTCTGTTTAAGGGTTTCATACACCTCATGAAGTGGAATCTCGTTTATGTCTTTGATTTGCTTCATCTGCCTGGCAAACCTCTTCCATTCAGGCTGGAGAATGCTTAAGAATTTGATATTCAACTCTATTTGCGATTTGGTGACCTTATTCTTGCTTAGTTCGTTCAGCAAGGTCACAAACCTGTCGTATGTTTCTTTTAGTGACTCTCCAACTTGCCTTTGAATTTTTTATAGTTGTTTAGGCAGTTGGATATCTTCAGCTGGTTCCCAACCTTTGAGCCTAGCATCATCTTCTCTAGCTAATCCCACATCTGTTTGCCTGAGGCCTTATAGCTGTCTATCTTCACGTATATTTCATTTGGTATGCCTTGAAGAATATAAGACTTTGCTAATCTATCACCTTTTGCTCTGTTTAGGTTTTCACCATCTAGATCTTCATACTTAAGTTGATATGGTTGCTCATTAGTTCCCTCTGGAGGAGTCCTCCAAACTGGTGCTATAACTCCCTCTTCTATTGAGTTCCTGATGAATACTCCCAAATCATGTCTTTCAATAAAGTCCATGAACTGATCTTTCCACTGTTCATACTCTCCTCTGAAGAGTACTGGTGGCTTTGAGTCAGTTCCGATCGCTAGAGCTTCTCTTGAAGTCATTCTGATTGAAAAAGACTGTCTGGTATTGCAGTAAGGGCAAACTTTGCGCTAATAGTGGCTGGCGCAAAAGAGTTTTGCGCGAGATGTCTGTGGCGCATTTTGAAGATTTACGTGAACAGATGGTTGCGCGAACTAGAGGTTTGCGCTAGTCGTTGATGGCGCAAGAAATGACTTGGTGCGAACTGAAGGTTTTTCGCGAGAAATGGTTGGCGTGAACTTTGCTGATATGAGATTTGCGCGAGACAAAGGTTGCACGAAATAACTTTTACGCGATATGTTGATGGCGCAAAAGTGAAGATGCTCGTCTGGTGTGTATGGCGCAACGAAGGTTTGCGCGAGACGTGGGTGGCGCAAGCAGGGGTTTGCGCGAGTCGTTTGTAGCGCGAAGGGAATTTTGCGCAAACAGATGATCGCGCGAAAGTACGTTTTGCGCGATGTGTTGATGGCGCAAATATGACTATGAACTGGCGCAAATGTGAACTTTGCGCGAGTTCGTCCTTGTTCTTCGAAAATCGATCTAAAAACCTGTTTGGACTTCGATTAGTAGTTCTAAACTCTAACAAAACGACCACAAACACTTTTATAACAGATTACAACCTTTTGATTTCACAAATAAACACTTTTTGAGATATAGATCGATGGAACAGTGTCGTTTTTTGAACGTAAACTCAGACACAAAAATCCCAAAATTGAAACTCGATTTCAGTGTTATACTGAAATTAAACAAAAACAACTCGATCTAGCACCCTAATCGATCACAACCTGATCGATTTCTAACCCAAAAACACCTTAAATCACGAAAATGATTTTGAAATGAATAACACAGAGTCGATGGTTTTAAACTGGATTTTGATCTATTTTTCAGGCTCTGATACTAATTGTCGGTCCACAATACTATCAAGTTCTTATAGATACAAACACATAAACGATTACCAACCTGTTTGATTAATAACAACGATTACAAGGTTTGATCTTTGTTCGATTTGAAGCTCTCTGTGTTTTCTCTCTAAGTTTACACCGTGAGTGTGTGTGTATGAATGTGCGATACTTAGATCTGATTCTTGCTTCCTAGACACACTAACAAACCACTTGCAACCTTAATAATATTAAACTAATAATAACATCTAACTAAAGATATTATAATATCTAACTAATTAAACTAATATCCTAACATCTATTAATTAGATATTTAGGACAAACAACAAATACAATAAACAATATTTTGACATTTATTACAAACTGACTTTAGACTAATATTAAGAGTCGACTTTTCGGCTTTAGCTTCAGATTGGATCTTCAGATTGGATGATCTTGAATCCAATAGATCTGTGCGCTAACAATTAGTTTATGTATTCCCACCTTTCAATACTAATCAAGCGAGCATCGGTTTAGGAACATCACACGTTCTTCTTTCGCAAGGCATCTTCACATAACCACCTTGTTAAGGGTCATAAGAGGGAAATCCACCTCAAACAATAAACAAAATTTATAATTCCCAAAGCTCTTCGCCCGGAAGGTTTAGGGGATTCATTCAACCACGTTGGCCTTACATCTATTCTTTGTTTCTCACGACCTTATGGAGGATTTTCGTCCTAACAATCTCTAAAATATTCGCAGGGCATTATATCAGCTTCACCAACTCTCGGTAGACCTCCTTATGGTCATTGATTCCAAGTACCAAGGTTAAGGACGACCCTAAGAATAACCTTTGCTACTAGACTATCTAGCAAGGCCCCAACATAGGGATATCTCCCAATTCCCTAAGTTCATCTTTAAAACAACCACTGATTCCAGCTTAACCTTCACTCCGACAAGCTACATGAAAGTCTACCACACTAGCATAAAAACTTCAATCCCAAACTTAAGGCAAAATCCTTAACACGAATCATTAACAAAACCACCAAGGTCTTCCAACCTTTGTTAGAGTCAACAATCCTCTATTTTTTCACCACAATCCTTATGACGTCTATAATCTTGGTCCCAAACCCTTTCCTAGAGGGTCTTACCAGTCTCTTAGTGTTAGACTAATATTGTATTCAAGATTAAAAGTGAGGGTCTGTATTGTCATTGTGTAATAGTTCAAGGGTTTGGTTGTAAAGTCAACTCAAGTTGACTTAGTATAAATAGTTTTAGTTTCTTGTTGTAAGAAAGTAAGCACGCTCATTCTGATACATAAGTAAAGCACACATAGAGAGAACACAGAGAGTTCGTATAGATACATTGTAAGATATGTGACTTAGACTTGTGATTTTGTTGTAATCTTGTGACTTTAATACAAGTGATTGTTTGATAATCTGTGTTGATTGAATATATGCTAGTGAATCTGGGCCACAATTGGTATCAGAGCAGAGATCAGGTAAATCAGAAAGATCGATTTTTTCAAGAAATAGAAAGTCACTGTTCCGTTGATCAATTTGTGAAATAGTGATGTTTTGAATGGGAATTTGAGTTCATTGTGATCGTTCATAGTTTTGGAACATTTTTAGTTCTGGTTGCAAATCAAATTGATCAACAGAATCGAAGAATTTGATCAATCTGTCAAGTTTCTGAAAGTTTCAAGTCATGGACTGTCAAGATCTGATTACCACATCTACATTTGTTAGTTGATAAATTCACTCCGTAGGGTTGTTATCGATGACAAAGTGATCATTCCTACAAAGTTTCAGAACCAAATTTCAAGTTTTGGATGGATTTCTAGTGAAAAGATTGAAAATATCAACGAGATCTACAAAATTCGTAGAGATGATGAAGAACTCGCAGGGTAATGGAATTCGCAGAAATCTTAAGGAAAGAATTCGTGGACTGAAGGAATTCGCATACTACAGAGAAGAAAAATTGCTAAGGGAGGAATTCTCATGTGTGAGACTTACGAATTCAGAGGAATTAACACCTGAGAGAGATACGAATTTCAAAGAATTCGCATAAGACACACGTACGAATGGTTCAGAATTCGCAAACCAGTGTTCTGCGAAAAGCTAAGAATTTGCAAATCAGTGTTCTGCGAAAATCTCAAGATTTCGTATCCTTTTTAGTATTTTTATCATACGAGTTCTTGATTGTGTGTGCCTTGCAAATTGCTCATAAGAATTCTTGCTTGTGAGTGTTTTACAAATTGTGCTATATGAATTGTGTCATACGAATTCTGTACTTAGCATATTTTTGAACTGATGTTTCTGATTAAAGATCATTTCTAGCATATTTTTTTTGATATCAAGCTGCAATATGAGATTAAATTGTCAAAAGTTTTTTTTCTCGGGGCGCTGCCCCCAGACCCCGCAAGGGCCTTGTCCCCTTGTCCCCACCCGCTAACCGGGTAGCGGGACCCCCGTGCTAAGTCTGCGTAGGGGTACATATTTCTTAGTGTGATTAAAGTTTCTGATTTTTTTAGTATTTTTTTCAGATTTCAAGATGCCTTACATGGATAAAAAAGGAAACCTGGTGCTAACCAACAGAGATTGTGCTTTAGCGTACATGCCATAGATTCTAGCACTGGAAGCTGAGAACAAGAATCTGAACATTCAGAACTTATCTCTTCTTGATCAAATTAATAGTTTGAAAGATAATAAAGATTTTGTTTGTTCATAATGCATATCTAACTCAAAGATTAATTGTGCAGGAATAATTGAATCTAAAGATAAAGAGATCTTAAGTCTTCAAGAAAAGCTGAAAAGATCTAAAAGTTTTAATTCTAGCTCAAGTTGGTCCAAGAAGGAAACATTGCAAAAAGAGCTAGATGAGTTGAGAAGAAGAGCAAATATATATAGTGAAACTTGTGAAGGGCTGAGAAAATCAAATTCTCAAATTTTTGCTGAAAGAGATAATTTGAAAGAAAAAGTCTTCAGTCTTGAGGTTAAGATTAACATAAGGAAGGAGAAAGCAACCCAAGACAGAGACAACTCAAAAGCCCAAGACAAGTTAAAGAAGATTGAAAAAAAGAGAAAGGAAATTGAAAAAGAGAATGTTGAACTTCAAAAAAAGATGAATGAACTGAAAGAAAAGATATCTTTAGATGAGAAGAAGATGGAGAAACAAAAGAAAAGAATTTCCAAAGAAGTTTTCTGAGTTTTCCAGAAAAGCTTTTGAAGAGAAGAAATCTGTTGATCTTAAATGCATAAAGCTTTCTCAACAAGTTTCCGACTTTAAGAAAGTGATCATCTTGGAGAGAGACAATTTTGAGAAAGAAAAGAAGAGGATTGAGCAGACAAAGAATGTAAAGAAAGATTTTGATGAAGAAAAGAAAGTGTTTGAGACTGAGATAAAGAAGCTCAATGAAAAGCTATCTTAGTCGTCAACAAACATTCAGAAGGAGAAGAATGCAAAATCTGAGTTGCATAAGAAGTTTGATCAACTGACAATGGAAAGAAACTGTTTGTCCATAAAGATCAAAGAACTTAAAGAGATCATGTTCAAGGTGAAGCTGACTGAGCACAAAACGCCAGAATCAATTGCTCAATCACCGAGAGATGATCTAACTGCATCTGAATGCTCATTTAAATCAGCAACAAGTTCAATTTTCATTAATGTTTCTAATAATCCTTTGTTTGATGCTAATGATAATCATACTTATAAACTTAATGATAAAATTCGTCCTTCTAACCTTTTCTATGACAAAAATGTTGATGATTCAGGTAACATCAGAAAGGACAAGTCTCAGAAGAAAATGTTTTGGAGAAGGAAAGATGAGAAAGAAAAGTGGATTTGGAAAGTGAAAGGTTCCTCGGAGGAGAAGAAGGAACAAAAATCATTTGTGCATACACTGAATGCTAAAAGGAACTATGCTTCGAAAGGTAAAGCTTTTGGCAAACCTGATCTGGTCTATACTGTCAGTCAATTGATCAGGTTAGCTCAAAAGAAAATTAGTTGTTCCTACTGTGGCTCAAATGATTTTGTTAATAAAAATTATGAAAATAGCTGGTATGGTTCTTACTATATCTCTCCAAATAGAACTGCAACTAACAAATTCAGACCCAAATACCAGTGGGTACCAAAAGCTAAATATGTGTTGCAGGCACCCAAGGTTTAAGGGGGAGAAAGAACCAAGGCTTCTGAATAAATCAGTTCAAAACCCGTGCTTCAAAGAACAATGGATTTTGAACAACGCAGTTCAAAACCCGAACTTAAATGACAAGGATTATGGTTTCTGGTTACATCAAATCAGGACCCAGTCTTCATTGGTAAAATTGCATATTACTATTCTCACTGGAGAATAAGTAATCATGGCTTCTAAATACTCAGTTCAGAACCTGTACTCAAATGTTTTTCTTCTGATGGATGCTTAAATGATAACATCATTTCTAGAAGTTTTTAATTTGAGGGGGAGTTAGAGGAGTTAATTGTTATATCTTTTAGGGGGAGGAGATATTAGCTAAATGTACTTTCATTGTTATATTTTTCTAATAACTTGAATTTTTACAGATATCAAGATGGAGGACATCTAATGTTTTTACTGATAATTTCAAAGAATATATTCAGTCCAGGGGGAGTACAGTATTCTGATTTACAAGTATATATTTCTAATCCTTATACTCTATCACTTGTTGAAAGAAGAACAACTTTCACTTGTGAAAATCATTTTTCGATTAAATGTTCAAACCACTTCACATTCTTAAAATGTTTTCATGAATTGAGAAGTGCGATTTTAAATGATTTTTGGATACTTTGATGACTATCTGACCATGTGTTCTTAAAGAAAAATACTTGTGTATTTTCATTTCATATACTCTGTCAAGTATTCATACACACATTGGTTTAGTACATTTCTTGAATCTGATATTACCATGTATCAAAAGTTAAATCTTTCTATGGTAATACTCCCGGTTGTATTCAATGTTGTTTGAATCAAACGTCATTTCATCATTATATGTGCTTTCATTAATAACATGTTTATATTTTGTTCATATAAACATCTTGCATCTTTGATTTCCCAAATATTATTCTTCATGAATTTTGATCTGATCTAAATCATTGTCAGATTCTCAAAACATTTCTATTATTTCATGATTATTCATTCATACAAAGTTTTGAGAAATCTTAAATGTTTAAAATGCTCAAATTTCATTCTTATCTTTATGAGCATACTTTCGCTGACATTGATTTCTTGTGCTAAAATGTCAAGAAAATCATTGAGGTAATACGTTCTTTTAGGACAATACATGGGATTCGATGTGTGAACTTAACAGAACTTCCATGGATTCACGATAACCAGTGTTTCCTTCTCAGGAAGTATTTCATGAGTGATTGCGGGGAGAGGGGTAAAAAGATTGAGTGTTGGTGTGTGGAGTGGTAAAATGGAAATGATAGATTGGTTAGATGTGAGCTTAAATGATTAAAAGTAAGAGGGTGAGAGAACAGAGTAAAAGAATATTAGACTCTGCACCAAACTTCTTTCTGAGCCGGGCAACCACATTACTGATTGGTTCACATTCTTTGGTGACCATCATTGAAATAGGCAGTGAGCCCATGCCATCTCTTTCATACAACCCCACCAGCTACTCATTCTTTTCTTAAAAAGAGAATGTTTCACATTTTCTAGGGAAGCAACACATAGTCTATTGGTTCTTCATTCGGAAGATACTGATATTGAAAAAGAAGGAAAGTTGCCCCACCTTCGACCCTTTCTCATGCACATTGAGTCTATGTATACTCATTGCTATCTCAATGGTTTACGTACTTTGAGCCTTATGAAACACAATCATTGTGCTAATTCTTTCATAACACAAGCACGTGCACACAGAAAATGTGTTTTTCTGTCAGAACGTTCATAGAAAATACCTTGTGTTTTTTAATGATTGAATGGAAGTCCTAGGGAGTGAACATCATTTCAAGCTCCTTATATTGTACATTCATTGTACACAGTGGTTTTGTGCTACTGACAAGCATTCCTAACTGTTTCATTTGTTGATTCAGGGCTATAACTCATAATTTGTTTGAATTTGAAAAGATTCAGATGAATACATTCATGAATTGACGGCTCATTCAGATCAGATGAACGATTTTCTCATATCATTCATTGGGGGAGATTGCTAACTTTCCTCCCTGGGGAAGATTGATCATTTATTGTCAAAGGGAGAGATTGTTGATCATGAAGACTGTGCGTATTTGATTATTTGGGGGAGATCATTCAAAGTCTGAGCTGATCTTGAACGAGTTGTAATGATTTTGATTCTCACAAATCATTAAAAAGGGGGAGATAAATCAGAGTTCAAGTTTAGATGATTAAAGTTTGTATCAAGAAAGGGGGAAAGATGTTTTTCAAAGTCAGATTGAAATTTGAAGCAAAGATTGTTGTAAAGAGATATGATATTGTTGTAAACAAAGGGAGAGAATGAAAATTGTGCTAAAGCTGTCAAAGGTTTCAAAAGTTTAAAGTTTCAGAGTTTAAGACAGAGATAAATCTTGAAGATAAAGTAAAGTCATGAAAAGCAAAAAAAGGGGGAGATAATTTGATCAAAGTGTCAAAGCTTTCAAGGTGTTAAAGCTGAAAAACATTCAAAGCTGAAGATTATTCTGAAGATAAGAAGACCTAAAGATTATTGTCATTTTTTTTAATCTTGAATCCAAAGGGGGAGATTGTTAGACTAATATTGTTTTCAAGATTAAAAGTGAGTGTCTGTATTGTCATTGTGTAATAGTTCAAGGGTTTGGTTGTAAAGTCAACTCAAGTTGACTTAGTATAAATAGTTTTAGTTTCTTGTTGTAAGAAAGTAAGCACACTCATTCTGATACACAAGTAAAGCAGACATAGAGAGAACACAGAGAGTTCATATAGATACATTATGAGATCTGTGACACTTAGACTTGTGATTTTGTTGTAATCTTGTGACTTTAATACAAGTGATTGTTTGATAATCTGTGTTGATTGAATATATGCTAGTAAATCAGGGTCACACTTAGTCGGTTGCACACCAACCCATTTACCCATTTACTTGGTTATACCCGATCGAGCATCGGTTCTACTTAAGAGATGATTCAACCTATCTCGCTTGACGGCATCTTTAGTTTCATTACGCCAACATCTTAAGCCTAGGATTTGGTTGGATCTGAAATTCACAATAGCCTCGAGCTATCTGTTTCATAGACATTACAAATTTCTTAAGGGTCTCGCCTTACAAAATATTCCAAAATGTTTCACAGATCTTCCTCGCACTGTACAACTAACTATCATCCCCCACTTCCTTTCCATATCCTTTGGAAAGTACCACGGTTCCCTTAGCAGTCAATTGAAAATGTCCGAATGAGCTAACAATACTTGATGCCAGAATCTTTACAATTCTTCCTATGGGTACGAGTGGAAAACATTCCCTCGGTTCCTCTAAGCCAACCCAACACTCGACTCGTCTCAAGAAACTTCCTTTAAGACATACCAATACTCTCTAGCCTCAATTATCAATATTCATTAATTTACAAAGCTCATATTGAACTTTTAAGCTAAAACGGACAATATTAATCAGTTACCAATCTTCGAAACTTGTCTTTTAAAACCCCAACGTTTCCTAGTACCAATTCTAGTTCTGATCACATGACTTAACTCCCAAAGCCTCTTACCGGAATTTCTAATATTTCTCGGAACGCTAACAAAATCGGTCTCTAACATCGATTCCTAGAAGCTAGCAACATTTCTATCATTAATTAAGGTAGCGGCAAACGACACTAACCACGACTCGTACACAAACCTCAACGTAACCAACGAGAACGTACCTGTCATTATCGACTTGCCACTCTCTCCTCGGCATGCCATGCCTGTTGTCAGATCCTTCACCGCTTCTTGCACGTGGGCAATCCTTCTTAACTTGACCTGGTTCTTTACACACACAACAGATTGTGCCCTTAATGGAACAATCTCGGTGGGAATGTCCCACATTCCACATTTGAGACATAGGGTTGGGATTACACCTGCCCGCATATTTGACTCGACACATCTTACACCATTTTGGTTTCCTACGATGTCCGATTCCTTTTCCATCTCCATGATCATTGTGTCCCTGGGGTGGACTCCGCTGGTCCTCTCGTTTCCTCTTTTCTTTAATCTAAGCCTCTTCTTCCTCACCCCGAGCATAAACTCCTTCCATGAATTGCGATTCTTCTATTTCTTCTCGGAGGGTGGAGGCCTTAGAACTTCAGACCATCACTTTTATATCAGCCGACAGTCCTTTTAGATACGCCTTAACTCTGTCCCTCTCACTCGAGATGACATGTCCCACCAGATCTAGTTTCTCCATGAAGAGGTTGGAGTATTCTCTTACTGACATGTTTCCCTTCTTGAGGGCTCAGAATTCCTCCTCTATTCGGTCGATTACCCTTACGTTTCAATATTCATCCAACACTTTCTTTTTGAAGGCATCCCATGTTAGTGATGAGGTGATAGTAGTTCCATGGGTGGACTTGGTAACATTCCACCAAGTAAGAGCTCCACCCCTCATCATGTGGGAGGCAAATTTCACCTTCTGTCCCTCCTCACACTTATTAGCGTCAAATTCTTGTTCCATCTCTTGGATCCAATTCATACACACCACTGGGTTGTCAGTTCCTGAAAACTCTAGCGGCTTACTGCATAGGAAATTCTTGTATGAGCAGGTACTTCTACCATATCTCATATTAGCAGCAATCATGTCCTTCATCCGGATTACATTCCTGGTGTCACTGGGATCCCTCACATCATGTCCAACGGCTACTTCCTGCCTTCGGTCATTGGCATTTACGTCTTCTAACAATTTAATTATCCTTTCTTCTTGTCGTCCCATCGTCGAAGTCATCAGTTGTACCATGCTAGTCAATAGTCTGGAATGGGGGTTTGCCCCTTGGGCAATTGGGTCCATGAGATTCAAACTCACTCTTCGCGCATGCTCTGATCCATCATTAGACAATGGCAGCAACGGTGGAGGTAGTACATGCTTGACTACCGTGACTTAACTTAGAGTCGCCATGTCTATATCAAACCAGTCCTCTTGTGCTTGTGCTTCTCTCTACGTGTCTTCCATTCTTGCCTGACACACACGAGAATGAGGTTAAGAGATTACACCAACACTAGATTGACAAAGAAGACATACTACTACACCCATCAAGTATCGTAATAATGGCAAACTCAAGCACACTCACGTAATATTATATTCATAATAGCAGTAGCTAAGTGAAATTATGAACATAATCTACATAAGAATCCTCGTCACCATAGTCTCGACTCTTAATTAGTGCACTTCTGTCGACCACCATAACCTACTCTCATCTTAAAAGTTCTACCTATAACAAACCAATCATAGTTTAAAGTATCATCTTAAGTCTAGGCATCTAAAATTCATACCAGGTTCACTTAATCTAGAGCTCTGATTCCAAACTTGTAACACCCCAACAATTTGAAAATAGCAGACAACAAAACTTCCAAAAATCCCTCAAAATACATAGCTCGAAATAACAAACATATAAAATACAAGAGAATAAACACTACACCATGTATCAGAGTCCAAACAGAACTATCTAGTCCCACAAGCGGTAACAAAGTCTGTCGGGTGTTACTAAAACCACCAATTTTGCTATCTTCTCAAAACTGGATGACGTCTCTAAAGCCATCCTACCGGAACTTCTACCAAGCTCCACTCGTCACTCACATCCGTCTAAGACCTGATATACATGTCGAAAGAACAAGTGTTAGGCTTAACGCCCACTGAGTTAAAACAATTTTCATCATATAAATCATAAAACATTTAAAACGAATATTTTTATTCTGAAAATGACCATCGCTGCAGTAGTAGTTATAAAAAGGCTTTAATTACAAACCATGTTATTTTCAATACCACATATCCCTTTTTAAAATAAATATTCACCATCCGATTTCCCCAAAATGCAGCCACGAGGTATTTCATCAAAAATACTATTTATATGAATAAAGTGGTACGTTTCAACACCGAAAGAACGGGTAAGTAAATACCCGAAAATAACTCCTTCCGGTGACGGGGGTGACCTGATTCCATCGAATGTGGCGGAACACAAAGTTAAGCCTGTAACACCCTAAAAATAAGGGCCAAATAAAACCTGAATAAATACAGTAAGACCCAACTATGCATAAATAATCACCTAAAAGGGGAAGTGTAGAATAGGAGTTTACAAACCATAAAATGGATACTTAAAACAACAACCTACTAATCTAGACCAAACACAATCTAGATTATAGACGGATGTTGCTAAGTTCACCAAAAAGGAGTATCTATAATCCCAAAAATCTACAAATATCTCGTCTCCAAAAGTCCATGCCCAAAAGTTATCTCAATTGACAATTGGCACCTCACTCAAAACCTTGTCCCCCCGCTACTCAAAGAACCTAATATACATGCCACATTTAAGAAAAACGCCTAGTGAGATCAAACAATTTATAATCAAAGAAGTATATAAAATTCCGGAAAATGTAGACTAGGTTCATTTCAAAATATGAATATATTCTCCATTCAACAATTGTAACACACATACATCTTGCGATGACGGGGAAGACCCGATTCCATGTTGGTGACAGAACACATAAGTAGGTCACACATTCATGTTCAAGAGCCCCACTACAAATCAACAACTATCCCATCAATTCTAGATTTCACTCATTCACAAGAAATTACAATTGTTGGTCATTGGTCGTTGCCCAACTTAAATTCCACAACTATTACCCATCTTGACCCCATGTCTATTTCTTGGTTCAATTGGAAATTATACCATTGCAACATTTCAACACAAACGAGACTTGTACGCTTATGGATCCATTACGTATATCCTAACACACATATGCCCACACTTAGACATATTATATATATGCAACAACCATAGCCATTAATAGATTTCAATTACTTATAGCTCAAAGTACCCCATTTCCATGCTCCTATTTGTTGCTAAACTCCACCTTTTGTAAAATATGGTACAAGGATAGATAAAATCATTGACTACCACCATTTAGACCAATGACAACCAAATCCCTCATTTATTTCCAAAACCCTAGATTTCTTCATGGGTTTAATGAAAACAAAGGAGAGGGTGGTAACCATGATAATCCCTTAATATTCAAATGTTAACCTTTTGACATCCAAAAATCCAAGTATTCTTTATAAAGCCAAAACCCTAGAAATGTATCATAGGTTCCCAAAATGGGGTTTTGACTTATACATCAAACAAGAAATCCAAGTAGCTTTAGGAAGTAAAAATCACCATATTTTAGCGTGTATATAGTTTGATGAAAGAATGACTCACAAATGCTAGGTTTGGTTAAACCTAGAAATCACCAACTCTAGAAATGGGGAAAAACAAGGAAACTTGAACAAGCTTTAGAACCCTCTTATCCTTGAACTCTAGCAACCCTAGGTGAGGTAGTTTGGAAGATCTTGGTGTGACTAGCTTGATATCAATGAGGAGAGAAGATTGGTGGTTGAGAAAATCTCCCTGCTGTAGAGAAAACGTACCTCTATCTGATTTTTGGAGTAAATGCCTCAAAAAAACGTTAAAGGCAATTCTAGTCGACAGCGAGAGTGCCCAGCGAGAGTGCCATATAGCACAATCACTAGCACAATCGCCAGAGATGTACCGCGAGCTCCTCACCCACCGCGAGAGTGACTCACGATTGTGCCCTTGGCACTTTTGCTTCTCACAATTGCCTAAACGTACCGAGGACCATAGTCCACCCACGACTATGCCATGGCGATTGTGCCCTTGGCACAGTCACTTGGCATTGTCGCTCAACTGGTCCTAGGCCCAAACTTGACCCTTTTTCGATCGATAAGCTTCCAAATTCCAAATACGTCCCATGAGGTTACTTTTACTTATCATAGAATGACAATAAATGGGAGTTTGGGTTAATCAAGATTACCGAAACTCTGGATGTTACAATCCTCCCCTCCTTGAGATAGATTTCGTCCTCGAAATCTTGTCTTACTCAAATAAGTTGGGATATCACCTCTTCATATCCTCTTCAGCTTCCTAAGTCACGTTGGCTCCACGGTGATATCTCCATTGTACCTTAACCATGACCACCTCCTTGTGATAGAGTCTCTTAGTCTTCTTTTCGAGGATGGCTTCGGGTTCCAACACACAACGGTTGCTTTTGTCCACCCGGATTTCTGATAGAGGAATAACACTTTCTTCTTCTGCCAAGCACTTTCGTAGGTAGGAAACATGAAAAGTGTTATGGATTTTGTCCATTTATGGTGGTAGTTCCAGCTGGTAATCTTGGAGTCCCATGTGTTTTATCACGCTGAACGGTCCATGGAAACGAGGAATCAACATCCCGCGCTTCCTAAACCTAATGATTCCTTTCCAAGGAGAGACCTTTAACATGACTCGGTCCCCGACTTGGAATTCTGTGGGTCGCCTCTTCCTATCAGCATAACTCTTCTGACGATCTTGTGTCACCTTTAGTCATTCTCGGATGCCCTTCACCTTGTCGGACGTTTCTTGAACGATTTCTGGACCAATAAACTACTTTTCGCCCGCCTCGAGCCAACAAACGGGGGTTCTACATTTATGGCCATACAAAGCCTCAAATGGAGCCATTCCGATATTAGAGTGGTAACTGTTATTGTAGGTGACCTCCACTAGTGGTAGGTGATAATCCCAACTTCTGCCAAAGTCAATGACACATGACTGGAGCATGTCTTCAAGGGTTTGAATGGATCTTTCACTCTGACCGTCGGTTTGCGGGTGATAAGCCGTGCTCAATTTCACACTCGTGCCCAGTTCTTTTTTAAGGTTACCCTAAAGTTGGAAGTGAACAGACTGTGTCTATCCAACATGATGGACAACGATATTCCATGCCTAGAGATGACCTCATCAATGTAAAGTTTCACCAGCTTGTCCATCAGGAGTGTTTCCTGCATGGCTAGGAAGTGGGCACTTTTAGTCAAGCGGTCCACGACCACGCAAATGGTATCGTGACCTTGGAGAGTCTTCGACAACTTTGTCACAAAGTCCATGGTGATATGCTCCCACTTCCACTCCAGTATTTCAAGAAATTAAAGTCTCCCAAACGCTCGTTGATGCTCTACTTTCACTTACAAGCACGTCATGCACTGTTCTACAAAAATAGCCACATCTAACTTGATTACTGGCCACCAATAGTATAGTTTCAAGTCCCTATAGATTTTAGTGCTCCCCAGGTGTATAGAGTATTTAGACTTGTGGTTGTCTTCTAAAAGTAACTCTCGGGTGCCTTCTATCTTGGGCACCCACACCCGGCCCTTGAATAGCTTTACCCCACGACTGTCTTTCTACAATTGAAGGTGTAGCTTCCCCATTATATCCCTCTTAAGCTTTTCCTCTTTCAGGGCCTCGGCTTGGGATGCTTTTATCTTCTCTATCAAGCTTGACACCAAGTCGATCCTAGCATTGATAACCTTAATGCTATCATTGTACTCCTTTTGGCTTAGAGCGTCGGCTACTATATTTGCTTTACCCGGATGTAAAGAAACTCACAATCATAGTCCTTGAGTAGTTCCAACCAACACCGTTGCCGCATGTTCAGTTCTTTTTGATCAAAAACACACTTCAGACTTTTCTGATCAGTGAAAAGGGTGCACTTGCTTCCGTACAGATAGTGTCACCATAGTTTTAGAACTAAGACTACCCTGGATAGTTCCAAGTCGTGGGTGGGGTAATTCTTCTCATGCTTCTTGAGTTGTCTCGATGCATAGGCGATCACCTTGCCACGTTGCATCAATACGCACCCCAATTCCATTTTCGACTCATCGATATAAACTACAAAGTCTACTATACCTTCTGGTAATGACAGGATCAGTGCTTCACACCATTCTTCTGAAGGGTCCTGAAGGCTTTCTCTTGAGTTTCGGTCCACACAAACTTTGTGTTCTTCGGAGTCAAGGCTGTTAGGGAAGAAACGATCTTGGAGAAATCTTGTATGAACCTTCTATAATAACCCGCTAAGCCTAGAAAACTTCGGATTTCCGATGGGCTCTTGGGTGGTTACCAATTCATGATGGCTTTGATTTTTGACGGGTCCATTTTCACGTCGTCCCGAGGGACTATGTGTCCCCAAAAATGAACTTCCTTCAACCAAAAGTCACACTTCGAAAACTTGGCGTACAATCTTTCCTTCCTCAATATTTCTAGGACTTCGCGAAGGTGTCACTCGTGCTCCTTCTCCCCCTTGGAGTAGATAAGAATGTAATCACTGATTTGTCTAGAAAAAGTCGGCATATGCGATTCATCAAGTCCATGAAGACGGCAGGGGCGTTCGTCAAGCCAAATGACATTACTAGGAATTCGTAATGACTGTAGCGCATCCTAAATTTCGTCTTCGTTCCTGACCTTTACTTGGTGGTAACTGTTAGAGCATATTTGTTGTATCCAAGATCATCTAGTTTGAAAGTCAAATCTTTAAGTCAAAGCCTTCAAGCAAAAGTCAAAGTCATCTCATTAAAAGAGTAAGTCAAAGTCAAAGTCTTGTATTGTTAGTTTGTTTTTATTCCTTGTAATGTTAGAGGGTATAAATATCTTTTCTCTTTGTAATATTAGGAGTTGATTCATATTGTATACATTTTAGAGAGGTTGTAGAGAGAGAAAGTAGAAAGAGATATTATAATCTTGTGACTCATATATACAAAGTAAGATTTGTGAGATTAATTGTGTTCATCTTGATTACTTGTACATATTTCTGGGTATAACAATTGGTATCATAGCAAGCAAAGATCTGAAATCAATTCAAGAATTTGGAAATTTGGTCGAATCCTGAAGAACTCACAAAGCTATCTGTCAGAGTTCAGTTTAGTGAATTTTTGTGTTTTTGAGCTGGATTTCGATTGCTTTAGATTCGAAATATGTAATAGGATGTTTCTTGTTTGAGTTGTTTGGTCCAATTCACAATTGTTAAGTGTGAGTTTTGGATTTTGTGAAACTTTTTGTTCGAAGTCTGATACGTACTGAGTTTTGATCTATTTGTAATTTTGTTGTTTTTGATCGTAATCTTGTATTAGTAAAGTGTTTAGATTGTGTTCTTGGATCAATTGTTAAAATTTCAGAGGCTAGATCGAAGATTTGGTTTGATTTTTGATGGATTCAGTACATTTCTAGTCGAAAAGGGAAGAACTCGCAAGATTTGTAAAATTCACAAGATTCATTTTGAAGAATTCGCAAATCATATAGAACTCGCATGTGTCTTATCTTGTTTGTGGTGTTGTTGAAAATTTCTATGGGAAGAATTCGTAAGATTCTTTGTACGAAAAGTGTAGTGTTCGCAAGTTTTTGTTACACGAAAATTAAAGAATCCACAGACCTTTGTCTACGGAAAGTGACAACTCACAGAAGCTTACTTGTGAAAAGGAAGAATCCGCAGAACATATCTTGCGGAAGGTTACTGTTCACTATATTCAGCTTGCGATAAGTTCAAGAATTCGCAAGCTAAAGCCTAAGAAAAGTTTCTATGACAAGTGACCTTATTTGTTTTGCGACTAAGTGTTGAACTCGCAAGTTCACGAGAAGTTTTTGAAATATTTCTAAGTCCAGAATTCGCACACCACTACTTGCGACAAGTCCGGAATCCGCAAGGCTCTACCTGTGGAAAGTTGGAATCCACAAGTTTTACTCTGCGGAAAGTGGATTTACAACTGTTTGCGAGAAGTGATATAGTGTGTTTTACGAATTCCATACTTAGTCATTTTTGACTAATTTTCAGAATTTTGAAAATTTTCTGATTTTTTTGTGAACGATCAGTGCAAGTGTTATCGGTGATAATGGATGATTTGTATTTTGTTGAGGAATATACTTCTGAACCACGGCATGAGATAGATCTGAAATGTAAGATTTCAGAACTTGAAGATCAAGAGCAAGCATATTCGCGTATCATCAAAAGTTTGAGAGAAGATAATGATCAGCTCAACAAGAGTTTAATTCGGTTCAGATATAAAAAGTAAGAGAATGAAGGGAAGTTAAAGAGTGAGATAAGTACTTTGAAGAAAATAAATCAAGATCTCAAACAACATATTTTTGATTTACTACAAGATGATCAGATCAAGATGATTGAAGAGAAAGCAAAAGTCTTGGAGACTGAAAATGTTGAGCTAATGAAGAAGAGTTCAGAGATGGAGACAAATAATATCAAGAGAAATGAAGAGAAATAAAAAGTGTTAGAAAGAGAAAATACTGAATTGGAAAGGAAGATCTCAGACTTGCAAGCTCAGATTGTCAGCAATAATAAAGATGTTGTCCAGAAAAGTGAAGAGAAATCTAAGGTTTTGGATAGTAAAACTGATGAATTGAACACGAAGATTTCAGACCTGGAACAATAGATTGCTAAAGACAGAGCTGAGTTTGATAAGGAAAAGAAAAGATTTGCAAAATAAAAACAAAAGTTTGCACATAAGTTTGTTGAGTTTTCTAGAAAGACTTTTGAAAATAAGAAAGCAGTTGAACTGAAATGTGCAAAACTTTCTAAACAAGTTTCAGACTTTGAAAAAGTTATTATTATGGAAAGAGACAAGTTTGAGAAAGATAAGAAGATAGTGGATCAGAAACATGTTGGAGTTTTCAAAGAAATATCAGATACAAGAAAGAATGTGGAGAAGGATTTTGAAGAAGAAAGGAAGGTTTTTGAGACATAGATCAAAAAGCTTTCAAAGAAATTGTCTGAACTATCAACAATGACTATGAAAGAAAGGAATACGAAGGCTGAATTTCAGAAGAAGATTGATCTACTCACAAAAGAAATAAACAATTTGTGTTCAAAGATAGCAAAACTTGAAGAGATCGTTTTTAAGGTGAATTTGACTGAACAGACTCCAGATTCAATTCTTCAATCACCTAGAGATGATTCAGCTGACTCCGAATGCTCATTCAAGACATCATCAGGTTCATACCATACACATGTTTCTTTAAAGAGGCCAGTCAATCCAAAAGATCAGATTCGTACTACTAACCTTTTCTATGATAAAAATGTTGATGGTTCAGGTACATTTAGAAAAAGAAATGTTAAAGAAAAGATGGTTAACCTGATCATTTGTGCATACACCTAATGCCAAAAAGAACAATACTTATCAAGGTAAATCTTTTGGTTAACCTGATCTTGTTTACACTGTAAATCAATTAATCAGGTTTGCTCAAAACAAAATCAGTTGTTCTTACTGTGGTGCAAATGTGTTAGATCATGTGTTTTGAGTCAATTAGATAGGTTTGCTTTATACTTTGTGTTGTTGACTTTGTATGAGGTCAAGGTTTTGTTTGAACCATATATAAGTTCTTGTTTCCTTGTTTCTTTGTAAGTCTAGTAAGATTGTAACTAAGTTTGTAATTCCTTGTAAGCGTATGATTTTATGACTAATGACAAATACCTTTTTCTATCTCATATTTGATTCTTGATTGTTATATCTTTGTGCATGATTTGTGTATGATTGCTTGATTTCTGGGATCACAATTGGTATCAGAGCTTAATCAGAAACAACAGAATGATTTGAAGAATCGAATTCAAAGGCAGATTGATCAAACTTTCCAAATTCGACAAGTTACTGTTCCATTGAAATTGAAGTTTTGATTTCATGGAATTTTTGATGGAAAATTGCATCTACAGTGTTCGAAAATGGAAAATGTTTTGAGTCAATTAGATAGGATTGCTAGTTGGATCAACAGAATGTCACAATTTTGATCGATCTTTCCCATTTTAGAAACTTTCTACTTTCGGACTGTAGAAGATCAATTCCCAGTTCATGTGTGATTAGTATGAAAATTCACTTCAGAGGGTTGATTTCGATGATATAAAGAGTGTTCCTACAAAGTTTCAGAATCAAACATCAAGTTTTGATTGGATTTCAAGCGGAAAATTCAAAAAATTGTTCAAGATCTAAAGAATTCGCTACACTCATGAAGAACTCGCAACAAGAACTCGCAGAGTGAAAGAATTCGCATAATACATATTCTAAGGACAGAATTCGCAGAGTAGCAGATTTCGCAGAGTGAAGAATTCGCATTCGTGAAGAAGAAAAATGGCTAAGTGAGGAATTCGTATAAGCATCCTATACGAAAAGTTAGGAATTCACAACTGTGAGAGACACGAATTCTGAAGAATTCGCATTTGTGTCTGTTACGAATTCATAGAACTCACATAAGCCTTCTTGCAAAAAGTGAAGAACTCGCACAAGCCATCTTACGAATTCTTGTCTTGCGAAAAGTTCTCAATTCGTATCCTTTTCTATATCCTTTAACGAATTCTTGTCTTGCGAATTTTATTCCAAGTGTGGTTTACGAATTCTTACCTTGAAAATTTTGTTCTGTGTGTGCATTACGAATTCTTGCATTGCGAATTGTGTTTTGTGAGTGCATTACAAATTCTTGCCTTCAAATTCATTTTAATTGAATTTTCAGTGTTTTTACTTTGAATTTTACTATTTTTCTGATAAAAGATCATTGCAAGCATAATTGTTCATTGTTTTTAATCATGCCTTATACTGATGAGAAAGGTAATCTTTGTCTTACTAACAGGGAATGTGCATTGTCATACATGTCGGAGATTCCAAAGATTGAAGATGAGAATGAAAAGCTCAAGAGTCAAAATTCAAAGCTCAGAATAGAGATTGATACTATGAATGTCAAACTAACAAAAGCTGAATCACAAGTGTCAACTTATGAGTGAAAGGGAAAAGAATGGATAAAGAAAGTTGATGAAAGATTCAAGAAAGAAAAAGCTGAACTGGAGAAAACTTTTAATCTGAAATTGTCTGAACTTTCAAGGAAAGCTGAATCTAAGAAGAAAGAGTTAGAAATCAGATGTGCAAAACTTTCAAAACAAGTTTCTGATTTTTTTAAGATAGTTATTACTGAAAGAAATATCTTTGACAAAGAAAGAAAAAATTCTGAAAAGAAAAATACTTTATTGTTCAAAGAAATTTCTGATAAAAATCAGAACTTGGAGAAAGATTTTGAAACTGAAAGAAAACATTTTGAATCTGTGATTTCTGAACTTTCTGACAAATTAGCTGTCTTATCATCAGATATACAAAAGGGACAGAAGACTAAATCTGAAATGCAAAGCAAATTTGACAAGCTTTGTAATGAAAAATCCAAGTTGAATGACAAGATCAGTCAACTTGAGAAAGCTAATGCTGATTTATCTGACAAATTAACATCTGAAACACCTGTATTATCTTCTTATGATGGTGATGCAAATGAGTCAGTGTGTTCTTTTCAATCAGTAGATAGTTTGTATCAGAAAATGGTTTTCAAGAAACAAAATGTTATATCTGAAATTTTGAAACCAAATCAGATTAAACCTTCTAGTACATTTTATGTCAAATCTGTTGATAGATATGCTTATGGATTAAATGCTTCCAAGAAAGATAAGATGATTTGGGTTGTTAAAGGTTCTCCTGAATCAATCAAGTATCAGAAATTATCTGCAGAAGCTGAATTGAAGAAAAAGAACAAAGCTCAGAAAGGTAAATCTTTTTTGCACCAGAGGTTATCAAGTCAAATCAACATCTGACCAGGTTAGCAAAAAGAAAACTTTGTTGTTCATACTGTTGAAGTAATGATTTTGTTCATAAAGCTCATATCTATAAAACGTATTTTTCAAAAAGAAAGTTTACTGATACTGCTTATCACAGAGGTGGAAACCATTCACTGAAGGTTCCACATACTAACCAGAATGGACCCAAACTTATCTGGGTACCAAAACCTATTCAACCTGTGATGCAGTATACTCCAATCAGAAGGAGTAAGTAAAACTATGGCTTCTAAACAAAACAGTTTAGAACCCAATCTTCAATGTTCAGAACTATGACTTCTAGACACAGCAGTCTAGGACTCAAACTTCAATGTCAAGATATTGTTGATCTTGATTGTCAAATAATTCCAGGGAGTCTTTAGATTACATGTCATATTGTGTATAATGAAAGAATGAAATGTTTGGGAGAATATGAAGTATTCTTAATTGTCAAATTTTTATCTGGATGCAGATATGAAGGGGGACCATATCTGTACAAGTTGTTCAAAAGGTCCACATAATGTCAAGGGGGAGCCCAGTAGCAAAATCAGACAGACAAATATATCAAAAGCCAAGGAACAGAAGGAACAAATATCAAGTCAAGGGGAGCTTAATGGTAAAATTTACAAAGAGTTGTAAGTGTGTTGAGTGTGTAAAAAACTTGTTTTTGGAATTAAAAATAACTGAAAATGTCATTTTTGGAAAGTTTCCATTTATGGAAAATTTCTATTTTTGGCAAGTTTTGTGAAAAAGTTTCCAAAATTAGCAAGTTTCCTCATTTAGAATGTTTTTCAAAAAGTTGGAAATTTGGCTAAGTCAGGAATTCGCATACCTCACACATGCAAAATCTGAGGAATTCGCAGATGTGAGAGATACGAATTCTTGAGAATTCGCAGATGTGAGTGTCACGAATTCTAACAATTCGCATTAGTGCTTCTTGCGAAATGTAAAGAATTTGCAACCTTCATCTTTACGAATTCTTAATCTTTCTTGCACATAATTCGCAGACTTGTCCTTTGCGAATTCTCACACACTTTGTCTCATTTCTTCAAGAGACAATTCACTTCAGTGTCATTAGCGAAAAGTTGGTGGTCCAATCACATCGTGCCACATGTCCTATCATTCTTGAGTATATATACAGTTTATCCCTGAGAAATCATCAATTTTCGCATTTCCATTGTTTTACGAACTTTCAGAGCACGAATTCTCTAAAACCTTGTCTACGACTTTTCTTATTCATCTGTTTTCTTCGATTCATCATTCCAAAAGGTGGTTCATTGTTCGATTATGATTTATTTGTTCATATTGTATCAAGTTTGTACTTGATTTTGTTGCAGGGAAACCCTATCTGGACTTAGGATTAGTTTTTGTCGATTCGAATGGACTGTTCATATCAAGAACTCGTGAACTCATCTTTTATTTCTTTAAATTCTTGTTTTTGATAATTTTTAAGTGTAGATTTGATTCACAGGGATGTTTCTGGATTTAAATCGAACTCAAGTTTTATACAATTTTATACCTAAAATCATAAATTTGTGGGATTGATTCAAGACTGACTTTTCGACTTTCTTAACTTGTTCATAAAAAATTCGATACTCGAAAGTTAGTGATTGTTGGGTTTAATCGTTTAATTTCAGTTTATACTCAAAATCGATCCTAACAAAACACGTTTATTGGGTTAAAATTCATGATTTAAATCTTTTGAATCTGGGTTTGTATATAAAGGTCTGGAGATGTTCTTGAGAAAAGGATAATCACTTAATAATTTTTCAAAATTATATGAGTCTTGCGAATTCTTGCTATAACAGTGTCCTTACGAAATCTTGATCTTCATGTTAAGTTTCTGCTAAGTATAGAATTCGTAAAACAGTCCTTTACGAATTCTGGAATTGTAAATATTCTTTCTAAGTACAGAATTCATCATATTGATTCTTACGAATTCTTGAGTCACGAATTCCTTCCTTACGAATTCTTGTTTGTTTCCAAGAATTTCTATGTGTAGATTTCGTAGATGTCTATCTAGCGAATTCTATACTTAGTGTTTTTCAAAAATTGGTTTTCAAGGCTAAAACTCATGATTTTTGATTTTTCACTAACTCATTTGAACCTTGTTCAGACAATTGATCAACATTTTTCACTAACTCATTTTCACTAACTCATGATTTTTGATTTTTTGATCAGACAGTTGATCAACATGTTCAGACAAGTGAAAATTCACCAGAAGCACAACAAGCATCTAAGCAATGCCCAATGCCATCATCCCGTTCTGATTTCCAAGTTCCACAAGATGTGAATCCTGATCAATTCCTGATATCACCATCTGAAATGAAACCACAACATCCAAATAATAATTATATCAAGTTTACTATTCGTATAGATGCTTTGGTGCTGGATATCTTGAGAAATCATCCACTTAGAGATGCTCTTACTGCTGAAGCTGCTGTTCCAGAACTTTATGTACAACAAGCTTGGAACACCATCAATGTTTCTCACATGATTGAAAACGGGGTAAGAGTTCAGATGCAAATTGATCACTTTACGTCTATTCTTACACCAGAGAGGCTGAGATTAACTATTAGTCTTCCATCTGAGACTGCAAGAGAAGGGAGAAACAACTATGATGAGTTACCTACTGAAGTTGAGGTACTCCGAGGCATTCAAGATATGGGGTATGTAGGTGAGCTTGTTCAAGTCAGTCAGTTTAAGAAGAACAACCTACCTCCATTCTACTACACGTTGTTCTCCGTGATCAATCGGTGTCTTACTGCGAAGAATTTTGATCAGACAATGCAAGCAGTGATATTCTGAAGCTGTTCTACTCAGTTGTCCATGATTTACACATTGATTATCCTGAAATATTTTGGACTGAATTATATGAGAAAGTTGTTGCTAAGAAGACACATAAAGCACTGAAGTATATACCTTATCAACGGTTCATGACGTTGATTGTTCGAAGCATGTTGAGAAGCAACAGAAATATACCAACAAGGATTAATCATCCATGTGCCCCAGTCAGTGAAATGAGGTACTTGATGAGGCAGAAGCAAGAGTTCTCGTTCAGTATGCCTGTGCCTGAAGCACTTCTAGATTATGCAAATCCAGAGTGTGAGAGTGTGACAGCGTATAGAGACTCTATGGGAAGACCAGAACCGGTCATCCCTACCCCGGGCTCAATCCATAGGAGAGTGGAGTCTGTGAGGGTTTCTGCAACCGAGGGGGTTCAGAAACGGGGTGCAAAGAGGAAAAATACCGAGAGGGGTTCTCGTAGGGGTCAGAAAAAGAGACTGGAGACATCAGGGTCACGGGTTGTTACCCCACGTATAGTGACACCGGTTGTCAATGAAGGTCGTGAATCTGAAAAAGATCTGGATCTTGCATCTGACGGTGAGGCAGTCAATGAAAGTGAATCAAGTGAAATTCCTTCTTCTACCAGTTCAAAAGATGATGATGATGAAACTGAATCAGATAGTGGTGGATCAGCTGATGGTGATAATGGTGATGAGGATGATAATGACGATGATAATGTTCAAGGTGATGCTGCTGTTGCTAATGTTTCAAAGACTGTTGATATTGAAGTTGTTGAAGTTGCTGATGATGATGAATCTACTGAGTTTGTTGAAAGCCAAGCTGATATTCTTGGTGATGAAGATGCATTTGTTCCATTCTATGGTAATGAAGCCATGGAAGTGGAAGAACAACGTCGTGTTGATTCTATCTTAGATGCAGTTGTTGGAGAAATAAGGGGAACCGAGGGAGATAAAGTTGAAAATGTTAAGAGAGTGAGTGAAAGGAAACAAAAAGTATATGGTGAGAGTGAGCGAGTGTATACCCGAACTTACTTATCCAAAAGGACAACCACATCAAGTGCTCCGTCGCATGTGTTGCGTACAGATGCACAAGACATAAGTACTCCACTTATGCACTTGCACACCCAGGCCATCCACTCTATTTCTTCTCAACGAGAAATAGTTTCAGTTTCTCACGGGGATATAGCACAACATTTACCGGTTTCTCATTCGGATATTCAAGGTATTGAAAATAGAGAACACATGCCCCGGTTCTCAACTTCTTTTTGTTCACAATCGAGTCTAGTTCCCTTTGAATTACCTATTGTTATTCCTAGGTCACATTTTCTTACTTCTACCATCGGAAGTCTTAGTGACCCGATTAAACAACCGTAGTATCTCTGCAATCCGGAATACAAGGATCGGTTGGAAGTCCTGTCATCGACATGTCTTTGCCACCGATGAACACAGGCCATGCAATTGATTCGTCAGTTGTCATGAAAATGGTTAATCCATGTGATACCGGTGTTAGTCACCCTGACTTTGTGTCAAAGGAACTATTCGACGACGCCTTAAAGGCTGTTGAAAGCAGGATTATGGAGAAGGTGGAGAAAGAGGTTGGTGATCTGAAAAGGCTTTTGAAAGGAAAAGATCCAGTTGTTGAGCCTGAACTTGTAATTCTAAGTCAGAAAATGCCAAACACTAACCCTGCTGATTTATCTGTTGATGAGCTTAAGTCCTTGTTGTTAGCCAAATTTTTATCTCAAGCTCCAGATTCTCAGCATAATGCAGATCTTATTACCCTTCTGCAATCCCACCATCAAAATCAACTGCCACAATCTATAAACCCAACATATTTGGTCAGTGCCACAGAGTTTCTTTCTTTTAAATATGATATCATGTTTGCTCTATCTGATCTTAAACAGGTAGTTCAAACTTCTTGCAAAGCCCAGACAGCTGTTTCAACAAGAGAACATGATCATGATCCCGATAATGATCATGAGGGGGAGATAAGAGGGAAACAGACTGCTGGAAGCTCTGGAGGTGATGTGTTGATGGAAACTAGAGCTAAATCTGATGAAGGTGGTGATGGAGGAGCTGATGATGTTGAAAAGTAAAGGCAGAATCAGTAACAGTTGGTGTTGTATGTAAAGAAAAGTGTGGAACCAAGGGTTGAAAAGCCTAAGGTTGCAACAATGCAGGAGATTATGGAGTTTACTGGTGTGTCTAAACCTGTTGTCATAGTTCTTGATGATGATACTCTTGACCAGGTGCATGCCAAGTATGATTTGTACTGGAAAATGAAGGAGGAAGATCAGAAATATATTTGCATTGATCTTGATTCAGATGATAATGAAGGAGAAAGTATATATGATATTGTCAACAGATCTGAAGATATTCCAGTTGATGAAACAAGTGTGTTGGATAACTTGTTTGAAGACAGAGACTCAGATGCTCTTAATGTCATGTTTGAGCAGAGTACTCCTGAAGGACTTCATTTAAGTCCTGTGTATGAGAAGATGCCAGAGCCGTCTGTTGCTCAGACTATTCCATCATTTCATGAATTGTCTTCTATTCCTATTGTATCCGAAACTTCTAAGGCTGAGCATAATGATAATCTGGAGACTGGTACAACTGCTAATGTTCAAGTTGAAGAAGAGTTGCCTTACCAGAAAAAGCCTGATAGTCCTTTAGTTCAGAAAGAGTTTGAAAGAGAGCATCCTATAGTGCCAAATTTCCTAGAAGAAAAAGGAACTCCTGGTGATAAAGCTGAAAGTTCTATTCCTTATACTGGATATGATGAAGAAGGAATGTCTTCTAAAGAGATTAAAAGGATTAGACGTATGTTACGTGTTCCACATTTGGAGGATGGAGTTAAAATATTTGTTAGCTACATCAGAAAGTTGGATGAAGCTCAACTTTTGGGAATTCAAGATAAATTGCCTAAGTATCAGAGAAATTATATCCGGATGCCATGGGTTAAGGGGAGAACAAGAAAATATGTCAAAATCAATTCTAAAATTTTGGAGGTTATTAAAGTTACCTTGTTGAAGTTCGGGAAAATATGCTATCCTGAATTCACTGTGCAAAGAAAGAATCTGAAGTTTTACTCATTTACTGAAGCTGACTTTGCCAATCTTTGTTTCAGTGATATTGAGTTCATTTATCATGATTTCAGGAACCGAACTATTAGACATCTGATACGGATGTTTGAACACCTCTAGACATGTGATAATTGAACCTCAAAGCAAGTATACAATGGGATCCAATATCGTATTTTCAAGTAATAAAATGGTAAGAACCAAGTATCGTATTCCACTGGGATAGGTATCTTAAGTTGCAAGATCTCGAGATGAAAAACTAACTTCAGATGGCGATTTTGAAGACTTTGTTTGTATTTAGCGAATAGTTAATTAAAATAACAGAGAATAAAGAAAGCAATGGAGTAAGACTTTTGGTGAGTATTAAACACAAGTTTCTGTGGACCAATGTTGTAGGAATGCTACAACATTGTGTTTTTCAGCAACTAGTTCCACCATCTACTTTGAAAGTGATCCTTCCGAATTCTCACCGTGACACTTGTATTTAGCTTCTACTAGACACATTCCTGTGCAGCGTCATAACCAGTGATAGTGCCAACGGTGTCTTCAAAGTATATGGATAAACAAATTCCTTTGTTAAAAATCACTCTTCCGAGTCGATTCCCATATCATCCAAGTTGACGTGTTCCAAGTGGCTCATTCCTTAGTCCACCACACTTTAACACTTTGACTAGTGATCAACCCGTCAAGAATCAATCAGTTTGAAAAATATAGACAACAAGTTCCCTTGTTAGCAACTCTTCCAAGTATACTTCCCATATTATTCAAATTGACGTGTATTCATGTGGCTCATGCCTGAGTCCACTGCACTTTACCACTTTCAAAGTGATCAATTCGTCAAGAAGTGCGTTTGAATTTATAAAACTTAGAATGAAATGGTGGAACATCATTATTGAGAAATGATGTCCACTTTCTTTTGGTTTAAAAACTCACCATTTGCCTCACACACAAACTATAAAATTAGCTACTCATTACGTAATATAAATTGCAAGAAATGTAAATGACATAAAGTAAAGACATAATGTAAATGACGGAAATGTAAAGTGCATAAAATAAAGACTATAAGCAATAAAGAAATGTAAAGACAAATAATGATGAAGCAATGCTACAACAACTAATAACGAAGAACAAAAATTCTAAAAGATTAAATACTTTATATTAAAATTTCTAGAGAGAGAGAGAGTCACAATATCAGTTCTAAAACTGATTTTATTACCTCTTCTTCAAAACACAAAGCCATCACCCCTATTTATACCAAACAAGGATGGCAAAGATGTAAATAAAAAACTTAAAATAATAATAAAAGTACAACAACTAAAGTGTTTTTCCAAAGTTACACTCCAAGTGATGCCAACACTCCAACTCCAGCCAACTACTACTTCTATTATTGCCAAAAATATCTGGTTCCATTGTAACAAAAGGTTGAATTTGGATTAATTTCATCTTCATCAAATTCGTCCATGGCTCTTCCAACAAGCAGATCGGGATGCTGTAGCATTGACTGGCAGTAATGAAATCAGCGTAAAACATATGTTAGCTTCCATAAGTAGTAAAAGACAGGAAAATCATAAACTTAGCTCCATATAACAGAAAAGTGAAAATAAGATAAGAAAAATGGACTCAAAGCTGAGATTAAACAAAATGATCTACCTAAAAAGAAAGAAAAGGTGTTCTTATGCATTGAATTCTCAATGCCTATCAACATCCATAGATTGTTTTTGGTTTGGATACTGTTAAGAGATTTATTCGAAGACATATCTATCATACTTATCTTCATGACTTCCAGCTAGGTATTGAGACAAATCAGAACAAAGTTAATATTCTGAAGCCTGACTTTACACATCCTTTGCTTGAAGAGACACCTCTCTACACAGTGCTGAGGCAGCCAGAACTTGGTGTTGTGTATGAGAATGAATTCAAAAAGGAGAAGAAATTTATGAGAGCAGCTGAAATTCATAAGTTCTCTGATGGTACTTTTGAAGGTGTGCTACAAAAGTTGGAAGAGTTGCATGAGGAAAGTGAGAAGAAGAGGTTAGCTGAAAATGATCATTAGCGTCGGATGGACAGAATCTGGACTGAGAATGTGATTGATGCTATCAAGGACAAATTGAGATTCAGGCAAGACATAAGAAGGTTTGAAGGATATACGGGGATGAGAAAAACAAGCATGAGGAGATGGATTGGTTCAAAGAAATCTAATTGATCAAAAAGGGGGAGATTGTTAGATCATGTGTTTTGAGTCTATTAGATAGGTTTGCTTTATACTTTGTGTTGTTGACTTTGTATGAGGTCAAGGTTTTGTTTGACCCATATATAAGTTCTTGTTTCCTTGTTTCTTTGTAAGTCTAGTAAGATTGTAACTAAGTTTGTAATTCCTTGTAAGCGTATTGTAACACCCTAAAAATCATAGTAAAACAAAACCTGGAAAACCTGGCAACATGACATTCGTATTGATATAAACCTCCCATAAAGGGGATCAGTTCTTGAAACTTTACAAAACCTGTACAGATATAGGGTTCATCAACAAACTAATCTAGACACCTATATCAAGATTACATCAGTTGACAATCCATAAATCACCAAAAGAATGGGACTTAACAAATGCCCAGATACAATACTAGTCATCTCAAAATGCCTCGAGACTAAACACGTCTCTCCAAAACCCCGACAACCCACCACTAAGGGAAACCTGTTATACACATCATTTGAGAAAAAGTGTTAGGCTTAAAGCCTAGTGAGAACATACAGTTCATAAATCTCAAGAGATATAAACAAGCGCATCAAAGTAAATCTTTTCAAAAGTTTAGTTATGCAAATTACAGTTCTTTGATAATATACGGACAACCGGTCCAAAACACATCTTCCGATGATGGGGATTACCCGATTTACCAAGGATTATAGTGGAACACAAAGTAAGCCACAAATCCGAGTTATGAGCTAAATACATGGAACCATGGCCACGAACGCTTCGGTCCGTACTACGATGTGAGGGAGGCCCCCAAGGAACCAATCATACTCGTTCGTTAGACTACATTTGACCCATGGCTAGTAACCGGCCTCACATAACCGTACCAAGTTGCCCCCGAGGATCAAATGCATCTAACTACAACAGAAGGGGCATATCCTTCCCAGCCATAAGTCGACTCGATACCTAGGGATCCACTAGTATAGTCATGACTTGTCACAATATTTCATGTGACCATCAAAGCTAGATAAATAGCTAACAACACATTTATATTTCAAAATATCACTTTCCAGACCAACTACTGGTAAGAAAGATAATCATAAAACCAGTTTATATACACTCTTTCAATAAGCCACAAACATGGGCAAGTAAAACATCATTTTACTTCTGATAAGGTGGAACCCGTCATTTTAGTCAATACTGATCGGGAACCCCGAAAATCACCAAAAACTTCATTTATATCAAAATGTAGAGAACATAAAATCATACCGTAGAAATACTTCGGATTTCGCAAATAAGAGTTTTGACATGTATAAAGTTTGTAAAATGGTAGTAGGAACTCACCAGTAGGTTTTTAGAATAAAACCCGGAAAACCAGATAACGATCACGACGTAGAGGTGAAGCTTAAAACACCGACCCCTTGCTAGAAACACCGCAAACTAGTAACCAAACAAGACTCGAAGATCGAAAGAAGAAAAGAGAGAAAAGGAAGAGAGAGAGACTGAGATTTGAGATTTTCTAAAAAAATCTACCAAAATGAGATATTTAACAAAATATCTCATCAGTCCCAACACAGCGCACGACCCGTGCGTTTTCAAAGAAGGGAGGGCGCACGACCCATGCGTAAAGCCACTGCCGAGCCTCTGTCCCTTGCGCACGACCCGTGCGAAGATCCTGAAGGAGGGCGCACGACTGTAGACCAACACATAAACCTCTTTTTTTTCTATTCTTCTTCGCAAAAGACCAAATGAAATTTGGGGTGTTACACGTATGATTTTATGACTAATGACAAATACCTTTTTCTCTCTCATCTTTGATTCTTGATTGTTATATCTTTGTGCATGATTTGTGTATGATTGCTTGATTTATGGGATCACAAAATGATCTTGTTCATAAAGACTATGCACATAATTGGTATGGATCTTATAATATTACTTCCCATAGAACTGCAACTAACAGACATGGACCCAAGTTACAGTGGGTACCAAAACCAAAAGCTCTATCTGTGTTGCAGGCACCTCAAGTGTAGGGGGAGTAAAGAGATAGAATTCTAAATACATCAGTTCAGATCTCGTACTTCAATGAATGTTGGCTTTTGAACGACACAGTTCAAAACTCGTACCTCAAAGATCAAGTTTGACTTCTAAACACAACAGTTTAGGACTCATACTTCAAAGATCAAGAGATTTTGTACTCCGATGCATAAGAGATGATCAATCTTTATGGGGGAGTACATATTATTTCTACTAATAAATATTGTAAATGCATATTTTCAGGGGGAGTAATTGACTTCTGATTAATTCAGATCAGGACTCATTATTCAATGTTATCCTTATCTTGAGAGGGTGTATTACTGTCACATTTTTCTGATTTTTCAGGGGGAAATGTAGAGAATGAAATGTTGATGTCTTACTTTGATACTTTGACAACTTTTTCACTTTTTGCAGAAATTGAGGGGGATCTTACAAGATTTTATTCAATTAATCATGATCTGAGGAGGAGTTATGAGATTTAATCTGTGCATAAGGATTTTTCTAATCTTAATCTCATACGTGTTTGAAAGGTGGACGACTTTCAAGCATGAAAACATATTTTCTTAAACGTTCAAACCACTTCTCGATTTTCAAAAAGATTTTATGATTTTAGAAGTGTGATTTTAAATGTTTTCATTTATGAGCTTTCATGATTAACTAACCGTGTGTTTCCAAAGATAAATACTTGTGTATTATCTTTTTCATATACTATCAAGTATTCACACACACCGGTTCAGTATTTTTTATTGATTTTGTTATTACCATGTCTCAAAATGAATTTTTTTTTCGATGGTAATAAACCCCGTTTGAATTTCCATGTTGATGAGCGTTACGTTTATTCAAAACTAAGCAATTCTTTCATGAATGTCTATATTTGTTCATATAGACACATTCCAATTCTTTCATGACCTAAGCTTTAAATTGATTATCATTTATATTTGATCTTTTGATACATTGTCAGATTCTCAACCAAGTCTCTTGTATTCATTTCATTAAATCAATATACTTGTTCTGAGAAATTTTCAAAGTTCAAAATGCTCAAATTTTCATGATAATTTTGTTGAGCATACATTTATCTGACATTGTAATTCATATTTCTGAGCTTTAATTGATCAAGTTAAGTTGTTAAGCATTATGCTTTTAGGACATATTTCATGGGATTAGTGTGAGAACTTAAAGAACTTCTATAGATTCACGTTAACTACTGTTTTTTACTCAAGAAGTTATCTTTGAGTGATCGAGAGGTGAGGGGTCATAAATGAAAGAGTAGGGGTGTGACGAGGTAAAATGAAAATGAGAGTATGGTTATAGAAGTGAGCTTCATGTTTAAAAGAAAGAGGGTGTGAGAACAGAGTTAAAAGAATATCAGAACTCTGCACCAAATGTTTCTGAGTCGGGTAGCTACATTACTGTTGTTTCACAATTTTTTGGTGAACTTCATTGAAATAGGCATTAGCCCATGCCAACTCTTGAATTAAACCCCACCAACAAAAAGATGTTTCAATTTTTTAATGGGGACACAACATATAATGTATCTGATCTTCACTCGGAAGATTAGGATATAGAAAAAGGAGGAAGTTGTCCCACCTTCGACTTCGATCATGCACATTAAGTCGTGGAAAATTGTTATTGTCTCAACAGTTTACACACTTTGAGCCTGAAAAAGCTTAAGTAGCTTCAATCATTCTAAATTTGATTTTTTTTGTACACACAAGGAATAAGTTTTCTTGTCATAACATTCATAGAAATTTTCTTTGTGGTTTTTCGATGATTGAATGGAAGCCCTGGGAGAGAGAACATCAAAAAGCTCCTTTCCAAAGTACATTCGTTGTACTAAGTGGCTTTGTGCTACTTACAGGCATTTTAACTTATTCATTTGTTGATTCAGGGTTATAACTCAATTATGAATTTGAAAAGATTCGGAATCATTATGAATTAACTGTTGGTTCATGTTAGAGCATATTTGTTGGATCCAAGATCATTGAGATTGAAAGTCAAAGCCCAAGTCAAAGTCTTCTAATGCAAAGTCAAAGTCAAAGTCAAAGCTACTTGAAGAATAAAGTCAAAGTCTTTGTTAGTTGTTAGTTGTGTTAGCTTGTTATGTCTTTGTAATTGTTGGGAGTATATTAGCTTTTCTTATTTGTAGAAAAAAATAGTGAGCATACAATTGAGAATATAAAGAGAGATTGTATTTGTGGTGAATTCAAGTTCAATGAATATGGAATTTTGCATGAAATTGTTTGTTTATCTTGATTAGATTGCACATATTAGGACACACAATTGGTATCAGAGCAAGCAATTTTCAGATATCTTTCAAGAATCTGAACCTTTTGGACGAATTTTCAAGAACTCGCAGATCGTGGTTGTGAAGATCAATTTTATTGATTTTGTGTTGTTTTGGATGTAATTTTTGTTGTACTGTAATCAATTTAAGTAGTAGAAGAACTTTCATTTGTATTGCATTGTCCAATTCAGAACAGTATGTGTGAATTTGGATTTTTGGTTGAAATCTTGTTCGTGTTTGTAAACGCACTATGTAGAGATCTGTAGATCCCAGTGCAATGCAATCACAAGTAATTATGAATAATGATGAACAGATTATAGGCCACAGCAACTAGTCATATCATTGATATAACTTCAAAGGATTAAGGTTTACAGAGAGAATTTCTGATAAGGGTATGTAAACCTTAAGAATTAGTAAACTGAATAATGAATTTCTAAACTAACAAATGAAATAGAAATAACTTTAAATACGTAGGCTCGCAGGCCTAATGGGCTTATGGGCTTTAAGGCCCAACAAGCTTACAACAATAATAACTTGTCATAATCTACCCTGAACTTCTATTTAACTATCAAAATAGCCCTAACAATCTCCCCCTTTAAATAGAAGTTGATAGTCACGCCAGTTAGGAACAAAAATTTTCCGGAAACCAAAACTGATCTCGAAATATCGGATCTGAGTCCTGTACTCCAGTCGCTCTTCAATTACACCCAGTGCTTTAAGAACAAGTGCTTTGTAAGAAGAATCCAGTATCTGAACTCCTTTTTCATCTTGACTCAGCGCACGTTTCAACTTGTCTTTCAAAAGCATCAACGTACCATCACAAAATCTGGCAATCTGATCAAAACGGATAAAGCGTAGAACACCATTGTTGTTCACGTATGACATACCAAACTCTGGAATCTTTATAACTGTGCATGCAGGTACATTTAGAGCATCAGACGGAACACTCAGATCAGGCTTGAACAAATTAATCTTCGGTTGATCGCTTTCTAACCCAATATGAAAATCTTCCACCGAAGCAAGTTTCATTGCGCACTTCATGTATCTTTTCACTGTTTCTAGTGCATCAATGACTTCTCCGGGTCTGACGGTTCTGGTCATTAAGTCACGTAGAATGTACAACAGATCTTGTGGGTCCAGACATGGAAAATCAGCATCAGAAAAGCAGTATTGTTGACCATCTTCTCTAGTAACCATAAAGTCCGTATACTTAACCTTCATGAAGTAGACAGGTATAATCTTATCAACTGATACAATCCTGAGCTTCGTCTTGGAGTACTTGTGCTGGAACTTTCTGTACACGAACACAAGTTCACGCTATTTTTCTTTGTTTTTCACTAACTGTAGACCATGGATAACGACTTCATCATACTTTCTGATCCAGTGGGCAAAGATCTTTTTCTGGCTTTCTTCGAGGAAAGGAACTTTTATTCGGACTCTTTCCCACTTGGATGGACGAACTGGAGTAGTACTAACTGGTTCTCTAACTGGTGAAGCTGGAGGAGATCTCTCGGGAAAAACTGTAGAAGAAAAGTCAGGGTGATTAACTGGATAGGTCAATAAAGGAATCACGGTAGAAGACTGATCATCTGGATGCAGTATTTCATCAATTTCTTCTTGCATAACCACCAGAGCTCTTTCAGTATTGGCACATTCTTCTGTCGTGTCCGTCACTTCATACGGATCTAGTATTATTGCCCAATCTTCAATAACTATCGGAGAACCATCTTCAAATTCCTCAGGCTTTTCAACCGTCGGATAATCGTATAGTATCACGTCTGTCACCGGATCCCGTTCCTGTTCCTGTCTCTGTCCCTCTGTTCTTGTACCGGAACCCGTACCCTGTTCAACCTGTTCTGACTCCACTACATGTGTCTCCGGATCAGATAGACGTTGGCGCTTCTCCCCCTCATGGTGATCAGGATCAACCTGATCATCATGTCGGCGCTTGAGCCGTTCTGCCTGGCTACGGCAGGTATCCTCCACTGCTGAAAGGCGTTCAGTCAAAACAGCAACGGTTTGCTGAAGTGACTGAAGCATAGCTTGCTGGATCTAGAAGGCTTCGGTAGAGACAATAGGCTGGGGTGTAGGTGGGGTAGGTGTGGATGCTTAAGAACGAAGTAGGGATAGCAAATCGGCATCCTAGGAGGGTTTGGTTAGAGATTGGGCTAGAAGTTTGGCAAGAAGGATGGATTTGAGTTCAGGTATTGTAAGATCCGTGGCTGGGAGGGAAGGTGGAATAGGTGTGGTCTCCGACTCAGTCGCAGGACCTTTGCCTTTGACCATGCGTTTGATGTTGTCCAGCTCCTCCCTCATCATAGATTGGACAGGCTTTAGGGCGCCGTCCATGTATTCCCTTGAGACAAACTCAGTTGGGGTAACGCCGGGGTCACTTAGACTTCCCGTTGTAGCTACGACTGTAGAAGTCGAGCCGCCTACGTTCACGGTTGGCGTGATGATAGCCGTGATAGGACTTCCACCCAATCCTCGTAAATTACCCGAAGGCGGATTTACTATGGGTGTTCCGGCCGGGCCACTTAGGCTACCGGCGATAGCCGAAAAAGGAATCTGTGTCCTAGGAATGGCATGGATCACAAATGGCTCTAGACTCCATGCAATCAAAGTTGGCGAGAACGGGGGAAGCTGTTCTCTTGTTTCAATATCGGCACCCTCCAAGTGAGAGCCCGATAGCGTATGTGTTAAATCCCCGTGAGAATGTGAAACCACCATCTGTTGAGAGATGGTGGAGTGGCTTGGTTGGGCGTGCAAGTGCGCCGCTAGGTCCACGGCGGCTTCTTCAATACCCTGTCCCAACACATGAGACTGGGTAGCAGATGTGGCTACCTGACTAGACGTGGCTAGGGGGGATACAACCGAAGATGGTTGTCCCGTCACTCGTGTACTCTCGGAATGCATTTTACTCCGCCTTTCCCTCATACAGCTCACTTCTTGATTTTCAACTACGACTCCCTCCGCTCTCCTTATCGCTCCAGATGAGGGCTGATCATCGTCACCATCGGAGTCAGAAGACTCTTCATTTGATGGCGATGATGCAAAATGGGTTTCTTCGGAGTCGGAATTGGCTGTCGTGTCTTCAGTAGCAGCGACAGAAGAGGACTGAACATGAACAGTTTCAGAATCTGTGGCCTCTTCTGCCATTTGAGTCTCGGTTGGTGGCGGTGAAGGCGGTTGTTTGAAGAACTAGGCTGGCTCGTTCCAACGGCACTGCCCACGCCAGATCCCCTCACGATAATATCTCTCGACACACCCTGTCCGGAAGCCCCAGCTATCCGGACGCTCCTGCCTCTCGTTCGTGGACGCGGACCCTCACGTCGCTTAGGTCTTGCTCCCTGGGCAGGTCCTGCCGGTCCTGGTCGGACCATAAGAGCTGGAATGTTCTGTGTGTGCCTATAAGCTATGACACTCAGTGACGTGGGACGAGCATGGTCTAGTACCCCGTTTGGGATTTGTCGGGCGACAACACCTTCCGGATCAGCACGGGAAGGAATCTTGCGAGTTGGATGTTGTAGGCACGTCGGGTGGGTAGAGCGGCGGTGTATCTCGGGATACAGGTTCATGTAGTTCCGGATAACGATCTGTAGGAACCGCATGAATGGAATGAAGTTTGACCAGCGAGATGCAGTAGAACGAACTCTCTGAATGAGTTCAAACCAGAGAAAGTCGGCAAAGTCCACGTGGCGATTGAAGGCCACCGCGTGAAAGATGCGTAGAATCGGGGCGCTCGTCTGATCTATGCCCTTCGTTATAGATGAAAGGCACCGATTGATGTATGTGAACAATGTATACCATATCGTCGATAGATGTTTGCGGTTGAAGGTTGATGGAATGCGAAGTTCTGCGCCGTAACCCAAGGAGAGAAGGTCGGTGCACAGTGTAGCATCAGTGACCATGGGGTCAAAGTTTTCGCGGCCTGCTACGGATCTGGCAGTCGGTAACCGAAGGAATTGTCGGAAGAGATCACATGTGAGAAGCACTGGAGTGTGATCTATCCGTCCTTCAAGATGAAATCCGCCATCGGCCTCTAACGCATGGAGAGAATGCCAGAACTGCTGTAAGTATAAGATTGGTACGGTTGCAGTTTCCGTTAGAGCATACGAGATTGGATGGCCCCTGAGTATCTCGATGATGACCTGATATTGAATAGCAGGTTGGGTTACATCGAGATGGTAGTTATTGGTAGTAAGAGGAAGGAACTGATCCTCGGGAATCAGTTCAGCATCTGCGATTGGATCAATCGCTGGTGGGTGGTTTTGTGCCATTGTACCTGTGAAGAATTAATCGATTAGTACGTAGGATTGGAAAAAGATAATATCCATTGGAGTTATACAGTCATGATTTAAATCACAACGGATAGTAACTCCAAATCTTGGAAGAACAATGTTGGGAACTGAAGAAAAGATCAAGTATGGTTAATGCTGCTGGTTCAAAGTTACTACTGCTTGAAGACTTAAAGGTTAGTACTGCTGAGTATTACTACTGCTAGTAGAATTAATACTGCTAGTACTGCTTGAACAAAGTTAGTACTGCTTAGCTAGTTAGTACTGCTAGTAGTTAGTACTGCTTAGTAGTTAATGCTGCTAGAAGAAGTTAATGCTGCTGAGCATAGTTAGTGCTGCTTATATGATCTGTATGAAAAGAATGACAGCTGAAAATAATGAAGATATTCATGGAAGCTTAGAGATATACATGGAAGATATACTGAAGATTTGTTTATTTATTGTAATTATCTTTTTCTTTAGTATATGTATAGAAGATATAGGATAGTTTTAGTGATAAATTTTCCAAGTTATAGAGAAAAATCAACCTCAAGGCATAGATCCTAATTCTAGAGAAGTAGAATTCGTATTCGTGAGCCTGTTCATCAATATTGAGGTTGAGTGTGTAATCTTGAAACTTCAAAGCATTCAATACAAGTTTACAGTTTGTTCTTCATATTTTCTGTGTTGATTTACTGTTTCATAAAATATCAAAGTGTTATTCCGCAAACTTCTTTGATATTGTTTCTGAGAATTAATTCTTGTTGAGAATTCGATCCTGACAAGTGGTATTAGAGCAGAACTCTCTCAGAAACATTTATTTATCATGGAAAATCTTACAGAATCAAGCAGTTCTTTGGTCTCCAAGGTTCCAATGCTCAAACCCAGTGAGTTTGACATGTGGAAGATCAAAATCAGACAATATATTCTTCTTACTGACTACTCAATGTGGGATATCATTGAGAATGGTCCTTCTGAAGCTGGAAGGATAGGACCAGATGGGAAAAGACCTCCACCAAAGACAGATGGTGAAAGGAAGATCAGACAGACAGAGATGAAGGCCTTAAGCACTCTGCTCTTGGCCACCCCCAATGAATATCAGCATCAATTTTGCAACTGCACTGATGCTCAGATTCTCTGGAATGCTCTAGAGAAAAGATTTGCTGGAACAAAGAGCAACAAAAGAAATCAAAGAGATGTTCTAAAGCAGCAGTATAAGAACTTTACTTCCTCAAAGAATGAGTCTATGACTCAAACTTTTGATAGGTTCAACAAGCTCATTGGTGAACTGGCTACTGTAGGAGTGAAGATGGATCAAGATGACATCAACAAAAAGTTCCTTAGATCTCTTGGGGATGAATGGACTATGTACACTGTCTCATATAGACAGAGTGACAATTTGGAAGAGAAAGAACTTGATGATCTATACAATGATCTAAGAGTTTTTGAAACTGAGGTAGAGATCAAGAAGAAGCCGACTGGTTATGTCCACAATGCTGCACTTCTTTCAGCATCCACTGATACTACTGCCATCCCTGAAGCAGTTAGTACTGCTAGTGGAGCAAGTTCAGAAAAAGGAACGGAAACAATATTTGAAGCCTTCTTGTCCAGTCATAGTAACAATTCATTGATTAATGATGATCTGGATCAACTTCACCCTGATGACCTGGAGGAGATGGATATTAAATGGCAGATGGCCATGTTATCCATGAGGGTGAAGAAGTTCATTAAAAGAACAGGAAGGAATAACTTCTCTCAAAGAAGAGAAGATGGAGCTGGTTTTGACAAAACCAAGGTGGAATGTTATAAGTGTCACATGAAAGGACACTTTGCTAGAGAATGCAGAAGTGCTTGTCCAAACAACAACCACCAACAAGCTCAGAATGGAGGCTACACTCAGAACAAGAATCCTGCTCAAGCCCTTGTCTCTCAACAAGGAATGGGATTTGACTGGAGTGATCAAGCTGAGGAAGCCATTCAGAATCAAGCTCTTATGGCAGAAGTGTCTGATCTCCCCTCTGAGGTAACTTCTAATCTTTGTACTAAATCCTGCATTGACACTGTCAAAAGATACAGGGATCACAATCAAAGTATGTGTGATGACCTCAAAAGATTAGAAAAGGATAGAAGAGATTATGTGTTAATTGTAGAGAGATTTGAAGAACAAATCAAAGGCTTTCAAGCTAATGAACTTCAACACTTTTATGACACTAACTATTGGAAGTGGGAAAAGAATGAGTTAGAGACCAAACTGTCTAAATCCTTAGAAGAGAGTGATAAGCTGAAGGAGGAACTGTCTAAAGTTAAACTTGACATAGAAAAGTTTTCATATGCTTCAAAAGCAATGGATTCTCTTCTAAAGGCTCAGATTCATGATAAGATGAAGCCTGGTATTGGATACAACAGTACACCTCCTCCTTACAACAACAATTATATCTCTCCTACTTCAGACTTGTTAGAAACCAAGGAGAAAAAGGACTTATCTGAAAAAGCCTTTAAGATAGACCCTTTGGATGAAGTAGTAATTAAGGATTTAACTGAGAAAGAAGCCAGTAAGAATAGAGATAATGATATGAGTAAAGAGATCCCAGTAGAAAACAATATTATCACCAATGAGGGATGTGGGAAAATCTGGGTCAAGTCCAAGGAGATAGAAAAGACCAAAGGAAAAGATAACAAGGTCCATTACAAACAAACCACAGTTATGAATCTTGGATCTTGTGAACAGTGTGCTTGCAGCAAAGCAAAGAGCCTAAGTTCTGGTTTAAAAAGAGGAAATCAAAGAAACTGGAATAATCAATGGGCTCAGAAGCAAGGAGTTGATCTGAGTAAAATTAATAGACCAAAACCTTGTTTCATATGTGGCAAGTTAAATCATTTGGCTAAACATTGTTTCTTTAACCCTATTAATCAACAGATAACCTTTCATAGATCTGTGCAAAAACCTGTTGGTTATAGGAAGGATGGAAAGAAACATGTGATAAAGAAACATGGTGAAAGGAAAGGCCTCATGAAAAAAGAGTTTTTAAAAGAAAGTATTAAAATATGGGTGCCTAAAAGCACTAAAACTGTTAGTACTGTTGACAGGGTTAGTGCTGCTGGAAGTATTACTGCTGCTACCTGTGTTAGTACTGCTAAAAACATTAATTCTACTAATACAGTTAGTACCTCTTCAAAGGTTAATACTGCCAACACAGTTACTGCTGCTAACACAGTTACTACTGCTAACAAGGTTAGTACTGCTAAGCATGCAAGTGCTGCTAAGGAAGTTAGTACCTCTAAAACCAGTACTGTTTCTAGCATAAATGTTTCCAAGCCTATTATTGTGACAAAGTACTCCAAGAATGAGGAGTTAAAATTCAAAAATCTTGTCAAGAAAGAATGCAAATATTTTGATGAGAAAGGGGTACCCAAGACCACTTTGGCTTGGGTTCCTATTTCATACTAACTGATCTATCTTATGTGCAGGGCAACCAACAGCTCAAGGGAAAGAGCATATGGCATGTTGATAGTGGTTTCTCTAGGCACATGACAGGTAACATGTCATGCCTACAGAATTTCAAGCATATCAATGGAGGACATGTTGCATTTGGAGATAATCTTATTGGTGGTAAGATAAGTGGAAAAGGTAATGTCACCAAAGGAAAGATGACATTTGAGGATGTCTACTATGTTGATCAATTGAAATACAACCTGTTAAGTGTATCACAGGTTTGTGACAAACAACATAGTATATTATTTACAAATACTGAGTGTATGATCCTTGCTCCAGGGTTCAAGGTAGTTGATGAAAGCATGATACTACTTAGAAATCCAAGAAAGGATAATGTTTATTGTCTAGATATGGACAATGTGGATAGTGATTCATCTCTAAATTGTCTTGTTTCAAAAGCTTCTGTAGATGAATCCTCTCTTTGGTCACATGAATTTTAAGACTATGAACAAACTTGTTAAAAACAACCTTGTAAGAGGTTTACCATCTAAAGTCTTTTCATGTGATGATCATTGTGTTGCTTGTCTCAAAGGCAAACAACACAAAACTTCTAATAAGACCAAAGAGATAAATTCAATTTCTTCTTGTCTCCAGTTATTACATATGGATCTGTTTGGTCCAACTAATGTTATGAGTATTGGCAAGAAATCTTACTGCTTGGTTGTTGTTGATGATTACTCAAGATTTACTTGGGTATATTTTCTAAGGACTAAGGATGAGACAAGTGGACTGATCAAATACTTTATCCTAAGAATTGAAAACCACACTAATCAAAAAGTAAAAATCATTAGATCAGATAATGGGACTGAGTTTAAAAATCTTGATCTAAACACCTTTTGTGAAGAAAAAGGCATTGAGAAACAATATAGTGCTCCCAGGACTCCTCAACAGAATGGTGTTGCTAAAAGGAGAAATAGAACACTAATAGAGGCTGCTAGATCTCTGTTGGCTGATTCAAAACTGCCAATTACCTTCTGGGCTGAAGCAGTTAATACTGCTTGTTATGTCCAAAACAGAGTTCTAGTGGTCAAGCAAAAGAACAAGACTCCCTATGAGCTTTTAAATAAAAGAAAACCTTTTATTGGATTTTTCAAACCTTTTGGGTGTCCTTGTACCATTCTCAATACCAAAACTCACTTAGGTAAGTTTGATAGCAAAGCAGATGATGGATTTCTTGTTGGTTATTCATCTCAGAGTAAGGCCTACAGAGTGTTTAATTCTTCTTCTAGAATAATTGAAGAAAGTGACAATGTCAAATGCAATGAGAACACACCAAATCCTATTGGGTCTGGTCCTCAGTGGCTATTTGACATTGATTCACTAACTAACTCTTTTGGTTTCAGCAGTGATGAGTATGCAGGTCCAGGATGTGGAGGATCAGGGACTACACAAGTTCAAGAAACTATACCTAAATCTGTGATCTTTCCCATACCCACAGTGGATTCTGTTGAAGACAGTGACAAGGAACCAACTGCTGGATCAAGTCAGAGTGAAGAAGAAAATAGACATAAGGAGACCCAAGAGAATAAAGAATCAGAAGTGGCTGCTGAAAACACGTCAGTTGAGTTAAATGACTCTAATCTAGAAGTAGGACTCAATGAAGAACCTAGTCAAAACACCAGAGTTCAAAAGAATCATCCTCCACAACTGGTAATAGGAGATATATCTTCTCCTATGATGACTAGACATCAAAGCAGGCTTCAAGAAATGCAAGATCAACAGCATACAGTGCTTTCTTGCTTTCTATCCCAGCTTGAGCCTAAAAAGGCACATGATGCTATCAAAGAATCCAGCTGGATAGAAGCAATGCAAGAAGAACTGTTACAGTTCAAGCTACAAGATGTATGGGATCTAGTAGACCTTCCTAAAGGTCACAGAGCAATTGGCACAAAGTGGATCTTTAGAAACAGGAGAGATGAAAGAGGTATAGTCATAAGGAACAAAGCAAGACTAGTGGCTCAAGGCTATACTCAAGAAGAGGGTATAGATTATGAAGAAGTTTTTGCACCTGTGGCTAGGATAGAAGCAATCAGATTATTCCTAGCCTATGCTTCTTACATGAACTTCAAAGTCTATCAAATGGATGTAAAGAGTGCTTTTCTCTATGGCTCAATTGAAGAAGAGGTATATGTCTGTCAACCACTATGGTTTGAAAACCCAAGCTATCCAGACAGGGTATACAAATTGAAGAAAGCTCTTTATGTACTACATCAAGCTCCAAGAGCATGGTATGACACTCTGTCATCCTATCTCTTGGAAAATGGCTTTGAAAGAGGAGTCATTGATAAGACTCTATTTATCAAGAGAAAGAAGAAGGAGATCTTGCTGGTCCAAATCTATGTTGATGACATTATCTTTGGATCCACAAGAGACAGCATATGCAAGGAGTTTGAGGACCTAATGCATCAAAGGTTTAAAATGAGTTCCATGGGGGAACTTACTTTCTTCCTTGGACTCCAAGTTCAACAGAAGTCAGATGGTATCTTCATCTGTCAATCCAAGTATGTGCAGGACATTCTAACCAAGTTTGGTTTCTCAGAATCAAAACCTGCCAGCACACCTATGGAGACACACAAACAGATAACAGCAGATCTTGAGGGGGAGGATATGGATGTGCATCACTACAGATCCATGATTGGCTCTCTCATGTATCTCACATCATCAAGGCCAGATATAATGTTTCCAGTCTGTGTATGTGCAAGAATCCAAGTTAGGCCAAAGCAATCTCACTTTCAAGCTGTTAAGAGGATATTCAGATATCTCAAAGGGCAACCCAGATTGGGACTTTGGTATCCTCATGACTCACCCTTTGACCTAATAGCATACTCAGACAGTGATCTAGGTGGGGCAAACTTGGACAAAAAATCAACTTCTGGAGGATGTCAGTTTTTGGGTGCTAGACTAGTTTCATGGCAGTGCAAGAAACAAACCACAGTGTCCACATCTACAACAGAGGCAGAATACATAGCAGCTGCAAGTTGCTGTTCTCAAGTCTTATGGATTCAGAATCAAATGTTGGACTATGGGGTAACCTTTCTACACACTCCCATTTTTATTGATAATAGCAGTGCTATCAGCATTGTGAATAATCCTGTCAAGCACTCTAAGACAAAGCACATTGAGATCAGGTATCACTTCATAAGAGACTGTAATGAAAAGAAACTTGTTCAAGTTGTGAAAGTTCATACTGACAACCAGTTTGCTGATCTATTCACCAAAGCTTTTGATGTGGGTAGATTCACTTTCTTGGTAACAAGTGTGGGAATGATCAACTCTGAATAAGCTTTCTCTCAAAAAGTGGTTAAATATCTGAATATTATAGATTCTTGGTGTTACTAATCTATCTTTGCAGGGCATACATAGCAGTACTCAATTCAGCCTAAGCTTCAATGAGTAAGTACAGTTAATACTGCTAGTTAGTTAATACTGCTCGCGGTTAATACTGCTCGCAGTTAATACTGCTAGTTAGTTAATACTGCTCGCGGGTAATACTGCTCGCAGTTAATACTGCTAGTTAGTTAATACTGCTCGCGGTTAATACTGCTTGCAGTTAATACTGCTAGTTAGTTAATACTGCTCTCAGTTAATACTGCTCGCAGTTAATACTGCTCGCGGTTAATACTGCTCGTAGTTAATACTGCTAGTTAGTTAATACTGCTCGCGGTTAATACTGCTCGCAGTTAATACTGCTCGGTAGTTAATACTGCTCTAGGTTAATGCTGCTTATGTTACAAATACTATAAATACCTTTTGCCCGCCTAAACGTTCATAACGACTCTTTGCATACTGTTCACTTGCGCTCTAAACCTTTTTCTCTCAAGTACTAAGTCTTTCAGGCAAAAACATCCCAGTTCAATGGCATCCATGGCATTCATCGACGAGCACAATGAGATCGCAATGCTACAAAAGCCAAAGCAAGCTGCAGGATTTCATCAAATTGTGGATTTCCTCAAGTCGAGCCATATTGCTCATGCTCTTACTGTTGCTCCTACAATCTATATCGAGCATCAAAGGCAGTTCTGGGCTAATGCCACCATTGTTGCTGAGAATGGTATGCAGATGATCAAGACAAGGGTGTGTGACCAACCCTTAACTGTTACTGAAGAAGTTATTCGCATCAGTCTACGTCTAGACGATGCCTCTGGTATAACTTCTATCCCAAATGATGAACTGTTCTCATCCCTTACAAGAATGGGGTATGGAGGCCCATTGGGTGTTTTCAAATTCTCTAAAGCCAAATTTTCACCCCAATGGCGTTTCTTTGTCCATACTCTCATGCACTGCATCTCCAAAAAGACTACTGGATGGAGTGAGTTCAGCAGCACCATTGCTTATGCTTTGGTCTGTTTGGCCACTGCCAGAAGGTACAATTTTTCACAAATGATTTTCAGTGATCTTGTATCAAACATGGGAAACAAAAAGAGTTTCTTTATGTATCCCAGGTTTGTTCAAGAAGTTATTACTCATGTATTGACGGATATACCTCAACCTGTTGGGGTATATGTACCTAAACCCCCCAAAGGCAAGGTTTTCTCAAACATGAGAAGATCTGCTGGGGAATCTGAAGGAGTTGACACCCCATTGTTCTCTACAATGATGGTGGTGTCCCAAACCAATGAAGGTATGGCAGCAGGGTGAAGGCCTCCATTAGACCATCCTACTGCTAGCCAATCCCAACCTTCCCACTCAAAATTAATTCCCCAGTCCCTTCTTGAAAAACCAACCTCTCCTATCACCCAAACTTACAAGAGGAAACAGGTAAAGAAGGCTCCTTCCCTTCTTGTACCATCATCCCCCAAGCCTTTAAGCCCTCTAAATGAGCATTCTCCTTTAGGAATATCCATAGGGAAACCAAAGGGGTGTCTCCCAACCCCAAGGAGGTGCTCTCTAAGGAGGAGGAAGAGCATATGGGTGATGAGGCTGCCACTACTCCTGCTAGCACAGAGGAGGAAAGTGGTAACATCAATAAGACCTCCCCCATGGCAACTTTGAATGAGCAATCATTTGAAGGTCCCTGGTGCCAAGAAACCACGGGGGTGGATAGTGCTTCTGCTAGGCAGAAGACATCCACTTATAAAAGATCCAATGATCCTTCAATAGGGGGTAACACTCCTGGAGAAGGTGAGGACAGATATAACTATGATGAATTGATGGAAACAATGGGTAACATTAACCAAGATGTCATCAAACAAGGCAAAGAGATAGAAGAAATGAAGCTGGTCATTCTGTCACAACAAGTACAGATTGCTAAGCTAAAGAAGATGGTGATCAGTATGGTACAGAGAAAGAAGAGAAAGCAATTCCAACTAAGGAGAAGGAAACCTGAGAAAGATGCTCCCAAAAAGGAGGAGATCAACATGGAAGAAGCCACAAGAGAGGGGGAGCTTGATGGAGAGAAATTTGATGTTGAGGGGGAGCAGGAAGCAGAAACAGAAAGAAATTCAGTGCCACTAGAAGCAGAAACTGTTAGTGCTGCTGAAACCTCACAAGCAGCAGTAACAGAGTTATCACCAACAGAAATTGAAGTAGCTGAAATGCTAATCAAAGCAAAGAATGACACTCCCAAAGCAAAGGGAGTGGTCATAAATGAAGGGGGAGAGAAGAAATCAGAACAGAAAGTCATGGCTGCAGAAGCAAAGAATAAGGGAAAAGCAAAGATGATGGAATCTGATCAACCTGTCAAGAAGCAAAGGTTAGTTGAATCAGATGAAGCCTTAGCCAGGAAGATGCAGGAGGATATTGAAAAGGAAGAAAGAGTTCAGGTGGAAAAGGACAGGGAGATGGCAAAGGCTCTAGCTGCTGAATTAAATGAAGCATATCAGAAAGGTCTTGAAACTGAGAAAGCTAAACAAAGGGCCATAAGCTTGAGAAAGGCTATGATAGCAAAATCAAGTGCAAAGAAAAGAAGACCTTCACAAACTTACCTTGCCACTCAGGAAAGAAACAAAATGATAACTTTCTTGAGGAGTGCAATTGGGGTAAAGAAAGAAATGTTTGTGAAGATGACTTTTGATCAAATCAAGGATCTTTATGAAAAAGAAATGGGGAAGCTGAAGAGTAATGAAAAGGATAGAGTGGAATTTGAAAAGAAGGCCAAGGAGAGTAATGATGTGAATATGAATCAACCATTCCCTGAAAGTGAAGAGGGGACTCCTATCAAAGAAAAGACAGAGAACAAGGAAGAAAAGAAGAAGGAAGCTACTTTAGTGCAGGTTCAAAAGACTTTGAAAAGAACCAAAATGATGGCTAAAAGAAAGAAAAGTGTAAAGAAGCCTAGAGTAGAAGAAGAGCAAAAGGTTGCTGAAGAAGAAGAGGCACCTCAGAATGAAGCTAACTCTCAGGAACTACCACAGAGTTTAAATGTAAACATGTATATGGTGGTAATGGATAAAATTCCAAAGCCTATTTCAGCAGAACCTGTTGGTATAAAGCCTCTTGAGGTCATTCACTGGGATACATTGACAGTGGATGGAAAGGAGTACATCAGGCTGAAGAGAAAAGATGAGAAATATGAAGTGTACAGCACTTGGAGTAAGATTGTCAGAACCTGTTCAAGGTCTGATATTGAAGAAATGTTTGCAATAGGGATGAAGTCATATGCAGATGAACTAAAAGCTCCATAGATTTCAATTAAAAAGCTGGTAATGGAGTATCTGTGTATGATGTTCAAACCTGATGAAGTAGAGGAGGTAATAAGAAATGTTTTTCAAACAGTGAATAATTGTACTCTATATGAAACTAGTGGAGTATATGCAGTGACTTTGGATTTAAATCACACTGAGTACTTCCTAGTGGATAGAGTGTACAATCATAGCAGATTGAAGCTTCATGCCATGCTAAAGAAAAGGCTAGGGTGTATTCCAGATTCAGAGATGGCTAAATACTTGATCCAAAGAACCATCAATCAGAGTTTGGGATTGGATGCAAATACTGGAATGTAGACCATTATGAAGTTTTGGAAGTATCTTGAAGAGTATCTTGAAGATTAATTCTGAAGAACTTGACTTCTTTTCCTAAAAGTCAAGTTAGGGGGAGATTGTTGGGAACTGAAGAAAAGATCAAGTATGGTTAATGCTGTTGGTTCAAAGTTACTACTGCTTGAAGCCTTAAAGGTTAGTACTGCTGAGTATTAATACTGCTAGTAGAATTAATACTGCTAGTCATTGTTAGTACTGCTTGAACAAAGTTAGTACTGCTTAGCTAGTTAGTACTGCTAGTAGTTAGTACTGCTTAGTAGTTAATTCTGCTAGAAGAAGTTAATGCTGCTGAGCATAGTTAGTGCTGCTTATATGATCTGTATGAAAAGAATGACAGCTGGAAAGAATGAAGATTTTAAAAACCCTATTCGTGAATTAGGGTTAGTCACCAAGGCGCATAGACTTGCACCAGCACATAGAATCACCAAAATTTCCTCAAAAACACACATATTAAAAGGTTTATCTATGAGCACCAAGAACTTGGATTCGACCGGAGAAGATTCAACTGGGGTTCTACCAAGACCGGATTAGTGCATGATCGGATAAGGCATTCGACCGGAGGTCACTAAGACCGGATAAGTGGTCGCCCGAATGTTACTTAAGACCGGATATGGTCTTCGACCGGAGGAGATATTCGACCGGGGGGACCTTTGACCGGAGGAGATATTCGACCGGAGGTTGCATTCGACCGGTGGTTAAACCACCGGATGTTTGTTCGACCGGAGGGACCTTTGACCAGGGGATCGTTCGACCGGGGCGTAACCCTAGATCGGAGTATACCCCCGGAGAAGACGAAACGACCATAGATCGATTGAAGAACACAACTTAAAATCGATCGATTACAGTCGATCGATGCAACCTGAAAAACAGCATATCGAACCACCTACCTGATCGATTGAAGATGATGAAGACGAAGGTTCGGTCGAGAGATCGTTCGGTCGATAGATGGTTCGATCGGAAACAACTCCGGGCGAGAGAGAGATGAAGACGATGAGTAAAAAATAGATGGGATCGATCGAATGAAGTAATGAAAATTCGATCGGGGTGTTTTAAACCCCGAACTTGGATTTGGGCTTGGGCCGGGGCCGGTTGACATTGGGCCGAGGAAAAAGGAATTGGTCCGGGAACAATTGGGTCGGGACCAAACAAGATAACTCAAACCAAAAACTTGAATCAAAAGAAAATATTTTTGTATTTTTCGAAAATATATAAAAAAAACTAAGAGGAAAAAAAATATGAAACCTATGGAAACAAATAAAAAACGAAGACGCGAGACTGAACTCCCCCTCGAATGTTTACCAAGAGAAGTTCCACACACATAACCCTCTTACCTGCTCCCCCTCGAAAGGCGGGCTCGTGAGACTTACCAACCATCTGACGCTAGTGCTCCCCCTAAACACCTTACTGGGTTGTAGGTCCATCACAAACAACTTGCACTTTTCAGGGAACAAGAGATACAATGCACACAAAATCACACACAAAAAAAAAGAAGACAAACACACGAACATAAAAGAAGCGAGAAAAACACGAAATCTACTTTGTTGATACAGAAGTTCGTAACGGACACAGAGCTGAACGAGGAAAATGCAATAACCAAGGAGTGTGGATAATAGCAACCAGAGACAAGGCCCTGGTGCAGTTGTCACAGTCATTCGTTATTGAATGAAACTCGTAGAGAGCTGCGAACGGATCAAACTTTCAGATTTAGCATACCTAGCTTGGACACAAGGTAATTAAATTGTTTTTCGTCCAAGGCTTTGGTAAATAGGTCTGCTAAATGATGCTCTGAATTATCAAAATAGAGTTCGATAGTACCTTTTTCCACGTGATCTTTTATAAAGTGATAGCGCACATCAATGTGCTTTGTCTTCGTGTGCTGGACGGGATTGCTTGATATGGCTATAGCGCTCTTCGAGTCGCAGTATATGGGAATCCTGGAGTAATTAAATCCATAATCTTTGAGATAGGTACGCATCCAGATGACTTGCGAGCAGCAACTGGCGGCTGCTACATACTCCGCCTCGGCGGTGGAGGTGGACACACAGTTTTGCTTCTTGGAGGCCCAGCTGACAAGACGATCGCCCAAGAACTGAACATGACCCGAAGTACTTTTCCGGTCCAGCATGTTTCCAGCGTGGTCAGCGTCCGAGTAGGCTGTCAATTCAAAACCTGTCTCTTTTGGGTACCACAAACCAAGATCAGCAGTACCTTTTAAATATCGAAAGATTCACTTAACCGCAGCTAAGTCAGACTCTTTAGGTTTCGACTGAAATCTTGCACACAAGAATGTCGAAAACATAATGTCAGGCCGACTAGCCGTCAAGTACATCAGAGAGCCAATCATACCTCTATAAATAGTAGCATTCACATCCTTACCATCAGGATAGGAGTGAAGCTTTAGAGTAGTGGACATGGGGGTTTTCATAGAAGAGGATTGTTCCATCTGGTATTTCCGAAGAATATCCGAGATGTACTTAGATTGATTAATGAAAATTCTTGTTTGTAATTGTTTTACTTGAAGACCAAGGAAAAAATTCATATGCCCCATCATGCTCATTTGAAAATGTTTATTCATTAGGGCAGAAAAGTTCTGACAATACTTGGGGTTCGTGGAGCCGAAGATTATATCATCAACATAAATTTGTACAAGAATGATATATTTCTTCTCTCTTTTAATTAATAAAGTAGTATCAATTTTACCTTTAGAGAAGCCAGACTTGACTAAGAAGGATGAGAGTGCATCATACCAGGCTCGTGGCGCTTGCTTAAGACCGTAGAGGGCCTTGTCAAGAAAGTAGACGTAATGCGGATTTTCAGTACTCACGAAGCCTTCGGGTTGCGAGACATAAACTTCCTCCTTGAGCACGCCGTTGAGGAACGCGGATTTCACGTCCATTTGAAAGACGATGAAATTCTTGTGAGCGGCGTATGCGAGAAACATGCGAATCGCTTCAATGCGGGCAACCGGTGCAAACGTCTCATCATAATCAATTCCTTCTTGCTGGCGATATCCTTTAGCCACTAGACGCGCTTTGTTCCGAACAATGATGCCGTTTTCGTCCTTCTTGTTCTTAAACATCCATTTAGTCCCTATCACCGGCTTGTTCTTAGGTCGGGGAACTAGGCGCCATACTTTGAGGCTCTCAAATTGGTTGAGTTCCTCTTGCATAGCAATTACCCAGTCCGAATCATTCAGCGCTTCAAAGACGGTGGAAGGTTCGATACGGCTGAGGAACGAGGAAAATAAACAGTTGTTTGCGGTGGTGGATCAAGTTTGAACTGGTGTGGATGGATCGCCGATGATCTGATGAAGAGGGTGTGCTCGAGTCCACTTGGTGGTGTGTGGATGAGGTTGATATGTCTGATGGGAGGTATCGAAATCCACATGACCACCTGGGGGTAAATCCTCAACTGCCTCGAGGGATGATGGCCTGTGAGGTGACAGCTCCTTAGTGGGAGTCGAACAAGGAGTAGAGGACGACTCAGCTGGTGATGAACCGATATGAGGATCCGGGATTGCCAGAGAGGTAGCTTCGGGAGCACCTTCAATAGGAGTCGGTTCAGGGAGTAAAACTGAAACAGGAGTTGGTTCAGGAACACCGTCATCAGGAACTTGAGCAACAGGGTGTCTATCACTTGAGCTCGGGGAAGCTTGATCATTGGCAGTAGAGGATGGAGCACCAGGCGAGGATGGACCACCGGAGTCGGTAGGGCCAGTGACTTGTGTCACTTCGGGTGCTTGAGCAGTATTCCTGTCACATGACGTAGTATTAGGCTTAACATTAAATAAGTCATTATAAAAGAATTCAAACAGTAAATCCAAGTCAGAAAGATGTGCTCTTGACGTAGACGCATGATCTGGATCCACTGGAGATTGTATAGCCGCCGAACGAAATTGTCCAGAAGCTAACACACCAGTAAGCGCGGGTTCTGAACTGAGATGTTCAGAAACCATATCAGGGGCCTCGTCAAAAGTCACGTTTACACTCTCAACGACGGTATTCGTCCGTTTGTTGTAGACACGGTAGGCTTTTGCTTGCTGAGAGTAGCCGATAAACACTCCTTCATCCGCTTTGGGACTGAATTTGCTAAGATCATCCTTATCATTTAAGACAAAGCAAGTGCATCCGAAAGCATGAAAGTAGTTGATGTTCGGGATACGCTTGTTGATGATCTCGTACGGAGTCTTGTTGAACCGCTTGTTGATGATAGATCGATTTTGAGTATAGCAAGCGGTAGCAACAACTTCTGCCCAAAAAAATAGTGGTAGCTTGGAATGAGATAACATCGTGCGTGCTGCTTCAACTAGAGTTCTGTTTCGACGCACTACCACCCCATTCTGCTGAGGAGTACGAGCGGCGGAGAAAGTATGCGAGGTACCCACTGAAGTGAGATAACTGGTGAGTATTTGATTCTTGAACTCAGTGCCGTTGTCCGTCCTGATGGTCTGAACTACTTGGTTGAGACTGACTTGAATGCTTTTCAGAAGTGAGATTATCAACTCGGGAGTTTCGTCCTTTGAACGGAGAAATCGGACCCAAGTGTAACGAGAGAAATCGTCAACCATCACCAGGACATACTTCTTGTGATTTATGGTTTGAACGCGCATCGGTCCACATAAGTCCATGTGGATTAGCTCAAGGGACCGAGAAGTACTAGGAACGGCTTTCGGCTTGTGAGACGCCTTTTTCATCTTGCCCTTTTCGCAGGCAGCGCACAGATGATCTTTTGCGAACTTTAGGTCTGGCATACCTTTGACATGTCCACCGAGCACCAACTTGTTGATATTCTTGAAGTTCAAGTGCGAGAGACGACGGTGCCATAGCCAGCTTTGTTCAGCAGATGCTTTGGACAACAAACAGACTTCCTTGTCGGGTTTCAAGGACGAGAGGTCAATCATGTAGAGGTTGGTGCGTCGCGTTCCAGCAAGTATTTCTTTACCATCCTCAGTTCAAACGCTGCACCTTTTAGCCTTGAAAGTGACCTCGAGATTCTTGTCGAAGAATTGACCGATACTGAAGAGATTGTGACCGAGACCTTCGACATAGGAGACTTTCTTGATCGTGATGTTATCTTTGACAATATCGCCGTAACCCCTGATGGGAGAGGAGTGATCATTCCCGAACCGTACATTTCCACAGAACCTCTCGGTGAAGTTTGTGAGTAGCTCCCTTCTTCCGGTCATGTGTTTGGAGCAGCCTGAATCTAGATACCACACATGACCGTCCTGCAAATAGTTTATTTCTTTTTAGGTACCCATTCGTAAATGGGTCCATTAGGGTTAGAAATAACACCCGACTTAGAGACCCGTTTAGATTTGGGTCTTTTTCTATCACGGGAAGCATCACAATGAGAATAATCATGAGCAATATGATATGAGCCGAACCAATCAGATGCAAAACGACTATCAACAAAATCATTTGATCCACAATAAGAACAACACAGACAATCATGAGACAGTTGAAGTAATTGCAGAATGGAATAAAGTTTTAAAGGAAGAGTTCCATTACAGTCAACTAAAGGTTTAGAAATAAAAACATCATGATTGTTATTGTTCTTTTTAGACTTTAAGACAGGATCAACTAATTCTGATGTTGCCGAGCTTTCTTTTGACTTCTTTGCTACCCAAGCATATTTCACTTCTTTCCGCCGACCAAAAGTATCTGAAATGCCATTAAACCTATAGTCAGTGGATCTGAAAATTGAAGATTGTAACCTTTGAGAGCGACCGGTCTTTTTCTTCTTCTGTGAATGCTTTCTAGATTTGGACTTTGATTATTTTGAAGAATTGTTCACAGAAGGTTTTTGTGGGGCAGATGTGGAACATTCGTTCTTATAAAATGTAACCGGAGGCTCACAAGACTCATTTATAAAATCAACATGGCTAGGTAGAGAAGGATTAAAATCAAATTTGCTCAAATCACCATCTAAACACACCTCAGAATTCAAAAATGCTGAAAATTCTAATTCCTCATCTGAAAGGACCTTATCACATGAGGACTTCAGAACAGTGGAAAAGTTTGTTGAGAGCAGATCATATGCGGAAGCATTTTTACAATCAGAACACTGATCTGATTCAAAACTTTGAGGCTCTTTTCCATTAGTTGGTGACGAGTCACCCATAAAAGCTTTGCAGGAAGATGTGTCAGAAGAAGGATAACAGTTTTCAGACAGATGAGATATCTCTCTTTGGAGAATGGAAGGCTGAGCTTGAGGGTCAGCCTTGTGAAGTTGCACTTTCAGATGATCTGCTGCCATAGCAGCCAGTTGTGAGTGCAACTTCTTTATTTCCGTCTGGAAATATTATTTTTTCTCATCCGACATAGTCTCCTTTTTGTTGGAACTGAGAATCTCAATTTGAGATAAAAGACCTTGTTTTTCCTTTTGAAAATTTTCCCGTTCTAGTGCATACGATTCTTCTAGCTGAACAAGTTTCTTTTCTAAAATCAGAGTTGGAACATAAACTTTGAGAGCTAGAGGTTCCTCCTCAGTTTTAACGATTTTAGTATCTAGTTCAGCTTGAGAGTAACTATGAAAATAATCGGATGACAGGAAACGGGGTTTGTCAGTATTATAAGTAGCATTTAATGAATCATAAACAAAAGGAACTGTCTTTTTAGAAAGAACAGAGTTTTCTCTTCTCAACTTATCTTCCAATTCTTCCTCCTCAGTGGGTGTGGTCCATCGTATCTTATATTCTGGAAAGATTTTGTCTAATCCAAAAAATTCAAATGCATATAAAGTAGAAACTTTGGATAACCTTAGGGTTATCGTACCCGATACCCGCATTTCCGTACTTTGGTTCTTTTGGTGCGATTAGCTTTAGCGTTTGATCAGATTGACCAAATTTATAAAGTTTCTTTTCAAGCTCTTCTAACTGATTTGATAACCTTATGTTCTCATTTTTGTAAGCCACGTTTTGATTTAACAAATCAATTTTCTCGGTCTCAGACGTACGTAGCTTATCGGTCAGGTCATCTACTTTGGTCAGAAGTTTTTGTGACTCTGTTGAACAACTCACATTCTCTTCTATTAAATTAGAAATCGTGCACAGGTAGCTAGAAATTTCTAAGCTTTGTTTTTCCATAAAGTCAGACTGTTTAGTGACACGGTTTTCCAGAGATGAGAGAAGTTGTTCTCTTTCTTTTAAAAGTAGCTTGTAAGAGTCAAGTTTCTTCATTGAAAGTTGCATCTGATCAAGTAAAGCTTCATGAAAAGGGGCACATACCTGGCAAGGAACATTGTGATCTTCTTCATCAGTATCGGATGGTGATGAATGGTTGCCCATAAAACACAAGTGTGCTTCAGCATCCTCAGGTTCTTCATCCGACACTTGTAACCAGTAATCATCTTCAGCCATTAGAGCTTTACCGGCTTCCTTTTCTTTGGCAAGAAGCAGCTTGGCTCGGTAGTAGTCGGCGTTGCGCACAATTGGCTTGCGACAATCTTTGGCGAAATGACCTAACCGACCACAGTTGTAGCATTTGATCGATTCGTCTTTCGGCTTTTCATCATTTCTCTTGTCCGACTTCTTAACAGCTTCAAAGCGACTATTACCTTCAGTCTTTTCTCGATGATCACGTCGAGTAGAGACTCTTTGCTTGTTGGAGGACTTGTTAAAGAATTTCCTCTTTTGAAATGCTTGAGTGAGAAACACCATTGCTTCTTTCATCTTGGCAAGTTCTGGATCCGAGTCGCTATTGGGATCTTCAGGTTCAGAATCACTCAGCACGGGCTCTTTTCCAGATGATCGGCTGACGGACTTGCCTCTTCTCTCAGATACGAGTGCTATTTGATCAGTTGTTGGCTTTTCCTCTGCTTTCCCAATAAGTTCCATCACTTCTTCTTCGTCTTGGAGCAGCATTTCATAGAGTTCGTGAAGGTACAACTTCTCCAAGGTCTGAGTATGGCGTATATGGGAGACGAACGGTTTCCACTCAGGCTGTAAGTTGTTCATAAACTTTATGTTGTTTTCCGTGTTCGTCTTTGTGATCTTATTTTTCTGAAGATCATTCAGAAGCATATTAAACCTTTCGTAGGTTTCCGTCAGTGTTTCACCCTTTCGTGCTTTAAACCCATCATATCTGGTGATACAATTGGTCACCTTTAGCTGATTATTGATGTGGCTTCCCATCATCATCTTCTCTATTTGGTCCCACATCTTTTTCGATGAGTCCTTGAAGCTATCTATACAAGCATAGATGTCATTCGGTAGACTTTGAAGAAGGTATGATTTTGCCAGATTTTCTGCCTCGTACATTTCCTTCTCCTCCTTAGTAAAATCACCAACAGATTTTCGAATCTGACGCTCTGGCCTTCCTTCAGCTGGGTTTCCCGGTACCACTTTCATTGGCCAATCTTGTGGACCCTCAGTCAGGCATTTGTATATATCTTCATAGTTGGATTTTGCTTCTATGAAGTTCATAAATCGGTCATGCCACTAAGGGTACTCTCCCCGAAAGAGCACCGGGGGCTTTTGGTCAGAACCGATGGCTAGAGCATCCCTTGAGTTCATCTTTACTTCTTAACTTAAGAGCACTGTAATGATCGTTAGGCAAGCAGAATGATCCAAATACAATAAAAATAGAAGAAACACAGAAGCACTTGGTCTAATAGAATATCGGTCAAACGAAAGACCGGAGTAGGCAAGATATCGGTCGAAGGTATGCCCGGAGGAAGCAGGTATCCGGTCGAATGATACGACCGGGATACACTTATCCGGTCGAATGATACGACCGGGGACACACGTATCCGGTCGAAGGACATGACCGGGGATACACGTATTCGGTCGAAGAACAAGACTGGGGAAACGCGTATCCGGTCGAAGGTGTTTGACCGGAGGAACTCTTATTCGGTCGAAGAGAGAAACTCTTATTCGGTCGAAAGGACAAGACCGGAGCACAAGTGTCCGGTCGAATACTTAGGTCGAAATACTTTAATTAAGATAACCACAAATATGGATAATATCGAATAAACCGAAGAACACGAAGAGTTCGATCGAAGAACCCGAAGAATATTTGGGATTCGACCGAAATCAAAACCCAGATCTTCTCCTTCGATCGAAAGAAACAAACAATATCCACTAAAAATCGATTCAACCGATTAACAATTCCACAGAAACCAAAAATCGACCGAACAAAAAATAACCCTAATAACAATTTACCGGACAAAGGATTTACAGAAAAAAATTCGACCGAACTATAAAACACTTACTGTTTTAAAAAAATCGATCGACTAAACTAACAGATATCTAACAATCAAACAATCAATTAATGCATGTAAAGCAATTAACACAAGAAATTGATCTTAGGGTTTCAGACAAACCTTTTTACTAGATCAAACCTTTTTGCCTATCTGCTCTGATACCAATTGTAGATCCCAGTGCAGTGCAATCACAAGTAATTATGAATAATGATGAACAGATTATAGGCCACAACAACTAGTCATATGATTGATATAATTTCAAAGGATTAAGGTTTACAGAGAGAATTTCTGAATAGGGTATGTAAACCTTAAGAACTAGTAAACTGAATAATGAATTTCTAAACTAACAAATGAAATAGAAATAACTTTAAATACGTAGGCTCGCAGGCCTAATGGGCTTATGGGCTTTAAGGCCCAACAAGCTTACAACAATAATAACTTGTCATAATCTACCCTGAACTTCTATTTAACTATCAAAATAGCCCTAACAAGATCAATTTGTAATGTTTTGTTGTTTTTTTAGTGTAATTGTTCAATTTTAATCTGTTCAGATTTTGTTCAAGAACAAATTGGCAAAGTTTCATAATCGAATTTGGAGTTTTGAAGAGATTTTGGGATGAATTTGAGTTTTTGAGTTCGACAAACTCAAGAACTCGCAAGATTTGAGAATTCTGCAAGCTTCAAATCTGAAGAACTCGCAGAGCTTTTGTTTGTGTTTTAGTGATTTTGATCAAGTATAGAACTCGTAACATTCAGTGTACGGATTCTTAAAGAACTCGCAAGGTGCTTAAGTTTTTGTTTTTATGGAAAAATTCTAAGTAAAGAATTCGCAGAGAGCTTTCTACGAAAAGTTCAGTTTTCACAAATTGTTATCTATGAAAAGTGTGGAATCCGCAGATCGATACCTATGAAAAGTTTCTGTTGGTTTTATTTGGTGTGCGAAAATTCCAGAACTCGCAAGTCTTATCTTGCGGAAAGTTCTTAAATTCGCAAAGAGAAGCTTAAGGAAAGTTTCTTGGATTAAATTCGAAGTCCATAATTCGTGAGGAGTTCTTTGAGTAAAGTTTGTTTGAGTTGAAAATTTTATTCTAAGGCAAGAATCCACAAACAACTACCTGCGGAAAGTAAGGAATCCGCAAGACGCTATTTGCGGAAAGTGGTTTATGCAAGCTTCAGTCTGCGGATTGTGTAGTGTTTTGTTGTCTGAGGAAAGTGATTCCAGTAGTCTGCAAAAAGTGATTCTGAATGGTTTAAGGATTCCATACTTAGTTAAATTTTGACTGTTTTCAGAATTTTGGAAATTTTCTGATATTTGTTTAAAGATCTGTGCAAAGCTATTCAAAATGACTTCAAGAGATGCTCTTTCAATTGGAACAGATGTGAAACCACCAGTCTTATTCAAAGGAGAATATGAGCAGTGGAAAGACCGGTTCCTTGACTCCATAGACAGACATGGAAACAGAGAAAATATAAAGCAATATATTGAAGAAGGGCTGATGCATCCTATCACTATGGAAATTCCAGATGATGAATCATCGGATAGTTGAGATGGAAATCAACCAAGAGAAAAGAAAACAAAGCATGTTCCAATGGATATCTCTAAATACTCTGACAAGGTAAAAGAAAGATATAAAGCAGACAAGCAAGCAAGGTTTCTTCTTCTACAAAACATTCCCAATGAAATCTACATTAAGATTGATAGCTACAAAGCAATAACAAAGAAGATGTAGGATCAATTAGAGAAGATGTTATAAAAAATTGGGAATCAAATGAAAGTGACTAACTGCATAAACAACTACGAGGAATTCTAAGCCAAAGTAGGGGAAAGTCTTTTAGAAACTTATGAAAGATTTGTCTCTCTACTGAATGAATTGGCTAAGAATAGAGTCAAGAGGAAGCAAATAGAGCTTAATGTTAAGTCTTTGAGTGTTCTTCAACCCGAATGGAAAAGACATACGAGAAGGATGACGCAGATGAAAGATCTGAACCAAATTCCATTACATGAAGTTTACGAAACACTTCGTCAGAATGAGGAAGTAGAGGAGATGAGAGAATAGACAAAGAAGAGTGAGAAACCAGTTGATCCTGTTGCTCTAGTGGTGGATAAGAAGAAGGATAAGAAAGATAAAAAGTAGAAGAAGAAAGTTGTAGTCACTGATTCTGATGGTACTGACAGTGAAGACTCGAATTCTGATGATGGCAAAAGTATGCAGCAAGCTATGACATTGCTAACCCGATCCTTTTTTCAGAAGAAATTTTATAAGAAACCGGGTTCCAAGCCATACGTATTCATCATGATCGAGGAATTATGAGCATATGGAAAGGGTTGAAGGCAAAAGGTTTGAGGATAGAAATTTTGAAGGAAAGAAGTATGAGGAGAGAAAGCCCAAAGAGAGGAAATATGTGAACAATTATGAGAAGAAAGTAGAAGAGAGAGTTAAATGCTATAATTGTGGTAAGATCGACCACTTTGCTAAAGACTGTCGGAATCCCAAAGTTCGTAACTCAGACTATTACAAGAATAAGATGCTTCTGGCCAAGCAGAAAGAGGCTGGAAAAGCTTTAATGGCCGAGGATGACCACTGGTTGGATTTCACTAATTCAGAAGATAAGAGAGATGAGACATCACACATGTGCTTGATGGGAAATGAGGTGAAGTATGATGAATCAGATGATGAATCTTCGGAGGAGGAAAATAATATTTCTAAATGTGGTTTTTTATAGAAAATGGAAACCATGATAGTCGAGCTTCAAGATCTTCAAAATAAGCTGAAAATGGAAAAATCCAAAGTTGTGAAACAACGTCAAACAATATTTGACCTCAACAAAGAAATTGTTGGGAATAAAATATTGATTGATTCTTTGAACGACAATGTCAACAATTTTGAAAAACAAATGATATATTTTGAAAATCAAGTATCTGATGCTCAATCCATGTTCAATATGTGTGAACGTGAGAAGCAAGAGTTTGTTTTAAAAGTTAATCAGTTGCAGTTTGAAAATAAAAATTTGCTGAAAATGATTAATGGTTTGGAAGCTAAGCTTTATGGTAGAGGCCAAACGGATCAAACCATTCATCTCAACAAGCCAAAAGAATTTAAACTTTTTAAAGATAATTGGGGCATTGGGCATGACAACCCACATTTTTTAAAGAAAGCTATTAGAAAGCAACCAACTTTGTACAATTTGACTTTTTACAAGTAGCTGACAAGTGCCCTCATTTAAAACCCAAATTTGTCACAAAATCTTCTAATGAAGTTGAGGCTAAAGAAGATGAAAACAGGAAAAACACAACCAAAATGCAACTACCATTCTGCTATGATAAGATAAATTATAGTTATATGTCTGAACAACCAAAGTTTTTATCAAACAACTATTTCAAAGGTACTCTACTGAGGAAATGGAGACAAAACCAGTTGAAGCAAAGATTTATGTTCCTCCACTCATATTGGAAAGTAAAATTTCTAAGCTTGAGAAGACCTAAGTAGATGAAAGAATGTTGGTTGATTTAGAGAAGTTTGTGTTTTCCACTGTGTTATTGAACACTATTTCAAATATGAAATTATAGATGATAAGCAAGAGTCAGAAAGAGTTAGTGAAAACAACTCCATTGATTCAGATGCTTCATCTTGTAAAGTTTTCATGGGCAATGTTTTTGCTAATCCAAAACCTTCAGATTTTGATCAAACACCCTATCAGAAATAGTGTACAAAAGAGTTTAATGACTTTATGTTTCCCAAATCTTCCAAGGCATCACATTTTTCAGATGAGGATGATGATGACTTATTTGAGAATGAAGTTGAGTTTCTAAATTCTGATGGTTGTTTTGATAATAGTGTTGAGAAGTTTGATTTCAATGCTAAACTTCCCGATCATTCTGATTTTGTGATTAAAACAGAGGATTTACCAAGTGTTTATGAAAATGGTGAATCATCAAATAAGGTTGACGAATCAGTTCCTGTCAGTACTTACTATGCTAAAGGTAAGAAGCAAAAGAAAAAGCACTCACAGAAATGGACCAACACTGGTAAGTCCAGAAAAAGACAAACTCTGAAATCTCATGGGTTCTAACAAATCTAAATCTTGTGTTTCAGATATGAGATGTAAAAGGCCTGAAGCAAGGCTTGAATGGAGACCAAAGAAGAAGATTAAAGAGTCTACAAAATCAATTTCTGTCTCAGATTGTAATAGTACTACTGCTAGTGTTTCTGATGTAATTGATCAATTTGCTTCTCATAAAACAACACTTGTACCTCCTTACAAGGTTTATACAATAAAGCAGTTGATCCAATTGTCTCATTTTACTAGACAGTGTTCCACATACGGTCGAAATGATTTTGTTACTCGTCAGTATTCTGATCATTGGTTTGGTTCTTATTATATATATATCATTCAAATGGTTTTCAAAAGCAAAGAGGATCCAAATTCAAATGGGTGCCAAATTTTGATGCTAACATGAAGGGACCCATCTATAAATGGGTACCTAAACCAATTGTTGCTTGATTTCTATTGTGTAGACCCATCATATGTGGTACTTGAATTCAGGATGTTCCAAACATATGACAGGGAAGAAAGATATTTTCTCTTTTTATACAAATAAATTTTGCGGCAATGTGCGCTTCGGGAATGACCAGTTTTCACCAATCTTGGGGTATGGAGATGTAGTTCAAGAGAACATAACGATAAAGAATGTGAGTTATGTTAATGTCCTAGGACACAATCTTTTCAGCATCGGATAGTTTGCGACAAGGAATTAGAGGTGAACTTCAAAGCCAAGAGATGTTGTGTGAGAACGGAAGAAGGAAAAGAACTCTTGGTTGGTACGAGAAAGTCAAACCTATGCACGATCAATCTATCCAATGTCAAACCAGATAATGTTGTGTGTCTACTCTCTAAAGCCTCTATGCAACAGAGATGGTTATGGCATAGAAGGTTGTCTCACCTCAACTTCAGTACATTAACAAGTTGGTGACTGTAAATTTGGTCAAAGGGCTACCTGAGTTAAAATACGAGAAAGAACATCTATGTGATGCGTGTGAGAAAGGAAAAATGAAAAGAGCTGTGCACAAGCCTAAGCCTGAACCGAGTACAAGTGCTCCATTAGAGTTGTTGCACATGGATCTCTATGGTCCAATGAGAACACAAAGCATCAATGGCAAGAAGTATGTCTTAGTGATTGTGGATGATTATTCCAGATACACTTGGGTCAAATTTCTGAGATCAAAGGACGAGACTCCGGAAATCATTATCTCATTTCTCAAAAGTGTCAAAGTGAACATGCAGAAGACGGTAAAGCTGATTCGAACAGACAATGGCACAAAATTGAAGAATAAAACTGTTGAAGATTATCTCGAATCGGTCGGGATAACACATCAATTTTCTACTACTAGAACGCCTGAACAGAAAGAGGTAGTTGAAAGACGAAACAAGACGTTAGTTGAGGCTGCAGGCACAATGCTCAGCCAATCAGACTTACCTCTATTCTTGTGGGCTAAACCTGTTTCTACTGCATGTTATACCTATAATAGATCAATCATCCATCGTCGCTTCGGTAAGACGCCTTATGCTTTGATAAACAACAAAACACCAAGAATTAAACACTTTCATATTTTTGTATGCAAGTGTTATATGCTGAACAATAAAGTGAGCTTGAACAAGTTCAGTCCTAAAGCTGAAGAAGGGATTTTCATTGGCTACTCTCAGACATCAGCATCATATAGAGTTTATCTAAAGAATTCTAAGATTGTTGTGGAGAGCATTAATGTCAAATTTGATGAATCTATGGGGATGGCTTATGAGCACCAAAGTTCAGAACCCGTTATTACAGGAGTATTAGCTTCTGGATAAATCAATCCATAACCTATTTCTAGTGTTACTAATTCTGATAAAGCATATACTTCCATATCTTATTTAACATAATTAGATTTACTATTTGAACATTTCTATGATGAGTTTCTAGGATCTAAAGTGACTAAACCTGTTATGATTGACAGATGTGAAGAGTCAAGTGGTAATGAACCAATCACATCAGATATCTAAACTGAACCATCTTCCCCGGTTCAAACTGAAACTCAAGTTCAAATACCTACTCAATCAGTTGAAGTTGAACAAGATAGTGAACAGACATAAGTGTCACATTCAGTTGGGTGTACAACATCACCTACTCAACAGACATTAAGTGTTCCACCAACTGAAACTTCTATACCTAACACTTCAACTGAACCCCAATCAGAAGAAGTTGTATACTTAAATGATCAACATGATCATTCTAGTCATACTCCACCACCTTACATAAACAAGTGGACTAAAGAGCACCCAATACATCAAATTATCAGAGATCCATCAAAGTCGGTGCAAACTACGTCTGCTACAACGAACGAGTGCATGTTTGATTCCTTTCTGAGTAAAATAGAGCCTACTCGTGTATCAGAAGCTCTAGAAGATCCAGATTGGATCACAACCATGCAAGAGGAACTCAACCAGTTTGAAGCGTTTAAAGTCTGGAGACTCGTGCCTCGTTCGGAAGGAAAAACCATTATAGGCACGAAATGGGTATTAAAAAACAAGAAAGATGAAGATGGTATCATGGTAAGAAATAAAGCTCGACTTGTAGCAAAGAGAAACCGGCAAGAGTAAGGAATAGACTATGATGAGACAAACGCTCTAGTTCCACGTATAGAGGCAATCAGAATGTTTCTATCCTATGCTGCACATAAAAACTTAACCGTCTACCAAATGGACGTAAAGACTGCCTTTCTTAATGTCATATTAAAGGAGGAAGTATACGTCTCTTAGCCAGAAGGGTTTGTCAATGCTGAAACACTGCATCATGTCTACATTCTTGACAAGGCCCTCTACGGCTTAAAAACAAGCTCCTCGAGCCTGGTACGATGTTCTTTCCAAATTTTTAGTCAAGTCAAGCTTCTCGAAAGGTAAAATTGATACCACTATCTTTACCAAAAAGGAAAATGTTGATATCATTCTCATACAAATATATGTCGATGACATAATTTTTGGTTCAACAAACCCTAAGTATTGTAAGAACTTTTTCGCTCTAATGGTGTCCAAATTTCAAATGAGTATGATGGGAGAGATGAATTTCTTTCTTGGATTACAAGTTAGACAATTTTCTACGGGGATTTTTATAAACCAATCGAAGTACATTGATGATATTTTGAAGAAGTTTAAAATGGAAAACTGTACTCCTATTTCAACCCCGATGGCACCTGGAACTAAGATCGGAGCTGATCTTTCTAGAAAAAGTTGTTGATCTTAGAACCTATAGAGGCATGATAGGTTCTTTAATGTACTTAATGGCTAGTAGACTGGATATTATGTTCTCTACTTGTTTGTACGCTACATATCAACCTAAGCCTAAAGAGTCCTATCTCTTGGCTGTAAAACGCATCTTTAGATATCTAAAGGGGACTGCAGACCTTGGCTTGTGGTATCCTAAAGATACTAGTTTTGAGCTTACAACATATTCAGATGCAGATCATGCAGGTTGTATGCTAGACAAGAAGAGCACATCGACTCACATACAATTTCTGGGAGACAAGATCGTTAGCTAGGCATCAAAGAAACAATTATGTGTTTCCACATCAACCACGGAAGCAGAATATGTAGCTGTTGCTAGCTGTTGTTTTCAAGTATTGTGGATATGCACACAACTTCGAGACTATGGCATCTATTTTAACAAAATACCGATATATTGTGATTTGAAGAGCCCCATTGCAATATCGACCAATCTTGTTCAACACACGAAAACGAAGCACATTGACGTGCGATATCACTTTATCAAGGATAATGTTGAAAAAGGTACGGTTGAACTTTACTTTGTAAACACAGATTATCAACTTGCTGATTTATTCACCAAGCCTCTTGACGAAAAGAGATTTAATTTTCTCATTTCAAAATTAGGCATGTTGAATCTTAAAACTTAATCTGTATTTACCTCGTACAGTTTGATTTATAACTCTTCTTCATTTCTTTATTCTTTTGTCTGAATGATATATGCACTGAAGGTTTGCTCATGATTTCAGGGGGAGTGAGACAAAGATTAGATGATCTACTTTCTAGGGGGAGTTAGAATGTTTGCATATATTTTGTACTGACATATTTTATGATGCATATTTTCAGGGGAGTAAGAGTAAAAAAAATGACTTCTAAACATTTAGTTTAGAACTCGTTCTTTAAATTTTTTAACTCGCTTTTCAAGTCTTTACTTTCAATAAATGTTGTTATTTTGCTTTCAATAAGACTTTCTTGCTTTGACAACTTTTTTACTGATTGCAGTTTTTGAGGGGGAGCTTACATGATCATATCAATCATGACTTTGACGCTGATTTTATGAGATTAACGTTGGCATAAAGATTATTCTAACCTTAATCTAATACATGTTTCAAAGATGGATGACTTTCAGACATGAAAACATATTTGCTTAAATGTTCAAACCAATTCTTAATTCTTAAAAGTTTTCATGAATTTCAGAAGTGTGTATTTTAAATGTTTTCAGTTATAAGCTTTAATGTTTAACTAACCGTGTGTTTGCAAAGATATATACTTGCGTATTATCTTTTTTTTATACTGTCAAGTATTCACATACACCGGCTTAGTATTTTTGTTGACTTTGTTATTACCATGTCGCAAAATGAAACAATTTTTCGGTGGTAATAAATCCCGTTTGAATTTCAAAGTTTGTTGAGCATTAAATTCATTCAAAACCGAGCGTTTCTTTCATGAATGTCTATATTTGTTCATATAGACAAATTCCAGTTATTTCATGACCTTAACTTTGATTGTTAAATCATTCATATTTGATCTTTTCCATACATTGTCAGATTCTCAAAACATATCTATTGATTTCACTTCGTTCATTCAGTTTCTTTGTTTTGAGAAAATCTTCTATGTTTAAAAATGCTCAAATCTTCATGATTATATTATTGAGCATATATATATATATATATATATATATATATATATATGACATATGCACTTCTTATTATTGTGCTTTAACTATTGAAGTTAAATTGTTGAGCAACATTATGCTTTTATGACAAATTCACGGGATCAATGTGAGAACTTAAAAGAATTCTATGGATTCACGATAACCAGTGTTTCTTACCTAAGAAGTTATCCTTAAGCGATCAAGAGGTAATGGGTCAAAATCAAAGAGTGGGTATGTGATTAGGTAAAATGAAAAGAGAGTTTGGTTATAAATGAGCTTAAATGTTTAACAAGAAAGAGGGTGTGAGAACAGAGTTAACAGAATATTAGAACTCTGCACCAACTATGTTCTGATTTGGGCAACCACATTACTGATTGTTTCACAATTCTTTCGTGAACATAATTGAAACAGACACTAGCTCATGCCAACTCTTGAATTAAACCCCACCAGCTACTCATCTTTTTCTCAACAAAAAGATGTTTCAAATTTTATTTGGGAAGCAACACATAATCTATCTCGTCATCATTTGGAAGATGTGGGTATTGATAAAGAAGGAAAGTTGCCCCACCTTCGCATACCGTTCATGCACATTGAGTCCGTGTAATACTGTTGTTGTCTCAATGGTTTACACATTTTGAGCCTATATAGCTAAGCAACTTCAATCTCTGTTACACATGCACAAGGAATTCGTTTTCTTGTCATAACATTCATAGAAAATTCTTTGTGATTTTCGATGATTGAATGGAAGCCCCGGGGGAGTGAACATTAAAAAACTCATTTCTAAAGTGAATTTGTTGCACAAGGTGGCTCCTTGCTGCTTACAGGCATTTCTAACTTATTCATTTGTTGATTCAGGGTTACATTCTTATTTGTCTGAATCTGAAAAAATTTGGATGAATACATTTGTTGAATTGACGGATGGTTCAGATACTATATGGAAAGATCAGATACTGATAGTGGTCAGAAATTAGGTACATGACATTTCTTGAAGAAGTTTTGATGATTTCTATGCTTTACATCATCAAAAAAGGGGAGACATAATTACAAGAAATGTTGATTGGAGAATGGATTGTGATAGTTACGGGGAGGAAGTAATCAAGAAATGATTTATGGGGAAGAAGATGGTTAAAAAAAATGAAAAAGCTGTTTTGGAGATATTTCACAGAATTCTGTAAGATTGTTGAAGTTTATGGAAAATTTATTTGAAGGATATTTGTTGAAGTAAAGTGAGCTGAATCTGAAGATAATTTCTTGTCAAAGTCTGAAAGAGGTTACTATGAATGTTGGGGGAGATTGCTAAAGTTTTTGAAGAAGATAATTACAGACTTTGAAAGAGGTTGTTAAAATCTGAAGATATTTCAAGGAAAAGGGGAGACAGTCAAAGATTTTGAAGAGACTCTTAAAGAGAAGAAAATGGGAGATTGACTTTGAACAATTTACCAAAAGAGAGGAGATTGATGTTCAAAGTATAAGATGATCAGTGTTCTTACCAAAGGGGGAGAATATTTTTGACAAAACAAATAAGGAGGATATTGTTGTTCAAAGGAGGAGATTGTTTGTTAGAGACATAAAGGGGGAGATTATTCTTTGATGTTGAATTTTTTTTGAAGATGATCTTGAATCCAAAGGGGGAGATTGTTAGAGCATATTTGTTGGATCCAAGATCATTGAGATTAAAAGTAAAAGTCTTATAATGCAAAGTCAAAGGCAAAGCTACTTGAAGAATAAAGTCAAAGTCTTTGTTAGTTGTTAGTTGTGTTAGCTTGTTATGTCTTTGTAAATGTAGGAAGTATAAATAGCTTTTCTTGTTTGTAGAAAAAAATAGTGAGTGAACAATTGAGAATAAAGAGAGAGATTGTAATTGTGGTGAATTCAATTTCAATGAATATGGCATTTGGCATCTAATTGTTTGTTTATCTTGATTAGATTTCACATATTGGGACACACAGTTCAGAAATTTCAGAAAGAAAGATCAGATGAGGTTGTTGGTCAGAAATTGGATACATACTTTTTCTTGGAAAGTTTTGATGATGCTGATGCTCTCATTCATCAAAAAGGGGGAGAAAATGTTACATGAAAAAGAAGTTTATGGGAGAAATTGTCAAGAAATGAAGGGATGTGAAAGTTATGCGAAATTTCAATTTCAGAGATATGGGGAGAAAATCAAGAATGAAAAAGCAGTTTCAGAGTCATCTCAGGAATTTGAAACAGTTCTTTGAAGATTACATAAATTTTCTATGATGATTGTTTAAAAGCGCAAAGAGAGCTAAATCTGAAGACAATTTCTTTTCTAAAGTCATTATCAGTCAAGAAATCGGAAGATTATTTATGAAGGTTTTAAAGTGGAGATTATCACATACTTTGGGGGAGATTGTTTAAAACTTGAAAGATTCCAAAGTAAGGGGAGATTGCTAAACTTTTGATTTCCAAATAAAGAAGAAAGGGGATATTGATTTTGAACAAGTTTATCACAAGAAATGGAGATTAACAATCAAATTCATTTCAAATCTCATATGTCATTGATATGAACTTAACAGTTTACAATCATTCTCTCTCTCTCTACTTTCTCTCTCTAGAGTATACAATATGATTCTCAATACGCACACATCAATGCTCTGTCTTCTCTAGATTACAAAGAAGACAACTATTTATACCTACAACGTCATTCAAGGAAAACACAACTAAACTAACAAACAAACAAGTTGACTTTAGTTGACTTTGACTTTCCACTTGATGACTTTGACTTTGCATTCTTGAAGGCTTTGACTTGGGCTTTTGACTTTAAATTTAGATGATATTGAAGACAATAACTTATGCTCTAACATTCTTTCCATTTGGGTTCAAGTTCATCTTCACAATGATAAGCATTTTACCTCCCCCTTTGTAAAACATGTAGAGATCTTTCTTCAAATCAAATTCTTCTCCTTTTGATTCAACAAACTAGTAAACTCCCCATTTTTATAAACATGCATTTATCTTCAAATGAATTTCATCTTCAAAGCACATTTTCTTCCTTTCATGAACACTCTCCCCCTTTGGGACAAAAACTGATCTTCTTAGGCAATCAACATTCGCCCCTTTTTGAGATGAAAATTGATAATCTTCACTCTCCCCTTCTTGAGATCTTTAGTATTCTCCCCCAAAGACTTTGATTAACATCATTATCTCTAGCAAAGAACTTATCTTCGGTTGCAGCTCACTTTTCTCTTTCCAAAATAATCTTTAAAATAAAATTTCTCAAACTTTCTTGAAATCTTGAACTTTCTTCACAATTTCTTTCTCATTTCTTGAATTTCCCATAGCTTCTTTTCCATTTCTTGACTTTCTCCCCCTTTTTGATGATGTAGAGCATAGAAATCATCAAAACTTCTTCAAGAAATGTCATGTACACAATTTCTGACCATGATCTTTCTAAGTAACTTTCTGAACATCCGTCAATTCATAAATGTATTAATCTGAATCTTTTCAAATTCAGACAAATAAGAATGTAACCCTGAATCAATTAATGAATCATTTAGAAATGCCTATAAGTAGGACAAAGCCACTTTGTACAACAAATGTACATTGGAAGGAGCTTTTTAATGTTCAATCCCCTAGGGCTTCCATTCAATCATCGAAAATCACAAAGAATTTTCTCTGAACGTTATGACAAGAAAACGTATTCCTTGTGTGCTGGTGCTAGTGTAGAATGATGGACGCTGCTTAGGCTTTTCATATATAAGCTCAAAATGTGTAAACCATTGAGACAACAACAGTATTACACGGACTCAATTTACATGAATGGGATGCAAAGGTGGGGCAGACTTCCTTCTGTTTCAATATCCAAATCTTCCAATTAAAGATTAGATAGCGTATGTGCTGCGTCCCCAAGAAAATATGAAACATCTTTTTCTTGAGAAAAAGATGAGTAGCTGGTGGGGTTTAATTCAATAGTTGGTATGGGCTCACTGCCTGTTTCAATGTTGTTCATGAAAAAGTTGTGAAACAATCAGTAATTCGGCTGCCCGACTCAGAAAGTAGTTGGTGCAGAGTTTTCATATTCTTTTAACTCTATTCTTATACTCTCTTTCTTTTAAACATTTAAGCTCAATTCTAACCAAACTCACTTTTACATTTTCCCTCATCACACACCCACACTCTTATATTGACCCCTCGCCTCTCGATCACTCAAGGACAACTTCTTGGGTAGGAAACACTGTTTATCGTGAATCCATAGAAGTGCGTTTAATCTCACACATTGATCTCGTGAATTTGTCCTAAAAGCATGATATTGCTCAATCGTTTAACTTCAACAGTTATAGCATAGTAGTATGAATTACATATGTCAGATATATGTATGCTCAGTAAGATAATCATGAAGATTTGAGCATTTTAAAACATGGAAGATTTTCTCAAAAACAATGAAATTGAATGAACGAAGTGAAATCAATAGATATGTTTTGAGAATATGACAATGTATGGAAAATATCAAATATGAATGATTTACAATAAAAGCTTAGGTCATGACAAAATTGGATGTTGTCTTTATGAACAAGTATATACAATTCTTCAAATAATCGCTTTGAATGAATTAACGCTCAACAAACATTGAATGTACAAAAGGAGTTTATTACCACCAAAAAATTGTTTCATTTTGAGACATGGTAATAACAAAGTCAACAAAAATACTAAACCGGTGTGTGTGAATACTTGACAGTATATGGAAAAGATAATGCACAAGTATTTATCTTTGGAAACACACGGTTAGTTAGAAATGAAAGCTCATGATTGAAAACATTTAAAATACACACTTCTGAAATTCATGAAAACTTTTAAGAATTGAGAAGTGGTTTGAACTTTTAAGAAAATATGTTTTCATGTCTGAAAGTCGTCCATCTTTCAAACATGTATGATATTAAGGTTAGAATAATCATTACGCTCAACGTTAATCTCATAAAATCAGCCTCAAAGTTATGATTGATATGATCATGTAAGGTCCCCCTCAAAAACTGCAATCAATCAAAAAGTCGTCAAAAAACAAAGTCTGTCATTAATATTGAAAATCAGAAAAATATGTCAGTAAGACACCCCTATAACATTGAATAACGAGTCCTGATATAAAGTAATCAGAAGTCATTTACTCCCCCTGAAAATATGGATTCGCAACATTTATCAGAAACGATAATATGTACTCCCTCTTGAAGATTGATCATCTTTTATGCATCGGAGTACAATTGCTTTTCATCGTTGAAGTACGAGTCCTAAACTGTTGTGTTTAGAAGTCAAACTTGTTAACTTTGAAGTACGAGTCCTAGACTGCTTTGTCTTGAAGTCAAACTTGTTAACTTTGAAGTACAGGTCCTGAATTGATTTATTCATAAGCCTAAGTTCTTTTACTCCCCCTAGACTTGAGGTGCCTGCAACACAGATGGATCTTTTGGCTTTGGTACCCACTGGTATTTGGGTCAAGATTTGTTAGTTGCAGTTCTTTTAAGAGTGATATAATAAGAACCATACCAGTAATTAACATAATTTTTACTAACAAAATCATTTGAGCCACAATAAGAACAATTGATTTTCTTTTGTGCTAACCTGATCAATTGATTGACAGTATAAACAAGATTAGGTTTGCCAAAAGATTTACCTTGATAAGCATTGTTGTTCTTTTTGGCAGCAGGTGTGTTCACATATGATTTCTGATCTTTCTTCTTGTTAGAGCATAAATATGTTGGATGCAAGATCATAGAAGACAAATGGTCAAAGCTCAAGATAGTCAAAAGCTGAAAATCAACTATAGTGTGGAAGTCAAAGTCAATGTAATAAAAGTCAAAGTCTTAGTTTGTAAGTTTTGTTTTGTAAGCGTGTATAGTTTTGTATTTTGATTTATTAGACTTATAGCTTGTTAGATTCCGTAAAAAAACTAGAACTGACTTGTAAGAGTTGCCGAACTTTAGAGAGAGAAAGTGATTTGTATGAATTGTTATTTGAATTGAAATCAACAGGTTGAGTTGTTACTCTGAATTCATCTTGTTTCTATTTGTAATTGTTATATTCAGTAAGAACTTGATAATCAGGGACTATCAATTAGTATCAGAGCAGATCCAGTTTGAAATCAATCAAGAAATGGAGTTCGAACAGTTTCATTGAGTCTTACATTGAATTTCTTGTTTTTGTGTGTAATTCTAGTTGTGTGATCGTATTGTGTTTGAATTATGATCTAGAATCATTCTTGTATAGGTTTGAAAAAGGATTGCACTGTAATTTTTCATCAATTTGATGATTTTATGAGTTTGAGTTCATGAGTTTTCTTCGCACCGTATTTGAGTCGATTTGTAATTGTTAGTGTTTCTTATCGAATTTCATTGGTAGAAACAGTTTCTAGAGGTATAGGAGAGTGAATTGTCGAAATTACAGTTCAAAATTCAAAGAATAGATTGTTTTTGAGTGATTTATTGTATTTTTCTTCGGGAGTCTCAATAACTCGCAAGATAATCAAGAACTCGCAGATATATTGAAGAACCCGCAGAAACTTTGAAGAATTCGCAGAATTACATTAGTTTTCGTATAGTGTTGAATTCTGAAAATTCACAAGTGTAGGATTCGCAAGTGTGTTTCTTGCGAATTTCACAGAATTCGCAGTTCAGCGTGTTCAGAATTCATACATCAACGGCTGAGGCGGAGTACGTTGCTGCTGCAAGCTGCTGCTTTCAGATATTGTGGATGAGGACGTAACTACGAGATTATGGCTTCAAAATCGACAAGATTCCGATATACTGTGACTCGAAGAGCGCCATTGCCATATCAACAAATCCTGTTCAGCATACAAAGACCAAACACATAGACGTACGATATCATTTTATCAAAGACAATGTCGACAAAGGTACAATAGAACTTTATTTATTAAACACTAATTATTAGTTTGCTGATTTGTTTACCAAGCCTCTCGACGAAAAGAGATTTAATTCTCTTGTCTCGAAACTTGGTATGCTAAATCTCAAGACATAATCTGTGTTTACCTATTAAATTTTTTTATTATTGTTATTTTTCTTCATTTCTTTATCTTTATTCTGAAAAGATATCTACACTGAAAGGTATTCGTGATTTCAGGGGGAGTGAGAGAAGATGGAAAGTTGATCTACATATTCTTGAGGGGGAGTTTGTATTCTTATGCTAATCACTGATGATTTTATTTCTGATGCATAAATGCAGGGGGAGTTAGAGTCAGAGTAAGTAGTATTGAATATGACCTTTGATTACTTCAGATCAGAACTTGTACATTTAATGTTTTACTGCTTTGTGTCATTTTATTTTTCAATAAATGTTGTGAATAAAGTTGTTTTGATGACTTTGTGACTTTTTGCAGAAATGAGAGTGAGCTTAAACGATCATATCTATGATGACTTACAGTTGACTTGATGAGATTTAAGACTGAGCAAAAAGGTTTATTTCTAAATCTTAATCTTATACATATCTGAAAGATGGACAACTTTCAGATATGTAAACATGTTTTTAAATGTTTAAACCACTTCTGATTCTTAAATGATTTCATGAATATAGAAGTGTGATTTTAAATGTTTTCATTTTATTTGTGCTTCAATGATCAACAAACCGTGTGCTTCCAAAGATAAATACTTGCGTATTGTCTTTTCCATATACTTTCAAGTATTCACACACACCGATTTGACATTTTGTTGAATATGTTCTTATCATTTCTCTAAATTGAAACAATATTTTCGATGGTAAGATACCCCGATTGAACTTCATTGAATTTTTTAGTGTGATTTCATTTCTAAATGTTCTTTCAAGAATGTCTATATCTTGTTTCGTATAGAAAAAATCCAATTTTTGCTGACCTAAGCTTTAATTGATAAATCATGTGATTCTGATCATTTTCATACAATGTCAGATTTTCAAAACAAGTTTCTTGTATTTATTTCATTCATTCAATATACTTGTTTTGAAAAGTGTTCAATGTTTCAAATGCTCAAATCTTCATGATTATCTCATTGAGCATACAGACATCTGACTTGTATATTTTGTGCTTTATCTGATATAGTTAAACCATTTGAGAAACATGTTCTTTTAGGAAATCATGGGTTTGTTGTTTGAGTTTCAATGAAAACTTCTATGGATTCATGTTAACCAGTGTTTCCTACCCAAGAAGTTAATCATTTAGTGATCGAATGTGTGAGGAGTCAAATACTGAGGGTGGGTTGAGTGATGAGGTAAAATGTGAAAGAGAGTTTGGTTAGAAGTGATCTCAATGATTAAAAGAAAGAGGGTGTAAGAACAGAGTAAAAGAATATCAAACTCTGCACCAACTTTTTCTGAGTTGGGCAACTATATTACTAGTGTTTCACAATTCTTCGTGAACATTATTGAAACAAGCAACTAGCCCATGCCAACTCTTGATTAAAACCCCACCAGCTACTCATTTTCTTCTCAACAAGAAAATGTTTCAATTTTTCAAGGGGACACAACACATAATCTATCTGATTTTCATTTGGAAAATCTGGATATTGAAAAAGAAGGAAGTCTGCCCCCACCTTCACACTTCGATCATGCACAATAGAGTCTGTGTTTACTTACTGTTGTCTCAGTGGTTTACACAATTTTGAGCCTTATACAAAACAATCATCATGTGTTTAATTCTTTCTAACACTTGCACGAACACACAAGGAAATTTGTTTTTCTTGTCATAACGTTCATAGAAATTCCTTTGTGGTGTTTTGATGATTGAATGGAAGCCCTGGGGGAGTGAACATCATAAAAGCACCTTTCCAATGGGTATTCGTTACACACAGTGACTTCGTGTTACTGACAGGCATCTTAACTGATTCATTTGTTGATTCAGGTGCTATACTCATATTTTGTTTGAATTTGCAAAGATTTGGATGACAATATTCTTTGGATCGACAGATAATCAGAGGCTCTTAATAAGATCAGTGGTCATAAAAGATGAAGTGACATTTCTTGTTGAAAGTTTTCATGATGTCGATGCCGTAATCATCAAAAAGGGGAGAAGACAAAGTTAAAGAAATGTTTGGAAAGAAAAGTTTGTATCATATATGGAGAAAGAATTCAAGAAATGTATGATTCAGAAAGGTTATCGATGGGGAGAAGATTAACAAAGTTATTGGAAAGTGTTCAAGACTTGTTGGTTTGCGAAAGATTGTTGAAAGTTGAATGATAAAAATTCAAAGAATTCTGAAGATGAGCTGATTTTACATAAATTTTCTTTGAAGATAATTTTTTATCAGAGCAAACCGAGATGAATCTGAAGATGATTTCTTTCTGAAGTTTGGAAAGAGATTTTGGGAAGATTACTGAAAGTCTTGAAGATACTGATTATTTATTAAAGAAAGGGGAGATTGCATTACAAAGTTTAAGATGATCTGAATTGAGTGAAATTTACAACGAGGGAGAATGAATTGCAAAATCTTTCTGAAGATGATCTTGAATCCAAAGGGGGAGAATGTTAGAGTATAAATATGTTGGATGCAAGATCATAGAAGACAAAAGGTCAAAGCTCAAGATAGTCAAAAGCTGAAAGTCAACTCTCGTGTGGAAGTCAAAGTCAATGTAATGTAAGTTTTGTTTTGTCAGCGTGTGTAGTTTTGTATTTTGGTTTATTAGACTTATAGCTTGTTAGATTCCGTAAAAAAACTAGAACTGACTTGTAAGAGTTGCAGAGCTTTAGAGAGAGAAAGCTAGAGAGAGTTAGTGATTTGTATGAATTGTTATTTGAATTGAAATCAACAGGTTGAGTTGTTAATCAAAATTCATCTTGTTTTTGTTTGTAATTGTTAGATTCAGTAAGAACTTGATAATCAGGGACTATCACTTATCCTCAGAAGATCCTTTTGCTTTCTAAACCAACTATTCTTTAGTATTTCTTTTTTGATATCTACCTGTACCATCAATATTCCTATCATAGAATAGGTTAGTAATACAAATCTGATCTTTTAAATTGACTAACCTTTTTGTTGAAACAGTTGTTTGATATGAACATGTTGTCTTGAATGAACATTCAGAGTCATGTGAATCATTTCTAGGTGATTGATCAATTGAGTCTGGAGTCTTCTGCTCTGTTAAGTTCACCTTAAAAACGATCTCTTCAAGTTATGTTATCTTGGAAGATAAATTGTTCCTTTCTTTGGAGAGTAAGTCAATCTTTCTCTTTAATTCAGACTTTGCATTCTGCTCTTTCATTGCTTTTGTTGACAGTTCAAATAACTTCATTGTCAGCTTCTTAATCTCAGTCTCAAACACTTTCATTTCTTCTTCAAAATCCTTCTCAACATTCTTTCTCTGATCAGATATTTCTTTAAAAACTCCAACATTTTTCTGCTCTGATCTTTTCTTATCTTTCTCAAACTCTTTTCTCTGTTTTTCCAACAGGATTTCTAACTCAGAAATCTTTCCCTTTAGAGATTTTCCCTCAGAACCAAACTCAGGTTTCTCTATCTCAAGCCTGTCTCTTTCAACAATTATTACCTTCTCAAAATTTGATACTTGTTTTGAGAGTTTTGCACATTTCTCATCTACTGCTTTTTTTTCTCTTCAAATGTCTTTCTTGAAAATTTAGAATTTTTTTTACAAACATTTGCTTTTCATTCTCAAAACCTTTCTTCTCTTTCTTAAACTCTTGTTTTTCCTTCTTAAATTTTCCATAATCTGAGCAATTTGTTCTGCAATTCATAATTTTTCTTCGGTAGCTCATCAGTTTCATCTTCTGAATTCTTAGATTTCTCGTCACTCTTCTTGACAACTTCTTGCTTGTCTTTGACCATTTGAACTTCCAGGTCTGAGATCTTCCTTTTCAACTCAATGTTCTCAGTTTCCAAACCTTGCATTTTCTCCTCATTCTTCTTGTATTCTTTATCTTGCTCTATCTCTGAAATCTTCTTCATTAGCTTAGAATTATGTTTTTCCAAACTCTTAACTTTGTCACCTTTCAAGATTTCAATAATTTCTTTCTGAAGCTCTCTTATGTTCTATTTATACTCAACAAAGAATTTGGATTATTTCTCAGAACTAGTTGCCTTTTTCAAGTCTGCAATATGCAGGTGAAGCCATTCTTTAAGTCTATTAAATGAATCAACTCGATCTTTCTCTAACTTCTCATAGTATTCAATCTGATTTATCTTTCCAACAAGAGTTTGGTAGTAGCTGTATCGTTTTTGTACAATATTTTCTTCAAGAGAGACAATTTTGGCTTTAAGTTTAGCAATCTATTCCTTTGATGACATTGTATATCAACCTTGATAAAACTTGCACCGACCGTTAACAGAAATCAGAAACTTTTATCACAATCAGAAATTTGTCCCTTTTTGCAACTTGTCAAAATTTGCCTAAGTATAGAATTTTCAGACCACTATAGACCACTTTTTGCAAACCACTGAATTTCCACACAATTCGCAGAATAAAGAATCAGGGAAATGAGGAATTCGCAGGTTAAGGCTTTTGGATTCCAACTTTTTGCAGACTGAATCGTGCGAAATCTGAGCTTTTCGCAAGTAATGAGGTGCGAATTCTTGACTTGCGTATGATAAGAGAGAGAAAGGTTCCTTTTTTTTCCGGTATGCTGTTCAGTACCGATTCTTATAGTACTGTTCGTGGAGTCGATAAGCTAATTCCTGTGGATGTCTATTTGCCGGGCAGTGATCTCATTATTACCTATTCTAGCAAAACCGCCCATCAGAGCCATCGTTAACCATTGGTCGTTAAGGGGGGTTTCCGTATCCGTCTCCGCGGAGATCCCCAGATCGTAAGACATTATCGCCTTCGCGGCACTGGACTAGATTTCCGTCATTTCCGGAAAGTGCACGGACAGCCGCCCTTTCCCCTTTTCACAATGTTCGTGCAGTTGCTCACGAATTCAAGTTTGAATGCCCCTTCGAAGTCCCGCACGCTCTTTTTGATCGGTTATCACTATATTTATTCCTTTTTCTACTTCTTTTTCCAAGTGTATCATTGGAGCTTTTTACACACCATTGCTTGAGGATTCTGGACTTAGAAAAATTTAAGAACTAACGATGAACACGTTTTGCAAAATGTGTACTTGGAAAAATTTCAACAAACTACAATATGCGAATTGTGGTACTTTTCGCAGAAAAGGTTCTGCGAATTCTTGAACTTTTCGTATCCAACGAGTTGCGAATTCTAGCTTTTCATCGCTTCGACTTGCGAAAATTTTCCTTAGAAAATTTCAACACACACACACACATCGACAAGACTGCGAGTTCTTGAACTTGATGCTTGCGAAAAATGAGGATCTTGCGAGTTCTTGAGTTATCGACTCAAAAACTTCAAAAGTCACACCAAAATCGATTCACCACTCTGAATTAGCCTCTGAAATTCTGTGAAATGTTCTTCAAACACAATCTGAACTCTTTACAATTGAAAGATTACAACAAAAATTAACTAAACTTACAAATTGATCTCAAGAACAATACGTACACAGTATTTGAATTAAACTTTCTAGAAATCCAAAATTCATACAAGCAGATGTGAATTGGACAAATCAATCAATACAAAACATGTTCTAATCAACAATTCGAGTATAAAGAAACAAGAATTACACCAAAAACAACACAAAATATCTGAGATCGATCCTGGAACAGTTTGCTCTGGGAGTTCTTGAAATTTTCGACCAAATTTCCAAATTCTTCAATGATTTCTGATTTTGCTTGCTCTGATACCAACTGTTATTCCCAGTTTGATGTGAGACTATCAAGATTAACAATCAAATTCGATTCAAATCTCATATGTCATTGATATGAACTTAACAGTTTACTATCATTCTCTCTCTAGACTATACAATACGATTCTCAATACGCACACGTCTAAGCTCTTTCTTTTCTAGATTACAAAGAAGATAACTATTTATACCTACAACATCATTCAAGAAAAACACAACTAAACTAACAAACAAACAAGTTGACTTTATTTGACTTTGACTTTCCACTTGATGACTTTGACTTTGCATTCTTGAAGGCTTTAACTTTGGCTTTTGACTTTCAATTGAGATCGTCTTGAAGATAACAATTTATGCTCTAACAGGAGATATTGTATTCCAAAGGGGGAGATTATCAATATTACTTTTCAAAGAGGGAGATTTTTCTTTGTTGTTGAAATTCATTTGAAGATAGATCTCTGCAAGATTATACAAAGAGGGAGATTTTCAATGTATTCCTCTAAAGGGGGAGATTGTTGGTTTGTATGAAAATTATTTTTGAAGATGATCTTGAATCCAAAGGGGGAGATTGTTGGAGCATATTTGTTGTATCCAAGATCATCTAGTTTGAAAGTCAAATCTTTAAGTCAAAGCCCTCAAGCAAAATTCAAAGTCATCTCATTAAATGAGAAAGTCAAAGTCAAAGACTTGTATTGTTAGTTTTGTTAGTTTGTTTTATTCCTTGTAATGTTAGAGGGTATAAATAGCTTTTCTCTTTGCTATATTAGGAGTGGATTCATATTGTATACATTTTAGAGAGGTTGTAGAAAGAGAAAGTAGAGAGATAGAGATATTGTAATCTTGTGATTCATATATACAAATTTAGATTTGTGAGATTAATTGCATTCATCTTGATTATTTGCACATATTTCTGGGAATAATAGTAACCCAAACGAAGGTCTATCTTAGAAAAACAACACCCCTTGAAGTTGATCAAATAGGTCGTCGATCCTGGGGAGTGGGTATTTGTTATTGACCATTGCCTTGTTCAACTCACGGTAGTCGATGCACATTCTCATGGTGCCATCCTTCTTCTTCACAAACGATACCGAAGCTCCCCATGGTGATGAACTCAATCTCACGAATCCCTTCTCGAGGAGGTCTTGTAACTGTGACATCATCTCTTGCATCTCGGTTGGGTCTATGCGGTAGGGTGAATGTGCTATCGGAGCCGCTCCTAGAAAGAGGTCGATTCGAAACTCCACTTGTCGGTCAGGTGGCAAGCCGAGAAGATCGTCGGGAAAAATGTTAAGGTAGTCTTGAACTATCTTCACATCTTCGATCCTCTTCTTCTCTAACTTAGAGACTAGTACATATGCTAAGTAAGACGTGCATCCTTTGATCAAGCTTTTGCGTGCCTTTGTCATGGAGATGACTGCTACTTCACCCTTTCTTCGCTCCCCATAGACAAGCATCACATCTTATCCAATGGTCGGAATCCGAATTAGTTTCTTCGCACAATGGATTTCTGCGTTGTTGCTCACGAGTCAATCTATGCCTTTGACTATGTAAAACACACCGATAGCCATAGGTAATAAATCTATTGGGAATTCTCTTCCTTCTATCACAACCATACAACCCCTGAACGCCTCTCGGATCAAGACTTGACATACATTAGCTACTTCAACTACTAGAGCTTCCTCTAAGGCTGTTATAGGCGTGGATAGACGTTGGTAAAAAGAGTTCGGTACAAAAGAAAATTTCACACCGGAATCAAATAAGATGAGTGTGGGTATGAAGTTTACAAGGAACGTACCCAATACTACATCCGCGGATGCCCTTGCTTCCTCCGAGGTCATCTGAAACGCCCGGCACGACAATTTGGGAGGGTTATCTCTCTTTCCTTGACTTCCCCCAACCTTCAACTTGGGGCAATACCTTTGGACATGGCCAGGCTCCTTGTATTCGTAGCAAGTCGCCCCCTTGATGGGACAATCTTTGATTGTGTGGCCGACCTTCCCACACTTAAAGCATTTAGTCGAAGTGACATGGCATGGACCAAAATGATTGCTCCTGCATTTCGTGTACCAATTAGGCTCCTGACATGGCTCAACTCTGAGATTTTCAACAAAAGGCCTTGGCCTTTGAGGAGGCCCCGAACGGCCCTCCCACTTCCGTTTCTCGCCTACCCGAGCCCTTTCTTCTTTACCTTGACTGATGTCATCCTCGACTGTTAATGCACAAATGTATTGGATCCAAGATCATGGGGATTAAAAGTCAAATCTCAAGACAACTCTCAAGCAATGTCAAGTCAAAGCTTCTACTTGCTAAGTCAAAGTCAAGTCAATAATGTCACAGTGTTTTGTTAGATTGTTTTGTTTGTTTTGTAACCTTGTAGGTATATAAGGGTTTTCTTCTTTGTTAGAAGGGTGTGGCACTTAAGAGAAATATATTGTAGAGAGAGAAATAAATCTTGTGAGAGAACATACTTGTAATCGTTTCATGATCAATGAGAATGAAAATTGATTGTGATTCATTGTGGTCATCTTGATTGATTTGCACATTAAGGGACACACAATTGGTACTAGAGCAAGCACAATTCATAATATTTTCAAGAACCTGTGATTTGTGGTCGAATTTGAAGAACTCGTAGAGGCATCTGGTCAAGAATAGAATTTTGTGATTTATTAGTGTTTTGGATTGGAGATTGATAGCTTTGTTCTCAATTTTGATTCTAAAACAGATTTGATTTGTATTGTTTAGCCTAATTCACAACAATTTCGTGTGATTTTTGGATTTGTTTGAGTTTTGTTCGAAGGTGTAAAAACATATTGTTATTGCATCGAATTTGTTATTTTTATTGATTTCAGTGTAATTGTTCATTTATAACTTGTTCGAACTGTGTACGAGGACAAATTGGAAGTTTCAAGATTGAATTTGGATTATTAAGTTGTTTTTGATCGATTTAGTTGACTTTTGATTCGATATTCTCAAGAACTCGCAAGATCTGAAGAACTCGCAAGCTTCTTGAAGAGCTCGCAAGGATCAGCTGAAAAACTCGCAAGCTTCTTTGATTTTTGTGTTTTGTTGTTGAAATTTTTCTAAGGCAATAACTCGTAGAGCTTGGTGTACGACAAGTCCAGAACTCACAAGGTGTAGCTTACAACAAGTTACTATCGCAAGCCTCGATCTACGACAAGTTACTGTTCACATCCTTTAGCCTGCGACAAGTTGAAGAACTCGTATAATGAAGCTTACGACAAGTTGTTTGCCACAAGTTCAAGGCGTTGAATTTTTCCAAGTGTAGAACTCGTAGTGGAATTATATGAGAAGTGATAATTTGTGAATTTTTGTAAGTACAAAAATCTCAAACTTCAGCCTGCGACAAGTAAGAACTTACAAGCTTCAGCCTGCGAGTTCCTCACTTCTTTGTTGAAAGGGTTTGCGACAAGTGTGAATTTTCAATTCTTTGCGACAAGTGAACTATAGTTTTTTGCGAGCTCTATAATTAGTCAATTTTTGGCTATTTTCAGAATTTTGGAAAATTTTCAGTTTGTGTTTAAAGATCAGTGCAAGTTCAAGATGACTTTAAGGGATGTTCTTGCTATTGGAACTGATGTTAAACCACTTGCTCTTTTTTAAGGGGAATACGAGCAGTGGAATGATAGATTTGTAGATTTCATAGATCGACACGATAATGGAGAATTTATCAAACAGTCTATTGATGAGGGTCTTATGAAACCAGTTACAACTATTGTTTTGGATGAGGAAAATGAGAGTTCTGATAGTGGAGATGGTATGGAGCCCTGAGAGCCCAAAACCAAAGAGATTGTCGTTGATGTTTCAAGTTATTCTCTAAACAAAAGAAGAGATATAAGGAAGACAAACAGGCTAGATCTCTACTTCTTTAGAGCATACCGAATAAGATCTATATAAAGTTTGATAGCTACAAAGCCACAACTAAGAAAATGTGGGGTCATCTTGAGAAGATGATGATGAGTTCATAGGTTGGTAACCAGATGAAAGTGGCTAACTGCATCAACAACTAGGAAGAGTTTAAAGCCAAAACTGGTGAAAGTTTGGAGGAAACCTATGAGAGATTTGTATCCTTGCTTAATGAACTGGAAAAGAACAAGGTGAAAAAAAAAGCACATTGAAAATAATGTGAAGTTTCTGAGTGTTTTGCAACCTGATTGGAAGAAGCACACTAGGAGGATGAAACAGATGATTGATCTGAGTGAAATTTGTCTACATGAAGTGTATGAAATAGTTACACAAAATGAAGAGGAAGTTGAATAGGAAAGAGAAGAGAAAATCCAGTAGTTGATCCAGTTGCTTTAGTAGTTGAGAAGAAAAAGGAGAAAGAGAAGAAGGACAAGAAGAAGAAAAAGGAAGTTGTGATTTCTAGTTCTGATGGATCTGATAGTGGTAATTCTGATTCTGATGATGGTGAGAATCTGAAACAAGCCATGATTTTACTAACTCGCGTATTCCAAAAGAAGTTCTATAAGAAGCCGGGTTCAAACAACCAACGATATTCATCAGGGTCTAAAAATTATGAACACAAGGAACGGATTGAAGGAAAGAGGTTTGGAGATAGGAGGTTTGAAGAGAAAAATATGAAAGAAAGAAAATATGTGAACAGTTATGAGTCGAAGAAGGTGGAAGAACCGATAAAATGTTACAACTGTGGGGAAATTGGCCACTTTGCCAAACACTACCAAAAGCCCAAAGTGTTGGATCACAAATTTAATCTTATAACAATGATATAAACAATAATAATAGTAAGAACAGCGGAAGCAATATAGTTTAAATATCAAAGCAGATTCAATATCACAGTTTAATAAAAAGATGTATAAATCGTACTCGATCTTCTTTCGAACATTTTCCAATATATTGAAAGATGAATCATAAACAAGATCTATGAAAAGCACACTTTTGTCCATGGAGTGATGGTCCTATTTATGGGAACATAAAGTGAAAAATGTACTATCTGACATAAGAAGCATGCTTGAACAGCGTCTTACCTAAAAGGAAAGCTCAAGACATATGCTTGAACAGTAACCTACTATAAAAAGTTAATCCTATCACTAATGACGTGTCATCTGTTCTTCTGTCAATAATGGTATAAATTATCAGTGCTTTCTTTAGAGAGGAGGTCGTCAGAGCTTTGATGTAGGTGCCTCTGATGAAGCCATCTCTGATGTCTTCAACTGAATTTCTCTATCTCTAGAATGTTCTTCAGAGGCAGGTTTTCCCTCTGAAGTCTATCTCTGGAAGTCCTCTGAAATAGGACTTAGAATATTTTCAATACATTTACATTTTAGAATTGGGGCTAACAATCTCCCCCTAAGTATTGATTTTTTTTTTTTGCAAAATTAGCAGAGAAAGAAAATTTAATCTAGAAAGCATAGAGGAGAAAGTCATCCTCTTTAAATGTTACTTCTTCAAATGATGGATATTACAAACAGAGAAGATAACAATAGCAACAAAAAGTTACAAATAAAGAACTAATTGCTTTCACTAGAGCATATCCTATGGAACTTCATTATCAGTGCTCTAAAGCTAATCATTGAGCAAATTTCTAAGTCTACATTTGCCAATAGGTCAACTCTGTGTCGTTCTTCCTTTGTATGAATCATCTTCATTACACCCATTAGAGTCCCATCTGAATATTTAGCGATCTCTAAAGACAGGAAAATCTTCTTGACTTGATTTACTTTGTAGATGAATCCTAGAGGTTCTGGAATTATTTGGTTCAATGATGCTCAAAAAGTTTACAAAGTAGCATTCATTGATTGTGGCAGATCTGGTTTTGACTTCATCTGAAAGGGATCCAATGATCTGATCACGGGGATGATCCTTTGTCCATCTTTTTATTGGAGCATGAATGTGGGGTGGAGTTTGAGCTTCAGAGATGACAGGTGGTGACATCTTTGTAGTGCTATTCAGAGGCTCTGAAGATATTTCCAGAGATGGTGAAGCAGGCTCTGTTGTCTCTTCAACAGATGTGTCTGGAGATTCTTCAGATGTCTCTTGTGCATCTTCAGTTTTTGATGAATTCTGTTCGACTTGTATTGATTCAATACTTGGACCTGTATTTAAAGAAACAAAAGGAGTTATCTCAGAGGGACCAGAAAGAGTTGTACCTGTATTTTGAGGTTCCTCTAAAGTTGCTCTGTCAATGTATCTAAAGATTAATTATGAGTTCTCATCATCATCAAATAAGTCTTCAAATATTTTGTTCAGTTATGATTCTCTCATATTTGAAGATTCAGAGACATTCTTGGTTTTGACATTTTGTTTGTCAGAATTTCCATTCTCATCAAAAGAGACATTGATGCTCTCTTGGATGGTTCTTGTTCTTAAATTGAACACTCTGAAGGATTTTGAGGCTAATGAATAGCTAATGAATTTTCCTTTATCTGCTTTCTTGTCAAACATTCCAAGAGACTCTCAATCATTCATAATGTAACATCTACATCCAAAAACATGAAAATATTTAACATTAGGTTTCTTATTGTTAATGAGTTCATAAGATGTTTTCTTAAATCTTTTGACAATGGTGGCTCTGTTTTAAGTGAAACAGGTTGTAGCCACTGCTTCTACCCAAAAATTTGTTGGAAGATCAGATCCTGCAAGCATTGTTCTTGCAGCTTCAACAAGTGTTCTATTTTTCCTCTCAAAAACACCATTTTGTTGAGGCGTTCTTGTTGCAAAGAAGTTGGGGGTTATGCCTTCCTCTGAAAGATAGGAGTTGATTTTGGCATTTCTGAACTCTTTCCCAGTATCCCTTCTCAGCTTTTGAACTTTTCTGTAGAACATAACCTACAATCTTTTTAACAACCTTATTAAAATATCAGGTACATCATACTTGGTTCTGATGAATTCTATACAAGTATATCTAGAGTATTCATCAATCAAGACAAGAATATACTTTTTGCCTGATAGACTCTGCACAAAGATAGGACCACAGAGGTCCACATGAAGCATATGCAGAGGTATAGGACAATTATTCGCACTTTTGGTTTTATGGGAGGATCTTTTCATTTTTCCCATTTCACAAGTAGAACAAAGATGATCTTTGTTGAACTTTAGAGATGGTAATCCCTTAACCAGATTATGTTTGACCAACTTATCAAGTGAAGAGAATTTCAGATAAGAGAACTTCTTATGCCAGAGCCAGACATCTTCACTGTTCAGAGATACTAGACAGAGTTTCTCTGAACCAGTGATTATATGCTTGGTAAAATTCAATCTATATAAGTTACCCTTTCTGTCCACTCTCAGTATTTCTTGACCTATTTTTGAGTGGAGAAGTGAACAATGTTTTTCTTGAAACTTCACATGAAAACCATGGTCACACTGTTGACTTGTGCTAATTAAGTTGTGCTTTAGTGCATGAACATAAGCAACTTTTGAAATAGATACATTACCTCTTGGTAATTCACCATAACCTTTAATCTGACCTTGCATATTATCTCCAAAAGTTACTACTCCTCCAGATTTTGCTTTGAAAGAGGATAACAACTATTTATCTCCAGTCATATGCCTTGAACATCCATAATCTAGATACCAGATGGGCAAATACTGTTTCGCCAAGACAGATTAGAGTTTCTTAGGTACCCATCTCATTATGGGTCCTTTCTTGTTAGACTTCTGAGGGTTTTGATGAACATTTGGCATTTCATCTTTTGTTATCTTGCCATAGTTGCTCTTCTTTTTTTTTCTGTGGCTTTGTCTCTGAATTTTTATCAAGAGACTGATTCAGAAAACAATGAGAACCTCTGAAATGATTTTTCAGCTTAATCACGAGTTTAATGCACTTGCAATTAACAGAACAAGAAAAAGTAGGAGAAAAGTTTTTCATTTCATGGAATGCATTTGGTACACTTTGATTATTTTTCAAACTAGCACTAGGAATATTACAAGTATTCCTAACTACTTCCTTCTTTTTGGCTTGAAATACATCCTTCTTTTCAAGTTGCCTTTTCTTGTTCAAAAATATCTTCTTCTCTTTGTTGCTCACTGCACAAACAGGATCAGAATGGTTAATTTCTTCACATTTGCCTTTTTGTTCAGGAGTGAATTTGATTGGTTTATAAGCATAGGGTTGATAAGTGTTAATTTTATTCTTCGCCTTTTCTTTTAACTCTTTCTCAAGGTCCAGAGAAGTTTTTGCTTGTAGACACATGTCTACAAAATCAGGACAACTTGGTATTCTGGATTGTTTTTCAAAACAGAAACATGAATGTTCAAAATTCCAGAACCAACAGTCTGTATATTTTTATGAATTACTTTCTTTGGTCTATATAATATTTGTTCATCTATCTCTGGATCAGATTCAGAATCAAAGTCAAGAAAGTCTCTCTTAACCTTGTCAGAGATTACTACCTCTAAAGTTTTCATAATTTCTTTAGGTCTAGAGACTTTAATGATTCTTTTCATGCTTTCTTTCTTTTTCAAATCAACCATGACATTTTCTTTATAAATTTTTCTAATATCATCCTTAAATGTTGTTCTGATGCATTCATCTGACATTGGAGAATACAGAAGTGCATCTGGATTGAGTGAACTCTGAGGTTCATCTTCAGAAGTACTCCTTTCAGAGGTACTTGTTTCAGATATCTATGATTCTTTTGTGATAATAGCATCAAACTTAAAAATTTCTCTGGGATCATTGCTCTTAGGTTTTGTAAAAATGCCTCTGAAGTTTCCTTTTCTATCTTTAAGATAGGTTCTGGAAATATTTTTGCTTCAGAGTATAAGACATTTTAAAAATTCAGAGCTTTTGTTTTTTATCCTTCTTAGGTTTTTGTTCTTTTGAAATTGTTCAGAGATGGACAGTCAGGGCTCTGGACCTTTCCCATACAGAAAGTGGAAGAAAGTGAAGTTTTCTTCAATCCAATGAATGAATCCAATTCATTGAATCCCAGTCCTTGAGTGTCCATTTGAGAATTTATCTTAATATGGACATCTTGAGCATCTAGATAGCTTTTGATTTGATGTTCTTTCCTTTCCAGAGATTGATGCAAGATTTCTCTTTCTTTTTGAAAGAATTTAGTTAAGGAAACAAAATTGATCCTTCCATACTCAAATTTTCTCATTTCTTCTTCTTTTGCCTTTAAAATCTTTTCAAGTTCTTTGAATTTTTTAGAAAAAAGCTTTTCCTTTTGTTTCTGAGAATTTTCAAGTTCAGATTTTTCAACAAAAATTTCTTTCTTTTCTGACTCTAGAAGATCCTTTTCTTTTTTATAAAAGTTTAGATCTTTTGTCATTTGCTTTCTCTTTTCTTTTTCTTCAAAGAGCTTTTGCTTTAAACTCTGAAACTCATCTGTTAACTTAAGAACATCCATTTCAAGTTCACTTTCAGAGGTGGAAGAAGAGTTTACCTTTTCAGAGCAGTCCTCTGATGATTCACCAGTCTGATCATCTGCCAAAGCCATACCACAAAGATTGGTAGGCTCTTCCTCTCCATCACTTGTAGAGTCTGATAACTAATCTTCCATCCTTACAACAAGTACTCTTTCAATGATATTGTATTTGTACATGTTCTTGTAGTAGTCTTGATCTTTGACAAGTCTACCTCTGCACATTGAAGAGAAATGGCCTAGTTTTCCACACTTGAAGCATCTTCCATCATTCTGGTTTGGTGGAAGAGCAGCAATTGTTTCTGTCTTCTGAACTTGTGGTTGGGGCTGGAAGTACCTCTGAGGTTGAGGATACTTTGGTTGAAATGGTTGATGAGTTCTTGATTGTTGAGCAACTTCATGATTGTTGAAATGAACACCCTTTTGATCACTATGCAGAGTGGATCTGGGCTCTTGTTGATAATCAACTTTCTGAAATCTTCTTTCTGGATTTCCTCTTCTTTCTTCATCATCTCTCCTCCCATAAAAAACTTTCTTGTTAAATTGATGAGTAATTAAGGCAAGAGATTTGGCAAAATCATTAATGTCTTCATCTGAGCCTGAGTCTGAATGGTCGTTTTCTTCAGCTATCATGGCCTTTTTGGATTTTATTTTTGATTTTTCTCTAGTGTTCTTTGATTCTTCATTATGACTTTCTTTTGACTCACCTTTTTGTTTTGAAATGAGGGCAAGTGGTCCACCTAAAGAGGTTTTTGACTTTTATTTAACAACTTCTTTTTCCTGAGCAACAAGAGTGCCATAAATACCAGTCAATGACCAAGATTCAAGATTTTGATTGGCCTATATTGACATGGACAGTTGTGACCATTCTTCATTTAAGCTTTTAAGGAAAAGAACATTGTTTTTTTCTTTTTTCCTCATAACTCCAAACTTTTTTATTGATGAGAATGTTGAATCTTGAGTATGTTAGTGCAAGGTTTCTTCAGGTTTTTCCGATTTTTCTGAACATTGTTTTCATGGTACTTATTAATGCAAAGATTTCTTCTGTTTTTTTGTGTTTGTAGGCCACCTTCAAGTTGATTTAACAACTGATCCCATATCTCTTTTGTAGTTACACAAGAATAAAGTTCTTGAAACATATCATTGAGAATGGCCATAATTAGTAATCTAACAGCTTTTGGAGTCATTTTCCATCATTTTAGTTTCTTCATCAGGGAAGTTTGAAGTTTTCTTTTCATAGTATGCAGGTATTTCAGTAGTATCTGCTGTTGCTGGAACTCTTGGTACCAACACCATTGGTTGGTGAGGTTCATCATTCACATATCTTAAAAGATCCTTGTCCATACCTTCCAAGAAATTTACCATCCTTATTTTCCATTGGGGATATTCATCCCTTAGAAGTGTTGGAGGTTTGGTTAATGATCCAGCTGTATAAATGACACTTATACTGGAAGTTGCCATTTTGAAGAAAAAGATGAAGATTTGAAGAACTGATGCTTTTCTAAGAAGATCTTTTAACAACAAGTGAAACTGTGATTTCCTTTCAAAACTAGAGCATATGGAGTTCTTTTAAATAAACCGAGGTTTACATGAACATGCACAAATTTTTGAATGCTTGAATCAGTAAGATGTAAATCTATCCGAGTATGCAGATATGATCTTGTTTGTTTTAAAACCAAAGAAGGCTCTGATACTAATTGTTGGATCCCATATTTAATCTTATAACAATGATATAAACAATAATAATAGTAAGAACAGCGGAAGCAATATAGTTTAAATATCAAAACAGATTCAATATCACAGTTTAATAAAAAAGATGTATAAATCGTACTTGATCTTCTTTAGAACATTTTCCAATATATTAAAAGATGAATCAGATACAAGATCTATGAAAACCACACTTTTGTCCATGGAGTGATGGCCTATTTATAGGACCATAAAGTGAACAGTGTACTATCTGACATAAGAAGCATGTTTGAACAATGTCTTACCTAAAAGGAAAGCTCAAGACATGCTTGAACAGTGACCTACTCTAAAAACTAAATCTTATCACTAATGACGTGTCATCTGTTCTTCTGTCAGTACTTGTATAAATTATCAACGCTTTCTTCAGAGAGGAGGTCTTCAGAGCTTTGATGTAGGTGCCTCTGATGAAGCCATCTCTGATATCTTCAACTGAATTTCTCTATCTCTAGAATGTTCTTCAGAGGCAGGTTTGCCCTCTAAAGTCTATCTCTGGAAGTCCTCTGAAATAGGACTTAGAATATTTTCAATACTTTTACATTTTAGAATTGGGGCTAACAATCTCCCCCTAAGTATTGAAAATAAAAATTTGCAAAAATAGCAGAGAAAGAAAATTTAATATAGAAAGCATAGAGGAGAAAGTCATCCTCTTTAAATGTTACTTCTTCAAATAAAGGATATTACAAACAGAGAAGATAACAATAGCAACAAAAAGTTACAAATAAAGAACTAATTGCTTTCACCAGAGCATATCCTATGGAACTTCATTATCAGCTCTCTAAAGCTAATCATTGAGCGAATTTCTAAGTCTAGATTTGCCAATAGGTCAACTCTGTGTCGTTCTTCCTTTGTATTAATCATCTTCATTACACCCATTAGAGTCCCATCTGAATATTTAGCGATCTCTAAAGACAGGAAAATCTTCTTGACTTGATTTACTTTGTAGATGAATCCTAGAGGTTCTGGAATTATTTGGTTCAATGATGCTCAAAAAGTTTACAAAGTAGCATTCATTGATTGTGGCAGATCTGGTTTTGACTTCATCTGAAGGGGATCCAATGATCTGATCACGGGGATGATCCTTTGTCCATCTTTTTATTGGAGCATGAATGTGGGGTGGAGTTTGAGCTTCAGAGATGACAGGTGGTGACATCTTTGTAGTGCTATTCAGAGGCTCTGAAGATATTTCCAGAGATGGTGAAGCAGGCTCTATTGTCTCCTCAACAGATGTGTCTGGAGATTCTTCAGATGTCTCTTGTGCATCTTCAGTTTCTGAAGAATTCTGTTCGACTTGTCTTGATTCAATACTTGGACCTGTATTTAAAGAAACAAAAGGAGTTATCTCAGAGGGACCAGAAAGAGTTGTACCTGTATTTTGAGGTTCCTCTAAAGTTGCTCTGTCAATGTATCTAAAGATTAATTACGAGTTCTCATCATCATCAAATAAGTCTTCAAATATTTTGTTCAGTTATGATTCTCTCATATTTGAAGATTCAGAGACATTCTTGGTTTTGACATTTTGTTTGTCAGAATTTCCATTCTCATCAAAAGAGACATTGATGCTCTCTTGGATGGTTCTTGTTCTTAAATTGAACACTCTGAAGGCTTTTGAGGCTAATGAATAGCCAATGAATTTTCCTTTATCTGCTTTCTTGTCAAACTTTCCAAGAGACTCTCAATCATTCATAATGTAACATCTACATCCAAAAACATGAAAATATTTAACATTAGGTTTCCTATTGTTAATGAGTTCATAAGATGTTTTCTTATATCTTTTGACAATGGTGGCTCTGTTTTAAGTGAAACATGCTGTAGCCACTGCTTCTACCCAAAAGTTTGTTGGAAGATCAGATCCTGCAAGCATTGTTCTTGCAACTTCAACAAGTGTTCTATTTTTCCTCTCAAAAACACCATTTTGTTGAGGAGTTCTTGTTGCAAAGAAGTTGGGGGTTATGCCTTCCTCTGAAAGATAGGAGTTGATTTTGGCATTTCTGAACTATGTCCCATTATCCGTTCTCAGCTTTTGAACTTTGCTGTTGAACAGAACCTACAATCTTTTTAACAACCTTATTAAAATATTAGGTACATCAGACTTGGTTTTGATGAATTCTATCCAAGTATATCTAGAGTATTCATCAATCAGGACAAGAATATACTTTTTACCTGAAAGACTCTGCACAGAGATTGGACCACAGAGATCCACATGAAGCATATGCAGAGGTATAGGACAATTATTATCACTTTTGGTTTTTTGGGAGGATCTTTTCATTTTTCCCATTTCACAAGCAGAACAAAAATGATCTTTGTTGAACTTTAGAGATGGTAATCCCTTAACCAGATTAAGTTTGACCAACTTATCAAGTGAAGAGAATTTCAGATGAGAAAACTTCTTAAGCTAGAGCTAGACATCTTCACTGTTCAGAGATACAAGACAGAGTTTCTCTGAACAAGTGATTATATGCTTGGTAAAATTCATTCTATATAAGTTACCCTTTCTGTCTGCTCTCAGCATTTCTTAACCTATTTTTGAGTGGAGAAGTGAACAATGTTTTTTCTTGAAACTTCACATCAAAACCATGGTCACACAGTTGACTTATGCTAATTAAGTTGTGCTTTAGTCCATCAACATAAGCAACTTTTGAAACAGATATATTACCTCTTGTTAATTCACTATAACCTTTAATCTGACCTTGCATATTATCTCCAAAAGTTACTACTCCTCCAGATTTTGCTTTGAAAGAGGATAACAACTATTTATATCCAGTCATATGCCTTGAACATCCATAATCTAGATACCAGATGGGCATTTACTGTTTCGCCAAGACAGATTAGAGTTTCTTAGGTACCCATCTCATTATGGGTCCTTTCTTGTTAGACTTCTGAGGGTTTTGATGAACATTTGGCATTTCATCTTTTGTTATCTTGCCATAGTTGCTCTTCTTTTTTTTTCTGTGGCTTTGTCTCTGAATTTTTATCAAGAGACTGATTCAGAAAACAATGAGAACCTCTGAAATGATTTTTCAGCTTAATCATGAGTTTAATAAACTTGCAATTAACAGAACAAGAAGAAGTAGGAGAAAAGTTTTTCATTTCATGGAATGTATTTGGTACACCTTGGTTATTTTTCAAACTAGTACTAGGAATATTACAAGTATTCCTAACTACTTCCTTCTTTTTGGCATGAAATACATCCTTTTTTCAAGTTGCCTTTTCTTGTTCAAAAAGATCTTCTTCTCTTTGTTTCTCACTGCACAAACAGGATCAGAATGGTTAATTTCTTGCCATTTGCTTTTTTGTTTAGGAGTGAGTTTGATTGGTTTATAAGTGTAGAGTTGATAAGTGTTAATTTTATTCTTGGCCTTTTCTTTTAACTCTTTCTCAAGGTCCAGAGAAGTTTTTGCTTGTAGACACATGTCTACAAAATCAGGACAGATTGGTATTCTGGATTGTTTTTCAAAACAGAAACATGAATGTTCAAAATTCCAGAACCAACAGTCTGTATATTTTTATGAATTACTTTCTTTGGTCTATATAATATTTGTTCATCTATCTCTGGATCAGATTCAGAATCAAAGTCAAGAAAGTCTCTCTTAACCTTGTCAGAGATTACTACCTCTAAAGTTTTCATAATTTCTTTAGGTCTAGAGACTTTAATGATTCTTTTCATGCTTTCTTTCTTTTTCAAATCAACCATGACATTTTCTTTATAAATTTTTCTAATATCATCCTTAAATGTTGTTCTGATGCATTCATCTGACATTGGAGAATACAGAAGTGCATCTGGATTGAGTGAACTCTGAGGTTCATCTTCAGAAGTACTCCTTTCAGAGGTACTTGTTTCAGATATCTATGATTCTTTTGTGATAATAGCATCAAACTTAAAAATTTCTCTGGGATCATTGCTCTTAGGTTTTGTAAAAATACCTCTGAAGTTTCCTTTTCTATCTTTAAGATAGGTTCTGGAAATATTTTTGCTTCAGAGTATAAGACATTTTAAAAATTCAGAGCTTTTGTTTTTTATCCTTCTTAGGTTTTTGTTCTTTTGAAATTGTTCAGAGATGGACAGTCAGGGCTCTGGACCTTTCCCATACAGAAAGTTGAAGAAAGTGAAGTTTTCTTCAATCCAATGAATGAATCCAATTCATTGAATCCCAGTCCTTGAGTGTCCATTTGAGAATTTATCTTAATATGGACATCTTGAGCATCTAGATAGCTTTTGATTTGATGTTCTTTCCTTTCCAGAGATTGATGCAAGATTTCTCTTTCTTTTTGAAAGAATTTAGTTAAGGAAACAAAATTGATCCTTCCATACTCAAATTTTCTCATTTCTTCTTCTTTTGCCTTTAAAATCTTTTCAAGTTCTTTGAATTTTTTAGAAAAAAGCTTTTCCTTTTGTTTCTGAGAATTTTCAAGTTCAGATTTTTCAACAAAAATTTCTTTCTTTTCTGACTCTAGAAGATCCTTTTCTTTTTTATAAAAGTTTAGATCTTTTGTCATTTCCTTTCTCTTTTCTTTTTCTTCAAAGAGCTTTTGCTTTAAACTCTGAAACTCATCTGTTAACTTAAGAACATCCATTTCAAGTTCACTTTCAGAGGTGGAAGAAGAGTTTACCTTTTCAAGTTCTTTCTATGATATTGTATTTATACTTGTTCTTGTAGTAGTCTTGATCTTTGACAAGTCTACCTCTGCACTTTGCAGAGAAATGGCCTAGTTTTCCACACTTGAAGCATCTTCCATCATTCTGGTTTGGTGGAAGAGCAGCAATTGTTTCTGTCTTCTGAACTTGTGGTTGGGGCTGGAAGTACCTCTGAGGTTGAGGATACTTTGGTTGAAATGGTTGATGAGTTCTTGATTGTTGAGCAACTTCATGATTGTTCAAATGAACACCCTTTTGATCACTATGCAGAGTGGATCTGGGCTCTTGTTGATAATCAACTTTCTGAAATCTTCTTTCTGGATTTTCTCTTCTTTCTTCATCATCTCTCCTCCCATCAAAAACTTTCTTGTTGAATTGATGAGTAATTAAGGCAAGAGATTTGGCAAAATCATTAATGTCTTCATCTGAGCCTGAGTCTGAATGGTCATTTTCTTCAGCTATCATGGCCTTTTTGGATTTTATTTTTGATTTTTGTCTAGTGTTCTTTGATACTTCATTATGACTTTCTTTTGACTCACCTTTTTGTTTTGAAATGAGGGCAAGTGGTCCACCTAAAGAGGTTTTTGACTTTTATTTAACAACTTCTTTTTCCTGAGCAACAAAAGTGCCATAAATATCAGTCAATGACCAAGATTCAAGATTTTGATTGGCCTATATTGACATGGACAGTCGTGACCATTCTTCATTTAAGCTTTTAAGTAAAAGAACATTGTTTTCATCTTTTGTCCTCATAACTCCAAACTTTTTTATTGATGAGAATGTTGAATCTTGAGTATGTTGATGCAAGGTTTCTTCAGGTTTTTCCGGTTTTTCTGAACATTGTTTTCATTGTACTCATTAATGCAAAGATTTCCTCTGTTTTTTTGTGTTTGTAGGACACCTTCAAGTTGATTTAACAACTGATTCCATATCTCTTTTGCAGTTACACAAGAATCAAGTTCTTGAAAGATATCATTGGGAATGGCCATAATTAGTAATCTAACAACTTTGGAGTCATTTTCCATCATTTTAGTTTCTTCATCAGTGAAGTTTGAAGTTTTCTTTTCATAGTATGCAGGTATTTCAGCAGTATCTGTTGTTACTGGAACTCTTGCTACCAACACCATTGGTTGGTGAGGTCCGTCATTCACAGATCTTAAAAGATCCTTGTCTATACCTTCCAAAAAATTTACCATCCTTATTTTCCATTGGGGATATTCATCCCTTAGAAGTGTGGGAGGTTTCGTTCATGATCCATCTGTATAAATGACACTTATACTAGAACTTGCCATTTTGAAGAAAAAGATGAAGATTTGAAGAACTGATGTTTTTCTAAGAAGATCTTTTAACAACAAGTGAAACTGTGATTTACTTTCAAAACTGGAGCATATGGAGTTCTTTTAAATAAACCAAGGTTTACATGAACATGCACAAATTTTTGAAAACTTGAATCAGTAAGATGTAAATCTATCCGAGTATGCAGATATGATCTTGTTTGTTTTAAAAACAAAGAAGGCTCTGATACTAATTGTTGGATCCCATATTTAATCTTATAACAATGATATAAACAATAATAATAGTAAGAACAGCGGAACCAATATATTTTAAATATCAAAGCAGATTCAATATCACAGTTTAATAAAAAGATGTATAAATCGTACTCGATCTTCTTTAGAACATTTTCCAATATATTAAAAGATGAATCAGATACAAGATCTATGAAAAGCACACTTTTGTCCATGGAGTGATGGTCGTATTTATAGGACCATAAAGTGCACAGTGTACTATCTGACATAAGAAGCATGCTTGAACAGTGTCTTACCTAAAAGGTAAGCTCAAGACATGCTTGAACAGTGACCTACTCTAAAAAGTAAATCTTATCACTAATGACGTGTCATTTGTTCTTCTGTCAATACTTGTATAAATTATCAGCGCTTTCTTCAGAGAGGAGGTCTTCAGAGATCTGATGTAGGTGCCTCTGATGAAGCCATCTCTGATGTCTTCAGTTAAATTTCTCTATCTCTGGAATGTTCTTTGGAGGAAGGTTTGCCCTCTGAAGTCTATCTCTGGAGGCAGGTTTGCCCTCTGAAGTCTATCTCTACAAGAACAAGATGCTTTTGGCCAAACAGAAAGAAGCAGGCAAAGCATTGATGGCCGAGGATGGCCATTGGTTGGATTTATCTGAATCCAAGAATGAGAAAGAAGAAATTGTCAGGATCGAATTCTTAACAAGAATAAATACTCAGAAACAATATGAAAGAAGTTTGCGGAATAACACTTTGATATTCAATGTAACAGTAAACAAACAGTGTATATGATCAATAACTTGTAAACTTGTATTCAATGCTTGAAGTTACAAGATTAAACACACAACCTCAATATTGATGAACAGGCTCACCAATACGAATTCTACTTCTCTAGAATTAGGAACTATGCCTTGAGGTTGATTTTTTCTCAAACTTAGAATGAATGAATTAAATATTCACTATTCTATCAAATCTATACATATATTGAATAAAAAGATAATTACAATAAAATAAAAAATCTTCAGTATATCTTCCATCATTATCTTCAAGCCTTCCATTAATATCTTGATTCTTTCCAGCTGTCATCCTTTCCATCCGGATCTTTAAGTCATAAGCAGTACTAATTATGCTCAGCAGCATTAATTTCTTCAAGCAGCATTAACTTGGTCTTAGCAGCATTAACTACTAAGCAGCACTAACCACTAGCAGTACTAACTAGCTAAGCAGTACTAACTTTGTTTAAGCAACACTAACTTTGACTAGCAGTATTAATTCTACTAGCAGTAGTAATACTCAGCAGTATTAACTTTGAAGTCTTCTAGCAGTAGTAATTCTGAACTAGCAGCATTAACCATACTTGAGCTTTTCTTCAGTTCCCAACAATCTCCCCCTAACTTGACTTTTAGGAAAAGAAGTCAACTTCTTCAGAATTGATCTTCAAGATGCTTTCAACACTTCAGATTCAGTTTCCCAAATTTGGATCTAAGCCCAAACTTTGATTGACAGTTCTTCTCACCATAATCTTGGCCATCTCTGAATCCTTTGTGCATACTAGTGTAGCTTTCAGCATCCCTTCTAACTTCTCTTTGCTATGCTCATAAATTCTGTCTACTAGGTAGTATTCATGATAACAATTGTCAATAGTAATCATGTATACCCCACAGTTTTCAAAAAGTATCCATTTATCAATCTTCTTGAATATAAACTCATGCTGATGATCTTTAATCCTATAAGCCACTCTTTCTGGATCAAACATCATGCACAAGTATTCCATTGCTATCTTGAGAAGATTCTCTTCAGTACCTTTCAACACAGGCTCATAGAGTTTTATCCCCACTTTGTATAATTCTTCTATGTCAGCTCTTGAACAACTTCTGACAACTCTCCCCCATGTTGAATATGCTTCAAATGAGCCATCAACCCTTTTTATTCTGAAGAAGTCCTTTCCATTATCTCTTAGAATGTCCCAAAAGGTAATCTCAGGAGCTTTCATAGAGATTGGAATAGCCTTCAAAGGTTTTACTATTGTCATGTAGAGATCCATACTCTTAGTAGTTGGCTTACTTGATTGTTCTGGAATTTGTACTGATTCTACTATAGGTACCTCTGAATGCTCTGCTGCAGATTCTGCTGTGTCTTCCACTCTAGGCCTTTTAGACAGCCTTTTGGAAGCAATTGTCTTCACCCTTTTTCCAGCTTTGGCTTCTACACCAACACTCTCAGGTTCTTCCTTCTTTTCTTCTACTTTATTTTTTGAGGGTGTGGTCTCCTCAGGGAATGGTTTTTGAATATTCAGGTCATTCCTTTCCTTCATTCTTCTCTCAGCCTCTTCCCTTTGTGCTGAATCCCCTTGAAGCTTGGCCATTTCTTTTTGATACAACTCTTCAACCTGAGTGTATGCCATGTTGGTAAACATTTTTGATACAACTCTTCAACTCTTCAGGAAATTTATCATTTTTCTTCTTTCCTGATTGGACAAAAATGTTTTGGAGGGTTGTCTTTTCTGTTTCTGTTTTTGAGTTGGCATCTTTTTAACTGAAAGTTTCTTGGCCTGAGTTGCTGTCTGAGCTGCTTCTTTTAAGCTCTTTTGGTATTCTGCATTTAACTTCTTGGCCATAATCTTTGCAAGTTCTCTATCTTTTTCTGTTTGCAACTGTTCCTCCTTCTCCATTTGGTCTTGAAGCTGCTTTGCTATTGCCTCATCCATTTCAATCTGAGACTTCTTCTTTGCAGGCATTTCAGCTTCAACCATCTTCTCCTTTCCTTTTCCCTTTGACTCCTTTGCCTTTTCTTTTTCCTTCTGTTGAATTTCTCCTTCATTGATGACTACTCCCTTGGCCTTTTGAGTAACCTTAGGAGTATCATTCTTGGCTTTTACCAAGGTTTCAGCTATTTCCAATTCTTCAACAGATAGCCCTGTTACTGCTGCTACCTGTTCTGTTACTGCTGCTGCTTGAACATTATCTGTTTCCACTGCTTGTGCTTCTGTTTCTGCAGCTTTCTCCCCCTTAACATCAAATCCCATCTCAGAAATACTCTCCTTTTCTGCTTCAGCCTCTAAATTCTCCCCCTTGTTGAAAGCATCATTAGCAGTTTTCCTCTTCTTCAAAACAAATTGCCTTCTCCTCTTCTTTTGCACCAATCTTGTGATCATTTTCTTCAATTTCGTAATCTGTACTTGTTGAGACAGAATCACCATTCTCATCTCTTCTATGTCTTTGCCTTGTTTGATGACATCCATATTGATGTTGCCCATTGTTTCCATCAATTCATTGTAGTCATATCTGTCCTCACCTTCTCCAGGAGTGTTACCCCCTTTTGAAGGATCATGGGATCTTTTAGTAGTGGAAGCCTTCTGCCTAGCAGAAGCACTATCCACCCCCTTGGTTTCTTGGCACCGGGGACCTTTGAATGATTGCTCATTCAAAGTTTCCATGGGAGAGGTCTTATGTATGTTACCACTGTCCTCCTCTGTGCTAGCAGGAGTAGTGGCAGCCTTCTTACCCATATGCTCTTCCATTTCCTTAGAGAGCACCTCCTGAGGGTTGGGAGACACCCTGTTGGTTTCCCTTTGGATATTCTCTACTGGAGAGTGCTCCAATAGAGGGCTTTGAGGCTCTTGGTTAATAGTAGGTACACCAAGGGAAGGAGCCTTATGTACCTTTCTCTTGACATAAGTCTTGGATATTCTGGGAGTGGGTTTAGCAGCAAAGGACTGAGGAAAAATATGAGAGAGGGAAGGATGGGATTGGCTAGCAGTGGGTTGGTCTAATAGGGGCATTGACCCTGCTACCATACCTTCATTGGTTTGGGACACCACCATCATTGTAGAGAACAATGGGGTGTCTACTCCTTCCGAGTCCCCAGCAGATCTTCTCATATTTGAGAAAACCTTGCCTTTAGGGGGTTTTGGTACATATATCCCTTCAGAGTGAGGAATATCCGTCAATTCGTGGTTGATTACTGCTTGAACAAACCTGGGATACATATAAAAGATCTTTTTGTTTCCCATGTTTGAGACAAGATCATTGAAAATCATTTGTGAAAAATTGTACCTTCTGGCAGTGGCCAAACAGACCAAAGCATAAGCAATGGGACTGCTGAACTCACTCCATCCAGTAGTCTTTTTAGAAATGCAGTGCATCAAGGTATGAACAAGAAAACGCCATTGGGGTGAGAATTTAGCTTTTGAGAACTTAAAAATACCCAATGGGCCTCCATACCCCATTCTTGGAAGAGTACAAAACAGTTCATCATTAGAGATATAAGTTATACCAGAGGCATCGTCTAGACGTAGACTGATGCGAATTACCTCTTCAATAACTGTCAATGGCTTGCCACACACTGTCGTCTTGATCATTTGCACACCATCCTCAGTAACAATGGTGGCATGTGCCCAAAATTGCCTCTGATGCTCTATGAAGATAGTAGGAGACATAGTGGGAGCATAGGCAATGTGGCTAGACTTCAGAAAGTAGACTATCTGATGAAAACCTTCAGCTTGTTTTGGCTTTTGGAGCATCGCGATTTCATTGTGCTCGTCAATGAACGCCATTGATTCCATGAATCTTTGAAAATTCTTGCCTGAGAACTTTGAACTTGAGAGAAAGAGGGTTTAGAGCGCAAGAGAATAGTATGCAAAGAGTCGTTATGACCTTTTAGGCGGGCAAAGAGTATTTATAGTATTCGGAACATAAGAAGTATTAACCTAGAGCATTATTAACTACTAGCAGTATTAACTAACTAGCAGTATTAACTTAGAGCAGTATTAACTACTAGCAGTATTAACTACTAGCAGTATTAACTGAGAGCAGTATTAACTACTAGAAGTATTAACTGAGAGCAGTATTAACTACTAGCAGTATTAACTAACTAGCAGTATTAACTGAGAGCAATATTAACTACTAGCAGTATTAACTAACTAGCAGTATTAACTACGAGCAGTATTAACTGAGAGCAGTATTAACTACGAGCAGTATTAACTGAGAGCAGTATTAACTACTAGCAGTATTAACTATACTTACTCCTTTAATCTTGCGAAACACTGAGTACTGCTATACATATCCTGAAAAAGAAGATTAGTAACACCACGAATAAACAATATACAGGTATAGACCACTTTTTGAGAAGGGGCTTATTCAGAGTTGATCATTCCCACACTTGTTACCAAGAAAGTGAATCTACCCACATCAAAAGCTTTAGTGAATAGATCAACAAACTGGTTATCAGTGTGAACTTTTACAACTTGAATAAGTTTCTTTTCATTATAGTCTCTTATGAAGTGATACCTGATCTCTATGTGCTTTGTCTTTGAGTGCTTGACCGGATTATTCACAATGCTAATAGCACTGCTATTATCAATACAAATTTGAGAACAACAACTTGCAGCTGCTATGTACTCTGCCTCTGTTGTAGATGTGGACACTGTGGTTTGTTTCTTGCACTGCCATGACACTAGTCTTGCACCCAAAAACTGACATCCTCCAGAAGTAGATTTTCTGTCCAAGTTTGCTCCACCTAGATCACTATCTGAGTATGTAAGTAGGTCAAAGGATGAGTCATGAGGATACTAAAGTCCCAATCTGGGTTGCCCTTTGAGATATCTGAATATTCTCTTAACAGCTTGATAGTGAGATTGCTTTGGCCTAACTTGGAATCTTGCACATACACAGACTGGAAACATTATATCTGGCCTAGAGGCTGTCAGATACATGAGAGAGACAATCATGGATCTATAATGATGAACATACATATCCTCCCCCTCAAGATCTGCTGTTATCTGCTTGTGTGTCACCATAGGTGTGCTAGAAGGTTTTGAATCTGAGAAACCAAACTTGGTTAGAATGTCCTGCACATACTTGGACTGACAGATGAAGATTCCATCTGACTTCTGTTGAACTTGGAGTCCAAGGAAGAAAGTAAGTTCCCCCATGGAACTCATTTTGAACCTTTGATGCATTAGTTCCTCAAACTCCTTGCACATGTTGTCTCTTGTGGATCCAAAGATAATATCATCAACATAGATTTGGACCAGCAAGATATCCTTCTTCTTTCTCTTGATGAATAGAGTCTTATCAATGACTCCTCTTTCAAATCCATTTTCCAAGAGATAGGATGACAGAGTGTCATACCATGCTCTTGGAGCTTGATGTAGTCCATAAAGTGCTTTCTTCAATTTGTATACTCTGTCTGGATAGCTTGGGTTTTCAAACCCTGGTGGTTGACAGACATATACTTCTTCTTCAATTGAACCATAAAGAAATGCACTTTTCACATCCATTTGATAGACTTTGAATTTCATACAGGAAGCATAAGCCAGGAATAATCTAATTGCTTCTATCCTGGCCACAGGTGCAAATACTTCTTCATAGTCTATTCCTTCTTCTTGTGTATACCCTTGAGCCACCAGCCTTGATTTATTCCTTATCACTATACCTCTTTCATCTCTCTTATTCCTGAAGACCCATTTTGTTCCTATTGCCCTTTGGCCTTTAGGAAGGTCTACCAGATCCCAAACATCTTGCAGCTTGAACTACAGTAGCTCTTCTTGCATGGCTTCTATCCAACTGGACTCTTTCATAGCATCATGTGCCTTTTTAGGCTCAAGCTGGGATAAAAAGCAAGATAGCACTGTGTGTTGTTGGTCTTGCATTTCTTGAAGCCTACTTTGATTTCTAGTCATCATAGGAGAAGATATGTCTCCTATTACCAGCTGTGGAGGATGATTCTTTTGTATTCTGGTGTGATGGCTAGGTTCTTCATTAAGTTCCACCTCTAAATTAGAGTCATTCAACTCAACTGAAGTGTTTTCTGTAGCTACTTCTGGTTCTTTATTTGCTTGAGTCTCCTCATCTCTACTTTCTTCTTCACTTTGACTTGGTCCAGTAGATGATTCCTTTTCACAGTCTTCAACAGGATCCACTGTGGGTATGAGAAATATCACAGATTGAGATATACTTTCTGAGACTTGTGTAGTCCCTGATCCTCCACTCCCTGTACCTGCATAATCATCACTACTGAAACCAAAAGAGTTAGTTAGTGAGTCAATGTCAAATATCCACTGAGGACCAGACCCAATAGGATTTGGTATGTTCTCATTGCATTTGACATTGTCACTTTCTTCAATTATTCTGGAAGAAGAGTTAAAAACTCTGTAAGCCTTACTCTGAGATGAGTAACCAACAAGAAATCCATCATCTGCTTTGCTATCAAACTTACTTAAGTGAGATTTGGTATTGAGAATTGTACAAGGACACCCAAATGGTTTGAAAAATCCAATGAAAGGATTTCTTTTATTTAAAAGCTCATATGGGGTCTTGTTCTTTTGCTTGACCACTAGAACTCTGTTTTGGACATAACAAGAAGTATTAACTGCTTCACCCAGAAGGTAATTGGCAGTTTTGAATCAGCTAACAGAGATCTAGCAGCTTCTATTAGTGTCCTGTTTCTCCTCTCAGCAACTCCATTCTGTTGAGGAGTCCTAGGAGCACTATATTGTCTCTCAATGCCTTTCTCTTCACAAAAGGTGTTTAGATCAAGATTTTTAAACTCAGTCCCATTATTTGATCTAATGACTTTTACTTTTTGATTTGTTTGGTTTTCAATTCTTAGGATAAAGGATTTGATCAGTCCACTTGTCTCATCCTTAGTCCTTAGAAAATATACCCAGGTAAATCTAGAGTAATCATCAACAATAAGCAAGCAGTAAGATTTCTTGCCTATACTCATAACATTTGTAGGACCAAACAGATCCATATGCAGTAACTGGAGACAAGAAGAAATTGAGTTTATCTCTTTGGTCTTATGAGAAGTTTTGTGCTGTTTGCCTTTAAGACATGCAACACAATGATCATCACATGAAAATACTTTTGAAGGTAAACCTCTTACAAGATTGTTTTTAACAAGTTTGTTCATGGTCTTGAAATTCATGTGACACATCCTTCTGTGCCAAAGACAGGATTCATCCATAGAAGCTTTTGAAACAAGACAGTTCAGGGATGAATCACTATAAACATTGTCCATATCTAGACAATACACATTGTCCTTTCTTGGAGTTCTAAGTAGTATCATGCTTTCATCAACTACCTTGAACCCTGGAGCAAGGATCATACACTCAGTATTTGTAAATAATATGCTATGTTGTTTGTCACAAACCTGTGATACACTTAACAGGTTGTACTTCAACTGATCAACATAGTAGACATCCTCAAATGTCATCTTACCGTTGGTGACATTACCTTTTCCACTTATTTTACCACCAGTAAGATTATCTCCAAATGCAACATGTCCTCCATTGATATGCTTGAAATCCTGAAGGCATGACATGTTGCCTGTCATGTGCCTAGAGCAACCACTATCAACATGCCATATACTCTTCCCCTTGAGCTGTTGGTTGCCCTGCACATAAGATAGAGCAGTTAGTATGAATTAGGAACCCAAGCCAAAGTGGTCTTGGGTACCCCTTTCTCATCAAAATACTTGCATTCTTTCTTGACAAGATTTTTAAACTTTGACTCCTCATTCTTGGAGTACTTTGTCACAATAATAGGCTTGGAAACATTTTTGCTAGAAGTAGTACTGGTTTTAGAAGTACTAACTTCCTTAGCAGCACTTGCATGCTTAGCAGTACTAACCTTGTTAGCAGTAGTAACTGTGTTAGCAGCATTAATATTTTCAGCAGTACTAACACTGTTAGCAGTAGTAACTGTGTTAGCAGCACTAATATTTTCAGCAGTACTAACACTGTTAGTACTTCTAGGCACCCATAGTAAAACACTTTATTTTAAAGCCTTATTTTTCATAGGGCCTTTACTTTCAACAGATTTTCTTCATCACATGTTTCTTTCCAGCCTTCCTATAACCAACAGGTTTTTGCACAAATCTTTGAAAGTTTATCTGTTGATTAATAGGGTTAAAGAAGCAATACTTAGCCAAATGATTCAACTTGCCACATATGAAACAAAGTTTTGGTCTATTGATTTTATTCAGATCAACTCCTTGTTTCTGAGCCCATTGATTATTCCAGTTTCTTTGATTACCTTTTTTTATACTAGAATTTAGGCTCTTAGCTTTATTGCAAGGACACTGTTTACAAGATCCAGGATTCACAACCGTGGTTTGTTTGTAATGGACCTTGTTATCCTTTCCTTTGGTCTTCTCTATCTCCTTGGACTTGACCCAGATTTTCCCACATCCCTCATTGGTGATAATGTTGTTTTCTAATGGTATCTCTTTACTTACAACATTATCCATATTCTCACTGGCTTCTTTCTCAGTCAAATCCTTAACTACTACCTCATCCAAAGGATCTATCTTAAAAGCTTCCTCAGACAAGTCCTTTTTCTCTTTGGTTTCTAACAAGCCTGAAGTAGGAGGGATATAGTTGTTGTTGTAAGGAGGAGGTGTATTGTTGTATCCAACACCAGACTTCATCTTATCATGAATCTGAGCCTTTAGAAGAGAATCCATTGCTTTTGAAGCATATGAAAACTTTTCTATGTCAAGCTTAACTTTAGATAAATCCTCTTTCAACCTATCATTCTCTTCTAAGGACTTAGACGGTTTGGTTTCTAACTCATTCTTTTCCCACTTCCAATAGTTTGTGTCATAAGAGTGTTGAAGTTCATTAGCTTGAAAGCCTTTGATTTACTCTTCAAATCTCTCTACTATCAACACATAATATCTTCTGTCCTTTTCTAATCTTTTGAGGTCATCACACATACTTTGATTGTGATCCCTGTATCTTTTGACAGTGTCTATGCAAGATTGAGTGCAAAGATTAGAAATTACCTCAGAGGGAAGATCAGACACTTCTGCCATAAGAGCTTGATTCTGAATGGCTTCCTCAGCTTGATCACTCCAGTCAAATGTTGAGAAACAAGGGCTTGAGCAGGATTCTTGTTTTAATTGTATCCTCCATTCTGAGCTTGTTGGTGGTTGTTGTTTGGAACAACACTCCTGCACTCTCTAGCAAAGTGTCATTTCATGTGACACTTATAGCATTCCACCTTAGTCTTGTCAAAACCAGCTCCATCTTCCCTTCTTTGAGAGAAGTTGTTCCTTCCTGTTCTTTTAATAAACTTCTTCACCCTCATAGATAACATGGCCATCTGCCATTTAATGTCCATCTCCTCCAGGTCATCAGGGTGAAGTTGATCCAGATCATCATTAATCAATGAATTGTTGCTATGACTGGACAAAAAGGCTTCAAAGATAGTTTCAGTGCCTTTTTCTGAATTTACTCCACTGGCAGTACTAACTGCTTCAGGGTTGGCAGTAGTATCAGTGGATGCTGAAAGAAGTGCAGCATTGTGGATATAACCAGTGGGCTTCTTCTTGGATTCTACCTCAGTTTCAAAAACTCTTAGATCATTATATAGATCATCAAGTTCCTTCTCTTCCAAATAGTCACTCTGTCTATATGAGACAGTGTACATAGTCCATTCATCCCCAAGAGATCTGAGGAACTTTCTGTTGATATCATCTTGTTCCATCTTCACTCCTACAGTAGCCAGTTCACCAATGAGCTTGTTGAACCTATCAAAAGTTTGAGTCATAGACTCATTCTTTGAAGAAGTGAAGTTCTCATACTGCTGCTTTAGAACATCTCTTTGATTTCTTTTCATGCTTTTAGTTCCAGCAAATCTTTTCTCTAGAGCATTCCAGAGAATGTGAGCATCAGTGCAATTGCAAAATTGATGCTGATATTCATTGGGGATGGCCAAGAGCACAGTGCTCAAGGCCTTCATCTCTGTCTGTCTGATCTTCCTCTCACTATCTGTCTTTGGTGGAGGTCTTTTCCCATCTGGTCCTATCTTTCCTGTTTCAGAAGGACCATTCTCAATGATATCCCACATTGAGTAGTCAGTGAGAAGAATGTATTGTCTAATTCTGATCTTCCACATGTCAAACTCACTGGGTTTGAGCATTGGAACCTTAGAGACCAGAGTACTGTTTGATTCTGCAAGGTTTTCCATGATGAATGAATAGATGTTTCTGAGGGAGTTAGGCTCTGATACCACTTGTCAGGATCGAATTCTTAACAAGAATAAATACTCAGAAACAATATCAAAGAAGTTTGCGGAATAACACTTTGATATTCGATGTAATAGTAAACAAACAGTGTATATGATCAATAACTTGTAAACTTGTATTCAATGCTTGAAGTTACAAGATTAAACACACAACCTCAATATTGATGAACAGGCTCACCAATACGAATTCTACTTCTCTAGAATTAGGAACTATGCCTTGAGGTTGATTTTTTCTCAAACTTAGAATGAATGAATTAAATCTTCACTATTCTATCAAATCTATACATATATTGAACAAAAAGATAATTACAATAAAATAAAAAATCTTCAGTATATCTTCCATCATTATCTTCAAGCCTTCCATGAATATCTTGATTCTTTCCAGCTGTCATCCTTTCCATCCGGATCTTTAAGTCATAAGCAGTACTAATTATGCTCAGCAGCATTAATTTCTTCAAGCAGCATTAACTTGGTCTTAGCAGCATTAACTACTAAGCAGCACTAACCACTAGCAGTACTAACTAGCTAAGCAGTACTAACTTTGTTTAAGCAGCACTAACTTTGACTAGTAGTATTAATTCTACTAGCAGTAGTAATACTCAGCAGTATTAACTTTGAAGTCTTCTAGCAGTAGTAATTCTGAACTAGTAGCATTAACCATACTTGAGCTTTTCTTCAGTTCCCAACAGAAATTGCTCACATGTGCTTAATGGGCAAGGAAGTCAAGTATGATGAGACTTTTGAATAGGTAAACAATTTTTCTGAATCTGAATTTTTAACGAAAATGGAAACCATGATGGTCGAGATTCAAGACCTACAAACTAAGCTTAAAAAGGAAAAAGGCAGAGTTGCGAAAAAACGTCAAACAATTTTTGATCTCTACAAGGAAATTGTTGGGAACAAAAACATGATTGACTCTTTGAATAAAGTTGCTACTAATTTTGAAAAACAAATAGCTTGATTTGAAAGTCAAATTTCTGAAGAAGTTTCCAAGTTCAATAAGTGTGAA